>WQNJ02000546.1:36272500-46272500 GCA_016584745.2 Phylloscopus trochilus trochilus
CCCGTGCCACAGGAGGCTTCTCCCACAAAGGTGATAGGGCCTTTGAGCTAAGTACCTCAACCTAGGCTGGGGAGAGGAAAAGAAAAGAGCTCTTTTTTTAAAAAATCTGAGTATTTTTCAGCTTTAATGAGCTTTTCTGTCAGGTCTTATTTAAGCTTAGCAATACGACCTGTAATAACTTAACACTGCCTAATAGGATGGCATATTGAGTGTGGATTGCTTATCACTACATAATCACACGTTGCTCTGATAGTAAAGAGTCATATTGTTAGCACAGTGCTTGGAGGGAGAAAAGGAAGACAAAATACATAGTATTTGGGTGCATTTTTATAGCAAAGCTCTGTCTATACGCATTGACAGTAGAATTAATTTCTCAATAACCTCACAGGCGGCACTGGTAACAAAGCCGCAGATTCCTGAACTCCAAGAATATAGGAAGCATAAATATTTCTAGTTGTTTGGAGAATTTGCTATTTATGAACTTGGTTAAATAATGCCAATGTTACAGGTTTTTCTGACAGTCTTTTTGTGAAAGGTGCACCTGTGAAGAGTGTCTCTCTAATACAGCATCCTGCTGTTAGGGCACTGGTGAGGGCCTGGCAAACTGGACACAAATTTCATTTTACTCTCATATCAAGAGCCCCCCGGAGAGAAATGTCTTAGGATATTAGTGTCTTCAGCAGCACAGCCATTAAAGCAAGCACACAGGGAATCACCCATCTGCACAGGCTTAAGGATAAGAACATTGCTGCAGAAGCTGATCTCCAGACTGATGTTGCTATTTAATGTGGCTTCTAGCAAACTGTGAATAAAACTCCTGGCTTGCAGATGACAAGTTACCATGCTAGACTTGCAAGTTCTTTCAGGAAACCAAAGCAGACACAGCTGCAATCAGGCTGCATTAAGCCAGGCCTGCAGTCCCAATGGAGTGCAATGACAGCAGGATTCTACTGACAATGTCAGTGGGCACAGACATCTTTTGTTCTTATCACGTATTCCTTATTCACATTTCTTCCATTTCTTTATGAATCATAAATACCAGTGATTAAGGGCAAGGCTCACTTTTTTTTTAGGAAGGTCTGGTACATAAACATACGGTGCTGCTTCATTATGCAACGGGATATGGCTCCCAGAGCGAGCAACCTGCAGACCCAGTCAGATCAAACTTCTCCTTGCAGGGCTCTTGGGATGGACAGCACCAGGGTGTCTGTGTTCCACTGACAGTTTGAGGATTAGTGCTCCTGCAGCTGGTGCAGGGAAGCTATACCAGCAGTATAGCCTTAGGGAGTGGTAAGCAGTCTGGATTTGTGCTGCCTACACAAATAAGCCCAAGACTCCTTGCCTTTACTAGGGGATAAGTCTTTGCCAAAATTGAGTAATCACATTAAATCAGTGAAAAGACCCAACTCCCTTAAAATAGGTAATGATCAATTAAAGCCTTTTTTTAGCATGGTGAATGCTTTTTTAAAAGAACCTCAGAGATAATTTGTAGCTGATGGTCATTGTTTGCCCGTCATACATGGGCTGACATTTTCAAATGTGACTAGTACTTTTAGCATCAACTGTTGTTTGTTCAACTTGAGAGCTTCTACTTCCTGGAAACTTGTAAAGTAGCTACTGAACATCAAGCTTCCTATTATTCAAACTAGGTACTGGAAGGAAGGACTCCTGAAATCAGTATGCTTTCAGTTATCTTGATTTTGGAGAAGGGAACACTGCTTAAACTGTTATGAGCATATCAAGAAGAAATTATTTTGATTATGTAAGGGATAATTGGCAGCAGAAAGTAGAAATTCAACCTTCTGTCAATAAATTGATATCAAGAGCAAGTCTCTGTTTCGGTGATATTTTTTTCTCTGGTACTCTGGCACAGTCATCTCTAAAGTAATTGCAAATAGGACCAATTTCATTGGTGTCCTCACAGCATAACACAGAAGCAGGATTTTCCTTTCTTCACTCTAGGATAATATCTTCTCTCTTATTACCCTTTTAAAACTGTAGACAGCT
The DNA here is from genome assembly GCA_016584745.2 of Phylloscopus trochilus trochilus. Classification (NCBI taxonomy): domain Eukaryota; kingdom Metazoa; phylum Chordata; class Aves; order Passeriformes; family Phylloscopidae; genus Phylloscopus; species Phylloscopus trochilus. The sequence goes on from WQNJ02000546.1 coordinate 36,274,508, forward strand.
GAAGCAGTGATTACCAAAAAAGAGCAGAGTAAAGGAACAGGCAGTAGCTTCTGTGTGTGCAGCTATTTTCACATATGTGATGCTTCTTGGATGGGCAGCCTGCACTCAGTGCAAGTATGAACAGTCATCTTTGAATGGCTTCATGCACAGCATCTAGAGTGCCACACATGCCTATGTGAACCTCGGAGTTTTCTGAGGGGTCAAATATTGCTGTCCTTTATACCATGATGAGCTGAGCCTCTCTCTCTGACCTGTTTCTCTCCCTTTGCATACACAGGAAAAGCAAAGAAAGGCTGTGCTTTTAGTGAGGAATGGAGGAAATCTTCTTTCATTAGCAAACCCTAGACCAGGACTTGCCAGCTGCTTAGGATGATGGAGAGTCACAACTGAACTCCTGCACAGAGGTAGATTCAGATTGAGGGAAGTATTTGTGGAAACATCCCAGTGAAAAGGGAAGAGGCACTGTATGTGTTTACCCCAGAGTCTCCTAAAATACAGATTTGAACAGGAGAGGAGACTTGATTCTGAGACTCTCCCTGAGCTTTCCTGTGTATCAATATGGAAACTTCTGCTGCTATAAAGCCGTAAAAATGACTCCTGCATGCTTGCTCTGATGCAGCCTGCATTTCAGGGTGTGCTGCTCTGTTCTTTGTGATGGTAGTCTGTTCTGTTCTTTGCCCAGGTTTTCCTATGCAATCTGAATACTCCTATGGGGGTGATTCCAATTTTGGGCCATATTCAGCAGCCAGCACAGTGCTGGAAATTATCACTGCAATGCAAACACCTGGCAAAGTGAGCTGAAGTGCACCTCTAGTGTTGTGAAAACTCATTTTCAGGATATCGACGATCCTTGCAATCAAGGAATATTTTTGTCAATGGGGCCTTATTATATTGCTCTCTATGATGCAGTTGGGGAATTGGGATAGGGGGACTTCATATAAGTTTTGATTGGACATCTGAATGAGAAAATAATTTCCTATTACAAACTATATGTGCAATTCAGTACAAGATAATGATGCAGGAAACTTTGGGGTTTTCCACGCATTTGCTTGGCCTCAGAGACACCTCCTGTTTACATTTCCTATTCCATAGACATTTGTACAATTTCATTTTGCTCTCTCAAATGTTTGAGAGAATTAAGCTTTAAGCTGAAGGTTAACAGAAGGAGATATTTTTCTATCCACTCTTTTAACATGGGGTGGAAGAAAATTTACTAGGATTTAAATTCAGGTAATGTAAGCAGTAGTATTTACAAAGACCCTGAAGAAGTTGTCTCCTTGTGATTTTTCAGTGTAATCTAGTACAAAGCTTGTACAATGAGATGCAACAGAGGGGTGATTCAATGACAAAATAATTCTCCTTTGTTCTTCTGGAGAGGTTTCCCTCTTGAAGAGAGGAGACCCACAGTACAATGTGTCTGTGTAGCTGCAGATGTGTGTACTTCACACAGGTATGTTCCTTCTCATGCCGTAAGTACTGCTACTGATATTGTTGTTGCTTCTAGACAAATATCCGTTATGTGTTCAATGTTGCTCATCTCCAGAACATGTTCTGCATATTCCCATACTAACTTTCATACCTCAAGTAAGAGGAGAGGGGATTTAGAAATTTCTCATTTTACACTGAGAAATGAAAGAAGTCATATACCTATAAAAGACCACGTGAGAAACAGAAAGAAAATAACAGCATACTTTATCATTGAAGAGTAATTTTTACTCTCCATCAAGGAGAGAACAGGACAGAGTCCAGAAACAAATCCTTACTGTCAGGGAACTCCTCTTGACTTCATCCCCTGGGAAGTTGTAATGGTTTATTATTACACTAGTACCTAAAACACCTGTTGTTTTTTGTTTTTTACTAGCCAGCTCCACACTAACCTTTCTCCCTTGGTAGTGTCCTTGAAGGCTCAGATTTGACCAGCCTCAGAAGAATGTAGTTGTCCAATAAACACTTTGCATCTTCCTAATGAGTTTTTAGGGTTTAAATTCTGACTTTATCTTAATCTAAGAGATTTTTCTTAGTTTTATATAGGCTATTTTGTAAAGAATGTGGTGGTCATTGCGAGCTTTACTGAATAATGAAATAAGAGGCCAATGCAGCTGTGTGAGATAGGGAATAGAAGAGGTGAACCAATTATTCTCCTACCAGCCACAAAAAGTCTGTTTATATATGAGTTATGTAACCCAAGCTGACACTTCACCAGGCAATACTTCAGCTGGAAATTATGAACACCTTTCCCACCTCACCACACATGCTATTTATCAAGTCCAGGAATACAGAAATACAACTTTGAGGATAGGTATAAAGAGTTTTTAAGAGCCAGGTTGAGAATCTGTGTGCATATTAACTCAAAGGTAGTTTACAGATGCTTCTGTCTGGCCTGAAAAAAATGTGAGGTCGACATGTCAGGATAAAAATGAAGAATAAAAATGGCAAGCCAGAGATTTTAGGTAGGGGTATTAGTTAACTGTACTTACATAGTCGTGTTGTGAGCCAGTGAATGTCTTAGTAGCTGCATAAATCAAATGTTTCATTCAGGAGAATTTGCCCTGGACATGCTCTATAAGTTTCTGCATTTTGGCCATTTGGGGTCAGCTGTCCTGGCTCTGTCCCCTTCAACTTCCTGCACAGCCCCAGCCCTCACTGCTGGGCAGGGGAGGAACCGAGAAGGCCTTGGCTCTCACTGCTTAGCAGTAACAAAACCATCTCTGCATTATCAACTCTGTCTCATGTACAATCCAAATCACGGCCCCTTACTAGCTACTGTGAAGAGAACCAACTCTATTCCAGCCCAAACCAGCACAGTACCACAAAGCAGAGAAGGGAGATGCTCTTAAGCCACTGCTCCTTCTCTCCTGTCACATCTCCATCTTCAGAGTCACAAAGTATGTTCTAAAATTAAAGGAATGATAAACAAATACGCTGTTGAGGTGCAAATGGCAACATTATTTTAATATTATATTCAGGCTTCATCTTTATTAGCATTGGATATTAATGATAAGTGTGAAGTAATTATGTATATAATTATAATAATTTTTATTATTAGCATCTTTTGACAGGTAGGAGTGTCGTCTCCTGAGGAACCAATCCACTGAAATGGCCAAAGTGACTGTAGTTTTCTCATCTAACTCCATCAGACCTCACTTGCTTCAGAATACTATTTTCTTCATTCACACTGTAAAATCAGATTGTGTTTACATCTTTGACTTTATTTTTAAAACAGTTTGATGAGTTTTGGTATTTCTCCTTGCTTATGACAGCAATAGTCTGGAAAACCTGTGTCTGGCTCTGTGTGGCGTCACTTCTGGAGCAGGCTCTAAGTACAGGTGGAAAGGATATTTTTTTCCTTTAGATGGGAAGCCTGTAAAGATTAACAAAACAGTAAATAAATCTGTTCTGTGGACAGATTATAGTCTAATTAGAGACTTGTGAAGTTCTGTCTCTAATTTACAACCTTTGAATTTTCAGGAAGTTTGGGTTTTGAGCAAATGTGAAGTTCATTGTGTAACCTGGCTCTGGTCACCAGACTGCCAATGGCTTCCACACAACATCAGCAGCTGACCCAGATGAACTGAAAATTTCTCTCAAGTAGCACTGGCTTTTAGGTTCAGGGAAAGTTCACATATCTGTCCATTGTGCCATGGTTCTGGATTATAATTGCAGATTTGCAGCATTTTAATTTTATTGTTTTTAAATATTGTTGTATTTAGGCTAACCTGTATGTGTTTCTGCATTCTTGCATTCAATTTAAAAAAAGATCAAACAACCATTCTCGATTTACAACAGAGATTAGGGTAATATTTACCTTCTACAGAAGCCTCTGTCTTCTGATGTCAACCTGTGAAATAGGCTGGGTTTTTTTTTTTTTTTTTCAGTTTTGCTTATGTTTTCTGATCTTCACATCCCAACCAAAATAGCTAAGCTGTCAGAAATCTTTAGTTCAGTCATAAACTAAAACATACAGAATTTATATGATTTTGGATCAAGGGATAAGTTTATTATAGGGTTGCAAATAAATCCTCTACTTACTGACATCTAGACTTGTGTTTTGGTGTTGAGGCTCTCGTGGGACTGGAGCAGGGGTGGAAGTCAAAGCCTCTGGGCTCCAGAGAAAGGACCACACCCCACTTATATCCAAACACCTTCTCTGCACGGGAAATTAAATCTTCATTGACAAAAACTGTTGAGAAAATAAAATATTGATCTTGCTTGTGAGACTTTTATGTTAGTCAATTAAATTAGTACAATACCTTTCCTACTAGTAAAATAAGAGTGCCATTACTATATGGAAATATAATGTTCCATAATATTTTTATTGTGAGACAGGGGATACCTCTTACAGCACTCAGAAGTACAGTTTATACATGACTATAAAGTTAGTTGTGATCCATAAACAGCAGATATAGATCTCAGATATAGCTTTGGAAATCAGTTTAAAGGAAACTGCCTTATTCTTTTTGCAATATCATATAAAAGTAGCATCATTTAAAAAAAAATCATAATCTCTTCTAATTTTTTGTATTGTAAGATGATGAGAGATAATTCTAATATTTAAATTGGAATATGAGTCTGACAATATTTTTGCTACTGCATTTTCTAAAATTAAAAACCCTTTCAAAACTAATAATGATCCAGAATCCATGTCTACTGCAGCTAGACACATGAATGTACAAATATGGGCATACAGTAATGGCTAGTGAAACATAAGGGACCTGATACAATGAGATTGGTGTGGGAGAACTGTGTTGGGATGTGACTATTTCTTTACCAGATGATGAGATGTGAATATGACTTGGCAGGTGCAAATGGCAGCTGTGGCCTCCTTTTATTACTGAGCTAGTTCTTTCTTTGTCCAAAATCTGTACTTTCTTGGAAGTACCTGTATTACCTGGTGTTCATGTGAATGTGTAAATAAGATCAAGGCACCCAGCTGTGGACATTTACTTATGGGTATGTATCCCCCACACTTTTTTTTTTAAAAGCCTTTACAGAGCAAATCTGTTGCATAATATAGTCAGGAAGCTACTCCATCTTGTAAAAGTTGCTTGTAATAGGGAACATACTTCCAAATTAATATATATTTTTTCATTTAATCATATTTTATAATATATTGTTTGAAATGTGGAAGCCTGGCACATTCTCAGTGCAATTTTTCTCAGCCCATGTGTGTCCCTCTACAATTGTCCCAAACGTACCTTAGTAGGGAAAACAGAGCATATTAGTGTACTGGGATACAAGTAGCAGCTGCGATTATGATCAGAGAGTTCATAATATCATTTAATAAAACAACTGTTCAGTTGTTCCACTAATGCATTGGAGAGTATATCCTGTACAGCTACATTCCATAGAACTGATTGGCCAGTGTTCACTCTCAGCCTTTCTGCTCTTTCAAAACATGATTAACAGTGCTTTACTCTGAGGCTGGCCTTTTCATCTGAACACTGTCTTTATACCCCTTCCTTTTGGACCAGCTTGTCTGTAGTTCCAAACTTTGACCATCGTGTTACCAGGAAAGAATACTGTGCCTTCAAGCAGCGTTAGAGATTCTTTCCTACAGGACCGTCTGTTGGAGAAGATGAAGCAGGAAGGCCCTGCAGAGATGATTTATTGGTGAAAAATTTTAAGAGTGTAAAACCTGCAAGAGAGATAGAGTTAAAAGCAAGATTTGAGCTATAGAATGCTATGCAAGAAGATAGTGATTAAGTTAGCTGAAGACTAAGACCCTAATGATTGAGCAATACTCCTCCCCAGACAAAGGGATGCAAAAAGGGGTTGGGCCCTGCCATGTAGCAAGAAAAAAGTGGCTTTCCAGGTTTTTAGTATGTAGAGTAGTATGGTAATGTAGTAGTTCTTCTGTATGTAGATTCTGTAAGTTTTGTATCCTGTACTGGTTGGTTAGTGCTGACCAGAATATTCAGCATAGAAAGGGATAAAATGTAATGTAACAGGAAACTCGCTCTCTTAGATACTCTCTCTCTCTCGGATTCTCCCTTCTGCTGCTCCCTTCCCTTCCTTTTGCTGACCACACTTCAGCCAGTGCTAGTCAAGTTGCCTGTCCCCAATAAACACGTGTCCGAAGAGCACCCCGACCTCCGGAAGTCTCTCATCAGACCTCATTGCAGCACGTTTCCTATAATTGGTGCCCAATGCGGACAATGCCGAAGCAACCTGACCTCTATACCGTCCCCCTTAACAGAGCTGAAGGGACAGGGAGGGCATCAGGTCTGATGTGTTTTTTCAGTGATAGGAGAATGTCTGTACCTGATATTTAAGCTACCAATGGGGAAGCACTCCCCAAGTTCGTTTTAAAGATAAGTTTTGTGATTGCAGAGTAAAATCACGGAACTCTGGTTTCAAGAGGTGTAAACTGTGTTGCAGAAGCATTTTTAAAGAAAATTGATTATGTCCTTGATCACTCACAGTGTATATAATCTCTTAAAAAAAATAATTCTTCCTACTTTTTGTTATTTGCATGAATAAACTATTTATATGGGGGCAAAGGTTTTATTATGAAAATTGGAGCAATTTGATAATACATTAGAGAAGGAGTAAACATTTGTAATGATAGCAGTTAAAGCACTCAGTGCATAGCAGACTAAGATTCAGCACGTGAAAGACTTCTCTCTCTAGTAATGGCATATATAAACAGCCCACAAACAAAATGTCATCCAGGTTATGGTCTGATGGGTATGGCTGCTGTGTGCGAAGTGAGTTTATTTAGCCTGTGGTTCTCCCCATCTCCACCACTCTGTGAGATGTGGACTCTTTTCCTTGAGGGGCTAATCTCAGCCCACCTCTCTGAGACAGTCACATTCTGTAAACCTTTAAATAAATAATAAATAGAGGTGATTTTTTTTTTTAATGGATTGCTTTTGATGTTTTAATGGACAGGTGTTGATAACTTTTACAACTTCAAAGTCATCCAATACTATTTTTTACCAGCTTTGGACACAAGACCCACCTGAAAATACACTTGATGGTAGCAAAAAAATTGCCCACATGCATGCAGATACATATAAAAGGCTATTAAATCAATCATCAGTAATTTAGAAAGAGTTGATTTGTATTAAGAAAAGCTACAGAAGGAGTAAGATATAGCAAGTCTCATATATATCTTACATCATTCTTCGCATCATCTGTGAACTTGACCCATGAGCATTATCTCAGACATTTAAGTTACTGTATTATGAAAGTATTTTTCCACAGTTGAAACACTAAATAATGCATAAAAGACTTATTTCCAAATACCGCAGTGTGGTTGCAGCAAGGATGAATCCAGAAGTATTTATAGCTTGCATGCTACTGAAATTTTTCTTAAAATAAGAGCTCAAAGCAAAAGATATCCATTTACAATTTTTTTTTTTGGTTCATGCTAGTGCAGTAACTGGCACAGTGTACAAGCAGCCAGCCTTCTACCAGTTGTACTATCTTACTGGCTTTGCATAGTCAGAAGTAGTTTGTGTTCTTTGCTTTGAATTCTTCCTTTTATTTAATACTGTGGCAATTTCATCTCTTTCATTTGTAAAGCTCAAGCTGTTTGGCTTTCTTGCCTTGCGACTCATATGTGTTTTAGTGACATCTTTCATTTCTTACTTGCAGCCTAGAAGTGAGAGCTGCAGTATGATCTAGTTTGATTAACTTAAAGATGACAATAATCTTCTAAGTGTAAGAGGAGGAGAAGAATTTAATTCTCTGTAGGCTTTTTTTTTTTCGTTTCCCAGTGAAAAGCAAGTCATTCTTCCCTTTCTTTTGAGTTATGACTCACTTCTCCAGATTTTGTTTTGATCTGAGTAATTAGTGTTTTTTTGTCTTTTATTCTTTATTTTTAGCAGCTACAGTCTATCTCCCACTTAGTTGCTGACATAAAAATATTAGCAAAAAGATGTTGCTCAAAGGGTAAGGAAAATCCATTCATAAAAATCTCAGTGAGGATTAAGTGGGATTCATCCAGGAAAGATCAAGGGTTGAAAAAGATTGTTATTACACATGTTTATAGAGTACTTTGAGAATGCAGCATATTCCCTGCTCCAGTAAGCTCACAGCTCAGCTGGGGGGAAGAGAGATGAGCTGAGTGTTGAGGAGAAAAAGGAAAGAAGGTTCCTCAAAGGAAGGAGTTGAGGGAGGAGTGAGAAGTTATTTGGAGTATAGGAAATGTGAGATGGTGCCGCACACAGAAGGGGACACAATGTCAGGAATGAGAGGAGGCGACTAAAGAGCTGAGGGAGCCTTTAACAGACCTCATCACAGTGTTGTCCCGTTTCTTTGCAAGTGAGACAAGGCGTGGAGGAGGCTCGAGACGCGCTTCTAGCTCTCTGTCTCCTTAGGGGCTGTGAAATCTCATGAAAACCTGTTTCCTTTGGAGTTGCTTTGTGTAAAAATCCCAAATAAAGTTAATATGAAGTAGGATATTAGTAGAAAAGACTGAACACCTCTGTTTTTGTGAAAAGGACACATACTTCATGTCTAGACCTAATAATGACACCTCATGGACACTACCTGCTGGGGTGAAAAAGAGGATCCTGTGAATTTGTGCATAGACATCAACGATTCTCTGCTCACTCCTTGAGAGTATGAAAGACAAAACTGAGTTAACCCAGTGCAGTAGTCCTTGCATGGGATTAGGATACGGGAAACTAAAAAGGAGGAAAACCCACCTCTACAGAGAGACTAGTAAGGTCTCACTGGGCTCTCATTTCTGCTGTTTGCAGGACTGTTGTGCTCAGAACAGGAGGACCAGGGTGTTTCACAGAGGTCAGCTGCTGAATATGAAGGCAATTAGGAGGACAAAACCCAGAGCATCTTCATGTGGAGTTTCAAAATCTTTAAAGCCAAGAGTCAAAATTCAGGGAATTATTTTTCCTTGTTCACATTATTTTCCTTGTTCGTCATCTCTTCCCTGGTCCTTCAGATTTCATTTGATGGGCACTGAGGCTCCTCAGCCCTCCATGCATTGGCAGGTTGGTCCAAGCCCAATAACAGGGCTGGCAACCCCTTTTTATCTGATTAGAAATTCCTCTGGGGGTCAGAGTGGCAGAACATCTGCCTTGCTCAAATCACCCCCTCCATTTTTTGCCTGCAAGAATACATCCATACCTACAGAGAAGCTGAGAACAGAATCCCCTAGCACAGAGTATCTAGAGTTCATATGTAAATTTCTGGAATAATTACCTTATATTTTTTAAGGACTACAAGAAAATACGTTCTTTTTTATTATTATTATTTGCATGTGACCATTATGTCCAAAAACACAAGTGTTCTGGATAATGAGTCAATATCTAATTAAAGACACCACCAAACTACACTTATTTCTCAGACTTAGTATCTTCCCACTGGGAATATTCACTAATCTCTCACTGATTAATTACTGTAAAGACTTATGCTTCTGGATAATTATAAGATGTGTGATAATGGATCAGACCTTTAATCCATTAAATCTGGTATCTTGCTTCTGATTCTGACCAATAGCTAATGCATCTCAGAAAGGTGAATAACTCCATGCTGCAAATACTCTATTGTGGAATGTGGAAGAAAGAGCCCTTCCTCACCTCACTGGGTAATTGCTTTGAAGTATGAGATATAATTACCATTATCTTAGTCCATGTAACTATGTGTCATAAAATGATGAGTACTTAGTGTGTGGCAGACTGAAAATAGAAGGATCTGAAATAACCTCTATTGGGTAATAAAAGTGGGGTATGTCTAAGAGAATGTGGTTAGCTGTACCAAAACTTTGGAATCCTTTACTCAGAACCAAATCTCAAGATTCCGTCTAACGTCTACTTTTTAGTACCAGAAGGAAATATACCTCTGAAAAAGCCACACCATGTTTTAAAAGTTTAATATACTTCAAAATTATTTTCCATATTGTTGTCCATTGTGACTGAAAATTTGTTGTGGTGAATTGTCTCAAGGAAGCCTCACAGAGAGTGTGTGCTGCTGGCTTGAGAGGCAGCAGGATCTTACTGTGTGTGGGATGGCAGGAAGGGGCTGGTGGCTTTGCATGGCAACTCTGCAAGTGTCAACTGCAAGGGGCTTGTCTTTGTTGTTGGCCTCAGAGGATATTTTTGAAAAGAGCCCTTTTGATATAAAAGAAGACTCTTTGCCTTCACAGGGCTGTCATTCAGTAAGGTTTTGGTCTGTTAAGTAGAGTTAAGCACACTTTTTTCACAACTGGAACCTCAGCCTGTGGCACCTGTTTCCACATTGTTGCAGTATCCTCCATGGCTTTAGGCTGCTTTATGGAAAGAAATAAGAGGGTGTACTAAGGGAGCTTCTCTAAAGAACAAGAATGCTGTTTGGGGTACTGCAAGACTCAAGGAGAAAAAGGGGAAAAAATAGTCTCTGGATACAGAGAAGTTAGATTATTTTTGTTTAATACCCTAATTGAAAATGTGTAGATGTGGGGTCTTATTCTGACAGAAGGAATATCAGCTCTGCCCTCATGCATTTCATATCTACAAGAAACATAAATGCATAACAAGTGATGGCCAATCTCTGCCCACATTACTAACACTCCTGCATGAGAACTGTGTGTTGGATCCTGATGTCCCATTCCAGTCCTTCGATTTCAACAAGGATTTCTTTTTCTGTGGAAAGAACTCATTTAGGCCAAAGGTTTTTTTCCAAACAGGATTTTGCATACAGACCTGGATTCGGATTTCACATAGGTTTAATGTGATGGTAACTCACCTGTATTAAGTGCCCTTACTCCTGGTTTACACAGACATAACTGAGGGCAGAATCAGATCTTACATGTTAAAACATATGGGTGACTCTAACCAACTGGCATACAGTAGGCACCATTAAAATCTTGACATTTACTGCTCATAGTAGTTAAATTTACTGTGCTATTTGCAGTATTCCCAAGCCTAAGAGTAGGAAATCCTTTAAATACTGCAGTAAAAGTAAATCCCACGGTGTGATAAATGTCAGGACTTAAGGGAACCCAATTTTGTAGTTGTTTCCTTCTTTTTTTTATTGCTGTGTTCAAACTTTTATTTTTCCCCCTCCAAATTGTAATGGAAAGTATTTTGAGCAGAATCTCTCCTGCCTTGAGACTGGCTGAAGCCTGCTTTGGTGGGCTATTTCCTTAAAATCTTCTCTGTCTAGAGAGCTCACTTTTTCAGAGAGTGTGTGCCACATGAAAGGAACTTGAGCTTACTTTAAGATGCCAATGAACATCCCTGCTGGATTCATGTACTTTCTTCTTGGTTACATCCATCATGGGGAGTGGAGTGGCTGTGAGAATTGGTCCACCGATTCTCCACCACTCAGAGCTTCCACTGGATGGAGAACTTAGCAGGGAGACAGTGACATTGGTTTTCCAGTGCCTTTGTTAGCACAGCCTAGTCCACAATATTTTCACAGATGCACACACCAGCAATTTTCCTGCCCTTGAAATGGCAGAAATTAAGAAGAGTGTTAGAAGAGATTTAAGCAAAATAGGCACTTCAGTAATGATACCAGACCAGATTTAACAAAATACTTAAGTTCCTAGAAACAATGATTCTGTAGATCTGTCTGATTCACACAAACTTTGATCCTTCGGTCTCAATCTGTGATTTTGTAAATCCTACCAAATAATTAGTTGCATCTTTAGATGCCTAAAACCTTCTATAAATGTGATCTGTGAGTTATTTTATAAGCAAATTTAGGTCTCCCCTTCTACCTTTATTATTCCCCACTCTCAAACTAAAATGAACTGATTTAGGACTGGGAGTCAGGCAAGAACAGTAAGAAATGTGTATAAAGTTTTGAGGAATTCAGTGCTGTAGAATCACCTGTACCGACTTGTCTCATCCAAAAAGATATCCACTGTAGTTATGACAAGGAAGGAAAGACAAAAAAAGAATGACAGTGAAAAAATGGGGGGAAATGAGAATTATTGCCCTGGCTTAAGTGCAGAGTCTGTTTTTGGAGATGGGTTAACAGAGCACTGCCAGTAGACTGGTTCCTCTCCATGCACAACAACTGTTGGGGATGTCCTCTCAAATCTGGCTAGTGCCTGGCTAGCTGGCATGTGATATAAAGCAGGAAATACCAGTGTGCCAGGCATATATAACTGTATGTGTGCCACTCCTGGTCCATCTGCAGAGCAATACTGCACCTGCCAGTTGCTTTAGTTGGCTGGGGGGAGGACGAAAGGAACAGAGAGTATGCAATATGAGACAGGGAAAGCCCACTGTCTTCTCATTTTTCTTTCATTGCTCTGCTCTTGTTTCCTTTCTTTTTACTACAGAGTTGAACAAACACCACTGTTTGTTTTCCTAAATAAAGGTGTCTCTTTGGGACTGGGTACTTTTGGGGTTCTGCTCACACAGTAAAAGCAGCTTGGCTTGGGGTTTTTTGTGAACAAAGCTGTCAGTACATGCAGGTTTGTACACCTCCGGGTATCATATATCTTAACCTCAAACCCCATTTTTACATGTAAGGGACTATATTAATTATTTGGATCCTTTTCCACAAAAAATCTAAATTGCCTATAAAGCAATACATTTCCTTACAGCTCATCAATCATTTTTCTTCTGCAAAAATTTCCAGCACCCATTAAGAGCCTTAAATCATAAAACCTAACTGCTCCTGAATAAATAAAATTTGGAATCTTGATATGGATGATCTACTATTTCATTCTGTAAGTGACAGAGGACTGAGTGTGGAAATGGAATAAACCAACATCGGTTTGTTGACATAAAGGATGCTCCATCCTAGGGATAGATAGCAAAATCTTCATCCCAAGCACCTTCAGAATTTTTGAGTATTCTTGGACTGGATTTTTTTGCTTTCCCAGAGCTCATACTGTCTCTCAGTGGGAAGAAAAAAAAAAAAAAAAAAAGCACCCACACACACACAAAAAAACCCCCAACCAACCAAACAAAACTAAACAAAACCAAAACAAACAAACAAACCACCAAAAAAACCCTACATATTTTCTTCATCCAAATTTAAAAAAAAATTAAAAAAAAAATATTGCCTTGGGGCCTCTCCACTGACTCTAAGAAATTCTTATGTTTCTCCATTTCTTTTTTTTCCCCCACTGTGTATCTCTTCATTTCTCTGCAAAAAATATTTGTAAAATCCAGATTTTTGTGGAGTCCAGCAGTGGTATTTTGGAAATAGCAACCAGAGCTAAATTTCTGCATTCTTAGTAAGATTTAAGTTTAGTTTGTAGTAGTAAAAAGGTGTACTTTTGTATCAGAATGTATCTGTTGCACGGCACCCACAGGCCTCCTTTTTCTACTCTATTTGTAGGTATTTGACTCTTGTGGTTGTGTACAGGAAATTAATGTGATGGGGAACATTATGTGAATATACATGTGTGAATACACATACATTCACAGCAACCCCCTCCTCGTTGTCTCCTCGGAATGGATTTATTGATTCAAACTTTTCTGTCATCACAGACACGGTGTGCATGCACCCTGCACCAGGCTGCACTGCACAGCACAGCACAGCAGCCATGCACATGATATCCAAATTTGTGGTGGTGATGGTGAAATGGTGACAGGTCGGGATTACCACTTTTATTGCCAGGGAGTCAGGTTGTGTTGATTCATGAGACAGCTGTTAGAGGATGATCACATTAATAATGCGAGCTGTGAAAACAATGTGTGGCGATGCTAAAAGCTCAAATGACACGGTGATGGCAGAGCTTTTTGGGTATTACATGATTTTGCAAATGATACATCAGAAGCCTAAATAATATAGATCATTTCTACATATTTTATTATTAGTGTGAAATAAATGTAATTATAACAGGATTTTAAAGTGCCAGGTGGCTTGTATTGTCTGTTTATCAAGTATTTTACTGCTGCTCCATCTCACGCTCATATTAAGTATATTTACTCAACACCTCTGACTTCAAACAGGCAAACTCTTTCATCTGACTTCACAGCATATTCTTCTCACAGTGGTGGATGTCATCATCATTTCCTTTTGACATTGTTTTCACCATGTTTTCTTACTTCCATTACTCTCCCATGTTTCTGTTCCCTTTGGTGCCTCCTGCACATGCATGTTTTACCTGAGTAGGAGCAAAATAGTGTTGTATGTAGCAAAACAGTAGATATACGTCTCCACTGCTGTGACCCAGTCCTTTCTCAGCCTATTTCTTCTGATTTGCCTCTAGCATTCAATATTCAATTCAAATTACAAGTCCTTTGGGGCACAGAGCACATTTTTGCATCAAGTTATTTTGAGAGGTAGTAGATAAAGTGCAAGCATGTCTGTAGACACCAGTATCCAGATCTGTTTTAGAATGAGAAAGTAAGTGCTTAGCAATTAAATCAGTGTTTTCTCAAAATAACAACTAGGAAGTCCAGTACTGACATTAAGTAGCATATTTTTGATGGGACACCATGAGACATAAAGCACTCCGTACGAGAAGTAAAGATGGTAGAATTTGTCCTGAAATAAATGAAAAATGGAGTCTCAAAATGACAGCAGACTGGTTCAGCCAAAGGTCAACTCATCTGTGAGTTAGAAGGAATTAATTTTCTAAGCACCAGCAAAGCAATGAGGCTTATCAAACAATGCTATTTTCCATCAAGAAAAAACATCATGGCAGCCTCTTTTTTCTATTTTCATACATTTCCATTAAAAAAAAAAAAAGTGAAACAGTTAACAAATACATTTATTTCTAGGATTATGAGACCCTTTCTGTTTCTATCTTTAAAGGCATTATTTTAAAATACAGTAGAAAGAACTGAATAGATGAAATTCTAGTGGAACTTTAGCTCCATGGCTACAGGCATCCTGACCCGTGCCGTAGTGCCCTCCCCATACATCTTTCCTTTTACCCCATATTCCTTACAGACCCTCTGCAGTGAGGTCTGGTTCCATAACCCCATCCAGATATTCTAAACTGGTGTTGAGGATGGTGTAATGCCATATACCCCAAAATACCCCAAAAATACCCCATCTCATGAGATCTGCTGATCTTTCATTAGCCACCTCTTTCCCTCTCTTCTTCCCCAAGTCCTTTCTCTATCACCACCACCAATTGCATTTTTGTGTGTTTATTGAGCTTTGGACATTGATACAAGGCATGGGTAGTGAAGGGTGCTGGTGTTCAGCTGCCTTCCTTCTACCCTGTGCTATATAAATATTCGCCGCTGCCCAAACATATACACGTTGGATCTGGAGAGTGCTGAAAGCCCAGCACTCTCTTGACCATGATGACAGTGATGACAGCCCAGTGGTTCTCAGGGATCTGGCTTGTGACAAGTTTCTTTAAATCAGCCAAGATCTTAAGTGCCTGTCATAAGTCATTCATCCTTCAAGTGCTTCCATTTCCTTCAAGTGAACTCTTTACAGACTTATCCGTCTGCTTTTATAGATCAGACTGTGGTGAAAAACCACTGTGAAAACTAGGTCTAGGTCAAGAAGATATGGGGGTTAGATGTCCTGTCACTAGAGGAGAAATATAAACTGTTCTATATAAAACACCATTTCTCAAAGGTACTCCCTGCTAATCCCATAACCACCATGTCCCTGACAAATCCCAAAGGCGTTTTGACAGAGTAGGGTGGAATGATTTAGCTAAGCAGAACTGTAGCTTTCAGAAGCTTGTTGCTCCATTTCTGCTTTCCAACCTTGCAGACCTTCCTCACTGTGGTGATGGAATTGGATCTTTTCTTAAGCTGGGCAAACACAAGCAGCCACTTGTCTTCCCATGCCCATCAACTCTTGCATCGATCCTTTGCTATCAATGGTGAAGACATAACCACTCAAAGAGATCTGGGAGCTGGGCATTTCTGAAAGTCTATGTGCTGCATCAAGCATGTGCCTTTAAGTCAAATCATAAGCAAAGTATTGAGTTTTGATTCAGAGGCAGAGTTGGAAAACCAGGAATAAAAATCTATTTTCAGCTGACCAGATGCAGGTGTGTTCTCACTTTGTTAAGTATGAATTGGAAAATAAAAAATGCTTCATTTTAATCCAAGATAAAATTTTTCTTTATTTTGTGCATTTTTGATCCATTAGAACTCTCATTTGCTAAATTTCAAAGCAAAATATTCCAAGCAGAACAGCATAATATTGCTTTTTAAAACAGCGTCTCTTAAGAGCTTTTACTTCATCTTCTATTTTTGAGTCTTTCTATAACTGTAACTATTCATTGAATTTAAAATAAATATGTGGGTAGCTGCGGTCAACCTCAAACTGTATATTTGGTTGGTAATCTGTTCCCAGGGGAAAGTGCCCCACCCTAGTTCTAATATCTAATTTCTTCTTTAGCATCCCCTTTTGACAGAAGGAAAGAAGTATTAGAATTTTGATTCTATTTATTCCTCCCATTGCAAAAGCATTCCCCTCGTTTTCCTTTAAGAAATGGTCATTTTACTCTAACCAATGTGTTCCTAAACTAATGGTTTGGGAATAATCTTCCTAGGCAGTGAGTGGTCTGTCTTGTCTGTGTATTTATTTTTCTCCTCACTGTTAACCTCTGGTAGAAATCTGGCTTTCCTCTGCACATTGGGAATGCACAGGAATGTTTCCCCAACTTTCTTTCTCCAGCTTGCTGCAAGCTGTAATACGCAGGTTTGCGTTTTCTTTGCATTTTCTTATTTTCCTTTGTAGACTGCTCTTGTTAGTTTTAATTACAGCAGTGGAGGACAGTATGCTAAAGAGCTCCCCAAGGTGGTGGCACTAATGGTCACATGTCCCCCCTGAGTGACAGCATCCGTTCTGGTTGCAGTACTACAAAGACATGGGGGCATTTCTTGTATGGATTGGTAAACGGAATTTATGTGAGAAGATAAATTAGCAGGCATCTGCATTTCCTATTTGAATAGGCTATGTGTGACTCAGTAAGCCTTTTGTTCAGTGGGCTAAAAAATGGCATGCAAGTCCTCATCAGCATTGAAATTTTAAAGCATATTAAATTACGATAGCATGTCTTTGAGGAGTGTAAAGAAAAAAAATGTAGCGGAGTTAGCACTGTGCTTTTCAAACCATCAACCCAAACACTGAAACAAAAACCTGAGAAAATATTAATAGAAAAAAAAAACCTGAATGGTTTGTATACAGAAATAAACGAAGACACATGTGAAATACTATTTTCAATAGTGGTTTTATTACAGTGTCAGTGCACACTATGTGTGCATACATATGCTACAGATTCCCGTTGCTGTTTTTGTGGCTTGTGTAAGGCATACTGAGATTTACATCACAGGATGTAACTTTTGGAGGTGTTTTTATGCCAACCTCTGCCAAAATTCAGTGCGTGGTTTTTAGTTTGTACCCACTGTTGTATTTGCTAGCATTTTTGTGAAGTAAGAGCACTAGGCTATGCATACTGTGCACTGCTAACATACATTAGCTGTGCCTTGTGGCAGTATTCAATCAGATGAATAAATGCACAGTATGATTGCAATTCAGAATCATACAGAAAAGTTGGTATTGCAACATCTGCATAGACACTGTCATAATCTCAAGGAAAAAAGTATTAATGCCCTTCTTGTTTCCTTGGCTCAAATGCAAATAAAACAACCATGATCTAACATTGAAGGCATTTTAAAAAATAATTCTAATGGTTTTTGAAAAATAATTCTAATTATCAACAAAAGAGAGGTGAAATTGGAATATGGTATTTGCATAGTGCATGCTAAGTCTTTGAGTGAGACTTAGTCTTTATTTACTTAGTCTACAAGAAATAGATTACAACATTCACCTCTCTGATGAAGCCATGAGCATGCTTGTTTGATATCATCAAATACTCCTACTTCTACTACTGTTGTTAATAGCAATTATTATTGCAGAAGGAATAATGGCATATTTATGATGTCAGATGACATCAAAGGAAGAGCTATGTTTCTTCTGAAGGTCTCTAAACAACCAAGTTCTGTACGTAAGGAGAAAAAAAATCATCTATATCAAGATCTATTAAGAATAAGGATCAGAATTTTCCATGCTGTCCAACGCTGCAATATTCTTGTTTCCTTACATTGCCAGCTGAAAGTAGGGAGGGAGGAGGGTGGGAGAGGAACAATAGATCAACAGTTCTCTCTATGTTTAAAAATTCACAGCACCTCTGCTACACCAGAATATTATGTGACAATAATGTTAGGCCTCTGATTTATACCAACAGATGCGGGGAAATTCCAAATTAAGGCTGTCATTCTCCCCTCGCTGCAGATTCTCTGTTGGTACAACTTTATGTAGCACCTCTGAGTTTGGTGGAGAGATGCCAGGTTACATCAGCTGAGGATCTGGCCCACTGCAGTGCAGAGGCCTTAGCTCTGTTTAAATCAGATCCATGGTTACTGGTAACACAGTTGCTCCATACTTAATATATATTTACAACACACAGGTGTAAAACACACACAGGAAGGTCATAAATTTGGAAACTCACTATTAAAAAGCCTCCTGGTTATGAGTGGATTTTTAAAATGTTCCCTTTGTTTCATCTCCAAGAGATGTAGACCGGTAGAAAAAAATATGCAAACACTTTGCCTTTAAAACACCAAATGCAAGTGAGTTTTAATAACCTATCAGGATCTTAGTCCATCATAACATTTAATCTGCATTACATCTCACTTCCTAATCGCTACTTTCATTCCAATTGTGAGCAGAGAGGGTGGGGGAGAGATGAGAATTTCAGATAAGTGCCAGTAAAACAAGTTTGCTCTACAGCTGGCAAGCGCTGTGCACACGTTAACGGTGCCTTATGGCAGTATTCAATCAAATGATTCTATAAACTAAAAATAATCACCCTAATACTAATACCTATTATTCTTCATTGTTACTGGTCGCTATGGTGCTGCATCTGACTATGAAGAATTCACCGCCATTATTACCCTCAGTGTCTCTCTCTCTCTGAAATGTGATCTAATTGCAGAATCCACACCTGTTCGACAGTTCAATAGAAGCCTGCTTTTGATGGAAGCAGACTTTCAAGAACACACACTCGCTCATGCACAGGCACACAGGCACACACAGGCACACACCCGCACACAAACGCGTGCACGCACACACGCGCCACCCCCCCAATTCACGTAAGACTTCAGCTGGAGGAAAAATAGAGTGTGAGTTGATCAGAAAATAATATTGTGAGGAGTAAAAAGGAAAAAAAAAAACCCGCTTGTGTTTTGTGGTCATTGGAAGATTGCTGATGGGTGCATAAATAAAGCATGCTGGAACATCTGTTCTTTGTTGTGCATTCAGCTTTTTAATGTCTTCAAAGAGCAGCACTGACGCATCACTGACTACCACTCCCCATTCAAGCAACATTTTACCAGAAAATAATAAACCTTCCTGGTGGGGTGCAAGGAGCCAAGGCATTTGGGCAATGCCATTAATTTGGAAATATCTCTTTTTCTGGGATTTTTAAATATCTCTCTCTTTGAACGGTGTTCAAATTTTGGGATCCAGCCTGGAGTCCCTATCAGCCTGAGCAGTAAATCAGCCTGAATATTCCACTCAAGCCTTTTCTTTCTGTAAAAAAAAAAAAAAAAAGGAAAAAGAGGAAAAAGGAAAGGAGAAGGCTGTTGTCAAGTTGAAGTTTATCTACAACTTCACTGTCCTCTTAATTCTATTAATGTTAAAAATTCTGTCCAGAGGGATGCTTTTTTTTCCTTAAGTTGCAATATTTATTTATACTGGTAAAATTCAGCGGCAGTGAGGACCCCTGACAGTTTAACAATATTGGCTGGTTATTTTGATACACTGTGCTAGGCAGCAAAAGATTAAAACCAGAGCATCCTAGGCTGAGAGAAACCAGCTTGAATTCTAAAATAAAATTTTAGCAGCATGGATTTCTCTTGCCATAGGCTATGAGGCTACTATGAATTTCAGATGCATCTCCAGAGCTGTCAATGAGGTGGAAAGATGGGATTGGCATTACAAAGATTTGTTGCAATGTGATTCAATGTAATTGCAATCAAAGGTATAGCAACATTAAATCGCAGCTGAGAAAGAGCTGTTTATGCATGTACAGTATAGGAACAGCCATTTGCCCTACCACTCTAGGACCATGACAAGATTTCTTTTTTTATTGCTTTCTTCTGCTCTGCTCCTTCTTTCTAGGTCACAGCTTAAAGATATTGGAATACCAATTAGTTTCTGGTGGGTCACATTTATAATAAGCCTGACAATGGTCTTGTGATAGAATGCTTCAGAAAGCACGAACACCTTTTAGGACAGTTTGTCAATTGGACACTACAATGTCTCAGTTCTACAGTAAGAAATTTTTGGCCTATTGGTTCCTCATTTTATCTTCTGTGACAACGGACTGCTGTTGCCTACCCCAGTACAGGGATAGAGGGGGGTGATTCAGGCATACCACTGCTATCAAGAGGTACAATTCTGCTTGCTTTGGTAGCAACATAATCAATCTCCAGGAAGCTTCCCCATTAGTGTTGCTCCTAAGGAAAAATATGCTATTTTTTTTGACTGGAAAAAACATGAGACATATACCTTCCTCCTCAACATATTATAAGGCCCGTGGCATGACTGTGTTGCTAGTGATATCAAAGGGTGTGTTGCTATTGATTTTAACAGGAGCAGTAACTGTATCACCAAGATCATTAAAGTTCTCACAGTACTTTGAGATCCTCAAATGCAATCAGATAAAAACAGAGGCACAGTGTTTACACAAGCATTGAAAAGCTCAAATGAATACATACAAGGCTCACTGAGGAGAAGGAAAAATCTTTCTATGGGTGGCATCCTTGTCCCTACAAGTCCTTAGTGCTTGATGTTTAAAGCAATGGATTTCACTGTCACAGCATCCCAGACAAAAAAGAAAATAAACATATCCTGATCTTGTGGCTGGGTAACCAACACACAAAGCAGTTGGAACAGCTTTCAGAAATCAGAATGGAATTCAAAATTTTGCATGCCCCCACCTCTGCTGGCTAGTGCTCCTCCTGCTCCTGGCACAGGTCTGGCTTGGGCTCAGAGATGACTTGATCAGCATACATGTACCTCCTCAGCAGAGTTGTGGAGATGAATGTACCCCTTCTCATGAACCTTTGGCTTCTGTGGTTTTGTTCTGCTCTTTAACCCAAGAATTGTTTGAAAGGGGCATAGAAATGGAACAAAGAAAATGGTGCAAGAATTTTTTTTTTACTGACCATGGAAGCAAGACAGTTGACTCTAATAATGCAGTATTTAAATCTGTTTGGTCCTCTGCTTAGAGATCCTTTTGCAGTGTTCCATTATGCTTACTCACACAGTAATTGCTCACTGACCATTTAATTACACAAGGCTGTCACCTTTACTCATACTCAGTACAGTTTCCAAATAGTTGCTGTTGTACAAGGAGGTGGGGGCCGGTTCACCAGGTAGCAGCAGTCAGTATGAATAGGGGGAGCAAAACCTGGCCTGCAGTAATTGCAATGTAGAGACATTGTGTTTACATAGTAATTACCTTGTTATTTTTATGGGAAAATAAATGATTATTTTTGTCCTCCAGACCAGAGTGCAGGCCACTCAATAATTACTTTTGGGCATAAGTATAATTGTACAAGCACACTTTTTTTTTCTCTCCATGTCTCTTCTGCATGCACACAGTTTGATGTATTCACTGCACAGTTAGTCTGGTTATTTATCATTGCATCTTATTCAAGTCTTAAATCAAAGAGTTGCTTCCTGATACATTGGCCTAAAATAATATAGGATCATAATGAAGAAAATATTTGAGGAGTGGGGTTTTGGTTTTTTGTTTGTTGTTTTGTTTTTACTTGTTTTGCCTCCTCCCAGAAAGCAATCACAATGTCTACCTAGATTTACTTTTCCTGTCTTCATCATTGTGTGTCTTTATCCCAGGCCTGCTGGGACAGTGGATCAAACCCTTCTGCCTCTGGGAGCATCTGCTAAAATAATATTTTACAACGAGCAGGAACTCAGAAATATACACTGTGTGCCGTTGACAGATGGGCCCAGACAGTTACTATACTCTGAAAAGAGTTTATTGACTTGCTCATCTTCTTTTCATAGTGACAAGTACCCCATTGATGACATTGCATGACGTATAAGGTGTGAGTAGCATTGCCTGAAAAGACAAGAGCTGGAGAGAGGAGAGAGAAAGAGATAATACTCTCCAATCAAGATGCCAATGTAAAACAGGGGCCCGCCTCAAACCTTAACTAACACTGTAGGTGGATTTTTACAGCACTTGTGACTGTTCCTAATTGGAACCAAATCTAATAATTCTGCAATATGACTCAAAAATAGCTTAGACCAGACCAGTTATTCTCCTGTACCTCTTGGGCATCCGTTCCTAGACGTTGACATGATTGGTGTAGAAATAAGTGAAAAAATTGCATCCAAGCTCTGGATGAGAAGGGGTCAAAGCTTCAGGTAGTGTGAATTTATGTAATGTCAATAGGTTTGTTTCAGTTGGCAACTAGAGAGGATCAGACCCAGAATCAACTCATAAGTCCATGATCAGCTTGGATACTATAAATATCTTTAAGGAAAAATATGTTATATTCAATAATGCTATTGAATAACATTCAGAAGGAATTCAGGTGAGCAGTGCCTCTAATAAAAGGGGCACATGATCTTCATATTTAAATGACGCATATTATTTTAGTGTTCAATCTACTTTTAATGCCATCTGTGAGTATCTCTTAAATCTGCTTTTCTACCTTGTATACACTGATCATTGAAGAAAAAAACCAGAAGATAATACAGCACAATATCACCTAATAATCTAACCCCCATCCCTGAAATGAAATTGTCAGATATCCTGTTTGGTACTTGGCTATTTATGTTAATATGTTACCTGAACTGTAAGTAGATTTGTGTGTCTATTGCTCTGAAGACATGACAAAGATTTATAAAGCTTCATCACAATGGGTAGAACTCTCTGAGAATATTGACAGTGACTAATGCTGCCTACATCTCCACAGCAGCACTCTATACCTTACCCATTTTCTACAGAGAACAATCATATTACTACCGATTAGTTCTTCCTATCCATAAATGAAAACCCCTCTTGCTTATTGATTCACTTAGTTCAGTCATTTATGATACACTTAAGTAGATATATTCTAGTTAAAAAAGGTTGGGATATTTTCTTCTGGTCAAAGATGGGGTTGGAGAATTGAGTTTGTAATACTGAGACATTTTACATCTCTAATAAAACCTGCATACTGTTTAGTGGCTTATAGGAAGTATTTTGGGGTTTTGATCTCTGAGTCACTCAGCACAAGTAGATCTGGCCAGAAGAAAAACAAAGGAACACATCTTCTTTTAGCCTACTGCGTGCTCTCTGCCAAAAATATGTAATTTATTGTGGCAGATCCTTGGTGGGGATGAACAGATAAGGAGATGGAAAAGAAGGATGTAGGAACATGAACATAATGGGAGAAAGAATGGTAAGAGAAAATACATGAGGGAAAAAAGAAACCTGACGTATGGTGAGAAATAGAAAAGAATTCAGAAAACACCTTTTTTAGTGGATAGTGGTGTATGTAGGCTTCCTTTAAAGCCTGTGGTGTGCCATCTAAAAATATTAAATATCTCACAGTCTCCATGAGTCATATAAGGAATTACTTTCCTTACCTAGACATTGTTTACATAATTACAGTTCCTACAGTTTTCTGACAACTACAGTGGGATTTTCTAATGTGTTATAAAATTCTGGGCCTATTTTCTAAGAGGTAACTGGGTACTTCACTAACTGTATACAAGTAGTGGGGCAGCAGAGTAGTTTAGAGGAGGAATATGGTTTCATTTTACAGACTGCAAAAAGTACCTAGCATGATATAGATGAAAAGCAATTGCCAAAAGCTATCTTCCTGCTCACTCTGGCTCAGTATGGAATTCCCTAGTCTTTAAACAGTCTGGAACCCAGATGAGTACTTGTTAAGAGGTCAAAACAACAACAAATGATAGTTTTCAATCATCAGGAGGATTCTAAAAATAAGTGAAGCTTGGAGGCCCTTCCACAGCTAAAAGATAGCCAGCAGCTATGTTGTGACCTTTCAAATCATTTCCCTTGGGATGTCTGTTGGGGCTAACACAGGTCCCAGGGGAATAAACCTCTCCACCAACCTTTGTCTACTTCTACTTAAGAGAGAAGGCTGGACTTAAAACAGTGTCAGAAGTAAAGGTCATTGCTTTATTTACATGAGCTTTATATGCTAGCATTCTATCCTCTGCTTTCTCTTTCCTTCCCCAGAGATCTTTGCTTAAGTCATTCCATCACTTGAACTACTTCTTGATGACAATTCTTCGTCCATAAGCAAAGGCTAAAGCAATCCTTGTCTTTTAAGAAATATGTGGGCAGTAATATGCTAAATAATGGCACGTTTTGTCCCAGAATCTGTGTGCTTTTCCTCTGCTATATGAGGTTTTCCTAAGTTTCACTAGATACCACAAAACAAAATACGTATTTGCTGCTAGGAACAGGAGCAAAATCAACGTTTGAGAGAAAGAACAGTTGAGCTTTTTATTTTTCAGGGAAGAGTTGCTAACAGTTTTTTCTTTCCAAGTATTGTGAAATCCCCAGAAGAAAAGGTCTGTATTACAAGAGCATTATTAGACTTGAAAAACTCAGTAATCTTTCTGGAACAGCCCCTATTTTCAACCATATCTGCTTTTTTTCCCTCTAGTTGGAAGACAGGGAAACTTATTAAACAAAGATGGGGTTTCATCCAGTGACTCCTTATATCAGTGGGGATCTGATATCACTGACTTCAATGGGAGCTATGTGTAGCTCCTGAATTGCTATCATTTTCCAACTAGTGAAGACACTTGAGCATCTGGTGCTGTTCTAGCAAGCTTCTTACACAGCTTTGGTGAGAATTTTGAAGCTGACATAGAAAAAATTTCCAGGGCTCACAAGCTCTTTGTATCTTCTTTTCTTTTTAGAAACACTCCTGACACGCTTGTGATACTGTTTGAATATGAAAAAAATAGAAGAGAAAGCTAAACTGAGCATTGTAAAACATTCTGGGTGAGCGTTTGCTTGAGTTTAAAAATGAACTTGCTTCTCTGTGCTTATACAATTTTTTAGCACTTTGGGAGAAGTGAGATATGTGATTGCTCTTGGAATGTGGCATTCAATCCCCCTCCACCAGACTCTACAGGCGATACAGGTCTGGGTTGTGAAAACATAGCTATGCTGAAGGCAATACTGGCACAGGCCTCCCAGGGCTTTTTCTTCCTGAATTTGGGCAGGCAGTTTCTCTGTCTCCTGCTGTAATGACTAATTTCTTTCTTGTGGGCTGAGGAACATGGGTGACAATCTAACCATGTAGCTGAGTGATGCCTTAAGTAAGGTGAGGGTGACCAGAAAAAAAAATACCCAACTGATACAAGTCTTACCCTATTCATCTGTACGTTCACTTTGGAAATAGTTCTCCATTTATTTTTTTCTATGAAACAAATGTTTTTATTTTTCTATGAAATAAATATTTTTTACTTTTTAGTTTTTACTATTGTGGCATTGATGTAGAAACAGGAAAAAAAACCCACGTGATTTGTGTGGAAACACACACAACCAGAATTTGAACATCCAGTGTCAAATATTCACATTAAATACTTGTGCTCTCACTATACATTAAAAGCCTCCTCTTATTCTGTGATATGAGAGTCACATTTAGAAAAAAGCAGTCTGCTCACGTATGTGCCATTAGTAGAAAAACTGGCAAATAAATTATCTACTGTGAATTACGCACTAATACAAGTGCCTATGTGATGTGTGCCAGTGTGAATTCATTTACACATGTCGAGGCATATGTATGCATATGAACATAAGTGTATCTCCTTTCTCTTTACCTCTTTTTCATATTGGTACAGCAAGCGTAACAACTGCCATGCTACTTCTCAGACAGTGAGTCCCATCTTCTGTGGCAGGCCTGAGTATACTTGCTTTTTTTCCTCTCTTTTTAATCATTCCAGTGAAGAGGCTCTCTCCTTGATATCCACTTCCAAAACTCCCACTCACTGACTTCAGAACAAACTCAGCCTTGCTTGTACATGTGCGCGTGTTGAACAAGCCCTCATAAAGTGCCTATCACATCATTATTTTGTTTAAACATTTTTATTTCTCCAGAGAATTTAAAATACACAAACATGTGATTCCATGAGGAAATGATCCAAAAGAGATTATAAATACAGCTATAAATGTCAAAGTTCTCAAAACATTTCACTGGCTCTATCTTCAGAAGAGACTGTTTACAGAGAAAACCCACGTCAGTGTGTTTTATTATCGTTATTGTGTGTTAAATGTTACAAATGCAATCTGTTTGCCGTACACGTAAACCATAGTCTCCAAATATCTTTAAGGATCACTTCTAATAGTCGTACTCAGAGGCAGCAGTATAATTTAGTAGGATATTAAGCAATTGCTCCACTGGAGGAAAGGTTTTCGGGTTTCATACAACTCTCGTCGGAGACACCTATCTTTCATGCCGCCAGAAATGAGTATTTTGCAGTGGATCATCATTCTGGGCTCCATGTTTGTGAGGAATTGGAACACAGAAAGCTCAGAATGTAAACCTTTCAAAACTCAAGTTTGTTCAGACTTGGAACCAAGCCACTTTGGTTTATTAAGAAGAACCATCAAAGACTCTTTTTTTTTTTCTACGTAATTTTAAATTTCTTGCTGCATCTATCTTCAAAGTGATGCCTAAGAGACCCCAAGTACAAAAAGTTCACACTCCTTTCCTTTTTTGATGGAAGAGGCTATCTCTGAGAATGAATGAGTCTAACTTAAGAATGAAGCAAACAAGCACCAAGCCTCTTGTAAAAATACAATCTGACTAAATTTGACAGCATAAGTTTAAAATCCGCAGCATGGAATGAATTCTAATAGAGAGGACTGGAGTAGCACATATCTGAAATTTGTCACAGATAGTTAACTTGTTAGGAAAAATGTTAAGACTGAAAGATCTTTTTCTTTGGTCTACTTGAATGTTGATCACAGCTGTTTGCTGCAATTATGGAAAACAAAGTAATATTTAAATTTCAAAATTTCTTTTTAAAGGCTGCATAGGAATGTTAGACGTAATTTCCCTATAGTCACAGGAACCTCTGGGAGACATTTTGTCTGGCGAGTGGTCACAGAACACCCATTTTGTGTTTCACAACCCACAAAGACTTTCTCTATATTCTCTACACTTTTTTAAAGGCAACATCCACAAAATTGTAATGTGTCACAAAGGGAGATCAGGAGAGGACAGGGATATCACCAGTACACTAGCAATGTGAGTGCATTTCTTAAAAGACATACTTCTGGAAAACACTATATCTTACTACCAGGAAAGCAAAATTCCTCCCAATTCTGCAACAATCTTACATAGGGAAAAAAAAAATACTTCCTGACTGCAGACCAAATTCAGATTCCAAGTTATGTAAAGAACAAATTATGTAAATACAGGCTTCTATGTCCTTTGTCTTTTTAGTGTTATTGTCCTTCACCTTTCTTTTAACAAGAAGCAGAAAGGATTTGAAGCACATGGTATTTTAAAATGCTTCATTCCAATACTGTCTGAAATGACACTGGTGCTACCTGACCCCTGAATTTCATCAATAGCGAAGAGTAAAGTTTTGCTCTTAAGCATTCACCCTGAGGATCCCTAAACTCTCAGGAGCTTGAAGGAGAATAAACAGAATATGAGAACAATCTGACAACCTCCCTCTGGAGCCCCCTCTGGATCTGGGGCTCTACAGGAACCGTGCATAAAAGGGAAAAAATCTGACAGCTCAATAGGGCCAAATAATTTGCCCTTTATTTTTAGCGGTGAAATTTATTTATTGGCTATGGCTCACTGGCTGTATAGTCCAGGATTAGAGGTTTATCTTCTGAAAGTGGAATGTTTAATTCTAGTTTTGATTTTACCCCAAAACAAAGTCTCTGTAATTCTGGTTTTATGATTTATTGGCTGCAGTTTTCCTGAGATGAAAGTAGGAGTTCAGCAATCTGTTCTTGGAAATCCAGCATTTTGCAAGGATTCTCTGTCAGCAAACATGTGATAAGCAAAGACATTTTCTTGAGTTTCAGGCCAGTGGCTTATTCACAAGATATTTTCCTCTTTGAAAACAGGTCTTCGCTCTTACTGTGTTGCTCTATTGATCAATCTGTTTTGAGAGAGTGTGAGAGCTCAGAAAAGGAAGTTTCTTTTTTACCACATTAAATCCAGTGAATTTGCCTGAGCCAGACATGATTATGCTGCAAATGGAAAGGGTTTTACCCTAAGTATCTTGTAAGCTTTTCTGGATGCTCCTGCAACACACAGGGAAAGGAATCAGCTAAGCTACCAGAGACTAACAACTTTGCAGAACAACTCCCCGTGGCAGAGGGAATGAACACATTGCCTCCTGACACATCTTTACCCACATCAATGAATATTTTGTGTCTGTGCTGGAAAGGGAAGTAGGGAAAATGATTGGATCTTGCCAAGCCTGAAGTGCAAGAGTGTATGTGAAATACACAACCTTCAGAGCAATCCCAGTGCTACTGCAGCCTGTGCTGTGTACATAAATAGGCATATTTATTCCCACAGCACTCAAGAGTAAGTGCTTACCCTTCAGTGGGGCAAGAAGGAGCCTGAAAAGTTTTGTCTTTCTCTGTTTTTCCACTGGAAATGACTTTGCAAAGAATTTTCAAGTCCTTGAGGCCATCCATGAAATTTGGTCCAAATACAGAATTTTTCTTTAGGAATGTGGTACACAGCAATGGTGAAATGACATGCATCTGTCCTCAGCTTCCTCCAGACTTCCACAAAGTGTTTTGCTTGTCCACAGAGAATTAACACCACT
Organism: Phylloscopus trochilus trochilus; assembly: GCA_016584745.2. Taxonomy (NCBI): domain Eukaryota; kingdom Metazoa; phylum Chordata; class Aves; order Passeriformes; family Phylloscopidae; genus Phylloscopus; species Phylloscopus trochilus. The sequence goes on from WQNJ02000546.1 coordinate 36,303,221, forward strand.
AATTCATTTTTCATCCTGCTTGTGTTCATTGGCATTTCTGGAGCTCAGAACTTTCAATAAATCTTTTCTTTGTTCTAGGTTAAAGAATTATTTGATAGCTAGCCTATGAGTGAAATTATAGGAGTTGTGTGGTTGGTGGCCTCTAACAGAGGTGCATGACATTCTGGTTAAAAAAAAAAACCAACAAAACAACCAAACATTCACAGTGACATTGCAAACTAAATCTAGTTTCCCACTCTACTGTTTAGTAATTGATGTTTAGTATTAGCAAAAATCTAGCTAGCAGTAGAGAAAAATCAGATTCTGGTGCTTACAGGAGCCAGAGGCATATTATCAAAACCTACGTGGTCCTCAAAATGGTAATAAGAGTTTATCAAGAGTGGGATGCTTTTATGAGATGGACAGTTCTTTTTGCCCTCTGGTCTGGAAACATTAAACCACTTTCCACACTGGACAGCAATGGAAATTCCAGAGAATTGCTCGAAGAAGGGGGTGGAGAGATAATATTTTCTTCCAATCACCATTCACAACCCCTGGAATAACTAAAAATAATTTCTCTCCATTCAAAATTAGATGTTCCATTTTCCCATACTACAATTTATCAACCAAAGGTTTTTAGAAAAATTTTGTTTCTCCAAATGCCCAGGATGGAAGAAGTAGAACACAATTAAATGCACTTGACTATGTATTCTTCTACTTCAGTTTGCAATCCTGAACAGATTATTCCATTTGCTGTACTTCAACTTTCACTCTTGTGAAAATTGGAAAGAAGAGGTGTTTACAGCACTCATTTCCCTACCTTCCATTCATGTCTAAAAGTGACAAAAACATAATGGATCACTTTGTTCATTGAATAAACAACCCACAAATGCAACTTTATAAGGTACATTCCCAGGAAACAGATCTATAAACCTGGTAAATGCACCAAGACCCCATCAGGGATGTTTGAACTAAATCTTAATTTGTCATTCATGAACACTTCACATGCCCCTCTAAATGAGTTATGCACTGCATCATCGACGGGAAATATAACAGACTGCACATTGGAGATACCAAAAAGGGCTTGTGGGAGTGTTTTATTGAGCATTGCACAGGTGTTAACAATAGAATGGGTAACACAGACCAAAGGATTGTGCAGAACCCTCTTGGTAAGTTATAAACTGTTCTTCATCTGCCTTGTCTGGTAATAAATTGCATGTCCATTCTGGCTCCTCTGTCCACCCTGTGATGACCCCTCAATAGAACAGAGGTGAGTAGCGTGGAGGTGAGGTGTAGTGAAATCACTGCTAACTTGAGGCTACAGCTTCAGTAGACGGTTTTTGTGACAATTTAGAGCAAGTTTCAGGCTGACCTAAACTGTGATGGTGGCAGGTCTGGCAAAAAAACTTGGAGCCTTTTCTAAACCAAATTCAACTTCTTACTTTTATCAGGCCTTCTGCATGGTAGAGGTGGCAGAGTGCCAGAAGACAGCCCAAATAGATAACATCTCAATGTGATTATGAGAATGTATATTCAAAGATCTGAAGGTCTTCTCAGCAATGCAAACCAGGTCAGGTGGAGGGGTAAGGAGGAAGTCCATTAGTTCAGCAGGATTTCTTCCAAGCCTCCAGAGAACATCCTGCAAAAAAGCTGGACAGCACTACATTAGTTTCCAGATATGGACATTTCTTTGTAATAGGCACTGATCTATGCAAGGAGGGAGATTTGAGGTTAGAAGATGATTGACATGACACCATAGTGCCCTAACAGCTGTAATTCACCTTCTCAATCTTCCCTCCCTCTTTTTCTCTCCACACTGGAGCTATATTATCTCTTCTGGTTATCAAATGAGCATGTGAAAGACCAAAAGACTGGGGTCATAGTTTTCTGTATGCTTGAGAGCATTGCTTCAGATCAGTAGTCGTGGTGGCAAGTGCTGGGCAGTGGGCTGAAACAATTTTATCTTAATGTGTTAGATTAAAAGTGTAGTACAAATGGCAGTGACAAGGTTTCAGTATTGGCAGTCTTTCTGAAAAAAAGGATGTGAAAAATGTCTGCCCACTGGGCCCAGAAGTTGTCACTGTACTGACTGTGCTAGAGAGGAACTTGTGTTTTTTGAGACCCACAAAACAGATGGAGGCAGAAACACTGATTTTCATGTCTACATTCTGTTAACATCTTCTCAGCTTAAAGTTCGCTTCACGTCCTTGAGCCTTCCAAATAGCACAGTAATGAATATGGAAGAAAAGTGCATGTTTTTGACTCAGCATCAACAGCGTACAACTCAGTACTCTGAGAAAAGAAAAGTACAGTGAGAGAGCCCTCCTCCTGATGGCAGGCATGTCATCTAGCATGCTAGGCCTTGTGCTGACAAACATTAGGAGCAATTATTACTCTAAAGACCTAACAAACAACTTGGATTTGTTTTTCTTTAATAAAGAAAAATTCATTCAATAAATGAACAACAGAGGCAAACAATGACTGGGGGACTGCATCCCATTCTGGTGCCCAACCACAGGAATTGTCTCTTTCTCATAGCTCCCACTGGTAGTAGCACTATTTGATTGCTGACTTAAAGTATTTGAGCAGGAAAGCAAGGTGCTTCAACCAGGAAAGTGCAAACTACTAACACACGGGGCAAGAAAATGAACACACTGCACCCAGGCACTTGCATTTTGAAGTTTTGAAAGTGGATTTTTTTTCTCCAGTCTATTAATTTGTTGTACCAATCAGCCAGTTCCACAAAGACACAGCTCCCCAGGCACACACCCTGCTAGCAAACCTGCATCTGCAGAAGGTCCCTCCTTATGCTATATGCAAATCCTTCTGGAGGCTGGGAATCATTTGACTTATGAGGTTCCTGTCTCCTATACCCAAGCCATTCATCTAATTTACATGTATTCAGCTGCTTGTTTGTTTGCTTAGCATGCTAAGTATCAGTTTTTAGAGAGATTCACCATCTATATATGCTCTTTACAGGATGTGCTCATGTGTTACACAAAGGCTGTTTTGCTCTTTACCTCCTGCTGACTCCCTTGAGAGGAATGTGATGAGGTCTCCTATGCACCATGTGAAGACTTATTTCCATGCTGTATAACATGTATGATACAGTGTGCCTCTTTTCCACCCTTGCTGTTGGGCTGACTTCTTGTATGGTTTTGTCTCACTCCTTTTCTTGGCAAATGAGATGCTGACATTGTTTTGCCTTCTTTATGTTCACCAAAAAATACACATTATGGGCAGTACACACACTATAAGGGTGAGTGGGTCAGATAATTGTCTTTCACATTGCTAGGAGTCACTGAAAGAATAGCTTCATAAATCCTTCCAGGGAAAACTGGTCTCCAGCCACAGCTGTGGTATAATCTTTGATGACATATAAATTTAAAACTCAAGTTCAGTCAAACAGAATGTTGCCCTTAAAGAAAAGTACCCACCAACAAGGGGGAAATTAAAGAAAAGATAGTTTCCTCTTTTTTCCTCCCCCTTAAGATAATATTTTAAATTTTCAGCATAGTGCTTGAAGAACGTGTATTTGTATTTGGTACCTTGAAAAAGGCGACTAGTCTTTCAGAGATGATGACTTTGCTGATGATAACGGGGTTTGGATCAGGCCCTCTGTTTGTACATGCCTTGTAGGTAAACAGAAACTTTAACATCTATTGCTTGTAATCCTCTCGTACATGCAGAGAACGAAATTCACCATGTGAAGTAAAGAAGGAATAAAATAAACATACAGGTCATGCTTGCCAACAAAAGCAAACAGCAGGCCCTCCAAAGCAGCCTAAAAACCTGCCTGTGAACAGTTCTGGAGTCTCAGTGCTGTTTTAACATAACAAACCCCTTCTGGGACTACCATGGTAATTGCTGCAAGAAAAATCATTTTCATCTGGTAGCTAACTATGCTGTATTTCAAACCACTGCCTAGATTATCCTTAAATACCTTTGACCCCAGGGAAATTTAAATTTAACCTTTTTTAACATTGCATTTGCCAGTTCCAAATTACCATCACTATTATTTTAAGTTATATGTTTGATAGACTATGTGACCTAGTGTAGATAAGATACAATTGAGACTGGTCAAAAGTAAATGATTGTTTCACAAGCTGTGCTGGAGGCTGATCAATGTGTCAATGTCGTATCTTGCAGAGCTGAAAGGAAGGTTTTCATCTCTCTGCTTTAGTAGGACACCATTCCACCCTCCTCCTCACTTCTCCCTGTTTACAGCTGTAGATGACACCTGGCTGACTAGAGAGGTACAAAAGCCTTTCTCTTGGAGAAAACTTACTCCACGTATCGGACCATAGCACATTCAGAAAGAAACTATTCATTCACATTCCCCAGAGATGCAGAGGACAGAAACAAATAGTTCATATGGGATCTCTCTAGCTACTGAGTAGCATCCCTGCTGTAATGTTGTCCACAGGATAAATGCTATTTTTCATGACAATAGTAAAGTATAAACACCAGACTAAGTTTAGTAGCACACATCTTGAGGACAGTGAGAACCGGGAGAAAAAGGCCTACAGCTTATGAAAGCTCGGAGAAAAAGGTAAGACTTGTGTAAAAAGATGCTAGAATTAGTAAGAATCTCCATTTGCCCTTCAGCTGTCCTCTCTTTTCTATTAAAGCTTTGGGGAAAAAATGACAATAGTTCATCTATTTTATTAGCATCTTTTCTTCCCAGGAGAACTAGATGGGTGCAGACAACAAGGATAGAGAGGATTATTTTTGGCTAGTACCTAGGGTATTAATTATATACCTAGGGTATAATTAGGGTATAGTTTAGAATCCTGGGATAATAATAGGAAATGGAAAACCATGGCTGAATATTAGAAAAAAAAAAATTCTGTCTTTACTAATCTGTAGAATTGCTGCCCAGGAGAAATGTTTTGCATATATAAAAAAGTGATGGACTATAAATTGGGAAATATACCTTATAAGTTTCTTAGCTTTCAAAACATGCTTCTCATTTTAAATTCTGGATGAACCACATCTGTTGGTATCCTCTGCTTTTCACTTGTGTCTTGTTTAAATCAGAAAAATGAGACAATGGAATTGACATTTAAGAGTTGTTCATGTGCCTGAAATCCAGAATCATTTGCTTCTCTATGGATCCTTTCTGCAATCATCCCTTAAAAGTATTCAGGAGCTTGCGGGCTCTGATCTGCCCCTGAGTGTGAGCAGGTGAAGCACGGGCAAAACCATTATGTGAAATGTCCTTTTAATGGCCATGGGGCTTTGCTCTGTGCCACTAGTATTGACTAAGGCTGGATAGTTTGTGTACCTTTTTCCTCTGGTGGTACCTGGTAGCGCACACCACTTCCTTTAGCCGAGTTTCTTGAGGACAGAGAAAAAGGAAGATTGAAAATCACAGCTAGTGTTTTGAACTGCAGGAGAGTGTCCCTCTTTTTCTCTCCTTCTTTGCAGGAAGATAATTGCTGTCATCTTTCTAGGAGAAAGTGCCCTTACAATTGAATCTCAGGAGTTTTATAACATGTCTTAAAAATGGTTTGTTTATTATTTTGGGTTTTCCTGTTGTTCCTCCCTTCTCTCCACTGATTTGTTTTAGAGAAACTTAGTGTATTATACATAAACAGCTAGAGCAAAAACGACTTGCTTTTTTTATTCCATATTTTTACATACGTTTTTAATGACTTTCAATCAGACACAATCTGTAGTTATAATAAAACAGTGGATGTTTATTATTATTGCTATTACATTATTATTATTACACTCTACACTATTATTATTGAATTGTAAACTTGAACTCTGTGGTGCATTTTTACAATTTTCTGTGATTTGCAAGTGTTTGGGGGGTTCATTTACATAAACCAAGAACCAATGGAGTTTTCATGCATCCTACAGTGAATTTTACTTTGTAGATTTCTTTTACAAGAGTAATGTCACTCATTTTTGATTACCTTAGTAATTTGCTTTGCCTCTAGTTGGTCACAATTTTCATTTAAGGAAAGGATTCAGTGTCTCAGAGACACTGGCAGATCCTGCCAGTGAATCCCACTGCCTGTGGGAAGTGCTGATTGATATTCAGAGCTTTAACACTTCCCATTTTGCTGAAGGAGGAGCTTCATCACAGACATTCTAGCTCTTTGGGCCCTATTTTTCACTTTTTTACATCCCAACCACGTGTCTCGTGCCGTGCCACAGCTACAGCACTGAATTCCTCATCAGAGAGCTCTCTGAAAGCAAGATAATACTTCCGCAGTCTCAGCAGTTACTGTGTCCTCCAGGAAGTAAAAAAAAATAATAAAATCAGTTGAGGGGATCGGCAGGACCTACATCCTCCTTGTTTAATGCTGTTGAACTTGGAGCAGCAAAGCCCCACAACTTTTCTTGAAGAGAGGGAATTTGTTTAAGGTTCTATGTCTTGCCATGCTCTGTCACAAACAGTGGTAAGTGAATAGACAGTTTTCAAAACTATCTGGGCATCTATGCAGGTTAGTGTGCATGAGGGACAGCAATTGTTTCTGCTGTGATCCCAGGTCAGGGATGGCTTTGGAGGGTTACCAGGCAGACCCACACGTCTGGAGAGGACAGCAGCTCACAAGGCACATAGGTATGACCCAGAGCCGAGCAAATGCAAAGCTCTTCTAGGTGTGGAGCTGATGGCCCTGTTCTTTTACTTCTGGGTGACAGATAACCCAGTTTTAGAGGTAGGTATTTTGTCAAGGGGATGTTTGAATGCCTGAGATAGTTTGGGCTGTGATTTTGCCCCCCTCATGATGAAGGTTGTCATTCCTAATTTTCCCCCGCTTTCTTTAGCTACCAGTTCTTTTGCTCTGTGTTCTTTTTAGCTGGGTGAAGTTTATATGCTTCAAATATATTCAATCAACTGGCCACTGCTTCACCTAAAACCTTGCTGCTGATCTGAGCAGATAGCCCAGAAAGCATGTGCAGACTCTCTCACCACAGAGAGAGACATATTTCTAGTCTCCTTCATGCTCAGGTTTTCAGCAACTTCTTCCAGCCAGTTAAAGACTTAACTTCATGTCTCCTTCTGAATATGGCTGACACAAGCCATGGTGAATTTCTGATAATCTATTTCCTTTTTTCCCTGACGAAAGAAATTGATGTGTGTTTTATCTGCTTTTGGCAAGAAAAGAAAAAAAAAAAAAGAAAGAAAGAAAAAAAAAAAGGCAAACAAACAAACAGCTACAGTGGAAAGGTGGGGCCCAAGGCCACAGCACAGCAGCAGTTTCTGGCGAAGAGCTTCACAAAAAGCCACAAGGCCCCAGGGGTGGGAGAGCTCTTTCACTGTTTCTTGGAGACTTGAAAAGGAAAGGAAAATTAGTTTAATCTCCAGACAGGTTATTTCTATTAAAGCTCACAGTAGAGGCAAGGGGGGAGTCTGAAAAGTTTGGACCCCTTCACTCCCCCTGCGACACCTACGGGAGTCTCATCACCACAATTTAATGCCCAGGTTGGAAGCCTTGGGGAGAGAGGAAGCAAAGGAAGCCCTGAAGTCCATCTAGAGGGAGTTAAAGTAGCAACGTGAAGAATCATTTCAGCATGACAAAGGCCTGGTGGAGGACATGCTGGCAGCACAGGGCTCCCAGAGAGTTGTGAGACAGACCTGTCAGTGAGAGTAACAGGTAGCAAGGAAGGGGAGCAGCAGTAGTGGGGGGGAGCATTGGGGTTGGGAGTAGTGGTGCTAGACCTTGGCTAAGGTGGGGCAGCCTGCCGCCCACAGAGGCAATAGGTGTGGAAATGCTGTACCTCCTTGAGGGTAATGGCTGGAGGAGGAAAGCAGTAACTTGTCACCAATGCTGTCACTCATCCTTGCCGAGGGAAGGTTTGGACTGTGGCCAGTGTGCTCTGGAGGCTGGTAGTTAGCCATTTCTAATACGTTTTGTTGTTGTTGTTGTTTGTTTGTTTTTTTTAATTTAATTTAATTTTATTTTATTATTTGTTCCTTTCTCCTTTTTTCAATAGATACTTTGCCATTTAAATCCATGCACTAGCTCATGGCATGTAAGGGGAAAAATAAGGAGTGCTCCATGTGCACCCAAAGCCATGGGTTTTCTGAGATTTCTGAGCTTGGAGTTTATGCCAGGGTTTAAACATTTCAGGAAGAATTCCCTAGAGGCCCCTCACGGCTGCCAAAAAGCATCTTGGCAGATGGGTTGCAACTCCATGACTTGATGCAAGGAGTGGGAGGAGAAGCCTGCATGGCATGTCACAGCCCCGACGCCTCCCAGCAGTGCCACTGCCCTTCAGCAGCAGCCACTGTGCTCCTGGCTCACCCTGCCCGCCAAGGGAAGCGCTCCCAGAGAAACTCTCCTGGCATGTGGCTATTGATCTCACCAAGTGTTGCTGCAAATGAGCACTTACAGCTTGGTCTGTAATCAGGATGAAGCTGAGATTTATTGAAGCTCCCCTCCTCAAGAGCCAGGGGTATTTATCTGAATTCAGTGGGCCCCCATTTGCCTGGCGACAGGACTGTGCAGATGCTCAATCATTGCCTTTCTTATTTTTGCAGCAGCAGCCACTTTTCTTCTTGAAGACTAGAAGGGTAAAGCTCTCTGAAACAAAAACCTATGTCAGAGGTTAAAAAAGCCCAAAACACTAATTAAAATAAATAACTAGGGACACAATGAGACTGTCTGCCCACAAGGCAGGTTCTTGCAAGCTGTATTTTTCAACATTCCAGAAAATAACCACTGAAAATTTTGCTTTTTCTTTTTTTTCTTTTTTTTTTTTTTCTTTTTTTTTTTCTTCTTCTTTTTTTTTTTTTTTGCAAGCATCTACTTGCAAAGTCCTTTCAGTAGCGTGGTAGTTTCTCTTAAACATTTAACACGTCTTTGTTTGCAAAAAGGCAGTGAATGTTTTCTTAGCATGTTCTAAATTATTTGAAGCTTTTTGCTAAAATAACAAATTAGTGCTCACCTTAGCCAAACCCACAAATATTTGTACAATTAAACAGCGGGCTTTGTAGTCGGAGTAGGAAAAGCATTCCCTTGTATTTTGTGGCGCCAAGCAGAATTTTTTTGTCCCACTAGATCAAGTTAGATTAACCAATCAGATAAAGTGAGCAACACCAAACTGTATTAAACAATAAATTAAAGCCTACTTTTTTAGGAATGCCTAATTCATTAGCTTTGACACTTGGAAAGACTGAAATGCTGTGATGGAGATAAGGTCTTATCTGGGAATTATACCTATGGGGTTTATAAGATTAGAGAGGGCAACTCTAGCATACAGGTAGGTCAAAATCAAGTGAACAGAAAGCAAACAAGGTGGTATGCTGCCTTCAACTATGTCTGGGAGAGATGTCTCTTTTTCAGGTATTATGTAATTTATTGTTATGTAAGTGACCTGCAGTCAGTCTTCCTGCCTCCTGTCCATTGTAGGCAGCTGGGAAGAAGGCAGAGGTGAGAATAAAACAGTGTGAAAAAGGAAAGGGGTGAGATGAACTATTTCCTTGACCCAGAGCAGACTCAAGAAGAGCTCCAAAGTTCAGGGCACTGTGCCAGCAGAAAGATTCCAGGAGAAAATTGATGTGCCAAGAGGTCCCTGGTTGGGAGACAGTTTTCTGTGTGAGGAGCCTCTGCTGCAGGTACAGGGCAGGGTGTGTGTAGATCCTGCCTACCCTGCAGGACACCCCTTTGGCAAAGACCCTTCTGGCTGGAGGGAGACAGTGTGGGATTTAGGTTGTGCGTCAGTGCCCAGGTAATTTGCTATTTCCTGTGACGACTGAGAGGTAGTAAAGGGGTCACTGACCATCAGAAATGAATGTGCTGTTTTATGTAGGATACACCATCTTTTTATTGATAGGTATAACTCATTCAATCTCTCTGTAATTCACTAGGGACAAATGAAGGCCAAATATTTCAAAAGTAGTCTTAAAGTGATGCACATAGCTGATAGGAAGGGTGTAACCCCTCCCCTCCAACATCATTCCCCCCTTAAAAGAAACACTGCTATTTTGTAGAAAGTGTTGACATACTAGAAACTATTCCATTGCTTTAATATAGAATTTCATCCTTTCTGTTTCCAGGGATATTTTCATAAAGGCATGGTCTTTATTGCTTGAGAGATCATCTGCTCCTGCTGCTTATTCATCACTTGCAGCCATATAACACACAGTCCTCTGTGACATCATAATCATCTCCAGAGCAACTAATTATGATGCCACAATCACAGGAGTGACTTCAAGTGAGGAATAAGCAGCAGGAGCAAATGAACTTGCTAAGTAACAAATAGTCTGTTTTCAGGCAAATGTCCCTAGTAATAAAATAGGAGGAGGGGGGGAACCTACAGAAAACATGACACATGGCCAGAAATGTTCATAAATAGACCATTTAACAAAGTTTTTCACAAACGCCTCTTTGATGTCACATGCTGTAACTAGTTTCTCTGGGCCAAAATCTGTAAAACTGGAATAGCTCCAAGGATTTGAGTCACTTGTACTTGTAAAGAAACAAAATGCACCAGATTACTTCAGATTTGCCCCAGTGCAACTGAACCTATGATGGAAATAGAATTTAAGTGACATGGCAAGAGGCTTTTACATTCAGATCAGACAAAATGAATAGATAATTCTCAAATAACAGTGGCATTAAACTTATTTAGTTGGAATTTGGCTTTGTACAGTCAATTGTTATGCATACACAAGCACGGAAGGGAAATCATCCTTTTACCTGTGCTACAAAGCTACCATAGTCTTGAATGATGGCCCTGCAACTCTAGCAAGAAAATAGCATGGCAAACTTCAATTTTTCTAGTGAATCTGCTTGGTTTCAAATAAAGAGAAAAAAAAGATCCTTTGGAAACTGAAGAGTGGGTGGAGAAGTAGTGCAGTTGTTGCTGCTTGTTGTTCTTTTTTTTTTTTTTTTTTTTTTTTAATTTACAGAAAGTATACTCTATATTGAACAACAACAGATGTCCTAGGAGTGAATGCAGGGTCGTAATTCATTCTCAAGGCTCTGTGGCTGTTCATAAACTGCTCAGGCACTGTCTGACATCAGCAGAGTCCTGCAAGTGAGTTATGGTCCCCTATCCACACTGGGGCCATACATTACTGGATGCAACGGGCAGCCAAGACACGGTTGGCTCATGGCACCAACTGGTTTGCAGGCTGACGGGTAGTGAAGGAAAATACTTCATTTATCAGAAGTACTTTTCCTAAACACCTTTTGTGGGACACGTTCTGAAACAAAGGTGGGTATTGCAGTGTTGGCTGCACTAACTTGAGGATTTGCTGCTAGACTAGAAGGAACTTTGAGGACCATGTGAAACCTCCAGGAGAACATGATGCCTGAATTTCATTCATTTCTGCCCGTGCAACACCATGAGAATAGGAAAAGACATTAGTGCCCACAAAATGGTCTGGGGAACAGGTGTTACAGCCAATGGCAGGTTAAAATAGACTTGGAGGCTCCAAGAAATAGCCATTTCCCAACTACTAGAGAATAGCCCAGATGGTAGATATTCTGATATCAGTGAATCTTTAATACTGTCTCATAAAGATTTAAAATGCAGTTCAATTTCAGCACAGTTATAAACCCACATCTTACAGTCATACCAAAAGCTCCCTTAATACAATATGGCTGCTTGCACTAAAAGTAACTTATGCTAAGGATCACTAGTAAATAATTTGTTTTATGCTCAGTTCCTCTGAAAAAGTCCCATATGCAGCCACTTCATTCTCAGCATTTTTCTTTTTTGGATTTAAGTAACTCACAATCCCTTCTCATCTTTATACCTAAAATGCTACATAGTGCAAGAAAACTTGGCCAGAATTCTTCACTTAAAAGGAATATTCCAGTTATTTTAGAATCTTTAATAACTATAGAGAACCTCCCCCACCACCCAAAAAAAGTCTTTACTACCTATCCTGTCCCTAAGTCCCATTGCCACATCTCCCATAATTACCAGCCCCCAGAGGCTGATTTTGAAGCCATCTATCTGTAACAGACACAGCTGAAAGGAGTGGGAGGAGAACAGTGACTCAGCACTACAGACTTTAGTTCAATTTGCTTTCTTTTTATTTTCACTTCACCATTAAGGACTTAGCCAGAAAGGTTAAAATGAGGAACGTGGCATGAATCAGGGCAAAGTGAAGAGTATAAAGAAATGGAATGATTTTTTGTTGTTTCCTCATATTGCTGGGTTTTTAGTTTTGCTTACCATTGAGGAAGGACTGGGCTAGAAAAGCCTACCTTTTAGGTGAATTCATTATTATAGGCCAGGTAGTTGCTGAGAATAAATTAGGGAAATCCTTTGACAGCTTTTATCAACACGTTGGAGAGTTATATTTTAACTACTTCTTTGTTTTTAACACAAAGGAGCTGGTTGTTAGGCATCAAATTTGGAAGAGGAAAGAAATAGTTATGCTAATGTAATTCATGGTCAGATGATACAAAGTCAAAAGAAGTTGCAAATCTGAGTGAAGATAGAAAAATTACAATAGGCTATAGAGAGGCTAGAATCATTGGCAAAAACAGCATAAAGGGATTCAGTGTGAAGAAAAACAGTAGCTCAGATAGAACAATAGAGGCAAGTGATCCAGAACACTGAAATTCAATGGAAAGCCAAAATATGGAAAGCAATTGCTCTGTAAAAAAGGAAATGTTGTTACTGGGCAGTAATTAGATATGGGTTTGAATTGCAAATAAATCAGTCAAACAAATAAACAAATGAAAAAAGGACAAGGGCAAGATCAGGCTGTATATGTCAAAGTGCAGCATGAGCAGATACAGTGGTTCTTAAAAAACTGGGTCGACTCTTCCTTTCTGATTGTCACATTAGCAAAGTCATAAAACAAAACAAAACACAACCCCAAACCTAGCAAGTCATTGGCTTCTTTAATTATTTTGTGAGGAATTCAGATTTGTTTTATCTGTTGTCCTCCAACGCCTCATAATCAATGAGGGACTATTCACTCAGATTTGAAAAGTGCTCTTGCCCAAATTAAGTCAAATAGAGCCAAGTTCATTGGACCAACCCAAGGCCTGGCTGTCCCCATCCTTGTGCAAGAGTTGAGTGTACTTCCAGGTATTTATTAAATATGTTATTAAATAGTCTCTTTGCTGATATCCCGCTACCAAACCATTACTGTGGGCTTTTTTCTGACTTGAGGAAATACAGTAGTCTCAAACCAGTCATCTGCATGTTAAGCTGTATTTAGAACAAATAATTTTAAAGCAAAACAACAACAGAAACAACAAAAGAGCTCTGCTGATTTTTTTCTAGATTTTTAACAAAATGTTTGATGTTGTAGAGATTTCCAAACAATTAATGTGAAATTGGGGATTGTTGTTCCCATGATTTATTTACCATCTATGGAGAACTCAGCTGTGGTGCTGCTGCTATTGCTAGTTTTCTCTCTGCATTTAGAGTTGAAAACTGAAAACTGGTAAGCTCTTTGTTGGGGCACATTTCCATGAATTTAAGTGTGCTGGAACTGCAAGGTTCAAGCTGCAGCAGTGTGAAGCAGTTGTTTGAACAAACACATGCAGCAGAGATTGGCTTGGAGGCTTTTTGATTCTTTCTCTCCCTAACAAATAATGGAGCCTTGGGAAGGCCTGAAGAGTCGTGTTTTTAACTGTGGCTTGCTTTTCCTGTGGTGAGGAAGGTACCACTCTACCACATCAGGAACAGGCAGATCACCTGGATCCAGGGGCTGTTGCTTGTGGCCACTGCTCTCCCTGTCTGCTCAACACTTCCCCACTTGCAGTTAAACAGCTCATCCTCAAAGCTTGTTGCCTCTTGTAAGGCTTCAAGCTCTGCTCTAGAAAACTGAAGCACTGAACTTGTGACATGCTCAATTAGCGTCTAAAAAGTGCAAAACAAACAAGGCAAGGCAAGTAGCCAATTTTATTGGAGCACTATGGGCTTGCTGTCAAAAAAGGTGCTTTTCCACAGAAGCAAAAAATGGCCAGGTTACAACAGATGCAAGGAATAACTTGCAGGGTGCCCTGAATTCTGTGTAGCTTAATAGAGAGTTGTGCCAGGATGATGCATTTGAAATGAGCTTTAGTAGTGGGGAATATTTTCACATCACATGTTTGCTGAACTGCTATAGTTTTGCTCCATTACACCCTTCTCAGTGACAGAGGGAGGAGGGAAGGAAGGCAGGGAGGGAGGAAGGGTGGTTATAGGTCCATGGCAGACCATTGCTGACTCTTCAACCTCACCTCCAGCAGATCCTCTTGGGCCACTTAAGGCAGTAAATCTTTGTCCTGGCTTAAGAGACATCTTCGGTTACTGGTTTCCTTGCAACACGGTTTGCATGGAGCTGCAAATGTTGAACAGTTTTCTATGGGCTTTCCTTTGGAAAAGGCAAATCTCAGAGAGCAGGAGTGGCCACTGGGCACCAGCTGCTTTGTGCTTGCTCCAGCCAGAGTCAGGCCTTCCCCAGCCAAGTGCTTGATAAGCACCTAAACTACCAGATTTAGTCCACCATACACTTTGCTGGTCCCACAAGGGGAACCAGTTGATTGGCTGGTTTCTATCTAAATAATAGAGGGAAGCAATGCAAAGATTTGTGGCAGAACTCAGGGAGAAAGAGAATATTTTGTTTGTCTGTGCTTTCCTCAGCCAGAAGACCATTTTAATTTTTTTTTCAACCACTGCTTCCAAGAACGCTATTTCCCTTGTCTCTTGTTTTAATACCATAGGGCTGCTTTTAATGGTGACAATGTAGCCAGCATTAGATCTAATAACAGTGTTTGGATAGAGACTCTGAGTTGCAGCATCACATAAATAAAGTAGACTGGGTATTCTACAAAATTGTAAAAATGAAATAAGGAAGGTATGAAGTTAGGGGTGTGATTTATATGTGGAAAACTAGTGCCAAGAATATTCTTATGGGCCTGGCTCCTAGAGGCAAGATTTGTTAGCAGAATCTGTCTCTAAATATTTATGTTCAGCTAAATAATTGCTAAATAATTCTGGTTCTCAGCTGGAAATTCAGGATCAGGCCTAGCTCGAATGGGTGGCTGAGTAGGATGGTATATTGGTGTTTTATACAGCAGTCCTCTTACTCTGTGACACTTGTAACTTTCAGGATATAATTAATCTTTTATAAAGTGCTCTTCAAGGCCTGTCATTGGAACACTTCTTTTAGAAGTATTTCTTTAAAATAAATGAAGCACTTAAAAGCAATATATTTGGTATCATTTATTTGGGAATTAGTGAAGAAAGTTGTGCTTTTCTGCTCTGCTTGTGTACTCTGCTTTGCATGAACTCTATTTTTGTCAGTTAACAACTTTGTGTGTGAGAGTGAGATTATGCTATTACTGTCATTATTTAGGCTTCCACAGCTTAGGGACAAGATTTTTTTTAATGTTCTTTTTACCATGTTGGCTAATACTTACTGTGCTCAAGATTAATGGTGGGCTCCCTGTAAGGAGTTTTTTATGGAGAGACTCTAGAAGAAATTACCTCTTATGAACATACAGGGAAGAGAGAGCCTCATCACTCAATGCAGCTGGGAGACAGACATCTACAGTACAATATTCTTCTATTTTTCTCATCTCAGAGCAGTGTTATAGTGATGTGGCAAAGGGGACTATTTTGAGTTTATGATCATGAAACAAAGAAACATTTTAAAGGGACCTTGTCAAGATTGGGAATTTTGATATTTGTACAGGCCCTCCAGTGGACTGGTTTTTGGTTACCTTTGTCCTCTCTCCTAGACCATCCCTTCATGCCCACAAGAACCCATTTGGTAAATCTGTTGAAATAATTCAACATTGGGATTTATAAAAAACATTAATCTTGGCAAAAGGAAGAATTGCTGCTGGGCCATTTGCACAGGACTGCCATGACCTGGGCAGGAGCAGTGGACACTGCAGGCTCTACTAAACTTTTGTTGTGTGATCTGAGAGCTGGGGATACCAAACGGGGTGCTCTTGATATCCATGGGTCAATGGTTTAGTGCTTTTAAAAACCGAGCCCTTACCCTCACGGGTGAAATGGTGTTGATCTCTCTTGGAAATCAGATGCTAGGAAGCAGATAGAGTTTTCCAAATAGCAACTGGGGGATCTATCCAGCCTCTCACATGCTTTGACCTGGAACTCACTGACACCACCAGACTCTGGACAAACCTAGCATGGGTTGTCACAGTAGAACCAAAATCTTTCCTTGTCTTCCTGTCTCTAAAATCCCTTTATGGAACTCCCTTCCCACAAGGAGGGAGAAAGAGTTCTGTGATATGAATAAATGACTGGGGAAAAAATGCACCCTAAAAATGTAAGACTCTTAATCTTCTGGACTCTAAGACATTATTGGATTTATGGAAGATAGATATCGTGTATCACCTGCATGTACAAAGCATCACCTATCTTCTGAACCAGATATATTTTGAATATTTATGCAGAAACAGCTCCTTTATGCATTTTCAAATGATCCTGATTTAGTTTAATCAATTAAAACAACATTAAATGCATTTGAATATCTCAGCTCTTTCTCTTATCAATATAATTCTCAAATGTTTTCTTTTCAGAGCCCAAGGTGATGAAAAATAGATTCATTTACTCTATTACTTCTTATAATTGTGGCTCCAATAATTTTTTCCCCTAATTTTGAAGCCACAAGAAGACTTTATGTGGCTCTAAAACTGCTGTTGGTTTTCATACCACAATACTCAAGGGCATATCTCTCCTTCAGGCTGCTATTGTTTGCAATCTGGAGATAAAGGCACACTTGATAAAACTCTTTTAATGATGTTAATATTAATACTTTGGTGGCATACTTTATCCTCTAGTAATAGCTTTAAAGAGTTTGTTGAGATTTTGTCATCTCATACATTTTAATAGAAAATTAGGTTTGTGATTAACAAGAAAAATATATCTACCTGTTACTTTATTTTACTTACAGTGTCATATAACTGCTGCCAGTGGAATAATGTATACCTTGCACCATATGTAGCTCGGCACTCGTGGTGAATACTTGATGCTTCAGAAAGCAAGGTGCAAACTAGCTACGAGCATTATTACCATAGGCCATGCTGCTCAGTGTCTGTCCCTTGGAAATCTCTGCTTGGGCATAAGGGCAGGCTGTGAAGTTCCTTTTTCTGAAGGAGGGAAAGCTCCCAATCTCACAGGGAACACAGCTGCCCCCATTCTCCCTTTGCAGAGAGAAGGTCATTCTGTGGTCTGTAAGCCAGCAGACCTAGTAAGCCCTGGAGCTAAGCCAGGGACTTGTAGTTTGTCCCTCTCTGCTCCTTTGGGAGGTTTTTATGCGTGGGGATGTAGGAAGAGTGGCTTGAGAGCACTTAATTGCAGGGCCGTGGTGAGGAGGAGAGAGGAGCCCCCAGCTGTAGAGGGCTTTGTGAGCTGGAAACACTACTGGGAACTGTGTGTGACTGCCCTTGCTGAAGTTGTGCAGTGCCACCCTGGGAAGAACACTCAGGTTAGCTCCAGTGTAGGGAGATCTTGCACTGGCTTCGTTTCCTGAAGCCCTTAGACTGCAGTGCATGGAGCACAGAGTGGCATCTGGATCATTGCAGTGGGGCCCTGTCTCACAAAAGCCAGGATACAGAAACAGTTTGGGGCTGCTCAGTGCTTAGGGACAGGCCTTTACTGCTGTATACTCTTTACTAATAGCCACGAGGTGCACTTTTCTGGCTCCTTTGCCTACCATTTCTCGCCCACTTTTTCTGTATTTGTCATGCATCTCCTGAGTCTCAGCCAAATGAGCCATCCTCTGGGCTTTACGTTCAGGTAGTCACAGTCGCATTTCATCACGCTGCTGACTGTAGAGGTAGGAATACTGATCCCATTAGCTATTGAATCTGCATCCAGTTCTCCAGCAAGTATACAAGCTGACTAAAGTGAGGGCTTCATTAAAGGCACCTAAGTCCCTACATGAGAAGATCTCCTGTGGGTTACAACATTGCTCATTAATGGGGTTCTTAAAAAAGATGGAAGCAGTCCTGCCAAAGAGAAACCTTTTCTTGTCAACGGTATCCAGTGCTACTGCTACCTAACAGGAGGGAGGTAGCCTTTGCTGAATAGGCCAGATTTACTCTCATGCAAGAGAGTAGGGGATCCACCCCTGTTCCCCTTGGCAGAAGGCAGTGCTGCTCTGCCCAGCATGGGGCTGCAGCAAAGCCACGTGAGAGAGATCACTATCCTTGCACAGGTCAATTGCTTCACATGCTATTGCATTCCCAGCTGCATAATTTATTGTGGCTGCCACGTGAGGGATAGTGAAGACAGCCAGAATGAAGTGCTGTGCCAGGAACAGCCTTGGTAAATTAAGTAGTGATGGGCCTGAGCAGTAAGATTTTGATATGGATCTGAATTTTGAACAGCTCGAGTTCAAGGGAGCTGGGATCCTGGTTTTGGGCTCTGTCCCATTTAGAATTACAGCAAATGAACCCATCACCATTTTGAACCCAATGTTTCACACTGTGATAGTGGCTGTGGGAACACTTGATCAGCTGCTGTCAGTCAGAGCAATAAATTGGCCAGCTTTGTGTCAGCTGATGAAAATGCTACAGAAAAAAGTGCAGGCTTTAAATGTCCTTTAGTATTTTTTTTTCCTCAGGCCAAAAACTGAAAGATATTTGCAATAATATAAATAAGAATGAATTCCCGAAATTCCCTTCTCTTTCAAGCTGGTGAAACAATCATCTTCTCTTCTTGCAATGCTCATCAGAGCTCAATTCTTTGTGTCACAGCCAAGTATAGCAAAGCCACTGCAAAACAGGGAAAATAAACATTCTCTTCTTGCTTGTCATTTGAGATTATCTTAACCTGATTTCAGCTGAATGTCACTTTGCAGGGCCCCATTACATGGCTCAGCTATTTCTTCACCTGAAGGAACTTGCTTACTCCAGAAAAAACTTCTCAGAAAGAAAGAATTTTTCATCCCTCACATATGGAAGGATTTAATCTTGATACTAGACAGCATGCAGAATTCATGCTTCATAATGAGCTTCCACTGTGAATCAGGATGAGACCTTAAACCTGTTAGGGGTGGTGTAATGTGGTGATGGAAGATAATCTTGCTTGGAATTCCCTAGAAAGACTTAATGACTGTTGGGCAAACCAACAGGATTGACTGTGCTGAAAGTTCAGCCGGCTCAGTCTGCACCAGTCTGTGTTTGGGCTGTTTTGAATCTGTTTATCTTCCAAATGCACTGTCCAGCAAGTAACTTTTGGGGAACACTTAAGTGGTGTATTTAGCCTTTATTCCTTAGGGAATAAAGTTTCAATGCAAAATTCAGTGTATGTCAGTTACTTTGCAGGAGCTGCAGAGAAAATCTGTCAGGGAATGTAGCTTGACAGGAACTCTTCAGCTTGCATTAAGAAAATTCATTATAGGCCACATGGTAGCCTTCTTCTGTTTACTGAGAAGCAAGACTACTATTTGCACTAAGCTTGACAATCTCAAATATTAACAATGTCCTTGACCTGTATTAGAAGTTATGTACATGAGTAATACTAATACAGAGCTAGAAAAGCGTCATTTATTGCTGAATGCCCAGCATTCATGACAGTAAATGTTTCCTTTCTCCTTCTGCTGCCACAGGACTAATTAACA
Organism: Phylloscopus trochilus trochilus; assembly: GCA_016584745.2. Lineage (NCBI taxonomy): Eukaryota > Metazoa > Chordata > Aves > Passeriformes > Phylloscopidae > Phylloscopus > Phylloscopus trochilus. The sequence continues at coordinate 36,322,719 of WQNJ02000546.1, forward strand.
ATATTTTCTACACATCTAGAGAAACTGTGTATCAATTCATTTATTGTTTGGTTTTGTTGTTTTAGATGTAATTGTTATTCCCAGGCTTTCACCCTTCTTTTCAACATTCTTTCTTTTCAATTTTCTTCAATCATCATTTCTCTTCCAGATAGTTCACATTACCCAATGTAACCTTGCTATCAAAGATAATGGACTTTCTGAAAGAGTCCTTAAGTCCCTTCTTCTATGAGTAATCCTAATTGTCTAAAGCGCCCATATGGCTTCAATGAGATTACTTGTTTAACTAATAGTTTCTCTCTCTTGCCTTACTGTCTCTTTCAATCCATCTGGTAATCCAAGGTTATAACTGTTCACAAATACTAGGTTAATTTGCTTTTGCAATTCAAAAAGAAAAAACAAACATTGCATAAACGGTTCTTTCTTGCTCGCCTTGCGAGGCTGTCACTCTTTGACTTCAAAAAGTCTAATGGAAATTCTAATTCTAATGAAAAGCTCTAGCAAAATTTTGAAATGTTTTCATCTTCTTGGCTCTTCTGACTAGTATCTTTAAACTCCAGTTTTCCTATTACAAATCTACTGGACTTACCTCATGCATATGCATGACAGTAAGTCTGACAGTATCAGGCTACAAATATGATTTAGTAAACATTGTTATTCTGAGGAGAGCATTTCTGTTTTGACAATACCATCATATATTGTGGTCCTTCAATGTCCTACAGTGCCTTTTAAGCAGTACCCTTTTTCCAGTCTCAAGTGTGACGAGGTGATAATCTGTAATAGGATTTCTGCCTACAGAGTACTCACAGGGTTTTGAAGCTAAGAACTTTAACTAAAGATATTAAGCATTCTTGAAGGAAGCATGCCCAAAGAAAGAGTAATCTCAATTCCAATGTACAACAATAGATCACCAACTTAGGGGCTAACTGATGAGTGCAGATGTTCAGAGATCATGGCTAATTACATCACAAGCTGGCAACCACTGGATTCTAAGTACCATATGTTGTTTCTCAAAAATAAGTGATGCTTCTCCCATCCAAGAGGCTGCCACCACAATCAAGGAGCTAAAAAAGAGTTTAGGGTCTCAGTGGATCTACATTGGAGCCAATGATGTAACTTTGAATATTCTACTTTGCAGTCCAATGTTTGTGTGCCTGAGACCTAGACAGTGCTCCAGGCACAATTGTGAGAGTTGCTGTCTATTCCTCCTGAGAACAATCTTGCTTGCTAGTATTAGATAGGAAATTTGTGATGGTGAAATGCTGAAACTTTATTGCAGGCATTCTGCACATACTTTACCAGTCTGCTGGTTTTTCTCTGAATCATATGAAACCTTGGCAGAGTTTTATCTGTTTCTTCCCTCATACACAAATGTTCATATATAAGTCTTCCTCCTGCAAGCAGCATGGAGTGGATCAGCTCTGGTGAGTTCTGTACTCATAACTGTGCCTGTCTGCAGGCAGGACCTGCTTCTCTGTGTGGTCTGAAAGAGCTGTGCCTGTCCCACTGCATGACCATGGCTTGTGGCAGCTTAGGCCAATATTCTGTCCTCTCCAGGGGTGGGATTTCCCCAGGTACAAGGGTGGATTGTCTTGTCTACTAATTTAGGCAGGCTGGGCCTCTGGAGAGTCTGAGCTGGAGCACTGAGCTGTCAGGACAGTGTAGGTATGTCCATGTTTACTGAATTTTCTTTTCCTTCAGGGAATCTTGGAACAAACTCCTGGAGACCTGTGCAAACAGAGGCTTGTGGGTATTAGCTGTGAAGGAAAGGAAACTTTCCACAGTAGTTTTACATTAAATTTTTCAAGTAGCCCTGTTGTAATGATCTGTATTCTGAGAGAATATTTGTGCAAGAAAAACTCCAGACTTAGTATAAAACAGTGATCATTTTTACTGTTGGTTGGATGTTCTGCTTATCCATACCCACCTATTTTGCCTCTTACGTCAAAAGCTAATCACAGAAATTTAACACCTAGGAGCTGTAGTGAAAAATATATAGGGAAAAAGGAAGAGTGAATGCTGAGGACTCTGGAGTTTCAGTTACTAAATACGAGACCTCGTTTTCTGTTTCATTACAGTAAATGGAAATTTGACTAGCAACTTGGAGAATGCAGCCGTTATGAAAGGCAATATCGAGCATCCATTTCTAAAGCATCCATTCCATGTAGGCTTTGTGATACATTATTTTCTCTGGATTTCATATCTGTCATCTGACCCACAAAGGAAACACTTTCTTAGAAATAGATCTACATGCAGAATAAAAAAAAGAAAATGCAAGTTTGGCCAAGACCAGATATTGTAAAAGTAATTATAATTAAGGTAGGAGAAGCTCTAAAAGGGCAACACAGAAAATTGTCGTAAGAAATACATTAACGAAACAACGTGGAATTTAGTACGTAAAAAGGCAACCTTTTGCCTGTTATAACTTAGTACAGTGGTTTCTAGCATGTAGCACCTCACATAGTGACTGATATCAAAGAAATCTTCATTTGGAGTGAGAGATGCCTCATCAGGTGCACTGGAGCACTTGCTACACTTGCACCTTTCTGAAATTGCCTATAACCATGACACTTACTATCCTGCTGTTTACTCACATTTAAGATTAAGAAATTATTCATTGTTTAATACAGCATGTAATGCCTCCCCTAGAAAACACCTCCTCTGTGCAAACATACCATGTATTTATTATGAATGAAACTCATTAATAAGTAGTGCAATCAATATTTGAGCTCCCACAAATATCAAATGCTGGGGTTGCCTTTTGGCTGCTATTCATCTTAATGTCAGGATTTGGAGAACAGGTTGTACTTCAGCAGAGGTATCAATTTCCATAAGTCAGAATCATAACTCGTGTCACCTGTTTTGCCATTTATCTACTAAATCATTCATCTGTCTCTAACACATGTGAACACCCTCTGCAGTCACTACTTATGGCTGCAATACTTAGTCACTTTTGCAGTTTTCCCCACCATGCCAAAGAGATGTTCATGTCAGAGTCAGGAAGATCGTTCTCACCTTAGTTCCCATTCAACCACTTTCTACTCAAATTGTTTACCTCATTTTAAACCAGGCTCTCTTTGCCTTCCATACTTTATCACATGGGAGGCATTTCAGTCTAGTCCAACTCTGAAAACCTTAGAGAAAGTCGAAAATGTAAGTAGAACTAATCAAAATTTTCAGCATAAACCTCTGTGTATTCTTCTGTAGGCTGTTTTTCTTGCTTTACTTTTCTATTATGCACTCAGTGCATGGGGAGGGGCTTGTACATCCAGACAAATTCAGGTCTGGTGAGAAGCAGGGCTGTAATGTGAGAGGTGGGTGAAACGAATATGACTAAATGACTAAATCTGTAGGAACTGAGAAATGATCCCACTGGCTCAGCTATCTGCAAGGTGTAAGATTTAGCAGAACTGCCTTTAGAGCAGCCCAAGCCCTCTCTGAGTGTGGCTGGAGGTCTCGTAGAGAAGCAGCTCTGGGGGTCCTCAGACCATAACTGTTCTTTGAAGGTCACTGCAGAGATTTTGGTGCTAGATAGATGCTCTGGACTGTAGGACAAGCAGCTCCCCTGTGGGCAGCTCCTTACCTTCCCCATCCTCTGTCCCTGCCTCACCCCAGCAGAGAGGCTCATTGCCCTGCGCTGCCACTGCCCCCTGCAAGAGCCCACCCCAATGGAATCACCACAAAGACCTCAACTGCCCCCTCCAAAGGCTTTTGCTGCACTCTTTTTTTCCCAGTGTAGTCTTTAATGGAGAAATACCTGTCTAAATAAATAAGCTTTACACTTCGCAGAATCTTCCCCAAGTATAGCTCTCTTTATTATGGTCAGAACAAAAATGACTGAATTCATGACAAAATTAATTCAGCTGTTCTTCTTGCATTTCTCCTGACAGGCCTTTGGATGTTGAGTGATGTCCTTTTGGGGCACTAGAAGATTCCTTTTTGTAACATCTTCCTAATTTTTTTAAGCTCAGTTTTCTTTTCTTGAGCATGAAATTACACATAGTCATTCCTTTTTTGTTCTTTACCCTTACACAAATTCTTTTAAAATGCCTAATCTACATGTCTTATCTTTGTCTTTTTTTCCTGAGACAACAAAACCCACTGCAGCAACCTTATTCTGCATAAACATGGGGTAAAGTCATCCTAGTATTTGTTAGGGCTGATCTGTTCAGTATATTTATTTTATTCAGTTTATGAGCAATATAATACCTGACCTATTCACATACAGACGTCCAGGCTCAGGCTTCACAGCCTCACTACAAGTAAATATATAATACAGTAAAAACTGAGAGTGTAGCAAAATCAAGAGTGTAAGCTGAGTTAATATTGTCCAACTGAAGTCACTGCTTCCATAAAGGCAGATATGCCAAACCATCATAGCAATATACAAGAATGCAATTTAATTCTGTTACACAAATATTTTAAATTGCCATTGTGATACCTTCTAAATTGAAACTTTACTTTTTTTATGGGGCTGTTAAGCAATAAAATACCTGTGTTCATATAGCAAACATAGGTACAGATTTCCTGGCTCATTTTCTACTGCAGATTTAAAAACCTTAGCCCCCTCCTTATTTTTCTTTTTTTCCTTTCTTTCTTTAGGTATGTAAGAAGCAAATTTGCACAGCAGTCCAATACAGCCAGTGTAAATCAGTGTCATTGCCTCCAAACAAGCAGACCTACACTGATTTACAGCAGCTGAGGCACCAGCTGAAGATGGCCATAAATTTTATGGTGGATTTTGACTTCGGACTTCCTCCTTTTTCAAGGATATGTGTGATGAGTGCTACTTCTTTTCAGAAGCTGTGTGGGTTTGTGTTATGTGTTACTCCTAAAGGTGTTTTTAACTGTCCTTGATTGTTCTTCTACTAAGTCAGCAGTTAAGCACAGCTCTGAAGAGACAGTTTTCTTACTCTGACTCTAGTTTTCTATGCTTCCCTTTCTCTGGCTATTGACATCCTTACTGCATGACAGGTTAATCGAATAAACACTACTTCAAGCAGTACATAGCTGAGCTTAATTTTTAAGGAACAATATTCTCCTCTCTTAAACATCACTGAAAGCTTATACACAGGAAAAAAAGAACAGTTATCTGCTGAACTGTATCAGCGTCCTCTGATATAGCCATCTTTAAAGCACTCCTTTGGGTAATAGTACTAATTAAATCCTGCAATGCTTATTCAGTCTTCTGTCCATAAAAACTCCCACTGATGGGATCTGAGAGTCCTCTGAAAAGCAGGCCTAACTTTATTTACGTGTATAGATATGGATTTAAATGCCTAACATTACACAGTCTGTTGGAAAATGTTGGCCCCCATGCTCAAGGACCCAAGAATAAGAGACTTTAGAGATGGAATGACAATTAAATAGTTTTTCTCAGCCTCCCACCAGTATAGAGATGCACAGCTAGTTACAGTATATTTTTTTCTTTCAAGGAAAAAAAAAGGAATCATTGCAAAGATTGAAAAGGAAATCAATGCACTGGTTGCACTGAGTTTGTGGGACATGAGTTCAAGGTAATGCACAGTTACAAGAATTTGAGTTACAACTCTTTGAACTATTCATACATACTCATTTGCTACAAAACTGTTGTAGGCAAAAAAAAAACAACTCTACAGAAAGACATCAATACCGAAGTGGTTTGTTTAGAAAATGTTTTGATGAAAAAAAAAATACATAAAAAATTAACTACACAGTAATGTGAGCTGGTCCTATATTTCCTTAAAATTTTGTCATGGTTGAATGGCACATGACACAGTGATGACTTTTCTGTTTGGCTGAGTTTAATGTTTGATGTTCTGTGTATATTTCTGTGGTGTAAACAGTAGAGATCTTTTCCTTACTGAGTTAGATCTTACTAGGAATGGTTTTGTGATCTACTTGGATCTTAACAGGTTTTGGGGGTGAGTCCTATATTCTACATTGCAGTCCACAGGCCAAGCCATAGTGAATGAAAACATCTTCAAAATATTTTGGTCATTACACTTGCCCTTGCCAGACCCAAGCACATCTGGTTTTGAAAGTCTAATGGAAAATCAGTGGTACTGTCTCCTAAGACAGATTTTCAAAGCTGCCTGTTTACATTTTGATGATTTGGATTTCTAAGTCCTGAATGTTAAGCATCTAAGTCCCCTTGGCTTTGCAAAGCCAAGAAGACTGAAAAGAAATGGGGATGGTGTCTGTATAGCACTTGGAAGAATATCAGGTAGTTTATTTTTGCCTGTTCATCCAGCTGCTCAGCCATTTCCCATCCTAATAAGTCTAAGTAGGCAACCTTCTGTTTCCCTAAGGAGTCTAGATTGCCTGTAGCTACGTGGATTGGTCTCTAATAGACAAAATATCTTATATGCACAGGAGGTCATGCTGGTTCATTGACATTTGCTTGGGAAGGAGAATTTGCCGTCGCTGTCCCTCTCCTCAACTGTTTTGCAAATAATTTCTTTCCCTTCTGCAAAGGCTGTGACTCCTGTGTGTCAGACCCCCACCACTCACAGTAGTAAGTCTCTCCTCTCTGTGGGTGTGTGGACACTGTCCTGCTCTGGGATGCAGGAGCTCTGCACCCGGGAATGGCATTGGGGTCATGCAGCTCCGGCATTGCCCTGGAAAGCTGCTTGGCATGCAGTGTGCCTGCTCTGCTTGGCAGCCTGGTGCTTCATGGCTAATCAGCATGTGCTGGAGCACAGGCAGCACAGTTTAGAGTGGAATTGACCCCCAAATGTCCCTTTCTGGAAAAAAAACAAGGGTCAGATTTAAGTAAATCTCATGACTGAGGTAGTTCTCTTTAGTGTTCCTCCTGGCTCCAGGTGGTCCCTAGCATGGCAAAGGCCAGCTGCCCAAAAGGAAGGGCAAGATTAGGTGGGGATACCCCTGTCAGCCAGCCCCTATGGCCATGTCATCCCTCTGCACAGCTCCTCTGGGACAGCCAGTGGGCTGGCAAGTCCACGGGATCAACCACAGGCTCAGCCTTTGGCTTGCCACAGCTTCGTCTGTGGGGACAGACAATGATGATCTGATGTCAGCTATATCAGTTTGATGTTAATATCTCCAGCAATTGATGCTTTTACAAATCAGTCAAGAAGTACAACTTTAAAATGATTTTAACAACCAGAGCACACTGCCACTAGGAAATGACAGCAAGTTTTTTGACAGCAATATTTAAATGAGCAGGAAAGAGAAAGAGACTGTACCTGCTGCTGACTATTGTGTTTTAAAGAAAACAAGAGGGGTTTTGCTTTTTTTTTTTTTTTTTCTTAGAGGTAGAGGGTCAATTTCAATTTTTCTGGCTGAACACAATGCAGGCAAGAAACTCTCAGGCCTGTGATTCCCTTGAACAGGCACTGAGCTTACAAAGCAATTGTGGGCTTCTGTGGATTAGGATAAATAACCTCTCTGAACTACAGTGTTGTTACATACTGACTCAAAGTATATCCTACAGCAATATCTGCTGTGCTTTGGTCCAGCTTGTACCTGCTAAAGTCTAACTCAATACATGACTTTCTCATCAGCTTAGCAACATAGACATATTTACAAAATTTCCAAACAACTGAAACACTTTTTGCTCTTCCTCACTCCTGAGGCACAAGGAAGCTTGGTGGTGATGTTTTTTCCTGAAAGGGGGTGGTCCAAGGAGATGCTGCTTATGTTCTGCTAGGCACACAGAAGGAGTTGGATTTGTGTGTCTGGGAATGGTGGGAGACCAGCCATAGCAAAGCAAGGGTATATGAAAGAATTTCTTTTCCCAGTGAGATTTTGCAGGAATTTTAGGATAACAAAAACCTGTCTCAGTACTCCTGGGAAGATGCCATGATTGTATGTGATTGACTAAAGGTCTGCTTGTATCTAGGTGATGGGTTGGTCCCCAGATGCCATATCCTTTACCTGCGCATCTATCATGACATTGCTTTTATTCCCTGACACAAAAATAGATTTGTTATTATCCTCTTTCAGGCTGTTGGAGGATCTCAGTGGTAGAAGTAAGAGAAAGGTTGAGTTCTTGTGTTTCAGTAGTCTTCAAGGGCTCCTGGCCTCCAGAGAATAAGAAAAGGGAAACAGAACTATTAAAGAAAGTAGAAATAGGGAACAACAGAGTTCTTTATGAGCAGCTTTTTTTCCCGGGATAAGTGTCCAGCTGGGGCTGCTGGGGTGTGTGGGAATCCCACTGCCACACCAGGGTGCTTCATCTGAGCCCTTATCCACTTACCATCATTAAAGAAACCACAATCTTTTAAATGAGACATGACTTTGCCATTACTTTCTGGTTATGTTCCAAATGAGCAATCATATTTCACACAGGTTGCACACTCTTCAGGGAGAGTTTCTGATCTATACTTAGGATACTCACTATTAATAATGGGGACCTTTGCTGAGATAGGTGACAGCTCATTAACATTCTTCCCAGGACCTTCTATGCTTAGATGTTATGTTGATAATGCTGTCTTCTGGTACAAGTGCTCAGAAATAAAACTCTAACATAATCGGCAAATTAGCTGCAGAATAATAAGCTTCATTACAGCTAGCCAGCTACTCCAGCCTTCTGCTTTTATCAATGAATTAAAAGCTCTTCATCTGCAGTGATTACTGTAACATGACACGGCAGCAATGCTGAACACTGAGAAGGCGATTTTGCTGCGATAAGCATGGTCCCCCACAGACTGTGGTTCTGTAGCTTGCTTCCCTAGCCATGGGTTTGTTCCCCATAATCAAAGTTTTCATTTAAAAATAAGAGTGCATTACATCCAGCATGCCTGTAAAGGCAGCTTTTAAAATAGTCCTCCAGTGTAGGACAGCGTCAGGATGTCAGTCTGAGTCTGCAGGCAGACAGGAAATTATTAAGCCTAATTCAGTCACTGCAATTCTCCATGTATTTTGCACAGGGAACGATGAGAAAGTGCTCAGCTCCCTGCATGAAGAGTAACCGTAGTGGTTAATATTTAGAAAAATCCCTCTGAACTGCTGGGTTTCCCAGCTGCTCTTCAGGGAATGTGGGGTCTTCGCTGTTGCTGGTGTCCTTTTCTGAGTTATTTGTATTTGTTCTAGGTAAGTAAGCATTGTAAGTTTCAATCCTTCTCCTTTCTGAGGTTTAGAGATTTTTCTCTGTCAAAACTTTCTGGGATACGTTTGCTGTGGTGTTTGCATCGTATACCTTGAGATTTTATTTTATTATTTTTTAATAATTTAAAAATAGCTATCAGCTCAAATTTTGATCAGAAATCCCTTCTGATTTCAGTCAAAGCTACCCCAGACTTTTATCTGCCAGGTACCTAACACAACTTTGCTAATTTTGAAAGGACTCTTCTTACTCCTCAGGTTTTGCAATAGCCCAAATCTGTCTTTTCTGGGTGGGAAGTCCTTTGAATGGTGGTCAACAGACATAAAGACAGGAGGGAGTGCCAGCACAGTAGAAGTCTTGGCTGCTTGATGTCAAGCCTGAGAAACCCTATTTGAAACAAGAAGTCTGCAGAAACTTCTACACTTCTATAGGTTGTTTTCCTGCATTTCTCCAGCCAATGCAATGGAAGGAATGATAAGACATTGAGCTGGCTCTTAAGGCTAGAAATGGCTGTGAGAAATAGGAGGAGAAGATCAGCCCAGAAGAAGACAGGAGAGAAGTTATGTAAAGTCTGGACTACAGTCACCCTCTTCCCACTGAAATATTTCTCAGGTGTAAAAAAATTGTTAAGCAGTGTAACAGCACATTAAGGAAGCTGGCATACAACATCTTTTTCTGAGGAGGAATTTAACTTAAAAACCTCATTCTCCCATACTATCTCCAATAAATCTAATAAAATTTTTTTTCTGGTAGTTTTCTCCTCCTTCTCCCTTAAACTCTTCTGAAAGTGTTCTTGCATGGTACAGTAGCTGGGACACCAGAAGCAGCCTGTATTAGTTGAATACGACTTAATACTCCCTGCTGGCACAAATGAAGGGTTAACACAAAGGTGTGAATGAATGCAGATGCTCTTTAGGCTGTGTTGCTGTTCCAGTTCCAGAAAAGTTATATGTACTCATACATCATGAATTTAAAACTGTGGAAAAGCCATCCCTCTAATATCTAGAAAGTCCTCCTTTCTTTGGGGAAGTTTCTAGCCCTTAAGCTTCTTTCTGCAAGGATAATCATATGCATTGAGTACACCCTATGGAGTCAAGAACTTGGAATATTTTTATAAAGACCCTAAATCTTTTTTGATATGAAAAACCTAGAAAAACTCTCAGCCCAAGTATCAGTGGTTTTGAATGCTTTAGACATGATTACACAGTTCACTATCTGGAAAATAATAGCTGCTTTTTAATTTTTTTTTATCTGAAAATTGTATTTCTAAAAGAAAAGCTTCTGCTGAATTTCATTTTGTGTGAAAATGATGTGAAAAGTATCACCTTCCAATGAAAATGTTCAGGTTCTGTGCAAGAATGCTCAAAGAAAATAATTTTTTTTTAGTTAGTATGACTTTTTTGTGCATGTATTTTGAAATACTAGTACAAAATCAAATGCTATTTTTAATTTCTCCCATATTTGCCATGAGAAAGGAGATTTTTCCAATAAAGCAATAATTTTTTCCACTGGCCTTGTATTTGTTTTTTGTTGGTGTGGCTTGCTCGTTTTTTTTTTTCCAGAAGAAAACGTATGGGGGTTTTGTTGTGGTTTGTTTCTTTTTGATCAGATTTAATAATGATTAATACTTGACATTACTTTTACTGGGTCTTTATTGGCACGTGCCACAGTTAGCACATATATTACACATTGGCTCCAGAAATAACCAATCCAATCCAGGTAACATTAGTCTTTGCAGGTGCTGATGGAAGATCGGACAGGAAACGCTTTGCTCCTCAGACAGCTCAGCTGCTCTTTGCCAAGGAGCTGTTGCAGAGGGGGCCTGGCATTGCCAAGTAGCCAAACTTCTCCTCAGCTGAATCAGGAAGGCTGCAGAAATGCCAGCATTTGTGGGCTCCCAGGTTTTTGGTGGCTTTCCTGGTCACCGATACCCATGCTGGGTGACAGCCAGCTATTTTCATCTGGGCCAGGGCAATAGTTTTCCAAGGGCTGGTCCATCCAAGAGGCAGTTGGTGTCCACTGTATTAACTCCTTCAAGGAATTTGTGTTCAACTCCATAGGAGCTGAGTGTTGGTTTGATTTCTGCTGCATGTTCGTCTCTGTGTAAAGATGAGGCAGGACTATTTCTGCGCCAAGGAGAGGCCCGTCATTGCAGGAGACAAGAGAGCAAACATTCTCACAGTATAATCAATCTTATAGACCAGATGGATACAGTAATTAGAGCAAAAACAATTTTGCCAAGAATATTAACATTTCAACAGTTTATCAGAAAGGGGGTGTTGACACCGGTCAATAATTTTCTGATTATTGCAAAAACATCTTAAGTTGTTGACTATTTTGTGCAAAATAGGACAGACTAATTTTGGCCTTCTGACCTTGTTTACAGCGATGGGAGGTAGCATTGCCGCCAAAATCTTTTTTTTTTTAAACAAACAAACAAATAAACATGTGTTTTTCCATGATTTGAAGGTATTGTAGGCCATAAAGATGTATGGGGTTTCCAAAGACCATATTTATTTATATTATACTCAGTCTCATGATACTTGGGTGCATGTTGCAAAAAATTAAACAACTGTTGTCAACAGTTAGCACAAGTCAAGCCTACCCATTCCTCCCCCTCTTCCCATACGTGGATGAGATAAACATCATGTGTATGGGCCCAAAAGAAAGAATAATGACGAAGAAGAATTTAGAAGAATCCAAGTCCATCAAAGTTTAAAGCGCTTCCTTCACTGGGGAAGAAATAGCTTCTATTTGTTTCTTTTTTTCTGTCTGAGTGTAAAACTGGCAAGTCTGTGCAAGACACGAGAGGAAATACTGGAATAACATTAGTATAGATGAGGGGTAAGACATTTTAGTGATATTAGTGTGCATTTCTGTTGTTTGTCTGCCTTTTATTTCATTTTCCATTCCTCTTTTTATTGTTTCTTCCACTTTTTCAGTATCAAGGAAATCCTTCCCACTTACATGTTTTCTCCCCTGTGCTGTTTGTTCCTCACTTGCCTCTAATGCTGTTCTCTTGGGGCACTTTCGGTGGTGGGCCATTATCATGCTGTTTCACAGACCCAGCACTCATTGTTCTGTGCTGAGGGACCCTCTCATCTGGCTGCTGGAAAGGACACCTCTGTGGGGCATCAAGGTGCCTTGATTAACAGTTGATTCCACTGCTGGATAGAACATTTGACAAAAGTCAGCACAAATCCTCTGAAACAATTTCTTGACCCTACAGCCAGCCCTGTAGGTCACTTTGAGGTATTGTGAAGGGACTGGGCATGTGGATATGAATTCACTTTGTGTCTTGCATTCCCTTGATGGATCACATGATCCAGGCTCTGGAAGAACCCTGGAATGAGAAATCAGCAGAAGGAGGGAATTTCCTTCAAGTCAGGAATGCCCTCGTGCCGACCCTGCCAGACACCAGTGCTGAAGGAGTGGATAAAAGACCACATGTCCAAGCAGAGAACTGCAGCTATAGCTGCTTGACTTGCATGTGGCACATAACTTCTTACTATCAGCAGTAACACTTTGCAGCTATAGCTTTATAGCCCTCAGCTCTGGCAGTACAGATGGTTTGATACTGATGACCAGTGCTTACAGCAAAACCAAGGAGGTGTGGGGTAATATGGCCTTAAATTAAATATTTTTATCCCCAGTCTCAGTGCTCTGTGACTACAAGGCCAGGAAAAAAAAAAAAAAAAAAGCTTTCTGATTGTGTCTTGTGCCTCTCACTCATTTTCTGGCTGTGTACAAGGTACAAAGAACTACCCCAGATATCCTAAGCTGCATCAAGACCATGGGTGGGACTTGACCATGGCATTTCAACTCCCTTGTTACAGCATCAGTGAACTAAGCTTTTATACTATGATGCCTAGAAAACAAAGTAGCTTTCCCCTTGCCCTAGCAAAGTAGCCAGAGACCATCAGGAGAGCAGCTCAGCAGCTGCAGTAGAAAAGGGGCAGCTGCTACTCAGAGCTCTTGCAGCTGCTCCATGTTAGACCCTGTGGGTTAAAAGTCTGGACTTGAAAGTCCTTGTGAGAATAATTGTCCCATCTACTGGCTGGCTGGCAGAGGTTGTGATCAACAGCTGTCATATTGATTAAAGAGGAGAGACGAAGGGTAAGCAGATAGACTTTTATTTCCAAAAATAATAGCAAGTGAAATTGAAGCTAAATCACTGGAAAGATGCCCCTTTGAATCTTTAAAGGTCGGGCGTGTGGATCAAAGATCAAGTAATCGAGGAAGTGGGAGGATAATAAATGCCCTGAAGGGCCTGAAACTGCCTGAGTTTTGGCCTTCAAAGTTTGTGCAAAGCATCTCCCAAAAGGAGGTGGAAAGGAGGAGGGCAATCTGAAGCCAAGCCCTAGGGCAGATGGTGGCAGATGCTGCACACTGGAGCAGTGCTCCATGGGACACGATGCCAGCCCAAGGGTCTGCCTGCACAGAAATGATATATTGGATTAGGCAATTCACTCTGGCTTCAGGAACGAGCTGCATCAAACGTGAAATGCAATCACATTGCTTTGATCTGCTTTCCCACAGCGCTCGTTTTGTCCAACAGTGTTTGCAAGCGGTGTCAGGCTCATGGGCTGCTTGCTGCCCCGGGGAGGTGCCCCCAGCAGCCACCATCCCACCACCCAGAGTGTGTTCCAGAAAGCCCAGTGAGAACTGCAGGAGGCCTGGAATCAAACCAGTACATTCCTGTGGTTCTTCTCCTGGCCATCCTGTAGCACATCCTTAAAAGGCTTGGGAGTGATGGCTTATGAGGCAATGATGTAAATATATACATTTTTCTTTTTCCTTTTTTTTTAATCGTGTGTGAACCTTTCCTTTGGGCTTTTGAAGAAGATAAAGGAACAGGTCAGGTAAACCTGAATGGAAGCGGGATGTACAGAGAGAAGGCTGAAAAAATGGTGGTAACAAGTGATAAAAAATGGCCCAGTTTTGTAGGCAAATGGGGTCAAAGGAGCCCTACTTTACTCTTGCTGAAGTTGGAGCACAGTTGTGAACAGCAACTGTACTGGTACCATGGCAATGACCAAAATGATTTGGGTATAAATTTTCATGCTGGCATGTGTGGGAGGGAATGTTTTGTAAATATGAGCTGACCTACTCCTCAATGAAATTATTTAAATCAGGTTTTTAAAAATCTGGTTATGAAGAATACAGCAAATTAAGTACACAAACTGCATTTAGCACACCTGATCAAGAAGACAGCGAATTTCAGCCCACTCAAATTTGTCACACGTGACTATGGAGGACTCAAGGCAACTGGCTGGATGCTGTATACTGTCCATATGGATGCCATCACTGGGTTGCCAGTTGTCCAGTACAAGAGTGAAAACAGTCCTTGGCCTCTTCAAAAGAAGGTCAGATCAATCCTTTGTTTTCACAATTTCTTTGCACCTTTTTAAAGCCATTTGTGCTTTTTGGTATGAAGGGATGTGTATAGTAATGAGTTCAGCAGCTGGAAGTGCAGAAAAAATGCTCTGTTTTACTGATTTTTAATCCTGCTAGTTGATAATTTCAAACATTGCCTCTAGTTGTGTTACAAGAAATTTTGAATTTTCTTTCTGTATTTACCTTCCATGTATCACTTATGATTGTGCCAGCAAGGTGAGCTGCCTTTTTACAAGCCTTTTCACTTAATCTTTCCTCTGAAACAACTCTGTTACTACTGTGATCCCTCTTTCCCCATTTTGACAGGACATCCAGTATGTGAACCACAAAGTGGTCCTCACTTAGTTTTTCTTCATGGCTAACTTTCCTTTAATTTAAACTAGTCTTGTAGCTCTCCAACCATCTCTAGGCGTGACTGCCTCCAATAAGATTTTGTCGAGATATTTCTTCTCGCTCCCTTTTCCTCCTTTGCTGTCTCCTTTACTTCTCTTCCAGCTGATATTAAATAATTATTAAGTTGGGGATACAGCATTTTTCCTACTAAGGCAAGCCAACAACATCTCTACTTACTTCACAGTGCAAGCTGCCATGCTATTAATGACAAAGAATCACTTTTCCTTCCCTTGTGAAAAGACAACCTAATTTACCTTTCTCCACCCTGGTTTGCTCTGAGGTAAGTTGTTTTCTAAATTGCTTTCCCCAGGTGAAAATGCTGACCGCAGATGAAAGGCCATGGTTGATGATGGGAGAGTGAAGAAGAGTTAAGCTGTTTTGGGGCATACCATGTTTATGGGAACCCCCCTGGAGATGGGGCACATATGACAGACAAATACCTGCAGCAGTGCTGCTCATTATCAGGACAGGGTCTGGCTTTAGTGTAGATGTGGAAGAGCAACAAGTTTTGTACTGCAAAGAATGTTTATTTTGTAACACAAATAACAAAACAGAGTGCCCTTTGTTTCAAATTCTGTTCTGGCAGAAGGTCCTCTGCAAATATAGTAGGATTGTACATGAATTTTCTGGCCCCAACAATTTTCAATCATTGCAACTGATGTTTTGAGACAACTACAGCAGTATGAAATCTCTCTGAAGCCTCTTGGGGCAGTTTACTTGCTCCAAAACTTCTGAACTGTGTGTGTTTTATACATCTCTGCACCCAAAAAAGTCATATTTTTTCTCTTCTCTTGCACTGTGATAAACATCTGAGCTATACAACACATTTGCTCTGGCACATCTGGTCCAAGGAGAAGGAGCACAGTAGGAGACAGCTCCAAAAAGGAGGCCTGCAAGCACACTGCTTGTGTTTGGATGTGATTCTGGAAGAAAATGAGAGGGCTTACATCCTGGATACTTCTTTAGCACATTGTATGGGTAAGCAAGTAACCTACAAAGAGAGTTCCAGCTGCATCTGCCATGGTAACGTGTCAGGAGCTGGCAAAAAGGATCCTGCATGTCTTACACACCGGGACAGTACCAGGGGACAAACTGATAGGGGACCTCTTTAGCCATGGACAGCTGAGGAGGTTTTTGTGCTAAACCAGATACTGCCTGACAGGGCAAATCCCACAATTGGAGACAATTGTTCATTTTCCATGGAGTCTTGGCTGTACTCTGTAGTATTTTGAGTATTGCCAAAGCATGCCCTGCAAAAAAGCTCGATCCCCCATGCAAGGGTAGCTATTATGACCTTTCTGATCTTTTTCTGGCACCTCCTTTCTTTCTCCCCTCTGGAATGCACATCCCCTTGCCCCCTCTACTCCAGCTCAGAAGCAACCTGTCTCCTGGTGGGTTTGCTTAGGTGTCTCTCTTTCCAATGCAAGTGGCTTATTCCATCAGCTCTGCAGGGCTCACAGCATGAATGCTGATGACAAAGGGTAGGTGACATCAGACACACACAGTCCTTGCTGCTTCATATTAAACTGTGGCACATATACCTGAGCAATGGCATATAACCAGGAGAGATGACATTTGCCAGGATGACCTGGAGCAGGAAGAGTGCCTGGGTCAGGCCAAAATGAAACAATACAGCGTGAGATAGTGGGAGGGCTGCCAGCAGCAGAGCGGGCAGGAAGGCTCCCGTATGAACCTGAAAGCAAACAAACTCGCTGCCAAGTAGCACTACTCCTGCTCCAAGGAGGATCACTTATTGCAGTTTGAATTATTAGCTCATTTGTTGTAGTAGAAGAGTGTGTGGACACAAGGCACTGTGAGGAGACCAACCTAAATTACCTCTGTGTGCAAAAAAGGGCCTGGGAGTATATTTATATCCCTGCTTTGCTATGGGACTGTTACTCAAAGCACAATATAAATCATTATGTAAAAATCAAAATACCTTTGGTCTCTGCAATGTACCTGACTTCAAAGCACAAGTTCAATAAGTTAAGCAGAATTGGTAATACTTGATGTTCTAGTAGAGCCTCTATAATATCTAATTTATACTGCTCTTAACATATGGAGCATTTGCTTTGGCAAATGAACTTAGTAATATTTGGTGCTTTCCCAGCACACAATCAAAGCACTGACTTTGTAAATCATTGCAATAAAATCATTGGTTTCGAGGAACCTTCTTTCTCCATTTGCTGCACCCTCCCAACTAAAAGAAAAAATTAATGCAAAAATTTACTTTTACACATGGACAGTTTTTGCTGGGTCATCTTACCAATTTAAGTAGTTATACAAAACACAACTTAAATTTTTGCATCGTAGGGTGGTGAGTCTTTGTAAGTAACTTGTGGGCTTAAGACTGTCCCTAGGCCACAGACCTCTTGGAATCTGGGGCCAATTTGGATTTCTTTCAGGGTGGAAAAACACACACCAGGGATTCTAGCACATACACGTAAATCTTGTCAGTTAAGTACAGAATAACGGGAATCATCAGGGAGTAAAAATACTCCAATTTTTATGGTAAACACCATAAAACACGGTAAATACTCAACTTCAGATTTATAGTAAAAACGAAGTCCTGCCATCCCCTCCCAGCACTCAGTTCCCTCTTTTTTAGGCATTTGGCTTTCTTTGCAGCTTAAATTCTATTCCTGGTAATATTCCTTCCCCTTTCTTCCCTAAGTACTCATTTCATACACTCAGAGAAGTCCTAGTCAGTGAGTTTTACTAATAACTTCCCATCTAAGAGTGGTTCTATGTCTCAATTTTTGTGCAATTACAGAATTCTAGCTTGATTTCTTAATCTTCGCTGAAGTGGAAAGGTGTGTTTGATCATTAGGGTTTTTTTCTTTCGTTTGTGTTTTGTTTGGTTTTTGTACCAGATGGTGAGAAAAAGGAACTTAAGGAGAGAAAAAGGAACTTAAGGAACAGAAAAGGACATAAGGAAATTTTCTAGGTAGTCTAACTGGTCCATGAGTCAAGGTGGCATATACTTGTTGTAGCTGAACTCCTAACAGTACAAATCTCTTGCAATCACAGAAAGCTGGGATCCTTAATACCCATATCACTTTTGAAAACACTGCCAAAGATTTAACTGAAATGCTCTTGGTCACATACGCCAAGTTAAAAGACTGTACTTGCAGCCCACCCACTGGGACACAAAAAGGCAATGATTTGAACTCCTGTGCAGGTAATGTGTGACTATAGAGGCTGAACTATTTGTAAGATAACCTCAGCTACAGTAGGAGAAAGAACAACGAAGATAATGGAAAAGAAACAGCTATAATAACCATCTGCAAGCACACATGGCCTCTACTTCGGCACCCATAAAACTTAAAATGATAAAAAAAAGGAAATTGCTTGTGAAATAGCGAAGACTACTTTATAAACATTTCTTCTTATGCTTTTGTAGGCTTGCCCTCTTTCTGGTATTCAGAGTGCTGTGTGTATTAATGTTTAGTGTGGAGACAGGTATATTCCAGGAAAGTCTTTCCTTCACTTCCCCTTCTGCCTTGTATAGGCACACATGGTTAGTTATAGAGTGCACCCAAGGGTGCCAGCAGTACTGTCCTGTCCACTAAATCAGCTTGCATTGCCTGGGCTACATGCCCTGCCCCTCAGCTGTGTACAGGGGTAAGTCCTAGCACTGGTTGCATGGCTGTACAAAGCCACAATGCCATTTGAAGTAAGGGAAGAAATCCAATCCTGATCACAGTGACGTGCCTGGACTAGGCTTAATTTTGCCTTTTAGTGACCAGCATAGCTTTGGGCTATTGATAGTTTTATAGCTACTACAAGTCTCTTAAGCAAAAGCATAGTTTTACTGTCTTTTCATTGGAATGCTATGCCAAATTGCATATATGTGTCCCTCCTAAGGCTTATTTCCCTCCCAGAGTGGTACTAAGGCTTTTTCTTTTAACTGGACTGGATCCCAAGCCCAAACCATGGTGCAGCTCCAACACAGTCCTGGGAGAAGCCAAGAGGTGCCACAGCTGAGTTGCTCAATGGACCCACAGGACATTGAGACAAAGGACAACCTGTAGCAGTTTTAAATTTCCTTATGAACTTAATGGAACTAAACCAAGACATTTGCCAAGAGCCATTTGTGCCTTTGAAATTCATGTTAAGTTTTGCAAACTTTTAGTCATTTCAGGAAGAACTGAGCTGAATCCCCATCCCAAGTCACACTGTGAGTTATTTCTTTCCTAGGAGAACAATAGTTATGTACTCCATAACTTTTAGCTGCAGAGTGCTCTTTAGCCTAGACATGAGCCTTGCATAAATCCAGAGGTCACCAATTGTTATGGCTTTATCAAGAACCTTATTAGTGATCATTAAAAATAATCTTGCTTAGAAGGAGACTGCTATGGGCAAAGCCCATCTTTCCTATTTATTTTATGACTATTAATGTTTTTTTTTAATGTTTATACATTAGTGCAAGGAACAGTGTTAGCATAATTCTAGTGTAAAATAAAACCAGCTGTATCCATTATAAGTGCATTACTGCCAGGAACTGTAAATATGTTTATGCCTGATAGCCTTCTGACTCAATAATATCCTGCTATCTCTGTTGGGCAGGCAAGTTTTTAAACCAAGAAAAGACAGGTTATGATTTTCATAACCAAACTGTGTTTCTTTTTGAAGTATGTTATCTAAATTCAAATTTTAAGAAGGTCATTAAAAAAAATCTGCCTGTGATTTTAAAGGAGAACAGAGTGGTGGCAAGAAGGTATGATGTGCACTAAGAACAAGTTATTCCTCCCAGATACACACATACGCAGACAAACCCTGCCATATCATACCATACAAACAATTTTAATTGTGTAGTTACAGTCAATAACCACTCCTAGTCAGAACATTTCTGCATAAAGAAAATTGTGATACACTTATAAAAACAGCCAGCTGTAACAAAATAACTGGTGTTTTCATAGCAATAAACTCATAAAAAAGAAATACACCTTTATACAGAAAATTTATACAGCTGTAGCTTTAAAATTGATTGTAAACCAAAGGAAGACACATTGCAAACATCAATTATTTTCACATTAATTGCATAAGTTTCTAAGGTGATCTATTAGTTTTATTTACCTAAGCTTATTTGCATGATAGTAAAAATTGCATACAACAATAAGAGTGAAGCTTATAGTATGAATTGCTTGGATAACATAGAGCACTTTTTATAGGCAACTGTGTAAAGCACATTTTCTCTATTTAAAACTTTTAAGACACTTTGTTTTACTGCCCATCAAAATACATTTATAAATAGAAAAAAAAATCAGTATGGTAACAAGAGAAGCAATATTACATTTAACGGAAACTTCCAAAAAAATTAATTACAACATGATGCTGCAGGATCTACAAATAAATAATGAGGACTAAATTGTGTTTCACATTTTCTTTTTCATTTTCTCTAAAACCATGTAACAATGAGAATGGAAAAAAAAATACAGTGACCTTTATTTCCAAAAGAAAACAAATCTGAATTACGGCAGTGCCATATAATACAAGGCATTTGTTGGCATATGTTATCTTTAAACTGCATTCCACAGTCTATAGTTCTTTTGTAACATACAATAGAACAAGAGTAACAAACTCTTTTTATTTTATTTTTTTAAATAAATGTGATTTTTCAAAGATCAAGTGTGGAGTGCTACAGTAATAATTAAAAAACAAGAACAAAACAGAAACGAAAAAACAGTAAATCACAAAAGTTGTAATGCTTGTCTGAAGGCTCCAGAATCAAAATCACTGGTATCATGCTTATTGGGTACACTCACAGTGTATCCAGTGAACACAAATTAATATCAAACAATCCTCAACGCTTCATCTGTTGCTGCGAAGCAGTTTGTAAAACAGAGTAAAACATCTAGTGCAGTCTGCATTATCCTTTTTTTCAACTTTTGTGCAAGTTTTGGAAGATTCATTGGCCAAACAATGAATAATAAGGGTTTTTGACAGAACGCAAGATGGAATTTTCATTTCATTAGTAAATACCAGCGGCACTGTTGAAAGAAAATAATACTTTTAGATCAGTCTTTCAATTCAGCATTAATCTCTGTGTTCCCTTCTACTGATAACTCTTCTTCTAGTTTAACTGAAAAAAGCGTGTTTGCATTTTTGTCTTGGATGCTGTCTTCTAAATCCTTGAGCAGCTCTTCTTCCTTGTATTCTGCAACATCCACCTCCAAACCAGAATTGTCCTTCAGCTTCCCATGGTGCTTGAGATAATATCGCTGGTTCTGAAAGAACTTGATAATGGTGTACTTGGGCAGGTCAAGCTGAGCGGAGAGAGTCTGGATTGCTTCTTCATCTGGATACAGGCCTACATCTTGTATGAAACTCTGTAGGATCCCTAGGGCCTCAACAGAAATCTTTGTTCGCGGCCGGGGTTTCTGACGATTTTCATCCTCAGATTCAGCTGGTGATGCTACTGTCGGTTGCCTTGGGGGTAGTCTGGGACCTGGTTGTTGTTGCTGTTGCTGCTGCTGTTGTTGCTGTTGCTGCTGCTGCTGCTGAAAGACAAAGAACAGCATTTTTTTGTACATGTATTCTTGCTCATACCTTAGAAAATCCTGGGGAGGGAGCGGGGGGAGAAATTGCAGAGCTACAAACAAAGCTTAGTAAGTTTAAGGAACAAAAAGGAAGGTAAAAAAAGAAAGAACAAAAAGAACACCATAGGTTTGCTGGACCAAAAACACTGATGACACAACATCGGTGCGGTTTAGCTGACAAATTTTAATGAACAGGCCCCATGAGTCAAGAGCAGACAAGACAAAATGCTAAGTAGGTGACATAGTATAGGATTAACTTGACCAGCTTAGCCAGAACTGTAGCAAGGGCAAAGTGAGAAAAGTGCCAGATGAGGGCAAACATGCCAGAGCTCTGCCAGCAACGGCAGCTGCTGCCCAAAAACAAGGGCTGCAAATCTCTAGCAATAGCTAGATGAAGGGACTGAGGAGTCAGGGGGAAGGAGAGCATTTTAGCTCTTTAAGTACAGAAATATCTATATCTCACTGCTGATCTGACCTCAGCATGCACTGAAGTCTCGTCAAACTTGCAAACATTATGACAGAATGTGCTGGCTCAGAAGCGCCTAACGTGATGCTGCCAAACCCAGCCTCGGCAAGGACAAAGGGATCTGGAGGTAGGAAGTCTGTATTTTCCCTACTGGATCTGACCTCTCCTGCCTGTGGTCTCTAAGCAGGCCTGTGCTGCCCATATCCCAACAAATAAACAGGGAACAGACCTATTTACCTGCCTCTATGTTTGTGCTGGGGATTATTTAGTTAATATTTATAAAGTACTAAGATGCAAAGCTCTAAATAAGTTGCAGTATTATTATTAGAAGGGAACATGCTGCATTCCAAAAACTCAGGCAATAAAAATGAGCCAATATGCACATCAGAAGAATAAGATAAAGCAAATCATGATGTAAATAATTAACAAGAGCTTAAAATGAAGTTTTGCAAGCATGGATTCAGAAACATTCTTAAAAGGTGAGGCACCGAGCCCTAGGGACAGAAATGTTTTTCTCATCTACCACCAGAGTACAGTACACTATAAGATCATGTTTAAAATCAAAAGTAAATTTATCAGCTTCTGTTTGTGTTGACAATTCTTTTGCTGCACGGCACAGGAAGCACTGGTTAGTAAGATATTTTGGATCAGCAAATTTCTTGTCGTATGGTACAAACCACCAGTTCTTATTAAAAAAACAACCACAGCAAAACAAGCAGTTGCTATCACTGCATTTTATTTCCCTTTGAGAGTCTCCCTTCAACAATTTTTTGTGTTTTGGTAGTGGTTTCCAGGCTTCTAGTAGCAGTTCTTTGAGACCCTAAAAAGCACAAAATGCTGCCAAATGGCATAAATACTGGAGGGATTATAATTCTGTCCACCTTATAAGGACTCTTGTGGTTGTGGAGACTCTGCACAGACCTCCACAAACAGTTTAGAGGCTGCTGCTTCAAGTGATCTTCATATTTTAAGATCCGACACAAACACCCTGGAATTAGGGCTCCTTCCTCATCCCTGTTCAGGTCCTTTCATGTCTTATGGTCTGTGAGCAGTCCCATTCAAGGCTCCAGTCCTGAAGAGATTCAAGACTATTCCCAGCACATTAAATTCTTACAAGACTGGAGGCTTTATATATACAGTTTGAAAACTTGTGTCTGAGCTACATATTTATGCATCTACGACAATTGCCATGTAGAAGAGTGGAGACAAAACTCAGGCCCAATCTCCCAATCCTTACTCTTACAAGTCATATTAAGAGATTACAATGCAACTGCTTATGTGAATAATATTTATGAGATCAAACACACAACTTTTATCAACAAGGCAAGAAAATCTAAGTAAGTGGCATAGTGGCTGAATGTTTATACTGTGCATAAGCTTCTCCTTTTATCCCCTTAAGAAGCGATTTTATTAAAAACAATGTACATTTTCAAACAAGTGCTGTTTTATTACTTAATATAGATCTTTCTCTCTCTTTTTGCTAAATCAAACAGCAAGTTTCCAGGCTTTCACAATTATTTTAGTACTTGATATCCTAAGGGATTGTCTTATTCAGTTTGCTTTATCTTTAATATACACTTGTGTTGTTTCTGGCTGCAAGATAACTCTATCCTTCCTAGCTTTGTAAATATTTTTCTGTATAGGTAATACAAGTGATACATAGGGTCTCAGCTGAGGTTGGGAAAGCATGGGGTAATATCTGCCCTTTAAGAAGGAGCAGTTACAAGGCTAACCTCAGGCCTTTTGTGAGAAGCGATCAAAGAGTCCCCAGCTCAGAGAGACAGCAGTCCCCACTGACAACCTGGGCTACACAGTTTAGCACAACAGCCAGCTCCGCTCCCGGCTGGCAGTGCCTGTGCCAGCAGAAAGGGTGCCTGCAGCTCCTGGAGGAGGCCCTGCTGGGGCTGCCCTGAAGCAGAGGGCAGCTTTTCCAAGCCCCATGGTGTGGGTCTTGCATCCCCTCCTCTCTGTCCCTGACATGGTGCCCTTGTGCCAGCTCACCTGCGGAGCAGCACCCAGCCAAGGTCCAGTGGTCAGCAGGCCTGGTAGGAAAGCGCCTCTATGCTCTCCTTTCCCAAGGGTGGTGGGAGAGGGGCTCTGAAGGAAAAACAAACAAATATTGACTCACCCCAGTCTCAGCTGGGGTTAAAGTGGGATGAGGAATCCCCTTCCCTTTGCTCCTACCCAGGATGAGCCGCCACTGCTGAGGGTTCTTGCTTAGCTTTCCAACAGCAGCAGCACAAGATCGTCCTGCCCTGTTGGGAAGACCTTTGACACCAGTGCCACACGCCCCTGCCTTTTGGCCCTGGTGCCTGTCCAGCCAGGCACAGCCAGCACGGGGCTCGCACACAGCTGCTCTGTGCTACCACCACAGACGTTTGCAAACAACCAGCGAACCGAAACAAGAACGGTGGGTGGTCGCACGGTCTCCTTTGAACCGCGGTGGTGGATGGCAGCGCACTCTTATCTTGCACCAGGAGACCTGCGTTCAGCCTGACCGGGAGGGAAGGAACACTAATTTCCTTTGCTCCGTTTAAAGCTTTATTTACTTAGCGCTCTGCGGGATTGGCCAAGGTAAACTAACCTGAATCTGTTCTGCTGGCACATGGATAATGTGGGAAGGCCTGTCACCATGGTGATGAACTGCATTGCTTTCTTGTTCATAAATGGCATCGCGTTCAGGCTGAGGAAGACTGAGGAACCTTCGGATCATGGAGAGATTCTCCCACAGGGTCCTGTTCTCTGGTGATGGATCTTCTTTCCAACGTAGCAGCTCACAGAGCCACCCCTTGAAGATAAAACCAGCAGAACATTAGGGTTTTCTTTGTCACACTGCAAGGGGCAAAATGAGGGTGAAATGTGTACTTTAGAGGTGCTGTTTTCTCTCATGCTCTCCCTGATGGAAAGGGCTTTCCCTGCACAGGCTGGGCTTAAAGCAAACACCAATACACAGAGAGGCTGCCCAGCCATTTCACAGATGCTTACCAAGCATAGGCATCTTGGAAAGCACCCTCCCCTTGGTCTCACACCACAACTCTCTGCTGTTTGTTTGCTTGACTTTAGGGCTGCCTAACGTAAATCACCGCAGTAGAGGAACTCCCTAATATCCTTTCAAAAGACAGGAATTCTCTGACTAGATGCACTGAAGCAATAACTTCTTAATTTCTGCTACAAGAAGAGGTTTCTCTGCAGGTGAACTTATTTCAAGTGATACACAGCTCTTTCCAGATTGTCCTCATAGACCCAGAAAAAACTCCAGTCTCTTAGTTTTACCTACAGGATTATTAGGGTCTGGGGGGAAGGAAGATGTGCTCTAGCTTCTGGTACACCCTTTACACATTTCTACATCAAGGGCAGCAAGGTGCCTAAGAGTCTTTGGGATACATAATATGAAGTCGGGTACAGAATCCCCTGCAAGAACTGAAGCAGTTGCTAATTTGCTTCCGAAAGAGATATATGAGTTCATCACGAAAATTTAATGTTTCCTTACATCTTCTTAAAATTTAATTGAGGATTTTTTTCTTAACTGTGCACTGGTAGTTCTAAAAGAGGAATGTAAACCCTCTAGCTAGGACAGTGTGCATCAGCAGAAATTTTCTAATATATTAAAATTTAGGAACAAAATATTACATGTATAAAACATGCATATTTCCTTTATTTTAGCTTCAAGGATCTGTTTTCAAAAATAGGTCCATGCAGTTTTATTTCTTAATGCTGTAGGAAAGATAATGTGACATTTTATTGAATCAACAAATAATATAAATGTAGAGAGGCTTTTAGATCCTTTTTATATGTACCGGTAGTGGATTAATGGTTTATCCAGACTGGTTTACTAACAGATACAATAGATACATAGATATGATGTAGATATGTATTTTTTTGAAGATACTAACATCTTTAGCTAATAATAAATATAAATGCTTATACATATATATATATAAATATAAATAGTCAATAGATGCAGTGTAAAAATATTGCTACAACAGGAATAGTAAAAGTAAACAAATAATGTTAATGCATTCATATTGTATATGAAAATATTTAGTGAGGTGTGTATAAAAATTTGAAGTACTTTTGCTTGGATATAAGTGGAAAACTGAACAAATGATACAGAAGAAAATGCCCCCAAGAAACTATCAAAATGACAAATGTTATAGAGATGGTGGTAGCAGAGCTGAAAAAGGAAAAAATTTAAATGGGGCCAAAATCTGCCAGGTGCTCACGAGGTGTGCTAGGGAGGGAGTGGAGACAGGGGAGAGCAGGGGCAGCAGATGGGCTCTCCTACACCCTAGGGATGGAGCACACCCCATTCCCTGACCATGCACTGAGTGAGGATGCTGAGTATTGCCCCAGGGTTTAGCAAGGCAACTTGCGGCCAAATGCCTTCACACACAGCACACAACACTCAGCCTGTCCTGGCTGGAACTGTATGGCATGTTTTCAAAACAGTAGCAAGGGTCTCTGGAAGCTCACTGGAATGTATTAGCAAGGTGAGCTCTCCCTACCCCTAACAAAAACAACATGTTGCTCATGGCTCTCTGCTCACCTTGATCCACAGGGAAACTGAGTTCTGGATTATGCTGGATTATGCAGTACTCATTTATTGCATTTATTGCAGTAAGCTAAAAGTGCTGCACTCAGAAAGCAGAGGTAGCTTCTTGGGGATAGAGGAGAGAAGATGATGAGGAGAAACCCATCTAGATCTTTTGACTGAAAAGCAGTTAGAAAATCCTTAATTAAAGAACCCCAAGGCCACAAACCATCCCATGCCAAAGTGTAAAAATTGTCCTTTGGTTGTCTGGAAACTGCACTGCTTCACACTGAAACTGTTGGCTCTCTTTCTAATAGTGGTGAAACAAAGAGCAGAGCTGTCTATCATGACAGTTTGGTGGAAGTAAAAAAGGAAAAGACAAGACAACCTGTCTGCACCCATGACACCTCTCCAAGGCACACACAGAGGCAGGAGAAGTTGCACCATGCATTTAGAAGCTGCACATGTTTTGTCTGCTGACCATGGGAATCACAGGGTTTGTTTTTTCTTAAAAATGCAGTAGAAACCTTTTATAATTAAAAAATAGCCAGTAAAAAAAATAAATTCCTAGGCAATAACATTTTCTGTTGATTAAACACATTTTGCAACAGTTTTTGTTAACTAAGAAATATCTCCTGCCCTTACTTTCTTTTCTCCTTCTGTATTTACTATGTCAGACCTTATTTTTATTAGTTAGTGATAGCTAACACTGTATTTCCAATATTTTTCTCTCAATTTTTGCACTGAAATAATACTCCTAATTTCTTATCGAAAATTATTTTATGAATTGTAACCTGAAACATGTTTCTGCTAGCCTTTCAGGGATTTTGAGATAATGAAGACAGATACTTCTGACAGGGTACACTGAAGAGATTACTGTTCTACCAAAATGTCTCTATTCCACTTGGCACATTTTTAAAGAAGTAGACACACTCCGATGAAACATTTGATGGAAAATATGGAAACAAACAACTGAATTCTTTTAAAATTACAAGGATTGAAACAATATTTTATTCTTCATGGTTTATTTCTGTACATATTTATGAAAGTTGATCTCACCAATGTTCTCAGAAGAGATAGTGGATGGACAGCAAGAGAGACTGTAGGGGCTTACTTTGTTAAGAGAGTGAGAATTAATACCAATATGCTTTCTTTTGGTTCAAGACAAACAAATAAAAATAGAAGTATTTCATTTAGTTTCCAGTTCAGAATTCTATACATGAAATAAATCTCATTCATAAAAGTCACCTCCATGAGAAAGTATGAAATGTTTTTACAAAATTTAGGAAAAGTAATCATCTGGACTTTTCTAATGGTTAATTTTAAGTTCTGTAAAATTTATAAGTTTTGTTTCCATTTGATCTAAAAAAGTATGAAGCGCTGCAGATAATGCAGTTGAATTTACAAGTGAATGTAACATGGCTGGTTTTTCTCCTTTCATGCTTTTTTTAAGTCTAGAGCAATTTCTGCCTAGTTTCCTTTTTTTCTTGTCTTTTTAGTTTTACAGGAAGTGGAAATGATCACAAAATAATAAGGAGATATTTATAATCAGACTAGATCGCCACTGGTTTATACAGCATATAGAGTACATTGTTAAGAAAACAACATTAAAATAATGAAGTTGATACATTTATGCAGAAAGGCAAACCCCCCAAAAACTCAGAAATGACATTGGAAACAACCTTGATTTTAAAAACAGAGTAAATTTGCCAGGCAACATTACACTGAATATAAAGAGAGTACAAAGCAAAATATAAACATTAGCCACATGTAAATATGTTTGGAGAACTTTCAGGATGTTACTACTTTTCAAACTGACAAAGTTTAATTTGACACCTTCTGTTCTAAAACCTTTGTTTCTATTCAAAATCACGCCTTTAGCTGCTATCAATCACTATGCTCTCCCTATTACTTAAAATACTGGCATGGGCCCTGGATAAGCTGAAAATGCCATGCAGATGAATTCTGAGATAATATGTTCAAACCTGTTATATACAACACAAATCCTGTAAAGTTATGTATTGTAAACCTACATTTATTGGGAACTAAAAGTCTTAAATCCATCTGCTACAAAGAAAATACTGTTATGCACTTTCAAGTAACCAAGTACCATCTGCAAAGGTCTTGCTACAGTAAGCAAGAAAATGGTGAAAAAAAAAAAAGATGCTAAACCTAAGATATTTAAAATAAATAAGAGTCTTCTGTCTGGTTTTCTGATAGCGATTTAGTAAAGAAACACAAGACATTAGAAGAAAAAAACCTGTGAAAGCTGAACTGCCAAACTATTGCAGGAAAAGCGCAAAGAGGATAACTGCCAAAACTTGGGCTCTGCAATACCCAGGAGCATGCTTATTTTAAAGAAAGCATCTATGCATTTTATCTATATATCCAAATTCTGTTCTTTACAGTTAGACCCCTGCTGTGCTTAAATAAAATCTCCTGCTCTTTCACATAGTTTCTAATAAAATATTTTCCCATTCTTTTTTATTGAAAGGAAAAAAAATCTACACCTAAGGTGTAAATACCTACCCTAATTACATCAAAGAGGATAACATTACAATCATAAAAAAATGTTCTCTTGCCAAAGCTTTCCAAATCAGCAACATACACATCTAGCCGGAGAAGGGAAGGCTACAAGGTGAAGCAATTGTTTGGTCAATTTGTTACAGTGATAATAATTTGCCAAATGATGAATATTTCTTACAGAATAACAACGACTTCCACATTTTTTAGAAAGGCTGTAGCTTAGAACTAAGAAGGGAAAACATTTTAGAGTATCAATGCTAAGACATGCTCAGGCTTTTTTGGTTATTGTATATTTAAGATTATTTTATATCATTCTCTGGGGCATATAGCATAATAAAAATATATGGTGTTAAAAGAAATCAATCTAAATAGGGAGGTATTTGATACAAACATTTTAGCAGAAAGTGTGAATTGCATTTCAGCATCTACCGTGAACAAAGACTAAGTACATAATCCATTAAACAGTACTTCTAAGTAAAAAAAAATTGAGTATTGTAGACTAAACTAAAGTAGGCATTTTGAATGAGCACATTTTCAGCAACTAACTAGAAAGCTAGCAATTTATCATTCAACAAATAATTTTCTACTTTTAAAAGAATCTGTAAGTGTTACTTATGCTAATGAAGACTGTTTTTAATCTGCCCACAAACATGCTAATAGAGGGCAATTTTTTATTATTTACAATGCTGAAGGCACTTCAGTTTATAGAACGCAGATATGAAATTACACTTGGTAAAATGGACTCTTAATTGTCTGAACAATCCAAATCCTTCACCTTTAACAGGAAAGCTTATAGACAAAACAAAGGAAAAGAACTCATGGACTAAACTTTAAATATTGACCTTTTCCCCTTCAAAAGCCATCCAACTTGCTTTACAATCTCATTATTGTTCCAAAGGGCTGCACTCAGATACTTCTATTTCTTTACACAACAGATTCCACATATACAAGGGAAGAAAAAGGGCCAACACAAGCACAATCATATATGCATATAGTATTAGTCTTTAGTATTAAACTTGTGAGCTGCACATTGCAAACAAAGGTTGCCTTTGGAAAAGTCATAATACTTTGAACAAGATACATAATGGTAGCAAAAGAGTACTGAAAGCATTTTAAATTATTTACTAGGTTAAAAGGGTGAAATGGTACTTTAAATACATCAAATTTCATCATCTGGGCCATTTTTTGGTGGCAAAGTGGTATTGATCTTTCCAAATGCTTAAAATTAACTATTTCCAGAAGGTCATTATTTGATTAAAGGCATTAAAGTTGAGGGCAAGAAATGATGCACTTTGTCTTCTTTCCCATTCAAATAATCATGTAATTTAATCAGAACTATCCCTTCATGTCCTGTAATAAAAATGTTTGTCTTAAGATATTGTTCTTTACCTAACATATTAACCTTTAAATGTTATGAAGTTCTTAAGAATAATCTCTGCTTAGAGAAGATTCTTCCATAATGCAATGAAAGGATCTCCAGCATTTAAATTGATAAGGCCAAATTTCCCCTACACATTGATTGGAAAATGCATTAAACCCTTCAACTGAGATTTCTCACAGTGTTGAACAGGATCAAAAATTCAGGAGTTCTGAATCAGTAAACTCATTCATATGGCATTGACAAGAAAAAATAAGCAAATGTCACTTCAGCACAAACAAATATGACCAGTAAGTAACAATGGACATTGCTTTAATTTCTCTGGGAAATGTTGTTTGTGCTACATTTACATTATCTGAAAAAAAATAGAACAGGGAAAACAGGAAACACCCACTGCAGGGTAAGAACAGAGCATTTAATTCAAAATTCATTTTCATGCTAAGATCTCTTAAATCTGACTTCTTTCTGTGTGAAATACCTGTGGGTTCAGATGCGGAAATAAGCCTAGATGACAAGAGCAGTCCTTCTTACCCTTAGATGTTATTCTGGAATTTCCTGCTACAGGAAAATTTGTTCTGACTGCAGGTTTATCTTTCCTAAAACACATTAAGTGTCCTGGCTAGCTCCTATGCAAAGCTGAATAGACCCAAGTGCTTCAGAGAAGAACTGAAGTCTATTAAAAGAAAGGCCACAGGGTATTTTTATAAAAATCTGGGAAAACTAATAATCTACCAGACTTAGCAATTTTTGATATTGACCAAACCATTTCTTAAAGTTCATTTTAGCTTATTTTGTTAGGAAATTTTAAGCATTGACTTCCTTCTGTGAAGCATATAACTTTGACTAATTTTAAAAACTGCAGTGAATATTCAATACTTTGGGATTTCCCTATTTTTCTAAGAAATTGTACATCTTGAACTTAGGAAGCAAAAGCTCATTTTCAGCTGGTTCCAAAAGATGAGAAGAGATACCAGAATACGAATTCTCTTCTTGATATGTGGCCTAAAGTGACAATAAATGTCCCCAGAACAATGGTTGCCTTAGTATTTTATTTACATTAATCAGCCTTAAGTTTCAGTCTTTGCCTTTGAGCATTGTTCAAAATCAGAAAAAGTTTGAAACCTGGATCTGTCCTTTATCTCCAGATATTCCTGGTTCATCTGTTTTACTGGCTTCCATTATTAGAATGTTGAAAAGGGAAGCCAGATGTGGATTTTAAATAAATCTCTATCTGCCGTTATCATAGATGAGGTCTGAAACTGAAAACCCCACAACCTCATACGGCTTTTCAGAAGAAAGGTAAACTTTACTGGCAGAAAAAAAACTTCCTTTGAAGAATACTCAGACAGATTATGCCATTACTTAACTTTCTTATCCAGCCTATTATTCAACTACACCATCTGTCTGCATGGTACCTCCATCTTTCGTCTGTGTGACGAAAAACAAATGACCAAATACCTAGCAGTGGTACACAAATTTTCAGCGGTATTTTAGGGGAAAAGGATTCCTAATGTCTTTTCATCCCTCTGCCTTTTCCTCTCCCTAGCTGCATTATTTCAAAGTTAAATACATATTTCTATTCTTGTAAACATGCAAACAAATAAATAGGAAAGGGGAAACATACTACAGCAAAGTCTAAAATTCAATTACAAGCATCCAACAATTTCAAAAGCAAAATGACGTGGAGAGCTGTTGCGCTGCTTCCACAGCCTTGTCTGTCCTACCACACCTCTGTTTCTACATGGAGCCAAAAGCCAGTGAGTGGCCAAAAGCCAGTGATTGCAAAAAACTAGCTAGATTAAGGTCTGAGGCTGGATCAAAACTGGTCTGTGTGTCCCCTGTGTATGAGCACTGCAGACACTACCAGCTCATGGACAGAAAAACCTAACCTGTAACTCTAAACCTGACTGAAAACATAAGTATCATTACTTTTTAGTTGAGTACAGAGGAAATTCAATAATCTAAATGAAGGGCTTCTCCCAAGCTTGGTTTCCCTGCTCTGAACTTCCTTCACCTTTACTTTCCCCTGTTCAAATGTATCATTGCTTTCAATTACCTAGCAGTGATAGATAGGCACAAGCCCTCGTCAAAACCACAATGTATATACCTTTGAAAATCTTTTATAAAATGCAACTACATTCATATGCAAAAAAGAAAAAAAAAAAAAGTAATAGATGCACAAAGTAATGGGTGAAGCTTTACCCTGCCTTCCTCTACTCCAGATCCTTTGTCTTTCACACTTGATTCAATTGGCATTGTAACCGTGAGAGAACGTCTGAAAAAAATGGACTTAACAATAATTTTAAAAAAACTAAAAAAAAAAAACAAAAAAAAAACCAACCCAAACTAAAAAAAAAAAAAAAAAAAAAAAAAGAAAAAAAAAAATGAAAAACCACCTGCTAATTATTAAATAAGCCAGTCTTAGTCTGGTACATTACTTTTTATAGTACAGTCATATAAAATGGGTCAGTGGGTTTCACAGAGGGTGACTGATAGTATATAACCCTTTATCTTTTATTTAAGCAGAAAGAAGTACTGATTTCACTGCAATATCAATGTGTCCCTTGAAAGTAAATACAACCCTAAATTCAACCACGACCCTTAACAGCCCACATTTATTTATTCTTAAACATGCAATCAATTTTGTATGGCAGCTATATCTGCAGTTTAGTTAGAGTCTTTAATAGAAAGAGCCTGGCAATTTTAAAAATCTTTTTTACTACTACCAATTTACAGTGAACAGCAAATGTTTATTATTACATTGCTTAAAGAGATTTAACATTTGCTTTGGGGGAAAAGACCTCCAGTAAAAGAGCCATTGGGCCAAAGTGTCACTTTTGTAATTACTTATATGTTTACCCATCAAGTTGTTATATATTTAAAAAAAAATATATTATAATTTCCCAGATGGAGCAATTTAATTTCATGGCTTCTTGTCACATGCTTTTTTCTTTCCAGAATTCATTTTGGATCAGGGGAAGATCTACCACACATTGAGGAATCACAGGCTCAGATATTTGGACTTCACTGTAAATGCAGTTCAGCTGACAAGATATTCCAACAAGTGACATCATTCCAAAACATATACAGCTCAAATCCATTCTCAGACATCTCTTCAAATTTTCACAGCCTGACTAAAAGCTTTCATATAGATTTGAATTAGACATTTAAATATTCTGAGAAAATGTCTTGTCTCTTGCAGTTAAGCTGGATTCTGTGGCTCTCAGTTTCACTGTGAAGAACACTTAATGCCCTGATAAAGCCAAGGGTGAGGGAAGTCTTAAGGAAATTGAAAAGAAACTTTTCTCTGACTTTCCTCCAGATTTTGTTAAGCACAGAAACAGTCAGAAAATTAATAATGTTCATTATCTCAAAGCAGATAAAAAAAAAATCTTTAAAAATTCACACCTGTGAGAGTTCGATGCCTCCCAGCAAATGAGAAGGGAGCAGCCAGAAGCATTTATCTCATCCATGGAAAAAGAAAGGCAGTGAAATCCTCAGAAAGCTAAAATACCCTTACTTGGAGCACAATAGCTTGCGGCAGAAACTTAAAACAATAGGAAAGCCAGATCAAAAGGGAAGCTGGAGAGATCAGGTTTCTCTCTCCTGGGTGGGAACCAACACAAGAGTGCTTCCAGGTAGTTTTCCATCAGGATGAGGTCAAGAACAGCCACAAGGGAAAAGTTCCTAGAGAGAGCAGTTCTTAGTGTTACAATTCTCCCCACTGGCCAAGAAAAGTGCCAGCCCAGCTGAGTCCCAGGCCCAGCTGTATTTCCAGGGAGCAGTTTCGGCAGTACCTTCTGCCCTTAAGTCAGGGACTGCACGGAGCAGCATGCATCTTCCTGCCCTGATCCCTCTCATCCTGTTCCTCAGACAAAAAAAATCTATCCTTTTAGACTCTCCCCTTATATAAAATAGG
Source organism: Phylloscopus trochilus trochilus (assembly GCA_016584745.2). Lineage (NCBI taxonomy): Eukaryota > Metazoa > Chordata > Aves > Passeriformes > Phylloscopidae > Phylloscopus > Phylloscopus trochilus. Next base: position 36,356,917 of record WQNJ02000546.1, read on the forward strand.
AGTAGCAAATGATTTATCGGAGGTGAAGCAAACTGGCTTTGTTAAAGCAAAAAATATCAAGAAACTAATTTAAGCTCTTCATAGCTTTTTATTTTTTTTAATAACTGGTCTTACATAAAGAGTGGAAAGTTCCTGTATCAATAGAGCTTTCTCTTGCATGCTGTAGGTACTAAAGATGCTAAGCACCAGGCTCAGCAAAATAACCAGTCACCTGAGTAAACCCACAGACATTAACTGATATGTGTGCAAATCTTGCTAAGTTGGGGTCCAAAATTTTAGGGAATTCTGCTATGGACTTCTCAGTCCAAACATCTTTGCTTTACAAAGATTCTGAAAACTGTATTTATATGCTTCTAAAATTCCATCCTGAAGTAAGGGAACATAACACAGCACAGGAATAAAAATGACATGCCCCCTGAATAACAATGTGCTTTCAGATAGAATCTGGCAGACTTGAAATTAGATAAATATTTGCAAATTGGAATTTTCCCCACTTAGCTAGCTGCATGCCTGCTCTAGCCTATTCAATAGATGCCAACACTTCGGGCTAAAATGTAACCAAAAATCTGAAGTTTGACTTAGAGGTTAAATTTGAAGAAAATAAAAAAAATGGATGCAATGAGAAATTATTAGGAACAGCAAAATAAAAATTTATCCGGAATAAAATAACATCTCCTTCCCCACCTTGCACCTTGAAATCCTGCAACATTCTTTCAGGGTGTAATGAGTTTTGAATGATGCAGTTTAACATCAAGGGAGAAAATACACATCTGTTATTTCTTACTCCTGCCTTTGCCCAGCAGCCCTTCACCTGATTTGTAATTGGTCACTCCTTTAACAAACTGGAGTTTGTTGCTTCTCGGACCGGTACTGTATATTTGTGTTTGCACAAGATGCCTTTATTCTTTGCAGCTACATATGTAGCAGCTCTCGGTCTTTCAGCAGGAATTCTACCCTGTCATTTCCTGTTTAGTTACGGGTTGAGCTCACTTTTGTTTTCTGTGCTGTTTACTTGGTATCCTGCCTCCCCCACAGCCGGGAACCACAGGCTGCTCGCTAACTCCTCAGCCTCCTCCTCGCCTCTGCCACCACAGCTTTGTTTTCTTGTATGCCCCTAGTTAACTCTCATGCAGCTCACTTAAACTTTCCCCCTTTTTTTTTAATAGTTAAAACACTGATATACGCAATCTTCAAAAGCCTCCTGAATCAGTGACCTGCTCACAGAAGGCACAAGCAACCTGACAAATCAAGAGTATGGGTCTTTTCCTGCCTAAATCCGTGTCACCACGCAGAGAAAGGAACGATGCTTCACCCTCAAAGCCAGCAGTGCTGGTGACCAGTCCAGCAAAGGCCAAAGGCATGGAGTGCCCACACTGTGCCCCACACACAAAGGAATATGTGTACAAAATCATGGTCTGTGCGGGGATGTGCCGGGGGCGGGATTCCCAGCAGGCAGGGGATGGGGGTCAGACAGGATAAAGAGGCAGATGGAGCAAGAGTGGGTGGTGAGGCTGTTTAAGGGACAGGAAGGGGCAGGAAAAGTCCAAGGAGAACTAAGAGAAGAGCCATACTGAGAGGAATAAGAGAAGGTGGTGAGATTAAAACAAAACAGAAGGTGAGGGTATAGAAGGCAGGAAGAGAGATTAAGAAAATCCATCCTGCCAGAAACAGCACCTCTTGTCAGGCAGACAGCAGGTGCTGCCTGGGGAAGAGCTGATTCACACATCTGGAGTGTAGGAACCAGAACACCTCTACCTAAGAAAGAAAAACTAAAAATAAACGACTCAGAGGAGGTGGGATAGGGTGCCATACTTTCTTCTTTTGGCAATCCAGTGCTTCCCAACTGCATGACATTTTTTGAATAGCTTTCTGGAGAAATGAGTGCTGTATTTCCAGATCGTTGCAAGAATCTTGACAGTTCATTTCAGCATTGCTTCATCCAACATGAGCCCTTCCTGTCCTCCTCTTCATTTTACTTCAGACTTATTTTTCTGATATCTGCAGCCACAGCAGTTCCAGGGCTGCACCTCCAGAACAAGATTTTCACTTTTTTTCAGGGCCTGCATGGATCCTGGGGGAGTCACTAACAGAGATGGCACTGCCATGCAGCGAGGGACACTGACAACACACCTGCACCGAACATCTCAGCTTTGGGGCACTAGTCATGCAGTCAGGAATGCAGCCGGTAGCTGCTGGCCAACTGGTATGAGCACAGGTCTTTAACCTTGTCTGCAGCAGCCTGGGGGTCCATTCTGCATAGCCAAATTTCCTGCTAAAAACTGCACCTTCGGTGCCTTTCAAAACCTGTCGTATTCATCTTCTTGCAACTGACTTCAAGCACTGAGTCCTGGCTCTTGCACTTTCAATATAGCCACTGCATCACAAATCACTGTCAATGGATAAAACAACCTCTTACTAAAGCTACTTTTTTTTTCAAACCTCCCCTGGAAGCCTTATTACAGATTAGATTTGATGAATTTCTATCCAATGCACTGCAGCACTCCTCCCGCCTGAATATACCTGGAACTGCTTTCGGAGAATCTGCTCAGTTCCATTCTGTACACTTACATTTTTTTTCCTTGCTATAAAAATTGTTTTAGAGTCTTATAATTAAAACTTTCTATCAAAATAACATAATTTTTTTTTCTCTGTGTAGGAAAACTAGCCAACTGTGATCTACTAAAGAGTAGATTGTTTAAAAAAACACCTTACCAAGTACTGATGGCTGTTTAATTAGGGAAGGCTGAACAATTTACCTGAAAAAATGGATTTATGATAAAAAAAAGCAAAACAATTTACAGAAATTTCTAGTTTCTTAAAAGTGTTTTCATAAGAAAATATTTGATTTTTCATGATCTGTTTTCAACAGAAATATGGGAATATTTTAATGAAAAAAACAATCAATTTTCCATTTGCCAAAATTTTTAAACATTTTGAGGATTCTTTTTTATAAAGAATATTTTCCCCAAAGGAAGAGGTACAGGGAAGGGTTAGCAGGGAGACAAAATCCATGGTAAAAAACTTTGGCAGAAAATTTTATTTCTGCTAAATTTAGGTAGCAGTGAAGACTACTTTTTTTTTTTTTTTTTTGCTTAGAAGCTCTTCTTAAAGCGAGGTGTTTGCTGGCATGTTATTTTGAAAACCAGCACAGTAAGATGATTTCTTTAATAAATGGGCATAAACCCCAGAGACTAGAAAGTCTCAGAGTGAGTGACAAACCCCCGTGCGGTATCTGATTTCTTTGCCAAAACAGGGAAGGTTTTTAATAAAGGTCAGGGAGAAATTATCTCCAAAGACAGCAGTGTCTCTTCCCCCTGTATGTTTACTCTTTTATTTCACCCCTTTACAGCTAAAGGCAGACCTTAACACACACATGCACACACAAAAGGAAACAACAACCAAAGAGGAGGGGGAAAAAAAAAAAAAGCCTGAAATTTTAGTTACACCACATGTGGTTTTCATTTGTGAAAAATGAACAAGCTGTTTGTGGTTAAACTGTCTAATCTGCTGTTATCAATCTAGCACTGCATTCAAGATTTACAGGATACATCAGCTTCTGTGCCACATTAGCTGTAAAAGGGAGAGGGGGTGGGAGGAAAAAGGAGGAGGAGAGAGTTTATCCTGAGGAATAATATTTCCAATGCAGCCACACTCACACTACATCTGGTTGTGCTGGTAGCGGCAGTTAAATTGAAATATTTCACAGCGTGTGTCAGAAACATGCAGAATGGTAATTATGACAGATCTGATTAAGCCTGAGTGCCACTAGCTCCCTGGCCAGCTCCGGTTGTGCAGGTGTGACCTTGTGCGTGCCTGCGTGTGTAAATAAAATTAATTACAAGCGAGAGGGCGAAGGCTTCAGTGACATCACAAAGCGGAGAAACTCCCAAGGGGGAGACCTAATGGAATATTTTCCCTCAGTCTAATAATACAGTTCATATTGACTTGAGGTAATTAGTGGGATCATTAAAGCAGTTTTCCCGGCGTATTTGGCTGCCTGATCAGATTAGTGAAAATGTTCTTCAGAACAAGCCCTGTGTGGTCTGCCAGAGAAGGAGGAAATAAAAAGCAACAAAGCATATTTTGGAATGATAAGCAGTGCTGGACTTTTTGCACGGCATTTTGCAGGGCCAGCCCTGGGAGCCTGGGTGCCTGACTCTCCTGACCAGTTCAATCTTTCATCCCAGGTGCACATGCTCCTGCTGCACGTCACCTGAGATTTTTTAATTTTTGCTCCTCTATACTTCAAAACTATGCCATTCCTACCCCTCAATGCTTAAAAGAAAATCAGATAAAAGGCTTGTGGGAGTGCAAGCCCTAGAAGAAATACATTAAGATAACTGGGGGAAGGAAGAAGAATAAATACATGATCAGCTCCTCCCCACCTCTCCCCAAAAGTCTAACAGAAGACTGAAGGAGACTGGACTGAGAACCAGTAACGTTTTCATTTCCTAACGAGCTTACCCCAGCAGAAGAAAAAGGGGGGAAAAAAAGCAAAAAGTTTAACTATGATATAAAGTCTTCCACAGTAACAGAACACAGAGCCCTAATCAAGAAATGGACCATTTGTTTAAAAACAGTCTATTGAGCATGCTCTACCTTGCAAATGGAATATGCCAAGCTCTGTCACAGATGGCAAGCTTTGACAGTTCCCATCCGTAGCGTCGATACTCGACAGTTCAGCACAAGATCAGTGACATTCTGTCTCATTAGAGCCACGCTAATTATCACAGCTAGTTTCAGGGGAAACCATGTGTTGCAATGGTCAATTTGAAGGAGTCTGTGCATCAACAAACTGGTAATAAGGATCAGACACCTTATTATATGACAGCATGCTGCCTATGATCTGATTTACTGAATCAGAGGTACTGAGGCAACACTGAAGCCTGATGGGTTATGGAATTGCGTGTACACAATGTGTAGCTGAAATATGCTTTAAAAATAAAAGGGAGCTATATAGAAACAATACAAATAAAAAATTTAAAATGGTGAAGTTATAATATGGAGTATTTTCATTTGACATTAAGACATGCAGAGATGTTAGAGATCTTGTCAGCCAGTTTTATCTTTAATCAAATTATATAAGATAAATAATTCAAAATGAAAACTGTAAAATTATGGATTATGCTAAATTATAATTCATTCCATACCCTGATTTTTCAGTTTCAATAACATGTACCAAACATTCCTTATGTTGTGCCGTCTTGCTGCTTTAACATAATTTTATATTTTGTAAAGAGCTTTCTCTTCTTGGCTCCCTTTTTTCATTTGTACATTTAATGACTTAAACTTGTACTTCTCCAAGCTTCTCTCACTCATTTATGCTTTTTCCACCAGACAAAAACCATCCAACCAAAACCCCCCACTCTGCTGTTTCTGGACACCTGCGGGCCGCATCCTGCCAGGCACTCAGCGTTCCCAGCGCCTCCCAGGGACGCGCCACAGGCTGCGGCCACGAGAGCGTTAAGCATTAACTCCCAACCAGAGCAGGGCAGGTGTGCACCGTATCCCTCCAGGGAAGCTCTCCTCAGGGCTCAAATACACTCAGTCTCCTGAAGCTGCTACCAGTCCTTTAAACGGCAGCATTTGAACAGCTCCTGCTGCCACCTGCCTGGCTGGGAACCTCCAGCCTCAGCCGATTTGACCCCGCATCTCAAGCGTGCTCAGGAAGCACACTTTTTCATCTGTGTGTCAACAAATCTAGCCTCTGCCTTACGTGTTGAAAGGGCTACCTGATTCCAAGGAGCTGTTTGAAGAGGTCAATATAATCCTCTTACCAATTAAGTATTTTTCATTCTGTACCTGTTTCTTTCTTCTTATTTCTGTTTTCTTTTTCAGGTTTTAATGCCTTTTTTCTCCCTCCTCTATGTAGATTTACATGGGCAATTGCATGCTGATGTGGACCACCTTGAAGATTTTCAGGTGGTTTCTTTTCAGCGCATCCTTGTTGATTTATGAAGCTCCTGTCTATTTTTTTATTAGGGGGAACCCAAGGCTCACTGAAGTCAAGCCACTCCACCAAAGCCATATCAATAATGTGGGATATAGTCAGGACCAATGCCAGCCCTTTCTTGGGTCTACCATGATCAAGAGATAAGTGAATCAACTAAACTCAATTTTTCTACCCTCTTTCTGAGTAGTAATTTTTTTTAAGCTAAGGAAATTTCTTGATTATATATGATAACCTTTATTTCTGAGAGGAGATGTTATAAAAGAGACTAGGACATGGGGCAAAGGAAGGACATGGAACATTCATTTTTTCCCCCACCAGAAACCTGAAAACCCTTTTTCCTCCGACCTGGGCAAGACAGAACACACTATAACTCTGTAACTTGATATTTTGTGAAAGAAACAAATCAGCTCTATCTGCCAAGTTTCACAGTTTCACTGAATGACATGCCGCTTTATGGGGCAATTCTTGATTGCATGCAAAAGCCCATCTTGCTTTCTCAGTTCACACTCTTCCTCTTGCATCCCCGCTGACACCCGATCCCACCCCGACTCCTGCTGCTCATGGCACCTCTTCAACTGCCAGAGCAATCACCCCCAGGCAATGAGGGAGGAGGAAAATAACATTAAAAAATAATAAAAAAGATGCTGTTGTGTGTTTTTGCAGCTAATGTTTTCTAACTACTGTATCTAGCCTTTGCGCCAGGGCAAGGGATTTATTTCCAGGTGGAGCTGGGGAACAGCAGACCTCAGAGCACATTGTGTTTCCACCTCGCGTCTCCCTGTGCAGCATCCCTCCCTGCTCCACAGAGAATCCATTGTACACTGAGGTTAGGGGGGGATGGGGGGAAGAAGGTTTTTAAGCCAAGATTTAAACCCAGGAAGTGACTCAGCTGCTCTGAGGGAGACAAAGGCAGGAGAGAACTTGACGGAGAGCAGGGTGATGGGCAAAGGACTGAGCCCCCTCCTGCCCTGCAGGTTGCACCCCTCTGGGCAGCCTGAGGTGCAGTGCCTTGAGGAAACAGCTTTGGAAATTAATTTCAAGATCCCCTCCTAAAGCCGCATTGTTACCAGAGGGTTACTCTTGGTGATAAAAAGGTTTCTTTTCCTCCAGCTGGAAAATAGTTGAATAGATTGTTCTATATCTGTGGTAATGGCATGTTACATCTCTGTGCCAGATCCACAATACCGTGCTTGTTCAGTGTGGGAAGCTGTTTAAAAATGACTTTCCTATTAGAGTATATAGCTTAGTCTCTAGATGGAAAAAGCCAGATCAAAGATATAGCATTTATAAAACTGCTGGTTAAAAAGATAAAAGTGAGATAACAGACATCAATTTTTCACTATAAATCTCTAGGTTTACTACAACATTAAAATTTCCAGTAAAAGCAGGGTTTTATATACCTGAACTCTAATGGCCTATTCTGAAAATATTTATGTCAGGAAAAGCATGGTATTTGCATGCCAAAAGCATTTTTAGTGCCAATGTTTAGCATTCCCTTCCCATTTAACTCCTTCCCATCTACTCATGAGTGCTACATGCTCTGCCTATGCCTACCCGTCAGATCTCCTCACACAGCCTCCTGGAGGAGAACACTTCAGGTGCGTACAAAGGCAAAAAGTCAAATGCTTCTAATCAAATAGTACTGCATAAAATACTTGACTGATGGCTCTGGATGGAGTCTGTAGCATGGTCTGAAACCCATGACCTTCTACTGAAACCCATGAAACTACTACTAACTGAAGTGAAAGACAGGGACGGAAGGACCGGAAACTGAGCAACACAACACTGGAGCTCAGAAGTAACAGGTCAGGACTCTACATCATTAGATGAGCTTTCTGGAGGTATGGGTAGTACTCCATTAGATTTATTTTAAAATCAAAGCATGATTCTGTGAGAACCAAGTGTCTCACCTTCCACATACAGGCATTTTCATTCGGTGAGAAGGGAGGGCATTTGGCACCTATGGGGCCATAAAGAGCCATTGGCAGGATTGATGATGCAGAAGAGTACTGATTTCACCCATTTATTTTACTACAAATTAAACTTCTTTAGGTAAATAAGGCAGGCCAGCACCCTTAAACTGTAGTGCATGGGACTCTCAGAGGTACGGAGCTTGTTATTACCTCAGTTTTTGCAAACTGTAATTTCCTAAATTCAAGAAAGCTTTAGCAATTTAACCTGATTTTCAGCCAAGTATTGCTTTCTTCCCTGCTTCATACTAGCACGTGCAAGTCACAGCTTTTCAGGATAAGCCATAACATAAATCTAACTTCTAAAAACATAGCAAACATACAGAAATGCTACATGTCTCTACCTGCCTTATCTCTCAGGGCTCTTAGGTCTGGGGGTTTTGTTTGCTTGTTTATCTGTTTTTATGGAATAAAATTAGATTTCAGCATCTGTCACCATCAAGAAAAACTCATCCCTGGCTCCCACATGAGAACATCGTAACCACTGCACAGTTACTGAACCATGACACCTTAATGATCATTACACAAATCAACTTCCTCTTTTTTTTAATTTTTTTTTTAAATAACAAAATTAAGAATGTGCTTCCACAATTACTCAAATCAGACTTTCAGGTTATAAATTTAATAAAAAACCCAAGATGATGAAATTGTAAAAGTAACGTATGCCACACAATTTTATGTGTGGATTCTTTTAATTTAGAATTATTCAGGTGTGCTGATTAAATTTTAGCAAATAATACAGTTGGCATTGCCACTCTACCATTAAGAACCAATAACCTGTGAGAAGAGACAAAACACTTGGTAAACCTTTCTGTCCTCCTTTTGTGTGCATTTTTGCAAAGCTCTCTTTTCAACATAATCTAACAAAAACCCCATGCAGGCCTATTAGACGGACAACCTATAATAAAACCACAAGATTTTAAACACGGACATTAGGTGCTTTGCCAATTAAATTTCTAAAACTCCCAAAGGATATGATGCATTCCAGGAATTTGAATTATAATATCTTCCTTAGCTCCTCAGTATAATCATATTAACTTTTTAAGTAAATATTTTGAATTTAACAGATTTTGAATTTATTCTGTAAATAATATATTGATCCTTAAAAACATAGAAACTTAAAAAGTATACAGAATGTATGCATTCCTGTATGGGAAAAGAATTCAGCATTTGAAGGCATGTCCTAGCTGTGTCCCCAAACCCATTCAAACGCATTTACTAGATAGGACCTCTCCTTTGGGAAAGTCAACAAGCTGCCAGCAAAGTGCACCGTGAAATTTCAAGCAGGCAAATCATCCCACACCCGAGTCAACATATGAGTGTTGCCCTGAGTCTCACCTGAGTCTCTCTAACAGCCCTGCAACCTCTGCCTGATCCCATAACCTCTGCCATGCCACGCCCCAGCACCCAGCTGCTTTATTGAGCATCAGGGCCACATGCGGTTGGCCCTCCATCACTCAGGAGGATTTAAAAATAAAACTGTTAATCAACACATTATTTTCTAATATGTTTCCTCCAGACTTTTCACTGTAATGAAGTGATTATTCCAGGATTTCCAGTTCCACTCTTGCCAAAGGCACTAACACAGCGCATGGGAAGATGCTTGTATTTTTACCTTGGCTCTACCCAAATAGAAACTCCTGTAGAGCATCATTTAATAGCAATTCTGTGCAAAGTGCTCTAGTCAGCAGAACATTATCTGCAGTCTCCTGGCTCAGGCAAGCCCAGCCACCTTGCAGATGCTGGCTGCTTAGACATCCAATCTAATGTTGCCCCAAATCAGTTTATTAAGAAAAAAAAATGGCAAGGCCTTCCAACAAACAACTACCTTTGTCCCCTTGCAGAGCTGGTTTAGGCCACATATGGTTTTACACCACAATTCCAGACTGCACTCAGAAATTTATCAAGTTTTTATATCCAAAGTAAGATAAAACCAGCAATGTTCAATTTTAGCAATTTTTAAACACAAAACTGTTAATCAACACAACATTTTCTAATATGTGTCCTTCAGACTTTTCACTATAACTTGGGTTATCTCAGGATTTCCAGTTCTTAGTATGTAACCAATGCCTCCAAATTAAAAAAAAAAAAAAATCAGTAAGAGATCTCTCAAGAGAAGTTCTCGTAGAGAATATGTTTGAACAAGCCTTTTTTTTTGTACAAGGGAGACTTTTTTGCCCCAAGAAATGTTTACTTGTACCACTGAAGAGCTCCAGTGAAGAATCTTTTACAATACCTGTACCTCCTTTAATATGTGGCAGTGCTACATATTTAAAGATTATTAATTGGGTTACTAGCAGTCAGCTAGTTTGAGAAGACCCAAAAAATCCTAGTCTACTTAAAAGCTGCAAAGCAGCTTCCTAGTACAACTGACACTTTATCTAACTACAGACATGAAAGCTTGCTAGACACATAAATTAACATTACATTGCTGAAACTGGGGAGAAAAATAACCCCTGAGAACACAGGTATAATCACCAAAGCAAAATGGGAAAGAACTATGTGTGTGGTGCTGTTTTCTGTACTTAGTAGCAAAGTTTGTAGAAGAAGTTAAATTTCATACCAATGCTCCAATAAACCCTCACTGCATCCTCTGGAAGCTTTCAGGCTTCATTTAGAATACCTGTCCCTTTGAAAGTCAGCATTGGAAGAGCTGACCAACCTAGAAATTGTAAGGCTTTGCACTGAAATGAATACACCCTCGCACAAATCAGATCAGAACAAAACTATGTGGGCTGATAGACTGGCTTCATACCTTAGCTTTACAGAAGACTGCAGTGGAAAGGGGAAGGTACAGAAAAACGGACAGCTCTCTAACCCCAAGTTTTGACATGTAAATAAAGACATCTGAAGAGCACACAGGTTGGAAGCTGCTGTAACATTCTATCATAATTAGAAACATTTCAAGAGCTCTGTAATTTCCAATCAAAATTACAGTAATTTCTGATATACAAGCCATGATTCATGACAGAATTTTTACATTCCATGGGAGATTATAGTGGCCTGATGTATGACACACGGAGTACAGCACTAACATAAACAATTCAGTTTAATGTTTAAACAGCACTTGGTGTTTAGAATCCCACAATAAAAGAAACATATTATTGTTGAAATTATCACTTTGACAGTGATTGAAGGGTAGGCAGGCATGTGGCCTATAAAGCTATAATTTTTACAGTCCACAGCTTGAGTTTAATCATTTTGATATAACATTTCCAAAATATCCCTTTAAATGCTCCTTAGACCATATAACTTAAGAGACAACATCCTTTCTGTACAATGAACTGAACTCCAAAATGTGAAAAGCACAGAAGTCAAAAGTTAAAGCCTGTTTAAAAGAAAACCAGCACTAAAATGCTGACAGCCCAAGAAACATTGGTCAAAGATTCACTAGCTTTCCTTGGAAGATGCTGAATTTTTCTATGAAGTAATTTTAGAAGAGTAAAGAAGTTGTGATTAAGTGGATTTAACACTTAATCTAATATGAAAATTCAACATTGCAACCATTGGTGCCTTTGGATTTCTTTTAAGCATTTGTATAACCATAGTCCTTCCCATTTTTCTATATGTTTTTCCTTTACCTCTTGAGTACATTCTCACTTAAATCAATGCTTTCACATACTCCAGTGATCTTTCTCAGAAGACATGTCATCTATGAGAATCGCACTCAACAAGTGCCTGATGATTTCCCTCTTGCCACTAAATTTGACAGAAAATCTTCAGTTAAAACAGAATAGGAAACCACAAAACAAAGGCTTAAAACTGAATAGGCAACATATATGTATGCACACAAGCAGGTAACCAAGCAGACACTGTGTTCCACAAAAGTATGCATTTTTCTCAGCTGTAACTTGTACAAGTGTAATCTTTTGGGGTATTATTATTTTTTTTTTTTTTGACAGTCCACCTTTCATGCAGTTTCACCACTGGGTCTGACTAAATATTTTTTTGCAAAAAACCAGCACCCCAGCATTCCTCATTGTAGAACACGTAACTGAAAAACACCAAAATCTCGAGATGAATTTGGCAGCAACACCCAGATCTTGACCACAACCTTTTGCCATATTCACACCAGCTAAGAACAGATGAACCTGATCCCTTCTGAGCCACACCAAGACCCATGGGCACACAGGGAAGGTGTCTCACTGGGTGGGGGAAAGGGATTGAGAGCTCTCAGGAAGCTGCTTCTCTATCTACCCTGCCTGGTCCAGGGAAACCAGCGGTCACCTCCAGACTCATCAAGGAGCTCTGAGTCGTTGTACTGGGCTGATACACTGACCCAGCTACCCATTTTAACTCACACAGAAACTGATCTGGGGAAATAATTGCACAGGACATGGAGCTCTTTGAGCCCTGGGAGTTTTACCTGGCTTTTGGTTGCCGCAACCTTCGCAAACAGTGCTTGGGACACCTTAGCTCTCTTCATTTCCTGCTGAATCTCATCATAAATGGAAGCATTAATGTTCATGGAATTGTTTTCTGGTTTTCCATTCCTCTCTGTAGCAATAGTAGCAGTTTTGACCTAGAAAATATGAGACATTTTTCATTATGAAAAAGTTATTTTTCTCTCTTTTCGTCCCTAAGTAGTTTCCCTTTGCATTTTATTTCTTTTATTCAATCTTTCTTTGATATTCTTTCAGCGTTTTGCAGAATAAACATTGTAAGTTATCTATGGTTCAAGCAAATGGGAAACAGGAAAATTCAGTGCACTGTAACAGGTGAGTGCATCTGAAATAGAAGTTACCATTAACAGACCACTGCAAATTTCAATGTCATAAATTAGGTGGAAACCTGTCAAACAGTCTTGTAGAGACTTGTGAATCCTTACATGATTTCTTTGCCCCACACAAATTAAATAAAAATTGTAAATGCAACATAAAAGAATCTCTAATGAAATAGAAATCTGACATATATATCTTGATTCATGTCTTATGCCCAGTACACTCAAATGCATGATAATGTTGAAAAGTTGAGGCTTTAGATTGAATTTTTAAGAATTTATCTTACCAGTTTAGTTCTTAAGTTGTTTTTAAGAGACAGTTTAGAATAATGCATACTTTAACCACTCCTTCATGAAACCAAGATAGGACTTTCTTAAAGCTACTGATTCTAGCTGTATTTCACTTACATACATCATTTATTCTTCTTACAGTCCAGATTAAATAAACACCAAACATGTAAACAGGACAGAATGATTACAGTACCACCTTTATGCTGCATCTGCAGCATTAAGGAAAACAACAAAAAAATACATCAGTAGTGACATGTTGTGCAGGAGACTATCCTTTCCTTCATCGTCTGGAAATGATGGAAGTGATGTTTCAACACCAAGCATCATCCCACCAAGGTTAGACTGCAGTTTCTGCAATACCAGTTGAGAGGTACAAAAAAATCAGCAGCTGATCCTACAATATTCTCAGTAGTTAAGGATAACGTTTGTCTCCAGCAGTTACTCTTGCCAGGCTTGCTCAAGATTAGTGGACCTAATGGGCCACTAATCCTAAAGTGGATCAGAAGAAAGGAAAACTGGATTTCTGCCAGGAACCCACAAGGTGATGATGCAAACAAAATCAAACCTTAAGATTTCAAATCAAACCTACTGATTCATACTGAGGTTATTGAGAGCTGAATTAATTTAGTTATTCTGAAGTTACACATCTAATTTAAGACAGTCATGCAGCCTAATTCTAAATCTAATGGACAGAGCCCGGCACTTCAGAAGGTGATTCAGCCTACTCTTAAGTACATGTCTAAACCCACACTTTCACTATCAGTTTGATCCAGTGCAAGTCAGCGTCTTCCTGTGCTCTGAAGTCCCTTGAGTTTCAAAAGGAAATCATGACAACATGATAATTCATCTTCTAATCTCACTCTCTATGAGCTTTCATATGTCACAGGTCTCACGATATGGGAGTTGAAGGCTTTGGATGAGAGATGTACTCAGGCAAATTAGCAGCCCAATTTTTCCTAGAAATGCCATGCTCAGTTTGTGTTAACTATCATCAATAGTGCCTTTAATATAAAATAATCTAGCCCAGAGACTGGGAGTGCATGCCACTTTTGCTGAGCCTGATCTATCCATCAGGCTTTTCAGGAACTGTGCTAACACACACCCATTAACTACAAGGGCCAAAACTCCAACAAGAACAAGGCGTCCACAAGCACTTCCCCTTGCCCCCATTCTGGTAGGCATTAGTACATTCTGGTGTCTGAAAACAAGGGTCCTAAGTAAAAATGGAAATGAAGAAAAATCCCAAAATGTGGGATACAGTTAATCATATGTTTGGTTTTTTTTGTCTGAAAACAATTAGTACTTTGCAGCCATGCCCTTTTCTGCAGTGTGACATTTTAGCAGTGACATTGCAGCAGAGGATGGCCAAGCCTGGACCAAAGGCTGCTCAGAAACATTTGAGGCACCTGGCAGCAGGCAGTGAGGAGCAGCACCACAAAACTCTCTCCTTCCCACTGCAGAGCAGGAAAAGGTATGCCTCACCCCAGAAAAATCCGTACAGGGCTGCAAGAGCAGGTGCATCTCCTGAACATCATATAGTGAAATCATTTAAAAATACAAAATCAGTGGCAATTTTATAACCTTTAAATAAGAAGGACTTTCCAGAAGATAACTGACAACTGATGGGGATGTTAAACATACAACTTAAGACAGACTTATCTATGTACATGTAAAAATTAGCCTAAGCTTAATTAGAGAAAGAAAAAATGATGGCTTTGTCAATACGCCTTCTTGAACTTTGGGCTTAAATTTTGGGAAAAAAGTTTCAGTCCTTCCTTCCCAAAAATTATTTTAACTTGTAACTAATCTTTGAAGGACCCAAGGGGAGGATGAGAAGATGAAGATATTCAGCTAGCATACACAAGTCTTTTGGGAAGCAAACGCTTTGCTCTTGTGATCTTGATCAAAATGTGTCTCTTCTGTAAGCACACTGCCTTTTTGTTTGCCTACTGAGTTTCAAAAGACAGCTTCATGTTGTAGCAGTACTTCATAGATCACTTAACTGAACTGTGAACACCCAGATCATCAAAAACCATCACACACCATGCTGTAGACATAATTTAAACTATGCTACTCGATCCACACTTTTCAATGCCCAATTTAATATGGATATGCATTTAACACAAGGGAATTACTGAAAATCCTCATTCCGGTTTGCAAATCACATCTATCTTTATACAGGTACAATAAATTCAACAGCATCTAATATGTCACCAAAGTTAAAACAAACACACAAACTGCTATTGCCTTCTGTTGATATTTAGTTAGGGAACACTAACTGAATTCAGAAAACACTAATATCTGCACCAAAAAGCAGTATTAGCCCAAAGATCTTCAGGGGAATAAAGTCTTAAAGTTATAAAATGATGGGTTTGGGGATTACCAAGAGTTGTGGTTCGCAGTCATACCCTCTCCCTCTCCAATTCACTTAATTGACCAAGTATAAAAATTATTCTCCTGTCTTTTAATAATTTCTCTTCAAAGATCAGGTGTAGACTCTGGCTGGTCTTGATGGACTATTGGTCTGCTCTGGTCTGATGAATTCCATGCAGTAATGCCAATTAACCTCTTGGAGAACATCCATACATAAAACTGTTTCATAATTTATACATAAGCAAACATCTAGGCTGTCGTGTTGAATTTAGAATTGAGTTCAAGACAGAGGCTGTTTGAAGCTGGGTTGAAAAAACACCCTCCTCCTCAAAAAAAGCCAAAAGAAAACAAGAAAGCTCTAAACGATGCAACTTCAGGACTTGGGAGAGGAGGTGGAAAAAGTATTCATTTTGGAGAGAAAAACAAAACAAAACAATCTCCAATCTCATCTACACTTAAGCACAACCTCCCACCCCACCCACATCTACAGCCACATTTTCTGTTTAGAAAAGGAACCATAGATCAGTTAATTTTTTCATTTTTTTGACAGTAAGCAAATTTTGCAAATACTAACTGAAGAGGGGAGCATTATTTTACAAATGTAACACACTGAGAATCAGGAATTCACTTGGCCATCTTCCTATCACCAATCAATCTAGTCTTCTAAGAATACTTGAAAAAAAAATAACACATCAATCTCCTTCTGGCCTACCCAGATATATCTTCTCATCAAATAAGACTGATTACAGCAGAAAGAAGTTCTGGATTCAATTTTCCTAAAAAAAGGGTAAGTTGTCATAGAAGGAATTACCAGTATGAGGAGGCTTTCACAAACAGGGAAGCTCATTCCTTCCCCATCGAAACTGAAACAAAAAAAATCTTATATAACACATTCTCATAAGTACTGTTTTAGCTTGGGAACAAAAATCTTCTTTAATCCTGGTTTAGCTTTTAATATTACATTGTACATTAAAATTCATAAAGTAGTTCATTCCAGGCAAAACAAACTACTTTTCAGTTCTGCTCTGCAAATAGCAGAGGAGGTACAATAAATGCTGTTGCTTTCAGAACAGCTTTTATCAGGACAAGGTTTACTACTCCATTATTACAGTGGCGCCTGGAAGTGCAGTTATACTTAAGTGTCAGGGTTTCCATTAACTCTCCTCCATGGTGGTTTTTGTGGGGGTGGGAGGAGAGGATTGCATTTATTATTTTGTTCAGTTTTACTTTCGTTAAAATGCAGCTTGGCACAAAGATTAGCAACCTAAGCCTCAAATTTTGCCAACTTAAAAATTTTGCGGGTGGTTGATATATGGCACATGCATGTATTTGAGCTCTAGGATGCCACCACAAATTTTCATGGAAGGTGGTGTTATCCAGAACTCCCTGCAATGGAGATCCACTGGTCCTCAAACACCATCAAAGCAGTGCTCTCCTAGATACAAGTCTTTCAAGAGTAACATACTTTCTCTGAGACTCAACCTGCTATTGCTTTAACATGAAGGAACTTAATTTATCTGCAGTGAGAGGAGGGCCAGGATTGTAGTTATGAGATGAAGGTTTTGGTCAATGAGTACCTAGAACCATGACTCATGCAAGATTTGTGGCTACTTCTTAAAACCTTGCCTTGTTAAAATAATATTCTGCTCTTGACATTACATGCACTCTGTTTTTACACAGGATGATGACGGGCCCCAAGGCTTAACACGAATTTTCTTTGGGGAATATGGGTGGGAAGAAAGATTTCTTCCTTGGCTCTGCTGAAATGGAGATTAATTGTCCCGAGAAAGAAGATAACTGTTTATAACTGCAGGATGACTAAAAACCTTTAACCAGAATACTATGGAAAAGAAAATCTGTAACGTGGCCAGCTGTATCCATCCTCCCCCACAAACTGTACCAGAGGAGAGGGGAGTCATTTTCCCCCCACATCCCAAACTGCCCTGATGAGACATGAATACCATCCCTAGCACCTCAGCATCCTCTAAAGTATCCCCAGATTCTCTCATTTCCACATAACATGCAAAAGACTCATTCTCTCAACCTGATCTAGGAATACCCCAAAAGGTCAGCCCATGGGGTGATCTGCAAGATGAAGGTGTTGAAGAGTGGGGGGAAAATATTAAAAGAATTAGAACATGAAAGGACCTTTTCCCTTCCTTTTAGAGTGCAGAGGTTAAATGATGTCTCCATGCAGTACCTACCTGATGGAGATGCTAATACTTATATAAACTCCAGTGCCCCAGGAAATAGCCTGACAGACAGGCTTCTGCCCCAGGGGTGGCAACTCGAGCAATGTCCAAGGGAAAAATCCTTGTGTACGCCGTCTCCTTGTGCCCAGTCCACCAGTGTGGAAGATAGTAGCAGACTTTTACAGCTTGACCAGCTTAGAGGGCTATACACGCATCCCAAAAGCTCATGCATTAGAGGCTAATGATTTCAATTAAAAAAAAAAAAGTAAGATTTTGCATTTTGTTTAAGTCAGAGAGAAAGGGAGAAGTAAGGGGGACAAAGAGCTTCTTAAAGGATTTCAAACAGGAATTGGAAACAATCCAGATACATTAGCTCAAGTAGCAACTAGTAAGAATGCTGTAAAAATGAGATAAATTCAACACTGTTCCTTCTAACTCAGGCACCAGGGTTTATGCTTGGTGAGTTCCTACTATCCAATCAGACCTCCAAGGTCACACTTTCTGTTTTTGCATACAACAGAATGCAAAATTTACACAGAACAAGCTCAGCTGCTAAATGGTTAAGTCTGCTCTACTGTCTGGCCACCAGTTGGCAACACAAAAATGCAAAATAGATCCTTTTCAGGATGTTTATTTTCACATCCTTCCGAAACTGATAACTTGCAATTGCAAAATAAACCTTCATGTGTGGCATATTAGCTCCCATTTTTCATGGTTTCATAGTTTAATTGTTTCAAACATTACACTGGTCTAAAGATTTAATATTAAATATGTTGGCTCTTGTGTAAATTCTGTTGTCAGGATAAACGGTCTGTTTTCTCTTTCAATGGTTACCCAAGAAGCTCACAGCCAAGCTGGAAAAATATTATGCTGTATTCCTGCAAAGTGATCTTTAAATAATTGCTTATAATAAATTTAGTAGTAAGGATGATAGTAGTTTTATTTCCTTAGTATCAAATATTCAATAAACTGTGGACATTTTGGGGGAGGTATCACAGTAGCAGTTTGAATTAAAAAATTTTGCAGCATCCTGACTGTAATTTATTTCTGCTGTGATTTGTAAAGTTATACTTGCCAGTGTTACACCTAGGATAATTTCACTATTATTTCAAGCATCAAGTATTGTAGTTACCTTACCAACACAGATATTTCAATTTTCAAACTTAGGACTCTGAACACTTGGCAGCAGGTGAAAAGTGCTTCAGATGTTTATAGTGGGTAATTCTGGAAACATGTAAGAAGGTCACAAAGAATCACAGCTCAGAGGTTTCTACATTCTCAATCTATTCACTAGGGAAAATGTGTGTGTTTTGCTGAATGACAGAGAACAGCACAGCAACTGGAAAAATAAGTGCTCTAAAGACCTCAGTGTTAGTCTATAAGGTTTCCTTGTAAACTTGCTTTTCTTTTGAAAAGGATTAAAACAAAAACGTATGCTGCTTCCACTTTGAACTGTTGCAATTAGGTTAACTATACTCCTGACTCACACTAAAAAAATGAAATGTAATTATGCACAAGAGCACAGTAGAGACAGATAGATTTAGGGGCCCCCCTTTCCATCCGAATTTGGACTTACAGTATATTTTGTCAGTTAAGAAAACCCCTAAGTCTCACTTTCTTTCTGGCTGCAAGGGATTTATACAGTTTAAAGTGTGAATTAAAACCAGTACAAAGACTACCTCTGACTTGACATCCTTCAGGAAGGTCCTGTAATTAACTCTGTTCTTTAGCTGTGAAATTGCCCAAGACCACTTGAGACAGAGTGAGACATTACCTTGGCAGAAAGAGATAAGTTAAGAAGGAGGGTTAGCCTTGGCTCTGAATTACCTGGGCTGTGGGAGCAGGTACAGATATTAAAACAAACTCAAATGTTGTTTTAAACACAGTTATCTCTATTTAACTATTTCCCACTAAAGCATTACTATGTAAATAGAGTCTTGTCCTTTATCTTGAAGAATATCTATAGTGGATTTTACAGACTAAACTCAGTTAATGATAACAAAACTACACCATTAGCACAGTCTGTTTTTTTCTGCTAAAAATTTCTTCTTTTGTAAAAAGTACTGCAGCAGGTCAAGGTGATCTTCTGTCCTCCCTCCTCCAATTTTGTTATTTGTTACTTTAGTGTGGTCCTTAGTATCCAGTAGCTGAAGGAAAATTAGAAAAATAATCTCAAGAGGAATTCATAGCATTCCCAATGGGTATAGAACATAGTCACAGCCACAAGCCTGTGACTGGTTAACAAAAACCTGCTGTTTTTATCAAAAACTCACCCATCACAAAATTCCCACAATACCAAAGCCTTGCTTTGTTTAGCAAAACTGGACTCTGTATACAGCATGATTCCCATATATCTGCAGATCAGTTTGGGTTCTCCTTGCATAGGTACAACCTTGAGCCACAGCAATGCAGAGTGTTTCTGATAATATACAGGTTTTGGAGTGAACCATGCTTCTTTGTGGAAATCCTGTGCATTTCTACGGCTCACATGCATTTCTCATGTACCTTGTACAAAACAAGCATCAGAGTTTCCTTGATCAACACAAGGACTGCACCACTGAATCTCCCAATAACACTCTATCAAACTTCCTAATTTTTGAAGAATTAAATCAAATAAATTTTAGAGAAATTGATAGGAGTTTCATTTTAACAAATACTACATGAAGCTTTAATGAACATATCCAAACCATTCAGAGCAATGGATATAGCAAGCCTGTTATTTTTCACAGTTGTCAGTAGCTCAAGCTGGTGAAAGCACGCCCAGCAGTTTGGGATGGGATCTTCTTTCCCCCATCACTTCAGTTTTACCTGTTTGCTTTCTGGAAAAAAATAATTTTTAAGGCAATGCAAAGTACTCACACTTCTGCTTTCATTCCCTCTCAGTTTAATGGTCCAAATCTTCCAAAATCCCTATCTGAAGCTATAACATTAAGAATCTAAGAATTGTAAGAAAAGATGACAGCTAAAAGCCATCATCTTCCATGCCCAGTAAAGCTTGTACCTCAATAAAATGAGCAAAAAATTCTGTAGGAACCATAATGGATAGAATTTATCTTAAAATAAGAAAAAAGGTAGTAATAAACTGCTGCTATCATCCATTATATTTTTTAAATTTAATTTGCGAAATGCACCGTGAGTAATGATTCTACGAGTGTTTAAAAAGCGCGACACCACAAAAGGTTTCTTCTTTTTCAGAAAGGTCTCACCCAGCAGGACAGTGAGAGAACACAAGAAGCAAATCCCAAAGGCAGAGAGAGCGGTTTACTTGTGGAGGCCGGCTGGGCGGTGTGCTTATGAGAGGCGCCGGGCCCATCGCAGAGGCTGCGTTCAAGCTCCTTTCCCTTTCGTCCTGGTAAATTCGATCTCGTTCTGCTTCTGGCAGCTGCAAGAAGTTCTGCATAGCCCGAAGGTTTACCAGCAAGGACTGCGAGGCAGTCTTGGGATCCTCTTCTTTTCGGAGGATTTCTGAGAGCAAGCCCTGCAGAGAAGGAAGAAAAAAAATAGGCTCGCGAGTTAGCCTAGGTGAATGTCTGTAAAACCGTGCTCTGCAAAGCCACTGCTTATCAGTCCCCATTCTTCTTACCACTGGGCTGGGAATGAGAACAGCAAATGCACTATTTGCTCCACAAGAGATTATATTAATGGCATTTTGAGTAGCAGAGAAGAGAGCCTCAGTTATACCTTTAATTTTATTAAGCACCTGTTTTAAATACAACATAAACTGAACCTTCCTAATAGGTCTTCCTCCTTTTACTGGTTTAACTTGCCATGACATCTTTCACAGTCCACAGACAATCATGAGACATTAAGGATATGTGAATAAACTAACTGGGGGTTCTCAGGCTTCACAGGCAAAATGCATACCCAACCTTAAAAAAAGGCTTTCCACATTTCTAGCAACTTAGATCTTTGAAAGGAAGTGATATTTCACCATTAATCTGAGACTATAAACTTGCAATGTTCCTAAAGTACTGCTTCACTGACTCAGGGACATATTTTTTATAAGTCAATATTTCTTTCTAAGAGTTGCATATTGGAGTTTAACAAGTGAGGAAACTCATTGGATATCCTCGTGTTCCTCCTTCTTGCACCTTCCTCTCTTCATCAGGACAGCCCTAATCCTCAAACAGTCCATCACCTGGGATAGTTATATTTAATGTCAACAGGTTCTGGACATCTCCTCTCTTTGCCAGATTCACCTTTTAAACATGTCAGGCATTCAAAATGCTCTACTGTCTTAGAGTAACAAGACAGTGATAAGAAAGGTAACTTTTGGAAAAGCAGATGTAAACTACTACTTAGAATAAATGTTGTTGCTGTGCTGGGAAAGAGAGAGGAATGGCATGGGAGGCTCTTACCTATAGTATAACAAGGGAGCACACATGTGAATTTCAAGAAATAACATAACCCAATGTTTCTTCTCCTAAAGAACTGTTGTAAGTTATTCAGGACAACGGAGGGGTAGAGAGGGGGAAGCAAACAGCAAAAAAGCCAAAACTAAGACAGGTAATACTGCCTGAATATATCTATTCCTAAGAGGGTACAAGAGAATGATATGGCAAGGGAATCTTTTTGGGAAGGCTGATGCTCAAGGCAGCTGTGGAAGTTATCACTTCTCTCAAGGGTCTTTTACTACCAGGCAAAAGACCCTTAGAGAGGTGCTGCTGCAAAGCCACTGCTCTCAAGCAGCTGTGCTTAGGCAGGACCAGGGCCCACCCACCTGTGGGTGTGAGGTCCGCAATTCCCTGTTGAGCGATGAGGACAGAGGTACCAACCACTACACCTGCGCCAGTGTGGTCCTCATGGCCCTGTCTGTGCCTACACATGCAATAGGGAAATGGGATGGAAAAAACTAAACAATCATTCCAGCATTAAGCATGAAAAATATTTCAGAGGAGGAGAATTAAAAAAAAAAATCTTGGGGAGTACTTTCTTACCACTTTTCTTGATCCCTCCTGTTTTTTAGTATCCAGGCAGAAATTACTCAGAAGGTAAATAAACAAGTTACTGACAAAAGTGTCATTTGGGTGATGCTTTAAATTTTTTTCTTAATGGTTAGTCTAATAATAAATTTACTTATTAGCAAACAAGGAAAATATTTTTTTTCTACTTTTAAGCATCCATCATTTTTTTCTACTTTTAAGTACTCAAACCCACAGTTACCAATGTTTGTTAGTGGTAGGGTTACACAATCCACCTCAAGAGGAGGTACAAAATGATTTTGTTCTACTGGAGACAAGACAAAGACAAGACAAAGCTGTCTGCAGAGCACAGGATGTAGAGAACAGAAGAGAGAAAATTAAGTTGGAAGGAGCCTTTAAGATCATTGTGCCTATTCATTAACTGTGCACTGCCATGCCCACCACTAAACCACGTCCCCAAGCGCAACATTTATATGCCTCTTGAATACCTCCAGGGATGCAGGGATGGTGATTCCACCACTTCCCTCTCTGACTGTTCCAGTGCTGGACAACATTTTTGAAGAAGAAATTTTTCCTAATATCCAATCTCAATGTCCCCTGACATAACCTGAGAATATTCTCTCTCACTCTGTTGTTTATTACTGGGCAAAAGATACCAATGCTCATATCACTCATCTCCTTATAGGTAGTTGTAAACGTGATTTCTGACTGTTTCTGTGCTGGAGACATCTCTCCATGAAAAAATGAGCAAGAAAAACTAAACTCAAGTGGACTGATCATTGTCAAGAGAGAAGACTACTTACAACCAGCCACTGTCAGCCACAGGAAATGCCCATAATAGAAAATATTTGCTTGTATGAGCCTTAGCGACATAGTGGGCAGCTAAAAAGGACTATTTTTCTTGTATAACTTTCCTCTCTTCCGTGAAACAAGCAAATAAAGAAAATGTTATTTTTGGGGGGGCTATTTTAACTTTTGCCTGCATTTCCACTGCTGTGGGACACCTCTTGGTGATTAGAAATGCCACTAAGTATTCACTCTCCTCTCTTCCCCAATCACTGTTATGACTCTTTTGCCTGAACTGGGAGCAGAGCAGAGCAGAGGACAGCAATGCAGAGAGAGGAGGGGAGGTAACAGAGCACAGAGAAGGCAAGGAGGAAGTTTGCTTCTAGGCTCTAAACCTAAAGGTCAGATTATGTGAGGAAAACCCATGAAAACCAAGATGTAGTACCAGATGCAGGCAGTCTTAGAACACAGTTTGCCTGCTTCATGTATTACTTCACTACTACTTCTTCAATTTTTGAGCACAAAACTTCAGCTAAATGTTGTTAGACAAGATGCACAATGGGAAAATCTCTAGAAAGAAAATAGTGGCTCTTGCATTCCAGCTTGTGCTGATGTGCACAGATTCACTGTTCATTTTACCAGGCTTGAACTGGTTTTCCAGGATACTAGTCTTGGTGTGATCTACTGATACTGTACTTCAAGCTGCATGAAAACTAAGCTTGTTTTGCAAAGAGATTATAAACGATGTTAGGCTCAAAGCCCTCCTCACTGTTCCTCCCTTGTATTCTTTTTGCACTGCAAATGTATTTTTTTTTAAATATTCCCAGGTTCCATTGGAAATAAAAGAAGAAAGTTTACATGTCATCACAAGTCTAATTCATTACTAATGGCACAAAAATGTTCAATAAATATTATCAAGGCTTTCAAAAGCTCATTACAAATTCTTTAAAAATGGAGATAAATTAAAGTGTCTGCCAATATGAACAAAATAACACTGCCTGTCTGGCCCCCAGTTTGTCTCCTCCTTGAACGTAATCACTGATTCAAATAGATTTTTATCAGTGAAATAGAACTTCAAAGCTTCCAGAAGAAATATGCAATTTGCCCAAACCTTCCCAAAACATGCAGAACATCCCTGAACACCATCCCTCTTGGTTGCAGGGTGCTCCTACCCCATGTCCAGGTGGAAAACTGTTCCCAAACTCCACCCCAAGCCTGGATCCTAGCCAAGTAAGTTATAAGCAGACACATTTATCTGTGTCGCTTAGTAGCAAGAGGAGAGCTGTCATGATAGTGTAATAGCACCTTTTTACCTTTTACTCAATAGTGATATGGATAGTGTACTTTTTCTTAAATTACACTATGAAGAATTATATGAATACAGTGGCAATTTCTGTTATACTTAAGCAGGCAAATTTCTCTCTACCACATAATTTACAGAACTCAAATTCAATAAAACATTACATGATGGTCCATTACTGTTATCAATTTTGAATAATCCATCTTCATTTTTCATTTTACTGGAAAATAAAGTGTGCCAAAGACAAAGTGGAAGGAAAAAAAAAAAAAAAGAGTAGTGCCTGAGAAGGTGGTTTGTGTAAACTTAGATTTTGTTTTACAATTACACAGATCCGTTTAGTGCATCCAAACATTCTCCTTCGAAATAGCAACTGCCCAGAATTAGCATGAGCACAGTCCTAAATACACAGAAGTTTTCACATATGAGAAAAGGCATTATACATGAACTAAAGGCAGTACATCCTGGCAGCTAATATTTTAAGCATGGGGCTCAAGCAGAAAGGAGCAATAGAGAAAAGTGAGAAACACTGAGAAATATTCAAAAACCTTCAGATCGAACATTGTCACTTGTGGGAAAAAGAAAAGCAGCAAAATTCAGACATGAAAAGCAGCAAAAAGCACTCTTCCTTCTTTCATGAAGACAGAGCCACCAAGTCACCTCCGTATAACCGCACCCGAGCCCCTGCAGCAAACCTTACAGCTGAAAGTGTACACAAACAGAGACAGGCAGCCCCCAGTTCCAGTTCCAACCACAACCATGACTAACACAATTCCTTGCTCACACAGTGCGGGCTCATCACTCTGCCATGCACCAGGCCAAGCTACAGCTTCGAGTCAAATGTCAGCCTGGCTGCGGGAACCCAAGCCTTTCGCTTCCTGACTCACACAACATTTGAAAACACACAACAGAAATGGGAGAGGAGTTTATTTATTTGTTTAGGGCTCTGAGGGTAGTTCAGCCCAACAAATGTTGATGCTGCACTCCAGCTGTAAGAACAAAACAGAATAGAGGAACTCCCAGTTAAACTTATCATTTGAAACAGCAGGCAGAGCCCCTCTGCTGAAGGGGGGCTGTGGCACCATGCTTTGGGGAGCTACCCCAATGCACCATCACTGTCACCCCATGGCTGCTTGGGGCTACCCAGAGCAGCAAACTGATCACAGATACCATCTGCTAGCCTGCAAAGCACAAGAAAATACTGAACTTGCTCTTTCAAGACTGTAGAGGTATCTGCACAGTGCACTGACATCAGCTAAAACAAAATATTATGTTTATTAATTTGATGAACTGGCAACTGAAACATAAGCATCTCAATTTACCAAAATTATCCTGGCAGACTGGTAGACCTTTGGACACCTTGCTTGAGGTGAAACTCAGATCTGCCAGCACAAGTACTAACTCAACAGAGTTTTCCACGGTGCATGGAAAGGAGGTGCTAACAGGATTCAACCTGTTTCTTTGCATCCAGTGAGCTGGAATCACAACCTCTGAAGGACAAGCAAAACTTCAGATCCTACTGTACTCTGAAGACTTCTTAGAAGGACCATAGAGAAATTCCTCCCACTAAAACTGCTTCTCTCCCTGCAACAGTTGTCCTATTGTACCTGTATAGATGTGAAGTTTCATTCAAGTTATAGGTATCTGGACCTTGATTAAAGTTTACAAGGCACATTCCCAAGAATTCAGCTTTGAAATTACCATTTGGAACTTAAGGGTAGGAGGGAAATTACTCAAGAACACATTAAAGTCACACTCTCTTTCTTAAGGACACACTTCTAAGGTGTAGCTAAGGGGGTTTTTTTCTGCTTTATAGATGATTAGTAAAAAAAGACACTCTAGTTTTCAGAAGTATTTTTGTGAAATCCTTGGACTGTGAAAAGATAGAAATATTTTTAGTTGACATTTTTGCAGCTAAATTAAAAAAATCTTGAAAATTAGGATCAAGTGTTTAATTTCCACACTACACTGGTAGAAACTTCCCACCCAAAACCCACTACCAAAATCTGTATTCATATTATAGAGCATAAGTCTGAAAAATAAGAGCATCTTCAGCCAATTTTGAAGTCCATTTTATCGCCTAAGCATTAAGCTAAATCACTCTTCATTTATAAATCACTTCCTTCCCTAACTTTTACACTGAAAGCAAATCTCTCCCCTCACCTGAGACTGTATCTTGCACAGTGTTTTCTTGCACAGAACTCCTAACCAATTTCAGCGATTTCTTATGCCTTTAGAATCTGATGGTATGATATGGTCCCTGGACACGGCTCAAATATGCTTATGATAGTTTCAAAAATGTCAGTGGTAAGCCTGCGTTAGCTTTCTATCTCAGCTAACATGAAATTAAACATGAAATTAAACAAGCCTTTTCACTTTTCTAGCAAAAAAAAAAAATCACCAAAACAAACAAACAAAAAACCAACCTAGGATATTACATCACTATTAAAAAAATAACTCCTCAACAGCATCAGTTATTAAAGTACTATCCTAATTTTAGCTCAATGTGATGTATCCTTGAATAAACTGTGAGGAATTCAGAAATACAGCAAGTAGAACAAATTTTTAAAGTTTTCCTGTAAGAATTCTTGGTACCTGTGTTTACCCTAGCACATTAGCAGTCACTGTGGGTAAAATTAACGATTTCCAGGTTTGCAAAGGTGAAATGCACCCAGCAACAAATTCCTCTGTATTTCAGTGGGGCTTTGCTTCATAGCAAATATTTGCTTCATAGCAGATATTTTTTGGCAAAACTGAGGCTGACACACTCTAGGTTCCTAATATTTTTTTCTTTTTGCCCTTTATGTTTGCCACAAAACATAACAAATATTGCAAAATCTTACCTACCTAACTGAAATACAAACTTGATTAGCAAAAATAATTTGTAGGATGTAGGGATACTTCTCTGTGTTTTTTTCAAATAGATTTGGTTGAAAATTGCCAAAATATATAGGTGTATTTCATATCTCTTTAGGGAAATCATTTTCAATGTTCATTTTGGGGTTTCCTCCCAGTTCTGGGTCACTCTCAACACATTTTACCAAACTGGTTAACCAAAAAGTCTGGGGAAGAATTGAACTTTAAACAAATATTTAATAACATTTGTAGTAAGAAAAATACACAGCAATACATATTTTAATATATATTTAGTGTAATAATACTAATATTAAAGAATAAATATTTGCACTAGAAATCTTGTTCTAGAGTTGCATTCATCACATCAAAAGAGCATTTTCTCCTACTCTGTCATATAAATTCAGTGTCCAGTCAGAATCAATCATCTTTGCATTACAGGTAACATATACTGCTTATGCACAAAAGACATGCCAAAAGCTGTATGCAAAACTAGCTGACAAACACTGACCACTTCAGAGGGGAGGAAGTTTAGATAAAACAATGTGCTTTTAGGCAAACCTGAGAAAGAAGTAAATATAAAATAAACTTCATTTTCTGAATTACTTGGCTTTTTGTCCAGGTAAGATGGCAGCTGCAAATCACTGTAACATGAAGCTACTACTATTGCTTTAATACTTTAGAGAATTAATAATCAAAATTTTAAACACTGCATTAAACAAGACTCACTTATTTGTAAATGTAACAACTGACACTGCCTGGACTTAACCTAATGTAAATAACCCCTAAATGAGTTCATGTAACCCATGAAATTTGGTATGAAAGGCCCAGATCTTGAAAACCTCCTCTGCTGTAAAGAGGAAAGACACACACACACACAGAGTATCTTACAGAGAATTCACACAATGACTCTACCTTCTTTTAGCTAAAGGAGGATGTAAAATATTGTAAGGCAATAGTAATTCAGAACAATTATAAATGACATGCTGATTCAAACCTGCTACCAGAGAATTTGAAACAGAATTTTTATTCTCTAAGCTATGCAGGGAGAAACAAAAACGTTTCAGGAGAAGCTCAAATTATGATCTTTTTTTGTTATACTATAATCTACAATGGGCAAATTGTTCCCTAAGTATGTGTTTTCATTTAAAAATATGGAACCCAAAGCAAATTTACCTATTTTTAAAGTATTTTCCATTTTACAAAGTCCTATTAAAAATATTTTATTTTATGTTACAACATACTTCTAAAATTTGCAGATCTTATTATTTGAATCCAATATACTGACATTTCTTCCATAATTTCTGCTTGATTAAATTCCATGCAACATGGCATTAAGTTAAATTCATAGAGCAGAATAAATTATAACAGGGTTAGCTTCTAAAACAGGTGTAAAAAATAACACATTTTAGTGTTACTTATCAGCTTTGCTAGGGCTGGCTTTTTCTGCATTGAAGAGCTGAAGTATATGTTCTGACGTGGACACCAGCAAGCTCAGCAACTACAGTTTTTGCAACAAACTACAAAAATACATGAAGAGAGTAGGTGATCTAGAGATAAAGCTTTTAATTTTAAATTTTTCAGAAGTATGAAAAAATGTTATTAAGAGTTTCACTGGAAAATAATAAAAATAAATGCAATTATGGACAAAAGACCATCTCCAGTACACCTGTGAAAGATGACAGGTTGCTCAGCACGTGCAGGTGGTCAGAGCGGGTGGTCACAACTCTACAACACAAAAGGCAATCTGTTGGGTGACTTTGTGAATGGTTCTGCATAGGGCTGTTCATTTCCTTTACTGGGAAATCCAGTTCATAATAAACCTTCACAACTGTAAGAGCAGTGGATATTTCCACAGACCAATCCCTGAGAATTCCAGTAATGTATTAACATGGACAGTGATCCTGCAAGGAAGCATGGTTCCTTCAGAGGAGCTAAATGACAAGGTAGAAATGAGAAGACAGAAGATGGCAATTACTAATTAGAGAGAAAGAAGGGACTCTTAGACTTTAAAAAACAGTAAGAAAAAAGACTGACCTGAGTTCGGTTAAAAGCCACACGTGCAAATACTGCCTGTGAGATTCCTGCTCGTTTCAATTCATCACGGACCCACTGGTAGATTTCGGAAGACACCTCTGTGTTCGTTGAGACCTGCTGCTCCAATGGTTTGTTCATGGATCTACTGACAGGAGGAGGGTGGTTCAAGTACTGTTGGTTTAAGGACTGCTGGGCTAGAAGTCTGTTCACTGCATACTGCTGGTTCAGCAACTGGGCCATTACCAGCTGCTGATTTACCAGCTGAGGGCTAATGGGAGTAGATACAAGTCCAGGGTGCAGGTTTGGAAGCGGTGTCCGAACTGATGGTTGACTACCATGAGAAAGCTGAACAGGAGATGGAGGCTGTTCGGCTGTGTTCCCTGGGACTGGCTGCTGACCGAAGTTGACATGGTTGGCACCTTGCTGGGATAGTTCAGAAAGGCTATCCATCTCAACTACAGCAGAAAAGAAACATTGAAAAGGCCAACATCAGACTGAAAATCACAAACTTGACTGTCCTCACAAGACGTGCTAACAAAAATAAACAAATGTAAAATGGTGCAATGCAACCCAACCCCGAGCGGGTTGCTGCATCCCACAGTGACAGCCACAGGGGACTTCAGACAAAGCAGTAACCAACTAGAGATGGGGTAAAGACAAGAGACAAAAACCCACTCTGTGCTGCAGATGATGCAGGTGAAACAGCAAGTGCATCTGTGCAAAGGGTAAGGAGGGCTATTGTGGGAAAACATGTCCCAGCCAGAGAGATAGAAGCCCCCAGTGACTGGTTTTGCTCCTCCCATGAGGTCCCTGCCATGACATCTGCAGTTCCCAGCCATTGGAAATCTGTTACAAGCAGGGTGAGGTGCAGACCTCCCCATGCTCTGCTAATTTCTAGATGCTGCATCAATTGTATGGGACTGCTAGGAACTAGTATAATTTATGTAAATTACACAGATGGGCTGCTTTATCTTGCAACCATGTATGCATGGTTTTTTCAGTGACTTGCAACATGGTTGAATTTTTTTCTTATATTAAGAAAAATATTCTTATATATCTCATCTGCCTTTGACACGCCCTCCTTTTTAAATAACAGCAGAATTTTTTAAACCGGACTTCTAACAGTTGCCCTCTTGCGCATGATTAAACAATATAAAATAACTCTGGGTTGATATAAAGGAGCCTTCTTTTTATCTGTATTTGCAATCTTTTTATTTTAGAGATTTAGCAGCTCTGGTCTGGAAATAGCCTTAAGAAAATAAGCTTTATTTAAAAATCAAAAGTCCAGTATTTTCACAAAAGTGTTGTAGCATTTTTTTTCTTCTACTAGTAAGGCTTTTCTTTTTTTAGGCAGTGTCTGAGCTTGTCCCAGTAATTATGAACTTCACCAACAGTCATCACTGCAAGGCCACCCTTTCCCCCACAAGGATCGGAGCTGGATGAAGAAATTGGCACTTGGATTCCCACCTGCATCCCCATCTTCCTCCCCTGTCTTATCATGGGAGGAGATAAAAAATCTGATATCTTAGAAATCTGATAAATAAAAAGCCAGTTGTTCTGCAGAGAGTTCTGGTGTCCACAGCCTGGATCAGTACCCAAGCAGAGGCCCTGCTACTCCTCACACAGGTGGCTTTGAGGGCAATGCTGCCTTTTTTGCCAGCATTAGTTTACACAAGAATACACAAACACACATTTTCTATTTGCTGGCTTCACTGACTCCAAGTGAATGCAATATGAACCTGTCTTGGCAGACTGTATAAGTAAAATTTTGCAGGAGTTCTCCCATGCAGGAGCACTGCTGCAAAGGACGTGGGAGAGGCTGCTGTGGAAAGGTCACTCTCCCCATATGGCCTCTCTGCTGCCTCACACATGAACCACCAGAAACCAAGTGAAGTCTTACCACTAATTTGGTGGTCTCAGAAGAAGGGTTCTGTGTTGCACAGAAGATACAAAGAAGATTAAGGAAAGAAGCTGCTTTTTTTCACTCAGGGAAAGTAGAGATCAACCCAAGTGGGCCATTCACTCGGAACAGTAATTCAAGCAATTATCACAAAAGTGATGCATTGTCTTCATTACAGCCTTAAGCTATAAAAGGCAAGGAACCCGTTTTGGTAGATGAATGATTTTGCTTCAAATACTGAAAGCTAAGTCAAGCTCAAAATTCAATCCAAATTGAGGTCCAATTTCTCCATTCCATTGAAATCTACGTAGAAATTTTCTGACATAAATTGTTCAAAATCAAGTGAACAGGTTTAAGAAAGATTAAAGGTATCACAGAATTGATAGATTTTTTTCTCCAATAATTTACTTGTGCCTACTACACAAGCAAACAATTGTCACCACTATTTGTGACAATTTTAAAATTAATTGAAATTAGGAACCCAAGGTTAGAGAAAGATAGGAACTTAGAAAATTAAAGCATTCTTGCTGGAAGGTAGTGATAGCTGTGGAAGCCTGTTTCTTTAAATATACATTAGCCAGAGCAAGAAAAAAAATACATACATTAAAAAATCAGTTCGTCACAGTTCCAGGAACAGGTTTTCTAAACAATTATTCTGGGTGGTAGAAGATCTCTAGATTTACAGAATGACAGCTTTACATCTCTGGCAACCCAAGTCAGCTTGGCTGTTTCAATAGCAAATATTTATTTAAATGAATTCTTTCACTATATATGTACTTTCTACATCTACTCATCAAAAGCATCCTAAACTTATAGTGAAGGGAACTGGCTTCTTATATGACTGTGACAGACCTCAATGTGACACATAATGGTATGTAACCACCATCAAGGCAATTTTTTTTTTTGCTTACCCATCATATCTTTTGCCTTCTTGAAATGTTTATACCACCTTCCAAATTCCTGACATTTTGCTGCTGAGACATTTGCATAGTAAGTGCTGTTCACAATGGAAGAAATCATACTCTGTGTGAAAAGGGGAGAAGAAAAAAAAATCTGTAATACAGAGCAGTACAAGTCAAAGCACAAATTATTTCAATTGTTGAACCACTATATTTTTAAAGTTTGAGAACCATATTGCATTTTAAATCCTATCATCCAAAGCCTTTTAAAAAACTCATTAATTGAGCATGAAAACAAACCAAGGTATATTGTAAACGGGAGCAAAAATAGCAGATGTACTAAGAGAAGAACAAAGTTATCGACCAAGAAACATCATGCAATGGGATGGGCTCTGGACAGAAGATGCTAATCTTGAAAGTGAATTTTGTTCATCCCATTTCTGCTTTTAAATTTGATTGACCCTTCACATACTCACACAGGCATACAATTCCTACACTGCTTTTACAAATGCAAGCAGTGACCCAAGTTACCCATATCCAGTTCCTGTGTGCCACTAGACCCCAGAAAATCATAGGATAAAATTTTATGTGAATGCTGAATGACCTATGAATAGGACAAAATATGGGGTTTATAGCAGAAAAAAATATGCATTTAATAACCCAGTATGAACCTAGCCTTGTTTTTTCTCAACAGGGTATTTTAAGTGATTTGCAAAAACAGGCTTACGAAAAGCTTATTGTCATGTCTAATTCTGTAACTGAATATTAGCTGTAAAATAGACCAAAGGAAGATCAAGATGATTTTTTTCTCAAAGGTTCTCGAGATATCAGATAGCTACAGTGAGAAATTTACCTTCTGCTCAGTTTTGACCAGTTTTAAAATAGTGGAATTTACAATGCATAAAACTCAGTTCCAGTACATTCTTTTACAAATCAATTAAGACTAAGCCTTGCAAAATGAGATAATGCTCCAACTTGAAAATTATACTCGGTATATGATGTATGGACAACAAAATTAGCAAATATAATTTCAACAGACTGAACTTTGCCACCCTTTAAATTCCTATGTGAAAAGTAGTTACTCTTGGCTTAACTACAAGAATCGTCCAGTGTATCAAAACAGCAATGACAGTCAAGAAGACAAAGCCTCGATTATTCCGTTTCTTCACTATTCAGCATGTAACATTTAGATGTATTTGTGCTGTCTTGAAAATCATTTAGAGCATCAACCCTTTGTTACACCAACTACAATAGCCACTGGAAGGAAGAGTCCGGAGTAAAAATGCAATAAATAACCTTCTTTTAAAAGGTTAGTTCAGTTTCTGGCTAAAAGTACCTTCATTATTGATCTTAGTGAAGTTCATTATAACCATTTTCTAGGGTATTACTCAGTAGCAAGCTGTTCGTGGAGGCTCAGACTGCTAGAGTGAGGCCGCATTATTTACGACAAATGTGGGTATCCCCTACTCACCAGGCAGGTATTTTAATGTTTCTCCAAATCACCAAAATTCTTGCCATTTCTTGATACTAATCTGGCATATCTGAAACTAGCTAGAAGCCTTTTGTCAGTGGTATAAAAGGAGAGTGAAAATTTAAGAGACTACCACAAGCCTAGTGTGAATGACCAGAACCAAGCCTAGCTGAACTCAATTTCAACTTCCAGTACAACAACAGTATACTTAATGTCTGATATGTACAAAATTATCTTTAAGCTCTTTTGTAGATTAACAAAAACATCTTAAACATGGGCAGATGAGAGGATGTTAAGGCAGGATTTTAAAAGTCCTATGGATCTGAACTGGCAAATTATATGACTGCACAGACTACTTGCAGAAACTGCAGATCTGTATGTGCCAAATGGGGAACTGCACCTGTCAGAGGCCATCATCCCACACCAGCTCATGTGTATTTTGCAGATGTCATTTAGACCTCAAGGTGGGTTTCTCTTATTTTACTTTGCCCCTTTCAGATGTGTTCTCCTTCCCAACTAACTTTAAGTATGAAAACATGTATATTAATTTTTGTAAATTACCTATTATTGAAGATGTTTGTCTAAGATTTCCTAGTGCTCCCTTCCATGTCATTTTACAAAAATTGTACACAAATGACATGGCAGTTTGCAACACATCCTCTGCTTCTTCAGGAATAAATTTAATGCAGTTACTTTACAACCAAACAGGGGACTGGTCTGTTTAGAAACACTGCTGGGAATTTTAGCTTCTCTGACACAATGTGAATTTCAAGCTTTGATGGCTAACACTGTGATGTTACTCCTGCTCTTCAAAGTAGATTAAAAGAAAAAAACAAACCAGACATTATAAACACATTTAAAAATGAAAATTATCTTGCATTTTCTTCGAGAACACTTCATGCAAACATTCAAGTGATATTACCTACGCTAAGAATCCTCATCAGTAGGAATCAATGATTTATTTACTAATTCACTGAAGGCAAAATTTTACAAGCCAGATAAAATATTATTACCTTGTTAACTCAGAAAATATCTTGACAACACTGAATTTCATTGTTTCTATGCTTTATTTATTGTCATCAAACGTGCAGTCACATCAGTGCAAAGAGATGCACTTGGCTGTAGAAATTTCCTATTGCTATAGAATTCCTACACATTTTAATGCCAATCTACATATATAAATGTCTGGCATGCTTATGGCCTAAAACTTAAGATAACCCCAGGAGTTACTGGTCTTCAGAGATTCACTATCTAGACTGAAGGCATATTGGTGATTTTCATATTACTTCGATCATTACACTTGAGGAGTTTCCCATGTCTTGAATTATCAATAATCAAAATCAAAATTATTGTATTTGAAGCATATCATATCCTGGTACTACTGCACATATTCTCTTTATCTGTGAGGCACAGCGGCAGACACCTTCTACATACAAGGATGACGAACATAAATGTATCATACAAATATTTAAATTCATCACATGCATCATTCAAAATCAGATTGCTTTTTCATGTGTTGCAAAGAAAATTGAGAGAACACAAAACCTGGTCACAGATATGCAATCTTAACTTGTAGTTTATCCATGAAAGTAAGTTGTGAGCCTTCAAGATCTCAAATTTCCCTCTTTCCCCTCTCCCGTATCTCCCTCCCCCCAACCACATCAGTTGCAGTCATGTTCTGAGAATCGGGAGATCTCATCTGAAATGGTGCCACCTTCACAGAAATCCCACTATTCTGGAATGATACCATCTGCTGCAGCCCAAGTGCTCTTTTTTTAGCCAAATAAGTTAATTATAATTAGGCATCCAACAACTGTGTGAAGGTAGGGGTAGAATTTGTTCTGAGGTTCAGCTGAGGTTCACCCAGCGTAGATTGAACCAAATCCCATTTTCTCTAGAAGATTAAATACCAGAGATTAAATACCAGACACCATCTTTTTCTCAAAGAAGTTGGGGAACTCCCTGGGGAAATATCATAAATCTCAAGCAGGAATCGTTTCATATGCCCATCAAACAAAACCCAGTAAAATGGTAGCATCAGACACCTTTTGTTTTGTGCCAGAATCTAACGCAAGGTGCGTCCTGCAAGATACGGGAAGGACCTGAGCCTTTCATGCCGGCTCGTTGCTGCAGCCACTGCTGCAGGTGCTTCAAGGGAGGCATTTCTGAGTCATTGCCTCTAACACTGCTCTTCAACCAGGTGAAGTGTTGCTGGATCATCGCTAAAAGTATACTGTTGTCCTTTTTGCAAAACAACAAAAACAATGTTAATCAGGTTAATTCAATCATCTAAACCAAAACTGTTCATGCTTTTCTGCCAAATCAACCAACCACAGCAAAATCTGTTATCAGTGATTGCTCAGCTTCCAGTCAAAAAAGCTTTTAACCCCCACAGTCCCAAAACTTCCCCTAAATAACCTTAAAATTATTTTTATATGGGCAGAATAGGGTTGTTTTCACGCCTCATGAAGGGGTACTTGGGCTGCAGTATTTACACAGAGCAAATACATGCTAACAGACTTAGCAGAGAGTAACAGACACAGCAGCTTCCTAGAACAACTCGGCTGAATTAGATATCAGGGATTCCTTTGCAAATTAAACGTTTTTCTCAAAAGAAGCACTGTAACCAAAACTTATTTAGGCCTTCCAGGTTGTTTAACTAGGAAAAAAAAATCGGAGCTTTTTTGCAACTCATTCATTGGTGTTCAAAGCTTCAAGCCTGCTCAGTGGAAGGGGCAAGGGCTGCAACAACTTATTTACACAATTATCTAAATACGATTAAACAGCTGATGGACAAATATTAAACTGGAAAATGTATAGTCATTTCAGCTTAATGTAATCCCCTTTCTGTAAACACCCAAGATGATTTTTTTTCAACCAGAACAGTCCTGACATCTCATAAGCCTAAGGGTGAATAGCAAGAGATTGTTTTTGATAGTTATAAATATTCAAAAGACATGCAGACCATCTGCTTTCATAATACAGGTAAAGCAAGACTGAAATGGTGACTGCTGTATAAAAATGGTTCTTTTAACAAAGTCTTCCTCTCCTCGAAAACTATAAAGACAGATGTCAAAAACTGTTTACACAGGGTAATCAGGAGCGTGCAAAATGTAATATTCCTTTTACACACAGTGCTTGCTAAAGAGATTTTTTTTTCTTTTCTTCCCATCTGTGTGTTGCAACACATTTCTACAAGTTAAAAACATTTTTTCAAACAGAGATCTCATGAATACCCAAAAACATGCTATCTGGTTTCTGAATGCTAATTAATTTCAACTAAGGAATCTGATTTTTTTTCTGTAGAAAGGAATGCATGCTTTTGAAATGGAGTACTTCAACAATGACAGACACTGAAAACAGAACACCCCACAAGTTTAATTTTGCACTAGTTTGACACCGGCTATTTTCACAACTGTTTTACATTCAAATCCGCATCTGCTAAATCTGGCTATAAGACAGGCAGCAACTATCCTCTCACTTTTCAAATGAGATTTTATTTACGTTTTACTATTTATCAAGTTTTTCAGTATAAAGCCTTGTAACAACATAATGGTTCTGTGAAGTGATAAGTAGAAGATACCTCATCTTACAAGCATAGTACGAACAGTGCTGCCCATAAACCCTACAGTCAATTTTCAGAGCTGAAACACTAATCTTGACAGTACCCTTTTAATGTATTATATTAATGGTACAGAGGCGTTAAGCACCTTTTTTATAATTCTCAATAAAATGAACATTTACTGAACAATCTGTCAAACCACTGGCTCCATTTTTTTAA
The DNA here is from genome assembly GCA_016584745.2 of Phylloscopus trochilus trochilus. Lineage (NCBI taxonomy): Eukaryota > Metazoa > Chordata > Aves > Passeriformes > Phylloscopidae > Phylloscopus > Phylloscopus trochilus. The sequence goes on from WQNJ02000546.1 coordinate 36,394,362, forward strand.
AGCCAAACTTTTAAGGCTTTATTCTATTTTGTCTCTGCTTTACATCCCTAGACACCAGCAGGGAAGCATGTTCCAATGCTGAAAACTTAACATGGCTTTTTAAAAAAAAAAGTAAAAAAGAAAAGCTATGAGCCTTTGTCCCTAGACCTAGTTTGAATAAGTGATAAAGTTGCAGAACAGAACTTAAAGATTTGGGGGCAGATGGAGGGGGGGATCTTTTCATAAAGGACAGAGGAACTTTGTTTCCCCATTCTAGCCACTATCAGTGGCTTTTGTTTGCGTGGAAATAGCAAGCTTCAGTTCTAACAGAAGCCGAACTCTTATGAGTGCTTATTTCTCAGGAGCCTCCACGTTAACATTTTTCAAATGAGAAGGGAACATTCAAGCCCCAACCAGATAACACAAGATTATCCCCAAACCAGAAGATTTTAGCCTGCCTGAGCCTGCCAGTCCACGTACTGCAAAAACCCAACCAGGGCAAAATGTCTTTACCAGTGTTCTGGCATGGCAGAGAATTATCATCTGCCATGCTGAATAAAATAGACCAAGTATATCCAGCCACTAGTTGTTTTTTTTGGGCAAGAAGTCCTGATACTGACAGTTTAACTGTGTATGAAGAATTATGTTAAATTCTTTGGTCCATTAGCTTGAACTATAGCAAGTAATGCAATAGAATTTGTTGTCATATGCCCTATAAACATGTAGGATCAGGGAAAAACCCACAGATGGACAGAGAAGAAAAAAACTTTTGTTTGTGCCTTTGGCATTGCACTTGGATGGCTATCTGACCTCCATACTGTTGCCAGGGTCAGGAGAATAAGGATCTGCATAGCAAATGCTGGTCATATAAGTTAAAACTGAATAAAAGGCAGATTTACAGTGATGGCACAAGCATTTTTTCCAATACATTAGTATGCCTTTCCTCCTTTCTCCTGTCCTTGAAAAACTGAAATTATCTCCTCCTCCTTTTCTGTCTTATGTTGTCTTTAAGTATTATAAATGTATGTATTAATGTAAACATAGAGCTACATTGGTATAATGAGGGAAGATATAAAATCAAAAGAACCCAAATTATATATACATATATACACATATATTTATATATGGATAGAAATATATCCACACATGGGAAGATTTTGAAAATCAGAAATGAGGATTCAGCATCTGAAGGAACTGATCCTTGCACTATTTTTACCATTCTGTAATGTAAATTCCCAGTTGCTGCATGACAGAGCAGCATTCTCCCAATGTTTTCCGAGCATCTCCCACTGATGGGATATAAATAAAGCTCAAATAAAAAGCTGCTTCCCAAGATACTACTCTTATATCTACAAAGGTTAAAAGCTTAAAAGAGAGAAAGATAGGTAGGTGGGAAATGTTAATTCAAATTTGAAGAACTTCATAACTGCTTTACAAGCTTCGTGGCACAGTGCCTTAGACTAAAAAAAAAAAAAAGAAAGAAAATGAAGTCACAACCTCAACCTATAAAAGATAAGGAGACATAACGCACTTTTGTCTTCATTGTCCAACACAAATCTTTTTAAGAATCCCGATTTTACTGCGCATGATTTATAAATGGCAGATACTTAGTAGTAAAAGTCCTGGCTAACCCTTCCTAAAAACAACTCAGATAAAATATAGAATGCAAAATAACCAGTATTTAATAAGTTAATTCTTGGTTTACTCCGCAGAATGAAAATGAAATTGAGGGGTGAGTTATTACACCCTAAGGTTTTGATTATGCAAGTGCCTTTGCCAGCAGAGCTCTGAAATTTGAGAGTTCCATGGGTAAGAAATGTGCTATCCATTTCAGCCAGGAATCCATTTGAAAGAGCTGTTATGAAATGAATAGATTGCTTTAAACTTCTCTTTCAGCTTGAGGTGGGGATGCATGTTTCCAGGAGCTCTCCCCACTTGTGCCCACCACAACACTATCTTGGGGTGTACAGGCAGAATTTCTGCTGGATGAAGACAAACCCAGAAGCCATGCTCCAGCCTGGCCAGGTCTTTAAGTCCACAGAACCAGAATTAAGCTGCTCCAGGGTAAGATCCATCCCTCCTAACCAGTTCTGTGTGGTGACAGCCTCAGCCTCTCTCCAGAAGGCTGCTGTTCCTACATTAGGCTATGTACTGCATGAAGCCTGTGCACCTGCAGTCACCTCTTCCTGGGATGCAATGAATGGGACTAGGGGAAACTAGAAACCAAGAGGACAATCTGAATAATCAAGATACAAACCAGCATGTCTTGTATGGGAATAAAGAGGTAGGTGGGGTCTTGGAGATCTCACAGACTGGTTTGGTGAAAATATGAGACACCTTCAGCATTCCTCTCTGGTGGGTTGCTTTCCTTTCCAACCACTCTGTCCCACCCAGGTCAGAGTGCTTCTGCCTTGTTTCCTGCCTGGGATGCTTGTCCTAATGAACATGCTTTCAAATACTAATCTAATGCAAACGCTTTGTGTAATACAAGACATTTTAGACCTATTAATGCATTGAAGTCAGTTTTGTGTATGGTAAAATTTTCTACGAAACTGCAGTACATACATTCTCCTGATAGAGATGTTGGTAATTGCTCTATCTTCACCCAGCCAAAATGTCTGTCTTCATTTCAGTTTTTGCTTAATATTACCCACCACGTTAAGGAATATTTCCTTGCTGGGAAATAGGACATGATTTTCAGCAAGTCTCTTCTCAGATTCCACTGTTCTGCTAAGCAAAGCATCAGATGTCTGGCATGAAGTTGAGCCCTAAGGCACAATGTCCAGACAAGAAGTCATCAGACTCAGTAGCACTAACAGTTGTCTTGCTGAATTTCTTTTGGTGTTAAGGATAAGCTTTTCCTTTGATCTCTTTTCCATTTTCTACCTAAGTTTTGCAGATTTTTAGTCAAAAGGGGCTCTTTTGAGCATTCATTCTGGAACCTACATAAAATGAGACCCTAGAACTTCATCTAGCGATTTCCGAGTTCAGCCAAGTTACCAGTGGCTGAGCTAGAGAAATCATTAAGTATTTATCTGAAGATTTCTAGTGCTGGATCTTTCACCACATCCATTGTAATCTCTTTCTGTAACCTCTAAATGTACCTTTTATGTACCTCTTTCTTTTTTCAAATGTACGACTAGCTTTTTGAACTTTATTGATTTCTGCTCCTAGTGAGTGCATTTCTCATGCCACCAATTGCTTGCTTAAATACCCCTCTAATGCCAAATGTAACATCCCTTATCTAGCCTTTGTTTAAATGGTTAAGTCTCAGTTACTCTTTCAGGTCATGTGCCTCTTTATGAACCACATGTACATCTGATTATTCTTAATCATATAGACCCAAATTCTATGAGGGACGTGCTGCTAAAAGCACATGAACACACTTCTTTCTGTACTGAGAAAAACATAAAAATTTGTCAGGAGAAAAGTAATTTATATTCTGAAACTCACTATGGGTTCTTTACGTAAAATTGTAAAGGTGACATTGTAAGCAGTTGTGTTAGCTAAGGTACTAGTTTTGCCTATATGTTGTTATCTCTCACTAGCAAGAGTTTGTGAAAAGTATAAATGCTCTGAAGAATTCATAAAAAAATCCAAGATTCAATGAAGGTATCTCAAAAGAGAAATGTTCCAGCTAGCTTTCCATGAGGAATATGTATGTGTATTTTAGGGTTCTATTTACTAAATTTTTCTTAAGTAGTCATTGCATTAAAAGATATAAATTAAAAAAAATCAGCTGAATTATACTTAGCACACAAAGATCCTCCTTACAAGAAGTGCAGAGTAAGGAACATACCTTTAGGACCTCGGGGATGTGCAAGCTGGCACATATATCTTGGTGGGATTTTACTAAATATATAAATACACATACAACCCTTAAAATTCTAAGGAAGTCCCAATATACTGATTCAAATACAACACCCTAGGTAAACTTATGGAGCTGAAATCTTCTCTCTGGCTATAGAAAGGCCATTGATACCAATGTCCTTTGCATGGGTCTCAGTTTTTCATCATCACAAAACCCATCCCTCTCCCTGACAGTTTACTGTAAATTATCAAATCCCTTGGAACAGTGGCACAGCCAGGCACACTTTCCCCTCTTCTGGTACAAGCTTATAGAAGAACTGCAGTTCTGAGTGCAGGAAATCTTAGTACATAAAAAACAAATTAAAAATAAATGAGACAGGTGTATATGAGGAGAACGTTTCATCCTCTCCCACCTCTGGGGAACAGAACTTTCCCCTTTTGAACAATTTATTCCACGGCTTTGAGTGAGGCACATCTGAGGTTGCTACTGTCCTGAAAAACCTGTCCTCTGATCACTGCTGCAAGGCACCAGCAGAATCTGATATCATTTGTGCTGCTCTTAAGGAAGTGTCCAAGGAAAGAGAGACAAAGCTCACCCTTGCCTTAGGGTTCTCCAACCACGGTTCTTGGATATAAAAAGGAAGAACTTAATTACTAATTAAAAAAGAAAAAAGTGGTGATGGTGGGGAAGCAAGCTTTCAGAGTTTTGCTCCGTCTGAGAAACTCATCTCTTTTCTTCTAAGTTATGATTATAGTGAAGGCATGCAATGAGTCCAGTCTGACAAGGTGAGAGTTGCATGTCTCTGAGCACTGCCTCTCAACAAGTAGGTTGTGTTCGCTTTTGCTCCTGCCAGGTAAAAATTATTACCAATTCAAGTAATTTTCCCCTGGCGCATCTTTATGCCTACACCCCTGCGTCCCCTAACACAGATGTACCTCAGCTTCAAATCTGCTGACAGTGACGCTACAGCACCTACAGAATTTGCTCAGCTTTTGGGTAGGTTTTATAACCACGCTGATCCCTGTGCCTCCCACCACTGCTAGTAATAACTGAACCAGTCAGAGAAGGTCTCTGCAAACCAGTCACAGCAGTGATTAAGATGTAGACATACGTATCTCCTCACCCTTTAAATAGAAGGCTTAATTGGCGATGTGGATAGCAGCTTTCTAATGGACAGAAATTAAACTCCATTTAATTCCTGAGGAGACACTTCCAATGCACAAGGTTTACCACACATTTGGAGTGGGGAGGGAGGGGGGAAGGAAGGAGCCGCATGCACAACTCTCTCTACCTCTGACAATCACTGAGGAAAAGCAACATGAGGACCAGAATGGCATAAGTGTGGCAGGTGTGAATTGACCTGCACTGGCAAAGCTGCGAGCTGGGAAACTTGCAAATCACATGATTGTGCAATACTTGGCTCCAGTCAGTGCTATCGTGTTCTTTATTAAAAAAAAAAAAAATCTTAAAGACATGTACATCAAGTTAAGGGATTAACTGTCAAGTGACATTACTGAAAATAGAGACAATATATTTCTTTATTGTTAATGAAATTCAGTTAAAAGTGAAGGAAGTGATAAAGAATGTACTGTTTTGTAATGTATTTTACATAAGAACGTAATATAGAAAGGGAAGTGCAATTAAATCTTAATGTGGACTTTTTTATTTTTAGTTTATCATCTGGTTTACATTTTGAGCCCCTTTGCAGCAGTAAATTATGCTGGCATTTCTTAGGGAATAACTGCCATGTTAATTTAGTTTAATAAAATAACTGACAGAAAAGGGGGAAAAGAAGCAAGAAAAGACAGTACCCCCCCACACACACTCCTTATCTTTAGCTAAGTATTCAAATGCTTTCTATATGAATTGTCCGTGGTCCAACTCCAGTACCATGTAATAATACAATACATTACAACACAGTACAATGCAATCTTGGGTTTCTGTAGCGCCCTTCATGCAAGCATCCCAGGGTGCTTTACAATCATTATGAGTTAAAATTAAAACTGAAGCACATACAATTCCTAATAGAATCATTTTAAAAATGCTAAACAGAACAAATAACTTTTAAGTCTAGATTTAAAAGTCCCAACAGCCAAGCTTTCCTTACTTCAATTGGCAATGAGTTCCAAAGCTAGGGAGCAAAGCGACTAAAGGCTCTCTCATGTTATGTTAAAGGATCTCTCATGTTGTTTATACTTGTGCAGTACTCCACAGCCAAAAATTTGCCAATAAGAAGAAAAAAAAAAAGATTTATTTGCAATCTTGCTTTAAAGAACACTGGAGAAGTGGTTTGTTAACTCTCTAATAAAGTTATGGAAAAAAAAAATTAATCAGGGTTTGTGCTTGGCCGTGACTTTGTTAAGAGGTATGCAAGAAACGTGAACAAATACAAGTGAATACAAAATTCTGTAGAAGTGCATTACTTGACTGCCTCTTAACCCAGTAAATGAGAAAAAAAAGAAAGCATAGTTATGTGTATATATGTATCTACAAAAAGAAGAACATCACCACAGATATTTAAAATGCAAGTTATTCTATATACCATTCTTAGGAGTACTGAGTGAAAACAGAAGTAAGGCTCAGTTCTACAATACATGCATGCTTTAGGAGGAAAACCTATCAGAAGAAAATGTGCTGTGTTCCTTTTTCATTCTGTAACTTCCCTAAAACTTGAAGTCCATATGATGCAGATGATCATTCACATGACACAATTCTCAAAATTGCTGAGATACAATCAAAAATGGCCAGTACTTAAAGTAGGATGCACAGGCCCAAAAATGCATTAATTTTGTACTTTTCACAAGAGAGCCTGGTGGAGAGGACAGATGTTTGTAACTCCTGACTTTAGGAGTGTAAAAACAAAATTAAAAAATCAAACATCAAGAAAACAAACAAACAAACAACCCCAAAGAAAAACAAACAACAACAACAAAAGGCAAAAAAGCCAACAAAAAAACCCACAACAACAAAAAACCCAAACCAGAACAAAAAAACCGCCTCAACACTAGCACCATTCCTCTCTTGGGCTCCTCCACTTTTAAGAAGCAGAAATAGACGACCACATTACAGCACAGATACCAAGGGACATCCTGACACCCTACAGACGCCCCTGAAGTCAGATACTGCATTTATTTGAAGAACAAAGCATGTTTTCCCCCACCTCCCACAATAATTTCAGGTCTCATAACTGTTTTGCAAAGTGATTTTACATCCTCGTTATACTTAGTTCTAATGAAGAGGCAGAAAAAAATAGCTATATATTTTTGCCTTTAATAGAGTGCTACACAGATAAAACAGTTGCAGATAGAGCAGCATAGCTTTAACACAGAGTATTTAGGTGCATCTAAGGAACCTAAATCAATAATCAAATGATCAATCAATTGAAAGGTTGAGTGAATGTCAACTGCGTGAATGTCCTCACATAGCTCTACCCAAACATCTATTACATACATCTTGCTCATCCCATCAGCAATAGGCTCTGCACTGCCCATTCTATCTGGATGACTAAAAATTATAGGCACAAATTTTAATAGTTAATTGCAAATGTTTTAAAAATCCAGATACCATGTCAGCTTGAAGAGACATCACAGTGAGCAACTGGGGGGTGGGTTGAAAAGCCCTGCCTGCCAAAAGCTGAGCCCAGGCCCTCAAGGATTTACTTCTCCGAAATAATTAATGACATCTTTAAAATCTAAAGTACAGTAACTTCTAAAGCAGAAAAAGGAGCTGCATTCCTTACTCAGGTTATTAATTATTGGGGGAGGGGAGGAAGACAGAAGAGACAAGCAACAAAGAAATCCAAGGACTTGATCTCAGGTCTAGGCAGGTAAAATTGAAAGGGGAGGGGGCAAAAAACACCTTTTGGTTTAGCAAAGCATGAATCAAAAACTGCTCATAAAAAGTATGTATTTTGGCAACTCTTAATAGCTCATTTCTTGATTATCTATAGGCACAGAAATTTTAATTTTAGCAAACACAACATTTTGATTAGGATTTTAGCAGGGTGGAACAGAACAGTGGTGTGGAAATGTGAGAAGATTTCTATTGAGCTGCCTATTTGCTATGATGGCCAAGTGCCTTCACATCAGGTGAACTGAGAAACACTCGTGTTCCAAGAAAGCTCTCTCTCTGTTGTCTCTGCCAGATCATATAAAGTCTGAACAAAACAGCATGCAAATTCAGGGCAGGGTATCTGAACAGAAAGGAAAGTATATGATCTATACCGTGCCCATGTCAGATGAAGAGAATCATTCACTATAGCATGAAAGCTTGTTAAAAATCCAGTCAGGACAGTTATATTTGTCACAAGTGCAAAACTATGCAGACTTGGGTATCGTACCAGCACTTGTACTGTGTATGCATACGTTTCATGGAATGCAAACATATATCCATCCCTTTGACTGAAATAACGCTATTCCCTCATCACCAAGAGCAAAATTATGTCATTATAGGCAGGGGAAGGGGGGAACACACAAATATCTTCCAAAAATTTTAAAATAGTCCATAAATTACTATGTCCCCAAGTATCACAGCCTCTGGATACATTTTTTTTGAAATACTGCATGTCCCCTACAAAATATTGAACAAAAAGCTATTGAGATTTGAGATTCTACTATGTATCAGGCCTGGAACTTCTCATCTACAATGCACTGACTCGTCGTTGTCCTGAGAGTCAGACTAGACACAAACAGTCTCAAAGGATGAGCAAAAGGGAGGGAAAAAATCCCCAACCAAATACCTTCACATTTCAGGATACTATAGGGTAAGAAAAAGAATATCTTACTTCAGAAGTGCTTTGGCAGTGCTTTGATAGTGCCTGTTTGTGAATGCTAACAACAATCATTCAGAATATCTTTTTGTAGAAAAAAATCAGGCAAGATAATACCAGTAGAAAAAGTCAATGTCATTTGATTTGATCACTGCCATATTTTTAAAGCAGTGCCCAGATACTAATCAATCTCTACAATCTCTTCATTTGGTAGGTGACTTGTTATCGTCTTTTCATGGAAAAGGTTACAGGAACTCAAGATAAGGGATACATCTGAATGTTCAAAAGCACACGGTGAGTTTGTTACAGAATTATCAAAAGGATTTCCTGTCCTTTTCTTAGACCAATACCCCATGTTGCTCTCCTCTTCCTCATAAAAGTTGATTGAACTATATATATATATTATATATAAATACACAGAGAAACAGAGAAAGATGCAGTAAATCAATAGGAGCAAAAGAGGAAAAAATACCCTTATTAATATCAGAATAAATACAGGCTGTAATATTTCAGTTATTAATTGTGGAAGTAAGAAGAAACTTCGCACTAAAAATCAAAACAGAGCAAAACTGTGAAAGCGAAGTATGAAAATGCTAAGACTAAGGCGAGACATTGAAGGGCTAACATTAAATAAGTAAATGCAACAGAGCTGCCTGCCTGCCTGATCACTTTAGAGTAGCTCCCAGAAGACTGAAGTAGAGTAGAGCTTCTGTGCAAAGGTTTGGAAATAAGAATTGATGGTAGAACAATTTCTTTACAACCCTGTGGAGACTGAAGAGCCAAAACAGGAGGGAAATGAGATCTAGGCCACTCGCGAGATAGACCAATTTAATGGAATGCACAAGATGGCCCAAAATTGAGTCCTAGATTAAATTCCAAGTTACCTTCCCCATCAAAAGAGGTCTGGAGAGGAAACAGAAATGAAGCAAGCTGTGCGTATCAAAAGCAAAAAGTCTTTCACTCGGCATCTGCACATGCTGCCAGTCTCTAGCAATAAAATCTGCAAACCTGATGTAAAGCATGAAAATATGCACTTTAGTGCATAATTCAGAACAGGTTTGGGTTTTCCTTGCAAAATTTGAAATGTCCTTTTACCTTGACTGCTTGATACTAAAAATTTGAGGCTAAATGTCTGAACGGCTGTTTGCAATTCCACAGCAGTTCAGAGGCATGTGTTTGCTCTGGTCCATCCTAAGCACTCCACATTGACAGGGATTCCCCACAATGTGGGCCCATATACTGAGCAATAAAACTGACCTTCAGGGGTGGCCACACAGTCACAGAGTGAGAATTACAGCAGCTTCAAAAAGGACCATGTATTCAACTCTCCTAATGAGAGCAAGAGTCACAATGGTATTTTATCAAGAAAGGTGTGAAGAGTTTGTACTTTTCCACAAATAATGTTGTTAGGTTTTCAAGACTCTATAATTGAAACAGACTGATTCTCAAAGTTTTGTTCACGTATTTTCAAGTTATTAAGTATATCTGCACTATAAAATAGTTGGCTTGCTTGTTTCTAGTTTTTTTTTCAGTACATAGAATGCTGGTATTCTGAACAAATATAAGCAATTTTTTATTACACAAAATGCAATATTGCTTCAGAAAATACAGTAAACTCAAAGTGAAAATGGGGCTTCAGAGATGCCACGCATTGAGCACAGCAGCTTAATTACTTTAATGCAAGTCCTACCATACCTACACAAAACAGAGTATTGCTAATGACAGTGACAGAAAACGATAACTACTCTCATTTCCGCTTTGAGTCATTTTTCTGTGGTTAATAAATTATATCCATAACAGTGTTAATAAGTTATGGTACAGTGTCACTGCATTAGTTTGCATTTATGATGAAGCACTTCATATGGCATTACCTATACCCATGGAAGAACATACCAGGAGAGAGCCCTTCTCTGCTCTCAGAAGAATCTCCTATGCTTGCACTTTGATGGGTCCCCTGAGGAAACACTCTCTCCTGACCTCTGCCATGCTCTTCTCACCTCTGCTGCAGGACCATGCCATGGCAGGGCAGTTCAAAAACTTTAATACATTTAATAAAATACTGGGACTCTTAAATCAGTGTCCTTTCCATAGGAACGATGTACAAGGAGTTAGAGGTAAGGCAAATATGGCAAGTATTCAGATCAATTTACTCATGTGAAAAGGACACTGTCAGATCAAGTCATCTTCCCTCAAGCTCCCAGAGGGAAACAGGAAGACTTAGACTGATGGGCTCTAGATCAACTACTGTAAAAGCTTGTTTTTCCAAAAGTTCCAAATAAATAAATGTACTTTAAACTTAATACAATTTGGTTTTTAAAGAAAAAAGAAAAGCAGAAGCTATTTAAATTCTTGCAACCCAACTATTGTAGCAGTGGCGAAGATAGAGATGGCGAAAGTTATAAGCACACTTTTAACAACAGAAGGAAGCTCATAGCTTTAAGTATATTCTTTTACAAATAAAGAAATACAAATCAGTAAACAAATAGTCCCAAGTCAGAGCTCTGTAGTGTGGAGTTTTAGTCATCTCAAGCATTAACTTGAAGCGCTGCTATTAAGCAAGATGGTTTTTTGTCCAATAAAGTTATTACATAAAAATTCAGTATAGTTTGAAAGAAATTTTTTAGAAGAATGGAATTATTGAATTGTCTCTGGTACCATGATACTTTCTACAGCAAAGCATTCCTTTTAAAAGCTTTCTTCTGCTTTATATGTACATATATACAGAAACTCCTTTGTGAAACACAATGTCCAAATAGAAATGAGATATTCCATCTCAATAGAAATTATTTGCTTTCCATCAGAATCAAGTAAAAAGTAGCACTATTAGATTAAAATGGAGAAAAATCCTGAGTTATCTGCAGCCTCCATAAGCCAGCAGCGCAAAAGCTCACATGCTTTTATAGTAGGTACGTATAAGATAACTTTGTAGACATATTACTGGAATGGTTTGCAACCAGTGAAGATAATTTTGATTATTTCCACTTCAAAACTTCCTATATTGGAGCCACATCACTGAAAACAATCTAACCGTAGGGGAAAAAAAAGTGATGGGAAACAAGTCTGCTAATCTCTTCACGAAAATTAGACAGAGGGGGAGACTAGTCTCCTGTAGATTAACTGAAGTCTTTCAGAGACAAAGACTCCAGTATTCTAAGCAAGAGAAATAAAATCCCCATAAGAATACCTTCACTTCCTTAATTTCTCTTTTTCCCTCCCTGCCACAACTAGCATCATTTATTTGTATACTGAATTTGTCTCCACTGCGCCACAATGAAATACATTTCAAAATTTAAATGGTAAAAAAAAAATACTGTGTTCCCACCACAGCATCATTGGACACCATACTGCACAGAAAAATGAATTGTGCCTTTGCAGTAATTTGACAAGAGAAGAACAAAAAGAATAGCAAAAATAGAACAATACGACTAAGGCTTGAGGAACGCATCGGTTCAATATTTAGCAATGCATAAATTGAGGTTTCATTTTTGTTTAGGTATATTTTGATTAGAACTAATAAATGACTGATTTTCCTTTGGTTCTTTGCAACAACAACATATCACCCAAAGAGCTTTATTCTTTATTCCCTTCTCACATAGCATGCCAAAGACTGTCTCAGTTTATGAATTAGCATTTAAAACTACTGTAGGTTATCTAACAAGCATTCAGATTCAATAGTACTTTTGACAGCAGTAAGTAAAGAGCCTTTTAACATCTTGAACACATGTGCTTGAAAAAAGTAGTTGCATCAAAGCAGTTCAAAGACTGCAGACAAAAACCAGTTAAAATCCAGTTTGCTGTGAGATGATCTTAGTGTGGTGTAAACAACCTTTCACGACTCCCCATGAGAAACGCTGTAAGACTATGTTCAAAATGAATCAGGCATATTTATAAAGATCATGAAGTGGTCAAATGCATTTGCATTTTTGGCAGATCCTCTCCATGGGTACTACTTGCTACAGCCTGTAGAAATCTCAAATCTCACATCAGCGTTGCCTATAGTGCTTTATTATTTATTACATGTTATGCTAAGTACCTGCGAAAGGGGACATTCCTTGGCCAATGAACTCTGGTTCATATCCTTCAGTAAGTCCTTCAGAGCATTTCTTACTGTTGTGTGAGACCATTGTTCAGGAGGCAAGTCTTCTAGTTTAGGGCAACTATTTGAAACACAGATTAGAAAAGGGATTATTACAAGATTGCATCCTGCTGCAGAACATTCCTTTAAGACAGACAGATTTCATTTTGCGCATCAAGCAGATGCATCTGGAGATTGCTCTCGGTCTCCTGATTGTTCCGATTAGTTAATTACTTTATACAACACATCTGCTGTATTGATGCATGAATTATACATCAGCTGCATGTGGCGACTATTTTTTCATGTTACTTCTACCTTCCTGCTCTGATGCGCTTGGTAAAACAATTTAAGGTGTAATGCTTTCTCACGACTGATCATGAAAAGCATTAATATATTAACCATTTTTTCTTTTTTGTTGCCGTGAAATTTAAGAACCTAGACAGCAACAATAAGTGTGAGCAAGTCATTCTTTTACAAAATGCACACAGATGGTACTGTTCATGATATGCAAAAATATTTTTCTCTTAAGTAAACTTTATGTAAAATGCCTTCTTGTAATGCATCATTTAATTGACTAAAATGCAATATAGTTTTAATGAGATATCCAAAGAAAATCTATGTATCAGAGCTATAAAAGTTTTCTGCAATAGTATACTGTAAGTTAAAGAAGAATTAGAGTAACTAAAAAGGAATTTAGGCAAGCCTTTGTACTTTGAGCACAAAGCAGAGTGGGAATTAAGTACAAGCAATATTAACAGTTAAGAGCAGACAAGTAACAGTTCATGTCCCAGAACTGGTATATGACTTACCTGTGTAACTGGATTTTCAGTGTGACCACATGATACACGTCTTGCAGCATGTCTGCTACTGTAGCGTCAGGGGCATCTGTCACATAGGAGAGTGGAACTGGATTCCACTTCCCAACCTGGATAAGCCCTGCAGGATTGTAATTTTCAGAGGGGAGGGGGAGTGGGCAAGAAGGGTAGAAAAAAATTGAAAGAAAGTGATTTACCTAATTCCTAGGGGCAAAAGAAATATCTGATTTTAACAAGATCACCACCTTTGTTTCTAACCTCTTAAATCTGGCAAAACAAAAGAACACCCCCCCCCACAAAAACCCCCACCCACACACCACCAAGGATAGGCCTTATCTATATTATGAAATTATACAAATGCATTACAGGAGAGATTTTTTAAATATGTATAGAAGTATATTTTCCTAAGTTCCCATGAATTCAATAGGATGTGATATAAGAGTTAGCATTCCTCTTAATAAATTAGAAAGGATTTTGCAATGCAAGAATCAAGTACAAAAAAAATTACTTTGCAGTCTATAAAACCATCAGGAACAAAATAAAAGAAACAGAGCTGGATATTCAGTCATAAATGCAAGTTGACTCTCAACAGTCCATCTGCTCAAATATGCTTTACACTTCCTTGTGGATCCTCAGTGGAGCAGATTATTAAGGTCAATAAGCATACTAATGATTCAGTTGAAGTCTTTTTTCTTCTTAAAAAAAAAAAACAAACAAGAAAAAAAAAAGGAATTTACCTCCACATTCCCCACGAGCAAAATGTGCACTAACTAAAAAAAAACACATCAAGGAAAAAAAAATGCGGACACAGAATCTGCAAGAAGTTTAAGAAGTAAAACCTGCAGTACATTCCTGAAAGAAATCCTGCCCCTCCCCCAAGACCCCACAAACAAACACAATTCATTGTACAATTTCATAATCTTATTTACCTTTTGCTTGGGCAGCAGAGCTGTGAGAATAACCAAGAGATAGCAATGCCATTTCAATCAGCTGGTTGAAAAGCATATCCTTCCTCACCAACACAAATTCTGCATGCTCCTCCTTAGAATCGTACTCAATGGCATTTTCATAATGTTCCACTACACAGAAAACTGGAAGCATACTTCCTATTAAAAAAAATAAATTTAACATATTAAACTTGAGTTATAGTAGAGTAGGTGGGTCTATACAGAGTTATGTAAATAAAACCTGTACGAACAGGCAGAGGAGGCATCAAGAATCATCACAAATATTTGATCAACATATTCCCCGAGTCCTTTCTCCTCATCCTTCCCAAAAAAGAGAAAGTTCTACAAAACATACATCTCCCTGAAAGGCAGAAATGCAAATTTATCTCCCTTGATCAGATACAGATTTAAAGAATTACCTTCTATAGAAATAACAAGGTTGACTGAAGAGAAGTTGATTCTCTCTGTCCTGCCTGACTTGTTGTGAGTAGCAGGCAGCATGAGAACCTAAATACATACTGCAGATGTCTTCACTGTAAGCCATTTTAGTAGCAGCCACATAATTTTGTTTGATAACATTAAAACTTTCTTAGTCCTGCCAAAAATATTTAATTGCTTTCAACATCAACAACAAATCACCTTGTGTGTTATATATGCACTCTGAAAAGAGTACACAGGAAACAAGGCAAAAGTTAACACTAATTCGTACTTCATTCACTGAGTGCACTTGAGCACTACTTTCACTTGCATCTTTAAGGAACAAATCATGATTTCAATGCCGCTTTAAGAAGTCTACCTGCAGTTCAGGTTTATTTTTGTTATTCTTGCTGTTGTTGTTGTCTCCTGCACTTTACATCCCACAACACTATTTTGGCATGCCTGAAAGTTAATTACTAATTTCCAGTTTTTTTAGCATCATATGGCAAACTCTTCCATACATGCACAAAATATAAGCAAATAACATTTTTTCTTTCCTTTTGCCTTTAAAAAAAAAAACAACTATTTCATTTTATTTTTTTTCCTCCCTTTTCATGACAGAGAGAGAAGTACCAAAAGACCCAAGCTGTTTTAGGGATAAAGTCTCTCCCAGCAATCAGATTCTTGGACTTCATGAAAATTCCTCCCAGGTGGACATGGATGACACAGTGACCTGTTGTTTTAAGCTCCAATCCTGTTGCGCTGTCTCCAGCAGCACAGGTTAGGATCTCTTAATGGCAGAAAGCAGAAGGGTTAAAAGGAGATGTGCAGAACTGTCTTATGGCAGCTTGCCAGAGGGGTATCATCTTTAGCATAAATGATGACAAGGGTTATTTTAACAGGGCACCCAGGAACTCCAATTAGTCCTACAATGTTAATGCCTCTATAACCACTGCCCTCTAGACTTACGGAAACCTCCTCACCTGCTAAGGTGCACCAGACATGCTGTAGTCTAAAAGGAAGCTTTATTCTTGACAATAGAGTAAGACCACGTCTGCTGATTTGTGCTCTAATGTATAGTAAGAAATCATGATAAAAAAGATACCTCTTAAGCACGTATATTTAAACTACATCTGTTCACTAGAGAGCCAATCTCTGGCAAACAAACCCCTTCAGGCTTGCAAGGAAAAGCTCACAAACTCACTCCAGTTTGCCCAATAGGCTCAGCATGAAAGACTGAAAGACAAGAGCAAAAAAGCTTGCCAATATTTATGTAGTGCAGGAAGGAGCTTTTTTTCTTTTTTTTTTTTTCTTTTTTTTTCTCTCTCTCTGAGTGAGACTGGCCAGAAAGGGAGAGAAGACCAAAGCAAAAGCAGTACATGCAAAGCGGTATTTACTTCACTGGTTTTAAATAAGCTGTGGACACACACGATTCATCTGCAAAAAGGTGGTGGTTTCTTTTTTGGGTTTTTTCTCCCTTCCAGGCTCTCAGAATTGATGTTTCACCTACTACCATCTGACTCAGAGCAAGGGCTCAAAATTCTTAAGTAGTTTCACCAGTAATTCCTGAAGATAGAGTGTAAGCAAAGCATCATTCTAACAAACAAGTGCATATATATCCAAAAACAGCTAAAGCATATTTGTTTTTCCACTTATTAGCTCCTACAAATTAAGCTATGATCAGACACAACACCCAGGTACTTTGCTGCTTATCAGCACCCTTTCTGCCAGGTACATGGTTTCCTCAGTTGCAGCATTTTGGGAAGTGTGGTACTTTAAACAACACAGGAGAGCCTCCTGGCCAAATTTTGAGGCAGAGCATAGATTAACAGAGGTGGATTCCGGTAGTGCGACACAGGTATCATCTGACTACAAATCAAGCCACTAAATCTTTTAGCAAACTGTCACTAGTGTCCTTCTGTTAATGTGAAAAATGTTATACAGGAGAGCACAATCTCAGCTGGCTGATCACTCCTGCTAATACTTGGCAAGACCTCCAAGTGCAGCAACTTCATAACCTTCTAGTATTAAAGGGGAGAGCATTGGTCAGTGCTCCCTGCTAAAAATACAGCATGATTTAAACCTGAAGGCAGTGTTAGAGCTTTTGCTGAAGGTTTACGAGTCTGTGTAAACAGCACGTCTGCCATAAGGAGCAGTGAAGTCTGTAGAATCCTTGTCTAAAACTGTCCTGGCATTAAAGTTTGCTGTGCAAATATCACATAATACCAGAGACAGCTGAAATCTCCTATTTAGGAATTTATGGAACTTATATGTTTGCAGGCGTCAGAAAGTCCTTTTTATACAGCCCCACTGCTTCACTGTACAATGTTAATGCACTCTGCTTGAAAAGCCGTAATAAATTATATTTTTAATGCTCTTACCCTGGCTTTCTTAAGATGCATACATTCTTGGCAAACAATCAATAAATAGGGTAATCATGAGCAGAGGCCAAAGAATTTGCTGAAGTGCTGTTTTTCCATTTTTAATAGATAAAGATCTAACAATACGGACTGCTGTGTCTGTTCATTTCAGGATCAATATATTCTTTGTTTTCGTCAAACCGAGGAAAAAATAAATGATTGTACGATAAATGTTATGCATCAGACACAATGAAATTCCTCTGCCTTCTAACTTTGTGCGTTTAATAGTCTTGGTTGCATTTTGCACTTTGCCTAGCAAATACAAGAAAAATCTGGATTATAAACATAACTGATTATACTAGGAAAAGCAGAGGCTGCATATTTTGATTTAAATTAGCAAGCCTGCAGGACATGGTCAAAAAGACTTAAAATTTTTGGTAAGTAAAATTTGCATATTATTGTCCATTAAAAGTATTTTCAATGCAAACAAAAGCCATCCATATACAAACATCAATGATTCTAAATGTGCCTTTTCCTTGTGTAAATGTCTAATTACAGCAAACCAGCCACTGAAAAATATGACACCCAAGTTGTTCATTGTTCAATAATGAATTGTACTTAAGAAAATAAACTGCGAAGATTGACATCATAAATGACTTTTCCAATGTGATACCTAAAGATTTACACTCTCTCCTTTAAACCAACTTGCAACTGCTATGGAAATACTGCTACCCTTCCAATCTTAGGACCATCATTAGGAGGAAAGGCGAGAATTTGTTTTGGGGGTTCAGTATTTCCTCTTACATTTTTTTGCGTTTCTTAGCCCAGCACTTACTCAAAGAATTACTGCACCAAATTACTTACATTTCAATGTAAGAATTTGCTTTAATCAGAGCAGCTAGCCTTTACCTTAGCAAAAATCAGACTCCACCCTGAAAAGCAAGATGCTCCACCCAAGAATGAACCTTAGATTTCCCAAATGTGATTTATATCAGAATTGGGAATATAATATTTTAGAATGGAGATTTTAATCCCGAAATATAAATGAAGTAGTCTGCAAAAGTATGCGTCCCCCCAAATATTATAAATCATATTTCTCTAATGCAGAATTATCAAAAGTGTTACCTTTTCTAATATTAGTTTTCATCAGGTGTCCAGAGTGTTTTAAAGGCACTCCTTGCATTTTAGTTCCTGTACTTCCAAGTCTTCCTCTTCCTAATGGGCTCCCATTCTGTTCCAAGCGCGCAATTTTGGCTGGTGGACCCTTCGGATCGCTTACATTGTTAGACATTTCTGAATGTTCTTTCCCCTGAGTTGCCTCGTTCAAATGATCCATACTCAGTCCCGCCTCTAAAGATCACCTGCCATGATTCAAAAAAAAAATAAAAAAATATATATGTTGTACACGTGTGCGCATATGTATACGTACACAGCCTGCACATGTACAGAGACAGATATATATGTATCATAAGCCCATAAAGAAGAATAGATACCTATTTTAACTAGAAAGAAATGCCTTTTTTAAAAGAAACAAACTTATTCTTCAAAAATTACCTCATATACCCCAGTTTACAGAGAGATTGTATCATAATCTAGTGGAATGGTTTTTTAAAAGCCAACCAGAGTATCTCTTTAAAAAAAATAATAAAAAAAAAATCTTTGGAGATATTCTACTAAAACCGAGGGAATCTAAAACTCATATAAGTGATGATGATTGTCAAGGTGTGTGCTCCAATACAGCTATTGTTACAAATCTTACAGAAAGGTTTGTTATTAATCGCGGATGTTTTTATTGTGGAGAGAAAGATTCTAATGAAAAATTTCTTGATCTATTTGATTATAAAATGGATAAACAAGAGAGAGATTGTTAAAACTTTAGTTGAAGGAGCAACAGCTTTATTAGAGATGTAGACTATTGACCATTTACAATTCCTCTTCCCCTTAAAAATAAAAGTTAGAAAAGAATTTGACATTTAACTTCAGAAAGCACTGGCAGGAGATGGTTACTTTTGAGATTCCTTCCAATATTATATAGAGTTTATCAACTTTTGCAAGGTTCAAAATATGCAATTTTTCAGATATTAAGCTTCAGGTGTTAAGCAGAGTAGTTTATTCAATTAAGATAAATAACTGAATAGTTTCTCACCAAACATAAAGCTAGGGAAAAATCCTCCAAAATTTCCACAGTACTTTTGATGCCCTTAAATATAAAAACCCCCCAAACCTGGGTGATGCTGACACAGCTATTTGAAACTAAAAAAACAGAATTTCAATAGCAAATTAAGAAAAGGTATATATTAGCAAGCTTGTAGTTCCCTTTTTATAAACTTTTGAAACCTCTGTCCATGAATAACAATTACAGTTAAATCACTAAAAATCTCCCAAGCCTACAACATAACAGAGTAAGTTTTAAGGATTTTTGCCACTCATCAGAACCTATTTTGTCAACTATATTAAAAAACGTTGCTGAGAGCAAAGGCATCTTTCTGGTTAAGATTTCACTAATCAATACTGTTGTGATTGTTAGGTATTTTACCTACCTTTCCCTGACAGGGAAAGGCATAACTACACAGACAATTATATTATATACATATATGTATAAAAATATTATAATCACTAAGGACAGGTCAACAGACATTAATCTTTGAACTAGCATTTACATTAGCAAGTACAAATACTAATACTGGGGAAGTCATATTTAGAAAGACTGGTGTGAATCGGATAATTGCTACTTTCAGTTGCCTAGTAATTCAATACGTTTTCTGCACATTTCATAGTGAAGTTATTAGAGCCTAAATATCTTGGAATCTTTATATATATACACTTCTATGTCACTAGTATACATGCCAATGATAATTTCGTAGACTGTTTTTTTCTTGTTTGAACATCACTCTGTTTTTCCCGATATGGTGAAGAAAAAGGCAATGTATTAATTCGAACCTTTACAAGCAACCTCAAGAATGCAACCAAATAGATGAAGTTCAGACAATCTTTTTTTTTTCCCTTATGCTGTTAGGTGACAGGCTAAGGATCACCATTCATCTTTATCCCATCTGTTTTAGGTCATGCATCTCATTAACAGTAAACATGCCTATTTTAGCCACTTTTCAAAAAGAATTTTTTAAACTGTGCTAAGTGTAGCCTAATCAAAGAATTACAGACTCAAACTGTTAACATCTTCTGATGTTTCTAACAATTCTAACATACCATAGGGCTGCTATTCTGAGACTGGTCTATCTCAAGAAGAAGGGGATTAACAAAAAACAAACAAACCAAAAAAACCCAAAAAACCAAACAAACAAAAAAACCACAAACAAAACAACCCCCCCCAAAAAAACAAAAAAAAAGAAAAAAAAGAGAGAGAAAAGAAAAAAAAGGGGGTGTGGGGGGGAAGAGGAAAAGAAAACACACACAAAAAAGCTCTGAACAAGAAATTCCTCATCACTTTTGGCAACTTCAGAAGTACTCTAAGGCACCAAGGTTCTTTGCTACAAAAAGTATCTAGTCATCATGAGTCAGAATCGCACTACATCATGTACAGTGAATAAAAGTGATAGATCGCCACTTAGTTAATACACTGACTGCAACCAAAACACCAAATGGGTCATTTTCGCTTGGCCTGAGAATACCCACCCATCGGCATCCTTTCACCGCTTAGTCATCTTGTAAAAAGCTTTATGTCACAAAGCAAAATTACATGCACATAAAACACCTAATTTACTCATTTAAACTCCATGCCCAAGGCTAAAGTTCACTGAAACCTCAGTTTGGAATAGTGATGAGCAACAACCAGCATGGCCTGCCCAGGGAGAGGGTGGCAGGAAAGACCTATCATCTCCGCCGGTTCCAGGCCAGGAGTTTCCCCGGGTTTCGCATTTAGGCATCTTTCACAACTACAAGTTTTCATCACAGATCAGTGAGAGAAGAGCACAATTTCAAGGCACAGTTTCCCGGAGCCAGCGTACACGTACAGGCACACCGCGCAATTTCTGAATGAGAGTCGGTGCCGTATCTCCTTTTGTCGCGATGTAACGCTGCCGGTATTATATTATTTCTTTCTCTCCTCCTGAATCAGCCCCCTCCCCATGCCTTTCCCCTCCTCTTTCCTCCCTCCCCCATAAAAACCCATAATCACATTTGAGAGAGGCTCCGCACTTATCCGTTCCATATGGCTTTCACAATCCAGGCCAAGCTTTCCCTGTGACCTTTTAAAGAGACAAAGAAGCAAAGTACTTATCTAGAAACAGAAACACTGCAGTTTTCTGAGTGAAATTAGCAAAACCGACCCGAAACTCACCACTTCAAAACTTGACAGCATATAAATAACAAAAACAAAGGAGGTTTCCTTTGCAGCCCGAGCTCTTGAAGAGGAAGAAGTTCAAGACTGATGTTTTTAGGTCCCCCCCTTTCTGAAGGGGGGCGGGGGGGAGGGGGGGTGCAGCAGACCTGAGGACTACTTCCCCTAATATTTTCTTTTTTTTCTTTTTTTTTTTTTTTTTCTTTTTTTTCTTGTTGCTATTTTCCTCTAGGCGGGGAGGGGCAAAAACAGATAGCGAGAAACAGAGTAGCCATGAGCAAAAATGGCAATGGACAAAAAAAAAAAATACAGATTAAATATCTTTTGAGAGAGCCAGTTTTCGAGGTTCAGCAACGCAAGACAGAGCTGCAGATCAATTTGATCAGACAAGTGTAACGCTCAAAACGAGGAATTAATATAATAATAATAATTTTTTTTTAAAAAGTAGCAGGTTTAAATTAAGGTGGAGGGTGATTTAAGTCTAGCTATCCTTTCAAAAATAAAACCAATGCATGAAGGATCAAGTGAGAAAGGGGGTTATTAAAAAAAAAAAAAAAAGGCAAAGAAAAAAAAAAAGGCAGCTTTTCTATCCAGTGTGAAGAGCAGAAAGTCTACTTCTAGGTTGTCACTTACACTATTATTCTCCAATAGGCACCCAGAGGAGCAGCACACACAGAAGGAGCCCGCTCCCCTCCCCCTCCGCAAAAATATACACCGTAACAGCCCCCAAACTTTCTGCGGAAACCTCAGCCCCAGAGATCGCTACTGGAGATAAAAAGAAAAAATAAAGTGGAGAGAAAATTGCAGGAAAAGGCACTAAAATGCCACTTTTAATCTCGCCTTTGCGGTCCGGGGAGAGGAGAAAAAAAAAAAAAAAAAAAAAAAGGAAAAAAAAAAAAAGGCAGAGAGGACCTGTCTCCTCTCATTTACCGGGGGCTGTTGTGCGAGTGAGGGGGGGAGAGAGAGAGCGAGAGAGGAGGGGAAAGAGAAAAAGAACAGAGGGGAGGAAGGAAACACACAACAAGGCACACCACCACCACTACAAAAAAGTGACGAGGTTTCACTCCCTCCGAGTCCAACACCGGGAGAAATTATAATTTTAAAAAAACCCGATCTTATTAGGAAAAAAAAAAAAAAAAAAAAAGGAAAAAAGACAACCAACAAAAAACTGGTTCTGCTTCTGCAAAGAAAAAAAAAAAAAGAAAATCTGGGAACTCCGAGAAGAGTTACTCGCACGAAGGGGTAAAAAATATAAAATAGAAAGGTTGCAAAAAGCCAACAACAACAAAAACCAAACCAGCAAAAACAAAAACAACCAGTAACAATTGAAAAGGAATAATAATGGTAGGCTTTGTATTTTGTCTTTTTTTTTTTTTTTTTTTTAATTTTCGTTTCCCCTGGCAGGCTGGGTATGGTTGTTATTTAGGCCGGTTTGGTGGTTGTTGCTGGATGTTACATGAATATGTGTGTGTGTGTCCCCGGACGGAGCTGCCTCGCTCTGCTCTGCTCTCCCCCCCCTCCTCTCTCTCTCCCTCTCTCTGTTTCTGTCCCCATTAAATTATTAGTTGACTCATCACTACTCCTCCTCCTCCTGCTGCTGCCGCCGCCGTCCCCTGCTCACAGCCTCCTCTCCTCCTCTCCGCTACCGCTCGCTGCCGCTGCTGCCGCTGCTTCTTCTTCCTCCTCCTCATTTTAATACAAAATAACACCGAGGCCACCGGCTTTTTTTTTTTTTTTTTTTTTTTTTTTTTTCACAGCCAGAGACGGGAGGAGGACGCAGCCTCCCTGCTGCTGCCCGGAGCCCTTCCCCAGCGGCCCCGGATCATCCGACGCGTCCTGGGAGAGAGAGAGAAAGTGGCGGAGGAGGAGGAGGAGGATGAGGAGGAGGAGGAGGTGGTGGTAGTGGTGAAGGAGAGAGGCGTGGGGGAGGGGAGGCCGGGGAAGGGGGAGGGGGGATCGGCAGAAGTGCGGTGGCAGAGGGGGACCGCAGCGGGGAGGGGGCGCCGGGCCGGGCCGGGCCGAGCCGGGCCGGGGGGGCGGCCGCCGCCGGCGGCGGTAGGTGAGCGGGGGGGCCGGGGGAAGAGGGCGTGCGGCTTCCGGGCGCGCACGAATTTGCAGCTCGCTGGGTGCGGGTGAGGCGGCCCTGCCTGCGCCGCGCACAATGCCCGCTCCGCGCCGCCCCGCTCCGCGCCACGGCGCGCCCCCCCGGCAGATGGGGCCTGCGGCGGAGGGGGCGAGCCGGGGGGGGACAGGCACGGGGGCACAGCAGCGGCACCAGCAGCAGGAGGAGAAGGAGGAGGAAGAGGGGCGGGGGTGAAGGCTGAACAATATCCTGCCGGCGCTGCCGGGTGCGCCGCGCTAGCGCAGCCCCCGCCCCTCCGCGCGGAGCCTGCGCGGGCCGCGCCGGGCAGGTGCACGGCGGCGGCGGCGGCGGCGGCCCCGCAGGTGGGGGCGCGCCGCGGGGGCCGCGCCGGGGAGCCAGCGGCCCACGTGGGGGAAAGAAGTTTCTGCTTCCCTCCCCTCGCCGTCGATACCGACAGGGGTGAAAGAAAAGCACCGGCCACGGTTCTGAAAGGCGACCGAGGCTGGGTGAAACCGGCCCCGTTCCGCGGAGGGCATCACCCGCGGCTCCGGTGGCTCCGGTGGGCACCGCGGCCAACAAGAGCAAGCTGCAGCACACCGTGGGTGAGAGCGATACATCGCTCCGGGCTCGGGACGGCGAGATGCCGCATGCCCACGCCACAAAACTTCCCCTGTGTCGAGTCCGCAGCGCGGGACCGAAATCCACCCCTGAAAGGTGAAAGCTAAGAGGTGGTAAAGTATTGACAAAATAAGTAACTGCGAGACAGACATGGCTTTTTCCCATCATGCCTTTGGGAAGAAAGTAACCCAACTAGCCAAACTTGAAAGCAACAAGTTTGTACAAGCTGCGAGATAAGAGAAAAATTAAACTTCTTTATTGATAAAATGCAAAGTGTTTGAATAGAGTATGTCTAAAGGGGAAGTTGCATCATCGACCAAAGAAAACATGAATTACTGCATAGACAGGTATATTTTGGTTGCATAGACAGGTATATAACCAAAATGTTTAGGGCAGTAACTTTAAAACAACCGACAACAAAACAACAACAAAAAACAATACAAATATGAGGCAGCAGCAAAAGTAGGTGAGCGAGAAGGCTAATATCAGTCCTGTAATAAATAGCATGGCCTTTGAACACAGAAAGGGCAAATCATTAAATCTGTAACGAGAAATTTTTGCAGTATGCATATATTACTTATTATTAAAGAAGAGGAATACATCAAGACAAAGTAAAGAATCACATGGATGTTTACTAAAATAAGCACAAACAGCATATAGGACATGCAGGAAAAAGAAAATGGTAATAGGGTGAAATGCATGAAATATTTATCATATTCTGCAGTGCATAAAATAGATTATAATCTCAGAAGCAAAGAAAGGCAAGGCTGGAAAATGAATACACTCTTACATAATACTATTATTCAAAGCAGAGCAAGGGAAGGTGGCATATGTATGAAACATGAAAAGTTGTACCTGTGTTGGGTGTCTTGAGAAGGGTTACTAAGATCATTACTGAGACTGCTGAAAAGGAAAAATAAAAACCAAAGCCCAAAACCAAAGAAACATGTTTCACAAAGAAAAACAAGGGAAAATGTAGATGACATCTTCCATAATAAATGATCAAGGGGTAACTGGGTAGCAGGTTGTTTGTTTAGAAACCAATCTTTTTTCAACAAGATAGTGTATCAATCAGTCCCCCTTAAAAAAATATATATATATAGATGGATAGACTTCTTTTTTCTCAATATATTTGAATACTTGGAGGAAAACTGTGTTAACTAGTTGAATTCAAACTTCGTGGGCACAATGGAAAATATCAATGTTTTATTTTTTCAACCTTTTTAGAAAAGCCTGATAAGGTAAACTTAAACTTCAGCAGTAAGCAAGACCAGCCACTAAAGAAGAAAATCATAAAGGATGTTAAGAGTTTCAGCTGGCAGTATGCTGCCTGCAGCATGATGGAGAAAAAGGACACTAAAGATAATTTAAGAGATGCAGAGCTGATTAGAATAGAGAAAATATGATCTGGAACAAGATTTGGGACTAAAATACCACCTTATAGAAATGATTACCAGATATGCCAGTAACAAAAACAAATACAAACAACAAAAGATTAAAATCTTCTAAAATAACTTTTGCTTTGGTGTTCACAAATCATTCTGTTCATGGTAAAACAAAACAAAACAAAATGTTTGGATTAAAACAAAGTGATTAATCTAAAAAGCAGAGATGGGGAATTAAAGGAGCAGGGAGATAACAATCTGATAATACAGGAGCACAGAAGGCCTAATAATGATATTATTACGCACACTAACCAAACACTGACAAACAAATATTCTGTTAATTATATAATCATGCATATGCTTCCTATGCTTGTGATAAATGATTATGGAAAAGAACTCTCTTCTTGAAATTGCATATATGCACTAAACCTTATAAACTCCCTACCACATGGATTAATCTAATTCCCATACACCACTTAGGCCTGGTAAAGTATTTACTACAGACTTGGAAAGCTGAGCGTGGAACCCTTGCTTTGACTAGAAAGCACGAATTACTGAAGGCTGCTGCGTCTTGACAGATAGACAACAATCAGATATCTCTTATCAATACCCAACTACTTGGAAATAATTCAAGATACAGATATCTGATTTTCATTTGACCTATTCCAATTTGCACTTCACTGTGTCAACTTTGATATTAAAATGTTCAGCTAGAATAAAGATATTTATAATAAAAACATATATAAAGAACAGAAGATGAATAGATATTGTCATGGATACATATGCAGGCAATCATTTAAACATGCGGCAATAGTAACATCACATTTTTCATTTTTCATAGCTTCTAGTCAACATACAGCAGGCAAATATATGCTTAATAAAGGTGATTAATCCTTAATAAAGTTGTTGCACTGTTTTTATTATATATAAATGCATTTTGCCCTAGCTTATGTTGAAATAAGACAAATATTTAAAAAGTTGGGCTGCATATTTTCAACCCCATGGTGAATTAACTCTCGAGCAGCAGTCTCAGTAGCTGCAAAGCAAAACAAATTCTCCAGTGTGGCATGTTGCCTCAGTGCCTCCTAAGGTCTCTATTCCAGTATTTTCTTGTTCAAAATAAATTAGGAAATACAGGCCCAAATCTTGAGGCTTGGCTCTTGTGCAATGCAAACAGAAATGACCTGGCAGCAGAGCAAAACCAGCATGGCTGTGTATTCTCTTTTATCAGATTTCTTCGGGGAGATCAGGCTGATTGGCTTTTACACATATGTACTTCTGACAATGCTGCAGCCCTTTGGGCAACTCGTAAGCTCATCTCGTGCTGGAGGTGATGCAGAGCTGTGCAGCAGCAGCGGGACTGCTGGGAAATTCTCTTCCGTGGGGATTCAAATGCATTTTCCCCACTGCAAGGTGTGATGGGTGCACATCTATGGGTAATGGTGACTGCTGGACAGCAAGGCAATGGCAGCACCGTTCTGTGGCTTTCTGAAGGTAAACATCTGTGGCCGGAAGGTGGGTGACGCCCCGGGGCTTGTGCCTACTTGCCACGTGGGTTAGACAGAAGTGTGGGTGAAGGGGAAGGATGCACCCCCAGTCCTTTCCCACGTCTACCTGTGCAAACCTCAGCTCATCACTGCTGTTGTGCCAACGCAGTCCCACAGCCCTATGAGTTTTGCACCTCTGACTGAAGTTGTTTTTCAGTCTCCTCAGACTAACTTCCCCTTTGCTTTGCCCTGAACAACAATAGTTGCCTGACGCCGCTCAAACGCTTCCACCAACCTGATCACAGCAATCTCAGTTTACATGCGACCCAAGAATCCAATGCACACCAATGTGAATCACAGCATTCTGCGACATCCCCCACGCTGAACTCAAAAGTTACATACCAACCTAGATTTTTTTGACTGCAACCTGCCCCAGCCTGGATAGGATGCCTGTCAAAAAGCAAAAGTGCTATGAAATGAAATTCATAGCACTGAAAGGCATCGCACACAAGCTGTCGTCCCCTCTCACATTTTGCATGAGCAATTTCTGCTCGTTTGTGTTCTCTCACACACCATGTCCCGAAACAGTTACGTAAAATGAATATTTAACTTACGATAGTCAGCTGTATTGAACTGCACTTAATTGGTTATTAAGTAAAGTAAATTATCCTTACCATATTCGTCAGAGGTGAAAAACCTACATATATGGCTACATGTAGTGCATTCATTAGTTTACAGACCTCAAGGCCCCTGGGAAGTATCAGATATCTACACAGTGTCCCATGGTGCAGCATTTTTTAGCTGGATGTCTCAGCTAGCTTGCAGATATGTAAAATCATATACAAACAGACATCTCCCTATTGATTGCCTCTGTGACGAGGCTCGTTTACTCCTGCAAATATTATCTGCAATGTACTTCAATCATGGAATCTTTTTTTAAAATGGAGTTGAGTAAGAATATGCAAAATGTGATTTTCGATAAAGCAAGTTACTTTTAGTCAAACTACTGCACCATTTTGCGCAAGTCATTTCATAGCTGTATGTCTATTTTGACAAAGATGCTTGTGAAGAACTGAAGTAAATACATACTTCTGCAGATGTGGCCCCAACAGTTATTTCAGTTTACCCCTTGGTGAATCATGGAGAGGCAAAATGCTGGAAGAAAATTGTGAAGTAAAATCCAACAAATCTGTTTGGCATGAAGTAGGGAAGGGTGAACAAGAACGCTAAGGAGAGTAGTGAGTCTTTTACCCCAGGTTGCCAGGAGAAATCTTAACTGCTTAAAATTGTCATAGAGAGGTGCCGACTTTCAAATGATCGCAGCAATCAGTATTAATGATTAATCACATAAATCTTACCCTGTAGTTGCACAATCTCTTGCCTGCTATGTGGACAAACTGAGTTCACTTTTTTGCTATCTATAGTAGGACATCAATTCCCACAAACACTATCTATATGTTATTTAATATAAGCCAGTATGTTTTATGACCGTGGACTTCAGAACCACTTCAAATAAAAAGTTTCAATATTTAAAAAAGCATTTTGAAGACCATATTCTCTTCCATCCTTAACACTAGACAGGACCTTGATGAGTCATGCTCATAATTTCCATGTGGCAACTACAGCCAACTACTTCCACAAAAAAGAGCAAATAAAAAAAATGCAATAGAGCTTTTATATAATAGTATTTTATGCAATTAGGCAGCTGGAAGAAAGGAGGAAAGTTGGCATCTTAGGATCAGCCAAGTTTCCCATGTCATAAATGTATGTTCAGCAGGTCATTAATTTCACAGCTTTCTCTCCAGAGGTATAATTTTTAGGTCTTTCATGTGAAGCTGCTTAATGTGAGACACTGAGAGATGAAAAAAGAGTGGTTCCTGTTAAAGCCCTCGTCATAACAGCACTAGATAACTCCTAGGCATGAGATGGGCATATAATTGTTACCTAAAAGAGTCAGTTGATAAGTGGTTATTTTAGGGATGTGTCTGAATAGAAGCTCTATTAATTTAACAGTATGTAAATCATGATTCCTGGACCTAGAAAGCTATAGTTCCTGTTATTTTTACTTGTTAAAAGGAAAGTTAGATCAAGTTATCTCCAAAGTGTTTTTCAATGTTGTTTGCAATTTTTTGACTGGTTCTGCTTTTTTTTTTCCACTTTGTACTCATTTTCCCTCACTTCCAATCACTGTGCTTCTATCTCAGTTCGTATGCTTTTACAAATACAGAGATTTGATTCAACAATTCTGGGTAAGGATGAATTTCACACAGCCCAAGCAAAGCTGTGCATTACAGCAGCAAACATCTGAACCATTGCACTTAGCCCTACAGAGGATTATTCAAGTATTATTAACTAGAGCTTAGATGTTCGTGTTGTTGAGCTCAAACCGCAGTGTATTCTTACATAAGAATTCTTCATCAACAGGAGAATCATCTCTGTCATAGACCTGATAGTACACATAAAAATCTACTGACACAAACTGAAAATATGGAAGAGTTTTAAATTGAAGGAAATGGTTAGAACTGATTGATGAATTGAACTATGTCAAACTTTCATTATGAAGCACAAAACCACATGAAATGTCCTGTTTCCAGTTTCATTATTAACTCAGAACTCTGCACAGGTTCTGCCACACTTTTTCTAAGGTTCAAAATCTTTTCAGTAAAACTGTGCATCTAATTATGGCCAAACTTGAC
The DNA here is from genome assembly GCA_016584745.2 of Phylloscopus trochilus trochilus. NCBI lineage: Eukaryota > Metazoa > Chordata > Aves > Passeriformes > Phylloscopidae > Phylloscopus > Phylloscopus trochilus. The sequence continues at coordinate 36,424,100 of WQNJ02000546.1, forward strand.
AGGAGTCAATTTCATTGTACATAAAATGCATGCAAAATATGTGGTTTTGGTGTAAAAGAAAAATTGAAAGTTGGTGGTTTTGGCCAAATTAGCATTTTTTTCTAGGGCTCTTTCCAAACTCAAACTCAGATGATTCCACTGTAACAAAGATTAAGTGAATGGGTTTTTCAGTTCTTTTCAGGAGCAATTAGCTGTTAATATTGACAGCTCTTTTAAAGGATAAGACACCTGTTAATATTACCAGGCACTAACTAAAAAAGGTTTAGCCTATGCAATGTCACTAAAATAAAGGTCATTTATACATGTGTCAGAGTATGCTTAGTTTAATATAAACAACATAAAGCAAACCGAAAAAACTTCAAAATGTTACTCCAAGCACCCCACAATGTTAAAAATACTTGTTCTGATTTCAGGAAAAAAAATAAAACAGAGAAATTTTAAAAAATGTATTCAAGTATTTGATGTATTTATTTGCTTAAAACAACAATGTTTCTAGATTTCCTGCTAACTGACTACAAGGGAAACAAACTGAGATGGAGAGCAGTAGTTGGAAACCCACTAGAATACAGTATTTTTAGGGCAAAATTAGGTTAATATTTATGATAGTAATTTTTACTCATGAAAGCACTTGAAGGAAATGCCTTAACAGGTATGTAAAAGTTAGTTCCTGCATTAAATACAAAAATTTGTGGGCAAAGATCTCTTCTCTGTAATTTGCTTCTGGCAGGTTACACTATAAACTCCTTCCTGCATTAGATTTTTCCTTCACGAATGTTGGTAAAATGCTCATGAGAAGTTCTGGAATAATCTGCTCGTGAAAGGTGCAGTACATTCTCTCAACTCATTTTTCCTTTATAGGTATATAGATGGAAAACCTCTCTGCACCACATCTGCAAATGTGCCACTTCCAAAGTGAGGCGGGGCAGGTGAAGAAAGGCTCCAAATTATTGTACTCATAGAAAAATAATGTCCAAATCAACTTACCCCTATATTTTTCAAACACAGGACACCTTGAAATACAAGAATCGCTCAACACGCTGCCATGAATGAACTACACTGAAACGCATCTTACATCTAAGCCCGTGCTTAAAACTCTTTTAGATACTTTTGTGTAAAAAGAAAAAGAAAACATATTCAGACTTTCATTTACTCAGTACCAAATGGCCATTGCTCTGCGCATATCACAAAGAGTTACTGTCTTTTTTGCTTGATTTAATTCTGTAAAAATCTTTCTGTGACCAAAAGAAGTTATTGCGCACAGTCCATACTGAACTTTTTAATAAAAAGCAGTAAAGCAATCTACTTCATTGTCAAATGATTGAAAGAAATTTAATTAATGCCTTTGGAGGGAACGCCTGTGTAAGTATCACAATCACAAGAATGTGCGTATATGCATATATGAATACATATGCCCCGCCGCAGTCTACCCTGTTGCTTTAATGTCATAACACTATAGTCCATGAGCAGCTGAAGGCAAAAATGAACTCCTATAATTTAAAATATCGTGCTGACACAATTTTAAGGTCAAATTACATTGTGCAGTTTATTAGAAGATTAAATGCTTGCTTCATCATAGGACACTTCAGCCCTAGAAAAGGCCAGCAGTATAGAAATGCTCACAGACAAACAAATTAAAAATAGTAAGTTATAAACAGGGGAAAATAAGTTTATGCCACACCAACAAAACCAAAAAGAAACAAAAAACCCCAAACCCAAAAAGCAGAAAACACAAAGACGCATGAAAAGCAGTATGCTATGTTAGATGTTTATCTATACATAAGAGACAGGTGTCACAAAAACAAAACAAAAAAATCACGAAGCTAAAGAGAAACTTTAACTCACCAGTTTCCATCTGTTATATCTGAATTCATGCATAATTGATTATCCATGACTGGTAAGTTCTTTTTTTTCACTAGCCTAACACAGTTTTCTAAACATTATGTGTTAAATCACCACCAAAGTAAAGGGTGTTTGAGAAACCGTAAGGGCAGAATAAAAATTTTTTAATGAAAAATAACATGTCAGTTAATAATAGAGCTGACCTATGTTTAAGAGAGAAATTTTAATCATGTGCATATTAAATATTAATAACCTATTCTGTTATTGTTATAATAAGGTTAAGTAAGCTTCTCCATGCTTAAGGAAAGAGAAAAAGTAGGAATATATAACAGTGAAAAAAAGCGCTGAGAAGCAGAGACATAAGGAAAATGTGTCAACAATAAACAAGAGGAAATGAGAAAGAAGGAAAAGATGAAGGTGGAAACTAATCTCTATGTGTCATTATGACTGCCAGAGTACTGGCAAAGCAGCAGCATCCTTTTATTTCAATTTTAATCATTTCTGAATTTTAATACCCTGCTCCTTTTGTAATTCTCCTGGCATTCCCTATATGCATCCATCCCAGCCAAAACACCAGTGTAAATTAAATGGCACGCAACCACACCACTGATGTAGTTCTCCCAGTAGAACCAATTGAGTGACCAAAAAGCAGAGAAGGTATGACTACTTTGTATCCCCATAGACTACTGGCCAATTAAGTGACTTAATGTTCTTCAATTCCTTTAATTTTGAAAAGAAGGGCAGTGGTTAGGTAACCCAGCAATATAGAGCCATTAAAAAAAAATAAAGCAAGCCAGTAGTAATACAATAATCAGTGACCATCAGGGCCTGGAAAAATGAGTTTGCTCTCACTGGCACTAAGGAGCATCACATGATTATTTAATTACAGCTCTAATTTTTGTCTCGTGGATGGCAACATATCAACAATTAATAGGGCAAATAGAGGAGACTGCATTTTTAAAGAGACAGAACCTATATGAAATAGTGCTTGGTAATGCAATTTATCAGACAGTATAATGCTTCTTACGGCATAGCTGTCATACTGCCAAACATATAAAGAAATTCTACTGGTTCAATTCTCTTGCATGGTAACCATAAAATTCTTCTGGAATGCTTAGAAAACAATAACTACACCTATGAGTATCCTAATTGTCATTTTAAGCGTCAATGCAGAAGTCGGATACTTGTAGGGCTCACAGCCCAAATTCAGCAGTGGAAAAGTTTCAAATGCAAACATGCTATAAAATTGTCTTGAAAAGATGATAACAAAATTCATCAGGAATGGCAAAGATTATTATGGTATTCAGTGAGTCAAGCGAAGAAAAAAGGAAAAAAGGAAGTCAATACAACACAGTCAATGGGACAGAGATTGATTTTGACCGATTGACTTTACTGTGAGATTTTCTTACAAAGCATACTGAAACTAGGGGCTCAAAACCTGTATCATACCGTTCCTGCACAGGACTGCAAGATAAGAAATGAAAAACAAGACCCGAAAGAAGATGTATGAGATATATTATCGACTGAAAAGCTCTGCTTTAAAACAGTTGGATGCGGTTTCCCTTGTGCCTTGTCCTGCAATGACGGCAGTGCAGAACCTAGGAACTGTGGGAAGTTCACTATGTCGATAGCACTTTTCACAACTGGGGAAATCTGGAAACATATCAAAAGAAACACCAGTTTTATGCACCTTTTTGCAAATGTACTCACTTTTCCACAGCAGTGGGTGGACCAAACTACGAACCCCATAAATTTATATTATCCAGTGCATGTTTCAGACAATAGTCAATATCTGACATAGCAAAACCAAGTTCCAAATTCCCTCTCAGCAATAAACTCTACCTGTGAAAAACCTACCATACTGTGCTTAGAAGTTTTTTTTAATTCTACTTCTATAAAAATTAAACATGCTTTTTCATTTGATATTCTAAAATCTACCCTTTGAAGAAGCAAAGAAACACCGAGTTTGGGCCTTCGCACAGAAAAAACCCCCACTGCTAAACAGCAGTTCAAGTATTATTGCAAAAAGTGCGACTAGAGAAGCAGTACTATTACAACAAATGCTCCATTCCTCCCCAAAATTGTGTCAAATTAAGTTGTTTTCATTGAAGTCATGAACATTCTGGATTGGAGATCTTAATCTATAATCTTAAAAAGAAAGCTGGCAAGCAAGAGCTTGTATATAAAAGTAAATATCATTCTTTTTATGCACTGGTTACTATACAGATAACATGTCTCACAAAGACTGTAATTAAATGTCTAGTGCAGAAGTAACACTAAAAAGCATACAGTATTATTACATTACAATGAATCCTTAGAAGCTAAAACTGTCATTTTCAAGTTTTAAGATGCCTTTAATTATTCTTGAGACTTCTTACATTTATCAAGGAAGCCCACCTATGATGAAAAGCACTAATGATTTAAAATCTTTCTAATACTGCTCTCCACAAACATATTAATTTAATCTTTGATTACAAACATTTTAAAACTCAGTCTGGAATTCCTCTCCACTTCATTTTTTGCCTTTGGTCCTTCTGAGAGCCTGCATGCACACATGCTCTATCCCACTCTCTTTCCCTTTCTCTCTTTTCTGTCTTTTATTTAATGTAATAGAAGTAGGAATATAGGATGTGTATGATATTTAGAAATTTCCTCCTTTTCATTGAAAATGTTTTTAATTACCTGGCTATTATGATCAGACACATATTCTAAGTGCAGCTGCTGAAAAGGAAATATCTTTCTCATACCTTTGCATGTGGGTTTGAGTTCAGAGCAGCAATTCTCGGCACTTCTGCTGAAAGTGTTTTCCACTCTAGGACTGATTTACAAATATAAAGAATTACTTAATCCTTCAGTGTTCTATGAAACACGTATATTACTAATTTTGTAGCTGGATAAATAAACCAGGAGCATATTAAGGCCGCATTTATAAAAGGAGAGTGCTGCAGCTTCCTTTTCCTTCATATGAAGTTATGTGCTGAGCATTTTCAAAATCAGGGTTCCAGCATCGAGGATGGCAAACAGGGCAAGGACAGGTGTTAACCCAAAATTACACATTTTTTTCAGGACTGAAACCACAACCAGGAGTTCAGACACCAGAAAAGATTACAAGACAGTCCTCCAAGCAGAGGTGGTCTGAGTGCATCACCAATTCGTCTAGTGAGCAGCAAGTGTAACGACCCATAAATGATTGCTGCTGGCCAAATAAATCCTGTCAGAGCAGGATCCTGGGAAGACGAGATACACTTGAGGTTTAAGGCACCTCCCTCATCTCCTCAGGTCATATCATGTCATAATGCGCCACGGGAAAGAGATAGAGCAGATAGTCGCTGGAAGTTACGTAAGGCCAGTGCAGCTGACAGACGTGGCCCATCCTGATGTTCTGCACCCAGGTGCAGCTGGGGTGACCGAGGCCCATCTGCAGGCCAGCAGGCTCCTCTGCTTCTCTAACCTGCACTTCCCGACAGTGAAGCACAAGGTAGTGAGAGCTAACTCTTGTGAACCTAGAGCAGTGCAGAGGTGTCACCAGCGATGCTTTACAGCCGCTCAGAGACAGCAGCTAGCCTACACTCCAGTGAAAGCACGTCTCACCATCCCAATCCCAGCAAACACAAATGCACAGTGTTTCACAGGGGAATCAATCTCCAAAGAGATTGCTGTGCCTGGGTGTTCTAAATAAATAGCTAAAAGGTGGACCTTGGCACAAATAACTAAGTGTTAGTGTGTCCCTCAGCCAATCTGAACACCAAACGCTGATCCTCTACAGGAACAGTAAAAACTAAGCTCTGTAGTGACACACCAGTGTGCATGGGAGCAAAGTCAGGCTCAGCAAGTTTAAAAGGAAATATTTAGAATTCAGATGGTGCCTGAGGTATGTTACTACATTCTACTACTGTACTCTACTATTATTATGCCATTCCTAGTACACTGCACCAGATAAAACAGATTAAGAGTAGATTACCACTGGTAGAGGGCTCAAGGACCAGATCAGAACATATGTACAAGATCAGTGCTGGCAAGTCTCCTTAAAATTAATCTCTACCAAGACTTTAACCTATGAGAGCAATGCTGTGCAGAAGCCATTAGAAAGCTGACATTTGCAAAGTAATAGAATGGATACCCATTACGTAAGGAAGTGTTGGTGATAACTGTGGTAAGCTTAGATGCCACAGAATGGCAAATGTTGGAAACCACCAGCGTTTTTGAAAGGAACATCATAGCATATCCTCTTGGAAGTAACAGTTACAAGTTGTGGTCAGGGCTGATGAGAGTTCATGATACCACAGCCAAGCGAACTGACCAACAAGCCAACTTAGTGTTAAGTATAATACTTTCAGAATCTGAGGAAGAAATGAACCTCTCAGGTAAAAGTTATTAACGGAATCCTTCAGCAGAGAATTTAGAGAAGCTTTTTGCAAACTGTGGGTTATTCTGACTGCAGTTATCTTCAGTTCAAACGCTGGCTACTTGGACTCATGACTCCAAGATTAAAAGTAACATCAACAGAGCTTTCTGACACTGACTTTATAAAGTTGCAAAATTTCCGTATAGCAGGCAGTAAGAACTGTAAGTTACTCTTTAACCGTCAAACTGTTTTACTTCTTTTTTTTTCTTTTTTTTTTTTTTTTAGATTCAGTAGCAACTTTGTGACAACTAAAGTTTAAAAAATGCACTTGATTGCATAGTGACAGATTTGCAGAACATTTTTCATCACACACACATATGTGCTTTCAGTTATTAATAAAATGCTTCTGCCCTTAATCTGCCATTGCCTGAATATACAATTTCAGTGTCTTGGATAGACAAATACTGTTAAGGAATTCTGTTTTCCCTGTTTGAGATGCAATTCAATTACACCAAGTAAAACTGAATACTATGTCTTTAAAACTGGCTTTGGCTTGCCACAGAAAGGAATACCGGATCACCATTCTATTAAGTTCCTCTTAGAGTGGAATGACAACAAAACTTTCTTCTCTTCCTCACCCCCCCCCCCCCCCCCAACCACCCCCCCCTTCCTTTTCCCCTTGTTTTAAACAAGGAAGAGCCAGCTGCCCTGGGTAACACCACAGGTAGATATTAAAATGGAGACAGCCATTATTTAGTGGCGACAGGAATATAAATACAGGCACTAACCTATAAACTGGTGTTTACTTCAGGAAAGTAAGTCATATTTTTTCCTCTGATTGCCGTGCTGTCAGTTTAATGCAGCGTAAATAAACAGTAGGTGCATGATAGCTTTAAGTAGAAAGTGTTCATTCCACAAGAGGAGCAGATTACTGAAGCCTGATGCCTATAACGGCAAAAACAGAACTTCCATTTTACCTGGCTAAGAGTCTTGTGGTTTTTCTATTAAATTAATTTGTCAGAATTCTATGAAAAATCTTATGCACTCAAAGAACTTTACCAAAAACATTCATTTTTGCAGCCCTCAACTTGAACCATTTGAAAAAACAAAAGCCAATCACTCCTCTGTAATTTCATCATCCCATTGCTCTAAATGAAAGCTTTATATAATCAACCTAATATAACAGAAAATAAAATGATATATAGAATTGCCTATACTTTGAGTTATTTTGTTCTTATAAATATATTCCCTGACTAAAAGTAAAAAAATTCCCCTTTGGAAAAAGCAATGATGTCTGAGAAGATTGTATATACACTCTACATCTATTAACATAAATTATAAGAAAGTAAAATGTTCCAGATGTGTTTAAACTGTTGTAGAAGGAAAGTTTGTGGCTTCACTGGATATATATTAAATATATCTAGAGAGAGCAATGGCAGTTATATACAAGAAGGCAATAAAATGCTTCACTAGAGTCTATGTTAAAATACCATAGTTCCTAGAAATATGACTAAAACGTTTCAGAAGTCATATTTCCCCCAGTTTTAATTCAGACATCAACTTTAATGTATTTTTCTATATATTACAAACTCTTTTATTAATAAAGTAATCTCCTTAATTTTTTTTCAAATACAGCTGGAAACCTTCAAATTCCTCTGACAATACTTAGATTAAAAAAAATAGGTGACATTAAAAAGGTGACAATACTTTGAAAGATCAAGCATTTAAAAGATTTGGTGGGGGTTTTTTGGTCTTTTTTTTTTAAGAACACCAGACTTCAGCTGATTATCTTCTAAATGGCAGCTGCGCACATGTAAACCCCTCTTTATCCCAAACCTGTAATGTGGGAGAAACGTCTCTAAAGAGGTTTTGGTGCTGCAGGAGTGGATGTGCCCACGTCCCCAGCAGGGCTGAACGTGGTGGTTGGTGCCCGTGGGATGCTGGCAGGGCTGCAGGCAGGGCTGGCACTGCCTGGGGAAGCACAGCCACAGAGGGCAGGTGCTCATCCGCTGACCTGCTGGGCCTAAGCTGCAAACCAAAGAGGTCCCCTGCTCGTGCGGAAGCTGGGGCTGGTGTGGCAGCCTCTCTCTGCTTCTGACACTACCCAAGCCCTGTGTCCCATCAGTGAGTTGCAGATCGACTGCTTCACACTGCTTTCCCTGGAGCACAGCAGCAGGTTAGGATTCACATGAGCCACTAAAATAGCATGAGAGGGGAAACTGCGAGAGTTACTTTGCTATTTAAAGTATTGAGAACAAAGAATATAAAAAGGAAATGGCCAGTTTTTCAAAATTCATGCACAAAAAGCATTTCATTTAAATATTTTTTTTGTTCCAGTAAACTATTTTGCATACAAAGGACTTATTTATTACATATTTGAACTTGTGGGAAAAAGGGAAGGAATGCACTGATTCCTGAAATAACTCTACAGCCTTTTTGGAGGCTTCGCTATTCTGTGCTCTTGTTCTACTCTGAACAGTTTTATTACAGGGACAGAGGAATTCCTTGGAGTCAGTTGTTTCTTTTCCACTAGCTGTACTGAAGAGTGGGCATACATAGCATACTAGCCAAGGATTTTAATTTCTCTTCTGTTGCCTTATTATGTGTGTGCACTATCTGTTCCGACGCATGCTTATATGTGAACACGTTGCATTTTCTGCCTGCTCATTTTTTTACCTACTCTATGTTATTTCACATTTCCTTGCAAAACCATTGCTTCGACTTGAAAAGCAAGGTAATACCAACAACAATCACAAATAGAAAGTGAATTAGAAAATGAGTGTGTGTATATATAAACACATTAAGGAGCATATAGGAGTACGGGATTGGAAAGAGCATTCTCAAATTCTACAAATAGTACTGAAGAGTAATTAGAAGACAGAAACTGCAGAGAACATGCTATATTCACGTCTATACCCTCTACGCTTACAGTTTCAAGTTGTTTTTGAATAGTGCGCCTGATTTGACACATTTCTATCTGGTGATTGTGTTAAATGCTTGAAGAGATAGTGAAATATCTAAGCATTCCTTGTGCTAACTACAGCTGAAATTTTACACTTATTGTAACCTTTCCTAACAATGTGAGAAAAACAGAGTAAATATATTAAATTTGTTTCACAACAGATGCTTAGGTTGTTAATATTTAAGATGCCTATTCATGCTATTCCTGTCTGCACATTTGTCAAAAATGTAAGCTTGAATGCTAATGTTTGCCAGCAGACTACAGCAGACAAATATATGAATGCACTGTACCAAAATAATATAAAGTAGGAATAAGGGGCCGCTGCTAACTCCCACCCAAGCAGCACGGACCAGAATGAAAGGGCACCTCCAGATCACACGCCCTGGAGTCTCTGCATCTGAATTTGTGAATTATTTTCGCAGAAGCGCTGCGCTCATTCGCACGGACTAAAACCAGCGGAGAGCTTTCCTCGGCTTAAACTCCTTCCAGCTTAAGAGTGCAAAGTGTTTCAGAAAACTTAGATTGTAGCGAAGTTTCTCCCGCAGTCAGAAAAAAGCTGGAGACCGGCAGAGGGAAACTCCGGGTCGGGCAGGTGCCTGCCAGGAGCGCTCCCCCCGGCAGCGGCGGAGACGGCGACAAAGGGCCGAGGATTTAGCAAAACCTCGGGCGGCGGGTTCGGACACGGAGCGGAAAAATCAAAAATAAAATCCCGGAGCACACAGACGAGCTCCTGGCACCGCTCCCCGTGACAGCGGCAGCGCCGGGTCGTGCCGCGGGCGGGCGGGGGGGACGTGCCACCCACCGCCACGGGCGCGCCCCCGGCTGGGCCAGCCGCCGCCGCTCGGCCGCCCGCGCAGCCCCCGCGCCCCGCGGAAGCGCCACCCCGCGACCCCCACCCCCCCCGCGGCCCGCGACCCCCCGGCCCCGCCGCCTCGCCCCGCGCCGTCGGGGGCGCCGCCGCCCCGCGCCCGCCGCTGCCGGGAGGCGCGCGGGGCTGGCTAAGAACTTTGCCAAACTTCTGGGGTTTTTTCCCTATGCCCCCACCCCCACCTCTCCCCGCTCCCCTCGTGCCGGCGGCGGGTGAGACGGCAGCGGGCAAGGGAGCGGAGCGGAGCGGAGCGGGGCCGGCGACCGGCAGCGGCGCGGCGGCAGGTGTGAGCCCGTGCCGGCCGGGAGGCTCCGGCAGCGGCAGCGCCAGGCGCAGCCACCCGCCCCGCGCCTCCCTCCCGCCCGCCCTCCCGGGCCGGCACTGCCGGCCGCGGTAAATCGCCGCGGCGGGTGCCCCCGGCATGGCTCTGTCCCCCCCTCCGTCCCCCACGTCCCCGAGGAGAGACGCCGAAGGAGCGGGACCAACTCACTCATGGGAGCGCGGCGGGCGAGGCCGGCGACACCTCCGGCTTCCGAGGCGCCGGCGAAGTTAATTGCACTGAAGTTCAAGTTGTCTTTTCACCCATCAGGAGTGGGCGTTTAAAGGAAGGAGAGCGAGGAGGAGGAGGGGGAGGGGGGAGAGTCTCTCTCGCTCGGTCGCTCTCGCACACACACACACACACATACACAGGCACACGCATGCACGCACGCACACACACACACGCACACGCACCCGCCCGCTCGGCTCCGCTCCCGAGCTGCCTCAGCAAGGAGGAGCCCGGACGGAAAACACCAGGGCAGCAAGGTACCGGCGTGGGGCAGCCCTGCCTCTGCCTGCGTGTGTCTGTGCGGGTGTGCCTGCGTGTGTGTGTGTATATGTGTGTGAGTGTGTGTGTGTGCCCGCGCTCCCCCCGCCCGCTGCCTCGCACGGCCCCTCCAGGCGGGGAGGTGCGCGCTGCCCCCGGGGAGGGGGCGGCGGTGCCGTCGGGGCAGCGCGGCCGCCGGAGGCCGGTCCGACTGGGGCCGAGGGACTCGGAGCCCTGCGCCGCCCGCTCGGCTCCGCGCCCGCTGCCTCCTGCCTGCGCGGCGGCGGTGGGAGGGGGGAGAACCGAGCGGCGGCTGGAGCGCAGCGGTGGCGTGTGTCTGTGTGTGCGCGGCGGCTCCTTCCCTCCGCCGGCTCCCGGCCCCGCGGGGCGGTGGGGCTGACTTGGTGGAAGTGCCGGGGGATGATGGTGTGCGTGTGTCCATGCCTGCCGTGTCCCCCTTCCCCCCGCAACTCGGGTCGAAACCTTCCACCGTCCCCGCATTGCCTTCCCCGGGCACCGCGCCCCCGCCCCCCTCTTCCTCCTTCTCTCCATCCTTCCCCCGCTCCTTTATTTCCACAGCTGTCCCCGCGCCCTCTGGCCGCCCCCCGCCGCTACTCTCAGAGCCCCGGCGGCAGCCCCTTTCGGGCAGGCAGCGCCCCACGGCCACCCTCGATTTGAGGTGACCGAGGGAGAGAAGCTCCGATACCGCGCTGCCGGCCTCCGCGGGCTGGGGATGCCCGGGTGCGACAGGCAGCCCCCGCAGGCCTCTGGCCCCCGGCATCTCCGCTGCCCCGTCGGGCCGGGAGCGGGGCCGAGCATCACTCTGCTGCTTCTGCCTGGTGTTTCACCTGGCACCACGTGCTCCTCCGTAACGCTGTTCGAGAATTGCCTTTATTCGTGAAACTTCTCCTAGGGGAAGTACTTTACTCTCCTTTTTTTGTTGTTGTTGTTTTTAAGACCTTCTTTCCCCTCTTCACTGATGCAGGATTTGGAAGTGGAGTTCCCGGAGAATGACCCTGGCAATGAGCGAGCACAGGTTTCCCTGATATCTGAGGCTGTTTCTTATTCCCTAGGAGACCGATGAGAGAGGGGACCCCGGATGTCAGCCCAGTCTCCGTTTTTTTTATTTGTCTCAACTTTGAGGCAGATTTTTCTCTTTCAGCTCTGGGAACTCACAGGTAGAATTCGCGTTGGCACCTTTGCATGAAACAAGACCAAGGCCAAGAAGTTGATACGTCATTGCTTTTCCTAGTTAGCCAGCAGTATGTCCTTCTATTAATTGCTATTAGTAAGTTAACCTTGCAGCTCAGTTATTGAATAATCATTAATCCATGGAGGATACACAAGCCCAAAGGTTAACAATAGGAATAGCAATTAATAATACTGACCTTGCCAGTGGGGAGAGTATTTTTGTCACAGTTATTAAAAGGCACTACTATTTATACTAGGTATAGTGATGCAAATTTGGACTCAATATGTTGAGTACCAAATTACTGCAACAACACCAGAAATTAATTCACCCCTTTATCTCCATGTTATCAGTCCTCTGACTTTTTCTCCGTTTAAAATGTATCATCCCCTACTCTCTCATTTTAAATAGAAATGCTAGGTCTTTAATCAATTCTGACATTTCCACTAGAAAATAACATTGAACTCACTTACACAGATAAAAATTTATTTGCCTGCAACTGATTTGTTGTAGTGCTTTGGACCTATTCATTTCTCAGAGAGGACTTAGCTTTTTATGGTCTTTTGATACCATGGGGTAATAAATGGAATATCAGTACAAAGGGGACATTCTCACTTTTATAGGTTCAGCTCTCCACTCCCTAGAGTTGCCTCCTTGCAGAGCTATTCTGACTGACTGACTGACTGACTGACTAACCTACATCCTTCTATTGTCAAAGACAATATCCTTTATTTGTATCACATTTCTGACTGGCTGGTCAGTAAGCCCTAATAATAATCATGTTTCATGTCTCAGAAATCTAATAATCAAGTTACTCATTGCTACAAATTGCAGCTAAGCTATTTGGGTTAGTCACGTTATCCCCACTTTAAAGGCAGGGAAACTGAAACAGGAAAATTAACACATTTGCCTGAGGCTACACATGGATTTAAGACCAGATCCAGAACTGGAACTGAATTTAGACCAAGCTCCTTCTTAAGGATCCTCAAGTGCACCATGGAAAATCCTTCCTTAAAATCAAAATGCAACATAAACCTTGTTTTTCATCAACTTTGTGTGTTAGTCAAAATAGACACACTTTTTTGTAAGGTCACATTTTGTTTTTAAAAGATAAGGTTTATCCAGCTTTAAAAATAAAAGTGTGGCAATACTTTTCAACTACATCAGTCAGTTTACTTTGGAAACAAATATTTAATATCAGACTGTGAGCAGTAATGGGAGTAGAATTGCTTGTTATTAGGCTACTGTAAACAATATTAGCTGAATGTTATAGTATTGTTACAAACCAACAAATTATGATGGGAAATCCGGCATTAGTATAGATAAGGTGCCCTTTCTTACCTAGTGTGCATTGGTTTTCACCATAATGCTCCTTTAGTGCTTTTACTATCAAAATACCTAGTATGTGTCTAAACACTGAAAAACATATGGGACAACCATATACTGTGTTTGAGAGTTATGACTTATATCATTAAGCAGTGAGTTTTAGCAAGCTGTATCGTTCATGTCACTGAAGCAAGACATATATTGCCTGCCCTTTAGCTGTGGCATGTCATCAAAGCTATATGGTATGACTGAGCACAGATGGCATGCCTAAAAATCAGGTGTACAATATAACTTTCCTGTTACTGACACGTAGATATTTCCTCTTCCTCAGTGTCACACCTTAGATGTTTGCTTGCCCAGCCTTCTACAGGAACTATAGAAAGTCCTGTTCATCCTGCTCATCCCTGATGCCTGGAACTGTGCAGTTGAAACCCTATACAGAATAAGTATTCGCATTCTTTTTAAAAATTTTTTTATTTATGCTGACAGCTACTTTCTGAGCATTTTTAGAGTCCTGATTTGAGAGAAGTGGGTGCAGATCTCATTCAAATAGTCATTCTCCAATACCATTAGCATTACCTGCCAAAAATGAAAGTGGCATATGAATCACAATAAGCCACTCATGAATTTGTGGATTTAGAACCTGCCAAGGAACAACAGATACACGATTTCAAAGACCCATCAGTTTTAGGTACTTCCAACAGTGCATAAAAGTACTTTTATCCAAAGACCATCTTATTGATGGCACATTCTATAAGGCCTACAGACATAACTGATTCCAGGGAAGGATAATACTGACTGAAAATATTTCTTTTTTTACAATTGAAGTAGTGAACGTGATAAATCTGCTAATCATAACCATGTCAGAGGCCCTTCCTGAGGTGCCCCTTATTGAAGTGCTACTGTGACATAATGATGTGTTTCTTTTGTGTGAGAAGAGCTTTAAAATCCTCTGGGAAATATCACAGTTGCTTTCCAGTTCCTTTCAGACATGTAAATACCTTTATGTTTAGACATGAGTACAGAGGGGTGGAAAGTGAAGTTCAGCGAGGAGTAGAGTGGGGTTAAAAGCATCCACATGGATCCAGGAACCAAATACATACATATATGGGGGTTTTTTTCTGCATCTGATATTACCTGGGGCTTGAAATGAAGTGTTCAGTATCAAGAAGAAACGCTGCAGGAACGTGTGCCTACTTGAGAGTTATGTTGACCCATGGTTGACAGAGAAGGCCATATTCTGCCTGAAATTACAGTTGAGCACCAGAACTCTCAGTAGTGGTCAGATACTTATGTCATTCTCAAGTCATTCTCAAGTAATAGGTAAATTATCAAGTATGGTTTATTTCCAGCTTTTCCATCTGTGAAAACCACTACATGCCACATAGCATTCTTTTTAATTGCTTGCTTTCATCATGGTTTGCTTAAGCTGAGCACATCAGAAACTGAAAATAACATTTGGGTCTTTTTTCCATCTTAACATACAAAAACTCCAGCCTACGTTTTGAAAACTATTTATATGTTATTATTTGTGAAACATAGCAAAGAAACCTGCATATTGGCATGGTCTACACATGGATGTCTCAGCAGTTTGATGAAATGTTGAGACTTGGTTTGAGTAACTGTGTTCCAACCAGTTATAAATGTTATCCATTGTAGATGAAAATGGCAGTCAACAGATACAACCATGCTGAAGTAGACTTCTGTGCATATTTTAAATGCAAGTGGCCATTATCAGCTGTACCACAACCTTTTCTGATGTTTGATCTTGCAAGTGGCTCAGTGGAAGACAGTCAGATGTCTTTTTCTGAATGTATCCTCAGTGCATTTCTGCAGTCTCTTGGTTATTCTACTCTTCATTGGTTAGACACCAATCTCTCGAGCTCAGGCCTATATCACCTTGCTACTTGAATGTCTGTTCTGCAAATTTGTTTACTGAAGTGGGCATCATGTCAATAATAGCATATTCATCTGTCTCCAGACTGGTTTAAGTTCTCTCCAATCATACAGTGAAGGCCCGTGTTTCCAGGCCCTTATGCTACACAGTACCTCAGTCCATTCGGCCTCTCTCCAAGATGGCAACGACTTTCTGCTCCACATCTCTGTTACAGGACATCTTTGGATTACCTTAAAAAGTAAACTGCATCCTGTAGATGTTCTCATAAAACTTTGCTTTTTGGAAACAAAGATCAACTTTTTGCAGGTGCATCAGTGGTGTCAGACCCACTTCTGTTTTGCCTGGCTGCCATCTCCTTCCATCAAGTCTAAAAGTATCATTTTTTAAATTTATTGAAGGAGATAAT
Organism: Phylloscopus trochilus trochilus; assembly: GCA_016584745.2. Lineage (NCBI taxonomy): Eukaryota > Metazoa > Chordata > Aves > Passeriformes > Phylloscopidae > Phylloscopus > Phylloscopus trochilus. The sequence goes on from WQNJ02000546.1 coordinate 36,439,737, forward strand.
ATTTGTGGGAACCACTTTTCCTGCACATTGTCTGTTCTTTTCTCCTTCCACTTGGTGTCTGGTTTGTCTTGGCTGCTTTTAAAACTTCTGTTGCCTCTAGTGAGGGACTGCCAGGTTAAACCAGTGAAGAGAAACCAGGTGACTGTCTACTTTTATGAATATAGGTTGTGTATAATAAATTCCGGTTTTACATCTATGCAAATTAAATCATCATATGATTCTGACTACATGCATTTTTTATCAAATATGGCATATATTTCACAAATTATATTTAACTTGTAGTCATGTTGCAATTTTGAATAGCTAACTAGGAGTTACAAGGTGTGCCACTACATCTTAGTAAACAGGTTTACAAACGAAGAAGAAACAGGAGAAATTTAGCTTTTTTTCTTGTATTCTTAGTAAGTTCAGTGAAAAAGCTTTTCCTGTTATAGGTGATAATATAAACATCTCACTAGTGTGCTATTTAGTGACAAGAGTACACTTGATTTCTAGAAATGTAGAGATTTTGTAAGGGCCTAAACAGAATGTGCCCAGAATAAGGAAGTTTCAGAGAAACATGTCTTTGGTCTGGAGTTTACAGCATCTAGTTAGTGAGGCCTTTTATTAATGTTTCTTGTCACAGATTAGAAGACATCGGTCACAATCTCAAAATAAACATTTCACTTCTGCAAAATTATATTTTCACCTCAGGAATATTCTGAAGCGAAAACAGGATTTAGCATAATTCTTCCTGGGGACACAGAGGGTAGTTTTGGTGTCAAGCCCCAAGCTTTGCAATATGATTCCCAACCATAGGTACACAAGACTTTGAATAATCAGTCTGTCAGATGAGCTATGGCAGGCATTATGCTGTGAAGGTAACCACTCAATGCTTTCAATGTTAATGATCTTCAGTGACTGCTGCTGGTTTTTTTCCTAAATAAAAAGATATTTTGGTGAGCACAAATACGTCTCTGTCAATATTTGTGTTTCGGTCAATAAGAGGATCTGCATGGGTTGAAATGTGGGAATCGGGTGGAATTTAAACATGTGAACAAACAGCTGTGATTCACAAAACCTCTTCTAAGAAGTTGCCTAAACCTCAAAGCACTAGGTTTGCCTTAGAGTTAGTTCCTTTTCTACCTGGGACTCCTAAGTGGCCTTCAGGACTGTTCATGCCCACCCAAGTCCTCTAGACCTGCAACATCCTTCTGCTTGAGTGTCTTGGTCAGCTTGGCCCCCTGGTCACTTGTGAAGTGTGCCCAAACTCCCTGACATAACTGCATTCTTGACAAAATGCAGCAGGGTCACTGTGGTAATGATGGGACTTATTCCCAGGACTGCTTTTATTTTTACTCTTATTTTTGTTTTTGGTTTTTTTTTTTTTTTTTTTTTAGGGGGGATGTTGTATGTATTTCACAACAATTTAACATAGTTAAGACAAAAATAATCCCGAGAAAACTCAGTGTGTGCCCCAGCCCTGGGAATAAACTAAACATAAGATTATGATCTAAGGAATCTTGAATTCGTTTATGCTCAAGGGCACTGTTTCAGCAGAAGGGTCGGGTCGAGACTGCCTCTTCTAGAATAACCATCAGCCTGGTGGTCAGAGTCCTCCCTGGGGTGAGAGGAGTTGTAAATTGGGGCCTTTCAGGGCAGCAGAGATGAATCCCATGATTGCATTAGTGCTCTAATCACAGAGTTGTTATATAGAGGGAGATGGGAAGCCAGCTTCTCCTCCAGCTATGTTTTAATAAAACATAAGTTTTGAAGGAAAGATCACAGGAACCTATTTTCATAAAAAGAACGAGGGTGTAGATATTGAGTGGATGGAGGCATCTCTCAGACAGCCCTGGGTAGAGCCCTGTCTTTAGAGGTAACCCTCAGGTAGAACCTTGGCTTTAGAAGGAGGCAGGATTGTAGATTTAGGACAAACCTCATTTTTCCCCTGGTTAACTCCAGTTGTCTTATGTTAAGGTCAAGACACACTGTGCTGGCTGTTTTCCAGGCCACCCAGGTGTCTCTCCTGGTATGCTGCAGGAAAGACATGCTTTCAAAACAGGATTCTGGATACTTGGTAGGGAACCACGGGACAAAAAATTCAGTGTTGGAGTACCAGGATCCTTTATAGGATTAGGCCATAAACTATATAAATCAGTATCTAATTATTCATAGCAGTTTATTTCATATTAACAGCAATACTTGGTATCTGCTGGGAACTGTTCTCTCAGTACAGTTTCTGGTCCATTTTTATTTTGCATCACAGAGGACAGCACAGGAAACTGTTGGATTGCATATTACTTATAATGAAAATTCTCACTGTAAGTGTTTCCCATTAGAAGCTCTAATGGCTAACATGGCTAGACACTCATATTTGTTTTGAGTCCTGTGGGATCTGAGGTTAGAATTGGAATTATTATGGAATTTATCTAAATTAAAATGGAAGTAGACTAAAATTTTGGCCTTTTCTAGGAAAAGTGTAATATTTAAAGATGCTTATTTCTTCTTTAAAAGTAATTTCATTTTGCCTATTTGAAAACTTCCAAAATCAGGGCACAATATATTCCTCCAAAAAAAAGCTAACTACTTGACAGCAGTCCATTGCATGGATTTCTTCTGCCATGGAAAAACTGACTGCTTTTGCCACATATAGGGTGTATGGGCACAGTTCAGACAGTCTTCCCCATCTGTGTTTCCTTCCCCAAACCTGCTTGATACAACTGAAGAGTAGGTTACAAAGCTGTCCTGGAACCCTTCCACTTATGATCTACATCCTACAATATGAAATATTCTAAATATCTTGGGCTTTCCCTAGCTAACAAGCTGGTTATTCTGGCTATGCATGAAGATACAGATTTGGGTCTTAATTAACATCTGCAGTTTAATCAAACCATTTATGATCCTGAGAAATCTGAACTCTAGACTTTCTGGTTTTTCTGATGACAGACAAATACTATGAACTAAAATAATAGTTTAGTATTTAAAGCATTTGCACCGGCAAATGCTTTAAATACTAAACTATTATTTTAGTTCATCTATGGCCGTGGTAAGTTTTGTGGCAGTGTGAGAAGCCTGAAGATCATATTTTTCAGTGTCTGACGAAGAATTTGAAGATAATAGATATAATCAAATATATTAGGGACTTGACGAAAGTTTTTGGTGTTTAAATTTAAAGAGCATTCTATGCCATTTTACAGGGTCTAACTCTCCTGTGGTGACAGTCCTGTAAATCTCCAGCTAGGCCCAGTTTTATTATAAAATAAGTTGGCCCAAAAGAGAAAATATGGAATAAATTGCTGTGAAAGTGGCTTGGCCTGTTTAGTCTGGTGACCCAGTGAAACAGTGGAGGACTTTATAATCTGCAATGCAGACAGGTCTTCATTGTTGAAGGAAGCAGGAAGTGCTAAGAGGGCTGTAATTGCATATTCTTTAATAAGAAATATAATTGGTGCTTTCACCAAACAGATCTCAGACAGATTTTAATAGTGTGCACACATTCAGAAGCCTCTGGAACACACCTTTTTACCCTAATTTGTTCATATACATTGATATATTCTAATGTATTTACACCCTCCAAAAATGTAGTCCATGTAGAACATTTCTGAATTGCAGGGTTCCTTACTCCTTTTTAGGTTGACTGTGATGACTCAGTAAGACAAAACAAGATCCAGTAGATGTGTTTCTTTTGATACTTGGAAGTTTCTGTCCTAGAACAAAGGCTCATGTTTGCCGTGATTACAGCGGTCAGTCTTCACTGCACTATCAGGGCCTTGCCGTCTTTCATTGTGCAGCATGTTTTAAAAAACCCACAAACCCCTCCATATTGTATATTTTTTCAAAAACTTCAAATTAGGAAACCACATTTGTGATGTAGTATGATTTTCCTTGTTGAATGTGAAGGGATAAAATCTTGTGTTACACCAGCATCAGCATAAGTCTTGGTTGATACGAGGGAAGCAGTGTTGTGCAAAGCCTATCATAAGTACTGAATATGAAATCAGCAAAAGGATACGTGATCTTCTAACATGGCTTCAGGTGGCTGAAATTCAGTTTTTCCTATTTCACATTCTATAATCGTGTTGTAGTCATTGCTAAACAAATAGTTTTCTTAACTGGCATTAGGTGTATGGCTCCCTGTGAACCATGGTAACCGAGGCTTGAGATTTATGAACGATTGTTTAGTTTTCATCAAACTCCCTCAATCTGTAGATCTAAGCAAAAATCACACCATATGTTGAAAATGAGTTCAGTAGTGACTGTCTTTCAGCAGCTGTGCTAAATTTGTATTGTTCTGCAGTGTTATGGACAGCTTTTTTCAAAACAATTGAGATCACACATATATGCTTAATTATTTTTATTACCATTGAGTATCACATTTTAAATGGCTTGAAATCTTCTTTCTGTGAAAGGTGAACCTAGGAAAACATTTGCTTTTTGTCCCAGGATACTCATGCTTTCAGTTTATTTGTAGAAAAGGTAAAGCTTGGAAGATAGATGCTCTACGTAACCAAATTCTAGAATAATCAGCTAAAAATGTAAAAGGTTTCAAGCTCTGCACCATAAATGTCATGTATTTTTTGCTTTACTACAAAAAAAAAAAAAAGTACTGCATTCTCCTGTAGATTGGACATTGGCTTTAGAATATAAATGCTTGACTGATAGCAACTTGTGTGAGTTCATCAATTCCTTTTATATCATCTGCTAATCAATCACACCCTGTGAAAGGCTTCCATTGCTGAGGTAGCCTATGTGTGAAGTGTCCTGCTTTAGTCCCAGGCAGGTATCCAATATCATTTATCAGATCAAGGAAAGGCTAAGACAGTCTGCATTGTCTGCTGATGATATTCAAACAAGTGAGGTTTAGGAAGAGATTTTATTAAAAAGAAAATCTACAGAAAGAAGAAAAGTACCACTATGGCTGGTCATAGTTCATACGGTTTGTCTCTTTTAAAACCGCATGTGAAGGTAAGTTGCATCTGTGCAAGCAGGAAAATGAAATCGTGGTTTGCTACTGCTTGGCAATATTCATGCAGTGAGTCAAGTCAACAATACTGAGGTTGAGCAGAACACAAACCAAGGAGGCTGCCCATGCAAATGATACATCCTGGTTGCTTCCTCATGAACTCTTCCATGAAATCTTGCTGCACCCATCTTGATTGCATATGCTAATCCCGGCTTCTTAATTGACTCATAACAGATTTATCTGGATTTCCAACTTCCTCTTCTCTTTAGAATGTTAATTAAAAGAAAAAAGATTACATTTAAGATATTCATGACAGTAGCAGAGTTTTCTTCTAGAGGTGTTCAGAGGCAAATTTTGCTTTTATTTAGATGGGACTATTTAAAATCAATGAGCTTAAGTCTATTTTGCACTGGGGACCTTTTGATACCCACATAGTAAAAAATGGCCTCAGCAGAAATTGAAGAATTTACAAAGTTCATGGAGTATATTTTCTACATTTTTCCTCATACAGTAAAATTGAGACAAAAAATTATATATAAAGCCTCCAGCTTTTAATATAAAATACATGTAACAGTCCAAAGCTAGTTTCTTTGGATGAAAATGAGCTCAGAACTGCTCATGTAGACTTGTAGATTCTCCCTGTCTTCCCCTAAATCACTCACTATCACTATTAGACCTGCAGAAGTAGGAAAAAGAGATATCCTCTGTGTGGAATATGGAGATTTCAAGTCATGTCCCTAGCCTAAACAGAGAATTTTCCTTGGTATTTTCTAAGCCAGATGCAGAGCTTGTTTATTTTTAGTCAATATTTAGGAACACTTTAAATAGTAGTCATGTTTTTTGTCATATGGACAAAATAAGACTTAATTATAGAAGAAGTAGAATGAAAATTCTCTTTTTCCTTTAAAAAAATCCAAACAAAAAAGCAAACCTTGTTCCTACTGTGGAGTTGTACAGGGCTTTTTTCCCCTAATTTTTGCTATTGTTTTTGTTTCTCCTGAGTAAGATATTTTGTAGTCATACTCTTGCTTGGTAACCCACCATATTGTTGTTGGTAATTTGGGCTTTTTTATATTCAGTAGATTAAATCATACTATCCTATTTGGGATCTTCCCACCATTACAGCTCTTGCCACCCATAACCTTATTTTATGATCAAAGGGGAAATAAAGGGAAAGCAGTAATGTTAATAGGCTTTCCCATGCAGTCTCTCTGGGAATGGTCTTTTTATAAGTGTCTTGAACTTGACCTCTTCAGAAGGCCCAAAGGTCCAACACACATTTTTAAAGTTGCATTTAAATTTTAATATTTTTATTCTGTGAAGCCATTTAAAACCTGGCCCTCAAAACACAAAGCATAAATCTTTCAGGACAGTCATCCAGTAAAATTGATGTGTGCGGAAGAGAAATTCCGGAAAACCCCTACAGCTCTGTTGCTTTGCTTTTCATGTTTTTTTATAGATATGTTCCCTACAACACTACCAAATAATCAAACAAAATCCAATGAATAATATTGTGATTTCATCACTCTGGCATTTGAACTTGCAAATACAATTTAGCAATGAATTAGGAAAGGAAAAGTTTTGCATTGCCCCACCCTCATTATAAAAATGTTCTTCTGAGCCAAGCATTTGAGGCATTAGAAAGATTTACAGTAATAATATAAGTAGCAATAATGAACTTGGGAACAAGGGAGTCTTGTAAGGGATTCTCAGAATGAGAGAGAGGTTTTGTAAGCAATTCTATCAACACTAAATAAATATTTAGGAAGATTGTCTTCTCTTAGTGAGTCTGTATAATAATTGTAGCGCTAATAGGAAGTATATGATTTGGGTATGAGAAGATACGTATCTCTGAGCCCATTCAACTTGTTTGTGTGGGTGAATCTAGTTCTCATTAAAGGTACTGGTTTGACTGTCCTGATTACTACAGTCTTCTTTCCATGAAAATGTCAGCTTTGTCACCTGCTGTGCAAGGTTTCCAGCCATCCCAGTTCATCTGAGGGCAAGCTCTCTATCTGCGGTCTCTTTTATTTTGGGATGGTCAAGGCAGCCAGGTGTGACAGGGCAATTTGATAATAGAGTTGGAAAGGAAAAAAAAAAAAAACAACCATGTGTTAAAGGACTGAACTTGACCTGTAGGTGGGGGTCATACCTTTGTTTAATTTTAATTCTGCTTGTGCAAATGTCCTACCCTTCTATTCCTAAATTCAAGTCTCTGACCATACCCAAAAACAGAGGAAACTGGGGATCAGGGGAAGGCAAGGCATGAGGGAAGCAGGCAGGAGTGGCTTCTTGTCTGCCTTACCTCCCTTCTCAGTGTCCTGCTGCAAAGGGAGCAGCCAGGATGGAGTGTGACCTCTTGTACCCAACACTCACCCCGGCTTCCCGAGTGTGCAGCTGAGCTGAGGATGTGGGCACAGAAACAGGGAATCCCATTGGAATTGCTAGGAAAAAACTCTCATTAACTTAATGAGATTTGGAACATTACAAGGGAACTCCAGCTGGAACCAGATCTGAACCTGAGTGCGAAACATTCCTGAACACACTACCACAAACTTGTTTCAAGGAGAATATGTGCTCAGACATACAAATGGCTAGATTCTGATCTCAGTAATGCCAGCCTGAGTCTCTTGACTCATACAAAGTGCACTCAGAGGACTAGCCCTGAACATTATAAAATGAAGATGCACACATGCCACAGGAGACTGCAGAAGAGGGTGGAGCTACAAGGATTCAGCCACACACCTTGCTGGAACACCTTAAGACAGGTAGACCTGGCAGCAGTTGGCTGAGACGAGACTTTCATCCTGCATAATCACTACTTTCCATAATTAAGTGCAGAGTCTGACTGGGTTCACACTTCGTTGTGCTGCAGTCTAGCTACACTCACATCATCACTACCAGACTCCTTGCCCAGCTCTCTAACAAACACTCTCCACTTTCATTTCTTTCAGATCAGTAGCTGAACTGCCATGACTACTGGGCTTCTGGGGGAAGAGAACTGCCTTGTGAATATCAGAAAGATAGATGGAGGAGAGAAGAAACAGATTCTCCCTTCAGCATAGTGTGATACAGCAGCAGACTGGACTCAAAATAGACAGAGGAAGTGCTGAATGACCCAAGTGATGACAGGCTTGGTGGCATTCTCCTGCATGTATAGGAGACACTTGTTTTGTCCATATGTCTCCATATCCATACTGTAGCTGAGAAACTACTGTAGTGTTCTGGAGTGATATTCAGACCCCAAGTATAGTCTGAAGGAGAAAGCCAGTGTGTTTCCATCTAGTTTATAAACTGTTGAAAAATGTTAGTAGAATAAAGATCTCTACATTAACTAGTCTGCATTTTTTTCCATCTGTGGAAGTACCAAAAGCTCTTGCTTCGATCAAAGTTAATGTGAGATTTCCTGGAATATTAATTGGCCCTTTAGATAGAGCTTTGACTTGTCACCTATTTAAGTGTGTTTTCATTATTTTCTGATTATTTACCTGGCATTGCCAAATTTTAGTTTTCTTTTATTAAGTAATTTAATACTCAGAGCTTACAGAAAACTTAACATGTCATCCATCTCTTTCAGTTTAAGTGATTAAAAGCAAACTCCATTTCTTAAAGTGGATCCTTTTTTTTTACTCATTGCACATCTGAACTTGCAGTGAGACTAATACCAAACAAATAAAAACTTTCTTTTTTGAAACTTTTGAACAAGTTAAAACACATCAAAAACTCCATTCACAGTAATTGATACTAATTAAAATGCTGAAGCTGCATTAACAAGAAATGAAAAGGAGTATTTTGGGTCTTATCTTTTGCAACCTGAATGTTTTTCAGGCTCAGCTTTTCATAAATGCAGAAATATTATACCTTATATTATTTCCGTGGAAAATGCTATTGCTGTTTGGTATTTTATGGGGTGTGGTTTATAATTTTATTAACACCATCTGTTGTTTAAAAGATAATATAGAATGTTTAAAAATTACCAAAAATGCTGGTGTACACAGAATCAGGAGCAACATTTGCAGTTTGCTCTTTGCCTGGCAATTCATCTGCACATAAAGCTGATTCATATTGAAGACAGTTGAATTTAACTCCTTATGGTGGATGGGATGCTTTAAATATCTCCATTGGCTTGGGTATTAAAAACACTATTAGTATCATGAACACATTCTGTGCCTGAAAACATTTCTGTATCTGAAACAGCCCTTGCTGTCAGATCTTCTTAAAAATGCTAAAGGGTAAGAAGGGGAATGAAAGGTCATATTATGAAAGGACTAAGAACCCTGAAGATCACCTTCCACCAAAATTACAGAATGTCTTTAAAAGGGAAAGGCAGGCCAGGAAGACGGATGAGAAATGGATTTGTTTGCATGTCTTACGCTCTGCTAGAAGTGCTTAGGCACATCCAAAGACAAAAAATGAGTTTTTAATTACTGGATAAACCTTTTTTTTCCTGAAGCTGAATGGAAACACATCATCATGGGCAGGTGGTTTTACACATTTCTCTCCACCCACAGCCTGAGAGCAGAACCAGTTAAAATACAAAGGCAAGAGAGGTCATAAATACAGGAGGTAGGAAATGCCTGAGTGAACTTGGAGAAGGATTGGTGCTACAAGACCAGGAGAGATGCCTGTGGTTGGCTGGTGTCTCGGCCAGGTGGAGAGCTATTTCAGCTTTGCTTAACAGGCAAAGCATCAAGGCCTTCTCAAATCTTTGTCTATTACCTAATTGCTTAAAATAAATAGCCAGTTGCATTAAGGGAGAAAAGAGAGACAAAACACTATTAGATAAGAGTTTGCCAGTCATATTATGATTCTTCTGGATTTATGGGCCAGAGACAATTGTTCTTTTTTGCTAGAGATATAAAAAAATGAAGATAATTTTCAGCATGATCCCATAAAATAAAATTGTAACACTTTGGCTTCCAGCTATAGATTTCCTACCTAAAGAATATGCTGGGGAGGACAAGTCCTCCTGTTACCAAGGAATAGAAAATCCTTGTCAAGGGAAGACACATCAGCCTGTTACTGGCTGCCAACGCAAATATTTTGGACTGAGAAAAACTACATTTCAAACTAACAAGAATCCAGGTGACATATGTTTTATTTAACTCAATATCATAACATTATCTATAACAAAAAATGGACTAACATAGCTATTCTAGGGGGAAAAGGAAGTGTTCTAGCTACAGAATTCATATTCTGTGGTGAAAAACCCAAACCTCAAGCAAACAGACGAAAACTCCTGCACGAGTGTATATACTTTATCTTGGAATTAGGCTGGTTTTTATTTTAGAATAATTATTCCACTAGTCACAATGCATGGTAATTATTCCCAAATAAAGTCTTTTTTTTTTTTTTATTGCAATGAAGTGTCCACAGGGAGCTATCAGAGAGTAGTTATCCTGGAATTGCTATGCTGCTTAACTTTCCCCAAGTAGACAAGCCTTAAGAAATCATATCCAAAAGAAGATTGAGGAGAAAAAAAATGTGCCTCTGCATGTGTTACAGCATCAAGTGAGTGAGTGCTAAAAGTTATACATTGTAATGTAAATGCTGTAAACCACACATTTATCCCAGGAAAGTACACTGTAATAGCAGCAGAAAAGGATTTTGTGGAAACGTGTAATAAGAATTTATGCCTTTTCTTTTTTCTTTAAAAATTATTTTCAAATATTTCAAATTGGGCTTTAATCTTTATTCAAAGCAGATGCACTGTTTACTAAACAATTTTATGGTATTCCCTCTCTGGATCTGCTGGGAAACTATGATTAACAACAATGTTCAGTCTTTTGGAATACGGTAGTGATGGTATGGTGCTGGGTCATAACTCCCTAAATGAGCTGAAATGCTCAACCTGTGGCATGTGCCTCAACAACAAATTAAACTCAAGGATGAGAAGGAGGAATGTTTTATAAGCTAAGCTGGTACACCTCCTTTTATACTAATACTTCACTGAAGTGCACAGCACCATCCAGCACAGTAGTCTTGCTTCAGCTTGAGTGATGTACAGTTGAATCTGTATTCATTATATTTAGGTCATATTTTCATGCTCTTTGAACTTGTTAAAAAAGGTCATAAAAACTACGTAAAAGACACAGGACTCCTGGAGTTTGTGGTTCTGGGCAGAAGTCTGACTATCCTGTCACTCACTATATGTCAAGGTATCTCAAGGTATCTCAAGTTATCTTTAACTATTGGTGACCCAGAGAGGATCATCTCTGACTGCTGTCATTTCATCATGAGAGAGGTACCCTTGCAGTGTCCTGGACCGTTTCAATGCCATCCCTGGGGCACACACTGTGTCACCTACCACTGGACATGTCCCCACTCCCATAGTCACTGTGGTATCCTTGCTAAAGCCATCCTAACACTTGATTCCATGTGAAGGTCCCACCAATATGCACACTCGCTGCAGTATGTGGCCACTCATGGGGTTGGAGAAGGCAGGGAGGAAGAACCCAATGTTCCAGCCTAGAGCAGAAAATGCTAGTTCTGCTGGGAGCATCAAAACTAGTTGATCAGACACCATATCTACCACCCAAGGCCCCTTGACGAGCACCAGTGTTAACTCCATGCCTGGTGCACAGTATCTAGCTGGTGAGAGCTGCTACCTCTGAGCCCAGATCCAATATTCTCAGTTGCTCTGGGTGCCTATCACAAGCCAAATAATGCTGCCGTAGTCTCCTAGGTAAGGAATGACTGATCCTCCGCCTGTAATTTTGGGATAGGTGAAGGAGGACCACTGTGTTTTGCTTTGTTTTTCCTTTATTATTTCCTGGAGCAGGCAAGTCGCTCATGCCAGGGCAAAGGCTGGTAGGCACTGTCTTCTGGAAGGTCACCAGGTAGCTCTCCCCAGCTTGAGGGAGAGCAGCTTGTCGTTTGCAAACCCACTGGCCTTCCAAATCCCAGCAACTGTGGGGGGAGAGGGAGGTCTGCAAGGTCTCTGCCAAGGCTTGCCGTGACCTTAGGTGCTGCCTCAGTAGACACAGCTCCGGCAAGAGGAGAGCCATGTGCAATGCCATCTGGACCCACGCTGGCGAGGTGACCCTCCCTCCGGCACTCTGGTTGCAGACACCTGTGCCCGAGTCTGCCTCCAGAGCCCCAGTCCCTGCTCCTCTCGGATCCCACCCCGGGAACGGCTCAGGCATCTCCCTCTGTCCCTGATCTCTGCGGACAATGGTGACAAGCCACTGTCTGTCCACCCCAGCTCATCCAGGGCTCGGCAACATGCACATTTGGGATGTGGGTCTCTGTGGTTCCTGTACAAGGAGATGTTTGTGCAACCTCCTGGGACCCTTGCTTGCCTCTGCAGCCACCCAGAGGATGTAGGCACCACCAGGGACTGGCTTGTCCTCTCTCTCACAGCTCTCTACAGCTGTCCCAGAAAATGGGGTGAAGCAGGGGAATTTGCCTTAATGTCCCTTTGATTTCAGTCAGTTTGAGAGGACACCCTTGGCATGTATGAATAAATAATATTCTAATAAATAATTGGTATTGAGAAGAATACTTGAAACAATGTAGGGATATCATCCTCAATATATAAACTCTTCTCCTAATTTCTTGCCTGGAGAAATGGGAAAAAGAAAAAAAGACCCACCAAAAAAAACTGTCAGTAGGGGTTGTTTGTTTTTGTGAGTCTTCTAGCTCTTCTTGTGTTTTCATCTTGCTCAGCAGGACTGCCAGACCTTTCTCTTCACGTTCTGATACTTCTTCTTTGTGATCTGGATGAAAACAGTAATTGCAAAAACATTTGAATTTTTTAAAAACATGTTACTGAACTTTTTTTAAAGAATTGTCAGTAATGTTTGGACTCAAATTTGAGAGCTGGCTCATGAATCCCATGCTGGAGTGATAATATTTGTATTTTTTTGGCACCAGATACTTGTTCCTATTGCTTTCAACTATTTTCAGGCAGGAAAATAAAATATTTGTGCTGTTTCTGATAATCAGCCTGTTCCTGCACACTTTCTTAACTGGGATATTGCTGAGGACAATCTTGTTACCCTTTCAAACACCATGAGAATTATCCCAGTTCATGCCTTTGCAATAAATGGGGCAGTCTGCCCACAAACATGGAGGTATTCCCATATTGGCTTGCACTTAGTTTATGGTCTTCATAGTTTTCCTTCCTGCAATCCTGATCATTAGCACTAGAAAAATGAGCTACTCTACAATTCAGACTAATTACCATGTTTTAACACATTTTAAGTAAGAGTAGTGCTGTTTAAAACCATGTCAGCAGGTTGCACATTGATGGAAATATAACTCTCTTTTTCACGCTATATCACTTGTATTACTGTCCCCTCAAATCCTTCTCCATGGTGTCCTATATACCTCACCTTTTTATGAGCAGCCTGCCCTCAGTCCATCAGCTGTTGTGACTGTAATAGTAAGAATGTTAATTATTTAGGCATTAATTCCCTTGTCTTGCTTGCCCTCAACTTTAGGGTTTCTTTGTCACATCTTGCCAAGTCTAAAACATTGGGGGGGAAAAAATGAATAAATGCTTTTCTTTGTTTTAAAGCTTGTTTTGTTTTGTTCCGCTGTAGATTAGGAAGTATATATTCCAACACCTAAAAGGTCCAGGTAGTACAGAGACCTGCAAGAGAAAACCTGCTGTGGTTTTACTTGGCATGCCTGAAAGAAAGGTCTTTTCCTTCCAGCACATTCCCTGCATTTCTGTAGGAGGCTTATTTTCCAATTGCAACTCTATTGGTATTCATGTCCCCAACATTCTTTTACAGAGACATGCAAAGTGATCAGCCTGATGCCTCTGCATCTCCAGTTGCATCAGGGGGGTTGTGGTTGGTGTAGATGGAATGATCTTGGCCTCATGATGATCAGTATGAGGATTGCAACTGAGACTATATTTCTTTTTTTTTTTCCTCTTTAATTTCAGAGAACCTCGTTGGTCTGAATTCTGTTTTGATTCTGAGATGAAACTGGCCAAGAAAAATCGGCCTGGCTTTTCAAAGTTGTGAACAACTGGACAGAAATGGTGGCCAGGAATCCCTTGGTGATGGACCTCACACAGTTCATATCATTCTTAAGTTCTCCTTGGCACTTAATTAAAAAAAAAAAAAAAAAAGCCAAAAACAAACACAAACAAACAAACAAACAAACAACAACAACAACAAAACACCCCAAAAAAAACAAAAAAACAAAACAAAACTAAACCACATGCCACAAACAAACCAAAACAAAACAATCCAAACAAACAGTCTTAATTTAAGTCTGATGTTTTTCCAAAACAGTGTGTTGCCATGTGAATCTACCGGCCCAATGAGAGTGACATGGGCTACCTATGTAGCATACCTGTGTGGAGACACCACAGTCCCTATGGACTGTCAGCCACAGAGCTAAAAATGGGATTAACCCTGGCATGGAATCTCAAGTACAAAAAAGTATATCTGTTTTGGTGGAACGTCTATGACTCCCCTTTATTCCTTATTATTCTTGATGTTTCACCATCTGATAGCAAGGTATGTCAGAATATAAAAATAAGTTTCTTTTGTGCTCTAGATATAAACAGAATTGATTTAAATGTGCCATTTCACTCTCACAGACCCCCCCAAAAGTCCCCTATGGTTTAGCTTCATGAGGTGTGATTAACTTTACCCAAGACCCATGGTGCTGACAACTGTGATTCATAAAGAAGCATAACCATCATGAACCTCAAGGAGTAGAATTTAGATGTGGCTTGAAATATAAGACAGAAATTGAATGTAATAATGAAAAGCATTTGATTTTCCCATAAAAGTGCAGATACAAGGTCAGCAAGTGAAATATGAATATGGGTACTAAGTGCTTCAATCAGGCCTCCAATGAAAAGTTTTTGTTCAGAGGCTTGTGACTCATTTAAAAATATTTACCAAGGTGGAAAAATTGCCACAAAGGAGCTTGGGAGGTTTCTCTAAACAAACATTTTATCAGAAGAATAGGTGTTCGGTCTTGAAGCTCTGTGAAATGATGTAGTACATTTCAACTCTGGGTTGGAGTATCCTAAGGCAAAAACATTCGTAGGACTGCAAAACAAAAAATGCAGAAATGGACAAATTTGCATTTAGTCTATCTCGGTTTTTCTTTAAACCAAGCTTGGATCAAAACAGATTTCAAAGAGGAAAATAACCAGTTTTCAAATACTTAAGAATAATTTAAGCACAATTCTACTTAAATCCATCTATTTTGAAAATGGTCCAGTCCAGAGCTAACAAGATGTCTATAAACACCACTCTCAGCTTTCCAACTAGTTGAGCTCTGAATTTTCAGGAAAAAATATATGTGTTATAATAAATCTCAGAAGCATTATTTCACTTGGAAACACATTTGAGAGAACTGCATGTCCTCAGAAGTGTAGTCACATTAGTTGTAGTTCATTAAATGGTTCTAACTTTTTGAAGCGTGTTAAGTCTGCAGTATCTATCCATGTGAGGTAAAATTGCAGACTGAAAAACTTGTAGATGTCTGATAGTACAGAAGTTACTGTTGTTATAAATCAGTCTTTTCTGTGGTTAAATGATAGGGTGGAGAAGGGTGAGGGTGAAGCAAGTAACTATCTCTACTTTCCATCTAATTTGAAGGAACATTAAAAGATAAATGAGAAAAGGGTTTTCTTAATTTTATTTTACAGCAGCTTCACAGCTCTCTGAGTTTAGCTTTTTTTTTTTTTTTTTTTTTTTTTTTTTTTTTTTTTTTTCCTGGTGAAATTGGCCTTCATTGGAAGAATGTTGTATGTGTAAGATGCTGCTTTCCTAGAGGCAGTATGGCAGTATGTTTCTAGACTGAAGAAGCAGGATTTCCAAGCAGCATCAGATGCTGTTTGGGAGCAGAATCCTGTCTCTCTCTGCTCTATCTTCCATATGTTGGCTGCTCGTGTTGTAGGACACTAATGAACTCTAACAGACCTTAATGATAAGGAAGTTCTGCTGAAACCAAAGATATACACAGGACAGCACCACTTCTCTCCACAGCAGGACAACCATCAGAAGTCATGTGGAAATGGCCACTGGCAGATGCTTGGAAGAGATTGATGACTTTATTTTTTTTCCCTTTTCTTAATTTTTATTCCTTTTTATTTTGTTCCATAGCAGTCCTTGGTGGCTTCTTCATTTAAATGACAAAATGTAAATAGAAAATGAGTCCTTAATTGTGGGGTTGCACATCCACAGTCCTCACTTTTAAAAAACAGCACATAGCCAGTGCCTCTGAATATTAAAAAGATTTTATTTACATGTCTCTTTTTGGGAAGCTGTAAGAGTGTTATCTGATTTACCATGATCTGTGAAATTGAACCCAGGAATTGCCTAATTTTTTTTTTCTTTTTTTCCTCCATGATTGTATATTTATTATTTAAATGCTGTGGAGCATTTGGTCAACTAGTAAGATCATATTTACATTCCAGCAGTGATATGTGGGCCTCAGTCAAAGATCAGAGCTGGATCATGGGCTTTTTTACAAGTTGCTTGGGTTTTTTTAAATTAATAGGAAAAGGGATTATTCTGACCCAGCAAGTTTATAAAGTCTACATCAGGATACAACAAGTTGCTGAGACAGATGAATAAGCAGTAAATGTGTCAAGAGGAAAATGAAGAGGAGGAGGAGAAAAGCATATTTTTTCCATAAGAAATAGTAATTTCCACTCTTTACCTGTTTGGTCACTGTTCCTTCTGGGATATAGATTCCAGGACAGGTTATTTGCAAGTGAATGAGTCCTCCATCCTGCAAAGACCTGCACAGGTGACTTAATCCATACATTTGCTTTAGAGGATTGAGGCTTCAGGGGTTTACGCTTTTGTAACTTCAGCCTCATGTTGGATTCTGTCTTTTGATTACCTTCTTGTCTAATGTCATAATGACAAAATGGCAATCAGGCACTTCTGCTTTTATATTTACAGTAACTTTGAGTGATCATATGGGGACTCACACAGGAAAGCATAACTTACTTTGAACCTCCTACCCTTTCCTCATGCATGGCTTAAAATAAGTAGGCACAGTTATCAGACTCTTGTCAGGACTTGTAACTTGTCTGCAATAACAAGGTTAACCAGCAATAGCTGTCTGTGCTCTGTGGTTGCATGCCAGTAAAACACTGACAAATTGAAAACTGTAATGAGAATAAACACATTATGAATACACTGAGCACATTGACACTTTTACATTAGAAACTGCGGTCATGGTAAGTTGCCTTGTCCTAACCAAGCCCTGCTGTTTGAAATAGGGCCCCATTTTAAACTTATCATGTGCTCTAAAGCAGGGGTTGTAAACGTGTCCTGTGTGCCATAACCCGAGGTTTTCAAGACGTGGTTTAAAATGATTTGCCTGCTTGGTGTATTCCTGCTTCCCCCAGTAAACAAGATTGAAAGTTAATAACATGAATAGTTTCATAAACGAAAACATAAATTGTCACAGAGCTGAATAGACTTGTAATTTATAGGCAATCAGAAATTTTCAAGCAATAATTGTTCTATTATTTTTGTTTGGGCTATCTTTTAGAATTTCCTTTTTCCACTGCAGATATGATTTGGCACATGTAGATTAATAAAAGGTTTGCTGAAAATAATTTTTCAGTACTGAATTCTCTTAAAATGTGCTCAGTGATGTTCTGTAAATCATGCAGAGGATTCCACGGACAGAAAAGTGTGACTTCCCGGCTTGGTGTGCGGCACACACATACAGGCGGTAAGGATGCAAAGGATGCGTTACTACGTCAGGACTGAGAGCTGTAGGCCTGAGCTTGGCTCTTTTCATTCAAAAGCGGAGCGAGCGGGGTGTTTTGGCTCCCCTCGGCCGTGTGCATTGTTCGGGAGCGGTGGGCAGCCCTGGCACGGGCAGCACATCTCTCAGCAAGCAGGTGTGTCGCAGTCAGGAGCGAGCTACATTGGCAGTGCGGCGCGGGAAGTTTGTGCCGCGGCTGCCAGCGCTGGCTGGAGCAGTCATCATCTTTCCGCTTTACCTGAGCCTTCCCAGCGACTCACCCCGCTTCCTGCCCCTCCGACGGGAGAGGCTTGGCCAGCAGGGGACATGTGATGCAGGAGCAGGGGAGGAAGGAAACTTCGCACCCTGGAGTAATTCGGGTAGCCCAGGGTGATGCTGCCCGTGGCTGGAAAAGGAAGGAAGAAGTGCTTTTTGAGTCTGCAAAGCTGTTTGTGTTGTGGAGGATCTGCTCCCAGCTGAGCCTTGGCATCCATGCAGGACCTGACAGGCTGCCTTGTGGGTGTCCTAGGCAGCCCAAGAACTAGGGTAGCCTTTGTTGTCACTCAGATTTGGGGAGCAGGATGTCAAAAAGGCAAAGGAGGGAGGTGGGGCTGTAGACCTATTATCCCTGTTTATCAGCCAGTGGAGCTGGGCCAGTACCTGAGGGAACAGCGTGGCGTGTGATTGCTCACCTCCCATGAAGAGAGGGTGCATGCCTTGAGACTGTAGCTGGGTGGTTTTACTATCCTGCCAAAAATTCAGAAATTTCCCTCTTTGTATCAGGAAATAAGTGTTCTGAGGCAACTCTGGAGAAGCCAGTAATGTATCGGATATTAGGACACTCACATGGAAGATAAAGACCCATGCTTCAAGCCCTGATTTTGCTTCATTCTAACCGAACATTTGAGCCTGCCAAAGGCCACATACAAAACATGCCCCCTTTTTGCCATCCGAACATTTTTCCAAGGCTGGGATTTTCCCCACCTCTCTGCACAAATATCACCTCCACCCTGGGTGAATTTAAATTAAGTGGAATTCACAGTCAGACAGAGGCCAAGCACAAGAGGTGAGATACAGCAGTCTGGATTAAGACAGCCCAAAGCTGAAGGCTTCAGCATCAGGCAGAGTTTTGCCATTGCCTCACTTCAATAAGGTTCCCTCCTGGAGAAGGACAGGAGTCAGCAGAGGGAAAAGGACTCCAGCATTCCATGACAGTAGACTGAATCCCACCTTAGTCTTGGTGGCAGGAGTGAAAGGTCACTGACAGTGAAGAGAGGTGTGTACTTCCAAGGGTGAATGCACAAGGCCACCTGTCTATGTAAATAATTTCTGAGGGTTGCAATCATGTTCTCTAACTTCAGCACACTGAATTAACTGATGCGGGTGCCTACATCTTTTTTTGAGAAATTAGGCTCTCGGATCAGTTTCCTGAAGGCAGGAGATGCTCTCCTGTCACCTGCCTGGCCTGCAGCTGCTGCAGCAGAAGAGCACTGCTCTCCTATGGTGTCTGTGTTACACCTGTCAACCTGGGGCTGATATCTTGGCTACTCTAACCTATTCCATGAACTTGATGCCTAATTTGGAAGAAAGCAATTGAATCCTGGGCTCCTGCTTTTAATTGCCTTGAATTTCAACTGGTCTTGGTGTCTAAAGTAAAGCATGCCTATGCTTTTGCTATATGGCAATCTCCTCCCTCACTGGGGTCTGTGCAGATCACCTGGGAGCCCTAATCTTGCAGTCCTGGCACCCCTGAGAAGAGCACAAACCTGGTTTGGAAAACTCACACAGGTGCTCCCATCAACATTGGGCTCTGCTGGCAGAGGTCAGCCAGCAGGACTTAAACCAGGTTTCCATTCAACCTCTTCTTACTCTCCTGTTGATTTTCTCATCTCTCCCTAGATCTCCATCTCCATCTGTGATCCTAGGCAAAAGCTTACATTAATGCAATTTTTCAGATCACCTTCATATTTGGCTTCTTAAACATTCTATTTGCTTTTATCCCAATTCAACACAGTTAAATGCTTTTCATTTTTGTAATTTACAGATTCAGATGACATTCAACTGGCTCTTGGAAAATACTAAATGAAGTAGATAAAAGTGTTGAAGTAACAGTATTCATTTACTCATTTTTCCATCCTAAGGTGTTAACTATAGAAATGATGCTCTAGAATAATTTTCTTTTGAGTGAGTTGAGGTTTGAGCTTTTACCCCAGGAACAACATTCCTAAGAAGACTAAATTGTTTTAACTACTGGTTCTGTCAGGTCATCTGCCATATTGATGTGTTTGGCACACATGTAATCTTTGTTGCTGCTAAAGAAAGCCTTTCCAGTGATTCTCTGCTTTTCTACAGCGCTGCCTTTGGCTACTTTTAGTAGCCAAGCTAAGGGTAAACCTGTGCTGCAGACACCAGCATCGCATGGAGCTGTGCAATAATGCAGAGCTTCATGGAGGTTAATCTACTCTGCCAAGTAGACTTTGGCTGAACTAGCCAATAGCCACCGTCTCCTATTCAATTTTACATGATTTAGTCCAAAACCAACTGTCAGTCACAGTAGGGACTGTGTTACTAAACTATCAGTGCACTGTCAAGGAAAAAATGCTTCAGGTGCATGGCAAAGTGGTACCCACTCACTGCTTTGCTATAATTACATGAATGTAACTAACGAGGGAAAAGGTGTTGTAAATCTTTTTCATCCAATCTTTCGCTGTTCTCTCGTCTGTCTCCAAACAATGGTCACAAAAAGCCTGGAACCTAGATAAAAATAACAAGTGTTAAAATTCAACATTTAGACGAAATAAACACCAGTAAACTGAAATGAAATTTGACCCTTTTAAATTGCCCCTTTAACTGATGTTTTCTTCCCAACATTTAGGATTATATTAGCATTTTGAAATGATTTTTGATAAATATGGATGTGGGAAAGAAATACTGCAAAGGTATCTACCATGTATAGCTTGGTAAAACCATGTGCGTATTCATGTACGAAGGAGAAATATATTACCTGGCACCAAGGCAAAGAGCTTGCAAAGATATGAGTGCTCTAATCTGAGTTCAAATTTTTTTTGATTTAAATATTGTTTTGTTCATGTTAGATTAGGTCTTAGAAGTTATGGCTGAGAACAAGACACTAATGAATATGCAAAGAATAAAATGACACTCTAAAGAAAAAAATATTATTAGAGCTAAGCAATAAATGATTATGAAATGGCATTAACATTCAAAAGTTATATTTCTGTTCCAGAAAAGGCTGAACTGTCATAATCTGAAGCATGTGAAACATCTCATTGCTATATTGCATTGTAGATAAGCCCTTCTCTTGCTACTTCTTTACTCAAAGCTGTGGCAAGCTTATAAAATTTCATGCAATATAGAAGGGTTCAGTAAATCTGGGTTTATCTTCTGTTTTGTAAAATACAGAGAATCTTTCACTCCTCCTAAAATTTCTCTAGAAAACAATGGAGGTTTTCCCACCATTCTTTTTTTGTAGCCAAACAAGTCCCAGCTACCCACCGTGTGGGAGGAGAGAATCTAAAATGTAAACAGGTTAATACTACATCATGCCATCTGGTAGTGATGAAGCTGAAAGAAAGAGATGGTTGGAACGATGCTGATGAAAGGTTGCTTCAATTCAAGCAGAGGAGAGAAAGTTGTTGAAGTAAGTGAGTGAAATGGAGAAGCAGATGAGAAAATTATGCTGAAGCCTTCTAAGCTGCAGGAATCAAAATTAAATTTCCTTGAATAAGTGTTTTGTAACTGTGCTTTCCAGTCCAGGACACTAAGTAAACTGAAAACAGAAAGTTGCAGCATTCAGGTAAAGGGCCAAACCCCCCTTTTGAGACTACACTTTCAATCAGGGCGCTTTTTATGATTTTTTTCTGATCACCTTGTCTTTCACAGACAATTTAAGTGGTCTAGCATAAACAGCATAATTTTCACATGTATTTTGTGAGAGCAACAGAATTACAATACAGTGCAAGTTATATAAATAATTTAGGAACCAAAATGCCACCACCATATTATTGAAGGACCTGAGCCATTACCTACCACCCCTTCTCTTTTGCCTGACTTAGAGCACTGATTTTAAAAGTTATCCCTGCCAACATTTAGACAGACATTGCCTATTAGGCAAACTGCTTATTCTCTTGTTCGCTGTTTCACTTGTATGAAATGCACACTTTTCCATTTCTATTATTTAGCATTTTTTCATCAATCTTTTTTTAACTAGGCAGAGACAGCTTTAGCAAGCAGCAGTAATATTTAAGTGGGATAAATTTATCTTTCAAAAGCTTACACTTGGTCTTGTGTGTTTTCTTGTTATTAAGGTTAGATCTCACTCTCTTTCTCTTTTTAAAATACTCGGTATTGCATTTTTAGATATCCTGCCAATCTAGTTTTAACTTTAGGGTGTCAATTTTTACTTTTCACTCAAAATTCAATTCATTTGTTCTCCATGAACTTGAAATCATCTCCATAATGCTTAGTCCCTTCTGGCTGTAAAAAAAAAAAAAAAAAAAAAAAATCTATGAATTGATAGAAAGATGATGCACAGCTTTATAATGCTTAACAATAGTGTTTTGCTGATAACACAATTAATCATTTCTGTCTTTTTTATTTTAAATAAAATAAGCATTAAAATTGGTCTCCAAGAGCTCTGCTAGAGTTATACCTCATTTGTAGACTTTGGAAGGATTATTTTTACTTGGATCATTTCAGGGATCTGGTTTATTTCACAGCCCAACTTCTAGTTGTGTCAGCATGACCAGGGGGAGGCAAACTGTGAAGTGGGGAGTGGGAAGAAGGAAATAGAAAGTTTCTTCCCTGCCAGCTCCTCTGTATCATTTAATGACAACTTGCATCACTCTCTAATTTTTTCCGCACCTGAACCCTTTAACTCTGAAAAAAGGGTTACTTTTCATAAAATGACCAGCTGAATTAACTAGGCAGGGCAGGTTAGAGCCTGGACTCTACTTGCATTAACCTTTCTGCAGTGAGGATGCAGTCTCTAGCACAAGCATTATGTGTTTCTTCCCAAGCCTCCCCACAAATCCACAAGGTCAGACAAAATTTTCCTGTGGCTACTGGGAACAAATCACAAGATACCCAGCTCATCACACTTTAACTATATTGTCTATGTAACTTTTACCCATAAGAAGAAGGAGGAAAGAAAAGCCTTCGGTTTTGTGTTGTTTTGCAATGTGGTTCTCAGAAATCTGAGTTGTCAGGTATTGGTCATCAAGACTAATTTTGATATGGCCTCAGAGTTTCCATTTCGGAAAGATACTCACTAATCTGAAAGATAATCACTATTTTCCCTTCACAAATATTTGGAGGAGAAATTTTACAGTGAAACCCCTAAGAGTGGCCCAACCAATGACATATACAGCAACACTGATGAGCATCACAGAAGCCCACCTCTGACACAGATGAAAATGTCTGCTTTTTTTGTGGCTCATCCTTTTTTGCACATAGTGGACATGAAGAGATGGCTGTGTACACTGCATTTTTTTTCCGGCTGTTTTTCTCTAAATTGTATACGTGACTTTGTATATGTAAAGTACTCTTACTGCAACTGTTTATGGGAAGCACATGAGAAAAAGAACTTTTCCAAAAGAAACAGCACCAAATTTATATTCTGTGGAAGAAACTACAAACATGTTGGCATTTAAAGAACCTGTAGGATAGCTATAAATTAAGCTGCAAAACTTGGAGAAACTTTAAGTTAATCAAGTATTGATGACACTTGAAACTTCTTGCAGCAGCTAGGGAATCACATGAAAATTATGCTGCCTTTGTGTTTGTCAGTGAAAAGAACATGTAAATATGGACATAGGTCATTACTTTTAAAAGAAAGACTATAAATTACTTTCAATTATTAAGTAGTTCCTCACAAATACAGAAAGTTCATGGGTTTTTTTATTTGCTTCAAGTATTTCCAAGCCTACAGGTTTCAGCCTCTTTAAATCAATGGAGAATCTAACAAATATTTCATTTTTCGAAGAAAGAAGGACTTCCTTGTGCTGTACAACTGCCACACTTTTAATTTAAAATCAAATAGTTGTGAATATTTCTTTGCTATTACCTCTTTTATGTTTGACTCCTTCCTTATGTAAATGTTGGTAATTAAATGTTGCAATGGTATTGCTGTCCACTGCAATGCTGAGAAATGCTGCTCTACATGACCTAATCATTTTACAAACCCAGTGGTTGTGATTCACCTCAAAAATTATTCAGAGTTTTCCCGTAACACCTTTCACAAGTTAGCAGCATTATCCTGATAGCAGCAAAACCAGCTAGATCTGTCCTGGTTCCTATTGTTATGGCAAACATGTATGATATATATAGATACACAGTCTGATATTTCCAGCATAGTGTGAAATAAGTGGGTCAACTGGATCCACGTTCTCCTGGCAGGTGAGATACATTGTGCTAAATGATCTGCATTGACTAACAACTGACAACACAGGCATGTGAGCATGAGGCATACCATGGAGAATATTATTCACTTCCTAGATGCCCAAAAGACAGTGGAAAAGATATGTTTGGAACCTTAGTTTCCCAGAGCAGGCTTTTGGGAATGTGAGTTTAACACCACCAAAGTATCATAGGAGACAGGTAGAAATGAGGATACAGATGCAGTCTGTTTGTGTTAAGACCAGGCTGTGACTGAGCTGTTACCAACAGTGCATCACTTCTCTTCCTCATAAAACTGACAAGCTCTTCCCTGATGCACGCTGTTGCAAGCATCTTTTTTATTCCTTGTAGACTAAAATGATACCACATGTCTTTTCCAGTGATTACAGTTCTTCAGCAACTATAACTGAAATTTGATCCTAAACACATATGTTTAAAAATGTGGTTTATAATGATTTTATACCATGCTTCTATCAAATATGCTATATTAAGGTTGCAGTACTAATGACATTCCTATTTTTTCATTGCCCTTTTTCATTCCTGGATATCTGAAACTACAGCTTGATCCCTAGACTTCTGAGGTCCATGAGGGTCTTCCCTTGGTATTGGAAAACTTTAGACCAGTTGTGTCAGTTCTTCAAGAGAAAGACCCTATCCTTTGAATTTATCAGTGCTCAGTGAACAAAGTGAGTTTGCTGGGTCAGGGACAGACGGTTCATGTGAGTTCATAACACTTCTCAGCTACAGAGTGGAGACCTTGCTCAAACAGTAGTTCTATGAATACAACAAAATAGTAAGTGAAATTCGAACTCTGAAACTATGTAATTAATTTCTGTTCTGGAGAACTAAGAGACTCTAAAAAGAAAGAGTTCTCAAGTACTGAGGTGACCAACATTTCTAAAATACACCAGCATGCAAGCTTTTGCTGAGTAAACTATAAACTCCCACGCTATTGCAGAATGACTGTCAGTTCCTGCCTCATAACATCTGAACACCATTTTTTTCAAAGAGTTAATCAAAGTACACCACCAAGAATAAGTAATTCCAAGAAGTACCATCAACGAACTCACTTGAACCCAGCCAAGCTGCTGCCCTGCAGCTTCAAACAAATGCACCCCTTATGTCAAGCACTCTCCTGCTCCTCTTAGTCCATCACACCTCTCTGAAGCAACTGTCACAGGTATAGAAAAGTCTAGAGAAAGACTGCTACCAAAAATATAGTGTACCTTTCTCAATGTGCTAATCTTGTTTTTGTTTTTATTAACAGTGGCTGGTATACAATTTGGCAGTTTTGTGTTCCTGGCTTGATTTTAGATCACCTGTGGCTAAGGGCCATGGACATTACAGTAAAATACTAGTTTTGGTTTGTTTATTTATAAAATTTCCTTTTCTTCTGGACTTTTTAAATTAAATTAAAATCTCTCTGCCCACAGACAAGCTGTAGTAACTTTCAATGGGAAAGTAACTTTCTGTCAGTAGTTTTTTGCATTTCTTCTCTTAAAAAACCCCATTTTATGAAAAAAGCTGCAAACCCCACAGTTGCTTGCAAGGAAAAAAATTGTAATTGATTCCTCAACAGAGAAAAAGTTCTCTGATATTTGCACTATTCACAAGGAGTTCATTAGTAAAACAACAGCACATCTCATGAAGCACACCCCAACATTGTCAGAGCTTTTTATAGTAAAATAGACTAAGGATGAAGGATTCATGGAAGGGGACAAGAATATAACTCATACATTAACCAGTGATTGTGAATAAAAATTATTCAGGGTAATTAAGTAACTGAAGGTGTTTAAGTACACTAAAATTAAAAAAAGCTAAGACACTATAAAATACCTTTGGCCTAAAGAAATCATAGATCACACGAATTTACCCTTGAATTCAGCCCAACTACTGCTTAAGGTACAGTACTGTGTAAACCTACAAAGCCAGCTACTACAGGCTCTCAGTTTGTTGAATGTTTTAATTAAGGGGATTCTGTCAAAGTATTTATCACTATTAGGAGAATATTGTATACAAAGCAACTCGAGATGGGTGAATTCATTTTACCTCATTACAAGCCCATTCAAAGACCACTTCTAATCAAGAAATATTATTAGCTTCTTGTTCTTTCCAGAAGATGATGACACAGAATAATACCTAATGATAAAATAAGGCAAGTAAAGAGAAGAAAGCAGCATGGGAAAAGAAATATCAACACCGTGTGAAGAATGAATTTGATAATATGGACAGAAGAAAGGAAATACTAGTAACAGTAAATACTAGTGGAGGAATGATAGTAATACCTTCTATTCATGGTCCAAAGAAATATCTGGCAGATTAGATAGCTGTGTGAGGTTTTTTTACCATAACCTACCTGCTAAGTTATGATACAGTTCCAATTCCTACATGAGGGAAAAACAAAACAAAACAAAACAGTTTAAGTTACATCAAAGAAATGTCTGCAAAGTCAAGCTAGCTCTTCAAAACCTGTGGTCCACAAGAATACTGTAAGATGTTCACAGACACTGAGTTTGCTCAAGACTAATGATAATCCCTTGTAAAGTGCAAACTGAAATTTGTTTGCCTACCAAAACAAGGCCTTTTTCCTATCCCCCTTTCCATTCACAGATGCCGGCATGTGTTGGCTTGTTATTGTAGTTTATGAATGTTGGCCTTTATTTCTGTGAAATAAATGTTATCAACTTCATTTGACAAAATGTAAAATTATATGTAAAGCTGACAGACTTGGAAAAAGTAATAGAAGTTAAAAGAAGATAAACATAGCTTTAGGAATATGTGTTCTCTTGAACAGTGCTCTTACTCTGAAGGGCTACATAATTATACCAAGCCATATGTGTGTCTTTTTTTTTCTTTAATAAATATTCCTAAAACTGGACAAGTGCTAATAGCACCACTCAGAAGAATGACATCTATCATCCAGAAAGTTCTCATTATAGCTTACTTTATCAGTTCAATGATGAAAAAAAAAAATTAGCTATAAATCAGAATCTCTAACTAATGTTTTAGCTGAACTTAAAATAATATTCTAAAGTCTGACCATAAAAATGTGGGATTAGGCTACACAGGCACACGAGATGTCACTTCTCCTTTACCTGGAGATCTACATGATGAATTATACTCTTCTCACACAGCACAGGACAGGTGGAATTTGAATGATACGTCCCATAGCATATAAATCATATAATATAAACACTCCATAGGTTATGGGTTTTAGCATTCTGGAATCAAGATTTCTTATGCCAATTGGTATCTCTTTATGTTCTTCATTGGTTTTTTAGTAACAACGTATTTGATCTTTCTATCTAATTGCTCTCGTGTTAATAATTACGCAGGATTAGGAAAGCTCTAATTCCTAACCGTGCATATGGGAGGATGCATAGTTATGACATCCCTGTAAAATCTTTGTGAGAAAGACATAACCCAGGGCATGAGGAAACTCTCCCTTCAGAACTGACAAGCTGGGCACAGTGCCACGCTGACGTAGGTGCCCTGTGCCAGCTTGCTGTGCCGGCATGGGTGGTCGCCACCCCTCAGAGCCAGAAATCTGCCCCAGAACCCCTTGTCTGAGGGTGGCAGGGGACTTTCAAGCTCCGGTGCTTTTATGGGTTCCATTTTAACTATATCAGAGTATGCCACAGTCTTTTGCTTACTTGCTGTCTCAGACAGGGAAGCTGATTTTGCAGGTGTCAGGCTAAGGCGCCACGGGGCTTTGCAGGACTTCCTGAGAGTAACTGAGCAGGGACTTGAAGTCCATATCTTTGTATCATACACAGAAATTACAGGAATGTTTTTCCTATGACTCTGATGGTTCAGCAATGATGGAAACCAGCATATCATGTGGAAAAGCTGGCTGAAGAATGCTGCCTTTCTGCTTACCCTGACAGCTCCATGAGGCAATCAATTCAATGGATACAAATCTTTTGAGGACAATCACCATATTTTCAATTTCAAAGCATTTTTTCAGGCTGGGCTGCTTCAGTTACTTCTTTATTAAGCAGCTCCACAAAAACTTTCACGAGCATGATGGAGGGGCAGAGACTGATACAGAGGTAGGAACATGTCAGGCCCACTTTGTTTCTAGTCATATGTTGGAATAAAAAGATCCTGTTGTTTTTGTTCAGCCACACAGGCTATTGCACGGGGCAAGTTGGAAATGGAGGAGGAAGGAGAAACTTAACTTCTTTGCCTTCTCCCTGACTGCATAGGAACCTGAAGTTCCTGGTAGGAAGATTCTGCTCCTCCCCGAGTCTCATGGCCAGTGGCATGGCTGTACAGCAGGCATGGTTTTTAGACATAAAATTTTGTCCTTTGTGTGCAAAACCATGTCCATTTTATCTGATTATGGAAGGACCGATCTAAGGATGAAGAAAAAGACCAAGGTGGACAGAAATGTCAGAATAGTTTGGGCAATCAGCTTCTTCAGTCTTGTTCCTGTTTGAAGATAAGGGGTCTGGGGAACTCCTGTGTTAGCACTGTGTGCTGTGTAGGAAGCCATTTCTACACCCCTGTGCCTGAAAAACAGGTCTGACAGGGTACTGGCCTGTAAGGCTCTGGAAAAGCATGAGGCATGATTTCCCCATTTCCCATTTCCTTATGCTTTTTTGATTCACTAAGTAAAAAACAGGGCTGCAAGCACCCTGGTGTACTCAGGAGTGAGTTGGTTTCTGTTTCCTTCCCGCAGGCTGCTCAGGTGTTTATGTGCTGGCCCCACTGTGAGGAGAGACACACAGTAAGAGCGGATGGAGCTCCAGGTGCTGCTCTTTCTGCCCCATTCCTCACAGACCCTCCACATGCCCACTGGTTAGAAAAAAAAATTATGAATCATGCACTCAGAAAAAGAACCACCCAGTCCAGTCAAGTCCTTTCAGCAGATTAAACCCTTTTTGATTGAGCCATTCTTAAGGTGTTGTTTGTACTGCACTCAGTTTTGGGCCCCTCACTTTACAAAGGACACTGAGATGTTGGAGTGTGTCCAGAGAAGGGCAACAGGGCTCATGAAAGGTCTAGAAAATGTCTTATGAGGAAGAGCTGAGGGAGCTGGGGTTGTTTACCCTGGAGGAGGGTAAGGCTCAGGAGGAACCTCATCATTCTCTACAACTCCCTGAAAGGAGAATGTAGTGAGCTGAGGGTCGGTCTCCTCTGCTGTGACTGCAGTGAGAGGACTGCAGGAAATGGCCTTCAGCTGGGACAGGGGGGACTCAGATTAGATATTATGTCAAATTTTTCAGTTAAGATGGTCAGGCACTGTAATAAGTTGCCCCGGGGAGGTTGTGTAGTCACCATTCCTGGAGGGGTTTAAAAGGCATCTGGATCTGGTGTTGGGTGTGGTTTAGGGTTTAGCCCTGGTTTAGTGGTTCAGGGGTTACAGTGTTAGTGCTGGATTGACAGTTGGACTGGATGACCTTTAAGGTTTCTTCCAACCCTGATGATTCCATGATTTTGTGATTTGTCAATGTAGTCACTACTAACTCTCCATCTAAAAGACACTATTTTTTTCATACCTTTGTAACATTCATCATAGGACTCCTATTTCACAACAATTTTCTTTTCCCCAGAATGGTCTTTCCCAAGCCGATCTTTTCTTCCCTCCCGCCACAGCGGCAGAAAGGGATGGTGCAGAGCTCTCTCCTGCCTCTCGTATCTACCAGGCTGTGACTGTTCCCTAACACGGGCCAAGTGCTTCACCTGAGGACAGCCATTACCTTTTCCCACCCCAGCAGAAGATATTTTTGCCACCGTGCTCCGCCTGCCCCTCCGTGTTCCAGCTACAACAGCCAACGTGGGCTTGCCAGAGCCACGGTGAACCAGAACCACGGCAGCGCTCGGGCAACGCTCTCAGGCACATGGAGCGATTCTTGGGGCTGTCCTGTGCAGAGCTGAGGGTCGGACGCGCTGCTGCCTGCGGGTCCCTCCCGGCTCAGGCTACCCTGCGGCTCTGTGCTCACCGGCAGGGTGTCCGCGGCGGCGGCGGGCCCCGGGCGATGCCCGGGTGGGCGCGGGGCGGGGGAGGCGGGGCGGGCGGGGCGGGGGAGCGGCGGGGCTCGGCGGGAGGGAGCGAAGGAGGAGCGCGGGCACGGAGGGCGGCTCTGCCGTTCCCGGGGCGCGCCACCAGGTGGCTCCGCGCGGGTGACCCGGCGCCCGCAGAGCCCCCGGGGCCGCGCCGGCTGCCAGCGCCGAGTCCGCCTTTCTCGTTCTGTCACATTTTACAGGCGCTTGCTCATCGCCGGGTCTGCCGGAGGACAGGCACACCCCTGCGGCAGAGCTGAGAGCTGTGCCTGGGACAGGAGGAGGCAGCCTGAGCTGCCCGGGGAGCGTTCGGGGCCCGGGTGAGGCTGGCGAGCGCTGGGAGGTCACCGGCGCGGCCGCCCTGCCCTCGCCTGCCCCGTGCGAGCGGCGAAGCGGGCAGCGGCTTCCCACGCTATGGGTGCCTGCAGCTTGTTTGGAAAATAAATATCTACCGGTAGGAGATGAGTGGGGTGACTCCGTAGGTAAAGGTGAAAGAGACATTGCAAAGACTTTTGGGGCTTTAAAAGTTGGAATCGAAGTTTTTGTGATTTTTTTTTTCTCCTTTCCCCACTCCTTTGAGGTGGGCTATTTCTATGAAGAAAATTCTGCTCACATTACAAAAGGGGGATGTCAGGGGGTTTGACTGTCATTGAGGTTGAAATGAACTTTGTCACCCTGTTTAAATATTTAAGTCTCCTGACACAGGCAAATACATCACGAAGTGCTAAAAAATATATTTAAAAATACAGCTGCCTTTGAGATGAAGCATTCCTATTCCCACTGTATCAGTTCACTTTGCTCAAGCAACCCTGAGGTACAGAGTATGGCAAGAAACTGTGGGCTGGATAGGAAGCTTCATTATCAGAACCTGTGCATTTGAAGGGATAACATTTTGGTTTATGCTGTTTTAGCCACTCTGTTGATTTAACTGATTTCCAAGAGCTTAAACATCCTATCAATATGCACATATATCAGTTTTCTTTCTGCATCCAGTCATACCATGTCCTATTCCCTTAAGCAGTTGTAGGTTTATTATAGTTCCATACTGGTTTGCATACTGGTAATATTTAGGGGATTTTTTTTTTTTTTTTACTTAACAGTCTACTTTCCCTGCACACATACAATGTTTCCACTTTTATATCATTACTTTGGTTGTATTGAAGGGGCTAGTTTAACTCAGAAGTCAGAAAATGGTCTTCAAACCTTGCTCTGTAACACTTCTTTGCTTTGGATGCAACATTGAGAAAGATAATGAATGTACTTTAAAAGAAAAGGGGGGTGTTTTTAGATTGACTTTGATAAAATAATTGTAATGTGAAAACTGTAATGTGGTTCAGGGCAGAAACCGGTTTTATGTCAATGCACTTTGTCTGAGCTGATCTCAAAGGGCAATAGGTTCCTGGGCAACTGTGAGTGTGCAAGGCTAAAGCTGGAGGCACTTGTGTGAGTGGGAGCCCTCAGTCATAATTTAAAGTGTTGTCTCAAAAGCAAACCACGTGCACCATGTTGACAGCAGACAGTCTCTTTAGTTTCATGCCTTCATGTGGAGGTGGAAGGACTCATGATCAACAGACTGCTGTTTTCATGTCCTGTGAGCCACAGAAGTAACTCTCTGAGAGGCTGGAAGTGGAGATTGCCATGAAAAAGACTTGAAGGAGCTGAAGGAGAACAGCTCATAGTGGAAATGATACCATAAAGGTAGAAGAGCCCAGAATGAACAACAAACCTCATTTTGCTGTTGTTTTCTCTAACTCTTGGCCTCATGCCAGTTTGGTTTTGGTGGGCTTAGCTGATAACACAAACATCTTCCAACCTCCAAGTGTGTGAAGGATGCTACCAAATCCTACAGCTGATGAGAAGTGAGGCATTTATACATCCTTATAGGTTGTTTTGTACATTTCTTGAAGACAGAAAAATATTCAAGATAGATTGTTCACAAACATTTTGAGTAAATTCTTCCATATCTGAAGGAGAGGACTACTCAGGTTGTGCCCTATCCTTAGAACTTTCCAATTGTTTTCAGAACAACTGAGAAGTGCAGAGCATATGCAGCACCTGTGGGGATAAATAGGGACTGAAAGTTCTCCTAGGTATTGGAAAAATAGTCATTCAGGTTTTCCTACTACAGTTCTTTTTTGAGTCTGAAACTATATAAACTATACATCACATATTGACATTTATGTCCTTCAGCAGCATGACATCACTTGTCACTTAATGTAAATTTGTCCAAGTCATACAAAAGTCAAGTGTCTGAAATCTGAGCTCCTAGTTACAAAGAAGTATACTCTTACTGACTGACTCATATTTTTTTTTTTTTTTCTCTTATGTTCAAGCTCCTGGAAAATGAATATGCAACCAGGAATTAAGACAGAAATGAAAACCTCCGTAAGGGGTTTTAAGCAAACTGTGCAAACTCTACAAATCTATGTCCAGATCCCATCTGCTCTCAGTCACAAAAGTATTCAGTGTGTAAATAAGCTCTTCCAATGAGCAAGGTGGGATGGGGATGCCTTCAATGTGACACTGATGTGTTGGACCTGTGCATGGCCGCCAGATGCGTGCCTGTGTGTGGGCAGTGTGGACACTATCTGCCTGACAAGGTATACACAGGATAAACACATTGGGCTGGTGTTTTAAGCAATTCAAAGATAAGATTTGGGTGTATTTTTTAAAGCTTTAACTTTTGTGAAGAAAGCAACTAACATTTTTAGTCTGTCAGGCTTGCAAAGGCGTCTCTTTGTCCATCCATCTGGCTTGCTTTGGTTTCAGGCTGTTTTGTTGTCAAGTGGGATACAACCGTGGGATATATGTTGTGGGATATGTGGGGGGTATATGTTGTGTTTGAGGTGATGACTCTGTATGTCCTCCTGTGCATACCAGAAGTGAATTCCTTTCCAATTATGCACACCAGCTGCTGACCAAGTCCTGTCTCCTGCACTAACACGTTTCTGCACTGGGAGAAGCACATCTGGAGAGTAGCTGATGCAATGAGTCATGACTGCAGAGGACAAATCCTAAGCGTAATTCAGACTAGTTATATGTGTGGATTTGAAAGTGCAGGCTAGAATCTTAAATATTACCTTGTCTTCAACAGGATGTCAGCAGAGGAAATGAAGTAATGGTGTGATGTCTTCTCAGCAAAGAGGCTGTTCTCATGTAAATCAACTTTCTTGAAATTAGGTGTTGTAAACTTGGTTACTTGGATTACCCTTGTGAATTTTGGTCACCATATATACATGGCTTACTCTAAATCTAACCCCAGAGGGAAAAGAGCATTTTTGAAAACAAGGATGACTTGTGCAAGGAGAGAAGTGTTCAAAGGAAGTCTGAGTCTAGGCCCATCTGTAGTGGTCTCAGAGGGGATGTAGGAAAGGGAGACGTTGTGTGGGTGATGGTGATGTCTACAAACTCCTCTGATAAGGAATGTGATCACTTCTATGTCTCTGCATGGATAATCAGAATTAAAACAGAGGGAACATTTGGGAGAGGACAGGTGTGAGTAGCTCAGTTAAGACAATAGTGGAAAAAGAACTAGGAAAATATGATGGGTGGTCTTCAAATAGGAAAAGGGTAAAGATAAAGTGTTAGGTCAAGTTATTTTGTGTCATGCATGGTTTGTTTATTTTCTTGAATTTATTGGAACAAAAAGAAGCTAGAAAAGTAAAAATTCTGTGCTGAGCTCGTGATTCATCATATATAAAACATCTGCAAGCTGGGAAGGTGTTCTCAAGCCGTAGATTTTTCAACTGTGAGTGAATGCAGACAACATGAAAATTGGTTTTTATTTCCAGCTTTGGCCACTGATATAGACAAAAGTGAGTGTATGTGAACATCTGTGTGTTTGGTGAGTTTGTAAGTAAAATAACATACAGTGAATTTACCTCAGGTTTTCATGAAAGTGTCACCTAGCTTTGCACAGCAAATGTATGTGTGAACAGAGTTAAAAGGGAACAAAAATCCCTTAAGTTGTTTTTCTTCATTGTTATCTAAATGTTTTGCATTCAAACAGCATTATTTATTGAACTTGGGATATATGGGGGGGATTATGACATATCTTGTTGTAGGTCAGTTGCAGAAATCACAGCTATGGATCTTCCATTTTCTGTCCAATTTTGATTCCAACAATTCACACTACCATAACTTTTTTTTTTTTATTTTTAAAAAGAAAAAGCTGAAAAGATTTGACAACACAATTTAAAGAATGTATTTGGACTAAGTTACAGACCTAGAGTATTTGAACCATTGTTTGCACACCATTAAAAACACAGTGCCTTCTTTTCGATAATAGTGATTTTATCCTCAAAAACTAATTATGATGGTGGGACCTGGGTACTGTCCAGTATGATGATATGGAAAAGAGTATCAGATACGTTATTCCCCTTTTGATTTGATCCTGAGACGGGGGAAATTCAGTCAGTTTATTCAGTCAGTAACCATGTGGATGTGGTGAAATTTTTGGGGACGAAGATGTGCACATCTATATCTGTTTCAGAGTGCCTGCACAAGTACAGAAAGCCCAAGATACCATTCTTACAGAAAAAAAAAGTAAAAATCCCATCCTTAAGAAAACCCAGCAGCAATGGAATCTGTTTGGACATAGGAAAACTAAGTAAAGGGCATAGGACTGGCATCATTCATCATCTGAGTCAAGATTTTATCAGTGGGATTGTCTGACAGGTGGGAATGCATTTCACATCATGGGCGTGGGAGGTCCTGTGTGGCTCCATGATAGCTTTACTTGGCCCTGAGATCTCTGTCTTGGTAGGAATTTTGCCTTCCACCAGTACGAGATCAGTTTCTGTACCTGTAGCCCTTTCCTAAGGAAAACTGATTGCATTCTTTATGTCTGTAGCTTTGGAACACATACTGATAGCCAGAATACCTCATACCACTTCTACAGGAAAAGTGCATGAAAGTGAGGAAAATGACCCTATTGACTTTGGCTATATGATCTTTTGTCACCAACAAATTTCACCAGCAAAATCACCAACCAAATATATACTGGCCTTTCACAAAATGAAGGCTGTATTTGGGTAAGAAAAGGCAGAAAAATTTCAGAAGTAGTTTGGCTTGAGGCAGTCGTGGTTACTATGAGCATGGATGAGATGTGAGGTGCAGCACTGACTACAGTCACTGCAAGCAAATCTCACACCACAGGGGCTAAGGTGACAAGTAGGCCCAAAGAAGCTCATGTCCTGGTTCAGCATGTTCCAGCTTTGGCAGCTTCAGGGGCAGCATCCCACTTCAGGGTTCCCACCTTGCAAGTTAGTATTTCTGCTGGATTTCTGAGTCCTGGGTAAGCAGGTGGCCTATTTTCTTCTTTCTTCCTGTCCTGTCCCACATAAAGCAGGCTGTGGTGAGATTACTCTCCCTTTCTTCTTTGCTGAAACTTGGAAGCAGCTCCACCTCTGCCACCTCCTTCCACCCATTCTGACTCTGAGCTGTTAGAGGTGTTGCTGCCTGACTTCCTCCCTCCCTCCAATATGACAGCAGGCTATAGGGGTTGTGTGTGGGCAGGGGTGTGTACCCTTCTTTCCTCCTCCTTCACCCCCATTTCCTTGCAATAATGCAGTCACCTGATGGTCTGAGTCAGCCATGCCATTTTACCTCCCAAAATACTCCCATTCTCTCTGAGGAAGTACCTCCTGTAGACCAACGCTTGTGTCAGTCTAACTGTGTGAACATGATACCTATTAAACACATAAGGGACAAGAATTTGCTACGAGCCCAAAGTGAGGAATTGAGACGTACTCAGCTCTCAGAATGAGAGTTTTTCCTGGACTTTACAAGATATTCCCTTTTCTTGAAGCTAAGCATATGCCTCTGAGCAGGGTCCTGTCATTAAATGCTCAAATGTGGTCAAAAGCTTAAAGAAATATTAATGAAATTTTAAATTCACTTTCCAAGGGAGTAAGGTCCAGTCTTATTTTACTTTTTTAGAAGTTTTACCTAAGTAAAAGGACATCAAAGGGAATATGCCTTTTGTTCATTTGGTTTTGTTATATGTTTTATAGCTTTGTCTGGTATTCAAAGACCTACGCAACTTTACTGGGATCAATAGGAAGCACTGATCCATCCCTCAACCCTGCCCAGACTTTCCCCTTGTGGGAGGTCCAGAGCTTTAAACTCCAGGTTGACTGTGTCTGGCTCCAGGTAAAGTTTGTCAATATTTTTCATCTGACACAGTATTTGTATTTTTCATATACATGAAAAAGGCAGGTTCAGCAGTATCAAGCCAGTCTGAGAATTTGATTTCATTTTATCAAGTTACTTGTCCAAACCAACCAACCAAAAAGTAACTTCCCTTAAACTCCTAAAAATAAATTGGAAGACATATTTTGATTTTTCATTGCAATAATTTAAAATAAATGGTATAATTTTCTGGTCTGAATATACTATGCATGTTCAGTTTTCCTTGAAATGTGTTTTTAAAAGTAAATAAACTCAAAATCCCAATGAAATGTCCACTTCAGATTAAGTTAAATATTTCATGTAGTTTAAAATGGTGTTATAAAAGCTTATATTTGCCCAGTGTTTTTCACTTTTTCTGATTTTTCTGTGAATGGAAGCATCAACCACCACAAAGCTTTAGTTGCTGACTCTTTGATTTAACTTTATTCCTAGGAAAAAAATG
Organism: Phylloscopus trochilus trochilus; assembly: GCA_016584745.2. Taxonomy (NCBI): domain Eukaryota; kingdom Metazoa; phylum Chordata; class Aves; order Passeriformes; family Phylloscopidae; genus Phylloscopus; species Phylloscopus trochilus. The sequence goes on from WQNJ02000546.1 coordinate 36,476,429, forward strand.
CTGGTTTTCTGTCACTAATAAGTAGTATAACTGTCCTACAGGCAGTATTAGTGTTTATTTTCCAGGATCTTAGACTGCCAGGTACATGTTTTTAAAGGACACATAACAGATTAAACATGCAGAGGGCAGAGTGCGGATGGCACGTAAACCAGGCTCCTTTCAATTTAGACAAGTCAAAAGACAGAGTCGTTCAAAGTAGAGAAATACCTGCTGCTATTTCTTCTCTTGATTGATTCTACTCTTTTTCTTTAGGACTCAGTCAGCCTTTTTTTTGTGAACATCTCTGTTTATTCTGATCATCCTGCATTTTCCCACATCAACTAACTTTTGACTCTCCTGATCAACTCTAGATCGAGGTAACATCAGAGAGTTCATTGTTCTGCAGTCTAGAATAAAAAAGAAACTTATTCTTTGGCATGTCCATAGTGATCTTACAAGTAAGACACATGCTTAGGATGATTCTTTTCCAAATTAACCAAAAAACCAGACACAGATTACATCACAAAGCCACCTATACATTGTAATGTCTGAAAAAAAATCAACCTAGAAGTTGCAAATAGTGTGATGGGTTAATCCTGGCTAGCAGCCAAATGCCCACTAAGATGTAATCTACCTCCTCAGCTGGGAGAAAATAAGAAAAAAATAAGAATGAGAAAGCTTGAAGGTTGAGGTAAGGACAGGGAGATCAATTGTCAATTACTGTCATTGACGAAACAGGCTCAACTTTGGAAAATGAATTCAATTTATTGCCAGTTCAAATAGATTTGGGTAGTGAGAAACAAGAACACAAATACTACAACAGCTCCTTTGCTTCCCCCTTTCCCAGGCTTAACTTCCCCCCTTTAGTCCTGACTTCTCTCACAGCCCCACTGAGCATTGTGTGGAGGATGGGGAATGCAGGTAACAGTTAATATATAACAATTTGTCTCCACTGCTACTTCCTCCTCACATTTTTCCTCTGCTCCAGTGTGGGTCCTCTCCATGGACTGCAATTCTTCAGGAAGAAATCTGTTCCAGTGTGGGCTCTTCCTGGGTTGCTGTTCCTTCAAGAATACCTAGCTGCTCTGGTATGGTCCTCTCCTTGGGCTGCTGAAGAATCTCCTCCTCTGGCACTGGTGGAGGTTCTTCTACCGTTTCTCACTCTTTCCCCCGCCCCTGCCCCCCCCCAGCCTCCTCCTTCTCTGGCTGTCCAATGTTTTCTATCCATTCCTAAATATGTTTTCAGAGACAGCCCAAATTCCCTGATGGGCTCAGCTGTGTCCTGTGGTGTGTCTGCTGGGGAGCTCACTGGAGCTGGCTGTGTCCAGCATGGGGCAGCCCTTAGCCTTTTCTCACAGAGGTCACCCCTACAACCCTCCTGCCACCACCAAATCCTTGCCAAACACAACCAATACAGTGGTTCTTATGTGGGTTTGCCAAATAATCTTCCTTTCCTGTTCCTTTCTTTTTCCCAGGGCCCTGTAGGAACACTGCTATGAAGGCTGGCTGTGCTTGAGATGACTCCAACAACATACAGAGGGAGGAGAGGCAATGAGAGAGGCATTTTGTGTATGTGTCTGAGACTTAAAAGCTCCTCAGATCTGGGAAATTTATAAGTTGCTGAAATTAGCTCATGCTGAAAAATGCTTGTTCACTAATGGCAATAGCAGCTATGTCACGTGTTCACTACAGAGATGCCCAAGGACACTCACCTGTAGTGTACTAAAATGGAAGAGAACAAAAATGTATTAGTGCATAGATAAAATATTTAAATGGTTATAGCTAGATGGACTATAGAGATAGTAATCTGATATGTATGCATGCACTGTACATTTTTATACTGGTGTTGCAGCATAAATGACCCCATTAAATCCTGTTACTTTCCTAATCCAATAAGTGCTTAATCTCATTGCAAGTGTTGGAAATAATTATTCATTTATACACTTGTTTTTTGCCACACATTTTATGTCAACAAGGAGTGTGCCTTTGACTAATCAGTTAAAACAGCTGGCGGATAAAGGAGTGAATGAGAATTGAGAATGTGCTGTTTCTGGGAAGAAGACTATTGGTAGTTTTTCTGAGATGATTATTTATTGATTGATTCCACAAGAAATGTTGTATTAAACACAAAGAAAAGGCTCTACTCAGTGTTAACAATCACCAGGACAAGGGTGAAAAGTAAAAAGCTTTGTACTTCTCAAGCTGCCTCACCCTGCTGCCTTACTTGATCCTAACTCATTGAATTTTACAGCTGTGAAGGGGTGGAAGGAGTCCACCCTTCTTCAACATTCTGCACTTCTCTTACCTCTCAAGTGCCTGCCATACTGAGTTCGGTGAAGAACATTGTATAAAGCACAGATGTGTGGGTTTTTCTGGTTGACAATTCTTTCCCTAAAGAGGAAATACTCTTGAAGACCATTGCAAAGATAATCTTGTTCTTTTGTACTCCTGTGGGAGATGTAGTAGATAGAGTGATGCTATTCTGGTTACCAAGGACCAGTTTCATGGTCAGATATTTTTAAGTTTGTTCAGTTCAATGCTCTCCCACTCTTCTTCACTCATCTTGGGAAATACTTTACTCCTCTCTTTGAACGCAATTCACATGCATGCCAGGACTTAGGCTGGGCTTACTGTTCCACCCCAGCTGTGTTGTAGGACACTCTGGTCGAAGTGGATGTCTCTTGCTGGATTGAGGGCCTTTCTCCAGACCAACATGGCAGCCACAACTTACATGAGGGCAAGGAAGCAAACACCAAATGAATAATTGTGACACTGTGGATTTTTTTCATTCCAACTTGCCACACTTCTGTGTTTATTACAGCTGTAGTTGCAATTATTTGTCACTGAAGAGAAGTACTAGCCTTTGTCAGAAGAATGGGAGAAAAAAGATGATGCTTTTTCTGTCACAGTTGTGGTCTGGAACACAATGCAAGTATTAAAGTATCGGGTAAGAAAGGAAACATTTTAAAGCTTAAGAAATACTTTGGAGTAGAAGAGCTTGAAGTTATTTTTAACACAGGTGTTTCTGTAATGGTGCTATACCGTATGAGGAAACTTCGCAGTTCTCCATGGCACTCACAATAGGTGTAACACCTTTGCAGAATAATTGCTTAGTAACTCTTGCTGGAATGTAATAAAATTAGGAAGACTTGTAAAATCTACTCCTGCTAAAGATATTTCCCTTTTCACAGTCTGTGTTTCTCACATAAGTGTTTATTTCAGTATTTGTACTAACAACTTTCTTATAAAAAGAGTAAATCAGATTTGAAATTTTAGGTTACCTTCTACTTCTCAAGTAGCTCCACTGCAAATGTTAAGAATAGGAAATGAAGGAGATGTACACATTGAAAAGAATGTGTCCCAATATGTGTTCATTAAGACAAAACAGCTGCAAAGAATCCTACATCTTGCCCATCTGTTTAATCATTTATAACCAGGAAATGTAAGGAAAGATCCAAACCTCGCCTATCTCAAAGTACTGTAGGAATGGCCATGATAGATACGCTATTTTAGCTATTTTAGCCTTCAAGATCAATAATGACAATAGAAGAGGGACAATACTGAGAAATGTTGATGAACATTTCAGGAAATCTTAGCAGTGTTCTTATACCTTTGAGTTGTTGTTGTCTTTGAATCTTTACATCATCCCATCACCTTCAGATAATGTTTTTAGAGTGAATGCTGGGTAAAATTGCAGGTTGTCTTCCTTACCTTTCTTGCCTTCTGTGTATTGTAGCAAGCCATCTGAAAAAGGAAAAAATACATTTTCCTTCCTGGAATCCATAACATGTTATAGACATACTTCCTGAGGATAAGTGGTGTGACAGTATCTCAGATCAAAATCTGATTGTGCTGAAATCTAGGGATGTGCTCTGCCGAATCACATATTCTCCTTGTGCACCAGTATCCACTGCCAGAACACAGTGGTGTGACACTTGAAATGACACTGAAAACTGTTGAATGACCCTGATCAGGCCTTAATATTGTGAAATGCTGGAAAATCTTATTTGTGTTCTTCGTTGATGTCACTGACTGGTTTTCAGCCAGAATAAGCAAACAGAGGACCAGATTTGGATCCTGGGTCAATGAGATAATTCCTCCAACCTTTTTGCAAATTTAGCTGAATTATGTTATTGATAAGGTGGTCTGTGAGTGTTTGTTCCTGTTTCAGGACATTTAAATGGCAATTTAAAATAATGTGGCATTTTGGAGACTTATGGGCAACTATTGTGTGTCATCTGGCATCCTTGTAGGTGTGTCTGAAGGGTAGTTCCACATACATAATATACATATTTAGATCTGGAAAGGTGGAATGCTTGGGTTTGCATCTTAAATTTTTTGGGGGGGCACAAATTAAAGATTGCTTCAATCAGGACTTGTCAGTGCAAGTTACACAATTAAAAAAGTCAATTATTAAATATGTCTATCCTTGTGCAAGTACAAGAGTCAGGAAGCAAATTATGAAAACCTAAATTGCATGTGAGGAAGAAAAACCCTTGACATTAGCCTATAAAAAGTGATTCCTCTCAGTGGCTTAAGCAAGGCTATTAGAGGGACTAGGTGTCAGAGCCCATATTAAAATGGAAAATGGAAAGAGTATGTGATTGATTGGTTAATCTGCTGAACAACACTGACTCATATTAATAAGGTTAGAATCCTATGTGTGGCCTTATAAAACCAAGTCTGCGTTTGCAGCTCTGACCTTCCCCTACTGGGTGACCTTGAGCACGTAGCATTGCCCAGTGCTTGAGTTTTCCCCTTAAAATGGCAGTTATATTTCCTCACCTTTGCGAAACTCTATGAAAGCAATTAATAAAAAGCTTTTCACATGCTTTGGGTATTATTCTTGTTACTGATGTATTACTGTGGCAATTCTTGTAGGTTTTGAGAGAAGAAAATTCCTCTGCCAACATGCAGCCAGGAGAGAACTTGTAGCTGCTGAGTGGTTTGAGGTCAGATCAACAGTAGCCATAGAATTTCAGAAGTCTTAAAAGCTCCTTCTTGTAGCAGGAAGGGCAATGAGTATCATAGGGAAAAAAAAATGGTGACAAACTTTCCTTGTAATTGGCTTGCATCAGTCAGACTATCTGTGAAACACAAAGGTCAAGCAACTTATTTAAAAAAAAGCCCTATGTGAATCTAAGATTAGTCTTGACATTTTCAAAGCCTCAGAAAATTGGGGGGAAAGCTGCAACCCTGAGGATTGTGGTCCCTTAGGCTGACTGGAGGAAAGATTATACTAAACATTTTGAGACCTGAATGATCCATTCTGAATTAGAGAAGATTTACAAGATCCTCAGAGAACGCTTGAAACATCTGACTGAGAGGCAGTCTGTGGACTTTCTGCTTCCTTGGTAGGGATTCTCAAGGGCACCATTAAGGAATCAACTATTGTGATTGATGGAAAAATAAAGAAATTGAAGAAGAAATGAAGACAAACTACAATGTGGACTTTTTCCCGCAGTCCCATGATATCTTCAGCATTAAGTGATTTTGGCAGATAATTTCTACTATGAAGCATGTGGATAGCCAGAAGGCTATTAAGAGAGAATGATGGTGTAATATAAGCATGGAGGATTCTTATAAAGTGTATCTTTCTCTCGTTCAAAATACATGATGAAAAATGATGTGTCCAGAGTGCTAACAAATTATAACAAAGTATAAATTTCCACATATATATATATTTATGTGTGTATATATATAGATATATATAATGCTAAACCACCTTTACTATCATAAGCTGGCATTCTCCCTCCCCCAATCCTGTGCTATTTATTTCCTATTTATAAAAATAATTCCAACTGTATCTTTTAGCTAATCCTAGCTAGCTCCATATGCAGGCTGACAATATGCCTGAGGTGATAATATGTCTGGTCAGTTAGACCAGTGTGTGGTAGATGTAAAATCCTTAAATGCGAATGCAGGATTCTGATGGAACAAGACTCCATGCTCACTTTGCACAGATGAAAATGATCTCATCATGTGCAAGATGATAGGGGATAAGGCTCCTCCTTTCTTCCTGGTACAAATTAAATTTTAGTGATGTAATGAATATGCACAGGCGGCTAGATGGATTCATTCTCTCTCCCACCCATCTTTATCATTTACAGATTCATCTTACTAGTTTGTCTTTCCCTGTTCTATGAATTATTTGTGAATAGATTAATTAATTTAATTACTTTTGTTAATGCATAATTGTGTTTGTCAGACCTTCCTGAAGAGTGGTTGTGAGCCTTTGGATTACTGCAGGGCTATGCTCACTGTAGTGTTACTGGTCACCTCAGCAGCACAGGAGAGCTACCAGTCTCTGCCTGAACACTTGCAAACATAGTGTAAATATAAAGCTTCTATTTCTATCTTTAGAGAGGTTTATGTGCCCAAAACATCTGGGTTTTTTTCCATGCTCCCATAGGCTTGTTAGAAGGCTTTCCTTCTCCATGTTAGCTGTGTCGAGTTTCTGTGCTCTGACTATGATCATTATGAGAATATATCACACCCCAAAGCGTGTTCATTTTCCACATTTTCATTTTGCCCAGGGAAAGAATACAAGAGCAGTTTGCAGAGCTAGATGATGGCATTCAAAATGCCATTTTGCTGGCGCTTATTTTAAACCTTGTTCTTCCTGGGCCAAATCAGACTGACTTAAGTCTGTAACGAGTTCCTTTCAAGGTGTATCTACTTGCATCTGTGCCAGTACTCTGGGCAGGAGTGGTACTAGCTGCAAATATGTCAATAGTGGTGCCAATAATTTTATCTGTGTTAAAGCCAATGCTGTGGCCTTGGATTTAAAACGCAGAAATCAAACACAATTCCTCCTCATGGCAGAGATGATGTCAGGCACGGTACAGAAGTATTTAGAGTGCCATTTTATGATTATATTGGTACACATTTTTTCCTATTACTATTACAGAACATGTACTGAAGATATACATGGATCAACATTAGTGAAAAAATTCCTAACGCTTATTTGGATGTCCTAAATAGGAATACTTCTGGATACTAAATAAAGGCATGTCTAAGACCCTATATTTGCACGTAAAGAGGGAATCCAGCAAGCAAATCCAGCTAAGCAAATATTTTTGTGCTGCCTTTGTTTAGATCAACTTTGTCTGCTGTACTCTGTGTATCTAGGTTTCCAGTCAACTTCACACACAGTGAACAGACATACAAATCTTGGGGAGAAGTGGAAAAGATTTATTCTATTTGCTTTCACAGAAGGAAGATGTTAGTGTATGCAGAGTTGGGATAGGTTCCTATCGTGACAGAACAAAACTGGCTTTTCAGCTAGTGCCTTACCATGGCAATCTGCTTCAAAGGAACAACTGTCATTTTTGATAAGGATAGTGAGAATTACTGTCATCTGGAGAGATCACTATGCCTCTGGGTTATATAGTGTATTACAACAGAAGAATTTATTCTTTAAGAGATGAATAATTATTCCACTACAAAATTTTATTGCTGGTTTAGAGAAGATGCAGTTCGTACCCTGCGTGATTATAATGTAGCTCCTTAGCTAGCTCTCTTTAAATATAAACTTGTGATATGCTTTTTTTTTTTTTTTTAATATATATATATATATATATATATATATGGCAGAGAGTCAGGCAGAAAAAGCAGCTAGTTAGAGGAAACCTTCACAGGGCAAGTGGATTTGGGGAGCGTGCATGCACACCACATGCCTCCCCACAGCCAAGAGCCAAAGAAGAAGCTCGCAGTCTCACAGAAGCTGCGCAACCGAGCGAGTTATTATGGAGAGCTTCTCTGTGGCTGAGCCAGTAAGAGCTGGGTGCTAAACTTGTTTCCGCTTGAAGTTGCTCTTTGCATACTTGTTAAGGCAGAATGTTCTACCTTTTCACCTCTGCAATACTGGGTGTGAAACATGAGCCTCTAGGTGTTTCCTGGCTGGCAAGAATTCAATGGTAATAAAATTACTAGTAGAATAAATGTTTCAGAGGCAGTTATCCTCTCTCACCTGTTTGTAATTTTTTATTAATTATTACAAATGTGTTTAAGTACTCTACCTGATTTTAATCTGCTGTATTCCCAGGATTTACATATAAAGGTCTTTTTCCCACAGAATAATGAATAATCACATATGTCAGGGTGTGGTGTTAAAATACTGAAGGTTGGTGATACACCTACTAGCAATCGCTCATTTTGTAAAAGGCTGGGTTCTATAAGTAGTTTGCTTTTTATGGCTTTGATCCAAAATTCTGTTGAAATCAGACTCTTACTGAGTTAAAAAGTTACGGATCTGGTCCCAAATGTTCTTTTATTGGAAGTGTTTGTAGTGCCATTGTTAACAATATATGCAGCATTGGGCATGTGAACTGTATAAGTAGAAATTTTACTTTTCCCAAAGCTCCTGCTTACTTTTATGCATTCTTTGCTCAAGCAAACAGCAGGTGGCTTACATGAATAGTGGGGTTAATGAGACTACTTAAGTGAGCAAGAGTGGAAAAAAAAAATCACAAACTGGTCCTCTATTTCAGAGAATTTAGGACTTGCCAGATAGAGCTGAGAACTGTAAAGGATTATTATTATTATATATTGAAAGAAAAGCTGACCAGGATAGAGGTGGCAGAGGGGAGGAGGGTTTGTTTCTCTAAGAACAGCAGAGCTAATGAGATCTAATGCTTTTGTTTCTTAATCCCTGAACTGAATTAATCTCCCTCCCTTCCCATGTGACATCATCCCCTAGGTGCAGGGAAGCCGCAGGGCAAGATGCAATGCTGCCTGGTCAGCCAAAGAGAGGGTGAGGGAGCCAAACTTAGTAGTGCCTCCCCTTAGTAGAGATACTGATTGTCCCTGCTCTCCTTCCACTTTCAATTCTCAGGGGTTATATAGAAATATAGTTATCTTTGACATTTCAGATTGGATTGAAATAGGACAATGAGATCATAAGTTATTTGGGAGGAGAGAATAAAAGATAATACAATTGTGTAGTCCATTTTCTTATCAACAAAAAAATTTACCTTGAACTCCAGTTGGAGAGGGTTGAACTTAACTTGTAGTTCTCCATTCAGGTCCCATAACAACATGGCCTTTATGACTTTTTAGACACTTTACGTTCAGAATAATTTACCTCAAAAATAGTAAGCCCTAATGAGATGATAAAGTATTTGTATCAGAAATTGGATCACATGGATAATGCTTGTGATTTCTCATTATGCCATCTTTATGCCAATCAGCATGTTACCTTTGCTGCTGTATTAAAAGGATGAAGATGAAATATTTTATACAGTTTTAGGTTTTGTTCTCTTTTTCGGTTTTCTCTTCCATTTCTATTTTACTGATTTGACAAGACTCAAACAATAGAAATACTGACATATTGTAAGAAGTACAATATTACACTGGCTCTATAATATTTGTAAAGGAAACACTTTGTAAGTAACTGAAGTCTTGATTGAATTTGGGAAGACCGGATTTTGAATGTTGATGGATCTCAAACTGCAGCTACACAGCTGAATGCCAGTGTAATCTGGGCAAGTGTCAAGTAGGATTTCACAGCATAATGGCTACTCAAAAAATTCCTAACACTCTTGCCTAGCAGACAAGATTTATAAATATGAACAGTTAGTGTTTGAAAGTTAAGGAAGTCACAAAGACCCAGCAACAAAGCAATCCAACAGAGGAATCTTCTTCCCACTTTTAAACTCAGAAAGTGATTTCTCGCAAGCAAAAGTGACATCAAATGCTTTTTTAGATAAAAGGCAGTACAAATAAGAAAGATCCTCCAGGAGAGGCTTTCAAGTGTCTTTCAAAATTAGCAAGCACAAAAAGCCCATAGGTCAAGAATCAAGTCCTCTCCTGTAATCTGTATTCACTCAGGCAGCATTTCAAACTTGAGCTCCTGGAACTGACCTTCAAAAAGCCATTTCTTCATGAAATGTGTGTTATACTATTGTCACTATTCATCCACCTCTAAACACCTGGCATCACAAAAAGTTCGAAGGAATCAAACAATGAGCTGACCTCTTGAGGGGAAAAAAAGTAAGAGCAGCACCAGGGCTGGTCAGAGTGCTGGAAAATGGACAGTGATTTGTGGAGCAGTGAGTATTGTGTGTTCACTGATCTTGACAATTACTAAGTTTGAAATAAATTGTGCTATAAAAATTAATATACTCATTGTACATATATTATGTGTAAACACAAGCATTTTCTTGCTGATGAGCCATGCATGTTGCTTGGAATTAACTAATATAAGAATTAGTAGAAATTGTATCCCTAACAGTACCTCCTTCAATTTTGTGCTTGAAAACAATTTCAACAATTTATGATGTGGAAATACACAATAAAGGTAACTTGTAAAAATTACTGACTCATAAAAGGGAGCAGAGACAAAGAATGATTTCTGAATTTTATATTTTTATATCCTTGCCATGTGAATTGCTATTTCTTCTTACTGGAGGCTTTTCTGATGCGCAGCAATACAAGTCTCAAGTGACTTGAGTCTGGGGAAGTCCTGACACAGTTTTCTGAAAATCTCTTTCTATTTTCCATTAACAATGATGACAGCTCTGATCTTCCCCACAAGATCACATTTAAGTATTCAGTGGCTATTAATAAAGATTTGATTGGATTCTAGTCATAATAGTTGTTATAAATGCAAGGTTTGAAAGCTTTGGGTTAATATGGATTAAGATGTCAAAGGTCAGGAGACAAACTGAAAACAAAGAAAATTCTTCACAGATGTAATTTTTTTTTCTGCGACTAAAAACTATAGTACAGTTATTGAGAAATCAGATTCATGAATATGTAAAGAATCCCAAATGATCTGAAGGGCAGAAATCAGGCTTTATTTGCTAAGAATCTAAGGATGGGATAATTTTGAGCTCCTGTCTGGGAAGGCTCTGGAGCATTTATCCTTAGGAAGACTGATCAGTCAAAACCAGAGGAATGTCTGTGCAGGTCTTGAAATGGGCACAAAGATTGCCATTTTTCTCATTGACTTTTAACCTACATTAGCTTGGGAGGCCTCAGAATTTTCACTTTACTACCATTGCAGCCATAAATTATGTTGGATTTAGAATATGTTTATGACACTTATGGCCTTGTAGACCTGTGGACTTACAAACCTATAGAAGAGGTTTTGCCTTGAGTTAGTGCCCTTTCATGCACTACTGCCATATGAAAACTGATTTCTGTGCTGAAGATTTATCTGCTGGCACAAAGTTGGTGGATATCTCCTGAACTTGCTGCCTTCCATTTTCCAACAGAAAGATTTCACTGTGGATAATAAAGCTGTGTTAGGATGTTAGGACATGATCTGCTTACAGAGATACTATGGCAGAGCAGATCTTTGCTGCAGAGGCCTTGGTAAGCATCTGTGCAAGGAGACAAATGAATACAGCTGGTTGGCTCCTCTCAGTCTTGACCACATTGGGTGAAGACTAAGAGGGATCTTTGACCAGTAGGTCCAAAGACTGGAGGCTCAAATGCTCTCACATTGAGTCTCATTCTCAGCAAGAAAACCTTGAGCTGCAGAAGAGAATGTAACTTGGAATTTAAATAGGTTGCTGGTTGTCACATCTCTCTTCCTCTAATGATACAGAAACATCTAGAAAATCCTGAAGACATGTCCTTTAAAATCATCAGGCATTAACATTTTCCTTTTTCCTGTCTCTGAAAAGTTGTTCATACCTTGGAGGAATTTGATGGGATTTGTGGGTGTGACCCTGGTTTGTTAATAAGATGGGCACTTTTAAATTTTCATGAAAAGCTGGTGCTTAGTTATATTCCTCAAGAGGGATTTAAAGGAGAATTTTTTTTGGTGATATAAACAGTATTTTGGTGCTTATGTTCCCCACTGAGTAATACGTCTGGATTCCCTATCATTTAATGAGAAATTAATGGCTCCAAAGAATCCGAGTAGTAAATGTCAAAATAGATAAAGCTAAATGGAGACTAATTTTTTTTTTTATGGACATCAGGTATCTTCAGATACAGTATGGGCATTAATGCATTCCCACAAGGTGTGGCTTAGATGATTAAGACAAACTGTGAAAAATAAAAAGGAATGTATATTAAAAAAATTGCCAGAACTGGATTTTTTTTATAAAGGTTTAAATGCAGAGTAAAACTGCTGTGTCCAAAAAAGTTGCTGAAGACTCATTTGGGTGTAAGTTGGAGTCTGTCTCTAAGAGTGACTTAACAGTGACTCAACATTCTGAATTGTTGCTCCAAATAGTAGTTATCAAAGGCATCTTGCCTTTGCGTAAATGACTAATATAATTAGCTTATAACATCACCATAGGCATTGGCAAAAGTAATCATCATTACTATCCATTGTGTTCACAACATCTGAACCATTCATTTCAAAGCCTGTGGAACTGAAACTTCTATCCATCTCAGGAGAACTTTGTTTTCATCCTCCACATATTTTCTGCAGGGGCCTGTTTTCCATGCCTCCCCATCCTCCTGCCCATTCTTACTGCATACAAAATGTAATTAGCATTGTTCTTGCTTGCTTCATCTTTTTTTCATTTTTTTTCTTTTTTTTTTTTTTTTTTTTAAGGAATGAGGCGGACATGGGGAAAAAAAGTTTTTTTACAATAAAATCAAAAGTCCTTTGTACACAAAACCTTGTCCCGCTTGGTTAGCTCAATTAAACATATGTAGAAAAGGCTCACAAAGTTGGCCCTATTTTGTTGTTAGTTTCATCCATACAATTCTGAAGTTATATGGGTGTAACTAAGGTCAGAATTTAGTCTATTGTATGCTTAAAAAGAAAAAGAAAGCACTGTGAGATTTTGATGTTTCACTTTTCTAGCAAAACGATGTGCTTCCGTAGCCATGAAATAAGGACATGATTTGAATGAGTTACCATCTCTGTGATACTGAGATAACTAATCCGAGATTGAATGCTGCTCTTTTTCAGGAAAAATGAAGATAATGATTAATAGTATCATGGCAGAACTATTATTGGGTATGTAATACTCTCTTTATATTATTAAATGTTTGTGAAATTGCAATTAAGAGCTTGCCTTGTTTGCTAATATGCTCTCTAATTAAAGAACTCTTGCTGTGAACTTTGCCTTTTGTGAACATGCTTAGCAGTGGTGTTAAGGAAGGGTTTAATGCTTTTAGACAAAGAGACACCTGTTCACAGGCCCCTAAAATATTTAAGTCACATCTCATTTAAGACTAGATTGCTCAGCACCTTGTCGGATTAAGCATAGGCTTAACCTACCTGTTTCTTGTTTTAGCAACGTGTAGTGGAATAACTTGAGTAATAGCTGAAATTGTGCTTCTTCAAATATCCAGGTAGGAATTCAGGCCTATCCACTCTACCAGTGTTGACTGGTGCTCTAGTCCCCGTATCAACTTCGTGGCCCTCTTCTGTACTTGTTCCAACAGTTCCACGTCTTTTTCTGTTGTACACAGCATGCCAGATGGGGTCTCTGTGAGAGCAGAGTAAAGGGACAGAATCCCCTCCCTCGACCTGCTGGCCACAAGTCATTTTGATCCAGCCCAGGATTCCACTGGCTTTCTGGGCTGCAAGCACACACTGCCTGTTCATGTTGAATTTTTCACCAACCATCACCCCCAAGTGCTTCTCTTCAGGGCTGCTTTCTGTCACTTCTCTGCTTAGCCTGTAGGTGAGCCTAGGACTGCCCCAGCTGTGCACTTGGCTGTGTTGAACTGGTTTAGACTTCAGATAAGCTACATGTGTGAAGTAGGTCAAGGTTGTCTACTCTCAGATCTGCTTTTACAGCTGTGCAAGCTCTTATTTACTTTGTACTCTTTTTTCCATTGTTGATTATAATTCCCTTCCCTTCTCTTTCACTGTCTCTTTGAGCCTTTCAGGAAAGGAAGGTGTGATGGATTTCTATGGTACAGGAGGCCCACTTGGGATTAGTCTTTTGCCCTATTGATTAATCACCCACAGAAAACTCTTGAGAGTAAACTCTGCAACTTTCAGTTTTCCATCTTTCAGTAATCTCCATAAATTAGAAAACAAACTTTGTTTGAGGGCAGAAGATGTCCTTCTTTCTATTATTTGTTGTACATGTGTTGTGATTAGAGAAACTGCCACTGAGGTGAGGCTTCCTTTATTAATAATGCAAGCCCTCTACTTATTGGTTTGCTTATAATCTGCTGAGATTTTTTTCAAAGGTCAAATAAAAAAGGGAAAAAAAAAGTTTTGAAAAGCTTTTGAAAGTTCAGGCAAATTACCAACAGATAGGTGCAATGAAAAATTCATTTCTACGGAGCTCTGAAGAAACCTCCAATCCTTTGTCTAACATGCTTATCCTTTAACACCTACACTTTAAAGACTGTATTTTAAGCTGTGTTCCTGTGTTATAGACACCAAAACTAAAGATCTTACACCCAGACTTGCAAAATATTCAAAATCTACAATCTGAATAATTCTGAAAAGAACTCAATATTCCGTGAAGCATCCCCAAAAACACGCGGATTTTCAAAACTGTATTTTTCTCTATAAACAGTATTGCGGCCTTAGGATGCAAAACTTCCTATTTTCTTGAGTTTTACTTTGTATCCTTGTTTCCTTTAAATAATAAAATTGTAAACAAAATATTTGTCATTCAGTCCTGTGGTCTGATGTTAGTAAGCCAGCAAAGCCAAGACTGAGGGATCCCAGCAGTCTGAGTCCTGCCTGGTGCTGAGAATTGCTGCATCTCTGCTCATGGCCAGCAGCACATCCCTCCATCCCAAGACACCCAGCTGTCTATGTGGGCTGATGACAAGCAACTGAGCTTAGAGCAACCTTAGTTAACGTCACTGGGAGATTGGTTTAGCTCTCAGTTTCAGAGTCGGGAAGTGGCAGTTGAGATCAATATGCATGGAACAGGCATATTTTTTGATCTTTTTTTTTTTTTTTTCTTGAGCTGAATATTTGAATACAAAATCTGATCTTACATATGAGCTTAACTGTGGAAGTGTAATGCAATAGCATTTAAAAATAGTGACTGCCAAGAAGCAAATTAACACAGAGGAAAACGGTTTAGAGGTGTTTGGTGATGGTTTTCACCAGGCAGGCTATGCACAGTTTTTATATACAGTAGGTGAGCATTTCCAAAGGGCAAAGAGAGATGAAGAATAAAGGATAATCTTTTGCCACTTCCAGGCATATGATCTTTGTGGATGCTCATTTGCAGTTGGAGAGCACAAGCAGTGCTATCTTTCAGTCAGGTCTTGCTATACTCTGAGTTTTTCTTGAAGTGTCATGACAGAAAATTGACATTAAGAATACCGGTTATTTATATGCTTTTTAAAAAAGAAATAAATTAAAATCCCATTCCATGTCAAGCTTTTATTTTGATTTCCATATCAAGCTGTTTATGGCTCTGACAAACAATGCAGATATCTGAAACCTTCCCAGAATGTGTTTAAGAGCTGTACTGCTGTAGATTAATAGATTTGTAACATATTTTACTAAGATTTAGCTCTGCTCATATGCAACGATGTATTTTTCCCCAAGAACAATACAGATAAAAGCTGAAGATTAGAGTTTGTGTTAGAGTGGGTATGCACAGATAAGGATGTTTCTCTTTGTGGAAGATGAAATAAGGAGAAGAAGAGCCTAAGAACAACAAAGCCGATCTTTCACAGCAGGGAAGATATTTGATGACCTACAGTAAATATTATAAATGCCTGAAAGTGCTTTTATATACAAGTATTGCTTTGTAGTAGGCACTCTGTAGTATGTATTTGCTATTCTTTTCCAATACAAATAATATCAGGCTAGAGGAGAGTTATAGAACCATGAGATTAGGAGGATGATGAAAGCATAGCATTGTCATTAGTTACTGTCAAAGACCACAGTGGTCTAGCAGAGAGACACTGACTCCTCATTGATTTGCTTGGTACACTGATATTTAGGACTAATGTAAGCAAGTAATAGGTAGGTTAATTTGGGCAGCAAATGTTAATTACTGAGTATATGTTACAGTGGAATAAAACATCATGGGGCAAACCAGTATAGCAGTTACAAAAAAAGTGGAAACTCAAATGTAAAGGGAAGGTCTGAACGGCAGAATGAGTTTCTACCTCTGGGGTCATATAGGAAGTTCAGACTACAAGATCCTACCAATAATTCAGAAATCTGTTACTGGTCTAGAAATCTCTTTCTGGGGACCAGTTTGAAGACATTTCACCTTTGTCTTGAGCAAGGGGCAGTAAAAGATTGCCTTATCATTTGAGAAGTCTTGAAGAGCAAATTAGCAAAGCAAATTCCTCAGTGGTGTATGGCAGGCATCTAGATGCTTTTCTTTACATTGTGGGATATTGTGAATCAATAAAAGGGAGACAGAAAGGAGCCTCTTAACTCCTCCAGCTGTAGGACATGACATGTCTCAGCTCTGTGACAAAGCAACCTTGCTTCTGAATTCAGTCAGTAGATTCTGTTCACTGACAAGATGCTTCTAGCAACCTAGAAAAAGAGGGCAACATTTGAAGATTCATGAAGAGGGGAAGGACTGAAGGAATCAGCTTAATTAAAAAAAAAAAAATCATCAAGAGTGATTAAGGATTTGTAGCACTGTGTTTTTAGGATTCCCAGTTCTGATAACCAGAAAGTCATTGTTAGGGCTCAGACCTGGTAGCTCTGGATACATGTTGATGTCCCAGTAAATGAGCCCACTAGGGAATTTCATCCTTTCTGTTTGCACGTATATTTTAAAACTAAATCACCTATGACCTTTTTTTCCTGCATTTCAGAGTTTGCTGCTCTGCTCATCATATCCAGACACATTGCAGTGATAAGGGACCTTGTGTTCAGAGTTTCAATACCCTCTCCACTTGGCTCCTGGGAAGAAGTTGAGGCTTGGCTTTCTTTGAGGCTAGTAGGAGATGACATGGTAACAAACGGGTTACAAACCATGAGAGAAGAACAGGGTGAAACTGAGTGAAGTTAGGCATAAATGCCCATCTCTTTGGGCCATCTTTCAATAGCCCGTTCTGCTGCTCTGCCTTCTGAAGCAGCAGCAATATTATAGTAAGCTGACCCTGGCTGGATGCCAGGCACACACCAAAGCCTCTCTATCATGCCTCTCCTCAGCTGGACATGGGAAAGAAAATATAGCAAAAGATCCTGAGCAAAAGTCTGAGATGAGGACTGGAGACATCACTCACCAAATACCATCATGGGCAAAGCCGACTCAACTTAGGGATGTTAATTGAATTTATTACTAACAAAATCAGAGCAGGAGAATGAGAAGCAAAATAAATCTTAAAAACACCTTGCCCACACTGTTCCCTCCTTCCCAGATCTACCCCCCCTACCAGGGGGGCACCTCAACAGTGCAGGGAGACAGGGAATGGGGATTGTGGTCAGTTTATCACATGTTGTTTCTGCCACTGCTCGAGAAGAGGAGTCTTTCTCCTGCTTCAGAGTAGGGTCTCTCCCACAGGGAGGAGGAATTTCACCTTCCACAAGCTTCTCCTACATGAGTTCATCCCACGGGCAACAGTTCTCCATGAGCTGCTGCAATGTGAGTTGTTATGCCATGGGGTGCAGTTCTTCAGACACAGGCTGCTCCAGTGTGGGTCCCAGATGGGTTCACAAGTGCTGTCAAGAAACCTGCTCCAGTGTGGGCTCCTCTCTCCATGGGTCCACAGAGGTCTTTGCCAGGAGCCTGCTCCAAGGTGGGCCTCCCAAGGATTCAGAGCTTCTTTTCAGGCATCCACCTGCTCTGGCATGGGTTTCCTCCATGGGCTGCAGGTGGATGCTTGCAGTCCTCCGTGGTATTGTGTTCACCATGGGCTGTAGGGGAAGCTCAGCTCCAGTGGCTGGAGCCCCTCCTCTGCCTCCTTCACTGATCTTGGTGTCTTCAGTGTTGTTACTCTCACAAATTCTCACTCTTGCAGCTTTTCTCAGGCTGCAATTTCATCTGTGCAATAACTATTTTTTTCCTTCTTAAATATGTTCCCGCCATTTCTGGTTAGCCTGGCCTTGGCCAGTGACAGGTCCAACCCAGAGCCAGCTGACATCAGCTCTGTTGGACATGAAGGAAGCTTCTGGCAGCTTCTCACAAATGCCACCCCTGTAAAACTCTGCTACCAAAACCTGGCCATTCAAACCTTTTTGCTTTACCCTTTCCCCAAAATAGGAGGTGAAACAGCCCCTGGGCAGGCTTTATTGATTATAGTCCTAAAAGCCACCAGACTGCTGGGATGAATGTATCTGTGGAGAAATGGGGAAGTGTCTGGGGGACTTTCCCAGTGACAGGAACAGAACTGAGGTCTCAGTGGAATTCGGGATGTCTCTGCAGAATATGTCACTCTGATAAGCCAGACCCTCTGGAGAGGCACCTCCACAGAAGCCTGGAAGTAAAGCACTGTGAGATTTTATCATGTAGGTGTGATCGTATCTTGGCCGTGAACACAACAAAGATGTCACAAATTAATCCATTCTTAGCTTTTTTCTGCTTGAATTGGCATTGTATGAGAAAACAGAATACAATATTAGACCTGTAAGAAACATTAAATTCTAGTTTCTCTTCATTTTAAGTGAATGGCTTTATTCACAGTATAAGAATAACCATGGCTTTTGCTGATAGTCTGAAAAAAGCTTGTAATTTATTTTCTAAATTTTAGTGAAAGCTAAATGGTCACCAGCCAAAAAATCTTCATACTAATAATATTTAGTTTCTGGTTTAAAAGATGTATTTCTTTTTGAACCAGATCTGATCAATGCACTCAGTGTCTTTTGCCAAAGATTTTTTAAAATGCTTCACTTAAAATTGTCCAGATTTTTGATCAAATAATTTGGAAAAATGTATCTGGTTTGTTCTCACATCGGGGAAGGCTTTTCTCCGTTTTCTCACTTCTCTGTTTTTCCTGTCCTCTTGACGAATCCTGACTCAAGTGCTCCATTTAAAGGCTTTGAGCATCCCAGAGCGTGGGAAGCCTTCTGGGGCTGCCGATACGCAGCAGAGTGCATGACCCTGCGACTGCTCCCTTCTCTTCTCGCCCACTGTGCAGCACAGCCTCCCAGACTTCTCCTGAAAAGTGTTGAGGCCCTGCCAGTTCTAGTCTGGGAGCTGGGTCTGTTTAGTACCTCTGAATACTAACTAGGTTGTTTTTACCCAACAGTAATATGTGACAAATTAAACAATATAAATTTTATCTTGATCTTAATTAAGGCAACAGCAATGTTCCCATTAACTTCAGTGGGACCAGGACTATATCAAATATTATTTAAACATTTATAATAGCATTAGATAATGGGGTTAGAATAATTAAGAGTCTATTGAAGAAATTTAGCTTGATGGTGGAAAGGCAAATTATGTCAAATGAACGGGAACTGTCGTTTATGGAGGCCTATTGAGATAGTCTTGTTTATTGAGGGAAGAGAACGAAGCTCATCGAAATCTTTCAGGGGCAGAATCTGAAGGTCTTTTTGGGACTGAGAAAAAAGAGTGGGAATATTAAACAGATGTGTGAGGTGGGAACAGTGTTTTTCACCATCACACAGACTCAGCAGTCAAGAGTACCTGAAAATTAATTTTCGATCGGCAAAATGAGATCCTAGAATCAGTGTAGGCTGTTTCAATTAGGTCTGTGCAGATAGACAAAATTAATGGGTCAAATAAGTAATTAATGGTGTTAATATATCAATCACTTTTCTAATAAAAGTGTCTGAAATGAGTCAGGGGAAAAAAATCTAATAATTAATTTGAAAACTGCTATGATGCTCCAATTGATTTGGGGCTGGGTAAAAACGGAGAATAATTAGTAAGGATCAAAAAACAATATCACATTTAGTCCCCCCAATGGAGAGGAAAATTAAACAGAGTTGGGATTGAAATATCATTTTTTATCCTCTTAAAAAGATTGGGATTGTCAACTATAGTAGAATCCTATTCTTTATTTTAAAAGACCTGTATATGCTCTGTCCTTCCTCACTTCCACTCATGTGCAAGGACATGTCAACTCAATGAGGAAACAAGTAGCTCTGTGTGTGTGTTCTAGACTTTCTTCTCAAACCAGAACTTTAAATGTTAAGAAGCTCTTTTCTCTGT
The DNA here is from genome assembly GCA_016584745.2 of Phylloscopus trochilus trochilus. Taxonomy (NCBI): domain Eukaryota; kingdom Metazoa; phylum Chordata; class Aves; order Passeriformes; family Phylloscopidae; genus Phylloscopus; species Phylloscopus trochilus. The sequence continues at coordinate 36,496,399 of WQNJ02000546.1, forward strand.
TTGCTGCTATGATAAAATGATGAACTGGCATAAAAGCCATAAATGTAATTTTTTCCCCAAAAATCATGCTCGTTTCAACACAAAAAGGAGGTATTAGTCCAAGTGATCACTGCTAGACTGCTCACTGGACAGGAAGTGAAAGAGAGGGGTCATTGCATGAAAGTGTCTATTAGTCATAAAAATAGGTTGTGCATGAATTTTTTAATTTTTGGAGGAAATTGTTGAAACTTGTGAATGTGGTTTTTTTTAAATAAAATACACTTATTGAATACACTGGTGGTGGTGCAAAAAGCATAAGTTCATAAGGGTTAAAAAAAATATAAACCTGGGAAAAAATTTCCACTGGGAAATTTTTTGACTGGCCACACACTGCTGCTGAACTTGGCTTGGTAAACCTCTGTGTTATTGAACAAAAATGTAATGCAATTGTTATGAAAAATAGGTCTGGTTTTGCCCTTCCCCTCTCACTGCCAATGTGAGAACCAACTAGCAAATTAGAAAGAAACAACCACAATTCCTTTCAATAAAAAAAATCAAGATTGAACCACATCTTCCTTGTAAGAAGTTGTCTACCAAAACAGGTCACAGAATTAGACCTGCTTTAGCTGATACCCTAAAGCTGTGAATGAAAGGCAGTAGTAAAAAGTACTTGAAATAAAAGGAAAATCAAAACAAGTGGAAGTTAATTCAATGCTTTTGAAAATGGGAGTCTTAAATAGAATGTGGACAAGTCTGTTATCTGCCATTACTTTAAAACTGTAGCATGGAAACTTCCTCATGGGAAGCTGAGGTGTAAGTATTGGTGTACAAATGCTAAATATCTAGGAAGCATTAGAGGAGTGGAACTGATCAGATGACTGAGAATTCATACTGTGGTTGTTCAACTTGTTTCAGGGGATCCAAGTAACCCTAAAAAGCTTTTCAGCTGAGAAATGGTCTTTCCTTGCAGTAGGAGTAGCTATTCTCTCTTTATTTTATCATGAGTTAAAATTACTCACCATACACTTTTCCTTTTCTTGGTAATGTCTGTTTTAATGACACATGCACCAGTGTTGGTGGTTGTGTTCTTTGCTACATTAAAGTTTTCCTTATATTTATTCCAGGCCACTGCTGCTGGGCAGGATTTGACAAGTGTGCTGGTTTGCAAGGCTGTGGTGTACACAGAAGGGTGATTTCATTCAAACAAGAAGTTGTTGCTAGGTAGGCATTTTATTAGCACTCATGCAGAGTAGCAACTTGCTGTAGTCTGCAATTTTTTCATCTTTAAAGTACACTTAAAACTAGATCCCTGAACAATGGGCCAATAATTTGGAAAACACAATTGGACTTCAGAAAAAAATGCACTAAGCAAGAAAAAAAAACTAAATCAAAAATACAAAGGACAATATTTCAAATAGCACATGGTAGTATGGTGTTTAATAATTTGTCCTCTTTTTACCATATAGTTCTCATATATAGATTCCTTATTCTCTTTATTCTTTGTAAATTTACTGGTATGCCCTATCACTTTAGTTGTTCTTCCCGGTTGTGTTTTTTTTGTTGTTGTTGATTTTTTTGTTGTTGTTGTTGTTGTGTTTTTTCTAGTTCTAGTCTGTCTTCTGCTCTGTTCTGTCTTAAGATACACAGACCAGACCTGCAAACACATTTAAAATATGGGTGGAGCAAGGTGTCCCCAGTGGCAAAATGATTTTCTTGGTTTTGTTGTGACTGTCTTTCCTAGTGAACACCCAGCATTTAAAGACTGGTGTTGCAAACTTAACTCAGAATTGCAAAGAGCTATTATTGATGACTCCATTAGCATTTCCACTAATGGAAACTGTTCTGAATACAGCATCAGGTAAGCAAAGTTTAGGTTATTCTTCCCTTGATATAGAACTTCACAATGATCCACATGGAAGCTCACTGCCCCCTGAGTGTTTTGGACACTCCCTGTATTGGCTTTTGGAGTTCCTTATGTCAGTGTGGTACTTGACTATCTGAGAAAGGCCCTGCTATTATCCACACACAGCATTCTCTAGATCATTGACAAGGATGTTGACTAACTCTGCTTCTGACAGTGATCTCTACAGGTTCTTGAGTTTTATATTGATGTGCCTTACACATACTTATTATGCATTTTATCAAAAACACTTCTAAATTGTATTCCCTATTTATTATGTTGTATTCCATTTTAAGTGTATTTGAGGTGCAAATCCATGGCTCTTTCAGACTTCAAATGCTTTTTCTGTCATTTACTTCTAAAACACTTACAAATAGTTTGGTTTAGTCATTAATTTTACAAAAGCATTATCTGCTGTGAAAGGCTGTCCGCTTCTCTAGGACATAAAACTTGCAAACAAAATTTGACTTTTCTAAAAATTGAAAATCCCAAGCATCTACCTCTCTCTGTCTCAGCTGGGGCATTGTGCAACATGCCCCTTGTCCTGGCAACAGAAGTAATATCAGAGAGAGACTTATTTGATAGAGTCTCTTTTGCCTGGAGTTAGGAAAGCATCTTTCCAATCTGTTACTTTTTGACTGTCATTTATTCAGCAATTATATAAAATGTGCTCTTGGACCTGTTCTTTGGGAAGTGTCAGTCTGTGAATGATATTTCCAGAGCACACCTCAATCCAGTGATTTATTGAGGCAATATATCATCCAAGTAAGGTCCTTTAACCATGTTTTTCTCACCAGATGATACCATCCAACGAGAAGAAAATCTGAGTCACTGTTTAGTTGTGTAATAAAGGTATGTCAGGAAGCAAGACGCTCCTGAAACACTAAGCATGTTTGCCTCCAGCTATACTGGCATCCTTGCACCTTCTTTCACAAGCATGTTAGTGAGCTGAAAAGGCCTCCATTCCTGGTCGCTAAGGTCTTGGTCTCCTTGACAACTAAACTTTTCAAAGATTACATGAAAAATGTTTTCGTTACCCCTTGAGCTGTTTTAATGCTTTAAAATGTCAAGGAAAAGATCCTTTTGTCCCAAGAGTAAGGAAGAGGTGGTAATGGAGGAGGAACAGAATATTTCAAAAACATGTTTACAGAGTAATAGAGTAATATAGCTCCACAGGACAGCCCAGACAGAATGCCCTCAAAAGGGATGATCTGAATTTAAACTTATTAATGAAAATGCGTTGCTTCAGAATAGAGGGGGCTTTTGGTTGAAAAATGAAACCTTTCACCTTTAATTTGCTTCACTAAATTCAGCAAAAGTTGGTAACTGCAGTGACATGCTTTATGGCTGCTACCACATGATAAAATTCACAGGGAATGAACTTCAGTGCTGTTTTCTTGGTGTTTTTTGTTGGAAACATAGAGTTGTGTTAGCTGGCAGTCAGAACCACTGTTTGGGTGAGGAATTAGGGTATATTTGCCTCCGTGGTATAGTAATTTAGGTATTGCTGAAACAGTGAGTTGTTTGTAATAATTACTATTCTGTGTGTTCCATAACAAGATAAATATCCCTATGCTCACTGTTTGGCATGAGCATTCACATGCAGGGGCAGTCCCTAATAGGACATTGCTGAAGATGTAGGAGAGAAAAGAGTAAAAGATTAGTGGAAGCAGAGACATCAAGGTGTTTAGGAAATGGGCCTGGACAGTGGTAGGCCCTGGCCAAAATTGGCACTGTGGCTCTTCTAATGGGTAGTGGAGCCTGCAGCACTCTCGAGCAAGTGAGACCTTCCCAAGGAGTAACTTGAAGGGCTGACAGGGAGAGAAGGGACATTGCTTGTTTTTGTGACTGGGAAACAGAGGAAATGAAAGTGCAGGGAGTCAAAAAAAGGATGCTGCACTCAAGGACCAACAGGCACCACAATTTTGGGCTTCTTTTCCAGCAGGGCTTGCATACAGGGAAACCAGTGGTAGCCTCTTTTTTGTAAGTGGTTGTCAGTGCCTCAAATGACCTTCATTTGAACCTGTACTTACAGAGGTGATTAAGAAGGTGGTGGTGAGGAGAATAGATGAAGGGAAATTTTTGCTTGGGGTTCAATATTTGCAAACGGTTGTCTATAACCCACAGGTCTGTCTGTGAGAACAATAGCTTCATCTCACTGTTTATTTTTCATACTGACTTGCCTATTTTTTATCTCAGATTATCACTACAAATTTGTGACTTCATTTTTGCTAGTCTTCAAATGCTGAGAGTTCCAAAATAAACTGAGGGGGTTTTTTTAGCTTTTTCAGATTAAGTGCCACAATCTAAGATCTAGGAACAGGAAGGCAGGCGAAGGGCATAAAGTGCATGAATGGTTTGCTCATCTGCATCATGATGTCTTTTTTGATTGGTTGGTTGTTGCTTGTTTTTTCAGTAAAAGTTTGTTCTGCATATGTGATGAAAGATGGTGTAATTTCATAGGCAGTTGCAGTCCATTGTCAGAAAGAAGACTGCTATAATTTTTTGACTGATACATTGACTCCCTAACTTGCTCAAATATCATAATTCAGGTTAGTGGAGTGCCACCCACTGGGTAAACAGTGAACCCTTGTAAATCCTATTGCACAAGATGTGTGACAGACTGATGGGAACTAATTCTGCTATAAGAAGTTGATTTTCAATCATAGTAATTGTTGATGATTCTTCCTTTTGCAAACCTTACTCTGATCAGGCACCTAGACTTGGTTGACAGCTAAATTCAATGTAGAATCATAGAATCATTAAGGTTGGAAAAGACCTTTAGCCATTAAATCAGCGCTGCCAAGTCCACCACCAAACCATGTCCCAAACTTGCAGGGGGTGCACTCATTCCCCTTTTCCAGATCATTGATAAAGATATTAACAGGCCTGTGCCCAACACTGAGCCTGAGGAATGCCTCCTGTGATTGTCTGCCAGCTGGATGCAATTCTATACACTATCACTCTCTGGGCCTGGGCATCCAGGAAGTTTTTTACCCAACAAAGTATTTGCCTTTTGTCCAAGCTGTGAGAAGCCAGTTCTCCAGGAGAATGATAGGGGAAGTGGTATCAAAGGCTTTGCTTGTTCAGGTAAACAACATCCACAGCCTTTCCCTCATCCACTCTGGGTCACCTTGTTATAGAAGGAGATCAGGTTAGTCAAGCAGAACCTGCCTTTCACAAACCCATGCTGTCTGGGCCTGATCCCCTGGTCATCTTATGTGTGCTGTGTGATGGTATTCAAGATCTGCTGCATAACCTCCCTGGCACTGATATCATGCTGGCAGGGGTGTAGCTCCCTGGATCCTCCTTCCTGCACTTCTTGTAGATGGGTGTTGATTTGTTAACCTCTAGTCAGCTGGGATGTCCCCAGTGAGCCAGGACTGCTGATCAATGATTGAAAGTGTTTGGTGAGCATTTTGGCCAGCTGCCTCAGTAACCTTGTGAGGTCTGTCCTTCCCAAAAATGTGTTCGTGTCTAAATGGTGTAGCAGGTCACCCCTGAAGATTCTGGGGGATCCTTTCTGTTCCCATTCCTGTCTTCCAGCTCAGGAGGGTGAAAGATGCATACCCAGAGGACAACAGGTCTTACTGTTAAAGACTGAGGCAAAGAAGGCATTAAGTATTACTGCCTTTTCCTCGTCTTTTGTCTTTCTGTTTCCCCCTGCATCTAATGAAGAATGTCCAGGAACTTTTTTAATTATAGATTACATTCTATATTTCTAAACAGTCTATACTGTGGGTTTTTTTCAGTTCAAGTGTGATTCTAGAGTCAACTGACAGCTGTCAGTTCTGCTCATGCCTGTTAATATTGACACCTGTATTTCATTATTCACTATTCAAAACCAAAGTAAATCACTTCTGTTCTGCATATTGTCCCCCTATGCTCTGCAATTCTGAGTTCATCCACTGCTTTTTCCACAGATTCTGGTTCACTTCAGAGTATTGCTCTTGGATTTCTTTTGATTGGCGTATTTGAGAGAGACTTGGATTCCCTCATAACAGGATGCACTTAACTGGAGGCTTTATGTAATCTCTGGTGTCCCACAATGGAGCTACAAGCTGATGAGACTAACTGCCTGTGAGATACTAAAGTCTTTGTGGAATGAACGTTATCAGAGGGCAGATACCATGCTTCACCTGTTAACTGCAGGTCTGAAGCAGGGATTTTTTTGGCTATAGAAGATATTTGCTATCTGAGTCAGAAGCTGGGGATACATGGGACTACATCATTTAAAGGATTGCTAAGAAATTCTTATTTTGATGCCTTAAATCAATAACAATGATTTTGTCAAATAGGGTTCTGGCCTCTTGAAGTTTTTTGGTAGGTGACTGAGCCCTGCTCTATGACAGTTGGGAGTTAATAGCCTCTGCATCTTATTAATTAACTATTTAAAACTCTTGAACAAACATGCCTTTTCAGGGAGCATAAACTCATCTGACAGGCCACTGAGAGCAGATCTCTTTCTGCAGTTGGTACAGGTAAATCCTGTCCTCTCCTTGCCATTCTAATGCTCTAGCAACATTCCAGCATTTTATTTACAACTTTGAGAGGAAGATGTTAGACTAGGATATAGCAGCATGTCTGGATGACACCCACATTTATTTTGGGAACCCAGAAACAACACAGTTGGCATGTTCAACTTGTCCTCAAATGCCTCCACCATAATAACCTGTTTGCCAAGCTGGAAAAATGTAAATGTGATCAGACGGTTGTGGAATTTGTGGGCTATGAAATTGCCCTTGGGGATGAACTGGGGAAGGTTCTTCATGAGATTGCTGCTGTGGTTGGCTGGGCTTCCCTGGGGGATATGTGAAGGATATTGTGTCTGTGGCTCAGAGCTCTCTGACAAATTTCACACATATTTACCCAAAATGCAGAGATCTCAATGGGATGAATCAGACCCTGGATGGTAGTCTCACTACTTCCTCTGTTTAGGACAGTGCACACTTTTTGTTTAGATAAACTCAACCAGACCCATAAAGAACCAAACAATGTTTTCTGTTGTTCATGGAATCTCTTGCTTTTTTGGTGTTTTCCATGTTTTCCTCTGTGCTGTAGAAGATCATGACAAAATTTGGGGTGGGGTTTTCAGAGGGAAAATATAAATTAATGTGTAGTAGCAGAGAGGCTGTTATCTAATATGCTCTCCTTTATAAGGAGTCTCAGCTTCAGTGCTCTGGAGCATTGCATAAAAACACCTATAATAATTGACTTAGTGAGACTCTGGGACAAGCAAGGTGTAGAAGGAAAAGTGAGAATTACCTTTCCTTATGTTTTCTGCATTTCTACTCCTACTGCACTATTCACTCTGTTGAATATTTTCTCCACTTCATATTTCATTTGAAGCCTGGGTAGCTTCAGGAGAGATAAACACATACACATGTTGCCAGTATCTTGTCTCCTCAGCAGGACCTCATTGAAAAACCTTGCCATTCACTATTTTCTAGGACATCTCATTGCTCATAAGCGCCCAGCTTCTTCTCAACTCCTCTGCCAGGATTTTCCACCTGTCCAGGAACCATCAGATTGTGCAGCTGGGAGGATGGGAAGATAAGCCTTTTTTTTTTTTTTTTTTTTTTTTTTTTGGTGGCTTTGATATTCTGAGGGGAAGAAGTTTGAGAACCCCTGAAGGAGGGGAAGTGTCACTCTGAATATGGCTGTATTGGGAGTTGCTCATGCTTCACATCAATTTACATCTGGTTTAAAGTCCTCTGAAAGGGTTATGGGGTTTATCTGATAGAGACAGAGGGTAAAAATCTCCTATGTCTGAATTGCTGATTGATTGCATACAGTAGTACAACAAATAATTCTTATTATGACTCATAATTCACCTATGGGGTTTCCCGTGAGGCTTGAGAATAGATTTATGTGAGTTGCTTGGCTTTCCTTTTCACCTCTGCTTAGGAGGGGGAAAAAATTCCCTTCTATATCATTGTTTTCAGAGAGATACTTCTGGTATAGAGCTACTATTAAAGCCATGTTTCCAGTTTTTAAAAGCTGTCTAGTTTATATTGCTGTGACATGGAAAGCTATTACCTCTGTTCTGTGTATCCGTCTTTCTCAATATATGCTGTGCAGCGAGGGACCCTGCCCCAGCTACAGAAAACCTGTAAAACAAGGCATATTACTGCTTATCTACAAGCACTTCATGTCACAAGGAAATTCTCTGTCTGATTAACACCCAGGTATTAACTCCTTCACTGCTATTGACACTGGAAACTCAGCTGGCTGTAGCAATTAAGTACTTTTGTGACTGCGCCATTCTGCTCCTCACTAAAGACGTTCTCCTCAGAATTCCCTTTCGTATCAATTTTCTTGATACACCTTAAGCTTTTCATTAATTTAAGCATCTTTGTTGCCTTTTGGTGAAGTGATAATAAAATTACAGGTAAAGTGGTAGCAAAATTACTCAGCTAAAAAGTGATTATTGTTTCTTCTGTGCCTTTAATCAATAACATTTATCTCTGAAATATAATCACATAATGAACTTTATTAGTAGCTAGTGGATGGGCGTGGCTCCTTTTATGGTTAATGGGTGATCTAAGAGGTGTCAAAGGGAGAATAATACCCGCCAAAGACAGCATCAAGAGCCTGGGAATATACTTGTGTTCATCTCTTTTTCTCTAATTACCTCACTGATCGTTCACTGTAGATTAGATTGTATCTTTTTGCCTTGTTGGAGGTACTATGGAGCTGCAACACTAAAAAAACCTCCAGGAGACATTTTCTCTTATTCCCCACTTTCACTGTGAAAATGGATAGCATATTGTATTCCTCTTCTGCTGCTGGACAGTACATCTTAATAACCCATGGGAATAGCCAGTCTACTTTATACCTTATCTTTTAATTTTCTCGTAAGGACCAAAGCTGAAGGAAAGCATAACTTCTCTTTTCACAAGTGGTGCGCTAGGAAGAAAAAGAAATTGAGAGGTCTCTTCCTAACCTCCCCTTATAAATCCGTGTGATCTCTTCCTTACAAAATTTCTTAGTAATCCTCAGGGGCAGCAACAGGTTTACTCCAAACAAGGGCTGGCTTACAGTTTCAGTGTGTTTGTTTCTGAATGAGAAGGATGAATCAACAGCGCAGATTAAGAAAAAGCCTACATCACTGAAAAAGTAGACTCCTCTCATTCTCCCCTTATGTCTTCTGAACAGGAAAGCCAGGGAATTGATACTCAGTGTGGTTGTGCTCCACAGCTCATTTCTTCACTATCTTTGTGGCTGGCTGGAACATTAAAAAGTTTTTCTCCACTCAGTTCTACTGAAGACTTAAAGCAATACATTGGAGTTTTCTCATGTTTCCCTGAGTGTAAAGGTTTGATTAAAATGCAAGGATTCCTTGACTGACGTACACAGGATTATAAGCATTTAGGTGCCTGTAGATCTGTTTTACTATTTTGGTTTTGGGTTAAAGTGATTGTAAGGGATTCAGCCATTGAAAGGTTTGCATCTTTTGTTCAACTGTCTCAACAGCCTCTGAGAAGGCATTAACTGCTGTAGTATACTGAAAAGATTTGTATCTTGTGTCAGAATTCTCCATTAAATACAGCCCACAAAATTTCCTAAGGCTTTTTTATGTTAATAAAACCTGTAAGTTTTCAAAGGGAAGGTGAAATGGAAAAGGCAATTACCACTAAAATTCAAGAACTACAGAGATCTGTAATCCCACTCCTGTTAGGTACATGCTCTGTCCACATGAAATTAGCACCATCTACCTTCAGAGGTCTGCTGAGTCAAAAGACTGTTTCAGAACCTAATTGCAAAAAATGCTCAAACCTGCCTGTGGAGTTGTTGCACCTACATATAATAAACAGAAAGACAATTAACTTTTCATAATTTAAGCGTATTTCCCTCCTTGATCTGCAAATACCCCACCAAATGCTTCCTGTTCCCCTTAAACAACAAGAGGCATTACGAGGTAATGCTGGGGAACTGAGGAGAGTTTGCCATCTCTCTGGTTTTCTTGTTCCAGGTCACACAGTGAGCCAGTAGTTCAAACTTGGAGTTGAACTCTAGTCCCTTGAACCTTACTTACTTGCTCAAGACAATAGACAGTGGAAAAATGTCTCCAAATGAATGTAAAGGGAAATAAAACCAGGCCATTTTTTGTCTCCATAACTGGAGAGTGGCCAGTGAAGATTTTTACCATAAAGTGACTATTAAGATAACAAAGGCATTACGGTTTTCTCCTAAAGTTTACCCAGACGTCATGGCTTCCCTTTGTCTGGTGACTCAACTACGCTGTGAGTTTGTGTGGATAACATGAATAGTTTACACAAGCATCCCTCCTCCTGCTCTAGCTGCCCTGCCTCTGATCCTGTCCCCCACTTGCTTCCTTCCTGCTGTTCATCCTTGGCCTGTGCTTTCTAGTAGCTGTTCTCTCTGTGACCCCCTTTCACACCTCTGACTTCCTATTCCTTCTGCCTCTGTTTTTTTCAAGATGTCAAATAAAACTTGTTTTCAGCCCTAATGATACCATAAAACAAATCCTCAGGTAACTGACTCTTTATCTAGGATATAGATAATGTCAATGCTTGGTTAGTTCATGAAAATATTGTGTATACTTTCACAGTGTATGTGTCTACCAGAGAGAAGTTTCTTGCTGGGGAAATGAGCATTTTCTCTGCCTTAAAAATGTTCCTGTGCAATGCCTAATATCCATTAGCTTCAATGGACAAAACATAAACCAATGGCAACAGATAAAAAAGTAATCCTTTAGCTTTGGCCTTACACAGTCATCTAACTGTGATCACCTGCCTTGCTTGTGCAGCAGTCACAGCAGTGAAGAAGTATCTCAAAGAGTTGGGCAGAGTGTAGAGAGCACACATGAGCCCTGTGATGCCTCCTGACTGCTGATGCATCCTTTTACACTGAGTCACACCTCTGTAGGTCAGGGCAAGCAGCCCCATGGGAGGAGGTGCAGGTTATGTCCATAGGGTAATGAAGAGGTTAAAGTTGTTCTTCAAGTTCAGGGTGTGACCCATGAGGTGTCATATTAACACATCTGATATCTGTACATTAGTATGAGCAGAACAAGTAAAAACCTGCTTAAGAGAAGTTAAATTAAGCAGTTGAAGGAAACAGTCATTTTAATAAGGAGCTTCTATATACAAAAAAAAGTCCTGATACTTCATTATCTATTTATTCCTTGCAGTCACTCAATTTTATTTTATCCTTCATAATTGAAAAGGAGACAAAATCAAGTCTTTAAAAATAATCTGATGCCATGGTTTTGTGTAAACAATACTGGTGGAATGGAGAACTGGATGTCTAAATTCCCAGTCTCTAATAATATTTTAGCTTTCTCTTTATTCAGCTCAAAAGTATTTTAACAGTCATGGGGTGATATTGCAGTGGCTTTGCTAAGATAAGTCACAAGCTTTTATGCAGATTTGTAGATGTTTCAGAATGTAACATATTGAAATAATGTGAAAGGCCAGTATTTCATCAAAACTCTTCCTGTGGTCATGTGTTACCAGACATGTAGTCCCACTGATGTGAGTTGTGCAAGATAAAAGACCCAGAACGTAAATAGAGCCCTCAAGAAAGAGGATCTCATTTTTCACTGCCTTTACTGTCTGTGGGCATCTCCACTACTGCACGGGCAGTATGCACAGCTCAGGGCTGGATGCTGCCTCTATGTAATCATTTTCCAGAGGAGTAATGCTTAGCAGACTTGAAAAGCAGGGGAAAGTTTGGCCATAAACACTCTCAAAGGTCTCACATCACTTTCTCCAAATCTTCCCTGTGCTTGTTTCAGAGGCTCAATGGTGAGCTGGGCTCTGAAGAGGCACACGGGGAGAGGCAGAATCAGGAGAGGATGACTGAGGAGAGATTTTGTGAAGTTTCACCTTCTCTGAACTGGGATAATTATGAAGTTCTATCAGTTTGCCATGGCTGAAAGTCTGACCCAGATGAGCAGAAATGCAAATTGGACATGAAAACCCAAACTTAGCATTCTTGTCTTCATGCATGAAGGAGCACCTGGCAATGGGCTGGAGGGAAAAGTCCTTGAAGCTGGTGAGAATCCTCCTGTCACTCTGCTGCCTTCTCAGTGGTGCTGCAGCAGAGGCACAGGGCACTTGGCCTTATATTGCACCAGCAGATTTGTTCAGGAAAAAGATTGTTCTATTTTGCAAAGTTAATATTCATCAAATGTTAATGAAAATACATAACAAATAATTATGACAAACATACCATCTGATTAAGATGAAAGAGGATGACAATTCTTGTGAATTTTTAATCTAAAAAAATAAAGAACATTGCATTAATAAGACTTAATTATATCATTAAATATTTAAATTTACTTTCCATATTTTTATTTAACATATTTTGTTTTTAAATATTGCTAACATTTTTATGAGATTTGTTCATAAAACACATAAACAGATATGGTTTTGTGAGGCAAGAGGAATTTTAATGTCATGTATTCATTATATTGATCACAATTTCAATTTTATTTATCTTTAAAAAAAGCTAATAGGATCCCTCCACAATTTATTATAATTCACAATATCTCCAGTTATAGATAAATATTTAATAGCGTTACTAATGCATCATGCACACAGTATTTATTAATTAGAAAATATGAATTACTAGTTGTACATTTCAATAATTTGCATTTAAAATTAATGCTACATTTTTCCAGGAAACTGTGATTAACTTTGGGAACCTGACTTCAGCTGTCCGAAGAGAGGCAATCAAAAGTGCATACTGCAAATCTAGCTGTCGCTCCATGAGGCTGTGACCAACGAGTGAAGAAGACTCCGGGTATGAGGAGGATACCACCAGACAGATGCTAACATGTACCCTTGCAGCACAGGCTTCAGAGAAAAGGCAGAAAATAGACGAAGTTTCACTACCACTACCACCCCCCAGTTTTCCTTGATGAAGCCAAAGAGCAAATTTGACAATGTGGCTCTGCCGTGTAGTTCTGGGTGTAAAACTCACTCAGGTATCTTTGTCTATCCAGCACCTTTAGGGAGCAGACTGCTCAGCTTTCCTGGGCAAGAGAGATGGCTGAGGAAGGCAGGGGTGGAGGCAGACGTTGGACAGGAGGTGGGGCAGACCTGGCTGATGAAAAGGAGTTTTGCTGGTGCTCAAGGAAGCCAGTGATAAAGATTCAAGCTGGTTTTCTCCTACTGTGTCAAAATTATGCAAGGTATCCTAAGACTTTTTCTTCCAAGATATTGTTTAATATGTAAGCAAGGTATTTAGGTCAGGAGTTAGACTGAAACTTTACCTTCACTCCAAAAGGTCAGTATCTGCCAAATCTCTGTTTTCTGTGAAACCAGATTCTTTTTTTTTTTTTCCCCAACTAAACTATTGTTTTTCTTTTGGTGGATTTATTATTTTCAGCTTAAGTTTCCATAAAGTCAGCAGCTTCCTGATTTGTTAATTTAAGAAAAAAAAACCTCCTTTTTCTAAAAGAAGAAAATTATGGCACCAAGAACAACTTCTCAGTAATGTATCTTAAATACAAATAACCTTCCTGGAACTGTTTGTCAGGCAGACATAGACATGACAGACCAACCAGAATCCTTCCTTAGGCATATTAATCTGTTAGATTAATCTGCAGTAAGTATAAATTTTGCATATTGTTAAGTAATAAGAGATATGAACTTGTCCGTTAAGGCATGGATTGAGCATTTTTAAACCCCAGAGGTGGTGCAGTAAACGAAGTGTTTAGAAGTGGTACCAATGCTTCACATCTTTTACCAGAAGATTTACAAAGGCTTTATAGAGTTTGCATTTTTACAATATTTACAGCCTCTACCTGTCAAACACTGGATTGCATTTTCTGATAAAGCCCCTAACAGACTCATGTATGTAAAGATTTCTATTTTGCTTTGCTTTTGCCACGTGTTTATGGAATATTGTTGAATACAACCTACCACAAATAGCTGTACCACTACATAGAGCTGTTTGCAGCTACCACAGCTGTACCACGATGTATTTGTAAGTATGTGTGCATACTGCTCTATGTGTGTGCATACACAGACATACAGATACACCACAGCACTAAAATCTGCATGTGCATGTGTATACTGAGCATTTACAGCCATTTGCACTCATGTACGTGAAAAACCACTAATAAAATTTTGCAGTAAAAGTCCTGCATGTGATTGTCAACATACCACTCCCTCCCATAATTTTATAATTACAGTAATAAAAGAAAAAAAAAAAAAAAAAAAGGGCTTACACAGCCAGGAAACAAAAGAGAAAAACCTCAGGTTGGTTACCACTTCACTTCTGTAGTGACTCTTTGTTCACACATACAAGCACACACATGCAGTTTCTGATAAAATGAGTTGTTTCTCAAAAGACAGTGAAAAAAATAGAGGGCTGATGAAACCCTCAAGTTGTTCTTGAAATTACACCTATACCTGTTGTCATTTTCAGGAAATCTACTTTGTTTAGTTGGTAAACTTGTTTTGACTTTTCAGTGGAAACACTTTGCTGGCACTACTTCCTCATCTGTAGGCCAAATTCTGACCTCGGTTTCAGATGACTCCCACTGCAGTTGATATCAGTTAACTGTGTAAGGCATGATAGGGCCTTTATGTCTACAATTGTAAGAGCACTGAAAAGTGTTTTGTTGTTATTACAGCTTGAATTGCTAGAACTGCATCTGAAGATGTCTGTTTTAGGCCGGATTCACCTCACAGATACAGTTAGCCTAAAATTCTCAGAAAAACTGAAACACATGCGCAGAAAAAATGAAGAGGAGGAATCAACAAAAGAGATTTCATTTTAGCTGAATACACTGTATGGCATCTTGGTTTTATACTGGTGTGTGGAAACATTGACTTGCAATGATTTTGGTGTAAATCACAGGCTTTGATGTGCAGAGAGGTTATGGAGCATTTTATATGAAGTAATAATATTTAGTAATTCTATTGAACTAATTACCAGTCACTTTGACATTTAATGAAATAATTAACACTAAACATGATGTGAGGGCAGCTTTTATGGACTTAAACTTTAATCAATCGAATGCAAGTCAAAGGTGCCATTTTTGCTGATGGTGGTGAACAATGGATGATGACATTTGCTAAAGGGTTTCTTGTCTTCATTATTCTAGATTGAATAATTGCTCCTAGGCAAACTGGGAAGAGCTGTTCATGTTCTTAGTGACAAGAGGAAGCAGCGAGATTCTAAAAAAAACTCAAATCCTTTTTATTGTTGTGGCTACTTGTTATTGCTAAGGATATGCCTGTTTTACAGGGTTCTGATTTGGAGCCCTTCTACAGGTAGGCTTTACATTAACCTGAAGATGAGAATCATACCTCATGCTGAGTTCTTCTTCCCAGCATCTACTTTTGCCTCTCAATCTGACTTGAGTCAGGAGAGAGGCAGAATCATGACAGGCACTTCAGGAACAGATTTAGGGCTGGTTTGCCTCAAAGGCAGGATGGATTCAACTGACTCAAGATGCTTGGCTCTTCAAATGCAAATCCAAAACCAACATTGATCTATGGCTCATACAAGGTCTCCTCCTTTTTGCTTCTGAAGTAAACAGTTGCCTCAAGGGCTGGCTGACCCATGTAGGATTTTCCTTCTCTCCTTTCCCCTTGAGAGTAGTTGGTACTTTTGGTGCAGTGTGTTATTCGTACAATGCAGTTACAATGTCCCATGCTGCTGATTTATTTTACAAATTTAAGAAATACAACTCTGATTTTACATCCAGGATACATAAACATAGACTAGGGAATTTCTGACAAGAGCCAAAGGTAGGGCATTACCTAAATTTGTAAAAAAAAAAATAAAATAAAATGCTCAGAGTGTAATATGAAAACAAAAATATACCACATGGAGGAATAAATAGTTGTGCCAGAGTCAGTCATGCTATTCTTTTATCATGTTCCTTATTCACAAGTTCATGGAATTCAACCTGGTTATTCACATTTGATCCAGCATTGCTGTATAATTGATGATGAAGTGGGAGAAAGAAATTGGAAAAAAGGAATAGTTTTTTTTTTGTTGTTGTTGTTGTGGAAAGAGATTAATTTTCACTTACTTGGTTTTATATTACAGGTCACTGGCACAGCAGTATGGAGAAGCTTGTATGAAAGCTGCCTGCACAAGCCCAGCCCAACTCACTGCTAAAAGTTATTAATTCTTTTAGAAATTTTTAGTAAGAAAATGAAAAACTTGCTCAGACATATCCTTTCTGATGTTTTTGGAACATTCTGTGCCACAGATGTGGCCAGGAACAAACTATGAGTTACATCATTTAGGACTATTCCCAAATCAGGTTGGATTGGGCTTTAAATTACATGAATTCCTTCTGCAAAAATTCTAAGGCCTGGCCAGACCAGAAGGACATACATTAATAATAGTGATAAGCTCCTTTCTGCAGCCAGTTTGTAAATCTGGGTCCAATGTTACTAGGCCAATAGTAATGTTGTGAATGAAGTTATTGTGTTGAATCTGTTCATGGAGCATACTGTTCTTGTGCCATGCCATTCCTCCAGTAGACTCCATCAGCTGCCAGGCTAGAGGAGTTCATGTCTGTAGAGAGTGAGATGCCAACCCTCCCTGAAACTGCTGTAGAGATTGTGATAAAAGAGAAGGGAAAAAATACCAAATGAGCACATGGGTTAATGGCTGCTATTTTAGTCTCTTGGGGACACTGCCAGCTGCCATTAAGTCAAAGTAGCCCTCAGGCTCTACTTGGTTTCATGATGAATAATTTAGGCTTTCCTGGTGCAGAGCCAGGTTGCATTGGCTTTGTATGATAGACTCTACAGATCTCCACTGTGAGCACAGGAGTGTAAATACATGGTGGCACATATGGGTGTGATGGATCAACCTCCTTTGCTCTGTCCAACAGCAACTGCAATAATCTTCATGAACTAGAGATTCTGTATATCCTTACAGATGTCCTCTTTCAGATCTGGATACTTCAGTTTTGGGGAAATTATTGCCAGTCAAAATCTTCTTTGATATCCATTTATTTTAAGGAGTCAGCAATGGGATGGGCCTTTTTTTCTATCCACTGGGAAAAAGTAGTTCATATCTGAGTAAATAACTTAAAATGGTTTCTTACTGTTCAGGAAGTACAATCAATTTGAAATTAGGATTATAGAAACATCTGTGGAAATTCAAGTGTCATCTCAATTTGGGCTCATTCAGATCCTGTATTTTTTCTACTTCCCAAGCAGTGTATTTAAAATCTAATCCTAATTAACACACATAGTTTAATTATAGCCAACAAAATATTCTCCTAAAACTGTGTATGGTAGCTGAGGGGTCGGGTATGGAGGGAGGAGGCGAGGAGGAAACCAAACAAATGTTTGCTGATTGTAAAACTCCTTGTTTGGTTAGTAATATATATCTTTAAAGGCTTTAAACATACAATGAATTTTTCCTCTCATGAATCAAAGTGGCATAAAAAGTGTGAATCAAGCACAGCACTCAAACTCTCTTTTTTCTCCTTACTCATTTCTTGGTAATTTGAAACAAAGGAACTGCACTGGAATTTAAAACTTTCTTTTTTGAATTGCTTTCCTCATAACTTATAAAATAAATAAATGCTGCTGAAGGTAGAAACAAATAAATCATGGATGCCATGGACAGATCTTGGGAAGATTTTGAAATTTGAGAAGAGCACTGGAGAAGTTGGGGTGGTCTGCTACTACAAACTTTGTTGTACATCAGCAGAACTCTTTGGCACTACTGGATGGTTTGGAAGTCCCATGAGATTTTCAATATTTCTGACTTGTTAGCACAACAGGTCTGAAAGTAAAAACATCATATATTTCAGAATGCTGGCATTGCTGCACCAGACCTCAGAGTGCAAAGTATCCCAGTTTAGGGATACTGTAGTCCTTTGTGGGCAGAACTCAGGGCCTTTTTTCTTTCAGGGTCTGCTACTTTACCCTGCAGTCAAACTTCTTTCCTGTGCCCTTGAGTGCACATTGAGTCCACAGTCCAGCTCCCCTGGTTCCCCAGTGAAGTGCCCACCAGGTCCACCACGATATTTGCACAGTTGCTTAGAGTTCTGCTCTGGCTACTGGTAAGATATTTTTTCCAAGAGATATTGGGAAAAGTTTTTGGGATGATATAATGGGAATCAAGAAATGTCAGCCTAATACTTAGCTGAAAACAAAACAGTACCTGATTATTAACTTCCTCTAAGTCATACCATTCCTGCTTTGTTCTGCTTTTGTAAAGCTCTGTTCATATATTTCATGTCACAGAGAGTTCTCCCTGTCAGATGAATCCTATAATGGCAAACGTCCTCAAACTTTGATCAGCACTACTTCTTGTGCATTTCCAGGCTCGTGCTGTTTTGTCATTTACATACATCTTTCTACTGCATATTCTGTGTGAAAAAGTTTTCTTTCACAAGGTTGTCCTAGTGGTCATGTAGCAATAAAAGTTGATGGATCTAGACTTCTTATTGATGTCTTTCCAAGAGGTGTCAAGATCAGCATTTTTCCTGTCCTAGCAGTAAACTAAAAGACAATCCAGCAGCCTTGGCTTGACAAGGTCAGATATTTTTTCACTTCATAAAAAAGAAAAGGAGATTAAAATAAAAAATAAGCTTGGTAACATTTTTTAATATGTCCCTTTCTGTCAAACATGACAGTAGAAACAATGAGTGACAAAGTTTTTTCTCCTTTTTTGGATCAGATTTATTTCTGCTTTCAGCAGGAAAAGGTTAATTTCGGAGTTAGCAGTAGCTGATCTGAATTTTCTATTTTTTTTTTTTTACGAGTGACTTAGGAGATTAGAAGACATAATTTCTCTAAGAATGAGTTAAACTCAGCTCCAAATCCCATCAGTAAGGCTAAGAACATAATGTAGACAAAATTTGGACCAACAAATTAAATTAAAATAGGAGAGCATTATTACAGAAATGGACCTTTTCCTCAGCTGGTTTCCATATGCTCCTTTGCACTGTATCCACTTGGCAGGAAGGAAATTTTCCTATTAGACTGTGAGCTCTGTGACAGTTGTGGAAGACTGATTTGAGGTCTCTTTCGTCTCATGTTGCACATCTCATTGTTGGAGCAGTTCTAACAGCAGTTGCTTTGTTACCATTCTGATGGAAGAGACAACAAGAATATTCAGATTTTCAGATAGCAAATGAATTTTAAAGTATAGACAGTGACTAAAATCTTTTGATTTCAGTTGAGCAAGTTTATTCCTTAACGAATACAAAGATTCACTTTTCCAACATAGGCTTTGATTTTAAAGACTTCATTGACTATGTTTGTATGGATAGCATTTTCTTAATTTGGAGGTCAAACAACATAAGTTTTTGTCCTAAGTGCATATTTTATCTTGAGTCCAAAGAGTAGGTATTACAGTAGCTGTGATAGTTTGCTTTCCTTATCCTTCTGTCCCTACAGTGAATTGTAACAGATTCTTCTGGCAGTTTGTTAACAACAAGACAACTTGGGACAGAGCTTACAATACTGTTTTCTGAATTCTCCTCTGTTACTTGAAAGAAACATTTCCCCTCATCATTTTTGCAGGTGCTGTGTTGAAAGAGAATAGGAAGAATGCCTGAAAGGGATCAAGCATTGCTTTTGTGAACAAATACCAGCAATGAAGCTAGACATTATTGCATGGAGAGGTAATAAAACTTGTAAATTGTAGTGCTTCTCCTTCATTCCTCAGCCTTAAGATTCTGGGGATGGACTGGTATTGGAGGTGACTTAAACTGCACCTAAGTAAGTGCAAAGAGACATCAATCATCTGCTGTTTTTTTCAGAATTATGAATACTCCTAGGTGGAAATCATTCCCATGCCTTCTAGAATATCATGCTATGTGGCTACTTCATGTGTATCCAGAGTAAGGTATGGGGTCAAATGTCACTTGCACTTCTGAAATAGCTAAACTTAGAAGCTTCTGCCTACTCAGAGGAGAGCAGTTGGTTTATTTCATAGGACAGATGAAAGTACTTGATTCCTACCTTCTTGTCTCTGTACAGAAATGTCAGAAACATCAGGAGTTTGATCTTAGTTTTTTAAATCTTTACATACGGGATTCAACCAACTTAATGAAGGGAACCATTCCATCCTCCCTAATCAGTTGTTCAGCAGAAAAAAAGGAGACATCCAGCAGTGCCTGAGAATCAAGTCAAGGCTGCCACTTTCAGACATCATGGGGACCGACTCAGGGAGGGAGCATCGATACAAGATGATACTTAATTGTCCATGGCAAGGGAACCTGACTAAAGAACCTGGGACTGAGAACACAGCCTTAGCCTTGCTACTCTAAGATCAGAATCATTAAGGGGGTTGTGCAGCAACGGTGTCTTTTTCAAAGCTATCTTAGGAACAGTTTTTCTTCCCTACACACTTAATGAGGTGATTCCCTATGGTGCTTCATCAGCTTGTTGGCACTTAAACCGACCCTTAGCTTTTTGCCCTAGATATTGCTCAGCTTTTCTCAGTTAGTAACTATTCAGAGAAAGAATAAAGCTATAATTATTCTTACTGTAAACCATAGATGTGGTATTATATGCCCCAAGAATGCCATGGGATAAAAACTGAGCTTGAAATATACTCGATAGCAAAACTGTGGAAAGCTAACAAAAAATAATGAAATAAATTGCATGGCTACACACATGAGCAGCTATGATCATGTGAGACTTATGTATTCAGAACCACAAATGCTTTTTCAACATACTAAAACACAAGTGGGTTAAAATTATCACCTTCCATTTTAATTTAAAAGATGTAGGAGAACATGTAGCTGAGGATTTTCTAAAAGAAGTAGCGATTTGAGCATGTTGGGGGTGGTGGTGGAATTGCTTGTAGTTTTATTCATTTAGGCATATCTTATCACTCCTCCTTTTCTTCCTTCTTGGAGGGCAATGAGAGAACCCAGATGCCAAGCTGTGGAACATGTTCTTCTGACACTAGCATCTGGCTCCTTGGCAGAATCCTCCAACTGTCATGCTGACAGCTTTCCTGTTGTGTCCTCGTATATTTTTATGTAAGAATATTGCAGATGGGTTCTCTTCTCAAACTAATACGCTATTCTGTTGACCCTTATCATGCAGAAATGTGTTGGTTTTATCTGTTTGTGAATGAGACCTTGGCCAAATATACTTCAAAAAGGATACTTCTCTGTTCATCTCTGAATTTGTCTGCAAGCTGTCTGGGAAGATGCCAGAATCCTATTACACACCCTTTTTGTGCCTTTAAGCAGTAAGTCCTTCATTCTCTCTGCTGTACAAATAGATTGCACTTTTTGCAGCAAGCACACTGGTAAAATACAAGCATATTTATTTAATAGTTTTAGTGGGAAAAAAAAAGGAGAGAAGAAAAATCTTGCTTGAAATGGGGAGAAATGTGGTTTTGTTTGCTATGAGGTTTTTTTGTTGTTGCTGTTGTTGTTTTGGTTTGTTCGGTGTTTTTTTGCTACTGGTCTTTGTTTGTTTATTTTTAATTTGACATTACCTAGTATGCTGCTGCCTTGAAGGATTTTTTTCCCCCAGACTTTTGTAAGAGACCACCAATCCAGAAGGCTTTATAATGATACAGCAGTAGCACAGCGACTTCATTAAAAAAAAAATAAATTAAAAAACACAAGGATTGCACTTATTGACATACTCCAGGACTTTCTGGTATTTTCTAAATGGAATTTTCATAGTCTCACATCACATTTAGATGCATACCTAATTTATGTGGATCATCATGAGCAGTCCCAGTGACTTTACAGTAAGGCACAATTGTACTTCAGTTTAAGTCTGTGCTCAGATGGAGCCTGTTAGAGTCTCAACTTTAGGCTTGTCAAGATGACAACGGGAAATACCAAAAGTTTCCATGTAGCTTCCTCTTGCTCTCCAACTCCTTATAGGATTCTTCCTATGTATGTCACATATATATGTATATTTGTCTTTAAAAAAAGAGTCAAAGACATGCCCTCTTCCCTCAAATCTCAGGTCTCCTTTAAATACATAACTTTGCTTGTGTGAATAAGATAAAATACAGATAAGAAAATATTGCAAATGCATAAACCAAATTGATCTGAGACCCTGCTCAGCAGAGATGGGTGTTGTTCACAAAGGCTCTTCAGGGCCCTTAAGCTGGGACCCATTGAGACTATTTAGCCATGATTCCTAAGCACACTGACCTCCCACCTCATCTCAGCTCAAGTAGCAGAAACCTGAATCCAAACGACTCCCTGATGGTAGTATGGAAGATTGCCAGCTCTGATGAAGCCAGGTGGATTCCGCTGAGCCTGTTCTCTCTGTCCACACTAGGGGAACATCCTTGGAGTTTGACTGCTGTAAGTTTCTCTTAATTTATTCTCCTAGCAACAGATATTAAGACTGGATTGATACTGTTTTGTTTTGTTTGTTTGGTTGGTTGGTTTTTTGTTTTGTTTTGTTTTGTTTGGTGCTTTTGCAATAAAAAAAGCCACAATGAGTAGTTTTATTGTTCTCCCACCTCAGTTGTTCAGTTTGCATAGTTGTTCAAAGAAAAAACCCCCAAACCTTCAAGTCAGCATTAGAGGAAGAAGAGGTAAGTTTCTACAGGTTTCTTATTCCTATTATCACAAAGAAGAATCTTCATAAATTTCCAACAAATGCAAGTACACAGAAGCAAACAGGTTCGTGCATGACTCTTATGCTGATACATTGTCCCATATCTTTTTTCTCATCTCAAAATTTGTCATAAATGACATTAGAACTATTCAAGAAAGATCATAAATATCAAGAATGAATTTCTGCATTAAGCATTAACTTGGATGGGGCTGGGATTTCCATCCTGTTACCCAGTGCAAGTTATTTCCTGCTGTTTTCTTGTTTCTGTTTCAAACATTCTGATTCTCTATTGGGTTAATCATCTACTTAATACTGTCTCCAGGTGGTTTGGGTTTGCTGTTGTTATCTCCACGGCCCCAAGGGACTGTACCTTCCAAAGTGAGGGGAGCCCAAGCACTGATATTATGCAAGAAATAGAGACAGAAATACATCAGCAACTGTATCAGCATGTTTTCATTTGTACACATTCTGATCTGAACATACGTGCTTTTTGAAGCACTTGGCATGCACCCTGAAGTCTCAAGTTTCTTGAGATTACGTAAGCAGGTAAAAATTATTTGTTAAACAGGCACCTAGGATCAGAAGAAAAAAAAAAAAAAGGCGCCTTGTACTAATGGGTGGAGTACAATTAAGAGGAACTGAGTAGGTTAGGGATTTTATTTCATATTTTGTGCCATATTCAGATTAAACTTGAAGGAGAATTATCACATGTATGATGCTTTCAGGTATGGGGTTTGGGGTCTGTCTTCAGCCATGGATTCTGTAGGTAAAGCACTAATTTTACTGTATTGTCTTTCTGTAAAACAGGGAAACTATTTTCTTCTTACAGAGATGAAACAGAAATTTGAAAGGTAGCTTTACCTGTGGTTGTGAGATACTTAAGTGCCACAATAATAAAGGCTGCAACCAGAGCTTGGAATTTTAAAAAGGCAAATTTGGGATACATAGAGAAGTTAGTTAATAGTTTGAGAAGTAGGATTTAAGTCTTGAGAACTTGAATCATTGTCAGAAACAGAATTATTTAAATTCAAAGGGGAGATGGTGTTGTTAAGTGGAAAAACCGTAAGGAAGAATATAGAATTATTTGGATTAACCGAAAGTTTACTGTTTGTAAACTCTTTACTCTCTAAGATGTTTGTTCATTTTCAAACTAACAGTCTCTATAGAAATCAAATTAAATTATTCTTAAGTCTTTCTGAATTAGCACAGAAAATAAATGTCTGAAGCTTGTTAATCACATAAATAATCATATAAACCACCTGACTTGAGCTAGTTCTTCTATATGCTGATCATGGAGTGTCAAGGAAGGAGATAAGGCTTACCAAGGACTGGATCAAGTATCAAATAAATATTTTCCATCAGTTTTCAATGAAGGTGATAACTAAAGAGGATAATAATAGATTGCTACTCTTCTCTGTGCCTATCCATCACAACCATTCTTTCTTTGCAAATTTAGACAGAGGTTCTAGGAAAGTCGCTCTTCCTAGATACTTGTCATTTGTTGATTCCTCTGAGGCCATGCAGATCAGGAGCTATTCTGTCATTGGTTTTTCTCTCATTAATTTCTGTATTACAATAGACCTGGTTCTAGAGGTTAAATTTTGTTTTTACTCCTTGAGCAATGGTTCTGAAGCTTTCAAATTTCCCAATCTCTTTCTGCATGAGCAGCATGAAGTTTTTTCATTACTCTCTATATATAAAAAACTCAATGATAGGTTTCATTTCAAAAGCCTTCTGTAGTTGAAAATTTTCCAGAGCTGCGTGATTGTTTTGAACAATTTCAATCTACAAAAACAAAATATATCTAAAGGAAATGAGAATAGAGCAATAAAAATTACATCTTAGCAAAAGCAAAAATTAGTGTTCTGTACATCAGAACTGTAGAATTTGGACAACATCCAGTCTTTATACTGACAGTCTATAAGCCTTGGACAAAGAATTTTTTAATATGCATATTTACAATTCCCATGCAAAGATTAGATTAGATTTCATAAACAATGACAATGGGCTGAACTTAATTTTTGATGGTAGCAATTATTTTTTCAGGAAAACTATCAGAAGAATAATGAACTAACTATAACAGGTGCTTTCCTGATTGGTCTTCAGAATGATCCCTTTTAACTTATTGGTTAGTGATATAGGAGAGACAGGAATGTAAAGTCAATGTGTAATTGTGAGGTGTACAGATAACATAAAATGAGGAAGGATTATCTTAACAAAGGATTGGACCATCAGGCAAGAAGAACCAGATGATTTTGTTGATGTGATGAGGCGAGATGAAATTTACCAGCACAGATTGCAAAGCCAGGAACTTAAGGATCTTGAATAGAATATGCATTTATCAGTTGAAGATAGTGGGGAAAAAAAATATGACTATACTATTTTATCTGGGTAATGACAATAAGTTGTCATGCAGAGCAACTATGAAAGTCTATTGCAGTTATGTAGTCCATTAGAATTGTAAGATGTGCTACCATTTAGGCATTTTCAAGTTATTTCATTGTTCGTAGCATTGACAAGGTCTCATTTAATTTATGCGAAGTCTTGGTCACTTGTGTTCAAGAAAGATGACCTTAAAACATAAACAGAGAAACATTACTGGTATGTTTATAGGAATGGAAAATTAATCTTGTGGTGAGAGATTAAATGAGATGGGTTGTTAAGCCTAGACAAACAAAGGTTGGGAGAGGATAGCGTGATTCTTCAGAATTGCATTCAGAAGTAACTGCTAAAGAACATTATTAAGCTGAAAAGGTCTTTGTGACGTAAGAACTATGGTTCTAAAACTGCTGTGAATAAATATAGAGTGGATATTAGCAGAATATTTCTCACTACGCTTGGAGTTATTTTTCCAGATTTAATAGCAGTGTAAAGAACTGAAATTACTTGAATGTAGTAAGTTTTAAAAGAGTCTGTATGCTTAAACAGATGAATTTCTGGAACAAAGAAACTGTGATGCAAGCTTTTGGATATCCAGTAAGCTGATGTAACCAAGGGTGACTGACCTAAGGCTGAACTGTGCTTTATGTGCATCTTCCTCATATTGCCAACTGTATGTCAAAGTTCCTACTGGTTTCTCAAAGGGACCACAAAGAAAATTCTTTGCTTCCTTCCTTCTTAGGAAGAGCTCATCCTCTCTCCCTCCACTACCTGCATAGTCAGGTTGGCAGGAATATGTTGCCTTTCTATGAATTTTGGGGGTGATTTTACTTGCTAAGATCAGTGGGGTGATTTATTAAATCTCAGAAGTCTGATGCTGGAGAGAACCTTCCCTCTCCTCCTCTTGCAGGACTACACATCTCTGTAAACAAGTGTTTGGCTACAAGTCTGTTGCATGGGAGCTTCTGGTGGCTTATGGAACCTGGTGACATGTGGCACAGAGGTTACATGAAATCTTCCAAATAAAGCCTTGACTGTAAGGTTGTGTCCAGCTGTACCGGATTTCTGCAGTCAGGAGCTGTTGCAGGTTTCATATGCCTGCAAGGATCTTATTACACACAGCCATACTGCTGTTTGGCTGGTACTGGTAGTGCCCTGCTGTGTTGAACTTTTCTCCAGACACTTGTAGCAACATCTCAACAATATGCAGTCGTTTCTCTGGACAGATTCAAACCAGCTACAATAAAAGAGAACATGTACTTCTGGAAGAAAAAAAGAACCCAAGGCTTCGAAAATTCCAAAGTGTTTGTTAATTTAATATAACCTTTAAAGGGAAATTGTACAATGTCATTAGCGCTTTTTTTTTTTTTTTTTTTTTTTTTTTTTTTTTTTTTTTTTTGGTAGTGAAAACCAAAACTAAAGTGATTGGGGTTTCACACATGCTGGAAAAACCACTAAAGGTGCTAACTTTTCATAGTATAGTTCTTTTTCTGTCTCTGATTTTTAACATAATTTTTACCCAAAGACAGTTAGACTTTCACAACTCAGAACTGGCCATTTTCAGTGTGAATCATTTGTAAATTAGTGGTTTTATAACAGAAAAGGCTGAATTTCAAACTGAATTTTGACTTCTCACAGACTCAAAAGGAGATTGTTGAACTATGAGAAACGTATCTGCTACACAGATTCACTCATCCACATGTCGATTTTGCATATCAGTGGTATAAACTCATCATAATCTGCCTGGAATTATTTAGCAGAAATGTTTGAAATCACTTATTCAAATTGTAAAAAGACATCGCACTAACAGAAATGGAGGTTTTTGGATGGGCTGAAGCTCTGTTGTGAAGTTGCAGTAATGTGGAATGAATTGTTCATACCTACATGATTGTGTTAAAGAGGACACAATTCATTTTTGGTCTCTTGTCACTATCACCCGGCCTCATAAATTCTATATCCATGTCTTGTAAGTGTCTTGTCTAATGAAGCTCATTGGAAAATTGCATCTCTTACTGGCTTCAGTCGTTCTTTTTTAAGTGTTCCAGTATAGCAGTCTTCAAGACTTGCACAATGTTTTACTGGTTCTAAATACTGAAGGTTGTGTTTTGTAATGGTTGGAGAGTTATAATATGTAAAGCACACTAAATGCAGATAAATAATTTTCAAACCCCTAGAAATTCCATTTAATGTGTCAAATTAACCTGTGTAAAGGACAATAACATTATTTTACATACATATTATGTGTGTGTGTCAAGCTGTGTGATGAGGAACCAAAACATAAACCTTGTAAATAAGAAATCAGTAACAACAAGTCAAATTATCATGTAAGAGGTTAATGAAAGTGGATGTGTTTAGAGGTAAAGTATTTTTTCCAGAAAAAAACCTTCTAAGATTCATTAAATTTGACCACCTTAGATCAATAATCATATGCTCTCTTTAAAGTGTCTTAGCCTGAGGCTGTGTCCTAGTAAAATATTACTGAATTATCTTCTTTTTATTTTTAATGGTGAATACATGGTAGAGACCACTGTGGTAAAGAAGAAAACTGAAGTAGTTTTAAGATGTCCTGATATATTAATATATTTAGCACTAGAAAAAAATCTTCCAAGAAATGGTTACACACCCAAGTGCTGTAAAAAGTTTGGTGAAAGAAACCACAAATGCACATTATCAATTATTAAAGTGTATATATTATTATATATATTTTAAGTCCTAGTTTTGCTTGAATAATAAAGTAGTTGTTGGATTTAAGAATCTTGCTCTTTTCTATGGGTGTTGAATTAGGTCAGACTCCAGAAGCTTGTTTGTGGATGCAATTGCGAGTAACTTCAAAAGGGACATAGACTGAGCTTCTTAAAACTTACACCACAGGTGCTTGTCAGCTCTGAAGGTTCCTGGATTTACTGGGTATCTAACATTGAATTACTGAGTTTATAATTGCACCTAATTTTTATGCCACGAGTATGGTTGTAAAAGCTCCTTGCTTAGGCCTTTATTTCCAGAAGGGTCAAGGAACCAGACCAGGTAGAATCTCATGGCATTTCTAGTGGTGCAGCCCAAATCCCTTTCTGTCAGTATTTATTTCAGCAGTTCTGTGCTTAGCTTGTTGTCTTCTGTGAATTCTATTCTGAGGTGCCAAATTTTCTCTACACAAACAAGATAAGCCAGGCTGCATAACTTTCTAACACAGTGTCTAAAAGTTAGGTATTGGAATATTTGCAACACTTAGCATTTGTCAAATCACTTTGCAGACCTAGCCTCAGTTCTCTATGAATTTGCATAGCAGTACTTCTTCTTATTGCAGGTTGGATGGACTAAAAATAACAGTGCACGCACTCCTCTGGACCAAATCACTATTAGGGATTGGAATCAATGGGTTTCATGAAGTCATAGATCAGCGATTTTAGGCTGGGCCTTTTTTCAGGAGAGAAAATGAACATTTTTTCAGTAATTGCAGGACATTACACTGGTTTCAATGAAAGTTTTAATCAGCAGTGTGATGGATACTTAAAATTAGACCTAATTAATTTTTTGGTAGATAAGTAAAGTAGAATGAGAGGTGACATTTTGTTACTAATGACTTTCTACTCCAAGACATTCTCAGGAGCAGTAATTGAGTGGATACAGGAACACACAGCCGGGGAGCCACCACACAGTGCCTCGCAGATAACTTACATTGTCTCACTGAGTGTTTATGTAGAACAAACATATTTTTTTCTTGACATGTTTCTGTAGGTATTTTTTAAATCTCAGGTTGCCTCCTGCTTTCATTTGCCCCACTTTACCTGCAAGTGCCTTTTTCTGTAGAATTCTTCTTTCCCAGAACAGAGTAGGAGCAACCACAGTAATGCAAAAGCTGAGGCAGAATGAATAAGCAGCTAGGGGACTGCAAAGGGCATTGAAGAAAGAAGAGTGTGCATTAAGTTTTGAGCTCAGTGGTAAAGTGGACAGACTTGCTGCTCAGAGTTGAGAGTGCTTTAGAGAGAAGTGATCTTGAATATGACACAGTTCTAGTTCAACAGACAGGATTTAGGTACTCACAGACTTTCTATTGCATTAATTTAGAGTAAAGCTCACATCTAAGCTCAACTTTCCTGTCTGCTCACAGTTACAACTTGGCTTGCCCACTAGATTGCTTCTCCAGATGGAGAAAGTCAGCTGTGGTCCAGGACTGATTTTGTTTTGAACTCTGCCCATGAAGGAAGAATTTATTTGGCACATAGTAGGTCAGGCTTGAGTTTGTTCACCTGTGAGTCATCTAAGCTGGTGTGTAAACTCAGGCACTTGAAATTTGTGATCAGAAAGGGGAGCATAGGTGTACAGAGTCATGAAAAACTGAGCATGTATACCAGACTGGTGTTCCTCCAAGGCAGGGAGGTGGCTAGATTTTGATTACTTGAGTGATAATGGCTGAATCACTCTATCAGACAACCAAACACTTTTATAGGATGGTTTGGCAGAAGAGAAGATGTTACTGTTAATCCATAAGTAGGCTGTTGAAATTTTAGAGGCTGTTGTGGAAAGGCAGATAGAGAGTATGAGTCATGCAGTAAGAAAAAAATCAAAGAATAGATTTATGATCATGAAGAGATCTGACAGTGGCTCTGCTTAGAAAATGAGAGCTTAAAGAAGGTTGATGTATTCTGTGGGACTCTCATTTGGCTTGAGATCCCCAATTTCACCATGGAGTAACAAAGGGGATTTTATTGCCTCACCTGACTTAAAAATATGGTTGTTGTCCAAAGGGCAGGCTGCTCCACACACCCACACACACACACACACTCCCCAGCTTCCCATACTTTCCTTAACTCAACTATAGCAGTGCCACAGCTGAAGAGTGAGTCACATCAATAAATTAACTGTATTTTTTTTGTTAGTCTTGTGTCAGATCAGTGAGCTGAACTGAATCAGCACTGGATACAAGTGAAATATCAGTAAGGTATGCTTTGGCAAGGGAAGGAGGAAGGCAGCAATGTGCAGTTAAATTGAATTTAAGTCCTGAGGTGAGGCTGCATCCTTAGATTGATGGAACAAATGGGACCAGATTAACAGCTGGTTTAAAGTCATATAGCTTTAGTGTTTTTAATAGCTCCACTCTAGTTTACATCTGTTGATCTAGATTTGTTTAGAGGTATAAATTCACAAGCTGGTAAGCAACTAGTTTGTCTTCCTGTTTTCTTCCTATTTTTTCAGCAGAAAGTTCTGATTTATCTGCTCTTTCAGAAAAGCCTTTGTTTAAAAAAAAAAAAAAAAAAAAAGGAAATTCTGCTATAAATCCATAAAAACCTTGAACTCAAGCCAAAGAATATCTTGGTAGCTAATTTTATGGTGTTATTTTGCAATTGTCTCCTCTTCATCCAGAGACAGTTCTAAGACTTTGGCCTTTCTGTACATGCATGTTTATGCATGTATGTCTGTGACCATGCACTCATGTTGCAAAAAATACCATATATTAGCACTCAAGTGATCCTTTCACCAGTCTTACAGTAACATATCTCCCAGAAAAGACTAAAAGAAGATGAAGTGAGAATTCCATGACAGGAAGTAAGAAACTTCTAATTGCAAAATACTTAGAAACCAACAGACAATAGTTTTTACTTTTATTTGTTAATAATGGAAGCCACAGACATTACCTACTGTTTTTGTTGAGGACTCTCCTCTTTATGAAGACTTCATGGTTTGGGAGTACTGATGAAAGATGCACAGACAGGTGGAAATTTCTGTGGGGTTTCCTTTCTGGGTTAAAAGAAGGGGTATCTCCAACCTCAACATGTTCATAGAATGTAGGGTTTAGAGGTGTTAATCACTGCCACTTTTATCAGGCAGCTTTATTAAGATCAATTTTTTTTGTTACCAAATTAGAAGGGACCTAGAGCAAACTTCAGAGCAGTTATTAACACAAGTCCACATTTGCTGAAAGAACTGGGCACCTTCACGTGCACTGCAATAGCTGGGAGTTACACAATATCTATATCATTTTTCACAGCTTTGTCATTAGCTGGTAATGATTTGATTATTTTGCAGATGAATCACAGTATAAATCTCTTTCACAAACACTACCTCCAAGTATTAATCAAAACCATTAAGGCAAAGCAGTCAGTGCAAATTAAAAAATTTGCATGTCTAAATTAAAAATTACAGTAATACATCATAAATAAATCTTTTAAATTCTCCATGGTCTGTATAAGCATCCCCTTTTTGTGCCTGTAATGAGCCCATGAATACAGCTCCTTTCCCCCCCCAACCCCTTTTTAATCAGGCAGTAATCAAATTTTATAGGTAGAATTCTGGTCTTTCACTTTGAAGTCCAGGTTGGATCTTATTTGAGAAAGAAATTATTTTTTCTCCTCATCTTTCTGGAACCCAGCAAGAGAGAGTGAAAGACACAGACTCAAAGACAAGTGTGAAAGACAGGAGTTCAAACCCATCACATATAATTTGCAGTGTCTTTGGCTATAGCAAAGTAAATATTTGCAAAGAGTGATATATCTTATGCAAATAACTTTGAACTATGAAGAAAATGACTGAGTTGTGTTTTAGGTACTATTTCATTTTAGAACTATTAACACCTTATTTCCAGTGTGGAAAAGATTAGAGGAACTCTCATTAATATAAGCTACGACTGAGATATAGAGCACACTCTGCTTCCCCATAAATAAATTCAGAAATGGTAAAGAACAGCTCAGTAACCTTGCATTTTTCAGCTAATTACTGTCCTTCACATGGAAAGTAATATTCAGGGTACAGAAGTTTGCTGGCCTGTTGCTGCAATTTTATTTACAAGCTGATGAGGTTGGCCTGATATATGAATTTTGTTTGTCCCCTTACCTCTGGCAAAGGACATTTTTGGGAAGAAATTTGTTACAAAGCAGCGACTACAGACTTCAAAGCATTTGTCAGTTGACAGCATTCAGAACCATGACCTCCCCTGCACAGAGTTTGCTGTGACCAGTTCCAGCATCAGCCACTGTTTTGTCTGTGATCTTTTGGCTTTGCTGCCTCACAGCATTCCAATGGCTGAACAGCCCACTCAGAAAAGGGACCTTTTTACTGACTCTGGAATGACCCCAAGAAGGAACTGCAGGATCCAAAAACTTTCTGCCTTCAATGGTTTCCTTTCAAGGTCACTAGCTTTTCTTTTCCTTGAGGGTACAGAATAAGAAGTTAAACATACAAATGTAATTCTAGGAAGAAAAAGAAAAAAAAAAGAAAGAAAGGAAAAAAAAAGGTAATTAAAAGCAGAGTAAAAGTAATAAAAAAACAGCTTCTTGATCTGGCTAGATTTGCACATAAACTGTACAAAACATAAAACCAAACAAAAACAAACCTTGCATGTCCTACCATCCCCTGCTAATAAATCTCCATGGGAAGAGACAAGGGCGTAGTTATTTATCAATTGCTTGCTCTGCCATTTGAGTGGCAGAAGACAGAAAGACTTTTACAATAATTAGTAGCTTACCTTTCAGAGGTACATACCTAAGAATGTGCTTCAAGACAAGTCTGAATATGTGCTCTAACCCACTTCTGCATTGCTGCTTTACATGGTTCATTTCTGTTGCATTCCACTGTACTTACATATGAAGTTCAACATTAAGATTTTCAAATTAAGATGGAACCCTGAAGTCTGCAGAATTTCATTTCAGGATGTTTTGCTTCATGGATGGTTTGATGTTGCCTTTCAGTCCACAGACAAATCTAGTTCCTGACTATTAACTTCTAGTTAGATTTAGGAACTGAAAATCAAGATTCAGTATTTTGGGCTAGTGCTTTAAGGTCTGGTGAATTTTTAGATCTGGTGTCACTTTTCTATTTGATAACAATTTGTGGTTTGTAATTTGGTAATTATACAATAATTTTCATTTTTACTTTCAAAATAGTTCTCAAAGCATTACATTTCAGACCATATTTTCAAATTATAGTAACGAATTTACCTGTTTCAGGTAATATTTCAGACAATGTTTTCAAATTATAATAACAATATTTTACCTGTTTTACACAGGAAATTCAGATGTGAAAACTGTTGGCAACTTGTGTCTCAGCATATGAGGCCCATTAAAAGATGTGAGCATAAGGATCTGATGGTGGTCATTGCCCATTTGGGCAAAAAAAACAAAACAAAACACAAGATGCCATGAATCAACTAGATATGAGAGAAAGTAAATCACTTTCAAATTCACAACTCACTAACGTTGAAACAAGAATGAGAGAAGCCTTTTTTAATTTAAAAAATCACATTGAATCAATCACTTAAGTTCAATAAGAGTCATTCACGTCTGTACAGGTGGAGGATGAGATCCTGCCTCTTTATATTTACTTGTAATTGAAATATCATTAGTGACTTATTTGTCTTTTATTTTAGATTTCCTTGGACAGATTGGGGATTGTAGCAAAAGAGCCTTAAAACTTAGAGACCAATTCCAAGATTGTTGCTTTATCAAGTCTCAAAAGAAAGCTTCCCAACTCCTCCATTGTGAGATTGGCTAGGGCTTGTGTTGGGGAAGGATACAAAGCCAAATATATTTTGTGTCTACAAAACCTATGGAAATATATACTACCATGACATCAGAGACCTCACATTCCCACATCAAGACTGCAGAGGAAGGAACTTGCTGGGCAGTTGAACTAATATTCAGAATTTTATTAACAGTGAGAATTACCTGACATTTTCTTTTATGAGGATATTTGGGGAGATAAAGGTCTCCAGGCCTCCAGATAAAGATCTCTAAACCATTATAAGAGACAATAGAATCTTATAGATGCATAAATTCCCCTCAATATACATTTACATAAATTTTGCCTGCCGTAATCTCCTACTTCTTATTTATCATTGTGAGGTTTTACTTTTTTTTATTATTATTATTTTTTTTTTATTTTTTTCTTTAGTGAAGACTTAATGTAAAGCCACTACACGAGAGAGCAATTGCTTTTCTATTTATAAAATCTCCTAGAAAGCAAGTTCTGATTAAAGCATTTAATTGAGGGACATTGTGACTTTACTACGTATAATTTCTGCTTATAAAATTCTGTGCTCCAAAGTTTTCTTTCTACTAATCAGTCTATGTAAGCATCACGGACAGCTTCCATTAGACCACATTGTTCAAAGCCACATCCAAACTGGCCTTGAAGATTTCCAGGGTTGGGGTATCCACAGCTTCTTGGGACAGCCAGTTCCAGTGCCTCACGTATAGAAGTTCATATATGTCATACTTAGCATCAGGTTTATACTCACACATTCATTTAGTTTGCAGATTTCTTATTCTAGGATCTCTTAGGGTTAAAGAAGGAAGGAATTAATTTACTCAGGTATAAACTTGCAAAACAGAGTGTAAGATTTGTAGAAGTATTTAAGCCCTATGTGCTGTATCTAGTTTGAAAAGCATTGAGCTCCCTGTTGTCTAGTCCACTGTCCTGACTGGGAATCTGGTAAGATTGCCATGCTGTAACTCACTTAAATCTTCTAGCAGCATAGCCAGAGGTAGTATTCAAAAAGTGCTACTGAATCCACAGGCACAGTAAAAAGGCCAGATGATACTTAAATTCAGGAACATACCTACCTCTAAATCATTAGTCACTTTACCCAACAGGTTTGGTTTTGGTTTTTTTGTGTGGTTTGTTGTTTTTTTTTTTAATTAACATTTTAGTCTGGAAGTAGGGAAATTCCTTTTATTTATCTCTTTAATAAATAATATTTTACTCAATGACTGCACTAAAGAGCAGTGAGGTATTTCCAAAAAAAAAAAAAAAAAAAAAATCCGCTGAAGTAGAGAGGCAGTGAGGAGTCTGAAGCCAACCTGACGATGCATGTTGATATTTTGTTTTTAACTATCCAATAAGATTGCTCAGATTAACAGGTCACTCAGACTTTTCCAGGCTCTCTTTGTACTGGTGGGACAGGCAAACGCACCAGATAGGCTTTTTAAGTAACTGCACAGATAAAGTCTGGACAGTTTTAGTATATATGACTTGCCAGCTCAAGCAGAGAGACTGACAGTGTGGAAACAGCTTGTCAGAGCTCAGGTCATGGTTAAAAACTGCTAATGTTAATGCTGACAGCCTGTAAAGTCCCTGCTATCCATGATACCTTTAGTCAAGTTATAAAACACTCTGGAGGATTCTATTTCTTTCTCCTTCACTATTTTTTACGTTTCTGTCATTACTGAAAATATTTAACTAATTCTGTGAATATCCCTTGCTTTTCTGCATTATTCAAGCTGCAGCCTGTCACTGGTACCCAGCACTGCAGCATCCAGCACCTTTGTAAAGAGGAAGATGTGCTTGCAGATAGCTGAGAATGGCTATTGCCCATATGACATCCTGCTCCATGAGCCTCCCTGGGCTGCATAAGAATGCTCTCTGATTTAGCTGAGATTTGCTACAAATGAGGTCATGGAAAGGGGCAGGCAGGTGATGACCTCAGTGGACACTAGGAAATAAGCATTATTGCTCAGTTCTGGTGAAAAATCATGAAGCTGCTAGAGTTGTATTATCCTCCTGCTGAGCTTCTTTTCACACAGATCCACAGAAAGCAGTTGTACTCAGAGGCCTGGGTACTGAGGGCACATCTGTTACACAGGGTTGTTCCTCCTTGCTGTGAGACATGCTTTATATCCTGCATAAAGTCCAGCACTCTGTCTATGAAATAAAACTTCTTAAAACAAGTTGTCTTGTTATCCTTTTAATTGGGGATCAAGCCTTTGCTTCCCCTGTGTATTTATCTAATGTGGTCTATTATCACTAAGTAGTCCCTTGTCACTCAAGAACCAATGTGCCCACTCTTGCCATACACCAGATCTAAAATCTGTACATTAGAAAAGGCTGCAATAGGAAAGATCAGTGGAAAAGGTCCAGTCTTGTGTTAAATCTGTGCCTAGCATTTAAGGTAGGGCAATTAAGGTAGACTGGGAACCTTTTTTGCTTTGCCTTACTAGAATCTGAGAAGTTACCTGAAAATTTATTGAACATTCTCTTGGCCAAGGACAAGGAAACACATAATGGAAATAGTGTTATTTACTACAGAAGTCACAGAGACTAAAAATGGCAGGATACAAATAAGAATGAAGGTGGAAATTGAATCCAATAAAAATACAGTTTAGAACAAATTAAAGGATCAGGGCATGGATTTCAAAACAAAGAATCAGCCTCAGTTATTCTGGAATTTCCTCTGCCAAGTCAAAAGCAGTAGTGCAAGTACTACAGAAAAAAACCCCTTGCAAGGTGACTCTATATTGTCAAAGACATCTCACTATGAAAACAAAAAACAGTGCACATAAGAGCAAAAGTGGAGTTTAGACCATTTAAACCTGATTTAAACCATTTAAATCTTTGCTTGAAACAGAACATACTAAAAAGAAGACAGCTATTCCTTTGAAAAGACTACAGAATTACAGGACAGTTGAGGTTGGAAGAGACTTCCACAGATCATTTAGTCCAGCCTCCCCAGCTCCAAGCTGTCAAGTTTATCTGTTGATAGCCATGAAAAGAACTGTATTACAAACATTGGGTGAGTACTGCGTAGAGAGAAGGTCTAAAATATCCTCCGTTCATATATATCTGCTTTTAAAAGCTCTCTGAAAGCATGTTACATGGCCAACTAATTCATTAGGGTACTTAGATTTCAGGACAAAGGAACTTGTTATATAACTTCTCCAAATTAGGATACCTCATCATTAGTTGGCATCAGTGAAAACAAACTAGAACTTACTGCACTGACCTGCTTGTAGCTTATACCAACATCTCCTGCAGTAGTCAACTTCGGTTTGGTCTCATAGTATTACTAAACTTATGTTC
Source organism: Phylloscopus trochilus trochilus (assembly GCA_016584745.2). Lineage (NCBI taxonomy): Eukaryota > Metazoa > Chordata > Aves > Passeriformes > Phylloscopidae > Phylloscopus > Phylloscopus trochilus. Next base: position 36,532,963 of record WQNJ02000546.1, read on the forward strand.
ATCTCTTCTTTTTAAAAAAACATTCAGTTAGGTAGAAATTATCTATCTTAAAAATATATATTTTAAAACTTTTTTCACCCCTTTGTCTTTGTTTTCCATTATAGGTAAGCTATAGGTAAGTATAAGGATAAATGATACTGAAATAATCACTTACACATATGGCAATTTATATGTTAAATTATTAGAGTATTGTCCTATGTTGACTTTCTCATCTAAGCAAATGTCCTATAAATCACTGAAGTTTGTCAAGTAACTTCCTATTCTGGCAAACTTTTAAAACTCTTTTACTTTTAGAATGCTCAGTAACACACAGATGTTTGAATTTGAAAAGTCTTTTTTTTTCCTTGTTGAGCTTGTCAGTGTGCCTTCCTTCTCTTTTTCACTAGTCTGACATGCTCTCTGTTATTCTAGATAGTGCGCATTTTTCACTCTGACTTCTAGTGCCTTTCTTTCTAATCCTTTTCTTGAAAAGTTCTTAGTCCTCTTCCGAATTCTGAAACTTAAATAGATGTCATAAAAAGATGCAAGGTAGCTCCTAGTACAGTCACAGCAGAAGAAATTGCCAGGAATCTGACATGTAATGTAAACAGGAATGAATCATGTATGAGCCCTGTAAATTTTGGTCTTTGATGAAATATGGTTTGTTATATGTTCTCTTATCATAACTAGATACAACATTTGGACTGAAGGAGTCCTAACTAACAGTGTTAGTTTTTCTTTAAGGTGTTTTTGTTTGTTTTTTTTTAATTGACAAGGTTGCTGTGGCATCAACTCTGTTTCCTGGTGTAACAAACATCTCTGCTATCGTATGAAAGTGTGGCACATGTAGCACCACTTCCTTGGCCGAAACATGTAATTCTGTTCCATTGCAGTGGAGCTACACTGATTTATACTGCCTGAAAACTTGGCCCACCTTGCATATGAAACCAGATGAGGGGCTTTTAGCCTTATGTGAGTAATGCTCCTATTCACTTCCCTATGATCTTTGAGTAATCCTGACTGCAGGATGTTGCCCTCAGGCAAAACCAATGGGATGAGCATAGCTCAGAGAGTTAAGAGCAACATGTTGCCTATGAGTTGAAATACTGTGGCACTAGGAGAAAATAATAGAAGGAAAATTTCCTGACATCATTTCCTTGGATAGCCATGAAGAAGCTTCACATGAAAACAAAAGTATGCCTGGCATAAGATAACATTCTCTATTGGGGCAAATATGTACACTTATGTGCACTACTAGAGAATTTATCAGAGCGAGTACATAAAAGTTGTCAAAGTTTGTGGTATCTGACAAGATAAAAGGAACAGTCAAAGTAACAATATGTGTAGGGCCAAATGTTCATGCAATTTATGTATCTAATTTGATTCTATAAGACAGAATCTGGCACTGCAAGCAACTTACTTGCTAAGGAGAGATGACATACTTCCTATGAAAGGTCTGCATGATATTATTACTATTTTACTCAATGCTTACTAGAATTTATTTTTTTTAAAATCCTTTCAGTAGGCTCCATGTAGTAAAGTCTGTTGCTCTGTAGTAAAGTCTGTTGCTCTGTATTTAGATCACATTTGGATTGTGGTTATGCTTTTTTTTTCTTTTTTTCCCCTGTTTTTTTTTCTCCTTCTCCTTTCTTTTTCTTCTGTGGATTCTCAGCTGTAGGTGACATTATTGTGATGGCTGCATTTCAAAGACCTCACCTGCTCTGTCATCTCTGAATTTATGTTACACTTCATGGTATCAGCTCTAACGATCTTATTCTCTCGCTCTCTCTTTCCTTTGCACCTCTACTCACTTCCTGACACTTGACACAATAAAACCCTTTTTCATTTAGAAACTATATTTAACCCCTTTTCACCAACAGCTTTTTACTCAGAAAAGAAAGAAAAGTATATCAATGGGACTCTACAACTTCGAGGAGTCCAAATTTTTTAATTCCAAATAAATATATTTACATACTCTTTTGTTTGTACCCAGCCAGTCTTTACAAGAATTAATATAAGAGCATTTATAAGTGCATATCTCTCTTTAAAAACTCATAAATGAAATGTGGGCTCCTTTAACTTTTTTTTTTTTTCCTTCAGTATTTTATAATCAGGTTTCATTTCCTGGCAGTTAAGACAATAAAAGAAAACAACCACAGTGATGAAGACAAACTTAACTCTTTCATGAAAATCCTTTCAACCAATGAACATCTTCAGTGTTTATGACCTGGCATGTTTTATTAAATGTTATGGCTTCATTTAGATATACATTCAATGGTATTGTTGGGAAAAAAATAGTTTAAAGAGCCCTTGCCTTAAACTATACCTTATAAACAAAGAGACACAACTTGATAATCAGAAATTCTAATGAACGAGTGAACAGCTTATTTAAAAAATATGATAATTTTTCCAACGTGTAACCAGTATCTGCAAGAAAAATATGTATGTAAAAGCATAGTAATAACCATCCAGAGAAGTTGCATAAAATCCTTACCTATTCATTTCATTTCCCATTTGCTGAAGATGTCAGTAGCAAAGTTGTCACTCTTTTACAGTAGTTAAAATTTCTAAGTACTTAGTGAATATTTTGAATTATCAATATTTAGCCTATTTGTTATTCATGTGGTATTCAATTTAGCTATGTGTAGTTCTTTATTGGCAGAAGAGAAATTCTGAATTGAATTCACCTAAATATGTTTTTTGAATAGGAAAATATTATGCAGTAAAGATTGAAGCATGTTTGGTTTAGGTTTTTCAGTTTTTGGTTTTGTTTTTTTTTTTTCAAAGTGGGGGGTTTATGTTTTGTTTTGTGTTTTTTTTTTCTTTTTTTTTATCCAACCTATATTATTTTCTATTTCTTGAATGCACTCATTTCTGTATTTCTGATGGAGAAAGGATCATAAATAAATTTAAGTAAGTTAAATACAGACTTTACAAATATGGGTACAAAGAAATATGTAAAATGCTGTGTCTTCAGTGAACAGATGGACCAAGAAGTTGTTGTGAATCTGGCTAGGAACTATGGTGAATGATATTTCATTAGCCCATATCAGTTACAGATCTGTTGAACAAAATAAGACTCCAGACATTTTCTGAATTACTCTCTTATATAGGTCAAATCACAGTTGTAAGAGCAAATGTTCACAAACGGCCACTGATCTGGGCGGCCCAGATTTTAAAAGCCCAGCTGGAAGCATTTTGGGTCTGGTGGAATTGTAGAGTACTTTTTTTTCTGAGGCCCAAACCCAAAGGTATCTCAAAATCGAGCTTCAGAATAAATACCGTCATGTAGGAAATGCCTGTTACTAAAAGTCCTGTTTCTCCATCAAATACTTTCTTTAGTGTCATATGGACATTATGTCCTCTGGAAAGCTGATTCCTTCTTATTTTGCCAGAGAAAGGGAGTAAGTGATTCCTTCGTCTGCCATAGACCTCTTTGCAACCTTAAGCAGTTCACTTAACACGCCTTTGTCACCGTTCCTCACATATACAATAATAACAGCTAGCTCTGTATTGTGCAAAATAAGTGTGGCAGTATTTCACATCAGTCAATTTCATTTTGAGCAAAAAAAAGATACAAGAACTATGCATATCTATAATCTAGGGCAATATGGCCTGAATCTTGAGTGCTACTGTGATACAAGTAATTAACATTTTCTTCCTGGAATGAAGGCTGTCAACACATTTTTTAATAGATTCCATGAATTAAGTCATGGTTTCAAACAATTTGGTCTGAAGTTGTGCATTAAAACTGTGGTGAGCCATTAAAAAGATGACTTACCAACTGTCAAAAGCAAAATAAGAATTAAGAAGGTGAAGAGGGAGAATGTTGTGTGACAGCCACCATAGATTTTCCAGACTGAATGCTCAGATGCCTCTCTACATATGGGTCTGCTGGAAACCTTCAATGCAGGTACAGAAGTCACACCTGTGTCTGTAGCAAGAAACCCAGATTTCCTCTTCAGCCTTTTCCTACCACTTATGTAAAAGACTTGAGCAAAAAGATTCAGCCTGTTGTTAGTGCTAATTGAAATTTTGTTATAGTCATTGGAAATAACAGTAATGAAATCATATATTTTTGAAAAATTGCGTGCAGTAAGCCTAAATTCTTTTGGTGAGCAAAACTATTTTGGTTTTAACTTCCTCTCACGTAGACAATTAAATTCCCCTTTCAACCATAGTCTGAAATGTATCACCTTCTAATTTTTTTCATAGAATTAACTCCCACTGCCTGTTCAGTGATTCATAGACACCACCATATGAAGCTGTCAGACTGTAGATACCGGAGGGTGAGGGAAAAGAATATATTGCCCTTCATATAGAATGAGGGAATTTATTAACTTATTTAAGCTTCTTTTTGGAGCTTGCTACAACCTCCTCTGAGCACTACAGTAGCTCCAACAAGCAAGCAGGTGTTGCCTTGTGTGAAAATCAATAATGCCTCACATGGGTGTTAGAAATGTCTGTAAAGTAAGAGAGGTACTCAGCCATAACTGCTAAATGCTACTGTAGGAAACCCTCACTTTTCAAAGCTACAGGAAATCATTCTTCTGAAGTGATCATTTTCTCTTACTTGTTTTATGACTCCTGTTCATCTTTGCCCCCTGTGCTGCTGATAAGTAAGTGACAGGGCACCATGGTAGCCTTTTAACATGAGGTATGGAAGGCTGAAAGTAATTCAAAAGGCTATTTTTTTTTGTTGCAGTAAATAGCCTGTCTGAACCAGATACAAGCTTCTGATGTAACGCTGTTTGTCTTCAAGCACCTTCAACAGAGCAAATCTGCTTTTGTTTTGACATTTTACTGTCAAATTTCCTGAATGCATAATTACAGATATATTATAGAAATATGAGTGCTACAGTCAGGTCTGCTTCTCAGTCATAGATAGATAATTCCATGAATAACAAATCCATTATCACCCTTGCTACTGACAGCAACAATAAAAAAATCATTGTATCAACAAAGGAAACAAATGATGCTAACATGTACAAAAGGAATATTGTATTGACCTAGTATACAGGTAGCCATATAGACAAACATGACCTTCTACATATATTGCTTTTGATTTTTAAATTTTTGGAGTAGAACAGGAATAACTCTTTACTAAGGATGAGAGCCACAGACCTACCTAGTTGTTTTTACAAAACATCCATGTGTCAAGTTCTCAGTGGGCAAAAAAACAAAACAAAATTAAGTTTTAGTTTGCAAGAACCACTGTACAAATTCTGTTAGTGAAAAGCACTGTACACTTCATATTTGTGGCAACTTAGCTTCAGTCCTCACATATTAAAACACTTTCTCTTCACATCAAATGCTTCACATCAATAAAATTTGTTGCAAATTTTATTACAGTTTCATGCAAGATACTAAAGTTTGCAAATAAGATTTCTGAGCTGTGGTGTAGACTGACCTGCTGCAAAGTGTGAAGGACTACATATTCCTCATAGAACAGCTAATAGGTGTCTAAACCCTCCCAGGTTATTCCAAATGACTTTGTTGGGTGCTGGGGTCAGCTCTTTGCTTACTTGGGTGACCTGTATGGCCCTGACAATGTTCTAACACTCGTAACAAGCCACCTTGCCTAAACGTTAGAGCTGAGATGGGATCTCCATCTATGATCCCAGTGTACAATGGTTGTACCTGAAATTGTATCATATGTGTCATATGTAAATCTTGTACCAGGTAATTCTTCAGCTGGGCTATTATAAGCCAAGTAAAACCTTGAGGGGGATCAGATGTTTACTTATTGTTCCATCCTATGCTAAAACAGTTTTCCTTTGTCCTATCACAGTAATCAAAAGAAAAGGAAATTTGCATCACAACAGAAAAATACTTATTTTTCACTTCTAGTTTCAGCATCTTCCTTCTATTCCTAAATCTTTACAATAGACAATTTTATTCCCACATCCACTTAGGGTGTAAAGACCTTTATTTCTGTGCAGATAACAGATTGAAATCAAACCAAGAGGGATACTTTTTTGAATAGTGTGTGTTTAAATTGTGCAGCTCCTTGGCACAGGACATTGTGGATATTAAAATATTTCATTAATTCAGAATACAACTAGACAAATGCATCAATTAGTGCTTTTCTACCATTAAGATATTTCTGAGATGGGAGGGGAAGTAATATGGCAGTTTTGTCTTTTTCTTAAATGCTTTCCAGAATATCTGAACACAGCCTTGTCAGAAATAGAGTGTTTGTTCTGATACAGATGTTCTTATATATCACTGTGCAAGTGTCCAGTAAAGGCTTCATGAGCCAAGGTTAAAAAAAATAATTGAGATCTTCAGGATGGGTGGGGTAAAGAAGAATGCCTTAGTGTTAATGCCATCACTGAAGAAATTTTATTCCATTCCTCAAATAAAAAAAAAAATAAAATAAAGAAAAAAAGGATTTTTTGCTTTTTAAAACATCCATGGAATAGAAAACTATTACTGATTAATCAAGTCTTGAAATACCATAAACCATCAACTCTATGTATCTGAATTACAGGGAATGGAAGTTAACAGGTGTGTGTTGGAACATTGATTACAGCATAATTGTATAACCCCAACAATATGAACACTTTCATAACTACATCTGTGCTGGATTTTATGGTGTAGGAAAACAGTATCAGAATTGTGTGCTCATTGCCACTAAAAAAAATGTGGTGATTTATCTGCCCTCAGCAAAAAAAAAAGCAGCAGACTATCTACTGCTAAGTAGCAAAACATTTATTGAGAGCTTTCTATGTGATTCTTCATGCAGAGGGGAACTCATACATAGAATTCTGTTAGTGATACAGATATCACTCCAGGAGAAACCCAGAACAGTTCTAGAAAATTGGCTTTTGACATCCTAAAGGTCTGTGACCAATTACCTGCAGCACTAGACAAATTTTGCTGGCTGGGTCTGAAAGCAATATACCAGTACATTAACTTGAAGGAAAAATGTAGGAGGAGGAATGTGTTTTTGTAAACCTTCAGTGGTCTTGTAAACCTTCAGTGTCCTGAGGCACAGGCCATCTTCACATGACTATATATTTGCTGGTGGCAATTTTTTTTATCTTTATTTAGGGAGACTGTGACATTCACTGGTGTTCTGTGCACATTACTCAACTACTCTTTGAAAATGGTGCTAGCACAGCTGAAGTAAAGAGAACCATGCGGAGCATCTGTCTTGATCCTAAGCCATGCAAATGCATTAATTTCTGAATAGAAGTTGGAACATAACACACAGAAACTCCCAGGGCCTATGAAGCAGCAGGGAGCATGACAGCAGAGCAGAACAGCTTGGAGTGACCAGCTACAGTGCCTGGGACCTATCCAAAACACTCCTCTAGATGAAATTATAACCAGGAAAAATGTTATAAGTCAAACACTACACTATGCAGTGAACCTGCATAACCTACTGGGAGTGTCATGAGAACACATGACCAATCTCCATTTTTTATACTAATGCAGTAAATCCTGTTATGTATTATCTCCATATCATTTGGCATGCACTGCTCATGGAGAGGATCTCTTCTCATAGAGACGTGAGGGAAGACTGACTCCCTTTGGCTGCTGGGAATAAAGACAGGATTGGTGACCTTCAGCAAGTGTGTTCCTCAACTACATACAAGCAGTCATCCCTCCAGGACCCTAGCAATGACTGGGTCATTTTGCCTGTATGTTTTTCCCAGTAAAACATGTGCTGCTTTCTTAAACCAGGGACAGTCCTACTCAAGAAATTATATATTGTTGTACTTTAGTGAGATAGTATCACCTGTAAACTTCAGCATGTGTATATATATACAGCCCAGGACAGATGTGTGTACATATGTACTAAGTATGTGTGCCAGTTGTAAACATCTGTCTAAATGACTGTGTTGACAATGAATTACTCAAGTAAACTTGACTTTTTTTTTAGTGTGAATTAACAGCTTCTTGACTTGTTACTACATCAACTGCTAATTAGTTCCTGAGTGTAGTTCAAGGTGTTGGCATTCATTACAAAGCTTTCTGCGGTTGTTTGGATCTTAATCTGCCTCAAAGGCAGAATCTGTAGGCAAAAATAGTTCTTCAGGATAGAGCAGGAAAAGGAAAGGTGGGCTGTAAGGTCAGGAATTGGTGTTAAAGACAGCACATTACCTAGATTTGGGTCCAATAATGTAAGAAGTGCTTTAGGTTAGGTGATGACTTTACCCCTCAGGACTAAGAGCAAGATTAACGGTTGGAATAAAGATGGTGAAATCAGAACTGGGAATTTCAGGAGATTACTGAACTCCAGTCAAAAGAAGCATATAACATGTATCCCTTGATTCTGAAAAAAAACCCCTAGTATATAATTCTAGGTGTCTAGATACACAAAGATAGTTGTCTAGATAAACAAAGGTATGAGAATAAATACCTTTAATAAATATTACCAAAGAAGCAGTAATAGTTTGAAGTGATGATGAATACAATGCATCTACTTGGGAACAGTGAAAAAGCTGATTCAGGGAAATTTATTAATCTGTAAGTTTTTCCTTTATAGTATTCATGAATTCAGGTTAGAATTTGAAAAGTAAGATAAATACATGAAATCTAAATGAAAAAACAGTATAAGACAGCATCATCTTTTATGCAGGATAAGAATATCTATGTTTTATTGGAAAATGGACTTCTAACAAGAAGATATATCAAAATGTATCTCTCCTGAAGTTTTCAAACTAATTCCATATATGAGCACTTAAAGTAATTCAATTTTGTAAAGTCTTTAACACTTACCTTCCAATGGGATTTTAAAACCTTGATTTTACTTACGTCAGTTAATAAAGTAGCTTGTTTCAGAAACATGTGATTAAGGAAACACTGTGGAGGCAAAAGTCAGCTAACTTTTTCTAACCTACTTAACTTACTACTAATGCTCTAAATCCACCTAGATACAGGTATGAAGGCTCACACCATTCACACACAAAATATTGGGTTGTATTGTCCTTACAGAAAACATATCCAGCTGAGATAACAACTAGGTAGAGGGAAAAAGTCTAGGGTTTCTCTAGTTATTTCAAGATAACAACAGCCTAACGTGTCATATGCTTTCAGGGCAAATGATGCTGAAAAACCTTGTCTGAACTGACTACAGTTTTTCTCCATATTTTTTCTTCCTCTTGACTTTCAGGAAAGAAAACATTTCTTTAAATACCCTGATCATAAGCCAAGAGAAACCAACACTTCTGCTCATTTCCTGTCTCTCTGTTTCCTTTTCTAGGCTTGCTCTGCCTATCATTCTAAAAGCCTTCCTTTTAGGGTTTCATTAGCAATTGCAATTGCATTTCTTTGATTTGCAGAAAAGTTTTACTACATTTTGTTAACTATACCACCAGATTTCTTTGTTTGGCAGGGTTTTATTTTTCACAAGTTACTAATTTCCAAGAGTTCAGCCTGAGCAGAAGAATTGATGGCTATTGTATATATGCTGCACTAAAGAAACTTCTCTACAGAAGGTTTGAAAAAAAAATAAATAAAAAACGACCCAGAACAGTGGCATAGTGTCACAGCTAGGGTGGTTGACAACATAGGAATGTTTGCATGGAGCACTGTGGAGTTCTGTATGTGCCACACTTTTCTTACTGTAGAAGTTCATCAGTGATGGGTGCTTCTTTTCACTCTTAGTGGTAGAAAAGTGTTGACATATATTTTCAAGCCTGGCATAATTTTTCATGGCACTGTTTCATGGAACTACCAGTGGAAAGCTCCTCTTTGCTGCTCTTCATCATCTTTTCCACTTCTACATCTATATTTTTCTTAACAGAGGAATCACAATAGGAAATCCAAGGTCTGAATTTTGGTGGTGGTGCTGGGTGCTCTGCAGATAACAGTAGAACAGTGAAGGATAAATGAGACTAGTTAAGGGGGACTTCTATCTCTTTCCTTTGAGGTAGTGAGGTTTAGCCACAAAGTATTGAAATTTTAATCTATGTGTGAAACTAAGAGACTAATATAATTTCTGACCTATGCATTTCACTTTAAACATAAAACACAAACAGGACTCCTTCATCTTGATATCAGAAATATTCTGATGCTAAGTAATTCATTATTCTGTGAATGACTAATGTGTAAATATATGTTTTGCAAGCACATACACCATATTATGTTACATATGTAAAGTTGTCAGTGGGTAAAAGAATAAGGAAACTTTGTATACAATTCTGTGGTACCTCCTATGTTGCTTTTTTACACATAATTGAAAAACAAGATATTTTCTCACAATGTCTGTGCATACTCACAAAAAATGAACGCCTCCACAATTCTTGTTTAATACCTTCATTTCTGTGGTTGCCTCTGTATTGCATAGATTAACCCACAGTCAGCCCATTGATGCCAAGCTGCCTGGCTGCCCACCTGCCCTTGGTCCCGGGTGTCCTTCCCCTCTGTCTCCTGTGCTCCTGAGGGACATTTTCAGAGCTTATGGCTGAGGTGCTTTGGAGAAGCACTCTCCTCTCTTTCCCTGGGTCAACCCTTGCCTGAGGATGTTGTCACCTGCCCCACAGAGCGGGGTCAGTTACTTCACAGCCCTGAAAGCATAAAATGTTCACAAAAGTGCCTCATAAAAATGTTTACATTGGAAATTTATTCAGCTCTTGGTATTGCCACCCTATGTGCTGGGCAGGATGGCCTGAACCCTCACTCTCAGGAAACTCCCCTGATGATCCATGGGGCCAGTCTATGCCTGTGACTGAACACATCCAGGGGCCAGAAGGGGCAGCCATGAAGACAGACCCTGTCCTCTGGCCTTGAGGGGTGGTGGGATCTCCTCACCCTTGCCTGCCCCCTGCCCTGTGTTGCTGGATGGCCCTATTCTGCCTGAGGACACCTTCCCTCGCAGTGTCTGCACCAGCCGAGGATGGATCACAGCAGCAGGCCCAGCTGGGCCGGCAGCCATTTCCTCACTTGCTGGTGAACAACCACAAGCCTCTAGCATGGCTGGGCAGCCTGGACCTAGCATCCAGCATCAGGTGCACCACTTCTGAAGTGGTAGGAGACCATCCAATGCCAGGGATGTGCTGAGAGAGAAGAGCAGTTATTGATAGTTGAGATAGAACCTTGTGCCATGTCACCCAACCCACTTTCCTAATCCTGCCTCTTTTAAATCTCTGAGTGGCCATGCTGGCACAATTTCATACAACCAGCAGCTTATCTTCTGACTTGGTGCTCTTGCACGCATCTTGCCTCAAATTCACACTTTTTTCCTCCAAAAAGCTCCATGAGCTTTTTGAAGAGCTTGGTGGGCTTTGGAGTTCTAAGACCAAGTTGCAAAGCTTTCTTCCAGAGAATGTTCAGGTAGGGAATGATGGAGGGTGTCTGCGGGATATGTTGGTTGTCCCCTCTCCAGTGGGAAAGGCCATTGCATTCAATCAAGAATTCAGGCAGGCTAAGCCTGTGTGGCAGGTACTTGTTCTGCTGTTTTATTGCATGCTGACAGATACAGGTATAGACAGTTCTTTGGAAACTGGAGAAGGCTTATAGCCTAGGGGTCTGGATTCATGTTCTCTCCTTCCTTCCCACATTTTCCTGATAAACAGAAGAGCTGGTAGGTAATGGTGAGAGGCAGACAATTACTTACGGCAAACAGCCTGAGGGCTTCACGAGTGGGGCACAACACAAGGGCTACCTGGGATTTCTCAGGGGTGTTGGGGAGGCTTGTTGAATAATCAGCATGTCTGATGCAACTCGTGCCTGGGTCAAGCAGCATGGATACAGACAGGATCCTTTCACCCTGGGGCACTTTCAAACTTTGCTTATGTCTAAGGCTGATCTTGGCTCTCAAGAGAAAGTTGACAGAACAGAACAGTGTAGGCAGGTCCCATGGATATACTCAGTGGATGTGTTATGCTTATGCTCTGTGCAGCTGGTATGGAGTGTGTTGGGCTTATCCTTGTAGGTTTATTTTCTTATTTACTTTCCCATTACTTCAGCTATCAGGACAAAGCTTACAAATGTGGTTGTGTGTAAATAGCATCCAAACAGACACAGGTAAATCTTTTAGAAGATATAAATGGTATTTTCTAGGCGTTCTGTCAAACTTGTAGTTTTTCACCAAGCCACAGTGCTAAGAAATTGTTATCAGTGTCCCCTCCTCTCATCTTAATGTTATCAGGGAATGTCATGACAACAAAAATAAGACTTACAAGTAGGTCAAGGTATCCTTTTTTATTTCTATAGGCATTTGATTTTTTTTCTTTAATTCACTACAAATCATAATCAGTCCCAGAATATTTATGCAGCAATGAATAAAAAGGTATGTTCAGTAGTTCATACTGATTCATGCATGATAGGATCCATTTGTTTCATGCTCTAAAAATTCCATATTAATAACTAAAAACTGTTTCCATTTTTAGAGTATTTAGTTACATAACAGACATTTTCAGTCTTTAAATATTTTTTGAAATCTACCTTCCTTTACAAATGCCAATCAAGCCCCATTTTTTTTTTTTCAAAGAAGAAAAGCAACTGCAGCTGGAAAATTGTTTCATCAAAGGTAATTAAGGTAATATGTTGAGGTAAAGGCAAAAAACTCGAACCATAGAGGTAACAGTATGAGTAAAAATGTGGCTATCCACCATTTTGTATAATGACCTTTTTAAAGCAAGGTTAACTTTAATTCACTATAGATAATGATGCTTTAGTGCCCAGTAAACCTGGAGTTTTCCAAGCTCGAATAGGAAGAGGAAAGTTGGAGCAAGTAGTAAAATTTGTTTCATGGATTTGGTTTCTGCCTTCCGCCTTTAACATCCTGCCTTCATTTAGGCTGCAAATAAAAGGAAAAAAAATCTATTAGAACAGAGACAAACAATAAATTATAAGGAAAATAAGGAAAATAAGGAAAAAAAAATAGGTTTCTAAAAGGAATCAGATAAACTTTACTGCATGTATCCTTCTATTTTATTTGATCACCACTGGAAGGAAATAAACCTAGACAGTTTCTGCTAAACTATCCCATATTACCACACAAGTGTTCAAAATCACAAGTCAGGCTTTTAAGTAATGAGATCAGCTTTAAAAGTTGCACAATTTTAAAAGCAATATATCTGCTTTTGTGTAAGTGTGAACATGAATTCTTTTAGACTAGCCTTCCAGAATCTGAGATGTTATCATCCCCAAGCTCACTCTTTTTATTTTTTCCCCTTTTTGTTTTCATTTTTATTTTTCCCACAAAATAAGAGGGCTAATTATTGTGAAGCTTACAATAAAATCACAAATATTGTCAATGTCATATGTCCCCCAGGACTCAGTTAATAAATGCAAACTAGTAAAAACATAAAATAAATTCCCAGGACAAGACCAAACCCTGTTTTTCTGTTGTGTTATCACACGGGCTAAATAGTGGGTGGGGATATAGGAGGGTGCACAATAAAATACAAAATAAACAGAAAGTCATTAAATTTGAAAGAGAAAAAAAAGCCCTAAACAAATCTGTATTTAGTGAGCCTTGAACAATGAGTATGGCCTAAGGACTGGAGCAGCACTGGTGGTAACTCCTGCCTGCTGCAAAACCCATTGCAGGGCAAGTGGAAGAATGGTTTGAAAGCCTTATTTTTCTATTGCACATCAGCACAGGCAGGCAGCTGATAAAGGGCTTGTGGTAGTTCCATCACAGGTGGGCAGAGTGAACTGATAAAGGTTTTCCTCTCCAAATCAAACCATTAATAAGTACGTTTCTTTGTGGGTATTTAAATCATTGGCAAAATTTCAGCTGTATGCATGAGAGTATTATTTTTGCCTAGGAGTGACCTAAAACAGAAAGTCTGTTCCCTTTCCCATCGAAATTATGTTGGTTTGTGGTAGTAGAATCATAAAAGCCAAACCTGAGCAGTTTTTTAGTTAGTGCAGAGGTTCTGTAGATTTTCCCAAACCTGTGTTGGCTTGTGCAGAATGATTTCACTGCTCAGCAACAGGCACGTGAAATGAAATCAGTCATTGCAGGTGCCTGTAGCCACAAACTTGGCTATGCTGTAGTGCTTTTTAGCATGATAGAAAATATCACAGAACTTTAGAAGAAATGGTTACACCTGATTAAACTATTTAAAATCTCTGGAGTTACATCTATTTTTATGGCATTAAATTGACTTACCTGTTAACTTGGGGAGTATTCAAAATCCTACTAAAATTTTATTGTATTTAAACTATAGACGCATTGAGAATGGCACAGTGAATTATGAAACAGTGCAGAGACATACCATTTCTCATTAAAAAGCCTTTACTACAATTAGATAGATCTCAGAAGCATTTTTCTATTTGTATTGCTGTTCAAATGTCATTTTTACTATTCAAATGTTTTGAAAATTGATTTTAATTTCTATTACCTTTTCACTGTCATTTCTTCTGGGCTAAGGGACTACTAAAAAGAGTGAAGAAGCAGACAGCAATAGGACAAGACTATCTTAGCAGGAAAGGCTACTGAGTTCTCCAGAAATAATATTTGCAATTTTCACTGTTTAGATTGCATTTTTCAAAGGGAAATAGAGTCATCTTCCTCCTTTTTCTCACAAATTTGATGGGAGAGCTTAGTCCCTTTTGATGATGTTTTGACTGGCAGTGAAAATCTTAAAGAAAGCAGAAACTGTCTTTTGAAAATACCTTACAACAAGGTTTTTGTGTGGCAGTGATTTACTTGGTATTACAAGGAGATATAATTAGTATAAGCAATTATTGGAGAAAACAAAAGACTGATTCCATAGCCTTGTGTGCACTTGTCCACTCACCAGTCATGCACAGATGACTTTTCTATTCCTGTTTCAGAATATAGTTTTCCTCAGAATTTTCATTAAGAAAAAGTCTGAAAACTCAAATATTTATGAAATATTTAACTTTCTGTGTACCCTGACTGACCCTATGTATTATGGCTACATCTATTTCCTCAGGCTTTTCAGGTAATCATTCCAGCCAGAAAAGAATTTTATATAATTCATCAGATCAGAACAAGTTTTATTTGCTTTTATTTGCTGTTTGGTTGGGTTTTAGTCTGGTACCACAAATATGAATTTCCTCTTGAACAAGGCAGTCAAGATTCCCCTTTGCTCATGTGTTCTAGAGTCCCAAGAACAAAGTCAGACTTAGGAATCTCCCCAGATAAATCCTCAGTCCTAGGTTAAAATTGACAAATCAACTTTTTTATGTTGGCCAGTAGACAGGAGATAACGTGTATAAAATTACTCATTTCAGATGTAAGGACATAGATATCTTTTTAATTTACTTGTTTTTCAGTGTTTGTCAGAGATACTTGCTTATTTGCACATATATAGAGAAATATCTACACCCTGAAGTAGGCAGATGTAAAGATCTGATTTGCATACATATATCATACATTTGCAAGAATGTATGAGGCATTCATGTCTAAAATAGAAAATCTGGTTTAAGTTATTTTTTGAGTCTGAGAAAATTTTATTTATTTATTTCACAGATGATTAGTGAAGAAACCTACCATGACTTTTGACTTTTGCTGTCGCTGATTTAACTTAGGAAGTTTTTGGTTAGACGTAATCAGCTAAGAAGGATACTTTACTCCCAAATTCTCCCTTGAAGATAAAATCCTTGGGCAGCTATATGCAGGTGACTAACAGCAGTTTTTCAACCTGTATTAGGAAGGTCTTATCTGTGTGTGGTAGATCAAACAAGGCCAGCTAAACCTAAAAGGAATTAATCATAAGGGAATTTGGTAATGGAAGCAAAAAGCTAAGTGGCAAAACATTGTTCAGGCACTACTAAGTAATATGTGACGTATGGGACAGAAGGCTGCTGACATTCAGATCAAGGTGACCTTCAAGAGGAAAGTGTCCTCCTGCTATGCACTGAAAGTAATACAGTGGGATGGTAAACCTGTCCTCATAAAAACTATTAGATGTGAGCACTTTTGGAAAACATTTATTTGAAAAAAAATTCAACCACTTAAAATTAAATAAACCCATGGCATTTAAAAAATGATATATTTATTGAAACCATGTTGGCAGAATGTTGTATGTATTTGGGAAATAAACTGGATTTGTTGGTGAGTATACAGAGATATCAGAGAAGAAAAAAGACTGTTTGATTCCCAAATACAAGATTAAAATAATTTCTGAATTTAGTTTACCTATTTTGTTGTTGTGCTGTTAAACTACAAGTTTAAGATATTTTCCTCTGAAGTTATTGAAGAACATCTTTGACCTCTTCTCAAAGCTAATGGATTTTTATCATGTAGTTTCAGGTGTCTAAATGTGTTCCCTTTGTCCTTAATAAAATTTAAGTTGTGGTGAAAAGTTTGCTATATTGATAGGCATATTATTTCACTTTAGATTTCGATTCCTCAGTGTTTTCTTTCCAAGTGCATAGTAACTTAAGTTGTACAAAATATAAGTAGTAGTCCCAGTTGCACAAATTTCAAAACATATATTTGTCACCCATTATGGTATGTTTCGTTTCTGTTATCACAGGAAATCTCACACAAACAAGTGCACTGATAACTGTGATAAACAAGTTGGTGTAGCGCTTATTTTTTACTGCTTGCAGATTTGAGGACTGCAAAGTATATCTCCATTAAAATGAAAAAGGAGAAGGAAAAAAAAAGTAAGAATGACAAGTGCTTCTTAAATGACAAAAATACTGTGCACTTCATCCCTGCATGATTAGAACGAAAACCATAAAACAGTAAGAGGTGTCATTTTCTTTTTTACTGGAACTTCAATTAACAAGAACAGGAGTTGGGGTTCCAAGTCTCAGTTTTTGAATTCAGACTTCAGATACTCATTGAGCAATGTGCAACATACAGAGTTTGTAGTGACTGACCATCAGCTGTCAAAGCTCAAATTTCCCACTCTCTCCCACAAGGTTTGTGGGTACTTTTAACCACAAATATTTTGAGAATCATTCCAAGAAGAAAATGATGGGAATTGCCTTCCCAGGTGTTATGAATGTATGAAGTGCACCTGCAAGCATACCACACCTGTGGCACATTTCATTCCTTGCCTCTTTTTGTTGATCGTCTTCCCCCAGGGACAGTGTGAGAGACTTTCATTTTCTCATACTTTCTGGTGTTGGTTAATTAGTAAGTTCATATCAGAAGTTCTTTTCTTTAGCTGAGAGAACATTGATCTAGATCAACTTAAATCCATGAGATGTTCCTTAGTTTTTGGCATTATTTTATATTCCCTACTATTTTCAAGTATTTAGGTGAGTAATAGAAACTGTTAGGGAAGACTAGCAATGATTCTACAAGAAGCTTCTTCTCACCCTCCCTGCCCTCTGAGAGGAAGTATCATGAAATTTATATCCCTGTAGTGACAAAAATAGGGATAACATCAACTAGATTGTAAGTTTACACTTAAACAGTAACTTTAAAGAGAAAATTTGGTGGAACACAGAATAAAAAGTATAGGTCAGAAGGTACAGAAAGATAAGAGAAATGAGCTAAACAGTTCCATTTTTTCCCCAGCTTTGTTTTTACTAAAAGGTGACAATTCACAAACTACAGAATATTCCACTTAGAAACTTAAATTATTAAAAAAATTCAAAGAATATTTACATTTTAAAGACACAAAGTTATTTCAGAGGTAAAAATTGCATTTTAGAGTAAAAAAGGTACTTCAATTTAGAGTAACTTCTATGTTTCTTTTCTTTTCTTTTCTTTTCTTTTCTTTTCTTTTCTTTTCTTTTCTTTTCTTTTCTTTTCTTTTCTTTTCTTTTCTTTTCTTTTCTTTTCTTTTCTTTCTTGACTAATATGAAATGTTTTTTATGTCTTAGGTCAACATGAAAATGTTAATGAACAAGCTTTTTTGTCCTGGTCTAGAATAGGACTATTTCTCAAAATTGGAAAAATTCTGCAATTTAGGTGTGCAGGTTTCTTTGCCAAACCAAATAAAAAATAGCATGCTACTCTCAAAATACACAGTTTTTATAGCTGGGGCAGACTGAGCTCTTCTGTTAGGAAACTTCATTAACATCTCTACAGATTTTACAATTTTTGAGTAACGTTTATAAGAAACACCCCTTAGTTACATGTACCAAAACTACTTGAATATGTATTCTCCTAATCACTGGAAAAACATAGTTCTCTTTCACATGCATTTGAAGTATTGCTTTAGAAATTCTCTTGAGCCTCTTCTTCACATTGTTCTGCTATCTCTCCTTTTTCAGTTGCAACAATCAGATGCCTGGTTTGGCCAGGACTGTTCAAATTTTTTTTGTTTATACCACATCTTAAAGATTTTCCTTGAATTACTATTATATATTTAATTTAGCGAGAGGACATGACACTTTTCCCTGAGTTTAAAATTTCAGTAGAATTATGAAAATAAACACACAGCAAAAGGCAGAACACTGCAATATCACCCAACATATATGGTTACAGCAGAATTATGATGTAAGCTTGATCTCTAAGTATGATGTAAGCTTGATCTCTAAGTCCCAACCTCTCCTTTTTTTTTTTTTTTTAATGATCAATGTATATTTTAAATACAATTGAACCATCTTTTAAAGCTATCCATGCATATGGATATCCATGCATATGGATTAGGCTTGCCTATTATCTCTTCCCATAGTTTAGTGAGGTCTGAGAATGGAGCAAGGCTAGCGCTTACCTGCTATGTAAAACAGATTGCAAAACACAGACACATCCGAGGACAGAGGTGAGCTGTGCTGATTGCAGAAGCCTTTCAAGACTGTCCATTTAGAGGATGTGTGTTCAGAGATAGCCTTGGACCCACTGAACTAAGAGTTTAAACCAACAGCAAAAAAGCAAGATAGGCAGAAAGATAAAGATTTTTTTCCATTTTACATCTTAGAAGCTGAGTCATAGAAAGATTAATTAACTTGCCCAAGGTTGTAAGGATGCTTAGTGCCCTACCCTAAGCTGATCAACACTCAGTTGATTGTTTTACTCTTCTCTAATGCACGATATTAAATTAGTATGAAAGAAGTATTCCCATATCAGAAAAAAAAAATTACTGTATGTTCTGGGCTAAATTGTTTATGAATGGATTTAGTTTCACTTGCTGAGAAACTCTGGAAACATAGATGTTACCAAATGAATATTACCTAATGAATCTTACAGAAGCAGTGTCTACTGATGCAAAATTCTTAGAACTTAAAAAGCAGAATATTGGCCTTAATAAGAGCACCTTCATGACTCTTAACATTAGGATATTTCTAAACAGAAAGACCTAGAAACATTACATTGTGGTGAATCTGTATAACACACATAGATTTTCTAGACAAATTCAGTTGATGTGATATATTGTGACCTTTGGCTGCTGGTGGAGAGTAGCATGCTTAGCAAATGGAGCATGAAGCAAATGGTGGGAGACAGCACCTAGTGAGTCTATGGACATTCAGTCTGTGATGCAGAGAACACTGTCTGGGGAGCATGTGAGAGAAGAAAGGATTTATACATTATTTGATGGAAGAAACTATTTTTGTGTGTTATACATATATATGAAAAAAAAATATATACATCATATAGCTATATATAATGCAGAGAGCCAAGAAACTGGGCAAGAGAATTGGATGTAGGCAATATTAATTATAATTTCTTTTACCTGTCATATCAGTTTGCTTAAGCTGTTTGTGCCAACAAAAGTATGACCAGAAAATAATGAAACCTGAAAAAAAAATGCCTGCATGAAAAGATCATAGTCCTATTCCATAATTTTGGATGGAATAATTCCATAATAACTAGCTAAGTATGTTTTACACAGTATGGCAAGATGCACATGGTTTAAATGCAGTGGTGCAATTACAAAATGCTGATAGATATGTGAACTTTTCACCTAAAAGTGAGGCCTCTTTTCCAAGTTCTGAGTTCACTGTTTCCCTGTTCTTCCTGAGACACTCCTCCTAGTGCCCTAGTTAGCTTGCCAGAGCTTGCAAAGAACAAGGATGTGGGAATAATGAATTATTCTATTCATTTATTATTCTTGATGAATAGTAAATTATTCTAATAACATTTACTATTCTATTCATTTATTACTGGAGAATAATTAGCCGGGAATGGCTTCTAAGAAGTTTTTCCAAAATTAGACTTCAATGGTTTTACTGTGTTTATCTTTACCTGTATGAAAATATCTTTGTAGCTCTCCTCACTTAACTGTTCCCACCTCCTCCCCCACTCAGACATGTATCTGTTTCCCAAAGTTACTGTATTGTTAAAAAAAAAAATAATCTCCTCTTCCAGAGACCCAGCCTCTTCCTTCACACAGCTGAACTCCCAATGCAGACAGAAACCCTTCTCCTTGTCAGATGCATCTTCTCTCTGCTAATGAGAAGTGTATGTGAGTGGGGGAAAGACCTGAACGAAGATCAAAGAATGGGTGTGTCTGGATGAGAATAGAAGGTTATAGGTAAATGAAAGGAGGTGATTATGGAAAGATAGAGTAAGGAAGAGATGTAATGTCTGCACAGGTGTTACATCCAGCTGGGCTTTTAAAGTTAATGGGAGTACAGTAGTGTGCTCATTTTACCTCATGCAGGTTTGATATTCCTGTCTTGATTTTGACCAGTGGTTTTTTTGGTCGTGCAGTGTTTGTCTTTACTCTGCCATTTGAATTGTATACTTCTTTTCCTGGTATTTCAAGTCCCTCATTTTGAGGAAAAGAATATTCCCATGGGAAACCTCCAGATGTCCTTTCTCCTTGTGAAGGCAGGACAAACTGGACTGTGTTTTGTTGTTTTGCTTTAGAGCTGATGTGGAGGAAGGCTGCTTTTCTGCATGCAGTTACCTAGCCAGACTGAATATTTGTCTATCTCTAAATAATTTTCGTATGTGAATAAATTCTATATTTATCCAGAATCAATGTCTCATCTTCTCTAAATTAGTTTCCTTCCTTTTATGGAAAGAAGGAACTTTTCATCCCTGTCCTCTTTATAGAACAAATACAGATTCTATGAAAGATTTAACATATACATTTCACTGTGAATATTATGTCAAATAATACAATGAAAACTTAATTCTACTTTACATCCAGTCTGTCTTCTTTTTCAAAGTCTCTTCACTTAACAGTTTAATTATTACTGATACAAGTAGCACAGATGAGGACTAGTGCAAGACCACTTGCATATTTAAATTGGACCTGTCATGGGATCCCACTCAACTTCCCAGCCAGTTTGGTACAAGAGCACCCATTAGCCTTCTGAGTCTCTAAAATATGACTTCAGGGTATATTTTTGCAATGCTACAAATATCTTTCCTCGTGATGTTGTACTTTGGAGTTCAAGTGGACCAAGCCCAGAATAGCTACCACAGTAGTTTGTACCTGCTCCATCTAATCCCATATGCTCTCTCTGACAGGGACAGTAGAAATTACCCAAGGAGAGAGATGAGAAACCAGTCAAGGCATAGAATCTTTAATCTCCTGATCAATCTTCCCATGTCACAGCAAACAATAGCTTAATTTAGCCATCAGATGTTGAATGGTTACATTCACTGTCCAAACATATCTGTAGGTATATGCTTAAGTACCCATAAGCCTTAAATAACTTTCCCCAGGCCTTGCTCTAAGCAAATCATAGAGTTTCATCTCCCTCTGCCCAGATCTCTGGGTTTTCTCAGGCTCCTCAAAAAGAATGCCTTGCTTCTTGTGAGTCTGTGAAAGTATGTTCCTGATTCAGTCTGGAGGGAAACATCTAAAGGGAAGAACAGACTCTTACTGAAAGTCAGGATGGTGTTGCTCTTCAAAAAAATCAACAGCAGAAGAAGATTCTTACAGAAAGACAAATTTGAAGAATCATATTTATAGCCAGGGTCTGGCTGATTTCTTTTTAACACTGTTGAAGAAGCACTATATAATTAAAAAAAATGTTGTAAAATTAATGAAGCTGTTTTTCCTAGGCTAAAAACTATTTTTCTAAGGGATCCAGGATTCCCCACTTGAGAGCATTTTTTCTCTTCATTTTTTGTAACTATAGAAATAACAAACTAAAAATATTAAGAATAAATTAAAAATCTCCTAGGATAGGATAAGTACTTGTTTTATTTTTACTGCAAAAATTGGTTTAGGTGCATTGGCCAAACTAAAACAGAGTATGTAACATGAAACACAGGGGGAAAACATTATCTTCATCATCAGATCTTGCAAGTGGGAGAATTTCTCTCCCCCAGTATTTATATTGCAAAACTTACTTGTCTGCACGTAAATCCTCTACATTTTGAGAGTTGCTCTAGGCTGTAAAGAGAGAAAAATAAGTTAACAAGTCTAAGGTTGTAATACTTCCAACCGTTTGCCTGGGCAGGCTGATAAAGATGTGTAGATTTGATTTGTTTGGCATGTAAAATGCTCTTGAGATGGTAAGTGAAAGGAATCCTTTATGTAGTCCTGTCACTGTCAAACAGAACCAGTTGGGGCAGGGTGAGTGTCTCCTTTGACATTGCAAAAGACAAAAAAAGAGATTGAAAATAGTTTGCACTTATCTAATATCACTAATGAAACCACAATGATGTCAATTCTGATCAAGCTGTAATCGGAGTTACTGATTGTGTGATAACAGACTTCCTTTTTACGTGTTTTCTGCATGTTTGCAGTGGAAAAGACCATAAATGATTAACTGTGGGTGAGTGGAAACAGTGTAGAAAAAAATAACTTTGCGACAACAACAACAAATGAGAGAAAGAGAGGACTTCAGAGTGAATGCAGAGAGGAAGGGGAGGAGAAGAGAATTCTGAGTATTATTAAATATGTGAAAGAATACTCATTTACTTTATAAGAAGTAGATCACTCACACAGACACATTCACAACTTTGTGGTCATTGAAATTTGCGTAAGTGCTATTAATCAGCTCACCACAGATTATCATAGCTGTTTCTTTGGAAATGACACTTGAATTTAAACCCAGTGTTAAAAGGGAAAGCAGTAAAAACATGACTCAAATAATAAGAAACCCCAAAAGTTTGCTTAAATCCTTTTGGATCAGATTCTGCCACCTATACTCAGAGTGAGTAAAACTTAACACAATAAAAAGTCCTTTCTGAAGCCAGTGGGGTCATGAGAGCAAGTGTTTGATGATAATAAAACCAGCAAAACGTCATCCTTAAATCTACCTCACACTCTGAGGATTCTTTTAAAAACTATTGCACAGGAACCTGTCTGCCAGGCATAAAATAAAAGATTAGCCAGGGGTAGATTTCTTTGGGGTGGATAAGCCAGTCACAGCCCCTCCAATTAGCACTGTTGGTTCGTGTCGCCTGACTTGACTGCAGCTGCATTTCTGTGTCACTCCTCCCTTTCACAGTATGGCTGGATCTGTCCCTGACATTGTGATCAAGGTGGTAGATGGGTGACAAACAATAAATCTGCAACCAAACTACAGTTTTAAGAAAATATTCTCAAATAAAATAGAAGAAAGTCTAAGCAGAGTGATTGTACTGGTGAATATTGTTAGTCAGGCAATAATTGCTTGTGTCAACCTTTTTCTAGCTGGACCATGCTGCTGCTTGGAGTGGAAATCACTTCAGCAGATTAGTTAATAAACATGCTTATCTGGATAACCACTGATCTCAGACCCTTTAAAAGAAAACACAGTCATTACTTTTAGTATAAAAGAATAATAACCATTCCCTCTTCCAGTACCAGGAAGCTGTATCAGTCAAGAAGTATTCTGAAGTAAGCAGGTAGGAAGTTGTTGCTAGTCATCTGTTATATCTTTCTGTTTCCTCTTATTCTTTCTTCTCCTTATAGCAGGCATTGAGGTCAACATATGTATAGAACAGATAGAATATTATTTTTTAATGGAGATACCTTTATTTTGGTTAGGGTAGAATATATATAGGGTAGAAAATACCTTCACAGGTATATTCCTACATACATCTTGGGCAGCTGAAAACCAGTTTTATTTCTAGCAGTAAGTGAAAAAGTAGTTTTTGACCTCTTATTATTGGTGTACATTATTTGGTTAATATTTTTATGCAACATTGCTTGGACAGCATTCTTTTAAATGGAGAAGACCTTTTGGCTCCAAGTCTGACTGCAAATTATGCTATCTACCAAAATCTGCAGAAACAACTGAAGTATGTGTGACCTGTATCATGTGTGGGCATGGATGGATGGAGCTGAGACGACACTTGTTACCACCAAGGGGTGGACCTGTACCCAGTTTCTCCAGTGCTTTCTATAGTTCAATTCAGTCTTGTTTATTGTATTTTTCATATCCTCTAAAAACCATCAGTGAGACAAGTTATCTACAGATATATGGCTTCTTTTTCAATGGGAGCAAGTTTTTTCTTGTTGCTCTCCACAGCTAAATTTGCAGAGAAATAATAGGCACTGAAATGACCACATGCTTTTTCTCCAGCTGCTGAGGCAGCTGAGGTGCCTGTATTTCAATGAAATGAGACAATCAGAATGAAAACATTTTCATGATAAATCATAATTAAGGAGACATGATCTGTAAACTTCAGTCTTCAGCAGGATTACATATGCATGTGTGTGTGTATGCAACTATATGTGTACGCATGTGTATGTAAACATTTTTATATTTGTACATTTTTAATGTTCTTTCATGAGCATTGTTTTAAAAGGGTAAATTTTCCCAAAATGTTTTGGGTTTTGTTTTGTTTTGTTTTGTTTTGTTTTTAAATATTCTTTTCTATATTCTGCACCAGAACAGCAGGATAAATGAATTTTCTAAAGTAGATAATTTCTGAAATATGAACTGATGCCTCAGGGCAAATATGAGACATATCTGTGAAATTCTTTTGGACATTAACTTTCAGAATTGAAGGCTAAAAAATGAGAAGTCTTTTCTGTTGGCCAGTGTTTTGTAACTTTGTCATATTGAAAACTGTGATGGATATTATAACAATAGCTTAGCATCCAAGAGTAACTTATTCCCAAAACAACTGAAATGCACAAGAAAGCAGAACTTCACTAATAGATTTTTCATTTAAATAATAACATCTAAGAATATTTTAGAGAACTAGTACAATTAAATAAAAATAATGTTGATCTTACTTTTTTTTTTCATCTAAAGAAAAGGATAGTAATATTTTAAACAGAATAAGAACCGAGTAGCAGCAAAGTCTGCATTGAACTTTCAAGGATAATAATGGAACACTTAAACCACATAAAAGCTAGTGTATTATGGCAGTCATTGTTGCCTTTTTATAGACTTTCTTGTAAATTTAATATATATGTAAGAAGTAAACTACCACTGTTTTTTTTCTGATTTTAATGATAGGAACTTTTTGACCTAGCCCATGTGGTATCTTGCCTACTTTAATTACTATCAGCAATTATTATTGTTCAACACACCCATTATGATGAATATCTCTGTGTGCTGTGCCACGAGCAGAATGGAAAGATAGACAGCTCTTGTCTCACTCACGGAATCCTACATCTAAGGTCACCTCATCTCTGTGTTCTCTCTTTGTAGGGGAATTTGAGTTTTATTAAGAAAAGGGCACTTCTGTGAAGAAAACTGTTGATTTCTGCTGTCATGTGAATGAGACTATTTTAAGACCTGCTGTATCCAATTTCCAGGTGATAAAAGAAGCTGTGGAGATGCAGTTACTATGAGGGAAAAGTGGCAAACAAATAACTAGTAGATAAAAACTGGTTTAGAGACTAAATGGATATATAATCTGACCCCAGGCTAGGCTAGGAAGCAAAAAATTATTTAAATAAGAAATTTGGGACTAGGAAAAAATGGAAACGCAACACTTTCTCATGCTTCATAGAATATGGAGAAGAAAACATTTGCCCAGAGAAGGGAAAGAATGTTGGAGAGCTGGAGATCCTTGGAGATTTTGCTGTTACTGAGAGCATGAATATATTGAAGCAACTGCTCTTGTTTCGAGGTGCTTTCGATACAGACATATCTGATTTGCCCTGGTCATAACTAGTGTGGAGTCCCTCCAACCCCTGAGGGGAATTCCCAGGGTCCTGCCCTGGAAAGATCTTCCACAGAGTTTCCACCAAAGCTGAAAGAAAATACCTCCCCCATGGTGCCTTGCAATGCTGTGTAATACCCCAGTCTCCTTCTCCCCCTGTGTCCCTAAATCTCATGGTTTCTTCTTTCCCTGCTTCCCCATTGGTTGTGGTGTCCGTGCTGACCAGCCCTATCTTCTCTATAGGTCACTGACCTTTTCCCTGCCCTTTGTACCGCCCCTGTGCCCTCATACCATTGGTTCCTGATGCCTGTTTAGGCCTGTGAACAGCACATGGCCAGGTCTTTGTTCCTGATTTCCTTTCAGTGTGTTGGAATAAACCTGGCTGGAACTGATGATAAAAAATTCCTTTCCTGCCCCTCTTTGCTGAGCTGTGGCGTGTGTGATGTGTGGGCCTGACTGCTCTGCCTGAATCCTTCCCAAGTGGCTTTTCCACAGGAGATGCTTATTGGAATATAGGTAGCAGCTCCACCAGCCAAAAAACACACTGCTACAAACTAGGTCTCTAATTTGATAAGGAGCAATATTTTAGGGCTCAGGCATAACAGGTCACTGGGTAGAAAAAAGCTAAAACTTGTGGGAAATCTGTTTTGTTTTAGGGTTCTTTTAGAAAGTTTTACTAATGAAATTTTGATTTTCCTGTTATTATTGAGGAACTGCTAAGAATTTGTTACCAAAAACGTGATTTTGATTTGTCTTACATTCCTGCTACTACAGCATAATAAACAGAAATACAAATATTCCTATATATAAAAATATTACTCTTTTGTTTTAAAAAAATCATATTCCTTTTATCCTCAAAAAAAGAAAAAAAGAGCATTTATCTGGTTGATAGCTCAATGAACATGCTGCTTACCTCTTGCAGTTTTTTCTTGTGTTAGAAACTAGTCCTGTAAACCTAAGAAGGACTTACATCTACAACTTTTAAGCAGACTTTTTGTATTTTGAAAAAACACTTTTTTTTTTTTTGCTTTTCTGCCCATTAATCTTGCTAGCTTCCGGACTGGGTTTTGTTTTTTTAAGTGTCATCTTAGCTCACACTTGGCCCTCATTTAAAAAGAAAAGTAATTCTTCTTTTATTGTTTATGAAGTATTAGAATCTCAGAATGGTTTGGGTCAGAAGGGATCTTAAAGTTCATCTAGTTCCAGCCCCCCTTCCATGGACATGGACACGGTCCACTAGACCACATTTTTCAATGC
This sequence comes from Phylloscopus trochilus trochilus, assembly GCA_016584745.2. NCBI lineage: Eukaryota > Metazoa > Chordata > Aves > Passeriformes > Phylloscopidae > Phylloscopus > Phylloscopus trochilus. The sequence continues at coordinate 36,559,994 of WQNJ02000546.1, forward strand.
CCCATCCAATCTGGTCTTGAGCCCCTCCAGGGAGGGACAAGACATCCACAGCGTCTCTGAGCAACATCTTCACCACCCTCACAGTAAAGAATTTCCTCCAATATCTGATCTAAACCTGCCTTAATTGTTAAAGCCATTCCTCCTTTCCTGTCACTATGTGCACTTTCCAGCTCTGTTGTGGGCTGCCATCAGGTCCCAGAAGACTGCTCAAAGGTCTTCCATGGAGCCTTCTCCAGACTGAAGAACAGAAACTCAGCCTGTTTTCACAGGAGAGCTGCTCCAGCCATCTGATCTTCTGTGTGGCCCTCCTCTAGACTTGCTCCAGCAGGACCATGAATTGCCTGCACTGGGGACCCCAGAGCTGGATGCAGTGGTCAAGGTGGGGTCTTACCAGAGGGGAGCAGAAGGAAACATTCCCCTCCCTCACCCTGCTGCCCACACTGCTTTGGATGCAGCTTAGGGTATGATTTGCTTTTTGGACTGTGAGTGCACACTGCTGGGTCATGTCCAGCTTATTGTCAACCATCACCCACAAGTCCTCCTCCTCAGGACTGCTCTCAATCCATTCTCCACCTAGCACACATTTGTGCTTGCTTTAGGTAATATGATCCTAATTAAAAAAAAAAAAAAAAAAAAAAAAAAAAAAAGGCAAATTAATATAGATACTGTCTGAGGCATTGACTGGGTGAGTCTTTCAAGAGTGAAAACAATATTCCATTGTAAAATTCATAAACATTTTTCAGAAAAAAGTTAGTAATTTTTTTGTTTACAATGATTTTCTGTTTCAGTACACTCTGTAAGCAAGAGAATTCTCTCTTCATTTAGATACCTCTTTGTAATCCTAATGGAGATTTGTTCTTGGAATATATGCTTCATATTTTATTTATAGCAAGTCCTAATAACAGCAGAACAATTCCCTCTGGGTTTCCATATTTCTACCATTATGACTGAGCCAGATATGTTAATCTATACACAATCAAGTGGTTTGCCTGGGTTTTACAGAGACTTTCCTCTATTATTAGGTATTTAGAACACACAGAATTGCATTTTTCATGCTAGATGGGAAAGTTTTTAATTAAGTGATGGGTCAAGAAAACAAGTTTGTTTGGTGAAGTAATAATCTGGTGGAATTCCTATTTTTAGATTTCTTGTCATGATGAAGAGAAAATATTCTCCCTAGCTCTAAATCTCATCCCTTCCAAAGATTTTTTTTTCTCCATTCGCAGTGGAAAGCACATTGGTTTATAAGCATCTTGAATTCGTCAAATTGTCTGGTTTTGTAGCATATTTGTGTGTTTGTAATTTGTCATCATATCCACAGGGTTAAAATATACATTGAAGTACTGGACTTTTTATGGGATGAACATTCCGATTTTTTTAAACAGTTTTACTTTTAAAACAAGCTAATGAAATTATACATCATAAGACAGCTATGGTGGAGGCATATATTAATATGCTACTTTTGTCTTAGTCCTTGCAGCTGGAAGACATGGCAAAGATCATCCTCTAAAATTGGTAGAGTCAGGCTAATATTGTCAAAACAATATTCCTAGCAGTAATAGTGGGATCAATTACAAACCAGTGTTTTAGCTCCTCCTCTCAAGAGAAAAATGATTGCAATAAACCAACAGATTTTAACAGATTTTGAAGTAAAATAGTCAGTAAAAATGATTACTAAAACTGTTGAAAAACACTGACTGTCATTCAAAACCAATTCTGTTAAAAGGCTTTTATATATCTCACACATTTTTGGGAGCTAATAGAAGGGTTGTTTACTGTAGGTAAAACCCACAAAGAGAGGCAATTAAGAAGCAGGGATGATTCTAAGCTTTCCTTAGTTTATTAATTCTTTGTGAATACCAAGGTATCACAAGGCTATTTCTGATTTATATTGATGCCAGCTATCTAGTCAGTACAGGGGGCAAAAATATGTTAAGATCTGTCTTGTGCCCTGTGCTTTTATTCATTGCTTCTGCTGTTCTTATAGGAGAAATCAGAACAGCAGCAGGTATGGACAGTAGGGCATGGAGGTGGGAATTATACTCTGTTGCCTCTCATACACAGAAAAATAAGTCTGATCAACATTAGGCTGGAAGGTTTTTCAGAAAATAAGCTAATGGAATTACCTAAATGCTCGATGTTCTTTTAAAAATGGTTAAAGACATAAAATTGAATATTAGTCCTAATATTAAATTTGTAGCTGTGTTAGTAAATACTAATAACCTATTTTCTTTGTAACATCCCATGAGATTCGTTTACTACAGTAGGGATTGGCCTCTCTGCCACCTCAGGATGTGACCTGATACAACTGAACCACTAAGTTTGAAGGATACTCCATGACCAATGCAGAAAGTTTGACACTCTGCATGGACAGCCCACTGCAGATGCCCTGTGTGGTAACCTATGCAAGTGCAGGGCAACCCTACAGTGTATGTCCAGTGTATGTCCAACCTGCACATAAGCAGAAACTCTACCTAGATGTGTAGATAATGGAAAATATCAGTCATCACTACCCAGATACACCACCTTTCCCAGTCAGAGGCACTACAAGGACAATTGGTAACACCACATTTCATTTCAGTTTTATTCTGCTGGTATTAGCAGGGATTCCATGAGAAGCAGATTTTACGTCTCTTACTGTGCAAACTGTCACAGTCTCAGCATTTGCCACTCCATGATCCTTCCTGCTCTTAGGAAATAGTTCCTGCAATCTCAGCTGAGCAGCAAGTGTTGCTCATTAGATACCTACTGCAGTCTTGGTGAGCAACATTGTGCTGTGAATAGTAAGAGCCACAACCTCCAACAGGCAAAGCAAATCCAGCATCTAAGAGCTGAGATCCTAATTCTCCAATTTTACAGATCTTGACTGTATATTTGAAATGTGCCATTGACCTAACATAAGGAACAAGTGTTTGCACCAAAACCCTCACTTAAGTGCATGTGCAGAAAGTAAGACATTTCTTTCTCAAAATAATGCTTCGTTACTCCTGTCATTTTATGCTGATGACTGTTAGATAGCTCTTGTTTCTGTCATTTCTGTCTAGAATTTAATGTTCTGCTTTTATTTCTACTTCAGTAATGTTTCCCCATCATATATGGTATCTCAGCTTTTTGTGCTAGTACCTTGAACTTCAGCTTTTGTTCATTTTCGATCTCTCCATTGCTCCACATTACTTTAAATATTGCATACATTCTGGCAGTTTTAATTCCAATTTGCTGCTGAAGAAGAGGAGGAAAAAAGCAACTTAATTTCACAAAGAAGTATATTTATCAAAAATGTGCATTTCCATAAATTTAGAACACAGGAAGAAGAAAAGGTAGGGAAGGAAAAGCAGAGAGTTATTTTTAAGTAGGAAAATTCAGATCGAAGGCAATTTGAATTAAAGGACTCTATAGACAGTGAAGTACTCCTAGTGATCAACATATGGCTTGGAACATGGCACTTCCAATTGCAAACAATGTTGGACTTTTTGTGTGCAGGTTCATCACTATTTTGCCAGAGTTTATTTTTAACTTTAAGGTTCCTGACACTCAATACTTTGAGATCATTTGAACTGTCTGTGTTATCCATGACTGTACTGGAAAAAATCATGATCATATTCTGGATAAGATGGTTTCCTTGTTCTGCTCTTCACGTGACCTAAACCCAGTGCTGCACTTATATTGTTGATCTACTTTCAGATATGTAGTCTGGGCATCTTTCTGCAGGGTTAGAATCCAGTTTCTGAAATATGTCTCTTAACAGTTGCATAAAAGATCACTTCCAGATATGCCACTTGGCTTAAAACAAACAAACAAACCAACCCTAAAAGAATGAATTAGAGTATTCCAAATCAGCCAGGTGAATTTTAAATTGCATCTTTAAAGATGTTCAGGGATTAATAATTTCAACAAAGGGCTTCTGAGTATGACAAAAACCCACTAATTTATCTGAAAAGAATACCTGTTCATTTTATTGTTAAACTTTTAATCCAATAGTCAGTGTAATATCTTTAAAATCATGATTTATAGTGATTTATATAGTGCAGTCGCTCTTATGTTAATATCATTCAGCAGTACTTACAACTCACCTGCACGTTTCAGTGTATTTTTATTGCCCAAATTTTCCTTTGTAAAACATTGCCTATGGAATATCTTGTCACTGAAAAAAAAAAAAACCTAAACATGGTACAGCTTACTATTTCCATAACATCTGTCTTTTCTACTGTAGATAAGATTAACAGTTATGTCTTAAAAAAGAAAAAATCGGCTTAGACAGCAGTGGCTAGCTGTGATACATATATGTCACAGGAAAAGGTCTCTCCCACAGTGCAGCTGGTAGGGTGCACACTTCCTTTTCTCATTGTATAAGAGAATGCTGAATTATTTCTATTAAAAATGATTATTGGGGGTGTGAAAAGGGAAGAGATAGGAGACTCTTCCACCCTCCTCTTTCCATACATGCAAGGCTTTTCAGTTGTGTTAAGCAGTATAGCAGAAGGATTTTTTTTTTTAAATTAGTGTTTTGTTTTAGCAGTGGTTGCTGATGTGTACATGTAATACAGTTTTAATCAAATCCCAAATGCTGAAGACCTTTCAGCAGTATCTTAGGCAGCACTGTGCAATGCTTATTCCACTTGAAGTGGCCACTAGGGAGGTACAATTAGCTGTTCCCATGGAGAAGTTTGTTATACTAATAAATAATAAGTAGTGTAGGTAGAGATGGAATCAATTAAAGATATTTTTGACCATCTAATGGTTTATGGGAATACTAAATAATTGACAACAAGTTTTGACTATGTGTTCCATAAGCATGTTTTATTGTAACTGAAGTGTTACCACAGAGCAAGCAATGCCTCTGTGTTGATAGTTGTAAAGGTTAACTTATACCACTTTCTTAAACATCACTGCTTATAATGTTCCCTGTTAACCCTTTCTAGGGAGTTAAAATGTAGACATAAGTATGCATGTACTCCACATAGTGCTGCAGAAAATCTTTTCCTTATTTTTTTTTCTTTTTTAAATCAAAGAGATACTTGAAATGTTAGGAAAACGGAAAGTTATTGCTATCTCTATTTTCATGTGTTTTCTTGAATAACTCAGAATTAATTTTGTTATTTAAGACTGATTTGGCAAACTTATTCAAACCATAGCTTAATCACTTTTATTTGCCTGAATTAAAAATATTGACAGACTCAAACCAAAACCAGCTCTTGCCATCCCTTTGAGGGGAAAAAGGATTTGTTCAGTAGTATTTGCTGAAGGCAATATGCAGCAAATATAAAATCAGATTCACCAGCCCTTTAAGTCTGATTCGTTCCACTTCAACAAGAGCTAGTTTTTGAGGTTTCCCTACCATTAGAGAATGAATGGATGACCTGAACACTGTCATAGCTTTTATACCTCTTTTTTTCTCTTCATATGTTTAGAGGCTTTAATGGAAAAACAATTGTTGGCATAGATACTTGAAGTCAGAAAGCAGATGAAGTTTTAGGACTGAAGCTAAAATGAAAATATGCAGTATGCAAAAAATGTATCTCATACTAGACTTCATACTCCTCAGTGTCTGCTGAAGAACCAAAATATTATGTAATTTGGCAATGGTCCTAACTTTTTAGTTAGGAGGATACTACTACTACTACTACTACTACTACTACTACTACTACTCTACTACTACTACTACTACTAATGTCTCAGAATGTGATGGTTCTAAAAATGGAATGTCTGTTGTTATGATCTATCAGAAAATAAACTGAGGTCACTCAATGACTGATGAGGACTTGACAAAATTTCAATTTTATTAGAAAAATTCTACCTCTTCATTTTTGTGAACAAATGTATCCACTAATGAACATAATTTTTACACTTAATAAAGACTGGTAGAAAGTTGGTATTATTATAGCACAGTTTCAATGAGAAGTAACAACACATGCAACTTAGAATCCTTTATTTCTCCAACATAAAGAGAAATACATTCAGGCTACCCAATGTTACCATTAACTCATAAGCTCACTGTGACTCATTTTCTACTTCTGGTCAGTGTGCTACATGTGGTCTCCCACAGAACTAACAACATTAAATCCCATGTACTTCTGTATTTGATATTAACCTGGGTCATGGAAACATGATGGATAATATGTACTGCTTTAAGAAATCATCTGTAAGCATGCCATTTCCTCAAGAAAGAATTCTATTTTGACAGTTTTGAAAAAAAAGTTACTTTTTCTCTTTGACTTTTGTTCCTTTTTCTATTGTGTCACAAAATAAATCAATGTTTTAGAGAGAGAGAAAGTTAAAATTTCTACCACATACTCAAAAACATGTAGTTTGTCCTTTCCCCCCTTTGCATCCCTAATAGCAAGCCCTACTCTCTCTCCCTTGTTAGTTCCTACCAGTATGATCTACTTAGTGACGGATGGTTTGCATTCTGGTGCCCTAAAGCTGAATCAAGCCTCTGTAAATATGGAACACTGGAATTTCAGTCCAATCACCTTGAAAAACCCTTCTTGTTAATAATCCTGCAGGTTTCTAGCTGTCTTGACTTCCATCAGACCTCCTGGCTAAGCTATTTTGCTCCCAACATAAGAGGAACAGTCGTTGGTAGATTTGTTGCATAACCATAAATGGTGCTTTTATTTAGCTTCTCTTCAGTCTTGGTTATTTACTCTGGCTTACTGTCATGCTTGAGAAAACAGTCTTGCTTGAGAAAATATTCTTGCTATTCTCCAGAATTTAGCATATAAGTTAACTCAGAATTTTCTTACGGCAAGTCTTGAAAAGGAAGGGCAAAAAACTGCAGTGTTCTAGATGTTAGACACACAAGTGACTAGCATAATTGATGCACCACTTACAATTTTTCTTAGAATAAATATGGCAGTCTTTGCCTAGTTTTTCTGTTTTGAGAAAACGAGTAGCCAGTGTGTTTCTCTGGAGTCAAAGTAAAAATCAGAGAGAATGCTGGTGCTATTTCACACAACTGATAAAACTCCGTGTTGAGTATCTAAAAGCACAGGATTCAGAGCTGTTGATGAATCATTTCAAGATTCTTCATGGTTGCAACCCATGGAAAATCTATTTATTTTTTTTTTTGCTACTCATTTTAAAAATTGTTTCAATTAATTTTTAAACTCATATTTTCAATTATCAAGAAAACTATTGAGTTTATGGATGTGAGTATTTGAGGGAAAACATTTTAATGTTAAAGAGTATAGAGAGAAGTCAAATTTTGAACTGGAATCTGTGAGTTTTCTCAAGCTGAATGTAGTTCCAAATATTCATTTGGGATCTATAAATAAAACTATTTGGTGACATTCAGCGGATTAGAGAAAAGCCCAACCCCAAGTATTTGAATTTATGAAATTTAGACTTGAAAGCATGCACAAGTGAGAGCCCAGGAAATGAGACTCCATTAATATGGCACATAACATCCAAGAAGAGTACTGTGTCTCCATCTGCTGGTCAGCAGAATAACCCTCTGCCTTCCTGGAACTGGGGCGTAGCAACCAAAGCCCAGAAGGCTTTTGTTCTCTCTTTTGTTGTCAGTGGGTAATTAGTTTGAAAAAATCTCATTTCCGATACTGATAGGACTTCGAAAATGGCAGTTACCAAAGGGACATACACCATAGTTTACAGCATAAATAATTTTTTTGTTCCAGTACTTTAAAGTATGTTTTGTTATCACCCTAATTTTCCTTTCAAAATGGATTAGATTTATACCATAGGGAAAAAAAACCCCAAAAATGAAAGTCGCTGATTCAATTCAAATTTGGAGAAAACTGCAATATTTCATTTCAGAAAATTCCTTTCTTTAAGAAAGGAATGTGTTCAAAAAGTAAGAGGGATAATCAACAATTAAAAACGATTAAGCAAACCCAATGCTTATTCAAAAGGTCATAATTTCAGTAGAATTATTTGTTCAGATTAAGGAATTAAACTGAACTATTAATAAGAAAAGATGTGTAAACATATCTTGACTATAGCATAGGCTCATAGTGAGAGAGTCTTTCACCTTTTAGAGTTCTCTTTGTGTTTGGGTTGGTTTGCATCATCAAAGGGAAAATGTATTATATTTATGTGTGTTTAAATAGATTTCCTCTGTCAGTGGCAGAACTTGTGGTGTCTGAAAGAACCCATTCACCTTAAATTGAGATAAAGATGCTTTCAAGACAAGATACAGATTGAAAATCTTATTCCATGTCTCTAATTTTAAGTGGGAATACAGATCTAGGTTTTCTGTGGACAATTTTCAGAACTGCTTTACAACCATTGTAAAATTAATCAGGTTTAAGGAATATTTGTTTCTGAAAATGAGCAGAAAAAATTCTTAGAGGAGATTTTGTCCCTGTAATTAGTCATCTAGGCTACTTGAGAGAAAGGAGACCAATCCACTTGTCTGCTTGATATAAAACATAGGAAACTTCCATGCAGGTTCCTTTAATCAAAGCTGTCAATCACAACTAGGCTGCTTTCTGGTCACTCTTGCTTGTATAAAAGAGTTTCAGAGAAATTACCTTTTACCCTCTTCTTGCTTGCTCTGTAATACAAAATCCAAACTGACAGAATTTTTCATGGAGTGAAATTCTGGTTGCCTCTGCTATGTATCACTCAGAAGATTTCACACATCCATAAGTTTGCTCTGGAAGAGTAGCTAAAAAAAATAGAGGAAGGTTGGAGTATAACTACTGTTTTTTTAGATGAAAGAAAAAAATGTCAATTAGAAGTTAATATTGAAGATTAGAGGCATTGTAATCCTTGCACTCCAGTGAAATGAATTAGTATATCGCTAAGATTAAAACCTTCGGCAGATATCGTAATTGTAATTTTTCATTTAGATTTATGATATGCCCTTGTGCCAGGGCCTTGATGTCAGAATCAGCTTTTGGATCAAATCTTGAGCTGGCATAAGCAATGTAGCTCCATATCATTTTACATTTATTGCAAGAAAGCAACTTATGGCAGTAAAAGAGTGTTGTAAGATATAGCAAAAATCAAAAGCTGTCATGAAAGTTTACTGAATAATTTTCAGTGCAAAGCTTGGCTGAAGCAGTAATGAACTGAAATGTCCCACTTACAGCTGCTTCAGTTTTAAACAATGAAAGCTGCTGCAGTTTTTCATAGGAATTAAATTATTATATGAAAGGGATGCATCTGTAGTGACACTGCTAACACCGATCTCAACTCCCTCGCAGTTGTGTAGAAACAGCAAAAATCCAATTTTATTTATTGAAAATTTCTGATACCTAAAGTGAAATTATCAGTGGTTTGACTAATTTTTATGTTACAACTTCGTATTTTACATTAAATATGTAATTGAAGTTCTTTATGTACTGTTTATCGTTGCAATGAAAAGGTAGTCAGAATGAACTTCTCTAGGCTGTTAAACTGCCTTTTATTAGCATTGAAACTATATTTGCAGTGCATTATCTTAGACTAATTTTTTTTGTATAAGGAAATTGCCATCAAAGCATAGTTAATCTGAGCTGAATTAGATTATAATTGGAGCCCTTATGAATGGGGATTTAAAATTATTCTGTATTGTCAAAGAGTAACAATACATTATTAGGATATTAAAAGTAGTTGGCAGCAGTATCATAAGAATACATTTCGTATTAACACTTTGTGCAGAGTTAACTCCGTTCATTTCTTTGTATGCACATTTTTCATGTATCTTCTGTTATAATAAACTGCAGAAATGTCAGTGCATTAAAGGTTTTCTAGCTTTAAAAATGCATCACATATTAAGATATAGCTTAAGAAAGGAGTCTATCCAAAGCCTTTTGAAGTCAATTGAAAGACTGCGACTTCAATGAGCTTTGGATGGGGCCCACAATGTGCTTGTTGCAAAGTAACAGCTGTGCAGGCCTTTGTTTTGAGGAGAATCTGAAGTCTTATATTTGATGGTTGGGATACAGTGAAAAGCAAAAAAGAAGAAAGATGGAGGGAAAATAATACATAGCATTTAAAAATGGAAATGAATGCTGTTTGTCTTAATTAGGAGATGCATCATAAGCCTTTGGCTTTCATTATTCAACTGAAAATATTTGAACAAAAAGCATCTGAAGAGGTCAGGATGTTTCTGTGAAGTTTTTGCAGGAGGGCATATGAGCACTATCTTGCAACCAAAAGGGAGTAATATCTTCACATTCTTTCATATACAAATGAAGAAGAATGGCATTTCTACTTGACTTTTTTATTTCTCTAACATGTACATGGGGGTAGTGTGGGGGGGTGGTTTACTTACAGCTTACAGCAGAAGGAAGTACCAATGACTCAGAACTCAGTTTGCTGGGGAGTGAAATTCAACTACTTTTTCATGTCATATATGATTACGTAGTTGGTAACCTTTAGAAATAGTTAACATGGCAAACATTGGCATAATGCAGTCAATTCTATGCCCAGTGAGTAGAAATAAATGTGAGAAATCAACATTGTCAGATAAAATATATTTGAATAGCTAAATAGATGTGCCAGCTGATACTTACTAAAATCTTGTGTGCATATATATATATATAAGTATCTCACTTTTAAGAAATAAAATTACACAAAGGTCAAATACCTCTTGACTGTCATTTCCCATAGTTTTTTCTTAGCAAGGCTTGTTAATAGCAGAGCAACACTACGATTTTTCAACTTTGTTTTGTAATAACTGTCTCTATTATTTGTTTTGTTCTATATACAGGACATTGCTGAAGAGGCAGTGGCAGTGGCAAATGCAGCCTGTACATTTCAGCTGAACGAAATTAAGAGGGAAACATAAAGGCAGAAATGAAGAAAGGTTGAGGCATTGGGACCATTCCCCTGCTTTCAGAGGGTGCACATCATATAATGCCTTAATAAAAGGATCAAGATCTATCAAATATATTTTTACAATCATTGCACTACTTGAAGGATGGTTCCAGATGCTCTTGGCTGTAATGCTATGAAATGTCTTTTAATCACCAGAAGAATTTTACTCTTGACAAAATCATACCAGTTTATTCTTCAATTCATTCTTTAGTGTTTACCACTGCTGTACTTCCTGATGGCAGCATATACCTTAGCCTTTGTTTGATTAGAATAAGCAAAGAAACCCTTTTCAACATTCTCACATATTTCTTGCTTATTACATAGCTGTTACCTGTATCTTTTTGTAGGTTTTTTTGTAGTTTGAGTTTCCTCTTTTTATTTCATAGCTATAATTCTATATTTTCAGTATTTCAGATAAGATCTTACCAATATCTAGTCACTTTCCTATCTATTCTGGAAATACCTTGACTGTAGCACATTTACCTTGACTGCTCACTTATAACTTTACTGCATCACAGTGGCTGTATATAAACTCCAGGACACTTCTGCCTTGTGGCACACCTCATGGTGGTCCTGACCTTGAAATTCTGACTGACTACCCATACAGAGTACAGTTTAGATGTGACTAGTGAAATTAATTCTATCAGCACATCTGATGACTGAAAACAACTGCTGCTATCCTATCAACCTCTACAGAAACTGCATTTTCAGAGAAGTGCACCCAGCCCTTAAGGCTGTATAGAAAATCTTCCGAATGGTAGCTGAATGTACATGTACCCATGTACAGCCAAGCATGCTGCAGACATGAGCAGAGACCAACTGTCTATGTTCCTGTCCTCTTTTAATTTTTATTAACTGTGAAAGCAAAGAATATGTTTCTGGGTGGGCTCATGGAAAGTACATTGACAATTGCATAATCAAACATAAAAGAAACAAGACTAGGAAATATTTGTCTTTTACAGAGTCGTGGGGGTTTTGTTCACTGACATTTTACAAAAAGAAAAGAAAATGTTGCCACTGCACCTGGTTTCACTTAACAATTTTTTTTTTTTTTTGAGGGGAAAGAAGAGACCTCATACAAGCCTTTATCTTATGATATTTAAGTATTCTAAAAATTTTATGCATAGAACTGAATTATGGAATATTACATCTTGTTTTCTGTGTACTTTAAACATCTTGTTGAGTAGTATGGTTCGATCAAAGCCCAAAAAGTATATATTAGAAGATGTATATATTAATCAGAAGCACAGAAGTAACTTGTGTGGATATAGTAGCAACAAAAATTTATGAAAGATTGTACTGTGCAGAGCATGCGATCATTAAACACTTTGACACTTGGAGGACTTTTGGCTAATGTCTCTGTTAAAGGAGGGCACCATTTTTTCAGTCATTGCCTGGGCTGGAGAGGGAATATTAACTTTCTCTATAACTGGTATGATGGTTCCTTAGATTTGGGAAATAAATCATATTCTATATGCATTTCACCACTTCAGAGCTGACTGCTTCTACTCCTTTGTGACTGCAGCAGCAAAGGAAAAGATCATGCAAAGTCTCTTCTTCATGAGACATTTTTAAATATTCCTTTTTGACAAGATTTTCTGTTTTCCTTTTCCTCTCAGCTTTGGATGGCTAAAGATGTCAAAGGCAGGAATACTTTAATAGTTTTATTTGTTTCATGTTACAAATATCTCTACCATAAATAGGTGCTGTAGAATGTGCTTCTAAGCTTTTTAATGTATTATCAATGTCAACCTAACTCTCAGATAACTTCTTTGCAGCTAGCTAGGACTTGAAATAATGAGCTTCTTAGAGCATTGAATCAGGGCAAAAAAGTATTGGAAATTCCACTGCGAATATTGTGCTTGCAAAACAGTCTTGGCTGCCTGTAATTTAGTAAGAGTACCAGGCAGTTTCTTTGATCTTAGTGTTTAAATGTCTCTAAAGAAAACTTTGTTTAGTTTTATTTATTTTTTCATTTACACCTGAAGTCATTTTCTTTGTTTTCCTGTTAAATGTTCAATAGAAAATTAATGTGTTTTGGATCAGGCACATGTGCACTTATTTGGCCTTGCATTATTCATTAACAGAATTTATTTATTTATTTATTTACTTACTTTCTAAACAAGGAAGCATGCTTTTTCCTGTGAGACATATTTTCCAGTTGTATTAATATTTTTTATTGCTTATGTTCAGTGGTGAGACAGGTGTACATTTAAGCACCAAATCACCTAAATTCAGTGTGACTTTTGGACAGTCATTAATATTAAGCCCCAATTCACGAAGAAGTTTAGAAAATGGAATGAAAGTTGATGTATCCAGGAGCAGAATTCAATGCAATTTTTTATAGCAAACAGAGTTTTAGTTGACCCAGAAGTGGCATTACAATACTCTGCACACCAAAATGCAGTCAGCTAAGCCTAAGTGGAAGGAATGTTCAGGGAACAAGTATGTCTTGTGTGAAAACACACCATACTCAGAGAAATCTCTCCCTGCTTAGCTCTGTCATGATGTAAATTCAGGGTTTGCAGCACTCTCTCAGGAACTTAAATGTCCGTGATGTGCTCTGTGATTTCACCATGGCTTTGTGTCTTTTCAAGCAATAGCAGTACTAGTTACTCACATTTCATTCAGTAGTCTCAACACTAGAACCGTTGACAACCAGGAGGCAGGTTTTATGTGCAGCTGAAGAAATTACAGGTTGCTTTCTTGGAATACTGCTAAATTAACATCTAAGGCATACAAGAAGTTCATTTTACTTCACATGGATCACCTATCTGTGGCTTCCAGCTGCCACCTAAATCTCTGTTCAAAATCTTCTGAGCATCAGATTTTTTTGGAACCTAGGAGACATATGCAAAACACTTAAAAGGCACAATATTCTATAAGTGAAAAGTATTTTCACTGTTGAACATGATTACAGTGGCAATTTGTTTAGTACTTGAGAATCTCACACTTCTCTGTGAGTTTAAAGCAAGGAGTAGCCAATCTTTTCTGAGATTTGAGTGGTTTATCTTCTCATTTTCAGGAACTAAAAGCTTTTGATTCCTGTTGCTCTCATCACTTCATTGTAAGTAATGCCTTGATAATCTGGGGCAAATGTTGAGCTTTGAAAAGTGACCACTGCAATTCTATTAGGAGACACTGCTGAATGCTAGAAAATCAGTGGAAATGCTACTCAATGGGTAGAGTTTTAGGGTTAATTAAATTTGTACCTCAGTCTAAGGTTCATAGTTGGGGAAACCAAACAAATTATGTGTTTCAATAGAAATGTCAATCCATTGTTTTGGAAGCATCCTGTTTCGAAATATCTCATTAGACCTACAGGCTTCTTCTGAAGAAGATTCTGGTTTGTCTTCCAGAATACTAGAAAGCATACATGAATCCTGCAGGCACATCAGAAGATTAGACAAAGTTACATCAAAATAACTGAGGCATGTAAACTGAAAACTGAAGCATATGGCCATGATAAATTTTATAGAAAACAGGAAGATATAGAAAATGTTTCTATGTTGTCATTCAGTGAAAGGTAAATACAAGAAGAAATGTGACAACGATACAGAGAATTACATGCATTAATAGGGCTGATGGCTTTTCTAATGATCTTTAAACACAGAAACAGGCTCTGTGTTCATCACTGATGGGATCAGACTGCTGGAACATTTTCTAATATATACTAATACTCACTCAAGTGTCCTGCCTGTTCTTGAGCTAGTGACACCACTCTTTTTTTTTTTTTTATTGCACCTCATTTTCTGTATTTGAGGATGTATAAGTTGAAGTGAAAATGGAGGGATCTTTTCCCTTACTGCCTATCATGTAAGCAAGAGTATTTCAGAGCAGTGATAGCTGAATAAATATGTGTTATAAAATGCTTAAAATCATGATGTTTGCCAACAGCAAATAAAAACTGTTTTCGTACAATTATTAGTTTTATCATCAAAAAAGTTACTTAGAGCAAAAGAGGATGCCAGAATGTACAGAAATTGTGTTAAATATATTGAAATTTAAGAGAAGACTATGTTTGAGGATTTCTGTAGGTTGTGTGACATTTCAGCTCATAAATATGCCTTGTGGACCCCGTTTCCTATGTTCAATGTCTAAGAGCTGTGCTACAAGATACAGAACAGAAACAAAGCAATGGCTTTTGATCAGTCTGACTCAATTTGTAACAAGTCTTGACAACAAGCTAAGATTCCTTTTGTTATGTTGTACAATCTTTTCTCAAACTTTGACTCTGTTTTCAATCTATGCAATCATCCCTAGATTCAAGATAGAATTGCACTACATCCACGAGATAAACAATGTTAATAAAGATTCGGGGATAGGATTTCTTCCAGAAGTTTCTGCTAAGCTTCAGCTCCATAATTTTAGCTACAAATTCTTGTAAATTTATATTTCATCAATTTCCTTACTTATGATCATGTTATTCAAGTTTCTGCCTTGGAATTTGTTCATGATCAGACACATGAAACCATGTCAAAAATAAGAGATATTTACCACAATTCATCAAATTCATCGTATTCATCAAATATTATTTTAAAAATAATTTTCAAATTCCCTAAGAAGCCATATAATTTTGAGGCGTGAAAAAAGTTCGCTAATGAAGAAGATTTTGTTTCTAATGAGCTAATTACTTTGATGTAAATAGTCCACCAAGATTCACAAATAAGCTGCTCTTCCTAAACAAGTAGCTGAATGTGGAGGTACTAAGAAGGATGGAAAGCCCAGTTTTTTGTCTGCACATATTGAACTCCTGAATTCAAAAGGTATCTCAAATTTTTGTTTAAATGGTGTGTTTCACTGAGTTTTGGAATTACTGCTGCCGTTCTGTTAGCACCATTATGTGAATATTGAAGACTGGCTTTCTTTACAGAATGCAGCTCACATTTTAATGCATTTTTAAAATTTACCCTAAGATGTAGCAATTAGTTTTAAACCTTTACATTTTTTGAAAATTGAAGGTGTGTAAAGGTCATGGGTTGGAAAATACAAATACATACCACCGAATGAAGACAGATGGTGTCTTCACAGAAGACCCCATACCTCACTGAGGACAGACTAAATAATGTCTCTTTTGCAGTAAACTTCAACTTTAACCAACACCAGACCACTCACTCTTTAATCAGAAAAATTGCAAGACTAGAGCTGCTACTATGCAGTATTTAAATTTACGTTGATTATCTTCAGCTATTTTGTGAGATTCAGTTCAGTAATAGCATGTCCTCTTGTTTTCACAGAAAAGGCAGGACATCTAAATAGCAGATCTCAACTAGAAAAGTTCTTAGGATTTTCTTTCTCATATTGAAAATATCTGTGGTGAAATCTGTGTTCTTTACTTCTGGAAGTCATTCCTATGACTTTTAGCTGCAGTGAATCCTAGCTTCCTATAGGACATAGCTGAACATTTCTGCAGCTAAGGGACAACCATGTGTGAAGGATTTGCACATATTAACATGTTTTATTCTGAGCACAAAATGTATAAATTAAATAAATAAATAAAAGTTTAAGATTTTGTTAGTTTTCATTCTAGTCTGATGACAGTTTTTCACCATCCTAAATATTTGTCAAAACATCAGGACACATGTAAATTTTTGTAGTGGGATAATAAGGCTAGCTCAGTTGCCTTGTTCTAAGAAGGGAGAACACTTGCAGCAGGGAAAAAATCCTGCAAAAGTTAATTTTCCCTCATTTATTTTCTGTATTTGTTTTATTCTTGTGCATAATCTGAGCAAGTTTCCTAACTGATGGGACAGAATGAAAGGAGGAACATTGCTGGATATAGGAAATAGTGTTAGGGATGCAAAACTTTGGCATTTTCCTCAATTCTGGAAAGAATTGAAATTAATTATAAAGAGCAAAAGATTGACTCTTTTTCCATACACTTGGTAGAACACTTTTTTTTTCTGTGTTATTTGTAGTACTAGCTATTTGGATCAATAGATTGCTAATTAGAAACTGACTTTGGAAGGCTGCAGCATGCTTCTCAATGATTCATGTGTTTGCATTGATTTTTGCATAAAAGCAAAATCTAGCTGTAATATTTAGCACTTAGAAATTGGTCCTCAATGAACTATTTGTAGCTTAATAGGCTTGATAATACTTGGAAGCTCATTATTGTGTTTTTATAATTATTTCTTGGATTAAACTATGTACATACACACATATGTATATACACACAACACTCACACTCACATACGGAGTTGTATTAAGCCAAAAGACAAGGTAGGCAGCAGCTTATGGCAGCAGACTGTGTGCTTCATCTATGCCAAGGATTGGGCCTGGCTTTCCAGGCTGAACAGCAGGTCTTTGTTTCCTGCTTTATACAGCCATCTTCCTCTCCTGCTGTTGCTAACACAGAGTGAACAAACACGGATTGTAACCTAGGGATGTGCAGCTTCTTAGGGAAAGGATAGTCACTTTTCTGTCTGTCTTTCCTTCAGGAAGGTGTATGGCCAAAGTCCTCTGTGACAGCCATCCCTTTCCGTTTTCTGCTGTTGCTTATCCCAGCAGGAGCAGGCCTTGCCTCTGTGGGAGGACGGGACACTGCAGGCCTTCCTACCAGGAAAAGGGTAGTAGATGAGGATGGGTCCATGGGTGATGAGTAAAGGGTGGCTGGGGAAAGTTCTGTGCTTCAGGAAAGTGAGGAAGAGGGAGATTACCCATGAAAATAGTCAAGATCTCAGAAGCGCAGAAGGATAGAAGAGCTGTCACTACCCTGATAACACAACCCCACTAAAGCCTCACTTTGCTTCTCCAGCCTTTTTAGTCTTCTCAATCACTTTGTACCCAGAATATCATGGACCTTCATTGACCTCTGAGTTGCTAGCTCCAGTCTTACTCCAGAAACCCCATTCTCTCCCCCCACAACCCATCTGTTCTGTCCGCTGAAGCCTCCACTGAATCTTTTTAGCCTCTTTCTCCCATCTGCTGTGACCCATATTGCTGCTTCCATAAAACTGATTCTGCCTACACTGCTGAGAAGCCTTCAGCTGAGTTAGCATATACAATATGGATTGTTGGTGTCATATGGCCTATATATGTATGTGTCTATAAATAGATTTATTGTCTGGATATGGAGCCAACAGTTCAGCCAAGGTTCCTATGAACATTCTTAACTTTTTGTCCATGAATACTTAAAAATATAAATTTAGGCACCTGCTAAAGTTCCTTGCAAAACTAGGGAACTAATATCCAGATGGTTAGTTACAGGATCTGTATCTAAGATTCAACTTCATTCACAATCTGTGGACATATTTAAGGCTATTGATGATAGATCTTTGCTTCCAAATCCATGAACTTTCAGAGAACAAGTTTTTGCACTAAACTGCCAAGGTCACCCTGACTATTTTATCATATCTTTATTTATCACAGCCAAAAGATTACTGAAATATTTTTCACTCCATTTTCCAGTTCTGATTGAAATTTTGCAGTATGTAAGTCTGTATTTCTTGAGAAGAGAGGTTTTTCAATTTAAAACCTGCAGCACATTTGAACTCTTTGGAAAGAATAGCATCCAGATTGACCATTTAGCAAATCTTGTAAGCAAAATACTGATATTGTAGTGATTCCAGATTTAGTTTTCAATGTTAAAAAATATTTCTGCTTGTCCCCCTGACTAGCACAGAAGCTGCACTAAACCAGAACAGTATCAATTAACCACAGACATCCAACAGTAAGCGCTACTTTAGCAGAAAGGTGGAATTGGACAAATTATCATACAAGGTTACACAGAAGGAAAAAAGACTTTCACTCTCTCTAGCAGAATTACAAGCCAGAGATGGCCCCCTACCTTTGCTGCAATTATCTCCAAATCACACCTGCCAAGCTGTAGGGAAGCATTCCCATGGTTTGTGGTGAAGAACACAGTCAGGTAAACTATTGTTTTAGTTGGATTAGAAATCCTCTGTACTTCCACTTTTTTCAAAGAATGTTGTACTGTGACTGTTTCTGCAGTACAAAAGACACTATCAGTATAAAAATCACACTAGAAATTAGCCTTTTAAAAATTATTATTATTAACGAGCTTTAGGTTGAGATACATTGAAAGATTTTAGTCTCAGAATAATTCTTATCATTTTGGCTAAACTGGGATGCTTTTCCACATAGATATGAGAATGTAGTTCCTCTGTTGAAGGAGACCAGGATCTAGAGAACATTTGTGCTAAATGAAAAACTTGCTCAGTTTGTAAGAAAGTGGTGTTAATACAAGACAGAAATTTCAAGAGCTGCCTCTTGGGATTCTCAGTGGTGAATCTTAAGCCTAGACAGTAAGTAATTTTTTTCCTGGAGGTCATGAGAGTTTATTTCAGCTCGCAGGTTCGTCATTCTAACCTGTACCTTGGAGAAGGTGAGTAGTGGAACCTATGAGAAGGATCTCCACCATCCTTGTTAAGTACCCTTATCACTGTTTTGTACTCTTGCTCACAATTGTTAGATCTATTTAAATATTTTGAAAGTGATGAGGTCAGAAGTATGGAATCAATCCTCCAAATTTTTGTGGCAGATGATTTCTATGTTAAGAATCCAGTTCTCTATGACTTTAATAAATTGCCAATATGTCTTCCTGATGGTCTTTTAGAAGATGGAAAAATCATGTGTGTACAAATTATTTGAAAATAGTAGTTTTAGAGAAAGTAGTTCACACTAGTCCTAACAGAAAAGATTTATTTTCTTGGAAGAAAATTGTGTTAAATGCAATTGCTCTCATTCATTGGGTCTGCCTTGGTACGTGGAAAGACAGTGAGAGGGCAGTACGCTATGCAAGCAGTCAAACTCAATACAGAGGAGAAAAAAAATCACATGATTGTGCCATGTCCAGTGTTTGAATCTCAGCTGCAGATGGTATCCTTTGGCGAGCCAACACTTCGTTCGATCTTGAGCACTGGGTCACTGTTTCTGCAGATCTAGAGCTAAACCACTGGAAAAAAGATCTGAGATTTATGCTTGTGGTCACAAGATGGTCTAAGGCACATCTGAAATCTGAGAACTGACATGCAGACTTATCTGCTGTTATTCTAAAGAACAATTATCTGAGGAAGAGTGAAAGACAGGGGAGATTAAAATACAGAACACTGGATTTTAAATTTGCTCTTGACAAAAATAGATTTAGCCTCAGTTATATTTAGCAAATTATCAAAACACATTTTCATTGCAACTTAATTATCTTCAATACATTAATTTATTTTACATGATAAAAGTATTATACATACTGCAGTGTTCATACAGTATTAACTTAAATATAAACATTTGCATTAATTAATGCAATGGTGATCCATGATGCCAGCAAATTTTAAAACTACTCTTACATTACACATGATCCAATTGCCTCTGTTATATTGACAGATATCTAGAAATTAATTTGATTCTACCATTAAGCTATTTCAGAGATTCATATCAGAAATGCTCAATAGAACTCTACTGATATTATTGGAAAAAAATTCCTTTCTTCAGTTTTTGTATTACCAAGTTAGTAAAAGAACATCAGTCAGTTATAATCCTATTTTGTTATCAGGCCTTATGACATTTTGGTTGTTTTGGTTTTCTTGGGGGCAAATTGGCTGAAAAATTACACTTGAGAAGGTGGCTTATAATGTCAGGTAGAGAGAGGCATACTTGGTAATATTATCATATCCCTTTTGGAATCTGTTGTGAGAGTAAACTGTCCAGGATGATACCTGGGATTAGGTCAAAGGTGAGAGAGAAGTTAAGCAGTATGAACAATCAAGATTCCAGTTTTCAGTCACTCATCCTGTTTTATTTGACAGTGTAGGTGTACCTAGAGAGCTTACATCTGAGTTTCCTTGTCTTTGACATGGGAATTAAAGATGAAAAAGGTATGATAATGGTGACAATGGTCTATATGGGATCAGCCACAGACACAGCTTTCCTGCCATGCTGTTTTCTCAAGAACACGAGGAAGTTCAGAGCATTTTCATAGTCCTGTCCTTTAAATGTAAGTCTTACATTAAAGTGCAATCTGCAGTGTAGTAGAAAGAAAACTGATATTGTGTTAAATGCATTGCTCCAGATTCTCACAGCCCTGCCACAGGAGGTGATCAACCTCTGCTAAACATTCTACTAGAAAAGAATACAAGTGGCAATGAGGTCCTGCAAACTTTTATGTTCACTGGATTGTTTTGAACTTTTAGACAAGGTTTGGGCCTGTTCTTCATTTACATGTTCCTACATCATTTTTCTTTCAACTAATCACAGTCAGTCACAGACAGAATTTTACCAAGATATCTAAGGATTCTCTTTCCAGATAGTGTGGTTGTAGCTGCTTTTTCAGGCAAAGAGCTAAATGAACTCTTGTCATAGCTTTCCTTTAAGGGCAAGAATGTGATGGTGGGACTGAAAAACCTAAGCAGGCTTTATTCAAATACAGGTTCTCCTCTCCATTCTTCCTCTGCATGCACACAAAAATCTTGAATCCATGCTTCCTGCCCATGTCCTTCATCTCTGGTTCTCCAGGTTTTCAAAATCTTCCCACCTGCTTCTTGTGTGTGAAATCTTCATGGTGAAGCAGTCAGAACGAGCCATCGCTTTATTGCTTCTTTGTGTGGAGACAATCTACTTGATAGATATCCTCTGAAATGTATGTCTGTTGACTTATGGGAAAATTAATAAAACAGAAATTAAAACTGACAGCTTTGAAATGATATGCTACCCTTAGCATATGGACTACCTCACATGAACATTTTACAGGATTTGTATCAGGATTATGGACAGTAACTCAATAGGGGATAACTTCCAAACTATATTCCTAAATCTCATTTGACAGGTTTTGGATGCTGTATAATTCTTACAGTATTATAATGTCATGCCAGTGATGCTACAGTCATCATTAAGATAGTCCTTTCATTCTTACTGCTAATTTTGTCTTATAATTGCTTTTGCAGTGAAATTTCAAATGCTTTTTCTAAGCAGACAAATGAGCTTCCTTAAAAAAATTAAATGCTTCATTCTCCAGTAAGGCATGCTTTGAAGATCCAGTTTCCTCAGAAATAGGCAGCTAAATCTAGAGAGGAACAACAACAACAATCCTTTATGCTCTGAGCTTTTAAATATATACTAATGATTTGCATTATCAAGTTTGGCACCATTAAAAATATGCTAGGAAGTAAAAATAGTTAAACATTAATTGTATTAGGATCTTATCCTAATTTATGTTCAATATTGGTATACATCAAGTATCTTATATCTTTAAGGAAGTGACTGAAAGATTAGGACAGGTTTAATTATGTAAAACAGAGAGCAGAGTCCTCCATCATATCCAAATCCCAAACCGCTGGTTAAGTAATTTTCTTGGAATATAGAAATAGCAGCAATTTAACCAGGAATACACATCTTCTGGTGATCGTGGTTGGTATTTTGTGAAGTCAATTTGCAAATGTTGCAGTTTACTCTTCTCTTGGAACAGGAGTATGAGGAAAGAAATGGGGTGACTATCAAAATTCTTCAGTCAAAGCAGCCACACCCTGAAGCAAGAACAACAGGGAAGTTGAAGTGAGAGATTGTTTACTGTGGACTGAAAACAGTTTTCTTTTCTGCATAGCTCTTACTAGCTTTGCTGGATTAACATCTCTGAATAATTGTATGCAATCTTCCTGAAAAAATCAAGTATTGTCACTGGTTTGGCATAAGGACAGTGGATGTCTTTGAGCTTTTGCTAACCATTTCCATCTCTTTTCTGATGGGAGCCTTTGTTTTTATTTGCTTCTGCTCATTCTGTAAAATATACTGTGGATGTTTGACAGTTACTTGTGCTCCTTGCTTGTGCTTTACATAGATTAGAACTAGCTTTGCAGGATATATATAAGCTGTGCTTTGTATTGTTTGGAATACCTTTGCTTCAGAGTACACATCGCCTCTGTGATTATTAAAATAGTCTAGAAAAAGGTTTTTGCTTCCTTTGGAGACAGATTGTTACTTTCAAAGACTATTAATACCTACTTTCAAGCTATATGCTTTTGTGAGCATAATATGGAATTGGTTCTTCGCTCTAGATGCAATAATTTTATTGTTAGTAAATGCAATTTTTAGTTGATTTCAGTAAACATAATATTTTTTTGTGTGTGTTGGTGACGTTCCAGCCATTGTGCTGGATCCCAATCCAAACAGATTTTGAAGCTCAAGCAGAAAGACTGGGTGAGAGTGAGGGAGAAGGAAAAGCAAACTTCAGGTCACATGCAGTAGCTGAAGAACCAGTTAATGGCATCAAAACTGTGCAAGTGTCTCTGCCAAGAGGGGACTAGGAGGTTCTGTACAACGTTGAATATTCTAGCTCTTTGCATTTTCTTACTTTCTGTTTAGAGGCAACAGCATAAGGAGTTTCAGTTAATTTTGGCTGCCTACAGTGTAGACCATGTAATCTCCACTAGTCCTGTAGGAATTCCTGTGGCACATGTGCACTATATGCACATGCATGTAGTACATATTATCTTCTAGCCTTGTTTTATTTTTTGTTATGGAACTATATTTAAACATATATATATATATAAAAAAGTGGATTTTCAAACATATGGCTGATCTCAAAACAGTGAAAGTGGAATATAAGGGGTTAATGGAATGATGAGGCAAAAAACTGCACTGCCAGCAGAATTCCCCAAAGGGTAAACAAAACTCTTAACTGTTGCAAACAATAAATTGTCAATACCTTGTAGAAACAGTGGATAATGAAAAGTTATAATGCCTATAGTTAGTACCCTCTTTAAAAGAATTTACACACGATATGAAATTAAATTCTGTGCACAGTTCTCTTAATTTGCCCTTAATTAAACAATACTCCATAAATGGTGCATTCAGTGACCAAATGTTCAGAGACAGCAAAATGGTGGGTCCCAAGCCATTAGGAATGAAATAAAGTCAGTCCCCTGAGAGCCTGCTAGAATCTGGTCTATCTAAGTGACAACTGATGGTTTAGGAAAGATAATTAACTTTGCAATTACAAACCGCAGCTTTCACCAATGCTGTTTCTTTCAGTATTCTCTTCTAAATGTTCTACTATTTTTACAGTGAGATAAAATGCTTTTTAAAAATGCTGAGTTCATAGGGGCCCATTTTTCCTACGCAAATATAATTTGAATCTCTTATTTTAGATATTTCAGATCATTAATTATATGTACAGTTATTTTAAAAATTACAGAGGATAAATGCTATATTTTCTATGACTTTCAAGAGTTCTTTTTTTTATTTGAAAGATAAAAGGGGCATGCTGCATCAAGCAGATTTCATTTTTTCCTTTGGTAGCAAATCCAGGACCTACCAAATCTAAATTAGGCTTGTTCTTTAGCTATGTAGATTGAAATTCTCTTCAGTATAGGGAACATCAAGTCTAATCTGCTAGTGTGCCTTCATATTGGTAAAAAATGCATGTATTGAAGAGGGTTTGCTAGTTGAATCCATATGTCTGTACCCTGGATTATCTTCACCATAATGTCTCCTAGCATGTAAATGAGTGTATTTTCATGCTGGCATACGTGTCCTGAAATCTTCAAATATGCCATACGCGCATACTTACATGTACAAGCATCGGTATTTTGATATGATGCATTAGAGGATTATGAAGAAGCTCAGCTTAGAGTGTAAAATATTATGTTCAACAGTGGGCTTTTGTTGTGACAGTAGATGTTTGTATGCTGAGCAGAGTTCCAGGTAGGTATAGACACAGGTAAGGATGAAAACAGAATCAGGACCTAAACTTCATGAAAAATGTAATATAACTATATTTGCTCTGATTTCACATACTGTAGTTTACTGAATAGCTTTAGAACTGGCTTCAGAAAATTCCAGTTTTAAAAAACCTGGCCAAGCTAATTTGGCCTGCTACAAAGGACCAGCTCCATGCATTGATTTAGTAGGTGAAAACCTTGCCCTAAATTTTTTTTTAAGGAAGAAGTGTAGCTTCTTCCTTATAATCACCTGCGGAGTGACGTTGATGCCAGACTGCTGTGCACAGCAGAGGTCCTGACACTGTTTGCTAGGATGTCCCATGGAAATCTCCTCCTGTAATCAGCTCATCATTTTGCCTGTGCTTAGGGGAAGCTGATTTATCTCTCTATGCCACCATAAAAAGTGATAAGTAGATTTTTCTCATTCCCTTTGTATTGGAACCTTATTGGAAACTTTCTAGCTGCACTCATATACAACCAAGGATGTAACACTCTCAGATCTCAGTCACTGACTCTGGATGCTCTGTAAGAACAAATTAATTTAAATTATGTATGTATTTTTGCTAAAGGTGCATTTCTGTGAATTGTTCTGTATAACTCCAGTTGCACTGGTCACACCTGTACAACTTTGCTTTTGTCACTTATCTGTTGTGAACTTTAGAAAAGTAAGGAAAATACTGTGATATTTAAATTATACTTGCTTTAAGTGGCAGTTTTAAAGACTTTAATGACTGGCACTGTATAGTGAATGTAAATTTGTAGATTGTCAGGGAAAGGGATGTTATTACTGATAATGTGTATATATATTCTGTTTCCCTAACCAATCTTCCTTCATGAATATGCTTTAACATATTCAGCTGTCTTGTATGTCATTTTGTCCAGCTTTGCCACTTGTGAAGTGTTACACACATATGCTTCATCACAGTTAATAGTTCGATCTTACCAGAGGGCTCAGGGTTTTAAGGTAGTCTGAAAACTTGTATGAAAGAAATCATTGCCTACAAAACACCAGTTATTGCACTCACTCATTCTTATTTGGGCCTCTGAATGTTGTGTTGGTATTTGTGTTTAACATCTCTTTCCACTGGAATGTGATGCAATCCTCCCTACCACCCTGAGTGAGGCATTTAAAATTCTTGTTGCGGAGCATCACACAAGCTGCAGTGTTATTTTCCTGTCCTTCAGTGTTGATACCTCTGAAGACAGTATACAGAATGAGAGAAGGATTACTGTGGTACACAAATCAGTAAAGACTTTATTTGAAAGTACCAGACTGTTTGCTCTTTTAAAAATTATTTATTCATATAAAATGCACGTAATTATTGTCAAGCACTGGCTGCCATTTGATATTTAGTATCAGCTTAAGAATTTGCATTATTTAAATTCATCACAGGTATAGAAAATGGAAAATTTGGAAAATACTGATATATCTGAATTCCTATAAATACAAAGGAAAATGATACCACTTTTTAAAAAGAATTAACTATAGTTCTTGTTCTTTCTTTTTGTGCAAAGATTTTCCAATGTGTTTTAGTAGTTTTAATTCTAGATCTTAGTTTGGACTGCTGCTCCATATGGATTAAAAAACAGATAGTAAGAGATGGATTCAGGTTTTCAAAATCATCAAGTAATTTGAAAGAAAAGTGCTTCACAGTGTTAAGTTCCAACAATTTGATTTGGCTGTTATTGTGGAACCCTGGTATCCAACACTGAATTTCTTCAGAGAGGAAAACTTTATCTCCACCCTCTTTCATGATGTGTGATCCAAAATGCCAATCACTGGGAATGGAATACAATTATATTCACTAATATGTCTAAAATAGAAACTCTTGCTGTCAATATATACTCATTAGTACTGAGTTGCAAATGAATTCTGGAATTGTGCTCTTATTAATTAGGTGGCAGACTAGAAAACTTCTTGCTTCTGTTTAGCCAGATGGAGGGACAGTGGGTGTAATGACCTATGTTGGGCCTTTCCCAGGGGATTTCTTTGGTGTTTCTTGGTGTCAGTATGGGTCCATCTTCCATTTGCCATTTAAAAAAAACCAGCCCAAAATTTTGCACAAGTGTACATTTACATTACATTCAGAAAAAGAGATGGTAATTTTGTTCAGTTTTAAAATTAGTTATGCATTACATTCTTAAAATTCCAGAGGGACTTGGGCACACAGATGCAAGGTAAAATATGTTTTTTAGGAAAAAATAAGTCAGTCTGCTTTTTTTCCCCCATTACAATAACCTACATAGCATGCCTCATAATCCAGCAACATAGTGTGGTTTGGTTTTACAACTCTGTTTCTTCTTTTTTACTGTTTTGTGTTTTGTTGGTTTGGGTTTTTTTTTTTTTTTTTTTCTTCTGTATCAGTTCAGAATTCTAAGAGGCTTCACTGATTCAAAAATGGACTTCTGAGGAAGGGAGAGAGTAGGGGAAGTTGGTGATCAACCCACATGAAAAGTCCCTAATTCTCCAATTGACCCTGTATATTCTAAAGAGTTGTCAAGATGCTTAAATGTGTATTATCATTAAAGGGTATGAGTAATACCATGAACTGAATGGAATTACTCATGGGTGTTAAGTTTTATATGAATCAACTATCATCCTGCATAGTAGCCTACATAAGAAAATATTTGTTAAGATTTGCAGGAGATTTGCAGCTTTGTCAGCATAAAATAAAGATTGTTTGAAAGCTGGTAATTTGTTTCAAATGAATAAGAAATACAAAAAAAAAAGCACCTTTAGAATAATAGGTAGTATCAAGTTGTGTTTTTTCATGGCTACAGTTCTGTTCTCAAAGTTTTAAAATCTGTGGCACTTAAGTGAATTGGAAAAAGAAATTTTCTCTTGACCTTATGGATGACTAATTTTCCACAAACAGCTTTATTCTGTGAGCTCCCAACTGGTGTTGGTTCTGCCAAGTAAAAGCTAATACCCAACGAATCAGGTGAGCACCCTTATTTCCCACTGTGCGTCTCTTCATCTCCAACTGTGTTACTCCCTGTGCAGACAAATACTGACAAGCTCTGTGGATCTGAAAATTTTCTGTTTAAATGCACAAGAATGTGCAAATTTGCTCTCTAAAGGGGGAAAATTGTTTGCAAAGAAATCTGGTTAATTATTTCAGGGAGAAAAAAAGGCTTAGATTTTTATTGAACAAACAAATAGAGAAATATATTTAACAATTTATTCCTAGTAGATTATTCACTTGGTTTTATATTTATAGAACTTCTCTTGGCTTTACATTTATAGAACTTTATTACAGAAATTGTGAAAACATTGTGGGTTTGTGAGTGAAACGTCACACATATAAATCATGTGGTCACTATAATTTGATACAGGAATTAAAAGCCTGCTATTGTATAGAAACATATTTTCTCATTCTCAAATCCAGTGTCCTTAGATTCCAAATAAGATGGATAATTATTTTGTATTTTCTTGTGTGTGCTTCTTCTCTCTGTCTTATCCTTTTCAGGAGATGCAAAGAGGTTGGCCCCATGAGTCAATGAATTCCTTCCCCTCCTTTTGAAATATGGGGTGGATGTCAATGTGATTAAAATCCCTCACAGGCCTAAGGAACCACATACCTGAAAGCTACTGGGATCTGAGTATTTAAATTTGGAAGAGGGGCAGAACTTATGATTGAAACAATTATGAAGGTCATGTCATGTACAACAGTGTATCTGATCTCTGCATTACAATGGCAATGAAATAAATTGCCCTCATGTGACTGTCTGACATATGACTGCAGTGGTGCAGTATAATCCCAATTTTTTACCTTGTATGAAAATGATGAAACAATTAAGAATAGAAGAGAAATAATGTTCAGAAGGTTACAATGTGGCTTATATTGCAAAAAGATAACAGATGAGGAGTAAGCAAGAGGATACTTTTACATCATTTTCAGAACACAGTTGTAAAACTTCAAGCAGTTTTACAGGCACAACTCAGTGAGTACCTGCCTGAGGCCAGCCATATCAACTTTGAAACCCTCTGAAAGCTGAGGGGAGAGAGACTGGGTGCTGGTTGCTGGAGCCTTCCAGAATAATGTAAAAGGGCATGACACCCATGAGATCCATTTTTCAGATCCCTACTTAATAGGTCACTTTTTGAGACTGACCCTCTAGCAAACAGAAGTAGTGAATGTACAAGAGCTGTCATCTACCCTGTCTGCCCATCATGTTCAAAGCAAGATAAAATAAATTCCATTCTCCTTTTTTATTTAAAGCTTTTTATTTCCCTTCTATTCTTTTACTTCTTTTTTTAAATGAAAAGTATGTCCTGATGAACTGTTAAG
The DNA here is from genome assembly GCA_016584745.2 of Phylloscopus trochilus trochilus. Classification (NCBI taxonomy): domain Eukaryota; kingdom Metazoa; phylum Chordata; class Aves; order Passeriformes; family Phylloscopidae; genus Phylloscopus; species Phylloscopus trochilus. The sequence continues at coordinate 36,588,720 of WQNJ02000546.1, forward strand.
TGCCAGAGAGTATTAGACCCTTAGTGTTCTCTTTGTAAATTTTGCATGTAATTTTTAATAAAAAATGCTAATTAAGCGATGAAAATATATGCAAGTCCTTATTTAACATTTAATGATTTTTCAGTATTTTTAAATACTTGTCAGTTTGAGATTTTTATGAAGGCTTTAAGTCCTTAAGTGTCTGAAGGACCACTTTATCAGAATCTAAATAAATACATTAATATATTCTGTGCTGTGAAGTAGGTTCAAAATAATATGTACACAGTAGATAATGGAAACATGTTGACATTCTTAAGGTTATAAACACATTGGAAGTTATCCTAATTGTAAAATTGAAGATTGTGAAGTGCAATGTCCCTGAAAATCCTAGAATGGCATCTTTCTCATTTTTAATTGCTCCAACACTTGAGATCTCAGTATGATGTTTTTTCCTCTGCACAAATGAGGAAGTGGAGGCCACAGAACCTCTTTAAAAAAGCATGAAATAATTGATCTATAAAAAAATTAGTGGCAAGAGTAGAGTACAGCGTACAGCTGTTACTGAGGTCAGGTTTTGGTGGATTGCACTAAGTGTGCAACTTATTTTTTTTTTTCACCAAAACACACAAAAAAATTTTGCCAAAATCCTCATTTCTGCTTGGCACAATATATCCCAGTGCTGGTATCCATATATCTGTGTCCTATGCTCAATGGTGTGAAATGGCTTTAGTAGTTAAGGCTGTGTGTTCATCTTGTGCTTTTTTATGTCTTTCTGCAAGAATGAGCTTCAGTTTTTGTCAGAAATCCTAAGCAAAACATTTTAAGCTTCTCTGATTAAGAATATTTCCCTTCCCTATTTTTATTCAGAATGCTCCATTTTCTTTGCTTTTTCCATTATTTTTTTTTCAAAGAAAAGGAACAAGGAACAACCTGCAACTTCTTCCAGAAAGGAATAAAGCTGTTATCAATCACTGCCTGATAATCATAGAATATCAGGTGTTAATTTTGTCTTGTGCAGTAACAAATGAACAAATAGGAAGAGTTGTAAATATAAAAATTTGCTGTTGCAATTAGGAGTAGTGTATGCTCCTTGTTTTGGTTAAAAATCAGAAATGTGGGGTTCTTCAGGTCAAACTGTAGCTACTAAACACTCTGGACACATACATCTGGCCCTTATAGCAGTGATTGTAATAGAAATTAATCCAGATAAATAGTCAGAATATTTTTGGAGAAAAAAATCCAGGTGGCAAAGCATCTGAAATTATCATCCCTGAACACCCTGGTGTTTGTGAAGCTCTCTGCCTATTGACATCCACTACTTCAGACAGAATAATCTCCTTTTCATCCCCAGTGGTGGTTTCTCTGCTGCATATTTTGAAACCACCTGTGGAAAAACTGGTAAGGACTTTGTATACTCATATGAATTTTTACAGCGTAATGATATATTTGAAGCTGAAGATTAAAGAAAAGTCAATAGAAATCACTGCCTTAAATAAAAATTCCCTGAATTGAGCAGAATGTTTTTTTATAACTGATTCCCGTGGGGAAAATCAAAACCTGAAGACTCCATGTCTTCTGAAGAGCTATTTGGTCAGTGATCTTTTCTGGCACCAATTTCTTTCTTATGTCAAACAATGACCACAAAGTGTCCTGGAATCCCATTTAAACTTCAATCATACCTCATAGGATGGCTTTCTTAGTATCATCTATTTAGAGAATATATAGGAAAAATCTTTTCTAATGACTAAAGGCAAGAGAATATTTTTAATGCAAAGCCCCCCAAAATCTTGCTATTCTCAAATTTTCAGTAGGATTTTTAAAAATTTGGATGGAAAATCTGCATTTTTCTAGCAAACTCTTTTATTGTGTGTTGTGCATGGTTAAAAATCTGTCTAGAGATGGTGATGATTCAGCCTATTGTGATTGAAATAGAAAAATGGCTGGAAAGCTTTGTTCACAGCTGCCAGAGGACTACCTGAAAAGTGATGATGTGTGATAATAAAGATTGGAGATGCCCCTTTCTGAACAAAGATTTCTTAAAATTGCACTTCAGCCTTTGTATTCAACATTTTGTTAGCCCATTGAGATAACTTTTTATTCCAGTAGTAGACAGGAGAAAAATTTTCAGTTTAGATATCATTAGCAGGACTGCAAGGTTTGTAATATATGGGTAACATGGAGGGAATACACAGAAGGAGTTAAGCATTTTGAATATTTTTTAAAGATTGATCTAACTGATTAACATAGTATTACTTACCTGAGGAAACAACTCTAGTATTTCTAAAGTTTCTCTCTTTGAAAAAAAGTTATTTTTCTATCAAAGTAAACTGTAGAATGTGGAGAAAAGGTAGAAATTGCAGTAGAGAAGATCTTTGAGGAAGAACCTCACTAGAAAGTTTTCAATTATGACTTCTGTAAACAATCATTGTACCACATCACAAAAAATCTACTAGAATCTTTAAAGTCTGTATAATTGAGAACTGAATTTTTCTGCTGAGGACTTTGTGGATGTGGACTCTAAAATTTAGAATGTGTCTCCACTTTTTCTGTTTAACTGCATTTTTACCTTGTGCAATGCGCTTGTATCTGTTAATCCACTGTTTACCAAATTTAGACTGAAAGTGCTTAAGGTATATGGACAAGCTATTACAACATCTTAATAAAATGCCACACATAATGGACGTGTGATACAATTAAAAAAATTAATTTCCTCCAATATCCATGACATTCAAAGGTCTGTGCATGAGTGGAGGCCCAAATGCATGTTGGCTGACTTAGAAAACAATCTAAAAGATAGGAGATAATGACAGAAAGATTTTTCACAGTATCTTTGAAGTAGATTAGTATAAAAAGTAGATTAGTGTAAGGCAGTTGGCTTCAGAAAGTAACTGATGGAACACTGCAGGGGAACCTGGTGTGGAAAGTGATAAGGTTCAGAGGGTAGATGTTTTCTACTGGTGAGAAGAAAAGAGGGACAATGAAGGAAATATTTGGAGATAGGGTGTCTGCAAGCTAGGGACATAACCTGGAAATTAAGTGGTATTCTTGCTTTGAAACATTCCCACCCCACCTGCAGTTTGGAAGAGAGTGGAGCTGGGTAGAAATATTAACCTGTCTCTGTTCTTTGTATCCTTACATGTAATGGCTAAGGCCTGCATTGAACGCTCCAGGCTGAACTCCATGCAGAGATCCTGTGCTCTCTTCTAGGATGTATCTGCTCCTCAGCATATTTTTAACATACAGAGTCACCTGAAGTGCATAGAGACATTGCTGCAGTCATCTTTGTCACACTTTCAGCACAGAGCCAGATTATAGCCTGGAATTAGCAGATTGACAGACTCCAGGATCCTGGGAATGTTGCCCTTTGTGAATTCATCAAAATCTTCATTATTTTTCCAGCAAAATACAAGGCAGTGTTAACAGAATGTAATCCAAATTCTGAATGCCATTTCTGTGACAGTAGCATGCACATCTCAGCATCTGGTCTGTGAGTTGTGCCAGATTCTAGGGCTCAGTCTGGGATCTGAATGTTTGTTCCCAATCTAACCACAGAGTCCTGTTGTTCTCTATAGGTAACTCCTGGTAGCTGGCTGCTCACTTAACAAGAATGTTCAGTAAAGGTATCTTTTGCCAAAGAAACCTTTTTCATACCTGTTCCTTGGCATTAGGGACAAGTGCTGCTTGGCCTGCTCTCTCCTATTTCTCTGTACTTACTGAATATAAGGAAAAAAAGTCCTATTCTTGATTTTCTGTCTTCCATCTATCTTTCTTCACAGGAATCTTGTCTCTTCCCCCATGCTTTCTCTTTTACTTCTGGTAAGAAACTTGTGGTTAAAATGCATGCTCTCCTTGCTTCATATCAGAGCAGATGTGTGGTGCCTTAAAACATGGTGGTGTCATCATTTCTGCTTGACACTGCTATTATGACAGTGTGACAAGATAAGGAGAGCAGCTGTAACTGGTGAAGAAAGTCCTGAAGGAGGGGTTTGAAGAAGAGGTGCACCTCTGGATGCCATGTTGTGTCCACATCTGTTGGACCAGTTAGCAGTGGACAGCTTGTTATCCAGAGTAAAAAAAGCCACAGAACTCCCTCCAACAGATGGGATCATGTGAAACAGAATGTGGGTGAAGGGATTTGACTAGCAGGAAACTGGTCCTACTGAGGATAACTTTTGCAAGCAAGGATCTCTGTATGGTGTTTATATTAAGAATATTATGCAGGCAGAATTAAGTCTACCTCCTTTCAACCTCTCAGGGCTTATGCCTGTCTCCAGTGTCCAGGAACAGTGCAGTATGGGAAGCAAAGTAATCACAGGAGCAAATATTGGCACTTCAGTGTTGACTTGAGCAGTAGCCTTGAGAATATGGGTCACACTGTATCTCATAAGAATTATATATGTAATGCCAAAGAGTGATCAGTGTTCATCAGCCTCTGAAACTGTGGTAACTGTTGGAGAAGGATGTTGAGATGAACTATATCACTTGAGATGTGGGCTTAGATATTTAGGGTGTGTTTTATTGATTACCTGGGGTAGATAGTCACGTCTCTGGTGTAGTTAAATACTGATTTATTTAATCAGTGGGTGCCTAGGAAAAAATTACCAAAAATTTAATAAGGGTAACTCTTCTGTCTTCTTTCCACACTTTTTTTCCTATAGGCTCTGACTGCATAATAACAACTTGAATGCACCAGTGACTGTTCTGTGGCTCTGAGGGTGACAGGCACGGAAGGACTTCAGTCGCTCTATTCAATGCTCTTATCCTTCAAAACAGGGTGACTGCATGAAAACTTCCACCTGGGAATGGTACCTGGGTTTTGCTGACTTTCCATATGCACCTGTATATATATAAAAGTACCAGTATATTCAACACTTTTATTCTCTTTAAACTGGGATCCCGGTACTGGTGTTTGACTAATCTTCAGATTTTTACTGATTCACAGGATACATTCCTATGTATGTTCTTTAAATATAGAAGTACACCATCTTTTATAAGCAATGAGACATTAAAATGTTTTGTTGGATACTTTAGGCAAAATATTATTGCATCTAAAATAAAACACAATAGGAAGTTGCATAACTTCCAGGAGCCACATAGAAAGTCATTGGCATAACTGATTTTTGGTATATTTTTCAATCTGTACTTTCTGCTATTTCTATTATCTTTTACCTGCACAAACTTATCACCATAGCACATTCAAGCTTGTAGGCATAATATGTTCATTTGCTAACATATTTGCCTGCTGTAACCTGTCTGCTAAATCTGATTTTGCTTCTCTTCCATCAAATACTCATTGCATTTCTTGTTACAGAGTCTGACACTGGGGATATCTGGCAATCAGCTTAGACATTCATTGGTTTGCATAAGGGGAGGAGACAGGACTGCACAGTGGCAGCAACTATGCAAACAACTCATTTCATGCTAGCTCCCCCAGGTAAGAGATTCTTTCAAAGGAGATCATTGAATTTGTGTGTTTCATATTTCAGTCACCATTGTCTGATACCCAATTGCACATAAAGCATCTGGTGTAAGCAAAACTAATTTGGATCTTCTTTTATAAAATGTTAGCTGGATTAAGGGATCAGGTAGCCTCTTTCCTTATAAGAATCACTAGAGGGAACCATACTGCGAAAAAGAAAAAATAATTAGGACAGCAGAAAATAGGCAGCATGGATCTCAACTGCAAATGTTCCCATGTAAACTCGGCCTATAAAATTATATTTGTTTGCTCATCAAGCAAGCTAGCCTCTTTTGAAATTTAATAGCTATCTGTGCTACACTGACTGTATCGACACCTGTGACTGTTATATTCTAGAAGTTTTCCAGTTCTTATAGGCTCAAGTTGTCACATAGGCAAAACATTTAGTATTCCAGAGCCAGTTCAGTGTTTGAAGTAATTCTGGGGGAAAAAGGCAACATGAAGTACTATTAGACTTGGTCAAATGCAGGATGTAAAGTTCATATTTACAGTAGAATAAACACTACAGAAGTTACTAAAAGTAAAGCTGATGGTCAAAGTCTGAAACATATTGCAAGGATTCCTAGGAACCACTATAATCCAGATAATTAAACGTAAGCCACAAGAACACACCAAAGTGTTAGAGATTTTTAAATGCATTTCTATGGCAGATTTTTATGTGTGATCACAAAATTCTACAGAAATTTACTGTGAATTTTTAAAAAAGAGATTCAGTCTTTTGAATGTTTGTAGCTTTTATTTGCAATGATACATCACACACAGTTATTTGTGTTAGTTCATATGATCTTCAGAAAATTTGGGGTTTTTTGCCCTGCATAGTCCCAATGTACCTGACATGTTTTCAGTCTCACATCAGTGCTAGAGCTGAGAAGATCAAACATATAAAGAAAATAAAATTGCTGTCCTGGAATGGATAGTCCTTATTACTGTCTAACTAAGGTTTGTTCTAAGAAAACCATAAAATATTTTCATCACAGTCAAGCAACTCAGCGCACTATTACTAAATTAGTTGGAAATCTTTGAAAAATTTTAGCCTAGTATGTTTTTGTATCCTATGGTGCTTTACACATTTGTAAAATATGGTCTAACTTCCCATATTTCTTAGTCCATCACACAGCTTTCCAAATCTGGGAAAAGAATAAACAAATATTAAGGAGTCTCTTATCCATCTAAATGACACACATTACAGAAGTGCTCAGACTTTTCTTTCTATACGACATACTACTTATTTCCTTTATATTTCTGCAGTATTACAGTTAAAATTTTCTGTCTTTCTGTTAGAAACCTTTACACTTAATAGCTTGAAATTTACTCTGCGTGGCAAGAAAACAATGTAATGCTTTAAAATATATTTCCTATTCTTTATGAACCTGAATCAAAATTTCTACTTTCAGAAACAAATGCTATCACAATATTACAATGGACCATTAATCTTCCTGTTCAGTCTTCAGAATTCTCTGTAAGTTCAGTTCCCACTACTGCTCTGAACTTGGGAACAGCAAAACCCCAACTGACTGCTCTTTTCCTTTCCCTTTCAGAGAAGAGTTGTACCCTAAATTTAAATGTTTTTCTGAACAATTGATTTCTGAATAAAAATGTGGCAGACCTATGTGCCAACTCAGAATGTTTCTGATTTAGAAATATTTTATAGAGCTTGAAATAAATACCTAGGTAAAAACAGTGTAAAGGCACTTCTGCTTTTTTACTTTAATTCTCGAAGAGAGTAAGACAAAAGTCTACTGAGGGGAACCCACGGGATTACCCTGGTCATAAAAAAATAAAGGTATGTTTCAGAACTGATGTTATACTGGCCCCTGTACCTTAAATGTTCAGATTCCCTCTGAGGAGGAAGAACTATATTTTTTGCATGGGTAAGCTTACTAGACCTTTCAAGTGATTTACCAGTTACATTTGTGTATGTCACTGGACAGAGTGAAGATGGAAGCTGTGGAAACATATGAAATTATTTTTATGTTTGAGATTTTTCTTCAACTAGCTGAAGTATAAAGGACCTGTACTGAAGCTAAGCAGCATCAAAACATGAACGGTCTAAAGAATTTAAAGACAATGTAGTCTTGAATATTACAATAACTTTTGTTTACCATGAGGTGGTATAAAACTGTAGCTGCTTCAGTACCTGTAAATGATCCACATTCCTATCTGGACGGCATTCTCATTGTGCTTTGCTGTGGTTTATGTCCTTAGTATCAGCAAGGCTGGTTTTGTCAGTGTGGCTGGAAAAAAAAAAAACAACCAAAAAAAAAACCCCAACCAACCAACCAAAAAAAAACCCCAAAAACAAACTGTGCAGAGATTTGGGTCTGGATGCATTTACCTTGTGTAAGAAATGACCACTTCTGAATAAGGTCAATATCAGAGACCTAAAATGTGAGTCTTAATAATTGTGTTGAACATGAACAGGAGATTCAGAATGCCTTTTATGTACATAAGGTACATAAGAGAGACCTGACAGTAAAGTTGGTATAAAGGTAACACTCTCTAAATCACAAAAAAATTTCCACCTCTGAATTGACATAACTTGAATTCGGACCTTTTTTTTTTTTTTGTTCATGTCAGAATTTGGTCCCACATCCTCTGCAGCTGCAAAAGAAATCAAACAGGTTGTTTGGTTTTTGCAGTTTTGGGGTCTTTTTAAATTTTATTTTTTTATTTATGCCTTCTGTCATCTTCAACAGCTGTAGATAGTTGTTTAACACACCTGGTTTGGACTGGAAAAACCAAGTGTGCTTTTGATTTTTTTTTTCACTCAAGACAGTAAGTATTCATGTGAGAAGTGCAGTTGCAATGAAGTTACAAGAGTAAAATCAGAGATCAAAAGTGTGAAGATTTTGTTTACAGCACAGTATTTTGCTGGAATAAGGTTGTATGTGGACTTCAGTATTTCTACTACTGAACTATTTTTGTTCAAGGAAAGCTCATCCTAAATAAAATCCTAGTTGATGCTTTTGTCATCATCTACTTGGTCATAGTACTCATGGGTTGGTTAAGATTTAAAATAGTTAATTTTCTGCTATGGTGTATATGAGTATTAGCTGTTAGGGTGAGAATGGTTGTTTTGAAGAATGCTAAGGTGAAATCCAGCTCCTGGAACTATCCTGAAGAGAGAGGTTTCTTAAATTAAAATAAATAATAAGCAGCTCTCGTATTGAAAATTCCTGCCAAAGTTACACATAGAAAAGGAATAATGACTTTTTAAAAAAGCTGAATACCAAGAAACACTAGCAAATAAGTTCTTACACTAGTATACACAAATAAATATTTACAGTAGTTTAATCTTATAAAGGAATTTCATTAAGCATGTAATACAGATATTAGTATAGCTTTTGTTAATATTTTCATTCTTATTTTAGCTTTTGCAAAAATTTAAAGTTGGTTTATGTGTGAACTGACAGTGGTCAGAAAATAGATTTTTAGGCTTAAGGCAGTAACTTGAAGCCTGTGGGAAAAGCCAAGTGCCTGACTCTTCCACTCTGGCCTGGGAGATCGTGGGGAGGAACCCAAACAATCCTTGTAGATATCCTCTTCCTGACACCTGGTGTTTTTCCAACTTGTTTACTGGTAAAGATGTTTACAAGAAGGTGTTGTTCTGAATGGCCAATAATAGTCATTGTACCAAAACACTGTATAAGAGAGTCTGTTTTCAATAAACCTTTGCTATAAGCCCTCCGAAGAAACCAGAGTTTTTAAATGTTGTTACTACCACCGTTCCAAATAGTAACGATAGGTTTAAAAATATATCTTTCTGAAGACAAAAAAAAGGGATGACTATACAAATGTCACAATTCAAAGGGGACAGTGCCAGAACCCCTTTCACTGTTTTTTTAATACTTTTTTTTGAAGTTCTATTTTCATTATGAGTTTCTATGTATTATTTTAACATTTGTCTTTAAATTGTAAAGTCAGCCACATTTGTGTGTACTATTGTGTACAGAATGACTTGCTAAAACATAGGGGTTTTTTTTGCAAAGACAGAAATCTCTGATCTCAGCAAAATATGGGACTAACAGAAAATATGTCAGGAACTTTTGGAAATGTGAAACTATGGCTGGCAAGTTAGTTAAATAAAGTAGTTAAATAAAGTAGTTAGTTAAAGTAGTTAAATAAAATCTTTAAGCAAACTTCATATACATTGCCAAAGATATAAAGCAGAAGTTGTCATTGAATTATCTTAGTACTTAGAAACCCAGGAGAAAACCCAGAAGGAAGAGAAGAATGTTGTTTGACAAATGCACTGCCCCATGGTTGCTGATGTATCTGGCTCAAGATTGAGCTAACAATGCTCTCTGTTGTCATTTCTCTTTCCCCAGTCACACAGCAAGCCAGGACAGACAACAGGTAGTTTCTCTCCAAATAAATCTACAGCCATAATCACTCTGTCTCATTTTGTAGTCTTTCTTGCCTGGTGTTGTATCTAATTCTTTCTTTAAAATAAGGAAATCAAAATTTTTGCTTCACTTAAGCTCCTTTCAGATTACTTGTTTCGTTGTGTTCTTTTCTTCTGTGCATTCCTCTTGATCTCTCTGACTGAACTCCTGATTGCCTTTCTTTCTTTTACCAAAAGGAGACAAACAGACTGAAGCATGGAATGTGAAAAAGGAGCAGAAAGACCTGCAATCATGTGGTTCAGATTCTTGTCAAGGCTCTTAGAACTAACCAGTTTATTACATTTTCCTAGTCTTCTTCAATGACTGTGGCTATTTCCCTAATTTCTCTGTTACAGTGTCAGTAATTATGCTTCTTTCATAGCTTGAGGATACTGTGGAGATAAATGCACTGAAAATTGTGAAATATCGTGATACTATCTCCTATAAGAGAAGCTGAATTAATTTCTGAGAAAGAGAAAAAATTGAATTGAGTCATAAATTAGGTTACTTTTAAAGGTTCCTCTTTTGTAGTTTTATCTCAAGTGCAGATGGAATTTACTTGTAGGACTTCAGCTGTGAAGAATTTTACAGCCTTAGTCTTTCCTCCTTCATTCTGTTGCTGTATATTGCATTCTTAGGCCCACACATCTACTCGATTATGTAACGTGAATTTAGTCTTTACTGATAAAATCAGCCCCTAGGGATTTCTGACCCAGAAATCCAGGGTGTATGAATGTTGGAAGACCTTCCCTTGGTCAAGGGCGATTTGGTCAGAGACCACCAGAAAGAACTTGACATCTACAACTCCATGGGCCCTGATGATATGCATCCACCAGGGTTGAGAGAATTGATGGATATCATAGACAGGCCATAATCATCTTTGAAAGGTCATGGCCATCAGGTGAGGCTCCTGAAGGCTGAAAGAATGCAAATGTCACCCTGGTCTTCAAAAAAGTCCAGAAGGAGGATTCAGGGAACTACTGACCAGTCAGCCTTACCTCAGTGCCTGTAAAAGTGATGGAGGCCATACTGACTACAGCTGAACAGCTTCTTGTCATTCATGTCCACATGGACGACAAGAAGCTGATCAGGAGTAGTCTGGATTCACTGAAGTAAATCATGCTTAACCAACCTGACTGCTTTCTACAGTAAAACAACTACCTGGGTGGATGAGAGGAGAGTAGTGGGTATCATCTACTTTGACTTCAGCAAGGCTTTTGACACTGTCTCTGGCAATATCCTCGCAGGCAAACTCAGGAAGTGTGGACTGGATGAGTCAGCAGTGGGGTGGATTGAGAATTGGCTGAACCAGAGGGTCTTATTCAATGTCACAGAGTTCAGCTGGAGGATTTTTTTGATTTGGTTTTGTTTGTTTGGGGGTTTTTGTTTTTGGATTTTTTTGGGGTTTTGTTTGTTTATTTTGGGGAGTTGTTTGTTTGGGGGTTTTTGGGGTGGTTTTGTTTGTTTTGTTTTCCATAAGGAGTTTATCTTTTGGTTTATTTTTTTTATTTTGGGTTATTTTTTCTTTTGGCTTGCTCTGGGGTTTTTATTATTTTTGAATTTTGAGAATTTACATTGTGGTCTTATTTTGGGATTTTATTGAGGGAGGTTGTTGACTTGTTTACTTTGGTTTACTGTTGGATATTTTTAATTTTTGTTTTCCTTTTAGCTTATTTTTATTTTTTGTTTGTTTTCCACTGAATTTCACATTTAATTTGGGTTTTTTGTTTAATTTGACTTACCTTGCATTACTTTGGTTGGCTTTGAGGTTTATTTGTTTTACTTTGGTTTACTTTTTTTATTTTTCCATTCTGTTGAAGCTTTAGTTATTTGGATTTTTATGTTTTACATTGGGGCTTATGTTGGGGATTACTGTTGGATTTTTTAAATTTTTATTTCCTTTGGTTTACATTTTTTTTTAATTTTTCTTTTTAAAAATTTTATGCATTGTTTTACATTGGGGTCATACATTGTATTTGGTGAGGGCTTTAAACTTTTTTTATTTAGGGTTTTTCATTTTTTTGTTGTGTCTTAGTTTTTGTATTATTTTACTTTATGTTACAGTTTTGTATTAGGGCTTCAGATTTGAAGTTTTGGTGGTTTTTTGTTGTGTTTGTTTACTTTGGTTTTCCTTGGTTTCTTTTGGTTTTACTTTGGTTTCCTATGTAGGGTATGTTGGCTGTAGGGTAGTTTTTTTGCTTTTTTGTTTGACATTATTTTTAATTTTTAATTAACTTTGGTTGGCTTTGTTTTACTTTTTAATTTACCTAAAAATGAACTTTTTTTTTAAAATGTTACTTCTCATTTTATTTTAATTTAAATTTTAATTTATTTTACTTGTTACTTTACATTTCAGTTTAACTTTGTTTTACTTTTATATTTGTTTGCTGACTCACCCTCAGGGAAAAAGTCTTCCCCACCCCTGGCTACAGGGAACAAGAGGCTGTTTTTGTATGACATGGGCAGCAGGCAGGAACTTAGCCAAAATGGACCAGAGGAGGCCTGACAAGTGGTCCTACTCAGTGCAGCAGAGGAACAAAAAAATATATTAATAGCAATAATAATTCAAATGCTAAAATAACTGAACTGCAGTAGGTGGATCTCTTAATTACTGAGAGCTGCATAATGCAGTATTTTTATTTTTGTATATGATTCTCCAGGGTATGTAATTTTTGGAAATCAAACATGTTCCTTTACAGAATAAGCTCTATCTTTAAATTGCAGTTTTATTATCTTACCCATATTGGTAAATGACCAATTCAAACTTGGGTACTGAGATTCATTCTGCAGTGGGAAAAATGAGGAGTTTAGATTCTTCCACATAGCTGAACTAACTTTTTCTTCCAAAATTTCTAAATCCACATGCACGTAGGTATTATACGAGAGTTTTTGACCTAAAAGTGAATATTTCACTGTGCATTGGTTTGTCTCTCGGATGGAGGTTGGACTTCACAATCTTCAAACTAAACAGTTCTTTGGTTCTATGATTCTAAGACCTGAATATTATGAAAATCTTCATTGTAAGAAGAGCTGTAGTGCCCACAGCCATTGCTGATTCTACTGTCGTCATGGTTTTAAATTAGTTTCCAGCCAGTCTTCTTCACCTTCCAATAGCAATTACATGGCAAAAGACAGACTTGCATGTCTGCAGCCATAACTCTTAGGATTGCTTTCTCTTCATATATGAGAAGATCTTTCTGTCTGAAGGATTGCCAGAAATATGTTTGGAAAATGTGGAGAGTTCATGAAAATAAGACTGTCAGTAAAAATTGTTACTGCAGAAGTAGCAAGGTTATTTTTTTGGTATTCTTTTCTACCTTGTGCTTTTACTTTCTGCAAGTTTTACTCATCATCAGTCTGTGGCTGAATTATAAGCTTATACTTTGCTTCTGGTTCTAAATTAAAATTTGGATTTCTTTTTTATTTTGTAATTTTCTGAAACTGCAGTCCATTTTCAGTACTGACTATTACATATTTTAACATTCTTCAGAATAGCACTCCAGGGTCTTCTTTTGTATCACAGACACACAACAAGAGTACCACAAATGAGGCATCATTGACCAGGTTTTATGCTTTTCCTTGCCATTTTGCAAAAATGCTAAATTACTCGATGTTGTCTTGGCCTTTTCCATAAATGCTGACAGCCCACAATTTCCTCTTCCACTTTTTAAGTATCACATTTTTTTACAGTACTCTATAAACTACGTCGTTAATCAGATAGTGTAAAATCCAATTAGAGACATTAGAATCCAGAAATACAAGTGTTAAGGAATTTATTTCTTGATTGACAAGAAAGCCAAATAGACTCATCTATTTAGAATCTTAGCAACAATTAGCTGCCTTAGTTTCATTTATTGTGACATAAAAAATCTGGTTTATTGAGAGCTCTATTGAATAAGATTTCTATGATATGCACCATGAGAAAATATCTTCAAACTAAAATGATTGTTTTGCTGTAATAAATTGAACCATATGTACACTATGTTATTCAATCCTTTTTCTTCAAGGCATAAATTGATATTAAAGAACATTTAAGTCATAACACATGGTTATCCAGGCATGAACGAGGCAATAACCCATATAAGTTGTCAAGGTGAAGCCAAAGCATTTATTAGAGGTTTGTGTTGTTTTTGAAAAGTGCACGGTTGGATAAACATGGATTAGTGCTATTATGCTGCTACGATGACTCAAGTGTGTTTTTACAGTGTCAGTAATTTTTATGTTTAAAAATCACTGGTGCAGTATATTAGCTATAATTTATGTTTATCATCTTGTGTACTCTAATAGGTTTCAACAAACCATTTAACACTTCAGCTTGTGCATATACATTACTTAATAGGTATTTATCTTAAAAAAGAGATACTTAAACGGGACTTTCAAAGCTTGCAACTGCATGCTAAGAGCAAATACTGCAGTCAGGCACATTAACTTTTCTTCCTCTGGTCTGCATTTAACTTTCAGCAGTGTGACCACCCAATTTCTTTGTACATTTTGCTCCTAACCAGAGCAAGAAAGATATATCATCTCTAAACCCCATCAGCCTGAATGACATCGAAGTCCCTGACATGAAGTGTCCGTCACACTTACTAAGTAGAGTCGATGTGATAAAGCCTACGCAGCTGAAAATGCCAATAAGTTCCTGTCATCAGAGGTTGCCCTTTCAGGATAGCATAGGACTTTATGCTTTCCTAGTTAAAGGATACTGCAAATAGCAGACTCTATTAATTATATTTCTTTTGCTACTCTTTTTGGTACCTTGGCTTGCTTATTTTTGAAAATCAGTTACCCTTTCTCATAACTCTCAGCACCTGGTTTGTGGAGCAACCTCATCTGAATATAAAAGAGTTTGGCAAAAGAAAGAAATGAAGTAGAAGCTTCACTTGGGGAGGGCTTTTGGGTGGCAGTGGATGAGTTGCACATAATTTATGATACTATTGAGTGCTTCTGACAACATGCTGCTTATTGCATGGGTTGTGCTGATGGTGACTTTCTGTTCTAGACAGTCTAGGTTTGAATGACTGGTATTTAGTGCTTCCATAAAAGAGATTGATGGCAATTTAAAAATCATCACACTGGTCTTTTCTTGGGGTGAGAGTTCTTCTGCAGTTTCTGAAGTTAGATATTAGTCAGTAATTTGCAGAAAAAACAGACAAACAAATATTGCTGTAAATTCTGTTTACAAATCTCATAAAATGCCTGATTCCTTCATTAGTGAGGTCATTTCAGAGAAGGAAAAGGAGTTGATGCAGAACCCTGAGATTATGGACATGCTGATCTGGTGCATAATAGATTTTTTACAAAGAGGTTATCAATTCTCCTGACTCAGTCAAGCATATCTGTTGGCTGAGTCTGCAAATAGGGAGGATTTATTACTCACATGGGAATAATTGACCAAGATGGACTACTTGTTATTGCAGACTACTTTTTTGGAGTAACCTATTTCTTAAACATAATTAAAGAAGTATTGATATAATTTAGAGAACATTCCTAAGTGCCTACAAACATATAACTTACTCATTCAAATTTAATTTTATGGAAGTACATTTAAAGTATTTAGATGTCAATTGATATCTGTAATAATTACTAGATAATAGATATTGCTTTTTCTTTAATATTCACCTATTTAATAATGGAGTACTAAAAAGCCATGCCTTACTTTTTATTACACCTAAACAACACACACAATTTTCACTGCTTTAGAGTACACATTTACAACTCTCTTCTCGTGTTGCAAAAGGTACTGCTAGCTTCCATGTTAGGCATCATGCAAGATTATTCTGTTGACATTTTTAGAAGTTTTAATGTTCTGTGCAGTAGGTGATGCAGTGTAGTCCATGTTTGATGTGTTTCCTGGAAGCATTACTTATTAATTTTGTTACAGAACTCGCTGCAGACCACATGGGAATATGGTCCCATTTTGCAAGGTAGTATAAAAAAGCATCATGAAAGAATGTTTCTGCCCCAGGGAACTTACATTTTTACCGTTTCATATCTAGAAAGAATTGAAAACATAATGTTTTCCCAGGTAAACAAGGACAAGGAAGTCAGAACTACATTTTTGTGTAGGTCTGTACTGTGTCTTTAATTTTTTTCTTTTTTGTCTAGTTTAAGAAAGAGTGATTTCATATATCACAACAAAAGTAAGGAAGGAAGACTTTGAAGCAAAACTGATATTACTGTCCTCATTCTAACATGGCTTTACACTTTCCACAGCAAAACTCTTACAACCTTCCTCTAGGGAAAAAAGTGCAGATCTTTTTGAATACTGCTGTCTCATCTGGAAAGCTTTTCAGAGCTGCTTTTAATCCTGTGCAAAATTCAGAGGCTTTCTTGTGAGTGAAGATGCTGCAAAGGCCAGCTGTTGTCCATGACATGGAAAGCCCTTAGCCAAGGGCTGAGCTGCCCCCAAGGACATAGGGTCAGGTTCATCACTGGTTATAGTCAGTCAGAGCTTGGCATGATGGCCAAAGAGGCCACTCATCAACCCAATTATCAGGCAAGCTGATAATCAAATGCATTTATCAAGTTCACTGCTATTGCCAATTTTAAAATTATGTAAGATATTAGCAAATATCTTCCTTTTCCTTCTCTGATGATGGTAATGACTACTACAAGTGACTGTGTTGTCAGTGTGATTTTTCTACTCAATCTCTGGTGAAAGCTCTTCTGTTTTTCTGGCCATGTTGGCAGCCATGGCAGTAATGGAGTAAAATCCCGTTATATCTCCTGCTGTTCTGCACCAAAGGCCTCTGATAATACTAACTCCTTACATGGCTATCTCTGGAAACATTGTCCTCTTTCTGTCCCAGTGACTGTTTAAAGTAGCCTTTTATCTATAGAACAGATACTCAAAACAGATAAGGTTGAACGTCATGGAGGAATGAAGGTGGAAGCAGGATAGCCAAGACCTTGATGTCAGCCCTGGTCTTAGTAAATCAAGATCAGCTTGAATGGCTTTTCGTATGAGTGCTGATGTTATTATAAATAGATGACCTAAAAATAGGGGAAAGAAGGTTATTTCATATTTCAAATATTACAGGCAAATTTTGAAATTCTATTGTTGAATTGAAAAATGAAATCACAAAAGAGTTTGATCATAATTTGGTGTATTTTCTTAGATGTATATATTTAGATTTTTTTTCCTGTGAGATACATAGTTTGCATTGACATTACTGTTATGTGAAAAGTTTGCCAAATTTAATCAAAATATTTTGATTGTTTATTCATTACTCTCAGTGATGAAAATGTACTGATATTCTCACAAACAAACTTACTTTCTTAAGTAAGACCTTCTTTCTCATAATTATGCAAGAAATAGAGACATGAAGAATTTATCTTTTCATACTTCCCATTTAAAACTCATTCTTGCATTACAAAAGAAGAGACAGAACAGTTTTTTTTAGGAGCAAACAGTTCAAAAAAGAAATATACCTCCATCTCCTCAAATATATACATATAAGAATAACAAATACACAATCTTCCAATCTCATTAATTTCTTACATTTTTTTGTCAGATAACTACTTAAAAATTAATCTTTAGTTATGTACAACGTGAATCTAACTCTACTATTGACGGTCTTGTATCAAATGAAGATGATATTAATATTGAAGGAAACAGAGCACTCTATACCTTACTCATCTCATCTCCCCCAATAAAACTGTATCCACTGCTGGGATATTATTTAATTTTTAATTTTTTTTGGCTTAGGACCCCTGCTTAACAGATCAAAACTGTCCCAGAAAATTTTAACTTCTAATATGAGAAAAAAAGAGAATTTTCAAAGGTTAAGAGTAGGAAAGAAGGAAAAACATTAGGGAGAAAAATGTCATAGCAAGTGCATGAATAATTTTTTCATTGTTTCTAAAGGATCTTAAAGGATTTGTAAAATCTGTTATTTCTACACACATGTGACAATATCTTAAATTACTGCAGCTGTGCTGAAGTACAGCTTTATACTAATACAAAATTGTTTAGCTCTGAGAAATATAATTTTCCTAAGACGTTTCTTCTTTGGATAAAATCATTTGCACTTAACCTATCTGGTTAGCTTGATATTCAATAAAACAAAACTGTTGTAGACTGGTTAAACCTAAATCTGAGTTGTTCTTCTAGGACAGTGATCTAAAAGCTGCATTACATGAACTGACACAAGACTCAATCCTCTGCTTCCTGATAGTTGTGGAAGTGCACTCTAACAAGTAATACAACACATAAAAGCAAACTGTGAAAAAAAAAAAAACTAAAAAACCCACCAAAAACAAAACCAAAAACACCAAAGACCCAGTCTAGAGGGTTTTTTCTTTGCTCATAATTTCTCACAAAACAAGTTTTCCTCTTTCCATTTTTCAAAGCAGTTACTTGCACAGCTTGAGCAAATCTCAGACAGAACATTGACAGCATAGTTTGGCCTTTGTGCAGATGTGTAACAAGATACCAGGCAAGACATTTTGTCTAAATTCCAAGGTGGTAAATTTTGTACACTTGTTCACTTATGAAGATTATGGCTTGTATGTAGCAGTTTTATGCTTAGAGTTTAGATTATTTTCTAAACAAATACTTATAGGAAACTATACAAACTAAGGCACTATCAGTCTTAACAGAAGCAATTCTGACAAACAATTATTTTCATTTTAGCACTGACAATTATGTAAATGTGTCTGGAACAGCAATGGGCACCTTAATTATGACACCTAATTATACCAGTTTATTTATACACCTCCTTGAACAACAACATTTTATTTATAACTCTCCCACTCACACAAAGAAAAGAAAAAATAAAATGGAATTTCATAGATGGTTGCTTTATCATTGAAACATAAACACAACTTGAACTATTTGAACTCGAACCTTCACGTGTATGGCATGTCCACATTGTGTTACATTCTTTTTGTTTTCCATCTTTCAAAGAAAGATAACTTTCTATATCTCACTATGTAAGAGAAACACTCTTTCATTCCTGTTAGAAATCTTTCATACCATATTAAAATGCAACCCAAAATTACCTACATTCCCTTATTTTTAAAATTTTTCACAATCTTCTTGCTGAAAGTTACAGAATCATAAAGACTTTAGGTTGGAAAAGATCTTTAAGATCACCAAGTCTAACCATAAGGCTAACACTGATGAATCCATCACTAAACCATATCCCAAAGTGTTAATTTACATATATTCTAAATACCTCTAGGGATGGTAACACCACCACTTTCCTGGAAAGCCTGTTCACGTGCTGGACAACCCTTTTCAATGAAGAAATTTTTCCTAATATCAAATCTAAACTTCCCGTGGCGCAGCTTGAGGCCTTTTCTTCTTATTACTTGGAAAAAGAGACCAGCCTCCACTGCACCCTTCTTTCAGGCAGTTGTAGAGAGCAATAAGGTCTCCTCTGAGCCTCCTTTTCTTCTTCAAGCCCAGCTTCCTCAGCTGCTCCTCACAAGACTTGTGCTCCAGAACCTTTACCAGCTCCGTTGCAATTCCCCGGACATGCTCCAGCATCTCAATGTCTTTCCTGTCATTATATACTATTTTTGATACAGGCCAGGATGTCATTGGCCTTCTTGGCCACTTGGGCACACACTGGCTCATGTTCAGTCACTGGCAACCAGCATCTCCAGGTCCTTTTCTGCCAGGCAGTTTTCCAGGCACTCTGTCTGCTCTGTGACACTGCCTGGGGTTGTTTTGGCTGAAGGCAGGACCTGGCACTTAGACTTGTTGAACCTCTCACAATTGGCCTCAGCCCATCAATCCAGCCTATCCAGATCCCTCTGTGGAGGCTTCCTACCCTCCAGCAGATCAACATTCCTGCCCAGCTTGTGTCAGCTGCAAACTTACTGAGGGTGCACTCCATCCTGTCACCCAGATCATTGATAAAGATATGAAAGGGGACAAGACCCAACACTGAGCTCTGGAGGACACCACTTGTGACCAGCTGTCAGCTCCATTCACCACCACTCTCTGGGTCTGGCCACCCAGGCAGTTGTTTACACAGTGAAGAGTACAGCTGTCCAAGCCAGGACCAACCAGTTTCTCCAGGAGAATGCTGAGGGAAACAATGGCAAAGGCTTTAGTAAAGTCATAGACAATGCCCACAGCCTTTTTCTCATCCGGTAAATGGAGCACTATTGTCATAGAAGGAGAGTACCACAGTATACATGAAACCAAGATTTATAAAATATTTTATGAAATATAAGATCCCAGTTCTCTGCTTGAAGATGTTGCAATCTTCCTTCTGGATTATCATAATTTGTCCTTTCCAAGAAAATAATGTTTTTCTATAGACAAGCAGGACAATTCCATCCAAATTATCATGACCAGAGTCCTTGCTTAGGACTTGCTTAGGATTTGGTTAATGCACTTAATAAATAAGAGAAATAATGAATCAATGAGAACATCTCAGCTTTCCAGTTAGGCTGTATTGTCCATCAAATAAAGTATTACAGAAAATGTCTGTATGTCTCTGAGTCTTTCCATCACTGAATGATCTGAATAACCTTGGGGTCGAGCACAGAGAGCTAATTGAACAGAGATGTTGCTGGAGATGAACACTTGTAAGTGGCTTTGCTCTATTATGCTGTGTTTTAAATTTTTTTTCCCCTGCTGCAATCAGAGAAATGGGATTTTATAACTGTGTTTTAGAAATCATAGAATATCCTAGGATAGAAGGTGCTCACACGTATTGAGTTCAACTCCCTGTTTCAAGTAAGAAAGACTGCTCTGATGGATACACCCGACATCTGTTTCTCTCCCAGAGAATAGAGCCCCAGAACTGTCTAGCACTTGGCTAACAAGGCATCATTGTTACATAATTCCCACAGCACGTTCTAAAGAGGTTGTTGACCTTCCCTGTTATCTTATTAGTCTCATTTAATGTCTTTGAAACATTTCTTGTCCAAGCTTAGTAACTGTCATTGAGTCCTTAGGTTAGGTTCATCTCTTCACTGTTTTCTATTCAAGGAAACAGTGATAATTATATGGATTGTTTAGATTTGGGGTTTGGGGGGGAGGGATTTGTTTGTTTTTTAAAACTGATTCAACATGTGGTAAAACTGGATAATACAATTTTATTCTTGTATAAATAAAAAAATAATTTTATTATTTGGTTTATACGATTTTTGGATAATATTATTTATTACTCATTTATTTGTTAAAACAAAACCTGATTTCTGTGTCCCAGAAAAAAATCCTGAAATTTATCCTATATACATCCTATAAAATCCTAGATCTTCCATTTGCAGATATTTATTGTGCCCTAATCTCACTTGTTTTTATTTCCTGACAATGCACAATGAATCTTTATAATCCTCTTTCAAGTTATTCTGTAAGGTGTCCCAGCCATGTTATAATTTAAAAGTGCAGGATTCTGCCATTATTTCTAAGATTCCTAGTTTAGAATGAATCACACAGCCAAAGATTTATATTTTAGTAATCACGACTGGCACAATTCTTTCTAAAATTTCAGCTGTACATTTAATATGACTAATAGCTTCTGGTCCCCAAACTTGATATATTTCTTCCTTTACATGCAATTAAAGTTATATTTTCAGGCACAAGAGTTCAAAATTACTTCACCAGCAAGTGAGATCACTAAAGCTGGGTAAAATAGAGATGACAAAATTGTACCAGGAGGAATCAGAGGGAATTAAACAGATTAAGGAAGAGGAACAAGACTGAGAAGAAATTTGGCAGTCTGATAATGACAGAAACCTTCTGATTTTTTCCACCTTTCTTATCCTCTCTCATTTCTCTCATTCTTTTGTGCTAGAGCTTTGTTTTTCAGTAAAACAAACCATACACTTTTCATAGGTGTTGCTTGAGAAACTCAGGACAATTTCATCTCAGCTTGTGACTTTAACATTTATAGGAGAGTAGGATCCAGAAAAAACCACTGTGCTCTAACTTAAGATCTGAGTTCAGATCAGAGCCTGAAACTTAGAAGCCAGCACAGCTTGAATGGGAACATCACAGAGAAGAGACCCTGAAGTCAGGAAAAGTTCTTGATTTAAACCTTTAATATGAGGAATGCAGGAATGGACAGTAAAGGAGTACTTCACTTAAAAACTACAGGAAGCAGTACTATTCTGAGAGGACTAGTACCTGGATCATGGTTCATTTTCGTAAGAAATATGTACAGTATATTCATGAGTGTCCTCAGTGGGGCTGATTCTAAGACAGAAGCACATGGTTGATACCTTCCCTTTTGGCAGATTTGTTTTCAAACTGGTATCAGTAATTTGGTCCATGGAAAGAATAATGTCTAGGTAAATAATGGAGTTGAGACTGGGAGTGCTGAGTTTGGAGCCCTAGAACAACAGAATATTTCTGATGACTCTCAGCTGGATGGTGGTATTTTCCCACATAAGTGCTGTAAAGATACATAAAAGAATTGCAGAGCCTTTCAAAGCTCTAAACAACTTGCTTTCTGCATGTCATTAAGGGTGCTGGGGATATCTACCATGCATCTGTTCACAGGTATGCACAGGCTTCCCTGAGAAAGCTTTATATCCTATAGCCTATGACTCTGTAGTCTTGAAGTCATAGCAATGTGAACTTCAGCTTCCAAGGACCTGCCAATCTTCTGCTGGGCCTGTGCTGCTTGCTGTAACACCTGAACAGTTTTGGTACACGAGCTAGTTGAAGGATGCACACATAAGATGCAATTCTATGCACCAGGATGGCAGTGAATATCCTTCACTTTGTAGCTGCAGTGCAGTATAAAACTCCACATATTTGTACAGGGTAGCATTCGTAAATCGAACTATTCCATCTGCCTGCAAGTTTGCACTGTTTCTTTCCAGTGAACAGAAGCACTATTACATCTGCCTTGTGAAACTGCTTGGAGCTGCTCAATGGCTGCTCAGTTCATAAAACCATAAAACTGCTTATCTCAGTGCTTGCACAACAGAGATGTAGAAACAGGGAGGAATGCTGGTGAGATGGCAATCTAGACATCTTGACTCTTACTTGCTCAGAACCACTGTGATTTCATACATTCTACAAGAAAAGCAGGTTTTGAGTTTTCTAAGAGTGCAGGTATATTTTCTTTCTATGTTTACATCACCAAGAAGTTCTTATGTTAAACATTGCTTATAATTTAAATATGGCCTGCTTGTAGGGATACATATAAAAGAGTCAAGCAACTTCTTATTGGTAGTGAAAGAAGAAGAAAATATTTTAAATGTCCAGTTCACTCAGAATCCTGCACTGATGTCTAACAACAGCACAAATTAAAACATGATGACTACAGCCTG
The DNA here is from genome assembly GCA_016584745.2 of Phylloscopus trochilus trochilus. NCBI lineage: Eukaryota > Metazoa > Chordata > Aves > Passeriformes > Phylloscopidae > Phylloscopus > Phylloscopus trochilus. The sequence continues at coordinate 36,611,808 of WQNJ02000546.1, forward strand.
TAATTTTTGGTAAAGCACTCAGAACTGTCATTAGATGGGGGTTAGAGTGGACACAGTTCCAAGAGAAACTGAGTGCCCAAATCCCTTTAAGTAGCTTTGGAACTACTTTAAGTCAAGCAGTCATGCAGTCAAGCCTTATATCTTTTGAGTCATTGACAGATGTAATACTCTCTTCACTGATCTGAAGAGGAAAAGACAAATAAAAACAAAAACAGCACCTCCAGTTAAGAAATTTCTTCAACAAGGAATTTTTAAATGTGCACTCATTTGGCAGCAGCCTTATTGTAAGATGATTATACAGTGTATGAATGTTTATTGCTTGACTTTAAGATGCACAATGTAAGATTAACAATTATAGTGGGGGCTTTTTTTCTGCAAATGCTGTATTTCTGCTATTGTGTTTGCAGAATACAGCTAGATAATAATTGATTCTGTGACAGGGATTGGCTAATTTGCCAACAGTATAGTATAAAACACATTTATACAGTCAATTACACCCAAGTGCATGGCCTATTTGCTTTATAATTTCATAAACTTGCCAGCAATTTAAATAAAAAAGTTCCATTAAATTATCATATCATGTGATAGAATGATATTGCCAAGTATATTAAACCATGTGTGTTCAGCCAGAATTAATTAAATAGTATTACTTTTTTCTTATTAACACATTGAACCTATCCTTCCTACTCAGTACTAGAAATAGAAGCCTATTAGTGAACAAAGTAAACTTAAGGGCAAAGTTTAAACATTTTCCTGAGGGTGCTTCATTAAAATTCCTCGTTCTTTTGTTTAAACATTTGCTTATGCTAAATGTACTTGTATTGTGAAAATATTTTATGTTCTTAGATATGAATACTGGAGAAGTTTAAAGGTAATATTTAATAATAATATTCAGATATTTGGGGCAGATCTGATCTTACTTTCTCATCCAACTTTGTTTTAGACTTCATTCCCTACCTATCCTTTCTCATGTTTTGATAGCCTTATGAGGTAAAAAGCAATATTAATGGTTCAGCATGACCATTATCCAAAATCTCCTCATCTTTCCCTGTCAAACAGTGAAATAAATAGGAAATACCTGTTTTATATGAAATATATTAACATGATGGCTCTTCTTATTTGAAGAAAGTGACAATGAACAGATAGAATTAACATTTCCATATACTTTTAATACAAATTGACCTGCTGAGTAATAAAACAAAAATTTCTCAATAACCTGGTCTGTGTACATGCAAACATGCATTCTCCCCCTCTGTCCCTGTCTCTGTCTCTCTTTCTGTCTATCTGTCTGTCTCTCTCACTCTTTCATATCAGGCAGTGAAATATCAGGCACTGTTTGAGATCTCTTGGTTTTGAAACACAGGGGATCCTTTTAGGGAAAGCTCTATCATCTTATTTTAAAAAAAGACTTTTAGAAAACCTCAGATTTAAAAAGTGCTGCTTTGTAATTACTGACATGTATTTAGTTTAATAAGATAGTGTGTTTGAAAGTGGATAAGCATATCTTTAACAGCAGTCTACCAGGAATCAGCAGAAATAATTACTGTCAAGATTTAATTATGTCAGACAAGAGTATCTGTCCTGAATAACAGTGTCGACAGTAGACCCTGGCGTTGCTGTACGTTCAAGCCAGCTCTCTGTATACTTCTGTTAAACAAAATCTTAGCTATTCTGCTGTGACTGACTTCAAATTAATGTAATTGAACATACCAAAACAAAGAAAAAATTATGGATGATAAAAAAAATTGAGGAATATGAACAAAAAAAAACTTTTGAAAGAGTTGGGGTTGGCCTTTCTGTTACATGCAAGACTTTGATCAGAAACATTTCAGCATGTTGATGTGGGAGCAATGTGGTATGACTGTATAAAAGAGATCGGGGTTTATGTGTAAGAGTCTCTACCTTCTCTTAAGAGAAGCTTCAAAAATGATGTAAAATAATTTTGACTGTGATGTTGATTTTCTGATTTTTAAGTCAGGATTTCATTAGAATGTTCCAAACTATGCAGAATATTATCGTTTGTGTTGCAGCTGAACTGAAATACTAAGTTTTTGATTAACCAAGCAAGTGGTGTTATTGAGCAAAGCAAATCTATAATCTGAGTAAATATTACACAGTATTATTAAACAAGCTTTAAAAAAGAAAGAAAAAAGAATTGTACTAGACTTAATTAAGGCTTCAAGTAAAGCTTGCTTTTATTGGCAATTTTTTTGTTGCAACAAGAAAACTAAAAATTAAGAGGATGGTTGGCAGCAATATTGATATGCTAATGGATAAACATGCTAATTTAGAAAAAAACTAATCAGCAAAGACATTACTAATGGAAATGTACTGGAAAATGGCTAATGCTGTATGCAGACCTGGTATCTCCCAAATTAAGAAGAACTCATTTTGTGTTTATAATTGTAACTTGGAAGCTAAGCCTTGATCTTGTCTCTGCTTTGCTTTGGTTAATATTTAAAGATATTTCAGATGACCTGTCCTGGTACTATGACACCTGTTCAGCTTCTCTGTAATTATGCTGCTGAAATTACATGTTCTGTTTATTGAAAGGAGAGCTAAAAGTCTTACATTTTTTTTCTGTCAAATTTACCAGACACTTTCTCCAGACAAAGAGACCCTTCAAATTAAAGAGTATGTGTGAGTCTGGTCTTTTGACTGAGGTGTGCCAGAACTGCTCTGATTATCAGTATTAGATGTTCACTGTCTCAAGAAATGATAGATTAATGATGCGTTTAGGCACTAGGGTAGGATTTTTAGAACACTTATTTTTTGCTCTGCTTTTTTACACACGATCAATGGCTTTACTTGCAGCTGATTTAAACCAGTTCTGAGTCTTTTCTCTCATCCCACTACCACCTGCATGCCTTTTCATCTTTTTTTTTTCCCCGAGATGGCTGTTGCAAATACTTTTTTAGAGGGTACACACTCTCTTTCTAATTTTAGTCTGTATTTTGAGAGTACAACTGTAAAACAGGTTATTTTATCCACAGATCATGTTATGAAAGATTTCTGAGGTGTTTTAAGTCTAATAATCTTTTCTGGCTGGAAACTGTCATTTAAAGCTTTCAATTAAGGAATTAAATAACAAACATTGTTTTGAAACAGTTTTCAGAATTCTTCAGTGTACTGGGAAGGTATGGAGGACAATACTTCAGTGCTTAGAGCTGTGTGGTCTGTGAAGGTTGGAGATGTTCAGTTTAGTGGTGAGGTGGAGTTTGAAGATCTGGGTTACATGAACTCAAGATCCAAGGGAATGTTTGCATATGCACTTCTCAAACCACTTTGGACTGTTTTCATGTAGTTCTCATGTATTTTTCTTATATCCTATACATTTGAAAGAAACAGAAATAGTGGGATAAACTGTGCTTAAGTGATAAAAGATATTTCAAACTGCACAGATATTAATAAATTTATTCAGATTAATACCTTGTTTTAAAGCATATTTATTTTGTTTTCAGAGTGTTGTTATGTGTCGATCATAGAGAACAGGTTCTTAAATTGAAAAACATTTATCTTAAGGCGTTATGGATGTATTGCATAGAGATAAATAATTTCAAATTGATTTAAATCAGTCAGTGCCTTATAACATAAAGCAAGATCAGAAGACCTATTGACATCGGAAAATTACTCAAGCCTAATGTTTATAGAATAAATTTAAGAAAATCTAAATCCCCAAGGATTTTTAAGTGAAAAGAATTCTAAAAGAATTTCATGTCCTAATAATTGCCAGGATTCCACATTTTATGTCCTGACAAATAAAAACTCAATTAGCATCACTTCCCTGCCTCTGATTGAATGCATAGTACATTGTCATTATTCTTTTTTAAGAATAAATGAAAATATCTATGAAATTAATTTTTGTCAGATTGGCACAGGACTAAATAAAACTGAGTTCTGCAAGACTATTGTAGATGAGGGAAATTTACTCAATCCTTTACGACTGACCTATAAACAGGAATACTTTAGCCCTATGAGCAAATGGGTCATTCGCTTTGGATTCACACAAATGGCATTTGAACAGAGAAAGACAATTGTAGGATAATTTTAATTAGACAGTACTTGATGCTAAGTGTTAAAGTTTACATGGCTCAGACTAATAACTGAAAATAAGAAATTACTACTAAATGCAAAAAAAATTCTTGCCCCCCACAGATCAAATCATACAACGTAACAAAACCATACCTCAACATTTGGAAATTTTACTTGTTTTTTCACTTATTTAATAATTAAAATAAATTGGAGAAGAAATAAACATCAAGAAATTTATTTTCAATAAATAAATTACATCAGAAAAGCAAGTAAAGTAGGAATGGTTATTGTTATTGCCAATAAAATTTTAAATGAAAAAAAAATTCTCCCAATATGGTAAAATTAGGATGCCCTTGTATGATGCAATGATTATACTTCATCATTCTCTGATGAATGATTGTATTCAGAATGGACCATCTTCCTGAGGCTACATGTTTCTAACTCACAGAGCTGAAACTTGATTCTAACATTATGGTGTTAGGATACTACAGTGTATTGCCTAGATTCAGGTTAATTATTGCTTGTTTGGTGTTTGTTACTGCAGGTCAATTGATTCAGTATTATGTGTTCTGTAATGGGCATTAGATTTGGCAACACTGGATGTATATAAGTACAGCATAAGTAAAGTTTCTTGAGGTAATTTGACTTAGTTCTACAAAGCTTGTTTTATAAGATAGCATCTATATGTCACCCACATCTGATAGGCAATGGTCACTTTTCACTTTAAAGGTTCAATGATACAGATAGAAATGGAGTGGTCATTTAAAGCACAAATCTCATCAGATATATAATTGCAGAATTATTGCTAATGTCCACTTCCAGCAAGTTTTGTAGGTAGTATAAAAGAAAGGATTGAAGCATGAATGGAACCAAATTATTGCCAAAGTGTTGTTCAAGCCAACTGGAGATAATGAGCCTTAGTGTATATAAAAGTCCTTATGAAAAAGCTAAATATGAGTTCCAAAAATTCATACCCATCTTTGTTATATTCTGAAGACAGAGAACAATTTTACTCCCACTATACACATAGGCGGCGTATTTTCATTGTTGGTGTCAATGCATTCCATCTTTGGCTTTAAACGAGCTGAAATGAGACAACACCAAGATGTGTGGTGCCATTGATTCACTGGAGAGAAGGGAAGCCATCCAGGGAGACCTTGAGAGTCTTGAAAGGTGGGCCTGTGTGAACCTCATGAAGTTCAACAATGCCAAGTGCAAGGTCCTGCACATGAGTCAGGGCTATCCCAGGCACGGAGATGAAAAGGGTCCACAGAGACATGAGAGCAGTACCTGAAGGGGACCTACAAAAGAACTGGAGATGGACTTCCTGCAACAGCATGAAGTGATAGAGAGAATGGAAACACAAAGAGAGTAAGGTTAGGTTAGATATTAGGACAAAATCATTTACTGTGAGGATGTTAAAGTAATGGAACAGTTTGTCTGGACAAGTTGTGAATGCTGCATCACAGCCAGCCGTGATGAGACTTTTAGCAACCTGACCTAGTGGAAGATGCCCCTGTGTCCATGGAAGGAAGGCTGGAACTAGGTGATCTTTAAGGTCCTTTCCAATCCAAACCATTCTATGATTCTATGAAGTTAGCAAAATGTTCATGACTTTGCATTGGTTCTTCCTGTAGAAATAAGTATCACTCTTTGCAACAGGTTGATGGACCCCATATCTATTGTGCATCCTGTTGGACTTATTTTTTGTTATTTCTAGTGAAATATCTTCTTCTCTTTATCTCATTCTTTCTTAGAAATAGAATAGTATTGCATTCAATAATGAGTTACATACTGCCATTTAAAATGGTATTAAGTATAGTTGTCGCTCCCTAAAACTGTAATTCTATAGGTATTTAAACAAAAGGAATACTCTAGACCTTTTTGAGGGATAATTTTTCAGGAAGATGACATACATTACTGAAGCATAAGAAATACAAATAGCTTTAAGATATTTATGCTTTTTACAGGCATTCTAACCTTTTTAGAAAATGGCTATAATTTGAAGATATAATGTGAAGGGAGTGTTCTTAATGCTACATTAATTACAAGGGCTCGCTTTCATTCCCTCTTTGCAGACATTTTTGTATTTTTATATGAAAAGATGCATATAATATTGTGGCAATAATGAGCTTAATGTAACTGGAAGCTATCAGATAAGATTGTATCAAAATTTCAAATACAAATAGCACCAGGTATTGTATGTTTGAATGTCTCTCTTCATATCTACATACTGAAAACTTTTTATTTGCCACTAAGTGGCACTGTATTATTGTTAGTTGGTTGTTCAGATGCTATTAAAAAACCTTTGGGCCAAATTTATTCTTGATAGAATCTTATTAAGTCAATGGCATACATGTGAAGTGCATTTGGCCCACAGTTTTAAACAGCACCTAATTCTAAATAATTGCTGTACATTTCCATTGTGGAGGCCCAGAAGTAAAATAAAAATCAGTTTGTGCTTAATCTTGCAAAGTGCTGACCCTTTCATTTGGCATTTAACTGTTTCATTATAATTTTTTTCCTACTGAATTAGCCCTAGTTAAAAAGGATCATCTTATCTATTTCAGTAGAACTGTCAATAGATTTTGATTTAAAAACAGATGAGCTCTGTGATCTTTGCATTAACCCTTAATTTTCATCAATATCATATTTATTGAAAAGTATGTGAGTCTGCTATTGAAAACCTTGTTGTACTCTAACATGATATGTTAAGAACAAAAACTAAAGAAGATTAGGTTTATCAAATGTCACAATTAACTTTTTTTTTCCTTACAGCGATAGAAAAATAAATAAGCTCATGAGAATTTTCAAAACAGTGCCTAAGATCACTTTTTTCTTTGTCTTATCACTGTGCAGAAAACACAGAAACGTGTTAAAACCTTCAGACACCATAAACTTTTAAGCAAAACTGCTTGCAACTTTGGTATAAGAAAATCCTTTCCCTCTTAATATACATTTAAATTGTTACTTGCTTAGATAGTAAAAGAAAATTACAGCTATTTTCCTGAATTGTTAGTAAAGAGATAGTTTATTAAATCTTTTATATATGAACTGAGAGACTTATTTGAGAACAAAAGGCCATGTTCACATCCAAGAATACCTGTCTCATTGGCTTCATACAGAGCAAGTAACATGAGAATGGAACATGTGTGCATGAGAGTGGAACATGGCACAGGATCTCTGGTGGAGGAAGGTATACTTGCATGAGAAAACATTACCTTTGGAGGACAAGCTCCATGAGCTGTCTGCACCTGGCAAATATTTCCCTTCCAGTTTTCTGTTAGACACCCACATTGTTTACTCCTTCCACAATAGCAGTGCAAATATTTCTTTTAGATCTTAGCAGTGCCTTATCAATACGTGACAGGATATTTAAAGTCAGGGTTTTTTTCTGATAAGAGCTATCATTTGTAAAATGGGAGAGATATTACTTTCTTTACAATGTTAGTTTTGTTAAAAACAGGAGTATTTTTTTTCCTTTATCTAATACTAATCCTTGTTTAAGGTTTAAAAAATTTCTGAAAAGCTAAAAATTGCAGAAACTATGAGAGTGGAAAGGCTGATTTGGTGAGACCTAACCTTTTATTAGGCATTTGCTAGAGTTAGCTAAAGGAGAGGAGGTTTGGGGCAACACCAATATCATCTCAGTTGTACACAATACTTAGGGATATTAGAAGGAGAAGCAATGGTGATTAAAACTGTTCTTGCAATGTGCATGGAAGACTTTGAAATCTGTCTTACACTGACTGACCAAAGCAGGAACTAGTGGGAACCTTTCAAATGTTGTTTCTTTATTTTATTTTTAATCTGGTTTTGAAAACACAAAGAAAAAATTCAAATACTAGAATAATTTTCTCTGATATGAGAACTTAGAGGAACCACAAATATTACTTTTGTGTGTATCTGTTTGGGACGTTTCTAATTTGGCTTATTATTAATAAATATATGAGCAACATATAGTTGGCAGGATGACAGTAGAATATCTCGTAACTGTTTCCCTTTTAGCAGTACAGTCTGTTCATATCTGTTCTGATTTAGCTACCAGTATCAACCAGAATAAACTAATATTCAGACATCTTGGGGAAAAGTAATATCTTGGAGAACTAGTCTACTTTCCTCCCGACTTCTTACAAAAACTTGGAAATTGTAAATACAAATTAATGTGAACTATTGTAAATATTAAGAAAATTTTCTGAAAGGGATGTTTAAAGACAGATTTTAAAAGCAGCTGAAGTTTGGAGCAGCTGACTTGGCTCTTACAGTTCCTATCTCCAGCAGAAAGTCTGAAAAAATATCTGTTGGTCTAGTCTGTGCCTACTCTGTGTGGTGCCAAATTCCAGCTGGATCCAAATGAACAAACCAACTTTGGAACTGGAATTGTGCACAGACTGTGAGAGTCAACACTGAAAGTGATGTAGTCTTAGCATCATTGGCAACATACTGCACATAGTGGGGTTTATCCTGTAAAGGTTTGACCATCTCTGTACTGATGCCCATTTTAATATCATTCTTTATAGTGTTTTCTTCATGGATAGCCTAATATTTTGTGATGCAGTAACTTGGAGATACCTCTTTAGTTATCCAGGATGAACTTGGAAGAGCAATAAATCCCATCATGATTCCTAAGTTTACTTACTGGAATGCTTCATGCATGAAGTATCATTGTGCTTTTTCTCCTGCTCAGTACTTTTTCTCATTAGTCTGAGCTACTGCAATCTTACCTCTGCAGAGCACTTATGTACTAGGTATCACTACCTTGGAACGCTGACAATGAAATCACTGCAGTTTAAGGCCATTAATAAAGTCAGTCTAGCAACTTTTGAAACTGATCTGTTAGTTCTTTGCTGACATCTGTGTTCATGAACCAATTGCCATTTAAAAATCCCATCTGACATTTTCAGTTGATAACCATTATGCCATTAAGATGAGTCCTATGAGAAAGTTCTTTAACCGCTCTATTTATTAAGATTTTTTCCTTCCCACTTGTTAAAAACAAAAGGCCTTCAGGTTTATTATTTCATAGTTGTAAGGGTTGAGAAGAAAAGAAATATTATTTTTTACAGACCATGAATGTACTTTTTTCCTAGCACTTCTCTTCCCCATCAGAAAAAAAAAAAAAAAAGTCCCCTCATCTGTGGCTTGTTGTAAGATACTATTCCTGTTTTGAATCTGTTGACTGGCATACAAAGTGTTTATAAACAGGGAATAGGACGTATGGAGTTTTGGATTTAGTATAGTCAACATTTTTGTACAGGTTACATAGAGATGTTTTAAATTAAGCAAAATTGAATCTAGTGTTTTAAATATGCTCTTTTATAAATCACACAAAAAATACAAATAAAATAATTTTTCATGCATACCTGCATAAAACAATATCATGTCCTGAAATCCATATTTAGTAAAAAGCTATTTATTCTCATTTGCGGTAGAACTATTAACTCTTTTTCTCTGTCATCTTCCAGGAATAAGAACTAAAAAGTGAATGATGTCTACAATATTTGGCTCATAGTATGTAACACTAGTAACAATATTTATTAAAGAAGCAAAATATACATGCTCCAGTTTATCCAGGGGTTAATCTTGCAGCTCTTTGCCTTCTGACAAGCATCTGTAATTCCATCTGAACAATCTGGGAACTTAAGAGCACAATTCTGAGGGCAAATCGAAGTCCTGAATATGAGAATATCACAACTGGATAAAAAGAAATCTACTGCAAGGTCAGCTGGTGGAAGAGTACAAGCATGAAAACTCTGATTAATGTAAGATAAAGCATGTCTGTGAGAAGAAGATGCCTATGTTTAACCTGTAGTTAGAGATGTTTCTAAAAAAGGAGCCTTAACCAAGCATTAGCTTCCCGTCCGAGATAGAAAGGATAATACAAAATGTGACTTGAATTTGTTTAGTGGTATGGGGGAAGATGGCACAGCACCTTATCTGGAATGTCAGAGTTAACACGTCTCTGCCCTACCACTCATCCCACGTTGCACTCTATATAGGATGTCTCTGATGACTGCATGCTGTGGGCTCTATCTCACATCTGCGGTAGAACATGCATTTCTCCTGCCGTTCGTATGTGGTAACGAGCGTTTTGTAGAGGATTCAGTGCTTACTTTCTGAGACTATACATCTCAGAGTGCTGAATCCTGCTTCACACCAAGTTTGTGAAGAGGCTTGGATCCTTACCCATGATTTACCAAGACTGCAGCCTACGCACACCTACAACTTACCCACACATAGAGAGATCATAGAAATCTGAGTAGATGGCACAGTAACCTAAATATGTAGCACCTGGGTTTTTGCACGTTTTCTCAGGCACTTTTAACTCTGCTTCTGTAGCCTTTTTCACTGTTCTACGGATTGGCTGACCAACATGTGCATAGAACTGAGATGTGCTTATCATTTGCATCAAGACCACTATCTCCCACACACACCTACATAACTAGCAATGACCTACATAAATCCTCATATAAGTTGCTTTAAATTACATGTGTCAAGCTGCAGGTGTTTCTGCACTAGGGCTTTTTTTCAACAAAGCTTTTGGTTTTTCTGATTCTTTAAGTTCAGAAAGTTGAATCTATAGTGACTCTATGATTTTGCAGAAATTAATGCTTTGTAGTCCACTATTTTTTATGGAAGTTGAGAGTGTATCAGTTGCTGATGGTGTAGTGGCATGCCTTAATTGTTTTTAAACAAAATTGAGGGCTGAAAATTGCTACCAAAAAAGATTTTTTTATTACTACCTCTCTTAACAATTTAAACTACAGACACAAGAAGTTTAGTGCTGGAGTTTCTGTGAGAATAACTCTAGATCACAGCTCAAAGTGGTTTTTGAATCTCATTTTTTAGAAGAACTTCTTTTATATATTTAGCTGGTAAAATGATAAGCTTTTTTATTAGTTCTTTTAATCATTCATAAATCCCTCTTTTCAGAAGTACTCTTCAGTGCCTGTGTAAATGTTGACACTGGGTCTGCCTTGGACTTGCATAGCCTGAGTGGGCACACTAGGCAATAGATTATGAAGGGGCCTTAAGGATGTAAAAAACATCTTTCTAAGCGCAAAAATAATTTTTTTAAACCTGTCTCACCACACTCACTCTCAGGCAATCTGTATGTCCTGTCTTTTGAACTTGTCTCAGAGCCTAAAAGGCAAAGAATAAAAAATTGCTCAACAGAACTTTCATTTCAATATTGTGCAGAGACTTATATATAGGAAATAAAGGTATGAGCAAAGTAAACTCCACCCATCAATGAACTTGAAAATATTTCAGCTAGTATTGTTTCATGTGTGCTGATTAAAAATAAAAATCCAGCATATTTCAGTTTTGTTCCCTGAGTCTGATCTTGAATATCAGTGAATTCTTGTGGTGAACTCAGCTTCACATTGTAACAGTGATTTTTATCATGGTCCTTAGTGGAGTTAGGAGCAAGAGTACAGTTGTCTTGAGTCAGATAATAACCAAAGAGGTTAAAAGTGAACACATATGTTTTTTCGAAAGAACATTTCCAGGCATGAATTTTCAGTTTCCTGTTAAACAAACAAAAGAATAACAGCTTGGGCCTAGTCCCCCCTTTTTTTAAAATCAGTGGGAGTTTGGGCCCCAGAGTCTACTTTAGCAGTTTATATTATTTGAAATGAAATATGACAGACAGTAAAATTATCCTTCTGACGAAACACTCATAAAAAAATTCTTTCAGAGAAGGGGAGAAATGAAAAGGGAACAGGAATTTCTGTGCTTGTTGTGCACTGAAGTGTTTTTTATTTAAAACTCTTTCTTGTTTAGAGGTCAGAAATGACAGTCTATCATTGCCTTGTATATCAAGCAGGAGACCCTTAGACATCTGTCTTCTGATGGACCCTGAGCACAGCAGGAGACATATAGAGCTGTAAATTTGAATGTTCTCCATGAAAAATTTCACTTGTCCTAGTACTTCATCTCCTCTTTCTACCAAAATATTGCATTTTCTCTTCCAATAAAGATGTTTTATAATGGCAATAAGGGGCTCTAACTCTAGAAGGTGGTATTGCTCATATTTTCTTTGTGTCATGCAGTTCCCACTGCATTATGATAGCATATGTTACCTCTCTGTCATGAGTTATTGGCTAAGTGCAGCACATTTTTATCTATATTTAGAAAACAACCTTCTTCTTTCACAAAAAAACCATGAGTAATGCTAGGCTAACCATATTGCATAATGGTTTCTATGCTATGTAAAATAATTGTATGTGGCACTTCCTACTTGGGTTTTGCTTCCTAAATCCCTAATTGCAAATATAATGCTTAAGTTCTATAGGCATTTGAGGCATTTTGCCATGCTGTGTTGGAATAACTATTCAGGCTGTCTTTGTACATATGAGATCTATAATAAGAAAATTTATTTTCAGTCCATGTGAAAAACAGCTGAGGTCAAATAATACCAATTCCAGAAAAAAATAGAAACATTAATTTCCAGTCACCAACTCCTCCACTCTTCCACAAGTACTGAAAAAAACTTGTCCTTGATATTTTTAGAGCAATTTTTGTAATCCCAATGTAAAGAAGTTAATGAAAATAGGTAAGGGCATAGTATTGATTTGCAGCAGTAGAAATCCTACAAATTCTGAATTTATATTTAGTGTTGTGTACAATACTGAAATTGGCAAATTTTATGTAGAGTATTTTGAATTTTCTAAATATAAGGACTCTGAGCAGACAACATATGTGTGTTTATGTATTATCAGACTACTACTTGAGAAGACTGTAGTTGCTTTGAGACCTTATTTTTCTTTTTTTTCTTAATTTCTAATTATTCTGGTGTATAATATTTAAAATTTGCTCACAGACAAACTTTAAAAAAACCCACTGCAATCTCAGCATTACAGGATGTGGAAGCTGAATTATTGCCTCAAGGTAATACATTTGGGAACACCCTTTAATCTGTCCTAATGCCAAGGTTCTTACTTGAGTGTTTCTCGGAGGCAGTCATTGCATCCTGACTAGTTTTAGAAAGTCCTTCCACATGGTATTTTAATTTTTTTGCCTTCTTATGAGCAAATAATTCTTAAGTTCCTTACAACAGCAAGCATCTTATTGTATCATAAATGCACACGTTGTCCTGAACGACTGTTGACTGAAGCAGCTGAATGTGAACGTGAAAATAAACACGCTGGCTGTGAGTCAAACTGTGTTGATGCAAGCCTGCATCAGGCACAAGCTTTAGATAAGCTTCAGAGAGTGAATACAGAGAGAAATCTTCTTCCTGTTCCATCCCGAATGTGGGTTCTTGCTCATATATCTACCTGGAACATAAATTTACCAGCTTCACTGTGTTCAGTGTGACCATGGCCATAATTTTTGTCCTCTCTGCACATATATCTGTCCTTACAGTTTGTGTCAGAACTGCACCTTTGTGGGGTTCTCTGAGTAGAGATTTTTTTTAAAGTGTTTTTGAAGCTGAAAATTTATGTCATATAAATTAAAAGCAAGAAATGCAATATAATTTTGGCAATAATAATTAATTTCAGACATCTAGAAACAGAACAAGGATTTTTATAACTGGAAAGCCAGAAAAAGATGTTTGTGTCTCAAGAGTGGGAATTAATTGTAAATTTTGGATTGTCAAAAGTCTACTCAGAGAGATGATGTAAATATGTAGCTGAAAAGAAGGATTCTCTTACCTCAATGTAGATTTCTGGACACCGAGAGAACAAGCAATGAAAAACTTATTGGCTCTTTAATTATGAAACTGAGAAATTAATGGAGATCACAGAGTTTGAGCAGTAAGGCAAGGTAGGTTTCTGATTACACACACTTGGATTTGAAGTAATGGCTGGAAACCAGACAGAAGCACAAAAACATGAAGTTGTTTCTCACTAACTAAGACTGTATGAAATATAATGCATGGGTGATGCACCTGCATTTTCTAGAAGTAGTGGCAGAAATGTAATAGGAAAGCATACTCTCATCCTTTCAGATGATAAGTAATCTGGAGTAATCTTACTTTGGGAGTAGAAACACCATGAAGAACAAAACAGTAACTTTTTTTAACATCAGTCTGTAAAGCTTGACTGGTCAAATGCGAGACAAAAGTGAAAGCAGGGCTGGACATGATGCAGTGGTAATTAATGAGTTCATGGAGAGATCAGCTTTTAATTCAAGTCCTCATAATATGTCACTGTTAAAAGACGAATAATAACAAAAATTATGTGACCTGACTTGAATTAAATAGTACACATGGTTATTAAGAAGTACTGACTTGTTGTTGATGTATAACATTTACCAACATTTTACTTTGTGTTTTATTGAAACCAAATCTCTTTAGTAATTTTCCTAGTAGTATTATATATGGCTGCTGATTTATAGGTCCCCGCTTTTTGTATACATATCATTGACTTCAGTAATTTTCTTGGGGAAAAATTATAAGGTATTTGAAATTTAATAACCACAAATAATTTTTCTGCTCCTACTGGAGAGGCCTTGAAAATCTGACTGTTTATAGATTAAACAGACAGTCCCATTCAAATTTTCAGAGGACATTTGTAAATATATAGGCATTATTAAGAAAAAAAATCTCTGTTCTAAACTACATTTTTTCCATGACCATTAATTGTGATAAATGGGGTATTAGCTATTTAAGAAAACTGAAAACCAGTTAAATTGCTAAAGTAGTTTTTATGTTCGTCCCCTTCCTTTTAATTAGTAACAGTTGTATGATACAAGAATTCTATTTCCATCCTAGCAGAAATGGCTTAGGAGACATTATATCCTTGTATTTCTAGGTAGGTTTCCAAGACATATGATAACTTTAAAACCTGATACAAAGACAAATATATTCTTTTTGATTTGAAGTGATAAAGCTCATAAATTTATGTAAAGTGTAATAAAAAGGAAAAGTTGTTGCCATTATCATTAAAAGTAGATTTACCAGATTGAGCTGAACCAATTGCTTTTGACAGCCCAGAGGATATTTATATTTTCAGTGAACTTCTTATATCAATTTTTCATCACTAAACTATTTACTCTTGCTGGACTAGCTAGATTTTGACTCCCTTGATTGTTCATATGGGAGGTAGATGATGACGTTATATTTGATTTTCATTACTCCTGTGAGTGTATACAGTTTGAGATGCTTAGTGTGATGCATTCTATTCATATCATATTACTTTAATTCCCTCTTATCCCTAAGTTAGTATTTTTATATTTTTATTAAAAGGAAAAACCATCCAAATAGGAAAAAAAGTATTAAAAAATATCGATACAAATATGAAGAAAGGGAGCCTTAGCTGTTAGAAGATCCCTTTTTTGTTCTAATGAATGGTATTCTCTTGATCCAACACACAATCGGTACTTGATTTTGTAATAACTGAAATGAAGTTCCTTTGCTAGCCAAGCAGACATCCGGAGTAAGAAACTTAAAAATGGATGCATATGCTAAGCAGAATCTGAGCATACTGTAATACATTTTAGCAGAGATTTTATAGACCTTTTAAACAAATTCTATTTGGCTATATTCTGTTTACTGTTTCATTTATTTTCCCCAAAGCTGTTTCTCACACAGAAGAGTCAGGGAAAGATATATATATATATATATATAAAGATATATATTTATAGATGCACATACCAAAAAATACTTACATAGTCATTCAATCAAAAGCTATAATAATATCTGTGAGTTTAAATGACCAGTACAGCTGATTGGAAGATAAACTTCAAAAGCAATAAAACCAGCAGAGCTGTATGACAGCGTGCAAAACTATTCTGCTAGTCCTGTTGTGGGAGAATATGAGAATATTTTTATATTAATTTCACAGGTAATTATAGTCATCATCAGTTCTATCTTCAAAAGTGATCACTGTTGACCAGTGACTTGTGATTAAAAAAAATGAAAGAAAAACCAGAGCCTCCTGAGGGAAAGACATCTTTTTCTGAGCTCAGATAGGACTTTCAACATTCAAAGAAGATTTGAATTTATTGATTTAGACCCAGGGAAAAAACATAGCAATCTGAAAAATATCTAGTCTTTTCTGAAGGAATTTAGTGGAAATAGCCTGAGGAATACTGTTGGAGAAGATTTCAGCTGGCATTAAAGATGGTTTCATACTATCCTAGCAAGAGGAAGGTTGAGTCCTTGCTGATAGCCCCAATAGTATCAGGTGAGGTGGATAGTAGGTATTCTCTAGAAGAAACAGAACATATTTCTCAAGAGCAAATTCTTGCAGTCATTCTATTATTTGTTAAGTTGAATACCCAGAATAATCTATCCATTCCACATATGTTATGAGCGGTTGCCAATTTATTTGGAACTCATAGTCTGCTTGTGTTAAAGGAGAAGATAATCTGTACACATTTAATGTAGAAGGTTATCAGTGAAGACAGCTCAGATACACATAAAGGAACAATAACCTTTTATATATATGTCTGTGATGATTGAGCGAAACACCAAGATGACTGTAGGAAATATATATATATATGTGGATAACACCTTTTAGTGTGATACTTGTGAGACATCTTCTGAGGGAGAATGAGGGAGATGAAAATCTGTCTTTAAGGCACTGGAAAGAAATGTGTAGATGATAGATGAAGGACTCAGCAGAACACCTGAATGAAATAGCAGTGCTTGGTGCAACAGCTCTCTCAACATGCAAAGAAATTCCACATAAAACAATATTTGTAGCCTGTAGGAGCAAATGAGAGTAAAAATTTTGGTGAGATAAATGATTCATGCTTCAAGGAATAATATCCAGTGTGAGGGATAGGAGAAGGATTATTTAGCCAGGGACAGATGTAATTACAGATGTAAGGCTCAGTACAGGAAGTAAAAAAAAATAACTCCCAATCTTTTACTCTTTATGACATGCTTATGATGTTCTCATTTCTGATTTTTAGACACATGCAGTGTACATTACAGTCCTTAAAAATGTCATTCTGGTATTTCTTGAGGGGACTGAAACCTTCCTGCTGCTGTGTCAATAAGAAAGAACTTATGAGAAAATGATACTGTCTGCTGACAAAATTAATCCAATCCCTTCAGGATTGACTAGGACTGAAGCAATCCTTTACAATAATCCAAGGTCTTTGCAATACTGCTGGACAGTATGAAGTCCAACAAAATGAGAAGATAATCTCAGAAATACAGACTGGACATGTGGAGTGCAGGATCAATCCACATGGCTTTTAAGAACATACCTGTTTCTGTGCTATCATCCAGCAATAATAAAATGTGTACATTCAGAAAGGAAGTCTGATGGGCTGAGTGTCCTCTACCTCTTTGCAAAAAGAAAAAAAAATGGTGACAGAAGAAAGCAAAATCCTTTTTACTTAATGTGGACCTCTGTCTCTGGTGTACAAGTCCTTCGTGTCCAAAGATAATTAGCACTTTATAATGCTAATTATTATAATTATGTCTGAGAAAAAAAATCATTAAGGGGTAGGGCTGTTCAATGATTTTCAATTGCCCCCTCTATTAAGAAATAAGGTCATTGTTTGATTAGCTAGTTTTAGAAGCTAGAAGATGGAAACTGTGTTACAGAAAATTCTTTGATTGTTTATTTTCTCATCTAAGATCAGAAATGCTTCAATAAAAAAAGAATAAAATCATGTCATAAAACATGACTATCATATCATATACCTCAAAATTTCTGGCTACATGCTACCAATATAGATAATAAAAAAGGTATTTATTTTTATAATTTCTGGCATAAGAATGTGAATCCAGTACTGAAAGTAGCTAAAAGAAGTCATCTTATAACTTCTTCTGTCACATATTTATTAGAAATACCAAAGGTAGTAGTTGAAAATTGAAAAGCATACATCGTAAAACGTTATTAGGAAGTTTACATTTGGACCAAAAGTAAAAAATTCAAACTGGAACATTCTACTGGGAGTGAAAACAACCGAGTAGATAGTCTTGTTTTTTTCCCCCTAAGCGAGATTAAAATTTGTGCAAGTAGAGTTTACTTGTCAAAAGCTACACGTTTCAAATTGTATTTTTAGATGCACCTTCAAAGCACTCTAGAATTAACGTTACGACCAGTACTTAAATTATCAGTGATGTCATTTTTGCTCCTGAATAAAGTGAATTCATTTCACTGCAAATCTAGAAAGATAGTTTGCTGTTAATTCATTTGGTTTAGTTTTATTGCTGAGCAGGGAGCCAAGCTGGGGGCTATTTTCCAGCAATATACAGAGATATGAGACAAGGAATATGGTGAGGCTGAGTAGGCTGTGCTACAAATGGAGTGAAAGATGTGTTGATTTTAAAATATTGAATAGATGACTTCTGAAAGGCAATGTATCTTAGTTGTCAATCCAGAAAGTGAAATTAGTTGTTAAGATACCTTTATAACGTAGTCTAATCAGGTAGACATAGGGGCTAAAAGGAATTATATTTCATTATTTTTACAAATTCAGATTATAACACTGAACTAAAATTAGAAAATTACACTAAAATATAGCTTCTGTTCCTGATGAACCATAATCTTTTCTCTGCCTTGGGCTGATATATCATGTTGTCTTAAGTATTTGAGGGCAGAAAAGATATGACTTCTGACATATGCCTTAACTAATATTTTGTGACAAAAGTAGTTTAACCATTTATATGCCATATATCATAAAAAAGAAGGCAGATAATTTTCCCGCATAAAAACGTGTTATGAAATTTCAGAAACACCCTGATGGAATTCTCCAATATTTAGAGAAAAAGAACAAGCCACTTTTGCAGATTTGTTTTAAAGTGGAACGTAAGCTGAATTGGAATGCTTTTCCACTCTGGATCAGACACTTCACTACAACTCTAGAGACAGCACAGATAAAAGATTTAAAAAAAAAAAAAAAAAAAAAAAAAAAAAAAAAAAAAAAAAAAGGTAAGTTATTCAGGAGGAAAATATTTCCCTCCCAAGGTTGTGAAGAAGAAAGATCCTCACTGATGTCTCCAGATGGAAATTAGCCCTTCACATATAATTTGACATATTAAAAGGAAAAGCTTCCCAGGAGAAAGCAAGATATTTGTTGCATAGATTGAACTCTTTAAAAGGCAAAGGCTTGAATGAATTTTGAGATGGCCACTTCACATTTTCAGAAGATTGGGACTGACAAAAAAAGTAATGTAATGAAAAAAACCCCACTAATATAAATAACAATAATCTGTTAAGGTTTTCCTTCTAAACACATATGCAGATTTTTTTTCTGATATAATGAAAATATGATCTACCACAGATATGTGATATTTCTGAAAAAGAAGAAAAAGAAAGAAAACAAAACAACACTGGAGAACACTGACTTAAATATTTCAGAAAACAGTTTAAGCAAAGTAAATATCAAGTCAATGTATGACAAAACTGATAAACCTTCTGTCTTTCTCCTCCCTCTTAGAATTTCCATTATTATGACTACAGGCAGCCATCAGAAATTCTGTGTTGAAATCCATTTTAGTAAAGCACTCAAGCCTGTTCTTAATTTTGAAAGCCAATGAAAGTAAGGGTATTACTTGCATGCTTAAAGTTAAGTACACTCACAAGTACTTGTTTCATCCAGAGCAGCATCCCTTCATCCCTAATGAAATCAAAAGGGTGTCATGCCTAAAATTAAGATGCTATACCTTTTATTAATATCCTGTGGATATTGAGGTCAAAAGCTGATGTGAATGAATGAGGTAGTCAGTCAGTCTAAATTGCCTAAAGCTACCTTAGATTATAGGGAGCCTCAATTTTAAACACCAATAGAATGTAAAAGTAAGGATGTTTTTTGACTTAGCTCTTGTTGTCCTTGACACTTCTGATTTGTCTTTGCCATTGACCTTTTTTCACAATGCACTATTCTACGGAAAGAGAATAAAACCTCAATGCAAGCACTCTAGTCATGAATGATATCAGTTGCCATCACAAAGATATTTATCAGGCACCACCTTAAAGCCATAATTTTTATCATTTAAGTGACTTTGGTTCACCTAGCTTATAAATGTTGAGTACCTAAATGATTATGAAAAGGCCATGTTGAATGGGTTGAATGGGTCTTGGAGCAATCTGGTCAAGTGGAAGATGTCCTGCCTATGGCAGTGGGGTTGGAACTGGATGATCTTTAAGATCCCTTCCAACCCAAGCCATTCCATGAATCTGTGATGCTATGATTCTATGATTCTTTGATGATTCTTTCATTCTGTGATGACTTTCATTCTTTACATCAGAGAAGAAAGGTGGATAAAGCTGGATCCTTTCAGTTAAATTATTGCCATGACAGAGACTAATCTCAGAGTAAAAGAGTGATTCATGGACCACTGGTATTGATGAGATCATGGTGGGTAAGCCTGCACCAATATGCAGATTTAGAGAGCCTTTTATATTAATGGTTCAGCTAAAAAGTTGATAATGATGTTACTTGTTTGCTTGTGAAGAGCAGACAAGGATTTCTTGATCCAAAGAGCCCAAGAAATATAATTTGTTCCACTACAAACAGATTTTAGCACGCAATCATGGAATCACAGAATGGTTGAAATTGGCAGGCACTTCTGGAAGTCATCGTCCAACACCCAAGGCACGTCACATAGAGCCAGTTACCCAGGAACATATCTAGATGGGGTTTTTAAAACTTTTTTAAACCCTTCTAGGAAGGAGACTCCACAACCTCTCTGTAAAACTCGTTGCAGAGTTCAGTCACCCTCACAGTAAAATAGTGTTTCCTTATGTTTATGGAGCCTCTTGTGCTGAAACTGAAAAGTGTAGATTTGTCCTGTATGCATGTCCTCTACAGTTATTTACATATATTTGTAAGATGCCCCATGAGCCTTCTCCTTACGAGGCTTAACGGTTCCAATTCTCTCAACTTTCCTTATATGTGAGTTGTTCCAGTTATATGGAATTACAATATGGAGTTATATATCTTAAACATCCTTGTGACTTTTCATTGAACTTCATAGAATGTTGAACAGAGTTTCTGTTGATAGAAATATTGGCACTTTTACATGCCACAAAGGAGAACGAAAAGTAGACCTTCAAAAGAAATGGCCCTGTGCTTTGCTGTAAAGTAGTGAACTCCAAGGCATAATTGGAATGAACCATTTCACACCTGAACTGAGTTCTGGGAAACACATAATTCAGTCATAATCAGCCGTCTTTTATTGAAAATATGATGTAGCTGACATAGGTAATTGTTTATAACATCTTCTATTTGAGTAGATGTTCTGGCCACTATTCTGATTGCCATTACTCAATAAGTAAAGGACTACATAAAGAGGTAAGAACTTCTGATACAGGCAGATGGTAGCTAGACTGTAGAAAATATTGCTTATCAATTTTTTCCTTTACTTCATACAGTGATTCTGATATTGAAGGCTGAGTGCCAATAATTCAGGGTGGTCAGACATGGGGCTAATACAAAATGTGTTCAGTTTAAAGTCGGGCTAAAATAGAAGCAAAGTTGAAAACAAGCAAAGTTGAAGTCAGACAGTTTCAACTTCATAAACTTCCTTGCACTAGTTTAGAAATATTACTTGTGATGAAGCAAATCTGTTGGTTCTGGTGGGTGTAGAGCCCCCAGTGCAAGCTGTGAGATCTCTAGCCCAAAGAATCAATAAATCTTCTAATTGTGTCACGCCACGTCTGTGATTTAGACTGCAATATATTCTGTGATTTGTTTAATAAACTTGCAAGCTTAAATACCATGCTTTTGTGGGATGCTCCCCTGGGATTCATCCTTAAGGTTGCCCAAATGTATCTCCTCTTCCAGTGACCTACGTAGGAAGTGACATGAGACATGTGGTGGTTTAATTAGCAAAATGTTGGCATCAGATTAATAAAGAAGAGAATATCCTTTCCTAGAGTTTCTGTTTCATATAAATATCTCTCACAGAGCTCTGATTCCATATGGCAATTAGAAGTACTTGTTAACATGGTTGTTTAGGTATATGAATAATGAAGGTGAATTTTCTCCAAGACTGAAAGAAATAAGTATGGACAGAGTTCAGATGGAATCCAAACTCATCAGTCCACAGATAAATATTCATTTATTTTTTAAAACTCAAACTTATATTGTAAGCTTCTAATATTATCATTTCTGGGTAGGTTTTTTTTAATTAGAATTACTATTTTAATTAGTTTTTTATTTATTTTTGCACTATTAAGGCTTATTTGGAAATAAAAGTAATTATACCATGAAAAAAAATCATCATCTCAAAGAAAGACTCATAGGAATGGGAAATTTGATTACCTGCATAAGCTAAGTATGGTTTTTAAATATAGTGAAACACTGGGTATTGGATTAAAAAAAACCCAAACCCATAAACAATAACTATAGTTCATTTATTCAGTTGAATTGCCTTCTAACTTTGGAATACCCATCAGAAGAGAAAAAGAAATTATGAATTTGTATATATCCAGAACCTTTCAAAGATTCCTTCAGTCTTATTGTTGGAGAGGTGAATCACAAAGTCTGCATTTCATACATAGTATTCAATATTTTATTGATAACAACAGAAATCATAGAAATAAAAAAATTGCACATTTATGCAAAGTAGAACTGCAAGAGAAAAATTCTTTAGGGAAACTTCAGTGGAGAAAAACCTTGAATTAAGACTGCTCATGTAAAATTTTAAAATTTTCCCCCTGATTTGGAAAAAAAAATGTCTTCAGCTTTCTTTGGTCTAGTAGTGTACTGTCATGCTTTGTTTAATTGGTACTAAGATTGCTAAGATAAAGGAAAATGGAGGTAAAACTATGATTAATTTTTTTTCATTTTTTTTATTATCCCAAAAGTGGAGTTTGGGACTATCACAATCCTCAATTCATTAGGCTTTAAATTATCTTTTCACTTCCTTTGCTCATTTCAACTTTTTCTTAAAAGACAGGAATAGTTCTTCGTATGTCTTCCAAAGAGCAACTTTTGGCAACAGAAAAAGAAGACCTTAAATAAATTAGAGACAGATATTGACAAATAGACTAAAGAGCCAGACAGATGACTGAAGATCATGACTGAAAACAAATCCTTTACTCTTTTCTATTTCTATAAAAGAATGCTACATTTCTTTGGACTTCTGTCATCTTCTGTCATAAGGAAGGCCAAAGGCCCACTCGTAATTGAGTCTGGCAAGGACAGAGACAACAAGAGATATCAAGGACAACAAGAAGAGCATCTACAAGTATATCATAGCAAAAGGAAGATTAGAGAAAATGTGGGGCCACTGCTGAATCTGATGGGTGTGCTTATAATGGAAGACAAAGAGAAAGGGGAATTACTGACCGCCTTTATTGGCTCAGTCTTTACTGCTTAGGTTGACCCTTGGAGTACCAGTCCTCAGAGGTAACAGAAGGCTGAAGAAAGGAAGACTCCCCCATGGCTGAGATGGGTTAGAGATAATTTTTTGAAAAATTATGGAGAATGGGAGAAGTGGCCAATGAATGGAGGAAGGACAATGTTATTCCCGTCTTCAAAAAGGGCAAGAAGGAAAACTGGGGAAACTTTTGGCCAGTCCGCCTCACCTCCCTTCCATCCCTGGAAAAGAGATGGAGCAGATCATCCTGGAGATCATCACCAAACATGTAGAAGAAAAGAAGGTCATCAGGATAGGCAGCATGTATTCACCACACAAAACTGGGGGGAGTGGCTGATACACCTGAAGGCTGTGCAGCCATTCACCAGGACCCTGATAGGTTGGTAGGGTTGGTTGGAGAGGAACCTAACGAAATTCAACAAGGGCAGGTGCAGGGGCCTGCCTCTGGAGTGGAATAACTCCAAGTACCAGCACAGGTTGGTACTTGACCTACTAGAAAGCAGCTCTGTGGAGAAGGACCTGGGAGTCCTGGTGAATGACAAGCTGACTGTGTGCCAACAGTTCTCTAGCAACCAGGACCAATGGCATCCTGTGCTTCATTGGTAAGATTATGGCCAGCAAGTTGAGTGGGGTGGTCCTCTCCCTCTACTCAGCCCCAGTGAGACCACATCTGGCTCTGTATACTATTCTGGGCTCCTCAGTACAAGATAGCTAAGGAAAGGATTGGGTGGAGTGCCACAAAAAATGATTAGGGATTGGGAGCATCTCTCTTAGGAGAGACTGGGCCTGTTAATCAAGAGAAGACTAAGGGAAAGTCTTTAATGCATATAAATATCTCAAAGGCAGGTGCCAAGAGGATGGTGCCAGACTCTTTCCAATGGTGCCAAAACAGGACAGGGAGCAACAAGGCCATGAAACAAACCACAAGAAATTCCACATCAGAATAAGGACCTTCTTTACATTGAGGGTAGCAAAGCACTGAGACAGGCTGTCCAGGGAGATCATGGACTCTTCCTCTCTGGAGACATTTAAAACCCACCCGGATGCACCCCTGTGTCACCTGCTCTAGGTGACTGCCTTGGCAGAAGGGTTTAACTAGGTGATCTCCAGAGGTTCTCTTCCAAATCTAACAATTCTAAGAGTCTTTGAATCATGAAATCATGGGCTAAAATATTTTGGTATCCTGACTGAATTAATTCATAGTTTTGATTCTCCCATGACTACAAATAAACAAATTCTCCTTAGTAGTGTTTTATGTTCAACCACACACTCAGAATTACATTATTGTTTCACATTTGCCTTACAATTATAGATAACTTAGTATCAGAATAGAATAGAATTTTTTTATTTGGAAGGGACATACAATGGTCACCTAGTCCAGCAGTCTGACCAATTCATGGCTGACTAAGTTAATGCATGCATTTAAGGCCATTCTCCAAATACCTCTTAAGCACCGCAGCTGTCAACTACCTCTCTAGTAACCCTGTTCCAGAGTCTGACCATTTCCTCTGTAAACAAATATATCCTAATATTTAGTCTGAACCTCTCATGTTGCACCATTGAACCATTCCCATGCACCCTATCATTGGACATGAGAGGTAAGAGATCAGAGACCTCTCTTCACTTCCCCTTCTCAGGAAGGTACCAAGAGCCTTAATGACTCTAAACTAGATAAACACAGTGTTCTCAACCACTACCCTATATGACATTCCTCAGGGCTTGTCACCAGCTCTGTTGCCCTCCTCTGGACACACTCAAGGACCTCCACATCCTACTTAAATGGTGGGTCCCAGGACTGCAGTCAGTGTTGGTGGTGAGGCCACACCAAGGCTGAATGCAGTGGGATGGTCAGCTCTGGCTGCTGATGCTGTGTCTGATGCACCCCAGGATGGGGTTTACCTGCTGGGCTGACAGGGCTCACTCCTGCCCAGGACTCCCAGATGTCTTTCTGTGGGAATGCTCTTCAGCCACATCTCCCAGCTTGTGCAGGAAAATTTATACTTGAGCCTGGCATCAGAGTTAATTGTGGTCGAAAGCGCCTCAATTTTATTTGTTTTCTTGTTTATTATCAGGGATGTTGAATATCTGTTGTAGAATTTCAAATTTCTTGAGCAATGTGTCAATTTCTCTTTATATGTGATGATTTTTTTTTTCTGCAAAGACTGTGGCTCCCAAAAGGAGAGGAAGCTCACTTTTTTTTGTTCTTAAATGTATGTAGGTTAGCAAAAACATTCTTCAAAGGATTTGAGTGAGACTTATGGAACATATGCAAGTAAATTATGATACTTGTAGAATTCTTCAAAGACCATGCAACAGGATATGGTTTATGTTGTTATCTAGGTAAAAGCATAAACTCAAAGAGCAACAGTTCTGCAAGAATGATTTTCTCAGAAAACATGCCACTTATGCAAGCTAGACATTTGAAGCTAAAACATTGATTTAAAATACTTGGGGTTAGATTTAATGAAAAGAATAATAAAGAGTCCTCATGTTGGATAGTACAGACAGGCATAACATAGGCTTCCACAATTTATTTCATCTATTCACCTTTTCCTGCTGTTACACCACTGCTATTTCAGTTTTGAGCTTTGTGAACAGAGGCACATCCACGTTCTGAGCTTGCTGGTTAATATAACAGTGATTCTATTACAAAGGTAAAAGGAGAATAAAATAATCAGATTTTCCTTTTTTTTTCCCCCCATTGTAACCTCCATGTTTGAAGCTAAATTCCAGAAACAGAAAGGTTAGTATCTTCATTTTACAAAGAGGTCTTCATGAACTGACTCCTTTGAAATCAATGGGAGTTTGTGAGAAGCATAAATGGCATTGGCAGGGAGTAATTGCAGGGTCAAGGAACAGTGTGTTAGAGAACTTACCTCTGAGATATTTCTCTCTGTCTATCTGTTAGCAGCAACAAAGAGAACTTCTTTCATTTTCTTACAGCAACTGGGCCTTTTTAAATAGAGGAAGAAAAATAAAACATGAATTCATTCTTACACAGATTTGAATTGAATGAATAGAACTAATGTATAATCTTCTTTCTGCAAAGTGATAAATATTTACAGCATGTAATGAGATTTCATGTCAAAAATTGATGGTATTTATTGTGTTTTAATAAAAGCAGATTTGAAAATGTTAGTTTTATTAAAGAAAAGAAGTGTTGAAAATATTGCCATTTTCACATTTGCTTTTTCTATGGAGACCTTATATGCAAAGACAGATTTTGAGCTAACTATATTACTATGGAAATCAGTTGCAACAGAGTAGAAATGGTATGAAATAATGAAAACATTAATACTTCTTTACACCTTGTTTCATTTATTTATCAGTTACACTCTCCTTTTTTTTTCCTTTGCTATTAAGGCTCACACATCCCAATATTAAAAAGGTTTTCCTTCTCTTTTCATAATTTCTTTTCTCAATTCAAATTTCCAGAATTTATTACAAGAAACATACATTCATGCATGACAGAAATATGGAAGTTAAGGGGACTGCCTTGTGGGGTGTTCAAGTTAAGTGCTACACAGAGATTTGTGTCTCAGTGAAGAAATTATTTTCAGCAATGTGTTGTTGTTAGAAAGAAGCTGTATCCTCTCTCTGCTCACTGATGAGTCTAGTCATCAGTTACTTCCAAACTGACTTATGGCAGTACCTTAACAAATGTTGCCATTAAGTAATCTGCTAAGTCTATAGAGCTCAGCTTTCTTGGGGATTTAAGACACATTAGTCAAAATATCAGTACACAGGTGCTGAGTGCTTGAAAATGTCTATGTGGTTCTTCCATTTGTATAAAACTTTTAATCATTTAATGTTTCATAAATAGATGAAGCTGGTTATCAGACTTGCTTTTAAAAGGCTAAAAACTCTAAGCAAACACTAAAGTAGTTCAATAATATTTAGCTTCCAGGTCATGGAGCTACAAAATCCCTGTTGACTGGTATTTATGTTAAATTTGTAGACCATGTACAAAAGGATAAATGCACAAGAAAATGAGGTTTTGTTGTAAGTTAAAAATATAAAGGAGGAAAAATGAGGGTAAAATATAGTAAGACATGAAATTTAGCCCATTTTTGTGCAATAATGATTTTTTTAGGTTGCATGTATGTAACATGCATGTGTGTATTAGCATGTGTAACTCTTTAGATCAGCATTTGTTCTTCAGACAAACAGAAAGAAACCTCTTACAGCATCCCTTTAACTGGCATGAAGCCAGCCTTGCTCATTTTCTGCAGCTGGCATGAAAATAAACTCATTTTCCAGAAGTGACCCCCATTATTTCATTTTTCCTAGCTCCCAACAAGTTGATGAGCTATAATACAAAGCAAAGCAATTAATTGTTATATGGCATCTTTGTTAGAATAGTAGTGGTGATCAGCAGTTGGGGAGGAGGAAATAGTCTTGAGCATGTAGTAAAATACAGATTTTCAGCAGAGTAAATAAATAAAATCGCTTCAGATAGAAGTTACACACTATTTAGTTATGGGTGGAGAAGGAAAGAAAGGTTTTATATAAAAGTGGACTAGAGTTTTCCCAAGTAACTGAGAGAGCTTTGGGGAGCTTTTCGGTTTTTCTTTTAATTTTGTCTGCTTTTAAAATTCTAAATCTCCCGTCTGCACTTGAAATGCAAGCTTCAGTTTTGGCAAGGCAAGGATGGACTTCTCTTCTAAGAAGTGTTGCTCTATAGTGCTGTTCTGCCGTAGAGAATTACAAACCAGAGCAGAAAGTCACCCAGTCAATCAAGACAAAATTTCCTATGGACTGACACCAGATTTGGGCTGCTGTATACAGGGCAGCTGTAGTTACTGGTTGTGTTTTTTGTTGAACCTCATTCCACTCTATAACAGTAACTAAATATTGATTGAAGTTGCACTTGAAATTCAGCCTCTTACCCTATCTCAGCACTGCAAATCTGGGTCACTGGCTGTTCTGTTGGTACTTGAGGTTCTCCTTGTTTGTCACTCTCTCTCTTAGCACTTCCCATACTAAAAATGCAGGGGAACTTCCAGGAAATTTTTACCTTTACAGACTAGTCTTCCCTAATTCTAGTTCTGAACTGTGGACATTTCATGGGAGGCCAAACCAGGGAAACCCATGATAAAAATAAGGTAATATAAAAGCAAGTCGGTGAGGCCATTACTGTCATTGGAAGCAGAGATTACAACTCTACTGTTGTAGAGTACTGCCAAAGCTGGGAAAGATGAAGGGAGGGATTTTACAGCAATGAATGACTAAGAAGACAGACAGTGCTTCCTAGACAGAAGGTAAAAGTAGGAGATCATTAAAGCAAAAATGGAGTATTGCAAATAACCCATTTTGGCACTTGATATTTGTCAGAGAGATAAAGAGAAGAGCAGCAAGATGTAGTGCTGTTGAGAAAGGATGAAAGAGGCAATTGTTATCTGGATCATCATCTGGATTCCATGGAAATGACAATGAATTAAGTCTAATACCTATGTTACTTTGAAGGACATGGTAGAAAGGGGAAGAGCCTGGGGAAACAGGAATGCAAATTGAGAAATTCTTTTTAGTAGCAGTATGACTAACACAGGTTAAAACAAATTGGTTTTAACAGGTTATTTTTAATCCTTGTCAGTTCATGACATTCTCTTGCTGCTGGGTGTACAGCTGAAGAGTATAAAGGGTGTGGGAATATTAAGCCAGGGACCAGAAGGATGGAGAGGGAAGAGCTAGGCTTTTAAAAATTGTGCTCTTTTGAAGACCACTCCTCATCAGACTATAACTTTTCTGCATGCTGTGATGCAGTTCACATTTCTTTCCATGATCAAACAGCTAAAACCAATTCCTTCTCTGCACCTACACAGAGAGATGAAAAATAAATTTGGAGTAGATAAGTCTCTAGATGAGAACTTGGGGTCCAAAATACCTCTCCAGTTAAGAACATTTATCTTACTGATTTACTGCACTCTTTGGAAGGTTATCAGAAGCTCCTAATACAAGTTATATATTAATGTTTCAGTTGTTACTTGCAGAAGCACTTAACCAATAGTGATGTTATTTTTCTGAAGCCTTTTCTTAAGCTACAGAATGACCAAGTCTTCAGCAAAGCTGTATCTCAAACCGGGGCTAGAAGACCTTACTACAGGCATAAAAGAAGCAGTCAGGTGTCTACCTGAATGTTAGGTTCTAATTCTCATGTTCTGAGACAGCTGTAATGTAGCAGATGTTGTGGGTATGAATTGTATTTGGAACATCTGCCTTCTTCAAGGCTATCTGAGAATGAGCTTTCTTCTCTTTTCGTGCTGTACCTTTTGATATACCTGGCAAATGCAACAATTCTGAACCATTAACCACTTGAATGATATGTGTACTTGTTTCCCATAAAAGACAATGTTATCTGCTGCTGACAACTGTTTGAACTAACCTACCTCACTGCAGAAACATACAAATTTGTAAGAAATGTGTAAAGTCTTGGTATTGCTCTACAAATGTAGGAATAACAGTCACTGTGTGAAAGTGAATCGGTGAAAAAGTAGCACAGCAGCAACAAACAAAAATCTCTGTTTGGTCCTTAATTTTGTGGTAGAAACTACTTTCCCAAGGAACTACAAGAAATATCTTGAGAGACAGGAACAAATGAAAAGACTGATCTTTTGAATAGTCTTTGTTGGAAAACAGTTGTTTCCAGCTATGACAGAAGACAGCAGTAGTCTTGAGAGAGAAAGGAGGGGAGACAATCAACAAAATGTTGATGGAAGAGCAGTGACATGTAACTTCCTTGTAACATGGCATACAAGGAGGAAAGGTGTACAGTACCTCCCTATCAGGAAATCCACTTAGTAGAGAAGCATAAAACCCAACAATTATTCAGCTGAAAACCCACAACAAGACCTCAGTTACGCAATGGGGTGGCATCAGTAATACTGACAGTGACCTGCTTTAAGGGAGAAAGGAAGAAAGTCTGCTGTAACTGGAACAGTAATGCCTATTAAAATGCTATTAAATTTTGTTAGCATTACAATTTTATTTGAGACCACAACATGTTAGATGGCAGGACTTTTAAAACTCTACTGACTACATATTGTAAGGCTATAATCTTGCAAACAATTACGGAAGAGAATATATATGTGACTAGTCCCATACAGCCTTATGAAGACAGTCACAAGAACAAATCACATGGAATTTGTAGATCAGAAAAAACATAGGAGGACATGACAATGTAACGAAGAAGAAGCACACATACGTATTTGCAAAAATACTGAATAGAGTCTAAGGGCTGTATTCTATGTAAGATAAAAATATTAGAAAGTCTTTAATTGTTTTTATGATTTCAAAATATCTACCAGTACTGAAATGGACTTCCACGTTACTGAAGAACATTTCTAGGCAATTAAAGACTCCACAATTGTTAAATTTTGTTTATATGGTGATATTTTTATAAGCATGTTTATAAACATGAAGTGATCTGAAAAAAATTGTGTTAAACCATCCATGATAATTCTTGCTTTATGTTTTCTGCAAAATACAGTTCATGTTGACCATACACTGGGTAGCAGTGGGAAAGGTATTTTTGTTTCAAGATATTGCTGCATAGCTTTGATGCTATTAGTGATAAATCCGTCCCAACTTCAAGTGACAAAATCACAAAGATGGAAAGATCGTGGAAACTAACCCACCAGTGAGATAGCTGGCCTACATAAATCATATTCTACTGAACATCCTTTCCTTTGTTATCAACCTGAGATTCATCATTAGATCCATCAAATCTCTCATCTTTTGCCTGTTGGAACAGCTAATACATTATAAACATTTAAAAATAACTAGATCAAAGGCCATTAAAGATTAATTTAGTTAGAAGTGCTTTCTGTAGTGCTTCCTCTTTAACCTTTCTTCTGATCATCCTATCACCCATTGGTTACGTATTTTGTTCTGGTCCCTGATATAAGTCAAACTTGAGTCCATTTCAGCAAAGAATGTTCAAAAGAGCTCAGTGCTGTGTGCTGAGATAGACAGGCTGACTGTCTCAGCTGGCATAAACTGGTGTAGTTGCAGGAGGGCTAAGTTATTTTACCCTAGATGAGAATCTCTTTATTGTGTCTCTCAGAATAAGCCTTTATTGAACCAAACCCAAGGGGAGAAAGGGAGAGAAGAATGATGGAAAGAAGGAGACCAAAAGGTACGCAGGGCAGAAGTACACAAAACCCTCTTCCCCTATCACTGATTACAAATTATTATACAAGCTGAGCCCCATATTGTATACTTCATTTACAGTAATTGTACAACAGCTGTATAATAGGTGTAGTTTAAGGTATGAGTGTTGCTCAGAGTGTAGCTTAAATGTCCACAGTGAGATGTGAATATGAATATGAATGGTCCTGACTGCATAGTAATTGGTAGTATTATGGGAGTGAATGGAAAAGCTACATATGGATGAATGGGTGGGGCTAGGGAAGGGCGCAGCTCCAGAGACTAATGGTAGATTTTATTTTCTCACATAGATGGCTTTTCCTTTAAATAATTAGCCAGCAGCAGTAGAAGCAAATGAAGAGAAAGAGAAGGAGACTAGTTTGGCACACTGAAGCTCTATACTCATTACATTAAATCATTCCAATTTCCCTCTCTTCACCCCACCTACCTAGACATTGATCCATCCACATTAAACTTGTATCAAGTTCCAGCCTGCATGGGGGAAAAGAAAAGGTTTTGAGAATGATAGCGTTAGAGCTAAATGTTGTACAATATACCTTAGAACTCTAAAAAAAAGCTAAAAGACCCCCCAAAATAACCAGCCTGGAATGGAATCATTCTTTTTCACACATACGACTGGTTTATGTGTGTTGCTGTTAGGGTGCTAAAAATGAGAGGTGTATGCTGCTGTGCAGGAATGATGAGTTTGGAGTCAGAGCTAAGAACAAAATTATATTTGTTCATTTTTCATCTTTTCTTACAATAAAATTTTGAAAATATTTTTCTGGTTTTGCTTGGGGGGCTTTTTCCCATTCTTTTTCATTATTTTTGTGAATTCAAGTGCATGGCATTCTGTCCCTTTGATGCAACTGGATATGTAATTATCAGCCAAATTATGAAATTTTGACTACTTGAGTGATTTGAACAACTTATTGCTATATCCAAAATTCTGTAAGCGCAAAGCAAGAACTATATTTCGAGACAGGAAAGAGACTTAAAAAATCTTGTGAAATATTTTGGAATATCATAGGTAGCCACTGTGATATTGCAAAGTTCATATCATTGCAGATCACTGTGTTATTGAAAGTTCATATAAACTTGGAGGCTGGATTCTGCAGATGTTGGCACTTCAGAAAACTTGAATTCAGTGTGATTTGCTCACCCCAGTACATACATATCCATGACTGTTTTGAGGATTCTCCCTCCAACCAAAGCGATTGAATCTGATTTTGCATTTTAGGTTGTAGTGCAAAGCTGTACGGTAAGAAGTAGCAAATTATAAAACAATTGAAATTGATTCTGTATCACATTAAGACAGAAAAGGTATTTTTTGTTTAAAACTTGACAAGTTGGTGTTATGCATATCACCGATCCTGCAGGTCCTTGTCTTTTTGACAACGATTTTTTGTTTTGCCAAACATGATTTCCTAGAGAAGACATTAAAACCAGAAAGCCTAGTATTGCATCATGCCGCCTATTTATAAAGTCTGAGGAATAAACACAGCAAAAATTAATTACAATTATTCATGTTCTTGAAAATGACAGTACATGACAAGTAAGAAGGGTCACTATTGCTCACTTCTTTTTTAAGGCAATCTTTGTTTACCTAGTTCCCAAGTGTTAAGAGCCAGTACGGTACATTTGCATAGGATAACTAACATATACCACACCATTTTCACGTCTGCAAGTACACGTGAGTAACCGTAATTACACGTGACACCAATTACTCTATTACTTTGTATTAAATTATAATGGAAAATTCCACTAGAGAATTGAAGCCTAATTGCATCTTAATTTGCATATTTTTGCATATTAATTACATCTCAGATGAATAATAAATTTCAGCAGATTTTTAATTTATGCATAGACACAAAAACAAGTGGAGAAATAATTTACAAAAAAATACCAGCAACTATTACTTAGGGCATTCAACTAATTTTGCTTAGTTTAGCAAAACAAAACTTGGTTTGTTTAATATAGCATCTTTAGGCTGATTGCTGTTTATTGCACAATATGTCAGTTTTGAAGCACAGAGAGAAGCTGAGTCTTTTTAATAGAAAAAATAAATGTTAATTCAGAGCATTTTAAGTTGAGGGATTTTACATTTTTGAACAAAATGTTTGGAGGACATTGCTATTTAATTAATTTGAGAATGGGCTTAATTGTGATAGATTTTTTTACTTATAAGGCATCTTATTTTGTTGCATTTTTTTTAATGAAGGAATAAAAAAATAGAATATTAAAACAAAACTTGATGAGGAGGTTTCTCTGTTAATCAAATGTGGAATGTTTTCTTGTTTAAAGACAGCGGTTAAGCCACTACAATTTTGATGACTATTAGTTTCAAACAAAGGGTGAAATTAAGGCCAGGAAATGTGTAACACTTTAAATCAACATATATTTAAATAATTCTGGAGGTATTCTGTTTATTTCCGAGTCATTTTATACACCCGAAAAATAGCTACATAATCAAAATGCACAAAAATCTTGCTTAAACCTGCAAAGGTTTTCTTACATTTAGAGACAAAATAATCTAAGTTATCCCCACTAAATTCAGTTGGACTACTCACTTATACAAAGTTAGGAAGGTAGGAAAAGGCAGAGTCAATAACAGTGTTTGCTCTTTTTGGCTTAACAGTTCTCAAATCTTTATTAGAAAATAAACACATACTTTACATGTCTCTGTAAAAATTATTTACCAAAAATTAAAATTAACAGTATGAATTTCACAAAAAAGGCCTTGCTTCCATAAATTTCAGCCACATTATCAACTGACTTACTGCTTTTCTAGTCTCTAAAACAGAGGTCCCTTCACGCTGTCAGTTCATCGCAAAGCCTAATCTGGTATGATGCCTTTTGTACCTGCTGCCGCAGTCAATCTGAGACTGCCTGCACAAAGAATAATTCTATTGATCATTTGCCAAATTGTACAAAGAGAGTGGATGTCAATGCTCTAATAAATCAGGAGACTGTCAAGATGAATGAATATATTTGTCGTCTCCTTTGCTCCAAAAAAATTTTAAAAAGCCAACACAAAAGCACCAAACCTTAAACAAGCGTATATTTTCTAATTTATTTTGTAGTTCTGCCACTGTAGGGGCTAAGGAGAATAGGAGGAGATGGTGTAATCTCAAAGAGTCCACTATATGTATCTTCTGGTGCAGTAGTCTGGATTTTGCCAGTTAAAATAGCCTGGGAGATTGTAAAAATGCGTACCACACAGCACATGTTTAAATTGTAACAGTTATGGATCATTATTTTTACTTGTCAAGTAGGAATCTGATGAATACTGAGCTATTCTTTTTGTTTTACAATGACACTTTTTAAAACTAATATATCCCTAGGAAAAGTTTTCTTTTTCTCTAGAAAGCACTGAACGTAGCAAATGTGTTCTTGTTGTCTTGTTGCTATCATGTCTCTGGTTTCTGGTATCAGGTGCCTGTCACTTGGTTCCATCTGCATAGCACACCAAATCCCATTAGTAGCACCATCTTTAGTACCCTTCTTGTTAAAAGTTAAAACAGTTTAACTTTCAAAAATAGCATTCTAATGAGGATCGGGATTGTCCTTTTACGTTCTGAACATCCCATTTGGCAGGGTTCAGATAAGCAGAGGGAAATTGCTCTGAACGAACTGAAGTGGGGCTATGAATCTTCAACTGTTAAACAATAGTTCCCTCTCATGGACGTTGGAAGCTACCACAGTTTGCAAAATGAGGCTGGAGAGTGGCAGCATTTTATAAAAAAATATATATATATTGCTTCTTCCATGCACCAAACACGAGATGTTTTCTTACAGAAGGGAGGAGAAATGGTCCCTACAACACTCACCATTACCCTAGTCTATGGCAAATGCAGGTGGGAGTGCAAGGTCTTTTTTACAATACTTTGCAGAGGGATGCACTTTTTTGTTGTTGTGTTGTTTTTTTTGTTTGTTTGGTTTGGTTTGGTTTTTTTGTTTTTGTTTTTGGGTTTTTGTGGGTTTTTTGTTTGTTTGTTTGTTTTGGCTTTTTTTTTTTTTTGTTTTTGTTTTTGTTTTCTGTAAGGTATTTCAACTGGGATAATATTTACCAGGAAGTTTATAATAATATTATGTATTTTTTTTATTCAGTCTTCACCATAACAGAAAAATTAAGCATTTCATCTCAATAAAGTACAAGTTTGTGTAAATAACTTGGTCAAATGAGATTATAATGAATTATGTATTTTGTAGTTACACTTAAGATCAGTTTTTGATATCTTAAGATTGGGTTTGATCCTGCAAGATAGTAAAGCCTGGGTCTCCTTTTGGAATTTGGAAATTAAGTAATCCCTGTAATCTGCCTTGATGTGAGAATTTTATTCCCACAGCACCTTCCTTCTCCCTTGAATGCCCATTGCAATATTTCAGGAAAGTCATCTACTTTTCCTTAAATTGATGTTATTCAGTTCTTGTGCTACCTGCTTCTGTAACATTAGGTTGTTTTTTCCCTTTCCAGTTAAGTACCACACAGGACATCACACAGAAAGCAGAAGAGAATTCATCAGTTTATTTTCTGTATTTACCTGTCCTAACGAAAAGCCTTCTAATCCTCTGCAGATCTATTTGGGCTTTGAATGTTAACATTCTCCAGCTTTATTTCGGAAATAAACACCAGCTTGGAACTGCACTCTTGAAGAGATGTGTTTCAAAATCCCTGTGTTATCTTTCTTTCAGAAAGCATAGTTCGATCAACCAGTTTAGCAAATACATATACAAAAGGCTGAGGACAGATGACAAGTGACATTTTTCCTGGATACAATTTTCAGTATTTGACCTACATCAAGACAACCGGGATATGCTACTCCTTACATTCCAAATTTATCTTGGTACAAGACATTCTTGCAGCTGTTGACATGAATTCTTAATTTCAGAATTGGAAAAGACACAATGAAATTTTTAGAATTAGGTTGGAAACAGAAATTATTTATCTGCTGATTTATTCTAGCATCTTAAAATGTTTTTTAAAGATTTTTTTAAAAATCCAACACAGCTGTCAAAATGAACTGTTTCTGAGGGGGGGATTCTGTTTCAGCATATGTGAAAATATTTTTGTTCATTTTCCAAAGTGTAAGAAATGTGCAGGGGAAAAATTTATTTAATGTGAATTTCAAGGTTGAAGTAATGGCCATAATTTTTAAATCAGTCACTCAAATGCTTTTGACATTTTTAATATAACATCACTACTGTATCTATCTAATGTTTGTAAAAACATATTGCGTGTACAAAATAAGAAAATAATAGTGAAGAAAGGCATGATTCTGAAAGTCACATCACAGGGCTGCATTCAGGCAGAAGATACTGATACAAGGGCTTGAGGAATAATTTCTACTGTTTGTTTATAAATCATGTAAGAGGGTTTATCAATGCTTTTCCAAACTGCTTTATCCTTGTTCTGATTACCTCAAAATTAGAAGTTAATTCTTGGCTTCTTTTCAGAAGGTAAGCTCTAAGTATCAGTTCCCACATTTATATGATGTGGATGCCTGGCTTCAGGAAGATGAGTTAGAATAACATCTAATCTCATCTCACACAGAAGTATCATACATATAACTGAATCCTAATTTCCCTCCTTTTTAACTCTAATTGCCCCATTTCACTGTGCTATGCACCTGTAATACTAGAGGTAAATAGACTTCTTTGAGGCTGTAATGGTAATTTTTGTCATCCCTGTCCACTTCAAGGAGCAACAGAAGATGTCTGTTTCCACTAGCAACAGAAGAGAAAAAGATGAATTGCAAATCTGATGCAGCCATACCTTCTGTAGGCATGATATTGTCCAAGTGACCAAGCTGGAGTGACCTCAGCGAGCTCTAAATTTCAGCACTTGTCTGATATATTTCAAATTTAGGGTGTTGCTGTGTTTTCCTCAGCTTTTGTATGTTAGATGTCAGGAATCTGTGTGCTTTGTCAGGTGAGATTTCTCATGTGCAATGCAATGTTTTTGAAGGGTAAGCTGAATTTGCAACAGGAAACATAAATCCATCAATTCTGGAGTTAAAATACTATAGCAGCCAAATGTGACCTGTAGAGTCAGGGACTGGTTAGCAAGCCTTGAAGCAAAGTAGACCCAGGTCACAGATTCCCAATAGGTGTAGTAGTACCCTAGAAAACGGAGTTGCTCTTGTGTTTCCACAATGGATTAGATTAGAACCTGTGGCTGTAGGGTGGACTTTTCCATAGTAATCTCCTCTACCCCATAGAAAAAGTGAATCTGCAGCTTTGACTGCACAGGGCTCAGCTGATCCTGTTTGGACCACCTCAGCCTTCATCTGTGTGTTTATTTTTCCATAGCTGAGCATCCTGACTTTGAGTTAATATTGATCTGTCATCTCTGGGGTTGCAAAAATTGGTTTTAACTCACTGCTGAGATGCCTGGTGGTGGGTCTGGTGTGAATAATACGACAATTACAGTTACATACTAATCCAGGTGCAGGGAAATGCAGGAAACTTTCAGTTAAACATTTGAATATAAGGCAGAAAATGCTATAGAGATTTCAGGTAATCTTTTGCTTTTGTTTATTGCTTTGGGTTACATATATGTTTTACTTTCATATGTACTCAAAAGAGTTTTGTACTTTTTATATCATTCAGGAAAGCTTGGAAGTAGAAACAGGAGAAGGACATGCTGAAAAAAAAACCCTGATCCATTTCTCTCCTTTACAAGCAGACATAAAGAATCAAATCCATGTGATGAATCGATTGCTGTAATTGCCAGGTGATTTTCTTTGACACTTTTTCATTTATTTACTTGCAAAGGAGAATATAGCAGAAAAACAGCACCTCTGTCCTATTTAGTTAGGGGTTTGGAAGGAATGCTCAAGGTACAAAGATGAGTATCTCTCAAATGAGTGGATGTTACTTCAGTCTTTGGAGACCTTGGGTCTACTCTTCCTTAAATTAGACTCTCATTCCTTATTCATAAGATTGCCATTTTCCATCCCTGCTTATGCTTTCAAATCTCAACTTTGAAAAGGCAAGATTTGCTGAGTCAGTCACTTTAACTGGGGTGGCTCAGTATTTTACTTTTCCCTGTAGTTCTTTCTTTACAGCACCCATGAATGTTAATCAGGATGGGAAAGTATTGGGGAAATCCTAGCCTGTCTTTAAATCAGCAAAGTATTAGCTACAGAAGAAAAAGCACGGTGTGATTTATAGCTGCCAAAACATTTTTTGGGTTACTAAGCTGCTTACCATGTTCTTTGTCTCCTATCTGCTATATAAAAAGACTGTTTAAAAACTGTGTGAAAATTTTCAAAAACACCTTTAAAAGATTCCATTACTTAAAGTGATTTGGATAATTGTGTTCAATGGTAGCCATTATTTAAAAATATAATTAGTTGCTGAACTCAGAGAAGGAGGGAAATTTCTGCAGGTGTTTCTCATTATTTGCTATGCATACAAAATATCTGCATAAATTACCATTATTATTTCAATGTATACTAAGAGACAATAAAGCATTAGCAAGCAAAGGAAAATGTTGTTGACCCACAATCTGTGTTAGCAGCATAGTTTTGGCCTTCAGTTTTTTTCAGGCACATGTGCAACAGCATTCAAGATTGAAATTACAATTTTGCACCTGTAACAACATTAAATATGTAACAAGAGTGTATCAGAAGGATATTGAAAATGCAAAGACATTAGGAGAAAGACAGTAGCACATGCTGGTGACTGTGCCACACAAAACAAGCATTGATAAGCAGAACTTTTCGTTCTGTATTAAGGCTTCAGGTAAAGAATGTCATTCCATAAGGATCTGAGCCTCCAAGAATATTTTTTTAAATTTACTGATCCTGCTAAAGAATGATTTGTATGTGAAGTGCAGAGACCAGTTAGGAACTTCTGACTTTTAATTCCGGTCTGAGCAAGACATTCTGCAGCTTTGTGAAAGTTTCTTATTCTGTGAAATGGAGCAATAGTAATAATAAGAGATGAACAATAAGCAGAAAAAACCATTTTTCTACAAGATCAGTCACTTTGAATGTGTGTATTCTTTATGGATACAAGCGAGAAGAAATTTCAGACAATCTTGAATTTCACAGAAATTTATTCAGTTTTAGAAACTTGAGTTATTCACTGCTTTATATCTTAGTTTTACAACAAGCCCTTGTAAAAGTAAGCTTTGATTAGTTTACTGGAACGTTGATGTAAAAAGAAGCATTTACTCATTGCAATAAAAGTTTTATCTTTCCTGTCTGAATGCATTTTATTTTTGTCCTTTTGCTTCTAGATTGTTATCCAATAAAGGCGAAATGATAATAATCTGAAGTCAATGCATACCTATGAATAGTAAATAAATTAGTTCTCTCTTATTGATTATGAATGCTTTACGTCTTGTCACAGTAAGTGGTATTCATAGCACCTCACCAGGTAGAAAGAACTGCCTTGAAGGGAGGAATAACATTTTCTCACAGCACACAGGATGGAATGGTCTCCACATCAAGACCTTTGTAACACTTCAAATCTCATAAATTGATGAACTTATGCTCCGAAGTATTTATGCTCTGAGCAGATTTGCATTTTACAATACAGTCCTATGATGTTTCACTTCAATAAGGGAATTGAGACTCAAGTCCACAAAAGGTCTGGAAGGGCAAAGGTTCATAAGTAGAACTCGCAACAGAAAAGATTAATGTACCCTTCAAATGACTATTTGCCACTTTTTAACAATAAAACAGCTTTTTTATTAGTTTTACAACCCCCTTTTTTAAAAAAATCAAAGGATAAAGGTGGTAATTGACTTGCATTTCTCATTAAAATAATGTGATGTATATAAATGCAAGATAACAATGTGAATAAAAGGCTTCAGGAAGATTGAAATGATGCAGTGGATATCTGCATAGGAATAGATTTTGGTGTTCTCCTTATTCCTGGGATAATGCAAGACCTTGTACAAAGGTGCATAGGAAGAAAACTAGCTTTTTGGAGAATTCTGCATTGGTGAGTCTCCAAAGTTCTCCTGTGAATCAAAGGATGGAAATTGATATTTAAATTGACTAGGAAGCATCTTAATGATCAGGTTCAAAATCAATAGCAGAAAAGTTAAGAGTTGAGTTGTCTTATGGGAGTCAAAACATTCAATTTTTGCAAATCAGTTGCATTAATAAGTAGTCATGTTAGAAATTTTTAGTCATCCACTGGTAATTTTAGACCAGTTTATTCCATATACTTACCAGGTATATGGAATCAGCATTGTCTTCCACTCAGCAATATTCTTCTATACTACTCTAATTTCCCTTGCTTAATGTAAAATATTTTTTCTTCTGAGTAGGATGTTCCTTTGTGTTTGCTTTGATTTGTAAATTCTTTTTTTTTATTTGGAAGGCCTGTTTTTTTTGTACTGTTCTTGGTGGTTTGCTTGTTTTTATCAGGAAATGAGTAACAAATCATTTAAAATTGAGTTGAAGTATGATTATCCAAAATCATAACTATTGCAAAATTTAAGTGAAGGAAAAGTTCATTTAGAAAGCACCATATATTTCATTTACCTAAAACTAGCTCCATTTAAAGTATTGCATTTATGAAACTATTCCTCCTCCTAAAAAATATCCTGTAACTTAAAATTCCATACTAATCGAATAGTATGCTCCCTCTCTCTCTCTCTATATATATAATTAGTATACTAATACTTTTAACCATTCAAGAGAATAGCTGGAGACTAGCCTAGAAATTTATAAGGACTCTGATCTCCATAATTTTGGTGGTGTATCACAGTAACATGAAGGAGCAGATTTATTCATTCTTTCTTCTGAGATTAAATGTAATTGGTTTAAAGAAATAATCATTCTTTTGTTTGAGTTTTATGCATTTCTTATGAAGAGCTAACACATTTTTCTGCAGTCTGACAAAGTATACCGTCTTTTATCCTCATTTCCCAGTGGATAAATACTTTGTTAATTAATAAAGTATTATACTAGCACTTAGTGTCTGCATTTTACAGTGGAAGGATTTTATTCAGATTATGTTAATAGATTGTCTGCTTTATTTTTGCATTAATTACAACCTTTTCCTGTGATATTGTTGTAAAAGAATTGTCCCTATGAATACAGGGGCCTTGTTTGGATTATTTTTGTTTTTGTTATACTGTTCTGAAGTAATGCTTGTTACATACTTTTATTTATGCTATTAAGATGGATGATTAGTCATAAATTTACAATTTTAAAAATAACAAATTCAACTTTTCTTCTGCTTCTCAGTTGTTTATAAGTATATCCTGATATACATATGTGTCTGTATATAAGTATTTAAGCATGTACAAATAACAAGTGAATTTGTGAGTATTTAACATTTTCTTGATGCATTTTTTCTGATTATATGGCTTTTTTAATATCAGCTAAATCACATCCTATGGTTGCTAAAGGAAACATATGAGATTTCTTGTTAAGCAAGATTAAGGAATGAGGAAAAATAATAGCCAGAATGAAAACAAATTTTCACCATAGATACTTACCTTTGTAACAGTGTTGTAATTCTGTGCATATTGCTGGATTGAGGTTATCCAGAGGTGTAGGTGCAGTGGTGGGTCTTTGCATCTAGTCAATAAGACAGGGTATGCATGTGGGAAATGGAGGAGCTTCATGGAATTGTAATGTAGGACATTGTTAATTAGCCTTTACCTATGTCTATGGAATGAGAAGAGGAACTGGTTTCATTTTCAATATCTTTTGTCCACATTTGCTTGAAAGGAGAAATTATTTGTCACTATAGGAAAGCACACTGTATTATTTAGCCTCTAATGATAGAAGGAGAGTCTCCTTGTTGGACACTTAAAATTAGTGAAATCTCATTGCATTCTGTGGGAGTCTGATCAGACCGGCCTGTAAATAGAAAACATGACATATTTAGAAGACTCAAAACAAATCTAGATATGACCTGGGGAATTAA
The DNA here is from genome assembly GCA_016584745.2 of Phylloscopus trochilus trochilus. NCBI lineage: Eukaryota > Metazoa > Chordata > Aves > Passeriformes > Phylloscopidae > Phylloscopus > Phylloscopus trochilus. The sequence goes on from WQNJ02000546.1 coordinate 36,654,127, forward strand.
TTCTACATGAGATATGTTTTAAAATATACTGCAATTAATTTTTTTTTCTTCATTTCCCAATAATTCTGCTGAACTGCTGATATATTGGTAATGAAGGAAGTACCAAGTTTTCTATTTAACCTCTTACTTATTCAGCTTGTTCTTCTTATTTTCAAATAAACATATCTGTAAAGGCATAGATAATTTTTAAAAATCTATCTGCAATCATGATGAAGATAATGACTACATGTGCTTCATTAAAAATATCTGAGGTACTAGAGATATGTTAGAGGAGTTTCCAAGTTAGAACTTAGCCCAGGTGCCCATGACTCAGAAGTCAAATAACTATCAGTGGTTTATCATTCTGCTATCCATGGAGCTTTTTTTAATTGTGGTTTTTGTTTGTTTGCTTTTAATAATTACAAGTATTTCCTGCAAGTCTAAATAAATAAATAAATAAATAAATAAGTTAAATAAATAAACAAATAAAGGTGTCATTTTCCTGTGTTATAACCAATGGTCTATGTATCACTATCTGCTACCAGGACATGATTCTCAGCCCTTTTCATGTACCCATGCTGTGAAACCACAATAGCTTAGATGGCAGCCTCTGCACAGAGGTGTCCAGCCCTAGAAAAACTGAAGCTCTGCAAGCAGGCATAAAGGGACATTGTCAAAACTACCTGCAGAAGCATACTCACAGTGCTCACACTGTGCTAGGACCTAACCAGACCGCTCTGTTTCTGTTTCTTCTACTATATTAATGAAATTCACCTAGGAAAATAGATGAAAATAAAATGGCAAAAAAAAAACAGATGCCTTCCAGTATTTTTCATCATATAAGCCACCTCTACCATCTAACTATTGCTATGTTTATATACTTTTCTGACCACACTCAAAAAACCACCTCAACTCAGTGTTGGATAGACAAGTTCAGACCTGGGATGTCTTCTTACATTTGTGAATCTGAAAGAAACTGTTCTTTTCAATTTTTGAGACAGCAGTTTGTCTCTTAAGAGCTCATAGAATTTGGGAGGCTAAAGCATGAAGAAGCTTTCAAAGGCATTTTTCTTGACATTAGGAGCATGCTTTTACAGTGAATCATCCAAAAATCCCCGTTACTATGATGTTTGCATTTTGAAATGGTTCAAACTTGGAGATGAAACTGAAGTGGAAGCTGCACTCCCCAATGCATGTTGGAAGAATCACCAAGAGTGTTCATGTCAGATGTTCAGCAGCTACAGTTTTGCTTCACAGATCTGTTCCTGATATATGGCACAACTTGCCAATACAGACTTGGCCAACTGTATACCTCAGAGGATCTGCTAGCAACTGGATACACAGATTGCAGGAAAGAAGAATACCATGCACACAAAAGCTTGCCACTCACTCCAAATGGGAAATTTGTATTACAGAAAGGCTCTTCACCTTCTGCTGTTTTTCAAGGGGGTCAGTGATCCTTGAGAAGACAACGTGGACAACACTGAACATCTCCCAGTTTCTAGGAGAACTTACAACTCACAATACTTCCGGAGCCTTTCCCCGGTCTCAAAGCCACCTGCTTCTGAGGACATGGTCCTGCCAGTTGCTCCTCCTTTAGCTTGAAAACACTGCTAAAGCTGCAAGAAAAAGCAGAAGACATGGACAAGACTGACAACTACCAAGAGGAAGATGCTCAACTAACTAAAAGAAGGTCCCTCCATTTTTTCATCCCTGAAAAGCCAGGTACATAAGGGCAGCTTTACTCTACTAATTCAGTGGTGTTGACTGAAGTACTTGCTTGAAAGGAAATCAAACAAGCCCAGAAACTGATGGTACGAAGGTGACCTTCTGATAGTACAAACTCTAGTTTTTCTGTTGTACAGAACTGAGAAAACCAGAATGCATTTGTTCTTTGGAATGAAATAATGTTTTTAATTACTGTGAAATGTTTAGAGAAACCAGCAGACCGGTATTAGCAACTTTTCCAGATAAACAGGAATCTTTGTCATTAAGCATGTTAAAATTTGATGCAAACACATTGCTACCTTTAAAGTGGAACATTTTTCTTTATAAACCTCTAAATATTGTGATAGCTATCAGCTGCCATTCATTTAAGGACAGTGATGTAAAATGGCTGGAATTTCAGAAGCAAATCTGCAGAACCTATTATATTTTTGTAACATATCTGGAGGCTTTCCAAACCACACTTTCAATATAAGACTAAGATGGGCAATATTATTGGACTATTTTTTGATAATGCAGTTTAACAGTTTGTTTGGAAGGCCCTGGGCAATTTGATTAGTGCTGTTTGATGGAGCAGTGTCATCAGCATGAAGTGGAACAGTTCTGCTTGTAAGTGTCTGGCAGGAGATCCGAGTTTCTGAGCCTCATACCGGCATAAGCAATAAACAACATGTTATTGTATGCTCCATTTTATATTTTTATAGCTGAAGAAAATTAATAATGCATGAGCATCCAATAGGTCTCCATAAGAGTCTGCCTTCAAAATAAAAATACAAACTACAGCTTGTGGTAGTATAAATGTCTCTACTTCATATCTGTGAGCACACTTTCCCGTCTCTCGAGGCAACAAGAACCTGGGCTAAATTCTGGTCTTGCTGAAGTCAGAGCTCCACTAGACTCAGATGTGCCAGCATCTCACCCTGGTTTTCAGTGGTGAATTGTGGCAATGTTGCTGCTCTAGAGACTATGTCAGGTGCTGTTGCTGCTAGGCAGTGCAGATGGAGAACAATCCCTCTTTGTAATGCTCAGCTGCCCTTTTGTTCTCCCATGCTGGGGTTGCATAGCAGATAATTCATAGACTTTCCCTATCAGAAGATATATTTGAATTCAGATTTCCTTGTGCCTATACTCTGAAAATTTGCCCTTTATCCTTTTTTTTCTGCCAAGAAAAGTCTTCCAGGCTATTAATCATCTGAGGTTGCAAAAGGACAGAGGTGCAATGGGATTGTTGACAGGTGAAAAGTTGGTAGGGTCTGCCATTAACTGTGCTTTTTGGTCCGAAACTGTTGAAAACACATAAGAGGTGGACTGCTGGGTGCAATGGTTCCCATACCAGAGCCAATGGTATGTGAACGCTGCTTATCTGAAACTTTCAGGTAGGATTTATTGGTGGATGCAAAACCAGAAAATGAAACACCTTAGAACTGAGTATTATACCTCGATAACTAGATAAGATTATTACCAAGGCAATATTTGAAGTATTTTTAATTTGCATCTAGCAGACAAACCTTTCTTTGTTTAATGAGATGGAGCTGAAATGGCATGAGCACTTAAAACCATTCTCTGGTCTTTACGACACAGCTGCAGAAATCCTAGTTGTTTATCTGCAAATTCTTGGATGCTCTGTCATTGAATTAGATCAAATATTGCTTTTCACTTTGCCTTGCCCAGGATCTATTCATATTTTACAGCTGTAGTTGTGTGGTAATTTATTTGGATCTGTGAAGCATGGGTTACTTCACAGTATACATGTAATCAAAGTTAGGGTTAAATTGTCCAGAGTACATACATCTATGTTAATATTGGTTGTGAGGAAGAAAAAAAATCACATTTAGCATAACAGTGGAGCAGTGTAGGTTGTTGATACCTAGTCTAGGGATGGTGTCTGCCTGGAAGACATACTTCCATGGTGTTTTGGACAAATATGAATATGAAAACCATATTCTAGTTTTGGACTCCATATTGTGGCTGTGGTGTTTCTAGTCTACTTTGTGGTGCTCTGAAACCTGATTTACTACATCACATAAGGTAAATTAGAATAAATAAACTCAAAGGCAAAGCCATAATCTAGAAATTCAGCCCCCTGTTGCTGCCTCTGACAATGAGCCAGTCTTGGCTGTAAACCTCACCATTACCAGAAGTCAGGCAGAATTCAAGTATTCATGGTATTATATAAAAACCATAATTTTTCCTTCACAAGAGCTAGGCTCAAATTCCTTATTTATTTATTTATCTTTTGTTTAAAGAACAAATTTAAGCTGGAACCTAAGAGGCAGAGATTTAATTTTCATTTTTAGAATTTGATTACACAGAGTGACACCTGATGGCTGCATAGAAGATTGTCTTTGCAATGCACATTGTGAGAGATTAGCAGATTTTCAAGCCAGAAGGATTCTATTAATGTGAGCCACCTGGAAATTAGCACAGGTCTTATAATTTCCTCAGGTGATTCTGGTCTAGCATAACCCTAGTGAAACAGTGCCATTCATCACCTGGAAACACAGTGGATCCTTCAACACATTAAAGTACTTCTGTAAAAAGATGTAAATTGAATCAATGGGCCCTTGTCCTAGGGTGGCTAATGATCTAGGTTACTATTCTGATTTCTGTTTTTCTGTGTTGTTTGTTGTGGTTTTGTTAAAGCTACTAAAGTGCAGAAAGTCTTCAACTTCCATGGGTAAGCTCTTCCGTTATTTGTGGTTAACAAATGCATGTATCTTGTTGGTTTATTTTCTCTTTGCACAAATTTGCTAGCTTTGGCTAATAATTCTAGAGCATAGATACGATCGTGTGAGTTTTTCAGATAATATTGTTTCTTCTAAAGGTTCTTGGGTAAAGAGGTGGTAGGGTGCTGCAGGGAAGGAGAATTTGCTAGGTATTTTTAGTGAAGACTAGAATTCCTCCTGCTTGCAGTAGAAGAAAGGATTTAATAATTAAATGTAATTTGGGGGTTTTTCCTGTTTGCATTTGGTCTCTGTGGATGTACATTTAAAGCAGATCTAGGTGTGTTTCATGTGCTGCATGGATATTCACTAGGAGCAAAGTAACAATTCCTAGTATGTCAACTCTGTATCATTAGTCTAATATAGTAAATCGCATTTCAGATTAGGGATTTAGTTTAAGTTAAAAAAATTAAGCTCAAAAAGGAATAAGTTGCAAAATCTGGTATCTTTATGTGATTAAAAGTCTGACAACTTCTGTGGTTAGTAAAATAGATTAAGTTTCTATACTCTTAAGTATTGTGGTACTTAAAATACCTCTTGGATTTTATTATTGAAATTTTCTAAAGTTTTTAGTCAAAATTAATGAACAATAGGTGGAAGAGGATTTAAAAATTAGATTACTTTAAATGTCAACTGTTTTGAACTCCATGAGAAAAAAACTTGGTCAACACTTACGAGTTGTATTCCACTGCAAAAATTAAGAGAATACAATAAAGGACCCTTCACACAAAAAGTGTAATATTTGTAGAAGTAGGGCCATGATTTTCATATCAGTAGTTTCAGGTTTCTTAATTTGTAGAGATTTTTTTATAAGTAGCTGTATGACAGCTTTTATGATAATATAGAGATCTGCAATGTTGATAAGGATTTAGATTACTAAAGAGAGAAAGCAAACAAGATCAAAAATATGAAGGACAATGCAAAGTAGAGTCTTATAAAAAGGCTGCCTTTATAGCTCATCAGTGCAAATTTCTTGTCAAAATGCTCCTTGAGCTAAGTAAGGGTTACTTATTCATGTGAACACCTGACTTATAAAATCAATCAAGCACTGATATCAAAGATGTCTGGCTTTTGCATCTATTCAGGTTGATGCTTCCATTAGCTTAACTTCATACTCTAAAAGCGTATTTCATTTCTAAATATGCTGTGTATAACTCATTAACATCAGAGCCCCCAGCAGTAATTGCCTGAAAGTGAGTAAAGAAAATCGGAAAAGATGAAGAGCTGAATTGCCACTTAATGAAAGAAAAAAACCCTACAGACAGACACTTAAATTGACTATCATGCAGTAGCAAGTCTCTTCTCTACAGAAAACATTCAGGCTGCATTTACAGTTCGTGTTGAGATGTTTAAAAATGTGTTAAGTAATACTAAATACTACTTAAAAGTGCAATGTGCTCCTAGATGGAATTTTTGCTCAGAAATTATGTTTGTTAATGATATTTCTTTGTGTTTACAGTATTTTATGCTTCTTCACTCTATGTATTGTGGCTATGTCAGCCTTTAGAAGATCTTAAGACTGAAGTAAAACTCAATTTTGAGAAGGTATGAAGTAGCAGAAATCTGTTTTTCAGAAAACTTCATTTCAGGCAAAGCAAAACCATCACTTTCATTATCTGATTGACCTTTGGGAACTGAAATTTTTTGAGTCCAAGACAGGCCTGAGAATGTGCTTGCACAAGTTTCTTGCTTGTAGTCACCGTGTAACAGTGGGGATGGCTTCCCAGTGGAGTTTGTCAGTGTGGCTCCCCTGGCCATAATGGCTCCATTTGCCTTGGTGCAGTTGGATTGACTTACATCAGCTGCAAATCTGTCTGGGAGTGTGCAGGGAGCTTTATGGAGGCAGGCAGACAGCTGCTCTAAATATTTTAACATCATGAAGGCAAATAAATATGAGGACAACTTTTATCAGTTTATCAGGCTACAGTGATAAATGCTTGATTTGATTGTTATAATGCAGCACAAGGATGTCTTTGTGTGCATGTGCTACTAGAAGATAGGCTGAAACATTTTGCAGGAACTGTTGGATTTGAATTGAAAACTAATTGTTGTTGTTGCAATTTATATTGATCCCTCTGGTGCTTTTACTCCTGTTTGTGACAAAAAATTCCTTGTTTTCAAGACAGTTCTTCCAAATTCCTTCAGGTAGCTGTTGGGGAGAAGAAAGCTATACAGTGCACTGGCATGGCTGAACTCTAAATCCTTCACACCTCTGCAGGGACTCTTACTACAGGATGAATATTTGTTTTTTTTTATCCTGGGAAATAATATTTCACTTTAATAATGTAGTAGGATTTATTTTAAAAATATCTATGTAGCTATGATCAAAGTAGAAACTAAATTTTTTGGTAGATATATGTTGTGTGCTAAGGGTGAAGAGGGATGAAAACCACTGAGAAAACTGCTCTACCACTGGGGTACAGAAGGATAGCATTTAGGAAGATCAGTGTTTTACTGGAATAGCTATGGAGATTAACTTCTCCCTGTTGCTTTACAGTGTGTTATTCAAAGAGATTCCAGGTAGCAAGTTTTGTTTTCGATTTCTGTCCTTTGAATCAAACTCTGAGCTTGACAGTGTCAGGATGGAGGGAAAAAAAACCCCACTCAATTTGCATGGCTGCTGAAATTTTAAAAAAATCTAGTATTTTCAAAATAACAGTGGAGTTTATTTTTTTACCTTAGCTATGAAATGAAGAAACAAGATATTTATTTTCACACTGCACCTGTTTCTGAACACCTTCCAGTCATGAACAATATGATGCCTGTCAGGCCACATGCCACTACTGGTATTTTTTTTATGTCCCTAGAATGAAAAATGCAGATAGGTTTTTCCCACACATATGTATGGTATTTTAGGTGTGCCAAAGCTGTGTTGCATGTCTTTAGCAGCAAAGGGAAGGTTAAAGGCTGATAAGCCTTTAACAGAAGTAAACAACAGCAGAAGTTTTCTGTTAGTTCTTTAGACCTACAAAGCCTCATTTTACAGTTTTCGATGTGCTCCAGCACAAGTGTAGTTTTTCTTCTTGCTTCTACCCCCACTAACTCCTATTGGGCCTGATTAATCACTGCTGTCAGGGTAAGCACTTCTTCTGTATATATTTAATAAACTTTTCTTGGATTTAAATGTATACTTAATACTTCATCACCTTGTGGTTTTATATTGTACACATTCCAGAAGTCTTTGGTAGTCCCCCCCTTTTTCAGGCACGTTGGGCAACTCCATTTTGGTAAAACGTTATGGCTATTTGCCAAAGCATAGGCACAAGAATGGCAGAGGTATGGCTTGCTCTGGGACCTGCACCCACAAGTGGCCGGGTCTTGGTGGCATATGTATTGTGGAGTGACATTTTGCAAAGACCTGATGGCACATACTTCTATTGAGAAGGCAGAGCAAGTTTGTCACTACTACCTCACCATTGTGTTGTTTCTGGACCATTGTGTTGTTTCTGGACCTGTTTCCCCCACCTCAGTTGTGTATGGACATTTTTGGAGATGGTATGGGAGATGTGGAGTGAGAAAGTACAACGGTTCCTGTGCACTGCTCCTCACAACAGACAAATGCCTGCCTGGACATGTGCTAAGGGTGCCATGGAAACAGGATTTGTTCCTTGTCTGGGCTTATGACCACATAACTTATAACAGATAAATATGAACTCAAGCATAAGGTTGGACTCATGCTTAAAATCAATCCTGAAATAGGCATAGCAACCACTCCACTAGTAGGGTAGAGTTTGCAAAAGCTACTTTGTGCCCCAAAAATGTAAACACTGTTTGCAGTACCTTTCCTCAGTTGGTAGGATTTGTATGTGCACGTCCTGAGGTATCTTTTTCCAAGAATAGTCTCTACACAATAGAGAAATATTAATAATTAATTTTACAGGAGACAAAAGTCCAAAATGAGTGAAATATCAGAACTCAGGACATAAAAAAAATAAATCTATCAGTCTGCAAAAAAACAAACAAACAAACCCCACACTAATTCTAAAGCTTATATAATTCTTTATGGCACTCATTAATCTAAATTAAAAGCATGGGCCACAAATCTTAGTTCATCACAAGTCAGTAACCTGTTACCTTTTGTTTTCATTGTCATCTGCTGTTTTTCTATGCCCACAAAAAGATTCTAATCTGATTGTCCAAATATTTCATAAGTGCTTAGGTGAGTAACACTCTTGGTTCCAAGGAAAACAGAGTCTAATATGGAACAAAGCACAAGTAATTAAGAGGAGCAAAAAAGAGAACAAAAAGGAGATTATAGATAACATAACTGGGATCCTGCTGCTTTCCCATGATATTTTTGCTTCATTCTGAAGTTGTCAGATAGTAAGCAATAAATAAAACCTGTTATATCTAACTGCTGCACAAACATACCAATTGCAGTTTTCTGGGCTTTACTGTTGGGCTTGCCTTTGTCATAATGACTAAAGGGGTCAGTTTTCAAGCAAATAGTTTTGTTGTCAATTTGGAAAGTATTTTGCAATAGGTGAGTAAATGCAGAATTAAAATTTGGAAGTGCTGGAGGAGCTGGAATTAGAGCATTCAAGACCAACACCAATTGTGGAGTAGAAAATGCATGCCAGTCTGCTTGCATAGTACAATTAATATTGTGAGAGAGGAAAAAATGTGGGTTACAAAGGAGAAAGACTTTTAAGGGGACATTTTAGATAAAGACAAAACAGAAGTAGAATTAGTAAGTAAAGGTTCATATAGTGTATTTGCCTTCACTGGGCAGTAGGAAATGGCAGAGAAATATGGCAGATACCTCCCACACGGCCTGTGGGTGGCTGGCAGAGGAAAGACTGTTAATTGTGTGTTGTTTTGAGGGTATGTTCTCCAATCACTGCTAGTCCTAAGATTAGGCTTGTTTCTGAGAGTTCAAGGCTCCGGTTTCTGATACTCACAGACGTACACAGATCTCAGATGAACACACAGTTTCTGACACGTTATCATTCACAATTTAAGTGCTTTGTTTTTCCATAAGTTTCTAAGCCACCTCAAAAAAAAATCTGATTATGCCTGTTTCTTTTCTTATTCTCAGCTTTCAGAAACACCTAACACCAACTTTACATGGTATCCTGTAAAGATCAAAAGCAAGCCCTCCTCAATCCTGCTTCACTTAAACACTAGAGCTATGGTTGCTGTGCGCAGATAGATGCACAACAGACCTATCTGAGCTAATCAGACTTCACCAACTAATACATTTGTATAATTTGGCCTCTGGCGTTAATAACTAGTGGGAGATGTAACAGCAAAGCACAGGGTCACTTTTTATCATTGTCTTGTCACCCTTCCTATTACTCCCACCTTAAAGTCAGGCCTTTTTTGTATCCTCCTTCATCCTTCACATAGCGAAGAGGAAGAAAAGCTGATGCCTGAACTTCTGGTGCTAGACGAGGTCAGTAGGAATGCCGTTTAAGAGGTCAGATTGCGCTGAATTTTCGCCTGCGCCCCTTGCCCTGCGCAGAGGCGGGGGCCGCAGTGCGCGCAGCGGCCGCGAGGGGGCGGCCGTGCCACGCCGGCCGGGCGGCGGCTCCGTCCGAGCCGGGCCGGGGGAGCGGCCCCGCCTCGCTCTGTGGGAGCCGCGGGGAAAACTGCTGGAAGAACACCCACAGAAGGGCTGCGGCGGGAATCCGTGCGCCGCTGGGCCCCGCTAGCCCTGCTTAAACCAGAAGCATTGCCACAAATCACCTGAGACAACATTTTAGGGGCGTGCGATAGGAATTTAATAGTTGTGAGGTGCAACTTGTAGCCCAGGATTTCCGGGTGGGCTCCTTGGATGTGTGTTGAGCTTGGTGGCTCTCTGCTGAACGGCCTGTTTCTGCTGCTGGCTTGGTTTTGTGCTTACAGTGCAAAATAAAATTTATCGGTTCTTGATCAATAAATAAGGCTTGTGCAAAGAACGACACAACAAAACCAATTAAAACACCTGTTCCTTTGAGTTAAAAAGCAACACTGCTGTACCTTCGAAGAGAGTTAACCTTATATCAAAGAGAGTCATACTTATATCAAAGTATTTCTTGTAGTGTGGGCATGCAGTTTCTAGAGGTTAAGCCCAAATACGAATTTCTGGTTTGGGCTCATTCTTTTTATATGTAGGATATGTGAAAGGCCATGCTAAGTAAAAGGTAAGGTGGGTGGATGTGAAAGAAAATAAAACAGTGAAGGAATTATTAAATAGCCATCTAAAAATAATCCTCTGAGTTCTCCTTAAAAAGAGGTTATGAATGAAGGATTCAAAGTACAAATACTAGTGAAATATTCTGTCTCTGAGGAGCAACAGTGCTGAAAATTTTATTTTCAGCCTTAGAAAACTTTATGGAGTATTTTAGTGTTCAAAATACCTAATTTTGACAAGGAGAAACATCTGACACTAGATAAATATAAAGTTTTCACATTTGAAACAGAATAGGTTTTAAGGCACACAAGAAAAGTCAGTCACTTCCCTCTGCAGCTGGACAGAGGAGAGAAAATTTAACCAAGAGTTCATCAGCTGAGATAAGAAACAGAAGAATTCACTGAGCAAATACCATCATGGGCAAAACAGGCTCAACTTAGACATAGGAAATAAATTTATTACTAACAAATCAGAGCAGGATAATGAGAAGTGAAACAAGCCCTTAAAAATACCTTTGCCCCCTTCCCCTGTAGCACCTCCTGCTCCTCCTCCTCCGCTGACCTTGGTGTTTGCAGAGCTGTTGTTCTGACTCCACTCTTCTCTAGTCACAATTGAAACTGCACCACAGCTTTTATTTTGATTTCTTCTCTAATCTTTTATCACAGAGGCATTAGCACCATTTCTAATTGGTCCAGCCTTGGTCAGCAGCCTGTCCGCCTTTGGAACCACCTGCAGTTGCCTCTGCTGTACACGGAGGAAGCTTCTAGCAGGAAGCTCTCACAGGAGCCACCCTGTAGCCTCCCCACTACCAAAAACCAGGCTGTGCAAAACCAATACACATAACCACCCATAAAAGTGGGTGAAGCACAGGAGGCGTGTGCTGAGTTTTTGAACTCTCACAGAATCGTGCCTTTTGGGCAAACTCTGATGTGTATCAGAGTGGCAAAGCTGTTTCACTGAACAGTTTTGCACAGTGTTTTCCTATAGGCCACTTCTGGTCCCTTTATGCTGCTTCTGGTCCCTATTATGTGCTTGTAATGGTCTTTTCTTGCTAATGTCATCCAAAGTCACATTTTTGGGTAGATTCTGAGGAAACACGTATGGCCAGCCCCATCCCACACAAAAATGAGCAGGCTGGGTCTGAGTAAGAGACGGAATTATGCAAATGTTCCCTCTTTATCTCTGAAGAAAACCACTGTAGGCTAAAGTAATTCTGTAAAGATCCAGAAGTACGAAGTTTAATTATTGCAATTACACACCTGAAACAAAAAGTCCTCTAAATGACCTGGGGGATTGGGGGTTTGGTGTGGTGGATGATTAGATACTAGACTAATCATAGTGATGCTCTGGTTCCTTAGAGAGCTAGTAATTTCAAAGTGAAAGGCTCTGTGTTTGTTATTGCACTTACAAGTGGTGTTATGCTTATACATTGCAGTACAGCTTGATCCTCGTTGGTTACCTGCTTTTGAAACTTGTGTGATTGCCTGGTGATTAATGTATGTAATAGATGGAAGATTATGACATATGCTTAATAAACCGATTTTATATAATGTAGGAGATAAGACATTGTTTGGATTTTCTGAACCAAGGTGTTAGATGGCTAGGAAGTACTTGGTATTACAATCAGGCTGTAATTTGGTGCCTTTCTTCCCCCAAAAGATGTTTTGCATTCTTTTTTTAAGGTCTTGATTAATCACAGAAAACAAGCTGGTTATCTTAATATATGGTATGTTAAGAAAAATCCATCCTGTTTTATCTCAAGTTAGTTTGTGCAGAGAGTGATAGGACTTTTGGATGGGTTAAAGCCATTCTTTCAAGACCCATTATTTGTTGGCTGTGTTTTTTTTGATTCAAGTAAAAGAACTTGTCTGATTCTGTTACAGAAGTAGCACAAACCTGGTTTAAAACTAGTTGAGAATAGTGGCAAAGTAGTTTCCTGCTGGCCTTAAGGTGTACAGGAAACTCAAAATAGTCTGAACACCCTAGGGAAACCCTTAATTTCATCCTCCATCCTCTAAATCAGTATATTTTTCCTTTATAAACCATCATCTCTGGAAAATGCAAATGTTGCACGGAGAAGTTTCATGCAGAACCACAAATGGAAGTGGAGGGGTTGTGTGCTTTCTGTGCTCTCTGTTCAATACTTCTCTTGTGTAAAAAATATAAGGCATTTGTCCAATTACTGTGGCTCGTTCCTGAGTTGAAGAGGTCACATGTAATTAAAATGTGATAGAAATGTCTGTTTTATTTCAATTTGTGAGCAGAGAACAACTTTAAAAAACTGCACTTTGCACTGCCTCTGGCAGCAGAGGTGGCTTCAGAAATCCCTGTGTCACCAGACCTCGTGCTAGGGAACCCTGTCTCACACATCACACTGACACAGATTTTGGCAGGGCTACAATATAACCTGAATCAGAGGAAATATAAAGGCTGGAAAAGAAATTTGATTCTTGAAGGTTACTCTGAACCTAGAAGAATTTGCTGACTTGATTCTTTGAGCAGCTACTAAACAAATTCTACTGCCAAAAGTAAGGAGGCTGAAACTCTTCCAGGGAAGTTAGGAGCACCAAGGAAGGAACTTCTTAAGTTGGTTTTATTTGCTTTAGGCTGCTTTTCTGTTTGTTTGTTTGCTGGTCGTAGTAGTAATGGAATTTTTTTCCTAGATTATATGAGAGAAGGCAAAGTCTTGCAGAATACTCTGCAGGTAGAAACATTGGAAACACTTATGTGCATTTCTAGATACATTGCTAGCAAGTTTGAAGCTTAAAGTAAAAGGCCTAGGCTGAGTAGATAGATTACTTTTATTTCTTACATACTTTTCCTTCCCCCCCACAACTGTAACAAATTCTTAGATATCAAAGCAAGCATCACTGAGTCACCCATTGAGCAACCAATGCACAACCTTTGATCCAAAGACTTCCTCTGCTAACTTCAGTGAACTGGAGAAAAAACTCGGCAGGCAGAAACTAAATTTATGTCACAAAGTAATGCTACTTTTTGTAAGTATAACCTTATCTTTTGAGTGCATGTGCATTTTCACTTAACTGTAAGGAATTCTGCTCCTCAAACAGTAGAGCACTTTTCTTACATGAAAAGCTGGTTATGAAGCTCTTTTCTGAGAACTGGACTTGTGCAACAGAATCATGAAACATTAGTCATGATTGCTTCCAGGTTACTTCATGTCATTAGGAAATTGGTTTCTCTTATTTTTAATTCAGGCTACTTAGCAGTAGGTGGCATCCTACTTTAAGATTAGAGTGAACTGTAGACTTCCTAGCATGTGTTGTCACTCAGTCTAGAAAGTTCCTAGAATTTCTTTTCTATTTGTACTCGTGTGCAATGTTACCAAGGAAAGACTTTTTTGGCTTAAACAGGAATGTGCATGAGTTCTGATGAGAGTACTATATACAGGAAACTTGCTAGCACCATGCAGTGAAAGTCCTAGTTGAAATTGAATTTGCAATTTGTTTTGCAAGACTCAAAGCAGACCTTTTTAAATCAGGAGAGATGAGCAAAATCAAATTATTAAAGGCTTTTCTGAGAAGCTGGATTGGTTTCAGCTTTCTCAGATGCTCATTGTGTTCTGTCTGCAGTACCAGTGGGAAGTGAAAATAATTAATCCTGAAAATTAGATTGAATGGCTGTTCAAAGCAATAAAAGGAAGGAAATTAATTGTTAGTATTGATACACTATCCTTAAGTCATCTCACTCAATATCAAAAAGTGTCAGATTATGTGCTTAGGTAGAAGCTAGTGAAAAAATATAACTCAGATGTGTTTAATGGAAAAAAATCTAAAACAAAGTTTTGAGAGGAAAAGAGTTAGTGATGGCTCTAAGTGATAATGCAGGAGGAAATTGGGGAAGGTAGGAGTCTTGGGAACTGGATGACAGGGAAATCAATCAGTAACTGAAGCTGGTTTTGCAAGATCTTAATATGCTTCACCAGAATCCCTGTGATTTGGATTAGTTACTGTCTTTTCAGACTCAACAAAGGTTTTCAGAGCATTTTTAGCAGTCTCCAAAAAGGTTCCTAACTTCCTTTTCCTTCCTCCCAATCCCCCTCTGAGGTTTTTGTGTACAGAAATACACTTTCAGTAGAATTTAAGTACAGATTGCTGAGGTATCCCTGAGAATATTCTTTGAAATACAGTGCTCACTCAAGTTTGAATGGGAACTACCAGGAGTAGGCAATATTTGAGACACAGTGTCCTGAGCTGGGTGAGGTACCTCTTCTATTTTAGTATGTATTTATTTGTGTGGATTTGAGCCAGGACAGATTTATCTAACAGCTGCTCATTCTCTTTCTAATATGATAATTGTATCATGCTGAAAAGGAAGAATACTCAGTGCTTAAATGTTTTTGTGTATCTGGCCCTTGTGATGCAAATAAGCAGCTTTTGTAATATTCAAAATCACATGGGTGCTCAACAAAAAAATATTTCATTTATTGTCTAATCTCTTCTCTTTAAGCTGATCACTTAGATTTTGCATAAGAGAGCAGCTCTGTTTTAATAAGTGGTAAAAGATTTAAACCTTGTTAAATGTTCCATGAAAATGTACAAAGACATAAAAGGTGTTTAAATGCTAGTTTGATATGAATTGTGTATTTAACTTCATTATAATAACTCATTTGCTTAACATCATTCATGTACTTATGTAACCACCTGAATGTGGGCTGTGAAGAGACAGGTTTATTGAAAGAATTTTTTATGGCACACACTTTCATGTCAGTATTTATATTTCTGAGAGGAGAATGTTACAGTAACATGATAGATCTTGGGCCAATGCACCTTGGGTATTGCTGTCTACAGTCTGCCCCATTACTGATGTCTTTGTGAAATACATCCCTTGCACATCCAATAATAAACAGTAACACTGGGTTACATGCTGTTCTGTACTGCAGATGAAGCCTTGGTAATGTTACAAAGAGTGTTTGATGAACAGGAACAGCACTCCTCAAATAAAATATCTTCCTGTTTAGGTTTAGTTCTTACTAATTTACCATCCGTAACCTAATAGAAATGGGAAACAGGAATTTCAGTATTTGTAGGCTGTATAAAAAGTGAGAATAATAATGAAGAAAATATAGAATGAGTTGCTGTGAGATAACACATGTACAAAGCATATAAGGGAGAAAAAGCCTCCAATTTTAGTGTCAAATTTAAGTTTAGACCATAGCTGGAAATATTGTGTGTATCTTTTGCCAATTTCAGCTGTTATATAACAATTGTTGAAACACTTTCTTTAGGTTTTTAAGATGGATTGTTGGCTTAGCAAAATCTAAATAAAACTGCTGAAAAAGAGCCTTCCTTGCATAAGGAATTCTGTGTACATCTAAAACTTAGTTTTTAAAACTACAATACGGCCAAGTGAATTAACTAATCAAGTCTGGGTATCTTTTTTAGTTTTTTTTTTTTTTTTTTTTAATTTTCATCTGATCTGAGTCCATGACACCTGCAGTGACAGCAATAGATCCAGTGGAAGCTCACAAAATGTGTATGTTGTATAATGTTTAAACCCAAGGACTGGAAGCTGTGTTGTACCTCCAGTGTCATCAGTATAATTAGACCAGCAGAGTCCTAGGCTTTTTGTCTATTCAGGAGCTTTAAAACATATAAGTAAGTAATCAGGTCATGCTCTGCCTGGAGGCAAACATTGGCCACAGTCCTGGAAAAATGCATGTTGAGGGTTTAATACTTGAGTATGCTTATCTTACAAAATACACTGCAGTAAGTGCTAAAGGTATTTCACTTAATAGAGCTTAATGTTAAGCGTATTATCAGTCCTATATTAGTATATGTTTTAAGTGTTTTGCTGAATCAGCTCTGGAGAACATTAAGCTTGTGCTTACAGTACTAGAGCATTGATTCCAAGTTCTTTTTCAGAAAAGTAAGTTTAGGAAAAAAGCATGTACTTAAGCACAAGCTGTATTCAAAATACTTGCAACAGTCGTGTGTATTACCAAATAGATCAAAATATGCTCATACAAGCTCCTTTTGTGTAATTCAACCTGTAGTCAGTAAAAATATTAATTTGAATAAATTTCTGCTAGCTATAATATTCAGAGTAGCATATTGCTCAACTGAACATGGAAATGGAAGCACATCTATCTGTGAAAATAATTTCCAACCTCTTCTACCATGCTTCTATAACCTAAAACCACATGAAAGGTGGAACTGGTTATCAATCAGCAGGTCATTAGCTTGCATTTTCACCTGAGGAAGCAGTTGGTCCAAATTAATATTTCAAAGCATATTTTTCAAGATAATTCTTTCCAGAATCTTTCGCATCCTTCTTTTATTCTCATTAAAATTGCTTCATGTTACTTGAGGTAAGGCTGCTCTTTTAGTGATGTAACTACACTGGAGGGTAAGGGCCCAGATCATGTATGATGCAAAGGCCAGACTTCCGAAATGTTTGGGATCTGACTGCATCCTCCTTCAGCAGCTGCTACTGCTGGGTGGCTGAAGAGGTTCCTGCCCCCTTCACTCATCTCTGCTGTCTGCTGACATGTTCAGCATTGCCTGGGATGCTGGTCCTTGGAGCAGCCTGCCTGACTCGTTTTTATCAAAATGGGCTGGATAAACAAAGGTGAAGAAATGATTTCAGGGAGATATTAAGACTGAGAACAGTCTTGAACTCAATGTTTCACCTGAATATAATTAACTTTGAACAGCTGAAGATGATCCTTGCCCTTTATTTTAGTCAATATGGTAGAGATCTCAACTGAGATATGAGAAGATTCTCTATTGTAGTATGAGAAGATTCTCTACTGTAGTTCTTGTAATTCTCATCTATTAGTCACAAAATGCTTTAGTAAAGATACAAATATTCCAAAGATAAACAAAAAGTAAAATGCAAAAATTATTTCATGTGTTCTTCAGAGTAAGAAAATGTGGTACTACTTAACGTGAAATGCAATGGTTGTCTGTGTTTTGGTTTAAAGAAGGTGAAAATCCAAATGCAATCTTACATTTTGTGCTATTTTAGGTAGGATAAGAGGCCCAAATACCAGAGGTGATAGAATAAGCTTGTTACTATGTGAAATTGAATGAAATGAACTTTTAAGAGAAGGACATCAATATTTAGCAACTATGACAAGTGTAGAATATTCATTCCAGAGTCTGAAAGTGTACTGAAACAGGTAAATATTCCAAATTTGGAAGACACATTCAGAGTTTTGAAATTAAGTGTTTGTGAAGAACAACAGGATTAGTCAAAATTATTACAATAAATCTGAGAACCACAGTGTAAATTAATAAACTTTGCGTGCCTTGTCAAAGAGGACAGAATTAATTCCAAAGGCAGGTTGGCAGTTATTAGGTGACAACTTAGACTTTGTATTCTGTTTTTCTCAGTTCTGTACAAGGAAAATACTAAGTGAAAAATGATAGAATAAGGCAATAGGACTCTCCTTTTACTTATCTAATAACCTACTATGGCCTGTTGATTGTCAAATGTTTGGTTTTCTTGTTTACCATATGTTACATCACTACAATCCTTGGGTTTTTCAGCAGGCATTTTCACGGACTGTTCACTTATTATTAGTTATAATAATTCCTTTTGTCTTGTAGCTTAAACAAACCTTCTAAACCCTGGTTTCTGCAATAGTTATGATCAAGCTTCAGTTCTTTACAAGTTGTTCAAGTGTTCATTCTGCACACAGTTTATCATAAAATATAAACAAAAAACTATACATTTTGACAATTAGGGAGAAAAACAGAGAAGTTCTTATCTCAACTGCTAAAAGGATATAATGAACTAAAATGGCTGTGAGTGATTATTCTCTGCCCAGGTCAGTAAACTCTAGAATGTTCCAGATGTAAATTTATCTTTTCATCCATTTACAGAGCATAAATAATATCTGTTTCCTAACCTGTCTAGTAAATATCTGACCTAAATTTCTAATGAAAAAGACAGCTGTTTAGGTTGCAGGAGCCTAGAACTTTATTTGGAAAGTATATTTTTGCAATATTAAATTTACTTAGAAAAATTGTAAGCTAATACCAGTGAGATAACACCATAAACTGCATCTACGTGTTAACCTGTGTATATATAGCTTCAAACAAATCAGATAATAGAGGTTTGAAGTACCTTGCCCTTAATTTTCCATATTCATCTGCTGACAGATGCTCAGATAGTGGAGTTATACATACAGGTTGGTTCAGAATGTTCATATATTTCTTAGTTCACTTGAGTAAAGTTGTGATGCCTATTTTTGTGAGGCTTTTGGTTGTTGTTTCATGCAGATAACCTGCTAAAACAATTTAACTAGAAAAATGGTACTAAAAGGTGGGAAAATGAATTCTGTCCAGATCTTGAATTCCAAATTGAATGCTTCAGTTCACACTGCGTTTGATTCCACATTATTTGATCCCATTAAATTGCTAGATAGAATAATTCCCATCTCTGCTGTTTGACACTAGATCAAATATGTGACTGTGATTGCAGGTTTCTCTTCCTTAGCATGAAACAAATTAATTTAGTTTAAACCTTTTTCTGAAGAGGTTTTTAGTCCAAGCAGCAGAATAAGATGTTATTTCTTGGAAAATAAATGTGCTTCAGAATGCCTGGGAAACCTTTGCCGTGGCTGAGAAATCTCAAAACAGTACTTATAAAGTGCCCATGGATTTTATATTGTTCAGTTATTATGAGCTTGGAAGAAGCTGTGAGCTTTTTTCAGGACAATGGCTACATTATCTATTTTAATGTTTTAATTTCAGCTCTTCATGGGACAAAAAGTGCTGACACAAATTCTGTACTGAGCTTTAAACTGCACTGTAACAGCAAATGCCATCCTAGATAAAAGATTAGTCTTGAAAATTGTACCAAGAATATACCACCCAGTCTATGCAAAAAGGATAAGGAAATTAATTCAACCTGACTAGGGAGTAGATTATACTATAAATAGGACTCTGAGGCTGCATCTACTGCAAGGCTGGTCATTGCTTACAAAATCCATTGCATGTGTATTTGCCCTAATCCTGTAATATGATCCTCAGTCTAATCCTTACACCTACCTATTATGCCACCCTAATTTTCCTATGCAGAGATCTCTGTGTACCTGAAGCTTTACTTGTTTGGATCCATTGTGGGATCAGAGCTCTGCTTGTAGACGGAACATATAAAAGTATATGGAAGATTTTATATAGAAATTAAGCTGACACACCTGAAATCCCAAATTCTTTGAAATATACAAAAAAATTGGGACTGATCCAAATCTAAATAAACACAAGAATTCTTCAGGTTCAAAGTGTCATGTGGACTATTTTGCAGTGTATTTTGGAGCTGACTGGAGTTCAAGATTCATTTCTTCAGACAAAGTCCAAAAATAACCTGTTTCTGCCTTGCTGGGAGTTTGCTGGAAGAAGAGCTCACAAAAACAAGAAGAATGTGATTGCAGCATAAAATTCCCCTTAATCCTCATGTCCGCATTCTCACAACTGTTTCAGTTACAGACAAAATTGCTATATTTCTCTTTTTTTTTCTTTTCTTTCTTTTTTTCCTAGCCTCTGAACAAGCATTGCTTGAATCTTGCTGTTCATTCTTAGACCTGGTGTGCTTCCCACTCTCCTCTCCCTTGATTTCATCTCCTCCTACTTAAACTCTGTTTTGCCTGTTGTCACGTGTGTTGCACAACAGATTTAGTCTAAAGCTCGGTCCTATGCCAAACATGGTCATTTTCACCTGTTAGATGTTTCCTTTCTGCCTGCTTCTGTAGGATTTCTTTGCGGATTCTTTGCATTAGTCATTGAGATTCTTTTCCTCAAAAACATCTTTCCTGCAGTCCTCCTTCTCTGTATCTATCCTTTTGCAGTGTTCCTCTTTGCAAGGGTCTAACTCAAAGTACACATTCAGGGAAGACACATTTATGAAAATCTCTCCATAATAAGGGAGTAAGATATATGTTTTTCCAATAAGGGTGAAAACAGGATAGTTTGTTTAATTTATTTGTGAAGATTTGGGGTATCTTCTAGATAGAGAAACGTTACTTCTGACTACTGAAGTATCTACTGGTTCTTCTGTTTAAATGGCCTCATGAGAAGAACAACTAATGAAACTCTTATTAAGATGGAAAAGAAGTTGATGAGTTGAAGAAGATTAAAAAGCAAATCAATCAGTATTAAGGCTGATCTGTTACAGCCTTGATGGATCAAGTTAGACTCTTGTTCCTTAATTACTTGCAGTTTAACTCTTGTCTTCTGAAGAACTTATGTAGAAGATTTACTGCAAAATAAAAGGTTGTTGAGGATTTCTTGTGTTTTAGGGGTTTTCAATTTATTTTTAAGCAATCATGCAATTGACTTAAGTGAGAAGAAGTTTTCCCTGGTAAAATAGAAAAGTTATGTAACCTGAACTGTAGTTAACAAAAGCTTTATTTAAAATCTGTGGAAATGGCACCTTTCTTATATTTCTGAAAGGGTGTGTGTATTGCATATCTTTACCAATTTTTCCTTGTCTGGTTGATGCATGAATTCTTGAAGGAAGTCTAACCCACTTTAAATATTTTTAAATTAATTTTTATTTTTCCATGTCCCCTTCATTCCTTCTCCAATTAGGAAAAGGTATTATTACATTCAGTCTGACAAATTTATTATTGCTTAAAATAACTCTTGGAAAAGCATTTGATCTTGGTGAGTCTATACTTATACTAATAAACCATCTTGGGCTTTTTAAAGTGCATTTACACTTTATAGACAGGTATTTTGGAACTATAGTAATATATTTTAGAGTTAAACACGTTTTTCTCTAACAATTTGGGAATTTTCTTAAGCTACTGCTTATGACATTTTAATGATACATCAAATATACTTATCTCTGTGATCATTGTATTTACAGTCTTCTCTGGCAAAGATTAAAGACCTCAAGATACCTTCGTTAATTAAGGTCACTTACTATGTGTACTGAAGTAGAAGGTACATTTGACCTGCCATGAGTATTAATCCTGAATCACTTCTGTGTAAAACAATGCTAAAAAAAATTAAGTTCACATCATCCAGTTACAGTTTAGATATTATGAAAGTACTACAAAATTGGCTGATTATACTTATGTAATGGAGAGAACTTCAGTTTTCCCTGTTGGGAGTTTTCTAAAGCAAAACTTAACATCTTACTTCAAGTTATTGTTGTTGACTTCTGCAAAGCTTGCCAATTGCATCTTAGAGAAAATGTGCTGTTACTGTTAACACCCAACAAGCCATATAATTGAGTGGTGCTCATATTTACCATCAAAACCCCTAAATATCAGAGAATTTTCACCTATGTCTCTCTAGGAAGATTTTTTTTGGTAGATAAATTAGACGTCAGGTCTAATTTATATATTAATATAAAGGTCTATTAAAAGTGCATACATCATAGTAATTTTTCTGTCTTTATGATATGAAGTGATTAGAAATACTTGTACACTAGGAGCTTGAAATTTTCCAACACTTTTAACTTGTTTTAGGCATTGATTTTATATTTTAATATGAGATTTTCACTTTTTAAAATGCAGTAAAATCTAAGAGAAAAGAAGGAATAAGACCCAGCAATGCCACCCAGGCTTTTTATTAATGAATCCTC
The DNA here is from genome assembly GCA_016584745.2 of Phylloscopus trochilus trochilus. NCBI lineage: Eukaryota > Metazoa > Chordata > Aves > Passeriformes > Phylloscopidae > Phylloscopus > Phylloscopus trochilus. The sequence continues at coordinate 36,676,231 of WQNJ02000546.1, forward strand.
TATCAAGGCAATTGCCCTGAAAAAACTGAAGATGACATCTAGTGAAGTACTATTCTGTTTCCCTTTGAGTTCTCTGTGTCTTGGTAGTCTTTCGTGACTTGCAGTGATTTATAACAAACAGTGTTGGAGTCACTTCCTGCTCTCTTGTCACTTTGTGGATGGTCACTGAAATCTTAATTCCCATCACACCACAACACTGCTAGGGACCAGCAAAGCTGTACTGCTTAGTTCTTTCGGCATTATCTGTGGTGCTTTGCAAATCAGAAATATCAATAAAGTAAAACCAGCTGGCGTGTCTCATCCTGCTCTTTATTGCACTGGTGCAAGTCAGGAAAAATATGGCTGAGTCATGCGAGTTATTTTGGTGATGTTGGAGAAGCTGAAGCACAATATAAACTGTGCTCAAATATATCGAGTAAGGAACAGAACAAATTATTTTAGACTGATCGGGTTTAAAGATTTTAAAGTAAGTGTACTTATGAGGGAATTTGTTCTGTCTTTGAAGTCGCTTTTCAATAATATTATTTAGAATGTGATCATGAAATTTGCATAGCTGTTTCCCAGTGTTCAGGGGATATCTGTGTGGAAGCATGGTAGCACAATTTCTAATTAACTTGGAGAGATCTGTGGGAGGAATCACTTTTTACATCTGCATGTAGGAAGATGATGTTTGAGGCTTAAGAGAAAATCCCATACCTAGAGCTGTGCTTGTGATTATTCTGTATTCAAAGCATCCTTCTATGTCTCTTATACAATCAGTATCACCTCTTAAACTTTTGGACTGAGTTTTCCTTTATTTTCTCTGGGCACATTCTTGACTTGCAAATAATTCTGGTATTGTACTCTTTGAATTCAAGCAGATAAATGGTAATGGATTGCATTTTATAATGAAATTATTTTAAACTTTAGGTCATGAATAACTGAAGGTCTGATGTTACTGTAAAGAATATTCTCAACAGTTGTTTTGATATTCACTAGCTGAATTCATTCCTTTTCAAAAGAAAGAATTTGGTACAAAATTAACACTCATTAACAGGTGAACTGAACTGGCCACTTTTTTGAGATGCAGAATAATGTACAATATCCTTTAACATCAGCATTGCCTCTGATGCCACAGTGAGGATAAAAGGCTTCTGATGTCTTTCATACCCAGGAAATACAAAATAAGCCATTACAATGCCTCAATCTCTTCTGAATTTAGCTTTCTTTTTATCTTTATTTTACTGCAACAATTTTAAGAAGAAAATTCTGTTCCTATTAAGTTAACTATAATGTTTGTCACCAGAAATGTAGGATAGCTATTTTATTTTACTTTTAATTTAACATTAGTAGTACTATTTTTGATGGTTTTGGCTGTAGTTTGCTGGGGGGTTTGGTTTTGTTTTCTGATGAAGGCCAAACTCCACTCAAAATAGATACTGTTTATTCAGCTTTGGATACTAATTCTGTGCATAGAGGTACCTTTCTCCTTCATGCAATACTTTTTTCCTATAAACAATGATTATTTTTTCCCCACATGATGGTGCTCAATTAATGTTAGAGCAACCATCTTCTTAATTCCTTGTTTTTTGAAATGTGGTTCAATACCTTTCTGAATGCTATCCAATCTCTCAAATAACAACTGCTTATTTGTTTTAGGTTTATCAGAGGTTTTTGTGAAATTTTCTTGTTATGTGAACATTAACCATATCCACACAATCCTTTGAGGTGAAAATTAGGATTCTGCTTTTATAGATAGGAAAGTGGAAACCAGAAATTTTATGATCTTATTAATTTTGAGATCTGATAGCCTATTCACCACTGAACCATCTTTTTGGTTTGACAACAGAGCCACCTTTATGTCTTACTTCATTTTCTGCTTTGTAGAAAACAAGAGACAGCATCTTCTCTCTTTATAAGTCCAATGGACACATGAAACCTGGGTCTGTGAATGTATGAAGAGCTTTCTAACCATAAAAAACACAAATCAATATTGTATAAATCATTGATCTACTTAATTGAACAATAGGTATAATGAAATTAAACCTTATCCATTATTATTTATATATTTCAAAAGAAAACAGAAGCATAAATGGCAGCCAAATACCAGGGTGATATCAGTATAATTAAATCTCATGCATCTACCACAGTGCCTTTTCAGTGGATTAATGAATGGCATGTCTCTGAACATTAAGTCTGCATCCTTTAACACCAGTACTAAAAAGAAATGATGTTTTTGCCAAAATGTTTCATGAGTGTCTTCCAGGAGCAGGAAAAAAAGTGAGATTTGAATCTTTAACTTCATTCAAAGTACCATCATGTATGGATTCTTCTGCTCATAGGAAGAATCTATAGGAACTGTCCTATAGAATCCTATAGAATTTATAGGAACTGCCTTCCAGTTTATAGGAACTTCACCTCCTCCTAAGCCAGAGGTCCTAGCTTTGCATTTAAATTTCAACCCAAATTGTCCCTTGTTTCTCAGAGTTTTAATTATGCAGCTCTGTTCTTGAGAAGTTCTGTTCTTGGCTTATGCACAACAAAAGGCAGGGGCCAGCATTTCTTGAAGCACAACAATAATTTATGAAGATAATATTCTTAACACGCACTACTTCAGACTAAATTAGCCTGTTCAGGGCAGATGAACAGCAGGTTGCCTTTCTTTGCTCTTTCCTAGTATTTTCAGGCTTTTTCATAATTCCTTTTTTTCCACTGGATGCCAAGGTTAACAAACAAATAAGTGGGTGGCAATTTCAAGCACAAAAGTAAGCTGCAGGCAGTCCTTGTTAATTTGATTTTCACTAGCTGCTTTCATTTGCATAATTGTAGCAGGTAAGTTGAGGTCAAATGGTTATGCCAGGGAAGGAACTCCTTACTTCTTGCTTTACGAGGTAATTCATGGCATCATGGAATTTTAATTAAAAAAACTGGGAAAAGTTCTGTTGGTTAAACCATAAATAAAGAAAAGTTATGAGCAAAAATGCTACAAGATGTTGCTCCTTGCATATATTTTCTGCAAGACTCTGCCCATGCCCACATTTCCGGGTAACAAGCAATAATATAGGTTATACCATGCCTCACAATGCAATGGGCTGAGTGCCCAAGTAGCTGTGGACAAGTACAGGGAAATGTCTGGCTGAGATTTTATTTATATACTGTTGAGTAATTTGAAGTGGCAAATTTTATTTTCTTAGACAGTCCTTCTGGTCTGAACTGTAAGCCCCTGAGTAAACTTCATTTGCAACCTCTGGATGCTGATGGCATCCTAAAGAGTGTTATTAGAGCAGCAGTGCTATTAGTCCCTAATTTCCTGTCTTTGGCACTGTTTATCTGTAACTCTTATTTCTATATTTTTACATATATTTGGGCTTTTGAATTCAGCAAAATGATCCACAGTGAAAAAGACAGGAATATGAAGTGTGGGCTATTTACTGAAATTGGATATAGATTTATACACAAAAATCAAAGTTTGATTCCAACTCTTGCTTACCTGTCCTTGCCAGCAAAAATAGGTATTATATTAGGCACTATATCCAGATATCTCAGATATTAGGAATTATTACAGCAGAATTGAAAGCTGGTTTCTTGAAACAAGATAAAAATCACATGGGTTTGTATTTTAATTTTCCTTAAACATTAAATTTTTTTAAAACATCAATGACTATACAGAGTCCCTAGTTTGCTTTTCATTTAAAGCTTAAAAATAATTTTCCAGGACTCGACTACAAACTTTCAGCTGCTCCTTTAACCTCCCTTTTACATATTCTCAGCTCTTGTCTATTTTTCTTATCTATTTCTTCTTTGTTCACCAAAATTTCAGCCTGTTAAATCTGTCTGCTTTGAGCAACTTTAAGCTTCTGTGTTTTGCTGTTAACTCTCTGAAGTACCGGTTTCTATTAAGGAGGATTACTCTTATGAGTAAAAGTCTCTAGAATATGTGAATACAAGTGTAAAATAGGATACTGCACTTCAATTTCTCATCTTTTGTAGTTTGAGGCTTTTTATGTACATTATTTTTGTAATATGTTTTATTAATTCTACTTCAGAGGTATTTGGGTGGTTGCTTTGTGATACATAGAACACAAACATAATTTTTAGGAGCTTAATTGCTACCAATTGATCATAGTATGTGAGCATTTCCATAACCAATTTGTAATGCATGCCATGACTGTGAATACTTGTAAAGGACAGCAAGTTTCCTTCCTCTTTCCTGAAGTTTTCCCTCAGCATGTTCTCCTCATGAAGAATTTGGTATCCCTCCCTCTTGTGCATCAGCAGAATTTGCTTGTTGGTAGAGCTTTCACTGCTACTGCTATCGCATCCCCTTGGCTAGTGGTGAATTTCAATAATTAATTTGTGTTCACCCCTATCAACATGGAATATGCCATGTAACTCCTGTGGCACTTATCCATCTTTTCTGAGGTATGTGTTGGCAGAACTGTTTGGAGTTCTTTGTCCAAGTCCTAAGACTTTATTAAAACATTTTTTGTCTCATGATTAAGAAATTTCCATGAGCTCTTAATAAAGCTTTAAACTTACTGAAGCTGTTATGTCTTACAGCCCTCAAAACACTACGATGACCTCTCAGACTCAGTGTGGCCTTTTTGTGTGCTTGCAGATTTATCAGATTGACTTGACTCCCCCGTAAAATTCTCTTTTCCCTTTTGTGATGACCAAAATTGAGAAATACATTTAGGTGTTGAAACGTATATATGGGCTTACCTCTCCTGACTGCCTGTATCCCCACTTAAATGGTGTTTGGGCAGACCATGGAAAAAAATTGCAAACAGAAACACAATTGCAGCAGACAGGCTACAACCTGTCTTTTGTCAGGTTTCAAAGGTTTGGATTTACTTTAACAATGTCTGTTGTTGAGCACTTTGTCAGAAGTGAAAACCTAATCATGCTTTTGAAACAGGATTTTCTTTATTTCACCAGTGAGTGTGTGTACAATCAAACCCAACTAGACAGAGCAACTAAATGGGAAACTATCAATAGAAATGAATTTTTGACTCTGCTTATATCGAATTAATAACTAAAATTAAAAATTGCCGGCATTCAGTATTAAAAATTGTATATTTTAAGGACAAGGCTGGTGATTATATACATTTTAAGGACAAGGCTGACAGGAATTCGAAGATTATCAGGTAGCCAGAAGCTGATAGTACTTTGAGATCTTGGAGACTTCCAAGTACTGTACAGGCAGTGTCTCAGTTCATGTGCTACTTCTGCAAACTGATCTGTCAGCTCTATATCAACTAGTTTCTAAAAGGCTTCTAGTACAAGGGCAACTGGACAGATTCATGATCTCAGCAAAATACTGCTGCATTCTTCAGAGTCAAGGTGAGGTTACCATGGGTAGGCTTTATATTGTGCTAGAAACCCTATGTATCAGCACTTTCTGAGGTTCTGGTTTTTTACATTTCACTATCTGTTGTAAAGAAAGGCCCTCTTTTCTCTTTTGTAACCTCTCTCAGAGCTGCTTATGCTAAGAAGTGGGAATCAAATTCTTCTAACCATCTGGAGAAAGAGAGAATCCTAAATAAACAGGAATAGCAAAAAAAATACAAATAGCAGTACTGTAAAATAGCAAGAACCCAACAGGCTTCCTCTGCACAGTGACTTTGTAGATTAGGGAGTGTACTCCCACTTCTTTTCTCTAGGGTCTCTTAGTCCTCAAAGAACATGGGGAAATTTTGCCATTGCTGCTACAGTAAGTGAAATGACTGTACTATGGAGAGTTATCTGGCAGCATTTAAAGAGCCATGTCTGAACAGGTTACTCATCTGAATGTGGAATGCCATTTCTTTATTATTTTTGTTACATATTTATTTATTTATTTGAATTTACACATTAGACCTTCTGGGCTAGGATGTGTATTAATTCTCTCCTCAGCTGGCAGAAAAAAATATTTCAGGAAATTTTCAGGGAAGAATGCTGAAAGAATGTTGTAAGATGTATCAACAATGGCAGAAAAATGCCTATTCCTTAAATAAATGAAATAGCCTCAACATGCAAATACTGCCTGAGGCCACACAACTGGTGGAGCCTTATCCATGTCCCACTCTCGCTCTCCAATGAGCACCTTCAGAGGCATTTGCTATCCATCAAGGGTGTATCCTTTCAGCAAAGAGCCCGTGCTTTACCCTGCGATATTGTTACTCACAAAACAGGGACCCTGTGGACTGAGATGCCTGGGACCCTTCTCAGGTGCTAGAGCCGAAATGTGTCTGAGTCGGCCGGGGGCGGAGGAGGCTCCGCAGCCGCCGGGGGCCGCCGGTCCCTGCGCTGCCCCGCCCCACCCGGCTCCGCTACAGGTGGATAAAGGTGGCTCTTCCCCAGCTCCCTGCTCTCCTCCAGCCCGTCCTCCCTCACGGCGGCTCTCCACAGGCGCCCCCCTCCCCCTTGCCTTCGGAGGGGTGCGGGGAGGGGGAGCGGGCGCGGCTCCGCACCTGTGCGCGGCTCCCCGGGCCGGGAGCGCTCTGCGGGGCCGGGGCTGACGAGCGGGGGGCTCCCGGCGCCGGAGGCGGCGCGGCGGCATCCCCATCCTCCTTCTCCTCCCTATCCCTCCGCCTCCTCCCTCCCTGCCTTCCCCCGGGCGCCCTCTGCACTTTCTTCTCGAACCACCCTCGTAGACAAACTTTGATGGGGAACCTCGCACCGCGCTGGAAAAATGCCGGTTATGAAGGGATTATTGGCACCCCAGAACACCTTCCTCGACACCATTGCCACCCGGTTTGACGGCACACGTGAGTCCGGGCTGGGGCTCCGGGCTGCCGGAGAAGGGGATGCACGGGGGGCATTGCGCCTACGGTGGGAGCTTCCTCTTCCCTCCCCTCCGCCCCCCGGGGGTTCCCCTGCTACCAGAAGCCGGCAACGAGGAAGGGGATGCGAGGGAGCTCCCAGCCTCTCCTGCCTGGCTTCTCCACAGCTTTGCAGGCGAGGAGGGCGCCAGGTCCCCTCCGTTTTCGATCCCCTGCGCGGAGGCTCCGAGGGGGCTGAAGCCCGGCTCCCTGCAGGAAAGTTGTGCGCTGGACTGGGGCTTCCCCGCGCCCCGGGCAGCCGAGAGACCGCCAGGGAAAGGCACTCTCAGAGCCTGGGCAGGGCTTTGGTAGGAGGTTTTGGGTTCTTTTTTTTTTTTTTTTTTTTTTTCCTTAAGTACCCCCGGCCTTGGTGGAGGGGGTACGAAATCTCCCCAAACGCTAAATTTCTGTAAGTCGGGCTCAGCAGCCACAGCAGCTGTTGCAGGGCGTTGGTGAAGCAGGCAGGCAGGAAGGGACCAAGGCCCCGCGGCGGTGGCGATGGCAGCGGTGGCAGCCCGGCTGCAGGACCACGGACAGGTCCCGGCCCGGGTGGGTCCCGCTCGGGCTCGGCTCCGCTCCCCGCCGCGCTCGGCTCCTCCCGCCCGGCCCCGCCGGGCAGCTCCCCCGGCCGGGCGCTGCCTTCCCCTGCACGGCGGGCGTGCTCCCCCTCCGGCCGTGCGGGAGGACCCGCCTGTGTCTTGACTTTTGTTTCTTTAACGGGGCTTGCGCACACTAAAGCGAATAAAAGGAGCAGGGAGATAGCGGATTTCGGCCAAAATGGACTGTCCTCCCTTTAATTCCCCTGTAAAAAATCCAGATATCGATTGTGGAGAGTAAACGAACTCGGATTTGAGTTGCTGTTAACTGTTTCTTGACTGAAAACATTGCTGTCTAATTGGATTGATATCTTCTTGATTGAGTATTGGCATTTCCTCTATGGTTCAATTACTGTGTGATTAAGACAACTGAACTGTGATTACTGAATCAGTAAGTTGTAAAATGTCAAGAAAATGATGCAGTTACAGAGATCAATTGCAGAGAAGCACAGAACTGTATTATAACTGCTCTGCTAGTCTGAGGATACACAGGCAATTATGATCCAGGGTTGTGTGTAACTGATACTTCACTATAAAGCAATCTCTCAAGACTACTTAGATGTACCTTTAAATTCCTTTGACTACAGAACTCAAAGTCATTTCCCTCCATCCTCCAACCTTTTATTTCTACAAAGTGTGTGGGTATTATTTACTGCGTATCGAAGCATGCTGCTCTTCTTAGAGTTTTGTTGCTGATACTGCCATTTGCCAGAAAAGCAGTTCTTCCCTTCTTTGTGCTCAGGACCCTCCCCCTTCACAATGGTTTCCTTTGAAAGGATGGAACTCACAGCCTGTGACCTGTATGCACAAACATTTCACATGTTCTACACTGTTCTTCAAAGATTCAATTTAGTAAGCAACATAAGTGGTGACATCCAGGTCTCTTATTAAATAAAACACCAGAAAAATGTCTAATCCCCATCTTCTCTGTGACACCAACAGGCAAGTGTGGTAGAAAGCTTATTTCTTAGCTGGATTCTATACCCAAATTGAGCTACCTTTTTAAGCCAATGATTTTACTGACCTTCATGAAATGAAGGACTGACCTTTTCTTAAACAAAAAACAGACCTCAGCGTCTTGCATTGAAATTTAATGCTAACAACTTATCTACTTTTTCCTGGGATATAATTGAAAAAGAAGGTAATTGCATGTTTAAGTTCACCAGAAAGTACAGCACATTATCTATTTATTATAGTCAGTGAAATACTTCTTGTTAGTTAGTTTTCCAAATTTTGGCTTAAATATTAAACAGGTGTATTCTAGAAGCTGTCATTGTACGATTATTAGCATGCAAAGCATTCCAGGATGTTCATACAGAAAGATGTTTTATGAACTACGTAGTCTTACATCTCTAAAAACTTTGCAGGATGGTGCTATTCTATGGAAAACCGCTGGCATGTCTCTTTATATACAGAATAACATAACATTTCCTTTAGAGTGTTAAAGTGATGAATCAACCCCATGTCATCAGAAACAAAGTTTCAGAAATAGAAAGTATTTCAGTCCAGAAACAGCTCATCTGCTTTATTGCTTTGGAAATGCTAAATTTAATTATAAAACTAATACTTCTTTAACAGGCCAAAAAAAAAAATTCTAATAAAGAAGCACAATTTTTCAAAATGTGTATACATATCTGACCATCAAGTAGAAAAATTAAAACTTTTTTTTTTTTTTTCATTTAAATTGCCTATGTGGCTGGTATTCCTGAGTTTGCTCAGGTGGCTAAAGATAGAAGTAGTCCCCATGGATAATCCTTGCAGGAATTAGCCCCATGTTTTACTAGTTTTACAGGTGATACAGTCTGTGTAAAGAGTAGGGCTGATGCATGGCATTGAACCCGAGGTTACGTTTCACAAACTTTGACCTTCTACATGATCATATTTAAATGTTAAAATACTAAATACTATCTCATGTCCAATGTCCTTTTTTTTTTTCTTTTTTTTTTCTGTTGTTTTAATATAGTCTGTAGTTAACAGACCTCTTTTCAGTTTAAGCCTCTGGGAAGGATATATTATGTTGTCATCAGTGATAGACTAATCCACCAATGCATCTTTAATCCAGAAGAGGGATAATTCTAATTCCGGGCAAAAGTGCAAGAAGGGATTCCAGATAATATTAGAAAATATGGTTTGCTTGGCACGGAATTTTCAAAATTTCATTGTTACAACTTTTTAAACTATACTACTGCAGTGATTCCTGTTTTATTAGAAGTTTTAAACTGCACTATGAAATACTGCATATCTCAAAAAATGTATAAAACAAGTTTTTGGAAGGTTCTTCAGCTGCACAGAATTCTCCTAGTAGATTTTTTTTTTGTAGTGTTTTACACATTCCTTGCACATAAAACCAATAATGTGTGCTAAAGAAAGCAATTAGATTAATTTTGGGGTTACTATTAGCTGTGCAGGAGATTGCAGAGGTCTCCTGCAGATTTCCCACTACCTGTGTTGCACATGTGGAAGAGCAGCATTAAAGGTTTGCTTCTGTGGATTTCCATGGCAGAGCTCTTGGCTCTGCCTGTGTGCTGTTATACTGGCACCTTCTTCCAACTCAAAAATATCTTTTGTGTTCCTGACATCTTAAGTTAATGGCTTCTCACAATGTTTCTCTCCCATCCAAAATGTAAATTCCAAGTCATCCAAAGACTTTTTGCCCCCTCTGTTAACAATGTGTTTATTGCCTGTACAGAAAACAAGCATTAGCATTTTCAAATGAGTGGTTTGTGGTTTAGGGGTTTTGGTTGGCTTAGTTTTGTTTTGCTTTTTAGATTTTTGAGACAAAATAGCATTTTCAAGTGTGAAAATATTTCAAATATAAATCTATAATTAATTGCACCATCAAATATTGTGAAAATTAATGTCTGACATGAGTTATTTCACTTCAAGCTTTTGAATGGAAAATTTGCATATTGTTGCTTCTTAACCCTATCTAGATTGGGCAACACATTCAGAAATAGTTGCATGGTAGGAAATTATGTTCTATTGTTTTCACATATATACACACATAAATATTCTGCATGCACTATTTCTTTATTTAAATAGATTAAATACACACCAAAGTGGTAGTTTCTGAAAATTTGTGAGACTTTCTCAGGGAGCAAAGTTAACAGAGATTCAGCAAATAGCCTTATTAATTTGTATTTAAAAAAAAAGACAATTTTGTATATTGTTATACTGTAAAATGACAGCTGAATTTCTATAATTATCTCCTCTTTGTCATATGTTGTCAGATTCCAAATTATGTGTGTACTTCACATTCTTATTGAAAATTTTACATTATCCATCTAACCTGATGATCAAGCTGGGTAATTTCCTTCTTGCTCAGTGTCAATGGTGATAATTTGTTAATTCTTTATTTGCTGAACAACTGAATTCAAATATATTTTCCAATTAAAATCATGCTCAAGTACTAACAAAAGGATCTTTGCACCTAAGCAGCAATTTTCATAACTGTTTGGGATTTTTTTCCTTCCTGATAAAATGGAGCCAGCTTTCTGATTGTTCAAGTTACCCTTAAGGTGTGGTTGAAAAGTACCTGATGAGAACATACAGATTTAAGCGTACCAAATGTGATGTCAGCATACTTCTGCTGGCACTGTGGGTAGAGCCAGGTTGTTTCTTTTGCATCATTGTCAGTTGGTACAGAGCTGAAAGCCTTTGTATACAGTGATCTTTCCAGATTGCAGGGTCAGATTCCTCCCCCACTCTTTCCCAGCTACCCCCAGCACTTGCTTTTCTGTCTCATAAACAAACTGGTGATGTCTGCTAAGTTGAGCCAATGAACTAACACTTTCTGCAACTTTGTTGTCAAATTCTGTCTCATTCAGGGTGAATCTTATCCTCTGTACACCAGTCAATGTGCTGCTTAATAGTATCACAGAAACTTCAAAAGCAGAAAAGTGCTTCTTGGCTGCCTGGGGGTTCTCCCTCAGACAGGCTCAAGGAATTGCAGCAGTGTCTGATGTAGGGAAGCAACAACTGAGCTTCCAGGGGAAGGAAGCTTTTGATCCAGGATCGGAATGGTCCACCTCACAAAGAAAAAATACACTCCAATGACAGACTGGGAGCAGAGTGGCTGGAAAGCTGCCCAGCAGAAAAGTTCTTTGGGCTGCTGGGTGACAGCTGGCTGAACATGAGCCAGTGTGTGTGCCTGGGTGGCCAAGGCCTCCGGCATCCTGGCCTGGATCAGGAATCGTGGGGCCAGTAGGAGCAGGGCAGTGACCATAGCCCCATACGGGGCACTGGTGAGGCTGCACCGTGGGTACAGTGTCCACCTCTGGGCTCCTCAATTCAGGAAGGACATTGAGGTGTGGAGTAGGTACAGCACAGAACAACGAAGCTGGTGATGGGTCTGGAGAGAATGTCCTATGAGGATCAGCTGAGGGAGCTGGGGTTGTTTAGCCTGGATAAAAGGAGGCTCAGGGGAAACCTTATCACATCTACCACTGCCTGAAAGGAGGCTGTAGCCAGGTGAGGATTGGTCTCTTCTCCCATGCAACCAGTGACAGGATGAGAGGACAGAGTCTCAAGCTGCCCTAGGGGAGGTTTAGGTTGGACATTAGAAAGAAATTCTTCACTGTCCCTGGACATGCATAAGGAAAGACTGGACATGGCACTTGGTGTAAACATAGTGGTGTTCAGTCATAGGTTGGACTCTATGATCTCAGAGGTCTTTTTCCAACTGAGTTGATTCTGTGATTGTGTAAAATCCTGTGACCAAGGAAGGGTGACTCAAACTATGATAAGCACTGATCAAATTCAAGGAGACTTCAAAGCAGTGACAGTGGAAAATGTGGTGGTCTGTCAAACTGTCCCTCTGAAGGAACGAGAGAGGGAAGCTGGTCTAGTTCTTTGTCGTTGAGATGAAGTGAGTTAGCCAGAGGGAAATTTCCAAAGATGCTTCTATTGTGGCTCCTGTGTTCATGCAGAATTGTTTAGTGCTTTTACTCATATCCTTGAACAAGTAAACAATGTGGGGTTGTGAATTAATCATTTGTCACTGAAAAATATACAGTCAGCTGGAAAGAATATTGCCTGTTCTCAGCTGAGAGTCCCAAAAAAATAGGCCTTGCCTGTCTCTACTTTTCTCTGAAAGACATGACCAGCACTGCACCTTGCTGTAGCTCCATTATTAAAACAGGCAATTATGATTTTTAATATAAACCGGGGATTGGATATTGGAACCTGTGTTTTGTTGTTGCTCTTTGCTGGAAGTAACCAAGTGGCTAGATTAGGCAGCTACCTGGAAAATCTTTTCTTTTGGCACAAATTTGAGGGTGTAGGACTTCATAATTTAAGGTCAGTTTATCTGGTTATCAGTAGTTATAGTAACTTCTGATTCTAACTTGAGCTGAAATTGGACCTGCAAGATGGAGTTGGAAGGGTTTCAAGGCATCTTAAGACCATATTTCTTAATTTTTGAGTTCTGGTCCCAAGGATCTGATTCAAGCAAACAAAAACGTATTCAGGCTTCATTATTTTTGATGCGCAACCACTTTAAAATCATGACAAATGGTCATTACTGTATGTTTTATTCAGAGTTCATGTTGCTGCTAGAGAAAATACTGATGTATTCAAGTTCTCGGGTGATGTTCTCTTACTTTTTGCTAGACAGAAATAAGGATGATAATTCTGCAGTTCTTCCATTCAGAGGCTATATAATTCAGTAATCACACTAAGCTTAGATCAGTATTATAAAGTTGGACTAATAGCACACATCATTGCTTTACAAATAAAATCTGTGTTTGTATTCAAGGCAAGCATTTGTGATTTAAGAGTTAAAATAGTAATTAAATAAGGGATTTTTTTCCTGAGTAACAAAAGAATATTACTTTCTGTATTGTTTTTGGGTAGAAACCCAGTATGCAGTGTAGTGATCAAAACAAATCTGTATATTTGTAGTTACATATATATATGAATGAACATGTACTTTGTGTGAGTGGAAGAAATTTTTTAGTGTTTCTAAACCTTAGATGATTATCTGGATTGCCACTTGAGAGTTTCTGTAAATGTCCCCTTTTTTCTTTCCCTAACATATACTCCTTTTTTTCTCTGTTTATGCATTTCAGTGAATAAATAGGTTTATCCTGAAAACAGATTTCTCTTATTGTTATGATTACATTGTACATTCAACTTCTATTTTATCATTGTTTATTTTATTTGTGCAGGTAGAAATTTCATACACACTCCCAGTCTTTTTGGAGGTAAAGCAAAGATGCTCAGAGTATTTTTCAGGGCAATAAAGAGTAGAAATACAAAAAACCACTTCCTTAAGTACACGTAGAAGTGTCAGCAAATAGATGTACATTAATATATTAAAATACATCAGGCAAGATAGGGGTTTACAGAGCATTCACTGCTCCTAGTACTATTCTGAGGAAATGAATTTTTGAAAGAAAAACAAGGTACATATATTGCATACAGTGTAGCCTGGAAAAGGTTAACAAAGGCAGTTGCTACAGCAGTTTTGCATTACAAGCAAGCTCATCTTACCTTGTGTTAAAGTGACTAAAACTAAAAAGCAGGTAAGGAACAACCTGCTCACAGAGTAATGTTGTTTCTTGCCCACTCAGTCTAAAAATAAATAAATAAGAAATACGGGAAAAAGAAAGGGTGGCAAGGGAAGGGGTTGGAGGGGGTGGGGGGAAGGGGAGGCACAGCGAGATAAGGACACAAACAGAACATTCTCCAGTCTCAGAGAGGAGAGAGACTTCCTTAACAGTGAAAAAATTCTTCTTTTGGACTTTATCTTGCCAAAAGCTTCTGGCTCCTTCTGTTTTCTGGGACTGATAGTAGTATTCAAAGGCTTTGGAACAGGTGTTGTTCTTAAAATACAAGTGCATTCAACATTGAACTTGACATTAAATATTGTCTGAGCATCCCTAAAGCTTAATGCTGGCTGTCAATCATTTCATTTCAAGGACAGCTGAAGACAATTGTGTTATGGAGAAATATGTTGTCTTCCCTGTTGATCTTTTGAAGAGAAAACAGCTTCCAGTGTGCCAGCACTCAATTCACTCTCTCCTCAGTCCTTACTTCTGATGACTAGGAGTCTAGAATTATTTTGCTTTTTTCTCTTTTTTAAACCTAAATACAGAAGGATTCGTCTGAGCAGAATAGACGTGAAACTCATTGTTACAGCATTTTTTGGTGGCCTTTTCTTTTTGCCTTCCATCTCACTCAATAGCTAGTTATGATATGTGACTAGGCATCTTATTCCAAAGGTATGAAAGAGAACTCTGAGCTGGTCCTTTTGTCATTTATTTGATGTTTAGAATGAGAGAATTGTCCTCGGACAAATAGCTTGACTTTTTTTTTTCCCCCTAAATGTCAGATAACTCCTGGACAAGTGATGAGTGTGTTTTTGTATAAGTTCTGCCTTTTCTCACATTTCAGATAGAAATTTCTCACAATTTAGTTTAGGAATTTATAGTGATATGAAAAACAATGGGGAAACTATGTTGTTTTAGAGGAAAGTATTTTTGCAGGAAAAATTACCTTCTTTGTGGAAGATCAGAAGGACTCTTTGGAGACTAAAAAACCTTCAAAAGTCAATATTAATCACAGTGTATCAGTGACAAGCTGCTTCCTCTTCTTTTTTGTGTGGTTTTTTTATGATTAAAATCAAAATACACAATATTTTAATCCACATATTTCTCTTTAATATATGAATTATGTTTGTGAGATAAGACATTCATTGCATTTATTATGTTTCTTTTTGCATTGAAAGATCTTGACGTTTGGAATTTGGACTTAATATTTTCTTTTTTTCACTTCCAGAACAGTGTGAAGAAGAATGCACCTCATAAAACCTGTAGTTATAGAATTATATGTTAGGGATTTAAACAATTAAATGTTCAATGTAGAAAAGAATAGTTAATAAATATTAATGAAAGGTCTTGAGCTACACATTTGCCAAGATTAAGGAAAACTAACAGGATCACTGATTTACAGAGGAAGAGACAAAGCTATAAATTGTGTCTGCTTCAATGCTGTAATAGTTGGGTGACAGCATGGGAGGAAAAAAGGTGAGAGAGTAGTGTGGTTATGTACTATATTTTGGGGGCCTTTCAAGGTCTTAATTAGTGTTTGGGATTTTAAAACATGGTTTTAATGGCCCTCTTTGAAGCAAAACTCTGTCTAAGTTATCTTCTTAGTCATGTTCAAGAGTTGCTTCTGCATTGGAAACAGAAACCAGGATGTACTAGAAATCCTGACTGTCTTTACTACTTCTTTTTATTTTTACGGGAATATTTACCCAAAGCTGTTGGTTTGTTTGGTTTTGTTGTAGTTGGCATATATGAGATGTTTGGAGTTTACCGTGAGAGTGACTCTGCTGACACTGCCTTGCGGGGCACGTACCTCAGAGTGGTTAGAGCAAGGCATGGTCCAGGGATCTGTTGCCAACAATTTCCTGCCTGCATTTAGGCAGGTGATGCTCTTCCATTGTACTAGACTGAGTACTTTCCCTAAGGAAAGGGGTGGAAGGCTTGGCTACCCACATCAGCCATGTGAATTCACTGCAGTGCAGTGTGAGACCACAGACAGGGTTCATCCTTCACACACTCACAGGTGTGCCAAAGCTTGGGATGGTTAAAGCACACTTCCAGGTTTTCTTCTCATAGGGTGGAGGTTTGCATCCAACTATTTTAAAACCCCTGTACAAGCTTGTCATTGTCCCCTCTGAATCAGTGATATTTTTTTCTTTAAATTCATTAGTAATTGCAGTTAATAATTAATTATTTTTGTACCTGTAGAGAGTAGCCATAAGTGATGTCTGAATTTTGAGAAAGCAGTCTCTTATTCTTTAAGATGTATTAAGAGCCTTTAAAAAACTCAGATTATAAGCAGTCTTAAACACAAAACTGATTTTTTTTCAAGTTTACTCACAGAATGAACAAGAGCAGTGATTGATTTTTAGAGGTAGGGGATAGTCCTGGGTTGTAAAGGGTGCAAGTGATTTTTTGGCCAAGAAAGAAAAAAGAGGGAGCAGCTGTGTAGAAGCAGAGATGGATTGACTGGTGGGATTGCTGAGTGAGCAGCAGGTATTGCTTTGGAATGAACTGAATGCTTCCCCACACTGCGGATCGATCCCTGTAGCAGAGGCAGAGATCAGCAGTCAGGATGGACAGGTGGAAATTACTGCAGACTTTTAAACACATCAGTCATAATTCTTACATAAATAAAACAGGCAGGTGTTGAACTGTGTTCATACTACTGTCAGCAGGATCCAGATGGGGATTTGGGATTTTGGTTCCAATTACAACTCAGTGTTAATCATCAAATTAGATATTGGGAGCAGTAACTCTTGGAGAAATGCAGAGACTTTGCTGCCTGCATCCAGTTGGAGCTATCTGAATTACAGATTTTCCCCTCACTTTTTTTCCTGATTAAATAAGTTGTCTATCAAAAATGTGCTTCCTTTTGAAACCAACAGTATCTTCAGAAAAGTAATTATCTATCTGGACATTTCAACACTTTGTATTTCAAATATTTTTATAAATAGAGAAAGATATATGCAGGTGATTATCTACTTTAATTACAGAAGAAATCATGCTTCAGATAGGACAAATAGTTCATTTATTAATTTTTCTGCTGATGTGTGTCTCCTGGGAATTGCTTGAACTGTCAGGGGAGCTGCAGGCCTTCTGTTTGTGTCTTTTGTGGTGAATAATTGTAACATTGCTAATTTCTGCTGGGTTTTTTGTGGGTATGCTTTTTAAAGATAAATAATCACAACCTGATATTGTGTCAATCTCACCTAGAATTTATCAAATTACTCAGGCAATAACTTTATATAAATAGGCATGACCACTCAAAAGAAAAGGTGGATGTAAAACCAGACACTCTGTGCAACAGTCAGTCAGATGTGAAGTACAGGTAAATAGCCCAACTGGCAACCTCACAAGCGATGAGCATGAGGAGTGTCACTTCCAGAGAAGCAGCAGACTGACTTCAGGGAAATAAAAGTAATCTAAACAAATAAATAAAATAAATAATCTAGACTTATAGTAATTATTTTGCAGTTTAGCTTTATTCCTCATTTTCAAACATGCTTCCCTTTTATGCATTCAGTATAGGCACGGTCCTCTCAGTGAAAGGAGGACAAAGGCCAGAAAGCCCAGTAATAGAAATACTCTGTGACCCACACCATGATGGATGGATCTTAATAAGCTGAGTTTTAGGAGCTGAGTGAAATAATTACAAGTAAAGCTAAGAGGTTAGAATTAATTGGAAGAATATTATTAGGTTTTTCCCCAGCCTGATATGGCTGATATGTCAGTTTATATGAACTGTCATTGAAAGTAACGCTTCCAGGTGCTCTATTAAAGGTTATGAGACATCTTCTGCCACCTTTACAAATTCTGTTTTATGCTGGTGTGACTTTTGAAGAGAAGCAAGAATGAAGAAGGAGGTGGTTTTTTACATTTATAACATTAGGGGATTGGCTTCTAACCTTTTCAATGCTCAGAAGTCTATAAAATTGATTGTTTGTGTTTAATTAAGATGTACATAACTATTAAATGAACTATTTTTTAAAGTGAAGTTAATGAGGAAAAAATCTTTGTAATGGTGCTTCTTAGTTTGATAGTAGCTGGTTTTCTAGCTTTTAAATTTTGACCTATTCTTGAGCTGAGAACAGTGATTTTATTTAATCTGTTTTAATGCTTAGAGTATTGTAGCAATTTGCACAGCACTTGAATATTTTGATGTTCATTTATCATGGCTAATTCA
Source organism: Phylloscopus trochilus trochilus (assembly GCA_016584745.2). NCBI lineage: Eukaryota > Metazoa > Chordata > Aves > Passeriformes > Phylloscopidae > Phylloscopus > Phylloscopus trochilus. The sequence goes on from WQNJ02000546.1 coordinate 36,694,343, forward strand.
TGGCTTCCAGGGAGAGTCTGTGAATAGCACAATAAACTAAATGTAATAACAGAACAGTTTGCTCCTGAGAGTAGGTGCTTCCTGATATGTTTTTCAGGCTTGGCAAGCAAAGTTTGTAGCAGTAAAATAATGCAGTTTGGCTGTGCAAAAAACCCCTGAATCCTTCCTTTTTAACAGACTAGTGTTTTATTTGGCACATAATACAATGCCATCTTGGGCCACATGACACACAATATCTCTGGGGCCGGTGATGAAAATTTGGATATGTCTTCCATCCAGGCTCAGGCCAACTGCAGGGCTGGCTGTTCTGCTGCAGGGAAGCACCAATACTTCTCTTATTCTGGGAACCTCTTTTCCAGATAAGTCCTTGAATAACAAATCAAGTATCACAGCTGGCATCTACATAAACAGTGTGGACATCTGACAGGAAAGGGTCTAAATTATGGCACTGTCTGACTGTCACAGGCCTGTGTGCTGGGTTTATGAGGCAAGAGCTGTTCTCTGTATTAGCAACAAAGTAAAATAAGTCCCCAGAAATACATTAAATTTTCTACAAATATTTAATTTCTTTCTGGTAGCACTGCTGTTTCACACTAAGGGGTATGTCTGTACACTTCTTAAATTTTCAGTATTTCCTAAATGAATTTATACTTTCATTAAAAATCAAACATGTGATGTTATTACAGAAAACAAACCAAAACATATTTCTGAAGGAAAAAAAAATTATCTTCAGACTTGAAATATCTGAAATTTTGGATCAATCCTGAAATTTTATCACGTTTTAGGCTTTAGAAGTAATTTTCAGTAGCCTTTTACATTTTGTTACTCAAGAGATGTCATGATGATCAAAATAATTTCAAGATCTCTTGTAACATCTAGGTAGTTCTGTTGTTAAAATATACTGCTAGAGAACATAATAGCTACAGCAGAAGGGAAATAGAGAAGTAAGAAAAGTGAAGGTTGTCTCTTATTTTCAGAAGTGCAAATCCCTATGATAGTTACAGATACAAGACTTTCACCACTAAAAACAACCCTTGCACCTTATCTATCCCATTCTAGCCATGAAAGGGACAGGTTTCATGCCTTTAATCCTTCCAGCACAGTTCCTTTGTATGAATGGATTGTTGCACATGAGACGCCTATTTCCATCCTTACCCTGTGTTTCCAAAATTACTCTTATGAGATGATATCCTGGCAAGACCAGACAAGCTGGAAGTGTTAAACTTGGCTTAAACTATACTGATGACAAACAGGAAGGAACAAAGCATGGAACTAGACAGTCTAGGCCACAGAAACTCATCTTGCATTAGAAACAGAAAATATCTTGCTTTTTCTAATCTTGTAACGTTCTTGATCACAGACTTGGAAGAAATGAAGAGGATTTTTCACCACACGGGATTTATGACAACCTACACTATGACGAAATGGCATGTCTATAAAGAGCAATTCTATCTTTACTTGCAATGCATATCTTTCAGAACATTAATGCTCAGTCAGCAAGACGAAAACTTTTCATATAAATGTGGTTTTAAATGTCTGGGAAGAAAAAATGCTCCTCTAAAAATGTACTCTACTTTCCCAAAAGTTGTTCTAATGACACAGCTTTCACATAGCTTTCAGACCAAAATCATAAAGCAAATTGCATAAATTTTTAAAAAGAAAAAAAGCCTAAAACTAAAAGAGGAACCCAAACAAACTTACACCTGTGAAAATGTGGCAATAATAAATTTATGTATTTTATCACATTGATATATTTTTATGTCAGAACTTCAGGATTGCTATGTTGGGAAGCATCAAAAACAGAGTGGCTTTTACTGGTATTAACTGCATTTTCTGAGGGGCAGCTGAATTTGCTTTCAATCTACTGAAAGTGAAAATAGAACTACTATGAATACTCTGAGGTGTCATGGTGTGTTTTCCTGCTTTCTAAATCATCAAGACCAGAATGTCCTGGCACTTCAACCAAATGCACTTATCTGTTTCTTCATTGTAGTATCTTTTCCAATTCCTTCCATTCCAACTGGATACCAGTGACCCAACCTGACTTTAACCCAAGACAGTTCTTGACCCAGCTCAGATCAGTTGGAAAATTTCTTTTGCCAAGTATGAGAGAGTTGTCCTTGAAGTGTGGGGACATTCAGTTGTTTCCTCCTTCACCAGAATAACTCTAAAAGTACTGGAAGTTTTTATTTCCATAAATAATATGTAGGTTCCATACTGTTTTGTGAGAACAACAGCACAAGCCCAAGTTCTTCTCTATAACTGAAACATAAAATCAGTGATGAGAAATGAAAACCTTCAGACCCTAGCCCTGGACTGGTCACCTTTAACATGCAGTGAACATGGTACCAGTTCAAATGGACATCCAGCAAATTTCTTTGGATAATCCTTTTTTTTTCTTTTTTTAATTAATAATATTTGTTTCCTAATTTCACAGAGTGCTGCAATTCTAACATTTTATATTTGCTAAAGTATCAGGTAAAATCTCTTCAGCTCTTGCAAGTATATGAAATGGGTAAAAAGGATGTGTGCTAAAGAATCCTTTATTTTACCCTTGCAGTTGAGCTGCTGTATGAATATTCTGTAATCCAATACAGTCAAGCTGACACCGAAGTTTTGTGGAAATGGGACACAAGTAATTTCTCTCCTGGCTGTTTTATAAAGCTTATTGTATCTCTTTTTCCCTGATAAATATTGCTGAAAATAGGTAGGGGATTTAGTGTTGAGAAGAGAGGAGATGGGAAGAGGAATCTGAGGTGTATGGGAAACAGAGTTACAGGACTTATGTTTGCTTTATTACAAAAAAAGCAGTACATTAAAACTTTCTTGGGAGATTCAGCAAGCATGGGCAATCTGTAGCAGTTCAAATATCACCCTTTATAAGACACTGAAATAGACACCTAACTGATTCTGTATTGAAGCTTTCCAATTCAAGGCTTTTTTGGCTTCAGTAACCTAAAATAAATGTGATACTTTAATTCTGAGTCTATTGCTGTGAGGGAGAAAAAAAAATCAGTTGAAATGCTCAGAAGATAGTCGTATATGCTATTTGTCCCTCTTGCTATTTTAGACAGGAGGTTTTTTTAGCACTGAATACCTCTGAAAGGTATGGTGAATGTGGCACTATTTTTCTTTCCTTAACTGGTTCAAGTTATTTGCAGAATGGAGTACAGGAAAGTGCTTTTCTTTCTTTTGTCTGCAGAGGGAATCTTGCATTCCTAATCTTCTTGGATGCGCTCTAATTAGAGGTCTAAAATAGACTGTATAACTCCCCTTCATAACTGCATAAAACTTATAAGAATCTCATAATAGCTCCTCTCAAATCTCTCACATCTGGAAATAGTGAAACCAATTATATTTGAGAGTTGCCTTTTTCTGCTTTTATGGAAGGATCTTGCATAACACCCTGAGCATCACACCTCTTAAGAGAACTGATGCAGAAAGTGAGAGTGGTCAAAAGCAGAGCCACCTAGTTTTTTGTCTTGCATTTTTTTCCGTGCAGACAGACTTGAGCTAATTTCATCAATAGAAATTACTGTCTAAGTGGAATAATTTATTTGATTGAAACAATTTAGAAATAAATGATACTTAAATGAATTTTCTAACAACATTCATTTTTACACTGTTTCAGCTGAATCGTATATTAGCACACAAAATGAGGCAGCTGGAGATAGTTCTGACACTTGAGAAAAGACTCAAATTTACAGCCATAAATTTAACCCATCTGGGTATGAAGAATATTATTTTAGATATGTGTGATGTCAGTAGCAGCCTTAATATGCACATAATGTATTTTCTGATAATTAAACCATTATTTGAGTATACATTATGTTATTTAATATTTTTAATATTGCTGAATACAGTTTTGGTTTTGCCTAAAAATATACTTAAGGAGTATGAACTTAGCTGTTTTTTAATTAGAATCAAAGTCTGGTTGCTGTTTGTTTTGGTTTTTAAAACACTAAAATGATCACAAATGTAAAGACCAATGAATCACACACTGCAAGATACTCCTAATCTTTCATGCAGTCTTTTGTGGTTTTCCTCATGAAAATAATTTCTTCTTAAAATAGCAACATTATCTGGCATGTAGTGCCTGAACATCATGTACTTACTATGCTCTCTGTTGTTCTATGCAATGGTAAAAATTATATCAAAGTAGTTTCCATATAAACAGAACCATTGATTTATAACATTTTATGCCATTAAGCATTTCAAAATAGTTTTATCCACTGTTAGGAAGAGTTATGAACTTATGCATTTATAACACAAAAATCAGCAGAAGAGAAATACTTTTAAATATTCCATCAGAATTAATGATTGTAAAATGCCATAACTTTATCCTTAACAATGAAAAATAAGAGAGTTTGGTTGCCTTGGCCCTCATTCATACTTCCACGTACATTTGGGGTAATAAGGAACAATTCCCCCTGACAGATCTCAAAATGCAGATACAAAATTATTTTCTACATAATCATCCATATCTGATGAGTCAGCATGTTATATATAACTTGTAGTGTATTATTTTTTATAAGTGACTTCATTCTTGGAAGTATAATTTTCAGATAAGTCTAAGGAATGAAGTCAATTTTAAACTAAAATTCAAAACTTCTGGAGGACCAAATGTTTCAGTGTCTTTATTAGGAACACACTTACTAAATGGATTGCAAGACACAGGAAAGGGACAGGCGGGTCCAGATGGTGTTTTCACCAGCTGAAAAGTGTCCTTCTCTCCATTGATTAGAGTACAGAAGTAAAGAATAAATGCCTGAAATTTGACAAGACAAAAGGGTCCACCAGTGTTCTTTTTTTCCCCTGTGTTTAAATGGCCATACAGGCCACAGTTACGAAGTTCAATTATTGAAGAATTTGATTATTTGAAATAAATGAATTTAAAATATATTTGCATATATATACTACAGCAAGTTCTAATTGCTGCAGTGATTGAATTCAAAACCACTTCAGAGATAAATTTTTTTCCTGACAAACAAAGTTAGTGTTGATATTGAACTTAAGTCTACTGGTTGTATTTCTCATCAATATTAGGTTACATCTGCAGAGCAATGTGTTGAAAGGTGTGTGCCAAATTAAAACTGGGAATGGTATTTCACAGGGTTGTGCTGATTTAACTCTAGATCTGAACTTAATTCTGTTTCTAATGTAGCTAAATTGCAAATTAAAACCCCCGTATTATCCTTGGCTTTCAGTGCAGAGGTAAATGAGAGTAGTTGTAAGAAACAGATGAATGTGAGAAGCTGCCCACTCCAGGTTACAAGGAAACATAGCTGAGCCAGGAGCTCAGCCTGGGTTGTTGTTTGCCACTTACCTCATGTTAGTTCATAATCCTGTAGGCCTTTGGGAGATTACTGTGGAACAGAGCAGTCCTGTAACAATGCTTCACATAGTAATAATCAGGAAAAAAACCTCTTTCCCAGTAAACAGGAGCTCTGTGCACCCACCAAACCATAAGCTGGCTTGCTTGCCACTGTGTGCTCTCCTTCACCATTCCTCAGGAGCTTGTAAGCCCAGACTTTAAAAAGGAAAGAGGGCTGAAAATGTCACTCCACAGATCAGATCTTTCACAGACAGAATATTTTCCATGGGAATGTTATCCTTATCTCTCTTGATACTGTTTGCAGCTGTGCAAGGTGTTTCATTGCATAATAGGAGAATACACAGGCAGCAGGTTCATAGGAAGTTTTTGATGTCTGTGCTTTGTAACATTATTATTACTTTAATTCAAACTAACATACATCATTGCCTCTTGCTAACGAGTTTGCATTAAAAATGAGGTGTGGTCTGAATAGTTCATAACAGTGGGGTTAAAACTTTGAAGTCCTTTTGAACCCTAATCATCCTATAAGGTCTCCTATATATCCTTCAATTTAGATAAAACCTGTGTGTGTGATCCCTGCATGGTATCTGTGGAGTGTTTCACATTTGCTGGATGCATTGCACCAACCAAAGTGACCTGATTCCATGCAATCTGTGAGACAGGTGGAGTGAGCATGGAGACCTGGTTCATTCCTGGTCTGGAATGTCAGGAAGCATCGCTGACACTGTGCATGATGTCCTGTAGCAAAATGCCAGATCCAGTGAGACCACAGCAATATGCACACTAGAGTGCATTTCTGCAGTCTTCTGAAGGTGATAATCCCCATGTTGCATTGGTGGTCTGCCCCTCAGTAAAGGCTTTGTCCAGAATTTCTGGATGTCCCATGCTCATGCTTTCTATCTTGCTCATTCAGAATTAAGCCCATGGGTGTGTATTGCGCAAAAATATAAAAAATTAAATTCTTTCCAGGTAGGAAGACTGAGTGTGTATGAGGGCAAATCAAATTAAGATATCTGATAGTTCTAGGGTTGAGTAGAAAGGTAGCATTTTGGATGATTTAAGTTTTACCTTCATCCTGGCTCTTGAGGCAGTTACAAGACTGAGTAAATAACCAAATTCCCTTAATCAATTTTCTTCCATCTTTGAAATGAGACATCATGTACACCCAGCTTGTGAAGGAGCTCTGAAGAATAATTAATGCTTTTAAAACATCTTGAAGATGTGCAATGATTGCAAATATTGGCTATCATTCCTTAATTACTAAGAAATTATTCATTTCCCAAATCCATTAACACTGTTATTATTTTACCTTTTGGTTACTGCTCTGAATGAATGTTTTTTTAAAAAAAAACAAAACTGTATCAATTAAACTTAAAAAAGAAAATTATTTTTACTCTGGTCCAACCTAAACCTCCTTTGGGGTGAGTGGCCAATGCCATCAGTGTCCTACCCCTGTTTGGCAGAGCAGTAAGGTTGTGCTAAATTCCAACTGCTGCAGTGATACGTCACCCAGAGAACAATACTGACGCTATAATATTGTTTGTTTAACTCCAGCTTAACCGAAACTCTGGGTTTCTCAGTTTTGATGCCAGTTTTGTTTTGAGAAGATTTATGATATCTGTGTAGTTTCATGTTCTCTAGATATCATTGCCAAATTAATTGAAACAGAAACATGTTGTAGAAAAGGGTTTATTTCTACATTCTTTTCAAAGTTTATATATAATGTTGCTATTACTCCTTATCATGTTGTGCCTCAAATACTCCTTTTTTGGTTCCTTCTAAATTTTTTTTTCAACTGGAATTATCCATTTTTTCCAAATGCAATGCAATTTTCTTGAAGACATCTTGCTAAGAAGGAAATTATAAAGGAGCTTTCTTTTTTTTCTTTTTTTTTTTTTTCCTTTTTTTCTTCTAGGTACTTCATTATCATTTTAAAGTTATGGTACTTACATTTTCTTCCTTTCTGTATGTGAATGCTCCACACCCACTTTCTGGGAGTCAGAGTGATGGGCCAGATCAGGGAAATTAACAGCTGGAAGACAAGAGCTTCTATTTGCTGAAGACTGTTGAGTCTTAAGCCAAAAATGCATATATGTTACTCTTCCAGAGACTCATTGTAGAAAAATCCTACTATCATGAATCTATTAGAATGCCTGTTCTTGCAATTTCTGTTTTCTTCCTTTCCTTGACTTCTGAAAATCTCTTGTTTTGTTTGTTTTGTCACTTTGGTTTGTATGTTTTTTGCTTTGTTTTGTTTTACATCTATTTCATACTATTCAGTGTATTTTTACATTTTTACAATGCCTTTTTTGCTTTCCCATAGAGACTGGGTGTACATGGGCAGTGACGAGCATGACCACAAATGCCCTCCTCTATGGCCCTCATCCTTTCCAGCTGTCTGGAAAGCTGACATGTGGCTGTCACTCCAGCTGTTGTTAAGTTTGTCACATCCACTACTCTTCTTTAGAAAGAACTTAATTGTTTACTGGCTGATAAAGAAGTGTACTCAACTTGTCATGGGCCAGGGTTGAGTTTTTTCTCCTTTTTTGTGCTATGTAAGTTTACCAGGCACACTGTTTAACTGTTTGTGTATAAATCATGGGAGTGGTGGCACTTTATTTTAATATATTCTTTAAAATTTCACCAAAAACAGTCTTTGAAACATATAAAAACAAGGTCATATGTAATCTTAGCAAGAAAAATATCTTCTGAATCGTAAAATTATTTCATGGGGATAAATTCCAGAAGTTCACATTTATTTAAATCTTAACCTTTAAACCCTCAGAGGAAGGAAAAGTATCTGCAAGACACTGTAGCTCAGCAGCAGCTTACTGGTCAGACTGAAATATTTTAAAAACTCCTATGCCTATGTGCAGCCAAAAAATATATATAATAAATGATGAATGGTGAACCTTAAATCAGATTTTTATTTGAAAGACAATAGGAGAAAAAAAAAACCCTTTTCTTTAAAAACAATATTATAAGTCTTGTTTGCCATCCATTTTTAATAAGAGGTTTTCATGTTATGTGCTGCAATTTGTGCTGTTGCTTGAACAGTTTCATGCAGACTTTCAGATCAGGATGTGCCATAAATATCAGAGTATAAATAATCTATCATTATACAGACATTTCATAAATAATGTATGGCTGTGAAAAGAATGAGGAAGCATAACTTCTAAGGCAGCCTTTTGAAACATTGATAAATATATGCAACAAAAATTTGTAAAATTTATTTCTAGATTGTAATAGCTACACACTGATATAGTAAGGAGATAAAATGAATGGTTAATACACAGAAAAAAAAGAGTATTTGCAGATGCTATTACTTGTAAATTCAGAGTATAATTTTATTTTAATCTATTGTACTTCTAGGTGAGAATATGGCTAAACTATTAGTAAATAAACTAAAGAAAAAAGGTGATATATAGCCTACTTCTGAAAATCATGATGTTAAGTAATGGTTCTCTGTGAAATAGTCTATGAAATCTTTTTTGAGTGTATTATCATCAGAGGATAAACATCAAAATGCAAAAAAAATCATCAAAAAAATTTTGCTCAACTACTGGTTAAAAATGCAAGTTCAGTTTTTCCTACTGTTACTGATTTATCACAGAACATAATTTTCTTTTCTGTGTGTGTGAATTTGAATCCTGAGAACTTCTTTATAATTAACTAATTTGATTTCTTATCATATTTTATATGTAGAATTTCTTGATGAAAACCATTTCTTTCCCTTTTATCTCTTCCAGTGGTGATAGGTTCCATTCACTCCTGAAATTTTGTAGAGTGTAGCACTTTCTCCCTGAAAACCCTTTGCTAATTTTAATAGTTTATCTTCATGTTTGCATTTTTGCTTTGAAAAATACACAATTTAAAACTAGAGGGAGAGGCAAAAATATGTGGGCAATTTATTATAAACAGAGTTGTAAGCTAAGTTTTCCTAAGTATTACATATGATTATGTCCTAGAGTCTTTCAACTCTGTTAAATGACATGGAGATAACGGATTTTAGTAGAGAATAAGAAATGGTTAAATATCTTGCATTATGCATTATGTAGGCATGCATTACACTTTTATTTAATCAATTGCAGTTACCAGCAAATGATGTCTTGACTAGCTTTTGGTATAATACTCAGGAAAACTATGATCATGACATACTGTAATGACATGCAGGGCTCCAAATGCTCCAATTGTTTATCACTATAGGATCATTCCTCTTCTTTTTTCATCTGTGATTGAAGTGGTAGGTCAGATGTGCTTTTGAAAAGTGAAGCAGCACTAGGCACCTTCTACTTTCCTGTAAAGTCAGATTATTCATTTAGATAAATTATAGTGTAGAAAAAACACTACAAAGATATTCTGTTTATTAATAGTTTTTAAATGCTGAAAGGAGTAACAAGAACCAGCAAAAAGTGAAATTACCCTTCTGAGTGTTTCCAAAAGCTGCAGAAAAAAAAAAATCCAGATGTACATGTGGCACTTGAATATCACAGTATTTCTCTACCAGACAGCGCTATGCGTGCAAAATGGGAGCGGGGGGGGAGAAACACTCATCTGGGATTGATTGCACTGAAAAGCACAGTGAAATCCTGCATTTTTAGGAAAGGAAAAAAAAAAAAAAAGTGAGACTCTGATTATTTTGTCAGGAGACAAATCCCTTGCCTATGCTCTGTATCCCACTGGCTGGTTTCAAATTCTGCTCAGCAATTTGGTTCCTTTGATAAGTGGCCTTGTTATCACACTGACTTCTCTCACAAAGTTGTTTTTCTTTTTGTTCTTTATGCTTTATCATCACACAAAGTATCTTCCAGTGTTCTGTCTGTAGGGAGATTAAGAATAGGTTTCTGTATATGTATCAGATCCCAAGGGAAAGAGGACATCTTTGGGTTGATAAATCACATACTTTTGCTTAAATTGCTTACCAAAACCTTGATTTAAGAAAGGACTGAAGCAAAAACTCAAGAGGAAATGTATGTCCAAATCTAGTGCCTTTATTTTTCTCTTTATTTTTTTTTGTCTTTAATTTCTGCTTGAGTGGAAAAGGAAGGGCATTACATTAAGTGATGGGCTTTTATTCTTCTGATTGTGACTCAAGCTTTTGGCTTACTAGATTATGTCTACTTACATAGACATAATTTTTACTTTTCTTTTTTTTTAATGTAGACCTTCATAATATAGGTAATACATCCCTTTGTTTCATCAAGAAAATGATAGATATTAGTTTCATGGCCATTAAGTCTCTATTTTTTACCCCACAAATAGATGGTCTTTCTAATATAGTTACCTGATTTTTCTCTTTTCAACTTTTCCATAGTATTTAACTCAATAACCTTGGGTGTTTCTTTGTTAGTCAGGGTTTGTACTGCTTTGACCAAGATCACAATTTGATGTGTAGATATTTGTTGTATATATATGTAAAAGTATTTATGTACATTTCATAACTTTTGTATAAAGGAATTTATACAAAACACTAGAAATGAGCCTGTGTGAATAAAATATTTTTTATTTTGGGGAGCCTAGAAGAGTTTAAAAATGAAACAAAAAAAAAAAAGATTTTGGGCTTTTGTTAAAAAACTTCAAGAACTGCAGATATCTTAAATGCTTTCACAATATTTTGAGCAATTTTTCCCTTTTCAGTCACAGTCTCTGGGCTGAAACCAACCACAAAATTCAACCAGTGAGTGGTGTTAGCTCAGATTTATGAAAACATGGTTCAAGGGGTACCTAACTTATGTTCTTGTTGGTGGTTTAGTTTCTGTTAGGCTTAGTTTCAGTTACAGAACATGTCAGAACCAGTTTCCTGGCATATGCTGCATCCTAGGGTTATCTTCTGCGCTGCGGTGTGTCTCAGTAATGATGGAATAACATCCCCACAGCAATTACACTAAGTACTGTTGCCGCTGTATTTAATACTCTCTTATCTATTTTAATACAGTATAACAGGTGGAAATTGGAGGCAACCTGCCGTCAACACAGCAGCCCAGCATGATGTTTTAGCATTTCTGTGAGAGCTACATAGATGGTAGACAGATCGTAACAAATGCAAGTAATTATATAAAGTTTAAGAAACTCTGTCAAAGTGGAGATAAATCAGTAACAGAATGGTCGTTTTCTGCTTCAGATTTGTTAAACAGATGCAAAAGAGTCCTAAATGACAAATGACTCCTCAAACAGGAAACAAGATTATGATTGGTTTTAGTCCATGAAGTAGGATTATTTGTTTCATTTAGATGTAGATATGAAGATTTGTTTAGAAAATTAGCATGTGTATTTATGAATCTATAACTTGGATTAGATGATATTTTTATAAATCTACATTAAAATCCATATTTAATAGACAGTAATCTGTCACAAATATTCTGATTTGGTATATGAACTTTAGAAGGAGGTGAAAAGTCTGTGAAAACAAACTTTAAAAAATAGAATTATTAGTAGTGGTCATAGATTTATATCTTTAAGTAGGTTCTAAGTGCTGATAAGGATTAATATTGTTTTTTTTTCTACCCTGTCTATATTTTATTCTGATTTTCCTTTTTGTCTGAATATATGACATATATTTTCTGGTTTTGGAACGAAGTTTGCCTTAAATGATTTTAGGAGGATTTTTTGTTTGTTGGTTTGGTTTTTTGTTTTGTTTTGTTTTTCTCTCATCCTCTTTTTATGCAGTTGTGATTTTTGAATCGTACACTAGCCACTACAATAGTCATTTACCTCAGCACTCAAGCTAGCTCTTTAAGGCTTCTTCACAGAACTTTCCCTGTCAATATGTGGTGAAAGGGGCTATCTCAGCACACTGCTGGTTGCAAATTCAACTTCAGCTTGAAGCATGCATGGCATTTCTATAGAAAAGTACAAAACCTTCTCTCTAGATCAAGTCTGCATTTCATGTATAATCCCAGCAAGCTAACTCTGCTGGAGAATGGTTTTAAATTAATTCTAGTTTCACTAATAACAACAGGGCCAGAGTCTGCAATCATTCCCTTCAGCCATGGTCTAATGATTATTTCACAAACGGCCATGTTGATTTACAATGTTTGTATTCTCTCGGGGGTGATTAGTATCTTCACAGTGCAGCCAGTGTAATGGATATTATTAGTGTTCTTGATATGTTTTTGTGCAAAATCAGCCAGCATAGATTAATCTAATTTCTGCCTTTTTGGTAGAGAAGTGGTAAGGAGTATTCAGGAAAAATATATGGCAACTGAGATAAGAGGTCGTGGTTTCACCAGGTGAAGACTGATTCAAAGAGGAAGGCAGAATCTCAGTACTGATCATCTTAAAATGACTCTGTTTACTACCTTATGCCACTAAGAACTCCTTTAATTTCAGTGGAGCCATTTTCAGAGCAGATATACCCTAAGACAGAAATTAAGAGGGTGGGCAAAGGTAGTAAATTATCTATGTGGGGCTCGGTTTCTACCTGTTGTGGTCTCTTCCATTATTCCCAGCAGAATCCTGGAGGAAGAAAAACAGCTGTTTCTTTGGTGCTCTTCTTCAGCAGAGGCAGGCAGGTAGAGAAAAACAGTAAGAAGCAACTGAAGCTTAAGGACTCCATTCTCTATCATACATCACAAATGTAGCTGAGAGGAAAAAAAAGAAAGGGATTGACTCATCTTTCTTTCCTATCCTCTATTTCCTTCCCTAAATCCCAAAGACAAGAGGGGATGGAAACCAGGTTTTATATATTGGAGGGAGCACTTACTAACTTCTCTGATCTATTTGGTGTAGCTATTTGGTGTAGAAGGAAAAATACAGAATATGGCCCACTGACTTTTAAGTTTGAGGAAATAAGTAAAGTAAATTTGTTGTGGTTTTCACCCTGTTCTAATTACAACACAGAACACTTCAAATGTAGTTGTTGCCAGATATTTTTGCACATTCAGTGTAAATTAAAATAATCATCCTGATTATCTGACAAGGTCTATGTAAAGTGATCATAAAATAGATGGAATACAGTATTAATTTTCTTACTGTAATATGTTGCCTAAAACTGAAGTGTTGTGGTCTCAGGAGTGATGTATGTGTAAATATTAATCTATGAGCATGATATTACTTTTCCATATCACGCTTGTAAGTCACAGGAAAGTACATAAAATATTTCATTCTGTCTTTTTCAGTTTTGAGCAGAAAGGTTATCAATCTCTGACCTGTCATTATGATCACTAATAACTGAAGACTGTGGTTAAGAAACTGTTTCTGAGGAAAGTAGTTCTAGCATACTGAGCTAAACTTGTAAGGGCTTTCTTTAAACATAGCTGAAAATGTGAAATGAAAGACATATTGGCTACACATACATTTTAAAAGGATAAATAAGGGAATTACTCATTTTCCCTTCAAGTGTTTGGATGTATCATCACAGAGAAGAATCCAGGGGTAGAACGATATAGTCATCAGAACTCTTCCTATTTAGATTCCACATGGTATTTAAAAATCTTAGCACTTTTTTTGCTTGTTTTTGTAGACATGCTCAGCGTTAAAATAGTACTGCTGAAAAGTATTCTATTGGGCAAAACAAAGATAGTTATGTCATTTTCAGCTGACTAAAATGCTATTTAAAAAGGGAAAAGAATTATTTTACATAATGTAGACATTGTGATGCAGAAACAAACTGCATTTTTTCCATTGCCTTTATTACCTCCTTTAACTCCTCCTCCATTTTATCTCAAACAGATTTTTTCAAAGAAGTACACAATCTAAATTTAAGGCACAGATTCTTCTATACCTGTCCTAAAATTACTGACTTTAAAAAGGTGGGAATAAGGACTGACATATCTATTATGCTGAACAGCAGACTGTCAGTAATGATGTAGATGCAAAAGATGAAGGAGAAACAATGGAAAAATACTTAGGAATTACTGGCCTTTGGTGAATCTTTCATGTCAGTTTTATTCTGGTACAACTTAATTATTTTTCAGTGGAACTTGTTTACACAGTATTAGAATAAAATTTATTTTAAATTTCTCTGTGAGTACTGAGTAAAATGCTTAAATTTGCAAAGTGGCATGTAAGATGTTCATGCAAACAAGATTTTGTGTCTTTGAATAAATATCTCTGTATATATTCTTAGGTTTACAGCATACACAGCTATGGTTACAAGTATAGGTTACAAGTATAATAAATGCAAGTACTAGACAAAGCACAGATATTCACAGTTCCATTGAAGAAAATGGGAAACCTGTCTGCTGTTATCAGCAGGATTTATCCTGTTCAGATTCCATTTAATTTCTTGTTGGCAGTGCTATCAGTCTCTGCTTCTCTTCAAATGTTAAACTTTGTCCTCCTGGCATAAGTAGAGGAAATGAGCAGCAGCTGAAAGGGTCATACACCTGCTGACAAGGAGAGGAAACAGCTACTGGAAACTGCATAAGTAAAAGCTCAAAACAGCATCATGAGGTGCCTAAAGTAATACCAGTGTGGTGCCTTGAGTTTTTGAGATAGGACACTGGATTTGAAGACTTTCTAAGGTGTTATACTGAGATTTTTGAAAAAACTACAAGGTTTTCATTTTAGCTGAATCTTAGGAAGTTTTAATAGATAAGTGAATTGTGTATATAAAGGATTTTGGTAGATTTTATTTAGCAGAAATTTCTAAGTTCATATATTTTTCATCTTCCTTAAGTACCCAAGATTAAAGATATATAGATAGATAGATATAGATATATATATACACATAAATAAATCTGTACACCTCTTCCTTCAACCAACAACATCATCAGCCAATTCTTGCAGAGTTGCTTCTGAGGCATGAAAACATTACTTAGTTTAATATGAAAAATGTGTTGTGCTGGTGCAAGGAACACTGAACAGATAGATTTGAGTTAGTACATCTTCTCCTACCATGGTATTAGAAGCAGATGGGGAGAAAAGTAAAATTGAGTAATGTTTGCTCTTGCGGATAGTCCTTCCTAGCAGATGCGACATGAGAGACAGTGAATAGACATGGAAAACATTATTTTTGATGAAACTTACACCATAGTGTCAGATAATATGTATTTGGGATGGTGTCTGTCACTAGGAGAACTTGTGCTCCAAACAGAGCAACAGGCAAGGCTGAGCTGGGTTTTGTTTTTAGAGGTCCTTTCAGATGTTCTGTAGGCTCAAGCATTGCCTTTCCAGTTCTTCAAGTATTATTAATCACTCCATTACAAGACCTCTTAAAAGACCTCTTATACCAGGTCTTTTTTTTTTTTTTTATTGACTAGTTAATTTAACATAACAAAATGCTATGCAAACAAGAGACAAAACAATAACCATACAAAAAATGAAGAGTCTTGCAGACATTAAGTTTTGCTACTAGTCTTTAAAAGGTGTATTTGTGACATGCTGTCCTTACTGTTCCCTCTTCATATATCTAGTTTTAAAAACAACTTTGAATTCTAGTGAACCCTTTGAGGAATCCATAATTATAACCTTTCTTATTAACTATCTTGAAAGATTTAGTATATTGAAAAGGAGGAAAAATCCCTTGAAATATTTTCACATTATACAAAAATGTCTTGGGTTTGATTTTGAGAGTATGCTTTTCTTTGAAAAAAATGGTGAGTGACTTTCACAGATTACATCACACAGAAGAAAGAAAATATGATATGTATTACAGATGATGGAAGATTCCCCCATTGCAAAGAGGAGAAATGTTTAGAAAACAACAGTTTCTGCCTCTCACCTACATGTAATTTTATGACACATGTAGTAAAGTACTGTCCAATGAAATATTTATAAGTGGGGGTTTTGGTCCAATGACATTTTTTAAGACAGTTTGTGTTGACAGACAGATCAATTTTAGATGTTCATCAGGAAAAGATGCATTTTACATAAAGGCATGAAAACTCTGAACTGCTATGGATAACTGTGATTAAGCAAATGCAAATGCTCTTGGAGAAGTTTGAGTAGAAAGACACAAAAGGCCTACAGTAACAGATCTACATCAAATTTTAAGTGTCAATCATTTCCCTAATGTCTTTCTGTGAGGATAGCAGACTGTAGTGGTTTAGCACGGATGTGAGGTTTTTTTTCTTTCTCTAAGGAAGCTAGAGCAGCTGTTGCCAGCTTGGTTGACCAATTAAAGAGTTAGATACGCCTCTGGAAAGACCCAGGCTTAAAATCAGCCTGGGAAAGCTGGCTGGGGCCGGGCCTGATACCAGCTACAGGCCCGGCTGGGCCAGGGCCCACTCCGATTTAGATGGAGGAGTGGGCAAAAAAGGCGTTTATGATCCTGCCTGGTTTTAATTCTGGACAGCTTGAGTGTTCTGACCTCTGATCTCTCTGCTTGAGTTCTTTCTCCCTCCCATCACCAGTTCGGCCTTGAAATTTAACACGGTGAGCTGCAGCAAAAAAGAGAAAGACTGAGCAAATTTAACTCTTTCCTGGTACAAACTGAACATTTTAAACTCCAATCCTCCTTTTGAGTAAGAAAAAAATGGGACAGAAAAGGGACATAGGAAAGACAGAGCATGAAGCCGGTGGACAAGAGAATAAAAAGACTTTTTGGAAGGAGGGATTTGAGGAATTTGTTATTTTAAGCTGAATTTGTCTTATCAAGCCATGGTAATGAACTCTATCTGTAGATTACCCTTTAAATCATGGGGGGGGGGGAAATGCATTTGTGGAGATGATTGTTTATTTGTGGATATTTGAGCAAAGGTGTTTTGTGATGGACTGAGTAATATTGCATTAGAATCCGTGATTCTTGTAGTCCCATGAGATGTTTGAACAGAAAGAGATGAGAAGCCCTCTGCACCAGTGAAGAAGAGAGAAGATATCTCTGTTCCCTGAGATGAAGAATTCTTTGCCTTTGAAGTGGTTCATCTTTAAAAGGTGACACCTCAATATGCCTGAGTTCACATGACCTATAAGCAGCTTGGGAAACTGCTAATGGGAGAAGATTTCACAGAGTCAGGTTTTCCTTGGATGGCTCTTTCTGTGACACTTACAACCACAAGAGAACAGTTTTAAGTTGTCAGTGGGGGAAAATTCCATGGTAAACTGAGACTCCTCTCCCTAAAAAAAAAAATCATAAAATATAAGATTTTTAAATGGTGAAACTGACTGAAAATCACAAGTTTTGTCTCTCTATGTTGTTTGTGAAAAAGTGAACACTTGTAGGGGGAAGAAAGTGTTTTGCAAGTTTCGGGTTTTTTTTCTTTTCTTCTTTTAGTGTGTGTGTGTTAATACAATCTATCTGTTTACTTTTAAGTTAGGCCTGTTTTGCCTTTTTCTCCTAATTCTATCTCACAGCAAAAAGGACACTCAAACCACTACACTGAATTTGGCAAACAGATTCGGTGAACATAAAACCACTACACAGGCCAATTTGGAAAAGAGGTGCTGACTTTCTAAAAGGAAAGTGAATAGCTTGACTGTCCAAGATTACACTACTTCTGAAAACTCCTGTAACTGGTTAATCAGCCTGTGGCAAACATCGCTTATCACAGACAGGGTTAGGTTGTGAACCAAGGGCACTCCACCAGCCCAGCTGTCTGAATAAGCAACTTGCTATAAGCATTTTGTGTTCATTCCTCTTTGTATTTGAGGAAATATATATGGGGGATAAATGTGTGAGCACAATCCTGATCTATGTGTTTAATAAACATGGAGAACAGGATTGGATCATGCAAACTGAATGCTCCAGTCTCATTCCCGTCAGAAAAATGTTCCAGCTCATGAGGGAAGAAATCTGCAGGAAATTGCTGCCTAATTAGATCTTCCATTAATTTGGTCATTCCAAACCTTTCACTGTGCTTCACTTATTAGTAATAGCTTTTTTGACCATATGCAATAGAATTTGGTCTGGGTTTAGGCAAAAGATTTGCAACAGAAATCTCATTTCTGGTTGAGATTCTTTCCTTGAAGGTATCAAATGAGATTTCTTCTGAATCCACATCTCTCTCATAAACAAAAACTCACTAAGGAAAACATTAATTTTAATCTACTGCTGCCTGTCAAACTTCCACATTTCTTCCTATGTTATTAACAGGTTCTTTATAGAGTGTGCAAGATTAAACAGACAAAGTTTAAGGTATTTTTTGTAACTGTTTTAAGTAAAATAACTTGCAAATTAAATAAACAGACTAATAAACTGCACAGCTAAAGGACTTTTTTTTTTCCTCTTTCCAGTTTGTCTTTTGATGATGATGATCGTGTAACAAAGAATAATGTAAGGACTGTGGTGTAACTGCTGACTATTGACATGTGACTGTACATGCATGTGAGAAGATGAGCCTCTGTGCCATGTTGGATAATACTGATTTAGAAGGCACAGGGTTAGAGAGAATCACTCCCTTTAAGAAGAGGAAGGTTTTATGCAAGTCCAGGATGGGAGTGGGTGTGTCTTTTTGTCAAGAGGGTGAAAATGAAAATATAAGTGTGAAAGACAATGTCAGATTTAACACCTATGAATACTAGAAGCAAAAATTTTAAGTAGATGAAAAAAATCCCTTCTGTCTATGAGATATATGAGATATACATATGAGATACAAAAGTGTCTTACAGTGAGCCATAGAGTAGTTTTGAAAAGTAGTGAATTGGAATCACTAAGTTACAATACTAACTGTGACCATTGGCATAAACTGTGATTTATACATTTACTAAATTACTTTCTCTTTCTAGATAATCAAGATTTGTCTAATTCTTCTTCTTCTTCTTCTTCTTCAAAAAATATATTTTATTAGGGTATTTTGAATTAGAGTTTGGAATTTTCATATTCCATCCCTAAATCAAACTCCTCTTCAAGCTGTTTAATTTTTTTTCTAAGTATGGTAAGTACAATGAATTTTCATGCTCATGTGTCCTTAGTAGCAAGAAGGATTTGTCACAGGCGAAAAATATTACATAGAATTGATCTATTTCAACATAAGTGGCAGCTATGGAAGTAAATTCATAAATATGGAACTACATTACATTTCAATGAAGTATTTATTTTGTGTGCTTGTAAGTAACTACACTTACTAGGAGATAATTTGTGACTGGAGAGGCATTTCCAAAAGCATAATTATTGTTAGAGTTTTTCCCAACTCTTGAGAGAAATAAAATTACATTGGTATTCTGAAGTAGGAGACTCAGGAAGCTGTGACACAGCTATATTTTCAAATGAGTCTCCAGGACAGAAATACCAGCCATATATTTCAGTAGTGCAGCACAAAAAAATGGCAAAGATCCGTTGTGGTAAATACAATCCAAGCATATTTAAAGGGGACTGGCATACCCCTCTGAAGCTTGTAGTTCAAACAATTGGAAGGAAAAAGAAACAATATTATAAATATATGAAATTACCAGTCATCCTTAAAAATATTTGGTCATAGTTATCAGAATGGAACAGTGGATGCTCTTGTTTGGTTTGCCAGTTTGGCTGCATTTGTCAAAACTGTCTGTAAAATTAATTCTGGAACAGTATAAACAACCTTTAAAAAAATAAATAGATATCCTCTTCAATGTTACTATGCACTCAGTGTTTCATTTAGTATTATAGCATTTGCTGTTAAGAATTCTGCTTTGTATTTATATGAAATGAACACACTACCACCCCTCCTTCGTACCTCATGTACCATAGAGTGAAGAAATTCTGCATGATGCTTCTGAGTTCTTAGCACCTGACAAGTTCCATGTTCAGTTTCTGGCATAAGATTTTAATGCTTACATTTCGTTTTCTGCCAAGGAAATGTAACACAGGTCTGTAAGTATTTGCTTACAGAATCTTATATACATCTGTTTTTACATGAATTCTATCATTAGTTACATGAATTCTATCATTGAGTTGAAGGAAATAAGATTATTTTATTTTGATTTTTCCCTGTATGTGCACTTGCTGTTTTCCTGATTACCATGTAGTGTCTTACAGGAAAATATAATGTTGAATAAAATCTTTCACTCATATAAATCTGAATTTTCTGGGAACATAAGAGTAAGAAGTAAAATGTCTAAGCATATCTATTTGAATGCATTATATTTTTTTTCTAGGTTACTCTTTCATTATACTTTTTTGACATTTTCCTTTTCAAGATCAAGTCCCCATACTTTTAGGTGTTTCTCTGTGGTGCCACATAGATGCTGCTATTTTTCTAAACTTTGTTTAGGTCTTGTGGCTACTACCTGAGTTCAGGAGCAAGGAAATTGTTTAAGGAAAGCTACATGCAGACTTCTCTTATAATCAAGCTCACTGTAAATGTCTTAATTTAAAAGGATAGTATATATTATTGTCCCACCGAAGCATATGGCCCAATTCCCACTAGACACATTCACAGCATCATCTCAAATATATTTTGAGTTTACTTACCAGGCAAAGAACTGAAAAAAAATTTCAAATGTCATTAAAAAAATCAACTTAAATTTTCTTGTATTTTTCTAGTCATGTTTAATTTTTGTGTGAAATGCATGTTCTCCATAAACATATCACAATTGCCATAGACTGGAGAATTTTAGAGGATGCTGCTGACTTTCCAAGACCATTGACATTGTTACAATTAATTTTTAGTGTTTTATTTATAGTGAGTCCTCCTTATTTTGAAACAATATATGCTAAGGAAATTATGTGAGTCTGCATATGCAGAGCTATCCCAGACCCGCTCTCTTTTCCCTTTGCTGCTGCTGTGGTCCACTTCAGCTTCTGTTGGGTTACTCTTGATCAAGTTTATCAGGAGCAGCTAAGACCCTATAGATTCTTGGATGGGGTCTTTTTCTGGTTATAGAAGGTAGAATACTTTTTATTGAGCACCTCGGACTATTCCTAGAATGTCTCTATTTTTGATGTTTTTTTGTGTCTGTATTTTTGATGTGCTTGTGGGGAAAAAGAGATAACAATGAGTCGTACAAATCTGCCTTTTTTCTAAAAGGAATGCACTGGCCTTTCATGTCAGCACAAATCATGTGAAATTACTACAATGATGTAAGAACATATTCAAAGTAAACATAAACCAGAAACAGAGCTGAAGATATCAGACATATTCAGTTACAGAACCTTTTGCAGAAAATTAAGAAAAATAAATTATCACATTTTTTGTCTGATTCACTGGGAGTCGTTTAATTCTGAAGATGGAGCAATCTCAATTTAAAAGCTATATGCAACCTTCTCCTTCTGAAAGTGCTGTTGTTGTGGTCTTGATATAAACTAAAGCAGTTTAAAGGATGTAAACTAAAGCAGCTTATGTGAACTTTTCAACACTTGCTGAAAATTTACATCACATAGCTGCAATCTTCTACTTTATGCTCCCTTCAAGCACCTTTTCTATCTGGGATTGAAGCCTGTAGGCTTGTCGTTGCTGACCCTGTTAATATTTGCTTGAGAGTCAAGAGAGGAAAATTTACCTGGCCAGCAGCAGCAAAATCTGGCATCTTGTTGTAGTCTGTATGTTAATCTCATTCAAACATAAAGAGTGATTATCTTCCATAAATCTTTTAGTTGAGAAATTAATTTTTGAAAGCTGTTTGCACTTATGCTCAGTCATAAACCAGAAAATGCCTCCTCAGTGATTTTCTTTTAACGTTGAAGCCTTTCTAATCTAGTTGATCTAAAAAATGTCATTGCTAAACATCACAGGCTATCACAAACCTGTGAAAGGGTGCAGCTCCCAATCAGAGGGCTGAGGTAGAAACTTTCTGTTCAGTTTGTGTATGTATATTCCTTAAGTTGATGGTAAACTTGGGCTTTGTGATATATAACCAGAATAAAAGAAATGGAACATATATGCAGATATGCCTGTAAATCCTAGTAATAAGCTTTACAGGGATTTTATTTACTTTAATTTCCTTTTCCTTTTTGAACGATGATATAACTTACGCTGGCATTTCATTTCATTTTAGAGGAATCTTTATATTTTTTCATTGAAGTCATTATTTCTATTGTACTCTTACATTGAAAAAAACTTGTCAGCAAGTGTGGAATTAATTTCCTCCCTATAAATCTAGATTCATGATGACATTAAAAGAAGAGTAACTTATAAGTAAGTAAGATTTGAGACTTTTTTATTACAATCTTCCAAAATAATATCATAAGCTACTAGAACTGCATTGAAATTTTCCAATATTAATTTCATGGATGTAAAGTATTATCTCTAAGATATTTGGTATGAATCATTAATTCACTGTTTTTTCATTCTAGGTTTATTTTATTTTTTTTTTGTTGTTGTTCTTGATTTAAAAAATCCAACAAAACCAAACCCAAAACAAACAAACAAAAAACACCATCAAAAAAACCTGCCTATATTTTAGTCAGACTAATTATTTAGTCAGACTAATCATTAGGATTTTAAGATATAATTTATTTCACTAAAATTACTGAAAGATGTGATGTTCAGTCATTAGTGAAAAGTGAGAGGTTTCAGAGGATGGTACATATTGTCCTGAGCTAACTGTTTGCAGAGTTATGATTCATCCAAGCTCTCCCTCCTCCTTTGGCTTGTAGGTGTAGAGAGTTTCTGCTAGAGAAGACAGGTCTCAATTCAGGATGCTGGTGTATCTCACAAATAGCCTTATATGTTAAAAGTATTTGATGGCAGAAAAGGAAATGTCCCTGAAGTGTGTTCTCAGTAGCCAATACACTCTCTAGACTGTTGGGAAAGCCAAGATATTGTCAGTGAGCACAACCTGAAGTTTATTGCATGCTGTAGGTGACAGTGGGAAGCCAAGGCACAAACCTGATCTTGTGTTACCAGTGGCACATGTGATGCTAAACAAATTTAAGACAGGTTTTCTTTGTTCTCCTGTCTTCTTTTTGTCATATCTAGCTAGTCTATCAACATAACTTCTTGTGCTCATCCTATATGTTTTTTTTTAATTTTTTTTTTTTTGCATATAGGAAATGTCCCTTAATTTATTTATCAAAGCCGTAGGTTCTTTAAAGTCAGTCTTTTAAATTATCTTCTCTTCAGACAACTTGGTCAAGATAAATCACAGTACATAGCAAACAAGGCCATATATAGCTAAAATTGACTCCATTACCTTGTCAGGTGTCATACTTCCTGTCAGAAAACATTTTATGTAGGACCTATTCTGCAAACAGTTTTACACAAGGGCACATTCAGAATTTCTGCCCCTATTTATAAACAACATGAATCATACAAGATGACTCATGAGAATATCTGCATGTAGCACTGTGGGACTGTACTGGGTAAGGTTACACTGCTGGTTCTTGCTTAAGAAAAAAACCCTAACTTGTAGATTATTTGTGTGCTTCCTTGGCAGTGTCAAGCTCTGTGCTATGCCAGTGTGGAGTCTCCTGGATGAAAGAAATCAGGTATCCAGGCCAAACAGGCATTTTCCTTCCCAAACATATCAGGAAATTACTATGAACTGGCAAGCTTGACCATGCGTATTAGCTGGTGCTTCTCTATAGACTGCATTGAAGGCTTGTTCCAGGACAAAATCACAGGTGACCTCAATTCAGAGGGTGTTTGGACCACTTTTGCATTTTCACTGAAGTAAAGGAATCCTAAAATGTTTGTGCAGGTGTCTTCTGTAAACAAAAGCAGGCACAAAATGTAGCTTAACCTTTCAAAGGATTGCATTTAAATTGGTTTTCAGTGTCAGCAGTTTTTAAAAAATTTCATGCTTTTAAATTTTGTTGTCCAGATTTTCATAGACCATGAAAACTACAAGAGTAGTATAGTGGAATAATAAATGGCAGCTGACCTTGTTTCTCTGTGAGCTTTTGGATTATATTACATATGCTGCTCCTCCTATCTAAAAATCCACCTTAAGTCAAAACCATCATCTCTCTTTATAATTAGTGGATAGAAATAGACAACTTCAGGGCATGATTCATTTGACCTCTCTGTGACATCTACATTAAAACAGATTAATGGTGACCACCCATCATCTCTCTATTTATAGGGGGAGACCAGATGTCTAGTTCAGATTTGAAGTATATTTAGTCAGGTGAGACTTCACCAAGGTTTAAGGAATGGAATTTTTTTAAATTACAGTGAATATATACAGTCTATCTTTTCTTTCATATATGTGGCTTAGTATCTGTTGTCTAGGTATCTCTGGGGAAAAAATAGCTT
This sequence comes from Phylloscopus trochilus trochilus, assembly GCA_016584745.2. Classification (NCBI taxonomy): domain Eukaryota; kingdom Metazoa; phylum Chordata; class Aves; order Passeriformes; family Phylloscopidae; genus Phylloscopus; species Phylloscopus trochilus. The sequence continues at coordinate 36,718,670 of WQNJ02000546.1, forward strand.
CAAAGATTCTGCTACACAAATACATCAGAACATACTGCAATGTGGGTGGCAAGGGCATGGAATCCTGAAGTCTCTGTTTATAATACTTATTTCATAATATGAGAATTGCAAACAATTCATATCAAGACTAATAAACTTTTAAATATTTCTTGTTTCTATCTAAGACCTTGCAAAATATTTTACAGTGCTTCCTGTCCTTGCATTTAAATGTCAGACCTGTGAAGGAGAAATAGGAGTCTACAGTTGCAGCCATCTCACAAAAATACATCATTTAAAAGAAAGATGGCTAAAATTTTTCTTTGTTCCAATTAATAGTACATTTGAAACTATGGTGGTGTCTGTCTTCTTAAAAACAAGTCAGGTTTTTCTCATGTACTCTTAAAAAATTCAGTCTATTAGCATCTAGACAAAATTTCTGGGGAAAGAAAAGTTAGGGGTGACTCAAACCCAAAATGTGTAATATCCTGGGATATTGGTGACTGTGGCTGGCTCTGTCACTCTCTGAGTCAGTGAATGTTATCTTTCATGTGGAGTAAAAAGGGCTGAGAGACAAAGTTGAATATGTAATTCAATAATCCAGGTATTTACAGGTTCAACCCATTTGGGATCAAATCCTGCATGCTAGGTAAGTGTCCAGTCTTCTTAATTTCGATTACTGGTAAAAAAGAAGGAAGGCAACAAGGACAAAGAGGCATGCAAATCTCTTTTTCTATTAGGAAGAGGAGGCACCTCATATGTGGAACAAAATGTGTATTTCCAGACTACAGCATTTCTGATGAAACTGGTTCTCTGTTCTCAGGGTACTCTGTTCCATGGGGCTGTGAGTTTAAAGCCTAAATCCTGTGCAAGCTTGCTGAAGTTATAATTGACAAACAGTGCTGTGACTCTTTTATGTATGCTTCATGTTGCCACTCAAGTTTATTCTCTACAGTGTAACAAACTTGAATCACTGTATCTAGAGACCACTTTCAAAGCATGCTTAATAAATGCAGCCCCTCCATAAACATTGCTTTTAAATTGGAACTGGCACGGTAGAATATGTAATAAATGTATGTTTAGTTGATTGAAAAACTCTGAATAAACCCAGAACAAATAAATGTCAGTTTTAGAGTAGGGAAGTCCTGTTTGTCTGCTACAGCCCTTTATCCATAATGGGAAGCCTGCTCGCTTAGAAATAGGCTGTCATGTCAGACTCAGTTTATTGATATTTCTGCTTACATCACTGGTTTTAGTTCAGATTATTGTTGCATTCCTACCTATGTCTAGAGTTTGTCCAAGGAAGACCAATAAAGCCAGGGGAGGTTCTAGAGCACTAGTGAAAGATCTGGATTGAGGGAGCTGAGGTTGTTTAGCCTGGAGAAAAGGAGGCTGTGAGGGGACCTTATCACTCTCTACAACTGCCTGCCTGAAAGGAGGCAGTAGCCAGGTGAGGGTCAGCCTCTTCTCCCAGGTAACGAGTGACAGAACAACCAGAAAGAGATTCAAGTTGCCACAAGGGAGGTTTAGATTGGGTATCAGGAAAAATGTCTTCACCAAAAGGCTTGACAAGCATTTGGATGGGCTGCACAGGGAAGTGGTGGAGTTACTATCTCTGGAGATATTTAAAAGACACGTAAATGTGGCACTCAGGGATTTGATTTTCTGGTGGACTTGGCAGTAATGGGTAAATGGTCAAACTCTATTTTAGAGGTCTTTTCCAACCTAAACAGTTTTATGATTCTAAGCTTTTATTATCTGACTTGGAAAATATTGTCAAATAATTGGTAAGTAGTTGTTGCAAGTGACATAATGACTGCTTAATTAATACTTGTTTCTGCCTATGCGCTTGAAGAAATATAAGCAAACATTTTCAGTTTAAGTCAACTTCCTTTATTCTACATATTGTGTTTTTAATCTTGAGGTTGAGCAAAATGTCTCAGCTTAAAGCAAGTTATAAACTTCAGTCAGCTTTTCCCAGTCTGGATGAATGCCTTCAAGATGACAATTGTCTTGCAAGTCAGAGGAGGAGGTTAGTATTGGCAAGGAAAGCTGCCACAGGTCCTGTGTCTATATCACAGATCTGTTGAGCTGTATTAGTGGATTATGCAGTTGTCTGTCAGGAAGGTTATGTACACTTTGCTCTCTAAAGTTGTTATATATTGCATATTATAACTGGCTGCATGAATAGGTCACAAACAATTAATTCCCAAGCTCAAAAATAATACACAAAAACTAACTGCCATCTTCCATCTTTCATCTCAGTTGTAGGCGGCACCTTTGCATCCTTTTTCAGTAATCTTCTGACTGGGAGTGTGGGACCAGAAGTGGCTTGTAGTGAGCTAGAGAAATTAGTCAGAAAAACATAAATGAGAAAAATTAGAGAGGAGAAAAGGGAGATACTAGAAATCAGAGAAGTAAAGTAAACATGAGAGGGAAAGAAGTATCAGTCTATGCCATGTGACAAAATCCCAGAACTATCTTTTTCCCCAATATAATAATTCATATCAATTATTGAATCCAGTGGGGAGTTTTGGGGAATATTGAAACCCATTTTTATACAATTCAGTCTGGGCACTGATTCTCATGCACAAATCTACTATAATTGTTTCTGTGTTTTGATTAGTTTTGAATTTCATGTTTATTCAGTTTTGTTTTACTTAACTTCTGGTGAAAGATCAGATGCTAAAATTGCAAAATAGTTTTTAATAATCAGACTTGTGGAATGAGTATTAAACAGTTTCCTCCACCAGGCTCTGTATGCTGGAGCAGGATCAGCTCAGACAGCAGTTTCATAAAGAGGCAGGTCACATAACAGAATCCATCAAAAGTTCTCTTTTCTTTAAAAAGTAGTAATAAAGGTATGGTTTTGCTCTCTGAAGTCTCTTCTCTTCATATTTCTGCTGTTAGTGATTTGCAGATAGATGCAATATTGCAGAACTCTGACATGAATGAATCTTGAATTAACTTCTGATCTCATATCAGGAAAAACACTGATTTTGTTACAGTTCTTATAGAGAAAAAATGGGCATTTTTAAGGGTTTGAATCAAGGGAGCAGATACTCAGTTGCAGGGGAGGTGTCAGAAGATACAAAAATTCCATTCTAAAATTTACATAATGCTCTGTGCATTAATGATTGGAAAAACCATATTATAAATTAAATACAAAAATTGCAGAATGCTTTTAATCTCTTTGGAATGTCTTTTCTATGAAAAACCTTTTGAACGGTCTATTAATGCCTTTTTAGAGAGAAGCCATTGATGTTGCTTTTCTTTTATAGTTTATAAATACTCTAAGTATTTATAAACTATAAAATATAGTTTAAAATATATTTATATGTAAAATATAAATCTAACTTCTTAAGCAATTAATCCTTTTGATACTATTGTAATTTCTCTCTTAAACAGATAAAGATGAAAAATCTATCAATAAATGTTTCAAGCTTGTCATATATTTTCAGATTGACAGCTGAATGCTATTTGGGCACCCTTGTTTTGCAGGGAGAAAGAATTTTAAGAACGAAATAACAACAAACTAAAAATAGCAGGAGAATAAATAATGTAACATCTGTTGTAAAGTGGAATAAAACAGTTTATAAAAGAGAGAACGTGGAAGTTTAGAAACAAATTCTATTTATTGACACTAAAACAGCAACCTAAAATGATTATTGCCTTAGTTGCTTTTTCACTGTTTCTCTTTTACAAAAATATTACAATTCAATAAAATTGTATAATTGCTAGATTGTGATCCTAAAATCACTGTCTCTCCTTCAGTATGCAGAGAAAATATTTTGTGCAAAATGCAAATGAATATTATTGAAATCAGAATCTAATTTACCAGCTGCCAGGGTAAAAGTGCTGGATTCAAATGAAATGGTTTTCAAAAGTACTAAAACTTAATCCAAGTTTCCAGATTTCCATCTCTTCTGGAATAAGATAAATTTATTACTGTTAAATGAGTTGCCCTGGAGATGCACCAGAGTAACTGAGAGTATGGAGAATGAGATTTTAAATATATATATATATCTAAAGATGAAGAGCTACATCTCTCAATTTGAAAGTGGAAAAAACATATATTGATTAAAATGATCTTAATTCCTTCTCATTATGAGCTGTTTCATTAGGGAATCAAGGAGAGGAAATGATGGTCCATATCAGGAAAGGGTTTTTGTTTGGTTCTCTCCTCCCACCTCTCTTCTTATCTTTGCCTTAAGTAGTAAAGTACATTTGAGTAGCACAGAACCATGGAATCATAGGATCATAGAATGGCTTAGGTTGGATGGGACCTTTAAGTTCTTTTAGTTTAACCCCCTTACCATGGGCAGTGTCACCTTCTCAGAGTCCCATGCAACCTGGTCTTGAAGCACATCCAGGAATGAGGCATCTGCCACTTTCCTTGGAAACCAGTTCCAGTATCTCCTTTCTTTCTAATATCTAATAGAAACCTACATTCTTTCAGTTTGGAGCCAGTCCCACTCATCCTGTCACTACATGCCCCTGTAAAAAGTCTCCCTCCATGTTTCTGTGGGCTCCCTACAGGTACTGGAAGGCCACAATTAGGTCACTTTGGATCCTTCTTTTTCCAGGTTAAAAAATACCAATTCTTGCAGCCTTTGCTTACAGGAGTTGCTCCATCTCTCTAATCACCTTGGTAGACTACCTCAATAGGTTGATGTCCTTCTTGTGCTGCGGACCCCAGAGCTGGATGCAGTGCTCCAGGTGGGATCTTAGCAGAGCAGAGGGGGAGAATCACCTGCCTAGCCCTGCTGGCCCAGGATACAATTAGCTTTCTGGGCTGCAAGTGCACCTTGTTGGGTCATGTCCTCTCATCCAACAGCACCTCAAGTCCTTCTGGACAGAGCTGCTCTCAGTCTGCTCTGCTCATGTGTTGGTACCAAGCATCATCCTGGCGCAGGTGCAATGCCTTGCTCTTGGTCCTGTCAAACCTCATGTGATTCCCAAGGTCCCACCTCTTGAGCTAGTCCAACTTTCTCTGGATGGCATCCCACTCTTCAGCTATGCCAAAGGCATGCTGTCATCAGCAACTTTGCTTTACTCTTTCTTTGATTTCATTTTCAACATGATTTTGGTCTGCACACTCATGACTCCAAAGAGACATGATGGAAAACCAAAGAGGTTGCACTTGAACAAGCTTTTATCAGAATCCATTCAGCTGAGTATTTTCAGACAGATTCAGAATCTATTAAATGGAGAATAACTGTGGGAAGCAAAAGTACAGAATTTAACCTTGAGTTGCTAATATCACACAAGAATAATCTTTTTTAATGTATATTGTGACAGAAAAACAAGATGATATGAGACAGTTTTTGTATACATTTGGAATGTATGCAAATGCATGGAAAGTAAAGAAAAAGAAAAAAATTAGGGAGAAACAATAATAGTGGGAAATAAAGGGGAATTCAGTGCCAATGCTCTCACAGCTCCTGTAGGAATCTTATGAAGGATTGTAACTACAATTTACATATCCATAGCAAGCTTGAGAGTTTCTGTTCTAATGCCTACTTTTTAGTTGTGGATATGGTGTATTTGAACTATGATCAATGGTACTTGATTTTTAACAGATTAACAACCCAAAGGAAGAATTCCAAAACAAACAAAAACCACACCAAACCCAAAAACAAACAACAAAAACAACAACAAAAACTGGCTAAAAACACTGGCTAAAAAGCCCAGTGACTGAAATAGGAGAGTCACATCTGATTTGGGTTCTTCTGCCCAGTAAAATTACAAAAGTATATGCACTTGACCATTATATTATGCAAAACACAGTGACCTAAAGCTAACACCTTTGGATGAACAAAACCAGTGTATTTTAACAATTCCAAACAAAAGTAAGCATACTCTTTATCAATGACTTTACTGAATCTGAATTGATCTAAATCTATATCAAGAAAACTATGTTGTTTAGAGATTTGCACTTTTGTAATTTTCATTATGCAATATGGTTGCATCATCTTAAAATTCTGAGTGTTAAAGTTAATATAATAATGCAAACACTTCTCTTTGCCTTGATTCCAAGAAAACAAGATGCATGTTGTATTATTCTCTTGTCAGTTCGCTTTCCCCAGAAAATAAACTTGGGAACTTGCTGGACGAATTAAAAAATATTAAGTTTGTGCAACTGGCCCGCAGAAAAAATTATCAAAAGCCATAGAAAATATTTCAAGCCATTTCTTGGGCTCTCAGCACCTGAGAAGTTTGGCTTGGCATACACACCATGAGATAGGGCTCAAGAAGAAAGGGAGAAACTGTGGGAATCATGAGGGGAGCATGTAAGGAAAACTGCAATAGTGAAAGAAGAGGATTTAAATACTGTGGCATAAGGAAAGGAATTATGAAGGTGCTCTTTTCATAGTGGAGTGCAGTTACAAGGTCAGTGGCTAGGAGCTGCATATCCATATGCCTGATGATCCTAGGGTCTTTTCCAACCTAAACAATTCTCTTGTTAGGGATCATCAATCCCATTAAAGAAACCCAAAGCTTGTTTCACAACTAATAATTAAGAAATGTCTATAACTCACTTGTTATAACTCTATTGTGAAAGGCCTCCTTAGGACTTTTTTTTCCTTGCAAATATTCCTGAAATTTGAAATCAACTCCAGGAAACACAAATGCAAAGCAGAAAGCTTGCATGCACTTCATTTTACTTTCAAAACAAAGCTGGCCTAGACATTGGGTGAAAGCATCACTAATGGTGCCAGTCAACCATCAGTAATTCCATGTTCTAAAATGGGGTGCTGAAAGCAGTGGAACATCAATGGGGCACATCTGTCTCACAGCTGAGAAACAGGCTTCTTGTGAATTATCATGTTCCTGAAAAGCTTTATAGATTGCATATTAATCTTGTTATGAAGATTAATGTGACTTCGAAGAGCAAAAATCCTTTTGGAAATGAAACACCTCAGTAACAAAAATAGGTTATCATGATCAATACAAATCTTGCTTACATGTCCATGTAGCAACATAAGTGTTTGGCTAGATATGGATTTTAATTTTTCTCTAAGTTTTTTTTTAGAAACAACTTGTATTGGGTTTGGAAGTGAAATAAAATAAATGAGTCATTTGTCTCTTCTAGTTTGGTTTAAGTTGCAGAAAGTGAAAACTTGCCCATTAGTTTCAATGGCTGAATAAGACTGAGTAAATTACCATCAGCTCCCAGTTTTTCAGCATAATTGAGAGCAGTACCTGAAAATGTCTGGCGTATCAGTAAGAAATGGAGAAACTAATAATCAGAAATTAAAAATTCAATCAATTGCATACAAATATATTGAAAAATGTGAATGTCACTGTAATTGAAAATGTGGTAACATGATACAAAAATATACCTCTAAAGAGAAATCCTTATTCCCTCTCTTCACAAAGTAAGATGTAAAATGTAAGTTTTATAGTTTCTTTCACTTCTTGTGGAAACTGAAATATGTACAAAAGGTTGTTAGGTTACTCACTTTTCTACTGTGGGTGTATAGCTGATAGAATAATCTGGTTTAGTTGTATCTCTTGAGGGCTGGGATAAGATCAAGAGACTCAAACTCTGAATGAGGCTATTCATTCTTCTCTAGGAAAGCCAAAATGGAAGAGAAAGCTGTTCAGGAAGAAGATTAGTTGTTAAGTGCTGCAAAGGCAAAGATCCATGTGAATTTTTGTTTTTGTGTTATAACCTTTTAGTACTGTAGATTGAAGATCAAGATCATGTGATTCTCAGATTCTTGCTTAATTCAAGTTTGAGATAAACGCTATTCCTGTTCCACTCTCATTATTTCCTATCTCCTAAATCCAGTCAGAGACAGATACCATAATAATCATAAAGCCCTTTCCTAGGGATTCAGGCCACCGAAAGAAATAGTGATAGTACTGGGAATTGCAGTGGCAGTGGAGGCCAGAACAGGTGAGCAAATAAATGAGAAATGAGTTTCACCATTGTTTAAAGCAGAGGGCCTGAAAGAAACTGCTGAGAATGACTCTGAAGAATGCAATTTAGTAACCTTGGCATGGAATTTGGTCCTCTAAATGTCATTCATACATTACCAATTTATTCATTCATTAAAATGTGGGGGTAAAAAGCCAAAATGAAAATCCTTTACTAAAATATCACCAGTGTATTACTTTCCAGAGCTCCAAGCATATTTACTTTTCTTGCATGCTGCAAAAATGTTGGTTAATGCATTATTGAGGCTTTATCCTGAAACGAACAAAAGCTTTTGGAAATGGTTTTCTTTATTTCTTTTCTTAATTGATTTTTTCCCTGTGTGCAATTTTGTATTTTCATTACCATGGTGCATGAAATGGTAAAAAAAAAGCTTATCCTTATTACTTTTAGTGGTTTTTTGTGGGTTTTTTTTCTTTTTTTTTTTTTTTTGTTTGTTTGTTTTGTTTTTGTTTTGATTTGTTTTTTTTAATAAAGCCCTTTTTCATAATGAAAATTAATTTACTTGAAATTTTGGTTAAATTTTTATTTCATTTTAGTCTTATTTTAAAACACATTCATGTATTTGAATAATTTTTGAAATCATGTTTTTACAATGTAGCGATTACATGGATAAGGTACTTTTAAAAGTAAATTTAAATGTTAATTAAAAGCTGGTTAGTAGTAGTTCCAGAGAAATACTTAATACACTTCGTGCTTCTGAAGAACCCTTTGAAATATAGTCAATTAGTTGGTGGGCTAGAAACATGGGGGAAACATGCTCTGGGGTGAGCCCAAACCTTAATTCTATGACAGTATTCCAATTAATTTTGAAGGATTCTAATCAATCACACATTTTTGCATTGTGAAAAATAAACTTCAAGGTATTATTGTAAAAAATTACCTTTTAGGATGGATTTGATAAAAAAAAAAATCTTAATTTTATTTAAAACTCATTGTTTACGTATTTTTCTGTTTGGAATATCTTTAATGAAGTGAAGTGAGGAAGTGAAACTGAGAGGTTAACAGCCTGACCTGTGCAGACATCTGTATTCCGCAGTGTTCTCTGGAAGCAGCAAGAAAACTTTCCTGAATTCACTCCCATTTTTAAATATTTTTTCCCCTACTTCTATTTTTTCCTTCTCTGTTGCCTTTAGTGTCTCTTAATTTAAATTTTGGTTTGTGATTAAAGCAGCTTAGAGAACTTTCTTAAAATGCCCTAGAACATAACCATCTAACAAAGTTCAAGTAGTTAGTAACACTGACAAAGGATAGGGAGTGCAATGGGAAAAGGAAAACTCTCCAGTAGCCACCTTGGGAAGCAATGACATCATTGATTGAAGAGCTCTGGGCAGTTCTCTAGTGCAGTGGTTGGCAGCGAGGTAGATGATTTTTCACCTGTTTTTTCTCTATTCGTATTCACTTCTATCAGAACCTCATTTAACCCTCCCTGTCTTCACCACTGGTGGTTGTCATTAAATGATGGCATTAGTGCCAATTGATGAATTAGCCATGAGTGATGCATATTTATTACTTGTCAAGTTTGTGTGTACACCTTTTATGGGTTTACATTTATTGATAGATAAATCAGTATCAATTACTTGCATGTGCATGGTGTTTTGATTCTGTCTAACAAACTGATATCTTATGAAGTGAGATAAAGAGGCAGTTGGAATGAAGGAGTAGTTCCTAAACCACTGTTAGATGCTTACTGTGAGAGGCCATCACTGTTCTCCCCTGCAGGTGCAAAGCTGGGAGAAGTGTGGTATAAGAACTTGAATATGTGGAGAATAAAGGAAAAATAATACTACAGAGACTGAAAACTGCCTCATTAACGCAGGCATAGTTACAAAGCCATAGTATTGCCAAGGCTACAACTACGGTACCTAGAGACACCACAAAACATTTGTTATAATTTCTGATGCAAATCCACTGTATCATGTTTTCTATGTTTGTGTGATGTTATTTGACTTTAAAGGACATGCTGCATATATTTTGCTTATTTTTGACCAAGAGCTGTAGATTTTGTGAAGCTTTGCCCAGAATTTTCATTATTGCTATTGTAACTTAAGAAAGTTAATTTATGATGTTTTGCACAGTCTGTGTAATTACCCTGTTTACTTATATTTCCACATATGAAGTGGTCTGAAATGGAATAATTTTCCTACACCACAATACAATCCACAAGTTTGGACTCCTACATCATGCACCTTATTCTATTAGTATAAAAAGAAAACCACCAAAACCAGCATCAAAAATGTACCTTTTTTCTCTTTCCTCGGAGTAATTTCCAATTAAGAAGTTAGTTCTACAGTATCTCACCTACAGATGTTCTTTGACGTTTATTTGCAAGAAGGAAAGACACGGGCACAGCCAGGAGCATTTACTCAATATTTAGGGCCTGGCTGTGTAAATGTAGTACAGAGTCTGATTTCTATCCTGGCTTGATGTTGGTGTTACCCACCCCCTGTGCTTTAAGATGATGCTCATCTTGAAGGATTTTGGTCGCCACACCCTCCACATATGATAAATATAAGTCCTTACTCTGACTAACCCCTTGAAGATGTCACTTCCTACCATTCCAGCGGAATTGAACCTCCTGAACCAAATATTCAGGTTGAGTAAGTTAAAGAAAAGGTTTTACACTGCTTTGGTGGTTTAGCCACCTGTTTGGCAAATAGCATTTTTTGCTGGTGTATATGATGCTGTTGGTTAAATTTTCCAACTGATTTTTAGTCTCCGAATTTTTTTTTTACTTTCAAAACAGTATTTAGAGCAGCAATGAACTTCCACATTTATACCATCAGATTGCATAGGAAATGTGTCAGTATAATCATGTTGTAATTTATAGATTTCTTGTACTTTTGGTGTTTTCAGTAAGTGTAATTTATGGAGCCTTATTTCTGTATTTTTAGTATTTTTCTCTGTTTGCTCAGTGCCACTTTTACTTGATGAGATAAAGATATAAATATCTGGCTTTCTACAAATTATTTCTAAACTCTCAGAATGAAAAACATGAGTCTCTCTAGCATGAAAACTTTGCAACCAGATACAAGCACCTGCTTCCATTTGTCAAGATACTTTTCATCACTTTCTTCAGATTGGGCTCCAGAAAAGCAAAGCTTCGAACTACCTCCCATAGCAACACTGGAATTAGACTGCACCATTCTTATAACTTTCCTGTGGATCAAAAAATTTGTGCTGCATTTGTCTAGCAAATATAATGCCAGCAACTGGGGTTGCAGTGTTTTTGCTTTTGTTTTGTTTTGTTTTGTTTGTTGGTTTGGTTTTTTGTTTGTTTGTTTTGGTTGTGTGTTTTTTCTTTTTGGTTGTTTGTTTGTTTGTTTGTTTTATATATATTTTGCACCAGTTAGAAGAATTTAGTTAAAAGCCCTAATGGAATTTGCATGTTTTGACTAATAGAATTCTCAGAAACCTTACCTGGTTCCCTAATGATACTGATTCACTGCAGTACTGCAGTTAATAGATAACATTTTCCTGGGATTTTGGAGGTTTGGGACTTCCATTAATTTTTGACCACTGGCCTATTGTTCTCCTGAGAGTCTCTTTCTGAAGTAAGGTTTGGGGGTTTTTTATGTTTAGGTAGTGCTTTGGGGAAAAGAGGTGGGAAGGGGTATTGGTTTTGTTCCATGGCAGAATAAAACTTTTGCTTTAGAAATGCCAAAGCTGTGATGCTTAGTCTCTTTTCTTCCTGTAAAAAGAACTAGAAATAGAACAAAGCAAGCAAACACAAAAAGGTCTAGATTTGGGTAACTATCTTCAGTCCTGTCATTATTTTGGTGTATTTCTTCTCTTATCTGCACTGTTTAAGTCCTTAGGGGTTCAGTTCAGTGAATTTTTTTTATAGCAATCTCTTCCTGTGTCTGATTTCTTTCACTGAGACAATACCTAGTCCAAAGTAATTTTTTCTTCTTCTAGGGTAATCAAAACCCTGGGAATCTCACTGTGTTTATATATGTACTCCTTTACTGCAAAGAAGTTCCAAATGTTTTGTATCTTCAATCATATTCATTTCTTCAGCCAAAATCTGGATTTTTCTGTAGAAGACAATCTTATGGCAGTGTTTGCTTCAAGCCTTTTTGGTTCCCCAAGCAGCCTCTTCCATAATTATTTGTATGTCTTTGGGAGGTCCAAGCTCAGCTACTCCTGCTATAAGCTATGCCAGTGCTTCTGGAGGTCCATAGAAACTTTATTATAAGAAATAATAGCTCATGTCTACTTCACACATTTGCTTTTCCATTAGGGTAATTGTACTTGCTTATTCTACAACAAAACTCATCCCTTTATATATTTTTAGCATCTTTCCTCTGGATTTTTTATGAGATCATTCTTAGTTGAGAAATCCACTACAAGATGATTTGTTTTCCTTTAATATGATAACTTAATTACATTCTCACCTGTAACCTCCCTCTCATCCTTTTCCAAAGGATGTTTTTTTACAGATCTTGCTCAAGACAATGTCAGTGATTCTTATGTTGAAATTCTTAGGATATTTTTATTCAGAAGAGGTGAGTTTGGGATACACTGTGTAATTCTTTATAATGGCAAATAGTGCAGTATACAACTCTCCCCTCTGGAAACGGCATTTCCTGCACACTGTACATTATTTTATGAACCATTTTTAATATGATTTGTGTCAATTTTTCAGAAGAGCATTCTTGGAACAGACTTTCTTTTCCACTGCATTATTTCAGATTAGTGTTGCTTCTCTGAGAAAACTGCATGCAGAATCTCTGAGAGAACTCATTTCAATGGAATAGGCACAAGGGAGCCTACTTTTTCTCCCCATTAAAATTAGCTCAAGATTACCCTTTAATTTCAGGGATTGAGAGATGAGCATATAAACTTCAAAACTTTCAAAATGGTTACTCCTAGAGTTCCGACACCTTAATATTGAAGTACAATAATTATAGGGGGAAAATCAATACAATAAAACTCACCACTAGCTGTCACGAACTTGTCATGGGAGTCATGGGGGATTGTGAAAGTGACAGTGAAAAACCCAGAAATTATGTATATGGGCTAGCATACATGGAAATCGGCTTTGAGCCTCTTTGAGTAACAACTTCAGGGTAGTGTAGCAGTTGTATAAAATGGAAAAAGTTTCTTATTCAGAGAATGTAATAGCAACATGGGGTATCTGAACAGATAGTGGTTTTGACATTGCCATTTGGGTATCTGGCCAAAATGAAAATGAAAATCATATGCAAAATTGAGGATGCTGCATCACCCTCTGTGGAGCCCAGGTGCTGCATTAGGCAGATGGTGCTGAGGAAGGATGATCACCGTCCCTTTTGCCTTCACTTTAAAACCCAGATATGGGTCTGGTTTTGTTCTGAGGATACATAACATTGTTTAGGTGAGGAACCTTGGTATGAAATGCCTCACTGTCACCAGAGGAGAATTAGTATGTTTATGATTCATGCCTCACTGGAGTCTCTCCACAGGGCATAGCACGGTCTGTTTCTTCCATGGTCAGTTCCAGGCCGCAAGTGGAATTTCTCCTCCTACATTCTTGGGAATCGTGTCTGAAAGTTCCTTTTGCTCAGCATGTGGACAGTAAATACCTTCTGGTCTTGCATGATAGAAACAAGTGGAAGAACCATAAAGATTTTCCACTCACTTTGCACTAATATCTTTTTATATTTCTGTGAAATATAAATATTGAAAATATTTGCTTTATGTATTTACTGATAACATTCTTTTATATAGGGTATATAGAATCCACAGATTTTTTTTTTAACATGGTCACTTTTAAGGGGAAACAAATTTGTGTGAAATCTACTCATTTCAAAACCCCGGCAATTTCACTGTGTGTTCATATATGTGGTCCTTTATTGCAAAAAGTTCCAGATACTTTGGGTCTTCCAGACCATAACCACTTCATTTCAAGTGATAAGATGAAATATTCCCATTGGTAGGTAAATAGTCCTTGTACTCCACATCATCACATTATAAAGAAATTCAGTTTCTTGCTTTCAGTATAGATGATATCAAGATATTTTCCAATATCTTGAGCTACCACTCCATAATTAACACAGTCTCATAAGAAGAAGGGAGCATTAGATTTCAAAGAGCCAGAAACATGATCTTTCAAAGATATTTCACACTGGCTTCAAAATGTCTAGCTTATGTTCTTCAGTTGTGCAAGAACAATGGCTTGTGCAAGAATAATGTCTGGAAAATCTTTTTCCCTGTATTCTTCCACTAGCTCTCAGCAGAATCTGTAACATGGCTGCTCATATATTGCACCATCAGTAGCAGTGCATACACTGAGTGCAAATATTCAAAGGTTTGTCCAGTGCACTAGCATTATAAATAGGTTCATCAGGCATGTATGTAGTAAAGGGAAATGTAGAATACTAAACCCACAAAATATTATGAAAATTTAGTATGCCTGTAAACTGAGCACCAGCTGTGAATAGGTGACACAATGCTTAATACAGCTGTAAACAAAACAGCTTTCAACTCCTTATTTCATTTCTACTTCAGACAAGTGATAGAGGAAGGTATGGACAGGATTACATTAATAAAGATTTGTTGATGATGTGGTCCTTGTCTTTGAAAATATTTTTATTCAGGAAGAGTGTTGTCTGCAAATCTTTTTCTCGGTTGAACACCTGAAAGCAAGTCACGCTCCCAGACTCTTAAATCATTGGGCTATATGATTTGAGCTTATGAGAACTCTACATGTTATTATGATTTATAGCAATTCCATTTCTAAATTCCAGGTGAATTTTAAATCATTTGAACAGTTGGGAAAAGAACCCAAACAGCAAATCAAATATAGCTGAGTTATGCTAATGGTTCTTCTGCCTGGTGGATGAACTTTAAATTTCCATGTATTTTAGTGGAGAAATTGCAAAACATGCTTCCCTTGGAAATGTGAACCTGTGCCCCCTGCTGTGCAGTGGGCACTCAGAATACACTGAACAGCAGCTGAACACCCTCATGAGGGATATAGGGTTCAAGTCTGTCAGAAAAACAAGCACCCAGTGAGTAACTTCTGGATGATGCTGCACATTGTCACAACATGCCAGTGACTCATGAGTTACAGTGTCTCTTGATGGCTAATGTCTTCATTTTTCTGATTTTTTTTTCCCAGTGCCATGTGCTGTTTTACTTGCAGCACTTCAATGCCTATAAAACTGGCATGTAAATATTTGACAGCGGCAATTTAGCTTTTTCAGTTACATCTGCACTGTGCACTGGCACTCACTGCACAATCAATAAAACAAATAAAAGTCATCGAATAAAATGTAATAGATTTTACTGAAAAATAAAATTTTGTAAGTATCAACAAAGATTAAGGATGGGAAAAGAAATATTTTGTTGCAACGTAGAGTCAACTACCGTATTTGTAAATTTGTAATTCCAGGTAAATATAAAAGCAAAGCAAAGACGTTTTTTAGACTAATTAATATTTCCTTATAAGGAAAAACTGTAGCTATTTAGTCTGGTAATGGAGCTTAATTTTGAAGAATTTGAAAGTCATTTCTGCTGAAACATTTTCTTCTTTACTATAGTTCACCCTTTACAGCTGCACTGATCGTTTATTTAAAAGGTGCTCTGTAATGATAAATGAGCAGTCACAGCAGTGCTACTATTTTAACAAAGTCCTTCTCAGTCTTATAGTTTAGAGTTTAGGTGGATTCAAATGATACTGAGATTGGAAAAGCAATAGGAACATGCACAAAGATTTCTAATGGAGCAACAAATTATTTTTTTCCTCTCTAAGATGCCAGAAGCCTGTTTCACCATGAGGTTCACTATTGCTTTTGTTTTTCACTTTGTTTCTCTCTGATACAGTCTGGCTTTTTTGTCTGCTTTCTTATAGGACTAGATAATTTTCTGGTCATGCAGAAAGCTGCAGTCTTTATTCCAGTATTGACCTGGTGCACTAATGGCAATGAAAGCTGGGTTCCAGATCGTTAAACACCAAGTCTCCTAAGTGGTTTATGATCTTGTGTTTATCAATAAGACTGGGAAATGATTTAGCAACCAGATGCACAAATTTTGCTTAGATATCTGCATGCTGAACTGCATTGAAGATTAACTCTCCTTGTAGCTATAAATATTGTATACAGTAAAGCATTTTTACTGTCAGACTAAATATTATTGTAGATATAAAGTGAAAGATTTATTTCTTAGCTACTGAATTCAGAACTTTTCTACTTACTGTAAATTATTCCTGTCAGTTCAGGTCAAGTAGGAACTATGGAAGCTCACCCCTTCAGCTGAGTCCATAGTCCTGGGTACTTCAAATACTGATTCATAACTCTAAATTTATAGCTGCTACCCAATTTTATGAATCCTCGTAATGAAATGAGTAGGCCAATTAAATCAATGATAAAGGTTACATACAGTGAGTTGCAGTGTAAGGTCTTCTGTTCATCAGTCCATACTTGTACTTTATAATGCAATAGTCTTACCTTTCACTGTACTACTATAAATGCATTGCAATATGAATTCATTTTTAGAGAAGAGTAGGAGGAATTATCAGTATAATCAGGTTTTTTCTGTCTTGCTTAGATCTGGATAAATCTTCCCCTCATATGAGTGACCCAGTCAACTGTACTGAGATTTTTCAAGAGGAATTTTAACGTCTGGAAATGTATGCAGTATAAAAATCATCCAAGGACACTAGTTGCCAAATGATTTTGAGCTCTAATTAAATTCACTTGCATCTAAATGTGCTGACATAAAGCTAAATGTTTTCATACACTACTTTAATCATTCAATTAATCACTAATCCTAACTGTTAATGTGGCCGTGTTCTCCGTCACGGTAATTTGCATGAACCTGGAATGAGATTTCCCTTGTTAAGTTGCCTGTGTACAAACTGTGGAATCAAATCTAAGTGTAGTACATCCTTTCATGCAGAGGAATTGTGGACTGTCCTACAATCTGTAGAGTAACTGTGTGAGTCACTGGCTTATTTAATGCAGCTTCTTTGATTGCTAAAGATTTTTTCTTTTGTAGGATTTTTTCTTCCTCTTTAATTCTTAAATAATTTAACATTTAGAATTAGAATTGTTATTGGCTTTGCTCAGTTACAAAAGAAGTCAGGTGTTCTCTTCACAAAAACTTCTGGAGTTTGATTGAAAAGAACTGGCGAAGCACAATGATGAGATTTATAGCAGACATAGACACAGTATTAAAGCAAAAATCCTTTTGTAATTTTTTTGCTAGATATGACAGTAGGATTCATGAAGGGAGAGCAGAATATAAATGTAACACAGTGTCATTACAAACAGATAAATTGTGGGCATTAATTAGGAGGAAGAATATTGCATAAAGCCTTTTTATTTAATCATCTCAATTCTAAAACTTTATCATGGGTTGTTTGCTGAATAAGATTCTCTGTATTAGTAGGCATGAGATCTAAATTTCTGTTGTTCCAGTTACGATTTTTTGGGTATCATGTAATTGAAACAGGGTACCACCATCTAAGCCTGGGATTGAAGGTACAGTTATCATGGTTCTGGTTTGTCCTATTCGATTGTCTCTGGCTTTATGCTGCGTTTCTGACAGAGATTTCTGAAAACCATATGAGCTTTCCATTAATCAATGTCCTATCCTATCCAGTATGTTCTACTTATGAAATGAAGGCAGGCATGCAACCTCTTTATAGTCTTCCTTCAAACTTTCATGTGAAAAAGTAACTTGATCTTCATGGAAAATGAGCTTAAAGTGAAAGAATCACAATTGAAAGAAACCTGCTTTTAAATCACTCTGGCAAGCCGGGAATCTCTCTCATATTCATCCATCTCTGCTGACTTGCTGCTAAAGCAAAACCTTGTGAATATTTTGTGTTTAGGCTTTTTGTTTCCATCTTAGCAGAAGCACCTTTAAATCCTCTTTCACACAACTCTCACAGGCTTGGACAAAAAAATCAAGTATTTTTATCCAAAGCTAATATACAAATATCCAGTTTTATTTTTTTGTTGTTGTTGTGTTTTTTTTTTTTTTTTTAATTTTTATTTTGGCGAGATTTGCGCCACTTAATTTCTGAGCTGAAACCTGAGGTCAAATGGTTAAAAAGACGTGCAGTCTGCCCAGTCTCTTGACTGTCTGGCAGTGGCACTCCCAGCTCAGAGGCTTTCACTGCTGGGACCGAGGCCCCTTCCCTGTGGGTGGCTCCAGTGACCCAACAGGGGCCCTCTTGTCCCCCTGCACAGCCCACACTCACAGCCAGACCAGCTTTCCCAGAGCAGAGCCTCAATGACTCCTTTCATAAATCCATTTACTCATGGTGCAGCAACACAGAAACAGCCCCAGCTGGTTTGATTGAAAAGAACTGCCTCTGGGGAGGCAAAGGGAACCCAAGGATTTGATACCCTCACAGTGTCTCCTCACACGTCTCTCCCTCTCTCTTTCTCCTGAGTACTCTGCTCCTGCTGTGTCCCCCAGAGTCTATCCACCCAGCTGGCATCTCTCATCTTTGTGCCCTTTGTGAACCAAAGGTTTGGCAGCTCGTGGTCTCTTGTTTTGGGCTCCTACCTGCAGCTCAATCTGCATCTCAGTGTACAATTGGCAAACTGAGCTACCTGTGCCAGATTTAGTCCTAAATAGTCCAAATCAGTTCTTTCTTACACAGATTTTCAGCAGTTCTACTCTGTTGTTCCAAAGGCTCATCTTTCTCAATAGATCAAGTATTTTGCTTGGATGTATTTTCTTATCTAAAAATTAAATTAAAAAGAAACACCCACCAGTAATCTAATATTTTCTCCTGATCAACCAACTTGATCAATGAAAGAACGTAATATTCCGGCCAATGTGCTGAAAGCGTAATACAGAATTCAACAACTTCTATATTATTATGGAAACCTTGCAATCTACACACAAACAGGTATCAAAATATACAGACAAACAGGTTTGTGCCTCTCATTGCAACTTTCCTACTGCAAGTCAAAAAATAAGCAAATGTGTTGTCTCCCAGACTGCAAGTTTCTAATAAATTATTCTAAAGAAAATGCCATTTATTTTACTCTAGATTTTAAAATCCAATTAGTTATCATTGAAGATCATGAAATTAAATACTGGAATTTTTATTTGTGTCTCAACAAAGACTGAATGATGGAAATTTCACCCTCAAGACTTCTTTTTTGAAATATTTTATGGTGTTTTATATACACAAGTAATAGCAAGTGATATTAAATATTTGAAGCTATAAAAATAAGTTACAGAACTAAACACACTTTCAACCAGAATATTTTATGATATGGGTTTGTTGGGCTTTTTTTTTTTTAATTTGCTTTATGTAATAGGTAAATATTAATCACTTTATAAATGTTGCTGAAGAATTAGATGATACATCACTTGGCATAATATTTCTTGGTCCTTTTTAGTATGACAAGAATTTTTTTAACAAATTATTTAGATATGTCCATCAGTGTGGGATTATAGGTGCATCTCTCATTATTTTATTTGAAATTCAGGCTCAAGAAGAACAGCAAATATAATTCTGCTTGTATTTTCCTGATGTTTTGCTGTGGTACTCAAAAAGTTCAGTAAAATTAGGCTTACAAGCCTTATCAGACACCTGCTGATATTAAAAGAAATATTGGCTGTTATTCTAGCTTGTACTAGATTGGCATTTTTAAGTAAACTGGTTTATTCCATGGATATTGACGTAACCACAATTATTGTGGGCTTATTTTGGTGTAAGTGACAATAGAGTTTGGCCACCTTACATTTTTCATTAAATCATGGTATGCTTGGTAAGATCCAGTGTGTTCCTGTTCATAATGACATTCATTCACTGCTGCACATCCTCTCTACCTTTTCTGTCCCTTCAGTCTCTCATATTCTGCAACATACAATTCTCAACAATTAGAATTTAAAAAAACCAAAACCCCACAGCAGTCTTTGCATCACATAATTTTATCTTAAACAACAAGAAACAAGGAAGTAAATTAATCTGCTGGCTACAAATATACTTGGTATGAATGATCTGGCAGTCTTGCACTGTCACACTTTCATTATTTACTGCAAGCACATGATTTTATTCTTTTGGCAGTGTGGGGATTTAGTTTTGTGTTGACAGGGGGAGCAACATGTTAGTGCATGAATGGTAATGATACTTATTCCCCAGTTAGGCAAATAAAAATGACAGGTTAAGTCAAGCACTGCACTGAACCAGAATGCATTTTGAAAACACATTTGTTTTAACATAAGAATCATTTATTGAAAGAATTTAATTAAATTTGTACAAAATGTGGGTAACTGAAGGAAAGTCTTGAGAGAAAATTGATCAGTTAATAAACCTCTATTGTCTTTAAAGTACTGAAAGCAGTATAAGACATAGTATTTTATCCCTTGGGTAATTAAAGAGTAACATAGCTGAAGTTGTTTGGATTTCACAGATGTAGAACTCTTGTGATTGTTCAGACTATTTTTTCCTCTATTTTAGTGTATGAATTCTGTCCCTCCCTTCCTAATCGTAAATAATATATTCCTGTAGGGGATTAGGTATATCAACCTGAGTTTTCCATTAAAATAATTCATTTCTTTCTCTTTAAATTTATGAATATTTATCAAGGGATTATGGGTTAGTTAATAGTATTTCCCCTTAATACATACACATGAATTCACTTGCACATAAGTCTGAAAAATGAGAGGTGTCTATCTTGGGACTAGACTGCTCCTAAGCTCCTGCTAGCAAGCTGTAAGATAAACATTCCTTAACAAGCAATGGGTAAAAATAGTCTTTCCTCCCTCAATGTGAAATGTAGACAGATTCAACCCATAAAACTTTTTTGTTTTTGTTTTTGTTTTTTTTACTTCAAGATAAGGAAGCACAGGCAAAAAACCTGTATGAGAAGTTCATATGTTGTCTGGAAAGAGTCTCCCTGATAACTGAAAAGGGCTGTAAAGGACCAGAACTGTTGACATAGGCTGAAGATGAAGTTCTGAGATACAAAGCCGCCTAAAACATTTCAGAGAGGGATGGGAATGAGCTATTTTAGGCTGCTACTAGGTCCAGCTGTTAGATTTGCCCAAGATTTGAAATCAAATTAGGACACTGCATTTGGTTGATTGATGTCCATGTTAATATGCTACTCCTGCATGTATGATACATGAGAGCTGCAGCTTAAACACAATGAAAAGTTATAAAGAGCATTAAGTATAACAGAATGGTGAATTTTTAATGTGCCTGTTTCATATGGAAGAAATATGGTGGGGCTCCAAAAGACAGGTGACTGATTTTGGATGAAATCTTTTTTTCCTCAAAAGCAAAAACAAACAATACAAAAAACCTCAAACAAACAACAGAAATACCCTAACAGAATCAATCCTACCTCTCATAAAGGACAAATGATCCCCTGTAGTCTAGAATGACCTTAATTCCACATAGCCTGGAGTGCCACTCAACTGTGCTTTTAAGGATCCCCTTGCAAAATTATATAGAATAAATCAGTTTGCTGATATAGGTCAATATTATCTTATCGAGACCGTGGAGATTTGAGGGGTTTTTATGATGTAGCTGTGTCTGTTCAGACTGCAGAGCAGTCTGAGTGGCAGCATAACATAACATTTGAAATTTCTCCAAAATTTTGATATTTGTCACCAGTCTTTGGTCAAGTGGTTAACGTGTTGACATCTATCTCAGAGGCAACTATCATAAAGTATTCCTTGAGGGGGCAATGAGGCAAACTGTACAAAGCCATGAAGAACTATTCTATATGATCTGTGGACTAGAACTGTGACTTAATTTCAGAATAGTCTGAAACCAGAAGTTAGATCCTTGTTTGCAGGCAGATGGGCTTTGCTTTAAAATGTCTGCCCAGTTGTGGAC
Organism: Phylloscopus trochilus trochilus; assembly: GCA_016584745.2. NCBI lineage: Eukaryota > Metazoa > Chordata > Aves > Passeriformes > Phylloscopidae > Phylloscopus > Phylloscopus trochilus. Next base: position 36,740,392 of record WQNJ02000546.1, read on the forward strand.
AGACATTTTTTCTTAACTTCTTACAAAGTACTATATCAAGTGGTGTAGAATTCAGACTTTAATTCACATTTTACTTTTTTGTTCCTCTGCAGATAGTAACTTCATCCTTGCAAATGCTCAGGTGGCTAAGGGATTCCCCATTGTTTACTGCTCTGATGGCTTCTGTGAGCTTGCTGGATTTGCACGGACTGAAGTCATGCAGAAGAGCTGCAGCTGTAAATTTTTACTTGGTGCTGAAACAAATGAGCAGATGATTCTTCAAATTGAGAAATCTTTGGAGGAAAAGATAGAATTTAAAGGAGAAATCATGTTCTATAAGAAGAATGGTAAGTCTTTCTTTCCTGTTCTGCTAGTCATAAGGACTAAAACTTAGCATATAATATATAATGTATATAATATATAATGTTAATTTCTAAGTAATGATTTAGTGTGTCTATCATCAAACTTATAAAAATAGATTTGAATAATGGCAGTAGGGTACACATTGAGACCATGTTTTATTGATGTTAATTTTATATAAATATGTTACAAAGCTGCATAGAAGACATTCAGGGTACGAATGCACTCAGTATGACACTGTTTTTTCTGCTTTTTCTTATACTGGAGTTTTTATCTCTTATTGCTGAAGCTGCAATGAAAATTTTTGTATTCACCATAAGATAAGCTACGTAAATTTTTCAATGCCATCAATAAAATGCTCGGATGTCTGAATGAGTCAAGTGATTTCTTCTCAACAGCTATTATACATAAACACAATAATAATGATTTTCAAAATGTGAAAAATTTATGTTCAAGTATGTATTGTGACACAAAGAAAATTTCTAGGCATTAAGCAACCCCATAGACTACAGGAAATTTCAAGTTGCATCAGCAAAGCTTTGACTGCTATGGCAAAGCATTTATAAGGATTATTTCATAGTCCAGATGCATGAAGCATAGAAGACAGAGGACAGCAGCCCATGATGCACAATTCCCAGCTTCTTTCATTTACATCAGGCTCCTTCAGTGTACTAATTCCATATATTCCTATTGTCACATTCATGTGATCTTCAAACAGGTGACACTAAGTTTGAGATAATGACAGGGTTTCAAACAGGATAACAGGGGCTTAGTGATCCATGGACTCAGTGGATCCATGGGTGTTGAGTATCACTTTCCCTTTTAATAGCTAGAGTTTATAGGCATATGTCTAGACCACATTTTTTCTCATAGGTTTTCTCTTATTCTGTCTTTATTAATAAAACATTTACCTTTCAAATAATATTACTGTTATTATATGCTTCAAAAAGTTATTTTATAAAAGTGATAACTGCATAATGACAACAAAGTGATTTGGAGTGTTAGGAGACGGTAGCTTCATTTTCACTAACAAAAAAAAAGGAAGAATGTTCCTTAGTTGCCTTGTGTTTATGACTGCTGCTCTTCATAGTATGAAAGTTTGAACTTAATCTGGAAGATCCTGCTAAATGCTTCCTCATTTTGACTTTTTGAGGAGACTTGGGAGTGTGTGAGGTGTTTGGTTTTGTTTTTCAGCATATAGAAGAGACTCATGCAGTTTCTTGAAATTGTTTCAGAAAGGTTATTGAAATAAAGTAGCTCCAAAAATTATAAAACATGCCTGAATATAGGGGAAAAATTGTTTTAACCTGGAAGGATAAGAGTTGCTTTTTTCCAGTATTCTATTCTGATAACTGGGCACGGAAAGAAGATATTTCAAGGTAATTAAATTAAAGAAGTAAAGCTAAAACATTCATTTCATTGTCTTTGTCCTGAATGATAAATTGTGATTCCTTTACATTGTAAAAGGATGCTTCAAATCTGTAATAGATATGATTAACACAGGCAGAAAGAGATTGCAGGTCAATTAGAAGTAGCTGAATCAAAGATAAATAGATAAAAATAAGTTGTTGATGCTAAAAGAATTCCCACTATCCATCCTACATGCATCCCTCTGTATAATTTGACTGGAAGCTTCCCTAATATATTTTCTAAATAAGAATAAATTTCCCTGACTGCCCATTATATTTTTCATTTCCATCTATTTTTGTACCATTGGGAGACACTGGTATTAAAATAATACCAGTGTGATAATTTCTTGTATAAAAGCAAAATTTATCTTGAAAAATAATCTTGGTTTTTCAACAGAGCTGCAAGATGCAGGCTTCAAATTTGGCAAATCAGACACTTTAGCTACATGTTTTTGCATTTGGGTTGGGTTTAGGATTTTTTCCCAGAGGAACAATTGAACTTCTGAAGCTGTTAAGCTTATTCAACTTTGCCCAGAAAGAAGGTTTTAAAAATATTTTAAGATATAAGAACTTTAGGAATAATCTCCCTGAAATGATTGTATGGATACATTCCAGTATATCCAATATGGAAAATCATTGTTGTTTAGGCTGGTATTATGCCAGGACATAGGTCAGTGGGAGACAAGTAGCTAGCAATATCTAGTTATCACAGGGCCACATTTCAGTGTCCTGTCAGAGGGGAACCCCCGTCTGGCTTTAGGCTGCTATTTAGCACAGCCTTGCTTTGTAGGCCTAACTATAAGACCAAACAAGCACTTCCAAGCCTCAGGGGTAATTCTGAGCTCACATAACAGACTGATGTGTCTCAGAATACTTCTTGAAGTCTTAATAGTTAGTACAGCGTTATGATAAAAAATTACTATGAGGCACATGGATGTATGAATACAATAACTTACTCTTGGTTTGTTCTTCTGGATTTGGTCTAAAATGTAGATCATATGTACCCTGTTTTTTGGGGCAGACATTCAAGGTTACATAGCTGAACATGCATCTATTCCTCAATTGTCACATTTTTCAGTATTTTAAATTTGATTTAAACTTATTTCAAAGCTGGTTCCTTTTTAATTATTAAATTAGACTGCTCATTCTAAACAAGTAGCTTTGATCTGAATTTATTAAGCTTGAATATGGACAGTTTTACAGTTAATAACTTTTACAGTTTTTTTAGCCATCATTAAAGAATTCACACAGAACCTCTGCTCAGCAATTGTTAGTTAAAGGAATGATTGCTATAACTAAAGCAACCCCAGCAATCCACATGCAATTTCATGGAAATTCTGATCAGCTCTGAGCTGATGGTGCAGCAAGAGTGACGTGCAAGGAGCTGGGTAGGAAGCTGAGTAAAGTGGATTATCTGTCTGTGTTGGATGAACTGCAGTGTTTCATTGCCTTTGTCATTTGGGTTTGGATTTCAAGAATGATCTTAAGCAGTTGTGCTCTGACCAATCCCTCTGATACCACTAGAAGTGGAAAAGAGCTTTTTCTATATGTGTTCTCATTTGGAAATTTTAATGAATTCTTAGAATAGGATAGACTGGTTGTAACTCCTCATGCTGAACATTTCTGCCATGTTAGAAAGAGAGAAGTATTAGAACCACGGCAGCAGATATAGCAGCTTCAGAGAGAGATGTCTTTTGAAAATTCAACTCAAAATATACTTTTCATCATAGTTTCAGTATTTATTTTGGTTCTTCAGTCAGTTTCTTGCTTTTTCTTTGACAGAGCTATATTCGTTTCTTGAAGACATTCAGAAAAGGAGACTATTAAAAGACAAGGAATTTTATGATTGTTGCCTTCTTCAGAAAGTTTTAAAATTATATTGCTTAGGAGCTGATTTTTTAACTTTTTTTCCGTTACTATTTCTACATTTTCTTTAAAACATCTGCAACAAATTAAGTTGTCAATTATGATAATGGAAATGCAAATTAACCTTTCGAAATTCAAGTGAGTTGTGAGAAAAACACTCACTCCTGGATCTCTTGTGCAGAACAACCTAAAAGCAGTTGGACACTATGCTGAGGAACTATATTTAAATAAACCCTTCTTTTTCTCCCTGTCAGACTTTTTCTGAAATTTGTCAATAGCAAGTACAGGTAGTTAAATGAGGGCTTCACGTTCCCTCAAACTGAGGTACAATTAGGCAGCCGTGTGGACTCTTTTCCTTTTCTATTACAGCCTAAGATAATGCTACAATAAGCCCTGTAATCAGTGACTTAGTCCAGTCTAAGCTCCCATCTTCAGTTGCTGAGAAGGTCACACTTTGGGTCCCCTACAACCCCATTAGATTTATTTCCTCTGTCTCAAAATTAGGTTTGTAGTGTTTGAAAAGAGGTCTGTGCTTACACACAACCTTTTAAAACATGCAGTAGTTTCACAGCCTTCCCTCACTGAAAGGATATTGGCCTCTTTCTGTGTACATGTAAGTTGTGTGAAACACAGTGTAATCAGCAGTGGCCACTTGTGATTTATGGACATTTGAGAGACTTCAGTGTGGTGACCATAATTTCTGTGCATCCCAGAAGAATGGCTGTTTGCACAAGCCTTTGTGCATAGTTAAAAATCCCCACTGTAAGAGGACTGGAGCAAGTGGGTGTTGCTGGACTATCTTTACAAGGTGCTTTAGGACTTGGGTGCAAGCAGAGTTTGCTTCATCTCTGACGGTTAACCAGGCCTCAAGTGACACTTTGCCAGCTTCTATGTGTGTACTGATTTAAACAATTTCTGGGATATGTCTTTGGCATGTTCCTTGTAGTTCTTGGTCCCTAAAGGTTTGGTAAGTAAATTGTAAAGTCAGGAAGATATGATGTATTTAATTTCTTTATGTATTTCTTCTTTTATTACAAGTCATTAAGATTAAATCAAGGGTTTTTCTCTCTTCTCATCACTGCGTGAGAATATGTGTTTTGAAAAGGCTGTATCCATATCTGGAAGGTCAGGATTAAGGTGTTGTTTCAGACAGGCAGAGCATGAGTAGAGAAAGGGTGAAAGTCACACCCTCTTACTGAGCTACTGGATTCATCAGGCAAAAGGCTGTTTGAGGTCAGGATGTAACAATGAGACAGCAATGACAGCCACAGGTAAATGGAATGAGGCTCAGGCCATGGGACATCATCCATTGCCTCTGCCATGATTGTGGTTGAATAACGTGGCTAGAGAACAGCAACATCATTTCTATTTAGTGCATTCCTTGCGTTAAGAAAACAGAAAAGCTTTTTTTTAGACAAAGAGCTCACTGTTATCTAAAATTCTAGAAGAATTAATTAATTATTAAGAGATTGAGGAGAAATTAATTTCTTTTAAAATGAAAGAAAATAAGATTTTCCTCAAGCTTCTCTACAGAAAGTATTTTTCTTGCAGAAATGGTATCTGCTTTCCAACGAGAAGTTTAAACACATACTTTTAATGGTTGTCCAAAAATTTTCTATAGCATTTTGAAACATGGGAGTTGTATAGTACCAGGTTAACATTAACTGCCTGCCCTCCTTAACAATGTTCCTGAAATCCACCATGTCTTTTGGAAGTTAAGCCCAGCAGTAAGAAAAGGGACATTTATTAGAATTTTCTGACTGTAAAAAAAAAAAAAAAATCTGTATAGACACCCCCATTTTCTTGTGACTACTTTCTACTATTTTCTAGTGTCAATTTTCTACTTACAAATGTAGAGAAAGCCCCTTGACAAGTTGCTGAGAGTTTGTAGCAATGTGGCCTCACTGCTGCTTCACTGCTTCTCTGCCTTAAAAATGTCATCTAAAAGTAAGAAAGCTAAAAAGCTTTTGTGGTAGGCTTGCTCACATTTGCTGAATTATAGTACAAAATGCAGGAGGAGGGAAATAAAAAAAGCAAGAAACACAGAAAGATTTATCTGAAGGTAATTTCTAATTGCTATTACCTGAGCCATAAGCAATAATTTTCAACTTAATAAAAGAAGAATTTTTCTTCTTTCTCTCTTTTCTTTTTCTTTTCTATTTTTTTTCCTTTTTTTTTTCTTTTTTTACTCTTTTCCTGTTCTTTTTTACTGCCTCCTTCCATGTAACTCATTAATCATTAGGAAATTTCACTGATTTTTGGGAAGTCTTCCTCTTTAAAAAGCAGTATAGAATATAGACAGAATATAGGTCCTGATTTCCTTCTTTTTTCACAGAAGAGGGATTTTTTTCTTCTTTCTCTCCAAACCCTTCATTTGCTTGACCCATGTCTTCGGATGAAAGGTGATGTGTACTTCTGAAATGTTTTGATGTTTTAGAGACAGTCCCTGCAGCAGCAGCAGAAGACAGACCGGGCTTGTGCTCTTCTGTAGTGCCCTGGCTTAAACTCTACAGAGACCTGGGTGAAGTGGTCAACAAAAGCCTGAAAGAAGACAAAACAAGGGGATGAATTTTAGTTAGAAGGAAAAAAAAAAAAAAAAAAAAAAAAAAAAAAAAAAAAAAAAAAAGCAGCGAAATCTCCTGTGTGCAATGTGTTCTAAACCATCTGAGACCTTTTTTCCAGAATTTAATGAGACATCAACAAGACTTCAGCTTTCTGACAGTGCAGATAGCTCGTTCTGATGGCATTCACAGTGATATTGTCTAACAGCCTCTTTCAGTAGCAACATGATGTATTAAAATCATAATTCACTGAGAAAAGCCTTGTTCTTCTGGAGCCACATTGATACGTAAATAAATCAGTGTGAAATTTTCCTGTTAGGTGTTATATTGCTACAACTTGATGCCCTTCATTGCTAACAGATGCAATTAGTGTTTCCACACAGGCACCCTGGGCTTGCAGGTATGAATGGCTGTTGATGCTGCTGGACGCTTTTTTTAGTTTTTAAAAAGCATTTCATTGTGCAACTTTTTATGCATCCATTTTTAGTAAGAAATATTGATATTTATTTTCTAGAAGGATGTTCACAGGACTCCTCACTAGTCACTCTTCTCTTCAAATTTTTCTCACAATTTTATGGCCACACTGAGTCTGCGGCCTTTTCTTTTTATGAGATTTAAATCAAGCTTTGGCTAAAAGCTGACTTGGGTGCCTGTGCTTCACCATGAATTAGGCAGTTCTTCGGATAAAGAAAGTTCAAAGTATCATTCCTCCAGATGACCGTATGCCTCTCTTCTTCTGACATTTCCTTATTTCGCCCCTGATCCCTAAATCCACCTTCTGGATTATGATGCAGACTATTTGCCACCTCCTGTGCTGACGCTGCAATGGGTTCTTGCTTTAGCTCCATAGTTTTTTGGAAGGTGGTAGGAGGCTCCTGTTAGCTCTGTCTACTGAACCCTCTGACTGATTTGGGTAGGAAATTGCAAAAGCAGTTTGATTTTACAGAGCAGTTAAATAACTAGAAGGTTAAAACCTGCTGCTTTCCAACTGGTGAGGTTACTATCATTTGTTTTTTTGGACAGGCTCAGACTGTTTACAGCATGTGCTCACATGGACTGAAGTGATGAGTTGGGAAGATTAATCCTTTCTACCATGTTACATAATTGCTCAGTGTGTTTCAAAACCCTTCTGTACAAAACCCCTCAGACCTGACAGGATGGAATTATCAGTTCAGATCCATGACTCAACTCCCTCTCAGCCCCAGCTTTAGGCCCCTTCTTCCAGAGAGGTGACCATGGACTGCATATGAACTACAGGTTCAAGTTCTTGAATCATGGCCTCAACAGAAAATCTGTAAACTTGCTGAAAACTTCTGAATAATATCAACAAATGATTATAGACAAGGATTATAGAGCAAAATATTATCTGACCTATCCCTGTGGGAAAAGCAGTGTAAAATAAATTGATCAGTTTCTAAAATGTAGCCTTTCAATGGAGGTGGATGAGTAACCAGCAGAATCCCCTTTTTCTCCATGACATGTCTTTAGAAGACTTTATGAATAAGCAGGAGGTTCTAGCCAACACCTCTTCCAGTGCTGGGAGATCTCCCATTCTGCAAACTCCAGGCCTTCTGTCTCTAGGGGCTGCCACTGCCAGAGACAGCAGAGTAAGGGTTACAAAAATATTTTGCAGATATTCTAGTTTATATAATTATCACTTGATTTTTAAATCTGAAAATGAGAAATTTTTCTTTATAGGTGTAGTGGTCTGTTTGGATATTGCTGGATTTTTTGCTTACAGTAAATTTTACATCATCTTTGAAGTCTCTCTTTTCAGATATTAAAATAATGAGCTTAAATGCAAAAGAATGTAATTTGAAAGCATGATTATGTTTAGGTGAATGTGTGCTTTGACTCTTTTAGATGTGAAAATATAAGATACAATTTCCAAATAATAAATATGTTTTTTATTCATATATATATACAAATATATATATGCAAATATATATCCAGTCATACATGATGCATATGAGAGATCATCCTGTTTTAAAAATATTTCTTGCCTTTTTTCAGAAGTACATCCTGCAGTAGGCTGAGAAATCATATTTACTGCTGTGATTACATCTACATTTTGACTCTAAAAGTCCAAAAGGAATGAGCATAGGCTATAAACACAGTTTTAGCAAAGATTCCAAAAATGCAGTAATCAATGGAAAGAAAATTTAGTTTATTTGGAAATTGCTTGACTGAAAGCAATGAAGTAAAGACTAAACTGATCAGGAAGGATCAAGCCTGACTTTTTCTGAAGGGATCTGTATAAAGGTATTAAAGAAACTGTATTTTTTTTTCTCTTGCTTTTGTTTGGTTTGGTAGGGTTATTTTTCATTTTAGCAATAGATATTGTATATTTGTTTAAATAAATAAATTGTCTCAATTAGTACTTTCCCAGGAGTTGGTTGACAAATGCTGAATGCCCTCTACTAATATAACTGTGACAAAGTAATTATCATTGGAGGGGGAGGGAAAGTAAGTTGCAGACTGCTAATGTTTATGAATCTACCCTGAAGCCTTTTGTATTTAAACAGAATGCATCTCACTGACTTAACTGAGTTTTTAGATAATCCTCTGTGTTTTGCTAATTGTCATAACTGCAACCCAGTAAATGTATTACATCGGGAAAGTACTTATCTCCCTAAATGTAGTTTTCTTTTCTAATCTGGATGGAGGTAGGAAAGGAAAATTAGGGCAGACAAAAAGAAAGTCGTATGCTTAAGGATAATGTATCTCACATGGCGTTAGAACACATTGCTCAGTTCTCTGCTTTTGTTCAAGGAAAACTCAGGGTAACTAGAGGATTTTGAAATGGTTTCATTAAGGACGGAAGACAGTGGACCCATACAAGGAGAGAACAGAAAGTTGAATAAACAAAGCTGAAATGTATATATGCTAGAGCTCATAAATTAGTTTGTATAAAACATTCACTGCAGGCTGTACTAGCTGTTGCATACAGACACTGTTCCACTAAGGCTGGAAGAGACACGCACTCAAACATAACACCAACAGTCTGTGTCCAAAAAGTGACTAACAGGAACTTCAGGGTTGGGAATTAATCGTCTCTCTGTTAATATTGGCAGTTTGCAGGAGAGGCAAGGATAGGAGATTGCTGTGTTGAAAAGGATCTTCTCTTAGGGCATCCTTTCCCTCTGCTCATCTCTCCACCATGGCAGTGATGGCAGAGAAAGTCAGACATGCTGGGCAATATGAGGCGTATGACATATGAGGCACTGGATTACCTGGCAGCAGAAGGAACAGAGCATAGGTTGAAGTTGAGCACATAAAAGGCTGGAAGACATGGAGGGAGGGATTTGTGTATCTCTGATGAGATGTGGTTAGATTTGGATAATTGCACATGGTACTCCATAGGGTATATAGAGGATTGGAGAGCTATTTTTAACAAGTTTTAAATCAACTCCACAGGATTAATAATTCCCTCCTTATTCATACCTAAAATACAATTTTTGCTTTCTTATTAAAGTGTTTTACTATCATCCTTCATCTACAAAATTCTTGGAACACAACTGTGTTCTGCTTTGAGGTGGAAATAAGTTCTGGAATGTAACCATTTTGGATTCATAAATGGATTACAAATCCATTTTGGAATAAATTTATATTGAATGTTAAAACTTGTAAGGTGGCTTACTTCTGGGATACAAGCATGATGTGGTGGTCACACAGAAGTAGGGGAAACAAGTTCTTGAGTCTTCTTTACCACTCATATGAAAATTTCAACACAACCACCTGTTCCCATATAAGTCAATTTCATCATAGCCCATATGAGTTCTTAGTTTTGCAATACTTTTCTAACTAAAGAATGTCGCTAGGTGTAGCAGATAAGCTGGCACCTGCAATAGTAGAATTCAAGGAAAAAATTATAGATTTTGTTAACTTATAAATTTGATTTTTGCAGAAATTATGGAGAAGAATGAGGTGATAATTTGCTTAAAGCAGCAGAACTTTGCATTAGCTGTATTAATTGATCATTGTCAAAGTAATGATATATACAAAAGAGAAATTATTTGAATTTATAGCTATAATTTTCTTGTAGCTCCTGTCCTTCTCTGTTCAATCCAGTTGCAATTTTTAAAGCATTTTCTTTGCACTTTGCTCTCCTCAACAAAATGTCGACATCTTGTCAAAACCACATAACTTTTAAAATTATTTGCTATCAGTGAGGCTGGGAATTTTTGGGCAAGCTGATAGAAGAGAGAGTTGGGTTTCCTCAGACAAAGTCTTTGGCATCCTGGTCTGTCAGTCTTGAAATGCACACTTTCTGTGATGGAAAAGTGGAAATGATCAGGCTCAAACACCTCTGGTGTCAGCAGGTTTATTTTACTAATAATTAGTAACCACCAATGAGACACTGTTGTGATGCTGAGGATTTAGCATCAATCTTGTAGACAAGTTATTGCAGCTATCTACATGAAAATATTTTTGTCTTCTACATAAATCCCTGGAAATAGGGTGATATGTTTTAATAGTTTTCTTTAAGGCTTGATTTGCGTCTCCCTACAAGAGCATTTTGTTTACTAAGTCACCTACTTAAACAAAAAGAAATATTCCAGATTTATGATGGCTTGTGAAGCCTCATTATACCCTCTTATGCATATATGTAATTATTCCTTGGAGAGCTATTGCTTTGTGCCGCAAGACTTTTATATCTAGTACGCAAACAATTTAAACTTTCTTTTTTTTCTTCAGATATTTGGGCTCTTAGTCTAGGAACCATTAAATTTCGTTAATTTTATATGCTATGTGCATATTCAGAGCTTCACAAATGAGCTTGATCCCTCTTCCTTGCACCACAGAGAAGTGAAGATAGATCACAGAAATTTGTCTGTTTGTTATTTCTGGCCCCTGAATGATGGACAGGACGGTATAAACTGGATCATTGTCCCTCTGGAGAGCAGTGTGGCAAGAAAAGTTATGAGGAATTGAAGTTCTGGAAGTGGATATAACCACACAAGTCAAAAAGGAAAAGGAAGCCTTAAGCTTTTCTTCCTGGACAAAACTACTCCGAGACTGTCAAGAGCAAAAGGAAGCTGTAGCTTGGCATGAGTAACATTCATTCCAAGTATTTCTTAGATATATGTATGACTAAAAAAGTATTAAGTAAAAGTTTAACAAGATGGGTGCAGAGTTTATTTAATTTGTTAAAAAATTACATGAACTTTGCAGACCATCATCCCACATCATATCTCTATTATGAAACCTCTGCAATACCCAAATATTCACCAAAGATATTTCCATTCTTAGTATTTCATTGGGCTCTGTTTGGGGTGGGGATGACTACAGATTACATATTAGCATACGGTGAGTGCACACAGCTCATCAACAGAGCTAATGGTCTCAGTCTGTCCCATGGCTTAAACAGACCTTATTTTCTAGTGAAAAGAGTGTTTGTTTTCAAAGGCTACTGGCATTTTAATGGCAGGGGTTTGTATAAAATCTCCCTTTTAAATGCTGTGGTCTGTTGACCCTTGTTTTGATTTCAGTCTTAGGACAGACTTCTAGCTGTCAGAACAAGGAAAGGTAGAAAGTGTGGTTGAGAGAGTGACCATAAAGCACTCTCTTTTTTTTTTTTGTATATATAAAAGGTGGACTATAATTGCCTTGTGATAAGATTATGCTTCATTTGGTTTCTTTTCTCCTTCCCTGTGATGTGCTTATATAAGCCTTGAGGATATTAAAATATATTTTGACCCTTCATAATGCAAGAGAAAGATTAGACTCTTTCTCCAAGAGTGGTGGCTTGAAGCAATAAAAAGAATCTGTATATAAATAAACCTCCAAAAGAAATTTCTTTGATAGACAACTCTTGACAATACAGAAAACCTTCGTATGCATCATCTGAAGCAGGGAAGGAATTTCTGTCTCACAGATGACTGCATTCAAAAGAACAGTAACAAAATAGGGCACTATTTATTTTTTTTTTATGAGGATAAAGTTCTGCTTTTGGTTTATAGAATTATGTGATGCTTGGTTTCAGTAAAAGCTATGTAACAGATTTCACTGCGGTTTATTTTTCCAAGGATGCTCCTCAATAGTGAAAGAGGTCTTCTGTTCTTCACAGAATGCAACCTTATATTGACCTAGTCCTGACCTAAAACAGATCATCTCACCTAGTCCAAAAACAATTTCATATTCATTTGCTCCTTTCAGAGAAAAAGCAGAAAAAACAAACAAAATAAAAACACAAAAAAAACCCCACCAAACCAACGAGCTCAGATTTAAGACTTCTCAAGATTCAGTGCATAAATACAGCCAGGACTGACAGCCCACCACACAGGGTATTAGGCTGGAACTCTTTAGGAGAGAAGTAGCCTGTGCATGTACTGGATGTGCGTTTTCTTTAGTGGCACACACCACGTTTTATGCATGTTTGCATTGCTTAGTCAAAATATTTTCAGACATATTTACAGAGAAGGAGAATGAGGAAAGAAAATGAAAGAAAATATGATTGAAAGAAACTAAATAATGACAGGATGTGGAACAATTTCAGTGACCAATGTGAAGTGACAAAGGTTTACCTGTAAAGAATTCAAATGCACTTTGATTATACAAAAGAGCCAGTGCATGAAACAATTAAATATTAAATCAATTCATCTCTAATGATTAACCATGTTGTAATAACTCCCTTAAATCTACAAATCTATCATTCCAGGCAATATTACTGTAATTGAGTCAGGTTTGTTTGAAATGGCTGATGTCTGCAACTTTCTTTCAGGCCTTAATGGCTAGTGTGTGTGTCTGTGCCTGTGTGTCTGTGTGTGTGTAGAAAAGATACATAACAATTAAAAAGAGTAAGATAATGCTTCAACTTCTGGAGGAGAGAGAAACTCTTCTTAAAAGAGCATTGGCCCTCTTGGTGGTGTTTAGAAGAAGGAGTTGAGAGAGACTTCTTGCCCACTGAAACTACTGCTAGAATGCAGCCACGTAGAAAGTAATTTTTCCAGTAGGAGTTTGACCAGTTTAGAAGTTTTGATGGTATTTTGTAAAGACTTATGTTTCTACTTTTAAGCAGTAAAGATTCTTAATGCTTCTTCTCTTTCAATGGACCACTTCAGATTGGGAAAGTGATTACTCTGTAAAACATTTCTGACAGTAATGCTACTGAACAGTTTTTCGCAGAATTTTTAATACAGTCAAATCTGTAAAAAAAAAGAAAAAAAAAAAAAAGAAAAAAAATGGAGAATCAAAGTACGAGAAAGAACAATGGAAATATCTTGCTCCTGATTCTGACATAAGTTTTACTTTCTTTTAAATGAGTGTCTTTTCTTGCTTTGTCTTCAAGCCTCAAAATAAGAATATTTAAACCCAATACAAAGCCACTCTGCATCTTTCCACAGGTTTTTCTGTCCTCCAGTTTTCTTTCCTCCTGTTCCAATTTCTCCCTGTCCATTCTTCAAATAGCTTAAGTGGAAGTGCTGCCAGATTGCTGAACTAGTAATGTTAGTCTCAAAGCTGCCTGTGTGACTCTTGGAAAGTTTGATCGGGACAGAGAGGTCCAGACGGATTTCCTTTGAAGCAAATTTTTGTACCTTTAACTGTCTTGGTCCTTCAAAAGAAAAGCTGCTCTTTCACCTATAGTGCTCATCTACAGTGTTCAAAAGGCAGCCAGGGAACTTCCACTTGAAAATCCAAATTATAAAACTTAACTGTGACCTTTCTGTGCCCAGTTCTTTTTCAAAACTGGAAAATTCAGAAGACAGCACAGCAGGAAGTGGCTAATCTGCTTGCTGTTCCTAAGGAGCCCTCCAAAGCTCAGCTGATCATTTGACTGTAGTCACCTGGGGCAGCAGTGGTCCAGGGAGCTAGTCCTGTTTCTTTTTATGAATTTGAGTAGACTTTTGTTTGTAAATGAATGCTAAAAGTAGTATGTTGTGAAGCAGCACATTGTGGAAGTGTAAAGACATGTACAAAAATAAATTTTTAACTCTCTAGTGCTACTTATTTCTCTTATAAATAACATTAGTAGGCTGATAGTGTCTGGAAATAGTTAGCACTGATACCTAAAACCTGAAAGAGACAGAAGTCTGGTACCAGGCTGAGCTACCCCAGAATGGATGGCAGTGGGATCTAGGATGTTTGCATCTAGGCATTAGGTATTTTCTTCTTCCAAGCGGTGTTGATAGGAAACTTACAAATTATGTCATTGGAGTTGAACATATCTAGCAAATAGGACATGTGATGTAAACAGTAAGAATTATAAACTGCATCATTATGTAGCAAGTGTGGACAGAGAAATGTTGACAAGAATTAAAAATATTGTCAAACTCAGTTTTGTCCAATTTCAGTCTTAAAAGAGTAAATTTCTTTAATTAAAAAAATTAAAGATTATAGCTGATATTAATTTTAGACATGATGTCTGATATGTCTCACGGTCTGTGCAATGAGTTTATTTCTATTTTTAGTCTGATATCTGATTAGTTTAAATATCTTTGAATTAATAGAATGATATTCTGACTATCAGGTCTTCTGTCAAGAGGTTTTAATGAGTATCAAGTCAGATGATAAAGGCAGAATGATTCTATAGCAGACACGAATGCTTCAGATGCCAAGTTAACAAAGTGAAAGCTATTCCAGGAAATAAGCAACATCAGTGCATAGTTCAAAGGAAAGCACGGTTTCAGAGGAGTAAGGAGCTTCATTAAACTCTATTAATGATCCCTGTAGATAAATTTTGCATTTAAATTAATGTCTTGTGTCTGGAGAAAGCAGTATTACAGAGCTTCACCAATGATGCAAAGTGATTTACATGAGCTGAACATCTGTGATTCCCTGACTACTGACCTCCTAAATAAGCAGTTCCCATTTTTTCCCCCCTCTCTTTGCTAAAAGACAGCTGTTTGAATTAAATTCATTCTTTATCCTTGCAGGGTCTTCATTCTGGTGCTTACTGGATATTGTTCCTATAAAGAATGAAAAAGGAGATGTAGTACTCTTTCTGGCCTCCTTCAAAGATATAACAGACACAAAAGTGAAGATTGCTGCAGAAGACAAAAAGGAAGGTTTGTGTGAATTGCAAAAACATTGATAAGAAACAACAGTTATGTTTTTTTAAGAATTGCACCTGCATGAGCATTCTTTTGCATTCACACTATTCAGTATAGAGACCTCCTAGTTTTCTGAAGAAGAAATTAATATATGACATGGAATGATAAATAATCTGTTTGGGTTTTTTATCATTTACACATTGCTGCAGGTTCTGTAAATGTGGAATTTAGGAGACAGTCCTAAATTTTTTTGTCCTAAAAATTAAATTGCTTTTATGTACCATGATTTAATTTATTTCCTTTCAGGATTTACAGAGGTATAGTCTGGTATTTTGTAAAAGCTAGACTTTTTCAAGAGTTCCATCTGTGCATCTGATTTCAGCATGGCTGAGAGTAAATAAATGCATTTTTTCATGTTTTCCAATGAGCAGAATTTAAAACAGCTTTAGAAATTATTTTGCCTATTAATAAGTATATATTTTCTCATGTCATCGCATTTTCATTACATTTTAAGTTATAAGACTTATTCTGTCTTCAGAATTATCCAATAGTATAAGTAATATATTCTCACTTTTGTTTTGGAAAGGAAATACTGCAAAGGTTCTTTTCCATGAATTTGGAAAATTGTCTTGTGGTAATCGTTCACAACTGCCATAAAATAATTTTGATGGCATAGTGTAATCAAGGTTTACTCAATTTTGCTAACACAAATAAATGTCAGTGTAGGGGGATAAAGGCTATGCAGCGAGCATCGACTTGTGCATGAAAGGCAGTGAACTTATTGCAGATTTGCATTTTGTAAAGGTATATTGGGCCCACACTTCACACTTTAGTTTTGTAATTTTTCTGTCTGAAAGAACTGTTTAGAAAGAGTTTGTCTGTAGACACCAAGAGTAGCTGTCAGAATTCTTTAAAACATCATTGGTGTTGATTTTTCCAACGTGGTACTACTCTGGGATCTGTTTAAATTTTTCACCCCATGGTAGCCATTGAAATAGCATATCTCAAAGAATACATAGTTAAAGCCTTTGGAACACATTTACTCCTCATGGATTTCTAAAGTAGGGGAACAATTAATATTCAACTTTTTCTGGTTGTAAGTGTTCATTTTTCAACAAAAAAGTCATATTTCAGTTACAGAGTTGTGTAATTCAGTATTCTTTTGTGAAATTTTAGTACTTTAAGCTGTAAAATATTGTGCTCTCTTTTGCTAATTAATATTTATAAGTCAACATTTATGCTTATGATGTCTGCCTGTTGTGTACATTTGGACAAATAATTTCACCTTTTACTTAATTTTCAATCCTGAATATTAGAAGGTTTGGGGAGAAGGGGGTGGAATTTTGCATCCTTTACTATTTGCACTGAATATGTTTGAAAATTCTGAGCTGCAAAGCTGAAAAAATGGTTCTGAAGTAGTACACAAGTACATTTTTCTGGTTTTTCTTACATTCAATTTCAATCAATTGCTACCTCTTGAAGTAAAAAAATAAAAGTATGACAAATATTTTACCTTGTTTCTCCTTAAGCAAAAACCTTACTCCTATAAAAGTTTTAGGAAAGTAATTTATTAAAACCTGGTACGTGGAACCATGCAGGAGAGAGATGATCAGAACATCTGTGCTCTAAAGGCTAATGATTTACTTACAAGCAATGCAAATTTTCAGGATAGGCTCAGTGAGGAGTCACATGCCAGTGATGACCTGAAATAGGTATGTTGCTGATCACTTTGCAAAATGTCAGCTTTTGTTTATCTGATAAATATTTTGTAGCTGCATGGCTATTTTAGGACAGATTAAGACAGTCTTTTGATATGGTTTCATGTCAAATTATAAATCTAAGCAGATTTTAACTCTGCTGTGTGCTGACATAAGAATACACTGATGCAAAGCTACACTGCACCAGCAAATGCCCATTCAATTGCTACAAGCAATTGCTACAAGCAACGAATATTGACTCTTGGCTTTCTTCCATGATGTACTCTTTGGAGCACCATCCTAAAACTTGGTTGTTCTGTCCCTTCACACTAATTTTAAAACCATGACAATCATTTTATGTTATTAGCATCAGGGAAGCAGAAAAGAGCACTTAGTATGGGGCTTTGACAGTTTTAGTGTTTTTTAAAGCAGAGTGAGATAACAAACAGGATTTAACAATTTATTCAAAATATTTTTTTTTTAATTCAGCATTTTAATTTTTTGTATATCCACTTTACTATATAAAAAAAATCTAGGGGTATATCAGCTCTTTTTTAATAACATTAAAATTCTTCCTATGCAGAGTGATTTACTAATCCTCCAGTGGTGAATATCATCTTGTTATTTTCAAAAAAGAATTCCCAGTACAATCTGTGCAACTCATTCAGTATCTGAAATTTCAGAATGTTTAACTTCTAGAAGTAATTGGTACTTCTTTACTTAGACCACAACTACTATCAGGAATGTACAATGCACCTTGTATTAACAAAAACTTGAGTTGGTGTTTTGTTTGGATGAAAAAACTTTTTTAATCTTCAGAGACTAATTTATTTTTTCAAGGATTACTGAATTTGTCCTTTCAAAAATCAAATAAGTTTTGAACCTGTAGTTGAAAGTGAGCTATTGCTACAAGGTAATTGCCATTATGCACAGTTTTCTATTGCCTTTTTAGCATGTCTCTTGAGGTTAGACTGTGTATGGAAGGAGAACCTGGAAGCATTCTCAGTGTCAAACTATTTTGCCCCTGCAGGGCTCCTTTATCAATGTTTTCATTTCACTTTCTCACTTCTCTTTTCTGTCCAGATTGTATTTCTGGGCAGTTATAAAATGACTTTTATAACTTTTATGGGTCATTAATAGTTACAGTCCATCTCACTTTAATTTCTAAACTGCTTAGAAAACTTATCTTACAAAATTCTTTCATGTTCCTTTTCTCCTAAGTTTGCCCCTTTGACATTCCACCAGCACTTTATGGTAGCACATTGTCACTGGTTGTGCCTCCAAAAGCCTTCTCCAGACTTCTACTTGCTCAGGTCTTTCCTACTTTTGATATCACCTGCTTCTTCTGTAAGGTCTTGTTCTCCTTGTACTTTTACAATGACACCTACCTGAACTTTATCTTCTGATTTTACGGCCTCTTTCTTCTTGTGCATTGTGTATTTACATTTGCAAATCTCAGGAGCCAATACTGTCTTTGATTTTCTGCAGACATTTTCTTATCTGTTTTATCTCATCTGTTCGCACAACTTCAGTTGGTCCTTTGTGCCAATGTGCCTTGCAAAAGTCCACTTTTTTACCTTATTTTCCTTTACCCAGCACAAATGTCAGCTGTCGTCTGTGACCTTTTCTTTTGAATGTGTCATTCTAAATACAAATTTAACAGGTTTTTTTCCTGCTTTTCTTCTATAGAAAAGTTTCCAGTGAAAAGAGCCCCATTAACCAATGGGACAAGCAGATTTTTTCTAATTCTTTCATATAATAAAAATGGAAAAATGCGTGCCTGAGAAGTTTTACAGTCTTTAAGAATTGCTAGGACAGTCAGCAGCTTTCACACTTCTTTCCTTTGGATTGGGTTTGGTTTTTAAGTCAATTGACAATATCATTAAAGGCTTCAGTTTTGCAGTATTTCTAATTTACTTTCAACAATATATGTTTGCCCTACCTGTAAGTTTACTGTAGAAATACACTCTGCTTTCCACCTGCTTAATAATATCTGTAATAATTTGCTGTTGTGAAAAGCAGCTCTCCACCTTTTCTTCCTAAAACTGTGCACTTTAAGCAAATTGATGGTTTTTTCAATATACAGGAAAAGAGTTGTTTGGTTTGTTGTTTTTTTTTAATAAACTGCTTCTTAAATAGTTTAATGGGAATTCTATTTTAGCATTCTAACTTACAATGAGCTAAAGCTACTAATTTTGGTAAACTGGTTCAAAGTTCCATTGTCCTTTTGGAGGAAAAGTGATTAAACTGAAAATTCTATTCTCTAAATCTGGCCTCCAGTGTGGCATGGCTGGGTTAGTGCTTTTTCATTTCTGCATATGACACTAGAACATATGCTGGGTTTCAGTGGCAATACAGGAATCCAGGTACAAAAATAAGAAATTAAATTATTTGGTGACTACTTTGTGTCTAATCTGTGTGCTAATGTGGAAAAATTTAGGTTGCATAGATGTAGAGTTCCACTGCTATAGGCACTTCTAAAACTCCCCTGATTAATTTGACTCATTCTGCAAATCTTCCTTTAGTCCTTTTCGGTAATCTATTTGCTTTTTTTTGGTTTGTTTTATTGTGAAAATTTTGAACTCTTTGTTTGAAAGCAATTATTTTAGGACATATTTTCTCAGCTTTATTCCAGAATTATTATTATTAAAATGTGTGCAATATATGGTAACCACAAAATCACACAATATTTGAGGTGTGAATCTCTGGAGATTATCTGGTCCAATGTCCCCTTCTCAAAGCAGGGTCAGATTGAATGAATTGCCCAGAAACACATGCAGATATATGTTCAATAGCTTGAAGGACAGAGACTCCACAACTTATCTGGGCAGTCTGTTCCAGTGTTTGACTCCTCACAAAGCAAAAATAAAGGTTTTTCTTAAACAGAATTTCATGTTTTAGGTTGGTCTGCCTGTTGGGAAAGATGTCTTCACTCTCAAAGTAATGTGAATTAAAAGTTGGACTACACCTTCTGCCACCACATATTAAACTAAGGCGCATGTTATGGTTCAACTGTCTGGCTTTTTCTGGCTTCTTAGCGATCCTTAGGTCCATATGAATTTCTGAGGAAACAGATTTATTTTGATTATGCATCATTTGTTGTAGGGAGGAGTTGTTCTTTTCAGTGTGCCAGAAGTGAAATACCGTGTGCCAAACATTTTACATTCCAGATTTTTTATGTTGAAAATGTCTATTTGGAGCAGGACTGGTCTCTTGTAAGAAATTCTGCAATATGCACTTTGATTTATTCTGCTTAATTACTGTCTCAGCTCCTTCATGATTGTTCAAGCTACTGCAGTGAATATTCAGGAGACAATTTTTCATTTTAAAGCTTCTTATACCTGTCAGGAGGCAGTATGTTGGGGTGGAGAACACAACCATACAGTCACCTAGACTTACAACAATGAAAGCAGTTGAAATTGTTTCAGAATGTACAGGCACCATACAGTTCTATCAATGGAGGAGGGGGGGGGGGTGGAAGCAGGGTTTTACCCCAATATTCTGAACATATTGAGGAAGCCTTTATTCTGCAATGACTCAGTTACATTCTCCCTAGGATGACTTTGCTCCTGGATCACCATCAAAATAAGAAGGGTCTGAAACTCTTCTGCCATCCTTAAAGAGAAATTCCTTTCCTTCTGGCCTGTGGATATTGGTTTAAATATGTAGGGGACAGAAAAAAGCTGCCTTTCTCTCTCTGTTCCTTTTTGCACTTGTGAGCACGTAGATGCTCTCCCTGTCACCTTTTCACCTTCTTATCCAAGCAAATAAGTTGTGTTTGAGCCTTGAATCTTTAGAGACATATCAATCTTTGTAGTTAGCCTTGCACCGAGTGTTAAATGCGTGTGGCAGCTCCATTCCAGCAGCTCTCAGAGAGGCACAGGGCATGTTCTGGAGCTGAGGAAAACGTGTCCTTTGTGATATATGTAGAATGAAAATGAGAAAAAAGAAAAGCAAAGTCTCATTCTTGAGCAAATGCAGAGCAGCAGACTGTATTCTGGGATATCCTGGAAGATTGAGAGAATATATACATTAGCAACTAAAAAGTTCATAGTCACCAGTTACTAGATAAATTTATGCCATTGCTTCCAGATTTTCTTTGAAAACAAATTATCAAGATGGGGGGAGAAGAGAGAAGTTGTTTGTTTGGGTTTCTGCTTTGTTTTGTTTTAATTTTGCTGGCAGATTGTTGGAAAGTATCTTCAGACACTCCTTTTAAAGTTTGAAAACTCAGCCATGTAAGACAGACAAGAGAAAGCATGGAAGAAACAGGGAATATGTTTCAGTACATATGTTGCTGAAGAACTTTTCAGAGTTGTGTGTGTGTGGTAGGTGATGTTTTAATGAGTCAGACTGTTTACAACCTTCTTATATAATTTACATCTTTTCTTATTTCTATGGGCAAAAAATCTGAAAAGGGAGAAATAGCTTTAAAGACTTTTACTGGTCTAGACACAGCCTGGTATCTTACATTTTATTAAGAGACCATGAGGACTAGAATGCATATTTCATGTGTACTTTGTGTTCAGAAACACATTTAGGAGGCTTCGGGCCATTTTAACTGTAATTGCATTTATAGGGCATGAAGTTCATGCTGTGGATCCTCAGAGCAATTCTGAGGTCCTGTAAAGATGCAGCAAGTAAGACCTATTACAAGTGAGTTTTGCATAGCTGTAGAAGAGATGGGTTTGCAACTATCTCTCCTGAATTGTGTACTTAAAATTGTATAACCAATTGAGTTTAGGACCAGTCACTCTCAGAGTCTGAGAATCTCATTCCTTGGGGGATAATCAGAGATACTTTCTGGGTCTTTCAATGACCACATGGAACATATACACAGACATCACAGGATTTTGATCTTATATATCTCTTAAGTTTAAAAACTATTTTTTAAAAAGTGTATTCTCCTTCCCCCTGTTGTTTTAACTCAGGGCAAGTTACATTGACCACAAAACACTTTTATGGCTCTGGCTCTGTATTGTGCATAAATCTATTAAGAAAACAAGTCTTCATTCTCAAAAGACATGCTTTCATTGCAAGATAGCAATTATTCAGGTACATATATTACTTTTTTCAGTTGAGTGAGCAAGGTATATTTTAACATCATCACGTGTAAATTTTTTTTAAAATATATTTTTGCATTTAATGACTGAAATTATGATCATATTTTTCTGAATATTAAAAAATGAGGAAAAATTATCAAAATATAAAATCCATAATTAAATTCATGGATTAAAGGAAAAAAGGAAACCCCCATGTTCCTAGACATTATGTCCTTAGATGCTACACACTTGCAGAGGAAGAGATATTAATACTTGCTGAAGGGAATTAAAATTTTCTTGGTGACTTAGATAGTTAGCATTATTCAAGTTCTAGAGGTTCTTGAAAAATATTTCAAATTTTCACCTTATTATTACAGTTATGTTTTTTGTTCATAATGATATATGAGCATATCACTGTCTCATGAGCCTTTTGGGAATTTGTTGTGGGAAATGCAAACTATTCCAGGAAAAAACACTCACTTTAAAAACAGCTGGAAGTGAGTGATGACCCAGCTGTAAATTCAGAGCTACATTTTATTCTGTAAGAACAACATATGACCACTCACTTCAGTTGAATCAATAGACATATCTCAAATTTGATTGCATAGTAAAAATGATAATTTTCCCATTTGTGAGACAATTCTAGAGTGGTAACAGAAGAAAGCTGGCAAATGAAATATTTTTACACAATTACAAAATAGCTATTGGAATATTTTACTTCATTATAAGAGTTCTGTAACTTTTAGTAGTAGTATTAATAAATGGGAAAATAGTTTAAAGTAAATAACTTTCAGAGTTCTGCTGAGACTCAGCCTATTGGAAGCAGTTCAAGAGAGGTATGTTTTTTGGAATTTTTTTTCCAGTTCTGAGTTGTATGAGATAGACTCAGATACAGGCACCTAAAAAGGAGAATGTATTTATTTATTTAGAGGTGTACTCCCATCCACCACCAAAAGGGAAGAGAAACAGCCCTTCTTTTGGCTTTGTGTGTCTGTTTCCTTGCATCCCTTTTTTCTTTATAATGGAATCAGCAGACCTAAATGTGGTTAAGGATTTTTATCTCATAAGCTGTTTAAAGGCTTTTCTAGTTCATAAAAATATTAATATTAATGTATAAAATTGCTTCTTTTCTCTTTCTGTTCAAAGCTGAATTTTCTCTGAAGGCATAATACTAAAATTATGATAATCATACCGTTGATTCTGTGTAAAATTTGCCCCTTTAAAAAATGTTCTGTAATAATGTTTACCGTGCCTAGCTGGTATGTGCATGTGTGTTAGGTACATCATCTTATTGAATCAATTAATCAGTTAACAGAATTTAAAAAGCAGCTAGAGGCTAGCCTGGATCCACCATACAGCAAACACTTTTGTGAATTGTTGGTTGTTGTTGACAGAAAGAATGTGTCATACAACCAACAGAACTCCTGCAGCCTCTTGCCCATGGTCGTGCTTTTATTCTGTCATTAATGCCAAAGAAGACTTTTATCAGTTTTCTCTTTATTGGCAACTACTGGTGTGCTGTCCCCTGAATAATAACTTTAAATTTGCTAGATTTTTAAAGGCCTAGAAAAAAGTTATACCTACTTTCCATATAATCTGGTTTTAAGAGGTTTGTTTTTTTTTTTTGTGTTCATCCAGAGTTGCTTTACCCCAGTTGTCTCCTTTGGTGGTTTGTTTTTCTTGAGGACTGCCTATGGAATGTGTTTTGTGTCAATGATACCATCTATGATTTAAAACCATTGTGTTTCCTGTAGACATCATTGTATTTATTTTATTGCACATGGGCAATTCGTGGGGGCCTATTCAAAGATTACACTTCCTGTACTCCTTACCTTATGATTGCAAGTGAGGAGGGTTTCTCAAGATGTGTATTAAAAGGACAAAAAAAACTTTATTGCACTCCTTACAGGAAGCCTTTTATAAGTAGAGTTGTAAGATGAATAAATGATGGTCAAATTCTTTAACAAATCATTCACAGAACCCAGGTTCAAAAAGGAACAATTCCGTACTTGTTCATACTTCAGATATTCCAGGTAAAAAAAATATCTCTGTGGGCTGTGTGGTTGTGAGAGCATAAAGATAAACACAGGGAGGGTAATGGGGGAGGTTTATTTCCCTGTGTTATTTCAGAATAGAGCAGAGTGAGAGATCACACAGGTGCAACAGTATGCCATTCAGTTTTGAGCAGGGAAGGGTTCCATCAGAATCAAAACTCACAGTGTTAACCTGATTACTGTGCATTTTCACACTGTTCCTTCCACTGTGTGCATGGAACAGCACCATGGATTTCTTCAAGTCTGTCCATATCCGGACAAATTTTAGCAATGGAGTCCTGTTGTACTCTGTTGTTGGTGTTATTGTTCAAAAGGAAATCTAGTTACACATTCAAAATTATGTTATTTCTATGATAAATTTTCTTAGATGGGAGTTGGCATTACTTGCTGTTTCATCTCATGGTTGACTTTAATTTTGTAAACAATGAAATAAATGAAAAGTTATCTACTTATCTACTATGCCAATTTATCTAGTCCTCTGAGTAAATGCTAGTAGATTAAAAATTTTCTTTTTATTCCTCAAACTCGCCCTTGGCTTAGCTCTCAAAATAGCTAAGATGAAGTAGTCTCATTATTTTGTGGAATATATTTATAAAAGTGTACAGTACACTGTTAAATAAACCTAAAATTTAGAATTTTCACAGGGAACACCCACTATAGAGTCCGTATAAATCTGTTTTTCTTCAGGACTCTTCCTTGCAAAATGTTGAAAGAGATCTATAGCTTCATCACCTTTGCTACTTTTGCCCAGTCAGGGTTATTGCACGTCATGACTTGAGATGGTCATATTTACACTCTTTGAAGAGGATAGTCAATGTGCCTGAATCAGTCTTACCCTAAGCCTAACAACCCCACCTGCCAAGCAAACAGGACAGTGGTGGCAATCAAGTAGCTTGGGCTGGATTATAATTTCAAGCATGGAGCTAAAATTCTTGTGAAAATATAAAAAAGCAGTGAAGACTCACGGTGCTGTCCCTAGTGGTGAACCTGTCTTTCCTTGGCTACTGAACTGCAGAAATACTGCTTAGAGATGTAGGTCTGCAGCCTCACAGCCTTTAGGATAACTCTGTCATGCTGGTTGTTGGTAGAACTACCATCTCTGAGTAAAGTTACTCAGTTGTGCATGTGTTTCCATAACTAAACTCCCAGGCTACTTTACATCATCTCTCTCTATTTCGTTCACATATTGCCAGTATATTCTCTTCTGGTTTAAGTTTGAGAGATGCAGGTTGCTTTTATTCATTCTCTATGTTTTAGGTAAACGCAGGCAAATCTCTTGGATTCTCCTGCATCATGTAAATGAAATAGTAGATCTTATTTTTCTGTGTTGTGTCCATGCACACCTACACTGAAAATTTTCAGTGGTAGTGACCCATGATCAGACTGGGAGATATTTCCATGCAAGAGTACGTTGGGTATGTATCACGCCACATGGAACTGTAGGTAGTAGTTTTAATTAATACATGAATGAGAAAAGTGAAACCAGTTCTTTTTCAAGGGATACAAATTTATGCTATGAGGAATGAGGAAAAACTACCAAGGCTGAGACAATTTTTGTAAATAAAATGCAAACTTTCTGGCCAGAACAGGTTAGTTCATTTTGGTATTTGGAAAAAATACATTTCATGGTCTCTCTCTCCACAGGTTGTCTGCTATGGAGTGAGCATAGTGCTTCTGGGTCATATCAGGGTTACTCAGTCTTCAGTAAGAGAGTGGAGAGGTACTGGAATAGCTGAGAACTGGAACAGAGAAGTGGTGAATGTTCCATCCCTGGAAGTGTCCAAGGCCAGGTTTGATGGGGCTCTGAGTAACCAGATCTAGTAGAAGGTGTCTCTGCCCATGGCAGGAAGGTTGGAACTAGATGATCTTTAAGGTCTCTTCCAACTAAAATCATTCCATGATTCTATGATTCTATAAATGTGTCAGACTTTACCAGGAGAATGAGGTAATTATAAGCCATGAAGCATTCTGGACTCTAAGGCTATGCTCTTACTATTCTGATTTTAGGAAATAATTCTTCACCAGAAATGTTATCAACAGGAACAGACTGCCCAGGGAAGTGCTTGAGTCACCCCCTCTGAAAGTATTTGAAAGATGCATCGGAGTGGCACCTGGAGACATGTTTTAGTGGTGGAGCTTGCAATTAGTTGATTGCAAATTGATGATCTTAAGGGTCTTTTCTAACCTAAATTATTCTAGGATTTGATGAACTGCTTTGAAGGGGAGCAGACATATCTTTGGTGTCACTTTAGTCAGTAAAGCTGACTTTCCAGTTCTTCTGCATTGCTAGGGCAGCACATGCCAGTGAAAGTTTGTCAGAAGTTGTCAGGGTTTATGTTTCTGATTTATACCCAAGAAGTAGATCCTTTTTCCTTTTTGTTTTTTTTTTTTTTTTCCAAAGGAACAAGAAAAGAGCTATGCCTCCACTTTCTATTAACCTTAAGTGGATGATTGAAGCTCATGTTCTTATAAAAACACAATGGAAAAGACAAGAGTTACAAGTTACAAAGATATTTGTCTGATTCTGCTTTCTTTTACTGCAATCTTCCCTCACAAGATTGTAAGAACTCTTAAGCTGTTAGGAGGCTAAAGTTAAACTTAGAAAAGAGATGTTGTGTTATTTTCTTTTCTTAAAAAAATCATTTGTAATTGTCATGTTTGATGGTTGTGGTACTATACCCGTCTTCATTTGAAAGGAAAACAACCAGAAGGACAACAGTAAGAGTTAAAAAATGTACTATCACTTTTCTGATAAAGAGGAGATAAGACTAAATTGCAAACATCCTTTTTAAGAGCTATCTTGGGGAGGGGATTACCATTACATGGGAAGGGATGTGTAGAAGCATCAGGAAATAGCCCCCAAAATTGAGATTTTTCTAGAACAAGATTTCTCACTTTTTATGGGGAAAAGAGAAATCCTTTTGATTTTAAGCAGAGGACAAAAATAAGCCAGTTGTATTAAAGTGACTTTCTGCTTATGCTTGATTTTGTTCTTGGATCTTTTTTTTTTCCTAATATCAGCCATGGAAAAAAAATAAAAATATCAAGTCTGTCAGGTATCTAAATTTTTGAAGAACCAGAGAGAAACAGATGGGAGCTTATAAAAAATGAGCTGTCTCTTCCAGAATAGTGAGCTGTGAACTGAGTATGACAAGAAAAGAGGGAAAGGTTACAGAAAATAATCACACACATGTAGAGGCACACCTGGTGAGCAATGTCGTTTGCTAAGGCTCAGGATTGCTTCCTTTCCTGAAGGCATTGGGAGAGCAGAAAGCAGGAGAATTCACAAATGTCATTCACTTATTTATGATACAAGCTACTGACGTGCTTTGATGGCATCTTACCTTCACAATAAACTCATTTTCTCTAACTTCTAATAACAACCATAAAAACTTTTTTGCCACTTCTGGTTAGTACGGAAATCATTACTTCACAATTAATGTAATGCTTTTCTTGTTGAAGCATGCTTTTCTGTCCCTAGGAGTTGAGTGACTCCCAATATTAACACAGAGGTAGCATTAATCCTTTGCAAACAGTGTAATCAGCAAGTGAGGGAAGTTTTCACTTGCTGTGAACATATGCAATTGGTGTGATTCTAAGTGCCATATCAAGTCCCACAGCCTGAGCAGGTTAGTGAGTACAACATCCTTAGTGACTGAAACGCTGAACCTAGGTAGGAGAGATGGAATCCGTGTAAAGCCAGAAATTATCAGGCTGCTGACACATAAAATTTAAAACCTTACAAGGAACCTGTCCACATTTAAAGAGTGGATAGAAAGTGAAACTCTGTGTCAGTAAATACTTGGAAAAAAAGAAACAATAACTGAATATGTGTACACCGACTGTTTCCATAGTCTCATGGCATTCTGGAAAGAGATGGAATTGTGGACAGCTTTCAGCTCAGTACTTAGTATATGAGAGAAAGGCACATCTGAGCTTAGGAGTTACAAAGAAAAAGTCTGAAAGCAGGATACACCATTGTAACAGGCAATTGTGTATCCATAGCTTGAAAGCTGCATGTTATTCTGCAAACAGCTACTGAAAGGATATATTCAAAAAATACATTTATGGTGACATGGGTGATCTAGTCGAGGTAAAGACTTTCAAGGTTGACCAAAGGTAGAGAAATCCACTTCCACTCTAAAAGAGCCTTGTATTGCTGGGGATGATGAAAGTATTCAAGGAAGCTCCCCCTGAAGGTACCAGTCCTGCTTTCTGAACGCAGCTCAGAGTGGGTCTCACAACATATCACATCACCAAGGCTGCTTCATCTGCCAGGATGGACTACCTCAAACTCTGTAGGCAAAGGACAAAGACAGGAATTAGATATGGTATCTATCAGCATGAGCTGTTTAAGCTAAACCATCTCAAAAACATTGCTGGCCAGAAGCTCAAGAAAAGTGTTTTCCCAGCCTGCCTCATTGCAGATCTGAAGCTTATTTTATTGACTGCTCTTGGATGCAGTAGAGTAAACTGAGTGGCCTCATACAGCAACATGGCAGTTTTGGGAAAGGAAAAAAGAGAGGCTTGTAAATAGTTTTTGAAGTAGAGAATTTCAAAGTCATATGACAAAACCAGGCTAATATAGCTGAACAATTCTACAGTGGAGACCCAATTCAATTGACTTAGATTAATTTTTCCTCAGAGAAAGAAATAAGCACTTTGTTCTTACCCAGAATTTAGGAAGACTTAAAACGTAGTTTGAGTTTTAAGTGATTTGATGATTGAGAGATTATTCTTTTTTAAAAAACAATATTAATTTAGTTGGATCTTTTCTGAAATAATGCTTTTTGTTCTATTTTTCTTCATTGTAGCTGACACCAATATGTGTTAGAGATGGGAAAGTATGAGGCTTCTCCATCTGCCTCCTTCAACTTTTGAGTAGCTATTTGGCTTTGCAGTACAAAGGTTTTCCATTTTTATTTTTAATTTTGTTTTCCCCCTTCTCTTTACTGACAAGTTAAAAAAATCCTGAGCTAGAGAGTGGTCTTGCACGAATTACATGAAAACTTTTTTACTGAAAGTTTGGAAATTTTTTCCTCCTACACATTTTGTTATGTATGGTTTTGTGCTGTTAAGCCAAAAATACATCAGTCTCCTATAATACAAATCTTTCTCTCTTTTCTAGGCAGGTTTCAAGACATAGCTATTTTGCTTGATTCTAAATTCTGGCTCTGCTAATTAGTTTTGTGTTTTGTTAATTTTTTCCCCTTAATTTGTATGCATTCAATTGACTTTAATTAAACCTCCTTGACAGACGGCTTCTTCCTTTAGTCCCATAATTTCTTTTTTCTTAATCCTGACACATCACAAAAAGTCTGCTTTCATTTACTCTGGCATCAATTCACTGTAATTCCATCAGAGTGACTGGAATTACTTTGAATTTACTGCTCTATAAGCAAGAACAAAATTTGTTCCCATGATTGACAATTACAGACATCTGAATGGAGATAAAAACCACAAACCTTTCCAAAATAATGTTCAGTCTTTACTCTTAATGGGTTTCATGTCACCAAGGAATATGTCAAGTGATTTTGCCAGTGACCATGTGGTGGCAAAAGAAATCTAAATGCATGAACGTAAGAATTGGTTATTACTAATGAGCAAGCTTACAAATTAGCATATTCTGACATAATGGAAGCCTAGTGCAAGTCAGACTCTCTGTTTTTAAAAAGTACACCACAAGGAATTTTTTTTTTCTTTCAGTGAAATGAGAGAGAAAGTAGGACCACCTCAAAGATGTTTTTAGTGGTTACTTCTAGACATGCTTCCCTCTGATTAGTAACCTCTACTTTCTGAAACAGTAGAGAGTACGTTTTTCTTATCTATGAAATCATACGTTGCAATTACTTATTTCTGAGCTGTGTGAAGGCCTTTGATAATTAAAATTTTACAGTGGTTTATATTTGCCCTTCAGGAGAGGGGCGTTTTATTTTTTTGCTGCAAAAGATTAAGCAAAAGGAAAGGTGTGCATAATATTTACACTCCTACCAATGTCTGAAAAGTCAGTAGTT
This sequence comes from Phylloscopus trochilus trochilus, assembly GCA_016584745.2. Taxonomy (NCBI): domain Eukaryota; kingdom Metazoa; phylum Chordata; class Aves; order Passeriformes; family Phylloscopidae; genus Phylloscopus; species Phylloscopus trochilus. The sequence continues at coordinate 36,770,367 of WQNJ02000546.1, forward strand.
GAGGTCCCAAAGGTTAAATTGTTATTTCCTGATCTTTAATGTACTTTCACTTCTGTTCTGCAGAAAAATGGAAAGGAAGAGGAAGAGCAGGATCACACTTTGAGTCGGCACGCAGACGGAGTAGAGCTGTCCTTTATCATATCTCTGGACATCTACAAAGAAGAGAGAAGAACAAATTAAAAATTAATAATGTAGGTGAAATTATTTTCTTCCCCTCTTCCTCCCTCCAAAAATTAAAAAAAAAAAAAAAAAATAAAGTGCTGTAAAAAGTCAGTGAGTACTTGAGAAATATGTACTGTGATGTTTCTTACAGTATAACAAGAGAGTGCATTTAATCATACTGTAAACATTTAATGCCATGAAAGCCACATTATAAAATTCTCAGAATTTAGTTCCACATTTGTCAGAATTTTAGGTTCCAATTTACCTTGTCATCTCAATTATTTTATCTCAATTATTACTATTTGCCAAAACAAACAGAAAAAATAAGACTCAAGGTCTTCCTCTAGCTGAAACTTTTGATGCTGTTAACCTCCAAAAGTTCACACTTTGTCTAGGCAGGTTTTCATTAATTTCTACAACTTTATGCTGTGATGTTTATCTTTTAATTTCCTAATTGAAGTTGTAATGTTTCTGTCTTCTAATTAATTCTGTATTCCCCTAGTAACTATAACTAATGAGTAAGTTCACAAAACATGCTGTGAATATTGCTAACACTAACTCTAACCATGGATAAACCAACAATATAGCAGCAGAATGACATTTAAAGAAATGTTAATGAGAAAAAATAACTGTCCTGCTTTGTTTAATACAAGTTAAAAGTAAAAAAAACTTGGTATAGATTAAGGACATGAAAATGCACAACTGGTATATATGCCACAGGGCATACATCCACTTTCATTGAATTTAAATATTAAATGTTGAAAAAAGATTAAATGTTGAAAATTTTTTTTTTAAGTTACAAATGTTTCACGTTGAAGAAGCATAATAATAATAATAATAAAACCTATGTAAAATATGACCAGGTGTTCCAGGGATATTTTCAATGTATAGTCATATGACAATATTTTTTAGGAACATGACCCTAAAATAGTTTTTGATTACTTGCCTGTACTGTCAAAATGCTAGTGCAGAGGTTATTTTACCATATTGAAACATTTTTTCTGAGACTAATTTACTAGCTTTAGTACATGCATTTTTGGAGGTATGGATTGGAAATAATAAGAGGAATGCTTTCTTTTCTATGATTAAAAAAATGGACTGACTAAGAACAGTGAGAATTCAGCTGCTCAAATTCATTAATAAGAACCAAGAATAGAGAAGGCAACGACATCAGTATTTCAAAAGAAACACAAAGGCTGTGACAGACAAGGCAAATGTAGTTAAGTCTACGGTTATGCAGGTTTTGTCTTTTTAATTTCTTAGTGAATAACTTCAAGATCAGAAGTAACCTTAGCTTGGTGAATGCACGATATTGTTTTGGGAGGCTCTTTGTTACCACAACAGTGTTAACCAGGAGCACAGCAACAGTGTGCAAGAATTTTGTTAGTAAGTAATGCATGACAGGTCATGTTCCACATGCTGCTTTTTGGAGGAGGTGTTTTTTGTTAAAGCTATGAAAGGTGAAAGCTAAGAATTTCTACAGCTTAACACTGAAATCTTGTTTGCATAAAACAATGGTAAGACACAGACTCAAGACAAAACTTAGTCTAGTGACAAAGGTAGTCAGTTCTGAAACCATATTATGGTAGATTTATGGTTTGATTTAGATCAGGAGTGCAATTTTAAGGAAAATCAAAAAAGTTTTTCCTACTATTTGTGCTTTCATTCCCATGAACTGGATTCCTGCAGAAGAAACTAAACCAGGAGAGGTGCTCCAAGTACTGGAGCTGTTCAGTCTGTAGGACCAGGCTAGAGATTGTCTGAAAGAACCTCCTCACAGCTCTGCGTATAGGATGTTTTTCTTCAATACCAGCTACTTCTTTCTGTGTGTTCCTATTTAAGTACTGTGTCTTTGTGTATACAAAGCTCTCACCTATCTGTCCAGCAGAAAAACACTGCTCTTCAGTGAGAATTAGTTCAACAGAGGAAAGAATAGTTTGCCAGATGCATTCCTCTCTTACTCCCTTTAATCTGTAACTTATCAATCTTCCTGCCTCAGCATCACAAAAGTTATTCCATGAACAGGACCATCTGTATAAATAAATGTGAGGTCTAGGTTAGAAAAAATAGCATTTGTTCTTGCCTGTATATGAGTATGTCTTGCGTTATGATTTTTTTTTTACAAAAAAAATCAACCACCTAAATGCTGTGTTGCAAGAAACTCTTCTGTGTAATCAAATTATTGTTCTATCTCATTTAATATTTTCCTCTCTTTTTCAGAATGTTTTTGTAGATAAACCAGCATTTCCAGAATACAAAGTTTCAGATGCAAAAAAATCCAAATTCATATTGCTGCATTTTAGCACTTTTAAAGCTGGCTGGGACTGGCTTATTTTACTGGCAACGTTTTATGTTGCTGTGACTGTACCTTACAATGTTTCCTTTATTGGCCATGATGAGCTGTCTACAACTCGAAGCACAACTGTCAGTGACATTGCAGTGGAAATTCTCTTTATCATCGGTAAGATATGTTTGGAGGTTGTTTGGGATCTCTTTTCTGACATTTAGGATTTTCACAGAATGAATAATATTTTAGAGAAGGAAATAATCATCACTTTCATGACTTTAAAGAAAATCAATTTTAGCTGTACCACTTGATATTTAAACTGAACTTTAGATCACCTTTTCTTTTGTCTTTTTTTTTTTTTTTTCAATTGATTTGGGTAGTTCCACTGTTACTCTAAAGAGACTTTTGTTTTCAAGGAAGATTGAAACCCATTGTTTCACCCTGAGGATGTCTAAAACCTTACCAGTATAGGGATGTGCCCTGGAATTGCTGCAGTTTTGTTCACAACCTGTGGGGGTTTTTTGTTTGGTTGGTTGTTTGTTTTTAATTTCAAACTTAGAACAGTTATGGGCCACAAGCTGGATAGATTTTTTGAAATATGGATGTAAGATTAAAACTTTCACTGAAATAACACACTACAATATCAATATGCTATATTGACAACTGGGATAGAATTTGAGAGATTTGAGTTTCTCATCTGATCCATGCTCTAAACTTTTTATTTCCATGATCTGTTTAATTCTTACATCTATTAAGAGTTAAAAAGGAAAAAAGGTCGTATCTAAAAATGGCTTTGTATCAAAGAAATTTCTATTTTTATAGTATCTTTTTTTCAGTTTATTTCTGAATATTGAAAAGAGTCCCTGAACAGAGTCAAACAGATTGTTCCCCAAGATTTTACTGTTAAATACCACTTGGTGCTGTCACACTGATAAACCAGAACTCAGATCTGTTGCTATTTGCAGGTGAATATTATTTTTAAGAAATAAGCCAAGTTGGGTATGTCTTTCTTGAACATGAAAAGTGTTTAGATGTGTTTTGAGAGAGAAAGAGAACAAAAAAAAAAACCCAATCAAATAAGATAATTTTCAGGTTTGAAACTTCTTTTCTACTTTAATCTTCTCTATTTTTTTCCTGTAAAAATAACTGAGATCAAACGTTTTAAGCAACATTGCAATCTTCTCTAGGAGAACTAAAGAAAATTGTAACACCATAAACACTAAGCAATAACTCAGAAGATTTTCTTATAAAAGTTTTGAGGAGTTTATTCCATTTCTCTGTCAGCTTTATTGGAGACAATAAGACTGGTAGATACAGATGATGGAAGAATCAGATGTTATGATGAATAAATATATGTTTCTTCCTTTGTCATTGTTTTGTCATTAGACTTAAAATCTAAATTCCCATTTTATGCTCACTATTAGATCTTGGTGGACTCTTTCATATTAATGCAAAAAATTTGCATTCAAAGATTCTCAAACACTGCAGTAAGAAACTTGCAGATCATCAAGGATTATCCTGTGTCTTGTGTAAAAAGAGTGAGGTTACGACTCTAGTCAGTCATAAATTAATGTTGCATTAAGAATACTAAATCATATAATCCCATTTGATGTACCTGGGTAACTTTATAAAAAGAGTAGACTCAATGTTACAATATTTTAATAATGGTGTAAATAACTGGTTTGTGTTATAAATGTGTTTATTAGAATATAAGCGCAAGAGAGTATACTCTGTCTCTAACTGATTTATGTTCTGTAGTATTCATTTGAAACAAGACAGATGGTGAACTGCTCAGTGTTACTTTTCTGGTTATGTATTTTGCTGGAAATATGGAGTCTATATATCAGTAAGTCAAAAGCAAAGACATCTCTATGATCAATAGAATAGCTGAGTAAGAAAAATAAAGCAAACAAGATTTTCTGTAAAGTTTACTTCATATTTTCCAGGTAGATTTTTCGGTCTGTGGTCCAGGAAATCAAACTATGGCTGTAACTTAATGCATTCAAAGAAATGTGCATGGAGCACTAGAAGAGACTTTGACTAATCATGTTACTGGAAACCACAAACACTGTACTGTAGAACACCAATATTACTCCCCCAGAGTTTGAGTAATGGTTCCATTTTCCCCAGAATATTTTTTTTTCTAGAGTTAATATCTGATTTAAATCTCCAGCTCTGAGGAAAGGTTTATGGAGTATTTTCAGGACATTGTCATACTGCCTTTAAATCCCTGCAGTGAATTTAAGGAAACCAGTGTGTTTATGATCATCTCTCCAGGGTCTCTTGTCTCTTAAAATGTTGAATTAATATGTCTCAGAACATATACAACTATATTGAAAGTAGTAATATTGACAGCATACTTAAATTTGAGCATAAGTTTCTGGGCATTTTGTGCACTGTGGGTCTGGCAAGCACATCTTTGATGGATGATCTATGTGCTCTGAGCAAAGTTGATGAGAAGTGCTGAGAAAAATTGCTCTTATGATGCTGCTGCCTCAGAAAGGCAGTGAGGAGATCTGTCTGATACAGGATCTTCAGTTCCACTACAGCCTTGTAGTCATGGCTGGAGGTATCACAAAAGTAGTCATGGATTGGAGAATACGAATCTATCTACTTTCATTCTATTCATATTTCGGAGAACATGGAATAATGTTCCTTTCATGAGCATAGCTTGCATAAACACTCACTTGGACTTGACAAGGTCTTTGTTTTTAGCTGTTATCCAAGACTGACTGTATTCTTGGGTATATGGTGTGACTCTTGGGGATGGTTCTGTGGATGGCCAGGAACTGGACTTGATGACCTTTGCAGCTCCCTTCCAAATCAGCTTACTCTGTGATTCTGTGTCAGCCTATGCTTAAGCATGATAAAAATATGTATGGAAGTGTTCTTATGACTTAGGGTGTTTACAAGTAAGAGTATTGAAATGAATTAAATTATTTATGAGAAAAGCATCTAGGTAGAGGTTTAACTGCTTTAGCCTTTAAAGTTCTCTAAAACACAGACAGGAGATAAACAATAAAAACACCCCATTTTGTGACATCTTCTGGGAAGGAGATGAAGGTAGAACATAATTAGGTCTTCTCATATGAAACTAAATTTTTCACTTGATGCTTTCTTGTGTGACATTGTATTTGAATATACTTTCATGATCTGTTTCCCTTTGTTATGTGTGCAGACCTTCTCTAACATCCCCCTATAAATAAATCGTTTGCTTCCTCTAACAAATGATAGAGTCAAATTAGTCTAGGTTTAGATTTTTTTTACTGTCTTATGTATTCAAAAACCATAAAGAGGTGTAGAAAAAAGCTTGTTTGCCTTAATATAATCTTAAAAACTCATTAAAAATATAAGAGGTGTTTTATCTGGTGAGGGCTATTACCTGCTTTATTGCACTATTTCCTTTAAAGTTTATGCCCCTATATTTGCATAGACAGTAGCTGGGTCCTTCATTTCTGGATAAGTATGTCTGGGAGCCTGAAGATCAATACTTCTAAGAAGCATAAGGGATCTTGGTTACTTTTCAATAATATGTTTAAAGTTTTCTGTCTTCTGGAGGAAAAAAAAAAAAGGCAGGAGAACCTCTCACTAAGTTCATTCAATTTAATTAGTAATAACCTTCCAACTGCTTAACTTTTACTCTTCCATAACTATCCAGTGCAGTGTTTTTATTTCTACAAGTTTCATTCCAGTTTTCAGATACTGCCTTTCTTTATCTGTTTTTTGTTTAAAAAAATTAACATCTTGATTAAAGAAAGCAATAATATCTGAGAAAGTATCAGTTCTTTATAGTCTACTCACTGGAATATTTGAATAGGAGGCCTTCTACAGGAGTTGAGATCAATGCAAAGGTTCAGTGAAAATATGCACAGGTATTCTGGGTAGTGGTAATGCATTGTTTGCCAAATAAGATCAAAAGGGTGTGAGTATTTTGCATCTAAGGTGGCCAGGAACAGCTATAGAGAGAAGAGCTCAATTTTCTATCTGTGGATCATGAAGTTTTCAGTGGAAGACAAACACTGGATACCAATTATGGCTATGAAGGTATACTTTTTATAAATAGACTGCAGAGTTATTTAAAGTGATTTCCTGCAGTATACTACTTTGCCACCTGTGAGGAAAAAAACCTATACCCATCCCTTCCTCCCCTCCCCACACACACACTGGCATCTGAAGATTTGATCTATGCCTTACACTTTCAAGACAGAAAATTGATCTTGATTTATACTAAGATTTCCTCTCTTTGTATGTGTATTTCTCTCTCCCACTAAATTATTTAACAAAGTGTTTTATCAGGAATTTCTCTTTCTAAATCAGTATGTTTAAAAGTGCTAAAACTCTGATTTGTGTGACGTGACATTGTACGCTAAGGGGACTTGTGTGGCCATTGGTATCGATCACAAATGTAAATGACTCAAAGTCTTTCAAAAACTTTTAAATCATATGAAGTCCTTGAGTCTCACACATTTAATATGTAGAGACTTAAAACTTGTAGAAATTAATATAATCATTCATGACTTACACAGTAATTCAAGGATACATATTATTGTACTGAAAATAATATATGTTGAATGAAATTTGTTGGAATAAGATGAGAAAGTATTAAATGCTATAAATTTTATTAGATTGCTTTAAAGTGGAAGGCTTGTTTTCTTTTTTCTTTCATCTTCTTATTCATTATTATGAATATGATTTCCTATCTTTGCAAGTGCACAGAAGGTCATTTAAAATAATTTCTGTGTCTGTGAGGGGGACCTCACATCTAAGAAAAGTTCTGCATTTTGAAAGGAAATGGCAGGGGTTTGAATTTTTGATAGTGTGGTTTCAGGCTGTAATATTCTAAAATTCAGGGAAGGACCAAGGGAGTGATTTGAAATGATCTCTGGGAATTTATTTCTAAGTAATAAATGGTCTTATCTACGAATGCTTATGAACACAGCATGTAAACAGAGTCACATTGTTGATACACCTAATATTTGAAAGAGAAGGTCATAAAAAAATGTTCATGGTCTATGGATTACCTAGTAATGTGAAAAAACAGTGCAAAATATTTAAGCTGAAAAGATGTATTAAGTTTCCTAAAGATTCTCCCTCAAAACATCAAACTCAGTTGGGCAAGACCACTATAATGTTATTTTTTTTTCCCTCTTTGCATACTTGTAAGGAGAAGAGATGCTTGTCTGCACACAAGATGCTGTTTCCAAGCACAAAAACATCAGCATCAACCTAAAGGAGAAAAGAGTAAGCCACAAGTGATTATTTCACAGAAGTATTTCTGTATCTCCAGGTAGATGCAGATAAGTAATGGTAATGGTAATGGAGGCACCCTGAAAATTTTACTTCTATTGCCTCTGCTAATTCCTCTTCATTAGAGAAAAAATCAGACAAAACTTGTATTTTTCATTTACTATCCTATAATACAGTAATAATACAATGTTGTATTTTTTAATAAGTCTTTTAATTAGCAATTTAGATAATTTCCAAGGAAATTATTTGATACTTAATAGTTTACCATACTTTTTTTGTGAATTAGCATGTGGTCTTTTTTTCCACTTTTTTTTTGGTATGATTTATGGTTACATTCTATGTGAATTGCTGTCAAACTACATGGGGTAAGTTCTGAAAAAAATATTTCAGGTTTTCCCTTGGAACTGGTCAAAAACTGGAGGTGAATGAAGCAGAATGAATTCACAGCACTGCCCACTGAATATTTTACTGATTTGATCTTTGTTTTCTGCAACATTTATGTGAAGTAAAATCTTCTTGTGAAATACCCAACTGTGTCTGCTTCACACAGGTTGAATTTAGAGAAAAGTTATCATTAGACTGATGTTTCTCCACTCTTTGGAATTACTTCTTTCTGCCATATTTCTGCAGGTTTTATTAAGAAAATTGCCCATGTAGAAACTGTCACACTTTTGCAGTCACACATACTAGCTTGTTTTCAAGGCAGAGGTAACAGTTCATTTTTCAGAAATATTTCGAGTTCTTTGCTTTTCTGTCAAGACTCCAAAGTTTGTATCTTCCTTTGTAGAAAAATCAATAAAACATATTTTAGCTATTCAAGATTTTCAGGAATTGAGTCTGTTTTCAAAGGATACAGCATAGTTTTTAAGAAGAAAAGTCTTTCCAGTTTAGTATGTTATTATAATGGTCATGATACATGATGCTTTTCTGGTGTGGCAGCTACTATGGGACTGAGATTAGCTGATCACAGTTTAACACCCCCATAGTTGAAGAAAACAACTAAAAAGGGCAAACTCCAAAAGGCTAAAAATCAAAGAAGTAGGTAAAAGAAATAACCCCTTTGTCTTGGCATTGGGGTGCTGACCATTCGTGTCTACAGCAGCCAACGTATGGTATTTAAAAGAGTATTTCATGTTATGTGTTATTGCTGACCATGCCCTTCTGGAGGGAGTGACTTCTGTTATAAAAACTCCCATTCAAAGGATACCTTCAGATCTATATACATGTATATTAATGGATAATTTACCCAAGTAAAACAGTATTTCCACTTGGATGTAACTTCAATATCTCATTACTTTCTACTGTAAGAACAAATGGTAAGGAAGAGCAAATCACTGTCAGTTATAGATGGATTTTGGGAGTCAGTTCTGCTATGATCCATCACACCAAGAAATGGATTTTCTTCCATTAAAATCACTGAAAATGTTGTTTATTTCACAACTTGAATGAATCAAGGCTAAGAATATACATTATAGCACTGCCTTAGGACAGAAACTGTGCCACTCCTCATGTACTGTGCAGTGTGAAGCCACTTGGTGTCAAATGGTAAATAAACTCTTCTCACTGGAGAAGCTTGACTGGTAAAACAGCTCAGCGTATTCAACTGTGACTTTAACAGCAAAAAGACTCTGAATTATAGTTATTCCCTGCTAGTAGAAACCTTATTCAGAAGCCCATCATGTTACATAACATCACATGTATTGTGGTGTGGTAAAGATTTTAAGAATTTTGTAGCTTTTTTACCATGTTCCTATTGTTTATCTGAATTCTATTATCCAGCTAAAACCATAAGACTTCTAAAAACGAGTTTCTTTCACTGGAGGTGTAATGTGGCTCTAAAATGTGTTTTCCAGATTCTGTGACTGCCCACACAAACTAAATGGAGTTGTTTGGACAATATTCTGAAGTGCTAGTAACCAGGAGAAAGTGATATTTGGGGTTGTACCCAAAGGAAAATAGGTGGGAGAGGTGTACTTGATAGCCATATTTTACATTTTTAAATGTACAGTTGCTTAAGGGCTAATTCTAATCCTTTTCCATGATTTTCTTTAATGATAATGGTCCTCAATGAGATCCTTTTTGGTTTTTTTTCTGTTTAAGCAGTGGAAGAGAACAAATTTTCCTACTTAACAAAACACCAGCCTGGTAGTACCACAATGGGTCTTGATATTCCATTGTAGATATCAAGTCCATTAGGATCTAGACATCATATCTTGGGATTCTTAATTTCTTTAACTTCTAGCAGTATATAATTTGGTCCAACTTCTTTCTCACTGTTACCCACATCAACACAATACACCTGAAACTTCAGTTATATGTAGTTTTGTGTGATCTTTCAGCTCTCAAAGATTTTGACAAGAACTAGAAATTTTTACCATCTAGTTGAGTCTTAAATAGAAGATGTCATATCTAACACATGTATTAAAGAAACTATATATGGATAAAGCATGTTTTCCTGAAGGACATCAACTCTTCTTCAAAGACCTTAAAGATTCCATAACTCTATTTACTTATGGCTTGTAAACTACATATTTCTATTTTGGAGGGTTTTTTTTTTTCATCAACCTGCAGAAGGGACATCTCTTTAAGTGTTTGGTTTTTAAAATGTTGCTGCCTTGTGACTCTTATTTTGGGCACACTGGATTACAGTTTAACATCTGATATGGCACAACCTTGCTTTGCTGCTTCATTCCAAAATTAGATGAGAAGTATCTATTGAATACATCTGGATTTGCTACGAGATTATTATTAGCTTCTCTCATAATGACATGACACTATTTACTACAAAGGAACTAAAGTTCCCTGTTAGTGTTTCTTTCCTAAAACTGCAATTTTCCTTCATCGTGGACACCAGTGATTTCTTTCACTTTCTCAAACAGATCTAGGTTTCATTACAATTTTTCTATAGTTTGTATCAGTTGTTACTTAATATCTGTTCACCATTTGATAAAAATTTCTCAAAAAGCAAAGAAAAAATCCCTCCAGCAGCTGCAACAGGCTTTTATTAAGGCATTATTTTATGTTATTTATATAGTATGTATTTTAATATATTTTATATATTTATTACATAAAAGTCTATATTTTAGTACTTAGTTTATTGGTAGTTCTGCTGTGCTTTTTTTTCTTGTAAGCTTTTTTTGATTTCATAATGGCTCAAGTTCTTACACAATGGTATAAGATGAGCATTACTTTCTTTTCCTACATGAACTGAATTCCATCTCCCTCACCTGATCATGTCAGCCTCTGAAAAAAAATCATCAAGCTAATTGTGGTTATAAATGTCTGGAAGGAAGAAGCTGAACTGAAAAATCACACTTCCATTTGAATAAATTATTCCTAGGCAATTTACTAGGAACCTCTATGTTAATCTCAGCAATGGAATAGGAAAAATAAGAGTTTATATAGGGACAGATAAATTGTTTTTCAAACAGTATGGCACCAATATTTCCTGAAAACTTTCCTAAAAGCTCTCTGGACAGATTCTAATATCATTATCTTTGTATGATTAAATAAAATTTGCTAAAACAATCAGATTGATGAAAAAGCCTGGACTTTGGGGAAAGCCTAACTAGCTAAGGACGACCAAAGTAAAATCACATAAAGCAAAGTGAAAAAAAAATTAGAGACAAGTCAGTCATATCATCTAGAAGTGGGAGATAACGCAGAAAACTGTCTTCTCTGAAAATCAATGGGGTTAACATAGCTAAATCACCTAGTTCTCAAGCATAGGTTTGAGTGATTGCAGTCTAATAAAACATCACTGCTTATATGTATGCCACTTGTCCTAAAGGCACTGGGTTTTTCAATTTTATTTAGTTCCCAGTGAAAGACAGTTAAACAGAGGTATATTACATTGCATTTCTGAAATATAAGGCTATGACATGGGAAGTTATTGAAACTCCTGCCTAATCCTGAATTGTTATTCTGCTAAAACTTGATCATATGTTTAATCCCAGAAGGATTTATTTTTTAAACAATCAAGCCTAAATGAGAGAAAAAAAATTTCCAGAGGGAAATCAGCTGCTTCAGGTAAAATAATCCTGTTTATGGATGAAGTGGTTCAGCTGTGCTCCAGATATCTACTTTTTATAACAGGGAATAGAAATTGAGATTATACAAAACACATATTGTGCTTTTAAAATTTTACAAGGGGTGTTATATTGGGAAACATCTTAATGATTAATAGGTTAGCTTTATCACTATCAGTTTGTGGCTTTTGTTCCTTTTATATAATTTAGGAGACCAATCTGCACTATACACTAAGTAGAACCTCCATTTTTCAGCATCATTTTTTCTTCCCTTTGTTGAACACCAGTTTGAATTGGTGTTTGCATACCATTCACTGCGTGAATGTGTCTGCGTGTGAATGTGTCACATAACAGAAATCTAGAAAGAGGAAACTTGGTCAAGGATGTAGCATGTCATACAGAGCTTTAATCCAAGAGAGATCACCAGTTTCAAGACCTTATGAGCTTGCTTGGATTTCCCAACTCTTTTATGCCCAGCTATCAAATAAATTGTTTTTTCTTAAGAATGAAGCTTTTCTAGGGCATGGTTTTCACACTGGAAGCTTGTGAAAAAGAAAATAGTCACCAGTAGGTGAGTAAAAGGCATTAGAACATTCAAATAAGGAAAGTAATTGTTCAGAGCTTTCCAGTTATATCATGTTACTGGCTAGAGGTATTAGGAATGAAAATATCACAGACCCATGTAGCCATGATAATTACAAACTCGGAAGATTTTCAGGTAATAATGGTCCCAGTGTTCTGGTGTTTACTGCTGTGAATACTGTGTGAGAGCTTAATGGGAGCAAAATACATAAACAAATTAGGAACTCTAACTGTACATAGATAACAATTTTAAATTAATTTCATGGCTTAAAAAACCTGGAATCTGTTTTATAAAACTGCATTTTCTATAATCTTTCAGTGTATCTTCGCATAAGTTTTAGAGATATCACATTTCTTACAAGATTTTTTTTAAGAGATGTGTGCCCATACCTTACCAGTAGTGGAAATAACAGACTGAGAGAATCCATACAGATGGAGCTAATTAGCCATGGGATCTAACCATGAGAAAAATCACAGTCTGATTTCATAAATTCACTATTTATTATCTCTGCATCTTAATGCATCTTAAGGACTTAGTGCCCAAAAGGTCTTCTGGTCTGTGTTGTGTTGGGTTGGTTGAGAAAAGCGATCAGCCTGCAGGGCAGAGAGAAGGGAGATTCAGAGGAACAGGATCCAAAAAGCAGAAAGTAATTGCACCAGCAGGGAGCTGTGATCAGAGGGTGTGTGGGGCAGAAGCCCATTTTCCTACACAGTGTGCAAGGGTGACAGGATTCCTAGTTCCAAGCCTCTTGAAAGTGGAGATCTTGGGTTCTCCCTGTTGGGTGCTTTCAGGTCAAGTTTACCTTTGTGTTCAACAGAAAAAAGAATGAATCACTGCTTGGAAGACTGACACTCTTTGCTCAAGGTTCACACACAGCAGTGTGTACAGAGATGAGCGAGGAAGGAGGAGATCATGACTGGCTTAAGACACATTGGTGTTGGTTAACACAACATCTATCTGTGCTAAATGTGGGATAAGTCTTGTGGAAAAGACCATGCAGTTAAACATTATTTAAGGACCTTTCTTAAAGTCAGTAGGATAGTCTAGACATTATACTGAGCTTTAATTTGCTTGAATCCTGACTTCTTTTTTTTTCTAATTTGAACTGAAATTGAATTATTTGACAAATAAGAACCCAAATTTTTCCTAATGAAGACAAGAATAAACACATTTCACTCTATTTTTCTCTCTACATCAAGAAAAATATGTTATTTTAGATATGTGTGTGCGGTGCTTCAAGGCAGGTGTAATGAGTTAAGCAGTTTGATATTTTCTGCTGTTCTCCACCTTTAGTTTTAAGTAATTTTGTAATGATATTTCTCATGTCAGAGACATTATTTAAATGCTCTATTATGCCTTCCTGAGCACATGTCATGTGGCTCATAAGATCAGTTAAAGTGATGCTTTCCTATCTCACATTAAAAAAAATTCAATAAAGTAAATTCAGATTTTTCTTTAGCAATAATCTTTGTTACTAATGTTTGGTTTTTGTGTTACTAGAGGCGCTAAAGCAGAAGAGAGATTACAGTCTTTGTCCCAGCCTGAAAGAAACATATCAAACACAGCTTTAAATTGAAGTTTACATAGGCTGAAGTTTTTGTTTTGAGCATACTTAAAGATAGTACATTCAAATGTATTTCTTGTAGAAAAATTTTAACCCACTAATTATCCAAACATATTGGAGTCATTTCATATATGATTTAAGAATCAGCTCAGAGATTCAACATCCCTCTTGCCCAGCTTACAGATGTAAACTTACAGTTGTTGCCCTTCATGTTGTAGGAAATGATTAAAATTCACCTCATTTCAGAGCATTTGGAACAAACTCAACACTAGAGAAAACCATTAGTTTTGAAGCTCTTGAGTTATCTGGAATCTCTGAAGTTTTACATTATTGATGCTTGTGTTAAATTTCAGATTGTTCTTTCAATTTTCATCAGTTTGTAGAAGCTACTGGACAATAAGTTTAACAAACAATTTCTAAAATATTAAATAATGCATTAGCATTTTCAGAGGACATTACTAGTGATAAGAAAACATTTATAAAATTAAAAAAGGGAAAAAGTAGATCTTCCAATTTTTTTAACAGAAATCCCTAAAAACTGGAATATATAATTCCTATAAATAATACAATCTCTCAAAAGAAATGGTCATTTCTAGACTTGTGCTAAAGATTTTGTTGTGCTTTTAGAAGTTTTTTTGCCTCGGGAGTTCTTTTTTTGTTGTTTTTTTTTCCCTTACAGATTTGTAAGTACTTTAGCACAGCAGTTAAGTTGTAAATAAGATTGCCCAGATGAAGAAACTGTTTACACCCAAGTATAGCTCGGGAAGTTGTCAAGAAATACAAGATGGATCACACTTACTTCCCGCCCTCTGGACTTTTATCTAATAAGCTGGATGCAGAAAGAAGCACTTAGCATTTCCTATTTTCTTTTTTGTTTAGTTTTGTATATAGCTATTATCTGGGGCCGTTGCCCTAACTTTCTTTGATAAGAAGACAGAAAAGGGTGCAGTGCAAAAAAACCTCTAATCTCTTCAATCTTGAACAGTGAATTGCATATGCACATTGATAAGCCTTTGGTGTATTGGATGTTCTTACATTTAAAACAAGGATTTGTCTCCTTTTCTGTAAAGCTTTAGTTGTTTCACAGATGTTAATGGACAATAAATAAGCAAATACTTTTTCTGACTTTGATAACTACACTTTGGAGTTTGTGAGACAAATGAGAATGAGAAATTTCAAAATACTACTAGTGCAAATACCTTTATCTTTCTTATCTCCATGAAACAAATCTTCATTAAGGTGTTCTGGTATGTGACTGGTGCTGCCACAGTGATCTGGAAATGTGGCTAGTAACCAACTGTCTCTACAAAGTGCCTGTGGAGTTAAACTCACCCCCTTGCTCGTTATGAACCTTGTGAAATTATGCAATATTCCCATTTTATTGAAAATTTCATAACATTTTTGTAGCTTTAAGAATGCAGGGACAACTGAGACTACTTCATAAGGCAATCTAAAATGATTATATATCTGATTTTATTTATATGTTCTATTTAGCCTGAGGACCTGGTTGAATGGAAGCGTTAGTTCCTAAATCATGAACCAATTATAACCTGCAAGACCTCAGTCTGTGGAACCAGATACCCTCCAATATGTGTCTAGGTCACTTTGGGTTATGGTTTTGCACTAAATCCTAAAAAATTTCAGGATCAACACTGTGCCAAAAAACTGAGAAATTCCCCAAAGATTTCATTAATTTAGGAGACGTGGGTCAAAGGGAGGGAGTGGCCAAGCTCAGACTGTTAGAAATGCCATATGTTTATTATTAGCAAAGTACAGGTTAGCCAGTATGACAAATAATCAGGGCAGGCAGTCCAGCTCCAGCTGCAGGAGATGGCATAAACATTTTCTTCTAGTGAAACCTGGCAAACCATTATTTTTCTGACCCAGAACATTAGAACTTGGAATTTGATCAAAATTTATCCTAAAGGATTCTTTTCTGATACCCCAAAGGAATGATCCAATGTGATTTTCTCTGTGTGTTGAACCTCTCCCTTCTTCTCTTTGCCCACAGTGCAGGGGGAAAAGAGTGTTTCCTGTCTTCTTGCACATTATGGTTAGCAGGCTAACCATAATGTGCATATCCACTTCTTCTTTTGAAGAAAAGGTCATACTTTATGCAGTCTTAGTGTAGCCTACCTAAAGAACATCTAGGCAGAAATGCAAATCAATCTCTTCTTTTTCCCTAAAGCTGTCTTGCTGTGAAACACCAGCCTTAATGGCTGGCTACACTCTTTTCTGACACTCTAAAAGTTACAGGAGTAGTTCTCGCTAATGTTAGTAGAAACAGGGTGCATAGCTTGAGGACAGATTATAGTCTTTGTCTTGTAGGACACGAAAATAATTGAGACTCTGTTGTCAAGACCTGAGTTTTTCTTCAAGTGCTAATGTGTTTTGGCAAGACACGTCAAAAGTATATCTTATACTGAAAGACATGCATCCTGGAATGTTAGATGGGAACATACAAAATACACAAGTCACCAAGCAATTCATATCACTTTCGTGATCTCCACCATAGCCCAAAAAGGCTTTTGTTCAAGTGTGTTCAGCATTTTTCAGTGGATAAAAGAATGGTTATCCTTGAGGATGACATTTGTCATCTGTGCTAAGTAGTTATCACTAAAAGAGATTAAATCACACCTTTTTAATACAATAATTAATGATTTTTTTTAATTTCAAAATAAATGTAAATAAATTTTATGGACAAAAATAACACCCTTATTTTTTCATTTAGAAAAAACCAATATTTGTACAGTTTAAAGATCAGTGTGTGTGGATGTTGTTTGTTAATTTAAACCCCCTTTTAAATCAGTGAGTGATAAATGTTTTAGACACTGTTTACTCCTTGAAAAGAAGAATGCATTCATTGTTTTAACTCCATGTATGTGCATCTCTTTCCATTATGATTTTTTTGTTTCTGTATTAGATTATTCATCTGATATTTATGATGCAGAAGAAATACGGTCAGCTTTATGCTGGATTTCTGGTGTTGTACCCAGGAATTAAGAAGTCACTGTCTCTAATTCTGTTCATTCTTTGTCAAGCAGATATTATTTTAAATTTCCGAACAACATATGTCAGCAAGTCTGGCCAAGTGATATTTGAAGCAAGATCTATTTGTATCCACTATGTGACTACATGGTTTATCATTGACTTAATTGCTGCACTTCCTTTTGATCTTCTTTATGCTTTCAACGTCACTGTGGTAAGTTCTAACCTGTCTTCTTAATTGTTCTCTTTTTTTGAGAGGGGTTTGTTAATGTGAGGTTTATTTTTTTCCCAGATCTGGAGACAAAAACTGAATTAACTAAAATACCTAGGTGTCTTTTACAACTTTGTGGTGTATTTTCACCCCTGGGTGTACCAATTTTTTCAATTTTCTTTGCTTTGTAAACAATTGCATCTATGTTAGCTTCATGTCTAATTATTGTACTCATACAGCTCGCTATCGCTTTTGCTATCTTATGGTGCACAAATTCAGTCCTTAATTTTAAAAGCCTCATAAATTTTTACTGTGGCAAAGTAAATCATTGTTATGGTCAGCATGTTTATTTAGCCAGGAATCTTCTTTCTCTTTACTTCTGGGAATTTTAGTGAAAAAAATTACAGCATGACTACTAATTTTTTGTGTGTTGTAACGTGTATTTCTTACAATTTTCATTTACTTTGACTTTGGTTTCAGCTCATTTATTTTAGGAATGTAATGACAAAAAGCTTGATCTGCTTTGAAAATGTTTGTTCTAAAATTAGGTGATGTCAAAATCACGATGGGTTACATTTGCTTTGGCTTACTTATGCTAAGACAAAGGTTTTTATTCTGCTAGCTCTATTGGATTTTGTACAGTAAGGATCTAATAAGCAAAATTGCAATAAACAAACAAGCAAACGATTCCCCCCCCCCCCCAAAAAAAAAATGCAAACACCTCCTGCCCCTCTGAATCACAAGGTTTAGTTTTTGAAAAAGATGTTGGCAGAGGTTTCTTAATTTTGTGGATTTTTATCCTAAAAGACTAAGGTTTTCAGCTGTCCACTTTCCAATTCCCAGATTTTGGATTTTTCATAAATAGATGTATTCAATCTCAATTTCATTAAAAGTGAGTTACAAACAAGTACAGAGATGATAGGATAAGCACATATAAGAAACACGCTCCCCCCCCAAAAAATAGAAAAACACTAGTCAGGAAGGGTCCAATGTAAGTTATCATGTTTGATTTTATCATTTAATTCCATTTCCTTCAATGAACTCCATTTTCATGTAATTTATTACATAAAGAAACATCAATCTAATTCTGGTGTAGATGCTTTTTAAAACCTGATACCTAATAGTTTCACATTGTTCACCACTTCTGCTAAAGGGTGGGTAATCTATTTAAATACATTACTAACTCAGTTTATTCCTTACACTCAAACCAAATAGCCAGCATAATGTTGTTGGTTCAATTTCTATTAATAATTTTCATTAAATTAACTGTATTTGCTTTTTCTGTCAAAGAGAAAATTAAAAAAAAAAACCTGAAAACAGCTTTATTTTCCCCCACTGGAAGGACTGATAAGCTTTCCATACTTAATTCTGGAAAAGAAAATACTATCCAATGATTATTGTTACACTTAAACTGCCACAATATTAAAATGCTGCCATAATATGATTAATACACATATCCTGTTGTACTTTTAAACTTTTTCCCTTAATAAGACCTCTGTATGATTCCTTGATGGGAACAGAGTGCCTTACTCTATCATATCTCCTGTCGTGACAAGACTTGGCAACTGTTAATATAAACCTCAAGATAACAATGACTTATCAACTGTTTCAAGAACGGGGGGAGGTATTAATCACATTACACTGTTTTCAGACTTCATGATTTAATGAGCCATTTCCTCATGTCTGTTCTCAGATTTTCACTTCATCGACTTTCAGATGTTGCCTCAACAGAACGGTGAGAAGGGGCATCAGGGAGCATCTCACTCCTTTGCTGCTCAGGCCCCGGCACAAAGGCCAAACCTTTAGGGGTGCTCTAAATTCTGCAAGCTATAGGTATAGTGCCATACATACCTACATATGTATGGCACATATATGTCATACCCCAGTTGGAGATTGATGGAGCCAGAGTGCATGTAAATGCTGTGGAGTCTTTTTGCTGTCTTTGTGTATAATTTGAAAGAAACAAAAGTTAAACTGTATGAGTTGGCTCTACTGCCTTTACACCGTCAGCTGGATTCTGCCCTACTGTTAAAATCAGGGACTCTTTGGAGATCTGAGACCACAGGCACATTCCTGCCTATCCTCAGTGCATGTCAAGACCCCAGCTCCTTCTGTCCTTATGTTCATCTGACATAAAAGATCCCTTAATTTGGGGGAAATATGGTTTCGAATATTACCATAAAAACCAGGCCATTAAGCACTAGCTGTAATGATTGAACTGCTCCTTTTTGAGTAGCTTTCGATAGTTGTAGAGCCAGAGTATCATTTTTTGAGGAGAAGCAACTAACCAGGTGGATGAAACATGATTAAAAATCTCTCCCACTAGTCATTTCTTAAAATATGTCCTGTTTCTTCACCAATTCACTTTTTTTATGTAGGAGATGATTCTTCCAAGCAGAGAATTTCATCACTGGTTTGTAGCAAGTTTATTTTCTGTCAGTACTTCTCAGGACTATGTTGATTGAGTTTGTGTTAGTCTCTGATAAAATTCTGTCCCTGTCCTTTTGACAGAAAAAGGTTAACCCAGTTAGTCTAAAACGATTAACAAAATGAAAATTTTGATGATTTTATGTCTGTGGGCAAAGAAAAATCTATGCAGGCATCAGTATGAGTGCTGACTCCTTATTTTGTCTTCCTAAATTTGTGGCATAGAAAAAGTAGCTGCCTGATGGCATTTTAGATCTTCCAATGACATATTGGGCACAATACCAGAAGAGCATTTGGCATGACTAATGAGAAAATTCAGTGCAATAATACATGATTAATTACATCTGTATTCAACTTTATGAAGAAATAAGTTTGAAATGGCACAGTCCTTAAGCTTTAAAATGAAACCTGCTTCCACATTAAAAAGAATATTACAATATATGATTCACTGTCTTTATATCTGTAGCGTAACAAAAATGGTCAGAATTTAGGCAAGACTGATGACTGGCAGGGCACACATATAATTGTAACATCCTCTTGCAGTTTCTTGTTTGTAGGAACCAAAAAAAAAAAATTCACCAAAGCTATCATTATTTAATTGTGATGTTTTAGAACACAGCCTCCCATGGGAAGATGATGGATCCAATGTGTAGACCATAGCACATACGCAATCATTATATACAAAATCGTTATACAAATGTTTGTATGTTACTGCTACACCTTGAAGAGTCAGTCATGAAAAAGCATTTATGGTATAAGTGCAAGACAACCATATTTGGTTCAAACAAGCTGATGAGAGAGAAGAAAAGAAGACTTTGGGAAATGTACCCATGAAATAGAGGCAGTTGGTACAGTTTCATGACAGTTAAAGAATAAGTTAAAATTATATTATTGTAGTAATATAAACATGACAATTACTTCAAATACTTTGCAGCCTTCTGCCCTAGACTTGCAGATATTCTTGGACTTAAGACCACAGATATAACTAACGCTCTGTAGATGGAGAATGACATAAGATGAGGAAATGAAATGCAAGAAATGACCTTGTAAATGCTTGTGTGCTCAAATGTCAGATCTTATTTTAACAATGTATTTTGAAAAAAGTGTCATATTTTGTTGATTTTCTTTTTTTCTTACTGTGTATATGAGAAAAAATGTAAAGGTTCCTGAGGGAAAAAAAATAAAACAAAAACAACAACAACAACAACAAACCACATTAAATAATGGCAAATACTGCCCTTTGAAGAGGCTCATGGGAGAATTACTTATGCACTATCAAAACACTGTAGTGACAAAAAAAAATTAATGCTTGTAGATGTCTTACTTTCTTCTTTACAGGTTTCCCACATACTTAATTCCTGAGTGTGGAATGTAATCAATGAGTTGTTAAGTCTCTGAAAAAAATCAAAACCACCTGATGTTACAGAGCATATCAGTGACCTCAGATCTAGCTGTTGGTGAATGCACGCCTATAAAACTTAGATTTCAGATTATTAGCTTTGGTAACAGAAAAGCTGAGATTTAGGATATTCTGAATTAGCAAAAGGATATTGATTTAGCTGGGTTTTTGTTTTTGAGAGAGCTCTTTACTGTGCTCTGGGAGTGCTGTAACAATAGATGTCAAGTCTGATGTTACTTTTCCAGCTGATGCAGGTATCCTGTATCAACCAGGCCTTAATCCTATTGTCTCATTAATAGAGAAAATAAAAAAAAAAAGTTTACTGTAAATGAAAATGATGGCTCTTTAGTCTTAGACAAATGCATTAAAACTATTTGGATCCTAATCTGTATATTTGCTAACTCTGCCCAACAGCTGAAACACAAAACAAGTACATTCCCTGCAAAACTGTGGGCTGTGCACAATATGGTGTGTTGTTACAGGATGCTCTGAAAGGGTTGGGGTCATCCAGAGACTGCTGGCTTTGTGCTGGAACTCCTCTAAGGCCAAAGCCATACACTGCATAAACCAATGCGTACTTAAGGTGCTGAGCAGATCAGATGCTGCTTTTGCCACATAAATTTGAAAAGGCAATAGTATTTTAGTTTTGGAATTTAAGAAGCAGTATTATAAGTTTTAATGAAAGCTTTTCTGGACTACTACTTAGTGCAGAGTAGTAAAATATGCCCAGGTTTCTGAACACAGGGTTAAATCTCAAGAACATATCTGACCCTTCTCTAACTTCTCTGCTTTATTGTTCTGCAAAATATCTGCTATTTGTTATTGCCTCTTCCCTGCTAAATTATAGGCTGGTTTCATCTCACACACAGTTAAATTAGGTCTGCTGTTAGCTGAAGCTGAAAATCATTGTGTGCTTGGAGATACTAATTTTGCAGTTTCATATTACAATCAAATGATCTTTGGTCAGTTTGACAACTGTGTTTCTCTCCTAGAGCTGGGAGGAATCCATTTTTCACAAACACAAATTTTTAAGCTAAATCTGAAAGAAGATTGCGTGAATAAAAGACAACATGAAAAATCTAGTATTTCAAGTTTTTTGGTTCACATCAGAAATAGTGGTTTACATCAGAAATAGTGATTATATATTTACACATCAAGATTTCACACTTGTTTTTTTTAAGCATCTTCTTTGCTGTTCTCTGCTGTCTTAGAATTTAGTCTAGTCAGCTCTGCATCTGAATGAAGAGCGGTCAACATTTCACAGAGCTTTAGAATTTCCTTTCTTGAAACAAGAGAAGTGTGTGAGAGAAGCAAGCTGCTGACAAGCTGTTTGGGTGCTGACTAGTGGTTTTCTCTCCGTGTTCTCCCAGGTTTCCCTTGTCCACCTTCTGAAAACCGTGCGGCTTCTGCGCCTCTTGCGTCTCCTTCAGAAGCTGGATCGCTACTCCCAGCACAGCACAATCGTCCTCACGCTTCTCATGTCCATGTTTGCCTTGCTCGCCCACTGGATGGCCTGCATCTGGTATGTCATAGGGAAAAGGGAGATGGAACAGAACAACCCCCTCACTTGGGACATAGGTGAGTTCTTCCTTCCTACACGTGCATGGACACACCTGCATATATCCATAAATGAATGTAAATATATAAAAGTGCGTGTACAAGTCACTCAGTATTTCAGGTTGCATTCAATCTTACACCGTTATTTAGGGCTGTTTGTAGACAAAAAGAGGAGACTGGCACTCTCTGAATTTCAGGTCAATATGAAAAAAAGGGTTAAAATAAAAATCAGTTGGAAAAAAAGGAAATAATTTTAGTTTTTTAAAAATGATTCAAAATTTGGAAGTTTCAGGATCTGTATAGGAAATGGCTAGATGGATTGTGTAGAAGAATAGATTAGATGGCTCGTTCTGGTTTTGCAAATTAGGAAAATTCATCAACAAAAACATTCCCTCAAGCGTGCTGATTATTTCTTCCTATATGTTGAAACAGATAGGCCCTGAAATGTCTTCAAGTTAAAAACTCCCTTTGGAATTATTGTTTAGAGGATCTGCAGGCTTTGATTTTTGCAGAGCAGATGAGGTGTTTATCAATGGAATGCTCAGTTTTGGTCCAGTTTTTAGTTGCTACCCCAGCCTTCATTCTGATCTGATTGTTCCACATTAACTCTTCAGATTTGAAGATTTTCATTTTTTGTAATGAGACATCTTCCATAAACATAGTTTGTCGAAAGGTGAGACAGTTTCCCAAGAGAAAAAATATTTGGGTGGGGGAAATATGCAAATATCTGTGACCAAAGGCTCAGTGATATGCATTCAAACTGCAGATTGCCCTATTCTTATCTCCTTTAATTTCTTTGTTTTCTCTTACTCCTGTTATTATCTGTCAAAATATCACCTAATTATGATAAATCTGAGGGGAAAATGACAATCATATGAAGGGACTTGACCTCAGAGAAGTGAGGATGCTGGGTCAGGAAGGGAAAAAGCAGAAAGAAAGTCCAATATGTGTTTCTAGTTTTTCAATAGGTTACTTAAAGATTTGTGGAGTCTTCTTATTCTTCTAAGTTGATTGTTGATTTGTCTTTTCATTTGTAAGCCAGGTCTGTGACCTGCTGCTGAACTCCTTATAGAGAGCAAACTTCTGACAGAAAAGACTTGCAGCTCTAGGAGAGAGTATATAAAGAAAGCCCACTGTGCAAAAATTGGTCAAATACCACTAGCAGAGAAACAAATCCAGATAATAATAATAATAATAATAATGTCTCTCTGGTGGCAAGTCACTCTGAAGGCACTTTGTCAGCTTATGTAGGCCACAAACAATAGCTGCTTTCAAAGCATTCATTGCAGTCCAAATGGTGATGATGGGCTGCATCCTTGCTCCCTGGGTAGGGGTGTTGCTCCCCATGCTCCCTTTCCCTGAGGCAAGGCCACATTCAGAAAACTCTTCTCATATACCCTGGGGTTCTTGGCATTTATTTCTATGAAAACATTAACCTTCAAAGTTTCGTCCTTTCTTGGGCAACAGCAGTAATAACCAAATGTCCCAGCAACCTCATTAGAACCAATCCCAGTTTAACTGGGACAGAGACACTTCCCAGAAGTCCCATTTGTGTCTCAGTGAACAGGGTTGTATCTGGGTTATCACACACTGATCATCTTCCAGTGGGCTTCCCAGGCCAGAACTGTTCCTTAGCAGCCCCTCACCACTAACTTACCTCAACCTGGGGCATTCAGGGACATTCCTGGGACACCTGTAGGTAGTGCATTTCCACATTGGATGAGCCAAAGCACTTAAGTGGTGTGTGCTCTCAGTCTTTCCCCTTCTACAGGGAAAAGGGCTTTTCTATTGGACTTACAGACAGGCATTTTTTTAGGGTTTTTCTTTCTTAAAGGTGTGAGTTTGCATTTTTGCCTGAAAGGCAGTTCCACCACCTTCATCTCTAAAATATTTAGATGCTATAAATTTATAATAAAAATTATACTGCAATGACTCCTGTAATGCTCTTACAGATATTAGTTCTAGAGCTAAGTTAAATAATTTATAGCTTTGGGAATTTGTTTGGATTTTTTGTTTGTTTGGTTTGGTTTTTTTAAGTGAAATGGTTTTAAAATGTTAAAGTATTAGATACTGGTTTAAAGAAAAGAGCTCAGAAAGTTCCAGATATTTGTCATGAAGCTGTTGTTTTGCAAGGACCACTCCAGCACTGACAAAATTTCTGGTTAAGCTTATGTGTCACATATATGAGCACAAAAAATTTAGATTATGTAACTTTTTCAATCAGTACAAATTCTATTGCTCTCCACATGCAAAGTACTTGCTGATGAAACACAATGAAATTAAGTCTTGGTCCTCTGTGTATCTTTTGCTATTCTGGTGATTATATGTAGCCAAGCTTTCTTTGTCATTTAAGAAAACTTCAAATGACAAGTTCACTACACCTCACATCTGGGGATATTTTGAGGGGAGAATGGTAGATGTAATTTAGAGTATGAGTGATTAAGCAAAGTAAAATGAGGTCTGGAAATCATAATAAATCACAAGCAAATAATGCACACAGGAGAAATCTTGATTGGAGTATAATTAAGGTAGTATTACTGTAAGACACTGAGGATATTCTCTTTTCCTAAAGGAAGACCTCAACTGAAAAATTTGTGCTGTTTTAGAGAGCATGTAAAAGAGATTTCTTACTGCAGGCAAAGCAGTAGAATATGATCCTTACTAATTTCAGAACAGAACTGGAGACTCAAGTTTTCATCAATACATCATACACAAAGTTTATTCCAGCATTAAGAGGCTTTCTAAAAGAAAACATTAAAAAAAAACATGCAAAAATTATAATTCCTACATTTTTTTAATTAAAGGAAATGTGTCTCTTCCTTGAAAATTCTACTTTTTATTCTTCACTGGAATGTCTCAGGTGATGTCCACTTGAATATTGAGTATGGCACCATGAGTATGAAAGCTGCAATGTATGGAATAGCTGAAATATAGGAATGGGTTTGTTCTAAGAAAGGAAAATGATGTCTGCATGTCTGCAATGAAAAGAATATTAACTTGCTTTTTATGTTTGCTGCTATTTTGTGGAGGGGAGGCAGAGGGGGAAAAATGCTATTAGCTTTTGCTTACTCCATTTAGTGCTTCCTCAGAAAGCCTGTAGCACAGATTTAAAGACTGAAGCTTGCTAACACTTAAAGCAAATATTTTAAAGCTGCAGTACTGTTAACATAACACTTTGAACCTTGCTGTGCCATCAGATATGCATCATAACCCAGATCTAGCAGCATTTGCTTCTGTGTATCTATTTCTCTAGCTAATTTAAACAAATGTGGTGCTTAATTTGCATTTGAATTGGGGCAATGGGAGTGATAACATTGTTCCTATGAAAATGCCCAGAACTGAAAATGGCGAAATGGCGTTTGCTTTGTTCTTACTGGACCTAATTGTAAGCCTTTATTTCGCTGCCTTTTTTTTTTTTTTTTTTTTTTTTTTTTTTTTTTTTTTTTTTTTGTCCTTATTCAGGAAATATTCCCATTGCAAATAATTTTAAAACATGGTTACATTTTCAAATTTAGCCACAGGTTGCAGAGTGAGAAAGGTGAAGCGTCTGGGTCTATTACTGATGAACTGTCATGACGCTGGGGGCATTGGGACATAATGTTAAAAACAATATCTTGTTTAGCTCTAATATTGCTAGATGTAACTGATTACATGATTTGGAAGATACACAGCATGGACACTGCTTTTAGATGCTGGAAACCTTTACCTCAGCAAGTTCTCCCATCTTAGGAAAGAGCTGTTCCATATGCAACATTTTAAATCTAATGTCTGATAAAACCACAACTCCTGGACGCATCATTCCCACCCACTGAAGACTGTGGGTACAGTTCTTGTCCTGCTTTTCCCTTTTAGCATTTTCAGGTCCCTGTCTGTTCCATTTCACCTTGTTCCCCTCTTTTGTTTTCTTTGGTGTAACAGATGTCTCCCTGAGACATGGCATGATCTTCACCAGCCTGTAAAAATAAGATTAATTTTCTGTTAGCTGACATGGAGCACAAGCTAGACTGTGTTTAGGTTCCAGGCTCCCATTTCTATAGTTTAACTGGCATCAGATTTAGGCATGGGCTCTTTATTTGCTGATTGCTGTTTTGTATTAAAATTTACTGAGCTAATCCCCTTAAAGATCTCATTAAATATGAGAAAATTATTTTTCTACCTGTCTCTACAGGAAACAGATAGTATTGAAAATATTTCCTGTTGCTAAAGGCATTCATTCAGTGAGAACCATGTGAGCTGTTGAAACCCAGCTGTCTTGAGTGTAGCAAGGAGATTAGGAGAGGGCCAAGAGTCAGGATGCTGGCTCCCTTAGATAATCAAAGCTGTCAGGTATAATTTGTGCCACTGTCCCAAAAAAACACCTTTCCTTCCTGTCCACCAGAAATTTAGCTGCAACTGTTTGTTAGTCCTACAGTAACACAACATTCTGACTATGGAGGGGTTGTTATCAATACAAAATACAGTAAAAGAAAATCAGTGTTTTTATACTTAATAAATGTTTTCTTTGGAATAAGCTTTAAAATCAGGCCTTGTAAAGGACATTGTTCTTCAGCTATTTAAACCTTTATTTCAGTTGAATACCTCAAGTTTCATCTCAGGTTTTTACTCATTTTTCTGTTAGTACAGCACCTCTGAAAACAAGAACTCAATTGTGACTGAATGACATACTCTGCAATACAAAGCTTCCCACACACACTTTGTTTATCACACTCTTGCAGTCAGAGCCTTTAAAAGGACTTGGATGCTGACTCCCAGTGAATACACACAATTAGCTGCCAGTGGCAGAGTGAGGTACAGAATAAGCTGCTCAGCACCTGAGTGGTGCCAGTAGGAAATGCTGAAAGTAAGACTGTGCCTTCAGGGCCATTCAGTCAGGTATTTTATGTCCCATGTTGGACTGAAGTGAACAGCCTGAATTCAGAAAACCACCTTCCCCACTGAGTTCTTCAGTTAATTTAGATACAGGGACAAAGTGACTGGAAGATCCCCACCTGGTGCAGATAGGAGAGAATCTCCAAGTGTCCTAATCATGTAAAGATTGTGGTGCTTCTGGACCAATGCAGAAGTTGGCTCAAATGGGTTTTCCAAAATGCAGGTGTCCTACATCTTACATGCAAACTTTAAGTTAAAATCTTGAGCTCTGGTTCCTAAATTCTGTCCAAGTCCTTTGTGGTCCTCAGGTAACTTCCCTCTTGTCAGAATTTTGTAAGTTAGCATCAAGCTGGATTATCCATTAAGAGAGATGTTTACCTGTAATTCTCTTGAGTTTCAAAGTTTTACTGCCAGGAATCTTTTTCCTAGTTTATGCTAAGAAACCAGAGGCAGCTGGTTTTAGTTTTCACAAAGTCATGAGCAATTTTGCCAGGAATTCTGAAGGTACATATTTAAGCATATCCTTGACAATAGATAATCTTGGCATTGGTATATTTATCCAGGTTAAAACTCAGGCTATCCTCTTTTCAGAAGACTATTTTTAGGTATATGCGCATCTGCTAGTTCTTCCACAAATATTGTATGGTAGTGAACTAACAAGTTTCTGGTGTTCTTAGACCCAGCACAACCATTGGGTAAATAACAGTAGAAATCATATCAGAAAAATCAGTGCCATTACTTCCATTCTTGATCAATACAATAAGTAATTTGTCAAAGCAATAATTAACTTTTGACTCCTAGTGTCTTCATATTATACTAACTCTCAGAATGCACTGTAGAAGCAGGTAAATATGAATTTATCTAATTTTGCAAAGCAAAATTATTTAAATGGATAGACATAAGACTTGAGATGAAAGTTGAGATAGAGACTTGGTATTAATTTTCCTTTGTTTTATATATGAATTATTTTCACTATTAATGATCTTAGATCATTCTAGCTTTGTCCCTGTACAAAATTTCCTTCTGCTAAAGGATAAAAAAACTTGGGTTTGAATGTGACACAAGCACTTTTTACTTAATCTAAACATTCAAAATACATTTTAAAAATATGAAAAATAATGTTATTTTTAAAATTTGTGGCTATCAGTCTGCTTTTGAACCCTCTGAGGCTCATGTTCGTAACATATTCTTAGCAGCATTGATGACCAGAAACTTACTTTCAGAAACTAATATGAAAACTGAGATTTTTTGTGATCGTGAATCTCCAGGCAGTGGTGCTGTCAGGAAAATCAGCTAACAAAAGATATGTGGTAAAACTAGAGTGCTGAGGAATGATCAGGTTTTGGGCTCAGATGATGGAAATGTTTGGTGCATGCAGGTACGTGTATCTGCTCCTGTAATCCAGACCTACCTTCTGGAGTTTGAGCCTGGACCTACATCAAAACAGCTTCCAGTAATTTCAACAAATGTTCAGCTTATGAAGAGCTGGTACTAATGAACTACAACTGGAGCCTTGGGAAAGGCTGCAGCTGGCACCTGCTCTCGTGCTGTCTGGCAGATGGCAAGGTTCGGCACAGCACGCCCTGGTCTGCTTTAGTGGGAACAGCAGTTCAGTTTGTTTTGTGGCACTGTAAGAGATAAGTGAATCCTCCTCACTGCCAGAAAAAGTACTGGTAAATTTCCAAGGATCTCAGCCAAGAGAATTGTGTTCTACTGTAAAATATTGGTCTGGTTTCACTGCTCCAAACACACATCCATCAGGTTAGAACTGACATGTGTAGATTTATGAATCTTTGTGCAGAACAAGAAAGAACATCATGCTGACTGCACTGCACAACACATCATTCCCTAGCAGTTCCCAATTGTTCACTTCAGTCTGTCACCTCTCTACCTGAATGTTTGATTCTAATTTCTCTTCCACTCTACTTCATTATGTTCCCGATTATCAGTTTTCTTCATTTTTTGTCCTTAGTAGTAACAGAACCTGTTCCTCTGAGTCTGTGGTCCTTTCTGGTTTTGGGGAGCCATCTTTAACAAAAAGAATTTTAAAAATATACTTAGGTCATGCATGAGTGCTGGTATCTTCAATTTAGTAAAATTAATTTTAATGTTCTCTTTACTTGGGGTACCTGTGTTAAAGGTCCATTGTTGTGTGGAATAGAAATATCTGTATACCCACCTGTCTAATTTTTTGTGGATTTTTTTGTGGGCAGCAGGGCTGATAATTCACTTCTAATTAGTATTTGAAGGAAATGGTCGATGGTTACCACTCTTGTGAAGTATTTTGGGGTATCAGTATCTGAGAGACTCAGGCAAGTACTTTGAGTGGTTTCTTGCAGCACTATATAAAATAATTAGCCCCTGGAGTGTCATACAGAAATAATAAATAGGAATAAACTAGACAACTAAAACAAGATGATCGCTTTGAAGCTATCAAACTTTTCAAAGTACTCATCTTATGAATTACTACAAAGAGTACTTATTACATTGCACATATTTTGAAAAAGACAAGGATATGCACCAAAATTCTGAAACATGACATAGTGATGAAACACTCTAAAGCAGTTCAGAGAGAAAATTTTAATCCCAGGAGAATATCTAACATTGGAATGCTTTTAAATAATTTTATTGCCTTTTTTGATCCTTAAAATTTTAGTCCTCTGTGAAAGTAATGTTTATATTGTACATGCCATGTGTAAATTTTCCATTCATTGTTTGAGGTTCACAATATCTAGCCTTGTTAGAACAAATATAGATAAAATCACTAAAATCATAAAGAAATTAGAATTAATGTACTGTGTATTTCAAAACAACCAAAAATCTTTATTTAAAGTCTGCTGGATATCTTACCTGAATGGCGAAAATAATTCTCATGTAAAATACTATATATGAGAGCAAACTTGGAGAAGCTTGTGGTGTGAAATATTATATGAAAGAAAACTTTTTTTATTCCTCCAATTGAGTTAGACTTTTGAATATGGTAGAAATGACAGAAACATCATCTGGCTTTTGAAGAAATCCTATTTGCAGATACTCATAGCTATTCATTATTTTTTAGTACAATAAAGGCAGAGGCACATAGTATTTTCTGTGTCTGTCAGTCTGTTAGATTGAACACAGAGAAATTTAAGTGCTGTTGATGCCTTGGAAGACTGACCTGAAACAGAGACTGGACAGAGCTAGAGAATAAAGTAGATATTTATTCAAAGGCCTCCAGGATCCACCTTGGGCAGGACAAGAGCCTGACCAAGGCTGCACCCAGGGTAAGAATAGTCACAAAATGGCTGACTGGTTACAAGATCTTACATTTTTATAAGTTTTGGTCCATTTGCATGTTAGGGTTTAATTGTCCAATTACAGCTTCAGGTTGTGAGGTCTCATCCTTCTTTTGCTTTCTCTCTTCAGTCCACTGTTGTTTATGCTGTTGGGTTGAAAGTTGTCCTTGGTCCTCAGCAGGAAAAGGATTTGTTTTTTCTACCTACCCTGTGAAGAGAGCTTACTGGCACTCAATATGAGGCTCAGAACTACATCCCTAGGCAGCACAGAATCTGCAAATATGAAAGCTAATGCTTAAGGCATCACTGCAAGGGAGTGTTATGTGCAAAACTGTTATCACCAGAAAATATGTGTGAAGTATATGTGGAAACCTGTCTGCACATGGTAAAGACCTACACTTACACATCAAGGTCTTGGAAAGGCTTATCTGAAACCCTGGCCCTGCTGTTTTGCCTGTTTTATATGTTCAATACATACTATATAAATAAATACAAACCACGTATCCACATACTTTCTACAACAGGTTTTCTTTATTAAAATCCCTCATTTCAGGTCAGGGTATACTAGACCTTGCCAGGATTTAAAATATAATTTTATATTTTAAAATATTCATAGAAATTAAGTTTGTGGAAATTATTCAATTTTCTATTTGTAGACCCAAACCAGTGTTTTTGAGGTGCAGGTGTATGAAACTAAAATATCATTTATTGAGCTGAACTGAAACATTCCCTTTGCATTTAGATTAACATCAATTTGTATTTTAGCTGCTCTGGGCCTTAGTAAGTCTTCCCTGCTGTTCTTCCTACAGGCTCTTCCTTGATTAAACTGTATTTTCCTTTACACATCATACTTGCCTTCTGATTGAATCATTTTAAGCAATCACCAAATACCCCAGGACTGAGATACCCTATTGGATTTGCCCAGGAAAAAAAAAAAAAAAAAAAAAAAAAAAAAACAAACAAAAAAAAAACACCACAGTCATGAAAGAGGCTTATTAAAGGGAGTGTGAAATTTTTACATCATTATTAGTACATTTCCAAGATTTTATAACTAGTAAAAAAAAATTTTTGAACAGTTTTTGGACAATCAAAGGTAAAAATCTGGCATGCAGGCAAAACTCCTGAGATGTGACAAAGTGTCCTGCTGCACTGAACCACAGATTACCTAGGTATCATTTATTAGTTCTACAAAGCAGTTTTTATCTCCGTGGAAAAGCTGTATCTGGACCAATTTTTGCAACCATGATAGAAATTCTCAGTGCCATATGTAGGGGGAAAATCTGCCTAGTAAACACCCCAGAAGAGGGAATAGTCCCAAGAGGTAAAATAATGCCAGGATCTTTCCACATGGCTTCTGTAATGGGAACATCAGAGAGTATAATTTACTGCAAGTTGAAAATACTGTGTGTAGAAGCTCTGTTCAATCTGAAGTTACATCAGAGTCTTTAACCCTTAACTGCTCTACTTGGAACTGTAGAACTCTTGGCTGCAGAGAGCCTCTGGGGTTTATTTAAACCAGATAGATGAACCAGGACTATCACATGTAGTAAATTGGTTCAGACACAGTTTGCTCCATCCAAGTCCTGAAAACCTTGGTTGGGTAGCTTGTTCTAGGGTTACACTACCTTTTTTTTACCTTTTTTACCTTTTTACCTTTGAGAGCTTTGTACAGTTTGCTAAGACATTACTGTCTCTTACACGTTGGTGTAATGGGAAGTTCTGTTAGAACTTCTTAGAAATTTCTACTTCTGTTTTAAAGCTCATGGCTTTAAAAAACTATAACTTTTCAATCCAGTTTAAACCCACAAAGCTTTTGCTATGTATTTTGAAATCTTTCCATTAGAAAGATTTCCATTGATTGGACTGCCTCTCAGCCCCATCACATAGGTAGAGATCCTAGGATGCTAGAATGCTATGTTGCCTTCCAAAGACATCCCATAATGACTAAAATAGCTTTTCTTTTCTTTTGTAGCACAAGCATGCCTTAAATTTTTAATCTAGGGATGTCCTTTGCATATATTCCTATTTATTTATCCTTTTTTTTTTCTACTATTTACCAGAGAAGGTGCTTGATAAAAGGAGGATTTTCTGCAGCCAGAATAGAAAATCATTTCTGTACAGAAAGGAAGCAATTATTCAAGAATCCTTTCTTTCCAGTCTCACTTCCATTTTCCTATACCCTGGAAAATATTTCTGTTCCTTTCGTACTTTCAGGTGACAGTTCTTAAAGATACCTACTCACTACCTCCAGCCAAAGAAGCCAATGTAAAGCTGTGAGAGTATGCCAATGGATTCTGCAGCATGTAAAGTTTTACACAAGGCACATTCTGTAAAAGTAATTATACCTAATTATTTTAAATTGTTTTTCATTGTCAGGTTTAAGAGAGCTGGAGATAAAAATGCTAATGCTTAGGATTCCCTTATGTCACACACTTCAAAAAGACCTGTCATGTCTGCAGACACAGATGTATTATTTCAGAACTGCATCAACTTCAAAAATGTAGTATGCTTTTCCATTAAGATACTACCTTTCCTCTTTACTTTTTACTCTTTACAACAAGCCCTTACTACACTGCAAATTCTTGGGTTTTTTTATTGTCTTTAGATATAATCTAGAGTAAAATATCCCCTGCTGTTGATCTCCCCCTCACAAAAGCCAAATATGTTTGGATCTAAACTTCCTTGATTCAAGTGGCACATGATAAAAAGAATTGAAAAATGTTACTTATTTTGTAGAACCAAGGAATAAAAAACTAAGACAGAGCAAGAGCAAATAAAGTGCTGATACCATTTATTATACAGCTGCCTGTCAGAGGCAGGTCCTTGTACAACAGTGGCTCCTTAGATAAGAACATGGAGTAGAATATTTAGACAATACTGTAAAATCTGTGGAGAAAGCAAGGAGAAGATTGTAGAGAAGAAGAACATTCAGCTGTTACCTAACCAGCATGGATGTTATTAATATAGAAGACAAGGAGAAATGGATGTCATGCAGGCTGCAGCAGTCTATACTGACCCAAACTGAACTCCATACTGTCATTGTCATCTCCTGTGTGATTATGCAGGCCAGTCAGATGGAAATCAGCGTGGTTTTATTGCAATTCTGCAATTAACCTTTCATTTGCAGTTAGACTTACAAAAGGAAACAGTTTCTGTGCTGAGGTTTCTGCCCCTGTTTTGCCAAGCTGGGATACTGCATTTGAGCAGGTAGTAGGTGCTGAAAGTTGGCTCAATTTCTGGAGTGGGGAAGATGGCAGGAGAGGGGGAGGTGACACCTGTCAGGGATCACTCAGATTTAAAAAGTGGACTCTGGGAGTAAACAGCTCTACTCTTGCTGACTGCTGGCAGTTAGACAGAATGAAAATAAAAAATATGTGTAGCATATTGCACTGCTTTTCTAAAAAGTATGGTCCTCTCAATATCTTGCTCTTGCAAATAAATGATTTTTTTACAAAGATTTTGAGATATTGATTACCACTGTCATTGTCTCCATGAGGATCTATTTGCAGATTTTGAGTCAGAACATTAATATATTAAACTCTTAGGACTGAGAAAATGTCATAACTGAAAGACTTTATTCTGTATTTCTCTGATGTTGAAACCTGAGCAGGTGAGAACAGCAGGGTAGAGGTGAGATTAATTTACTAAACAGGCCATGCTGTGCACATTTAGACACAAAGTTTTGCTAACAACTTTAAAACTTACATTCTGCAAGGCTTTGTTGTGTGAAAGATTTTGGTCTATTTTGATAATAAAAGTTTCATTTTAAAGTCATCTGTATTGCTTATGGGAGAGAGTGCTTATTTCCTTAAAAAGACATGAATAGCCTGCCTGTAGTGGCTCAAAACCTTTTTGGCCTGACTTGGACTCCAGACACATAAAGCTGCAAACCAGGTTTCTAACTCTTTAGCTGACACCATAAAAAAAGCCCCTCATTACCATAAATTTTATTGCAGGAACACCTGGGATGCTACTTGTGGGTCAAGGCCCTCCTTTCTCCATTGCTGAATTAACACAGGATAAAAAGGCCTCTCTCGCCCAAGAGGATATTACAGTCTAAATATAAGATAAGAAAAGCTCTAACAGATGGGTACAGACTGATGGAGCACAGGGAAGCAAAGAGGGCATAGACGGACCTGCTCTTTGCACTGGATGGACAACCAGCACAAATGTGTCTAATTCCAAACTTAGCTGCAAGGCATTTAATAGCCTGGAAAAGGACAGTAACAGCCAGTTTGCCTAAGGAGTAATGTTAAATACTGAAACTCTGCAGTCACACTGAGCATTTCCTTAAAGAAGATGATATTCACATGATTTATATACTTCTAATTATGGCCTTACAATTTTATTTCTCAAATTGCCTATATGTTTAGATTTGTACATTTTACCTGTAATCTAAAAATTAAATTAACATTATACTATATTACCAAAAAAGTAGTTAATTTACTTACGCTACTAATGTTTTTTAGTGTAAGAAGCCTAGGAAAATATAAAGGGGAGAACAAAGCAAGATAATTTTTTTAAAAATGGAAAGGTGTTTTTCTTCACTCCAAAGATGTTAATGGCATTAGAGCTGTTTGTAAACTATTCCTAGTAAAAATCAAACATTTTAATAAAAATAGTTTGCTGTATTAAGTGCTTTGCATATATTGTCTGCTACTGTCACAGAAAGTTGATATTGAAAATTTCCTCATCTTCTCCTTTCTTTGGACCTGATGATCTCCAAGGTTTTTTTACAATCTAGTTGATTCTGTGATTCTGTGATTCAATGGTGTGGGAAAGAGACAGTAAACTGCTGACTTGCAAAAGCAAGAGGGATTTAAATCTCCCATATATTCAAATACAGACATCTGACAAATTACTGTTGAGTAGAGCGGCACTTAACCTATCACAGAGAAGAGTTTCAAGAACACTCCTTTTCTAAATTTACTGACTCTTTGATAAATGGGGATGAAAGAAGTTATGACCTAGTTCTGCAGGAATGCAGGTGCACTGACCATGTACACTGGAACTTCTTTGCAACAGTAAGTCTAAATATTTAGAGAACTATCATAAAATATCAAGAGGAATGAGTTCCTTGCAGGTCTGCTGAGTCAGCTCTTAAAATCCTTATACATAGCTTTTATATGTGATATAGACAGATCTCTACTTTGGAATTAATGTGTCTCTACTGTAAGGGGAATCTTTAGTACATTATA
Source organism: Phylloscopus trochilus trochilus (assembly GCA_016584745.2). Taxonomy (NCBI): domain Eukaryota; kingdom Metazoa; phylum Chordata; class Aves; order Passeriformes; family Phylloscopidae; genus Phylloscopus; species Phylloscopus trochilus. The sequence continues at coordinate 36,806,162 of WQNJ02000546.1, forward strand.
CTGTGAGACGGGTACAGAGGGATATTGGAGTCTTCCTCATAAATATGAGGAACAGATCTGATTTGTTCAGCCATCCACAGAACACCAGCTGCATGTCTCAGAGATGCAGTCTGCAGCCTCATGAGGCAGTAAGGCAGCAAGGCAGCGTGGGGTGACAGGGACAACTCAGCCAAAGCCTTAATGGAGGTGATAACCCCTGTGTTCCTTCAGAGCATCAACTGGTTTTTTGGAGACTCTCTTGGACCTCTGCCGAAAGGGACATTCCCCCCAGTACCACTCTTTTCTTTCTTCTTCCACCAGAATAAACTCTACTTGTAACTTCCCTGGAAAGACAGTATTTTGCCACATGGTGGAGAAGAAATGTAAACAGCTAATTCACATGAATTATCTACCAGCTTTAAAAAGCATCTAGGGCTCTGACTGTGAAACTTTATCTGGGCTGCTCCTCATGGATTTCTCACAGTAGGAGAAAAAGTAAAAGCACAAAACTTCATTTTGCAGAGAAAAGAAAATAGGACATCATCTAATAATTTTAAGATTTTATGTATCAACTATAGTTAGATTCTGGCTAGAAATGTGCAGGCTTGAAATGTGTGAAGCTGTTGGTAATTCTTGTACACTGTGTTTTTTAGAGTGTTTATGTAGCATTTTACATTAGGTGGAAGATATGTCCAAATAACTCCAGACTGCTGTAACGTATTTCTAACTAAATATTTTAAAATATAGCTTTCCAACATTGCTTTCTAATAAAGTGCTATCATTGCAATTATTTAATATCAGGCCTTTTGTCTGCTATTTTTAAGTCATGAAGGTGCCCAGGAGAGATCAACCAGAGATTTTGGAAATGGTATTATAATTCTTATGGTGCCTTAACTGGGGTGGATTGCAAGCTTCCTATAAAAAGTTATCTCTCCTTGCACTTATGGCTTCCCAAAATCAAAATATAAATTATTTAAAAGACCACACCTTGATGATGACAAGAAATTACTTCCAACAAGGAAGTATATCCATATCTCAAACATGGCATCAATTTTACCATGAGAAAAGGGGGGGGGGATGGGGGTTTTTTTTGCCTTTTTTTTGGTTGGGTTTTTTTGGTTGTTGTTGTTTTGTCTGTTTGTTTTTTGCTGTTGTTATTTGGGGGTGGGGGGTATGTTACCTATTTTTTTTTCTCCTAATTTGTTTGAAAGAAAACCTGATTCGTGTTCGACTTATTGACCCAGTCCAATAAAATCTGATACATCTACTGTCCTCCAGAAGCAGTGGTTAAAGATATGATTGCTCTTCTCCTCTCTGGGGTTCTTTAATCCTAAAACCATCTGCTCTGGTACCTGGGAGCCTCCCATAACATGACAGGCAAAGTTCCACCATAAGTAAAACCTGTAAACAAATGAAAAGGTTTTGTGACAATAAAAGATATTCCACAGGGTGAAATGGTAGGAATGGTGCTGTTTGGTCTATTAATAGTCTGGGGAAAAACTACAAATGTTTTAGCAGGGCAAAGTTGCACATGTCAAAAACATTTTGGCTAAACAGGGATAAAAAAGGCTTTGAAGCTCCTGTGAAGAACCTGAGTAATCACCATGAGAACAGGGGCAATGATTATTCAATAACACAGTCACACACACAAGAAGAATTAAAATGATTTATTCTTCTTATACACCTTTAGATTCTGAAAGTATTATATCAGTCAGCAATATCTAGAGAGTAACATTCTAAAATTCTTTGGAAGTAATCTTAAAAGTGAAACTAATGTTTTAACGTCTAATGAAGGGAAAGTAGGGTTTGATATAGTATTCATATATATTCATATATTCATATTCGTAATGCTGTTTTAAAAAATCTCATCTCAAATACAATACTGGCTCTGGCCTCCCCTCCTCAAATGAACTTTGATAGAGGGAGCTATGATAGAGGGAAGTGATTCGGACATCTAAAATCACAGAAACTGTAATCACAGGTGCTTTTACCTAGAAAGAAGGAAATTCACCTGCTTGCTCTCTCTTAGCAACTGTTCTGCCTTAAGGTTTATTTTGTGGAGGTTAATACCCAGAAACATAGAGATGGATACAACTGATAATCTTGGTTCATTGAGATAATAGAAACCTGGAACATTTTCCCCCATTTAAAATAGAAATATGAGATGTTTATTTACAGATCAGAGGGTGCTGCTATGTGATGAGAGGGTGTTGTGCTTTGCTGTGCAAACCTACAGCTCCTGGCTGCCTGGATCTAGATCTGAAATTAAGAGCTATCAGCAGTGATCAGGGACTACTGCAGTGGGAACCAACACAGCTCTCAGGCTATACAGCGATTTTAATCTAAAAATTCATTCCAGTGATGAAGGATCTAATTTCTCTTGTAGAGTATTTATCTTCTCCTTAATGACCCTAAACTGTTCACTGCAACACACATTAGTAGTCATAAGATAGCGAATTCTGTGCTGAAACTTATAATCTATTTCTAGCAGATCCAGTTCAGGATATTTTTCTATTATTATTTCTTTTCAGTGGAGTCAGGAAAACAAAACTCAACCTCAGACATACTCCTCAATGATGATTCCCACTAAAGAAAATCCACAGTGTCCTTTAGTTAACTCCAGCATTTCTCACTACCTATTCTATTTCTCTACAATCAGCATAGTACTGCCTACTCCATCTCCGTACTAGTATGAAAGGGCCAAGTATGGTCTGGCCCTGAACGACACTTAAATACTGTTTAAACATTAAAAGAGTGATTATGGTGAGAGCAGATAGGCTTTTCTACCTTCACATTTCCCCTAAGAATACTTGGAGTCCCTAAATTTGATGTGGATTCATAGCTGAGAGAAGGTGGGCCTTTGTCTCATACTTTTCTCTTTTAGCATCATCACTGCTATTGCTTTCAGACATTCAGGGAGGCTCTAAGAGGCACTCCTTATCCACACCTCTTTATTCTTCCTGACACTGTAGTGCAGAATAAACCAGAGACTTTTGGTCTATTCTCTTAACTGGAAAAGAAAATATTTCTCCTATTTTTAAATAAGTGTTGTAGTTAATTAATTCCTTAGAAAATGCAACTAATTTCTAAGGTTTTGAAGTACCGGACAGTATTTTGGTATGTTAAGTGTCTGGCATAATAGTAGTAGTAAAGAATGAAGCTGCAATTTATAGGGAGTGTTGTGTATACTCAATGCAGAGTATTGAAGGGAAGGACTGATTTTCTGGATGTCTAGTAAATGAAATAATGTGGTTTACATCCAGTTAAAAAGTATGTCATCTATGGAGGTTTAAATGTTTTTTTAGTCTTCTGCTGATACTTGAGCCCTTCCCAGATACAAGTAAATGAAACTCAATACAGATTCTTACAGCAAAATTTTCAAAGTAGCCTAATGGAGCTAGATATCCAATTCCTATTGACTTTTCCAATGGGACTTGATTACTTAAGTGCTCTTTTTTTCCCTTTGAAAGGCCTTCCTCTTAATTATGCTAATTGGTACTTTAAAATGTTTTCAAAGTCAGAGAGTTGTACCAAGACAATGCTAATTCTGAACCAGACAAGATTCATACTGCTAAATTCTAGGAAACTCCTTCTGACTACAAGGTATATTTATTTTTCTCTTCTTCCCTGAGGGCAGAAATTAATTACTCAAGCTTGTCAGAGAATCTGCTGAGAGCTGTTACCTGTAGGAACTGAAAAGGAAAAGGCATTAGTCAGTGATGCTACCTCATGACTATTTCCACTGGCTGATGAATGTATAAACACCCAACTGTATCTTGACTGTACCCTGAAACCAAAAAAAAAAATTCATTGCTATCAACAAATATGAGAAGTACAGTTGATCTGGAAGATGTTGCAGCATTTTGTATACTCTGTCTAAAACACTACTTTATATAATTTTTTCAAAAGTTCCTGATTAGGATAATCTCTGCCAGCCAAAATAGAAATAAAAAGCTGTAAGCATGGTCTTGTCTACAAGTCAGAGGAATTTATTTGGGGGGTTTTGCCTTCCAGACAAACATTTTCTCTTCTGAGTCTATATCTCTAAATAAATTAATTTCATAGCTTTTCTTTACATTGTGGGCGTTATTTTAGCAATCGTTAAGGATTGCTAATCATTTCCCACTGCTACTGCTTTAGCTCAGTGATAAACCATATATCCTACTAAGGGGATGGTTTGTCTGACCTTCAGTTATACCACAGAACTAGACACTGAATATTAAAGTCATCTCAAATGCTGGTATCTTGGCCAGAAGTGTTTGCTCGAAATTGTAAAATGATTATATTGGTATTTTGATAGTAGAATTTTTGTAGAAATATTATAGAGACTTCTACTGGTTGACAAAATGTAGACACTTACTTTTGTGCCTTACTTTTACTAGCTGTATGAATCTTTTAGAAACAATGATGTTTCAGTAGGATTGGAGGAAAAGCTTGAACTTAAAGTGAGTTTTAAAGGAGAAACCAATTCACATATATCTCTCAGTTAAAGAATGCAGTCATCCACCTTTCCTGGATAGCACAAGAAATGCATGAAAAGTGAGAAAAATGGAAATACACAGGCTGAGAATCAGTGGCTTTTAGAACATTCCAAGGCAGGAGATTTACTCCTAAAAGGCACATCAGTTACAGTTCTTTAAAATAATTTATTTGTTTCAGTTTTGCAACTGAAACAATCTTGAGCTGATCTTGAAGTTTATGATTGTATTACTTTACATTAGGTTCAGATAGACCCTTTTTTAACTTTGTCTCCTCTCTGCCAGAGATTTTCTTGGGTTTTTATTCTATGTTCTTTAATGTTTGTGATTACATTCCCTACTATAGAAATTTAGGAATTAAATTTGCCATACAAAGGACCATGCTACTATTGGGGAAATGTAGTGTAATCTCAGAAAAACAATAGCTCACAGAGGACTGATATTTGCTCAGCTAGGTTTCTTTTGTCCCTATTTTGCTCTGGTTTCATTTTAAATAATTGGGAGCCACAAATATAAAACAGCCCCTCTTGATTACTCTCCAGGCAAAATCAAGCATATTTTCATATGCTTTCTTGTCAGTTGGCAAGGTGAAACATCCTACTCAGTACTGCCATTGCATGACAAGGCAGATTGCTTTCATTTATGCTTCTGATCAAATTCCGTCCTGCACAGAGTGGATCAGCAGGGTCATGGCCAGACCTCGCTCTGCCATTACCCAGCCCTTCTGGCTGAGCTTTTTCTGCAGGACAGCATGCCAGAAACCGTGGATCTGAGCATGGGAGCAACCATGGTTCAGCAGATCTACTCTAGGTGCTAAATTCCTACAGACTTTTTTCCCCAGCTTAATTGGAAGTGCTGGGATGGGACAGATACTTTAAATCTACAACCTACTTTTGCAGATATTCTGTGCAATGAGATTTCCCCCAGTTCATATTTGGATTCATGGAAAGGGATGCTGACTGAAGTCATCAGGAGAGAGAATAATCTTCAGGAGGTGATTCAGTCTGTCAGGTCCCAGTTTACAAAAAGGGGACCCACAAACAATTTTCCTAAAGATAAAACTCTGTCTGTCGGGATTATTTTCTTTTGGCAAGTCTCCCTACATACCCAAGAAAGATTCTCAATCTCCCAAGCAAGCTGTTTAACAGGCAAAACTGAGCACACAAATACATTTTTATCCTTCTTTTTTCCCCAATCTTGATTTTTGTGAAGCATTGTGTTTACGTAATTCATTCAGGTTGTGTTTTCCAGCTGCATATTTTTTTCCTGCATTGTTGCTTTGGGGTTGTTTTGTTGTTTTTTTCAAATATCTGAGGCAGTAGCTAATTTTGCTTTCTCTGGCACACATAGATTCGTTTATCAAAATGAAAGGAAAGATTAAATGAACAATTTAGAAAATACTTACTGAAGCATGTTTTGAAAATTAATTCTAGTTTGTAAGTTATGTTTAGTTCTTTGAATCTTTTCTACTGTAAAAAGAAACATGTGAAAAGCTCTGAATATGTAATTACTATTATAATGATTTAGTCTTAGAATGTCAAAAAGCTTTCCAAGCATTAATTAATTTAAAGAATCAAATGATGTTGCATTGTTGCTCCAGTCCTATTAGGTGAAGATTTTTTTCTTTTTAGTGACTTAATGGATTTTATAAATTATCTAATTAGACCATAATATGCAATTCAAAACCACTTGATTTCAATGCAGAAATGCTATTCTTATAATAAAAAATTGTACATAAAAATAAATATCCCAGAGACACAATACTTAATGTGCTGCATAGAATCCCACAGTTTAATGCTCTTTTTGTTCTTGGAATTGTTTGGAGAAGTAGATTTTAAGTAGATTTTTAGGGGGTTCTAAAACTGAGGTTTTTTTAGTATAAGGTGTAGTTTTCATGGTGGTGTCAGTATTACTTAAAAGTAACTATTTTTATGCTTTGTTTTGCAGGTTGGCTTCATGAGCTAGGAAAACGAATTGAATCTCCTTATTATGAGAATAATACACTAGGAGGCCCATCAATCAGAAGTGCCTATATAGCTGCCCTGTATTTCACTCTCAGCAGCCTCACCAGTGTTGGCTTTGGAAACGTTTCAGCCAATACCGACGCTGAAAAGATCTTCTCCATTTGCACAATGCTGATTGGGGGTAGGTACAATCAAGTGTCATTTCAAACATTTTCAAGGAGTAGGAAAAAAGTCAAATAAAAGCTGAAATTTTGCTAAGTTTCTTAAAGGAAACTCCAAACAAACCCAGCAGAAAGTTTAATAAATTTAAATTAAAATGGCAAAAAGGAGGAAACAACTTTGTTTGGCTTACACTAGATAAACTCTCTTAGGCAGACATATTTCTAACCTTCTATTCACTAATGGTGACAAAAGTGTCACCCACTGAAATGCAAGTTCACATTATTAACAGGGGAAGTGGCCCAGCCATGTGTTGGGGATTTCAGTCACTTGTGGCAGACACTTTTCCAGACAGCCAGGTATGATGTGCAGGCCAGCTGCAGCTCCATCCCCACAGCAGCCTTGGGAATGGTGATGAGGGGAGGTGGGCAGCCAACAGGTCAATGTGTCTGTGAGCTGGTGTATATCTTCATCTGAAGGACCAGACCAGAGAGAAAGAGAGACAGGACAGAGCCAGGAGACTGGTGAGCCTTAGCGCACAAAAAAAACTCCAATCAAACAAACAAAAACACTTCAATTATCACTGATAAAAATTTGATTCAGACTTGAATCAGAATGCAATTTTTTGGCATATTTGGAGCTCTTAGTAACATTTATGCTGATTACCTAGTTGTACTGTCAGAGTAAGCCACGTGCTCATTCGTGGTCCCCTTCCTTCTGCTGAGGCACCTGGGTACAAAAAGCAGAGATTTGTAAGCCAAAACCTTTAGAGAAAGTACTGGAAGCTCTGTCTTTACATTGATCTTCCTCCCACAAAAAAATCACCTGTGCTGTTTCACAATGAATACATATTACAGCTCAAACATATCACACTGGCCATGAAGGATAAAAGCAAGTCACTGCTAGAGTACTTTGTCCTCCCTTTTTCTTTCTACTGGCTTAGTTGTTCTGGAAATATTAGTAGGTATTTCTCCAGGGCTAGTCAGTAAAGCCCTGGGTATCAGCTTTGCTGGATAAATTCTCCTGGGCAACAATAAATTGGAAATTTGACACTTGAAATCCAGGGAATATGATGAATTACCTGTAAACTATATATTTGCAGCATTAAGTGGTAAAAGAATTGTTCAATGAATAATTTTCATTTTCCTCAGTCCTGAAAATGAGAGGCAATAATATAACGAATCATCCAAGAAGGATATAATTTCTTTTTGACAATGTCACAAAACCACAAGCAGTTCATTAATTTCTTTCAGTGGTTGCATAAAATTACTGTGATCTCCCCTCTTTGGGGTTTTCACTACACAAAATCTGTTAGAATAAAGGAAGGAGTTTTCATTTCTATCAAGAAATCGAGAGATTTCCTGTGTAAGACAGTGATGAATATTTAATTTAAACTTTAATATGGCAGAGCTTTCATAAATGTAATAGAGTATATATAAAAATATCCTATACATTTATTTGGTCCAGCTGTAACAATTTCACTTTTATTTCTTGTAAAATTATTTCTTGTACTTTGAATAAATTGTGAAGAACTAGTCAACTGAGCAGAGTAAGAGGCAACTGACTACTGAAAGGTGAATTTCTTATAGGCAAGCAGGTAGGAGAATGGATTAATATCTGCAAGGGTCCAGTGAACAAGATATGTCCAGGTAAAAAAAAGCAGAGCAGGCTGATTTGCAGGTATTTTCTTGAAGAATTAGACACTAGTGAGGAAAATCAAGGAAACTTGAAGGAGTTAGAATGATACTGTGAAGATTGGTGAGCATGCTTTAGAAAACTCTCTTAGGAGTAAAGTGTTAATCTGTACACTTTAGTTGCTTAGGGACATTATACCTCTTCATTTCTTAAAACCTGTTTTAGTGCATCATTTTGGCTGATAATTAATTTTAAAATTCCCTAATGGAAAGCGATGTTCTAAGAAAAATTGGTGTAAGTTTTTCAGACTTTTGACCAAGCCATTAGTTAACAAAATTTCAGGTGTAATGGGTAGGGTGAGTTAGTTTATCAGTAGTTTTTCTCTTTTAATGTATGATACTACAAACTGAAAAAATGAAGTAAATTTACTTAAACCTTGAAAAAATTGAAGACAGAAAAAAAAAAAGTGCAAACTTAACAAATAAATAGCATATGGAATACATTTTTAATATTTACTGGCCTCTTAGCATTAATTTTTATTTTGCTTAAATTTGAAATTTAAATTTTTAACAAGTCACACTCTGAAGATAAAAGATCTTGTTCAATACAGTATGTCTTCTTAATGTTGGAAAGAAAATTTACTTATTAAAATGTCTAGGATACCCGGCATCTGTAAAATATTAATCAGTTCTGCTCTCCAGCAGGTGATCATACCATATTCTGTCTTGTACTCTCCATTTTCTTTTAGCAAATAATGTGTATTTTTGTATTTAAGAGATTAGAGGCCCACTCTGGCATCTCCAATCCTATCTGGGATCAGAGGTGTTCCTCTGTTCCCTAAGCAACTAAAATGTGATTTAAAAATATCTATTTAAATAAAGGTCACTTTATGAAACACCATTCCTAGAAGTGTTGAACTTGTCCTACTTGAGTTTAGACAGAGGCATAATAGATTTCCTACAGAAAGTAGGGTAAGTGTAGGGTTGTTTGATAAAGAATTCTAATGTCTGTCACAGCCAAGAATAGCTTGTCATTCTGAGAAGCAGTTGCCTTCCAATGTATATAGGCAACGACAGATTCTACCATAATAATAAAATTCTAGATGATATTTGTGCCTATAATAACATCACCAAGATGTTATTATATATACACTGACCAGCTCCTAACCTTGGAGTCTGATGAGCGATTTACTTCACATATGAGTCTTACATTTGCATTCATACACCACCTAATGCTTTATCCCTCCCCCCATTTAAACTGATTATTGCATCCTTAAGGAGATTATACTATTTCTTTAACCTATTTATCTGTGTCTGGCTGAATTGTTTCAGACCTAGCTGTCATATTTCTAATATTATATCCTGTATTTAGTATTACACCAGTCCCTCACATTTTGTTGCTCTAACCTCTGACATGAATGACTTAGCAATTCTCGGCACCATCATGAACAAAACCTAGCTGAAATAACTGATTATTTTTAGAAATAAATTTCCAGTTAGGCTTACTATTCTTACTACATCCATAATCCTTTTCTTTCTACTATTTCTACACTGCAGTTCTTTATCTATTTTTCTGCACTCCCTTCACAATAAGGGCATAGATACTATTACTAGCTCCTTTGCATTTTTCTCAACCTGTAAAAGTTTTCTCTCTCCAAAATACAGAATTTTTTCTCTTTCTACCATTTAAAAGTACATCCTTTCCTCCTCTTATCCTCCCTTATCTCTTCTCACTCAAAATGAACTTCTGTAAAGTGATATACAAGGTCAAGTTGTTTGACTTGCTTACAAACCAATTCATTTGTCACTGAGAAATCCATCTGCTTTCTTTCAAGCAATATAAAGACAGATGTCCCTTTAGAGAAATACTAAAGATTTTAGTAATTCTTTTTAATAAACAATTTGTGTATATGTATATTCTATACATCAGATAAATATCATGTGACAGAAAATTTAGCAGTGATTTCTCCAATTCAAATAAGCAAACACATTTCTGCACAGATAAACCCAGATGACCTATATCTGTAAATATTTCTTCAATTTTGCTTCTAGTCTTTTTATTCCCAAACCATTAACTAATTGCAGACAAACTCCACGATGTCAGAACAGTTTTAAGCACATTTGACCTTGTCAAACAATATAAGAAATCAGATTATCTCTTTGAATGTCTCTTCTAACCTGAATTCCTGTTTTACAATGGGGATTTTTTAGGACTTTTTTTAAATATCTGCCCCAGAATACGATACATTTTAAAATGTTATTTACAGCCTCACTCTGCTACACGTGGTCTCCATTAGTGAGCTCTCTGAAATTTATTGCATTCGTGTAGTTTCCAACTGACCATTTGAATCTAGTTTTCATACTGATTATTTGTATCTCATTATTTTCTGAGCATACCTGCCAACATGTGTTCCTTACTGTACTTTTTACAAAGGCCTGTAGTGACAGGACAAGTGGGAATGGTTCAAACTGAAAGAGAGTAGGTTTAGATTAAATACTGGAAGAAATTTTTTTACTGTAAGGGTGGTGAGGCACAGGAAGATGTTGCTCAGGGAAGTTGTGGATGCCCCATCCCTGGCAGTGTTCAAGGCCAGGTTGGATGAGGCTTTGAACAAGCTGTCTAGTGAAAGGCATCCCTGCCCATGGCAAGGTGACTGGAACTAGATGATCCTTAAGGTTCCTTCCAACACAAACCATTCTGTGATTCTATGATTCTATGTTATGTTTTCCTTTTCTCTTAGACTATGGACTTAATTTGACTTAATTCTTATGTTAGGTACCCTGACTAGATAGAATAAGTTGTTCTAACCTGTCCCACAACAGTGACTCGTACTGTGTCAAGCACCAAAAATTAATAATCATATTAATACCACAGTATTAATATACCGTTAGTGAAGGTGTCTTATATTTAAAAGCTTTCTTATATCTCTCAATCAGGAATTTTTTGCTCAGTGAAGGTGCTGTTCATTTTCTGTGTTGAGTTTTATTGATTAACAAATCACTCAACATTGCATGTAATTTCCATACTTCCTAGCTCTGATGCACGCCTTGGTGTTTGGCAATGTGACTGCCATAATTCAGAGGATGTACTCCAGATGGTCCCTTTATCACACAAGAACCAAGGATTTGAAGGACTTTATACGGGTCCATCACCTGCCACAGCAGCTAAAGCAAAGGATGCTTGAATATTTCCAAACCACGTGGTCTGTCAATAATGGAATTGATTCCAATGAGGTAACCAAATGAGGAGGGATTTGTATTTGATTGTTTTGACTATGAACTATGACTATGAGTCAAGGAGGGGGGTAATTTTTCTTTTGTGATGCTGTGTTTTGTGTGAAGTTACTTACCAAAGAAAACCATGCCTAAAAATAAACTTGGATTATTTCAGGAACAGGGTACACAGTTGATAAAACAGGTTTAAAACTTCAAATAATGTAATAAAATTCAGTCCTCCATGGTTCTCAAATGCTGAAGAGGCATTCATCAGAAACCTTTTAGATGATGCCAGCAGAAATGCTATAATGAGTAGTTCTATCTTTCACTAAAAAAATATCTATGTGGGGATTTTTAAAGGAGGGACTATGATGCCCTTTCCTTCCTCCTTATCTTATTTATTGTAATACTGTAAACAAGTGATTTAGCCCTAATTTTTGTTATTTATATCATTACATTTTTCAATATTGCAGAGTGTAACTTGAAAGTGAAATCAAAGGACAGATTTCTGTTAGTGTCTGTTCTTGCTTGTTTTAAATTACTTATCCAGGTTATGTGTTACTGTACCGCAGGAGAAATAATGGCTTCTCTCTGCTGGAGTGTTATTTGAATGGAGCACTCCCTTCAGGTTTCTTGTTATCTGTGTTATAAAACTCAGTGGTCTCTAAAGAGAATGTAGAAAATAAGCAGAAAGATTTGGGATTTGGAACATTCTTTTCCTGATAAATTCTTTTTGTGTTGTGCACAGCACAAAGAATGGTATTTTCAACAACATCTTAGCAACAGAAGGAGCTTAGTAAGATTTACAAAGGTACAAAAATTACTTATATGTCAAAGTTTTTCTAGATGTGATTAATGCTCACCTTCAGCTTTTGTACCTTCTGTCCCTTTAGTCACACTGAGTGTGAGTGACTGCTGTACTACAACCACAGCTCCTGGAGAGACCATCAGTCTTTCATTATTTCCCTCCTATGGATAAAACGCCTTGTCTGAGCCCACCCGGTCAAGCATTGGCTGATTGCACTGTTCAGATGCCACATCCCCTCAAACTACAAACAAAACTATATTTGTGGTCTTGCAGCTTGAAAGGAAAAAGTGAGACCTCGTGGTCTTTTAGTTTCCATAGGTTCTTCCATTGAACACACACCTTGTTCCTTTCCCACCCCTCCTTCAGTGTCCAGTTACATTATAAAAAAATGAAAATACCAAGAACAAAAAGGCATTCAAGGCAGGGTTTTTTTTCAGTTATTCCTCTTTCAGTGGTTTAACTATGGAAGAAGTAATATTGAATACTGATGAATTTTATAGAATTCTCTGTTTTCATTGTATATGTCACTGTATACAATGGCATACCTGAGCAGCCTACTGTGTTCTGTCACAGAGAAGAACTTGGACAAACTTAAATTGTGCATTAGAGGGAATCCATACAGTGTTGTTGCACTTTTGTCCTGGGGTGGGGTTTTTTTGGTGTTTTTTTGTTTGTTTGTTTGTTTTGTTTTGTTTTGTTGTTTTTGTTTTGTTTTGTTTTGTTTTGTTTTGTTTTTTGTTTTTTGTTGTTTTGGGGTTTTTTGTTTGTTTGTTTTGGTTTGGGGATTTTTGTGTTTGTTTGTTTTGTTTTGTTTTGTTTTGTCTTTTTGCTGAGGCTTTGTGGGTTTGTTGTGGGTTTTTTTGGTAATAAAAAGGCATATATTTATTCATGTTTTTCCTGGTATTTATTGGTGCTAAAATTTCATAAAATAGCATGCCTCATCAAGAGGATAAGAAAAATCTAAGGGAAGTATTTGCAACAGTATGACATGTGCATTAAATCAGGCCACTTCTGCAAAAGTGGTAGCAAATAATTTCACTTTTTTTTCTCTTTTTCATCATTTTCTTCCCCCTTCTTTTGGACAGCTTTTAAAAGACTTCCCAGACGAGCTGCGTTCAGACATCACCATGCACTTGAACAAGGAGATTTTGCAGCTCTCCCTTTTCGAGTGTGCCAGTCGTGGTTGCCTCAGGTCTCTGTCTCTGCACATCAAAACCTCCTTCTGCGCTCCTGGGGAATACCTCCTCCGGCAGGGAGACGCCCTGCAAGCGATCTACTTTGTGTGCTCAGGTTCCATGGAAGTCCTGAAGGACAGCACTGTGCTGGCAATCCTTGGTATGTTCACAATCATAGACTCAGAATGGTCCCCCACTGTAGGAGAATCTTCACTGGTGGCTTAGTGTGTCCTAATTGTCTGACGAGAATGAATTTGTTTAATTTTAATCTGTAATACCCATTCTATGTGCACTCTTATTTTTTATTTTTTTTTAGTTTAAACTTCCTTGTATTTTGACTTAAGAAGCTTTCAATTGCCAATTTGTTAGCTGTGCAATATTTCACTTTTGATTTCCTTATATTTATTCTCTCTTCTTTTCATGTAAAGAGGTACTTGCAAGCTTTTGACATAAATTGCTGCTTTCTGCTATATTTGGTGATGGTATTGACAGCTCAAAGAACACTGGTCATCAGTTTCTAAATCTTTCATGAAAATTAGTGGCTGAGCAGTGCTCCCACTAATGCTCCCAAATGAAAGAAAGCAATATGAGCCTACTTTCATTCTTTGGCACTTGCCTATGAGCTCCACTTGCAGAAAAGCCATGTGGTGAAAAACGAGCATTGTTGGCTCTGCTCCCCTCAGCTACTTCATGCTAACTGATGCTGTCTGCAGTCATCTGAGTGTATTGGAACTGAGAAAGGCCAGAAATTCTGTTCTAATAAATCTTTAAATTTTGTTTGCAAGATGACTGTTTTTACTCACTGAGGTTTAAGCATCTCTGCCTATAAATTTCTGTGATTTGCCTCAATCTAAGGCCTACTAAAGAAATTCTCTTTATCTTCAGCTAAAGAATGATTAGAACTGTCTCAGTTAATGTTTATGAAGTTTTTTAGCCAAATAAAATATAAAATTTTACTCTAGAAGTAGAAAATTATTTTATTATGATTTTAATCTCTTTAGATTTAAAACTATTCTTCTCTCTAATAGCTTTTAATATTCTTATAAAACAGAGTTAAAAAGAACATTTCCTTTTTTGCTTTCCTTCCTATTTCATGGGATTACACTAGACTGTTGATAATGGAAGCTTCTGGTCTTCTGTAATTGAATTTCCTTTATTTTACTAGAATGCATTTGATTGGTCTTTTTTTAGAATATAAATGTGATACAGGTCCTATTTATTTCAGAACTCTTTAATTCTATTAGATTGACAGTCCACATCACTCCATTACTTGTTTGTTTCTTGGAAGTTTAAGAATCTCTTGATTTCATTGGATCACATAGATCAAAGATATAAAATATGACTTATAATAAAACATAAGCTAAAAGTCAGCAAAAGTTCAAGAGGTACTTCTTGAGGACATAGAGGAACTATGATTTCATTAATAATTCCATCTTCAGGCATTTCTGAAAATGTTAATTAAAGCACCATTGTGTAATGGTGGCAATCAAAACAATAAAAAAGAGATCTGTGAAAGAAGTTAATGTAATCATAACACAAAAAACATAAACATAACACAATAAAATAATGTTTTGTTACAGTGAATGGGAGCTTCGTCATTTAAACCTAATTAACACCAGCAGAAGGTGAATATATCAAACATGTAGGTCCTTATGAGAAATTACTGATGTCATGTAAATCCCTGACAATGCTGAGTTACTTGCAGTTCCCAGAATATTTTATTATTCTGTCCTGATTCTAATTCTAGTGGATTAGTTTTTGTTTACTGAACCATTCTCACTAACAGGCAGTGCAGCAGCAGCTCAGTGAAATGCTCTCATTAAATACATCTTTGCTTCCTCTAGAGACTATTACTTTAACTCTAATAATGATGGTTAGGATATATTTTATGGGAAAATGTGTTTTAATATGAGTTATATATTGTTTGAACATATATCTTTGATTTATTTAGAATATTAGCCATAAGTTTTTTTTAAAAATATCCATAATGAGAACATTTATAACTTTGACTGCATGTCCCTGATTTACTGAAAAACAGATGTGTCTGTGAGAAACATGTATATATAAGCTTGTTATCCAATTAAAGAAAAAAGAAAAGAGCTACTAAGAATAGCTTAAATGATTCAGTTATGTAACAAATGTTGACATTCAAGGTAGATTCATTTAATCACTTCATTAATTCTACGAGAAACTTCAGGTTACTACCTACAGCCTTTGCTGCATGATTTTCATTTGAAAAAGAAACATATATTAGCAGTACCAGATCAATTGTAGAATCTTTAAGCCTGAAATTACTTCAAAATTTTAACTACAATCAAATAAAAATCTAACATATTTTTCAAAATGTTTATGCAGTATTGATACTAATACTGTTTATATATCTGAAAAATTTCTAATTAAGATGTTTAAGGATCAGTTTTCGTATATTTAAAATATTCTTTCCCTTGTCCACATTAACAGCTAACACTTCCAGCCCTTTGCTTAATATAATGGAAGCAATCTAAGGAATTGTTGATATTTATAATAAAATGTAAAAGTGTATTACTACTTAGCTTTATGTTATATTATGTAGCAATATGTGTTGTTATGAACAATGACAGATGTTACCTATCAAATTTCTCTTTCCCAGACTGACCTAAGCTCACACCAGTTCTCATTTTTACTAACTGAGATTTTTGAGACCCCAGATAAAAATTTAATATATGTATATTTCTGGCATAAGAGAAAATCGCTTCCTACTTTGAGTTTGTAATAAGAACTTTTGAGAAAGTTTTTCAAGCTCCGTGTAAAAAATCTAAAAAAAAAATAAACTAAGGTACTAAAAATGATATTTTAAAGTGTAAAACTATCCCATTTAAGAAGGTTCAGGGATTGGTTTAACTTACCCTGCAAGCTGACAATTTCCTGTGCAATATACAGTTGGAATCACATGCTGAGTGGATTTTCCAATGTGACAGTCTTATTATTTATTAATCACAGAATAATGTAAGATTGAAGGGACCTTCAGACCTTCAGAAGGTCCTAAACCTACCCAACCTAAACCTGCTTAAAACAGGACAAATTTATTTCAGATTCCTCAGGGCTATGTCCAGACAAGGTTTGAACATCTCCAAGGATGCTCATCATTCCACAGCCTCTTTGGGCAGGCTGTTCCACCATTTCTTGACTTTCATTTCCTGATTTATAATGAGAATTTTATTTGTTACACCCTATGCCCAGTACATCTTGTTGTCCTGTGCACTCTGAAGAGAGGTTTAACTCTATTTTCTCTACAGTTTTCTGCTGGGCTATTGAAGACAGTAATAATATCCTTCCTTTGCCTTCTCTTTGTAAGATGGAGCAAGACTCTGTTTTTTCAGCCTTTTCTCATAAATTATATTCTTTAGTCCCTGATTCTTGGTAGCATTTTTTGGACTCACTCTAATAGGTCAATATTCTGTCTTGTACTGGGAAGCCTAATACTGGACACAATGCTCCAGATGAAATATGACAAATATAGAGGGAAAGAGTCATTTCCTGGGACTTGCTGGCTTCACTCTCGCTAATGTTGCACAGGAGGTCCTTGAACTTCTTTGCTGCAAGGACAGATTGTAGGCTCGTGTTCAGCCTGTCCACAAGGACCCCCAGGGCCTTTCCTGCCGAGCTGCTGTCCTGCTGGTCAGCTCCCAGTCCATACTGCTGTAGGGAGGGTTTGCATCCCAGGTACAGGAATTGGCGTTTGGTTTTGTTGAACTTCATGATATTCCTAACAGCTGTTTTGTCTTTCACTGAGGTCCCCCTAAATAGCAGCTGTGTCCTTCAGCATATCAACCAATTCCCCCAGTTTGCTACTGCCCATGGCTTGCTGAGAATGCACTCCATCGCACTGTCCAGGTCTTTAACAAAGGCCATCTGCTTTAACTGTTGGGGAAAACCTCTGGCAATGACTCCACTTTGGAATTTATACCTCAGATCAGATGTTTATGGAAGCTTTTAATTGTAATATTTTTGTGCTCCTCAATATATGGTCAGCTGAAGTTTTTAATACAACCTAGGCAGTCTAAGGCAGTCTTGCCCATAAATGAACAAACAAACAAACAAAAAACCACAAAGCAAAACAAACCAAAAAAAAAAAAAGCATAAGAATTCTTCCTTAAGCCATTTTTCATTCTAGACAAAATAATTAAAATTCTGCCTTAACATCTGCATGTTTTAAGACATACACAAAAACATCTGACAAGAGCTTTATGAAAAATAGTTTCACCTGCTATTAGTTACTAGTATAAATCTTCCTTTTATACATATTTACTTTATTGCTCCCTTAAATCAGCCAGTTACCTGTCTGGAAATTAGTTCTTATACCTCCAATTAATTGTGTATAATTAATTGTAGGTATAAGAATATAATTTTTTGCATCTGCAAAAAAGGGAAAAGATGAGTCTATGATCCTTTAGCATGTTATTAATTAAACAAGGCATTGGTAACAATGGGATTTCAGGTTCAGGGGTAGCAATTATATTAAACAGCTTTATGATTCAAAAAAGAAGTAAAGAATTTATGCTTTGAAGATAATTATTTTTGTATTCTCTTTTAGGTAAAGGAGATTTAATTGGAGCAAACCTATCAATTAGGGATCAAGTTATTAAAACAAATGCAGATGTCAAAGCTCTAACATACTGTGACCTCCAATGTATTATACTCAAAGGTCTCTTTGAAGTGCTCGACCTTTACCCAGAGTATGCTCACAAATTTGTTGAAGACATCCAGCATGATCTCACTTACAATCTAAGAGAAGGCCATGAAAGTGATGTAAGTATCTTTAAAGGTCTCTGCAGTTATTGCAATCTTTCAGGTGTTTCTCATACCTTAGTAATTTCTTATAATTTTGCCACAATAAAGAAATAATACACAAATTATGTTAAAGGAACTGCTGATTCCATTTGTTAGATAATTCAGATATTACCTACATAATTTTTTTATCAGTTGGTCAGATCATAAACATTGAACAACCTCTCTGCTTCTCATTTTCCATAACAATGTCATCCATGAGAGAAAATTGTTTATTTTTTTAATATTTTTGTTTATGTCTAAAAAAAATCATAGTTATATAAACTATGTGTCCAAATAAAGGTTTTTAGCCATACCTTTTCTAGAAGCTCATGTGCCAGCCTAATGAACATTCATTTCATAACATCATTGGTTATCACTTTTAGTTAAGAATGTCATCACACACACTGAAAATGAAAAATAGTTGTTTCTCATATACTGCAATTAAAATGTGTTTTTCCCCCTAAATGAGTACTTTATTTTAGGGGGGAAAAAAAGGCAAAACAAACAAAACCCCCAAAACAAAACAAGAAGAAATTCCAGATAAAGCACTCCTGAAAGGCTTCAGTACAGGCTCACTCAGTACTTTTACTGATATTATATAGAAAATATGCATATTCAGATTTTAATAGTGAAAAGCTTTTATCACATCTCTCTTTTTCTGACTTTATCATGTGAATGCTCAAAGACAGTCGTAGCCAAACTTTCAAGTTGGTGTTTAACAGTTCAGGTCTTGGTTTTGTGCTTCTCCTAACATGGAGAGAAGTAACATTGGAAAAACATGAACTTTCCCAAGGATACCCTTGAGACAGGGGACAAATGTAATGCCAAGGAAGAGAGCACCAAAGAACTTTCCAGTGCAAAACCCCAATGAGTTTGATATATGGGCTGATTTTTCTACACAGTTTCTTATTAGGTGTACTTTGGTGCCAGTGTTTCCACAGCAACACTCTATTAAACCATTGCAGCAGAAAGGAGTCCATATATAAGTGTGTACTTCTGGAGAGGAATATAACTAGAATATCTCATTTGTTTGTCTCTTGAAATGTCTCCAAACTTCCTGCTGCTGAAAACAGCAGCTGAGAGAACACAGCTGTTCTGAGAGCCTGGTGATTAGTTTGTATAACACATTTCCCTTGGGGAGCAATGTTTGATCTGAAAGGGAGTAAAACTCCAGGTAAAGATAGGGTTTGAAGATGATGCTTTCCCCACTACAGTTTTGTCCTGGAACTTGATGGATCCCCACAATGTGTTGTTTCATGTTCTTCTGTATGGTGATAAATCTGAGGATTACCCTCTCAGCTACATTCAGCTTTTATAAATTCAGGGACAACTCTTCCCAATTAAAGTCAGCTGGGTGATGTACAAACTCTCTGCTGAGAGCAAGCCTACAGCAGCCTTGAAGGTGAGCGTTTTTCAGGCTCTCTGAGGAGAATGGGATTTAAAGTAATGTGGGACATATCCAAGTAACTTTTCTGCTTTAAAGTAGAAAATATTTAAAGCATTTTTAATACATGCCATATTTTCATGGTGTAATCTGTTACCTTAAAATTAAAGGAAAACATATCCTGGCATGAAGTAGCACCCAGTATCACAGGGGATAAGCAGAATCCAAGGGAGATTATGAGTGTTACTTTTGCCTACACCCTCTGTTCAACTATGCCCTCCACTACTATTTCTCTTGCAGTAGAACATCTTATTTCTTTTCCAACCATTTTACTTGTCAATAAGGATAAACAGCATAAATAAGGCAACCAAAAATTGTGCTACTACAAAAACAGAGTTTCATAAATGAGGACAGATATCTATGTCAGTAGTAAGTGTGCCTGGTCAACCACTCTCTTTGTTTCACCCGGAAAATAAGCCTGTCTTTGTTTAAGCTGGAAAATACTTACAAACAGAAATGATTGGAGTTATCTGATGGTTACTCTCAAAGAAAAGTAAGAAGAAAGTTTTCAAATGTACAGGTTTTGGTTATGTTAATATGACTGCTTGGTTCTTTTTGTTTGGTTGTTTTGTTTTTTTTTAATACAGCACTTGGCAATGGTGTTATTGGAGAGTTTGTCAGCTAGGCTGCTGTATCTGGATTTCCTCTCCCTAATATAGGGAGATATTACATTCAAGAGTATCTGTGTCTTCAGCAGCTTCATGGAATTTTTGGATTTGGAGAATTTTCCATAGTTAAACAGTAGATCTATTCATTTGAATAAGTCTGTTTCTCACTCTCTTTTTCTTGGATGTTTTAAATGACTGCAAATCTGTAGCTGAATCTGAATTTAATACTCCTTAAAATGAATCACCAGCAGTATTTAGGGTCAGGTGAACTGCAGGGTGAAACAACATGAACTTCCCCACTGTGACTTGTGAACTGTCTTTCAGTCTCGAACTAAAATATTATTGCATTTTCAGAGTCCACGAAATCTACTGTAGGTTGAAGATTTATTAAAACTTTAAGCCAGCATTAAAAAGCTGAGAATTAATAAGGATTTAGTCCTGGTGGTTCATTATCCCCTTTCCACCTTTGTTGTGCTGATTAAACTTGAATCAGGGATTTGAACTGAATTAGAAGCATGTGGACAAAAAAGGGATCAGGAGTCATCGGTAGTGTCCTCCTCCTGAAGTGTGAAAATGGGATACTTGACACAGATTGCCTTTCTTCCCTACCTACACACACACAAAAAGGAAACATTTTAAATTTGTTTTCTCGGTTCATTTGCAAGCCTAAGAGGATATATAATGATGTGCTTCATCTGCACTAAACTCCAAGTAAGGTGTAACTATGGAAAAGGCTCAAGGATTTCCATAGTTGTGTCTCTTCAGTAAAGGGAGGGGGATGTAACCAGGTTTCCCAGTAACAAGTAGAAACTGTAGCTGTCTGGTTATAGACTGATTGAAGCCTTGTTTAACAACCTTGGAAGAAAACCCAGATTTTAAGAATAGGAGCAGACAAATACTTCAAGCTCTAGTGAGTAAAAGGCACAGAAACAGAGACAAAATCAGAGAGACAGTGTTTGAATGATTCCTCATGATAACTCTTAAGCCAAGAATTGCTAAGTGATTTATTATTAAAACCATTAATGTGTGTTCAGCCACACTGGCAGTCCCACTTTGCCATCTTTTTATACATTTTCATCACAGCAAGATATGAACTAGGAGAAGAGACTTTTTGTTGATTTTGCATATTCTGCCCCTTGCTTTCCTTGCTCCCTCTTGATCAATAAACCAATATCTGAGCTTGTAAATGTATTCAAATATTTGAGGCCAGTTAGAAAATACTAATTTTTCTGGTAGCTGGAGTTGTGACATTAAAACAATTCAGCCACTTTAACCAATTTTTCTAGGTCTGTGACTATGTTGTCATAGTAAGGAAATTGTTTGCTGAGTCACATAGATTTTGACATGTGCCTCACCCTATGTGTGTAAGTTTTCACTATGAATTACAGATTGCATATGTAGTAGGCAGTGAGAGTGTCCCGTATCTGATTTGATAAAACTAAGCACTCAGAAGAAGGTTCTTAAAACATATGTGGATACACCTGTAGACATAAATTAATTTGAAAGAAACTGGAAATTATCTGGTTATCCATCAGCCCTGGAAAATGTGTCATTTGATGCATTTAGAGAGTAAATGCAGTAGCAGCTGTCCCTTACTCTGAGTTATCCTATAAAGAACTCAGAATAAGTAAATGTTTGGACAATATCTTTGTAGATTTTGTGAGAATTTATTGTTTCTGATTATTTCTTATGTCCATACAGAAGAATTTACAATGTAGACAATGTTATTCAGATAAAAAACCAACCAAATCCACAAAAGAAATCCCCCTCCCCCAAAAAACCCAAGCCAAACAACAAGAAAAAAACAAACTAAACAAACAAACAAAACAAACAAACAAAAAAAAGCCATCCAAAAATCAAATCAAACCACAGGCTGGTTAGTCACACTGATAGAAAGAACAAGAAGCCTCCTTGACACCTATGCTGTCAAGCTATAATTAAGTCCCAAAGGAAGACAAGGCATATGCAGGCACAATCTTTGTCTCACTAAAGTTCTATCTATGTGAGTCATTTTCAAAAAGAAGAGGTTATATTCCTGAAGAGTTAAAAATCTTTGTTTATAGGTAGGACTTCCAACTAAAAAGAATCTACTTTTCCTTTTGTGGACTTAAAAGTAGTGTTCTGGCTCCTAGAAAATCTTTCCTTCCCCTCTCCCCAAAGAAGAAGCTGTTCTCTAAAATGAAATCACTCTGTTTGTGAAACAAAATAAAGGATTGATTCCATCAGTGCTTCACAGTAAATGTGTGTAAATGAAACACAATGAAAAGGTTTCTTGCCTTCTCCAGTGGGAAACATGGAATCTTACTGCACCTTAGCCATGCTCCTTGCTAATAAAATAAATAAATAGACAAATAAATTTTAAAAGGAAATCTAGCAACCAAGAAGCAATAAAACCAAATTATCTCCCCCCATCTTTGCTCTGAAAAGTATTGTCTGACAAAAGAGGGATTAATTCTTGTCCTTTGGAGAGGCTGGTGTTTAGAATTTATTAAATTTTAATGACTGAGTTGTGAGGAATTTTTAATATAATAATGCTCAGGTTGTTATTAGCAATATCTAAGAAATTACAAGGGATGCTCCTCATTTTGGAAAATCTGACAACAGACCAAATCAATTGTTCATAAAGGAAAGTAGCTCTAAGCTCTGGGGCATACAGTAGAGGGCACAGCTTGGGAAGAAAAATGTCTACAAAATCTAATCTAAAATATACTCAGCTTTCTGGTTCGTTCCAGCTAAGCCTTAAGTATTTTAAAAGCATATGAGTAATTCCTCTTCATGCCATTTTATCAGCTCATTTGAAGACTTCTATCTTTCTTTGTTCTAACTGTTGGCATTGCCCTTGTAGTCAGAAAATGAATAGCAAAATATATTTTGAATGCAAGCACAAAATTCAGATTAAATCCTGCTTTGCCACTGTTTGGTTTTCAACTAGTAGATTACATATTTGACACATATTCATTCTTACCTTTTTAGTCATGCTTTCTCTAGATCTAGATTTCTACTATAGGTCATCTGAATTTATGAATGTTGCTTTCCAATATAGCAATAACACTTTCTATTACATATTTCATTATCTTTTATGAATCAGCAATGAAAATAGTGTGAAATTTCTGATTTTTTTAATGCATTGATTCTCGCTTAGTAAACAGTATTTCCCTTTAAAGAAGCAAATAACTTATCCTATTTGCTACTCTATAAATATTAAGGAAAAAATAAGCATGAATTTTTTTTAAGTTGCTTTTAATCTTGGCAAGTTTTGTAAGATAAGAAAAACTGATAGAAACTTCAGTCACATAATTACTTTTTGATAAGTTTAACTTCCAAAGGAAAAAAAAATCTTATTCCATGGGTATTACCTATGTGCTTACAATAAAAGTCATGCATTGAAAAAATAAATTTCCAAATCAGCTCTAACTGCACTGCCATACTTAGTTGCTGCTCCTCTACTCCAGCTTACATCATAGTTCATCCTGCACACTGTGGGACAATCACAGGTTGCAAAATATTTTTAATAATAAGTAATTTTCTTAGAACATTTCCCAAATAATTCCAACCAACTTTTTAATAGAGGAGATGGTTTTGTCACATCACCCAGCAGTTGTGAGAAAGAAATTGTTTTACCTTAAAAAAGTCATTCAGTCCTACTTTAACAATAGAGGTGGATAACTTTGAGGAAAACTTGTAATTTTAAAATATTCTTAGAGCGTAGTAAGCACCCATCTTTGTCAGTAGCTTGTCTGGTGGAGGATCATGTATTATTATTGCAGGTGGAACTCACTAGGGTTTATTGTCAGTAACAATAAAGTTTGCAGAATAAGAGACCAATTATGGCAGGTTTTGTGTTTTCATACAAGAATTATTACAACAGGTAGAACATAGAGTTGAATAAATCACCTAAAGAAATGGAAGTCTAGTACTTTATCTGTTTGATTATTCAAAACAAAACCCCAACAAGCAACAAAAATAATTTTTAAACTGTGAACCAACTGCTTATGGTCTTTCTCTTTACTCCATGTGCACATGGTTCCCTTTGCTCAAGTTGTTCTGGTAGAAGCCCTGAGTTGATGGCTGAACTTCACAACTGCTTCTGCCCAAAAGACAGATATTAATTTTTCCTTTATACCTCTTCATATGAAGTGGAATGCATAAACTTCTCAAGTTCTCAGTGATTAGAGTGTAGGATCGAAGGTGCTCCTCATACTGTCAAAAACTAAACTCATTTTAAAACTGGTAAGAAATAATTAACTTTGATTCCTGATGTGTTCATTGGAGTAGGTCTCTTACCTGCATCTGTGTGTGGACTACTCACCAATTAGAGTTGCTGTCAAATATAACTCAGAGCTCTCACATTTTACGAGCTACACAGAGTTTTCATTTATACTTCTGGGACAATCTGGAATGTTTTTTCCTTCTTCCCTCTTTCTCTCCCTCTTCCTCTTCACAAAAAATGTTACTCAACTGCTGAACAAGGCAGCATTTGCACAATGTCGTTTACACAGATTAACTTTATTCCTATGGAACAAGTAATGCAGCTGTACATGGGGATGAGCACTGACAAAAACAAACAAAATCAGAGCAGTTAATTCACCTATTTTACACTTCTTTTTTGATATTAAATGGATGAGATGTATTTTGGGAATGATCTCTGTTCAATAGCTCTCTGCCAGCTATTTCACAGGTCTCCTACCCATATTCATGACAGTAAGCATCTTTTTGGTGGATCTTTGGCTATTAAGTTTGATGCCAGTCTCAAACGAAGAAATCTGCTGTAACAGCCTCCTCCCTGTGCAGGGTTACAGTCAGTCCCTCCTGCAGACCTTCAGACTGACTGCTTCACTTACCATAGGAGCAAGGCTGACCTGGAGTGTAGGCCAGGTCTGATGCCTTTTTTTTTTTGCAGTCTGGTAGCTCATAACTCTTGTTTACTAGCAGTTAATGGTGAGCCTGGTGTGCGGTACCTCTGAGCCATCTCTTCCCCCCAGCATCCCTCAAGATAATCACCTCACTGCCTTGTTTCTAATATATTCTTCAATATGGTACACTGCTGAGAAATAATGCAATGAGGAAACATGTAATTCAAAAACTATAGACTGATTGGCCTTTTTATTTTCTTTCCTAGTATCTTTACCTGAAGAATCTTTTTTCACTAATAATCTCCTGTTTCATTTCTATAGCCTTCAGTTATTCTAATATTTTGAAAATAATAACACAGACACCTACACTGTCTGGTTTTGTCTCTAGTAATTTATTCTTCTGATTTGTTGTCATTTTCCAGTTAGAAGATTTATCCCACCCACCACAACTTATTTGAGAAATTATGCAATCTTTTCCAATAATATTTTTTTATTTGTTTTTGTATTTGTATAAATATTTCTCATTTTATAGCTAAAACAAATGGACAGTTCACTGTAAGTGTAAATCTCAAAAGATATGGAAAAGGACAAACAGGGAGGGGAGGAAATTAACCTATTTTTGTTAGTCTGGGACTATGTTAGGTATATGTGATCTATCCCCAAATTCTGATGCTTTTACTTTTGTGAATGGATTAAGAGATGGGAATTATGAGCTTTACATTATTTATTAAAAGATTTTCACAAGTAGACCTTAGCACGTTCTTGACAAATACAAAAAAAAAAAATTCATTGTAACTAGAAGTAACATGTTTAAATACGTGATAAAATTTTACTTCTAATTTTAGCTTTTGAGCCTTTTTGAACAGTCTCCATTCCCATTCATTTCTCTTCCTGGGATTATTACATTCTGCATCAGATTATAAAGCTTAACCCGAGGGTAACACATTGAAAAAAATCCAGGCTAGCAAAGCAGCTTATTGATGTTTTTAGACGTTTGTATGAGGAGGGTATAAAACACTGTGTCAAACAGAATTTTAGACAGGAAAAGCTCCTGGCTTTTAGAGTATTGCTTTAGAATCTAACCATATTTCTATTTTAATTAGACAGGCATGCTAGAGGATAACTTTTTTCCAATATGTCTCAATGTGCCTTAGGGAACGTGATAATATAACTTTTACAATATTAATATTATCGTTGTCTCTACACTGTAAAAAATGGAAAATAGAATTAATCCTAATATAGCTAAACTTTATATCAATTTAGAGAGTGGATTGATTTTTTTTCCATTATTCCTTTTATTTTGTATTGATATAGCCCTGATTTGTTGGGGACCGTAAATTTAGAAACGCTTTTACAATAACTTGTCCTTTTACTATTCTGGGTAATAGAGGGCTAATTAATGAAGGCAATCATAGTACCACAATGTCTTCTATAGAAACACTAGCTCTGAGGACATAGACTACCTTGATATATAATGTTCACGTCAGAGTGGCTTATGTGGTGAAGCTCCCACAAGACTTGCAGAGTTGTTGTAACCTCAGGATACATGCTGAAATGTGTGAAGCTAAATGTAGCGTAGTCTTTGAGAAAACTATCTATAATCTGTGCAAGTTGTTTATCAGACTGGCATTTTACATTGATACAAGTGTGTTTTCTCATTTTTATTGAACTGGTAATATTTTTAGTTCTTTAAACATCATAGAGCAGTAGAATAGCAGAGCTTAGAAAGGACCTCTGAAGGTCATCTACACCCACCACTCTGCTCAAAGATATGAAAGCATTAAAAACAAAAATTATTTATGTACAAATGCAATTTTTTATTGATATCAAAAATAATATATCTGCATATTTTTCTTTTTAATCATGTATATTTTCACCCAGGAAAACCAGAGCGACAAAACCTGCCTACATAAGGGCAAATACAGTTATGCTGAAAATAGATTTTATACCCAAGACATATACTACATTATATGATTGTAATAATGTAATTATTTACTACACCAGTGAAAATTTTCACTGGGTAAATAATAACATGATTGTAATGATAAATATGTACATACATTTTATACATATATACTGTATATACAGTATATGCTGGATAGGTAAGAAGTGTTCAGGGACAGATTCCATTGCTAATCACACCGTGTTCAGTGTTCATTCTATCATTATTCAAAATCAATATTGGATTTCTGCGACCGTGTTTGGTTTCATGTCATGCTACTTCAAACAATTCAAGCAATTTCCTTAAAAATTCTCCATGGATATATTGCTTTCATTAGGGAGGTACTTACTAGCACTCATGCCACTCATTTGTCCTGTGAGTGCTAACAAAACACCTAGCCAACATTTGGAATATGTAGAAATAGGCAATTGGCAGTAAAAAAACTAATTGGGGAATATCCCCCTCTTTTCTTTTCAAGAGCTTCTCTAAAGTTAGATATGTTTACATAACATATTTACATAAATACTAGTAAGAAGTTTCTTAGAGATAAAGTTAACAATCTGAACACAATTCCTTCACAGTATCTACAGCATCAAACTGAGGAGTCTAACTGAGTATCAATCCAGGGCCAATCATGCAAATATTTATGAGCCTGTTCAAAGCCTTAGAGCTGCTTGAAGTTAAGCATATAAGTTTTATTGCTTTGAAAGTTGTTAGCCTTTATTGTAGTTACTATTATGTAAGTCTTTATTTTACTGTAATCAAACTGTAGGAGTATTAAAAAGAGCTTTTTCCATTGTATCCTTTTTCTGCAGTAATCTGAAAGCTTTTCCAAAAATACGACCTGCCAGACAGTACAGTCAGTGCCAGATCTATTGTCTATTTTAACAATTCCTCCTTTTGTCTTCTTTTCATCTTATTGATAGACTGTTCTTTAATTTATTTTTTTAATTATTACTGGTACAAATATACTATGAAAGATGCATTTTCAGAGCAGTTGAGACCCTAATTTCTTCTCCTGCTCTGGGGTGGGGTAGAGGTATGTAAGCATATAGAAATAAAAATTGCTAATTATACCATCCATTTTTCCCATTTATTATTTCTTAATGTGGCACAAGTGACAGATGTGTTACTGGTTGGTTTTTTTTTGTTTGTTTCTGTAGTATCTTTTTAACAAGAAATGCAATACATCCTGTATTGCTAATGAAACAATTAAAGTATAATTAAAAAAATGCATGCAGCGAGGTTAACATTTAGGTTTTAAAGAAATATATGAAAAATAAACTTTTGACATCAAATATAAAAGCTCATGTGAGAATTTTGCATCCAAGAAACTATACATTAGCAAAAAAAACCCCAAGCTATCCAAAGCTAACTGCAAGCAGCCAATTACAGAACATTTGTACCAACTTCACAAGTTATTTACAAAGCAACAAAACATTCAGGACAGCATCTTACCAGGAGATTGCAGAGCTCATGGCAATTCACAATTACTGTCTCCCTAGGACAAAATACCAGTGACAGATCTGCTGTTTAACTTTTGCTGTTTAACTCAATGTACTCCATAATGTAAGAAGGATCAGAGAATGCTGAAAACATCTGCTTCCACAAAATACCCTTTCTTTATCTGTCCATTAAGCAAGGACAAGAGATAAGAATAACCCTGAGAAAAGATAGGAACAAGCCAATGAATAATAGAAATTCTTAGAAAGAGAAAACATGAGAAAACACAAAGTGGGTGTGGATGGCAAATTGCTCAGCATAAAACAATTATATCTAACAAGCTCTATGTGAGTGATTGAGTCTTTTGTGATTTAGAGGACTTGTGATATGTCATTAAAAAATTACAGAAAGCTGAGGCCTGAGCACATGTGAGGCATTAAGTTTTGCAGCAGTACAATAATCTCTTGCTATGTACTTGTATCTTTTCCATTACCATACAGTAAACTTGCAAAGAATAGGACATCTGGTATGCATTCTTGAGTTTTTCCCGTATTGACAGTGCTCCTAAATGGGCTTTTCCCATTTCCAAATGCTGACTAAGAAAATTAATACTCCAGTTTGATTTCAAATCCTTTCCTGAAAAAGTATTTTATGCTTTTGACTCCTCAACATAAAAAATTATTTCTGTATTTTAGTACCAAAGATTACACAAAAATAAGTGAAATTATGCTTCTCCTTTTTATTCCTACAACAAGAATCAAATCAGCAAACACTGGTGACATTCTATTGAGCCCCAGCATGCAAACTTACTGACTGGACATATAACATATTAGTCTCCAATTTTGCTGTGTCTCTGTACTTTTCAAGGTTTTATCATTGGAATTCATCTTGAATTGTTGGCCACAGTTCCTGGTAGAGATTCTTTACAAATGACTACTGCCTCTTGACACTGAAAAAAAATTCAGATCACTGGCTTTCAACAGCAAACCACCAGTGTTTTCAGATGGAAAAATAGTCTTTTTCTGCTTCTAATAAACAATGTTAAGGATTAATAAATTTTTAAAATGTGTGCATAAAGATATTAAAAAATTGGAAGATAATAGATTTGTGATTCTATACATGGAAGAATTTTATATGAGTCTGCTTTTGGTACATGATTTATTATTGTTTTCTCATGTAAAGTTAAATTTAATAGCTGGTTTCACAAAACATAGACACCAGTGCTGAAATCAAAAATTTAATTAGACTCTTTGAGAGTATTTCACATAACTCACGCTAACATCAGTCTTTCTCAGTTTTTTTCTCAATGAATAGTAAGTTAAATGTCTGTATTTTTTCTTTCAGCAGTCCTTATCCTTTAAGAGCTGTATACTTCTTTTAAAAGGCAAGCATACGAGGTATTCGGCACACTCTTTGCATAAGGAAAAAATAGAGCATTTAATTCAATAGACTGAATTAGTGTGCTGCCCTAAATAAAAGGTTTTAGCATCCTAGAAACTAGGGCAACACCTCCTAATTATTTACTCTGATACTACATTTTTGCAAAGATGTGCATAATGAGGACTTTTAATTTACTGCACTTTGACTGGCATTGCCCAAGTTCTTGCTCATCTTTTCTCTTTGAGACTGAGAGAAGAGAAAGAGAGGAGGTGCTGGAACAGGCTTAGAAGCAAAATCCTTGAGAATTCTCTCTGGGCACAGATTAGTTTCTTTTGCCAACTTTCAACTGCTAAGCCTTAAAGCCCAGGCCCCTGTTGTGAGTGCAGGACAGGCTGTGCAATGTTACAAGGAGTTAGGAGGTTTGCAGTGTATTTATACAGAAATTCCAACGCTCTTTACTGTGCATTTTGTGCTATGGAAAAGATAGTTGATAGGTCCATAGTTTATTTTAAAATATCAATCTTTTCAGAGTGAAATTGTCCCCAGCAGGTTAAAGGAGCTAGTTTGGGGAAACAGAAGTCTGATAAGCAGCTTCTCACATCACGTGCTCTGTGTCCATATTTACCCTTCTTTTCTCTTACACAGCCTCTCAAGATCACTCCCTCCCCTCCCTGCAAAAAGCAACGTGCCTTCAAAAATTCCTTTTCCCTTCTCTTGGAAAGGTCACAAGGCAACACAGTGCTGCCACTGACCCCATTTGCTGTGCATCCAGTTTCCCCCTGCTGCAGTGACCAAGCCAGGGTAACAGAGCAGAGAGGGGATCGATGGGTCCCTGTGGCTCCTGTGCTGAGGAGCAGTGAGGAGGTCCAGAAGAGCAAGGGCACAGTGCTAGCAACTGGTCATGCAGCTTAAAACCCTTATAACAATTTCTTTGTCTATGTTTCCAAGATGTACAGTCAGGATTAACACATATTCATGATGGGAAAAAAAAAACAAAAACCAAACGTCAAAACAAAAAGTGATGGAAACCTTCACCCACATTACGAATTACAAATGACAAGTCACTTCTAAAGCCTTCATCAGGAAAATGCATACTTTCTGAGATGTTTTTTGTGAAGCTGCTTATATTTGGGATTTGCCTGGAATTTTAATTAAGTCTGCTATTTAACGTTCTTACTGTACCTGTGCCTAGAAGCCAAGCAAACTGATGCCCCAATGTTCTGGCTGCAATTTTAAACTAATATTTTAAAAATATGTGCAAAGCAGCCCTAATTCTGACTTTAATATTTTAGCACATTTCTAGTTTCCTCTCATCCTGAGTCTTGAAGAAGATATTGATTCTTAAGCTGGCATAGGTTACAATGCAACTTGTGAGATTTCATTATCTGACATCTCATCCTCTGCTAATATCATCTAGTACTTTATCTAACTCAGTAAGAACACAGCATTTTGTTTACATAGCCTAATTTTTGCAGTTGCTCTGTTTGGCAGTTATTAGAGTGCTCTTGCTACATTTAATGATACACCTGCTAGTGGCTTGGCTGTTGTGCAGTAGAATTTCTGCTTATGAAAATTTAAACATTCTATATTTGTATATTATGCCACTAGTAGTACCCTCACTATGAAACAGTTTCTAGGTTAAGCTGAAAGACTTGGAACAAAACAACAAAAAAATTTAAAACTACACACAATTATTATTTTCAAATCGGTGCCTAAAATTTGAATATCTAGGAGTTCTGAAGACTTTTGTTAAACGAACTGAAAAATTCAAATGACATTCAGAAATGCTTAACTTGTACCTATGTTTAGAGACAAATAAATTGATGGGTTAAGAAATTTTTGTTTAGATATGTGGGTTTAGGAAAGCTGAAAATAATTTCTCAAAATTTTACCTGGCAGACTAAAATATTCATATAAATACAGTATATAAGTTGTCAGAGACTTTCCCATGGTCAAGATGTGGACATTCAAATAAACAGCAGAATTCTCACAACAGATAGTACTCAGCAGTTTCAGTGGATTTTATTAGAATTAATTACACTTGAAAGTTGCAATATGTTTTCTTCTTCCTTTTCTTTTGTTTTACTTTCTGTGTAATTCAAGAAAAGAAACTATTATGGCCTTGAATAGGTAAGACACTGCTCCCTCAGGACTACCTTGCTCCTACTTGCTTCAGTCCCACCACTGCTTTGGAAAATTCCTCAAAGATGCTGGAGATAACTCATCTTCACGGACTAGGCTGGCACAGGAGCTAAAGCTAAGCAGGGCCAAAGTAGAGTACTTGTTTCTGCATTTTCATCAAACCAGCACTGAAACCTACCAGGCATGCTGTCACACATCTACATTTATTCACAGGTTTAGAGTCTTGATCTACTTTTTTTATTAAACTATTACTTTTTTCATTAACTTGCTTTTTATCTGAGATGAAACAACTTTTTTCTCTCACACCACCTGTTTGCAAGGATTATCCTTTAGTTCAGTTTTATGCCACCATTTAATTTAATTTTATCATGAGTGTCTTTTCTTATATTGACATAAATGTTTTGGTTTAGATGTTTTTATCCTGTTGGAAGCCAAACTGTGCAGATGTACATATTTTCTACCTTTTTGGTTTGTTTTTTTCAGGTAATATCAAAATTATCCAACAAGCCTACACTATCCCAGGTATGTTGATCACATTTTAACTATGCAAAGCTTCAGTTTGAACATTCACATAATTATAACCAGAACAAAGCTTGAAAACTCCTTCCTCTCCTTTTTAAAAACAGACTTCAAATTTTTCAGAATGAGAATTTAAACAGCATCCTGCAGATAGTTCTGCCACTGCCCATTTTATGAGTAACAGCTTATGATGTTTTTTCCCTGGTGCTAAATTTGAACACCCTCTTATAGCAACTACATTTTAAATACATGGCTACCCAAGCCAAAGTTTTGAATAGGGGTGACACTCATTCTCTGTAGAGTACAGGCAGTATCAGTGCCAGGTCCTGTACAATTTGATCATCATGACAGCCTTTGAATGACTGCTACAGTTGACAACAAGGCTTTTCTATTTTATAAAGACATGCCTCTTCATATATACCTCAAATGAAGTTCCCAGTTCACTAAATCTGTCAACATATACCAAGAGGAAAAGCATACACTCAATGAAAGTGTGCTGTAACACACAGCAAAATTAAATCCATGCTGCAAAAGATTTAGACAGATGCTAGTAGGGGCTTAGAATATTTGGATAAATTCCCCAAATCGGTATTTCCACCCAGCCAATCTGACTTGGCATGAATGTGGGAAATCTGACTATGCAGGGTCATCTGAGGTTTTCTATCTAAAGCTAACAAGTGCCTTAATCAGGCTTGATTAAGAGGAGTAGCCCATAAAAAAAAAAAATTAAAACAACTCCCTTTGAACCATGAAGTTGCATTTGATTTGTTAATTTGACCTGGAACCTGAGTCTGCCTTAGGCCATTCACCTACTACCAACACAGAAAGTTGTACCATGGGAGTAAATGGAACTATTTCTGAATTAAGGTCTGATGCTGTCTTGCTGTCTATGTTGGCATGTGTCGGCACTCATGATCAGCGTACTCTGTTACCACGAAAAAATAACATTGATCTCCTACACTATGCTTTGATTAATACATAAGCTACAGAACACAGGATTATGTTGCCTCTAAATTCCCATGGTTCCAACATCAAGCACCTAATTGCATTTTTTTCAAAACCAGATGTAGCTCTGCTTTCTTATGACTCAGTTCTGAAGCTGGAACTGTCACACTACTGGTGTGTTAATGGGACTTTGAGTGAACTGAAGAGTCTGTCTACCATCCCAGCAATGATCTCAGTTACAAAATTAAGGACACAGAGACCATTGAGCTTGAGCTGCACTGCTGTAAATGCCATCTATACAGTATAAAAGGTTCCATATGAAAAAGTGGTATTATTTGCATTACCAGCCTCAGACTTTTTCTGTGGACCACTGAGATTCTTGTAGCATAACATTCAAGAAATAATGCCTCAGCTAAACAAAATTAATCTTCTCTAGTGTACATATGGCAAATGGCTTGTAAGAACTAGTCATGGTCTCTTTCTGGGTATCAAAACATATTGCAGTGAGTTTGCTGACCCTGTCAGGAGTGACCTTTTTTAATTTGTTTGTATTTTTCTTGTGTCTGCACATATAGCCATAGCTGAGGCTATGGATGAGTTCCAAAAGAGCTCTCTCTAATGAGAAATTAAAGCTGTGTTAGGTCTGGATTTGTTCCAGAATGAATACCAGAAAAAAAAAAAAAAAGTGTTTCTGCAACACCAGGCTCTGAATTTTACGCTTGTATGTATTATTTGTTATTTTAGACAGAGCTCAAGGGAAATGGAAATATAAAGAAGAGACTCCCTTCAATTGTGGAAGATGAAGATGAGGAAGAGGAGGGAGAAGAAGAAAGCAGCACCCTTTCAACAATTGATACACGAAGCACAAATAGCTCTCAGCAGAAGAAGACTGCAAGCAGTAAAAGCCACCTAGGGAGAAACTTGAAGCAGTTGGCCTCAGGAACAGTGCCCTTTCATTCCCCCATCCGTGCTTGCAGTTCAAACCCTGCAAGAGCCAAACACGAAACAGAGCTCCATTACTACTCCAGAAGGAAGGAGAAAAACCTTAAATTGTACCTGTCAGCGCTGACCACCAGTGGCCCACCAGACCTGAGCCCAAGGTAATAGTCATGAATGGTCATTTTCTTCTCTATCATGTAACTCCTATTAAAAATATCATGATTTTGACACTATAAGAGTTATTATAAACTATTCGGAATAGTTTATACTTCTGTTCATCCCACATTATTGTGGGAACCATTGCAGAATATTATGACTTTAGAATTTTATTGCAAACTAGTGTTTTTACCCGTAAAAAGGGCAGTAAAAAAATGAGCAACTGCAAAAACAGCTATTTAAATAGTCTGGCCTTATGCTATCATTTTGTCTATAATGTTCATTCCCACAACAGCACTATGAAACATTCTGAGTCCATCAGAGATACAAAAATTTAGGAAGCAGGTAGATGAAATTATAGCATAACCACAAAAATACAAAGAAATTACTGCAGTAGAGAACTATAATGGAAAACAATTGCCTAGGAATTTTGGAAAATATTTAGAGGGGTTTTTCATTAGAGACAGGAAATCTGATAATGGAAGTTATACAAACATTAAATACTGAGTTTAGCAAACCTGTTTTGCTGTGTCTTTTGACATAAACAAACATGGTATAACAGTTTATTGAGGTATTACTAGTGTACAATTTAAAATAGTTCAAATTTTTATTTGTACGCTACTTATAAGTGATTTATGTAACTTGTTTCTAAATTGCTGCATCTTAGTTTTAGGACTAGTTCTTTAGAGAAATCACATACATACATACATATGGTACAAGAAGATGCAGTAGTTCATCTTCCAGTTTGAGTATTGTCTTCTATAAATTGAAGTGGTTTACGTGTCCAAGCACTTGCTTTATTCATTAGAGGCAGAGTGGAAGTTTCAAGAACTTGCCATTGCAAATGTGAAATAACCACAGCTTGAGCAATACTTGTTTAACTCTGTCAAAACACCAGTCTCTAAAGATGCAATCATAAAAAGGACATGGAAGATTATATAGAACCCTTTCCCCCGATAACATATTTTATCGGTACAGATACATTTCAAATGTTGGTACATTTGCAAGATACAAAACAATGTTCATTTTGTCAGAAATTCATGGAAATCGCAGAAGCATTTAGGTTGGAAAATACCTCCAAGATGGAGTCCAACCTTTGACAAAACATCACTGTGCCAACTAAACCATAGCACTTCCATGTGATATTTTCTCTTTTGTTTCCTAGATGGTGTATGAATTTGGTTCAGTTAGCTATGAGTAAAAGTCATTATCACTTATATTATAAGTGGTAGTTCAGGGAAAAACTAATTTTTATATTTTCTGCTGAAAATTAGTCTTGCTTATTACTGATCTGAACTTATGCAGTCAGACATTGTCATCCAAGGCTGCAAAAGGAAATATGAAAAAAGTACGTTCAAATATATTTTTTCCTGTTTCCATTCATAATTTTATAACTGCAGACTAATTCTGTTGATAGGTTGGAAAATCAGCCCAAGATGTATGTTTTTCAGCCTTTTCTTTTTCCAGACAAAACTTTTTCATGTTATCTCCTAGAATGGGCTTATATTATTAGAATATTGAAATTGAAAAGTCAATACCACTTTAAAAAATAGCCTTCAGTGTTTCATTTTAAGCATAAAGAAGAAAATAAGACCTTAACTAAAATCCTCATTTGGTGCTGGCAAGGGAAAGATGTTTCTGGTCGAAATATCCAGTCATTGCTGAGGTATATAACCACAGTTTCCTAAGAAACTCCTGCTGTGGATGTTTCCTAGAGAAAGCTAACTAGAATTCCTTACAGGTACTTCAGGATCTTTCTTTGTGCCCCACAGTAAAAGCAAGAAAGCCCAGAGACTGGGTCAAATTTTTAAAGAGCTCTTGATGCAAGGAACAGAAGCTAGAATTGTAATTTCTGAATAGGGTCCCCGTCTTCCCAATTGCTTTTTGGGTACTGCCTATGAAGTGGACGAGCACCAAAAGGAAGAAAATGTAAGTGATAATAAAGGCAGTCCTAGGAGGAAGCATTTATTTAATTGAATCTCCTCAGACCCACAGGGAGGAATGCACTCTAGCCTTAAGCAACTGGATAGAAGAGGTCACATTTTAACCTTTTCTGACTTTTTGCCTTCTAGGAGTAGAGATTTCTGTCTTTGGAGAAAATTCAGGGCTGTACAATAGCTGATTCAGAGAGGGGTGAGGCTTACCAATTGCCTTTGTCCTCTCATGTTTTCAATTTAGCAGGTTATGTAGTTCCCCAGCCAGTTCCTTGTACAGGAATAAGCATATTGCACATTACGTGTTTCCCACATAGAAGCCTGGCACTCCACAACTAGGCATTTTTGCTAATATGATTTCCTTTTAGTCTGAATCTTTAAACACTATAAAGAATGTAGCATCTATAAATTCCAAGTCATATCTGAGCAAGATTTCTCCTGTGTGCTCTAAAGGCAGTTAAACTGTTAGCATTTTATATAATTAGAAACCTCTACAAAAGTGATATTGGTGTTTAAAATTTGCCTTTTGAAGCAGTGAGGCCAAATGACAGAGGTCTGACAGAGTTCTGAGTTACATAGGTCTTTCAAGCCAAATACAACACAGATATCTCTGAGTTGTCTGTTCTTTCTTTCTCCAGGCATTTCCAGTCAAGAAGTTTTCCTGAAAATATCTGTTTTAGATGGAAAGTCTAATTTACATCATCACAAATTTATCCCCAATGGCTGAGAGGCTAAGAAATTTCTATATTAACCATTCCAGATTAGTATTTAACTCATCTCTCTACTGTAAGACAGAATATGAAGCTTGTTCCTGGACAAAACAAGAAACTGATATTTCTTATCAGTCAACTGGCAGTTGTATGATTCTCCTTCATTGACTTCAAAATAGTTCTTTTCATAGCACAATTTATTTTAACTGAGAACAGAAAATATTCATAATTATATGTTTTTAATATGTGTGTTGATTCCTCCAATACTGGTTATACTGGTTTTCTATTCTTTGCATGCAGAACTTGATTATTATTGTATGAAATACTGCTTTTTTTTTTGCCTTTTTTTTTTTTTTAACCTTTGGCTTTCTTGACACTGCAAATTAGAGATAACTATAATGCATGGGTAGAAATAACTGGCAAAAATACCTTTTCTAGTAATCAGATCCAATACCATTATTAATGTAACTGGGACACTGCAGACTGGTCTGCACATCTTCCTACAAGAAATTTGCAAACAAGATTGCCTTGCCAGAGCTAGTTAATTTTAAAGAAATTTAGAATAACTATTTGCATGGAAATGACACTTTTGACTGAAGTTTACAGAGATGTTTTCATAAATATATTATGTTCAGGCTTAGGCTCTGCCTGAGTAAACCTAATATAGGAGTCTGATTATGTGCAGGGAGATTTTAGCTTCACAAGAGCACAGTGAAGCCTCTCTAGGTTGTGCAGGAGAAAGAACAGCAACAGATTACTGTAGATACAAAAAGAAAATTATAGTCCATGTAGTTTAGGATTGGACCCAGAATATGCTGCAAAAGTCATGAAATTTTTGAAACTT
Source organism: Phylloscopus trochilus trochilus (assembly GCA_016584745.2). Taxonomy (NCBI): domain Eukaryota; kingdom Metazoa; phylum Chordata; class Aves; order Passeriformes; family Phylloscopidae; genus Phylloscopus; species Phylloscopus trochilus. The sequence continues at coordinate 36,844,243 of WQNJ02000546.1, forward strand.
CAGTTAATTATACTTGGCCTACATTCCTTCTGTTATCAGTAATTTTAATTTTTAGTGACTCACAAGAAGTTATGCCAATATAATAGGTTCTGCTTTTCTCTAAACTTGATGTTGTGAAAAAATTACCATTGTTTAAAATTGTGCCCTTTAGGAGTCATTTTTACAACATAATTTTGAAATTTTGTTTATGAAACTGCTCCATTACTGCAATTTTTCTCAACAGAATTGTCGATGGCATTGAGGATGGAAACCATAACGAAGAAAGCCAAACCTTTGACTTTAGCTCTGATCAGCTCAGGCAGGAATCCAGGTTATCTCCTACAACTGGAGGTGAGGGTTGCCTGGGAAAATCACTTTGTAGAGAAAAGAATTTTCATAAATGCTTTTTGTTCCCCTTTATTTCTTTGATCCTCACCAGTGGCATGAATAGATTAAATATATAATTGTATTCTCAATACCATTTCAGTGCCACAATTGTAAAAAAAAAAAAAAAAATCCCAAAGATCATTTGTTGCTTTCCTGCTAAGAGACAGTGATGATAAAATTTTGTGAAGGGAACTGGTTTTTTGTGCATTATGCTTTACCAGAAGAATTGTAGAATCTACCTAACGCTCCCAAACCTTTGGTCATGGAAGGTACTAAACACAAGGACAGAATTGAACATAAAAACATTCTAATACCAAACTGAGAAAAAATACAAGCCATAAACAAGGAAAAAAAAATCACCAAACCAACCAAAAAAAAAAAAAATCCAACCGAAAAACCACAACAAACACCCAATTCATTGAGAGCCATATGTAAACCTGTCTCTTAACATTTTTAAAGATATATAGAGAAGTGGAGGGGTATGGGAGTAGATAGATTTTAAAAACAGTTAAAACCTTTAATAACAAGGGTTTTTAGGAAGCCTTGTTATGGCCTACAACCTGACAAGGTTGATGAAGTAGCACCACAAAGCAACGGAACTTGTCAAGATTAGGGGAAAAAGGATCAAAGACAGAGACAGAGGGACTTTTTCCAACATCTCCTCTTTTAGAAGTAAACAGTCCCCACATAGCTAAGTACCTTTATGATGGGGGATCTAGGACACATATTGCTTCTCTGAAAGCCAAGCAGGAAAATAATAATTAAAGTTTAGTCATATTTATGACTATTTAAAAAATGTTGAGGTGTCATGGCACCAGGGTTGTTATTTTCATTCTTTCAGGTCCAGAGTGAAGAGAGCAGTATGGGTTTTATTAATTGCACCTTTCTCAAACATTATAAAATGAACATTTTATAATGGTTTAATTCTAGCCAACTGCAAAACAAGTTTAAATTTAAAGGATTGGTTAAGTGCAAGAATAGTATTATCGTTTCCAAATGATTATACTCATTTGTATGGATTTGAATTATTTTCAGAGGCTGAAATTGGTGCTGCTGTGCTTGTTATCAAAGCAGAAGAGACCAAACAGCAGATCAGCAGACTTAATAATGAGGTAACAATATTTTGTGGGGGTTGAAGGATATTAACAATGATTCAAGGAGTGCTGGAGAAAACTCAGAAAACTCAGGAATGTGATAAACGTGTTACAAAAGTGTTTACAAAACTGGATGAGGTTCCCACATGTAGGGCAGCTTGGGGCTTTTAACTCATTCTCAGATTAATTTTCTGCATGAAAACTACATAAAATTTTGTGTCACATGCTAGGGCTAAAACCAAAGTGAGGACTTAGTATTTACTCTCTTCTGGGTATGCCTCTATTTGTCTCATTCCTCTCACTCATTTCCCCAAGTTTCCTCTCCCAAATTTTCTTGTCTTGATATGTGTTGTGCTTTTAGAAAATTTTCTTGAAAGAAATGCAAATCCATTGATGTTCAAATTTACATGAAATGATTCAAGTCACTTTACCTGTGTTCTGCTTAGGATGAAAGAGAACTTCATCCCTTCCGGCTCAAGCAATACGACCTGAGGAATGCAGGGCCAATAGTGTTCAGTGGCACTTTCTATTCCTTGCTTTTAATAGCTTCAAACATATAATCAACTATCAATCCAACACTAAGGAGATGTTCTGTGGCTAAACTGTTTCATTTACACAGCCCTGGCAGTACTTTAGCTAATAAGATTAAAGCATCAGACTAACTTCACAGTTGTACTGCAAGACTAAAATCTATTCCCAGCCTACTCTGTCTTTCAATGTGAAAAGATTAGAGACAATTGTCTATATTTCCACATGAGGAAACATTTAAATAAGTCCCAGCACACAGTTTCACTTCTTCCCTGAGCTCTTGGGTTACCAGAAATGTCAAGTTTTATTTTTCCTTCTTTATCATGTACGTTTAATCTAGTTATTATTTCCCACTTACAGAGTATTGGGTTTGTAAACCTCTTTCATACTGAGTCAGCTGAACTTGGTTAGATAACTTAAATATCCTAAGCTAAGACTGCATATATGGTTAGCTAGTTACTATGACTGCATAGTTTCATTTGTATGTCAAACTGTAGAGTTCAGACAGAAGTCTCATGACCTGTTGGCTATGGGTCATGAAAAGCTAAAGGTTTTTACTTGGTCAAAGAACTCAAGAAAAACTTCAGGATGTTCATTGACACCACCATCATGATAGAAAATTATGTTTTCTATGTAATGACTTTGAAACACACAAGTCATATTGATTCATCCCTTTTGAGGACAGTAATTTTTAAAATAGGAAGATGTATTATGTGGCTATCTGCAAGAGGCAATCGGAAAATATATCATGGTGACAGATGTTCCAAGGCAGGCATATTGTGGATTAAATAAACATTTCAACTGGAATAGTCCTGGGCTTCTCATGCTTTTCTGGTGAAAAGTGATAACTAAATAAATCTTGGAGCTGGGTAATATGTAAATCAAAAAAGAAAAAAAACCTCCACATATTCAAGGCCATTTCTCTCCACACATAATTTTAATTTTGCCCTAATAATACTATCTGAGCAAAATGTTATGCCACTTGTTTGTTCACATTAACATAACACAGGCAGTAGGACTAGATTTAGATTTCATAAGTAATATTCTGGGCTCAAAACTCAGAGATGGATGGGTATCCTCCAAGTCCTCTCCTGGACCAAAATTTACATTGGAAAAGCTGCATGACTGAAAGGCTGCTTAATTGCATATTCTACATGTACTCAAACATGCCCCAGCTGGAGTTTCTGAAGTGATAGTACAGAGTTGGTGCCTACCCAAATGAGCCTCTGGGTAGCCTTGCTGATCCACAGGAGCTGCTGCTTGGAGTTTTCTGTTGTTGTATTAAGTATAGAAGAGTTGTAGACCCAGTGCTTTCATCATCCCATAAGATGACCAGTAATAGGAACTTGTCACTGATGCTGTAGCAGACTAGTAGCAGTAGTTAAAATACCAGCAGAGTCAGAAACAAAGTTCTCTATTAAAGACATGCAGTCTCCTCCTGGTAAAGAAAATAAGAGAAAACAGGTCACAAGTAGCCAGCAGCAATAAACACTGTCATTAATACATTTTCCAGTGGAGATCAGTAATCAATCAACGAATGCAAAAATAACTGCTTTCATGAAAGGCAATTGTATTACAACAGTTCACTAGTTAGCTTAGAAACATTTCAGCTGTTCATGGGAGGGGGGAAAGACATGTGTCTTTCCATTCAGACTTTCAATACAGTCTCTTGTTAGCAAAGCAAGGCAAAAAGTTACCCCAGAGAAAAATCTACAATATTAGCTATATCTAGTTTAGAAATACAGCTGAGCTCTTGGCAGTATTTTAGGTATATGGCATTCGCTACATAATCCAAATGCCATTTCCTTTACCTAAGAGAGTAACAGAAGTCAATGCCTCGGTTTCACTTCTCAGATTTGTTAACATCAGTTTGTAATGGATGCATGACATCCTGTAAGGTGAGTAGTCTCCAGAGTCAGCACAGCTGATGTGAGACAAACTTGAACACAGCCCTCATTGCTGTTGTAGAGCTCCATGGTTTGGCTGCTTAGACCTTTTTAAACCTTTTCACTTCCTCACCTAACTTCACTGCTCATTGAGCCTGCATGAGATTCAAAGTGATACAGGAATTTCCTTTCAGTTCAGTATTGCCAGGTAGAGTGGACTAGGACTTCTTCATCTCCTACCATGTTTGTCCCTTCCACTTAGAATAAATAATCACGAATAAAGCAGGCATGTCATTCATTATAGTTCAGTAACTTTGGTATATGGCAGGTGAGAGCTAAGGTTGAGGTTCTTGTTCTGGTAAAAACAGCTATTTGAACAATAGTTTCAAGATTAGATTACTGGATACCTATCAGCATTGTCCATTTGCTGAGCTGGGAAAAGCTTGATTCAAAGTCCTGCTCCAAACTAAGCAGAGGAAGAATTCAGAAAGACTCCAGCCTTATGAGTCTGTGTCCTTCCTTTGCAGAGATCTGTACACCTGACCTGGTCTATCCAATGCATTTGTCTGCAAAGAGTGATCAAATGAGTGTATCTGAACATTCAGCATATTTTCAGAGGCACCATTTACCTGATACAATCATAGATAATGACTAAGGAGCCCACAAAGTAAAAATATGAAACCACTAAGCAGATTTTCTGAAGTATACAGATGGCCAAGCTCTCTAGATTAAAGCACCTGCCTATCACTGTCAATTGTCTGTATCCTATTAGGCTTTTAACTCTCTAGCATTTGAATGCCACTGGATGAAAAGAGCAGAGAAATACTTTTACGTTGATTCAGTTTAAAAAACCCAAACCTGAATTATTTAAAACAGACCAGCTAAAATAAGAAAAATACGTAATATTTAGTTGTATTTCCTCCCCTAATTACATGTACACATTCTCCATTCAAAAACATGGGTACGTGATTTTGAGCTCAGATCAAAATGCCATCTCATGCAGTGTCTGAAGACAAACTCAGATTGCTTTGTCATGACCCCTGGTTTCCTCATATGCAACCCAGCTTCAGTGCAGTCTCCCTCAGCTTCAGAAATCTGGGGGGCTGAATCCATGCTTTACCACATTAGTAGATCCCACAATTACAGTACCAAAACAGTATAATGAACACAGTACTCAAATTTCTCCCATTCAACTGAGCAACAAACACAAGGAAATATGAATAGGGTCAGGTTCTGAGCTAGATAATTGCCTTCTATTTAGTTCCACATTGGAGCACTTAGTGGAAATTCAGCTATTTTTAATTTTAGGGTTTTTAAATGCAAGTACTTAAAATACTCTAAACGTCTGGCACTTATGCAGAACAGAGAAAATATATTCACAGGGATATTTAACCTTCATCTAACAAAAGGAACAATCCTAAACAAATATGTTTATTTTCCAAATCATAAATTTTACACATATATTATTTGTAAATGTATTTCAAATCCAGCTGCCAAAAATTAATCCCATTCTCCTCTCAGTACAGAAAAAAAAAGAATTTTTAATATTAAATATGTATGCAAATGATAATCAAGGCCACTAAAGAAAATCTGGTGAAACTTTCAGTTTTACATAGGGGATATACTGTTAAAGTTCAATTTGCAACTTGAGAGTTCATATAATGAACTCACTTGACTTAGAGTAATTAAGTACGTGCTCTTCTTAACAAGTTCATAACTATATTATCACACGAGAGAAATTACTTCGCAGCAAGGCTATCTCAGTGATTTGGTTTGTAAAACATCTTTCAATCAAGAAAAATGTGGCAAAAAGTGAACTAAATTACATTTATAGATGATGAAAACTATTAAAACAAATCCTTCCATTTTGGATTTCAGCCATGTAAATTTCACATTAAAGCCAAGACATAAAACCAAGTATCATTTGTATGAAAAAATAAAAGCTTTCTAAACAATACGTGCAGAGTAAACGCACTTTGCCTACTGAGGTTTATAAAAATATATCCTCTCTTTTAGCAATGACATTCATGTTTCCAAAGAACTTTTACCTTGTTGTTTTGTCTCTCTACTTTCATACATTGGTAGTTGTAGAGAAGCCTTTCCAGCTAGTTTTTTTCTTCTTTTAATATCAGTTTAATTGGTATTGGCTGATTAAGGTAACAAAAACAGTTGATGCTTAAAAGCTTAGATTATATTTTTTTAACCAGAGCACACTGCACATACATGGCATAAGTCCCATATTCTGTGACGTGTCCCTTGCACTTCTCATTGGTGGAAAGGTACCGGAGACAAAGGAATTAACCAAGAGGCAGCCATGCAGTATACAGATCAACTGGGCATGAAAACCTGACTTCAAATTTGAATAAAAAATATTATTACCATGACAGATGATGACAATTGTCCAGTTAATCTCTAACAGGCATTTCAAAATGATCCTGTACTCATAAGATCTATTTTCCCAACATCTAAATTCAACGCCTGTGGGTATGCAAGTTCGTAAGTTCACTGTTTTGTATTTGTTTGTTTGTTTGTGGGGGTTTTTTTGCCTAGAAGATCATAATAAAAAGTTGATTGGTGTTCTCTTTCCGAAGTCAATTTATTCTGGAAACATGCTATTCCAGCAGATCTCAGCAAACCAAATTCCTTCTGTCTTTCTTTGCCCATTACACTTGCAAAAAGACTCTTCATTTGGTATCATTTTCTTTTGAATTGTCTTTGGTTACATCTTTGAAGTCACTGACAAAGTACACAATCTCAAGGAGCCTTAGTAATTCCTTGTGAAGAGAACCCCCTTCTAGAGTTCAATTAAAGAAAATACACTCTTTGTATATCCTGGGAGTATGATTAATGCCCACAAAGTGTCATTCAGCAGGACTCCATAGACATTTTTCTATAATACTCTGCATAGGCAAAATATTATATTCATGCCTCTGACATCTTTTCAGATGTAATGTTTAACATTTATCTTTCTTGAATTTCATATCACTGATATTTAAAAGTGAACATGAATTCCATTTAGACATTAAAAATAAACATTAAATAAAAACAGATCAGGATAAGGTGCTAAAAATATCTTAAAATGTCCATGGATGACAGCAAACTATTGTACATAAATCATTCCAACCATGTAAGAATCCAGCTTATGGTGATTATGTCCCCTTCCTATTTTCTCGTAGTTTTAGAAGAATGTCAGGTGGACAGTAACATCTTAGAAGTCTTCTGACAAGATGTATACTGCATCTAAAGTTTCTTATATTTTAAAACAGCTTTTCAGTTAAAGAACAGATTTATAGTTTTTCTGGGGTTTGTTCTTAAGAAATGTAGTGTTCTCTTTTAACTATTCCTTTAGATGCTTGTAGAAATTTTCTGCTTAATATTTTTGCCCTATATCATATATGCTACCTCAGGCTTCCTTTCATCAGTAAATATTGCCAGCTTCTTCTCTCCCAGCCACCTGGGATTTCCACAATCCTCCATTTTCTCACAATCAATAGCCAGTCAATCAGTTTGCCCTTGGTAGTTTTTGAATTCCTTAAAGCAGTAATTTCCAAACCTGATTTTCTTATTCCCACAATTATGCTGACACCATCCTGATTCTTTGCCAGCCTGAAGGCAGAATCCACATCCAGCAATCACAGAATCATGAGATGCCTTGCCTTGGAAGAGTTCTTAAAGATCATCTACTTCCAACCCCCCTCCCATGGGCAGGGACACCTGCCACTAGATCAGTTTTCTCAGAGCCCCATACAACCCAGCCTTGAACACCTCAAGGGATGGGGCACCCACAGTTTCCCTGTGCAATCTGTTCCAGGGCCTCACCACACTCACTGTAAAGAATTTCTTCCTAATATTTAAACTAAACCTATTGTCTTTGGGGTGAAGGGGTGAAGTTTGCACCCCTTCCCCCTGTCCTGTCATTACATGCTCTTGTATGATCCCCTTCCATCTTTCTTGTAGCCTCCCTTCAGGCACTGGAAGGTTCCAATCAGGTTATTTCAAAGCCTTTTTTTTTTCCAGGCTGAAAATTTCCAATTCTCTTATCTTTTCCTTGGAAGACAGGTGCTCCATACTTCTAATCAACTTTCCTCTCCTACCCCTCTGCCTCCCCTCTCCTTCCTGCCAGACTCACTCTCAATGAAGAGCCACAAATTATTATTAAAATTGCACTTTGGGAACCCCTTTTCTAGACTGAATTTCATGGGACCCCTGTTAACTTGAGTATATTTAACTAATCTAGTCCTTTATACTTCTCTCATTTATCCTTACGTGTTTAATAGCAATAATCTTGGTGTCCTAATTTACCCAGACAAACTGGTCACTGGAACTACCAAAGAGCTGGCTAGACAATCAGCAGACAAACGACCAAATTTCCTACTCCTACATGGTAAAGCCAATTTCACGACCTTCCAGATTCCTGGATTTATTTAACTGAAACTGAATCATCATATCATTACACAAATCCTATAGATTTAATCTGAAGTCAGATTAGCTGCACTGGATTTTTTTTTTCCCTTCTGCAACTAGCTTTGTTTCTAAAGCCATTAAATCAGAAACGTCTGTCACCATAATAGCAAAGGCCACAGAGTTGCTGATAGATGATCAGTGAAGAGTCTGTCTCCGCTCAATTCTCATTTCATTCCTTTAACAACACAGCCAGTAAAAAACCAAATGCCAGCAGTTAGCCAATCTGAGCCTTCAAAGGCAATTCATTATAGGTGAAAATCTCCCTGACTTAATAAAAACCAGAATAGAAGAAGCAATTAAAGACCAAGCAAGGGAATAGAGAAGCTTCCATATGCATTGCAAGCCAGCCAGCTCCTCCACTTTGCCAAAATGCAGCTTCCTTTTCTCAAGAAGCCAATATTTGTCTTCACTTCTTTGGGTGTTCAGAAAGAGTCATAGCAGGAAGACATCTGGGTCTGAAATTTGAATTTCAAAAGAGAGAGAAAAATATTAGTACAAACATAGTACAAATCAGAATCAGCTTCTAATCAGAAAAAAAGTCTTATTCCAGATTTATCCAGGAACAGTGATGAGAGTTAGGTATTCCAGTAGAAAATTTGTCTTTAAAAAATTATATGTGGGAATATATAATGGAAAAACAAAGAAATCTGTTTAGCCATTTAAACAAAGCAATAAGCATCATCATCATCTCACATGACACCATTCCTACGTAACTACATGGAACAAAATACTCAAACTGCTCAACAGTTTCATACTGGTGACAAAAATACTCTTTCTTCTGAAACTGTTAAAGTAATCTGAAAATGCAAAATACATCTACTAAAAATTGTATTTAACCTCTCTTTTGAATATATTCTTTCCTGGCAACGTAGTTTACTAAAAAGGCACCAACACATTGATTTCAACCAATTTGAGAAGCATCTCTTGCTATGGGAAGCTAAATCTGTTTAAAACTCATCCAGAGTTTCCTCATCCAGAAACATTGCAGTATCTTTTTCAAGTCCTAGGAAGTGTTAAGGCAGCATTTCAAGTATATTTAGGATTTCAGAGATAATTTTAAAGCTGTCTGCCTAGCACAGCACAAACCATTTGTACCAGTAGCTGTTTTGCCTAGCAATAATCAGCGAGCTTCTGAAAAGAGTGCAGCCTTACCAGCATGCCAGGAATCAGCCCTTTTTCCTCAGGAGGAAACTGTACTGCTTTCAATTTCTCTTTCACAAACTTAAAATTCCCTTGTTTTTTAATCCCAGTTCTTTTGCACTTCCTCAAACACTGTGCAATTTTTAATAGTACTAATAAAAAAAATTTCCCCCCATTACACCTTTTTATTTGCATCTGCTCAAGGATCTCTGCAGGGTATAAAAACAATAGCATAAACAGTGTAAGATTGGTAGGAACACTAACAGTATATTATACATGTACAGAGCTATAATAATAAAGAGACAGGTGATAATTAATAGTGATATAGATACTGGAGCTTTAATCTTGTAAAATCCTGAAAGCTATCTATTTTTTTTGTATACATGACATCCAGAAGAGGTCCAAACAGATCTTACTAGTTGGAAGTGGTGAATTAAGTTTGGCATAACTACTCTATCATACTACTGGAAACCATTAAAGCCTGCTTTATAGGGGTTTATCAGGTAAATTCCTATGTTGGTGCAAGAGCAAATTTACGAGAGGACAACACTCTACAAGTTAGCTGATATATCAAAACCAGAGTATCTGGGCACTAGAGCAAGTTGTAATGAACAGAAATTCAGGGCTGTAACAAGTGCTGATGCCGGGATTGATTTTTCCTGTATTTTAATGAATTGGCAAAAGAAACACGCTAAAGGATGATTAGACTTCTAAAAAGCTCATAAGTGATGAGAAATGGAAAACAAAACCATGGATCAAACCAAACAAGACATTTTAAAATTGTGGATATTTTCACACAGCATTCATCATTTAGGTAAGGTACATACTCATAAGGTAGTGTCAATATTTCTATTTGCACACCTGCAGAAAGCCCTGAAAAATGATGCAAGTTGGAAAATTATACACAAAAAATCGTTGCTGTATTCACTAGGTGTAGGGGCCAGTAATGATCCTAAAAAGAACTGATGACCGCTGAATCTAGATAGCCATGAGTTTGACTGTCTGTCATCCCCCATTCTTTCCAAAAAAGCTTTTGGAGGTTTTGCAATATCATCTCCTAGGGTCCAACAGAACATAGGAGTTCTTGTGAAGTTGATTTGTCCAGAAATCTCACTGATTTCTTACAGGTGGACGGTACCAAGAACCTCCACCGGCTGCTCTGACCCCGCAGGGATCCTGTTCACAAAACACTTTGGCAACATATTTCAATTTTTCTCATTAACTGAAGTTACCAGGCATTTAAAGCTCAATGTCTGCTGGCAGAAGGCGATCTCATGGCATTCTCTATCTCCCATGACTCAGTAGACAACAAGGCAGAAAGAAAGAGAAGTGCAGAGACACAGAGATCCTGTCACCTGCCACTCAAGAGTCTCCTCCCTTTAAGGATTTTTCTCTCCAGAGGCAGCGTGATCACTGCAAAACTATTAAACAATATCTTGGTTCTGACCTCTAAGCTCAGAGAAAAATAAACAGATCTGTAGAAGCTGTATTGGAACTTCCTACTTTCTTCTCTGAATTTCTTTATAATTATTGTACCAAATGATTGTAGCAAAACAATCAAACTCAGCCTGAAGTGTAGTTCCAGCAGATTTCTTCAGAACTATCCTGCCAGAACAATGAAAATTAGTCTGTGTAGGTCATCTAATCAGTCGTGTCTTTATGTGAGGTCAAAGAAAGGCTCCCTGAAATAGCGTTTTTTGTTTTTGACATGTGGCTTGAAGATGAATGTGCTGTCATGTCTTTTTTTCAACAGAGTAGCATCAGTATGAGAAACTCTATTTATAATGATAATGACAGTGCTTTGACCTAAAATAGATTGATAGCTATCATAGAGATAAATTTAATTTCTACCCTTTGAAATGATGAGTGGGTTACTAGTATGTTTGAGCTAGACTTTTTGTTACCCAGAACATCTGTATAAAGGCCTAAAAAATGCCCCCATTAATGTTCAAATGCCGGTCAACTTTAAAACACAAATTCAGAACTTGCCAATCTGACCCCCACCCAAAACGGCAGTGTTGAGGAAAGATTTCATGTACTTTATGAAACTAAATGGATGCTATCAGTAGTTTCAGCATTTAAGAGAAAAGGTGTTTAATAAAAAATCAGATTCTTTCTTTTGCATACGCACCAGAGAAATCTATGCAATGGATTACTGTCTATGTAGTACCTTTCAAGTATACACAAGAGTGCATGGAAACAAACTGTTTCACCATCTTTTATATTTTTTAAATAATTAAAGGTAGCAAGTGAGTTTTAGAGTCTCCAGTTTTTCCTCCCCTTTTTTTCTGTTTTTAGTAGTAGTCCACAAGATATTCATAGAACTACTATTTGCATCCAGCAACTTAGAGTATGGATTTCTTTTGTTTTACTGTGAAGGCAGCAGTATACTTCACACTTATTTCTAAACAAGATTCCACAGGACCTCATTTTTTATGTAATTCAACAGTATGAAATTGTTTAATATGAAAGTTTTATGGTTTAAAGTATTTAACAATTGATCAAGAAAATATTGATGTCATACTGCATCTGGAAATCATCTCAGTTCTGACCCTATGACCATTTTTTATATACAGAGAATCACTTGAAATCAGGTGGATTAAAGTAGTTGGAAAGGCTATTTCCCACACATAGAGCAGCAGAGCGTATTTCTTTAATGTAGACATTGTGCCAAAGATCAAAGTTGCTATTGCTAGAAAGAAAAGGGGGATGTATGTGCATATTTTAGGCACTGTGCATGAATAAATACCGTGATATTTTGCCCTTTCATAACAGATGACAACTTTAAGTCAAGAAGTCTCACAATTACGTAAGGATATGAAAAATGTGGTGCACCTTCTGGAAAACCTGCTCACGTCCCAGAAGCCTCCAGGATTCTGTGCTGTGCACAGCATATCTCGAAGTCCCACACTGGATAGTCTGCAGTCTCGAGTGGCCTGGACTACACATCAACCTTGCTCGCACATGCAAGCTGGGAACTTCACTTGCACCAAAGCACAAGTTTGTCATGGAAACACATTATGTGACATTTGGAATACAGATCTCTCTTCTGTAGGCAGCAGCCCCCAAAGGACTGAACCCAACCTGCAAAATTCTATGGACGGTGAACTTTATTATACACCAGGCCTTCAAAATTCCCCTTCCCAGTATCAGGTAATTCAGAAAGACAATCTGCAATTTTTAAGATGCACCTCTCCCCATTCAGACACTACCCTGACTCCTCTTCAGTCTATTTCAGCAACACTTTCTCCTTCAGTATGCTCTTCATCAGAGACATCACTGCACCTAGTGCTGCCCAGTAGGTCAGAGGAGGGGAGCTTTAGCCAAGGAGCAATTAGCTCACTAAGCCTTGAGAACCTGCCTGGATCATGGGACCTGGAAGGAACAGCCGGAGTAACTTCTGCACAGACTCCAGATTTCCCAACAGACATTGTGACAAGCACAAGGGATGTTAAAGATAAAGATTGCCAAGCCATAGATGTATGAGAAACGGTGAAGTGGCACTCAAATCATGTTCCGTAGCTGCCAGTTTTAAATTTAGAGAGAGTACTGCATGACTGCTGTACTTGATCTCTGTTTTGGCGATCATGGAGATTTACAAACATGAAAATTCAGACATATAGAAAGTAAGAAAAGGTAATTTTAGTTCATACTATAGGAAAAACAATTTCTAGCTTCTAGAAGCATGTTGAAAAAACATTTTAAATACAGATATAACTTGTCTGTTTGGCAGACTTTTGTGATAGTCCAAAGACCCTGAGGGTCAGAGCAGCTGGAAGTCTAGCACAAAGAACTGTCATGGGTGGCTTTTGTTCATCGAAGCAAAGGTTTTCCCTGAGTGTCTGACTGTTGTTCCCAAACAATATCTATGGCACTGTTTGCTTCAGGTGATCGTGGGTCCTGCTGGTCTTTTTGTCAGTTCTGTGAAGGCAAAGGGACAATATTCGCTGCATGTCATCTAGACAATCAACCAAATAGAGCTGCTAGAGAGTGCTTAGTTGTTGCACGTTATTTGTCATGTAAATGAAACCTCTTAATTTATCAAAAAAATACTATTTTTATATACTTGGTATGAAACATGTACCTAAAAATATTTAAAATATTTATAAAGAAAATAAGAGTCTGGTTTCATTTTGGTAAAAGCTTGCAGTTTTAACAAGAAATGCACTACCATCATGTATTAGATCAAATACTATTTATTGTTAAGATCTCATGTAGTTTACAAATGGCTTCCCTTTTATGTGCATGCAATTTGCAATGAATGTACTCATTCTGGTGGAATACCAATGAATTAAGGTATTATTTTAATTACAAAAATAAAAGAGATGGAATGTTGTATCCTATAATAAGGTATCACTACTTAAAAAGTGAGTTGTTATACTGATAATATTAAGTACTCTTGGTTTGTGTCTAAGTATTGCGCTGTCATTTGTAAGACCAAGTCAACGTTTTAAAACACATTCCTGTTTAGGGGCTTTGTATCTTAAGAAAATTTAAAGGGATGAAAATCAATGAGCAAACTGAGGAATATTAAAGGAGAAAATTACAATATTAGTAAGTCCAAATCAAAGAAATAAAATTGAAACCATTATTTATTAATTGATCTTTTCGTTTCATCTCTAACAGCTAGCTTTGATTTTTAGTCAGATTTTTTTTAAGAGATAGATACTATAGGTTTGGCAAATTATTTAATCCAGAACCTGACTTAATGCCCCTCCCAATTTTTTTCTGGTATTTAAGGTACCAGAAACATATTGCTACAGTGCAACCAAAGCTACAGATTTGCATTGGAATTTTGATTTTTATGTATAAATATGTGCAGTATTCATCATGTTTATAGATCCTTTAGCAAGCTTTAAAAAAAAACCAACAAACCAAAAAACAAACAAACCCAAAAGCAAACCACAAAACCCCATGCCTATAAGCCTAAATACATGTGCTATAATCGATAAGTAAACCAAGTTACATTTAATAATTAATGAAAAATGGTAGTTATCAAATTAAAATTTTTACAGAGCACATATTTAGATTTAACTTCCTTAAGAGGCTGTTTTCATGATTTTTTAATGAAAACTTCAAAGATGTATATTTTTTAACACTTGGCTGTGTGTGGGGACACAAACCCCAGCTGATACTCTGCATCCGACTTATATCCTTTCACATCCTTTCTGTGCCATTTCTCCTACTGGTACAAACTAGGGATGAAGTGCCATCTCCCATTTTGGTCTGCCTGAATTTTGCCAGTGTGTCTACACCTCAGTGTGAGCATGTTTATACAGGGTTTCTTACTTTCTCTCTATTCCAGCTTTTACTTTGTTTAAGGTTAAATAGAGAGATGCTGATTAAATAAAGAATATCCCAAAAATTTTAAAAAACAGTAAAATATTATAGTAACAAATACAATAGCAAGTAGAGGTCTATAGTATTTGTGCAAACAATCCTGGTTCACCTTTTTAGACATTTGCTGTTGCCCACCCCACTTCATCATTGGGGAGGATGGGGAAGCTGCCTGCTCCCCACTCCCCCAGGAGTGGGGCAGGAGCCCCACCTCACCTCAGCACCCTATAGGCACAGTCCTCTCCTGTCCTTACCACAGGGTACAGGTGTCATCTCCCTGGCATGCACAGGCACATGCTGCACAGCTGTCCACAAATCCTGGTTCCTCAGCCTACTGAATTCCAGCTATTGACTGAGAATGCACCAACACCATGCCTGGTTCCCAATATCGTTTAACAATTTCCATTACACATATAAATTGAGAGAAGCATTTGCTTTCTCGTTTTGTGACAAATAAACCTTATGTATATACGTTAAGATTTTGGCTTTTTTTTTTCATTTTCCAGTATAAACACTGGTGTCATGAGATTAAAAGCAGATATTTTGTACTGGAGTTTTTGTATCAGTTTTGTATGAAAGTTTAAAAAGGTCAGTGGAAACACACAAT
The DNA here is from genome assembly GCA_016584745.2 of Phylloscopus trochilus trochilus. Taxonomy (NCBI): domain Eukaryota; kingdom Metazoa; phylum Chordata; class Aves; order Passeriformes; family Phylloscopidae; genus Phylloscopus; species Phylloscopus trochilus. The sequence continues at coordinate 36,859,665 of WQNJ02000546.1, forward strand.
ACCTCTTTGCATACACAGCCTTAGCTTTATCGTGGTACATTTAATCCCCAAATCAAAAAAAAAAAATGCATGTGCAATAATTATGAAGAAATAACACCAGGATATCTGTCCTAAGTGATTCCTTGTTTCTGCAACTGTCAAACACATCCCAAAGCTGGCAAACACTATACTGTTTGTGTTTGCCATAGTTTCAAGGAACACACCTGAACTGCAGAGATTCTGTAAGATGAGCATCACACAGGTGAGTGTACTGCCTTCCAGGGAAAAGCTCAAGCAACTTCAGACAAGGCAAGAGTTCATTCCAGGTGTTGTGGTTTAACCCCATCCAGCACCCAGTCCCATGCAGCCACTCACTCATTTCCTTCCTGTCAGAATAAGCAACAAAATTGGAAAAGTAAAAGCCAGAAAACTCATGGGTTGAGATAAAGACAGTTTAAGAGGGAAAGCAAAAGCCGTGTACGCAAGCAAAGCAAAGCAAAGCAAAGCAAGGAATGAATTCACTGCTTCCCGTGGGCAGCAGGTGTTCAGCCACCTCCAGGAGAGCAGGACTCAGTCATGCATAACTGTGACTTGGGAAGACAAATGCCATCACTCCAAATGTCCCTCCCTGCCTTCTTCTTCCTCCAGCTTTAATATGCTCAGGATGGCACCATATGGTATGGAATGTACCTTAGGTAAGTTGGGGTCAGCTGTCCTGGCTGTGTCCCCTCCAACTTCCTGAGCACCCCCAGCTCCCTTGCTGGTGGATGGGGGAAGGAATAGAAAAGGCCTTGGCTCTCAATGTATGCCCTGCTCAGGAGTAACAAAACTCTTTCATCACCCTGTTTCAGCAGAAATTCAAACCACAGCCCCTTACCAGCTGCTGTGAAGAGCTGGTATGAAGAGCTGTGTGAAGCAAATTAAAAATCCCAGCCAAGACCAGCACACCTGGCCAAAATCAAGTAAGGAAAGAAGAAGGTCTTGAAGGGTTGTACTATTTTAAACTCTCTGACATCATCATAATATGAAAAAAAAAAAAAAAGCATTCCCCAAGTAGCTTTTGTTGGAAAGCATCTGCAACCAGTGCAAAAATTTTCAGTTTTGAAAGTGAAATGACAATTCACAGGGACAAATGTGGAATGGAACAGTATCCAAGCAGGATTACCATGGACATAATAATTCTACACACAGAGTGGTCATTGGGGATATCTGGGATTAAAGCAACAACCACTGTAATATTTACATATTACCTTCAAAAGACTCTCAGTGTGAAAATCAATACAAGCATCCTACATCCTAACATCCAACCACTCAGTTCAGACAATTGAATTTATTCTTTTTTACAGTGAGCTTTACAATAGTAAAAAAAAAAGTTTTTTTGTTAAGGATTCTTTTTCTCATCTAATTCTGCATAGTTTACTTCCTAAATTTGTTATATTTTCTTCCTTTCTTGCATTTACCATCACTGTTGGTTTCTTTTTCTGTACATTAACTGTATTTTTTTCCCTATTTATTTATCCTTTTCTTCTCACTTATTCAGTTTTATATCCTCTCTCTAACTACATCAAACTCAACCATGTCTTTGACTTCCTGGTAATTGTTCTAATAAGAATCATCCTAAGTCTGCCACTAATAAACTAAATAGTTACTGAACTCAGTCAAGCAATAGGACACCATATTTTGTCTCTGTCAAGACTCAGGCAGTAAACCATTGGACTCTAACCAAAATCTCCTGCACTGTTATATTCTCACAATGCTGCAGTTGCTTTCACTGAGAATGGGAAAAATAATGGAAACCATGAAAAAGATGCACTGGAAAATAAACAAAAATACCAAAAGTAGGAAATTTGTCTTCTGCTTCAGATACATCATTAAAGATATGCATTTGTCTTGTGCCCATGGTACCTACTAGACTCAATTTAAGAAACGCAGCTTATCACAAATTCTGCAAATACTTATCATTTTTCACAAATCTTAACCATGTCTTGTGATAACCTTGACCCATTGGCTGGTTATCTATCACAAATAACTTACTCTAATTAGTCCTTCATGTGCTTTCAATACATTTCCCTTTGTGAGGCAATTTTGTAACACAGTGTGTCAATAACTTACCTGATAGCTTTTAAAAAATCCTGTGCTTCACAAATTGAGTCTTGGGATGAAACAAACTGCTCTCAACATTTGCTGCATCTTCTTTCCTTAACTTAAAAGCACACAGTCCTCACATGCCTCTCAGTAGGATGCTGGGACTACCACAAAAAATGCACAGTCACATTCCCATGCTCTAGAAAAACACTTCTAACAATTTACCTCAGCCTTAAAAAAAATGAGGCTATAGCTGGTAAGTTAGGCAGCAGTGGAGTAAGAAATAAGAAAAGGAAAAGGGCTGGTGCTTGATTTTCTGGATCACTCCCCTATCTCAGTAACAGGATTTTTCCCAGCTGTCATCAATTCCAGCAGCCTACATGGTACTCAGTCTTTGCTTCACTCAGATAATCAAGTAGCTTATCCCAAGAAATCTGAACTCATCTCATTCATTATCTGCAAATTGTCAAAATAGTTAGCTACTAGTAAAAAATAATTCACAGCTGCAAGTTTGTTAAATAATGCCACATGCAAAATCAGTTTTAGCCCTTCCAAGATGAGCATAAAGATCACATCATCATTCCCAGACCAACCACTGATCTCCTGTGTATTTTGTAAAATTCTCTTCCCAGGGTCTCTTCATTTCTCCTATCATACATTGTCAGTGGCAACAACAACAAGAAACAGAAATTACTGGCTTTAAAACCACAAAGAAATGCCACAGATCTGATCCTTTTTTTTAGAGAAACTGGATGATGAAGGGAAAATTTTATCTATGTACCTTGATACTGAAATTTCCCAGTCTTCAGAAATCTCTCAAAGAAGCAAATTAATGATGTTTAAGAGTTGAAACACTCATGTCAATCATAACTTGGAACCAAAAAAGTTGTGCAAGAGGAAAAGCAGTATGTGCCTCTTTCAAATTGTTTTAAATTTTAAGATTTAGTATGGATCCTTACATTTGCTCCTTGATGGTATGTTTAATTCCAGGAGATCAACATTTGAATTTATTCTCTCTTCACAGATCTTCTGGAACCCACTGTTTTTGTTTTTTTTCCTGTGGTAAATCCAAAGGTCTTACACATGACCAAGAAATGGAAAAGTAGAAAAAAAACCAGTGAAGATCTTTATCCTCAGTGACACTGAATCTTACAAATTTTGCATTACAATTGTAAATGGTTAGTATGTATTTAACCACAGAATAAAATATCAACATAATTAATATGACATACAATAAATGCTTCCACCAACAGGCTTCTAGGAAATATTTCCTCAGTTTTTAAATTTTATTATCCTAGACACTGTGTTATCAATGTCACATACTCAAAGTTCTCTGATAGGGCCCCTAAAAGAACTAAAACTTCAGACAACTATTTGAATTTATTCTCCTTTTTAAATGCCTTTGAACTATTACATTGATTTCTCTCAAAATGTAAAGTGGTGCAAGAGTTAACACTGTCATAAATGACAGCTGTAGGAACAGATGCATAGACTTGCAATTCTGCCTGTTGAACATTTTCTTTGTAACTCTTGTGATGTCTCAGGCCCTTTGTGCATGGGAATTCTAGGGTCATAGAAAACAATGGTGAAAATTTTAAGTAAATCAAAGAGCAACAGAAGACTTCTCAGGGAAATATGCAAATATAAAGAAGACTTTTTTTTGTTAAATTAAAAGCTCATAGGCCTTCACATTTAACATCCACATATCAGGATTTTTAGGACAGTCAATGCAAATTTCCAAATGTCTAAGTGTATTTTATCTGCACTTAAAATTCACATTTCATATGTAGTGGATAATGTTATATGTATGTATTCATCCTGTCCTGGCCTACATATTAACTGCTCTGATTCTTTATTTTTAGTGTAGTCTCCCTCTGACTCCTTTGGGGAATTAAATAGATTATATTCTTCTGCTGCTCACCCTAATACAATACAAAATATCTGGTGTAGTAGTGACTAAAAATCCACATATTTGGAGGAGTTTTGCCTCCACGAGGCACTTTAAAGATTTTGCTTCCTGTTGGAAAAAATCAAAGCTTCCTTCAAGAAGGAGATTTAAAAAAAAAAAACAACCCAGGCATTGTTAACCTTCCTATGTGCAAACAATCAAATCCCACGCGCCAGTTCGTTTTTGACTCTGCAGTCAGACACAGGACAAAAACAGCAGCATCCTGAGACAAACTGGAAGCACAAACCTCAATAGGCAGTAATGTTACAGACTAATTATGCCTTTTTAAAGGCCAGCATTGTCAATCATTTACTTCCTGAGTCTCCTTACATGATTTTTTAACTTAACACATATATCTAGTGCTGCCGGATTTCATTTCCCCACCCCTACACAGCACTGATCCACAGAAATACAGCTCATATTCTTACCAGAAAAATGCCAACATTATTTCAGTAACCATGCAAAGAGCTTCTAAGCAGAATTTTAAAGCCTGTAGTATGCAAATAAGTGAATAGGTTTCTTGCATTATACTTGTTGTGATAGGAAAGGAAAACGATACCCACATAAAAGAAAATATTTTTCATCTCACCCACAGTAGTCTGAAATTATTTTCCAAAAGTAAATAGCGGAAATCTCTTCTGTGCCTTTGCTTGCAGTGAAATTGTGGGAGGCAAGGACATGACACAGGATGGACAGGAACAACACCAACAGACACACACATTCTCTGAATCCTACACTATCTCATAACATCATTTTTAAGTGTTACTGAGTCATGATTTTCAAGCAGCTTAAATGTGTTCAAAGACATGCAATCATATTTTTTCCTATGCAGAATTACCAGTTTATGTTACAGATTGTGCCACAGAATCTCTGAGGAATGTATATCAAGAGTGTAAAAATAGTTACTGGCACTTGTACCACAATCACAGAGGAAGCAAAAATTCCTTATTCCCCAACTCTCCAACAACATGAAAAGCTTTTTTAAAAGAAGAAAATTTCTGCTTGGTCTTTTGTAAAACATTATACTTGTATTGGGTTTGCACGGCCAGGTTTTGGTAACAAGAGCTACAGGGATGCTTCTGTGAGAAGCTGCCAGAAGCTTCCTCTGTGTCCAACAGAGCCAATGCCAGCCAGCTCCAGGATGGACCTGCCAGTGGTCAAGGCTGGACCAATCAGAAATGGCCTCTGTAATAAACGATTTAAAAAGAAGGAATGAAAAAATTCTTGCATAGATGTAATTGCTGCCAAAAAAAAGCAGGGTAAGGATATGTGAGAGCAAAAACTCTGCAGACACCAAGGTCAGTGGAGGTGCTCCAGGCACCGTAGCTTAAGTTCCCCTGAAGCCTGTGATGAGGACCGTGGTGAGGCAGCTGTACCCCTGCAGCCCATGGAGGAGCCCAGCTATGGGGGAGACCTACTGGAATAGGCTCCTGGCAGGGACCCTGCAGACCCAAGGGCAGAGGAGCCCGCACTGGAGCAGGTTTCCTGGTAGGACTTGTGACCCTGTGGGGCACCCAGGTTGGACCCAGCTGTGCCTGAGGGACTGCACCCAGTGGAAAAATGATCGACATTATAACAGTTCATGGAGAATTGTTGCTTGTGAGATAGACTCATTTTGGAGAAGTTCATGGAGAACTGCCCCCCACAGGGAACACACACTGGAGCAGGGGAAAGACTCCTTTCCCTGAGCAGCAGCAGGAACAATGTGCAGTCAACTGAGCATAACCTTGCTTCCCTGCCTCCCTGCACTGCTGAGGGGGAGGAGGTAGAGCTGGGAAGGAGGGAGGGAAGTCGGGAAGACTCTGTTCCTGACGTCTGTTTTTACTTCTCATTATCTTGCTCTGATTTTGATAGTAAGAAATTCATATAATAACCCAAAATTGAGTCTCTTTTGCCCATGACAGTATTTGCTGAGTGATCTCAGGCCTTATCTCAATCTATGAGCCCTTCATTATATTTTTTTCTCCCCTGTCCAGATGCAGAAGGGAGAGACAGAAAAGACTCCACTAGAGTTTTGAGGCTGAAACACAGAAACATAAAGGTTTTGAGAAAAGGATGGTATTTGGGAGAGCAAAAATGAACTCTGCCTCAGCCAGACCCAATGCAATCCTTAATACTGTCCTTCAGAACAGAATTCTCAGCAGTAGTGAGTATAGGGCATCCAAGGTGATAAGCTGCCTATTTCTGATGCATACCAATACGTAAATGTAGTGCTCTTTCAAATGTTGGCAAGAACAGAATTTTTGAGCAGCCAGCTGTTATGAGAAGCCAGTGTCTATATAGCTACTTACTAGCAGAAATATGAAATAGGAGAATCATAAAAACCCTCAGGGACATTTGACAATATCCTTACCCGAGCCATAGTACAGCACAGCCTTTTGAAACATTGGTTGCCCTTTGCTTCAATAAGAAAACTGTATTTGAAAATAAATGGCATGGTATGGAGCTTAGTTTAGCAATTATTCACATTGTAGTAGAAACTGGACCACCTAAAAGAGTTCAAGGGTCTGTTGTATTCACCACAGTATATGGAGATAATACAAAGTTCAGAGAGCTTTCAACCTAAGAAAAAAAAAGGAGTGGCACAAAGAGAAAAAGGAGCATGAAAAATTTATCCAAGGTCCCACAATGGCTTGCAGGGAGGCAGGAGCAGAACAGCTGGTTGCCTGAGCATGGGTCCCTCTGCCCAGCCTGGAGGCAGCAGGCAAGGGTGGACTCCCTGCCTACCCCACTGTCGAGCAGTGGAGGAGCAGTGTGAGCTGCACCAGGAAACAGAGCCCTAGGAGAGCAGAACATTTCCAAGCATAAATGCTAAAGGATTCCCAGGACTATGCTCTGTAAAAAATAGAGTACCTACCAACAAGACATATGGGAGGGTTGTCTGTGGCGAGGGCTGTATAGCACAGCAGTTTCTGTAACTGAACTTATTAAGTTTCTGAAAGCAGGTGCTTGAATTATGCCAGCCAGTTTGATAATTAATTATCCTCTTTGTGTGTGCAAGGTAGAATAAAAGGAAGTCTCTGAAGGCCTTGAGTAAGGTTTATATCACACCTGCAATCCCAGGTTAGCAAGAGCAGCACAGCAGCCCTTTTCCTTAACCTGCCATCACACATAAAAATCACATCTGAAAAATGCCTACCTACCAAGCACTTTCAGGGGCAAGAAGGCAGACAGTGTGTTCCAGCAATATGCAGCACATCTGCTGACTCTGCATGCACAGCTGTGCAAGCTGCACTGCTGCTACAGTCAACCTTGCAACCACAGGAACTCAAGTCCTTGAGAGGTGTTTTACATCCTGTGCTTTCACTTCTTCCACACCTTTCACTCCCAATCATTGTGCAAGCAGTCTTCCAACCCCAGGCCCTATCTGATACCAGAAATAAACTATAATTTGGGAAATGCTGTAATAAAACCAAAACAAACTGTGGAAAAAAAGGAAAAATTATTTTTAGTGTTGCCTCTCAGTATAGCCTTGGTATGACGTAGCATCCACTGAGACACTCAACAAGGTAAGGAAAAAGCTGGCAGCTTTGGGAATGGGAACAGTCTCTTCCCACATCAGCAAAAAGTAGGTCCCTTACAGTTATTTACAGCCCAACTTTAAGTTTAAAATTTGAACAAATTCCATATTGTTAACAGAGTTGGATAATCTAAAAATATTGGGTTTTTTCTAGGAATAGGGAGTTTAGATATTTTATTGTATCGTTGAAGAAAAGCAAAGCCTCCTCACCATTCGTATTCTTCAGCAATTAAGTTCAACTAACTTCAGATTGTCATATACATATCATTTCAGACTTTTATTTTCCATTTAATTTAAACTCTCTACATGTGGTCAGTTGGTCCAAGGTTACCTTCTGCAATGCCCTGGTTAGAAGTCCAAAATAGACCTAGATACAGGACCTTCCTCTTGGGTTTTTTTCAGTGACCATTTGGTGATTAAATCTGCAAGCTGTCGTCTCTCCAACATGTTTTTTGCCTACCACTGTTAGTGGCATTTGTTCTCCAAACTATATTTGAGAAGTGAAAGTTTCCAACAGTGAAACAGTTCCCAGTTCTCTTTCTCTCTCACAAATAACAGCACTGAACTTTCCAGACACATCCAAGTCTAGCCTAGAGAGTTTATGACAAGTTCCTAATATTTCTAGGGTCCCTTGCCAGCTCTAAGCTCAGTTCTGCAGTGTGGAAGAACATTTAAGGGGTTTTTTCAGTTATAAATGCCAGTGGTAGAAATTAATTTTTTTTTTCTTAACTACAGCTTTATTGTATTTCTTCAGACAGGGTATGACTTTCATACAGCCTGAGCTTTCCTGACTGAACTCTTAATTCTTAATATTGATGTGAATCCATTCTCACTTTCTACTTTCCCACTATTGTTCGGTTTAAACTAGAATGTGGTGACTTAGAAATAACCTTTTTCCTCTCCACAGGGAGAGCTCCTGAGCTTGTTTTGTTTTATCTTGTGTAAACTCTGTCATGTGAGGAACATTTGTATAAAATAAATGGCTTAATTGCAAGATAAAATGAATTCAGATTCAGCCAAATATTAAAACTGCTGATCCACACAGAGTGTAAATCTATTTTTTTTTAAATCAGTGCCAAATTAAGTCTGGTTTTAATATTCATTGTATGCATGTTAAGTGGCTGTTACAAGCTTTATTTATGTTAGAGGTGCAAGGTGGCCTGGAACAACGTGCTTTGCAAATAATTACTATGAAAAGGACATGTGTTTCAGTTTGCTATTGTTCTTACTAATAAATAAAGAAACCCTCAGAGCAGTGGAAAGCAGATTAAGTAGCACATAATGATTCACTGCCAGCTGGAAAACATTTAACAAGGAAAACCTCTAAAACAACAACCAAAGAGTAACTGCAAGGGAGGAGAAAGAATCACCAGCACAGGAAGGGGATTGAAAAAGCCCATAAATGTGAGGTTCACCAGCTATCTGTGACGCCGTCCTGAAGTTGAGATACTTTCAGACAAGAGCTGTCTGAAATAAATCAGGAACCTCAGGACTTAGGTTTTTAGTGCTGAAGTCTCCTCTTGATAGCATCAATAACAAAAATCAGACAAAAATTCTGATACCCTTGTTTTCAGCTAATGACCCACAGGAAGGCAAACTGCAGGACCTGCCTTAAGTTGTCTGGTTGTTTAGGCTACATCAGACTGCAACTACTCAGAAAGACTTTTTCATGCTAGGCACTGTTTTCTTAATCTTGGGTCCTTGTTTTATTTTTCCACACAGGTTCTTAATTTACATTCCAGTTTGTTAGCTTATGTTTTCATAAAAGCATTTTTGTAGGTTTTCTGTTTTTTTCTCTATATGTTTGGTTGTTCTATTTTTACACCTTCAGGGCATATTTCCCTTTCATGCTGGTTGTTGCCCATAAGAAAGAGTTGGGTTTTTTTTGATTGTATATTCTCCAGCTAACCAAAGATGAAACAATCCTATCCATAAGCAGGCTTGATGGTCTCCATATTAAAGCTAACATAGTCTCTGCTTCAGACAATGAGAGAAATTGGTATCTTCATTCTGCTTTCTACTTGTTACTCTTTAAGGTGCAAGGCTGAACTAGCATTGGCATTGATGTGATTCAACAGCAACCGTATGCAACTCTCAAAACTACCAGAGTTAGATGTCCACTCAAACTAGTGGGCCAAAAGCTGTAGACTAATAACTTAAATACACATACAGCAATGTATTTTATGTACTCATAAAGGATGAAGGTCTGTCATACACACTTGCTACACTGGGAATTTTCAGGTGAAAAAAATTTAACTGGAAAATTTAGAATCACTAAGCCTGAAATGTTTTCTAAAAATATCTAAGTTGCCACTGATGTTTAAAAAAGCCAAGACAGGTCCCAGACAATTAGCCTGATAGTCTTTGGGCTTTCCAAGTCTGCTTTTCTAGCGTAGCCTCTGCTATACACAATAGCAGGGGTTTTCACCTGTGTGATACCAAACTGTGGGTGCACTGGAAATTTAGATCATGTACACTAAGGAACCTTAAACCCTAAATCTCAAGGACTTTGAAGTTTCCGAAACTACATCATATGTACAGTAGTAAGTAATTCCATTTCAAATAACTACATAAGAAAATATTTTGAAAAGCTTTTTTAAAAAATCTCCTGTTTGCTTCAGATATAGCTAAAACACCAGATGCTGATATTTCTTATTGAACAGAAATTCCAGCTTTGGACCACCACATCTCAGATATCTTGTTAAGGTGTACTTTACTGACACTGCCTCAATAAATAATTATCCTTCTTTGTTATGCTCATTCTACCCGAACATTTCAGGGAATTATTTTGAGCTGTTATTTTTCCATTAGTAACTGCTATAGAATACTTAGAAGCCCCTGCCATCCTTGCTTCATCTATTGTGAAGAGACCATTTTCTTTCTGCCAGTGCTTTCAGCTAGCTGGGTGTGTGAAGGTCAAGGATGGGTGTGTTCTCTCTGCAAGCAGAGCCAGTCTGCAAACCACAAATACCACTCTCCTATTATCTTCTGGTCCAAGCAGGAGCATGCATTTCTTATCTTTTACAGGAGTCAGAAGCAGCTCACTCTCTAAGTGACAATTTTTTGAGGACACCTGAAAAGTTATATTAACCCATTGTCTAGGCCAAGACAATTTTATAGCCCCAAGATCCAAAGAGAATACTTCACTGAGTGGCTGCCAATTAAAGCTTTATAATATGTAATCAATCTCTCTCTCCTCTACATATGCAATCAGCATGCTGCAGAAAAAGCTTTTTAACACAATTCTCTAAAACTCTTTTAAAATAAATTTCTAATACTTTATGTGCTATTAACGATTTCCTTTCCTTTGATAATTCCTTGCCTTTCACTTCTAAAACGATGTGCTGTAGGGATGAGAACACAAATGTCTAACCTGCAGGTAGTTTTCTGTTTGCTTATACAATGCTTTTGTCATCAGGTGCAGTTCCCTGAGAACCCTGAACTGTCATAGCAGAGTATTTGATCAGCTAAGGAAAGAATCAGATCCCACCCTGGCCAGACCCATACAACAACAATAAAAATCTTCACCTCTCTCCCCTCTTTCACTGGAGTCCCTAAGGAAGCACTAATCATCACATGGAAAAAACTCAAATAGCTAATAAATATCATTAGAACTGAAAACTCAAATTGTCTGAGGTACCCTCCACTTCAGGTAAAATCACAAAGTTACAGTTTCCAGCAAGAGAAATGGGACTTCTAAGACTCTAGTGCTATATCAAACATATAGCTGTGCTGTTAAGACAAATTTCTTGCTGTTTCAACCATTTCTTTCCACTCACTGAAACCAAGTGTAGAAAGCCTGAAAGCAGAACACTGCACATCTACTTAAAAGTCAACTATTTTCAAATTTCCAGCTCAGCAAAAACTTCAAAATTAATTTGTTCTTGTTGAAAGTGAGATAAGTCTCCAACCCAGCATTTACATTATCAGTGATCTAAACGCATGATTCCTCTTTTTTTGTTTTTGTTTTTGGGGTTTTTTTGGGGTTTTTTTTTTGGGTTTTTTTGGGGGTTTTTTTTTGTCTTCTATGTACTTCTGCAGCTGATGATAACTCAAATACATTTAAATTACAAATAATTCAGGATTAGACTAAAATCTGTGTCTGGAAGGTCAAGCCAACCTAGGAAAAAAAGGACAAAATTCAAAACAAAATCAAAACAGACAAAACAAACAGCCTATCTGGAGCTGAAATTTCTTCCTACTTTCTTATTCTTCCTACCTACCTTCCCTCAGCTTCATTCCACTTCACACTCCATTTCACAAGAAGAAACAAACAACCCCCAAACTAAGCTTCCTTAAGGAAGCCCATTAACAACTGGATCAGTTTTTATCAAGTTAACTCAGGCTCAATGTCTCCTTTGCCCACAGAGCAAGTCTTGTCATTCAGATCTGAGTACTTCAGTGTCCAGATGTAAAGGACCTGAGCATTCTTTGGCCATTTTAATTTGCTTTCTACCCAAAAGATTTTTAGTGAATTGTGATAATCCTTCAAAGCAAAGTCACAGCAGTAGGTAAGAAGCACCAGCAACCTGCAGGAAGGGAGGCACTTTGCTGCAAAGAGGAGAGGAACAAAGACCGCATGAGAAGCAATATGTAAAAAATTAGGAGAAAGGGGTGGGGGGGTGTATCTGTATGTGTGTGTTAAAAAATAATGGCAGTGGACCTAGTAATTGGAGGGAATGGCAAGAAGCAGGCAAAAATCCCAAAATAGGAATGGACAGAATGGCCACAGCAAAATATTCTGCTGGGGAAATTACAAAAGGTTTTGACAGTTGAAAATTCTCCAGGATTTTTGACAGCTCACAGCAGCGCCTTGTGACAGCAAGGCACAAATACATAGTGCATGTACATGTGACAATGCACAATCTGTGACAATCCACACCACCAAAAGCTTCCTTTTAAATAAAGGAGATACATAAAAAACTGCCAAAGCAGCAACAGCAGAGACAGGAAAAGCAACTTTCCAGTGAGAGATACTCAGCAGTATGGCAAGGAAAGCAGGAGCAGGCGGGAGTTCTGTGGATTCACAGGACAGATCCCCTCCAAACAGCCCACACCATCTCCCAAACATTGCTAAGCACTTCACCTGGCAGCTTACACTCAACCCACCTGGGTACCAGTGCACATCCTGCATTTGTTCATCAACAGGCTGGCCACCAACACCAACAGTCCAGTCCCCTGACAGCTTGCACAAGCCATTCAAATGCTCAAGAATTACGTGATCCATATGAAAATTGTACCAGTCCCCATCCCCGAGTTCCTGCCGACACTCAAGGTGAACACTGTGGCCTCGTTATCTTACTCAATTACAGTAAGAAATGGATGCAGCATCTTTCTACTGCTCTCCAGACAATTTACACATTTCTTGAATGTAATTTTGAATGCTAGTAACACTCAATCCCTGCCACACAGAAAGCAGCAGGTAAAACTAAAAAAGGCAAAAACAGTCAAAATACGGAACTATGTGCCTAGAAGGACAAAAATGTTACGAGTGTCTCTGTCAACATATGGATAACAGGAAGAAATGTTAGAGACCTACAGAGTGATAAGAAACTCTGAAATAAAATATTTAACAGGGTCAAATATGTCTAGACAGTTGGATTTTTTTAAAATACCACATAATTCTTAATATGACAGCACCCTCTTTAACAAGGTATATGGTTCTGATATACGTAGATCAAAAGCATATGCAGAAACTTACCTGAGTACATGCAGTGTAAAAACAGGTGATATCACTGATGCCTTAAGTTTTAGCTTTCATATTTTTCAGATTCTGTGCTGCCCTAGGTGTGTAGTTCTGAGCCTCATCCTAAGTGTTAGCAAGCTCTCTTCACAAAGTAGGAAACAAAACAAATCCTTTTCCAGCTTGAGACCAAGGATAATCGTTACAACTTTCAGGCCCAAAAGCATAAAAAATGGTGGGGTGAAGAGAAAGTAAGGATAGGACTTAATAATCTGAAGCTGTAATTGGACAATTAAACCCAATATGCAAATGGTCCAAAGCTTATAAAAGTGCTAGACCTCATGACCAGTCACCCATTTTGTGGTCATTTTAGGGTCCACTTTGGGTGTAGCCCTGGCCAGGTTCTTGTACTGTATCCTTTACGGTCTTTTAATAAATATCTACTTTATTCTCTTAGCACTGTCTAGTCTCTGTTCCAGGTCAGGCCTCTTTCCCAAGGCATCATCACATTTGTAGTAACTTTGGGGGGTTTGTAAATGAAGACCAATTTAATTGAAGTTATAAAGCCATCACTGACAATTCTTTTTCAGCCTGGCATGAACACAGCATTAAATTCAGGTAGCCCTTTACAGCCTCTAACACTGCAGAAGGCAATTTGCATGCATGTCATAGCTTAGGATAAGAGCTTACTCCTCATAACACAAGCTTCCAGCCTCTGCTCCTCTCCTGGCTGATCTTGTGAGCACTGTGCCCTCTTCGCAGCCTCCAGACTGCCGATCCCTGAAGACCATCATGCACTGCATTACTGGAGCCATTTGCAGTCTGAACCACATCCACATGACTTTTATTTACACAACTGAACCTTCATTTTCACAAGAAAACCTTGCTTCTTTCGTACTAGAGGGAAAGCACTCAGGTTCAAAGAAGTCACACATTTCTGTCATGTCCCTTGAGAGGCACATAAACTTCAACAAATGAACAAAATAATAACCATCTTCTCTATGACTTTTCCTCTCTTTAGTACCCTCTCTCTTGCCACACCCTTACTACAGTTTTATTATATGGTTATATTTCTATATTTCTTTCATGTTTCCTTTTTTCCTTCCCCAACATTTTTTAAGCTGAAATGCTGTCTAATATTTATTTGAATAGTAGATGTTACCATGAGGAATAATTCATGTTCAAAGCCACTTTTAACTCACTCATGCATCACTCCAAATGACTTGTAATAGTGGTTTGTAATAATACTGTGTACTGAAGCATTTTTGAGTGGTTTTCAAAAGGAACACATCTATTTATCATCTCTCACTCTCATAGAAAATCCTGGGTAAGAAAATTCTCATTTGAGTGTCAGCCACTTCTCTTAAGCTCTCTGAAGAACAAAGTAATTACTGCATATTGCCTCTGACAATCTTACTTATCTTTAATCGGCTCCTGAAAATCTATTCCAATTATCAAGAGAAACACCACATAAAATCACTACATGAACCATAAAGACACAGTAGAAGGAGTACCAAGGATTTTTCTTCACAGAAAAAGCGACAGGGCTTTGGAATGGGCAGTCCAGGGAGCTGGTGGAGTCACTGTGCTCAGAAGTGTTTAGGGAAAAGACTGGATGTGGCACTTAGTGGCATATTGTAGTTGACAGGGTGGTGTTTGGTCATTTGGGCTCAATGATCTCAAAGGTCTTTTCCAACCTAGTAGATTCTGTGATAAGGAGGAAGGTCCAGAAAACATACCCAGGCTAGCATGCGGATTAAAAAAAAAAAGGAAAAAAAAAAGAAAAAAAAACCCTAGAAACTGAGTTGTGATGTCCTCTTATCCTTTTTCTGCCTTATGAAATTATTCAGAGAAATGCAGATACAGAGAAAACAGAACCAGGTAAACAACCTGGGCCTGCATACATAAAGACATTTTTTTTTATGGTGACGCCGGAGACATGGAAATCAGTTGGCTGAACCCAGTATTTAGATACAGCAAACAAGAAAATGGTTTGAAGGACCAGGGACATGCTTGGTTGCAGGCCATAAAGCCATTTGCATTGTTTGATACCTTTTGAAAAGACTGAGGCTTTCATTTGCGTAAATGCGTTTGACCTTCATATGAAGGCGAACTCTGCTGTAGTGGAGTTTACTGTGCCAGGCTGGAATGCAGAGTGGGATCAAGAGAGCACCAAGCCAGTTCTGTGCCACCTTGAACACAGGACCTCTCAATGTCTGGAAATTGTCAAAAAATCATCTTCCCCATTCTGAGAAAAATCATTATGACCACACTCATTCATAAATGTGCCATGTGCAATGATACATTCAAAATAAAGCTTAGGATGCTAGTCATGGAAATGAATCTGTTAGTCATGGAAGTGAATTTATTGCCTTTTGAATTCTGTGCCAAACTTGCCTTCCCTGAAAACTCTCTCATCTTTAATAAGGAGTAAAGATATGAAAAAGTTTTGAAGTCAATTCCCTTAAAAACTTCAGGGTCATATTTCCTTCTGTGGGAAATACATACTTTATATCTGTTCTCTTTTTTATAACTTCCTACATTTCCCTCCATATATGTTTTATTTCCTCTTTACATCTTTCTCCTAGAAACTCATCCACCCATGCTCACTCCACATACCAAACTATTTCTGTCATCACATTACACAAATGACTGTTACAAGAGATAAGAGAAAAAAAGCCAGAAAACCATGATGACATCCATCTCCTCCTAGCACCCTTACTATACTCTATGCTTTCATGTTGCAGGGACATGATTTAACACCTCCCCTGTCCCATGATGACCCAGTGTGCAACATCATGTACCACAGCATGCATGCAGTTGTAGGTCATCTCTGTCATGAAGAAAATGGTAAGCAGACAAAAGGAGGACAAGACAAGAAAGGTGAAAAGCACTGCCTCAGAGAGTAGTAGAGGTCCAGCCCCTATTACCTCACTGCTGTTTCCACTCAACTATTTCTTCATATGCAAAGCCAAGTCTTGGATCATCACGCTTTTTTATATCAATTTGTGCTGCATCTAGATATTTTTATATAATTGTTAAAGGGCTGCTTACTGATGAGTTGTTTTTATAGCTGCAAGACCAGTCAAACATTCAAAAGAGGCATAGGTTTCAGCAGAGGCAAAGACAAGTATAACTTAGAGAAGACTCTAACTTTTGCATGACAATTTCTTACTGGATGTAATTGTGTTTTGAAAACACCTGCCTTCATAACACATAACTACCTTTTTCCTAATAATCTTTATAGTACAAATATATCTCTTTGAGCTGTGTTAGTGCAATCAGCTGAGTTACGGTACTTGAGCACATTATACTTTCTTAAAGCTTCTAATGATTGACTGTCAGAATCGTTAGATAAGATTCCTCTATGAACTTGCAGACTACACATAGCAGGTACTCAGATCTGAATAATTAAAGGGCAAGAAAAGCAGAATTACTTGTGCTAACATTTTACACGCTGCATTTAAGCCTAACCTAAGAAAGTTATCTTCAAAGGGATTAAATACTCTGAGTGGAATACCTTGTCTCTTTCCATGCTTGACATCATTTACAGTAAAGCAATTACTGACTGTCTTAAAACAGATGTGTTTGTTTATTTACTTCCTGTATTCAAGTATTTCTAGTAACTTACTGTAGAAAACATGTTTTAAAAAGCATAGCTTGTATCTTTTCAATGAATGTAATCAGATTAAATGCAATAGAAAACTTGCTAATAAGATAGATTGAAAAAAACACATTCTTAAAATCCACAGTAGTCTTATGGTGTTCAGGTGTTATTTTTAACTGCAGCAGTATCATCAAAAGGTGCCATATGGCATTTGTATGTAATACATCACTCCAGTGACCTTCTGATAGGAGACAAAAAATCTGCCAACTTTGGCACTCCCCACAGTGATGGCCTGTCTTCCTCATCTGCGACCAGCACTGGTGCTGTCCAGGAGGCTGCACAAAGATTCCATGCACTCATCTCCCTTCAAGTAATTCTTCTTTTCTAACAGGTGAGCAATAAAACTAAGAATCCTTCCATTCCCCTCCTCCTTATTATACCACGAACTTCAATATTTACTCTCTGACCAGGACTTAGTAAAAAAATTTTCCCAGGACTGGGTGGAGTGTTTTACCTTTGGTTCAAGAAGCTGAAGCCTTCAGACAGAGCTCTTGGTGAGGCAAAAGACTGATCTCCTGACACTCTTCAGTTGCTATTAAAGACAGATAAAAAGCCTCATACAATATTTCTGCTTTTTGTGCACCCATTAAACCAGAAGCAAATGGATATGTTTTGCTCTGGCCTGGCCTCATGGCATTGTCCTCACCACTCAGACTAGCAGCAAACTCCAGCTGCAGAGAATACATTAGGCTCAGAATCCACCCTAAGGAAGAGAACACCAACACACAGGGGCTGGTTGAGGCTGCTACCATATCAAAGACCACATTCCATAGATATTAGGAGTATTTGAAGGTCAAATGTGGAGAAAAACTGAAAATAATTAAGAACTTATCTAAAAGACAAGCCAAAAAATGCCTGAACAATGTCAGTCCCACAAAATGAGCTGCTGGATCATTCTTCTACCAATAACTCCATATCATTGTTTCGATTCTATGCATCATAACCCACACTTTTAATTTACAAGCAGATCATTTTACAAAGAATGTAAGTCATGCCTTTGTTTAATTTATTATAGACTGTTAGCAATTATTTTATCCAAAATTGAATTTGATACATTTTTAGCTACGTGTATTTTATCTGTATAAACCTATACATACTTCTAACACCGGTTCATATGTGTAAAACTAATATACCTTTTTGCAAAAAAAAAATACACTGAGAACTACCTTCAAGAAATTTAAGAGAACTTGTAGTATGTCATTCAGCTTTCAAGTTTGAGGAAAACTAGCTAAAAGGTGTAACTCTAAATTATATGAGGGCTCTTTCACTCACCTGCGGACAAATATTAGATTGCAGATTTAGATTTTTTTTTAATTGACAAAGGTATGGTGTCATAAGAAAGGACATTGCATGAACATATAGCAGTTCCAAAGAAAAAGACAAAACCCTGTTGAAACAATTAAACACCTAAACTCCACCCTGCTACTTAGTTCTACCATATCAAGATTCAAGACACACAAACCAGAAAACCGATAGCACCCTTCCTGCAGTATTTGTTGTTATTGTTCTAAGTGCTATTAATACTCATTAATTAGGTAGACATGGGTCTTTGAAGGTATGGATTGTGCCTTTGTCAACTCTGGACATGTATTAAGCTTCCCTACACAACCCTCCCTTTTGCCTCCTTAATGTTTCTCTCTACTGCTGACATTAGTATCAGCTTCCTTGTATCTTCCTTCTTCCCTTCAGTCCTTCTGTCAGACTGAACAGCAGCAGCTTCTCTTTGGCATCCACAACCCTTCCTTGTCAAGCACAACAGCTGTTTGTTTTTCCAGAACTGCAAACTTAGTTTGTTTTCCACAAGCAATTTGCTTTCACATTTTAAACGCTTGAGCCACTTTAGTAATCGTGAGTGATAACCTGACAAACTTTTTCCCACTGAAGAGAGTACACATGTTAGACTTGCCAAAACAGAGCAATGTTTCTTCAGCTTCAATACCAATTTGCTTTACTCCTCAGATGATGAAAGCAGCTCCAGTCGCTAAGTACTGGACCATGAAGAAAACCCACAAGAATGTGAAAGGCTTGAGTATTATTCAAGTTGCTCCAAGACAGACTTGTGGTGAACAGACCTTGGTCTCATTTAACACAAACCACAAGATAATGAACAGTTAGTAACCACCCAGCAGGTAACCTATAAGCATAGAGCCCTTAAAGTGGTAAAAAAGATCAATAAAAAGTTACTCTCCTATCAGCCATCCCTTTTCTTACCAAAATGTGGGGTTTTTTAAGAGGTAAGTTCTTTACAAATGCTACTATTTCTTTTTAAAGCCCTACCGTAACTACTTTCTACAGATTTTATATTATATACAAACCAGAAGTTTCCTTCTTGCACTAGAAGTGATGTATGGCTGTGCAAGAAGAGCTGAAACAGCATGTGCTTGGCTCTACTGTTTTGATTTATTACATTAAGTTGTGAGAAAACAAAGGTTACCTCAAAATACTGTAGCACATATGTTCATGGAATTATTTTTAGACTTGCATAGATTTCACCTAAGAAAACAGGTTGGCTAATGCTGTGCTGTGTGTACACAATACTCTGTGGGCCTGAAAGTATCTGAAGAGTCTATAAGCAGTGTAATTTCATTAAAAAATTAAGCAATAGAACAGGGAAAGATTCATATTTACTGCTCTATTGCCAGCATCTGCCAACAACTCTTCAGTATTCTGACAAGCATCAAGATGGCATTGATGCTGTTACTTTTAATTAAACTTAAATTGATGTGTGCCATGTTTGGGGAAGATGATTTTTACTTTTTAGCATCAACTGTTTGTACTCTTAAAATCAAAATATTCCAATTTAATTTTATTTTTTTCTTCCATTATGGGCTGCAAATATCTAGTAAACATGCATTTTTCTTCTATTAAAGAATTTTATTGTGGAAGGGAATGACAGATTAAATAGCTTTTCTACTAGCAAATTTACTCAAGGGTTGAAATATCATTACTAAAAATGTTCCATTCAATCATTTGGTGATAGGATCCAACCCCATTTTCCTTCACTGATCTAATAAAAATTAGTGTCAGTGGTGCCAAAATTTTCAAAGCCTTGTTTGTGCTTCAAACAAAATGTATTTGTTAACTTAAGATAATACCATGAAACAAGTTCTGCACTTTTCCAGAACAAGATTGGGAAGCCATGCTGTTATGGCTTTCTCAGATTGCAAAGCTTTGTATCATAACTGAATAAAACTTTTATTATGTAAAGCAGAGGCAATGCACATGATTGTTAAACAGATTCAAATGTGAAAAACTATACGCATTCTGGGAAAATAACTTTATATATGATCAACAGAGGCTGTTGTGTATTTGTGTTCTCAGTAAGTTCTCTTTAGGGTTTTATTGGACTTGTTCTAGTGCAGACTTTTACAGTTTCCCCTGCATTTGTTCTGTGAAAGAAATTAAATCCAGAAGAAGTCACTCTCTGCTGCGTGCTCAATGATTCAAACTCAAAACCTCTACAGAATACATTGGGAGTAATAGAGACTGAGAACTTACAGAGAACAGATATTGTGCAGTGATGCATACTCATGAAAGTGCACATGCAACCAAAATCTTGGCCTTATCCAATTTTCACTGCTTAATTTGTCAACTTAAATTGCACACCATTATATTATATTGAAGTTATGGGCTTTTTCTTAAACTTGATCATAAAAACAGCTTCTTTTTACTTACACATGTACTTTTCAAGATTTGCCAGCTGCCTATCCTTTTACTTTTTTTTTTTTTCCCCAGCACTGGCTGCTGTTCAAGCTAAGTTAAATGAGGAACTAAGTTTAAATTCCTAGTTTTTTAAATTTAGTTGCCTGAGAGCACAGCTGTGTGCCCTAGTGAAGTGCCCAATTCAAAGATATGAACCTGATGTTTAGCCAACATTCAGCCGTGTTTGCCCAGCTAGCCTTGGAAAAGACAGAGTAACTTGGCTGCAGGCTCCACAGGGAAGTGTAGGAGCTCTGGGCTGCTTCTTGCAGGGGATCTCAGTCTGCCCCCAGGCAAAGCAGGTGGTCATCCATGGAACACTGCAAAATGCTGCCAATGATTCCAGCTTCAATCTCAGCTCCACCAGCTGCTGCCAGGCTAAGCAACAAACTGGATGAGACTAGTGGAGTGACTGTACTGCTCTGCTTCGAGTTCTTTTAGCATCAGCTTGGGGATAGCTACTCATCATCTTACAGAACATTTTAATACTATGAAACTTATTGAGGATAACATCTAATTACATTGAAGTTTGAATATCTGATTTAAAGGCAATGTACCTCAAATGTAAACAAAAATATCTTGAATAAAACACTTGAACATTTAAGGTGTCAACTACTGTCTTTCTTCACTTTTCTGCCATTTAATGAATTATATGAATATATATTAATGTCTTTCTTGCTCACAGCATTTCTGAACAGTATTTTCAGAAGTCTTTCTCCAGTCTGATTATGACTACATGATTACTATCATTTGTGAGATGGAGTATTTTGAAGCATAGAAGTGTCATAGATGGTGGTATTCACTTGCTAGGAAAACAACCAGCCTCCCGTTATTTCTCCAGGGAAAACATTTGACTAATGAAACTGGTGATAGACCAGTTGTAAAGGCTCCTCTGGGACACATTTCACGGCAATACAGTGTGCTTCCGTTCAGCCCATTACTATCCTCTCTGGATTCTAGGATGAAAATAAACTCAAAAGGAGTTCCAAGTCTGAATCTCATTTAAAAGTTTGTTGGATCTCCTCAAGACTAGCAGATGTGCTTGTCTACTAACTTCTCTCATCCTCTGGTGAAGAAATTTATCAGGTTATTAATTGCAATGAAATATCAATCATTAAATAAATATGAGAGCATTTTACAAGGCTTTAAAAATCTGTACATTCTGTGCCCCTCTGCCAAACAGTAACAGATGTTGAGCCAGCTTTCAAACAGATCAGTGACATGTTTGTTTATACCTATCAGTTCCCAAACACAAATGGTGTCAGATTGGTTTGGTCATGATCGTTTTGACAAAATATTTTAGGTCTAGGTTCTTTTTATTTTGGGTACAGATGAGGTCAAAGCGTTAGAAAATATTAGTATGCCAAAACCAAAATTCTTGGAAAGACATTATAAACTACTAATATCAACCCCCTAAAAAATTTAACTCACTTGCTTAAAATTCTTTTAGGTCACACATGAAAGTGAAATATTAGAACTAGACTGATAAGGCTTAGACACTACAATAAAAATTAGCTGCAGTATATCAGCCACATCAAACCAGCTATCCACAATCCCATTCTTCTCCACTTATTCGTCAGAGCAATGAGAAAAAAAATGTGACTTTAGACAACCTAACATCTGCCAAAAGAGTTGTTCCACATCCATAATTTTCTGTTGAACCACCAATACATATTTTGTTCAGGTATCACAGTCTTTAGATTTCACTTGAGTTTTATTTACCACTTAAAAACTCCATCAGATTGTTTAATTTCCCTTTGTATCAGCCACAAAAACTGTCCCTTATAGGTCAAAAGAGTTGACAGCTGCATGCTGCAGGGGTACTTCCATGCCCCACAAGCTGTTTCACTTCAGTCAAATCTACTTCCTATCTTCATCTTTGCAACTACATAGCATCCCTCCCTCAATTATCAGTCTGGTGTCTCCCAAATCACAGTGCAGGGAAAATCCTGGAAACTTTCAGATTAAAAATATATTTTTAGCTTAATATGTATAATTTGAAAATTATACATATTAAGCTAAAGATTTTTTTTTTAAATCTCTAAGTTTTCGGCAATAATTTGTCAATTTAGGTTGCCATATGTTCTTTTGGTTTTCCCAAAGGCTCAGTCAGTCTGCTCCTTTCTGAGAGAGTAGCACCTAGTGGCAACACCTGAGCACAGCACTTCTAGTACACTCGATGGGGGGCCATGGAACAATTTGCCATATCTCAGCATCCTCCTCAGCACTGTTTCTTCCACTGAGCCAGAAAAAATTCTGTCTGCAGCTGGGTCAATGCTGCTGATTTTACTCTCAGCATAACTTTTGTCAGGGCATAAACTGAAAGCTTACTTATTACAGCACAGGACAAAAATTACTCCCTCAGAGCCAGGAATCTGTTCAGGGTACTTCTGGCACACAGTTGGTCTCCTTCAGTAGATCATCCTGTTACTTCTGCTTAATACTCCAAGCACTCTATCCTCTGTGATTCCTGACATAAAAGAGCTCATCCTTATGGTACATCTAGGCAGGAGCTCTGGTGGAACACATGCCTGTGGTCAGTCACAGGGAAGTTTCCTATGAGCCTGCTGGCTTGGCTCAGAGTTCCTGCCCTTCCCAGCACTTCTACCAGTGGAGTTTTGTGTCCAACATCAGGTTCTGGGGATGACAATGCATCAGCAGTGGAAGTTGTCTGTTGTAACAGCAAAAACTTAGATGCAACAAGATGATGATTTTAGGTAAAAAAGACATACTGTGATCAAGGTTAGATCCCTATCCTATAACTTGGTCGAGGAATGTGGAATACTGAATGAAATATTATTATTATTGTGATTTGTTGCTGTAATTAAAATTTTTTATTCTGCATGGAAAAACAAAGCACATTATAGTTGATTACTGTAAAGAAAATATTACTTTTACTTGTACCATCTTAGGAAAGCTTTCACAGGCTAACTACAAGAGGGCATGCTATTAAACAGGCTGATTCATTATACACTCTGTTAATGGAAAATTATGTCTTTCTTGTTAGATGTCTGAAACTGAGTTAGGTGTGGTAGGGCATCCCTGAGATAATCAGTCCCTTCAGATCTCTGCCATGGAGGTCAAGAGGGTTACTGAAAGGCAAGATCCCTGTTCCAGAGACTTACTACACAGATTTCTTTCTAGTTTCCTCTCAGAAACTGTGATGCAAGCATTCCACAATTTCCCCTCTTATGGAAAAAATCTTTTGCACTGTGCACTAACTTTAAATTGCTCCTACTTGCACCATTCTAAAAATAATTTCCTCCACAGAAATTTTAAGTTACATGATTTTCTTATATTGCTCTCTATGTTCATTATACAGCTTTTTAGATTTGCATTACAGATTAAAGAGCTTCTCTCCTACAGGAGCCAAACCTGTACCATGTTTACAGCACTCTTCATCTCAAGTTTATATTGTACGTGAATGTATCTCTGGCAACTTAACATGGGGATTTTATTTTGACCAGATACAGGAACAGAGCTTTCAGAAGCTGTCAAAAGCATGAGTCTCACCCATGCTATTAAGTCTTCTTTTTTTTCCCACATCTTTTCTCTCTATAGCCCTCTGCCAATATGACTCTGCTCATCTGGGTGAAACAGAATCTTAAAATTGCAGCTAGGTTCAATGCAAATCTTCAAAATTTTCTCACACCAAATTTTATTCTTCTTTTCTTGGGTATTGCACTAAAAAATCTTCCTCCTCCTTCCTTAGATAACCCTGGATCTCTTCCCCCATTCTCCTTTGGGTTGTGTATGAAATGCTCTGTAAAAAATGTGCATAGTTTTACACTGCTGTAAATATATTTAGAGGTAATTTAAGAAACATAGTAGTCAAGTGTGATAAAAATTATTATTATCTTGTAAGGAAGTGTTTGAACATCCTTTTCAGAGATTCTGAAGTCACACTGACAGACACTATAAATTTCCATTCTTTTATTTATTCATTCTTCTAAAGAAAGAGAGCTTAACTTTAGTTATATTTGGTTTCAAGCCTGGGCATGGGGATGAGTAGCTCTCTCACTGACAAAAGATAGCAAAGATGAGTTATGCAAGTGTCACTCAATGAAATTTATATCTTTCTCTTGAGCATGATAATTTTGAGCAACATATTTAGTGAATCTCTGGATTCAAAAAGCATCCTAAAATCAGATGGAAAGAACCCTTATGATTCTAATGACAACACAGAAAACAGGAAATACCTAATTATTATTTTATGACATCTGGAACAGTCCCACCTTCAGCAATGAAGAATAATCTTTCACCAAAAAGGCAGTGCTGAGGAAAGTATCTGACAGAACTTAAGCAGGGAATGACAATTAAACATGTCTCCACAGGTAACATATTGAACTGCTCACTCTTGCCTGAAATGTCAGGTGGGAAATTTTGGGTGAAAATTATTTACATTTGAGGTTAGCACAGACAAGGAGATGTACGTGACAGACCATTTGAAAATGGAAAAATCTAGTAATAGAGATAAGGTTTGCCCTTCATAAGCATTGTAGCCTGTGCCAACCATCCTCACCTCCAGGTGCAAGAGCCCTGTATTATACAGTCCTTTCCTTGCACAGCCTTACCCTGATCCTCTTGTTTTACTTCATTCAACTGTATTCAATTAAAACAACCACACTGCAGATCTTACTGTTTCCATGTAGAATATCACTACTGAAATTAACAGATGATAAAGAAAATTACCTTTGGATGGGGCAAAGCAAAATAAGAATTGCCATACCAGAAACTCTCACGAGTAACAAAGCTTTTCTGGAGAGCTCTGGAAACTGGAAATACAGTCATCCAAACAGATGCTGTCACCCATGCCAACAATATTCTCCATGCCAGGAAATCTGTACTGAAAGAGAAATCATTTTTTAATGTATCCCAGGGATGAGACATAATATAGCTATAGCCTGAACTGTGAACTTATTTTACCCCTGAAAGACCTCATTGCTTCTAGAATGACACTAAAGGTTTACAGCTACTCTTTGCTGTTGCAGACTTTTCAGTTTCATGAATTTCCATTGACAGTCTCAGTAGAATAACCTCTGGCAAGACTGAGCCAAAGAAGAGAGATTCCATTCAACCAGCAATTTTTTAAGGGATAAAAAAATAAAAAGAGCTAAAAATAAACTCATATGATAAATGCAGTTTAGAGAAAAAAAAAAAAAAAAAAAAAAGGTCATACAGAATACTTAAGTGTGGGAGTGACTTATTTAGATCAGGATAGCAGAAAATTGTTCAAGAGCAGCCTGTGAAACCCATAAAGGGAAAAAAGCAAGAAGAGTGTCAAAAGCAGCTTTCAGGTACATACAAAAAAGAAGACTAGAAACACTAGTCTTTCAATTAAACATGGCTTCATACCAAAAAAAGTAATTTGTTTACTGTGGTAAAGAACATAGGATATAATTTTTAAACAGCTATGTATAATTAAACTTGATTCATTTTTTCACAGCAATTGTACACAAATTCCATATATACCGGCAACTGAGAAAGACACACATTAGCAAAACATCTTTAAAATGTGCCTTCTGATACAGTAATATAAAATCACAGAAACACAAAGAATCACAGAATTTGCTGAGTTGGAATGGACCCATGAGGATCATTGAATCCAGCACCTCCCCCTGCATGGGACCATTCCCAAGAATCACACCACGTGCCAGAATGTTGTTCAAACGCTTCTTGAACTCTGTCAGACTGGTGCTGGGACCACTTCCCTGGGGAGCCCAGTCCAGTGCTCTAGTTTTCACAGAAAGGGTAGGAGATTAATTCTCCTGGATAGCTTTACTTCTCTAAAGCGTGGCTAAAATTGGCCATATTTGCAAAAATCATGTGAAAAAAGTGAAAACAAGTCCACATAAAACAGGCGTATATGCACACTCAAAGCCAAAAGAGGCAAATGGCGGAGCAAATCAAATGTGGCAGGTTTATTGGACAGGGATGAGGTAAAGAAAATTATATGAATGAGCATTAGCTGATTCAAAAAACCCCCAAAACTTAGTAATGATCAAGAGGACAAGAAACAAAAATGGCATTGCAGGAGGGAAAAAGAAATTGCTGCTGCATGCTAGGTCAGAACAGGCATCCAATCAAGCAGCAGGAACCATGCTGGGGTTCACTGATAAACAGCATAAAGTTACCCACAAAAATCATAGTATCAGGAACACAATCTACTTTGCAGCAGCAGAAAGGTAGAAATTTGGAAGTGAAAGGAATTAATTTGGAGGATTGACAGGGCAGGAAGGCTAATAACAGCTCACTCACAGGGACACTGTAGCAAAGGACTTAGAACAAACATCAAGATTCACAGATTAAAAGTTTAGAGCAGACTGGGACAACAGCTTGTACCAGCAGGAGCAGGGATGCTGAGTGTAGTAGGTGGAATAACACAGGACAGAGAAAATAAAGTTGAATGATATGACCACAGATGGAAGAATAGTTGTCTTCATAAAACTTTCCTCATCACCAAGGGCAAAAGAAAAAGTTTAGCAAGTATTATTATAATTCGCAAATCCTAGAAGGCAGCCACCGCTGTAAAAGTTACAGACTGAACATGGTCCACAAAACACTGTGACAGCTTTAACAGCAACACAGCACACAGTCTAATCAAATGGGAACCCAGGTACTGAAAACTGATTTAAACATATGGACACACAATTCTTCAAATACTCAAATGAAGGGGCAGTGTGTGTGGAAAGGAAACACATAAAGTTGTGCTCAAATCTCGTAACAACTCAGATTCATACCATAAAGTTTTTACCAGTAAAATATTTTGTCTTTACCTGTTTACTTTCTCTTTTAATTTGCTAAGGAAGAGGCAAGGCAAGGGAACTCATTTTTGATGCAGATATGTCTGACACCTTGAAAAACCCAGCCTACGATTCAGATTTCAAGCCCTGACAGAACATAAATGCAATGACAGCATGGATTGCATTAACATGAATGAGATAATGCTCTTCCTTCATAATGCCCCTTCCAGCAATGAGAGCTGAAAGAACTAGCAAAGTCATCCTCACAATTTTTTTTCAGATAGTATGAAAACAGGTGTCTCTCCAGTGGTCTCTGCTGCCTCAAAGGAAAGCAAGATTTTAGCTCACATGGCACTGCTACCATAAGATTGCCTGTACCTGGCACCTGGACAGCTGAGTGCAGCTTACTGGATCTTTGACAGGGGGAGAGACAGGTTATGCTGCTGTATGCCTAGCAGCTGAGGGCATTGATGGGCATTCATGTAGGATCAGCATGAGCAAGGCTGCCCAAGCTACCTTCCTCAGGGAGTGGGATGAGAACTCAAGACTGTTCTTCACTTTTCACCATCTCCACTCTCAGAAGTATCAACAGGTGCTCAGAGATTTCACAGATTCCAAATCACAAAGTAGCTTTAATTTAGCTACTCTCATGCAGTGCTACCTAGACTTAATGTAAGAGCCAAAGCTTGGGCAGAGAAGCTCTGGTGAAAAACACTGAGTATGTACATCTTGCTTATTCCTGAGTTTAATTTCATCCAGTCCTTTACTCTCTCCTTCCATTATTCTGTTTTACCAGCATTTTTTTCTCTGTCTCAACTGTTCTTCTTTGCTAGTTGCTGCTTTCCCTTAGTGCAGGTACAGCACACCCAGTGTTTTTTCTGCAATTAAACTGTAAACTGTGGTAGTGCACATCCTGGCTAGCTTGGTGTTTACTAAACAAGAACACGAGCTGCTCACTGAAAAAAAAAATAAATTAATCATTCACATCTTTCTGAGCAGCAGCGAAATCCTGGCACATCCTCTCCTGTGGACTTGAGGCAACCTGCAACCTGTTTCAGGTTCAAGTGCTGCTGGCACTCATTAAGAAAGAAGAATTTTGGCAACAAATGAAAGTCACAGTTCCTGGTGAAAGTGATACCCTGATCCAGCTGGTAGACTGCCCAGTCCTCCAATTCCACATCAAAAGCAGCTCTGAGGGTTAGCCAGGCTATTGGAATGATGAGACAAAAGCACAGAGCACTGGGAAGTTTAACTTCATTTACTCCCTTCATCGTGTGGCAGATATATCCATCTGCTGGCTTCTGATGACCCAAACACTGAATTCCCCAGTGGCTGTTACCACAAATAACTTTTATTATTTTCCACTGTTTGGGGTTATTTTGCCATTTCCCAACTTCCCCTGTGTGCTAAACACCTGATATTTAAAGTCAGAGTTTCTAAGGTAAGTCGTTCTTTTTTTGGCAACAGTTAAAAGTGTGGGTGTTTTCATGGCAAGCAGTAGCCCTAAGGGAAGGAGGAACAACAGGTAAACAGGCAAGTAAGTCCTTCAGTTCTTATTACTTAACAGGTATCCGAGTTAAAATCATTAGCATGCTGTAAAACTTGCCTGTAGTGAACAGAGATAAATTTTGTGGAGACACTTACATCCTCTATTCTGAACATTCAGTTCAGTAAAAGAGCAGAATCCAGACTTCTGGAGCTGCTGAAGCCTAAGTGGGTATTAGATAGTGAACACTCTTGATTGTTTGTACTATTTTGAGTTATCGTTCCATTTATTTTGAATTACTGTGTTATTTATCCTAACTGTACTATTTTGTAGGCTGTTGGGATTTCAAGTGTTTTTTTCTTACTTTACAGCTCTGAAGAGTGAGTGAAAATGTCAGTTCTAACCACCAGTGACCTCAGTTTTGTAAAAACAAGGATAAGAAATCAGTGCACTCCTGGGATTCCTGCTCTGGACTATCCTTGCATTACATTTTGCTGAGTGAAACTCAAGTTAGTAGTTCTTACTATCATCATAAACCAAGAGCAAGTGCCACATGAATTGTCACATGCTGGGTGCATGACTGCTGTGTACCAGGCACGTGATTCTCTTCTAAACCAGAACTTGCCACCACATTCCATCCATGTTTTTACCAATGTTTAGACTCTCACATTTTTTCCAACTCCTCCATTTCGTTTACTTTTCTTTCTGATAGTTGAGTTACACTGTCAGCTTCTCTTCAAGTTCTAATTTACACTTTCTCCCAGATTTATTAGTGACCTGCACAGTTAAAATCGAGGGAGAATCCTCAATTTTGTCATTATAGTAACTGATAAAAACATTGAATTATATTTCAGACAGGATGGATCCCTGAAGCATCCTACTTTGTTTACTCACCAGTCTGTCTTTTTGTCCCATGACTACTGAAATTCTTTTCTACTAGTAACAACTAACTGTATTAATCTAGTTTGCTTGTGGGAATACAGTGCATATCAACAAGAAAGCTTTTCTAAAGATATCCAACATCTGTTTCTTTTTTTTTATGCAAAATCCAGTTGTTTCATCACTGGAAGAAATTAGATTGGTTCGACATGACTGTTCTCAACAAATACACATTGACTGTCACAAACCAGAAGTTTCCCACACACGCCATACTGGTTAATAAGATGCCTGTGAAAAAGTGACATCAAGACCTTTAGCTTTTGTCTAAAAGGGAATTAAAGACATTTCCTCGGTATTATAGAGGTAGCACCTTACTCACATTGCATTTTAAATGATTTTTCAAATGGTCTCCCAAACAACCACATGAAAGGAAAAAGACTGTAGGAAGACAGAGATTAATAGAACTAAACTCAGTATTTTTAGAACTTTAAATAGTACCCATAAACAACTG
Source organism: Phylloscopus trochilus trochilus (assembly GCA_016584745.2). NCBI lineage: Eukaryota > Metazoa > Chordata > Aves > Passeriformes > Phylloscopidae > Phylloscopus > Phylloscopus trochilus. The sequence goes on from WQNJ02000546.1 coordinate 36,889,865, forward strand.
TGATCTTAACAAAAATGTCCAGATCTTAGGGCATGCAACTCTTTCTGGGGCAGAGGAAAAAAATGTATGTTCTTCTCAAGCAGAAAAAAGCTACTTGAAATCTGAGTGCTACTACTTCACCCTAGCTTTTATTCTGATAAACGTCACCTCTGCTACTCAAAGTTATTAAACTTATCCAAATTTTAAACTAACAATGGGTTCCATTGATATCAGTGGTCTCAAGGGGATTTACAACTTGGTTTTATAATGAATTTGATTGTCCTCTGGATTACTTAGCACTGATTTTTATATTAACTGTTTCAGAATTTTTACTGAAGCCATTATTAACTCATATGAGTATTAAAGAGCGAGAGAAGACAATTATAGTTTTTCTGAGATATTCTTTTTTTTTTACAGAATTCCAGAGTAATGTAGGGGAGATTGAGGTAAATACTATGTGCTCTCCTAAAGCAATTAAAATAAACCAATTAAGTACTTAATTCTTCTAATGTAACTTAAATATTTAAATTTTCAGGAAAATGTACAGGCCCTTGATTTCCATTTCTAGATCCAAACAGGCTTTTTTTCCAAACATACCAGCAAAAAGTCCTGCTAACAAATCCCTCTTGATTCAAAGATCAGCAGCGGCCTCAGTAGAGGCTAAAAAGGGGATCCTGGTGGAGATCCAAACAAAAATTAAGCAATAAAAATTCAAACAAAATCTAAACAAAAATTTGGATGCAAAGTGATCCTGATGATCACTCTAGAATCATGTCCTGAGCTTTGCAGAGAAGCCTGCTATCAGAGATGTGCATAAGTACCTTTATCTCCAAATGTGAACATAGAGGTAAATCCAAACATTTTTTCTGTGTGAGAACACTAAACTACCTGGCAGTCCACGTGACAACTAAAAACCCAGACAGCTTTGATTGTAAGGCTCATGCTGTTGAGATAAGAGAATTGGCTTTCACTCCAATTTTGCAGCTTATACACCAGTAGTGAAATGGCTTTCAAAGCTTTTTAATTCTAGTCCCTCCTGCTCTCTCCATAGGGTTTACTGCTGCAACCAACACATATGGCATTTTGCCTGCTCTCCATGACAGCTTTTTCTTTGTTTTTAAATGACCACATGATTTCTCATATATTTTTTCCAGGTCTGGAAATTAGTTTGCTTGAATAAAACATTCATCAGCATGGGCAGTGGGAAAAAAAGGGGATATATATTCATGTCTTTGCAACTAAATATAAAGGAAGATTGCCCTTCCCTCCACATCTCGTCTCTCAGTCAATAGAGGAAGATAAGCATTCAAGGAGAACAATTCAGAGCACCTCCTTCTCTGCAGGGATTGATTATGTAGGTGTGTAAATTAAAAGCCAAGGCTCAGTTAGATACATCAAATCTCACAGTACAAACAACTCCCTTTCCTCTTCAGAGACAAAAGAGCATTTAGAGCTGGCTGAGCGATGAGAAGACTTACAGCCATTTTAGGAGAAGGCTGTCACACCTGTGGAGTAGATCTGTGTAGGTGTATAGATCTGTTATACCTATGCTGTGCCCCTGAATACATCTCACTCTGCTTTACTTGCACTGAAAAGCAGAATTGTGTAAAAGCCATGTAATCTATTTAGACAGCTCTGTATTGATAAACTAGACTATGTATTCCTCTGCAAGATCACATTATAAATCCAACTGCTCAAGAGCTGAGAGTAATTCACCTAAATTCACTAGACTGGTTTAGGAAACACACTTGTGTGTTACAGGGTTAAGGGGGAGCAATCTGCTTTCAGACTGTAAATACATAAGGGACATCCAACCCATCTTTTTAAGTGTCCCTCTATGAGCATATTTTTTCCACTCCCCAACTATTGCCAGATGGAAAATCATTTGCACCTGGTAAGTTAATGCAATGCTTGCTCTTCCAAAACCACTGGCCAATGGAGCCACATTGTACTCATTCTGTAGAAAGAACTGGAAAGCAACCAGACCAGTTATACCAGCTTTTATCACTTCACCAGGCAACCAGGTATGACTTTGGGGTCACCAACCACCAGGGACCACCAAAGAGACCCCCAGGACACAAGAACACATGCACAGAGGGCAGGGAACATATGTTAATGCATTTGGAAAAACATATGAATATGTACATAAAATATGGTATACAAACAGGAGCTTCTCCTGTACCTAACAGGCATGATATTTCAGAGGAGATATCCCCTTGTGCATGCAGCCAAAGAACATTGGAAAAGAGAGTGTCCCCAGGCTGGGTGAAAATCAGACAGGAAACCTAAACCCAGTTCTTCAAACAATCAAATCCACGACCTTAAATGAAGATGAAGAATCTCCCTGAAGGGGTCCAGGGGAATCTTCCTCAGCTGACCCCCTGGTTACATTACTGGTGGGGAATGAAAAGGTAATTTTTTTTTTAATTTTTACAGAAACAACTTATTCAGTATTCAACACCTGCAGAGGAGAACTTCACTTGGAGTATACTAAAACTCACTAAGAATCTATTGGGATGGCGGACAGCCAACAGGTTATAGTTCCACCTCCTGTAATGAGGAAAAAAACAGAAAAAGAACACAACAAAACCCATTGGGGAATCGAGTCCGTGATCTCTGGTCTCCAAAATTCTGTGTGAATGACTGAAATAGCAAAACCAATAACAGTGAATGTCCAGTTTGTTTGAAAAACAATCCTATAAATTCAGAAAAAGCCACCTCCTCTAACAGGGAAATTCACCAGGAGATAGAGTACTGAAAAATAGGTCTCTCTGAATTACCTAGACAAAAAGGGTGCAAGTATCTTCTAGTATTGGTAAGTACATTTTCTGGATGGCCAGAAGCCTTTCCTTGTCACACAAATAAAACTAGGGAGGTGGTAAAAATTATGCTTAAATTATAGCATATAATATATAACATTAATATAATATAATCCCCAAAAAATGGGGACTTTGTCTATGTAAAGACTTGGAATTTTGAATCCTTCAAGGAAAAAATTGAAAGGACCTTTCCAAGTCCTCCTGGTAACCAACACTGCATTCAAGGTAGAAGGAATTGAACACTGGGTTAATCACACAGAGATAAAACCAGCAACCACAGATGAAATACAGCAAAAACAAGACTGACACCGTGGAGATGTTATTTGTTTTAATTCTTGTTGGGAATTTGCATTGTTGTGTTTCTGTTTAGAGACATAAATCCTATTTATTGTTTTAAGTATATAATATATTTTTCTTGCTATTTCTAGCTCATGTTCCTTCCAGGGAAAGCACCATCATGTAAAAAGATTTCCAGTAAAACTCCAACAATTCCAACAGATAGACAGTGGCCTTAACTCACACTACCTACAAAGTGGAGACCAAATATGAGTGATATACTCAAGGAACAAAAATGAAGAGAAATATGCATTGGATGTTGCTAAATTGCAGAATGCCAAAGCTTCAGTAAGTGCACCTTTTCTAGGGGTTTGAATTTAATTATGAATTACATAAAATTTCAGTTTCTGCAGGGGACAAAATCAGTTTTTCCACTTTCATTCTTCTCTCTGACTTTCCTCCATGTTAGGAAAAAGGACAAATCCCTCCTTTACTTTAATGAGCCATGCATGGAAAAGATAAAGTTTCTTTACCAGATTATATTGCAGCAGATAATAAAAGAAAAATGAAATGCAAGAGTATTCTCAATCTGCTACTAATATATGGCAAACCATTTTGAACTACAGGTGCAACAAGATAAGCCTGGAGAGTGACAATAAATTTATGTAAACCCAGAAACTTAGATTTCTCTTTTATTAAAGGAGAACACCAAAGGAAATCCTTTCCTGAGATGGGCTAGTGAAAAGAGGAATGTATGAGAATGAGCAAAGAGGGAAAGCCAGTGGAAAAAAAAAGAAGGTGCATCAAGAAAGGATGGAGCCAAATGTTTGACACTATGCTTTTTCACTTAAATCGGGTATGAACTCCCTGCTCTTAAATCCCTTTCACAAGTGTTTGCTTTTCTGGAAAACAATAGCCCAGTTTGTGAAGTTTTCCTATCCTTTCCCATCTCCTCACTTCCCTATAAAAACTACCACTTTTCTCTTGTTCAAGGTTTCTTTGCCTTCACCAAAACAATAACTGTGACCTTAATTCTGCAGTTTTTACACTGCTTACGCAGAAAGGCAACCATGGTACAGCTTCTCAAAGTGTTCAGGTGTGTAAAAGCCTTCCTCTTCCACAGACAGCAACAAGCCGGGTTGCCAAATGCAGAAGTCGATTGAGATGTTGACATATTTAATAAAATTTTGCAGCTTTCAATAATCCTAAGTGTTACTGTTCCATTTTAATAGTTCTGATAGAGAAATGTGTGTGAAAATGTCCGTGAGGATGTCAGATAACTGGCTTTGTTGCCCTAGCACTCTTACATGCATTGAACTGCAACAACAAAGCTGAAGCTGTTGTCCTTCTTGTTCACATTTGGAAATGTATTATCAGAAACTTTTTCATCTTAAAATGCCACCTGCAAGACACTGAACAGAACTGCACATTACAAAGTTTTATGCACTACAGCTGTTATATACACCTGGGTTTTATCAGTGTTTTTTAAAACATGAAAAAAAAAAGCCCAGAACAAGTAGGGTTGTTATGTCCTTGAAGTATCAAACATTAAATTTCAATCTTAGCTATGGAAAATTTTCAGAATCTAAGTTTTTAGACTAATGTACTTGAAAATACACCTGAACAAAGGTGCAACAGGCAGGAACTAACAAGCCACCATATGATGCAAGCCAATGAATCTATTTTTGCAGAATATTCACAAAAAGGTGAAGATGTTCTTACAATAGTAAGCTTAAAGCAACATACTTGTAGTTAGCATAAAAGGCTGAGGGTAGTGATACACTTTTAATTAAAAATTTCAGCACAAAGAGCAAAGGCTTCTCGCATAAATAAAGAACAAATTTAAGCTGTGGTTCCAGGAATGTTTTGCTTTGAATGCTAACTTAGAGAGATGTCAACCTTGTATTGCTGCTCATTGTCCACTCCCCAAATAAAATAGAAACAATTCTGTCATTGCCTCTCTTCCCTTCACAGCATGAAAATAATACTTTTAAATAGTTTCTAAATTTGAATCAGTTCAGTTTCCATATGCCCCCCTGCTCCCCTCCTGTTATTTTTGTATAGCTTCAGAGAAAGGGTGGGCAAGACAACACTTAGGCCTTTTCTACAACCAAACCCACCATTTTCAGAACCTCAGGTGTGAGCAGAAAAAGACTGCAAGAACATTAAGACTAAAAACCTTTTAGAAGCTTCAGTAATTTTTCAGTATTTCCCACACACCTCACTTGCAGACTTTATCGGAAATGTACACCCATCCCCAAGTGCACAAATACACCAGACATACCTTTCTCGTAAGTAAAAGCAACTCAAAATGTGGGAATAGGGCTAAAACAAAAGGTTCTAGGTGGTGCAGTCTGGGGGATTTGGTACACCAAACACACCTGCCAAGCAGAAGTGTCTATTGCTTCCCTCCCTATTTAGCAGGCACACAGCCAATTAGTCTCCTCCTTTTCCCCCACTCTGTGCCCACCTTCCCTTTCATTACCAGCTTCCTGTGGCATCCACAGCAGCTATTACCCTGCAGCCTGCTTAAAGCAGCAACCCTTTATCCCTCAGGTAGTCCCCAGGGGCCAATGTTAGTCACAAATACAACAGGAGAAATACACATGAAGTACACCTTAATGAGCAACATCCACTTTAGCCTCTCAGACCTTAATTGCTTCATTCTTCTCAAAGCTTTAGGAACAGAAGTTCCCACAGGATGGAGAGTTGGCACAATGTGTTTTCTCCACAGTAACTTCTTGTTTCTATTTTGTCCTTAGTGCAGTACAGCTGATGGGTAATAGCTTGCTCCTAGGTCAAAGCTGAGAGATATTAAAATGACTATCAATAGCCATTTACAGTGCTTCTGTGTCTTTACCATCCTTCCTCACTGCATTTCATAAGAGAAAAACACACAAGTGTTCCAGGGGGACACTCTCTGGCAGGAAGTGGGGAGCAGTAAGACTGTTCTCTCTTTCCAGCTCACAAGATATTCTGGCAAAGGCAGTTGTTGGAATTAAGCTGGAAAATCAAAGCAAATGTGTGCATACAGTACTGAGTAACTTCCAGAAGCTCACACAGGAAGAGAGGCCAATGCCTTTCTGTATGGCCTGATCTCCTGTTCACAGCAGGTCAACAGCAAGCAATAGATTTCAATATATATTTGCATTGCCATCAATCTAAACATAAGAGTTTGAATAGATGCGTATCTCCTCTCCAAAGGTAATATTCATACACAGGGCAAGGTTTTGTGAGTTGGTTTGTTTGGCAGGGTGTTTTTCTGTTCCTTATCTCATCCATATTCCACCCTGCTCAAAAGGCAGGGGAAAAGTCCTCATTTAGGTTTGGAATCAGTATTTGAACAGGGGTCACCCTAGGACAAGGGGGTACTGGACTGCTGGGGGAAAAAAAGTGAGAGAATTTGTCCGAAATTATCTGATAGCACAAGTGTTAGTTATGGAACGTTGTTAAGCCATGCTCAGGGGTGATACTCCTTCTGTTATGCCTGTGACTCTTTATAAACCCCACTTGCATAAGATGTGCTTGATCACACACTGGACCCCTGACTTCTCAAAGTTACAGCAGCAAGTTTATTCACAAGGAGATTCTAAAGGTAGGGTTAATCTTGTCTCTACATCACTGACTAAATCAGTTAATATCACTGGGACGGTTTCATTTTTAAGAAAATCCATAAGGGAACAACCCATTTTGTCATAGAGGAATGTATGCAATTACATAATAACAGCAACAAGAACCCCCTCTTCCTTCCACACTTCCACACACTAGAAACACTAGAATTGAATCAGAAGCTGGAAAAATTAATTTCAAATTTTGTGGAGGAAACAGACTCCTGATTTATCAAGATGAATAAAGTAGTCCTGAAAAGACAATGAAGCTTCTGTTCTTTCAGTTAGGGAAAAAAAAAAAAAACCAAACCAAAAAAAACCCCAACCATATAACACCTCTTTTGAATTACATATTTCCTTCTGAACAATTTGCATATTTTTCTATTGAATTTCAAAAGAGTTAAAAGCAAAATTAATGTGATTCACTGTGAATGCCAAGAAGACAATTACAGCCCATCAAAACCTGCACAAAAGGAGGACAGAATTGATGTGCACAGTAATGCAAGACTTCTTTTTTTTTTTCTTTTTTAGGCTTTCTTCAGATTCAGCTAAGCACAAAACTAGTGGTTAAGTCCTTTTTATTTGTGCTGTAACCCAGCCGTCCAGCTGTCCTGGCGTTATTTTCCCATGTGTTTGCTAGCCTGACTTTTAGAGATCTTACATTCAAGAGCAGTAATCTCCTCTTTAGCCCATCCAGACTGAAGCAACTGTTTTCTTTACTTGACATTCCTTTAACAAACGACACCTTACAACTGGTTCAGAAAAGAGAGTTACAGAGATTTCACAGTATGTTCTGGGTATGAAGGTATCCCCCTACTTTCCCGAGGAAGGAACATCTTATAAGCTCACTTTAGACAGTCATTCTGTCCACTCACAGGATTCTTTGCACCATTGTCTGTGTGTGGTTTACAGCACATATGTACTAATAATATGCACCTTGCATATAAATATTTGTTCCCATGTGTAACTGTCACTAATCCACTCCAGAGATAATAAAGACATTTTCCACACTTCTTTATTTAACAGAGCCACCCAATCCTACTCTATGGCCAGGGAGATGGTCACTCTGACAGAACAGTTTTAAGATGAAGTTACTGTTCCTATTACTGAAAAGTTCATACAGACAGCATTAATAGACAGATCCCTACCATCTCAAAGCTTTCTTTTATGCTCAGCATATAAATCATTGGTTTTGACTTTATCTATAACATTATTAATGATTTGATAGACACTTCCCTACCTGCTTGAAACCTCTATTGAACACAAAAAGTATTTCTCAAATGTCTCATTTGAAGGAAAAGGTGATATTCTGCTTGAAAAAAGAAAACTTTGACAAAAAACTGAAAGAATTCATCATCAGCCAGCCCTCTTTTAACTTAAAAGATCTCTTCTTAAGTACTGAATCTAGTTTCCACTCTGAGCCAGGGAAACTCATCAATTCAGTATATGAAAATCCTGCTGTTCTAATCTTTACAGCTCTTGTTCCAACAGGATCCAGTTAGCTTTACCAGAATGTTACTCTGACTGACCAATATCCCATATGACAGCTGACAGCCTCATACAGAAGAAGCTCAATTTTTCTCATAGGGGAGGATCACAGTTGGGATAATATTTGTCTCCCATTCACAAAGCACCTGACCTTATTTATCCTAGTGCTAATAAAAGTATAAATCAAGTCAAAAACTTGCAAAAAAATCACTCCTTAGTTACTGGTCAGTTCTCCACTGTTTTTCTTTGTTCCAATGTTGAAAAGGGAGACATGATACAATACGTGTAGATCATGTCAAGGTCTTTAAAGTGTAGCAAAGGTTAAACTGAATTCTCTGCTGCCATTCAACAGCACTAGTTAGATTTTTTTTTTTCCTTTAGCAAGCTAGTGCCATGTAATTTGTAATTTTTGCAGGAGATCCATAAGCAACTTTCACTGCTGGAAGATTTGTCTGTGTTGATCTTTAACCCAGTGGCAGAGAATGGAATGCCATGTCTGTAAGTAATGTATTCCTCCATTCACTTTCAGTTCCAAAAAGATTTGGGATTTTTCATTGATTATTTTTGCTAGCCTAAATGAAAAGTGAATCTAACACCACTTTTACTTACAGCATTTTTAAATGAGACAATTAAAATAGCTGAAGGAAATTTGGAAACAGAAATCCATTAAATGTAGTCTTTCCATTAAATGTAATATTTCCATTACTTACTACTAGTTAAAAATCTAAATTAGGTCCCCAAAGTTCATGTTTTATTTAGAGTAAGCATTTGAAAATTAATTTTCTGCTCTCAAAAGAAATACTTGTCCTGATTTGGCTCTAAGATATTCTGCGGTATATCTCCTTCAACAACATGTTTTGAATTTGTTCTCTTCCATGCAATTATTAAGTACTTAGAGACATGTATTCACTATGTCCCTCATGGCCACAGGCATCTTATTTCTGTGGCTATTCATAGAGCCATAGAAAGTTAGAACTTTTGTCTAAAGTATATGATTTCAGTGAAGATCTTCTGTAATATGCTTGCTGAAGGCAAAAAGTTTGGTGGCACTCTGTTATTTCTTAAGTCATGAAGAACATATTACATAAATCAGAGAATGTGGAAATCACTTTAATCAAATTTTCCCTGACAAAATTCCAGGGTCAGACTGCCACTTGTAATTCAAATAGCTAAGGAGTTTGAAGAGGACATTCAATATGTATTATTAAAAGAAAAAGGCCATGTGGTTCCCAGTCATAAAACGATTTGGTGATCTTCACAACCCTTCTAGATTTTACCCCATTAAATAGGAAGGATTTCAGCCATCACAGCAAGATAAGATATTCATCATTGCAATAACAAGTAAATTCTTGCCATGTATTACATCAAAAAGTAATAGAGGATGATGGAAACTCTTCAAAATGGAGGAAAAACACATCTTCCTTTGCCCTCAATAGGTGTTTAGCTGTGTTAGACAGACAGTTAAGGACCACTGCTACACACTACAATAGCCATTGTCCCTATTTTCCAAGCTGCTAAAGAATCATCATTATCCTGTTCTGATTGCTGTGGTATTAAATATCTGATTAAAGAAAAGCCTTTCCAAAGCACTAACAATAGCTTTGTTAAAATGCTGGATAGCTTCACAATCCTTGCAATGAAAACTTCTATTCTTAATTCTTTATCCCCTGAGGCATTTAAAGAAATACATTAAAAATAAAATAAAAACCCTTGAAATTTTAAAGGGTTTGAGATTTTGGGGTTTTTTTATTTTTTCTGTATTTTAAAAATATGAGAATAATATGTTATGCTTCTTAGGGAAAAAAATGCAAAGAAAACTTTTTAAAATCAAGGCTGAAATATTAATAAGGATTCAATGTCTACCTTAGAAGGAGCTTCAAAATATAAATTCTGTTGAGCCGTTTGCATTAGTTTTATGCAAACACTTCAGCAACAAAACTGCAAAGACTTTAAAGACATTGTACTCTTTCACAAAACAAAATATATTAACCCCCTCCCAAAAATATACAGAACTGGATTTTTAGTAGTAAAAGCCCCATATAGAGGTTCAGATCAGAAGAGATTATTTATTCTGTGTTGAAGTCTGACATGCACGTTGAAATATATGGTTTACCTCTAAAAGCGTTTGATCCATTCAGCATTAACTATTCACAAAATAAGAGGTTAAAGGTTTATGTTCTTAAGAAATATAAAATTACTATTCTGAATATAAAATTCAGACAGCAAGTTTTTATTTCAGGAAAGGCAAAAAAGCAACAAAAATACACACACAGAATCTGTCATGTCATAAGTCAAAAATCAAAAAACTTTTCCAAGAGTGGTTTAATAATTCACACCAACAGGATGAAAAAAGTAAACCTTTATGTTTCAGATGGATGGGCCCATAAAATAAAAACCAAGATCTTTATCTAGCTCCATCTCAGCCATTCCCACACAGCACATACAGAGTTGAATAGACCACACAGAATATTGTGACATTCTGAAATTGCGTACATTTAGGAAATCGTACATCACCATCTCAGGGCTTTGGAAGAACACTTAGCTAATACTGACCTAAATACTGAAGTACACAGACATGTGGCTCTGAACCATTTGCCTGGATGCTGTTTAATCCCCTTCTATCCAAGTAAGATCAGAAGCATTTGAGCCATATTCAGGCTCAAGTAGGGCTCTAATGGCAAGCAAAAGCAAAGCAGCCTTACTTTGGAGATCAAAGGTCTGGTGTGTCAGCAACAGACCCAGGCATGCTGTGTGATAAACCTGGAGACAGATTTCCTACCCATGCCTATCCCATCCATTTCATTTTTCCCACTCTGCAAAGTCCATAAGAGTCACAGAAAGGGAGATCTGGTGCTGACTGGTGGGCTGGTGTAACACCCACAGGCCACCATCAGCGTCTCTACATTTTCCTCCAGAGGAACCTTTACAATTCTCTGCTGGAATCCAGCTCTTGCTCTAGGAACATCCCATCTCTGGCTGACAGTAACCATCCCATAAAGGCAATATATGTATGGCCCACCACTTGGAAAGCTGTGATCTCAACTCTATTCAGAATTCAGTACTTTTTAGCTGGTAACTTTAAAAAAAAATAAAAAATAAAAACAAACAAAAAAAATACTAACAAAACTCATCTGGTTTTTTGTCACCATCCACATCAAACAGAGTTTGAAGCCCACAGTAGGTGTCATTTCTGAGGTACCAGGAAAGAGACTAGGGTGACTGAAGCAGACTATTAAATGAGCAAAGTTAACTCCCAAACTAACAATTTAAGACATTCTTTTACCTTGTTATCACTACATGTTATTTAATATGATCCAAACAGAAAATCTACTGAAATTCACAACCAGAATTTTTTCTGACTCATAGTTTGGAAAAATCCCATTTGATTTTGCCAGTCAAAATGATCATGTTTCCTGTCTGCCTGCTCATGTGATAGAAAGTCATTATAAATTAATGAGAAACATGAAACACATTAACCTGCATCAGCAAATTCATAGTGGTTTGATTGTACACATCTTACATCCACAGTTGTTTAGAAGACTAATTTAACTCATCTATATGTATATGTCCACATTTCCTTGTGAACTGGCCAAACAAATGAATCCTCACTGACCTGAGCACCTGAGATTTCATCATCCAACACATAAAGCAGATTTCTCATATGAAAATAGCAATGTACTGGAAGAGAAAAGCTGTTCAAGAGCAAAGGAGAGGATAGCTGCTCATGTCTCATACCATATCCTACAATTCAAATTCTCAGGGAGTTTATCATGCTTTACAAGAGACAGACAAATATTTTAGTGTGATCAATGTGTCTTATTCAGATAAAGGTCTGAGACATGCAATTGTCTCTGCTTTTCTAATACCAGCATCAAAAGTTGACAAATAACTACTACATTCTCTTCAAAGGAAAGCAAATAAAGAGTACCAGAAGTTAAATTTAAAAAATGTTAAGAAAAAAAAAGAAAAGGATGGCAATGAAATGAGTTTTCTATATTGTGATAAAACACTCTGCAACTGTAATCTGATTTTTTTCACCTATCAGCTGAAATGCTTTGATATGTATAAATTACAGTGCCTGTATGAGAACAAGTGGACAGTATCAGGCCTGGAAGCCTGAATTAATTTTGATTTCCTCTTTATGGGAGTTTAAAATTCAGGTTTGCTAGAAAAACAAAAGAGAGAAACCATTCAGCACCCATGGAAATTAGAGAAGGCAAGGAATTTTATAGAAGTAAAATACCTTAGGTAAATCAAAAGATATTTTTCCAATCACTAAACCCTTCAGTTTTTTATGGGAGGTTAGATTTAGTGTTCATGTCTATGTTTTATATTGGTTATTCAAGTAACTTTGCTCAGGAAATGTTATTAGTTCAGCAAATAAAAAAAGGAATAACTTCAACATTATTTCATTTCAACCTCTTTATATTTAATGCAGCTTTCTGAGCTGCACATGTATTTCTTTCTCTCACTTCTGCTTCATTGGCCTGAAAGGAAGAACAAAGGATAGACAACAGCCAAAAGCACATAGTAGAAAGCATTTGTTACCAGCAGGGCACAACTCCTACCCACCACTGTCCCACTTGTCCCCTATTCCGCCAATCCAGAATTTCCTCTAAATTCACCACTTAGAAAAAGGCCAGTTTATGAGATAGATGCATTGCTCATACAAATAATACACAAGGAAACTAAACATGAGCAAGAGATGATTTATTCCAGGAGTCCCAGTTCATCAAGGCAGTTGCCCAAGCCCAATGTTTAAATCTTCTGCCACATGAATACCAAAAATAACCCTTTTGTAATACCATTTAACTTTTAGCATAACTGAGGGTTGGAAGAAGGTGAAAATGTAAGCTTTTCCTTTTGTGACTTCAAATGCCCTGTTTGACATCTGACCTGATATTGTGGGTGGAAGGACAAGAGAGGAGAGAGAGGATGGAATTTGTTCTCCAAAAGTTTTCATTGCCAGAGGCACACTGCTGTCTGCAGCTCCTGGATCCGAGTCTTCCCACTCTCACTCCAACTCAGATCCCTTGAGCTGAGCATTTCTCCTCTGTTACGTTGCTGGGGTGGCAGGGAGATGGATACTGGCTGGATACAAAACAGGGAGAAGATAGAGTAGGAAAAAAAGAGCAAGAAGAGAGTGAACACAGTTCACCTTCAACTCTCTTTCCTCTTCTTCTCCCCATGGCCAGAGCAGTTGATTTCTGTATTGCAAAAGTGCATTGCCCTGGGTACACAGAGCTCAGAGTAGAACACAAAACTGCACAGGGCAGGGGACTATATAAACACTATAGCAGTACTGATGCTTAAGTTTTTACCGTGTTTGACTTCACAATTCAAATATGACCAATGGTACTCAAATAATATAATTTAGTATTGCTATAAGCTATACCGTATTATGTCTATGTGAAGGATTCTGCAGTGATATTTCTCTGCTGTTTGGCCAGTGGTAAAAAGTACTTAGTGATTAATTGACCTATTCCCCTTCATACCTTTTTCTATGTTGCTTTTGTGTTATCTCTGATCATGTCAAACAAGCTTTGTGCATGCCTACTTAGTAATTATCCCTTTACCTGTACTCTTTGCCTATCTAATAAACTAAAGCTTGCTTCTCTTATACTTCTCTTTTCTGGTTCCTCTTTATGAGCTTCTCAAAAACTCCTTTACAAGCTCATTTTTCTCCTATTTCCAGGCAGTTTGGGTTTAATTCTCATTCTTAAAAAATTATCTCTTTTCCTGTTCAGGCTCCATTTATCAGGTTTTACCTGGTTGACTCAAGTGATGATGAGCTGCAAATTCCCTTCTATAACATGCTTCCACAACACCTGCACAATTCATTCAACTGTGCAAAACCAAGGAATCCTGGGAACTTATGTATCCCTTATGAAAACTGAACAGTAGCCTTTATCCTCATATAATGACTTCCTTCTGAAAGCAGAAGGAAGACTGAACAATGTCAATTCAAGAAAAATTAATTGAATTGCTTAAGTTCAGAAGCACTCTGAAGCTGAAAGGGAACTGGGGAAACACCAGAAAAAAAGGAATCCTGAATTCCAGTGTCTAGCAAAAACACATTGTTCTCTTTTCTCCCTACAGTCTCCATGCATTATTCTGTGCAAAAGATGGACACATGTTGTATGTAATCCTAAGTGAGAATTGAGTGTAAGGGTTCATTGTGTATAGCAGAGTTTCTTGATTTAGGTATGATGCAGATGATAGTAGAATAAGGGGTAGATAATGTCTTGGATTGTGGAACCAAAAATGTATATTCTATTTCATCTGTTGAAAGCAGTTGGGGAGATGTTTTTCTTTATCCCTTGTAACTCTGGGGGGAGGGGGCAGATGCCTTCTGATAATGGGCCAACTGTTAAAACCAGGTGAGGCAGTGTTTCTTATCTCTTTAACCACCTCCTCCCTCCTGGGGGATATTTTCTGCTGATGGGCCTTTAAGGCTCACTAAGGGCATGACACATTCCATCATCTCATTGTGAGATGCTCCACCCAGTGAGGGGAGACAACCATTCCTACCTGGATAAAAACTGAGATGTAGGAACACAAGGCATCTGGTTCCACCGGATTCCCGGAGGAAGACTGGACCCTTCTCACCATCACTGGACCCTTTGCTACAGGATCATTCTACTCCAACAGAACCACATCTGCCACTCCAGGAGGATTTACTTTGGGACTGCTTCCAACACCCTGACCAACAGGGTGTCAGGTTGTATCTCTGACTCTGTCAGGGTTTCTAGGATTGTTGTTTGTTTGCTTGTCTGTTTTGGTTTTTTTTACTACTACATTTTTATTGTTAATATTCCTTGTAAAGAACTGATATTCCTATTCCCAAATCTTTGCCTGAAAGCCCTTAATTGCAAAATTAATTATAATAATCTGGAGGAGATGAGAGGTTTACATTCTCCATTCCAAGGGAAACTTCAGCTTTCCCTGGTGAATACCTGTCTTTCCAAAACCAAGACACATGTTCATTTCAATATTTTGTTCTCTTGTTGTTTGGTTAATGTGAAGCCATAGATTTTCTTTACTTCAGATATTCAACTTCAGACCCAGGCCAGACTTACATTTCCATTTCTACCAGATTTCTTGTTTATGTTACATATTTTATAGCTACAGAATATACATATTACCTTATCCAACTTTAAGGTACCCATCTCTACTGTCCTCTCAAATTCTAGGTATGTGTGGTTTATAGAAAAGGAACCAAGGAGATGAAGCCTTCCTCGCATTTGTGGAAAGTCAGTTTAAGTGGCTTGTTCTGGGCCCCACTGCCAGCACCTCAAGTCACTTAGACTCTTAACAGTCCCAAGCTCTTGACTTAAAGCTCTTCAGCTACATTTCTGCCCTTTCAAATGGTTTCTCAAAGGACTTGGGCACCAATACACTTGAAATTGTGCTTTACTCAGCTACTCCTTATTATTCCTCCGGCTTTTAGAGGCAGTTCTTCAACTGTTGTCTTAATGTCTTACTAATCTTTCCTGATTGGCTGAAAATGCTTGAACAACTTTCCTCAATGGAAATGTAAACATTCCAAATTAACTTGCTGCCTTTTGATTCCTTCAATTGCTGATGAATATCCTGAACACAACATTTAGGAGCATATTGGGTTAATACTACATTTGGACTAATTAAGAGACCGAGAAAAGATCCCCTACTTTGCCACAGTCATAGGGCCAAGATCAGCTTCATTGATAATTTGACGAAGGCAGCTCTTTGGATCAAGAACTTCACACACAGTGTGTCAGTTCATGCACTACAGACACTGAAACTTCATCTTTGAAGGGAAGAATGCATAAAATAGAAAAGGAACATCTGGATCAAAGTGTTACAGGTAATTCTCACATTTCATTGGCAATTACAGTTGTAGAACAACAACTCCATCTTCTAGAGCACAAGATGTACTACTGATGCTAAAACCCAGTCACTGAAAAATTAATTGCAGTGCAAAACACTGACCTACAATGCTCTCTACTAGTTTATCACAAGAGGCATAATAAAAAATAAAATGTTAAGACTAATTTGTGGAACTACAGTAATTAAAAGCAAACACATCAAAAAGACAAACATGAGTATTAACCTGGCTGAAAGAGAGAGAGGAAAATATACGGATTATATTTTGTAACCAAACCAATATGCAAAGATGTAATCCACACAAGAGGAGAGAACTGTGAAATAAAAATGCTCAGTGGCTTCTTTTAAATGCAAAAGTTTTTGTGGTTTTTTTTGGTTTTGGTTTTTTTTGTGGGTTTATTATTTTGTTGTTGTTGTTTTGGTTGTTTTTTGGTTTCTTTGGGGGGGTTCTTTTTGGGTTTTTTGTCTTCTTTTTTTTTTTTTTTTAATTGAAGCCAAACCAAATTGTTTTCATAGTACAATGTTTCAGAAATAATCCAGTTCCTAACAGGTGACAGCCATCAGGTTAGAGACTGAAGAAGTATGGTAAACTAACAGAAATGTTCAGACCATACTCTACTCAATTTAATCACCTCTAGTCATTTTTTCAAGGGAACAAAATATTTTGAGACCTACTCTTTTGCAGCAACATTTCAGGATGGGATACCTCCAAGTTATATTAGAGACAGGTCATTGTGACTTTGCCCCTATCTCTTTCCTTTATTAGGGCCTTTGAAGGAAAAAGTGAGACAATTATCAAATTTAGCTTTTTTTAAGCCTTCCCATACCACCAAAAGCAAGAATACACCTGGTAAACTGGAGACATCATAATTTCTTTGAAACCTTTTTTGCTTGTTTAGATGCTTGCTCCACAGCACTGCCATCACCACAAACTTCTAATTTAAAGTTCTTTTCAGTCACCAATATAAATGCCCTAAGATGTTCCTTCTCCAAAGCCATGGGCACTAGCCAAGAAAACAGAATGGCACTGGGACAAAGACATTCTCCATGAGCACCCTGAAATGCTAGAATTGTAAAATGATTGTGTAAAACTCACAAGGCTCCATCTGTCTCATGGCACCTTTTAAAAAGAGTTAACAAGTACTAATAGAGAAAGCTTGAACATGATGTTTCTTCATACTCACCCTTGTTTGCAGGTAGCCAAAGGATTTTTATTTCTAATGGTGTTATTATACCAACTTTCTCAAAAAAATAAATTCACTTTAAAAAAAGCCACAAAAACCTCTCTGGAGCACAGAAGACTGCTATATATATATCTGCCACTGTGCACATTGCTAGCTCAAAGATTTCTTCTTCTATTCAGTGCATTGTGCTCCTGACACATACTTTCTATAAATAGACTTTATTCTGGTAGTCTCCCTTTACAGTTCTCTTGATATCACCACTGAGCATGCATTTCTCAGAGTCTTGACTGGGTGTTTCCTATTTTATTTTTATTTTCTTTCTAAAATCTGTTGTGCCAAGCAGCTTTGCCTCACAGGAGTCTATCCATGGATAACACGATGTGCGAAGAGCTTTATAACATACAGTTTTAATCATGATTAAACCAGGGGAGACAAGAGAACATGCAAAATGGAGATAACAGCAAACTTGCTTAGGCGTCTCTGACCACATAAAGGGATGTTGGCTTAGGCTCAGGGGATTTTGTGCCACCATATGAGACTGAAACTGTATTAGAAGCTTGTCTTGGTTGCAGAGAGGGGGCAGAATGTGTGTTTCTTTCTCCACTGCTGTTTTGCTTCCAGTAAATTGTTACCTCAACCTGTGGTCTCTACCTTTGCCCCTCTCTTACCAGAAGGATCAGGGTAAAGAGAGGTGGCTTATTTGTCTTATTTCTGGCCTGTGTTAACTACCCCAAAGCTGTTCATTTTCAGAGCGTAGGACATTCTCTTTTCTCCAATGGTGTATTTTTGGAAGCAATATGTAACAAGGAAGTATTAATACCTGCCTCTAAATGTTTCTACAGTAGGATTATGTTTCAGTAAATCTTAGACCTCATTAAAGAGTAGTAGTTTTCTGCAATACAAAATCAATATCATAAAAGAGATCCAATTGTGGTTGCAAGTGTTTTTGACAGCTAAAAAAAAAAAAAAGAAAAAAGATAAAAGTTGATCAGTTTGAAAAAACAGAACAAACTTCACAAAAGCTTAAAAATTTATATCACCGACTTGATCAATCACAATGTCATGGTGACCTCAGTACAAAAAATCCTGCTCAACTGCTCAACAAAACATTATACAATCACTAGTACTCAGCACAGAACTGTTTAGATTGTAAATTAGGATATCAAGGAATAGACACCCTATTTCAGAAAACAGTCTATCCATCAAAAACTACAAATGGCCGATTCAGAGTTTTTGCAAGAATAATTGTCAAGTCCAGTTCAGGAATAACTTGGTTGAATAGAAATCCTCTCATGTAACATTTACAAAACTCACAGAATTAAACTGAGAAACTGACTACTCCCTCTCTTCCCCAGCACATATTTCTGCCATGAAACACATGCTATTCTGTGTTGAACTCCCTCTAGTTCATTTTGAATCAAATACTTGTCAAATCCAGGAAGAGAACATGGGGTTTAATCTCCATTCATCTGAGTAAACTATCATTTTGGTTGTGTTCTGACTTAGATAACAAAAATGTGTGAACCAAGCTGATCTGCTCTTAGTCTTGAGTGTCCTTCAATGCTGGCTACAGGGGAGGGTACAACACCACCACTGCCACTGCAGGATGAGTGCATTCATTACATTCTATTTAAAACTCACAGAATTAATTTTGTTTCATGAGAAAATTGAGCCATTCAACTTTTCAATGAGGAGGAACTCCTCAACCTATTACATATGCACACAGCTGTTGAATCCCAACTCATAAACTTTATTCTGTTAAAGGGCAGCTGAGCAATTCAGCTGAGAACAATCTGAATTTTGCAAGAGTTTTTCCTTATGAGTTGTTCTTTTAAGGAAATAAGGTAAGTTCTGAGAATCAACCTCCTGGTACTGTTCTTCCACATTCAATCCAGGCAATTTTTATGTGATTGAAAAGCTTATGAGTTTACTGGCCCATGAGGCATCTAGCCCAAAAATAAGTTATCAATAATCATACAGTAGATGTTTCTAGGATTCTGGTTCTGCAGTCCATCAGCAATGTCATAAGAACTTTTACTTGTTTTAGTGTGAAATTTTAATTCTCTCCTCCTCAAAAAGGTACGAGTTTACTTTCTCTGAAAAAGAGAAACTCCAGCTGTTCCATGGAGTTACTAAAATCTTTAAACATTTGTTTAAAGAGACTTAAGTAGCCCCTTTTTGTTGTGCAGTGCCAGAGCCTCATTAGCTAAACATTTGCTCAGGAAGGCTCTAGGTAATGAGGTAAGAAAAGACAGTCTCAAAAGAGAATAGCAGGTGGAGAAGGGGAACAAAAGATGCCCCTGGGACCTTCTCAAATAAGTGGATGTTAAAAGGCAATGATAAAAGGATTTGCACAACAAGGGCTTTTAAGGATTAGGTAGACAGGAGGGAAGGTGGTCTTCCTAAACTCTAGGATTCGTGATGCTCTGGAATGGAAGGTTAACTTCTTGTTGGGAATCAAATTTCAGGAGATGTCAGAAAATGCAGCTCTTGGAAAGAGAGTCCCAGAAAAGTGAAAGGAAAAAAGAAGCTGTCTAAAACCACTCAAATTTTTAGACAAAACATAGAAGCCTGCAGGCTTCAGATCAGAGTGTTTTGCTCCAACATGTAAAACATTGTATCTTAACCATCAGAATATTCGACTCTTCTAAATCAAGAAATTGAGCAGGATACAGAACACATCTGTCTGTCTCCAAAGCAACAGGCTGCCATGCATAAAGTCCCTTGTTCCATGATATCCTGTAAGCAGGTTTTATAAAGAGTATAACCTGTTTTATCTAGATTTTAAGTTGTGAAGCTCCTGGTGATAGAAGAGAGATCATTTTAAATTTTCAGAAAGATATAGGAAGCATACAGGAAGGAGAGATTTCCCAAACATCACAGAACTGCTGGATGGCAAGAAACCAAACTTCTCTGCATTGCAGCCAAGTGCCCTACTTTGAAACCATACTGCTTGACAAGAACAGGATCTGCTTTGTTTAAACAGTTCCAGCCTTTCATTAGGTCACTTACACCCCTCACAAGGCTCCCACGGCTTTACAGATTAGAATAAAAGTTGTGAATGTACATCAAAATTTTGCTGAGCGTGTTATTTATTGCTATGTAGAGAACCATTATTTGTTTCAAAGGTTAAGTACAAAGGAGTTTTGCCATGGATTCACAGTCTTGGGAGACCTCTTCCTCTACAGTGCATTTCTTGGTACAGAATAACTGCTTCAGGGTTATGTGCAGTCCCTTCACAGCTGCTGTAAGGCTTTCCTTGCCTGTAAAATACTTACAGAAAAGAACTTGCTTATTTACATGTGTATTCAGAAAACAAATGCAAACTGGAACCTAAGAATTCTGTAAGGTGCCACAAGGACCACAGATATACTTTTCTCCCCATTATGCTGTCTAAACTCATACCTATAACTCTTGAGTATCCTTGCCCCAAACAGCCTCAAGTAAATATGTAGCAGAAATGACAAATCCATTCTTGCTATAGTTCCACAGTTCATCGGAAGCTCACCCTTGCCTTTAGTGCAATGTAGTGCTTAACCACGTTCATCTTGATAAAATTCCAATTAAATTCTAATGAATGCTGTTAGAAAGTGTGTTTGCTTGTGGGTGCTGGGGTTTTTTTTGTCTCTCTCTCTTTTTTTTTTTTTAATAAAAACATTCTAAATATTCATTGCCACCCACACCGGCATTCTATTCTCACAGAAAGAAAGAAGAAATTGCTCGGATATTTCCTGTGGGCAGCTATCCAGAAGGCTGAAATGTCATTTAACGTAAATTAAATTTGTACAGCTAACAATGCTGTTTTGAACAAGACATACTGTGAAAAACAGCAAGCACATAGCAGTGGATTTAACTGGTATACAGTTAAATCAAATTAAGTTATTGATGGCCAGTACCAATAAAATTACTGATGCTTACACTGGGAGTTGGAGTCAGTGAAACCTGCCCCGCAAGAGACAGCACCACTGATTTGCTTTGTCATAGCACTGTCTTGTCTCCCTATTAGGAATCTCAACATTTTAGTCCTACAGCTTATTAGGAGCTCTAAGAATTGCAGGTAAAATAATGATCGGAAAGCTGAAATGATGATTCATCTACTCCTTTATTTTCCAAACTGAGGAAACAGCTCGGGGTGGGGAAGGTGGAATTAAAAAAAAAAAAAAAAAAAAAAAACCACAAACAAACACCACAAAACCAAAACAAATCAACATTGGCGCTTTGAAACACACCAGAAAGCAGCACCTTTAATCCTAGGGAACCATTGCTCTCAAAAGGAGGGGCGGGGGAGGGAAATCCTACTGCACATTTGCAAAGATCAGCTGCCTTTGTTGCAGAAAGCCTTTGACTACAAATAGGCTCCCCAGGATCCTGACCTTAGGATGCAGAGTCTTTTCAGGACTCAACACCTACTGAGACAGCTGAGGTTTATGCTGCAGTGCCTGAAAAGAGACTGAAATGCAGTTTGTACTGAGATGTGCAGCAGGATTCAGATAACCAATAACAGGATGTAGGAACAGTCCTGTACAGTTTGTGCCCACCCCTTTCTTCAGTTTCAGGTATTGTCATTGCAAAGAAACTTTTTAGCTTGAAAAATTTTCTGAACAGAGAAAAAAACCTTTCAAATGGCAAATAGGGTGTTCTTCACACTGTCCTCACTCAGTGTGGGCTGGGACAGCCAAATCCTATTCAAAACTGTTGTCTGGAAATTCAAATAATAATAAAAATAAATCAACAACAACAAACACTCCCAAAGCCACACAGAAAAACAAAAGCTGCAGTAGGGCCAACTCAACTCACATGAGAGGTACAGGATGTCAGAACAGAGAGCCATGTTTCTTTCCATCTTCCTCTACACAAGATCAATCTGCTAGTTTGAGTGGATCCCCCACCAAGCCAGTGTGACATGTAATGAAGATCCCTCTCATGTTCCTCCAAGACTTGCAGCATAACATCATGGAGACTGTTTTCTGGCTGGCCTGGATCTCAGCAGAAGTTCAGTGATCTGAACCACAGCAAAATGTGAGAGAAGCAGTATTCTTTAGTAGAACTGAGTACCTCCAGTAGTGATTTCTTAAAATCTATAGGGAGCAGTAGCTTGAGAACCTTAACCTCTCCTACCCCACACTATTACCTTCAAATTACAGAGATCAAAAGGCAGACAAAAATCACCCTTGTTATAAATATCATAAGAGCAATAACAAATTATTAATGATTCCTTCAATGTCTAACTACCATTTTTTAAACACAGCATGTGTCACCTTGGGTAAGGTAAAAGCAACATCTAATATGGTAGAAAATAGCCACACTCCCAATGGAAAGAAAAATTGGAAGTCTATGATACTGCTTATTTTATAGCTATACATCCACCTCCCACTTCAACAAGTTATTAAAATCATCTACACCATTCTAAGCCTGGAAAAGCATGGCTTAAGCTAGGAACATATGTAATTCCAATGCAGAAGGAATTAAGTTTGAGCATATGGAGTTTCAACAGCAGCCCTTTCGATTACAAGTTCCAAAGCCTTTACCCCCATGAGGGCATTACTGAGTTAATATTGTGCAAAAGTGATGGATGTAAAGGTTACCTCTCTTTTTACAGACATGTGAAGCACACACATAATGTCACACAAAATCCTGAACAAATGGATGTTTAAAGCCATTCTAATGAAAAAAAAATAAGAATAAATGTCAGCCAACAGAAAATATCTATTTTGCCTTTTAGGTGCACTTGATGCTCTGCTTCATCCTCTGCACAAATTCTGAACAAGCCATCAAAAGGCAAGGATTATTTTCTTTAATCACCAGCTCTTGCCTGGAACTGGCAGCAGTTCCAGTCTATGGGATTTCAGAGTATTTCTTTCATGCAGAGATGGATTTACTGAGGAATACAGATCTGGCCCTTTCCCTCACCCCTAGTCATTGGTCCAGCTTGATGCTGTGCACGGATGCTTCCGTGCCGCATTTTCAAACCACAGCTGTCCCCTCACTCACCTCATTTCATCAGCAATCAAAAGCCATACACTTTTCCCAGAATGACTAATGCCCCCAGTGCAGGATAACAGGGGTAACAGAGCCTTACCTTCATACACTTAACAGTTAAATCCATCCTGGGCACTAGAAGTGATAGCCATGTGAT
The DNA here is from genome assembly GCA_016584745.2 of Phylloscopus trochilus trochilus. Classification (NCBI taxonomy): domain Eukaryota; kingdom Metazoa; phylum Chordata; class Aves; order Passeriformes; family Phylloscopidae; genus Phylloscopus; species Phylloscopus trochilus. The sequence continues at coordinate 36,913,221 of WQNJ02000546.1, forward strand.
AACCAAGTGATTGTCATGGAGCTCTCACATCTATCCTTCTAACAAATTTGACCTCTGCTATTTGTGTAAAACCTGAGCTTCAAGAGCTCCTGTAGGTATTTAATCTGGCTCGGTGTCATGTAGACATGAATCACTTCTTCAAAACTTCCACTTTTTATGTCACTTTTTAAAATTTTTATTTAAAAAAAAAGGCAGAATAAAAGCACAAAAGGAAACAAAACCTTCATACTAAATGTTGAGGGGCTTTAGAGACTGCTTTTGGAAATGCAGTTGATATTCTGGGGATTTTTCTCAACTAAACATCCAACACTTAGTAGTCTACAGGAAGACATATGGCCCTGTTCACCAATTTCTATGAAAGATCCTATTCAGATTAGTACCACATTTCTGTGATAAAACATCATTTAGGTTTACAGTTTACAATTAAGTTCAGGAAAAGGGAGAACAGAGGCTTGAAGCTGGGCACTTTCTACAAGGAATAGTAGAACAAAAGATAATCAATATTGTTACAGCAGTTGAAAAAAGCAGAGTTTTGCCTTTAAGTGAGGGTTTGTTGGGGTTTTTTTTGGTTTTTTTTTTGGTTTTAGAGATTGATTTTGGAAAAGTGATGTAAGCCCATTTTCTAGGAAGCGTCACATTAGGGTAGCCCTGTCTTCTGCTGCACCCTGCCTGCCTGCCAATTTTCTCCCTGACTCAGAGTACCCCTGCTCACAAGTAGCAGCTCCCAATTGTCCCACAGGTTGTGACACCACCTGTCATTTTGTGATAGCAGTAGCTGGCACTGGGATGGGTGGTGTTCTCTCTTACTGCAGGATGAGGCCAGAAGGGGCATGGAAAGACAGACAGTGGCTGATGCTGCAGCTGCTCTTGCTACCATCTGCAGGCCACAGTTCCTTTATAGGTGACAGAACCAGCAAACAAAGCACAGCCTTTCTTAAGGCAGTGAAAGGCCCTGGAATCACCTTCTTCAACCACGACTTCTCCAGGCTGTAGCAACCTGTTCAAGTGTGCAAGTGGTTTCACATTGCTCTGAAGACTGAAATTTTTTGTTATATCACGTGCAAATATTTCAGGAGATGCCAATAATAACAGTAATCATAAATAATCAAAGATGCATTAAGCCAACTACAATTAATACCAGCATTTTCCACATCAGCTTTTCTGGGAAAAGATTGTTTTCTGTAAAATCCAGTTTTTAACCTTTAAAGTTTGCCATCTACTTGAAGCTATAACAAAGCAAGGATTTTCAAGCTAGGTTAAATCATGCCCTGTGATGTTCACATTTTTTTGCAAGCTGTCTATATTTTAAGCTGACTCTTGTGGCTCACTTTTATAGCATGGCTCCATGTCTCAAAAATATATAAATAAACTTCACTGATCCCTATGAAAGCTTAAAACGTCAATGCTTAGTTGAAGATGTTTATGGACATTATATAATGAATAAATTCAGATATGTAACACAATCTCATTCATCCTTTCTCCACAACTTTTGAAAAAGCTCAGGCATGTCTGATCTATTTTGAGCCTCACAAAAGTTCACTTCTATTGTTTTCAGAAAATAATTCCTACTTCCCTTACAGCACTCTCCAAAAGATATCTATGTAGCAATTTCCTACATTCACTGCATTCATTAAAATAAAGTACCACGGTCCAAATTTTTCCATAATCAGGAAAAAGAAGCATACTATAATTTAGTTTTCCTTACTCAAAGGACCTTTACAGACAGCACTTACTCCAATGACATTCTGAGTTTTTTCCCCTGAGGTCCATTTCTACAGCTCATTTGACCATACATTTTTTCTCCAGCTCCTCTATGCTATTTTTCATTAAAAAAAAAAAAATTCTTACAGGTCTCTTTCTGGCCAAGGTTTCAATACCCTATGTTTGACAATATATTTAGAACAAAGCAACTCACATTGCTAAAAAACTGTTTAGCCTCTTCATGAACAGTCCTGACACCACCTTTGGGGGGTGTTTACCCAGTCCACAGAGAACTGAGGAAGCTGCTCCTACTTGAAGCAGCTGCTATAAAACTTGAAAGGACTTGTTTCAGGCAGTCCCATTTAGGATACTACCATCCTTTTCCACATGGCTTTTGATGGATTATCATGATTTGGCAATCTACAACTAATAACTGCTTAAAACCCTGTTTTGAGATGAGACTGAGAATCTGAAACAAATTCAAACATTAAAAAATATGCAAACCAACAAACCACAGAGTGGAAGGACTGACAGGTAACTTATAACTGAGATGCTTTCCCTTAAAGAATGAGTCAACAGTTTCAGTAAGCACATAGCTTTTCTTTCCCCAAAGTTATTTTTGCTCATTCTCTGAAATGGAAAAATGTTGTCTCTACTATGGCTTCAATATATCTGAAAGCTTTTGCACCTCCTTGCACAAATGTAACTATAAAAGTTATATCTCCGATTTGTCAGCAGCATACATAAATTTTTGTTGGTGTTTAGCAAAAATGACAAGAAAATTGGGATTTTTTTTCTGAAAAACATCAGTTAAGCTTTGGGCAGCAGAGGTGTTTGTTTTCGAATCTTTCTAAACACAATAAAAGTTGTTTTGAACAGTAGTGTTATATTTTCAGAAAGAGATAAAACACATGGTGCAGCTGAAGGCTCTGAAAAACAACTCATGTTTCCATGGCTTCTGCAGGAAGGTAGTGTGTGACCACCACCCAAAGACTGATAAGCTCTAAGACTAATGGTCCCATTGAATCTGCAAGGACTAAAGAAATCATGCCACAAGGCTCAACTGAACCTGTAAGAGGCCACTAGCACACATCAGCATCAGCAAGGAGGTGTGCAAACCAGAGCAGGTGAAGGTAAAGCCACAGGGATATTTGTGTGCCTGCTGGAAACAGGGTCTCTGGAATCTGGCAGCCTCTGGGTATCCAGCTTGGGTTAGCCCACCAAGGGTGCTAGAGAGAAGGTGTGAATTAACAGTTACCTACTAATTACTGTCTAATGAACAAAGGCATTCTTAATAATGCTGGTGTTCTGTGACTTCCATGCCCATAAAAATGGGGGAAAAAAAATTCACATTGCATACAGTAATACCATATTGATGTCTTTATAAGGAGAAACTTTGATCAGATATTTGCCACTGGTGCTTTTATAAATGCCCTTATAGGTGTACCTGGAGACTTCTATTTCAGTATAGCACAAGTATTTAGTCTCCAAAAATACTCTCTTAAGTAATTATTATTGCTAATACATTGAATCCTGAAACCTCACTGCTTTCAAGTCCATTTCACTGTGCATTTCAGAAGCACACAGGGCCAGCATTTTTCATTTTCTCCCTGCCCCCTTTAAGCCAGCAATGACTTTATGCTTCCACAAAAAAATACCCATTAAAATTAAAGGAACAAGTCCTACTTGAATTCTCTAATTTAAGAATAATTACTGGATGCTTCCACATCTTACTTCTATGTACATTGACATAATTCTAATTTGTTTCATATCTGCTGTCAGCACATATGTTGCTTCAATAAATTCACATTGCATACAAGCTCCATGTCACACGTGAATGTAAGCAAAGACTGTCTCACTTAGCACTTCCAATCTAACTCAAGAGAAAATACAACAGGAAACCTGCTTTCCATAGCACCATGCTGACTGGCATTAGCTGTGCTAACATTACTGTCTGATTGCATCCCAAATCAGTCTCAATCATCTTGTCTAGTGGCGGTGTCCAGGCAACCAGCCCAGTTACTGAGGTTATTTTGTCTATTTTGTTTAAGTGCTGATGAGATCTTCCCATTTCCTGGAACCTGTCCAGGCTTGCAAGACTTTTATATAAAAGAAAATCACAACCAATATTAATTTTTGTAGGAGCTCTTAGTAGAAATTCTCTGTGAACATTCAGAAAAGTTTTAATAATGGCAAATGAAAGTCCTCACAGCCCTGTGAAGATCTCAGTTTGATATACATTAACATGCATCTACCCTTAACCCTGAAGAGTAGAAATATGAATATTACATATGCAACAAACTGGTAAAAAATATGGTTGTGGTAGTTTGTTGTGTTACTATCTGCAGCTCTTCATTCTGTGTTTTATGCCTTGCAGTTGCAGTCCTCATAGCAGGAGCTAAAAAAAACCTCAAAAACCCAGAAGCAGCATCCAGAGTCCAGCTGTCACAGTTCACAGCATATTGTCTTAGCCACCGACCTGCAGTCAGCATCCATTTGCACTCAAGTGCAACAGTGGAGTCACAACTACACAAGTTTCTCCTCTTACACTGGAGAGGGCATGGGAATTGCTGGAGGAACACAGCTACTACAGATGCTTAGTCTGCAAGAGGCCTAATAGAGAAATGGTCTTTGAAACCAGTAGCTGCTACATGAGGCTGGCCAAATGCATTTTTGTATTTTTTTTTTTTTTTTGCTCCCTGGAAGTTGTTCTATAAGTTGTTACCTGTTTAGATTTGGATATTTGATCATTTAAGTTTGTCTTATTGCAAGTTGTCAGTAAAACACTTTTCTTTCCCTGTTATAAAACTTAAAGTCTGTGTTTTGACTTTAATAGATCAAAGTATTATTACAAAAGATATGGGAATTTTAAATTTTTTTTCTATATCCCATATTGGCCTGAGGAATTAAAACAGGCAAGTTAAAATGCCAAACTCTTAAAGGAACCTAAATAATTTCATTAATACTACAGGTGAATTGTGTATTCAAAAACCCAAACACCATTCCTCTGCCTTGAAAAAGAGCATCACTAAGCAAATGCAAATTGCTTGCACATGCTTTAGTTACAGCTACATTTTTTTCTTTTGTACAAAATTTGTGGCAGGCTGCTGAAAACCCTGGCAAAAATTACATTTGTTTCTGTTTGTACAAGTTATTTCTCAGTGACAGATAACACTACATGAAAGAGAAAAATTATAAACTAGAGACAGACAGTCCCAGTCTCATTCTAATATTTTGTGATTTCTAGCACCTGTATTCTCTTGGATAAGCAGTTCGTCTTCCAGTTGGATTTGATGAACTTAAAAGCCTTTTCCAACTCTAGTGGGCTGACCCTGGCTGGATGCCAGAGCCACCGAAGTCTCTCTATCACTCTCCTCCACAGCAGGATGGGAGACAAAATAAAAAAAAAGACTCTTGACTTAAGGACCAGGAAAGATCACCCACCAAATACCATCATGGGCAAAACAGACTCAAATTTGGGATGTTAACTGAATTTATTACTGACAACATCAGAGCAGGGTAACGAGAAACAAAATAAACCCTTAAAAAATCACCTTTTCCCCCACCCCTTCCCAGTTCTACCTCCTCCCCTCCAGCAGTGCAGGGAGAAGGGGAATGGGGTTATGGTCAATCCATTCCATGTTGGATTTCCCACTGCTCAGGCAGAATAGTTTTTCCCCTGCTTCAGCATGGGGTCCACCCCACAGGAGACCTCTCAATTAACTTCTCCAACCTTAGTCCTCCACAAACTGTTCCAACAGTTCTCCATGGGGTGCAGCCCTTTAGGTACAGCCTGCTCCAGCATGGGGCCCCCAAGGGGTCACAAGTCTTTCCAGGAAACCTGCTCCAGTGTGGGCTCCTCTCTCCACAGGTCTGCAGATCTCTGCCAGGGCCCTGCTCCAGCATGGACTTCCGTCCCATGAGGTCACCACCTCCTCTCAGGCATCCACCTGCTCTAGCATGGGCTCCTCCCTGGGCTGCAGGTGGATCTCTGCACTCCCCCGATCTCCATGGACTGCAGGGCACAGCTGCACCACAGTCTGCAGAGGAATCTCAGCTCCAGATCCTTGGGCACCTTCTGCCCCTTCTGCTCCACTGACCTTTTTCTGATGAGTTGTTCCATGAAGGAAGCTTCTGGCAGCTTTTCACAGAAGCCATCCCTGTAGCCTCTCCAGCTACAAAAGCTTGGTCACACAAACCCAATTCATCAACCATTTCCACCTTTGAAATATCAGGTGGACTTTCTTTTTTGAATAGGAATTTTAAAACACTGACCTTTATTTTTAGGACTTTCAATACTTGTATTGCCAGTATTCCCCTTTTACTACAGAAAGATGAATAGTTCAGCAAGTTGGACTCTGAGCTATAGCTCAGAAGATCCCAGAATGAACTCCCCAAATTATCACCCATTATTCAATGAGACCTTGCACAAGCCACTAAGGGAATAAAGGTCTAGAAAGATGTAGACAGCAGACACCTGCACCTCTGACTCCAGGCTATAATACAGGTTAAATACCTCAAGAAATGTTAAAAGTTCAGTAAATATCAGTTCAGAAATATCCAAAACCTATCTAATGGAAAAAAAGAAAAAAATTGAGCACAGCTCACAATTCTATTAAAGCAGTGAATTAACACTTCTTCCCATCAATACAATCTCCTCTATTTTAGAGGAGTAATGCATTTTGTTATCTTTTTATTGAGATATCTTATTTATCTTTTATTTTTGTTGAGATATGTTATTTATCTTTTATATTTGGTTCGTTTTCTCAGAGTTAATTTTCTAAGAGACTTCAGTATATGTAAGTGCTAGAGAAAAAAAGTAAACTAGCCACAGTGTTCTCTTCACATCATCATTCATGCAAGAAATATTTTTGAAACATAAGGGTCAGCCCCTAGGCATTGAAAAAGACAGTCAGGAGGCTTAGGAGCCATTGTGCATAAGTAACATCCCTAGAACCTGCAAGGAGGTGACAGAGATTATTCCTGGATGGGCAAGGTGCAGCAGATTGCCTTGCATGAGGCAATGGCTGCCTGCCTTTGCTGTGCACCTATGTGCAATGAAACAGGAATAAGCACTTTCATTCTGCTCTCTTCTGCCTCATGGGGCACAAAGAAAGAATTGTCAAATCACATGTTCTATCACAGCAGTATGACACCATTTTCCCTCTGAAGCATCAAAAACCCCACAGTAATATCAAAAAACCTTGAGAACAGAATTAAAGAAAATGAAATTTAAAAAAAAAAAAAAAAAAAAAAAAAAAAAAAAAAAAAAAGGACTCCTAATCTTTTTCTTCTGAGAGAGAAAAACTATATACAAGACATAAAGCTACAATAGTTCATTTTAGGAAGGTTGTTGTAAGGACAGGTGCAGCATTTCAGACAGAGTATTTGGAATCAATTTCATTCTTTCCACCCCCCTCCTTTAGGGGAAGGAGGCACAAAAATAATGCTTCTGTAGTTTTCTTATCTGGAGAAGGCCAATATTCATTTTTTTCCCCCTTTTAGATGGAAAGAAGAAAAAATATTACATACGTGTGGATTTAAAACCTAAGGCCATTAGTGACATTAACTAAAACCTTTACCCTTGGTGAGAAATATCTGGTGTTACAGGACAAAATTGAAGTAATTAAGGAATTTCTGGAACATGTCAGCTGGATTTCTGCAACCTCATCTACAGGACACTCTGCAATCACCTTATTCATGTGTTTACTGATTTCTCATCATTACTAGCTAAAAACGTCGGAGCACCTTCTGTTCGTTTTACATTTATTCATAACAGATTCACTGTTTTCCTGATATGAATGTTTTCAGCAGTTTATAAAAAGCCAGGGCAGACATCCAGTAAAGAACTATAATTCCCCTTTCTTAAACGGAATAACCAGTGCTCAAATCTCCTAAACATATGGGGACCAGACACTGAGCTCAGAGGTACTAAATAATGAGTTGTCATGCATCCTCTATCTCCCAGGATCACTCTGAAAATCATAAACTCTCATCATTCTGTACAGTTGAACTCCTCATCCAGGACACCACTGAGGACAGCAGCACTGTCTGGTTTTGCACCAATCAAGACATAATCAGCATTTGCACTGCTTTTATCATGCTTTTGGTTTTAGCTAGATTTAAGGATTAGCCCTGCTCTCATATTTTTGACAAGTTCCTTGAATTGTTTAGTTTAATTTAGTCTACAACCTGTTTATGACGAGCATCATTGGAGGCAGAACCAAATTCCCGACCTGGACAACACTGAAATGCAGAGGATTTGTAACTCAGCAGTAACGAAGGCCCTCTGTTGTGTAGTGCCACTTATGGTGTGAGGTTGCAGAGAATAAGCAGCTGAGAGTTTCAGAAAAACTGACAGTAAACAAACAAAAGTGCTTAGGAGAATGAGCAGAAATAAATTTTGATGAAGTCTTTTTTGACATCTGTTAAGGCAACTTATTGGGTCCCAGGGGGAAAACAGAAACAAGGAAATATGCATACTTGAACCAGAAGTTCCAGGCCTTTTCTTCAGTTCTATAACCCAGTTTCAAGGATTGTTTGCCTGATTTTGAGACCCTTCCAACTCAGAATATTCTGTGATCCTGCATACAAATTTGAAATATTTCACAGCATATTTTAATAAAAAATCATTAATAAGTCTTAGGAAAATAGCTCTACAATAGAGGATCCATATAGCATATTGTAGTAACCCTTTCAAATTTTTCTGTAAGGCTCTAAAATTTGAAAGGCTTTTACTTAAAGAAAAAAAAAGGTCAGAAGTAAAACTTCCATTTACCTCTAGCTTGAAAAAAGCAAATAAACTGCATAGATACCACAAGAATTAACAAAAAGACCATCACATACCTCTTTTCATTCCATCTAACCTGAAAGCTTTGCAGCATTAGTGGGGACCCCACCACAAAAAGGCAAAATCATCAAACCAAGGGAAAACAGAAGCCTAGTCCTACCATACCACAGACAGGGGGTATTCTCCACCCTTTTCCCACCATGAAGAAGATCAGGAGATAAAAGCAAAACCACCTGAATAAGATCCCAGCCACCTATTTAAGGAGAACAAGGGGTTGTGGGGAGAGAAAACCTTTTTCTTGTTTTCGTCTTCTCACCTGAGTGTTATTTACTTTTAATACAACCAGCTGAGACTCTTCCCATATGAAAGGCATTAACTTATTCCCTTTCAGGCTGAGGGCAGACTATTCAAACTAAAACACCATCCCAGTGCAATTAAAGCCCACATACCTGGCACTAAGAATAAAACAGATTGCAGGGGAATATGAGGGCTTAGTGAAGACTCAGTAAGATTGGTGGAAAACAGCAGAAGTGTGCTGTCATTTCTATTAACCACGCTGAAAGTTACTGATTTCTCTAGGTTGTTAATTTTTGTTCTAAAATTCCATATTTCTGAAATTTGAGTTACTAGAATGTGAACCCTTTCAACAATACCTTTGTATATTTGAAGTAGTAAAACTTCTCTGTTTACTTTAAAGATTTTTTCACCTCTTAGACACACATCAAGCCTAGACATGTAGATCAATAAACCTATTTTTCTTCAGTCTTTAAAGCAATGACGTAAGTACAGAAAGTATAGCTTTGTTTCTCGTTTAAAACTACAATGATATATAAGGATGGCATTTGTCTTTTCTTTAAGAATACAGAAATCATACTAATACAGACTTCCTAAAAATTTCAACTTATCTAAGGATTTAGTCAATGAGTAATTCAAGTACAAAAGGATGCTGTATTTGAATTAAAGCATGTTGTTCTGAAGAACAGTGAAAGTAAATAAGGTGAATACCAGAAAAAAGAGGTGTCTGAACACAGCATTAAGTATTGCAGCTAGACCACAAGTTTATTTACTATGGATTTCTAAAAGAAAGTTAGAGAAAGCTGATTGGAAAATAGCAAATAAAAAAGCATTGTAGCAGCCACATGTAAAACACAACAATATTAAAGAAATTAAAATAGAAATACCTTCTTATTAGTCTCAATATTTACAATATTTACACCTGTGAATTATTACTAATCTTAGTCCACTGCATCTGTTGATGCTGCCCAATGTGCCTGGGTAGTTAAAACCTAAAGGAAGTTACACGCAGAGATCTCAACAGCAAATACTGCTTAAAAGCATTTCATGGAGATGAAACAAACAAAGAAAGAAATCCAGCAGCTTTCACTGAGTTTCTGAGGCTTCTTCATGTTTTTGCATTTTTTTCTTTGGGGAAACTAACCACAAACTATTTTGAAAAATAATCATTTTCTCCCTCATTTTCTTGGGCACAGATGCCTGACTTACTTTCTATTGTCTGTCAAAACACATAAAATATACATTTAAGTATTAGACAAAGCAGACACATTTTTCACAAAGGAAGACCTTGCATGCCTTACAGTTCACCCTCAAGACAGAGAGGCATTGGTCACTCCAGCAGTCTCTACAAAAGCACAAGCTCAACTACTCAATTACTTCATTGTAAGTAACCAGTTCAAGCACAAAACTTCAACATATTTTATTCATCTTCATCATGTTCTGTCCAAAAGCCACAGTTAGCAGGGAAGAGAGGCTTTAGAATACTTTCTGAGGACCATATAAAGGACTCTGATGCAAGACAGGCTCAAGGAAGGAAGAAGAAAAGTCTTTGGTTGGTGCATTTGTGCTTCCAGGAGAAAAAGCAAAATGAAAGTACAAGGGCAGCTTGAGAGGCAAGATTTGTAAAGTCTTCACCCTGAGACCACAGCAGGAGCTTTGGGATAGCTGTCAGGAATTAAGAGTTTACAGAAAAAGGGAAGAACTAAAATTTAGCATCAGTTTGGGAGTCTAAGATTACAGTCAAAGATGACAGCCTTGGCAGCAAGTACTTAACAGCAAAAATTAGTGAAAGGCACAATTTTGCTAGTTGCAAGAGAATAGCTTCCATTTAACCTAATCAGTTATACTTAGGAAGGCATCTGAATTTTCAACAACCCTAAGAAATCAGTGGGCAGGCAAATAACCCTTCATTAAATAGCCTCACTTCCATGTACAAGCACACACATTGAACAAAGGATGAAACGTGGCTCGAGTGACTTGTACAGTGGTCTGACCAGGGACCACTTGTCCACAGACTAATACACAGTGTCAGCCTGTCAGCAACTTGTGTGTCACTATCATCACTTTCTGCAGCACTGCCGCCGGCAAGAGCTCCTGCTAACAAGGAGACTTCTTTGCAAGGGCCACAATGTTTTGCTGGCAATGTTTTGCTTTGTTGGATGGCACTGGAGAGGATATGCTTTTGCAAGCAAAGCATGATTCCCATTCAACCCTAAGGGTGGATTCAAACTCAGTCCAAATACACTTACAGCTCTGTTTGCTCTTTCAGCTGAAATTTTAGAATTTTCACCAACTCTTAAGAAAAAAAAAAAATTAAAATATCAGGCAACCTGACAACATCAGGACTAGTACTTGATGTTTTTCCCCACATTAATCAGGAAGTGTAGTACACAAGTAGAGAATGAGATGTTGGTTCAATTCCTCTGTCATTAGATGAAAGTGTCATAATCAATTTTACTATTGCTTTCTATTCACTTCCTTAAAAGCAGAAGTTAAATTCAGGATCCCTCTAACAACGTTAGAGTATGAATCATTGGATGATTATGGATGAAGTAATATTAAGACACATTGCTTTGCTTGTAATGTCTCCTGCCTATGAGTGACCACATATCTTGTAAGGGATTTTAATGGCCTTTAGTTTTAGAAAACATTGGCAGCCTATCATTTCAAATACCAGAACTCTTAAAAATAATTCAAGTGCTCCCAGAAGAAAAAAAAAAATAAAAAGGAATTGAAAGCAGGTTCTCCAGTACTTAGAAAACCTTTTTTTAAAAAAAACTCCTATTAAACTCAGATGGGTTTTCTTCCCCCATCTCTCTATAATCTTCCACAAAGATATCTTTTGGCTTAGAGTCTGGGTGTTTGTTGGAAAAAGGAGTGTGAGATGAGGATTTAAGAGGGAAAAAATTGTACACTCTCAAGATTTGTTTAATACAGGAACAATTTCATTGACTTCCAGCTCAATTTGTTTTGATTTCATTTTGCTTTCTACAGAGAAAGACTGATAGGTTTTAATATAGTTCAATTTTAAAAGCTGGAGATGTGGCATTCCGCAATTCTGATCCCATGCTCTGCAACAGTTCCTGGGGCCAGGTGTTTCAAGTGAACCTATTACTGTGTGAATTGGAGTATATTTTACCATGAAGTAAGCTTAGCATTGAGAAAATATGAGAACCAAAAAGAAAACCCATTACCAGTGTGTGTTTAAACAGCAGAGTGAATGATTCACTACTGAAACCAGCATGTTTAGCGTTACACAGCCAAATGCTTAATTCAAAAATATCTTTGTTACCAGTCACATCACTAGTAAAATAGAAATATCAATTTTAAGTAGTTTTTCCATCATTATAGTCCAAGAGTATTTTACATTATCAATGCTTAACAAATAACAACAAAACAAAAGGCAAAAAAAAAAAAACCAACAACCCCCCCCAAAAAACCGCACAAAATAAAATGAAGGAACCACATTTTTTTGTCTTTGGATTGATCAAACCCTTTATATTAACACTGAAGACATAAATATTTCCCTAATACATGGACTCACTAATGACTTTTTTCCATACTTACTAGGTTACTGTAAATTGCTATTGCAATACTACCGTAAAACCTACAGTTGCTTTTGAGGAATCTTTTCTGGAGTTTTCCTTTTCCCCATTTTAATAGCCATTCACCGTGGCTGCTATATATGTCAAGTCAAAATCTCACCATTAAAAGAATAATAATTTTTCACGTTACTTATATGTTTCATGGATATCAAAGTGTGTATCTACAGATTTTTATATAACTCGCATTGCTGCTTGCATCAGTGACAAAATGTGATGTTTCCTGAAGATCTCTGAGCTATGAACAAAGTCTGCTGCAGACAGTAGCTATGCTAACCCTAACAGACAAAAAATACTCTGGACATTTGTGTGTTACTTTATTACTTACTGGACTTGACTGAAAATCTCCTACCTGCTTAAATCTGTATGTTAAAATCCACTCGTATACATGCTACAAAAAACACCAGGATTACTTAAACAGATGTATAGCAGGGGAGGAAGTTCAATAAGGCGTTCATTTACACATCACAATTCTCCGGTATTATTGAATCTCATTTCTCCCAGGAAAGGTTACACAGACCAGAGTGGTGAACACGCAACATTAAACACCCCCAAATTACTGTCCCTCCCTTAGAATTCAAAGTGCAGGAAGGAGCGACATTTACTCTGGGCTTCGCCAGAAGAGGGAAACACCGTCTGACGGCGTTGGCTTCGGAAAACCCGGCGTGATGCGATTCCTTCCCGCGGGAGCGGCGCTGCCCGGCCGCGGCTCCGGAGATCCTGGAGCGCCGCCTGCCGCCCGCACCGCCGCCGAGCCGGGTCTGAGTGCTGGACGGCGTCCGCAAGGACAGCGACCTCCTCCCGCTCCTGTCGCTGCCGTCCAGCAGAAAGTAAATAGATTTAAATCGCATGAATCACTAAGAGCACATGCTGAGGCAGCATCGTGCTAAAACACAAGGGTTTTGTTTTGTTTTGTTTTTGTTTTTGTTTTTGTTTGGGGTTTTTCTCTTTGTTTGTTTGTATGTATGTTTGTTTTTTGTTTTGTTTTGTTTTTAAATAATGTTGTTGTTCAAACCCACAAATAACTCTAAAGAAAAAGACGCTCTTCCACATGATAACATAATGTACATGAAAATGGAAGGCACAAATGAAGCCTAGGGACTGAGTAAATCAAGTGCTGAGTCCAGAAACGTCATAGAAACACGCTTTGGCTTGGAAGAGACCTTAAAGAAAGACCATCCAGTTCTGTGCCCCCCTGCCATGGGCAGGGACAGTTTCCACTAGACCAGGGTGTTCAAAATCTCATCCAGTCTGGCCTCAAACACTTCCAGGGATGAGGAATCCACAGCTTCACTGGGCAACTTGTTCCACTACCTCAACACCCTCACAGTAAAGAATTTCCTCCCAATATCTGATCTAAATCTGCGCTTTTCAGTTTATAGCCACCTCCCCTTGCCCTTTCATTCCTTGCATTTGTAAAAAGTCCCTCTCCAGCTCTTGCAGGCCCTCTTAAACTACTTAAACCACTACTACTCTAAGATCTCCCTGGAGCCTTCTCTTTTACACAATGAACAGCCTCAAACATTCACCAAGCTCATGTGCTTAATTTAAAGAGATTGTAAATCTCCTCTCAGTCCTCAAATAGCGAAAAAAGTATTTGAGAAACTCAACTGCCATGCAACTGAGAATCTGTCCTTGTGTTTAATGTGAAGGAACCTTTAGGAAAGTTGGTGCTTCAGAAGATTGCCTGCACTTAAGGAGAAAGGCAGAGTGATCTTGTGCTTAACTTCACCAGTGATCCCATCTCACAAATACATATCTCAATTACCATCATATTTATGTTTAAAGTTAAATATATTCTTAAATGCTGGGTAAAACCATTTTGTATGACTCACTGTTCCAGAATATCATTACTTACTTGGAATCCTGGAATTAAAGATGTGAATGACATCTAGAAATTCAAACAAATGGGTTGCTTGTCAGAAATGCAGTGGCTGCAGCTTTCAGTTCTGACAGGAAAATGGATTTGAAGCAATACAACATATCCTCCCACTTGTATGAAACAATACAAAATATTTAGGCAAGTATATTTTCTACATCACCCCAACAGCAGTCACTCAATAAAGTGATAATTATCAATATTCCTACAGTTTCCAGGGAAATTAAAGAGAATAATAAAATACCGTACTTCTATTGCATGACTAACAACTTAGGGAAGAATGGTGTTTTATTATTATATTTATACAGTCATTCAAAATAAAGAATCAGGCACACATTGTACTAGCACACTGCTGTCATACAATCCAATACATGATATTCCTATCAAGATTTCAAAACATCTTTTAATACTGTAGAACAACTACCACTCTACAGACAGCTACAATATGTTTTTCTCTCAAACCCCTTGCTATATTTCAAGAAAGGCTCGATATCCTTTCAGGAATTTCCCTTTAGGGAAACACGGCTTTCTTCCACATAGGCTCTTTGGCAGAAATGGATGGAGATGACTGAAAAGTCTTTTCATACTTTTGTTCTTCTTATCAATGAAAACCAAGCAAACCAAACTCCTTTTGATGTGCATCTTTCTTGAAAAGAAAAATGTGCCTTTTCATACATTACTTATTTCCAATTTCCCAATATTCTCCTATTTCTTTTTTTTTTCTTATTGTGTTTTTTTCTACCTTTTCAGTGGAAGAAAATTAAAAAGGAGGCACTCTTTTCCCCTACATTCTTTTTTGATTGGTTGGTTTGGTTTTGCATTTAAAAAGGAAGTAACCCACAAAAACTGTGTGACAGCATACAAAACATTAATTTCTTTTCCTTTCATTCCAAACAGAATCAGTTTTCCCCACCAATTCTGTTAACTGTTAACCAGAGGGAGAATTGGACATGACACTTGACATCTTTCAAGCCCCAGGGCCAGAAAATCTTCAATTCATGCAAAGCTCTTTCCAGGATAGCAATCTGCTTCCCTAATTCTCCAGTGAAGCAGCAGTGGAAAGGGAAGCACTCGTCTCTCATCTGAACCATGCCTAGTTTTATGAACAAATGTTTGTTATGCAGAATTTTATTGAGTAATCTCTCAGTTCTTTCTGTTCTCAAATAATAAGACCAATAATCATGATACTGGAACATTGTTAGCACATCTCTGACCACCTGCAAACACTATTAGGCTGTGTGTTCCAGCTATGTCAATCTCACAAGCCCAAAGTAAATTGTCTGAACAGAAAAGCTGACAAACACAATAAATGCTGGGAAATGAAGCAAAAAATGAGTCAGTAACAAAGTACTAGCACTTTCTGTGACAACATACTCAGGCTACTGATATTGTTTCCAGCCATACAGAATAACAAAACAACAAGCCCAACCCAAACAAACACAATTTTAGAACAACAGCTATTATTCAAAAGATAAATACTTGGCATGATATCTAAGCTTTTGGTCTCAATCTTATCTCTGTTACTGGCATTGAGTTTCACGTCAAAGCAACCTGAGAGGTGAACTGTGTACTCTCTTAAGCAAGGATGTATTAAACATGGATGACGGTGGTTTAATAAGGCTTTACTGATGGTTTAACAAGGCTTGACTTAGCCACCTGTGTGATTAAATTAGAAAAGAAAACCATGACAATTATGTGCCTGCATGTACACAAGAGACAGTTGCCTACTGTCTTCAGGAGATGGCTGCACAGCTACAAATGCATTCAGTACTTCTCAAAAAGAAATGGTAACATGGGTCTTTTTTTTCCCACCTGTAGAATAAGGACAAAAGAAGACTTGAAAAAAAAATAAAAACCAAAATAAACCGACCAAAAACCCCTCCAATCCTACATCCGTATTCATCATGTTACTATTTTAACTGCAATTTAAGCCCAGTTCAAATGAGGTAATTAATCACCAGCTTGTTTTTTTCCCTCAGAAAATCTTTGTAATGCTTTCCATTCTAAAGTTGGTGCAAATAAAGACTTCAAAAGACATTCTCATTGAATGATCAGAAGTCTGGAATCCATTAGCATTGGATGTTCCATTCCATCCTGCTTTCAGCAGGACTGTCCTTTGAGCAAAACATTGTATGAGTGATACTTTGTTATTAATATAAATCCACTGGAATCAGACCAATAAATACAGAGATAGCACTAGTCTACCTTCCCACTGCAACTGGACAACAACAGAGTATTTATTAGAGCAAAGCCATTAAATTTTAAGTTTCATCTTCCATCCTACACCTCCAAAGCATTTTATGAAAGAAAACACATAGACTGTCCAGGTGTATAAAGTAAACTGAATTCTGTTCTCCAAACAACATACAATCTGGAATCAATTCCACTTGACTCAGTACATAAGAGCAAAGCAGGTCATGGGGAACTGTGTTTGCACTAAGCATACAAAAATGTATTACATGGTTGTTGCCCTCAGCAATGACTTCTGACTCAGTGCAAAATCATTGCACACCTTTCAAACTGCCCTTGCTTCCATGTTTGAAGTACAGTAATTATTCCTAATACTGTTACTGAGGGAAATCAACTGACAGCACAGAGAAAGCCCCTCTCTGGCCCCCTTAAATCCACGTTCACAGTACCTCAGAAGATGTGCTGCAGAATCACAAACATCTCAGGAAAAGATAACCTGCCAAAAGAACATTTCAGAATAATTTCTATGCAGGCAACAGGTAAGCAAGCAGTCCCCAGTCAGGACTTAGGCATGTGACAAAAGTCTATAAATATCTGTATCACTGACAGCAGTTGGAAATTGATTTGTTTGTTGTTTCTTCAAATAGACTGAACATCTTACATCATATTAAGGCCTTAGAAAGGAGATTTAAAATAAGCAAAGGAGTTAGGTTTTCTGTTCAATGTATTGGTAAAGCTATGGAAATCCATGACAAAAAATGTTGCAGAAGCTAGAGCATCCCAAAGTTTCAAGGGCACACTGGATAAGTTCATGAATAGAAATATATTTAAGATCACTGAATGTTAAGAATGCTTCTCAGAACAGTTTTTCCTTCCTCTTAACCATTTGAGGCTCAAGTAGTTGGAGCACTGTGGGACTGCTTGGAACAAGCATTGAAACATTTGCCCTGATGAGCTACCTCTCCATAAATGTGTTTTTGACCACTGTCAGTTGGCACACTGGGCTAGGTAGAACCCCTGGGCTGCCCTGGGCAGATACTCATTACATTTTCATGTTATATACATTACTCACAAGCAAAAAGCTCTAAATTTTGTCATGCACTGGGGAACACACTTTTAGTAAAGCATTCATATAGGATTCTATATGTCTGTCTTTAAAATCTGTTGAAAACTACTGCAAAAAGAAAAGATTAACTGGCACCATTTGAAAACCCTTCACTCTTATTTCAGTCCTCCATTCCACCCCAGATTCAAAGAAATACTTGACAGTTTCTAGAACTTGCAGAAAATGTCAAGGCTTATAAGAAAGCTATTTCTAGAAGTACATGTTCTTTAGCTCCTCTACTTTTGATCTGATTGTGTGGCAGAACCTTAGCTAGTGAATATACACCACACACAGGATTTTTTTTTTAGGATACATAACATACCATCCTTATTATTAGAGGAGGAGAGCCTTCACAAAAGCCATGACTAAAACCTCAGGTCCTGCCCTCTTTGAGATAAAGTCTTAGTTTTGCCATTTTCATCTACATCTAGGCCGTGGAATAAGGAGTGAGCTTTGAAAACACACAGTATACAGTAGATTTACTCTTTAGTTTTATTAGAGAATGTAACACTTCATCTTTTAGGGTATAATCTCAGAACATTGCTGTGCATACCTGTGTCCCCAGAAACACAAATTTCCCCATTTGAAAGTAAGAATGTGGACCCAGGACGCACAAGTTCTCTACATCCTTCAGGCCTCAGAGAAGCCACACACATCTGGCAGAAATCAGCAAGCACCTGTCTTAGGAAATCAGAGCATAATGGTGACTGTTTTAACTATCTTTCCCCTTGCAGATTAGTTCTGATCAAAGATTCCAAAAATTTTCCTACAAGTTTGCATAATCTATGCTGGCATCTTCAAAATTAGTAGGGTATTAAAGAGTAGTAAAGAAATACAGATCCTATTGAAACTACTCAACCATGGTAGCATGTAGTGTCTCTCTGGTCTAAACCTGTACCTGGCTGCTAGAAAAGCACTCTGGCCATCCAGCAGGGTGAAGCCACACACGCAGATGGTGCTCCGTGACAGACTGTCAAATGCAAATAACTACTGTGCAAAGAAATGCATCCTAATGGCAAATATCAACTAATTAGGATGTATAAGTCATTCCAAAAACATCAAACCTGCTCCTATCTGTTGGCAACACAAAGACTTTAATCATCTTTCTAGGCACTTTTCCCCAGTACCTTTTCTGCTTAGACATCCATTTGAAGTACTCTTCTTAGTATAAAAGATTCTACTCTATAGAATCTATGAATTCTATAGAAGAGATACAGAGATTCTATACAGAATTCTATATATTCTATATGTATAAAACATTCTATTTAGCACACAAATAATTATATAGAGCTGTTTAGAAACCAAATAAAATAAACAAACAAAACTGGCCATTCACTTCAAGGAATGAGTACAAGGACCAGGAAATTTACTTGATCAGATAAATCACTGGAAACCAGTAGTTCTTGATGCACAGAACAAAAATACTAAATCTTTTTAAGACATATACAATAATGTTATCTAGTAATAATATCAAGGAAAGGCCTACATGTATTTGTACATACATTTCTGTGGAACACAGTGGGCTGGATCTTCCGACATCTCAAACAAAAGCCATTGCACAGATGTTTGTTTTGTTGTTGTTTTTTTTTAATTAGACAACTGAAATAATAACAATAATAATAACAGAACAATTGAGTCCAACATCTGCTTTCTTAGCACAAGTCACTGCCAAATAAGTCACACTAGCTGTGTATATGCTTATATATGCTGATACTCACATTCTAAAGATAAAGAGCCAGAAATACAGAATGAATGAGTTTCACTGTTGGACACAATGAAGGAGACGCAGCCTCATCAGAAGGCTGTGTGGACTCCTAAGGAGAAGCCCCCAGGTTTATTTTCCAAACCTATTTTATACCTTTTACAAATGTGCCTACCTTAGAGGTGGGACCCCTGGAACCATTGGTCACTTGCAGAGACCATCACACGAAGTCTCTCCTCTGGAAAAGCGTGTGGAAAACATCTTTGTTTACAGATAGCAGGACCTTGTTTTCCCAGTTGTGTCCTGGGAACAGAATTTCCTAAAACCAAAACATGGCAGGCACGAATCGTGGCTACAAATGAGAAGTAATTTTACACATTCAAATCTTCACCCTTATCTTTTTGGGTGTCTTTAGGTACTGAAGTTTCCCTGCCGTGGCTTTTGGAGAGTAGCAAACACTGGCCTCTATCTCTGTATATAGGAAGAGTTCCCTGCTCTGCTTCTGGAAACCAATACATCTGCTCTGAAATGAACTTTGTTCATTTGACAGAACCAATTAAAAATGCATCATTATTAAATACATTATTCTTTGGAATACTCATCACAGTGAAATAGACATTAATGGAGAAATAATGCACAAGTATCTGAATGTGCTGTGTCTTTTATCCAGTGTCTATTTTTATGAAAATTTCATGAAGAAAATTTGACACAAAATGTCTAGAACTCACTGATTTTTAGCAAAATATTTTACCTTTGCTACAATTGGCTACTTATTAGTTTTGCCCACCATCTCAGTCAACACGTGATTTTTTTACTGTAACTGTTAACAGAATAAATTGCCTCAAGAACTAAATTTATACATTTAGTCTTAGAACACATGGCTTTTGGGTTGTTTTCACATCTCTTCCCAAAAACTTCACCTTGGATATAGCTCCTGGGTTAATGCAAGGAAGTGTGCTGTCCTCGTTACACCATACCTAGAATCACACTAAAATATAGAAGAAAGCAAATCTTATCTTTTCTGTCATTTGGAATACGTCAAGGGAACAATAAAAAATTTCAGAACACAACTTGAAGCTTTAAAGCCTAAAAACACGTCATTGAATTCACATATTGGGAAGTCAAACAGACATGAAACACAAAAATCTGCACCAAGACCCTGTGTACACAAAGCATTTAACAAAAGGAAGCAAAAGAATTGGGAAACTCCTGAGAAGTCACTGTCTGTGTCATAGTGATTAAATCTTTCAGGGGCTTCCTACTGAATATTGTGACCAAAACCAAGTACCTACGAGTAGAATTTACAGCTCTTTTCAGTAATTTATCTTTTAAAGCTTCAGAGGGGTAATTTCAAACCCAAACCTGAAAGAAAATCTTTAGTTTGTGCTTACAAATATGCTCACAGATCACTAAACCACGATTTATCAGTCTTTTTTATTCAGAATTTATTTAGCAGACTGACCAAGAACAACGTTAATTCCATTTCACTGACAAAGGAAAAAAATTCCACTGAAAGTAGAGGACTGCAAGTGAGTGTCTTTATGGCAGATTGAAAAAAATAGGGTTCACAGAATTTCAAGCTGCTGAACAAAACACAAATCTCATATATATATGCACACATACACAGATCCAGTAATTTTTTAAAATTTTCCCATGAAGTGAGCTTGAATATTTCATCTAAAATCTTCTATTGAAGAGAAAAGATATTTTGGTTTTTTCTAAAGCAATTCTCTCCAAGGCTTTTGAAAGTTTGCTGCAACAAAGGTAAAGGATTTTTCCCTCCCACATAATGAGCAGATAAGAAGCTTTAGAGGGTTTCACTGAAGGTGGTAAAATTCTAACATAATAAATTCAATTGTAATCAGCTGTACATTTATCTTTCTGTCATGATTCCATTTGGGCCAGTCAGTCTGCTTCCTGCACGCTTCTGAGTGCATGCAGAGAGTTCCAGAAGGATGGGGAGGCAAGGCAGCAACAGTGCAGAACATTCATTCACAGCAGGAAAGAAGTTGGCTTCATCAAGCAGCCTTTCCACCACCTGTTCCTTGGAGATACCAGAAAGCAAATTCTTTATACTTGATGTAAGACCACTACTGTTAATGCTAGAAAAACAATGTACAAAAGGGTCTGGCTTGCAGATTTCATGTAACAAGCTAATTACATGTAAGTGACCAGCTCCTAGAACATAGGCAAAAGAGGAATCTTAGCAAACACGAGAGAAGAAGGTTACAGTAAAATTTTAAGCTTGCATTACATTTGCATTTCTAGTATTCAACAAAATAGAACCTTTATTTTCATTGTAAAACTCAGTAACGCTTTTGGTTGGCAACATTCTCCAAATCTTATTAAGGTATTTAAAGCACCAATAGGTGACAAAGTAGCATCCTTCTTGAAATCCTCTATGTTAAGAATTACACTGGGCAAGGATCTTTCTTTTGAATTTGAAAGTCTAAAAGTAATATTTCTCATTGGTAATAGTGAACAATTTCCATCCGTTTTATACTGAAATTCAGTAATGTAGTAGAAGAGTGAACATTCCAACTCACTGTTGCAGGTTTTAGTATTATTTGCTTTCCATTGTTTATTCTTATTGGGCTTTATATATATATATACATTGAGATTTGCATAATAATGTTTAAGTGCTTTCCATTAATGACTCTCCATCTTCCGAAGAAACCGCATCGGTCACAGATGAACAACTGGCTCTCTAAAAACCCTCACAAATTTTTCACACTACTAAGCCTGTACTTTTATGTAAGGTTTATTACATGAACACCTCTCAGTATCCATTCTTTTTTCTTCATTGTGAAAGCTGAATACTATTAAGTAATAGTCATAAGCTTGCATAAAGAACAGGAGCCCTCTGCCACACAACTGGACATTCATTTCTGGCACTTCTTAACCCATACGTTTTTTATGGAGTCTATTTCATGACAACACTTTAGATTCCACACCTATTGCTATGCACCTTCCTTACTATTTTACTGCAAAGCACTTTCTCACGTGAACTTGCAAACATCTCAAATACTTTGCCACAACCAGATCCCTGTTGACAAGAATTATGGAACATGAGAAGAAAGGGAAAATGCCATTATATGATAATAATCTTTGAGAGGCCGTGAAACATTTATCTTTAGTGCTTTCAAAAGTGCCTTTTAATTTCTAAGAGACAAAAATAAATTAAAAAACCCCCACAAAATGGAATATAAGATAAATATTTGTATTACATTTACAAGCATGGATAGCAGTTCCTACCAACTGCGATGATTCATATGTATGTGGTGAACCCACTACTCAGAAAGACAATGCACATATAAATATTTATTGTTTATTATTTATTCAGCATCAGAATTATGACTAAAATTAAAGCAGTGCCCAAAGACTAGAATCAGAGACTAGAATTTTATGCGTGATTCATGTATCTTATTCAGTATATTCCACATACTTTCTTCACAATCACAAAGCTCTTTTATCTCATGTTTTGTACACACTTGCTTCCATATTTCTTCAAACCTTTCATCTGCAACATTCAAGCCCATATGGTGGAGAATGTGTTTAATCTACAAAAATAACACAAAATAATACAATTCATGTAATTCTAGTCAGCATTTTGTTAAACTATACAGTCTGGCTTTTACATATTTAGCAATCTCTATTTGCCAAAGAATATTTTTCCACTCTTAAATTAAAACTACAGACCACATCCTGCATCCTTAATGAAAGAAGTTCCTATTTAGTAAATCTGAATCCTATTGCATTGAAAGCTGTACAAAATTGTCTGTAATTAATACAGTAATGTTGATGCACTACTTCAACACCAGGAAAAAATCAAATACAGAAGACTCAGTGAAAAGTAAATGCTTTCTAAAAGCTCTAAGTAAAGTTCTGTTTATCCACTCTATTCTTGCTGTCTGCAGTTACCAACATAAATCAGATTACATTATTATCTGCATTTCACAGCAAGAGTACTATACACAAGGTCATCAGCTGGTATAGATAAGTGGGTGAAGTGAGTAAAATGAAATTGTTCACATCAACTTTGAGCCTTGCTATAATTTTACACCAAAATAATTCAGCAGAAGGTATTTTCTCCATATTTTCTCACTTGAGTGCTTCCTGTTGCATGCCTCATTACACTGACCTGTTGACTCATTAGAGGAAGGTAACTTTAGAAGAATATTGATGCGCCCTGTGCTTCTGTCAGTATCAGCAAACACTTGGCTTCTTCAATTGTATCATATATGTGTGTGTAGATGTGGGTTATATTTATGCTATGGTGACTTTATGCATGCTTTGATAAAGTAAGACCATTAAGACAGTCAAATCAACCTTGTTGATCACCTTTCTCTAAAACTGTCTTTTGTATAAATATAGGCCTGATCTCCAGTACAGCAAATCTTCAGCTTCATCTTAGCCAATACATCTATGAGAGTTTGTGCAAGCTGAAATTGCAGGAAGAAAAAAGGGATTGAATTTTCTTTCTTTAAGCATAGGTATTAAATGTTTCAGTTAAATCAATCATATTACCCTCGAGTAAAACAAACCAGATCTGGTGTTTTCAACAATCTAGTGAAATGTAGAAGTTAAACTGAAAGCAATATTCCTTCACAGGACACCACTGCAGGGCGAATAAAGGACTACATGCTCTCATAATTTGGCTTCACCATGTTAAGAAAGAGCTCTGTCCTGACTCATCAACTGCTGTAAATCATCAGTGACCAAACCATGGACTATTGTGTGCAGACAGGATAAAACTTCCTTAAGATCAACAAGATCATGCTGCATACACTGCATTAACACACTACTCAGTTTATTCTCTTAGTAGACTGGAGAGAATTTCAGTGAAGAAAACGGCAAGTGCAAGAACTATTTTGTTCTTTTGCAACAAGATGAGTCACCTCATGAAACTATTTTATAGTCAGAATTTGCATTCATTTCTACCACACTATACAAAAACGGTATTAAATTACTCTGGGCTTTCATCTAATAATAATATCATATACCATATAATAATTTCATTAACCATGAAATTTTTGGAAACATTAATTATACATATCAAAACAGTAATCACAAAATGCTCAAAGAGCCAGTTTCATTAATATAGAGTGCTTTAATAGAGCCAGAGGTGGTTCTGCACTGAATTCTATGCAGTTGGCATAGTCTACGATAGAGTATGACATCTCAGGACATGTCATAACTTCAAAGAACAGTTCTATCTAGTGCCTGACAGATGTAATTGGCAGATGTCATTGGCTTCTCAATGAAGCATGAATTCCATTCACTGTTAGCTATTTGCTGCATGCACACATTTCCTGCTTTCAGAGCTAGATTATAAAGTAGTAAATGCCCATGTAAACAACACTCTGACAAGGCGTTTGCTGAACATGACACTACACCTTTTACCCCCAGTGACTAACTAGCAACGCTATTTTCTGTAAAATATATATTTGAGTTCCAGATCCACTTTCAAACGTGACTCCGGAATATTTAATATAATGAGTAGTAGAGAGGAAGAGGTTGCCACGGCTTCTTTTCCCATCTTAGATTGGAATTTCACATTTCATTACAATTGTCTAAATAAATTGTATTTCAGGTAATGAAGTTCCCTCTTAATATTTTTTCACTATAAATTGTATACAAATGTAAAAAAAATGGTAAACAATACTAAAGAAGAAGTAGCAAAGTTGTTTTAGTATTTATGTGAGAGAAACTCTAGTCTGTAAGAAAACAGAGTGGTAGGAGGCTGCTGATATATCAGAAAAATCACGGAGTCCCCAAGTAAGTCTCTTGAGCCTCACGTCCCATTTTCATCTTCAGAATTATGAGACAGCACAGCATTGCTGTGTGACTCCCAATGTCCTCCATCACTGTACAGATCCTCTGTAGATATGAGCCTACAACTGTGACTCAGCAGATTACTTTAAAGGTACTCCTGTGGTTTGCTGAATTTTTCATTAGCAAAACCTGCCAAGTTTGTTTGAGGAGAAATGCTGGGTAAAATTTTCCACTAAACACGCCTCTGCGATAGAAATTATTTTTATACACCTGTAAAAATCTTCTTGTGGGGCTTTATAAGACATTTCATGGAATCATAGAATAACTTAGATTGGAAGAGATCTCTGGAGATCATTCATCCAATGACATAATCAAAGTGGGGCTAACTTTACTACCAAACTGTGTTGCTTGAGACCTTGCTCAAAAATTTGAATAGGTTGGATCTCAATAAAATTAATATCTACCATTTTTATGAACAATTTAGAATGTGAAGAATACATATTTTTCAGATAGTTGAACGGATGTAAAGCAAGATGGTTATGTTGCACTATGAATTTTACAAACTGTTTACGTAAGAATATGACTTCCCACTCCCACATGGCTAGCAGAACGATTATCTTGGAAGAATATTCTGAAGAAATTCACTATACCTCTGCCTTTGGTCTCTTTTTTAAAAGATCTTTTTCATACACTCCCTTTTGACTGAAGACAGAAGGGAACAGTATTGCAAAACTATTGCCCTGGTCACCATAATTAGTAGTGTCAGCGAGGCGGCGAATTCGAGGAGCAGGAATATCTGAACGAATAGTTGGAACACCACACAATGGATAACCTGTGAAAACCAGTCAACAGGCAGCATGGATAAATAGTGACAGGGAGGATAGAACATTTTGCATGAAATAAGAAATGTGATGCTTGACATATGTACAATAACAAGTCATATAATTTTCCTCCTCGAATCTTTTGTCGCATTTTTAGAAATCCTGGCTTTGGCTATGTCGTAAAGTGAAAACAAAGAATCTTGGAGTAATATAGTACTTACTAGTACTTAATTTGTATTAGTAAGTACTAGTATTGCCAGCTGAAAATATTTTAGGTGATTCCAAGGAAATATGGTTCTCCCAAAATTACTAGCATAATTTCTCAAAGACATCTAGATTAATTTCAATGTTTTGAATAGACTATTCCTTCCAAATTCCAAGTTCCAATCTTAAAAAAAAAAAACTTAGCTTAGATAAATTAATTCACTATTTTACATTAGTAGAACCTGTAGCAATACTTTTTAACTTTGCTCCTGATTTTGTCTTAAATAATGCTGAGAAGTGAGCAGCACAGTCCACTGTACTTACAGGAAGTTGGGATACCACCTACTACAGCATTATACTGAGATGATGTTGTTTGATAATTTGTATATACACGGTCTGTTGATCTTGTAAGTGGTTTTGGCATCTTTTCTGAGCTTCCCGGTTCTTTGAACTCGAGATCTTCCTGTTTTGGCAGTGGTTCATCCTCTTTCTTTGTGTCTTTGGGAAGATAGGCATCTAATCTTTTCCCTATATACAAAAGTTATGGTACATCTAAGATATATTATCAACACATTGTAGACTAAGAGGCAAAAAACTTTGCTTGAAGAACTATAAAGGAGGTAACATATTTCATCTACATTTCTGATAATGCTTCTAGGAGATGTTTCCTTAATAATCTGTATTATTAAGGAAACTTCCCAGTGACAATCTCAGCATGCAACACAGAACTCCAGGATTCTGAAACACATCTGCACCTGAGACTCTGCTGGTAGATAAAACATTCTCTAAATCCTACCCTTCTAAAGGAGCACCTGGTTTACAACAGCAATATCCTTTCAACAGCTATTCTAAGAACAAGATCATCCCCACAATTTCCCAGTATTAAGGCATCTACCTTTTCTAATTATTTTTTCTTCAAACTCTTTGACACCTATTTTATCTTTCCAGTTCAGAAAGTTTGCCAAGTCCCGGTAATTAATCAGACCATCCTTATCCAAATCACAGCAGTCAAATAAGGAATCCAGGAGCTCATCGTCGAGATTCACGTTCAGCTGAAAAAAGATCCTTCGTAGGTTGTCCTTGTGTATGAGTCCATCACCATTCTATCACAAAGAAAATAAAACAGTTCTTATATCCTGTAATTCTCTAACAGCCATCATAAAGTAACTTCACCAAAAGAAACACACACACATGTTTATACAGATAGATATATAGCTACACATGTACATATTTATGCATATACATATAAATAGCACCAGACACACCATTTCAAGAAGAGTAATACTGCTGAGTACAAAAATAAACCCTAAGTATTTCAGAAATTAGAAATCTGAATAGAAAAGTGTCAAAAAGTAATTTTCAACTTAAATAATACAGTGAATTGAGAGTAAAGGTGTGACAGGCTATTGTGACAAGATAACAATCTAATCATAAATGTTGAGAAAAAGCCAAAATGTATTTAAAAGTAAGACATCAATCATTCTGTATACATTACAATTAACGTTACATATGAAATGTCAATTAATTTTTTTTCCAGAGAGAAAAAAAAGAAAATATCCGAAATTCTGATGCTTGGCAACTCAGTTAAAAAATACAGCTTGGAAGAAAATATGAACATAATCCCTTCCACTGTTTTCCCTTTACAAAGAAATGCCAGATTTTGAAGTCCAAAAATTGTTAAGACTACTCCTGCTCCTGTGTCCCTTGCTCCCTCCCACCTGGATATTCCAAATAATACTATGGAAAGCTTCAAATACTATTGTGTCCAGTTCTATAGCTTATCACAGTAGATGAAACATAACAGTAACTATGAAGTTATCTTCACAGTTATAGTCTTCATCCGTATTTACCTTGCTATGCTTGCTTCATGTCTGTATCTCTACAGCACAGGAGCACTAATGTCACACATTCCTTTACATTCATACCTTCTCAGAGCACTAACCTTATCAAAATGCTTTAATGCTTCTAATAATACATCAAAATTCTCATAGTTAGCTTTCTTCAGACTTTGCCGAACTGCAATCAAAATAACTCTTTCTCTGTCCTTCCCACGGAGGAACTCACATGGAACCCGCAAGTGAAGAAGATCATGAACGTCCATAAAAATGAACAATTCCTCAATTAGTTGTGCATATAAAGTAAACAGACATTGATTTTAAAATTAAAAAAAGAGCCTGCATTCATAAGGAAAAGGAGAATTTCAGTTTCAAGCTGCTGATTTTCAACATTGCTGAACAGCTGATACAGCCATTTCATTACAAGATCAAATGGTCCATATCATTAGTTCTCTACTCACACACAGTTAATAACACAAATTTTGGAACATCATAACGTAGCTTCACAAATCTATCCACTGCTTCCAAAAGCTTCTAAAAGCAGTAGTTGTTGCTCAATGTCAAGATAATTGAGCAAAAAAATCCATATATTATTAATCTACCACTTCCAGTCTATCACCTACCTTCCAGAATCTTATGAGAGCCAATTTAGTATTTTGGATAATTATGTATCACTGGTTTCTAGAAAGACAGTGAACTGTTTTTATGTTATTGCTCCCATTTTCTATGCATACTAACTTTATTAGTATTTTTAAACACTTTAGCACACTGAGCTACAATCTTCACCCAAATTCCCAAGATGCCAAGCCACTTTCTAGAGTGCAAGTTCATTCAGAGTTCAGTAACAAACATGAGTAGCTCACCTAATCCCCCTCTAACAGCAGTGTACAAGCATTATTTTCTACTTGTTAATTATGAATTCTTTTGTTCAGTTCTTTCTGCTCTTCCTTATAGCATGAACTTTATTATACTATATGGTAAAACATGTAAAAGGTAATGCACTCTTTGAACATGCTTTCTCTGGCCCAGATTAACTGGATGACTTTGATCCACTTCATTTCTTTGCTTCCCAGTTATTGACTGTATTCCCTATTTATTAAACATAATGTTAAAACAACGTCAATCCCAACACTGACTATTTGAGTTGACTAGTTTTCAAAATTTTGTCATCATGAAAATTAAGTTTGGATTATTTTACTCTGCTTTCTGTCTCCTTGCAACCTTCAAAAATTTATTATTCCTATTTATTGCTTGCTATTTTTACTCTCTTTAGAGAAGTGCTTGAAAAATCATTGAGAGGGAAGATGCATGATTGATTTAAATAGCCATTTTAATTTGTCACTTTGATGTCAACAAGGGTTTTCTGCCATTTCCCATTTTGTTACATTCAGATACAAAGGCTTTAAAAAAGAAAAGAAATGCCAGCATGATAATCCCAAATCTAAAGCTTCTTTATTTTTGACATTTACTTTTTTTCCCCTAGTAACTTCAACCACTCAAATGTCCATTTCAAAAATTTACTGTTGATAAATTTTTGTACCTTGCCTCTTAAAAATTTAGGAAAACTGTATATACAACCAACAGTTATTACTTCAGCAGAGTTTCACCAGCAAAGTATGATTTTATTCTGCCCCTGAACTTACCATATTCATCTGGAGGGGTCACCAATCCAAATGTATGGTCTGGGGGAACATTCATAGTTTCTGCTATACTGTCAATAAGGACATTTTTTTTTTTTGTTAATTGTCAAACAGTTTATTAATAGCCAAAATAAAACCTCAGTTACTATTTAAAAAATTATATAATAGGGATGATACTCATAGTTCACCTGAAATTTGTTTATCAGGACTTTGTTTCAATATTACCAGTCCAGAAAAGCATCCCTTTACAAAGCTGATTAGAACATTCACTGTTTGTAATGTAACAAAGCCAAATATAAATATTAACTTTTTGAACATTTATGCTCGGTAAAAGGAAAAAAAACATTCTATGTCATTTTCCAAAGAAAATGAGAGAAATGTGTGAGAAAAATCCTTGTAGCCAAATAATAGGGATATTTAGACAAAACCTCCAACTGAAATGTCTGAAATAAACTACTTTTTGCTGAAGTGAAAAAATTGAATCACATCTCTGCTTTTTGACATGCAATTTTGTGCCTACCAAAATCAGCAACCAAGCCCATATCCATGTGGAAAACTTGGCTCAGTTCTATTTACCAAAAATTGAAAATTCTGTTTGTGACATTAAGGATTTGTTTGCTTTTTTAATTTTAAAATGGTGCAATGCTCATGTTATTTTTAATAATTAAATAATTAAAACACCTGGATCAAAAATCCCCGTCAGAATTGAAAAGATAAATCAGTGCTTTGTTCTAAAGCACAAAAGAAACAAACAAAAACCCACACACAGAAATGAAAACACCATGATCTAAAAACAACTATGTATATTTTTCTTTTATCATTTTCATATCACACATAGGATGTGGATGGCATAAAATTCACTACGTAAGATTAAGTTAGCCTGTATCTGTCTTGTAGTATTAGTTCTGGGTTTCAGCCTGCACTGCAACCCATCCCTGACTGATCACACTGCTTCATGTTGCTCTTGCTCCAGGTCTGTCTCACAGTAAGCTGGCACACAGTGATGGGGAGAAGAAACTGACTCGTGTTTGTATTCACTCCTCACACATACCTATGAGAACACTTCTCCAGATCAACTTAAGCCTGGGATCTTGAGTTTAAAATTAACTTTTGCTACCAAAGTCAATCATGCTGTTAGTGGGCCTTCAGACATATTTTTGCAGAAATCTAAAGCATCTGCAAAGACAGCCTTTGGATACATTTGGGAGCCCTAGATTTGCAGCACACCCCACTGTACCTTATGACTTCTGTGGTGCTTCTTAAGCACTGTTCTGTAAAATTACAAAACTTGCCCAGATTGCTTCATAAATGTCAGACATTCTAATGATTCAACAGAGATTGGTAAATGCTGCTAGGTAAAAACACAATTTAGTTCCATGTCCTTTTCCAAGGAAGTAAGAAAGTGAGATTACAGATGATGTAACAAAGACCAAAAATAGTATTAGAGTAAGCAAAATGGTCGAATCCCAAAGCATTAGGTGAGATGTTTCAGTCCTTTCAAACCTTCCTAACTGCAAAATACAGGGGGAAAAATGTCTTGAAGAGTGCTTGTCAGATAAAGACCACTTAAACAGAAAGATCTAACTCCACTACACTGACACAGTACAGCCCTTATTAGTAACTTGTGTTACTAACTTGAGCCTAATTAGAGCAGGTAGAAGGTCCTTTTCTGTTAAATTAGTACTGCACTGGAAGCATTAAGCACATAGTTATATTTTTTTATCCAAGACATAGAAATATATATTGGAGAAATGGCAAAAGTGAGTGAATTTTGTGCTTGATCTATTCATAACAGAAGGTATCTTTGCTTACTTACGGATCAAAAACTTTTCCAACTAGAGGCTGGTATTTTCCCTTGAAATCATCACTTCGTCTTGACACAAGGTGTGGTCCTCTCTTCCTACAAATAATGAAAATAACTCCTGCATATATTTGTTAAAAAATATTCAAGATTTTAAAATATTATTATACATTAAAAGAAAAAAGCAACTCTTCTCAACTTAGTAATTAAAATATCTTGTTACTTAAAATCAAGGGGGTTTACATAGTGCTTGAGACATGCTAAGTGCTGTTACATGGTAAAACTTATTTGGATAAACTGTTCTGAAAATCACATCTCTCTTCTTCCATTCAGTTCAATACAGCTAAAGTTAGGATTGTGAGATGTACAATTTTCTTGAAACATGAAGACCCCCTCTTCCTGATAATTCATCCCATGAATTAACTAATTAACTCATTGCAACTTACGAATCCAGGTCCAAGACCCAATTTAAGGTCTCGGCTGTATTTCGCCCATCTTCATAGTGAGGGGTTTCAATCCCATAAACAAAAGACTTGTCGAAGTGCGAGTTATACTTCCTATTGACTGGTTCCCCTGCAGAAAAAGTAGGCATTTCAACCTGTGTAAAACACCTAAGGAAGAAAAATGTACCCAGTATCTTCATTCTTAAGACAAAACAATGAAGAAACAAAGGCAAATAACTAACAAACCTTTTCAATTAATGATAAATAATTTGCATTCTCCCTGTATTGAGTAGTTAGGAATAATCTCATTGTCAAAAGTGAAGATAAAAGGCAAAATAAAAAACAAAACCTGCTTCAGTTGGATGTTCTTTTATGTCTGATTAAAGACAAGCTCAACAGAATAAATGAAACCCTGTAGCTTAAGTGGTGAGGGTCATGCAAACAAATTGCTTTATAATATCTACTCCTGAGCAGAAATGTGTACCATTTGATTTATTGCTTTTAAAAAAAATGCAAAAAAATTTGACATGCTGCATTTTCAGACATACTCTTGCTATATCTTTTTATCACACACAACCATGTCATTCTTTTTCTCCAAGGTCTTTTCAATTACCTTTTAAAAAGAATGATAATTAGAACTTTCAAAAATATTATTCACTGCATGTTTTCTTATAAAGGCTTCATATGACTGTGTGGCAGCAGGGAATTCTTACACTATTGCTGAGGCACATATTTGACTTTTTTTCTGTCAGTCTGTTTCTGATTTGGCCTCTCCATGGTTGATGGAAGTTACAAAAGAGATAGATAATGAATAATTTCACTAAAGCACCCAAGAAAGGCAGGAAAGAGGGGGAATAAAGTTACATATTTCACCAATTTATACCAATACTATTTACAGTAAAATTTCCTCAGTGAGACAACAAAGTACTATAATTTCACATGTGTGTAACAGTGTCCACATAAAATTGACATTTTCAGCCAAAGTGGAAGTCATGGAACTGGAAAAAATAGAAGTGGCTGCAAAAAAAAAAATCAATGTACTCATTTTAGAGTGTTATTTGTCACTCTTCTCCTGTGCAGACCTGTGAAATAAAGGGTAACCATCCCTGATCAGACTACATCACACAGGTACAGCCCCCAGGGGCCAAAGCAGTGCAGGCACAGTCCACAGACCCACAGGGAGGATGCTGTCGGCTGAGGAACCTGAATTCCAGAGAGCCACTCAGCAGCCTGAAATCCTTCACAATCAGAGCTTAATGCTAAGCTCCTCATCAGAAAGTCTGCCTGCTCTGAAATTCTGTTTGGATACTGATGAAAGAGAGGAACTAGAGGAGAAAGTACTGGAATGGGTTGGGCTCACAGCCTGTGACTTCAAATCTGAGATTGTTTTCAGTGGCATAGACAATGCCAAACTCTGTAAGCAACCAGGGCATCTGTGAGTTTCTAGTTTCCTGGAAATATTTTGCTTTTCAAACAGCACCCAAAGCAAATCAGGCTTCCAACTCCTTCATGAAGTTCTTATACTGTTTTAATGCCCATCCTGAAGTGATTGACAGTTCTAGAAATTGAGATCATGCTGTCCCAGTTGCTTTTTTTCACATAATTTTTTTAATACTTTATATTGTATTAATACAGTGGTTAAAATTCATGGTTTACGTCTCAAAAAATTGCATACAGTATGCACTGAACACACATAGAGGAATTTTTTGTGTGGTTTCTTATCAGCCTTTTAACTTACCCGCGTAATAATCCTCATGTGACTGAATGTACAAATCATGTCCTTCTCTCGCTTCTTTTTCTACTTCCTTGAAGGTTTTTGGTGGATTTACAACCTCTCCAGCTGTTAAATCTGGAAACAAATAAAGAAAGTATGGTTGGAGCAGCTAAGAGGGGGTGGATGTCTTGTTTGGTTCATTCTTAATTGTAAACAATGCCTTGTTAGAGAAGTTGCTAACACTGCAGAAGGATGATACTTCTTACCACATTTCTAGTCAATCTATATTCAATCTAATAACATAGTGGCATGGGACCAGGGAGAGAATCACAGAAACCCAGATGAACAGAACTTTTGCAAGAAAGCTAAACAACACAGATGTGATTTCCTCCAGTCTATGGAGGAAAGATACACTCATCAAGGAAGTTTCTTCCATGAGACCTGTTCTTGGGAAAAGGAAGGTAAGTTGACAGCTACCTAAACAGTTCTCCCAGGAAATCTATAAAGACAGATTAGGAAGAGAGCCAAAAGCCCTGCTAGTTATCATATGTTCTCAGTTGCTTGTTTCTTCATCGTAACTGAAAAATTTTTAGGCCTTTCAGTAAAGAGTTCATACAATAACTCTTAAAATTGAGTGGTTGGAATCATAGAGCATGTGCTAGATACTAAATTGCAGATTATCTTGTATTTACAGGACATATGTTTTATTGGCACACTTTCCTACCTTTGAAGACTTTCATTCCAAATCTAGTATTAATTATATCCAAGCCCTCAGGTAACTTAGAAGATTGATCATGTGATCTACCCAAAGGTGCTTCACGATTACTGGAGTAAATTGCTTCTTTCAGGTCTTGCATCTTTTCTTGAAATTCACTTTTAGCAACTGGACTTATCAATGAAGCTACCTGAAAACAACACAAACAACACCAGAGGCAGGAAAACCAACAAACTTTGATCATTTACACATCACTATGACTACCCACACAAACAAATTTTGCTCATAAGTGTTCTAATGGTTACACTGACATAATTTTATCTACTGACTCGCAAGCCAAAACTGTATCTTGAGAGAAGACCACTCATAACCAATGCTGTGCTAAATTTCCAGCTAAATAAAATACTTCTTGTGAGATGTTTTTATTTCACGCTAGTTGTTCCACTTGTTAATATAAACATTTTGGGACTACAGTCTTTCTTTTCTTAGCATATATTAGAAATTATAGTCAAATTACAATGTTACTAAAACTAAAGTGACTTGATTTTTCAGGCTATCCAAAGTAAGGGAGATTCTGAAGAAGGTTTATTATTAGACTCTCATTGAATATTATATAAAGAAATATTGAAAAAAGGAGTAGCAAATACAATTGATCCAAACCCACGCTTAGCAAATTGACTAGGCTTCCAACCCTTCCCACAGATGATATTTAATTAAGTCTTCAACAGACAGTACAGGCTAATCCAGACAGATCCAATACAGATCAATCCATTCCACTAAAAGCTTCTAAGGAAGGACACCAAAACCTGGCTGTCTTTCATTTTGGATATGCCTAATAAATGTCCTTGTCAACATCCTCTAACACTAGGACTTCACTTCCTTTATAAAAATACACTTTACTAACACTACTGCTATTTTTAGATAGGAACACCATGTGATAAAACTATCGATGATCTTTTCAGTTGTTTGAATACAGATTACAAAGATAATTTCCAAAGAACACACACAAAATAGTCTGACACATCCAAAGCATCAGTTTTTAGCTAACAAAATCAAGTTTCAAGCCAAAGGTAAGAAAGCATACAGAATAATTACACCAAAGAAAACACATTCTCAGATACCAGCTCTTTTGCAAGGAGGTTAACCAGTTTTATCTCTGTAGGCCAGAAAAAGCATGCAGCAAAATTCTTAGGTAGTAAACTGTTCATTAACTTAAATCTTGAAATGAATATTTCAGTAGTTACTATGAAAGTTATATCACTAGTAACAGTCATTGATCTTCAAATATTTTCCAATTTCAATAATGCTAAATAAGTCCTATGATTTCACCTCAAAACTCAGGTAATTCACAGCAACTGTGAAATGCTGCAGTATAAATCACTCAGCTATGTACCTGTACCCCGACTGTGAGGAAATCAGTTGCTTTCACTAAGAAGACTCTTAAGAGATTCATTCTTAAACAACAATAAATGAGCACATTCTTACAGTGAGTTTGGAGCTTGACTTTATACCATGTGTCAAGTGAGTTGCAACATCAGGATCATCTGCTCTGCCATAGAATATTATTTTAGCACCAGGAGCTGGATCTGTTGTATTTCGAAACTTTCGTACAACAGTCGGAGTAACAGGCTATATGTAAGGCAAAGCAAAAAGAAGTTTACACCAGACATTCACAAAACATTAATGAAAATAAAATGTACTGCAGACATTTGTGTCATTCCAGATATAAGAACAAAACATGAGCATGCTTTAGGGCTGTAATACATGCATATGCTCCTGCAGATGCTGATACTGTGAGCATAAGGTCAAAATAACCCAGACTAAATTTTATCAAACCAGCATTGCTAAGTTTCAACTTTTTTTTTTTTTTTTTTTTTTTTTTTTTTTTTTTTAATTTGGGTACTTCACATGTTCTTGATGAGAACTAGATGTTACACTGAAAAATTTCAGAAACCTTGAACCTAATTCACAGCAATTCCACCATCAATGAAGCAATTTTGGAAATTATTTAAACCACAGTGGTGGGGGGTTTTTCAGTTATCGTTTAAAGGGAGATCTGCTATTTACAGGATCCGTTGTGTCTCAGTAGCCTCTGACTCCTCAGGGCCATGGGGAAGGGCCAGTGGGAATCACAATTCTGGCAGGCATCCTTGTAAAGAACAACCTCCATCAGAAGTAATACTAATTCCCAATAATTACTCTAATTGCATTACTAGAGGGAAAAACGGTGTAAAACAATTTTATTTAGTCCCAATTAAGCAAGCACGGCGACTTTTGTAAAACATGTGGAATGAAAAAGAACTGCCAGAAGTGTTTTCCAATCCTGCCAGCTAGTCTCTATAATTCCATGTGACAAAAACCAGCGCTGAAATAAATGGTAATTTCAAAAGCGAAGGGATGTAGAAAAAACCCAGGAGACTATACAAAACCAACTCACCCTGGGTAACACCTCTTTGAGACAACTCGCAACCGTGTTGCCCCTGGGACGCAACTTTCCAGCCTAAACAATGGAATCAAAAAAATAACGCATAACGAAACTCATTGCAATAACACACACAATTAGTCAAACTGGGATCTAACACTATGCACGGGACGTTATCCAGCTGTCCGCGTTCGGACGGGGGTGGGAAGAAGCCACACCCAAGTCTGGGAGAGAGGGGGCTCGCAAGGAGATGCGCCTTCCCCTCCCACACGCTGCCCCTCTTCCAGCCCCTTCCCTCGGCGAGACTCCGCCCCAGAAACGCACAGAGAGGGCGGGGCAAGTCCGGGGCGTCGGTGGGATCTCTTGAGCGAAGGCACTCACGATCGGCGGCTCCGGAGTGCAACCGGGGGCCGTCTCTTCGGGGCACGGCGGTGGCTGCTCCGCCATGGCCGCCGCTTACTCTGCTCGCTCGATAACGGCGGCGCCGGCGCCGGGAGTGCTCGTGCGGGGCGGGCGACGCGGCCGGCGCTCACAGCGCTCCGCCATCCCCTGGCACCCACCACCGCCCTCCCTCCTGCCCCTCACAGCGCTCCGCCATCCCCTGGCACCCACCACCGCCCTCCCTCCTGCCCCTCACAGCGCTCCGCCATCCCCTCGCACCCACCACCGCCCTCCCTCCTGCCCCTCACAGCGCTCCGCCATCTCCTCGCACCTGGCTCCCCCGTCCTGCCCCTCACAGCGCTCCGCCATTCCCTGGCACCCACCACCGCGCTCCCTCCTGCCCCTCACAGCGCTCCGCCATTCCCCTCGCACCCGGCTCCCCCATCCTGCCCCTCACAGCGCTCTGCCATCCCCTCGCACCCGGCTCCCCCGTCCTGCCCCTCACAGCGCTCCGCCATTCCCCTCGCATCAGCGCCCCCCTCTCCTCCCCTCACAGCCCTCCCTCCACCGCCCTCAGCACCGGCCGCCCGCCCCCCCCGCTTACATCTCACACCCCGCGGCGAAAGTCAGGAAATAAATTGCACTGGGCTGTTTTGTAAATGTCATGATCTAGAAAAACAATTAAGGCCTAGCCGCAGAGGTCGCAAGTTCCTTAGACCGATTGTTAAATCTTTGAAAATCTACCAGCTTTCAGACAGGTGGGTTGGATCTTGCGGTTGAAATGAGGTCTTACATGATCAAAAGTTTGATCAAACTTTCTGTCTTTATTACTGCAATGAAAAATAGTGCCCCTTGCACAAATGTTGCCACATGCTATTAAAATATTATATACTGGGGCTGTTCCTCTGGAGAAAACCGCAGCTCCCACCCGCACACAGCACGGAGGTGGGTTGAGAGAAGCCCGTCAGCACTACCCCATGTACCAGACACGTGAGTGCTCTCACTGTTTGTCTTAAATGAGTCAACACCTCGTATATCTAACCCACTGTCTTTGCCTTTTAGAAACAGACGCGGATTATTTCAGAAAAGCAGCGTGGGTAAGACTGAACAAGTTTCACCGCTGTTTAATAGACGTTCAGTTCTTACAAAGACTTTTATTCTCAGATGATATTTAGCAAACTATCCCCTTCTTCCCAGCAAAACATCAGTTTAATCACATCCTGCTCCATTCTCCATAGTCCTTCAATGACAAAACCAGTTTTAGATAAACATACAGATCTTAATCGTAATTAATCAAACATC
This sequence comes from Phylloscopus trochilus trochilus, assembly GCA_016584745.2. Lineage (NCBI taxonomy): Eukaryota > Metazoa > Chordata > Aves > Passeriformes > Phylloscopidae > Phylloscopus > Phylloscopus trochilus. The sequence continues at coordinate 36,951,537 of WQNJ02000546.1, forward strand.
ACCAGATGTTACCATTTTATTCTATGTTTTAACATTTGTTTGGTAAGGACTTAAAGTGAATGATGCTAAATTAAAACTAAATTCCTTTCCTACAAATGGAAGGTGAGAGGCTCAGGCAGCCACTGCTGTCTAATGATCTGCTCTGGCTGTCCAAGTCACCAACAGTACTTGTCAGTGCAACGATCCATGAACTTCCAGCACGTACAAATGTGTCTTGGTCTTCTCCAGGCAAAAACCATCAACTATGATCTAGCTGTGGCAATGCTGGTGCCCTTTGTCAAAAAAAGTTATGTGTTTTTCTGCTGTAGACGTGGCTGCATCACACCCTTAATATGAACATCCAGGTCCACTTGGGATCTAAAGAAGCTCTTGTAAAGTGTTCATGTGTTCAGTTCTTTTCATATTTCAATCATATTTCAATCATATTTCAATCATATTTCAATCATATTTCAAAGTTGAGAGCGTTCCTGCAAAATAAAGCAATAATTTTTGGTAGTTTAATAAATAAAATGATTGGTTATGTCTTGCCTTGTGATCCATTCATTTGTAAAGTGTAACTTCTATCTAGTAAAGTTGTCAGAAGGGAGAACTATTTATAGAAAGGAAGAGCAAAGTACAGTAATGTAAAAATTAGATGGTAATTTTTACACTGGAAAACTGGGACTGGGGGAAACTGGGACTTTTTTATCCCAGGATAAAATTGAGAAAATGGAATTTTCATCCTTGTGTTTGTTGTATTTCTAGATGGCTCTCTACTTGTGCTCAAGGTGGTTTTTATACATTCTGTGCATTGCTGATTTATTTTTACCTTGTTTTTTTCCCCAGTAGGTGGCCACACTTGCTAATTGAAAGCATCCACTCAGCCCCGATGGAGTGGGTTGTGTCAAAGGCATAAAAATAGGACTGTAAAAAGAGTGCCTATTGCAGAAACAAGTAGAGCAGAAGTCCTCAGCTTTTTTTTTCCCTCTCTGTGCTTCTTTTCTTTTTTGCAGAAACGTGGGCTCTTTCCTATAATTCTTCTCATTCTGGAATCAGTGTCATATCCATTCTTTCTTATACTGAAAGTTATTTTGGCCACAGAAAGAATATTTGTGGAGTGGGAAGGGCCTGTAATTTTAAAGGTAAGATAATGAATTAACAAAAACCAATTTAATTCAATTTTAGAGAAAAAAAAAGTTTAAAACTTTCTTTACTTCAGCATGAATTTGTCATCCCCTATGTCAAAAGTAGGATCTCTAAAGAAAGCTGTTTGGAAAAAGTTGAACAAAATTTTCCATTCTATAGCAGCACTTTTTTTCCTCAACAGTACTTGACATTTCACTAGTTTCTGACATCCAATTCCCACAAGCTAATGCCTTTTTCTGTCTTGTTTAGGCTAAAATGGAGGAATGGAAACTCTCTAAAACGCTGCATTTTACTTTCTTTATGAAGCACAAATACCCCATGTTCTGCAACACAGCTCTCACTCTGACTAACGCATAGACCAGAGTAAAAGCACTAAGTTTGTAGATTCCTTAAGGTCTCTGAAGGCCAGAGAACTCAGTGTAAAACACTCCAAATGTTGTGAAACGTCTGAATGACGTCAGGCATGGCGATGCACTTTGCTGTTACTGCCTGGTTGCTTTCATGTTTTCTTTATTCAATTCATTTACAGATAGGAAATTACTGTTTTCTATGTGCTGCACACTTTTAGTATGTTATATGACCAAGCCAATGTAGGCACAGAGAAAATGTACACAAGAAGAGACAGCAGAAAGAAAAAAAGAATGTTATAGCAAAAAATAATAATAATAAACAATGGGAAGTTCAAACACAATAAAGAAATTCTGCACATCATCTAAAGTCAACTTCCACTTATTATTACACATCTAGCATTAGATTTAAACACCAAAAGGCTTAGCAGAACATAAAACTGCAGAGAAATGCTAAAATAGATGGAAAGCCACCTGGTGAGACCATGACCCACTAACATAAATTTGTTAATATCACCCAGCACAGTTTCACTTTTGGTATATATGAACCACGATGAAATAAAATATGAAAAGGTGACCACTGGTAGGGGCTATCTGCATGATTTCAGAGCTTTCCTTCAACATCTTCTTGTGCAGACTACAACAGAAGAAACTTGTCTTCACCACTAGAACTCACAGAGACCTGTCAAGCCTGAAAGACAGTAACTGGAACTTGGTCACTTGATTACTGCCACAGTCTCTCCTGCCTGTATTTCACACATTCACAGTGAACCTTTGGTGTTTGCTGTCCCACTCTGTCAGTGTCAATCAGCTTCGAACAATTTGGGTGTTTCACAGACCTGCTACAGCTTTGCACTGCAGTCAGAGTTAAGTTAGCCAACAGGAATCTCCTGCATGTAAAACAGGCTTCCTAACAGCAACTGTATCATGTGAATAGAATTCTTGCATCTAAAATTCCATTTAGCCTTGAACTTCAGATACATCTGATAAGCTGAAAGATTATTTCAATTTTATGAAGTATTTATTTATATTAGAAGCATAGATAATGATCCTTATATATGGAATAGTATGGTCCTTTATTTGATTAAGTGTAACATGAAATATCATGTATGATGTGTTTAATCTCTAAATTGAATTTACTTCAAGTAATTCTAAAGATACAGTGTAATATTTCCCCTCAAAAACTGTTTATCTGTGTACTGTGTCTGGCTGAGATGGAGTTAATTTTCATCATAGCAGCCTGAATGGAGCTGTGTTGTGGATTTGTGGCTAAACTACTGTTGATAACACAGCAATACTTCAGCTGCTGCTGAGCAGTGCTTGCACAGGGTGAGGACTTTCTCTTTTTCCCTACCTTGTCATCAGCCCCACCCAGGGAGAAATGCTGCTGATGGTCCAGAAACATGGGAGTGGAATACAGTCCGGACAGCTGACCCAAAGTGATCAAAGGGGGTTGAGGATCAAACTGATATTCCATCTCACACAGCATTATGCTCAGCAATAAGAAATGGAGGTAGAAAAAGTAGATGTCTTCCAAGTTGGCTGCTGCTTGGAGACTGGCTGGACACTGGTCTGTTTATGGGAGGCAGCCAGCAATTTCCTTTGTATTGCCTTTTCTACTTTCCTTCATCTATTACACTGTCTTCATCTTAACCCACAAGTTTTCCTGCTTTTGTTCTTCCTGTTATGTTCTCTGTCTTACTGCAGGGAGGTTGAGTGAGTGAGTGAGTGAGTGAGTGAGTGAGTGAGTGAGTGAGTGAGTGAGTAGCTGCCAGGTTGACTGAATGCTATCTGGTGCTCCAATGCCTGCCTATCAGGTGTGTAGTAAAACACATTTGGCAGGAATCTGCTGTTTGCTCAGCAAATCCTGCAATCCAGTTGAACATACTGAGACCGGTCAGAGAGTTACAGCAAAGAAGCAGTGTATTAGGGCAGGATTACATGATTTAAAGGACACCCCTTACAAACATTAAGCAAACTCATAGCTCAAAGAGGTTTGTATACTTTCAAACATGTTTCTCTAAAGCTAGTCTGGCATTCTACATCACTGGTGAATACAAAATGTATTTTACTTTCTTTGAAGTTACATATTGACCTTTCACAAAGCACTTACATAAGTGATTAACTTTCACTTAATAAAGCAGAAAGGGGAAAACAAACCAGTTCCAATGGAAGTATATGGAAAAGGAGAACTAATAGGACTAAAAGAAAAAGAAAATTTGTTTTCACTTAATTTACTTCAATATTTTCAAGTATTGTTATGTCATACTAGGGAAGGGGAAAGTAGCCTAACACTGACCACAGGCTTTATATAACTTGATTTTTGCTTCATATAAATATATATGGTTGAACTAAAACATGTATTTTGAGAATACAACAACATCAACTTGATTATTTCCTGTGATTGAGTATCTAAACAATCTTCATTAAATTGTACCAGTTACTAAATACCATTATTGATAAACTTATTAAACGTCTTACCAGTTTGTTTATTATTTCTTTTAAATTTCTTAGACCTTGTTAAAACTGCTGTACTGAAGAAACACTTATCATGATTGTTCTGTTTCCACTACAACCCACTTACAGCCAGCCTGTGGCCAACTGGCCTTTATCCGGCCCTCTCACAAGTCATGCTTCATGGTGTGAAGCAATCAAGACTTGTTCTGGGTTAGCAACCCTTCTTCTCCAGTTTTCAGCACTCGCACAATAATGAACCAACCTGTAAGGCTTTATCAGTGGCCATTCAGTGATAAAAAAAGGCAAATTCTCGATGGCAATTCAGGTTTTCCTACGTAGTTTCTCCTTTCAACTCATTTGGAAATAGCTTTGGAAACTGGTTCTTTTAAAGGATTCAACCAGGACTTGTATGCGCGTGTGATCAGCCGCGACCCCTGACACCTCAGCGGCCTCCTCAGGCTGCAGTGCAGTCCCATGGCGATTGGCAGGGAGTCACCAACAGCTTGGGGTGGGAGGGACCTTAAAGATCATCCAGTCCCAACTCCCCTGCCTTGAGCAGGGACACCTCCTACTACAGCAGGTTGCTCAGAGCCCCACCCAGCTTTGCTTTGAACGCTGCCAGGGATGGGGCATCCCGAACTTCTCTGAGCAACCCATTCCAGTGCCTCACCTCCCCCCAGCCCCCACCGTAAATGGAAGATGGAGGACGCGCGGGTCGCTCCCAGGGGCTCTTCCCCGGGGCGCTGGGGAGAGGCGGGAGATGGGGAGAAGCGGGAGATAGGAAGTACCCTGCAGCCGAGCGCGGCCCGGCTGCCGTGGGAGCGGCCGGCCGGGCGGGAGGGAGGGAAGGAGGGAGGGAGGGAGCGGGAACAAAAGGAGGAGGGGAGAAGGTGGGAAAGAAAGGGAGCCACGTGACTGGCGCGGGCGAACCGGAAGGGCACGGCGCGTGCGGGCCTGACGTGGCGGCGGCGGAAGTGCGTGTTGTGTGTGTGTGAGTGTGTTTTGGTCGGGGCAGAGGCGGCGGCGGAAGTCGGCGGCGGGGCTGGGTGAGGCACGGCTGCGCCCCCGCCCCTCGCCCCCACCGAGGAGCCGCCCTCCCTTCCTACCCCTCCTCCGCCCACCCTGCCCCGGCGCGCCCGCCAACCTCGACCGACGCGCCGACGGACGGACATCGCTGCGCCGCCGCCCCGGCTCCCCCACCGCGGCCAGGTGAGGAGGCGGTGGCGGCGCGGGGGGGCCCCGACGGCGGCGAGACGCGCCTTGTCCGGCCTCCTGCCGGCGGCCGCTCCCCCGGCGCTGCGGGAGCGTCGTGCCGCGGTATGGGTGGCCGAGGCGGGCAGCCCGGAGTGCGGGGAGGGGAATGCTGCTCTTTCCCTTCCCGGCTCAAAATGGCGCCCCCGGTTTTCCCACTTCCCCTTATTCCTGTGCCTGGAAGGGAGCCGCGGGGGAGGGGAGGTGGCGGCGGGGGTTGGAGGGGCTGGGCCCGGGAGAGCGGGGATCCTCCCCTGCGTGCGGGCGCTCCTGCAGAGAGGTATCGCTGTCTGGGGCCGGCCGTGAGGGCTGCGCCCCTCCAGTTGCTTGTGAGATACGGAAGGGGAGGTTGGGTGATGGGTCCCTCGCTTTCCCTTTCGCCTGCGTCTGGAAGAAGGACGGTGAACTAGGTGGGGAGTAAAATGCTCCCGACAACGCGTCGCCATCGGGGGGATCGCGACAGGCCTAGTATGCTGGACATCTGCATCGCACTGAATTGGAACTAGACACAAAGCTAGGGTAGGGTGGAGGAACAAACCTAAGCTTTTGATGTTCTAGAGGAGAGCTGAATTGCATAAGAACTACCAAAATGTTTCAGACAGGGCCATGAGAGGCTGTTCTCTCGGCATTTTTAGTGATTTATTTTTCTTATCTTACACGTCTTTCAGAGCTTGGGATGGAAATGAGAGGCTAAACAGCTAATTAAGCAGCTGAAATTAGTCCGTTTGTGTCGTGTAACGTTCAGACAAAGCAAAAATCGTGGCATTTTTATTTTCTCCAGTTTTATGGTGACTCTTCAGAGTCATGGGCAGGCTTACCTACAGATTGCATGTAGGTATTGTTCTTCCATAATAAGGTATGTCAGGAAAATGTAGATGTTGGCTGAAGTGAGGTGGCTAGAGACAATGGTATTACAGTCATCGCTTACATTTCCTGTATGATAAACCAGTTTATCTGAAAGCAATTAGTACCATTCACCATTCGGATGAGCTTATGAGATGGCTATTGCTTTTAATTGTGGGGCTATGATTTTTTTGCACCAACTGTGTTGATTCACTTGTTTAACTTACAGTCTCATTATGTTTCAATATAAACTGGCTTACATGTGACAAGCATTTTGCTAGTTGTCCCTGTCACTGTCTTGAACACTGCAGTAATGTGTCACACTAATTCTGTTGAACCTGAAAGGAATAACAAAAAATTCGGTTAGTAGGAGTGGCTAATATGTAAGGCTTTTTAAAACATTCAAAGAAGTCCAGTATAAAGGAATTTAAAGTAGATGGATAATAGTTGCAAACTCAGCATTGTATGCTTTGTGTCTATTAATGCAGTGTACAAAAGTTTATTAGTTAGAAACAGTGTTGTTCGTTATGAGATATAAAAGTGGTAGAATGTTCCAGTTTTAAATTTATCATGAATTTTTATGTGTGGCCTTTGTATTTGATAATACATATAATCACATTAATTGTAGGAACAGTGCTCACTGTCTTAATCTCTTCAGTAGGCTGGCTTTTGTCACCAGTGTTACTTTGATACTTCTGTATTAGCTGTCTTGTAGTTGAAAATAGGCCAGTGCTTATGCTTACATGACTGAATTATATCATTAAATTGAGAGTTTGTAGGTGTTGGCTGGGGCTATTGGTATTTTGTACACAGACTCAAGCATAATAAGATTTGTGCTTGATCTGTTGAAATGGGACTCTGCTCAGGACTCTTTCATAAATAAAACTCAGACTGTCCAACAACATACAAATTTCTCTTCTGGAGTGAGGAGAATACCCAAAATCCAGTAAATTAGTTGGTGGGATTACCAGGTGTACTTGGCTAATAATGCACTCCAGGCTTTGTGTTCTGGTTTTTCAGCATGGACCTGCTCTGTCATAGGTGGGGGGGGATATTCAGGAAAAGAGTGAAAATTCCTACTCAGCAGAGTGACCTATGTATTTGTACTGCCCAAGACTGCAAAATAGAGTTTTCTTGTTAAACTCTATAAAAGTAAGAAAATCTCCCTCATTTCCATATTTCCTCATCCATATGAAGCCATCCATTTCAAAAATTTTTATAGTATTTTCTTTAGTAGATCTTTATATTAGTAGATCACTTCCATAACTCCCATATGTATCAGTTTAAGGGCTTGTTTCAAGTCAAGCAGTTGTGTACTTGCTTTTATGTAGGTAAATGAAACTGTCTTACCCAGGTCAGGTGGTCTTTCTTTACAAATTCCAAACATACTGATTAAAACATATACGAAATTGGAAGGGGAGGAAAAGAGAAGCTATATTAGTGGACTTTTTTCCTGGAAATTTTCACTAGAGCTGAGTTCACAGTGTATGTGTAGGGTACTGAGTATACTATTCCTCCCAGGTTCTCCAGGTTTGTATTTTACTGATGAATTCAGAAGTAGTAGAATGAATGTGACCTGAGGCTTGGAGTGTGCATGGGGGTCTGTAGCACTGAAATCTACTTCCGAATCTTTGTGAGGTGCTGTGTGCTCAGCTCAAAGATGTGAAAAGAGCAGGCCAAAACCATTCTGTAGTGGCTGTGTCAAACTGCAGTACTGCTTCTCTTCAGATTGAGCAGGTACTTTCCTTGCTTATTGTGTAAGTATGCTGCCATGTTTTGAGCTTTAACTGCAGAGTTTTGGCATCATCTGAAACTTCAAAAGATGATGGTTTCCATATACACTTATAGAAGGTGTTAGTGACTTTTTTAACATGTCACAGTCATCTGGATGTGCCCTATCAGGTTTTCAGTCTTGCATTTTCTTTTATCCTGAGCTGTTGAAAAGTGGGTGGTATGACGAATAGGTTTCATTATTAATTTATTAGATGTATTGATGTGACTGTTGAATGAATGAGGTTTGCAGTAGGTTTCTTAGATGGCCTTCCTCAGGTACTGTGGTCTGCTATCACCTTGAGAGCTGTTAATTTTTGTGCATGGTATCTGACTGTGTAGAATGATTTCAGGGGAGGGATGCTGTAAGAATGTAAACTTTGAAGTTCTCTGATTACTACAGGTTCTGTAGCTTGGACATCTATAAAAATCAAGCTAGATATTTTTTCTTGACAACCTGTGTCAGCTTTGTGTTCTGAAGTAGTTTTGCAAGGGGTAGTAATTACTGTTCTGTCAGTGATAAAAATCTGAATTAACTATAAGCTGTAAATGCTCAGGTGAAATTGATAAATATTATGCAAGTTAAATGTTTTTTTCTCATACCTCCTTTTGGTCTCAGTGTAGGAAAGAGCAAGCAGAAAAGCAGTCACGGAGAGTAACCTGTGCAGTGGCTTGATTTCCTCACTGTGTGTCAGCTAGAAGTCACTTGCTCCCAGGAGTACTAAGTCACACAGTCATTGGATGTTGTCCTTACGTCTTTATGAATGCTGCAGAGTCTGGAAGAAACATGGGATGTATTAAGGGTTTTTAATTATTTCATGGTTGTCCAAACACACTGGAATGTTACAGCAAACAGATGAGGTTTTTTTTATTTTAAAACAGAAATAACTTAATCGTCTTCATTGCTTTTCCAAAAAAAAATATAAACAAATGGCTAACAGTATTCTAAGCCACCTATATTTTGGTTATGCCTTGCTGCATTCTCTATTATAGTACAATTAGGGAGAAATTAACTGTTGTCACTGATCCATTTTTATGCATAACGCTCCACAACTTCTGAAGCATATTTCTACAGCATGGACTGGGAAGAGTCTTGCCTGAGAACCAACACACTAGTAGTGCAAAATTGTTGTTTTATGGTGTAAGGATGAAAGGTCTGGTATTTTTAAAATAACTGGATCCATTCCTGTATTCTGAAATATTCACCAAAATTAGTTTAATGATTAGGAATCTTAGTATAGAATTAACATGGTACTTAATCCTTAATGGTGGTAGGATTTGCAGGGTTTTTTGCTTCATTCTTTCACTTTGGAACACTTTCACTTGTTGCTAAGAATATGTAGCTAAAATATGATACTTGATAGATTATGTTGGACACCTGAAATTTAAAAAATGTAAATTTTTGATTTAAGTGCAATGTAATAGTGAAATGGAACACTAACTCAGGACAGAATGCAAAATTGTTATATCCTGCCTTGAAGAAGGTGTATTATTTTGAGAGATAGGAGAAAAGGAGGAACATGAGCAAGTAGAAGTGTCACTAAGATGCTGAAAATATTTTTAAGACCTGTATTCTTTTTTCAGTGAGAAATTGAATATCTATTTTTCAGCTGTTACGTTATCCAGTAAATAATGCTTAGATTTTTGTTCTCACTTATTCTATGAATATTAGGTTGTAAGGGAGTCTCTTACTAAAGGGTAGGGTTCTGCTGGACTGCTGAAGCACTTTGCAGGAGAGAAGGTTCTTCAGGATTTGGGTAGAGGGAAAGGGAGAATTAGGAAGAAGGAAGGCCTAGCATCTGAGCTAGGCCTGTGGCAAACTGGAATGCTCAAGTGCCTTGATCTGTGTGCTAAGGGGTTTGAAATAGGAAGATGGCTAAAGACACTGTTTGGTTTAAAATATAGTTGCTTTATCACAAGGAATAAAGAATAGGAAGTAATTTGAAACATGTTTGCTTACTTTTTTGCAACATATGAATTAAAGCCATTTTTTGCATTAGGAGCATGTACTCTAATCCTAGATGTTAGAAAAGCTGTATCCGTGCAAAGTGTGCTCAATTCCAATAAAACATCAGCTGGAGTAGGACAAAATTATGGGCTAGTTTTGAGAAGTCTTTTATTTTGTATCTACTGTTAAGTGTGTAAAGGCATAAATATTAGGGTAGGAGGTGATATCAGCAGAGTCTAAAGGCTTCCCTATCCATATGAATAAGTACTGTGGGTGGGGTTTTTTAAAGCAGCTGGAAAGAGGAGTAGTCAGACTAAGCAATATGCTGTTCATACTCGTTCTTAACAAATATCTCTGCTGTTAATACTGATCTAGGACACGTATATGTATTGGAAATAGGCATTTATCATCATGTGGTAGTTCTCTGGTAGCTTGTACAGAGTGGCCTGGAATTCTCACTGGTCAATTGGATTTCATATGGAAGGCTTCACTTTTGCTTCTCAGTACAGCTATTAATTAGAGCTGTGAAGTTCTTCTTTATTTAAGGAAATTGTTTTTGATAGATGTGATAGAAGTGAATAGAACTACACTTGCAAAGAAGTTACTGTGGTGTTGGAGTTTTCCCAATTTGTTCAGTTTTTTAGCATCCTTGAGCAGTGCTGACTTTGAAATATTGGTTAGCAATAGCATAATTATGCAAAGTTATTGCTTCTTGTCATTTGTTATTTTACTGGCAATTTGAAAGTCTGAATCTCTTGTGTTATAGATCAGTCTTGATTTGTTAAGAAATAACAGGAGACTGAGGTCTTACAAGAAGAGGCATAATTGGATTTTAGTGTGCTAATTTGAGGCTTTAATGGGAAGACTAGGTGTTGAAGAAGATAACTGGTTCATGTATCATAAATTCTGGCTATTGTTAGCAATGATGATACTTGTAGTCTGGACTGTTGACTTGGGAAATAGTAGGTCAAGTTGTATATGTATTGCATTAGTGAATGAGGCTTTTCTTACTTGGTTTGTAAATCTAATGTACCCACTGTCTTTTCACAAAATAGGTTGTTACTGGCAGAAGAACCAGGATTCAGATCTCAGTGGAACTTGCTTTCAAAGGCTGTTGAAACAAAGGACTGCTTTTTAATTTGGACATGGCTAATCGAGGAGCAACAAGGCCCAACGGGCCAAATGCTGGAAATAAAATTTGCCAATTCAAACTAGTACTTTTAGGAGAGTCTGCAGTTGGCAAATCAAGTTTGGTGCTTCGTTTTGTAAAAGGACAGTTTCATGAATTTCAAGAAAGTACGATTGGAGGTGAGAAAATTACCCTATTAATTTGTTTCATATTATGTTTTTATATTATTGTTGCCCCTGAAAACCTTTAATGTCATGGCACTTCTAGAGTGGATCATTGACAGCAAGAATTAAATCTGAGTGTCAGTAATTGAGAACTATAACTTTCTGAGTTAAAAGTAAAACATCCTTTTCAAGTGGAAGTAGTAGATGTATTCTTGAGCTGTGTAGTTTTGAAACCTGGGCTTAATGTTACATTTTGTTTGTAAGTGGGTGTGTGGCTCTTTTAATTGTACTATATGCTTAATACATGTAATAACTGCTTAATAAGTATTATGAGCTTAGTTTCTATGAAAAAAAAGCGAGCATTGCATCTTCCAGAAAGCTTGTGTTTGTCACTTATGCATGCTGACTTTGATTATGCAGAATTTGCTACATTGCTGGATATATTTCTGTGTTAGTAATCATGACATTTATTTTGCTGTTTTTCCATTTTATGACTTCAAACAAAACAGGTGCTGGCTACCAGAATTTTAAGAAATCTGTTTAACTTTAAACAGATTTTATTACACTCTTCCCTTTGGCAGATTTCTTAAGTTATATTGTATTTTGGAGTTGTTTGTGCTCTGAGCTGTATTCCTCCTTGGATAAATCTAAACGTATCCTAAAACTACCTAAAAGCATACAGACTTTACAAAGTATGGATTTTATGAATTGATAAATATTCTCCAGTAGATGCTGTTGCAGCTTGCATGAGTCAGCCTGTTCCATTGTAATATTTATGTGAAAGCCTTTCAGTGGTCTGTATGTGTCTTCACACACCAACAGTTGTTGAAATGTAAAATCACTGCAAAGCTTACAAAAATAAATACAAGCCGAATGTCATCACATTCTTCATTTGCCCTATTTCTAGCTGTTACATGTATTTATTTTTTCTATCTGTCAGCATGAATAGAGAACCACATACTTTCTGCTTTAGCAGCCTTACTAATGCAAACTTCTGGCTTTGTGCATTTTATGGCTTGAGGATAGGTGTTAGTAAGAAAGTTTCTGTATGCTTTGATAAACAGCTGTGCGCTAATAGGGAGAGCATTCTCAAAGATGTGTAGTGAATTAACTTTCCAATATCAACAAGATTTTTAGTTAAAAAAATGCTAAAATTAAGTGAAATTCATTGTTCCATTTCAGTGATCTCAAATTCCTTTTAACTCTGTTTAGTTTTTTCTTGGTTTAGTGTTTGGGGTAACCCAAACCGTATTACGCTGTTCAAAATCTAAACAAAGGTTAAACAAGAGCCTAAGTTCAATTTCATATATATAAGGTTTAACATAATGTGTATTAATTTGTGCCTCTTCTATATCAAATAGAAACAAGGAAATGCTATATAATGCAGCTGAGAGCTATTACATGCAACAATATTGGGATTCATAAGTTTTCTATAGAGAAAGCTGTCTAACTCTGTGGCTTGTAGTTGCCTAAGGCATAATTTTCTTTGTATACAGAAGGGCTTTTTAACAAAGAGAGGCTTATGTGCATTGTGAATCTAGATAAAAACATCTGAAAGAGAGTGCAGTTAAAGGCAGACATGTTGGATGGCGGTGGTGTGCTTTTGCCACTTTTGCCTAGTGTAGGAAGGCCTGTTAGTTGCTTAAGACAAAAGTATGACTGTTAAAGATAATAGACTTTCAGATAATTAACAGATGATTAATTGTCAATTTACTATGGCCTTGGCAAGGTTGAAGAAAGTTATCTTTTTTGCAGAAATTTACTGGCATTTTTAAGTCGTTGAAATGTTACTTTTGACAAAACCAAGAGGATTGCACAGAATAAACCCCTTGTTTAATTCTCTTTCCAAGTACATACCTTCATTTATGCAGTGTAGGTACATTTTTCTGTTAAGAGAATAATGTCTGTGAGAAGTTCAAACTCAGCTTGCTTAACATCTTGTCTCTGCCTTGGCGAAATATTATATTGAGCTGGTTCTGAGGAGGAAGCCCTTAGTTTAGTGCAAGAGCTATGGTGTTTTTCCACTCTGTTTCGGTTCTGGCCTGCTTAGGGAGCTGCCAAGTGGAGCTTGTTCTACCAGTGTTTGGATATGTAGCATTTAGAGAGATTTATGTTGATTTAACATTGGAACATCAAAGCTTTTACCTTCCTCAGCCTGCCTGCTCATCTGTGATGGATGCTAATACCCCTGAAGCAGGAGCACCTGACCACTTAAGGAGTCAGCCAGCTTCTGGTCACGGTTTAACCCCAGCCAGCAGCTAAGTACCATGCAGCTGCTGCTCACAGCCGAGACAGGGACACTTCTGTATGCTAGTTACAATGTCCTTTACACAGCAAGATTGGCTTCATTTTGGTTTCTGTAATGAGTTGCAGAAGGTTGCAGCAGTTTTGGAATGATTCATAGGCTGTGATGTCTCAGAGTATGTAGGACAGAATGAAATCCCAGGTATGCAAGCGTTACGGGTCAGTGTCTGTTCAGAGTTTTGATTTAAATTGGCCACAATCCATCAGTGTGCCTGGTGATCAGAGATCCCGCTTCAGCTAAGCAGTGGGCTCTCCTTAGTTTTTAATACTGGTTTCTATGCTGTGTGAGCACTCACCTCCATACTTGTGATTGTACCTTAATCTGAATGGAAAAGTTTTACTAGGAGTAACTGTTTGAAGACTTGGAATGAGTTACTTAGTATTTTCTGTAACTGGAAGACCATTATTTATGGTAATGCGTTCAGCTGTAGTAGCATTAGCTGCAACGAGCCAAGTTTCAGCTTCCCTGAAACTGCAGGCTGTTGAAATTTTGCTGAAATAAATTCTTGAGATCACTTGCAAAGTCAAAAATATAGCTGCTTTGAGAGCAAGAACTTATAAAAAGTGCCTCTTTCTTCCAGACTTGTTAGCTAAGGTGAAGTTGTTAGGAGCTGAAAATCAAAGTCTTAAGATGCTATTCAGGTAACATAAATGTGTAGAACTGAAAATATCTGAGGTGTTGGGGATTATAGCATGATGGGATGCTGTTACTGGTACTCTAATACACATCCTGCTTCAACAGACTGTATCTTGAAGGTTTAGGAGAAGGCTTATGGTTGCTCAGATTCACTATTGTGAAAAAGGAAATTCTTTCCAGGTTTTGGTTTCTTAATGTCTAACTTGAGGAAAGTCCAGTTGTTTAAATAACTCCTTGTGTTGATCAGAGTTACAGACTGATTACTAATGCTTGCTTCAAACCTGTTGTATTTTAATAGTAGGCTTGAATGGTTTTGTATCTCTGTGAGCATAACTATATATGAATATAGAGACATAAGCAAACTTCTGGTTTCAGCACCTCTGTCTTTTTTGTAGCTGCTTTCCTAACCCAGACTGTATGTTTGGATGATACAACGGTAAAATTTGAAATTTGGGATACAGCTGGGCAAGAGCGGTACCACAGTTTAGCACCCATGTACTACAGAGGAGCACAAGCAGCTATAGTGGTATACGACATTACAAATGAGGTAAGTACTGGATTAGGGATGCACAAGGGGGATTTGGAAGTTACCAGTCTTGCACTGATCTTTACTTATTTTTTTCTCACTGACTTGTGTAAATCAATTCATCGTTCTGTAGAATCATAGAATGGTTTGGATGGGAAGAAGCCTTTAAAAGTTGTCTAATCCAACATTCCTGCCGTGGGCAGGAATGCCTTCTGCTGGACCAGATCACTCATTTTTTACTGCACTGTGTAATGTCCATTTGTGTCTCTAAACTTTTCTGGTTAAAAGACTGTTTCTAGTGTTGAGGTGAGGGGGTTTTGTGGTGGGGTTTTTTTTGGTGCTTTTTTATTAAAAAGAGTAAGAGAAAAAAATCCTCTTGTAGAAGTGTTTCTAACCCACCATTAAATCAGTTCATGGAGTTTGAGCTGTTACTCTCATCATATTGCTGGTGGCACTTTTATTTCTGATGGTGAAGACATTATTTTAATATTTTATTTTTGCAAAATTTGATTAAAGATTGGAAAGGTAGCACAAGCTATTGAGTCCAAAACCTAAGGTTATTAGATTTATTTTTCTTTGAATATAGATCCAGTAAGCTTCACTTGTTCTTGATAAAATGAGCCTTAAAACCCAAAGCTCTCAAAAAAACCCAGAAATCATGTACCAGTAATGAATAGTCCTCAGTTATAAAAAGTCATTTTGAGGCCTTTTCAGTGTAGCTGTTCATACACTTGAATCTTCCAGAGAAACTGAAATTCCTGTTTTCTCTCTTAACCACTTCTTTCCTTACTCTGTTTACACAAAGATCTTCCTACCTTTTTACCTCAGCATTATCCCAGCTAAGCACAGTTGAGAACTAAGGTAGGAATGCTTCATTTTAAAAGCTCAGTTGGCAATTTGGAGTGTGCCTTTGGACTAAGATAGTAGCCTTGCAATGCTTTTCATGCTTGAGGTGTAGATAACAGAGTTGGGGATAATAGGTGAGTACAAAAGGATGGTAAAACTCAGTTGCATCATTTTGCAATCATTAACAGGAGTCCTTTGCCAGAGCGAAAAATTGGGTCAAAGAACTTCAGCGACAAGCAAGTCCTAACATTGTAATAGCTTTAGCAGGAAACAAAGCTGATCTAGCTAACAAAAGAGCTGTGGATTTCCAGGTATGTACCTAGTTTTCGTTCATAGAAATTGCATTTTGTTTGAATAGATAGTAAATAAACCTAGGGGGAGCTTATATGCATAGCCTAGCTGGTTATTATGGAGGTCATGCTGTTAAGTATAAATGTCAACTGGGACTAATTAAATTATACATGCTACCGAAAAACCTATTTCTGTACAAGTAATGTGGAGGAATAGACTTTTTGGAATAATTAATTTGACTTTGAGGAATAATTAATTTATTTGCGTATCTTTATGGCTAATTGACTATCCGTTCTTTGATGTGACCTCTTTCTGCCTTCTACCCAAAATTACCAGTAACTAGAGTTTCAGTGGATGAGATAGCAGTGATTCAGTGCAAACTGTTCTGTCTGGCTTGTCAGCCTGAGAATTTTGATTATCGTATGATACAAAGCTGATTGATGTGCCTGACTTGCTAAGGCTATACTGTTGAAGCAGTGTTCAAATTTTAATTGAGCTTTTCATGGTATTTCTTTTGGTTTAGTGATTACATCTGTGCTCTCACTGATGTATTTTATCTTCTAGAACATTTAATCAAGTCATCGGAAAATAGCCTTTAAATTGAATTAAACTAACTGCAGGTAGTTTTGGTCTGTTCATGATTGGCTGAATTTGAATTAAGATAGTATTTATTAGTCAGTAATTTACAGTTTTTAATCTCTTTGGGGTCACTGAATGAGATACAGCTGCATATAGTAGTGAATCCTTTTGTAACTATGGAGAGTTGAGTTATAAGGTTAGCAGCAGTTTAGGTGTTTTTCTGCCAGATTTCTAATTTTATACTTCTGTGACAGTTGACAGGAGGCTTTGGTGTTTTATGAAAAATTGTGGTATTTAACAAAAATTTCATACATGACTGCAGTTAATAATGTAATCACATTTAAGACCTAGCTGTACTATTTTTTGAACAATTACAGTCTTAATGTTTATCAAATATTAGGGTGTTTGCTACTGTGGATTTACGGGCTCCTTGTGAGCTTGACAAGCCTTTCTCGTTGTAAATCACGTATTAGATTTCTAGGTGTTTGTTAAATGTGTTATTTCAGATATAATTACATAGATCTTAGCAGGTGTCACTTAATTACAGAGCGCTGTAGATTATTCTTACCATAATTCTTATCATAGGTGTTCTGTAGTTCAGCTTTTTTGCAGATTTCTTTTTGAATGCAAAGGCAGTTACATAATCAAAAGAAGCTGGAGATTCTCAGCTGAACTGACTAATAAGAAGTGGCAAAAATAGTAAGGTTCTTATGAGCAGTGTGTCAGATTAAAAATCATACTGAAAAGGGTGGTAACATGGCAAAATACTGAATACTGCTTATTTGCTCTGATTGTGAATTTGTAATAAAACTGTTCTGATCCATCTGCCTCAGTGGTTGAAAGATTCAAGATAGTTCACAGACTGCCTTTTTCTGGGATAATAATGGACTTACTGACATTTGATGGCACTTTCTGAAGCTTATTTTTCTTACTGTCAGAGCTAATGTTCTGCATTGGGGTTGTCTCTTTCATAAAAATTTTCATCTATTATTTAGTTTTGTCTGAGATTTATCCACCTGGATATTTTTAAGATCAGTAGGGATCTGTAAGATTCTGTTTCTAATTGCTTACTGATCAATTGTAACTTCTCCATAGCTGGTGTATAACAGTGTCAGATGAGTGTTTCCACAAGCTATCTTTCTTTCAAAATGCTGTAGAAATTGTTTCTTTGTAACAATTAAAAGTACAGTGTGTAATGCCTGTGTGAGTTTTCTTTTTTTTTTTTTAATGAAGTAATGTATTCTTATTTTAACTTTCAGGAAGCACAGGCTTATGCAGATGACAACAGCCTATTGTTCATGGAGACGTCTGCCAAAACATCTATGAACGTAAATGAAATATTCATGGCAATTGGTGAGTTTATGAACAAACGAGAGCTTTAAAGGAAATGGTTTTCATGAGATTCAGACCATGACAATCTTCCTAACCTAAGATGTCTATTTGCATGTAAATTATTTCTGATATTGAAGGGTCCTTAGGCCCTTTCATTTGTTTAATTTTGTTTAAGCAGCGATCTGAAATCCAAAAGCTGTGCCAAAGATGACAATGTGTGCTTAAATTCAGTGTCCAAGTTATAAGTAAAGGACCCTGCACGTGAAAAGAAAATCCGCTCATATTTTTTAACTTAAGATAATCTTAGTGATTTCTGTAAAGATGCTAACATGTAATAGTAACTATAAACCAAGAATTTGTGTGTTCCATTGATACCCAAAATTGTATTTGTTTATAAACTTGTGAAAATAGAGGAAAAAGAGCTCATTTTTAGGCTGGCCACTGATCTATTTAGTAACCTTAATTATAGTAGATGCTTTGCTAGTGGGTTATAATAATGTATAGCATCAAATAACCTCATTCAATCTGTTTTGTCTATTGCACCTCTCTAACCCACATTTTGTGAAAAAAAATCATTGATGTTAAAATTAAACATTTTTAAAGATGTCTTAGTCTTCTGCTTTCCAAGTCATGAGAGCAGGAGGTAATTTATGATGTCCTTCAAACTTCCAGCAGATGCAAATAAAATTATCAGTATAGCAACACTTTATAACAAGTACTTGCTTCATATTAACTATAAATACTTGAAAAAGGGATAGACATTTAACTGTATGACAGGAAAGTATATTTTTCTCATAAATGTTCAAGATAGGCCTGCATTTAATGATACAGAAATGCTCAATTGTACTGTTCTGGTCAAAATGAAAAATTGTTGTGTTTAATGGTGCAGTTTGCTTTCTGTTTAAAAAAAAATCCCCAAAATCTGATTTTTTTAAAAAAAAAATTTATATAGCAACAATAGTTCTTGCCTCCGTATTTTAATGAAGCCTACAAAGTAAATTTGAGGAGAAGAATGCCCAATTAGTTGTTGTGTGTCTTGTCTGCAATGTTTTTTGGCCATGTATTTTACATCATTTACATGAGTATTTTACGTCAGTGGGGTGAAATTCAGCTTTGTCAGTGCATTATAACAAGATTTGTGCAGCAATAGACTCTGAATGGAAATTTTGACAAGGTTATAAGTATTGCATGTAATTTGGAATGGCCTGCAAAATGTGGATTCAATCCTCAGGACCATGTGTAAATATGATCTTCAAGCTGAGAGAAAATGAAAAATGAGAATGTTGAAAGAATTGTTGGATGCAAGCTGCAGCTGCTTGTAAATTGTCTGCTTCAGCACTCATTCAGAACTTCCAGTTAAAAAATCTGTCTTGGTTTTGAAAGACAGGTATCTGCCAGGGAAAGCTGGAGTTTCCCCCATAACCCAAGACAAAACCCAATGTTAATTCAGTTCTAGATATAGTTCTAGAATCCAAAACATTGCTCTGAAGACATTTTTGTGTTGATGTGTTGTCCCTTTGTACTGCCTCAGCAGCTTAGTACCATGTGAATTCTTGGGTTTTTTCACAGAACTGTAGAGCAGCCCAAGTTGGAGGGGACCTCAGAGGATCCCTGTGGCTCACCCATTTGCCCAGCACCCTGAGGTTTTTCTGGCACCATAATGTGTTGATGTCCGCTCTGCAGTTTCTTGGCTGCATTTTGGAAAAAGTTCTTTTAAAAACTGACAGAAATAATTATTTTGTAGTGAAACCATTCAGCCAAACTACAGAACAAAGGTGGTTGTTGCGCCCTGGTAAGATAGGCCCATGGAAGTGCTTTTGTGTAGAACTTAGCAATTTTCTGATGGAGAGAAATGTAGGAGAAGCTACTGTTCAGAAGGGTGACAGCTTTCACCCTTATTTTTTTGTGTTAAGACTGAGGAGGAACCTTGGGGCTACAAGGGCAACAAAGAAATTACTAGTCAATTGACTCATAAGAACTGGAGAGAAGACACAGCTTGAAAAAAAATAGGAGTGGCTTGATCTGGTGCTGAGGGCCATTTTAGATGTTGTCTGCAAACATTTATTCTGGCTGGATATCTGGAACTTTTTTGACCCATTTCTGTCTGTGTTTTGTGTCTTTTCAATGTTTCTGTATCTTTTTGCACTAACATCCTGGTCTTAAAGCCTGTTCTGCGTGGGTGGATTCCCACAAGAGCTGTCATTTACTGGCATAGCACACCTGTGCAGATACATTTTACTGCTCAGTGTTTCACTCCTGGAAATCATAGATAAAGTAGCTAATCGTAATCGTAAGAAGTGTCTTCCCTTCTTGCATTGCCAATGCACTGAATCATATCAGATTATACAATGAGTATACTGATATGCCTATAATGTGTTGTTCTGTTTACTCAGGTGATTGAATCTTATTAATATCTCAGGTTTAACTCTTACTTCCTGTTCACCTTACAGCAAAAAAATTGCCCAAGAATGAACCACAGAATGCAGGAGCCAGCTCTGCCAGAGGAAGAGGAGTAGACCTTACTGAACCCACACAACCACCCAAGAGTCAATGTTGTAGTAACTAAAAGATCAATTGCTTTAAACTGTTCTGAATATTCTTCTGCTTCCTAACTGTTAATAACCATGGAATTGGAGTGCTTAACCTGGTCCAGTACAGCTTCCAAACAGCGAAGAGACTTACGATAATAGTCAAGTTCATGATACAGAGTTTTCTTTTGACCTAAAATTTTAACATGCATGTATCCACCACTGGCTGTAATGTTTCAGCAGTAGAGGAGAGATGGAAGCGGAATAAACTTCCTTCAGTTGAAAGGTTTTAAAAATCAGTTGTTATTATTATTAGGGGTGTAGAAGAACTACTTTCTGTGGACCTAATTGGCCAGTTCCTGTAGCCTCAATACTGATCACTGTTATAATTAATAGAATTGGGTCTTTTCATAATTCTCAATTGTGCTTTAAAACCTCCTTAGAAACAGGGTCTAAAAATAACTTAAACTTATTTGCAGTATTGATGCAACCAGTTGTTTCTGCAGGTATCCACTGTTTAGTTATACATTCCATAGGTTAATAATTTTATTACAAATAATACTTGCATTAACAATTTTAAGAATCCTATGCTTGCCAGAAAGTGGAGTTTTAGTTGGTACACTGTATGTAAATTATATCAACCCAGTTAGTTATCTTAATGAATTAGTGATGAATCAAGTCTAACTTCATTTCTAATCTGTTCAGAGGGTACAGACCAGTAAATTCACTCTACAACTTAGGATATGGGGTTTTTTGTCCTCTACAAACTGTAAGAGCTCTTCAAGTAAAACCACAACAAACTCGGTGTCTGTGACTTCTTTCTTGTTTCTGATCATTGCTGGCCATTACAGTTTGTTTTTCCCCTAAGGAAAAAAAAATAGTGCACTAACAATTATGTACATCCAACTTGATTTTAAATTTGGATATTAATGTACTGTAAATAGGTACTCTGCATTGTAGTCTACATTTGTTTAATACTTTCTGTAATATTTAAGAGTTGCTTAAAGGTATACAGAATGTACAGTTACTTAAAGCTAACTTTTTTCCTCTCTAATCAAAGGGGGTTCTGAGTTCTTCCTTTATGGCTAGAACAGTAATAAATGATGCTCCTGTATCTGTAACATAAGTACTGCTGTCTGTCAGTAATGAACTTCGCAACTTTGTTTTCCAAAGTACATTTTATTTTGATCAGTCCAGTATATTGCACTAATTCTTTTAGTTATTTTCATTATATGAAATCTACAAAGTGTGTCAGAAGAGATGAATTAGTCTATTTAAATGTTGAACTGATAGAAACTTACTTGTGCAGATTTTAAATTTGCAGTAATCTGGGTTTAGCAAGAAAAATGACAGTTCACCAGTGTTTAGTTTTATATTGAGGTGCTCAGGTTTGAATAAAGTGGTTTAAAAAATTTTTGATTACTGTTTCTTATTGAGAGTTTCAGACGGTTTTATCGCATTTGTACAGTTCCAGACAAGATGTCTGATTCACTGTATGGGTCAGCATTTAAGATGCTTACAATAAATTCATGGCACAGCTAAATACAAGCTTGTCCTATATATACTGTGGCACTCCAGTTATGATAAATCTTTAAATATTGAGGTCATTTGGTATCTTATCACATCCATTTAGAAGTACGATCAGAATAGTAATATTGTCTCTTGAACCTGCAGCTAATGCAGTCTTTGCCAGTTGTTCACAAGGTGACTTGTTGCATTGCAGTGGCTCTGAGCTGACTGCATCTCTTCTGCACCTTGTGATTTGCAATTGATCGGGTGCATTTTTGTGTCTTTTTCAAACTGTGGTGGTGGTTTAGAATCCAGTGGTGATGCAGTTCTTGACCAACATCACCTGCAGTTTGTCACAAAATGAATTGGAGTCCAGTTTTTCTGCCAGCTGTGTATTTGAGTCAGAATTAGATGGCATGGTTTTGTCTATTTTGAGGGCATTTTCATGGCTTTAGACCTTGATGCCAGCACATTCTCTTGCAGCTGCTATAGCTGTGACTTGGATCTGTTGCACAGAAAGTGTTGGTTTCTTCTTGCTCTCACTGTGGATGAAAAATTAGATAAAATTTTCTGTCCTCAAACTGAATTCTTCAGAGTCATCTTGTGTCCTAGAATTGGAGTAGTGTATTTCTATTCTTTAAATTTACTTCACTGTTACTGAGAAGAGACAGTTCTGGATTAGGTTGATTTTTGTGGTCATTGGTTTCCTTATTAGGAATGCCATTTTTACTTTGCTTGTAATTCTTCCTAGAACATTTTCACTGATTTTGTTTCAGGTTGCCTTTTGAGCCACTCTGAAAAATACCTTTATTGGAATTAAATAGCTATATTCTGTCTTGCAGATGATTAATAGTGTTTGAGTCAGTTAAGTTGTCTCCAGTGAGGGACACTAGATACTGACACACAAAGTCCTGTTTTGTTGAACAGCGTTCATGCATTCTCAAGCAATGAGTGAATGTTAAGTGTTGATGCAAGTACTTCAGGTAATCCAAAACCCCCCAAAGCCCATTAGAAGCCAAAATAAGAAAATGGCAAGTAACATAGGGATAGATGCAATATGAGGTACGGGTGTAACAGATGTTCTTTTTACTGGAGCTCTGTAATGTCCAAGAGCCCTTGTAGTTCTCAGGTATCCCTCTAGTAATTTGGTTTATAAGTGCTGATGTTTCCACCACTCTGAAGTCTTTTCTCTCACATTCAAAGTGCTGTGCTCTTGAGAGACATTACTCCATTTTTATGTAAGACTACGCATACATCATCTGAAGTTGAAATAATATTCATAGCAATGTGTCTTCAATGTTTTTAAAGATACTGCTATTACAGTATCAGTTTGTTAAGGACTCTAAAAAACCTGAGATCATAGTTAATAATCTTCTTCACAGGCAACAATATGTCTATCATTGAATCTTTCTGGTTTTACAGCAAAGTTTTCTGTGGTTTTTCCTCTTCCATCTTTAATAGAATCTTCTGGAATCTTAATCACTTGACTGCAAGTAAACTCTTATGAGAAGCCTTAGGTGACATTTCATTCAGCTTAAAGTGCAGTCTAATATGAAAAATATGCACTCTTGTTTAAAAACCAGTCGAAGTGCAACTTCTCTATTTTTCTCAAATACTTTTTCTTTTCCTCCTATGAGGATGTGTGCTTTCAAGTGTCTGAATGAAGTCAGCAACAAGTTTCAGGTCAGACTGTTTCTAGCAGCCTACAATTCCTAGTCCTTGAAAATAATTTGGGCATGATGTAGGATTTGCTGTTTGCTTACATGATGCCTTAAATATCTTGCGTGGTTAAGACACCAAAGGGAGCAAGAATTCTTATTCATTGTGGGAAATTGAGGACTAATTTCTTTGCTTCTGTAGGAAGAGGTGTTTTCCCTGTCCCTCAATATTTCTGAAATCTGAGAATTAGAAAGTGTTAGAAACTGCAACACTGGAGGGGACTGGTCATGTCAGAGTTGGATGCAGAGCATAAAGGAAAGAGCTCTGAACCAAAGCACTGTATTGTTTGAGATCCTCCATGGCTGCCCTGGGAGACCATTTCTTGTGTTTGGGGAGATGTTCAGTCTGCTCCCATGCATTGGCATAAGGGCGAAAGCGATGCCAGGCAGAAGGAACTTGCTTGGGATGTGGTGGCTTTCTAGACACGAAGCTGGCTGCAGTGTGTTCATTTATATTGTATTTTTAATATCACCTGGCTAGACTGGGGCACAGACCTCTGAAAAGCGGTACATGAGTCAGCACTGCTTACACAGTAGCTGTGTTTCTTGGGCAGTATTGGCATCATCGAGTGTAGGAGACAGCTAAGTGTAGCCTGTGAAGGCAGATTTCGGCCTTAAATCAGAAAGTGACTCAAAATACCAAACTGAAGGGCACACCTTTTTAATTAATTATAAATTTTAGGTGCCTTAAGTTGTGTTCTCTATGTTTCCTTGTGCTTGCTTCCCCCTCCCTCTGATGTCCATGGAGAGCTAGAAGAATGTGTAAAATATCCTTTGAACCCTTGGAGCAAGACCACCAACTGTAAGCCTAAAAAGGGGCATAATGTAACCCATGTGGAACAATTGGACTGCAAGAAGGAGTAAAATCTAGTCCCTTTTGGATGCAAGGCTCTCTTGTCTGCAAACCAGAGCCAGGACAAAAGAATCAACAACACTTAGCTGACCTATCAATATGGGACTAAATGAAGAATATTGCCCATGTCAGCATCTCCTGCTTTTTATATCTGACCATCCTCTTTAATTGCGTATCTGGAGCTGAAGGAACATGTCTGTACTTCTGTAAGAACATGCTCCTTGGGGAAAAATGAAGGTTCATGTTGTGTGAATTTTTTCCTTTGATGTGGTACATTTGGTGGAAAATTATTTGTATTAGATGAAATAAATGTGTATTTAGCAGCGGTTCAGAAATGTGGATTTTAATCATAAAAGGTTTAAAGTATCTTTGATGAACTTCAAACCTTGTTAGCAGAGCTTGAATTTATGGTATCCTTAATTGCAGCCATCATGAAACCCTCTCTGTAAGGAATGTAAGGCAGGTAACAAGACCCAGAAGCAATTTGATAAATTGCTCAGCCTCAGTCCTTGCCTTCATCCATCTCTTTGTAATAAAATGTTTCTGTCCTAATTAGGTGGAAACAAATACATCTGAAAACATTGCAGCCTTTTTGTGAGTTAATGGTGTATTCCAGTAAAGGTGTGACTGCATTTCCTGAAAGGATAGCTGGGCTAGTGCTAAACTACCTGTTTTGATACCTGTACCAGTAAAGTTCATGTAGCTGCAGAAAGATTGTTTGAAGTACAGCTGTAGCAACAAGCATTGAAGAGTGGAGGTGGTCAGATACACCACGGTTGCCTAGTTTGGTGTCAGTGCATGATCAAGTTGCTTTCTCAGGCTGGCAGATGAGTACAAATTATTGTTAAACAAAAACTTTTTTTTCTGTCCGGAATTGTTATTTTCAAATGTGGAACGTATTTTTTTTCATCTTGACAACAGTGAAGTCTCTCAAATGGTTCTCCCTTTTCCTACTGATCTTTGACCTCTTCATTAATTTTGGTCAAATTAATTTCAAATTTCATATAAGGAGAAATATGAAGAAGTCTTATAAGTTGTGGGAATGCATAAGTCACAGGAAGAGAGTGCCTCTGATGTCAGCTGTGGTGTCAGCCCACTTGTTACTGATGTCAGGGAGAGTGATAGAAAAGAGGTGTAGTGCTGGGCATGTGCTTCAAGCAGAGGCTGGAAGAGAATGTAACTGTAGACACAAATCCATTTGGAACCCTTCGCCCACCAGCTTTTTTTATACTGCCATGCTTGTGCACTCCTTTGTGGGAAAGCAAGTATCTTGCTTGTAATCTCACAGCTGTTTTATGTGCACAAGAGAGCTTAACTGGTAACAAAAATCACCAGGTGGGAAGATACAATGACTAGAGTTGCTAGTCTGCAAGAGCTTTATCTAGTGTTCCTTGTAGCAGGGGTGGGTGCAGAAGCATTAGGAATATATCTTTGTTTCTGGTTGTAATAAATAACTGATCTGTACTAAAGATAAGCGAGGTTCTACTTCATAAGGAAACAGGTCTGAATAGTTCTTTCATAACAGTAGAATACAGCACATTCTTTTTTCAGAAAGTAATAATTTAGATTATTCCCTCAAATCATGTTTTCATTCTGCTGGTAGCAAAACGTGGTGGCACTTAGTCCAATGAAACAAATTAATTAAAAGAATATCTTAAATATGTTTCGTTGACACAAGGACTTTATCAGGGCAAAAATCAGAAGCCTGTCCTAAAGAGATGACACCTTAAACCTCTTGATTAAAAAAAAAAAAATCATACTATTCTTACAGAGGCTACTTGTGTATTACAGAATGCTTCCTAACTCTGTCTTTTACATTAGTAAATTGAATTAAATGTTTTAACTCAAATATTATGCTCAGGCTACTTATCCAGTAAGCTGAATACTATTGTCCGATAGCAGTATCAGTGGTGAGGGAATTTATCACGTCTCCTTCACGTTGTCAAGCTAAAGGAATTGCTTTTTATCTCCAGATACCAGCTGCCAACAAATCTCTAGATTAATTTTTGCTTGCCTTTTTCTTTTTTTTTTTTTCCCTCTTAATTGGATGAAGGGGAAAAAAAAAACCTAATGTGGAATATACTTACCTATAATAACAACGTGCAGTAGCCCAGCAACAGCTTTGGCTGTCCTGGCTAATGAACTGTGTGTTGCTTTCAGGATGTTTTCTTTCTTCTCCCAGTGCCATCCATCTCTTCACTCAGACTTCTTTTTACCACTGCACAGCCACTCCAGTGAACTTTGGAAACGTCATTCCTTCCCAGTTATAAAACTCTGCATTCTCCAAAAGGTCTTAGCAAACCCTTTCATAATAGACTGGTCATCTTGGTCTCCTCATTGCCTGGCTCTTCTCTTTTTCCCTGTAATCTGCCTTGATTACTGTGGAAAAAAAAAATCTAGAATTTGCTCTGTCGTTTTTATTTTTGTATGAGGAATCTATGTGAGAAAGCTGTTCAAGAAATAGAAGTGGGAGATTTGCTACAATTGTTTCTGTAGCTGTCACACTGTGACAGCCATCAAGAATCTACAGAAAGCATGTATCTGACCTACTTTCATGGTTGTCCAGCGCAATAAACCTGTCTTCCATGTCTCTCTGCCATGTAGAATTTTTATCTTAGCAAATCAGTAATGCTTTTATTAAAGCATTTATTTTCTTAGAAGTACTGGGATTGTTGATATTGGCAAGATCACTATATGGTGTGGGAGTGGGATTATCTACAAGGAATTCAAGTGAGTAATGAATCTTCTGCCTATGTGTCTCAGAGAATTAAGCAGTTTAGAATTTAGGTACTGCAAGGACCTGACTCTCAGCAGCAGCAGCCTCTCTGCCCATCCTCTAGCCAGAGCTCGTATCTTTCCCCTGTCCCTATGTACCTCCATTTTTTCCACTCCAGCTCCTTGCTCAGTCTCTTCCATCAGCTCAGTCTCTCTCACCTCACTCTGCATCCCCCATGCTCCTCCCAGGTCTGGCACCTGGTACTGCAAAGCCAAGAGTCAGTGCTGTAGAGCCTCCAAGCAAGGTGCTTCCTGACAGAGCCCTGGAGGTGCAGAGGGACCTGTCTGAATCCAGCACCTGCACATTGGCATGTCTCTACCTGGCATGGGCAAACTGATGCTGCTTTCTAAATATTGTAACTTGCTCTGATTTGGGCAAATTGACAAGAATGACAAAAGATGCGCTGCTGATGCCATTTCAACCAAATTGCCGAGTGGTAGTTTAAAACCTGACCATCTTGGAGCTTCTCTAGAAAAAAAAATTAGACTTTTGGCTTAATACATTCAAAACAATGTTTTTTCCAAATCCTGTTCTCAGAAATAGCTAAGCCATTTTACCTAGAATTTTTTTTCCAAATGATTCTGCTTCAGGCTTGGAAGATTTCAGTATAAACTGCTTCTTGCATAACATCCTCTCCCCATAAACCAGCATGTGACTTACATGCACAGACACCATAACACAAAATCCTGACACCATGTGAGCAGCTAAGCTTGCCAGCCTATACTTCACGTATCTACTAAGTATGAAAACATAGTGTTTTTATTCAAGTTGATGACTTTCTTGTAGTATCTATCATTTTTGTCTCTATTGATGAAAAAAAATCAGACAAAAATGCATATGCTACTGTATTCTCTGTTACGAGATTTCTGTTTCAGTTAATCTTTGTTAACTGCTGATAATCCATCACCAAGAATAAGGGAGGTAGTTTAGCAGCAGTAATACCCCACAGCCAACAGCAGAGCAGCCTTTGGGAATTTCATCCTACTTTAACCTCATTCCTTTACTGGGGCTCTCTCTTTGCATTCCATACAGCCACGCCTGAATGAACTATTTTGCACCTGTTTTCCAGGATTTCAGCTAGGAAGTACTTTGTTGTTTTGGTGGGGTTTTTGGGGGGTTGGTTTTTCTTTTTTTTTTTTCTTTTTTTTTTTCTTTTTTTTTTGTGGTTTTGTTTTTGTTGGGTTTTTTTTGGGGGGTGGTGGTTTGTTGTTGTTGTTTTTTGTGGTGTTTTGTTGGGTTTTTTTGTGTGGTTTTGGGTGGTTTTTTTTGGTCTCACTACTTCTCTCCGTCACCTGTGTATTATAAGGATGTCTGCAGTTTGTGTTTCAATGTGTGCCTCTTTTCTGTCATGGCAATTGTTAGATAAAATTTCTTTAAAGTCAAAGCCCTAAACTGCTCCAGCTCAAATTAATCCTAATACATCTTAATGAGTCAAGTGCCTTGATCAGCTGAGGTAGATCAATTACAACATATCTTCTGTAAAGGGTGATGGTATTATGGTATTAACCAGAGCCACTTAAAAATGTTACGACAGTGAACTATAGCTTATACTTGCAGAGGTGGCTTGCAGCTGGCTACAATTCTCAATCTGTTTTAGGACCAGTTTATGGGAATATCTGTCTCTTTTGAAGAGATGAACATCAGACTCCTCTGAAAATGCTGCACCACTTCAGCAGGGCAAGGTAAGGGGAGGTACATGGATAAAACTGCTTGTGCAAATCCCCTCCTGCATTCAGGCCTAAACTAGAGAAAAACTAGGACTAAAGTATACAGAACACCTGGTAAGCTATTTTTGTCAGTCTTTTAAGCATGAGTCTATTTTACATTTAGTGTATATAAAAGCCCCTTGGATTAGAGACAGGAAAATGTTAGTTTGATCTCAGCAAACTGAATTCTTAACACTCACATACATTTTATACGGGTTTGTAAGTGCTAACAAAACAGATTTTCAAAGCACCAAAACAGTCCCAGTTAATTACAATAACTATAACCGGGTAAACAACCAGGATAATATACATATTAATTCATGTAGCAAGATAGGCTACAACTCTTTAGTTGCAATAACTTTGCTTATAATTATTAAAAGAGCAACCCTGGTGTTAATCTTTTATAGTATGCATAAACGGCTTATGTTAATAGCTAAAAACCTTGTGAAAATAAGAATAAAAAAAATTAAAATAAACATTTGCTTTGCTGATCTCTTATGAAGTAAAAAGATTAATCTGTGTTTCCTTCTCTCCTTGCAGTTCTCTCATCAGGAACAAATACAGACTGGGAGGTTTTTTGCTGTCAGGTTAAAGGATAACAGTGAGATACTGACAGCATAATACACCAAGCTAAAGCACTCCCAGCCTCATAGTGAAAGATAAAATTCAGCTTTCTAGCTCACTGCAGTTTCCCTGTGCCTATTTAGGGAGCCAAAACCCAACACAGTTTAATGTTCTGAGATGAAAATAGAAGCAGATAAAAAGAAATTAGATGTAGAAGAATGGGGAGTGAACCACAGTTTGAGATTGTATATGTTTTCAAGGGCGCAAAAAAAAAATTATTTACTGTATGTGTCATAACAAAGAGCCTCCTGGTCAGTGCTTAGTCTGCCATACACTGGCCTGTCTAAAAGGGACAGAACTGAGGCAGAGCATGAGGCTCATATGGCAGATGATCCCATTGTCTCAGTAAATCTCATAGTTCTGGAAAACCTTTCTAGCTATGACACTTGGAGCTGCTTGCTGTTAATAAGGTAAGGCAAGATTAGGTAAGATTATTTTCTGTTTCTGCAGTTTGGCACTACAATCATCATTTTTTAATTTCCAAAGATGGGAGATGTTCCTGAGCTTTGAGGATCGAGGATCTGATTTGTATCCAAACAGACAAGTTGCATTTGCAGTTATCTCCCTTTAACACGGGTCGTTCCTATCTCCGCCCAAAGAGTGCTTCTTCCTCACTTCCCTTTTGACACAGTCAGAACTTAGCTTGCACAATCTCCAGGCCTAAACTCCTTCCTCTGTGAGATTTGGGGGTTTCATTATTTGCTACATACTTGTGGTCTTAGAAAATGGTGACTGTTTTTGATGCTGAAATCAGCACTGGAAAGATGCCTGCCTGCCTATGGGTGACAGGAAAAGGCAGAGAAGGGCTGTGTGATGTAAAACGGAGGTCATGGTCTCCCTGAGTTTCTCATCAAAATATTATCAACTAATACATATAAACAGGCCTCACTGCTGCAAATCCTTGCTGAATGAGCACCAACTTCCTTGCCTGTCTTTTCCTGCTTCCCTGATTTACTTATTGCTCATACCTCAGTCAGCGCTTCCCTCTCAGTCCTCTTTTTTCCCACCTGCCTGTGACACCAGGACATGGCTTCATTGCCTCCACAGGTTCAGCACAGTTCCCATCCTGGCTGACCTCCCACCTCCCTGCCAGTCACACAGTTTGGCAGCAGCACCTCCCTTGGAAAACTGAATGCATCACACCCACATACAGCAACCATGACAGAGGCTCTTGGCATGGCCAGGACTGTCTGTCCCCTGTGCTGCAGGGTGCCTGATGCCACCAGCATCTGCCAAGGAGCCTCCCTGGGTGGCCAGTGAGGTGTCAGCATTTGTCTGGTGCAGTGTGACTGTGCTGTGCAGCTCATGTCCCATGGCACAGTCAGGGCCAGCCTCTGCTGGGTAGGTGCTGCCCGAGCAGGTCCCAGCTTCATGTGCTCACCTTTGGCCAAAGCAGCAAAGAGCAAATATCTTACATGAAAACCCTTATAAAGCCTTCCTTAAACTCATATAAGGCCTCTGAAAAAGTCTTCACCTGAAAAAACAAACTTGTTTGCTAACCCAGGAGCCATGTCCTATACCTTCCGTAAGTTGTTTGGGTTGTTTTGGGGGGGTGGGTGGGTTGGTTGGTTGGTTGGTTGGTTGGTTGGCTGGTTGGTTTTTGTTTTTTTTTTTTTTTTTTTTTTTATCAGAGCTGGCTCTCTCATTCTCTAAAACCATCCACAGAGGGAATGGTGCAGAAGGAGCAAGACATCCTCTTCCAGGTGAGTCAGGTGTGCATCTGTAGCCTACTTACTGCATCCCCGGAAGCAGTGATGCAGCTTCAAGAAAGTCTAGTTATGAAAGGTGTGGGAAGAGATAAAGACAAACTTGGTGAGTCACAGGAGGATGCCAGGGGCAGAGCCTGCATTCAGGACTCAGGAGCACTCCTACCTATACACTTGATAATAGGCAAGAAAGAAGGAAGTGATTAATAATTAAAATAATTATGGAATAAATTAAGATAATTAGTCTCCTTATTTATCTTCTAAAGTGTTGTCCAAAACTGGAATCCCAGGATTCCAGGCCCTCTGGTTTTGTGCCACCCTATAAAATAAGAGTCCCTGTCATTAGGTCTTCTTGGGCAAGAGTTGTAATTTGTGACACTGTCCACTTGTGCAGAGGTGCAGCTTCTCAGCTGAGAGGAAGCATTAAACAGGAAAATGGGAGCAGTGAAACAATGACAAAACCAGCTCTTTCTACACTCCAGATATCTTGCAGCTCTTCCTCCTAGATGGGTCAATCTCAGTGAGGCAGAAGTGGCAGTTTGCCACCCCCCAAGGGCCTGTGCAGGGCAGAGAGGCTGCAAAACATCGAGTGGGGATGGTGAGCCTGCTGGCTTTGGCACAGGAGGGGAGGAATGTGAGGGTTTGGGGATCCACAAAGAAAGCTGTGGCAGAAGGTAGAAGATGGGTGGTGATAATGTAACTGTGCTTTCTGCACTCCCAGTGGCATTCTGCCTCCCTCACACCACAAATCCCCATCTGGGCATGGTGCTCTACTCCTGGGGTTCCTCTGCTTTTTTCAGCTGGGCACAGCATTATTACAGGTGGTCCAAATGGAAGTTTTTAGCCTGTTTGGTTTCTGCTGCTTGGCCAAGTGGTTAGCAGAGATGCCTGCAGTTGTGTCTCTACAGTTCCTGGAAAATCTAGGATTTCCAGGTGGTCTCCCACTCAGATATGTGGAAGGCCCATGACGGGATTTGCACAATCAGATGTGCTTAGGCCACTGTAACTTCATCTTACAGAAATAATGGGGATATTCTATGCAGAGTTTTATTACCTAATTCAGTGTTCTATCAAGGGTGCTGGCTGGCACCCACACCTTGTGTGCAGTAGGAGAAAGGAGGCCCTTCCTCTCCCATCCCTGCCAGCAGTGCCTGTTCCAAACTCCCAGGAGTATTTCAGGCTTCCAGCACCAAATGACCTGCCCTACATGACACAAGCAGTCAAAATACATCAAGAGCAGTCCCAGATTGCAGGCAGGGTTGCAGGGATCTCTGCCACGAATTAAGGAATAGAAAGAACAGAAAAATACATTAGAGAAAGGAATAAAACAAAAGAATTGTGGGGAGTCAAAGAGAAGGTAAGAGAAAAATAGATAGTACATCCCAAGTTTGCATGAAGAAATCCAGAGCTCTCACTACCACAAAATAACACAGTGTAAGCCTACACAGTGACTGCTGATGGCTAAATAACTTCAACAAACCTCTTCTGGACTTCACATACAGAGGTCAAATTGTGCAAAGGCAGGAGTGACTCCAACCTTTCGTTTTCTCACTTGGTTTGGGTTAATTCAAAAGTTTGACTGCAATCAAGAAGATCATCCTCTGGTTAAGAAGCATATAAAAACTGCTAAATGGTCCATCACTAACAAGAAATTTGTGTGACTGGAGCAGCCATGGGCATTGCAATGACATTTTCTCCATTTATTTTTCTGCATTTTTTCCTTTAGAAACTGGATAATTGAGGTTTCCTACCAGAGCAAAAACCTGATGGGAAGGTCTGCCATCTGTGTTGTTAGTCACATGCAAGCACCATGGGAAGCTGACGAGATGCTAGAGACAGCCTAATGAGCAAAACTTTTGTATTGTTAATACTTCCAGTGATTCATAAAATATTGATAGCACTCCTGAATGCATGGTGGCCAAGAGGGAGGCCACTTCACCCACAAGGAATGAACTAATGAAAGGACACAATAGGATTTTATACTTTGAGAAGTTCCCTGGAAGAGCGAGAGCTACACTTCTCCTGTTTGAATTGAATGGCAAGAATAAAAACAGGTGGGAGCACTGGAAGAAAATCTCACTTGAACAAAAGGCTGGGTTGGGCGTGCTGGATCTGACTGGGCTGTGAGACAGGGAAGAGGACTAGGGGTAGACTCCCAGAGCTCAGCTGCGGGGTGGGTGGTCCCTGTCAGAGCAGTAGCATTTAGCATGAGGCTGCTATTAACTGACTCATTCTTTAATGGGAGCAAGAGAGGCCCCAAAAGCCATAAATGACAACTAGGTAATAACCAGGAGTCTGGCACACCCTAAATTGTATTTTGATTTCCTCTTTTACGACTCAAGAATGCAGCTGCCTCCTTTGCTGGAGCAATAGTAACACACATGCTCTTGCATTTAATTCTGTCAGGTGTTCACAGTGAATTCATGCAGGAGCAACAAATGAGAAATGCATGTCTGACCTGCTGGGAGCATGGGCTCTGAGCAGGCATTGCCTCAGGGCTATCAGCAGCCCGGGTGAGACCTGGAACCCACATGAACCGGCACTCATGTCTCTCCTAGCTCCTGGCTTCCCTCATTTGATGCAGATGAGTAGCCTTCCTGAAGTCACCTGGCTACTCACCTGAGCTTGTGAGCTGAGCAGCACAGGCAGGATCATCTGCTCCCACCTGCATTTCCTCAACTCGGGTTTCAGAGTCAGCTCCACTTGTGCAAACCCACTGACATGCCCCAAAGGACAGAAACTGAAACTGAAAAATGTGGTGAGGGTTTTTCAGACAATACTGTGAGTTTGAATCTAATTTAATATCTTCATGTTTAATGATGAAAAATAAGCAACAGAGGGGTTACATGGTGCTCAGATTTATGCATGAATTATAATTAGAAAATCAGTATGTACTGTACTTGTGAATTCAGCCACCATAAGAAAACAGCTTGGATATACACAACAGACAATGACATGTATCCAGTCTTATGTCAAAGCATAGGTTGGTTTTTGTTTGTCTTTTTGCTCCATAGTCTTGCTAAAATTTTAAATGTAATATTTTACTTTTCACTAGACCAGTTTAGGACAAAGTAAATTTTTTTTCTTTTTGATTTTAAGACATGTTTGCACAAAGTTTGAATGTCAGCAAGATCAGGCTTAATGTTAAAACCAAACAAACAAACAAAACAAAACAAAACAAAAACAAAAAAAAAAAAAAAAAAAAAAAAAAAAAAAAAAAAAAAAAAAAAAAAGAGAAAGACTTACCTATTCGCAGTTAGAGTGGTTTCTTTCCAAGCTGCTTCTAGCAGGCAGCAGTTCTGCAAGTGTAGCGGATTTAGTGTTTATAAATGTTACTATAGTAACTGTATCTGTAGCCACAATCTGGTAGACTAACATTTCTGGTTATCTGGTGAGCATCAAAGTATAATGGAAAAAAAAAAGAGACACAGTATTGTAAGAGCAATCCTGCTCTTGAGGATTCAAGAAGGAACTGTAGTAAATTTGCTTCCTGACAACTTTCATCTTTGATTTTACTTTAATGGAAGTAGTAAGTTTTCACTCACCTGTGCAGCTTCAGACATAAATGCCCACTGAGTGGTCTCAATGCACATTGGTGGAATTATTCACCTGTATAAAAGCAGTAAATGTATTTTCATTATTGTTATAAATGGAATCAGCCAATTTATCAATAAAAGAATTTATTGAGAAATAGCAAAGAACAATCGAGAAATACCACAATCAGAGTCAGTGTCGAGCCCGGGGGTCGCCACTGGGTGAACCTCAGACATGGCCTCTAGCGCACCGTGCCCCCCAGAGTTCACAAAGTGTGCACTGAGCAGCCGATTTTTATAAAGTGTTTCCACTGTGGTCTCCGTCTTTTGTCTTCCTTGCTTGGGATACATATTCATGTATCCTTGATTTTCTGCTGCCAGTCTGCTGAGAAGGGAGTTGCCCCTGATTAGATTTGCTGGAGCTGGGCATTGGGATTCACCATCTTGATGATACTGATAAGATACATATCAGTTATTAATTGGTGGGTCATTGGTAGACCCATTAACGGTGAGCACCCATCTCCTTCCAGCTTCACCCTTCTCTCTTCTGTTAATGTTGTTTTCTTGGGTGCTGGCAGTGGTGACACAATCCTGGAGGGTGGCTTCGGGCACAGTTTGAAGGATGTGACCTCTGAGGGGATTGTGGAGTTTGATTTAAGGTTACAGTGTAGATTTATTACATTATTTCATAAAACATATTTACAATAAAACTGAATTATATACAGCATTTATTACAATTATCAAAACTGTAATTCATTACAGGCAACTGTGCAAATTAAAGCTGGGTTAAATATCATTATCTACCTGCTTAAAGGAGAACCTGGTGATTTGGGAAAAACATACTTGGGGATGTAAAGGTACATCAGCTCCCAGAAAAACTAGGAGTCTGTGCTCAGGAGGGTATATTAAGTGGTCCATTGCAGCCAGCGTGTTGTTCCAGATGTGCTCTTTGCTTGTAACATTTGCTGCCGAGGAGGAGTCGTGGGAAAGCTGAAAGTGAAACTAAGCAAGAAGAGTTTCATTTTCAAGTCCGAAAGCAGAAACCTAACCGGCATAAAGAAAATGCAAGCAAAGAGCTGCTTAGAGGCTGCTAAACATACAGCCACTATTTGCTATTTTAAAACGTGATTCGGACACTTACAACGAAAAAAAAATTAAAAATAAAAGACGAAGATGATTCTCTCCTAAATTCCAGAGAAACTGGATTTTTGTATCACGTTTAATTTCCTGTCAATCTTGAGGCTGCTACCGCTAAGGGCAGCGGCTCCTCCACCTTAACCAGTCCGTCTTAAAGCGCCGGGGATGGCAGCAGCCATCTTACAGGTCGCTGTCACAGCTGCTGGGAAGCCCGGAGCCAGCCCCGGCCTCCGCCGCCGACTCCCCAGGGTACCCGGGCCCCGCCGAGCCCGCGGCGGAGGTCGGGGAGCAGATCCGACCCCCACCCCCTTCACCACTGTCGATTCTAAAGCCTCAGCAAAATAAAAATACAAACAAGTAAACAGAGAAAAAGAACAGATCCCCTTGTTTCACGAAATACCTCATTTTATTCCGTTCTGTTTTCCTATCATTTCGCGAAAATGCCAACTCGCCTCATAACATCATGCTTGGAAATATCCCCAGGAGCTGCGGAGGGGAGAAGGACACCGCAGAGTTCTGTCACCCACCCACCCAACCCCAAATATTCTTCGCACAAACCTAGAGTTATTTTTGCCTTCCGCATGCAAGGTGCAAAGGCCCTGTGCCTGCAAGAGCTCTCTCGGCGCTGGGACTTCCCTCCAAACTCACACTGCTACTTTGATAGTTTAGCTTTACACATCAAAGAACCGTAAATCCCACGCAAACGCCCAGCCTCAATCGCAACCCTTTAAACCGTGGTGCCGTAGTACGGAATTGCCATTTGTGGTTTCTCACGGCTCAACCACGGTTTTACATACGCGCAGCGGGGCAGAGCCGCCTCACACCCGGTGCACTTGCTGCTGTGCGTGGACTGCGCTCTCTGGGGCAGGACCATTTGCTTAATTTAACTTTCAATTAAAGGGTAATCCCTCTAAGGTATAAACTGACCTGCTTTCAACACTCGTTTCTGGACACAACAAAAACCCAAGCCCCAGAACCATGGCACGGGGAACGGAGCAGAGAGTTTTAGAATTGGCCGGTATTTCAAACTGACCCGTACTTTGACATTCAATTAGAAATCATCTGGGGGAAAAGACTGGACCCTTCAAAGGTGGCCGCAGAGTACACAGCGTGGGAAGGCCATGGTTAAACCAAACAAAGTAGCGGCACTCCGAGGGGCCACAGTGGCCGCGGCAGCACCGCGGGCTCTCAGGGGTTCGGGACCCTTCGGCACCGCCAGCGATGCCGCCTCTTTCTAGGGCAACTTTCCGCGCAGCCTCCCGGAGGGCCGGGATGGCTCCATAGCGGCTCCGCACGCAGCGGGTGCCGCCGCCGCCGCCGCCGCCCTTCCCGCGGGGGCGCCGCCCGCCCCGCGCAGCCCCCGCGCAGGGAGGCGGGCGCCGGGCGCGCCCTTGCGGTGCGCAGCGGCGGGAGGCGGGTGCCGGCCCCCCCACCCCCGCCGGCGGGGCAGGAGCCGCCCGCGAAGCGGCGGGTCCCTCCTCCCGCCCCCCCGGGGAGCAGCCGGCGGCGGCGGAGCGGCGAAGGGGAGGGTCTAAGGCCGGGCGCACCGCGCCGCGCCGGCTGGCCGGACGGACGGGCGGCTGCCGCCGCGCCGCGGGCATGGCGGAGCCTGGCGGCGGCGGGGCCGGGGCGGCGGGCGGCGGCGGGCCGCAGCAGGGCTCCCCGGCCGCCGCGGGGGTGGCCGCCGGGGGGCCGGTCCGCAGCGCCGCCGAGAGCCCCGGGGGGCCCGGCTCGGCGCGCACCGCGGGGAAGAAGGCGCAGCTGCGCGCCGCGCCGCGGGCCAAGAAGCTGGAGAAGCTGGGCGTCTACTCCGCCTGCAAGGTACCCGGGCGGGCGGGCGGCCGCGGGAGCCCCCCCGCCCACGGAGGGTGGGGATTGAGGGGAGGGGAGGGGAGGGAGGAAGAGAGGGAGGCGGTGGGGAAGGGCCGCGCCCTGCCCTGCCCTGCCCCGCCGGGCGCGGGGGCGGCCCGGCTGCCCCCCGGCGCTGTCCGCGGAAGCGGTGGCGAGGACGGTGCCGGTGGATCCTGCTCCCCCCGGAGCTTTCCGGCCGGTGGCCGCAAAAATTAAACCCGCGCGCAGCGGGTGCGGGACCGCGCGGGCAGCGCCGCCTCCCTCCCTCCCGCCCGCGGAGCTCCCGTCCCGGCGCCGCCGCTTCCGCTGCCCGCCGCTCCGTCAGTCCCTCCGCGGGAGGCGGCGGCGGGCGGGGCGGCTCCCGGTGCCGGCGGTCAGCGCCGGGTTAGCAGCGCTGCTGCAGCACTCCCCGCGTAAACATCCCGAGCGGGGAGCGGGGCACCCCTCTGCTCTGCCGGGGGCTGCTCCAGCCCGGCCGTGGCCGGTGGCCTCGCAGCGCGGAGCTGTTGACACCGCTGAAGTCGCTGCTCCGAGCCGGAGCTGCCACCGTCCCCGGCAGCTCTGTCAGAGGAGCGAAGGGGCGCGGCCTCCGCGCTTGGGAAAGTTGTGTTCCCGGCGGTCACGTAGCGCCGGGCCGGCGTTCGGTGTGCGGTGCTCGAGCGGACGGCGAGATCCGCTCTCCACCTGCACCCTGCCCCAGCGGGGCTCTCTGCTCCGTGTCTGCCCGGCACTCGCATTCAGGAGTGCTGCTCCTGGTTTCCCATCACAAGCACTTTCTGTCCACCTGCGATTTTCTTCTTGGTGGGAGAAGCAGGAGTCGCCTGTTTATTGTAGAGAGAGAGAGAGAGCTGGGTCAGAGCTGTCGCTCCCGTCTTCGGAGCTCTGGGCATTGTCGCTTGTGCTCAGAGCACGGGCCGCTGGCTGCACTGCTACTGTCAGGGCAATTTGTGGATGCACAGCGGGGCTGACATGTTTAGATTGGCAGTGCTGATGTCAGATCCTCTAGTAATGCTTTCAGCTTTGAGAGTGGCTGTTTGTGGAAAAAGTACATCTTATTTTCTCTATCCTCCTGCTTCGGCGAATGTGAAGTGAAAGGCCAAGCTAACAAACGAGACGAAGCATCGTTGTGTGGCTCTGTAGTCCTGTCTGATGGTGCAAGGAGATTTAGCTGAATGCTGAAGGCATGGTGCAATGCTGCCATGGGAGGGCAAATTACAGAAGCCACACATTGCAATGGGTTCGCTGTTTCCACATGTGCAGGCACCTACACTTCAGCTTTGGTGCACGCATGGGACAGTGCGAGATTACACCGGTGCCAATAAGGTTAAAGAGCAGCTGGTGTCCTTGAACTTTGCAGCACCTAACTGTGGGCAGTGATATGGCTTGAAGCTTTCCCAGTGATGAGTCCCCTTTGCACCCCTTATTTTAATGTTACCAAGGCTTGCTAATAAATGAAGCTGGTTGTGAAATGGGTGCATTTTTCATGGGCTATTAGGGAAGAGTGTGTGTGTGTTTGAATTGCTTTTTTCTTCCCTGGTTGGTGCTTGTTGTTTTTCCTCTGATGCACCTCCAGATGATGTTTTTGAGGATGAGAGCCTTCTCCTGTAGTGCTCTGCCCTGAAGAGGTTGCTGTGCTCTATGGAAGCCTTGTCTCCTCTGAAACTCTTTGCATTTTTGGGGGCTCACCAGCCTCTCTCTTGCAAGTGCTTTGTGGTAAAGGGGATGGGAGGTGAGGAGGGCACCTTGTGGCCTGCTGTCAGCTCCTCTTTCCCTCTTGCAGGACTCCGGTGATGGGGTACAGAGCAGAATAGTGCCTATTGTCAGTGCTCTGCTGGGTGTCCTTGCTGGCCCTTGTCTGTGACAAGTCTTGGATGCACTTTCCATTGGTACTGCAGAGATGGATGGAGCAGGACTCATGGCCGGGGGTCTTCCTCCTGCCAGGATGTAGGCACAGTTCCAGCACTAAAGGCTGCACTGTGTCCAGATTAAAATTGCTGTTCTACTTCCCTACAGTAGTTCAGTGGCAGGCAGCTTGCTTTCAGATCTCATAACAGGAGCTCTGCAAGAAAGCAGACTGGAAGCTCCTTGTAAGCTTCTCCTGTGGGAGAAGGTGGGAAGGATGGTGCAGGGTGGAAGAATGTTTTACTTTTCTTCCTGAATACCAGACAGGTGCTCCAGAGGGACGCTTCTTGGCTTGTAACATTAGTGGTTTCCCCAGAAACTAGCCTGGAGAAGCTGGTTTGCCAATTGTTAGCTGTGCAGTATGTAACTTTGAACTTTTTCTTTGGATTGCAACTTCTCTTCCGTTGATTTTGCAGTTGTGTGTGTGAGTGCAAAAGAGTGAGAGAAGGCAAACACTTGCACCATCTCTGAAGGGGACATCTGTTTTCATTCAAGTAGTGACTATACATGGATCTTATGTAAATCTACATAGAGCTGAACAAGTTGGAGTGCTAAAATATGTAACAGCATCCTTAACGTCAATCACCTTCTCCCACATAAGTTTCATTGCAAAATGCAGCATGCAGAATTTATTAGGAGCTTAACCTCAGAGATGTTTGGAGTAACAGCCAGGGAGCGTCTGTCTGCTAGGGATGAAGAGTCACAACACAAGAAGGTGGAGAGGTCAGTGACCGTGCAGAGGGCGAGTCTCACTGGTGACAGCAGAAATGCTGAGCAGAGGAGACTAAAAGGCATTTCTCTGAGGCAGGGTGCTTGGTCCTCAAGAAGGACCTCCTGGTCCTTTACAATCCATCCCTTTTTGTCATGGGAAACATGGACAAAGACTGCTGGTAAATACATATTTGGTGTGCACGTATCCTGAGCAGAATGAGCCTGAAGTTGAGGGGGCTGAGACTGGACAAATGTGGGGTTTGGGTTTTTTCCTGATAAAAAGAGCTGGGCAGGAGGGTTGTAGCTGATGAGCTGCTCCACGTGACTTGTTCCTCTGTGAGAAAAGTCTGGGTGGAAGACATAGAACAGGCTCTTCTGAGTGAAAAACGTTCTTAAATGACCAAGGTTGGAGGAGGAGGGTGGCATTCTGAACAAGATGTATAATGGGAGTTGGTGCAGATTTCATGACTTTTGGAGGTACACAGTAGTGCTGTGTGCTGTGAGAGGTTTTGTATCTGGCACTTGCTGTGTTATCTGTGTGTGTATGAATGGCTTCATACATCGTTTTGGTTTTGTCCACTGTGAAATTGAGCATTAGGCATGCGAGCTTGCAGCACTTCATATAAAAGCAGCACTGTGTGACTTACACACATAAATATATTTAATGAAGATGTAGGAGGAAGTCTCCTCTGCATTTTTTCCCCCTATTGGTTTACAGTATGTGAAAATACAACTCTCTCTCCAGTCTCACTGGGAGCTTTTTTTGTAAATAAGGTGAAATATGTACTATTTTAGTACACTAAGTTTTCTGTCAACTCGTTTATTTTTCATTATATGTATTTTACAGTAATGCCTGGGTGTTTACAGATATAATTAGAACCCAGTAGCCTGAAGCACTTGCACAAGGAATAATACCTCCTTGAAGAAAAGCTTTTTGCTTTAGATAA
Organism: Phylloscopus trochilus trochilus; assembly: GCA_016584745.2. Taxonomy (NCBI): domain Eukaryota; kingdom Metazoa; phylum Chordata; class Aves; order Passeriformes; family Phylloscopidae; genus Phylloscopus; species Phylloscopus trochilus. The sequence continues at coordinate 36,992,587 of WQNJ02000546.1, forward strand.
GCAATGTTGACAGAGTGAGAAGGGTTGTGATGAGATGACTTGGCCAAGGCCCTGCAGCAGGTGGGCAATGGCCAGATGTGGAATTAAAATCCCAGCCCCAGGCTTCAGACCAGCTGCTGATCCTTTTTTTGCAGCACTTCTTCCCACTTCTCATTCTAGAGTGACCTCCAGTTTTCCCACAAATTAAAAAAAAGAGTTTGTAAGGTAAACTTGTACCATCTTTTTCATAATAAAATATTTTCTTTCCTGATTTTTATAAGGCAGATTCAGATGAGGCCAGTTTGACAATGTTACTGCTGGGCTCTGTATAGTGGGAGTACAGCTCCTTGAAGCTCAACTTGATTAGGATTGTTTTCTGCAGAAAACAATCTCCTCTGCATAGGAGACAAAGAAGGCATCTAAAGCTTTCTTATCACTTTCATTGTGGGGCGAATCTGTTTTATAATGTCTTACAGGCCCAATTAAAGCATCTTCCTTTAAATAGGAAATCTACCATTAACTTTACAAGGTAGAAACTGGGTGCTTATTATTAATAAAAACTTTATATGGTAGCCAACCTCTCTTCTGTAAGTGAAACTGGAAAGTACAGGGAATAAAATAATTAGATCAATCAATAAATGAAGAACATGCCCTTTCACTGTCCATTAGACTGCTTATTTTGTATTGTTAAAGAGAAATGGGTCAGCTAATTTCCTGATACATGAGTGGCTCTTTGAGTAATGTCAGCTGTCTGGTTCTTGGGTACTGGACCTATGAGTAGGAAAAATATATGATTTAAGTTCAATAATGTACTTATTATCATTTATGTGAAGCTCTTTGATAAAGTCATCATTTTCAGCTTGCTGCTAGCCGGACAAAGCTTATAGGATATTTTACACAGCTTTTGTGTTGGGAGGAAGAAGATGTTTTCTAGAGTAGTTACACTTGCTGGAAATAGAGAAGATCTGTAATGTCCTGTGTATAATCAGTTGAGCCCACTTTGCATCTCAATTGCCAGATAGGGTAACATGTATGATTTTAAGCTGGAAAGAAAAATCCTGCATAGCAGCTATTTGAAACTCAAATTTAGAACTGTTGGGGTCTGTTATAAATGAAATCAGCCAATTTATCAAGAAAAGAGAAAAGAAAAGAAAAGAAAAGAAAAGAAAAGAAAAGAAAAGAAAAGAAAAGAAAAGAAAAGAAAAGAAAAGAAAAGAAAAGAAAAGAAAAGAAAAAGAAAAGAAAAGCCAAGCCACGATCAAAGTCAGTGTTGAGCCCGGGGATCGACACTGGTTGAACCTCAGACACGGCCTCTATCGCACCGTGCCCCCCAGAGTTCACGAAGCCTGCACTGAGCAGCCGATTTTTATACAGTGTTTGATTTTTATACAGTGTTTTGCTGTACAGTGGTGATCTTAGTCCTTTGTCTCCCTTGCTGGAGGTACATATTCATGTATCCTTTTCCTGCTGCCGGTCTGTTGAGTGAATTTCCAGAAGGAGGATGCCCATGAGTAGGTTTACTGGAGCTGGGCATTGGATTCACCATCCTGATGATGCTGATAAGATTCATATCAGTCGTTAATCGCTGGGTCATTGGTAGGCCCATTAAGGGTGAGGACCCATGTCCTTCCAGCTGCACCCTTCTTTCTTCTGCTGATGTTGTTTTCTTGGGTGACACGATCCTGGAGGGTGGCTTGGGGCATAGTTTGAAGGGCATGACTTCTGAGGTGCTTGTGAGTTTTGCTTTTGAAGGTTACAGTGTAGATTTCTTACATCATTTTATAAAACATATTTACAATAATCCCGAATTATATACAATATTTACCACAGGGTCTTTTACCTTATAATTAATTTAGCTTGAAGTCTACACATTCTGAGGCTTATTTCACTATCTAAAAAGGGGAGGGTTACTTTAGTCCATAGGTTATTGTAACATTCTTCATTTATTCTTTTTTTATTTGGACAGCTGAAACTCACCTAAAAGGGGCTAAAAGGGCCCCCTATAAGGGGCTGAGATATGTGCAATATTATAATTTTCAGGTGCTTCCTTTTAAAATAAAATACTGACAATTTGTGTTAAAATGTGCTGTATTTTTTCACTGTCCATGTTTGACCTATCAGTGTATTCAGTATTCGAAAGTAAACAATACCTTTAGTTTGCCTAGAGTTATAGTTTTCACTGCCCAGAGCTACTGCACAGTTTGATTTTTTCCCATTGTAACACTCCACCAGACATGGAAGGAGTTGAAAAGAAAATTGAAATTGTGTCGTGCAGTGCAAAATGTACATAGTTTCTGCAGTGGGGTTATTTTGCTTGTTTTGGTTTTTGGGTGTTTGTTTGGGGGTTTTGTTTGTTTATTTTGTGGGGAGGAAGGCAGGCAACTGCATGCAGTTGTTGTGTTTTATTTTATTGCACTCATCTAATTCCATTAAAAAACACCAATGAAGGTATGATGTTCATGATCCCTGGGCCTGCAAAGCTGACAGTCCTTGTTTTGCGGGCCTCATTAGGGCAGAAGTCCCCATTGTTCTACAGTGGATTTATAAAAGCTCTGCAGATGTCCCAGAAAACAAGGCTTCAAGGATTGGATCTGCTAGTTCAAGTACTTTTCCTTCCTTCCCTCAAAACTGTTTTGATCTTGAATTAAGTTTTTGCAGAGGTGAAGTCATACTTTATTTTCTAATGAAAAGCAGATGAGTGACATTTAAAAAAAAAGGAAGAAAGGAAAAAGCCGAAAACAGTCAAAGAAAGGATTGAATGAGTAAAATGCTGTGGAAGATTTAAGCCACTGAGGAGGCTTACTGGCTGGCTTAAACATGTAACTAAAACAAGAATTTATATTTTAGCCATATTATTGCTTATGATGATTTGCTTGACATGTATTTTGCAATGTGTGCAGGGACTGATTGATAAAGCTACTAAGAAAATCCTCTTAGTAGAACAGAAAGGGGGAGATGGGGTATGCAGCTAGAGAACCGAACTGGTAGCACTGTTCAGCTCATGACAGGAATGGATTGGCTACACCTCAATCCTTGGCAAAGGGAAACGGGATTTTGAGAAGGGAATGCAGGAGATAACGGTGTACCTGGTACAGAACACTCTTTGCTAGCAGATTTTAGGCATACCTGTGTTTACTGGTACGAGGCATAGATTGAGCAATATTATTTGGCAATATGTTCTGTTATATAATGGAGAAGTATATAAACCAGCTAGGCAAACAATAAAATCGGCTTCACATGAGCAATCAATGGAGTCTGTGTCTCTCTGTCAATCACTATTAGAGGAATGCACATTGCATATTCACTGCAGAATACCTGTACTGTCAACATCTACTATGAAAACTGAGTTTTAAAGAGGACCTTTTTAGGTTCTGTTAACAGAACATTTATGCTGATTCAGGCGTTTTATAGAGATTAACTAAAAAAACCCACCCTCGTGGTTGGTTGGTTAAGGTCTCTAGAATAATTTGAACAATACCAATTAACAGCTGTTGCAAAAAATCTGGCAAGGAAATACCAACAAGAGCAGAAAAAAAATTGCCGTTGAATATGCTGGTTTTATTCTTCTGTGGGTGGGTTGATATTTATTTTTGTCAGTTTAGCTGAGCTGTTATCACGATTCATACATCTGTTTGCATCTTTGCTGTTAATTATGGTCTGATGCTAAAGTTTACATAGTTACTCACTGTTTATAGTTTTTTGGCTTGATAGTAAACATTGTTTGGTGAGCTTCTGTGACATACTGCTTCCACTCAGAGAAAAAAAAATCTTGATAAGCTTGTGCCTATTTTTAGGAGGAAGTTCTGGATATGCTTCATTGTGGCATGATTTAAGGCAATAAATAATATGCATGGTGATATGTCAGTAATTTACAGTGTTGAACATTTGTCCAGACAGCTGCATGGGAAGGGTCAAATCTTACTTCCATAAAATAATATTCAATCCTTTTTTTTTTTTTTTTTGACAACTCCTTGACAATTGTCTCTTGCATTTTCTTTGTCAATAATCTCATTTTCAGACTTTTTTTTTTTTTTTTTGTTGACAGTTTATCTGTCCTTGTATTAAATGCAAAATCTTTCATGCCAACATTCCCTTTCTCACCAGACAGATATGTATAGTTTATTTGGCATCAGTTTTGCATTGGAAGCTAATTGAAAAAAGGGATTTTGTGTCATCTCCCAGATGTCTAGAGTCCTTGCAGCGGAGCAGTCTGTGGTTCGCAGGTATCCCTCAATCTCTCATCTCTCAAGTCCATTTAGCTTTGAGGGTCTGTAGGGCTGGGTGACAAACACCACTGGCTCGATGCCCGTGGAACTGTGAGAGACAGCTCCTGCCATCAAATTACACTGGGCTGCCTTCAGTTCTCTGCCAGTCATATTATTCACTGTAAACACGGTAGAAAAAGATCATAAACTTCACTATCAATCTTTTCAAGTTGCATTTTATGAGACTTAGAAAAAAATTGTTTTAATCTTCCCCTCATTTCATCCTGAAGCCTCACTGATTTCACTTTATAAATGCATGGGTTGGCAGGCAGTCTGCACCCACTCAGTGAGTTTGGAGAGCCAGGAGTTCAGGCCATGCAGGCTTTTTCAAGGGAAATATGTGGAAATGGTTTTACTGGGCACTTGCAGGTGGATTTCTGAGTCATCCCGGTGCCTACAGAAAATGCTACTCACAGTGCTTGGTGCCTGCCAGACTGCCCCAGGCCAGGCAGAGGCCATGGCAGGCAGGGCCAACAGCCCAGCTGGATAAATGCTTAAGCCTCAGGGATGGTAAAAACATCATGTGGTGCTCAGCAAACTGCAGGCTGCAGTCTTCTTGGTTCTCAGGTTACTGAATATTGAAATGAGTTTAAAAGAATAATTTACCAGCCATTTACAAGTCTGTCAGTGTTAGGAACTGTCAAGCTGTGATCCTTTCTGCTTCTCCTGGGTTCTTCTTCCTTAGGTAGGATGAGATTTGGAAACTTAAAAGGAAAATGAAATAGGTTCCTGAAATAGATCACACTAAATGTATGCAGAATCAGTTTTGAAAAATGATACATTAGTGCTGCATATATTACCATCACAATTTTTCCTACTAAGATTGTTTCAGCCATAAATATTATGCAGCAATTGGCATACTTTGCTCACTGAGGTCTCAGCAGTGCAATTTTATGAGTATCTTTTTACAACCCAGTGCACAGATATCTCTGAAGAGTAGAAAAGCAGGCTTTCTTTCCAATTAGATCTTCAAATAGGAGTACGAATGATGTTAGAGTAACCAAGATCTTTTGGATATGCAAAAGAAAATCCCCTCCGGTAAAGCTGCTCTTTGGATAACTTTGCACTTCTGAATGATTTGAGACACGATTACCAAAGTCACAACCTCTCCCTTCGAGGGGTCCTTCCCTTTTAGCTGCATGCTCTTGGTGGTTGTTTTACACTCAGTGAGCGTAAGTAAACTTTCTAGGGGAAGCAGCAGGTTGCAGTGGAAGTGTCACTGTCTTTGGCATCTGTTGCTTTTGTGGCCAAGCGTTCCTCACCTTAAACAGCCTTCTCCAATAGTGCATTTATTCTTTAGTTTTTTCAGCATTAGTTAACCTTGCCCGGGTTGTCATAGGCTTGGTTTCAGCTGTGTGATTCCTTGGTGCCAGTATAGCTGATGAGGCAGTGACAAATGTGTTGCCTGTTAGATAACCTGTTTACGTTTAAATAATTAAATCGGTCTCAGTGGCAGGATCTGTAAATGCTGATTTATTAGTAAGTATTTGAATACTTTTTTTTTCAGTAGAGTGAGGGCTTTTTGTAAAGGAACTAGCCAGGGTTTGTTACGTATTCTGCTTGCCCAACTCTGTTAATTTCCCTCTTTGGGATACTATTCTATTTCTGATAATTTCCAGAAAATAAGGGTTAGTAATGTGGTAGATAAAAATGCAAATGAAACAACAGCAAAACTCCCCAACTCCCCTCCTCTCACCATCTCCCCCCGCCCTCCCCCCCAAAAAAACCAAAACAAACCAACCAACCAACCAAACAAACAAACCAAAAAAAAAAAACCCACCCAAAAGAAGCAACCTGTAATTCTTTTTATTGCTTTTAAAATAAAGCAGTTTCAGCAAGTTCCTGTGTTTTCTGGCGCTGATCGATGTCCCTCTGCTTTGCTTTCAGGCCGAGGAATCCTGCAAATGCAATGGCTGGAAGAACCCGAACCCTCCTCCCACGCCGCCGCGGGCCGAGCTGCAGCAGGCAGCGGTCAGCCTGGCCGAGCCCTGCCGCAGCTGCAGCCACGCGCTGGGTGAGCCCACACCGCCTCCTCCTCGGCTCCTTCTCCTCCTCCTCCTCCTCCTCCTCCTCCTCCCCCCGCACCCCGGGCACACACGCCACAGCCCTGCAAGTCAGCGTGCCATGCCAAGGCCTAGAAATGGGAGTTATGATTAGATGTAAATGTCGCTAGTTTAGACTGAAATATGTTTAATGTTATAAATCTAAAATAAAATAGAATTCACTGCCAGCGAAAAAATCACGGACAAGAAATTTACAAAGCCAATAAAGAACCTGACAGAGTCTGGGTAGCAAGGAAATGGTCAGTGCGCGCTGGGTGAGCCTCCCGATGCATCCCGCGACACACCGCCCCTGAGGGCTCACGAAAGCACAAGTCCAGGTCTGCCAGTCTTATACCCTTCTCGAGTTTAGGCTCCGTGTACATGTCTGGACTTGTCTCGGAGGTCCTGGTATCGAGGGGAGCTTGAAACTTCCAGGGCTGGACTCCCTGCTCAGTGCAGAATTTCTTTAGGTTTCTTTGTTTCCTGATGATGCGGCTGATAGAATCAGGGGAGCGATGGCCGGGCTTGAAAAGGTTTCCTGGGTGTGCAGGATGTGGTCGAGTACTCTTAATGTTCCAGGTAGGATGTATTCTCTGGGCTGTCAGTCCTTATCAGATATCAATTGCCCCTCGTCACCTTCTCCGTGGCTCTCCACCTCCTACTGGCATTGTAATTCCATTGTCTCTTTCCCGGAGCTGGAGATGTTCCTCTGTGCCAGGGGGGTTTTCTCTGACATTCCTAAAACTACATGTTTACTATCACCCATAACACCAAGCATTATGATTACATGAAATATATTATGAGAACATGAATTAGCATTTATTACATTTAATATTTTAAAAATATGTTTAATATGGAAATATCCTAAAATTAGTCTTAAAGGAATTCAGCTAAGGTGCAACTTCTAACAGCACCGACATTCAAAGCTGTTAAAATGTAAAAGCACCGTTAAGCTACCTGTAACAATTTAAATACTTTATTTCCGTATGCCTTAGCCTTACATAGCTCTATCTGCCCAAGGCAAATGACTCTCTCCTGTAGGCTGTATCATGTTTCCTTGCTTTAGAACAAAGTATAAAATATTCTTGAACATTGCTAAAGCAGGTACTCCTGCCTACAAAAAGACCCATGTCTTAATGTGTCACAGAAAATAAAACTAGTGTTGTACATCCTTAGCAGGGTCTAAGTTATTGTGCAGACAGCTTGCCTGTTGTCTTGGAAGCAACTGCTCAAAATCCACTGTTAAATACTGTTGTGGTTTTTGGTTTTGTTTTTCAGACTTAGAATAAATAACAATTTGTTACCCACATAGCCTGAAAAAGAGTGCTGAATCACTGTATTATTATTTTAAGGATTTATACTTACCCAAATTAAAAGCTGATGGTTGTTTCAGTATTAGAATCACAGAATAGTTTCAGTTGGAAGGGACCTTTTAAAGATCATCTGATCCAGCCCCCGTACAGTCAGCAGGGATCCTTTCTGTTAGACTGGGTTGCTCTGAGCCCCAGCCAACTTGAATGTTTCCAGGGATGGGATATCCATCACCTCTCTGGGCAACTTGTTCCAGTATTCTACCACCCTCAGCATCAAAAAACCTTTTTCTGACATCTGATCTGAACCAATCTAAAGCCACCACCCCTTGTCCTGTCACTACATCTCCTTGAAAAAGTTCCCCTTTGGCTTTCCTGTGAGCCACCTTTGGGTCCTGGAAGGCTGCTCTAGGATGTCCCTGAAGCTCTCCTCCCCTCTGAGCAACCCCACACTCTCAGCCTGATTTCATAGGAGAGGTGCTCCAGCACTCAGATCACCTTCACTGCCCTCCTCTCAGCTTGCTCCATCACAGATCCACACCCTTCTTAGCAAATACTGAATAAAAATCCAACTAAAATAAAATTCAGAACTAATTGAAAAGAAGCAGTTACTATTTAATTTTTGGTGCTGCCCAAAACTTAAGACAATGAAATAAAAAGAAAAAAGCTAAAATTAAAGCCTTCACAATAGATCATTTATTATTTTACTTTTGAAAAAAATACTGTATTTTGAATGGAATACTTTTTTATAATTTTTTTTGCATGGGATTTATTTCTACTTCTGCTCTCTTTTTTATACGTGTGATTTATTTCTAGGCTTTTCAGCAGAATTTTTTCATGATATTCCAGATCTCGGAGTTTGCTTGCAGGAGGAGATTAATAAATGCATAGTATCACAGAAAATTCAGTCACTTCAGCCAAGTTAGTTTCAACTTTTCATCACACAGCTTCTCTGTGCTGCTTCTGTTAGTGTAATTAGGGTGGCTTGTATTACCCATCCCTTTCAATCCTGGCCTTTGAAGAGCAAGCTTATTTTTTTTTTTTAAACTTGCAAGATGTGCCTGTCAGTTCCCTATTCTTCAGCAGAATTTGGGGATGCTTTGTATTTTGTAGGAAAACTCAGCTCTTCTAAAAGCTGGGCCTGATTTTGGTCTATTAAAAAAGTATTAAATCATTCTTTAGCTAGGGAACCAGGGAAAACCAGTACTGTAAAACCAGCAAAAGTATTCTATCAAGAAACTATTGTTATTTACTGCTCTTTTTAGAAAAGACTTCTTCTGACTGCAGATAATGAGGAAGATTTTTCATTTAAAATAACTGAAATGAGTTGCTGTATGCTTCCTCATGCTACTGGAAAAATATGTCTTTCAGCTGTGTTTGTCAAGATAATTTTCCTATTCATCTCCTCTAAATTAATGTGTTTCTGCTGAATACCATTTCTGCTGAATACCTTTAAAACCAGGTTTACCACGAGGTGTGTGGGCTTCACATTAGCTGTGCTGCTTTTTCTTCTGCTCAGAAAGCCATTGAAGTAGCATTGTGCTGATCAAACCTGTACCTGATGCAAAATGTAGGATTTTTTTTTCTTTTCTAGAATTTATTTTTTTTTCATCCAGAGGTAATCCTACATACTATCTTGCTTGAGATGCCTCTTTTTGGAGGTGTAGTTTGAACTTCAAGCCAGTGCAGCTTTTGGTGCATAAATCTGTTTGATTGTGTGTATTATTGTCTACTTATCCACAGCTTACATTCTTCTTTTTGGTGGTCAGCCCCACAGTTTGGCTCAATGTGGTTGTTTTAATGAATATTTCTTTTATTTGGGTGATATATTTTTTAACACTCTGACTGGATTAGATGCTGGGACAATTCACTGTCCACCAGCCAAAGACCAAATGTTTCATAGTCAGAGACTCTATTTGATTGTTTATCCTGTGTTGCAGGATGCATTTTTAAATTAGTAAACGTTGTCAGCCTTGAATCACTTTTAAAACTAGTTAATAGATGTGCTAATAATACACCATATACACATTCAGTCTCTTTTTTTGCCCATCACTGTCTTCAGTTCCTGCTGTGCACCTTCACATAGCATATTTGGGTATTTCTTGGTTTTAGGGTGTTGCATTAGGCTGTGGACACATTCCTCGTTGATCTGTTTTTTCACTGTTCCTAATTTGTACACTCCAGTGCTTGCTTGCTGAACTTGCAGGTCTTCCTCTCTCTGAGCCTTGTTCTTTCTGCCTGCTCTTTTGTGCATGCTCTAGCAACCTATACATGTGATATTTAAAATTATTTTCAGGGAAAACAGCAGCTGAAGAAGGGTGCATCAACAGTTGGGCAGTGCGTGTGATTGGCATTGTGTAACTCTAGTCAAGAGTGATGCAGTATTTGATGTCACTGTACTAAAGCTTTAATTCTAATAAAATGCTTACTAATGGCCACAGAGTTTGGGAATGGGCTGTGAACATCTGAAGAAGGATAGTTTGTTGGCCTGGTGTGTAAACATTGGTGTCTCTTTGGTAAATACATGCTGGTAATACACTTAACTTTTAGATTCACGGTATGGGTAATAATTCTCTAGCTTAATAAAATGTTTAAACACCACTAAGTAGTCAAGGTTCAGTATTGTTATGGAAACTGCATAGAAATGGCTTCTTATGCTGATGTTTTATTCATTTGTTGAAGGCAAGGTTTCTTTGGTATGTTATCAGTTTCTAATGCAAAGCTCCTCTAGGAGGATATTTATTACTTGCAAACGATCAGGACAAACTGCTGGGAATATTAACCCTTCATACCTGTCTTAAGGACAGAAGTTAAATAATTTTATTCTGTCCAGAATATTGAATATTTATCCTCAAAGGAAGCTCACGGTGGCCATGTGGCTAAGACACTATATAATAAATTTTCATTTAAGTGGAAACAGTTGCTGACATATTTTTAAAGTTTTGCATTATGGTGTACTTTTTACTTGAAATCAAGTAAAGGTATTGAATTTAAATGTTTTGGTATCATACAGAACTTCTCAAAACAAACCGTCTTTGCTGGGTGGCCAATAAATGGGATCGTTTTCAAGTCAAGTGTTGTTTTTCCTCACTAGCTCCCCAACTAAGGAGTCAGATTTCCGTTAAAAAAATATGTTAATCTTAAGAAGTAAATATAGATAAAATTTATTAAAATATAAAAAGCTAATATGCTCGAAGTTAAAAGTATTTTTCTCTTTCTTTGAAAGGTTATTTTCTTGTCCTTTCAGAGGAAAGGATATGCATACCAGCTACACTGGCCTGGAGTCAGCCAAGATCATTGCTTTTTGTAATGCAAATATCTTCTTTCTGGGACTTGACTTTTTGTTTTACACTGCCTTCCTTCTTCCCGAGGCCAGTTGTTCAAACCAGCTTGGAATGAGTGTCCCGCTTTACAGAGAGAAACCTCAAGCTTTTGAAAATTACAGATGTGGAACTGTATTTACCTTTGAAGATGATAAAAGGGAATTTGTCACTTGGAAATTGCAGCGTGCGTAGACTTCTGAACAAAAGAGCACGTACAGTCTGCAAAATCTCTGTTAATATAGTGTGCACAAAGCACAGTTTGATCTTACATGATATGAAAGCAAGGGGCTTAACCAATAATGCCCCGTTTAAAACAAAAAGGCATTTTTCGGATCTGGGTTTTTTTCACTCTTCACAGGATAAGGTGCTGCTTACATCTGGATTACATAATTTATGTAAATTATAGATGTATTTTCTTAAGGCAAGAAACCTTGTCTCAAAGACATTGCTCTAGGACAAAAATCTATGTAGTTAGTTATATAGTGCAGCATATTAATGCAAGCAGGACTTGTGTAGTCTGCTTTAAGTGTTAACAGATGACGTGACTCCAACCAGCTGCCATTCCTCTGCTGTGGAAGTTCCCACCCCTGGTCAACCTTTACAAACTGCTCTGATGGGACACAGGTTTCAGTTACCTCTGATAAGATGTGTTCTGTTTAAGTAGGTTGTTACAGGATCAGTGCCTTTACAGTTAAGGCTTCCTTGGAGGTCTCCTGGGCTATAGTTGTGCTGTGGGTTCTCTCAGTAGCCTTTTACAAGTCTGGGTTTTTATTTTGTTTAGCTGCTCATGTTTCTCACCTGGAGAATGTGTCTGAAGAGGAAATGAACAGGCTCCTGGGGATTGTGTTGGATGTGGAATATCTGTTCACCTGTGTCCACAAAGAAGAAGATGCAGACACCAAGCAAGTTTATTTCTACCTGTTCAAAGTAAGCTGAACTTGTGGAGTGTCTTCTCAGATTTTTCACTTTCTCACACATAAGCCAATTTCATTGCCACTCGGGCCTGGATTGACTTTACCTGCCGAGACAATTTTTCTCTAGGATGATGCTCTACTGAGTAACCGTGGTCTGGATGTTTTGGTACTTGCAATGTACTGATTCTTATTCCAAAAATCATCCAGATGATTGAGGAACTGACCCTGAGTCCCATGTATAAACTGCAGCCTTCATCACTGACATGCCAGGAAGAGTCAGTTGACATGAATGGTAACTTAGCTGCCTGCATTTCCTCAGAGGAGTCTCTTACAGGCACTTCAGGGAAGGTGATTTCACAGTGAAGTTTAGGAATTACAAATTCAGACAATTAAACAAGCAGATCTATAGCCAGGAGAATTTCTACACTGCTCACAGTGTGTTGTGCCCTTGTGACTTCCATTGGCACTGTGTATGAAAATATACTAACTTTTAAAAATGTGTGTATTTTTAACAGCTTTTGAGGAAGTGCATTTTACAGATGGGAAAACCTGTAGTAGAAGGATCTTTGGAAAGTCCCCCATTTGAGAAACCTAGCATTGAACAGGTAAAGAGCCAAAATGTGGGTTTCGTTGGTCTGTGGTGGGGTTTTTTGTTTTTGTTTATTTGCATATTTTAAAATTTTATTTTGTTGGGGTTTTGGAAGCTTTGTTTTGGGATTTTTTTGTGGTTTGTTTTTCTTTTTGTAAATATAAGCACTGGTTTTGAAAGCGGCATTTTTTAGGCACTTTGCAGATGTTTCTGTGTTCTGCTTAGGACAAAATAGGGGGCTGTGGAGATTGCTGCTGGTTCTCCTTTTAGTGTTTGTACAATAGTTACATTATTTGACTTCTCATCATTGGTCTTATGCTTTAATGAAACTGACTTTTTTGTGGGTTTAGAGAATTAACTTGAAATGCTACTTTTATGTGGGCAGTTCTAATCTTTCTTTGTTTCAAGTGATGAAAAATGCTGTTGAAGTTTTGAAATCCAATATTAAAATGACACTTGCCTTCTGTATATCAAGAAAAATGTTACAGTCCAACTCAGTGAGATCATAGCCTTCTCTTTCAAAGGGTACACAAGAGAAAAAAACAAAGCTGAAACCGAAGAATAATTGAGGCTTTTGTGACTCTCAGTAGATAAAGAACATATGACAAATTCAGTTTTTGGTTAAGCAAGCTCCTAAGAATGCACTTCTGGCAGACAAGTGGGCCCATGATTTCCAGTGGGACTATGCAGAGGCTCACATACCTTGCTGAAACAGGAGCTCGATGTTTTCCCATCCATGGATGAATGGATGTTCTGTTGCTAAACAGGATAATTTAAATGTGAAGACTGTTATGTGTAGTAATTATTTCTTTGCAACTCTCACTTCTTATCATTTAGGAAGTTCAAACCACTTTATTGCTGAATTTCTGAGAAGTCTTCACTTTAAGTTCTCCTTTAGTTTGAGTATAAACAAAAAATGTGTATGTAATCCCCCCAGACTCTTAATCCTTAAAACACACTATTAAAAGGTTTTGTACAAAGCAATTTTTTGTCAAATTCTTCATAATGTTCAGGTTGCTTAAGAAAATAAAGCATAGAGATTAAAGAGTGTTTCTTCTTACAGTTTATTTTGAAATAATTTTCTCTTTAAAAAGACCAATATTTTCAACTCTATTTTTAGCAGCTCAGCCACTCAGTCAAATAAAATAATTCACTAAGCACTAGTATTATAATGGATTTATAAAATATGTGTTGCAGCACTATAGCCACCCAATTTAATCATGTTCAGTAGATTTTTCTTCAAACTGGACAGTGTCCAAAGTGCAATGAGGAGACATGATTGTGAAGTATTAAGACTTCTTGAAGAAATAATATGATTTGTAGACATAAACCGAAGTAGTAGTCCATAAGCCCTAATCTATTAATGAAAAGCAGCTGGAGAGTTTTCGGGGTGATAGTTGATTTATGTATGGATGAAAACCTACCAGAACTTTCTGTGTTTGCTGACTTTGAGGAGGAAGGAAAAAAGGAATTTTTTCTTCTTTCCCTTTACATCAGCTGCTGAGAGGAGGTTAAAAATACCTGGATGTACCTCCTGCTGTGTACACAGGTACCACCAGCCTGTGGCATCTGTATGAGTAGCTGAGCAAGGAGTTCATGGTCTCCAAAACTTCTTGGCTTTTCCACACAATGCAAGTTCATGATAAACATAAAGCAAGGAATGTTTTGAGGATTCTCCTACAAAAATTATGGCTAAATTATTAAACAGAATATTCTTACTTTTTAAGGGTGTGAATAATTTCGTGCAGTACAAATTTAGCCACTTACCCTCGAAGGAAAGGCAAACAATAGTGGAGCTGGCTAAAATGTTTCTGAACCGCATTAACTACTGGCACCTGGAGACACCTTCTCAGCGAAGACTGAGGTCACCCAATGATGATATTGCGGGGTATAAAGTGAATTATACCAGGTAATGCTGCTTTTGCTTGTTAGGAGTCTTCCTTATGAGTAGGGCATGTACAGAGTTCAGGAGTGCACCAGTATCTTTATGCCATAGGTGGACCTTGTGAATTCTTGCAGCCGTGGATTTAACATGAAGACCCAAGGGTTTTAGTGAGACTGTATCAGTTTCACATGCATCCTTGGGTCTTGAGAGATGTGCTTTATCAGCCAAGAGCAGGACATAGAGGCTGGAACACTTGTATCTAACAATGCTTTTGCAAGGTCTGTGTTCGTGAAGTGCTCTCGGTCTTCTTAAGATATGAGCCTCATGTAAGATCCCTATTTATTATTCAACTTAAAAAAGAAAAACAGAAGACACATTTAGCATTGTAAAGCATCACTGTTTGAAACCAAATCACAGAGGAGTTGAAAAATCAAACTAATTTTGCAAGTGCTTGAATGCTACATGGGGAACAGATATTACTAGGTTCCTTAAAATTACCGTTCTTGTTATGACCATTTAATGCATTGTTAGAATTCAAAGGAATAACTTAGTCGCTGAAGGATGAAGAGCTAGGATAAAAAGATATGTCTCTGTTTATTTTCTTTTTCTCATAAGAGTAGCACAGTGCCCTTTTCAGTGAGCACAGTGAGAGCAGTTCAGGGTCCTGCCGGCCAGGCAGCAGGTAGTTAGCCTCTGTCAGCACCTGTTCTCGGGAGCGCCCGGACATCTCTGCTGGCCGAGGGTGAGCACCACCTTCTGGCTGCTTTCCCGGCGGCCTTTCCTCTCACACGCCGTGAAGGAGAACAGCAGCAAACCTGGAGTGAATTGAGGCTCTGGCTAATGACAGAGCAGACAGCACTCTATGCCTGTGTCTCACCCAGATGTCCTATCACCTCGAATAACTGCTGTAAAGGGCACTTATAGTCCATGGTGCTCTTAAGACCATGTTTGGTGGGTGTTTGACCTCCATTTTTTTGTGATAATCGGTGTCAGCGGTAGGAGTTAAATCTTGTTAGGAATCGATAGGTCATTGATTCTGGTTGGTGGCTTTTTGCTGCTAATTATTTTGTCACTTGTGTTTTCTCAACTCTTCTGCACACAGTCCCTGAGGTCCCCCCGAGCCCAAGTGCTCTTCTCACCTCTCACTTGTCATTGTGAGCTCCTCTCCTCTGTGTTACCTGAGGCATTGCTCAGGGTGCTGTTGTGCACCGTGGGCACACCTGAATTTTTGTTGTCAACCAATTTCATTTGAGAACTTGGTGAAATTGAATGAAATTGTATCAAGAGTTTCACATGCATTCTTGTGTTTTGAGAGCTGTGCTTTATCAGCCAAGAGCAGGGAGTAGGAGTCTGTGAACAGCTCTCTCTCACAGCTCTTTTGCAACTCATGTTTGCAAAGATTAAGGCACAAGGGTTTGGAAGAACATTTCGAGACAGGCTGTACTTTGGGTCTGGATGAGGAAATGTGTGCAGGATCCAGCACAGTATGTTTGCATCCAGCTCCTAATATTTTCTTTTCATTGCTGGAGCTTTCATAATAATGGTTGTGGTCTGATTCTGCTAAAGCTCCAGATAACAATGACTGTTCACTTACACACAGATATCAAAATCTTGTTTATAAGATTAACAGATATTGTGACCTACATATTGTGATCCTGAGTTGTCTCTTTTCCTAGAAAAGAAACATGACATGCTGTAGTTTTCCTCAGTGCAAAGTTTATTATGGATGGAGATACTGGTAATGAAAGAATAACAAGTCAGACTATAATGGGAAGAATCCAACAGGTGGAAAACCAGGATGGGAATCCAGTTGGGTTGGGGTGGAGCTAGTTAAAAATGTCACCCATTTGGCCTCTATGTTGGAAAAGGTGGAAGTTTAGAGAGTAAACCAGGCTGTGCTAATGGTCTTTGGAGTCAGTGGCAGGACGTGTGTGGAGAGAATCCCTGACATACCTGTGAATTTTCTGTCATCTATGATTATTGTCTGGAAAAAGAGCACTTTGTGTAAACTAGACTGCAGAGAAAAAGAATATATGGAAACTTAAAAGTACTTGATTGTCATTTCTGTAAAAAACTGGGCGGCATAAATACTGCTTAACTCTGTCCAGCCTTGAAGTGGAACAGATTTATACTGTCATATAGCTCTCAGCTGCATTATAAATGGTGTGGGTAGTGGTTTTACTGCATTAAGTCATATGTTAGGTGGTGATAACTGTCTGGCTTTTTTCCTCATTACAGGTGGCTTTGTTATTGCAATGTCCCTCAGTTTTGTGATAGTCTACCTCGGTATGAAACCACCCAGGTTTTTGGTAGGACATTGCTTCGCTCTGTCTTTACTGTAATGAGACGACAACTGCTGGAGCAGGCCAGGCAAGAAAAAGACAAGCTTCCTCAAGAAAAACGAACACTAATCCTCACTCATTTTCCAAAGTAAGGGGTCACAGTGTGCCTGCATTCAAAGTTAACCAGCAACTTTGTTGTAAAAAGGGAGAAATTACTGTAGATTAAAATAATTTATCTTTTTATTCAGTAGCAACTAGATACTGCAGCTTTCTTTACTGCCATAAATTAGATTAGTGTATTTTATGTACACAACTGCTTGCTTTGTTTTGTCCTAGGGTTTACTTTATGAAAAAGATTATTAATATTGCTGGGGGGTTGTGCTTTTTGCCTATTAGCAGGTATTGTGGGTCAATTACTTTCTTTTTCTGTAGTTCTTGGAAACAATGTAGGTCCAGACCTCCAAAACCATGCTTGCATCTGCTTTGGTGATGGAGCATTAAAAAAAAGGGGGGTGTTGTACAGAGTTTATAAGAATTTCAGTTTAATTCAACATTGTAATAGTGAGCAAAGTAGTCACTCCACCCCTAGAAGAGATGGATTTATTAGAGAGGAGTCAGTATAAAACTGCGTCATTGAATCCTAAACTCATAAATTCATACTGAGTATTTTTTCCAGTACTGGAATGTTGATGACAATCTCTCACAATAAAACAGCAATAATTACCTATAGGGGTATTGAAACATGTTCAACTTTCACAGTCCTTAATTTCAAACCTTTTACTACCTAATTTTAAACATTTTACATTTACCCCCCGGGGTAAACGGGAGTAGTAATGATGACAGGATCATTCATTGTAACAGATTCCTGTTAAAATAGTGTATCACTTTAAAAATATTCTTATTTTACAAGGGTAGCTTGGTTCTCCAAGTCATACTTTAAAAGCCTTCCCCTCCTTACAAGAAATGAACTGAACTTATAGAAGACCTGGTGGCACTGATGCTATCTATGCAAGCTACTGTGTTGGGCCAGAGGATGGGTTAGAGCTCAGGGGAATGAAAAACAACAGGAACTTTCCTAAGCTGAGTAGAGCCAGCATTTGTTTCTCCTACTATTAATAATAGTTTATTTTACCACTTTGAAAAATGTACACTATCTTTGGGGTAGACTGTTATGGATACAGGAATGTCTGGGAACAGGATCATGATGAGGCCCTGAAACAGATAGAAAAAAGGCTGTAACACCCCATTGATGCAAGAGCAGATTTGTGGAGGAAGTAGGTATGCATATGCTCCTGTTTTCACTGCCTTTTAAAGCCTTTTGCAGTAATATGAAAAGCATTATTATTCACTGCAATTGCTTTTGATATTCTGCTGGGGAAAAAAGACAAGTACTGTTTGCAGATGATCTGTGGGAAGTATGAATAACGTTTTAAATCTTTCATGGGCTGTACTTATCTGAAGCATTTGTCTTTCCTCTGGCATTGTGCTGAGTGAACCCCTGCAGAGGACTTGTGTCTCAGGGCTTGGAGTCTGGCACAGGGCTCCCCTTTGCCCTGGGCTCTCCTTTTGGGCCAGGGGAGCACCCATGGGTTCTGTCTGTGCATACCTAGGAAGTAGTTGCTAAAAGGGATGAAGGCAGAGCCTCTGGAAACAGAGCTTTGGCTAAAGTTGAGTTTGTCCTTCTGCTTTATCACAGATGGTCAGGTCACTGTTACAAACTTTTTAGCCATTATCACCTGTATAGAGAGCAGCAAACACAGCACATTGCTTAGGTATGGCTGTCCTATATATACAGTACAGAGTCTGGCTTGATCCTGAAAATCCCTATCCTGTCCAAGGAAGTTTTGCTCAGCAGTCCTGTTGGTTTCAGCTGAACAGTTTCTACACATTTAGATGACTCCAGAGAGTAGAAATGTGCCGTGTCAACTTCTGGTCTGAAAACCTCTTTTGTGCAACATAGGATAAGCAGCTGTCTTGCTGCTGGGAGGGAATTGGTGTATTAGCCCTGAGAGGGTGAGTGTGCTGGAGAGCCTGGTCTGTGAAATATAATAATTCTAAGAGAGTTTAAAATCGTGGTGTTTCTGTAACTGCACCAAAGTAAGGTTATAAATACTCTTATGCAATCACAAATATGTAATTAAATGTTACAGTAGGAAACTTAAAGGAATGAAAATATCTTCCTGAGAGCATTGTTAATAACACTGGGATTTTATCAAAGGCAGAAAGCAAATGCATCTGCAAAATACTGGTTTATCAAAACAGACATATTTTGCCATCCTTGTATGACATCAATCAGCTCATAGCTTTCTCATTAGTGGAGTTTTGATTTGTAAAAGTGATTTGTAACTGTCTTTTTCTGGACTTGCAAATTAGATAACTATTGCTTGTAATCAGTGGTAAGGTTTCATTAGTGAAAGCACTCTACTGAATTAGGATACCTCATGTCTACTCTGGCTTGTGATTTTTGCATGTGTGGAGGTTTTTTTCTTACTGACTTAGTAAATGTTTTTAATTTAAAAACATTGCAAGTGCTTATTTTGAAAAAGAACGTGTTTGGAATGATCCCATTAGTTGATATTTCTCCTGGTTTTGTGCCTAGGTTTCTGTCTATGCTGGAAGAAGAAGTGTACAGCCAGAATTCTCCCATTTGGGATCAGGATTTCATGGTGTCCAGTTCCCGAACTGGCCAGCTGGGAATCCAGACAGGTAATTTGCATTTAGTGATGGGTAACACAAAGGAAAACTGCATAATTTAGGACTAATGTGGGGGGTTTTATATATATATTAGAGAGAGAGAGAGAGAGAGAGAGAGAGATGTAAGTCTGTGACCTTTTAAAATACTAGTTTCATTCTCTTAATTGGTGAAACAGCTTCTCCCTTTATTGAGTTTGATTTGTCCAACCAGTCTTAGATCAGTGTAAATAGGACAGATGAAGCTGAATGATGAGATTTTGCTTTTCAATAGAGCCCTACATAAAACCTTTTCATGAAGCTAAATGCCAGCAGGCTTGGCAGGTATGTGAAGGAAGTTTGTTTTCTTAACTTCTGCTCAGCACTGAGAACTGATAAAGCCTGATGTTTGCAATCCCTATTATCCAGCAGTTCCTCCTTAGGTAGAATTTGGTTTAGAAAAATACACTGAGATAAAGCTTCAATGTCTCTGCTTGTGAGCTGGTGGCATCGCTCTGTTGCAGTGTTCACTGTTACTTTTTGGATTGTGGGTGTCCATCTTTGTTTCAGTCTTTCCATCAGCACCAGAATGGGTTCCATGATCTGATTTTTTTGTGTTTGTTTTTTATGTCATTGCAGTTATCAGTCCACCTCCTGTTGCAAGATCTGTTGCATACAGTGCAAGTCCTTCATCTCTGGAGCAATCCAACAGTGGAAATATGAGTCCAGCTTGTAAAGTTTCTTCTGCCCTTGACCCAAACTTAGGTAATGGAGAAGGAGCCTTGCCTTTTGACTTCTGTTGATATTACCAGCAGTTGCAGTATATGGTATCCTTTGCCTTCACTCTGCATTAGCAAACTTGAGGTGTTTTTGCTGAAAGATTTGCACACACATACCTTTTTCACCACTATGGTAATGTTTAACTAACAGAAATGGCAACTGTCTTTGCAAAAAATCCAATTGGTTTAAGTTAAATTAAAATGGGGAAAGATCTTCTGGTGTCAGAGGTTTTTGAAAAATACTTTTGTTGGAGTACATCTATTATAAGCTATGATGAGAGGTTTCATTTAAGTAATGGCCAGAGTAGAAGGGAGCATCACATTTGGGTTTTTTGATTTTTTAAGGTACTGGACATGCATACATTTGAGCAGTGAAGAAAAACACAAATACACCAACCAGGTTAAATTTAAAACCTGAATGAGGTTAGGTCAAACAAAAACAAAAACAAAACAAAACAAAACAAAACAAAAAACCCAAAACAAAACACACAAAAAAACCAAAACAAAACAAAAACCAAACAAAAACCAAAAATACCACAAAAGAAAAACAAACAAACAAAAAACCAACCTTGTAAGAAAAAAGTTGGTGGATGCATAAATTCTCCTAATAAAGCCTTTTTCAAACACCTCAGGATTAATGAGCAATCTGAGAAGTTGCTAGGTCAGAGAGATGATCCCAAGCTCGTGTAAAGTGAGTCCTCAAGGAAGGAGAAAAACCAAAACCAAAGTGAATTTTTAGTCTCAGTGAAACTTAGCCTTAGATTTTTAGTTTACAGAGAAGCTTAGGGTGGCTCCTAAACTGCAGTTTTCCTTCAAGTCATTTCTCAACTTGTCCCTCAGAAGTGGGAATGAGTAAGATGATGAGTGGGATAATCCTGAGCTAGCAGCTGGATCTCTGTTACTGTACCTCTGCTAGTCCTTGGTGGACTGTTCTTCTATGAATTTAACTAGTTTCTTTTGCTATATAATACACGTGGCTCTGCAGTTGTATAATTAACTAACCAAGTTAATAATTAACTCAGTATATTTTGATTTGGAAATTTTATATGGATTTTCAAATATGCATGACACATCAGACTGTATGTGCTGCTTGGTTTATAGAAGAGGTGAAAGAAATGTATGATGGATACTTAGTTCCAGTGAATCCTAAAAGGGGGATTTCATGTTATCCAGAACTAGGCACTGCAGTTTGTGTATTGAGCACTGACTTTCCAAGACAGCTGCACAGAGGTTCCATGCAGAGTGTTTTGAAGCAAAAAGAAAAAGCAAACAGTTTAAGTGTGGATTCACAGAGGTGTAGTGGGAGGAGAGGTATATTTTTCCTGCTTCGTGCTAATACCCCTGTGCAAAGTGAAAATTGAGAAGTGGTAAATATTTTTCAGATTTCATTTATTTCTCTTTGTCTATGGGGATAAAAAGCCAAAAAACAAACCAAATAAACCCAACCTCAAACTTGTCATATAAACTACAGGATATGACAGAAGTGTTAGACTTCGTAGTGCTACTCTATGACAGTTTGGTTATTTCTAATTTGTCTGAGTTCTGTGTTATAGGGGAGAAGAGAAAAAATAATGAACCCTATTCTCTGGAGGACTCTAAAAGACCAAGGGTTGTAGGAGATATCCCTATTGAGTTAATCAACGAAGTAATGTCAACAATTACAGATCCTGCAGCAATGCTTGGGCCAGAGGTGAGATATAGACTTGGTGTTGCAAATGGTCTGTTTGTAAATGGTCTGCTTTTAGTAAATGTTCCACATGGATAGAATGTGATGAGCTAGGAGTCCTGTCAAGAAAAATAGACTTTGAAAGAGTATGATCAGGTGAACAAAAAATACTGGTGAAATACATCATTAACATGAAGAATAGTTCTACAAATTTTTATGCAAATAAAAATAATAATATATAATTTGTATGCAGTTAGCAAAGAGACTTGTAAACTATTGATAGTAAAAATGTAGATCTCAGGTTATCCTGCAAGGTGCTTTTGTTACAGAACAGTTCTAGAGTATGTTTTTTTATTGCTAAACATAGATGCAGCTCATGAGGTTAAATAGGGTTCAAGAACTGCAGCAGAATGAAAGATCTGAAGTGAAAAACCTCTCTCTAGTGCAGAAGCTGATCTAAACAGTTATTTGCTCTGTCTTCCCCAGTTGCTCTTTTTTTTCGGCTGGAAGAGGAAAACAAACAGAATTGCAGAATTGTGCCATGTACAGAATTGCACTTTTTTTCCCTTGGCTGGCTTTTCCTCCTTCTGTTCTCTCTGCCAGGCTATGTTTTGCCAGCAGCTCATTTGCCAAGATTTAGCTAGAAACTGCTGAAGATTTGGAACCACCTACATTTCTTATTCAAACTATGTACTGTGACTGATGGCTCTGCATATTACAAATGCTGTGCCAGCCTGGCTGTTGGGGCTGGCAGTGACTAGAAACCCAGCAGCCAAACTTTGCTCAAAAAAGTAAACAGTATGTGCATACAGAGATGTTTTGGCATTGCAAAATGATCTTGGAAAAAAATAAGTTAAATAAATTTTCTGTATTACTTTAATCTGCATTTAGATGTGTAGATGCAATTGCTAGATATGTAACAACAAATTCTGTGGAATTAAAATCTTTTTTTTTTAGGCTCTTACAATGGTGGCAGAGATAGTGGAAAGCACTAGTAAAATGAAAAAAAAATATGATTTTTCCTGCACCACCATTAAAATAAGTGATTTGCAGTATGTGTAGGCGAATCCACAAGTCATGCCCAGGCTGGCTAAGACTAAAGAAAATATGAAGACTTAGTGGCATAGGATTCAACTGGATGAGTGCTATCCCTCAAGAGGTTTTGGAACTTTTTGAGTCATAACCATTGTTGTTGTTATCTAATCTGTGTCAATATAAACTCAGACAAGCCTTTAAGTGTAGGCTTAAATCTGGCTTATTTGATGGTATCCCATCTGCAAAGGTGCATTATAAAGGCAGTCACTGGCAGTTCTGTTGGAAAAAGAGAATGGGTTTTATTTGTTCTTTCATTAAGGCTGTTCTGTCAGAGGATGTGAAATCTCAAAACTGTGATTTTGTTCCTCGTTTGTGTGGTACAGACCAACTTCCTCTCGGCGCACTCTGCCCGGGACGAGGCAGCGAGGCTGGAGGAGCGCAGGGGGGTGATTGAATTCCATGTGGTCGGTAACTCCCTGAACCAGAAGCCCAACAAGAAGATCATGATGTGGCTGGTTGGTTTGCAGAATGTGTTCTCCCATCAGCTGCCTCGAATGCCGAAGGAATACATCACCCGCTTGGTCTTTGATCCGTGGGTATCCTTGGAGAGGGGACTGGCACGTGAGGCAGAGGGAGTCTGGTGCTGCTTGAGGCAGAGGTGGGGTGGGGAGCAGCCCTGCCTGTGCTACACTTTTGCCATCTTTTCAAGCCCTCATAACTCCTGGTCAATCTAATTGGATTGTACCCAAATGCCATCTTGGTGGCTGTATTAATAATAAGTGGCTTCTTGTTGTGTGACTGTGGTGGGCTGACATCATCTGGATGCCGGACTCCCACAAAACCTGCTCTAGTGCTCACCTCCTCAGCTGGACAGGGGAAAGTACAAAGTTCTTGGATAGAAGGACAGGGAGTGATCACTTACTGATAATTATCACTGGTAAAATAGACTCAACTTGGGGAAATTAGTTTAATCTTTTACAGATCAGATCAGAGTAGGATAATGAGAAAATAGAAACTACATCTTAAAATACCTTTGCCCCACGTCTCCCTTCTTCCCAAGCTTAGCTTCATTCATGATTCTCTACCTTCTCCCCCAGGCACTGCTGGGGGATGGGGAATGGAGGTGGCAGTCAGTTCCCACGTGGTGTATGCTGCTTCTTCCTCCACAGAGAAGGACTTCACACACTCTCTTCTTACTCCAGTATGGGGTCCCTGCCACGACAGAGAGTTCTCCACAAACTTCTCCAACATGTGGGGTCCTTCCCGCAGGCTGCAGTTCTTCATAAACTGCATGAAGTTTAAGTTAAACTCCAGGAGTTTAACCTTCTGTGGTGAACACCACAGGGAGGCTCGTGTCTCTCAGCAGCCTGTGAAGGAGCCCTGTGCTGAAGCAGGTGGATGCCTGAAGGAAGGCTGTGGCCTTGTGGAAAGCCCACCCTGGAGCAGGCTTCTGGCAGATCCTGTGGCCCTGTGAAGAGAGCTGCCCACACTACCTGCTAGAGCAGCTTTGCTGGCAGGACTTGTGTCCCTATGGAAAGGGACCCATGCTACTGCAGTTCCTGAAGGACTGTAGCCCGTGGGAGGGACCCCACACTGAAGCAGGGGAAGAACTGCTCTGCCTAAGGAGGAAACTGTGACATAGACAACATGTGGTGAACTCACCATAATCCTATTCCCCATCCCCCTGCAGTGCGTGGGAGAAAAGGTAGAGAATCAGGCAGGAGGAGGGGAAAGGTAGTTTTAGGATTTGTTTTACTTTCCATCGGTCTGCTCTGATTTTTGATTGGATAGAGCAGTTTTGGTGGGCACCTGGCATCCAGCCAGGATGAGACCACCACAAAAGCTCAAGCTATTGCATTGCTGCTGTCATTTGACAAAATTCATAAAAAGCACAAAAATAAGTACAAGAAAAAAAGAATATATAATATGTGTAAAATCTTCTTCAATGTTGGCACATACAATATAACAACTCTTTGGGCTTTTTGGCAGGGGCTCACTTTTGGCACCAACTTTTCTCCCCAAAATACATCATCTCTATATTAACATTATCATTTATATGATTTATATGATACTGTGTATTGAATAAAGAAAAGTGCACTGTTTTCACACCTTGAGGATTATGCTAAAATTCCTTACCCTTGACATAAGAGTTGAGATTGCACCTTCATCTTCCCTGACAGTCACTATAAATGCAATAGAAATATTGCCTTGATTCCCAGAAGAGTGGGTGATTAGGAATAAGAAATGTCCTCTCTTACTTCATCGGCTGCATTTGAGGCTAATAGCTTAACTATGGAGAATGCATGCAAGGAAACAGGAATCTCTTAGAAAGGACTTGCTCTCCTGTAACTCCATTATTTTTTAATTTACTCAGGATAAAATCATCCTGAGAACTGTGCAATGGTGTAACTATCAGCAAGAGATTCAATGAAAGCAATGCAACTTTTATTTATTGGGCATTACCCAGGTATCTCAGAATACTTGCCAAGGCCAGTGGCTTGTTTTACAATGATTGACTTTTATGGTATATTGAAAGCATGACATTAAAGTAGCAACTCTTCTGTAGATACCAGTGGCTAACTTAAGAGGCATAAATAATTTCATTATCATCATGGACAGAAGTGAATCAGGTTTCTGAAAAAAGGAAGGTTAATGGTGCTTTATGTACTACGTACATGAATTAAAGTGATTGTTATTTTTGTCTGCTCAGGAAACATAAAACCCTTGCATTAATAAAAGATGGTCGTGTTATCGGTGGTATCTGCTTCCGGATGTTCCCCTCCCAAGGATTTACAGAGATTGTTTTCTGTGCTGTGACTTCCAATGAGCAGGTCAAGGTAAGAAGAATTCTGTATAACAAGTGTTTATTAGATGGATTCGTGTCCTGTTCACCTACTGCACGTGCTTCTAATATTTTTAGTCATGTTGATTGTACTGCTGAGTTGCCAGACAGAAATAGATTTTGAAAGGTACAGTGAATCTGAATATAATACAAAAACCAAACTAAAATGTGCAGATTTAGAATCACCATCATAATAGTATTTAACTAATTAATTAATTGCTCTCAGCAGAGCAATAGTGGCCAGTAGGCTGCCATTCTTGGAGTTTTCACACCTCTGTCCCCAGTAGTTGTGCCTCTGTGTAGTGTGGGGCAGTAATTTGTGTTCAATCACTTTGTAACATTAAATTACTTCAATCTAAATGAGATACAGTAAAAATTAGGTATAATTTTACATCTCAAAATAAGCCCAGGGTCTGTTCTGTACACTCTTTTTGAGTTAGTGCCACAACATTTTCTTAGAATGTTAAGAATTAGCATCTGTGTTTAAAGAGTACAGAGCACTATGAATACATGACATTTCCTCCAGCTTTTCCAGCTACTGCAGGTAGATTTAACTCTGACCATTTGATTCAGTGTTTTGCCTTTAGATGGTGCTGTAGCTTCATGATTCTCAATTCAAGAAGCAAGAGCTGCGATGTGAGTTAATTCAGAGTGTATAGCAGTTAGCATGCAAACATTGTACACACTGGTGCAAAAGAGTAACACAGTGGGATTGAAAGTCTCTAACAACTGTTAACAGTCAGGTTATATTTGATTTTGTTCAACTCTGTTGTTAGAGAGGAGCATTTCCCTGCATTAAGCAGTGACCTGTCAGCATTCAGAGAGTTTTAGCAAATGCAAGCCCTAACAGAATATGCTGAAGTTGTGCTTAACTGCACTACTCAGGTGAGGCTGCCAAAGGTGTGTTGTGATTTCCTAGGAATAATCTTTCAAAATAATAGAGCAGATAATTCTGACCCATCAGATTGCCCCCAGGGTTGCATAAAACACTATTTATTCTTTTATCCTCTGGGTGCTTTGCTGTATCAGTTGAGTGTTTCTGAAAATTCGCCTTCCCAACTTTCTCTTTGAGTCAGCTGATCCTGTCAACAGGTAACTGAGAAAAAAAAATGTTCACACATGGGTGACCTGCTTAGTCTTAGGAAAAATAAGTTCCTACTTTAATTCAGTTTAAGGCTGGAGTAAAAAAAATAAGAATAGTTTTCCCATACAAATAGAATTGTTTTTTAGGTAGTTTGATCACCTGAATAATTTTAAGTTTTACAGAATGTGGCTTAGTTTCCTATCTGGCAATTGCCATATTTGGTTCTATTAAATTGAAAATTAAATCAGGTGTTTGTGTTTTCTAATTTATTTTTCTGGCTTTTTTATATAAGTAAAAATTTCCCCAGTTTTCAAGAGCAGAGTACCCAAAAGGAATCCATGTATGTTTCTCTAAATGTCATGTTAGTCTGCATGATGAGAAAATTGGAACGTATGCAGGAACAAAACATTATTATGGGCTTTCCTATCTACTTTACATTTCTTCATATCACAGCAGAAGGGGGTGACTGTGGCTTACTTGGCAATGTGAATAAATGCAACCTTTTTTGTTTACTTTGGAACTAAATTTAAGTGGAAATGATGCCTGTGTGCAGTTGGAAGGCATAGCTATTTATTTGATTGTGGACTCTTTTCTGCTCCTTATTATGGTAATTGTTCACTGTTCCTTTTTATGCTTTATCATAAGTTTAGATGATAAATCCTTTGAGGCAGAGACTGTTTTGCTACAGGTGCACAGAACACCGGAATAATTTCAGTATTGCTACTGCTTTGTAGTTTTGAAGTGATATGGCTCTGAAAGGATGCTCTATTGTTACAGAATGTGCAGTTTTGTTATTGGTGGAGTATGTGATTTTAATGGTTGATATCTAATTTGAAAGAGGAACAAAAAAACCAAAACAGTGGGCACCTTGAATTACAACTTCCATGATGGATCACAGAGATACCCCTACAAGGCTCACAAGAGTTTGCTCTTGTGTATGCAATACCAAATTCATCAAGAGAAAATCTTTAAAACAGTATCTGGAGGAAAGACTGCATTTTGAAAAACAGTGTATAATGACCCTGGGTCCACAGATTCTAATATGTGCAGTCCCTGAAGGCTTTGTCATGGCTTTCTCCTCATATGTTTCACACAGGGTTATGGGACTCATCTAATGAACCATCTGAAGGAGTATCACATCAAACACAACATTCTCAACTTTCTCACGTATGCAGATGAATATGCTATTGGCTACTTCAAAAAACAAGTAAGTTCAGTGCAAGAAGTTTTATATCTAGCAGTGTTGAACTAAGTAACTACGCTGACAAAGTAATTGGATAAAATGTGTAATGCAATTTTACATGTATAATTTTAATGTATAAAATGTGCTTTGTGTTCATCTTGTGCGATTTTTTTAGCTTCTAATATATTTTACTTTGATAGAATCATCTGAATAAATGATATAGTCTATAATTTGTCTAGTCTCAAAACTGGTAAAATGTTAGTTCCTTCACTGATTCTATAAGAAGTATAAACGACTAGGCATACATGTGACAGATCAAAACTTACCTGGCCTGCACTTACAACTCCTCCTGATTTGAAACATGAGGTTCAAATTCAGGAAAGATGGCAATGTCTATTCTGTCAAATAGATTAGATAAACAGGTGCCAGCTATCTGGTCAGCAAAATGGAGTCAGATTTTTCTCGGAGGTGTACAGCATTAGGCAGTGAAGATGACTTGGATAGTGGGAAATTGCAACTAGGTAGAAGGAAATATTTTTTCCTTTCCTGTCCTGAAAAATGTTGCCTAGGGAAGTGGTGGAATCACTGTACTTTTACAAGCTTCAAAACTGGTCGTGGCCTTGATCAGCCAGACATGATGAGACCTGTTCTGGGCTGAGATGGGGCTAGATGACGTCCTCAAGTTCCTTCAAACCTGTTCTATGGTTCTGTATATAAAACTGGTACAATTTAATCTTCACACATTCAAAATGAATATAGTCATGCCTATCACTCTTCTTAGCAATTAACAGTTCTTTCTTCAAGTGCCTCCCATGAGAAAGTTTATGCAACACTGAACCATGGTCTATAACTCATCGTTGTACTTTTTGTATTTTAACATTGTTATGAATTTGGTTCTAAATCCTCATTCATTTCAGTTAAAACAAATGTAAAAGGAAAATGGCATCATGACAATATAAGTGTCTTGTTTTTCTTTTTCTTTGTTAGGGTTTCTCCAAAGATATTAAAGTACCAAAAGCAAAATACGTTGGCTACATCAAGGATTATGAGGGTGCCACATTAATGGGATGTGAATTAAATCCAAGGATCCCCTACACGGAATTTTCTGTCATCATCAAAAAGCAAAAAGAGGTGAAGGTTGAAATGAAATGTTTAGTGTTACTCTCTATTCAGATGTTTAGAAACAGTTCAGTGGGTGCCAGGTTAGCTGTCTTCATTGCTTTGGTGCTTAAGTTTGAGTGCATACTTTTATTAGTTAGAATAATCTCTTCATTCAAGTCCTAGTGCCAAAATTTTGTAGTTGAAGTATCAAATTCTAACTTACTGACTTAACAAGAACAAGACTATTAAAGTACTGGTGTTTTGAGGAGTAATTCAAAGTTCAATTTTGTGGTAGTTAACTAAGAAAAATCTTGTGAGATTGATTTTTTTTATGGCTTTGTCAGTTCCTTCCCTCCCATATCAGTTTATTAGAGTGACATTTAAATGGAGTGTTTGTATTGCATG
This sequence comes from Phylloscopus trochilus trochilus, assembly GCA_016584745.2. Classification (NCBI taxonomy): domain Eukaryota; kingdom Metazoa; phylum Chordata; class Aves; order Passeriformes; family Phylloscopidae; genus Phylloscopus; species Phylloscopus trochilus. The sequence continues at coordinate 37,021,941 of WQNJ02000546.1, forward strand.
GCCTGTTTTACTTGAAAAGAAAAGGATTCCTTTTTTCTGACATTTTTAAAATATATAAATCAAGGGTGGGCTGTCTTAATTTCCAGTCTGTCCCTCTTTGGATTTTATGTGGGGTGTTCTTTATTTAGTTCTTAATAATATTCTATATAATAAGGCAGTTTATTAGCAAAATAATTATGATGTTTCCACTTGTGTTTGAATACCTTCCTTGGTTTTTAAAGAAATACAAATTATAATTTGTTCTTGCAAGATTGTTCAATCCTGACCTTTTATTTTGTTAAAAAGTGTTTTTATGAAACAGTAATTTTTGTTATGAATAGAATGATTTGGCCTGTGCTTGGAGAAGGAAAGCCACTATCTGATGGTTTTACATTTAATTGACAAGGTTTTTAAACTTTACTTATTGGTAAAGTTTTCATATGTCCATACAACAGAGACCATAAGTTTTTCCCCTTTCATTTCTGCTTGGCTGCATTACCCTTCAGATTGCAGGCTGCTGCTGGACATGCCAGCTGCCCCTTTAGGGGTGTGATGTTGTCAGTGTGGATAGTGGATGTGTCTCTTGTAGCCTATTATATCTTAGGCATGCCTAATTGCAGTAGTACAGTTCTGGGCCCAAACCATCAACATAACATGCCACTTCAGAAAACTTGCTAGTTTTCAAAATTTTGCCTCTGGGATTGCTTTATTAGCTTTCTTCCCTCTCTTATTTGTTGGGATGTCCCCATCCTTCTAAAGTACTTAGAGACACACATTGTGTAGATGAAGTGCCTTGGTTCTCCAGGCATCTCCTGTCTAAAATTATTAGGACGAAAGCTGCTGTCATGCATTGATCTGAGCTGTTAATCTTCTCTGAGAACAATTACATACAGCTTTGGAACTGCATCTTAGGATTGCCTGCCTAACATTAAAAACACCAATCAGGCCTTTTATTCTCCCTGTTGCAAGGAAATTTAGAAATAGCCCTCAAGTCTGCACGTTCATGAGGAGTGTTTGCTTATCTGTGCATATCATAAAAAGAATTTTGAATGTTGACAGTTTGTATTATGTACTGATTTTCTTGAATGCTGGTATTGGCCAGTACTAGACATCAGGCTTTTCAGGATCTGTCTTTTTAGAAGGGAAATTTTTCATGGGATCTAAGCTTTTATTTAAAGAACTGGAGTATATGCCAATGGCTGCTAACACCATATCACCTGACACTTTACCAGTAGCTTGTTTACAGTCATTCTGAAAAATATGACAAGTCCCTCTATGCAAAGCTTTGTGACCTCCTGATTTGTGAGTAATTGCTGGTACTGATTGAACAGCTTGCTTTAACCAGGAAGAGCCACTGGTTCCTAAATTATAAGGAGGGCTTAAGTTGGATTTAATAATTAGCTTGAAATTATTTTCATATTATGCTGGAATCTGGCCATGGTGCTGTTATATATTGTATTCCTCCTAACATTTCTAAGCTCTTTTGAAATTCTGGTTTTATCTTTTTCTCTTCTTTGAGAGGAAATATATGTATATGAGGGAGTGAAGGTCCTTAAAAATAAAAATATGTCAATTTTTATTATTTCCAAAGAAAAATTCTATGAATCTGGTGGTCTGCATGGCTGTGCATTTGTTTACTCCAAGTTATGAAGTTTTGAAAGCCACATATCCAGGACACACAAAGCTTAGATGGGTACCTAAGTGACAAGAGCACCAAAGCAAATTGCTTAGTATTTTAAGTAGTAAGATTGCAAAGCAAGACAGAGTGTACCCAGGAGTGGGAAGAGCCTTTCCCTAGCATTTGCAAAGAGAGTAGAATTCGGTTCTAAAAAGTGGCATAATTCTGACATCCTTCAGAGAAAATCTTTCATCAAAGTATCTTTGATTGATACATGAGCAGCTCCTACAGATAGATATATGGAGACTTTCAAGTGAATGGGTTATATCTAAAATTTTGAAATATGAACATATATGTGCATTAAAATACATGCTTTCAATATGTGCCTTGAAATTTTTGACCAGCTATGCTGAAGCATTTCAGAAGCTCCAGCTGTTAAAATTTTATAGCCAGTTCTCAAACCTTCTTCCAGAATATTTCCTTCTCTGCCTCTGCTTCTGTCTTCCCAAGAGCTGTGCAGCTTGTGATCAGTAGAGCAGGCAATGACTCCTTTATTTCTAGATTTATGCCAAAATAGCTGAGAGCCTTAGTAGCTTCATTTGCAGAATCAGTGTTTGGTCAGGTAGCTCAGCCCCATTACCAGCTTCATGGAAAAGGACTGTGAGGTTAGGAAGTGAGAATGTTTCTGTCCATCACAGTTTTGCATTAATCTTCTGGGTTACTTTAGACCAAATAAATTACTTTTTGTTTTCTGTGCTGCTTTATTACAGATCATTAAAAAGCTCATAGAAAGGAAGCAAGCTCAAATACGAAAAGTTTATCCTGGCCTTTCTTGCTTCAAAGATGGAGTACGGCAGATCCCTATAGAAAGCATTCCTGGAATCAGTATGTATCGATCTCTTTTAATGTAGAACAGAGGCAGAATAGCCCAAGAAAGGTCTGAGACTAGAAATACTAATGTAGTCACATAGTTCTTTTTGATTAGAATGCAATTGTTTTGGTCTGCTGATTTGATTTCTGTGAAGATTGTTGTGTTTCCATTGCAACTGCTGTCTTTGAGATTTCCCCAAGGCATCTCAGGCTGATCCTCTTTTATGTGCATGTGTATAATTTTACTTATATGTGATCCCTCTTTGATTTGTATCACAGTGGAGGCGGCAGTTTCCCTCTGGCACCATTTTAATGCACTGCACTCCTGAACAACAATGATTTCTGTGCAAGGCATGAACTTACAGGACAAAACAGAATTTAAAAAAAATTAAGTATCATATTTTGGGAGACTTTTCTTCAGCTGTGCTTTACTGCAATTTATTCTCTGTCCCTGGGGAATCAGATTGGATAAATTTGTCATGATTATTCTTTACAGGGGTGGGTTGCAGTAAAATATGTATTGAATTATTGAAAAGAAATGTGTTTCATATAGAAATATTTTAGAATCTTTTCAGCAGTCTGGAGGAAGAGGCATGTAGGAAATTGAATGGAACTGTGGGCTAGATGGTTATGTTATTTATTAGAAGTAGCTTTTATCAAAACAAACCCATTTTACTGCAGTAGTGCTGAAATGGCTTTTCTTCTTTGAGTTGCAATAACTCAGTTAATGTTGCTACTGTAGTTCCCATATAATATCTCATGTTGTTGGTGTACAGGAGAGACTGGCTGGAAACCAAGTGGAAAAGAAAGAGGGTAAGTGCTACACAAAGTAAAATGTTGAAACAGTTGGGATATTCCTTTGAGAAAAGTCTTTAAACAATGCCACTTGATATTTCCTTCCATCCACTGAAAATCAAATAATTGGCAAGAGATGAGTTCTTAAATGGCTTTTTAGTGGTATTTTTTATTTTATTTTTTATTTTTTATTGTGGGCAAGTGTGGTTTGGGTAGTGGGGTTCTTTTTTGAGGATTTTTGTTTGGGTTTGTTTGCTTGTTTTAAATTTTATTTTTTCCATAAAATGCTTGAAACTTTGGAGTTGCTTTTAGGTAAGATGCAAATTGTAGGAACAAAGATAAGGGACTCAAACTAATCCTTTTGTATTCATATTTTCCTTCAAGTAAGGAGCCCAAGGATCCAGACCAACTTTACAGCACATTAAAAACCATCCTGCAGCAAGTGAAGGTGAGTGCTAGTTCTAGTTTACTTTTTGTAAAGATTTTTAAATTATTTCCAATATCTAGTTTCCATATTAGATACCTTACTTTTTTCTTTACCAAAGAGCCATCAAAGCGCTTGGCCCTTCATGGAACCCGTGAAGAGAACAGAAGCTCCTGGATATTATGAAGTTATAAGGTTTCCCATGGGTAATGCCATTAACATTTTTTAAGTAGAGTTTAAAAATCATTATAGCTGCAGACATAGCAGATAAATTTCAATCTGATTGTTTTATGGTAAAAGATATATGTTACTTGCAGCTGAATACCTTGAAGCTCTGAAGTGTCAAGAGTGTGATGATGTCATTTGAAATTGATGAGTGCTCTGTGACCTTTGTGAAACGTGTGGTGTATGTATCTGAAATCTTAGTGTGCCCCAGAGAGCCCTAATAAGCTCTTAAATGGTGCAGTCAGCTAGAAGCTTTCAGGAGTGAGCTGGTGTGGGTGAGTTGTAGGGATATGTTCTTGTGTGTGGTAACTGGTCTTTGCAGATCCTACTCATATATTAAAAAACCTGAAGGCAAACTTTAAGGGACACCTGACCATTTGAGTTGCCTTGCAACACAGATTTAAGATTTCTAAATCACATAGGCAAAACATTTTCAAAGGTCACAGGGTTTTCTAACTGAGTCTTAACATTTTGCTCCAATTTAAGTTTAGGAAAATGCTTCATGCAACTGATTGTAAGCTAACTTTTATCTTTGTCTTTTAGATCTGCCACAGTTGTCTGAAGTGTTACATTTATTGATGTATTTATTTTCCTTACAAGTAATACAGCTATTGTTTATGTAGGATTGCTTGCAAAGAGAAGTACACAACTGTTAATAATGTTTTTCTTTTGACTGCTTCTCTATGACCCAGCTTTTGACTTCTGGGACATATAATTTCAATGATAATTCAGTGATACTCTAAATGGGTACTTGATTTGTACTGCATCAGATTTAAAACTGAATTCTGACACTCCTTCCTCATTTATGCAATATTCACCTCTATCACTGATTACAGTTTCTGAACCCTTTAATATCATCAGAGAATTAAATACAGGTTCATGGCAGGCTACTAGCCATTTCTCAGAGAAAAAAAGTATTTGTTCATGTTGCTTTGCATAGGCTCCAAGCCCATGTATATCAATATAGTTTAATTATTTTTTTATGTTCAGCTTATCATTCCCAACTAGCAGATGAACATATACTTTATAAACCAATCGCTGTCTTCCTGTACCCTCAACACAAATTTATTTTCTACCAATGAAGAAAAAGAATGTGAATCCCCTTCTGTGGCAGAGTTTTCTCTATCTGCTTTTCTGAGCAGATCTAGCTCAGAAATCTCTTTAATCTGAGCAGTGGTTACTAATAACCTGCCTGAGTTGGCCAATTAAAACAGAAGTGTTGACTGTCCTTTCCTTCGCATTACACTAGGGGTAGAGGCAGCAGTTTACTTTGAGGATTAAGCTGGTATCTTTGGTTTAGTTTTGGTGTGGTTTTTTTCAGCTAAGGAACCCAGCATAACTAAGCTGTGACTTGATCGTGATTAACTTCAGATTTCTTTCTGCTCTCCCTGCCAGCATGGTGATACTGTAAAAAGTTGCTCAGACAAGATGTAACAGTTGCCTTTATGTTTGTGTACAGACTAAATTGTACAGGTTTTGAGAGGTATGGCTGTAAGTTTTTTTACTACCTCCTAAGGTCTGTTCTCATGTATAAATGCTTTTCTACCCCTGTTTTAAGTGCTCTTCAGGTGCTCTGTCAAGCAATACTCTTTGGGGTTTTTTTTTCCCTTTTCATCTGCCATTCGAAAGCTGTATGGTTGAGTGACAGATGGAACCAAACTTTCACTGTACTTAGAGGAGAACAGCTTAACTCTCCAGCCAGCTACCATTTGCTTTAGGGTGAGCTGAACTCAGCTGTGTGCTATAATTAGTCTATGGGTATCTAGTGTAGGTATAGATACCTGAATTTCAGACTTAGTGGGAGCTGTATGAGACTTTGCTTTGCAAAATATTGTGCAAAACTAGGGAGTGACAAGTTCTGTACTGTTGGAAAAAGTATTTGAGAGCATCCATCAAACTTTCCTTAAATAATCCCATCTTGTCAATTTGATAGGGTTTCCTCTCTTTTAATAAATTCAAATTTCCCTTAAAAAAACCAAACTCCCAACTCCCCAATCCATTACCAAAACAAAAATACAACTATATTTTTAAATCTGAAATTAAAAAGTTTAATTTCTTTGTGTTGGAGGTCTTTGGTCTCTGTTGCCCTTGCAATACTTAATTGACATTAAGTCTTCATTTCAGCTACTTCTGTTACAGTTTCACAAAGGTGCTGCTGATGCCTGGCTCAAGCATTGCTAAAAAAATAGTTGTTAGAGCATCTGAGGTGAGAAAAGCCAAGGCATCCAGCACACCTCCCACTACTTCTATTCCTGTACTCACTCCTAGAACACTTGTAATGTAGACAGAATTTTCAAATGCCTGATGAGAATTACGGGGAAAGTAACTATGTGGAGAACATGAGATAATTTACTTATTTTATGACTGATTTTAGTGTAAAGGAGAACACTTAAAGAATGTTCTGTAAGTAAATGTTTTGCATGATGCTATGAAAGCAGGGGAGATCAGTTCTCAAAAATTATTCTTAAAAAGGATGTACAACTATAAACTCTGAAAAGGTAATAAAAATACATGTAGAGTGTAGAACAAATTTAATCTTTTTTTTGTTGAAGCTGCAAATCCTGCTTGTATAGTGTAGACCAATGTGTCTTCTCTGCTGTGTTTGCACAGCAGTAAGGGTTTTAGGTTAATATACATATTTTGTGATGTTTGAATTCTTTGCCCATATATCCCTAAGGCCTCCTCCAGCAGAGCTGAGAACAGGTTGTCTCAGGACACAAGAGCGTTAGGGACATCTACTACCCACAGAAAAACTCAGAGCTCTAAGTATGAGAACAGAACCAAGAAAGCTTTAATGTTTCAAAGAATTAAAAATAAACTCTACATAAATTCATCCTTACAGTGAAATACTGCTTAGTTCCAGCAGCTCAGTTGCTTTTGAAGCTAAAATACAGACCATGCCTTAGATGAAGGCAATTTCCATTCCAAATCCTAGCTTTGCCATTTCACGTTAAATGGCAAATCAGTCTGAAGGGATATTGCACACAAAACGTATTTGAATCCAACGCTGTTAATCTATTTTTCTTCTGTGCAGATCTCAAAACAATGAGTGAGCGACTCAAGAACAGGTACTACGTGTCTAAGAAATTATTCATGGCAGACTTGCAGCGAGTCTTTACAAACTGCAGAGAGTACAACCCCCCCGAGAGTGAATACTACAAATGTGCCAATATACTGGAGAAATTCTTCTACACAAAAATTAAAGAAGCTGGATTAATTGACAAGTGACACTGTCTTTTTTACAACCAAATAGTGTGCCTATGTTATGGACAGGGAAAGCCGTTCTATATCTGAGTTGTGGGACTTTCAAGAAACTTTTGTTTAATACTTAGCACTTTTAAAAACCCTTTTAGTTTTGCAAACGTGTATTATACTGAAGTTACAAAAATTATTTTATTAAATGCTTTATAATGTATTTAATTACGGAATATTTCTTTTGTGTGCCGATTACCTTATGTTCCTAATAAGTTTATCAGCTACAGCCTCAGAAACCCCACAAACATGGGGGAAGTTGCACATGTTTGGGAAGATGAAGAAAATTCCCAGACAACAGATATTATAGATTACCTAATGTTATAGCTACCTAATGCAGTACCTATTTGATAAAGTTTTATTATTTTTTCCAGTAAAAAAAGAAAATCGTAAGGGAAAACAACAGGTGTGGGGGGGTTCTGAAACACTTGTTTCTTTGTAGAATCTTTTTATAAGATATTATTTTTTAAAAGAAACACTCAGCTGGTTGAGAAGCTGTGAGAGAAGAGCAGTCGGTTCTGAAAAAGGACGGCCTATGATCTTTGATAGATGCAAGTTTTTCTATTCATTTTCAGTTTTGATAAATATTTTAACCTGCAAATTGTAATCTCATAACCACTCTTAAAAAAAAAAAAAGAAAAAAAAAAAAGAAAAAAAAATCTGGCTAGATGCGTAATGTCATAGTGACTTGGCTTATGCAGGACATAAGTACCCAAAATAACTTTAGAGACTACTTCGCATCTACTAGACAATTTTAATTGGCTTAGTAGAGTTAAAGTTTTATGCACTTCATGATCCACCCTACTTACTACTCCTCACTGCTAAATTCTTTAGATTGTTCAGCAGAAATAAGACTATTGTACACAGAGGAAGACAACATAGGACAGCTTCAAGCTTAGATACTTGGCTCTGTGGTAAACTGGATTTTCTACCAAGCTTTATTGTAAATGCATATTAACTGTGATTATTTAGACCCAGGAACATATTAACAATTTACAGCTCTTAGTATATCTCCAAAAAGAACACAGACTCATATATGCATATAATATATATATACATTTTGCTGCTTACACTACATTTAAGAGGTACACCTAAATCCTTAATGGAGATCAGTACAGGCCAAAAAGCTGTCCCTTGACATTTTCTAATTAGTTTGTAAATTATGACTGTTTTTGTGAAAAACAGATTAAACTTTCATTCTTGGTGTTTTATATTTACAGAGGTTACACTGGTAAAATCCAAGTTATGAGACTGAGAAAACCAATCCTGTGCTGTGTCAAAGAATCTATTCCTGCAAAATGCCTGTGTGATGTTAGATCACAGATCAATTCAGCAAGGAGATGTCAGGAATTATCTAGAAGTAGTAAATGTGGTACCCAAGGTATTCAAAATGTTAATGCTGGACTTGCCATCGTGTTTTGTATGAATTTAGTCTGACCTACATTGGGATCTATAATAAAGGTACAGTGAGTACTTTTTCTTTAATAGCCAGAACAGGATGCTATAAACCTGTTTTGTAGGTTGGGCCTACAGATGCATCTGTTAAGCTTGGTAACCTGTGAATTTTTGTTATTTTCAGAGTAGATTTTCTTATCGTCTTTCAATCAGATTGTCTCTTCTATATTGAAACGTGTTTTCTAATTTAAGAATTAATATTTTCATAGATACTGTGCAATAAAGTTACGGTAGGATATGTGGTTTTGCAAATGCTTTAACAGCTGATGAACTTTACATTTGTCAAATTAATATATTGTACTGGTACAGAATAGTTTTAAATTATATATGTACAAAACCCTACTTATTCTGGTCTCTTTTTTTCATTACTTGGTACTTGTGATACAAACACCCACACTGAAGCAATTTCACAACCAAGCACAGTGAAGCTACACGAGTGCTGTCAGTGCCTCTTCCAGGTAGGACAGAAAATATGTGAAATGGCCTCCAAGTTCACCAAGAGCACAATGGGCTGAGCTGTGATCAGTCCAGGTAGCATTCCCAGCTTTATGGTAACTGAGACACAGTGCTGCTGACCAAGCTGTTCCAAAGTTTTGATTTTTTTCACTTCAAAGCATGCTTATGCTATTTGCCAGTAGTTGCCTTCAAGAATCCTTTACTCACACTACATAATATATGTAGCAGCAAACCACAGTCCAGGGGTTGAGCTTTATCACCAGATGCTCACTTATTATGGTCACACCAACAAAGCCTACACCTATCCAGTATATGACAAATAATTAGAGGAGGAAGAGATTTTTTCCACCCCCCCATCCACTCAGATCTGGTCCTGTGAAAGTGTTCTGTTCTGAGGGTAGCAACAGCAGCCAAGAGCTGTTTTACTGAACACTTCTAGCAAAAGCAGATGAGATCAGCAAGGAGTGATTTCTTCCTTACACATTTCCATCACTTCAATTTTTCAAGCTTGCTCAAGCCAGTAAGAAAAAAAACCACCCAGACCCACCAGCCCTACCTTGAGCTGTTCTGCAATGACCCTGTTATTTTTCTTTACCCCATAAAACAGCTGTTGCAGATTTGTTTTGGGAAAGAGCACCTGAGGTTTACAGAAGACCCTTAAGGATCATTCAGTGCACCTCTTGCATGAATGGCTGATACAGGGGCCAGACCCACAATCTTGGCATTATTAGCACCAGGCTCTAACCTATATAGTTCAACCACTCTGCTTAAGTTCCTCTAGTACTAGAATTCCAGACTGAGATGGTGAGGCCCTGTGGCTAGAATTTTAGGATATAAAGATAAAGTTAAGTTTCTATTCAAACATCTAAAGGCTGTGTTGTGAACAAGTATTTTCAAATGCAGTAGCTGCAGCTAGTATTATTATTGAGAGCCATGTAAGAAGTTACAGCTAAAATAGTAATTAACAAGTTTTATTACAGAAGGGGAGAGATCTTGCACTGATCAATGTGGGACAGGCAGTCTTACAAAACAAAGGATAACTTGCACTCAATACAGGACCAACTAAGCCTAAATTGCTGCTTTTGAGAGCTGCAGCTACAGAATCAAATGGCAGCTGCTAAGCTGCTTCTAAACAGTGCTTATGCCACCACATAAGATGAGGACAGAGTACACAGGCCTGTAAATGCCCACTGCTGACAATAATGCCCTTAGAACAACTCTGGAAACTGCCAAAAGAACACCAACCCACTCAGAGCTGCTTCCAAACACTAAGACGTTTATTAAGATTCAACATGAAACTACAACCATCATATAACCAAGATCTGTACAAACACAGTTATTAAAAATACTTCCTGCCCAAAATGTTTTAAGTGCCTGAAGTTTGCCCATATAATGATATTCACCATCTTATCCATCTGAGATTTCTCATACACTCCCAGATCCATTAAAAAGGAGCTTGAATAGAATCACTTCAGTTATAAAAGTAATCAACCCATATCATTAAAAATAAGTCACCAGACTAAATCCAGGCCCCCTTAATCTGATATCCTTAATACTAGACACACAACTATTTACATACTTATATAACATATTGTGCAACAAAATATTTCATCCAGGAAATTACTTTCTTCGTGGCAGAAGCATGGTTTTGCTGAAAATATCAAAGACAACTAACAAATTTCTCATTGTATTTTTTTGTAGAAGCTTTCGTATGAGAACGTCGTTTAGTGTCCTTTTTCAGCTTGAAAATTGGAGAACACAGGAACTTTGTGTCTGTAAATGGATCTCCTCTCCTGAGTTTCCTGTTTGGGGAAAAAAAAAAAAAACAAACAAACCAAAACTGAGTTCTGTTCCCATGTCACTTTAAAACAGTGACTTTTAGCTAGTAAGTTCCATTTCACACGAACTAGGCTGTATTACACTAACTCTAGACTTCTTTGAATGAGCTCTTCTGTTCAGGTCTTATTTTCAAGGTTTAAATAAGCCTTTCAAATCCTTTGTTGGATGTAATATCACAAACTTCATATCAAACTGGAAAGTAAAGACACCTACCCTGTAATACTTGGTTCTTTGTAGTTCACAGTAACAGAACAGCTTCGCCGCTTGCGTTTTGGAGACTCAAGTCCTTCACCTTCAGGGCCATTTTCTGCATCCCCAGTGCTGGGGAGCACTGCAGCTGTATTGGTAACATCGCAGAGATGCCCACGAGACGGCTCAGAAGGCTGCCCTGTGAAGAAATTAGGCACAGTTCAGTTCATTCAGGTAAGCGAGCTTAAAAGAAAATCTAACCATTCTTAAAACATTGCTCTTTCAGCTGCTATTAAAAAAAAACAAAAAACCAACCTAAAATAAATAAATAAAAAGCTTAAATCTCCTAAACAATGCTATCTTTCAAGGAAACAAAACCAATTACAGAACACTTTCTGCACTTACTAATAGACTTATCACTTGATTTGTTTTCAGTCTCTTCCTCATGACAGAGCTTCTGCTCACGCTGTGCCAAACATCTTTTAGACCTTGGCCTTGGATGGATTGGTGACGTAGGGTTCTCGTTCACTGAACTTCGCCTTTTCTTTGATTTGTAAGGCTCATAGAGGCTGTCATCTGAGTCCCCTGCAGTACTGCTTGACTCAATGGTATTGGTTTCAGCTGAGTCTTCTTCGTCCTCCACTTCAGTATCGCTGTTGTTCACCTTGTTTTGTCGAAAAGGGGTAAGATGGACACTCTCTTCCAAATGAAAGTCATAAGCATCACTGATGCGACCCAAAAAATTCAGCTTTTCTTTAGAAGCCTCTTTACCCAGTTTTCCTGGTCTTTGTTGGGAAGTAAGTGGCCATTCCAGTTTTCCTTTCTGGCGCTTTTCTTTCCCTCGTTGAGGGTTTTCTCTGCTTTTACACTCTGGTTGTTTAAGATCAGAATTACGTTTTAATTTGAACTGTGTAGTTTCAGAATTTTTCTGCTTTAACACCAGCTCTGAATCGACCTTGCTTTCATTCAAGTGAGGAATAGCTGCATTTATATTTCCTGTAGCACACTTCTCTAGACTTTCCTCAAGTCTAATTTCACTCTGTTCAGAAAGTTCTTCTATTGAATCAGGTGCTTCTAAATGTTCCAAGACACCAGTACAAACTACATCAAGGTTCCTCGTCTTCGAATAGTGACGTCTGGTGGACACACTTTTTGGTAACACTCTACCAAATCCAAAATTTACACTCGAAGAAACTTTTTCCAGCTCTGGCTCTGTGTTGTTCAGATGAAAATCAGATGGCTGTCCTTGAAATTGAAGGGAAAATGTCATATTAAAGCCAGATAGAAAAACCATGTTAAGATTTGTGTAAAAATTCTGAGCCTGTCAAAAATTCAGACTATTCTTTGGGTTTTCTCTACAGATTTTTATAAATTGGGATTTGGCAATTGAGATAAGCTTGGTTTAATATAGCTTCCATGCAGAAAGCAGTTAGGTAATATAACACTAGTATTTTCCTCTAAACTGTTCCTTTTGGAAAGGTTATTTACAGGTCACTTATTTTCTTGAGTGTTTTGCTTAGTTAACAAGTTTTTATTGATTTCATAAATGCTAACGACAGTCTAAAGGTAATTTTACTTCGTTGAACTGTTTGGTAGATAATGAAACTGGAATGCATGTATAGAGAAGATAAAAAAAGTTTCAAATTCCTCCCCATTTTGCTGGGCATCTTCATTCAAACATTTTACCAGTGAACAGCATTAGTATGTCCCCTTTCTGACAATAAGCAAAATATTACTTGTCAATTCCTTCAAAAGCAGCAATTTTCTAAACTTGTACTCACACGATGTTTTCACAGTTCAAAATAGAGCATTGTCTGATACTTTGATTTAGTTACCTTTGCTTGGAATTATTTTGGTAAAGGAAATGTCACTGTCAGATTCCACACGGATCTTTGACAAAGAATCTCTGTCACCACCAGCTTCCATCCCACTTGGAAACACAGGACCATCTTCAAGAATACATTTTAGAGGTCCTCTAGGGAAAATACCAAAGGTAGCATTTACTGAACAAACAGCAATAAAGTTAATTACAAGGAACAGTTTCATTACATTGGGTTTCTTCCCTTTTTCCAGTCAGAAAATTATATTTCCTGTAACATAGTTTTTAAACATAAACAGGCATTAATCCATGATACTTACATTGAATGTGTTGGTCCTGTGACACTGCAACTGTTTCCAGGACCTGAAGAAAACTCTCTTTGATTCTGTCAACAAAATAAATCTTACTGTGATTAACTGGCTGAAACAAACTTGAACTATCTACAAATTTTAGACAACAGCCAAGTTACTCAAGGAAGGACTGAAGAAGTCCTTGACTCTTTCCTTCTGTCTGGCTAACATCAGAAGGCCAGCCACCTTCTCAGCCTCTATCAGCACATTCATCAGCAGCCCAATCTTTACAGCAAGCAGACAGGGGAAGGCACTGTGCACAAAATCCCAGGGTGCCCCCCACACTGCCTAGCAGAGCCTCAATCCCACTTATAACTTACTGACACACCTCCAGTGTGCACCCCTGGGATACTGGGAACTGTGGGACTAGTTCTTCCTCTGAACTAGGGCTCAGATCTAAACATCTATGTGCATCTATGGTGGAAGGAGTGAAGGCAATCAGTAACAGAAGTCCTGCTGCTCAAGAGGAAAAGGCACTCACCATGTCTATGGAACACAAATTCTTTGCTGGGCCAAGGAGAGTGACTGAGTCCAGTAAATTCTGAGAGACTTTTGAAATTATCTCATTCAAGGCTGACAGTCGATTCTAATGGACAAAGGAAGGACAGTAACACTGTTACTATCATACTCTAGTGTCAACTACAAACTTATCAGCATTATGAGATAACTAAAATCTGAAGAAACCTCTGTCACATATGATAAATCCCCTACAAAAGTCACAGAAGATAGACTTTAATTTTTTATTTAAAACTTCTAAGATTTTATGTTTACTCTTTCTTATTTTAAGTAAATAAGAAAGAGTAGTGAGAAAAAAAAAAAAGGTTCATTATCAGGTGTCAAGTATCCAAACCAGCATACCAAATTAGGGGAAAAAAACCCTGTTGAACATACTGGGTTAATGCTTTATGAAACATTTAAGATCATAAAGATATCTCTCAATGGATTGGTATTGAGTCTAATGTCAGCTCATACAGTTATTATTAAAAAATACCTCCACATGTCCTTGTTCTTGCTGGAACCTATGATTTCTTTGCAAGTCAAACATCTGAGCCTTCAAAATGTGATAATCTTTCCTTAGCTGAAGAATGGTAGCTTCAGCTTCCCTCAGTTTGATCTTTTGTTCTTGCAAGGACAGAGCCAGGTCTCTGTTGTTTGCTTGAATGATCTTCATTTTGTTGGAGTTTTTGGCTGCAACACAACAGTGAGCGTTTCAAATGGGATTGAAAAGAAAACAAATAAATTATAAATCCTAAAATATTTAAGCATCTTACTTGCTCTTTTGGCGTTTACGGTGGAGAACTGGGAAGTTTTACCCAGCCTTGACCATTTCTGAGTTCTCTTCTCTCTCATACGTTGTTTTATATCACTCAGACTGTCTTTGAAGGACTTCCTCGAGTGTTCTGCCATCTTCTACCTTTAGAAGTAGAGAGGGTGAAGAGAACCCACGAAGCTGGGATTACACCGCGCTCCCCCAACGCCAAGAGAAAAGGCACAGGGCCAGACGAGTAAAGCTTGAGGCAGTTTTAAGCGGAGGTACACACACAGCAGAGACTGACAACCAGGAAGAGACAGGCAGCTAGGGCCATTCTCACCGCTGTCCCGGCCAAGCCTTGGCTGAACTGCAAAACGCTCGATGTCCGCGGCAGGGCCGGGGAGGGCTTTAAACACCGGGGCCGGAGCCAAGAGCTCGGCTGGGCTCTCCCGAGGCGCCGGCAGCCGGCCCCCTGCTCCTCTAGCTGCAGGCACAGCGTCCCAGCACCCCGCACCGGCCGGCCCTACCTCCTCGGGAGGCGGGAGGGCCCGCAAGGATCCCTGCGCAGCGGCAGCAGCGGACCGGATTTTCCCTCGTCCCGCAGCTCGGTGCTCCCCGTCTCCGCACGTCCGGCCCCTTGTCTCCCCGCGGCCCGGCTGTGCCCGGCTGTGCCCGGCTGTGCCCGGGAAGCGCAGGAGCGGCCGCTGGGCCCCGCGGGGCGGCACCACCCGCGCCTGCCGCCGCCACGCGCCGTTCAAACTCCGCCGCCGCCGCCTCCCATTGGTGCGTCCCGAGCCTCGCGTCACGCCGCGAGCGCCGCGCGCAGCCGCTCCTGGCCCCGCCCACCTCCGGCACCGCCTCAGCGACCGTGGGGCAGCGGCGGGGCGGAGTGAGGGGCTGCGGCTTGAGTGGCAGGGCGATTAAAATCCTTCCTCTGGGGTGCTTTATTTCCACCGGCCGCTTCTTGCAGTAATAGCAGGATAAGCCTTTCACACTTTGGAGTTGCGCTGTGAGAGTTACTCGCGGCCAGGCCGTGAAGTGTAGGGCAAGCGTGAGGGGAAAGCGAATATGTTTAGAGTTTAATGGGTGAAGGTATGGGTGTTAACGTGTCTGAGATGGGTCTTGATGTCTCAACTAACTGGGGTCAGCGGATTTGGGGCAGAGCCCAGACAGCTTGGCTTGTGAAACCGACAAGGGTCTTTATAGCTAGAGTTTCTGAACTTCAGAGTAAAATAGGTTCAAGGCAGGGAATATGTAGTCAGCGGTTCGGTAAGGCCGTACCTTTCTAGTACCTCAGCTGTGGGGAAAGGAGGAGGGCAACGTGCGGCCGGGGGTTCAGGATGAAAGGGGAGGCTGCGCCCTCCGAAACCCAGCGGGTGTGTGTCCCAGTGGACTCTCCCTTTATTCGAATAAAGTTGAAGGACTCTGTCTCCTTTTTGGACATGAGCCTCTCTAGCGTTTGGATTTTCCTCACAAGGGTGAGGGAACTTACATCTTCTGTGTGTTTATATGCATCTTGACCACGGCGTGCTAAACCTTGATTAACCACTGAACAAAATAGGAGAGGAAAAAAAATCAGCTAAATGATGTCTTACTAACAGAATAAATAGTGTTCTCGAGTCTGTTAAATCAGCATTTCATAGCTGCTATGCCTTTTTTTTTTTTCCCAGCTATTCCCGGTTTTCTGGTTTTACTCATTACAGCTTGGATGTGTTGTGATAATCTAATTTCAAACTTGAAAAATTCTTATGGATCATGACAGAAATGATGATGTGCATGCTTTTTTCCTTTCCCGCTCCTTGCAAGGTCATGTAACTTTTGTTTTTTCAGTTTAGCCCTCAAGGCGTCATCTATGAAGTTTTTACAGCAGTATAAATGAATATTTAACTTACTCTCCTAGTTCTTCAATAGATACTGTCAAAGTTTGTGTTGCATTCCTGTTAGCAAAGAAGTCATATCCTTCTATGTATCCTGCAAACCCAGCCTTGGATGCTGGGTGTGACAATCCCCTTTGGAGACATGAGATTATGGGAAAACCCCCATACTTTCTTTAGGATTCAGCATGAAAAATGATAAGCAGTTTATGCACCTTAGACCCACTTACTTACTAGTAACACACAAAACCACAGCAACCCACAATCTTAGTTTCTTATTACATGTTTTGTGCGTTCTTGATGAGCCTGAGTAACATCTACCCATCCTTCCAGCCCCAAACAACTCTCCCAAAACAAAATAAAATCTCACAGGCCTGGGGGAAAAAGAAAAGAAAGATTTTTAAAAACCCAACCAAAAAAACCCCAAACTACCCTAATTTCCCTTCCCCCACTGCCAAACCAGAAGAAAGATAGAGGCATACTGGACATTAAAATCACGTCATCTGCAGAAATGCTGGTTTTCTGGTACTGTATGATTAACTTTGCACCCCCTTCCCTCAGGCCTCTCACTGTTACAATAATTGGGCACTCTCCTCCACTCAGCCACAGCAAACAGTGTCACCTGGAGCCTTGCAAATCTCTCTCTCTAAACATGAGTGAAAATATCTTGTTGAACTCAGCTTCTAGGGGCTTGGAAGGTTGTTTTTCAGCTTTTTTTTTTTTTTTTTTTGCTTTTTTCCTCCCAGCTAAGCACAGCTATTCTAACCCAAAGCAATAGCTTTCCCTGCAAACTTTGTCTTGCTTAAAGGCAGCAGGTGTTTTGCATTTGGCCAAGGAGCAATTGATAGTTCCCAGCAGTGCTGGTAAGGTCTTTTATCCATTAGTCATTTTTTTTAGCTTGACACAAATACACTGATTGTGATTAAATGAACCCTGTTTTGATTAGAAAATAATGCTTTCCTCATTACCATCTAAGTGCTACTTTTAATTTTTTTTTTTTTTTGTCCTGAGTATACTTATATCAAGATTTAAAATCTTCTCTTCACCTCTTTTCATTCCACTGTTTCCATCAATTTTTTTTGTTACGGCTCTTTCAGAAACACTTTGGAATCTCTCTGCAGATTATTTTTGATTTCCTTTATTTGAATTTCTATATCCTGATAATCACATTTTCACTGTTACTGAGGTGTGCTCATTTGTGCATTAGTCTCATCTCCAGACAGTTGCGTTTCTATTAAATTATTTGCAGGTTACACCCTCTGTATCATTTTATATATTTATAGCGGAGGGTTCCATGTAGTGAATTTTTCTAGCTCAACTGAATCTTTGCTGTAAGCAATTTCACGTTTTCCTCTATAAAGATTGATGCTGTCATTGATGCCAGAGTTGCTGTGGATTATTAGTTTATTTCTAGCGGGGGTACTCATGTGGCAAAACAGCTGCTGCTGCGACTGGAATTGCAGTTTGAAAAGATTTGCTCTCATCTTAGATTGATTGTCTTGCATTACAAGGCGAGAGTTGCTTCAAATAAAGACAGCAAATTACAGGGATCCGAACCGTGATTCTGGGAGCATTCTGGATACTTCTTATCAGAGTTGTGTGTGATGTTACATGGTGATGTCCAATACATTCTGTTAGGGCTCAAAGTTAGAAAGTTGTTTTTCCCACTTAAGCAAATGATCAGATATGAAATATCCTATGCAATTTTAATTAGTTACTTCTATTGTTACCAACACCAATGCCTTCAAATAAATGGAATTTTAACTTTTTGAGTGAATGCTTGTGAGAGGCATTGATAATCCAGTACTTGATGGAAAATATTTTTAAAACTTCTACTGGTTTCAATAACAAGATGGAGTGTATGGCTCTATAAGAACAGACATTCAGACTTGCTGTATTTACCTTTTCACTCGTTTTTGGTGATCACCAGTGGGGCACAGAAGAGCAGCCATGATGAGATGACCAATGGCAAGCTTTTGTTGATGCAGGCAGCTAGCTATATAACCTCCAGCTACCCAACTTAAATACCTCACCTGGCTTTTCAGCTGCTCCGTGTCCAACCCTACATCAGACAACCACAGTGGTGATGTTTGTACTGTCTGGTGTATCTGTAGCTCAGTTAGGGTGGTAGATATGATCTATATGTGACTACCTCAAACACAAAGTGGTACAGAGCTGGAAATCACTGTGTATGGAATGCAGGACATACTGTGAGGACAAAAGGAAAAGTGTATTCAATATGTGTACTACCAGTTAATGAATACTGTCAAGTGTTCTCTGTTAAAGGACAAAATTTATTGTCTATTTCCTTCCTTTAGCAGAGAGAGAGACTGGTTAGTGGCACACAGGACTGTCTTGCTTTCCATTACCTTTGGGGTTTGGGAAGACGATTTATGTCTTTCTGAGTCAGCCCTGTTCTTACTTGCTGTGACATGCACACGGATGCTGCCTTGCAGTGCTTTTCTGCCTGGCCATTGGATGGCTCATTTGTGAACTGTCTTCAAACTGTTCAGTTCTGATCAGCTTGTAGTAGGATGTTTGTAGCTATAATCATCTTGGAAGTATCATGATAGGAGTCTAAGAATATTTGATGTGTGAGAATTGTGGGGACTGCAAGAGGCTGATGCATCTCTTCTTCCTGAAAACAGAAAAGCAGCACACATTTTTTGAAGAAGCTGGCACAGACATGTTTGAGCAAAAAGGGTGTACTAGCTTGAGCAAGTTTGGCTGAAAATCCTATAGAAATAATGATCTGAAAAGATTTTGACAACCAGATAATTGATATTTGTCCTTCGGCAAGGTTAAAAAATGTGAGCATTTTTTGAGTGTCATTATTTTTATATCTGTCCCTATGCGTTATTTCTTTCACGTTTCAGAAAGATTTATCAAATTAGAGCCGTAAGTTCCTAAAGTTCAGATGATTTCTACTTTGGAATATGTTATTAGTAATACATTTTCTATTCTAAATTATCCATAACCACTTTCTAATTACAGTGCTAATATTTTTCTTTCTCAAAAATAATGTGGTTCTACTTACAAACAAAACCACAAATGTAAGAGGAAAAGACGCCAGAGTTAATTGAAGCATGAGGCAACATGGGTTTCATTAAGCTAAAATTAATTAGCTATAAATCAGCATTCCTACATTAGTTGTATCAGTGTCTTTTTGATGTAAATATGTGTTCTAAATTGTTCTAAATGCATATATATACATAAATCTTTGTTCTAATTAATTCTAAAATGTTTTCAATTATTAATCAGTTTAACGTAAGTAAGGATGTGAAAGATTAATAAATATCTTGATCTGTTCATGAGAGATATTCCAGAGACAAAAATATGTGTCGTGATTAGTATATGGGTCAGATACAGCTGTGTCTTCCACTTAGACACTCTGAATTATACATGTCTGAGTTGCCACCAAATCTTTCTTTTCAGTAGCAGGGAAAATCCAGAATCCCAAAAGAGTGTCTTAATCCATAGCAGTATGCAACAATTTACGTGCCAATCTGAAATCTTGAAACTCCATGGTCTAATGAGCAGAGAGGACTAACGTGTCAAAAGTGTGTATTAGATGTTTAACGTTTTTTCAACATTTCCATTGAGTTCGTATCCTAATTTACCATTGTACCACCTGCCAGTAGAGCAGAACCCTGACTTTCTCCAGTACACAGCAGCTCCAGAGCATGCAGTCAGAAGCAACCTCTTCCCCCTTAACTATTCTACCCCCAAGTCTCCTACTAACCTCTGTCTCCCATTATTGAAGTAAGATTAGCACAGTTCTTTTTTAACTTTTTTCTTTTTAAGCTTTGAAGTTTTCTTTTTAACCATTGAATGAAATATTTACTGACAAAACTATTTATTTTCCTTCTGCTGTTTGTACAAATATGTGGCTTTCCACCAGTCAATACCCAGTTTTTTTCTGATTAATAAATAGCTCAGTAGTAGAATTTGCCAATGGTAGAATTGTAGCATAAAGAGACAAAGGCAAAAATGACCTGCATAGTGGATCTTGATGATAATGATGGTGATGATGACGATGATACTATCAGGCATAATGGAACAAAACTCATTCATGGATACAAGAATATATATTTAGTGTTGCATTTCTTAATGCTACTACATCTGTCATAATCTGAGAGGTGAATGTTAATCATGTGATAATAAGTGCAGAAATCCTGGATCCTGATGGAAGAGAGTGCCACCAGCTTCCCACTCTTGCATACCTTCTCTCTCTAGGAGCTACGGTGTCAGTGGAGAGTCTTGGTTTATAGGGGTAAACCTAGGGTTAAAGCTGAACTTTCTCTTTGAACACAATTACTCTTATATGTACACATTAGATACAAGTATTTATTTGAGGCCTTGTAGTAGTGTGTACAGTCTTTGCTGGCTCCTAAAGCCACTGGTAAAACATGATGAAAGACAGAGGACTGAAGAAATTAACAGCAGCATTTGGCATGCACATTTGCTGGGGCACACTGATACTGGGTAGGGAAAAATGTCTTGACAGCCAGCACTTCCTTTAGATCAAAATATTCAGTTAAGAAGGATTTTTATGAAGTGTGGAAAAGCAATTTTCCTTCCTGCTAGGGTTGTATTGCTGCAGTCAGCTCTCAGAGGTTTGGGTCATGGGTGAATGACTTTCAAAGAGCTAATCATTGTTCATAGGTAGGAGACAGAGATATAGATTGACACTGTTCTCTCACAAGAGCTCCTGCACAAACACTTTTTACTGACTTTAGTCCACCAGGGTAGACAGGGGAAGATAGGTTATAATAAATTATATAGCCATAATAGCCAAGGATAGACAAAGAACAAACACCATTACCCCACAGTACTCCATTTAGTTCTGCCCTAGGTATGTTGCCCATATTAAAATAAGCAGGATTGTTTTACTACTTGAACACTTTGTGGGAAATGCTGTGGGTAATACCAGACAGAAAACAAAGGCAAAAAAAAAGAGTGGTCAGTCCCAGAATAAAGCCATACCCTGCAACCATCATTCAGTGCTTCTGTTAATAACAGATCTACTTGCACTAAGGCTACAGTTTCTTTTGAAGAAATGAGGGGTTTGATTGACAAATCATGACTGTATGGCCAAAATGGCATTATAACATTTGACATTAAAATGGCTTCTAAGGTTTGAGGATGTTTTGTTCCTGTAGTTTAGCTTGCCACTAACATCCTGATGTTTTCTTGAACAGTTGAAACAGCAAAAGCTGTCACCAGCAAAAGCTGTAAGTGGCATGACAGTGGTAAAGAGATATGGAAAGACAGCTGAACTGCTGCAGATGTGAACTTCAAACATGACAAGATTTTTGACTGACAGAAAAGTGGAACAGAGGCAGAATTCTCAAAGGTCTGTTATCTTTGCACTTCTCTCTTCTTCTGTTCCTCTCTATCTTGGTACCTTTTATCATTCTATTATCATGCTTTGCAACTGTACTGTAGTGTCCAGTGTTAGAGATTTTCATTCCCACAATTTCATCTGGTTTTCTGTCCTTTTAGAATATTTTACCTCAGTTTTATTGGAGAAAGCAGAATAAAAAGATAGGATATTTTTATTTTATATTTATAGGCAGATACAATAGGTATGGTAAGAGCTAGGGATTGTATTAAGAAAGAGGAAGTATGTTGAAAAAAAAGACTGTGTTTTAATGGATGTTCCATGGTTCTTTTAGTTTATTTTGTGTAATTCAAATATTTAAAAATTTAAGACCATTTGAAAAATTAGATACGGCGACCAAATTTCCTTTAATCTGAATAATTTAAATCAATAGAAACAGAGCACAGCATTTGTCATGATAAAATAATTGTAAAATGCTGGAATACTATTGAAAGAAGTAATTAAACTATTGTGTCCCAAATTTTAATGTAATCAATATGTTTCCAGAAAGTTTTTCACTGTAGTTAAGCCAACGATTTAGAATAAAAAAGGTTGGGAGGAGACCTAATAGAAAACTTTCAAAATGCTTTCATACAAAGCAGTTCTACAGAAATTTCATGGGATAAATTAGATTGAAGTAACTGTTTGCCAAGAAATAAGCACAAATCTGAACAGACTTGCTCAAAAGACATCTTTCTGTGCAGATGATGTAGAGAAAATGAAATTGCGGACGTGGGGCCCACTCAACATGCAGTCACCTTCCTACACATCTCCTACCATTTTTGTGTTGGAAAGTAGATGTAGACTGTTGCAGAAGAGTCTCTGGGTTCCTGTTATATACATTTAGATAGAGCTACTTATTTTTGGCTTTCCTAGTTTAATTCCTACAGTCACTACTGCACCTGCACCAGATACTCTGGCTGCTGCCCCAATCAGCAAAGGAAATAAACACACACACGCATACAGATACTGCTGGTCATCTTAGGCCAGCTAAGAAATTATGGCAAAACCTAGGCCTCTCTTTTTTCTCTTTTAAAGAAGTCTAAAAACACAGAAGCTCTAGAACTAGGAGGAGGATACTGCTATGCAAAAAATAGGAGCTCAATCTGCACACCATATTTTATCTGATTGCCTGTAGGCTGAACAACCACATATTACCCAGCTGCAAAACCATTTTAGTTATTTTATATAATTTTTCAGACTGTGCATTATTCAATAGTAAAGAGGCTTAGGTCTTAGTGCATGGTCTTCTGCAGTCAACTGGAGTACTCACTAGCAAGGAATGAGGGAGTCAGCAGTTGTCATAATTCTTTTGCTAAAAATAATGTTTTCATGTGTCTGCCTTAGTACTGGCTTATTGTAGCTTATCTGTTGCCTCATGAAAGCCCACTTCAGCTTTTTTTAATACTGAAATCTTACACCAAAGCACAATTTAAATGCAGAATTACTAGATATTTCAACCAAGTTTTTCTTTTTTTCAGTGCAGCCTTTAGCACAGATTTTACTAAGAGCTACACTATCCTCTTTCAATTTGTATTGTATTCTACCAGCTTATTGCTCTCTGCTTCCTGATTAAGCGACTGTCTGCTGGACAGTCAGTTTACAGTTTGGGATGGCTGTAATTTTTAACCCTGGAGTAGGTGCCTTCTTATGGGCCAGTGGAACTTGTTGTTGCTAGCTTTTGTTAGAGACAATAACACCGACACTTATTGTTCAGGATTCCAAGGATGGCACTTCTCACTAATTGATACTGAAGTCTGTAAGTGTGTAATTTCAAAGGAATCAAATCCTAGAATGCTAAAGGCAGAATCTTGGTGAAAATTTGGGAAAAAGACCCCAAGATTTTTATTTGCCCCTGATCTCCAGCATGGAGACTATGTGTAATTCTGTCCCACCTGCCCTCCTTAGGTTCAGTGTCAGACTAACAAGGAATCTAAGCAAAAAACTGGCTTTTAGAAGCATCTCAATGTGTTCTTCAAAAGGAGTCAGTTCAGATCCAGAGGTGATTTTCCTTGCTATTTTATTCACAGCCCCCTGCCCTTTCTCAGAATAACACCAGGATCTAGGACACTTGCAGCTTCTATTGTTCTGCAAGGTTGTCTGTTCCCTTCTGTGACAAGATGCAGAGTGGAATACAGCTTTGATGTGAAATTTCTCAGTCTTTCATCTTATAATGAGCTCCCCCAAAAGATCCAAAAGATTCTAGGCTAAAAAAGCTAAACTTTATTTAAATAAATAGTTGCATTTCTACTTTTTTATATAAAGAAAACATAAGGCAACTTGAGGTGACACCACAGAAAAAAGATTTATGCATTGTTCTCTTCTTGTCCATTATCACTGCAGACAGACCCTAGGTTTGAGCTGCTGGGAGCCCATAATTTCTGTGTAGTCCTGTTTGCAAGCTCTTCCCAGTCTTTCTAGAGCATTCTTTCTGGTGAATGTCCTGTCTGTTCCTTCTTGTGGTGTCCTCTGGCTTTCTCTCCCTTGGACATGCGGAGTTATCTCCTCCTATGAGGAGCAGGCTTCCTCCTCAATCGGTCTTTTCAAAGGGGCAAAACACATAACTAAGAACACACAAGTTAAACAAACGCTGCATTATTGTATAGCTAGGAACAATGGCATAGAGAATGACAATCCAAAAATATTGATATGTTAAATTAATTTCTAATAGTCTGTGTGCCCCGTGTGTGTGCACATGTGTGTATCATGGGCACTGGTTTATGATTTTTTCCAATAGCTGCTGACCCCTTGTATCAGTTTTTCTGTTAAGAATAAATCAAATTCTCTGAGGTACTCTGAGGTAACAAAAGACAGTTTGCTCAGCCTTTCTATAGTCTTCCTCACCAAAAATAATAACTGCAAGTAACAATGATGATAAATGAAATCCTGCTGTTTGTGGTAAAATTTACAATTGATTAACAGTGATATTTAAAACCTATCAACTGAAATTTTCAAACTTCAGCAAAGCTGCATTTTCAAGCCTCTGTGAGCTTGCAAAATCTAAGCCCAGGGTCTTTGGGTGCAGGCAGGCAGCATCCAAAGCAATTCCAGTTTCACTGTCAGGCTTTTCATGGAATCTCCCTGTCCACCTGAAGTGCTTTAAAACCTTCCCTTTCAGAATGTGCCGTCGTTCAAAAATAGTTCTGCAGAATACATTTTGTAATCTTCCTTACACCTGTGATTTCCATCCACTTTGTTTTTAGCTGTCCAGAGCATTTCCTCTTAGGCCTTACATTAAGGACTATGTAGCAAGGTCATTCATACACATTCTTGATATTCCAGCAGGCTTTCTCTCATCTATCTGCACCTGGAAGATGTGGAATGAATTTCAGGAAAATAATTTACTCTCCTGCCTCCCTCCTACCCTCCTATTCTCACAGGTGTTATTGTAGAGTTACTGATAGTAATCCAACGGGTACTTAGGTAAGACAAAATTTCATCATCATCATCCAACAGGACAAGCAAGTTTTTTGCATTGCTCCAGTGTTTTCACTTACCATCTATGCTACAAGATAACCTATTTAAAATGTACGATAAAATGAAGTTCAAAGCTATCCAGCAAAATCCCGTGTTACCAAATTAGGTTACTGTTTAGTACCCTTTTGTGTTTTCTTAGGTCCAGGGGTAGACTAGCAATCACAGCAATTGTCACTTGGTGGAGCCAGATTACTCTGCAAGTGAATGCGCTTTACAACTAGTTTGCAGAAAAGCTATCAAAGACAGGATTTATAAATAGTACTTTGGAGGAGGATAATAAAAAAAAATTGTGGTATTTCAGTACATCCTTTTAGGAATTAGAAGCTTTACGGCTTTGCTTTTAATTACTCTAGCACAGAAGTATCAGACTTGCTGGCCAAAGCAAAGGCTGCCTCCTTTTTCTGGAATAAAATGGGAATACAGTGTTGGTATATTTGATAATGTACATGTAAGCCTGCAGGAGACTATGCATAGCTGTCAATCTTGGTATAATTCTTTAAAGTTCAGAGTCTTAATGTTTATATATGTTTTTTTACATTATTTTCCCACAAATGTTTTAAATTTATGCCATACTTTCTAAATGTTCTTCGTAAGATCTGGAAAGATGCCTAATTTATTTCTGGTATAGAGAACAGATTATACTTGGAGAAAAAAAGGAGGGCATACCACGCTGTAAACACCTTCTCTATACTCTAAGTATGAAGAACTCTCAGTAACTTTCCCTCACAATTTGGTTTT
Organism: Phylloscopus trochilus trochilus; assembly: GCA_016584745.2. Taxonomy (NCBI): domain Eukaryota; kingdom Metazoa; phylum Chordata; class Aves; order Passeriformes; family Phylloscopidae; genus Phylloscopus; species Phylloscopus trochilus. The sequence continues at coordinate 37,047,936 of WQNJ02000546.1, forward strand.
TTTTTTTTCTATCCATATGAATGGAACACTTTAAAGAAATGTCATCAGTAGAAGCACCTACTCATTCTTATTCTGCACTGTGTGTGCTGTGCACACTGTAACACAGAACTTGGAGAATTTATGGCTCTCTCTGCCATTGCAGTACTCAGCGATCAGAGGTTGCTAGTGGGAGTGTGTGTGTTTTCTTGTGGTTTTGTGTGGGTTATTTTTTTTTCTATTATTCTTATTTTTTAGTGTTTGTGTGCATTGAATTCCTCTGAGATGGATAAGGATAGGTATTTTTGAAGAGTAGCTCTGACTGCTATGTGAATAAAATCTTACACTTTCAATATATTCTTTAGACTTGCCAGATCTCATTTACAGGGAACAGAGTCTGTCATTTGAGCTCAAGCATCACATTTTATTGCATAATATATTGAGCACATGGCTCTTTCCTGGTTGGTGACCCCTGTGCCAAAAAGAGCCGGTTCTTCCAATCAGCCATCTGTTGACAGATATATCCAGCAACAAGGGTTATAGAACAGGAGAGAAGCCACAGCTCTAGGAAGAGGAGCTTAAGATTGGCCAGCTAGAGGGGTCTATGTTCTGAAATCCAAGTTAAAAGACAAAATTCTCAGTGACATAATGGCATCACAGTCCCACACATTGTATGTCTTTGCTCCCAGCTCCCGTGTGTGTTTTTAGAAGTACATCTGCTTCCGTGACCTGTCGAGTCGGATGACAGTTGAGTTTTTCAAGCCTTCGAGATACTGGCAAACCTGGCACAGTATGTCCTTATAACTTCTCCTATCCTAGTATAAAAAAGTGAGAAAATCATTGAAAATCTGATGTTACAGCTTCCTAAACTGTACATACAAAATCATACAAGAGACATTATCCAGAACTACTAAGATTTTCTAAATAATTAGATTTCCTCAATTATTTTTCCATAGAACACATTTTTTCTCAATGAATATGCATCATGAAAACAAACCATATTTCTAGAACATCTTAATTTATAACTGTGGGCAGGTACAAGATATATGTTAAGGAGAATTAAAAATTACTGTATTTCTCCCCTGCAAGGGAGGAGGAAAAAAAGGTATATTAAACCTCTGTAAAGAACAGATCATATTTTATGGAAAGACAGCAATGACATTACTGGTGAAAAAGAAGAAAGGTCAGACAAGAAAAACTTGAAATACAGAAGTGGCTTTCCCACCTACAGAAGGGCAGGATGTGCTCTGTTAATACTGGAAGATGGAATGGGGGCAGGATACATGTGGAGTGGTGGTTTTGCACATCAAGAGTAGCTGAAAAGAGCCCTTGTGGTGGCCTCTTTCTAGATCATTGTCCAGAACTTCTATTCAGGCAAAATGGTGACAACCGTTAAATTTCACAGTGCTTTTCCAGATGATAAAGGCTATGGAGGTTTGGGAGATTTTATTTGGTTTTGTTTCTAACTGGATAGCTCTATTTCTCTTTTATACTTTTGGTTACACCCTGGCAAATTTGCATTTGATTCCATTGCCTTTTCTTAGGATAAGCAGTACTTAATTACAAGTCACACAGGATGTCTGACATCCTTGAACGGGGAAGAAAATTTTTGAAATTTCTTTCTTTTTCTGATTTTCTGCTTTCCTTCTGTGATACCATTTGAACAGCTGTATCTAGCTCTGCCAACAAGGGAGAGAGGTTCTCAGCTGAAGGGTTTTAAAAGTTCATTAATTTAATTTATTCTGCCTCTCCAAAGGAGATTTGCATTGTCATTGGAATAGTAGCTCTTATCTGATTTTTTTTCCCTCTTCCTTCCTCCCCAGTTGAATTGGAGATTTACAAACAGAATCCTGATTTCATGCATTTTCTAAAAGATATGTCTGGTTTCATTCCTTTTATATAAACTACTTGATTTTATGTGCTCTTATTTTCATTCAGTTTATTGCTCTTTTCTTTTTTTCTATTCTCCGTGTGGTTTTGTATCATCAGGAAATTTCACTTCTTCCCAAACGCATCTCCATCCAGGTTAAAAGGGAGAGACAGTCAATCAGTCAGTAAATCCCCACTCTCTGAAAACACAGTCGGCACCAGCTGTAGCTCAATTAAATTCAACACTTGAATAGTTCACAAGAGAACCCACACTTGTATACACACATTAATCAAATAAATCCATTTTAACCTGTAGTCATATTCTAAACTTTCAGTTAATAGCTTGGACAATAAAGTGTGGGCTGGAGATACGTGATGCAAGTAGCAGATAATTAAATCTTCTCAGCATAATGTTTAAACTTACAGTGTCCTGATATACACACTAAACAAGCTATGTTAAAGGAACCTAAAATATATGGTGTTTACATGGCTAAATGTTGATGTACACTTCTGAGTAATACAAGCAACTCAGCTGTTCAGAACTGCTTGACATCTTTCTAGTTTGGAAATAGAGAAAAATGTTTTAGTTTTCACTTTTTTTTTTTCCCTAGGATTGTGGATGCAACAGTTTGGAGACTATAGAAGACTATTTCTATACATGTTCTTAAGTCAACTTAAAAAACATTGTAAATAAAGTTACGCTTATGTTATTAAGACAGAATTTCTAGCTTCATTTTTTAATTCTGTGGATATTAATTCCCAAGGATCAACAATTTCATTATTCATATTTAGAACAACTAGTATGTAACAATATGTGCTTAAATCCTGCTGACTCCATGTTAATGACCCGTACTGCCTTGACCGTGGGACTGTACTTTATAGCCAGCAGACCCCTACTAAAGGGCACTCTAGCTAAAAAGCACCCCAGTCTGTGGAGAATACAGGCCATGTCAGAATCTATTCTAGCTTTCTAGTCTCATTAATTAAATGTCTTCTGAACAGATTTCAGACAAGGTCAGGCTGGCCATGCTGATTGCTGTTTAGAATGTGTTCCAAAAGGAGCATTACTGCCACTGGTTGGGAATATTTTACTGAAATTACTTTTGTCATTAAGTGACTGGTTGTCAAACTGAAGTATATTTAGCTTCGTTTGGGACAGCTATCTTGACCCCATGCTGGAGTGAGATGAAGATGGACAAGCAGTTGTCCCAAACCACAACAATCAAGTTCACAAACTCTACTGGGATCAAGTCCTGGCTGCAGTAAAATGTTTGAGTGTTTATATATAACATATATATGCAAGAGTTCCACCCCACGACCTCATGCTCAACCTGGTCCTCATGCTATGTTAGAAAAAGACTTAAACTTACACCTCTTGTTTAGACCAGGTTGTACACCATGCTGAACCTGATCTGGAAGTGTCAAGGAAAGCATGCTTTCTCTTGGTGAAAACTTTCAAGAAGCTTTAGTTTCATACTCTTGTGGAGTGAAAAATGTCTGAAATGTGGAATTACATGAGAAAATACTTCTTTTCACAGCTGTAGTTAAAATCCCTTTTTCTCTGAAGTGATGGGGAACATTTTTTGTGATAGACTTGTAGGCACAGCCGTGAAAATGTTTTGCTTGTCACAGGCCATCAGCAGTGATCCTCCCTTGGGCTGACAGCAGTGATACAGACAGATCACTTCCCACACCCTCTGCAGTAATTGACTTGGATTGCTTGATATGAAATCATGTGCTCTTTGACTGGCTGTTTCACCTTGCACCCAAACATTCCCAGTTCCAAGTACAAAAAGGCCGAAATTGGGAACCTGAGAAGTTATTAGAGACGCCCTGTGAAAATGATACCACTGTTCCTTCTTTTGCCTTGTGGCCTGTGTACTGACATTGAGAGACTCTGAAGTTAGCTCCAGAGCTTACTTAAATCAGTGGGATCCTTTGGGTTGTCTTTAATGTCTGTGGATCGGGTCCCAGCAGAACTCTGAAAATAAAACTCTAGCACTTTACAAAATATTATTATTATTATTAAAGTGCTGAAAAGATTTGCTATATAATTGATACATAATAGGAATTTCTATGACCCTATCTTAAAGCCTTTACCTCACTGACTAGCTCCAAAATAGTTTTTAAAGAGGATTGTAGTAGTGCTCTAGGTTCTAGAATCACTGGTGTATTCTTTCAGACACTCCTAGGTATCTGCTTGCTTATGGAACTCTGATTAAGGCATGATTTATGGTATGAAAAACTTGAACATCCTTTGGTACAAGGAAAAAAAAAGAATAAAACCCTGGCTTCAAAAGCTGCTCCCATTCTGAACCTTTAATAGATACTTTACCCATTTTTATTCAGTATGATTTTAAATAGAAGCACTGAAAACAGTGCCATAGGCTACAGGGTGGCACAGCTTTAAGGTGGCAAGTGAAGTAACTTGTGGATATTTGGAAGTGCTCAACAAAGCATAAAATACAACAAGGATCGGAAGACAGGAAAAACTCAGATGCCTACAAATAACTGAATGTTTCCCTAGGGCATAAACATTAATGACTTTAATTAGATTATAATTGCTAGTGGAAGCATAGTCTTGCACAAGATAAAAATATCTGATATTGCATTTGCAACTAGGCAGCTGCCAGAGAAGTACAAGGAGGTTTAATGTTAAACAGAAGTTACTTACTAAATATAAAGTGGTGCACAGTATATGCTCTGTTCTCAGGATATACTCATATATTTTTCAGATGGCAGCACTGCTTCATTTATTTGGCACTGAGTTGTACTTGTTGGAGTTAGAGATTGTATTAACTGAAAAGATAACAGATGGCAACAGTGTTTGTTTAACTGAGGGTCTTTAGGGACCTCTGTATTTTATTTTCATCAGTACGCTTGCAAAAAGATGCCTCAGTATAACGCTTGGAATACCCTATCCTTGCATTGAGTGAAGATCTAGATATTCATCCAATGTTTATAGCTCCACAAATTAAAGTCCTGATTTAGATCCATGAACTGCATTTCAGCTAAAATAGTCCTGTTACATTCCAGGAGGTTTGATACACGAGGTTATCAGGCACGTGTGCAACATGGCCACATGGTGATTGTGTCCTGAGTCCTTTTGCCTGTTCTGGAACTCTGCTGGTTGCCAATCTGTAAAAGTCACAATAGGGAAGTAAAGTTGATTTAAAAAAGTGGCTTTATTCTCAGTATGGGAACTGAGAAGCTTTAAGCCTCAGCTACAGTCTTACTGAAACATTACCTCTCATGGAATCTCTGTTCTCCTGGCTTTGTGGTGGCATAACCACACCAAGAAGAGTGCAGAGCATCTCTTGTCCTCTTAACTTATAGTCAAGTGGTTAAGTTTCCTGTCAAAATAAGTTTTAAACCCCTGAGGTAAATGAAAAATGAGTTCTACTCTCTTCCACACTGTTTAAACATACTAGCCATTAAGCAATTACTGATAGAAGGGCCATAACAAAAACACTTATACTGAAAAGATGCAGCTGCTGAAGATTGGTTCAAAATCCTGTGCAAATCAGAGAATCCCTGCTGTCTTAGCATGGGGCAGATCAGGTATCCTACTCCTAGTTTCTCATATGGACAGATCATCTGTCCAGTAATGTCTACTATGTTAGAGGTAAAAGGATCCACCGTTACTGGCATCTGTTCACACTATTAACAAGATGAAAGATTTTTTTGTTGTTGTTATTGGTTTTCACAGGGAGGGGTTACATGAGAACTTTGCAATTATGAAATATTATGAGAGAATCAAAATTGGTTAAAATATATGAATCTCTCAATTATGTGTTTATATTGGTGTTAAAAACTTGCAAGAAAAGTTTTAAAATGTAATACAAGTACATAATACATAAAAACCCTGACACTGGATCTGACTTTAATCTGAAACATAGCCTGAGGCAGCAGGCATTTTCTCACTGAGAGCATTTGATCATTGACTAGATCAAGGTATTAGCTCTGCAGCACACAGACTCAATTCATGACTGAGATCAACTGTTACATGGACTGTTTCAAAAGCATTTGGACACTCTCTGGGGGAGAGAGCCTGTGCTCTGATCAGATCCAGGTGAACAAACCTGTATGGACACTGCCTGCAATGTGAAAATGGAACAGTGTACACTTTTAAGCTTGGCACAGTTGAACACATACAACTCCACTGAAATGAAATATAAAGGAATAAATGTAGATGAAAAGGCACCACGGAAGGTACTGATCCCACAATGTTGATTGTACAGATTAATAGTTATTTAAAAGTGATTAGTTATGCTAAAATATTATTGGGAGGTGGGGTTTTGTTTAAAGTCCTCATCTTTAAAAACAGCATGATTATTTACCTGATAAGATCATTATCATTGCTTCCCAGGTTAGGTTAGTGACATTGACCATTGGGTCTCAGGAATAGCTGCAGGTGTTCTCAACTAGCACAAACACTGCTACAATTAATTTACTTCTGCAAGACTTTGACCTTGCTCCTATAGCAAATAAAGTGTTTCAAACAATTGTAAGAACATTAGTTACTCCTAATGAGAACACTATTGATTACAATTATACAGATGCTTTACCTTTCTAACATAAAGTTGTAGCTTGTTAGTGATGATGTGAAAAATAGGTCAAATGAAAATACTAGAGGCCAAATTCTGAGATCCTCGTTTCATTTTTATGCACTTTTTTCTCCTTTTAATTCTAGATGGATCAAGCTTTCGACAAAGAGATCAGTTAGGAAATTGGGAGAGAAAAACAGTCTTTAGCTCAATACTCTTCACTGATTTACATTTTAGGTAGTGGTATTTCCTTAAAGGATTGTAGGTCTTTTCATCTTCTCATATGCTCTGCACTATAGCTCTTTTCATTTGCTTCATCTCAGTATTTTTACCCTACTTTCTTCTTTTATACTTCTTTGACTGTTTTAACCCTGTATCTGCCATAATTCTGGACTTTACCTCCATGGCCGCTAAACAAAATAAATCCAAGATGACAGTTACTGTCTTACCTGTAATGATCCACTGACATATCTCACTTTCCCTTGCCCTCAATCATCTTCAAAGCTAAAAGCTCTTAAAGTGGGATTTGTCTTCTTCCATTTGACTCTAAGGAGTCCCAAGGAAATCTTGGCTCCTGCATTTTATGAGCAAATGCCAGTTTAGTGGTCCAAAAGCTCAAAGCTTCTTCCCCTTTCCTCTGTAAGTGGTGATGCACAAGCTTGGTGTACCCCGACTTGTAGGTAATATTGTTGGTTGTGTTGACTGCCCAGTCTGTTCTTCCTCCCTCCCTCCCTCCCTCCGTCCTGCCTGGAGCTATCCCTATTCCTACCCCTGCTACATGAGAACTAGCATAAATTAGTTGTTTTAGCCACTGTATTCTTCTGTATATTGTATGCAAGATAACAGTTTAAGTAACAGAAGAAAGTTCATCAAGATTCATGCAGTGCAGAACAGTCACTGTAAGTACTGAGTGTTTTGAATATGGTAGAGCTGATGCTGTAGGAATCACATATTTCTGGGAATATCTTAGAATCCTAGATCTTGATTCATGAATATCAGGTGTTACTTATTGTATTTTTTTAAAGAAAAAAAAAACAAACTTAAAAATGTGATTCAGCCACACTTATTGTGTACTAAAAGAGACTTAAAGCAAGGGACATTATTGATCATTGAGTAGCTCTAAAGTTGAGCAGTGTTAACGCATCCCTTATTTCCGGGAAAATTTAAACAAATGTTTGACTTTAAATGCTCATAAGTTTACAATTACTGAACCATTTTTCATTAGCCATGAATAATTTTTCCTTCCTCTGTGAGGATTTATAAAACAACCTGGAATGATGTGTGGAGAATTAGCCATTTTTAAGATTTCCATGCTTGAAAATTTCAATCAGCACATATGGCGAAAGCACAGCTTATTTTTCATGCTGGCTTAACTCAAGTGACTGAATTGATTTTACTCATGCTTTCCAAAATAATTCATCACTGGACTGAGAACAGGCGCAGACATTTTTGGCTTGACAGAATTTGCATGAGAAAGCTAGGAGCCACTGATGCAGGGGAGGGCTGAGCAGTGGATGGAATTCCTCTTTAATGACAGCGGTCACTACCAGCTGGATCCTGAAGAAGCTTGATCTGCACACTCAAGTGAGCAATAATGGAGGATTCCAGCAGAAAATTAATAGACTGACAAATACTTTTTGTGCTTGATGAACTGTAATTGCATAGGAAGGCCAAATGCTAATGGTAAAACATAGCCTAACAAAAAAAGATTTATGCCATGGATATGGGGATCGTTATTTGACTGTCTTCTCAAAGCAGCAGTTATAATTGGGGAAAAAAAGCCCCTGTCAATCCTTTAAAAAAAATAAAAATTATGAAAAATTAACCACTGCTCACATTCTCTTTTGCATTTTGTCCCAACATCTAGTAAACTACAAAGAAAAAATTACAACTAGTAAAAGTAAAGCAAGTAAAACCTTGGGAATTTCATTTCTGGACAGAACTCAGTGGCGCAACTCTACCTTGAAGCAGAGCACAGTTCAATCATCAGTACCTCAAATGGTAAAAGGTATCTTGGCTTATCTGTGCCTAATATCTGTTCCCGTTCTTTATACAGTTTCACAGAGATCTTTTGCTTTTCCTGATGGTTTGGTTAGCCAAATGAGACTTTTGGCAAGCTCTATGGAAGTTACATCATACAAAAGATAAATAAGGACTTGTTGGCAGATCCCAGAAACATCCAGAACAAAATGGTCCATCACCAAGGGTGGCCCTGACCCCAAAAGCAATGTCCAATTATATTAGCCTGTCTGGGGCAGCATGGGTGTGTTAACTGAATCCCTGGGCTGGGAGGTGTTGTTTCTCAGCAGGGCTGTTTGCTTCAGCTGTAAAACCACTTTGATGCACTTACACTGTTTGTGGGCAGCTCTTGCCAAGGTAATGATGTTTGGAGAACAGGTATTCTTGTTTAGTAAAACAAACAAGAGGTGGAGACAAAGCTGAGTGCAGATACACCACAGAGGAGAGAGGGAGGGGAAAGGGAAAAAAAGAGGAAAAGAGTGGTAAGTGCTGACCTTGGTATAAAGGGAAATAAGTAAAATCTGACCACAAGGAAAAAATAGGCTTAGACTTTACAAGGCCTTCTAACTATTGTTACAAGCAGGTTTTAGAATAGAGTGTTTATGATAGTAGGGCAAAAAACCCTACACATGCCTTGAAGTGGATCTCCTCAGATCTAAAAAAACCAAAAGTTTATGATTGTGTTTGTGAGTTTAAGCATCAAGACTTAAAGGATACAGTCTGGAAAGCCTCTCTAAATATTTGTGATATTTTTTCTAGGATAGGTAAGGCAACCAACTGTAATTCAGACAATTTTGTTGCTTGCTATTCCTTACAGCTTTTCCCTAGCTGATAACTATTCAGAGCCTTGCTTAGTTCTTTCCTTTCTTCCTGAAAAGCAGTTAATTCAGTTTCATACCTTCTGCTTGTTTGTACAGGAAATAAAGCAAAACTCTTGCTGGTTTGCACTGCAAAAAATTCTCCCTGAATTTCAATTAATGAACAGGTTCATTGAAAATTCTTCACTAGCTAGTGAAACATAATTATCCCTGGAATAGTTAGGGCCAGTTCACCTTGCCCCTGAAAAGAGTAGTGTCTCTCTTTTCTGAAGCCTTCTGAATTCAGCCCTTAGCTATATCATTGTTACAGGATAGATAAATTAGAGAAGAAATGGGCAATATAGGTGAAGCTTATTGTCATTTTGGGGTTATGGATTGTTCTTCTATTTCCTGTCTTTTTCTTTCCTAATCCACCATAACTGTGCCAAAGTATATGAAATGGTGTTTTTTCCTTGTCTGAGAACAGTGAAGCCTGCTGGAATTAATAAGTGAATCAAGGGTAAATGAACTCTGAAAGTGAATAATGAGAAAAATCTCTGCATAACAAACCTTTTTATATGCCCATCAAGAAGACCTGCCACTTTTAAATGAGTTGCCTTTAAATGCGTACAATGTATGAAAGAATTTTTAATACCTACTTTATGCCTTAAAACATTTTAATGCCTCATTAATACACTTGATCAGCCAGGTTGTTAAGTGTCCATCTCCAAACAGTGATAGAGTGCAAGAAATTGCCTTCTCTACCAATAAAGTGTTCCCTGAATCCCGTTCGGAACTGGTGTTTTAAGGTTAGCAAGATAGAAATTGCCAAAGAAATTGTGCTTTTATTAAATGCCGTTAATTTTTATTCTTTCTGAGCCTCAAAGCTGTTCAAGTGTTTAATATGACTCAGATTAGATGCCCAAAACAGTGCTTAAAATTTTTTTTCTGTCTTCTGAAAGAATACCTGGCATTTTTAGGAGCATTCTTAAAACTTTAATTTGTTGACATTTTCCCTACAGATATAAAACATGCAAGTTGTAGTTGGCTTCCAAGCACCATCACCAGTGTTTTGATCTTGTCTGTGCAAACAGGACCAAAACAAGTTATACTGCCACATGGATGGCCACGTCAACAAGAGTTCCTTTGGAGCTGATGAGAAAATCTTTTTGGTTAGGCTTGCAAACTTTGTCTGAACTGCCCAACGACTGGCTTGTGCCAATTCAAAGCAAGAGTGCAATTGAGTCAGTGCAAAGGCATGTTTTATTCCCAGGGCTGCTGACCAAGAGTATTTTGGCATCATGTTAGTAACTGGACCTTAAATTTGAAATTCCAGCTGAATTGCATGCTCCAAAATATAGGCAGACCTTAGTGTTGGTAGAATTCACCACCTCATAGAAAGAATGTGTTTTATAATGGATCGTAACTTGAAATAATTTCTGTGCTATGTAAGTAGAGTTCTAATTGTTGTGAAATGATATTTCAGTATTAGAATTAAATGCTGGCAATTTCCCTGTGGTTGAAAGGTCACCCTCGTGATTGTCAAACATCATTGTGTTCTGACTGGTGTCTCTTTTGCTGAGTTTACTTTGTATTTATTGAGTATGTTATTCATGGTATAAGGGCACTTCAGTCAAGGAATGGCTATTTCACTGCCAACAGCTTGACAAGTCAAGATCTGTATGTAGCTTTCATTCTGAGAATTGTAAATATTTTTTTTACTTCTAAATGTCTCTACTTATTTAGAGGTGCTTGAATAGCCCTTCAATTTCAAGGCTCTTACATTTACCACCATTAAAAGTATGTATGTTTTAGATGTTTGATTGGCAGCTGCATAGTTGACTTTTTAATGCGAGGTTTTTTTGATCAGTTTTTACTTGTATTAGTAGTCCATTTCTCCGCAAAGTGATTCTAGGATCACTCTCCTCACTGCTGTTGAGAAACAGGACATGAATTAGAGGCATTGGGATGATGTATATGGTTGATGCTTGAAGGATTGTGGGCAGAGAATAGTCTGGGAGTGATGCAAATTAGATGGATGCTACTTGCCTTGCTGTAAAGTTGAATATGACTTGGAACATGTCTAAGGAGACTGGGAAAGGGGAAAGACTTTTCTAATCTGTAGTCTCTGATGCTTGGTTACTCTGCTTACAGAATCAGCTTCTGAAAACTATTTTATAATTCTTTTCTGTTAAAATGCTTTTGTTCTTGTTTTCCTTGATGACTTGCATTGCTATCCATTTTAATAAACTTGATTAAATATTTAATATTGATTGCATTGAACTGGGAGGCTTATGATATTTCTGCTGTGTTCCCACTCTGTTTACTGTTAACAGACCCTCATTCCAGTAGGAAAACCCCTTAAAGTAGCAGCCTAAACCTCTACAGTAACAGCCTCCAGACTCAGCTCTTTGGTGAAGACAACCAAAATATCTTTAAGGACTCCTTTATTTTGTGTCTTCGGCTTCCCTGATACAGCATAGAGAACAAAAATGACTTTCAGAGGCCACTTGTTTCTCCTAGCTATGTCCATGCTCTGCATAAAATCCATCTGGCCTGAGCTAAAGGTATTCCCTTGCATGGCAGAAGAAACTGTTGTTTGTTTGTTTACAACAACAAGCACACTGTTGTTTGTTTGTTATGTTTTTTCTGTTATGCCAGGACTATATTCATGTTTATACATGGTTGCTACATCAATCCATGGAATACAAAAACCAGCACAACAGGGCTGGAAGAAAGACAAGTAAATTAACCATACAGTGACATTCTGGAGACTGCAGATTTAGCAGGGACAGTTTAATTCATCTAATTATGCTTTATGAAAAGCCTGCTGAAAGAGAGCTTTTTTCCTCAGACAGATACTGAACAAGTATCATTAGCATAGTGGTTACTGATGACCATGCATGAAGATGGGTATGTGGTATGTATTACTAATAGCAAAAAAAAAATCAATCTTTCTTGGATCTTCTCACTGTTTTCAAAATCCAGGATAGGGATCTAGGGACTAATTGGCCTATTACACACAAATCTCTTAGGAAGACTCACTTGCTACTTGATGCACTCAGGACTTATATAATTGTATGTCTTAATTATAGAGTGGTGAACTTGCTCTCATAAAAAGAGAGCAACTTCTTCCATTCCTCAATGTTTACCTAGTTTTAAAGCCAAGTCTGTACTTCTAAAATACTTTCTACTATGGAGGTTACATTCCTAAGGACTGGATACCTTAGCAGAACAAGGTGCTGATCACTCATATGTCTAAAGGTTGTGACTATTTCAGGACTAATTAAAGCTGAAGCCAGAGTGGGAGGTTAAATGTGCTTTCCCAGTGCCTGATCCAAGCAGGGAGAGTGCAATCCAGCAGGAGTCTGGTAGCAACATAATCCACCGTGTTCTCTGTCCACTAACCTCTGTGGTGAGTTAGCTCCAAATATCTCCCTGATGGACTGTGAGTGCTTTCTGACCAGATGCTATTCAAATGGATGAGGGTAGAAATATATTGAAAGTGATAAATTCTTCTCCAGAAGAGCCTATTCACTAGCTTTTTTCCCTGTTTGGACCAGTTGGTATAACCTCACTGGGGTACCCACCATCTAACGAAGAATTTTTTAAAATAAATGAATGAGTCAACTTGAAAAGAAGTATGAAAGCAACATGTAAATTTGTGACGGGATGGGGGAGGGAAGTGGGAAGAAAGCAGTAGTCAAAACCTATTTTGATGCTTTCAAAGTCATCCTCTAGCATGACAATCTCTGTCTAGACTTAACACAGCATTCTTCACATCAGAGTGGTCCAACAACTGCAGTCACAGGACAGGGAGCAAAAAAATAAGGATCTGTGTGTGTTAACTTGTGGTGTGATTTCTCAGCCACACAGAGATTGTAAAGGGCAGCACGGATACCAACAAAGCAAGAGCACCCACATTTCCAGCAAGATGGGGGTGCAAGTAGGGGAAACTGCACTCCCAGAAGAGAATGGTTAGGGCACATTGCCCTCGAGCCCGGCGAGAGAGTGGTGTGTGTGTGTAACTGAATGTGGGTGATGCTGTAACTCCTGGGATTAGTTACAGTGTGCTTAGAAATTTATAGATATTAATTAACATTTCATTCTAATATTGTGGTTTATATGTTGTGATACTCATCCTGATTGCACAGTTTACTGACTGCCAGCTAATCACATCATTATTAAATCACTGGTTTCTTTGTTAGTGGTTTGATTTAAAGCATGTGAATTGAGCAGTTTTTCCTTGTAGTGTACACTAAGAAGACATCCCTTGTGCAGCAGCAAGGTGATTGCTCCTCAGTCACTGCCTTCAGGTGGCTATCTTCAGCTTTGAGTAGGGAGTGGGCTGTCTTAAAATGTTCAGGTTCTGAGGAAAAAGACAAGCCCTCTTGCTGTCTCCCCATGGTAGTTTTCTATTTATGTTGAATGTCATGTCTTTAAGTGAACACAAGATATGTCTTGCAAATAGTTGCTTGGGTTCTTTATGCAATTATCTGTTTTGTATTTTAATCTTCCAGGCTAAAAAGGGAGAGATTTCATCTCCCTCAAGCAAAGACTGGCTTGGACTAGCAAAGAAAGCAGCTTCTGAAAGTGTCAGTCAAGTGGATTTAAAAACTCAAACCAGCCAAACAAAAAATCCCCTAGTACACTTCCCTGTGTAAAATGGTTTCCCCTAAATTATATGGACCAGAAAAGCCCAATAATTAATTAACCATTATTTGAAATATTATTTTCTTTTGAACCTTGTTATTGCTTTTATAATTTCTTGAAGGTAATTAAAATTGTGTGGGTTTTAAAATTATTTTTTAACCTCCTACAAAATCCCTTTCCACAATAAATAAGTACAGGAAGTTAATATTGCAGGAGGAGTGTGCTGCAGGTTTGAGTACAGATGAAGAAAGTCCCTGAATAGGTACTAAATGGGATGCAAGGAAGAATTATGAGTAATTGTCCTAGTTAGTTTTGTGATTTTCCAGTGATATGCTCTCCAGGCGAGTTCCTAGGTTTCCGGATGGTCTGTGGCAAAGCAATCAAAGATGTGGATCGTAACTGTAATAGCAGGTGGAGCAGATCTAATTAAAATAAGCCAGGCAGGCCGTGTGATACTTGTCTCTATTTTCAGGCCTAATATTAGCATGAGATGAATTGTCTCATATAATTACATACTTCCTAATGTTCTTCCAAAATAGTGTTTCATCCCACACAACACTGTAGTTGCAAGTACCTCCTCTTTAAAAGAGACATATGCAAATAATCTTTGTAAAAGTTATCTTTGCAGGAATTACTTCTTTGCTATGGCAGCTTGGTTGTCAGCTGCTGAATTCATCCAAATCCATGTGCCTAACATGAGTAAGAGGTCTCACAGGCAGGGAGAAGGTGTGTGACTGAAACTCTTATTTCTAATGGTAGCAGCACCTCATGTGATGAAAAGGTAAAGCTTGTAAATATTTACAAGGGAAAACCTATATCGTGGTGCAGGTTTTTGTTCTTAGTTTCAAGCGACCTACTTAGTTTTAATCAACACATACTTAATGTTTACACCTCATTAAGTGTAGCAGCAGTCAGTGCTTTTGTTTCATGTAGACCCTGACATATCATTTGGTGGAAGTCTAATGTAACTCACTTCATGGCTCTTTTCTTTTCCTTTTTAAATTTCCAATGAAATTTCTAGTGAATAAATTAGTAAATTTATCATTTTCTCTATAATAGTGTCACATGGACAGTTTGATGAAATAGCTCATTACAGTCAATGAAGTGAAATATGAGTTCCATCAGCACATTTTCATCAAACGGAGTTACAGAAATTAGCTTGCTGTTATCAAGGACTGTGGAATACAAAAATAAAATTAAGCAAGCTATTAGAGGATAGATTTAGGGAGGGTCCCAATTGAGTTGGAACGCAACTGCCACTGTGGAAAACAGAAGACTGCTGTATGCTTAAATGAATTGTGAAGCATCAGTATTAATTGTTAATGATGTACTTTAGGGACAAAATTAAATTCGGAACCACCTGAGTGTACATGAATATCACACACTGCGCAGCCACTCAACCAGGAATGAATGAAAAGCGAGAGCTTGCTGTTCTGCAATCACTGTCAAAGTTTGTAACTGAGCTAGCCCGTCTCCACCAGTGTTACTTCTATGACACCATAACAGGCCAAATAGATGGATATTCTCTACTGTTAAAGTTATCCTTTCCCCAAGTATTTTCCAAAGTCAGAATGAAGAAAGAATCTGACTCTGAAGAATCTGCAGTACTCAACCTGGGAGAATTAAGTACTGAAATATACCCGTGCATAGTGGGCTGCAGCTGTTGATGGACAATGAGTTGATTTTTTAAGTGCTGATTTTTAAGTTAGCAACAGTCAATAACCTGCGATCAAGTGTGATGTACTCAAGCCTTCTCATTCTTGGATTACTACTCCCAATATTTGACTTTAACCTTGGAGCTTCAGCTGACATTTAACATTTTGTTTTAATAAATTATTATTGGACTTTATTTGTTGTGTGTAGAGGGAATTATTTCAGCTGTTTCCACTTATTCATGTTATTTTTGTATGTGGTCCCCTTCTAATTTTACTCCTTAACTAGTCTGGGAATGAATTCTTAGTGTCTTGATAATGATGTTACACAGTCTAAACACTCCAGGCAGCCAAATGCCAGTTTCATGTGACATTTTTTGCAGGTGTCATATGTGGTAAAGTTCTTATATATGAAAGCAGAGGAGGCAGCCTAAATCCTGCCAGGCAGGAACTTGAAGGGATTACTGCACTTAAGGAAGCTTGGAGGCTGCCTGACTTCTTGTTGAAATGAGAACTGGCTCACTGTCATACTTATTTTCTCTTGAAGGTTATTGTCCTAAGTAAATTCAGTTTCACAATTATGACTCAGTCTCTAATGAATTCTAATAGACTAAACTGCCCGCTCCATTTAGAAGCATGCATGTGTAACATTCTCTCCTCCACTGAGTCATAGGACTTGCCTAATTTTGGAGACTAAAATTAAGTTTAATTTTGGGATGGCATTTCCCAAAAGGGACATGAAGCTATAAATAATGGAAAACCGTAACCAGTAAAAACTGTTTGCATTTTGATTGCCCTGTCATTTCTATTATGCAATAGTTTCAAAGCGTAGAAACTCAGGCAGTTTTGTAGTTGGGGAATATTGCATGGACCGCCAAATTTAGTAAAATACCCAATTTATCTGTAAATGCAGAGTCACTTGCTTACAAAAGTAGGATGGTGTTTTGTCATTTTCACAGGTCTGCTTCAGCTATCCACAGAAAGCATTCCCACAGCCATTTTTCAAATGCTTCTTTCTACCTTACTGATGGACTAGAAAGGCAAGAGAAGATTTGGGAGATGTGATACCAGTTTGGCTTTTCCCCTGCCACCCTGCTCCCACATTACAGGAAATATTACTATCCCTATCAAAGAGGTCTGATCTCATCCAGGAAGAAGTCAAGATAAAGGAGGATTAAGATATACAGTCATTAGGCTAAGGTGTAATACAGTAAGAGGTCCATATACTTCCACTTGGAATTTTTTTCCATCCAATTTAGTGCCAGATTTTTAGAATCAGCTGAAGTAAGTTGAGACTTAGAAGCTGAGAACAAGATATTAGGAGTCTGTTGCAGATATACAGGCCTAGAAAACAGAGATTTCTGATAGGTCACTGGATTGGGCAAAACATGAGGATAGGCTCAGGCAGAGGAGAAATCAGTGGAAAAGTGTGACTGATAGTTGGTAGGTATAGATGACTGAGACTGAGGCACTGTCACAGTAATTTACTTTTGAGAACTCTGTAATGGGAGATGGCAGAGGACCCAGCTGCTGCCCTCATGCCTGGAAAAAACATTTATATATATATTTATACTTGTCACTTTCTCCCGGTGTGGCATGAGACAAGGTTTACAACTTCTGTGTAAGGGGATATAAGGAGTGTACACTTGTGTGTAGGCAAAATGAAATTTAGTGTTAAAATTTTGAGAATATCTGTCACCATAGAATCCTAGAGTGGTTGGAGGTACCTTAAAGATCATTCGGTTCCAACCCTCCTGCCATGGACAGAGACACCTTCCACTAGAACAAGTTGTTCAAAACCCCTTAATCCAGCCTGTCCTTAAACACTTTGGGGTATCACGCATCCACAACTTCTCTGAGCAACATGTTCCAGTGCCTCACCACCCTCACGGTAAAGAATATCTTATTTAAACCTACCCACTTGCAGTTTGAAGACATCATCCCTTGTCCTGTCAGTGCATGTGCTTGTAAAAGATCCCTCCCCAGTTCTCTTGTAAGCCCCCTTTAGGCACTGGAAGGTGCTCTAAGGGCTCCCTGGAGCCATCTCTTCTGCAGGCCGAACTATCAAAATTCTCTCCATCTGTCTTCATAGGAGAGTTGCTCCAGCCCCCTGATCAGCCTTATGGTGCTCTTCTGGACAAATTCACATTTTTGTTCCTATTAAAGCTGCTGATGTCATGGATCTGCATTATAGTTCCCTGAAGGTTATTCTAATGAACAAATCTAGATTCAATTATTCAAAAGTGCTGGAATTCTGCCTGTACAATTTTCACTTCACTAATGGGCTGGGCAGATTCTGATTTTTCTCAAACAGTTCACAAATGAAGCTTAACATCATGTTGTTAACTGCTTTTATTACATTTCCCATAACATGAAGCAAAACATAAATTTTAAATGCAGGAAAATGAAAAAATTGAATTAATGCAAGTCTGAGGTTTTGTTCAAAATATTCTGGTGTCATTATTGGCTTTTTTTCATTTCAGTTCACATCAGCTTAACACATTTGCATTCTGTCTGTTTATATGACTGACAGTTTAGGAGAATGCAGGGTAGGAGTTAACCTGATTGACTTCCATTTACCTTCAGATAGCCAAGCTCTGGTACATGAGTCGTATGTGATCATGCAGAGTTTCTGGTTCTCAGCTAATTTGTATCTCACATTGCTACCTCTATCAAAGCATAGTATGCACAAAGACACTATTATATCAGTATTATTTTTTGCTTCCATTTAATGCGTATCAATATATTTGCAGTTTGGCCGAAGTGGCATGTTCTGTGTGTGCCTTTTACACCCTACTCCATCGCCCTTTTCTTCCAGCTCAAACTCTCCAACAGATCAGAGGAACTTAAAAGGAGGATGCCTGAACTTAGTTCTCTTCAGTTTGCATAAGACTCGATGTACAGTTTAATTCTCACGTGTTTCAAGCCAAATGTTCTACTCTTGTCCTCTCTGACAGAGGATCTTTCACAACCTGGAAATCACAGCTGAAGTTGTAGCACACCTTCAAGCGTGACCCTGCAAATGCTGCAGCCTGAGACTTGAATTCTATAAGATCTCTTTTGGATAAATCCACTTGCCCACTGCAGTAATGTGTGAGGACTAGAGGCAAGCTTTAGAAGCAGGCTGATCTATCAAGTGAGTAAGCCACTAGTAAAACTGAAAAGAAACCTTTTAAAGACCTGTGGTAAATTGTTTAAATTTCACTGGCTTAATCCCTCAAGTATTAAGCAAACAGTCATGAATTGGGACTTGAGGAGGAATCTGAACAAGATGAGGGTTAGGGTAAATGTTCGTAAAATTAGAGTGGTAAAATTAGAATAATAAAACAAACCCAAACTGTTAAATGGGCTGATTAAACAGTAAGAGCTCATTTTCCCCGTCTGCTATTCTAGTAATGTTATGTTCATTTTAATGACATTCCTATATCTTTCAGGGCTGTAAAAAGTTCTGTACATCTTTCTGACAGCAATAGAAAGCTAAGGGCATGCAGCAGAGGCCTAAGTGACCCTGTGATAAACTGAAGCAACTCTGGATCTGCTAGACTGGTAAGGCATGACTTGGGACTGGGATGGGAAGCCAATGTCACTGCTGGAGAATGACATCCGACACAGATACCTCACTGCTCTTCCTTTATGCTCTCTGTATCTGGAAAAAAGGGTGATCACAGCATTGTACAAAAGGGCAATCCAAATTGTGAGTTCATTTTGGATGCTGTGGGTTTCTCCCCTTGTAGGAGCTTTTCTGTCTCTGTTGGCTTGTAGAAAGCCTATGATATCCTATGATAGCCTATTGATTAAAAGTGGGGCCTAGGATTGATTAATGCTAATGCTTTTGTTGAGTGGCATAGAACCAAAATTCCAGTGGAGAATTTAAAGGTTTGGAGAGCCCAGGCGCTAATCTGGTTTACCTTTATCTGAATAAAATTTAAAGGTCATTACACTAACCAACCACATACAGCAGTCTCTGTGAAAGGATCCATAGCGTGTTTGTATTGTGCAAGTTTAAAGCAAGCCATGGTATTTGGTATTTCTGTTGTGAGAAATCTGTAATACTGCCACAGGAGTCTTTACAATTTTCCTGGGTTTTCATGGGTTTGAGGCACTGTCCTTAAACAGAACTGTCCTTAAACACTTCCAGGTATCATGTATCCACAACTTCCCTGGGCAATCTATTCTGGTGCCTCACCACCCTCACGGTGAAGAATTTCTTCCTAATATCAAATCTAAACCTACCCACTTTCAGTTTGAAACCATTCCTTATTTTCCTGTCACTGCAGGTCTCGTAAAGAGTTCCTCTCCATCTTTCTTGTGGGCTCCTTTTAGGTATTGGAAGGCTGCAATTTGGGCACCCTGGAGCCTTCTCTTCTCCAGGCTGAACAATCCCAATTGTCCCAGAGTTCCCTTGTAGAAGGTGTACTCCAGTCCTCTAATCATTTTTGGTGGCCTCCTCTGAATATGTTCCAACAGGTCCATGTCCTTCCTGTCCTGGGGACACCAGAGCTGGGTGCAGCACTGCAGGTGAGATCTCTCCAGAGCAGAGGGGCAGAATCCCTCCCTTGCCCTGCTGGCCACACTCCTTTTGATGCAGCCCAGGACAATTTTGGATTTCTGAGCTGTGAGTGCAGGGTCATGTTAGCCTCTAACCCACCAGCACCCCCAAGTCCTTCTCTCCAGGGCTGCTTTTGATCTACTGATCCCCCAGCCTATGTTGATACCATGAGTTGTTCTGATCCAGGTGCAGCACTTGCATTTGGTCTTGCTAAACTGCATGAGATTCCCACAGGTCCACTTCTTGATCTTGTCCAGGTCCCTCTGGATGGCTTCCCAGCCTTCAGGTGATCCAACTGCACCACTCAACTTGGTGTCATCTGGAAATTTGCTGAGGGTGCACATGATCCCTTCATCATAGTATCTTCTTGGCAAGACTATTGAAGACATTTACTGTGGTGTCCTTAAATATCAGCTGTTCTTTAAGTTATGTGTGTTCATCTTATAGAAATGATAATGTGATATGGAAATAGCTCAGTTTTTTCTCCTGTAACTTCAGGAACTAATGGAAATTTCCTTTCCTCTAAATCCTCCGTGAACACTTGAATTGCTCTTTTTATACACATTTGTAACAATATGTTTAATAAATGTAACATGTTAATTAATTCAACAGCATGGTTATTCTGCCTGTTAATTTTGTAGTGCAATTGTTCAAAGAAAGACTTATGGTCAGGGAAATAGCTAAGGACTAATCCAACATCCTGAATAGGATTCTTATTTATTTCTTGAGAGTTATGACTGAATCACATCACCCTCCAAAAAATCCCCACCAATTCCTCCCTAACTTTAAGTAGTGTAATAATGTTTGCTTACTAAAATATTTTTCTTGTTTGTTTGTTTTTCCCAGAGAATTGTCCACAAAAATATATGGTAAAAGAAAAGAGATAAAATCATTCAGTAATGAGACTCTCTTGACTAGAGATGGGTAAGAGTGAGTGAGAGGAACCGAAAAGAATATTAAATGAATGAAAGATACACACATCCTACCTGAAAAACTTTAACAAGTATGTTCTTTTTTCCTAAAAAAAAAATAAGCATTTGAGAAGAATGATGAAAAAATTTCCTGGAGAACCTACGGAAAACCCACTAGATTTCATTAGCAGACTTGGATCCGATGGTCTGAACTTCTTCAATATCTTTAAAAGAAACATCTTGTAAGAAATTGTTAGAACCAAGGATGTTGAAGTCAAC
This sequence comes from Phylloscopus trochilus trochilus, assembly GCA_016584745.2. NCBI lineage: Eukaryota > Metazoa > Chordata > Aves > Passeriformes > Phylloscopidae > Phylloscopus > Phylloscopus trochilus. The sequence goes on from WQNJ02000546.1 coordinate 37,069,188, forward strand.
CAATTTTGCCTTTTAGAAACTATTGATTACTCTGAGAAAACTCGTTCTTTATGCCTGACATTGTTCTGTCTTGTGGGTCTGGTGCAGACATTCATTGCCATTCCAGCAAGGAATGCCCTTGTATTTTCCAAATTTTGACTACTCTTTTAGCAAAACAGAAGCGTTTACCTAAAACCTGAAACCAAATAGATGTGGTTGTCTGATCTGGTGTTTCCTTAAGAAAGGTCCTTGAACTTCTAAACAGCCAAGTGGGACTTTGACCCAGAGGGAACACAATTAGGTATTTATCCATAGCCTGCTTGTGGTCTTTCTTACAGGTTAGGAGCTAGCAAACACCAAGTTTCCACCAGAAAGCAAGTTAAAACCACAGCAGATCATTTGATGTAAATTTGGTCAACAGAAAAATATGCAGATCTTTAACTGGTCTGTTTAGGAATAAAATTATCTCATGACTGCTTTTCTGAATCTTCTGCTCTACTCTGCATTTAGATAGTTTTACTTTTGAAATACATTGCAGAAATAAATGGAAGGTTCACAAAAGAGAGAAAGAACTTGTTATGTGTGTCACTTGGGATTGATTCTTAAACTTCTTTGGGACACAAACAATTGAGTACTAGCAGTATCAGGGAGGGTGGGGATGATGGGTAAGATAATCTTTCAGTGGAGACAGGAGTATTTCTGTCTCATTTGCATATGATATTAAGTGATATTAAGTGTAACACAACAGGAGAGAATAGATATCCTGGGATAGACTGTTCTAATGGTCTGGTAATTAGGGCACTGGAGTGGTAAATACAAGTGTCGTGATTAAGATACCTGCTATTATTTGGGCAGCTGGAAAAAGAGAATTTCATTTCATCTCTCAAGAACTAGTTATTCAGAAGACTGAATTACAAGATCTCCCAGAAAGTACAAGGGCAAGAGGAAGGGGATAGATGTATTTTCTATTTAAATATATTTTTAACTTAACTGGAAGCATTTGTCAGTTGCTAAGTATTTCCACCAATAATGTCATGTCAACTGAATGAGCACTTTGGGGAAATAAATTAGTTACTAAAAAAAATCCAGTTACTCTGGTATACAAAACTGTCCAAGTTTGCTGACAGCCCTGTCAGTAAACTGGTCCCCTTCTATATATAAAAGTTCATTTCCAGAAAATCTTAAGCAGTTTTATTGCCTCAATCTCATCTGATTTCCCTGGTTTCTATTAATTAATTAATTTTTATGACAAAGAAATATTTTTAAGCCTCTCATTATGTGGGTCTACAAGTAAACACCAAGTGTTTTGGCTTCTTAGCTAAGTGTCAGTAAGCAGATCAGAAAGCATCAGGAAAGGCTGGATTAATTAAATACAAGCTTTGATCTCTATTGCTTTTCTCTGCTATGTTTTTAAGTAGTCCTTTGGGTTTTGGTTCATTGCTAGGTTTTGTTTGTAGATAAGGTTAAGGGCTAATGTGCAAGGTATTTGTGCAAAAATAGTTGTGCTCTTGCCAGGTGCAGTAAGTGCTTTGGAGGATTTACAAAATGTTTAGTTAGGGTGCCCATAGCTACACACATTTGAATGGCAATGTGCAAGTGCCATACAGACATAGTGAATGATAGTTTTTGCCTCAGCTCACAACAAAGTGTGGCTTTCAAGCTTCATCTTTATTTTTAAACATGTCTGAGACATGCTAGTATACATTGCTGTGCTATATTTGAAAAAATAACACATGAAGATAGTAACATGCAGTGATTTTTTTTGTTTGCTTTTAAACAATTTTTTTTCCCTACAAATAATTGTTTAGAATATTGGAGTGATGGAAAACTTTGAGGTTGTGGAAAGGCGCTCTGGAGGTCATCTGGTGCAGCTCCAGCTGAAAACAGGGCATTAGACTGCGTTAAAAGGGGCCCTATCCAGCCAAGACTTTAATATCTCCAGCGAAGGAGATCCCACCACTTCTCTGGAAATCTCTTCCAATGTTTAACTCTTCTCACAGTAAATAATTTTTATGTAATATCCCAGGTTCTGCATGTTGCTTTTTGCTCTGTCACTTTCCTTCCTTTGGGAGACAGTGCTTACATCCCCTCTGTGACTACCTCTCTTAGGTACTAGAAGGATAATTTATATTGCTCCAGTCCCATTTCTGCTGTTGGCTTTTTAACATTTTGTTTTAACATCTGGCATAGTTTAGTTTAATCTTAATAGAGTAGATTATTAATGATTACGATGCTCACTAAAACCAAAACGATTAAATGGAGGGAAGAGTCAGTATTCCCTTTGCCATTTATAGGAAAATTCATTTCCTATGCCAGGGAATAAAACTGCAGGGGGATCAGAAAGATGTTCTCCACTGTATCATCTGCTTTCTGGACAGAAAAGGAAAAGTTCATTGTAAGGCACCCTTACTCCACCTCTGAATTTAAGCAAATTCTAGCTCATAGAAATTCTTCTTGCAGACACAACAGTGTGACAGGTGACTCTGACTTAGTGCTGCCTGTGTCACTTTGCATTAGAAAATACAATGTGACTGACATGAGTGATATAAAATGTCAAGTAAGACACTTGTCAAAAGTGGACAAAATTTGGACCTTTTCTGTTTAAATGCAGCAAAAGAAACTGTGTCTTAAAACTAAGTAAGGCAGCCTAGGTTTTGTTTGGTTCTCCTCTTTGCCACACTAAAGGTGACCTGAGAATACTAACTTCTAAATAGTTACAAAGGGTTTTATAAATTTATACTGACAACCTCTCCCAGTGATGATCAGGAGCAGTCTTCATCAGGAGGCAAGGAAGGGGACTTTCACTTACATTTCTTTCTCTGAAATTTCTCTCTCACATTTTCCTGCTCTGAAGGTAACAACTCCTGCATTCCTAATGCTGCCTTATAGATTGTCTCCAGCTCATTCCCATGTGAAGAGTCACAGGAAAGCAACAGAACAGTCCAGTTGCCTTAATTTCCCACCTTTCTCATCCCTACTGTTCCTATCAGCAGGAAAGCCTCCAACACTTGGATAAGATGCAAAACAGAGTTTCTGTGCCTTACACTGTGATTCTCTGTATAAATCTTTGGACCAGTTTCATCTCTGTAAGGAGATAAAGATGCTCAGCAAGTAGCAGCACTTGATCACTTGTAGTGTTGTAGCCATGGTTCACAATATCAGATTGTGGCCTTGTGGGGTGCACTTTTACCCCCGTGGGAGAAAAATTCTGTCCTAGACCTTAGGGTATATAACAAGTACATTATATAAAAATAAGGTAAAGTTGTAGTTATGAAATACAAGTAAAAGAAAATATTTGGAGTGATCCACAAGTAGGATTTTTATTATCTGGAAAATATTTATTGGCTGAACAACTCTTAGAGGGTTTTATTATTGACTTTGGGGAAGCTGGACTATGGCAAAGGTGCATCTCTACAAGGAAGTTTCCCTTTAGATATTCTGGAAAAGAGCTTTCCATGGATGCTCTTGCTGTTCAATGCAGATTCATTCTTCAGTGCATCTTGCAGTTGTGCCCTAATTTGCTCTGAGAGATCTAGCCCAGACACACAACTTCCTCCATAAACTCTGGTTTTGATAGATTAGCGGACAGACTTGTTGACTTCCAAATAAGCTGCAGAAATGGTTACTGTATATTAGACCACATACAATTGCATTCCTCTTTACATGAAAACACTCTTCATCATTTTCATTTATGAATAATTTTAATACTACATAAAATGAATTTTTGAAAGATATATTTTGTTTGTTAGCTGAGTGAAAATAAAAACAGTGATTTAATACAAAGCCACCTGCTTCTCTCTGGTGTTTATGAAGATGAATGCAATTAAATTAATTTCTGGGATGCTTTCTAGATAGTAATGCTTTTGTGCCATGATATAGCTACATAGATTTAGATGCAAAATTTACTGGGAGGGAAGGTGGTCTGTGACAATAGGGCTGTTATGTGGCACTTAAACTATTTTGGTTAATTCTGCAGGAGATATAAACTGATGACAAGGCATACATATAGATCTCAACTCTTCTCTGTTTATTTCTTCTGCCTACCAAGGACTCATCTCAGAAAAGAATAGGAAGCCAGATTTGCCAAAATCAGTAAAACAAGACATTGTATGAATTGTGCTGCCATCCCAAAGCTTATTACTAGTATGGCATAGGCTGGCTCATCATACTTAAAGATAAATGGACAAGTACAAATTAGGGGGTGATGTAGCCAAGAGTGGTCTAGTTTAGGAGGCAGAATTCTTTCAGCTATTAAATACAGTGTACTATAAAAGGACCTTTGACTTCTGGCTCAAAAAACACAACCAAAATTCTTGGGGGAAGGAGAATATTTTGAAAATACAAACACTGCTACGTCCTTCATTTGGGCTGGAGCTGTTGACTGACACCAGCATCCTGACCCATTTCATATACCAGATGTTGAAGCTTGATTCTTCATTGCAGCTCCTTTCTTTCTTGTGTTCCTTACCTCTTGAATATTATAATTTTCAGCAAGCATTCACTTATCTCTTTTCACTGTTCTCTACTTCCCCTGCATAAGGATTCTTTTATAGGTCAAACAACATAATGTATTGTGGTGCTTCAGCAACCCCAGCTGTGGCTCCATGTGTTCCATACCCTAAATAAAACATGTAAGGCAAGTCCTTAGGTCACGCAGTTGAATGTCTGTGATCAATCTTTACCATGCTGGGGTATATCAGTCTTATAAGGTGTTACAGCCAGCATCTTTCAGCTAGGATTATGCAGCAAGAATAATAAAATATACAAATACATAATTTTTACACTTCTTGCCACAAACACATAAATCTTTTAAGGACACTAACGTATTTCCACAACCTGATGTATGGAGTAACTTGTAAAGTATGATATCTAGAGAGGAAAAAACTCATTATTTTTCTCTTAACACATGAATGGATGCTGTTGCTATAAATTTTAAAGAGATGACAAATCTTCTCAGAACTGGAGCAGAAGAGGCCAGTGTTATGAGCTGCAAAATCTTCATTCTCTGTTAAGGCATTTTATTAGAAGAGATTGTGGGATGGTAAAGGGATGGCAACAAAAAGGTTATTTAGAGAAAGGAGAGTAAAATGTAAATATTTTACATTATGTCATAAACTAGACTTTTACAAACAGTTAGCTACAACGGTTCAGGAAATTACATAGTGCTTATGCAATCACTTTCATCATTTACTGAAATCTGTTCACTAACCATGAGTGAAAAAGGGAAAGATACTCAGTTGAAGGAAAATGCCAACACATTTCTCAGTTGTTTCAGATATTAAATAACTACATGTTTTTGCAGCATATGTTCCCATGACCTTTACTGCATGGATTGAAGGATATTTTCATAGGATGTCAGAATTCTCCTCATAAAGGAAGAAATGACATATTTTCAACATGCCCACCTTCTGAATTGTGAAGCAGCATATCATTGGAAGGCTAACAGCACGGGTTATACCCTATATAACAGAAGTGCAAATTCTACTTGTCATGAGCCTCTCCACTGTGGAAAATAGGTCACCCTTATTAGGATTAGGGTCCTGTAGACTTGTTTCTATCCTTGATTCTGCACCTGACTTAGTCCTTAACTTTTCAGCAAGTCATTTTTATTCCTCTGTGCTCAGAAGTCTAAAGCCATGGTGTTTAGTCACCCCTTAATGTAGTTCAAAACTGAGGCCATCTTCTGCTGTTTGGAGAGGATCTAGCACAGTGTGCCCCTGATTCTGTTTGGGTCACGTATGTGCTACACTAACCATTATCGTGCAGTATTGCTTCTGGATTGGCCTTTGCTGAAAGGACAGGCATTGGCTTAAGGCAGACATGGTAAACTTCATGTGTATAAAAAAAGGGAGGATGTTCTTCTGTGTATGTGAAAATAATTAAGCAATTGCATGTGAAAAATGAGGAAGATACAGGAGAGTGAATAAAGAAGGTAGGAGCTTGAAGGCACGGCATAGGAATCATTCTTTACCCACTATCCAGAAACCAGCTGAATTTCAGTGGTTGGTCACAAGTATGCAGTTGGCTCTTGGCACTGGAGATGGAAGTCTTCCTTTTGGCTGTTGGAATTCTCTCTAACAATACAATGGAGTTACTTTTGATCCTGAACCACCAAATCAATTTAAAAGAAAAAAAAAGGCAGCAATATTTAGATTAATAGAAGTTGATGCAACAAGGAGGTATAGAAATACCCTCCTTTTTCTTAGACTTTAGAATTCACAATTGGAGACTCTCAAACTGAAACTGTGTTTTAAGTTAAAAACCATTGGGAAAGTTTTGCTAAACTCTAGCTTTCGGTGTATGCAATCAGCATGTGGAATCATTGATTATATATTTATACATTGAATAATTTATACATTTTTATTCTGTATCATGCCAGTAAAGGAAATGAAGAACACATAATTTGTGCAATAATACAAAAAGCAGTTTTGTCTTAAACTAGATGAAAACATTTTTTTCTAATATAAACCTAAAGAAAAACAATACTCTTATGGAAGTAAAAGGAGAAACAGGAGGTATTCAATGGTTTACTTCTGACAATAGCTTCTGCACATCCCACTCAAGGCAATATAAACTGTGCTATGTCTTCAGAATCGTGGTGGCAATAAGCTGTGATTAATACACCTTTAATGTCACACGCAAGAAGTCAAGACTAATTCTTCGCTTTGAAAACTAAGGGCTTACAGATGGGCTGACAGTCTGAAATGCAAATTTCCTCAAAATTTGTTGTTTTGCTTATCCTTATCTCTAACTTTTCTGATTTAAATCCTTTCTTTCTTTTAATTACATGAGGGTTTTTTATTTAATTTCTAATCATATAAAGGTGGACGTGGTTTTCCCAGATAGGCTCTGGAGTCCAACCTCCTTAGACTGTAGACTGAATAGTTGGTTATCTCTAGGGTTGGAGACCAGAATAAATATCTTTTCTATGTTAATTTGCAAAGAGATATATTTTATGATTAAAATAATGTTCTTACAGTATTTTTCTTGATGCCTCTGAGTTTCCAATGAAAATAATTTTACCACACATTGTTCCAGGATCGTAGGTAATTCTTAGATTTAGTCAGAGTACTCACCACAGTAGATGAGGTAGCACTTACAGACTGATGAAAGAGGTGAAATTTTTTTTTAGGGGAAGAAACAAGCAAACAAGCAAAATACCCCAAAACAAACCCCTAGCCTGATATTAAACTGAGTGTTTCATGAGACTGCAATATGTTTGGTCTCCTTGCTATTTTTGTGCAAGTTTGGGACACTGAGAGAAAGTTTGTGCCAATACCAGGAGTAGATCTTTGAATGAGAGGGATTTATGTCCAGTATGTCTTCCCAAGATTAATTTCACACCTCATAATTTCTTGTGGAAGAGTTGTCCAGAAAAGGCTGGATCAATGCAGTGAGATAGGCTGTTTGGTTGAACAGAAACTTCCTTCTTGCTCTGGACCAAATGAACCTACATCTCTTTTGATGTAGTCTTGCTGACTTTTACAATGGTGTGTGTAACTCCCCATGAAATTAGGTTGGGCTGAAGCTGGTCCTTAGAAAATTTAGAAGGTTTGTACCTTCTCATATTTTAAAAAAATGGGCAGAAGTTCATTAACTCTGGGCGTTAACTCAATCACCGTATTTTAAAATGAAATGTCAACTAAAAAACATGGTGGTATCTTCTGCATTAATACAGGAAAGTGTACTTTCAGTAGTAAAACTGTATGAAAGACATCTCTGCTCCTTTTCTTACCAGATGTGACTGTCAGCACTTTGCCCTGGTTTTTACAGCTATCACATCTGGCTAAAGATGTGACTTGTACTAGAAGATCTAATCATGGAGAGAGGCCAGGCAGTAGTTTGCAAACAGGTATGATGTAACTACTGTGGTGTCTCTTGACAACCATATTCAACTTCCTCCAGCAGATGGATCAACAGACTACTCCATGTGTGTCTGGATAACAGAGTAGGAGAGCAGTAAATATCTAGTGGAGAGGACATGTTAAAGGCTGTCAGCTTTTAGGACTGATGGAAGACCCTCTCATGATCATTACTGCAATGATCTTCTTCCTCACTTTCTTTGTTCTGTATCATTTTTTTCCTTAGTGAGTACTGAGAATATCTCTTTAAAGCCCAGTGCAGTCATGGTGTAACTCCCCATCTGGTTCTGCACAATCTAGCTTACACCTGAGGCACTATCCATGCAATGCTCTGCCCCAGCTAATTAACTCTGAGCTAGCTCACACTTCTAAAATAGTGCTGTAAAGCATTTAAATATTTACTTGTGAGGAAGAAGCTGTTGTACTGGAGGGCCATGGCCCTGCTTTCCACTTTTTCCCATTAGTACCATCCAATTACTTACATTTGCCTGGGCACCTGACAGGGTTGCAGCTACTTAGCTGGCTTTGTTCACTTGGAAATTGTGAGGAGGTTTTGGGTAAGCACTAAACAAACAGTGAGCTTAGAGATAATTTGCAATGTAGATAGACATGTACCATATGGATAGACAAAACAGATGGTGAGTGAGGGAGGAGGAGAGTTAGGAACAGAAGCACAGAACAGTGAACAGATTTCCTCCCAGTTGCCCTAGAGTCTAGTACAGGGTCAAAATTAGGGCCCAAATTCCTTGGCCTGAAGGTTGGTTTCTTATCAGTATTGCTTAAGCCAGGGAGCATTCTTTTTTTATTCCCTTAGGTCATTTGCTCACTTTGAGTATTGCTGTTACCTCCCAGAGAATTTAAACTGGAGTTTGTCTTTATGTCCGAAGAGTTTAGAGATTTTCTATTCACAGTGGTTCTCATCAGGAAAGGTCAGAATAAATGACATTTTTCATAGTCAGTCTAGTTTAAAACCTGGCTGTGGTTCATGCATAACAACAGCAACAATTTGCATTTATATAGCACCTTTCATCCCTTAGGACCTCACAGTGCTTTATAAACCATATGTGGGAATAACTTCACTGAAATAACAGTTGAAAATCCTCCTTGAAGTCCTGCAGCCTGCGGAATAGCTGAGGGGCAGCATACAGTCCAGCACTGCTACACAGCCTATAGAGGAAAGTGTTGGGAAGGTGCTGTTTCTCACTAAACAGTACTGCTAGACCAAGGGAAAACAGAGTTAAATTGCACAGGAGAAAATTTGGCTTGAATGCACTTTGAGAGGACATTATCCCCACAGAAAGAAAATCTTGTGATAAAAGTTCGTGATCACTGGTCATCAGGGCTTTGTTTTCCTGCTGCTGCTGTAGGATGATACCTCTGACAGTACAAGACATTGTTGTACTGGCTCAGGCTGAATAAATCCATATATTTCACTGTTCACACTGTCCTCAGGCAGTATATGTATTTGGGTTAGAAGATTCCTTGCAAACTATGTTTGGTAATAAATATGATCCCAATATCAGCTGAACTTCTCTCTGCTTCAGTCTGACAATATTAGCATGGAGGGTTTTTGGTTACACAGTGCCTTCTCCTCCAAAAAAACTGAACTCCACGACCAAACTAGTGTAGTCATACACATTCTGCTTACTTACAATGATGAAGGTACTGAGATGAACGTGTTATCTACCAGAAGATTTATAATACACAGAAAAAAATCTTTACGTGGCTTTGACTTAATCAGATAAAAATGTGCATGGTTCTAAATTAATCACTTCAGCTACTAAAAAATAAGTTACATACATCCCCATACTGTCCTTTGGAAGTGATAAAGCAGTGAGAGAGCAAAGGATACAATGACAGACAGGCTTTCTGTGATTTCAACTTGTTCCAGTGCTTTTCAAGGTGAGCGAGCAAGAGTGTACTCTTTTTTTTTCTTTTGATGTAATTTTCAACTGAGTCATAGGAAAAATTAGTTTAGAGATTAGTATAGCCTACCAGATATGCCATTAAGCTTGCCATTGTCCTAATCACTGGACATGCAATTCCTATTAGGGAGCAGGCAGAATTTGGTGTACAGCTTGAATCAGAGGGAGGCTTGTACCGTACAGCATTCTGTGAGACCAGCAGTCAAACAGCTCTTTTTAAACATCTCAGTCATCTCTGAGGGCACTCCTCATGCTGTCCTGAAGGACACCTGTGACAGTGCCTGACTGGCTGCAGCAGGAGTTGGTGGTTCTCAGCCTCCACTCTCAGTGCTGTACAGACCACCCCATCGGGGCTGATTCATCACTGCTGCCTGTGTCGTGGCACTCATCAAGGTGACAACCAACGTTTCTGCAGGGAACTATCGAGTTATTAAAACCCATAGTGATGATATAAAAATAATATTCCCCTGAGGACACAATTTGTTTTACAAGAGAGGAGGGCTGAGAAATGCCCCTGAGAAAGCCTCTTATTGTTACTCTTAGAGTGCAAAATGCTGTACTAACAGTCTAAGAGGAAATTGGCTGCTTAAATGACAGGTTGCCAAACCTTACCCCATCAAAAATGCCTTTTTTCACAGTATTTTATACTTTACTACTTTGACCAGGAGAACTCTTTGTAATAAGGTGTTTAGTTCTTGTGACTAATTTGCTCAAAGAAAAACAAATTCCTGTAACCTATTGTTATTCAGCACTGTTTTACTTAAAACGTACTTCACTTAAGAAACACCTAAAAACATTTTTCCCCCCAGCCCTGCCTTTAAATAAATATTTTTTAGTAGAGGTGTGTGTTTGGGTCACTAAGTTGTGTGGTATTGTTTCAGTTACTTGGCTGGATGATTGAAAATGAGTTAAGCTTAAGAGAAGAAGACTCCAGTATGGGAAGGGAGACAAGGAGAAGATAGATGTCTATAAAATTGTAAGTGGCACATGGAAAAACAGAGAATACATAATAGAACTCTTTGCCATAGGGTGTGCATAAAATGAAAATTCCTGTGGGTGCCTAAAGTAAATGAGCAAGAACATGGGAGTAATCAAACAACAAAATAGGTATCCCCATACACAAAACAAGGGTGTGTTTCCTTCGTTTCATGAAGTCCCTGAGTTACGAAACACTGGGTGTGAGGGTGCAGTCTGAAGGGTTGTCACTTCAAAAGAACTTTTACTGTTTTTGTCCTCTTCCCTTGACTTTGCTGCTGGTCAGCTGGGGATAGATTACTGGGCCAGCTGGATCTTTGCTGTGGCCAAGTGTCTTGTTCTTCATTTAATGAATTTCTAATCATTCTTGCCTGTCAAATTTGCAGGTGCATGTTCTATGAAGCATTGTATGACTTATGCTTTCTAGAAATGTTAAAAGTAAATGGAAAAAAAAAAAGTTTGTTTGCTTTACAAGGGGAGACTGAAAAATGCGGGATTCTTGATATCCTGGTCTAACTTCATCATGGTCCCTTGTGCTGCCTTTAATGCAAGTGAGCTGAATCTGATGTGAATTAAGGATGGCACAAGAGTCCTCCCACACTAAACTGACTCTGAGCAAAAGTCGCAGTCAGAATGGGAGGAGTGGGTGTCCCCAGGCTGGATTCTGACCTGGAAAACACCTCTACTGCTATTTCTGGCTATGGAATAGAGGCAGAGCCCCAAGATAAACCAGTGCTTCAGAATATGATTAGGAAGAAAGTTCCCGTCTTCTTCCTTGGTCCCAAGGGGTCTAAATGCTTTGACTAGCTCAAGGGATACCTAGGGGCAAAGCATTGTTTCTGATTCTTGTACTTGGTCTAGACAGACGTCTAGATTTTTCTGGGTTTAGAGGTGTTTTGAGTTGCTGTATGTAATGGAATTCTCCCTATCAGTCTCTTTCTTTCTCCCTTTTCTCCCTTGCCTCTCTCTGCTTAACAGACTGAGCCAATGGGGGCCCTGGAGATCTCTGTGGCTGTTTTAATCATGGATTTAGCCCCTTTCTTAGTGCAGCAGCTTCATAAAATATTTTTCAAGGACAACTTTTCTCCCTAAAGGTTTGCTCAGCAGCAATGACTGTCTCATCTAGGTAATCTATTCTGATTAATTTGACTTTAGCTTTCTCGCTGCTCCAGTGGAGTCCAAATTTGTCAAGGACTTTAACATATATACACATGTACACACCGGGGAAGTTTCACCAAAAACCCAAAAACCCAAAAGAACAAACCCAAAACTAACAAACATCCCAAAACAAAACAAAAAACCAAACCAACAAAAAACCAAACAACAACCCCCAAATCAAAACAACAACAAAACCACAAAAAACCCCAAAAACAACACACACACACAGAAAGCAAAACAAGACAACAACACAAAAACCCCCCAAAAAGCAAAAAAAAACCCAACCCCCCCAAAAAAAACCCAAAAAAAACAACTGAAAAAAGACAACCAAAAAAACCCACCAAAAAAAAAAAAAAACCAAAAACAAACAAACAAAAAAACAACTAACCAACCAAAAAAAAACCCAACAAAAACAACCAAAATCAAAAACAAACAACAAAAAAAAACCGGTTCACAATGGACTGCCTCCTAATTTTATTAAGAGGCTCACTCTGACCGGAGCGGCACGCAGTGAGTATTTAGCAGTTGAAGCTGCGGACGCGGAGCAGTTTCTGTCACAGCCGCAGAGCAGCTCCCAGGACCGCTCTGTGTCCGCGTTCCTGTTCTATCCCTGCTTTCATTTCCTTTATTTCCTTTATTTCCTTCCCCGGTCGGGGCGCTGGGCCGGCAGGGGGCGGTGCCCGCGGGGCCCTCAGGGCGCGGCCGCGGCCCCGCGCAGCGCTGAGGGCAGCGGCCCGGGCTGCGCTGCCGACCCCGCCACGGCCGGGACCTGCGGCCGCCGAGGTGCTGCGCTCCAGGGGATCGGGAGAGCCCTCGGTATCAACACGGGCTGGGGGTAGAGGGATCGAGAGCGGCCCTGCCGAGAAGGAGCAGGAAGGTGTTGGTGAATGGAGAGCTGCCCATGAGCCGGCAGTGTGTGCGCACAGCCCAGAAAGCCAATTAATTGTACCCCGGGCTGCATCCAAAGCAGCGCGTCCAGCAGGGCGAGGGAGGGGGTTCTGCCCCTCTGCTCCGCTCTGGTGAGACCCCACCTTGAGCATCCGGCACAAGAAGGACATGGACCTGCTGGAGAGAGTCCAGGGCAGAGCCATGAAGCTGGGGCACCTCTCCTATAAGCAAAAACTGAGAGTTTAGCCCGGAGAAAAGGTGGCTCCGGGGAGGCTTTATTTCAGGTACAAAAAAAAAAAAAAAGGCTTATAAGAAAGATGAAGGCAAAGGTGTTAGCTGTGATAGGACAAGGGGCAATGGTTTTAAACCTTTGAAAGAGGGTTTGCTTTAGATTAGATATGAGGAAGAAATTTTTTACAGTGGGGTTGATAACATACTGGAACAGGTTTCCCAGAGAAGTGGATCCCTCATCCCTGAAAACATTGAAGGTCAGTTTGGACAGGGTTCTGCATAACCTGATCTAGTTGAAGATGTCCCTGCACCTCAAAGTAGGAGTCAGACTAGGTGATCTTTAAATGTCCCTTCCAACCCACACTCTTCTGTTGTTCCATGGTTCTATGATCTCTGTGTTATCCCACACCCTTTTCCCTCTCAGTATTTGCTTGTTTTGCTAGTAACCTGTCTATTTCTTGTAATCTATTCTGGCAGAGAAACCCATTTTTTTATAGGCCCTCTTACATAGGTCTTTCTTACCTTGCTCAGAAAACACACTTGACCTTAAACAACATTTGACCAACATTTGACCACTTTGCTGTCTTAGATTAGCTTGTTTAAATGGGAATCAATAATAGAATTAATAAAGAAAGAGTTAAATCTTTTCTTCTATCATAAACCAATAGAAGCATCACTTTTTTTGCAGAACTAAAAGAAAAGCTGAGGTAAAATGAAAGAAGAGAGAAGAGAGAGCACCCTTAAAGATGCTGATAGGGTCTTGGATGATATCAGAAACTGAAGGATAATGTGACTGGAAATTTTTACTGATGGGCCATGATGAATTTCTAACTCCCCATGAAAATAAGTCAGTCTTCTATTCAGCTGTGGTTTCCCTGCCTTGCCTCCTGTATTGAATGCAGGTTTGAATAAGGAAAGGAAACCAGAAAGGGGAAGTGAATGTAAGCCTGGTCTTCTTCATATCCCATGGGGCAATAGTATTGCAATGGCTGTGAGTTAAGTGGAGCACTTACAGGTGTCTTTGTGAGGCTCTCAAGCTGGCAGTGAGAACAAATTTCTCTACCCATGCCTTCAGAGGAAGTGGTTGTGGAGCTCATTGTGTACAAGTTCAGAGAAGGTGGCTGTAAATCAGTTGTAGTTCCCTTTCCCCCGTGTTGTCTGTCCCTACAGACACATGTGTGCCTGACCCCACAGTGTATGTGCCTGAGCTGGCCCCGTGGTTCAGGTCCTGTCTGTGGCAGGCTTTCCCCTGACCAGCTGCCATTGTCACAGAGGCTGTAAAGGTGTTGTGCTGTTGCTCAGCCCGTGAATACCCACCCCATGTCCTGTGTGTTGTGTGCTTGATCTCCTGAGCTGCCATTTAATCCAGGTGGGACTGAAAACGTCCTTTTCCACAACCCCTGAGGGTGTCCAAGCTTAAAAATGTGAGCTGCGATGGGTGACTCTCAAGAGGGGTCTCAGGGCTGGAATTGGAACATCGCACTGAAATAGGGCTGATTCCCCAGAGCTCAGGAGGGCTGAGCCCTTGTGGTTTCTTCGTCTTGGTTAGCACAGAAAGGCCGATGAATTTCCTGCAGCCCTGATCTACAGAGCTTTCCTAATTTACCATATGGGTTGCTTTCCTCCTCTTTGTTCTAGGGTTGTCTGTATCTTTGGAAGGTCTCTTCTCCAAAAGTCTGTCTCATTCCTAAGGGCATACCAGAGGTGTGACTGCTGTGCCTTTTAGATCACTTGGTACTTTTGGTATTTGCACTTTACTGCAGACAGGGAGATCATGAGAATTGATTGAGTCCAGCTAGAATGGGATAAGCAGACAGGGGCTGTTCAGAGAGGCAGACTCCAGATGCTTGTCTGTGTGGTGCATTACCTTTCCTTACTTGCTCAAGGGCACCATTGAAAGGCGGACACATTTGGAAGCATTAGCATTCCTCCACACCTTCTGAATAATTTTACTATTTTATAGGAGTTAATTTTGTTTGAATTTCTTCCTGTTGTTTTCTTTCCCAATCCCCACCACTTAGGAGGTCAACAGAAAGCTACAGCTTGCCTCATATTTATTCAGTGACTTATTCAGATCAGCATCTGTCTCTTCAGACTTCTCACATTTAACCCCTTATTTTGGGTAGAACTTTGCTTCTAGGTTTCAGGAAAATGCACTGTGTCCTCTGCAGTCTGATTATGACATTGAATTTGGAGAAAGATTTCTTCTTCACAGGTTTGAAAATTATTGAAGGGAATGTTGTGTACTTGTTTTGTTTTCTGTTAGACATCTTGCACTTTCCAGAGAAGTATAGCTTTAAAAACAGTATGTTCTGTGTTATGATATCTAAGTAAAGTCATTAAAATATCTATACCATAGCGTTGGTAGATTAAACCCAGGTTGTTCCCACAGGAATCAAATACTCAAATCAATACTTCTCTCCAAGCCAACTTTATTGTTTTAAGCAGCTTTTTGTTGTTTAAAAAAATGTGTATCTGACAGGAGTTACCAGCCAGAGGTATGCCTTAGGTGATAAACTAATGTTCAGCAGAAAGTTGGCCAACAGTTTTATGTCCTGATTTTTTTGGGGGGGAATGGGGAGAGGGGTGGGAATATTTGATTTTGCTTCCTGTTTGAACACAATCTTTTAATAAAACTTTCCTGCTGTCTGCCGTATACTTTTGCCTCCACAAAGTGACTTACATGAGGGAGGCAGGCTTGAGGCAGCCCTATTCTTGAGGCAGCTCTGAATAGCCGCCCTCTGTGTTTGGGCTGTGAGTAAAAACCATTCCCCGTCCTTCTTGGCTTCCCATGGTGCGAAATGAAAGGGAAAGTGATACAAGACGTGTAGTTGAGATGGCAGCTCTCATGGGACCCTTGTGAGCTGTAGGGTTCATGCACTGTGTCACCAGGTCTGGTGGCTTCAGGATGAGCAGGAGGCAGCAGCCAGTCCCCACTGCAAACACAGGATCTGGAAGAAAACATGCAATAGGAATTGTCTGTAACATCTTCTGCTTGGTCTCCCTGTGTCTGAACAGACCTGATAAAACCACTGTGTGCACACTGTATAGGTTTTACCCTTTTGTTGTGTGCTCAGATATGCAGAGAAGACAGATATGCAGACATAGAATTGCAGATGCAGGTAATATTTTTAAGCCAAAATATTTTTCTCACTGAAGAACAAGTCTGCATTTATCAAAGATTTCAGTGAAGAGGTTTCTGGTTTGTCTTCCACAAGAAAGGATTATGTGAATATTTAATTTTAATGTTTGTTTTATGATTTTTTAATAATGCCTCTGTTGGAAACTTGGTAAATCTTTTAAACACAGTAATCTATAAATGTTGGAATTACATCAAACACTTCTGTTACTCCCAAGAGTGTTGCTTTTTTCTTTCTAACAATTTAAAAAGGACTTAGGAACAAAAACCTCCCAAACCTAAATTTCTCTAATTTTAAGAATTGACTTACAGTGACCCTTTTAATAAAAAACAAACTAATAATTTGAGAAGTCAGTTTTAGTCCTTCTAGTGTTTCTGTAGAGTGATTGTCTATAGCTGAGACCAAATTCAAATATTATTTGTAAAATTATGAATTTGAAAATTTAGTTAGGAATTTGAAATTGATACTTACTTGGAAATTTGTTTCCATTTGATTTTAGCCTACCTTATTTTATGAGAGCAAATGCAACACCAGACTGTAGAGGGATCCCAAATTTTGATTAAAGAAAATTTTCATTTGTTTTAAGGCATAGGAAGAGTGTATTGGTGAACACTAATTTATTAGTACTGTCATTTGCAATTAGGGCCAATATACAAGTGTCATCTAGGTGAGTGCTAGATTAAGAGTGCTGCAGAATTAGGGTCTTGATTTTCAGAGCTGTCTGTTGAATGAACAACTTTGTTTATTGTGCTTGTAAACTCAACCTTTGTTTAACAAGAGTAAATATTTTTACAGATGTAAACACACAGCCCATTGTATGGTGACAGAATTCAGACGAATACCTTCCCTGAACAATGCTCAAGTGTCTGTATTATTTTTCATTTCATCATTTGTATCATTCCTTCCAAGGATGACACAGCAGGGAATGTTTTACTTGCAAACCATGCTGCTTTGGCCAGGGAAACCGCCACTTCCTTTCACAGTGTCCAATTTCATTTCTAATGGGGTGCATACTTTGATGTAGGAATTATTGCAACTAAATGATGGGGAGAGAAAAGTTAATGACATCATCACCATGTCTGGAATTGTCTGGAGAAAAAATACGCTGTGCCATGATGTGCTCATCCTTATGATGTCTAGCAGGAAGCAGTGCTGGTTCAGAACAAGGGTTGGGAGGGGCACAGCCAAGGCTTCTGGGCAGAAGGAGCACAGAGGACATGCTCTGCTTTCCCACATTTCCAGAAGGAGCATGCACTGCAGAAGGCAAAACTAATGGAGGGGTCTCTTAATAATTCTCTGCCTAAAAGCAGAGAGTATCTGGGAGCATCTTTGTGCATGATTTGTGAAATTTCTCGGCCTAAATGGGCTTCTGTGTGGGTTTAAAGTTGTTTCTTCATGAAGCTGCCTGCATCTGTAGAATTGGTTGAGATTCTGTAGAATTGGTTGAGATTCTGTATGGCCCCATGTTTTTGATGTGGGGGATTTTTGATTGTTTTCCACCTCCCAGTCCCCCCCTCGCCCAAGTGTTCTTTAAACCGTGACTAATAACATTTTGCAAAGGGAATTTCCTACCACTCAAAGACAGACCAAGACAAGATTTTGTTCCTGAGAATGTGACATTTGACATGAAGACAAGACCACATTTTTCTGAAGATAATACAGTCTCAGGACTATATTCCTGGTGCATGACTGGAGGTTTTCTCCAAGAAAGAATTGCTCGTTTAACTTTGAGAAAAAGAGTTAAAGCAGCATTTTCTTGGGTGGGGATGGAGACTAATATTAATTGTTTTTATGGCAACATGCAGCCAAAAAGGAGCGTAACTGATGGATAATTAGTAGATGTGAGATGGGTGTATTACCTTTACATCCTAAAGACATATTCTTGCCCATTATCACTTGGTCATATGAACAGAAGTGTTTGGGGCTCTGAGATTGCTGAAAGCCTCCGCTGTGTCATTCTTGTGTTTGATGCTTTGCAGAGCACCTTCTCCCACTCTGGGTCTTAAGCCCACCATGCAGGACACAGAGAGGAAAAATTCCTCTTTTTTGCTACACCCGTCCTCCACTTACGTGGGAAAAAACTCCTTCATTCCTCTTATCAGGGCAAGATTTATCCTATAGATTGCAAGCTTTATGGATCTTTTTTATTTGCCTGCTTTTTTAATTGAATGCTAGGAGTGATTTCTCTAAGAATGCAGAGGGCAACCAGTCTGGAATACCAAAATGTGGCACCTTCTTAATTAACCAAGCAATCATCAACTTGATCGAATCTCTCTGAAGTTTTCCAGCAACTACGTGCACACCATATGCAAAGAGATCAGTAATGTGGAATGCCAGCGTTGGCAGTAAGGTCAGCTTCTTGATCAATATAACTCAGCCTGAGCAGACATTTAATCTGAAAGAAAGAGGTCATCTCCAATCAGGTCCTTTAAAAGATCAACCAACAAAATCTAATCACTGATTACTGAATATTTAGTCATGCAGTGACCTTGGTTACTATTGTTTAATCATACATTATTAGCTAATTCCTTTTAACTCCAGCTCGTGAATTAGATTTCATCCTAATTATTATTACAACTGTTAAGGAAGGAAGACATTACAGTTTATATGATACTGACTTCATAGGCCAGAGCCAGCAAAATCAAATCCAAAATGTTTCTGTGAGGCTGTCTTTCTGTCTCCATATCATTCCTAACAAATCTTTCTTTAGACTTTTCTTAAGAACCTCTGCTGTTGGACAGTGCCCAGCTTCACAACATAGCAGAATGGTGTAACATATCTTAATCACATGCACGGGGGGAAAGCAAGGAATATGTCCTTTCATGGGTACGTTGAAGCACAGCATCTCACTATCAAATGTCATCAGTGTTAGCAATGATCCAAATGCTCTGAGTTGCTTAAGATCAAAGAACTGGTGTGTTCACATAGTGTTGATGTCACTGATAACTCGATTAATTTTTAAGAGCATGTTGTAAGGCGATCAGTTCACAGTGGGTAGCAGTAAAAGAGCCAGCAGGCTAAATAAAAGTGAGGGAGAATCGTTTTCAGTTACAGATTCACCTTATAATGTGACTTATCTCTCTCAGTTCTAAGTGACCAGGGGTGAATAGGGGATAGGAAATCATTTTGAAATCACTTTGAATTTCCCAAACACTTTATCCCAAACAGACTATTGAGAATGCTCAGAGTTCATGAAGCCACAAGTCATTCAGATTGCTTCTGTATTTGAAAAAGAAGAAAACAACAAAACTAACAAAAATAAAAGAAAATAAATCCACACCTGACTTGGGATAACAACACTCTGCTGGCTTACAGGGATACAGTATTTTATTGCCAATATTAAATCCAGGATTATGAAAATAGGATTTTAATGTGATTGTTGAATCCCCACCTCTAGCGTCCAGAATGTGTTAGGTGATAACCTGCAATAGAACTATTTTTTTCTACTTTTCTTTTTTTTTAAAAAAAAATAGGCTAGAATTGTGCTTTGTAGTTTACCTTGTTATATCCCATGTATCTCTAAGATAGAGAAATCGTAGCTTTGGTTCATCTTGGAGCCTATGAGGAGGTGAAAACCTGGGCTACTCTATTTCTCCTTGCAAGCAGTAAATCCCCACAAATCAGCCCTCTTGTTGGATATCTTTTGGCTGCCCCAGCTGCACTCAACAAGTGGACTGTTGTCTATCAAGCACCAAAAAAGATACAAAGATGCTTTTACTCTCTGACAATTTTTGGAAGGTACTACCTCAGCAGAACCAAATCAATGCTTCCCATGGTTGAGCAAGGACAATTGAGAACAAGCACCAAAATGTGGTGGCATCTTAGCAGGGTGAATTCCAGCAGGTCCTGACTGTGCTTGTTCTTTCAGAAGAGCTTCTTGGTGAGCTGTAGCTGGCATTGTGCTCTCTCCAAACCCCTAGGTGTGAAACGTGTGTGACAGCTCTGTGTGTCCCGAGGCTCTTGTGCCAGGACCACAGTCAGTGCTGATCTACAGCAGGATACTCTGTCTGCTTTTCATGTTCCTATGGGAGAATCTGATTATCTGCCAGCTTCACTTGCAATTGCTTGTGGGATTCTGAGCCCAAAAATGTGTCTGCATTTTTTTTCCAAGCATATCAACTGTTCCCACCTGAGGTGCCACCTAACTCAGTGTGCTTTGCCTCTGTCTACTTTGACCATAACTCTGTTAACACAGACCTCTGTTATGTTACTCTTTGATCATAATTTTAGTAGCAATAGAGCTCTACTGACATCAACCTCCTCTTAAGGGCAGTACTGATCCATTTCGTGTCTTAAAATTCAGCAGTGATCCATGACAGGCTGCACCAGGCTTAAATTAGAGTTCTTGTTTCTTTTGAAGGAAAAAAATAAGTGAGATATTAACTAGACCTTATTCAATTAAAGTTGGTAATTGTTCAAATAAAGTTGTTATTTTTGTGTGTTTGTTTTGAAATTTGAACTCTGCTAATGTATTACACTGCTTTTATCGGGAAATTTTAGTATTTTGCATCTGTTAGTTTCAGAATTTTGTGTATTGAATTGATATTCTCACACAAATTTAAGATGGGGCTCTGATGCTTCCCATCAGTCACACAGTTTGTAATGGAGCTAAGGAAAGTGATTTCAGGTTCTTCTTCATAATCTTGAGAGATATCACTCTACTACTTTATGCCTTGGCCATCCAACTGGGAAAGCTATGTATAAATCAAGATCACAAGCAAAGTTAAATGATGTCTCAGTGGGTATATTCTGTATAAAAACTTATTTTCTGTATTTTATCTTTCCTTCAGATGGCTGTCCTAGTAGACAGTCACACTGGGATTTCATTTTACATGAAAAGAGAAAATAACTTTTACTGAAGGACTCATTGTGACTTAGCCTTGCAGATCTGCAAATATTAGACCTCAAATGTACTGAAATCTGGAACATTGATCTTGCAGAAGCCAATGCTATATCCTCAAACAAATTGATATGCTGTTTGCTGTGTCCTCTGGCCAGGGACTTAAATAAGTCACATGTTTGTTTTAGTACATCCTTTAAATGTTTTTTCATGGTTATTGAACCATGCATATGATGTTTTGATAAACAAAGATTTTAGGAATTCTTTGAATACTGATTTCATAGCTGATAACTCATTTTAGTGATATTAGTCTGAACTGGTTAAATTTATCCAGGTTTTCAGCCATTTATCTGAAGTCAAAATGAGGAGAAAGGGAGTTGAGCCACAGCAAGCTCTGCAAAGTTAGTTTTGTTTTATTGTCAGATAAATACCATAAACCTCATATAGTGTCTGATTCCACAAAAAGATTTCTTTGGGAGTGTTTTTTTTCCTGTCATTTCATATTGTATGTTTTCTTTTTGTTGGGGTAATGTGTTTATTTCCTTATTGCAAGTGGAACTGAATCTGTTCTCAATATGGTTAAGGGTGCTCAAAAGGATGGATACTTTTGAGGTGCAGGACCTATTGGCCTCTTGGTACCTTTTCTCCTCTGATTCAGCACAGCTAAATGTTAACAATGCCTCCTGGGAAAGAGAAAAAAGCCTTTCTGCTTAGCTGGTGCTGTTAGAGCATCTGTTTTTCTTTTATACTTATTTTATATCATGATATGACAACATAGATATAGAGTGGATATTACTAGGAATGGTGTATGTGTGTTTGTGTGTCCTTGTGTGTGCATTGAATAGGAATTCTCCCAGAAATAAATTAATTTTCTTTACACTGAAATATTGGCAGGGAAAAAACAGCAGAGACTTTAACCCTCTAGGGAGCTGTCTGTCTATATATGCAATCTCCCTCTGAAATACCCTGGGCTAAGCAGAGCACATCATAGCAGGAGAAGCTAGAAAAGGCAGCAGATCTTGTTCCTGTGCACAAACCTGACATTTTATATCCCAGATGGTAGTTTTATGGGCCATTATGATGCTTCAGACTGACTCAATAGGTGAAATGAAAAAATGAAAATAGTCCTATTGCCAAAAAAGAAAAACAAAAAAAAAAAAACTAGAAAAAGAAAGAGGAAAGGTTGATTTGGGAGCTCAAGAGCTGGCCCTCAATAGGGCTGAGTAAGTCACAGACCAACTGCTGTGATTTATGTGATGGTACAGTGTGATTAACTTTCCCCTGGATCATTAGAGAGTCTCTGTGGGTGGTGATGTGCCAGTTACTGTTCTCAGCTGGAAGGAGGATCAGCAATAAACAGCCAGATGGGGGGAAAAGAAGAGAAGGAAATTCTTAATCAGAGCTGAATTTTTAGATTAAATCTGCACAGATTTCAGGTCAAGTAAAAAAGTGCTTACTTTCTTAACTTCAGGAAATTCAGTTGTCTTTCTCAGTAACAGCAAGACATGGGAGATTGGTCACCCAGCTTTAAGTCCTGGTCTGCAGTTTCCAGAGGTTTTGAGTGAACTGTGACAGTGCCAAGTACAGTTGTGCCCAACCCACTTCCAGACCCACCATGAGCATGTTTGCAGCGGAGGGTTGGGTGTGTGTGTGTCACAACTGTTCTGTGGGGTGGTGGAGAAAGTACCCAGGATGTGTGGGTAGGTCGGCACCTCACTGCTTGGCCTTTTCATTGATGAAAGTTTTAAAATTAAATCAGATGAATTTTACTGTGGCAGGACTGCAACTTGTATTTGACACAAACTCATGGCATCTGCTACTGGTCTACTGCTATAATAAATAAAAAGATATAAAGAAAAAATATAAATAAAAAAATATATAAATAAAAATAAATAAAAGCTTCCACTGTCACTACAGATATCCTTAAGCTGTACACTTTTTTTGTATTTACTATCTCCAAAGGCAAAGACTTCAAAACTTCCCTGGGAAACTTGTGCTGGTGCTCAGTCATCCTCACAGAGAAGAAGTGTTTCCTGATGTTCAGATTATGTTTCAGCATTTCAATTGGTGCTGAAACAGCCTGTTTCAGTTTGTGACTGTTGCTTCTTGTCACTGGTTACTAGTGAGAAGAGCCTGGTCCATCTTTAGGTGTAAAAGGCATCCTCTTTGCATTCTTCCTTCAGGTATTAATACAATTTAATCCTCCTGAGCCTTCTCTTCTCCAGGCAGAAAGCCCCATCTCTCTCAGCCTTTCCATACAGGAGAGTTGCCACAGTCCCTTCATCACCGTTGTGGCCCTTTGATGGACCGTATCCAATATATCCATGTCTCTCTTGTAGTGGGAAGCTCAGTACTGAACACAGTATTCCAGGTGTGTCCTCACCAGGGCTGAGCAGAGGGAAGGATGCTTGCCCTCTACTTGCCTAAGGCAGCCCAGGATAGCACTTGCCTTCTTTGTGTGCAACCTAAGTTGTGCTTTTTACTTAATTTTGATTTTGAAATTTGCAGTCACATAGCAGTAATCTGTGCTCCAGAGGCCTGGGGTGTGCTGAGCTGGCTGAAAGCAGATCCTGCAGCTTTTGAACACTTTTCATTGCTTCAATCTGCTCTCCTACCCCTCAGTTTGCCCTCTGCTATTGCATCTTTTGCAAAGCCTGTCTGTATATTGTCTACCACTGACAGAAAGGCTGTGGCGTGGTGTAGCATGTTTTTTACATTCAGACAATTGGGATGAATTTAGGGAGAATCAATGCAGGGGCAGCAAACTGTGAAATCACTATTAAAAAGGACTAATTCTGTAAAAGAATACAGCAAATCATGTTAGAACATTTCCTCTTGAGAAGGCATTGCCACCTCAGTTTTGCAAGTGGAGTGATTGTTCAAGTCACATTGTCACATTTTACACTGAGGATGTAAGCCTTCAGGCTGTATGCAGTAGTGGATGATAAACAGTGCTGAGCTCTTTTTCCTCAAATCTTGTAATTACTAACACTATGTGTTAATAATTATATTATTATGTTTTAATAATAAATAATTGTAATAATTATTAATAATCACATTATTATGTTTATATTTTAATGTTTCTAGGCACAGAGGTAATGGTTGTTTGAAAAATCATTGTTATAACTGTATACAGCATAATAGCCACTTATATATGTCTTTATGATATCTATGCCATCCAATTAAACTTATAAACCTCTTTACTAATTGATCTCCATCAGAGATACATCTCTCTCAAGTAGGTGTCATTTTAATAAATCATGGTTAAAACACCAGACCACAAAAAAAAAAATATTCTTGTGCTTGTCTCAGTGTAGGATTTCACTTTTGTGTGGTTTGTTCTATAGCATCATTCGTAGGGATGTCTGCAAGTCCAGTTTTCCCTCCCAAGGGCTCAGAACTGAAAATATCTGCATCTGGATCAGTGACAGGTCTGAGATTTGCTGCCTTGTGAACCATCAGAGATAGACACTGCAGCTTGCTGTCATTCAAAATCATGACTCACTATTTCCTACCAAGACAAGGTTTTGGTTTCAAAGTCTCTATATCAGGAAATGTGAATCTTAGTATACCTGAATTATTGCCTGTGGAATATAGAAAGCTTTAAAACTTGCTAATTGTCCTTCCCCTCCATCTGAGGCTTTTATGGTTATCTCTTACTATAGTGATAGTGCTTTAATTTATACATTGAGAATTAAAGGAGCATACAGACCCTACACTTTCTGTAAGGCACACAGCTCTTCTGAATGCTGTCTTGCTTGTCCTTAGGTTGTGTTTCTCCCTCTGCCACAGATAATCATTTAAATTTTCCATTTCTGGTTATTTTTGTCTTTTCTTATATGTCACATCATTGTTTTCTTCTGAATTTGATATGCTTCTTGAGTTCTGAGATTGATAAAACTTTAATATTTAGGGTTTGAAGCAACTCAGGAGTCACAAGGTCAAGCATAGGAAATGGAAGAGTGATATGAATATTCTTACTAGTTTAAAGGGAAAATCCCATTCATTATAAAGTTGCTTAAATTAGGAGAGAAATAAAGCTCAGGGTGAGTGAGACTGGGAACACTGAATAGCCGCTGCTATTCCAATCAGTGTTAAATGACACACATGAAGTAGAACTTAGTAAGAAAGGAGGACCAAGGCTCACTTCCCTTCCTTGATACATTTTTCCTACCATATGCTAACTCATGTTTACTTCAGCAGGAACTTTTAATCAAGTGTCTTCAGACAGGAGGAACGAATGAACCAAATCCTTCTTCACTGTGGGTGGAAAAAAAAAAAGACATTTTCTTGCTGTTCCTTTTTAAATATTACTGTGTACTTCCTTTGACTTTTACGTAACTCATCCAAATCAGAACGTTCACTTTTGGACCTCTTGGACTGTTCCATCAGTTAATACACTGATTTTTTTTTTCCTGGATTTCTAATTTTAACAAAGAAAACAAAAACATGAACAAACCGAATCTGATTATATACACTAAAGTGTGTTGCTTGATTGTCTCTCTTTTGCAGTTGGACAACCTACTGGAAAATTGCTTATTTGCACAGCCCTCACAGTGGCAGACAAATCCTCACTCAAGAAACAGATCTTGCTGAAGAGTCCTGCATCACTCTGAACTGAAAATTGTCCCTGTTGTCTGAGCAACACTATCATTAAGATTTCTGACCTAAGTCGAGTAAAGTCTTACTCGAATAATGGATCTCACCAGTATTGTTTGCCTTAGTCAGTGCAAACTGGTACGTGGCATGAGAGAGAATTAAGATTATGTTTATAGATTACTATAAGCCTTTTACACAACATATGCTTAGGACCTGATTCTGAACTATCAGTAATTTTGCCGGGGGTCCTTACCTGGACAAGAAATGCAGATGATGAGTTTTAAGTGGAGCTGCTTAATCCATTCCCTACTTAGAGCTGAGCTACACAGAGTGCCGCTGTTGGTTCTCATGAACCTTAACAATTTGCTTAGATCTGCTTTTTAGCAGACCTCGTAACACTATCCAGACAGTTTTCAGCCCCAAGTTTCATCTTCTGTCTTTTAAAAATCGTTGTTCTATCTTTCTAGTGGCAGAGGTCTAGCAGGGAATGGGAACATTGTATCACTTTGCACAGTAATGGGGGAAAGGAAGAGGAATCATCTATAATTTGTTTCTCCATCCAGGCAAGTCAAGCTAAGTTATGATGCGAGCGGTGCAGCAGTCATGATCACCTACCGTTTTATAGCTGATGTGATTGTTTTTATGAAGCCTATAACATTTTTAACAGTGCTGTTGTGCTGATCATCGTTCTTGTCTCAGCAGAACAATATTACTACAGTCAAGTTAATTCAGCTTGCAGGCAGGGTGTGCTGCTGACAGAGTGTGAGAAGAAATCTCACAGAGAACTCTTTTGCCTTACTCAGATGTGGTCAAGGGACAAGAGAGTGCAGGGACACAGATCAGCTGGTCAAACCCTTCAATGAATTATTCAAAGATTTTTTTTCTTATCCTTCTGGCAAGGTGATGAACACTTCTGCCACATTTCAGATAGATAGCAACCTGCCATTTAGCTTGACTCTTCAGCTGTTGTTATTCACACAGTGTCTGGGTGAAGGGCACAAGCATGGATAAAAATAAAGACTGGAAGTAAAGGTTTGGGGGTTTTTTTCCCCATTGATCATTCTGAATTCTTCAGAGTGCTGCTTTGCAGAAGGTCACACAGGAGTCAGCATAGTGCTGGCTACAGCAGCCCCCCAGCAGAAGGAAAAGGCATGTGGGTGGCAGGGAGGGGACAGAAAGTACATCCCCCATTCTTCCAGCTTCTTAGCACATGGTTTTTCTGCTTGTGTCATGTTGGCCCTCATTTATCTGCTTTCTTGATTACTCCTATTTCTCATCTGAATTGCAGCAGAACATGCCTCATAAACAAATGAGTAGCATCTTCCTAGCATGTGGTGAGGTCAGGTGCTGTGCTTGCCCCTCTGCTGTGTTGGTAGCCCTGCTGAAAAACTTTCCATCTTCTACAACTCCCAAGACAGCCCAGCAATCTTTATCATTGTGATAAGAGGAAATAAACTCAGCCTCCTTCTCTGGTTCTTGGATATTGCTTGTCATCTGACTGTCTCTCTGTTTATTCCCTCCTGTTGGGAGGAAAGAGTTAAAAGTAGATCTGGTGAGGAGAGAATAGTTTTTGCTAGAAGTGACCTTGCAGTTTAGAATGCTAGAAATGCTGGTGTGGGAAAACTTCATTTATTATGCCTAGTGTTGTTCATTCTCTGCCTGTTTGAGAAGTAGAATTCCTGTGTAGGTATGACACACTTTCACAGACACTCTTGAGGTCATAAAAACACCGCCTTGGGATGAACTGCGTGTGCAAAGTCCTTTGATGTATTGGAGAAGGCGTCAGACCCTGGCCCCCACTGTCCTCTAGGGTGAGATGAGCCTAATGGAGCCTGTGTCCCTGTGTGGCTCTGCCTGCTGGGATGAGCTGAGCCTAACGGAGCCTGTGTCCTGCTGTGGCTCTGCCACCTGGCATTGCTAGTGAGCTAATGACATAAATCTACTCCTTGCATTTCAGACCTGTTTTGGCGGTCACCCTGGTTACCTGTATCTATTGATCTACCCCTCCCATTTACTTCGATGATACTTTAGAACTTCTGGTTCAAAGACAGTGAAGTTAGACTGGTTAAAAAAGGTTCTTATTTCCCTTATTCCTTTTTCTGCACGGTGACCTTCACCATTTTTGCTTACCACCATCTGCCTGCTGCTGACTTAAATAGAAGTCCAGTGTATGCTTTGACAGTTGTCCTGGTGTTTTGGTCCCAGGAGACATTTTAAAATCCTTTTTTTTTTTTTTTTTAATATACTTTAAATCAGAGTGTTACTTAGTCTAATAAAGGACATTAATTCTAAAAGAAGGGAAAAATAGGCAAGCCATATGAATCTTGATGTAGATGGAATTTTATGTTTTGAAGGAAGGTGAAGAGGAAGCTATTGTGTTTTTCTCTTGCCCTTCATCTTCTGGGAATTATTACTGAGAAAAACTTGCCACTTTCTGAAATTCATCTGGGTTTGGTGTTTGCTGCTTCTGCTCTCTTTTCTGTAACAGTTGTTTGGAAGTGAGTATTTAAACAAACTGGGAACGCTGGCCTACAAATAAAAGCACTAGTTTTTCTGCAGACATACAAAACTATTCAGCAAAACAGCCAGAATCTAGAACTGGTAATGCCTGTGGATTTTACTGGGCATTGCAAATACTTCCTGAATATTTTCAGTCTAGGCTAACACAGAAACCAGAAGTCACTAATCCAAGAAATCACCCAAAGTTTGGTGATTTTTTGAATTGAAATGGGATTTCAACAAGCTGCATGTGCAGAGAGTTGGAAGTTTTAAAGGAATAGACAGAGTCTTGTAATCTTTTTCCCTATGTGAGGATTATGCTGCTGATATGGACAGCAAATTGTCTGGTCCTTTAGTGGAAATTGAGGTATGAAAATGTTTGCATTGATTTGCTTTAAAACATTTGCATGTATAGAAATGCCCATGAGCATTTCTGGGCACATGCTTTACTTATTACTTTAAAACCAGCAATGAGTAATTGGCAACATAAGATACCAGGCTGAACTTACACTGAGTGAGATCTAAATAGCTAATGGGCACTGTGGAAAGAATGAAGAGGAAACTTCTGGGTTTGGTTGGTACTTTCTTCCTTTTACCAAAATATGATCTGACATCTAGGCCTGAGTTCGGACTAACAACTGCTGCGTGACTGCACTACCAGTTTCCAAGTCATTTATTTCAAAGTGCTCTAGGATACTTGGAGTATGAAAGGTGTCACAGAAAAGCAGATTTTGTTTCATTCTGACACTTTTTTTTTTGAGCTTAATATGCTATAACAGTACACAGAGGTTTTAAAATTTACTGAAGGTGTTGCATGTGTTTATGCAAAAAAACCCCACCGTGTTATATAGCTGTGAAGACTGAAAATAAATGAAAAATGAATCTCCAAGAAACAGGTCATTTCTACTAATTTTTGGGACTCAAAATTTCCTAGTTATCATCCCATTAGTTCCCATTAAAGCATAACGACCTGTTTAAACTAGAAGACTGTATGTACATCTATGTAATGTGTTCCCCTACAAGGTTACTGCTTAATGATTTCATGAGCAGAGGCCATATTGGAGGGTAAAATTGCTGCATTTCATTATATGAGAGCTTTATTTACTTTTTCCATGTACACAGTTGTATTCTGGAATATACTTTAAATGTGCCTACATAAAATAGTTGTAGTGTGTGTTGTGCATGTACAGACCTAGCTGTTAGACACACAAGAAGTATGCCTTGGACAGAATGCATTAATGGCACCAGAGATCTCACCCTCACACTTCTATTTTGCCAGGTCATGGAGAGCCTGAAGCTATGGGTTTAACATTGAGGCACATGGTTCTAGGAAAGTGTTCAGCCCTCTCACCCCTGGTTGGTTTTGCTGGCAATCCATATCATGAACATCTGGTCCCTAATTGGCTTTGATGTGGGTTTTCTCAAGCTTTCAACATATGGCTTTGGAAAGGCCATTGTTCTCTTCTTTATTAAAAGAACCTGGTTGAAACAAAGACTCATGTCTGCCACAGACTGAGAGCGAAGAGGGAGAGAAAGAAAAGTTCTATCCAGCCTGTGAGCCAGATGAGTAAGTGTTTTAGCAGGGAGGGTCTGGCATGTCAAGGTTTGCAGAGCCCTGAGGAAGTCAGAGGTGAGCAGAGATCCTGGCTTCTAGCCCAGTGGAGCAATGGGCGTCTCTGTGACCACAGACAAGTAATTATATCTCCCTGTCCCTTGCCTGGCCCAACAGGAAAACTGGATGAAAGACAAGACCTGGTTAGATACCAGATGCTGTTCTGAATGAAATTTTCCAAGGAGAGGTAAATGCAAACAACTGTGCTTTTCTGAAAGGCCTCATGCATTCTTATCAGAATGTTCAAAAGTGATGTGTGAGGCTGACAGCTGTATCTCTTAATTCATTAGTGTGCTGCCATTTGAAAATCTTCTATGATCTTGGGAGTGTGAAGCTAGACAACACTTTTCATAGTGCTGTGTTTTTTCCTGTGAGTGTTTCCAGAGTTGAGTTTAGGGGAAGGGGCAGAATTTATTTGTGAGTCTCTAAAACAGATTTTGCATCATTTTCTTCTTTGCATCACTTTCTTCTAAAGTGGAAGACATGCTTGACATCTGTAGAGGAAGAGATCTAGGTGATGTAAATATTGCTTTGTCTAAAGTTCTGTCTCCGATGACTGTGTGACAGAAAAGGAGAGCAGGAATGTGAAGATTCAGTGACATAATTAAAGTGGTAGAGCACAACTGCTCTCCCAAATGGGGGGGAAAGTTTCTGTGGCAGAGAAACACTTTTTATGTGGCAAGGTCACACATTGCCAGCAGTTCCACCATTGAGGAGTAATATTTGTGCACCACATGAGTACCTCAAATGTTGTGGTTACAAAAATGAACTATTTGGGGGTCTGTGTCCAAAGCACAAGGACCTAGTATGGGTGGCCTAATTGTTTTCATTATGTCTAGGGTTTTTATTGTTTACAGGATTATTTTATAATATGTGGAAATCAATATTAAAGACAGCAGGTAGGTGGTAATTATTGATTGGCAGGAGGTTGGAAATGGAAAATATGGTATGAAACATATTCCATAGGATGGGAAAAGAGGGCTGCTTTTGTGCAGAAGGGGTTTTGATAGTCACATGTGAAGTCATGATTTCATTGTTGATGTGAATTTTATTTGAAACTCTTGTGGGCCTATTTTTCTCCTCCTTTTAGAAGAGTCCTGACATGATAAACCTTGACATGGCATAAAGTGAATTGTGGCAAGACTAAGGCTGTGAAGTAGAGAATGATCATTCCTAAAGAAAAGGATTTAAAAAAATAGTAAAATAATCTTTTTCCATGCTGAAGCTGGCATCCCTCAAGAATTTATGTGGATGAGGAGAGTTCTCCACTCTGGAAATACTAGGGGAAATTCTGGGGTTTTGGAGCAAATAGTTTAGAGAAACCACCAGGAGTCCTCTCGTGGCAAAAAGCTTTCCTTTATTTCTGAAAGTGGATCATGATTCCTGATGCACTTCTTTCACAACATGGTCAGTGTGGGGTTTGGCAGTTTTGTTTCTGGATTTTAATTTTTTTTTTTTCTCTCTCCCAATTTATCCTGGTTTACAATGGTTTTTTTTTTTTTTCAGATTTTTGGCAATATTCACTTTAGGGAAATGCAATTTACAAACAGAAATTCACGGTTTTCCATCCTTCCTATGTTTCTTTACTCACCTTCCAGGACTTTGCTTAGGTCTCTTCCCATAATCCGACACTGTTTGTCGGATTATGGGAAGAACAACCATCCATACCTGAAGTATGAGATCTAGTCATTATAAGCACACTGCCTTTGTAAGTATAAATGATATATAATGGATCATATGCTGTTTTATTTAGACAACAGTGACAAGATATTCTGAGTTAGTCTCCCAGTGTAAAACAATCTAAATTTCTACTGAAACACTGCTGAACTTTCTTCATCACTGCAGCTTTTGTTAGGTTGTTTCCTGATGCTTCAAGTTTCACAATCTCCCACCGTGCTGCAAGCAAACACTACAATTTCTTCTACAGCCACTTTTAAATTCTGGGCAGCAGATCTGCCATCTGCAGTCCATCTGCTTGGTCTAATACCTAAGAAACAGACTTTAACCATGAACAGCTAACCTCCACAAATTGTCAGTAATGAGGAGTCCATCATAATCACTTAACATGTCAAACACCTGTGTGAACAAGACAATGAGGGAATGACTTTTGCAGGAGAATGGATATAGGATTAGATGGAGCGTTACTTGGGGCCTGGATGGGAATATTTGTTTACAATGAAAAGGGCAGTCAATCGTGGCACATTTCCTTGCAGCAAATAATCAACCCTGCAAGTCATAGAGAAGCACACGTCCCATTTGGCAGTAGTTTTCCTAAAGAACTGAGGGTGATACTTAAAACCTGAAGGTTTTTTTATGGGCTTGTCCATGACCATGCCATAAATATGTGCAGAATCACACAGAGGTCCTACTTTGATGAATGTCCCCAGTTATTTGCAACCTGAACTGGAGGGATGGTGCAGCACAGCTGCTCTTGTGCCATTTATCCCTGATAACCATGACACACAGCATTGTGGGATTTTTTAACGTAACCTGCTATGTCTGCTGTGCATATTTTCCTTTGCTTGAGCTGCTTGAGAGGGTACATGGTCACAACACTTCATTGCTCTGCTAGAGAGGGCTCCATTATTTTCAGGATGCTGCGAAGAGAGAGAATGAACTGAGATCATGGGGTACAATGACTTCGCTATAAATCCTAAGGACCAGTGTTAAGAGTTGCTCCTATTTCTGTCACAGCACTGGAATCCTGTGTTAATAAAACTAGAAACATGTTTATTTAAGACCCTGTCATGTGCCATAGAGTGTGTTTCCATGGAGTACTACTTCTATTGGTCACAGCAAAGTGTTTCCAGAGCCTGTGGTAGTTCCTGCAACAGCTCCAGGTAAAATGTTACTAGGGGTACCTAGTAACTTTGCTGGAAACTTTAATGAAAAATACTTTGAGAATGGTTAAGAAAGAAGAAGAAATTAATTGCCATAAAAAAATTATGAAGATAACCAGGCAACTTTGTACAGAAGAACTGCTTATTTTGTGGAAGATAAGTAAGGTACACAGCAAGTGGGAATGAGACTTTGGATGTTAGCAGATTGTAGCTCATGCCCTGGGGATGAGGTTTGTGAGCCTGATGCAAAAAGTGATGGGAAGTCATAGAAGGGTGACAACAAGAAGAATGACCTACAGTGAACTTCTGGCTTAGGAAGTGAGACAAAAATGGAACTTCTTGAAGAAAAAGAAGGTGCTATGCCCTTGGGAAAAGATCAAAATGCTTAGCAGTTGAAGCAGTAATATTACAGAGTTAGCATCAAGAAAAAAATATAGTTTCCCTCTCCTTCTCCTTCTGTGGCTTTTCCTTTTACTTGTTGCAGATTTTTTTTTTTTGGTTAGGGTTTTTGTATTTAAATTGAAAAAGATACACACACACATCATATTTATTGTATGAAAATATCTATGGAATATAGCATATATTATACACACAAACCTAAATTTTCCCATAGACTAGAAGCTGTCTGTATTTGCTGAGAAAAAATTATATTATGGTCTCCACTTTCAAAGTGGAGAGTGGTAGTGAAATTGGATATAATGTCAATGGTAGTGAAGAGATACTAAAACCATCCATGTCTCTAGTTCTAAACAGACCTGATGGAAATATAGTCCTTGTACCGGGATGGCAGAAGCCATTGTTCCATGCAAGAGTTCAGCAGGAGACCAGGTATGATTCCTTAAGAAACATGGTGTGGATTCATCAACACCTTGTTAAAACTAAGATGTTTTGGATGGGTTTTTTTTTTCCTATTATTTAGGTTTCTAAACAAATTTGGAAACAAAGCAATTCTCAGTGGAAAGAGATCTATGAATCTGGGAAAACTGGAAATTTGGAGAATGCTTTATTTTTCTTCTCCGTCTCTACAAGGTTACTGTTAAAAACAAGTCAATATCAACTGGATGTCAGTTTTGAAAAGAGTTGCCAGCTGTGTAGCATTTCAGCAGCAGTGGAGATGAGATACCAGTCAAGATTATATATCTATATGAACTTATATTAATATAATTCTAACACATTTGTTGTCAACATGTTTTCGCCTGCAGATCTTTAGGCATTTTTTTGAAGCAGTTGTCAGCCCTTACAAAGAGAATTCAGTCCTAGTGACAGTGATTTTCCTTTTCTTGTTTGTCTTTCACTAACTCTGTAAGACTGGACAGAGTTCCTCAGAGTCTGTGGTTTATACACTGTGTATGACTGATCTAACATAACATGAATCAGATGTGTGTCGTGTGTCCCAAGAAATTCTTTTATCACACTTTTCTAATGATCAGCCTTCAGCCTTGTGATATGTAACAGCAGTCAAATTTCCAAAATTTTACATGAAAATGGTAAATCGAATGGGGCATGCACTGCATATATTTTGGGTAGCCAAAGGTGATGAAAGTACAATAAAAAAAGTTCTACTCGTAGTTGCTAGCTTCAACTCAGGATATTTGTGTGTACTTAGCAAAGAAGTTGATTTACCTAATGGTATTACGATGGGTTAGTCAACACAGTTGTTATCCTATATCTGGTAGTATCATTGCAGTTATGAGCCTGTCACTGCTTTAGTTGTTAGCCTCCTATCTAAAGGTTTGAAATGTGGATAAAAGATGAAGTTTTTACTGGAAATTGGCAAGCAAAGATGGATGTCCTTTTTTTAAGGGCATGATCATGTTTCTGGGCCTCCCTGCTCATTTGTGACCTTGATTTTTTCTTTTTTTCAGGTTGTTAATCTGTGTTAGTTCTGAGTACATTCATTGTGGTCTTGTCACCTGTTGACAACAGAAAGTTGGCTACCAATTCAAATTATCTGGTCTGTGGAAAATGCAATAACTATGATCTTCTTTTTATTTTTGTTGAGCACATGATGACAACATCATATATAGGAGATATATATATATATATGATTTATTTTTCCTCTACCTCTGTTGTTCTGTCTTTTACCTCCAGAGGACCTCCATATCAAGGCAAAGTTGTCAAATTTTGCATGGGATTGAATGAAAACAATATATTCTTCACTACTACTTAAGCAAGTTGACAGAATTTCAAGTTCATTAAATAAGGTCCACATATGCCTGTCCAGGGTAATCCATTGGCAAGTCTTTACCAAGCTGAGCTGAATTAAAATGAATAATGTAGCAATTTAGAGAGGAAGCCTTCACATAAAAGCCAGGAGCATTCATTATCCTTAAACTTGTTGCTGAGGTAGAGTTTAAAAACAGAGCCTTTAGGAATCGTAAAAGATGTGTCTTTAGGTTCAATATGCCATTCACCAGAATTTGTTGCGTTGGTATCTTTTTTTGTTGTTAGTGCTTCTATTTTATACATGGCTTTTGGTTCAGAATGGAGGATTTTACTCTTTTGGCTTTCGCCTTTTATACTTTTTAAAGCTAATCCAAGAGTAACCCCTCCCTTCCTTTTCTGTTTTCAAAAGCTCTGAAGAAAATGTCACCATGTAAGATGACTATAGTATGAACCTGCAGTCCAGATTCATTAAGCCCCTGAAAGAATGTGCTAGAGTACAGGTATAGAGGTCGGAGTCTTTGCAGCTGGAATGTATGGATTGATTTTTGAAAAAAGTTTTGTTTTTTTTTTTACTTTGGGAACAGGTGGAGGAAAGTAAGTACAGGAAATTTTAGAGAGTAAAGTCTATGTAAAGGGTTGAGACTAAAGAATAAGCACGATTAAAAATACACTGAAAACAGCCTAATAATGAAGCACAATTAAAAAACTTGGCCTCTTTTTTTATTCCTGGAGCTTGGAACTTCATGGGCAAGGTAATTCACAGTATTTATGTTACTAGATTTTGATCAAGTTTCCTCTAAAGAACAACACTATTCATGGCAATCTTTCAAGTGTAAAAGATGCACACAAAAGTAATCATTTTTTTGTAGAATGGGTGGATGGTCTAACAGTCTTCTGGGTTACCTTTCTTTTCCTGAAGGCTCTAGTTGGATGCTATAGAGTAATTTTTTTGTGTCCCCTACTTATCTTTGGTATTATTTCTGATGTAAAATCTATAGCATTCTGAGGGGTTGAACAATCCTCAGGTACAGAACAAGAGAAAATGGAACTTCCTAAACTACTCATCAAAATGAACAGAAAAATTTGAACAGCTCCTGCAGTACTCTCAACACAGAGAGGTCAAGGTGGTAAATCCTTGTCATTCAGAGCTCCATCCTGCAGAGTGGGAAGGAAATAGAGCATTGTTATTCACAAAATTAGTTACCGCCTTTTTTTGTCAGCAAAGCAGTTACTAATGCTAATATTTAATCCACCAGCTGTGGTTATGCAAGTTAATGCCCTGGAGCAGGAGTCATAGTTGCTGTTTTAGGCTTTCTGCTGCCAGCATTATGTTAGTCACAACTGATATGGAAGATTGCAGTGGCAACTTGTGAAATGCAAAGACTTTTTCTAGGAAAGAGAAGGCCTTATCTACATATGAACATGGCACCGAATTCACTAAATCAGCTCTCCTGGCTACAACATAGCAGAAAACAGGACATCAGCCTTAGTTCCTGTCACAGGATAATTGAACCCCATCTCCAAGCAGACTCAGAGGATGAAGGAAAGATGATAATCAGTGTTTCATCTAGGATAGAAACATATTGGATTTTCTACCTTTCCAAGCTCTGTGTGTCTGAGTATGTGTACGATATGATCTCTGACTCAATTTGTTTACCTTCCAGCACTGCTCCCATAACATCTGGTACATTTAATACAGAGATCTCTTCATGCCAATGGACTGTACAGTAGGATATAAATATTAACCAGACTAGTAAAATGTATTTTCCACTCCTGTTCTCAGTAATGAATTAAAAAAGACAGCCTTAAGTGACATGTCCTTACTAACTTTCTGCTGTTCTACTTTGTATTCATAAGTCTTCTGCAGTTGCACCTGCTCTGATGCAGTATTGTGTCAAGAAAGCAATATTAACCAACTGTTTTTTCTCTCTGCATATTAAGTAGAGTTAAAAGAGCAATACTATGGTAATGAGATAAGGAATTCCTGCTGGGAATTGGCTATCTATTTATAAGGTGATGGGCAGAATTAACTGTTTCTGTGAGTACAGTACTAATCTATTATAACTCCAGTGTTCTGTTTGTGCTACAAGATTTGGTAGATATAGAACTCTGGAGCTTCAGTGGATTCAAATAAAACATGTCTGTTTTAGGCCAATGACAGCACAGACACATGGATTAGAATGTGCATTATTGTTAAGTCAATAATAAAAATCCCTTCCACCTTGTAGAGGATTATTGCAGGTATTAAGGAAATTCAAGGCTTGGTGGAGTCTGTCATCAGGCTCTTTTGTTTTTGTTAGGCACTTTCACTAGCTATGCAATAGCTTTCCTCATATTTTCAGCTGTAAGATACATCACTTGGATTGAGTTGCAAAAAAGTTGTCAAACCTGAGGAGACACTAGGCTGTCTGTTCTGCTTCAAGCACAGAGATGCTTCAACTGTGAGTCCAAAGGCTGGTGGTTTTACATGCTTCATATGCTGTCTTGTTATACCTGGCATGGAGGGGAAACGAGCAGGAAGAGGACTGGAAAACTGTGGTGGCCCTTCCTTTGTTTTGGTGTCTTCTGCCTTTTGGCCTCAACTCCCAAAATGCAATAGATTGTCAGAAAGGAAAAATAAATCTATTTTCTCTGATGGGCCTCTCATGTATTTGAAATTGTGTTTCCAAGGAAGACCCTTTTATTGCTTGTTTGCATGTATCTTGTGTCAAGAATCAATTTTTGGCAGGTGTAGGATACTCATTTAAAGGACAGAGCAGTTCATCATGTACAGTCATTTATGGCTATTTTATTTTTTTCTTCAATGAGATAACACAGACAAGACAAAAAAAAAACCCCAAAACCAAACCAAACAAACAAAAAACACCCAAACAAACAAACAAAAACAAAACCCAAACGAACACACAAACAAACAAACAAACAAAACCAACAGAGAACCCAAACCTTTGGGGAAAGCAGCTCTTTCAAAGCCTGGAAGAATTGGAAATATATTTCCTATTTATTGGAACCAGATTACTACATCCAAATTTCCAAAACAGTGGCATCATCTATTGTTTAAAAGAAGTTCCTGTGAACTTCCTGACCTCCAAAAGGCAGACAAGTCTTGACCAGCAAAATCTCAGCTTCTCTTTTTTTTTAATTTCGAGACACCACAAAGAGTGTCTCACACTGTTCCAGTCTCTGGTTTTCTCTCTTATACTAGCAGACTTAACCTGTTTTAATAAGGACATAAGAATGGAAAAAAATATTTCAAATAGGTAATTTCTATTTCCTTATGTAGAATCAGTTTCTTGATGACTGCTTTTTAACACTGATTCTAATTTTTAGGCAAATAATCTCTAAAAAGTAAGTGAGTTTCAATTACAGACTTTTAAATAAAGCACTAAATATATTGGGCAAACTCTCAGAACGTGCTTCTGAATAATTTTCCCCTAGGCTTCTTTCGGTACTTGCAACCTTACTTTATTTTTATTACAGAATATAAATATTTCTACTTCACCTGAAATGGAAAATAGCTGAACTTCTTCTGATGTTATAAAATAAGTTGCAATCAATCTCTTTAATTGTTACATTCAAGCCCTTGAACTACCCAGATATTACTTCTATACTTCATTGCATTATTGTTTTGGTAGAATTAGAACCATTAGTGTCACTTTAAAATTATAAGATTTAAATATAAATCCAAGTATTTTGCAGTATTTCTGAATAAATATTACTTTTTTCTTTTTGGTGAGGACCAGTCAGACACCTGGACTTTTTGAAAATGATATTTTATACTTATCTAGATATATTAATCCATAATTATCTTGAAGGACCTTTTAAGGTAAATTGTTGCTTTATGCATAATTCTGTACATAAATCAGGGTATAGGATTATAACATTCATCATTCACTTTGGAAAGTAACTGGGAAACTTCAGTGATTTCCACATTATTGCATGTGATCACATTTTGTGTAACAATGAAAAAAAATCCTCTTCCATGGAGTTGTGAGAATTTTAATGAATTCAAGTGGATGAGAACTTTTTTCAGTACCATGATGTCCTTAGCTTCATGCCCTAATAGCAGTTCAGCTCTGGCCTGGTAATGAATCCACACCAAAGCCCTCGATCCCAGCATGCCAAACTCTTGGAAGTTCTGAAGGACTTTGTCACAGACCCACCTTAAATAGCAACTCAGGGGAAGGACTCTGACAGTAGTGGCCTGGATTTTACATCTAACCAATGACCCAAGCTAACCTCAGTTAGCTTGTGAAATCTTGCAAGATCACAGCCTGAGATAAAGGATTAAGAAAACGGGAGAGGTAAGTTGAAAAAGGGAGCTTGTTCTCTTGGGGTCAGCCTCAGTATAAAAGATTAACTCTCCTGGTCTGCCTGAAGTATTGATAACCTTGAAAGAA
Organism: Phylloscopus trochilus trochilus; assembly: GCA_016584745.2. Classification (NCBI taxonomy): domain Eukaryota; kingdom Metazoa; phylum Chordata; class Aves; order Passeriformes; family Phylloscopidae; genus Phylloscopus; species Phylloscopus trochilus. The sequence goes on from WQNJ02000546.1 coordinate 37,108,299, forward strand.
ATGCTGATGGAGTAAAACCACTCTTCACTGTGTGAAGAGCTCTTTTGTGTTACCCTGCACATGGGCTGTATTTAAGACTAGTTCCAGCCTGACAGAAGTTATTCTGAAGATTTCATATGAACCGTACTGGCTGCCTGCCACGCACTGTGGTTATTGGGCTGAGCTGTGCCATTTGTTTCTTTATCTCGGACTGCATGTGCTCGAGCTTTCCCTGAGCTCTTGTCAGTTTGCCTACATTAATATATTGCAGCCTCAAGACCACTAATACACAACACCATGATATAAGTTTTTGTCTTGTTGAATACTTCATAATTCACCAGTGCTTGTGTCTAGCTAGTGAATTTCAAAGACAATACATCATGTTGTGCTTTCAAAGACTGAATCCTTCCTTTGGGGTTATAAGCAAATACTAACTCTTATGTCACACAGACACTGAAGTATCTCTTGGGTTCAGGCCTCGTTCATCTCCCTTAATGTCTCTGTGCAGCCCTGTGCATAAAAAAAAAAAAGTGGCATAACTGCACTTGATGCTTACTGCTTCAAGTGTAAGGGCATTCAGGCTTCAGAGGGAAAGGTCTCCATGCAGAAGATCAGCAGGCTCAGACTGGGGACAGGCATCTTGCCTCCAGGCAGAGAAGCTGCAGTTTCTTTCTGCCCAGCACAGTTGGGATCCAGGTCTCCTGTTATCCAGTAGCTGCTGCTAAATGCTGAGTGGTTATAAGCCAACGGGTGGTTTCTAATATTTTGAAAAAAAATTCTTTCTGTTGGCTATTTCAGTTTCTGTAGTTAATTCTCCTTTAGATTATCTTTTCAAAGGGTTCTTTTTTGGACACTAGGACATTTGCTGACTCACATGGCTATTCTAATTCACGTGATGCTACCTTGTCATGTTCAAAGGCAAAGAATTGCAGTTAGAAAAAGCTGTAACTTCAAGAAACTGTAACCTCAAAGACAAATGCCTGCTGACAGGGATAACTTAGTAGTACCATGATCAGGACAAGCGACTCCCTCAGATGAAATAAAAGCCACAGAAGTGAAGCTTTTTTTTTCTTGCTGTCAGTACAATACCAACAGCACCAGCCTTTGCAGAGCATCACTCGGCAAAAACATGAAAGGAGAAATCAAATGTCTGTCTTGAAACTCTGAAATAGTTTTTAAAAGTACTTGGAGAAAGCTAAGACTGAGCAGCTCCAGTTGGAACTTTGCTGCAGTCCAGATGACCTGACAAAGAAATACATGGTTGGATGAATGGGTACTAGTGAGGATTTCTGAAGGGCTTGGGAATTGTATAGTCTCATTACTGAAGACACAGCTGATTTTTAACATTTTTGTGAGGGAATTTTATCTACTTCAAGGTAACACATAATCTGTGCTAATTAAGCAATATCAGATCTCCAGATCTGCAGGCAATTGACTACAGAAATTCTGCTGATTTTGCTGTTTGGAGGGAAGATAATAATTTATCCATTAATTGGTACTTGGGAATGACATTGAAACTTCAGAAAACATTTTGATTTTTTTTATCTTTTTTTTTCCCTGCCACTAAGTAAAAATGCTCTTTCCAATGCTAATAAAAAAAAAAAAAGGCTGGTAGAGATACATCTGTGGCAGACATCCCAGAAACCAGCAACCGAATAAAAGATTAAAGGTGCTTATTTGGTTTAGAGACATCCCAGATGATGGAGGAAAAAAGCTTGGAACCTAGTTTTGACAGATGCTAAGTGCATTTCAGCTTTTGATGAGGGCCAAAGAAGTCAGAGAAGCTGAGTGAGCCCCAATGGTCTTGATATCTGGGAATTTTGGCCATTGGCCCATGCTTAAAGGATTATTATTATAGGCTTTGCCATCCCATTCCACTACCTTTTCCCATCCCATTCTTAAGCTTCAATTTTCTAGCCTGGCTCATTCAGAAAGCCAGTCCTAGCAGCAAGAAGAAATGGAAATTTTGTTAGCTCTGAGCAGTGTCACCAGGAATTTTATTGAAGGGGGTATGTTAACCTTTGAATGAACAAGCACTTGTCATTTGTTATGCAGCCAAGGTCACCCATCCTGAGCGACTCCTCTGAGTTGTGGTGCCCTCTAAATGTGTGGGTTGCTAGAAGGATGGTACTAAATTGAACATGAATAGAAAAAACAAATACTGCCTTGAGAATAAAATGACACCACTCTCTCTCATGTTCTGTAAATACCTTACCATAGTCTATGAACTACTCAAATAGGTTGTTAAAGCAGAAATGCCTAAGTAGTACAAAGAAATTTTAATGACTTTCGGTGGAAATTTAGTTTCATATTTCTTCATTTTCTTTCTTATAAAATACCATTGCAGGAACAGAGAGGATGGTTTACATTTATAGAAGGTGCCAAAGGCAGAGAAGAAATACGGTGTTCAGTACAGTAGGGGAAAAGTAGAGAAAGCAAGAAAAATAGACTCTATTGCTCCAGCTATAATACACTATGTATTTCAATTCAAGCCTCTGTCGTCTCATGTGCTGAATTCTCCCTGATGGGCTGTTCTGTAATCTCTCCTCCCTAACAGCCTTTTTTCTTATCGATACATCACTTCAGAGTGAAGGCAGCAGAGATTTTAGCTAAAGTTGTAGTTGCATGAAAGCGTAAATCTGCCCTTGAAGATCCCAGCACTACATGACAAACACTGTGGTCCTGTGGCACAGAGTCCCTCTTCTGGTTCAAGTGCATTTAAAAATCTTTGGCAGTTGAACCTGGAGGCTTTGTGACTGATCAGCCTTACCTGTGCCACTGCTGTCTCCCACCAGACTGGCACCATATGCTCCCTTCCAAATCCAGTGTGAAGATTACATAAACTGTACATTGTGTGATCTGGGTTATTTGGCAGAATTTGGCAATTATTAGGAATGTCATTTAGGCAGCCATACTTAAACAATATTAAACGTGTGTAGTGCTTTGTTAGCACAAAGAACTGACACTAATTGGCATGTAGAAAGGAGAAAAACCATGGGACTTGTGTGCATTCACAGTGGCCTCTGCTTCTTCAACTGACTTATCAAAGCTTTCTTACTCTCTATGTAGGAGTGCTAGCCTGTGAGGTGTTTGTCTTTTGGTGAACGATTTTTCTTTTGCAGTACACATTTTCAGTGTCACACATGAGAGACATGAGCTCAACTGTCAGCTTCTTCTGCTATGTAATTGATTTAAAAGACAACAAAACCATGCTCATTGGTAAGGCCTGATACATAGATGTGTTTAAATGATATATAGTGAAACATAAGTTTAACAGCTAAAGGGCTTTAATCTGACATGAAAGACATACAGGTTATAGTTCAGGAACTTGTTCAAGTAGATGAACTTAGACTTTAATGCCTTTTTTTTTTCCCATTTTTTGCTTGATATAAGCTATTAATAAATGCCGCTATGTGCTGGGGACTTCTCAGTAGTGCTGTAACAGCAGTAAAAGTACTGCAGATTTCTGTTCTTTGTTTACTTAATGTGTGTACATCCATTTTTAGTCCAATATTAATTTTATCAGTGTTATATTTGTCAATAACACATATTTAACAATGCTAATAAAGATGCATCAGTGTAATTACAAGAAAGCAGAATCATAAAGGAGCCATAACTCATGGCTTCCAAATACAAGTTATGACAAGAAACCAGAAGAAAGATCTGAACATGTTGGTTTGTAGCTGGAAGTGATATACTGCCTTATTCACACTTGTGAGTAGTGCCTAAACTTGATTGCAGGTTATTAAAAGTAATAACCCTCTATGAGTTGGCTTTTGTCACTTTCCCATTGGTTCCTTGGGAAAACAAGGAATGAAGCTGACTCTCAACTACATATTCTGACCTTGAACCTCTAACATTTACCCAGTCTGAGGCCACGGGTGGCAACTGTAAAGTCAGTTCATGAGATCACTGCCAGTTACCCAGGAAGTGGGAGGACTTTTCAAGGCACATGTGAAAGGTGCTCCTGGAGGTCATTTGACCTGTTGTGCTTTGATTTCCTAATCTGTGCCTGTTGCTTCACTGTGTGATGCAGTCTATAGCACAGGAATTTTTCAGTGACAGAAGCATGTTAAATCACTTCCTTTCAAATTTGTGAGATGTAAAAAAGCAGCCTGAGCTTCTCACTTTTGATTTTATAGGGGCCAAAGGCTTCTTTTTTGGAGCCAGGTGGTAGCAGATTTTCCTTTGCTGAATAATTTATCTTCTGCAATCTGAGTTGTGTTTTCCAGTTACATTTAGAGAAGAATATCGTAGGAACTTGTTTCATAATTTGATGTTGCATTTTTTAGTTTAATCTGACTTTACCACAAAAAGCTTTTATTTCATACCTTGTTGCTCTTCACTCCAAAAGTCATTACATGAAGATTATTTTATCTTTACTTATACCTGTTTCTCTAATAAGCTTTTAAAACATTAGTGAAGAAAAAAGGCAACCAGTAGCCCAAACCTTTCAGCTTGAAAGCTGTTAATTTTGTCATTATCTCAGTATAAAACTCATAACTGATAAATAAATGTTTCAAGATAATTTTCCAGAAAGCTCAGATTCTGGATGGACTACAAAAAATTACAAATTATGACTAAGTGAAAACTTATTTTAGTTTTGTATGTATTTTACAGAGCTTTTAGAGTTAAATAATTAATAATGGCTAGCTAGTATGCAGTGTAATCCAGACTAGGTAATTGTTTTGCATTTTTATTACATTTTAATCCTCTGCAAAGCTTCCTTCTTGATTGTCTCTGTACTCTTCTCACACTTGACTAGTCAAGAAATTTGAATAGACTAGATGAAAGGGTATGGTTCTTGTAGTTTGTTCCATAAATATTTTTAAATCTTCAAAGGTAACTTTTGTAGTTGTCTTGGGTTATGGAACCAAAAATGTGTATTCTATTTCATTTGTGAAAGCAGTTGGGGAGATGTTTTTCTTTATCTCTTGTAACTCTCGGGGAGAGGTGGGGGATGCCCTCTGATAATGGGCCAACTGTTAAAACCAGGTGGGGCAGTGTTTCTTATCTCTTTCACCACCGCCCTCCCTTCAGGGGGATATTTTCTGCTAATGGGCCATTAAGGCTCACCAAGGACATGACACATTCCATCATCCCACTGTGAGATGCTCCACCCAGTGAGGGGAGCCAACCATTCCTACCTGGATAAAAACTGAGATGTAGGAACATGAGGCACCACATCTGCCACTCCAGGAGGACTTACTTTGGACTGTTTCCAACATCCTGACAAACAGGGGTGTCAGGTTGTACCTCTGACTCTGTCAGGGTTTCTAGGATTGTTTGTTTGCTTACTTGTTTGTTTTGTACTACTACATTTGTATTTTTTTAATATTCCTAGTAGAGAACTGTTATTCCTATTCCCGTATATTTGCTTGAAAGCCCCTAATTGCAAAATTATAATAATTTGGAGGGAAGGGGTTTACATTCTCCATTCCAAGGGGACCTTCAACTTTCTCTGGCAGATACCTGTCTTTCCAAACCAAGACAGTAGCCTGCTTGAAAACCAGACACCACTTTTTAAACAGTGCTTTAGCTCTTCTTTTTAGCACTTTGTGCTGGGATAGCAATGTCTTAATTGTTCTTTTCCTGACCTCCTGCAACATAATGGGGAGAATATTATCTGTGTCTATGCATATGTGGTCTCAACAAGTGAATTAGTATTTTCAAAGTTTTCTTAGTGAAGATAAGGGAACTTCAAATCTTATGTTATTGCTTGTAAAGATCAGTAGAAAATTTACATTCTCCTAAGGAAACTGTATTCGTTTCATAATATTTTGTATTTGTTTCATAATATTTTGTAGGGAAAAAGAAGTATTTTGCACTGAATTTTGACCTCCAGAAATGTCCAGGTGTACTAAAATCTTGAATGACTCACCAAGCCAAAAGTTGGTGTGAGTTTGCCAAGCAGATGAGGGTGGTGAGATGCAGGAACAGGTTGCCCAGAGAAGCTGTGGATGCTCCATCCCTGGAACTGTTCAAGGCCAGGCTGGATAGGGCTTTGAGAAACCTTGTTTAGGGAAAGGTGTGCCTGCCCACAGCAGGGGAGTTGGTATTGAATGATCTTTACAGTCTCTTCTAGCTTCCATGCTATGATTCTATGAATGTTACTTTACAGATTATTCTAACTGGTTCCCTCTAACACTCAAGTGTCATTAAATAAATTCCAACAAAGAAGAAATGCAATTTTATTCTATTCACTTCTCATTGCATTTTGGAAGTAAAATACAGAAAATGAGTTGGAAATGAGATAACCTGTAGAAAATCATAGCATGGTGTGGCTAGTGGGAGGTATCCGGCAGAACTTCACTGACATGCTGGTTTTTGGGAACAAGAAATACTGTTTTTAAAACCAAGGGTGCTAATAGCATTTGTTGAACAGAGTAGTCACGTTATGCCCCCATCTAAGAGCATAATTTAGACTGTCACTGCTCCAAGTTATGTGCAACAAGATCCCAGTTCAGGATTAGATGCAGGAAGTTCTTTATCCGCAGCAGTTGCTTGTTGCCTACAGTTTGCTGTGTTCTGTCCTCATGTGTTTTCTATCTGTAATCTTGAATGTGAAAGATAGTGGAGGAAGTGCTGATGAAGACTAAAGCAGCAAGTTCCATTAGATGTACATGATCTCTGTGCAATTTTCCTGCATGCAGGTAACATCCTGAATTTGAAAAAAATCAATTCTATTTTGACACAGTGAAATATGCAAAGATACTAAACAAAGATTTCAGTTTCCTGTAATATACTCTTTTAATCTGCATATTTTTGCTTTAACTTGTTTCATTAATTTGTATTCAGATATGGAGAAATCTAAGATTGCTTGCACTGAAAGTTGCATCCTGATCTCTGCTGTAAACATTTACAGTGCAGTAATCCAATAATTTATCAAAAAAAAAAAAAAAAAGGAACTGATGATAAGCTAGATCTCTGTTATGACAAATCAATGGAATTTTCCATTCAAAAATGTTGAATGTTTAAAAAGGCACTCAAAACTGGGTCTGATAATGAGCTGTTAAAATATTATCCTGAAATCTCCTTTTACTTTTCATCCCAGTAATTTACAGAATCATTAACTGCAAGCTGCATAAAGTATTTTCAGTCATAGGTTTTAAGAAGGAATTATGATTGTTCAGCACACAAGATGTCAATGCTTTTAAAATCAGTATTTTTTTTTTCCATATCTCTTCTACGTTCTAAAAGTCAGAATAAGGTTTCTGGGTCCTGCCAGAAAAGAAGGTGCAGATTTTTGGAGGGAATGGTTCTTTGGCTATATCATGCTTGAGCAAAGTAAGCTGGAGTCTAAAACTATGAGCATGGATGGAATTTTATGAACCCAAAAAACCTGAAACCTGAGGCTCAGCTTCAGATGGCTGATGTGCTTCAGACATTCCTGCTTAATTATTTTGGAAGAACACATCAACATTTCTGTTCCTTACCAATCAAAATGCCTCAAACCTTTGAACAAATTATTCCCCTATGCATTGAAGATCTGCCAATACCGCTTTTTCTGTTCTGCAGAAAGTACATTTTAGGAGACTAATATGACATTGTTATGAACAGATTGGAAGGTAGCCTGCTGTCTTTATACAACCTGTTCTCAGTCTGCAGGATCACCGGTATGTTTGTAGGCAGGCAGTGTACTGGCATTCACTTTGAACCGTTTATTAGGGTCAGAATTGAGCCTCTCTGTTCACCTCCCACAAAAGCACTTTGGTAGAGAAGGCAAAATGGTGAAGATTCTGTTCCTGCTTTTAGCCCTTTAACTCCTTAGCCAGCCCATTTCCATTGGCACAATAGTTACTATGCAGAACTTTCTTGTGCAGATAAGCCTTGTGCAGATAAATCCCCTGCCTTTGGAATGTGTACATTTTCACTGCTGCACGTTGAAGTGGCAGGTATGCTGCTATCTGATGTCACCTCGGAAAAATATTCTGTGTCATTGCTATGCTGCCTGTTTTGTGCCAGAGATGGATGCTTCTCTGCTCATAATAAATTTCGAGTCAGGGAAGAAAAAGTGATGTGCTTAGGCACATGTTGACTGGCTGGTACGCAGTTAAGTTAACCAACAGATTACTGTTGTTTAAATAGCTGTAAATGTTCCTTCTGACTCAGTCAGGGATCACCTCTTTCTTCAAAGTTAGACCAGGTATCCCATATCTTTTTCTTACTGTTGCTAACAGCATGCAACACAAGTCCTGTTGTACAGTCTGACTGCTGCAAAATTCTCAGGTCTGTGAAATCCAAAGCATCATTTCAAGAGCCACATGCATTTTTTAATCTTTGTGCAATATAATTTTTAATAGTTTGAATGGTTAAATTCAAAGTAAGCTTTAGCAAGGTTTCTTACCATAGATTATAGCATGAACATTTTTAGTTTTATATTAACTTAAAATCATGAGAATATTACCAATGAGAAAAAAAAATGACGATGAATCAGCTTTTACTTTATTGAAGTTTAAAATTTGTCTCAGCAGAGAATTAAGCCTGGATGAGTTCCTTTGTACAGGAAACTTTTTATAATCTCTATTTTAGGCATCAAGCTTAGGTGTTCTGAATCACCTTCTCAGGAGACTGCTTACCTCTTTCCCCTGATACAGTCAAGTTAGATTTCCACTATGCCTGAGGTGTCTATCCTCTTTTGGATATTTGGTTCAGTGAAGGCCACACAATACTAAAAATTAGGCTTCCATTGGAAAATTTCATAAGCTTTCAATAATGCAGAGTTTATAACATATTACTGATAATACTGAAATCAAATCATAAGTAGACTTGCAAAGCTTTGTGGGAGTGTAACTATATTTTTGATATATTATAGTTACAAGTGAAATGGCTGATGCTGATATTTTACTCTTTTATTTGATATAATCAGTGAAAATAGATTTAAGAATATTTAGGTAGGGAAATCACTCTGGATTTAATAATTAACATATCAGTGTAATGCTATTTTTTTGCTCCCTGTTGAATCTAGTTCACAGATATAGAGCTGGCAAACATTAATAATATCATTATTGCCTGTTAACATAGCTCATTAACATGTTTTAGTAGTCATTAACTTTACAAAGAAATATTGATTCCTGTGGAAACAAAGGCTTCAAGCTAAAAATAAATAAATGAAGAAATGTCTCCAGGAACAATCTGTGAACTGCATATGCATTTAATTCTTATAATCATTGTATTTTCATGCTGTTCACAAGACTGCTTGCTCATAGTTCAAGTTTTAACGGAATAATGAAAATGCATTGTATTCCAGTCTCATTTGATATTTGTTGCTTTTATAATTGTAGTGCCATTATACAAGGAAAAAAATTTCCCTGTGATCAGAATCTTCTTGTAGTAAGATGGGGAAGTGATTTTTGTTTATTCATGGCATACCTGTAAGTCCTGGGTATAATTCTTCCAGTTTTGAGGCCTGAAAAATAAGCTTATATTTAGATGTAAATAAGGTTACATTATTTTGTTCTGTAACTACATTCAGTTAGTATACAAATCAAGTACGTTGTGGCTATGCTTTCTTTTCAGTATTCAGGTGAATGTGCCCTGTCGATTGTCAATAAGGTGGGCATTTTCAGACTCTTCTCAGGGCTTTCATCAATTGTGAATACAAAAGAAGTTTCTTCAGACTTGGAGTCTTGCTGTTACTCTGCTTCAACAGCAAGATGTGTCTGACTTCTCTCTTCTGGTTCTGTTAACGTTCATCAGTGATGATGATTTCCTAAGACCTGAAATGTGGAAGTTTTTCTCTGAGCTATTTGAGCTCTCATTTTCTTACCATGTGGTTGTGATTTGAGGGCATTTAAGCCAGTAAAATTTGCTTTTTAATTTCTACGTAATTTTTATTTTCTGGAAATCCTTAAGTCAATGGTCTTTATGTGTGTTTGCAGATTTTCCAGGTAAAGTAAGCTGCTACTCAGGTGCCTTTCTAGATGTCTGATGAATTCAGATATTATTTCTCCTCATTGCCTTTAATATGTGTTTTTTATAAATTGTTAGAAATTCCCCTGAAAGCTTAAATTTCCTTGTATGCAGAGATAAAACTGATCTCATGGTTGGTCCAAAATGTGGTCTAAAATGTAGCAGTAGTTTGCTCAAGCTAATATGGCCTTCCTGGGATGGATAAAAAAGTTTGATTTGCTTACACAATCCTGAATGTTTTTTCTGATTTAATACATGATCTTTGTTATTCTGTCAATGACTTGTTATCCTCAGTACTTACAACTCTCTTAATCTTTTTTTCAGTTTGATTCCTTTCCAACAAATGATTTATAAAAAATATTAAATTGCTAGGCACCAAGAACTCTGCTTTGTGGCGATGCCCTTGGAAGTACAGCCACGGTCTAATGCTTTCCAGTGAGATCAACAAGACCTATCCTTGACCAGTTTAATTCTTTTAATGTATGCAATGCTGATTTTGTGTCCTTGTTTATTAATTAGGATATTGTGCCGCATGCAGTTGTGCCTTACAGGAAACTAAGTGTATTGTATAACACTATTAACCTTTATCAATCAAAAATGTAATCTCATAAAAATATTGAACTATATTCAGATCTATTGTGTCTAAGAGCATTTAGATTAGTACTTCAATGTATTTCTGTCCTTTAATTGAGTCTCCTATCAGCTATTCCATTATTTTCATTGGGATCAACACAGGATAACAGAGTCTGTAATTACTTCAAGTATTGCCCCACTTACCCTTTCTGTGTCTTGGCAGAAGATTATTTTCTTAGCTTGCTCCTCTGAAAATTACCATTAAGAACTGGAGATGAGTCTTTGGTCTCATCGAAAATCCACAACAGTTCAGTCTTCTCCTATACCAGTTCTCTAGCTGTTAGCTGAGAGTTATCTGGATGTGCTGAGTTAGAACTGCTTTTGAATTAAATGAATTTAAAATAGCTTCTATTGTAATATCTTGTCTCAGTACTAACTGAATGGGTTCATTATAACCACATAATTTACTTTCTACTAGTAAAGTACATAGCGGAAATATTTATGGAAAATCTCTGTGTCTGTGTGATTAACACTTGCCCCTTGCTTATTGGACAATATCCCAATACAATTAAGATACTGATCATTATTAGTGTAATAAAAAGTCTCTTCCTTTGGCATTAATTGCAGTGGTCACAGACTCTTCTTATGACTTTCAACTTTCCTCATTAGTGGTTTGCTTTCTAGTGGCTAATTTATATTCATTGCTGTTATCATCCCATTTTCTAAATGACATTTTTCAAGAGATTTGTTTGTTTTCCTGTGCTTCATCTGGGTTATTAATTAATTTCTCCTCTTGTCTTGATCATAGCTTTGGAAATTTTGTGGCCTCTAGGGAAATGTTCCAAATCACAATTTCCTTCTTTTTTATAAGTATTATTTATTTTAAATTATTTTTCACAGAATATCCACCTTATGTTTGTTCCATTTCTTTCTTAAAAGCAAACTTTGAAAGCCCCAAGCACACACCCTTGATATGGACTCCTCTGCTTTTGTATGCAATGAGTATAATGATGTCATGTACTCAAGCCTTTTACTCCTGGAAACAATTCCTGTTGCTGTCTAGATGATGTAAACTTTTTTTTATTTTATTTTATTTTATTTTATTTTATTATTTTATTTTTTTTTAATTTGGAGGCAATGCTTTTTGACCAAGGAAAATGTCATCTGTAGTTTGTGTATTCTGCGGTGGCTGTAATGGTGACAGTATGGCACTTCCCTTCTGATGTGTCCCTTGGTGGCAATTTAACAGTCTTGCAGTCAAGATAGATAGGGAAGGTTGGGAAGGCTGACCTGAAACAGAGACTGGACAGAGCTAAAGTAGAGAATAATGTAGATATTTATTGAAAGGCCTTTGGGGTACACCTTGAGCAGGAGCAGAGCCTGACCAGGGCTACACCCAAGGTGGACTTAGAATGGTCACAAAATGGATGACTCTCACAAGGTCCTACCCTTTTGTAAGTTTTGGTTCATTTGCATATTGGGGTTGAATTGTCCAATTACAGCTTCAGGTTGTGAGGTCTCATCCTTCATGTTTCTCTCTTTGGTCCATCATTGTTTATGCTTTTGGGCTTGAAAATTGTACTCATTGTTCTTGGTCTTCAGCAGGAAATGGATTTGTTTTGCCTCTGTGAAGACAGCTTACTAGCACTTAGTATGAGGCTCAGAACTACACCCATAGGCAACACAGAATCTGGAAAACCTGAAAGCTAAAACTTAAGGAAGGCATCAAAAGAGCTGAAAACAGTATTCTTAGATGAGCAATTTGAGTATCACCCAGTCACTGGTGATTCTGTGTGAACGTTTGATGATACTGATGTCTCCAAATCTACCTGTTGAACTTTTTGAACAGAGGGTGAGTGGGACTTGAGAGTGACCTGAAGAGGTTAGGAATCTGTCTCACTCTCTTTTAGTGCATACAGATTTAAATTGTTTTAGCTCTCCCCTGTCTCTTAAGAGTGCTGTGTAGGAGAACTGTGTTACACTCTAGATTTTGGACAATGTGACCAGAATATGTATATTCTCCAATAGAATATTCTTGGAATAACAAGAATATTCTGGAAAAAACTTCTACTTTAGTATAGGCCATGCTTTTGCAATATTTTTTCTCCTAACTCCCTTCAGTCATGTCTCTAGCTAATTTTTTAAATAATTGCTGCAGCCATAAAAAAAGAATTCTTTTTTTTAATTAGATGGGCACAATTTAAATTGTTTTAGCTCTCCCCTGTCTCTTAAGAGTGCTGTGTAGGAGAACTGTGTTACACTCTAGATTTTGGACAATGTGACCAGAATATGTATATTCTCCAATAGAATATTCTTGGAATAACAAGAATATTCTGGAAAAAACTTCTACTTTAGTATAGGCCATGCTTTTGCAATATTTTTTCTCCTAACTCCCTTCAGTCATGTCTCTAGCTAATTTTTTAAATAATTGCTGCAGCCATAAAAAAAGAATTCTTTTTTTTAATTAGATGGGCACAAAAGCAGAATTGAGTTTTAGAAGCTCCATCAAATCTTTCTCTTTCCATGCATTTATCATTTTGCAGTCAGAAAGATTTCCTATATGCTCAAACAAATTGTTCCCCGTTTCTACGAATTTCAGTACAATCCCACATAGTTCAGACATTTCAACAGAAGTGGTTGCCACTGTAGCTTCTTAGGGAAATGTTCTTGCAAGCTAAACCCTTGTATTAGATTAGTGGCTTTTTATTGCACTAGATGTGGAAATATTCAATGAATAACCAGTCACTGCAAGAGGCTTTTCAGCAGCAATGCTCCAAAGCAGTGCACTGAAAAGGAGAATGTTGTGGTTGGATAAGCAATGGCCATACCAAGAGGAGTATTGACCCACTTCCACTAAAAATCTATCAGTTACTACAGGAAGATGAATCTAGCAATATCAGTAATATTTCCAGCTGAAAACCTTTTGTATCAAGTCATGCAGCCTATGTGTTACTGTTTGAGAAATTGTAGCTTTGCATTTCTGTTTGCCAGCAACTGGCTGCTGTACTACAAAAGCACAATTATTCATTTCAGTGGAAGGGACTTGTGATAACACCCTACCCCTGAATTCCCTCTCTTCTTTGTGTTCTGGCTGAACATCTCTTTATCACTTATTTATTACCGGAAAGAATTTTTTTTTTCATCTCTTTATGATTTTACATTTTATATTGCTTATATATATATTTTAATTTCTTTTTACTTTGTTCTCCAGCCTACATGGCTTTGCTCAAATCTAGATTGGGCAAGACCAGTTTAGGTTTTCCTGCTTTTGTTAATTGTTCCTCAGATATTACATGGTTTCAGACTCGCTGACAGTCACTGTCCCCTCTCAAAGCATGTTTGCAACAAGCCCAAGAATCCTTGTGAATTACTGCCCATTTCAGAATCACTTATAAATTAAAGGCTATACAGATACTCTGATTTAGTGAGTATATTAAAGAAAGTTCTTTCCAGATTGTTGCTTTGACTCTTAATAAGCCCTGGGTTTACAGAAAAAAAACAAAACAAACAAACAAACAAGCCAGCTCAAATATTTATAAGTAAAACAGCAAAAGATGAAACAGCACAAAAAACGGATTCTAAAGTCCCTGATTTTAACCCCTTCTGTTCTTCAGTCATTATGAATTTTCTGTACTCAGAGACTATATGTGTCTCTCTAGGTTTTAAAAGAACACATAGAAAGAGTAACGTCATACAAATTTGGTTCTTTTCTATAGCAGAAGTATTGAAAGAGCAGGTTCTTACTTTGCAGGACCTTGTAAAAGTATAAAAAAACCTATCTGCTAACAATGATTTTGAGGACCAGATATGTATATCATTCAAAAATGTTGATTCCAACAATATTGTAGTGCAAATCTAGATCATAAATCTTACCCAATTTCTCTTGATTTAAACTATTTGCCTTACTATCTGATTTTTTAAGTCTTACTGTGGGAAGTTTTCTTCCTTGCCAGTGGGAAGTTTGGCAACACAGATTGGAATGTTTGCAGTCTAGTTACATGATGTGTCAGCCTGGCTGATGTATCAACTTCAGACACAGTTGGATCAACCTGTGGATTTATTTGGCAAGTCTAAAACCGAATTTCCACTCACCTACTGCCCCATCCCCTTTATTTAAGATTATCTGTCAAATATCATTTATGATTTGAAGACCTTTATGGGAATGGATGAATTCTGTCCAGTAGAAAAGATTAATAAGAAAGTTTTCACATGCCTTGAACAAGGCCCATCATGTCAATGCAATACTGGTGCATTGTCCATGCAAAAGTGGTTGGATTTATTTTCCTTTGAGGGATGGTTAATGTATAATTTGACAGTCTCAGGCTTTGACCTATAAATACACATTTTTAAAGGATTCTTCTTTGCAAAGATTTTGGGGTTTATTCCTTTTCAGAAACGTATTTCTCCAAGTGAACCCAAATCTGAATTTCTATTCAATTTGATTGTGTTTGAAAAAAAAAAAATTAATGCTTATTTAAAATAATTTACTTACACTTAATACTAATCAAATACATGACAAAGGTCTTAATCCTCAGAAGAATTATTTCAGGGAAAAAGTAAAAGGAAAAAAATGGAAAAGCAAATGGAGAGAAAATTATCAGGAGGAACTGGGAGGGGGGAGCAGGTGGGAAGAAAAGGAAAAGCAACCAATTTGGCACCTGTGAGGGTCTACATCTGGAACTGGTAAAGAATAAATTGTTTTAAAAGCTTTTGATATCACATAAAAGCAGGCAAACTCACTCTAAGGGAATGATGGAAGCTTTTAACTGGAAAAAAGAGAGAAGAAGTAAGAAAAGAGGCCTTCCTCTTGACTTGTAGTTTTCCAGCAGACTGATGTGACTACTGCAGATGTCTCAAATACAAATTTTTATATATATATATATATATATGCATGTGCTCTTTGTCATTTTTATGGTTGATGAAGAATTTTTCTATGCTTATTGAAAGCAAAACAGAGAAACTATTACCAAGACAATTATGTAATTTGTAAGATTTACACATTCAGCATGCCAAATGAATCTCCTCTGGAGACAACACTTTTTACTTTTTGATTAAATCCAGGATACCAAAGCTAAACCCAATGTTCCAGGGCCTTTGTAAAAATTCCCATTATCTCAGGAAGAGCAATTATTCTCTGATGCAAGTTACAGTACTGTCTTGGAATGGCAAAAAGGCTAAACTAAGATCAAAATGATATTCTAAACTAATTCAGATGAGAAGAGGCATTAGCAAATAATTACCATAAACAATGTTCAATTATTATATTTGAATAGTACTTTTTATTACAATCTCAAGCAAATACATTTGTTTATCCCAGTAGCACATCTCTATGCTAAGAGTTTTCATATTATGCTTCACAAATTTGGAACCATTAAAAAGGAAACAAACTACTGGAGATGGCATGCATATAGCTAAAAACATGAATATTTATGACTGCAAGTGTGATATTTCACCCTGAATTCTGTTGACAGTGGTTGATGGCATAGAAGAAGAGGTTGCTGCCATTTCTGGATTTTATGTCTTTAATTCAAGGTCCATATAGCATATTTGGTACTTTAGCATCCATAATCTAGCAATACAAATTTTGGCTTCTTTGTTTTGATAACAGCATTTTTCCCTTTTTAATCAAGCCTGTTTTAAGAGACAGGGAAAGGGGAAAAAATCCACTATTAAAACTGAATTCCAGTAGCAGCATCTTATTTTGTCTGGACTGCTAAAAAGGATCAGTAGAACACATGCTTTAGTGAGAATGAGGTGGAGTGCATGTCTAATGTATGTCATCCTGAACCCTGATCAGGGAAGAGAGATTATTCATCTGAATTCAGACTACATCCTTTGATTTGAGGCAGAAATATAATTTAAAATGATTAATTAAAATTTGTAATCTTTTTTTCATTCCTTTAGCTTAAAAAAAATAATGTAGTACAAAATTTTTAATTCCCTGATGCTTCAGGAAAGGTTTCTTTTTTCAATAAATAAGATTCTGGCTCTGATCATGCAGCTGAAGGGCTTTACACTAAGTCCTAAAAAGACTACCTAACTTTTCTCCAGTAAAGGTCTATATAAATTTAGCTGCTCTTGCCCCCAAAATATCAGGTATCTGGAGACAGAATCCTATTCTTTATATGTGTTTGATACAGAGGAACATCTTCTTTATGGGGGTATTTCAAAAGAAAAACATTTCTGCTGTCTGATGTTCAGTTGACATTAGAGAAGTCTTTGATGAGTCAATTTAAGAGAATCTTCATATCTCCTATGTTTTGTATTGGTATCCATTATACTTTTAATGTAGCAAACTCTTATTTCTTTAATTAAATTTATAGTCCTGTATACAAGATTTCACATTAGTGAATAGAAATGCTTAAGTGAGTGTACTTCTGCAGTGGGAAGAATGAGACAACAATACATTATATGACTACCTAGAAAAGCTTTATACAATTTTCCTGAAGGTAAAACAGATAATTCCTATGTCTGATTTAGCTGATGTTATGCCTAGCAAGACTCTGGCTTTAAGGAAAGAATTGTAGGGAAATAAGATTTTGACTCAATCAGTCTTACAATGCTCCAGGTTATCCAGATATACTCTACCCTTCATTCCTAGATCAACCTCTCAAGCTGTTTGAAAGGCAGGTTGTCCATGCCATAGACTCAAGGTAACACTTCTAGAGAACACCAAGAGCACAGACCAGAAGTCTTCCATCTAGATTAGGGGAAGAGGAGCTGGGTTCATCTGTTTGATTACTTTAATTTGGTTGTATATACATCAAACGTTGTGCCTATGATAATATCTACTGCGATTTGAACTCTCCCCATTATTTTGCAGAATTACAGTTATTTCTTTTTTTTAGAAAAAAATGTTATCCAACAGGTTTATGTAAGTGATGAGACTTGGCTCAGTCTCCCTTTATTATTTATAGATAAACAAATAAAAAAGGATATAACCAGCCATAGAATTTTTTTAAAGCTTCATCAATAAATTATAGCCTTGCTATGAAAAGCATGCTGTGTAAATGCATTTTCTGCTAGCTATACATTAAAATCTTACAAGGGCATGAGGAATTGAAAGTGTTTTTCTAATGGATCATCCATCTTGGAAATTATTTGAATTCATGGATTAAATGTCAGCTTTGAAAGCTTTTGGTGATTTATTTTGGATCTTAGAAGAAATAACATCTCTACTGCAAAATAAAATTATTGCCTTTTCATATTCTGCATTAGTTATTTCTGGAAAAATATTTTTAGAAAAATAACTTGGGGATGTTTCCTCCCCCCACCTTTGAAAGTTTCTAGCATTCCATGTTGCATTTGTAGAGGAGGTGTCAAGACAAAAGTGGAGAAGAGCTAGGCCGAGTGCTTTATGGGAATAAAACATGCACCAAAAAGATAACACTGGCTGAATGTGCTGACATGGTTTCTCAGTTGCCAGTACACAGAACTTGGACAGAGTTTAGCATAAAGAGTTGAAGTATTGTAGCAAACCCTTACAGTTCTTGCAATAGAAGTGAAGGGAAAAATCAGCAGTATTTATCAATTTGACACAATCATTTAAAATGGGGTAGAGAGAAAGCTCTGTGTCCCTTGCCTCGCGCGAGGCAAAGTGAAAAGTATTGATGAGAGATGATTGACAGTCAGTTAAAGCAATAGAAAGATTCTTTGGCCTTTTCACGGATTTAAATCAGATTTGGAAACGCATTAAATAGAATTAACTTCAGACATTTAATTGTAATGCCTGAGCTAAGAGCTGAGTTACTTTAAGCACCTCTGTAATTGAAGAAGATTGATAGACATGTCCAAAGGCAATTCAGCCTCCTTAGTATCTGGACTATCCCTCTGGTACTATCCCATTTTCTCCTCTGTGATAGTTTCCAGACTGAAATTTTTCAAGTAAGTGGCTAAAATGAGACAGATTGAATCCAGGTTTAAGAAGCCAAAGTCATTTTGTACTGATGAGTAGAAGCAGGGACAAAATTATTTATGGAGCTAGCTTTATAGGCACTGAACATAGTGGAGCTCTGTTTGCCCTAGTTTACCTGTATTTTGAGAGCATTTGTTGCTGAAGTGCCTAAGGAATTCTCTCAACTGATTTCTTCATAAAAAAGCAAAGGAGACTGATCTCTTCTTCAAGTGCCTGGAAAAGTATTCTGTCAGAGGAGCTTATAGGTAAAGACGCAGTCTCCCTATTTTAATAATCAGGAAAAGTATCAGTAAGGCAAAATGCAGAGATCCCTTTTACTTTTTGAATATGAAAGTGCTGGATCTTACATGTCCTTTAAATGTACCTCTGAGAAAGTGCTGAGGAGACTCTAAGATTAAGATTTAATAAGCACAGAGTTAAGGGAGTTAAATTTATGTTGTCAGAAAATGTAGATGAAAAAATTGAAATCTTTGTTACAAAGAGAAGATACAGAGAACAAGATCTTCATGCAACTCTGAGAAAATGAGGGACTAAATTTTAATGAGTTAAGGTCTGTGAACAGTTTCAGAAAAGGACTGCCAAACAAGCAAGGCAGTATTTGTTTTAAGTGAATAAAGATATTTAGGTAATCAGAATTGCAGACTTTCTATAATGAGCTAAGAGAAAGCCTTGATGTTCTACTAACCTTTGCCTAAAGATTCTGTAAAAGCCTCTTTCAGGAGTGCAATATTGAAAATAAGAAAAACAACAACAGACTGTTGGTAGCATGAACAACATAGGGAAAAAAACCCTAAAGATGCTCTAGTGTCATTATGCATGTTTCGGAAACAAGTTTATTTTGAATTTGTGGTCAAATCTGGTTATTTCTCCTAGAAAGTGTTATGGAAAGAGAATTGATCTAAATATAGGAGATAAAAGTGATTGAGACATAGTACAATAGGTTTGTATAAAAATAGACTATAAATGTTGGGATTATAATGAAGCAAGAAAATGAAAATGAAAGGATGTGAAGCCGAAACTGGAAAATTAAGAAGATAACTTGTGTGTTCCCTTTACAGGAATCCCATTAAACAAGATCAAAAGGAATTCAGATATATTGAAAGTAATGCATATAAATAGGAGAAGTGGTTTCAAGTTGCTGTGTTTTCAGTTGCTGTCCACTTCATCATGTGCTTTCACACTGGTGAAACTGGTGCTCTTCCCTACTGGCAGAAGTCCTATTCAGACCTTGCAGGACAAGTTTTTTCAACAGTAGAGAGCAAAATCTTGATTCCGTTTATTACATGAGTCTTAACTGATTTCTACAGCTTCTAATGTCATGTGAGTTAATGCTTTCCAGCCATTTTCCGTGGTACAGAGGACTGCCCCGCAACTCTTCATAGTCTCTGGGGAAGGCTAAACACTGCTGACATTCCTGAGGTGCCAGACTTTTTCTTTTACCTGGGGATGCCATTCCTTTGCTGTAGGAAGGAATCCTCTAGTAGATACTAATTTCCAGAGTAGCCACACCGTTAAATTTGTGATTACTGTATCAAATGTGAGAAAATAAATCATTAAAAACCAAGCAAAAATAGAGATATGCTAGCCAGAATACCTAACTTCAGGTTTTTTAAACATTGGTGGAACTTAACCTTCTTTTGGTGATATTGATCGAAAGAGTCTTGTTAAGCAGAATAGAAACAGGCTGAAAGTATGTGGCAGATACATGGCCCAAAATATCAGTGCTGGTTTGTTGCCTTTAAAGTGGTCAAAAGTGTGTTCTGGGAAAGGGCATAAGGTCTGACAAAGAAATTTGCCATTAGAAACTCATGAAACATAAGGACATGGTAAAAGAACATAAGAACAGCATTTAAAAGCACTTACATTCTCTTAAAATGCACTATAAGATGTTGAAAAGGCTGTTATAAACATTTCTGCAACTTGGGGCCTTGGGCTACTGCTCTTTAGTAGATTCATAGTTATGGCTGAGTAGGACATGGCTTTCTTAGGCACACAGGTGTACAAAACCCCTCAAGTTTGTGACCAGTAGATGAAAAAGGTTTCATATATGGTCAGAATAAGTGTATATGCATGCTGGCTTGTTGTCTTGATGGATAGTTATTGTACCAAACATAACACTGCTATAGATGATAAATACCTGAAATCAAAACATTATTATTAATGGCCAGTTTAGAAACAACAATGAAACAAGGTTATAACAATAATTTTGTATTTACGTAATTACCTTGAAAGACACAGATCTTTTTCCCTTGAGGAAAACAAAATTTGAAAAATTTATTCAAGTTATTCTGAAGATATAGTTAACCCTGAGATAAATACTCTGAACTGTTGCTGGAATAGCCTATGTGAGTAAAAATGCACTAAAGATTTGTTGCCTTTGCTTTGACCAGGATGGACGAGGGAGAAAAAAATAATTTGGTTCTGTGTGAAAAAGAGAGGCAGGAATTCTAGTGAGTAGCTTTTAAAAAGCTTTTATGGCTAAAAGACACAATTTCAAGTACAAAAGAAATCTCACAATTTAAGTGAGATAAGTATTAGTTATAGCTACTTTAGGATGAGCTAATGCAGTCCTGAGATTTTGGAATGAGACAGGACCGCTGTTTGCATGTTGCTTTTTAAAAAGGCAGGAACATGAAAGGAAGCTTCAGTGTCTGCCTCACTGGGGAGTGCTTAGGACCATGCTGTGTTTGAATACTCTCTCTTCCCCATTTTTGCCTGAAAGCCAAGTGAATGTTTTCATTTGAATCAGATGACTGCAGGAGGTACAGAAATGAGTGGCTGCTGGTAAGTGATGTTCTTCCTGAGGTGAGGTGAAAGGTCAGTTGCACATGTTTTTCTCTGCCAGTCTGCACCTACCAGAGACTATTAAATGAACAAGGCATCCACCTCCCATGTAAGCCTACTAGTTCAAACTGTTTTATCCAAACTGACCTCTCAGTAGTTCATGTGGGATTTTGATGCTGGAAGTCTTCTCAAATCAAATTCTGAGGGGAAAATGAAGATTTGTATCTTGATTCTTTACTCCATTACTTTTTTCAGTAGTTTGATTTTTAACTCTCTTTTGTTCTTGCACTCTCAGAAAAAGAATTATATTGATCTAAAAAATCAGGATTGGAATATGGCATGGGAAGTAACTGAACCATGTTATAGGAGTGGATGATACAATTAAACCCCAAACTTTTGTGCATAGTCTGTCTCTTCTATATGATGAAGATGCCTGACATTTAAAGTGCAGTATGCAACAAAACTGCTTCATCTACCAGGTATAGGAGGTATCATGTCTCACCTTTTAAATGTTAACACTGGCACTTTAGACAGCTGTTTCACCTCTGTGTAGAATGTGCTCTCATACCGCATTTAAAGCTAAGGATCCCTGGAGGAGCAAGTATTTTATTGTGGGATTATATC
The DNA here is from genome assembly GCA_016584745.2 of Phylloscopus trochilus trochilus. Lineage (NCBI taxonomy): Eukaryota > Metazoa > Chordata > Aves > Passeriformes > Phylloscopidae > Phylloscopus > Phylloscopus trochilus. The sequence continues at coordinate 37,130,086 of WQNJ02000546.1, forward strand.
TTATTCTTTGTATAGACTTTTAGCCTGAGAAAGGTGGCTAGGAAAGGGTGGGGTGAACATCTTGATATCCTATTTCCACAACTGCATTAATTATCTTAACCAGTTTGGTTCATTGCAGTCCCTCATTTGTGCTTATATTGACTTTAAGATAATTAAATACATTATTTTACAAAGTCCAGAAGACTTTAAGACAGAATAATGAATGGATCATTGACTAAACCGCAGTCAATATGCTATTATAATTTCCCTTAATACAGCGATACTGAAAGGTTCTACTTCATTTCAAAGATTACAGTTACTGAGCAGTAACTGCAAAAATAGAGAAAAAGCCACAAGTGTTGGATAATAAGGAGATGACATGAAAAATTATGGTTGTGAAAGTAGTTTTCAAATTCAGTTTATGTTGAAAGGTAGCTGTCTTTCTCATTCAAAAGTAACACTGGTTCTGCTGCCATTAATTAGGATGGGTGAACTCCTCTTCACCCTAATTTTGGATGCTCTCAAACACTGTGAATTCAGAAGTTTACTTTTGAGGCCTGTCAGGCCATCACTGTATTAACATTTCAGTTAACATCCCCTGTGACAAAGAGTAAGAGGTGAGGACACTGTGTCTGACATGGACACCCCTAATGTTATTAAAATGGAACTCCGAGGAGGTGCTCCTCTCCAAAATGTCTTTCCAAATAACCCCACTGAGTCATCATTTGACATATGATGTGAACTTTTCAGTACATTTGAACAGGTTCTGAGGTTCTTGTCAGAAAAAAAGGAAAAACCATTATGGCCCACTGGAATGATGCAAAATACTTATGTTAGCATAGCTATTGTAGAACAGATAAAATCTGATCTCATCTTGGAAAAACTCTTTTGGACAAACTCTGAGTAGTCATGGAGAAATGATGCATGAAATAGAGGAAGTTATTAAAGAGCTTTCACATACAGAGGAACTTGTTAAAAGAAGGTGATTATTGATTTTGTGATTAGTGGGGAGCATTCAGACTAAATGACTCCTGTGAGTGTAGTCAGATAGATTAATGTCTTTATGTCATCAGTTGCACCTGCTGTTAAATGAGTTCACAATTAATGGACGGCCATTATTTGAGACCAGTGCTGGAGAGGATTGTGTGGGAACATAGAAGACAGGAATATTATTGTTATTTGATAAAGTAAAAATAAAGTATTTACAAAGTGTTTAGTTGTGGTGTATGAGAATATTTTGGTGCTTTATAGGATATTTGGACTTTTTATTCTCTTTTCTGGGTGTAGAAGGGTGATAGTTACAAAGAGAGGTATTACTTCTAATAAAAGATAAAGCTGATAAATAATGTGAGCAGGTGAGAAAAAAAAAAGGAAATTATCTAGAAATGGACATATAATTTACCTGCAGCAGATAAATAGGGCAGGAAGCCCTGCCATGCAGTGGGGCTGCTCCTTAAGCTGGTCTTGAGGGTACTTCAGAGAGCTGTTCCAGCCAGGGAAGAGCCGGATCCTGAGGAAGCAGCCAACAGTACATGTGCTGTGGGCACACTCAGAAAGATGTATGATGTGCTCACTGAGCTGGAAGCAGTAGGCTTTACATTAGTGGATACATCGCTTCCAGCTTGTGATGGATGGCTTCACACTATGCATCAAAACCGTACAGGAAAAAAAATAAAAAAAACAAACAAACAAAAAACCCCAAACCAACAACACCAACAAAAAAACCCAAAACAAACAAAAAACCCCCAAACAAACAAACAAACAAAAACCCAAAAAAACCCCCCCAAAAAACCAAAAAATAAAAAAAACCCAAAAAAACCCACAAACCAAAAAAAAACCAACAAAAAAAACCCCCCAAAAAACCAAAAAAAACCCAAAAAAACCCACAAAAAAACCCCACACCAAATCAGGAAGGATAATTTACAAGATGGCGTTAAGAAAAAAACCAAGGGATATGTTAAATTAAGCTGTATCAGTGAGAAAATGTATCGAAGCTCAGTAAGTTATTTGGCAGCACTTTTCTCCCACCATGAGGTAAATGACAAGATAGTGGCAAAAGATGGGATTATTTTAATGAAGTGTTCTCTGAGACAACCTTAGTGCTGTAGATTATGGAATGTAAGGAGGAAGGGCCAAGTTCCTCACCATTTAACCAGGACCCTCTTTAGGGTAATGTTGAACAGATATTCCTGATGTAGAATTTAACCAAACTCCTAAAACATTAGATGTCAAATGATGACACATAAGTTTTGTGCAGTATTTACATCATTTTAATGCAAATAATTATAAGATGTGAACTGCTCTGGAAGCAGCTGCAAAACTTGTGTCTCAACAAGCCTGTCAAATTTCCACTTGAGGGTACTTTCAGGGTAGGAATAAATACAATCGATAATGACTTTGAAGAGATGACAATTACAGCCTTCAGAGGGTAATATTTTCTTCAAACATCAAGATTTTAAGACTGATTATTATAGAAGGGCTAAAGAATTAGTCTTCCACTTGCTATTGAGTGGGACTCAGGCACTTCATTTCCTCTAAGTGGTTTGCACCTCATAGCACAAAAACATAAAAGAATCACCTTCAGAGGTTTGTATGTCCTTTAAAAGAAATACAAATGTCTGCAGACAACATCCTCAGAATAGCTGCTTTTTTATATATGGACTTGGTTTATACTGTTTGAAAAATGCCTCCAGATGACCCACCTGACTTTTTATATGTGTTAGTAAACTCATTATTGCACCAAGAGAGAATATTTTTTAATACATGCATTTTGCTGAATCTCAGTGGTTCTTCAGTCAGGTTTTTGCTTCTCTTGCATTTCAGGAAAGTTTATCTTTGGCTTATTGGGAGCAAAAATAGCCACATTCCTTTGCCTTGCAATGCTGACTTATTTCTTCTTTACTCTCCTTGTGTTATTATTGTGCTTACACGAACTAAATATTCAGTCTGATACACATTTTATACTAGCACTGAATCTTCAGGGTTAAGGTGTATCATTTGATATTCAACCATATGTGGAAAAACTGTGTAAACAAACATACCAGTCTGTATGTGTACTGCTTGAATAATGTACTTCAGGCACAATTCTGACTATTTCCCTTTAATTACATTGAGACATATGCACACATTTACATGCATATATTCCTACAGTTGCATACATAAAACATTTAGCATCTCACTAGTGAATCTGCCTAGCTTTAGCACTAGAGTTGTTTTGGCCAGCAGAACAGAGTAGGAAATTATAGGATAAGGGTCTGTAACTGTATAAGCAGCTATCCTTTCAAAAGACAGAGTGAGTCTACTGTTGTAAAGAAATCTTTTGTATCTTCCTGTAAAATAGTAATCTTTTGAGTAATCTTTTGAAGTCAGAATTGAGGTAATGATGGAGGTTTGTTCCCACATGAGACACAGAAATCAGCTCTGACTAGACCTATGCCCACAATATGTTTTACTCGTAATCTAGATGTGCACGCAAATCAGATTGGATTTCAAAATCTGAAAAGTTTAAAAGAAGGAAGAAGGAAGGAAGAAGAAAGAAGAAAGAAGAAAGAAGAAAGAAGGAAGAAAGAAGAAAGGAAGAAGAAATAAGGAAGAAAGAAGAAAGAAAGAAAGAAGAAAGAAGGAAGGAAGAAGAAAGAAGAAAGAAGGAAGAAAGAAGAAAGAAGAGTAGTCTTGTAGTTCCATGCACTTTTTCATTGCCAAAGCTGAGGGTGTTGATGCTGCTCAGGCACATAACCACAGGAAGTAAAGCATGTCTCATTCAGAGGACAGTTGAATTTGAAGAGTGTTTCTCTTGTTTCTGTCAGCAATAGCTGAGGAAGGTTGGGAGTGTCCAACTTGTTAACTAATATCATAATAAATAGGGAGCCTGGATAGAGCTTCAGAAACTAATAATTGCTATTAAGGAAGTGCCTACAATCCATTCCTTGTAACACTGTCTTTAATCAATGAGTAGTTTCTAATCCAGAACATGTGCTGCCTTGAAGAGAATTCTGGTATAACAAGTAAACAAGGTACAAATTTAAAAAGTTGGGTTTTTTTTTCCCCAAGTCAAATTACTCTCCTTGCAGTGAACTAAGTAAAGAACTTAGAAACTTACATTAAGTTTTGAATAATGCAGCATGTTTTTCATTCTCCTTCTTTCTTTTCATCTGTTGCTATTCACTGATTGAAATATAATTATCCTTTTTATTTTGTTCCATCTTCTCTTCAGCCCGTGCGTGGATCATCTATTTATTGTTACTGTGTCCAACTCTCATGTTAATGGACTACCCATGTGAAATAAACCTGTAATGTCATCACCTACTTGTGTCTAACAACCGGCTTCAGCTCTTCTGTAAACCAAAAGGGCTGCCCAATCTCTTTGAGGCAGACTTCATATCTCATGGCAGTGAACAAGACTGAAGAAACTTGATAGCTGCACATTAAGGTATCTATGAGATAAAGCACTGCTGACTCCTCAATTCTTTCTTTATCTACTAGAGAAAGGATTAAAATAAGTATATGGCTAATATTTAAAGCCAGGCAAATTCCCAATGGAATCAAGTCACAATATTTTTACAGTGAAGATGGCTAATCACCAGGGAAAAAATATCCAATAATGAATTCTTCATGTACTCTTTCCAGTTCAACTTTGGATCTTTCTCTAGGAGATAAGTAAGAAAGTTTTGATCTTAGTTATGTGTGTTCTAAGCAAAATATAAAATCAAGGGGCATAAAAGTCATTTCAGCAAAAGGCTTAATCATGTCATCTGATCCTAAACTCTTTAGTAGCTATTAAAATGTATGAATTCTGAATTAATCACTAGGGATTTTTGTATCCTCATTCGCTTTTGCTGTATCTTAACATACATCTTCCAATGAGCTATATAGCCTTTTTCCCTTTTCTTGGAATTCAGTTAGAATCAATGGCTGTATTCACAGCATAAAAATTAGGTTCTCTCATCACCTTGTATGAACACCCACACTCTTGCCAATAACCTCCTGATGGGGCGTGCAGCAGCACAAAAAAATCTTCTCTAAGGGAAGATTTTGTGGCAGCATGTTCAGGTTCTTCTAACACTGCTGTTGTCCTCTGAGGAACCTCTTTGAGGAAATTCAGTTGTTATTGGTGATATATCATCAGATATTGGTGATGGTAAGAGATAACAAAGGTACTTATCTGTTTCCTTGAGGGATTTTACAACAATGAAATGAAGGGAAATTTGTGAAGATCTTAACAGTCAAACACAGTACTAGTCAAGAGTACTTCAACTTGTTGAGACTTGGCAGATAAATTATTCTTTTTTGTGCAGTTCTGTAAAGGCCCATGTATGCCACACTTCTGCATTCTATCATTTTAAGATGCTGATTTACTAGGACTTCCTGGATATGACACAGGGGCTCTTTCTCAAGGGCTGGTTCTGGAATGCAGCCTGTGAAGAATTATCCAGCTCATTTACCAGGACAGAAAAGCAGGCAGAGATCAAAAAGAAGGACCAGACAGAAAATTGCAAACTTTTCCCCACCTGTTCATCCAATTTTTTCAGAATATTTTAAACTGTAGTGTATGAAAACCACAGGGAGACCATAGAGTGATATAAATAACATATAAATAACATGCATGACTAATAAAACAAACCCTCAGAAATCCCTGTGCAGACATTCAGGCATTGGAAGAAAGAAGCTAAAACTATAGAGTCATACTTTCACAGTCAAAACAACCTAGTGTACATTCCTGCATAGGAATAGTAGAAAAACAAGCTGTAAAAAAGCCAGAGGAGGGATCCCACTCCATGAATAAAGATATTTATGCACAGCCTAAATGTGGTAAAGGAAGTAGTTGGGGAACAAGGTATGAACTCTGATGACCTATTTGAAAGGTCACAATAAGGTCTTTTCAGAAAGGATGTACCTGTGGTTTGGATACCTCTGAATTTTTGTAATGACTGTTGCTACGTATTTTCTAAGGCATCTCAGAACGATCTGCAGCACTTCTTCCTTGCCTCTTGTATTTAATATGATAATAGTGTTTTTTATTTTAGCAAGTCCTGTAGCATGCTTATTACAGTAATGGAAATCACTCCTGAAATGCAGTGGTGGAGTATAAATGGCTGTGTTAATGAGTTAATCTGCTGCCTTTGTTAAATGTTTTTCCATGTGTGGGAGGCCTTGGTAATTAATTCCCCTGATCCACAGATACTGTCATCATTCCTATATGCAATTGATATCTCTGCCTTCACAACTTTGGAACCTGACACTGACACTAATAAACAGATTAAAGTCACTGATAATAGTTTCAGAAAAAATTCCAGAAATTTTAGATGGAGCCACCTGTGTTTCACTTTGTGCCATTGCCTCTCATCCTGTCACAGGGCTCCACTGAAAGCAGCCTGGCTCCACGTTCTTTACTCCCTTTAGGTATCTATGAACTCTGATGAGATCTCCCTGAGATCTTCTGCTCCTTTTTTATGTCATCTATACAATAATATCACTGTACACTCTTCAGTTGTATGTTCACTCTCATAAGCTATAATATAGTGTATGTTTCCATACTGTGAGCAAATTAAGTAGTTTAGCAGAGTGTGAAGCGAGATGATATTTCAATGTTGTTGGCATAAATATATACATTCCTGAAAGCAGTTTAAAAAATTATCTTCACTAGGCAGAAGTTTATCATGTTTTATTATTTGAAAGCCTTTTAATTTTATCTACAGTATGTCTACTATTGAAGATGTCAGTATCTTATTTTAAGAGACAACCAAAAGGTTCTGATGGATTCTAAGCCTTTAAAAGACCACAGTCCATTGTTTTCTGTTTTCTGTTTTGTAAGTACTTAATATACAAAGCTTCCTCTTTTATATATAATCTAGAATTTAACAAGATATCCAGATACCACTGTGGGCTATAGCATAAAATGAACTGCCCCGAAGAACACAGGTGAGAGTTATTGAGATCAGGATGGAAGTATATGTCTAGAAAACAAAAAATTGTCCTGAGTTTAATAAAAACAGAAGGCATCAATGCCTAGCAAATCAGGCCAATATCTCTACTTCCATAGGGAATATAGGATCCTCTTTTACCTTCATTTTGTAATGATTTTAATATTGACATCAAATGAAGAAAGAACTTGTTTAACAACAGATATTTTCTAGAGGTTTTGATCTAAAAGAAAGAATTTTGTTATGTATGTGTGCTTTTCTTCAGACTGAGTTGGATAAGAATATGATTTTTCAGGGATATGCCAGAGCTATTCAGCACATCTCTTCTAAGACATAACTACTAGGTCTTTTAACATCAAATGGAGTACATAAGTATCTCATATATCACTATGAAAGATTTCATTATGCATTGCAGCACCATTCTCAAGAGAAAAAATTGATTTTAAAAGACACAGAAAATGTTTTTTTAGCTCCTGCTACCTAAAAGACAAATTATTTCTAAATCAGAACTTTCCAAGGGCAGCTGCCGTATTCCAAGATGTATGCTTTGATGACTGTGTGTATGACTAGAGAGAGAGGAGCAGAGGGTGATGGAACTAATAATCTACTGGATTATTGTTTTATCTTTAAATAAAAATATGTTGTCACTACAAAGAACTGTACAGCATACACGTGTGAGTTGTCCTTTTGATGCTTTTCTAATACTATATTGATAAACTAATTGCATTTGCTTATCTTGAAGCTATCATAATTTGTTATTCATTGAATTTGGAAAATATGCTCAGCACTCCATGGGCAAAAACATGGATTAAAAAATACATGAGTTATTTACTCAATTACTAAGTAAACTCTGTTTGTGGGAAAGGTCTTTTTATGAGGCAATTCCATTAAGAGAGAGATGAAGTGATGGCCTCCACCTTTATAATTTTAATGAGACAATTTTTTGCATTCATTGACAATGCGTTCTCTACAAATAACCTCTCTTCCTCCCTCTCTGTCCAAACCAACAATATTGCGTTCAACATACTCCACAAACTTTTCTATACCCATCTCTCTAGGCTGTGATTTTGCCTTTTGCAGCATTTAAAGAAGATCATTGAAGCAGTTTCTTTGTCCAAAAGCTTGTTCTTACAGTTGTAGCTATGAGAAGATCTTCTAGAGGGATCAGACTTCCGTAAGTTTCATCCCTTCAAGTCTGATAAAGTTGTCCAGTAGTGGTTACATGACATCTGTTAGCAGTGGATGCAGTTGTCAGCTGGACATTACCTTCCTTGAACTTGGAAGGACTTTACTGTCTTCAGCTTTCTTCTAGATAATATAGTCATCTTTCAGGGGAAGAGCTCCATCCTGACTGTGGTAAATTGTATCAAGTGGATTTTTCTTCAGTAAGGGAGTAGAGTGAGTGAAGATAAGGTGAATAAGGTTAGGCTTTCCCTTTGAGATACTTAATAACTTGTGTAGGGCATCAGAAAGGCAAATAGACAGCAGAACTTGGTGTGTATTGTAATTATACATGTGAATGCAAGATACATATATTTAACTTCTTGGGATATTCTGTATGCATGCGCATTCTTTTTCAACTGACTGAATTTGGATTTTTAAACTGGCACCTATTAATGTAACCTGCTGTATAGGTATTTCAAGCTATCAAAAAAGCTCTATTGTACTGCTAAATTTTAAAGCTCAGCAGATAGCAAAAAAAAAAAATTCCTCTGCAATAGACAGGTAGTTATTTTTTAGTGGAATTATCCATGCAATCAGCTTTTCAACCTATCCAGGAGATTTCTTTATGCTAACATCTTTCCATTAGTGCCAGGTGAATACAGTCAATACCAAAGGCAAATTGTCTCAAACAATAGGCACAGATATGCCTTATTAGCAATTACAACAGGAAAAGTGACATATGTCTTATTTTATTGTTATAATATCATTTAAAAGTACCTATACTTTCTGACTGAGAACTCTTATGTCATGAGGGCAATAAAACAGGGATATTATTCTTACATTCCAATGTGATTTTACCAGGAAATATGTGAGACACTTGAAAAATGGAAATATTTAGTTGAATAGAACTGTCTACATTTTCAAACATTCTATTATATGAATAATCGCTGAGGTTGGGATGAGACTGTGAAGTCATGTGAAAATGTGGCAATCTAGTGGTACAGTCTAACAAAGAAATAAGTGTGTGTTATTACTTAATTTTTAAAATGATATGCTTCTGCATTACCTGTTTTCTTCATTGCATCTATGATGCACTTCACCCCAAAGAAGTTTGTATTTATCTTTAATGTATTTTTTTATGTATGCAATGGTTATAGCAGAAGTAAAATAATATAATTGAGGAAACTTTGCAATTACAAACCCAATTTTGAGCTTAGTTAGGTCAGTACAGTTTTGAAGCAGATAAAAGAAGATAATGCCATTTAAGTCAGTACAAAGTTTCACTGGACTTTGCTTAGACACCAAGCACAGTGAAAAGGTCACTTTTCTCAATGCAGAGTAGCTTAAACCAGGTTCTCTCAAGTTTTGCCCCATATTAATTTCAGTTAATTAAGGAACTTTCCACTCCTTGTAATGAATAATTCCTACCTGTGAGTGGAAGGTGGCATTTCCTGACTCATTGGTGGGTGGACTGGACTGACAAGCTATCACTTCTCACTGCTTGAGAAGTACTCTATGAACTATTTGATTAGTCTTTCAATGGAAATGGAAGAAATACAGTTAGTTATGAAACTTCCTATTCAATGTACTTGCAGATATTAGAAATGCCAGTCTGTCCTGGTTTAAGGCAAATTTGGGAGGAAACCTCCGAAGGGGGTTCCTCTGGAAAGCTCCTCCCTCCAGCCGGTCCGGGAAAAAACTTCCTTAGAGAAAAGTGGAGAAAACTATTTATTTAACAAACCAGATGCCCACAAGCACAAAGAATGAATAACATGAAACAATAAAACCTCTGGCCGCTCCGAAGAGAGATGGCAAACTGAGGCAGTCCTTGCCGTGGGTGCAGCTCAGCTCACTCAGTCTCTCACCAGCTCCACTCCCTCCGCAGGGCCAGGCCCGGCGGCCGCAGGTGCCAGCCCTCGCTGCTCCTCTGGGTTTTTCAGTCCAGAGCAGATTTAAACAGCCTCAAGAAAAAGAAGAAAAACAACAACAACAACAACAACAACAAAACACCAAAAACCAGGGAACTTCTCTGCCTCAGCCAGCTAAAACTAACTAAGAGCACAGGAGATCTCTGTCCCACCACTGTCCGTCCCTCAGCCGAACGCCGCAGCCAGGCCGTGTGGGAGTCAGGCTGTTTCCTCAAAACAAACTGCTGCTGCTTCTTTCTCCCCCTTCGCTCCCAGAACCATTTTAAAGGGACAGAACTTAATATACAGCACAAACAGAGCAGACGATTGGGGATACAGGCATCATAAAGTCACCCTAGGACATTTCTCTGACGAGTGAATGATCCTCTGCATTTTCTATACTGTATCCTTTGTTTTCCTGTCTAAATGACCTAAGATTTTACTGCTGTTTCCTCAGTTTGTTTAGGATATAAAATGTAGACTTTTTATACTTCTATATTTTGAGGAAAATGAAGAGGCTAACAGAGAGCTATAGGCCATTTTTCCCTTTTTTATCACTATTTGTGTATGTATCCAAATCTTGGCCCAGCTATTGGGAAATGGATCTCTAAGAAATTGTGGGAGTTGATCACATTTACTCACAAAACTGAATTATAACACTATATGGCTTTGGCCATAAAAAAGCTCCTTCCATAATTCTCTGCCAGTGAATATCAGCCCTGACCTCTAACACCACTGGTTTTCATGTCTTGGGCTATATGAGGCTGAGGCTGCCAATTAAATTAGGACTTAGTAAAATTAATCTCATTTGAAACACACACTTTCAATTAAAATAGAAGGCTTTAATTACAGTCAGTGCAGTAATGATGGCATAAACCAAATGCTTTTACTTATATCTGTGCACAGATACTCAGTTTAGTGCAACTGAGTGAAACTCAATGGAGTTATAACAGAGGGGATCTTATGTTTTGTGGGGTAAACTTTTTGGGGGCATATAGTGTGTGCTGCTAAGCCATTCATAAATTCCCCCTCGCTATGGTGGCTGTGCAACAGTTAAGGCATGCTCTGCATTTTAGCCATTCTTGAGTCCGGTATTTACAAATTTTCATCTCTTCTTCTTCATAATTTTCAAATGTTTACATGACAGACTACCATGTAGCTAACAAGCAAATTGAGATGCTGCAAGAACAACTTCAAGAAGAGAGTTTCTTTATATGACCAAAATCCTATAATTCCTTTTTGATACTTCAGGGAATCAACAGCCAAACAATATTGCTTTCCCTGCTTGCTTAAACTCCTAAAAATGTGGTCAATTCATGGTAAAAGAAGAAAAAATGGATATTCCAGCTTTGGGGAAGAAAATGGATTTTGAGTTCCTTTTACAATTCAAGCTGGTTCTTTTTACATTATTCAGATTGCAGGTAAATTTTACATTTGAAAGGGTGCCATAATTAAGGTATTATAAAGAAATTCTGTCTTTGCACAGGCAGAGCCTAATTTGTTTGGTCTTTATCAGGCATGTAATATAATCAGTAAATATAATAAAATGGTATAATGAATCATGTAATCTGGCTTCTGATGAGACTTCGCAGGAACCACAATAATGCAAGATCATACATATACAGACACATAACTCAGTGTTTCATTGACAAGGACAGCTTATAGCTGTACTCCAGATTATAGAAATAATTCTTGCTGTATAATTCTTACTGTAGGCTTAGGCTAAGAAGACTGAAGATACCCTCTTTTATGTGGTTCCTCATGCTCCACTCATTAGAGTGGATGCTACATGCTAGCATATTTGCTTACAGTATTGGAAGAAGAGCAAAGAGATATTAGTTAGGTCACTTTTTAGGTGTCATATCTTTGCAAAGCCAAGACAATATTGCTTATGCTCTGAAGCCCACTATCTGTCCAAAGTGGAGAGGAAAGCTGGTATTATTCTAGATGAAATCCTTTCCATAGCCTGCCTTGCTCACTTCAGCTGCCCAAGTGCTCAGCCCCTACAATAAAGTTACTAAATCCTTGCAGCAGCTACAGAGCACTTTTGGAATACCATCAGTGCAAGTCTGGCTAAGACACTACTATTTCTTGCAAACAGCTCTATTGCAAATAAACTGATTAGGAACATGTTAGGATCAGTGAGAGGCATGTCTTGCCTTTCTGGGCCATGGGCTTAGTGGTGAGTGGAGCAGGAGCAAATATATTGCAACTCTGATCCCAGCAATAACATCCTTTATCACAGTCCTAGACTGATAAACTTTTTAAACAACCGCTGCTTGCCTTTAAAGATTTTTAACTAGATGTTTTGGTAGCATGGGAAGCAAGAATGGCAAAAGGTCATTTGGTAATTGATATGTCTTACATGGATCTCAGCACTTCAACTAACATTGTTATTGTACAAATCAAATGAAGATGATCTGCTCAGCCACACAACCAGCCACCATGGAGACAATGCCCGAGATTTATACAATGCTGAAATGAGAAGAAAATGAGTCAAAACACTGGGGTCTTTTGAACACATTTTTAGTCAATTTACTAGTAGGATTGTATTCAATCCAGATGAAAGGAATCAATGGAACATTTAATTAGAAGGCTTATTGCTTTTGTAAGAGGACTTGCAGAAGGAATTACAATTCTCAAAAGGTGTGTTCAAAGTGTTCTTCATAGGGCACAACAGGCCTCTTTTATACCAAAGTCATACAAATGAGGGTATTTCTTTCAAATGTGTGTAATTGCATATCTGTGCAGCTAAGTGTCTTGATTTTCAGAGGTGCTGGGTGCTGATTTATTTTTAAGTTTACATGTTTTTACTGCCTGTTTAAAGTAGGCCATTTATATGAGTGCTTGACTTTAGGCTGCCAAGCTTAACACTTTTGGCTTTGATAAATAAAACAGACTTTCTAAGCTGAAATTATGGCAGTAAACTTGGCTCTAGTTAGACAAAAATTGACTGTATTACAGCAACAAAATGTATATCTTTTGCATCCATTCTACAAATCCTAAGTGCCATGAAAAAAATCCAGCAGAAATGGGAGAGTGAATTCTGAATCTAAACTCTAGGCATAAGCAAACCCTGACATTTGTATGTTTCTTTTACCACGTTGACCATTCTACTGAAAAATGTTTTGATGGACTATCAAATAGAAATTTGTTCATATATTTATGGATATGTGCCTCAAAAGCATAATAATCAGAGACGGGAATGCAGTTGAATACATAGCTTTATAAACCATATTCTTGCCAATTTTGTCACTCTGTACCTGGTAGGTTACTCAATGTTAGAAACTCAAACAAACAATTCAAGACTAGAGCTACAGCTGTTGTAAATCTATGTGCCACATGCAGTTCAAAGAAGGGAATGTGCTGATATAATCCATCTGAGCCTTTGGCTTCTAGACATGAGTTTACTTTTCATTCAGCACCAGAGTGAAATCTACAGGTGGTATAAGTCAAAGCAGGTCAAATGCAAGTTAGTAGAGCAGCACTGATTTGTGGCAGCTGAGGGAAAAGAAGTAGATTATGATGAAACAAAGGTGTTTCTCATTACCTTTCTTAAACACTTTCTTATTTTGAACAGGCAAACAAATCCACATACTCAAGTAGAACACTATAGATTGGCAGTTTCTGCTTTAGTGATGGTTTCTTTAGCACGACTGTATGGCAGTGACTTTATAGTTGCAGATGTGAGATCTGGCTTTGCTGCAGAAAGAGTTTTTCATAGTGCAGAGCAGAGTGCAGGAGCACTGCAAACTTGTTTGATCCTGAAGGAAGAAGAGTGGTAGAATTTCTTCCTATAATGTAGATGCAAGAAGCTTCCAGAGGGACATTGTTGGTGTTTGTTGTTGATAAGGAATTATGGTTTCAAAGTACTGGATTTCTGACTGATGTAAATTAGGGCCAATCTGTTGAAAATTAAAGTGTTCTGTTGATTCAAGTTCACAGTAAAGCTAATTTCAAATGGGCTTGTTCTAGTGCTTCATGTAAGTCTCATGTAAAGGTGAAGTACATAGTCATAAAAGGAATAAGATCACTACAGGAAGGTAGGAAAAGAGACTTAAAAATTGAATTAGACTTTTTTTCTTTTATAGTAAAGAAAGACTGGAATTGGGTGCTTTAATACTTGACTATTTTATTAGTCTAAATGAAAGTCCAGGATTTATAGCTCTGTATAGAGGGATTAGTTCTGAGGCCAATGAACAAGGTAAACGTGTGAGAAGTTACATAGCTTTCTGGGAAGGAGAATAATTTGGGAAATGAAATGTGATTTAATTGTGCATAATTTATATGTAGAATTACCTTTGATTTGTCTCAAAGTACAATATTGATGAGCGTGTTTGCGTGTCACAGGTTGGCAAACTATGAGCAGCTGCACTGTGTGGTGTTCAGGAGAGCAGCATGTTGGATTGGAGGGTCAGTTCCCAAGATGCAGAGCCCTGAACTTGCCTTGAGAAATATTTTCAGATTTTATTCAAGATTATATGACAGTGGAAGCTGTGTGAAAAAGCTTCTATTTGCAAACTACTGAAACAACTCAATTCAAAAGTATGCTGAAAATGTGTGATATTTGCCTTTGACTCATCTGTTTATTGCAAATAAGTGCATGAGGGAGTATTCAAGGAATTTCCACAGCTGCATCTTCTAGCCCTGCATGCAAGGCAGTACCTGCTGCCAGTGCACAGCCCATGGTGATCCTGAGCACTGGAAGGTTTGGTAAAGCACAGGAAGCCTCTCACAAACAGGAGAGTCTTTGCTCTCCCTGATCATTGGCCTCATATTAGTTTTTAAAAAAGGTTCAATATGAAGTTTGGGTTTGGCCTGAATACAAAGCTTTTTAGTGTCAGACCAAGGAGCAAAGGGAGATGTGTTTCTGCAGTACTTGGTACCTTTATGACAAGTGCTGGGTCTTGGTTTGCTTGAAAGGCTTTATTCCTTTATACGCCAATGCAAACACTTGGTGTTATGGCTACAAATGTTCTCATATTTGCTCTTTGTTTAGGCTGATGGCTGCTGCATTTAAAGCCAAAGTGATTGACTGCCTGTTAATCCCAAATCCATGTGCATGTTTATTTATTTATTAAATGAAGATGAAGAATTTCAGGAAAGGTTTGAGAGACTTTAAAAACCTGGCTTTGAGATAAGTGTTAAAGAGGTTTGATTCTTTCTTAAACATAAAACTGTTTTCATATACTTGTGCAATTTAGATGGCTTTACTGTTCAAAATCCATTTGCTTCTCTGAGTGGTGAAGCCCATTGCAGAGAGAAGGCTGATCATGCCTCCTGCGACCAGGACAGTAAAAGCCACAACCACTCAGGTCTGAAGTTTCACCTAAAGTTTCTTCATTGCTACTTATTTTTTGACTTAGAGAAGAACTTCTCTACATGCTTGAGGGGGAAGGAAGCAAGACAACATCTCTGCTCTGTTTTGCTCTAGGCAGTCGTCCTTTGTCACACTTTTGGGGAACATCTTTATGTATTTGTCTTTTCACTGCCTCTCAGATAGGGAGGCCTTAAATTTAACCTCTTCTGTTTGTGATGGGCCAGTAGTTATTCTTAAATCTGACAGCTGGGAATGAAGTATTAGTTCCAATACCTACCCACCTAGTTTTCTTACACAAGTTTTGTCTTTTCTTTTTCCTTTTGCATTAAACTATATTGATCATTTCTAGAGAGAAGATGTGTGCTATTGATTCATATGCTATTTATGCTGTGTACAAGTGCCAAATTTGTCTAATAAAGCTATTTTTTCTCTTTATAAAGTATTTCAGTGTGGATAAGCTGTTCATTGAACTCATTTGAATTAACTGTATATTGCAGGTTCTACCTATGTTTGGTAATGCTTTTTTTTCTTTTTTCTTTTTTTCCTTTTTTTTCTTTTTTTTTTTTCCCCCAAAATGCATCTTCTCCATGTCTTTTGATCTAAACTAATGTGACTTGCTTTACAATCAGTTTTCAGTAGAACCACAGATGAGTGTTAGTTTGCCCTTTGTAAAGTGACCCTCTTCTCTGTAGTTGTCAGTCTCAAGTAGGATAAATATTCTATTTTTTTTTCTCCGAAAAGGCCTCAGATTATTTCGTACCAGCAAGCAGAAATGTGCTGGGGACGGGAATAGTGAGAGCTCCTTTCCTGAATAAGTCTGAGAAATCATAATTGGATCTACCATCACTCTACGCCATAGAAAACCAGAAAAAAAGTCTATTCTTTGCCATTTATGTCACTTAATATAAATCTCAACAAAACAAAAAATCAAACCCATTAACCTACAGAAACAAAAGAATAATACAGTGTTCATTAAATACTGATTTACCTTAAAACAAGCAAAATCATGCTTGTTTATGCCTTATCACAGACCACAATAATTTGTAGCCTATTGGATTTCTAACAAGAAAAAAATGTTTCAACTAAAGGTGCTCTGAGTCGATCTGAATCTTGGTTATCTTGCTGACAGTGCACCAATATGGATTAAATATTGAATAATTTCTTTTATTTCTGTCCAATCTATTCTTTTTGGCTACTTGAGAAAACAAAAAATTTGTGATTGGTTCACAGTTTTTTAAGTTTTTAAGATGATCTGCCAAGTTTAAGCTATCACAAATGACATTTTTAGTTGTCACTGCTTTGAGAAATAAGACAACCCCCCCAGATTCTTGTTTGTCAGGATTTGTGACATGAAAAGATGAAAATCTTTGAGATTTTCTGGATTTGTGTAACCCACTTCTTGTCTTTAGCATGAATATCTTCTCTGCTTTTATGGGAGATGATGGTGACTTACAGCAGGAAGAGCAGGTATCCTTGGTTAAGTAGTTTAAAATAATTGTAAGGAATTGAGGAGCTGTGTATTAATTCTGGATCACAGGTCTAGCTGTGCTTGTGTCTTAGTACATGATAAGGATGAAATAACTTTGTCTTGCTTGTGCCAAACCACAATACCTTTCACAAGCTGGGGGTGGGGGTGGAAAGATGGGAACAGGTAGGTATAAAGACTCAATTGATACAAAGTAATTTAAGATATAAGAACTTGATTCAACACGTACACAACAAGGTTCATGTTTTAATACAGAAATGCTGGTTGTTGGGAAGAAAAGGAAGGGATTTCCTCATCGTTTTAGAATAATGCACCATGTGGGGTGAATTTCCTAGGCTGTATTAATGCACAGCAGCTCTGCTCTTTCATTTTTACAACCAACAGATTGAGTTGTGCAGAGCAGAGAAGTGTGAGGCCTAGGGATGAGGATAAAAGTCCTCCCACCTCCCTTCTCTGAAACCAGAGCTGCAACAACTTTCTGCCTTTTCCTAAATTCTTAGAGCATTTGGACACTTGGGATTTTTCACTCACTTTGCCAGAGCTATCTCATAAAAGCTTTTCCCCAGAAGTATAGCTAACACAATTATCTCCCTTAATTTTTGCATTAGTCATGGAACGCTAATTAGAAAAATCTTCCAGGGTCAGCCTTTTGTTCCATGTAAGTCAACAGGCTGGGACAGAGACACAGAGACAGTAGGAGCTTTCACATGAGCTGCAACTAATTTGAGTCAGTATAAGTGTTCTCATTACAGATGAGTTAGTTGTATTTTCCTGGGGGAGTAGCTGAGAAATTGGCAACCTTTCCCTTAAATAATCTTTCTCATGAGTTCCAACTTTTTTGGTGTTCTCTGGTTCAGCACACTCCAGAGGCAGCAGCAGCTGATGTGTCAAGGCCGACTACTTAAAGGTTGGATACTTCCACTACAAACCTGGCAGCAGTGGCATGGAGAGGTCTATTCCTCAGGAGAAGGAGGGGCTTGTGTCTTGAGATGACAGAGAGGGGATGGTCCTCTACCTGTAGAAGAACTTCTTTTCTTGAAAAAAGGTCATTTGGCTATAGGGCTTGCTTTGGCTTCAGAAACATCAGAAGCAGCCTGTAGTGTTTTTTCCAGTGGTTCTCTGATATGCGTCAGGTAATGGATCCAGAGCTAGTTTTCATGGATCTCCAAACAAGTGAGGGCCAAGTTAAATTTTACTATAAAACAATCTCTGTGTCTGGTGCAAGGAAAGGACGGACCTTAGTCCACGAGCTGAAGGCTTTCTTTGGAAAAAAATTTTAGCAAAACATCTTCCTTTTCATAACAGGCCTTGTTTTGTCTTTGTAGGAGTAGGATTTACAACCATGCCTTCAAAATAAAGTATTAGTGTGGTTGTAGTTGGATGGGGTTGGTCTCTCTCCAGGCAGCAACTGACAGAACAAGAGGACACAGTCTTAAGCTGCGCCAAGGGAAACACAGGTTGGATGTTAGGAAAAAGCTTTTATGGAAAGAGTAATAAAGTATTGAAATGGTGTGCCTAGGGAGATGGTGGAGTCACCATCCCTGGATGTGTTTAGCAAAAGACTGGATGTGGCACTCGGTGCCATGGTTTTATTGAGGTGTTAGGGCAGGGGTTGGACTTGATGACCTTGAAGGTCTCCTCCAACCTAGTAATTCAATGATTCTGTGATTCCAATGCCTGTAAGAAATGTATTTAATTCTCGTCCTGCCCTTCTCCCACTGTCATCAAGCAAAATTCAAACCAAAATAAACTATTAGGGTAATGAAAATCTTGAGTACTTTTGCTGTAATTTTCTGATTTCAGAAAAAAAAAAACCCTATAAATTATCATTATCTGATTTCAGGGGTGACATTCCAGCTTCTCCAAGTTACACTGAGACACCTGAACAGACCCAGTTGAACAGGTGATGCTCAGGATGCTCTCACAGGAGCACTTGTGGGGCTCCAGGGACTGAGGTGGGTTGTTGTGGCTCAGCAGTGAGGTCAGAGCCTGCCCTTTGGGACTGCAGTTCTTGTGGGTAATGTGGTATTACTTATTCATTTAATCCAAAAAAAAAAAAAAAAATCAAATGAGATTAAAATCCAATTATGCAACCAGTTTCCAACTGAATGAATTCATTGAGGGGTCAGTAATGTGTTACTACACATGATTTTCTAGTCACAAGTCTCACATTAATTGCTCAGTCAAACTGTCTAAAAATTCTCACTGCCTGACCTGTTCATCATATCAATCTCTCAAACTGATTCTCACCTGCTTATGTGTTCCCAGAGTGCTCATTTACTGCTTCTCTGATTGCACACTTTGTTTTGCTGATACTTAATTTCTACTGGGTCTCTTAAAATAGACCCACAGAGAATGTGCAACTCAATTTGTAGTAAAAATCTTAAATAGAAACCCTGAAAATCTTGGGACTTAGTTCTATTTTGGCAATATGCAACACATATTTTTACTGTACAGGAAGTAATTTGGCTTTATTCTGGATCTAAAGTGGTCTTTTTTTTGAAGTGGAAGTATCAATGTTTAACTTAGAAGTTGCCAGATGGGAAGGGAGATTTATCATTTTTTTTTTTGCTTCAGTCTTTCAATCACTAACTAATATAATAATTTTATCTTTATGATTCTATAGTAGTGATTAATGAAGGCTGCTATGGTAGGATGAAAAGTGGTTTTGCCAAAGTGTCTTTGAATCCAAAACTTTATAAGTCTGATAAACCCCCCCCCCAAAAAAAATACAAAAAAAACCCTAAATTTTTTTGAAACTTTCTGCTGATGAGCTACTTCTGTTTTTGATTAACCATACCAGATGAGCATTTCTAGAATTTCTAGGACACCACCTTCTAAATTATATCTTTCTTCTTCAAAAAGTACTGCTGTAAAGTTGGAAAAACAAAATTAAATCAATTAAGCTGGGTTAAAAGGTGTAATGAGATTGTAACTGGGGCCAAAGTGAAAAATCATCTAGGTATTTTCTGTAGAGATTTTGATTTACTCTGTGTGTGTGGTTTGTTGTGGGGTGGTTATTTTGTTTGTTTGGAATTAGTATTTTCCCCTTTTTTTTTAATCTAGAAGATTTAGACCCCACTTTTTAATTCTACCATGGGTGTCCCTATTAATAGAAAATCTCAAGCAACGTGTTGGCTACAATGACCTGTAGTGGATCTATCTTTTAAAAGCTTTAATTTGCATTCATTTCTTACAATTATCCTGCTGTAAACCTCCATACAAGACACCATTTTTGATTGCATTCACCTTACACTGAGCAGGATGATAGGAAATTGTGCATCACACTAGTCATTTGAGATACAGCTGCCTGCCAGTCTCTTAATCAAGATTCAGCTTCCTTGTGACTTCATAATTTAAAAGCAGGCACTAAAAGTATTTCATCCCTGTTTTTAGTCATTAAGACTGCTGAACCAGCAAATCCAACTGTCTGAGAAAGGCTGATCATATTCCTTAAAATATTGTGACAAGATATCTGGCTATTGGATGGTTGTACATCATGTTGAATCAAGCATAGTAACTTTTAGAGTGTAATGACCTCCAGTGAGAGACATTTCCTTTGCAGTTGCTTTTACTAAGTGGCAAGTGCTAGCTTTAAATGGTGGGTGTTTCTACCACCCATTTCTTAGTCTCATATAGCATGAAAAATTACTGCATTTTGCTTTCTTTTTTTTTTCCTTTAATAGAAAAGAGTTATTTTGTAGTTGTTTTCTATTGTTGGAGGACCACAGCATCCTTTTCTGAAATACTGATGGTGCTATTTGTATGGCTTTTCAGCAATACCACGTTAAGCTGCCCAGCCTCAGTGAGCTGTCAGTGCTCTGTGGGATTTGGCAGAGAGGTGAGTGCTTCTGGCTAATGGGCTGAGAAGAGGAGATGGCTTTCAGCTTCCCTAAGCATCTCCTTGGTAGATCTGCTTCCTTAGTTGTGGTACAAATGCAAGATGAAATGCCATTCCCTGTCCTAAACAGCTTCAGTAATGAATTGTGCCATCATACATGTTTGTAAACTGCTGTTAGCTGAATTTATAGTTGGGGCAAATGGAGGCCTGGATAAACTTGTAATTTTCTGTGGTTACTTATGAAACAAATTATGAAGCCAGGAGGCAAAACCAAGTCTTTTAGAGGACTGTATACATAATCTGTAAATGAAGGCCAGTGGCCCATGCAATAGCCTAAGGAATCAAAAGTGAATAATTTAAGAAATACCTCTGGTAAACACGGCATATTTTTTTCTGACATTGCTTTGATTTAATTAAGGAATTAATATGTCTCTAGAATCATAATATTGGATGCATTTTGTAAAACATATGATAGCCATTGGTTCTGTATATCTTAGTAAGTGCAAAAATTACTTATTTAAAATCCAGTTACTTGTAATATATCCTCAGACATCCTGAACATAGCAAGAAGAAGATCCAGAGACCCTATGAGGGAGGAAACCACCTGTAGGTCAGACATAGAAACTTTGCCTATATACATATGTAACTCACTCTGATGTTTGACCATTGAATTAATTTATTTAATTTTAAGCCATGAGTTATATATATGTGCTTGTGACTTTCAGAGAAAGCAGCACTACAGAGAGCAGGGTTCAGAGTAACAATTCCAAATTAGGATCAAGATCACGCTGTGCTGGGTGTTACACAAATGCATAAACACTAGCTGGTCCACAGATTTTGCAGTCTACATGACAGAGATCACATTTGCTGGTAATAAACTGCAGGAGGGTGGGAGGGAAAGGAATATGAAATAAGTGAGGAAATTGAGCAGCATTGTGTATTTGATGGTGAGGATCATTAACTGAAAATAAATAGCTTGTTTGAACAGTGTGAGTGCCATGCTTGTGAACTTTATAGAGAATGACTCTGAGAGTATTGAGGAACGGTGAGGAGATGCTCTGAGTGTCTGTGAAATAAAGCCTGCCCACAGTCATCTTGAGTTTTCATCACAGTTCATAAGCACCCTACCTAAATCTACCCTACCTCAGGATGTTCAGCAAGACGACTTCCAGGAATCTCAGTGATGTTTGCCTCCAGTTCTGGCACAGAGGAACATCAGGAGCAGTTGGTCTGTTTATAGCAGTAGATCCTACAAGAGTAAAAACAGGAGGATCAGTAAGTGCATCTTGTTATCAAAGCTGTAATGAATAGTAGCATGCAAGGATGGCAAAATACTTTAGCATGTGACTTTGGCATCTGTTTCATATTTCAGCATTTCTATTATGGTATTTCATTTTTAAAAGGTTTCTCCACATCTTTATGTGATCCATGAACTCAGAAACCTGCTGGGAGGTTTTAATTTGTTTTTAAAGGGTTTAAAAAATGAGAGGTTGGATTAAATACGAGAGTATTAGCTGCCATTTTTGTTGATTATTATAAGGTCTGTAAAATCTTAATGGAGGTGAAAAGACAGGTGGCATTGCTAATAAGGCACAACTGGAACTATATCATAGCGAGTAGTTGGCCATAAGGAAAAAAAAAAAGCTCAGTACTCTTATTGCCAAAGTAGGTGGAATAACTTGTGCTTTACAGCATCCAGACACGTGCAATCACTTGGGACTTGTCTAACTTCATGAATTTTCTCACATCTGTCAGATGAATCAGGAATCCAAATGCAAAAATGTGTCATTCATATCCACCATGTGTGTCTCTGAATGATTCATGTTTCTCTTGTGGGGGTATGCTTGCAAAACCATTGTGTAGTTGCTGAAGTAGAGAAACAAATTCTTTTTCTAAGGTTGCCTCAGTAGGGAAACTAATCTAATATGGCAGGGTTATTGTTATACTAATAATAGTAATAATACTATTTCTACTCATATTGTAACAGCTAGCCATTCCCACTTGTGGAGCATGACACATCTGCTTCCAGCCCAAGTATAACACAGGCATGCAGATGAAGGACACAGGAAAACTGAGTGGCGTTGGGTGACATGAAAGGATTTCTGGATGAGGACATTGAAAGTGCAATCTTTTCAACTTGTTAGTAGCTGCTGTGACATAATGCACCTCAAAGAGAGATTTGAAGGACTGTAATGGGGTACTGTTCAGATGTTTTCAGAATGTTCTGCACAGCACAGGAAAAAGCACAAGAATGCCTCTTTTCATATTTAACAGTTGGTCTTTACCTACTGTAACCACATTACTCATAATTGTTGCATGCTCAGAATCCTCGTGAATCCTCCACATAACCTTGATGTTTAAGGGATTAGGACCTTCATTGGGCCTGTGCATTTTCACAAGAGTATGGCTCTGAAAGGCTCATGTAAAGGCTTAAAACACTATTTTATCTTCTTGTACAGCCTGCCTGTTCTCTGTCAAAATGTCATCTGCTGTTCCTTGGTGTTCTCTTGACAGATAAATTTCATCAACCAGTAGGATTAGTAAATCAATATTTCTTATATTCTATACAATCTGTTACTGATTCTATATGACAATGTTGTTAAGAGAATTACTTATGTTAGGGAAGGGATAATACTAATATTTCGGATAGGCCATGGTTAGTCATACTAGCCACTAGACAGTGTCTGTTTGCCAACATAATTTTCAGTAGTTCCTTATTGAATATTCTTTAGTTTCACTGTAATCAGCAGGGACTGGTTTGTATTAAACACCTGGTACCTCTAGTGGTGTCAGCTGCATTTAGTGTAATGTAGTGAACTATTAGTGAATTTATAGCAATAACTATAAAATTAAAAATTCCCCAGAGGACATCTGATCAGTCAGGCAGGTGCACAGTGAAATTCGGTGAATATTTTCAAAAGAAGATAAGATAGAGGACTTTTTTTTTTTTCATTTTTCTTTTACCTAAGACCCCTACATTTTCTATAGCTATTTTCTATGGTGTGAGGTTGAGTACCCAGTTTTGGGCTGATCAGGGAGTGCAGATAGGAGAGTAGGTAGGGATTTGGGAAGATAAAGGTTGTCTGCATGGTTGCTCTTCCATCACCCAACCCTGAGCAGGGACACACCCTGTGCTGTTTTCTGGCAAACTACGATTCAGAGATCAAACAGATAAATCTGATTTTTGAAAGCCAAATATCTCAGACAGCAACATATATCACTGTCCTCTTTTGAACAGGTAAGCCACAGGTCTGGCTAATGTTTGGTGAGATAATGTTTCCCTGAGCCCTTAATTCAGAGCAACATAATATCACATGTAGACCTTGTTTTCCCATTTCCCAATGATAGTTCCAGCAGCTGGATTGTCTCTATTGTTTTTCCTGCATGAATATTCATGTCTATTCATTAAAATATTTTCAGTGCTTTTATAGAAACAGAAATCTTGATATAGTTCTGAAAGAATTTTAACAATGCCCAATGGAAACTTGCTCTTCTGCAGAAGCAAGGCTTCCCTTTTCTCTTTCAGATGCTTTTGGGAAGTGGCTCAGGAATGAGGGAACAGTGTTGCAGTTCAGCCAGCGGAATGGAAGTCTGCATGTGAGCCTGCAGAGAACAGCTTCATTGCAAATTATCTAAAACTCACAGTGTTGTAAATCACTAGGAAAAAAAACCAATCTAACATATGGACTTAATGGAATCTGGCTTTCTTGTGCATCAGGTGATATAAAAAATCTGAAACATCAGCTCTGGAGATCTTGAACTATTTAAAATCTCTCTGGTACATAGAGATAGAGGAAGCAAAATGAACAAAAATCCTCCTGCTTGAGTAAACCTTCTCAAGTGTGAACTTTTCATAAAGTTTAGGAAGGTGAGGCATGACGTTCAGGAGCTTATTTCTTTGTTTCTTTGTTATCTATCTACCTACCTACCTACCTACTTTAAGTAAAACCTTGCACTTCTACCCTGTAAATTCTGAATAACAGCACTGTCTACCTCGGTAGGGTATTGAAAAAGTACTGCCTGCCAGAAGCTGCCATCCCCTTAGGGTGTGCTGTATGTGATGCAAAAGCTCTGATGAGCCAGACAGTGGCTAGCTTTTGGATTTTAATTGGAGTCCCATCTGGAAATGACTTCCTGCATTAAGGTAATCAGACACAAGTGAGTGGAGCTGAACTCTGGCATTACTCAGAGGCTGGGATTCTGTCTGTCCAGAAACAGATGGGGGCCATCTACTTAGAAGATGGACAACATGTCCTGATCATATTGTTTTCCTTGACCTTTTTTTTTTTTTTTTTTTTTTGGGGGGGGGGGGGGGGGGGGAGAGGTTTGGTGGTTTTTTTTTCGTGGTGGTGTTTTTTTTTTGTGTTTTTTTTTGTTTGTTTGTTTTGTTATTTTTTGTTGTTTTTTTTTTGTTTTGTTTTGTTTTGTTTTGTTTGTTCTTTTTTTTTTTCTTTTGTGGGAGGTTAGTATCTTAACCTGATTATCTCTAAGAAATGGATGAGGATGTCTGTTGAGTTGTGTACTGTTTAAGCTTAGAAAATGTGTACTCTTTGCTTGGTTGCACAGGCTTTGATTCTGATGTGACCCTTCAAAGCCAAATGCATGGCATCTTATCTATAATTTCTTTTTATTAACCCAAACATAAAAACTCCCCATCTCCTCCTCCAAACAAAATTGATAAAAGTGAAGTTTCTCAATTTTAAAATAGGTGTTTAAGTGTGTACCCTTAATTTCAGTAGTGTCAGACTGGAGAGCCATCTCTCTGACTTAATTTTTAAATTGTAAAGTATTACAAGGATGAAACCAGAAATGCTCTGAGATGTCCACTGGAAACTGAGCAGAGGCTTCACAAATTTCTGGTTTGCATTGCATATAGTTATTTGTTGGTTGTTGTTTGGTTTGGTTTGTTGGTTTTTTTTCCCCCAGCTTTTTCTGTAAAAGTATATTCCCTTCCAGGAGACAAGGTTGCATTCTAAGGCCAAACCATTAGTCATCCTTATTGGATGTTTCAAGCTTAGCCTTTACTCCTTACCTGAACTGCATTATGCTTTCCACAATGCATGTCATCTTGTCGCTGGGACAGTAGTTAAGCTTTTCAAAGTGACTTGAATTGAAGTAATTTTTGCTAACACTACACATAATGGATACTAGATTCTTAATGGAGCAGGGACCAGATGAAATTCCACCCAGACACTCAGATAACATCTGACAATCAGTACCTCAAAGAGGGAAAGATAAGTAAGCAAGATCTCTTAGGGATGCTGTTGAACAAAAAAATACCTCTTCTACCAGTCTAATGGAGATTTCATCCAAGTTCAAAAAAGTGAAATTTCTCACACAAAGCAAGCACTGAGAGATTTCCTTATTCTTCAGACAAGCACTGAGAGATTCCTTATTCTTCAGACATAGTCACTAATGGATTTCTCAGACAGGACCATTATTTAAATATCAACAGAAAGGTTTTTTCCTTAAGAATACCAAAACAAATACAGTATGGATTCAGTTTCACTCTTGCTGATAGTCGCTGCCAGCTGGGGAGCGACATTGTTTCAGCAATGTACCATGATTGCATGACAATAATGTAGAGGAGGTGCAGTTGTCCTGCTGCAGTCTTGACAAATGTCTCCCGGACTGTAGCCAAGGTTTTACCAACATCTCTGCCTTGTGGATTGCTTTGTGTTGTTTCTTTCTGTCAAATCCCATTTCCTTCCCATCCTACTTCTCAGGCAAGTTAGGCCCAGACATATGGTTGGAATTTCTTTAACAATAAGCACATGATTTGGGAGGCTAATAACGGAGACCTTCTCCAAGGACTATCCTGGTAATTTTGTTGGAATTGTCTTCCACTCTGAATAGGTGCTGCCTGTCGGTTTATGCTGTGTGTATGTGAGCTAGAGTGGCAGTGAGAATAATCTTCAGAAACTCCTTGCTGAAGGTAGTGCTGTCACCTGCTGTCTTCCAGCTGGGTCTGTCAGTTTGTTGCATGAGACTTTTGTTCTACTTCAGTCTAGCTGACATCTAGACAGGTTGAGACTAACCCCAGGCTGTATGGTTGCATCTTCTCTGCCTCCAAACAGTCTTTTGCTTTTCACTTGTTCTTTGTAAATCTGGTTCATTTCTCAGAAACAGATTAGAGACCAATCAGCCAGACAAGTTTAAGGTCAACTTCTCTCAGCGCAGCAGTGACAAGCACTGGGCATGCTAGAGGCAGTAGCATCTTTGTGTCTCGGAGCCATGCCAAGCAGAGCATAAACAGTCTTGTTCGAATGTACAACGTAGAGGAAAAACTTCACACTCGGTCTGTGCTAAGTCAGAAAAAGTAATAAGGCTTTCAGGCCTCACATTTGCTTTTAGATGAGGACTCCAACTACTAAAGTGTCTAGCAGCTGTCAGACTTGCATGGACTTTTCAAAATAAATTCAGTTGCCAGGAAGTCTGAAAATTTTTATTTCTCTGTTTTTTTAGTTTATATAACTTATGACTTAGATGGTTTTCTTTTATAGTATTTTATTATACTTTCAGAACAGTTAAAAGAAAATTAATTACAAATACAAATTAAAAGTTGTTAATCAACTAGTCATACTGGCATAGAATATGCAATACATCCAAAAAGGAATGTTAAAATGTCCAAAATTATATTAATTATTTACTTTGTATGGCAAACATTTAAATGTTAGGAAATTTGGAAATTCACCTCCTCTGTCTTCATTCATGTCCATGTTGTGCTTGTTAAAATTAAGTCTTCAATCACTAGGCAATGGGAATTATGTTTTCTTCTCCCAAGGACTCATGACTTATTTGGTGCACAGCACTGACAAAACTTGCCCATCGACTTTAATGAATTTAGAGAGAAATGGATCTTGGTTGTCTAAAGCTTAGTTCTCTCTGTATTCAGTGTATTTCTTAAGGTTTTGATGAATTCTGATAAACAGAATGAGCAAAATATTACCCCACACTGGAGGCTGTGTGCCTGAAAGGCAGAGAAGATGGGATCATTATTGATGGAGATTCATAGGGTCTGACTTCTCCTTATGCACCTGGACATACACACTCTCTATGTGCAGCTCCAGTGACTACTCACAGAGGGTCCTCAAATGCCACCTATGCCGTGGCAAAGTAAGAAATGCATCTGCTTGGAGAATGTCATAATGTAGAATGGCTGTGCCAGAAGCAAGAACAAAGGCTGGTGAAGGAGCTCTTATCTGAGAATGCTCTCTCATCTTCACCACTCATCACTGGTGCAGCCATTTGGTGTCTTTCTACAAGATGCTGCCTCCTCTGCTCTGCACCTTTCAAATCCTGCACCAGACAGGTGGGGTCCTTCCCACACGGAAATCTCTGTTCACCCCTTATGCCCCAAATGCACTGTTCCTAGTAGAGAAGATGGTAAAGATACCATGGGAACATGTTGAGAACAAGAATTAAATATTTTCTTGTGATTTGTATATATCTGTATATTTTAATATATGTATTTGTATATAGGGGGCTTTTAAGATTGCTGTTGACTAGCTGGGCTTTGTGGATCTGGCAAATGCTGCGTATGCAGGCTCTCAGGTAGGTCAGACTTACTCACCTCTACATAGTTTTTGTAGAATTTCCTTTTTTTGGCACATTCTAGTTTAGCATAACAATAAATTATAATTGGATGGAATAATTCTCAATTATGTTCACTAACAGTTCTGTGCACAAACTTCAGATTTGTGCACAGGATTCTTATAGAAGGGAAAAAAATTATCCCCAGAGACACAAATTAGGAAAAAATATTTTAACAATTGTTTTTTGTTTAAATGCATAATCCTTAGAAATGGAAAGAACTAAATCCTAAAACTAGGACATGAGACTGAGTAGAAAATTCGTTTTAATCATCCAGATGGAGGAGAAGAAGGACAATTCATCTATTAAAAATAATTTTTTATTTTCTGAAGAATCTTACGCTAATTATTCTTGGATGGAATCTTAGTGCTAAAATGCAAATGGGTTCAAAGAAATTTAAAGCCTTTCCTATTCCACAACTGAATTTTTGCTGAAGCTGAATCCCCTGAGGATCAGAATTTTTTATTCTCATTATAGCTTCTATTTTTGTTTTTATTTAGGGGCTGTCTTTCCAGTCTACTTCTTGCCGAATTTCTGCCAGGGTTGCATTGTAGAGGGTGCAGGGTGTAATAGTCTTACATTTTGTTATGAAAAAATAATGGTTAAAAAAACCCTCATGATTTCTTAAAAATTTAAAAGATTTAGCTCTTTTAAAAACTTTGTCCTCTCCCGCTCCCCTGCCCAGGTGCTTCTATCCACTCCATTAGGTGATCTTAACAGGAAGGTAATTATATGGATCTCTGCAGGATCCACTGGACTGAAATTTGAGGAATGAGTGTTGGCAACAGTTTATACTCTCTTCCCTTGAAAAGGAAAGCTCATCCCTGGTTTTACAGCTGTTGCCAGGTTTTAATCCAGGTATTATAAATAGATTTCTCTTATTTATGTATTTTTGGACAAGAAATCCAGATTTCTGGAATGATCATTTTGTTCTAGCTGATATGATCTCAGCATTAGTAAGGAAATAGATCTGCTGTCCAAGCCTTTGAGAGGGTGAATAAGGGGGAGTCTTTGTCAGCATATCCCAATGTTCTGTCTCTGGCATTACTTGCATCTGGGTTCAGGTTATTCAAGAAGTGTGAATAAGGGTTCCTACATGAGCACTAAAGGGTTTGAGAGGGGGCCATGAACTTACACTTTTTTCAGCCAAGAAAGATTCATTCCCAAGAGTCCCAGGAAGGATTGATGCACTAGCAGTAGAGCAATCTGTGAAAATTCTGAACTAAGTTGAATTATGTTTCAAAACATTTCCCATTCAAGGAAGCACACAATCTGATCATTCTAGAACTGGAAAAGTTAGAAAAATGTATTAAAAAACTCTCTATAGGTTTAACTGACCACTGGACCTCAGCCTCTATTCAGGGCAACTCTTCATTATTATAGTAGTCTGCTGGGATCATTAGTGGTCATCAATGCAATGTCTCTTTCTGAATTATACAATGTCCTCAGCTAAATCCTAGGATGCAGACCATGTTTTCTAACGTGGAAGTTAGAAAGCTCACTTGGAGCTGAGCTGTCAGGAAGACTCAGTTGTTTTCTAGCTGTTGAAAAATAGTTTCATGCTTTCCAAGCAGAACATTGATTAATTAGAATTTTATTATAAGCATTAATGGAGTAAACTTTTCTTTGTACAACTTTTGAAGGCTGCTTCTGGCCTATGAACCACACAAATACAGAGAGAGTCTTTTACATGGTTCCTTTAAAGCTTACTGTGCAACTTTTCAAGTACTGTCCAGAAGCCTGAATATTTTCATGTTTAAAATTCCATTCAGAGCCTTCACTGCAAATATTTTCCATTGTGACAACTTAGAGGCTGTCCTCAAGTCTCATAGGGTTAGTTTCAAACTAATTGTTTTTTTCTTTCAGTTTGTGTGCACAGAGCAAGATGAAGGAAGAAGGATCATTACTTTTTCATTAGAAAAGCTGGATGGTGATGGGTGCAATATTTGGTAAGGATGTTCTAATCTGTAGCTTCAAATGTGCAATTATCATCTTCTGATTTTTCACAACACCCCCTTCTCATCATTTTTGCACTCTTTAATGTAAGTGGAGTTCTGGGAAGCAGGTGAAAGGATTGTAACATAGAATGTAAAAGTTAAGATTTAGCTGTGTAAGGTATGAAGCAGAGTGCATATGTTAGTACAAGCACGCAAGAGAGGAAGTCTACTTACAAAAAGACTGAACTGCAGAAAAAAGCAGAAAGGTAACGTAATTCTGTCTCACATACTGCTGTCCAAATAAAAATAATTTTCTAAATGATATCAATGAAAGTAAGACATTCAGGAATTTGGACCCAAGTTCTGAAGCAGGGAGGAACTAGGCCAAGGCTTTCACCAAATTTACCTCATTGAGATCTTGCCTAAATTTTTGGCCTGCTTCATGTTCACTCAGAAATTTAGACATTTGTCTAGAAGAAATAAAAATATTAGATGGAATCTGAATAATGCCTTGTCTTGTCATGGATTGTGTTTAAATCAGATTTAAGATTCTCAGCCTCTCTCAGGAGATCCTTCTTATCTCTAGAATATTTTTTAGTTGTAAATCAAATTGAGCTCAAAACAGCAAGGCTCTAAGAGCTATTCATGAAAGAGTTCAATGCAGGTATTTCAATAAGTACATTGCCTTATTGCTGTCCTGTATGCATAATGCACACCGAGTGAAATATGGCTGTTGATATTTGCTCTTCAGCTGTACATATTGGTGCATATTGGTATTTCTCTTATTGGTATTCACATTATTTTTCTGCATTAAAATTGTGAGCTGTAGTTTTTACTACATATGAATCTCAGAAGGCAAATCTTAACAATTGTCTGCAAGAGATGAGCTTATGACTGAGTTATAATCTTGTGCTATAAAAGATGTGAATTTAAACCTTTCACCTTCCTCACATATTTTTGTTTGCTACGGTTCAAGGGCTTTGACTTCTGTAATAACCCTTGAGTAAAGAAGCAAAAGGAAATAACCCCAGTTTTTGGGTTTTTGGGGAGGAGGTGGAGAGGGGCGAGGCAGGGGGTGTGTGTTTCCATGAGGACCTCAGATACTTTAGAAATACCAGTAATGAACCTTTCTACTGAAGGAGCTTAACCGATGTGTCAAAGCATCTGACCAGGTGACCAGTCATATACATTTTGAATATCAATAAGCAACTCAGAAAACAAAACATTTTACATTACTTTTCATCTATTACTGTTGCAGAATGGTAAGGTTAGAATTGCAAACAACACTTCACTGGGTGTTCTTCAAGTAAATGAGGAGGAGACAGCAGAAAAGGGGTAAAAGGGAAGCTGAATTCAGTGAACAATTAACTTCCAGTGCTTTATTTGCCCAAAATGGCATCATGTCATTACTCCATTGGATTACCTCTTGGAAATTCATACTGGAAGGAAGGGGGTGCTTTTTTACAGAGAACTGATGCAATTTGTGGACTTGTCATCTCCAGCACGTACATTACAGCAGGAGTACCTCTGTCATGACCTCAATGTTCTTCCTTTCTGTTCCAGATCTGTATGTCTTCTCACCACTGCCTAATTAGGTGATATGATAAAACACAAATGTCCATTAGGGACCAGGCTGAACTTACCAGAGTTACTTTATTTGCAACCTAGTTTGAATTCAGGTCTTGAGAATTGGGAAGTGGGCAATTGTACTAACCCATATTTTAATAAACCCTTGATAATTTATTATTAATTTGTGCATCCTTCCCCACCTCTGTCCCCAGCCACTCCCTACAACCCCTTACCCTTTACTGTAAAATTTTCTGGTACTTCTTTTTCATCACAGGCAAGTCTAATGAAAATTAATTGGTAGCGCCGCAAGCTTTCCCTTTCAGGCTATTGCAATTTGGATATTTTTGCAGACTGAAGCAGCCCACAGTTTATCCATTATTTAGCACTTTCTAGTACTTGAAACTAACATCAGGCATTTGCCCTCCAGGTGCCCCATCAGCTGTCCTTATAACAGGGTTACCAAGAAAGTCTAATTTGATTTACCAAACTGGATGCTGGTGTGCATCACAGATTTCCTACTATTATTTCTGTCTGAGATGGAATTCAGCAGCTAACAAGAGTAGTTAAGCATCTACCATTAAGAGTGAAGAGAAATCCTTTCATAATTTTAAATAGTTTTGCATTTCTAAAATGCTTAGGAATCACTTAAAATCCACAGATGATTTTGAAAGAGGCATGGTTCACTGCACAGTCAGTCATAATGTTGCCTGGTCTGAGTACAGAAGAGATATGCAGCTGACGTAGCTTTGGAAGGTCACAGTTGCCTTATTTACTGGAGCTTATTATTAGCTGGAAACTCTATTTTTGCTATCAAGTGCTCTTGTCAAATCCAGGCTTGCTGTCAGAGGGCAGTGAAGAAGTGATATTCCCTGAGAAGCTGTCCTTCTTATGACCGTTCAATAGTATCCCTAAATGAAGATTTAATGTATTTTGAATGGAAAACAGAATCTGTGTTCCATCCATTTTGAGTCAGGAAAAAACAAAAGCATAAGCGGTGCTCAGCCTTTTCTCCATGGATATATTTCTGCAGAGCAGCAGGACTTTGGCAGCAGAGCTCTATTCATAAAGCAAGTCATTTTCAGGAGGGTTGGTGGAGTTATTTCTTTTCTTTCTCTTTTTGGAAGAAAAAAAATAACCCAAACAGTGTGTTCAATGAGGTACTTACTTTAGTGATTCCTGAAATTCTCCCCTTTACTTTCCAGCTTAAATTTTATTATCTAAGTATAATTTTCTTTCCCTCCCATGTGTTGTGCATCTGCTCTACAGGCTCCAGCCAGGAGAATAACCATATGGGGACATTAAAATCTCCACTGCATTGCTGCCAGAAGACAAGTTTATGTTCATTCCAAATGGCATCAAAAGCTGCTTGTATATTTTCCCTTTACATCCCTTCCAGTGACTTAAATCTGTGGTGTTGTCTAAAACAGACAAGAAAAGAAAAGGTCTGTCAGATTATGAACTGAAAAATACTCCTCATAGTGCTGGAATTTGGATGATCAATGAGTTTTACTTTAAAGCACTTATACCATTGAGCGTTTTCTGCTTCTTTTTTTGTCAGGTAACAATTACTGCACAAGGACGAGCTCTCCTTCTGACTGATCCCAGTACTTTTCTTCATTCCTGTTCATGACAGATTCCTTCCCCAAACCTGCATAGAGGCAATATTCTCTGTAGGAGTGAAAATCATTCTGTTAAAATTTCTCCAGTGTCTGGTGCTCTCATTAGGTAAATGCCTTACCTGCTGCACTACCTTTATCATTCAGTGCTGGCTAGAACTGGTATGAAAATACTGTGTAGGCATTGCTAAAAAAGACAGTCAACATCAACACAGCTTGATCCAAGCTGATGCTGAGTTACTGACTTGTCCTGAGAAAGGGTAGTTACCTCATGTTGGACAAGCAATTGGGAACAATTGCTTGTCATAAAATGAAAGGTTAAAGAAAATTGTGCCATCATGGACAGAATGGCATTTAGAAAAGGTAATAATAATCAAAAGTCCTGGCTGTACTTGAGCAAAAGTAGCCAAGTACTGATTGCATTCTAAAGAGCTCAAACTGTGTGATATATACTTGTTTTTATAAATAGCTATTTGAAAACACATGCAAACTTCTGGCAGACATGGTCTTCACCTAAAAGTCTGACCTGAAAGAAGTTTGGTATATGGAATTCATTTTCATGCAGTAAAATCCATTTTACTCAGAATTAATTCGTTGATAGAGGGGGAAAAAAAGCAATACCTACCATTCTTTTCTCTGACACAGGGCCAGGAGCACTACTTGGTTTAGCATGGCTTAAAATCTCGTGGCCATAGTGCTGGTTCCTGTGCCAGCTAGGACTACTGAACCTTGGTGTTGGTGATGCACTCTGAATGATGATGGCTTTGAGAGATATCTGCAAATACAAATTTTAGCCTAGAAATTTATTTGGATCAGGCTGCAGCTGTTACTTCTTAGCTCCCTGGGACTGAGCCTCCTTGTAGTATTTTGTCAAAGCTTGAGCTGTCCTGCTCACCAGGCATGGAGAACTTTGACTCTTTACAGAGGAAGAGTCAGTGTTCCAAAGTCACTTTGAGGAGTCAGTTTATTATTATTGCTTTTCAAATTCCTATGTCATGTTCCCACTATTTTTGTTCTTCTGGAGTTCTGTCTCCAGATCCCACTGACTTGCATATTTCCCAGTGCCATTTCGTATTTGCCCGAAGTGAGACCTTGTGGTCCAACAACACTGAGTATCCTCAAAATCTGTGCAAATAAACACTTATTCTGAAAGTCAATGCTCTTCTGCAGCTGAGAAAGCTCAGGAGGCAGCAAAAGGAACAAATGGATACCCACAATGTCGGCTCTTCATTTGTGCTCCTGTTTCCCTCTGCAAGCAGCAGCAGCCAACACAACTTCCCATGGAGCTACCTGCAGGGCTCTGTGGCTGTGGTGGGCTGCATGTCCATGCTGTATCAATAGAGACACAGCTTAATCTTGGTCCATGTAATATCAGGCAAGTGACAATCTGTAAAAGACTCAGTTCATCCAACCTTAAAAAAACATATAACCATAATCTATTTCTATGGAAAACCTACCATTTCAACTTTTGTTCACCTATGATGCAGCTCAACTCAGAACAAGGAACATGTGTTACTTGTGAATCATAAATAATCCATTCAGGACTTGATGTGGTCTCAGCAGCAGGAAATTCGTGCGGGTCAATGCCTCTGAAAGGATCATTCTCCTATTTTTGTGTGTTCCCTCCCTTCCTTCTCCTGTGCTGCATGTCAGCTGGGGCTGGGGAGTGAGTTGTTGAGGTATGGTTATTAATGAAGAATGAGGGAGACATTCTAGATCAGATGTGCACAGCTCTCCAAAATCCTTACATTTGTTGTGTTCTCTATTAGCTTTCACAATGACACTTGGCATTTCCTTAATTGTTAAAGATGTTTTAAATTGATCTTTCTGAACAGCTTTTCTCTGCTGTCACATCTGCTGCTTCATGTCAGACTTCAAACATTCCTGTTCTGGCTCAACCTCAGTATCCGTACAGTACTTGATATGTTTTCTCTGGAGAAAAAAAAAAAAAAAAAAAAAAAAAAAAAAAAAAAAAAGCGCCAGATTCCAAAATAATTTGTTGTTATTTCTAAATGCCAAGGTAAATACCGATGGATGTGGCTGGGTTTAGTACTGGCCTCATTATCTCTTTTTCCTTAACTTTTGGTTATTTACACTATTGAAAATACATCTCATTCTTATGTTGTTGAATTAGCAGTGTAAATATCATCTTTGATTCTTTTAGGTATTGTCTGTCTATTTTCCTGTTCACCAAGGAACGATTCCTTAGCTCTCCCCTCCCTTTGATCTTGAATGCTACTTTTTCTCATTACCATTATCAGAACTTTAATTATAAAGCACCACTTGCTATGTCTGTGAGTGGCAGAACCTGGCCTTAAAGTAATACATTTTGTCTTTTATCTTTTTATTTCTTTTTGTACAGCTTTGCTTAGAATTGGCTTCAGAAAGATTATATTCAGAGGAAATTCACATTGAATTATAGTTTGATCAGTGTTCCAGATGCAAGTTATTAGACTTTAAGCAGACTATACTTGTGAACTGCATTTATCAAATAGGCTGCGCATACCTATGCTGGAGAAGACAGGGAGAGAACAATCAGTTATATTAATCTGTTAGTTAAAGTTGGCAAAAATAATCTTTCATATTCTTTCTTTGTGTACATTTCCTCCTGGTTATCTTGACTAGAGAAAACAGTTTGTAGCACAGAAGAATTTTCATAAGCTGATTTTCAATAGTTTGAAAAGATTAGCGATAAGTTGACACAAGCTGTGGGCAAAAATGCTAATCGTGAAATTATATGTTGCTGAATATCACCTTGTTTTGAATTAAATAAGGTCTGTGTTCCAACAGATATCTAGGCTGGAGATTCTGCTGCCTACAGTACTGCTTCCACTCTGCAGAATGGAGCCATTATAGAGGGGAATAGCATGGCATATACTGATGTCAAGTGAAATTCCTTTAAAACTGGTGAGAACTTAGCCTTTGTAAGGACTGATTCAAATACGTAGTTGAAATCTATGTGTATATGTGACTTTTTGAATAATTGCTTAAACGGTACAAGTAATAACAACTTCATTAGTTATAATTTCTACAGTTTTATAAAAAATATTTAAATCAAGCCACTGGTTCTGCTGAAAATGCAATTATATCTAAGTAACAGCTGCTGTTTTACATTAACCTCTGCTTCCACTCAACACGTAAAACTGCAGTATAAAAAAAATATAAATTCAGTGGAAGTATCCTAAAGTCAATTACAAACAAAAAAAAAATCCACTTTGCTAAAATATTTTCTTTTTTGGAATATGAAAAGAAACAATGCACAAGAACTTTTAAATCTCTCTACTAAATGTGAATTATTTGCATTTGTTTGATTGCAAAACATTTGCTATACTGTTTTCCCATGTGCACATGCCTGTTGAATGTAACTTTGAAATACCCTTTTTAATGGACTTCTTAAAACTTTTATTTATTTGAATTTCAAATGGGTGCTTCAGCATAGGTGTCTGACAGATGTTTTGCTGGGCTAAAGCTGAATCTTGATATAAGCCTCATCTTTGAATGTTCCTCCTTTTTTAGTTTTCATTTTTCTCAGAGAGACAAAATGAAAGAACTTGGCAAGGCAATTCAGTTTGGCACTCTGAGACATTGCATGAGTCATTGGAGGAGACTGGAAGATATTCTCATTTTTGCCAGCAATTCAGCCTTTTTACAAGGTTCTTTAGAAGTAATAGACAACCTTTCCATTGCAATTTCTTCCTCATGCTTTAATTCACCAGTAGTGCCAGGATGATGGGCTTTGCCATTATAAATACAGCAGCAAGTGTAATTATTTTGAATACTTTTAAGATTTTTTTAACCTGTTCTTTTTTCCTATTCATGATTAGTCAATTATTTTCATGGATGAAAAAAAATGTGCTGTTTCATGGGGAGAACACAGTAAATCAAATTAATTAAAAGAACTAATGATGTTGGAAGTTTATTTATTCACAGTATTTCTTATTGAGTTCCCTCTGGACAGGAAAACCTAGAAAAAATGCATGAACAAAAATTTTTCAGTTATTTTCTAATTCTAGAT
The DNA here is from genome assembly GCA_016584745.2 of Phylloscopus trochilus trochilus. Taxonomy (NCBI): domain Eukaryota; kingdom Metazoa; phylum Chordata; class Aves; order Passeriformes; family Phylloscopidae; genus Phylloscopus; species Phylloscopus trochilus. The sequence goes on from WQNJ02000546.1 coordinate 37,167,433, forward strand.
TCTATTCCTAATTCTAGTCTCTAATTCTAATTTCTAGATTCCATTTCTTCTCAGCTCTGCCTTCCATTGCTATTATGTTTTCTACAAAGCTCTCTGTAGCTAATGCTGGCTTGAAGTTAGAAAGATGTAATAGCAATTTGGGTTTATGATTTCTCCATCAGCCTGAAACAGAATTGACACTGTTGTGAGATAACCTCAAAGTTAAGCCTTCCAGTAATCATCAGAAAATCATCTTTTTATTTTAAACAGAATCCACTGTCTTTCTCACACTGCTATGCTTTTAGCCACTGCATTAAAACAAGAATGTGTATGGGGATCCAAAACAAATCAAAAACTAACGACACAAATACCTAAACTCAATTTGATGTTTCAGCCTTGTGGAGAATCTGTGAGGTGGTAAAAACAGTGTCATGTCCTTGGACTTCCAAAGCGTTAGGAGTAATATGACAGTTCCTGTGAAATACATTAATGTTTTTCCTTTACCAAGTTCTTTTTTCAAAGGATATTGAGACTGAAGCTTTCAGTTAGGTGATGCCCAGAGGGAAGATTTGTTTTCTTTGGAATTTTAGATTAGTTACCAAAAGTAAATGCTCTGCTGCCATCTACAATGTCAAGATAAGTATATATCATAGGTATGGTGTCCAATATGTTGGTTGTGACTGTTCTTCCACTGAGATTTTGTTACTTCATCAATTTTATTACTTCTAATTGATATTTATTGTATACTTTTAATCCAGTCATTTTATGTGGTATATGAGAAACCCAGTGGTTACCTTTCTAGAGCAGCTTTTTTTGCAAAGCAGCTCAGTCACCCATGGACAAGCCACAGCCTCTGTGAAGGTGTGCAGGTTTAGGCTTGAGTAGAGTTAATTTTCTTTGTAATAGCTGCTACATTTTGGACAGAGTGGTTTTCAGAGCTCTGCTGCTGAGCACTGCTTGCACAGGGTCAAGGACTTTTCTGCTTTTCACACTTCCCCCACCCCCAGTGAGTGCACTGAGAGCTGCAGGAGAAAGAGATGAGACTCAGTCAGGAGAGCTGACCCCAAATGACCAAAGGGATATTCCATACCATATGGCTTCAGGCTCAACGTATAATGAGTGCAGAAGGAGGAGGAAGGGGAAGGTGTTCAGAACGATGGTATTTGTCTTCCCAAGTAACTGGTTTGTGTGAAGGAACTGTTACTGTTACAGGAAGCTGTGCTTTCCCTGGGATGGCTGAACACCTGCCTCCCCCATAGGAAGCAGTGAATGAATTCCTTGCTCTGCTTGTATGTGCCACTTTTGCTTTCCCTATTAATCTCTCTATCTCAACTCACAAGTTTTCCCATTTTTAGTTCTCCAATACTCTCCCTTAACTGACTGTGAGGGGAGTGAGCAAATGGCTGCTTGGGACTTGGTTGCTTGGGTTAAACTGCATGGGGAGCCTGAGTCTGGGAGTCTAAAAAGAGACGCTCCTTAGAGGACACTTAAACTGTCCCTGAGCCCACATTTGGAAGTTCATTGGTTTCATGATCCATCAGCCTGGGCTCACAAAAAAAACACAACTATATGCTGGTACCAAGCCAGGTGGGTAGACATACCTAATGCAATTTATTTTAAATCATAACCCTGAGATTGTTCTGTGGATCGATGTCTCAAAATATTAGAGGCTGACTTGAATCCAAATAGCTGGATATAGAGGTCTGTGGTATGGATGTTATTGCTGCCAGCCATTATAAACAGTCTGCTTTATTGAGGGTACAGAGCCCACATTCACTCAAGAAATGAGGGGGTTTGGCCACTGGTAATAAATGTTAAATAGATTTTTACCATTTGCAGCTTTACTAGGGCAAATGGATACAATGTTCCTGCCAATTTGTTAGCACTTCTTTAGTTGTGAAAAACAGATGAGCAAATATAGCGTGCAATGTGACAGAGTGAGAAACGCGTTCTACTTCAACAATTTTGCTGGAGTTTTATGCCTTATAACCTGCTTGGTAAGCTGCATGCTTGATTGAAAAGGAAATGGTGTGTTCAGTCGATGTCAGGCCAGTGTCAACATGATGTTCATGTTAGTTCAGATTTAGATGCAGAAATCAAACACTGGTTTAGGGAGGCAGACATTACTGCTTAGAGGTACTGCCAAGCATGGGAACTTACACAGCTTGTCATTAGTTGAGTGACAGTAGATATCTACACCAGTGAACTGTACGACAGTCAAGATCTGCTGGATGTACTAATATAGCATCTTTGTTTTGGTAATTTAACTAAAAACCAGGAAAGAGAGTTAATGTCAGCTAGGGTGAAATACTCCTTGACATTCAGAAAGAAATGTACTAGACAAGTCCAGCTAAACTTAGTGAGTTAAGCAGCTTTCTTTCGCCACTGAAACTAGTGTAAAAAAGATGGAGCTTCTGATTATGTGCTACTTGAGCCACTTCTTTTTCCCCTTTACAATTATGCAGCAGGAAAAACAGCGGATGTTAACAATGTGCAGTAATGAGAACATGCCAAGAGACAAGGTCTGACTAAAGCTCAGCCTAAGCACTATTCTTCCTTTAGAGGTGACAAATGGCGAATGACCAGGGAAAGGTGCAACAAGTCAAACACATGGATGTGTTTCTGCTCTACACCTTCTCAGGTTCTGCTGATCTGAGGCTCAAAGGCAGAGGCAACATCAATCCAGTAGTGGTTTCTCACCTTCAGAAGTCTGTTTTTTTCTGATTCCAAAAACTCTTTCACTTTTATTGTTAGGACTTACTTTTCTTCCTCAGTAAATTTTGAGAGTTTTTCTCCAATATGCAAGTAGATGCTAGCTTATCAAAGATGCTTTCATTGTTTCATAGTATTTTTTTTTTTGTCTCTTTATCTCAAGGCCTAATTTTGCTCAGTCTACCATTCCTGTGTTATGGATTATTGACGAAATATGCTGGCATTATAGAGGCTCTTGGCAATTATATTACTTCCTGCAGCTCAGTTTACTTTACCATGTTTTACAAATTATTAAACAGAGTAAAAACACATTTAAAAACATTTAATTGAAAAACCTGATATTTTATTCCTCCTTGATGAAGTTTTTTGTAGGGGAAAACCCAACAATAGTTCCTGTTGAACAGAATTTATTTCTCAAATTGTATTCTTTAAACAACAATTTGTTGCACGCTGGAAGATTCATTTTTTAAGTCCGGAAGAAATCATTATTGACATCCAGTCTTAACTGTTGTGTAGTGCAGGGCACATAATTTCTGTGAGTTTTACCTTCAGCAAGATCCCTGACATGTCTGTCCGAAGAGCACCTCATTTTAATTAGGTACTAAGAATAAAGCTATCAAAATGATCAAAGAAAGTACCACTGGACATCATTTGGCTAGTTATTGCCTAAGTTCATGTAATGTCTCCCAGCAAATGATCTCTCAATGAAGTCAATAACAAAATTCTAGACAAATTAAATGGCCAGTACTGAACCCATTGTTCTAAGACCAGTTTAGAAGACATAGGAAGAGGCTTGTCCATTCAAGATGGCAAAGTGTAGTCTGGAATTATTATTATTCTCACTTTAAACTGTGTCAGTAGTTTTCTACCATTGTAGTTCAGAGTCATATGACATTATGCTGTGTGCTGGTTTTCACCATGCTGCAAATTTTACCATGATGCTGTCTTTCAAAATTTATTTCAAAAATCTGATATAGAGAAAAACCCCATATGTATGAAATTGGATGATAAAAAAGGGTAAAATCTAGTATAGAAATATTTAGAATACCTCAACAGACCTGTATATCAATAATGTCTGTGTATTAACAAGAAATACATTAAGAGAAAATTTGAGGACTGAAATGGTTGTGGCTGAGGAACTGATGTTCAAACCATGTTTATTCTCCTGAATTTAACTCAGACTTGCTTTATTCTGTTCCCTGAACAGACATTAGCAGGCAAACAGAGCACATATACTGGGTTTATTTCTCAAGAGATTTCCAATTCTCCTACTCTGACACCAGTTTGCAAATAGGGAAAGCCAATAAACTGTTGAAAAACACACTCCAGAACCAAAGTAATAATGATTTCAGTTATTTCTGTATTCCTCTTACTGGACTTTTCCATAACAGATACCACAGCTGCTGGGTTTACCTGTTCTCCTACAACCTCATACAGGAGCTGGTTAGTTGCAACAGAGAATGCCTTTTGATCTTGACTTATGTTCTTCACCTGAAGAGTAATAATGCCATTTGAATTTCCTGGATTGTTTCATATGGGTATTTGAAAATCTAATCTAACACTGTACATATTTTCAGTAGTGCTCATCAGGAAAGCCTGAGATGAAAACCTGGGGGACAGCTTTCCTGATGATTCACGAGGCTGATAATTCTATTCCTCTTCCTTCTTGATTGCAATAAAGCAATGTGACTTGGCAGAAACATAAGGAAGCCTTTTCAGACATCCTCCCCAGCAAAGGCTGCCACATGAACCACGACATCACCATTGCATAATGACACCCCACATGAGACTTGCCCCCTCACTGCAGATACAAAACAAATACTCATGGGTGTGACATGATTTGCAGTTGGGGATGGGCAAAGGTTTTCTCTAAATATTAAATCTTAATACTTCTAAGGTTTTTCAATCATTTGTGTTTAATATAGCAGCAGTATCAGTTGTTGAAGGGAAAATGTCCAGTAGCTAGGGGATGAGAAACCCCATTTAAATTCTCTATGCATCCTAGCACAAACGGGGATCTTAATTTTCCAGCTTGCAGGCTAGCAAGCACACAGAGAAACCTCTGAGAATTTACTGTGAACTCTGTCTTATCTCTGTGAAGGCACAGTCCCGGGGGCAAAGAGAGCTGGGAGATGCCCTAACTGTGAGGTTAGAGTGTTGCTTTCTTGCTCTTGTGCTACTTTTAGAAACAGGCTTTTGGAAGAAGTAGAATGGTTCCTGAAGAGTAGGGCAGATGGGTTCCTTTTAGGATGTTCAGAGTCATATCAAAATACTCTGTAAATATTAAACATCCCTAAGAAAACCCAACTATCTTGGTTGGGTTTGGTAGGATATTTAGCTGGGAGAGACAGTCCCAGACTGTTGGTATGATCTGAGCTGAGAGTGGATTTGCACTTGAGTTCTTTAACTAACATCTGAGCTTCCTTGGAAAGGGAACTCTGCGTGAATTTTGTCGCAATCAAGAGTATCTGCTAATTTTAAAGTAATGTCCTATATTCCTTAATTTTCAGCGTGAATCAAGCTGCATCAGTTAATCAAGACTCCACAGAATGTTCTGTCAGTGTAGATCAATTCTGTTTTCAGTTCAGCAATCATTTGAAACCTCAGAATTTTAGGAGAAACTGATCACACATCCCTTTGTTGCTTAAGATGATGGTATAAGGATCCTGTCTAAAGTTTAATTCAGAGATGTAACTTTATGTTTCAGACTTTGACTATTAGATAAAAATTCTTATGAACCCATTTTTGCATTTTTAGCCCAATAGGAAAATACTATGCAAAGAAAAAGTATTCTGGACAATTTAATTGCTGACTACGCAGACTTGCTGTGCTTTCCACATGTTTTATTAGAAAGACTTAGGTCACACTGTATGTACTAGATAACCACTGCTCTTTGGAAGACCTCAGCATTTATGGATGTAGACCTTCCTGGAGTGGTGTGGAAAGCAACCAACCACAGCAGAAATTAAAGATGTTACTAGATTCTGTTATGCTGAGAAAACCGTGTAAGAGAGGGGTTTGGAACCAAATGGTGATGATAGAGAATTGGTGATTATGTCTCTGATCTTCTCTTGAATGTCTCTTTGAAAAAGAAAAATCTCAAAGTCTCAAGATTGCCTTGAAGAAGCATAGCTAGGACTAATTGGTGCTCATCCTCTCATGTCTAACAGTTATTTTCTGGTGTGAGTATGCAGGATTAAGGGATGAAGAAGAAAGACTTTGATTTCTGGCATATTTTATGTGTGTGTGTTTTATGGTTAATTTAACTACCTCCCACATGGACTGTGACTGTGCAGTGACTTTGAGGGAAATGTTCCATCAACAGATCGTAGAATGACAGAATAAGTTGGGTTGAAGGGGACTTCTAGAACACTCATCTGCAGCCATTTTCCCTTGGGGTTGTGAGGAGTTCCTTTTTCAGCAAAGAGAAATTTCTTCCACACCTGTGTGACTTTCTACATGTTTAAAAGGATTGTTCTCATATTTGAGAGGCTGTCACATACCACACATCAAAAATATTTCTGTGCATTCTGAGTAGAGAAATAATTTTGCCTGGATCAGTGAACACAGCAATAATAGGCATAAAGCTTACTGCAGTTTTTGCAGAAGAGGTTTCTTAAATAGCCAGAGTGGTCTGTCAGATGCAACAAACCATTCAAATGAACTGGTTATAAAAATAATACTAACATATAATTTTATGAATGCAATCCTTGAAACCCTTTTTCATCACTGCAAAGATACAGAAAATTACAAACCACAATTGTTTACTGCTACAGAAGTAAGAGAAGCACACTAAACCATCACCCAAGATCATTTCCATAGATCACTTCTTTGGGATAACAAATTATTCTGTTCTGTTTTGCAATAAATAAAGCATTTTGGTACAGGAAAAGTTTAATGTACTGCTGGTATTAGTTCCTTTTGCAACACTACAAAAAAAAAAGGCAAAATGGAGAAAGAGCAAATTATTTTCTGTAACTCTGGATGCCTCAATAAAAAAATGTAAAATGTTGCTGATACATGCAGCTTAAATGAAACATTTAGTTGTCATCAATGGTGGTTTTCAAGAACCCTTAAAAAGTAAAAAGCCTACTACAGGCAAGAGGTTTAAACTTGGAGATATATTTTCATTTATGAGAGGAAATGAGAGTGCAACTATAGAGATATTGCTTTATTAGCTAATAGTTTAAAATGAGAATAAATATATATTTCCACCATTTGTCCATTTCATAAGCTGTGTAATATAGCAGAGAATCCTATGGGCAGTTATTGCTCTTCTTTTGCTGAGAGTTCTAGATGTTTCATTCTCTAACTTTTGAATGAATGAAAATGTTGAACTTTATGTCCACAAGATGATGATTTCCATAGTCTTCAGCTGCATGAATCCTGAAATAATCTCCATTTTATCAGAAATGCATTGAAGATTTAGTACATTACGTAAAATGTGTTTTTAAAGCTCTTTAAAAAATATAAAGATCTTCTATATATATTTTTCAGTGACATATTTCCTTCATCGTACTGTGTTGTATGCTTTAAACTATATTTTTAAAATTAAAACCTCTTTGTGTATATCTTGAGCTTTATAATTCAATGATTTTCCAGTGGAGATCAAATAATACTAAAATATGATCACTGTTTAAAAATTATGACTATAATCTTAATTTAAAAACTACCATGTAGGAATGCACCCCCACACCAAAGCAGATGTTTCTATTTAAGGAAAAAAAGGTTTCAGTTTACCTTTAAACATATAAGGAAGCCAAACTAGAAAGTTCTGTGCCATTTTCATCAGTATTGGCCCAGTGCCAGCATGAGAGCACCTATTGGGCTTTAGAAATGCCTCTCAACATCTGTAGCTGCTTCTATTGGCAACAAGCCACGTTACCCCTCCTAAATTGTTAAGTATTTATAGGGGTGCACGGGGGGAGCTCAAGTGCTTCTTGGGGTGTTTTAGCCAGGTGTCAGGCTTCTCTGACTCCTGTGCTCGGTTTTTCCTTTTGTTTCTGTATAGTTTGTCATTTTGTCTTTATTAAACCTTTTGCTTTGCAAAACATACCCAAAAGAGCTGTCTCACAAAATTATTTTAAGCCATTTCTCTGCGGGGGCTGGCCCCTCAGAGGTGACAGACCTTAGTGGGGTTTATCACATCTGGCCCCACGCAAGATTCCATCACTATCATAGTAAAATAAAATGTAAATAAATAAATATACATTTTGCCAGAAGATTTCACAGTGCATTAAGCTAAACAGTCACTGTGATTCTGTGAAACAGGTGGTTTAAGAGAAGAAGATTATTATGATGAAATTAAGATATATCACAGAAATATGTCTGTCATTTCTTTGCATGAAAAGTAGGATCCATTCAGAGATTCATACATTTTTGTTCACACAAACTTGAGGTGTTTTAAGAAACAGTCTGTTTTCTCTGTTACTCAGTCTTAGTGATGTGAATTTCTTAATACTTCTGGAAGGAAAACTTAAATGTTTTTCTTGTAGTGTAAACTGTCTTGGAACAGGTAGAAAAACTTTCAAGTGACAGGTTTGTTCATGCTAAAATCTAAAGTTAATGCTAACTGGACTTTTAGAAATGGTAATGAACAACAGATGTAAAAGTAAGAACAAAACAAAAACTAGGTTGAATTTCTGCATTTTAAAGCTGGTCATATAAAGGCATTGAAATTTATGATGACTTTTACTGTGAGGAATTAAAAATGGAAGAAAAGTATGTGGTATACAAAAGGCTTCTCCCTCATCAGTGCTGGAAATACATCTCTCTTAAAATCTCTCTTATTTTAATTGACTCCTCTTTCACCTGTTCCCAAGAAAGATGACTGCTCTATTTCAGCCATTTCTGGTAGAACTGTCCATGGTTATAAAGGCCCTTCCATTTGATATTGAGAGTACTTTGTTTGCCTAATAAAAGCCTTATATAAAAGTCCAATTTTTACATTTTCTCTCCCTAATGCTTCTGTGATCCTAAGCTCCCCTGGCAGCATGAGGACTGATTGAACTACACTCAGGGGGAACATTGCAGGTGTCTTGTGCAATTTATCTCAATGGGCAGTACATTCAGATTATTGCCCAACATAACCTGGTGGTGATAAGTTTGGTCATTTTCTGATCTTGCAGATCTCAGGAAGATGATATTGCATAGGCAAAACTGCTACTTTGACATTGTATATCTAATAATCATAAGCTGTGAGATATTTTAGAGACTGTGCTCTCCAAATCGCACTTGTCACTGGCAGTTCTGGCTGGCAAGCAGGATAGAAATAAAATTAAGTGGGACAAATCATCTCTCATCAAAGAAGGCAGAAAATATTTCCTTTTTTTTCCACTGTTACTTTGCTGTTGGAGGAAGGATGCCTTATTCCTTATGGAGTCTCCAATTATTTGAAGAGCTCTAAACCTCATCCAGATGGAGCTCCACGTGATGCTGAGTAAACAAAGTTGGCTGTGGCAGCTGTGCTTTGCAGTACTGTGTAACTACAGGCCAGGTTCAATGACACACAGGGTTGGCTTCTGCAGCACTGAAGCCTGTGTAGATTAACTGCTACATGCAACAGAGGACAGTGCTAGACCTAAGTATGAGTAGACATCCTACTAAGAAATGTCTGCCTGCTCTGTTCTCTAGTCCTTTGATAGTGCCTTACTGATAATCTGTTTGAAAAATATGAATTAAATAATATGCCCCTGTCACTACAAAATGTAAAACAACATTCAGTGCTGCATACAGACATAATCACAGCAAACAAGATGAAGCATTGGTAGGTTTTTATTTAAAGATATAAAAATTGTGGGGTGGGGGAATTCCACTCAGACTTGCAAAACATTAAAAAACCCCAAGTATCTTTACAGTCAGTATTATTCCCTTTCATGTTAGCTTAGAGTGTTTCTATAGAGACCAGTTTTCTTTTTATTTTGCTTTTGAAAATATTGTCTGACAGTCTTTTAGAGGGTACTGAGGATGATAACTATGGGAGGAAGACTGAAGAAAGAAGTTACTAGGGATGTGAGCTATTGTGGTTGCTTTTGCTGATGACAAAGCAACATCCACACAGAAGGAGAAAGGGGGAAAAAATAAGAGCAAAGAACTGAAAATTCAGTTTTTGTTTCTGGCTCATGCTTAAAATCTTACAGTTAAAGACAGACAGAGCACCGGGTCTCCTCACCCATTGTGAAGTCTGTCAAATATCAGCATGCTTAGGACTGTGCTTTTAGCTGCCTTTCTAATATGAGAGGCACTCACAGCAGTATCACAGAAACAAATAAGTAAAGCAGCTATAGCAGACTAAATAGAGGGATAGGAGTATCATCAAAAGGAGAGAGAGGGAAAAAATATCATATAAAAAGACATAAAGGGTGGTAAAACCATCTCATTAGCTGGTTCATATGACTTATGAACCTAAAGAAACCAGAAGCATTTTTTTCAATCTCTAGTCAGACCATTTCTCATGAAGGAGGGCAAAAAGAAGGATAATGATCTTGGATGCTTCTTGTAACCTACCCAGCCTCCCAAAACCTCAGATTAGAAAAATGATAAAAAATTAATGGAGTAGCTCTTCTTTTCATAAATTTATTTACTAGTGTGAATTAAGTTCTAAGATAAAATTTTAGTTAATTCATTTCCATATCTATACATGCCATGCTCACTAGTTATGAGAATAAGGTAGTTTAATTTGATTTGAGTGTCCTTTCTTGAGTTTTGCTAAATGTCTTCTCTACCATGGTTTTTTGATGACATTTCTAACCAATTTAATCTAACAAGTGAAGTTGGACTTTCATTATTTGGACAAACATTATGCAGCCCTTGTCTTAGGGAATGTAATTCCATTAATAGAGCACTTTCATTTTGAGGGTCTTAATAAAATTAAAAAACACTAAGTAAACCACTAGCATCTCGGTATCTTTCTGAGACCACGCTAGTGTTTGTTTTTCTCCCTCCCTCCCTCTCTTTTTTGTTTATGAAAAAAAATAGTACTCAAGGAGATGATGCAGCTTTCTGAAGATCATTCAAGATGTTGGTGTCAGAGCCTGAAGCTCTTGGCTCATGTCCTTGTAATCCAGGCAATGAATTAATATCCTTTAGGGTACTGTAACTAAAAGACAAACATTTGTAGGCAATGTGAGTAAGACTTAATTTTAATTAAAAAATTCTTTCTTTTTCTTAATTTTCTCCTGGGCTCAGAAGTATAACTATATAATCTTTTACAAGTAGGCCCTTTAAGGCTTAACCTCTTTTAAAATACATAGTCTTGTTTCATGGTTGCAATTTTAAGTAAGCAAGTCTAAAACAGTCACGAGGCAACATAACCAGCTGCTTGGTATTTCTGTTGAGCACTGTGCTGTTGTAGTAGATGCCATTAGCATTTTGCAAGCACATGTGATTAAATACAAAATGAAGAGTTTCTGTGTAGCAATTTTTATAAAGACTTGCCAAACCAATATTTTCCTTATTTTTCCCCTAACAGCTGACTAAGAGGTGGTTTGGGATCCATAGCAGTGATCATGGCAATACTGCTTTCAATTATATATCTTCACAGAAGTTAGAACCTCTATGGATTAGATTTTTGTAGATACAGAGGTGGAGTTTGTTTCTTAGTCAAATGCAATGCACTAAATAGCAAATACAAGCAAATAAGAGAAAAAAAATCCTCTTTTATCAATAGTATCATATTAAAAATGTTTGTTGTATGACTATACACTAAAGATCAATTACTTTACTAAAATTAATGGCAAGTATTTCAGTTAGAAAAACACCAAATAACCAAACACCATAAAACCATTAAGAATAAGGTGACCTCAGAGAAAACTAAGTTAACCTGACATCATTCAAGAGATTTTCTTTCTTTCTGCTCCCTGTCCTGGAATATAACTTAGAAATAGGAGGGATACATTGTTAGTTAACAACTCTGTGGGTGCTAAACACACCTTTGTTTTGTAATGGCTGGCTAGTGATGTGCTGCCTTCTAGCCCATAGTTGATTATTATCAGTTAGATTCACAGGTGGATTTTGCTGAAAACATGTTTGTTGCTGAGCTGCAGTCTCTGCTGCCTCTCTTGTATCTTGCTCATCTTGGAGAATGTCACTGAAGGTGCTGCAAATGCTGTTCAGCACAATGTCCTTCCTCAGTCAGTGAGTGAGGCTGATGAGATGAGCTGTCTAAAAGGCAGCTGAGTAGCGTGGTGGATGGGGAGACATAAGACACTGATAAAAAAACATTTTGTGAAAACAGCTGAGGGTTTTTTCCGTTTTTCTTCCTTGAGTGGAGTGTGTGAAGAGTGCAGAAACATGCTGATTCACTAGCATTTATTTTAACTGGATCAGGAGGTAATGTCTACACTTGTATTAACAATAGGGCATCACAATAAGAAGTAGTACAATTAAAAAAAGAAATCAGCATTTTCTTAGATGCTGACTTAGTGTTTAAGTCATTGGGAGAACAATCATCTGAGTCCAGCACTGCACTGAAGGCTTTTTTTTACCTGTATTCCTGCCCAGTAGTGCTGAAGGGATGTCTGAGGCACTCTGTTACTTAACATTGACATCCTGATAAGGCAAAAAGTTCTGGTGAGTCTGATCTGATCTTCAATATATGGGAAGATCTTGGGACCAGCTGAAGGGAATTGCCATATACCAAGAATAATTTTTATAATTAAAATTAAAAATTTTTTCAATTTTTTTTCTTGCAAGGAAATCATGTTTCTTTTGTGGATAATTTCCTGTTACCATAATTTCTGTGTTTCACGGAGACTTCTTTAGGTGTGTATGGAACAGAGCCCTACTGTATTCATTTCACAAACTCAGATGCTCAGACCAGGTAAAGGCCAATGTACATTCCCAAATGTAACTTTAAGTCCATACTAGATTTCCTAGTTCAATACCTTCTCCGCATTCACCTGTTGTCACTGAAGGTGTTGTTAAAAACAGACACTTCTATACAAGTCTCACAGTATTTAAATGTCTTTCCAGACAGGTATTTCCAGATCTGTATAATTTTTTATTTGGGCATGCTCCTCTGTCAACCTTGCTTGCAGACACTGACAACCAAGATTTATGTCATGGAAATCTTCCTGATGTTAGTAAAGTAACATAGATAAAAATACTCTCCCCCTTTTCATAGTTCCATACATAGAAAACTCTTCAAAGATTTGGGACCGCTCCCTATGAGGTATAAAACTAATCAAAGATATTTCAGAAGTGAAGACTCAGATCCACTGTGTTGTTCACCTGCCTTGCCCACTGGTCTACATGTGCTCCTGAAAGCATGCCTCAGTTAAAACAGACGTGTGCCAGAATTTGAAGTTATACCATTTCCACTCCCATCTGAGTAGCAACAATCAGGTTTAACACAGTAGAATCTCAAAGACCTCTGAGAAAAATCTCATTTTTTGTATGGAACCCAGTGCCACCCCCCTCCCAAACAGTGGTCTAACAATAAGGATGACAATTCATTTGCTTCTGTGAGAGATGTGGAAGGTAACTGCAAGTAATGTGAAGTGTTGTGTGGACATTATCTTTTTAATTCCATTTTTTTTTTTTTAGTATGTGTGTGTGTAGTGGATACATACAATATATATATGAACTATATATACTCAGCTGTTAGCTCACTTGTGTAACCTTGACTTCCACTTACAGCTTTCCTTTCCATGCTGATGTTACTGTTTCTGGCACTGCGTGGGCACATGTATGTATATTCATCAGCAAAGAACATATATGAAAAAAAAAGCTCAAATGACTTGCCTAAGAGATCCTATTTTATGAAATATAACTTGCAGAAAATCCTCTATTCTCTATGAAACTGGAGTAATTATTAGGTTAAAAACCAGGCAAAACTATGCTCAAATATTTGATGGAGTTTTGGGGGGGAGCATTTTTTGCAGAATTGCAACGTTAATGGAAATTTCTATCTGGGTCTGCCTTCTTTCTGCACCCCCCCCGCCACACGCCCCCCCAATTTTTTCACTCTTGGCTCATCTTTAGATTTTACTATAGTTTGAAACCAAAACAAGTCTCAGTCTGTAGATTTTAGTGTAACTTGCTATAAATGGAAGGCAAAACAATCCAAATCTTTGCAAAAATCCACATGCTATTGCTTTAACCAGAGCTTTAATGGACACTGTTATACAATATTACTTCTTACCAAGACTTGCAAAATGAATACTGCCCCTCTTTATCAATACTGCTGCAGCAAAATGGGTTCTATGGATGTGTCTGTCCCAACCACTAGGTTATCTGTTCATTATGTCTAATATATTTATGGAAGATGAGGAGTTTAAGACATAAGGGTGAAGCTAAGGTTAAACTTTCAGCCATTATTTCTCTTCCTGTCTTGCACAATTACTTCATTTCAAAACCATATCTGTTCCTTAACACTCAGCTTCATATTCTGCCTTCCTGTAAGAGCTTAACTAGAGATATGAGCTCAGCAGAAAGGATTTTCTCTTCTTGTCTCTGTAATCCAGGTGTAATTTTGTGAACTTGGAATGTTACTTTATAAAAACTGTTAGCTTTGTAGTCCAAACCTTGCGTCAGTTTTTTTTTTCTATCTTACTTAGAAAATAGATTTAGAAATTAAGAAAGTTCCTCCAATTTCTTTAGAATCATTTGGTCCTCTCCAAATTCCTTCTGCCTCCGTGAAGTATGTCAATTTTAGTTTATGTTTATTGTCTGTATAAGAAGTACATGCTCCCTATAGATCACCTACCACTTGCATTTCATGCCCAATGGCCATATTTTTTACCTTTACCTTAGATAGGGCGTCAACCCATTATCTACGACAAGAAGACTCCTTACATAACAGAGCTGGGAAAGATCACTGGATTATATCACTGTGATCATTAGAATTCAAATATTTCGTTTTTATCAGGTGCATATTTTTGTAACACTGAATCTCAACTTTAGCTGTTTGTCAGACAGGATTTAGTGCAGTAGTGGGAAGGGACTCAAAACTCCGGGTCTCTGTGCAGCAACATTTTAGAGCTGCTGGACTTTACCTTTTGTCTTTCATTTCTCACAAGCTTCCTCTCTCCATTCCTTTTGAAAATTCCTGGTTCTTAAATACCCTTTTGAAATAACATGAGTAAGGCAAAAAGTAATTGGTAATTTCATACCTATTCTCCAGTTTAAATAAATGTCAATGCAAATGTAGAATACTATTCTGCACTAGAGTAGTTAAAAAAGGAGGCGGTTTGAGTGCTTTGTTTTCTTTATAACAAGAATTCCATCTGTATTACAGGAAGAGCAATGTCATTTCAAAATTCAATATGAAGACCTATTTCATTTTGTATAATAAAAAACCAAAAGTGCAGAATAACATTTTCTAACAGATAATTTACGGAGTAAGTTTTATTTTGTATTACAGTATGTTTTTCATAAAAATTCTAAAATTGCTATCTAGGATGTATTGTACCTCCCATTCTGAAGAATGGCATCTCAGATAATTTATTTTTAATGTGTGGTAGCTTCTGAGAGTTCAGTGTTATTGCTATGGTAGTACAGTTTATCAAAAGAATATTAAAAGTAAAGGAAAGGAGTGCAATCACTCTGCAGTAGGAACACAAAATCATATGGTTCAGTTTAGAAAAACATGTTAAACATTGACATTCTGGCAGTAATGGAGTTTAACAGCCATCATGGTGAGTCAGTGCTCAGCAAATTGAAACAATAAGAAATACAGCTGAAAAGTTATGACCTACATTTCTAGTGACTGGTGATTCGGAGCCCAGAGCCCTTGCATATTCAAGGCAAAGCACAGTGAAGGGGACTAGGTCTCAAAAACAAGTTCTCTGGAATACCTCCAAGACAGAGTTACTCAAAATCAAGTCTCACTTTTTAAAAAATGCATCACATTCTCACATCTGATTCAAAAGTAGTGAGGAAATAATATCATTAGAGTGCATATACTGCTACTTTTACTGAACTCTTCGACCTCTTACAGTTAATTAATTCATGTGGCAAAGTCCTACAATGTTGATGAAAGAAATGCTAAAATAGCTTTTAATCAACCTCCATTGATCTATACGAGTTTACATCATTCGGGCACTTGGCTCTCAATGCCCATGAAACTTGAAGCATTAGCTGTAGTGTATTACCTGCCTATAACTTCTGCATGTATATCATATATATCCTTTCATATAAAAAACCTACAATCACAGAATGGCATGGGTAGGAAGGCACCCTAAAGATAATCTATCCCCAACCCCTGTGCCACAGACAGGAGCAGTTCCTCAGGGGCCAGGTTGCTTAATGCCCCATCCAACCTGCTCTTGAACACTGCTGGCTTCCATGCCTTCTCTGGCTTCCTTGCAGGCCTCCTTCAGGTACTGGGAGGCTGCTCTGAGGTCTCCACACAACCTTTTCCAGGTTGAACAGCCCCAACTTTCTCAGCCAGCCAAGATAATCTGTATTTACTTAACAATCATCATTATTTATCTAGTTTATAATCAATGTTTACTTTATAATCATCTTGGTAACAGGCTTGCAAAACAGTCAGACTGATGTAGAGGAGTATTTCACAGCAGAGGTTGAGCTCCAAGCCATGCAATGAACCAGCAGTGAGCCTAGTTACCATCCAAGGCAGGCCATCCCTGCCCCTGCAGATGCTTCTGCCAGAGGACATCAAATCTGGTTTTGTTCTAATGCACATAAAAATGTGTGTCCAGGCACATAAAATGTAATGGTGCACAGGCACATTGTGCATAAGTTGAATGCACTGAAAAATGAGGTATATGTCAGAAAGCAGGTATAAGAGCAAAGAGAATGCATTTTATACCAGTTAGATCTTCAGGGCTGAAGGGATGCTTGCGGTTGTCACAAGTATTATAGTTCTCATCATTTTCACATACATTTTGCATCTGGGCCTGGAGAACTCAGTTTATGTTTAAGCTTCTCTCTAGGCCCCTTGTATGATAATGGGCAAATAGGGTCTCTATAACAATCTAAACCGTCCTTTTAGTGGTTGCAGACAATAACCATGTCATTTTGAGTGGGAATATCTGTGTGATCCTAATTTGGATACGTCTAGGAAAATCAGTATGTTTCATCCTCTTTCTTCTGCAACATTCAGACATGTTTTCTCCTCGCTTCTGAACTGTGGTATATTTCCTAGTAAAGCATAAACCACACTTAGCTGCTAGAGTGGTAGTTGACACCAAAATTCTCAGTGCTGGCAGGACCGACTGAGGAGATCTTCTCTTTAATTTGTTTTTCCATCTCTCCTCTCTCACATGAGTTTCATGGTCGTTCATGTAAGGGTTATTACTGTGTTGTGTGTTGACCTTTTCCTTTTGTGTTCACAGATTCTCTGTCTGATGGCTCTGCTTTGTTTTCTCACATTTCTTGGGAGAGATCCCTTTTGTAGGAGGTCCTGATTAAGGCCCGCTGGCCATGTGCTGGTTTAGACATCTGATCCCTTTCCCCATATGCATGAAATGTTCTTTGATGAAATGAACCTTATGATTGCAAAGCCTAAATATTTGGAAAAGATATGAAATATTAGGATATTTATGGACATTAGTGAAATGAGCAGTTTCATTTCTAAATCATCTATGTATAGGAAAGAGAAACTCCAGTTTGTGCAATAACCGTGTGATTATGATCAGTACATAATGATTGCTTTTTTATTATTTGTGATTTTAAGTTTGGTTTAACTGCTTTTTTCTCACTTGGCTTCTACCAATGAAATCCCCCCCACACACAAAAAAGAAGTAATGTGTTCAATGCATTTTTCTACCTTGTCATGTTGAAATGAGTTTTGTCTCTAAGTTTCAAGGCTTTATATCACTGAACAATTCTGTGTTCCCTGAAGGGCTGTTATAGTTTGTTTATTTGTTTTTAATTTAAGTTGTTTACATTACTGGTTTTGAGTCTGGCAACTTTATTTTAATATATTTTCACTTTGTTTTTTAGTGTTTCTCTGTTCCTTAAAAGTACCCAAGCATCCATTTGCTCAGTAGCAGCCAATTAAAAGATCAGGCGTGTGATAAAATGATATGGTGCAGTTGGGCAACTTAAGAAAATGTAAAATATGTATTTATGTCTTTGTTCTGACTTTTAAATCAATAACACCTTGTCTTCCTCCTTAGGTTAATGAGTACCAAGTAATGTTAACTCATGACACTTACATAGTCTGTATCTTCTAAAGTCAGATTTAAAACCAACTTAACATTACATTTTTATTACTGTTTATGTCAGTTATATTCATATCACTGGGCTACAAGTGAAAGAGCAAGTTTTTATATTTCTGGGCTATTTAGTGTTTCATGCTTAAACATTTAGTTTAAAAGTTGAACTGGAACAAGAATAAAGAAGGAAATGAAAAAAAATAGAAATATAAAGGTAAGATGATGTTTCATCTGCTCCTTGAAGTAAATTTATAATAATAGGTGGTGGCAGTTGTTGAAAAATTTATTTAGTGTTTCTGTGAATTCCTGAAAGCTATCAACTCAGCCTCAAAGTAAATAAAATTCCCTTTTCATCTTTTCTATATTTTAGTTATCTGAAAAGCACCATACAGTGCTTGTGTTATATTTTAAGAGTCATCTTCAAATTTTATTCCTTCAGCTCTTCAGGCCATTGTCAAAAACAATTTTCTACTTTTTTTCTCAAGATACCCAGTCTCTGTGGGAGCAAGGTATCCTTGAGCACATTGCCACATCAGAAGGCTGATTATGATCATGAATGATGGTGCTGAGTCATTTTCTTTCCTTTCTTTTTGGGTGGAGCTGAAAGACCCAAATATAGGTTTCCAGCTACCCTAGAATTGCTACTGATGTATTATTCCAGTGTGAGAATATACCTGTAGGTGAATCCAAAAGTGAATGCTTGGGAGAGAGGTGCTCTAGTAGAAAGGGATTGCAAGAGTTAGATTTTTCTGCTCAGGGCTGTCATTTGTTCACAATTTCACCTTGAACAAGAACTTTAAACTACACTCTGCTGCATGTGACTGATCTGAACAGTTGTTGAGGTTCTCAGTAGGTGTAAATCTTCCTTATCTCCCTGTTAAAAAAACTCAACCAAACAACAAAAACCCAACATCCCATAGGAGTCTTAATTTATTTTTTTCTTTTTTTTTTCTTGTCCCAAGAAAATGTGAGAATAGATTGTCTTTTGGCCAAATTCTATGTAAAGGCAAAACTGAACCACAGAGGGAAATTAGTTGGAACCTTTGCTTGTTTCTGACACTTAAAACAATGAGCTTCTCCTCAGAACAGATGAGAGACTCTCTGAAGAAAAATAACTGCTCTTCCTGGCAATTCCCAGCATTAGGCTGTTAGTCCTTCTGTTTGTTCACATGTTATTAAAGAGAAGTGTTGATAGAGGGTCAGAGAGCCCATGGTGCTGAAGTAGTCCTTCACTACTGGGTTATTGATGTAAATCTGGCTGATGAAGTAATCTGCTGGGAGCTGATAATAACTAAAAACTGTGCAGAAGAGAAGCTTCATCAGGAATTTTCTACAACCTTTCATATGTTTGCCATGAAAATTTCTCCAGCAAAATGATGTTACAGAGACAAAATCTCCTGGGTGCAAGACCTCCTCCAAGCCAGAATCTAGAGATTGTTGTGCTAGAGCCAGGTAAGAGACAATGCTGTTTCAGTAGCTGGAATTTCACTACCATTTCACTGGCATCGAAGTAACATGGAATTTAACCTGCCAAAAGGCTGTTGAATGTGGAATGAACTTAACATCTCTTGATTTTGCACTAGCTCTACGTATTAAGGCATTTAAACACTTCTCTTCTTAAATTTCTGAGAACAAAAGTAAATACCATACTGCCTTTCATTATGAGCAGAATCATTTATTGAGTGCTCCATAACAGCACTTAGGCCATAAGACACACTTTCCTGACAAACTATGATGTCATGCTCGGGTGGAAAAAATGACAGAACAGTAGAAAGAAAGAAATGAATCATTGTCAGATTTCTCTAAAGTAGTTTCTTTCGGGGTAAAATAGATGTATACTATTTTTACATCCTTTTCTCCCAGAATATGAGTGGAAATCATGCAGAAATGGAAGAGTTTTTCACTGTTATTCGAGAAAATTAAATTAAAAATCTTGTATTTGTCACTGGTCTTATTTAAGCACTCTAATTGCATCCAAATGCAACTCCCATTTGAAGAAAAACAATGTAAATCGGAGTGATTTGTAGACACCTGAAAATGAGAATAAAGTTTGGAAATGGTGAATTGGAAATGGGGAAAGGATGAACAATGTGTATAAGTTTGCCAGTTTATACAAAAAGAAATCACCTCCTTTACCTCTTAAATCTAAACAGACACTTGGGAAGTTAACTTTACATTGCTTCATTGCTTTTGCAACAAAAGCATTTCAGCAGGAAGCAAATTCAGGAGTATCCCCCAAAACTGTAAGTGCCCAATTTGAATTTATTAGATATCTGAAGGGAGTGTTTTCTGGTTCTCTATTGAGATTATTTTCCTTCAGACACAGTAACAGAGAAACCTACTGATTCTCAGCATCTCTTGGATAACAGCTGTAATTATTCAAGGACATGCCTTCAAAAATGGAGAAAAGTGAAATCAGCAGACTCTGACATTTTGACCTGTTATCTAGATTGTTCTATTCTCTGCACTGAAGCTTGCAATCTTTAACAGTGCATCTTGGTAAAACACCTAATATTTATTCTTTAAATGTATTTATTGCCTTTACTGCATTATGATTGCCAGGGCAATTTAAAAAGAAGTCATTATTTGATAGAATAACAGATTCTTCAATTACCTCCAGAGTTTTTATCTGATTTGCCTTCTTGAGGAATACAGTATGCCAGACAGAGTGCATTGGGAGTTTTAAAAACCCATTTATTCCTTAGCACCTTCATAGCATTTTAAAAGTAATAAAAAAGTTTCACTTACTTGCATTCCATCCCCTCTAAGTATGCTTCACAAGTTTTCTTAAATGTGCTCTGGCTGCTATTACATTGATTTCTACTTTGCCCTGTAACCCCTTTCCAGCATTCCAGAGAAGCAGCTGGTTGCTTGTTGATTATAACAGTGACTTCCAGTCCTCATTTCTTGTCTTGAACCAAGTGTTTAAAACTTCTTGCTGATTGCTTTAGGATAGCTTGTATGGCACCCAGCTGTAGTCAGTGCTTTAACTAAGGAAATCTCATTTCATTTAATATGATGAGGGCTATAACAGTTTACAGTAGTTTCAAAAGTTTAGTAAGAATGATATTGTTGGGGGCAAATGCTTTGTAGTTGAGAATAGGATGCAAAAAATAGAGAGAGTTGGAGAAAAAAATTCATCATTTCTTTTCATTACCTAAATTTTTAATTGACATGTGTGGAAAGATGATTGTCGTCTTCCAAGCCGGTGTTCTGTGACTGTGTTAAATTTAAACATCTTTAAGTTGAGGAATATATTTTTCCTCTGTTGAGAAAGGTAAGGAAGCAACCAGATATATTGTCAGGGAAGTATTTGTTTCCTGAAATATATAACTGGTTTGATTGTTTGCTATATCAAAGTGACATTGGTGGAGATATATCAGAGAGGAAAGAGACTTTAAACAGAACCAAAAAAAGTGAATATATTTACATATTATGTGAGCTAGGAGTCTTTTTGACATTAGAGATGAAAATAAATACCAAAAACATCATAAAATAGCATGTTGACATTTGACAACAGAGAAAGATGATCTCATCAAAGATGAAATGGTTAATTTGGGTTTCTAAAGTAGAGACTGAGCACAGACAAAAAAAAAATCAATCCATTTTCATATTTTCCCACAATGCTACTCATGAAAAAGGTTGATTTACATTAAAATTTAAGTCATATCCTTCCTAACTAGATGTTTAACCCCATTCATAGAATGTGAATTGAAATTAAAAGCAGAATGCTTTCCACAGAAAAATAAAAAGTGGGTGATGCTGTAGACTGTAATTATCTGGTTATGAGTTTGCACAATCTCCCTCCCTGGATACTGGTTACTCTGTATCCAGGGAGGAAGAAAAAGATTCTACAAGCACTCCAGTCAAGTGTAAGCATGATTGAGTTTGTCACCATTTTGCCATTAGCCTGTTCAGTTGCCTCCTCTCTCAAGAATTGGTTTAGAGAGAAGTTCCTCTCCCTCATGCTCATTAGGTGAGGGAAATCTTCATTCTGGGATTGATTGCTCCCTGCAATTGGTTTCTTCTTCCAGCCTTCAGGTGGCTACTCTTCTCCCTCTGCTCAAATTATTTTCAGACCTACATACTCACCAGTTTACTGTCGTACTCCTATACCCGCTGTATGCACCACAGACTTGGTCCCTATTCTAAGGGAGCATATCCATAATTATTTCTCCATTTCTATTGGGCTTTGCTATAATTATTTAGTCAAATCCTACCCGGGTCTGGATTGCACCCAGATTATCCATTTCATAACCCCCTCTTTTTTAGAACGTGTTTTCAAGTTCCCTATGTTTTTAAAGCCTGTGACCTGATAGGCCCCCATCTGGCTAAGAACTGTAGCTTCTGTAGAACAGTAAAATCCTCTAAGTGTGGTGATGCACAGCAAGATTGGATTTTCAGTTTCAGTGAAGTAGAGTAATATTTATATTAGTTACTCTGGTAGCTTTATAAACTATTTCAACATCTGCTTTGTAGAGACTGCTGTTCTGCAAATACCACCACTGTCCCATGGAAGATATTAGGGGCTGGTGCCATGGAATTATTCATTTACTTTTGCTAAACATCTATGGATGAAATTCTGGCATGTATTAAGTACAGTTTCTTTTTGCAGACCAGTGGATTTTCTTCATAAAAGTCTTCTTTGTGCATTTGGTAGGAAATTTCAATATGGCCATGCTCTGAATTCATTAGTTTCTGTGTAAATCTGGAGTCAATTCTGAAGGTGTCAGTAAAGTTGTCCTGTATTAACTTCAGTGTCACACTGACGAGGATAATGTCTGCTGTCTGTCTTGGTGCTACATCTGGTCTATCACCAGTCATGTGCATTTTCAGTTGATGGGATTGCCCTTTCCCCAGCTGCTTCCCTGACAGGTGCATTCCGTAGTTACTTTAAAATACTCCAAATCCCAGTGGATAGAATAATTACTCTGGTCATTGCAACAAGCTTTCCATTGACTGCTGGACCAGTCTGTGTTTAAACTGCCATCCATCTCCTAGGCCTTTCTTGCTGCCAGCATGTCAGCTGACATTATCCTTCCTGCTCAATGGAATGAAACTGGACAACACTGGCCTCATGCCAGCTCAGCATTTCATCACCAAATCACCTCCTAGAATCTAACTTTTTTGTGGGAAACCATTTTATTCTGCCTCAGCCACTTTCATTTAAAACTCTTCAATCTCCTTAGCAATAACCTTTTTCATCTATGTGCTATAATGTTTTCTTAAGAATTTATGATTTTTTCATTCCTCTCTCCCTTCCTAGTTGCGAATTGCCCATATTAGCCTATTTATAGAAAGAGTCTGCAAATGCTTTTTGAAAGGTCCTTTTCTTGACCCCCTTCCTCTTCTGCAGATAAAAAAAATAGAAAAAAAAAGTCCTTAACCTTTGATGAACTTGCTGCTAAAGTAGATTAGCCATTTTCAGTTGGCAAGATTGATGCTGCTATCAATATTATTAAGTAACTAGGTATGAATTCCTCATTGTGGAATCCTGAAGTAATAAGCACTATTAGAGCTCCAGGCAATCCATCTCATGCTTGCCTTTCCAGTGTTCTTTCGTAAATGAAAAATAATTAATAAATCTATGAGACTGTTGGATTCATTTTTTACCAGGTTTTGTTGTTTGGTTTAAGTTGGAGAACCTAAAATTGCAAAATGCTCTGAGTTGTGGCCGTGTTTCACAATTTTGGAAACAGAATATCGTATTATGGGTTATTGTGGATCTTGGTATTTCTCCTTGTTTGGGACTGTTTGGTAAGGTTACCAATGAAAAGGGATCCTGAAAGGAGACAAAAGACAGACAAAATGAGTTGACTTTCAAGGAATAATTAACGAGAATGGGTCAAAGTATTTGGGAAGGAAAATTCTTTTTTGATATTGATTGATTCATCTTTTGTTGCTTCTTAGAGGAACATATTATGGGTATTAACAGCTCAATCTTCAGTTCTCTATGCCCCCAAACTGTCTGTCACACCAGCAGCAGTGCCCCCATTCTAAACTTGGTCACTCTATTCACTTCTGATGAAATTAGTTCAAAGATCTATACTAACTGTTATTTTTTTCAGTAATACCAAGAAATTTTGAGGGTGTTATTTTGAATCCCTACATCTTCTGCCTGGATGAGAAAATTCAGGACCTTGAGCAACCTTGGCAAAAGCAGGAGGGTGGAAAACACACGAAGTGAGGAGATTAATGGGTCAGAAATATGGAGAATTTGGCAGTATTTTTATTTTTTGTTGATTGGTTCATTTAATATTTTTATTTTTAGATTAAAGTTTAGTTTTGGTTAATTGACAGAGATGAGATGCAGTTGAGTTTTCCAAGGCAAATGAGGTAATTTGCTGCTCTACTTTTTTGGAATTGAGTGCATTTCTTTTCCTTCGAGGAGAAGACATTGACAGATTTCTAAGATGTCTTACTCCCTTTAGAAAACAATTTTTGCTGAGATATTGAAAGTCAAGAGGCACTTGCTCCCTTGTCACTGTCCAGATAAGTTATCTTTTGTATTAGGATAAAAAATAATTAGGACATGTGACAAAAAAATGTCAGCCCTGATGCAGTTGCACTGAGATGCAGGAAATGAAGTTTCTCTCCCTGAACCTCAAAGTGTTCCCACGTTGCAGAAAGGAGTTATTGTGTCTTTCTTTGCTGTGTGTTTCAAGGCTGTTGCCTCAGAGAAGGGAGCCAGAGTTGACAAAAAGTCTAAATGTTTCAGAAGGGCTGGAAAGTGTCCAAGGGTATCCATGATCCTTTGACTGAGCACTAAACTGCTCTGTACAACAAAGTGAAAGAATAGATATGGCATTATTTTGGCAGCCAGTGCAGAACTGCCCGTGTCTATCAGCATTTTCAGGGCCACAGGACTTCTGGTCTAAACAGAGCTTAGAATTTGGTGAAACACTTTTCTTCATACCTTCCTCATTTGGAAGTTCTCAGGGGATTTTAGTTTTGTCTTCTGATATATCTTTTCTAGATCAGGAAGTTAAGCCTTACTTTGCCTGAATTTTGAAGGCACAGTTGTGAACTTCAAATCAGCTTTCATGCCATTTAATTGTGGGCATAAATGAGAGGATCTAGCCAAGTAATGACTCAATTAACAAGTAAGTGGAAACCCAGCCTAGTTTTCTATCTTTCCATAGCTGTATCTGCAATACTAGATTGTCAGCTGAGTTGACCTATTTACCGAATGACTGACTATTTTGATCAGACTTTTTTTCCCTTTGCTATATATAAAGAAAGAGTGTAAGAAAAACCTTTGCTTATTACATTTAGATCAACTGCAGTATTTTGCTCTTTACTGTCCAATGTCATAATTCTCCGTATCAGTGTTGTGTTTGGTTAGACCTGCTGATGTGGCAGTTTCTTCATGTTTTGCTTGTGTTTGATGTTCAGTGTGTGCTGTAACTTCAGTCCTACAAAGCTCGAAGCAGAATTTAAAAGATGTCGTGCAGGAGTCTGACACAACCCTTAATGTGTTTTGAAATCTATTTCCTGTGAGAATGAACTAAATGCTGATGCATTTGCTGGTAGCTGAGGCAAGGGATTTTGCATATGATGAAACTAAAGAGGTTTGTGTGGAAGTTCTTGCTTAATTACTTCATTGTGGTCTGCACCAGTTACATAAATGTAGTTTGAATTTGTGAAAACCCAGAAGATATTTTTATCTTCAATAGGAGACTGATCCTTTTTCTACTCAACACACCGAAGCCCTGTGTATGAACCATGATAGTCACAGCACTCCTTTGTCAACACTACTGGTTTTTCCCTTTCCCTTTCATATCATTCAGAACAGTGCAGAAGGCAAGTTCTGAAGGCATCAACAGTTTTCTAAGATGGTATTTCACACACTACATAAGCATTTTTGTAAAAGGTGATCTGCTGTGTGGAAATGAAGACAATCAACTTCAACTAATATAATTTATTAATAAACTAATATTCTATAGCAATGTTTCTCTTAGCTTATAATTTTCCAGGTTACTCCTGATGTACAGGAGGGACACTGCCATGAGGAAACCATCTTTTCTAACCTTCTTTTTGCCTTTCTACTCAAATTTGAAAATATTCTACAAGATATCCAGTAGGCTCCAGGTTAACTTCAGCAGTTCTGCTTCAGATTGCAGCCATTTCATTACCAACAGCAAACAGGCTAGCACAAAGCTTCTGTTAGCCTGTAAATCAGATTCTCAGGAACAGACCCGTACCTCTGTAAGGACTTAATGAGGAGCCATGTATCCAAAAGCAAAGTCCGAATTAATAAAAAACTATATGAGTTTTACAAGTTAGAGCATTAGCTGGTCCTCAGAGAACAGTATTAAATTTTTTACTGAATTCTGTCAATTTCTATCTGAGAGTTTAGGAAAGGTAGAAATATTGTGGTCTTAGAAAATCTTGACATAAGCTGGAAATCAGACTTTTGGCACAAGTGAGCAGTCATGAAAATCTACGTGGGAAGAATGTTGCTAGTGGTAAGAAGCCATTGAGGGAGAGCATAGTAATAGATGACAGGGAATCAATCAAGAAAACCATCAAATGGGCTGCACATGGAAAAAATCCAAAACATTGTGAAGCTGTTATAACCAAAGCACTGTTTAAAATCCCAAATATCAGAAGGAGGTATCCAGGGAAACTGATTTCTCTAACATTGCTTTAGTCATGATGTAAATCAGTGATGCACAATTATTCAAATATTTCTGCACCTCTCTGAGTCCTACTGATGTAGTGTTAGGGCCACAAAGGCCTGTTCTACTCCTTGCTTCACTGTTAAAATCTGACTGGAAGGGTAGATTTCAGTGATGAGATATGGTGAGCAGAAATCATAAAAATAGAGTACAGTAGCATTTTCTAAGCTTGATTCTGACAATTGCACTTATCTAAATTGGTTTATGAAGAATGACAGTGGTAACCCTGGACTACCCTGGAAAAAAGGATTAATCTCACTCTTACTGCTAAAGGCAATGGGTCAGGTTTCTAAGAGAATTTATATTACAGTGAATATGTTCTGGGAGAAAAGCATAATTGGAAGACAAGAAAATTAGAGAACAGACAAATTTTATTTTATGTAGAGAAGCATTTTAATTTAAAAACATGCAAGGATCCATATTTTTCAAAATCATGGGGTTTTTTTAGGACTTACTACTAAACATCTGCACTGGTTCGATTTTTTTATTTTTTTGAAGGAGAGGAGTATAATTTTCTTATTTCTTTCTAATTTTCTTTAGATTTTCTTTACTCCTTTTTCCTTCTACATATCCTTTACTATTCTCCTCAGACATGAGTACAATAAACTTTCCTCAACTGAAAATGCAACTGTTCTCTTTTGGCTGTACCACTTCATTCCTCTTTTCTTAACACTCTTGCTGCTGATGTCTCAGAAGTACATTTTAACTATGTGAAGCATCTGAGAAAGAGAAACTATATTAAATGCCAGGGTTTGTTGTGGTTTGTTTGTTTGTTTCCCCAGCACTATAGTTAATAACTTTTAGCAGACAGATCTGCTTTCTAAGAGTAGAGTTTTCACCACAAGCTTGCTTTTGCAAGATCTCAGAACAGATTTAATAGAAATATAACCACAAGGAACAGGGTTGCTTAGGTTCTCTTCCTGTAGCCAGCAGAATTTTTTTTTATTTTATTTCTGGGATAAGCATATGTTGACTGTGAACGTGTTGGAAGCCCTTGATACTTTAAATTCTGCCTTTTCCTCTTCCAGTAACTCTTTTTTACATCAATAAAAAATATTTGTTTGTTTTTTTTTTTTTTTCCCCAACATATCTCCTCTATTTTTAATATCTCATGCATGTTATCTCATTTTAAGTTCCAGGTAGAGAAGAATTACTACTCCTTAAAACATTTCCTCTGTGCTGCTTCCATGAAACAAGTGCAACAATTTCTGCTTATATTTTTGCTGCTTGGCACAAGGTTTCCTCCTGGAGGTTTGCTACAGACCTGGCCTACAGGCAGCAAAGATTCTAAAGTTCCTGATAGTACATATATTTGGGGAACCTGTGTGGGACCAGTGGAAAAGGAAAAAGATCATGCTGTAATCAGTATAATGGTCTTGTAAGGACTCATAAATTTATAGTTTGTAGGTCCTTTTGCTTTCCTTCAAGATTAGAATACTGCAGCCATAGGAAGGGGTTTGAAGCTTCAGGGAACAGAGATTATTAATCATAGAATTGTAGAATATCCTGAGTTGGAAGGGACTCACAAGGGTCATTGAATCCAATTCCTGGCCCTGCAGAGCACTCATCCCCAAGTCGCACCATGTACCTGAGAATGCTGTCCAAATACTTGAACTCTGTCAGGCTTGGTGCTGTGACCACTTCTCTGGGGAGCCTGTACCCAACTGTATCACCCTCTAAGTGAAGAACCTTTTTCTAATATTCAACCTTAACCTCCCCTGACTCAGCTTGATGCTGCTTCTTTGAGTCCTGTCAGTGGTCACCACAGAGAGGAGATGAGTGCTGCCCCTCTGCTTTGCCTCATGAGGAACCTGTAAAAAGCTGTGAGGTCTCCTCTTCTCTAGGATAAACAAACCAAGTGGCCCTAAACCCTCCTATGATTTCCCATATAGACCCTCCACCATCTTTGTAACCACCCTCTGGGTGCTCTCTAGTAGCTTTATTTCTCATATTCTGGTGCTCAAAATTGCACACAGGACTTGAGGTAAGGCTGCACCAACAAACTAGCTCTTCTTGCTGTCCCTGATGCACCCCAGTACTTCATTTTTTGTTGGTAACTTTAAAAAACTCCATTAATGTGAAGATCTTATGCAACATTAAACCTTATACTGGTAGCACTGTTATTTTCTCTGTTTCATATTCATCAAAGTAACAAAAATATTATTCTGAAGTAGCATCAGCAATTTGCTAATAATTCCAGATTTTTCACTGGGCTACTCTATTAGTTGTTTACAGGCAGAAACATGAGGCAATCAAAACCCAACAAGTGACATCCTCTTGCTAACAAGAATGTTTCCATCTATGTGTTTAGATATGGGCAGCCAGAGAGCTTGAGACTGCTATTCACATTTTTTCCATGAGCTCTGACTTCTGTTTTTTCAGATTCTGACCCATATGTCATTTTCTTGTCACCTTAGGCTGTACTATTCCTCTGTTGCTTGTGCACTTAGAGCCCACACATAACCCCCCCTTTATTTATCCTCTCAACAACTTTTTTTAGTAAGTAGCTAAGACAATAATTATTCATAAGAGTTCTAATCAGGATGATATGTTCAATTAAAAAAAATATATATGGTAGGAATGTTCCCTGTCCTGATAAAGTTTGGTGGGGTTTTTTTCGTAGAATCGGAGAAAACCCAGGTTGGAAGGTCTTTTGTTTCAACATTTGCAGAAACAAAAGTCACAGATATAATTTCTGACAATATCTAGAAATGTAAGGAAATTTCTGCATGCATTTTAATTCATCAGTTGTCAATATTTTGTCAGACTAGTCAGTTTGATGTTCTCTATATTGCATAATAATGACAGTAGTTATAAGATGCAAATCCACAGATTAATTCCTCTGCAAATGCAAAAAAGATCTGAAGAAATTTAAATGCAGGTCATCTGTCTAAATATTAATAATATGGGGAAGGGCAAGATGGGATGTATGTAGCCCTGGTTCGTGCCTGTGATGTTTTGGTTTCTCTGAAACTCTTTCCCAGAGACTTTTTTGTCAACAAGAGACATGTTTTCCTAACTGTAACCTATGTTTACATTCCTTTCCCTAAGAGGGACTTCTTCTTGATGTCCCTTTGACTTGACCAATGTAATTGAAGAAGTTTGTCTTTCTTCCACCCATTGGGTTGTTCTTTGTAAAATAGTATAAAGGGAAGAAATTCCTGAGAAATAAACGCAGTCATTGTCAACCTTCTGAGTCAGTGTCGTAATCTTGAACAGCATCAGATGTATAGCAGAATATTTGGTTTTAAAGCTGTCAGTCTGGGACTGAGAGACCATATTCTTGCATGGAAGATGTCTGCTGATTCAGAATTAGAACATAATGTTTTGATATTTGTTTGAATTTCAATTTGTTGATGATTGTCCCTTGCTTTGATAATGTTATTATCACTGTTTTTGTTGCCTAGTCCTTCTGTAAAGATTTTTGTAAATACATTGGGAAATAATATCTAAAAATAATATTTCACTCTTTCAAAGAAGTCTTTTGTCTTCAATTTCCATCACTTTTCTCCTGTACTCACTTTTTCTAATCTCACCCCGTGAAATGTGCTCTGGAATTGTTTCTAACAAGATTCAAAAGAGAGTGTTGTCTCAGTTGTGTATATGTATATATAATTACTTACAGAATGAACTGCAAACTTACCTTTTCAAAGCTGTGGAATAGTGAAATTAAGTGTTAGCTAATTTCCTAGCATTATTACTGTATGATCATATTAAAGGCTACATTGTAATAGAGAAAATGCTTTTTTAAATTTCATGATCACATACTTTTTTGTTTGTTTGTTTTAAGTGATCTGCACTCATCAAAGTGTAAAAGATCTCTAAACAAAGAGGGATTCACCATTCCATCTTACCCTTACTGCTAAATGTTTGGCCCATGCTCTCTGTATGACATGTCATTCAGACTCTCCTTTAGAGAAAAAAATACATTAATTTCTGCATGAATTGAGGGCTTCTTAGCTGTTACTGGGCAGAATTTTATAGCATGCTACAAAAAGGGGTTGTGACATTCTTGTATTAAAGATGGAGACACCAAAATGTGAACAGCTCAAGATTTAAATGTTTCATTGCATGCGTGAGTGTGCAGGAAGGGGGTGTCCTAATATTAAATTAATAAGATTCAATTGATGCTTTGCTTTATTTCCAGAGTACTAAATATTATTTAGCTTTTTATGTGTAACCAGCCTTTGACTGCTACAGCATTTTTGTGGGGCAGATCAACAACTTGAAGGCTTATTTGATGATGGATAAAGAAGCTGCCATCAGTGGTGTAGCTGTGGTTACTGCAATCTAAAACATATACCCAGCATTGCTTTGATAACATGTGAGAGAAAGCAACTGTAGAGTCAGGTTGTCAAATGTGGTGTTCACAAACTCTTTCTGCAGTACTCCCTCATTCATAATTTTCCTGTAAACTCTAGAAGAGGTTAAATAACTGTGTTTAAATAACTTCAGAGTTCTACTAATGTCCAAGAGACCAGAGTGGGAATATGTTCTTGTCAGTAAAGGTTTCTTCTGTCTAAGTAAAGAAGGCTTCAGGGTGACTTAATTGGAGCCTTCCAGCACCTGAAAGGAGCCTACAAGAAAGATGGAGAAGGACAATTTACATGCAGTGACAGGACAAGGGTGGGGGGTGGCATAATCGGAAAGAGAGTAGGTTTAGATTAGATATTAGGAAGAATTTCTGTACTGTGAGGGTGCTGAGTCACTGGAGCAGGTTGCCCAGAACATTTGCAGATGCTCCAACCCCAGCAGCTGATTTTGGCCAGTTTGGATATTGCTCTGAGAAACCTGGTCCAATGAAATATGTCCCTGCCCATGGCAGAGGGATTGGAACTAGATGATCTTTCAGACTTCCAATCCAAGTTTATGATTCTATGAAGTATCTCGGTTGTATGTGAAGATGTTTTGTATCTCATGTATCATCTAGAGAATAAATTCTCTGCAGCAGCAGAAAACTAAGAGCCTGCCTTCCAAATGGGGAGAAAATGGATTTTGTGTTGAACTCATGTTAGACAAGAGTTTGGTTTTCACGTTGCTTTTTTTCCTCTTCAAGCATTTATTTATTCAAGAAATCTAAAGTCACATTGGCTTTAGCCTCCAGTACTGCCCTGTATGTAGCTGGGTTAGACAGTGTGGAAACAGTCATGTAATGGAAGGGCATCAACCTGAACATAAGTACTGATGCCTCAGTGCTCTTTCTCTGTTTTAAAAGAACTGTTTCTTGTGATGCACACTGGCTGGTTTGCTACTGAACCCATGTCCCTTTCCGACAACTTTGGTTTAGGAGTTGTTCATAAGTGTGATTTTGTCTTGAGCTGTCCTAGATCTATGTCTAGCATACACATTATAGTTTTTGTGATAAAGTCACAACGATGGCATTAAATAAACATGCTAAGTTTGCTTCCTGTAAATGTCATTTTTAGTGAGGCAGAGGGTTAATTAGGAAATTATGTAAGGAAGATACTTATAATTTTGTTTTGAAGCTACGATCTGTTAAACAGCCAGGAAAATAACAACGAAAGGAAGGACCTCTGTCAGGAGAGATGCAACTGTAAAGGAGATTCAGTGCCTTTTGCAGCAATTAGGAAATCATATGTTTCAGGTCCTGTTAAACATCAAACTGCAGGTGCTTGTTAATAAAATGCTAACCTCCACAACAAAGGATTTCACACTTGTTTCTTATCTCTCATTTTGGGATCAGCTGAAGTGACACTTTCTAGCAGTTTCCAGGGAGACATCATTTTGCTCACAGACCAGACTCATTGTGTTGCTAACTCAGAGATTATGAGAGAGAAGGGAGAACTTTTTTCTTAAGATTTTAGCTTTTACTTTCAGTAATGAAGTTTTCAGAAAACACCCTCAAGTGCTTTATGATGCTGTTTTCTCATGCAGTTAATTAATATTCTCATTTTCAGTGTTGTGTGATCTTTTCTCATAAATCCATATTAGCTAGTGCTCTATTCCATATTCAAATTAGTGGGGCTTGTTGTAGAATATAAACTATGATAGTTTAGCTTAAATTCTTTTTAAAATTGTCTTAGGTAGGTGTTTCTATTTATGTATATATTTTTTACCTATTTAAGTCTGTGTTCAAAAGTGTTTTAATTCCCAAAATATTTCTAACCATTACAGTGTTTTCAACAGGATATGCATCACTTTTAAAAGGCAGCAGTTTTAAAGCTTTTCTCAACTCTGCGTTGTAAAAGAGGTCATCATTAATCAACATCTTGTTTTTTCACCAGAAATCATGCAATTCCTAGAACTCCTGGTTGTTATTCAATTGCTGTGGGGAAAGTAAATGTCCTTTGAAGTTATAAATTAAGAAAAGCCAAAGAGCATCCAGCACATAAATTTCAACCGACTACAGTGGGATTTCACACATCTACCTAGTAAATTAATCTACCTAGTAAATTACTGTGGATAAATAATGTGCAATGAAGAATTACTTAGATTTTATTTACCTATATTGAACTATACTCCTCACACTTAAATATTTCACTGCATTATTTTATTGCCTATAACTGTCACAAAATAAACTACTGACAATGGAATGATGTACCAGTTTTGGACAGATTGATGGATCCAGACTACCTGAAAAAGGCATATCTTCTTAGGACATTGCAACACTAAAGCAATTCTGATGTTCATAAAAGACAGCAGCAAATCTTAGCAGGGTTAGGACACAAGATAGAGGCTGACAGTTGCATAAGCAATAGGGAAAGTTTCAGTTTGCTGTTAAAGGAGACTTTTATAACCCTTCTGTTTAGGAGGTTTGTTTCTGCAAACACTCAGGGGAAACATCTTAAATATCATACCTAAGTAAAACTTAAGTCCAACTAGGTGTTGAGCCTAAATATCAGGACATCACAGGTAGCTAAGCCATGGACCAGATCTGTTAAAATATTGGGCCAGGGTCAGAAAAAGTCTCTGTGCAGCTCAGCATCCTACCTCTGGCACTGTCTGAAAGTAGGAGAGGTCAGAAAAAGGAACAGCATATATGCCCTGCATCTCTCTATCTGCTGGAAGCTTAGGGAAATTCTGAAAGAGACATTATTTCTGTTGAGTGAAATGAATGCCAATGAACTTGTCCTTTCTGGGCAGGCATATCCCCGTAGATGTGACAGTTCCTGTGTAGCCATTTGAAGGTGCCCAGGCACAGAGTTTGTCAGGGTAGAGCCTTTTGACTGGGCTGCTAAACCAGCCTGTAAATATTTGTATGCCTGAGTAAAGTATATACATATTGCTGTTTCTGTAATCTGGAGCACACACAGACAAAGTAGCAAGATTTTTTTTCTTTTTTTTCCCAAGTTATTTTATCTCAAATCAAGTTTTTTGGGAAGGTGATTAGCAGCTTTGGTCTGCATGTGGATCCCTGTTAAACAAGCATGGCAATGATTACTCATAAGCTTTAGACAAGTCTCAGTGACTTAATGATGTATGTTTTCACTTTGTTGCAATCTGAAGAGCTGCTCAAAATGCTTAAAACTTCATTTTCATTTCTGTGTTAAAATTTTTATGTATATATATAAAAGCAAAGCACTTAAATTCTTTTGATTTATGCATTAGTATTGCATGACATGTTTTAAACTTAATGTTAAAATGATAGTTCTCTCTTTATATTTTTTCCATAAAATAAAAGAATTAATTTATTAATCTGCTTTAGTAGGAATTTAATATTTATAGAAGAAATAAAATATTTTTATTAAAATTATGTTTACCACAAGATGGATTTTATAAGCTTCCTATCACCTTTTTTTTTCCTAAAGAAAATTAATTTTACGGCTAATTTGTCTTTTCATGCCATCATATAGCAAGCTTAAATAAAGTAGAAAATAAACACTTTTTCATATGTATTTTAAACAAAAATCCCAAGGGAACCTGCAATGCAAGGAGTACATTTTAAGTTTAACAATGTAGTGTAACATAAACCGAACCTTTCTGATCTAAAATGAATTGTTCATATCTAAAAAAGGAGCAGTCATCTCATTATCAGCCAAGCTCACAGACCAGTCTGGAAAAGTTACAGTTTTGCTTCAAGGCAAATCAAGAAATAATCATTGATCATTGCAAAGGTGGTACAAGAGTCCTATGGATACTTCACCTTTGAGTTAGCTGTGTGCAAATAGGCTGTAGGTGAGGAAACATTTTTATTGTGGAGATGGAGACAAGGCAGAGTTAGCAGGACTAGGCATATGTTCCTAGAGCTGCTGCTCCTGGTGATTAAATGTGGCTAATCAGATGCTGACTGCTGAATTTCTGAATTCTCAGCCGTACTGCAGGAGCAATGATCACTGAACATCAGTCATTGCCAGGTAATTTCAGAAGCAGAGACAATTTTATACAATGCCTACAGGGCTTGAAAAGAAACCAAGATACCTTTGCAACATGACATTTAAAAATATGAACACTACTTTTTTTTTTTTTTGGCAGTGGATTGTTGAATTTACATTTTGGGTTTTCTCAAATATCATTGTTAGTGTTTCTTAAAATGCACTTTATCTCATTAGTGGCATGATTTTCATGCTAATGTAACCTAAATGCAGTCAGCACAAACAGAGATGTACAGGAAATGCACACTGCCGTAAAGCATTCTATGATTTTTTTCCCTGTATTATTAATTGTGAAAGGTTCTGAGCTTGCAATGTTTCCAAATGCCATACCACATTTAACCCTAATAGCCATTATTCAGCATGACACTTACAAATGTACTTTAGAAAAATGTTCTGTAAACAACACTAGGGACTCGCCCAAGGATCCTGAAATTCAAACATTGAATTGCCCATCCATCCTAAAATAGGAATGCCATCCACACCCAGCAATACAGGATAGTGTAAAAGCAGTGATTATATTCCATTTCTAAAGACTGGGGAAAAAATCAAGTAGAGGTTCTGTAGAAATGAAAGGAAAGTGTGCTAGGACTGAAAGAGTTAATAAATTTACAAATGAGGCCTATAACAATACATATTTTATTACTGTATATAGATTCCACCAGGATCTGAAGGGAGCCTACAAGGAAGCCAAAGGGGAACGCTTCATCAGAAAATGCAGTGATAGGACAAGGGGGACTGGCTTCAAAGTGAGAGAGGGTAGGTTTATATTAGATGTTAGGAAGAATTTCTTTACTGTGAGGGTGGTGAAAGACAGGGATAAACTGGCCAGAGAAACTGTGGGTGCCTCACCCCTGGCAATGTTCAAGGTCAGGCTGGAAGGGGCTCTGAGCAACCTGGTCTAGTGGAGAGTGTCCCTGTCCACAGCAGGGAAGTTGGAATGGGATGATCTTTAAGGTCCATTTCCAACCCAAAACATTCAGTGATTCTATGACGCTTCAGGCATAAAAGTGTTGCTTTAAAGAATGAAGCATTGCTAAATTTGATCTATAGTGAACAAAGGCTGTTGGATTTTCTTGTACAAGGGAATAATTTTGTCAGGAATTGAAAAACTCTAGGGTCAATTTGCAGATGAAAATGTAGTGTGTGGTATCTTTTCAGTGATCCTGACATCGTAAGTAAAGAAGAATGATGAAATTAACACCATAAAGTGCTGCTTCATTGAAACCAGAGCAGTGCTGCAGGTGGCTCAGTCCAGCTGGCTCTTAGAAATATAGCTGGTTCCCAAAGTGTTTGTTAGTCTTATCTCTCAGTTCCTCTTACCATCATGAGACTTGGCAGGTGTTTTCCATTGCTCCTCTTGAACTTGCTCCTCCTCATCAGAGTCCATAGGCACAGCAAAGAGCTAGGTCCTGCTGGGGCAGGCAGGGGAGAAGGGGACTTCCAAAAACAACATATTTCATCCCTGAAACAGTGTTTTTCAGCAGAATATCACTCTGCTGGAAAATTCTCAGCTGGCCCTGGCTACTAAGGTTGGTGAATTTAAATACATCAAGCAGTGATGCTTTTAGTATCAGTTTTAAGAAGGGAGGTCTCTTTATCAAGTGGAAGGAATAAGATTTCATTGCCAAAACCATGGAAGCTATTTTATTATCATATGCAGTGGGATAACAGAAGGAAATAGTCTTGGCTTTTGCAGGATCTGAAAGATCAAGGAAAGATTTTTTTATAAAATGAAATATGTTGCCTCTCTGAAAATATCTGGACTACTGGTCTTTTGAAGTCAAAAGGAGATAGAATGGTCACACATTTTGGTGTTAGCTTTAGGACCAGCAGTCATATTAATGTATTTATGTACTTTACTTCACTGAGGATTAAACCTTTTCTTAAATGCTTTTGCTGAACTGGGCCATGAAAGAGATTGCTTAAAAAAAGACAAGTTACCTGGGGAGTTTGAAGGAGAAAATCAAGTCACTCTCAGAAATGTCATATAAATCCTCATCTCAACATCAGTGGGGAAAATCCAAAACTGCATGTTGCAAAGCTTTGCAGAAAATAAGAAAATGAAGTTTCACTTTGAAAAATTCAAGCTGGTACTTTTGCCTAAGATAATCAGAAATACAGATTATCAGAGCAGAAGGATTTGAAAAGACCTATCAACTTGAAACATTTTCATTTAATAAAAAAGCATTAAAAGTAGTATCAGATAAAACTCTTACTCTGTGGTTGCTCTGGAAATTCTAAGGGCTTTACAGTCATGATTTTCATTGTGCTATTACAGTGTGAAAGAGTTACAGAAACACAAAAAACAATGAAACTGAAGATAAACAGAGTGCATGCAAATGTAGAAGTAAACAGATTAAAAAGAACCAGAAACAGTTCTTAATTTTTTCCAGTTTTTGTAGTTATAACAAACCTTGGAGTTATGCCAAACAATAAAAAACACATTACTTTCAGGCAACAGACTGACTTTTAAGTAGTGTTGCTTAAAGGCAAAAGGCATTGATCCTCAATTAAATGAAAATTAATTTACTATCCTTTTCGTTTACTCCTTCATAAAGATTGTTCAATGGCTTTAGATTTTTTTTAAACAGAATCCAAAAATTATTTCAGACAAGTCTTGCTGGCAGTAGGAAAATACTGTTCCCATACGAGAATTAGGTCACTTAATTTTGGCACTTCAATTATTTTCATCTTTAGCAGGATTATGGAGGAAGACTACTTCAAAATCTTGTTGCAGGATGTCAAGCTATTTGTAAATTCATCTAAGCAAGGGAGTCACAAGTGCTAAAACATGATGCTAATTCTACATTTATGCCCCATGGCCAGATGGCAAACTTCATGTGATCCTACCATTTTATAGACACAGATCTTGACTAGCTCTCAGGCTAGTGCACCTACACTGAAATCAATTTAACTTTTGCTGTAGAGAAATAGGGAAATAATGAGAAGCTATAAATGAAATTAGAAATAGATTTTTCCCCTAAATATCCTAACGTTTTCATAACAGAATATATTGGTGCACACAGAACTAGGTGACCTGTTGTTTGCATGATTGGATCTTGAGTTTGATGGGACTTGTATTTTTTTCATTTGACCTTGTGTGCAGAAAGAGGAGAAAACAGAATTGTTATCCTTACCTGTATTTTTAAGAAAAGATCTAGATTTGGTTTGAGTTGCTGTTGAGAGAACTCCCATGTTAACAAAACTTCTGTGTTCCTGCAGTGCTATACATCACTATAATCACATATCGACTGTCTTGAATCTATGTGTTATATCCTATAATTTTTCCAAGCTAGTTATAGCAAATGAGATGAAAAAAAGAAGTGGTAGGAGAAAGTTATACATCTGAAGAAGTATTTAAATACTGATAAACTATTTCTCAAGTTCAAACTCATTTCTTAGTTCAACTAAATAGTGAACATGTATTTATACTCTTCTCAGATTCTAGTTTCAGACATGGAACTTCCTTGCTTTTATTTTCCTTGTGTTGTTTTGTTTGCTCATTTTTGTTAACATCAACCCTAGCAAGGTTTGAGCAAGGTATGAGACTCAACAGGAAACTTTAACCAGGAACCTGTTGAAAAAATTTGGGTAGCACTATATTGAAAAGTATTAGGGCATGATCAGTCAGTTCTTCTTTCCCAATTTGTCTTCTGGTCTCACATTGCCCTTGAGTTGTGCACTGCAGTGGCTGTTGGAATAATTGATTTTTCAGTTCACTGACTGAAAAAAATTCCATCCACACTGACCTGAGATGATTTCTTTCGGAGGGACATTGCTCATCATTTTAAAAATCTGAAGGCTTAGCATATTTCATTAGAGATAATTTGATAAATACTAAAATAAAATAAAACAAAACAAAACTAAAGGTAAATGCTGAGGCAACCGTCAGTCTGAACCCAAAATTATTTTGTTTTAATAATGAGAGAAAAACTGCTTTGACCTTTAACAATTGTTTTCCCCACTGAAATATGCCATGTTTTCAAATGAATTCTCACATAGTTTTGATGATACTTTACTGGCCTAGAGATATGTTGGCCACAGGATTTTTTTTAAAATATATTTTTTAAAAATATTACTCCAAGGCTGTACAATATTTTAGAGTTTTTGTTTCAAGATAGGGCAAATTAGGGACAGGATCCACATTTTATTTCAGTGGCGGGTTTGCAAGGTTTTTCAGATCATATTTTCATGTTTCTGCCTTGTCAGCTCTGGGCAATGCTTGTTGGGCAGCTGGGTTCAAATTCGGAGTATATTCCTTCCTCAGATGAAAGATACCACACCT
The DNA here is from genome assembly GCA_016584745.2 of Phylloscopus trochilus trochilus. NCBI lineage: Eukaryota > Metazoa > Chordata > Aves > Passeriformes > Phylloscopidae > Phylloscopus > Phylloscopus trochilus. Next base: position 37,206,548 of record WQNJ02000546.1, read on the forward strand.
GTATTTCAGTGTCACTGAAAAACAGAGAAAAAACATTCATGAGAGATGACTGAGACCTATAAATAATTACCAAAGGTCAGTACTTATTTACATTAAGGAAAAGTGTTCTTGTTTCCATTCCTTGCGTCAGATCCAGCTGGCAAAATTGTCATGCCTCCTGTGTGCCTGTAAATTGTGACTTCTCAAAGGCACTGATTCACTTCAAAAGCTTTCAGGGGCCTTATACTAAAATAGCCTTTAAAAGCATGTGCACAACTGTTAAAATCAGTACCAGAGATGTGTCAACAAAACCAGGGCTGCAAGGCAATGAGATGTGAATATATAGCAACTAAAATAGTGCAAGGCAGCCATGCCATGAATAACCTTCCCACATGCTGCAGTAATGCTACATATTTATATCACAAAGAGAGGAGCTCATGAGGACAGGAGCATTGGGATGAAACACCACAAACATCACAAATCCAGGCCTGAAAGGAATGCTATCTTGACCATGAATTTTGATTGAATTTGTGGTGTATTGAATACATTGTTGTTTTTTTTTTAATAATCATAGAAAAATTGAAAGTTTTGGATTGGAAGGGACCATTAAAGGTCATTTATTTCTACTCACCCTGCTATTTTCAGAGCCATTTCCACTAAATTGAATTGTTCAAAGTCCCATCCAACCTGACCTTGAACATTTCCAGCTATGAAGTACCCACAGGTTCACTGGGAAATCTATTTTAGTGTCTCACCACCCTCATTGTAAACATCTTCCTTATATATTCTCCCTGAATCTGTTTTCTTCAACTTAAAACTGTTGCCCCTTGTCATGTCCCTAGAGGCCTTGGTAAAAAATATCTTTGTATTATTTTTATTAGCCTTCTTTAGGTACTGGAAGGCTTCTGTAAGGATCTCTCCAAAGCCTTTGCTTCTCCAGGCCGGACAACCCCACTTTTCTGTCTGTCAACTCTTTGCCTGTCTGCATGGGAGAGGTGCTGCAGCCTTCTGATCATCCTCATGGTCCTCCTCCACACCTTCTCTAACAGCTCTGTGTCCTCCTTTCCTATGCATCTTGCTACAGTGGGAGTGACACATGAATAACTAATACACTACTTGCTATAAAAGCCTGAAGAAGAGGCTGGGCCATTATTTGTTTCACTGAGTTTACACCTTCTCAGCTAAGCTAGCTGCCAAGAAGTCTTTTTCTACTTAATGGAGAGAAAGAAAAGCAATTTCAGGATGGGTTTTTGTGGCCATACTTGAGACATTTAGTTTGGATGAGCTCATTTTTTCTCAATAAACTTTACAGTGGCCAGCTTACATGTAGGTATTGGTGTTAAGTCAGGGGAACAAAGTGCAGAACAGAAGGTCACACAACCCCACTGGTCTGTGGCCAGAGCCTGGGTTTTCTCTTTCAGGTCACTGAAGCCTTTAATACTGCACTTTCTGGGAATGCCAGTGGATAGCACTCAGGTAATTTTCTGCCTGCTGCCAGGACAATAGACTGTTTCTTTAACCAGTTGTACTTTAAGGTTAGTGCTTGGCAGGTTTCCTGGGCTGCTTATTTCTTTCCCCTCTCTGCTGTCCACTTGACTGCTGGATTTCAGCTGAACTGTGTGTTGAATAAGAAGGAAGTTCTCTCTTTGTCCTGTTAATGAAGAAAACATTGGGAAAATGTGTAAGTTGCCATCTTGCAAATTTACGAAGAAAAATATTAGGTGAAATGGAGTTGTTTAAAATGTGTACAGATCATCTAGCTTTTCCTTGTTCAAAATGATTGAGGTGGACTATTCTGTTATGACAATTAAGGCTCATCCCTTCTGGGAATATAATTTACAGTAAGGTCATTACTCTGACTTTGAACATTTTTACTCTTAAGGGGTATTAAGGGGTAAAATTGCCATTATAATATACAGGATCCTTGAATAATATACACACTCACACTGACTCAGGGCTTACTTTTGGTTTAATCTTTAATTCAGCAGCAGATTGCTTGACACAGTAACACTATCAATTATAGAAATGATCTATTTAGAAGAACTGGGGAAGATATCAAAGAAGTGTGGTGTTCTTATGATGAAGACAACAGACAAGTCAGTATGCACCGTGGAGATAGTGAAAGCTCTTGTTTTGCTTGGTTTTTTGTTCAAGAAATTCTTCACACTTGTTTTCCCTCCATTGTTTGATTTCTGTGAGGCATCTGTCACCATAATATTTAAGTGAAGTGAAAAGAATTAAAGGCAACATAAAATAATAATCAAAAGTGTACTACTAAGGCAACTGAACTGTTTTAGAACGTTTGAGTTCAATTACCACCTTTCCTTTGTTCCTGCTTTCCCTTGTAATCTTGGGCAAGTTCTTTCTTTGTATTGTTTCCCCTCATATACACAGTGTTTAACAATACTTCCTTTCTCACACTTATCATGGTTTTGGCTTAGAAGTAAACTTTTGGGGGTGGGACCAGTCTTTCACTGGAAGTCTAAAGTCCAGTCTCAAATGTACATTTCCGCTCTTAGTGATGCATAATTTAGCTACAGCTGTGAAATTCTTCATTACCACTGTCTCAGGATTCCTGTAGTCACTAGGAAATGTATCATAACACAGCTTTTAATAAGCTAAAAGTTTTTGCTAAAAGGCTTTTTAAAATGACCATTCATGACTAAAAATAGCAGCATGATGAGTAAAGTGATAAGGTATGGATAGTATTCTTGTATTTTTAAATTCATATGTTCATGTACACATGAACATATGAATTTAAATGTATATTCATGAAAGTCAAAGCTCTTTCCTCAACAGGTACTTGAGAGTAAAAACGCTATCTGAGATGAGGAAGGAAAAACATTTGAATTACAATGGCCTGGACAAATGGCAACTAAGATTTAATGCAAAAGTTGATTGATTATTTTCTTTCTTTAACCTAAATCAGTATGTGTTTCTAGTGAGCCTGCTAGTGTCAGAGTAAATAAAAATTGTTCTGAGGCCTGAACAAACAGGCCTGAAATCTGATGTCATGTATTGCTTCTGGAGTAAGAGCAGTTGTGATACTGTACTTATTATGTGTCGTCTTTCACAGTAATATGAAAGTCATTGGCTCTTCCAGAACTGGTACTCTAATAAACCATACAAGAAACACCCTGGCAAGAGAAAAAATAAAGGCCAGCTCTTAAGAAATTACCCCTCTTATTGACGATTGAGAGAGAGGCAGGAAGACTGATTTGGTGATGAGAATTCGATTTTACTCAGATTTTCCAAAAGCTTATATACCGTTTCAGGAAGGTTAATAATTTTCCATGACAATAATCTGGTTAAAGATCATAAAGACAACTTATACATTTTACAACATCTTTTGCTTGCAGACTTTGATTGAATCTCCTCTCTTCCCATAAGCAGGTTTAATCCCATCTTCTGTAATCTTCAGAGTTCTGTTTGCTCCTGCCATGGCATCTTGGCTATCAAACCAGCTATGCTAATTAAGTCTGTTTTACTCTGTCTTGTGTATTCCCACACCCTCTGACAGAAGAACAAATGGACAGATTGAACATAATGCATGCCCACCAAGGAGGGTCACCTTGTGTGTTCTGCAGTCTTAGAGAGCAGCACGCTGTGGGAATGCACAATGTTTCTATGACAGTGTGCTTGGTTACCTTGACTCATGCTAGATTTGCACTGGAAAGTTTCCCTGTTCTGCACATTCTCCTTTTAAAGTTTGGACTGTAAAAGTTCACATCCACAGCTGTGGAGACTGTCCCCATCATGGGTTGGTACTGCAGAGTGCCAGACTCTGAATTGCACACAGCAGGGCTGATGCACAGAAGGGATATCGATGCTTTTCAGTTTCACAGAACTCAGCATGAAGTAGAAACCACTGCCTCCTGGAGATGCTGAGCATCACTGACAGATGGCATTTTGCCTTCCTTAGTGGTAGCATCTCTTGGTTCTTGCTCACTTTATACTTATATGCTTAACTTCTAACCTGGAAAGTGAAATATCATTTGATGGGCTGTCTTTGAAAGACTCTAGACACCAAGTGCACTTCAATAATTGCTGGAGCAGCCAGGATAGCAGCCATCTTTCAAGTCTGTAATATCAGCTCCAAAAAAGATGAACATTTGCTTGGCTGCTAGTAGCATGATTCTCCAGAGGAATGAGAAGATTATATATATAATCCTGACCTCTCAGCCTCCCTTCCAGCATTGGAGATGAGTGAAGACAATAAGGTTTTATCTGCTCGAAGGCCTTGAGAGAGTAGTGCAAGAGTTAGGAGGGGGAAGTAGAGCTAGTATCCTAACTCCTTCAGGACTCTGTGACTGTAGTGGCTAACAGCTGTTCAGAAAATTAATTAAAGTAAATGAAATTAAAAATCCCCTCCAAGATAAGCCAAAATATTAACCCTCAAGAGATACTTAGATAAGACAGTTCAAAGGCTAAATACCTTAAAGAACCTTGACTTAATACAGAAGATTTATATGTTGCATCAGATGAGATACTTGCAAAGAGTATCAACTCTGAACCTAACCCAAGTGCAATCCACTGTGTCCTTTTCAGCTCTGGAAGAGTGAATGAACTCCACTCCAATGATTTCTCTGCTCGTATCTGTAAGCTTGTCCTCTGCAAATGCTGGACAGATTTCTCAAATATCTGTCAATCTTCACCACAAGCCCAGATTCCCTAATGTGATAACTTGAATATGAAGAGGACCTAATGTAAATTCTATTGAAATTAAATCAAGGAAGATAAACTGCAGACATCTGCTCCTTCCTTTAGTATTGTTTAGGTGTTTTCCCTTGATCTGCATAAATATGCTTACTTTGCTTGAATAAATGCCAACCCAACATTTCAGCATCTGATCGGCTAAATAACCATGTGAGCAATGGCAGTGAGAAGGTAAATGGGAAGGTGAAGGCATCACAGGATATGGATTAGCTGGCTACAGTTCCTCATTCAAAAATTGCTGATTAGTGATCTCTTTCAAAATCTGATTAGAAAAGAACATTATTTTCATTCATTTAAGTAGGGGCCGGTCACCTTTTTTGCCTCTAAATATATGAGACAGCATTTATAGGAGTATGACTCTCATGGGCAAAAAAAAATATTAATGAATGGCTTCAGAAAAATAACATTAAGACTGTCCTTTAAGCAATGAACATGTTCTCCTTTGTTTCCCCTTGTCCTGAAACTCCTTGAGTCACAATTCCTGCATGGTCAAACTTTATTAGTCGTGACAGACTTTATGCCAGAGATTTGTCTGGGATGTTATAAAGTATCTGCCTTCTCATACCCAACATAACCTCAGTGGCCCAGGGTAGCCACGATAGGCAACAACCCACAGTGCAGTTTTGCAGTTAGAGAGAAGAACTGGTGGCTCTCTACAGCTGCAGCAGGCAGTGTCTGTATTCCATTGTTTTTGTCCAGGCACTGGGTTCTTATTGTCCCAAAGCATCTGAAATTGAGGAACCACCTCACTGGTGCTCTCAATAGATTCAAAATTTGGATTGGTAGTCTTGCTTCATAGTGCCTCACACTGGTGATAGCTAAAGGGCACATGTGCAGAATGCTGTCACAGTGGAGCTCCCTATGGGACTGAGGTTTGAGCTGGCTTCCAAAATTGTTTAGCTTCCCTCTGTGCCTGATTGGTAAACATGCTCCAGTGCAGCTTTTTGAATTGGGCTTCATATGGAGCATCCCTGGAAGTGCTCGCTCCATCTCATTCCTCTTTTAATCGTTCACCTACTAATTATAGCTCAGACTTCATGCTGATGATGGGAAGGATTTAACTTTTCTCATCTTTCTGAAGTGATTTGAACCTGGGATTAACTACTGTGGGCAGACTGAAGATGTTCTCATTCCCCCTGTTAAAGCTTCTGTTTTATATGGAATAAATAAATGTGCATCATGCCAGATAACAAACATGATACAGGAGTGCTTGAGGCATCTCAGTTCTGTTCCTGCTACTCTATTTATATTCAATAAACCCCACAGAGGGATGGGATTCGAGGCATACTTTTGCTTTAATGTTGCCTCTTAGCTGGCTGCTATCTTTGCAGTGTTTTCCTGCTCTTTTATTCCTTAGGCTGTGGCTGCAAGGAATAGAAAATATGGTCTTAGAACCAAGATTTAAATGTAGGATTTAAAATGTCACAGCCATATGGTACGGCACAGAAATGGTTCAAAGTAACCCTGACTTTTCCAGTGTGCTCAAGGGATTTTCGAGGCAGGCAATTATGCACTAGATTTTTTGCCAGCTCAGATATTATCTGACTCTCAGTTCTGATGTTACTCATAGCCAGATACTTTCTCCTCCACTGAGAGTGGCATAAATAGTCTTTGCCTACCTTCCTAATCCAGATCAGGGTCATGTGGCTGAATGAAGTCAGGAAGTCCAAGTCTGACCTGGTCAGCACAGAACTGTGGCCTTATGTTCCTCACAGGAAGTTTAGTAGTTTTAGACATGAGCCTAAATGTGATACATCTCTGCCTTTTGCAGTCCTAGCATTTGGCAAAAACTTAAGTTTCTACAGGTTGCTATTATTGGGATGAAATATTTAGGTTTGATAAAACATATTTATTAATGTCTATAGAAGTTTGTCTTCCCAGATAAGTAAAAATCTAAAAGCAGAATGCTTTTTCTCATACAATTCCTGCACATACTCCTTTGTTTTCCAGTCTGCATTCCCCTCACAAAGCCCTCCGAGGTTTCTTTCTGGTCAGGGTCATATGATGACTAAGCTGCCTTAGACTTTCTGTTGTGTTCTCTGTCTGTGGTATTTCTGTGTCTCAGTTTATGCATACACATGCCTGCATATATCTCCAATGGAAAAAAACCCCAGCTATATTCATTTGCTTTCATTCTCCACTAGACCTCTCTCTACTGATGTTGCTCAGCTCTTGACCTGCGTTTGTGGTGGTGGCTCTTGTTTTTTCCTCTCAGACAGAATAATGAATTTATTCACTTTATACATATCAAAAGGCTATCATTAGTTTTTCCATGAGTTTTCCATCCACAATCCACCATCAGGTGACATAAGAAAATGGAAATTCTTATTTATTACGAGGTGAGCCAAATGGCCTTGAGCTTGACTCTTGAGGAAGCAGTAAAAACTTCAAGTACTTTTAATTTTAATCCTGATGTGATCCTGTGAGATCATTTTTAGTGTAAGTAAGTAATTTGATTTCATAGGAAAGAGTTTGGAGGTGTGTGCAAGTTCCGTTTTCTACTACAAATATGTTAGCAAAGAGCTGGCTGTGGGAGAAGGCAGACACAGATGCTGCTGAAACCTGGGTTTTCATAGGCAGTGGAGACATACAGTCTGACACTGGCAATCACATTTGCTGAATCCAGATGTTTGCTCTAAGATCTGAGTAGCTACATTGGTATATTGCTGGGAATGTTTGAATATTTCCTTCTCTATGCAGTCAGATATGTCTACATGCACCTTGACCTGGGCATGTCTATAAGGGTTTGTGTAAAGTGAAGTTTTGTTGTGTCTCCCCTTTCCTTTCCTCCTGTATGACTCAGGAACTTTGAGTAGAAAGTTATGTATGGCACTGAGTCTTGAAGAGCTAAAAACTGACTCAGTGATGACTCAAGGTTAGGTGACACACTGTTCTATTGGATAATGAGTGCACACAGCGTAATCTCTGGGAAGAACTGTGCTGAGTTTAGCATGTCCTTCAGATGCTCTGGAAGAAGGCATGTGACAGTGCAAACCAGAGATAGCAGAGCTATTCCAGTAGGATCTCTCCTAAAACCAAGCAAGAAAATGTAGGATAGTAAGCAGTTATTAGCATTAGGTTGCTATCACTCATCTTTTAACCTCTGTCAGGTCTAATTTTTATTTGCTAGGTATATGTGTAGTGAGATACCAATAGACAAACTGCTCGTACTTCCTCAGAGGAAAAAGCAAGTGTGTCTAATGACTAAATTGCTTTGTATTTAATGAGCATTGCTACATCTGGAATGAACACACAGTGCTACAAGTTGAAGACCTGATCCAGTGATGTAAGTCAGCTGTGATTTAGTTTGTCCCAGTCTGCCCACACTATGGCACTGGGGAAACTCCCCTGCAGCAATTTCTACATGTGCCTTGCGCTCCAAATTTCCCCAGGCGTGCTGGTTGTTTCCAGGGGCAGGGGAATACCCTGGAGAAACAGCTATTTGCCTTGTTATGTCCTCAACATGCCACAAGATGACAATGTTTCAGAACTTTGATGGCTAATAATAACAACCAGACAGTTGTATCCTTTCAGCTGACTGCCTAGGTTTGGGTGGTGTCAGTAAATGACTGTGAATTTGGAGTGCTAAATGGGATGTGACGTTATAATCGAGAGAGCAGAGATATAAAAAAGACTGTCAGCCCACTGAGGTGCTGTTCTGCTGGGTCAGCCAGCAAATGAAGGCATTCTAAATCTAGCATTTGCCTTGTGTCAGTCGTTGAGGCAGCCTGCCACATACCCACTGGGTCTATGTCTCTTGCCAGAGGTCTAAACATAAGGTGTGTTGAATTTTATCATTAATATCTGGTTTGGAGTTGCTGAATGAAATATCATTGCCTGACACACAAAACAAAACTTAACTGGAGATCATACAGCTGCAACATCAGTTTTACAGCTCTTTATTTAAATGATAGTTCTTTCGTTGCTAATATCCCTTGACTATTAAATGACAGCTCTTGTGCTCCCTTTCAAAGAACAGAGACTGAAAGGCTGACAGCTTAGATGAGGAAGATGAACATAAGGTAGCACTCTTTCTGCTACTTTTGACTTGGGTTTACTGTTCAGATGCTTGATTTATCTAATAGAGGTGGTTTTTCTCCTGTTATGTTGATGCACTGAAAAGAAAGGAGAAAACTAGGTTTGCATTGATTAAGAATTACATTAGTTGTTTTGACATAATCTGCTACATAAATATGTTTAACAAGTGTGCATATTTAAGAGATCACTCATAATCAGAAAATAAGCAGTACTAAAAAAAAAATCCATTAACTCCTCAGTTAAGAGTCTTTATAAAGCTATATGGGGAGATATCTTCTGGGCTACTGTTTAATTTTAGTTTCTGTTTCTAAAAACAGTTTATCAACAACCTGATATTCTATCAATATTTTTCAAAGGTTTGGAAGACCTGGAGTACCATTCCATCTAAATACACCTTTATGTCTTCCTCCATGAAGTGGGGGCAACAGTATTCTCCTCTTTTTTTTCTGAGTCCTGTGATGACAGTGTGACAGTTCAACCAGGTGTGCTGGGTGATGCCAAGTTCAAACAATAAAGTCAAATGATTTAGGAAAACAAAAGCTTTCTTTTGTTAGTGAGAAACATTGTCAAAAGTATAAGGCAGGAAAACCCCCTAAAATTGTTTAGGAATTAAAAAAATTACTCAAATACTGTTAAGAAATCCTCCATGTTTTCATTACCTTCATTGAGGAGGGAAGGCATTAGTCTCTTATAACCTTAGATATCTCAGAGCTGTTCATCAAGTCTGACCTATTTACTTGGCATGCTCTATGGTCAGCCTGTATGCAAGTCTTCAAGATAATTAATCCCATATATTTTAGACACTCTTTTTGAACCAACACCCTGGACTTGAACCAACACCCTGTACAGCTGATATTAATTTTCCATTAACTAAAAGAACAGTCTAAAAAACTTATCTAGATCAGGCTTGGTTTTAGACATCTTAAACTGACTGCCTGCATTACTAGATTCTGCATTACTTTTAGCTTTAAAAACCTGAAAAATGTTTTTTTAGAACTCAGCTACATGACGTGAATAAGATCTGCTTTTAGGATAGATAGGAATGGATTCAAAGAAAAACTGAGGAAAGAGCCATTGTGCAAAGGAGCCTATATGTTGCTGATGGTTATACCTGCAGATTTTTTTCCTGCCTTGTGAAAATTTTTCACAGATGAAACATATAATATTTTTTTGTTTTAAGACAGGGACTTATTTAAGAAAAAAATAAATAAAATTTAAGAAATTTGATTTTTATCTATCAAAATATTTTATGTATCTTTTAAACGTTAAAAATAGTTACAGTGCTTAATGGTCAACTTAATAAAACAGTAACAATAATGTCAAGTTAAAACACCAAAAGCTTGTTCTGATGAGGGAAACAATCTCCCATTCTCCACTCCAGGGAAATATTTTTATAATTTCTAGGGATAGAAGACTAATCTAAAGGATTTCTGTCAGAAAAAGCTTTGGGTTTTTGTTTGAACCAATATCTTGGGAGGGTAAAGAGATTTCTAAATATAAAAATTTGCACTGTCTTCTTTCCATACTTGGGAAGTCAAGGTGTTTCATGAGCATTTAGGTGTTGAGTGCAGCAATTCTGCCCTCAGAGGGAATCTTCTGAAAGAGAAACTGACTGATGAATCATTGACAGCTGATGAAAATGTTAATGGAACAGAGACTTTCCTCATATCTTGTTCTTAAACTCTTCTCTGGATGTGTGCTGCTGGCTGTTTGCAGGCACCAAGCCTTGGTTGACCCATACAGTAGTACTGGGAAGCAAAAAAGAATTCTTTGGCTTGTCTCCATCTCCTGAGAAGCCTGAGAAAGACCAAAGATTCCTCAGTCCATAGTGTTTTCCAGGATTTGTCCAAGAATATCTTCATTCAAAATGATTTACTAGTTACCATCCTCTTTCCAAACCCCAAATTAGGAAAATAATCCCTTTTGCAAAACAGAGGGATAGCATCGCATTCCTGCCATCAGGAATTGTCTTGGAATGAGATGTATTCACCTAAGACAGCTCTAAATTAAGGGTCAGAGATCGTAGGCAAATAAAATCTGAGCCATAAATCTTGGGAAGCTAGAGTCTACAGGTTTCAAAGACAGAAGTAACTCTTATCAACCCAAATCCCTTCTCTTGACATGACAAACAATGATGACCATAATTCTTTAGAGTGTTCATTGTGATTTACAGTAGGGGGGCTTTTTTCTCATGCTGAGGTGCATCAACAGTGCAATGTCTGGCTTCTGCATCTGCTGGGTTTATTTCAAATATGTTTTTGGGAGGCAGCTGTATTAAAAGGTTCAGGAGGCTGTATCCTCCTTCAGCTTCCCTGCTGTGTTCTGTGCTGTGGAAGAGTGGCCATGTAGCTGTGTGTCCCACCTGAGCAAATAACAGTTCTTCCCACTTCTGTGCGGAGGAATACAGCAACTCAAATATCAAAGACAAAAAAAAGCTTCACAAAATAAACAAAAATGAGGAATCAACAATCACACTGATTATTAATTCTGAATTACTTGTTTAAAAAAATTCAGGTCTGAGACAAAGAGTTGATGTATAAGTTATACTCTGGCCTTTTTATAAACTTTAAATTCTTAAATAATTTGGTTTACTTAGGTGCTCTAATATCACTTAATCCCTACTAGTGGGAAATTGTATCTTAACTTGCCTTTGAAAAAGATATTTAAAGTAACTAAGGTTAGCTGTCTTAATTTACACCTTTGAATAGACTCCCATTAATTGATTCTCTTGTGGCACTCTTCTACTAAAGTTTCAACATACACATTAAGACAGTTTTAACATACAGAATCTTCAATTTATTGAAGATTCTGCATGCTGCAAGTAAGTTTACAGAGTCTGGAAATTTTAGTCCTCTCTCTCCCTTTGTGTGATGCATTTTGGGATCTCTGCCATTAGAGGATAGAAATTTTTGGGAATACTTCAATAACATTAAAATTAGATTTTAAAAAGGAAATAAGGGATTTTTTTTTTATGTTTATTTGTTTTAGGAGGCTGCAATTAACTTGACAGAAGATATCACTCTAGATTTGTTTCAGAAAAAAGAATCAGTCCAAAACAGGTCTTATGGTGGTAAAGTCATTGACATACATGGTCTGTGTTTGCTTCTTGCAGCTTATGTCCCAGAACTCACAACCAGGACAAACTATTTCCCATGGCCAAGGACTGCCAGTATGCAATCAAATACTAGCCTTAAAATGTCTTTAATTATGATGTGACTAATTTTCATATATTAAAGAAGGTAATTTAGCTCTGAGAAACTATTACCTATGGTATTGTGACTTTCACCAAAAGCAGCAGATGGGCTGTCACCTCAGCAAATTGATTTTGTGGAGATATGACATCTTCCATTAGTGGAGGATTACTCTCTCTGGTGTTTGTTCCTTCTGCCTACTCTGTCAACACAGTTAATGGACCTGGTATCTGAACACAGACACCACGTTTTGAAGAGCAGATATTCTCCTCAAATCCAAAGTCAAGTAAGAATAGAAAATAAAATGAGATGCTCCGGAGTGTTAGCTTGCAACATGAGTTCCCAAATTTGAAGACTGGTCTTATTTCACAAACCATTTATCTTCTTACACAGGGGCTGTATCCATGTTCCTGGCATGAAGGACATGGGGATGTCTTTGATATTTCTTTCAATGAATAGATAGAAACAGCAACAGAGCAGCTCTACCTTTGTCTTGGGGAGATGAAAACCGGATAATATCATAGGAGGGCCCATCTTCTTCCAAATGATACAAAAGACTGTGAGGCAGCAAACAAAGCAAGAGTAAGGGAAAGAGATGCCAATATCACCTGCAGACTTTGGAGGACAAGGTGAGGAACTGCCTAAAGATGTGCAATATCACAATCAGAGAGTCTTATTTAACAGTGGGAGCAGAGAAATACTAATTACATCATGAAGAAAGGATTCTCAGGCAGAGGAATGGTTTTCTGAGTTTCCACAGAGCTCTACCCTGGGCCCAAATGGGTTTTTGAAGCAGTGAAGAAAGAGGTCAAGCCTTTTTAGAACTATGTCTTACTCTGGGTATTTCTTTTGCAAAGCATAACTGAATTTGTTTGATTTTTTCTGTTCAAAGTATTTCAGGGTATCCATTTTACTTATTGTCATAGATTGTATTGAATTTATCAATAAACCTCATGTCCTTGTGTGGCAAATGTTCCAAAAGGTGACATGCTTAGATCATTAAGACACTGGGATTTCTGAGACTAGTCTGCACATCCTTGCTGAGAGCTTTCAGGTCTTGAGCTCAAGTATTCCCTTCTCCTCTGGCAGGACTCATCTGCCAAAACATGCCATGGGCAGACAGGTGGGATACGATGGTTCTCCCTGGAGTTTAGAACATATGGAGTCTTTGTGCTGGTCAAAGAGATTGTCCAGGAACAGAAACAGGATTATTTATTGTGATCTTTGTGTGTATGTGTGTATCTCTAGTGACTGAAAAGGCGTGCTACAGTTCAGCTCCATTTCTTGCCGTGCTCTTCTAATCAACTATATTTTGTTGTGAATTGTAAGATTTTATAAAATTCTCAATATTCTAGCTTGTAAACAGGAGAAGGAGAGTGTTGGAGAGGAGAAGGAAGTGAGGTGTTTCTTAAGAAAAATAGAGTAATAACATTGTAATAATTTTTGGCTAACTGAAAAAGGAAGGAAAAAAATGCAACCTAATGCATAACTGTCACTTACAATGAGTCACATTTTTAATTTCAGATCCAGATTATCTCCATCCCACATAAATGTGGCTTTCCTTAACTTTCTAGTGATACAAATTATTGACTTAAAGGAATGTGTAGCACTTGTAGGAGACTATTTTACTAGAGGAATGAGTCATTGCAGATTTCATCATCCAGACTTCACTATTACTTGTCCTTATGTCTCAGTGTAAGTTTTTTCTTAAATCAGGATTAAAGAAGGATTAAATTTGCTATACCTTGAAGCTGTTTATCTTGGGTTTTTATAAAATGTTGTTTTCGGGATTGTTACCTTTTGCAATAAACTCAGACATAAAATATTTCAGCTGTGAAAAAACATGCAGCTATTTGAGGGAAAGTAAGGGGGGAAATTGACACCTTTACCAAAGGAAAGGAAGACAATAAAATAGAGACAAGTGTAAAATAAGAGCTAAGAAATATGGGGCTAACTCTCTATCAGTGGTGGCATGGGGTATCTTAGGATTACACAATGGTTTTCTCAAAGTTTCAGTGTTTCTAGGGCACCAGCATCTCCTGGGTTGTGACTGGGGGAGATGTACATTGGAAGCTGTGTACTAATATTCCATAAGATTAAAACTTCAAACTTGATCTTGACAGAGAAAGATTGTAAAGGAAGTGGGAGGCCTCCACAATTACTGTGTAGGTTGCTTAATATCTTGAAATAAGTTGAAGATCTGGGCTAAGAGCAGCAGTGTGAACCTGTTTGGTCGTTCTTGTGGGTTCAGCTGGAAAATAAACAGCAATTAGCGCAGAAAAGAGGCTGTCTTCTGGTTGCTGATGTTACCTTTCTATCTTTTTCTGGGCCAGCACTTTAACTCCAGAAAATGGAGAAGTATCATACCATATCACTCAGCATAGGAAAACGGATGGAAAACAAAACGTTAGCAAGATACAAAAACATTTTCCTTTACACATTTGTTTTCTAAACCCAGTGGAACTTCAGAGCTGACGGTTACAGGTAAGTACAGAAGAACATAAACAAAGAATCACATAATCCTGTGAGGATTAACAGGTCAGAATGAAATTAATCTTGAGTAATAGACACATTTCACCTTTTTTAGTGCAAAACCACATCTGTTTAGAAACTAAATTAAAAATTTCTCATTAACAGTGAATAAACCAAAAAGAACTTTGCTGAAGCGAGTAACATTAGAAAGAAAGAAACAAAAAAAAATTTTTAATCTCTTCCTGCAATCTGCAACCTCCCCTTGTGAATATATTTGGGATAGTGAAGTCTCAACTGTCAAATTGTCAGTTTCTTAGCTCTAAATCTTGATTAAAATCTAAAATTTCTCAAGCTTGGTTTATCATCCCTTATTTTCACATAAAAACGAACACTTCCAGGGAGACACTACTTTCATATTTGCTCTCCCTCAAACTAGCAAGCATTTTTATATACATCCTTTCCTTGTGACTTAGAAGCATAGATTGACTATTTTATGTCCTCCATTTACCTGGTTTTGAAACTATGTAAGTGTATTTTGCATCTGCAACTTGTCCTTTCATTCTGTTCCATTGTGTAGTATTTCTGTTATCAGTTTCTCAGTAGGACTGGTTTACATTTTGCTTCCTGCTCTGGATTTTTTTTTTTTTCATTACATTGAGCCAGATTTCCAGCTAATTCATAGTCATAGCTCATAAATGAACATTCAGATGTTTCTGGAGGACACATTTTTCCAATTAGAAACATTACTTTCCATTCAGGTTCATTAAGTGCCTCTGGGTCAAAGATGAGTGTCTTTAAATTTTCTCCCCAATAGCATTTATGTATTAAGATCTCTTCCCTGATTGATTATCCTAGGTGCCCTTACTTCAGTAGGGCTGAGTTCTCTTTTTCATGACTCATCTGATGCAAAACTAGAAGTGGAAGTTGGCTGAGTAGAAAAAGAGGGATTTGAATTTCATAGGGTCTAACGTAAAGCCCAGTGTAATCCATGGGAAGTCTCCCAGCAGTTCCCTATGAAGTTCTGCCTTGACTCTGTGGCACTTTCTGGTACAGGTAGATGTGAAATTCACTTTTATGTTTTTCCATATGTTTTATGAGTTCATGCAGGAAGAGCTACTCCAGGAAAATTAAAAAAAGAAAAAAAAAAAAAAAAAAGCTTTCTAAAAATGTCTTCAAATGAAATGTAAACCTATCTAAGGTTCAGATAATTCAGTTAACTGCACTCTGAAGATGCAGAAGAAGAGTAGAAGTGCTAAAAGTACAGTTTTGCTGTACTTCTGTGCTGGTTCAAAGAGTGGGCAGTGTGGGAACTTCTCAGAGGCAGCCTTTGCAAGATTTCTGAAAGTGAGAGCTTTAGGAGCCCAAGTACTTCCAGGCTTTGTAAACCCTCCTGGTATAAATCCCGATGCCGTGGTCACTGGCAGACACAGAGTCACTGAGTGCTTGTCATTTCCAAAACAACATAGCTTCACATCATGAATTAAAAGTCTGATAGAGGTAAGTAACATTCTGAAATGTTTATTTAGATAACAGTCCAGTTATGTCCTGAGAAGCAATCAGTTTTAAAATGGTGGATTTTATTACATTCAAGGAAACACTTACATGTTGCATCTCAGTTTTTCAAATAGCTAGAAATTGCTGAGCTTAATGGGCACTGGAGTGATGACATAATCACAGTTTTCTCTGGTGTATAGCCCCTATCATTTATTATTTCAACTACTCTACATTGGAATCCGCTTACTCTGACAGCCCTGCCTCACCACAGGTCAGCTTGATAGCATCAGCTGGGAATGGGTAATAACCAAACTGCTCTGACAGCAGGTTTGGCAGAGATAACTTAAAAGGTAGAAATGTGCTTAAAAATACATAAAGGCGTGACAAAAATGAGAATTGAAGCAGTCCTCACTTGAGTTTTATACAGCTCCCTGGATTTTTGATTTCCAGATGTTTTACCTATCAGATATTCCCTGATGGGTTTCATTAAAATTCCAAAATATGTCAGACACTCTCAGCTGCTCAGAGACATGGTATTGATGATATGGTGTGTAGTCATGTAGTCATGGATACAGAGTAATCTTCCTTTCCCTCTTTTTATTTATTTTTTTTTTAATAATGTAGAAGGACTGTTTACAAGCCCCCAGAGAGTTGCTGAGGAAATTTAGCAGTTCTGGCCCTCAGATTCAGACATCATTTTAAGGGACACATAAATGCCATTTGTCTTTACATGTAGGGCTAAGTGCAAACCACTTATTTGAGAGTGTAGAGATAAACTAAGCCTGTATGGCAAAGTGAGCAAGTGAGCTTTGGAAGATTCTGTTGTATATTGAAAACATGGTGTTAGGCTTTTTTTGTTTTGGTTTTGGTTTTTTTTGTTATTGTTGTTCTTGTTATGGGATTTTTTTCCTGAAGCTCTCTCTATTGCTGTGTGCATTAGACAACAGAGTTAGTCACAGACTTGCTTTTCCTTAAGGTATGGAAATGTTGCAAATGACCTATTTCCACCTCCTGTACAGTCTGCAGGAAGCCAGTTCAGTGGGCTACTGCACACACAGCTGATGATACCCACACTGCCATGGCAGCAGCTGTGACTGTGCCCAAACTGCCCCATTTCCTCTTCCCCACAGTGTGCTGCCAGCTACAGGTGAGCTGCGTTCAGCCAGGGAGTCAGGGGGAGACAACCTGCAGCAGCTCCTTATGCAAAGCTGAATCCCAGGAAAATAATACTGAACTGAAGAGCCTTCAGTTCACCAGAGTCCAGTGTGGCTTGCTGCTAAACAGGGCTGCATTTCAGTCCAAACAGGAGCCTGGCACTTTGGGCTGGGGGCTGAGGCATGCAGATGGCACAGTACAATTGCTGCTGATGAGCTGGTTCTCTGCAGCCTCACTCAAACTCTGAGAGACGTGTCTGGCTAAAGCTGAGCAGTTCTTGAAGAGACAGGTGGGGCCACCTCCTGTGGGACATAGCTTGAGGAGGCTCAGCAAATATCTTAATTCAGTGTTCAGAGTATAAATACTGAGCTCTTTATCTTTATTTGTTTCTATGGACCTCTTCCACCCTAAACCTCCTCCTTTCCTTGGAAAAGTATGTTGGGGTTTTTTTGATATCTCCATATTACTGACAGTGGGGAAGAACTGCTTGCCAAGAGAGATCATGGAGAGTTTAGTGGTTTTGGTTGAGCTGAAATAAGAACCAGATTGAGGGCTAGAAGCAGAATTGTGTTGCTGTCTGTACAGCATTCAGGTAATTTTCTAAAACAATATTTTGATATCTGGATTCTGCTTTCATTTTACAGGGACATTTTTAGCTTCTAGTGCTTGTGCCAGTTTGTACCTGTTTACCTTAGTTCCCCCAAACCTTACTGTATCTATTTAATGTTTTCTCCTGAGTCTGTCCCACTCAGTCACATAAACCAGCCCAAATTAACCCAGTAATGTGGAGTATATTTTTTTTCTTTTCCCCACTTCCCCATTCAGAGCATATATATATATTTGGCCATAAGTTACCCTTGATTAATGAAATAATCCAGAGACAGCTGTAGCAGAGCCATCCATGTAGATTGCAGATAAGGAACTGTTTTCTCTCTACTTTGTGATTAGCTGCCAGAGTTTGTTGCTTGGAATTTATGTTACCCCTCTATCATATTGCATTGCAAATTCATGGCTAGTGAGATGTTCACAATTTCTCCAAACTATATACTGCTATTACTGTTTCCCTGGTTTTAACCTGATCATTGGATGCCTGTGTTTCTCATTAATTTTCCTGAGATATTCTAGATTGCAATTTTTTAAGATATACTTGATTTTTGGTGGGACCCTCAGTATGCATATTTCTGTTTTCTCCTCAACCCAGTTATATATTAATTTTTTCTTCTCTTTTAGAGCCTCATCTGTTTTATCAGAAACATACAGTCTCTGGGTATTAGGGTTTCCAGGCTCAACTATTTTTACAATGCCTACTGCTATGTTCCTTTGTTTTCTTTCATTCTCCATCTGTCTCTTTTCTGGTCTCCCACCTTGTTTTCTTTCAGCTGACAAATAAATGTTACCAGTGTGGGTTTTTTTTTTTGTTTCCCATTGTAAATTTTGCTCTAATCCCATTTTTTTCTCTTGAAACATAAGGCAACCTGTCACCTATATGTTATAAACATGTAAATTCCATGATTCCTTTTGAAACAAATGGGAACAGCCTGTTTGATATCAGTTCATCAGAATCTGGTTTCAAAAGTATCTTGAAAAAAAGAAAGGCTGTCACAACAAGCAAAAAAACTTTCAACAAATAATCTTTTCTATGAAGGGGTTTGCATTCTGGCTTGGTAGAGTGTAACTTAGGTATTGCTCTGATAATTACTTTCCTTTAAAACAACCTGTATTTTATTCTATTGAAGTTCATCTTTAAAGTAGTTTGTTCCATCCTTTAACTGCTGATATTAACTTTGGTCATAAAACTTGTGACAAGTATCACAAAAGAAATCCTACAGGCAAGCTGTTAAATATAGAAAGGAATAGAGCTATCAGCATTAATTTACAGAAAAAGGAAAAATCCCATCTTTTAGTAAAATGTTCCAAAATGTTCGAACCTCTTTAAAAGAAAATTTTGTTCAAACTTGGAGGTTTAATACCAGAATCTCTGTCCTAACCAGTAATAACTATAAAATAGGAGTTTGTAATCTCTGAGAGCTGACACATAGTACTTTATGTATGTAACATTCATTACAATGATTCCTTTCTTTTTTTATGAGAGCTGAACATGTAGTGAAACCTATTGAAGGATGATTCTCCAGTATTTCATGTCTCATACTTGATAATTTAATTTCCTCAATCAAAATTTGTTTGAAGATTTAAGTAACAACTCACAAGTACCTGTATAAAGGGGAGATGAGCAGGTCATAATTTGAACAGCTCACCTGAGAATTTTGGCAAGAATGAAATTTTGTAGAAATTTCATGACATGTTCTGAGAAGAAGGAAAGGAAATTGAAGTGGTTTCAAACATTGGAATGTGAAAAAAACGACAATAGAACAAATCCTACAGCAAAGCAAAATAATTGTTACATTAGAGTTATATTTATATTAATATAGAAAAGCAAACCATACCAAATTAAAAAAAAATTACCATCCTGTCTTAAGCTGTTGGATCCATACATTTGAGTAACTGCTGAATACTGTGCTGAATATGGGGCAGGCATTACTAGAAGTTTTCTACTAAAAAACAGCATCACTCAGGAAACAAGACAGGGTGAAAAAAAGAAAAAGAAACAAGTCAAACCAAAGCAAACAAAGTAAAATTGAATAGACTACAAGTGATTGTACCAGGTTTTTAATTAATGAGAACACAGGAGATTGCTAAAATGAGTACATTACCTAATTGTGAATTAATATTATATGCTGAAACATCCCACAAGGGAAGAATTGGATATGCTAATATTGTATGAAAGAGATTGCCACTGGCAAATATTTCACTTTAGAGAATTCTACATTAGGCATATACTCAGAAAAAAACAACCCTCTTTATATATGTCATGAAATATTAATTGCCTAGAAGTTGCTAAGGCAAGATAAAAGCTTGATTATACACCTTTGCATCCTTTTGATGGTCTTTATTGACCATTGATCCAGAATTGTTTTTAGAAATGCAATGCATTATTGTATGAGTAATAGAACAGACATTTTGTGGTATGAAGTTATAATTCCTAAGCAATAACATCTGAAACTGTAATTGGCCTAGGCCTAATGGGACATTACTTAGAACATCCTAAGGGGAAGATATTTGGCTTTAGGATTTTCTGTTCTCTCCTTGGTTCAAAAATACTGCCTGCCCTCTAGTACCATTTTCGCAAGCTACTCTGAAAAATGCACCAGTTTTTTTTTCCTAATGTGAAGAGTGGATCCAGACAGTACTGGATCTGCAGTTTGTTGTGTCATACTACAGCACAACATTATTTTGATAAAATACTCTACAGTATCCCAGGAGTAAGTGAACAAAATTCTTGCAAATGCACAACAAAAGGAAGGAGTTTCTTAAGTTTTACATTTAGGATTTAGATAAACTGTTACCCAAAGGAAAAAGCACACAAGTCTTTGTATTTTGGCCCATGATTGTTCAAGGTACCTAAACCTGAAGGAAACAGCCAACTTTTATATTGATCCATTAAAAGCAGCAAATCCACCTTTATTTACTTAAACATTCACTGACTTCAGTAAACTCTGGGGAATGAGATTCAGTTTTCCTAGTTATGAGGACAACTTAAAATAATTAATGTTTTCTTGAACTGAAGTTAAAAAGAAAAGAACCCCAAAAACAGAACAATGCTCCCCCCAACTGTATAGAAAGTGACTGCAACAGAAAGACAGACATTTTCAGGTTAACACAAAGTTAGACTGTACACTTTGGAGTGGCTTATTTGCATCAGACAACAATGGCACACTTTGAATATTGCTAGTAAGTGAACTAATTTATGTTTGGTTCAATTTTTTAGTTCCATTGGAGCCATTGTGATGATTGTTATAATTTCTACTGAATGACATGTTCATGCCTGTCTCTGGCTGACCAGTTGCCAAATGAAAGGTTGATTTATGCCTTTACTTCCCTTTGAATATGAACTTAAATTGGTGAATTATTTGTCAATGCTTTTTCCTTAACATATGATGAAATCTGTTTTGATCTCAATGTTCAAGATGTCAAAAATGGCAGAGAAAGGCCTTCAGTTGCTGCAAACTGGCACAGATCCACTTATTTCTGCAAAGAGTTTGTAGATTTTTCGGTGGAATGCAGCTCTGCTACAGCTGACCTATTCCATCTCTGGTCTGCTTCCCAGTTGCCTTAAAATCAGGAGTGCTCCTGAACAGTTGCTCACTCCGGAAATATCAAATGTGTGAGTGAGAGGTTTATCTTGTGTTTTGAGTGGGAATTTCTGAATAATGATTTCAGCCTTGTGTTTGGTCACTGCACATTTTTATTGTTGGCTCAGTGCTGTTTAGCATAGTTCCTTCCATGATAGTATTTCTTCTGAGATGCTGCTGCTGTTCCCATTCTCCTGGTTTCTGTCATTCTCTTGAAGATGGTATATGACAGTTTACTGCATATTACTGATTTGTTCCAACCATTCCATCTTCCAGGTCTGAGCAATAGAAATCACTATAATCTTCACTGTGACTTTAAGTAATAAGTAAACTTGTTTGACAGTGCCTTCAGAGATCTGATTCTGAGCAGTTTACTAAGCATTGTGCAAAGTATCATAAATAAACACTTCTTTATTTTTCAACTTTTTGATTAAATGCATTTAAAATACTTTTCTCAAGAAGTACAGTTATATGTAGAGGGCAGTGTTCCACATTTCTGGTTGCATGCTCAGTAAAGCCTGATGACACAATGTAAATATGGTCAGTGCAGGAAATCTGGCAGTATTAAATGCTTTCCTAGAACTGGGTATGGAATAGGACTGGGTGAAAAACAAAACAAGGATGTATAGATGGCTGTGACTTCTTTGTTTTTACTCAAGATAGAACGTAGTCCTAATGTCCCTGTTTGTGAAAGAAATGCATATAAAGTAAGCCTGAATATGACAGTCACTGTCAGATGCAGCCAAGGCATTACCTGGGAAAGTACAGGGTCATTTCAGTTCTCTAACACAACTGTCTGTGCCAGCTGGGACTTTGTTTTCCTTAGTGCTGCACCATGGCAGGAAAATGTGAACCCAATCTGTAGCATCTAAAACCACCTCCAGGGAATATTGTGCCAGCCTGTCTGAAGTACTTCAAATGTATTTTTTTTTTTTTTTCTTTTTTTTTTCCTGGAATGTTCATAGTCATTAACGTAATTGGGAAAAATGAAAGAAGGCAAAATTATGAAAATACTAGATTAATTCTGCATAAGAATTGTAAGAACAAATGTCGTACAAAACAGAGCATATGTAAGGGATTTCAGTAGTACAAAGAAAAGTGAAGGTTGCTGCAGTTCAGAGGAGATTAATGCCTTGGATATGGTTTGGGGGATAATAAAAGATTAAAAAAAAAGAGAAGAAGGAAAGTAGTCTCAATTCTCATCTCATACTGCTCAGTGATCTTTGTCTCAGATTTTTAGGTGCACTGTTCTTAGTAAACCTGGTCTAACTTGCCAATGACCACAATTTTCTGGGGTCACACTGACCTACAGCTGCCCTGAAGCCGTGAAAGATGAGTAAGTTGCTATGTTTTTTTCCTTAGCTTAGGCCTGTGCCAGCAAAGGTTTTATGAGACCTAAAAAGCTGGGCCTCACTGAACCTGAATTAAATGTGCCTGTGTCCCTCTGACATACAGTAATATATTGACAAACAGTAATCATTATATATGTGATAATTGGTGTCACAGGCTACACCAGAAATTAATGTCTGCCAGCACTTCGTGCAACAAGGAGTTTATTTAACCTTGTGATTTTTAATTTAAATCAAAGTGTTGGAGATTCTCCTGGCTGAAATGATACTAAGTATCTTCCAGGATCTGGACTCTCAGACAACATCAGTAGAAGTCCAAGTTGATTCTAGCTATGCCTTATGGCAGGATATCAGCACATGAATCCACATACAAGCTGGAAGCTGAATTTGAAGTTTACTTTCTACTAGCTGAGTCACTGTGCAGGCTTCATTCAAACTGATTATGGAAACAAACTCCAATGTTAATGATCTATGTATTCTTTTAGGTCTTGCCTATACTTGTGTTTTAATAACCTGATCCAAGTGCAGTCACTCTGGTATGTTATAATCTCCCAAGCTGTAAGCATAACTAAATACAGAAAGGGAATTATCCAACATTGTACCTATTGTTTTGAAGGGTGAAGATTGTAGCTCTGTTGGGGGCAAATGGGAGAACCCAAATTAAAAACATGCCACAGAATATCAGGAGTCAGTGCATTGGTACAATTATCTACCTTAAATGAGAAAATCTGTGCAAAGATGGGATTTGCATTGAATCACATCACAGGTGGCAGTATTTTTCTGGGTAGATGTTGCTGGCACAAATACCGTAGGATTTGGCAAACAAGTAGCTGAAAAAAAATTAGTATTTATAAGGTGTCTGTAAGGATGTTGACTACAGGGGGATTATTATGGTTGTAGATTGTCACGGGTAGTGATTTGAGACCATGTGCTCCCTTAGAGTTCCCCTACAGCAATGTCCCTTGCTTTTTATTCCTGTGTAGATACATAATGTCACTGGCATAACTAGTGTTCCTGCAGGTGCAGCCCAGGCTGGCAGCTGAAATGTGTCTGTTTTCTGCCTGCACAGTAGCCACTCAGACCAGTGTGCAGCTCATCACATTTGTTACCCTGGTATGGGTTGTAAACACAAAAATATGCCAGAGTAAATTGTTCAGGTGTTGCCTATACCTGTAAGATGATGGTCAGCCTTAGAAAATAAACTCATGGAAAGCAGGCTATGTATAGAAAACCATTTCTTTGATGGATGTAATCTGCATGGGGAGGATAAAACAGGCCCTTACCTGTAACTGTGCAGGGTAATCATCCCTGTAAGTGAAACTTACTTCTGTAATCTCACAAAGACCTGAACACTGGGAAGGCAAAATCAAAATGCTAGCAGACAAGTTGTCCTCCAGTTTATTAGGGTTCCTTCCCAGGAGGGCTACATTCAATTATGTTTTCCGGTGGTTTGCCAAAAGAGCTTCACAGTTAAGCCAGCTGAGTTTGCGTTCAGATTTTCTCGTTTAAGTTACAAATGTCTTGCTTTTCAAAGCTTTCCAGCTGACCTGAAGTGTCATGCCAACAGTACTACAGCTAATTGAATATATATCTCATTTTTCATTTTTGCAGCTTTAGGGCCCATTTCCTCATTAAAAAGGTGAGTGTTTGCACAGGAGCAGATAGGAGAATAAAGCAGCAGGAAAATCTCTATAACATGACATTGTCTTTTGTTTTTGAGCCTGCCAACTAGATACTTCTGTTAACTCATATTTATCTTGCACTCACGTAATAATTGGGAAATGACTACTTTGCTTCGGCAGAAGTACCCTGCAGTTCAGTGTAAGAAGCTCTATTTGCCTCAAGGCTGTGCTTTATTCTATGTTTATAGTGTCATTTTTATACATATCCCTCTAAAATCTGAAGAGACATTTGCAAGGATTATCAGCAAAGCACAATTCTACAAGAATTGAGGAGGGTAAAAATCTCAGATAATTCGTAGATAATTGGTTCATGTGCCTTAGATTCTGGAGTTTGGTGCTATTTAGGTTCTCAACAAGGGGTACCATTTTCCACTGCAGTTTCTTTCCCCTAAAGAAAATGATTACTTACACACATTTCAAAGGGAACTTCAGTGCTTTCCTTGTGCATTGCAGAAACCAATGCAGACACTAAATTATTTGCATTATGCTCCATGTTGCTTTGTAATTTATAATCCCTTGAATTACTCTGCTCATACAAACAGCTGTAGCAAAAGTGTACGTAAGGCAAAGTACACATTGGAGCTGGGCAGAGGTAGTGCATGGGCCTCAACATTGAACAGGCCTATTGAGATAGAGCAATATTGCTGTTCAATAAAGTTTATTGAAGTAGAAAATAAGTTCAGTCACAGCACTTCTTCAAAACGACCCTGAATGCAAGCTAATTCCCACCCAACACATGCAATATTGGCTCCTATCTCTCATTTCCCAGATTTCATAGATTTCATATGCTCCAGGTGGCATTTTAATAATTTTCTTTCTGAAAAGTAAAAATGCTTTAACAAAAAGAGTGACAAAATTAAGTATTACTACTATAGTATTATATGCTATGTATTAGGAACCTAACTTTCTGTTGTCCTGGCTTACAAAAATGACCCCAAAGAGTCAGTGTCCCCTGTATTGAATGGTCTCATTGTATTTGTCAAGAGAAATGCCTTGATCCATGAGGAACTTTTCTGATTGTGCCCCTCTTACTCAGTATTGATATGGTATGTAGTTATTTGGAGATACTGGATGAACAGAACCATGTTCAAAGAGGAAAGAAAGGCCTAAGATTGCCCTCAGTAGCAGATAAAGCCTTTGAAGAGGCTTAGAGGGCTGTAAGGTGTTCCTGGTGTGTTCAAAAGAGCAGTTGTGCCCAGTGTCTTTGAGAAGAGAGGGAAGAGACAGTGAAAACATTTGTTTTGATTCTGCCACTGCCTTGCATTTCTGGTCAGTGAAGCAATTGAGCAAAATAGCCTGACAGAATTCCCTGCCTTAATACCCAAAACCAGCTAGATACCTCTGGTCTTGCGAAAACAACCCTCTTGCCTGGAGGTTCTGAGCTCCTCCAGATTTACAGCTTTTGCTCTTGCTGGCCTCAAAGCAGCTGTGACAGATGAATTGGGTAGGGTTGCCCAAAGGGTCAGTCTTCTGCTTCTTGGAAATCACTATCAACATTACAGTTTTAGGCAAGCAAAATGTTGAATCCTTGTGACTAAACAGCATCATTTGAAAAATATGCCTATTATTTAATTGGTTCTTTAATTTCTTGTGGGTGCAGACACGCTATTTTCAGTGATCCTTTGGTCAAGCCTGCTATCTAAGGGGCAGATCTGTAGACTGAAATACTCACATTTGATAAGGTGTATTGAGTGGAAGCCTGTATAAGTTGATCAGGATATATCAGAGTGTGTATTGAAGCCTATCTGTTAGCCACAGAAGAAAAGATTTTTATAATTATTGCAGTATGATTTCCAAAGGAGATAAAAGGGTCATATCAGATTTCAAGTCTCTTCTGGGAAGGCTCAGATGACTTTTTGGCACCTAATTCAGACTTCACTCTGTTTGAAGCAGTAAACATGTGGTGGGACTTCCTGGAAATGAGATGGACTTTGGAAATAGCTGTGTTATTACTTAAGTATTTGCAAGCAGGCTGTGTCCACAGTTGTGAGGTGTTCCTGTCAGTTCATACAGATGACTTGCAGATTCTATTTTTCTTCACCCATCTCACTCCCTGCAACATGCAAAACTCCCCAAAGTAGAGGCTGCACTCTGGAGTTTCTCACATTCACCTTCCTTGCAAGTCTTTTCTAAAAGCAAAGAGCTGCTTTGCTGGAAATGTTGAGGTATTTTGGCCTCTTGTCCAGTGTTCAGGAGGTATTTGTTGTGATAGAAAAAATTCTCTCTCTTAAAAGGGAACTCTCAAGTTGTCTAGTGAGGCTTTTTGGATCCTTAAATGGGCTTTGATTTTGAAATAACCAATAATCTGCCTGTGGGTTGTCATCATGGAGGCAATAGTGAAAATATTTACCTGGGTATTTCTACAGTAATGTAAACATCAGATAAGACTGAAGTATTGATGTAGGTAAGGCTGGGTTAGGAATGAGAAGGCTGGACAGTTATGACAGCTGAACTGATCCTCTTGGCCATTTTCATTTCTCTAAGCCATTCTGCTGAGGGCTGTCAAGCCTTACTGATCACCTCATATTGAGGATATTCAGCAAACCAGCACTGGTAATCTGGAGAGAGAATATTTTAGCAGCAGGGTTACGGTGGGTCGTGCCTTGGATTTGTGTGCCCAGGTGAGCATGGGAACAAAGGAAGACAGTTCACTAGTCACCAGCAGTGAGGCATGCAGGAAAGAAAATTTGAATGGTGGAGGGTGAAATTTTGTTGGAGATTGTTTTCAAGAATCATTTCTATCAATACTTTACTGCTAATGGTAAGTTCTAGCAATAGATCATTAACAGTTGTTTTATCGATTGCCTTTGATAGCAGCACAGAAAAAAAGACAGAATTTTTCTATGTGCAGATACACAGTTGCTGAGGTCTGTGTGTAAGATAACATTCTCTAAGGCATTGGGCTTTATTTCAGTGCCCAGATACAACATTCTTATGTGTCCTGGCACACTGTGACAGATACTGTACTGTTTTGGAGAGAGCAAGTCTGTTGCAATGCAATGGGATAGGGGATGACATTGATTTACACATATGCAGAGTGAAGTGCAGGCATTTGATTATTTGTGAGCAACTCGCTTGTAACCAGAACGCTGCAAGCTTTGTTCACATAAATTACTTGTCTGATTCACATCCAAGATCTGTCTGTAATATCAAACTCAATCAAAAAGGGAGGAAAAAAGTGCTTTTTTTTCCCCTCTCACATTTCATCAATCTCAATATATTTCAAATCTGGTTATCATGATCTCTTTCAAGCATCCAGGAACTGAATAGGAAACATAATTCAGATTAGACACTTTACATAAAGAACAGGGGGGGAAAAAATCACTCTAGTCTTTTTCTGTCAAAATATTCTGGTTATGATTAACTAGAATGTGGTGGAATCTAATCTTTGTATGGTCAAATATTGTACCAAAGAGGCAGTCTCTGCCTTGCTTTTGGTATATTGCACCAAAAGTTTTGTTTCCTTATCCTTCAAGGGCATCTTTATCTTATAATATGTTCCAGGACAATCTGTAGGGTATTGTGAGGCGTTCTGCTTTCCGTATAGATCACTCTGGCCATGCTAAGGGGTGAACATGGATAGCCATGCTGGAAACCTGAGTAGTCTGTGGTGTGGACTTATCTGATGTCAGCCAGAGGCCATTACTCAATAGCCCAGAAAACAAGAGACAAGAATGTCCTCTGCAGGTGAAAGCCCAGTTTTTATCTTGGCAAACTCTGCAGATCATCAGGACACAGTGTGTACTCACATTCAGTTGGAGACAAAAGCTGCTAAGAGAAGTAAATCATGTACTAAAGCAACTGGTATGTCTGGAAAACAAAAATAAAAAGACAAGCTTTGGGAATCCATGTCTGTTCATCAGCTATGACGTGTCAAAATCCAACCTAAGAATACCTGAAAATCTTGTTCTCAAGGACTGCATGAAGAGCTCCTCTAAACATTGTGTAATCTCTTGAAGGCCTTGACATTGGTTGTACCTTGATGATACAGAACATAAAGATTCAGCTCTGTGAAGTTTCCACTAGACATATTTCACCATCACCTTACCTTCCCTCCTATTCCCCAAGAAGCTCAAGACATTAAACATGGCTCAAAGCAAAAATATTTAATTTCTTAATATGCAGAGTTTGGAAGATGCCTAGACTAGAAGGTGCTCAGAGCACTCAGCTGTTTAATGCTCTCCCAGATGACACACGCTTTTTTCAGCCTCTTGAAAAAACAAGATTTGTACTTGAAAGCTTATGTTGTGGAATAGCCATGGGCGTGAATTTTAGGCATAGGAAAATTGCATGAAAAAGAGAGGGAGTACATATTCAGGGGGCAGTAGAGAAGAAAAGGAGGAAGGGAAAGAAGTCTTTAACAGGGATTAAGTTGCAATAGTCACTGTAATGTTGTCAGGTATTAGATGAGATTTGATTAGAGGAGAAAGGCATAATTCCTTTTCCCTTGCTGGTACTGTCAAACTGCAACATTTCAATATTGTGACCTTGATCCCACTGTACTTTAGCAAGGTGTATGAGTACTGGGGAACTTGTCATCTAATGTCACCTAGGTAGAGTGGCTTTCCCATGAACATCAGGAACATGCCATCCAGAAAAGAACTCACACAGGGTGGTAACTTTTCTGGGAGTTACACCAGTGGTCTCCTAACTCAGGTATGCTCAGTCTCTGCACAACAGCTGCCTGTAGGCAAACTTTCTACAGAATAAATACTACCTATCAGAAAGTATCAATCCCTTGCTTGTATAAATATGTTGTCATCTAGTACTATACCTTTTCCAGACACTCCTGAACATATTCTTTTGTCAGGGATCACAGGAAGCACATCTGTTTGTTTTGCTTCTAACAGAAGAAATATGCCATTGTCCCTGTAAGAAGCACTCTAGAAGTTTTGGGGTAATATACACTGGATTTCTCTGAGCTCACATACAGTATACATACAGTATATGCATACAGTACATGTTGGAATGTATCTTCTTTCCATCTAATGCTTCCCAGAGGGATGTAAAACACCCAGACACTTGTAAAAGAGCAGTGGCTTTCAGCAATTGTCCAGCAAACCAGAACAGTGGTCACAATGCTGGTTCCTAATGGAATAGAGCTTGAGTACACAAAAACATTCTCCTGCACTGTGAGTTTGCAAAAAATAATTTAGAGGCCTTAGTTATGAATACAGTATAAAGGGTTTTATTGTTAAGTTTAGCAGAGTTTGCACAACTTCAGAAAAGCCTTTTGTTTTAGAATGTATCTTTCTCGTAGTTTGATAGGAGTTTCTAGGACAGCTATAGCCTCTGCCTAGAGACTTTCTTTTATTGGTTCTTCCTTGTCTCATCCCCTCTGTCATGCAGAATTTCCCTCTTGTCCATCATAGAATCCTTATCTTTAAGGTCCAAGAGTTTTAGCCACTTGCTTAGCTGGACTCCCCTCAGGCCACCCCCAAACCTGTGTTGGATTTGTTAGAATTTAAGTGACTTAGTTTGGCATGATGTATTTGGATTGTTTTATTGGATTGTGTGATTTTGTACCCACCCCAAAATATGTAGTACAAAACCGCCCTCCACCCCAGGCTCGGGGTCTCTCTCCAGAGGCACCAGCCTGGAGGCTGGGGGTTCCCCTGACCCCCTCCCCCCCCAAATAAAGCCTCTGTTCCCTGGAAGCCTCAAGAGAGTCCCCTCTTTTTCGCATCCCAGCCATAGCAGTGTGAGCCAACTGCTTGAGCCGAGACCCCACAAGAGTGTATTGCTGGAACGTGCCCGAGCAGCCGGGGGCCCAGGCTGACCGAGCCAGGCCAGAGCCAGGCACGAGCTCCAGCACTGCACTTATTCCTGTGGGACAGATTAGTGATGTCACTGACAGTTACCTTACCACTATGTTACCTGCCCTTTATATATTGGGGTATTCTGCATCTTACCTCCATCTTTCCTGGTTTGGAGAAGTGTGGATTTTGTTCAGCAGTGTCTTGGATTATGGAACCAAAAAGGTGTATTCTATTTCATTTGTTGAAAGCAGTTGGGGAGATTTTTTTTTTTTTTTTAATCTCTTGTAACTCTGGGAGGAGTGGGGGCAGATGCCTTCTGATAATGTAATGATAATTATAATGTTAAAGCCAGGTGGGGCAGTGTTTCTTATCTCTTTCACCACCCATCCTCCCTCCAGGGGGATATTTTCTGCTGATGGGCCATTAACACATCCCAAAGCAGTCATCCCCAAATTATACCCTCCCCAAAGCATACCATCCCATTGTGAGATGCTCCACCCAGTGGGGGGAGCCAACCATTCCTACCTGTGTGAAAACTGAGACACAGGAACACAAGGCACCTGGCTTCACCAGATTCCGGGAGGAAGACTGGACCCTTCTCACCATCACTGGACCCTTTGCTACAGGATCATCTCTACTCCAACAGAACCACACCTCCAGGAGGACTCACTTCTGGACTGCTTTCAACACCCTGACCAACAGGGTGTCAGGCTGTTGCTCTGACTCTGCCAGGGTTTTCCAGGATGGTTGGTTGGTTGGTTTTGTTTTCTACTACATTTGTATTGTTAATATTCCTAGTAAAGAACTGTTACTCCTATTCCCAAATATTTGCCTGAAAACCCTGAATTGCAAAATTATAGTTTGGAGGGGGTGAGGGTTTACATTCTCCATTCTAAGGAAAACTCCAACTTTCCCTGGCAGATACCTGTCTTTTCAAACCAAGACAAGCAGATACAACTGAAGTAGCCCAAGCTGCCAGTGGTCCCTCTTTTCTCTTTGAACCTCCTGAGTATTCAGAAGTAAGTGGAGTCACCTGCATATATTCATCTACATATATAATGTAGGAGGTCTACTAATTCACTTGGGTCATTTCAGTATATTTCTGAATTTATGGACTGAGATATGAATATTCTGTCCTTTCTGTGAGGCTACTAAGGCTGGAAATGGGCTCTTTTCTCCTTATTTTTTATTTTTCACAG
Source organism: Phylloscopus trochilus trochilus (assembly GCA_016584745.2). Lineage (NCBI taxonomy): Eukaryota > Metazoa > Chordata > Aves > Passeriformes > Phylloscopidae > Phylloscopus > Phylloscopus trochilus. The sequence continues at coordinate 37,237,772 of WQNJ02000546.1, forward strand.
AGAAGAATAAGCATACTGAAATACTATAGCCATGGAAAGAATGTAGGTTCTTGTCTGCATCTGGTCTCTTCTAGTTGTCCCTCTACCAGGGAGGATAAAGCAATTCATTTCACTTCCACATCCCCAGCTTCCCACCAATTTTTTTCTATCCATTAAAGGGACAAATATTCATCACTCAGTCTTCAGTAAAATTAGAGTCAATTACAATCTCTCCATTCATGTGAGTGTAACCCTTTGAAAATACGAAGTGCTGAGCAATTTCACACTCCTTTTTATGAACACAGTCTTTTCTGCTGATCTATAAACATCATGTTTCTGTTGGTCATAGCGAAGGAAAAACACCACTATGTGAAAAAACATACAGGTGCTACCACAAAAATATTAATGCTTAAAAATAATTTAGCAAGTTTATAATATAGGGTAAAAGTATGTAGTTTTTGTGGTGTTGTTTTGTTTTGGTGTTGTTTTTTGTTTGTTTGTTTGTTTTTAATGTCTTAGAATGAATCTTCCCCTGAAATAATTGAAATTCTGTTCTGGATTGAATTTGTGAACTCACCACTTGTAAAATTCATTCTATTTTATGTATTAAATTTGTTGAAAAATGATTACTTTGTTCACCTTAACTTTGGTTTGTGACCTTGATCATTATATGTCTTTACAGAATCATACTCTGATAGTCTTATTTATGGACAGACTTTACCTCCACGAGGACAGCAGGGACTAAAAGTCCAGTCTGTTTATCTGTCCTGTGCAATTTAACCTCAGCCTATTATCCTGGGCTCCCTCAGCTTTTTATTTCCCCTGGATCCTTGCCTCTGTTGTAACTTTTTGAAATGCTGTAGGGCTGCTGTGTCATTTTCAACCTTAAAATAACTTAAATTATAATCTGAAAAACTTATCACCTGCCCTCGTTTCCTACCTGTGGGGAATTCAGTTGAAATTGGACCTGGAAATAAGCCAGGTATGCTTTTATTTTTTACTAAACTACAAGGCTCTTCAGAAATATAAATGCTCACCTTTAGTTCCTAGTAAATAAACTTAGCATGGCAAGCCTGTTTAGTGTGTGCCAGAACACAGATAAGAAATAGAAAGGCTTTGAGTTTTAAATCAGTTATGGTTTTTTCCTAGCCAGTAATCATAAGACAAGATGAAACATTAAGTATCTCTTTCAGGACCAGATAGGATTCATTCAGCACATCATCTATCTTTTTCCTCACATTAAAAAAAAATAAAAATGGTTGCACAAACAGATACAGAATGGTTATGGGCACTCCAGCCTACAAAAATTAAATCAAAATAACATCTCTAGTAATTTTGAACTTAATTGAACAATCAGGATAAATACGAGGCATGTACAGAGGCAAATTTGTGTGTATGGTAGTGGACAGAGAGGGATGGAATCAAATTTGTGTGTGGACATGGAGGGGTGGAATCAGATTATTGATGAATTCACATCAACCCTGGTGAGTTGTGAGTATGTTTTTGGAGATGACTGCTTTATAGAAATAGACTTCCATTCTCAACTCTAAGTTTTTCATCTTCGAAAAACTTTTACTTTGCCTTAACAAGTGTTAACAGGCTGGCAACTAGAAAGGTCTAGTGTCATTTTGTATCTCTAAGGGCTTTTTTTGCAGGATTCTCCCTGTTTTACCTGAGATCCAAAATGAAACTAATTTAACTGGAAATTGGGTAAATACAAGGCAAATCCTAGGTAAATACTTCCTCAGCAACATTAAAAACCCCATTTGTCAATTTGAATTTTTGTTATTAAAAACTCTGACAGAATTTTTTATATAAGCTGACTTGGTATCTTGGTTTGCTGAGGCTGAACACATGTAATTTGAGGACAGTCTTGTAAACACTTCTTTATTTATTACAGGGAAAGCCACTTGAAAATCTCAGTGGCCATTTGTAGGCCTAGATATCCATATTTTCATATCATCTGGCTCACACTGGAACCTGTAAACTCTGAAATGTTTGAGGTAGTGTGGTAGAAATTCCAAGGTCCTTACAAGGAATCATTTCCTTTTTAAGTAAAAACCAAGCTGTATTAACCCATGACACACAGATAAGGCTGGGTATGTGAATCTGTATCTGAACATCAAGGAGCTCAATTTGCCCATTTAGAACCAGGATGAATGAAATTGCTCTGAAGTTTGTGCTGCTTCTGAGACCCATGTAAGACATAATGAGCTGTTCGAGGTATCTCTGCATGCTCACCAGATGTAGTGCGAAAACAATTACATTAATGACACACAAAACCACAGCTTAAAAGATAGATTAACTTAAAAATATCTGCAAAACTGAAAAGGGTCTTTGTATCTCAGTTTTTCCACCTGTACACCATCAGTAATACATAACTATTATGTAAAGTAGTGCTGGACATACAAATGTACAAAATGACTATTGAAGATCCTCATGGAGCCTCATGAATTTATAGATGTGTATGGTGGGGTTCTACAATTCAGAAATTTCATTCTCTATTGTGACATTTTTGGATCTCTTTTACTTAAGTGTAATGGCAATGAACTGAGAAAAATAATAGGTGAATGTGTTGGTAAAGAGGTTTTTTAAAATTTTCTAAGCATTGCAGCAAGCCATAATTTATTCCCAACATATGCTAAAACCATCCAAATTAGCATAAATAAGTTTGGAGCTGCAAAATATAAGGACAGAGTCAAGCAAAAATCCAGATGCAAGAAAACCAAATCAGATATGGTGAATCTACACTGCATGGAATTTGGTATCCCAGAGAAGTGTGAAAAAGTAACATATGTATTCCACTGACCACAACAGGGAGGGAATAGAAGGAGAGGAGGAAATTTAGCATGTGCTATGCTTGCTCTTAATTGTTATTCCAACAAGTCAGGAGAATAAAAAACATCTAAAGCAAGTGCTTGGTTCTGCTGGGGGAATGTGTGCTTGAGTCTGCCTCCATCCAATTGCTTGGTAAACATCTTAGGAGAAAATCCCAAGCTGACATCCAGGCACTGAGCTCAGATAGTTGTTTTCAGAACTCTGATTTCCATTTCTGTTATTAAATGTTTAATCCTCTATCTCTCTATAGGTTATTACCCAAAGTGTACTGCACGCTTTTCAAGTCCTTGGGTACAGCCTGAGAGTGGAAAATTTCTTACCATTGCTAAGCTGCCTCTTGAAAAATGGAACTCATAACTCTGAAAGCAGTGATATCTGGATAAGAAATTTTTTTCCCCAACCAACAGCCCCATGAAATAAAGAGAACTGCTTTCAGACAGGGTGGAGAAGATCAGAAAGGCACACTGCTTGCTCATTTCTGAGCCACTACCAGTTTTGCCTTTCTGTCCCTACTGCAGTTCAGGAACCAAGCTGGAGTTTGATGCAAAGTCCAGTCAGACCCTAGCCCCAGAAATGCTGTGGGTCAGGGTCCCCAACATCAATCAATACAACTGCCACTCAGTCACAAGACTATTATGTATTCCAGTGATTTCTGTTATCATTTTTCCCCAAAGTGACAGTATACTGTAATTATGACTTGGTGTCTAAACAAGAAAGGGTCAGTTATCATGGAATGTGTGTAAATGAATTAAAATTTGGACAAATTTACACATTTCAGTGGAATTGAGGTCTGGAATTCAATGGGATTTCTAGTTCTGTCCCAACTCATCTCCTAGATATTACAGTAAAAATATAGACAGAATTGAATCTGCAGAACACAGTAGTTGCCTTAAATCAGTGTGTAACTTTTTTGACCTGTTCCTTTCTTCACCAAAGTACGTGGAAGTTTTGCCATTGATTTCAGCAGCAGCAAGATCAAGCCCTTTGAGATGAAATTTGTCATTACATGCACACTCTGCTACTAAGGTTAAGTGCACTTTCATCCTTTGATTGTTAAAAATCCATACTTTATTTGATGATTGTCTTTTAACAAAATCACTCTTGCTGTGATGCATTTATATTTCTAATGTTATTAGGAACTCAAAGGGTAGGTTAATTGGCTATGTTTTTCTCAAACTCACTTCCATTTCAATCTAAAACCTGACTGCATTTTGCAATACTGCAGACAGCATAAGCTGACATGAAAAAGATAAGCTTTATAACAGAACAAATTTTAACTCTACACAGAATATAGTAAGAAGGGAAAAAAAGAAAAATAAAAAGAAACTCAAAATGAATGTCTATGGAATCTTTCTGAAAAGACAGAAACTTTTCCTTTCTCTCTGTCTCAGCATTTTAAAGGAAGGTAATAGCAATGTTACTCTGTTTTAGCAATTTCTTTCAGATAGTATTTTTATTTTTTAAAAAAGAGAGACGCAAACATTTTTAAACAAAGTCATTACAGTCACAAACATGGCTTGCACTAGGATAAATAAAATGTTTTTACTTCTAGAGTTGTGTTTGCAAAGTGTGATTGGTGAATAACAGAAGCTGGGAGTGCTTTGTAAAAGTTAATCATAAGAAAAAAATTATTTATATACAGATGTTGGTTGTTACATCACTGTCTCCTTATTGTTATCTGGGAATATCTATGATATGATCTCAATCTGAAAGAGCAAATGTAAGCATAGCAACAAAGCCAATGTCTAGGGCATACTGGAAAGGAATATTTTTCTAGTGATCTTCCCTTGTGTGCCCTTTTTCTTCAAACAGAAGTTCTAGAAATTATATAAGTACCTCATCTGTTAATAATATTCATCTCACTGTCTTTTGTGTATTTTGTGACTCCCTTTTACAACTACAATTTTTTATAGCCTGTTCCCCCCTCCATTTTAATAACATCCATCCATTAGTAGCCCCAAAACATAACCACAATCAACAATTTATTCACTCACTTTTCTCTTACTCACTTTGTGTAAATACTCAGAGATGCACAAGGGAATAAGTTGTAAACTGCTTATAAAAGTCTGAAAATCTTCATCTGGTAATGGTTCATTGAAGCCCAAAGCACCTCTGTGTTTGAGAGCAAAACAAAAAAACAAAACCCAGGATGGTCCACGTCTTCTCTATCACAGCATGGGGTAGCTGGAAAGGGAAGGCACAATTATATTATTAAGATATTATTTCAGTATCATGATAACTCTGAGATTACTACATGTGAAGAATGGTATAGCCTTTGGTGTGAGCAGACCAGAGCATTTTAAGACTATCCCTGCCCATAGCCAATACTCCTCTGTGCCTTCCTGAGGACCCTGATGGACCATCTATGTTGAGTGATGTTGGGCTAAGACCTCCTGCCCAATGCCTCTTGCAGTCCACCAGCTGGAGGTACAACCCTCACAGTTCCGCTGCTGGAGAGCACAGTATGAGTGTTTCCAAAGAGGTCTTGGACCATGTCATCTGCTCTGGCTCATACTCCACTTAAATAAGTCAACCCAGACTGGTTTTGCCTGGAATAGATTAGAGACTCCTCTTGTGATCCCTTTTTTTGCTGGCATTGTTGAGAGGATAACCCTTGGCAGAGGTCAAAAACAAACAGCAAAGGAGCAGTAGTGTTTTCTGCTGGCAAACAATTTGGAAAATGAATGTCAGCCCGTGGCTTTACAGACACTCTGGGAGTATTTAGATCAAGATTGGGATGACATTGGAGAGTGATTGTTGACAAATAGTGCAAAATTAGGCACATTACAGAAGAGGTATATGAAGAATTCTAACTTTTTGTAAAGCATTATGTGTCCTTGAAATAGAATATCCTATGGAGGCCATTAAGCAAGATGTGAGCCATAAATCTCTTTGTACTCATTCAACAAAATATTAGTGCATTCATAAAGGAAGGGACAGGGGATTTTGAGTACTCTGAAATGTCTTCAATTGTGGTATTCTTTTCACACATGTTGCATTTGGCATTGACAGAGAAATAATTTGATTGCTGTCAAGAACCCTCCATGCCCCATCTCTCATTCCAATGGGGGAAAAATGTTTGGTTTGCTACTCAGAGTGCAGAAATGTCTGAGTTATTCCCACATGTTTCACCCATAGAGAACTACTCTGTCCTAGGTAGTACCATTGCAAGGCAATATGCATCTCGGGAATATTTTCACAGTGTCACAAGAAACTGAGCAAAATTTGCATCACATGCAATACAGTTGAATTGTGAATGCAATCTGCCATGTGCACATTGTATAACAACAATAACCTCCCACCCTGTATTGGTTCCACTGTAAAATGAATGTGAAAAAGATTATAAACTTTTCAGAGACATATGTAGCAATTTATAAATCTGTTTTGAAATGAAGCTGAGTTGAACTTTCATCCCACCAAGACACACTGGGTGGTTTCAGCTGTGTTTTTCTTTTATTTTTCCTATTGCAAGTCTGCAAATTCAAAATAATAGAGTTAGAAAAACACATTTTTCAAATGCACTGGCAAAAAAAAAGCCTATACACGCTTTTTGCAGACCATGTCACCTTCTCTGTATCAAAATACACAAGGAAAATTAAACAGCTTTCAGATTTGTTTTAGGCTAAATAATTAGTGTTGAGGTGCTTGTGTGTACTTTCAAAACCTTTGTAAGCACATCACCAGCTCAGTTTGACTTCCTGTTACTGAAATATTTCAACAGTCTACCAAACCTTGGTATGTGTTTCACAAATAACAAATAACTTAGCCTTTGGAAAAAAAATCCATATTACCTTCAGTATGCAAGCTATGATATTTTTTTAAATCAAGACAAATATTTACTTGCTTTATCATTTAAACTTTGCCCTTTGTTTAAAGGATGAAACTGTCTGTTGTTGCTTTTGCACTACCTTGGACCTTTCTGAAATTATTTAACTAACTATTAAAATCACTCAGGAGCTCTGACCAACACCTAGCTGCATGTATTTCTATGACCAAGTCAGGTGGCATTAGCAGCTGTGCAGGATTTCCCTACAGTTTTGCACATATTTTAATCGGATAACTCACTGTTTCCTTCTGCCTGAAGGGATCAATAAAGCAAGAAAGCAACAGAAGAGCCAGACCCAAACACAACTAATGTCTAGGGAAGTCATGTTAAATCTTAATTTTGTGAAGTAGTCTGTTGGTCACTGACTTCTTTACAGATGTTAATAGTTTTTCAGGTTGCTGCTGCCATATCTTGATTACATTATAGGTTACAGGAACCAATGAAAACACATTTGTGCCAATACATCCTGAAATTGCATTTTGTAGCTTAAAGGCAGGGGTAGTTGTACAGAAAAACAGTGAAGTTTCTTTCACTGCTTCTAAACATGAAGCCACAAGTACAACTGACTGGCCTGAATCAAAGAACTGGATATGTTCCTTGGTTCCCTCTGTAATATAGGTAATAAAAATGGTATTCTGCAATTTATTGCACATCCATGTTTACTACATTAGAGACTCTTCTGCTACAGGGGTATTTTTAAACTAATATTCTGACCTGGAATCTGGAAACAATTAATGTCATGCATTGTTCAGCTTTTGATGGACTGCAGCATTTCAGTGATACACAGTCTGGAGTGGAACTGCATCTTGAGGAGCTAAGGTAACAAAAACCACAGTGTACAGAAACAAAATACAGTGTGGTAGTTTGATAACCTTGAAGGTGACTTTTTCCAACCCACTGAATATCAGGTTTGTGGCCTGAAATGAAGTCCAGTGAGATTCATTACAGTTCCTTCTGTCACTAGAGTACTAAAATCCCAAATGCATCATTAACTCACAAGTGGGCTTTGCCATTTGGCAATAGAGGTTTGACACTACTCCAGTGACAAAACCATCCGCAGAAACACCATGGACTTCTGCTGCATGAAGAAGTAATTGCTTTTATATTAGAGATAAAAGAACTCATTTTGGTGCATTTAGTAGCTGTTGTACATTTTATAATGAAAAAAGAACTTCCTGTATGAAGGGCCTTTTCTGGATTTCCTTAGGGAATAGAGGGCACACTATGCTTCTCCTTAGAAGACTTAAAATACAGGAACACAGGAGTGTATCCACTCTTGCTAACAAAAGCACAGCTACTGAATGTGTAACATCTCAAAGAGTAGAGGTGTTGACTAACATTCCTCTTAGCTTTCAGTCATACATCAGGAAGAGGTGAAAACCACTAGTACAATGAGGCAATTATTCTTCCAGGACATCCCTTGGTCATAGTGATCCTCACTGTAAGTTACCAAGCCTCCAAAATACTACTAGAATAACTTCAGATGTCTCCAGGCTATTAATTTTGTGAACAAGGAACAAGAGGATTTTGGAAGGTATGGGTAATTGGTGAGTTCTTTCTTTCTCTCCCACCTAAATCCCCTTTTCCAACCTCCCCAACTTACCAGACCTCATTACTTGATGGCTGACGGAGTGGCTGTTTGAGATTACTTTTGATGTAAACCACAATGAGCCACAAGAGCCAAAGGCTACTTTGTCTCATCAAGGTATTGTCTTTGTCAGCACAAAGTTACCAGTAAACTTTTACAACCTCACAAGAGGGACTGAGGACTCATAGGCATTTTAGCTTGAATAATCTTCCTACCAACATTTCATTTACCTCAGACATTGCCTCAGCAGTGAGGAGAGGCCAGGGCAGATCCCTTCAGGACTGTACCAAACACCGAAGGCTCAGGCTGAGGTGCTGCAGAGTGCTGCTCCTCCCTGTCACTTTTTCAGGAAAATCCATTACCTTCTCCACCCACCATTAGGGTCCAAGTCCTGTTAAGAATCCATAACTCCTCCCTTCAGAACCTCTTGCTGCTATTTTGTTGAAGCAAAAAAAAAAAAACCAAAAACAAAAACAAACCAACCACCCCCCCAAAAAAACCAACAAAACAAAAAACCAAAACACCAACAAAAACCCCCCAAACAAACAAAAGACAAACATGTAACACCAAGCCAGTCTGGGAAACAAAAGGATGGATGCTGGGAAGGATGGGAGCTTGTTTAGGTTTGGGTCAGAGAGGAAAGCTCGGCTGATGTGCGGGTGTTAGTCCTTTTGGTACTGAAAGACCTTAGGAACTTTTCTAAAGATCTTGTTACAGAGTGTGTACATGGATGAGTGTGTAATGGTGTGTACCATTGTTCCATTAATCCAATGTGATAAAATTTTGGTTCATAATGTGTAGGCAAATATACTCACCTTAAATGCCTCCCACTAATAATGAATCAGAAATAAAAAATGCAGTTCACTAGATTTCATAAAGTTCAGCGATTAGTTGCATAAATAGTAGTGATTACTTACCTAAATAAAGGGATTTGGGTGAAACTTTCTTTGGTAGAAGCAAAAGGGCTGGTGGTGCAAAGCTTTTGTTTTTAACTGCCCTTTTACCCTTCCTTGGCTGTATTCTCCTTGCTTTATGATGGTGCAAAATTGCAGTGAGAGAAGAGGCACTATTTGGATGATATATCTTTACTGAAAGTTCAAGTTAATCAGGGAGTTCCTTTATCACTATCCAGTTTCCAGAAAGTTTCCTGACAGCCTCAGTAGGAATTCCACAGGCTCAGTTAAACTTGGACTGCCCTTCTGCTCAGGGCCAGGATCTCTCCAGTTATGGCTGTGGCAGCAAGAACACCTTCTGCAGATGTCTGGGATGCATTGTGTGATAAAAAGGAAAACTTACAACTTTACTGCCATTCATTTATCACCTGTATGGTCATGGATACAATAACAACTGCAGCATCAGTAGTAATTGCGACACATTTATTACACCATTTGGGCACACTAGTTACAGACCAGGACTGAATTGCTCCAGGCACTTTACAAAGAACAAAGCAATGATCATGATTCAAGGACTTTGCAATCAAAGTGGAAAACTAAGAGCAAAAGATGAAAATAGAAGATGGGAGTAGAAGAAGAGAGCAGCAAGACAGTATTGATCAGAGGACTCAGCACAGCAGCAGTCTTAATTGTTGTCAAACTGAATAATTTAAATCAGAATACTGATATGGAGGAACTGATTCTCTTGTTCACTACAGTGTCTTTGAGCTGTAAGCCTACCAAGTTTAATGGCATTCTTCTTAAAAGACACCAATACAACAATGCAATCAATTCTGCTTTGTAGCAGGATGTGAACTTGAGCACTGTGAATGACAGCAGGACTTAATAAACTAGACTAGGTTATTCTGTACCACAGAAATGCCCATCCAGCAAACAGAGAGAACTGAAATTAGCAGAGGTATTGAAGGTCACCTGCTCCTCTTTTTAGGAAGTCGTTCTCCCCGTTAAGGGGGGGGAGGAAAGGGGGGGGAGGATGTAGTCTGCCTGTGAACATGATTTTCACACAGAAATTTGCACTATATCCATCAGAACCAGCTGATGAATGTAGTTTTTCTACAGCTCTGCATGCTCAAGCCTGGGGGGAAGGGATTAAAACAAATAAAACCAGAGAAAAAAAATAGACTATAAACCTGGGGAACTATTACCTTGCCCAAACCTGCAACACTGGGGGTGGCCACAATACTTGGATCCCCTGATCCTTCCCAGACCTCTTGCTGGTATCTTCTGGTTGCCTGCTGCTTCATTTGCACAGAGAGCATTTCCCAAGGGCAACTAGGCAGCTTTTGTATTGAGGGCACACTGATGTCATTCTTTAGAGAGCTAAAAAGTCCAGCATGTCCAGAGTGTGGATGCACTGCTTGAGCTGTAAATTCAGAGTTGTGCACCTGGAACACAACGTTGCATTTATTTTGACCGCTTTGCTTTCATGCTTGGCTTGCAGAAATGTTTTGCTATATCAGATGGCACAAGGAATATATTTTCCTTTTGCAAAAATGATACATATTTGGTGATAAGTACCTTAATCATCAGCTATTACATTGTCCCTATGGAATCTTTCTCTTGCCATGCATTTTCAAAAGGCTGCTGATGATTTCTTTTAAAATCCTCTCAAAGACAATGGTTTTTTGTTGTTTTTGTTGCTTTCAAGAAATTTTTTAGCTTACAGAAAGATAATTAGTTCCTACCTTCACATATTCACCTTATTTTTCTTAAATAGAAAGAGAACATTTTTAAGAAAGAAAAAAAGAACAAATAACTTTATTGAGTCAATGATAGCATGCAATAGACAGCTTCTGGAGGAAAGCAGCCTGTATTTTATTATCAATTATTTATCCATTTTGCTACTCACTCACAGTCTCGTTTTTTTTCCTAGTTTTTCTGAGTCTCTTCATCCTATAATAAGGTCTTTTAATTTTCTTTTAATGTAAGAAATAGAAGTAAAAGACCCTGGTTCTGTATACTTGACAGAAACTGTTTTGTCTTTTTTTTATTATTTTTTTCCACCAGCCCTTATCCCTTACTTAATTCAGAAAAAAAAAATTTAAAATCTGTAGCACCCTGCCAACCACTGACTTCAGGGTACTTGAATAAAGTCTTTGTAAAGTCAGAGGAGGTGGTAACTTGAGTCAGAAAGGCAAAAATCACCAGGAACTGTTTTGGGCCTTTTAGTCTTTGACACATATCTAAGCAATCTGAATTGAGATGACTATTGATATTTTCGATTCCTACATGTCATCAAAATACTGTTCATAATGAAGAGACAGCCTTAAGCCAATATTTTTAAGACTGGAACCTTCCTCACTATCTGCTTTATCTGTGTTTAACTATCTGGTCAGACAGATTCATTGAACATTGAGCAATTTGTAACAAAATGGATGAAAGTGCAATTTGTAACAAAATGGATATAAGTATGTTGAAAAAGCTCACACGGTTACAGTGCACTCAAAACTGTAATTTAAATAGACAACAAGGTAAGAATTTAGATCAAGCAGCAGTGGTTTTATAAAAGGCAATAAGAACAAATTTTGGCTTAATTTTTTCTGCTATTCTGGGAAGCATAAACAGAAGCAGACCCTTCAGTGCACAAAAATATGCTGGAAATACTTACTCAGAACTAATAAGACATTTCAAATAGTCTTCTTCTATTTATAAAATAGACTTGCAGTCAGTCTGTATAAGATTGCCTTAGGTATACTCGGGTGCAGCTCAAGGACACAGACTCCATCCTCATTTGCACCCTGCTACATTTGAGGAAATGGAAATTACTGGATATGTTGTGGTTAGTGACCACAAACATTTGAGTGCTAAATAATAATAACATAATGCCTTATTTTACTGCCTAAAACACTTTAAATGTGGAACATACACATGACGGATACATAAGAAAGATTTTTTTAACCTAGTGTCAGAACAATAAACACTGTGACAAGGTTTAATAATGACCACACGTACAGGTGAACGTCAGGCTTTCCCAAGGGAAGGATATACAAGGACACAATGCAGCTAGAACTTGGAAACAAACACTTCAACAAACATAGTTTAGGAAAGAAGATGTTATTTTAACAAAAAACAAAGATTGATTTAATTTCTCCTCACAAGAATGGGAACTGTCCGCAGTGTGGATCTGGGCACAGGCACACTCAGTATCACCAAGTGTGACATGAAAAGCTTCAGCTCCTTCTCCTAGCTTAGCCTGGCTCTCAGGGGACAGAACTGCCTCACAAAGGACACTGCCAGTGCCAGGTGCTGAGATTTTGCTGGCAAGTTCTGTGGCTGTTAGTATAAACTGAGTTGACCCAAAATCCTGTGTAAGAGAGTATGTATGCCATTTTCCAGCACACACTGGTAAGGACAGAAGTCTGTGGGGAGACACTGGTAAACAGCAGCAACAGAATTTTCGTGAAGCAGGGCTGTATTTGCATTACAAAGAGGAGCTCCCTTTTTCAAAAGCAGTAGTGCACACAATTAAGGGATTTTCTAATATGGATTATACAGGGTTAGAATCTGAGCACTACTTCTAATTCCCAAATTAACCTTGCTATGAAGAAGGAGCCTACAAGAGATGACCTGGAATTTTATGTGAACTGTCTTTAGCTATTTTGTAACTCAAGGATCTTGAGTCTGTCTACCTTATGATGCAAGCTAGAATTGGGAGAAATATTCCAATTTTCATCCTTGAAAATGTTTCCATATATTTAGCCACAGATTTTTAATTGAATTAGAGCCTGCAGATATTATTGTGCTCCTCTGCCTGTGTAGTCTTTGTGTAATGAGCAAGGATATTTCACTTTCTTTCATCTTATTAAAATCAGTCTAGCAACTTGCAAAGACAACACCCATTCTTCACTCAGTGAAAACAAATGCAATGAACAGTATTAAATGTAGCAATATGTTGCAGCTTGTGCTGTTTGCATTTTGGAAGTAGAATGCTGAGCTCAGGATGCCATTTCCATCACAACACACTTCACAAACTGCACCGATGGAAAACCTGATGTGCCTCACAATAAAAAGTACTTTAAAAGATAGAGGAAACCATTGGGTTTTTCTGTGGATATTTCTCCTCTCATTCTGTATCCTTGGCACAGGTAGCCTGTGCTGAAATTAGGGCAATACTCAAGAGCAAATTCCATAGGCTCAAATTCTTGTCTGAACATGAAAAATGACAGAGTAATTAAAAAATCATTAAACTGAAGATGCTGCAGAGGTCGGTGTCTGGAATTATTGCAGAATATGACCACAACTGGTCTTGCTCTGACCATTTTCTGGGCATATGAATGACTCAGAGGGACCTGATCCTCCCTCACTTACAAGGAGCAGACAAAATATAGACACCTTGGTATAATTGTTGTCCATGACAATGAATTATCAACTTTTAATAGACCTTAAATTTCATAACATAAATCATAACAATTTTGATAAGTTTTATATAAACATGAGAAAGACTGAAAGATTCTGCTCTGCACCTCTAGAAAGATCATGTGGCATGGTACTGTGCATGTTCTTCATATTGTGCATTTTCCTACATAAAAAAAAAAAAAAAAAAAAAAAAAAAAAAAAAAAAAAAAAAAAAAAAGAGTAGAGCTTGTCTTTGAGATAGTTGTAAAACATGAGAATAGGAAGGGATTCTTGGAAAAAAAGACGGAAGGAAAGAAACAAAAATTTTCTAAACTGACTCTTGATATTGGTCTTGAGTGCCTGTTTTAGCTGCAGATATTAGCAATTTGCAAGATGGACTAACCCAGGATCTGCCTTCATGCTTCAAGAGCTAATAGTTGCTTCTTTGTTTGAAGGTCTATGAGCATAATTCATGGTAAGAGCAAAATCTGAAGAGTACTCAACTCAGCAGTGAAAAATACAGCTCAGGAAACTCAGCCAAATAAAATAGATGGCGGTTGAGGGGTTTAATGTACGTGAGGATAAATTTACTTTTCTGAGTGTTGCCTTATTTGTTCTTTTCTTAACTTGGAGAAGCTATTTTTCATCACTTTTTCATTTTTTAATGCAAAAACTATTTTTGTTGCTAGAAAATTATACAGAAAGACATGGCAAACTGCCTTGAAATCATCATATCCACACGGAACTGGCAAAAGGCCCAAATCTTCCACTTCACTTTGCAAGTGAAAATTTTCTCACAGCTCCCATTCCAGCTTTCTTCTAAGACAAGGCCTTGACCCCCTGAGGCCTCTGAGACTGCTCACTGAAAAACAAAACAATGGGAAAACAGGATATCTTACAGAACCACATTTTTGAAAGGAAGAAAAAACATTTGTGACTATTCTCTCTCTTTTTTTCTTTGCTTTGTTTGTTTTATAATTGCAGTAAAACAGGTAAGACAATGCACAGCATCTGGGCACACTAATCCAAAGGCAGCACTGCTGCTGGTTTGGCAGACAAGACAGCCTCAATATGGGTAAAAGATTGTCTGGCTCCTCTCAAACAGGGAGGCAACACTAACAACCTAGACATAACCTTGATTTTTAGCAAGGTATTTAACGTGTTCTCCCACAATATCCTTTTTGACAAGATGGTAAGATATGAGCTGGAGAGATGGACCTGTCCAGTGAGTGGAATGCTGCTAAACTTCAAAACTACTGGTGTAATTAACGTGCCAAAGGTGAATTGACACCTGGATACAAGCAGAGTTCCTTGGAGGATGATGCTTTGTCCAATGCTGTGCAGCATCTTTCATAAAAGACTTAGATGATGGCGTGTAACATACCCTCTCCAAGCTGGTAGATGAAAACTAAACCAAAAAGCAGATACTTTTGAAGGAACAAACATTATTCAAACAAAAATCAGTAGCTGGAATAACGAGTCGAAAAGAACTGCATTGTGTATAGCAAAGATAAATAGGGTACAGATTCAATCCAATTCATTCCAGGTGAACAGGCTGGGGGTGTGTGTGCCTGGGATAGCTCTGCTGGAATGGCCCTGGGGGTCCTGGAGGGCATCAATCTGAGCAAAACATGCATTAGCAAGAGAACAGACAGTGGATCAAAAGATGTGTTTATTTCAATCTCCTCAACACTTCTTGGGCTACACCAGGACTGTGGTTTCCTGTTCTCTTCCCTCTGGTTCAGGAAAGATGTCAAAAACGGGAGTAGGTCCAGTGGAAATCTACTGAGATAATTAGAGGATTGTAGAACTTGACATAAGGAGAAAGCTTAAAGGAACTTTAATTATTCTTGGAGTCTATGATTAAAATATTCTGCTTGCTTTCTTTTGGCTTGGAAGACAGATTATTTAAAAGAAAGGTATGTGAATCAGTGACACATTGCCATCCCACAAATATTGACTTTAAATGGCAAACTTACGTTTCCCCACTGATTTCAGCATTTCCTCTTGTAGACTTTTCTGTCTCTTTGTATCATCTCACTCTTCTGAAGAAAAAAAACAACCAATACAACAAAAAACAAAAACCCACTGTTCTCTAGTGTTAGATACTAGAGATTCTTGCTATAAAAATGATTTTGATACAACAGCAGTGCCCAGACTTCACATTGGGATCAAGAAAACAAGTCCAGATTCCAAGGGAAGAAACACTTTTTTGGTTAATCAAGATGGTATGAAACCTCATTTTCTATGTAAAGATGCACTGAAAAATAAAAATATGGAGGTAAACGAAACACAGCTCTTAATGTGTGTGCAGCTGCACTGTTTCCAGATCAATTTAAAGGAAATTATTTGAGGCATACAAATTTCTGGTGAGCAAGAAAGAGTCAGATTCCTTTCTGAGAACTTGCAAAATAAAGTCAAAAGAAGTTTGAAAGGTGAATTAAAATACAAGGGAGAAAAAAGCAGCATGGCTTATTTTAAAGTTGAATTAAAGGTCCTTGTGGTGTTGACTGTTTAACAGTCTGTCTGTGTCCCATTCTTGCAAGGGCTTCTGCATGCAATGGGATCACTCCCATTCACAAAAAGCAAGTAGTATCTAAAACATGCAAAGTCACTAACCATTAGTTTCATTTGCTCTTCCTTTTTATTTTAAGACCCTGTGTCTGGGATGTTGTTGACCATGGCACCTTAGTCTAGCAGAAGAGAAATAGCTTTCCCTGCTTCCTAAAATGTCACGGATAATCTCATTACATTTTCTCAATGCTTTCTTCCAAACATCACTTTGACACAGGCATAGAAATTCCTGCATTTATGAAATTCAGCAGGTCCTTCTTAATTTAGCAACTTAAATTTCTATCCTTGAAGTGTAAGCTCTGTAGTACTCAATACTTTTCAGCTATTTTAACAGTGTTGTGCAAAAGAGTATTAGTTAGAACTGACACTGTTTCTATCCACTTAATGCTCCAGGCTCCATCACTTCTTCAGACATGTCTACTGTGCAGGAGGGATAGAGGTTTCTGTCTCATATAGGCATTTGACTTTCAGAGGTGTCAAGTAAAATGCCCCAGAGGAAATGTGTTTGACATTGTCAGTAATAGTGTCCTGTTGATAATTCCTTCTTTTAAGTGTCCAAGTTTCCTTCAGGAAAAAAAAAAAGAGGAAAAAATTTAAGCATTTGTGATGAATGTTTTTTTCCTGTGCATCTCTGTAATTTCAAACCTTCATACTCTTCTTTAGCCAGATGTGTCCAAAAGCGTCACACCCTATGACTTCAGATGAAATGATGTAAAACCATGTATTATTTATTCGTTACCTTTTTCTTTCTTTTTCCTTTCTGAAATTCCATTGCTGCTATAAAACAGTAAAACGTGTGTAAATGCACAACCAAATTGTCTTTTTATATCTTGCCTTTGGCAGAGCTGAGCGCAACAAAATCTTAGTGACATGTATAATTTGTTTGTCTGATGCTCTGTCACATTAAGAGACTTTCAGACCCAGCTCACCTAGAGATTAGATGAGTAAAATTTTTGTCATGACCCTTGGGCATGATTTGTCTGGGTTCATTTGGATGAATTCACATTATACATGCCAAATAGTGAGTCAAATAATTACCTGCTCTACTTTACTGAAGTTGAGAGTGTGGTTAACTGATGAGCTTTATGTCATTTTTGCATTGGATCTGGTACAGCTTTAATTTCTTTAAGTAGCCCTGTGGTGTGTGTAGGTTGAACATATGCAACCAAATGCAGTTAGCAACAAAATGATTTTTGTCTGACTACAGAGGGTTTCACCTGAACATATCTATTGTGCTCCAGTGGTGGTGAGTCATTTCTCAGTTCTGGTCAAATAGCTTGAGAAAAGCCTACAACTGAACTGTTTCTGCTGAATATCTAATTATCATGAGAAAATGTAAAAAGTCCTCACAATTTTCTCCCCTTCGCTTCAAGCATCAGAAAACCACTGAGTCACCACTTGACCAAGTAATTTGTTAATTTTTTTCCAAGCAGTTGCCTCCCCTACATTCATAAATTAAGCAGTAATAAAAATGGTCTCCAGCCTGATTAATTTACCAATGTGGCTGTCTAAGCAGACTGTCAACAGACAGTCCTACAGGGTACATGATTCATAACCAGTTAAGAATAATATTTGTTTTTTGTATATTTTCTTTGACATAGTCAAATTTAAAGAAATTCAACAATCTATCTGGTTTGACTCATCACTAAGTTTCATTCCCCTCCTCATATAGACCCTGGTTATCATTAAGGAAATGACTTAGTTACAAAATGGTAATATGACTTGGCCCAAAAAAATGGAGGCAGAATGCAGAGCTGTGGGAGCAATTTGGAAAGGTTGATTCAAGGCCCATGCTCAGTCCACAAAAGTGATCTATTGCTCTGTGACTATTTTCCTTCCAGCTGTAGCCGGCAAACTCTGCTATACTGAGGTACGTTCCTAAATTGTGGCTGTATTATGCCTTGGATAGAAGTCAGACACTTTTCTGAAGGGGTTCCAGTGAGGCCTTAGATGCTGATCATGCCAGGAAATATTGTCTAAAAAAAGCTAAACTTAAATCTCATCACTTAAAATCAGCTTTGCAGCAGAGAGACTGAAGAGAAGACCTCAGAGACACTCTTCAGAGGCTTTCTGGAATTTTAATCCCCTTGGTAATCAGTCCTGCTCCATAACAGTGCTAGGGAACAATTATCAATCACATGCTGAGGAAGTTTTAGTGATGCAGGAGTTTAAATAAAGCAAGCTGTTGAAGCCTTTTCTCACTGTTACCACTGCCAACTCAGCAACACTGGTAATAGCAAGGGTGGGAAATTTTTTTTGGAAGACTTTTCTTAGAAGAGGGCTTATATACAGCTGTAACTTCTTTTGATCCCTGTAGAAACATAATCACAGTAGCTTAGATAAAATCTTAAATTTAAGCATTTGTTTCCATTTTTCCTCATGAAATTCTTGCTATGTTTCATCTGTTCAGTCTTAGTGAATTGGATAAGTATTTAAAGAAAATAAAAACTTTTAGAAGTTTAATGGATAGACTTTTATAAAAATTATGAGTTCTGACTTTACAATGTTCTATCAATATATGTTTGGAAAACAAAATAGTTTCAAAGA
This sequence comes from Phylloscopus trochilus trochilus, assembly GCA_016584745.2. Lineage (NCBI taxonomy): Eukaryota > Metazoa > Chordata > Aves > Passeriformes > Phylloscopidae > Phylloscopus > Phylloscopus trochilus. The sequence goes on from WQNJ02000546.1 coordinate 37,256,412, forward strand.
AAGGCTCAACCCAACCGCTTAAGATGTTTTGGGAAATATGACAGTTGGAATATGTTCTTAATATTCATAACTAAATATTTACACACTCTCATATGATTGTGTGTTTTAATGGAGTTTAACATGTAAGCATTGTTTTTAGAATGCTTAGCTACAGGAGAATTTAAAGAAAATTTAAGAATTTAAATAATTGATGTGAAAGAAAACACAGTGACTTATCCTCAGAACTGTATGGTTACATCCTGTTCTTCTCTAAAGGCAGAGTTTGCTCCTTAGATCTGTGAGTGTTGGAGAACAAAGAGCAAATCTCCATGAATTACTAAAATTGAATATCAAGTAAAAAATCTGTATGATTAAATGCGGAGTCATACAGTAGAGAGGTACACAATGTCCACGAATGATTTTTTAAAAAGTGCTAAGCATTTACTAGGGCCTTTTAAAGCCCTTTAAGGCATTTTTGAAAGGCACGAGTCACATCACAACTAAAGAGGCAGAAAAGCAGAAAAAGGCTAGAGAACCCAGCAAATGTTCTTTCACTGAAATTTTTAAATTCTCAGAATTACTTGAGATAAATATTGCAGGGATTTGGAATAGCGAAATTAAATAACAGCACTTAGATGACCAACAATATCAGATTTTACTATTTGGCTTGGGTTTTCTGTACCTTTTGGGTATTCTTTTTGATATTATATCCTTACCTCTCTCCATCAGACCTCTCTCACCACCTTCAATTCCATCTTTTCATTGGTCTCATCAGCTTGTTATATCTTGGTTTTCTGTAACGTACTCAAACTATGACAGATGCATACTTGAACAGATGGTTTCCAGACAAATGAGCCAACAGGTGAGGAAAATGCTAAATAGGCCAAGCATACTTTTCCAGAAACTGGAGCATGATCTGAAACATTGCCAAGATCTGATAGGTTTGGTTTTCATTGATTGTTTTTTGGGGTTTGTTTGTTTTGGTGTTTCTTATTTTGTTTGGTTTTGTTTGTTTTGTTTTGTGGGTTTTTTTTTTTTTGGGGGGGGGGGCGGGGGGTGCTATTTACAGCCTAAGTTTGGGTCTGCCATCTGATTTCTGAAATCATCTTGTTCATGAGCAGGTAGATGTGTCTATAGTGTTGCTCTTTACTTCCTAAGAAAAAATGGCTCTTATCCAGTCGTTAAGTTCTGCCTCCAAAAAACTGCCTCTCACGCTATCCATTATGGGATACCCATGAGATCTGCCTTACTCAGACATAGAGACAAGTGGCATCAACAGAAGCACTTCAATTTCTCTTCCTCATTTTCCCTTCCTCCACTCTTAGATCCATGAGGAAAATCAAGGGAGTAGACCCAAATGAGTAGCTCTTGTTCATCCCTGCTGTCTTGTGAGGGCTGCCTGGGGCCCTTAGGGGAAAATCTGCTGTGTCCCTATGTTTTGGCAGGATGGGGGAGAATAGCTGGAAGACAATTACCAGGATCAATTCAGAGAAGGCTACTGCCACTAGGAGGCTGGCTGAAGGGTTTGTAACCTGTAGCTCCCCATCCATTCTGGACATGTAAGGATTTATACATGCTGTTGTGGTTCTGGAGAATACAGAGGGCACGGAGCCCCACTGAAGAAATTCTAAATACTCAGAGTGATGGTCAACTGATAGGCACTACTTAATTCCCCCCATTAAGCATAAAAGAACAAACAGAACATAACACAACAGAGCTTTACAGAAAAAGATATAATAATTTATGTACAAAATACTATTTACTGAAGATGAGACATGCTAATGACATCATTCTTACAGAGATGGCTTTCAGTCAATGCAATATTTGAAACAAGGCATAAGCTTCCTAGGGTAATTTTGTTAGCAACATTTTCTGCCCTGTAATTTTAGGATACTTGTAGCAGAAATGGTGGGTTTTCAAGAGTCATTTTGCTCAGGCTGAATGTCTGACTGCTAATTACATTCAATATGTGTTCTTGTTCTACTGCATCAAGTTGAATACACGCACAGAAGCTATTTAAATAACTTTTATCTGAATGGCTATTTCTGGCTAATATTATCTCTATGTATTTATTTCAGGTTGCAATGAATTCTGTGAATGATCTCTATAGTCTCTTGCTTCAACTGCAATTGTCTATTTCTGAACATCTTGTCCACAACTTCCTTCCTTTTTGTGAATGTGCAATGTCCCCAGTATGACTTCTGCCAATACCCACAGCCGCTGTACGGACCAATACAAAATTTGTGATCTAGTGTTTAAGTTGTACTTTGCTAGGGTCATAGCACATGCCGCTTCTTTGAAAGGCCAAATAAATCTCCCCACTAATCTCTTTTTGAAGAATAGAAAGGAGGGAATATGACAGGTTTGGAATTTTTTTCCTTCTGGAAAATGGCCAATCTGTAAGTTGGATGGAGTTTCTCACTTTGCACAACTTCTTCCGAGCCTCACATCCTTAAAAGCAAGCCATATTGAATTCAGTATCTAAGCAGAAAGAATTAGTAGAGTCCTTCAGGTGGACTATTAAAATATCTTATTAGGTATTTTGAAATCCACCATAATCATGAACCCCATCAGACTTAGTATATGTCACACAGGTGGTTATTGGGCTGTTGAGAGTTTAAAAGTGATCAAACTGAGCATATCAGGGATGCATTGTGGCTGATGTGGCTTCCAAGTCCTCTGTTGGTATAACAATACTTTTTGCCACAGGAAAAAAAAAAAAAAAAAAAGATGCTGGGATAGAATTTAAATTTTTACAGTTCCATGCTAGCCTTTGTGTATTTTTCAGACTATGCTTATCCTGAATGACAGGAAGAATCATTCCGGTGCCAGACATGATGATGCCTGTGGCTGTCATTTTTATGCAAAGATCAAAACAGATATTGGTACCCTTGGAAATTTATATACTAAAGGAAGGAAAAGCAAAACTTAGTTCTTTTTGGTTTACACTTTGTATTTCTGATGAAGGTTACTGTTGGAAAATACATTTGACTCCACTGCTAAGATATGGTCAGGAATCAACAAATGATAAGAACACTGAATAGAGGAAATATTCTCTGAAAAATCTATGGATCTATCTATTCCTGGATTCTTTTTAGCTTTGTTGAATTCAATTTGTTTTTATGATGCAATTTGTTGTCACCTTTTTGCTTTCATATTCCTAATATTCCTATCAGCAATTCTGACAGGAGATATGTCCTTTTTTTATCTCAGTTGTTATTCCATTCTTAAATTCAAAGAGTAGGAGAAAGCACCACAGTCTGGGAACCATGGGTTTGGGCTGATGTTGTAAATTCTCAGACTATAATATGAAGAAGTAATGGAACAGGCTGCCCAATGGAGACATTGAGGATGCCCCATCCCTGGAAGCATTCAAGGACAGGTTGCATGGGGCCTTGAGCAACCTGATTTAGTGAGCTACATCCCTGCCCATGGCAGGATGTTTGGAACCCTTGCAACCCTACCCATTCTATGATTCTATAATTCTGTAAATTATTTTCCATATTTATTAATGATCAGAATGCATATTTATATCTTCAGGGACAAGTATGTATTTTTCTGATTAGTTTTAATATGACTCCTTGAGAATTGTATAAATATTCTGGAGAGATGCTCAAGTCATTATTAGTCTGTATATTTATATATATATGTCTATATTTTTTTATATATATATGGCTATACTATAAAGCAACCCAAAATACTTTACATAACCCATTCCATGCAGTTTGCCAAACACCACCTGCAGATGATATTTGAAATACTGACATCTTACTCTATTGAAAATCCTTTTCTGTGTGCTCTCTCCCACGTTCTTCAGACTCTGTTTCTAGGCTGAGTATGGTAACATCCATGTTCTACATTTGCTAGTAAAGTGCATATATATGCTGAGCTATTAAAAGAAATAGTGACCAGAATCCAAGTCTGGGTTATTTTTAAAATCACCAGAAATATGGACGGCATCATTAAAATGCTGGCAGGAAAACTATCTCATTCATTCCACAGAACCACGGTTAAAATTCCGGAGTCTCCCCTCTGCTGAACTCTCCCTCAGTTTCTGACAGCCACAGAACATGCTGACAAGGTGTGTAAAAAGTGTGGCCTTGTCCCTTCTTCTGGCACATTATTATTTTCACGTAGTAAGATGGTAATACCATCCTTTCGCAAAATTGCTGTGGGTGGGGGCAATGTGGAGAGCAAAATTAGACATATGCTTGGACCGATCAACCAAATGTCTCTTGGCTGTTCTCTCTGCAAAAATACAAGTAATTTCATGACATAAAGATTTAGTAGATGTTATTTAATTTTAATCTATTTTATAATGCTTTAGTACACAAGGGAGCAAAACTTTTCCCGTGTATGCTTTTGGAACACTAACCCTTTCTGTAGGTCTGCAGCTTTTATGGTCTGGAATGACACTGTTATGAAATCACAGAAACAGGAGTGTCCTCTTTCATGCTGCTCTCAAACTATTTCCCCAGCCACCTTTTAAAGGATCCCCCAACTTCTTTGTTTATTATCCTCTAAATTAAACAGCTGTAAAGATGCTAGATCATTCTCAGCATATTCCATGTTGTCATATAAGGTTTATGAATGTAGTACTCTCTTCTTGGTCTCATTTTACTTATTGTAAAGTTTTCATGATTCTGTTACAGTTTCCCATCATGTTTAATATCTGTTTCTGTTGAAAAAGCTATTAATGAGAATCACTTGGGATCAGCTGTGGCTTAGACAATAAGCATTCACAAATAGTTTATTTTACATTTGGCATGTGGACCATATCCCTAATGCAGCTCTTAAAGCCCTTTTAAAACTGGAAAGTGTCCTTTGGTTTCATTAATTCAGCTGCATATTGAGGGGTGATTTCATTTGGTTTTCATTTCTATCTGTACAATTAAAATGCTCTACAATCACCCAAGGGTGTTGATGTGGATGACTATAGAAATTTTACAATCTGAGCAAACATTTTGTGGGTTAGTTTGCAGGACAATGACAGGCTTCCCATTTGAATATTAACTCCAACTCCCATTGCACCTTGTAAAACTAGTACCTTTTAATTATCACTGAAATTATTTCTTTTTATACAGTCTTTCAGTGTCTCTCTTCAAGACTGTCTTCCATAGAGCATTGAACACTTCTTGTCTGAATAATTCCTCTTTTTTTAACAAACAACATTCTAACAGCAGAACTGGCTAGAAATTAATTTTCTTCCAATTGTTTTGTCAGAAATATCAGTTCAATAAACCAAATGCATGAAACTGTCTCTCAGAAAAGTTGCTTGGGACTGGAAAGGAATTTCTGTTCACAAAAAAGGGTAATGGCTGTGGTTCCAGAAGCACCATTTACTTTGGTGTATAATGCATTTGTATGGAAAATGGAGGCTCAAATCTCTGCTCTGCCTGTATCAGACCAGCACCTTCAACCAGCCGCTCCACATTCCAGCTTCAGGCTTGCCAAACAAGTTACTGTTATTCTGTGTTATTCTGTGGAGAAAGACATCAATCCTTCTTTCATTTGTCATGAGAGAAGAAAAAAAAAAAAAGGAGTAAGACAAGGAGAGGTCACCTCATCATCTTGATGTGAAACTGGAAGTTTTCAAAATCTTGTGCTTGTCTGACCAAGATTCAAATCTCCCAGTCTGTCGTTTAGTGTCAGATGCTGCAGATTTTAGACTTTGGGCACATAAATGGATTAGACTGAGTTATGCTATGTTAATGAAGTACAATTCAGGAATGGGGCTGCCACAGCACATTTTAGTGCAATTTCATTAAAGTCTCTTATCAATTGCATTTGTTTGCCTGTAGCAGTACCTTCTCAATTTCTGTGTGTCTACAGTTTCCTTGCCCACTTTACATAATTTCTAGAGGACTCTCTGTCCCTGTGAATTTTGGGATCACTTAATTAAAATTATAATTGCTGAAAAATCAGATGAGATTAAAACCCCTCTGTAATTGGGCTTGAAGCACTTCTTTCTCTTCTTGGATTTGGAGAAGTCTCAACTCCTTATAAGCATACAATCCAGCTCTTTCACTTTGCATTCTGCTTTACTTTGCTCCTACATCTCCATTTAATTTTCAATATGAAGACTCAGATCTTCAAACTGTGCTTGGAACTGCGATGTCACATTGAATTCGGTGGCAGCTTTGACACACTGCTTCTTTCTGCTCCATCAAAACAGACATTTGTCAGCATCTCCAAAAGTGTGGAGGGTCGATACGCAATGTGAGGTTTTTTGTAAACTGCATTGCATTTTACATGAAGTGGGAATATCTCCAGTACATGTTTTTCCAAAAGTGATATTCCATCAGGTCTTGACTAATATAATATCCTCCTTTAACTGAGTATAAATTCAACAACTTTATATAATAAGTATTATAAATTTATATGTAATAACTCATCCAAGAGATTGGCACTAACTTTATGCCTTTTTTAGAAGAAGAGAATATTCTTTTTCTATACTATGCAGTGAGATTTATTTTACAAATTATCATTAATGTTAAGCATACAGCATTGTATCTGCCTAACAATTACTGTGGCCTTAATAAAGTAGTTAAAGGGTTCAGCCAAAAGAATCCCTTGAAGTTTTACTTGTTCTCTTTTCTACATAGCAACCACTATCCCTACAGACATTCTTTGCCTACATGTAGTAATATGATAATGAACACAGTAACAGCCTTGTTCACAACCTATCTTTGATTTCTTGCCCTTGACATTCCTCCTCCTCCAGCTAGTCTCTTTGTGTTCCAGAGCTAAATGATTTATCATCTTGTCAGTGGATTTCTTCTACACCTTGTATTTTTTGTCCCACCCTATGCCTCTCAGTAATTTTTATCTGTTTTTTGCATTGTTTGTCAATGTCTTGACAGCTCTCACGATCTGGCACACGGTACAGCATGTGGTCAGGAGGAGAACTTTCCACAGTAAAACAGGATTTTAAGCCATGGCTTAAAAAATCATGATCATAGAAAATCCACAGATAAATGGAATAACTTGTTTTTCACAAACACATTGGTACGACACAAAATATATGTCACATCTTCCTATGTTGTCTGGACAGGTCTGAACTCAACTCCTAACGCTCCATACAGTTTCTTCTAGAACTATTTTACAGTTAATTAAAACTGGGCTACAGTGGGGTCAAGGCTTTAAATGATGTGACAAACTGAACCAAAAATAGAGCAAAGAGACTGATGTGTGACAGACAGTTCTTGTAGTAGAAGGATTAGAATTAATTAGAGAAGTTAAATTTAAGTTCACAGCTACAGATGGTTTATGTTATTATAAAAAAAATCAATTAACATTTTAAAAGCTCTCCCCATGTTAGCAATCAAGTCACAAGTTAAAACACTCTTGGACTTGTGCAATAAGCTCCAGATCTTCCAGTTACCTGGTGCTCAGCCAATTTCCCAACTGTGCCTATAATAGTGCATTAACAGCCATCCAGTCTGTTCCCCAAGCACAATATTGGATCTGTCACTGCAACAAATTGCAGATCAGTGACCTCAGTGGTAAATGTTTAGTATTGTGTTTGGCCTGGGTGTTGTATTTTTGATCCAAAACAAAGGCAGAGATTCAAGACAAACATCAATGTTCTCTATAACCTTACACCTCGTGTTTTAAAATAAAAGTGACATGGAGGAAATGGCATTTTAAACAGTAAAAAGATGAGCTGTTTCCTGCTTTAATTGTTTGTCTTTTTGGTGCTATGTTCATGGAAAAATATGGCAGGAAAAAAGAGGAAAAGAAAAATAACGAGTAACAGCTTGCATCTCTTTGGCATCAAGTGTAGGGAAGCTGTGTTCTTCCTGAGGCAAAGAAGTTTCACAGCAATGGGTTGGGACCAGTGAGCTGAGTGCAAGAGATGTATGAATGAGAAACTGGTGGTGTGCTGAGAGGGGTCTTCAGAGCTGCTTTTAGTGGGCTAAAAAGTACTCAGGACCCAGCCACAAATACTTTGTTCGAGTGTTGTCATGTGTTGGGGAGTTGCTTTAGTACACCAGATCCAAGGACCACATGTCTATCTGTTATGGAAGCTGATTAAGTGTGTTCCTGGAGCACCTCCTCTAGTTTAGTGACATCTCAGTGCAATCCAGCTTGGATACACCAGAGCTGCTCTGCAATGTGGACAATAACAGAGTACAAAGAGGTGAACACAAGTCTTACTTCAAAACTCACTACCAGTCTGAAAGACATGGGAAGGTAGACAACATGGACTTGTGTCTAGCAAGTGAAATAATAATTCAGCAAGGTGCATTTTGGTGCCAAGAGACATGAATAACTAATATCCAAAAGCATCTTGATATTCATGGATATAAAATGTTATATCATTTTATAACATTGTCATCATTATATTACCATGCACACCCCATCGTTTCTACCTTCAATAAATAATAGTGTGACCTATGGAGGCTGTCTGCTAGATGAGGATGTCTTTTCAATGATGTTTAAATCAAAATACATTTAGGCATCCTGGAATTTAACTTTGATCAAACATGGATGTAACTTTTTCCATTATAATGTAGATTAAATGCCCTCACTAGCTGACCATCTAGCTGTAACTGTGCTCTGCTCTTCAGATAGATGCAAAGGCACTCCTCTTGGGATAGATGCAAAGGCACTGCACAAGGAATTTCTTATTGTTACTGTAAGTCCACTTCCCTCGTTGGACTCCAGCAATAAAAGGAGGTCTTCTCTTCACTGTGTGACCTAAGTATATTATTTAAGCTGATAGGCACTCCAGATCTTAATAAAGACAGTAAGACTGTGGATGAACAGTTAATGTATACTGAGGCTTGAACAAATAGAACAGCTGGGAGTAAATTTTGGCCAGGTGTTCAGCTGTTCCAGGGTCTATGAAATGAGACAGGGTGGTCCTTCAGACACCTCCAAAGAGGACTAGGGTAGCAAAAACCTAGGCCCAACTCCTAGCACCATGCTATTAAATGTGAAGTTCAGCTTTATTTTTGTGTAAAATAAAACACTACCTCTTTAATTTTTAATTTTTTTTTTTTTTAATACTCAGTTCTGTAAAATCATAGAATCATAGAAATATTTAGTTTGGAAGAAACCTCTAAGATCACTGAGTCCAACTGCTAACCCTGCACTGCCAAGTCCATCACTAAACTGTGTCCCCAAGCTGGCATCCACACCTCTAAAATACCTCCAGGGATGGTGACTCAACCATTTTCCTGGGCAGCTTGTTCCAAAGCTTGATCAGCCTCTCAGTGAAGAAATTTTCCTAACATCCAATCTAAACCTCCCCTGGCAAAATTTGACAACATTTCTGCTCACTGCTTGTTGCCTGTGAGACGAGACCAATTCCCCACATTGCTCCAAACTCCTTTCAGGTAGTTGTAAAGAGCAATAAGGTCTCCCATGAGTGTCCTTTTCTCCAGGCTAAACATCTCCACCTTCCTCAGCCACTTCTCAAAGGACTTGTGCTCCATGCCCTTCACCAGCTTCATTCTCTTTTCTGGACACACTCCAGCACCTCAATATCCTATTTGTAGTGAGGGCCCTAGAACTGAACACAGGATTTAAGGTGCAGCAGCCTCATCAGTGCTGGGCACAGGGGGATGATCACTTACAGCTACAAGCCTCTGGACTCTTATAAGCAAATGTTGTTAGGTGAAAATAAAACGAAACTGAGCTTCAGTGTACCATCTCTTGCCACATCATCCCCTAGAAGGCTGAGTGACAGGCACAGGGTCTATGCCTCAACAGAGCAAGTTTGGATAAACATCCATAGGTAGGTACCTCTCTGACTGATGTCTGAGGAGGAGAAAATAACTCCAAATTGCTTCACAGGCAACAGCCCAAGATGAGCAGAGAGCTTTGTTTTCTCGTGGACAGGCCCTGGCTGATATCTAATTTGTTAGTGAATCAGCCTGCATTAAGTGTATTTCCATAGTTACTTCTCTCAGGAGTTGGAAAAGAAACTTTTGCAGTACTGTCACTTACCTATTACACTGATAATCTAACATTAAACTTTTTTTTGTTTGCTTACACCATTCACAGAAAATAAAAAAATTCCCTATCAGCAAATTCCCCACATGTTTTTATCTTCCCCTTCCATTTGTCATCAAATTAACTTTCTCAACAAAAACGAAAGTTACTAAGAATGAACATATTATAACAATTTTTGGTTTAGTGTTTTGCTTCAAAATCAGTCTAGAAAATGCCTACATAAAAGTGAGTGCCTAAATGCAGATTTATCATATTTTGTTTGAAGCTGTTTAAATAATAACATTGCAAACAGAATTTGTCTCACAACTTGGAAATTTTAAACATTTAATAAAGCTACAGTTATGCATGTCAGGCACACTTTTAAAATTTTACTTCAGTCGAGATGAACACAATAAATCAACAGAAGTCTATCTCAGTATTTTTATCTGTAAGTCCCCTATTTGTTTCTACATCTTTTCCCTTCCTATACCTTTGGAAATGTGTCATTAATGGGTACAAAATCTTTATTCAGTTGAGAATAATTCATGCTTCTGTGCCCTGATTAAAGGTATCCCAAAAGTGGAATTACAAAGCAATACTCAGAAATGTATCGCATTAATTGTCTTCTGTTCTGTTATTCTGAATTACGGTAAAAAAAAAAATACACTCTAAAGACCTATGCATTATTGATGGGCTTCTCCTAACACCCTTTGTGATTTCTCAATTATTTTTCTCCTCTTTTTCTCTTTCATTTCAGGCATTCAGGACAACCTCAACCCTGGGGTTGTAGTGCTATCTTCTAGACCATCACTCCAACATCTATATTTATGGAGAAAATGTTTCAGTACACAAACTCTTTCCACATTCCTTACTTTGCTTGCCATGAAATTTTATATCAATTTTCATTTCATACACAAGTATCTTACAATAAAATCAATCTCATGGAAATCAACAGGATTCACATTTATTCTAGCGACTCAAATATTTCTCTTGTATTTTAAAGCAAAAATTTATCCAATAATTTCAGTATATAATTACTGCTGCCTCTAGAATTGCAGGGTCCTTTCTTTGCAAAAAATGAAACCTTTGGATCTTTTATTTCATGATTTTGTGTTTAGATTAAAGCTACATTTGGGTCCATTACATTTTACAGTATTTCCTGAAGAATTCCAAAAGAGATATTTTCCTTCAAACTGATTTTATTTCTCAGTTGTATATCTCCTCCTTCTTATGACTCATTTAGGAGGAGAACTGGAGAAACATTTCACTAGTCTTCTCAGAAATGTTTATTTTACTACCATCCCACTCATACCCTATGATAGAGAGAAATACCTTGGGGTTTGATACTCTGTTGAGTACTTGTTTTTTAGGGTTTTTTGTATTTGTATTTCTGTAGTGTCTTACAGACAGATAATAGAGGAGTGCCATTAGGAAGCACAGGGTACAAACACAGAGCAAATGAGTCTTTTCTCTGAAAGGAATAATTTAAAGTATGGCAACTTTCTGCAAAATAAAATTTCATTACAGTTAACAGAACTGCTATAATACATATTTGTGCAGAAGATGCAGTGCACCCACTGTGAGTTGTGAATTACAGGTAAACTTGATCTTGTTCCAGGTGTGATTCAACCCTAAAAAAAAAAAAAAAAAAAAAAAAAAAAAAAAAAAAAAAAATAAAAGCCCACCTACCAGCAGCCAACTTTTTAAAGGCTGTCAGATGTTAATAGCTAGCTGTCTAATAGGGATTTTCTGCTATTGTAGTACTGGCTGTGGCTCATAGCCTGCAGAAATTAGGTATTTCTTCCTTGTATTTGGCATTTTTCCAAGAAAAAGTCTGCAACAGGTATAGTTCTCTTGCCAGTCCCACTTAGATCTGTTTGTGTTGGCTGCCCCATCCCCTGGAGCAGATTGTGTGTTGGAGCTATTCCATGCCTGTGATGGGAATGTCCTTTAGGTACTCCATGAGGTGTTTCGGATCGGGTACCACTGTATCAAACCACCAACAAACTGCAGAGCAGGTGGGAGTTAACTGGCACTCTGTAGGAATACTTCCTAGAGAAAATTGTTGATTATAAATGCTATAGTTCAAAACAGGTTGAAAGATGTTTGCTCAAAAAATATAAGCTTTTTCAAACTGGCTGAAATTGTTCAAATTGCTGAAAATGTTCTTTTGACAATTAAGTGGGGACGAGGGGGGTGGGTGGGAAACAGAAAGGAAACAAGGAGAATCTTGCTCAAGAAAGCACCCATGAAACCATAACAAAGAAAATATATTTTTTAAAAAGGAATTGAAATATATGTATTTTTAATAATGCTCTTTAGTTATCCTTATAGGCTACTGAGCCCATCTGTAGTACACAGAATAGGACATAAAAATACCAGTTCTTTTGAATACTCTGACCGGTATCTTAAAAATTATGAAAAAGTGTTGTGAATTTTACTTTAATCTCATTCTGCTTCTTCAATATCCTTCTTATAAATAAGACATTTGAACTTCTATAGGAATTGCTATTACTCTTCAATTCTCCATACAATATATTCCTCTGAATATAAAACACATATAAATTAGTTTAAATGTTCATAATACCTTCTCATGAGTTTCATTAACTTGCATAATTATGCAGATGAGATACCACAGTAGATGATGGAACTAATGTTGACAGTGCACATCAATAATTTAAGATAAAATGCATTAGAAGGAGCCTCTAACCCCAAAACCCAAATGTTATAAATGAGGAAATTCAGAGTTAAAATTACTTTTTAAGGATATATTAACCTGTGAAACTATTACAATATTTTAAGACGGACACCTAAATAAATATAATTGTACCCAAAATTACTTTTCCCACAATCATTTTAACGTAATAACTCTTACCCTGAAGAATCATGAACACTCTTTAATTTATTATAAATAGCCATACTGACATCAGTGGGAGTACTCATAGTGCTTAATAATTAAGCAGCTGCACGACCCTTGAAAGACTCTTGAGAGCAAGTAGTTTACTTTTAGATACATCTTCTTCATTACATAACTGCAGGGATGTATGCCAAAGCAGTGTCTCCAACGTCTGAGGTTTACACTGACCTTCTCTTTCTCCTGCCATTGGGACAATTTGTCATGGGTTGTGCATGATGCCACAGCCTTTTGTGGCAGTAGGAGCAGAAGTAGGTTTGTGGCCCATCATAAGGCTCAGAAATAGAAGTAAGAAAAAGGACAACATAGGTTGTCCTTCAGACCAGACACACAAATCTATGTTTTGGTGATATTTAAGTCAGAGTTTGAATTATACATCTGGAAGTGAGCTCTTTTTCTAGACAGAACTCTGCAAGATTTTTTTTTTAAGTATATAAATATATATCATTGGAAGTTTTAATATTTCTGGGGTAATTAATGATCAACACATACAGATAGCTGTGATGTTTGATAAAACTGCAGCTGAGCTGATAAATTTGTTTTAGTAACTACAACATCAGTTGATAATAACCTCGAAGAACACAAAAAAACCCAAAACCTCTAGAAAATCTTGTGGCATCAGCAGAGCTGCCTCTTGTTTCCCCTCCTGTTGTGTTACCTTGACAAGGAACAAAATTTCCCAATTTATTTTACATTTATTGTCCTAAAAAATGTGCTTCTGGTATCACTAACACTTGTGTATATTTGATACATCCTAAATAACAAGGTAATGTGCTGGCACAGCAACAACAGGGAGGATCTCCTTTCCGGGGTCCAATAACAAAAGTTGCAATGAAAGAAAAGACACCTGCCAGAATAAATGTATTTTGTAAGATAGACTTACAATGAGGACAGTAGGTATAAAACCAAAGTGCATCTATTTTTTGGACAGATTTACTACTGTGAGGATTTGCTAGCATAGCCAAAGACAGTACTGCAATTGTCAGTAATTGGTCTTCCTGTGTATTCCCAGTAAAAAGACTTACAATCTGGAGGGGAAAAAAAACTAAAAAGAAAAGGTACCTTCTCATATATGAAGGCTGCTTTGCCAGGAACTGCAGGGTGCTGAAAATGTAATGTGTGAAACTTGAATTAGATTTGACTGTTCTAGTGATAAAGATGGGACTCCTTCCTCTTAGGTTAGAAATAGTTTGTGAGCATACAGTTCACTTGAAATGAAGGTGGAAACTTGATATTGTCAGATCTCTCTTATGTGGAAAAGCAAGAGCAGAAAGCAGCTTTTGGGGAAATACTATTTCTTATTCATGGGCATGTATATGAGATTGTAGATTTATAGACTTATTTTTCCTTTAGATGATATCTATCCTGCTGTGCAGTTCATTGCCCACAGAGAAGTGTTTCAAGGCAGAGCTTGAGCACACATTACTGGTGATGGATGAAAAAGCTGATTTTCAGAGTCAAATGGCAGTTGAACTGGGCACTCCTTTTCCTAAAAATACCTGTATTCTCTAATATATAATGATCTGTGACAGGCATGACCCAGATATACCTTTTTACTGGTCAGTTGTGGCCTGCAAGTAATGAATTATGTGAACTGGGGAAAGAGTTTATAGCTGGCAATAGCAGCATATGTTAGTTAAATTGCAGCAATTTATATGTACTTGGGAAAACTGCATAACATCTTTAATAACTGCTGATCTGACCAGTAGATAACAGAAAGTGCAGTTCTTGGGTAATGCTGTTTAGCATGTGTTTAGCATGTGTCAGCATGAGGGGAAGAGCTGATACAGGACTATATGGACTATATTGCAGGATTGTCACTCTGTCAGGCAGTGCTGGAAGGTTATCAGAAAGAAGTGGGGTTGCCAGCTTTCACTCAGGAAAAGCTCTTTTCTAATGAAAAAGTCTTAAAATTTGGACACTCTGGGTTGTTGTTGTTGTTTTGTGGGGGTTGTTTGTTTGTTTGTTTGTTTGTTTTAATGAGATTCACGGCAACAGCCACCTTTAGGTGAACTACAGAGCACGAGGCACAAGATGTGTCCCAGTCCCTTTCCAGTGCAGCCAGTTGGCTGAGGCTCTTCATCCCAGAGCACTGTCAAGGACCAGCAGGTGACAGTCCTCACACAGTAACCAGAAGATGGCTCTGATAGCTGACACTTTGTCGGTGAGGTGCAAGGCAGGTGAAAAACAGCCAGGGCAGAGGAAAAAAAAAACCACTTTATTCAGAGTCCATGGGGTTATGTGTACACGTAGTGACAGCAAATTCAGGAGTGTTACTCGTAGGGTAAAAGGTGTTTAACTAATTGATTAAAGTAAGAACATTTCCTGTTAAAAAAAAAGAAAAAACCAAATCAAAACAAACCCTAATTTTTCCTCAATGTTTACAGGCATGATCACAGGATGAATTATAGATTAAACATAAGATGATTTTTTTTCCTCTCTCATGTCCAAGTAATGAAGAAAACCAATAAATATGTGTCAGTAACAATAACACATCTTCAGTAAATATTATGCACTAGTACTGAGCACAAAATTACCTGAGGAAGAAGAAAAGAAGAAAATGAAAGTTGACTCTTTTTTTGTCACATTATCTCTTTTCATCTCATCATCTCCATCTCATTATCCATTCCTTCAACAGTAACAATAAATAAATAAATAAAAGTGACAGCCATTCCTGCACAATAGATCAGAAACCCATTTATTATTTAGTATTTCAGTCAGTTCACTTCTTTCAATATAAATAGACCACTGAAAGAAATGGTTTTCTAGTCAAAATGGTTTGTTACGAACTTCTCCACAATCCCCACAAAACCTACAAAGGGTCTTTGTCTGACCTCTGGAGGGTGGGAATCTACTTTAATACTTCTGGAAGATTAAGGATACACAGAAGAGAAATAATAATAATAATAAAAAAAATATATATATAATCTGTTTTAACTTTTTAACAAGGAATGAATTTTTACATTATCTTATGAAGAATACTGAGGAACTGACCACACATTTGGAAAATGATGGATCAATGAGATTCAGTATCAAAATCAAGGACACAGGAAGTTTCTAACCAACTGCTGATCTCTTATGCTATGTTTACATAATTTTCTCTTCTCACAGAGACGTTGTCTGTGCCCCAGTCCCACAAGGGCAGAATGCCTTCAGGCTACCAGAGTTGCACACTAATCCTCCCTTCACTGTTTACTCATTGCTGGGCATCGGATAGACTAATACAGTCATTTAAGTGGCTAACCCTAATATCTCCAAAGAATAGCTGTCTGAAACAGTCACATCAGCCCTCAGGCACAAGGGCAGAGAGCACTTGGTCTGAACGGAAACAGCAGCTGAAGAATTTCCACAGTAGGTTTCTGGGAGTTGGGCAGAATGATGCAACTGCACAACAGTGACCTTAACTTCCAATTTTTCACCAAAGCCTACTACTTGCAGCTTTTTGAAGTATGTTACAGAGAAAGTACGTAGAGAGCCCACTGAACTTGATCAGCCATGAGATGCCCTCTGTAGAGGTGTACTGGCCATTCCCAGTAACCTTCCTCATGTACCTATGAAAATATTCTTAGAGAAAGGACTTTATGATCTTTCTAGGGATGGATAAGATGCTGACCAACCCATGTTTGGTTACCTTTGTCTTCTTTTCTTTTTAAAAGGTAGGTGAAAACTTAGCCTGTTTCCAGGCTGTCAGTGACCTTCCCCAGTCACACAATGATTTTTCCACAGTCACTTTAAGTGTTGCCTTGTTACTGTCAGTGCAACACTTACAGCAACCTCTGCTGATTTCGTTTCTCTTTATGACTTAGATTCTATCCAGCCTCTGTATATCATCCCAAATGTGTTTCTTTCCAGTTTCTGGACACCTTTCTTTCTACAGCACATTGGTGGCTGAGAGATTTGAGAGTAAACTTTGTTTCTACAGATGAAGGCAAGAAAGGTCAAGTGCTTCAATCATTTCTCTACCACCTTAGTCAATGAAAAAGAAAAATTAAATTTAAAAGAGTAATTTGTATTTTGACCTTATCTTCTTTCTTTCCCCTCTGTTCCATATTTCACTTTCTCTCAGCAGCTTGTTTGAGGCCAAACAAAAAAAAAAATAAAGAATATTAAAAAAGAGGGCGGGGGGGGAGAAAAAAAAAATCTGTCACTCTCAAAGTTTGAATGGGCTTCACATCCAGTGAAGGGATACTTGTAATTTGTCTTGGCAACCAACAGTCTCTTAGGTACAGTTGTTTCTTTCATAGAGCCATTTTCCTTGAGGGTGTTCAGTTCAAGGAGAATGCTTCTGGCTGTAGTCAAGTGGTCTGAACATCTCCCTCACGATCTAACTTCTTTCTTCACCTGATGTAGACTGACACAAACATTCATATGGTTAAACTAAATATCTGCAAGTTGCAGCTCTCTGAGATATGCTCAGCTAAGGGGAATTTGGGGTACAAGTGAGCTGAAATCTCAGTCACAGCTAGGAAAGGACTTCTAAGTAATTAGGGGGAAAGGGTACGTAGCTGTGAAATTATGAATCAATTTCCTAATTTCTGCCTCTTTCACGTCTAATTTGTGGTCTTCTTTCAGTTGAGTGACTTCAATAAAGCGTTTGGTTAGTGGCATAAAATATGTAGTCATTTTTTGAGTCTGTGTTGGCCATTCTGAGTTGAGCTGGTTTTCACCTTCTCCTTTATACAAGAGAGTGCAGAGCTGCTGGAGGACAAAACTTGTCGTCTACCTTCCTTTCCTAACTATGACTCAGTCTAACAAGACTCCATCAGTTTAAAATGTTGCTGAATGAGAAAACATTTGCCATGATGGTGCAGGAAGTATTAAGAAATTTATATGAATTTATTGGAGGATGTCATGTAATGGCATGTCCACTTTGGTAAGCAATCGTAAACTATGAGGAAATTTTCCCATGCAGCAGGGAATTGTGTGACCTTATCTCCTCTGAACCTTCCTCTTCCAAGGAGCTGAGGGGGCCTCTTATTCTCCTTAAGCAAGACTCTTCTGTCCTCACTCCAAAGCACTCCACAATAGGTAGTATATATGCTTAAGAGTTAATTTTTTGGGTGATATTTAACAAGAACTTAAAGTGAAAAAAAAATCAGCTAGCACTTGATATCTCATTCAAGTCTTTCTGTTGTCTGAGTTACCTCAGAAATGTCATGAGCTGTAAGAAAAAGCACTCTCTTTGCACTGATAGCGTGAAATCAATTTTTTGAATATACAAAAGAAAATATCATTTTACTAAGTGGTCTTTGGTTGGATCATTGTCATGTTGAGCCAGAGATGTGCAGAAATGTGCCCACAATGCCTTTAATTGTAACAGCTGTTATTGCCCCATTCTGTTTAACATCTGCTTCAGAGTAATAATTCCATTGACGACTCTGATGTATCTGCCAGCTGTTTCTAATAAACCAGGAAAAGTTACAACCCTTTTAAATGACAATCATTCAAGATGCTCCATAATTGCATAACTGCAAGAATGAAGCTCTTTCTGAATGCGGTCAACTGAATATTTTGATTATTTATGTTTTTATTTCTGGATGACTGCTCAAGTGAGGGAAAAACTCAACAAAACAGAAAGAACCATTGCACACCAAAGTTTATCATACCATCTGAAAGAAATCATGA
Organism: Phylloscopus trochilus trochilus; assembly: GCA_016584745.2. NCBI lineage: Eukaryota > Metazoa > Chordata > Aves > Passeriformes > Phylloscopidae > Phylloscopus > Phylloscopus trochilus. The sequence goes on from WQNJ02000546.1 coordinate 37,274,872, forward strand.
GGGAAACTTAAAGAATTTTCTGTACTATAAAACCAACTAGAAATTTCAAAGACTCGTAAAGTTTGTAGCTCAACTGGGCATTCATCTCGCAATTTATATTAAACTCCTGAAGGCATTTTTTTCTCTTTTTCAGCAGTAGAAGATGAGTTAAGTGTATTGTAAAGTACAAAAACCACAGAAGAATAACAAAAGGGAGGTATTCTCACTGCTTTTTTTCAGAAAAATATCTTCATAGAAACTTTCACCTTGAAAAATATTCAGTGAAATATTCCCTCATAACCAATAATATTGGTGGTAGTCATCTATTATAGCCAATGCTTTGTTACAACAATTGAATAACTCCAATTGCTATAGAGAAAAAGTATATTTTTTCCAGGCAAAGAAACTCATGTATTATCTTTGCTTTGTCTAGCTCAGTGAGATATCTTGTTGTTCATTACTTTGAGTACATCAGGGAAGAATAAAAATTCTGAGTATAGTTTTGAAATGTTATTTTTTGTTTTCTGTCATCTGTAAATGTCCCAGATACCAGAGTTTGGCCCAATCAGCCCATGTTTCAGGGTTTTTGTCCTATACTTTGGGCAGATTTTATCCTAAAACCTTGAGAAGGTATATTTAGGCTGCTCTGTGAGTCCCAGCCAGTGGCACATCTTGTAGATTATAGGGTAGGTCATGTCTCCATAAAATCAAGGACATCTTAGAGAACACCACAAGGTGCACAATTTCTGCACATAGAATATCTTTCTTCAGGTGGCAGATTCCTACATGTGCATGCCAAAAGACAGTTGGGGGATAACTAGGAATGCACATGTAAGAATTTGAAAATACTCCCTTGCCTTCACGTTGAGATGCAATCATACAGCCCTGCTCTCAGCAGCTGTATTTTGACGTGCAGCTGGACTGCCCTGCTCCACTAACAAGTTAAGTGAATCACTCTGGGTACTTGGGTATTTGTGCTGTGGACATTTCTGGAGGAGGGGGGACTTCTCTAGCTGTACAGTACTTTTCCCTTTATGGTAGTAACTTTTTCAAGATCACTATGGTGTGGATGTCTTCTGTGGTGCCAGAGGGTCTGGAAAATCAGCTTGTGAGGGAAGAAATCAACTTTTGCTTTGGCAGTCAAGCTGAGCTCTGTAGAGTACAAGCAGTACAGTAGAGACAGTAGAGAAAAAGAGGGTTATTGTCAACAAGTTCGTACTTTTTTGCACAGTGATTGAGATACCATTTGATCTAAAGTTGTGCAAAAAAAATATCTAATGTGTCATTTTCTTCAAATCAGTTGTATGCTCTTTTGGAAGATGTTTCCAACTTGGCCAAAATACTTGTCTGAAGCCTGCATGTCAAACTTTACATAAAAGGCAGTGTTGTCTTGCATGTGATATTGACCTCTATTTCAATCTTTTCATGATTGGTCTTGGTCTCATTTCCCAACAAATCCTTTCTACCTAGAACAAGGTAGAAAACAACATGATGTTGGCTGCATGCACCATCTATGTGAAGGAAGGAACGGGTTTCATTCTGAGATATGAGTACCTGAAGTACAAAAGAATGAGGCCAATGTAAAAGCAACCAAACGAGAACAATTTTTTTTTTACACGTGGAGGGCTGCAACCCAACCCCATTTTATCTTAGCAATACTGCTGAGAAATGATAGTGGAAGCAACACTTTCACAGTTACAGAGGAGTCGTAGGAGAGGATAAAAAAAAAAAAAAAAAGGCTCAAAAATAGCTATTTACACACTGTGGGACAGGAGAACAGGAGATCCTGAAATATTTATAATATACCAAACTGAAAATGGATTTAGTCTTAATAATGCTAAGGAAATAATGTACTGTTCTAAAAAAACCCACTGTATTTGAATCCTATATTCTGCTGTCATTTATATCTAGTCAGAAAATAAGCATATTACAGATCTGAGGCAAAAAAAGTTATATCCAGCATTTTTTGCAATACTTAGGAATGCAGAGGCAAACTATGTTTAATGTTGGTGATACAAAACTAAATGAGGCATATTAATTTGTGCTTTCAGGAAAGCAAAACACATTTCCTTCCCAAGCAGAGATACTATGCAGGCTAGACTAGAAGTTTTCAGAAGGTTTGAGAAAAAGAAGTCTGACAACAGCTTAGCCAGAAAGTCTGTCCTTACCTATTCTGTGACAGCACATCCTCACCTAGGAGCTGTCAGCTTAGAGAGTGGTGTTCAAGAAAACTATAACACTGTGTACAAAATCACCAGTGACCAAGCCTATCCAACAACAAAAATAAAGTCACAAATTCCTTGTTGAACTAACAAGAGTGATTTGGGCAGTGAATTTGTGAGTGAAGGATGACAGAATTTATCTACCACACTCCTCAGAGACTTTAGAGTCTGTATTCAAGCGAAACTTCAATCTGAAGGGAAATATTTCACTATATCAATGATGAAACAAGAAAAGCAAAGGAGGCATAGAATATGCTAAAGCACATTGTACCAAACCAGCACAACACTTGTGGCAAAAAAAATCCCAAATAAAGCATAATACATCAGTCACCTGTCATATTTAGCCACCACAACATAATTGCCAGAACTGGAATTAAGCTTACACATGCTTGAGGGTCTTTTCCTACTACTTGTGTGATTATTCTGGTCAAATCTAAAGAGATAAGTGACAGACTTAGCCTCATCAATATTTAGTGGATATATTTAGATGACTAAGGAATATTTAAAAGTGACTAGCTGATGAGAACATGTTGACTGGTTTAGAAGAGAAGAAAATCTCAGCAAATCAGAGAAAAAGAAGGCATTGAGAGAGCAATTCACTATGCAAAAAAGACACTTAAATTTCCCATTTTGGAATTACGCCAGCTAGTAAAATGCTTCAACCAAAGAACACTAGAAATTTTGAAAAGATTGTTGAGATAGCAGCTTGTAATGTGATAAAAAAACTGATCTTGGAAAGGAATCTGATAACAAGAGCTCATATAAAACTATCAGGTTCAAAAAAAAACAAAATTCCATTTGTGGTTAGAAGTAATAAAATACACAGAATCCATATTCCTATGAAGAATCCAGCAAATGACAAAACAAAGCCAAGTGATAAAAGCTGAAGTCACAGCCAACAAAAGACCAAAAGGCTCTTACTAGTCCATTAAAGGGCTATAAGATGACTCAGAGAGATGCATATTGTGGCAAAGGGGTGAGAGAGGAAGGGTGCTTTTGTCTGCTCCTGCAGCAACATGACTTATTTGATTGAATTATGCATAGGGAAAAGAACTTTGTGTGTGGCCTGAGAGAACACAAGGGGAAAAGTGAACATATAAGTTTGAAGAGGGCAAGCCTGACTAAGAACAGCAACAAATAAACACACTCCAGCACTTGGATCCCTCTTGCTCATAGGTCAGTCATTTCTCAGTGACAGTGCCAGGCTCTTTGAGGCTTTATCTCATACAAGACAATGGCCACTTCTGATGGCATCTGGGAGGCAGATCTGCTCCAGCTTTCTCTATCAGGTCACACAGCAGGATTCTGATATATAGCAGCTGCAGAATAACAAAAAACAAAACAAAACAAAACAAAAAGTTTCTACCCCTAAAATGAGACTAAATAGATGAATCAGATGTTTAAGTTAGAATTGCAAAGCTACTAGGTTTGACTTATTCCATAATAATCAACAGCAGTAGATATTATGCAATTATTATACAATTATATGCATATTATGCAATTATATGGAGCTCTTGCAATTTCTGTAGTTCCAGGCAGGTATTTCATGTCCCCTCAGAAGCTAGAAACATCACACCTGTGAGAATTTGCTGCACATTTTGAGTGTGAGTGTCCCTGCACACTCATCACTGGACTAAAAGAGACATTTTCCTGATACTTTTAAAGTTTGTTGGAAGTTTTGGAAACAGTGTTAATGAGTTTTTGAGATATATTTACTGATGAAGAGTATTAGAACTTAAAGTCATGGCAGGGAGGGAAGGAGGGAGAGAGGAAGGAAGGAGGGAAGGAAAGAGGGAGAGAGGAAGGAAGGAAGGAAGGAAGGAAGGAAGGAAGGAAGGAAGGAAGGAAGGAAGGAAGGAAGGAAGGAAGGAAGGAAGGCTGGCTCTTTTGGTACATTCTTCTAATGAATGTTTTATTCCTGTGTCAGCAAGCTGTTATTTTCAGCAGTTCTTGGATTTCAGAACTCCAATTACAGAACAAACTTCCACACAGCATTTCTATCTAAATTTAAACTCAGCTCATTGTGTGTGTGCCACTTGACTAAGTCCTATTCCTTCAGCAAGCAGATTTCCAGGGTAAGCTTCCCTGCTCGCGTCTCTAGTACACTTTGCATGTGTCTTTCCCCTTGGAGAATCCTGTGCTCCCCAGATCACCCCTTTACCAGGTTAGTAGTTTGTTACTAAGAGGAGTACAAAGTAGCATATGTACATTTCCCCATGATTCTAAAGTTGGTGTATTTTCCCATGCCCACTATTAATATTATTCAATAAGAACCTCCTTTTCAAAAGTAGTGCTACTACAGCTACCAATCTGGGAAAAAAGAGTTATGGCTCTGAGCATATTAAATGAGCAGTATTTATTTTCTTTCAGATCCTGCTTAAACAAAAACATAATTTCATTTCATAAGGATGAAAAATGTTAAATACATTTGACATGTATTCCATGTTTATGTCCAAACTGATGGTCAAGACCATCTCCAAGTCTTGAAATATACTTTCAGAGTCCCCCTCACTACATGGGTCTGACTACAAAATTAGCATGAGTATATATGTCATATATATACAGAACACTGTCATCAGTCTTTCCTTAACTGCAAAAAATAACAGAAACATTAAGGTTCAGAAGAACCCATTTGTTCATGGAATCAAAGGTTATCTTAAGTTGGAAGGGACCCATAATTGAAATGCATTCTCTTGAACTATTTAGAAAGATGGTAAAAAGAACGAATAATATTGATTTATTTGTTGCAAGTGATAATCCAACCAACAAGCAAGATCTGAAGGCTAGAACCCTCTATTGGGTGCACATTCCAATTCCAAATATTGTGTGCCTCATTCTTAGTGCAAGGATGTTGAAAGCAAAATACGGATCACCTCTGTCAATTTTGTGTCTGCACTCACTTTATCAAGTTGGCAATCTTCTTCCTTACTATCGACTTTGCATTGTAATACCTTACTAAAAATTATGTTTTCACTTGTGAAATAAAAGGCGAAATTATTATTATAAAATAACTCTCATGGTAGTGAACACAAACAAAACAAAATAATAATACGAAGGAAAATGGAAAATTAACAGTGATGGAAGACTTAATGAGTTTCTGTAAAGTCATAAGTAAGGTTCCTTCTTTCTTTTTTTTTTTCCCCAACAAATCTAGTCAAATGCTCCTAAGAAAAATATACAACCTTAGAACAAACAAGGAATACCAATTTTTGTCAATATGATTCTTGTACACCTGAAATTTCAAATCGGAATAAAATAATAGTCCCTGTCCCTTAAATAAGGACAGGCACACTCCCCCATAGAGCTATGTTTTTGTACAGGGGCGTGCTTGTCCATTGTGTGTTCTGTTCACACCCACACTCAAGCTGAAAATATAATCCAAGATAACAATTTTAAATACTTGATTGCAGGGAAGAATCTGGTAGTTAGAGATTTGAATAATCAGCTGTTCACCTAAATCATACTTCAAAGACACAGCCTCTTCAAATGTTTACCCTTGCATGTGTTTTTTAATAAAAGGAAACTCCAGCTAATGGTCCTTCCTCTTCCTAAGTCCTGCTAAGTTTGAACTCTCACTCTCATGAGATCCCTTGATCTCCCAGGAGTTATAATACATGTACTCCAGCTGAAAATTTTTGCCCAGTGACGAGTTATGCAAAGATTTGCATTATATGGTAATAATAGTGCTCGTTGTTCAGCACTGCATATCACCAATGTACCATTTCACACGTCCATTAAAGCCGGTTTTATTACCGTAATGTGCAGCTGATATGGCAAAAGTACTGAAAGAGAAAGCTTACAGGATATCATTTTGGTGCAATCAGTGCTGTAGCAAGTCCTTGTCTGAACAGTTTTCAGTGGATGCACCTGCAATGAGTGCATATCAAATGCTTTTTCTGTACTTTAAAGGTTTGTTCTGCCTGCAAATTTCCTTTAGAAGCGCAGTCAGTGTTTGGTGGCCAAAATGATTACCTGGCTGCACACTAGCCTTGCTCATCAGCATTCTGTACCATTGCCACAAGCTGAAGGAGAAAAAGACAAGGAGGAGGGGGGAGAAAGCCCCTCAAAAACTAGATACACAAACGGGAGAAGTGATTAAAGAAGATCACTGAGGTGGAAAATAAGCTCACTGCCAAGTTGTTTAGAAACAAAATTCCACATACTCGAAAAGCAGTGCATTCCAGCAGAGCATTTGTCTTCCTGGTTCTTTGTGAGTTTCCCTTAGAACTGAACCACAACGAAGAAATTAATAATTTGGTGTGGCTGAAAAAGGACGATGTGGTAACATTTGGTGAAAGATCCATATGTAAACTTGGTACTGTGGTAAAAGAAGATAATAAGCTGTCCATACAGCTGGGAGAAGGAACAGGGTGAACAGGTACACTGGAAAACACCCTGCCACCCCACCAATCAACAAAGTAAATGTGGCTTTTATATCTTCTGTTCAAAATCATAAGGACAACTAAAATTTGATGTTCCCAGTTACTTTTCTCAACATTTATTATTTCTCAGTCTTAATTTTGAGTTTTGTCCTTTGACATGTTGGCAGCAATGTTAGCAGTTAGAAGCCTGTCTGTATTTGGAAAAGAGGGCTAAAAATCTATTATTTACATATATGTTGTTATTACAACTTAGAGTTCATGTACTAATATTCATTAAATAAATACAAAGATTACTCATTAGGCATTCAATTTTAGTTACTTGAGTTACTCCTGGAAGCTATTACATATTTACATTGACTAAAAGAATCCTAAATTCTAGATATTTTGACTTGCAGTCATGAAATACCCACAGTACTTAGAACTACTCCTGATGGAACACTGAGAAAGTAAAGGATTTCATTTCTTTTCACATGAAAACTTTAAACCAGGCCAGTTGAACTGTGATCAATTGTACATGAATGGGGCATCAACAGAAGTAGGGGAAACAGGCCACAGCTCTTTTTTCTCTGCTCCAGATACCCCGTGCATTGTGACAGAGGATTCAATGGTATGATTTGGGAATGAGAGGAAAGTAGTTCTGATTTTAAGGTATACCACCCCTCCAATACTGAATGCCATTTCTGCGTTCTGAGGATGTATTTACATCAGTGTTAATTCAGATTAGGAATTACTTTTTGAAGCAGATGTCCCATGTGCCCCCACTTACCATATTTTGGTTTACATTGCAGAACACACAAGTTGCATTTTCAGAATAAAGTAAGCCAAAGATACTTCAGGAGCCCACCTAATGTTCACCAGAATGGTCAGGGGAACACTTCCTTCCACCTCATCTCGCACCACTGCTGTGTAAGCAAAGGTATCCAGTCCAATCCTTTTCACTGTCTAGATCTTCTACTGCTCTTGCTCATCCCATAAATGCAGCTATAACCTGAAATCCCCATTTCAAGCTATGCTGACCAATTTTTTGAAAGGATGCTGAGTCCCTTATTCTGGGCCCTCACGTGTCCAAGGGTGACAGGCCAAATTACTGAACTGAGTGTTGCCTGAAATCATCCCTACGGACAGAAAAAAGTCACAAGCTAAAGCACACTACTTACTCAGTGCGTTTGAAATATGGACCAGGTCCAGGCTTAAACTTTATCAGACAAAATTACAAAATAGAAAAACAAATCAACTTGTCTATCCTGGTGGATATCCTGGTGGAGACTTTACCTTCCTAAATTCCAGATTTTTCAAGAGCTTCTTCTAAAATGTCTTCAGAAGACTGCATTGATTGTAGTTTCATGAGGCATCCTCAGTGCTCCAAAGATATCACATTTATGTTTTGCAGCAACCCAAATCAGTGTGCCACCTATGGCAACAGGCCAAATCCCATATAATCCCATTCCCTTCAGCAGTTGTTTTCTCAGAACAGATGCTTTAAGCCCACATTAGATTCCACTGAGTGAAACCATCTGCTTACCCCTTTTCTGGGGTTTCTTCTTTTTCTTGAACATAAATATATCTTCTCAAAAACGTGACCTTTACATCAGCACAGGAAGGTATCCCAATAACAGCATGTGTCAGCAAAAATTATGGTCGCTCCTCTAGCATGGAGGACGGGTGAATAAGTTTTGTTACCTCTTTGCTGCTATAAGCACATAAACAACTTCAGTGGAATCATATTTTTGTCACTTTCAATTTTAAACATTTCTGGTGCAATATCTCACTTTTGTAGCACAAAGCCTTAATGCTACCTATCTGACAAGTTGACCTTCCTCTAGTTCCTTCATACTCTACAATACACAAAATATGACAGAGAAACAGACAGTTTTACAGTTGGTCACTCAGGATCACAGCTCAGTGCCAGCTGCAGACACTATCAGCTTTGTCATGACTTCATTTTGATCAGAGAGAATATGACCAGCTATTTATATGCCTTCTCAGAAAACTGGGAACACCAAGATCTGTCACAAACTAGTCTAAACATGTTGATTAGCAAATCTAGTAAATTCTTCCATTGTTTGTTTCAGTATTTATTTAATTTTAGAAAGGGAGATATGTGTTTCTAACCTCACATAACAACCCTGAGGAATGTGAGCTTTGGTATTTGATACAGTTTGATTTAACTCCCTTCACTTATATTGTAAATAATTCCTACATAAATACACTGAATAAGTACTTATAATTTCACTGATGGTTTTGAGGGGGTTGCTTGATTGAGTGGGTGGTTTGGGGTTGTTTGCTTTTTCTTCTTTGATACAGCTGGTGGTATATACCAGTATAATAGTTATCTCTTTGATGCTTAATGTTTCTGGCACTAATTTCTTGATCATCTACCATGAGGCTGGACAGATAATTCTACTTTATCATCTGAGATGATAGAATGCACATTAGAGCATACAGTCCCACACAGTGAGGCTTTAACTATGCTGCCAACTCCAAGCTTGAAAGCACAGTGGAACTGTTTATACATTGTATGAATTACAAATATTTATGAGCATAAGAAGGACCTAGATTCTAGCTGATAAAACATCTGTATGTGAGGATCCTTTGACCAACTATGGTAATCCTTTCCAAAAGAGAAAGATGGCTACAATTAGTATAGAAATGAAGTGCTTTCCAAGGAATAGTTTTAAAGGCATTTGTCAACATAAAATATAGATAGTAAAAAGATATTTATCTGACAGTGTACTGAGACATCTTCAATTTACTCTGAAAACTATTTAATCAAGAAACATAGCAAAGCCTTAGTTTCATATATCATTCATGAAATGGAAAATATCACACTATCCTCAGAGTGCAATTATCTCTTATGATTTGAAAATGGTGCTTCCTAAATCATCTTCAGTGTCACTTTTTTGCAGTACACACCAGATTTTGGGAACAGATAACCCAGATTTTAAAGTGGCTCAGGAGAGCTGGTTGGCACACATCCGAAGATAGTTTGACCAGAGGTTGCACCTAAAAAATAAACAATAATTAAAAAAAATTAAATGCAATAAATATATTTTGGAGTATCTTCCTACTTATAAGGGCCTCTAAAAATAATATAGAATTCCTAAATTTAAAAAATCATAATTCTCAAAAATTGCCATTTGTTCAGTAAATAGAAATTAAACTCTGCAATGGCCACCCAGAAATTCCTTATGACAGAGCCTTGTAAATGACTACATTTTGACATATTTCTTTTTTGGTCTAATCTCTTATGGGTGTAAAATATATATAAACACACACACCACATACATCAGAATTGTTTGAAATGAAATTTTTTAATTACAAATGAGAAGCTGCAATCTTGAAAGTAATTAATCAGTCAGAGAAGATGCTATGGTCCAGGTCCTCAAAATACTTCAAGCTCTTGAGGGCTTTGTTCCCCTGCCTTCTTTCTGACTTCAGGTTTGAATAACTTCATTGACCTTGAGGATGTGTCTTTGACATTGGTCCAAGAAGTTTCTATTTAATGGGCTATGATGTCATGTGCAACAAAAAGCTTATGTTGAAAGAAAAGGCTATCAACAGTAAAACACTGAAATCCTATGTAACTGAATATAGATTTTGCTTGTACTCAGCAATGCATATTAATATGGCAGTGAATCACTGCAGCCTGCTACTGTAAGCAATACAGGCACTTGGAATAAATCTTGACAGTATATGAAAAATGTTTCCATTTTGCTTTGCTTTAAATTGCTAATCAACTGCTTTCTCTTGATGTTTCCCAGTTATTTCAAGAAATAACTGTATGTTCAAATGAAAATAAACAGAATCAATGTGCTTTTAAAGCTGTTTATGATTGTACATGAATGACACATTAGCTACACTTCACAATAGATGCATTGTAGGGCCTTTTCTTTCTAACTGAAATGTACTTTTCACAGAATAGATTACCTGCTGGGAACTGAGCAGGCTGCATATGTATGCTAGCCCATGTGCAGGTGGCTTTCAATTAAAGATATTTTATCTAATTAAAGGCAGAGTTGTGACCTGGCTGACATTACATTTTCTGGGTATTAAAAATGCAGCTTTTCTTGTTTTGTACATTCTGTCAGTGATCCTCTTGCTGAGGCAAACTATGCTTCCACTCATTATCTTTTTGGTTGCTTAATCATTATGTCTGTTCTTCAGAGACATAATGATATCCTGCCATAAAATGGGATTTTTACTGTCCAAAGAAACTCAGTTCTATACCTTGCTCCTTGCCTTTTGATGGGTCAGAGAATGAGGCATTACTCATAATGGTTGTTGAGAGAACTCAGTTCTCTGCTCTCGCAGTAACTCTCAAACAAAAGCCACTAATATGCTGAGAAACAGCAAGTCATGTTACCTTGAGGTGTTTAATGTATGCTGCAACATGTTTTTAACCCTAAACTTAAGGATTTTGCACCAATTTTTTTTTTTTAGTTTTGTCAGTGGATGCTTTACAAAGTTACTGTATAAGAAGGTCTCTATGTTTTATGAGTAAAGCATCTCTCTTAATTGTAACAAGGGGGAGGGAAACTGAGCAGAGGGCGATTTTTTTTTTTAATAGAATGGCTGACGTAGAACATATATTTAGGAGGGACATTTATGGGGTATCATTAAAATTTAATTTCTTGAAAAATTGTTGTGGGACAAAAGAGGATTTTTACTCAGACTCCCAGTTACTCTCCTGATCTACTCTTGCAAAAGCACCAGAGATAATAAGTTCTTTACTCTGGGGGCTAACGCCTTGAGCTTGCACATCTTGTAAGATCCTTCACAACCAGAAACTCACTGACCAAGCTCTTCAGGAAGCTTGAGTATGAGAATACAAAGGCTGGTCTGCAGTTTGTGGTGGCTGGCCTGCATGTTTTCCTTCCAAACATCCACAGGACACCCAAATTTGGTCAATGTGCCCTTTTAAATAACTATGTTAAATGTGCTGTGCATGAAAACTACCCACCATTATGATTTTCACATAAAGGAAAAAGTTGTACTGCTGTGAGTTCCTAAAAGTTATTGGAAAACAAAGAACATTTCCCTTATTTGTAAGGAACTGCCTCTCAACTTGTTACAGCATCTATGTGCTAAAGGATATAGGTAAAGGTACTCTCCAAAATAAAATAAATTTCTTCCTAGTGACTTTTTATTTAACACATTTTAAAACTTGGTAAGTATTCCATTCTCACACACTGCATAGACAACTGAAATAGAAAGCCCTTATAATTTACTCTCTGCTCAGCAGTTGATGTTTTACAAAGAGGCAGCTGTAGATTAATTAAGTTAATTCCTCTGGTGGTGTTCAGATGATTCAGTTGATGATAAATTTAACTTTTTTTTCCTAAGAAAATATCCTAAAATATTGCATTTTAAAATTACGGAATGCAATGGATTCATGTGTATCAAGGACTATAGCTGAAGAATTTACTACGTATGATGTTTAGCCTGATTTAATTTGTTGCTGTTTATCCTGGGCATGATTCAAAGCAACAGAGATTAATGAAAGGTATTGGGAAGATTAGTAGTTAAAAGAAAAAAAAAAATCACCTCACCTATAAGATACTATTCACTATTCTTTGGAGATAATAAATCTTATTAAGTGCTTCCTTATTCAAGTTAAACGTTCCTTAATTTGTTGTAAGTAAAAAAAAAAAAAAAAAAAAAAAGCATCAGAGTATGTACATCAATTTCTGGAATATTCAGTAATGTTCTGTGTTTTGCTGTGGACTTTTCAGGAGCTGCTGCAATGGTTCAATAATTTGTAGAAGTCCAGAAACTTCTCCAAAGTATGCTCTAGGCCAAGCCAAGTTCTGGCCTCTCTCTGGAACAGGAAGTAATACATGGATACATTAGCAGTGACCATGATGAGGCAGGGAGGAAAGAGAGAGAGCACACAGATCAGTCACACAGCTACAGCATCTAAGTTGTCCAAGATTCCTCTCATTCTGAGATCTTGTGGTTTCAGACTACCATTAACATTGTTAAAAGAACTGAAGCCCTGAAAACAGAGGAGTCATCTGAATAGCAATGAAAATTCCTGTTCATTGTTCTTCATATAAATAAAAGTCCATTAAAGAAGCAAACATAGACAATGATCCAAATTCTTAAGTGCTGTACTTACAAACCAAAATATACTAAGCTTTTCTGTTTTCAAAGAAGATATTATCTGCTGATTTTAGGAAGCAATTTAAGCTGGAGAGCAACTACTTAAACAAACAATCTCTTTCTAATCAAAAATAATAATTCATCCAATAAGTCAGATAATTTTGTGCCAAACTGTAACCCAGATGTCGCTGTTCGAAACTGACTTTATTTTTTGACAGAGGTGCAGGAATTGCCTGCAAGCAAAACCCTGACTTTTAATGTACAGAACAGTGTGTTGACTTTTAAGAGATTTTACATAGATTTGAAAAATTGATAATTATGGAGTTTAATAGTTCTTTGTTTCAGGGATTTTTCATTTTTTTTTTTTCAGATTTTCATCACATACAAGTTTCTGACTTGCTGAGCTCCATGGGAAGATTTTTGGCTGTGGCGTAGCAATATAAAAAAACCCCTTGAAATCCAGGGGTGGTCTATCTCATTCCATTGTTGACAAGCAGTTTTATCCCCAAACAAGGATTCACTAATTTACTTACTATGAGCCTCTTTCAGTTTTAGTTCCTACTGTAAGTTTGTAATTGTGCCTGAGCACTACTTTTAGTATTGAGGATACCAAGGGGAAAAAGAGTGTCACCCAGGAAAGAAGCATTTTTTATATGAACTCTTTACTAGATTTTGCAAGCATGTGCTTTGAGGCTTTCATGTGGTAATTAATTGTGCTTTCACAGGTTAAAGAAATTGGTTTCACTCCAAAGTAAGGTGATGGTTCAGAAGATTTAGTTTTTCGGTTTCACTTTTTGCTTATGCAATCTGTGCACTTAGGCATACATCTGAAGAGCAGAAAAACTTCCCATCTGAAAATGATCCTTGAACTATTAGTTCAAGTGGATCTGTTTATCACAGCTGTAATAACTAGTGCTAGTGACACTATTGAGCAAAAATTCAACTAATTTGGAAAGGTTCTGCTACAAGAGTTGTTCACATTGTGGGGTGGCAATCATACTACATAGTGGAGAAAATTTCTTTTAATGTTTATTTCCATCATGTTTTTCTTTTTTTTCTTCTGAATCAAGTTGTATATTTTTTAGTCTCAATAATTTTTCGTATTTCCTATGTAAATCTATACATATCTGCTAAAACTGTAAAATATTTTATGTTCATATATTTAAATTTCTTTTAATAAAAGCCTGGTCAGTAAAGATAGAAATTTCCATTGCTTCAATACAGCACAATTCCACTATAATCATTGAGTGTAGCCAAAAGGTAATAGCTGTATATAGATAGATATTAAAGTAATTCTAGAAGAGTGCTGTTTTAAAATAGCAGAACAAAGAGTTCATCTTTTTCTGAAATTCCATTTTACAAACTGATCAGTGTAAAGTAACAGGAAAGTGAGGAATAGAAATATAATAAAAATATTGAGCCTTTAAGAAATGAGTAGGGAGAAGTTAAGAAAGATGTTACCAGAAAATAGAAGTTCTTGCTGTAGAAAACTTCAAAAGAAATAAGAAATCTAGTTTCACTCAAATTAAAATACAAATATGATATCATATGTTAAGAGAAACTACGTTGTTAGAGAATGCACTGTAGACACCCCCTTCATCAGTACAGTGATCCGTATCCAGCCTTTGTTGTCAGAAGACAATGTCATCTGAAGGATTTCTGCAAAACTGAGTGAAATGAATGGTCTTCTCATGTGAATATATACTCTTCTATGATTCTCAGAGGTGCAAGGGGCTGAACTGGTACTGAGAATTTACTATCTCCATTACAAGAGATGTCACAAGGCACATTAGGAAAACAGATTATGTGCTTATACAGCACAGTTTTCTTTTGTAGCTATTGCTGAAAGAAACAGGCTAAATGTTTAAGCTCTTTTTAACAGTATGTGAAAATGCAACATGGGAGGTTCCAGTGCAGTCACATTATGATACCTTGAGTTATAATATTTCGTTCATTAACCCAGAGGGCTGTGTATACACATACAAGTAATGCCAGCTTAATCTTTTCACTGGGCAGGGATTTAAGCCATATGGTTTTTAACATTTAGGAATCTGGGAGAAGTTCATGCATAGTTACTGTGCCTGAGCATGGAGGGTCTAAATTGGTGATTGATACTAATTGTGGCTATGTATCTGAGCCCCAGTTTTGATCTACATTAGCCCCTTTTCTCATTTGAAAGTTATGTAGATTTGCCAAGTGCATGCTACCCTTCCACTCGCAGCACTGACCACAGATATCAAAGGCAGTTTTCAATTAACTTGTTCAGGTACTGGTGAACATTTCATTGCAGAAGCCTGAATCTTGGAACAGAAATGAGAGTTTTTTCCAAGGCAAAAACTGTACCTAAAAATGTTTTTTTTTTTTTTTTTTATTTGTCTCTATTGTTCCTGTTTTTCACCTCAGATAATCAAGGCTAATATTGAAGTCAGTAAATATATCAAGTGCATTATAGTCACTGTATCTCATTGGGAAAATAAATTTAGTTAGCATTTCCATTCACAGCATAAGGATTTAAGTCTGCAGACAGGAGGTTAATGGCACTTTCATGCACTATAGCATTTTGTTAAAATCTGGTACGGTAGAAGGAAATAGAACTTTATGATTCTTACTGCATAAAAACTTAATATTCTCCCTCACCCTCAGCACAATTTGTGCCAGTCAAATATACAGTCCCATAGTAAGCCAGCTTGACATTAAGAACTCTCTTAGCTCTGATGCTTCAAGCAACATTTTCTTGATGATAGGAAGGAAAACCAATAAAAACCAATAAGGAAATGCTTATTTTTTTTCCTTTCTGAAAAGGTCTCCCTCAAATTTGCTAAGGTAAAATGACACGCTCCATGTCTGCTTATAAAACAATGTCATTGACATGCATCTGAGCAGAAAACATGAGAAGATATCTTCTGGAAAATTTTTCTTTTTAAAGATTGTGTTGTATTTAAATTTATCGAGATGCTAAAGCTATGAAATTCCAGTATAGCCCTCAGGTCAGGAGCTATGTTTGCAGAGTGGCAACCAAATCTCTGTTGAATTGGCTCTCCTGTTTTTCTGAGAAAAGCAATATAAACAGAAAATCCAGTGCTTGTTGCTTTCTTCTTTAATTTGTCAGCACCTTCTGTCTAGAGGGGCTGTGGTGCCAGACAGCATGCTGCATAAAGAGTGCAGCAGACAAATTGCATTACATATTATGGCATATTTACTGACATAGAAGTGCCTTGAAAAACCTAAATTATACCTTCTGTCTGAATCTCAGCCATGACACTGGAAATAGGTTGAAGTGGATGGTGTCATGGTTTAGGTGTGACAATCCCAAATGTAGTGTACCCTTCCCCTCCCCACCACAAGACTCACTTATTCCCCCTAATTCCCCTCCCTCTTCTGGGGATAAAGTTCTGACCTGGAGGCACAAAAGAGTGAAAATTACAGCTTGAGATGAGAACAATTTTCTGGAAACAGCAATGAGATAAGAAAATGAACACTAACAGCAACATTATTGATTAAAAAAGTATACAAAAAGGGAAAATTATTCACATGCAAAAATGCTTATTGCAGAGCCTGACTAACCCAACCACAGCCACCTTTTTGCCTTATGGAAAAAAAAAAACACCTGTCTTCCCAGCAGGGAAAGAAAAGAGTCCCTTTCCCCATTCCCTGGCAATGACAGAAGATGGTATTTTTTCTGTCCTATTTTGTACCAGTGACAAAACCCTCCTATCTTATGGGTTACGAAGCTACTGCTTTCTTTAAATTAACTTCACCTATATGTTTATGTCAATATATTCACAAGCTCTGGAATACTACAAGTGGGATGACACACTTCTATGATTGCCATTTTAAAAGCCATTGTGTTTTTTATGGGTCTTCAGAAAGAATTGATTATGTCAGGGCACAGATAAAAAAAATGCAATAACATAGCCTTTTTGGTGTTTTGCAGATTAACAATAAAAATGTATTTGGAACAACATTATAATGCAAATTGGGGAGAAAAACTATTAAGGAATTCTTTCCAAGAATGTGGACATTGGTATCAAGTTAAAGTGTGCAGAAAATTCATTAATATATGGATGACTGTCAGCAGGAGATAGCTGAGAAAGGGAATTTTGCATTTTTGATTTTACATATAAACTGCTACAGCATAAGCAGGTCAGAAAAAATCAAACTGAACTTTCTTCTTCAGTTAAGAAGTGCACTTTTGTTGATTAACTCCAGATAAGCATTCCAGAGTTTTGGAAAATCTTGATATTGAGTTTACCAGAGCTATCTTCCTAGGCTGGCATTAATCTTTTTGCTTACCTATTAAAAAGAAGAAAGCATTTCATATTCACAGTTTAACCAGTAGAAAGACAAGATCCTGTTACATACATTCGTATTTCCATTGCTTGGAGCATCTGGGGAGATGTTAAAATGACTACCTCTTTGTCAGCTTTTTCCTTGTAACTGTTTTATGACATCTTTATCTAGACTTCTACAGAGGAAAATATGGTCAGCAAAACTTATTAATTTGTCAGTTTCTGATCATCACCATGTTTTAAATGCAATTTACCAGGAAAAAAACAAAGTTTTATATAATACATTGGGAATCATGAATTAAATTCATCTTCTTAATTGCACAATTCTTAATCCTTCTGAATAGACAATGAAATTCATAGTTGCATGACTAAGTGCAAGATTTGACAACTTTTCAATTTATTACAGTAAATTACAATTTCACTGAAGCACTCATTCTAGGTTAATTAAAATGCAAGTTGCCAGTAAATGAATTATGCAAATAAGATATTGCACAAGTCATGCAGTAATTACCAATTCTACATTTATAACCTTATTGATTTTCAATAACTTGCCCTAAATCTTAAATGTTTAATCTGTAATTAAAGATTAAGCATGAAGTCATATGTGAGGGGTATTGAAAATAAACTAATATTAAACCATTACTTTTCATTCTTTTTTGCAGTGAACCCTTTCAGAGATGCAAATTTTGATATGGTATATTTTGATCATAGCTTCACCAATCTCAGTTTTCAACTGAGTTGAAAACCAATCTCAGTTTTCAACCAATCTCAGTTAGGCAGATTGCCTAAAACCAGGGAATCCTTCATTTGCTACACAATTTTAGAAGAAATCAGAATGGCAGTTATTCATATTAATCGCTTTATAACTGTATAAGGAATAAATCCTCGTAAATTGACAGACTCTGGAAGGAATAAAAGATCTTCATCTCGCTTACTTCTTTGCCTTGTCTTTCTCTTCAGAAGTTGTGTCCTGGGAATTTCTTGTGAGACATTCAAGACTAAAAACAATCTCTCACTCCCATCTTTTGTAATTTCAAAGGACTGTTGTGAATTTCACAGGAGTTTCCTCATGATGCAAATAATCACATCTAGAAAAGGGGCATCTCTGCTGCAATCCCAAACTACAGTGTGGAGGTGTCACTCCTGACACCAGGTGCAGGAGCTCACTTTCTCACCATCCAGACACTCAGTTGTATCACTGTATCATATCCAACTGTATCAGTTGGAAAGTATGAGCATGATTTAATGGGGAAAAATTTTGAATATTATTAAATGCTAAAATTAGCTCTGAATTATCAGATTGTTTCTGAACCATTTTAGTGTTACTGTCTCAGACACTAATTGCTGCTTTCCCCCAGGAGCCCCCCAAATTTTTGCCAGTAATAAGATTTTCTAAAATGTGGATTGATATGGAGGTGGCATTACTGAAACATTTATAACTAAGAGCGACATGAGAAGTTGTACGTCTGCACACAAAACTAAGAAACAACTGTCTCCTTGGTTAATTAGAATTTAATTACTGTATCACTTCATTAATGACTTTTAAAATGGTTTCACTTCTTTTTATTGTAGCTTCAGGGCATCAGAAAGGTATTATCTTTTTGTGGTTTGTATTCCTCAGCCTTCCCAAAGAAACTACTGCAGAACATAGTGGTACAAAAGGTCAGAAGTCTGCTGGACTTCACACACTTAACACATGTAGAGGTAATTGCCAGATAGCAGTGTGATTTCAGCTGCTGCTGGCTGTTAGCTAAGGTTCAGGCAATTATCTGTGCCTGAAAAGTGCAGCCTTGTCCTGGAAATATTTTGGATACAAGAGGAAACAGCACTAGAGGGTCCAGTGCACCCAATCAGGGCTTCCCCTGACCCATCACCCAACAGTGCTTTCTTCCTCGCCCCAGCAACCTCCCAGAGGCTGTGATGGCAGCAGGAATCAGGGCTTGCTCCTTCTGGGTTTGTTTCAGCATGGGCATAGCTGCTGAAGGAGTCATTCGTTGATCATCTTTGTGCTCCCCAGAGAAACAAGGCAGCATTTTTACACTTTGCTGTTATCTAGTGCTGTAATAAGCCAGAGAGGAAGAACATCACCTGACTTTATCCTCATGTATACGTATAGATATAACTTTCAAAAGTAATATACAGGTGGGATTCAAATATCGATTATTTAATTTCTTGCTGATAATAGCTTTTAGTCTGAACTGTGCATTCATAAACCTACCTTAAAATAAACATCTACTGCATCCAACTTTCAAAATACTTTGATGAAAACAACATGAGCTATGTTTAGTCACATTTAATGTTTACTTGGAGTGTCCACAGAGGATACCAAAAGACTGCAAAACTCATGCCTAGCTTGCAACACAAAGACAGAACAATCTGGTGGTTTGTACACGAGAGAAAGTTCCAAAGGGAGGATTCCAGCTGAAGGCAACTGTCACTCCCTCTCCCCACAATTATAGAGATCCCTTTGGCTAAAAAGAGCCAAACAAACCTTTGAATATCCAGATATTCTAAAATCTTGTCTCCCCTCATCCAAGCAGCCAGGTTAAGAGAGATCTATAGAATGTCTGAGGAAATCGTTCTTTGCTCAATCCTTTCCAGACCTTCACATTCTCTTTTTGAATGGTCTGTAGGTGCCACAGTCTCATGTAGTGTGTTATTTACCATGATGTGCCAGACAGCAAACATCTAGGTCATGTGAAGGTCTTAGCAGTAAATGGAGTCTTTTCAGAGCCAAGATATGAAAGTTGTTCAGTTTTAGAATAAAAGGAATATAAATTGCTGAGAAGGAACTACCAAAGGAGTTGTGAGACAAGGTGGCAAAAGAAATGAGAATTCTAGCCCCAAGTGGCACAAAGGACCTGAAGAAGGTCTGTGAAGACTCACCATGAAGTACTTTGCTATGTGGAAGCTCTAGGAAGTGCTGAGCATGTGTACTGCTCTGGCAGATCTGGTGGCATAACTGTCTGATTTCAGTGCACAGAATTAATACTTAGGGCAACCTAAAATCACTATGATGAAGATGCAGACTTAATGATATATAAAAGTGATTAAGTTCTCGAAATTGAGAAGATATCTATTTATCTATTTATATGAAAAATTGTTTGTTCACATAAAATGAGCAAAAGTAACTTCAGGCCAAATTAAGTCTTTCTTTCAGAAAAGAAAGCATTTAAAAACTTTTGAGAAAGCAAAACTAAAACCTGACTCCCTAACCAAACCACGAGCTAAAAGTAAAGAATTAACTAAAATTTGTAACATTCACTTCCATATCTGAATTTTGACCTAGTACTTCAGTGGCTGTCGAAAACAATTTACATATGTCAGTTTAAAAATTATTGTCATTTTTGCTTTCTTCCATTGTCTTAAAACAAACAAACATGCCCTCCACAAACAAACAAAAACCAACAAAAACTCCCAAGCCTCAAAATCCACATGTTATTAAAAATCCCCTAAGGGACCTGGAATTCATTGACTTTAAAACTTGCTGCAGGGAGTGATCTGGGATGATCCAATATAAGAACATTTGAACTGCACACAAAGCAAAAGCTTGCTAACAATGAAATGTAATAGACTGTGGAATATTCTCCCCAAGGAAATAGCAGTGCGTGATGCTAAAAGCAGACTAGATAAAGCAACAGGAAATATTCTGTTGTGCACAACACCATAATATAGTGTGGCCAGAAAGTGACTCACTATTTCTTTTCTGTCTGAAAATCTATATTTCTGTGATATTGTTGTGGTAATAAGCAACTCTGTAGCTTTTTTGATAATAGACATTAGGTAATGGAACAGCAATGACTATGTAGAAAATGGATAGGGAAGTTTTGTCCTATCTGATATCAGAATGGAAGGCTTTTGGCAGAAGGGAGCAGATTTTCATCCAAAATCATTTCGTGAGATGAGGAAGTTCTGAATAAACCACAGCCCATCATGATGTGCTAACAGCTCACAAGGAGGGGGCTTCAGTGTGCCCCAAGGTTCAAAAGAACACTCTGCAGAAATAAGAGTCATGCACAATCATTAGAGGTATATGAAGTTATTGCCACTGATTATTTTGGTCTGAGTACAGCAAAGTTCTCTACTGATTCTCAAGTATTTCTGTTCCTGGATTTACTGCTCATCTTCTTTTGGCTGAGAATGGAATATTTCTATCTTCTTTTTATTATATTTAATTTTTTTTCCTATAGAACTGAAACAATAGCATCAGCAAAACTGGATGTAATACAAAAGAAACAAAGAAATTTCTTGCTTTGAAAACTCAATGAGAAAACTTCATAAAAACCCATGAAAGGAAAGAAATTTACAACAGAGAATGGCTGGAAATGTCAATTTACTTTAAACTGAACAGTAAAAGGTATTTCTTGCAGGAACAAGAAAATTGCACTGGGACTAAAATAGTACAACAGGCTTTGGTTTAAGCCTGTTGTTAATGGGTAGAAGGGTAGCTACAAAGAAATGCTTGTGACAAAGGCACATTTGTTCTGTTGAGTGTTGCAGTTGTCTGTAGGACAATGTGCTTTTCATGCTAGTCCTAATAAATAGAAACATATTTTCTAACCAAATGGGAATTAGAAATGGGGAAAAGGGAGGCATTTTCTTATCTTGATGCCATTGAGCATCAAGAGCATGAGGAAATATTAATTATTCCTTTGTTGTAATTTTTTTATCATGAGAATCTTTATCAAATGCAACAGTATGTTTGCAGCAATGTCCTGAGGCTATAGCAGAAAAAATTCACTCAGTGCCACAGCAAATGATCAGATTGTACAGGGACAATCAATTCAAAGTGCAAACAATAACATTTAAACAAATAATAATAAATGATCCAAACCAAACTAACACTTTAATTAAAAAGCAGTCTTCAGAGAGATGAAGGACCCAGGTAGGGAGAGAGATCAAATCTTTGTCAGGAAGGCTACTGTGAGGAAAAACAGCTCAAGAGAAAGAAATGCTTTCTGAATTTATTTTATTTTTTTTTAAAAAATATGTTGAATCAGATCTTCAAACCTAAGGATCAAATAAAAGAAAATTGTTGGTAAAGACTGATTTGGTAGATAGCTGCAAAGGATCATTCACCTCCAATTCCTTTTTTTTTTTTTTTTTTTTTTTTGAAAGAGTGGTGCAGAGTTGGTTAACAGTGCAATAAAATCTGTCTCCTTCCTACTAGAGATGTCCTTACAAGAAAAAAATCTATAACTAAATAACAAACCACAGACTTTTCAGGAGAGGTGACTGATCCAGGATGTTGTGACAATTCTGGCTGAAGATCCTGTTGCAGTGAATTAGACACAAATCCTGCATGTACTAACATTTAATTTAATTAAGATCTGGAAGAAATGTACTTATTACTTCAGATCAAATACACCTGAACATGGTATTCAACAGTAAAAAAAAAAAAAAACAAACGAAAAACAGACTACACAAAATAAAACACCCCACCCAAAAAACCAAACGACTAAACCCAAACATTGATCATCTAGGAAAAAGATTCTGGGAGAGAATTTTGTTTGAATTACCCTCACACATCTTTCTGAAAAGAAGTTTGAACTTCTGTCAGTCTTTCCTTCATTGTTTCAGAGTTTTAATAAGTAAACAGTTGTCCAGTTGTTGAGGCTTGACCTACTGTAAAGCTGAGTCCATTTTAGCTAGATTAGTAAGTAATGGAGTATTCAAAAGACTGACAAGTACTGGGAAAAATCCCAGTATTAGTGATGGTTGCAGGATGTCATATACTCTTAAAAGTACAAAAAACCAAAAAAACCCACCAAAAACGAAAACAAAAACAAAAAGGAAAAACAATGCAAAGCTTATAAGGAAAGGTAATAAGTTTCATAAAATCAGGTGATCTGTTGAGGAAAAAAAAAATATCCCACAACCAGATTCGTGGGCTTACCAGTACTTTTTTGAGTTAGAAGCACCAGACAATTGCATATGGTCTCCCTTTATTGCCTTTTCCAAGAAAATGGAGAGTGTTCCCACAGTTTGCCTTTCCTGATATATCTACACATCTGTGTTTCAGTAGGACTTTGTTGGCAAAAGGACATTTCTTTTTCTCCTTAAGAGGCCAAATTCACTGAAATACGCATTAATTGTATAGATTTCTGTTCATTTTTCCACCCAGCTTTTGGATTAAACTGTGAATCTTATCAAGACCTAACAAACAAAAGCTTTATTGAAATTTCAAGGTACATATTCCAACTCTGAGAATTTCCAGATGAAAGGCCATGTGCATGTGACTTCGTTGTGTTTCTGGCAGGCAGCAAGGGATAGAAACAGCAATTTTCAGCCCACTAGATCTTGGAAAAATTGGATGAAATTTCACAGGATTAATAAATTTGCTCATTTTTTTCTCTGCTGAATTTCAAAAATTTCATGTAAGTGATGGAGTTGTTTGAATTAATTTGATGTCATTTTTGTCCTTTTGATGAGTCTTTGATGATGAAACTATTAGACAACACAAACATGAGTTTCACTACAGCTGTTCAGGCACATCACTGAAATACTTCAAAGGAAACTCTTGGCTGCCTAGTCCTTTTCAAAATGATGGTATTTATTAATTTTTTTTTTTTTTTAATTCTAAAAGAAAGCATTCAGTCACATACACATGTAACTTCACTTTCAGATCTCAAGGCCAATCTTGAAATCCTTTTCAATATTCATCTTGGAAGGAATTTTTATTTTCAGAGGAAATAAAGGTAGAGTAAGGATTTCAGGAATGGCCACTATTTTCTGCATTCATTTAACTCACACTTTCTTTCGTTTTAAGGGTATTATTTTTGTTCCCTTCCTGGCCCATCTCTCTTCAATCCAAACTTACTTTGCTCACTAGTTTATCATTCCAATCTTCCAAAGAATACCAGTTTTGGAAAAGTTTCAGAAAAACATTGGTACAGTGTTTGATAGCCTGGGGCATATAGCACTTTGCAGAAGAGAAAAACAAAGCATGTTTTTCGCTGACAGAACTAGAGAAGTTGAACTTTCAGCAGTTTGTGCCCACAGGCAAAGTGTACAATTGTCTTAAGTCCAGTCTTTGGAGTTACAATAAATCAATTATTTTTTTCCTGTGCTAATATTGTGCTTAGATTTCTCCACAGCACTGGAGCCAAACTAGAGCAGTTTTACATCCTGTGAAGAGAACAGTAATAGCCATAATTATGTTATATTGAGTAATCTGAGATCAAGTTCACTCTCTGCCTCACAGTCTTAATTTGGATTGGAGATTTATCATAGTTCCTTGGTTCAAAGCAAGTGAACAGATTTCAAGGTTTTGGAAGTCTTGTTCAGAACCCCTCCTCAGTACTTCTGCAGAAGGGACGGACTAGCAAGCTGCTTCTTGGCAGCAACAAATCTCACACATCTCCAGGACCAGTAGTCTTGCTACTATGTTTTACACTAGTGCCTATTAGCTAGAGAATAAAACACTCCACCTTTTTTCTTAGGTGTATGTTTTGTTGATCTCAGGCAAAATATTGTCAGTTCCATTTTCCTCAGAAGGAAACAGGTACAGGCAGTTAATGAGCTTCCAATCCCCCTCCCCAGTCTAACATTTCTGGTAAATTCTAACTAGAGACAAAAAAATTAGGTTTAAGAATAATCTGTAAAAAACCTCATTCTATCTCTTACAGTATCTGTTTTGGCACTGAAAGTTTTCCCTACTGAAAAAAGAAAAGAATCTTAGTGAAACATATCATTGTACTCAAACGACATTTTTGAAAAAGAAAATAAAATTACTTAAATATCACAAATATAGTACAAAAAAGGTTTTTAAAACCAGACTTTATTGTGCTAGCTATTTTTGATCTTGCCTGAGAACACGACACATCTGACAGCAGACAGCAGGAAAATACAGTGCTGAGATACAGTCCAACAAGTGAACACACTACTTTGTTACTCAACTCTTACTATTCAGATTTATGTCCCAATTATCAAAGCTGCAAATGAGAACATAGAACCAGTTGAGGGAATGACAGACAAAAGTGTATGAAGGTACAGACATTGCAACTAGTGACCTCTGCATTAACTTTGGTTTTTAATATATTATTTAAAGCTGTTCCACAAATAGGTATCGGTTTTGTACGAGGTCAGGAAGTTTTGGTAGTTTCTAATTAGAATGGATTAAGCTTGATGAACAATCTATTTAATTTAAAGATATCCCATTCAAGAAACAATCTGAAAGCAATAACCTTCATTAAGTCTGGAAGTTCTGACCTAACTGTCCTTAATGTTTTTTGCTGTTGATATTCACCTTTGAGTCACTTGTACATACTAAGGGATGTACAATCAATTAATTGATCTAGCCCTCTGAATTTAGGACTTACATCATACCGGAGATCTTGTGGTGCACAATATCTATCACAATTATGATCAAAAGATGAAATTAAATATGAATTACTTGAACATGGAGAAATATGCAAATGTGTCTATTCAGATTAGGACATGTGACATGCAACAAATCTGTTCAGCTGTCTCAAAATCTTCATGTTTCTGTACTTTTCATTCCATGTTGTGTTGATTTGGTGACTGCCAGTAGAATATTTGCACAAGGTTTGAACAGGACTTACAGGCACACTATTTGAATAAGGTATCTCTGAGTGAAAGATCCACTGCAAAAGTGATCATTGATGAGTAGAAGAGCCAGGGGTGCACTGACATTGTCTTGTTGTTTTTCAAATGTCTCAGCTTCTTCAAACCCTAATTGTAAGACCCAAGTCTTCTCTTATGCTAAGATTACCTTTATCTGAATTTAAGTGTATATACATATATATACACACATACACATACACAAGACCAAAGGAGGAAGAACATAGTGGAATTTATTATTGAATAACCATGCAAGCAAGGTTTATTCACTCTTATTAATCATAGTCTGTCAAATGGGATGTCTGAAGTCTTCTAATTACCTTGCTGGATTAGCAGTCAAGTGGCATTATTTGTTCTTTGAATTTATGGGGTCCACTTTTATTTAAATGATTAATGATGCATATTAATCAAGAACTGAATTTCTACAAAAACTACCAGCTTGGGAAATAAAGCCAGAAATTAAATTAGTTCATTTGAGGTGTGATTGAACTTTTTTTCCCCTGAAAGCATGCACTTTACAGTTTCAGATAAATGAAAATGAACCTTAATATCTTTGCGTTTTGTTTGTAATGTGAAAACCCTCAAATTAATTCAGGCTCCAATTCTTATGGTAACTAGTCCCTCAAGTTATGTATGTATTATATATAATACCCACATGCCAGTACATGCATGAAGTAGATCAGAACATAATTAAGTGCACACTTATTGATTTTCCTTTACAGGAAAGGCTGGGATGATGAACTAACTTGCGCCATATGCAAGAGCAGCAGTGTTTTGCAGGGAGATGAAAGGAGACCCTGATGAAAGAAGACCCTCCTCATCCAGGTGGGCAAAAGGTTCACTCCCTTGAAAGGTAATGTGAATCCCAAATTTTTTGCTTTCTCCCTTTCATAGTCCTCTGCTCAGTGTGAAATTGGCCATAGATGCAGACAACAGGAACATGCTCAGATTGTTAGTAGGTATCAAAAGTCACTAATGATAACAAAATTTCTAGTTTCTGTGCTATAAGCATTTAAATACACACATACATATTTCATCTCCATAGTTAGTTGTTTGTCCCTGTTTTTAGCTGTAAATTAGAGTAGCTGCCTGTAAATTAGAGTTACCCATAGCAGTAAACCATAAGAAACAGCAAAACAACTATACTTGACTACGTCAAGACTTTGAGTAGTCTCTGTGGTGACTGTTACAACCCTAGAACAGATGGAGGAATGGATAGACCATCATTACCACAGGAGACCAGGGCGAGGTTCCATCAAGAGCAGCTGACATGTAACCCTCCTATTCCTCTAGTAGCAGCAGCCTGAGTAGTATTTTTGGGGTTTTGGTATTTTCCATGAGTTCTTATTTCACTTTTTTTCCCTTAACTGCCTCTATTCAAGACTTTGTGTTTGTATAACAAAGTTCAGGGTTTTCTGTACCTGGCTGGACCTGAAAGTTGATTGATATCAATTTAGCTGGTGCCACAAGATCAGATCCTGAAATCTGCTGAACAATGAAATTGGCTTTCATCTTCTTAGTGGCAGGTTCAGCAAACCCAAAGTCCAGCTGGGTGTGATGAGGAACACATAGGGCTACCAGAGGGGCCTTAACATCAACAGCAGATGGAAAACAAAGGGAAAAGCATGCCTGCTGCTGAATGAGTTTGGGGCCCTGGTCACACAGTGCAGGGGAAAAGCTGAGGTACTTAATGTCTTCTTTGCCTGAAACTTTGCCACTAAGACTGGCCCCCAGGAATCCCAGGCCCCCGCCACCAAGGGAAGTCTGGAGATAGAAAGGCTTACCCTCCACAGAGGATGTCTTGGACTAGACAATACCCAGCACTCCCTGTCAACTGTACTGTGGTTCTGTGGTTCTGTAAAAGGTGAGAAAATTTCGGTCTTCAGTGTCTGGAGAAGAGCTGAAATACAAATGATGTTGGATTTACAAATGTCTAATTGTTGAAGGCTTGTCAGTATATATTGATTTATTTGCTAGATCTCATCTCTTCATGCCTCACACCATTTAGTTTAGTTCTTTTGGCATGCCTGACAGTTATCACAAGATATGAAGACATTTGCCTTACTAGATCTTAAAAAAGTTTGTTATTTGGTCTACACAACATAACTCTTGTTCAAAAAGGGGTTTCACAGTAGAGAGGATCAATTTAATTGTCTCTGTCTCCCACTGTATTGAAGTTTTCAGAAACTGGAAAGGTCCATTTTCAAAAAGCTGGAGCTGTTTTCCTTCATAATAAAAAGTAAAGAACAACTTCTGATGCTCATTTTCCTTACTTACATAAGGAAACGAATGACCCCGTATGTAGTGACAAAATAAAGAATCCAAAAAATAAAATAAGAGAATCCTGCTGTGGAATTAAACCCTTCCACTAGATTCAAAAGGCAAGCTGTCTTAAGGCAGGTTCAACCTGGTGACATAGCTATCTTACAGGATTTACTTTCGAGATTACTTTGCTGATTCAGCATATGGCTCTTGTCTCTCTGGTAAAACAAGAAATAAATTCTCTATCAGGCTTTTAAAACCTTGGCTTTTCTAGAAATGGAGGCCTTTAAATGAGAAGAACATTTTAACTGTTTATTGTAGTTAATGAATTAATACCATTTAGGTTCTCATGTCCTAGTCAAATTCCAACTTAGATAATTAATTTCTGCCTCTAACACTCTCAGTTCTACTGGTAAATTTATTTTCTGCTTTCCAATCTTCATCATGAGGTAATGACATTACTACATAATCTTATCACAGTTGTTTGGTTTCAACACAGAAGGATTCAGCTTCAGGGATGGAAATTAATAGCCATTATGTGCAGTAAATATATCAGCTTAGAACTGCTCTGGGGCCAAAGCATACTCCACATTTGTGAGCTTCAATTGGCTTTCCATAAGGGGTTACACAGGTCACCATGCACAAATGGCTGACATGCCTTTTCAGACAATTTATCTATCCTTAAACTTTTGAAGTTGTCCTTTTACATTTACCTGAACAAACAGAGAAAGGTGCACACACACACACAAAGACACACACACATACAAATGCTGTTTCTCCCTTAAAGGTTGCCTGAAACCTCTGTATTTTCCCTTCTGATTTTTGTATAGTTTATATTTTCAAAATTGAATTTGTCAGATGATTAAATGCAAAAAATAAATAAGAAAGATCTATTTTATTTACCCTTCACAGTTTGTGGAAGGAAATAACAATTTACTGTGGAGGAAAATAACAATTTATTGTCTAAGAAATGGTCAAGATGTAGGTGTACAGCTGGTTCAGTGAAGATAGTCTATTCATATTTCACAGCAGAAAATGAAAACAAAGTCAACAAGGTTTTCTTTTAATTTTGATAAACCAAATTTAATATTTTTTTACTGTGTTTTCCTCTCACAACAAATTTCTTTCAAATGGGGAGATTTTTTTGTGTCATTTTTATGTTAACTATTCTGATTATTTTACTGAAAACTCATAGTTCTTATCAGTTCACCTGCAAAACTTCACTTGTAAAATTGTCATTTGAAACTTTATTTCTAGCTAGAAGCAGATATAAAAGTTGCCCGAAGAATGCTGACTCAAAACAGTGGCCTAGTTTACAGAGGGATGTGACTGCTTTTCATATCACATCACAAGTCACTAAAACTGAAGAATGTCAGGGTGCCTCAGATTGTCCTTTTATTGGTAAAATTCCTGGGTCAGCTTTACCTCCTCACTGATCATTTATTTGGGCATCCAGATGTTGAAAACTGCTAAGCAGGAGACCAACTATGGTGCTGCTGGCATAACTGGGCAACCTCCAGCTAATCCTCAGGAGATGCCTCAACGATGCATTTAGTAAAAATACAGGAGTAATTCTCTTCACAATTCCTCTGCAGCAGCAGGGTTTGTTCAGAATGAAGCATTTCCTCTCCCTCTCATTTATACAGAGTGAGTCAGTGACTCTGATGCTCAGTACAGCTGGTTTACTATTTTCCTTTGTTAGAAATGGAAACTTCCACTTTAGATTCAATTCTCCAATAATTTTCAATAGATTTCACTTTGATCAGTTCTCAGGTTTGAATTTTAATTATCTTTAACCATAGTTATTGGATTTCAGAGTCCATTTATCATCTTATTTTTATTGTTATGACAATTTTATGTTAAATTTAGGCAGATCCTGCTGTCATTTTTTTTTCCTTCAAAATTATTGAACAATTGATTGGAATATTTTTCTTCCGAAATATAATTCAATTACTATGAAATTAAATTTTTTCAATGGAATTTTGCTAATAAATTTATATATAGAAATTTTCCAAAAATATGTAAACTTCAATGGCATTTTAATAATCTATATTTTTTGACAACTATTTAATTTTGATTTAGTCTGAATTTAATGTTTATCAACACAAACATTCCATTCTGTGCTCCCTTCTACAGCGAGCTTTTCCCCAACTATGTCTTCCATGCAAAAATGTGGTTTTCCTTCTGGTTTAACTGTTTATAGTGCTTAAAGGGTATGGCTGAATCTGTAACACTAAGTTACATAGGGAACACAGTGACATGAGTTGTCTTTAGCTGACTTAAAATGAAACTTTTCAACATTTTTCCAAATATTTCTTATTCTGATCTTTGTGTCTGGGAAAACATTCAAAAATGTGGAAAATAAATGTTTTATCACTCATTACTTCTCTTGGCAAAAGTTATAACTTGCAACTTTTTGTTTGATTTTGGATGCATTTCCACATAAACCACACATAATAAATGGACAATTCTCCTATGCTACACAGAAGGAATGTGCATTCCTCCTTGTTTCCCAGACTAACCATTACTTCCTTGTGGGCTTAAAATGCTTACATAACATATGAATGTCTTTCTCTAGTACATCTGACTGCAAGAAGTAATGGTTTTTTGGACAATGAAGTTCTAGAACAACAACAAAAAAGAGTTAAGTTTTGTGTGCGTGCATTAAGTCTGAATTCTTCAACAAGTAGATCAGTGAGTCAACTATGATGAATGTGCATGATCAGAAAAAGAAGCTCAGAAAATTTTAAGTCATTGGAAATTGGAGCTGGACAGACATGTAGATGCTGATTACAAAAGCAGATGCACTAGTCTCACTAAATATAGGTATTGTGTATTGAACATGAAAAAGAGAGACTTTATACTTGCTGTAACAATAATGAATATACTAAAGTGATTGCTAAGTGATAAAAAATAATTTTATTAGGGAACTAGGATTCATCTTTTGAGGAAGCTAAAGAACTACTGTCATTTGCTATTTTGACAAGCCTCGGAGTGAGTTTATCTTTGAATTTTTGTATGTTTAATTCACATGTGCACAGGACCCTGCGATTTCCCATCAAATTTGCTTATTAAAAAGGAAAGACCTACCACATCTGTCTTAAAACCATTAACGAATGCCAGAAAGGTTTATTCTACTATTAATAAAAAATGTTCAAATGACAAGCTGGATTATAAACTGTTCATGTTTTCCCTGCTTGCAGATAATTTTACTGCTAAATTACACAGAAAATACATTTGCCTAAGTTAAAAACAATGCTCTTTATGTAACCTTTATAAACACTGAAGACAATTTAAGTGCTCTGAATTTTATTTTGGACAATGCCAACTGTACTTTCATGTATGTCTGGCTTGGTAGATGTACAATACATTTAAGATATTACTATACACACACAAAATATGTTATTGTACATATAGGATGTCTCTATAGACATATATAAGTATGTAGGTATCAATATGTATATAATGTATGAATATGTACACATATGGGCTTGGGTAAATTCCTACCTGTATGTAGTGTGGAGATTTAATTACGTGGTCACCTGAGTCCTATTTAACCTAACAAGTCCTAGGTTATTTTGCTGTTCTCACTGAGACAAACTGTAATTACGATGGACATTTTTAGGACAATATCTAGAAATAAGTTTTTGGTTTATATCCAGTGCTGCTTGAGTCCAGACAAGAAGCTTTTAAATCTTTAGTTTTCCTTGTACCTGGTACCAGCAGGCTGAATGTGAAATATGGAGTGTTCTTGTGGTGAATTCACAAAGAAATACAGATCAAGCTCAAGGCAACCATCAGTTCATCTGCTCATAGGACAGCCAGTATCTGGGTAATTCCTTACTGTCTAACTAGTTCTCAAAAGAATTTCAACAATAAAATTCCTCTAGTCCTCCATCAATCCATACCAGTTCCTCACTACCCCGTTGCAGTGATGTTTTCTACTGTCTGGATTTGTGCTTTATTTTACTGTTTAAATCCATTCTTTTTTGTTCTGTTTACAAGTGTTGTTGAAAATAGATGTAAAATAGATGTTGCCTTCTCCTTTGTAGCTCTTTATACACTTAAAAAAAAAAATCATCATTCTATTCTTCATTCTTGCCACCTTTCAAGTAAATTAAGAATATTTTATCTAGGTATGATTTTTTTTATATCAGAGCATTCTTATTGGTCTCTTGGGGTCTTGTCCTAACCAATGAATACCTTTTTTGGGAATTAATTCCCCAAAATTGCCTGCCTCTCTAACAGAAGCTTTCCCAAAGCAAAATTAAACCCTAAAATTAAGGGAGTTTTGTAGATAAATTTCTTCTTTATAAGATCAATACCTTCTTTATTCAGCTTGTGCTCTCTTCTAAATCTAGATGATTTTTAGAAATAATCTCTAACTGGTTGTTCCCATGTCCTTTATTGTGCAGCTGATTTTAATGTCACACTTTCTGATTGATTTTCAGACTATTTCTTGAGTATATCAAGAAATGTTCTCCAGCATTCTAATCCTGTCCTCCAGTAGGCTTATTGTCCTGGTCTGATGCTGTTTTGAAATTTAAAAATTTAACAAGTTCATTTTCTGTTACATCATGCACTTCATTAGTGAA
Source organism: Phylloscopus trochilus trochilus (assembly GCA_016584745.2). Lineage (NCBI taxonomy): Eukaryota > Metazoa > Chordata > Aves > Passeriformes > Phylloscopidae > Phylloscopus > Phylloscopus trochilus. The sequence continues at coordinate 37,307,286 of WQNJ02000546.1, forward strand.
AATATTGAATAGAAGTGGATGCAGTTTGATTCTGCAGAGCCCTATCTGAAAAATTCCTTTTATTTTCATAGAGAATTGATACATTACTTCTTGCATATGATTGTCTAACCTGTGTTGCACAAATTTCAGAGGCTATGCTATCCTGGCTGTAAAGGTGTTCTGCCTTGTCAAGGTGGTATCAAAGCCCTGCTGATGGCAAGGAGCTCCAGGACATCTCCTACTCTTTTCCCATCAGCAAGATCTGATGAAGAGGAAAAGTCTATTATTTGATATGATCATTCATAAAAAATCAGTCCTAGTTCTTATTTACCTACTTGTTCTTTTCCAAGTTTACAGGTAGTCACTCTTTGCTTCAGGTTTTTGCTGGGAAAAGAATTGAAACGTGACTAACCTGAAATTCTCATGTTACTCTGCTTTCCATGCCAAAGGAAAATATTCCCTTTCTTTGTTTGCAGCTGCATTTGGGTTTTGCATTTGTTTGTTTGATTAGGTTTGTTTGTTTATTTGTTTGTAGTTCATTCTTCCTCTGGTGGTTCTCACATTCCAGTGATTCTGCAATGGGAAGGAGGGCTGGCTGGGGGGTATCCAGGAGCAGCACCAAGGGTTTTTTCCTAGTGGGAAGGGGTTGCACTCAGAGATTTGACAAACCCCTAACTATCCAAATAATCTCTAAATTTGTCTTCCCTGTTCTATTGAAAATCTTGCTCATTTTCCTCTATTACCAGCTGCACTAATCCTCTAGCACTAAACTGACCTTTTTAGGGAAGATTGTCTCAAAAAAGACTGTGACATTTTGTTGTTTTCAGTACCACCTGCAATTAGCTTCTTTGTTTCACAGAGGGAGTGGGCCAACACTTGCTTTAGACTTCTTACCTTATACTGTTAATGCACTACTAAAACAGTCCTTGTTATTCCTGGCGTGGCTTGCTAAATGCCTCTATTTCTGAATTTGGCCTTTTTGATTTTGTCTCTACCAGCTTGAAATACTCCTTTTACAATCCTCTCAACAATGTGATCTGATTTCTACTGTTTTCTCCCATCTTCTGCAGAGGTCAGTGAAGAATTTGCAGCTGAAACAAGATGAACACCTCTTGTGTTTCTCAATCTTTTCCTGTGCTGTGACATGTTGTGTTTATTTGATTAACATGTCTTTTTAAGAACCAGCCTTCCTTAACAATTTTTTCCTTTTAGAATTGCTTTTCAGATTAACAGCTCTCTGCACAGCAATTACTTAATAAATAATTACAAAGATTATTGCTTACCCAAAAGGAGCAGTACCTACACATAGTCGTCATGGCATCTTTTACTCATTGATTTTGACAGTTATAATTGCTAAGGGTACATATTTTGAGAATCTGCAAAAATTAAAAGTAGGAGACAAGTTCCAGAGAGATAGGCAGGCTGTCTTATGGATCATCACTCTCATGTGTGTATGGATCATACATGCTGTCATGCACCTAATTGTGACCAGTTACTTTCAGCATCAGCCTAAATGGGGTTCATGTACAAATGCTACCCATCAGCACAGGAAGGATAGATGCTGGCTTACATTGACAATATATGTAAGCCCACAACAACTTTAAGGTAAGGATTTTACCCCTTCACTCCAACCAAGCAGGATGTGTGCTTCTATCCTTAGGTTAGGCTGCTTGTAAAGAGTAAGTTTCTTGAACAAGTGGAGGACAACTTACTCACTAATTAATAATTTTCTTCCCTTGTTTTTAGAGTTAAGTGAACCAGAGGGTTCACTTAAAAAAAGTTTAGATTTTTTTTTCTTTTTAGTTTACAAATTTCATTTTAAGATCATACTCCAAAACCAGCATAAAACCAGTTTGGAACAAAAGAGGAACATATGAAAACTGTTCACAAAGCAACTGTATTTTGCTTTCTTAAATCCAGTGGCATTTTGATTGTTAGAGAGGTCATATCTAATTACTATTTTCTTTTGTTCCCTTTTGAAAAAAAATAAAAAGCTGAAAATCTGTTTATGGTAAATGTGATCACTTCCTCGAGTCTGAAGTTCTCTGATCATTTAATAGTCTCCAGAGAAATAATAAAATAGAGATGTCTAATTTGGTTTCTGGATTTAAAAAAGAAGAAGAAATAAAAGACAGAAACATGACATTTACTATGAGTCAAACATAAAATTGACTAAAGAAATGTGGGAAAGTAAATATCATATTACTTATGACTTAGTTCCTCTTAATTAAGGAAGAGACAATGAAATGTCCTTAGTATTATCACAAGAAAATTTATGCTTGAAGGAGGTATGGTCACCATTTATTCTTTAGGATGCACATGTTCCTTCTTTGCATATAATGAGGACCACATTTCTTAGGCCTACCTAAGAAACACTAAATGAATTTTTTAAATTCTTTTGTTAGACGCATGTTTAGTTTTAAATAGGAACAGGTAAGACCACATTTGAAAAATATCTCTGCAGACTGCTTATACTTAATGGAATCCAATCTCACTTATGGACTGAGAACATATCTATTTCATCTACAAGTCATATTTATTTAACTGTTAACATCTTACAGGAATTGCAATGAAACATGTAAATCCAGCTCAGAGAACACACTGAGATTGCAACATGTCAAGTTAGTTATGCTCACCTGAGGTGAAAAGTCAAAGATCAACTGTCAACACATTGGTAAATTAAATGGGGACAGAGGAAATTGGATCTTGCTGATCTGAACAGAAATCTAAACCACCTTTTGACTCACTGAGTAGACGGGGTAATTTAAATAACCTGACTTAATTCTCTATTGCAGCCTCCATATATTCTCTCATACTCTGAGATGCCTCCACCCCATGCCTCTCTTTCTGGGTGAAAAGCATGTCCAAATAGCGAAATCTTGGTAAGTAAGAGTCGATCATGTGAAGTAAACTGCACTCTTGGGAGGGAATTGATTCTCTTGGACTAAAATTTTCTATACTTTGGGCTGCTTCTATCTCCCCTTCATAAAGTCATCTTCTTTATGACTTTAGTTTACCACAGTGGAAGGAAAGCATGAATTCTCATGCTGGTTGTGCATGACTCATGAGTGTGTTCTATGTACTGGGAGATGTCTACTTTCTGTTCCCCCATTCTGAAAAGCAGAATGAGAAATCCTTAGAGCTGACAGTCTTTGTGTAGGAGAAAAGATACATCTGTGTCTACTAAAATAATCCTAGAATCATCAATATGATCAGCATGTCACTACTGTATTGAAATGCCAAACCATGGTGTTTGGAAGACATGGAGGATCCAGTCATCAGTTATGACTGTTGTACAGATTTTCATCCATGGCCTGCATTAAAATTTAGTTGGTTTAGGGCCAAGCCTACTTTTCAAAAGGTCAAGCCTTTCTCCTAGTGGAATTAGCAGCTGTACTTATATGTCAGGCATGATTGTGAGCATGAATATTAAGTGAAACATTCACTTGTGTGACTTATCTGCACAGAACTATGGCAGAGTCTACCAACACTCATTTATTTCTGTGTGGAAATCAGTGCTACAGAGGAATTTAGGTCATGTGTGCTTATATAATCCCATAACTTTTTAGGCGGCAGTCGTTTCATTTTGCAGTATATCTTAATCAGGTTTTCTGGATAAACTGCACAAGAATTATGTATGGCAATTTTAGTATGCAGTAATACTGAAGATTTACAGTTTATGAGCTTACTTTTATCTTGTTTCTACCAACTCACAGTTACTTATATAAAAGCACATGGCTGCAACAGTTTTCTGTGAAGGGCTTTAAAATATAATTTGAGAATAATGTTATTATTTATGTGTTTATAAGTTTTTCCTCGAAGATACAGAAATGCTTGAGATTTCTACTGAAAGCAGAAAGTAACCATCAAGAGAAATTTCAGAAAATACATCCTTTCTAATGGAAACGTCATTCAGATTTTAGATGATTGTTTAAGAGTTATGTTGGGAACATTTACATAACAATGTCTTTCATTAAACTAGAAAAACCTCAGTGTGTTTTCTTACTGAAAACCTAAAAGTAAGCACTCAACAAATAAAATTTTGGAACAATATTCCTGTTCATTCATTTCTTTTCCATATACGTAGTCATCAATTAACATATGCTGGGAATACATTTAGAAGCGTAAATTTTGGAGGTGAGATTGGGGGCAGAAATATGATAGGCAACAGTTATCTGAAAAATTATTAATGAATGATCCATGATTCAAATTGGGATAGCTGAAATCCAAGCAGGTATGTAAGTCAGAGCACCATGTCTATCTATTACAAAATAATAGAACAACTTCTCTTGAGTTAAAACAAGCACAGCTTTCTTAACACACAAATGTTAAGGTCTTCAGGTTTTTTTTTTTTTTCTTGTTGATTGAATACAGTTAATGACTGTGGAATATGGGTTCTAAACCATACTTCTATTTGCAGTAATGTTCAGGATGTCCCTGAAACAACTAATCACAAAAATATGAGGATCAGCTCTACTGTGAGGCAACTCTTCCAATGTAAGAATAGTTCTACCATTGGAATTCCAAGAAAAGGTCAAATGGTCAAATTTTGGTTGATGAGGTTTCTAATTTGGAGCTACACAACCTCTGTTAAATTTCAGTAAGACAGCAAAGTACTCCTTGTAATCAGTCTCACAGTGGGAGGAAGAGGAAGCAACAATCACCTTATTACACAACTCTTGCTCATTTAACTTAACTCCTGAAGATAATTTCATTATCAAGATCATACATATGATACTTGACTATTTCAGAGTCACATGTCTCATATGAAGACCCCAGATGTTCACATAAGGACATGTTTCATGTCTTAAAAAAAAATTCATCTATCTGAAACTGACAAGTACAGTACAATTATGCTCTTTGATTCCTACAAAGTCTACAGGAAAATATTTCCAGGAACAAGACATGCTATTACTGCCTGTGCTTTATTGGAGTATGACCCTCTCTTTAACAGAGAGATTCACCCCCCCCTCCCATAGCAGAAGACTTGATTGTCAAAAAATGTGGAACTAGATTAGCAAATTTCTGAGTTTTCCCTCCAAGAAAGGAAAGCTAACCAAATGTGTTTCTTCTTTCAACCATCTGCCTCCTTTAAAGTCTCTATGTACCATGACAATAAAATACAAAATTAAGTATAAATAATAAGTTTGTAATTAAATCAGATTCTTTATGTCAGCAATTGAATGATTTGCTAAAGGAAAGCTCTTTGAATTGATTCTTAATGCTTATCTAAGGACAAAATAAGTTTTGCAATATAATTAAATGAACAGAAATGCATAATCATAATATTATTAATATGTTAACCTTGTAAAAATATTTTAGTATTGCAGGCACCTAACAAGATATCTATGGCAAGTTAATTAGATTTCAAGTAAGTTTCTAACCATGCTAATTCATATTTTATGAGAATATTAATTAAAAACTGACATGCTATAGCTCCACTTCACTATCTTGCTATATTTTATACCAGCTCTGACTTACAATTAAACAAAGCAACTATAAAGGACTGAAGAAGTGCCAGTAACCATTTTGTGCTAATATAGTAAAAATTACTCTGCAAATGACTTATCTTTTATATACTTACTACATTTCTGGAAGATCTCTCTTTAGGAGTCAGTGTAACATACAAATTTTCTATGCAAGCTTAAATGTGGAGTTGACAATGTAAATATGTGTGACAATGCTAATATACATATGCATATACATATGCATATATATATTAGGGCAATTTTATTGCTCTCCTTTCATTCACAGAAGAGAATTAAATTATTAAAAGCAAGAGTTATAGAAAATCATGAAATAATGAACTGGTGGGTATTTTTCCTTTAGGTCCATGGCACAAGTCACCAAATAAAACCTTTTTTTAATCTATCCATTAAACTATCTTGTTAATCAATGATTCAATCACTCCTGATGCTGAACTTAGTTCAGCAGCAGAAAATGTTGTTCAAGTTTTTCCATTCATCACTGTAGCACAGAAAAGCCTTTTTTATGGCTAGATGCTATACTTACTATTATTTTACTACATTCTTAAGTGGTAAAGACTCAAGAAACTAAGGAAATTGTCAGTAAAATAAATAGCATACAAACTCTTTAGGAAAACTGCAGTAGCTCAGTTACATCCTTCAAGATGTCCATTTTGATCCATGAAACTAAAAATCCTTTGAGCTAAGTCAAGTAGGATCCTTGTTCTGGAGAACAACATGAACCTGGAGAAGGGCAGAGGGCTGAGTGTCTTTTTTATCAAAATAATCAAAGGCTCCAGGTAGTTCTGCTTGCTACTGTGAACTCCAAAGAATCTGGCCTACACAAATGCTCATTTATTTTCCAGGTCAGAATTCAAGGTGTGTAAATCTAAGAACCAATGCTTCTCTTGCTATCCTGGGTTCTGTAAAGACCATTTCACTTCTTGAGAAGATGCCAAACCTTTTTACAATTCCTTTTACCTGAGACTTCCTCAACAGAGTTTCCTTCTTGACAAGACTTTCTGCAAATTCCAAGGTGCGATGGTGCAGCCCATTTTTCAAATGTTGGCATTGCCTTGACTTATCTTGCAAACCACAGCCCACAAGAGGTCCTTGCTAATTTGTGAACTCTGGTTTGGCATGCCCTGCTTGATTCCTTGTAGCATTTTTGTCCCCTGCTATGACCTCAATGTCGGGATGCTATTTACTTTCTATAAGCCTCAGACTGAAATAGTAAGTTATAGATTGCTCCATTTTTTCCCTTCAGGGTCCCATTTTGTTCCTGTTCAGCAGTCTGAGGCACAGAAACTGACTTGTTTCGTTTTGTGTTTGAGATCTGGCTCAGATTTTGCTCAGTTTAGCACTAGAAGAAGTTCCTGATATCTCACGCCTCTCCTTTGTTTAGTTTCCTTGAATAGACAGAAGGACAGAAACAAAAAACTGCAACCTCACCAATTTTTAAATTTTTAAGCTTTGCACATCAGTGTTTTTTTTTTTTTTTTTTTTTTTTTTTTTTTTTTTTTTTTTTTTTTGTTTTTTGTTTTTTGTTTTTTTTTTTTTTGTTTTTTTTTTTTTTGTTTTTTTTTTTGGTAAAAAAACAGAGGCAGCTACTGACATTATCCTTTCTTGACAAATTTCTCATATATGTAATATTTTCAGTGCTTCTGTGCTTACTATCTGTCAGGCTTTACAGTCCCTTTCTTTGTTCTCTTTGCTCCAGATGAAAAGCTACCATTAAATGAAGCTATTTCCTCAGCAATGCTGTGCTTATCAGTCTGTAAAGAGGTCTGTTCCACACATCTCTAAAGTTCATTATATATTCTAGATACCTGTCAGTGTTACACACTCTCACACAGACAGCAATGCAGGGAAGAGCGAGGGCACAGGGTAGTGAGGATTCCCCTTTGTTGATGCATAAGAATCTTATTTCTCTTTAACCCACTGCTGCTGCATTGAGTGCAGGACTTTGATTCATTCAGTTCATTGTTTATCTTACTTTATAAAAATATCTATATCCAAAGATTTTAATATTTACTTTTTTCATTTGCTGATTAGAAAATAATACAAGTATAATGTAGTAACAATGTTATAATGTAATATAGTAATGAAAAAAAAAAGCCTGAGTGTCTTTGAGTCCTTTTATCCAAGCTATATATTTTTATGCACAGTACAGGAAAGCTTGTACAACATGGGCAACTAGTTATTCAATTTGAAATGCTCCAGTGTTTACTCTATCACCCCTTTGCAAAATTATTCAGTGGTAAATCCAATATAAGGTTGAAAGTAGCACGTACTTTATTCCTTTGTGTTTCTCTATGCAGAAAAGGTATCCCAAAATTTTGATCAGAAAAATGATAGTGAATCATGCCTTGGCCGTTCATTTTATTTCTTGCAGACAGACCATCCAGAAGTATTAAAAGTACATGTAACAAGATAGTACATGTAACAGAAAAAAAAAAAATCAGAGGACATTTCACCAACAACTAGAAACATATCTTCTAGTTTTCCCATGAAGGTGCCTCAGACCACTCATGGCTATTAAAAGGTCATCAGGTCTGTAAAGAGAGAAAATTGAAGAGTCAAAAAAGGTCTGCTGAGAGTAACTTGCTCGCAGAACTTTGGTTTTGTACCTGACAGGAGTCCAGATCAAAAACCTCTAAGAAATGCTAAAGTACCAGTAATAAAAGCCCCCCTTTATATAGGTTCAGGTCCAAGGGATTATTGCCTTTCTTGACAGGCAAAAATGAGCTCTCTGGTGCCATTCTGCATCAATACCTTTCCCATTCTCCCAGATGCTCTCTTTGAGAGATACAAGACAATAAGCTGCATCCTCCTGAGCCCCTACATCTTCTTTGGGCACCATGTGGTTTTTGAAATCTGTTGATAGAGTGTATCACAGTGAGTAGCAAAGTTCAGAGCTGTAAGAAACAAATGCTACCTATTGAAAATGCCTGGATAGGAAAAAATGTTCTGCTTTTTTACTATCATCTAATGGCAAGTGATTGTTCATAGCAGAAACTAGGCTGTAAGCTTTTGTTATTAATCAGGATCTTCTCAAATAAAAGCCCCTGGGAAATCCATCATCTTCATCAGCCTTTGTTCCCTCCAGTCCACCATCACTATACTGGGATTGTGTCCAGTCTAACAAAGCTTCAGTCAAAACATTGCCACTCAGCTCCAGTTTTAAGGGGAACAATAGGATGAGGCACTCATTCTCTTGTTTTCTCACCTCTGCAACCCTTAAAGCACAGATGGCACTCACCCTTGTATACTCTTTCTCTTTAAAAAAAATACATTTCCTCTTTCAGTAATACATAGAAACACAGAGCAGCAGATAAATGTCCAGAAAGAACAAATATTTGTTGAAAAGAGCAGTCTGTCACTCACCTCCAGCTTACTTTTGCCAACAGAAATTAACTGGCCTGAGGTCACAATGTTCTACTCATAAAATTTGAAGTTTCTTCTAAAATTGAGAGGCTTTGATAATTTCTTTGGAACTTGCTTTTAAATCACAAAGATTGTTGGTTACTGTAGTATGAATTCTTGAACAAAAATATTTTATGTTGTGCATTAGTGCAGGGACTTTCCTCCCGAGCCAGAAAAGCAAGCATATGGAAGGTAGCTGGTAAAATATGCAGTGAAATACAGCGTTCTGAAAACCAAAGTGCACGAGGGTTTACAAGTATTAAATATGTCAAACTTTAAAGGTCTTGCTACTCTTCTAACGCTGTAGTGGTTTAAATTATTTTGAACAGTTACAAACGGTGATGTCCCAATGTTCATGTATTCTAAGAGCTGCATTTGGTTTTGCTTAGGCTGGAATCTTTTATCAGAACATTGTTTTGGCCTCAAAGATAGTACTGTGATAGCTTAGAGACAGCATTTCTGTTGATGAAATTGAGGAGAAATAGAAGTGAAAGGGAAAGCATCAGTGGAGGCCAGCATAAATCTTTGGCACCTTAAACCACCAAATAAGTTGAGAAAAAGGCTGACTTTTAATAGTTCTCCTTTTCGGGGGTTAGGTGATTTTTTAGTACCAGTTTGGGGAAAAAAAATCTGCAATTATATGTCTGAAACACTGAAAATAAAATGAATGTCAAAAACAAAACTGAGAATAGTTTGACCTAATTTATAGCTTTTAAATACTGGTATCTCTGAAGTTTCTTTATTAGTATGCAAGCCAGGTTCTCTTATAATTTTTACCCTGATGCTTCTGCTTTCATAAATCATATATCAAGTTGATAAAGAGAAATTCAGCACAGCCCTAGGAAAATTCAACAGGTTGTCAGCTATTTCTTATTCAATAATTTATGAGAACAAGATGTCTCCATTACATAAATAATTCCTTCGCATTTCATTCAATTATGCTGTTATTTTGATGTTTACTATTGAGAGAAAATGTGGCTTTTGAAGGACAAAGTGGATATTCTGGGTTGAAATATTTCTTCAACTCCAGAGATCAGTGATATGTTATTAATAACCATCTGTAACACAGAACATCCACATGTAGAAAAATATATTCCTTATAAAACAAGGAAGATGTGATGTGAACCCAAAACCTAAACAGAATAAGTTGGAACTTTTTCAAATACATGCCCTTTCCCTGGAAAAATAGGATTTGTTGCAACTCAAACTTGCCATTTAGATTATGTGTTGCAATTAGTGGTAGTGGGGCAACTCTGACTTTAATATATGACTAAAAATTGCCAATTAATAAAAAAGAATCTCTTCCTCCTTGGCTACATATGTAATCAGAGGATACTGGGACCTCTAAAATTGATGAAATCTTTGCCTGCTTTTAACATTCTCCTTATTTTCTCTTGAAAGGTAAAGCTGATACTTTGTGCAATCCATCCCTCTAAAAACTTTGTAAGCCTACTGAAATATATTTTTGTGATTTTGTATTGATGACAAAACATGCAGTCATCCAAGGTTGCATGATATATATAATAGTGAATCTCATATAAGCTCATTGAAACAGGTCAAAATGCTACAGCATCTAACATGTTTTGGTTGACAATTTATTTGGACTGACGACCTAAATGCAGTTAAGGACACATGTGGCTTTATGCAGCCTGCAGTGGGAATTTCACTGGTGATCCCAAAGCTTTCAGAGAAGGGCATACAGTGACTCAGTCTTTGCACAAAAGGGATGAGTTGGGGTAAGTTAAATCCTTTACAAGTTAATGATCATTTTGTCTGTAATCTGACATAGAATCACTGAATCCCTTCACCTTGTATTGTCTTAATGTTGATTAATCTGTGCACAGTGTTGTTTTGATGACTTAAATTTTAGCTTTTATGTTTTCCAGATTCTGTACCACATAAGTATGTGACTCCGAGCCTCATACAAAGTGTTTGCAAGTTCTCTTCACTGTTTAGTTAGACAAAGCAATCCTTTTCCAGCCCAAGAACCAAGGACACCATTGCAGCTTCAGGCCCAAGAAGTATAAACAACAGCAAATTGAGGAGAGCAATCTGAGAGGACAGGACTTCATAACCTGAAGCTGGAACTGGATAATTAACCCCAATATATAAATGAACCAAAACTTATTAAAGTGTGAAAACATGTGACCCGTTGTCCGCCTTGGGTGTACCTTGGCCGGACTCTTGTACTGCCCAAGGTATATTCTTTGAAGGCCTTTTAAATAAATATCTACTTTGTTCCTTTAACACTGTCTAGGCATCATTTGTACTGCACCAGTCCCTTAACTTTCTGTTGAGTTAGCATGCAAACACAGGAAAAAACAGCTGAAAAACAAGTTTCACTGCTCTTTATTGATTTGGATTTTCAATAACAGCTACTTCAAATTTCTTTTATTTGTGATGGTGAGATCTACCTGCTGACATTTCCCAGGTACTTATTCCTATTTTATATTACTTTTGCTAAGGCTTGTGTTCTAAAGCAGAGGTCTTCATACGTTCCCTTTACTTCTGTGTTCTGCTTCTTAGTGGACAATGCAGCAATGACTTTGGCATTTTGGTGCTCTAGGTATATAACTCTCACATCATGGCATTGCTAGAGTGAGTTTTCCTGAATAACTGTAATCTCTAAATTATTATAGCATGTAGTATGCAAAAGGAAATACAAGAAACTACAGGTGCAGTTTGCCTGGGATGCATATATATTATTGATAGCAAATGCGCTGTATGCACCTCAACAGAAAAATGTTTTTTAAATGTTCAATCCAGTCTGGAGTCTGATTCTGATTTGCTTCTAAATCCAAAAGATGTGAGGCTCTGTTCATGCCATCTGTTAGCTGCTGGATGAATAAGCATCTTTCAAAACTTTATTGTCAATAGACAAAATAAGTTGATAGCTTGCATTAGTATGCTGCCAAATTTACTTATTGATTGCTCTTGCAGTTTAGTATTTTATATGCAGCCTTGATTTGCCCTTCTGTCGTCATGGTTTTGTGTGTCTCTGTCCCCCAAATTCACTACTTTATCTAATGGCATATTTCTCCTTGTATGATCCTTTCAAAGTATTCCTCAGCACGTAGCAGATCATACCTAAAGCTTTTCTGTTGCAACTTCTAAATTTGTCAGGTTTCCAGATAACTACAAACATATCTGCATTCCAGAACTGAGATCTCACGTTTGGTATAGCTGTTGAACTGTCACACAACTCTGTTTCGTACCACAGGTAACGGGAGAAGCACTTAAAAATATGTGTGTGATGACCAAAGATACACATCATAAAAGCACATTTTATGTCCCTTTAATACTAACATTTTGTCTACTAAGTGTAGTCAGTGAAGCTGAAAGACATTCATCATATTGTTAAACTGCTATCTAGAGCACTTTAGGTAGACATCACTATCCCCCAATATCTATATTTATAGACTCATAGAATATTAAGGGTTGGGAGGAAACTTAAAGGTCATCTAGCCCCAACAGCCCTCTGCCACAGGGAGAAGGACACCTCCCACTAGACCTCCCTTAGATGCTCAAAGGTTTCTCCAGCCTGGCCTTGAACACCACCAGGGCTGGAGCATCCACAGCCTCCCTGGACAACCTGTCCCAGTGCCTCACCACACTCAAAGTAAAGAATCTTTTCCTAATATCCAGCCTAAATTTATAATCTTTCAATTTGTACTCACTTCTCCTTGTCTTATCACTACAGCTCCTGATGAAGAGTCCCTCTTCAGCTTTCTGGTAGGCCTTCTTCAGATACTGGAAAGTTGCTGTGAGGTCTCCACTCAGCCTTTCTTATTCAGCATGAACAGCTCCACATTTCTTAGCCTTTGTAAGGGAGCTGCTTCAGTTCTCATCAGTTCTGTGGCCCTCCTCTGGAATTGCTCTGACAGTTCTGTGTTGACTGATTCTACACCACAGAGTTCTGCATTTGGTCACATGAATGTCATTTATGATTAATTTAGGTTAGGGACTGGATTGGAATTATAGACTAGGTAACAATAGCCAGACTCCAATTCTCCCGACATCATTCAAGTGTTCCCCCCATATGCTGAGGAAAGTTTTAAGAGTCCAGTGCTGTTTGCCCTGCAACTGCTAACTACAAAGAGGCCACCAGCTGTACTTTATTTGTGCCTCAGATCGCACAACACTTAGTTAGTTTACAGCTGATGGAGTTGTGCAGCCAATGGTGAGATCTTATGTTTGCTCAGGCTGCCAGACACCACGCATGCTGATGTGAGAGGTAACTGCCAAATCTGAATTGTTGCCTTTACTGATGTAGATAGTAATGAACTATAATTACCATTTGGCTTTCCATATGTCGCTAAAGAATTTGTGTAATTAACTCCATATTTAAGTATGATTCATCTATGCAAAATTAAATGTGTCTACTGGATCCAGGAGCCTTAGGATTCCTCAGGATTTCAATTGCTTTGCTAATTTGTTCAAGGTAGGGGGTTATGTTAATTCTGTAATGCTTTGGATGACCTATTTCTTTATGATTTATTTATTCTTGGTTTTCTGTTTATCATCTGAGAGTGTATTTAGAGGATATATAAAAAAGCACAATTAAAAATTTAGGCCAAAAAATGTTAAATTTGCTCCAGTGTTTATACTTATAGATTTTAAAAGTCTTAAAGTTTAATTAAGCAATTTGGGTAGCTGTTCCACAGTATATATTCCTTTAAAATGCAAAAAATCCCCAAAGAAAGACAAAAAAAAAAAAAAAAAAAAAAAACAAACTCAAAAATAAGCAAAAAACCTACAAAACAACAACAATAACAAAGTTAAAAAAAAAATCAAATCCCTCCAACATTTTGTAAAGCTTATCTGTAACAAAATATTTAAATTATCCTAGCTTGAAATTTCAGGTTTTGGCTTCCCGAAAAATTTTTAGATCTTGGAGATTCTTCCTGAATCTCCAAGAGATTGCCCCCGAGTAGGGCAACTACTAATTTGACTAACAATGTCTCCATTCAATCACCAAATTGTCCTTCTCGATCCCAAAGAGGGTGAAAGAGCCATGGGGTGTTAAAAAAGAGAAAAAAACCTCTTTCTAAAAATTGCCTAGCAAACTCTGATAGAACATTTTATCTCGTGGTCTTTAACCATGTGGTTACCATATTTGCCATCTTTCCCAGATCATAACATGTCCATTTTTCATGATTCAGTTGTTCTGATTTGACAGAGGAACAGCTGTGGGGTTTTACCTTGATTTGGTTCCCCTCCCACTCATACATCATACCCTGGATTCAAACATAATAAGATCATTGTAGTTTCTCCAAAATGCATACATAAAACATGCTGCTTAACAGTGACATTTTTGTTTTGCCTCTGTGATCATATCCCCCAGGAGGAATGAGTACAGCCATATATTTCCCATGTTATATGTAATCTATTGAGAACAAAAAATTACCAAAAGGACATCGCTTGTCACAGCTTAAAATAATGAATTTCTTTAGTGATACCAGTGCACTCTTTGAACTTTGTAATTGCATGCACAGTTGCAGAAAATAGATTGCAGGAATTTGGAGAGCTGTATAAATATTGCAGCAGTGTTTTGTGGACTGGATATGCTATAGGACCAATGAAGATTACAGGACAGGTGAAGCAAATCCACTTCCAAAATCCACACATGTTGCTTTAGTGACAGGCTGAGATATATCAAATTCTTGAAAAAACTAAGTGTGAAGGTCAAATTAATGGCTCCACCAGAAACTATACTATTTTTTATCAGAAATGATAGGCAGTCTTATGAGTTATGAATACTAATAAACAACTAACATCTTACCAATAAAAGAACAGATCAAAGGTAAACATGAGCAATTCTAGCTGTTGTGCAAGTGATTCTTCACAGCTTTCATAAGGTAAGAATAACAGCTTCACCGTAACAGAGATGTGGGATCCTAAAATTTCCAAATACCCTAGGAATTTAGATAAATAAGCAAAGAAGAGCAACACTCCACAAATCCAGTCTGAATTACAGAAAAATGTGCAGAGTTTATAATTCTTTTCAAGCATTCCCAAAGGTAGTGTAAATCAAGTCATATTGAAAAGTCAGCCTCAGTAAATGTGTGAGGCATTATGTGAGTAGATTAGTAGGAATTCTGAAAAATGTGGAAATACTGTCAATGTTACACTGACAAGTACTGTAACTAAATGGTGATCAGATTGAATCACTGTAGTGTAGAGCAAATTAAATTGGGGAGCTTGAAGGAGACCTACCCATGTGTATATAAAGTACATTTAACAGAAGGAATTCTTGCTGAGCTGTTATCTAGACACTTAGTGAGGTCTTGCTGTAAACAAGAGGGCAGTAGATAAGTGGATTTATTTAAATCAAAAGTCAAAAAGAGTGAAATTCAAATGGATGAAGCAAGGCCCAACAATGTACCTCTATTAACAGAAGCTGCTAGTAGAAACTTTTTATGGAAAGTCTTTTTCCTTATTGCATCTCATTCTGTGACATGGGCCACTTTGAAGGATTAATACTGTTAGTTCCACACAGTATTGCAAATATTTGTGATTAATATGATAACATTGCCTAAAGGTGTTTGGTTAGACTTTGAGGAAAGAGCTGCCAGGTACATCTACACTGAAATGCAGGCACCTCTGTCATCAGAAAACAGTGAATGTGTTATCCTATTTGGGATGGGTGATCATCTCTCTCTGCCCACTTTTGCCATCTCAAACACTCTTGGGCAGATGACACATCTAATGGCATATTTTATTCTTACTGTCTGAGATTTGCGAGTGGGTCCATAACTTCTTCCTGCTAGGAGAGTCAACCTAAAATGTGCATGAGTCACACCGTGCAACACCTCTGTTATTTATAAGCCATATTTGCTATCGTTGATAGGCATTGTATAATTTTCTGGAGCTACACAGCACTTGAGACATCAAATTGCATTGACTTTCTTCCTATTTTGCTTTTCCTTTCCTGTCAGAAGCTCCTGATGATTCTGATCAGTGTCCAGCAGTGCAGCACTTCTTTTGACTGAAGCTAAGCACAGGGGTACATGCCATCTGGGCACATATTTTAACTGAATTTTATTAGAATCTGATTCAAAAACCATTTTATGAAGCTGGAATATTAAAAATCAGTACTTCACTGCAAACTGCTTGAGTCCATCTAAAATTTTCACTGTCACTTTTCCAAATTTCCAATTTCCAAAGACTATCACTTTGGAAAAAGTTAATATGCTGTACATAAGCATACGTTAGATTTTGGGGGTTTATCTAAAGTAACATCATGTAAAAAACTAGAATCATTGTCCAGACAAATTTGTCACAGGCAAAATAAATTAATCTGTTCCAAATTCACTACTTAAATGTGCTTTTTCTCTCAACTTGGCCTACAGTTTTGCATATGAAATAAAAGCTTTCCTAATGTTCTCTAAGGACAACCCAAAATATCTCTGGATTTTCTCCTCCATTTCTTTCACCTTCATCTAGGTTTCATGTGCTCTTTTCCACTACTTTCCTTCCATTAAACCTGTTTTCCTATACAGAGATCTCACACAGTTCCAAGAAAGACCCCTTACAATGATATTAAGGTTCCAGAATGCACTAACATCTCTGACTAGTCATTTCAGATGTTTTCTGTTGTGTCTGACATTTAACTTTATATCTAGGAATCATTATCCAGATTTCATCTGAACTCAAACAGGTTTTTCACTGTAATGATATTGATGTTCTATCTTTCAACTTTCATACCCTGCCCAGATGCTGGAATGCATATCTGAAGTCTTTGTATCTCTACCAAAAATCTCTTTTCAAATGTTACATTTTTGTCTGGGGTACAGAAAACAAAGAAAAAAATCAAATCCATTATGTGTTTGATTATTTTTTTTAGGGTGAATTGGTTTCCCTTTTTGTTTACCTGCTGTTTTCCATATCATGTTAGGGCCCCAGTTTGTGAACTGTTCTACCTTGTAGGACCTGCAATTTAAGGTATGAGCACATGAGTCGCTTGATGCTGAGACATCAGTCATCACTGCCTGCAGCACTGCCTGCTCTTGCTGTGGGTTATTCCTAAGGTAACAATGCCAGAGCCAATTTCTTTGTCTTGACTCGACCACTCTCTCGCTCCAGCTAAGAAATATAATTTTGCATTGTTTTCAGATATTGGGTTTTTGTGTGAAGCTCTTTGGATAGGATTTTCTGGATGCCATTTCTGAGCTGCCCAGTGTGGGTTTACAAGAAATGTTTTATAAGCTTTAGTTAGGAACATAGTATAGTTTTTTTTTAATTGTAATTTTAGTATAGCAGATACCTTGAAGGGGCCTCTTGCCCCAGGATGTATTCTTATCATAGTTAGATAAGGGTTTCTGAGGCAACCTGAGCCTCTGCTTGGGGATTTCTTTTTATTGGTTCTTTTCCCTGTTTCATTTCTGTTTCATGTATGATTCTTTTCTCTGTCCATCACGGAATTCTTATCTTCAAGGTCCGAGAGTTTCGGCAACTGGTTGGCAGGACCCTTGAGACCACTCCCAAACTTATTTTGGATTTGTTAGTGTTTAAGTAAGCTAGCTGGCATGTAGTGTTTAGATTGTTTTATTGGTTTATACACTTTGTATCCATCCCTTGAACTGTCCTGAACAAAAACGCCCTGCAGCCGAGGTCCGGGGTCTCTCTAGAGGCACCAGACTGAGGCTGGGGGATCCCCTCACCCCCTGCATAAAACCTCTGTTTTCTGGAAGCCTTGGAGGGTCCCCTCTTTCTACCACAGCCATGACAGTGTGAGTCAAACTGCCTGCAGAGCCAAGATCCCACCAACAGGTACTGTTGAGGCGTATCAGAGCAGCTGGGGGCCCAAGCTGAACACCAGGCTGGGCCAGAAAGAGATACGCAACGCAACAGCCCAGATCCTTCTACCTCTACCCTCTTGAGGTCTTTTGCATTTGCAATTGTGTGCAGTGCATCAGAGGACTATCAACCTACTTTAAAGAATAGGTGCTGACAAATATATCAACAATTTTTAACTGTTTTACCAAAGTCTATCTTATAATCTTCAAAGAGTCTTTACACAAGTTTTGGTTTCAAGTTCTGCTTAGAGTTCTTATCAGAGACAGTGCCTGAAACTCTTAGATGGTTTTTCCTTTTGCCAGTAGCTCTTCTATACATTCACATCTTCCTGAAGCCTGGTTTAAAAACAAGCCATTCATTTCTTGCTTTTGTGTGGTCTTTGGTACTTTTCCAGGGACTGAAATATCTGCACTGTGCCTTTGCCTAAGCTTAACTGGAAACAATTAAAAACCTCTATTACTTCAGAAATTGCTATTATGAGAAAAACATTTGAGATTAATTTTTTTTTTGATGGAAAACTCTCCTCATCATTCCAATTAATGCTGTCTTTACATCTGTGTTTCTGGAGAATTTAATTCACAGTCGGTCTCTTAACTGTTAGAGTTTAACTAAAAAATATTATAGACCTGATCTTCATTTCTATTTCACTCTAGCTTACTTAGGTGTGAGATCTGTGCAGGGTGGGCTCCTGATAGAGTCATGCTGGCTCAGAACTTTGACTGAATTGCTTGAGATAAAAAGGAAAAGACTTTCCTATTTGTCACTCAACTATTCTTGTCCATATACACCTCTCTCTGTTCAGCATTTAGTCCTTCAACTTCAGTTCTGATCTCATCCCATTACACTCAAAACCTGTTTTTCCACTCACACCATCAGATGCTGAGTAGGTCCAAGAATACAAACCTTGGAAGTCAATTCCCTGGAGGATTGTACACACACTTTATCTGCACCAAGGGTAGGTTTTATTAGCAGGCATGAGTGGAGGAGAACAGTCAAGGACAGTGCTTGACAGGCCAGCATGCACTAGGGAAAAATATGCTTTTTCCACAGTCTTCACTCCATGACTATTTCTTTTCAGACTCAATTAATCTGAAAGGAAAAGCTGGATAGTTTCTCAGATACTGTATGTGGCAAATCACAGCTTTGCAGAGGGTAACACTGTGTAAGTTATATATATTGAAGACTGGTATAGGGGAATTAGCCAGTAAATCATTACTTATTGCTAAATAAGTCTCACTTCTGAAGGGTTAATAAAAATCAAGTGATGAAGTTCTGGAGATGACTGGATTCAGTTTTGTGGCAGTAACAACAATGTCTAGATAAAATTCTTTCTTCCTACTTTAGACTTTCTAGGTGGCTTTTATAATTTTTCCATTAATTTCATTTTTTAGAAACATGCAACCTGATCTAATCTTCAGAGCACCTAAGTGACAAATTAATGGTCTGTTTTTCATGACCACTGAGTATATCAGGGTCTTACTTTTGAAAATTATCTCACACTGAGCAATAAAATAAAGGTATAAGAGCATCTAGCTTTAGAAACACAACAATACATATCCAGACTCCATCTTATTACCTGTATGTTACCTTATTAATCATATCTTTTTATGGCATCAGGATCACTTCTTCACGAGACAATAACTGCCAATTTCAATACTTTAAAATCACCTAATTGGAGTAGACAAGTGATATGTTTCTTCCTTCTTCTGAAATAAAACCAAAAAATACAGAATGCCCTGTTAAAGAATCACTTATATGCCTATGTTCGTTGCATTGCATTAAACCCAAAGCCATATATATTTGACAAAGGTTTTCAGGCAGGGCATTTCCTACAAAAGTTGTTAATGTTTGCAAATTCTTGGCTATTACAACATATCAACTGTCAAGATATGCTGGGAGGGCTCATTTGTTTCTATATCCATGAGGTAGTAGTGAAATACCTTATGGACATTTTTTTCCACCTTGCAGCATATTTGCTCATTACTATCAAGTGGAAGAGACAACTTAGAAGTGTGATCTCTTTTATGGGTCTGTATTGTCAAGGGACGCCAAGAAAGAGAGGAGGGAACTCTAATATAACAGATAATCTGAATGTGTTTATTCCATGGCTTCCCACCTCTTTTGTCAGAGAGAAAGACTGAAAATCTGTTTCTGCATATGTTTCCCATTGAATTCAAGACCTGGTAATGCATAAACCATAGCTTAATTTTTTCAAGTCACTATTGCTTATCACAAATTAATGAGAACAACTGTGTGTACTCTCCACATTTCAGTTGATGTATAAACAGAGCACTGGGGTTAATTGTGAAAGCTGTTTACTTTTGAGGGGGGAATAAAACCCACTCAGATGCTGACTTTTTTCAAGCTGTGATTTTCTTTCTCTCCATAGCACATATGCCTTCCTACAATCTGGCAAACATACCCATAAAAAAATCAAACCCAGAATATTTTTATTTTACAGCTTGCTGTAGAAACTATGAATTCATGTAAATTACATATAGTTTCTCCTCTCTATAAAAGTATCAAAATGGCACATTAAATATTGGCCCTGAGATTGTGCTGGCATATGTACCTACAGCTTTTCACAAGCAAGGAAAAGAAGCATGCTCAGTTTGAGTAAACTTTACAGTCCAATAAAACAGAAATCTGGTTTAATAATATTTCACTTATGTGAGATGTAGTGTGCAGGGCCAATAGCCTAAAACTTATGTTTCTCTACTGAGAGTACTGTTATTAAATATATCTGCCAAGCACTGTCCCAATTGCATGCCCAGTGTTTCTCACCACTGTTTTCTCTGCAATAATGGCCTCTCATATTGATTTATGTACATTTACCTAGTTCCCCAAGGGTATCCGTACCTTTGGATATGAAATAAATCTGGTATTTTGGCAAACTATGAGGGTTTAAATGAGTCAATTTTTTTTTTTTCTGGATGTGTCTTGGCCTAAATGGTAAATAGACCTAATATTAAAATACATATTTTATAATACATTACTTATATAAATTTTGAGCAAGTCCTGGAAATATTTCTCCAGCACTGTTTAATTTCTGCCTATTCAGGACCTATGCTGCAGAGCAGAGTTGGATCACACACCTGAGAATGATATGGTTTGCTAGGACCTTTCTAGGCTACAATGCCAAGCAGGGGAGAGGACAAAGCTCTTCTCAGAAGACAACTCTGGAAAATCTAATGAAAAAGAAGAATTAGACTGAGACAAAGCTGCATCCTGACCTACTGAGGTGTTTTGCCAGTTTGACTGAGAGGCAGCCCAGCAACAATCTGACTGACTGCTCTGCCTCCAGCCTCCCACTTCTCATTATAATGAACCAATCCTTCTCCTTGGATAGTGGAGGTACATGATACTCCATGCATCCATAAATCTGTGGAGTCACAGTAAGTGCATCTGTAAATTCTTGCAAAAACAAAGCTACTGGATTCAGTGGAAATCATAAAATCATGGAATCATGGAATGGTTTGGGTCAAAAGTGATCTTAAAGATCATCTAGTCACAAGCCCTGTCATGGGCAGTGACACATTCTACTAGACCAGGTTGTTCAAAATCCCTTCTAATCTGGCCTTGAACACTTCACAGCTTCTCTGAGCAAGTTTTCCTAGTGCCTCACTACCCTCACAGTACAGAATTTCCTCCTAATGTCTAATCTAAGCCTACCCACTTCCAGTTTAATGCCATTACCACTTGTCCTTTCACTACCTTTCTGTGTGAAAAGTCCCTCTCCAATGGCCATGTAAGAGTTTTTATCTATCAAGTGTTTTCCAAAATACAGTCATATTTGAGCAAAGTTTGTAGTAGGACTAACAGAATAAGGTTAAGAAAAGAAAATTAGAAATGCAGAAATATTTGAACAAAATATTCTACATAAACCTAAGAAGAAATCAATTATTTATGTGACTGCAAAATATTTCTATTCCTCCTGCTTCTCTTCTGCATCCAGGGGCCCCCTATGAGGAAGAAAGGGCTTTGACACCATTCGTTATGTGAGTAGTATTTCAGAAGTTCTTAGTTTGCAATGTAATTTTGGGTCCCAGGTCACTAGCTACATCAGTATATAGAGAGGAACAGTCTGTGTTCTTGCTTTTCCTGCCTTCCACATCCTCTGTGGAAAGTCATGCCTTGCCTTGAGTTTTACATTCCTAACAAAACCCTTCATCCCACACAGAGCTCAGCATCTTAACGCATCAAGCAGTGGTAGATTTTTCTGACATAACTTCTTTTTTTGCAGTGGCCTCAAAAGGTTTATGACCTAACAGCTGTTTGGTCTTCTTGTCAGACACATTTCTCAGTCAGTGGCTACAGATTTCAGATTTAAATTCCCCATGTTACCCAGGAGAGAGAAAGGACATGCCTGATTTCTTCAGCAATACTTAATGAAACTGAAACTGAAGGTTCTTCAGTTGCTGTTTCTTTTACAGCACTGACATTTTCTGGCTTAGTGGTCCAGTGGATAAGATAATGAACTGGGAGTCACAATGAAAGCCTATGCCTCTGATTCCTATTATTTCAAATTACCTTATATTTTTTGTGGAGCAGTGGACACATAGTGTGGAATTCATTAGCTGTAATTAAATCATCTAGAATTTGGTGTCTTGCTCTGAATAAGAATCCACAGGTTTCTTCAGCAAGCAATGGAGGCACATAAGCACCTACAGGGTAATTCATTTCCTTAGTGAAATATGTCTGTAATGGGTCCTGTAAACAGTTCTGTTCACTAGCCAAGGGAACTCATCACAGAAGCCCAAACTTACACATGTGTTTTTTAGAAATCTAAATTTCCTCAAGAGGACTTTGATACATGGTAATTCAGGAAATGTTTGGAATTTGAAAAAACGTCAGCATTTTGTATTTCTAGTTCTTTATTTCCCTCCTTCGGAAAAAAAAAAATTGAAATGTTTTTAAGATTCCACATTGTCACTGTAATTATATTCCCAGCTTTAAGAAAATAAAATAGATCGTCATGGTGCTGCTTGATATGAAAAGTTTATATCTGTGTACTCCAGCATTTTTAATCTGCAAATTACTCATATTGAAATGACAAAAGCTGATGGAAACATAAAGTAAACCAAGTAAACTCAGAAGGAGGTGTTTCCCTGAAAGAGCTCTGAATATATGGAATAAATAATTGAAGAGACAACTGAGGCTGAGAAGTGAAAATGAGCTCAAGAGAGCCTCATATATCCTTCTTCAGCACAAAAGGGGTCAAGTCATGGAATGAAAAGACAGGAAAGTGGGATTAAGGTACACCAAAAAAAGCAGTCATGCTGGGCCAGATAACTTTTTCCTGTTTGTAAAGTCCATGTTTTCAACAGCAAATGAAATGACTACACAGATGGTCTGTGTTATTCCCACATCCTTTGAAATTCAGTTTCCAAAAATGTCACCTTGTTTTGTATCCTCTCATGTAGCATAAATTGCATACACTGTTTTCCAACATGTTCACATGCATTTTTGCTGTCAAGAATGGTCTATTTCATCAGCCATGATCGTGGAAAAAATTGTGTAAGAAGGGGAGGTATAAACATTAATAACATCAAATTCTGCTGTTAAGGTCTGCATGAGAGAAGGCTGCTGGTGTCTAAGTCACAGTGTCCACCTTAGTGCGCAGTTTAGCTCCAAAAGAATAAATCATTTGGTGTTGAGGCTGCTGTATTTTTTTGGTCAGTGCTGTTCTGGAGTTCTATATTGGTCTAGAAAACAAAAATCCCTCTGCCTTCATTCCCACAGCTGCCTGAATGCCCTAGCTTGGATACTAAATAAACTGTCTGTTAAGCATGGGAACACATTATGTACAGAATGGAATACACAATTTGGGTTGATTTAGAAGGAATCCATCTATTGCATACCACAACAGGTTTGCAAATGGATATAACATGGAACATCTCTATCCTGCTGGTCCAGATCAAAACATGCATGAAAATGTAGTCTTCGTTCCCAGCTTCATGCTTGGCTACATCTGGTGGTTTCTGATTTGCTCCATCTTACCAGACACTGCTTCACTATGGAAAGTGCTTTTTGATACTGTCTGATTTTCATAACATCATTAAATGAAAAGAACAGAAAGCACTTAGAAAGTCTAAGTTATCCTACAAAAATGTCCCATGTTTGGGTTGGGCTGTGCACCTGACCTTAGACTGATTACTGGCAACAGAAGCAGACTCAGTGCTCAGAGAAGTCTGTACCAAATTTGTCCTACATTTTCCTCTCTGGAATCAGACCCAGCAGCCATCAGATTTCCCCTTCACTCTCTATCCACTCTCCTGGCAGCAGTGATAAGGAACCATGTTCCTTTCTGGTAACACAGACCTGAGGATGTGGGCAGTTTATGATCATTAGGAAGATACCTAAAATAACAAGAGCTTAAATAAAAAAAAAAAAAATAAAAAAAAAAAAAAGATTTTAAGATTTTCCATCAGATAAGATTCCTTGCAACTGCTTCTCTCTCCCTTTATCAGCATTTCTTTTAGCTTTTCCTTCTAAATCATGAACTGAGATACATATTTGTTTTCACCACCACACAAGACATCCATAGTTAGACCACTACCTCTTCTACATAGTTTAGAAAATGCTTTGTAGAAATTAGAATTACCTGAGAAACTGAATCCTGTGTTCTGTCTGCATTTGGGCCCATTGCTTCCCAGTAATTGTGCCACCTATTCTTGCAGCTTACAGTACTCCCTTTTCCAATGGCACCCTTTCCTTAAGAGGGGAAATCTTGGCAATAGGAGTGAGATTTCCTGCTGTGTTTACAGCAGCAAAGAGTTGTAGTGAGGTGTGGTTCCCAGTCCCAGACAGTTATGGGCAAGGGATCAAAGCCCCAGTAATGCCCTGTGGAGGAGGACATGGATCTGCCTTTGTTACTCTCAGACTTAACGTGTTTGGTACATATTCAGAAATAAAAGAGCCTGAAGAAATCCATCATCTCATTTCCTCCACAACCCTCCTTCTCTGCCCTTTTGTAAGAAGGGGACACTAAACCATGGGGTTTTTGTGTTGAAACGTGTCTCTGTTCAAAAGCAGCGAATGAACCAAACGCCAGGGAAACTCAGGGTCTTTAGAAGGCTCTCATTTCCTTAACAGAGTAGCTTGGGAGTCTGGGAGATTGCTCCTTAGCAAAGCTTGCATAACATGAAATAAGATTCAGGTCCTGATTATATTAGTCTTTTCCCACAAAAGTCCTAAAAATAATAAAGTAATTGTAGTAAAGGCAGTTCTACCAATCTGTAAACTCTAGCCTGTTAAAGTTTAGGAAAGACACCAAATAATGCTTAAAAAAAAATCCCACAAAACACCTGCACCCAACCACTGAATTCCATTAAATAGTATTTCACCTTTGTTGTAATTCAGCCTTACTTCATACAATCTCCAGACACTTAAGGACACAATTTGTGGTTTTTAACAGTCCAGAGGAGTACATCAGAGCTCAGCTCTATGAAAAATTACGGGCACATGTTTCTGAGTGCAATTCTTGAAGATTTCCAAGTAGAACGTTTTAAAGTTAAGAGCAATTCATACACCTTATGATGATACCATACTCAAACTCTGTTTTAAAATGTATTTTGGAAAGGAAAATTGATATCAAAACCTCTCTACGATAAAGAAAATCAAATGCGACTGATGGAAATTGTATCCAGTTAAATCATCTAATTAAATATAAAGAGGCATTGTGTACTCTCCTGGTCCCCGCATAAAATACAAAACATTTTAGTCTGAGAGGAATATTTGGCTATGTCATCCTGCTATGAGGTGACTAAAATCATTACATTTGTTCTTTCTTTTACACTGACACTTTCTCTTCTTGTCTCTGACACAGTGACTGCCTGGTGTTTGCTGGTGCACCACATGGTGCTCCATAGGATGCTGGTCTGTCAGAAAGTGAGGCACACAGCAACATCAGGACTATTTGTACATAAAACTGTTGTTTTCTTGTCCCCAGACACCAGTACTGCCAGGAAGGTGTTCTAGCTACTCCTGCAGCTTTCTGTTCCCTGCATTGGAGTGCAGCTGGGAACACAAGGGGTTAAGTGACACTTAACCTGCTGTGTCAGGGCAGGAGGTTATGCAGCAGGGAACTCACAGGAAGGTGAATGCTTCTCCTAATGAGGTGAAGCTGATGGCTCTAATGCAGTGGAACAGCTGCAGCAGGCTCTTTCCCAGCTCAGAGATCAGTTTCAACACATAGCAGCTCTGTTTTCTTCACACATTACAATTATGATTGATTTGCAAAATGTGTAAAATGTTACCTTTTTATAACAAGAGCTTTAAGGTTGGGAGGCAATGAGGAAGGGGTTTTGGTGCTGTTCCAGTGAGGATCAGCTCCCTTCTGCCTGCTCAGTCTCCTTGGCTGACAAGGTTGGTTTCCCCTTTTGCTGCAGTCTTCTGAAGGTGCTGGGGGATCTGGCTGCTGAGAAGGAGCAGGAATCCTAGTTCCAAGTTTTACAATAATGCAAACACAACCTGCCTGTTTCAAATGCACATGAGGTATAAAACAGAGTCATGAGAGACTCGTGGTTTTTCTGCTTTGTTATTAACAATTCTACCAAGTTTCCATTATTAACAATTCTACCAAGTTTCCATTAATGGCCCTATATCATAGTTAGACATCATGGCAGGCATACATGCACATGATTTGCTGCCTATAATACTCAAACTTCTTCCCTCAAAGCCTAAAGCTCAACACAGAATTCCTGATTCCCCAGATTTACCATCTGGCTCTGTCACAGCTGTGCATCCCACTGCCTGGACATGTAGATCATCTCCTTCTGGGTTCCCAGGGGTCAGGAGGTGTCCACAAGGCACATGTTGCACCTTTGTGTGCAGGGAGCTTCTGAACTAGTCTGGATGGCTGAGCAAAAGAGAGCTTAGCAGTATTCCCACACAGATGTTGGGTTTCTGGAGGGAAAGCAAGCTGGTTTCAGTCTGCCTGCAGGCTCTGCAGAATTGCTCAGGATACTACATGTCCACAGAGACACAGAAAAAAGCACATAGAAAATAGTCAGTTCTTAGTACTGTTAATTAGTCTTTAGTCTGAGCAATTATTACATCTGTAGTGGGTTTTGTCATTTTAAGGTAGGAAGCTTTTTTGTAAAAAACCCAAAAACCAAACAAACAAAAAACCCACAAAACCCAAATAAACGAAAAACCCAGAAAAAAACCCAAACCAACCAACCAAACAAAAACTTTAAAAAAACCCATTAATGAAAGGAATCAGCTTTGGCAAGTAGCACAAGCAAAATTCAAGATACATCCATTATAAAAAAAAAAAAAATTCTAATTATTATTCAGTCTTTAAGTATTTGATCATGAAAATGTCCAGGGTACAGAACAAGCAGAGCAGAAAGCTTCAAGAAAAGAAATGATAATTTGCTTTCCAGTGTGTAAGCATCAGATTAGACCAGGATACAGGAACTTTCCCTGCCAAATCATTTCTCAGCTTGGACAGCTTAATTCTGGCAGCTCCTAACATTTTCCAATTAGATACCACAATTTGAACACCCTTTTATTATAATTTCTGTAGGTGCTTTTGCATGAAATGTATTGTCTGCATAAGGACACATGCTTTGTGATTTAGCAAAGAGGCTAATTTGCCCTTTAAGTTCTAAGACAAAATAATGACATTGCTGGTATATTAAAAACCACAGGCAGCATACATGCAACTTCTTATGACACAGTTTTGTCAATTGCTAGGCTCAGTGGTGTTTCTAGATGTAATGGCAGAGTTCAAAAAATATTGTTAGGAATTTTTGAGGGAGATAATAAATAAATTATAACTAATAATAATGTTTTCAGCAAATTGCTGACACTTAAAGGAATAAAAGCTGTTGAGCCAAATTGAACCATATGCTTTTTGAAAAACCAATTTTGTAAGTGGAAACTCTATTAATATCTCTGTATGTTATTAGGACAGCAGGATTTGTTCTACAACTAGATGCATTTGCTCTATTAGATTAGATTCAGTTATGTACAGAAATATGCACAGCTATCCAACATGCACTCTAAACTCTGTAGAAACTAAAACAGTATCTTCATCTATTTGTAGTTATATCCAGTATTTCTTACTATGAGGGGATTTTTTTCTTCTCTGTTTTAGTGTTGTTAAAAAACAGTGGTGAAAGAGGGCAGAAAACTACATTGGTATTATCTCCTTCTCAACTTCACAAAGAATCAGAAGTATGCAGTAACAACAGAGGGATTTAAAACTCCAAATGTAATCAGAAACCTAATTCTGTGAGATTGTCACCATTTTTAACTTTCCTTACATGTTGGCAACTAAGTTGTAAATTGTCCCAAAACCTTGTTCAATTTTAAATGGCATGTAAAGGTGATGGTAGCTGTAAAGAGTTTTCCTGAGAGAAGAAGCAAATGAAAGTATTGCACCCCAGCTGCCAACCTGGGCCTAGAGGAGGGCTTAGAAAATATGTATGATGTATTGCTGAGTAATGCATCTGGTGGCTGCAATTTGGGATAGCCCTGACAACTAGATTTTAGGATATTTCTTCTGTTCCTTCCCACAAACTGACAAGGACACAACAGACAAGATAGGAACCAGGACTCAGTTCTTCACCTGAAAATACCAATTTTGGTTTTTCCTGCCTCATACTTTGTCTCTCCCTCCTATGAGTATGTTGATAGCATACAACAACAAAGTCATTTTATCAGAATTTTGCTAGTATTTCACATTGTAAGCCAGAAGAGATGCAGGAGTCTCACCAGTTGCACAGAGCAGCTCTCAAAATGCTCCCTGAAAGGGCAGACCAAGGCAGACTCAGTAAACCAGAAGACATGATAAATTCCAAAAAATATAGCTTCCTCTTTGTTTGTGCTCTATACAAGTCTTTGAGTGATGCTTTGTTGTGTCTATAAAAAAAAAAAAACAAGCCCACCAACCAACAAAAAACAGATAGAAGAGAAAAAAACACCTTTTGTTATGGGCAACTGAAAAAAGCTACTGCATGCTTTCAAAAGAGAAAAAAATAATTCCCGTAGCTTTTGGGATGAATAGATAGAATGTAAAGCTATTTCCGATTCCTCTGTTGAAATCCTGATCTCCCCAAACTCCTTAAGGACAGAAATGGTGATGTCAGTCCATGTTATTTCATAAAGCTTTAGTAAATTAGTTGGATGGAATTTATGCTTTCAGAGGAAGACAGCCAAGTCTGAGCCTGGATTATCTGTAGCTAAATACAAAATGGTCATGGTTTGCCTATATAATCTAGGTTTTGTTGAAAACATCCTGGATTCACACAGAAAGGTCTCTCCCCCTGGATGTTGTGGGATTCAGTGAAGCCTGATGCCTCTCTGAACTCTGGAGCCTGCAGAGTACAGGAAGCCTCAAGCAGGACAGGACGAGCACTGCTGGGCAGCTCTGAGGAATGGGCTGGGGTCAGACAGACAGCTCCCTGCTGCAACACTAAACTCTATCAGTGAAGCTATCACTGCAGTGAGGCCAGGAGTCTTGGTGTCTGTCAGTTTTTCACTATATTAAGGTAATATATCACTGTTAAAATGTAAACATATTTTCCACATTAACCAGATATTAAAAGAAAACACCCTCTAACATACTGCAAAAGAAATGTAAAATGCCTTGGAGTAGGGTGAGACAAGATTTCATCGTTGCTTTTAATACAACACCGGAGCTCTATTTTCTCTCCTCCTTGTCCATGCTTAAATTTAGTAACATTGCAAGAGAACGTCATAATTGTGTGATGCACAAGCCCTTGCCATGCCTTCTTTTTGTCCTGGCTAAGCTGCTGCAGAGATTCGTTCCTCACTAATGCCTCTGCATGCACAATTAACAGCTGATGCAGAATTCCCTTGCCTGGTCTCTGCTGGCATTGAATAGCTACAGCTCATAATTCCAGACCTGGCTCTGTTATACTGCTGGTTGTTAATCTGAGCTCATGTTGGTTTCAAGGTGTTCTTGCTACATTAGGAAGACCTTTCATCTAATTCTGACAATTCTTGGACTCAGTTTTTCCATGAACTCTCCTTTCCCCCAGTTGCAGACTCCTGGCTTCCACTCTCAAGATAAAGGATAACTGAAGACTGGTAACTTGCTCTTTAGACAACACTTTCTGCCATGGTTCATGCCTGGGTGCTCACAAACCCTTGGTCACTTCAGTCCCTGAGGGAAATTTTATTATGTGAAGCAAATGCAGGATGGCTGCCTATATCTTTGATACTGATCTGCTGTTGCTAGTTTAACAGACTGTCAAGAAATCATTGTCAAAACAAGTCAAGTCTGCTTTAACTCTTCAAGTGAACACTGCTCACGTTTTCCATCTTTGTCACTGCTGATTACAGCTTTTGAGAACATTTAATGATATTAATGGTGTAACAGGGCAGTCAGCATGATTTAGTTGCTGTTAAAAGGGCCTTATTTCTACTTCCTTTGCAAACTACTGACATCCATCTTCTGTTGCAAACAGAGGTATAAATATTATCAGAAATCAAGCAGTTCATAACATCTCACAAGTATTCATGATTTCTCATAGACTTCCTGCCAGTCTCCCAGGTGAAATTATACAGGTAGAGATGGAAACATACTGGAGAAATTAAGAGGGAAAAGTAGGGTGGAGTGGGCAGAAAGCAAAAAAACTAATTTTAAACCATTTGGAGATTCTACTACTCATTAACATTCCTATGGGTTTGGATTTTTTCCCCAAGGGCAGAAAAAGGCCAGCACATTAAAACTTTTTAGTCTTCTAATCTAATCTAAGGGACTCTTAGCAGTAGACAAATCTCTCCTAATTGTCTCTAATAAGTAAAGTAACATGAGAACCAAACTCTGTTGGAGACATTCCAGGAATTTTCATTTCTTCATCTAAGCCTTCTCCCTTATGATGGTAATTTCTTTTTATCTGCTCTTAATTTGTACTGATTACTTCCCTTACAAATTAGAGCTGTACTTTTACTGGCTGCATGTCAGTTTCTTTATAGTTACAGCTCTGAAAATGTTTCGAAACCAAATCCTCCTAGGCTTTGTTTTGAGGTTTTGTTTGTTGGCTTGCAAGAGAGCACAAGGCAGCACAAGAAGGCTCTCCCTCAGAAGTGCAGGGAGTCCTGCAAAGCCCTTTTGCTCTCCTTAGGAATCCTTGTGACCACAGCTCCTGGGCCCTATGCAAAGTGACAAGGAAACTCTGCCTTTGGTAAGCATTCAGGAATCCTTATGCATTAAATGCTTTGTGTGTACACATATGTGTAACAAAGTCATGTTGTGATCCGTGCCCACTACATCCATGTTTCTACTCCGTGCTCTCCTTTGACTGCTTGGGCAGGTCCTGCTGGTTGGAGCCCACACTTCTGTTTGGTTTATTGGCAGTTTTACCCTTTCTGCTCACATAGTTATAATAATCTTGGATTTAGTACATACAGACTAGTGAACTCCAGGGCATATTTGCCAAAACATCACTGTTGCTATTTTCCAACAGAAATTCAGATGGGATTGAAATCCTTTAGGCCTTTAATGAGTTTCCAGCATTATCTGGGCCTGCAATAATTCTCTAGGGTTAAAGAATTGAAATAATTATTGCCCTCAGTCCATTTGATTTTTTTTTTAAATTCCAGATATAATTATTTCCTCAACTGTCTGCATGCAGCTATTCCTGTGGAGATGTAGATTTCCTGACCTTGGTCCAGACATTATCTCTTACTATGAATAAATTTACTCAGAAAGCTGCTCACTAAGGGAGCACCATCACCCCAATTTGTCTTGACTGGCATATGCCTATTGAGAACTTCCAGAAATTTAGCTTGAAATTAATGCTACGTTACAGACATTTAAGGAATTATATCAGTGCTAGTGGAACAGTGCTAGGGTATAAATGCTTGCATCTGCAGTTGAAGGAAGCTATCCTTTTATTTTAAGATATCTTAGTGAAGAATATGTCAGGGCAGTATATTAAAAACATGCAGAAATATCCAAACACTTACTGTTTGAACCAAGTCCTCTTCTTAATACGTCAATATACCTCTTTGATGAAAAATGTGTCAGGAAGGGTACAGCAAGTGCATTAAGTGTATTAAGTTTCTGAGCTGGTAGGGACAGGCATTTCAGAGAATCACAGAGTATGCTGATTTGGAAGGGACCCACATGGGTCATCAATAGCCTAACTCCTGGCCCTGCACCAGGACAAGAGTCATACCATATACCTGAGAGCATTGTCCAAATGCTTTTTGAGCTCTGACAGGCTTTGTGCTGTGACCACTGCCCTGGGGAGCCTGTTCCAGGGCCTGACCACTCTCTGGGTGAAGAAGTTTTTTCAAATATCCAATCTAAACCTCCCCTGACATAATTTCAGGCCATTCCCTCTGTTCCTGTGACAGGAAAGAGATCAGTGTCTGCTCCTCTTCTTCCCCTTGTGGGGAACCTGTAGACAGCAGTGAGATATCTCCTTGCACTTCCCCAGGCTGAACAGACCAAGTGACTTCAGTTCCTCCTCATATGGCATCCCCTCCAGGCCCTTCACCATCTTCATTGCCCTCCTTTGGATGTTCTCTAGTAGTTTAATTTCTTTCTTATGTTGTGGGAGTAAAACTGCCCCCAGCACTCAAGATGAGGCTGCCCCAGCTCAGAGCAGAGCAGGACAATCCCCTCCCTTGCCTGGCTGGTGATGCTGTCCCTGATGCCCCCCAGGACAGGGTTGGCCTTCCTGGCTGCCAGGGCACTGTTGACTCATGTTCAACTTGCCATTAGCCAGGACCACCAAGTCCCTTTCTGTGTCACTGCTTTCCAGCACCTCATTCCCCATGGAACATCCAGGATTGTTCCATCACAAGTGCAGGATCCAGCACTTTGTCTTGTTGAACTTACAATTGGTGATTGCCCAGCCTTCTGATTTGTTATGGTCCCTCTGCAGGGCCTCTCTGTCTTTGAAGGAGTCAACAGTTTTGAATCATCTGCAAATTTGCTGCTAAGCAAGTATCTCATATCTCTTCTAGTCCTGCATTCAAGTCATTTATGAAGATGTTGTGGAGCACAGGGCATCAGATGGAGTCCTGTGGAGCCCCACCAGTGACAGGTCACAGGTCTGATGTCACTCCATTCCTTATAACACTTTGTGCCCAGCCCATGAGCCACTTGCTCACTGATCGTGTAACATGGTTGTTGAGCTGTGTGCTGGACATCTTGTCCAGAAAGGATACTGTGAGAGACAGTGCCAAAAGCTTTGCTAGTGTCCAAAAAGGCTACATCAACTGGCTTCCTTTGATCCACTAGGTGGGTTACTCTGTCATAAAAGGAAATCAGTTTCTACAAGCAGGACTTCCCTCTCATGAAGCTGTGCTGGCTGTGACCAATGACTACATTCCCTTTCAGGTGTTTTTCAATACCTCTCAAAAATCTCCATAATTTTACCAGGCACTGAAGTGAGATTGACAAGCCTGTAGTTTCTGGAGCCCTCCTTCTTGCACTTCTTAAAAACTGGGACAATACTTGCCAGCTTCCAGTCATCTAGGACCTCTCTGGATTCCCAAGATGACTAAAAAATCATTGGGAGATGTTTTGTGATGTCATCAGCCAGATCTTGGAGGGTTCTTGGATGAATCCCATCAGGCCCCATGGATTTGTAGGGATACAGCTGGAGCAGCAGTACCTGCAGTTTCATAGTCAACTGGAAGTAGATCATTCTTGCAGTCATGGTCCTCCAGCTCAGGGCGCTGAGAGCCTTTTGGTCCGTTGTCCGTGATGAAGATGGAGACAAAGAATGCATTGAACTCCTCTGTCATGTCTCTGTCCCTGTGTGTGAGGTGACCATCCTCAAGTCCTGTGATGGGCCAATGTTATTTTTACACTGCCTACTGCCATTAACATATTTGAAAAATACTCTTTTTATTGCTCCCTGAAGTTCTGGCCAGCTTCAACTCCAGTAGAGTTTTGGACCTGTGAATTTTCTCCCTGCAGAGGCAAACAGCATATCAGTAATCTTCTCCTGTCTCCTGATCTTTCATCCACTGGGCATACACCTGCCTTTTTTTGCCTTACCTCCAAGAAAAGACCCCTGTTCAGCCAAGCCAACCTCCTATCTTGCCTGCTTGACTTCTGACATTTGGGAATTGCTTGCTCCTATGCCTTTAGGAGGTGATGTTAAAAAAGTGTCTAACACTGATGAACCCCACCACCTGCAAAAACCTTTTCGTGGGGGACTTTATTTACTAATTCCCTGAGCAGTCTGAAGTCATCTCTCCTCATGTCCAGATTTGAGGTTTTGCTGGCACTTTTCCTCCTGTCCACAGAGATTTTAAACTCAGTTTCTTCCATAGTTGCTGTGGCCAAGAGGGCTGCCATTTTCCACTTCACTGATGAGATCCACTCTATTGATTCCAGTTAGAATTTTTTGTTGATTCCATTTAGAAGATCTGGAGCCTTTGAGGTCTAGACCATAGTCAACATCACACACTTTTGTTTGTAAGCATATTGAAATGATGTAGAAAAACTAGAACAGGAAAGAGTCTGACACTGGAAAAATTTTACAGCTCATTACTGGAAGAAGTGGAAGGGCCTCTCCTATTCAACTGTGGTTTAATTCTCTCTGCCTTTAGAAAAAGGAGCAAATAAAAAACTTTTTTCTCATATTCTTATCTACTTAAAACTAATTTATTTTAATCATACTGGCTGGGTTCAACCTTTTTATTGCTTAATCTACATTTCATGGTTTTCATAATACTTATATCTGTCTAGTTGGTGTCCGAATCACCTCCAATTTCTTTTATATTTATTTCCACTGGATCAATATTACTTCAGCAAAGGTCACTGCAATACATAAATGAAGAAAAACAACATTGCAACTTTACTCAATTGTATTTAAATGATCATAGATACAAAATTTCTGTGTAATCTTGGAAAAGTCCTATGTTACTTTTCTTACTTGCTCAAATACAATTTCTCTTTAAGGTCATGCAATGTATCATGAAGTTAAATTGATTATTCACCATTTCAAAAAATTTTCTGAGCTACTGTTTTTTTTTTTTTTTAATACAATCCTTCGTGTGTCATATACAAACAGAATTCTTTCTCTGGCATATTGGCCTTCCTTATTCTAGGCATAGGACTTAATGTCTAATTCTTCCTCTCATCAAGAGAATTAGAGTTTACTGTTAGCTTCACAAGTCCATCTTTTAAAGGTTTACATTTCTTAAATATGAAGGGAATTTCCTACGGCTTTGAAAAGTGTAGGAATGTATTAATCATGCTGTTACAAGATTATAGGCAAGAAAAGGTACAGGATATTTTTACCAGATAGTGAGCAATTCTTATTGCTTAAACTATAAACTTTCTGCAATACTATATAAAAAATAAATTCTAATATATTATATATAGATATAAATAGAAAAATATTCCACTCCCATATATAGGTACCTATGCATGTGTGCATGCATACACACTCTCCAAAATTAAAAAGAAAACTAAGCAGGATGCCATCAGGCAAGAGAATTCATAAACTTCGTAGCTTTTAGTCCTAAGCCTATTCTTCATTCTTTAATAAAATCAATAGGAAAGATATTGAATTATCAGTGAATCACTAGGTCTAGTAGGACATGTTGGTAGGCAAGCCATGTCCTTATTTGAAAATCAGATGGTGTATCACAAAAAAAGAAGGCAGAGATGGTGCCCAAATGTGAAGGGCAGGCCTGTCACCTCTCTATGATGAGATTTTGCATGTTTCTGGCCAAAATTGCGACACATTTGAAATGTGTTTCTTACTGGAATTTGGAAAAGGATAAAGAATAAAACATAATTTATTCTAAGAGAAGAAATTATTTTCTTCCCAAAGCCAGCTTTTGGAATTCATACGCTTCACTAAGTGAAATCGTTGTCAGCTGGGAAAAAAAGAATGAGATGTAATGTGAAATGAGATTTTCCTGTTTGTTCAAGGAAAGATTCACAGATCAAAGTTGTGACCACACTTAAGACTTGAGAAGTGGGTTGCTTACATTAGGAGAAACGAGGGGTTCTAAACTTATTCCAATCTACTCTCATTTAAAAATGTAATACCCTTGGATAGAATTTTGAAGAGTTATGCGTGGATAAAACCTATGCCTCCTCAGCTTATATATACATATTTATACAAAGAGTATTTAGTATTTGTATCTTTTTCAGCATAGGTTTGGGATTTGTTTTATTCATAATGTTCAACCTCCCATTGTAACAGTCTAGTTTTGAATACTTTTATTAGATTAGTCCTACATCCACTCTAAAACAGAGACTTTCCCACTGATTTCAGTGACTTCAGTGCAGATGGGTGAAATATGTTCTTAATTAATTTACCCCCCTCAGCGTTATGCTTTTAGCTGGTTTATTCTTCCTGTCACCAAATACTGTCACTTCGTGGAACTACATTCTTTAATAGTGCTAAATAATCATGTATTTGTTGCACTGGGTGGGACTAATTGCCAATCACAAAATAGAGAGCAGCTGCTGTTAACCATAAGGCAGATTTTTACAAGATATTGAAAGCAAAGTAATGGAAACAAAATATTTTGTTCCAGTCCATGGCCAGCTTTCAAGAATAACAATCAAATATGTAAAGGTTCTTTGTCAAAAAGAAATACAGGAACAAAGACACTTAGGTTTGTCCAGCTTCTATGCACAAAAATCTAAAGCTGTTTCAAAACAATTATTTGCTTTTTTTTTTCTTTTCTTTGCAGAAATTTACCTTTGGTGATTTACAAACACTTTGAAAGGAAAACTTTTGTTAAGTGGATTGATATTTCTGTTACTTCTGAAGATTTACAGAATATTACTTATGAGCTACTCTGAGCCCTTGGGTAAGATAATGCACTCCCAGTGTGTAGGTTTGAGGATTCATTATCTTTACTGTTAGAAATGTGCTTTTTATTTTTGCTGTACCTCCCTGGTTCCTGCCATTAAATCTTGCCACATTCTCTGCCAGTCAGGTGGAAGGCGTCTCTGTTATCGGATTTCCACTTCCTAGACTTCAAGGCACTAAAAGATTTGGAGGAAGTCATCCTTTTGCCTTTCCTTTGATATGTTAAGTCCATGAAGACCTGAAGAGTGTCTCTAAGTGTTTTCTCTATATGTTTTCTCCTTTGTAATCCTTCAGCTTTTTTCCCCCCCATCTTTCTCTAATTTACCAGCTCTATTTTCACTCT
The DNA here is from genome assembly GCA_016584745.2 of Phylloscopus trochilus trochilus. NCBI lineage: Eukaryota > Metazoa > Chordata > Aves > Passeriformes > Phylloscopidae > Phylloscopus > Phylloscopus trochilus. The sequence continues at coordinate 37,344,080 of WQNJ02000546.1, forward strand.
AGATGTCAGAACTACATACACCAAGGGATGGTGATATAATTTCCTCTTTATGTGATATTCCTTAGAGCATTCAGTTCACTGACTACAATTCACCAGTAGGCTTTTCTGATTAGCTGGTGAACTATCAACCCTCCTCTTCAAATGCTTTACATCATTCTTTCTTTGAAGTTTATAATTTTTTCCCATAGTTAAAGATTATGCTTCTCGTTTCTCTGCGTGACTTTGTATTTTGCTGTCACGTAACACGTGGGTTCAGACAACCAAACAGACTGTTATTTATGATTATTTACTATGTCCATAAATATCTCTGTAACTTATATACTTCATTTAGACCTATGCTACCTCTTCAAGATTGCTGATTTTGAAATTAAATCGAAATCTAAGATACCCCAAAAGAAACACACTCATTGAGATTCTTCTCCTACAACTATCTGTATTTTAGAAACTGACAGCAAGTTTTGAATCCAGCTGTACACTTATTATAGGCCCTTCTACTTCTTAAATGAAAACATTATCATGTCATACCATATTGTATGGTATTATGCCCATGCAAAACTCCAACTATATTGTATAATTGATATTATATTTATCACCCAAACTTATAACTTCAGTTGACATGCTCAAATATTTAGCATTCATTCCTTAAACCTTGCCAGCAAAACTGAGGACAATCAGATTTCTGTTTGTATTTCTTCAGATAAAAATTAAGATGGGTGGGAAAAAATCCCAATAATGGACAATAAGCAATCTTTTCAGGCAATAAAGTACTTTACATCTTGGGTTTTTTAATATGGTTTTGACAGATGATTATTTTGTTCTTGCCATTGGTTGAAACTACAAATCCTCCCCATCCTCTTCTATCTAATGGATCCTTTCACCTCCAGTTTAACTAACTGGAAGTGTTCCTTTCCAGAGAGAAATATTCCTTTTTCATATACTATAAAAACAGGTTTATGATAGGCCCAAATTACAACCATTTTTTTCTATAAACAGTGTAATCCATAGACATTAAAAATTTAGGATGAGGTTTAATTTTTCCTCTTAAAAATATAATTGCATATCTATTCAATCTCATTACTATGAGACTCGCAGTTTTATTTTAGATGTACCAGAAAATAACCACTTTATTCTTGTGGGGGGAAATTTATCATTTGATAAAAAAGATCTCAAATAGTTTAAGAGTTGCAGTTGATTTAAGGTTGGCAGGTCAGTCAACACAATTCCTGCTAGAGACCTGCAAATCAAAATGTGGGTTGTTCGGACTCTTTTCTTTTTTTTTTCTTTTCTTTTCTTTTCTTTTCTTTTCTTTTCTTTTCTTTTCTTTTCTTTTCTTTTCTTTTCTTTTCTTTTCTTTTCTTTTCTTTTCTTTTCTTTTCTTTTCTTTTCTTTTCTTTTCTTTTCTTTTCTTTTCTTTTCTTTTCTTTTCTTTTCTTTTTTTCTTTTCTTCCCATAGCAACCTGAACATGTGTGACCACCCCAAGTTTCTATAATTTTCTCTGAAAATTCTGAGTTGATGAACATCCTTGGACTCTGTTTGAAAGTCAACTGGCAACATGGAACAAAAGAAAGCTTCATGTACCTCCTGCATTTGAAGTACAAATGCAGGAAATACATGAAGTTGAGGTATGTGGATATATTTGTGTCTGTGTGTTTACCTACATGGTCAGGTGTAGCCCTGTGATCCAAATAACACCATCACCATGGCTTGTGACATTCCAAAGGCTTTATATTAATGCTGCAAAGCCTCAGAATCAGGACTTGCCAGGCTGGGTTTGTCTTGGCTTGACTAGATCTTTGTTTCAGCATGTTTAGCTAGCAGCAATTTTCTAGCTACTAGGCAACTAGTATATCTAGTTTTCTTTTCTTAGAAAATACCTATTTTTTTAAACTGTAGTTTAGCTTTTCATGATTGTGTGTGCTGCAATAACTGTCCACTGCTATAACTGTTCTGATATCTTTTTGTAAGTAATCAGTGGTAACCAGCAGCAGTTATTCAGTGCACAAAGAAGCAACTGTGGCCTGAGAATAATGATTTGTTGTAGAGGAGTGTAGGCATAGGATGAGAGCAGAGTCCCTGCAAGTATGGGAACAGTAGAAATTCAGAGGCCCTGGTATGGTAAATAATTAATCAGTTCTCAATTATTAATCATCAAAAGATTGAAACCTCTGAATATTGTTAAGGATAAATGGGTTTTAAGCATAACAAGGAGAATAAAAAACAAGTGTCTAACTCACACCAGTAAATTAATCTGTAAAACCATCTGAGGACCAGTGAAGAGAAGAGCACAGTGTGCCAGTGTACAAAATTATCAGAGCTGGAGTGCAGAGGAAGCAATCCTCACTGTCTATATCATGCTCTTCCCAGATAATGCAGGACACTGACAACTCCCCTGAAATCCTCTCCCCTTTGTCCTCCTCTTTCTGAGGGTAAATCAAACTGACTGCACTTGTCTTAGAGCCCAGGAGAACAGTGGTGGGGTGAATATAACATGAGTAAACAGGGATAGGGGTTTCATGCTCAAAGGAGTCAGGAATTGTGTGTATCTAAAAATTTTAACTGTGCTGTTAACAATGGCTATACTATAAAAATTAGGTAGTTTTGACTGTAAATGTTACTACTGTTGCGACTGGATTTTCTGCATTTTGTCAGAAATCAAAGATAAAATCAAGTGTGTTTTTAAGAGATTAACTTTTACTACCCGAGTCTTCCAAAAAAAGAGAAGTATGTTTCATTGGAAGACATTCAGTGAATTCTCAGCCTTAGCCTTATCTCAGCCTTTGTAAATAATATCAAAGGGTTGAACTTTACACAGCAATGCTTTAAATTACTGATTCATTATCCTTAAGAAAACTAAATCTCTAATATCTTCTTCACATTTCCCTGTTATACCCACATTCCATTTACTTGGAATTTACACCATGATACCTCCTGCTGCTCCTTCATGTAACTCTGACCAATGCTGAGGTTTGTTTTGCTCCATCTCAGGGTTTTCACAGTCCGTTCCATAAGGAGCCTGAAGTGGGATGACCCTGGCTGGATACCAGGTACTCAAAAATGCCTAAAATGGCAGGAAAGAGAAAATATAGTGAAAGGTTCATGGGTTGAGATAAGGACCATGAGAGATCACTCACCAAATACCATCACCAGCAAAACAGATTAAACTCAGGGATATTAATTTAATGTATTTCTAGCAAAATCAGAGGAGGATAATGAGAAATAAAACAAATATTAAAAACAATTTCCCATCAACCCTCCTTCCTTCCCAGCTCTAGCTTCCCCGCCCCTGCAGCAGGGCAGGAAGACAGGAAGCAGGGTTACAGTCATTTCACCACATGTAATTCCTGCTGCTGCTCAGGGAGAGGAGTCTTTCCCCTTTTCTCTCCTTCTCAAGGGAGATAGTTATCTATGAACTTCTCCAATGTGAGTCAATCCCACTAGCAGCCGTTCTCCATGAACTGCTCCAACATGGATCACACTTCCACAGGGTGAAGTTCTTCAGGCACAGCCTGCTCCAGAGTGGGTCTCTCCAGGAGACAAGTCCTAACAGGAAACCTGCTCCAGTGTGGGCTCATCTGTCCTTGGGCCTCAGGTCCCTGCTCCAGCGTGGGCCTCCCACACAGTCACAGTCTCCTTTCAGGCACCCACCTGCTCCAGTGTGGGTCTCCTCCACGGGCTGCAGGAGGATCTCTGCACTCTGCACAGTGGCAGATCCATCCTGGAGCTGGCTGGTATTGACTCTTCTGGACACTGGGTTTGCTTCTGGCAGCTTTTCACAGAGGCCACCCATGTAATCCCTGTGCTACCAAAACCTGGCCACACAAACTCAATAGAGTGTTATTAAAACCTTTATGTCATGAATTTCTAACTCTGATGCCCTTCAAGCACTAAAGCTATTTAAAGAATTACAGTGTTGGGTTTAGTTTAGCAGCCATACTCATCATTGACAAGGCAGATGGTTTAACCTATGTGGCAAAACCCAGATATCTGATGTTTCCAGTAATGTATTTGCTTTTCAGTCTTTGTATGACCTTGGACCAATCATTTTATCAGAAATGCACCAATTCTGGCATTTCTATTCCTTCTTACGTTAGAAGGGCAAACTGAAACTAGCCTGAGTTAAAGGCAGGTGAGCCCAAAAGAATCACCTAAATAATTATTGACTTTGCTTCTTAGTACAGATCTCCGTAAGCATTGTCTTGCCTGTGATTAATTTCTCTGTTTGTCAGCGATTCTGTCACATTTGCAGCACCACAGAGGCCATTCACTTTGATCTATAAGAATTATTGCAAGGACTCATTCATCAATTAGATTTGCAAGTTCTGCAGCTAGCTTTTTTTCACCTCCCTTGCCCCCTCCCTGTTCCACTTCTGACTTTATGGAATTTGTGCTGAGCCTGTAAATTCCCTCTGAGCTCAAGGAGCCCTAATGAAGGTATTTCACTGCTCAGGCATCCATTGTGCTGTATCACCACAACTGCTCTGGAGAGACAGTGACTGTGTGCTGCTTCTTCAGTTCTACTGAGAGGCTGGCCTGGGACAGCCACAAAGTTTTTATCAGGCTGTTAGCAGATTTTCTAGCTGACATAAGAAAGGAAAATGAGAGAAGTGCTCTAGCCATGTCTGTAAAATCATATGGACGATATCTGTGACTGAAAAAGAAAGAAAAAGTGTGGGAGTGGATATGTGGTTGTCTGGGAGTCCAGGCAGAATGCCCACTGCCAAAACAGCAAATTAACATCTCTGTGCAATCTGGCACTGTCTATCCAAAATGCCATCAAATAACTCAGCATGAGTTGACAAAAACCCCTCTATCTCCAGGTCACTTAGAGGTACAAATCAGAATTACTGTTTGTGAAAACTCACAAGGGAAAGAGAATGAGATGGAAAACACATAAACCAGAAATAAAACTTTCTCATAAACAACAACAAACCAAACAAAACCAAAAAAAAATGCAAAAAACCAATTCTCCCCCATCCTCCCTTATTTGGAATTTTTTCATCATGGATTTGAAACTGTAATGATTTCTTCAAAGTCTCCCTGTAGCTATCAGTCATAAGGAAAAGACATCACTCCACAATTAACATCACTGATTTCTGATACAAGGTATCTGATACACTGATATGTTTCCATACAATTAGTACAAAAAGTAGAACAAAAGAACAGGAGGAATAAATGCATTAGGATCACTAAAAGTTGTCTATGAATAGTCAGAGCAGAAAGAAAAGGTTGTACATGCTGAGGAAATAATTTCTTGAGAGTTACTCTGAACTCGAGTAATTTATTTTTTTTCTAAGAGCTTTGAAGTGCTAGACTAATGTTAAGCTGTATTAATTTGACTGCTATCCCTCCTTTGACTTCATTATTTCACAACCATAAGAACAAAACCTTTAATAATTAAAAATAATTTTTAATCTGAATTTTCTACTCCAAGAAATATCTTGCAACCCCCCAACTTCCCATTTCATTGTCCAAAATAATGAAAAAAAAAAATCTTTTAAATTTCGTTTTATTATCCCACTCCTTTTTTTTCAATTCTGGCGGCCACTACAGTGTACAGCACTCTCTAAAGTTTAAAGTGTGGGAAACCTTTATTGTAGCACTCAGATCAATGTGTAGTAGCTGAAGGAGGGACATATTTGAGGGGCAAGTGCTGTTTAAAATTGACAAAAAATTTATGTTCATAAATAAACCCCCCAAAATCCAAACCAAAATCTTAAACAAGTATGTTTCCTATTCCCTAGACTGTATGAGCATCATAGAATATGACTGCCAGTCTGCATTATAAGCTATACACAGCAGAAAAGCAAACTGTATTAAAAAGTTAGTAATGAACTTGTATTTGGCCTTGAGAAATACTGAGAGCCTTCCATAGTTGGAATTGTTTGTCTGGCCCCATAATCTCTCTGAAGGGGACCTCTCTCAGGTCCAGGCAACACACCTTTAAGTTATCCCATGCACAAGATTAGATGACTGTGGATTAATTAAATTTATTAATTAAATTTGAAACGTCTTATGAGTCTTGAAATATCCAGAGAAAGGTTCTATGAGCTGCTACTCAGGCAATAAATGCTGCTAACAAGGTCAGGCAACAGGGAAAATTATTGCCCAGTTCAATCTAAAGTGAGTCTAAATATGGTCATCATGAAAATCTTAACATTCTCAGGGAATTTGATGGGTCAGTATAGATGCATTGGTTTAGAATTTTGTGCTGTTTCATTAACTGAAAAAAAAAATCTTAATTTTGAAGTTATAAAAGTAATAAAAGTTTATAATATTTTGAATCTTAGCTGACATTATATGTAACAGAAATTTTCTCATAGGAAAATAAGTTTCATTAGAAACAAGAAAATTTCAGAGTACTTGAGAAGTATCCACAATAGCAAATTATTTTTAAAAAAAAATTAAATTCCTCCATAGTTTTATTTCTTAATCTGTTTATTTTGGGTCTCAGAAATAAGACTGAGGAAAGTTTAAAGAAAAAAAGGACAGATGATGATAATAGAAAAAGAAAACATTTCTAAATCACTGTCACACCACTCCTAACACTGTGTCTTACACAGGAAAAAATACTGTAAGAGTTTACTTTACATTAACAGGTTACTTTTAATCCAGCCATTTTACTTTTGAGTGAAATCATAAATAGGTGTCTCCAAGCCAGCCCAGGAAGGTGATAATCATAGTCATCTACAGACTCTTAATACTACTTTAAATTAGTGTTAGAGTCATGCCAATCAAATTCAAATAACAGAAAGGCTTCAAAATCCAAGCCTTTCTGTAATGGCAATGTACTCTTTTTAATCAAAATAAAAGAAAAAATATCTTATTCAGCCCACTGAAGCAGAAATAAAACAAATAAAGCAGGAAGACTATTTAAAAATCAAGTTTGGCATACCACAATGTAAGCTAAAACATGCTGTACTGAAAGAACATTGTTTTCCACACCAGTGACACTTTTCTTGTTTCTTAGATGATACGCACTGAAAAGCACATTCAGATTCTGAATCTGTATTTGTTTTGGAATACACAGACTAATAAGGCAGCAGTGCATTTAGTGCACTGTTACCCAGAGCAATGCTTGTGTCAGTGAGTAACTAAAGGAGCTCTTGGCCTGATTTCTCTCTATAACTCTCAAAATCAGTCCAGAAAGCCAATTTTTATTGGTACAACTTCAATCGAAGTAAATAAGATAGATGTAAGTATAATAGGTTAGTGAAAGGCATACTGAGATTTAAATCTCCACAGAAGTCAGGGTATGGAAGCCTGAATGCATTCAAAATTTGCTACAAGTGATCTCTGACGGTGCTCAAGGAAAGGGAAAACCAGAATGATAAAGAATGCATTTCACCCTCAATGAAAATACGAAGAGGGGTCTTTGTACTCCATGGCCTACATTCTTTGCCAGTGCTCTGGAAGATTAGTGGCATGAGAGAATCACTACTGAACTACAAATTTAGGATAGAGTGAATCAAGATGTTTGGAGGAGTCTGTTCAAATCAAGATCAAATTTAAAGGCAAGATTATATTTTTTTCACTGACCAGGTAAGGGTCAGGTCAGGGCTAGTGTTCAGTCAAGAATCAAGCTTGGGCCCATACAAGCCCTTTGTGCGAGATTCCTGACACTGTTTAAAACTCACATTCTGGAACTGATGTCCATCTTTCTGGATTTGAATCTGAAGTAGAAACAAAAGAATTTCCAAACTGATTTTTTTATTATAGAAAGGAATGACTCAACAAACTCGTATCAGTGCACTTAGACGAACTATATAATATCCTATGCAGATATGGTTCAGGGAAAAATCAGGCCACTAACACAAAAAGATCACGCTTGTAGTCACAAACAGGATGTTCACAAAAAGCAACACCTAATTAATTACTTCAGAGTATTTCATAGACCCATATACTTTTTCACTGGCCACAGTCCAAAACGGAAAACTGATGCAGAGATGATTGTTATGAAGTAAAGAATATGAAACCTTCATTGGCAGTAGACTAGTGAAGAGACAATAATTCATTCTTGGAGCAGCCTGGAAAAGTTTGTCTCTATTCTGCACACATATTGTTTATGTTACAAGACAGTTACAGTTGAGGGAACCTTTATGAATTTGTCTTGAAAGTGTATGGGTTTTTTTAAGTGCCTGCAGGAGACAGCTCAGTATGATAAATCTGGTTCAATATTGTTGATCTCTAAAGGTACTGTGGCTGCTATTCTCACACGAGATGCTTAAGAGGTGCTTTAGAAATGTGAAATTATCAAAATGCTCATTTCCTGGTTAGTTTTGCGCCACTGCACAGCTGCGCTCAATTAGGCAGAGGTTTGAAAAACAGCAGGGAAAAAATAAAAAACACCCAAAAAACAAGCACCAAAAAAACTCAATGCATTTTTCTAGCCATTTCATTCTTAATTTACACAAGTAAAAGCCTAGAATAAGTCATATCAGAAAACAGAATACATCAACCTTCCTCTGCAGTTAAATGTATTTTTGGGAGAAGATTTGATTTTTTTTTCCAAATCCTCATGTCATTATTTTCTAAATGTAAAGAACCATAATGAAAGTGGATAACAAAATTTTTTGTCCTCTAGTAACATTAAAAGAGCACACTGAAATTCCAGATCTGTTATGCTGGACTGAAAGTCTAAGTTTCACGATCCCTACCTTAGGCCTTACACAATGTGCAACAGATTCATAATAGATGATGAGAGGGATAGAAACAATGAGATAGTATTTCCATTAGACAACCTGTTCTGAAAGATTTTTGGATATCAGCCTTAAGTTTTATGTGTTCTGGTCTCAGCACTTAGATCTCTCTTCAACTCCTATTGATTTCTTCTGGCTTTTGTGTATCTAGATCTATTTATTCTGAAAACAAAAACAAACAAACAAACAAAAAAAAAAAAAAAAAAAAAGAAAAAAGAAAAAAAGCAGAAGAAAAACACCACCAGAAAAAATAAAAGGAAAGAGGAAAAAAAAGTTGGAAAAAAGTTCTTGATGAACACAGAAAAAAAAATCTCAAAACATTTCTAGAGCTTAGGACTACTTAAAAACTTCAATTTTCTGCAGGTATTACCAGTCTGGAATCTCAAGGGTTGGTCTCATTTTCCATGAGAGTGAGAAATACAAACGTATCTTTTCCTATCGTCTTATTTATTTTATGGCATTGCAAGTAAATTTCTAGGAACCATGTTCCAGTTAAAAGTTTTACTATATAATAAGACATATAATTTTGGGTTGTGAATTTTTGTGGAAAGCATTACAAGACATGTACGTCTGCCAAGTGAAAGGGCACTTTTTTGTACCCTTTAATTTTGAGCTAGAATTACTTGACACCTGCTCAAAGGCAGAAAAACCAGAAAAACATTGCTTTGCTTTGGAGGAAAAAGCAAAACTAAATGGGATTGGTCTGCTACTTCATATAGTGGTCTTCACATTCCTGGGCTGGCACTTTTCTTATGCTGCTTTTAAGAAGTAAACAGGAAAGCAAATGTCTCATGAAATATAGAGATACAAACCCTTGGTTGCCTGAAGTCACATAATAATGATACTACATTTCTGTAATGTCAAATATCTGTCAGACTTTATAAAACATTGCAGTCAGTCTTTCCAAATTCCAGTACCAGTGTTTGCTGATGATTCATTCCCAAAGTTTAAAGAGAGAGGAGAAACAGCAGCTCCTGTGGAGGAGATGTCCACTCTCCCTGTCTAATAGGAGGGGGGAGCACATTTTCAGACTGTTGTTTTCTCCCAAACTGAAACCTGTCACAGACACATTGCAATTTCAATGAGATGGATCCACATGTAGAAGAAAGGAGATGCAGGCACAGCTCTACTCATTTTGCCTAATTTGGTGATGACATTTGTTAGTTGCGTAAAAAAGACGAAGATCATCAAGCAGAAAGAAAAAAAAAAAAAGCTGTACACTGACAACATGGAGGATAAAACAGCTTCTTTCCACAGAAGTAATCTTTGTCATCAGATGGTCAAATACTTGATAAAAAAAGGAAGCTCATATATTGATTTATTTCAACATAGTACTCATGAAACACTGTCAGCTCTTGCAGGGATCTCCTTTTGAATCTGAAGACAACCTGAGAGTTTTCAAATTCTATTAGGTTTATATGCAGTTTATCTACAACTCTATTTGAAGAAATGATGGAAAAAAACTGAACTATGAAAAGTGGTAGAAGATGAAAAAAAGAATAACACAAAATGTATCTCATCAAGGAATCGGAGACTACTACATCCTTATACTAACTCATGTTTTCTTACATAAACATCTCCTCAAATGATTCAAATAACCATTTCAGGAAAACAAGATCCATCCGTGTGTTAACAGATATTTGTGTTTCACACTGCCCTCACTGTTACTCCTTCCTTCTCCACCCCCCACACCCCTCCCCTTCCATTTTTCATGTCACTTCAAAAAATCTTGTGTGGGGCTTCATAAATTATATCTTTTTAACTAAGGTAAGTCCAGCTGGAGAGAGTGGATCTGTCTGTTGAAGTGACACAAGAGCCATCTCTGATAACAAGCTCACTAATCTAGCAGAGAGGTTCTCCAACCAGGTTCAGAGCAGAACGCTGACCAAAGCCTGAGAAGGGATGCATGGGCTGCAGTCAGGGAAATGCCTGAGGAATGACAGGAGGAAGCAGGTTCTCATGCTTCCACCATGAAAACAGCTGCCCTGGGAACTCCCTCAAGTACATGTAGCCATACAGGACAAGAAAAGGATGGCAAGAATGAGAAGTCCATGAATAGCTGCAGATCTGTGAGCTCATTTGGAAGGAGCAGATGTGGTGGGACAACCTGTGCAACAGGAGTGCTGCACTGAATAAGTAGGAGCTCTTCAGAAAAGAGGAAAAGATGCATTTTGGGCAATGCAGCTGGTTGAATTCAAGGAGATTTGTCTGGGAACTTAGGAAACGCAAGATACTAGGTTGTGGGCAAAGATTAGAGGACAGACTGACACAAGGTGACATCAATAGTGACTTGATGAAAAATGACAACAAAGCTGCTGAAAGGAAAACCCTGATTAGATATAAGGACATCTTTTTCACCATAAGGGTGATAAAATATTACAACAATTTCCCTGAGAGGATGTGGAATCTTCTTCCCTAAAAATATTCAGAACAAAACTGATCAAGGCCCTTACAGTTTGCTCCAAGTTGGCATCTCTTTGAGAGGAGACTGGACCAGATGATACCCAGCAGTAGCTTCCCATCTAAATTATTAATTTATTTTATGAATTAATCCAGATATGTGCTGGGGGTCAATGGGAAACGAAATAGTTAAATACTTGTCATAGCTGCAGAACAAGTTGCTCCTTTGGTGTCTTTTTTATCTGTTGCTCTGAATCATGATGTGTTGCTTCTGACGTACACACCTCTCCCAGCAAGAAGTCTGCAATTTGCTTAATCTTATTCCAAGTGCCTGATTACAAGCCTTAATCACTCAGCAGGCCTGACCATAATTAGTATCTGAGGATCTTTCCTTTGAGAATTGTGAGAAATGGCAGATTCAGCAACCTAAAAAAATACCTTGAAACAAAATACAGTTTAGCTTAATGATAGGAAGAAAGTAGAGCAAAAGATAGTTCTATAAAACTATAACTATGTATAGATGATATTCATTTATTGAGATGTGAACATCCACATTGTTTATGTCTGAGGTAATTTATCCAGGAACTTTTCGTTATTAGGACACCATTTCAAATAAAAGGAGAAATCTAAGATTAATGTTATTTCTGCCTGTAACTCTTCATTGATTATGTGGAAAGGGCAACTATTTTACCTACAGATACTGACAGTACCTGACAGAAATGTCTACATTACATTAAATAATTCCCAAGTTTCAGTTTTTTCTTATCTCTGAGTCTGGGTTCCAGTCCACTCCAGTCCACATCCACAAACTCGCACTTTAGCCTTTTTTTTTTTTTTTTTTTTTTTTTTTTTTTTTTTTTTTTTTTTTTCCTGAAGTCTTCTCCTCTTATTTTCTTATTTTAATCCAGGTTTTCTGTTCTCTGCCCTGTTTCCTGATCCTGGGTAAACCAAGTGAGTCAGCCTGCAAGAATGTCACAAGTTCATGTATAGACTAATGGAGCTGCAATATTCTGAAGTGTTTCTAAGAAATGAATATAAGGATTGTAATATACACTGTTTACAGAGCCAATTTCCTGACAAACATGCTCTGTGGATGCATGAAGTAAACACCACAACAATCCTGTTAAGCCACAGCACTCATAAAATATTTACATGCAGCTTTGAATTTGTCACAATACTTTAATTATTTAAAGCATTATCACTGGCAACTTGGAACCGTTGCAGTACTTTGCACCCAGACTTCTCATTGGCAGACTCTGCCATATGTTTTCAGCAACTTTTGACAAGTTTCTGCATGATTGTTGCATCTAGTAAAGAGTGCATTTTCTTCCATTAAACAGAAGTTAAAACCAATACTTCTGAAAACAAGGTTTGCAAGAATCAATCTTCCATGAGATGCTGTAAGAGAGTGCTGTTTATTCAGCTTATTTTACATGAAACATCTAGTGGTGCTGCAATACAATTTCTAACGAATTTTATGCATGCTCCCCACAAAAAGTGAATGAAGGGAGAATGCCAGAAAGGTTTAGGCAAGCTTGAGAAAGAGCAAATGGAGATATCTGTTTATGACTTTGAAACATGATCATTTTCTGGAACACTGGACAAGGTAGTAAATAGAAATAATGTAGCGGGGGTAGGGGTGGGGAAAAAAGAGCACACTTGAGAAACAGCACTAACTACATTCTGATCCTCTTTCACTCTTAATTCTGATTTTATGACATCTAGCTTTGATATTCTGTTCATTTACAAAAATTTTCCAACATTCATCATTCTGTGGGGGCCAAAGGAGAGGGCAGTTAATCCATTCAACTCGTTGCTTAAATACAAAGCACAAGATCTTAGTTGCAAAGGGGTGTGATTCTGTTGTTTTCACTAAGTATTCAAAGACGTGTATGTGCAGAGGGAAAAGAAATTATCTGGAAGTCCCTCAAAAATGTTATATTTCTCTCAGTGTATGATGTAAAATCCCATGTAAAAGAAGCCATGACTGCTTCAAGAACATATTCCAGGTTTCTCTGCAGTTTTTCTCAGCAAATGTTCTATTTCTAACAGGAGGTCTGTATAACACAATGATACACATATCCTGTTGGATGAAGTCTCAAGTGAAATTCACAACTGTAGAGAACAGCTGTGTTCTCTGTGATTTTTACTCAAAGATCTATAGAGAAAACGAAACATGAAAACACAGTAAGTCCCTTTCTCTTTGTGCTTCACCTCTGCTGTGAACAGACACAGAAGTCACTGTCATTTTCTTGTCTCTTTTCCGTTTTTTCACCCCTGGAAGATCTAACAAAAATTCTTTTCTGGGGCTTTGGAAATCTACCCAGAAACCTGTTTATTACCTTTAAATTCTTTGATCAGACCCAGCAGTTTACACTGCCTCTTTTTAACACAAGTACTTGTAGTGATGACAGCTCCCAGTCAGAGCCAAGACCCATAAATCACTGAAGGATTTTGTTTAAATAAGACTATTTATTTTTCTTGGCGTTAGTTGTTGCTTACATTCAGAAGAGTCAGAATATAGAGGGTAACACTCAACAAATAATTAATCTTAATCCTCATAAGTCTATCAATATAAAACCTTTTTTTTCCATAAGACAAAGAGGTTGTATAACAAAAAAATTTATTTGGAAAGCCTTCACTCATTATATTATATTATTATATATGTTTTATTTTGGGAAAAAGAAAGCACAACATGGCACAGCATTTTCAGTGGGGACCTTACTAAATTGAGTCTGAAGAGGAATGCATAACCTTTATTCCCTTTGCTCTCTGGTCTTCACTTAGAAGTGATACATCTGTTGTATAGTTGGAAAGTTGATCAATGCACTTACACAATGCATCTTGTGTACTTCAGAGAAATGGAGTTTCACTGGAAGAAAAAAACTCTTTAAAAGCAAATCAGGTCATTTGTGACAGAATCTCAGAAAGGATGACAGCCTATAGCTACAGTCTGCTCTTCCACTGGATGTTATTACTGTTCCAATGTCAAGTGCAGAACTGCACTCAACAACTCTTCAATTGCAGAGACATCTACAGAGGCTTGAGCTTTGCACTAGCTTTTTTAACCAATGGAAAAAAGGAAGAAAGAAAAGCTCACTCTGCTATTGCAAGACTCCATTTTATTCATTCAGACTATGCTTTCAATAGAGTACACAAGCACTCAACTTACTTTTCCCACCAGCTAAGAAAAGAAGGGCACTTTGAGGGAGAATAGAAACGCCCTGTTTATGATACTTTTGAAGCCTTCCACTTATGGCTAACAGCAGTTAAAAATGCAGTTAAAAAAAGGACTCCTAAATGGAATCTTAGCTGCTGTATTGTTTTTCTCATCAAATATCAAATTGCGATGACTTTGAGTAATACAATGCATTCAGTATTCAAAGGCAAGCACTCAGAGACAAACACACAGCTCTTAAAAATGTATGGAAACATATATAGAAAGTAGCCTAAAATACTGCAGAGCCAAATTCCATCATAGTCAATGTGAATTGTTCTGTTTCATTTTGATTGCTTTTGCATCAGGTTCTTTAGTCAGTTTTGAACTGCAGTATTTCCTCCTTGTCTCTCATTCCCGTGAAACAACAAAACAAAGGTTAAAAAGATGGTTTCAGGTGTGCAGTATCCATCCATTCAGTATTTCACTTTCTTATAATAAAATGAAGACAAAATTATCCAGAACTTGAGTCAAATCAGATGTCTTATTAGTCAAAAAACCCACTCAAAACAAATGTTTCAACATGAAAATGAATCTGTCTTGAGAAGAGGAAAAAATAATTATATGTGAAAACCACCCATAAAATAGGTTGGTTAGGTTCTTATAAGAATTTACTCAAAGGAATTGATAAAATGATGCTCAGTTTTGATGCAGTAGGGCAACAGCAGCAACCAGCAGCAGTGCATCACCCGGTTCTTGCAGGGAAAAAAGGCTTTGTGGACTTATGTACACATAAGTACATGCTGCATGCTGCAGAATCGTCAAGGCTACAAGGTTGCTTGTTTAGTTTTCCAGTCCAACCCAGGCCATTGCTGGAGGCTCAGTATAATACCAGACCAGCTGTTTTAGAGTAGTGATTTGTAATGACAAACACTTTGCTCTTGCTGAAGAGTCAGACTTTAGAGCAGTCAGTCTACCATATAGAAGCACCTCATAAAAAATCATGGCCCTCTTTTTCTGTCATGGCAAATGACAGGTGAAACTTCTCCTTTATGTCTTGTCTCTTGGTCATATTCTCTCTTTGATAAAAGACTGTTGTTCTGTTGTGGCACTGTTTTTAACATACGCTTCAGTTTACAATGCAGATGGCACATTGATTTACTGCCAAGATTTTTTTATATGTGTCTTTCTATTTACGTCTATAAGCACACTGTAACTGATATCACAAGTGAATTAGAAAAATAAGGGATATGTTAAATCTTTCCAAATGCAAAGTAGATTTTCCCACCTTGAAGTAGGGAATCTAAATCATAAAGTCATTCTGATACAGAGATTAATTCTAATTAGGATCCAGAGTAGCATGGAAAAAGTATCAATAAATGTACCACCCAAGTATCACTCCACTTCTTGTAGTGGTTTCTTTTAGTTTGGAAAATACTGCTTTGTTTGCGCCAGAGTTTCATTATATGATGTATGATAGGAAAAAAAACAGTCACAGGCAAAGCAAGTAAATAATTGTCACAACTAAATGATGTTTCAAAAATATTGTCCTTCAAGGAAGGATGATTTCAGCAGAGAAGCAGAAATTTAATTCTTGAAAAATGCCTGTGAAATGTCTATTCACCTTCAAGCACTGAAGCAGGATTTGCTGTACTTAAACACTTCACTCTCATAATGCGAACAGTGAGAAAATCTAAATCACCTCTGTTATTATTCAAAATTCCTCATTAGCTTTAACCAAAAAATAACAGTATGTTTGATACAGTTAATTCTTGAATTATGATGTCTCAGCTGTCCTTGAGTGACATGCAAATGAGAGTACTATTATCCACTGACTTAGCATACATCCACAAGTTACCACTCTGTAAGCAAAAATGCACAGGATGATAAAAACAACAAGTTGTGACTGTACGAAACACTTATTTAGGTACTTTTTTTCTAAGGGAATTTATCACAATCCTGGTATTTTTTGAAAAAAGAAAAATTGTCCCAAACAGCTGCTATAGTATTTAATTCAGTCCTCAGGTAAGCTAATTAAGCACTCAAACCTCATATTTCCTTCTGCTAATGGACTCCTGGGCTTTTCAGAAAAGTCCAAAATAGCTTTAGTTAACCCAAAAAGCTGTCCTTTTTCTGCATACAGTATGAAAATTAAGATATTGAGTGACTCAGAATGTTGTATTCCACTGCTAATTTTTGTAACCTTTTTAATGCTGTGTGTGGTGTACTGCAACTCCTATCTTGCCACAACTTCAGCAAAACAGAAACTGCCTGTCCTTTTACACATCTGTTCTCTGAGTTTGGAAGCTTATTCAACATGAAGTCATTATTTCTGTCTTACAGATTTCATCCCTCTTGTTTTAACAAAACATTCAGTGAGAATCAGCAAAAGATACGGTGGATTCAGAGATTTTTCCATGGGCTGAATCAGTCAGCAATTAAATAAATGTCTTGCAAACCCTATGTCTGCCCAGGAGATGCACAAAGCCATCAATTCTCCTTTGCCTACACGTGGATCAAGGCTGCTGCACACAAGATATAGGAGCACCAGAACCTTGTCCTGAATCCAGCAGAAACTAAAAACAAAATCAAAAATGAGGAGTACTGTAAGTCCATGAGTCACTCATTCACACAGAAGTGTTTATTTTTGAGCTCCTCTGTCAAAAACAACAACAACAACAACAACTCTACCAAGTTTCTCTTCTGGAGGATGTGTATTCTATTCATTAGCATCAGTGTTAGTTAAAAAGATCTGTCTGAAAATAGAGTGGGACTGCAGAAGACAACTAAGAAGAAAACAAGGAAAAGAAGGAAAGATGATTGCTTCAGGGTAGCATCACACCAGTAATGGGAGAAGAAATTTAGTGAGCACAAAAAGCTCACCACCTGCATCTCCTTTAATGCCTCTTGATTCCATTGCTATGAGTGATTCATAATCTGGCAGAAGTGCTTTAATTTAGTGTCTCAGCCAATTCTGAGCATTTAATGAAATTTCTTGTCACAGAATGGAGCCGTAAGTCTAGTCTTTAAACAAACAAGTCAGTATTACAGTTATTTCCTTGTCTTTACTATTTGGGTGTATGTTTTCCTTGAAATCTCATAGCAAATGAAATCTCTCTTGTAACAAATCAAGTTTTTCAGTAAAGAAAGCAAGAAACTCTTGTTATGTGCAGTTAGTCAATTCTTAGTCAAAACCTCAGATTTTTGCAATTTGTCTGTATGGTGGTCTGATTGCATGTTTTCAGGATCCCTCTTCACTTGGGATCTGCATTAAAGCCCTCCTCATCAGCATCAGCAAAAGCTTAGGATGTTCACCTGCAGTACAAGGTGCTAAACCTCATATCCCAAATCATGCACAACAAGGTCCTTCACCTCAGTGTGATACTGCCTGAGCTAATAGTATTATACAATTCCCTCTTAAGGCATGGCTGCATGTAGTTTCTCTTTTATGTTCAAACTAGATATTTTTTAGAAGAAAATTAAGTTTAAAGAGTAAAAAATTCTCCATGATAAAGACATTTAGTCTGAATATGCCTGACAGACTCTCATGCCAGGCAAAACATCAAAAGAATTTATTTTAAATAGCTTGTAATCAGTCCTTTTTATGATATGAGGTAGCTTTATAAACAGCTTTCTAGGCTTTCAGTGGCTTATTAATTTTGATGGTTGATTTTAGTACTAATCCATTTCAGTCCCCTAAATACAGAGTGTTTGCTTCTGAAAAGAGAAGACTTGATGAGCAGACTTCAAATGCTTTAAAAGCTCTTGCAAGAAGCTGGTAATA
Source organism: Phylloscopus trochilus trochilus (assembly GCA_016584745.2). Classification (NCBI taxonomy): domain Eukaryota; kingdom Metazoa; phylum Chordata; class Aves; order Passeriformes; family Phylloscopidae; genus Phylloscopus; species Phylloscopus trochilus. Next base: position 37,362,118 of record WQNJ02000546.1, read on the forward strand.
ATCTGTTTTTCATGGATAAACAAGAAGTAATGGATTTAAATTGCAGTAAGGAAAGTCAAGTTAGTCGTTATCAAAGATTTTCTAAATGGTAAGGGGAAGTGAATCCCTGAAACAATGACTGGGAGAAGTGTGGTAACTTTGTAGGCCACTATGACTGTGCTCAGAAAGCATCAAGAGAAAAGCAGGTATAGCTGATGCTGCCTTGGAGTAGAAGGATGAAATAGGTATTGTTTCTTCTATGAAATTTTAACATCCAACCAAAATCCAGCAGCTATATAAAAAGAGGTTATTTCACAAAAAATTTTTCTTAGATTAGTGTTAGAATCATCTTTTACATGTGAAAGGTGAATATTGAAATTTTCAGTATTATGCTCTGCCCTTTGTAGAAATAAAATTTGGCTTCTTATGCAGCATTCTGCAGAACTGTTGCTATGCAAAATGTGATTAAATCACATGTACAAATCTTGGTGACTCAATTCCAATCTTATTCAATTATTTTTTTTTAGTTTCATGATTTCATTTTCTTCTGAAGTTTGGAATTCATTTACACAGTATGCCTTCTGCATTTGTGTTCCCTGTGTATCAGGAACTTCCATTTCAGCTCTTGAGGTCAGTAAGGTTTAGTCATGCATTTAAATTCAAACAAAAATTCTCTTGAATTTCAGCCTTGCTTAATACAGTATCATAAAGGCTTTTAAACAAAAAATTGAAATACTTGAATTGAAAAAGAATGCCTTGTGATGTACTGTAAGATGGCAGAAATATGGAAAAAAAATGGTTCCTGAATGAATCTTTATCCTAGAATTAGCAACAACTATCAAGATCCCAGAGATTTTAGGCCATGCGGTTTAAGAGGAGGAACATCCTCCCAGCCTGGAGGTATCTGCACTCCAAACACATACCTTAACATACCTGTGCATACTTTAACACACAGTATACCATTGTGCAGTCCTGGGCCTTTCAGAATTTTTTGACTGGCTAAAAAGGATAAATGTGAGATTTCCCTCAGCCCTGTTTTAGCTTAACTATGTTCAGTGGGGTTAAAGATACCCAAAACAAAGCATTTACATAGGATGGGTGGTAACTGCTGGAGCACATTGAAAATGTCAGCACCCAGAGGGTCTCTATTTCAGGTACCACTTCAGTCACAGGGTAGTCTTCTACACTCTGAGACTGTTTTGATGCTGAGCGTCTGATACAGCTAGCATGGAGTGATCTGTCCACTCTCCCGATATTTTTGGAATCATAATTCCATTATAGGCAGATTTAATTTGATTTCTCCTTGAAAAAATTACCAGAAATCCTTACAATAAAATAGAAGAAAATTCCTTTATGTCCTTTTAAATTACAAAGGAACCACCACAAAAAGAAGTAACATTTCCCATTATCTCTTGTAATCAGAATGCAAGATGATCAATTAAACAAAGGATGCCTAAAACATTAACCCTGTTGCTAATCCCACTCTCGTGACTGCTCCTTGGCAGAGTCTGTATTTCAAAGTTTGAAGTCTTTATAGCCTGAATGGCACTAATATCTTTGTCTTGCTTTTAATAATCAAATTATAATTAGAAGCTACTTTTAGTTTTATTTAATTACAGAACTGTAGCTAGTTAGCTTTTGAATAGAATTAAGCTTACCACATTTAGCCATCAACCCAAAATAAGAACTCACAAATTGTATGGAAATTTATCAAAAACACTCTGGGCCATTGCACAAATTGCACATGAAGTACAGATCGATCAATTGCTTTAGGTTCTGCTTTCAAGCTATGGGGTAGAGGTGCAAATTTTTACACCCATTTTTATATTTTTGCATGAAATTCCAGTGAATAGCAAATTAATCCTGCCATATTTGATTGTGGAAAGTTCTTTTGTTATTTGTGCTAGTAGAATGCATTTGAATTATTATTGTTACAATACTCCTTTATATCATGTGTCTGTATTTTATCAAAACTCAGGATTTTTAGCTAATATTTTAAGGGTTCTGCTCCTCTCTTGGATTACTCTATATAGTTGCCTTTCAACATTTTTCAGTATGGAGGATTACCACCCCACTTTCAAAGCTGTAAGGTAATTCTTCTTTACCTAATACAGAATGTTTCTTAAATCCTTAGACAGTCTGGCACTTGGAAGTGTTCATGCTGTTGCACCCACCTGCAGCAAAATACAAAGATCTTGTCACAATGCACAGAAAGAAAAATGAATCAGGGCTCTCTTTTCCTGGCTGCATTGTCTCTGCAGCACTAACTGAAATAAACAGCAGTTGACTTATTGCTGTCCCTTATGACTTGAAAATACACAGGAAAAGAGTCTTTCATTTGAAAGTGACATTAAAACAGCCATTTCTTCAAGCAGACCCATATTTAAGGAGGCAGTGTTTTCAGCTGGTGAAGTTCAACTTGTCAAGACATTTTCAATTACCTTCCCAGGCATAGAGATAGAGGCGGTGCTGAAGTGACGTCTTTATTTGTTCTAGTTAGCACCAAAGAGACCACATGGGAAAACACAGTTCAGAGAGAACAATTTTGCTTTTTGTGGGTTTGCCCACACACTACTTCTTATGACATAACCTTAGGCCATAGGTCAGGAAACTGGTTATGGAAAAGTGGAATGCTAGAGCCATGTTGGATTGCCATTGAAGCAGACAGAACTCAAAGCACAGTCAAAACTAAACACATAAGAGCTTCTGCCTCATCTAGAAATAGTCAAGTGGACAAGAAGAGCTGGAGTACAGAGTACAGTAGCTCATGTGATCTGATCAGGTTAATTTGGAAAGCTGTGAAACTGTTCCCTATTCTCCTTCCTTTGCTCATTTATTCATGCACGGTTAGGAAAGTTATAGTGTGTTTTTAATCAAAAAATTCATTATTAACTGATTTTATGTAGTGATACAGAATCTTCTCAGCTAGAATTTTCCTTTTATCCCTGAGAAAGATATAGAATCAATCACATTGAGTAATGAACCAGTATTTGAAAATACTTTGCAAATTCCCTTCAAGCCACTGAAGCAAAGTAGAAGTAGTTGCTCATATTTTTGTTTTGTAGTATCTGCCATGTGCCTATTCCTTTTCAAGATGAAGAAAACCATCTCTTTCAGAGTTATTAATTTAAATTAAAAAGAATAATGAGCAGAATAGCAAAAGTCTGTCAGACATTGTACTTAACTGAATGTCTTGAAGAATATAGTTTAATTCCCTCATGATTAATCTCATGGTCATTAAGTATGCCTTCCACATCCAGACTGATATCCTCTGTGTAATACAGAGTCTTTGTGTCTTCTCATTTTTGTCAAAAATGAGGTTTTCCTATAAAAAGGTACAGTTTTGAGGCTTTTACACAACCTGAAAAATAGGGGGTTTATGTTTTGTTATGAATATATTGCCTTCAAATATTCTTAACATATTTTTCCTTAACTTCTACAATAAAATTTATGAAGTGATGTCTTTACTGACTACAGAATATAATCCCAGTTTATGAATCTATAAAGTGCAGGGAATAAAAATTAACAGTGTTCGTTTACAGAAATAATAAGCCTAAGTCCACATAGAATAACATTTTCGTATTTATTTGAATAATCTGAAGCTGCATACACAGCAGTGCCAGTTATCTAGTAATTACAGTTTTGAAATGTCATATGAATTCACTACATTTTCATTTTTGCAAATAGCTCCTAAAGAGAGTTTCAGAACATGGTGTGATTGATTTATCTACGTTATAGTGGGTGCAACAAAGTTATTTCCAGTTGTAGAGTGTATCTGATAGACTGGAAAATATTTAACCATTTTATACACTGAAGAGTGCATTTAAGATTATGTAATCTTTATGTTTCAATATAGTATAGGTGTCCCTGCATTGCTGCATAACAACCACAATTCTATTATGTTTATCTATCTGGTCAAAACCTGTAATGGACAATTCTCCTAAGCAGGAGTTCCCTGTGGAATTATGAGCCAGAATAACACTAGGTAAATCTTTCAAAAGAGAAAGGAGTGAAATTCTTCATAGCTATGAATATCTTGCACACTTTTTGCAAAACTCTGTGGAAAATTTTAGTGCTATAAAATTTTTCAACATTAAAGCTAAGGGTCATAAAATTAGTTACAGGTGAAATTGCTATTTCCAGTAGTTAGATCTGAAAACTCCAGTATATTTCTCAAAAATCCCACTATTATATTTAGCCAGCAGTTCAAACTGGAGTGCCTCAATTTTCAGGAGAAACTTCTGGAAAATATAGGATTACGTTACATAACAAGGCTTCTAAAAAGGCAAGGTTTGGCTCATGAATTTGGCTAGTTGGCGCTTTCCTTAATGGAAAGAGATGCAAAAGAGACATTTTCAGCATGAAAATTTATGTTGAATATATTCAATGAGAGCAAATACCCTATCCTATTTATAAACATTGGACATAAACAATTATTTACCATTGCTTTAGGTATCAAAGAGAAACACTGAACACACAAAGCCACCACTCAGGAATTTTCAGCATGAACAACCTTCTTATTTATATACAGATAAAAGGCACCTGCAGCTGTATTTCATTGAAATAAAAAATGACCTTCAGTGACCAATCGAGCTAATGAAAGAAAAGTTTTTCCCAAAGGGCACAGTGCTACCCAAATTTCTCTCCAGAGCCAGTCAAGCTGGATTCAGGTAATAAAAATGTATTCAGCCTTCCTCAGACTTTCTGTGTTAATTATGGTGTATTGTGTGTGCTGCATCTGTGCTTGTGTACAATAGGATGCAAATGAAAAGAAATTACAAGACTATTTTTAAAAGGTAAACAAAACATGCAGAGCTCACCAAATTGAATATAGCACTAAGCCTACCTGATAACAAAAAGTCTGGGAAAGTACTGGTGCTGGTGGTTAAATAGGAACCCTGTTGGATGAAAGTAAGACAAGGGTGCTTTTTGAAGGCAATTTTGCTGACCTTATGGTACCTTATGCCTATAATAGTCCACGGAGCTCACTAATACATTTTCTATCCACCTACCTGATTAAAACATAATATGGTGTCATTCTCTTGCATTTGGATCTGTGAGTTGTAGAATGTTGATATTATTGCAATATCAAGACCTGTGTCAGGCCCATCTAATTTTTATGGACAATAAAGTACTACATTTTGACCATAAAATCAAGTCATACTGTCTGTTTCTCAAAAACATCTCAAAGAAAACAGTTATGTAGTGCTTGGTGGTTGTATTTATTGTCATGGTTGCTAAAAGCTGCTTGATATCAGAGTAGTCCTGGTGAGATAGATTGTTCAGGAGATGCAATCAGAGATATCTGATTAATACACCTATCCAAAATACTTATATAACTCCAGTTCTCCAATTACTAAATACCACATACTCTTGTTTAACCTCAGAAGACCTCTGAAAAGTATAAGTCAACCCTTCATCTATATTTTCATAACATTCAGATGCAAGTAAGCTAAATGTAGGTGATCCAACAAGTCTATATAAATTCATCTCTTTCCTGGACCCCTTTTTCTCTTGTTCTCTAACTGTGAATTTTATCTATGCAGTGTCATTCTATGCTATATATTTATCCATCTGCTCTAAGAGCCGGCACAGAGAGAGGAAACTCGGGAGATTCTGAAAATCTGGAGATGAAAGGAAACAAGAAACATAATCAACAGACCTGCCAGGAACAAGAGAAAAGGCAGAAGAAATTCAGTTCATAGAGTGCAGTTTCTTATATTTCCTTAGCTGATTTCACCCTGTGCATTATGGTCAATAGGGATAAACACCAGCATTCCAAACTGATGTCAAAGAACACAGGGACATTTTGTGAAAAAGGATAGCAGTAAAGAGCTCCTTTCCACTGAAATGTATTGAAAATGTGCAGTGTGTCAGACTATTTGCTCTTTCAGCCTAAATTGCTCAATATCTTTCTCTCTCTTTCTTTTGTCTCATTTCACAAAAGAAATCAAACAAAGAAGTTGGCTTGGCTTTTCCTATTGCTCCATTTTCTGTTCTTCTGTAAAGAATCACTGCCTTTCTACTTCCAAAGCCTCCCTGATGGATAGTTCAAGAAAAGGTCCGGAAGCAGACTAAACAGAGTTGCTTTGATGATTGATGACACAGAAGCCAGAAAGCTCCAAAACAACTTGCTGCTAGCAAAAATACGGGAAGGTTTTACTGGCTTCATTAATACAGATTAGCTTTTTTTTTTAAACCCACAAAAATCCTGAGAACAGAAATCCAGCCACTCAGGGCAGGGTGTTAGAAAAAAGACAATCCTAGGCACTCTCTTTCCTCCCATACACAGCTAAGATGTAATGTGAGTCATTGTAAATTTAAATCTCACGCAGCCAACATCATGGATCTTACAATTATCACAATAGTGTTAAAGATACTTGCTCCAAGAATGATCCTCTTCCCCAGAACCAGGCAGTGGCATGACTTCAGATCTCCCCCAGCTGGAACTGTCCAGAGTGACCTTCCATATCATTTACCCACATCTTTCCTGACTCTCTAACACCTCTTATGAATCATCATTGCCTTTTAATTTTGTTTTATTTTAGTTCAGAGTGCCTGCAATAATGCCATTAATCATTACACCTATTCATCTTCAATTTAGCTTTCAGTTATTGCAGGGAATTGATATAAATTAATCTAACTGAAAAGGCTTGGGTCAAACATAGTGGCTTCAAAGGTTTCACGATAATTTCTGCTTACTGGGCGTTGCACCTCTTTCAGCTGCTCTCAGTGCACACCTCCAGCCTGAACACCAGGAGGGGAGTGCTCCTCTGAGAGGTCCTGTTAAAGGGCCTCATGCGTCTACTCTTCCAAAAATCTCCTCTGCACTGCTGCACAAGAAGCTCTGGAGAACCATAACATTGCAGTTAGAACTCAATACCTCACATCCCAAGTGTATGGCTCTGATAGGTAAGAGGTGTCTTGCCAAGATAAAAGAAAAGGAAGACTTCTTTAGTTGGGAACTGTGAAAATGGATATCACACACCAACATTTCTAGGGCTATTACCCACTTCATCCTTCTCCATGAAGCCAATACATACACAGTGAGGTCATCAACATGGCTTCTTAATTCCCTGTATGCAATACATTTGTCCCTCACCACTTTTTTACGGGAGAAGAGCTACTGAACTAGTCTGTCACTTCATTAGAGAATGCCACTAAGAGGGTAGGCGGAGTTTTATAAAACAAAGTCTAGTACAACTAATTCTTTATTTTAGTTGAGTTTAGTTTGTTCTGTAAGGAGAACTGGGCACAGTTCTATACTGAGCTGTGGCTACAGATTTTTTGGGTCGTTAATTGTGTCCTGCTATCTTTTCCTGGGTATTTTGCTCCTGGCATCGTGCACTTCATATTCATTTTGTAATAAAACACAAGCAAAAACTACAGAAGACCTATGAAAGAGCTGTGTGTACAACCAGAGATTACTCTTCCTTCCTCATCAGTCTGTATTTCTTATCAATTTGAAATACCTGGGTATCTAAATATCTGGATTGAATATCTGGAACACACATGTCACTGAGAGTAACCAAAACCAAAAAGATAATTTTACTGTCTCCCCTTTGCAATTTCTTTTGGTAAAATCTCACTCTAATGCTTTTTTTTTTTTTAATTTTAAACAACTTAACTTTCCTTATTGACATTGTTAAAGGCTTTTGACAGTAACATTTAAATTTTTGGACCTGTGACATCCTTATTCTGTTTCCAATTAAGCCTCAATTATGAGGCATGACTCCCTGACCATATTTACGTCCCTTCCCAAATGCATAACTTTGGATTTACAGTCATGTTTAGTAATAGATAATTAGTTTAAGATCAATATTATGGTTGAAGGAAATGCTCTGAAAAGAATTGAATTCAATAACTTCCACACAGCCAGGGAAGCTATTCTGGGTTGAAGTGGGCTGTTTGGAATGCTCACTGTGGCTGTATTGTACTAGTTAGAGATGTCCTTTGACATTAATTTGTTCCAAATGCTTCCTTGAGCCTATTCTGGGGTTTTCTAGCAGACATATTCTCCCTCCTGACTTACGATATGGAACAAAAATTGGAGAGGCACTTAACAGTACAAATATAGTCTACAATCTGACCATGGACAATCAGGGCACAGGCTCTGCTACAAAGCCTTTACTGTTCCATAAAACTCATAATGTGTGCCAAAGCAGCTAATACTGACAGACCCTTTCCACAGCCCTGACTGCTTCTGGAGGACTATCTCAGGGGAACGCATTGCCATCTAAGTAGGCCACTGTAAAAGCAGATGATGTGCCTCAAAAAAAGTCAGGTTATTGTCTGTAGCTGCTTAGCTAAATCTAGATCAACAAATTAGTCATCTCTGGTGGTATTCATTCCCTTCTCTTTTCACCCTCTGCAGTCCTTATACCTCAGACACTGAGCAGTGAAATACTGGACATATTTTGATTTTTTTTTTTAATAGAATCCATAGTTTATAGGATGGGTGTACATAATTACTATAGCCACCTCTGAGCTTAGGACTCTAAAGCAGCAAGAGGAATGATGACCCCGTTGCACTATGCACACCATGCACTGCACAAGCACTTAGTGCACAGAAAATTTAGAGTCCAAGTAAGCAAAATGGCCATAAGGTAGGAAAAGTAAAAGCAGCCTGATCAGAGCCTTGACCCAGCTAGAAAAAGGGTTTGGGTGTATAGCTCCTAAGCCATTAAACAACAGCTGTCACTCTCATTTTAGCTCAGTATTAAGAATTTAACAGTCCTTAAGATTTCGAGTTTTTTTTTCCCTGAGTTGCTAATTTTCACTGGTGGCCCCCAGCTCCACAAAAAGAAACCTATAACATCATACCTGATGGGAAAAACTGTTTTTACAAAATTGTCTTTCTGAAGATGTGACTCAAGGAATAAACCACCAAGATTAGGTTCTGTGAGCAGTGGGGGAATGCTCAGTGGGGGAATGGGCAAAAAAATCGTCTGCAGAGTAATGATGCGGGCAGCCTCACACCATTACTTTCAGTGCTATTGATTCTGATGTATCCATTGTATCAGCCTCACTAAAAAGCAGTGAGATTGTTTTGTTTTTATCTTCTTCCTTAATGACTAGGAATATAAACTTAATTTCAATATGTATACACTTCCTGAGAAGAGTATGTGATGTTCAGCTCGTCAACAACTGTGACATGCTCTTGCACACCAAATTACACTATCATTTCAAAAGGCTACCTTTTCTGTTCTTTCTTGTCATACATGCACAACTCAAAATATTTTGTAAGAAACATTATGTTCATTTGTGGCAGTTGCCAGAAAATAACAGAAAATTTTAGTAGGAATTATGAGTTAACACCTCTGTGGTTATCAGAAACCTTTATATTCTACTAGAATCTTAAACATGTGGTTTTGTTCCCACTGAAGTCAAATGGGAAACTAAGAATCAAATTGCCTCAGAGAGGTTTCATATTTTCTTGGCCATTGGTTGGAAATTAGGATAGCTACTACAGTAGCCATGCAACTGGAAGTATTTAAAGAAAACAGCAGGAAACACAAAAGATTATTCAGAAGAAGCAATTCTGGATTAACCCTTCCATTGCATTAAGGCTCACTATGCTGCTCTTGTTCTGACTCAGGAGGAGGTCATAAGAGAAGGCTTTGACTTGAGAGGAAAAAAAAATTACAACCTGTGGTTTTCATTAGAAGAATATGCTTTGTGCAACTGTCATGGCACAGAGAACTAGAGATCAAGTATGAACAGTAACGATAGCCACATAAAAATCCACATGTCTTCCTTTTACTCTGCCTATTTGGAAAATTAACTGTTGCCTTAAGTTATGTTACTCACACAAATACTTGCCAAGAACATGGCACAACCTACTTCAGGCATAAAGTAATGAAACAGGAATAACATGAAAATTACTTCAACAAAGGGTCTACGAACCACAGAAGTCCCACCTGAGCACTGAAAATAGGGGTTTAATTGTGACATAAGTGTTTCTGCCCTGCAGAAAGAGAAATTTCACTCAAAGAGAGCCGCAGGTCTGCACCAATAAATGCATATCAAAATAAGTCAAACAAAAGTAAACATTTATATTAGGCTGTGTTTTAATTTTTCTGTGTTCTTCAGTACAATGAAGAGATACTGGATGACAAGCTCTGGCAACTGGTTCCTAGAACAATTCTACTTGCAACTTATTTTTGCGAGACCTGGGAAATGGGTTTAGTTTGTGCAAACTTGCCACTGGACTTTACAGTGTTCTCTGCTTTATCACATAGAACTTTTAAAAAAATATTTTTAGTTGTAATGTAGAATATTTACACAAGCTCCCTTTTGTACTGCTTTCCTGAGTCACATCAGGAGAATGTATAAGACTTTCCCATGATCTTCCTTCCATAGTGTATTGTCTTTATAAGTCTGCTAAGCAAAAGAGGGAGCTTCATGAACAAACTGTCCTGCTGCACAATTTATGCTAGTCATTTTAGAGTGAGACTGAATTGATGCTGATATTTTTGCCCCACCCTTGGGTTTATCACAAAGAAAATAGTTTAAATGGCACTTTGCATTTTGTTTTTACCAACATCTGGACAAAAATGTCCAAAGTATCTTTTTTCCAAATTGTCATTAACATTACACAAGACAGCAATATTTATTTATTTTTATAGTTTTGAGTTCTCTGCTGGAACAATTTCCTCTGACACAATTTCATCATTTCCTCATTGAATTTTTATGGCTGTGGTGAACAGTGCCAAAGGATTTACCCAATGTAACCTCAGAAGCATCTTTCCACTCACAGCTCCTCAGCACTGAGATTATGAGAAGATTTTTCAAAGCATTTAAATGACTTAAAATTTTACATACATTCTCTAAAAAGAAAAAACCAAAAATGAGGTGGGCATATAGAAAGTTCCAGAAAAGCCAGTAGTATGTTTAAATCTTACGATAGTGAGGCAGCTTTCCATCAGCCAGCTTCAGCACTAACAGCAGATTAGCCACAGCAATAAGGACTGCAGTTTGGCAAAAGAAGGTTAGGAAAGTTTTGGGCTGTGATTAAATTGTTATTAGTACACAGGCTGCCCCTTAACTGCTGCTATAAATTAAAAACATCACACCTTGGAATGAGGGTCCCCTCTTTCAACAATAACCTGCACTGTACTCTCCACAATCCTAAGTCACAACTTGCCAAGACATAAATACTGAATATTTTTGCTGAGAGTAATTCTACGAATGAACAGGGCAGTGGAAAGGGTGGTTCAGTTATAGAATATTCAGTCCATCAGAACACCATGTAAGATTTTATTTTATCAGGAAAAACAAATTTATAATTGAAAAACAAGTGGCTTAGACATACAACAGTATTACTATGCTGGAAGAGGCTTGAAGCTAAAATATTTTGTCTTGCTGTCTGTCCCTGGTGGGCAAGGACATGTACACAGTCAGTCACTGTGACACAGCAGATCTGAAGTCACAGCAACAGACTGTCAGAGCCATCCATCCCCAGCACTCCTCTGCAACTTTCCTATCCCCTGTACATACTCTGATGTGGGTGCCCAAGCACTTCTTTTTATCCTTACTGGGATGAGAAAGACAAGTCAAACATATACCTTAATAAAAAAATCCCATAATTTCTTAACCAAAGCCTGCAAAAAAGAGAGTTATATATAAATATATAAAGCAACCTGTGTTAAACATAGTAGCTTCAAAACCCTGAATAAAATTCAAAATTCATGAATAAAGTGCCAGAGTCCCTAGAAACAAGAGGATCACCTGTGCCCTCAGGTATTTTTGGAAGAGACTGAGGAAGTGAAAAAGAATCACAGATACTTGAACTGCATCAAGCCATGCTTCATGTTCACAGCAGTTGAAGGTACAGTTCAGCTCTCCAGTATCCTGGCTCAGGACTCAGTACAGACAGCTTGTATGAAAGAAAAAATTGATAATTAATAGGTCTAATCTCAGCACAGAAGTCAGCATAACTTTCTGGGTAGGAAATCCTATCAGGTAAAGACAGAATTCATCCTCTTCCACAAGCAGACCCAGCTTAGCAAGTGCTCTGGTAATGCACTAGAATATTTATGAATGCCATGTTCATATACTTTGTCAGACAGGTAATTCGACATTCCTTGGACTCCTCTCACTATCTCACCTCTCTCCAGCAGGCTGATCTCCAGCAATGTTGCACTGGAACACTGGTGTTTTGTAGAAGACATCAATTATGCAGACTACCTTCTATTTCACTATCAGTTCACTCATCACTCCAGACTACCTTCCTCTTGTCGCCAGCCTCTGTGCTTTTCTATTTCAAACTATTTTCTCTGGCTGGGGCCATCCAAACTATCAATGTTTTTTGGTTTTGTTTTGGTTTTTTTGGTGTGTGGTGGTTTTTTTTTTTTTTTTTTTTTTTTTTTTTTTTTTGTGTGTGTGTGTTTTTTTTTTTATTATTATTTTTTTGGGGGGGGTGTTTTTTTTGGTTTTTTTTTTTAACTGAAAATAAAAATCACTTCTGTTCCTAACAGTCCCTAGTATCTGCCCTCTCTTCATCTCAAATGCCTGTCTGCTCCAGGCACACTTCTCCTGCCACAGTGTCTCTCCATCTGCTGGATCTTTCATTAATCTGATTCCAACCACGTACAGCCAGTGCCACTGTTTCCAGCAGAATTGTCACCCTCTTTGAGACGGGCACACAAAGCGGCAACAGCAGCCACTGTGAAGAAACCTGGAGTCAAATGAGGGTGTAACAACAGAGATAAAGGAAGACAGAGAATAAAATCCCCAGGCATGAGGTAGGTTAATGCTGGGCAGACAGTACCTCCAGCCAGAAACGGAGTATCTGTTTCTTTTTTATTTTCTTTACAGTTTGGAACTACTTTACATAGCTGGCCATGTCAACAAAATGTTTGATTTGAATTTTATCAAGCACCACAGGCTGACAAAATTAAATCTAATTAGCAAAGCCTTCTGCTCCTGAGCACGCAGTCCAGAAAGATTTTTCCCTTCTAATCTCAAACTAACCATAGGAATTAAATATATTTCAGCCATTACAGCTTCTAGAATATACTAAAATATTTACAGAAATTGGATTGTCACAGCTTTAAGTACATTTTCAAAAAGCACCCACCCAAAAGTTTTTGCAGATTTTTCAAGTACCTACATTACCCATGAACCATGATATCAAGCAATAAAATTATGTTAAAACCAGCCAGATCCACATTCTGCCAAAAAAAGAGTATTTTTTATATATATATATATATATATATATATATATATATATGGACATGTATGGCTTCATAGAACATCAAGCCTTAGACTTCCTTGGGAAGTAATAAAGCTATCAGTGCACCCAACAGAGCTGGATCATGCTGTGAGGGACTGGGAAACAGCTCTGCAGATCCTGGCTCTGATGTTTATTTGCCTACAGTGAGCTTAAATACCACCGCTTGAACTGACAAAAACTCGTCACAACAGTCATGGAGCCAACAGCTGGAAGCAAAGGAATTTACAAGGAGAGATTTTCATGAAATATTTATATAAATGTATTTGTGTGATATTATAAACATTCATATGTATTTATTTAAAATGAACCAGGGATTTGACTTCATCTCTTCTTCATGGACAGCAGTGGCAAATGTAAGACAGGAAATTAGGTATCCACCATTTGTACTTCTTCACAAAAATAACTTGTTGAAGCTATGAGATTTTCATCATCCATAGCCAGATCTAAGTAACTCAACTTTTCTCCTTCTGATAAAAGAAGAAGTCACAATTAAAACAGCTAGTTGGCATAATATATTCAACACTGTTACTTGTATAAGCACATCTATTTAATAATCAGTTGACTTAGCAGGTTTTTTTAATTAAATATTAAAATTAGTTTAATGGCTCAGGAATATGAGAACAAAAACCACCATACAAATTAGATCAAGACCACTTCTTTTATGTGGTACTGGACAAAGAAACTGTTACGAATTAAATAAAAATCAAAATCAAAAACATAGAAACACATCTCACTAAGCAAATAAACTCCTAAATTGCCTGTATTAAACAACTGAAACAAGCATATTTAAAATCACAAAGAAGTTGTTCACAAATTTCATCTGTATAGCACTGGCCACAAACTCATGCCTATAAAGAACACAAAAGAAGTCAGTCCCTGCTCTAAATATACTGAAGAAGGTAAAGTCTTTACCTCTGTAACTTATTGCACATTGCACAAGTCTATTTTCAGAACTGAATCAGAACTAGGATACTGAGCACTAACAGAATCTTTAATTCAGCCAGCAAATTAATAGTACATTTACTGACATTTGTTTGGTAGGTAAAAATTTCAAAATTATTTTTAACATGGAGTCAAAAGGAAATTAAGAATGTTTTATGGAAACTACAACACAAGAAATTAACACTTTTTCCTAATATTTTTTAATTAATTAAAGATCTGCACTTTTTTTTTTCTGCTCAATCATGTTATAGCTTTTGTCCTAAGACTGTAATACTAAATTATAATGCAGACATAGTGTTTTATGTGCCAGAAAGTTTTAACCTTGAATTATTATAATACATCAGTCTAGCAATAAGTTATTGCTCTCTTCCTGTAAAATTGTAAAGAGAAAAAATTAAAAGCCAAGAAACCTGAACTGATATTTACTCTTGCTCTTCCCCAGAGAAGCAGAGAAGCTTTTTTTTTCTTTTTTTGTTAGTAAGCACTTAAAAAGATTTTAAGAGGGGGCAGAATTTGCATAGTGAATATAAAATTTCCATAATTCTGAGAGCCATTTTGTTGTTCTTAATTTATGTTTCACAGCACACTCGAAAATAACCTGTGGATATTCCAGGCTGTGTGAGCTGCAGACCGAAAACCACTTCTGAATATAGAGCAGTAGGAATTAAAATAATTTAATATCATCACTGTGGCCAGATTAAAAGGAAGAAATCTACATAAATATGCCTTCAAATCTGCAAGTATCAAGGGAAATAAAGGCTTTATTTCAATTAATAAAATGTTCATTTCTACTCACAAATGATCCTTCAAGATCAGCTGCCCTTTTGCCTCAGGGGCTACATCCGGTTCAGCAATAACTGCATCAGGAAAGACTTTCTAATACATCAGTTACATTTCTGGTCCAAAAAAAATGGGATAACTGGACATAGTTTTTCTAATGTTAAAGAGTCAAGACTCACCACTGCACTTGCCTTGAAACTGATCCTCCACTAGTCAAGGCCAGGGCTGTAATCCCTAATCCAGTTTGAACAATACTGGATTATTATGCAATAGGATGCATATTTCCATATGTGGGTGCTGCCTGTGTTCTAAAAATGGATTCAGATAGGACCTGGTTTCTGACACCCTCACACCAGATCTTCAGAACAGATTTAGGGGGCACTTTGCAGGGAATTCCCACCTAACGACTCACTAAATCTTCACTTTCAGATTCTTTAAAGAATCCTGGTACCCCTAATAGGCTCTGAAATGCTGCAAGGTTTCCATAGGTATAATGGAAACCATTGACTATCTCATTATATATTTTACCTGCAAAATTCTTTTTGCCTTTTTTTTTTTTCCAGTTTCTTCCTGGCACAGCACTTTTAGTAGATCTTTTCCTAACTTCTTCATAACCCAGCAAAATAAGTCTTGGTACTATGACACCAGAAGAGGGAAAACAAGGCCAGGGACTGAAACTCATTACCATAAATTATAATATTCTTCCTTCCCTTGAGGTCTCAATTAAAAGGAGCAAAAGGTGTTAAAGAAAAGAAAAAAAAAAAAAAAGAGTGAAAAAGTATTAGAAGAAATATTTAAAGCTGAACCTTATTTTTGGTCCCACTGTTCTATTCCCAGGTTTGTCAGAGATTTTAAAGAAATCCTGCCAGCTAATATTGCTGAAGAATGTTTTATAAACATTTATATTTGTCTAATTCCCTCCCTAGTCTTACCTCTTCCAACACAGCTGGAATAGTACATGTTGTTGTTCATAAATCATTTCTTCTTGTTCTACAAAATATATTTAAAACATATCTGGGAAAGGAATACAATGGGGTAAGTGGATAAAATAATTAAAATCCAATTATAGTCCATTATACACAATTGTGTCAACCTCATGGGCTGACTTTGTTGACTGGCCATGACACTGAAGTTAAGAGAGAGAATTGACAGAAATCATCAAGATTGCTCACCTGGATGACTATGTTCTAGAGCAAGTTCTACAAAGGGGAAATCTTATCATGAGACAATGAGTTTGAAAGCTCTCCTGAGATTGTTTTTCTTACATTTTTCTTCCTCACATACTCCATCCTCCATTTTTCTCTCGCTCTGCCTTTGTGTCTTTTTTTTTTAAGTTTTTTGTCAACAACTTTCCCTTCCTAATAATTTCTTCAGGTCTATAGCATGAACATCACCATCAAGCCAAGTTTTTTCCTTACATTCTCGCATGCAGAGGGATATCTTACTGCCAAACCTCACCAAGAGAAAGGGTCTTTTTTCTCTCTTTCCATGTTTAAGCTCTGCTATCATAGCTGAACATCTGTTTCTCTTCAACATTGCTCTGTCCATACTTGCTCAAAATGATGCCCAAAACATCACTGCTCTGATAGGCCTTGAAACTGACCCTCCTCCATTCTGGTTGAGTACTATGCCATGAATATTTGTAATTGGAAGAATCCAACTAGCTATACCAATTCTGCATGGCCCAGAACACCCAGAGTGTAAATGCATGTCTTGCATAAATTTTGACTGAAAGTCAAGAGGTAATTTTGGATTATACAAACTGTGATTGGATTATGTCATTCTCCCTTTGTAGTTTTCAACATGCCTCTCTTCTACTCCATCAAAATTTGTGCACCAATTTCTTCCATAAGGTCTTCACAATAGTCCCAGGCTTCCCCTTGGGTAAGGAGGATGTTTATGTATGTACTTCTGAAAATGTTTCCCTTCCGTGTTTAAAGATGTTTCCTACAATGTTTGCACAAATATTGATTGCTTTTAAACAGCAATTAATAGCCTGAGCCATAACAAATAAAAAATGGTTCTTTTGTTCCTTTTACCATCTGTATACTAGAGCTATCTCTAGCTGACCTTTCAGCCCTAAATTCAGCTTGAACAGAGAGGCATTTATTTTTCATGATCCACTTAATACAGATTTCTCTTTCTGTAGCTTGGGGTTAAACTTGAAGTCTGTTAACTTTTACAAATTCCCATTTATTTACACCAAGATTTAATGGTGACATTGGGAAACAGAATATAACCTAAGGAAAGGTATTTTTTTGACTAACAGGTAATGGTTTGAACTAAGAAAAAGCTGTAAAAAGTATCTTTCAAAGGTGTGAAAATGAGTTATCAAAGCTTTTTTCCCTTCTGAAAAGCAATCTTTTTTTTTCTCAGTAATTATTCTTCAGAGCTACTTGATATCTGTAGTAATCATAGTTTGCTTTTGGTAACAATTTGACCATTCACAACATACATTATTATTACATTTCCATGAAAATGCTGGAAATCCCAATATGTTATTTATAATTCGAATTCCTAATAGGTTAAGGTACACAGAATGACATGATTTTGTTCTTGATTTTGTTTAAAAAAAGTGTGTCAATCACATATCTAAAGGAATCTTTGTACTTTAAATCTACTGTGAATAGACTGCAATCGTAATGAATGCCAGTAACTTCTGCAGACCACTGTATCACTTGTAGTTTACTCTGCTGGTTCCACTCCAAGCAACCTTTCAGTACTGCTGGTTTTAAAAAAAAAGATTAATATTTTAAAAGAAAAACAATAGTAATGATAATATTTCTCAGTTTCTAAATTCTCAGGTTCCATAAATTGTTTTTCTTGCCTCACATATTGACAGAAACAAAGATCTGCAAAAGGCAGCATAAACTGAGAAGGTTTTATCAAAAAAGATTTTTCAAGATACATGAAAGAGCAAAATTAAAAGCAAGAAGAGTTGTACCTCTAGTAAATCATGCACAAATGTGATCTATCCACTTTATTAGCAAAGTTGAAGACATTATTTCTATATCCCTGTTTAATAATACTATCAGGAGTCATTGTAGATCTTTTCCCTGTGTTTCAGTTTTCCAAACATTGAAAAAGTCTGCTGCTTCTACTTGCAAGAACATCTGGTTAATTATCCAGCTGTTATGGCAACATTGCTTTTAATTTGGTTTTATTTTTTTTGTGCTGTAAGTTTAGGTCTAAATACTTGCTGACATCAGTCTTAGTCCTTTTCTCACTTCTATTTTTAACATTCTCATTGAATGCAATTAATAAAGCCCATCAACAGCGTATGTAATTTTTCTGAACAACTATATAATATTTTTGAGTTTATCTGGGACTCCCTAGTAATTTACCTTCAGTTTCCAAATTCTAGTGACTATTAACAGTTTGCTTTATTATGATTCCTTCTTGAGAAAGCTTTTCATGGTTTTGTACTGAAATAATCTACTGGCTTTTCCCATTCATCCAGCATTGCAATGATTTGTGAGATGAGACATAAGAAAGATTGCTGCAGGGATACTACCTTTTCATCCTTCTGCTGCTGAGCATCTGTGAGAATAAAGCCCACGTGAGAACAGCTCACAAACCACAAGCTGTCACATGTCCCTTGTGATCTGTGTCTGCTGCAGAGTGCATTACAGCTTTCTCTGCTTCTTCCTTGAACTGAGCCAGGGAACGCAAAATTCTTGTCCATATTTTTGTTTATATACATAAGAAGATTTCTCTTGCCCTTGGTACTCAGCACAAGCTCTCCAGCATCACAGTTTTCTACCTTTTCAGATTGGACCTAAAAGGCTCAGCTTCCTCCTTACTTTCCACATTGCCACACCAAGTCTTTCTTCTCCTCCCACTCTTGTCACAATGTGTAGGGACAATAAGTTCTTGGTATCAGAAGCTCATAATTTTGCTGCATTTTAATTAGCACACTGCAGAGTACAGAAGCTCCTTGTGACACTATTGCTCCAGGTAAATGCAGATAAGGAGGAAACAACTAATACTTGCGGTGCTCCTGTGCTGACACTTCACAGAACTGAAGTTCCACATAAGAAAGGTAAAGCTAACAGGTCTGCCTGTCTCCTAATAGATTTTCTCAAAGGCACTGCTTTTTACCAGCTCAGCTCAACATGCTAAGATCAGGGAAGGAACTCAAACTCACTCCCTGTTACACATATATATGTACAAATATAGAATTCAGATTCATTACCACAAATGTGACCTGTTATTCAGTTCATGTACAAAATAAACACACAAATGTCAATGAATATTGATAGCAATGTCCATAAAAAATTCCACAGGAAAAATACATGGATTAGACTATTGGTTATGTTTTGCTCTAAAGTGCTCCCCAAGGTCCTTCCCACAATACACTCAAAAGAATGGATCATTTTCCATTATCCTTTACTTATCTGACACATTTCACTACAGCTCTTCATAATTCAATCTTCAGGGATTCTCAAACACTTGATAAAATGCACAATTTTTCACCAGATCTTCTTTATTTTATTTTTTTTTTCTTGAATAGAACCAATATGAGCAGTGTTTATCATTTGTTAATGGAATTCAGTGAAACACAAAAGAACAAGTTAACTTCCACCATGTTATGAAATTAAGAATTCTATATACCTGACAGGTGATCCTAAAGGTCTGGAAAAAAAAATGTTTTGGAGAAGAATGAATTTCACAATTATTCAAATTCTGGAGATACAACCAAACTAGTCAATGCATGACACAATATCATAGAGTATAATTTGCAGGTTCAGGGTTCTAAAAACCTTTAATTTTAGGCAAAATATGTTCAGAGCTGTAGGATGCCATTAAAAAAGTTTTGTTTTCTTGTTTGGTTTGCTGCTTTGCAGTCACTAGCATTTCTTTTCCATAGGTCTCCTCTAAATTCTGTGAGCTTATCTGCCCTTTTAATACAATCTTAGCAGCTTCAGAGAAAGGCACAGGCTGATTTCATTTGCAGTTTTGATGAAGGAGAAATGGGAGAAAAAGGCACTGTATTATCATTATACTTGCTCCAAAGAGCCAGAAAATTCCCCTCTGGATATCTTAGACTTGGAAAGTGCAGCTCTTCCCAGTGGGGAAGCAGGAAACTTGGCAAGTCCCTGCACTGTTGTCCTCAGTCTCTGGCTCCTGTCTGTGCTCACTGCTCAACCCTTTACCTTTTCTAAAATTGTCATCATAAGAAAAGAAATTACTCAAAAAGAAAAGATTAAGCTCTCAATATCTGGTTTTTTTAATAAAAGAAGCATATTTTATAAATATAAAATAATATTAATTTAATTTAATTTATAATTTTTTTGTTAAAAACCCCCCAGTGAACCATAATAGAGGATTATTATTAATACTTTTATGCTCATTTTCTTATGAGACAGAAGGAAAATTTCAAAACAATGACATATTAGCATAATATCAAAAGGATTAAGTTTACTATATTTGTGCCCAGGTTTATATTTTTATTTATTTTTTAATAAAAAAAAGTGCCTTATTTTTATATTCACAACTTTACCAGTAAATAGTTAAATAGATGATAAACTGTACATTAGACAAAAATATAAAAATGGCAGAAGCTCCTTTTGAGACTTTAAGGAAAACCCAAAGAGCACAGTCTGGGGAAGTGCAGCCTTGCCATTAGTTTTGACACAGCTCTTGAAGCCATTTTTTTGTAGCCAAGAATAAATATGAGTACAGGAACAGCTTGGTGACATCCAGAACAAAGTCCTCAGGCTGGACTCAGCATAACAAGTGACTACAGTCAGAGTGCATACCTAGAAACACAACAAGTTGGAGATGGAACTTGTTTGGTTTCTGAAGTATGCCTACTACTACTCCCAGTCCTCAGATTTTTTTCCTAATTAAGGCACCACAATAAGCTTTGGATTACCACACGTGTATCTCTATTGAATTGTAGCCATGCTAGGGGTTTTAATGCACATACAAGATGTGCAAGGCCTTCCTGTTGTATAAAACTTGTATAAACACACTAGAAACTATTTGAAATGTGTAAGTAAATCCCTTTCTCCTCTCCTTGTTTTATTTCTCCAGTTTTCTGGGATAAATCAGCTGTTTGAGCTTTTTCGTTTTGAGGTGAATCCCAAGAAAAGGATTACTGTGATATAGTCATTATTGAGGAAGAAATTGGCAGAAAAGGCAGACATTTCTACACTCCTTGGCCCGTTCTTGGGGTATTCAGAGTTACTCATAGCATCTGACAGAGGTATCCTTCAAGTCTTTTTTGCCTGCTTTAAAATGCTGAATAAAACATAGTCTGATCCTGACTGATGCAGACCAGAACTTCCTAATCATATACTTCTGTAACGCTCAGAGTCAGGCACTCAGTCAAACTCCTCCAGTGTACAGCCCAGCAACATTCAGACATGATAAACAACAGTACTCAAGATCACAATGAGACCCTTACAGACCCTCCATGAAACAAGGGATTGTCATGCTCTTTTTTTTCAGTAATCAGGGTTCTTTTCAAACCTCATAGAAACACACTTTCTTGTTCACATACTGAAGACTTTCAACCTGAACTATAGTTTAAAAAGGTTTTTGTTTCCCCCATTTTGAGATAATTACTTCCATGTGATGGTGATTTAAACAGGATTTTCCTGTCCTTCCTCTTTAATGAAAGTATGTAAGCTGTTATACCTCATTGTTCATACAGATTTCTCTTCTCTATTCATTTTTATCCCTGCTATGGGAATGCCACCTGCTCTTCTTCCAGCAGCTGTCTCTTTTTCTAAACCTGCTCACGAGGATACAGCACATCAGGGTGCAGTATACATGTCGTAAGTATGGTTTGAATTACATATCAAAACCCTCACAAGAGAATCATTTGTCAGGAAAACCCTTGTCAGGATGGTCTCACAACTAAACCTGCCCTCTCTTATTGACTGTCAAGAGGACCACAAATGTCCACAATTCTAAAAAGTTCAGTGGTACAAAGATAGATCCAGTTCTGTTGACCAGTGGCAGTACTCATTCATCTCTGGATTTATATGACTTACCACAAACCAAAGGGGGAAAGAGTATCACAAAATCTTCTTTATGTAATTATGGGAAAGCTCAGCATGTGTCTAAATCTATTCCAGTTGTGCCTGTCCCATCATAAGCTAGCCAAATACTTGAGTAAAAATGTTGATTTCAGATACCATATCAGGTTCACTGAGTTGCTTCATCTAGTGGTATTGGCTTGTGTTGTGGTCACTACTTGAATTTATAGAAGATTTTGCCATGTTAAATCCAAAAACCAATACAGAAGTGCATCTTATTGCCCAGAGCCTAGCAAAAGCCAAGAGTTCATCCTGCAGGGCTATGTCACTGAGACTTTCTCTGTTTGCACCCACCTTGTGCACCACAGAGGGGCAACATCTGGACTGTGCAGGTGACCATGCACTTGAATAGATTTCCCAGAGAAGTGGTGGAGCCTCCCTCTCTGGAGATATTCTAGAACCATCTGGATGTATTCCTGTTATATGTGCTCTAGGATGACCCTGCTTGAGCAGAGAGGTTGAAGCAGATGCCCCATGGTGGGTCCCTTCCAACCTGACCCAACGTGTGGTTTGGTGTCTGGTGATGATGGTGTCCAGATAGCAACAGGTGCTTGTATCCACAGGCTGTGTGGGTATGGCCATTTAGCACTCTTGTAGTTCTGAAGTCACTCCTGGTAGAACTTAGGTATTATTGGTTGTAAGACTTCAGCCATGTTTGCTGGTGTCCTGCATGTGCAGTCAGATCTCCAAGCACCACATTTCCTCATTAAGCAAACTGGGCTCAACAGAAGAAAAAAAACCCAAACCCCAACAAATTATACTTTTAAAATTTTCAAAGAGCTTTTCTCATGTGAGTAGAAATGGAGTGTGTGGGCAGGAGCCTCCCATCTACTTTTACTGCAGTGGGGAGGTGAGCAGGACACCAGCCATCCCCCCCACCCAGGGCTTCAGCTGTGTGGGTTTGGGTCCAGTATCCAAATCACATAGATGGTGGACTCAAAGAAAGCTGTAATGACGAAAGCAAGGGTCAGCCCCAGCAGAGGATGCCCCTATACCACTTCCTTGGGAGCTAGTTGTAAGTGAAGGTTTGCTCACACTCAGATCCTGCCTGAGCTGCGATGGAGTAGCAGCGTCTCAGCTGGGGTGCAAGGCATCCATCTAAACCAAATCCTTGACCTATGGACCACCCCCCCAGCCTAGCCATAGGCCTGCCTTGTCACTGCAACATAGGCCCTCAGCTGAGCCTGGCAGCCATCCCCAGGCCTGGACAATTGTGCTTGGCTTCCCACTCCCCTCCCTTTGCAGGACAGTCTGCCATGATGCTCCCAGACAGCAGTCTGTAGCACAAAAGAGTGCAGGAGAGGAGACGGGAAACTGCAGTAGCTTTATAGATGTTATTACTTATTTAAAACAAGAAATTACTGTATCGGATATGCTGAATGTTTTGGTGCTGGCCGAAATGAGTGAAACCTCTCTCTATTAGTCTGCTAATAAATGCTGCACGCTGCTATTTATGAGGCCAGAGAGAACACATTCTTTACACATAGCCCTTGGGTGATAAAATCACCAGTCAATATGCATGTATAATTCTTGTGAACATCATTGTAACCCCATATGTTCTCAGGTCTTAAAGGCACCATGTGAATCAGCCCTGGAAGGTCTTGGCTGGTCATAACCAATTATGACCGAGAAGGTCGTAAATCGACACACAAACCTAGGTCTATTAAAAAGCTATTAGATCATCTACATCAGCCATTCAGCTGTTCTGAAACTGGACTTGGGCAAATGCCTGTGGTCTGATGCCCAAACAGTCATCATTCACTATCCTTTTCCCACGGAGAGATCCTGACCTGCTCCAGAGGCTGTCCAGAGACAGAGCTCTATTGTACAACATACATATAGAGGTTTTACGCAGCCTCTCTCCAAGCCGTTTGCAATTCCTCGCCCCTCATAGCATTAATACAAATCTAGAACCTGCATTTTTCTTCTGCTTGATGCAGGAAATATTTTAAGATGACATTTGATGCAAGATGCCATAATCAAACATTACTTCCAGTATGGACAGAGATAGCAATAATCTTGTGCAACACACCGAGGTTTATAATTTCTCACTAAGGTATTTTGTAACAGTTTATCCTTCCAGCACTAGACAGAAGAATGGAGACAGTCCTCCAGGCTAATGAGGTGCAAAATTGTCACCTAAATATGAAGTCAAGAGTCCAGAGACCCTCCTTGAAGCCTTGGCACAAGATTAAGTGGAGTAGAGAAAAGCAGTACTGGTAACATGGGTAGAGTAACAAATTTGGAAGGACAGCCCCGGGTTGTGCTCATGCTACCAGCACTGCAATCACAACTTGATGTCCAAACACCGGACTTGTGCTGCTCTGTGTTGGATTGCCTCATTAAATGCTGATCTGAACTCTGCCATCCTTTCTGCTGCAAGTCCTTTTGTGAGGACTTTGCTCAGTTCTCAATCATATTGACAGGGTAAAAGTGCCTTCCATTCTCTATAAATTTTTGTATGTACCGGGTGACTTCCTCTGCTTTTTATATTTTAATTGCTTTGTCAAAAAGAGTAATTCAGGGCCTTTTAGAAAATTCCCAGGGTGGTTTCACCACAGTTCCACACATGACCTCTTCTCCTCTCAGAGAATTGCAAGAGTGACTTTTATCCTTACAGCACCAAAACACTTGTATGCTTTACCTCCTTTTTTCTTGTCTCTGGATGATTGCACAGCATTGCTTGTGTTCTATTTTGTCCGAGAAGGAAAAGGAAAGGTCAGTGTCTCAATCTGTATATCTCAACCTTTAATAAGCATTGAAATTCAAAGCAAAGTATGTTTTTAAAATAATATATTTCTGCAAAGGTGAACAAGAGTCAGCCAGTGCACTGATCCTTTTCCTTCAGTTTCAGGGATTTGAATTCAAATTATTCATTCTGCCACCTTGTCTAGATAAATGAAGCTGAATATAGAAAACTTTAAGAGAGATTATTAACTTTGTACTGAGAGCGGATGAAGTGCATGGTCCCACACTAGACCTTGCTTTCTGCACTAATGATAGTGATTTATCTCTGGTCTTCCATTATTCAAAATTAGTTTGCCATCCAAATGCATGGCAATGAATTTGAGTGAAAGACTTGACTCTGTAAGACTGCATGTACAACTAGCACTTCTTCAAGAAAATCAAGTGCGACTTTATGACAGGATAATATTGCAGGATTTTGTTCTGGTTATTTGTATGGCAGAGTAGCAGCTGATTCTGTGTAGGATCCTTTTCAGTACATGTCTTTAATTGTGCGAGTGTTTTTAGCTTGATATAAATAGCAGGCTATTAGGAAAGTTTGCTAAAAATCTAGTTGTGTCTACCCTTATAGACCCTATCAAAGTGCTTTGCAAGTTTCAGTCTACTGTTTTCTCCAAGTCCAAGTAGTGGACCATAGATGATGCCTAAAATTTCTTGAAAGTAGCTTTTGGGTTTATCCTTTGCTTCCTGTGCCATCCAACAAATTCTTCTCCTTATAAAGTTCACATTCAACATGTATTTGTGTTGCTCTCCTAGGGTGAATTTATGATGCTTGTATCCCCAGTTGTCTGTTCTGCTTATGATGGATATTGAGTTCTGCATCTTTAGAACAATACCTGAGAGTGAAGGGGGAGAGAAGGAGAACAGCGGAATTATTTTCACGACTGTATTCAAAAACATGGAGATAGGAGCTTCAGCTCTCTCTCTCTTGGTGTGTGTTGTCTGCAGCATGGACAGTAGGAGAGAGCCCTCTTTTGCTTTAGTTAGTTTTTTTTTTAGTGAGCTGAGGCAGAGAAGTTCCCCAGACTGTGGCTTTTCTTTATCTTGGAACTGATCGGCCCCGCTCTGGGCTGCAAACCCAGAAGAACAGCGGGAGCTCACACCTGTGGCCACCCGGGCCCGGGACGTGGCATTTTCCAGCGCAGGAGGGACTGATGAGAGACTGAGTGAGCTGAGCTACACCCCACAACAAGGACTTTCTGAATTTGATACCTCTTCACAACAGAGAGAGGTTTTATTGATTAATATTATTAAATTTTTATGCTTGTGAGTACTTTGCTTGTTAAATGAGCAGGGTTTTTTCACTTTTCTTGAAGGAGATTTATGTCTCCTGAACCAGTGGGGGAGAGGCTGTTTGAATTTGCTTTCTAGAGGGACCCCATTCAGAGGTTTCTTCCCAAATCTGTCCCAAACCCAGACAGCTGATAAGACTGTTGAGTTTGCCTTCACAGGGGCTGGGGAAGAGGGAGGTAAAATCTTGACTTCTGCCTGCAAAATGATCTTGTCTTCCCAAATTAGACCATAAAACTAGACTTCACATACGGATTTTCACTTATCAGACTCTTTCAAAAACAAATGCAAAATGGCTGATCAAGTCTTCTCTGGGTTTCCTTATTACATGTTCCAAGACTAGAAGGTGCCCAGCAGAGTTTATTATTCAAAGGACTGAAGCCACAGAGATAGTTCTTGTGTTCATGTAAGTTAGTGGCTGCTCAACAGCATAAGAGGAAAGAGTTCTGCTTTTAACAAGTATCCCATATCTATACCAAATAACAGTGTAGAAACTACCTCAGCACATTTGCCTGATGCAGAATCACAGAGCATCTTCCCTGCCCTTGACCAAATAAATAACCTTAGCACTTGCATTTTGGTTAAGCACTTTCACAGGTCTCTTCTTTTGCACATTCAGAGTAATTACAGAAGGTTTATGCAAGCCAAGCCTATAGCAGTGGGACTAGAGTTTTCTTCCTTAGCTTTAGAGGGTCTTTGTTCTTGCCCTTCTACCTTTCAAGCAGGTGTGAAGCAGTGTGCAGGAGCTTTTTTCAGAAGCCTGGAGTACTTCATATGAGCCTCTGTTGACTCAAAAGTGACTTTGCAAGATTGCCAGGGAATTTTCCAGGTGCGGTGTAGCTGCAAAGGTTTAGCCTTAAGTGTCTAAAACAAGACTTATTTTCCTGAATAGTAATGTTTTCCATGAGGGAGATTACCCCTTCTTATGAAGAAGAAACAGACTTCATTTCTGTCATTTACTCTCCATCCCTTAGCATCTCTAATTGTGCCTCTCCCAGCACCACCACAACAATTTCTAAAATCCCCTCAGGCTTTCCCCAAGACTTGAATTTTCAAATTTAAAAATCCCTTTTGATACTCTATTCCAGTCTGGGACAAGTAAACAACTGTCTGTGAGTAAACATGTCTGCTGCTAGGAGCCAGTCTGCCAGTCCATAGCTTCCCTGCTGTTTCCCACAGGTTCCTGCCAGTCTCTGATATCACCTTATCATCATTGTGATGGATTGAAGCGTTATCTCAGTTGGTGAGAGCATGATGCTATTAACGCCAAGGTCACTCATTCGATCCCCATTCGGGCCATTCACTTAAGGAATTTGGACTTTATTATACTTGTGGGTCCCTTCCAACTCAGAATATTCTGTGATCCTGTGTTATTCCCTGCAGCTTTCCCACCTGTGATCTAATTTCAAGTTGTCTCGACAGAGTAATATCAAATAGAAAATTGAGGGACCCTTGATGCTCATTAGGAAAACATGAATATTTCATTTATTCTCCTCAGCATGCCCTTTTCACTTTACTGAAAATACATTAGAAACTCATGTGAAAGCTCACACCATTTCTGCTCCAAGTGCTGCCCAACCCAGTCACATCTTAATGATTGCCATTCCCTTTCTCTTACCACACTGAAGTAATTCATGCCTTCAAAAACATTTCATTTAGTTGTCCCAATATGCTTTTGCATTTTTCTTTCTTTCTTTTTTCCCCCCTGTCCTGCCTTCAATTGACTGGCTTGTGCTCTCAACAGCTAAAGAACAGTTCAGTTCTACTAAGGAAGACCCCTCCTCAAACCCAAACCCATTGACCCTTAAGGCATTTTTGTGAAAGCAGTTGCCATGAAAGCAATTTGTTGTTGATCTGAATCCAAGAAATAAACACTCTGTGTTCTATATATACATATGCTGAGCTATACTTTCAATGTCACATAATTTTAACTTTGAATATAACCAGAATGTTTCTCCCTGCAGATTATACTTTTGCATTATGCATTTATGTAAAATGCATTTAGCCAGGAGTAATCCTTTGAAATTCTCATCTTAATTCCATGGGGGAAAATTACGGACTGGCTTCTACTTATACAAATCTAGAAACAGTTGTCTGAGTTACTATATAATTTAATTCCTTAATTTGAATCTAAACTTTACTCCATTTTCTTCCTTTGTTTAAAGTTTGACTGATAGGTTTAAAATCATCCTGTAACTATTGTCTTTGATTAATTCTTTCATTAAATGTATCTCCATTTTGTCTTTTCATAATTCTTTTCTGATTATACTGTGTGTGATAATTTCAGTTCTGGATACTTTTTACAAGATGCTACAGAATGATTTTTTCAGTCTCATTCTGTTCAATTCCTTAAACACTCAACAGTTGCATTTGTTGCAACAGTTTCTCCTTTATGACAACACATTTTCCTCTGCAGGAAATATTTTCCTGAATTTATTACTTACTCTATCTCTGTAAATCTTGCAGCATGTACTTTCACGCTACTAGTCCATTTGCATACTTGTAATCTACCTTCCAAATTCATGGAATATTTGGTAAATAATCTCATAATTAAATTCTCAGTCTTTGCAAACATGAAAAAACAAAATGAAAGTTTCATATTTGTATAAACCAGTAAAATATATATTGTTGTATCTGATACTTCACAAAGGGATTTTCCAACTTTTCTGTGCAGCCAAGTTTCAGCAACTTCACATCTTTTGTAGAAGCATGTTAAAAAAGTAGCCATGAAGCTATCTCCCCACTATTTCCCATGAGGACTTCTGCAAAAGCAGCCCCAGGTATTCAAGTCAAAGCCAAGGAGAACAAGGACAGGATCAGTGAAAACACTAATTTCAACATATGGTTTGGAAAGAAGGACTAGAAGTTCAGAAAAACCAGAAAGAATTGTATCCCTATCTAGCTATCCTCTGCTGTTCATGCACACTGCTTTCCTAATACCAGCACCTGCAGTTTAGATCTAATTTTGCCAGAGGCAATTATTGGATTTCAATTTAAACCTGGTCAACACCCACCAATGCCACCACCAAAAATAATTTTGAAGAAATGCTATCGAAACAGAAAGCTAAAAATGCTTTCAGCTGATGCTCTCACATCTCCCTTGATTTCAGGGATTCCAAAGCCAAAGGGACAGGCACATCACTTTGCCTGTCCTTGCTATCACAGACATTAAGTTATATTACCCAGCTAATATCATGTCTTTGAAGGTTTTTGGTATGAAGTAGTACTCATGCTTATTTTCATTTCAGTATTACTGATATAAAGAGAATAGTCCTTTTAAAGTGTACATCAAGTAAATAATATGAGATGGCCTGGTCTTGGTTATAGCAGACATGGATCTGTTCTGCATAAGCTGTAATGAACAACTGTTACAGGGAAAGCATTGCTACTGTCACTGAGGGCAAATCCAACAAGTGAGAAAATAAATCCATCTAACAAATTCATGTCTTCAAAATGCTGACCTTTTCCCCCCCTTCTATTCCTTCCACTCTAGGTAGGCATGTCCTGCTCAGCTGCCTGTCTCCCCTAGGACTCAGCTACACACACCCTCCTGGCCTTCCATGGCCACTGACAGTCAGTTTAAGCAGTGAGTAGGTGACAGCAGCATTTGCTTTATATTTTACCTGCCTTGCAAATATTATGGGAGACTCACTGAGAGTGAAAGCTTACAAATATGGAAAAGGGGATGTGGTACAACTCATTGAACCAAACCATCTAGAATACAAAAGGCTCAGGAGAACAGGGCAGAAAAAGAATAACAAAGAATACCTAATGTTATCTTAAAAATTCATGGTCCTTCACTAGAAGGTCAGAACCATGAACAAGGGATCTCTAGGGCTACAGAGAGTCCCTAACATTTCTTCCACAGAAAATACACAACAATACCTAAAACCAGCTATTATGGCTTCAAAAGGTAGAGTCCTCTGAGGATCTCCTCCTGCTTTCAAAAAAATTAAACTGTTTGATTTTCATTCCTGGCATTGTACAGATCCTCAGGAGTTGGGGCAGGTGACCTGTATTATCTGAGTCACCAGCTTAAATCAATTCCAATCCCACTGATCTGATTTACTCCAAACTTCTTTTCACAGTACAGCTCAACAGCAGGTCTGAATGAAATCCTTTTTTTATCAAACTGTCCAGGCAATTCAAAGTAAGGAAGCAAATTTGTATCTACCAGTCTTAAAAACTCCTTCAGGTTCTAAGGTCTGTGGTCTTCTGTTCCATTAAGTCTTACGGACTTAATGAAGTAGAAGATTTTCTGTAAAGTCATAAAATAAAGCACTGTCTATATAAAGTACACAAAACCTTCAACAAATTGCATCCCTCTTTATCTTCCATCTGTATAAGCTACATTACAATGCTCATTTCCATTTGCTAAATGGATATGTCTATAGTTTTTTTTTTAAATTGTACCTGGTTTGTTTTTATTTTGTCAGTGTGAGAAGTAGGAGTAATTTAATTGACATTAAAACAGCAGCAACTTGCTATCCAGCAAAACAAATTGTGCAGCCTATTCCTTGCATACTGCTTATTAGTTTCCTTGGTAACTTGTAATCATTTGCCTTTCTAAAATAGATGAGATGTCAACAAATATGTACTGTAGTAGTGGTTTGATACATCAGAAACAAAAGTGCTGTAATGACAGCATAATAAATCTTAACATGAAAACTTAATGGCCACATAAGTGACATAATAACGGTAGTCTCGGGTTCATGCTGCTCACCATTGCATACTTTTGTTTCATAGCATGGTTGTGACATGTAGTAGTACATGAAGCACCTTCCAGTACATTCTCCAAAATCAACTCCAGACTAAACATTTAAAAGCAATCATTTTATATACTAAAATCCCACAACTAAATGATGCCAGCTCTTCCCAGGGTGATGCTACTAATCAGACAAATCTTATTCTGATTCATTTTAGTTGCATAAGTTATGTCAACAGAGGCAAAATCTTTATATGCTGACATAGATGAATTCCCAAAGTATGGCAAAAAGTTTTTTAATACCTCTACACATTTCTCACATGTTTTTTTTTCAAGGCAGAAATATTACAGAAGTCCAAAACAAACAACAAACCACCAGAGTTTCTAAGTCAAGAATAGAGATGACAAAGGGAGTGCCTTTATAGTTTGGGAGGAGATAATGGTAAATGATTTCCAGACTTTCTAAACAGAGTTCCACAAGCTGTTTGAATGATGTACAGTAACTGATGTTCAGCAGAGGAAAAAAATTAAAAAGAGGGGGGAAAAAAAGTTGTTAAGAAATGGAAGCAAAGGTAGACATCTGCGTAGAATCTAGTAAAGCCTTTGGCACTATTTCCCACAAAATTCTCCTGAAGAACATGGCTGCTCAGGCCTTGGAGAAGCAAACATTTGCTGGGTAAAAAACTGGCTGGCTGGCTGAGCTCAGAGAATGGCTGTGAATGGAGTTACATCCAGTCGGTATCTGGTGATAAGTGTCCCTCAGAGATCAGTACTGGGACTCGTTATTATTATTTTACCAATGCAAAGTCTGAAAGAGGTTATCTAGTGCACTGTCAGTCAGTTTGCAGACAACAAGGGACAGGAGTGTTGATCTGCTGGAGGACGAGAAGGCTGTGCAGAGAGATCTGGACAGGCTACATCCATGGACCAATTGCTTGAGGTTCAGTAATGTGAAGTTCTGGGTCCCGCACTTGGGTCACAACAACCCCAGCATCACTGCAGGCTGGAGAAGAAATGAAGAGCTGCTTGGCAGAAAAAGACTTGGAGGGAGTGCTAGTGGACAGCCAAGAAAGCCAAGAGCATCCTGGCGTGTATCAGGAATAGTGTGGCCAGCAGGACCAGGGCTGTTCTCATCCCATTGTACTTGGCACTGGCAAGGCTGCATCTCCAATCCCTTGTTCAGTTCTAGGGCCCTCACTACAAGGAACACTCTGAGGTTCTGGAGAGAGTCTAGAGAAGGGCAATGAGCTGGTGGAGGGTCTGGAACATAAGTCTTACGAGAAAGACTGACAAAATGGGTTGTTTAGCCTGAAGAAAAGGAGGATCATGAAGGAGACCTTATTACTCTTTACAACTACCTGAAAAAGGTTGTAGTCAGGATTGGAGTCAATTTCTTCTCCTAGGCAACCAGTGACAGGACAAGAGGAAATGGCCTCAACTTGCACCAGAGTAGGTTTAAATTGGATATTAGGGAAAAATTCTTCACTGAAAGAGTAATCAGGCATTGGTACAGGTTGCCCAATCAAGTGGTTGAGTCATCATTCCTGGAAGCGTTCAAAAAATTGTATAGAACTGGCATATAGGGACACGTTTAGTGCTGGTCTTGGCAGTGTGGTTAACAGCTTGGATCAGTTGATCAATTGTATGGGTCTCTTGCAACTCAAACAATTCCATGATTCTGGTTTCGTCTGTGTCACAAAGGCATTGCCTGAGCATGACAAGGGAAAAACGGGAAGCTCAAAGCTGGAGCTGGAACTGGAGAGAGATGTGAGTGCAAGGTGAAATGTTTTTGTAGGGAAAACAAACAAACAAACCAAACCAAAACAAAAGAAAACCCTAAACAAAACAAACAAACCAGGCAAAACCTTACTCCATTGCTGAAAAAGATAAAGGACATTGGAAAGTGAAAAATGTCATGTAAAAGCTTGAGGTGCTTCATGGCTGCTCCCTAGTATCTGCCTTCATGCCTTGCAGATCTCCTAGTCCAGTAGTAGAGTTTAGAGGCAAGTTACAAGGTAGGTGAAAACTTGGGTGGACTGTTATTTCAAAAACCTAACCAACAGCCTACTAGGAGTAACATTCCTTAAGAAGCAATTCTGAGACCAATACAGTTTATCATCTTCATCAATGACATGGATAATTGCACTTAAAGCAATTTCATGAACCTTGCAAGTTGGAAAAAGGGACAATGACTGATAAACTGGAGGACAAGGCTGTACCACCGAAGGACTTTTCAGAGAAGAAGGTTGACAGGTACCTCATGAAGTTCAGCAAAACCAAATACAAAGTTATGCAGGTATGAAGATATAATACCCAAGAGATAATACCTCTGCACTTGTATGAGTTTTAGAAAATAGTTTTGTGAAAGTATTTGAGATCCTGGTGAAAGTCAAATTAAATATAAGTCAGCAGTGCACCATTAAAAGAACCAGGGCTGGTCACTGACAAGAAAAACTGATGAGAAAAGATCTAGGGAAGTGATATTCTTCCCTTATTTGCCACTTGTGTGGCCATAGCTGGAATGTTTCATCCAGTTTGGGTCCCCACTAATGACAAATATGAGCACACCACAAAGATTTTGGTATAATGTGTAGAGAACATGACACACAAGAGAAAATTTGCTTGGCCTGTAGAAAAGCCTAATGGGGCTACTGAGAACTGGCTACTTAGAGACAAGATACTCTTTTCAGAAGTGCATAGTAAAATGTCAAGAGACAGTGCATACTGACAGTAAGATATATCAAGTGGTCCTAAGAAAAAAAAAGAAAACAAAATCTCACAATAATTAAGTTATGAACCAGGCTGCTTAAAGATGCTGTGGGCCTTCCAATGCTGGAGACTTTTAAAACTCAGCTAGTCAAAGCCCTGAACAACCTGATCTAACTTTGGAGATAGCCTTACTTTGAGTTGGACTTGATGACCTGTCATGACCCAAACTAAATTATTGTATGATTTTATGGTTGAATATTGACAACTGCAGCATATATAGGCCTTTGGTATCTTTAGAATTAAGCAGCAGTTGAAGAGGGATTTTACTTTGCAGTGATTACGTATGTATGGGAGGAAAAGCGTAACTATGTGATTCCTGTTGGGACCTATGTTTCAGTTTCCAAAATCTTAAGGGATTACTGCAGTTGTGCTGCCTTGTACATCTGCTGTGGAAACCACTGCAATAGTCTGAGACACCTGTAACTAAGACAATGAGGACAAAAGCAGGTTCTAATCTCTCTAAGTGGCTAACTACTACATGTTTATCTCAAAATTAGACTTACACCTTACAAATTGCACATCAGCATTTGAAAGAAGGAAAACACAACTCATCTACAGACCAGATACATGACTACATATCCAAATATCTTTCTCTTTTCCAAGATATCACCAAGTAAGGCAGTGCTGGCATGTTTTTAGTGATGGACTGACAGTAGTTTGCAAAAGCAAGTGGAACTAGGCAAGCTTCTAGTACCTCAACTAAACCAGGGAACACAGAATGAACAGAGGAAAATAAATAATGAGGAAAGGAAGATAAGAAAATACAGTAATTCTGGGGAGACCATCACCAGTGCCTGATGTGGTTAAGATAGGTCAATTTTGGGCAGAAACACATGTTTTTAAATAAATGGGGAAATAACAAGAATAACTTTGCACAGCTACTGGACATGCACTTTCACTAGTTTATTTATTATTTAATCCATATTAAATCATTTGCTGCCTTACTTATCTGTGTTTTAAATCTCCATGTTGCCAAGAATTTAGTGATTTGTGAGCCAAGTGGGATAAAAGCAAGAGTTCCCCAATATTTTCTCTGCCCCTGAGCACACACACAGATAAATTACATATCCACACATGCCAGTCCCTCTGGGCTCATTTTTGAACACCCCTGGGAAGAAGATCTGTGATCTCTGACACTCTGGTCACCCCCTCTGCTCTCTAACAGTACTTTTAGAGCAGAACTGAAACACTGTCAAAGCCTCTGGAGATTTTAGCAGTTAGGCCATAATAGTGGGATCCAAGAAAATGAGCAAAATATTTAGGTGGAGATTTGAGCAGAATTTTGGCAACCCTTAAACAAACATTTTCGATCCCCAGACTTCCTTCTCTCTAGCTCAGCAAATGCTTGAATGATACAAGTGTGTGCATTCCCTCCTGCAAGTTACCCTGGCCATGACAGGTATATACACCTGTTATGACAATGTTGATGCATAGTCTTGTGCTAATCTATGCCTAATGATTTCCAGATTTCAGAATGCTAATTAAAAGAAATAGAAGTCCAGTGAGGTATAAAGAATCAAAGTCAAAGCAGGAAGAAGCCTCATCCATATGCTTACTACCTCAGCACTTCCTAACACTTACAAGTTTTGCAACCTGGTGTCTCTCTTGGGAATCAATAAGTGTACCCCAAATGACATTTTTCTAGGAGCAGAGATGCTGCATTTTAGCCACTTTTCTTTGGGCAGGCTCTTAATAAAACACTATCCCACAAAGAAATTTTTCCTTCTACTGGCTTGAATGTTTTCCAGGACAATGCCAGCAAAGAAATTTATCCTAAGCAATGCTGTCACCAGCTTGGATTCTTTAGCTCTGTGATTTTGGAAGAGGGTAAAGGAAGACACGAGCACAAACCAGGAAAATCTGGCTTAGGAAGATGGTGAGGAATTTTAAGGGCAGTCAGAAAATTGGAACAAAATTTTCAGTGGACAGGATCACATACATGATTATGAATGTAAAGATTTTCTTTCATGTTGTTTGCATGGGAAATCTTATTTGGGCAATACTACCAAATGGAAGTATTTTATTATTTATAGTGGGCTGAGCATGCCCACTATAAATCAGTGGATTATTTAAGCCCAGTAACTGGTGGTTACTCACCAGTTTAATGACAGTCCCATCACTAAATAGGACCTTAGACCAGATCCTATTCTCCACAGCATTTACTCAGAGCTCATTTTTAGTAGCAGAACCACCTTGAGATATTCTCCAGCATCAGGAACAGTCAACATAGAAAGCTGGATCTGCATGGTGCCTTTCCTAGACTAGGCCTTCTCCACCATAACCTACCACAAAGTGTAACAGACTGGAACAAGGTGAAGGAAAGAACACACTGACACAGCAGTTCAGTTCTTAGCTGCAAGAGGATGTTCATGCTACCAAAAGAAGTACTGGCACACATGAGTTTGTGCTTTAGTCACACCAAGGTATTTAGGCTAAATAAGGAAGATTCCATTTACCACACCTCACCCAAGAAAAAACTCAAGATAATTGGTACATCCTGATTCTATGAAATAGTATTAAGCTATAATAATTTTCTTTCAGAATGACACAAAACTGTCAACAGCTACATAGTTTAGAAAATGAGGTTTGTTTGGTTTTTTTTTACAGGAGGAAATAATTTAATTTATAGGAGCTTGATGTTAAAGCAGAGAAAAGTGGAAATAACAATTCTCAGAAAATTTCACAATCACTGTCTCTCTGTTAAGACAGGATATATTTACAGTAAAAGATGACCATTTTTAACAGGGGTCATCTCTCTGACTATGATTTGAAAATAACACTTTTATTCCAAACTACGTGCCAGATCTCAGTCACCAAAAATTGCTATAGGTCTAGAAAAATAATGAGTCTATGCTTATTTATAGCAACTAAGAGTCTAGCTCTAAGCTTTCAAATCAAACAGCCTCAGCCTTTAGAAACGAGTGCAAAAGCCCCCTATAAAAAGTGAAAACACAGTATTTCTACCCAGCAGCTCTGTGCAGTGGAAGGAAACACCTGACTTCTGATTAGGTTTTAGACAATTGTGGTTCCTCAGTCAGGAATTTCTTGAGATACTAACAGACAGGATAAACTCTCTTATCTAGGGGTGACTGAGTAGTGTTAGAAGTAAGGAAGGTACACCACTCTTCTCAGAAATCTTTTATAAGCCAAATATAACTTATACTTAAGATTTACTCCTATTGTCCTCAAGAAACTTCAACATTTGCTTCAGTCTTCTGCTTCTTTATTTTAGCCCCATGCTGCAAATACTAATTTTTCACTGAAATGCTGGGTAGGGAAGAAGGACTCAACCAGCTTTGCTCTATCATTCTTCGTGATTGTATGTAAAGCTCAATGTCTCCATTTCTTTTCCTGCCCTTTGATTCCCTTTTACTCTATAATTTCTAGACTCAAAATAATCTCTTCTAGTCTTTACAAAGTATGTGTTAACATTGCCAGGGCCCTGTGTGAATCCATCTCCTTCACTTCCCAAGGGTAAGCTGGCTGGGCTGCTTTAACATGGCATGGCCATGTAACGTGGGAGCAAACTGCTGGGAGAACAGCTAAGGTGAGAGAAGGAGCTGAGAGAGACACCATGTGGGGACTCCTTGGCTTGGGAGCTGCACTTATCCCTTGTAGGATGCCCAGGGTACACTGTAGGTGTGTCTGGTACTGCACCTTCTTCATCCTGCCTGCCTTGCTGATGCTGGCTGGTACCTGCCTCACCTCTACAGACTGGCCTGGATAGACCTGGACTCTCACCTTACTTAGCCACTGTTAACAGACATCCTACACACTCTCTGTGGGACCAGCCCCTTGTTGGGGAGCCCTTGCTCCCATGACCCCCAGCCCTTTGGAGCAGCCCTCTTGACCTTGCTAAAACAGAGTGTGTCCCTGGAGAGTTTTGGACACCTTAAGTTTTGCTTAAAATTAAAAAAACAAACAAATCAAAATAAAACAAAACATGCAGACCTCCAAAATGCTACAAAAAAGCCCACCAAACCCATAATTCAAAGCTTTGACATTAATGTGCTTGGTCTAATAAAACCTTCACTACAAAAAAAAAATCCTCACTTTTAAGACTGAAACAAAACTTACTAATAAGGATATTTAGGATTTTTCACATCTTGTATATGGAAGACTCAGTTCCATTGCTGTGTTCTACCACATCCTGGACTTCATGTTGGTTGTCCCCCACCCTGAACTAAAGAACAACTTGCTAACACAGGATTAATTTATGACGTACAATATTTGATCAATTTCAGACTCATACAGCACAGATGTCTACCTCTCATTTATCATCCAATGTTTCCTTTGCAGTCTGTGGGGAAAATAAGCACTTCCAGTGCACAGTTAATTTCATCCTATAGCAGAGGTTTCATAGAGAACAGCCCTAAACCTACATTTGTAATCTATGTTATACTGTGTAGAGTAATGAAGGAATCAACTCGCCTACTAATAAACCAGAGGCTGGGGAACTGCTTTAGTGCCTAACAGCTTTACCAAGGCCCAGCACAAGCTCAGGTCTCCAGTGGTAGATGAACTTGAATCTTACATCTCAGATGGCCAGTCTCTTCCTTTCCTTCTCATGAAAATTTGCAAAAGCTTCTCAAGCTGTGCTGAGATGTAATGAAAATAACTTTTAAGACTTGTCTTATGCCATTAAATGAAATTCTTATTTTACGAGCACAGAGAAACTTTAGACACCAATACAGCAAAAAAAAAAAAAAACGGCCAGGCTGTAAAATGCCCAATTTGTAAAATGGCCAAATTGTTAACCCTGCTCTGCATAGCTTTGAAATAGATATTCTCCATTAACAGATGGCATAATCTATGAAGAATTTGAATTTAACTGTTCTTATACTTAAGATGCTCAAAGATAAAACAGTGGCCTAAATAACTGTAAATCTACAATTTTTGCTGTATTTTTTCTATTAGAAACTCAGTCTAAATTGTATTTAACATTAATTAAGAAGTCAGAAATTAAAATTGGTTTGGCCTCAGTTGTAAGGAAAACAGAAGGCTTCCTTTTTTTAGCCAAAACATTTTGGATTATGTTTTTGTGTTGCAGTCACACAAATTTTTTAGTTCTGTAAAATATTTTGAACTTGCTTCATTTGGAAGAATTTTCTAAATCAACTAATAACATATTGAACATATTGCTGAGCATTGACTCATAGGTTTTGGCTTTTTGGCAGGGAGAGGTTGTTTGGTTGTTGTGGTTTTGTTTGGGGTTTTTAGAGTTGATTGCAAAACACGGGATTGAGCAAAGAGAAAAAACATATCTGCAGCGTGCCACAGCATGACATTTATATCCAGTTGTTCCTTGAAAAGTGCAAATCTGTGACTCCTTGGCTGAGGAAAGTTTCAAAAAGTAAAGACAGGCAGGTGTCACGTGATAATTTATCTAATTATTAGCTAAAGCTTGAACTGAATGCTAAGCGTTAAGAATCAGACATCACGAACTAGTGCAGTAACTTCAACAAGGTCTGTATTTTACTGTTGAGCTTTGGAACTCCACAGCTTCACTGAATGGCTTCTTACTCACCTAGTACAGTCATCAAACATACTCCTAGACTGAGGAACACAATTCACAGGATTCAGCAACCTCAGCAGAGTCTGAAATGAGTGAAGAGCTGAGAGGCCTTTATTTTGACTTCACCCCCTTATTCTGCTGCAGGGACTTGGTCACAGATATCTGTCTCCCTATGGGATGCTCTGCCCTAAAGTCCCAAGTTAGTTGTTGCCCAAAGTAAAATATGAGCAAGTCTTAAATTGTTGCTAATCTCTGGATGTTTTCATGAATTCAATGAACTAGAGACATACTTTTTGCTTTCAGCACTGTTAAATATTTTCACTCATCTGTCTGGTTTTTTAAAAGCTATGCTTAGCAACTGATTGTGACAAATGTATTTGTCATGAAATTCTCTAGGAAAACTAGACTGAGTCCCATTTCAACAAGACTAAGACAGATTCTTCCAGCTGATGTGTGGTGTCCAAAAAGCCACCACCAAACATATGTGCTTATGCTCAGATTTGGAACAATTTTCTTACTATTATTATGTGAATACATAGATGAAATAAACCCTAGGCAAGATTCAGAAGTGTTTTTCCTGTGACATGTCAATCCCATATTTTGTATAGTTCTCTACTGGACTTATCGAGCCATGAGTAAAGTCACTAACACATTTTTGAGAAACACAGGAAAGTATGGTCAGACAGACAAGGGAGCAGACTTGCTGACTGAGCACACTGTGCCCAGTTAGCTGGTGCTGCAGCAAATGTGGCCAGAACCTCATTCAAGACAGAGCCCACCTGAGCATCACCTCAGTCTTTGCCTGCTTAACACCTTTCTGTGTTTTGACACTTACAAGCATCTTTTAATTTCCAGAGAATTTTCACTGGTGAGTTTATAGGCATCAATTCAAGTATTTATGCTTGGAGACCTTCTTACCTTGAGTAGCTTCTTTTTCTGATGGTTATCATCATTTCCATCCCATCGTAGAGGGAGCAACTGGATGTCTTTTGTGCTCAGCCTTCCATCCTTATACTAACCATATGAATTTTATCATATTAGTGTCTCATTCCTCATGTCTTTTCTGAAAATAATTAATTACTCTTCATTATGAACCAATGAAGTTGTCAAAACACAAAGTTTTAATTCTGTGGTGGTATAAAGAAGAATATACCTCAATTAACATATTTTATTTTTAACAGCTGTATAAAATTTGTAATTCATTGCTATAAATGCTACCTGTACCTTGTGCTCTTCAGTTGTTTAGAGCTACTGAGTTCTTAGAGCTAGTTGTTATTAGATTATAAATATATGACTGTCCCTTTCTTTCCTATTGAGTTATAGCTCCTTTCTATTATCTCAGTTCTCAAGGTCATTTTATTCTTTCTGGAAAATATCATGTTCCTTTCTCGATTGATGATAGCTCCTAATGTGTGTTATCAAAGAATTTCAAGAGCACATGTTTTTTTCCTATGTGTAAAATCACCAGTGAAGCCAGATGCAACTTAAAACTCCCTTCTACTTTCTCTCCCCAGCCTGACAACTCTCCTTACACTATAACCCATGCAGACTTCAGTTAGTTTCTTTCAAAATTATTTGAATTGTCATAATACCAATTTAATAATTTTTATGGACCACAGTCTCAAACACCCAAGCAAATCTGGAGCAATTAATCTACATTTACCTAAGGAAGAAATTGCTAAAATCTTGATAATTTTTTTTCACTTTACTTACCCCTGAGAAGACTCAACTGTCTTCTAGCCCACTACCTTTTTCCACACAGTTACTAACTCTGACCTTTAAAAAGCCCTCAGGTAGCTATCATGTGTTTTAAATAGTAAGGTATAACTGCCCCAGTCACTTCCCTCCACCCTTTTTTGATTAGAGATATTATATTGACTATTTATCAGTCAAAGCTACTATTACAAACTACTAGACCATGAAATTTTACTCCTGGACTTATAAAAATGACATCTAAATTTACAAGTGTGAATGGATCAGGGCCAGTATTTTTAAAAGTGTCAGTACTCGATGGTACTACTGACAGTAAATTAGTACCCAGTAATTTAACTGTGCCTTGCATTACTAAATGAAGGACTTATGCTGGTTATCTATAAGCACTAGGAAGAATATTTCATTACCCTTCTAAATAACTTGGTCTCAGATTTGAAATCTTTCACTGCCATGTTGGAGATTGTCCATAGCTGGAAGAACATTGTTTAAGAATACCAAAAAACCAGTTCTCAAGAGTTGCAGTGTATTTGGCAAGGTTAAACTTATTCTCACACTTGGGTTCAGACAGAACCTCCTTCCATTTAATTTCCAGAACTATTAGTCTCTCTGGAACTTGCTGTTGGACTTACTTGGATGTTCTGAAGGTTCTTTGACACAACAGCTAATGTGTGTGCTATTTATCTTCAGTGCTTTCACTGGGTCCAGGTAGGCTTTCATGTTTTTTATCCAAATTTAAAGAGTTTAATGAGTTGGTGGCATAGAGTAGATGATTTGCACACTGCTGTGGATTAGATATCTATTGCATGGGATAGTGATCCATTGCATCCCATATCAAAGAGCAGAACTGAAGAGTTCCTGAAGTATTTACTGCCACTATGAAGTTCCTGAAAGTTAGATAGAACATGGCTATGAATAAAACATGAAAGGCTAATTTATCTTTTTTTTTCCCCTACTGCTTTTCACAGCTGTATAAGGAGGTGAAAAAACCTCTAGGTTTTATTCCAAGAATTCACTTGCCATGAAAAATACCCCAGTGGAGAACAGAGAACCATACACAGTTAGGGAGCAGGCTTAATTACAACACAGCCAACAAAATTGGCTTCAGTGCTCACCATTTAAAGCAGCCAATACTGTAATGAGGGGCTTAATGCAGGACTCCAGCCACATGGTTTGATTACTCCACTGAAGAGAATAAAGGAGTACTGTATTATACACCCATATTATACAGACCATAAGTGGGTGCTTTAGTTTTTCTTTTTCTCTTAAATACTCCTTGCAGTGTCCCATGCTGCTGAAGGAGTCACAAAATGTGATTTAGCAGAAGGATTGGAGGGAAGTAAATCTGTGTGTATGCAGAGAGGCAATACATGTGCAGGCATTTGTTGACTACGTGTTGGCTTTAGTGTGAGTCACTGGATAAAGAGCTACAGCTGTTTCCATCTCCTTTCTAAAACTATAAAAACAGTAGAAGAAGAAGAAAGAAACAGGCAGTTTCTCTTTGATTGACATGTAGATTTCAGCAAACTGGTAGGACTTGAGCAATTGCAGGAAGGAAAAAAAAAAGTGACCCAACTTGAGGCTCATTACATTTTCATTTTTAATTCCTGGATTCTCCTTCTGGGTACCAAAACTGACATGAATAGCTTTATTCCAATGGAAAAATCAGATGCAGGCAGCACTGTGACTTGCAATTGCAGCAAGTCTACATTTAAAATATGTCTGAAGGAAGGATTACACTTTTGGGTGGGTAGAGGGAGGGGATCATGCCCCACACTGAAGCACTAGTTAAAAATTCTCAAAACAAGAAGTTTTTTTAAATTTACATCCTCTATGTTATAAATACAAGAGAATGACCGCATTAAGAACTTCTGCCTCTCCTCATCAAGCCATCAGGCAGTTTTGAGAGAGTTCAAAGAGGCTGTTACAAAGGCATAGCTTTGCCTATATTCTCTCATCTCCCACTTTGTTGTGCCCCAAACCAATGTCTGCACTTGACAGATTTTGTTTTGAACTGACAGTTTTCACCTGATACATGTCCCAGTGAGAACAGTTCCCACGGCAAATGCCAGTCACGACCCACAAGCAGAGAAAGGGCTGACATTGTTAACAAATGCTGCAGGCATTTCTAATGAGAAAATGTTTTGTGGGTTTTATCCCATTTTATATTGCTTTTGCACTCAGAAATACATAAATGTTTTTACTGAACATAAGAAATAACATTTAAATTTGATTAAACCTTTGAAAGATCCCAAAAGATAAATATTTCAGAAAGTATGAAAGAATAAAGAGCTATGTGTGTCATAAAACTCTGGATTAGGTAAAGAGTACTGTAGTATAGACGTTCTCTCTTCACAGTATTTTATCATTACTGTGGCTCTGCTGCTTTAAATTCTTTATTCAATTTATTGAATCTGATCAAATGGCCCAACAGGGACATTGAGATTACATACTTCTTAAATGTATATTTAATTTTCATGGATTCTGTTCATTCATATGAGAGACAAGACAATGAATAAAGAAACATAGAAGTAAAATCCAGTAATAAAAACAAGTACAAAGTATGGACGTCCTTTCTGGAGACCCAGGGTTTGACAATGCTTGCTCCTAATCATAGGTGTCAAATCCTCGATTTCTGCTGTGAACAGGAAAAATGCCAGAGTATTAACAGTGTGCCTAGTGTGAAGACCATTGTTACAATGTCACTGTGGTATCTAATATAAAGACTGTCTTCTGCGTTTTTTCTCATCAAAGTTATTTTAAAGTTAAGATCTCACCATCTTCAAAGTCCCTACTTTGTTATCCAGGAACTTTTCAATGTCCCAGCTTGTTCATACTTCAGAAGTCTAATTTAAGAACATTGCTCAAGGAAAAAGTGTCAAGTTAGTCCAGCAATTTCTTTACATTGACTCTTTCAATTCTTATTTCACCACCCAAGCATTGTCCCAGCATGAAGCTGACCACATGAACCAGGCAGCCACTAATCATGTTTCACGCTCAGCCAAGTTTCTTTATCAAAGTATCAATACTGAATCAGAGTTGAATGACACCTAATTGCAATACACAGCATGACTAAAAAAGGCCTTGTCCACTAAGAGCAAAAAAAATTGCCTCTATTGAAATCAAAGATTTTTGCAACTGCTATGAGGAGTCCCAAAGTTAAGAGCATTGTGGTTTTCATACCATTGTTAATTTCAGTCTGGAGCAGACTCTTTAAGCTGCTGACATTTCAGGTCAGGCTATGTAATAATCATCTTCCAGGTAGTTACACTTACTCCTAAATGGTCCTGAATTTTAATAAA
This sequence comes from Phylloscopus trochilus trochilus, assembly GCA_016584745.2. Classification (NCBI taxonomy): domain Eukaryota; kingdom Metazoa; phylum Chordata; class Aves; order Passeriformes; family Phylloscopidae; genus Phylloscopus; species Phylloscopus trochilus. The sequence goes on from WQNJ02000546.1 coordinate 37,406,141, forward strand.
CCTGTAGAAGTGAGAGGCCATAAAACTCTCATCCTTGGCTGAACCCTTCACTGTGTGTCTGAGGTTTCAACTAGTTTAAGATAGGATTTATCAGTATTACTGTTTCTTTTAGTCATGTACTGAATTCCAGCACAGAAGCTTCTGTATGCTTCATTGGCACTGAAGGAATGGCACTTAGAGATAAACAATGAGAACAGGAGAAGATGGGATGTCAAAAAATACTTAACATTTTACATAGTATAGGCTCACATTTTCACATGCATCTTGATAAACAGGAAGCCCACCCTTATTTTCTTGGGAGCTCTGGGAGCTTAGAGTCTTGAAGCTTGAACTGTGCTGAAGTCAGTTTTACAAATGAAAATTCAGACACCTGTTAGTAAAAAGAACAGATTTCTTACTGTTGTGAGTTAACCCCCAAACCAGGACACTTATAAAATGGTCTAGGTTCTGACTTCACATGTTTTCAACAAGACTTGTGCAACCAAATAATTTGAGTGTCTGTGCTTCATATCTACCCAAAAGAATGTTACACTTGTGAAAGCCTTTTTAGATCTTTCTCCCCAGTGTTGATATAATGTTCATAAAATGACGTTTACTTTTGCTAAAAAGAGATATCGAGTTAGAAATTCCCCAGGGTGCTTTGAAGAGACTCTAAAAACTATGTGTTTTCTGGGAGTAAAAGGCAGAAATAGGGGCTCCTAAGCAGCATGGTTTCACTTTTCAGGGAATATGGGGCCAATATGCTACTGCGTATTTGGCATTTAAAAAAGAAGTGACTAAAGGCAGGTCCATTCAGTTATGGTATTCCTGATGTAAATGGAAGATAATGAAGTGAGATATTAAATTTACCAACAGCATCCTTGCATTGATTTGACACCTAGAAAGTCTTTTAAACTTTAAAAATGTAGAGCCAATTGTAATATTTCAGCACTAAAATGACAGATGTAATTCTAGTTATATTAACTTTATTTAGCTATTCTTAATTTTATAGAATTTTATATAATTTTTCTTAAAATAAAGATGTATACTTTTCAAATACAATATTTCTTGACATGGTCAGTCTTTTTTTTTTTTCATTTTAGATCACCATATTTATACCATGTGCTTACTGACCTCTCACATCAGCTTTTACAGCAGTTTTCAAGAAGGTAACTAATTTCATGGTTCAGAGCAATGATGATCCTTCAGAACAAAGGTTTGAAGCCATAGATAGTCGGAAAAATGCAGATAGCATAAAAATATAAATATATATATATATACCTCCCACAAAAATACCATCTCTTCAGGTCAGAACAGAATAGTTATTCTTTAACACTTTGAATAGAATTTAAGAAAACATCCCTGCATCTGATTGTTTTTGTGAGTTCATTACCCAGCCACTTCCCCACAGGCTGATTTCCACTCTTATTCCAGTGAGTGACTGTATCTTCAATGAAATGATCTGCTTCTTTGTGCTTTAGGCTTCTTCTTGGCCCTGGAGTGCTATTGTAACATCAAATATGATGGCATTTTTTTTCTTTAATAGTGCTCTCCACACTGGATGTATTGACAAGTAGGTGTAAAGTGTCTTCTGTTTGCTACCTCCTCTGTAATCTGCTGTGGACATACCCTTGACCAGAAGTTCTCTTTGCCCCATCAAATTGCTGTGCCAGTATTTTCCTTGACAGATATATATATATATATGTACTAGAACTGTTGTGCTGATGTCCTGGGTACGTTGGCTTGTTACTGACCGAGAGGGAGGAGGAGCAGCAAGGCACAGAAAATCCACTATACATTCTAACATTTAGGCTTTATCCTTTATTAGGTAGTGAGTAAGAGACAAAAAGAACTGAGTTTGTTGTTTACAGCTGAACTTTAAAAGAGACTCGTGTGAACAAAAGCTTGTTCCATAGAGCACTGTGACAAAAGAGGTCCAAGAAAACTGAAGGTGTCATTGCAAATTAGCTGATGTAAGTACTTGGAATGACACTCTTATTTCTAGCAAAATTTGTATGAACTCTGCCCTTAGTACTGTGCCTCCATACATGCCACAGGCCACATTTTGGCAAGGATCAGCCTGTTGATTTTGATGGCATCACAACATGGCAGGATGTATAGCAGGTGTCCATGCACCAGAAGGCTGTGCATAAGAGCCCTCAGGATATTTGTCTATCTCCCCTTTTCCCATCTGCCTGCTTCCTCATGGGGAAAAGATAGCCTGCCCAGATCTTCTACCTTCCTAAAATGAGAGTACTACTCTGCTCCTGTAGCAAGATCTTACTTACACAGGCTCTTACAAAAGGCTCTGGAAACAACTTGTGTTTCATGGAGCACAGCTTGAAAGCTGCTGCCCTTTTCAAGGAGGAATCTGAACGCAGCTGGCAATGGCACTACAGCTTCTGCAAACAGATGGAAGGTTGAGAGCAGGCTTAAAAGACCAAGTCCACTGAATCTTACTCTCCCACGTAACCAGTATAAAATGAAACATTTTCTAAATTGAGTGTGAGGAGCAGGTTTTGAAGGCTGGCTTATTTACTGTCTCTTTACTGGGAGCTGTTGAGTAGAGAGCCCTTTTAAATGTCAGCCCCTAGTTATTTAGATGTCTAAACACAGCTTCAGGAACTTACTCATACTTGTTGTTTTGAAAGTTAGGCCAAAGCAATCCAGCTGGTAATTAGCCCTGGAATCACCATCATGTCTTTTTCATGGCTACATAGGTGTGAATTAAATATAAACAAAAGCTCATTTCATTTCAAGGCACAAACGTTTGCAAATAAACTGGATGAAATACAAATACATAATATAGAACTTATTTTAATACTTCTAGATAAATAAATGCATCTCTTTGGAATTCTTTGGACACAGATATCCATGGAACCTCTTCTTTCTCTCTCTTTATATATTTTTTATAAAATCTAAATGCGGAGAGGTTTAAAAAATGGCAAATACGAATGCATATGGAAGGCTCACTGATGAACTGCAAGTCAAAAGTGCTGTATATTCCCATCCTCTATATCTCCCACCTGTCTGCATTAACCACAGGCAGCATTACATAGTAACCACATGGTCAATAATTTGCATTACTGCCTTTTAATAAAAACTTTCAAATAATTTCTCCACCTAAATGTAAATTATGCTTTTAAATTTTACTCTGCCTAAATGTACGGTAGGCATTTCACTTAGCTACAGATCAGAGTGGTTGCATGTGACTCAGCAGCACACTCCATAGTATTAATAGATACTTTTCAGCTCCCTATGGGAAAAAGCAGGCAGCAAGGATCAGATTCAAGAAGTCTATTTTTTTCTCTGTTGTTTGTTACTTACCACTTAATGACCCACATGTGAAATCAATGGTTATATAATTATTTTATATAGATTTTCTGTTTATAAGTTATTTTTCTTACTCTAACATATATACAATATATCTATATATACCCCTGATAAATCTTACTTTAAAGGGACACAGTCAACCCCTTTAAGCCTCACAGTAAATATATAAGGCTTTAAGCTGTCTGTACATAACGGTCAGCTACAGAATTCAAGGGTCCCTTGAGATCCTAAAAGTTGTATTTGTTCCAAACCCATGATGTGCAGTTATCTCGTAATATGTATCTCATGTGTCACTGTTTACATTTTATAGGTATATTAAGACATTTTATATCACATCAGTAGGAAATAAAACAAGGGAATAAGTCTGTTGCTAAGACTAAGCCTATTGCAAAAAATATTACCTGTATCTACAGACACTCCCACTGGTGTGATATAAAATGAATACATGCCATTCTTGGGATGAAATTCTGGCTACAGTGCAGTCAGAAGGAACTTTAAACTGACTTAAATGAGACCAGGATTTCTCTCCTGTTTTTCATTTGTCAGCTATGACTCTGCGTGACCAATTTGCTTCTTCCCTCTGCTCAACACTGAAGTGTCAGGCCTGTTTCACGACAAGAGCATATTTTTTGTTTTCCACTGTCATGTCTTAAACGTTGATCTATCCTGTATGCATTACACTTTTTGAATGAACACACAGTGTACACATACATTCTCAGTTAAATAAACGTTTGACCCATTCTGTGTACAGTATCTGAATTATTTTTCCTCCACTAGATCTTCTTTATCTCTTTCTTTGCCCTAACCTAGATTATTTTCATTCTTCTGTGAGTGAGGAAAACTCTGCTCACCAGGAACAGCTCCACGTTATTGTAATAATTTTTGACTACTTACCAAAGTGACATAATTTTGTTCATTTTATCTTTTGCAACTCAGTTAGAAACCTAGTGGCATAGATAGAGACACAATACTACTGTTTTACAAGACATCTATTGTATCTACTTTTGTTCAGATAAATACCCAGTAACTGCTGATTTGGCAGGAGGATTGGTAAGGGTACTACTATTCACAGTGTTTCTTTTTTTTTTTTTTTTTCCTTCTTTAATCTACAGAATAAAGTATTTTATATACATTGGAACCAGTTAATGCCCTTTAGACAAATTTGTAAGTTGTGTCATAAAGCAGGAAAGACATTGCAGGGAAATATGTGCCAAAACGCACAGCCAAAAGGCTTTATAAGTTTTATATGTCACTACAAGTCAATGCTGGAGATCAGTTCTAAAACGATCAATGCTCAAGAGAAATGTTCTCATCTGGAGAAAATACTGCCCACTCCCCCTTTCAGAATTTGTTCAGTTCTCTATCAAAAGTTCTGGCTCTTCATATATACTTTAAACTATAAATAAACACTGCATAGTTCAATGTTCTTGATTTTCATTATTTTTTTTTGTTTGTTTTGATTTGAAAAATTATTGCAGTACAATTAATTCCTGTTTGGAGTTCAGTAAGGAGCAAACAGCACAGGAGTGTGGGTGGTCCGTATAGGCCCAGGAGCTGGTCGTAGGAGTGCTGGAGGAAGTGCTGAAGTCTGGAAAAGGGTGGCTGCTGGGGCCGTGCGAAGACTGAAGGGGGAATTCACAGCCACAGCAGCAGCTGCTGCTGCAGCTGCTAGAGGATTTGGTAAGATTCGTGGGGCCATCGGCTTTGAAGGTTCCTTTGAAAATACTAATTTTACCTGTGGGGAAGAAGAGAGAACAAACAAACAGTGACACATAATTTGTTCATATTAGCTACAAGAGAAGGAGCTTGACTTAAGATTATACATGCAAAATCAAGCAAGAGAGGCCTCGTGGTGGCTACTGACTCTATGAACTCCAGACTTGGAACAGGTGATACGACCTCACCCACTGGACAAGGTACAGGGATTTGGTTGGGGACAAGGAGTTCCAGTGCTCACACCTTGTTGCTGACACTCAAAATTTAACATGAGATTAGAAATCAAAGCAAATCTAAAACATTACTGGGGAATCTGCACCAAAGTAAAGCTGCATGTGCCCTGCAACAATTAAACAAGGAAAAAATAGATATCAATTAACAGATCTCCATCTGGGCGGCTTAACGTAGAGACCAGAGCAGAATGAAAATATATTCTACTCCCTGGTCGTACAAGATACTTTTGCTTTAATCATTAGGATGCGAGTTCACCTAAAATTAAGATTTCCATATAGCTCCTCTTCATTTACTCCTGCTTCTAATTACAAACAAATAAACTAGTATTATCTTTCATGAGTTACAAAAATCTCTCATGTTTCATGTGTTTAAACAGGTGCTGCCCCATATAATTTTCCTGCATCATCAATGTCTTCAACTGTTTTTCACTAAGACAGTTTGGCAGAATACTACTTTAAAATATCCGCCACGTTTTCACAATCCTTGTAAGAATGAACACTATGCTTGTGTCTCTGCTTGTGTCACTGAGGTTTCTTCTTAAAAAACAATTAAAATCATGACATGATTTTAAATTTGTGGGCTACCAAATACAAATCAAAAAATTCCTAATTTAGAGTTTCCTAAAAAAGGAAAAAAACCCCAAACCCTGAAGTTTCTCCAAGACTGAAAATACTTACAAGAGGTCCAGTAATATTTAAGAAAATTTACATTTGGGATGAATACAAACGACCATCAGAGTACTCTCTATAGATTTCTGCAGTTTTCAGTGGAATTTCAAGTTTCTAATGAGATGCCAGGAGCTTGAACACCTTTGCAGTCCTGTTTTTATAACTCTGAGATAAGATTAGAGACTTCATTTACTGGCAAAGAAAGGTTCCCATTGTTTCTGATGGACTTATGGTGGGTCTGTGTCCTAGCATGACCTGAGGTCTCTTGCAAAGGGCATAAATCTGAATACATGGTATTGAATATACAGAATATATGTACCATGCTGTGGTGTATCTCAGAGTAAGTATGGACACTTTTTACTTACAAGGAAACACAATTTCTCATTCTTGACTTGAAGGGGGTTTTCAAGTAATTAGCTTGTGCAATACTACGACATTTTCAACTCAACAGAACCCTAGTGAGTGAATCATCAGAAGGCAAGGACAGGAGTACTCTGGCATGAACCACAATTGAGTTTCATTATTACACACCATATTCCAAAAGGTCTGTTGGTTCTTTACTGGCCAGATGGATAGAGGATTTTTTATTTTTCTGAATACCTATTGGCAACACTGCTGGCTCCAGGTCCTTTAAATCTCTGGGAGAAATACTCAGATCAAACCAAATTCTTTAATTCTCTTAACAAAGGATATAATAGATGTTAGATATAAAATTCCTTATGGGGCCTATGAACAGGAATTTCCTTGATCAGTGATACACTTACTGATCTTAGCTGTCTTCTTCTTTTGCTGAACATATGACTTTTTCCTCCCTCACATTTTTAATTAATACCTTTTACAGCCTTATTTAGAACAGAAAAAAAAACGAAACCAAAACCAAACAAACGAAAACACAAAACAAAATAAAAAACCCCACCCACACAAAAAAAAAAAAAAAAAAAAAAAAAGAAAAAACCCCAAAACAAAGTAACATAAATAAAAAAAAGGCACAAAATGTTCTTTGGTCTAGAGTTCCTAATAAAGGATGTTTTTTATAACAGCTATTTTATTGCAGAAAGTTTGGACCATCAAATGCTTGATAATCCTTTTCTCTCCAGTGCAGTATTTTATACATGCTGGACAGTTGTGGCTTGAAGAAATACCAAGTCCCAACACTACAAGACTTCTTAAACTCTGAAATATCACTGTGGGAATTCATAAAGCTTCTGTCTCTGAAGCATGTAAATTTAGTACAGACAGAGAAGGACAAATGATATTGAAAACATGGTAAAACAAGGTCTGGAAAAGCTATGAAAATGCTTTTTTAATTTCTGCAGACAAATTTGGTGATGCCTATATATTTTGGGTCATGAAGAACAAAGATCTCATGTGGCTGTTTCTATTAAAAGGCTAAGGCTTTCTTGCCACTCCTGGAGGAATCAGGTACTTCTACTGTAGTTAGCATTTCAGTTAACTTATCAACATGATTCTGATTTCAAGGTAGCTGCAAAACTAGTAATATTTAACACATACAGTACCTTGCACCTTCATTTCTAACCTGTAATTAACTCACAGGTCAACATTAGGAGTAAAGTAGCCATTATTTCTTTCATTTCTAATGAAATAAACTAAGGGACAAATAACTTGAAATATTAATGGGGAGCATCCTGGTTTCAGCTAGGGAGAGGGAGTAAAGAAAAAGCATTAAATTAAAGGTGAATTTAGAATATCTCTGGCTTGTTGCTGTGCAATTCTGCACTTCAAGTGACAATAATCCCGCTAGTTTTTATATTCAAAACCTTAAAGACTAAATGGAGAGCTGGTCTCTCCTTTCTTATTGAAGCCACAATTCTACTACACATATCTGTTCATTTATTGCTTATTTGAAAAGATGCTTGTAGCCCGGCGAGAGAGATGACTTGAAGATCAGGATTCTCTAGAACACGTGGTTTATTGGTCGTGGGAATGCAGCCTGACTAGGGAAAGGGTCCAGGGATCCAGTGCAGAGTCCAAGAGGGTCTGAGGGAAGGCAGGCAAAGAGGGGGAACTCTCTGTTACATTCTATTTTAAGCCCTTCTATCGTGAATATGCTAATGAACATTAACCAATCACCTCTAGATACAAAATCTACAGAATCTACATACAGCCTATGGGAGCTACAACATTATAATACTACTCTACATACCAAAACCTGTGAAACCCACTTTATCTCTGATACCTGAGAAGGTGCTGCCTTTCATTCATCCTTTTGTCTTGGCAAGGGTGTCACTGACCCACCCAGCCAAGGCCTTTCAGCTGCTTAATCACCTTCTTCCTGTCCATGCTTACAGCTCAAACTTTGCTTTTAATTCTATCCCTCTTGTGGGTTTCATAGTTTTAGAATCTTTTACTATTAAATTATCTCTACAAGGCCTAGCTACTTCATCCTCCCCAACAATTGCTAGCTCGTTCCCCTCTTCTTAAATCCCTTTTGCCTCTTTGATGCCCTCTAGCCTGACCTGTATATTGTGAGCAATTGGGATTGAGGGAGCAGGAAAAGGACACACTGCTGTTATTTGTCTTGAACCTTGGCTGGAGTTCTCAGAAATCACCATTACATAAATTGGTAGAGAAATGTGCACAACAACAACAACAACGATGTAATAGTTGTTTTTATCCCCTGAAAAATAATTAATTTCCTAAAGGAATAATAATCCTGCCAGAAAGGCTTTCCTGATTCCATATCCTACTTACCCCATTACATATTTTCTATTCCTTTCCTTATAGTTTGTATTGGAGACCTTGATCTTTCTTGTGGACTACTGAGAAACCCTATGGGGCTATTTCCCTGTTAGTGGATCTACCAGAATGGTGCACTGCTTTATTCTACAACTGCATCCTGCATGAATATGCCAATCATGATGGCTGCCCCAACAAGGACAGTTTCTGCTGCCAAGAGCTTTAACTCAATGTAAAGAAAAATGGGGAAAGAAAAGAAAGAGAGAAGGAAGGAAGGAAGGAAGGAAGGAAGGAAGGAAGGAAGGAAGGAAGGAAGGAAGGAAGGAAGGAAGGAAGGAAGGAAGGAAGGAAGGAAGGAAGGAAGGAGAAAGTTCCATATTGTGCCTGCATCAGAGAAGATGGTCAAGGCATAGGGGACTAATCTCTATGAGGACAATGAATCAACATCCTCCCTCTGCCAGAATGCTCTAATGCCAATAAATGCCATAAACCCTTACAAAGCAGCAGATATAACGTTCATGCAGTTTAACTGATGGAGAAGATAAATGTCAGATGTTTCACTATACCACCCAAAATATAAGCTGATTCTTTACTAGTGGCAGCATCTTAGAGGGTTTTTTATTAAAAAGTAAACCTTCTCAGCTTTTAGAGCTACTAAGAATTGTGTTTCAGACAGTTTATCTTGGCAGTTGAAAACATGACCAGAATCATCCTAAAATGGTAAAATGAAAGAAAAGACAGGTTTTTTAAATTTTTTCACTTGTTATCTCAACAACTCTCTAAATAAGGACAGAATGAACGGTTTATGGAGTTTTATTTAGTAATTTCATCACTATTGTCCTTGGTGAAAATCCTGTTTGACATCTTGAGGTTTTTTCCATCTCTTGCTCTATAATGATCTTTGCAACAAACTTCTTTTCTGAGGTTATTCAGAGTAGTAGCAAGGGTCCACAGGTTGTAGTAAATACACCTTAAAGTATATAAAAAAATCCCTTGTGGATTTCCACTGGCTCCTTCATGTACTTGATACTCCAGTGGCTTCCACTATTATTCTACTTCTAAACATTATTCCACACCTGTTTTCTAAAAATCCTACTCATCAGGATTAAAATAAAAATCAAATATAAAGAGTGATTGGCTTACCCCTAGAGGATGTGTTCCCTTTTGGAGTTTGTTGTAAGGGCTGTATTTAGGTTTAGGTGGCTTCCCAGCAGCTCTGTCTTTGTGCCTTCTACTGCTTATGTGCTGTTAAAACATATGGGGGGTGGGAGCGGGGGGAGGAATGGAGAGGTAAAGAAAACAAAGCATGATAGCTCCACAACACATCACTTCAGATTCTGCTTTGCACAAGATTACTGCTTCAATACTAAAGGCTTTTGCTCCACAACAGCAAAACAATTACAACAGTCAAAAAAATTACTTTGACTAATTCAATAATGAAATGGCATAGGCTCTCTTGAAATTTGAAGGATCCTTTGTGCACCACATATCGTGACTAATTTTCATCAGTCCTAAGTTCAACTCTGCTTTCACTACAGTAAATATTTTCCCACCTTTTCTAACTTCAGCAGGACTTGAGTCAGGTTCAAGACAGAAGCTTTTGAAAAACTTCTCCCTAACTCTATAAAGCACCCATCAAATTCAATCCACTGTTGACAGAAAGTTTTTAAAGAATATTAGATAGTAAAGCATCCCCTATCTGGGGAAGAATATAAGGTCATAAAATTGTTTAAATCCCTAAGCTGCCTGGAGATCCTTCTGAGATGGTTATATATCAAACTAAGTGACAGTGAAAAAAAAGCATGAAATAGATCTTCTTCATAAGATATCTGAGATTTTTAAAGTATCTTTCTACAAAGATTATCTTCCAGTATAAGAAGTAATGGACCTTTCTTAAAATTGTATTTTTACTTTGATTTTCATTTTCAAGAGAATTATCACAATAAAAAGACATAGAACTGGACATTTTTTCCTGAGACCAGAGGAATGGTTACTGCTATTGTCCATTATTTAATTCATCTTCATTTTTGTAAAGTTCCTTAACAAGTACTTAATTCCAATAGGCATATGGAATTAAACTAAGTGTTTTTCAGAAAGCTTTGATCATCTGAAGAATGACTGAACATAACTTAGTGTAATTGCAATTTAGAGGTCATGCTTCTCAGTTAGAGAGAAACATTGATAAAAATATTAGAAATCCTTCCATCCCACATTTCTAAGAGGGTTACTCAGTGTTCTGTGAAAGTACTGGCTGCACCCACTTTCACATCTTTGTCAAGGCAAATACCGTGCAGTACATGAAATGGCAGAGTTTATTAGCTCAGGACAATTCTAGCAGTCTAAAGACAGTTGTAACTTGTTTCAGCTTACACCTTCTATAAATTTTTATCAAATGTCTATAATTGAGAGCTTTTGAGAAGACATATTCCATACAAAGGAAAATCATAATCAAAACAAAACAGCATGGCAGACAAGTACAATGGACAAAGCTGCAAGTTCCATTTGGACACAAAACTGTTATACTGACATGCGCTGACTGTCTTGGTACTTTACCACCATGGAAAAAAACCAGCCAAAGATTGTCACTCTACAAGCTGGCAGAGTACCTGTTTCAATTGTGTCTCGGAGTTTACGTGCACATCACATATTTCACAGTGAAATGTTTTGTTCTGAAGGCCTGTGTTTCCTTTATTCACAGGTCCTTTGCCTTTTACGCCTGCCCGGGGAAAGGCTTTTATGGTTCCACTTCCATTCCGAGCTTCCAGCATAGTTTTGTGCTTAGTCCCTGGAGACAATAGAAATGGGAAACAGAAACAACTTTGGCAATTAGGTTGCATTCATGTTTTCTTTTTAAAATAAAATCATATGAGCCTCAGCTTGGTGCCATGTGCTATCCTTGGCGTAGGACTGTGTTGGTCTGTATCAGAGTCATAGTAATGTAACAGTACTTCACACCTGATACTTAGTTACTGAATTACATACCTATAGGTAACGCACTAGAACAAAGCAGCCACCAGCTACCAGAAAGCAGTGGCACAATCAGATACCCTGATGTGAAGTTAAATGGGTGTGACTTTTCTCATTAGCTCCTGCTGCTAATAAGACCTGAATTGTAGTTGCAAAAGAAAAGTAATTTAGTTATTAAAGATGTAGCTGGCTTTGATTTGTAGTCCTCCTGAACAGATTGATAAATAGTATGTCTAGGTAGCTTGCAATTAAATCTGGAATTAATTAATTACTCTCCAAATCAGAAAGGGGCAGAGGTTCCTGGAAACAATGTATGGATCATTAATGTCCTGGACAGAAAAATGGACTTGCAGGTTTTTTTGTTTGTTTGTTTGTTTTTGTTTTTGTTTTTTTTTTTTTTTTTTTTTCTCTGTAAATAAAGGTTGGATAAAGAACACTGGTATTCTGTTGGTGCACCTTTATTCAGACTGAACAATTTCTTACACTGTTGACTCCCACACAGGTGGTGTGATGATAATGCACTAACTCCTGCATACAGAACCACTGGCTCCACTGCTAACTGCTGCATGCATCCACAGAGACTTATAAAAAAATGCATGTGTGTGAGCACACACACAGTTTATCAGCACAGGCAGCAAAAACTTGGAAGGCTGTGTTTAAATACTCAGAATAGTGTTTTAGCTCTCAGCCTGATCAGAATATTTAGAGTCTAACCCCCATATGAAGTTAAATGGCCTAAAAGTGTACACCTTGAAGGTGAACTTTCACCAGTTGAAGATCTGGCATATAGTAAACTCAGCATTCAGAACTGATGGAATTTTGTTTCTCATGACTGCCAAGAAGTTATAATTTCTGTTCTGAGTTCTATAGATATGCCAAAGTTATTTCTTTTCTAATTGGATCATAAAACCATTGATAACTTTGTTCTAGGTATTGCTGTCTTTACACTTCAAACTTAAGGTTCTCTTTCTGTCTCTTAACCCTACTTACCCTTCATAAGAGGTAGCCCTTGATATCCAAAATCAGGAACTTGCTGATGGCTATAGGTGGTCACTGCCACCATATCAAATGCCTAGATCTTTTAACCACACCCACCACAGAGCTAATCAATAACATGCTTAAAAGAGTGACTGTGAATGGCGGCTCTCTACTACAGGAACTTACTGATGCTCCAATGACAAGAAAAAAATTAAAAACTGAAAAAGATGGAGGTAGGAAATTACCCATTCAACTCTCATGCAGCTGCTGCTCTCAGTTGATGAAAACAAAGGGAAAATAGACACAATTTTAACAAGTTATTTATTAACAGAGAATATGGAGCTAAGAACTCTTACTCCCATCATTGAACTCTGACTGACTGATGCTCCCTCTTTCAGCCTTAATTTGTTAGATTTCAAACAAAGCTAATGGCATTCATACTCAGTTTGCTAGTTGGCACAAGCAAAACTATGCAAACTCTGAACATCAAAGGTAATGAAGTAGAGCTGTCATTTACCTCAATAAGGTTTTGAAGCTGCAAAAGCTAAAGTGTAAGAAAATCTCCAACTTGCAATAAATTCCTTTCTTTCCCTTTTTTGAAAGCCTCTTTGCCTGTCATTTTTATATTTTAATAGTTAATGAATTCCATGTAATTGCCAGTTTTCTGCCACCTCTTTGTCCCCTGCTGCAAGAGATCTAATCTATTCAGGGGAAGATAATTGCAGCGCTCTTGAGACAGAAGAGAAAAAAAAAAAAAAAGAAAAAAAGGAAGCAAGCAAGCAGTGCTCCATCTCACCACTGTTGTGCGCCTCCAGCTGAGAGGCAGAGTTGACAGCGACTTTGCATAGTGAACAGTACAGCAGCCTTTTTGCTTTTTCTTCCTCAGTCTCAACGGAAGGGCAAGTGCTGCTGCTAGTGGCTGTTGTGGGGATTTTCTCCACTTTAGAGGTGATCTCAGTTGTCATGACACTGCTCTTCCGGATTTCCACGGTGGTCGTCGTTGATATTGCTGGTGTCCCTGTGTTAGTGTCTGTGGGCAAAGAGAGGAGATGGAAAGAAATGAAAACAAACAAACAAACAAAAATGTGTGACCTTTGATGTTTGCTTGTTGACATCCCAATGCTGTGATGACGCAGAGAGGCAGATTGTTCTGGTGATGGTTTGACTAATGGTAATGAACTAAACCTGACCTTTTTCTTTGTATTTCTGTGGTTACAAAAAACAATACTCCCATGTATTGAAAAAACATGAGTTGTCTCCTGCAGTCTCCTCACACAGAACTCATAAACTGAACAAAAAGGCCATTAAGACTGTACTGAACAACAGAAGAAAAATGCAATAAAAGAAGTCATGTAAATGACCCACACAACAGGCAGTTAAAATTTATACACACAACTTCAGATGCATAAACAGCCATAGCAACACATAATACTTATGTTGATTGGGTGGCCAAGCGAAAGTTTTAACATCTTGTACTAATGAAACTAAAATGAAAATATTGTCCTTTATATCTGACTAAAAAAAAAAAAAAAAAAAAAAAAAAGAAAAAAAAGGAAAAAAGAAAAAGAAAAGATACTTCACTTGATTTTTCCCAACACCAACACTAAAAGAAGGAAGGTAATTATAAATACACAGTACACATTGTTATTACATAATAATGATACATACTAATAACAGTAACTAAATATACAACATTCTGTATCTGAGACCTAAACAAACACTAACAAGATTTTCATTCTGCCTATCAGTAGTATTTTTGGAAAGACTTACAAGCAAGATATGTACCTAAATCTGGAAACATAGTTCTTGCACCTAAAAAAATTGTGCTTTTCCTGTAGTTCTCAAATCAAAGAGAGACAAAATACACAGTGATATTGGAGTTTGAATAATTGATATATTATGTTTGGATATGGCAGTATCATGTGGTTGTTAAGTACTTGGCAGGGTGGAGGAAAGCAAAATCCATCAGTGAAGGCAGTGAAGAAGATAGAGGGTAGGGGACATGAGAAGGAGACAAAGGAGGAGCGGTTCTGCCTTTGCAGCATTGTATTTTATCATATTAAGCCTACTGAGTAATAGCTTTCCCAAGAAAAAAAATCTTAGTTACTTTTCTGAGATATGCCTGGATTTGGGTACTTTCCAGCATAGCTCATTTTGGTTTCCTACATTACTTGGTGTTAATGGTTCTCTACCTGTACTATGCTTTATTTATTGCCTCCCATTAGAATAGACAAAATAGCAATCCTTTCACTTATAAATACATGCACTGATGTAGAAGGGACACAACTAACTGATACCACAGTGGTGCATTGCAGACTAGTACTGTTCAAAAACTTTGTTAATGGACAATATTCCTAATAGCTTAGCAGGCAATATCAAACTGGAAGCAAGGCAAACACACTTGAGAAACCTGATTCAAAACAATTTTAATGCATTGAAGAAACAGTTTAGAAAATTAGATGCTTTTCAGTAAAGACAATTGCAGCAATCCACACTCTGTAGGTTTAATCTGATCTATTAACACAGAATGATGAACAACAACCCCAGTACTGCATTTGGGGAATTTTTATTTTGATTGTTTTCTTTGTTTATTTGCTTGGTTTGCAGAAAAATCTTTCAATAGCAGACATGATGAGCACAGATCTCTTCTATCATTGTGCTATAAAACAGGTCCCTACCACACAGCAAGTGCAGAGCAAAAGATTTAGGAGGTATTTTTTCTACCTCTGATCATCTCTGGAGGCCCTGTGTCCAGCCTGGGGACAACAATATCAAAAAAACCCCCCTGAAACTACTTGCTTTGCTGTTAATCCAGAGGCAATACAAATGCAAAGCAACAAGGGAGGGTTTGTGATGCAGCAAGCCAAAATAAATTAGAGGTTTAGAAAACATGAACTATGAATATGGAAAAAAAAATGGGTGAGCACTGACAATGTTTTTCATATCAGTAGGAAGTTACTAAAAATAAGAGAATATACTCTTCTCCCTCATCCCTCCTAGTAGAACAAGGACTATTGGATTACATCAAGAGAGACTTAGATTAGATGTGAGGAAATTCTCTCTAATATTAAAGTTAATGAAGCCTGGGAATAGCCTACCTACAGAGATCCAGAAATATTTCCTACCGGGAGACTTGAAGCTGGTTGAACAAATATCTACACAAAGATGATTCCCTTTCATTCAGTGGAAATATGACCTGTTAAGCTCTATTAAATTCTATACATTGTGTATTTTGTAATGTTTCTGCATACTCTCCCAGGAGGTTTTTAAAAATTATCATTCATAAACCCAAGGAAGCGGAATTTTTCATATTCTGGGTATTGACAGGCATTAAAGTATGTAGCAAAAAAATAAAGTCCCATTCAAGGTCAAATCACAGTTTGGTTTTCTTTTTCCTGATAGAGAGCCTGAAGGGTGTCATATCCTGAATGTACTGGAGGTGTCAAATATCAGTGCAGAAGGAATGGTATTACCTTGCTGAATAGTCTCTTTTTATTTATGATTTTTTTTTAAATATAATGTTTTGAAAGAATAAATAATTTGAAATATTAAGCCTTTTGTTGGGAAACTGATGAAAAAATAAAGGTCTTGAAGATCTGTCCACAAAACTGTAGAGTCAATAGTCACTCCTTTCCCATTCCAGAGAATCCATTGAATGTTTGTTTTCCTTCAGTCAAAAATTGCTGCAGTGAAATTATTTTCCTCAAAAGCCCAATCCCAGCCCAAACCCTATTGCTTTAGAAGCATTAACACTGCTTTTAAAACATCAGTTTCTGCATCCTAGTACTACTGTACAGTAGCAGGCTTAGCTGATGTACTCTCTTGGTGACATGGAAGGCAAAGGGCAGATGGCCCAGGGAGGGGAAAGGGACATTAACATTCTCTCAGGATTGATGGCAAAGTTGGTGCTCATTCTAATCTTGCGGGAAATTAGATATGTACATCAATCACTGTTGCCAGCTTTGCAGTGTAAGGGTCAGTATTTAGCCCTAAGCAAAATATAGATCATAATTTCTTTACTTTCCATAGGAAAACCAGAGGTAATTTGAATGAAAGGAGAGGAAAAAAAAAAAAAGCTTAAATAACAGCAGATTTTATTCTGCTTCGAGTATCTGACCTTCTATATCTATGCTGATCTCATATTTCACTATGTAATTATTTTAAAGTGAAAAGAAAATACAATCATTTATGCTTGCTGTTTTGGATGTTTGAGGGTATTTTGAGATGCATGAATGAAAACAGCATAGTATATAAAAATTAAAAATGGTAAATGTTATCAGCATATTCTTCATCTCAAAAAATAACCAAAGTTCAGTGAATATATTCTGCATTTTTAAGAGGCACCCTATATGAATATGCTTTATATTCTACTAATGCAAATATATTAATGACATTAAAACATAAATAGAAAGCTATCAAAATTCACCATTTAAAAGCTATGACATGTTTAAAGATGCAAAGCTGCTCATCCTCACATAAAGTTTAGAATTTTCAGCAGAGATTAAGGATAAAACATTCTAAAAGCTGTCAAGTAAGCTTACAAGGAAGCAATTCAATTCCTTTTCTCAGGAGAACTTCTAACTTAACCAGCATGAGTTCCTTTGAATATATTGCAATGTTGCTGCCTGTCCACAGTTCAGTGACCTAAATACAGGGTACAGCATTAAAGGTAAAAGGGATTAAAAAACAAAAACAAAACAAAAAACCACAAAAACCCAGAACAAAACAAAAAAAACAAACAAGGAAAAACAACACCAAAAAGAAGTAGGAAGGCATTTGAGTTCATGCCTTGGAAACTGAATCAGCATTTCTGAACACTTTATTATGACAGTGCCTTAAGAGCTATTTCAATTATAAATGTTCTAAAATTGAGCTGGAAATTCAGCCACAGTCAAATGGAAGATTTGTTTCTGGTGACGCAGGCTTGCAGCACTGTGCTATTTTCATACCAGTGGCCCACAGCAAATATTCATTATTGCAACTGTCACTGCTTGGCTTTGGTATAGAAGTTGATTGCTGATATTGTATGGAGCTGGACTCCAGCAGAAAAAAACCAAAAAACAAAAACCCACAACAAAAACCACAAAAAAACCCCACCCCAAAACAACAACAACAACAACAACAACAAACAAAAAAAAAACCAAAAAAACAAACAAACAAACAAACAAACAAAAAAAGAACAAAAAAACACACCCCCCCAAAAAAAAACAACACCAAAAACTTCAGGATTCACAAGAATACATTTGTGTTCCTGATCTTAATGTAGCAACAGAATAAAAACTAAAAATACAAAAAAACCCCATTACAGTCTAATCTTGGTCACAGGCAAAATCAAAGGTCTATTTTAACAAGAGACAAAGACAGACGAAAAAATACTCTGTGAGAACTGACTTCCTTGAGTTCTACAGATACCGTGGTTCAAGTGGAAAACTGCACTGTGATTAAGGTTTTCCTAAGTAAGCAGGATTAATTTTATATCCCAGCTACAAGACTCATGAATTTTCTTTAGTCTGAAGAAACAGAAAATTACAACTCATGTTTTTCTTCTGAGTAAGTGAAAGTCTCACTCATCAGTTCCTGCTATTAAGCCTAAGAATTTCTTATCCTGAAGCTATAAATAGACCTACAAAGAGAAATGTACTCTGGCTTCAAACAAATCACAAATATTTATGAGCATGTTTTTAATTCTGCAATCTCAAGTGGCACACATTTAAAAATATCTGATTTAGCACATGCATTCTGGTCTCATTTAAATCAAGTTTAGCCTTTGATATAAAAGGATTGAGCATTTGGCCCATAATGCTGTTTAGGAAAAAAAATAAACAACAAAAGATCACAAAAAAACCCCCAACAAATGTGCCCCTGCAGAAGGTAACAAACCATGTTGTTTCTCATGACAAACAGAACTTGATATGAAATATTTCACTATATACAACCTCTTAGTATTGCAGAAACATCATCAGCTGGCTAGCTTTTAACAAACCCGTGTCAATGCTCCCATACAGATCCTTGATGCTGGCATGTTCAAGGCTGGGACTGGGACTCAGTATATTATTTTCCTGACTGCTAAGAACTGGGTCTTCAATTTCCTTGGGCTGCTTTGAAAATCCCATTTTCCACTACTTCTGTGGTAATTACATTTGAAGATAAGGCTTAATTCCTTTAGAATCTATAAATATAATAAATATAATAGTACATCAAAACCAAAATACCATCCCCCAAAAATGACAGCTGACAGATATTTTTGTGCTTGGCTGATTTTGTGTTCTCATATAGTGAAATATAAGCATGTGTGCTAGCACACCAACTGGCTCCAGCACTTAAACAAAACACTGTGAGAAACTTTGACTCAAACATGTCATCTTCTTATCCTTTATATGTGCAGAACACAAACTTGCATATTTTGTGGTTGGTGTACATATTTTGTTGTGGTGGTGTACAATGTATTGTACAAAAAATACTTTTGGTGTCATATCAAAAATCCAGTCATTAGCCTTAGTTTTACATTCAAAACCTGGATTCAATCTATTTATTATAGATATATCCTTCCCATAATGGATATGTTTACTAGGAGAGATAGAAGTCTATTTTTAGAAGGACCCATATAAAAGTTCTCTAATTAAAAATGACTACATCATAATTTAGAGACATAAGTACCAAACATCACAGGGGTATTTTGGGCATAAAAGACCAAAATATCTGATTGACAGCTTTGCAGTTCATCACTTTATGGTCACCTTCAATGGCACAATATGAAATATTGGAAACCATGGTGCTCACCGGATCTTCTACAGGATAGATACTAATTACTATGCCATAATGGAAGAGTCAAGAGCTTTGAAATCATAAGTAAAGCTGTGTATGACCAACCAGGAACAGTACTCAAAAAGTTTTGATGAGCTGTCTTTTTTGAACTGGCTATTTTAAGTCTGTTTTAAAAACAGCTGTTTACCTGTTTTGTCTCCCTTTCCTTCTAACTACCCTGGCTTGTCACTACTTTCTTGGTCAAGTTCCTTGATAACTTTCTTTGTCTAGGCATCCATCAAAATTACTTTTAATATCCAGAAAGCTAGAGTCTGAAAGTGTCTAAGGTATTGCCCAAGCTTTTGCTCAAATATACCAGACAAGCATTACTGAGAAACTGAAGGACTGCAAAGTTTCCCAGAACGAGCATGAAAGGCAAACACCAGAAATTTTCTTGGATTGTAACTGGAGAAGCAATGACCTCAGTATTTTGACCAGTCCCTGCTTTTTAACACTTAAGTAAATCATGTTATACATAGTGCTCATCACTCAGAAGATGAAGAAACAACTGGCTACACAACAAGTGACTTCATTTTACCACTGCCTCTACTCCATGCTTCCCAGTGACATGCCTCGGTGGTGATTTGATGGCAGGGAGACAGAAAACAGGGTGTTTGGTGACAGAAGGTGCCCACAGAGAGAGATGATGATGAAAAGGAAGTAGCAAACTTCATATATTTGATATGTGGATATTTTCCTCCAGTTAAACTCAATTCTGTCAAGTCCTCAGATGACCTCCTTCATTAATTAGGAGTACAAAATTTTCTAATGAAATTATACCTAATTTTTACTAGCAGTTCTCTTGGTTTAAAGCACAGTTCATTAATCTCGAACAGGATGAACCACAGAGGGACAACTGCATTCCTGTTGAGGTTAATTGAACAGAGCTGGCAGCAGCAGCAACAGCTCGGGGGGTGAAAGGCCTGTGGAAAGGGAAGGAGGTAGAAAGGGAAATGTCACACCATGTCTGAGTTTTGGGTTCTTAGGCAAATGTAGCTGACAAAAATATGACTGGAAGGTAAGGAATGACGAGGAGAAACCATTTATTTTACAGGTCATTTAAGGGACTCTTGGTGGTGACTGAGTGTGGACACTGAGCTGTCCTTATGATTGTATAGATTTTTCCTCAGCCAGACAGAAGATCCCCTTTCACCAGCTATGAGTGAAAGGGTCCCCATGCAAGGAGATGCTGGCTGAAACTACTCTCATAGTTTAATTAATGGAGACTCTGTAGGGAAAATTTGATTTGAAACCAGGACAAAGTATTTTGTTTAAGAGGTGGAGCTCACACTCCACAATGCAAAGACGTTTTTTTGCATACTTGAGGCTATGCTGACAAACTGCCACCAGTTTCACATCTGCATGCACCTCAGTATGCATTTCCCAACTTTAAAGTAAAAGTAAACATATTAAAAAATATACTCACAGCTAATCTTAGTGCATGAGGAGAAATTGATCACCCTTTGAGTTCCTTACCAGTAAGGATCAAAGAACTGAAAAAACTGAAAAAGCTAAAAGCCCAACAAGGAAAAGGTTTTGTAAGATATTCTACAGTAAAATGTATTTGTCTTGAATGTCTCTTTCTGGAGGCCAACATGTGCACAGCAGTCCTCATCTGTATTCATCCTCTCTGTTCTTCTAAAGCAGGTCAGCTGCACATAAACTACCTGTTGCTCTTTGGCTTGTACTGAATGCCAGGGGTTTCTGGGTGATTCAGCTTCATCCAGAAGTCATTCAGAGGCAGCTACAGCAGTGGAGAGGGATGATTGCACTCCTGTGTCCAGGAATATCCTTGGCACTGTGTGAATCACTAGCACAGACAGTAGTCCAAAGTAATGTTTAAAAATAGGGCCTGCATCAGTGCTGAGGTCCAGGTGGCATGAGTTATACCCAGTCACTATTGGAGACAGCATTTTCCCAAGGAGAATTCAGGGAGCAGCCTTTCTCTGTGTCAGTAACAGCAATAGCTTCCAAGTGTTACTTTACTACCCCAGAACTCATTAGAGCTTTAATTCATACCATGTACCTGAGTGAGGATATTGCTCTTACCAAGGTCAGTAAGTGACTACTATTCAGTTTCTGACTGCTACTCCTACTGCCCCACACACCTACCATGCAGACATGGGGAAGGAAGCAGCAGACAAGTTGCTCCCTTTCACTTTGCACTGTCAGCTGTAAGGATGGAAGGGAGCTTTGAAAGGGCCTCTCCTAAACTCTCCTTCTCTTTATCAGAGACAGAGAAGGCACAGTCTGGGCCAGTAATACTGGAAACTGAGATGTATTCTTCATAAAATAAGTAGGCTGGCAAAGCCTATTTAAAACTTGATATCATAAACAATTTACAGTGGAATCTCTCCCCAGCAATCTGCCACCAAAAACAAAGAAGGATGGAGAAGTATTAATCACCAGCAGAAGAAGAGAAAATACATTGCTTTCATTAATCAAATGGAACAAGGGAAGAATAAGTGAACTGTGCTGCAGATTGCAAAGGATGGCTCTCCATTTTAAGCAGGTAGTTGATTTTTTTTTTTTTTTTTTTTTTTTTTTTTGCATTTTAAGCGAGCTGAATGTCCTCTTTAAAAGCTCCATCTAAACATTAAGTTTCAAAACAGACTTATAGTCACAGAATCCCTAGAAGTAAATTAAAGTAACTTGAATATAACTCAGAATTTCTAAAAAGTCTGACTTCTAACTGCTCTTGTAAGTGGCATTCCCCTGTCTTGAATCCAGGAATAACTAAAGCTATTCCCTTTACAGCAGCTTATTTCCTTTACTGGAGAGCACCGAACTAGGAAATCTGATTTTGGCAATAACTGAAGTTGTGTCTAACATAGGAATTGTCACTTGTGGTAGCAGCATCACAACTGTATAACTTTTCTCAGTGGAGAGAAAGCAGGGAGCACAGTGAGAAGACATTCTTTCAGACATCTGTCTTATAGTGCATCGTAAGTAGAGCCTGTAGGGGATGTGTTCCACAGACTGATCAGCAATGACTTTCATTACAAAACACCTGCTCTTCCTTAAGTAGCTGAGATACCAAATGCCCACATTTGGAAGAACAAATTTCACAAGAAACTGAGGAGAGAACAGTACAGGAGATGGTAGTATTACTACCATTTCTTCATCTTGGAAGTAAATAATTGTTTTGGTTTTCCTGGTATCGCATTTAGATTTTTATTAGTCTTCCTCAGTCCAATGTTTTTACAAGGAATTTTTCCCTTGACTGATCACATATAGTTGATAATATATTTTGCAAATTGACAAGAGTACTCTTGCTACAAGAGTAGCATCCAGTTGAGTGCCAGAGAAAAGAAAACCTTTTTCAATTTTCAGTCTCTGGAAGGATCTTTTACTATTCACAGCTGCAGTTACTATGACCATCCATTTGACTTGTTCTTACATCTCCATTAGGGTCCATAATCTAAAATAAATTATTTTACTACTGCCTGCATGCCCTCTGCTCCTTCCCTTCTCCAACCCACCACAGGTCGCTTCAGGGCTAGGACTGAAACAAAGAGTTTGTGAAATGCACTGTGTCATGAGTTAAAAACATTGAATGATGTTTACAGAGGGTTTGAAAGACAATACAGATCACAATTTCTAAATAACTTGTCATCACAGTTCTTGGTATGATTTATAGGTTTTGGGTTGTTTTTTCTTACTTTTTTAATAAAACTATTATTTTGTGCAACACACGCTGGCTCTCATGTCAGTCTTTCCTCTGCCTTCAGGCAGACTGCTACCAACTGAACTATTAGTCTAATTACATTAGCTGGCAGAAGAAACATATTTAGTAAACCACAGTAAGGCTGGCTAAATGGCCTGGGATAAGGCAAAGACAAACAGAAACCTGTCTACTTCAACAATTTAATGAGTTCCCTTTCATCAAATGTTGTCTTTGTCAGAAGGGACTGAATCAACCCTTTTTGTCTCTTTCAGTAGTGCTCCCTGACACTATCCACACATATCCAGCAGAGAGGTTATTAGTGCTTTGCTGTTTGGGGTGTTTATCTAGTCAATATGATAATTTTATCAGGCAAGCTCTCTACAGAAGCAAAATGCAAGAAGTGATGTTTTCCTAGCCCAAAGCTGTTCTCATGAATTATATAAAGCCTTCTGCACACAAGAGAATAGTAAAAATCAAAAAGTATTTTCTTGTGGCACCGTTCATAGATACCACTCCCATTTTCAAGGTTTATAGAATCAAATATATCATTCGAGTTAATCAATTACACACAAAACAATGATGGGTTTGTATTTTAGGACATAAAGCCAGCAGAATAGGCTTTAAAGGAAATGACTGCTCTTAGTTTGCAGTGACAGTAGAAGAGAGTAACTGCATATTAATGGAAATTAGTATCAAAATGAGCACAAGACTACCTATAGACAACAATAGAAGGTTCTAGATGAGGTATTTAATTCTTGCTCTGCTTTGGCCTTTTCTTATATATTGTCTTGGTTTGGAAAGACAGTTATCTGACAGGGAAAGCTGGAGTTTCCCTTAGAATGGGGAATGTAGACCACTCACCCCTGCCAAATTATAATTTTACAATTAAGGGCTTTCAGGCAAAGATTTGGGAAGAGGAATAATAGTTCTTTACTAGGAATACTAACAATACAAATGTAGCAGAAAGACAAAACCACCCAACCACACCAGCAAACAAACAACAATTTTGGAGAATGCTGACAGAGTCAGAGCTACAACCTGACACCCTTTTGGTCAGGGTATTGGAAGCAGTCCAAAAGTGAGTCCTCCTGGAGTGGCAGATGTGGTTCTGGTGGAGTAGAGATGATCTTGTAGAACAAGAGTCCAGTGGTGGTGGAGAGAAGGGATCCAGTCTCCCTCCAGGAATTGGGTGAAGCTGGATGCCTTCTCATTCCTGTGGCTCAGTTTTATCCAGGTGGAAATGGTTGGCTCCCCCCACTGGGAGAAGCATCTCACAATAGGATGATGGAATGTGGAATGTACTGCTTTTGGGAGGGTATAGTTTGGGGAAGTGTTAGTTTGGGGAGGTGTTAATGGCCCATTAGCAGACAACTATCCCCCCGAGGGAAGACTTGTGGTGAAACAGATAAGAAACAATGCCCTACAGTTGGTCCATTGACAAAAGGCATGCACCCTACTCTTCCCAAAGTAAAGAAGAACAGTGATTTCAAGAGATGAAAATAGAATACACATTTTTGTTTTCCATAACCCAAGACATATATCCTCTTGTAAGTCTGATATTAAATGCCTATGTGATCTGAGAAACTAGAAGTGACATACATTAATACTCATAATGACATGGTTAATTTGCCTGAAGGTTTGGTCCAATACTTGCAAAGATAGAAGTTCTGTCGTGTTGAGTCAAGGTAACTATGTTGTAAAAGTGTGGTTCTTCGGCAATTAGTCATAGGCAAAGTGAGACCTGCTCAGAACAAATATAAGAAAGGGATATTTGAAGAAAACAATCTTAAGCAACAGACCGATAATAACTGCAAACTCTGCTAGTTCTGTTAATTTTTTTTTCCCAAGCAGGAAAGGGTATTAATGACCATAATTACAGTTTTGATTAATTTCTTCGGTAACTCCAAATTGTTTTCATGTAAACGGGAACGTGGGACGTAAACCCAATTCTCTTCATGTGCCACATTTTTCTTTGTATGCAGTTCTTTCCTTAACAACATAACACTGCAGCAACAAGAATGTTTAAGCTTCCCTTCTAAATGTGGCTGTAAATACTATACCACTTACAAGATCACACCCCAGCTTCCTCTGTTATTTTTTTTTCCTTTTTTATACATGGTAGTTATTCAAACATCACTAGATCTGACATCATGCAGACCCAACATTATCTGTTAGAAAAGAGAAAAAGAGAAAATAGAAGTTCTCTTTATCAGGGTAATATACTATTGTGCTAGTTCCTTGTTTTTCATTGTCATCTCTCTCCCATATACACTGTAATGGAGAAAAATGTATGAATAAGAGTCCATGAAAGCACCAATAAAAGCCCAGATATTTGAAAATTGCCTTCATTTATAGCTATTTTATGAATAACTGTATGTATTTTTCATATTCATGTTTACACAGTGTCTAGGTGAATAGGTGCAATCCACCTGCCTCAACAGCCTTTAGGCATATAAATATTTGTTAATGAGCATGTAAATTTGAAGGATTACACAACTCCAACAATCATCACTCCACAGCCACACCTTCACTCAGTTTAGCATTGTGAGTTTTCTTTATTATCCACCTTTCCTTCACAAAAAGTAGTACTTTTAGCATTTCTATTATGACATCAGGTCTTATGTCAAGAAATCCAGTTTGAAGCCCTACTGAAGAGCAGAGAATGGGGGAAAATATTAACTACTGGATAGTACAATTAAAAAACAATAACCCAGAATGATTCTGTGTAAAGTCTGAGGGATTAACAGAGGGATTTTTCTTTTATGATGAAGAGTGCATTTTACCACCTCTTGTTTACTCCTATTTAGTATGTAACAAATAATTAAAAAAATGCAATAAGTTTTTCAAATTTTTCAGAGGAAACCAGCTGCACTTAAAACAAAAAAATAAAAAGTGATTTGGATGAAAAATATGGAATTAAGGCTTAGTTTTTTTGTATTAGCTTTCAAAAAACCTTGGTTAAAAGTTACAGTATGACTACATGAGTAGAATAACACCAGCTGCAATAACAAACTTCTGAACACCCTTCAGCTTCTGCAATATCCAATACAAGGACACTTAAGCATCTCTTTAGCACTGATACACTATATTAGGTGTGTTCTTGAGGTTTTAAGGTTGCTACCATTCCATACAGACAAAATTACAAATAGATTTACTTCGGATCACTTTGCATCACACAGCATTTTTGAAACCATAGCAGAGGTTATGAAAGATAACAAACAGCACTGCTTTTCTGTAACAAAAATTCAGATATGCCAGTCTCTGAAATTTCAATACACACTATGCAATGGAGGTTTCAACCTTTGAGACAATTCCAGCGTTTTAATTTATTAAAACTAGAAATTATTAATTTGCAAAGCAAAGAATTTTGCCAATACTTGCACAAGTTTCCTTACATAATGCTTGTGCATTAGTAATTTGTCAGGTAGGTAGGGAGCTTACTTACCTCTTCTTCAGAAAACCTGCATCAGTTGTGTCCTTGTAAGCCAATTGATTATAGTGGCAATTCACCTACAGCCTTAGGAGATACGGGTATATCAGTATATTGACTTAGATTTTTTTTTTTGTGAGTGGCAGAGAAATACTGTAAGTTGATCAGAAAAGAGAATGCTGGTTCCTCTCTCTCAAAGCCTCTGAGCTTTGAGAAGGAGGGTGTAGACCAAGTGAACCTATAGATCAACATATCCCTTAATCCACGACCATGAGAAAAATGCATATGCTTGTACAGCTGTAAGATTCTTTGTGAAATGGAAAATGAGAAGGTGGGAAAATCCTCAAAGCAAGAGCTCCAGGCTTCCACTACCATACAAGCATTAGCAAAATCCTTGTGGGCTCACTCTTCTCCATTGTCTCCTCCCCCTCACAAAGTATAATCATACCACTGCAACCCAAATATACTGTATTTACAATATACAGAATTAAAAGCTTTACCAGTAATTTGGAAAACTGAAGTGATTTGAGGCATTTGGCTTCAAAATAAGCCTCCGTCAGTTTTCCCAGAAAGCTATTTTACTGTGCTTCCCAAGTATGTTTACTGTACAGCATGCAGATATCTGATACCTTGCATATCCAGGTAACAGTGAAACCAAGATTTTTAAAGGCTGTGCATTGTTCACAAACATAGAGAACAGAAAACACTGTCAGTCCCATGGAGGAAATAACTCTGGACAAACATGTTAATATTCACTATTCTTAAAATGAATTGTGCTGACAAAAGAGATGATTATCAGTGTAGACAAGATAACTTGTTCAGTATGGAAAGTGTGCTTTATATCATCAATAAAATTCTGCAGGAATAGAGAGTCCATAAGTCAATCACAACCCAGAGGTGACAAGCAGTGCTCCAAAACTATGCTTTTATAAACTTGTTCGTTTCAGACATTTTTCATAAGAAATTCAGGTGAAGATTCAGCAGGTAAACAATGTGGGAATCTAGACACAACTCCCATAAAAAAAAACAAACACCCAAATTTCACTCCTTCTATCTTTAGTTTACATGTGTTTGTAAAGTAAGGTAGAGATTATGTTTCAACACTTCAAATGCTACAGTATGCAGTAGAAGATGCAGCTTTGAGACGTTACGACAATCCTTAAAAAAACAGTACAAAGAAGATTAGATTTCCCAGTTTTCACATGCTAGGCTAAAATGTCATTGAGGAAGAGTAAAGCTGCCATTAGCTGTGAGAGCGAAGCATTCAGTCCTTCTTAATATAAGCAGACCTCAAAGGTACAAAAAAAAAAAAAATATATATATATATAGCCTAAAAATGTGAAGGCCTAAGGGCCAGTTATACGTTTCTAATCACCTATAGCACTTGCACAGGCAGCTTGAAACTAAGTACAGTTAGAAAAGTCAAAATGGAACCATTAAAGCAAATAACTTTAGCATGATTACCTTTCTTTCTATCTGTAATTTTAATGTTCACTGTCTTAAGGGAAATAAATTCTAGAGGCTGGGATTTCTTTCACCCAAACACTTTCTATATATTTTTGTGTGTCCTTTTATGTCTTGTTTGACTATTTTTCTACTTATGGAAAACCCAATAAAACATCCTCATATAATAAGCAAGCAAGCAACCACCTAAAGTTCACTTACCATCTCTTTCAATAAACAATCTTCTCCATTGTCTTCATTAGGCTGTAACCTCTTATACTTCATTAACAACAGAACTTAATGATGCCAGAAAAGATGATCTGGACTAAAATGCCTTCTAGCTTGTGCTCTTCCACCATCTAAAGACACAGCCCACAACAATCGACATTCCAGCCGACATTAGGTATGGTTGTCACTGTACATGGAACTTCTTCTAATGTGATATCCTAGATGGAATCCCAGAGAATTTGGCCAGCCTTAGGAAAATTGTTAATACTGATTTCAGCATTCCAACTTCTTCTGTTAAATAGTTTGCATCACAGTTTACATTTGTAGCTTCATTGCAAGATTGTGAATGGAACTTTTCCTTCTGAGGAAAAAGTCAGATCTTTAAATCATTCAGTGCACGGACTTGAGAGCTGCCAAGCAGATTTTTCTAACATGTTAATCACAACTTTTTCAACTGATCAATGATCTCTCTGCAGACTTAAGTTTTTCACTAATTCCACAAAAATAAATATTATTGGACTGGAAAGCCTCCATGTTTGGTAACATCTTTCTTCTTGTGACTTTGGGCTGTAACAGCTGTTTCAAATGTCAGCAGATAGGACAGAATTAAAAAGGACAGACAATGTGGACAGGGGAATTGCAGATCTGACCTATCTGTGCCTAATGCCAAGATTCTGCAGATGGATAGCTGTTTATCAATTCTTTCATCTAAATTTATTAATACTTTTATTCAGTCCAAATCTGCAGCTGCCACAGTGCCAAATAAGATGAGTCTGATGAAGCAATCCTCTTTGCTCTACAGGGATACTGAAAAAATGTCACATAAAAATTGACATCCCAGGAAGAGCAAGTTTTTGTAAAATATTCAGGTAATTGGTGCTTGTAAAAAATATCTTTGAAATTAATTTCCTATGCTATGTAGAGGACACCCATCTAGAATACCTCTCTCAGAGACAGGGTTTACAAACAAAAAGACCCAGGCTTCTCATTTCATTGCATAGGTGAAAGTCTTTTTCTGAGCTGATTACACACCATACCTCTGGCTGCAAGTTATCCTCTGAACACATTTCATGACCTAAGCTGTTCCCTAATTCTAATCACTAAAACTAGACAAGTATTTTTTACTATCTCACTTTTGCTCATGTAGCATGATATGTTGCTGCAGTGATTCTGCTGTTTTCTACTGGTAACACTGGTCTAAGACATGACATAACCAATTTCTCTCCAAAGGATCACCAGGAGTGCTTGCACTCCCCAATCACTACAGGCTGTGCTTGTAGTAGAGTTTTGGTTACTCTGCTACTTTGTTCAAATGCAGGTTAAGACCACAAAAGAGAACTTTTCTGTAAGTAGCACAAAAAAAAAGGAAGATAAATTGTTCTTGCAACGGGAGATCTATGAAAAAGTCTCAAAAATGGGATTTTGCTACAGACCCTTTCCACAGAAACAGTGCAGTTTTATCTTTTCATATGGTTTTGTGTGTCACATTATAATTACAGGAACTAACAAGTTCAATTTAAGAGAGTATGACAATACCCTTAGGCCTAAATTGTGACCAGCCTCTTCCTAAATATAATTTCACATACCTGTTAGCATAATACATGTAATTCTTTATTTGTGGAGTTTTTCTCCAAAACAAATACTTCAACAATGTTATTTTCTAAAAAAAAAAAAAAAAAGAAAATAAATAATGCCAGCATCCAGGCAACAAAAAAACCCTCCAATCTGCATGCATGATGGAGGGGAACAAATGGTAAATATTCTTTTGCTGTTTCAAGCTTCCAAGAGGTAATATTTGCAAAAGATACAATAAATCTAATGAGTTTGGCAATTATGGAAAATATCTCAGCAATGCTCTTATAAACTGGAAACATATTTAGCTCAAAAAGTTATCTACTCAGCCTTTAAAAAAATTCCATTACTTTTGTCTAGATACACACAGCTTCTTTCCCCTTTGAACTTTTAGGCCTTTAATGCTTTTTTCCTTTCAGATTCTCTTCTTTTTCTCCAGTCTAATGACTCACAGTAATTCAAAGGCTGCTGCTTTATGACCAGTCTTGCACTGCACTGGCTTGTATCACTAGTATCAGCAGCTGCTGTTAAATCACCTGTCAAATTTGCAAAATTCTCACTCAATTTACCCTGAATTTTAGACTCATACTTTTTTGTCCATGAGTCTGTTCATGTTGTTTACACAAGGGTTCTGTTGGGACCAATGGCCAACCAGATTGAGCTTCATGCACAGGTGATCCTGTAACCAACTGCCTCTCCACTAGGAAAAAAGGAACTGAGGAAAATTCTAGGTTAATGCTTTTTGTTGCATAAACCATTGATTCATGCATGAAGTAGACAACTTCATACTTGGAATATCAAATTGGAAAGCCAATAGTTCAACTTTTAGCACAGATATCTTATAAATTCATTCATTTATTCATTATATTAAGTGAAATATCTGTCTTGGAAACAATTTTATCACTTTTCACAGGTGGAGCACAAATTGGCTTGCATGAGGACTATGATAATTTCTATTAAAAATCTTTCAATACCGTAGATCAGATAATGATAATAAAATCTTGCAAATTATGCTTACAGAATTTCAGCCAAAAATGATGGGTTTTAATACAACATCTACCCCAGACCAGAATGTCTAGAGAGTCAAAGAGATATTCTGGAAACTATTTTCATCAGTAATGGCAGCTATACATGAGGTCTCTTACATATTTGGAACAGACCTCTACAATAATAGAATTATAGGAATACAAGGGTGCTTTGGGTCAGAGATTTTTTCACCCACATGATGAGCTGTGTAATCACTCTTAAATCACGTAACCAAGTATGTTCCTCTTGGGTACCATTGTTCTAAGAGGTGACTGAAAGCTGAAAATCCTTCATCATTTTTTGTTTGTTCTCCCTCTCCCTTTAAACCTGCCAGACCAAATCAATTCTATGAAATTCAAAGTGAAAAGCCTCAGGTTTGGTTTGTGATTACTACTATGAGTTCCGAACATAAATCTTTCAGAATAGTTCACAGAAAAATTGATTAGCTACAAATTCACTTTAGTAAATCCCTGTGACAAAGAGCTCTGTTGGTCCTTAGCATCAAGCTATTTGTTTTAAGAGTGCCCACTCCAGCTGCACAATCCAGGATGCTGCATTCTTTCATACACAATTAAGCATAGACATGTGCACGCCCACACACCTTAATGTTTTAATATTATGGAAAAATTTTTACTGCCTCTCCAGTGCAGTTTGCTCTGCAAGGAAGACAGTTTTGAACAACTGAGAGCGATTTTCTCCTCCACTTTTAGCATTTTGAACATGTACTGTGTTGATGCTGAACCCTCAGTAAAAAAAAAAACAACATGATAGCAAATTGTATACAGCAGCTCCATTTGTGAATCTGTCTGTCAAGGTCACACCTTGCTGCCTAGTCTGTGAAATATTAAATTGTTTACCTGCATGGAGAAAATACCATTTGTTGTTATTTTAAATAACTATATTTTTGTCTGGTTTTATATTAATGGATTCGCTTGCCAGTTTTCTTCTCTAACTCACTGTTTTGAGTGCTCATCCATATGCATGACAGCAAGAATTAATTCTTCTGTATTTGAACATCTGTAACCTGTTAACCACATTTAGGAAAAAGGTTCAAACTGCCATAATAGCAGGAGCAGTAATACCCACAACACTTATTTCCTGATGTTTTTAGAATGAAGTATTGACCATGATATTGCAACTGTAAACAAAACTAACACAGGTACAGTGCAGTTTGAAACATCAGCCTCTTTCTGTATCAGCTGTTGAACAAAGTGGTTTCATTGGATTTTTTCTTCCCAGTGCTCCAGCAGTGGTGAGTCACTTCAGCTTTCAATGACAGAGGGATCTCCTAGCTCATTTTAAGGGATGTACTCACTAGACTTTGTGGACTTTAATGTTTCTTAGCAAAATTACATCAAACCTATTTTCTGTAAAGTGTGTGATTTTTTTTTGTTTTGTTTTTGTTTTGGTTTGGTTTTTTTTGTTTGGTTTTTTTTTTGTTTTTCTTTTTTTGTTGTTGTTTTTGTTTTTCTGATTGTTGAGAGTTGGTGGCCAATAGGAGGGTTTCTCACGATTGAAGCACAAAATCTGGGCTCTGCAATCGTGTACATATACACAAATTGTATGAAGTCTAGATAAAAGCATCTAAAGCTAAGTAAAGACAGCCTTTTTATTCAAAGACTTTCCTTGCATGTATGCATGATACCATCAGATTTATTAAAGTACTGATACTTCACATCCATGTAATGTCTGCAGCATCATGGAAAAAGAAATCATTGTTCCAACAGGCTTAGATCTTCATTTGCACAACTTAGTCTGTATTACTAAGCTTGTTTACATGTAGTCTGTATTACTAAGCTTGTTTACATGCCTTTGTAGGATTTATGCTGTCCCCTGAGAATATTTAGAAAATGTGGAAGTAGGTGAGTTGAAGGGAGCACAGAGGAAAAAAATTGGGAAGGCTGTTTAAGGGAAGCAAGCTTTACGTAGAGATTTTAAGAGGCAAAGGACATGAGAGTTATCCAGCACACAGGAAGAGACAGCTGCTTCAAGAACAGAAGTTAAATAAAAAAGCTGACACCAAAATGGCATGGAATGAGACAAAGGAATTTACTAGAAAGCAATCTTCACAGAAGCTGTAAGCATTCAACAGGCAAGAAAACAAAGACTGAAGAGCAATTCTCTATTTTTTGATGGAAAACTTTGGATCACAGACTTAAAAAATACATACATTTGTATCGCAGGAGATATGTAATTTGTATGACATTGCATCACGTTTATCTTCATTGTTCAGGGAAGGAGTATCACAGAGTGGCAGAGTAAAAAATGCTGCTTACTATTGTGTCCACAGAAAAATGTAAAGTACAGGAACTTCACTTTGAGAAAACATTAGCTGCCAATAAGAGAAAAAAAATAAACACCTTCTTCCAAACTTTTTTACGTATGTTGGTGTGTTTCAAACACAAAAATTATCTTAAATCACACTCTGGATTATTACTCAGAAAGAGTAGTGACTATATTGTTGGATGATTCTATATCAACATGTATTTCATGTAATGCCAGAATGATTTTCATGTCCATGTCATTAACAACCTTCACCTCTGAATATAAAGACATTTTTCTTTAAAGAACTTTCATGCATCATGTAAAGAAGTTGGAGGTATTTGACATTGAGTATCAGGTGATATTCAAAGCATGATAATTTGCTTTCCCAAAGATAAGGTACATGTTTTCTTGAAAATTTACACAGAAACATGTCACCATTTTGAAACGCCTTTTTTTTTTTCTTTTTAAATTAAGCTCTCAGCTGCTAATTTAAATGATTTATAAAGACAAAATAGCAGGTGCTTAAAGCAATAACAGCAAAATATTTTCTGCAAAATAACAAACGTTGTAAGGGGAACTTGAAATTAATCTTTCACAGTTTTTTGGTTTTTTTTTTAAGTCGCAAACGGTTTAATGGTATGGAAATACATTTTTCTCAGTGTCTGAAGCTTGAATAAAACCCAGAAATTAATGGACCATTAAAAAAACAGAAGTTCTTTGAAACACTCTGAGCAACACTCTGAAAAAATTTTCTTTGAGATTGCATTTCTTCCTTATTGAATACATCAATTATTTTATCTAGGCAGCAAATTTGGTTTAATCACAAGCTCTGCTTTCAAGCATTGATTTTGTTTAGAAAAGTGAAAACCTTACTCCTTTGTTACCCAAGAAGCAACCTAGTGGACTTTTTGACACAGATTTAATGCATAAAAATAGAGAATTTTACTCCCTGATAAAAAAAAATAAAATTAAATGTTTTGGAGTGAGATCCAAAATATTTAAATAGCATCTTAATTGAAGAAAACTGCAAAGATGAAAATATGCACATAATTACAATTCCTAGTTATTTTAAGAAGTGAAAGCTGCTGACAAATTTTGTTAATTTACTCATTCAGATAGAATTTGGCAATCTAGAAAAATGTCTATTCCTTTATTTAAACTAGTCCATTTTGAAATTAGGTGAAAATCAAATCTACTTAAGTACAAGGAGTACAGGGAATCTAGTGAAGCAAGGATTATCAAAATATTGCAACAGTTTTTTAGTGAATGCAAAGGATATATGTTTGAGTAAGACTCATAGTATCATTGTGACAAGGATATTCAGAAGGTCTTTTGATTTAGCAAATAAATTGTGTTTATCTTGGAAAAGGAAGGATTAAGAGTTATCCTAAAGTGACTAGAACACTGCCAAAACATTCCAGTTAAAATTTACCGATATAGGATTGTATATTGCACATGATGTTTCATAATTTTTTCTTGTCTCATTGGATGATTTTTGTCACACTTGTGGGTAGATGCCACTAAACCTTCAAAAAGAAAGTAGAGAGCAAGAAATAAAAATGCATAGGAAGTTTTCTAACAAGTCTTGCAATTAATGTAAAGCTGGGTTTGGTTCAGGGGTTTGCTCCTGCCCCTTGGAAGCTGGCATTCCAGTATCCTTTTTATGAGTGTTGTCCAACTGATATCTTTTCCCCTTATCATGCATGGAGTTCCAGATGCCCTCTCCACTTCCACTTTAATGGATAACAGATGTCAAATTCTTCTCTGTAGACAGCAAATCTTAAGACAGTGACCATGCTTCTCCTACAAATCCTGCAAAGGGATTTCATGGATCGCTCAAGAACACTATAAATAATGACTTGCATATGTTGTCTCACTTCTTATTGAATATATTCTAAAGTCCTGTGAAAAGTAGTATTTTCAATCCAATACATTTACATAAATCACGCTTTGAGGTTCATTATGGTCCTACAAACATCTGGACAAGAGAGCATAAACTAATCAACATTAAAGAGATTTAGAGCATACCACTAATAAAGAACATGCCTAATATACACTTGGAGTGCATGCTTTTACTGCAGACAATGGGATTTGATGAGGATAGCATCTTTTCCTTTATACCAGAAGGATTTGCCAGTTACTTCCATCTCCTGGCAAAACGATTTTAACTTCAGAAACAGCTAGCAACATTTCATTTCTATCTGTATTCCTGCTTGCGTGAAGTGACCAGGCTAACTCTGACATCAAAATGCCACTCTTGTTTAGACTCAGCACTCTGTGTGATGTTACTTTGCCCACATTATCCACATGTGGGTATTTCAGTCACTCACAGAGATGCTAAGACATTAATTAAGCCAGTGCACTTTTGACAGAGAGAGCGGTCAGATATTACATTGAACTGCAAGAACTGTCACTGGGTCTTAAAAACCAGATTGGTTCAGTTTAAAATTAAAAATACATTTTAACTCCTAATTGTGCGTTACAATCTGGCTTGCTGGGCCCAGGCTTTTGATGGTGGCTATAGCAATCAAAATGTTAATGTGGCCTACACAATGTAGCCATATTCTCAGCCTGGAAGTTTTTGATTGAACACTCTATTTTCCAGCAATCAGTCATGACCAAGGAAGCTGAAACTCAGAAGGTAAGATGGTTTATATATGTATATGTATTACATGCTAATACAAGTGATGGAAATATAAACAATTATAAACTGATGTAAAAACAAAGGTTTCCATGAATCAAAGTAATTTCTTATTAAAAATACATTTCTGAAAAATCTGTCAGTTTTCAATTGAAGCCCGTGGAATAGAATTGTGTTTTTTTTTATTACCTGCCCATAATATACCTGTTCCTATAATACAAATAATACTGAAGAACTGTTCCTGTCATTTTAAAACAAAGCATCATCTCTTCAGTGTAAAGAAACTACAATATCTTTCCTAGACTAAAATGAGACTGTCTCAACAAGCATATCAAATCCAAACTATATTTTAAACTTTCTGAGGTAACCTGTGTTGCCTGAAAGATTTACACAGTTCTAATTCTGGTTATCCCATATTCCCAGTGGGAGGTGTATCACAGCTGGAGGATCAGTCTGGAATTTAAGTTCTGTGACTTTTTTTCATGAGATCATTAAATATTTGGAGTGTGAGATGAGAAATAATAATACAAATAGATAATAAAAAGGTTAAAAAAAATAAATCTTTAATGGAAATAATATTATTCAAATATTTATTTTATTTTGCTTCAAGGAAGCATTGAGTATGTAGTTAAATTAAAATAAAACCAGTTTTGAAATAAAATAAGAATTATTCTCTGTATGCCAGTATATAGATAATTAAATCCTGTATCAGCATTTTCAAGAGTCTGAAATAATAGAAGCACACTGAACAAATGTTTTACCTCATTTCTGTTATTAGATGATTTTATGGAAGACTTGGCATTAATTCCCATGAACTTTTCACTGTGCAGTCACCTATCATTTTGTCAAAATCACATCTATTATGTTATTTCTTTCCCACAACCAAAAAACCTGCTCTAAGTTGAGATAGCCTTCAGACATCTGTGGGGAAGATATATTTTTATGCATTCTAATTTGCTGGACACACACTGCTCAGCTATACTGGCAAACAGCCCTATTGCCTACAAAATTAGAACAACTGAGATATATGCTGCTCCTTCATTTTACACATGGTTAAAGATTTACTTTATGTATGTGAAATTTGCTCTTTATCCAAACTTGGCAAATGAAAGGTAATGTCAATATTGATGTAGTTCAAAGAGGGAGGGAGCAAAATGGTCAGCACATAAACCTTTTCTTGATGAATTTTTACAGCATTTCCTTTTTTCTGCTGTCTGTCTGGCTAAACTACTTAGGAGTTAGCTTGCTATGGCAAATGAGTCCTTTAGCAGATCTGCCATGCAACAGTAATTTCTCATTGCATATTTTAAATGGAGAGGATTCAGCACTCCCCAACACATCCTGTTTGACAGAAGAGAGACCTAATGAACATCTCTTAAATACTAATTAATTTTTCTTTTTGTCTTTGATACCCACAACTTGACATTTATAATTCTTCAAAGCCATCCCTTCTTTTCTTATCATTATCATCCCATAAAAATGACATTTTAAACATTTTTTGACTTCTATCAAAATCCTTGGGTTTTTGGAGACATACAATGGCTTCACTTCTTATTGATAGAAGCTTAATAGAGCACTGTGGTTAAAAATAACTGTGTAGCTGAAGCATATTTACTTTCCCCCAATTTTAGTACAATTTGATTGTTTTGAAAGCACTGAACTACAGCAAAGTCACTTCCTGATGGATAATTGTGTCTTCCTTGAATCTGGTTATTTCACAGATTTTTAGTTTCTGGTTAAAACTTGAAAAAAATTATGTGCTTAGCGAAACTTTACACTGAGCAACATCAGTTTCACCATGGATAGCTAATGGTTTCTCTTTAATGTAGGCATTTACTTGAAATGTCAGAAGACATTCAGAAAAAAGCTTATAAAAAACAGGAAACAGTAAATGACATTTGCCCAGTAGATATTAAAAGATGTAGACTCAAGCATACAAATTGGCAAGAGTACAAAGCTGATGAAAAAGTCGTGCAATAAGAAGAAAAATAAAAATGGACTTTATAATACTTTGATTGCAGTGTATGACTGAGTTTCCAAATACTTTCCTTGGAATTCAGGAACTAAGAGGTGGGCTGTTCTCCACATTCAAATTAAATAAATTTTGAAATTAAAAATCCCATGGCTCATATGACCCTCATAATAAGCAATAAATACAGAGATTCTGAAATAAACAGGAAGTGGGTTCTGAGAAAACTTGCAAGATAATTGCAACAAAGTTTGCAGAGGAGGGATAGTCCTGTATTTTAAGCCTTTTGTTGGTTTTCCAGATAAGACAAAGACATGAACAGAGCCCCTCTAATAAATTTCAAAACCAGACATTTTTCCTGCACCTTTGATCATCTCATCTCTTTCTCTGTCTGCTTATCTCTCTCGCCCAGGTCTGTACATACCATTTAAACGTCTTCAGATCTCCAAAGAGCAATGGTTTGCCAAAATAATCCCCAAAGAACCATGGCCAGAGATATCTAATTCCATTCTTTAAAATGTGAAATAATGAAATTTCTCCACAAAAATATCCAGTCTAAAATGCAATAAAGTCAAGCAATAATGCATTAAAAAAAAAAAAAAATCCTTGCATCACTACTGTGGTATAAACAGGAATTTCCTATCACTTGAAAGAAACCTGTGGTCCACCTAGGTCAATGTCCAATCTTCAGCAGTTGCTGACACTTTCATCTTGAAAGCAAAATCAAATAAAAAGACCAAATCAAATCTAAACAAAAAAATCTATAACCATCAACATTTTGGAATGGAGATCATGATATTGTGCCTAGAAGCTGATTTATGTTCAAAGCTGTCCAAAAGGAAAGAGAGCTTTTACTTCAAAACTAGCTAAATTGTTAGACAATAGTTTTTAACACATCAGGCATTTCATTTTTAAGCCTCTTTCAAACAAGTCTTAGGTCTAACCCCACCATTTTTAACTCAGTCTCCTGAGGTACAGCCACTTCTATAAAGAAAAATGTTTACCTGCATAAATATTTAAAAACGTTGCTCAAATAAAAAATCCAACAAGCCAAACTCAAGACTGTAGCTTTAAATTAGTCAGAGCCAGACAGAAGTTGTTTTTATCTTTAACAGGGTGTTTTCATTTAGGATCACAGAGAGAAAATAGAGCAAGTAATCCTATGTGACACCATCGGCAAGGCAACACAATTCTGTTAAGGAGGGCAGCCTCCAGAAGCAGCATGGTTTTTAAACCAGTGTAATCCCAGTGAGACACTGGCAGGATGTTCTAATGCCAGGGTGCATGGGGAGCAGTAGAAAACTTTCAAGGAGCAAAGAAAGGTGAGTATTGTCAGCTAACAGAAAAAAGAATGACAGCCTGGAATGGGAAAATCTCTTTGTGTGTCAAAATACTAAAAAAACTAACCAACAATGAAGGAAATCTTCACCACATTCACAGCTTATTCCCTTACCTCTTATTTCAGCTATGGCTGTTATGTTCCATTGCATCCTAATGTAAGGCCATTTACCATCCCAGTTAAATTTTATTGGATTTTAAAGACTGAACAATAGTGGAGCTACTGAGTGTCCACCTCTCCTGATTACAGAACAGATTTATTCCTTGAACTCCTGGCTCAGTTTGCATTCCCTGATTTTACATTATGGTTGGTTCTGAGGAAATGGTGAGAATATGGAGTATAAAATGACACATCAATGGGGTCTGACCACTAAAATGATAATTCAGCTGTAGTTTGGGCATGGAAGCAAGCACATGACAAAAATTATAGCTTTTATTTCTGACAGACTTGAATTTGATTGTTAAAACTATTTAGGTAAAGGAAGTTCTGGTATTGCACATGCCAAGTCGGAGTTGCCTACTATCCATTTTGACCCCAGAATAAATGAGGCCTCCACCTCACAGTCCCTTTGAGGGTAGCAGCATAGGTCCCTAGACCCCATTCATGTTTCCTGAAGGAAATTAGCTACATCAACTCAACATCATCTCCCACGCACATCTGTTAAATATACAGCTGGACCTGCATAAATTAGCGATGCACACTGTATTTTCTATAAGCTTCTCACAATGGTGACTCTCTCTGACTGGGTGACCAGCCCATGCTTAACCCACTCGAGACTCTCCCTAAACAGTTTTCTTAGATAAGTCTTAGTTTCACCAGGCTTTCTGCATATGTGATTCCTCTGAACATGAGTTATTCTAGTTTGGCTTTTTGTGAACCTTTTAAATCTTTCTGTCTTTATAAGGCCTCAGATTATACATGTGCTCAAAATTGCATACAGCTGTCCAAACACAAACTTAAAAGCCCCTTAGAGCATTAAAATAATTTTTCCTGCACTGCACTCTAGCCTCCTCTTTAACACTATCAGTGTTCTGTTTGCCTTTTTTATCTTCACTTATGTGCAATACTGAGGTTGATTCCTTGATTGTTTACTGTCACATGCAGATATTACTCATCTGTGTTTGGCAGGATGTGCCTGTTACTGCATATCCTTGCTGTTCTAAATCTACTGCTCCACTCTTTCACAATGATCTGCTTGAAGATACAGATTAAGTTATCCCACTAAAGTTTTGTAATCAAATGATTCTTCAAAATTAATTCTGTATTAAAGGCCTGACATATTTTTTT
Source organism: Phylloscopus trochilus trochilus (assembly GCA_016584745.2). Taxonomy (NCBI): domain Eukaryota; kingdom Metazoa; phylum Chordata; class Aves; order Passeriformes; family Phylloscopidae; genus Phylloscopus; species Phylloscopus trochilus. The sequence goes on from WQNJ02000546.1 coordinate 37,446,384, forward strand.
AAAAGGAAGTCTTTATTTGATTTATAGGATAGGCCATAACTACTTGTTTTGTTTTATTTTCATGTTACATCACCGTGCAAATCAAAAAGTTATTATTTTGGTGTACAACTAAACTGTCAACCATCTTCCTAGAGCAGGTTCCCCCATGCTGCTAAAATTTATTTTAGGCTCTGTAAGTGACCTAACATTTGGGCAAACATAGATGCAATGAGATGAATCAATCAATACAATGAAGGAGAAAAAGCTGGTGGTTTTTTTGCTGTTTAGTTTTTTGGTTTTTTTCCAAAGTATAGCCAATTATGTAATTTTGCACTTACAAAGGCTGAAGAGGAACACAGAAATGACTGGAGATTAGTCTTCAAAGCTGGTATGGGATTTGATTTTGGTCATGACATTTGAAACATAAATAGGCCTATTTCATCTGGGGAATGAAAATTCTGGCACTTTAAAAGGCTATGTGCAAAATGCTAGCAATGCTTATTAGAATAAATGCATTCCATGCTACAAAGCTTCATTCTAGTTATTTGTTTAGTTTAATCATAATTGTTGAAAAAATCGTGGATGACAAACATAGACTAATGTTAGGCTGAAAGATGTACCTGTTTTTTCTTGAAAGCACAAAGTAAATCACAAAACCCTAGAAGTTATTTATCAAAAAGGAAATGTAATATTAATTAATTCATTCATCTTGCATTGGTACAATTACTTTCTTCTTCATAACTATAAATGTGGATGGTTTTATTCTTATTTTGATTTTCTTGGAAACATAAATATAAAACCAGGAGTTGTTAAAACTGGTAACATGCCATACAACAAATAAAATTAACTGAAAAGACATACCTCTAATTTTACATCTGGATACAAGTTTCTAGAGGCTTATAGAAAACTGTACTGGATTTTAATTTATGTCTAATAAATAATGTTTCATACTTTCTCTACTTAGCTTTCTAAAATTTCATTTTTAAGTGTACAGAGTGAATATTGTGTTGCAGTCTGAAGAGATCTATCTCTGACTGACAAGTTGAGGACAAGAATTGGGCATGACAGCAGAAAGAGCTGCAGCAGTCAGTGCAAAAGGGGGATAGGATATAGCAAAGGTGCATGAGAGCGCAGGGAAAAAGACTCAATAGAAATGTTTCCTGTAGCCTTTCTTTGACACATCTGACCAAAACCACCTTTAAAAGTAGGAGAGAGAAGCAGCGTTCACAGATCCTTTTTAAGAGTGTGATAACCAAGACAAATGGATCCACAGTTAGCCATCAACATTAGTATCCTTCTCCAAAAAGGATTTTCAATAGTCTAGTGATAGCTAATAATGCTACTGTGATGCATATGAAACCATAAACAATAAGGTGTTCAGATAAAAGGGAAAAGAGAAAGTTGAAGAGCAGGAATGTCTGAGCAGCCTTTGAGTTCTCTCTGTACTCCAGACCTACTGCTGCTCAGACAAAGGTCTGAAACATGGTGCTGAATGAATGTGTGTGTCCCTTTTGTTGAATCACTTCCTTCAGATGTTGAAAAATTAGAGGAATCCATACTACTCCTTTTTAATGATTTATCTCTTTCAAAAATACTTACTAAGACCTGTTGACTTGCTCTTTGGGGTCTATACCATGTGTGTTATGTAGTCAAATTAAGACTATCAACTCAACTTACTTGGCAGACAATGGAAAAGGACATCAGATTTTTACTCTTTTAGGACATTTTCTCTCCACTGACTTGTCAGTTTGAGATGACATGCTGTCAATTACTTCTATTGCTGCTTCTATTCACTGCAAAATTTGCAGTGTCCACTAAAAAACCTCAAACAAGGACTGGTGTTCCTCATGTGCCAGTGAAATAAATATGACTTTTAAACCAGCTATCTTATAAGATAGTAGTGACCATGTATCAACAAATATGTAAAATACAGCCCAGAATTCTGACTTCTAGAGACAGTTATTAACAAAAGAGACAAAATCTAAAATTTAGTTTTACTAAGTGCAACTCTATTCAAGAACTATTTTTTTTTTATTTTTGCTCAGATTTAGATTCAGAATGAAGTGATTTATTTTTCTGTGTTTCTAAGGAGGAAAGCAGACATTCTAGGTCATCTACATGGATATCTAGTCAAAGAGAAAAATAACTTATTTTTTCTTATTCTTTTTTTTTAAAGGAATCTCCTTCTCACCTTAGACACAGAGCATCCAGAGATGCTTAAGAGATGCAAAACCACAAATTTCAATTGGAAGCTTAATCTTTTACCGTGTTCCCAATAATAACCCTTTGGCAAAAAACTTACTCCTAGTACAGCTGCTTTGGAATTGTTTGGTTTGGGATTTTGTGGGGTTTTTTTCCTCTCCAGATGTTGGGTCATTAGAACTTTCCTGGATAACTTCTTTACAAAATGTATATTTTCATACTCTCTATTGATCTTTAATGCATAGTCATCTAAGTGGTGTAGAGACCTACCAAGAACTGCTGTTAGCTATGTCAATGCCTTTTTCACTGCAGAAGTTTAAACATCATGAGATTTAATTAATGTTAGAAGAATTTTCCTCCCATGGCCTAAAATCTACATGGCTTATTTTCCCCTCAGACTCCTTAGTCTTGGCAGAATGGTTCTGGAAATAACTTATCCTTAACAATATTTACACAGTCTACCAGGAAATTTTCAGCATGAAAGTCATAGAGAGAGAAGAATAATCAATTAGCACTTGCTAGGAATACTCTTTCTCCTTTGTCTAGGAGATCGAAGCTGAATCATTACTTGACCATATTCTAACTGCTATATTTACCAAATGCAAATGCACAGAGAGAATGCATTCAATTTGTCAAGTCATTTTTGGCCATTTTAGGAAGATTTCATTATGAAAGTCATAACCAGCCATTATGGATGACATTTTAAATTGTGCTGTTCTTTGAATGAGCACTAATAGTTTAGAATGTTAAAGCCAATGTACACAGTTAGATGAAATAAATTTCTAATTGAATGAAAATGATATAGTATATTAATGCATCTTGAGGAGAAAAACAAACGGAAAAAAGCTACACATCAATAGTAGATACTTTTCTTTCCTTTAGAGTACGCCAGAACAAGAATACTTGAGTAAAAAACATATTTGTTAAAATGTCAACATTTCCATTTCTGAATGTTTTCAGACAGGTGAGAACCGAAATGGATAAATCCCTATTTCTATATTTGTTTCATTTTCTTTCTTCCTTTACACTTAGTGTGCATATAAATTCTACATCTGGATAGTATTAATGGCTGCCTTCTTCACACCAACGCAGGATGATTACTGAATTTGAGGGAAGAGATATTCAGAAGTTGATATTTTTTAGCTGAGGAAGTCATGACTGAACATTTCCCTGCAAAAGGAACAAAATAGACAGAAATGGGGCAGAAAACAGCACTAATTTCACACACCCTTGACAACAAACTATAATTTTTTGTTTTTCTTAGTCCACATAACTTAAGCTTGTTGAACCTCTTAAATAAACTGACAATTTGCAGTAATAACATGGAAATCTCAGTATTTGATGGTATCTGGCAGGCAGCATGGTGTGAGATACTGCAGTCTTGCTCTGCTCTTTGTATAAAACGTAACTATGATATCTCAGTAACTACCCTCTGGAAACCAGTAATATGTTAATACAATAGAAATCAAGCATCAAAACTTTAATTTTTAAGGACCTTTCATAATTTTCCATTTTTTATTTGATTTCTCTTGATATTTTCTAAAATAGCTTTGCTTGCTGTATTGGATTACAGAAGAATGTTTAAATGGAGCACCCTTGGTTCTGCAACACCTTTGGTGAAACATGGAACAGCTTGTGGTCTTGAAAACTTACACAGGGAAAAATAAACATGTTGGTTAAGAGTACACTGACAATAGTCAGAAACAACAGTATACTGATTCAATTAATATCAAGGCTGTAAGTAGTAACTGGGACAGCACTGATGAATACATTTGTAACAACAAAAGTCCTAGATCTTGGATCAGAGTGGACTAACTTGTTTTATAACAACAAGAAGAAAAGTCAGTAGAGCTTTCTCACTTTGTTGCTGTTTGTAAGGAAGCAAACATGAATGAATGAAATTCACTTTGATTCCCCTGAGAGCATTTCGTTCAGAATAATTCTACTTTCACTGGAGTAAATCAATAATTTCTGAACAGAAGCAAAAAAATCCTTCACCCTAAGAAAATTACAATCAATATCAACAATGACTAGAAAATAAGCGTATTTAAGAATGACCAATAACTGAAGAGAGTAACTTTAATACAGAAGTGTTAGAACAATGATAGTTCCCATGGAGCCACTCCAAAAGAAAAAAAAATAGAGAGTGAAAAAAGGAGATTGGGTTCAGGAGTCCTAATTTATATATCTCACAGTAAAAAATTATTTTCCATTGTTGAAAAATATGTTATAGTAACCTCTTTGTTTTCCTCCTGTAATCAAAAAACTTATGCAGTGAAGAGTGACAGTGTCCATAAACTTTTTCATAACATGGGAGCAAGTCTAACTAATGCAAAAATAAGTTTTCATGAAGTCAACTAAGTTAATAGAAATTCTAAAGAAATTGGTACCTTTATTTGTATATCTCCACACTTAAAGAGACAAACTAGATACAGAGACTTAGAACCAAAATGTACGTTCTACCTACATGCTTTTCTTTCATTCTTCTGTGATTTTTTTTTTTTTTGTGTAAAAAGATGTATAGTAAATATCATAAACAACTTCTTGGCCCTAAGCAGTTAAAGTTCTTAGCAAATAGAAAATTATAGCTTTCTACTTTTAACATTTTAAGCCACCAAATGGTAAACAGGAACATTATGAATATGATTAAGAAAGTTCCTGCAGCTATTCAAAGATTACTCTTCTACAGAGTCTGCAAGAAAAACTGTTGCCTTTGGCTTAGCTGAGAGCTCCCTGTACTTCTTATGTCAAGCTAAAGATAATAGATGAAAAGGTTGCATATGTATACGAGGAGCTTGGGAGGGAAGCAGATGCTTTAAATTGGTCTCTCTGAAGCACTGAGAGTGCAGATGGGAAATACACTATTAAAACACAGGCATTATATTACTTTTACTATCTCTAGTCTGAAAGAAACAGAGGTCAGGTAAGAATTAACATGTTTGGTGATTCACTTAAGGCAAACATTAGCCCACCCAGGGTTAATAAAACATGCTTAGAAACCATTTTATAGTAAAATATACTCCATAATAAGCTGAAAACAGCCTGTAACAGCTGTGGAGCATGAGAGGGATAGCAGCCCCTGAACCTGGTGTCTTGGCTGGCACTCCAAAAGCAGCATGCTTTCACCACCAAAGCTAGAGGAAGGTAGAGGTTGTAGGCACCTGAAATGAATTATGTATTTCAGGAATAAGAAAGAGGCAGAAATTACAAAGACAGAAGCTCAAATTTGGTTCTCATTCATATCTAAGACTAAACGAATGTGGTTATTAAAGCTACAGTTTTAGTGTAGGGTTTATTTAAACTAACAGATAAGAGTTTCAATGTCATCAATGTTCATTGAAGTTAAAAAAATAAAGACAACCAACAAAGACAACAAGACAAACAAAAAAGACAAACAAAAGCAACCAAGAAAAAAACTCAAGAAGTTAAACAACAACAAAAGCTACGACTGGATATGTTGTCCATGAGCACCTTGTCTGTCACCAAATGCCTACACCTGAATATTCTCCCTTAGGAGCTGGAAAGAGATAGCAGATTTGTGTGAACTTTTTTTTTTTTGGAAATTACATTACAGTGAGATCAAACACTCTCTAGAAGAGATGATTTCATTCAATTAACTACACAAATTGTTCCTATAAAAGAAACTCAAACAGTCTCATCTTGGGTGAAATGAATTCAAATCCAAGTATGAGATTTACTTGATTTATTTGTGTGTTCATTATTTGTTTTCCTCCTTCATTTGTTTTGGAAAAGTAGGAAATTGAATTGTTACATGGATTTAATAGAAAATTAAACATGTAAATTGCAATGGACCTTAGATACCAAGATGTCAACCACTGGCATTTGACCTTTGTTTGCCCTTCCTTCCTCCTCCCACCTCCAGCATAAAAACCCATTTATACAATTACTCTTTAGGAAGCTTATAAATACAAGTGTATCTCTCTCAAATTACAACCTTCTTTTGGACACAAATAACATTATCAACTCTTATGATTTAAAGGACTAGTGAAATCACTTTCAGTGAAAATTCACTGAGTACTTGTAGACATGCTGGGGAAAGAGCATTTTAACAGAAATAATTTGCTTCTCAGGAAAAATACAGTCAGTATAATATACTTCAAAAACATCCAAGAGATCTGATGATACTTTCTTGCATTGCTAGTGAAACTCATGAATTTCCTGTAAACAATACTTTTGCTCTTCAATAGTGTAAGATAATAAAAAGTTGAGAAAAAGTAGAATCTTACCTGGAAAATTCTAAACTATCTTTTCAAAACTTTTTTTGCTTGCTATTCCTCAGAGCAGTAAGAAAAACAACAGACGCACACCTACACTGTTAAAATCTTGACATATCTCTTCTCCCTCCTCTACATTCTCTTCTATAAAAACCTTTGAAAAAATTATTCTAAAGCAACATTTCAAACATCCATAACTACATACCCTGAAGGCTGAATTCTCATTTTTCTATTAACTTCTCTTTAAAATTTAAACATCTAGAAATCTTAGTAGAACACAGTAAGAAACATGAAAACCTGACTTCATAATTTCCACAGGAATAGGACATTTTTAATGAAGGTTTTTCAGCTTACTTAAAATAGATATTATGGAATTAGCATATTATTCTTATTAATAATTCTCTTCAGGCACAGCTATCTCCATATTGACCATAACTTCATGAAAAATATAAACCATGTTATAGCTTCCTCACCTCACTTATATTTTCTAAATGAAGAATCATTTTTTTATCCCTGATTATGGAAGATCTATCTAATGATGAAGAATTCAAAAATGCAAACAGCCTGTTGAAAAAAGCATTATATTTTCAAGCTTTTCTCAGTTTTCAAATATATATTTCTTACCTGAAAGGTAATGGTATATGGACCAAGGTAATCTTGAAAAGTAAGTAACTTGAAAATCATACTGGGATTGTAATTGTAGAAAAAATGAAAGAGTTGCACAGTAATTAACTTATTTCCAAGAAGATTATTTGACTGTTACATGCAGACCCTTACATAAGCTAAAAATCAGACGCAATGTACCAACATATTATCAGCATCTATTACAAGAGGTCTGATGAAGCCTTAATTGTTTAATTCTGTGAAACACAAGAAAGGGAAAAGGTGATTCTGCTATGACCGTGTGAGGAACTTAAATGCTAAAAACTGAATTGTCTCTGAAATAGAGATAAAAGTTGAACAAAAGCTTTAAAAACAGCTAAGTTCACACTTAGGTCCTTAAATTCCACACTTCCAATGTGTAAGACCTGTCACTAGACAGAATTATATCTGAAATTCCATCACTCCTTTTCTCCATACTTGCTCATTTGAAAAACAGTTTAAGGACTTGTTTCTATTCAGGCATATCCCTACACAGAATCAAAACAATACACCCATTTAGAGCTAATTAATTACACTTATTCTAAACAGACATTTGCCAATTTTTGCTTTTATTATAGAAGATGAATCATTAGCCATCAAAGCACTATGACAATGATAACAACAACAAAAAAGCCATATGGCAATTGCTTTTAAAACTCCAAAAGTATGACTGTCATCACGTATCAAAAGAAAATACGAAAAATATGTTTGTTTTTCAACTTAAACTAGTAGAAAATAAGATTTTAGCATCTTTATAACTTACTGGAAACAGTGCTTGCAGTTATTATGTACTTATTAAAATTTTGAACGAATTTTTTGTACTGAGGAAAAAAGTTCCAAAGAATATCTACACAGAAAGTCACAATTTCCCTGGAAAAATATTTTCCTGTAAAGGTGTTGTTTTGATGTTAGTAGCTAATTATGCTAACCAGAAACAACTCCTCCCCCCAACCCAACCAATTCCCAAAAAGCCCAAACCAAAACCAATATATTGGTAAAACTAGGAAGCCCAGCTTCATGCACATAATACTTAATGTGCCAAAGTCTTTCTTCCACTTCCTAATCCGAAACAGCACACATCAAATTTGGGATCAAGAAAAAAAGTCTTAACACAAATCCAGATGCATATTTTTACAATGACAGTTAAAAGCAAAGAATCTTGAATTAAAAAAAGCAAACAAACAACAAAGAAAACTTGGCATTTTCCCAACCTGTATCAAAACAAACAGCCAAACTTAAATTCATTCATCTTATTTCTGATGTAGAGGGATAATTCCTGTAGTTGTTCCTGAACTCGCCTGAATTGTCATAGATGGCTGAACAGCAGAGAGGTGTTCTGATGTGTGAACAGAATATGAGAACAGAGCAGAAACAGCACAACTGATGAGTGCAAAGACTGTAAACACATTTTCCTGAATACGACTTTTAATTTAGTTAGGCACATGAGCAAAGTACTTGAAAAGTCATATCAATGCTCAGCAACTTTCAGATGACTACCAAGTGGCCTAATTTTGTATTAACATTAGAAAAAGAAATTGATTTACAGTGGAAGACTATTTGCTGTAGCAGTTAATACTACATTTGTATGCCTCTATAATTTACTTCACTTATATTAATATTCATTATAAAAGTCCTCTTATAATATTGCTTGATTTGACAGGAATGCATTAGCTATGACAAATGCTTTATAATGTGCTCAGACAATATTAATACAAGCAGAACTTCTGATAATTGCTGTTACTTAAATACAAAGATTTTCCTTTTTATTTGAATTTACTCTCTTCTCTCTTCTTCCAGCCTTTTTCCTAATGCAAGTTTTGATAACTATACATCAGTCAGAATCATTCCTAAGCTCAACATGAAGTGCTAGACCACATAAAAAACTGTACCAATTCAGTCCTTTCAGGAATTTTAAAGTACAAAAATTGCTATGATGTTTTGGTATGGGGAGGGATGTAATCTTTATTTTATGTTAAGAGTAAACAAAGTTTTCCTCCTTAGGAGACGACTTGTTCATGAAAGTTCCTTATCCACATGTAATCTAAGACAACTAGTCAGAATGTTTAGCATAAAGTAGAACGAATCTGGCTGCCAGGTTTTCCACTGCTTTACACAATTCTTACAAGGTTTGACTGGAGAAATAGGACCTGAAGTTTCAGCAACTACATAAGGTACTACCACAAATGGCATTTAAATATTGCAACATATATAGATAATCGTATTAGTCTTTAAGGTCATGCTGCAAAGATACTCCTTAAAAAAAAAAAAAAAAGGAAAAAAAAAAAGGAAAAAAAAAAAAAGGCAAAACCACCAATATTTACAGCACCCTAATGCCGTAATCGTAGAATCCACAATTCAGCATTTATAAGAAATTATGTCTTAATCATAGCTCAACTTCATAAATATGCTCATTAATTCACTCAGAACACAACAGTAAAAACTAAGTTGTTGTAGAATGGTGCCACCAATGTTTTTTGCTACAATTGCTATGAGTCTACTTTGTCCTCAGGCAGAATTGACAAAAATTGACATCAAGAACATGAGAATAAACTCTCAGTTTCTTGTTTTCTAAGACATTAGTATTTTAATAGTCCAAGGTGCCAGAATTGTCCAGATAAATATTTGCCATGTTCATTTAGAAAAAGGCATAGTTTCAGAATAAAAACCCAAACCCAACTCATCTATGCAACAAATATTTAGGGAAAATATTTTTATTTCTGATATCAATGGATATATTGATATCCTAGATCAATATTTCTGATCTCAAATAGGTAATTAATTGAAGCAATAAATCTGTTTGACTACCTATAGTCCAATGTTTGAAATGCAGAATGTATACCTATTGTAGAACTAGTAAGTCCATGGTGCACAGCAAAACATGTTGACGGCTTCATGAAAACTTACACATAGAGACTGGATAGTGGAAAACAAGAATGTTTCATAGCACCATTTTAAAACAGATAATTGACTTTGCTACACTGTGCTACATTAGTTATTTTCTTTGTATAAAAGTTGCCTTGGTTGGGATTTGTGAGGACTGGTAAATCCTCCTTCTCAGAGGGGCCACAGTCCCTTCCTCTATGGAGGCAGAAATGTGCATGGCTGGGCAGAAGAAACAGCACAGAACAAGTGCCCCAAATCCATTTTTGACTCGAATCTGTTGGGAGGTATACAAAAAAGAGAAATGCAAATACCATACAGGCAGTTACCATACTTTAGCTAAATTCTGAATCTCTTCATAGTTTTCCTTTGGTGGTTTCTGGGGTTCTGAACAACATAGCTACCAAGCAGGTAATGTTGCAACCTCCTAATTCATAACTGGAACTTCAGAAACTCCTCTCTCAATTCCACTGGCTTTTCTTCCCACTTTTGTACACGTGAAAGCGTTCCAGCTTTCTGGGGTTTTTTTCTTACTTTGATAATCCTAATGACAGTCAGTATGATAGTTACAAAATTCATTTGAATTGAAATTGGATAATCCATTCTATCAGCCCAGAAATTCTCTATTAACTCATAACACTATATCAACCAGTGATGAATGGTAAATATACATTTATGCAATGGGCACTGGGGAAATTCTCTTTAAACCCCTCCCTGACTTTTTGCAAAATTCTATCAATGGTAATCAAAACTTTTTGATACACTTAAAACACACATTCCATTCAGAAATTCTTGATTAAATAAATTTCAGTAGTAAACCTTTAAGGATTCTTCTTCAGGGCACACACCCTTTACATTTACAAAATTTCACAAATAGTCTATTAACAATTCTACTATGATGAGTTTCAGCACTTCTTTTTAAAGCTGGAAACTATGTGTTTGACATCATAAATATATCTGACCTAGAAGACAGGCAAGCTTTTGCCATAAATGAAGTGGAAAAACAATAAAAAAAGCTGTACACGACTGCATTGGTAATGAAGTTCTGGGTTACTTTACCAGAATTGTTCATTTCCTAAGAGACTCAAAAGAGGAATCTTCTGTAGATCACACTGCTGCTTCACTAGTCTGTATCTATGATAGGATAAAGATATGTTCTAAATAATAAATGTTATCTGACTTAGAATCATAAAATGGACAGGTTGGAAAGGACCTTAAAGATCCTCCAGTTCCAACCCCACCACCATGAGTTATTATTTCTCATATGAAATTTTTTTTCTGAGTAAAAAAATAAAACAAACAATAGGTTGGCAAAGAACTGCTCTTTTACAAAAACACAATTTTTCATATCAGAAACAAGAATTTGGGGTATCAGTTTCATTATTCTGACACCAGCCAACCATTCAGTACCACAGAGATGCATCTTCTTTCCCTATCCACACTATACAACTTCAAACCAAACTCAAATTCTGGAAGCATCTTGGATGATGATCACACTGAAATTAAATTAAACTAAGGAAATTCTTAAACTGTCTGTGAAATGAGTGTTCAAGTCTCCTAACATTTCTTCTGGTCAATTTATGAACTTTATTACCAATACTTCAAATACTACATTTAAATACTTCAGATACTCATGTCAGATGCCCCAAAAAAATCCGTTAAAATAAAAAAAATAATAATGAATTCTTCAGACAAGGAGATGAAGCAGTTAGTAATATATTAGGTTAACTATGAATACTAAAAATAAATGTCTTGGCTCAGTTCACATAATCAGAGATATATTAAAAAAACAAACCTAAACAAGAATTAAAAAAAAAAAAACCCAAACCAAAAAACCCAAAAAACCACCCACATCATCTGTACCACAAAACCTCCTTCCTCTGATAAGATTAAATTTAGTCTCTTGATTCAGATTCTGCCTAAGTACATAGTAATGACCTTGAGAATGTTAAGCATGTTCTTGAGAGTTGTACTGAAGGACTGGGTAGGTAAAAGGTGGTCTCAGGCACTGGAAAGCACTCCCTGCCAACCACAAAGCACACGTGCACACAATAGCTGCAGCTCAGAGCATGGTGACATGCTGCTGAAGGAAGATGAATGAACCTCCAAATATGTAAGGCTAGAAATGCCAGCAATATATCTCATAAATTCCATAGTGACAGGTGTCTTGACTGGTTCAGTGTCCTGTCTACAGCATATGAGGAAGAGAATAACACTAAGTTCTAATTAGCACAGCTGCATGTAAGTGCAGGAAAAAAGAAACTGTCTTTTCCAACCTTCTGGTTTGGCTGTTGGGCTTGTTTGAGTTTGTTTGTTGAGATTGGCATTTGCTTGGTTGGTTGCCTTTTTTTTTTTTTTTTCCCCTCTCATAAACAGCAGTCAGTAACAAACTCAAAGTAATACAGGCAGAGGCTGAAGATAATGCAAAATATGATGAATGACCTGCTCTGCCTGAACCAGAATCCACAACGCTTTGATTTTTTTTCCCCTGAGTATTCTCATTTCAAGTTTACTTTGAAGTCTCCTGGAAAGTGAAGTTTTGCATTTTTAAAAATCTCTTTAAAGTACTATAAAGACTGTTACCTGAAGGAAACAATAAGACAGATTTCCAGTTACAGATGGTTCTTCGAGACTATTACTGATCAACAAAAATGTAGCAGTTGACAACACACTGTTAGTGCCAATTAGTAGGAGTGGGCTAATTCAAAATTCCATTAATTTTGTTCCTTTGTTTAAAGTGAGCTAGAAATTGTGAAAAGCTTAAACCAAAATGACATTGGATGACAGTCATGAAGCAAGCTTCACAGTTGTGAAAGAAGACAACCGGGGACCTTGCTTTGGAGCTAGACAAAAAACTGGATAATTAAAAGGCAGTACAGTAAAAAACTTGGCATTTGTGAACAGCCATCACAGTGGACAGCTTGAAGAATCCCCTGGCACAGGAAAAACAGGATGAGAATCTCAAATTTTGTGCAGTGAAACAAATGTTAAAACTGAAAAATTGTTAACAACAAAAGAGTGATGACTAAAGGTTTAAATTTGCAGTAATAGGCTGGGTAAGCTTCCTTTAAATTTAACCAAACTCACTAGACAAGTAACGACATATAACTACATAATTATTCAGCTAGATGGCTATTTTCCTTTTAAACACTTCACATAGCTTTAAATAGGTCTCCTGACTTTGAATCAAGAAGGCATTCACATATCTGCAAAAAACTTGAAAAATTGAAGGAGCCCTTGCCAAGTATAGGATGGCCCCCCAAATCTGGCAGCAGTTTTGTCAGTATGAACTTTACTTCTACTTCATTAGTTTCCACACTGTTCTTCTGTTCATCATGGGTATAATTCACATTCTCCACATTGTTTACCACTCTCACTGGTGATACATGAAGCAGGACTGCAGAACCCCATACACAACACACACCTAAGGCAGGCAAACTACAGTGAGCAAAAAGCAGCAGGAATTAAAGCCCTTTTATTTCCCTTCTTCATAAGTATCTGACCACCCAGGTATCATGCCTGAATTTATCTACACTTAAACAAAAACATCTACCTGACTTATGATGGATCCATATAGTAGATGGACCTCATAGATTAGTGTGAATTTTCTTGAGGGAAGTGTCAGTCATAAGCATGCAGGAACAAAGCCAGTTGTTATTGTTAAAAGTTCCCAAATCTTAGCAGTTTGAAATAAAAGAGCTGATTGACATTATGAGATCCTGCCAGCCATGCTACTGATTTGTACAGAAGCTTTGCCCAGGCAGAATGCTCCCCAGGCTGTGAACATTGCCACTCCTATGCACACACACCCCCCAAAAGTGTCCCCACAACCAATCTATTAAATCCTGCTGCTGAAGTTCACTCACACCAGCCATGCTCTGTGAAGGAGATAACACACTAAGCCTTCTCCAAGCCATTGCCTTTACTCTGTGTCTGGGGTAATAACAAGATCTAGCAGCCACAAAGCACGTGCAGGAAAAGCATAACAAGGGTGTTCGGCAAGATCTGTCATGTATTTCAAGCTCCCTGTCTATTGTCATCAATAGCTGTTGATACTTTCTGATATGTGAAAGCATGAAAAAAGTGAGGCATCTTTCCCTGTTGGGAAATACTGGTTTTATTAAGGGCAACTACTTCAAGCAAATTCAGCTGAATAACCGTAGTGGGCAATCTGTTGATGCAACTTTCAGAAGGACCTGCTAAGACAATGCTAGAAACTTGCAGCTATTAAATCAGTAGAGCAGAAAATGAACCAGAAATAGCAAAAAGTAAAGTATAGCAAAGGAAGGGATTAAAACTGCAGGGCAGTAGTCTCAGGAATCCTCTGATAAGGTGAATGAACTAAAGAATTCTTTTGAGTGCTCCAATTTAAGAAAATGGTTATTTGCAAGCAGAAATGAGATCATTTAAAAAGTATGATAAAAAAGCCTGATTTTTTAAATTTGCTTTCTCTCTAATACTTTTCTGGAAACATGGGTTTTTCAAAGTAATGACACTGCCTATGCTTTGATCAGTGCAGATCTACTGGATTAAATAAGTAAATCCTTCTGAATCTTCTAAAATGCTTATTAGAGGTCTTAAAACTAATGAGAGGTGGAACAAGGATGTAGAACAAGGAAGTGCAAGCAGTACTAAATTCTGACTGAAAAAAGTAGTAAGAATGCCTGAAAGTATACAACTCGGGAATTAAATCACAAATTTTCATTCTCAATAAAAAATCTAGTAATGACAGAAAAATAAAATACTAAAGTAGGTATAGTGATAGGTAGAGATTAGTCTTCCAGAGAAATAAAACATCTTCAATTATCTGGGATTAATTTTGTGACATAATTAAAGACCCTGAGACAGGATACAGTCATCTTTGCTCCATAAAGCCTTTGTTTTTTCAAACAAAACTACACCAGCAGCTATGATTTCCTCTGGTTTTACTTAATCGAGCACTATTCATTTTTCCAGTCCTGTACAAAACACAGAAAGATAAAATCATATGACCTTAGCAGGACTTACTTCAAGAATCAGATCTTGAGTTTTGAAAATATATGTTGTTTGACTGAAGTTAAATAAATTGTTCTCATATTTCAATTTAAGTACTATAATATTTTCCACTTGGAGGACTGCATTACAGAAGGTCTCAAATGTGTAACACACAAGATCTGCAGCCTCTAAGCATTTTCTCTGGGTGTAATAAGTAGAAAAAAATAATTCATTTGCAGCCTGAAATATTTACGTCCACTGTTTACTGTAACATAAACCAGGATATTTTCCAGAGGATTTTCATTATTGATTGCTGGGTTAAACCTAGTAGCTTCATTCAAATGAATACCAGAATTTCACTGAAATTTTGTATATCTTAGAGTCCTTTTGAGGCTTATACAACTTTTACTTTGATTGTGGAATAAGGGGTAACTATTCCCCACTTGCAATCTCTGGATACTGTCACATCTCCCAAATAATAGGGGTTTTTCTACTAAAAGATTGATTTCTTCACGCTATTTTTTACAGACTGTAATCAAAGTATTTCTTACATTCTCTGATAAATACTCATGTTGAATGCATCTATCTCGTTAGGTCTTTAAGTATTAAACCATTCTTAAGTAATTGTATTAGATCTTCCTCAAATTTCCATTCTATTTGATGCCATTCTTTGGAAAAAAAATTATTTCATTTACAGTGATAAAATAAACCGAAATCTTTACATCTCTCCATTATGCTCAAAAAACCAAAAAAAAACCCCAAAAAACACCCCAAACAAAAACCACACAAAACCAAAAAACCAACATATATATATATGTGTGTGTATATATATATATTCCACAAGGCTGTCTGGAGATATCAATACACCAGTGGTTCCTGTGCAGCAGATATTTAGCCATGTACTCCCAAGTCAACTTCATCTTTCCATGAAGCTTTTCAATAAATTCCATATAGTTCTTTACTGTATTAAAAGCATTTGAGGCACTGAATCTACAGCTCATCTTTATTACTTGCCCAAAATTCTAGTTTTTGTGCCATTTGTGAAGACTTCATAATTGCTTGCAGGTAACAGATGAAGTAAGATTTTCTTATCATTAAGACTTTTTCTTCCAAAAGGATTTCACTGGAATATTTCTACACCAATTTGTATCTCAAGATTGCATTCCAAGGCCTATAATTAGCAGGCTTAAATCCACTTAATATGTTCCATATTATCTCTGTAGCATTCCAGTATCTTGGAAAATTTTTAACTTCTGCACTTTCTACAGCCATGCAAACACAAAGCATGCCTTTCCTTTTATCAATCAAATATGTAATCTCATAAAAAAAATTAGGTAGGAAAGTATTAACTTTCTCTCAATTCATATTCATTGTCATTATATAATTGATCTCATTTACTTCAGTACTCTAGTTCCCTGCCAGCTGCTGCTTTATTTTTCACGAGATTAGTGTCAGGCTGATAGACCTATAAGTACTTGATTCATCCTGCTTATCTTTTGTGAATATTGACACATTAGCTTTCTTCTAGTCCTTTGGATTTTCTACAGTTTGTACAATGAACAGAAAAACATAACAGCTTATCCAGAATGCTCTTTATCTGCTTCTTTTAAAACCATATGCAAGTTTTCCTGATCTGTTGTCTAATTTAGTACTTCTGGTTAAATATACTAAATTTTACCGTTAGTATGGAAAGAATTTAAACATCAATATCATCATAAAGTTTACATGAATAAACTGGCTTTGTCCCTTCTCAAATTAAATCTAAGACACAGACCCTTGGTCCTTTTGCTCTTAGAAGTGCCTTTTTGTTTCCTTTGATGAGTCTATATTCACTTTTGCATTCATTTTTTCCTATAATACTATTTTGTAGTCTTAATTTCAATTTACATAAATTTTTCTAGAATTTTTAATTCTAATTCAATTATGGACATGCCACAAAACAAGAGCTTTAGTACTGAGACTGTTATTAGATATAGCACAGTGGAGAACAACATGCACAAAGATGAAATGAGAAATACAGAATAATTCTTCAAAATGTTTGAAATCCTATATGAATCTTGAGAATAAGAGACTCTGACCATACCTATTCTGAAGTTATAGGTTGGCCTGCCTGAAATTTAACCTATAAGAAAACCACTTAGTATATGGAAAACTACACTAGAGTCTAAGAAGCAGAGTTCAGATGCATGAAGACAAACTGCATGTTTACTTTCCTCCTCAAACAGATATTACAATCACAGCTATACTTTGTCTCAAGATAACTTGATATTTGCTGGTGCTGAAGATACCTCACTAAAGTTTAGCCTAATTTTCGGCGTACTTAGATGAGTTACAAATGCAGTGGTAGCAAACCTTAAAACAACTAGAAGTTAGGAGACTTTTTTAATTTATGTATTTTGCCATATAATCATTAATTCAAAACACAATAATTTTTTTCTTTAGGGATAAGGAAGAAAATATCAGGAAGACAGAGAGTCTTTTGTCCTGACAAATATTTACTTTGTTTGACTGGTGCCAAACATAAAATGAATATTTATGATGTCTAACTCCATTAATACAGCAGAGTGGAAGGTATATTTAGCAAAAGAATGACACAGTAGGGAGGAATTTCATCTATAAGAGTTCTCTAATTGAGGAAAGAAATCACTGATCTGCACATACTTTAAACACATTGTTGAAAATTGTCCAATACCAAATGGAAGACAGAATAAACAGAAAATTTGCACAATTAAATTGTTCTTCTCATTCTTACAATAGATTTTAACACTACTTACTTTTGGCCTTTTTCTGAAAACACCTACTATATGTACATAGAATAATCTGTTTCTAGAAATAATCATATTTGCTGCACTGAGTTCTCATCACATGAATGGCAAATGAAATGCCAATAACTGGGTAAAGCAGACTCCCTTACATTTATTAACAGAACTCTTGCAGATATGGCTGTCTTTAGATCCCTCTGAGTGGTGTTATGAGGGGATCATATAGCAATGGCTCCAACATTTAGGACAGTACATTTACTCTTATCCTTAACCACACCCTCCATCTTGATTTAAGCATGGCAAGAACACAACATGAACTACAAAAGAAAATAATCTAAGCAAGCTCTAAAGCATCTTTGGAGATTTGGTTGTTCTTACCTTAAAAAGTATCCCCCCAAAACAGATCCAGCCCTCAACAGATAACTGACTGCCTCCTAATTTTGCCATGTCCATACAGTAAGATGTCAGTTTGAAACAAGATGGATCACTTGAATGAAGACCTACCTTTTGTTGCCCCCAAAACAGACCCTTCTCATTTGAAAAATTCCATACTTGCAAGAACTCACCAGCTATCTGACAGCATTGGATCAAGAGGTTTCTACTCTATTTCAAATTAGTCCATAAACACTCAATGATAACAGGCTTCTGAAATTAATCTTTTGCAATAAGATCTTGAAAAGAAATCTAGCACTGCAATTTTTTTTTTTAATCCTGATGGCTAAAACTGAGGTGTCTTCAGACACATCCTCAATAGTGTCAATGCCCTTCCCAACATAACAACAAAATACACCATGCAGAATGTGTCATCCAGCAGATATGTGCTGCAGCATTTGATTTGCAGCACTACTGATGAATAACTTATAAACAGACACCTAACAAACAGAAGATTACTCCCAAGATTTCCAGTTGTTACTATTTCAGGCATGCATCAGTCAAGCTGACTTTTCCCTTAGATAGAATGAAAGACTCTACATAATATTTCAACAGAAAAGGCTTTTCAGACCTCTGAACAATACCATTGTCAGTATTGGACTTTGATACGGATTCAAAGGGCTGATACAGATGTTGTGACTGACAGCAGTTTCCAACTGCAGGATTATTCAAGCATAAAATTGCTGTGAAGGCAATCACAATCAAAAGCAGCTGGGTCCACAGAAAACACATGGTGTTCATATGATGAAGCTCTCAGCATATGTAGATGCAAGCAAAGAAGGATTTTATTTCACATTCATGATCAATTGAGGTACACATAAATTACTGTAATTTTTATATCGTCATTTAGCTACACTCTGAAAGAAAGAAAAAGCTCTAGTTCTACACAGACATCAAAAGAGAAGCTATTGTCTTCCAAATTGCCATCAAGCTCTAATACAAAATTGGTACAACAGTCTGTGGAATGCTGATAACATTTAGTGCTGCAGTTAGCTACAGATTGTCTGAAGTATGGAAAAGTCAAAGCATAGATGATTTAAAGTGAAAGATGGCATTTCATGGTTAAATTTTGCTGGTTTGGGTTGAATTTTCCAGGCATGTGATAAGGACAATAGATAGTTGTGAAATAGTAGTTTCTAATTTCCAAATTACAAGAATTAAAAGAGAAGAACATCTCTTTCGACTACAGCTTATTTAAAAGATTTTTCATTTAAATAAATTTTAAAAAGAAACTGTTCAACTTTAGGAATTGGGTGATTGGGAAGTGATCCATGAAGATCTATAGCTTGCTTTGAAATTTATCTGTGTTCTGCTAATCACCAAGCAATCTCTTCTCCTTTATTGTTTCACATTTGCAACTTTTGAATGTTCCATGCAAAATATCATAAACAAATATATATGAAGTAAAAACCCTTATAAATTCAGACTTCAAGGTCATTGCTCTATTTTAATGTGTACTGAAACATTGACTTGCAAAGAAAAGCAATTTACACCCAGTATCTCACAAGCTTGAACCCGGAGTTAGCCTGTTAATTTTGCTGTGCCCTAAGCAATGCTGAAATGATCTGAAGAAATCACTTGCCACAACAAAAACATGCTTTATGATAAAATAAAGAATACAGAAGCAAAACATCTAAGTTAAACAACAGACTGCACTGAATTGTATTCCTAGATTAAACATTCTTAATAAAATAATTACGTATACAAGGGTTTACATATACAAGGGTACCCACAGCCTAAGCTGTAAGAGCAAATTGCACACTGGGACCATACAGTAAATAGTTTCTGCATACACCAGCAGATTTGGAATAGTATTAAATACTATTTTGAATTTTAAGTACAGTTGACATAAGTATTATTGTTAGAAATAGAATTTCTTTTAGCTAGAAAAGATTACAAGCAAATCTGCTGCCTATAAAAATGCTAATAAATAGACAATGTTAATATTATAAATACAGCAGTATATCTTCTTAAGCTTTCATTAAGAAAGGAAAAGTTAGAGTAATTTGGCATTAGGAACAAAGGATTAAAGAAGTAACTTGAAGAGCAAAAATAATAAATATAATAATAAATAGGGTAGGTACACCAAGCAATACCATAAATAACTCAGTGATTCTTAATATGTGGAAACCATCACAAACATGAAACCCTAGGCATTTCCAAAATGTATGTTTATTATAAACAGCTGAATGTAAGGGAGATAAAATTAAATTGAAAATAAAAGGAAAGCAGAGATATGAGAAAAATTATTTTCATTTAAATGGGACTTCCTTTCTATTACATGTTCTGGAGTTGACTGGAAACTGCATAGGTCTATCTGTTGTACAGAACTAATGTAACACATTAAAGATAAAAGAAAACAAACAAGATGTGCTAATGCATTATATTGGAGCAAGCAAGCAAGTACTGGTCAGAGAAGGGCAAATATTGTAATCAAACATGCAGAAACATAATAATATAAATAGTAGTACTAGTCAATGACAAGTTGTTCATCTATAAGTATTCACACTAGAAAGTTTTCATTTGAGCACTGTGTTTAAAAATTTTTCCCTACAATTTAGAACAGAAATTCTGAATCTTAAAAAAAGCAGTACCTACTAATAACAAACAGACCCTTGACTCCTTACTAGAGACCTGAAAGAGTCACAATGGTCTAATAAGGACCTGCTCACTCATGTTACAAACAAAAAAGCCAAAATCAGGAATCTCTGACCTAGGTGACCAAGATAAAGGAGTATTGGAAGGAGCACTTTTCTTTGGTTAAAGGAGGCTTAGGTCAGAGAACACTAAAGAAACTTGACATCCACAAGCCTATGGGCCCTGACAGGATGCATCCATGAGTCCTGAGAGAGCTAAAGAACACCACAGCTAAGCTGCTCACAATCTTTGAAAGGTCACAGAGAAAAGTAGAGGTGCCTGAGGGCTGGAAGAAAGCAAATGTCACCCCGGTCTTCAAAAGGGGCAAGGAGGGGGACTCAGGGAACTGACAGCCACTCAGCCTCATGTCAATCCCTGGAAAGGTGATGGAGCACCTCATTCTGGAAGCCATCTCTATCCACATGGATGACAAGAAGTTGATCAGAAGGAGTCAGTATGGATTCACTGAAGACAAATCATGCTTAACCAACCTGACTGCCTTCTATGGTGAAACAGCTACCTGGGTAAATGAGGGGAGAGCAGCAGGTTTTGTCTACCTTGACTTTAACAAGGCTTTCAACACTTGTCTCTACAACATCCTCATAGACAAACTCAGGAGGAGTGGACTGGATGAGACAGCAGTGGGGTGGATTGAAAATTGGCTAAACCAGAGGGTCTTATTCAGTGGCACAGAGATCAGTTGGAGCCTGTCACTACTGGTGTTCCCCAAGGTTCAATATTGGGCCCAGTATTGTTTAACTTGCTCATCAGTGACTTGGATGGAGGGGCAGATACATCCCCAGCAAGATCACTGATGACACAGAGATGGGAGAAGTGGTTGATACCTCAGAGGGCTGTGCAGCCCTTCAGAAGGACTTCAACAGGTGGGAGAGACGGGCAAAGAAAATTCTGAAATTCAACAAAGGCAAATGCAGACCCTGCATCTGGGGAATAACCCCACGCAGCAGCACAGGGTGAAAAACAGCTCTGCAGAAATGGACCTGGGGCTCCTGGTGTATAAAATGTGTCCATGAGCCAACAGTGTGTCCTGGGGGCCAAAGAGGCCAATGGTGTCCTAGGGCACATTATGAAGAGCATTATTGCCAGCAAAGCAAAGGAGGTGATTCTGCCCCTCTACTCAGCCCTGGTGAGGCCTCCTCTGGAGTGCTGTGTCCAGTTCCAGGCTCCCCAGTACAAAGGAGACACGGAGCTCCTAGAGAGGTTCCAGAGGAGGGCAGTAAAAATGATTTAAGGGACTGAAGCATCTTCTTTATGAGGAACAGCTGAGAGAGTTGGGCTTGTTCAGTCTCGAGAAGAGATGACTGAGAGGGGATCTCATGCCTATGTGTATCTGAGGGGAGGGTACCAAGAGGATGGAGCCAGGCTCTTCTTGGTGATACCAAGCAGTAGGAAAAGAAGCAATGGACAGAACACAGTGCACCAGAAGTTCCATCTGAATGTGAGAAAGAATTTTTTTACTGTGCAGGTGACCACTATTGCCCAATATTTTTTAAAGTCTTCATTTATGACCCAGACAATGGGGCAGAGTGCACCTTCAGCAAGTTGGTTGATTAACAACTTGGAGGAGGGCCTGATACACCAGATGGATGGGTTGCCATTCAGAGGGATCTGAGCTGACTGTAGAAATTGCACAACAGAAGTCCCTCGAAGTTCAATGAAGGAAAGCACAGAAGTCCCACAACTGGGAAGCCATAACCCTATACATCAGTTGGGGTTGGAGGCTGAGCATTTGGAAAGCAGCTTTGTGAAGAAGGACTTGGAACTACAGAGGGCACCACTTGAAAAATAAACCAGCAGTGTATATAAATAAATACCTGATGAGGTCAGGGAATACAAAATACAGACTCTTTTAATTAGTGCCCAGTGACAGGAAAAGGCACAACAGCCAGATACAGAAATACAGGACATTAGACTGAAACACAAGAAAAACTTCTTTGCTCTTTAAGAATGGTCAAATCACAGAATGGGTTGCCCAGCAAAAGACTGTGAAGATAGACAAAACTGAACTAAAAAACATACTCAGCATCCTGCTCAGGCTAACTCTGTTCTGACCTCTAGGGGTGGCCTTGTCAATCTTCAGACAGCCATGCTGACATCCCTTCACAGAACCTCAAAAATTCTGTGATCCTCTGGTATTTTGGCTGCCAAACCCTACATATCTTTCTAAACCTTTCCATTTCATGCCATCTACCTTTCTTCCTCCTGCAAAGTTTACCCGAAGTTACTGCATCCTTTCTGATTGCTTTCTCCCCCCTGCCTTCCCTCTTATGTCCAAGACCTTGTCTGACTTAGACTTAGACTAAGTCTAAGTTAGACTGTTCTCTCCCACTCTAACTGTTCTCAATTTCAACTTCAGGAGTGCATTTCATCTGCTGACCAGAAATATCCTATCACTTCTTAGAAAAAAAAAATTGTAATGGGGTAACAAAACTAAAATTTTTAATCAGAAGAATTTTAGTATGATTCAGTAAAGGAAAAATAAAGAGATATTATGCCTTTGCCAATGCTGTTACCCACACATGTTCAGTATCTGAAAAAAACCCAACCTTCTTCCTTTTCCTTCTGATCCATCCCTCAGTGTTTTCATTTCTTGTGATGCCTTTATCACTTGGACACGTTTATGTTACCACTCCTTTAAACACCTGCCTGTTACATTTACAGTTTCTATTTCTTAAGTTGTTTCTCATCTTATGTGAAACTGTAAGCTTTTTAGGACAAGCACCAGTATTTTGTTTTCTGACAGCACAGGGGTCCCTTAGCTGTTAAGACTGTACTAGTGATAGATGATCTTGTCTGTGCCTTGGCCCAGATACACACTTTTTCTGCTCATCACATTTTTGTCTGTTTTCAAGAGCTGCTCATTGCCATTTAAGTACATAGGTTTCAAGGCATAGTGTATAACATTCAAAAGCAGCTTTAAAGACTTTGCCATACTGATAGCTCCTAATAACATTAAAAAAATATTTTTTCCCCTTTGAAAGGTCTATTCCTCCTTTTCCATTGATACCAATTGATCTAATTCATACTGAATTCTCTGCTGATTAAATAAATAAATAAAAGCAGCCCAAATCTTCAAGACTTGATTTGTGTTAATGTAGTCATGGTGTGCCCTACTTAACTTCACATAGCTTTGATGAAGATTAATTTTTAGACATATGCAACAACTAGAGGGAAATAATTTTACATGGATATAATACTGGCGATTCAATCTATTTTCCAAAAATCCAAGTGCAGGACAATGACTTTACTGGACATATATTTTAATTCAGATGATAGAATGCACTCTATCTAAATATATTTTGACAAGTGCTCTAAAGTATCAGTCCTTACAGCTGAAGATATGAAACACCATTTTGAAGAAAACATACCTTTTCAGAAAGGAGGAGCAATTTGCAAAGCTATCAAAGATGTTTAACAATATATTATCAGGGAATATGTATGCATGTGTGTTAATGTATAGCAAAAAATATACATTTTTATTGTCACACCTGAATTGGAGAATCAAGAAATACTGAAATCTGGTTTGTATAATGCCATAAAGTAGGCTTCTCCTTGTAATGCTCACATTTTCTATTTTTTTGTCCTGACTACCTGTGTACCATAAAAATTGGTAAATACAGATGAAAGAAGTGCGTTAAATAGTAGATTCAATAAAAAGTTCTCACATCTTGAGAATGGCCTTGCCATTATATGACTGGCAACATAACTTTTCATGATGTTTTATTGCTCCAAAGACTTTTCGAGTTCAAGCCTTCTAACAGTTCTAAAAGTTAGTTAAGAGGGGGAAAAAATTAGCAACTTTGACAGAATGAGCAAAATAACCTCATATTTTATGTTTTCTCTTTAACACATAATTTAAACACCAGGAATCATGTGTGAGAGGCTTTAAGGAGTTAGATTATATTGTGAGCTGCACAGTGTCAATAACACATGCCGGCACCACATCTAAAAAAATAGTTTCAGAATAAGTAATGTAACAAATTACTGCTTTAGTCCTTGAATCAGTTTGTATACTACGTGATTTTTTTTTTTTCACAGTCCTTATTGCATAGCAGCACAAATTTCCTGATGACATTTTGTTTACTGTAGCTGCTAAGGGTACACAGAACCGGTGATCTGAAGTCCTGACCAATGTGCTGTGACTGACGTGCAATTCAGCATTCAGCCACTGCTGTAGATGAATATATGTAGATATATAAGAAGTGATATGTACAAGACCTTATTCTCAGTGTATTTGGGATCAACTATTAATCTTCAGCAGACAGGTTTAAAATACTGTAGAAAAGTCTTTTGTTCCAAATGATCGCAAGTACACAGACTTAGTAACTTTCTTCTAGCTATGAAAAATTAATTTATGAATTATATTCATTAGTACAACTATTCCCTAAGAACAGCATATTACTATTAGGATGTTTGACTTTTACAGTGATAACTTCCAGATGTAGAAACTCACACAGTGCAGTATATTCTGATGTTCAGAATCATTTGGCCCTTAAAAGTTCTATCAAGCAAATACAGGATATAAGAAGAACTAGAAAGGAAATAAAATCCAACGTATGAAATTTTTGACTTGTCATAGTAGACAGAAAACTTCCTCCTTTTGGCTACCCATTTTTTTTTCCCTCTCCATGTCTATATGCTTGACAAAGGATAGTTTACACCAAGGATTTTATTCTGTTGCCAGTCACATTAATGCTGAACTGTAATAACTGCATCTGGATAGAACTGCCTGCCTTACTTTGAATGCCACTTGTTGAATACGACTTTTGACAGCAGTTGGATATGGCTCTAATTATTTTAAGAAATTGTAAGTTGTTTTTATTTTTGTCAATTAACATCAATATGTGTCCTTTAGAAACCCATTAAGGTCAGTGTTTCTAATCCTTTAGAAACCCATTAAGGTCAGTGTTTCTAACATAGAAAAAATACATGTATACATATATACACACTTTGTTTGCACATATTCTATGAAACGAATCCAGGAATTCACAACCACTGTGTAAAGCTGAAGAAACTCCAGCATAGGCCATTGTTTATGTGTGCAGTGGATTTACGATATTTTCTTACTTAAGCTGATATAAAGCTGATTTGGACTACTGACCTTGGATACAGGACAGTCCATATATCTTGTCAGGGACCTAATTCAAAGCTTGATAGAAAAACTTGGATTGGTTTTAAGACACATTGGAAAATCTCTCAAACTTACACAGCAAAGCCAAAAGTTTTTGAATAATACATTTCCATGCTTTAAAAGATCTTTCTTTCATTCTGGTTTTTTCTTCAACCACTAAATCATATTTGGTAAACAATAAATCACTCTTTTCACGCAACATTCTCCTTCCTGTTCTGAATATCTCAACAAGTAACAACACAAGAAACTGTTAAAATTATTTGTATATTTAGAAACACATATTTTTGCAAATAACTTTCGACATTGTTCCTATTCCCCCATACTCAATTTCTTTCATCACACAAAACCTCTCAGAGTATTTTCTTTTCTTTTCTTGTGGCAACAAAGACAAAAAACCAATGTAGCAAATATTAAAGTAATACCATTATAATTAGGGTATACATCTCCATAAAGAAATATATGCTGTATATAATTATTTATATATTATTTATTAATATAAATAAGATAAACATAATTGTAGAGAGAGACAGACATAGAGGTCTCTGTCTATAAAAAATATTGTGAAGATATGGTTTTGTCTATAAAAAATATAGTACCAAGAAAGTACTACACATGTCTGCAAGGTACTTTTCTGTTGCATTATAGTTGGTTACTGCACATCCATTTACAATACTGAATTTACTGGATCAGAAGTGGTTCCAAATGAGCAATTTTCAGCATCAGTAGGTAGGTCTCTGATGTTTCACGGCTTGGTTTTTTTTTATTTTTTTTCCCTTGTGGTTATTTTTGTCTTGCTTGGGGAGGGGGTTTGGTTATGTCTAAATATGCAAACTGTATCCCTTTATACACAAGAGCAGTCATACCTTGTGAGATACTAGACTACCTCTCAGTGACCTTACAACCTTCCTTTGAAATTTCCAATAGATACACATTTAAAATGCAATGCCAACCAAATCCTGGCGACTTTACAAATATGTAGGCTTTATTTGCAAAGGAGTAACTTTTACCCACACAATAACTTAAACACTATTATTTAGGTATGATGATTCTTTTAGGCAGAATAATTGGCATCAATAGCACTTACCTGATTGTGTGGAATAGGGGTTATACAGCTCTTTTCCAATTCAAAACCATGCAATAGCCATTTTAAAAAAATAATGCAATGTTTGAAATTTATGAAAACTAGGTTTTTACTGAAAATGCTTTTTAAGAGGCTTCTAGACACAAATATTGCAATTGTTACATTGTGGTTAAAAGTGCCATATATAATTATTGATAGAGAGATAGTGCATACTAGACCAGGAGGTTTAGATCAGTTGATATGTTAATCAAGTAATGAGTATTGCATTGCATCGTAAAAACAATGTCAAGCCTCTTTTCACTAAGAGAAATCAGCTACATGACTATTGGAGTCTCACCAGCCTACGGAAAGGACTTAAAGAAATCAATATCACACAGAAAGATGGATCAAGCATGAATCAATGCGGCAAGCACATAACAAAACAGACGTGGAATTAAACAAGAAAAAAAAAAATACAAACCAAACCAAAACGGAACCAAACGAAACCAACAAAGATTGTCGCTTAACCTGTTTTGTCAGAGCTGGTATTGATGGTATTGGTAGTGATGGAAGTGAAGGTAGTCTTTGCGCTGTCCTTGGTAGTAACAGATTTCTGCTTATTTTTCATGGCTTCCAGTGCTTTGAGCTTCTTGGCATGTTTAGTGCCTTTGTAGTGGGCCGCAGCCTGGCTCTACAAAGGAGAACAAAATGAACCATGCAATCAGGCTCATTTCTAAACTAGCATTCTCTGTATTAGTACAAATACAGACTACCTTTCAATAATGGGTACCACTTACATTATCCAAGTAGTGACCAAACAGAAAATTATAATTAGAATGATGCTTGGAAAACAATGGAAAAAGTACCAGAGCAACGCAAATTCAATAAATACAGTATATTACTGTATAACAGTAGATTACTTTCAGATTAAAATTAGGTTGTTTTAGTCTACCTTGCTAATATTAGTTTTTTCTATTAAGATTCATGATGCTTTCAGATGAAAAAAAAATAATTCTCAGGCAACGGGGAGGATTGCACTCTCCTCCCAGTAGCTTTGTACTTTTCCAGTTTCCATTTCAAACTAGAATTTTTGTCCAAGCTTCCTTCAAAGAACAGTTTACTTCTAAGAGTGGTATCAGCAACTTCTCAGCAAAGACTGACAGTAAAAAACAAACCAAAAGTACCCCAGACCATAACTAAAGCCCAAACGAAAGCAAAATATAAAACACAACTTTTAAAGCCCATCACCAAAGACTTAACTGAATGTGAGGCACACATGCAATTATCTGGTTATTTAAAAATAAATTAAAAAAAAAAAAAAAAAGAGGATTACTTTTGTTCATCTGCTACAAAAGGTAGTGTATGAAATTCAAAGCCAGGAGCATCCTTTCAAAGGAGAAAGCTCCCACAAATCCTGTCATAGTCCCAAATTTATTTTGGCTACTTCATATTGTTAAGCTAAAATAGATTTGTATATGCACTGCTATTGAAATTCATATATTACATTGCAAATAACTTTATTATTTCAAGAGTTATTACTAAATTTATTCATTTAATATATGTGGAAATATATTTTAAGATTAGTATTTGAACTATTAGATTAAACCTTATACAAAACCCACTAGAATTTGGATGAATATTAGGAGTTTATTTCTTCCTTAACTGTTTGAAGTTTTATGAGAAAGATGGTCTTTCAGTTGATAAGTTGACAACTTGAAAAATTGCTTATATCTTTCCTTTTGAACTTCAAACTTTTATGGAAAGTAACTCCTCCATTACTTGAAAAAGAACTTAGACTTTAGAAATGTAGTCAAAATTTAGCTATTACAGAATTGAAAAAAACCAAAAAGCAACAATTCTGGGTCAGCTCAAGGATCCATAAAAGTCAGTATTTTCTTTTTAGAAAGCATGAAACAATAAAAGATAGATACAACATAAAAGAAAGGTAAATGCTTTCTATTGTGGAATCAAAAGTATCAAAAAATTATATGGAATTTAGTGGCTACAAACTTACAGTGTCAAATGGGATAGAAAGCCACAGTCATTCCAATCACTATGCTGCTCATGCAGGTAGAAGAATCCTGCATTATCTGGCATTTATTAGTTATTAGAGTGTTATTTAAGGCTATTTGTTGTGCTGAATTTTGGGAGAGGAGTTCTAGTGAATATCACTCTAAGGATGCATAGGGGGAATTATGACTTTCAGCTTACAAGAAAAAATTTGATTCCTTCCAGATGCCTGAGATTTGAAAACTGTGAGTAGGAGAGAAGTGGGAGACTTTGTCTAAAACCAGTTAACAATATATGTATGAGTGTATACATGCAGAGATATATACACACATACATGCACTCTTGGATATTGAGATGCATCATTCAGTTTGGTTGAAAAGCCAGTTTCTCTATACCTAAAATAATGTAAATATTGTATTAGGTACCCTTATTGAAAGAACACTGGACAGTGAAGTTTTTAATTAGAAACAACTTGAACAGAAACAGCACAATCATGCACCTTTTACAATTCTCAACACATAACATTGAGACATACTGTAAGCCAAATACAAACAGTCAGAGGATGTTAATTATAATCAGACCGAAAGACCAGTGTTAAGTTACAATGGCGCGTTAAAAATGTCATAAGACTGTACACCCTTGTGTTGCTGTCATGGCAACTATTTTTAGAGTTTCTAGTCAATTTTAATCATCAGTCAGCTTCAGATTCTGACTGCACTTTTTCTCCCTAACTAATGGTGTCCCTAGTCAAACATCTGCAACATATTCGTAATATGGTCTCTAATACCGAATTATGAATGCTGATATTAGTTTGATACAAATCTCAACTTTCTTCACAGAATTATTGGTAGAGACCCCCAAGTTTAATTCTTCTTCATCCACAGCTCTCTCCAAACTCTCACAGCTACAGTTCCACAAACCTCATCTCAAGTTGTATGTTGGATGCTGAAAGAATACATAATGAGGGCATATGTAGAAACTGGTGACCTTTTCATTGCTCTGAAATATATGAATGAAATTGCTCTGAAGTGGAAACACATTGCTCAAATTTAAAGGTACAATGGCTGTTAGACAGAGTTGTCCATAACTCACTTCCCACAGAGTGCTGCCAGTTTACCCAGCCTCTACTTAAATAAGATTTTCAAGTCTTTTTATTTCATAGCTTAAATCTCCTTTTCCTGCAGGGACATGAAGCCATCTGAGCTTGTTTCACTATAACTGTAGCTGGCATGTTAATGGGAGTTCTATTTGAGAGCAAACAGATTGCTCCTAAGCATTTAACCAGTTCCAAATTTGATTATGCTGAACTTTTACAACTTTTACAACTGACCTGGAACCCTAATGAGAAAGAAAAAGAAAAAGAAAAAGAAAAAGAAAAAGAAAAAGAAAAAGAAAAAGAAAAAGAAAAAGAAAAAGAAAAAGAAAAAGAAAAAGAAAAAGAAAAAGAAAAAGAAAAAGAGAAAAAAAAAAAGTCTGTAATTATTTTTCCTTGCAGAAGATGCAGGAAATGCAAAAATATCCATAAATATATTTCTCAGCAAAGCAACATAAAATATGGCATCTCATGGAACCATTTCTTGCAGCCAGAGGACCAAAGTCATCCTTACTGCTTAAATGGCTTTTATTGTAGCCTATAAAATTTGTTGCTTAAAGAGTATTTATTTGTAGGATGAATACAAAAACAAAATAGATCATAAAATATAATTATTCCAAATTTTCATGCCAAATTAAGCAATAATAGGAGAGAGCAGAAGAGTGAAAAACAAGTTAGTACTAGTTTTGCTGCTAACCATGATGATTAACTTAATGAAGCTGAGAAAAGTCTCCTTCTGGAACACTTTTACAAAAGAATACATTAGAAGAATACTTTAGGAAAGAGCTTACTTTCTTCCTTCATCACAGTTTCCATGTTTGAGGCACAGAATTAATCCTAACACTGAGAAGACAAGTCACTGTCAGCTAATGTCAGTGATGAAGCATGAGAAATATGTAATATATTGCTGGTGCAATGTTATAGAGAACTATAGGAAACTATATCCATTGTTGAAAAAGATGTCCAACATGAAAGTAAAAATTATTTTATTAATATTTAGTATAATAATATATAATTATGTAAGATATAAATATAGTAATAAAAGTATATAACTAATATAATTATATAAATATAGAATATAATTATAATAATTTTTATTACTACTTTGTATCTAAGTTGAATACTCAAGGATCCTTAAATAAATTTTGAGAACCCTGATCCTGAAAATTACATGTAGACAAACTTTGGTCTCTGGGAACTACTTCAATGAAGTGGCAAGATGTCTGCTAGCAAATCACTTTTCCATGTTATTTGCAATGAATTCCTGGCTATTTGAGCAGTACAAGCCAATTTAAGCATCTCCTAATATTTTCCTCAGGTTCTGTGTACCAGTGTTGAATAATTAGAGACTTTTCTAACCCATACATTTTATAACCTTGACAAATTGCTCAAATATAAAAAAGGATTTATCTATAAAATCTGTCTGTATATTTATGTAATAACCACACAGACAAACAAACTATAAAAAATAAAAATTCTGTATGCAGATGTGAACAGTTAGAAAACAGAGCAGTAAAAACTCAGCTGTATTTTCTTTGCTTAAGTGCAGTATTGTACTACAATCACCATCAGGACATCATATTACCAAGCAAATTGAAATGTGTAAAATATACTGAGAAAGATGAAATGTTTTAAACAATCCAGACAGTATTCTCTTACAATTAAAGTCAACATATCTACATGGCAGTCTTCAAAATAAGTTTGTCTGCCTGACTAATGTACTTCACTGGATTATATGCCTTCTCACTTACGCTCTTTAGGCAGTGGTCCAACAAAAACACTGTGATTAGTTTTTACATTGAGACAAAAAACAGATCTAGTCCTATTCTCAGAGTTTTTGACTTTGCAGCACTGCATCTTCTTTTTCATATCCCTGCCGATCCACCTGATATTACCATTCTTCTTACAGATTGTTTTCCTGCCTTAATCACTCCCTCTAGGCAATGTCTTCATAATGAAAGCCAGTTAAAAACAAACAAACAAACAAAACAAACAAACAAAAAGCCAACAACTTTTGCAAAAGGTGTAGCAAATATGTTCCACTGATTCTTCCTCACAAAATTAAATCCAACTATCTTGAATTATGTCTTTCTCATTTCACAATGCATTTTGAAAGATGTTTATTATGGCGAGTGCTCTCCTCCACGCTTGCTATCTAGTAGCAAGGCTGCACCCTAAGAAAGCACAAAACTGAGAGGGCTGAGAGTGCTGGAAAGTCTATTCTGTCTGCCTGGGACTTCAGAAGTTCATGCCATCTCTTTTTATTTTTACCTGCTACTGGATGCTATCCTCACCTCTGCTATTATTCACAATGCAACAGTAATAATTTTGGCTAATAGATCTGCAACTCATGTGAGGGTTCTCCAGAACAAAAGCTCTAAAACAACCAAAAATTAGATCCTCAGTTCAAACTGATACTGTCGGTGAGCTGGGCACACATGGAAAGCAATAATACATAACAGCATAAGCCAAGAAGGCTTCTGTCCTTGATGAAGTCAGGGAAATTGCTTATGAGATGTCTAACCCACATTTTCATAATCTCTGAGTACAAATATTTTCCTATAGTTGGACTGTCAATAAGTATTTGAAAAATAATTTTACTGATGTCCTAAGCACACAAGAAAGTGATAAAACTCAAATGACCTTTACTTTTGGAACAAGTGTGTCATTTTTTTTTTCTAGTGACTCCAAAGCCTGGCCAGGCAGTGATGACAGCATTGCCCAGGGAAGGTTGCAGAATGCAGCTGAGACATCTGTACCCTACCAGTTATGTGCCATTTACATAACCAGAGCTGATGTCTATGGAACTTCTCCAGTAAGTAAACTGGAAAAGTTTACAGGGAGAAAGTCTAACAGCCCTGACATGCCCAGCACTTGGTTCAGCCTAAAGCAGGGCTCTAACTGCGCAAAACAGCTAAAAGATTTTGTAGAGGATTGTGCAGTCTTTTTCATAGAGATGTATTTAGTAGGTAAGCTTTTACTTGAGGCTATATTAAATTTAAAAAAAAATACTTTCTTACAAGGCCCTTTATTTTTTTTTTTTACCCAGTGAGTGCACATGGGAAATTCAGGATTACACACAAGTGCTGTGCTTACCCAGTAGAAAACAGAAAAACTCCACAGATTTTAGCAGTTTCACAGACACTGTACATGAAACAACTAACTACTTGTGCAAGCCTTTGCAGAATAGGAGATTAAATGAAAACATGTAACGTAATTTTTAAAGACAATGTCAACACGATGACATGTTTCATACTGAACAAGTATCTTAATTTCTGCCTGATACATACAAATTCAATCTGCAGTCAATTATGGTGCAGATAAACATTGCCTATCATTATTTCTACCTTCTGCTAAGCTTACCTTTATCTTTTGATTTGTGTCACTTAAATTTTTTGCGCAGTCTATCACAATACAACTCTGTAATCTAATTACCTTATTCACTCAGACGTAATTGTGGCACTAAACACCAAGGATATGTGTAATATGATTTCTTTTGGACATGTTCTGAGGGAAGGCTTT
Source organism: Phylloscopus trochilus trochilus (assembly GCA_016584745.2). Classification (NCBI taxonomy): domain Eukaryota; kingdom Metazoa; phylum Chordata; class Aves; order Passeriformes; family Phylloscopidae; genus Phylloscopus; species Phylloscopus trochilus. Next base: position 37,479,964 of record WQNJ02000546.1, read on the forward strand.
CGACCCTTGAACTATGATTGTTTAATTCACCCATTTCCCTAGGACCTAATATACAATAACAGGTCAAGAACCACAAAAGTCTTTTCTATAGAGAAAAAAAAGCAACAAAAAACCAAAAACCAACAAAAAAACAACCAAAAAATTCTCCATTATTATGGCAGAATAAAATATCTGAATATGCTATTCCCCAGGCATTTATCTTTCTCTGGAAAGAAAACACCCTCCTTCTACTCCCTCTTCTCCTTCCCAAAGCATTCATTCAGTATAATCATGAATGTACCCTGAGACTCACTAATCAGAGTGAATGAGTGTTTCCTGAGCTCACTAGCACCTTGCATAATTAATCTGCTCTATCCCACTCCCTGTTCTTGGGCTACTTCCAGAGTCATTTCTATAATGGTGAGAGATTGCACCTGGCAAGAGCCCACATCACATTGTGAGAGATTGGCATTGACACCATTCTTATGGTAAAACCATCCATAGTATAGTAAAATCAATTTCATTTTCATTATGAAAAGGAATATAATATTTTCATTATGGAAAACAAAACTTGTTTTATCTTGGTCAGACGAAGAAGGTCAAAATTTCCTACTTTATTTGTTCCATAAGACAGTATTTTTATGACCGTGCATCTGCTTGTACCATAAACTGCCATTGACTGTGACATTACCTGAAATAATTTAGGCAAGATACAAAAATTTGTCTGAATAGAACACACTGCATTCTGAAGCAACATACACTATGTCAGAATATATATACTCAAGGGAAGATAACTCCAGAAACCAATTAGTTCCCATAACTGGCATTTTTCTTTTAAGGACACCAGTACTTCATGTACGTTGAAATACATTAAATAGGCTGTTCCTTTTGCCATCTATTTCATCCTTTTCATTGTTAAGACAAAGCAGTTTTAAGCTTATTTTGACAAGGTTATCAAGTTCTAGAATTTGGAATTTTATATATTCTGTCTTCCAAAGCAATACGGTTGTTTAGGGGGTGCTCTTTTGATGGGGAGATGAAACATGGTCTTTCGAAAACTGCTATCATCAATAAAATTAACTTTAACATTTAATTTCATCTTTACTCTATTAATTGGCAGTATCATTTATTTTCCCCATAGAAAATCTTGTTGTATTTAGAGTTTCAAGAGAATATTAAACTCATTTGGTATTTTTTTTTCATTAAGATTAACCAAGTGATTAATCTCAGCTTAAAATTAGAATGATATACAAAAAAAAAGTTCATTTATACACACTGCTGTGAGCTATGCATATCATAAAATAAAGCATGCAGCTAATTCAGTTTAGTAAATATAATATATATGCTTCCAGTTTTGAATCTGGAACTAACATATTCCAAATGGAGAACTCAAACAAATGATAAATGCTACTGTTAAAAATGTACTCCAGCCTCCTTCCACTAGCAGTGCACACTACCACGTATTTTTAATACATTGTATTAATAATGTAAATGTAGTTCAATATTCAGGTTGTACACAAATGATGTTTACTTAAAAAAAAAATGGATTCTGTTAAACTTAACATCAATTTTCTGTATAGCGTTAAAAAGTTCAGTTTTTTCTGGCGTCAGCAGAAGAGTGACAGTGTTGGATATGGAGCCAGCACCTGAGTTTGCTCACAACAGCTAATTGGAGTCAAGGGCTTACACATACACTTACCTGCCCAGACACTCATTTAATTTAGAAACTTTTCTCCTTGAACAAAACCCACTTGACTCCCTCAGCATGCATCTTGTGAACTTATAACTAAAGAAAGTTGAGTAGGTGGGTTTAGAGTACCCTGTCTGAGTGTTTTCACCTGCTTTCTGTTGCCAAGGAAACTATTTCTGTCCGTTTATATTCTCAATAAAAATCTCACTGAATTCTGAGTTTCTGATGCATTTTGACTGAAACAAAGCATCATGGAAGAGTAGTGGTCAGACACAAAGATACTACAAGAAATTTCATGGAAAACAGGAAAAGCTCAAAAAGTGCATATTTAATTATTAGTTCCTTTTGATCTGAAATTAAAAAAAATTAATATGACTTCTATATACAAAACCATAATAGAGAGTCCTCAGAGTTATTGTAACTGCTCCTAAACAAAGTCTTAATGCTTTTATTGGAATCACTGTTTTTAATACTGTAATTACTAGAAGCTTTTCAAATTTCAGTTTTGTGTTCAGAAAAATGTTGATTCAGCCCTCTGATTCTTTCATTAAATATACAGTTATACAGAATTTTCAGTTTGGATTTTCAATTTATATTTCAATAATTATTTTAATGCAAATATTTCTTTTGTCCTTTAAATCAGCTCCTACCCATAAGCCGAAATTCAAAACCCACAATAAGAAACATAAATGCTCAAATTTCCTGATTACAACTCTTTTTTTATGTGAGCTTGACTGTAGGTTCCCAGGTCAAATCTCTGGCCTTCTTGTAGAAAGCTGTAAATATGTGTAAAATATCAAGTGAACTTTTCCACTGTGAAAAGTTTGCACAGATGAGCAAAGACCGATATTTTAAGGATGGAAGAGTTTATACATTCTTTCATTCTCTTCATATCTCGAAAGGAACCCGAGCCTTCCATGTGCAGAAACATCCATAGAGAGGCAATGTGTTTCCTTGGACTAAAAGAACTCTCAGCCCACTAGTTGTTTGCTCATTTACACACATTTTGAATGTCTAAAAGAGTCTATGCTAGTAATTTGCTTAAAAAGTCTCACTCTAGGTGTATCCATAGGACTTCTCTCTCTAGGCAGAAATACAGGTTACATCAAAAAAAAAAAAAAAAGGGAAAAGAAGTAAAATTAATAAATGCCGTTACCTACTAGAAACAAAAGTAAACTGTTTTATGTAATGAATCAATATAAATAGAACATAAACAGCTAAGTGGTGATAAAAATTAGCACCATAGCATGGAAGTAAATTTGCATTAAAAAGTAGTTTTATCTAAACAATTAGCCAGGGAAAAAATATTTTGAGAAAAATAATCCAAATGTCCAGAGGGAACAAAGGTTTATAAGGCATAGGAACTTGAAGATCAGTCAGTCTACAACACAGTCAGTTACAACACAGTTTATTCCTTTGCATATTTTTAATTGTTTTGCCTTGCTTTCAATCATCTTTGGGTGATTCTGTGAACACATTCAGGGCCTCAGTGAAGTCCACAGAATCCTGTATGTACCCTACAAGGTTTGCCAGTACTACCAACAAGCACACGGTCAGAGCCTTAGTACTTTGAATCATTATGTTAACACATACCTAGAGCACACAGACCTACTTGTGAGGAAGTCATTAAATCTGCCATTAAAGTTAAGTCATTAAATCAATTAATATGTTGGTTCTTAAAGTAATATATATATGTGGATAGATCAAGTTGTTCCAAAAGTAGCAAAGGCTGAAAACTGGGCTTTGTTTAATGAGGCATGTAGGTTGTTGTACTATCATCAATACAGAAATGGCAATGATACCTTCCAGTACAGAGCTAAGAGGTCAGAATCTTTTACTCCTTTAAGCTGTTAGGTTTCATGCAGGAAGCCACAGTCAGGGATATCAAATAGTATACAAAACTTACAGAGATGTTCTGACATCACTTACTGTTTACACTGCAGTTACATTTTTTCTCCTTCCTACAAACTTTCTACTTATCTGATGTCACACTGAAATCTGAAAATCTGTGGGTTTTTTCCATTGAACAAAACCAAAGACGTTTTGAAGCTAAAAGAAACTGGCTGCAATCCTACAAAATTTACTGGATTAGAACAGTCCCTCTGAAATCGGGAGGACTGAAATCAAGGTTATAGGTGTTGAAGTGTTATGGGACAAGTGTCTCAGTGATGCTCTATATTTCTACATTGGCTTTAATGTTTCTCATCTCCTCTAATCAAGCACAGGTTTTCAGGTTCCAAACTGGAACAGCTATATGAAATCATAAGATGTATAATGTAAAAAAAAGGTTAAACTAGACAAGTATAAAAGTCCTTTCTGATTTTAAAACCTAAGACATTTGTTTGGGCAGAGATTACTTAAAGAGCGAAATTTCCAAATGGTACAGAAATTTAATATTGAGACTCCAAAGTCTTTGGAGCAGGCAAATCTCTGCATATCTATTCACAAAATTAATTAACAAATTTATACTTATTCTTTCTTGTTTTTATGTTGTTTTTCCTTTTGTTATGGCAGGGCTAAGGAAAAGATAGCATGTCTTCCCTAGTCCCTAAAAATTACTTTCGGAAAAGCTGATCTCTTTACTAAAAAACTGTAGAGATTTCTGAATCTTCTTTGAATAAAACAGAAATGGGAATCTTTAACTTCACTTCCAATGATGAACTGAAACTGTGAAGAGCTCTCAGTTTACATCTGTGACATGTCACTGCTGGGATAATTAGTATGCCTCAGTGCGCTTTGCAGCACCCCAAATTTATAGGATGGAGCACATCATACTGAAAACTTCTATCTAAATAAAGACAAAACTCCCAACAAGGAAATCTCCTCACAGGTTTCTAAACTGGTAGAGGACATTTGGGGTGTATGGACAGTTTGAACTGACTTGGACTCAGTGACTTTCAGGATGCCTTCTGGAGTTCAACCACCACTGAGTACAGGTAAAGCAGCAATATGGGACAGCCATGTTTTTATGTTCATAGTTTTATAACTTTAAAAACTGATGCCTAAAAAATTTCTTTAATATGTTATGCTTAACACTCCTATTAAATTGCATAAACCAGTAAGTTCTTTTTCCCTTGGGTATGTATTAACAACTTACTTTTTGCAAATAAGTGCACAAATATGATTAGCTTTTGCAAATTGCTCCTTATTCAGTTACTGATAAGTAATTTTTGTAATTCTGCAGTGTAAACAGATGTTATTTTCCACTACATATTCAGCTGTAATGAGCTAATTCAATGTGTTAAAAACAACAAAAGTTCTTCAAGAATGAGCTATTTGCTTCAATATTCCAACCTCCTTTGAAATGTGTTGAAATCACCCATGATAGAAAGCTAGCTAAGTACTGTAGAAGCCCTGTTGCAAAACTTCATTTATTCAAATCCTAGCTGTGTTCTGTTACCTTCCTAACATACGTTATCCATCATATTGATCCAAAAGTTATTTTTTGACCAGAGCTAATATGCTTTATTACTTTTCCTGTAACAAAACAATATTTGGGCACGAGTTCTACGACTGTTTCAACATTCATGCTTATGAAATCATTATACACCCAAATCTAGAAACAATGAACCATGATATTTTCCTTGCCCTTTGGAAATGGCAAGGACTTCCTCACTATGAAAGAGAGAAAAATAAAACCAAAACAGAAAGCAAACATGTTAAGTTTAGATTGTGTGGGTGAAATCCTGGCACCACTTAAGTCAACAGAAATCTTGACATTTATTTCACCCTGGACTGGCAATTGAAAGCAAGTGCAACACTCCATCTGGACACAGTGTGAAGAATTTAAAGATGGATGGACAGCCTTTGACTAGGCCAACAAAACTGTAAATCACAGAAACACATCAGATGGGAAAAATCTTGTTTCCACCAAAAAAGGTGTCATAAGCAACTTGGAATATGCTAAACACCTACCCTCACTATAACATTTGTTTGAGTAACAGCACCATCTTGATTGGCACTATATGCTAATAATCAGATGCTACTGGTATCTCATGCATAAATACATACTACAAAATAGAGAAAAATAAAAATTAAGAATATCAGAACAATTTAGCTCAAATGGAAGTGACTTGGTTTGTTTTTCTGCTCTTTTTTACTAGGTTTTCCTTAACTGCTAGAGATAACTACAGGAATATTTTTCAATTTCTTTTACATTCTAGCAAGCTTTTTTGAAGAAGGTAATTGTATGTGTTTATAGATATAGATGAGATGATAGGTGTAGATATAGATAGATAGATATAGATACACACATAGCATGGAAAAGTTGCCATCTCACCAGAAATATAATATTAGATGGAAAGCTCTCCAGTGTGGAGTACACTTAAGACAGATATACATATATATCTCCAGCAAACACCCAGCCATAAGAGAATTTCAGTTTTGCCCGAGAGATATAATCCCTTGTCCTTTTTCTAGTGGGTTGCAAATAATTTGTGCAGTAGTTTATGGACAGATATAAACATATAATGTATATCAGAAGCATCACATAATGATATCTAGGGTGTATAACATCAGTAGAAGGCAGATAATCATTAGAACTCTCAGTTGTAATAGAACTTGTGAGACTATTTTTCCATTTTAGATAATTTCTTACTTTTGATCCCAGAGCTAGATTACATCTGAGTCCATCTCATAATAAAAATACAAACAAAATGTAATACAAATAAATAGAATAACTCAATTTATCTCCCAGAGTTTTATAGTATAATTGATTTCAAGAATGACTTATTCTCTTATGAATAAACCTTAGATAGACTGAGAAAACCCTACCTTGAAAAGACCTTAAGGGTGTGATTCAGACCATGGATTTGGAAGGGTAATAGCAGATAGCAAATGCTGTGACTGTAAAAGAAAGGACTTGCAGGTGTAGGCTCTATGATGTACCAAATTATGACAAATATTGCCAGAAATTTATCTGCCTGAGACAAATTCACTGGCCTGAGACAAGTCAACATTCCCAGGGCATCTTCCTGGCTTTCAGAGTTAATGGCTGGAACCATGTCATCCCTGTGCCCATGCATGTCATCCCCCTCAGAGCCCCGTGAGGCCTACACTCTCAGCTCTGGAAGATGTGCCTCTGTGTGCCACCTCACAGAATTGGAATGGCTTGGGTTGTTACTGATCTTAAAGATCATCTATTTCCAACACCCTGACATGGCCAGGGACAACTTCCACTACACCAGATTATGCAAAATCCCATCCAGGCTGGCCTTGAACACTTCCAGGGATGGGCCATCCACAGCTCCTCTATTCAAGTGCCGCACTGCCCTCACAGTAAAGAATTTCTTTCTAATATCTGATCTAAACTTGAGTTGTCTCAGTTTAAAGCCATCCTTTCTAGTCATGTCACTGTAGTCCCTTGTAAATAATCCCTTTCCAGCTCACTTGTAGGCCCCCTTTAGGCACTGGAAGACTGCAGTAAAGTCCTTTCAGAACCTTCTCTTTTCCAGACTGAACAGACCCAACTCTCAGCCTGTCTTCATAGGAGAGGTGCTCCAGTCCTTTGATCACTTTCATGGCCCTCCTCTGGACTCACTCACTCCAGCAAGCCCACATCCTTCTCTCGATGGAGGTCCCAGATCTGGACACAGCATTCCAGGTGGGGTCTTACAAGACTGGACAGAGGGGCAGAATCTTGGCCTGCTGCCCAACCTGCTTTTGATGCAGCCCAGGATTCAGTGGTCTGCCTAGGCTACAAGTGCATGTTAATGTGTCAGGCTAAGCTCCTCATCCACCAGTATTCCATTTTTTCTGTATTCCTCGCAGGCTACATTTCCTTCTTCCCACCCTGTAGGCTTCCTTTTTGTGTTTTGCATTTCAAATACAATCTAGATACTACTTCCAGCTGAGAGGTTTCAGATGTATTAGCACCTTCAGGCTCACAGAAGATAAATCTAACAGGTTACTTTAGGCAGACAAGTGGCCAGGAATATAACTGGGAGCTTTCAGGCTAAGCCGAAGGGTTGACTAGCTCAAATATGGTAGGAGGACAAGCAGTTACCTGCTAGCGATGGATTGAATCTACAGCCAAAGTTTGTTCAGTCACATGCAAACATCTTTCTGTCAAACAGGTCTATGACTTCTACAAGTTCAGGAATATGGGTATAATCCCCCCTGATATTTTACAGGAGGGAGCCTCTGCCTCCTTTATCTGATCAACCAGACCACATATTTGGTCCTGCATATTACCAGCGGAGGCAGCAACAGAATTTAAAACTCTTTGTTTTCAGAAAATGTGCAGATGTGGCACCTGGGGACATGGTTTAGTTGGACTTGATATTTGAGATCTTTTCCAGCCTTAATGAATCTAGGATTACATGACAATATGTCTGAATGTGTGGTTATTTACAGTGCAAGAATTTCAGAAAATTACTTGATGTGAATGATAAAATCATCATCCTGTTTATTTATCCTTTGGTGCTGATAAAAGAGAATTATGCTTCTCCCCAGCCAAAGGTCCTCAAGGGCCAACCCATCACTGATCGGTTACAAGTTATCATCACTTATCAGGCTGAAAATGTATCTTTGCACACACCAAAACAGCTTGCAGTGAAACACCAGGAGCCCCTGCCTTGTCCTAAATGTAATTCATGTTCTATTAACAGCATACGGAAACAAAATGAGCCGCTGTTACCCACTCAGCCAAGGAAAATCCCGCTTCATAGCCAGGGCTCAAACCCCTCAATTAGTTGTGAATATACTCAACTAAAAATGCATATTTAGAATTGGTGGGACCTCATTCTATAGAAAAAAGGTATCATGCCTGCAAAACACACAGATTCTTATGACTGCAACAATCAGTTTCAATATTTGAATTAAAATTCATAGTCCAATTACTCTATAGTGTTGCTATACCTCCCCACTGAGAATTGATCTGTTACTATTCATGTCAGGAGCAGCCACAACAAATCGCCAACATGAAGACATCAGTAGTGGTGGGGGAAGGAGGGTAAATATTTTTGGCCTTCACTTTCCCATTCAGGATATACAGAAATCGACATCTTTTGAATACAAGCAGACTTTCTGAGACAGTTGTTATACAATCCTTGTTAATTTTGAAAATCCAGATTTAAATCAGTTACCCACTTAGACTGTTCTAGAACTGCTTCTCTCATTATTCCTTATTGCAAATACCAGAAAAAGACTGATAGAATTCAGCCACCTTAACTTTTCTATTAGTGAGAGAGAAAAAAATTATTAATAAAGGCTGACTTTGGAGAAGATCTGAATCTCAAATAACCCCAGATGAAGAATGCCAGGATGACAAACCTCCTCCCAGCTCAAAAAAAGGAAATAGACTTGCACTGGCCGGGGTTATATATTTCAAGATTCTGTTTTCAAGCCTTTCTACTCTCTGGACTTCGACATACTTTCTTTGGGATAACATTTTCTTGGGCTTCAACCAATATCATTATGATCATTCAGCATTAATAGCTCCTGGATGGCTCTAATTATTCTCCTACTGTATATTTTGCCACCTGAAATTTTCCATTTTTCAAATCACCCCTCTCTGTCACTATATCCCAAATGTTAATCATGAATTATGACAGACTCAGAGTCTCCTTTTTTCCCACATATTGATCTCCTAGTTTGCATCATTGCACCCATTACTCAATATTGTTTATTTGTTTCTTCTCCTATATAGCTCCTTCTCCCTCTTGCATACCTTAGAAGAGCACACCTCATTGTCTGGACTAGAACCTTTGTTTTCTCAGTCCCTACTCCTCCTCATGATCCCTACTGCTGAATTCCACTGTGTCTGCTGCCTTCTTTGTCTCAATGTGTGTCCTCTACCTATTTCTTGTCAAATTTTTTTTTTGGGTGGCAACACCACCTCCAACAGCACTAATTTAGCACAGGAGAAACTAGTAAGCCTACAAATATCCCAGGCATCTCCCTGTGTCTTATGCCTCCCTGGCTTACCATGCTAGTAAAGCCTGTCTCACCAATCAGGACATGGAGCTCAGCCTCTAGAAGAATAGCCAAAATATTTCTGCACCATTTTTATATACATGATGCACATTTTCTTAGCTCTCCTGTGAAGTTTCATTCTTACAGACTTTCCAAAAACTGAAGAGATGTAGATTAGCCATGCCAAATAATTTTGGAATAAAAAATCTTTGCCCCTGAGAATTAAACAAAATAAGGTACTGTTAGATGCATTAAAAAAATAAATAAACAACCAAAAACAAACAAACAAACAACAACACCCCCCCAAAAAACAAAACCCCAAAAAACCCAAAAAATCCACTTCATTCCTCTAGTGTCCAAAATGTTAATTATTTCCATACACTCCATGTTTTCTGACATCTTCAGATATTCTTGCTCATTTATTGCTGCCTCTCAGAATATGTTTATATTAGAAATTTAATTTATTACAATTTTTATCCCTACATATCACTCCGGTACAAAAAACATGATAGAGAATAAATTGAAGAATGACAGGTAACTTGTGATAGGCTATTTGACTAAAATTGTGTTAGTGAAAACCCATTAAAAATCTCTATTCAATAACAAAAACATAATTTTCTGTCCTGTCATTGTAACAAGTGATAAGAGTCTTTGAAAAGGTAGATCGATGTACCTGTAACACAAAAATTCTGCCATATGCTCAGATTAATTACTAAACCATAAAAATAAACAGATTGTCATTTTGGAAGAATGACTTCTATGCAAGTTATTAAATTCTGTACTTGGCAAACAAGGTATTCAAGCAGACAATATAAGGACTGAGGCTCAGTAATTATTTGTTTTGCAATTTAGTGCTTTTATCATCAATTTTAAAAGAAACAAAACATCTGAACAAATATCCCATAGTTTTAAAATTACTGCATATACAATTGGCTTTTTGAATGATGAGATTCAGACAGGTTTTTTATTGGTGTGTAGACTAAGGTGAGAGATAATAATGCTGAAGTGTCTGCAGCTAATGAAAACATAACACCTTCTATTGCGTGACATGGCTCACTGCAAAAAAAGCAATATATCACTGTCCTGAAAATGACCAGCAGGAATAGGAAAATGAGCTATTGCTAATTAAACCTTTTATGTAAAAACATGATTGCTAATCAAATCTTTATTACCCCACACTGTCACATTCTTTCTTCTTCATTTGCACTTCATCCTGTAATCTTTGAAGTATCAACTTTACAGTTGTCCTATAGGCTGTAGTTTTTTGACATGTGAAAGAACTAACTTATGACAATGATTATTTAGAGAAGATACCTAAAATAAGAAAGTGACCATAGATGAAAAAAGAATGGTACAATTAAACTACAACTGATCATTCTGATAGCTAATTAAAAGTCATATTTAAATTATTAGCAAAACATAAGGTACTTCCTCAAGCTGAAATTTCATGTTTCTTGTGACATCTGAAAGCCACATTTATTACAAGGAAAAAAAAAGTCTTATTCAGTAATGACCACAAATTAAGAACAATTCATTAAAGAAAGGGATTATGCCTTTAGATTTTAATTATTTAACTAACTTGTGATACAACCTTCATATAAATTGAATACTGAAGAGAAATATCACCCTAACCAAATATCTGATTAAAAGCCAACAAAATAGCTTTTTCAAAGATTCTGGGCTAGCATATAAGAATAGTAAATTTCTGCTAATGGAGTACCACATAACAATTCTATTTTAAATTCAAATAGTTATAATTATTGCAATATTTGTACAATAAAGTAAAAAATAACATATTTCAAATAGAAAAGCATTCTTCTTCTGTCATGTAGGGAAAGATCAACTAAACTTATTATTTTTGTCAGAGAAATAAAAAAATCAAAGAAAGGACTGGCAATTTCAATACTCTAAATGTAAATTAAAATACTTCAGACAAAAGGCTTGAAGGCAAGAAATTCTCCCACCAAGGGATGATTTTCACTTGTCTCCAGGTGTAACATTATGTGCACTGATGGGCTGATCAACAGAACAGAACTTCTCCCCAGCTGTAATCAGGAGTGATTGATGGTTGGGACAAAAAAGTTGATTATCATGACAAGTCTGCTGATGCAGAGAAAATAGGCTATGCTGGGGAAAGGATAAAACCTGTTCAGAGACTACCTTATAAAATCTCCTTTCTAAGGGATAAAAAGAAACATTTATACCCATCAAAAAATTGCTAACATAAATTAATTCAGTACATTTGCTATGCATTTGTATCTAAAGTAATCCCACCACAACCCAAAGAGACCTATCTAAGCACCAAACAGACTAAATCCTTGTATTTTTAAAATCATACTCTGAGATCACCTCATCAAATAATTATATACATGAAAGCACCAGTATCGTCTACCAGTAGACCATTACTTCAAATTAAACACATGATTTGAATTCATAATTCAGATTTTAAAGTCCATGGGGGAGTTAGGCATAAGTGCCATATTGAATTTTTCGCTGAAATGAAGTTAGCCCCTTTTAACCATTTAAAACCTTGAAAGAGTTCACTTTCAATTGAACTAAAAAAAAAAAACCCGACCCAAAACAAACAAACAAAAACCCCCCCAAAACCCCAAAACAAACAAACAAACAAACAAACAAAAAAAACCCCAACAATGCACAAATGTGGGCAATACGCCCTCCAAAGTATAGTTCAAATGTGTGGTTTTTTATTACAATATAAAGCTCTTAAAAGGAGGTATTGGGTTGCACTTCCACTCCTTCAGAGGATAAGGCTCCTAGCTGTTAGCTGTGATGTAAGTACACAGAATAGCAATATCTCCAGAGACTGTGAAAGACATGAGAGGAGTGATAAAAGAACTCAGGAGCTGAAAAAGTCAGACCTGGAGGTTCTGAAGTGGAATTTGTTGACATCAGGGGCAGTTGTGTTTAATAGCAATTCTTTCAAAAGGAAACATTATATTTGCTCCAAGAAGAGACTGCACAGATACAGTGGAGAAGAATATATTACAGGTATCTAAGGGAGTGCAGATTTACTGACCAAAAATAGATTAAAAAAAGGTGTCCAGAGTCTGTGTAACATTACTTGGAAAGATTTTATGGGTATTGGAAGAAAGTATCATCTACCAAAGCCAAGTATAAGCACTACTTTACTCTTAATGCATTTTTAGAAGCAATTATTGGGGGGAGGGGGGTGGCATTGATAAAAAATACAATTTCCTGTACATTTTCTTCACTTACTCTTTCTGTAACCTACACTGGAACATATCCCTGTCTGCTTGTCTTTGGTTCTTTTTTATGTCATCATCAGTGCCTGAGAAAGTGAACCAGGAGTCACTGCTTGGTTACTGGAAGAGACGATGCTTTGCCACTTTTACAGTGAAATCTGTTATCTGCAGCTACTTTTAATAATCCAGAATGTCAGATTCTCTACTGTATGAATTCTTATTTTTAAAAATAAATGTGAAAGTAAGAAATTAAAACAGGCAAAAAAAAAATCTAGATGAAGATTGCACAACAAATAGATTAAAATTTTTCTTTCCTTTGAAGTGAGGACTTGCTTACGGAAAGTGGTTTCTGTAAAGACTCCCCAGCACATTTATTCTTAAATTTCAATTGCTTTTTAGAGTTGACTGATTTTGCACATTAACTGAAGAAGCTGACAGGAAAAAACTGCCTCAAACACAAGTAACCATAGGGCAAAGAGTGAAGAGATTTCTCTCCTTGCAGCTTAAACAGGCAGATTTTTCAATGAATGTCACAGTAGAGGACTGGAAGAGAGACTTCCTTTCCCCTCTTTTATACTATCTTTCCCCCTGTCTACACTAATTCTCTCATGAATAAAATGGTATTTTTCAATGTACAGTTAAAAAAATACTAACCATTGTCTTCTTTCCCACAGCCAAAAACTTCAAAGAAGCTCTGGTTACCTCTACCTGCCCAACTTTAGCATTTGAATTCCATTCACATATTTCTCCACCCTCCTCCAGGCACAAAATCTTTCTGACTCTGTTGTAACCCAAAGAATGTAGTTACAGGACCAAATCAATTAAAACAACTGGGAGCACATTTGTAATTTGCCTGCAAGACATCTCAGTGAGTAATAGATAATCCACTGAAAGCAGATTTTGGAAGATCTAGGACCTATGAGACCATTTAGGCTGGCATGCTGCCTCCCAGTATAACGTTTTCTGATACATTCTTATATCTTAATTTAATCATTTCTGAGAGAAAGGAAAATTCTGACAGTAATACACAGACATGTGGAGGCAGGTTGCTTTTATTTCAGATTTTCTGTCTTATTAACTGCTGTCACCTCTGTCTTTCCTTCAGCTCTTTGCAATTCTGAGATCCACACCCACCTAAAGTTAAAAGTTGGCCCCATAAGGGCAAATACTGCAACCATTCTCTTCAGTGCCACAAGCAGAAACCTTTTAAACTTATTTGTCTTCATATTCCACAGTCAGAATACCGGTCATTAATCTTTTGCAATTTATAAACAGGACTATCCAAGAGAGCAATTGCCTATTCACATATCATTTCTGGCAAACTCTAGTAATTTAAAAGAGATGTCAAACCTTTTGCACAATTGACTTGTTTTATCAAAATAAGTGAGAGCTTTGAAAATGAAATAACCTAATAGGATGAGCAGAGGTAGGAAGCAAGAGCTGCCAAATGAAAATAAAAAAGTTTGTTTGACATAATCTAGGTCCTACACAGCAACACCTGATGATCAGCTGAATGTTTTAACCTCTCCAGGATCACATTCCTATAGTGACTCTGATACTCAGCTGACAGAGACATTTCTTCTCAACCCTGCTTGTTCACGGACCAGGTAGCTGAAGCATTAGATTTTCCTTTCTTCTGGATATATAGAATAGTTTAGATTAGGAAAGACCTTTAAGATTGTCAAGTCCAACTTTTAACCCAGCATTGCCAAGTCCCTAAGTACAACTTCTACCCATCTTTACCTTGAAGGATAGTGACCCAACCACTTCCCTTGGAAGCCTGTTCCAGTGCTTCGTTTGGACACTCTCTCTTCTACTACCATTGCTGAGTGTGGCTTAAGAGTGAATTTTGAGAGGAAAGTGTATGTCTTGTAACATGGATACAGTGGACACCAAGGCACTCTCCTCACCAGCAACCACCTAAGAAAACAGCTGACCTGAAAGTTAAAGTTCAGTCACTTAAAATTTTCTCCTTCTTCTATTGCTTTCTTGACTTCAGGCAATGTCCCTGTGGGCCTGATACTCCCAGGCTGCTCCATGTTCTAGGACAGTACCGATTTTCTAGACTTTCATTCAAAGAGAGGAGATAGGGACAAGGATTATCAAGGGTTTCTGTAGTGAGTTTGTCTAAAAAACTCTGCAGCTTGCACACCACACAGAGACACTCACATCAGTTACTGAGGGGCACACAGAATATTTATATTGCTGCCAGTGCTTAAGAGGCAAAGAAATAGTCACAACCTTATGATATCAGTCATAAGGTTGAACTCAGTTCAACACCAAAAGTACTCTGGAGTTCAAACATCAAAAGTACTTCAAAGCTAAACAAAGTACTCTATCAGATATGAATAATTTCTGCTTCAAGCGTATATAGATTCATAAAAGTACTGTATAGAAAGTGAAAATTATGGGAAAAGTACTTCATACACCAAAAGGTAATTATTTATATTTTCTACTTAAGCATTTTAGAAATGCTTTAAGAAACTGGAGGTTATGTGAAAATTTATTACTACTCTTAAATTCAGATTATTCTGGATTTCATAATCTATAAATTAAGTTACTTATTTCCTACATAAAAAGGTTATCTATAAGCAAATAAGGATTATTTTCTTTCAAAATGAGTATTTAAAAAATGAAAATAAAAATTCTAAAAATAAGTTTGAATTCTCTAGAATAGGAAAGACCAGAGTTGCACAAGATCTGACTGCAATTCATGTTACAAACTTTAAAACTGTGGTCTAGGAAAGAGGAGGTAATGCTTCTAAAATATGCAGGCTAAGTCTATAAACACAGACTCCACTGAACATCATACTGGGCAGAGGATATACCAGATTGCTTTCAAAATTTTTCATGCAATGTAAATGCAAAATATGCAGTGCTATTTGATTGAGTACTGGAATGCCAAAAAATCAAGCAATTAATACTTTGTTAGCAACTCTTTACTGTTTCTATATTGTATTGATGCAAATGCTATATATCCCATAGAAATCTCCACACTAATCATTTTCTGTGATTACTTGCTACTCTTTACAGTGAATACCAGAGACCAACACCTCTAGAAAAATATCCACTTTGAGTGCATTTCCATTCTGACTCATATTCTGATCTCAAATAAATAGTATGTGCAATTCTGTAACTGGAATCAGTATTTGTTTCTCCTTACTTTAACTCCATACTATGGGAAAGATGGTGAATTATTAGAAAGAAGTGGCATATATACAGAGACAGTTACAGAAATATGTAAATTATATGTTTACATGAATAAGTTAAATTTGGAACTTTTATGCTTGTTCAAGTACAACTGCTGCAATCAGTACTGAACCCTCATATAGTAATACTGATTTTAAGGACATGTTGAACATCTGTAAATATTTACACAAAAGAATTTTTCTTAAAGAACCAGGCTGATGAATTAATATAACACAACCACATTGGTTTGGAAAGACAGAAAATAAAATGCCCCAGGATAATCAATCAATCAATCAATCAGTCAATCAATACAAGTGCTTGATGGCAAATAATACCTGCCAAAAGTGACTTTGGTTAAAAAAAAGGATAAGCACTAAAATTCAAGCAGAAATTATTTGGTTCATACCAAACCAGGATTCTAAATCTCTAGCTTAATTGTAAATCTAAATAACCCATAACTGGAAGTACAACAAAACATGCAAAGAATAAGACTCTGGTTATAGCCACAAAAAGAACAGTGATTAAGGCAAATAGCACTGATTGCTTCAAATACCATTTAATCATATCTCTTCAAATTGACCAACAACAGATTTCAGATCTTTCAGAAGGGTGAAATGCTAAATAACTTCTAGCATTTAACTGTACCAGGCTTTCTGGGTTTGTAATGGATAAATATTTTAAAATTACCCTCTCTGCAAAACAGGCCGCAGGCCAGCTGTGAGTGTCATTGGGCATGGATGAGGAAATCTCTATTCTGTCTTCCAAACTACAGAGAGAGAGATTTGTAAATTAGTCAAACAAGATGTCATATAATCTCTCTCTCAGGTGTGGGATTATATTCACCATCTCTTGTCCAGCCTGAGAAACAGGTGCCTAATTTGTGAATACTCTCTGCCAACAGGCACCCCTCAACTGTCTCTATGTTTCCTTCCAGAACTTCACTACCACTACAGTTAAAATTGTTTCATGAAGCTGTCCAACAAAAAAATCTCAAATCAAATTTATCTGAAGAATTAGTCAAATTTATTTATCTATCAAAACAAAGGAACACAAAGATCAACTGGTCACTAAACTCTTATTAACTAAACTCCCTTTCAGATATGGAAAGCCAACTATATTTTCCTAGTCTTTTTTGTTGTACATCTATCCAGTTCTTTCTGCTCTCCCTAGCTGAGTGAATTTTTTTCACATCTTGTCATACTAGTGGATGTGTTCTAAATTCCGCAACTAATTATGCTTTTGTTGAGTGTGATGACCACTGTTATAAATAATTCTTCACCTGAGGCATTGCCAATTTCTACTTATAGAATCATAGAATAGTTTGAGTTTAAAGAGACCTTCTAATTTAGCACTTCTGCAAGTGGGGATATCTTGAACTAGATCAGGTTGCTCAGAGGTCAGTTCAACCTGACCTTGGATACTTCCAGGCATAGGGCATCCACCTCTTTGGAAACCCATTCCAGTGTTCTGTCACCCTCATTTTAGTAAACTTATTTCTTATGTCTGATTTAATTGGCCCTCCTTCAGTTTAAAATCATTACCTCTCATCCAAAAGTTTGTTCCCATCTCTTTCTTCTAATCTCTGTAAGGTCACAGTTATCCCTACATTCCCTTCTCCAACTCCAACTCTCTCAGGTTTTCTCACAGGAGAGGTGTTCAAGCCCACTGATCATCTTGGTGTCCTTCCTCTGGATGTGCTCCAACAGGTCCATGTCTTTCCTGTGCTGAGGAACCCAGTGCTGGACGAAGTGCTCTAAGTGGTGTCTCACAAGAGAGGAGCAGAGGAGAATCCCCTCCCTTGACCTGCTGCCCACACAACTTTGGATGCAGCCCAGGACTTGCTGCGCTTTCTGGACAACAGGTGCATATTGTTGGGCCATGCCCAGCCTCTCATCCACAAGCACCTCCTTTCTCAGCAGGGCTGCTCTTGAATATTTGCTGTGGAATACTTATTGATAAATCTCATATTTGGGGGAAAAATCATCACAGGATTAGTTGGGTGAGTTTTTCTGTTTTTCTTTCTTTGTTTTGTTTTGTTTTTTTCTGTATTAGCCATCACATTTGGATTATGATTCACAATGCCATTAAGCCCAACATCTACTCATTTTAGTACTTTTGCATTTACTTTTGCCAGTCTAAGCACAATAGTTCATGCTTTTATTTACTGCACTTGTCAGAATTCCAGACTGTTTTCTCTAACTGGAGATAATTTTGGACCGAGATCTGGAACTTACCACCATTTATCAAGAGGCTGCCACCCTTCATCTAGATGTCATCCACAAAACTGGCATATGTACACTCTATTCTGTCAGGCACATTGCTAATGAAAAATCAGAGTAGCAGTAAGCATGGAAGAGACTCTTGCAGATCCTGACTCCTTCTGACCTTTTGTTTTGACAGGAAACCATCAGCTGCTATTCTCACTGCAGTTCTTCATTCTATTGTGCAACCAACTTTTAATAATTTCACCTGGACCATATTCCCCTACTTTACAGGACTGTCACATAGGACTGTATAAACCCTTGTTAAAGCCAAAATATGTCACATCTATTTATTCCCTATTATCCATTAGCCCAATTACACTGTCAAAGGAAAAAATTAAATTCATTTGACATGATTTGTTCTTGACAAATTCATGTTGACTGTTTATTATCACCTCATTATACCCTAGGCTCTTGCAAGTTGACACATCAATCTTTTGTTCTAGATATCAAGCATAGCCTAAATAGGATATTAGTCCTCTGGTCCTGCTACTTTCTCCACAAAAGTTAGAACCATAGCAAAATACTGCAGAGTTTTACTTCATCCTTATCCTCAAAAACATCCTTCACTGTTGTTTTAATGGAAGACCAACTTTTTGAATCTTGACAAATTTATACAGTGGAACAATAAATGAATTAGGTGATGCCTTTGTTTCACAGAAAAGGAGAAAAATAAGGTAAAAACTCAACAAATAAGGACTGATGAGCATCCCTGATTTGCAGGGAAATATTACGACTGTTGTTATTTAAGTCAAACAATAATTTCTGGCTCATATAATTGGAAATATTTTTTAAAGTGTATCATAATGGAATTCAAGTCCTGTGAACACATCAGAATGCTGCCCAACCTTTCTTTACAGGCAAACTGGGTCATCACTCATTGAATGAGAGGGAAGAAAAAGGTAATTCCTTTGCAAAAAATTGACCTTGTTGACAGACACTGATAACTATATAACTTAATCAAATAGTCTTATGGGCAAAGGTAGATCAAATAGTCAAGGCAGGAAAATTCAGTAAATGTTTTTTTTCTTTTTTTCCAGGCCATAAGCAGAAAATTTACTCCTACAGTTACCTATAGGCACCTGAATTATCCTTCTGAAGTTGGCTGGACTACATTTTACAGACACTTTTAGATCTTAGAGGTACAGATTTAATGTTTGCTACAAAACAGGCATTTACTGGTGCAATAGCTCTCAGCAGCTGCCAACATTTAAGTGGCAACATAGGCACTTGCAGCTAAGCATATATTTACATGTTTCACCCTAGACTGAATGCACAATGTGATTCTAAATGATATATATAGATGTCTCTGAAAAAAAAATTGCTTGAAATGGACTTGACAAAACCTACCTTTGCTGTTCTAATGTTTTTGCTCAGCATGGAGAGGCTTTGGTTATTTGCACATTCCTGCCTTCCCTTGTATGAGATTTATTTTAAAAAGAAATACTGAACATACAGCTGTCATGAAGATTTATAGATAACTCCTTTACAAAGAAGCTAAATGATTTTAGACCATTGTAGTGCCTTTTCTCATCTTTTTAAAATGTGATTTTGATACCATGTAACCAGAAAAAAAAAAAAAAAAAAGCTCTACTGCTCTTAAAGAAATCTCTAAAGGGAGAAAATTGTGTATTCTATGCAAAAATAAAAATCCCACAGACCAGTTTTATTGTAAACATTTTCATAATATTGTTGTGTAGCAGGCAAATGGAATTTCTATTCATTACTCTCTGATAAAACCTATCTCCCGCATCTAAAAATAGAGACATATTGGTAGAATAGATACAAAGCCTGGGTTCCTAGACAGAAAAGTTATTTATTGCTGTTATGGATTTAAATTGTGTTCAACAAAATAGGATGAAAATGAAAGGTAGGAATATTGAGTAAATGAAAACTTTTTCATGATAATAGGAGAAAGAATTACAATTTGTGTGCTTGCCATTTATAGTAGTTATCAAAAATGATAGCTAACATCTCTTTTACTTCAAAGCAGTTTTTTTTCTTTGAATCCCAATATTAAATCTTAAACACAGGTGGACATTTCAAAATTATCTAAGAATGGAAGAAATAACTCTGCCAATTCCCCTCACGTTGCAGAATAACATTCCTAAACTGCAGTGGAACTCTGACTACAAATTATTTCTTGAACAGCTTAGCAGAGCACTTTGTGATTTTCACCAGTAATAACTATAAGCCCTAGAATGAGAAGACACCATCATAAAGATATCCACAAATTGCCTCTGTGTGGTAGTGAAAAGGGGTGGAGATATCATTTCAGGTTAATCAATGGGGAGATTTTGGATCGTAATCTCTCCATCAATCAACACTGTGGTTACTTTAAAACTTTAAAAAGTGGAAAAATGAAACATACTCATCAAGAAGGTCTCCCCATTCTGTAAAGATAATATTGATCTATTAGAGAGAGGGGAGCATTAAAACAACTTTCTGGACAGTGTTGGCTATTTGAGTTCAAGCCTCTAACACCTGAAGGTGTGAAGCAACAGAAAAATATCAGCTAGTCTTCCAAGGGTTTTCTGTGAACAGCTTAAATTAAGAGATGTCTTCTGAAACCAGCTTTTTGGACACTGTAGGTGGCTCTGAAAATGGCCTCTGCTTCTTCTCTCTCTCTTCATAATCCTTTCTAAGAGCAGCAGAAAAGGAGCAGTATGGGAGCAAAGCAGTCCTCTGAGTAAAAAGTATCAATGTCCACTGATGGTTTGTTGTTTCTCTGTGGAAGGATTTTTACTTCAAACATTTTATTCTGGAAAATGCCTAGACTTCCTCAGCTGGAAAATTTTCCACTCCACATATCAATTCAAGTCATGTAACTGCTAATGATTAAGTAACTTTACTGATACATTCATCTTGTCTTTTGTCTAGATCTTTTTGCAGACAAACAAATGGTATATCCTCTTTGAAAGGAGGTGTTTCACTCTGGTATGTAACACCAAAACATTTGATCTCTCTTTCAGCTATATACTGTGCCTGGTTCAATGTGACATGCTTTTTTCCTGAGACAAAGCTGAAAAAGCTGGAAATTTTGAATGATAAATTGGGCTGCTTGGTAAGATCCACTGTGGCCCACAAGTCTTCATCATCCCCTCCTCATGAATGACTCAGTATCCACAGTCCTAATTTTGGCCTCTAGCTTCTAAATGGAAGAACCTAACTTGACTATTCTATTTTTATCTTTGAGGGACATAACAATTCCAGAGAGTGGAATTCCTTGCACCACTCTCTGAGAATTGGTGTATGCCAGTTTATAAGAGAAGGTGTCTATTCATTAAATGAACCAAAAATCTGGAGTAATCAGTAAATTTAAATATGTGATACTGACTGGTCCAGAAATTGTGACTGAGATATTTTTGAAATTATTTCCAAGGGATAGAAAAGCTGAGGGGAATGAAAAGAGCTACAATATTTTCACACCCAAATGGGAAATCCCTAAAATTAGGCTTCAAGGTTTAATTTAAGTTTTTGAAAAGCTCATGGCATTGATAAATAATCAATAAACTAAAAATAGTACAAACTGTACTTTATGAAGGCAGGAGTACACAAGAATTATTTCACCTCTTCCTATGACTAGAATTAGGAAGGAACCTTGTGGACACTTTCGGGTTTAACCTCACTCTAAGTTAAAACATTTTTCTTCTGACAGAAGTAACTTCCATATTTAAATTACATAGTGAATTAAAGACAGGGGAAGATTAGTTCCCACTAGCAATGCCCATGTGAAGAAACTTCCTGAAGAGCCTAGAACAGCAGAAAAAAAATACAGTGTACTATGTCAGGTTTGGTCTGCATAAACGGTGATTCTGAGAAGGAAATAGAAGAGCTAAAGCCTAAGAAGATTTTCTGTGACACAATAGGTATTACTTGGCAAGGAGCATCACAGCACAGCTCCCTTGGATAATTATGGGAGACAGGTTTCCTCGGTGTATTAGAGACCATCTCCAGTTCAGCTTGTTCTCTTTCATTGCTGGAGGAGTGAGGGGATGCCAACTGGAGATAAACATAACCAGGACTGATAGAAGAATTAGCATCAAGCAAATATACCAACATTATTAGCAGTAATGGATCAGTCAATTTTTCCTATTTACAATCAGTGCAGCACAACTGAAGCTGATGAGCTGACAGGGATATATTGGCAGGGAAAATCTGGCTGAGTGTACAAACACTACCAAGCCATTGTGTTTATTTGAAACATCCTACAGCCTTTTCATCTGCTGAGCGACAAACTGAAATCACAACGTTTCATTTAGGTTCAATTTCTAAAAATTATGGCACATCCTGGAAGATAAGTACATATTTCTAATCTGATACAAAATGATTGACTTACATCAGAATTGAATCTCAGCTGGCAAATGTTGCATGATATGATTTGCTTTCTTCGATGAGGAAGAGGAACTCCAAATGTATGATTTATTACAGCTTTTTGAATTGGGTCCATCTGTGAAGAGAGAAGAAGAAAAATAAAAAGCTTTTGCTCTTCCACTTTGTGCTATGTTATCTAAAATCTCAGATTCTGCACCACACCATACCATGATTTACAGAAAACTACTATTTTTTCCTTGAAAATGAGTATTTCTTCTTCATGCAGTTATACAAAGATGTTATGCAGAAAGGAACAAGAAACTGTCATTAGCTTTCTTGAAACACATATCTTTAGTTCAATTTTATATGCACAAATCTCCCTTTACTGAAGAAAGATATAAGCTGTAAATGCTGAACAGGTTTACCTATCCAAGCATCAACTTGTGATTTTTATATCAGAGAAAAGCTATCTCAGTAAATAAAACAAGAATATTTTAAGTAAAATCACTAAGATAAGGATTAATGAAAATGTGAAAGAATACTATGTATATATAATTTCAGGATAGCACACAATATCTCAGTATTATCAAATAATAATATACCATGAACCAATCAATGAATCTCTTCCTTGAAACAATATCTACACAACTTACAAAAGATACAGATCCTACAAACATTATTTTCACAGTCATTTGGAGGAAACTATTTTGAATAAACTCTGCTTTAAGGATGAATTTGGACTTTTATGAAAAGGATTATTCTGAGCTAACTTCTACCAGAACACCGATCTGATAGTGTCTGCAAGTCAGGGTCCCTATTAAAAAAAGTACCATTTTGGCAGAGAACTTCACAAAACACTACTGGAGGAACTTTTTTACTTGGGGGATTAAAATCACTTTTCCCAAATTCATTGAACAAAATGCTTCTTATGTCACTATTTTTTTCACAAAAAAAATTGACAGATACTTTTAAAATCTGGTAATAGCTTTGCAGCAACTTGGTTAAGCTACTGATTTTTTTTATCTTTAAATTTTTTTAAAAATCACGTATTTTGACTAATTCTGATAATCAGTATTCACAGAACATATCATGAAAAAGTCCCCATCTTTCTCCATGCCCATGTCTTCATGATTCACTATTTTCTAGTCTTTTGGCAAAGGGTTATTAGACAAATAAAGAATCAGAGCTTCTCCTTAGAGTAATCAATTATTCATGAAAGCTGTAGTGGTAGACAGTCATGGCCTCTATTGCAGTGAATCCAGAACAGATCACTACAGAATTTTTGCATCGCCTGACAGCTGTTCAGTCTCAAATATGAAATAGGTCTTTAAATTAATTCCTATTGAAAATAAAATAAGATTGGTTAAAAAAAAACAAAAAACAACAAAAAACATTCACAATTTAAACACACAGACACACACAAATCCCCCAAAGAAAACAAGGAAGACAGCAGAGATTTACAGAATGACAGAATGGTCTGGAAAAAATCTTAGTTTGAGCATCTTCTTCAATTTGATGGAAAACACCTCATACATTTGTGTACTGACCAGCACAGAAGAACACCAGACCCACCTAGAAATGAGGGATGCCACTGTAACTAACTCCAAAATAACACTAGTGACTAAGGGCAGAGTATATCAAGCTCTGAAAGATGACGGTAAAATGTGTAAAACTTTCTTCAGTGATCAAACCATGCTCTTGACTAACATGATCTTGAAAAAGCCCACAATCCAAAAATACCGTTGTATAGACCAAAAAGGACACCACTACATAGGAAAGTAAATAAATTTTAACAGCTCTTAGTTTTTTGACTGCTCCACTGAGAAATGAATCCTTATGCCAGCAGAATCAATAGACCGGTATCTCGCTATTTTTAACACTAAAAAATTACATAGTCTTAACTGATGCTAATTCTGTGCTGTTAAAATTTGGAGAAATTCTGTTCCTTTTGCCACTGAAAGTCTAAAGCAATTAGGGAAACCTGAAGTTCAGATATATGGTCTTGAAGTCAACACAGGGTAACAAGAAATTGTGCATTCTTTGACCCAGTGTAACTGGCTTCACATTAACCACAGCTGTGAGATTCTTTAGAGAGCTTCTTTGTTCACTTCCTCAAGTTATGGCACTTGTCAGATAACATGAGATAATGGCTTTCAGTGTCACCATGTTAATCATTCCCACTATTGCACAAGTGCCCATTATCTCACAGTGACTTGAGAAAGCCAACAAAGAAGTGCTCTGAGGGTTAAATAAAAGGTACTACCATGGTTCATAAGATGGAAAGACTAATTAATCTTTTTTTAAACTGGATTTACCCATCTTCAAAGTAGCCTGGCTCCAAATGAGGTTGGATTTCTGAGGAAACTGATGCTTTCATATTGAGAATGAGAAAAAATATTTTTTAGAATTAAAAAGACCATGAATGTGTATAGAATGTAGTTGCTCTGTGTAATACTTAATTTTAATTTGGTCTCATGGAAAAAAAAAAGTGTGGTTTCCTTCTTAATAAGAGCACAGATTTTCTCTTGCTTATCTGCTGATACAGAAACCCATTGTCACCCTTCTCTTTGAGTGTTTAAAGATGTAGACTTATAGGTATACAACTACGTGGCATTACTGTGAAAAGGATGATTTATATTTGTGGCTGTAAATGAAGAAGTGTTCTGAATAGTTTTCAAATTAATTAAGAAAACCTGCTTCAAAATAACAATCTCTTCTCTGCCAGTTTATGGAATCACAGAATTGTTTTGGTTGGAAAGCACCTCATAGATCATCTATTTCCAACCCCCATCCATGGGCAGGGACACCTTCCACTAGACCAGGTTGCTCAATGACCCATCCAGCATGGCCTTGAACACTTCTAAGGATGGGAGAATTGTTCTTTGATACTCCAAAGCACAGTTAAATTTAAAAACTTAGCACCAGATTCTAATAAAGTTGGGACAAAATTCTTGAGAGGTATTTAAAATTATTATTTTTCCCTGGAGATTTCATTAGGGAAACATCACCAATCCATAAATTCCAAATAAACATCTGAAAGTATCAGATAAACCTACACAAGTTTTTATGCTGGAAATCTGAGAGGCAGCAGGATACTTAGGTGCAGCATGATAAGGACTCAGATCTCACAGATACTGGAAGACACAGTGGAGACCTGCTGCGAATCAGAGGAATAGAGCTAGCTGATTGCAGAAAATAGAGAGCAAGAATTGCAGGGAAATATAAAGAGGGAAATAACATCATGTAGCCAAGACAGTCAGGGAGTGGTGAGATACTTTAAAGCATCTCCCAGCACTGTGAGGCTTACTGAACATTGCCAATTAGACATATAAATTTTATTTCAACTTATGTAAGTGGTATGCACTTTCAAAATAAAGGTTATCATGATAAACTGATAAAACTTGCTTTTTACTCATTATTAATGCTATTTTACAATTCTAGATTTTATTTCTTAGATGAAACTCATTTAATTTAGTCTCATTTAAAGTGAAGGACAGAGAAGTTTGCAATTCACATGAAAGATCATCATTCAGATGTCAAAGCTGTGCAGAAGACCAAGGCTGACAAGATGTCCCTTTACTTCCTCTTGACAATAAATTTGCACTGTAAGTTACAACACAAAGAGAGTTTGCTCTGAGACCGGCACTGTGTTTAACTTGTTGATCACCTTTTCCCTTTCTTCTCTCCAGCACCAGGCATTTTCTGTGTCACACTTTTCCATGTGGTCAGTCTAGGGATAGCACAGTACTTCAAACCACAGGATAACTATTAGATTGAGCATTGAAGATAAATATGTAAGTTAATCTGATTCATTTTTCGTTTCATCACATGCACACCAATAACATTGTCGGTGCATTAATTACTCAAGCTGAAATTTGTGGTGAGATGATATGATTTACATTCTTTGATCAAGTATTGTCCTCCCTTCCCATAATCTTCAGAAACTTACCATACTTTAGGAAAATCCAGGCTTAAACCAAGGGCATGATAGAACTTGCTCCCTTATTGCATATTCTTAGTTTTGACCCAATCACTATAATTTGGCTTTGCTTGTTTTGAATTCAGTCTTGCCAGACCTATGATATTAGGTGTATTCCTTGTTCTTGTGCTTATTATATAACTTGAAAATTCTACTTATTTTTTGGACTGAAGATGAAAAGAGTGGCTGTTACATGAACTTTTATGGAGGAAACACCTACCATAAAATCATCAAGAAGATGACCCAGGAGATCCCTTATTATCCTACTTGCCTAGGACACTTTTCCAGAATCACCATAGCTGCTATCCTTGAAGGCTTTTGTAGCCAAGTCTTTATCTCATTAAATTTTCAGTAAATATCTTTTTAATGCAGATCCTGCATATTTCTCTGCAGAACCTAGAGAGAAATCTGATGCTTTGGAAAGTAAATCTTACATATTTTCCACAAATAATCTCTAAGTGTTTTTGCACATGCACGCTCGTGTGTGTGAAGAACTGTTTTATGCTGAAGCTGAAATCCAAACACTGAATTTCAAGAAATTGCAGTGTCTTCCTGAATTTCAAGAAATTTTATATATATATAATTTTTATTAGTTGTTTTTCTGTGACTTCTTATCCCAGAGGATATGCCTAAGTTAAAAACAACAACAAAGCAAGAGCAAAGGAAAGCATGCAAGTTTGATCCACAAAGGCTCAAATCGCAAAAGAAATATAAACCAACAGGACTTATTTTTTAATTTCGTATTAAAACCAAAAGGCACAATATGAGAATTTCAGATGCTAAAGATTTGCAGTAAATTAATCTGAAATTCACTTATGTCTATAAATAAATACATTCAGGTCAAAGGATAGGACAATGTGGATGCCTAGAGCTTGTTCAGAGCATATGGCAGGCCTAAAGCAACCAAATAACTAAGTATTTTTACCTTAAGACCAAAGAAATTAGCTGAAAAAGATTGAGTCATATCATTATGGTCTTATAATAAGTGAGCATAAAACCACATCAGATCATTGAAGCTCTCAGGAAAAAAATTGCTGTAGACCATTTCAGAAATTTAAAAAAAAAAAAATACCCATCAGAAGACTGATTTCCATTATTTGAACAGCTAAGTGAATTTAGTGACCACCACCTCCCAGAACCTCTTAAAATCCAGATCCTAACATATTTGATAATAATATTGCAATTAATATTGTGTTTATTTGGCCTCATTTTGTTTTTACAAATACATATGTTTGTAGAAATCCAGACCAATGGCAAGAAACCATAGTCATATATATAATTATATACATATAATTATAATAATTATACACAATCATAATATAATTCCTTTAATGTTATTTTGATTGTAACATTGCACTGTGTTAGGGTTGTAGCATTGATAAGAAATAAAGATAACTCAGTGCAGACTCCATTCATTCATTCTATTATGTTCCTACAAACAGTGAAATTAACAAGAGCAATGGAAACAGTTTAAACCCTGTATCAATCTTTGCCATTACCAAGCAAAATCCCAAAATATCACAGCCTGCACGTTATATTTATTGTTCAACCTGACCCATTTTTAAAACTGCACGATAGATGCAATTTTAATACCAATCAGCTCAAATATAAACCTGCCTACTTGATTATTATTGTGCCATACTTACAGAAACACAAAAAGGTTAAGCTATAAGAATGCTCCTCAATGATGCAGAGTCACTGTCATTTATAGCTCAGGACTCTTAGAGCCAGCAATTTTCTCACAGCATAATTTGACTATTTCAAATTGAAAACTGAGCAGTTCCTCCGTGATCTCAGCGGCATCAAGAATTCACAGACCTTCCCTCTGCAATCATGCTAGTCAGTTGTAGAGATGCAGCAATATTATATTAGATACACTACATTGTAATATTATTACTTATGCAGAAAGTTAGATATTTAGGAGAACTGGACTTTCAGACTTACATTGGCTGTATAGACTGCCCACATCATGGGCACTGTGCAGCTGAGTGGGAGCTACTCCTTCTCCAAGAGATACTTGGCATCTACTGCAGTTGCATTTTCAAGCAGCACAAAGCATGTGCAACAGGTCTAAAACTTCCAGGAAAAACATGAAGTACTGTGTGTCACACATTACTGTTCATTTTTGTGTGTGTACTGCAATCCCAACACTCATAGAAGTATTTATTAAATATGCACATAAAAAAAAAAAATCACCATGCAGAACATAATGCTTTCCAGAAGTGTCAGACCTATAACTCTCAACCTACCTGACATACTCTTAATATCCTGGTGACCATGTCAGAAACAGAACAGTTCAGTGATTTTATCCTAAGTATCTTTGACATTCTCCATTTCCATAAGTCCCATTGTTACAGTTGGCACTCCAGAGCTGTTTTTTCCCAAAATCACATTAATCTGTGAATAAGAATCTTATAAACTAAGGAACACAATCCAAAAGGAATGATGGGGAAGGCTTAGTAAGCATAATTAAACACACACAAAAAAAATGGATGTTCAACAATATTTTGGTTTCACATATGAATAAAACAATGTCAAACAGTTAGAATACATGTTCTAGATGTGCTACCATGCATGGCTTATCCTTTTACAGCTAATTTATTCAGTATTGCCCTAGTAATTATAGTGAATAATTATGCAGAATTGAACTCAGCACTAACCATCTTTTCTTACTGTCTACCATTTCAAGAGAGAAGATCTAACCTCATGCTTTCCATGTACCTAAACAGAAATATTTCTCATCTTTGTTAAATAAAATATAATTCATATAAAATATCTGCACCAACTACAATATTGTGCAATATTTACAGAATAATTACTTTTCTTTTTAAAAGTGGTATGTATTAAAAAAAAATTGCTGCCACTTCCCAAAGAATGCAACGGGTAACTCAAATAGGACTTCAGAATGAATTCCCAAAGTAAACTTTTTATTTTTTTTTTTGTTGAAATCCTGTGATTTCAAAAGTGTTTTTGCCTTTCTGCCCTTTTTTTTCCTAAAGGAGCTATTTAATTGTAGCAGTTGTCTAGTCACCTTTCTGATGTGACTCTAGTATTTCTTCCCTTCTTTTTGTTATTTTTTTTTCTTTTGGATTTTTCCACTTGCAAATGAGATGCTGAAGCAGCAGCAGTATTTCTGGCAAGCTGCTTGAATATACAGAAACCAGTCAGAGCTAAAGGATTTGCATTCACAGTGTTATTGCACACAAATACTGTAACCACAGAGAGATTATGCAAATCCTTATACTCTGATTGTCTAATAATGGTTGTCAGTCAAAAGACAAGAATTTGCATATGCTAAGGATAGTGAGAAATAATCACACAGTGATTATGCTAATCAAACACACTAAACAACATGTGAAGGACTGTCAAACTGGAACAAATCTGTGTATGTATGCTAAATACAGAAACACAGTACTAAGAGAACATTAGGGTTGCAGATCCCTTTAAAACATGAAATGCCTATGGGCCTTAATTTGACATCTTTATGAATTTATATTTTTGAAATATGTTTATATATTTTTCCCCAAGAGGTTTTGGCCTTGTTCTGCTTAGAAGATGGACAATGTTCACCTAATGAGCAACTCTCAATGTTGTGTTTTGTCCAAGAGGTTCAATGAATAACCCTAAGCCTCATTGACTATATAAAGCTGAAACCTCACTCCCAATGGGAATTATCAGCCTATTCATTGGCTCTCCTACAGTCCTCACTGGCCCAGGGTGTGAGTAGTTCACAAGTATAATTAACTTATTTTGAAAACCTCTCTTTTAGATAAGAGATAGTATTTTCTCAGAAATAAAGAACAAAAATTGCACATCAGTTCCAGTTACTCAATGTACCTGACAATATGTACTATTATATTGCCTTTCCTATGTTCCCCACACAGTTCCTGATTCCAGATTCATCTGTGAAGGGGCTACACAGACTAAACACATCTTTCCAGCTGCAAGTTGGACTTACAATCCATAAAGTTGTCTGGGAAATGTTTAAGTGGCTTGCCTAACATCTCTTGAAAGAACTCTCTGAGTTGTGGTACTCACAACTGAGGAGTGGTATTCAACTGATTTTCTAAAATTGGATACCCCTTACTTCAGTCCTATCTCATTCAAAATATGCTTTCTGGTTTATGCAACAAACAGAGCAAAAATATTATGGATAATAATATTCTCAATTGTGAAACCATGATTTATCCTCAGTACTTCTCCAAAGGAAAATTCTACCAGACCTATAAGATTCTCCCAAAGAAGAGAAGATGAAAGGCAACCAAATGTGGTGTGTTTATCATAGCTCAATTATCTAGTGGACAACACTCAATACAACAATTGCAGCATAAGTACAGACCAACATAAAACAGATCACCTTGAAAGTGAAAGAATTACTCTTTCCACTACTAGTAGGCATTAACAAAGTGGTGTGCATAGAAAGGGTGGATTGCTTCTTTTATCTGCTCACTTAAGTAAGTAGTGGCAGATGGAAATAATATGATTAAACCCAAAACAATTGCTTAAAACAAAAAGACATCAATGTTATACTCTCCCTAAAGATATCTCTAAAGATACCAATAAAGATAAAAACCTAAGGTTCAAAAACCCATTTGTTTTCTGAGACTCACCGAGAACAAAGCAAAAATGAGTTCATGAGATAAAGAATACATTAAAAAAGGGCATTTTCAGGTTTGTGCTCAAGAGTTTGGAACAAAAGGTTGGCAGGCCTAATGAGGGTTGCAAAACAAACTCCCAATAGCATCATTCATACGTGAATGTACCTCAGAAAACTGTACCAAGTGTTATAACTGCTATTTAATAATAGTGAGTCTTTCTAATCACAACAACAATAAAAGCAGGATGTGTGCCAGCCAGAGAACTGGCAGAGAGACACTTGATTCACTCTTACAAGTGAATTGCTTACAAGTATCAGGGTGCAAAGTGGTCTCTGAAAAGTAATACATTTTTGTATGTGTTTAAAGACAGAAAATAATTCTGCAATGCAAAGTTCCTGTTCGTGCTGCTATTCTTTTTTAGCCTATTTAAACAATTCTTCTTATTTACTATTTTTATTCTGCTCAATAACTGGAATGTTTAAAGATATATATTCTTAAATTTAAAAAATCATATTTATGCTTCAGACTCTATCAAATCTATAATTTAATAGAATTTAATAGCATTTCAACACATTTCAAAATTCTAGTTTGCAAAGATTTAACACTGGGAGAAACTAAAATTTTTAAGCCATACTTGCAGAATCAGAAAATAACAAACTAAAAGGGACCTTCAACATAATTTAATCCATACATCCCATGATAAAAAGAAAAAAATGTTATGGGGACAGAATAATTTTATCACAGGTTCTGGTGAGTAATACTTGAGTGAGCAAGTATTTTCAGGAAGCAAAGGCTAGAGTATAGGAGGGGAATGTTGGAGAGAGAGATATTTTCCAGATTCTCATTTTACAATTTCAGTGTAAAACACTTCAACATTTCAACTGAAACATTTTACAAAGCTGGTCTGTTTGTTTAGCCATTATAATTCTGACAACCTCTTACAACGGAGTAATAAGAAAATTACTGCATTTTTCTCTTGGCTTTTAATAGATGTCTTCAAAACCTGGTACAAGTACTTCAGGTGGAAGCAGAGATATTTGCTAGTATAATTATTTGACTACAGGTGTGCCTTTGGTTTGTTTTCCTTTTTCCCCACTCCTTTCTCTTGAAAGGAAGTTCTATGCTCCTATTTATGAAAATTCCAGAATATAAAACCATATGACCAACTGTCATCATTGTGCCTCACATCTGGAGATCCAAGAAAATTTTATTTAAATTAATTGCACCATCAGGACTCAATACAGAAGAATAATGTTCCACACACTCTTCACGTATGGAAACTGAAGGGCTATAGCTTGCACATGCATCTGAATCCACCCTTATAATAGCTAATGGTTAAGTATGAGGGTAAATTATGTGCATGGCTACATTCATAGCCCTCATGCAGATCACTTAAGAGCATTATATCTCCTTGCATGCAAATAATACTTTAACTTTGCTCCGATCATGGATTATGGACCACAGGAGAAGTCATTAACCTGCTTACTCCCTCTATAACATGATTAGCTCTAAAACCTCACTGATTTTTTAAACCAGGATAAGACTCAGTGTCCACTAAAAAAGAGAGGAATATGAAATTGGAGAATGGAAAGGAAAGAGTTGGAATTTCTTGATATGGTTCAAGGGCTTACATAAATAATGTAAACAAGCCTTGCTTAGTAACTATGTACACATAAACATTAGAACTTGGTACTAAGCTGAGAAAGATCCTAAGAAGATGAGGGAAATAGGTGGTCAAAGGTGATTTGCATTTTAATAACGTATTTCTAACTGAGAAATTAACATGAACCTGATTTATTCTTCAGACTCTAGGAAGCAGAAAGCAGAGAAAGATAGAAAAGCAAGAATTTAGAAATAAATGGAGATTATTCTATTACTAGCCAAACTCCCTACCAGTTGAAATGTCTCATTTTCTTCACAGCAAAAACCAGGAGTACCTTCCATTTGGATGAAAAGAACACACTTATACCTTCACTGGGTACCCACATTGTGACTGTACTTTTCCAGTAATTCTCTACAGATTACCACTGAGATTCATTCCAACTCTCCTGTCAGTCTTAGTGACTAAATCATTAGTGCAATCCTGAGTGCACCGAACAGCTGTGGAGAATATAGTTATGGCTCATTCACTACTTGAAGTGCTTTAATCCCTTCCTACCCATCTCTGAAATGTGATGCATTAAATAATTCTCAGCATGTTTTTATATCATTTGGAAAAAGATGAAACATTAACAGTGTACTTTTCCATGCAATTTCATCTTTGAAGTTTTATCTGAGTGATATATCAAAATTAAAATTTAGAAAAAGGTATTGCCAGGGAAGTACCAGTCTGACCCTGAGTTCTGAGCTTTTTGTAGATCAAAACAGAACTAAATGAAACAAAGGAAGGAAAGAAACCTGTTTTTACATGTGTGCATACAGAAATACCTGTCTACGAGCTCAAGATACCTTAAAACAGGATTCAAGTGGCAATGTCCCCTCCTCCCAAGAATCTACTTCTGTAAAACAATATAACTACAATGACCAAAATGTAGAATTAAGAAGAGCCTTTGGTTTCTGGCAAAACTTTGGTAACTTTTGCTTTTGTGAAAGGAAGCTATCACAAGGTGGAACACATTCACTTCTTTACTGTCATGGCAGAGTGTATTGGTTCAGACAAGTTCATGCATTTTCTTGAATTATCTGATTGTTTAAAGTTGCTTCATGCTGATTTTGATCTTTATATGATTTTAAGTCAAGCAAACTCCAACTGGATGCCCAAATCAGCTCTGACTACACTGGTGATATACAGATCCTGACACACAGAAGGTAGTCAGAGTTCATTGGCCAGGTGAGGGCTGTGGGCTGTAGTCCAGTGAGTAAGAAGGGATGTTCTGTGTCCCTCCAGGCTGGAATCCCAGATGAACTAATACATGCAGATGGGAACCAGAATTTAGGCAAACATGAATGGATGAAGCAGCCAGACGCTGAGCTGCTGCAGGCAAGCAGCCCTGATAGCTCTTCCATCTCCTCAGCTGACCTCTTCCAGCAGGGCAGCATAACCTCACATTAAGTGAAACTATAGTGCCCATTGAGTCTTTAGCACTAGGGAGGCTGAAAAGGATTTTATGTAAATTATGAACTTCAACACAATAGGAAGTCTCATCTGAGTATTTCCCTTTCCAAAGACCATTTACAGACAGGTAATTAACATGAGAACTGAGCTGTACTAGAACTTTTGGCAAATTCACTTGTTCTTATGCATAGCCTTATGACTTTGCACTAGACAGCACAGGCATAATTGATTCAAGATCATCCATGTCTCCAGTACCTCACAAAAGTACCTATGGATGCGAAGACAGGCAATTTTATTGCCTGTGAACTGTGCAGTTTTTTTGCAAGTCAAGTCCTTAAAGACTTGTGCTGCTAGCATATCTTTTCAGAAAAGAAACTCCATGATGCACAAGCAGCTCAGCTTTGATTATTTTGAAGGTTTCAGGTTTTTTGCACCATTTAAGGTCTGTGGATATCATAAGGGTGTATTGTCTCCACTTCTATAGTAAAAGTTCTGTCCTGGAGATACCTAAAACACAGAGTAGGTATGAAGGACCTGATAGCAGCAGCTAATGAAAGAACTCTGAAAAAATGAAGACATAAAAAGTGCAGTGAAAATCCCCACATGGCTTGCTCCTGTCATCTCAGATGTCTTCAGGCTTCTCAGCCCTGTCACTGGTCCTGTTTTCTCTCCAATTAATTATCTGTGCTTATAAAAACAATATCACCAATGAAAACATCATTCCTGCTATTGTAGAGTTTTTATATTGTTGTAATACTAGAGATGAACCCTGCCCCCATGACTTATTCCTGCTTTTCTTGACACTCTGATGCAACAAGTGCTAACCAAGGCCTGACCTTGTATCTCAGCTTTGACAACTATGATTAGATCCTAATACACACTGCACACATTCGTGGACCAGGATTAATCATTAATAATCAGGATCTTTGTGAGACACTTAAGAGGCCAGGAAATATCTTCATCTTACACATAGGAACTGAGAGTAAGTAATGGTTCAAGGTCACTGTGGAGGTCTGTGCCTGAATGCAGAGTTGAAGCCATCACCTCTTCCACCAACTCCTTCTTGCTAGCCCAAAGCAGCATTCTTGGTCAACCCTCACCACACCTTGTGTCTTTTGGTTCTTGTTTCAAAAGACAGTCTGACTTTTACCCCATCAGCTCTCAGGAAAAGCTGTAAGCACAAACAGTTCTGCTATGGGATAGGATAGCTAAAAAGGTACTTCAGAAACAGCTGCAAACTACAGTGCTCCAACCTTCCTCTTTTCCTGCGTCTTCTTAAAAAGTGCTGCTGCACTTTTAGTGCCTTTTTTAGCACTACTGAGAAAACTCTACTGTTTGTTATCTGTTTGTAATTTGCAGAGCAGATTGCCTCTGCAGTGGTTGTGCCTACAGCTTGAAAGAAGCAGAAAGCAAAAGACTCAAATACAGAATTAAAACAAAATGTTGGTTGTTATATTGAAATGGACTTGTGCCTGTTTTCTTTCCACACACATGAAATCCGTGCTATTATAAAAGGCATAAATGCAATCACCCATTTGAATTAATGACTGGAAAGTTTATTTTTCCTTCTTTCCCCCTTTACAAAATCTTCAGTTCACATTCCAGATGAGGAGACACAAAGCATATCTGCAGCAAGCAGCAGTGTCATCTGATTCTGAAAAATCCAGTATGTTCCTGGGAATCATCATGTTTACAAAGGCAACATCTGAACCATTGTCAATCAAGGAACTGCTTTTAGTTTTCCTTTCAGATTTCTGATTATTGAAATGGCATTACCAGTGCAAATTTTCTTTCTGTCAGTTCTTGCCTTTCTCATTATTAACTGCAACTGGAAGCTTAAGAACTTAAGTAGCATTATGCACTTATCAGGATGGAGATTTGTCACGTTAGTTTTATATAGATAAGACAATATTACACCAAAGGCATGCACTCAACACAGGGTTACATCACCTTTTGCTGATCAAATCTAAAGACAAACAAGTCGAAAAACCCCCACGTGGCAAAAGCTTTTATGATATCAGGCTAGTCAGGTTTCCCAACTTTTAACATTAGACCTGGACTCAAGTGGAATGTGCTATTTCCTGGCTGCTGCCTGCAAAATCAGCAACTCATCAGATCTGCTTCTGTCTGAGCCTAGTATCTGAATTTGTACTTTTGTTTAGCCCGATGACTTTAATGTGAAAATCAGAATGACATCTTCTGGCCTCCACAGAAACCAGACAGAAAATACATGTGCTTTCTTAATATGCCCTGATCAGAATGAACACCTCAGTGATGGTGGTCAATTACTATGCAAATATCCAGCAATTGTACCAGTCAAAAGCAAAACGTGTTACAAAAGGCACTTTAAAAAAAACCTCAACAAACAAAATAAAACCTAAGAACTCCCAAGTAAAACCAGAAACGAGAAATGACTAGTACAAGGCACAAGTTAGTTATTAATAAATGGAGAAAAACGGTTTCAGACTAAATTTTCAAAACCTATGTTGTTTGCACTGATGTAAATATAAAAGAGCAAAGCTACAACTTTCATCTGGCACATTGTAAGTCCTGTGTTTCTATAATTATGCTTTTGCTGTCTAAGATTAATCAGGGTAGTTAATGATGCAAAAAATTACATTTATAATCCAGTCTGAATACAGCTGTACTGCAAGCTATGATCTAAGTGCCATTAAGGTAAATGGAATTAATGGGCTGTCCCTGGCAATTTTTATATCTATCAGTTACTAATTAACATTCTTCTGCAAAGAATAATTTACGGGGGAAAAATACATACAGATGCAATAATGTTAAAACTTGCAACATAGAGTGGTCACAGGGTAGCTGTGCAGCTGTAATAGACAATGTGTTGTGCTCATTTCAAGAGAGAACAAGAAAGTGCCAACTGGCACTGCAATCAGTAAAATCTTTTATGTTAAGTCATTTATTTTATATTGCAACAAATTATTACTGCCAAGGATGAACTTTTGTGAGAAATCTCAACTTCAGCTAATAATGGAAGGACTGAGCAAAAGTAGCAATAAAAGCTTGATAGTTAAATTAGCTACTAAGAAAAATGAGCACTGTGTGTTATCTTTGTAGATAACGTAGCACATTTGCCACTCTCAGCTTGATTACTTATTTTATGCATTCAGTACTTGCATCAGTTTTAAAAGTGT
The DNA here is from genome assembly GCA_016584745.2 of Phylloscopus trochilus trochilus. Lineage (NCBI taxonomy): Eukaryota > Metazoa > Chordata > Aves > Passeriformes > Phylloscopidae > Phylloscopus > Phylloscopus trochilus. Next base: position 37,517,325 of record WQNJ02000546.1, read on the forward strand.
TCCTGTAAAACCTTTACCACAATCTTATTGTAGCTCCCTTGTATTCCTGACTTTATGACACAAAAAAGCACTGCATAACTCTTTAGGGTCTCTTTTGAAATCCTGCTTATCTTCTTGCTTATGAACCTACGTACCATCATTTCACATACCAGGAACTAATAGTAGTGAATAAATCTTACAATGAACACCAAAGGATCCAGAGATTATTATATGCCTCCCATTTTTTTTAAACAACGACAACAACAAAATTAAAATTCCAAAACATACCAAGAGAAAACCAGCCAAATCCCTCAAAAACCTCATCCCCCGGACTGCAAAAATGCCCCTAGGAACAAGAAGACAAAGAAGTGGGTGGTAGAATCAAAATCAAATGTTGACTTGCATCTGAAAGCTATTCCCCACACTAAAGGCAGTAGTAGTTAGTGGTTTCAAAGGAATATCAAGATATTTAGGTTTACTTACAGGACAACAACAAATACGTTAATCATTCTGAATTTATACTTACAAAAATCCAGCTTAGAGTTAATCCTTCAAATCCCTGGTAACGATATTATTCCAAGTAAACATCATCAAATTAGGTTTGTTTTAATCTTCCCAGACCCTGACCAAAACTGGTATATAACTACAAGCTACATTATTACCAAAAATGGCAAAAATAATATTACTGGTATTTATATAAGTAAGATTCATTATGTAATAATAGCATTCCTTCAGTTTCATACTTATTTCCTGTGTCAATCATGATGAATCTTGAGTTTATAATACCAATATGACAATTCACACTAACCACAATTTACTGCCTTCAAACTGAAGTTGTAAAGCAACACTTTGCATTTTATTATAACTGCATATAAATTTGCATTTTATTGTAACTTAGTCAGTAAGATGCCAGTGATAAAAAACATCCTAACTTCAGAATTTACATGAACAGCTACTTTGAACATACTGCAGATAATTATCAGATAAGAATTTAATTAATTCACAAATACTTAGTGCAAATTGCATGGGGGAAAAAAAACCCTGAATTCTTGAGAACAATTACACTGCTATCAAAAAATATGTTGCACACTGATAAGACTTCCATTCTAGTGTTATAGGAATAAGCGCTAAGCATTCTAGCACACTCTCTCTTGTATATATATCATCTCCTCCCTTTGTCACTGCACTATGATCCCCCCAAAATACAGAATTGCCTGTCTAGACTGTAGAATTTTGGGTAGAAGGGCAAGAGAAGTTTGTTAGAATAAAATACTGATTCACAAAAGTTGCTAAACTTTCAGAGAAAAGAAGGAAAAGTCTATAAACCCAGTATTGAAAAATACAACAGACCTAGTAAATTTGCTGCTTCAAGAGCACAAAGAGAAATACATAATTTCATTTTTTTTTTCTGAGGGAATTGAATGAGATAATAGATAAATCCCATCAGGAGGGATCTGACTGCATTGCAGTAAATGATAAAGTAGGTGTCCAATATTTTCATTATATAGGCTGGCACATTTGCAATATAACTAAAAATACACGACATATAATGTCTATTCAAATCAATGCTTTTAAAAAAAATATTTTAATGCTTTTGATTACAAAGCATATATTCAGATTAAGAAAAAACAAAACCACAGAACAAGCCACGACCACACACTTGAAAGCTTTTCTCTGGTGCTCTCTATGCTAGTGCATTAGGCATGTTATTGCAGGGTCTAGAAGTGCTTCTATACTGAAGGTTTTGGCAGGCTTCTCCACTATAACCTCTTTGTTTAAGAATTTATTAACATATCGAATTATATGCTTTTACTCTGAACTTTATAGAAAGGAAATGAAGCTCTTTTCTAGGGGAGTATTTATTAACCTAAAATCAAAGCAAATGGAAACATCATGTAAAAGCATCTTCAAACACCATGCCAAATACAAATATTTTTGTAATGCAAAAGGAAGATAAGTAAGACAATTACATGATAATATCGTCCAATCTCTTTAGTTATTTGCTTTTAATAGTAAATATTATGTTAGCAATAGAGCTGGACTGACTGTTCTGACAGTGGAGTTCTGTCTTGTAGTCATCTACAAAAAAATGTGCTAATTCACCAGTAGTTGCTGGGTAGCAGGTCATTGTGCATACCTTTGATGTGCAAATTCATACTTAAATACTTTGAAGACTTAAGGTTTAAAGTCCTTCCTGGATCCTCAGCAATTTAACATCCTACCCTTTGGTGCTTTATCTGAATGCTGTCTTTGAGAGGACTCTACCAAGAGCTGGACAAAGTGGGGCTCCTTCTGCAATACATTCAGTGTGAAAAACAAGTTTTTAGCTAGTGGATAAGCTAGTCTTCATCATTCCTTCCTACATTTTGTGCTTGTTTCCACATTGTTGCCACACATTGTTTCAACAAATGTGAAACAATCAGAGTATTGAACTTCCAAAGGTTTCACAGTCCTACAAATGTTACTAACATCTAATTTTTAAATATAATAATCTTAAGTAATTAAGCAAGGCATTATCAATTTGCATTACATATGGTGGAAGACTGATGTTTTATGGCTAATCTGCATTTGTCAAAATAAATGAAAAAAAAATCATTGTATTATGGTACAGAAACATGTAATTGCAGGAGTGAAAAAATTCTCATTTCATAATTCAGTAATCAATCTGCTAAATTAAGTAATTTTATTATGTTAGGATGGTAGCTCAAGGTAGTGGAAGCTAAGCACTAGAATGGATGGGTGAAAGAACTGTTTATGGTCAATAAGCCCAAAAAAAAGTCCTGTAAAGGATACGATTCCTCAGGATATAAAAGAGGTTTCATCTCAGACCTACTGCTTATGTATCAACTACTTATTCTTGTACTGAGCTCTACCTTAGTCATTAACAAACCAGGGAAGCTGCCATGCATGCATGCTATGCATGTTCCCATCTAAGTTTGCCTCTTTGAAAAGCAGTCTAAAAAAAATATTTCCACAATATATGTTCCTTGGGGACAGTTAAAATTACTTAAAAATGCACCTCTGAAGAGACAAGCACCTTGGTTTTCACTTTTCTCCATGTGGATACCAATGACTTAAATAAACAAACTGAATCTGACTGCTACCATTGCTGTTGCACTACACCTGTGGGTGCTGACCAGCTCCTGAAAGTCCCTCCAGGTGCCCATGACAGAAGCTGGTAAGAGGCCTGAAACAGTTCTTCAACAGCAAAGGGAGATCTTTTGTCAAAAGATACCATAAAGAGAACCATTCAGCCTACTCAAGGTCTGCAGATTTGACTGTTAGGTTTACCTTGGTGCTTCTTAGAGAATTTGGTTACCTCTTTGGAATCTAACCCCAGGTGTAACCCGGATGCAGCTAAACACCACACAGCTGTTTGCTCACTTTCCCCCCGGGGAAAGAATCAAAAAAAAAAAAAAAAAGATAAAACAGAGGGGCAGAAAAGGAAGGCAAATTAATAATAAAGGTAAAAGAATACACAGAATTAATGATGCACGATTCATGTGCTCACCACCAGCTGCCTGATGCCCAGTCTCCCCACAAGAAGTGAGCTGCCATGCCCCAGACAACTCCTCCCAGTTTTGTTGTTCAGCATGATGCCATATGGCATGGAATATCTTTTTGGCCAGCTGGGTCAGCTGTCCCAGCTGTGTCCCCTTACTAACTTCTCATGCATCCCCAGCCTTCGTGTCAACACAATAATGTGAGAAAGTGAAAAATCTCTGACTCAGTGTCAGCACTGCCCTGCAACAACCAAAACATCAAAGTGTCATCAACATTTTTCTCATTCTAAATCCAAAATATAGCACTGTACTATGAGGAAGAAAATTAGCTCTATCAAAGCTGAAACCAGATCACTGAGCCGGGAGAGAAAAGTTTTCTTCCTACACTTTTCCTCCTAAACTTTCCCAAACAATGTGTCAAAGTATTTGCTCTCTGTTCCCCTAGCTTTTCTCTCTAAGCAGGACTTTTTAATGTCTTAAATGTTTTTTGCTCTTAGACTCTGGTCTGTAACAAGACAAGCTTGTTAACTGAGATGGCAACAGGAACATCAATATTTTCTGGTGACAAGCTCATCATTTTTTCTGTCAGAGGCCTCAATATACTTTCTAGAGATAAAGTGTATATCCTTCATTGTTTTCTTCAATACCCATTTCTCCCTTGAAGCCTCATTTGATTTCATTATTGAGCAGCCAGAATAATACCAAGTAGGTAATCTTAAATATAATATTCTAACAAAATAGCATTGCTTCTCCACAGCCTTTTATAAAATTTCCTGTTCCAAAGCATCTGTGATTGATTTCTGGTTGTGCCTTCTTGTCTTATTCTTCCTTTCTTTTTTTTTTTTTTCTTAAGCATTTTTCATAAACTGGGAAGAGCTCATAACCATGTTTAAGTGACAACAGATCAAACAATTTTCCAATGCTACTATATCACTGAAGGGTTACTTGGAAAGAAGTGGCACCAACATACTGTATCGTGTGTTTAAATCTGTTTTAGTCACGTTTTCTGCTGACAGTTGCTCTTTTTTGCCATCCAGTGTTTACACTGTTGAATGACAGAAGTCCACTTTTGCTACTGTGGGAGATAAATCATTCCTATAAACATTGAAGTAAGACTTTCTATTCTTCAGCAGCAGGTAGCACTTTAGCTCACAGATTTACAGGAAAAATATGACTGAAGAGATCCCAGGGTGTGTGAGTACAAACACATTGTTCCATTTTGAGAGATGGGGAATTCTCCTATCCCTTCAGACTCACCATCTGTAGTGATCCAAATATCTAGTTTATCTCTCTTCCTCCTGTTTGTCATCTGTGATACCAAAATCAGCCAGAATTCAGGGGGCTTTGCACATTCTGAGCTTGTTCCTCCCAGACACAGAGTTTTAATTATATAGAGGGTAGGACAGTGGTACTGATGAATTGGAGTCTGGAGGAAGACCTTGTAGACAAGGAACACATTTTGAAGATGAGGAACTGAAGGGTGATATATGATGACATATTAATGAAGTTAGTAAGAAGGAAAATGGGTATTCTACTGTGACAGTCAGAAGGAAGAAGGCACAATACTAGAGCTTCTTGACTACCACACAAAAACACAGGAAACCAGTAGCTCAGAGGTACGGTACTTCATATGCACAAACCTAACAAATGTGCAGATTGAGAGAAAACTCTCAAATTTTTATTTTTATGTTCTTGGAGGAGGAGGAAAAGCTGCCTTAGGGTCAGAGCTGCCTCTGCTTCTTCTGTCTACTGTTCTCTATGCATTTCCTTGCAATGCACTCCTTTTCTAAACAGGCTTTTAGCACAATCACCTTGTCTAGTTTACTCCTAATGAAAAATTTAAGAGTTACGCATTACTCCATCCTTTCTCACTTAAGTGACCTGATTGGGGTGGGGGGAAACTCAGTGATTACGTAACTCCAGTGCTGTTCTGTCATCCAGCAATGCCTTTATTTATTCCAATACAGACCAAGGGGCACTTTTTTAATAGAAAAGTAAAGCAGACATAAAATAATTCAAGCTGCACTAATATTAAATCAAAATTCATTACACATGAGCACCTGGACAATACATTTGAGTTAAGAAGATGATGTCATCAAAATTTTTTGGTCTGATAGCTTTATGTCCCAACTCATGTTCTCTAAGAACAATAGTTCTTAGAGTAACTCAAATGCAAAATACAGTTTGGTGAAAATCTCACTTCAGAATGATACACTTAAAATGCCTATATCATAATTTCTATAGTAATTCTTTCTCAGTGAAAGAATTTTCTTGTGATGTGTTCTACCAAATAGTTTAATTTGTGACTTAGTTAGAATGTGGCTAACTAATGACACTCTAAACTTAAACTCCAGTAATATTCTGGATTGAGAAGTGTGAACTAGTTTCTACAGAATTTATTGTCTGTCAATTCACTATTTATTCAGCAAAAAAGGGTTTGATTAGCTATTTCATTGTTCTAATTTAATTGTCTTTACTTGGCACAGCCATTAAAGGCATTTAACAAATCCTTGTTCCTGAAAAGATGTATAACTTCTATTTAAGGCTGCAGCAATACTAGGAAGTTATAATGGACACCAACCTGTAACATTTTAACCAATACATAGTAAAAATAAATACAAATAAATTTAATACCATAGCCTCATTTGTCCTCTGCCCACAGGTACTCAAAAATATACTATTTGTAAACAGACTCTGCTAATCTTTTTAGATTTTCCAGACTATGTAAGAATATTTGAGTTCTCTGAGCAGTGGAGACAATTGATTTAAATCACCTTAAAATAATGGGTGCTACATTTGAGGGACTGACAATGACCCATTTTGGGATGCCCACATCATAGTCTCATGTTTGAAAGGAAATGGCAGCTGCCTCGTCCCGCTGCAGAAAAATGCCTGCAGTAAGCAGATGCCACACAGTCTAGAGGAATTCAGGTCAGTGTCCTGCTCAAACACTTATCTCCTGTAGGACATGAAGTAAATGCCAACGTCTTTCCACGTCAATTAAGCCATCAAAGAGAAAATGAGGTACACAGGGTGCTGAAGTATACAATCATTGAAGACTGAAAAGTTCAGAAACTAGAACAACTAGCAAGCAGCAAGTTTTGCAGACCAGCATGGAGAGGTTTATCCTCATATCTTTGCATAAAAATATATTACAAGAATGGATTGTCCTAGCTAGAGTCTTTGGCTATTTCTGCCATTTTATTTAGGAATAAAAAGACAAGTAAATTTCTTGACTTCAAGTCTAAAAAAAGAGAGAGAACAATTTGTTGCTTGAATTTATACGGCCATGCCAAACTCACACTGTGATGAATTTAAATTTTCTATGTAGATGGATATCTAAAAGAGGAGGGTATTTGCATCACCCACTCCACTGGCCTCTACTCCCCACCCCTGTGCATTGCTGGGTGCTAAGAGGACTGATAGGGTTGGCACACTACAGATAAGGCAGCCCTTTGCAATGAATAGTACATAGTGTCAGAAGGGAATACTCTATCAATGGTTAGGACAACAAAACTCAGTTTTACTATGAAGGAAAACAACAGGAATGCACACCCATATCAATACATAAAATACACCCATACACAAACCTCCAGAATTTTAATAGTAATGTTAATTAACTGCAGGAAAATAAGTTAATCAAAGGAATTCAATTTCACGCAATCTTAAAAGAAGACATCATTTTGCATCAGATGTTTTGGCAAGCAGAATGCAGACTGAACTCTAAGCTCTAATTGTGAGCTTCTCCCTCACAGTGTGAATTTTCCAAACTGAACATCTCACAGTCTGATTGAAGCATTCAACCAGCATACATTCTGCTCAAGCAACTGTGTGAATGTTAAAATACTGTATATAGGCAATATTAATTTCTTTTGCTTTCAAGGCACCAAACCCTTAGAAATAACTATTCCTTAATTTGATGTTGACATGTAACTTCAATTACTAAGAAGCAGTCTTTTCTTGATGAAAAAACAATTTGCAGATATCCAGCAGGGAATGCTGTCACAGCTTAATACAAACCACAAATTTCATCCCTACTTTATTGCTTCTCCTGTTCTAGCACCATACAGAGACACCAACAGGTTTTAAATTACTCATACACTCAAGTTTGGACAGAATCTAGTCAGTGTTCCTAGATCTCAGTCCTAAAATTCATATGACTTGAGAGTCATCCTTTGGACAGGAGGAAGCTCAACCCATAAGTATCTTTTTTTACTCCTACTCTCCATCCTCCTACATTTGTTTATAACATTTTAGCCAGAGATGAACCAAGACTATGAGCACTGGAAATCAGATTTTAACACTCTGAAGTAAAACAGCAATAATTACAGACTTAGGAAAAGCATGTCTTAAACAAAGATCCATCTTAGAATATCACAATATATTTTTCTCAAACCTTCCTGAGCTCTAATCTCATCCTTTACTCTTTTTGTTTGATCCCTGTGTTCCAGCCAAAGCTGAATGTTGAAGTGGGGTGAGGGGAAGGGAATGAGAAAGTGAAAGAGGGCAAAAGGAAAGGGGGAACTTGAACCTTGTTGCTCTAACACAAAATATGGTGCTCTAACACACCTCCCTAACAACCTTGCATTGCTTGAGCCACAGTATTCAGCAGCATTTCAGGCTGGACAAAATCCTTCTGGCTTTGTTTCTTCATCATCTCCCTTTCATGGTTCCTTATCTCCTCTAAACACAATAGTCTTACTCTCTGCTTTGCTGTAAGGCCTTTAGAATTCACAAAAGGGTTTAGTTTGAGAAAACATTTCTGGATGTGATCTGTTCCACCTCCTTTGTTCTCAAAGCAATGCTAACCAGCAGCATTGTCCAGGCCCTCACACCAGTGAGGGTGGTTTTGGCCAGTGAAGTTTTGACTGTGTCTTCTGGGATGGAGAGTCCACAGAGGAAAATCACTATGGTGCTTGACTATGCTTACTGTGAAAAAAAAAATTCCTAAGTTATAACCAGAATTGCTCATGTCAACTTGCTACTTCAAGCTTAGCATTTTAAGACAGCACAGTTGGTATAGAATTTATTGTAGATAAGTGTCTCCTGCAAATGATTAATGCCATCCCTATGCATCTCAGGTAAGCATCTCAGATGGGGTAAGTTGGTTTCTGTGGCTCCCCATGTTTCTGCATTACTCTGGAAAGCGCTGAATGGTTGATTCAGATTGGACACTTTGCTTTTAGACATAAATTTCTGTCAGATATGCCTCATTCACTCTGACTTAAATTTCTGAAAGGTCACAGAATGATTTGTTTATATCGTACTATCCTAAGGGTTTAGAAGCATGCTTTGATACATGTTTAAACTGTCAGGTATGTAGATATGAAAGAACTAAGCCAGAATTTTTCTTTTGTCTTTATACTGAAATGGTCTCAAGTTAAATAACTCAAACCTTACTAAAATAGTTAAATATACTTATTTGCAGCACTGATCTTTTAAATGGCATTATCATTTTGGCAAATAATTTTATTTAATAACAGTACATTTCTAGCTGAAAGTAAATAAAATATTGTTAATTTAATTTCAATATTATTTTTCACTTTGAACCAAAACTATATCTCTATTTTTTTCCAAGCAAATGCCAGACAAGCCTATGGCAGTCTAATTGCTTGTTCTTTCTACCGTTAAGTTTATTGACCTCTACTACCTTCCTTTTTAAATCATTACATGAATATGCATTTGAGGTCCAACACACAATTGGATTAAGGCATTTATCTTCATAGATCAATTATACTAATTTGCTTCTTTGTTTAATTCAGTTCCTTAATATTGATTAGAAGGCTAAATCTGAATTTATTCAAAATAATTCATTTAACCATTTTTCTAAGGGGGAGCCAGCAGGCAGTGATTGTAACAGAAGAGAGATTTGAAAACCAAGTTAAGAAAATCTCAGTAGTTAGAGCCACATACTTCCAGGGAAAACATTGTAATAGAAGCAAAGACTGTAGGGAAGGAGAACTATTCAACAGAAGGACCTGTAGATTTCTTCAGGAAATCAATTCCACAAAAACTTCTTAAAATGTAAAAATGCTTACTTTAATGCCTTATTTTCATGTGTATATCTAGAGATGGATCAGTGGGGCTGTGTAACAGATTAAAGAACAAAAATGGGATTTACCTCTAATTTTATTTTTTTCTTTAATCTAGATAGAGCAATGAAAAAAAAATGTCTTTAGGCATTAAGGCATTAATTTTGCCTTAAGCATAGCTGTGATGGATGTTCACATGAAAACAAAAGCTAGGTGATTGTATCAAGCAGTCATCACTGTCAAACCCTGACTACCCAATACTGATAAACATTTTGTAGCATTTAGGAGAAAAGGTAAGGGAGTACTAACTCATATCCACATAGGATAGAAGCGTAAAAACTTTTATGTGGTAGATATCTATAAACCTTTATCACTTTTCAGACTCTTCAGGCACATTTTGTTTTCCAAGCCCTCTTGTGACTATTTGCCTTGTTTCCAAAACACAACCAGAGCATGAAAACAGAGCCTTAAGGGCATGAATGCACTATCACTCCCTGTTAGAGAAATGGAAAGTAAATCAGAGCACTAAAAGGGAGAAATTACTTTCCTAAAGTAAGAATAAGCTTAACCAGGCCCTAGGAATTGTCATTAGCTAATGGGGATGAACAACCTGCAGAACCAGTCGAGAAGCATTTTGCTGAAGTTACTGATCTCTGCCAGCCTGTTTAGGTTGTTCACACCAAAGAGTGCAGACACTTTCTGGACTTGCTCCAGATGAGGGAATCAACTGAAAAGTAAGCAAATGACCAATAGTCACTGACCTTCTCAGTAATCTGTAAAACAAGGACTGGTAGTAATTATATTGTTAGATAAAAGATGTATGGTAAAGCCGAATTTAAGTTACTCAGGGTTGACATCTTTTGTGCAAAATTAATGACTGATAAATGAGATTAAATAAAACAAAGAGAAGGATGTGTTTTAAAAGACTATAGTGTCAACTTGAACCTTAAGGTTGACACTCATTAGATTAACTCAAACAGATTTTCTTTTGTTCTATATGTTTCAGTATTGATGGTTTGAGGAGGAAATACATCAAAGAGGATACCTCAGGCTCAGAAAACATGAGGAAACGAAAGAAAAACAATGTGTGGCTATCTTATCATCTAGAGTTGGAGCTGGCTACAAACAACATTCAAATTCATTCCCAACCTCACAATAAGTCTCCACAACTCCTCTTACCAGAGAGAATTTCTTCAAATTCAAAAACCAGCTGACTGCTGCTATCTATAAGATTGGCAAGTTTTATCCAAAAAAACATCAAATCCCTTTAATCCCTATCAGCCAGATTGTTCTTCCTCAACAAAACTTTGCCTAAGGCTTTGTGTTTCTCTCTCATTCTGTACTTTGAATGACCAGGAGCAACTAACAGAAACCAAAGTTTTTTTAATATTCTTACATGACAAAAACCTAGCAAGACAAGAAGTCCCCAGCATAGCTTGGAAGCCTGAAATAATGCACGCTTATCACCAGCTGTAGCCATCTAAAAAATCTGTTGATTATATAATCATCTTAAAACCCTGCGGAAGTTAAAGACTTAAAAGTTGTCAATGACAGCTAAAGACCAAAGCAGATGATTGTTAATCCTCCTTCTATTTAAATGAAGCTATAAACAAAATAATACACTATTGCAGTATTAAGTGGCTTTTTGCTATACTGATTAATCTTGTATCTTACTGAAGAACTTAAATGTTTTAAACATTTAACTACTTGAACTCGAAGTTGGTCTTCACAACCTTTCTCCTGCTGTGTTTTGGTCTGCAGAAATTATCTTTTAAGAAACATAATTAAAATATTTATTGGAAGTGTTTTATGGGGTGTCAAACTACTGTTAGGCAGAGATATTAATCAAATAACCAGATGAGTATGTAAGGATAAGAATCCTAACACATTTTATACGTTGCATGTTCTGTGCTTTTGAGTACTGAGCTGGTTATATTCTGCCTTTTTCTCATTGAACTAAAAGACAAGAAAGTCTTAATTTTACCAAAATTCACAATTCCTTGATTGTTTATATTAAAAGTTAAATATTTGCTTCTATTAATACAAATGCCATTAACCATAGAATTTTGTTTTTTGTACTTTCACCTGAGCTATTCAAGGGACTCTAAATTTAGTGTCTCACAGAAAGAACCCTTTACCCTCAGGGTCTACATCAATGTAGGTGCCATATCACAGTAGCTTCTAAAAAAAATAAAATAGAAGGTCTTTTTAAAATGTTGCAGTGGTTTGTGAAGAAACAGCTAAAGGAGATAATTTTAAATAAAATAAAACTTTTCCCAATCAACTGAATCGGGAATGTTTGGGTTCTATCAAATGAAAGAAAACACAAACTAATCTTCAGACCCATAGTTTTTGTGCAATTCAGTGTGACCTGAAATAGATATTTCTTCAAGTTCTAGAAACTCAGCCAGTATGGAAAGAATAGGAACTATTTTTTTATGATATTAAATAGGAGACTTGAATACACAGTACTTGCTAAAGTATGCTTTACCTTTATTTATTATTTTATTTAAAGGAAAATAAAGGCAGGTCAGACCCAAAATATATGCTACCCTCTCTATGCACAGAAAATGATGAAAAATCTCCCTTTATCAAGGAATCCTTACTGAAGAACGGAGAATGAACAGCTGTGCTGCTCTGACATTTTAGAGTATCTAGGGGTTTGTTCTTAAAGAACGATTTTCTCTGATTTCAGACACAACGATTCTTTCTGTCCTTGTTTATAGTTCAGTTTGAGACATATTTTCAGTAAGTACCAAGGCAATTTCTCTCTTTTCATTAAATTTAGAAGAAAAACATAATTAGGTTTCAAATAGCTTCCCTAAAAACAAAAATAGAGATTTAGAGATAACAAACTTGCCTCAAAAACTTTCAGGAGATAATAAATTCCTAGGGAAACTTGTAAGTAAAAAGGGAAGGACCTGTTCCTGCCAGGAACAAGGACAGAAAGTCTCTTTAAGTGGAAACTGAGCATTTTAACTGGCTTCATAGGGTTTCCACCGTTACTTTTATGGGGGTGTGTTTGTGCTAGGCAAATGCATCTTTCAAATACCTGTTCTGAGATACTTCTCTTTTCTTGAAAAGCTTCTGCTCGTCTTCGCACCTCTCTTCCCTGCCAAACGTCACAGAGCCAGTATTTTCCAATTCTTTGGAAATGGCAGTCTCCTCACTGCCTCTCCTCTCCCAGGCACCACTCTCTCATATTACTTCCTAACGCCAACAATAGCTTTTGCTGCTTCCCAGAGCTGATAGTGCCGTTTGCGAGGGCACTGCTATAATTAACTCAGGCATCACCCCCGTGATTTATCTTAGTCATCTGAGTCCTAGCAACACCAATACTGTAATGGGTTGGATCCATTAGCAAATCAGTTCATTAAAAACACAAAATATGAGTAAGGTGATGTACATTTTTTTTCTTCATCCACTTCCAGCTCCTATGGGCATAGCACCTTAAAAATAGTACTTAGACTTCTACTGTTTATAGCAAGGCAAAGTTCATATGTTCTCATCTCTTCCTACTACTTAGGTTACCCAAGGAAATTTTCCAGTGTATCTCTCTGCTTGGATATATTAGGCTCTGTCTGGGGAAGGGAATAAGAAAACTCAAATTACCACATTAGTAGTGAAAATACACAAACTCTCCTGCTGATTCCATCCAGTTAAGTATGTTGCCGCATGGGGGGCTAGCACATGCCAAGACAACACATTTGGCTCAAGAACTTCCTAAAATATACCTCACTGAAGGCACAGTCTGGCAAGAATTGCTACTTGTGTTCTCAGCTCTTCTGTCTTCTGTAACTTGTCAGAGCAGGCACAGATAACACTTGGCTTGCTCCTGGCATTTTAATTTTTAACAAAGCATGGACATGGTGGACTACAGATAAGTTTAATGAAAACTGGACCTGAATAGAAGAAGTAAAGGCAGCAGATTTAGACCTCTCCTATTTTCTTGACAAATGTTCCAGAAGTAAATAAATACTGCTCCCCTACAATTTTCTTTAAGTGTTCCTTTCACAGGCCTATTATGTTCGACTTCAGGAATTCTTTCCATGGTCTCCATTCATTAGAATTGGTCTCTCTGACATTCAAACATCCTGGCAGTTTCACAGTAGCAAATTACTAAAAGAAACTTCTCCCAGACAGCTTTGCAGTAGGCTTTACACCATCTCTAACTGTGATTAAGAACATCTCTTTCCTATATAAACTTATTATTTTATCTGCCATTTTCCTTCACTTGCAGACTCTTTAGTCTTCAGTTGTGAGTCATTAAGACAGCTTTTACATTTAGTTCTAAACATAATCATTTTTATTGTGTAAGGAACTACACAACCTATTTATTTTTTCTTATAAAAAAAGTGTAAATGTAATCTGTCATCTAAAACTTCTTACTTGTGAAATCACAAAACATTTATTTCTAGACAAGATACAATGTTTTCTAAAAAACTCTGAAATAGTAAGAATTTGATACTCAGCTGTTTTATATAAACCAATGCATTTAAAAGAGAAACACTGATATCCTGGGAAATATAAGGTTTTGTACTATTCTTTAATGAATTGTTTTGATTACTAATTTAATCTATATGAATATTAACATAGGATTACTTTAAGCATTCACTACAGCCAAAAGGAAAGATGCCAGGAAAAACAGTAGTTGCATGAGAATCTGGAATTCTATATTCAGTTTCACTGTACAAGTCCAACACAAGACCCTTGGGGATTTTCTTCCCTTATCAAAAAATATTAGGACAAAATAAGTTAGACAGGACATGGACATTAGAGAAGTGTTTCTTCAGAGAGTGCAACATGCAAAGACTCCAGATAAATGAGTTCTTCAGCATGTGCCATTTACCAGCCCAAACTACTATGAGTAAAAAGAGTAGGAAAGAGTCCCTAATTTTCCATTATCATAAAGGATAAAAGAGTGCACGTGTTTTAAGGCACATTCTTGAATAGTAGAAGCACTGTTACTACATGCTATGAATAAACAATTAATGAAGTAACTGTGCTTAGGAATGCATTTACTCTGTGTGAAATTACCTATCATGTAAACTCATGCTTCTTTCAAGATATCTTTGAAATTCCTAAGAACAAATTGTAGGTTGTTAGAAAAAAAATCTGCAAGTAGTTATTCATCTATATTAGAAACACAAGTGTACCTAAGGTTATAAAAAAATAATGCCTTATTTTAAATCCTTCCAAATGTCTGTCTCATCAACAGAAATAACAGTGATTTTAGAATTTTATCACTTTTTTTTATCCTCACACTACAGTAATAAAATCATTGCTTTAAGTAATTCTTTTTCACTTTAATTGCAGCTTTTTAAAAACAGGTTAATAACCATCCATATTTAAACTGTAGATTTTATGAGTTATACTTATTATGCGAACCATTAAATTTTTATAGTCTTTGCAGAATAAAATAATCATTGATCTTTTTCATCTGAGTGCTATTAAGGCAAAGGGTGTAAACATCAACTGATTAAAACATTATTTAAAATGTTTTACAAAATGCATTATAAAATTTAGTTTTAAGTAATTTCACTCATCAAGGCTTGACAAATCTGAAGAATACTTCATTTAATTTTCTTTATGAAAATGTTTTGCATTCAAAGCAAAAGCCTGAGGGACCCTCAGTCCCCAATAAACGGCTGTGCTGTTGCCTTTGCCTTGGGTACTATGACTTCCCAACAGCAAGTTGGCTCACAGTGCAGTGCCCTCCAGCAAATGTGTAAAGCAGGACAAGATGACTCAAAAGTCTATTCTTCCGCTCTTACTAATCACCAGTTAAACAAACAAGCATGTGAGGTATTTAGATCCTATTGATCGTTTTAGGAACAAGAAACCACTTAAGCAAATTCAAAAAATACACTGAAAACAAAGTGTTGTATGTCATTTTTAGGCATGTGTAGTCCTTTTCCCAGAGATCACTTCCAGCCTACAGCACTGGTTATGAAAATGTCTTCAAGTTTATATTCCATGGCCTACTGTATGGCCATTTACATAATAGCAGTGTTATGAGCTTGTACAAGCAGGGTGTTTGTGGCTCAGACCTGTTCAATTATGGACATGAGAATTGTTGGAGAATAGTTAGAAGTTATTCTCATGTGGCAAGAAAGAGCAGCACAAACATCTCTTCCTCAGAGACAAGGTGCTGAGTCACTGGAGAGTGAATCACTGTGAGCTATCAAACAGGATGAAAGTGCATGTACTATAAGCTCAGCTTCCGTGAAGAGCAACATCTTACCTGTACCCAAAAAGTATATACAACCTGCAGGTAGCCAAATGACCACCAGGTATCCATAAGGACCTTGAATGAGGCCATGAAATTGAACAGAGAGAGATGGTAGGTGCAGAAGGCCAAACACAGGCAATGCTGTTTCACACGTGCTTACACAAATCTTCCAGATAAATCAAAGCAGGTACACCAAAGACACACATTACACTCCAAAAACTGGACAGAAACCAGGAAATGGGTATTTCATTTGCATTCACCTTAGAGTTACAGAGATGAATTCAAGGGTAGGTATTACACTGTTCTGTAAGGTGAAATGACAAAAACATGGACTATCTTAAGACAACCTTAAGATTTTCTTCCCAGGAGAACACACACCCTAGAAACCTGAATTTCTTCAGAAAGAAACCGTGGAAGGTCAGAGCACCCTTGATACAAATTTAACTTAAATAAAAATAAAACTTTTTAATTGATATTTTTATGGTATCTACCCATTTGTACTCAACAAACTCCTTGAAGGTTTCAAGGCTACTATATTCTATGCAATGGGAGGTGACAACTGTTCATCATAAGCATAGAAGACTGCTGATTCCCTAATTGAAACGTAATCCTAAAACTGTTCAAATAAGTTGAGGTAAATCAGAGAGAGAATGGGTTGTGTTGAAGGGAACCTGTAAAGATCATCAGGCCCAATCCTTGACCTTGGCAAGGGCATCCTTCACCAGATCAAGTCATTCAAAGTCCCACCAAACCTGACCTTGAACACTTTCAATGATAGAGCATCTGCAACTTAATATCTTTAATAATATCTTAATATAATACAACTTAGTATCTTTGAGATCTTCATTAATGACATCAACAGAGGGATTGAGTGCACCCTCAGCAAGTTGGCAGATGACACCAAGCTGCATGGTACTGTTGACACACCTGAAGGACAGGATGCCATCCAGAGGGACCTAGACAGGCTGGAGAAGTGAGCCTGTGGGAATCTCATGAGGTTTAACAAGACCAAGAGGAAGGTGCTGCAGCTGGGTCAGGGCGACCCCCAATATCAGCACAGGCTGGGGATGAACAGAGCGAGAGCAGCAGTGTTGACAAGGACTGGACACAGCCCAGCAGTGTGCGCTCGAAGCCCAGAAAGCCAATCCTGTCCTGACCTCCATCCAGAGCCCTGTGGGCAGCAGGGCCAGGGAGGGGATTCTGCCCCTCTGCTTCTCTCTGGTGAGACCCCACCTGGAGCACTGCATCCAGCTCTGGGGTCCCCAGCACAGGGTGGATCTCTCGAAGGAGGGACACCAAGTTGATCAGAGGGATGGAGCACCTCCCCTGAGAGGAAAGGCTGAGAGAATTGGGATTATTCAACCTGGAAAAGAGAAGGTTTCAGGTGACCTAATTGTGGCCTTCCAGTACTTGAACTGAATTTAAAGGAAAAATAAGACAAGACTATTTACAAGAGCATGTAGTGATAGGACAGGGAGGAATGGGCTCAAAATGAAAGAGAGTAAGTTTAGATTTTAGGAAAAAATTACTTACTGTAAGGGTGGTGAGGTAATGGAACAGGTTGCCCCAAGGGAGTTTACTCATGCAAGGTCAAGTTTGATGAGGCTCTGAGCATCCTTGTCTAGTTGAAGGTGTCCCTTCCCACAGCAGGAACATTAGAATTAGATGATCTTCAAGGTCTCCTTTAGCCCAATTATTTCTATTATAATATGATTCTATTAAGTTCTCTGAACAAATTGTTCCAATGTGTCACCCACCATTCCCACAGTAAACAATTTCTTCCAATGTAAAGCTACCCTCCCTCTTTTTAAAAACATTTTCCCTTGTCCTATCACTACAGGCACAAGTAAAAACTCTCTCCCCATCTTTCTTGTAAGTGCCTTTAAGTACTGCTGGGCCACAATAAGGTCACCCCAGAGCTTTCTTCTCCAGGCTGAACAACCCCAACTCTCTCAAGTCTTTCCTCATAGGAGAGATGTTCCACTGCCCTGAAAAATTTCCTGCCCCTCCTCATAACCTACTTTAATACATTGCTCTCCTTCTTTGGGGACCCTAGAACAGGACGCTGTACTCCAGGCAGAGTTGCTCTCTCAAGTAGAACAGAAGAGAAGAATAATCTCCCTTGACCTAATGGCCACACTGCTGTTGATGTAGCCACAGCTACAACTCTCTTTCTGGACTACAATTGCACATTGCCAGATCATGATCAATTTCTCATACTCAACACCCCAAAGTCCTTCTTCACTGGGCTGCTCTCAATCCTTGGAGCCCCCAGTCTCTACTGACACCAGGCACAGGTCTGACCCAGATGCAGGAAGTTGCTTCTGGCCTTGGACTTCATGAACTTCATATTGCCCAATGAAAGCAATTCCAAACATAGACCAGGAGCTCTGCTAAAACATAAGATAATTCTAAAAGAAAGATAAGATTTTTTTTTTTGTCTGGATTTAAACTTGCAGAAGGCCCAACTACAAGTTGCAAACAGAGAAGAAAAAAAAATTAAAGGACTTGGAACTTGCAAAGGGACTAAGGTTAGATGCTTCTTAAGAGTGCATCAAGTCCAAAGAACATAACAGCAATGACTCTGGAGACAGGTCCTAGGGATATGAGACACTACAAGCAGAAATAACATCCATGCAGTCACAGGTGACCATGTTTCAGGAACACTCATTTGTACCAAATCAAAATATAAACCCTACATAGAGTGCAGACCATGAACAAAAACAGGTAGAGAATTCCTAGAGATCTGGATCCAGCCTAATCTGACTCAAAACTGGAAAAAGATAAAAAGCTTAATTTCATGATGTCTCCTGAGCTGTAAATATTTCCTCTGCATCAGGAAATCAGTGTTTTACTAGTATTTCAAACAGAACCCGGGGTGTAGCTTAAGGATTTAAGTATGGGAAAAAAATCTGGCCAATTCAAATGACTGAATATTTCATACTGATGTTGATTCATTCCTGTTTTGCAAGCACCAAATAAAACATCTGAATTGCCAGGATTTTCTTGTGTTTGCTCATTTCTTATTTCCTCTGCTTCTCCTGAAGACTCAATTAAACATTCTGGGCAGCGATGAAGATGTTATTATAACAAAGAATTCCTGAACCCAGCCATTATTTTTGTATTGTAATCCCTAATTTCAATAACAGTCAGCTAAACAGAAATAGAGATATAGACTGTAAAGAAGACTATAGCCATCTTACAGTTCAATTGCAGTGTAATGTAAGGAAATGAGAAAGTCAAACCTTCTGTTTCTAGATCCCTGTAAATGAGCAATTACTCAAAGATCTGCCTCAGAAGAAATAATCCTCTCTCTCTGACAAATGGAAAATTTGGCACACTATAGTTCTCCACCTGATAAAGGACCTTCTCATGGAAATAACATTAAAAGTCAGCACAAACTGTATTTCTACTGCCAAGTTCTTCTATATAGGCAATATTCCATTTTGATTCACATCAGACTTAGGCCATTGTGTTGTTGCCTGATTATCCTCTTCTGGAAACAAAGCATTCTGACAGCATGTCATCACTACTGAACTTAAAAGGATTTTATACGATGAGGAAAAATAGTTTCGTTATGCTACTTGGCTCAATTAACTCAGAAAGCATAAAACAAAACCATTATGTAGTGGCATACAAAAAAACTTGACTTTATTTTCTAAATTTTAGGCTGATAATGTTTAAAAAAACTAACATGTATTTCAGAGTCCTCCTCCAGTCTTCACTATCAAAACACTACTTCTTATTCATAACATCTAGAAAATTGGCACATCATTTCTGCAGCACATATCTCTCTTCTAGATAAAATAACTATCCAGGACAAGAGCCTAAGGAAAAGATTTTTTAAATCTCTTCTGACAGCTTTCTGACAGGTTTTCTCCGCATTTCCTTGCGTAACCCTTCCCAGAAATACTTCCCAGCAAGCAGGTTTTCTACACTGTCCATTTCTATCAGCTGTCTGGCCACAACAGGAAAAGACTATACCTACAAACACAAGCTTCACCTCTATAAATAGAGTGCAGCCTTTGTGCTGCCCTGGAAGTTCTTGGGAGGTTGCATAGGGTGGTTTTCAGGAAGCAAGGAGCACCACATTGGCGTTCTAACCCAAGTTCCCACTGGAGCCCCAACCTATGGGCAATGGACATTGTTAATTCCTTCTCCTCCTTTCCCATAACCAGGGGAAGGTGAAATAGGAAGCTCTCACAAATGCACATGGGGCTATTGGCATAGAACAAGCAAACAGGAAAATCAGGGAACTGAACAAGGATCACTACAGATGGATCATGAGAAACATGTATGTAGAGTAACAGTTCGTTTTCCACCCATGTTTAGTACAACTCTGACATTGCCACTGCTCTTCCAAGTCATACATTTCTAGTCAAAACTGTAGTGATGTTTCTTTCCAAATGATGTTTATTTGGAAAACTTTCTATTAGAAGCAAGGCTTTCATTTGAAGTTAGGGATGGAGCAATGTCAATTTTTCTGCTTTCAAGCACTTATTCACATCTTCTGCACTGTGTACCTCTTCCATTATAGATTGTGCTCATACTACAAAGTGTGATAATTTTTTTTTTTCAGAAAAATGGTCAGCATATCTTTCAAAGAAAAAACAAACAAAGAGTGCAATGCATTGTCCGATTTTCTACCTTGTAATGGTAAATGTCCTGCATTTAAACTTTAAATTCTGTCCCCTGCTTGGGAGGCTGAAGTATATAATTCTGAGAGCTTTGGAAATAGGCAAAACCTAGTTTCTGATGTATCTGTGCTTTGGAGACTACAAAAAAGGTCTACATGAGATTTTTTTCTGTCATAGGGTCCACCAGCTTAGGGCTAATGCTGATGTCTTGCAAAGCATCTCTTCTTAGACCAGCAACCCATCGATATTTTTCTACAAGTTAATTAACTTCTAGACTTTAATGTTTTGTGGAATTTCTCTGCAACAAACCATCAGCTCATGAACAGAATATGCACACTCACATGCAAAGACCAGGGCATGTTTAATAGAACTGTTAAAGCTTTGCCTCTCAAAGAATTAATTCTTAGAAGTAGACAGACTTACAGCTTCTCCCTCTGCAGATGAAAAAGCAGAAACAACAAATGTCTGCTAAATGATATCAAACTATTTTCAGAACAATTTAATTATTTTTCTATTCCTCTGAAAATTTTCAAATCATATTTTTAGAACTTACATAAGCATTATTTTAAGCTGTAGCTTCTCTCATTAAATAACATTTAGTTATTTAAATCCCATCTGGTTGATTCATCTTTTTAGATCAGATAAACTTGCAGTGAACCTGGGATTCTTCAGGGTTTGTTCCAGTGGGCTCTTTTAAGTCTAAGCAGTTGTGTTGTAACAATTTCCTTTTACATGTGACTTGAGGGTACCCATTTGCTTCACAATTAAGAGCATAGCACCTAGAAATGTTCAGCTAACCAGATTGTTAATTGCTATGTTTGCTTTAGTCTTTCTTATATAAATAGAAAATGTTCCTCCTGAAACTGAATGGTTCAAAGGTTCAAACGTTATCTTCCTAATTTTCTCAGGTTACTCAGTTTTTACTTTTCCCTCTACTCCCTGTCCAGGGATATTACTGATAAAGATTTGCATATTCCATGTCTCTTCTAGTCTCTGCTTCAATGAAAGCTTTTGCCTTTATGGAAATCAGTGCTGAATGTTTTCTTCAGAGACAGACAGCAAAAACTGAGTTTATTTTAGAGCAAAGTCATCAGTAACAAATAAAGAACTCTTATATTGGTAATAAACTGAAAGAGGGTGAAAAATGTTATAAAATGCATCTTACTAGAATTATTTGCAAAATTTAAGCTTAGTATTTGGTTTTATTAGTTCTCATGTACGTCTGACTTTTTTGACTGGTAAATTAGTTCTGCTTTCACCTCTCCTAATACTTCTGTCAAGTTCATCTGAATCCTCAAATTCCCTGAAGACTTTCTTTAGATAAAATTAGAAGCATAACTGCTGAATAAATGGGAGCATTCCTCTGTAAACATACAATACAACATCAGCACTTCTGTCATCTGATTTCTGAGTGGAATTTAATATATGATCTGTGACTACCTTATGACCTGTCCCATAATGTGGGATTCATCTAAATGTAGATGCAGCTGAGCCAGTCCCTCATTATAGTCTGAACAGATGAATGAGAACTTTCAGGGTTCACTTCACTTCATGCCAAAGTAGACATATAGCTTGCATTGAAAGCTACCTTTGTGCACTTTTATCCATGCAAAACTTGGAGACGTTGCTGATTTTTCTCCATTATGTTTTGTGAAGAAGCTTAGGCTGATTAGCTCAGATGCCTATGTCCATCACAACCAAACTCTCACACTAATTAGGATTGCAGAGACTACTTATTTCTCTGAAACATGTCTGAACTTTTATTCAAGTTTCCCCTTGGACACGCTGTATTCAAGTGAAGGCTGTTGAAAAGTGGCCAATAAATGGCCAAAATTCTGGTCTTCCCTCTAGCCTTTTGGGAAGTAGTCCAGACATGCTGCCACACTCATTTGTTCCTGTGGAATTGCGTGAGGGTCAAGAGGTCTTTAGAAATCCATTTCCTATGACTCAATTCATGACCCTGATGTCTCAGTCAAGGGAAATGCTAATTTATAGACAACATGAGAGAGAATATCCATTTCAGGTGTTTGCTATGGACCACTTGCTTGACCTGGGTTTAACCATAGAGCATAAATGATTTTCCACTGACACTGTGCATGATTATCTGTGAAGTCTATGAAGATAAAGCATCATCAACAGCTGCAGTCAATTGTGAAGAGACATATTTACAAAGATCATTTCCTGATTAAACACTTTTTTCTGCCTCACATTCACATGCTGAAGCCCCTGCCAGAAGTTCTGTTTAAAGTCTAATGTGATGTGTGGGTTACCTTCTTCTTGGGCTGATAATGGTCAGCAGCTGACGTGTCCTCAAAAGTTTTGTCAGCTTGGAGAGAATTTCTGGAACTATGCAAAACTACTCAGCTAGCTTATACATTCAGAGGTTGCTGCTAACCATCCCTGGCATATGAGCTAAACATAGCAGCGTTCAATAATGTGCTGTTCCACAAAGAAAATGGGAACACGGAGGATGATGCTGCATGTCAGCACACATGAAGGGATGGCAAAGGTCACTTTGCAAGGCATAAACTATGAGCAGCAAGGCAGGTGACAGCAGCTCTGATGACAGCATCCTCACACTCAGGACTGATGTATCTGTCAAAGGTGGACTTGGCAGATGGCAACACATCACATCACATCACAGGAAGCAGTATTTTTCATGGGAACAGAGTGCTGTTAAAAAGGGCGTCAAGTCTCACTCCTGAAAACTAGGCTCACTTTACCAGTGCTCTTACCGAATTACATGCTACTAAGATAATGTTTAGGAATAACATGGTTTTGATATGAGTGTATTTTTACTTTCTTACTTCCAAATTAATATAAGCATGACTTATCCACCCCTCCCTCAAAATAATTATAGTAGCAAAGCAGTCTGTGTAAGAGAAAGAAACAGGAAATTTATAGAGTTACATGGGATTAACAATTATTAACATTCATCATTAAAATTCCCTTTCAGTTATATAATTGAACAATTAGTAAAACAATCTTAAGACTCAGAACCATGGAAAATTCTGAGGAACAAAAATACAAGAAACTCCAATAGATATCTTTTAAAAATCCCACTGGCCTATTGTATTAACCACAAACAGTGATCACAAGGTACAACTGATTACAAACAGTGATCACAAGGCACAACTGATTAAAAGACCTACTCTAAAGCACACTAAACAAGTCTAAAGTTGTATCCATTTCATTATGGGTTATCAGAAATTTGGTTAAACCCAGCACATTTTAAAAACTTGTGGCATACTAACACACTTACTAAATTTAAAGAAGTTTACTTGTAATAGTAGTTCATTGGCATATCGTTTCTGTGCATTTTAAGACTTGCAGCTTGTAGGTTCTCTGTTAATGCTATGAATTTCTTGAATTTAAGATTGCATAGACAGTTTTGACAATTAGCTTATTTTAATTACTTTAAAGCAAAATGAAAACCTATGAAAGGTAAAAAATAAACATTTATTACAAAAATTTGCTACTGATTGCTACAAATTGTTTCCAGAATGCACATGTTCTTTTACTACTCTTAATTATTTTAATTAAGATTTCTGCATGTCAGTTAGAATTGGTTCAGAATGGAAAATTCCACCCCCTCTGTGTCTCTCAAAGTAGGTAAGCACACATGTTCTTAAGAGGGCTTTTTGTATATTGAGTATATGTAAATAAGGAAAAGAACTTCCAAAAGCAATTGAAAAGGGGCATAATTCTATAAAGTCAAAATTAACAGAAAACCAACGTAGACACTTTTTATTTAGAGCATTAATTATCTCAGCCTGAAACAGGAAAATTGGAACACTGATGACATATGTCAGTGAAATAATTAAAATACTAAAGAAGGAATGGGATTTCTCTAATCATACGTAGCATGACTAAGTAAAACAAAAAAGGGAGAAATCTATCCTGCCTTAAATCTAAGACATGAGAAAAAACATATCTTAACCTGAAAAAAAATATTCTGGATTGTTTGCCATTGAATACCTCATACAGCACCTAACACTGTTTTCATTCTTATTTGATTTGTCTCAACAGAGTTTTCTTCTTTAGGCTCTGAAAATTTTTAGTATTTCTCAGGAAATGTCTTGGAGATTGGATGGAACATTCCATTGCTCTGAAACTTTCCCTCTCTGAGAGTTGCAGTGAACTGTAAGTTAGTGAAGCTCTGCACGTCCTAAACTACTGTGGGAAATTCACAAGCCCTGGGACCGAACGTGGCCTGAAACTTTATGGCATGTCACGCGGAAATATGTAATTTTTTCCTTCTACGTTTCTTCTAACACTCAGGCAGGTTTTCAATTTATGGCCTATCAGTGTGTCTGAAAGAGCTATTTGGCCCTCAGTTAGGGAGAGGATACGCCAGGTTTAATGGAGAACATAAAACGCTGCTTTGTGCCCTCTTGAGTCTCCCACGGCAGCCGTGGCTCAGCGTAACTGTTGGGAGTGTACTTACTGCATTGAAGTTGGGGAAGAGGTTCACTGCTGCAGCAGTGTCCAGAGGGAACGGGAGGAACGGCTTAATATCCAGCGATGGCTGCAAGGGTGGCGCAGGAGGACGCACAAGGGCTGGAAGAGCAGGGCTCTGGCATGTACCACCTACACACGTACAGAGAGACAGAAAGCATTCAGCAAGTGATGTGATAAAAGCCAGCACACACGCACACGCAAAATGGAACAATAAGAAGACAATATTGGACCAAACTAATACATTTTGACTTGTCCAAAAATTGCTGCATTACGGAAAAAAAGCACAGCTGACTCAGTGACTGAGTTGGTTATAATTCTTTGCCAGGAATTCCTTCAGGTTTTGAGTCTGTCATGATTAGAATTACCTTATAAACCATTTATTTCCATGGATAATCTGGAACAATCACTCAGCATATGTCTAACTTCCCTTGAGACCTTCAGCTAGGTTCATTCTCTTATAATTTCAGCACTTCATCCCTACCCTGTTGTTCAACCCTACAAAGGCAGATTACTCAAAAAGATAAAGAACGACTTGCTGTTCATCTCAGCAGAAGTCGTGTTATTTGCAGACTTCTAATTTTTCTAATTAAACACTCACTCACAGAGCCAACAGCTTCTATTTCAACCTAAACCTCACAAACACAACATACCTTGCTGCCTCAACAGTTGATCAATACAAATCTAAAAATAACAGTTTCAGGAGCCACTGAAATTCTGTTTATGGGAAGGTACTGATGAACACTTTCTGCTCTTTGCAAGGGGTGAAGCTGATTCAGACTCTGTGCAGCACAAAGCTCCTCCCAGCTAACCACCAGCTCTGTGGGAATGTAATGCAAATGAAGAAATCCCCTTGCATACCAATAAGGTACTACCTGTTTGCAGCGGACCCTGTTTTGCTTATTTGTTTGCCCCTGGCTACAGCCAGCGACAAGCTGGAAGGATCCAAGTTCATTCTCTGCTTTCAGTGTCTCCTATATTTTGGTTGCACTCCAAAACATCAATTCCCTGTTAATTAAAGACTATTTGGATCCCAGGAAACTGTTAAAATATGCCAGTGTTCTTCTAATCTGAGAGGCAGGCAACAGACTGTAAAAACCTGCTGGTAAGGGTCCAAGAAACACTGAAAAAAAAAATGCAAGGGGAGTTTTACCCTACTCACTGAACAGACATAGACAGACAAATCAACAGAGGGAGAGATCTGAAATCTGTTTCTTCTTTTTTCCCTCAGACATACAGGCATTTCATTAGACAAGTTGCATACATCCTTTAAGAGCGTAAATATAAAATAGTCAGAATGATAGATGAAATCTCTCCCATATTTGGCCAGCAAATCTGCTAACAAGGTTTGCCATGTTATACATCTAATTGAGGGCTAAAAACACAGGACTTAATTAGCAGTTGTAGAAGATCATCCAAGTTGTGCTTCTAGGTACTGAAGCTAAATTTTGAAGACTGTTTTTTGCCAACTTTCAACTGCTCTGTGAAGTGTTTCACTAAGAATCATTAGTAGATGAAAGGTAGTAGATTAGGGGTCCTTGTAACCTCATGATAGTTTTTAATCCCAAGAATAACTGCCATTTTTGTGGTAGTTTCTACACGGTACCTTCAGTGTAAGTGCATAAGAAATCAAAAGTCTATGAAGGCAGCAGCTGAGGATATAGGCAACAGAAAAGCAGAGCGCATGCAGCATAGAATTATCAAATATTTGATTGCCATTGCTTTGGCAATTGCAATATTCCCATGACATTATTACAAACATGCTGTAAAAATAAATCTAGCAGGTCAGAATAATGATAAGGTAGTGTTGAACATGCCAATCATAGTACCTCAGAATAGGAAAGAACCATAAAAGTACTTTTTAAAATGTGGGAAATACTTGGCTTTACTTATATAAAATTTTCACACATCATAAAAGGAAGAAGTCACTCTTACTAAAGAAAAAAAATACAGATTGCACCTGAGATTGTACAGAATCACACAGAAACTTCAAGGTGAGCACTTGCCTGGCAATAGCAAAGAATCTGAGGCTAATCAAACATTCTGTAACTCACAAATGCAAGCTGGACTGAGAAACGTCACCTCTGCTTGGGGACATTGGATCTATTATCTCAGTGCTATGGAGAAGAGCTTCACAGTTCAGATTACCTAGAGCAACAGCATTGGTACCCCAAACTCATCTAAAATACCAAGCCATGGAGGATGAAATATTTCTATTCTGTGATCCTTTCCTGTGGCATGACTCGGCACTCACGCACCTGCTGCTGCCAGCCAGTGCGATGCAAAGCCATCTGGGGACAAGAACAAGCTTTAAATGGAAAAATCCAGCCAGCTCTGCAGGACCTTGGCTGGGGCTCAGAGCCTCTGGAACAGAGTTTAAAATCTACCCACAGTCCTGGCTACAGTGGCACAGAAAATTAGTATGTTCAGAAGCACAGCTGCTCTCTGTTTTTTCAATAGTGTCAGATATGTTCCTGAATGATGGAGCATGTGAGAGCATCATGAAATCTGAGCCTCTGCTTAAAAAAATTCTCTAATGTTAATGGCTGCAAAAATTAATTTCTCTTTCCATTTAACAAGCACAGAGTTGTAGTCTAGAATCTGCAACAGAAAAATTGAAGCAATGGCAAAATTTTTGTGACAGCTTAGCTTGGACAACCTTTGAGAATGCCAGTGTTAACTATTTCACACCTAATCCATTAGCAGAGGGATGGAGATGGGTAGAAGCCCACTGGGAAGAGGTCTTGAACAGCATAAACAGATAAATTCCAAGTGTTATGGAATGTTAGATTACAGTGAAGAACGATAAAATTTGCTTATGACTGTTTTGGTGTTGTGTAGGATAAGTTTCTCCACAAAGGCCTCCAGAGCATTCCCTGGGCAGATGCAGCACTGCTGATCAACACACAATGAGGGTGAAGGTTCTATGTCAGCCTTTTTACAAACTTTCTACCAGCAAGGTTTTGATAACATTTGACCAATAAAACTAGGGAAAAAATCTCACAATACCAATAGATTTTGTCCACAGCCTGTGCTTGATGCTTGTTCTTGTTGTTGTTGTTGTTATTATTATTACCTGAAGTTTACATAGATAACCTTGTCTCTATGAGGAGCATGATACAATTACTTAAAATGGCAGGATAATAAAGTATTTTCTAATTCCAGTCTCACAAGTTAGCGATGTTAGAGTCTCATGTCTTTCTAAAGAGAAGGAGAATCAGATTCTAAATGGGAGATGAATGTTCAAACATTTGTGAAATTCACGTCAATATTTTTACCTTAATTTTCTTTGTAGGGAGACTGAGAATAATACAACTTTGAAGCTTAATTTTCTCAGCATTTTGATCAAGTTTGAAGTAATCATTTTTCAGACAATTTAAATCACAGGCAAGATAATCTCTTGGACAGAGACACTGACTATACATCCAAAGTAAGTGTGAGCATACAAGTTTGGGGAAAAGCTTGCAATGAACCTTTAGCCCTTCCTATATCACATTGAGACTGTTTTTGAGAACTCCTCCAATGCTAATCAAACAGCACATTTTTGCACAGGGATGCAGTTTTGTGTCTTCAGCTGGGACTAGACATTTTGCCCTACCTCTGGGTAATCTGGTTTGCAATACATCAGCATGTTCTGGGCATAGACAGTCCACATGCTGCAAAGCCATGTGCACAACATGAGGTTCATGCTCTTGGTGACACAGCCCAGTCAAGTGGGTTCTTCTTCTGAAAACACTGGTGATATGAACGTCATCAGCACAAGACCTCTCTTGCCTGAACCAAGGGAATATGACAGAAACAGATGAAGAAATGATTCCTGCCTATTGTGCCTCATACTGTCTGTGCCTAAGGAATTGGAACATTTTATTTGTTTTGGGTATGAATGGGAAAAAATACTGATGTTGGACCTTTACCCCATTTTGACCTTAGAGACCATATTTCACTAGGGAACTGAAAATAGGTATTAAAATGAGAATCATTAAAAAAAACCAACCAAACAACAACAACAAAAAAAAAACCAAACCACCATGTGTCATGAAAAATGCTAAAGTTTTAATCTTATCTTAGCAAATGTTTTTCTGGTGACAATTCTTTACAAAAAGTTAATACATTCTGGGGGGAATTTTGCTTTTAATGAAATAGACACTGAAAATAAAGTTTCACAATTTTTGTGCCCAGTTCACCTGAAATTTTGCTTGGGTCAGTGTTAGGTAAAGAGTATAAACAGCTGTAAGTACTGACCCTAAAATCTGGATTACGAGAATCACAAACACTGAATGTACACAAAGGATACCAAACAAAATAGCCCTAGAGTAAACAGACATCATAAAATGGGGTAATTTTTAATACAGGATAATGAATAACAAGTTTCTCTAATGTTTATCAAGCAGGCCAAGATCCCCATTCTTCAGGTTTCCTAACAAACAGCTCAACAATTTGGCAACTACCTACTGTTATATTTTGTGATTTGGCTATAGAGAAAGTTATGTTACATCTCTCTCTGCATAGTCTTTCCTCATGCACACCCTCATTCCCAACCCTTCAAGTTTAAACTTAACTGTAGATTTAGTTTCCAGAAAAAGAATTACAAGGTACACTATCACTATCAAGTAGTCTCTCCTAAGGAAGAATTTAGCTCGGCTTTTGCAGACTTTTTTTTTGCAATGCATTTGAAACTTGGAGGTATGTAAACTGGGCAGAAACGCTAAACTAATACCCCATTAATCTAAATCTTTTGCAGTTCTTCCATCACTAACTATTACCATCATAAACACTGAGTGAAAAAGCAAATCTCTGCAGAATTTTATTTTCATTCCTTCATTACTTTGCAATTTTTTCCTTCTGTCCATGTGCACAGTTGTTTTGAAT
The DNA here is from genome assembly GCA_016584745.2 of Phylloscopus trochilus trochilus. Classification (NCBI taxonomy): domain Eukaryota; kingdom Metazoa; phylum Chordata; class Aves; order Passeriformes; family Phylloscopidae; genus Phylloscopus; species Phylloscopus trochilus. Next base: position 37,547,035 of record WQNJ02000546.1, read on the forward strand.
ACAGCAAAGACACAAAACTAATGTACCCTTTCCCTTCCTTCCCAGAGTCTGAGTTGGTTTTCAGGATCATAAAGTGGTTTCTCTAAGATACAGATATTTCCATGTTTTACAACTCTTCTCACACTTCTCTTAATATTTTCATGATAACTTGTCTGAGGTAAAAAAAAAAATACACACATTCTGCCTTGGCAAAAGCTCAGAGAACCTTTCAGCTGGTATGACTCAGTGGAGAAGCTGGGAAAGTACCACACATTTCCAACTGAAAAGTTGACTTCTTGGAGGCTTTAAAAGATAACTTCAAAAGCTATCATTAATATTTTTTTATATGGGATCCTAATATTTAACAGTACACATGCAGTAAGGATTAAAATATATCCGAGAGAACCTGAGCCAAAACAGGAATTTTCATAGAAAATTTACAAGAACACTGACTCAGGGTATTTTAAAGTATAAAAGGGAAAGGATATGTGGGGAACTCACGGTCTACCTTATAAATGTTAATAAGCTTACATTTGGATAACTCAATATTAGCTAGAACTTTTCATTTGTTATTAATTAAGTTTGCCAGTGGGCCAAAGAAAAGGTATATTTCGAGGGATTTTTTCAAAAAGACAATAAAGACACAAGCATTTAATAACAGCAGGCTATCCATGGCAAATAATGTTTTTTCATGATTAAAATATCAAGTATCATATTCATATTTTCAGGGAATCTGATAACAGGAAATTTTAAGACATGCAAAACTAAAACCATAAATTTCTCTGGGATCTAACAGAGAAAATGTGACATGAATTGTAGATGTGGTTTCTAGGAATTAGTTTAATGTAATTTCTCATGGACTATAGTCATTAGGGTACTCCTTTTTATCACACTGTGTGGTAATATTAATTTTTACAACAGATACTTTTCTCAAAAACTGCTGAATCATGCCTTTAAAGGTAAATTCAGTTCCATGATAAGTAGCACCAGTGATCAAACCTGGCATGGAAAAAGAAGCCTCACTTTATCACCACACTACTTATTTGTAGTTATTGTAATGAAGTGACTAAAATATGAACTCAGCATACAGAAAGTTATCTAACATGCAACCTGTAACTTTTATGTGCCTAAAGAGATAAACTTTTGATTTTGAATATTTAATTTTTATAGGTCACATATTATCACTTATGAACTGAAAAGAGATTAAGTGTAAACAAATTATGTGATGCCTCTGGCATCTGGAGAATTTATTGCATAGAAAATCTATTTTCTGACCATTTATAGTCTAAGAACTCAGCTTCTTGTTAGGGCTTTTTACAGTTTTGAGTGGTTTGTTCCTTTTTTAAAAAATTATTCCTTTTAGAAAGGGAAATCAGAATCTTAAAGTGCTTTTGACTTCTGTATTGTTCACAGACTCTTTTTGGAGAATTTTTTCATTATTTAATAATCTCAAAAAAATTTTAAAAGTACAATAGCCACATTTAAACACAATACTTTTATATACAGTCACTCTTAGAGCCAGAAAAGAAAGAGAAAACCCAACTCTATTAAATATTTGAACCCCACTCGAAAAGAAGAGCCTTCAAAATGGGACTCTAACCACACCAGCCTCTATCCTGCTGGCTCTCCTGAGACAGCTTGAGGATCAAGTACACTGGGTGGCCATACAAGCTTTCCTTTCACAGGATTTGCTGTTAGCAATGCTAGCAGTGGCTACTCACTTTGAGGAGGATGAATGCAACACTGTCTCAGCTGTAGAGATCTGTGAGTAATTGATTTTTCAGTTCACTGGCCAAACCAAAAAAATAGAGACAATCAGGGGGCGAAAACCCCCACCATTGTGTCAGCTGGAACTCTTCTTTCACCTAAAATGACACCCTACAGCTCCTACTTAGATATTTGACTGTTTTTATTTTTTAAATATTGGCAAATTTCGAACATCCAGATCCAAACAATTCAAAATGACTCATTACAAAAATATTTTCTTCCTTTCCTTTTTTATTCCAGATTGGCACAAATCAGTACCCACTGTTTATCTATAGACAGCATTTTTCAGTACATACCCTGTTCACCTGGAAAGTTTGAATCAACTCTAGTCATTTGCTGCTATTCAAAGTATTATTTTTTCTAGAGAAAATATTTATTCTCTGGTTCCTGCAAAGTGAGGTAGTTTAGAAAAAAAGGACTCTTATTATTATTATTATTAGTTTTAGAAGCCTGAAGCTATGCATCATATAGTGGTTTTTAAAGTCTTTTCTTTTACACATATTAACATTTTGAAACACATAAGATCATATATCCCAATTTTGATTGGAAAATGTACTCCTCTAGGTGTACAGAGGAGTAAATATCCCTTTTCAGTATGTAAAACTTGTGAAATTATTATTATGATGCTGGAAAATGCAGAGACAAATTTGCATGCGTACTCTGATACCCATTATCTTTTGTCATAATTTCCTTTACTTTGCTAAACAAGCTCAGGTTTCTGCTCACATTTTGCTATCTTTTTCCCTCCTGTTCCTTTTTCATCTGCATTGTAGGAAGCTGGGCCCACCTTCCAGACAATGAAGTCCAGTCTGACTGAATGCTGAATGGGATTGACATGCTCAGCACCTTGCAGATCTTACCCATCCCAGGCCACAAGGCTAATTAATATCAGAGCCCCCATTAACCCCACAAAGTATCACCTTTTTTGCCCCATATCTAGAATATGCTTTCCACCTCAGGAAACACTCTACTGAATAAAATACTGGTGTGTTTTGTTTTGGTCTTTTTTTTTTTTTTTTTTTTTTTTTACATAACAGCTACTGAAAAACCACAATCTGAACTCCAGTACTTAACACTGTGAAGCAAGGAATTCATCTAACTCACTATGGGCCACATCTTATATGGATTTTAAATTGCACAAGAGCAGAGACTTAGCTTTTTATTTTAGCAGCATGACCTACCTAATTGAACTCTTCAGAGTCCTTTGGGCTTTCACTGCAGTTGGTCAGATGAATTTGGAATTTTTTTTCCCCTATTGAAAACTGTTGGGCCACTGAAAGCTAAATGAGCCAAAATGAATGCTCCACTTTCTGTAAAGTTCTGTCTGTTTCTAGTATAAGGAAACAACTAGAAATTATCCAATTTGGTCAACATGCTTACTAACAGCTGTCCATACCAAGTACCAACCATGCCAACTACCAGAGAACCAGAAAGCCCAAGGCTGGATGTCATGGCTTTGGACAAGAAGAACTAGAATGCCCATGAACCTCAGCTCTCCTCCCTGTTGCAAATGGAGGAGCTTTTAATTTCTATTTGCCTTACCAAAAAAAAATATATTAAATACTCAGTAGCCTTACTATTTTCTCTATGCAATTCCAGTATTAATTCTCTGGACACTTCTACCTGGCAAGAGATTATCTCAATTTTTCATCTAGGAACCTAGGACAGACAACAAAAGCCCTCTTGCCAAAGCTTACACAGGAATCTGTGGCAGACAAAGGAATTGACCTCTAGGTCTCCAAATTTAGTGCTCTGAGCACTGTAATATCCTCTCCTGCTTGTAGGCTAATAGCGAACTGAATGTGCTTTCACTTAGAATTGAATGATCTCACAGACAATGTCAAAACTTGTTCTTCCTTCAGTGCCATAAATGCTAGAGGGAAGAGGAGTTCACCAACGAGTCTACATCTGCACTAATGATTCTATTTTCTTTTGGCAAACTATGTATCCCTAGCTCTATTTTACAATTTCTTCCCATACTGCTCATGTTGTATACTACTTTGTACTTTCTTTGGTAAGAAAGTGAATCCAAGGAAGTGAAATGTCTGCCTTGCACAGAGTGAGCTAGAAATGTACAGAGACATTTCTACCACCATGCAGTCATGTCAGGACAGAAAAGACAGCTGAGAAGGGACCTCATCAATGTAAACAAGTGTTGGAAGGCAGAGTGTCAATATGATGAAGGTGGGCTCTGCTTGGTAGTGCCAAGCAATAGGACAAGAGGCAGTGGGCAGAAATTGATGCACAGGAAGTTCCAGGTGAAGTGGGTGACTGAGCACTGGAATAGATTTTTTCAGAGGTTGTGGAGTCTCCCTTCACCAGGGATAATCAAGAACCACCTAGATGCAATCCTGTGCCATGTGCTCTAGGATGACTCTGCTTGAATAGAGAGATTGGACCAGATGACCCACTGTGTTCCCTTCTAACCTGACTCATTCTGTGATTCTGTATCAAAAACAAGTTTCCCTTCTCTTTTCATGATGATCTTGGCTAGTTATTCCCACATAAAGCAGCTACCCTAGTGTGATTTCCAGCCTGCACCAGAAAGATTTACTTTCAGACTCAAGCTAAGGTGGGAAGCATGGGTGTTTTCAGAGGAGCACTACAACCCAATGAAGTTAGAGGAAGGGCACAGTGTTACAAATGTGCATTTCTCCAAAACTGCATGCACAGTGTTTCTCAACGCCTTTCAGCCTATAAACATATTTTGTGACAGTGTTGAACTGATTGCACCATTATTTACTGACACACTGTAGATGTCTCCTAACCAGTGGGTCAGTATGTGAGTAGAGAGATACTAGATCTTATGTCCAGCAGTCTTATCACAGTCTCATGTCCAGCAATCTTATCACAGTCTCATGTCCAGCAAAAATGAGGTTACAAACTAACTGGATCTAAACACTGAAACACAAGGAAGAAACTGCTTAAGGCCATTAGGATACATCCCAAAGTGTGCTCCCCTGAAGTCATGGTTTCCTGGTAGATCCTAACCACAAAGGTTCAAAAAACTCCCACCATAAATAAATAAGCTAAGCAAAAATACAAGCATCAGCCAAGCATTATAAAAATCACATTAATTTTAAAGCTTTACACTTTTTGACATTTAAAAAAGTCTTTGACCTGGCATATTCTGCAGTTGGATTTTTCTGATGGCTTTATAAAGGTCATGTTTATGGTATAATGAGCACAAATTTCCAACGCTTATTAATCAGAAGAACACTGTATTGAAAACAGATTTTCAAAGAATTTTTTCATTTTTATGAATATATTTGATATGATGAACATATTATCAGCTTTAAAAGAGCCATTTTTCAAAAGCATGCTTAGGGAGGAGACAACTATTAACTTCTGGTGTCTTTACTTGAAACAAGCCTATGACTGAGACGAATATGTAACTAATGTCTTGAAATGGACACACTCCACTAGTAAATTCAATGAAGATAGTTCTGGGTAGCAATGCATCTTCTATTTAGAGCTAATAATTCCATTTAGCATTAATAGTTCACTGGAAAGTGTTTTTACACATCTGTAACTGCATAGTGCAAAGTAAGTGGAAATTATGACAAGTGTTTCCACTTCACTCTTCTTCTAGCTATCAAACCTCTGTTGCTTTACTGAATACAGGTAGACCAACTTCAGAAAGTGATGAAGTTAGGAGAAGGATGGCAGAATCCAAGCCAAAAGAGCAAAGTCAAAGCTAGCTTCACAGAGGGAGTGGAAGGGAGAGGTGCATGCACTGAGAAAAAAAAGTGATGGAAAGTCTGTGGTTTTACAGCTGCACTTGGCTGTTGGTCTGAGAGGTAGCACAACAATAGACATGAAAATACCTCCATCAACCTATGCCAGTGTCGCACAGCCTGGACCATGATTCCCTCCCGAATAAGCCTCAAGAGCTGCATACATAGGCCTGCCTATGTATATGTATGTGACAAAAACACATATTATTGAAATAAAATCACATTTTTCATTCTTTCCCATTCATAATGGCATAAACACTTGCACAATACATCAGAAACTACCACAGTCTCAAAAGTTTTGATTCACAAATAAACCCCCAACACATATAGGTTTAAAATAGTTTGATTTATGATCTTTCATAGGTAGGCAAAAGAGTAAGTGGAAAAATTAGAATGGAACCGAAAGCACAGGATTTACTAATGGATAGTGACCATTGCCACAATAGATAGAAGTACATTTTACAGGACAGGCTTCTGGACAAAAAGAACTTTTTAGTTCATAGTGGTTTGAAAGATACTTGTTAGGATAAATTATAAGTCATATCATCATTTTTCCTGTATGTATGTACTCCTCGATTAAAAACACTTCAAATTATTTGGCTCAGGAACTTTTTCCAACAATGAAATATCCTAACTCCCACTCTGAATTAAATACCTGAAGTTCTTAAAGAAACTTAAACCAAAACAGCGAACACAAATATCTTTCTTTCTCAGGATGTAAAGCCAGAAAAAAAGTCTGTTAGATCACATGGCCCAATTGTCTCTAAACCCCAACCCATTACTTTTCATAAAACTTCTGCTATACTTTATTGAAATGAAACAAGTTTAGTCCTCAGGAGATACAGCTGTTTGTGCAAAAAGCAAGAGCCTGAGGCTCTGTGACCGAGAGTTTCTGGAAAAAGAAGTTGATGCAAAACTGATTTTTTTCTTAGCAGGCAACCCATGCTTTGTATTGAGAAGCAAAGAAAAAGCAGACAGTGCTTGGCAGTTTGCTGTCCCCACAGAGACAGGGGAAGCAAGGGATAAAATATTTAGTTAACTGTTTAGTTAGAACTTTACTAGGACAGAATTTTATGCCATCTCAAATCATACATGCACGGTGTCAGCCTTGACTATACCCTGGATTTTCATCAGCAGGCAATTGAAAAAAAAAAAAAAGAAAAAAAAAATGTAAATTGTTGTACTGGGGAGAGAAAAATATCTGTATCTTCTGCTAAGTACCCGAGTACTTGAAGATTAGATTAGAGTCACTCCCCTCAGCATTAAGCAACAGAGATCGTCTTACATCTTGATGGAGTTGTGCCATCAGATGTTACTTTCTTGCCCCACTGCAGAAAAGTTCAGGTTCAAGTTGAACACTCACGCAAGACAAAGCGTGACCACTAACAACAGAGCAGCATGAAGGGATGAGGAATTCATCAGGAATTTGCAGATCACTCCTGACTTGCTAGGAACCTTTTTGCTGTCCTGATAAACTGGTCATTCATTTCATGTCTGTCTGAAAAAAAGCTAGGGATGCAAATGATCAGCAATTCTGCACTGCAGGACTGAACTCGAGTTCAGCAAGGGAACCATGAAAGGAGAGCTGTTGCTGATAAAGCACAAAGCCCTGAAGACAATGCTAAGGGCAAGGAGTTCACATCCAATTTGGGAGCAGGGAAAGTGGAGGGGAAAGCAGGGGAAGTAAGACAGCAGAAGGCAAAACAAGACTGGAAATAAAAGAATGGGATGCTGGAAATCAGTGGGAGAAATTTGAACCTTGGCCAGAATCAACTTAACTGTTGTTTTCTGGAAATTCTACATCCAGTCACAGATTTAATTTTAATAAAGTTTAAATAGGACATGTTATAGCATACTTAAATAGTAGTAATTGTGTAACTCCATTGTATCTACAAATTACATCTTTGCCAAACATTATTTAGTGCAACCACATGCTGCTCTTGTGCAATTCAAATGACTGTACTTCTTTTTTTCCTTTCTTAAACAGAGATAAACATGTGTCATATGATATGAGGAACACAGTTAACACAGAACTAGGTGTTAATTCACAGTATATCCTGGTAAGTAAATGTTTTTAATTTAAAAAATAAAAATAAAAATACAAATTCCAAAGGACTGACTCCACTGTCCAAGCAGGGCACCTTTATTCTCACTGAGAGATCCCAGCCATGACCTATCTGCACCAGGGAAAACATAACAAACCAGACTATATTGAATTCACTTTTATAAACTTATTTATTCCCTGTCATAAAGGACCAGTTTGAAACCATGTTCTAATAATCCTTGAATCAGGCACTACAATTACAAAGTTACGGATAATTAATCTATTCCTCTGTGCTAATTTGGCTGATGCTTTGTTTCAAGATGAGATTACTTGTGGACAAGAGGAGAAAACTGCAAAAATTCACGTTTTTCTGTGTTGCAAAGCTCAGTCAGAATTTATCTTCTCTTCAGATCTACATGGAAGTTACACTTTCACGCATAATGTAAAAACAAATTCATTTAAAAGTTTCAAAAATTGAAAGAAATCAAGGTCTTTATTTTAATTGAAGGCCCATGTTGAAGCCTGCTCTGTAAGTCCTCAGTGCCTCAGGGGAATGTCCCAATAGTTGGGCTGTTGACTAGCTGGGGAGACTTGCACAATTATACCATTTTGGAGCAGTTTAGATTTGTGTAAATGTGTATTCACTTCACGGAGGAATTTAGCTTGTGTTTCCAGCAGCCCACAAAAACCCCTTGACCTCAGGGCTAGTGTTTTTCTGGGGAAGTGAATAGATTCTTTTACAGTGGAGAAGTTCTAACAAAATGGCTATTTATAAAAAAAAAGACTATGAAAACTTCAATTTTGGCAAGCTTACACCTGATGGAGCTGATTTAGGCAAGAGCTGGAATTATGTGGCAGTTATTAGGTTGAACTGTCCTTCTCTTGATGCTTGTGAAAATGCTGGCAGGTCTGTTTTTCAAATATCTAGGTAAAATATGCCTATAATTAAAAAAAAAAAAGTTTTTCAAGCAAGTAAAATTATCTCCTGTCATTCTCTATAGGTGGGGGAAAAGCACTACTGCTTTTGTAGACAAGACACAAAGGACAAAAGAAATTTTTGTCCTATTTTCCAGAAACACAGGCATGTCAAGCCCAATTTATCTAATCCATGACATGTTGGATGCTCCAGGCTGCATCTACGGAAATAGATAAAGGCTTGTCCTCCACAGATTTAATGAATGGGAATCCCTGCCCCTAGCTAATATAAATCGTTCTTGTTGGTGGATAATTCTATTGATTACAATCCAGTTACATTTACACAAGCACACATAAGAATTTTCTGTAAAGCAGCACAAACCGTGGGCCAAAAAATGCAAACTTAGTAATACGTACATATTTCTTTAAGCTGTATGAAGTTATGATTTTGCAGCTTTTTCCATATCCTATCCTGATGTTCCTTAAGTGTGTTTTGTTATCACGTGACATAAAATTATTCCATAAAAAATATCTACGTGTAATTATTCACTCTACTCACAGCTTTTTCCTCACGCAAAAAGCAAAGGAATTTTTATAGGTTCTGACACATATTGCTCTAAGGTTTCCTGACCACACATCTTGTAGCTGTAAAGAGAAGGCTCAGACCAGTATCGTCTGTACCTTGGTTGCCATTTGATACGGACAAAATTCTAAAAGGAAAAGAAACCCAACAAGCCAACCAAACAAAAACCCCACAAGGAAAACCATGAAAGGTGGTGAGGAGGGTGCTCTGAATACCAATGTGCAGATTTCTCTGCTGGCTAGGGATATCAAGGCATGGTTGAAGGGACAAATACTATTCATCAGCATTTTTACATAGGCCAGGAACAGCCTGAAACCCTCTCTAAAGAAAAAGAAATATGATAAACTCTCAAGTAATAGTACCTTTCCTGGACTGCCCTTCAGTCAGCCTGGCTATGTTCTGGTCCTCTATCAAGCCATCTTAAAATTTTACAGCCCCTGTCCCATGAACCAAACACAGAAAAATGTTATAAAACATTTAAATAACTTTTTAGAGAGAGCCATGCTTACTCATACAATCTCACTACTCAAAATACTTACCTCTAGCCCTATATAACTACTGAAATTTCACTTTGTGTGTATCAAAAATCAAATCAGGCATTTACTGATTTTGCCCTTATAGTTATTAATGATTTATAACTCAGCATTTCTTGAACTAATTCTAAATACATATTGGAACAGGCCTAGTATAAAAGCAACCCACCTCAAACATTTCAGTTGTAGTCAAGGACTATTTCTCATCTACCTCCTTTCTAAGGTGTTCAAAAAATCAAGCCTTGGGCATAAAGCTTTAAAATTTACTCCACAGGGAAAAAAAAAAAGGCTTAGTTGGCATGTTTTATTTTATTTTTAAGGCTTTCTCTGTTGGAAAGGCAAAATAAAATTAAAGACTTTTGATTCTGTTGCATTACACAGTCACTTGAGAGATACTAAAGAAAATCTGGGTTTTTGAAAGGCATTTCTACCAAGCCTTGCAACCATGATAAAATAGAGGAGAAGAGGAGGAGAAAAATTCCAGTGCGCACTTTTCTGATAATCTACCTAGATCAGAAGGATCAGGATCCTTCAGTTTCACAATTTTGAGTCTATTATAACTTCAGATGTTATTGAGTATGGTATATGTATATATACATATTTGCTCTGATTCATGTTAAGTCATTGAATTGCTTTGCTTCAATTATATGGAAGGAAGACCTAATCAAATTGAACTTTTTTGCATCACAGCATCAACACATTTCTAATATTTTTATTACTTTTTCACATTAAAATAGAAAAGTAATGCCTCAATTTAGTCAACAGACTTCCATCTAATTGAGTTTTGTGTCAAGTGTTTCAGATATTTCTCAATATAGTTTTATGACTTGAGATGAGCAAGTCACCCCCTGTACAAAAACTAAAACCTTTGAATTTTAATGAATCTGGGATATTAATCTGACAAGATGAACCTTACAAAACCTAGGAAGCAAGGAGGACAATGCAAGAACAAAGAGCCTTAAACAGAACTGTGTGTTGACAAGCTAGATCCCTCCTCCCATCCTCCCACTCTGCTGCTAAGGAGTGAAGGGAGCCTCACATACTGTAATCATCTTTGCTTTCTATAAGAGGTAATCCTACAATACATTTCCAAGAGTGAAATTATATTAAACCAGTGGAGTGAGCCAACCAATTCTCAGATTGTTATAGAAATGCAAGGACTTGCTAAACCACCGACAAACCTCAATCCTACAAATACTCCTGCACATATTTAACCATTCCAATCCCTCATATCAGTGAAACAACGTCAGAAAAGTTAATTATTTTTTAATTCAGAAATGCATGCAGGAGTGGGGTCCATCTCTTATTTGCATGATTCCACCTGACTAAACATTCAAAATGTTCCATAACAATGAGTTTTAAACAGAGAGATCTGCTATTCTACTAAAAAGGAATTAAAAATTTACCAAGGGTATTGAATTTGAAGGATGAATCAAAACAGCAAATACTCAACCCACATCAATATATACAAGAGAATTTGCTTGTATAATCCAGAATTTTGCACAGCTTTGTTTAAAAACAAAACAAACCCACAAAGTACAGAAGAGAAATGCATGATGAAACTATAAACATCACATGAAAATGAAGATACCTAAGTATATTGCCAAAGATGTAAGTCGTCCATCTCTTCCTTCTGACATTACTTAAAAAAAAAAAAATCGGAACTATTCCTGTGACAAGAATGTACTTCCTGTATCTAGAAGTGGCACTAAAAAACTCCTATAATCTTACTAAAAAAAGTGTGTTGAGAAGAAGAAACCTATGTCTCTATATGATTCCAGTGGCTTAAGGAGAGTTACACTGGGTATTAGTTCGAGCTGAATACTAAAGGACAATTATTGCAGCACACTGAATCTGCTTAATTAGAGGTATCAATTCAAGTAATGAGGTAATTTTGCATGCAAGCCTCAAAGAAACCTGAAACCAAACACAGCTTGCTTGTATAAGGGTTGCATTCCAGAGCTTAAGCTCAAGCCAATTTTACAGATCTGGAGTTGCAACTAAACATAAATCACCTGATTCACAGCAGAATGTTTTGGGCGTGTTAACCTGAAACACTGAGAAAATTTCAGCAATGTTGGCCAAACCATGATGAAATTCAAGATCTGCACAAACTTCTTCAGCCTTAAACCACTGATGCTGGCAGAGTTCTGTTGTCTACATATCTGCATTAGGCTGGGACCTTACTGCTTCTGCTTCTCTGAAGTTGAACACAGGGTATCTGTAGCTTCACAAATCTGTTGCCTTTGTTCCTGCTTTACAGAAAGACTTGATTTATTATCTAAGAAAAGACTCCCCAAACCTGTATTTCTGGCTATTCTTTTTCACTTGGACTTGGGCAGTATATGTAGTATTCTTGTCTAAATATAGATGAAGTTTAAATGGGGAGTGACAGGATTTCTTTATTACACTCTTCAGACAGCTAAATTATACTTAAAATGCACTGACAAAACCTAGAGCACAGACAGCTGTTTGATGTTGCCATGTAGTTCTGTTGCTATCACATGGCAAAAAATTTTACATTTTATTTCTCACTTAACTGGCCATTTAAGTTTACAGCAAGCATCAAATGACTCAGGTGTTCAGCTACATGAGTATTTAGAGTTCCAAAAGTTGTGAAAATAAAATAAGTGTCCTAGGTCAAGCACCAAGTGTATTAACAGAACTCTCATGAAGTTCTTAAAGTCACATGGAGAAGAACATTGCAGCAGGGATACAAAATAAATACAGTGCAAAGTTCATCTTTAGGTTGCTACGCCAGGCACTTTTCAACATATTTTTGTAAAGCACTGCCAAGACCAGGGTTGGTCATGCTACTAAATTGGTAAAGTCAGACTACCAAGACTGGTGGAAGCCCAAGAACAGCACAAAAAGACTGAAAAATGTCAGTGTAATTCAGTGTCTGACAGCCTGAAGTAAATAGACCATTTGCTGAGATATTTGGTTCCCACTGAATATCTTTTTCTTCCATTTATAAGACCCTTCAGTGTTTCCCTACAACTTCCTCTGCACAAGTAAGCAAGTTGGTTTTAGTACAAATAAAAAAATATTAAAAAAAAATACAATTATAAAGCCCCTTGTGTTAGGTTTACCACCTCACATGATTTCAGGATTCCTTCTGCTTGTTGAAAGCTAGGAATAGTTGGCATGAGCTATTTCTTAGGGCTATCACACACTGAAAAAACACACGTAAAGCAGTAAATGCACATACATACCCAAGGGGACTAGAAACTCTTCCATTTTTTCAGGGAAACCTATTTTTGAGAATGTTTGAAGTTTGTGCTCTTGCTCTAACAGCATGGGCAGTAGCCTTTTATTGGACATTATTTACTACAAGATTTTATCTCTTTCCCCCTAAAATTCACTGTAAATTTCAAATTTGCCATATATTATAGTAGTATAATTTTATTTGGCCTTTCCAAAATGACACATTCAAAAGTCAAACCAACATTCTAATTACAAATTACAGTTTCCTTGTCACTAGAAACTATTACCCATATACAATTTTAGTACATGTCCATTCAGTAGGCTCTAGACACACAACTGCAAATGTCAAAATCCTGCAGACTAGAAATGAACTTCTCCCACATGCAGCTTTTTCTGGCTGAGCTACAAACCCACAGCAATGATAGCTTGATATGATTTGTGGTCAGAAACTTCAACAGAGCTGTATGAGATGATGCTCTAAGAAAAATGTTAAGCCTCCTCTGCTAGTGAGGGGGTGGGGGGTGAGGGATGTGGGGAAGATAAGAAACCCCAGACTTTTCTTATTGCTGCTCTTCTGCTTGACTAATGTAGTCTGTTAACTGAAGGAGAAATCACCATAAACTACTAAACTATTCACGGAATTATCTTGATCTTTTTTAATGATATTGCCAATAACGTGCATTAATGAGGCAAAAAAGACATCCAAGTTCAAAAAGACTGGTTGCCCCCAGGAAACTAAATAAAACTGAAGGAAAAATAGGACTACTGTGAATTAAGGGATACTCTAAATAACTTGTACACATCCAGAAAAGATTGCAAGCCACCATCCTACACACATAGATTAATTCCTTGCAAATGTAAACCCAAGAGGGAATTGTTTTGGGCCTAGGAGTGCATAGAACTAAATAGCCCAGCTGACTGAAGAATGTCACATTATCTTTATTGGCATAGATGACTTGGTAACAGAAATTAGGAAGAACAATAATGACTATACATGTTTGCAGTAGAAAACTGCATGCTAAGCTCAGAGAAAAGAGGTTTGTGGTTTTAAAACCCTTCCTGGAAGAAAAAAAAATAGAGGATAACTTTCATTGTCTGTCGATTCCTGACCCTTTCTATGGAAACTATCAAAGCTGAGGGGAATGATGGAGTCTTGCCCCATAGGTGTTCAGATCTCCTCTGGCATGGTGAGACCTGAAGCACCACATTCCCCCCTGCAGATGCATCTTCCCAAACGTGGGGGTCCCCACATGAGGCCAATGCAATTGAAATTATCCAACCACCCAAGCTCATATTTTCATCACATTCCATCACCCCTTTTGGCAAAGGTACAGGGAACAGCTACTTATCTGCAAGCCAAACTGCTAAATCTTTCACCATCACTGGATCATTCTGCCTCCACTCCAAACACACTGCCCAACTGGCTGCCAGAGTTTGCCTACACTGCTGATGATCAGTTTTAAGATTTTAAAGAGCATTTAACTCACATTTGAAATGACTGGAGACATTAAACACAACTGTCACAGATTATTTGACAGTTACCTTAATTAGAATAAGTCTAGTTTCATGTTTCTAGCACAGCTAAAACTGACTTTTCTGAGGAGCATGGAACTTTCCCAGGACGTTAGGTCCAGTAAATGAAATTGAGTTCAAGCAAATCTGTTAGCACAGTCCAACACTTTGCATAGTTCATTACAAATAATAATTACTTTATGAAACTTCCTCCTTCTCTGTGAAAAGATCTGACTCAGTAAAAAAAGCATCAGTGAGGAAAGCTCAGCTTATTCTGAAAGATCCTTTAACTTGCAAGAGCTTTTTCTGATACCTGCTAGCAGTTGCCATACTTACATTATACCAACAGTTTTCAAAAGCTGCCCAGCTTCTTTCAGACAAACCATCAATATTAACTTAACTAATTTACTACCACAATCAGCTCCCTACATTATTTACCAGAACAGAATCTGGCTACAGAGACAGAAGAACTTAAAAAACTGGAAATCTGCCCATCACAGGCACCTCGCAAGGGTTTCTTAAGAGATTAACTTATTTATTATGGTAAACATTCTCTGACAGCATTAACCATCTATAGCTGTGAGCATCTAGAAAGAGCTAACAATTTATAATTACCACTATTTCTTCTTATCTTTGTGATTTGGAAGATATTAGCTCAGCTGGAGTCTCTCAAACTGATATTTGATATAAAATATTCATAATTCATTTGACTATATACTGAGGTCAGATGGCAATATTTCTGTTTGCAGAGGAATCTAAAGTGAGTTTTGTATTGCTGAAAATGTGCTGGCATAGCTTTTAACATAAAAAACCTCCTCCTATAATAAATTACAATAAAGTATCATGCAATTTTTATCTTTGTGAATGTTCCTGTGAAGAAATGTGCCGACCAGAAATGCACAAAAAACTTACACAAATCACATAAACATTGCTAGAATAAACTGAGGGAGATTTTAGGAGTATTAATTATTAATGTTTTTCAATGCTAAGTATCATCAAAGACTGCCTACCTGAGACAGTTCTGTTCTGTTTTTCATCACAACACTGAATCTTTTGGATTTCATTTAGCATTCTTTTTTTAAAAAATAGGGCAGAGGATAATAAGAAGTAAAAATAAATTAATATTCTACACATCCGCATTTTCTTCCTGAAATCTATGGAGTTTTCTGGGTTCACAGTGACACAGCTTCACAGTCACATAAAGCATCATCTTTCACGGCCTTCAGAATGTTAATTTCAGACTATTTAAATATTTTTTCTTCCCTATGTGCTGATGATAGCATGTGATGACAATTCTGCTCCATTATGGCAAAACCGAGCAGTTTTGTTTGGTCATCATGGAGTGCTTGTGAAGGGTGGTGCTGCCAGTACCATTTTGCTGCAGCAGCAGTGGGCCATCCCAATGTACCTGTTGCCTTTCTCTGCCAACACATTTCACACGCTCTAAGTCCTTCCACAATCACATTTTGATTGTATCTACATTGCTACAGAGATTTGTAGTGTTGCTTTGACTGTCTTTTGACTTGTCTTCAGCCTTTCCATGTTTGTTTATGAAATTCGGTTAAGTTCACTCACGTGGAGGAGCATATCTGTGGGGACATATATGTAGTAATGTCCCTCTTTAGAGACACTGATTCCTTCAGCCTTGGAAACCTGCATGTCTTCAGGCAGGTAAGCCACTGTACAGATAGTTAGAGTGTGTAGAGCTAAATGCTAATATGGATGGGCTACTAATTAGCATTGAGTAAGTTCATCAGCTACGCCTATGTAAGAATATATCTTTCATGTTCTACAAAAAATACTGCAAAGGATTGAGAGAAAAAAAAAAAAAGAAAGAAAAAAGGGAAAACCATTAGGAATTTATAAATGTAATGAAAATTTTTGCCTCAACCGAACTGGAAAAAAAAAAGAGTTGTTATTTCGAAACTATCTTTAATGAAGAAATAATGGGGAGAGAAAAATCACACCATGTAGACCAATGCAATTTCCAAGTACTCAGGGCTACTCAGATTTAAGCCTAAGAATCTAAATGTGTATTTAGGAGGCTGTTGCAACTACCCTAGCAGTGCATGTGGAAAGGAGGACCAAACAACCAATTTTACAAGGCAGACAGACTGTGGTCAGGATTGGCGAGACAAATGTTTGTAAATGATTACATCATGTCTTGAGTGCTAGAATCATGTAAGGATACAAGAAATAATACAGCTCAGTGGCTTTATAGTACCCATGTTCATGTGGCTACCATGCCCTCAGTCAGAGGGAGACAAAAAGCAAAAAGATTTAAATACATCCTTACATATTCAAACACAACTTTTTATGGCCTGTTCAGCTTGTTAGACTTTGTCCGTTACAAACACAGGAATTGCAAAGTTAAATAGGAGATTATGTAAAGTTTTATGTATGTCTGCAGTTATTACTTTTTTCTATGCTTCCTAAAAGCAGACAAGCCATGTAACTTCCACTGTTGAAAAAATTGCTGCTTACAGCAGCACGACTTACCAGTAATCAGAGAAACAGTGTGCTTGCTACATAATAGTCACATATCTGGCAAACTGAATGCACCTGTTACATTGCTGGTTTTGACAGGAGGTGAGTGGATTTGCTATCACAGGTAAATACAGCAAACAAAACCTAATTTGCTCAACATTGCACTATAGAGACAGTAGACCCTCAGGTCACTACTGAAAAATGACTTGGCTTAGCAAAAAAAACACTGATATTCCTTGCAGTGCCAAGACTGCCATCCTCTCCACCTGCTCCTTCCTTTTGTATTCACAGTTGCAGATCTGGTCAAGGTTCTATGTTTTTTGACTTGGTTTTCTGTGGGCTTTTTTTTTTTTTTTTATTCAGTATTGATCCTCAGCGCAATGATGGGTAACGATATTGAAAAACACAGCCATTATCTCCCTCTATCTTCATAACTTACTACACTCCATAGTAAACAAACTGAGTAAACAAGGTCAACAAGAACAAAAGAAGCTGGGAAAATTTTCATGGCTTTCATTTGAATGAATTGTCCATCTGCTTTTCAATTACAGCATAAAAGTAAATAAATAAGAGAACTACTATGAAATAATACTCAAAGAGAAAATTAAGCCTAGCTTTTTTTCTTTTGTTCTCAAGAAAGCAGTTTTAATATTCAGAGGGGGTTTTCAAGCATAGACCTGCTTTTTAGGTTTTCCTTATTTTCTGACAGAGAGAATTGGGGAAGAGACTGCTGGTTTGCATTGTAATAAAGAGAACACATAAACAACACACAGTATAAAAATTACAAGTACGAGCCAAAGCTCTTTGAGACCCTAAGCATATGCTAAAATTTCAAATAGCCATGCCCAGAGTTAGCAGACACTCATTGTCAATCTCATTTTTGTATCTCCTGCTTCAGAGATGAAGATACTATACATTATCAAACCCCAGGAGCTTTTCAAGCTTTACTTGAAAAGCAAGTGGTACATTATGGTTTTAAATTCTGAAACCTGCAGGGACTACAAAACAGAGTAAATTAGTTGGCTTGGTAAAAGAGCCAGGACCTTTTCCCATAGTGATGAAAGAATTTCTCATGATTTCCAAACAACTGGTTCAGCCAGCTAGCAGAGGTATAAAAACATAAATAGATCGATCTAACCCCACCTTTTAAAAATAGATGGTGGGGGAGGGAAATAAGGAAAAAATGAAAAAAAAATTGCAGAGGGAGAAAAATTACTTTTGTTTAAACAGCAGATAAGGACTCAGGATGTCTTACCATTTTTTTAAACCTGAAGAAATTTTAAATGGATATTATTTTAAGCATCAGAGACAGAACTGTATTATCACAGATGTTAACAAGAGGCATGTATACAGTAATTGAACTTTCATAATAGCCTCCCTTACTATTCCAATCTGAAATTAGGGTTGCGTTTTCATATTTTATACTTGATCCAGACCCTTGCCAACCACTTTAAGCTGTCATACCATGCTTAAGATTGCAGCAACTCTTTATGGTGCACATGTACACAGAAAAAAAAAATCATCTAAGAGGAACATGATAGTGAGCATGAGACTGATGAGCTGAAGGAAGTGGTCGACAAAATGAGCAAGAAGGTCTGAGCATATGAGTCAGTAATGCAGCTTCATGTATTAGATTTTTCACCCCTAAGTAGATTTCTCAAAGAAGTGTTGCTAAAATAACTGAGCACACAGGCTGACCTACAGAATGTGGTTTTGCCATATAATGACTTGGTCCTACAATAGAGGGAAGCTTCTTCCCACTTTCATCCCCAGCAATTTAATTCAAGTGCAATCTCAGCCACTTCAAGCTTTGGTATTTCTCTCTTTTGCTGCATTTTCTCTGAATGTTACCAATCATCTATGCAATTTCAGCTGCAAAACTAATCTTTGCAGTATATTACATGTAATATCTCCTTTTTAAAAACTGAAGCCCTTATGAACTCTATTGTATTTTGAGAACTTTTCATGATCTAATGGCAAATTGAAATATTTCCTTTTTCCCAGTCCAAATATATTTCTCCTTTTTCAAATACCACCATCTTCTTTAGTGCAATGAGAGGCAAAATCTTTAAAGGGTTTCCCGTAAACCGATTAACATTTTTGTAATTGCAAGAATTTCTAGAATTGCCACTAGATTATGAAACAAAATCAAAATAACATGGAAGGATATTTGCACAGACACAGAGACATATCAGTCATATGACTCTAATATAATACAGACAAAGGCTCTCATTATTTTAAAATATTTTGTACAAATTTATATGTTGCCTTTTAGAAAAAAAAAGGGAAGATAGACATACGATATCACAATGAAGATTTTAAAAAATCTTGTTTCTTAGTTTCATTTCTTAACAGAAGAAAGTTGTTGAGAAAGAATGTAGGATTAGATTCTACAATCATCCCAGTTAAAATATGCACAGACACACATCCACATGAGCACGTGAGCGCACACACACTTTGTTAAAGGACCTTCAGCTGAAGCAACTGTGATCTAATCTTCTCTAATGAAGCAGGAAGCCACTGATTCCAATTTTGGATTTGGAGCAATTCTGTCACCCACAAGAAAAGTTACACTTGGAATGACTTTTTTTTTTGTCTGTGAAATGGCAAAAGGACCTTTCATTTATGGCAACATACTGGATATATTTAGAGGCATTTGAAATGAACAGTTTCTGTAACAGAAACTAAAAGGGTGCAATCTAGCACAGAGTACTTTCTGTAAGTTCAAACAGGATTTTTTCTATTGTTATTATGTATGCATGCATTAATGATTATTCAGTGCTTCAAGATACGAACTTCACTGCCCAGAAGGCTGTAATGTTCCAAATATAAACATCAGGCTCCTGCAGTTTTCAAGATCCTATACATTGGCTTGCTCAGCTGAATTCTTCTGTCACACACAGCATCCATTATATATTAACTACACTTTCTTATTGCAGATGGCTGGTGATAAAACACAGTTAGCAATCCAGTATCTGTGCTTCTCAAAACATTTTAAAAGAACAGCCTTATCAACACCGATTCATCCTGACTTAAAACAGAAATGGTACTAAAGGCCTCCACAGTGTCTAACCTAAAAACAAACCAGTAACAACCAAATATTTTCATTGAAACAAACAAAAAACCCCCAATCCTGTTCCAGCAGTTGGTCAGTTGGCTTGTAAAATGTGTGTTTTCTTTAAAGAGGTGATGAGATTTGGGGCGTGGGGGGGGGGGGGGGGGCTTATTCTTTTTATTCCATGACTCATCCAGCATGAATCTCTTAAAGAAAGTGTTCCAGAAATAAAAAGTGATATTCAGAATAGTAGCATGTATGCAGACGAACTACTACATTCTGCAACACTGACTGAAAAAACCCCAATGAAATTTAAAACAGCCACCACATAAACAGAATGGCATTTTCAGGCAAAAAAAATATTTGTTTGTTTCCCTTAATGTTATATATAGTAATTTCCATGCCAATATATTAATTTCCTGTATAATGCGAAACATTGAGAACAGAAGTTACTTAAATCAGTAATAGGTTCAGAGAAGGCAGGGAGGGAAGGGAAAAAAAAAAAAAAGAAAAAAGAAAGGTACAACATTTTCCTTTTTCCCCTTCTCCCTTTTCTTTGCAAATTTGAATTTCAGAGTTCTTTTGGGTTGTGCTTCTTCAGTAAGGCCAAAGTATAGGGTCAGTGATCTTTTTTGGTGCTGGGGGTGAAGCACTCGCTCTGCTCTCGGTCCCAGCCAGGTTCCCCGAGCCCTCAGGACTCGTGCTCAGTGTCCCAGAACTGCAATATCACTGCGGCGTTTCCTCCGGCTCGACGGCCGTGGCGTGTGGAGCGCTGCAGGACCCACAGCAGCAGCTCTGCCCCTTCCCCTGGCCACCAGAACATCCCACCTGCCCCGAGCAGGCTGGCCACCCCAGCCCCAGGGGCACGCTCCAGGACAAGCCAGCTCCCGTGGCCGCCCGCGGTGCCAGGCCCAGGAAGGCGCAGCCATGGCGAGGCGGCCAAGCCAAGGCGATGGTGGCCAGTGGAGCCCTCTAAGGTAGAGGTGCAGCTGTGGCCATCAGCCAGAGCAGAGCCCTCCTCACATTGAGCAGGACCAGGGGAGGCTCCCCCTCATCAGCGTGCAGCATCAGCGCCGTGGCACGGAGAGCCACCCACCTTTCCTCCTCTCGGAACTGCTGAGAATGGTCACAGCTGACTTTTATCTTATGCTAAATTATTAACTTGGCGATAAATACAGGCAAAAGTTGCTCTGAGGTACGTATGTATGTTCTGAAGTGCACAACGTCTCCGTATGATAACACTTAACAGAAATCTATTATTTTCCTTGGCTTTTGGCTTACTCTATAAACACACTACATCATTTTGTAGGATTTTTATTACTATTATTATTACAATTCCATATTCCTATTCAACTTGAAATGATGAATGCAAAATCAATACAATAAGTAACAAATGTATCCACGGTGACCAAACAACAAACTCAAAAGCACAGCACGGCGAGTGAAAATTAGCAGTTCTTAAAACAACTACCTCACAATTCAGTTGCAATGTAAAAGAAAGGCTCATGAATTTAGAAGGGTTACAATGACTTTATTTGAAGGCTTAGCTCAAATAGTAAAATATACAGAGTAGGATGTAAGATAAAGGTAGAGTATCTTCTTGGAGGCTACAGGTTTAAAGAAAGAGAGAAAAAAAGATGACGAATTCCTGTATTTAGTAACTTCTGTCTCTGATAGTTAAAAAACTCTCCTCATCCATTAACACTTGCTCTACAATAATAATACTGTCAGAGGATTAGGCCTTACTTTCTGAAAATAATACTGAAAATATTTTCAGTATTTATTTCAACCTTAATGCTGCACATATGCATTCCCACTATGCCACCTTACATCAGCAGCAATTAGACAAGAGGGCCCAGAAAAGCAAACAAGATGCATACAAACATACAGAAATGCTTTCTTTTTCTTCCCTGTCTATACTTATGTGGCACAATAATTGCATGTATGGATTAAAAAAAACCCAAAAAACAAACAACCCAAGCCCCCCACAAAACACTACGGAATTATCTATTAATATTTAAAGGAAAGCATCTTTTTTTTTTTCTTCTTCAAAAAAATAAAATTCCACTATTGTCTATGTGATGGCTGTAGCAATTTGAAATCAAAGTAGGTGCACAATGTAGGCAGTCAAGCTTTCATCTGGCTCAGTGCAATACAGCTTTGTGAAGTAACAGGGACAGGTGAGATTACAGATGTTCTGGCTTCTCACTGACAGTGCAAGAATATATCCAGAATGGCAAGAAAATACCCAGAATAACCACAGGTAAACATTATCCCCCAACTCATGCTTTCATATGTAAAGGACAGGAACAAGAACATACATTTAAAACTTAATATTGAAGGAAACTTCAGACTGAGCACAGCAGACATAGAACCTGACTAGCAGAAACTTTCAGCTCTGATTTCAGAAGGGAAATTTCCTACAGAGCAGAGAGAAAGCACAATACAGGTTTTTTTCCATTTTAAAACTTGTGTTGCACCAGAAAACAAATAAGCGTATGATATGGCTATTTTTTACTTTTTCAAAATAACACCAAAAAAAGTTTGATCACCATTATATGTTTCTGAAAATTATAGACAGGAAAAAATTAAATACCATGCAGCCAACCTAATACCCTAACTCTATAACTTCAGGAAACTGCAACTGCTAATCCCACACAAGGAAAACTGATTGTTTAAAAAAAAAAAAAAAAACACCAAAAAACCAACCCATCTTGCACTTGTAATGCTGTTAACGGTAGAAAAACACTAGAAAAAAATGAATAGCAAATTAATCTGGCTTTTTTAATGGTGAAGAGACTTAATCCAAATTACTCAAATCTAAAGCCATAATGCTTACACTATTCTTCCTCAGTCTTTTGAAAATGTAGTAAAGCTGAAACATTGAAAATTTATCTTTGAAAGGGATGCTGAACAGTTCTGACAACTCAACCAATTTGTATCTTTTCTTCTGCTAGGACAGTTTACATCTAAATCTATCGGCTTTAATTATTGATGTATTTCACTGTTAAAGAGAAATCACACACACACACACAGCCTTTAATTTTGTGAAAATAAGAAGATAGTGCTTAGCATGGCACAAAGCATAGTACTTTTTTTGACAGAGCTGAGAATATTACAGAAGTTCTTCCCTTAAAGCTTGAAGTGAACTCCTGATTCAATATTTAATGAAACTGAGAAAGCTGCTCAATGTCCCAGAAATCCTTCAACTCCCTGCTCTCAGTTCATTCTAAGTACTATGCTACTATAAATTAACACTGAGATTAGATGAGATTTCAAGCAGTCAAGAATAGCATTTTTCTCTCTGCTTTATTTTTCTTTTGCTGTTTCACAGCACTAACTTGCAGCATTATATTGCAATCATACATCCCAACCCAGCACTGCAGCGCTACATTGCTTAGACATAGCTCTACACTCCAGCATGTTTTTGGGGTATGCAGCCAGCTCAGCTGTAAGCCGAAGGAAGATTTCCATCAAGCAACAAAACTAAACTCTGCACAAATATTTAACAGCTCCAAGACCTCTAAAGGCTTAAAATAATATGCATTTTGTGGCACGCTCGGAGCCAACTCCATACCGGTGATGTGCACAATGCAGAGTACTCGGCAGTCGCAGCACTGCAAATAAAACATTGTTTCGCCTTTGTACCTTTGAATTCTTCAAACTAAAAGCTGAATGAAATACTGAGGTTCGCTGTGCCTCCCCAGCACTGACAGTGCAGTAGCAGCTCGTCCATTACATTAAGTTCGTCTAAAACTTCCCATGCCTCACAAGCATTCCTCATCCCCTCACGGCAGATGAAACACAAGTTCATTTAAAGCAAACCTAGCACGAGTTCATCTTATCTAGCTTGTTTTTCAAACCGCTAGAACTACGCAGTAGCCCACTCAAACAGAAAATTTCCCAGACAATGGAATCCTTTCAAACTGCACAGCCGGCAGGATTCCCCAGTTGTCAGTTTTAGGTGCGTGCCAGCACAAAATGTTCTTGAATCCAAAATCTGTAATAATCACTCCTATTGATAATGTGAGCAGAAGCAGAATTACATCACGGTTAACACTTACCAAAATACATTATGTTTCTCATTAATCATGCAGTCAGGATCCCACCGCTGTGTAGTCAGCATTAGCTCCTGCACAGGGCTGACATGTAAAACAGAGCTTTTTCATTCTACATTATGTGGAAATTTCCCAGCACGAGAAGCGTGAGAGAGCTGTGTGCCTCCTCAGGATGAGCGCTTTGCAGGCAGTCTTATCCCTGATACAATCCCTGTCTGATTTAGCGTTTACTCCGGCTGCATGCTGCACTGCCCATTCTTACTGTAATCTGACTCCTCCTTCTGATGTCCTTGCTGTGCCTGTGACATCAGGACTAAGAGTACTACAAACAGATCTTTTCTTTAACGGGCTCGCAACGACATGCTCTTATATCCTGGTTAACCTAACTCAGGTTTGGACAAAAAAAAAAAATAAGCCCTTCTAAAATTGTACAGGCTTTTTTTTTTTTTTTTTTTTCTTGGCAGTAAATGCGTTTAGTGACATAACGTGCTCAATTACATAATAGATGGGAAAGACAAAGCGTACATTGTTAGTGTATTTTTCTTTGAAGGGCAAGCTCCAGGAGAAGCCTTGAGTGCCTCAATACCCCTACTTCAACAGAAGATAAAAATGCCTGGCACTTTGCAGAATCATGTACCCTTAAGACTTTTTTTTTTTTTTTTTTAAATCAATAGTTCCACTTCAATAAACAATTTCAATCCGAATGTTGGATAAAGACAAGTTTGTTTCTATTTTTAAAAAAACAACTGTCAAATAGGTAGTTCGATTTCAATACAGCTGAACTGATTTTTTTAAAATTACAATTTCTGCACCTGAATAACGAAGTGTGAGGACAGGAGATATACGACAACGAGGATCTGTAATGGAGTTTACAACCTTTCACCCTCCAGGTCTCTAGTTGCTTTCTGGCCCAGGTTGATAAGTCATTAGCAGCTGGTATTTTATTGTTGTGTAGCAAATGGAGCGGTCCTAAGTTTGCTGTAAATAGGTCCCCACACAATCCCTGCTGCTATACAAACTAGTAGCAGCTCCTTAGAGCAAGAAAGACCAAAGAGACACCAAAATATTGTCCACCATGTAGAGGTAGTGCCTCAGGATGGATCAGACAACACACCGGTGCGGCAGTGTGGTGAAGACAATGCGGTCTGTATTTATGCACATATGTCTCTCCTCTGAATCAATAGAGGACATTGGTTTCCTGCTGTCAGTCTGGCATGTATCAGTGATAATACGCTTATACTAAATAAAGGTATAAAATAATGGACAGTATGCTGAAGCGTTTATTTCATTATAATAGGATCTAATGGGATGAATGCTTTCATTCTACAGGAAAGAGGATGACAGGTATAATTCATTTAAAGCTCCACTTCTTATTTGTAAAACCACCACACAATAAGTACTATTTCATGAGGTCCAATCACTTCGCGCAAAATTATCGCAGCAGCACAGCAGCCAAGGAACGCTCCAGTTGCTGCAGCCGAGGTAAGAGCCCTGATGTACAGTGCTGCTATGCATCTCTCAGCAAGAGTCCTCTGCAGCATTGCCCTCACGAGGTTTCATGCTACCTGTATGAATGTTACTGAGATTAAACACTGACGGGGAACTGGGGCACCAATTTCAGTCCTGTCCCTCACCGGCAATCCCACAGCTATTCATTTCTGATACCTAGCCTTTCTCAGTGCCCGTTCTTATTTCAACTGCCCTTAGCAAGAGGCAAGTCCTGAAATGAGAGATCCATGGTACACATAAACTCCAAAATTAGCTTTGCTTCACAACTGAAAAGCACACAGTGCAGGAGTGCACTTTGAGGCCACAGTGCACAAGGGAGGAAGATCAAAACTTCTTGTGTGGGTCAAACTGACCAACAATGTAAGTTAAGCAAATCCTAAATCATAGTAAAGAAATGTTGTCTAAAAAATCCCTGGAGAAAAAAAAAAAAAAGAAAAAAGAAGCTGTCTAGAAATCATGGCCTATGTCTCAACTACACAGTACAGACAGCAAGTAACAGAGGGTATTCACAGCACATTCCTTTCCTTTATTTCATCATTATAATGCTCATTCACTTCTACAATACAGGGAAGGACACCTCGCTATAGGGGAAAATATCATCCTCAAAGACTGGTTTAAAATACCTCAGCTGAAACAGTCTAATGTTCTCTGAACAGTAGGTGTAAGCTACTATCAGGAGCCTTCTGCAGCACAAGCATTCCCTCCTCTCCCTTCACGGAGGGTAAAAGCTCAGAGAATCAATTCTCTGTGAAATCCTTCAGCTCCTTTTCCAGCTCTGAAGTGCTTTTGCAGAGGCACTGCGTGACGTCCCTTAAGACAGTCTGCACCCAGGCACAGCATTTGCCTGTTAAGCTGCATTTACCCTATCACAGAAAAAAAAAGGCTTGGGGTTATTCTGCCAGGAGTCAAACTCTGCAAGATGAAGGCTAACTCTAGTCTCAATGTTCCACCAAGCCAATATACCTCCTGATTCATGCTGTGGGCACAGAAGGCTCATATCTGTGTAGATGTGCTATTAGTGCTCAGGCAAGGACCATGCTGCCTATAAAACATCCCCTCTTGAAATGGCTGTTGTGTTACAATACTTGTACCAGTTCGGTGGTGTCTGATGGCAGGTCAGATCCACAGGAAATGTAAACACCAAAGTGCCACATGTTCTGATTGGCATGTTCTCCACTACTCGGTTCTGTATGTTACCTTCACTTTTGTTTTGCCCTGTAGAACGTAAAACAAGGACAACCTCCCTCCTTATTGCATCTTATTTGTGTTCTGAGAGTAAGTATTCAGTTAAAGTAACCAAAGAAACCAAGAACATTAATTTCTTTTAATTTCAACCATAGAAATGCAAGGTAGGAGTGAAAAATTACTGGAAAGCTTTCACAGCCCAAATTCACATACTCCATGACAAACTCTGCTTTCACTTACACACACACTGCACTAATAGGCTGCAAAAAGAAGTAGGGTTTTAAGCAAAGAACAAAAAATAGATCTTATTCCCTGAGTGGGATACTGTCACTGTCAGAGAAAGCAAGGTTTAGTTTAGTAATTGCAATCCCAAATGGCTGGTGTTTTAATGCAAGCATTGAGGATTGTGCTGAAAACAGCTGTAGGGAAGTACAGTCAGGAGCAGCAAACACTTATGTGTGCCTGGAGATTTGAGTAGACTCAGCCTGGGCATGCAGGATCATGCAGAATGAATGAGCAAATTAGTCCATGATGTCAGCCCATGGTGCAAACTCCCAATCATCAACAAGCCAGCACAAGCTAACCAGCATTTAACTTTGCTACAGATACTGGTCAACTGCAAAATTATAATATTTTCATGCATGGTACACTTATAGAAACAAAATCCCCAAACCTTTGTGATTCAACAATAGCGTAAACATAACAAGAAAAAAAACCCTTCTCCTAAACCAGCTATTTATCCTAAACCCTCATCCTTATTTCTAATAATAGAAGCAACTTCTACTCCCTGAAATCCTCTTTTCCAACAACCTGTTTCTTTTTTTCATAATTAGCATCTCCACCTTGAGCTCTTCTGCCCTTTCTCACCTTGGTAAGAGCTTTCCACAAAAGGTAGATTTTCAAAATGCAGAACATCCCACAAGAGATCACCTCCTTGGAATAAACAAAAAAGCAGACAGCACACATGGCCCAGAAGTACAGCACATACCACATTTCTCCAGACCTGGGAAAGCTACAGGTTATTCCCCACACCTGACTTGGTCTAGAGCCAGAGGGCCACTTCCTGAACTAGCTCCTCTGTTCTGTGCTTTCTACTGATTTTTATCTATCCACTGATTTACACAATGCCTCCATAGTAAGTATTAAAGCCACTCACAGACAAGTCTGTTGTAGAGACTAATTAATATTTAATATTAATGCAGCCAGTTAATTCCCTAGGATTCCTGGAAAACCCTCTTCCGGGGTTGAACTCTCCCAGGAGGCAACTAACATTAGATTTATACCCAAACTCTTACCAATTGGCTTTGATGAATGTCAGTTAGTGAGGCTGACCACAGATCATCTCTTGGAAATGCAGAAGCAGACTGAGGAAGTCTTTGCTGGCAGAATAATAGTAATAGTAATAATAATCAACAAATACACTAGTGACACAACATTTTAAGTCCATGCATCACGCATAGTAGGTTAAAAGATCTCATATCTTAGGGGTTTCCAAACTTTCCTAAAATAAATTTTGTCTACTGCACACAGACAGATATTAAGAACAAAAATTTATTGTGGAAACATTAATATCTGAAAATAAAATGGGAGAAACAACCCAAATCACACTTGGCCTATTAATTCATCAAATGCATCCCAAAACTGAAAGACTCTTGCAAGTAAAGTGGGTCTAGAATGCATAATTTGGAAATTTATATATTGAAGTTATTTCATTCCTATTAGTAATCACAGTGCAGAAAGAAAGAACAGCAAAAAAGCCACAGTTTTGTGAGCCTCCAAAAGTAATTGAAAATTTTTCCAAGCGCACATATTTTTGTGCCTCAAATCAAATATACTAAGTACATCAGCTAGGAGTTTGGTTTGTTTTTATTTTGAAGCCATCTGGAGCAGTTTAAGACATACTACACAATAATGCAGATTTTGTTATTCATTACTAATCTCCTGAGGTTACACTAAAGGATAAGAAGGGAAGGAGCAAGTTACATTTGTATATTTTAAACAACCACAGAGGCTCATCTATGGTTTTGAACATTCTTCATGGGCTAAAACTACCAAATGTGTTTTTTACCCTTGACTCAGAAGTGTCACTTCTGGAAATGTGCAATATTTGTCACCATGAATACCATTTAACTGCAGCAGTACCCGAAGGAACTCTGTACCACAACACGTGAATACAACTGGAGGAACTTAATTAATCTTCCTGTCACTTCCATGATGCTTTTCATTAGTTTAGCTGCTATCTGATCAACTGCTCCTTTCTCTATTGGAAATGGCTAACCAGAACCTCCTACAAAAGCGTTTTCAGGAGGTAAACAGGCTCACTTTCGATTCTGAGAGCCTTTTCAAAGCTTTGCCAAGCAGACTTTATCAGTTCAGTAACAGTACTTAGAGCACTGCTCTTTTTAAGCAACTGGGATTTTCTACATACACAGCTTAAGAAATATAAATAGAACAATATGCTTTTTTCTAAGTTTAAAGCTAGTACTCCTGGTATTTTGTAGTTTGAACACAGATAACATGTAGCAATTGAAAGGTCATATTCTTCTGAATTTCCTTCCCATCTACATGGATAGTTACTAAACAAAGAAGCATAATGTAGCCAACATAAAACCAAACCCATATTTTAGGCACTGCTGCTGCTAATTGTTTCACTAAAATGCCCACTCCTGTCATCTTCTGCTCCTAAGCATGGGACAAGATTTAAGATAATAAACGTGAATGAATACACAACTGGTACAGAAGCTTCTATGGCTATGAATATTGATAACAATCTTAAATAGAAATATGGTCTTAAAAGGAAACAATAAGACCGAGAAGCTTGTCTGAATGCATGTCAAGTATATTTTCAAACACACCCACACACAAAATGTAATTTTTTTCACTCAAAAATGAAAATTAGCATTGATGACAACACAAATGTCCAACATGCATAATCCTGCCTTTCTCCCTCATCCCCTTTTATTTCTGTACTGCTTTCAGTACAATTTCTCTAACGTGGGGTTTGAGTATATCACAAGCAGATAATTCATCACTACCTCTTGTGAGGAGAACGATTAATCAGTGTTTCACTTTTTTTGCTCATCTTTCCAACACTTTCTAAAATTTTGCAACATACCTTGTAGACTCATCACCAAATCCAAATATTGTATTCTCACAAATTAAAAATTTAAATTTATAAATCCAGATGTTGTACTAAAAAAGTTTTTACAGATTTTACACTCGAGATTTTTTTTTATTTTTGCACTCTGATTTGAAGGATACATCTGTTCATTTACAAACGGGTGCATTTTGCATTTCTGATTACACCATCAACTGGCCAAAATTATGCACTTCTATTATTTCTATAATCATTTTTATCAATCAACTTATAAGTCTCAAGTAAAAAAACTTAGATAGTATATAGTAAAATCATCTACATATTCTGCCTGCTTTAATGGTGTTTGATTAAACTAAAATAAAAATTTATTACATTATTAATTAGAGATCACCTAATTTTGTTTTATATGATAACAAAGCAATTACTGTACAGGTATCATTCTATGTTTTAAGGTGGGAATGTTTGTTTGGACTTTGGGTTTTGGGGTTTTTTTGTGGTTTTTTGTTTTGTTTTGGTTTTGGTTTGTTTGTTTGCTTTTTGAGGGGTAGTGTATTATTGGGTGGGGTATTTTGTTGCTTGTTTGGTTTTAATTGTTGTTGGGTGGCCTTTTTTCCTTCAACAAGGTGCATCAAAGAACAGGAGATTCCCTCAACAGATCATTTAGGACTCTTGTGTGAAAATTGTCCAGGACTATTGATTTTAAATAGTCTTTAATCCAAGCAGCTGCTGCTTACATCTCCCTTTCTTTCCTCCAGGTCTTTTGGAAAGTGTCTTAGCACACTCATTATATGGAGACTGCACCAAGCATTTTTCAAAATATAGGATAAAAATATTTTTTTTACCATTTATGGTGCTTTCAAATCACTCGTAACAATCTTACTATCTCCATCTAGTGGCTTACATGATTAGGACTTTTGCTATTAATACACTAAAACCTTTTTATTGCCCTTTGCCTTGCCAACCACAGATTTTTCATTTCCTGTTTCTGGCTTTCTCTATAAATTTTCTTACTTCTAATCTTCTTACTTCTAATTTATATTTATTAGTATTTGAGTCCTCTTTTATAGTTTGTTCCAAGTTGTGTTTTAATTTCTAGTTGCTCTGCTAATTTTGTGGCTGAACCAGGAAAAACTTTTAGTTAAAGTTTGCCGTTTTCTGAACATGAAATAACTTTTTTAGTCATCAAGTGACCTCTAGTTTTCTAAGGCAGGATCAATTTTCCTCCCAAGGCTTTATCAATTTCTCCCTTTATCATTTCTGCTACTGGTTTTCCTATAAGAAATAAAATATCTTGAACACAAAATCTGTAACTGATTTTTTTTTGTATTGCTTGCTGATATAAAATATATATATAAAAAAATCCCCTTTCCATACCCTTAAGTACCTAAATAGAAGTATTTCAAGATACAAACACAAAAAAACCCCATTTCTTCATTTTTTTTTTTCATACTGTATATAGCTGTTCAAGGAAGAAAAAGAAAAAAAAAGTAGCAATGCAGTATGATTTTAGGTTTCCCAGTGATTATGAAGGCACTGAGCTGTAGTTTAAGTACTTAACTGCAAGAGGAAAATTCCAGCATGTGCAGTCCCAGTGTGAATGGGTGCAAAGCAGTTTGCTTTTTACACTGAATCAATGGGAGCGAGGCTGGAGTGTAGACTCACAGCCAGGAAGGGACACAAACACTGCCAACTGCTCAACATTACAACTTCTCTCCTGCTTTGGGGAGCTGAGATACTTTGCAGCAGCACCCACAGTGATTGCAAGATGCCCGTACCAGATTTGCAATTAAGAAGAGGCAGGAGCTGAAGACATGTCCTGCTTTGACTACCTTAAGAGACAGCACCTCAACTGAAGTAGCCAGTGCTACAGACACCTCCTGAGGCAACTCATCCCACGAGAAATTGTAATCTGAGAGGAAGAAATTTCATCTCCAGTAGCATAGAAACAGTTAAACTAATCTCATAGCAAACACTATTGCTGCATTTGAATTCCTCTTTCATATTCAAGAAAAAGCTCTTTTAGCTAAAACTATCAAAGAAAATGCAAGTCATAGGTGAGTAAAATGCATCCTCTCAGAAAGCGCCATGCAAAAATGGGAGAAGACACAATGGCAGCAGACGGGACACTAATTTGAGGCTATAAAAGGATGCAAGTTATAGCACAGTATTCAACTTTTTACGGGATTGTTATTAAAAATCTGTTTTTAAAATTGTTAATTGATAAAATTTTAATTGTTATTAAGAATCTGGATTTATTCACACCAACATTGGATTTGATAGGCCTGTCCAGGTGTAAGCATTTTGTAATTCTACACATGCAAGTTCCACGCAGAGTGCAAGAAGCAAATTGTCACAAGTAAAAATATCAGCAATATCTCGCTGTAGGTGGGATTTGACTCAGAGACTGACACCTCAGCTTTTATGCCTCTATTTGGGTGCCTATCTGCAATCTGGATGTCTAATTTCCCACCACAGTCAAAGCAGATCAAACTGATGTAAACAACAAAGTCAGAAGTTATTTATTACATCTGGAAACAGACAACAGCTTTAGGAGGCCAAACAGCTCTCCAAGCTCCATTAACAATATTGACTGGAGTTTCACCAATCCAAAAGGGAGCTTAGACATCCAGCTCACTCCTAGACACCTAGAGACCCACACACATACACACTCTGCCAGCTGAGCACCAGCCAAGGCTTCCAAATCCCTTAAACAATCTGGGACCTTGCAGATCACCCATACCCACTGAAATTTAGCTCCATCTGGGATGATCATCACAGCAACTACCAACTGCGCTCAGCAACACTAAGCAGCACTTTAGAACAGAACATGAGAAACACCTGCAAGTGAAACAAGCATATAATTTATTCAAGAAGAATTGAATTATCTCCTAAGGAATTAACTGTAAATTAGCCTTCTCAGTGAGTGGGGAAATTTCATGGGCTCTTAAATGACTCCAGAGTGCCTCTATTTCACTCTGTGCAAAAACCTCAAAGATCAAAAATGTGTCTCAAAAATGACAGGCACAGAAAAAAGTACAACTCTTGAATGACCAAATTCTCACCCTAGAATAACCATGGTCTACTAAATTCCCTGTATTTTAACTTAAAATATTTTAACTTAAACTATTCATGCTTACTTTTAAGAAAAAAATGGGAGCATGTCACAAAGTTGCTGATAGGTGATATAGGCATTAGTGTTAACAGTGAACAGAAGAAGAATGTTAAAATCATCCAGAAGCTATTTATTTTTTCTAATTGCAAATGCTCCAATACTCTTCTCCCAGCGGAAATGGGAGGGTGTAACTGCTTCTTAACATTCTGCCAATAGTGTTCAAAAACAATCCTACCTGGTTTATAATAATTAACAGTAAAAGAAGTGTTTTCATCTCTGTTCCCACCTTTTGATCTTATTGACAGAGACTTCTGCCACTCTAATTTAGAATGTCACGTATAGCAAAACACTCTTGTCCGTATCTGTTCCTTTCTTGTTACATCTCTTTTCTATACAGATTCCTTTTGATCTGCCATACCTCTGAAATAAATTATCAGATTTCATTACTTATCTACCACTTCCTTGCCATAATAGCAGCCCATAAATAATTCTCCTTCCCACAGCTGAACGAAACCCCTGTATCCCAAAGTCATATACCTTCTCCAACATGGACTTTTCAGGGATTTATCTCAATACAAACAAGTCACAATTTATTTATGCCGATATATGTAGAAAATTAATATTTTTGAAACTCATCAGCCTAAATAGAGCATTGTGGCTATTTTTTGATAATTCAGTGATTTTTAGTTCACTGCTCAGTAGCACTTATTATAAGCCTAGTTACTTCAGGTGTCTAAATATGTATATAGAGACAGAAAATTCTGGTCTAAGTCCTCAAAGAATTTTTTCTTCTGTGCACTATACAGATGAACAGAATACAACAGATGAAGATGTTCATAGCTTTGCTTCATATTTCTACAGAGCATTATAGCTGAAAGAATTTCAGGTAGGTTTAAAAGCCCCAGCCGTATCTCTTTAGTCTCTATAGATAAGAGACAACAGTTCCAAGTGTACAGACTGTCTATGGATCCATCTTGGGCAGGAGGACTGTGTTATGTCAATACTTTAAGAGCCTGGAAGTGTTAAAGAGGAAGTACTGGCTGTAGGGATCAGCATCTCTGCCCAGTCCTGAGGAAGGGTCTGCAGATAGCAGAGCAGAGCATGCAGGATGGTGTACTGGGCTTCCATGCTCACTTCTCCAGCAGATCCTCTGTCTTGTCTGTATATAAGAAGGTGATTGTCATTCCGTGAACATTTATGTTCTGACTGCTCAGACAGAGTTGACTGCAATGTAAAAGTGACTTCTAGTTCATCTGAGGGTTGCATTGATCTGGCAGTTTAGTTTTGTGCAATGGAAAACTGCATCACTGACAGAAAAGCTTTCATGGAAAATAGTGTAAGAAGCTGAAGGCCTCAGTAAAACCATTTAATGCAAAAGTCTGCAGTGCCTCTTTTATCCCACTAAAGATATTTTATCATGTTCTCTAAGTTTCTGATACTTTTTGTACTGATACACTTTTCATTACTTATCTACCACTTCCTTCCTTAATCACTGTCCACCAGAGCATTTAATTAAGTAATTATTTTTACCAAGGGTAACTGTCTATACATTAAAATCCACTGGGCCATGCTCCATCTTCATTTACATCCTTTAAAACCAATGACTTTAAGAACAAATTCAGGAAGTACCGAGCACAAGGTAGAGCACCGTCGCATAAAGCATATATGCATGCTAATATACACACATATTTATATTCAGCCTTGTGCACACACAAATGCATCCAGTGTAACATGACAATGCTAGATGCTCTCTCAAGTGTATAATTAACTTGCTACACAGGTCAAAACCACACTAGGATTTCAGTTTCCTCTTTTTTTCCTTACTCATTCCTCCTCACCAAGGCGATTTATTTTTCATCATCGGATATGAAGCCAATCAATGGGTAGAATTAGGAGTGATAAAATTTGCTCTCTATTGTGCTACTTTTTACTTCCTATTCAGTATGCCAGAGACATTTGATTAGAAGGAGGAAGTTAAATTATAATGCTGAGCATTTCAGCTCGTTACAGTATGATAAGTGTTAGGAATTGCTCTTGGTAAAGTCACACTGGGTTCATGCTCATTGCTGCTCGGCAAAAAAAATGTCATGACTGGCTATTGCTCTGTCTTCTGGGCCTCATAACTGTTCTGGCCAGGTTAGGAACGTATTTTCATTGAATATCCCAAACAATGCACAGGGTAAGAATAAAAGTGATCTGTAGTTTTACTCAGGGTCCTCTGAGATGGTCATCCCCTGGATAAAGGTTCAGTGAAACCATCTGAGTGATGGGAAGATTAGCTCCAGACAGATTGGGCCAGAAATTCTGCAGGCTATGCAACTGTGGATTACTATCCACAGTTCCCCAGTATGTGCTTTACCTCTCATCATCACCCATTCACTACAGGAATTAGGACTACTGTCTCCTAGACACCTGCTGGGTACTTTAATAAGTTTGTGATTTTACCAACTTCTGTCTGACGCTATGAATGTCTTAAATTAAGACTTCACCAGAGTAAACAATAAAAGACAATCTTCAGGTTAGATGTCTTACATCAGTGTCACTAAAGATAGACAAATAAAGGAAAATGCCTTGCTCTGAATCAAACTGTCCCCAATGTCCATGTAGGCTATTTATTAGGTTACTGGTTCTTGACTGTTTTGTTTTTTTTTTCCCCAGAGATAAAAATGCAAGCTCACTAATAAAAAACAGTTCTTAACTGAGAAAATATATCACAAAATTGATGGACAGCTTCCTGTTAATTGAAATTTTTGTTATAAGCAATAAAATGGGAGCGTGACTTATTCTTAGGGGTCTCAGTAAAGGGAATCACAATATATTGATATTTTAAAAGAATTATTAATTATTGACTTTTCACTGGAATTAGATAGATTTTAATATAACATCCAGAAAATTAGAGATTCAGATAAATTTGAAGTAATAATAATCACAAAAAAGCACAGTTTCAAGGCTTCAAGTTATTTTATCATTAACATTTCAAGGTTTTTTTAGAAGAAAGCTACAAAAAATAACACATAGCAACAGTCAAATAGCAAACTCAAAGAAATAGATTTTTCTTTACGTGTTATGTGACTACTTAATCTGATCTTCCAGTTCAGAAACAGATGAACTGGTAGTTTGGTCCTGCTCTTGCTCATAGTACATATTTCATAATTTTTCTGCTATAGTCTTTTGCCCTTTTGTAAAGAGTCATTTTAAACTTTTCATTGAATATTTTCTAAGGGAAGGTCAGATCTGAAAGGCTACAAATGGATTAGCCTTTGATCTTCCTTCCTTGACTAACGTGCATTCGAGCCTGCCAGGAGATTTTCTAAAATGACAGATGCAAGACTGAACAAGAAACACCTATTACTTGGAAGGGGGACATGACAGGAGTTGGAAGAGTTTTTATCTAGAAATTGCAAAGTATGTAATTTACAGAACTTCAAGAAAAGTGGATGTTAAGTACTACTACTACACATATGTACATACTTTTGAATGCATCAGAAAAGCCAAATTATGAGATAATAATAGCATATTACATGAGTCATCAGAGCATGCACATTCCAGGAGGGATAATTAGTCATTTCTGATGACTGGCTAAATACTATTAATAGCATTTCCCTGTCATTCTGGGGTCACACCATGACATTCTTAGAGAACAAATAAATCCTTTAAAGAGGGACAGTTTGACTGTAAAGCTCCTCCAGTGGGAAGCATCCCTATACAAATAGCTCTGTCCCTCTGTAATCCTAGCTAGAGACCCTTTCAGCTGAGCAAGGTAAATGACCGCACTCATCACCAGTAAAATATTGTCACCTTTTGAGATGTTCCCCCCATCAGTGCCAAGACATGCTTCACAGAATTAATATTTCTGTAACTTGACTGATGAAGTCCTAATTTACCAGACTTGAGGCACTCATAATATAAAAGGATCAAAAGATATTAGCATTTATGATACAATATTAATATTTTTGCAAGAGCTGCTGCAGTTTCTACTAGCTGATTTTATAAGACAGGAAATAGTATATCCCTGTTTTGCAGATGAAATGTGGGTTTAAAACATAATAAGAGGGATTACTTAGTGACACAAAAAAGGCTGAATCCCTGGAGTTCTTGGCTCTAAGGCAGCATTCAGCTCACAACATCTCCCATCACATGAACAAAAAAACCCCCAAAACTGAGGAAGTGTATATAAAACCTGCACTAATCTCTCTTAATGCTGAAAGAATATACGCAGAATGGTTTCATTATTTGTAAGAAAACACTGACTCACATTTTCCTTACACTGTGTTCATGAGACAAAAAATGGGTCATTTTCTCCTCATATAGATTTTGTAAGACTATCAAAGTTACACTGGGGTGAACTTGACCCAAATTGTGTCAGGAACAGGGTTGTGCTGCTAATAAAGGTAAAGGTCTGTTCACTATGACACTATTGAGTAGTTTAAAAAAAAAATCTTGTAAACAATTGTTGTCAGCTTTCAAATGCAATTTTATAAAACTCCTGTGGCCTTCAGACATGCTACACTTTCATCCTTATCGCCACATTAAATCACCTTGCCAATAATGTCTTTGGGAGAAATTTGGATTCTTCAGGCTTGAATTTAATTACATTATGTAAACTAGGAAACGTCTTCAGTATACTTTGAGGAAATAGCTTATCTTGGAAATTGCTAAATTCTGTTTTGTTTAAAATATTTACATTTTGATAACTTCATTCTGCTGCATATAGCATTTATTGATCTTTCTCAGGAACCCATTTTCAGTACAATGCATTCTATTTATTTCTTATAAACTTTTGACTATGCCAGGCTGTATTTTTACAGAGCTTTTAAGGAAAAAATAAATTAACATGGTTTTGAGAACATAAATGCTTTGTTTTATACCAAATATAAGATAGGGAAATACATACTTATATACATATTTTTTTCTTTCCTCAGTCCACATCCTGGAACATAGCAGTATTACTCAGTTAAAATTTTTCAATTTTTCGCAGCAAAAATATTGTTATGTTGCCTGCCATCTGCATATGGAAGTTTTTTCTTTCTGCATTATGACTTAGTTACCTTGCAATTTGACTCATTCAGTAAATGTTTTGTTCTTGTGGGGGGGGGGTTTTGTTTATTTGTGGTTTGGGTGCTTTGTTTTGTTTTGTTTTTTGTTGTTTTTTTTTGTTTGTTTGTTTGTTTGTTTTGTTTTGTTTATTTTGTAAGGAATTTGAAAGTATTTTCAGGAGCTCTTTTTTAAACTCATCTCCTGATTTCTCTCTCCTTCTCAATCTTCC
This sequence comes from Phylloscopus trochilus trochilus, assembly GCA_016584745.2. Lineage (NCBI taxonomy): Eukaryota > Metazoa > Chordata > Aves > Passeriformes > Phylloscopidae > Phylloscopus > Phylloscopus trochilus. The sequence goes on from WQNJ02000546.1 coordinate 37,585,081, forward strand.
GTTCCCAATCATTCTCCCTTTTCTCTCACACTTACACCTATGGCAGTGTTAACTGCATTTTTAGACACTATCAAGTATATTTTTCCCTCTCATATTTACTTCACAGAACACATCTATTGATGTGAAAGCATTTTACAGCCAGTCAAGCCAAGATTCCCTTCCACCTGCACTCAAAAGAAGCTCTTGAAATGCATGAATGTCCAATTCTAATTGGGAGGGGAGGATTGCAAGCAAGTACTGCATAGAATTTCATAATCTAATTTAAAAAATACATACATCCAACAAAAGCAGATAGATTTTCACATCCTAATTCCTAAAGCTTAGGAAACCAGATCAATTAAAAAAAAATTAAAAAAAAAAAATCTTGCTTGATGGTAGCAGTGGGTAAAGCAGTTTCCAGCATGCAGTGTCCGTGGCCAACTCTCCTGTAAACATCCAGTGTGCCTGCCCAAAAACATTGCCACGAGAAGTTGTTTTTAGTACTACCCTCCTTGTCAAGGCCTGGCTTTAAACTGTACTGTTGCAAGTAATAGCATCCTGCTAATATTTTACTATTTTTTCTAAAGATAATAGAACTCCCCCATCACCAATCAGATTCACTGGTGGGGTGGATCTCAACTAAGCAACAGAAATGAAGTTTCACTGCAATCAGAGTGTGGGTAATGTTTTCAGCTGGATGTTCCCCTGGAGTAAATAGTGTTCAGCTGCACTCCACATCTGCTCTGGAACAAACGTGTCCAAGAAAGGACATGGGTTTGGCCAAAAAAGGGCACATTTTGCACAATTTTGGATTCTACTACATTTACCATGGCTAAAGTATACACCAGACAGTTTTGGAAGCTTCCTTAGAAGTGGAGCATACAGATGAGCAAACATATCAGTATGCCTAATAAACAGATCTCATTGCAAATGTTGACATTCAAGTATTCTTTATGCTTTGGAGGATTGTGTTATTTCATCAAGCATTTTATAATTTAAAAGAAAATTCCCACTTCCAAAGTTTTCAAATAATTTAAAGGAAAATTCTTCTGTTTCCACAGCATTAAAACCAAAAAGTCATGCAAAACAAATTCAAATAAAAAAAAATAAACTTGCTCTTTAATTTTTTTACTTTTTTTTACTTATAATAAATCCTTTTAGTTTTTAGATTAAGCTTTTAGTTTGTTTGAGTTAGGTCCTCTTACAGAAGACATGCAATAGCTATTACTTGAGAAAGGATAGTTTCAGAGTTTGTTATCAGAATATGCTGTAAAGAAATACACCACAAGCTTGCTTTTGGGCAATTGTCTAAAAGTGCTTCCAACAATAAACAGGGGTATATAATTTTAAGTGTATATGCATATGAAGACATGAAACACTCCGGCTCACAATTTCTTCAAGAACTTGATTTTTAACCACTTAATTTTTGTTGACAGCCCCAGAAATGCCCAGGTGGCTTATATCAGCTGTGGCACATTCTTTGCACCCAGATAGATGCCATGGAAATAACCACAGAATTCTTTGGCAAAGTCTGCCTCGGTCCTTACTTGTACTCTGTGCAGAGAGGGAGCTGATGGCGCCCACAAAGTTGCCTGTCACATCTAAATAACACAGTTCTGTTGAATAACTAACACATTTGGAAAATAGTCATAGCACTGAGTTACAGACTCTCAGTCGTGACCAGAGTCTCTGTATGTGATTGTGATTTAAACAACTTCAGCACAATAGACTTTGCAAGTCTGGATCAGAAACAAAACCCTCTGAAGGACATCTGCTGCCTTTGTTGGGTCATCACATGTCAGGTACTACAATTCCTGATGGGTTGACATGTAGCAGGGACTACCTCATCTCCAATGAGGATATAAAAACAAGCTTCTGACAAAATCTTTTGAATTAGGAGCTGAACCAATGCATGACAATCATCCTTCAAGCCAAACGTACACAAAGAAGCCCTTCATTAAGCTTGCTCAAATGCACAGGTTAACCCAACTGCTAGTGGATTTTTTTTTTGTCTACCCCACCTTTGTGGACAAACGTTTTTGCCATTCTCTTCAAGAGGGGAACCACATATAGTGATCATTCACCTTCTCTGCAAGTGCATCTATAAGGGGGGAACCCACATATAGTGATCATTCACCTTCTCTGCAAGTGCATCTATAAGGTCTCCAAAAATCATCAATTCGGTACACATTTTTATAATCTTTTCAAGAAGTGAGGAGAGAAACATGGGGCTTGGTGCCCTTTTAAACCTCCATGGCTGAAGCGATGCCATTGCGTGACCTCTGCCTCTGCTTCACAAGTGCTCTCCAAGAGCATAGTATACAAAAAGTAACTTAAGGTATGTAAAGAAACACAAAGAATGGAAAAGTTCCTAGCAGTAATTCTTCAAAGTGGTCAGGAAGGCTCACATAGATGGCTTTTATCCTCATTCTCTAAAACCACAAATTTTATTAACTGGAGACTGAGAAAGTGTACATGCATTGAGTAGCTTCAAAGGTTGCTGTTAGTACCAGCAAGTCACTTGGTCAAAAGATATGGAAACATTTAGGGTTATAAGCTGTGATATCTGGATCCAAACATAGAGGACTTGAAAGTAAACAGTGAAATCAACAATTACATGGCATGTCTGCTTAGTCATGACCACAGAGAGGGATTAACACCCATCACAGACTTCTGCTCTTGTGCAGAATGTAGGGAGCCAACAGAGCAATACAGAGATGCGCCTTGCAATAGGATAAGACAGAGAGAGGAAAAAAAAGGAAAAAAAAAATGGCAAGTCCAAAAGATTTTCAAATATTGTTTTGGAAAAGGCAGAAAAGACGATTTATTAAATACAAGCACAGATGAGAGCACCTCCAGGGACCAGATTTATAATAATTACTACCTCTACTGACAGCTTCTTGCCTTTTAAACTTTGAAGAAAAGGATGTGGGAGAAGGTCACACACAAGAATACATTTGTCATCCGAGATGCTGTCCTCCACTTCTATGATAAAATAATTTCTCTTACAATACATTGCAAAGCAATGGACTTCAGTTCCCAAATTATGCTCTGTTAACATGAATCATACTGGAAAAGTGCACTCTCATTTATTTCTCCCCCTTTCAGGCTCATGATTGTTTCTTCAGCTATTTCATTTATGTGAATTTTTCTTTTGTGCTCATACAAAAAAGAAAAAAAACCAAAAACAAAACAAACAAAACAAACAAAACACCAACACAAAAACCCCAAACACCCACAAACAAAAAGCCTGGGAAAAGCAAAAGAAATACTGTGCAAAAAAATTGAAACAGCCTCTCTACTATAGTAGCTTTCTGTCACAACCTATTTGGCAGGACTCAGTCAGGACTGCGATGTTCATGTGCTGCTATTGGATGATCTCTTTTTTTCTGGCCTTTCCTGTCTGAGGAAAGGTACCTCCCAGGGAAAGTGTATCACAAAAAATGTTCAGTTTACCATGCATAAATTATACTCAGGTAGACATATGCCACACCTGCTCTAGGAGCCAAATAAGGATTTCATGGTTTTACTTCCCATTCTCAATTCAACAGTGCTGCTGATGCTACATCACATTTCACTGTGCTGGATGCAGTCACTGAAAGAATATCTATTTTAAATTAGCAGAAACTAAATGATTCATGCAGTATTGATTGCAAAGAAATTTGTGAGTAGAGTTGCCAAGCCCTTGGTTTCCATACCTTATCAAGAGTCAGGTCTCAGAGATTCATTTGATGCCTCATACACATCAACTGCCTCATACATACTTAAACAAGATTTAGTGTATGTTCCTCAAACAGAAGAAGGTACTGAGGATAAAATATGTGTCCACCAAAAGAAATAATTTTTCCCTGTGCTGGAATTTCTCATGTAAGTATATAATCACTTGTATTCTGCCCACCTGACCACACACTGAGAGTTCATTAGTGTTATATGTAATGCTCTTATTTCTATTCATAAAGCTGTGCAAGAATTCAATACAAATACAGTTTGTGTATATGTATAACCTATCTGTAACTCATCTTGAATTTAAAAATCACCTTTGTATTCCCACATGACATCACTGAGCCAGACTATGCAAACCACTTTAAAGCAGCCTTAGCAGCGTTGAAGCCATGTGATCATGATTAAAGAACATAATCCAAAGTGGCTGCTTGCACTACAACACACAGTCACTTCTGACCATTTCACTGTTGTTGCTTATATACAGCCACAATTACTTTGAAACATTCTCTTTCTTTAGAGGGGAAGAGTAAAAATAAAAATAAGAAAGGATTAGATCAAACACTTTTTAAATTTCACTTCCAGTCTGGGGCCACCATGAAAGCCCCAGTCAGCTTCAAAGCCACAACTTAGGAAGAATCATATTTTACCCTGAAGAAAGTTAGATATAAGGACATGGATTTGAAGGAATTTTTCAAGGCCATTTTCTATATCTGAGAAGATAAATCTGTTCCTGAAATAATTTGATTGACATGCATAGACTGAAAACATAGATGGTAGGCAAGTCTTATAGAATACATTTTGCCCCTAGCAGATGTTATAGACCTCACTATGAATTTATCAGGATTACCAGACTAATTTAGCTGGCAATCTATATCTTCTGTACAGGTGCTTATCAGCCTGGCAGAAGAGTATTATCACTTAGTTATAATATAATACCCACAGTTTGCGTATTAACAGTTAGCAGTTCTTTAGAGCATATTTTTCTAGAACCAGACTAATTTTGGGTTTTTCTATCATATTAAGTAAAGACAAAAAAAATATCACTTTTAGCATAAATTTCCCAATTACCAAGTTGCCACTGAGTTCCCTTAAATCAGCTTTCCAGAGCATGGCAATTATTTTTAACACTTTCTCTAGTTTCTACTTTTTAACTGATACACTCACCTTGATTAATATAAAGTTTCAAGCAACTGACAAGAAGAGCTAAATTGAAGCTAAGAGTGGCTTTTTTAGTGCCTAATGCAGCCAAGTTTATGAATTTCACAGAATATTCTGAATTAGAAGAGACCCACAAGGATCATCAAAGTCCAGTTCCTGGGCCTGCATAGGCTATCCCCAAGAGTCACAACATGCGCCTGAGAGCATTGTCCAAATGCTCTCACCAGGCTTCGTGCTGTGACCACTTCCCTGGGGAGCCTGTTCCAGTGCCCAACCACCCTCTGGGTGAGGAGTCTTTGCCTGATACCCAACCTAAGCCTCCCCTGTCACAGCTTCAGGCCATTCCCTTGGGTCCTGTCACTGGTCTCCAGAGAGGAGAGATCACTGCTTTGCAGAAAACAAAGAACTCTTTGTGGTGACAGTAATAGCCCAAGCTGAAGATGATGCCCTGATATTTATTCCTGCTGTCTGATATTATGCTATAGCCTATAGCTTGTCATGAGTTTCTTTGTAGAGTAGAAAGAGACTGATTTCAATGATGAGAAATTCTCAAAGTGCAATGCATGTGTAGCCATATGACTGTGACTGTTGATACCTGTTGGTGGCACCCAGCTGAGTTTCTACAGGAAACAGCCCAGATGTCTGCTTCTTCAACCAGGTTTTCATAACTTCTACTCCATTGCATTCCATCACCAATGGCACAATATTTTATGTACACATATATACCCATCTAGTCATAGATATGAGCAAGTGAAATTTGTATCTACCATGAAGGTAGAACATTTTGGTCTGACCACTTTTCGTAGTCAATAAAATGATGTCACCAATCTTCCACTGGTGCTGCATTAGATTATGAAAAAGAAGTTTCATTTCAAAAAAACAGTCTCTGCCCATTAGACAGACCATTTTAATGCTTTAATGCGAGAGTCTGCACTTCACTAGATGCCTTAAAAACCATAGGTCCACTTTCAGTCAGTATATTATCTCAGAATCAAGCTTGTCTGGTACACTAATGTGAGGAGCAAACCACCATTTAAAATGCCTCCTATTGTGCAATAGTGGTGCTCTGGAACAACACCGCAACAGCTACCAGAGAATAATAAGGCTATTTATATCTTTAGTGCTTGATAACTCATGAAACTAAGTTACATCTAAGTAATTTGGGGGGCATTAAAGCTTTTCAGTGTCTGCAGAATAAAAGTATGCTAATGAACTAAACAATTTTTTGCATGTAGAAATGAACGTTATCTTTCAAACCAGAACCAAATTCCCTAGCTAAATCTCTGCATATAATTTCCTGAGCTTGTGTGAAGTACTCCTTTATGTATGATTATTATTTTAGTAGCTCTGCTAAAAAAGTAAATCTCTTAGATTCATTAAAAACTAATAGTTGCCTTTTAAGCACATTAGTGCAAATATATTTATCCCTATCACAAGGAATCAGGCTATGCTTTGCTGACATTCATTATCAGAAAATAGTCTAATTTGTCTTTTTTTTTTTTTAATGAAGTTTTGTTTACTCAGTTATATTTTTTAAATTAACTCCAAGACCAACTGCAAAATGTTACATAAACTCCATGTACTATTACTTTTGAATCTCCATCAAGCAGAAATTTTAACTGAGTTTTGCAATTTTTAAAGAAAAAAAAGGGTGATTATCAAATGCACACATGTAATGACCCACAATTCCATTAGATGCATTAGCGTGTATTATCTTCTCCAGCATTTGGACAAATTCCTTTCCTAATTTCTGCCTTTCCAAGCCACCTGGCATTTAGCAACAGGCCCAAAACAGCCAAATACCTCAATGCTTGAGGAACATCAGGAATGGGTTTAACAAACCTCTATGAAATGGAAAAATAAAGCACGTATGTGTCACAATCTATCCTCCACTACAGACTAAATTTCAAATACGAACAGAGAGAAAATGCATAACATTAATTAATTGTTAAAGGAGTCAGTGTGAAAGGGTCAGCTTGAAGAAAAATATTAATCTGGGTATCTTGATCCTCAGACTGCAGGTGAGTTGTTGCCCTGGCTTCATGAGCTATACTTGAAACTTCTGCACTCCAGGCATTCAAAAGGAGTTTTTTTAGATATTATAACTTATGAAAACTGAAAGTCGATGAAGTCGATAATTTTATCACATCTGTAGAGACTATTTCTTTTTAAAATAATTTCTGGCATATTACTCAGTACTTACAGATCTACAGTGTTAGCTCTCAGCATTAAGAGACACAAGGCGAGTAATGGCACCAGAAACTGGCTCCTTACATTAGAAAAATCTGTGTTTCATATAAATGAATACAAGTACGCAACTAAGAAATATTGTGGCGCTTAAATGCAAAATTAATGACAAGTTTGATGCCTCGGTTATTCATACCCTGCACAATTTCTATGGAAAGCTATGGACATGGTACAGACTGTAAAATTAAGAGAACAGTTGTACAATCGATCCTCTTATTGATTTTAGAAGACTGATAGCAGTCTCGAAAAGCTGAGAAGAGGGAAGCCACTGAAACCAGAGAAATGGACTAAAGAGGCACAGTAATAACCTGAGAGAAGTCAGCGAAAGGGAAATGCCGTGCATCCTCTGATAAGCAACACAAGACAAGCTACAAGTGCCAAAAGGTGAAGGCAGGGGAACCCTCATCCCTTGTAAATTGAGGGAAAATTCTTACTATGCCTGCTGCTCAGAGCAGCGTGGGACAGGGTGAGCACCTCCCCTACACAAGTGGCTTCAGGCTCCCACTGTGAGGTCTAGCATCCCACAAAGGGGTGTCTGCCAGCAGTATTGCTCCACTGGGTCTAAGGCCAAGATTTGCCTCAACAATCCTAAGCAACACAAAGGAAACTATTTCACCTCAGGAAAAAACATTAAGGCTACTCTGATTATTTTACTTCTTCGTCTCACAGATTTTTCCAAATTTGGCAGTCAAGGCTGTAAACTTCTGCTCTGCTTGAATTCAAAATATCTGGATTTTTAACCCATAAAACTTAATTAGTGTGAGAAATGAGGACTGCTCAGCTGACAAACACAAGTCACTTGCTGGATCCACTTGCTTCCCAGGAGGCAGAGTGCTGTGGACTGAAAAACCACAAGAACCTGTGAGTGAGTCTGAAAGTCTTTGGAACAGCAATATGCTTTCCACCAAGCTGCAAGAATTAGCTTGAGGATGGATTTATCAAGCCCTAAAGAAAGTCTTCCCTACCAGTTGTAGCTTCATCCCTTTGATAGCTTTAAAATGAAATGAACCAGATATATTAAAAAAGTTTGCTATGAGGGGACTTGCACCACCATTTTGCTCAGTAGGGAAGAGATACAGGATTTTCTACAGTTTCTTCACAGCTATAAACATTTATTTCTTGTCCCAGCTAACCTCTCCTTATGTCCCCTGCTGCTCTTCCCTAAACTGTATGTTAGGGATAACAGTGCTGGACATGCTGTGCTTTGACTTTACCCCCAGCTTTGATGAGTACAGAAATACCCTACAATGATTCAAGGCATGATCAGAAGGACTTGACTTACCCACTGTGGCAGGATGGCAGATGCCACCAAAGTTGCTCTATCACTCCCCTCCTCAGCTAGAGAGAAAATACAGTGAAAAGCTTGTGGGTCAAGATAAGGACAGGGAGAGATCACTCACCAGATACTCTCTTGGATGAAACAGACTTCACTCAGGGAAATTTTAATTTATTACAAATAAAACCAGAATAAGATAATGAGAAATAAAACCAAATCGTAAAACACTTTCTTAGGTTCTTACTCCAAACTGTCTCTACCTTCTCCACCCAGTGGCACACAGGGAGAGGGAATGGGACCTGTGGTCAGTTCAGCACACCTTATCTCTACCACTCCTCACACTCTTCACCACAAGATGTAGGTGGATCCCTGCTCCTGGGCCTGGGAGCATCTCCTTCCCTTTCTTCTTTGCTGACCTTGATGTCTGCAGAGCTGTTTCTCTCACATATTCTCAGTCCTCTCTCTGGCTACAATTGCTCCTGACCAGTTTCCCCCAGGGGGAAATTTGGTCTTCTGAACACAGGGTAAGCTTGTAGCAGCTTCTCAGAAAAGCAACCCCTCTATCCCCCACCCTCTCCACACAAGCCCAATACACCCCCCCACTTTCAGGTTTACAGCAAGCAATTCATAGAGAATTGCTACTTCCAGACAGCAGCACTGAGAATCCCAAGTACAGGATGACTTTTAATAGGTAAAATAATTTCCCTTCTCTTTTTATTTTTTTTTCTAATCTACATCTTCACAAAGGACATTTAAATGTTGCTATTACTCAATACCTTCAGGTCTGATAATTTGGTTTGTATGAGGAAATTTTTGTGTGGTATGCATTGAATCAATTAACTTGGTGACCACTTTTTCTGAGCTTCATTTAGGTTAATGTTAGGAATACAGAGTTTTAAATTTCTTTTCGCTAATGGTAGCTGGAGACAGTATTCCTACGAGATATTCAAAGCATCCCTAGGGCTTAAACTACCATGAAGTAGAATGAAGAGAAAAAAGAAAAAAAAAAAGACACCCCCCCAAAAAAAAAACAACCAAACAAACAAACAAAACAACAACAACAAAAACCCAGAGAAAAAAATCAACAAGCAGATATAATAACAAGTCTTACATATATTACTCACCCTACAATGCAGTTGGCAGAAAAAATTGTTTTATTATTTAGGCCATAAAATAGTCATTAGCATATGACATCTGGGACCCTGATATTACTTTCCATGGTTTATTTATTTATTCTTCTTTATATTTCATTCCTTCTTGTTCCTTAACTTGTCTTTGGATATCTATGGAGTTTTTCTTAACGTTAAAAATAGAAACATAAGTCTGTCTGTATTTGGTGTGTTATAACTGAATGGTAACTTGCTCTTTTTTATCAAACTATCAGCTATTAGGAGCAGCAATTCTCATCTGCACAGAAAAATCACTTAAACATCAAGGACATTTTAAGGTACTGCAGAAGTAATTTTAGAGAGAAGAGAAAAGCCCTTCAGTATCCTCAAATTTTTATTGTGACCCTGAGCCTATTTTAACAGAGAGAAAGAGGAAGGTATCTGTCAATCTAAATGGGAATAGGACAGAACCCCAGGGAATATTCTAAATTCTGCATGTTTTTTTCCTATTGAACCAATGTGAAGTCTTTCATTTCTGTAGTAAGTTACGCATATTTTCAAATAGTGTTACATATCATATGCACATATACTGAAGATAAGAAACCAAACAAAGAAGTCATTAATGCAAAAGTGGAAAGACTTATGTCTCAAAATGTAACCAGAATAAAATCTCCACTTCCAACACAACTCAGGCCAATGACACCTTCATTCTGTATCCATGTTATAGCTGCACTCTGAGACTTGGTTTTAAAAGTCACGGAAGCTTCGTGCACTTGAATTATGCTAAATCAAGGATTTGGGACAAAGTAGCTTCATTATCCTATTTTCAAGTTCCAGATAAAATAATATTTGAAATGCAGCTAATTGTTGGGTAATTATTTAGACTGAATGTTCCAGGAAACCCTGCCAGTAATCGAAGGTCAACACTCCCATAACACTAAAGTTTTCCAGTATAAATCTTGTAATAAGGATTTCTTTTAGAAAATAGTACCTAAAATTTTAAAGCTTCACTGCTCCTACTGATTCATACTGTCCTATTTGGAAAGTATTTAGTCCAGCAATTTCAACAATATCATATTCATAAATTATTTATCCCTAATTTACCACGCTATTATTTTCTCCTAAGCCTTCCTCTTTACCCCCACATCTGTGATCACCTTGGCATTGCTAGAAATTGCATTTTACTACATTTATTTAATGAAGAGCAATTCAATTAAGTGATGTAGGAGTACTCTGAAATTGCTCTCTTTATCTTGTACATGTGTTAAATATTATCAATAAAGAATTATCCTGCTGTATTTTATGAGGGACTATCCTCATGCCATAAACTCACATAATAGAAATAAAGAAAGATAAAAACTTGTACAATTTGAAAGGCTTGGCCCTTTCTTATATTCTGCTTTGGAAGTATTCACCATATTTCTATAGCATAATGATCTACATGTTTTGCTAGGAATGAGAGTTTATTTTCCATACAGTATGACTTCTAAATGGCATAAACCATTTCAAAATGTCAAAAAAAACCCAACCTAAAGTCCTCCAAAACCCCATTTCTTTTTAACAAAAATTAGAAATTGCTTTAAAAATATAAAAATAAATCACTATGCTTGAGTTAAAAAACATTCTGACACTTTCAAAACATAACATTTAGCTTTTCCATTATGAAACAACGAGAAAGGCTTTCAAGCTTTTTTAAACACTATTATTTTTAGATTAAATTTACAGGACTTTCATTACCTGTTTCATTGATTCAAACTAATGCTAAGAAATTCTTCTCAGGAAACAATGAGCTTTTCTTGTAGGTTCTGAAGTTCTTACCTTGTGTAACTAAGGATCATGACCCTTCCTCTGAATCGTCTCATTGAAATACTTGAGAGCATTGTAAAAAAATTTACTTATTTTGAGTAAAAGTGTTCTTATACTTTATGCTTGTAAAAAGTATCAACAACCACGAAATTTCAACAAAACCCAGACCATAGGAATTTTAGGGAACCTTTCATGGAAGTATTTCACATTCACTACTCCAGTGTAGTGACTTTGTCAACTATTATCCAGCTAACATAGAACTCACATGCAGAATCAGGAACCATCACCAGACATTGCCCTTTCTAGCAGGAAAACTCAGTGCAGGATCCAGAGAGGACTTGGCTTAAGATTTTTTATCTTTCCACAGTTCTTGACATTCTGGCAGGACTCCTTAAGAAATCTAATACAAGTATAAACCCCACAAAACCAAACTTACAGAAAAAAATCATCTTCTGGAGCCTCTCATTAAATAACACATGGAATATTACACATTCAAGGCAATTTTTTTTCAAAATACAGAATTATATGTTTTAATTTACAAATATTAGATGTCAATCCTTCTCTTATGAGTCCTTTTTGTTGCCTAAACAACCAAGGATGGCATAAACATATTAGATGCTCACTATATAAAATGACAGTGGTAAGAAATGAAAGTGGAAGCACAGACATCCATGTCATTTGTTTAGAATACTCAATTACCACTTTCATACAGAACTTGATTTAGTACCATTTCTGACACTGTTTCCTATTGTTGCATTTCAAAATTTATAGGAAGAAGTTATCACTTTTCACTAAATGCACCAAACTTGTAGACCTCCTGTTACTTTAAAATCATGCAGTCAAAGACAATCTTTAAGCAACAGACACTTTCAAATAAATAATGCAAAGCACTCTAAGCTAGGAATGTAGTTGGCAGAGATGGAGTACTGTTTATATATCCTGTCTGGTCTGACTCAGTGAACATATTAGGCTTTGTATGCAGTACAGACAAATAAAGAACACAAGGAATTACAGCCATACCTCAGGAAAACTATTCTTGTGGAAATACACATAATAGTTTTCAGTATTTATTGCTTTGGCAGTTATTCCCCATATCTCATTAACCCATGAGGACAAAATAAAGCTGACTTTGAACTGGTTAAGCTTATGATGATTGATTAGGCTGGTCTCTCTCTCTCAAGACTGCTCTCTTAACCAAACCAAAGGAGGTGATTGTCCCACTCTATTTTGCATTGGTGTGGTCTCACCTCAAGTCCTGTGTGCAGTTTTGGGCACCACAATATAAAAAAGATACAAGGCTATTAGAGAGTGTCAAAAAGGAGAGCTACAAAGATGCTGACGGGTCTGGAGAGGAAGCCATATGATGACTGGATTAGGTCACTTGCCCTGTTCAGCCTGGAGAGGAGGAAACTAAGGGTTGACAGCATCCTCACAAGTGAAAGCAGAATAGCAGGTACAGATCTCTTCTCAGTGGTGGCTAGTGACAGGACCATGACATGACAGAGAATGCCATGATGTTATGTCAGGGGAGGTTTAGATTGGCTATTTGAAAAAGGTTCTTCGCCCAGAGGGTGTTTTTGAGAAAACATAGCAGACCCTGTTTGGTTAGTACCTCACATACTATCCTGACAGAGAGTCAGTTTATTGAATCAGTGTGGAAACTCCATACTTTTATCTTCTTGCCTGAAAATACAACAGGTAAGCTCTTTAAAAAAGTCACTTGTGTCTTTAATATTACATGCTCATGTTCATAACACTAAGCACAACTGCAAATACCCAAGAATGAAATAACACAAAAAATACCATACAGCCTTGAGATAAATGTCATTGTAGATAATAATTTAGCATCTTATTTAGTATTACTCACATTTCAATACTTTAAAATTGATGATTAAAAAACCAGTATCTAACCACAAGAGCTTTTTGCCAGTGGTCAATTCAAGTTCATGTCACATCCATGTGTATTCTGCTAGATCTAATTGAGTTGGCTCTATTTTAACATATGTGGCTGAAATGTAGAAGCAAAACTAAAACCAAAAGTAAGCAGTAAGCATTGACTAGTAACCAGTGAGCAACAATGGTGTGAGAGACTGCAACTCTAAGGAACATGTGAATGATTCAAGAACAAAAACTTGTGTGTAGTATAAGCATAACATCTTGCTAATTGTCCAGGAGGCATGAGTGCCAATTTTCTCTAGACAATACATGAATTTGGTTGAATCAACAAAAGTTATGCATGCAGGATAATACATTTAAATTTAGATTTCTTGCTCCATAATTGAAAAGTGAAATGGAATAACAATTCATTTGCCTATAGCCAAGTTTTCTCCCTTTTCTAATCCTTGTGAAATTCAAAACTGTCCCCATGAATGTCACAGATCAGAGCTTCCCATGACATTTAATAAATTAGTGAAGAATATGCCTGTGTAGGAATGGGAACAGAGGAAGACTTAAGTGCATTTCCACAATTGTAGCTTTCACATGGCAACAGTGGTGTGCATGTAAAACCAGATGATCAGAACAGCCACTTGTGAGATGGGAATCACACCACAGGGTGTGACTTTGAAGAAGGTGATTAGAGTTACGTTAATATTGAGCAAGAAAATTGTGAGTTAACACCAATACTCTATGCCACAGTTTTCCTAAAGGCAGAAAAATCTGCCTTTTTATTTTGCTGACTCATGTAATAGTCGAACAGAATAATTACTTCTCTGAAAGCACAGCTGGGATGGAAAAAGGACCTGAAGTCTAATCTAATCAAATCTATTTCCTGCAGTTTTGGAAGGATTCTGGCCTAAATAGCTATGTATCCCCAGTAAACTTTTATCTCTATGATGCTGAGACAGATCAGTCAAAGCCATGTCACCACAAAAGGAAACTTCAATAGAAGTTTTGAGGGTTTTGCCCAGATATCCTTTTTTTCCCACTATCTCACCTTGTGGAAGTACTGAAAGTACCAAAATTCACTCAGATTTATACTGAGATGAACACTTGCTATATTTTTCAACTGCTTAACTCCTACTAACAATAAGAGGAGAGATTCCAGTGAGAACTGATACAAAAATACAACAAAATCATAATAAAATAGACTACTGCCAACATGAGTTATTTTTTGATGACAGGTGCCCACAATTCACACTTCTGCCTGCAATAGCAGCAAGGGAACCCTCCCCTCTCTGCTGGGACTTAGGCTGCCTCCCACCTCCACCAGGATGAAACCACCTGCTGGGAGTTACTACTCTGCTCCTGAAAACTCATTCAGATTCAACCTGCAATAACCTCAATCTCTCATTCAGTTTCAGCATAAGATTAAATGTTTTCCTTAGTTAAGGAAAACAAATATTCAAAATAAATGTGTTGTGTTCATCCTTGGAGGTTTTCAAGGTCTAAAATCTCTGAGCAATCCAGTCAAGTCTCACAGCTTTCTGTCCTTTCAACCTCTCTCTGCTTCAGACAGATGTTGGACTAGAGACCTCTCGAGGTCCTTTCCAACCTGAATTATCCTTAAAAATTGATAGGTCTAATGGACCAAAACTGAATCTGGCAGATGTTCTAGGAAATTAAATGAAACACCTTTTAGATGAATCACAGAATCATTAAAGCAACTACAACTGCTCTTTCTACTCTTTATTCTCATCATGTCTTGCTTTAAATTATTGTAATTGCCTGTGGTATAAAATTTGTCCTAGTGCATGCATACAAGTCAAATCCTAGTCAGAAACTCCTCTGTACAGCAGATGAATATTCATCATGAATGTATTTATGAAGCAACTCTTCACAAATATTTGTTTCCCAAAGTGAGTTTCAAAAGCCCCCCTCCTACTAAAGTTATGAAATATCTCAGATTCAAGACTTGTTTGTACTACAGTGGTTGTCAAGGCAGTAGCAGGACCTGCCTCCATAGAGCAGCAATTGCAAAATGCTACTGCTTTCACCACACAGTAACTCTGTTGGGACAACACTGACCCACATGCAGGATGTATGTGTGCAGCTTAATCTTTGCTCACTCCTAAAGCACCAGGACAGAGTGGGCATCCTCAGTATCTCCCTGACAAGGCCCTTGCTCCCACCTCAGGATCAGCACCAATAAGCACCAAGAGCTAAAATTCAAAAATAAAGGGGAGTTATTGTATAGTGAAATGTTAGCCCAGAATCACAAAAAACTAAATAATTAATGACACATTGTACATTTACTCTACTGTGAGGTGATACAACAGCAGCAAGATGGGAGACAACACATTTAGAGACAGCATTATATACCATTCTGTCTTATGTAAGCCATTTATAGAGGCACTTTATTCACAGCTATTCCTCTCTACGCATTTTTAATTGTTTTGTTTACATGATAAAATGTGACTTGCAGCTTGAACTAAGATAAAAAAGTAGTTCTTGATATAAGCCATAATTAAAATGAGCAGAATTTGTGGCAATGACAGCTACCACTGAAAGGTAATGGTTCAGCAAAAATCAATCAGGTGAAAAATTAGCTAGCTATTAAGAGGAAATAACTTAATGCAATTGCTAAATTCAAAATAGCAGGCTTGAGTAGGAGTTTTCTTTACTACCAAACAAAGGAATAATGAGTAGAAATTTTTCCTATACCATTCACCAGTTATCATCTATTGTTTTGATGCCTGCTCCCTGACTACCATGCCCAATTCAAGTCCCCAAAAAGTTTTTACTTGACTCAGTCTGTCAAACTGTCAGAGCCTTATGATTCTAGCTATACAAATGGTAAACCTAAAATTAGAACAAAAAGGACAACTGTAGACTTAGTTCACTCTTTTCTATTTGCCCTACAACTTACAATACCAGACCTGTAAGAGGAAAGAGGATATTAGAGACCTCACAAATTACTTTTATATTAGGCTCTTGTAAAGCATAGAGAAAAATATGGTTTTCACACTGAGAATTCTTACTATTTCAAGGCAAGTCTCCAGTGCCAGTACTGAATTATGATTTGAGCTTTGATCTCTTTTTTTGTTTGTTTTATCCATACGAGAAGAAAATTTATCTACGTTCCCAAAAGTTGTCTGGAAATTTTAATGCAAAGGTATTATCCAGCAGGAAGAAAAGCCATTTCTGTAAAGCCACCAGTTTCAGAAAGATAATTCTTATTTCTTGATGGGAAAAACTTAAATCACAACTACCTCTTACTCTGAATAAGGAGTTCCTCCTTAGTTAGTAAGGAGGAAGGGTGACTCACTTCTTTTCTTGGTCATCTACTTGTGAAAGAAAAGAGTTCAAACAGGTCAAAAGACTGTAAAAACCACGTAGAAACTGTCAGATTTCATAAACTTAAAAATACATAAATAAAAATTCTAGTAACAACCTCATAAGATAAAGTCCATTTAACTATCTCTTTTCTCCTGGTAATCCTTTTATTTTGGAGAATCATATTTGTCTTTTTTTTTTTAATTTGCAAAAGAAAAAAGTAAGCAACACCACATTTTTAAGAGACCTGGTTTTATTCTCTGGGTGGTATCAAACCTTTCACCAAGATTTAACAACAAGAATCACCAGTAGCCCTGAGTTACTTCCACAGAGTCCACCCAAAGGAATAGAAAATGACTGTATAGGCCACTTTCACTCATACAAATTCCAGAAGTTTATTATTGTCACTTCTCTATCTCTGCAGCTGTCAACTGAGAAGCAGCAAAAAATTCAGTTCTGTCTTTCCTGTTATTCAGTCCTTAGAAGAGGTGGCTGGAAAAGCTGGTGAGACGACAGAACTGGAAAGCCAGCAGGAAACAGATAATGCCTAAACTTATCTTTTACATAAAAAGAATTTACTCAGTGCCAAGCAAAATGAGAAGCTAAAGAAGCCTTGAAACAGGTTTAAAAATACAAAACAATAAAGCAACCCACCTCTTACCAGTAGAAAGAGAACCACTTAAAGGGAATTTCCTCCAGAGCACCCCCTACCAAAAAGGGATGTCTGCTCTCAGAACAGTAAGACCTTCAGATGACGTTTATGTTTTTGTCTCTTTAAACTCACAACCACCATCTTTCAGCATATAATTACAGGTCAAAGAAATTTCTGTTTTTGTCTGGGGCTGATCAGATGTTTTTTGCCTCTTATTATCAAACTGGAATTGGCAAGCAATGCTGGCGATCACCGCTTTCACATTTAATTATTGCAACTCATTTAGGAATGCAGCCACAGAGCCTGAAAATGTTCCAACTGGTACAAAAGCCTCTCTGCTTAGCAACAGGGATACAATGAACGGGATCATCTGAGTGCTACTCTTTCTGCGCGTGCTCCCTACACAATTAAGGACCCAGTCTGCTCACTTGTGCAAAGACACTCTGGAGAGTGTAACTGCCACAAGAGCTGCACCCATGTCATCCTTTCTTACAAGACACAAAAGCTACTTAAGAATTCCCTACTATTTATACCCAGTGATACTTGAATTAACCCTAATTATGTACTTTATTTAAGGTGCCCATCTATAAATCGGCAAATAGATATAAACAAAATTCTCCAAAGCATAACTGTAAACAGCTGCTACTAGAGAAAGAAAATATAACATTTTATTATGAAGCATTGGCTGCTATGTAGACACACACACACACACGTATGTACAGTGATAGTCATATTATTAGCTACAAAAAAAATTATATCCAAGTCAAAGAAATAAAAACCAAAACTTACCACTTGTATTTTGTATGTCCCAATGGATTGTGCTGTTGTCCAAAGACAAGAAACTGTCTGCATTTAGTGTGATAAATTCACTTCATTTGCACGTAGTTATCCTATAATTTTCTTTTGCAAATTGTGCAATATTGTAACAGGGCATCAGATTTCATCGTATAGGTCAGTATCTGATTGTAGCATGGTGAGAAATCGCTGTAAACAGTTGTGAAATCCTTATCCACACCTTACTCCCTCCTACAAAAAGATCCCTTGCAAGCCAATTAAGAGCAAATTGCTCATGAAAGCAAGATTCTCCAAACATTTAACTCGGGTCTGTTAACTCTGTCTCTTCTTTCAATGTCCTGGCAATCTACTTCTAAATTCCAAGGGAAATTAAAAAAAAAAAAAAATCACCATTAAGATCCTAAGAACTTTTTGTCTCTGTATATGTATAAAGCACTGTTTACATCCCAAGAAACTGAATATACATCTTCCTCTGATTTGACACCTTGCAACCATGAATATGGAAGTCTTCAGCTCTATTCAGTGGCAAATATGGTCACAAGGCAATAATTTACAAGACCTGAAAATAGATCAGTGAAAGCTCTTATTCTCCTAACAGTAAATTCCTAACTGAAAAAGTTACCATGGAGCAAAGGATAGGAATGCAGTCAAATTCCACCTCAAAACAGTGATTGCAGAGAAAGAAGACATTACAGCACAATCCAGTTCTTTCCAATTTGCAGTGATTTCCTCAGTTCATTGCTCAGAAAACTCCTCTATGTTATTTCAAATGTCTTAAAGGTTTCTATCTTTTCAGTTTTCAGTTCAGGGCCAAGTTTAGCTGTCACTTTGACAATGGGCAATAATCCTTCACAAAAAGGAGACACAAACAATGGTGACTTGCAACATTTCTATAGTGACCTGGAGCAAAGCACTATAATTATGACTAAAAAGAAGAGGTTATCAATCTTTCTCTGCTATTTGTAACAACCCCAATCATCACAGTCCTTATATAACCTGACAGAATTTTGATAACCCTGAGAGAGAGACTGTGTAACCTACAGGTTTATTCATACCATCGTGTATAAAAGGCACCCACATCAACTCACATATATCTGTGAAAAAAGAAAATATATATATATCTAGGGTGGTGGGGGAAGAAAAGCATCCCACAGGCTTCAGATGAGCATAAAAATCTTTGTAAATTATTTTTGTCCTTGTGTTGAACAGTGCCTATGAAAATATTGACCAGTTAACATTTGCCCCCTAGCTAGCATTCAGTTCTCTGAAATGCTTGATAAAAGAGACAGTTTCCATGTACTTTTAAAGACATGTTTCTGGGTCTTAAATAAAATTCCAGGACTGTCAAATTCTTGTTTAAACTTCAGGTCGAGGAAACTGTTCAGCTTTAACTTAACATCTCTTTGAACAATGTCAAGAACATCACAAAGTGCCAAACCAACTAGAGCTGCATGAAGCTGATAAGAGAAAGATAGAGCATTCATGCAAAAATCAAGCTGGAAATCAATAGGGGAGCCTGGATTTAAACTGAAAGTCATTTTTATGGCTCAACTGTTAATATCAGTGGGAACCTGGAAGCTTACTGCCATGTGCTTTCTCAGGATAAGCTCTGAGACTCGCTTGTTGCATGTCTTCACATCTTCTCCTGGCTTGTACTCAAGAGTGGAGATTATAACTAATTGTTTGCTTGGACATGGGACCAAGTTTTCCCTCATGCCTGCAGTTACCCTTCTCTAGCTGAAGGCACCAACCAGAACATCAATATCTTTGGCAGCAGCAAAAAGAAAATTCCTCAGGCATGAAAGACTGGCAGAGCTCTTTCTCCCATCACCATGCCACAATGGCACCAGCAGGTGATGACTCACTCACGTATTTCTTCAGCATATCAGGGGCCAAGCAGTAAGGAACCAGACCCAGACAATGTTTAACGCACTCCTGAGCACACTCTGAGCTATACAAGAGGTCAAGGGAGAAGAAATAAGTACATTTAGCCCTTTTCTCCCTTGCAACCTTGTCAAGTATTCCTAGTACACAGAGGACACAGGTAAGGGTAAGAATAAGATTCATTACATATTCTGATTTCCATTATACTATCCATTAACCAAGTCTACTATTTTACCAACTCGTCACAAGGTCACCTGTAAATTAGCTACAGATTACAAGTAATTTGAAAAAAATCACTTCAGGGTTTAAATGAAATACTTGGGTACTTAAATAAGCATGCCTAATGCTTTGGGAAGTTTAAATATTTAGCCCAAGGACATGCACCTTTGCAAAGAACTTCATATCATCACTGTGTTTGGTGTCTATAGCAAACCAGCAAACGTTAGGTCACAGTAAAAAATAATTAGTATCTCTTTTTGCATTAACAGCAGTGACTAAAACATTTTTCCACAGCACTACAGTTAAAATGATTACACAGGTTCAAAGCAATATTAACACAATTATTGTTTCTAACAAAGTGACAATGACTTGGGTTCTCTGTGCAGACCTTTGGTGTGTTGACGTATACATTTTCTTTGAAACAAGTTAATGAACTCTTAAGAATTCAAGATAAGTGCTGAATCAAAGTTATTCAAGCCAGCTCTCTTAATTTATTACATGTGAAAGAACGGAATCTTACTTGGGCAGTCATTATTAAACTTTATTATTGGTATTATTATTTAAAAAAAATGTTCCTTTACCTTACAGGTTTTTCAGACAAACAGGATACAAGAGTGTACCAATCCTACATGTTAGATGGGTACTCTAGAAGACCCACCATAATGGGTTCATCATAATCAAGTACAATGGCTTCACAATCCATGAACTGTGTCCATCTACACCTCTGTTGCAGAAGATGTCTATGCAATGACAACAAAAAAATCACTGGCTTCATTTCTGCATTTTGCACATTGAGTTTGTCAGTATGCACTTTGTTTTCATTCACTTGCTATTACAGCTGGCCTTCTCTAGAGATCAACCCTACTTCTGATGTATAAAGATGAATTTTCTGCCCCAAGGAGATCAGTTTGCACAGTCAATAACAATATTCCAGCCATGAACCAGAAGACTCTGCATGTGGTATCACAACAGAAAGCTCCAAATCCACACATGGCTTCTTTCCAAACAGTGGGTTGCAAAATGCATATGAAGCAAAAAACACCTATACATGATCTAAAACAGGTTATCTCACTACATGATCTAAAGTTACTACAGTAATCAGTCTTGTCAGCTCCCTATGGAAGACTGTTGTTTCCTTTTATTGAAAATCAGCTTATGAGAATAGACTCAAGAGAACTGTACATCAAACCTGGAGTGAACTTGTGATTCTATTGTGCAATCATTAGTTATTTCAATATCTAGTGATTCATGGAATAAAACAGTGCAATTTTAGTTGAGGATGCTCTCATAATTGCGTTCCATCATTATCAAATGGCATTTTTTGAACATTAGTGCAAATCATGAAGTGGAACGTCAATGACAAAAGTTAAATCTCAGCCATGCTATTATATTGATACAGAATGCCTTTCTTGCACTTCAGATTTATCTGCACCCCAAATTATGGCTAAAGATAACTAGAATGCAAAATCATTTCCCAAAACTATCAAACAATATTAAGTAGCTATTAGCATTAAATTGACCTAAAAAAATTTGTCACATTAGGAACTGCAATAAAAAGGATAACCTTATAAATATAATTATTACTTCTGTTACAGTAGTTTTTCAAGACACCACACAAGATTAGGCAGTGGTTAAAACACAGAAAAAATGGGTTCCTCATGCTAGACACCACAGTGCTAACACTCAGGACTGCTTCAAAAATCGCCTGGGTGCGGCAAGCAGCAGCAACTGTTTGGAGGCAGATGACACGGCACATCAAAGGATGATGGAATACTGATTTTTTTATGTGGGTAATGAACTGACTGAGAAGTGAGATTATAGGTTACTGCTGAGCTATATATGCACTGATGATACAGGAGATTTGAGTTACCTGCCTAATGTCAGCTGGGAAACATGCATTACGTTCAGAAGTGTATACCAGGTCTCTATACACACAAGAGTATTTTCTTATCATGTTATTTATAGAGTTGGGAATTTTATATTAAGGGTGATGTTAAATCTCCCCCACTGCACAGATTTAGCTCACAAAGCCATATCTGACACTCCATCTGTTTTTCATAATGTATGCTACCTGCTTGTTCTTAGCACTTCTTTCAGTCTGATAAGGAAAACACATCAGCAAGCTGATTAATGGCTTTCCTCCTTTTCATTTTCCAGTTCCCATGTATTTGAACAATACAGAAATGGTTCACTTATAAAACACTACAAAAACACATGCTATTCAAAGTAATCCCTCTATCTTATTTCTGTAAGTTTTTACAATTAAAAAAGGAAGTCTAAAATTTTATTCTGCTTATTATTGCAAATACTTCTTTGTCAATAATCTTATTACAGCATTATGCTGCCCCTGTTAGTGGTTACACTCATCACTGAGATAAACATGGAAATTATTGTAGCCCAAGTGCCACTTTTCTAGGCTGTCTGCTAACTGCTGACAAGTGTTAATGCTTGTGCTCATGGACTGCTGAGGTTGGGCCCACACCTGCAGCATCTCTTTGGGTAAAGTACTTGGATTCCCTTCTCACTGGAACTGGACACATGGAGGGGACACTAATCTGTGTCCATGTTAGAGTAAATGAGGGGTAAGAAGGCAGCTAGCTGCTGCTGCCTACAGGAGGACCCAAGAATTGGAAACACTTCTGGATCTCCCCATTGGACTCATCCTGTAACAAAACTGCTTAAAAGGTCAGTTTTCCCAAGTAAGGATTCTCAGCTGTGCTGCTACCCTTTCTGTGTTCTGTTTCCTCAGTGTGTCAGAAAAATGTTATCTCAAATTATTTACTCTTTCTCAAATAAGTGTAATCCATGCTTTTATCCCTTTTTTTTTTTCTTTTTTTTTTTTTTTTTCCTCAAAGACTAACATTTTAGTTCTGGAACACTGAGCCAGACTCTTAGTTCAAGTCCACTAACAGACTGATCTCCATTGTTCAGATGTGCACGTGTGTGTTAATAAGAATTAATAATTTGGAGCTTTATACTGTCTTTAATGTATTGCCAAGGCAGATAAATCTCATTATCCTTACTTAAAAACATGGAAAATGAGACAGGGGAATAATATGATTCATTTAAAATACGATTTTAGACCCAAAAGCAGAATCCATGTCCTTCTACCATATTATATAGGAATTTGCCTAGCAGAGGATTTGAAAACTGGTTTAAATAACTAGGAATTTGTTAGGTACTCTGCACTAAATATGATCTTCACAGTACCTATGTTTTTGTTTAGTCTTTATCTTTTAAAGTATTAATTCTGTTTCCTAATTACTTTCTCTTACATTCTGACTTGTTAATGACATACAGATATAAACTAGCTAAATTAACAAGTGCTGGCAATTTCACGGGGGGGAACCACCAAAACCCTTTCTTTTTCTTGGATTTAAAACCAAATTGTTCAAAGCAAGAAAACAATGAAAGGTAATTATCGTCCAGGTAATCTTCACTGAACTGGAAGCTTAGAAATCTTTTTGATTAGCCAATTACTAGTTATTCACCAAGCACAGGAAATCTCATTTAATATTGTGTATGTATATACTGATGTTATTTTTATAGAAAAAAATTTATATATTTATATGTATATGTACATTGATATATTTTCTTACTTGTTCTTAAAGCCTGTGACATCTCTCTAGATGATTCTTTTCCTCTCTGTAATAATATAACTTTCATCTGTTAATCTGTGTAATTTACAAAGTAAAAAAGTCAAATTTATTTTCAATATATTTCCTTGGAAAAATGCTGGAAATCAAGTTCTGTCATCACTTTTTCACACAAACTCTGCACTCTTCTTGTCACAGATTAAATGCCTGGCCCTTCCGATTGCAAAGTACTAGTTATTCAATGTTAAAATGACCTTCAGGTCACCTACATTGATCTGCCAAAATATTCACTGTTTATTCTTGTTTGAATTCCACTCACACCTGTAAAATAATTTATTTATAAATGTGCTGGTTAAATCATTGATAGTCAGTCAGTATTTGCTCTAAGTTGCTTAGCTTTTTTTCCCCTATTCCACTGTGCTTATCAGCTTAGCTAAAATCTGGCAAACATTGTGGAATGACATCTACTATCAGAGAACAGGAATGTGCTTTTCAAATTTTATGAAGGTATTTCCTCTCCTCCCCTCCTCCCTCTAAAGAGAATTCTGTCATTCAGGGATTTCTGCCTTCAAGCTTCAAAGAAATTGTGTTCCCTCTAAGCTAGTGATAAAAATATCCACATTTACTTTTAGAGGATCTGCACCAAAGAGATCTTTAGCATAAAACACTCTTCAGTAACTGATGAATTTATTTAACTAACTCTAGATCAGTATTACAGATAAATAAAATAATTACCATGCAAAGTTAAGTCCCCTTAGATTAACCCGGATGACACAAACAAGTTTGTATGATTTCAAAGAAAAATAAGTCAGATGGGCATGAAATACTGTGAGGTTTTTTTGTTTTGTTTTTTTTTAAAGATGGTTCTTTTTAAAGATTGTGGGGTTTCTCAAATATGTATTTTAAAAAATACAGGAATATCATTATTCGCAAATAGTTGAATATATCATTATTCAATATTTCTGAAATTAAGGCCAGAGTTTTGGGCTCTTTTTTATCTTTATTGTGCAGAAAACAGGTCCAGATCACCCATTATGTTAATGCATAAAAATATGCAAAGAAAAGCTTTTGTGTCTTTCTGGAAGAGTATATTCAGGAGACAAAAAGTAATAAATAAAAAGAAATAAAGAATGCAAAAAAATGAAATCTTCTAAACAATTTCACTTTGATTGAATTGCAGAATGCCATACTGAACACAATACTAATCACAGAGAAAGCGCTTTCCAAAAAGAAAAGCTCATTTAAATGAACTATTCTTTAAATACATAACATTTTAAGATAACCTTCTCCTTGTTAAATAAAAAGCTAGAATCTCATTGTTTGTTTGCTTGTTTGTGTGCTTCATTATGAGGTATATACTGTGTGTGTGGAAAAAAAAAACTAAATGGACCACCATTAAGGAAAGGAAAGGAAATTGAACAGCTAAGTAACATTTTAAGGTGAAGTCTCTTATTTGAGCAGTAATCTGGACATCAGCAAGATATAATTTCTCCAGCTCCTTTCCAGCTTCATTAGGAAATCTTTTCTGCACACTGTAGTAAGGAGGGATTTTCTTCACAGCTTTGGGAGGTTTTGTCCACCAGGCTTCTATGAAGATTTTCCAGGAAAGTACACACATTAGAAAGGATTCAGTGTGTGTAGCACTGGCTATTGCTACAGGTGAGGTCTTATTCCAGTGCTGTGATTTTGTTTCCTCTTATTCCCCATATCCACACTGTCTAGACTGAAAAGCAAAGGCCCTCAATCCTCTTCCCACTGCAGCAAAATGGAGCTTACTACTAAGAAAATTACAGACCTTCAAAACAAACAACTCTCAAAATGAAGACCAGTTTAGTCCAACAAGGAGAGTCCCATTAAGCAGGACATGGAGCAAGTAACTCTTGTTACTTCAAAGTAACAAGAACTTAAATATCAAGTATGCAAAAATGAGCTTAATGGCACAAGCAAACAGGAATATTATATCAGGTTTCCACTTTCCAGCACAGCACCTTCATATTCTTTTCTAAAAACTATTTTTTGAAAAGTGCAAGCATTACTACATTTAGTTAACATACTGTAGCATATAATATCTTGTGCCCCATATTTTTTTATAAATATATGTCCCTAAACAAACATATAGATATTTTATGAGTGTGTATATGCATAAAATCAGTAGAAAAGACTCCATCTGAAATTTAATATTCAAAGAGTAAACAAAACCCGAATGAATAAATTTGTTAACAGTAAAATAGGGAAATAGCTGGCTTGACAGAACTGTGAACTTGCTTAAGGGCAAAGCTTACCACTTACTTTTACTTCCCTTAGAGACTTTACCATTACTAGTTTAAGTAATATATATTTAAAAGAAGTCCTTTCCAAACCCAGTACAAATTCTTTCCCTTCACCTTTGAGTAAAGGGGAATAGGCTTATTCCCCAATGTAAATCTGAGAGTAATGTGGTTGTTTTTCCAGCCAAGAAGCAACACTGGTTTTCACTCACACATTTTCCTTTCCATGGCTATGATCCTTAACTATGAGGAAGTATCAGCAGGATACAACTAAATGTTCCTAAGGTTGTGGAAACTACATCACTGTTTAAGTCATTTATGTGTTACAGTATTTTAATACTCAAACATCTGTAAGCTTTATTAAATCCCAATGCAATTTCCTGTGATATCCTGACCACTGTTCAGAATTATTTATTTATAGGTATCTGTGGATGTGTATTTATGTATTCTTGCACGCTTACCAAAGAATCTTACTGCCAAGCAGCTGTTGACCACTCATGTTAGTAACAAAGATTTCTCTTTTTTTTTTCCACTGTATTATCATACAAAATGGTAAAGATTTGTTCATAAGCTTAAGAAAAAATCCTATGTAAAAATTCCTGGTTATTGCACTTTAACTAGCCCAAAATGATGGTTTGAAAAAGGAGAGAAAAACTATAGATTGGTATAGAGGTAGAAATCTTAAAATATCTTCAAAATACTTCAATTAGATGTAAGAAAGTCAGGAACTGCTACAATTTTTATTACACTGAATATGCTGTAGGTGGGAATGCTATATATTTTTTGAAATATTGACTCTAGTCTATATACCAATGAACACAAAAGTGAGTAAAAAAACCTATGTGTTAGTTGCACAGTCTGAGGGACTGTGTCATAAAAATTTTGCAACTATGAACTATGAATTAATTTCTATAGTTCTATAGTTAAAAACCATGTTTTTGTTTATTCCAAGATACAGATTGCTCATAATTTTTCATAATGAAGAGAGAGATCATGTGAAACCAGTGATACACCAAGGTCCATTCATCCTTGGAGAGATACTGTATTAGTAACCACATAACTGCCCTAAAAATTTATCATGAAAAATGCCAGCCCAGTTGGTAATTTCAGAGAAAAATGAAGTAGTACATCACTATGAAAGCTAAATCCTTTTTGTCGATTATGAAGATCAAAATCCTAGTCAGAACTAAGGATCACTACCTTCTTGGTGTATTCATTGCTAGTACATTTAGTACTTAGAAAAAAATAATATCATAAAATAATCTTCTATTTCAAATTGCAATAGCTTATTTAATCCAACGCCATTTTCCCTGGTGGAAAGAGGATTTATTTTTTCAAAACCATAGCAGAAATTGGTGCTGACTTCCATAATTTCATCTTAATACATTTTATATGAGGATTTTAAAACAGAAATCCCAAACCTTCCATTTAGACATTCACTTTTTGTAACAAAAGTTGCATTCTTTTTGTAATTTTGTTTTGAAAGATTACAATATTATCCTGACAAAACATGAAACTGTTCAAAGTCTGAAATATTCTAATTAAAATTTTAAACTCAATACCTGTTTAACTAATATCTCTAACTGTTAAATAAGAGATGATCTTTTAACATTTTTTTTTTCTTAAAGGGTATATACTCTGTTCTTGCTTAACACTTGTTAATATTTACCAATAGCATACAATCTTCTTTAACCCGCTAAGGTTGTTCATGCAACCTATGTGGTGATATGAACAATAGAACACAGCTACACACTTATTCTTTGGCTAACTTGGGGGGATTTCCAGGTATTGGGTTTCTTCAACTGGAAAAATGTCTAGCTGAAACAGAATTTAGCTGCCTGTGATGAAAAATAAGTATGTTCAGAGATTTAAGCTGTTCCTGACCCACTCTTTACACAAAGATAGTACTTCTTTTGTAATGGGCAATAATAAGCATAATTGTTCTGATGTATCATGAACTTGGACATAAAAGCCCCAAATACAGTGTCTCTAGCACTAGGACTACCATTTTATTCGTTGGGGTTTTTTTTTACTATTATTATTATTATTTTTAAAATTATTCTTTCAGCTCAAAACCCCACTGCCTAATGGACAGAGTCCTTACTAAGCCAAAGTAAATTTGTATGATACTAGGACCAGATTGCTATAAAATTAAATGAATAAAGCTTTCATGTGCCACATCAGCTTTATGTCACATCATTTATATGCCTGAAAAAGATAGGTGAATGGCCCAAGCTACAGAACATCCTGGTCATATTAAGACTCTGAACAGGAAAAATGTGAAATAAGGAGAGTTTTTCCACTTTTCTGAGATGCAAATTCTTTACTAATTCTCCTACTTGAGATGAAAGTTAGTGTTCAAGCACACAACTCACTGGAATTCAAGTGTACTGGGTGATAATCCTGGTTTACCTACACACTCAACACTCTTGTGCCTGAATTTATCATCTTTACCATGGTTGAACAATATGGCATTTCTTATCTGACTCACAGCAGTGTGGCAGGGATTAATTATTCCATGTTTAGAATTATTCCAGTGCTTAAAATCTCTTCTGAGGGCAAGTGGCAACTGCAACCAATAATTATCCCTACAAAACATGCACTGATTTCTCTGTTTACCTGAAAATTGCTCAGCTTCAGAAGGCTAAGAGTTTTTTCTTTCCAGAAACTATATACCAATAAACCTATAGAAGTCTTTCAAATCTAATGCATTATGTATTGCTATGTATTGAAAAAAGGTAAAAAAACCCCTCTCCTCTAACGCTGTAGCCCATCATAGCTAGTAAATATGTTTCACTGTCATCTTAATGATATATTTTACACTGTGCAAAATGATGATGAAACTCTCAAAAAACCCACTAATCACACCAACCTGAATCACTAAATAAAACAAAGAATTCCCAAGCTCTATTTCTGAGATCAAAACCGAGACCAAGAATTTATATATTTTGACTTTTGGAAGGTGCAAAATGTATACACGTTTTTTCACCCAGAAGCATTTCAATATGGTTTAGTATCGTCTAAATACAAAAGTAGCTGAATGTTTCCTATTCTGGGTATATCCAAACATCTCTTGGCCTCAAACACTAAAAATCTTAACATTTTCTGTTGATTTCACAATCTTGTCATGAATTCATGTAATTATGGCACAAGCAAAAGCCACATCAGATGCTGACAGCAAGCAGTTTCCCAGCTGAAACATGAGCATTAACATTTCAGCTTTTCTGCTTGAAAGCTATAAAAGCATTGCTCAAGAGAAAATAACATTACCAAAGTGAAGATAATCCCTTAGAAACGCTAAACAGAATCATAGCAAGCCAGTTGCCCAGAATATTTTTTGCATAAATTATCAGAATCTCTACTGTCTGTACACACCAAAGTTTTGTTAAGATGTGTTATGTGTACACTGTGTTAGTGGTCACATATGCACAGGCATATTTTTATGCAATCTGGTCTCCCAGACGCAAGAAATACACATTTTTTAGTCAGTTATGCCTCTGGATAAAGGTGATAATCTATTGTTGGCACTGCACAACCCTTCTCTTTCCTGCCTTGTAAGACATAAAAATAGATAAAAAAACCCCCATACATGCTGAAAAGATACTTATACATAAGCCTTCCAAAAAAAGAGCACAAACCTACTGGACAGAATAGAAATTTGATGGGCATTAAGTAGGGCTTCTTACAAGTGCAGTTTTCTCATTCCCTGTGCCATTTCGGGGCTTCTGATCCCAGGGAGAAAATGAGCCTAACAATGAAAATCTTATTAAGGAGTATTTTTACTGACTGGGGCACAGAGATCATCAGAAGCCCTCTCTGGGCTACAGGCATTTTGGACGAGTCCTTATGAAATTAGCACAGCAATACCAGTGCCTTGATTTTACAAGCCTACACACACATCAGTAGTCTGCCCAAATAATGACACAAGACTAATCACTTAAATTTACTTTTTCTAAAGCATGCTTGTTGTTCACAAACAGAAATAATCTCCTTTCACCACAGACTAAATAAATAGGTTGCGTCTCAATTATTTATATGCTTTTGGATTTATCATATTTTTTACCTTAATAATTTATCAGATTTCCACCAAATCTATACTTATCTGGATTAACAATGCTTTGTAATGAGTTCCTCATCTGAACGTCTCATTTCTCTCTTTCTTTTTATTCCCTTTTACTAATGAAATTTGGGATGCTCAAAGTGGAATAATTCCAGGTATAAATCCAATACCATGGTTCAGTTACAACATAGAAAGTCAAACTGCTATTTGTTTGCCTTAACATGTATCTTTTACATGTTAATTCTCTTTTACCTAAATATTTATGGAAAAAAGGAGCTTGAACTATTCTTTTTTGTGCACTAATAAATTTTAAATGTATTTCTAGTTCTCAACCGACCTTCCCTTAGAAGTAGGTGCCAATGAGATAATCATATTTCTCCCCATTGCCACAATTAACTTTGGACCTTTTTATTTTAGCATAAATGTTTTTCAGGTTTTTCTCTTGGGAAACAGATTATTCTAATTATCTGCCTTCTGCATTTGTCTAAGCAGTTTTCATGCCACTTCAATCTTAAGTCATATAAACAAAATCAATGGAGTCTACTTATGGCAACTCTGCCATGACCTTATGTTTAAATCAGTGTGAATCATGAAAAAAAAAGTAATATAAAATTTAAACTCAGTACTTTCAAAGCATTTGCTTGCTCCTTTCTGTGTATTTAAAATTTTAGAAGATTCATCCATAAGAAGAGCTTTCCCAATGCTCTGTTAGGCATTGTTTTTTTCTTCCAGTCAATAACCTATTAAAGAGGTAAATCTAGGAGTCTTATCCTATTTTACTGTCCTGAAAGAAGAAGAAAAAGAAAAAGTCACGTATTTCAAAGATTTAAAACCCTACAGCTTAAGAAAAACATTTTTAAGAGAAAACAGTGCCCACCTACAGCTTCTATTTATATTTGTTTGAATAACAAAAATAGCAACACAGCCGTATTAAGTCTCTACACTTGAGAGCCCACAGTTTTAGAGTGAATATACTGCAACACCAACGTAGAGCTACTAAGAGATGTACTACAGAGAAAGGAGATTTTAGTTCACAAATGGCTTATCTGACTCGTAAAGGTAAACAAGCTTCATAAAAGGAAGAGAAGCAGGAACGATTCCTATTGTATTAAAAGGTATATAAAGGTTTTGCCACATGCATTCTATAATACCAAAAGGAAAAAATGACATTCAGAAGAAAAAGATAGCTTAAACAGCACACCGGTGATCTGGCCAGAAAAAACAAACACCCTGAACACATTCCCGTTAGTGCAGTAATCTATGTCATTTTGCAGCATATGCTGAGGTTGCAGCTGAAGCACTGTGTTTGTCAGCTTTGCGTCTGGAAGCTTTTCTGGCTTCCTTCTGTGTAGCTATAGGTGCTGACCCGACTTCTGGAAGAAGAAGATAAGCAAAATGTTTTAATCCAAACATTAATTATTAAAATTCCTACAGTAAACAAATATTTTATGAAACTAAGTTATTCCAAACTGCTTATTTTCTTTGCCCTTACTCCCCTGTTATGCCACTTAAAGCAGTCTGTGATTGTGTATTGTTTCTAATGCAAGGCAACTTTCTAAGGCAAAACCCCATGCATTATGCATGGCTACTACAGTGGGAGACTGCATAGTTACACTTCATGAGCTATGGAGATGGCAGAGTAAGTCCATACAAAATTGCAGAACAGGAAAGCAAACACTTTTCCTGGAAATACATTTGTGAAGGTACAGTTGGATTAACTGTCATTTTATTTCTGTGCATCTTTTTCTGCCTTTCCCCAAGGGAAATTGAGGCAGTAATAATGAAAGAAAATGAGATGGTGGTAAGTGAAAATATGTAAAATGCACATTATAAACATCAGTGGTGGCCATCCAACATCAGAACAGCAGATCTCAACCCCAAGCACCATTTCAAGCAGCAAATAAAAAACCATGATGGTAATGTTTTGCTGCTGGGAACAAAGAAGTAAGGTGTCCTAGTGTCAATGACAAGGATATTTATATATCCGAAGAGGTTTTCAACCCAGTTCTCTAATCTTCAAGGAATATTGAGTGATGATACTATATTCCCAAAGAAGAATTTGCCTTATCCTGTAGTTTCACTTTTCATTTTTTCCTTCAAAAATTTTATTTTCAGGTAAAATCTATTGAAAAGAGATTTCCAAAAAAAACCCAATGGGTAGAAATATTGCCACAAGCATTACTGAAAATAGAGTGAGGCAATAGACTTATTATGGTCATTCCTGTGTTTTTACAGGAAATGGATAGTGTTCACTTCAGGCCTATGGGGAGTAATTGCACTGAAGTTCAGGTGTTTTCACAGACTTAAGAGCTTGCAGAAAGTGGGGGGGAACAAATAACAAACAGAAAAAACCCACCACCAACCTGCCCCACCCCCTCCCCCAACCAAGCCCCAAGAAACACATCTTCTTGTCTTCTTGGCCATACCAAGATGACAGAAGCACAACCTCTCAGCAGTGATTGCTCCCCCCTCTCTCAGAGGACAGCAGAGCTGTCCTTTATCCCTCATTGGCACACAGGGACTCCACACCCCCAGTCATGTGCATAATATTCATTAACATGTAGTCACATAGGGCAATATTTAACCCATCATTCTCCACTGAAATCTCTTCCCACATCCTTATTGGCTCATGGCTGTGTTCCAGAGCTTTCCTGCTTTCTTCTCTGCTCCTATTTTTTCGCTTCTCCAGCTGGCCATGTCCAAGCTCTGATCCCATGCAACTCAACATTTAGTGTTTCATTCCTGCTTTTTATGTTTCCCCCCTAAGGTGAGCATGCTACAATATTTCATCTGCCCTCCTTGACATAAGCAAGGATCAAGAATCCAGATCTCCTCTCATTTTCATCAGAGGACATTACTAATAATGGATCTAACTGGATCTCACTTCTGACTATTTATAGTGTGTATTAAATGTCAGCTTACAAGACCCACAGTGGCAGGCTATAGACTAATTTATGTTTAATTAAAACCTGTTTTAACAGTGCAGAGTTAAGACATGGTAGAGGATTATTAACTAAAATGCACTACCTCCATGTTCCTAAACTTGAAATTTATTTAAAATACCCAAAGCAGCTGCAGGAATTTACACTGTCAACATACGAACAGCAGTGATCATGATCAAAACATTGGGAATTTGCAAAAGGAAAACAACAAAAAAAAAATCTTGCCAAGATCTTTGGAGTTAAATTAGCAGTAAATTATTTTTGGCAAGAAAACAGAGGAATTACAGAGCCCAGAGACAGGTTAGAAAGCAAGACTTCATTTTCATTTATGATGCAATGCTTGTCAGATCAGCTTTGTTCCCATCTCCCAAGAAACATCTATTTCACAGTCCAGTATTTAAGACCATTCTAGCCACTATCAACATCAGGGCTTTTCAGTTTTGCTGGTTAAGAAGAGAATTGAATGCAGCTAGTCCAGGCACCCTGCATATATGGTGACCTGTCAGAGAAAAAAATCAACAAAATTTTACTTCAAAAATTCCATACAAATGGCATAATATCTATTCAGGCATGGAACCATCAAATTTACAAAGTAGTAACTCTCTTCTCCGTTTTTCCATGTACTATTATCGTAGCATCTTGTGTGTACTTAAATTTGAAGCTTGCATGACTGTTTTTCCACAAACTCTCTGCCAAAAAAACAAAAAAGATTCTGTCCAGCAACACGACCCTTTCCCATTCTTATCTGAACTTAAGAATGGTGTTCAAACCAACATCCTTCATACAAAATTTCCAAGCCAGACAAGAGGCTTAAGACAAAGGAAAACACAACACAGTATGAATATTTTTATGGCTACTAAAAAGGGAAGATCACCGGTGTTTCAAGCTGCTATGCTACAAGAAGATAGCAAGTAATATGAATTGAAACTACGTTGGAATATAATGTTCCTGTGGCTCCAACCTACTTTAACTGTTTCTGCCGTACAAGGAAATTGTGATCCATCTGTTGGATAGATACTTAAGGAAAATGACTCCTTGCAGGAATCAGAGACCATTTGTGTGGGTGGTATTTAAGGTCCCACAGCTTTAGCTGGGTGTGTTGACACAAAATGACATTTTAAAGGAGTAATATTAGCCTAGCAGGAGTTACATAAAAAAAAATATTCTTCATCTTTTTGTCACTGTTTCAGAATGCAGTAAAAATATTAAACAGATATTTTTAGTGCCTTTTGTGTGATGCACAACAATGAAAAAGCAGATTTATACAAACTCATAAGGACAAGATTAAGGCAACAGAAATAGACTAGGTCATTTAATATAAAGACTTACCACTGTTTGTGGGTAAGTCTATTTCTACCAGGACTAGGGTCAGTACAAAAAATAGTAATGCACACACCTAGCTTCAGACAGCCTTTCAACAGCCGTGTTCTAAAAAAAGGTTCTGACAATTTGAAACATATCAACCACAAAATAGCTTTTGAATGCCATGGTTTCTTAACTGCAATGTCCTACAAATGCTTTCACACGCCATGAAATCCTAAATGGCCTTAACATATACAAAATAGGTAGGCACACCTTTCAGCTCATGAGAGCCAATTCAGACAGCCTTCTAAATTTGGTTAGAAATTGTGAAGTAATTTATTCTTGAATTAGATAGAATTAGCTACAAGAAGCTGAAAGCAATCTCAGACACTTACCCTAAAACACTTCTCTTGCTTTGGGTTGTGGTTGTGGTGTTTTTTAAAACAGTGATGCCTGCCTGTAAAAAAGCCAGCCTCTGTCATTCCTCCACTTTCAAAACATGAACATTCTCCTGTCTGCATTTTATTTTTTTGTGAGGCTCTGAACTTACAGGGATTTAAATATATTTTCAAGCTGTTTAGGCAGG
Source organism: Phylloscopus trochilus trochilus (assembly GCA_016584745.2). Taxonomy (NCBI): domain Eukaryota; kingdom Metazoa; phylum Chordata; class Aves; order Passeriformes; family Phylloscopidae; genus Phylloscopus; species Phylloscopus trochilus. The sequence goes on from WQNJ02000546.1 coordinate 37,619,896, forward strand.
GACCTGCTGCACTCAACACAAGCCTCACTTCAATAAGTACTTTGTGCTGTATACAGCCAGATATCCTCCCCCTTATATATGCATCATTAAACAGAAACCTAATTAATCAATATTGTTAAAATAAACATGGTACCATTTCAAAACAGAGAGATAACCACTTCTTTAATGAAGTATTATAAATACTCAACAGCAATACAGGTTCGCTTATTTTATTATCCATAACAAGTAGTGTTAAAACCAAAGGAAAACAAGGATTCATGCCAGTCTTCACTCCATAAATTAATTAATAATCTTAAGTATCGATCTGAACACAAAAGAGCACTCCTTATTTTACAAGATTTTATTTTTTCTGTACAGCATGGAATTAAGAAAAAACATTCAGATTTTAGTGTTGTGTGATCTGAGATAAACTTGTACAAAACCTTCCAATAACAAATTGTTACTAGGTTCCTATAGCAAATCAAAGCAGCAATAAAATTATTACTTCTCCTTAAAAAGTGATTAAAAGAAAAGCAGACCAGGGATCTGGAGTAGCAGATACCTCATGCATTTTAAGGAAGCTGATCCAGAGGTTTTGTCTCAGTGAAGGACATCAAGATAAAATTAGTCTTTTTATCAACTTCAGTAGAAATTGAACCATATGATTAAAAGTATACATATTTTTAGATTTTGAATTGACCATTGCTCTTGTTCATCTGTTCCCATACAGCAGATCTGCCAGGGTAACCTCTAATCTCACCAGCCCCACCTGACTCACCTTTAGAACCATCTTTAGGTAGCATATCTGCTGTCCCTACCATCCCAATGACTATCTTTATTTACTTAGAAGAATACCCCTCTGGGATTCTTCCTTAGACAAACTAAAACACTCTTGGGTGCAACCATGTCTCCCAGGTTTCTTTCCAGACTGAGGCCAGACACAACTCTGAAGTTTCCTCTGCAGATGCCCACTCTTCCCTTTCATAATTAAATCATAAGATTAAAAACCTGGCTAAATCCATAAAACTCACAGAGATGAGTACTCACCAATTACAGTAGTTAACAATATGCAGGCACCCATTTAACACATCAACACACACACATACCCCTCCCCCCCCCTCCATCTCTTTGTACTTTAAAGTAAAATATTTTAAAACATTTTCCTCTTTCATCTACTTGCCAGCTTCTGGTGCCTCTTGAAAATGTAATATCACAGATATCTAGGGAAAAGTTTAATTCCATCCACAACTAAAGCAGTTTCGATTTTATACTACTGAAGAAACATAAAACTTGCCAGGTCTTGCATCTTAACAGATTACATTTTGCTTTTAAATCCACTTTTTTGAAGAATTTAATGGAGCCCTCTGCATAAGCAGAAATGTAACTCCACAGATACTATGGCCATATCTGATTTCAGAGACAGATTATTGCTTTTGGCAATTTATCATAAAGGCACTGATGGCAGTGTCATATTTAAGGTCACATTGAGGCTTATATTTTTCTTTTTCAAACTTTAAAGATTGAATTTTGGTTTAGTATTTAACACAATACATTCAGAACACAGTTCAGTCTTCTATAATATTTGCTTATTAGGGTGTTTCCTTTCATGCTTAGGAAATGCATTAAAATAAAATATACCTTTAAAAGCCATTTCATTAAAATGTCAGTGTTCATCTCAGTCTCAACAGCTAATGAACTACAGACTACAAATTCCAGACAGCCAGACAAATATTTTCAGGCAGAGGGCTCTTGCAAATTTTAAGCACAGAAAAGGGCTTCATTTTCTAAAGAGAAACTACCCAATTATTTCCATTATTTGATGCTGCCTTCTTAGCTCCAAACCTCTTATGCCAGTGATTTTTGACCTCAGATGGTTTTTCATCCTGTTTACCCAGATCTCAGCAGTATCTCTCCAAATGAACCAGCACAGAAGTATTAAAAAGATGCTGGGGTGAAAGCCGCTAAGGAGCAGAGCTGCAAGAAGGTTCCCTGCAGTCAGTCCTTCTACTCAGTTGTGTTTTTATTTCTTAATTAGAATTTTTCCATTCTTTACAGACTATGTTTATTTCCACATTTAATGTTTGCATCAGGAAATGTTGGGAAGATGAGGCGAATGACGGACTGTGAATGGAAGATGGGGATGAAGGAAGAGACACGCTGGGGAAGCACAGGTAGCTACAGTGGACTATGTGGAGATTTCCAGACAATGAGTTTTCTGGTAGTAAAGGGAAATTTTGAAAAATCACATCAAAGATCTATACAATAGCAACTCATGAACAGAATGGAGTAGACGCATCACAGCAAGAAAAGCAGGAGAAGGAAGAAAGATGTATCCCAGGGACAGGGCTGTCATAACAACAATAAAACTATAAAAAGCAGCTTACATACATACACAAAAAAACCCACAAAAAAACGTTATCCAAACATAAAAAGCAAAATCCATGCCAGCCTTGATTTTCTTATTCTCCTTCACCTTCACCTAACACTTTCACTTACTCATTTAGTTGACCCCTGAGAGACACTCCCACCAAAACCACATCAAAATAACAACACTTATCTTCCACCTTCCCATTTTCTGAACTACTGTCACACAAGTACCTTTCTGCTGATCCCATATCCTCATTTCTAGTCACAATTAAGGTAGAAGTCTACAATTCTTTTTAATAGAAATTGTCACTGAAAATAAAAATGCTCAAGAACGAAATATGTGTTTTCTACCAAAGAGCATATAACCACACCAGGCCAACAATCCTTCCAACTGGAGATCCAATTGCCTTTTATGGTTGTTTACAGAAAATGCACATTTAGAAAGCTCCAAGTTAGCTTGCAGAAGAGCCATTTCTACTTTTAAGTAATATTACATTCCCTCGTACATTCTGAATGTCACACCCAGCTCTGTAATGAGATTCATAACAAACAAATATAACATAGAACAAGAAATGGCTGAACATGCTCTTTTAGTCAGAATTTTTCCAGGTGCAAAAGCTAGTCTTGGAATGAAATGTTCTTGTGTAGCTTTCCAAAACCACAGAAGGCATTTGCAAAGCCGTCCCCATCAGTTGCCTCTCTCAACCCTGGTACCACACCTCTGCTAAACCCAGCCCAGATCTAGAGGCAGCTGGAGGGGAGGGGAACTGGCAGCTGCCTGCCTCCAGCTGGCAGAGAATCAAGAGAGTTGCTGAAACCATTTCGATGCAATTTCAGTGAAAATGTACAGCAGTGTAGCTTTTCCCTCAACTGGTAAATATTGGGGAAAATACATTTACAGGCCAAGAGAGAAGCAAAGGCAAAACAAGCAAAAAAATCCAGCTCTAATATTTGCCCTGTATGTAACATGTATACCTCAATATTGTAAAAGCTGAAGAACTTATTACACAACAGGCCAAAACCAATAAATGTATTTCTTTCAATGTTGAGTGAACACATCTTTTATTGCACTTTCCTGGTCAAAGAAACCTGCAGACCATAAAGTAAGTAAATCTTAATCTTATTCCCCTATGATTACCAACAACCTTCTGACATGTTTTCTAAGAAAGTGTTCAAACTTTTTGTCTTTCTATAACTTTAAGTAAATAAAATCATCAATTAATGTAGTTTGGTATATGTCAGCATTATTTTTTTCTGCCTTTTGACCCCCCAGTACATGCAAGTTTATATGTCATAAGTCTAGTCCCTTTATTGTGGTATGAAAAAGAACACAGGTTACACTTCAAAAATTCAGTAAATGTTTTTTGGATGCCAATATGATGAAACTAATGTAATGGTTCAAGTCAACAACTTTCCCTAAAGTGCTAATTAAATGTCGCTGCTCCTTCCTCAGACAATAAAAATAATAAAAGCTGCATGTAGGGTGCTCTTACAGTTAATTCTCTGGGTTTATAGCAAATCCATAAGAGTTCTTCTGCAATGAGCTATAATACCAATGCCAAAAGCAAATTTCAGCACATGAGCCATCACCTTGATCACCAAAGAAAAAACCCTGTCTGAAAGTGAGATATGATTCATAACCCAAAAGCAAATCCTGAGGGAGCTCAAGATGTCCTACTAATGGTATAAAGTGTTTGCAGCCCATTATGAAGAACCTCTGCTAATATTAAACCTTTGATCATCTGCATGATGTTAATTCAGTGAAAATACCTTTTACGCTGCCCTGACAGCAGAATGCCTGACAACTGCATCAGCAAGATGTGCTAAAGATTACATATGATATGTACAAGGGAGGCAGAGACAGTGGTACTGACTGACTTTTATCAGCATTAATTTGGGCAACAATCTTTTCTGCATCTAAGAGCTAACAGCTGAATGAGTACCGTGGCATTTAGGCAGAAATTTCAGCAAGGCTTCAGTATCCTCCACCAGAAGCAATTTCAAGCTAAGGAAATTAAGTGTAGAGGACACATGAGCTAAAGGCAAAAGCTGAAAAATGAAATTACATCAAAAGGCTAATTACCAGTGTCCAGCAATCATAGAAAAGGTGCCTCGAAACAGCTCTCACTAGGAAACCTCACCAGGGGAGCAAGAGAAAAGATACATTAACAATGTCAGCGGCTCCAAAACAGGAGAAACTGCAACTTCTCCTGTAGAATGGGTAGAGGGAGAATAAGATCAAAATTCTAAATGGTTTTGTCAAGCTGAAGACATGCCCTGAAATCAACAAGCCATTCAGCAAAAGTGTATGTGTTGCAGTTAATCTGGAGAAGACAAATGCACAAGCACCAAATGGCAAAAAATAAGTAGTTACCCCAGTTTCATAGCGAGAAGTATATGAATGTAAATCAGTAATGCAACACTATTACAAAAAAAGGCAAACCTGATTTTGGATTTATTAATTGGCATGGCATTCATGATGACTGGAATGAAATCTGTTCAGCTTTGTTTTTACTGATGGCCTTCTTTATCTAAAAAAAGGGATCTACAATAGATCTCCTGTGAGAAGTCCAAGGGATTAAGATTTTTAGAGTTTGCAAACACTCAAATGATTTCAGACAGACATGACCATTTATCTCCTCATCATAAAGTCTGAAGAGAAATGTTATGAGGTCTTTCTTCATGTCAGAGGCATTTCCACATGTCAGTCTACAGAAGCAGGACAAGAATCATCATTTACATCTGGCAAAAAGACCTAGGGTTAATATCAGGTGTATTTTTCTAATGATTATGGCAATTAAAAACTGAAGCATGGTAAAGTACTAGTTTGGAATCTGCTCAGCCATAGGTACCTAATAACAGCATAGTGAGCTCCTGAAACAGATGGTCTCATTATATTTTCTTCAGTCTGAACACAAGGGATTGAGCTAGGTGAACCTCATATCCATTCTAAATCTGCACTCAGTCCTGCAGACCAGCCTGGAAAACAGACTTCTGACACTGTCTGAGGTTACCTTTCTTCCTGAGGTTCTTTCATGGCAGCAAACACACCTGTATGAGATAATAGAAAACACATAACACTAGAAAGTAGTTTCCAGTAAGACCATACAGGTTCCATATCTGGCTATCTCAGCTAATATAACTATGCACCAATGTGCTTACTGTGAATAATGAATCTAACTCTTGGCAAACTTTTGTATTCTGCCAAGACTTATTTATTCTTATGAGTGTAAACAAACAGGGAATGGAAAAGTGCAAATGAGAGAGGTTCAAGTGATATGGCTAGATGCAGGTTTTATTGATGTGTTTGAGACACTTTCCTTTTCTCCAATACAACACAACACAAAAAAAAAAGAAAAAAAAAAAGAGAGAACTCCTCAGTGATATCGGATATCCAATATCCAACTGATTGGATATTTCCAATCAGTTACTACGTTGATTTACCTGTTTATGTATTTACTTGGGGGGAAAGTAAATATAATTACATAATAAAGTTATACTGCAGATAGCAAGGTAACCATCATACTCTTCAAAGCACAGGACAAAACTAATCTCACAATGTCAAAAAGCTCTAGTGTTTGTTTGCCTCTCTTTAAGTAAAAACTAAGCAAGAAACTAATCAACCTCTCTGCACTAATAAGTGCAGTCACTTATGCTATCACTCCCAACTGCATTTAGATACACCATCAGTATAGTAATATACTCTAAAAACTGGGGTGTCAGCTTTTCATTCTTTCTGTGAGATTTTTTCCACTTCCTTTCCTTTTACATACAAATATATCAGTTTTAAAACATGTCAAAACATTCTCATTTGGCTCATGCAAAGTGACACTAACAAGACAGTCATCTGATGGGATAATTTGCTCCTTAGCTGATCAAAAAAATGCATCACAGATACAATAAAAAAGCCCCCACATTTTGCTGCCTGCCAAGACCTATCACTTAAATGAATACAGTCCTTTTGACACAGAATAGTTAATTTTCATAAATTATTACTGACTGAACACAGAGTTAACTCAGTGACAGAATGTACTCTCATGAGAAAACACAAGAGATCCGTTTATTCCTATCTTTGTGTTTATATTTCTAGCTTTCTGCTACCTTTGCAGCTGCTGCTGCCTTCACAGTTAATATAGCAGTTTTACAATGAAAAGCATGGATTAACTTCTAACAAAGTAAAAGGGAAAGGGCCTGTTTTTTATTCTTACTTAATACTCAAGAATCTTGACTAGTTAGTCAGAACACCATTACAGAAGTTAATGTTATATTGTCTTTGTATAGGAATTATTATAGAGAGAAATCTCAGATTTACTTTCTACCTTGAAAAATCCTTAAATAGCCATTACAGTAATGCAGCACAGTTTCAATTTTAAAACACCCATCTTTATACAAGAAAAACTGTTGTATTTTTTTCAAATTTTGTTTTATATAAGTAACTTTGTGACAATCCCACAAAGTACTAAAAAATACCAGACTTAATAAACCATTCCTTTTCATGCTCAGACTTTAATCCTGATCTTCCTGAAAATCATCATGTAAAACAGGATTTGACAATCTCAACATACTTTACCTACAAAGAGAACTGACTGAGAACAATTGCAGAAAGGAAAACAATCTCCTCCTCCTCCTCAGATCCTTTATCTAGTCTGTTTTCATACTGTTCAGAGCCATAATAAAGTATTAATCCCCCAAATATATCATGTCGTTGATTCACTCTATTAACAAAGCCCTGTATGGCAGTGGTAAGATTTGAAAGTTTAAGATGTACAAGTCAGTGAAAAACCAACTGCAGCAGGAGCAGCAAGGGGCATCACACAACAGGTGATATATTAACCACTTTAAAAGAATTGAAAAAAAAATTACACAAGAACAAAAATTAGGAAAATATTAACAGAATTTATTGTCAAGAATGTTAATTTAAAGCCATTTAAGCAGTCATATTTTTCAAATACGTTAATAGGAATATTTGTGTATATTTGTTATTTGGATTCAATATCAATAATTTCTCATTATTTAGATGTGCATGCTTTTGTAGACCTGCAGAAATTCCAGACCTAGATTTTTCTGATATGTGAAGTCTAAGGGCTAGGCATGAGGAATAGGACAGGAATAACAGATAGCAAGTAGACCCTTGTTACAATAGTTGCATTTGCTGTCTTTCTTCATTTGACTTTCATCGCCTATGTCAGAAAATTGTACACAATTTTTATATTTAAAATTAGCCTCATTAAATGTCTATTCTGAAAACCTTATTGAAGGTAATCTGGAAGTCACTGATGAGTTCTTCATCTCCTACAATATTAAAGAAATGCCAACAGAACACACTATGTATCATAAGCAGATTAGACTGTAACTAGATAAGGATGACTTCCTAATCCATATGGTTAGACTTATGTCACTGATTTGAAAATATGTCTTCCTGAAAAAAATCTCATTATTTATTGCTTAATGACATAAGAAAAAGACTGGACTATGGGAAAAGATATTGAATTACTTTTACATCCTCTGAAGCTATTTAATGCAGACACATTTCTTTTGTATTTTAAAAAAATTATGTATTTTGTGGTTTTATTTTTAATTCTCACATTTGTAACATTTCCTCATTGTGCTGCTGCTTGGGTAGAGCAAATGCATCAGCAAATGTATTCTCCTAACATGTTAAGAGTCACGGCTATGACACAGTAGGACTTTCCTTGAAGATTTCTTAGTGTTGTTACTCTTGGTTGAACTACCCCAGGACAAAAATCGCCCCACAGAGGAACACAGGAATTATGAGCTCCTGCCTGCCGTGGGTTCCAAAGGATCCCATAGTTACTATACTGCTGGCTATGAACACTTCAGCTTCCTACCTTGTGTTTTTAACAGCAAAGGGTTGAAGGACTAATGGGGAATTTTTCGAAAAGGATCTTATTCTGAGGAAAGCCACCAAAGTTTAATCATGTGGGCACCCTGAAAATACAAAGAAACAACAGAAAAAATTATATTGGTGCTTCCAGTAAAATAAATCATATGATTCTTTAAAGTAAGGCAGTTTTAACTGTTTGCAATGAAAAATGCTCAGATGTGTCTCTTTTAATACTGTTTTTGTTTTGGTGAAGCTTCTTTCAGTGTTGCTATAAATGGACAATTTTTACAGTGAAAGTGTTTACTTTACCATTACCTGCTTCAGTTCTTTCAAATAAACACTAGGGGGAAAAGGCTACCAAAAAAGTAACATTTTTTTCTACATAGAAACTCTTTAACTTTCTATACTTACCCTCTCTGCTCTGGCTCTATGCAAAGCAATCACATTAATTCAACAACAAACTGCATTTCTGTAAAATGAGGCAATCTCACATCCCCATTCCCTAACATCCTCTCTCAGTACTAAGCCCTACTGCCTCCCTTGCTCTGGTGCTCACATTCATCACATCTCTTGCCCAGATGGAATGGAAAATTTATAAACCCTGAAACTACAAAAGATCTGTTCATTTTCTACCAAATTTGTTCTTGATCCAGTTCACCATGGGACTGCACAAAAGCTGATGTTAGTACACAATGCCTAGCTGAAGTAGATAACCAAAGGGAAGGTCAAACCATTTCTCTCCATAGGAGAGTTCTTTCTTATACTATTGCTACACCCTGTGTAATGATCTCTTTCTGGTGGGACCCAGATCAGCAAATGCTGTAATCGAAATGAAGTTTCCAAACTAAGTAGACATCTCAATAATGTCATAAAACCAAATTATAATAGTCCTGGCTTAATATGATAAATGCTTTTGGATGGCCATATAGTTAAATCATGCAGTCTAATTTAGCAAAACCAACATATTCTAGCCACAAAACATATTTCTACTCTCTAATTAATTATTCAAAAAACCTAGCTACGTGCTGTTGAGGGAAAAATTTTACTTTGAGTATACTATGAGTCTGTGGACAAAAGGCCAGATTGACTTTTGCCTCAATCCTTCTGCAGCACTTCTGTGAAGGGCACAGATTACAGCAAGGTGCAGAACTCCCCTCTGGGTGAAAGGATGAGATGGTGGCCCCAGCCACTGAGAGGCAGGGCTACACAGTGACAAATCCCTTCTGCTTTGGCATCTCTATAGTGGTCTTTGTGAAAACCTAAGGAAACAGATTGTTTTGTTCTGCTTTGTTGTTATTAAAAATATCTGCATTGCAGTCCCAAGGAAATGAATAAACAGATAATTTGCAAAGGAAGAGAAAGGCTCAGTTAGTCTGCTAACAAGCAAACCATATAGCTGCCATTTATACCTCAGTCCTTTTAAAGATCCCTGGGCTTAAAAGTTTCTATTATCTTATTGCTGTTTTGAAGAAGGCTTATTTCCATGAAGTTGGATATCTAACACCTTAATTTCACACTTTAATTTGTTTTCTTTCTTTAGAGTAGAAAGCCATAATAACTTCCTTAATGCAATGCTTACTTCATTGTCACAAAGCTCAAATAAAGCTTTCCAAACCTCTAAGCAGCATCGACTTTGTTTTGTTTAATCATCTAGATACCAAACACTCAGCCATTTCTTATCACTTAATAGGGTCAGCTTGTAAATAACAGTTGGTTCTCTAAAGGGTTCAAACTCTATTAAAATAATTTGGTGTTAGTCATTTAAATATGTCCTGCAGATGGCTGCACAATTTGTGTTTCCATTTTGTTCTTCTGGTATATAACTTTTAATTTTTTTACCTTTCCCTGCTCTCAAAATTAAAAAAACAAAACAAAACAAAACAAAAAAACCACCCAAAAACCCCAAAAACTTATCAACACATTCTCAACACCAGTTTAAGCAGCCACATTTTCACATAATTTATTTTAATGCTATTTTTAAAGTCAGTGCATACATACATTTCCAAATGCTAATTTAGCTTCATCTGTGAAGAGGACAGCAATTTTTAAACAACACTCAGACACAGAGGTTATGATCTGCCTGCTATATTCACTGATACAGCCAGCAACAAAACCAAAGAATCTTTCCATCATAATTCCAAGAAAATTTCCTGCCATTTACATAATCTATTAAATAATCTCAGGCCATTTAGGTGTAATCCCAAACAAACCACTGCATTCTACTCTATTTCAAATTTCTCTTTGAGATCTGCTTGCACACCATATTCCTCAGTACAGGGCCTAAGCAATTTTTATTTTTTTAATATATATAATGTTTAAATTAGGATAATTAATGTATACTTTTTCTGTAACTAGCTCTTCCAAGTGTTTAAAAAAGGCCTCAAAAATATACTGGGCTCAAATCTAAATTTTACGTCACATGCAAAGTGTTGCAATTCACATGGCACCAAAAGCTTTCAAGTTCAGTTGTTATCTGGTGTCAAGGCACAACATCTTCTGAGGAACAAAAATGAGACATCTTATACCTTGGCCATGGAGACACTTAGACCTTGCAGACATAAAGGGTTCATAAAGTCCCTTCAGCAAAAATAGTGGGGCAATTTTGGAAATGCATCCCTCTCCTCTTGGGCAGCCAAGCTCAACCTTATTTAATCTAAAGTGCTGAACTGTAAATGAATAGATTGTTATGAGACATGCATAGATTCTTAGTTTTAATAAGAAAATCTGGGCACCTTTGTAATTTTCTTAAAAAGCTAACCTACTTAACAAATTTTGGAACTACAAAAAACTGCAAATTGCATATTTCAAATTATAAATGTCTGGGATTTTTGTTTTTTGAATTCTATACTTCCAAATTAGAAAAGAAAACAAAAACAAAAACAAACCAAAACAAAACACCACAGAACTATCACAAACATAGGGGATGGATATCTTCTCTTTATCTTCAAATAATGTTTGGGACTAGCAAAAAATGTCTGGGCCTAGAAGAAAACACTAAAAGCTGGTAGATAAAAATTTGTTAAAAATTCTCGGTCTTTTGCAATATGATCACAATTTCTCAAGGATTTATCAACTGTGAAGAATAACATGAAAGCAAATTTTTGGGGGATAGGGCATAAGCCTGGACAGAATATTTGTGTTCAGGTGACTAAACTAATTACCATGCATTTACTGTGAGATCCTGGTATTTAGGATATATAGACCCTACCGTACTCCCCTTTCCTGTTCTTCTGCAATTAGAAGTTTCTTCAATGTGTTTTGTTGGTCTTTCTTTCTTCTTTTCACCTTTTCTCCTCTTTCTGCTCAGAAGATGAAAGCTCAATTTGGCACCACATGAGCAGTTCAACAAGGATTTATTTTTTTAAACTCTGTATGCATTAGAAATAGAGTTTTGATGTGAGCTTTCTTTTGAATTGCCATGGGTAATCCCTTTCCTTGCTCTACACTGTTTTTTCTAGAAAATAGAGAAAAAAAATACATCAAATTTCTGGTGGGAAAAAAAAAAGGGTCATTAGCTCAATCAGGAACACCTCCTGGAATATCTAGTTTGAGGTCAAGGTCACAGAGGCCTCTCCTGTATCTCCTGTCTGAAAAATTACCATTCCTTGTACACCGTCTGATTTTTTTAGATCTCATTTCTTTTTTCAATTTGGAACTGATGTTGTGATAAAATACTTGTGCAGCAAGGATATAAACAATAGAGAAAATACTGCCACTACTGATTTCTATATATCCACTAAGGAAAGAAGACTAAAAGCACTACTGAGACGGAGGAACATGATCTACTTTAATAAAATAAATGAGATTTTAGAGATATAAAGACCTAGCAGCCTTAAGCAAGGTTATCTTGTGATTCTCCATGATATATTAGGATGCAGAGTTGGAGACCAACACATATAGGCCTATGAATTAAGCTGAATGAGGGTTCTGGAAATACTATTTTTGGTTTGGGCTTTCTTCAGCTCTACAACTCAGTTATTCTACCTGGTCCTAATGAAAAAAAAAAAAACAACAACAAAAAAAAAACTCAAAAAAAACCCCAAATCAAAAACCTTTTTGACTGAACTGCTTGAAATGCCTACATCAAAAGAACTCTACAAAAGACAAACACTCCATTTACCTCACTTTAAATTTCATTGAAGAGCTCTTTTGAGGATGAACATTCCTGATAGAAAGGTTGGAAAGCTGTTTGAAAACGGAATTCCTTTGTGTTTAAGAGCACATTCTAAGCAGCATACTTCAAACTGTGCAAACAGAAAAGGAACAAAGTCTAAAGCCATTATTTACCTTGAATACAATGAAACTTTCAGAAACTCTCCATGTCAATACTTATACTAATTTAATTTGTTTTTAATTATTATACAGTTTATTTTTCTTGATCTCCTATTTTGCCAACTTTCTTAATTAAAATTTGCAGTTCATCTCAGAGCATGCCTTTTGGAAGACACTATCAAGAATGAAAGAAATTATTTGCTTATGACTTGTCAGAGCAAACTTTTCAAGAAAAATCTCAGATTTGACACCAAAGAATGATAGTATCTAAAACATACCTATGACCTCAATTCAATGTGGTTTGACAAGATAATTAATCTTTAATCTCTTTGATACACTTCAATACCTTCATTTTATTGCATTTGCTTTGCTGTATTTTCTTTCATATTAATACAGGTTTTCTTGAAGTACATTCAGAAAAGTATAATATTCAAGCAAAATTTGGTTGCCAATGTGGAATACACATGTGAAAATCCACAGACCTTAATTCTGGCAAGACCACATTGCATTTACATACAAAAAAAGGACAAACTAAAAAAAATAATAATAAATAAAAACAAGAACAAACAAGAAGGGATATTCCATTTCAAACACCAAGATAAGAAGTGCCACATAATTAATTGAAAATGCAAGATTTCTTAATTAAGACACTGCAAAATAGGTAACTAAAAAATTAACTTTTCTACTGTACTTTTAACTTTCCTACTATAAACTCTTGCTAGTGTTTATGATCTCACTGCTAAAAGAAAGGACATTCTGACCTGTCCCATGCTCTCAAAAAATGATTCTTTAAAATATTCAACAAATCAATATCAATTTAATTATGGAAACGTAAAACTCTTTTAGGCTTATGCAATTTTCTCTAAAGTATCTCCTGTGATAAATATAGCTCGTTGCATGTTCATCTTTCAACCTACTTAAAATATTTGAAATAAAACCTACCTGGCAAAATAAACCTAAATTCTTAAAATAGGTGTTGAGAGAAGGTCTTGTAATTCAACCATCTCCCTAAGTCTCCATTCAGCTAAATTTTCTTTGAAAATGTTAAAAAAAAAAAAAAAGCAGATGCAACTTCAGTATGCCTTCTTTGAATCTAAATAAAAAGAGGAAATGTTTATGTTTTGTCATCCACCAAAGTCTTTGTGATACAAGATCTCATTTCATCATGTTACCTGAATTATAGCACTATCTCTCCCTGCTGGACCTCTCATGTGGAATAACAATGTCAGCATGAACTCTTTACTGAATTAGGCTTTCTGCTCATGTTATCACAAATTGGTTTGAGTACACAGCCTGCAAAAATGGAGAATGTCAAATCAAACAACCCTCAAGGGAGAAGAAGGCTTTAATAGCTTCTTGCCTGTCAACTTGTTATTATAAGATGATGACAAACAGCACTACATTGGTAACTTTCCTAGGCATTTGAACCATGTTTTAGAACAGATTAACTCAAGATCATATTTAAAAAGCCAGAGGTCTCAAAAGATAAAAATCACACTAGCAAGTCCACTTAGATTAGAAGATAATTGCTTTTTATGAAAAATGAAACTTAATGATAGTCAAAGACTTCAACAACAAGTTGAAAGCTCTGCCAGCTCTGGAGCCACACTGATCTTGTGGTCTGGCCATGCACTTCCTTACCCCAGTGTAAAAACTAAGGCAGCAATTAGTTTTCTTCCAAAGTGTGTCTTTTTTGGAAAAAAAGTTATATTTAAAGCAGGCAACTGCTTTTCTGACTTTTGAGCTTTAATTTTCATGTTACCTGAAAAAACAGAAAAAAAAATGAACAGTATAGCAAGTATAACAGAAATTCTGCATACATGCAAAGTCAACACCAGGAAAAATGCATTCTATGGTAGAACCACCTTTTTTTTTTCCTTTTAAAATTATAATCCTTTTTTTTTTTTTTTTCTACAGCATCTGCGGAATATGGGCTCCCTCCAGTGGCAAAATTAACATTCAAAAATGTTCATATTTGTTTATCTGTCTAATTGTAGAGTCTAATAAACAAAGTAACAGCCACATACATTGCAGGCTGAGAGTTCAAAGCCTTTTTAGGATACGGGTGTTTATTTACACTTTTTGTTTTCTTTTCAATAGTATCAGATATAGACAGCATTTTTAATCACTGTATTCCTCATCATACAAAATCTACATTTTCCAAACAAAACTTTTCAACATTTTAGTTTCAAAACAAACCATTCCCTCTGAAACACTGAGCTGTTTAGTCAGGTTGGACTTTTTGGGAATTTGAGAAAATTACAAACCTTATATTTTACCATTTTCATTTTCAAAAAAAAAAATCTATATAATGTCATATTATACAGGGTATGATTAGCATCTCAGAAAGGTGTATTACAAATTGATGAAATGAATTCTTTAGTGAAGAGGGAGACTTATCTTCCAGTTTTGGCCCAGATTTGCTCTGTTCCAGCCCATGAATACAAAACACTCTTTCATTCTTAGAGCAGTATCAATTCAAGATACTGTGTTTAATTTACAGGAGTGTTCTTGGCTTTGATTCCTGAGACAAAGCAGCTTACAGTGAAGCTGCTACCTTTGGCTCCACTTACCTCCTGATTTGCTCACTACAAAATACTTCTATTTACGTCCTTTACTGCATCATGGCTACATTTTGCTTTCCATTTTATTTTAAGATGTTTACTGTTCTCTCTACACCACACAATGTCACATCTCTAGCAAAGACAGTGACTGAAATAAGCTAACTTGGTGAACATCTGACTGCTCAGAACCACAGAGGAATTAAGCCAGTAGGGAGTAAATCACTTATATGTATCCCCAATTTTAAACACTCTTTTACTTGAGGATAACCTCAGCTCAGAACTTCTAGATTTTGATCCTCGTTTACTTACGAGGGTTGGAGATGAATTTCAATGGTCTCCTCTAACCCAAAGTGTTCTATGATTGTAAATATAAAAGACTGGAACAGGTCTTCATTAAAACTCATTGTAAGACTGCCATGTAAGTGAAGTCATTAAGTCATGAAAATAATTTCTAACCTATCACAATCAGGTTGTCTCTCCAGGAAGTCCTCTCCTGCAAGAGAACCTCAGTGCTCTGGTAGTGGTACTTTTTGCACAAGGAAATGGGAAGCTTGAGGGCACAAGTTCCTTTAATCTTATAGTCTGTTCTTTGGCTCCTATGAAGCAAATAAATAAATATTAAAGGTATACTGGCATGATGCCATATCTGTATAAGAGAATAAACTAAATATAGGCAATAAATAAAGCCAGATACAGGTAGAGATAGCCTGTCTAAAATCTCAAGAATCATAAATTCAAGAATTCTAGCATCCCTTGCAGAATAATGTCACCTCAGTTGTTACTTGTTTTGTTGGATTATTTCAAAAAATTAGGCTATTTACTAAGGGGGAAGGGAACATAATGTCAATACATATAGAATGAATGTATCAGGAAACCAGCAAGGAGCCCTTTTATATTGCTCTCTTTCCCTAAGACTTCTTCTTGGCTTCTGCTCAGTGGGGAATGTCCAGTAAGCCCCTCATCAGCCTTTGAAGTCAGTGCTCAAATATCACTGATAGGACACAGATATGAGAGCTGGCATTTGTTGGACCATTTGCCCAAACTTTGCTGATGCCACATAGCAACAGCAGCAGTATAATAGCTGAACAATCCCTTCCCACACAAAGTCAGACTCCAAAATGATTTTAACAGAGGGCTCCAAGCTACCAGCTGAGTGAGGCACAATCAAGCAGAAAAATAGAAGCCCTCAGAAACTTTGTGAGGAGTGTAAGTTGTTTTCCACCTTTCTTTAGAACAATAAACATGTGGAAGCTTCTGCAAGACTCCAGAGAAAAAGAAATCATACCATGAACTAACTGGAGAGGCACAGTTGTTTCTCCTGCATATCACAGACAAGGCACAGCGGGTTAAAATGTAGCAACATTTCTCCAGGCAACAAGCACAAGGAAGAAACTTAGAGAATAAAGGCACAAAATGATACTGAGCCTTCCAACCACAAATCACAAATGGTCATGTATGGATCACTGAAAGAATAAAAGCTTGACACCTGGCTAAAACTGGTTTTAGGACAGCACAGAGAGAACAAAAAATTTATATATGACATATGTAAAATATTCCAAATATCCCAAATGCCGTGAAAATAACAGGAAGATATAAGACAGCCACAGACTGTACAAAGAATAAAAAGAAAGGAAGAACAGAAAGGAAGGAATGGCATCAAACACATTCTCCAGTAAAGAAACACCATACTTTCTTTTTTTTGTGAATGTCTTTTCTCACCATCAGCAGAAGACAATCTCAGCTTTTTCATTTGCCATTTAGCACATTTTTTCATTGCAGGACAGCACTCACCATTAAAGCACCATTTATTGTATAGTGTTGGATTAATCAAATAAGAACTCTAAAAAGAGGTGAATATACATTTCTGTATTTTGCTCCTGTCTTCCCACCTTGATCAGTTTCCCAATACCATTTCACATTAAAATTCAGCACAGCAAGAGCACCAATGCATTCATTCACTTGTGAAATACTCGGAGGTAGCATGAGACATTTCCTTTTTTTCCTTAGTTTCCTTTGCTACAAACTTATAAATCTCAGTCTGCTGCTGGGACTCCATTAACATGCCCTTGAAAGAAGGACCTGTAGAAGGAGGCCTTGTATTTAGGAAATAACTTCCTGTGAGTCCACTTTCAATTTCTTTGTAACATGCCCTGAATGCTTCATGCTTTATGGACTCAGGACACGGAGAGCTGCAACGGGATTATGTTTCCTGTAGTTCTCTATTACTTTCCTATAGCTTGATTGGAAGGCTCAACCAGGAAAAAAGCAGTGATGATATACAGCGAGCTTCTGTGACCAGAAAATAAAACCACTGGCTCGTAGGAAAGACAAGGAAAGAATAGTCTATGAGATATATCTACCTGTGTAATTCACTGCTACAGGAAATCACTGAGTTGAGTAGTGTAAAATTGCAAAAGGCTACAGCGCTTTATGGCCTTTAATATTATTTGTTGTATGTGCTGAAGTAATAAATGCCTCAGAACAAAACACATTATTTCATTTTCATACATTTTATACTATTTTGGGGTTTTCTTCTTTGAGGTTCTTTGGTTTTGTGTTTTTAGAGGCTTTTTGGGGGATTTGGAGGGAGGGGTGTTGGTTTTGGTGGTTTTCTTTGCAATGAATGCCAAACTGTATGAACTTTGTGCCAATATTCAGTCTTATCTCCATTAATTATCTTCATTAATTTGTACTGAATTCTTGAATTGCTTTAGTTACTCCCCAAAATACAGCAAACAAGAACTCAAATACCTATTTGTTACCTAGCATACTGATGGCTTAAGAACTCCTCTAAGAAGCAGAAGAGTAAATTTTTTTTTCCTCAGAAGATGTACAGTACACAAAGACTAAACCAACAGGTTAGAATAAGATGTGGTAGAGTGATGTTAACTGTCATATATAATAAGATTATTAATAAAGATTATTGAGGATGCAATGTTTTTCATTTGTGAGTTATAATCCAAAATTACCAACTGCTTTCTATATCACAGAAGCACTAAAAGGAAATTCGAAAGTTGAAATACAATTCTGTATTTTTCTTCATACAGGAGTAACAGAAATATTGTGTTAATGCAGTGCCTGCTGGACCAGAGAGACTAGCACTCTCTGTAGTGATTACAGTTATCAGTGAGGGAAATCTGATTTGAGTCAAATGAGCATTTAAGTATCACATGCATAGCAGAATTGGAATTACAGGTGCTTTATTGCAATTGTACCCTGTATTAAAAAGGCATTAAAGATATTATACTCTCAGATCTCTCAGGGGCAGAAGCAGTAAAACTCTTAGATGGTGAAGTCTCAGTCCATGTAGGGAAGAGGCAACTGCTGATTGTGGCACCTAGGGGACAGTGTAGAGAAACCCTGTGCATTAATTTATTCGGCACGTGCTCTCGCTTCCTAGCCAGAAGCTATGTTGCCCCATTAGCACCCAATTCAGTATATCTCACTTATTACCTTGGGCTTTACTATAGTGCACACTATGGCTCTGTGATTTTGTTTGACTCTAAAAATATGTAGAACAACTTTCCATCTAGTTGCATTCAAAAATATCACAGAGGCACTCTACTTGACTCCTAAAGCTCTGAGAACTCAGTGCATCGTACAAGAAGGTTGCTTTTAGCTTCACTGAAACCAAGAGCCTGATAATATGATGAAACTTCTCTTTCCTTCAGTATATGGAACTAAAAAATCTATTAATATTAATGTAGCAGTCCATACATAAAGAGTAAGATGATATGGAGAGCATTCAAACAGAGAATATAGGTCACTGATCTTACTGTATTTTAATCATCTAATGGTTATTATCTCTTCACTACTTAAGACATAAAATTTTACAGCTCACAAACGTTTTACAAATAAAACACTCATTAAATTCTGTGATAAAATTCAAGGGAATAAAAGACATACAATTTTGAGGAGACAAGAAATATTACAAAACAGATTCCTTGAATACAGATTTAAGAAGTTAAGTCAATATTCCTAGCATTCTTACTTTCAAATGCTATAATCTATAGCTACATAAAACTATAGAAAAAGAATCAGTTACTAACTAATAGTTACTGTAGGTTACATTTCAATAGTGTATGATCTATCTGCTGAGAGGTGAACCACATCAAGTATTTCATCCTTGAATGCAAATCAATAGGTGTTCATAGTTTTCATTTTTAAAAAATGCAAAGGGCATTGGTATTCCATGAAAGCCATCTATTAATCCAAGTTAATACCTCGAATATTTGCCTTTCTGCACAGAGATTAGAACTCTTTCTTCATGGGGATTAGTAATTCCGTTTTTTTCTTTGATCACAATGTAAATTCATTGTAGACTCATAGCTCATAATGATCCGTCTGTTAAGTTTTTCTCTTCAGTAGCTGTTAAAATTAGGAGAGGATTTGTTGGTGGGTTATTTTTATTCACAGCCACATTAATGCAAGTCCTAAACTAATCAATTTGCATTATGTAGCCTTTCATGCAGTTTGCACAGATTTACAGCTTGGTTGCTTTATCTAGTCTCATGCCTGTGAGACAGCTGTTAGGCATTTAGCTAATCTAATTCTAATCCCCAGGGGATTCTGGTGTGTCCATTGAAAGTTAGATGCATGGACCACGGTTTACCATCTGAAGTATCTAATGTCACTCTTATTTATTTTTCTCTTTATGATTTTGGATTCAAAAAATTTCTGAAGAGGTTCATTAGAACTCTCTGAATAATCACAGTGTAACAGCTATTGGCTAAAGTCTGCTTCTTATTTTAATTTTCTCATGGGTATGTTTAACACCTCTTGCATCTTTCAAAACTATCATGCTGATTTCAAGGGGTAGTAAGCAAAGATTTTCTTAAATATATTCAATCTAGGTAAAAGCGATAAAGCACTTTCTGCACAGTTGTTTTGTTTCTCCTGCCACTTAATTTTTTTTCTTATCTTCTTTATGATACTTAGAGAAATAAGGGGAAAAGAAAAGATTATACCTTTCCTTGTGATTGTGTTCCTGCCAACAGATTTTATCTGCAAAAGACCATTCAGCTTTCTCATTAAAATTCACAGCCCCTAGATGACTAAACTTAATTGGCATGAAGTCAAGAAACATAATTGTTTAAATTATGAACATTTCTAAAAACAGTGTATTATGATGAAAGTCATCTATTTATATTGTGCCATTTCATTATGATTGTACTTTCAATGGATATTTTATCTTCTTAAAAAAGTAGTAATGTGAAAGCCTGACAAAAATGAAAGAGATTAATCTGCTGAATACTAACAATTTTCAAAGCAAATTTATTTTTACATAGGAAGTGAATTAAGATTTTTAAAAGTTAAATGCATTTCCCAAAAGCTATTTACATACGTGAGTGCACGGCTGCTTGACAGCTAATAAACAAGCTTATATTTATACAAGAAGCCAAGATAAAGTACTAGCTCTATAATAATCGATAAAAATTCTGCCTCTGATCTTCAGCAAACAGCTTGCTTTAATAATGAAATCACAAACTATAAATGACAAAGATTATAGGCTGGCAGAAGACTGTGCTCCCACTTAAATTAATGGCAGAAGTGTCCAGACCATCTCTGGCCCCATCTAGCTGGGTCATAGTCTGGCCTTAATCAAATCTCACTCTTATGAAATGGCTGGCTTGAGCTGACCTCACACAATTTCCTTTGTAATCCAATGTGCCCAGTAAAGGTTGATGTCAGTCTCTCACTGGTTAGTGAGGCTCTTTGTTCTACACCCTTGCTCAGACTTGTTCACCTTTGGGCAGGAGTTTAGCAGTGAGTGATAGAGAGAGGGTGATTTCACTCCCCTTTGCACCATTGGGCAAGGGCAGCGAGCCACATCTGTGCTGTTGGGCTGCAACATGTCTATGCTGATTTGACCTTTGGAAAAAGGTTTAAGAGGATGAGTAAAAAGCAGGAATGAACCAGAGAGTAGGAGCACCAACTTTATCTATCTCTTTCCCACAGGAATATGTCTTTATTTTCAGCTCTACTTCATATGGAAACCAGACTCTCTGATGTGGAGAGCTGCAGTAACCCAGAACAAAGCTTTCCTTACACAGTCTAACCCATGTTTTTTCTTCTACTAATTTGGACAAAGTCTTCTTCCCATTTTCAAATACAGGCCAGAAAAATAATTGACCTTCAGTTAGTTGAACACTAATCTGGATGCACTCAGTGTTAGCAAGATGAATTCAGAAGTGGTACTCTGCATGTCTCACATATATGGGCTTCAAAGATCAACATTTGCTTGGGATTTCAATAGTGCTGTTAAATGTCCCTATAGCTGCCTCCACTACCAGGGAGAATGTCTTACACCTGTGAAGATCTTCACTGTTTCTGAAACACTGAATGTACCCATCCCTGGACCGTGCCAGTCTGCTGTGTTTCCTGACAAGACACAGGGCCAGCCAAACAACATATGCTACTTCTGTCCCACTAGTATTTGCTAACCAGATGGTATTCAAAGAATGCAAGTAAGTGATGATCTCTGTTCATCCATCTGTCCTGAAATTCTCACAGATTAAAATGACTACACTTTCCATCTCTAAGCATTACGATTCAGTGAAGTACAAGGTAGCTCTCCCAAAATAACATTAAGGTCAGGCATATACTCCATAAGCAAGAATACTCACAGAAAAGTAAATAAATCTTCCCATCCTATATGTGATTTATTTCTTTGTATTACAGCTGCTTTGCAGCATTACTTAGCATTCTGAGATCTGCTGGATATTGTTGGTACTAGATTGTTATTTACGAGTTTACTCTGCTGTACTTACTCAAAATAAGTAAAACCATCAAAATGATTTTCAAAGTAGGCCATTATGACTTGTATTTCAACTCCTAAAACATTTTATCTTACTTACCCTTTTATATCATTTAAATACGCCAATTAGGAGAAGCCAGGGATATCCATGCAAAACATAAAATTTTATTTTCAAAAATGGATACACAGACATCTATCAGCTGGGCTTCAATCTCTGGCCTTTATATCTGTTAAATAATACAGAAAACATATCCCTCTTCCAAGGACAGTGTCTTCAACAAAAACCTTGGCTGATTCATATTTGGAATTATAATTAAAATTGTTTATTTTAACTTATTTCAATCAATCAAATTTGTAAATCAACAGCCAACTAAAGGCAAAGATCTCTACACAAGAGCTGATTAACTGTTTTCATTTTGTGATTTCCCAATGTTTGCTTGAGTTGATACCTGATCCTAACTGATCTCTGCCTTTGCAGAGCTTGGATTTCAAATTGTTTTAATGAAAAGATGGAGTTGTTCAGCTTCCTTTTACAAAACTTACATTAATTTTCCTTTCCCACTGTCCCTGGATCTGAAATAGATTTATGGGAAGAGAAATTAATGAATAAATATTACCTTTAAAAATTGCTTCAGCAATTTCTTTGCTCTTAATTTTTTGTGATTCTGTTTCAAGTCTCCATCAAAAAAAGTGTTCTCCTCTTATATTTTCAAGTTTTGCTCAGTCTCTAAGGCAATTACATGAATTTTCAATTGTTGAAACAAATAAAAAATCTAAATCTTCAACTTACTATGCAAAAGATATATTCTGGTGCTTTTCACTTCCTTTAGTTCTATAAAGTTTTGGGTTTTTTTCCCTGTTTTGTTTGGAAAGATATGGCATACTGTCCCCCAGGAACATGAACAGATGAAGAACAGGTTTCATATCAGTCTGTCAGTCTGAGCATAAAAACATCAGAAAAATAATTCTGGGAAGAACAATTGAAAGAATTGGCTTTTTCTTTTTTTTTTCTGAGCTTACACAATTACTTTCTATTATTTAATGCAGCTGTGAATATCTGCCATCATAGCAGGGAAAAGATTTCACCCGTCTGGATTTTCAGAGGGTCAATTAAAGGTTTGAAAACATCCTTGAGAAACTGAGATTTTAGTAAATTATATTCTAAGAATTACTGTACTCACATGTAGGCATACAAAATGTATGTCATTTCTATGCTAACTTAAAAGCCAAATATTTCTTCTTTACCATCCTTATGCTTTTACTTCCAACTATACTTGCAAAGCTAATTTACTGGTACTAATCTTTATTCTTTGACTGAAAAACACAAAGATGAAGAAAAGACTTAAGGAAGTACATTTTACTCCAAAGAGGTTATCTTTTCATTCTCTTTTCTTCAGATCATTTTGTACTCATTAGACTCCTTTATATGGATAAAAATGGGCATCATGGAAAAATAAGCACATCTTTTACTAAAAAGCATAAAACTTCTGGTGTCTAAAATGTCTACAGATCAAAACTCATTTTATTTTATATATGGAAAATAGGAATTAAGATTACAGCTATTCATAAATATTTGAAGAGCTACAATTAACATGCATTTTTTATTATTACATTTTTATTATTAAATTTTTACACATAATTTTGTTACCATTACAGCAGTGTGTCAGACAAACTGTTACCGTTGCAAATTCTTTGCTATTTAACCAGTTATTCATAGGAAATCAGTTCAACACTTTAATTTGGGTATTTGCTGGACAAACAACATAATTATCTCTAAACTGAATCTCTGCAGCAGCTAGAAACTGGGAACAATTAGCCAGTGGACACTGATTAGTTCATACCTCCACTGACAGTTTTACCTGCTCTACAAAATTCTCTTTCCTCTAGTATCAACAATTAGCACCAATCATTTCAAAAAAACATGAAGTCCATTCAAACCTCCATATGCACAAAGAGCTCAAGTGCAGAGAGCATTAAGCTGGAGTGTGCTAGAGGAGGCTTAAGAGTCTCCAGCAAACGGAATACAATTTTCCTGACAGTCCAGTGACTGTAACAGGCAGTAGATTTTCAAACACTTTAGCAGGTCACACAATGGTTTCATAGGAGGAGATTCAAAGCAAAAAATTTAAAAATGTATTTTAGTAGGTATTCCAAACTAAAGATAAATGTTTTGCGTAATTAACAAAAGGTGATAAGTTTGGCATAAACTGAAAGGCAGCTTCTTTTGTACTTTTCAAAGTGGTCTGGTGTCCTTCATAGCCCGAAGGTGGAGGTTTGAGCATCCAAATAACTTTTAAAATCTGGCAAAGTACCAGAGTCTGCCACTCTTTCAGAAAATTAAGAAGTGCGCAGTTTGAAAAATGCTTTTCTTTTCCACAGATGGCCATAATGTGAGAATTTAAATGCCCTGGGTAGATGTCTCCTCTGTTGCTAATTTAGCTCAACCTTTTCTAAAGGATATTACAGGCAAAGAATACCTTTTCCTCTCAGTGCAGTATGAGCAGACCCTGGTATTATCACAAGGAGAATACATGTTAAGCACCAACAAAAATTTTGCTTCCTCATGATGCAAGAAAGAATTAACTAATTTTGAGCTTTAAATGAGGTGGCTATACCTTTGAAACTCTCCACAGTGTTTCAGAAACAGTGAAGATCTTCACAGGTGTAAGACATTCTCCCTGGTAGTGGAGGCAGCTATAGGGACATTTAACAGCACTATTGAAATCCCAAGCAAATGTTGATCTTTGAAGCCCATATATGTGGGACATGCAGAGTACCACTTCTGAATTCATCTTGCTAACACTGAGTGCATCCAGATTAGTGTTCAACTAACTGAAGGTCAATTATTTTTCTGGCCTGTACTTGAAAATGGGAAGAAGACTTTGTCTAAATTAGTAGAAGAAAAAACATGGGTTAGACTGTGTAAGGAAAGCTTTGTTCTGGGTTACTGCAGCTCTCCACATAATAATATAGCTACCATATATTATAAGTGCACAGAAGGTATACTACTGCTCAGAATGTTTCAATGTCATTGCTAGAAGTGATAATGATATATGATGATGTATCTGGGCTGGCAGCTGAAGAAGAGAGACAAATACTTGTCTGTGCATGCACAACCCATGGCACTATATTACACATCAAATGCTTTGGTCTGAGCCAAATTAAGAATGATATACAGCTAGCATTTATGGTACCTGACAGTTCAATAAATATGTATTTTGGTCTTTTAGAAAACTGAGAGATGTTTCTAACATTCTGCACCAGAATTTCGGAAAAAAAGGTTTATTCACTAGAAGCTAACATTAACACTTACAGGACTATAAGTAATTTTAGTGTATACTTGGCATTTTCAGGGAAACTGTACCAGAAACTCTAACCAATAAGGGCAACAAATCTTTCAACATTTGTACAAATAATTAACTGTTTGGAAAAGTCTCATTGCTTTTCCCTAGCAGAGCTTTTCCAAATATCTCTGCCTAATGCTGAACATAACATGGAAGTGAGGATGCAGTACTTATATTAAAGGGAGGGAAAGAAAGTATGGAATAACAATTATACCAATTATACCCTATATGTCAATACCTAAATTTCTGCAGATGCATTCTAAATGGCTCACATATTTTTGTATATTTAAATTTAAATAGATTTTGCCTTGATAGGGGAGATAAGGGAAGGAAATCAAAAAAAAAACCCAATTTAAATCAGATGAAGATAGACATTAGATAAGATTTGCAAATTCTTTTTAATCTCATGTATGCATCCCTCAATATATTTGAATTTGAAATAAAAATACTCCAGTGATGCAACTAGCTTACATGATTATCTAAATCTTATGCAAAATACACAGCTCTACTTGAGGGTAAAAAATAAGCTGGAAAATGTCAAGAAGGCAGTTTCTGTCAGATAATTGTAGGTCTGCTGCTTAATCAGCAGAATAAAAAATTCAGGGCAAATCATATGCCTTCAAATTTGAAATGCTATTTAGGTTTTTGATATTATCACAGGAGTAAACAGAATGCTTTTATTTCATTGACAAAGTATACATCTGCCACTAGCAAAACCAGAAATATTAACCTTCTATTTTAAATATGAAATAAAAATATGGAAGCACAAGATATTTTTTTCTAAGAAACAACAGACAATGTTCTTGAACATAAAATGGCCTTTTTTCTTATGAAGAATATTTCTACAGAGGTAAGTACTAGGAGTGACAAGACACCAATAAAATCCTATTTTACAAATCTTAATAAAAAAAATCATTTTGAGAATCTATTTTATTCAATCAAAACCTCCTCTAATTTTTTTAATTGTTTTCACAAACATTCATAGTTTCATATATTTGACTGCAATTTTTATGTGAAATATTTCTTTTTAATAGGGGAAAATCAGAGATACAAGAACTGTATCAAAACAAACACAGGACTTTCACAGATCTACCAATAGGATCTTAATTATGAATTACAAGAATATTTTTATACTAGAGGAATTAACAAAGTGATTGATTTGACATGCATTTACAAAAAGATACAGGGGAATTTCCACACTTCATCTTGTGTTCCAGAGAAACTGAAGACTTAATAGCATCACTCTCTTTACAGTAAGCTTGAGCAGTCCTTTTCTAGTTAAGACAAGAAACTATGGATTTTAAAGAAAAAATAATTAAAAACCCCACAAATCTCACTGTTTCTTAGGAGGATTTTCCTAAACTTCCATAACTTTAATTATGACCATTCCTTGGTATTGTTAAGTTTTATATTTTGTTATATTTTTTATTGACTTGAGCAATAGAGTAATCTCTACAAGCTGAAAGGCATGATTTTAATACAAAGGGTCACATAATCAGATCAAGCCAAAAAGTGAAACAAGAATGAGTCATTGATATTAAAAAAAAATAAATTAAAAAATGAAAGAAAAATAAAGAAAATCAGCACTGTTCCAGGTCTGGAAGTTCTCATTGCAAGTACTTAAAGGGGTTCTTAATTTTTAGATATTTTACTCAGAAGATAATGACATTTTAGGTATTCATGGCAACCTTACCACAATTTTGGCACATTGATAACCAGTTATAGTACTGGGGAAAGAAGAATATGTGGGATGCTATTTTCCACCAACAACACTGCTAACACCATGTTCTCCATGAATAAAATACATCACTGCTTTGCACAGTCACAGTTTTCAGAATGCAGCCAACAATTCCATGATGAAGAAGGCATATTTCATAGGATATTTTACAAAATCTCTCTGAGTGTGCCACTCCTGGATAAATCAAAACTCGTCGTGTTCTGGTGTCTGGGCGGGCATTTGCCTCTTAAGGGATAAAAATAAGCCTTCCAAGCACACTGTGAGGACTGTAAGCCACATTCTGCCTTACTGAACTCATCAACTGATTTCTCAGCCCAAGCAAACGCCTTCTAATAGCTTAAGTAATTCCCTGACATGGTCTCCCTTCTCTATCAATTGGAAAGAAATAGATTCAATGAGTGGACGCTTAGATGGACAAGGAGTTGGTTGCAGTCATGTCCTTAGGGTAGGGGTCAACAGCTCAGAATCCCAATGGACACCAGCAACAAGCGGTGTCCCTCACAGGTCCTTACTAGGAACAGTGTCATTTAATATCTTCAATAATGACAAAGAAAAAGGGATCAAGTGCACCCGCAACAAATTTCCAGATGACACCAATATAAGTGGTGTCATTGGGATACCTGG
The DNA here is from genome assembly GCA_016584745.2 of Phylloscopus trochilus trochilus. Taxonomy (NCBI): domain Eukaryota; kingdom Metazoa; phylum Chordata; class Aves; order Passeriformes; family Phylloscopidae; genus Phylloscopus; species Phylloscopus trochilus. Next base: position 37,647,386 of record WQNJ02000546.1, read on the forward strand.
AGAATGGAATGACACCCAGAGGGACTTGGACAAGCTTAAGAAATGGCAAAGTACTGCACCTATGCTTAAATTTTAAGTACCGGGAGTGGAAGAGCCCTGATTTTAAACTTTAACCTAGAGCTCTTAAAACTCTAATATTCAGTATTTAGGAGAAATGGTTTAAGCTAGAATTTTTAAAACTAAATACACCATGCAAAATTAGTTATAACCAACTTTGATATAAAAAGTGACATCATAAATATTATTTACAAAAATCAAGTTTGTTTTGAATTAGCTGAAATTATCGTAGCTATTATTAAATCCCTGCCTTAAATCCTTTTTTTATGTGTTCCATCATTGGTACATTCAGTAATTCCCAAAAAATAATGATCTTAAATAATGATCTGAGAGTTCATTGTTATCTGTAATCTATATCACCTGTAAAGAGCAATTAGAGCAGGTACTTAAAAAAGAAAGTCAGTTGCTAATCACAGATATTTGACTGAATCCCACAACTTCTAAAGGCAAGCTCAGATTGCCAGCTCCATCTCGCAGCCAGTTTCTGATATAAATAACAGGTCAGGTACATAGAGCAGTGTTCTGCTTGGAACTGAGCAACAGGAAGATAGATATTTGTGACTAAAACATCACCTAACCTGATAAGCTGTAGTATCACTATGCAGGTTCAAGAAGAGACAGAAAAATATATTGTAAAGCAGTATTCATGAGAAAAACAGGTTTCTCAAAGAAAATGACAAATTAGGGTGGGAATTTTTTTCTTGTTTTATACGGCTTCAAAAGGAAATAAAGTATCGTGGCAAAACCAGAAGTCAGGCATAAGGAGATAACCACGCATTTCAGGAATTGAGGGTTGATTTTTTCAGATAAAATTTTCAGCAGTTCATTTCCATAAAAAAGTTTATCTTTCAATAAGTTAATTACTAGCCATTGCAAGGACTGTATTATTATTCCTTACACAGATGATAATGTGAGAGTCCTTTTTGAATTCCTAGTCTTAGGACAACTCCTGATTATATACAGTGTACTTTCAAAAAGAAAGAACAAAAGAAAACATTCATCAGGATCAGAAACCAATATCTAATCAATTTTCTGCAGCAAAATGGAACAATATGTACTTAAATATAAGCTTTAATACCTAGATTTTAAGGTAATATTTTTTCCAGAATTTATATAAGCACCACTGGTATCATTTTTCATACTTCTACAGGCACGGACCATAAAGCACTGTATTATAAACATAATTTTTCTATGAAAAATGGTCAGTTTATTATTGCAAGACTCTCTGTAATTAAATTTTAAAAAGAAACCTATCAATCCCGGAGACGATTATTTAATAAATTCTAAATGTTAGAAGCATCTGGACAATTATGGAGGGAAGTTTTGTGTTAGCATACGTGCCTCCTGCTTATGCCAAGGACCTTTTGAAGAGGCAAATGTCAAGTGGAGGTCTGATGATAAGTGGGAATGTCTTTGGGACACTGCCATAGTGGTTACATGGTTTAAAAATATAAAGGTACCACAGATGGGATAGGCAAGGCCATTGACCTCAGAAGCATGGAGTTCTCTCCTAAGTATTATAGGTATGATCTGTAAGTCTCCTATCCACATTTGAAACAGTTATCAGGGATTCAGTTTATCCTCTGAGGACATATTTAAGTACGGGGATGGAACCTAAGGCTGTGAAGTATCCATTTGGTGAGAGAGAAAGAGGCTGCCAAAAGATGAGGTGCTCCAGGAAATTGTGAGTAAGGAGCAGGCCTGAGGGAGTTGATTCATGGATCAATCTGCTGTAATATTTCATCTACTTTAATTTGTAGCAGCCATTTCCTTATTAAACACATTTATTAGGGCTTTCTAGTTCCAGCATCACAGAATTTCGGAACTACAGAAGAATGTGCCAAGAACTTGGAGCTTCTGATCTCTACAGGAGTGTGAACTTCACTCATTTCTGCTCCTTCTTATACTTACCCATAGAGGAATACGGTCTGCAACACCATATTTCTACTCCTTTTCCTCCAAGAAGGTAATAAAATGCAGGACTTAAGCACACAGATTTTCCCACATGTCCATAAATGCATTTCATCCCTGTGTGATTCTAAACCTATCCCAAACAGACACCAGCAGAAGATATCAGCCTTTACAAAGATAATGAGTGGCCCAGAGAAGGGATGCCAAAATAGAAATATTTCACGATCAGTAAATTAAAATTTGATAAAATTAAACTATTTCACAAAAACAAACCTAAAAATAAGCTACAACATTAGTTGGAAATCCATCTGGCTTCTTACAGAATTACTTCATTTCTTTCCATACTTCCAGAGTAGCCTATGCAAGGCTTGTGAGGAGTCTCTCCAAGCTAGTTATTGTTGAGTCTCCCAGAACCAGCTGTCTCCCAAGTTCACATCTTCACAGGTAGCTGGCTCCTAAATTACTTCAAAATATTTTAATTCTTCAGAGCCATAGATCATTACCAGAATCCTATTACATACAGAACATAATGTATCTTTATATATAAAATGGTGATATTTGGTGATATATTTATGCAATGCACATAACTAAGAAACAGACTGTTACTGTGATTGTAGCATGTCTTAAAATAAACTGAGCTGCCTGGATTATAACCAGGACCAGGCAATCCAAAAGTGGTGTCAGAATTCCAGGGAAGCAGTAGACCATATGGCATTGAATTAAAATAATAAGGAAAAACTAGAGATCAAGCAGGCAGAATGTCTAGAAAAGAAACCTAATTCTGTTATATTACTTTACACATTACATCCACTTTCCTGAAAATACCTGCACGATTTGTATAAATCCATAAGGAGAAAACACATAATCTACTGCCAGCAATTGCTTCCTGATAAAATTTTGAAGTGCCAGGAACTGAATTTTTTTTTTCTTTATGAACAGTGAGAAATTTAACAAAACATGGGGAAAAAAAGTTCCTTTCTGTCTACACCATGGTGGATCAAAATGCATAAAAACCTTTGTATCTATTTGCAGTACCCCTCCATATCCAGTACTAGGCTAAATGTTGGTTTATGTATATGGGAATAAATTGACAGATAGGAACTAATGGATCTGCAATTTGGAAGTACATACTCCTTGGTAATATACAGACAGTGCCAGAGACAAGCACAACAGAAATCTTGTAGAAATAATGGAAGGTTTATGACTGCATAAAGACCATTGGAGGCAGAAAGAAACAAACAACCAACATATTTGTTCAGGCATTCAATGGTTTTATTGGTCACAATGAATTGAGGTGAACTCAGAGATCACTGAGGATGTCCTGTCCTAGGGTTAACATGCATCTAAATTTTCCTATACTAAAGCTCTCCCTGAAATACTGATCCTAGAATATTTTGAAAACACACATTTGTTCAGAGTATCCAAAAATCAGATACCCTTGAAAAACTGATGCTGTAAACTTGCTCCTGCATGACAATCAGTTTTGGACATGACTACAGCACACATGACCAGGACTTTGGGGTGAAGGAAACTCTGTTTTACATACTGTACATGTACTTGCTGTACACACATGAATGACAATGCCAACAGTTTCAGGTCTGTTTGTAATCTCAGGCAGCTTTGTGGAAGCCAGTCACAAAGCACAAAACCTGGCAACATCTGCAGAGTATTCAGAGGACCCCTTCATGCACTGCATGTGGTGAATCTGTTACTGTCACCATTCTCCACTGATATGCATTGGGTTCACATAAACAAATATTTTTTGTGTCTTTTCTGGTCCCAAATTTGGCCCCTTAACTTTTCTATTTACAGGTGTTACAGAGCACCCTTATAACCACAGAAATATTCATAAATTTGCAAACAGATATTTCTGCTTTCCTTCCATTGCCACTTGCAAATGTCAGGCAGTGAGACCATCTGGTACAAATTCTGTTAACAATGACCAATGGCTTTGATTAACAGTAACTGCAGAGGCTCTGTGTGAGTTAAAAGCATAACTGAAGTTCTCCTCAAGATCACTGATTCTGAGGATGCTTGAGAAACAATATATCTTAGTAATGTATCCAATTCAAGATGCAGGCAGAATGTTTGAGATTTTTTTTTTTTTTGCCATGATCTGAAATACATTTGGGATGATACTCTAATCAAGGCTCAGAAAATAACTTAATCAAATGCCTTTGTTAGAAAATAAAACTAACAAAAGATGAGATTGATTAAATTTTAGAAACTCTGTTGAAAATTAAGGCTATTCAAAGTAATTTGGACACAGAACACTTGAGATTGTAAATGTCAGCTTAAGAAAAGTTTCTGTAGCTAGGAGACTATAGCAACAAAATGTCTGTGTAGTAAAAGTATCTCTGATATATTAAGAATAAAATGGCTTGATTAAATTAAAAATGACCACTAATTAATAGACCTAACAGTAAATAAAACTAGGTTCATTCAAGAGTCACAATAGTGCCAGAAACTTGTCCTGATGGCAAGCTAGCTGCAGTCTAAGTTTTCTTCAGAGCACATTTTCTAGCTGCCATTCATTTCCACCCCCAGTAAGCCTACCACTTGCCCACATATATGTGTACATATAAAGGTCATCCTTCTCTTCTGCCAGACAAGAAAGCTCTCACATAATTGTTCAGGAGACTAATTTATACTTCACAGTAATACTTGGAAGAAATTTCAGAACATGCAAATAAATTCTTCTCCTTTTTTACAGCTGCAAGATACTTTTGAACTTTATCTCAAAAGTGTGGGTATGTAATAGCCTTCCCTTCAATCTATCAGCCTTATCCTCTGCAGTGCCAAGGACCTTGGGAAGTGAAATTGATAGAAAACAAGTAATTCTTTCCTAGCACAGGTTACATTAAAGCCAAGAAGTAAACTGTAAGAGGATTCAGTTCCTTGACACTGAGCTGGAATTTCTATTCTAACTCTACAAACCTATTTTGCTGTATAGGAAAACAAATGTATAAAATGGTAGATTAAAAAAATTGTTTCCCAAATTTAAGAATATTATTTAAGATGCTAAATCTTAGTGTACAGGTTGAGTAAGAACATACACACCAGGATTTACTAAAGCCCAGCAGTTAACTGAGCTGAGCCATAGGAATGCTAGTAATTTTTATATCTTCCACATCTTATAGATTTCTTCAGATGAGTTACCTAGCTTTTAAAAGGTGAACCCACAATATTATAATACAACAAACTTGTGTTATCTTATGAAGCAGGTGAAACAGTTAATTGTTTTGAGTGTTGAAAAGTCAATGAAGAGAGACTATTAAAACCAGGTAAATGTTTATTAAAGACACGAATTAACACAGATGCTTATTAACTGCTTGACTGTTCATAGACACTTACCAACCCCATGAAAAGAAGCACTCTCAAGTGATTCCAGCAAATTAATCCTTTTTTCAATTAATGTTATTGATTTAAATGGTACTTCTACACAGGTTAAAGATTTATACAGCTGTATCATGCAAGAGGTGCTGAACAGTCAATCAATCTAATGACAGGGACACTGAAGTGTCTTTTGTGTTAATGGATATCACTCCAGTTCTTTGCTTTGGAAAAACCATAAAATAAAACTCTATAGAGGGACATAAAAGATGGACTTTGATAAAAAGGATATCAGTTCTACTATGAACAGATATATAGAGCATGCCAAATGGACCGTGAAATGTACCCATTCAGGTCCAGCCTATGGAAACTCCAGAAGAAAATGGGCATATCATACTGCATTACTCTCAGTCAGCACAAGTAAAAGTAGCATAGATTATACTTGTCTCCTGCACTCTCCCTTCACAGAAAGAAAACTGATCAATGAACTACTTATCAAACCTGAACAATATAAATCTGCTGAATTCAACAGAGCTGTTGTGAAAGACTCTCGAATAGGACAAATGACTGAGATAAAGATTCTCTGGCTGGTCACCAAGGACCTCCCATATCAGAAGCAATAATGACTTATCACAGATAAACACCTTGCTAAAATGTTTCAAGTAAGCCTGTGAGAGAACTGTCTGTTGATATGGGAGTGCAACCAGAGCTGTAATGCAGCTCAACATAATAGTGCTTTGAATTAAAGTTCTCTACAGGCCCCATGAAACCAACTATCAAGACCTGTCAGATATAACTGTAATGGTTTTCTACAAAGCAAAGTTCTCTACAGAATTTTATTCATGTGAGAACAGTTGTTCTTAAAGAGCAATTGCATTCATCTAAAACCTATGAGACACATATGTTCTTTATATGAGATATATATATAAAATATATATACACATACACATAATTGCCATTATTTTCATCTCATGTAAAAGACTCAAGTTCACATCTTAGTTTTGATTTTGGTGCTGACTAGCATCCTCTTTTTGTTTGAAACACACATTACTCCTTTGCATTCCCATTTGTATTTGCACTGTTTCAGTCATGTGGTAAAGTAAATAAGAGAAGAGCCTGACTGCAAATGTTAAGACTATAAACTATGCCTCTGAGCTATTTATGCTACCCACGGTGCATGGCAGTGCACGAGGAGAATGTGCAACAGCAACTGCTCTAATATGCAGCACCAGAGGAATGAAAAGAAGACAGGAACAACTGGCTGGAGAATAAATGCTGGATGAAGAATCAAGAAATAAGGATAGAGAAACAGGAAAAGATAAGCAAAATCTATGTAGAAAGGGTAGTCTCCAGCTGGAGTTAAACACAAATGCTGGAAATCAGAAGTCTGTTCAAAAAGGCAATAAACATTCTCTATGGAAAGAAGAGGCCTGCTCATAAAAGCAACATTCTCTGTCTTACACTACTGCTAAGAGCAGGCCAAGAGAAGCTCTGAAACAGAAACCTCAGTGCAGACCAAGAGCTGATTATACCACTACTGGGGAGAGATGAAACTACATAAAATGAAGTTGTATAAAGAACTTTCTTATTTTCAAAGGTCAAGTTAGCATCCCAATAATACGCTGGAGTAATTTTGCTTTTTGCAGTATTCTCTTCTAATCACAAAGGGGCAGAATGCCCCAAAGTAAATGAATATTTGGAAGAGCTCTTTCTCTTCAATACAATACTGTAAGACTCAACAAGCACCACAGATGTAATGACTTTCATTATGGAAGTTTCCACTAAATCTCTCTCACATGGTCTGGAAAATATATTCTGCAATGAAACTTTTCTTTATACAGCAAGTTCCTCCCATATATTTGGCATTTCCACTACATCCAAAGGCAATGAATCATATCACAATCATTAAAACTCTAGCTTTCAGTTTTTCTTAACCTGGAAAATTTTATGGTTTTGAACAATGGAAATATATTGTACCCTTAACTAGCATTCCTTTTCAGCACCCTACCTACCTTTCAACAACCCATACAGGCTCCTCATTAACAAAGCAATTTATCACCTTCTCTTCCTTACAAAACAGTTCCCTGAGTTGTGCAAGTCATGAAAGGCAGCTCTTGCAAGAGATCCAACAGATGGGTAGAGAGTTCTCAATAGAAGCAAGTTTGAAATCTGAATATTGGCATGTTCATGTTGTAGTTGAAAATTATAGTTGAATATTAGGAACTCTTTCCCTAACTATTTGTCAATTTCTTGATTATTCCTTCCCTTAAAAGATGTGGTACCATTTGATGAGTAGCTCTTAACTCATTGGGCAGCTGAGGAGTGTATAGGGAGAAGAAAAATCCTATACAAATATTCCAAAAATCAAGAGTAGAATTCAATAGCATGTGTAGAATCAGAAATTATTGTAAAGTGATGTTAAGCAAATTTAATCTCTTTTAACCATGTGAAGAGAGACAGTGAAGCAGCAATATTTCATAATTTGTTATGTAAAATAAAGATTTTATCCAGTGCTATGTAGCCTGGAGCCTCACTGACAAAATTACAAATAGCTCTAAAACTGTAGATGCCATCTTTTTGGCACCCAGATACCACATAAAAGCTCAGTTGTTTTCTGTGGGTAATATCTAGGTTAATTCCCTCATGAAAATATAAAGGATTTGCTTGCATTTGAATAAGTTAGCTCTATTCAACATTCCTTACTGGTTCTTTTAATCATGAAAAAGCCTAATGAACTCAATGGGTGTTTGAGTGAAGAATGCTGATCAGAGTCCTTGGAGACAGTTAAAACGTTCTCTAAAAAAATATATATAATTACAAGTTATATTCTTCTGAAAGACCACGCCAAAGATTGTTTTTCTATTGATATAAAATGCCTTCTAAAAAAATTTATGCAGCAAGGACATTTAAAAGGAAAAAAGAAAGGCCCATATTATTGCTTGCAGCAGCAGAAATACACCTATCATATTCATTAGTTTACAAATGGCATCCTCAAGGTACCTCATTGTAATTAGAGAAATACTTTCCAAAATATCTGAAATGTAGAGTAAGGTGAAGTGAATTAGAATTACACTGAATACCTTTTGAGTATAACACCTCTATGTCACTGCCCACTACCGCAGGGTATGACTTTAAAACATCAAGCTTGGATGACTGTAGAAATTTTTTCCCTTCTTCCTCTCATTTCCTCACTGTAGGTGGTGTATTACATGAAGCTAATACTGTGATAAATTGGCTCTATTCAAGTGCTAAATGTCGATACTGACTTCAGTGATGTGAGAATTTTATCTCATGCTTACCATGGGATAAAAGTTCTAATGAAGATAGATCAATGCACACAAGGCAAGGAAGTGGAGTAAGAAAGTCAATGGCTCTGACAGCCTTAATGCCTGTCTCATAAGGAGGGCAACAGATTAACCACATTATCTTATTAAAATGTGTTCATGTGTTGCTTGTATATATGTTTGCTCATATATGCTATAGAGAGATGTTCTGATTGCTATACTAGGGAACAAGGTCTTGGAGCAATCTGGTAGAATTTCATCAACTGTGAGTACCACCTCCATTAGACTTTCAGATTTGGCAAGAAGCTCTCTTTTTGAAATCATCAACCTATTGTAGGCAAAAAACAAAATACCAGCATGATCAACTATAGGAAAAGACATACTTTCTGGACATAATTATACAAAACTATACAGTCTTCCATTGAGTAAGGGCCATTTTTAGGCTATGATCTTCGCTTGCCTCCTCTGTCTTATAAAAGCTACAGAAATAGAACACAATTAAACCATCAAGCAGTGACTGCAGTTATCTGAGGGCTGAACAACTGTGTCTGGTAATATGTAGTAATGGGCATACAAATAAAAATGAAATAGAAGATAAATATTTCTTGATTAATTATATCACATACTGATAATGCTTCAAGCTACGGTTCTTGGGAACCAAAAGAGCAGAGTTGTTGACAAGTGTGGCTGGAGTTAATGTGATTCTATAAATATGAAATAGTGTTGAGTTACATCTATCAACAGTTATCTCTGCTTGAATATTTCAGAATGTCAGAGTATACTAGTAACTGTCGGGGGGAAGAAAAAGCAATAAAACTTGGCATTTAAAAAACTCACACACTATCTGCATACATTTCATTAAGAATTGCTTTAGAAATCTTGAACTACTGGTCTACCAGGCGGAGAACTGTTGTTGTGCCTACTCTCTAAAACAAAACAAAACAAAATAAAAGAGAATTCCTACTGAACTGTTCCAACTGAGTTGGATTTATCCTAAATCATTATTGTATTCTTTATATCCCAGAAGAGAAGTTTGTGTTTAGGGACAAAGGAAAAGACCAGAAATGTGCATGATAGATAAGACAACAAAAAATTTAGACTACATTTGCTGATGACAAGCAGCAATGATTAGAAAGTTCAGAGATCTAGCATACAGCAATCCTTTAAAGACTGTTATCATTTACCATGCTGTTCATCTTCATATATGAAAACATATATGTCCTGCATGAGTTACCATCCACTAATCCACCAGACACGAATTGAAACTGCAAAAAGGCTATTGTTAAGGTTAATTTATATCAGCCTTATAAGCTTATAATATATAAGTTTATATAATATATTAGCCTTATAAGATTATAATATAAATTAGCTAATTTATATTTATTCTGCAGTGTTTATAGCAAATATTACGAGCCCAAAGTTTTCTGAAAAATTGTAACAGTAAGGATGGTATAGTCTTATTTTTTAAAAAATGCTATTCTATGTATGTATCCATAACAATATTTACACATTAACTGTCACAACACAAAAAACTATCAAAATGCTGAGAGTCAAATTTAATCTGATGCAAATAGCTAGTGTATACTAAAGAAAATATAAAACCATTTGCTAAATTTGAGGTTTTCTCAACAAATGGGCTCAATTTTCTTTAGAGTAAATGTTCAGAATGAAACACAGAGTAAATCATTTAACAGCAATTTAAACATAGAAGGTTAGTGCAATATAGTGGTCAAAGTAAGGCTCCCAGACTGATGCATTTTCTTTCATACATATTTACAAGAATATCATTAAATATTATTACATTTCATGACAGGAAGTATGATTGTGTTGAAAATTCAATCAGGTTTCTTTGTCAGTCTAATAACAAGAATTTTAACATGCTGCTGCCAAAAATCAGTGAAGCATAGCATTGCATTCAAGAAACAGCTAGATTCTAATTCTCCGTCTGGCTGAGAACAACTGAAAATATCTCAAACATCACACGTTACTTTATTTTTCACTGCACCCCATAAAGAATAAATCAAGAAAAATGACATTAAACATATATTAATGAGGAAAACCCACCCTTTTTCCAAATTCCTGCACTTTTCCTTTTATAGTCTCACACATTAACTTACCCAACAGCATTGCACTCAGTGCTAATGAAAAGAAAGCAGGCAGTACAAATCTTCTTAAGCCTCCTGTGGCAAGAAAACTATTACAGCATGAACAGAAGAAAGTCTCTGGAGCCTTTCCCTTGTCTGCTTGTTTTACAAAAGGCAGTAAGGATCACACTGAGATGTGTCAAAGCTGAATAAACCACTAGCAATTGGGCTTAAACCCTTTGGGTAGTTAGTCCTTCAGAGATGATGATTCGACTTTGTCCAAAAAACAGTATGTGAGAAACAATGCAGAATCTACCAGAGGCTGTAGCCAATCTTAAAATGTAGACAAAGAAGCAGTTTGCTTCTAAAGGTTTGCAAGGGAGGGCTTGTCACAGGACATTAATTCAAGCAAGCTGCTGTTACATCAAACCAGTGCATCTATATACAGTTAATCTAAAGCTTTTCACGTTGCGTTCAAGGTGTTTGGCTGTGGCAGACTGGAGCCTCTGGGTTTGGTGTCACTGAAGAACAGGAGAGCTCTCTTCTCTTCCCTTTTACATTAAAATGCATATTTAGCATCTAGAAACCACGTGGTAAACGGTGAGATCTTTTTCTCAAGCTTTATTATAATCTGCAATTGACATCTAGTATGGCACATTTGAATAAAACTACTCTCCTTGCCTTTGCTGTAGGAGTTTAAAATGAGAAAATATAGAGGATTTTCTTCTAAAACCATCACAAACAGTAGGGGGAGAACTTGACAATAAGTAGGCAACATTGGATTTTAATGACTACTTCAGGAAATAATCAAGAAGAATGATAGTAAATCCATATTTCTTTCTTTATTTTTTCTATAACCTTGTATTCACTGTTGATAGCTGATGAAAAAAACTAATATATAGAATTAGCATTTGTCTTTGACAATTTACTTATGTTCTTTTGAACTATGCAATGACAACTTTTTATAAAAGCTTAAACATTTATCAGCAATGCTTCAGAACTTCCTTTTTAACAGCACTTTACTTATTGAAATAAAGGCTTTGTTTACTCAAAAAAAAAGTATGAATAACTGTGAAAATTAATAAAATACAGCCTATGTATTATTAACAAGTCTTAACTTGTTAATAATGAATTTTACTCTAGTCATGGATTTTCATTTTTTCTCCTGAAAGGTACATATATTTTGATTGTAGTCTAACATGATGTGATTTGAACCAAAGATGGATGATACTGACAAGGGTAGTGATATTTTTCTCCAAACTTATCATAAAAGACACTGAAAATGCTTCTTAGTGTTAGGTTAGACATTTCCTGTGCCTATTTCCTGCTGTGCATGACTCTCAGCTATTCATGTAATTCTTTCTGTTGATACTAATTGTATTTGTCTGTGAAAATAATCATGACACTATTCACAATTTCCATTTCTGTTCATCCTTCGACATGTCTATAGAACAGGACTATGCCTTTACCTGTCACACTGCCTTGGCAGAAAATCACATCTTACCATGGTTTTATGAATATTTAGAGAAAGAGCAGGAGCAGAAACTGGGTCATGCGTGGATATTTTTCTAATTTAGCACTGGTCTCTCTGATTCATCTTGCAAAGTTTTGATGTCATTCCTGAATCTTTGAATTTTAGTCAATTATGCTATATAAGACAAAACACAGAAAGAGAGGAATGAGTTTCTCCCTACACGAGGGCAATAGAATTAGCTAGTTGTTAGTCAAGATGAAAAAGAAGACTACCAGTCTGGCCCACACAAATACTAAGGCAAAAAACAGCATTAATACTAACCCAAATATTGGTTGAAATGTCAATCAGTGCAAGAATATTTTATGATGACAACTCATGGACTACAAATAGGAAAACCTTCCATCATAAATCACAGTCGATTGAGTGCCAGTCAAATAGTAATTAAGTTTCAGTCATTATTTAATGTCTTCATTAGCAGAGCGTGAGTGGCAGAGCTTATTGCAAAGGAAGTTGAACTATGCTGCACTACAGCAGAACGTGCTAGGGAGCAGATTCCAGCACCTTTGCACTGTCAAAATAGCAATTTACTCCATGCTAAACAGTCATTTAAGCAGTTCAAAGCCGATCACTTGTGACCATATCTCCTTGGTGCTAGAATAGCACAATTCCCTTCCCGATACTTTCAACTTAACTCCTTGTGATGGACAATCTACAGAACATGCATTCTCTGGTGACATCTGATAATAAAAACATTGAAGGGAATATTGAAAGTAAGTCAATCATGCTATTCTGTTATGTTAAATATAATTAAACATACAACATACTGTACGACAAATGTTTTTAAGATAAAAATACATCAACCTAAAATGCAGATAAAGAATATGTAAAAATGCAAATTCTGTCGTCAATTCATGCCACTGAACTTTACTTAATTTGGATGCAGTTTGAGTTTGGAAACAAAGAATGTTTTAGACCTTATTCCTCCTTAGTGTAAATACCAATAATATGGGACATACGAGTAGGAGTGGGGAGTCCTTCTAACACTATTCCACCTGATGGAACAGGTGGGAAGAAAAATATAGGGATATTTTTACTAGGACTTAAAAAACCCGAATATTAATTATTTGTCTCTTAACCCAGTTCTGAAGACAACCTGATGAAACAATAAACTAATTCATACAGATTTTTTGTGCAATCTTCCTGTAGCTAATTCATTCTGCCTGCTAGCTTCCCAGAGGTAGCACAGTGACACTCCAAGAAGGACTCATTCTTGTAAACTTTAAAGCTCCATGTGCTTAGTGGCTGAACTACTTCCCCCAGATCTTTGCAGTAGGAAGATTTAGATCTTTCTAAATCCTTAGATCCATCATTACACTAAACTCCAACTGTTCTGCTGTTTGGGAAAGAACCCATAAGGACCCTGGGGGCAAGAGAAAAGAAAGGACAGGAACAAAAAATAGTAGAAAACCACTTAAGTGCTTATTATTATTACGCTCATTATTGTGAGCAGGGCTCACACGGTTGGCATCATGGCATTTTCAGCTCCTCACAACACCCCACCAGCACCTGGGCTGGGGGTGCACAAGAAACTGGGAGGGGACACAGCTGGGACAGCTGCCCCAGCTGACCCAAGTGACATTCCATACCATACAGCTTCATGCTCAGTGGGAAGCTGGGGAAGAAGGAGGATGGGACATTTAGAGTAATTGCTTTTGTCTTCCAAGTAGCCACTATATGTGAGGGACCTCTGTTCTCCAGCAGATGGCTGAACATCAGCCTGCCCATGGGAAGTGGTGAAGGAATTCCTTGCTTTGTTTTGCTTATGTCTGCAGCTTTTGCTTTACCTATAAAACTGACTTTATCTCAACCCATGGGTTCTCTCGCTGATATTCTTCTGATCCTCTCCTGCAGCTGTGAGGTGCTTAGTTGCCCCCTGGGGTTAAACCACTATATTTGGCAAGATGTTTGTAAGGTAATGGCTTATGGGCACTTTGCCATTGTGTCTAATTTTTGTTTGCACATCTATGAACGCCATTTTAGTATAAACACACAATTTACTTGACTTAAATCCATATATGGGAAATTCATTCTTCTTGTCAGCAGGTCATACCACATGCTTAGACTTACTTTTTAGATCTTTGAACTTTCAGATCAGTTACATAGTTAGTGCACAGACTCTGTACCACTAAGAAGGAACATAACTACCCTTTAGCATTATATTTAAAACCAGAATCAGATTTCAGGAATCTAATCATTAAAGAAGCCTTGTCCAGTACAAAACTCTGAAAGGATATTTGATCCAGAAGCTACATTTTAAAAAGTGCAAACCATGCTTGGAATAATGTATTTAATCTCACACAGTGAGATTCACTGTCTCTATTCTACATACCAATAGATCTCCATTATTCACCCCTCACTTATTCAGAGATCGGCTGAATTTTCTAGTATGAGCTATATTCCCCCCAAAAAAAAGTTAAACACAGTCATCAAATGGAAAGCCAGAGAGAGCAAGATGTTCAACTGATTAAATCAGAAAAGGTGCTATTGAACATATTTATCCAAAGTAATAAAAATATGCCTTCACAGCCAGCACTAATAAATAGGAAGTTAATGGGTCTTAAAAAGCAATTCTTTCCTGTTTTAAAAAGGTAAATATTTTACCAGCAGTTAGAGCTGGAAAACTCTTTTTCCAAGATGGATCTCATGGAGATGAGATGAATTAAATGAATGTTTTTGTCTGCATTGAATAGTCAGCATTTTATATTCAGTATATGTTTATCAAAATTGAGGAGGAGTTTTAATGATAAAATGAGAGAGAAAGGTCTGGCTAAAAATCAACATTGGTTCTCTAATGAAGATTTAAACGAAATAACAAATTACATCCTTTTGCAATTTAAAATCGCCTTTTGTGGGAAAAACACAATATGAATAAAAACAGTAAACAGTTTTGAGTCAATTCCTACGTAAGTGTTAAACTTCAGATTATATATTTGCTATACATTTCTTGGAATGCACTTAGTAATCAATGCTTTTATCATCTATAAGACTCTTGAGAAATTCAGCCTGCTTTCTAGAAATAAGCTAGATAATAAACCAAGTCCTCAAAGTTTTTAGCAACTTGAAACTATTGTAGAGCATCTGTTAGGATACATAATTTCCTTGATCTTACACAAAAGACCAATGAAAAAAAAAGAAGCAATACCAAATTAATCTTTAAAATATATGCATAATGCCCCTCTCAAGTTGCTGTTTGGACTTTTTTGTCCCAGTTACAATTTTAGGAAAATTAACTTCATGGGCTAAGAAACAGAGAGACAAAGGAAAGTGGTTTCTTCACCGTGAGAACATCCCATCACAAAATGTAGTTTCCAGGCCTTTCCCTTTACTTATTATACTCTAAATTAACAAAACTAATTTAGCAAAACTAAAACTTTTTCCTCTTGTAAAGTGGCCATGTAGATGGAGCTGGTAAAGATAGCATAGCTTTTACTAAATCCCAAAAACTCTTATGCATATTTTGGCCTAAAATTTACACTGATATTCTTGATGCTCACTCATTCTTGGAAAATGATGTTTTTTAAGTTTCAGAAAAGACACATCAATCACTCCCAATCACAAGGGTTGTTAGTTTACTGAAATAATTTGACTATTTCTTTCCTCAAACTATATCCACTTCCCTGCATTCTGATTGACTATACACGTCTGATTTGCACAAGTTAATTTTTAAATAACTGCATAATGTGCTAGTCCCTTTACTGTGATTGCCTAAAACCTATCATTAGCCAATCAAAGAGCAAGGATCCTCACAATCACTCTGGGATATTTTTCAGTAACTGCTCTGTGAATACGTAATTTTCCTGCACTATGCAAATTTCACAAACATTTTCCTAAGGCTCTGATTGGACCTGTGGTTCAGAATTTTCAAGTCCTTATTCATGGTTCTATACAAACTTTCTTATTCCTCAAAATTCTAAACACTTTAGAATATGAAAAAAAGGGAAAATAACTGGGAAAAGAAATGTGATTTAGTAAGACTCTCTGACATTTCACAGAAATAGAAGAAAACTTGTTTCATCTCTCAAAGAACTTTTTGCTAGATATGTTGCACATCATGTTAAGTAAGGAATAGACTCTCAGTAGTAATTTGGAGTTTTATTAGTTAGAAAAAGAAGAATTTGTGTCTTTGCTTAGCCTCTATTTGGCATACAGGGCCAGAGGCTGACAAACATCATAGTTAAAATAATTTCAGATATTAAAGAGGCCTGCTGGTACAGTCAAAAACCCTAGACCAGATAAAACCTGTTTTTCAGGATTATACTTATAGACACTTTGAGGGAGAATGGAGAAAAACTCACAGTCTTGAAGCCTTTTGCAGCATGTGGCACTTAGGGATGTGGTTCAGTCCACCACTGGGTGGACTTGGCAGTGCTAGGTAAATGGCTGGACTGGAGGATCTTAGAAGTCTTTTGGAACTTTAATGATTCTGATAATATGAAAGTAAGGAAGCACCAGCATGTGAATTGAACTGCAGTGCTTATACTGCACATATAGCAAAAAAAAAAAAACCACCAACATTTTGACAGGTCAATTACTATTATGTGAACTTTTCTGATACCCATGAAAAATTACATTCTTTGTGATGTTTACGAAACAAAGCAAAGCTCTTCGTAATGCATACCCTAACTACACAGTACACAGAGGCTTCACCAGTGATACCTTTAATTACATGATATAATGTAATATTACGTGATATAATGTAATATCATGAAAGACTTTTTCTTTTAATCACTGCAGGTGGGTAAGTTCCCAATGTACAAGGCAGAAAACATGATAGCACATAATACAAGAACACAGGTAACATTTAGGCCAAATGCAAAAAACCACCAAATAGCATAACGAAAATTCCTATTTTCCCCTAGTAAACAGCTGAAATAAATTTATTTTAAGGCAGAGGGATACGGTAGAGGAGGTGACCTCGTGTTCTGGCAATGACAATATATAAAATAACATCAGAGGTCTTTTCTATTATATTATTTGTAGTCATCTGTACTGTTTCATAACCTCATGTGGTCCACAAGGTTAATAGCAGCCTATCTAGTTCATCCCATTGCATCCTCCAGCCATATTCAATCTGAACTTGAGTTCACAGTATGTAAAATTCACTTTTATGTTTTTAATGTGAATGGAAAAGTGTACATATTCTGGAGAAAAGTTACTCTTAGGACTTGATCAATAAACATAAACTACAAATTTTGCCAGCAACACTAGCAGCATTCTAGCACTTGATAAACTAATGTAAACATTAGGCCATCTTGTATTTTTATCTCCTCCACCAGATGTTCTAATTTATAAAAGGTGTAATTTTATATTTCCTCTCTTTTTATGTCACTATGATTATGCAAATCCTATTTAGGAAAACTGAAAATTCTGCAACTGTGTCAAAACAACATTACTAGATTTTAAAACTATGCCATCCTAAAGAAAATTTAAGGAACCATCTTTACGATATTTTTCCTTCAAATATGAGTCTAATATTCTCTGCCAAGCTGGCAAAAATATGACATGAAGTCAGCATTGCAAATTCATTGTAAATTAAAGTGCTTTCTTTCTTTCTTTTAGCTCTACTAAATTGCCTTCACTATTATTGCTTAAATAATAATGAATGTCTCTCCCTTTTCTGGCTCAACTCTCATCACTTCTTGCAATGAAATCTGTCAAACTCTTCAAACAGGAATGTGTTTTTGCTGCCACTGATACCAGAAAAACCATTTGCTGGTTTAGTTAGAACATCACAAGTGACCTTTCAGGTATCTGACAAAATTATCTTCAGATTTTCATCTTTTCATTTCCATTTTGAATTCAGAATGATTCGCAGAGGTTAAGTACTGAAGCATTAACAAGATGCACTGTAATCTATCACTCTGCACTACGCTGCAATTTTCTCTGCCAATATGCCATCTTAAAATTACTCCCTTGGATTTTTATTTTTTTAAAAAACTGTGACTGTTATTATTCTTCTCTCCTGCATCAGTGCTACAAATATTCTAGCACTTCCTGTGCAATATGACAAGCACTCCCATTGCAATATGACAAGCCTACCAGAATATGATTTTTCAGGCCTTACAAGTTTATCTGAACACAAAAACAAAAACAAGGCGCCTCCCACCTCTGATGTCACAAAGAGTTCTGCCAGGTCCAGCCAGGAGTTCAATAGGCTGCAGAAAGCTCAAATCCTTGCAGGACTGGCAGAAAGGAAAAGTACAAGAGAATGGCTATGGAGTAGACTCTTCCCTCCAAGAAGCTGTTTCAGAACCTTCACTTTATTGCAATTACAATTTATATTGCTGTACCATCCACTGTCTTTCATCAAGGCTGTGGGTGTCTTGGGAGTGTAAATAAAGTCAGTCTCTGTCTTGAACAAAGACAAATTATCTAATCTGAGACAAAGCATCAACAAGACAGGGATGGAGAGAAATAGGACAGCACAGGACCAGGAAGAACCAAACTAACTGTGACTGTACAGAATAGTAACAGAGATATGTTCATTTTGATGGCTCACAACTGTTTGAATGTTCAACTGTTATTCTTTGAAAAAAACCTTTTTATAAACAAACCTGCCTATCTCCAATAGATGGTTAAATTTAGACATCTCGGTAGTAGTCAACTTGTTTCAGAAACTCCAGATGGTGTTAAGGAAAAAGATGGAGGAGGATCAGAGTAAATGTTGTAACACTGAGATTACGCTTCAAGATGAAGCACCTTTGGCAATTAGATGCAGATGTAAGTCTAAAAAGGATAGAAGCATCCAAGGTGAGTAGAACTTATGCAAATGAGTAGGCAAATAACAGACAAGACAGGTACAAAATAAGCATATCTAATTGTTAAGAAACCTCCATAATGAAGACGAAGAGCAGGAACAGGAATTACACCAGGAAATCAGGTTCTTGATTAAAACGGAGTAAGACATGCAGCAGATTTATCAACTTCTGTCATGAAAAAATAATCTACTTACTTAAAGAAATAAAAATAAGCCCCTGAGCCTCCTTTCCAAAACAGTGTCACACCAAATAACAAGAAACCAACTAACAAATAGTTTCATTGGACAGACTGAATTATGTATATTAATTACTCTTTCTAGGCCAGTATGTATAGTGTGGAAGATTTGATGATCAGAAATTATGATATAGATAAAAACTATTAAAACACAAATATTGTCATATTATTATAACTTTCAATTAAAAGTGTAAAACGTTCAGTGCCAAACAAACTTGCATAGGAAAATGTAAATATTATAATTTATTTTACAAAGATTAACTTTTTTCCTCTTTAGTGCCTTATGAACAGTTGTCTAGGGTAGATATGGACAAATATCAAATCGAAGTATAGAAAGGAATAGTGGGCCATTTATTAGAGTTCATGAAGTCATAAAAAGATCATTAAATATTTTAGAATGTGGGATTCCAAATTTTTGTAAGTGACAGCAAGGGCAGTTTAGGCAAGGAGTATGGCAAGTACCTCTAAGTATATCAAAAGCACAGTAAAGACAACTATAAACTGCTCCATGTGGTTTGTTGCATAAGTCAGACTTAACTACCCCTAATTTTTACCACTGTGGTTACAATTAAGATCTCAAGTGTCATTTATGGTGCACAGAGGTATTTATGGCTCTAACCTGTGACTATTTTAAAAACATTCATTGGTATATAAATGTCAGGTGCCTCCTTTACAGTTGGAATTATTAGCCTCTGCATAAACTATTTAAAAGAGGAGGCTAAATTTTGGAAAAATACTTTCTTGAGTTTGAGTGGGCTATTGGCACAGTTGTACTTACTTGCAGCTGTAAGGATGACTCAATTATTTGCAAAAGAGCATTTATACATAGATTCAGAATTACTGTGCTATAAATAATATCATCCTAATGGGGTGTTTTGTACTGCATTCTCGTTCATTGAAGGTGGTGGACAGCAGAACAGAGAAGTTCATGGAACACTTAGTTCTGCAGCTGAAATATTTTAGTTTAGCTAATGCTTAAATTATAATAAATTTTCATTGGAAGAAAAATTTAAATAACTCTATGGCCCATTTGAAAAGACTAATTAACTCTACAACAGAAAAACAAATTGTCTTCCTCTTTCAACAGTATGAAAATTTTTTTGTTACTCCCCACGAAGTCTAAGAATTAAAGAGATAAGGAAATATGCCTAGTATAATATTAAAGAAAAAAGGCAAGTAAATTACACCAGGAGCCCTAAAGAAAGCACGCAGTTTAAACAGGAAGATTTGTGAAGTTCTTCTGAGAAAATACAGCATATGATTTTTCTTTTTGCATGAATTCGCAGTTCATCTGACAAAACAAAAATCTCCCTCTTTTTCCAAAGTGACAAATATTCTACTTCACTTCCAAATATGGGCTTGTTAAGGATTTAAATTATCAGCAACTTTGTACACATTTTTATTTTTAAGGAATGACACCATGCATTTCTTTTTTATGATTGCACAAGGGGACCTCCTTTGCCTTTCATTACTCAAATGGACTGCATGATTTGAAGCTGTGCAGGCTTCAACATC
The DNA here is from genome assembly GCA_016584745.2 of Phylloscopus trochilus trochilus. Lineage (NCBI taxonomy): Eukaryota > Metazoa > Chordata > Aves > Passeriformes > Phylloscopidae > Phylloscopus > Phylloscopus trochilus. The sequence goes on from WQNJ02000546.1 coordinate 37,668,097, forward strand.
AATATAATCTTTAAAAATATTTCAAAGAAGACTGTAAATCAACCCTATTTTTAAAGGAAATTATTTCACACCATTTGAAAGACATAAACTGCTACATATATTAACTATTGATTTCTGTATATGATTAAATCTGTCATTTTAGCTACAATAAATATCATTTTTCACCCACCACAAAACGACACTAAAAAAGACTGTAGTATTTTCATTGAAAATACTTAGATTTGCCTTTATAATACAATTGTGAATATAACAATCATAACACTATACTGCCATAAATTCTGAAGCTGTCAGCATTCACAAGTGAAACATTAGGCTCTGTCACTAAGTGGCTTTAAGCACGCTTTTCTTTTTTTTTTTTTTTTGACGCAATCTAATCTGCAGATTTTCCATACCTCCATGAGGTTGTTTTTTTTTTCTCATGGCATATTCTCCTAACTATACTGATTGTGACTCCTGATTTGTCTTGTTTACCAGAAACGCATCTCTATTATTAATTCTCCCCTCAAAAGAACTGCATGCAAAATAATTTGCAATTCTGAGATATTAAAGCTGAAATGATTACAAGAAAGCCTTACCTTAAGTTTTGTATATCAGTAGCTGGCATATTTCAAAGCTAAATAAACTATCTCAACCTTGCCAGATTATCATGTCATGTCTAAAGACTTCTCTGAATAAGAAATTGTCAAGGATTTCTCATCTGTAGTTTTCTTCTTGTTCTATTTTCTTTCTACACGTCCTCCTTATTTTCTAAACCTGGGCCATAAATTTTAGTAAGATTTAAACACCACTTTTAAAATTAAGAACCACAGGGGAAAACAAACAAACAAACAAACAAACAAACAAACAAACAAACAAAGGCATGTGGTATTCTCCATAAAGCAGCCAAAAAGCACACTAGCTTAAGGAAATATGAAACATTTATCACAGTTTTGGCACACCATGATGAGAAATTAGAAATTTCAAACTCTTTCTAAAAATAAATAAGGCATTTAATTCACTCCATCAATTCTTTTTCTCCTTCTATCAGCTAGTTGAGGGGTTGGATTATTTTCAGTTACACATCTTAAAAAGTAAATGGCATGCATTCCACTTCCCAATCAGTATAGTTACTGATTTTGATAAGAAAAGATCATTTATATGATGTGGGTTATAACAAAAATAATCTCATATTAAGTATTTTAAATCAAAAAAAAAAAAAAAAAAGAAAAAAAATAAATTAATCCTAACTTATGGTGGAAATGGAGTACTTCTGAATGTCAAGAGTAATGCTACTTTAGAAAATAGTTTTGGCAAACAGAACACTCAGTTCTTCTAGTAAACCACCTTGTCTTAAATGTCATTCCCCAGCCATGGGCAGAAGAAGTCCAGCCCTTTGGTGCAGCTGATATCAGAAGATTTGCCACTGCAAGCACAGTGGCAAACACACCTCAGAAACCAAGCTAAAGATATGGCCAAGACTTTTGCAACATGCTAACACGGCTGCTCGGATCACTCCTGACCATGGATGAAATTACAGTCTACATGCTGTGAGAACTCATTTTTTGTCACTTCTTAATGGGCTCCAGGAGTGCACATTCAAATATATATTCAATGATTTCTCCTGAAAGTCTTCCTAATGTATTTTGTATTTTCACCTGATGGTGAAACTTACAAGATGAACTTACAAGAGATGGAACTCTGAGGTGGAACTTAGAAGAAAGCCTAACAGTGACCTCAGCAGCTAGAGGAACTTATTTTCCCCATATGTGTGATCACATTGTTACACAACAGCTATTTTGACAAACAGCAAATCAAACAGTTTGCTTAATGTGAGCTAACCTAAATTATTGGCTCAATCATTCAACTCCACCCATTGCTCCATACGTTTTGGAAATTACTCTGTTGTTTCTAATGACTGAAAAGGTCCTTAAGGTGTCTCACTCTCATCTTAATGTAAAAATACACTGACTCCTTTGCTTAAACAAGGATCAGTCATGGCCTTCAGACTTTCAGACTTCAGACACTTTTAATACATTTCATGGCCCCTTTGTTAGTAAACATATGTGAAAACTGTCATTGTCGATTCTTTCCACGATCTGGAAAGAAAACTGAGTTCAGCTGAAGAGCAGGAAGATTTGGGACAGGACCAGCTGAATTTTTTGTCCCCGTTTTCTCACAAACTACACTAGACCTCAGAGCACTGGGCTGCTGTGGTGCCCATTCGTCTTCACCAAACAACCTGCTGACCTTTTCCTCATGATCCTGCCTGACTTCTTGAAAACAAGACTCCACATTATGCTTATCAATCTCTCATATTTCCTCCACAACGACTACATATAATTTTGACATGTCATTATAATGCAAAGAATTCCTTATTTAAAGCATTATAATTTTGTTAAAATTTCAGTCATATCCTACAAATTTTTTTTTGTGCTTTGGCCTTTTTTAAAACTATATAGGTATATTAAAGAGGTTGTCACAGTAACCAGTGCACATAGGTGTTTTTTTGTTTGTTTGCTTTTGACTTGGAAATACAATCACAATAGTCCTTATCACATTTTACAGGGGAAAAGTTTCATGTTTTTCATTACAAATATGTAAATGTGTGTAAAGGTTAGGACACATGCATATACCCCAAATATGGTATGATAAATACATCATACCATGTAGACTTTAAACAAAGTGTTGACATTCATACCACATGTACATTCATCCCACGAGTACATTGTAAGATAAAGTGAATATACTATGACAACCTCTGAAATTAATTTAGCCATATCAGTCAGGAAAACACTGGGACTCCTATAGAAAGAACTACTCTTTTGACATTTTATGTTTAAATTGGGCATCTATAATCATTTCCATACCACTAATTGTGGAATTTTCTCTGAGGTAATATCAGCAAAATAGGAAATTAAAATTCTGGAATATAGTAATTGTTCTAAATTATTAATATTTTTTTAAGACTAGAATACTTGCTTAGTTTTATTTTAGACTTTTATAGAAAAATCATGGAACTATATTAAAAACAGCTGAAATAAAATAATATCTAAGGATAATTCAATTCAAACCCTGGCTGAGGTAGACACAATGGTGATGGTGCCTTTAAGTTTTAGCTTTCATATTTTTCCGAATCTGTACTGCATTAGTATGGACTTCATACAAAGTGTCAGCAAGTTCTCTTCACCGTTTAGTTAGACGTTCAGTTTCCAGCCCAAGAACCAAGGACACCATTGCAGCTTCAGGCAGAAGTGGAAACAACAGTAAATTGAGAGCAAAACTGGAAGGATGGGACTTCATAACCTGAAGCTGTAACTGGACAATCAACCCTAATATGTAAATGAACCAAAACTTATAAAAGTATAAAAACTCGTGACTGGTCATCCATCTTGGGTGGAGCCACGGGCGGGCTCTTGTACTGCCAAGGTGTACCCTTTAAAGGCCTTTCAATAAATACCTACTTTATTCCTTCAACACTGTCTAACCTCTGTTTCAGGTACCCTCTCCAAGCATCAGTTAAAATATGAATCCAATGTACCAATATGAATGCAAATGATTAGTGTGAAGGAAAAAATCTCATGTCTCTTCCCTACTCTGTTTTTTTTTCCTGTTTCTTATATGTCAGTGGCATATCACTATATTCTATCTTGTTTCATTTTTTTCCTGAGAGTGCCTGCTCCAGCACTAAGAACATGAATATGTACCACTCTAAATTGCAGCAAATCTTTGTATTCAGAACCATACTTAAGCACATCCATTATAGAGCAAGAACTTCAGTATCATTTCAGTAGTATAAAAGCCTTTTAGTTCAGTCATATCCTGATCCTGAGAATGTTTAGTTTTACAACCTCAGCACTGCGTGCATCACATCCTTTATACAAAATCCTGCAATAATTGCAAACTGCTTTAATTGCACTGATTTCAAGATAGATTGATAATCACCAGCCCAGATCTGACCTTTTACCTTTAGTGGTTAGAAAATATTTTAAGACATTAAGACTTCCTAGTCCAAATGGGAGTTAAAGGCCAAGCACAGGAGGGAAGAGACCAAGTTAAAAATCTGTTCCCTGGACACAATACAAACAAGGTAGTCATCCATAGATGAATAACTTGGGTTTTAAATATGACATCTATTTCCAGTGAGTCAGAGTTTGCTTTTTTGTTTGTCTTTTTAAGAGGAAAGTATTTGTCCCTTTATAAAAGGTAAGAGGGGATAGAAATGTTAAATAGAATATTTCTGTTTCAAAATTGTACTAAGAAAGGCTTAGTCACCAGTGCAGTCATGATACTTTGTTTTCCATAGGTTTCGACAGTGAATCACATCCTAATTGTTCCCAGGAGCACACTGAATATTTTTCAAGTTTTGATTTATTCTCACTGGTAACTGCTATAATTTATGATAGATTCCATTTTGTCTATCCATGCTATAAAACAAGCCCATGTAAGCACAAAACATTCAACAAGACAGAACATTGCAGTGGGAAAACAATTTGGAAAAGACAGTTACTTTATAATGGCTAAACTTTGTGAAAGATGAAAGAGTATTACAAGAAGAAAGAGAAAAATACAGGTATTTTTCTATGAGGACTATACAAGTCCTCATTTTTGTCTTATTGTCACACAGTCTAGTGACACCAAATAGTGGAAAAGTTCTTCAACTTGAAAGCCCAAATGTCTTCAAACAAGGCATCAGTAAAATACCTTCACAGCAGAGGGTACATGCACACTGAATCTGTCAATCAACACGAGCCAGGACAAGAGGTCTTTAGTGCAGTAGTTACCAAAAGAAAAAGAGAAGTAAAGGATTTTCTTTCAGTCAGGCAGACGCATAAGGAGGTGAGAAATCCAGACATTAAGACAAAGCTTCAGATGAAAGTATAACCATTATTAGGCTCCATATGGATTTGTCCTCATTCTGCCAATGCATAAGTGCATTAAGCCTCTACCTCAACACCATGTGACAGATCTTCATGTGATTTGTTTGACTTCCACACAGGGGAGCACACCTCCATCAATGACTGAAATGGAAGCCTTCTCCCAGCAATTCACCCCATACAGCTCACCCTTCTCTTGCAATCCATAGTACCTGGCATGCTACACTACACCATAGGCTGCCATCAGCATCCATCTCTCTCTATTTCATGTGCTAACACAATTCTAATAACCAGAATCATGGCATTGCTTATGTTGGAAAAAAACCTCTAAATCATTGAGCCCAACAAGATTAACCTGGTGTTAACATAGAGTTTAGACAAATACCTGTTCAACACCTGTGAGCACAGTACTTTTCCTGGCTAATGGCCAAAGGAAAGAAGCGTTATCTACAAGATTCTTTCTGATATCCTCCAGTAAATGCCTCCTGTAAGTTCACTTTTGTTTCTGACTTACCAGGGTATTGAAAGCCAACTGAACAATGCCTTGAAAGGAGATCCAAAAATGGAATAAAATTGGCAGAGGAACGTAATCTGTCCACCAGGTCCATGGGCTGCAGAGAAAAGGTGAGCAACAAATCCAAGTGCACAAGTTGATCTGTCTATGCAGGAAGAATCTCCCCATCCAAATCTGCAGTTAGCACTACATCCATCACTAAGTAGCTAAAAGCAGCTGGCTACTTCTTCAGTGCCAAAGGACCAAAGGAGCAGGAAAAGAAGCAGCAGTCCCTTACACACACACACACACACACACACACAAAAAAAAAAAAAAAAAATGAAGCAACAAACAAACAAACAAAAAAAAGATACCACCACACACACACAAAAAATACCCAAAAAAGAACCAGACACCTCCCCTCAACGTAGGAAAAAGAAAATCTAATGGATGAAAGAAAATTTTCCACACTTTTTTCATGAGTATCAGTTACACTTCTCAGCCATCCAGAAAGCAAGAAATCAAGAAAAGTTATGACCAAGCTTTGGCATCTCTTTCTGTCCTGAATCATTATGAAATGATGATCTCAAAACACAGACAAAAAAAGAAAAAGGATACTTAGAAAAGGGAAATAATTTGAGATACAAGTCCATGATTTAATGTTTAAAACACTTTGGACTTGGTTTAGCCTCTGTCTGCCATCATTCCTCTTGTAAAAATTCAGAATTCAGCAGGCCAGAGGAAGATCTACTCTGTCTTCAAGGGCTGAGGACTGTCTTTTCATTATTTTCCTGTGAATCAGTGATGGCCCACAGATCAAGTCCCACAAGGAAAGCAGTTAGTCCTATGAGGGCAATTTTTTTAAACTTTGAGGTAAATAAATGCTCCTAGATTTTCAAGATGATAAAGATGAGACCAGAATCTCCAGCTGGCATGCAGGTATAGATCTCAGCTCCAGTTCATATATGGAGATCACAATTTTTTTTGTCTCTCCTCAATTTCACTGGAATAAATTAAAATATTTTCTAACAAGAAGACTTGACTAATTGGTGTGAAAAATGCATTCAGGAAAGAATCATTGGGTCTTAAAACAAGATTTTCTGGCAGTCTGCAGAAAAGAGAAAAAAATTATCTTAAACTCCATAAGATAAAAGCATTAGGAGAACAACAAATTCATTGCATGGATTGTAAAAACACATAAAAACTGGGTAAGACTTTCCTAGCTTTTGTAAATAAGGTATGGTTCTCATTTGTACATATATGTATATAAGTATTTAAATACACACACATATTAAATATGGATATGTGTTTCATATATATATACAGAGGATCTAACAAAAAAAAGAAATAATAGTTTAAAATGTTTGTCTGAGGGATGAGAGAGGAAAGTGCTTTTAATATTCAGTCATTCATCCTGACATGAACTTTGCCAGAGCACCTCGCAGACTACAACAAGCACTGTATGATCAAGTAGTGATAATGAAGCCTGGTGTTGGTGACCATGCTGCAGTAAACCATTAATCTGTATGGAATACAGCTCTTAACTGCTGTCTCTTTCTTTTTTTTTTCTTTTTTTTTTTTCTTCTTTTTTTCAGTTTTTGGAAAGTACCTTGTCAACAAAGACACTGATTCTGATTACAAATAAAAACATTAGAACCTAAAGAACTATTTTTCAAAAGTGCATTTAGATTTACAAGTTGAACTCTGTATTTCCATCTGTTTCACACTAAGATTTTTTTTTTCCTGTAGAAATTTTTTTTTCCTCACTCCTGACTGTGAGTGTCAGTGCTGTCAGGGAAAGATGCAGACTCACAACTTGTGTGTCTTTCAAATTCATTAACTTGCATTTAAATTATCATAATTATTTTTATTGTAACCACCTTGGTGATTTTTTTCAATTTTGCTTCTAGAATTTTAATTACACTGTTCAGCTATGCTTTATTACACTGAAAATTAAAGAGTTCCTCTGGCAAATGGACTTGAAAGCTCACAAGGTTTCCAGCATTGTCAACTTTCTCCTGTTCTCACCCAAGAAGTTATAATAAGTGATGTCTTCAAAAGTCCTACAGAGAAAAGTTATCTAGAACACATAAGTATTTCTAGTTTAGAAACAGATAAGTCTTTGGGGAAGGGGAAGGCTGGTGGCAGAACCACAAAAAAGTAAGACACATTGTATCCCATTTATTTGTAAAGCCTATTTGGAGCAAACATTTCAGAAACATTAATTATAATTTTACAATAATGCATTTGAACTCAGACCAAGAGATATCATGGCTGGACAGCCTTGAGTGATTTCTCCAATCAAAGCCTTTTTGGTTTTCTTTTCTCTTACGACAAAAATCTGTGGTATAAAAAAAGGAGGAAGTCAAGCACAACACTAATAACAAGAAAAAAGAAAATTAAAAAAGTTAAGGATGAGGGAGAAGACTCATTGAATAACCCTCCAAATGGATATGGTGGAAGGAAGGAAGAAGAAAACACAGAACAAGAAAGGAAGGACTGGCCATTTAGAATCAAGTGTACTGCTATGTATTTATTCAGCAATATGATGATGGACTATCTTAGTCCAAGAATTAATCTAAGTAAGGAAAAAACTCACCCTTAATTGTGTTTGTTGGTATATAAAGACTACATAAAGCACCAGAACATGAGGCTTTTTAAGTTTTCTGACAAAAATAAGAAAGCTTTAATTCACATCAATCTAAAACAAAAGTCCTTCCAACTTTTATTTTAGCGAGAAAAGAGGGTTTCAGATCAGATCACTTATTTGACCTGAAATGTAACACTTCATACTAGACACCTCTACTATGGAAAGGAAACAGAGGAATAAATTCACATTACTGCTGGAAGAATGAGAGGCCATCTCCTCTCCCTCTTACAAAAGATGTAAGGCAGGTTGCTCTCAATTCCTTAACTTTCACCTTTAACTGAAAGCTGTTCTGCCTTGATTGGAAGTGTGATCTATGGAACAAGAGAAGAAAAACAAAGCATCATTTTATATCACATTTTATCCTTCCTCAGTGTGGAGCCATGACAGAATCACACACTCTTATTTTAGTTAGATTTTTCTCATGTTGCAACACTAAAAACTTACTGATTTTTAAGTGGCTCAGAGGATTTTTGTCAAATAAACTAGCTTGCATACAGTTTTGTCAGTAGTTTTCATTGGTTCCTAGCTTGGGAGAGAAGGACAATAGGAACTTTATTCCAATTCATTTTTAAGTAGAATGATTAACAAAAACATGTTAAGAAAGAGAATTGCAAGTAATTATGTATGTGCATGTCCGTGACTCAACTTTGAATCATTTTTCAATCAAGTCACTGGTAAATTGCGTGATGAAGATGGCACAAACTGTAGTGCAAAAGCAATACATAGATTATACTTCCAAAGACATTATATTCAATACTCTAGAAGGACTGAAATAAAATCAATGCATTATAGCAACCATATTTCCAAAGGGCTGACAAGATGAAAATACATTTATTCACACTGCTGGCATGATTCATCCTTCCAAATATATGAACCTTCAAGTGTTTTATAAAACAAACCAATGGACTCTCATGATCACAAAAAACTTTGAATTCCATCATCAAGCAGAGTACTTCAGAGCAGTCATCTTCCTCACGGCTCTAGAATTGGATGAACATATTCTCATTATATTATATGCATCTTTCATATAGACTTCTATAAAATCCGCAGTGAAACAAATGGGAGTTTGTGTAATTTCACAATATATATAGAATGGTTAAAGTTTGTGTACTGAGAGAATATTTATTTAGTTGATCCAACTACATCCAAAGTAAATCCAACATGTTTTCTGCACTGTAGATTGAGATCCCAACGTAGTGTATTACAAACAGTCCAATCAAAATATTTCAGGTTATCCTAATACCTCTATGATCCACTTGCTATTTTCCTCTGCTGAAAGCCACTTAAATTCAATCATTGCAAATGCTATAAAAACCTTGCTGATTTATTTCTCTGCTGAGAAATTCAATAAAGTGACATAAAACTTGACATCTAACACATCACCCAGCCAAGAAACTACAATCCCGACAACCACTCATTTCAATCCTGAAGGTCTAACTTGTAGAGATATCTGCTGTGCTTCTGGAATTACTATTTAATTTTAAAATGAATAAATAAATAAATAAATAGGCATGAAAACCAGCATGAATAGAATAGGACAGGACTGTAGCCGCTTGGGGCATTGACCACCTCTCCAGAAAGACTGTTCCAGTGTTTGACCACTCTGTTAGAAAAGGAATCCTTCTTCATGTCCAGTCTGAACCTCCCCTAGCACAGCTTTGCACTGTTCCCATGAGCTCTCTCCCTGAATCCCAAGGAGGGGGAATCAGCACCTTCCCCTCCACAGGAATCTGTAGAGACAAATGAGGTCACACCTCAGCCTCTGACTCTCCAAACAAGAAAATCCCAAAGTACTCAGCTGCTCCTCAGAGGACACTTCTTCCAGGTCTTTCACCAGCTTTGTTGCCCAGATGTATTCAAGGACCTTCACAACTCTCTTAAATGGTGGGTCCCAGGACTGCAGTCAGTGTTGGTGGTGAGGCCACACCAAGGCTGAATGCAGTGGGATGGTCAGCTCTGGCTTGCTGCTGATGCTGTGTCTGATGCACCCCAGGATGGGGTTTGCCTGCTGGGCTGACAGGGCTCACAGCCAACCAGCACCCCCAGACCCTTTCCTGCAGTGCTTCTCTCCAGCCACTCATCTCACAATTTCTCGCCCCATCTAACTCTGTCCCAGATGTATAATCCAGCATTTGGACATAACAATTTCATTCTATTGGCCTGTCCAGTGCTCCAATCTAACTATATTCTTCTGCAAGGCATTTTGTCCCTCGAAAGAGTAAATAGAACCTCATAATCTGGTGTCATCAGCAAATTCCTAACAGTGCTTTCAACTCTTTCATCCAGATTGTTAAATGTATTAAATAGAACTGGCTCTAGAATTCAACCCTGGGAAATACATTTCTATGTGCATGTGAATATGAATTCAAATGTTTATTTATATGAATATGTATTATTATATCAAATATATGAAATTGAATTCATATATTCATTTTCCAATATATGAATATAATGCAGATATCAATTGAGTTTATCTTCTAATGCTAACATCTTGGTCAGTCATTGTCACAGATAAACCTCCTATCATTATACAGAAGCTAAAAGTATTTGTTTTTATTCTTTCTAATGTCTGTCAAATTCAGCCTAAAGACTGAACAAAATAAGAGTTTTCCTGGTTACAATACAGTTGAAAACTGTTTGGACTGCTCAAAATCTGACTTGTCTGCCTATAACCAGTTCTGCACCGCAAGACAGAAAACTATTCCTGCAAGACAAAGTTCTGTGCAGACAAAGGCTGTGCAGGTGGAGATATCCATTTCATGACCTTGTGCAGTTTCACTGGCTGATATCCAATAATATATTTTTCTACCTTTGGATCTTAAATTTTAATAGCCTTAAATAATTACATTAATTATTAATTATCTTAACTAATTATTTTATAACCATAATTAATAATTCTAAATTTTAATCACACATCTGAAATTTATGCTTGAGACCTCAAAAAAAAGTTAAATTTACTATTTTAATTTACTCTGAATCTGTTTAAACTTAGTAAGAAGTATCTGAAGACTCCTTATAAAAGACTTACAATGTAGTATGCTCATTATGTGGTAAACAGAAGAAAAAGCGTATGTATGCATTTACACAAAAACCAAACACAAGCACTGCTTCATTGGGACATAGGATATATCACACACAATGCACTCTAGCATTGTTAGAGGGAAAGAACAAGAATTTAAGGTCCAGATCTGGGAAGGTACTAAACATATTTTCAGAGAGATGGGAAGAACCTTTTTGCTCAGGAGCTTCTGGGCAATGTTGGGATTACTTTTCTAATCTAAGAATGAAAGCTAGTCACCAGCTTGAGCATTAACTTCTGCCACAATTGTTCCAAACAAGGAATATTGAATAATTTAAATATTAAGTATTTTCTCGAAGAATAAGATGTATTTTCAGTCTTACAGGAAAAATCTTCTCTTCATACTCCCCTATCACTGTTAGCTGAGCTGAAAACAGAGGAGAAAAAAAACTTGCTTTAAGTCAGTGTACAGTAGGCAATTTTTTGGATGAAATTACCAGTTAATATAAAATAGTTTCAGGATATATTAAATACCTCATCTGATTCAAAATCAAAACATTCCAAGTTTTTGTTTGCTCGTTTCATTCAGGTAACTAAGTGTAGATGGTGGGGGAAAGCTTTCTCTTCCTGATTATATATTGTCCTCTTATAGCTTTGATAGCCCTATTTAAAATCACAATACAGAACAGCTCACTGTTTTTCAGCCAGAGGTATACAGTAAATTCTACACAAATTAATAAACATATTTAGTGAACCTGAAATAATATTTCTGAACAACTAAATTATTTGTTTAAGGAATTGTATAGTCAGCCCTAGTCTTGATAGGTGCATCCATGTTTCCTCCAGCAGCCTCGCTTTTCACCTCTTAAAATGATAAAGCTCAGATCCAAATCTGGTTTCTGATCATTAGAGATGCATTTTCTAACTTTTTTTCATCCCCTTCTCTTTTCTTTCTTCTATTAGATTAAATGCTAAATTTTCTTCCTTTTTTTTTTTTCTTACATTCATGGCTCTTCATATATTATCATTTCCTGTTTAATGATGAAGAAAAAATACCTGTTTCACATCATCAAGTGATGATTTTTTTTCCTTCATCCAGTGCTTTAAACTAGAAAAATGCACCTTTGTCACCCTAGTATGCTCAACTTTCAAATTACTTCTTGAACTCTGCTTTAATGCCTAAAAGAGGAAGTTACTTGATCAACTCATCTACTGAGCCACAAACTGATCCTTAAATGTATCTTACAAGGACCATTACTTTCAAGTGTTGTTTCCTTTATTCCTATAGAAATACTTCCTGCTAAGAAGGTCCTAGGGGAGTTATGTTAGTTTCTTTAGATTTCACAACACAACATATGTGAAGTACACTAGTAGAAGGATAACATAGACCCTTTCCTTTAAGTAGAGGTGTAGAAAGGCAGATAAAATAATGAAAGTGAAACATTTTTCACCACCTATCAGGAGGGACACCTCTGTGGAGAAAACTAACGCACAATTTTTTTAAAAAAATTGCAATTCATGGTTTCTGGCTTGCACTGCTAGAAATACAAATAATGTATTATTATATATTCTATTGTAACAGGAGAAATGTTTTTTTTCTCATGGCCACTTTGTGGCCAAAAAAAATCTAAGAGACCTTTCTGAGGATGTACAAGTTTAATGCCTAAAGAGATTTAAAATCTAAAAATATTTTGCTTGGGAAAAGATATTAGGACAGCACAGTCATACCTTTAGAGACCTTTAAAAAGAATCAGAGATACTGATAAAGCTGTGCATAAAAAGGCAAATGTATGAGAGAGCTGAACCTGAGAAACATATTATAACGGCAGGGTAAAGGTAGATTACAGCAAGACTGAGAACTGTAATCAAAGAAAATCAGGAATATGAATGTTCTCTGCAATGGCAAAATCATACAGACACAAGCTAATTTTGCTCACAATAAAGCGTTTTCATTATTATAAAGAGCTAATCAAGCAGCCTCAAGTTCATGCTTTTCATTAGTATAACAATAAGAAAAAAAAAATAATATATATGTTTCCAGAGAAGCTTTTTCCACATCTTACAAATCCAAACCTAGGGAGCCAAACTTGTTAATGTGGAACAGGCACTTACACAAGCTCCATGTCAAGTCTGGAGGAAGCAGTTTTGCTCTTTCAAGCCCAACTAGATGAAGTTTTATGCCTTTATTTATAGGAAGCCCAGGTCAGCTAAAACTCAACTACCATGGCCAGCTGGCATCTGACAGGCAACCCTTCTGTCACTCATTACTTCTGACAACAGAATTTTTGGATTTTTTTTTTCAAATGCTCTCAAGTAACAGAGTTTATGCTGATACCACAAAAATAAAATTTTTTTAAAAAGTCTGAGGCTAAATAGGCAAGGTGGATCTCTGTAGCTTTACACTTAACTTCCTACTTCCTCCTTAAAGTTGTCTTTATAACCGGCAATATAGAATAAAATTTCCTTTCATTATTACTTTGGTACAGGTTTCACTAACTTTAGACATCTAAAATAGATGTACTCAGCTGTTATCATGGGTCCCTTCCATTTCCAAGGATGGTCCACACAGCTTTTTAATCAACAGCTTAATATTAATAATTGCATAGCTTATTAAAAGAACAGTTTCCAGCAGTGAGCCCCTTCTTAGTATGCATAGGTTTAATGTTTTGCCCTGAAGTAGACTTTAAGATATTTTTTCACAAATGCCCATTTTTCTCACACTAAAGGAATACTAGGAAATGTTATCAAAATACTAAAATTACTATAAAAAAATAAACAGTTTCAGACATGCAGACAACAGATTGATAATGATAATATTCCCATTCATCTTTCAAAACTTTCTTCTTAGAAATTTCAGAATAGTTTGGGTTGAAAGGGATGTTTAAAGGTCTTCTAGTTCAACCCCCCTGCAATGATTGGTACTACCAAAATTGTCTGGGAATTTGTCATTTCAGAGACAGTCAGAACAGTTTCTTGCCTGCTGTCCAATATATTATTTTTGGGATCTACACTTCATTACAATAATTATCTAAATCCAGAATCAATGCTGCTGCTTCTGACAATAATAATTCAGGAGATCTGCTACACACCACAGAATAAGTTCTGCATTTTCAAATTATTTTTTTCCATTCAAACATAAGCATACTAACTAATAAAATATATTAGCCAATTAAGCCATTAGCCATTAGCTATGTTGTGCACAATGGGTCTCTTCAATGTTTAGCTGAGCAGAAGGCATGACCCTGAATGATGGCTGAAAGAAAGCCCATTTGGTTTTCTCAAGAAGTGAGTCTGCAGACCTCGAGAGGCCTAAACTTTTCCCTATCTTTTGAGATTTTAATTAACAATGAGGTTCTCTAAGGTAACTTCATTGCTTCTGCATAAATTTCTTGAAGCAAAGACAAATGTAGTCCACAGCTACGTTCCCTGATGACTGTGACAGTAATAACCATCCACTGGGGACATCCTCTACATGCCAGAGCTCCTGGGCTTGGTTTGAAAGCCTCCCACTGAGAGATGAAAAAAGGCAGAAATGAGTAGTTCTGGCAGCATGTTCCTTACCATAAGGAAAGCAGTGACACTAATACTTAGAATATGATATTGAAGTGTACATGTAATTAAAACTCTCACTCCATTTTCCTGCTTGCCTCTTGCAAGTGGGACAACAAGATGACTTCAAAGTAGACTGCCAGCCATTTTTGCCAACTGCTTCTCTAAACCTCAGTTCAGCTCATACTTTTAATCAAAGAAGATAGCAGGAAAGATAACTGTGATCTGAATGAATTTTCATACCCTTAAAGCCCCGGTGAGAAGAGAGAGAGTTTTTAGAACAGTTGCTCCTGGGAAGAAAAACAATGAGGGAGAACACCTTAGTGACTAAATATTATTGAGCTAGCATCTGTTACTAAAATAATTATCAGCCTTGGTAGGGAAAGCAGGAAAATTAGTGAGAAGGTCAGTGAGTTACCATTGGCAAAAGAAAGTCTTGTAGTATATAAGGATGGATAATCTTGATGAAATCAGAAACATCAGTTAGACACCCCAAGGAACAAATGCAGACAAAAATGCTCAGAACAACTCAATATTCCAGTGAACAAAGTAATTTTTATAATATTGCTGTGGACTACAACAAGGAGTCCTTTTCTAACCAAGTCTACTTTTTTCCTAATGAACATTTATTTTTCCCCACAGGATTTCTCTGCTCTCATTTTCTCCTTTTCTCAGAAGCCCTGCAGGAAACAACACGGAAGTCTATTTAAAACGAACTTTGATACTGCAAACTTTGGATTACTACAATATTCACTGCTAGCACAGACCATTTAGTGAAAAATTAACAAATCCTCCTCCAAGATCAATCTGTTGAACTGAATTTGCTCTACACAGTTTTATGATATTTTTCAGTCACAATAAGGCTGTTTGGTATTTCTGAAAACATCTAGAAAGTCCACTAATTACTATTAATTTTAAAATTTATTCTATACAGTTTGAAAATCCAAAAGCATTTCAGCTGCCGTAGGACCAATGAAATAATTTCTAACACATACGTACCTTGCAAAAAAAGATAATTTTATATCCTTTGTCCTGAAAATTTTATTGAAATTTTACTGAAAAATAAATATAATTTGGGAGAATTGGCATCTATCTGTTGAAAATTCATAGCGAAAAATTGCTAAAAGACAGAACTAATCTACACACTGAGAGTAGGTAAGAGTACTGGCTATTTGTAACAAACCTAATTGTAGCTAGATCTAGGATTAAGTAGCAAACAGTAGCAAAAAATAGGGTAACACAAATCATCAGCTATTATTAAATTGTTAAAATAAAAGCAAGAGTTACTAACATGCATTACAGTACTGGTAAAAATCAAAGTGATTTAATTAATCAGAAAGATGGGTCAAGGATTTGAATGAGGATTTGGCCTGCAGCAAAAGAAATTTAGAGTTTAGCTCAAGCAATTATCTCAAGCTCAGAAGTTTTATTATCCAATTACTGGATAGTGAATTTTTCTACACCTCTCCAAATATGGAGCAGATGTTCCAGCACCAGCAACTGCGTGAATTAGTAATGAAACACAACTCATGACATATTTTACCCAAGGGCACAGAAATCTTTTGATTAAGCAAGTATTTTCATAGCAGCTGTGCAGCAGGCAGACTAAAAGAGTCTTCACCAAGTCACACAAAAGTATCTTAATTTGTCATGGTTTGGAGAAAGCCAATGACTGAGCAGTAAACTAAATTTCAAGAAAGCTGTTATGAACAAAAAAAAATCTGGGAAAAAAAACCACAGAAAAAAGCCCCACCCAAATCTTCCAGTTTAGATACAGTCTAAAATTGGTTGCTAAAAATAATTGTAAAAGAATTCATATTTAAGAAAAACTGTTATTATATCACTCTAGTTATAGTCATTAATTCATCTGAGGTGAAACAGAGTATGGGCCATTTGTAGTTTGGACCATGTTGTTTTTAGCTGGATCTTTTTGAAATGGATAAGAAAAACTTTCAAAACCAGCTTAAAAACCAAAAAAATGTGTTCCAAAATCAGTATTTACCAATATTGACCAAGGAATGGTGTTTCAAATTGACCAATATAATGCAAGCTACTGTCAAATGGGTTATCTCAAATTCTATCAGGCCACAAACAGCCAGTAACCAGGATATACTCTTAATTTCAATTTGTCTTAATGTCTATTTGATCAAAATAGACATTGCTGATCTCAAATTACACACTGGCCATGAATACAAGTTCTTCTTTCAAGGTGCATGAATTTTCAATGATCATTAAAAAGATAAAACATATTTTGGTATTTCTGACCTTTCCTGCTTACTAAGGCTGCTTCTGATTGACACATACTTTTCAAAATCTATAATTAAAAACGTTTCAGGAGACAGAACAAGCTCATGGGAAGTCATCACATTCATATTAAGAGCAGATTGTTGGAAAAGAAGAAGCCATGAAAACAAAGCAGCTATAAATGCAAGGAAATTACAAACATTGGCTGCACCACTATACCTAAGTCATACCTACTGTGTTTCATCAAGAGCAATGATGCCCATGATCAGAAATGTTTCATCCCTATTCAGCATCCTTATAACCTTAATATACACTGAAGCACTAAACACATTATGAAAACAAAGATCATATTCATAGGCAGTGCCTAATGTGACTCTTAAGAAGCATTTTGTGCACTGAATTACTCTTTTTATGTTTTTCCTTTCCAATTTACTCTGCTAGAAGCTGCTAAAGTAATGGCAAACATATAGGCATATAGAAAGATTCTTGGCAAGGAAGAATGTAGGAGGTTTTTTTTATATCTGTCTTACTTCCTCCTGCATTTAGATTGTGATTTTAAAACTTATCTCTTTCCATCCTTTTAGGTTTAGGAACATTAATGCCGTCCTGTCAGTGCTTTACAAATAAACCCAACGGCACTCAATAAAATCTGTAAACAATCTTTAATAAAGGTTTAGAACTCAAGTGGATAGCAAGGAGATAATAAAGTGCCTAATAACACTTATAGGTCACACAATACAACAGTTTATTTTAGTTCATCTAAACAATGATATGGCACAGCTAATACCATTCTCTGTGTCATAGTTTTAGAATTTTTAACACTATCAAAGTTGATTTTAGTGTCTTCTTCTAAGACATCACAAGAGCAAACTGCCTTTTCCTTCTCCTTTTAAGCTTATATGAAGCTCAAGAAAGCATTATTGGTTTAGAAATTGGTTTTGAATTAAAAATCAGACTTCACCATAAATATGTATTTTATTTTTTCAAAAACCTTTATAGACTCTCTCTGAGAGTGTTGGTCAACAGTTGGCCAGCAGATCATGAGCCAGCAGTGTGCCCAGGTGGCCAAGAAAGCCAGTAGCATCCTGGCTTTTATCAGAAATAGTGTGGCCAGCAAGGCCAGGGCAGTGATCATTCTCCTGTACTCAGCACTGTTGAACCCAAATCCTGTGTTCAGGTTTTGGCCCCTCACCACAAGAAAGATTTTGAGGTACTGGAAGAATTGCCAATGAAGGGCAATTAGGCTGGTGAAGGCTCTGGAGCAAAAACCATATGAGGAGCGGCTGCAGGAGCTGGGGCTGTTTAGCCTGGAGAAAAGGAGGCTGAAGAGGACCTGACTGCTCTCTACAACTGCCTGAAAGAAGGCTGGAGCGAGGTGAGAGTCAGTCTCTTCTCCCAAGTAATAAGTGATAAGCAGTAGGAAACAACCTCATGTTGCACCAGGGAAGGTTTAGATTGCATATTAGGAAAAATTTCTTCACAGAAGGTGTTGCCAAGCGTTGGAGCAGGCTGCCCAGGGAAGCAAGTCCCCGTCTCTGAAGGCATTTAAAAGGCAGGTAGATGTGGTCCTTAGGGACGTAGTGTAGTGGTGGGCCGACAGTTGGACTCAAGGATCTTATAGGTCATTTCAACCTATATGATTCTATAGTTCTGTAACATTGCATGCTTGTACTATGCATAGGAAAATGAGAAAAATCACAGGGCTTAAGCATCTCCAATTCATTTTGCCTGAATTGCGTATATCCCACAGCCAGAGGACTTACTAGCAAAGACAGTGAAATGATAGGTAATTTACATGCTTACCATCAAAAACATCTCTGTGCAACTAAGATTCATAATGATTTCATTGAATACACAAGCATGTAGTGATTTGCATTACATGGGCAAGGTAAAATATCCTTCAAAACTAGTTTTGATAGGCTGAAGAGCTGTTCAGTGGATGTCACAAATTGCCTGAGCCTTTAAAATGCCATAGAAAATGATAATCATGATTTAGGTACAATCAGATGTTTACTAGGGAATTTGAAACTGGAAACAGTATGTTACAGGTTTAACAGGAGATGTATTTTCCCTGAAGAGACAACACTGTGCTACAATCTGTAGTCCTCTCCAGAAACTTGCTGAATCTTAGACAAGGGGAGGAAAAATCAGGTGAATAGAACTTCAGCAAATCTGAAAGCTCTCATTCATGACTTGTTCAAGGAATGAATTAAGGGTTGAACTGAAGGATTTAACCTCAAAGTAATGTGCCACATATTTCTGCACAGACAGAGAACTGTTAATACAACACCAACACCATGAAGAATTCCAAGATATACTAATTCCAAGCTAATAATAATGAAACAATTTTCAAGACCTATTAGTGATTTGGATACCTCAGTTTCTAGGAACTCTGTATACATCAGCTAGAAAGAAAATAGGTTTTAGAAAAGTTGTGGCATATGATTTCACAGCCATATGATTTTCCTTTAATAGACAATTTATATCAAAATAATATTTGTTAAATAATTCAGATGCATACAAACCTGAAAGGTAAAAATATCTTAAGTGTAAGATTCCTTAAACTTTATCAGAAACATGGCATTCCCATGTTTTGGCAATGGCTTCATAGGCTTAGCTGGAAATGACCATAAAATAGGGCAATGGGAATAATACCCATACCTGATAGCTGGTGCTAAAACACATCTCCAAAACACTTAGGGCAGTATTTGGAGATGTCAGAAACATTAGTTCAGAGAAATCCTGATGTTGGGTTGTCAAGACTGACGGAAGAGTTCTATAACCACTGAACTACCTACAGTCCATGGTGAGACAGGCTCTCCTTTCAGCACAGCACACTAGAATGAGCTTGTTAAAATGGTTTTGACATTTAGTGACTGAAAGACAAGAGTGAGTGACCTCACCACCAGGCTACAGAGTTGTTCTCTGATCAAGGAAAATATTAACATAAGATTAAAAAAACTCCACTAAATTTCAAATTATTTTTAAGATGCTCTTTTGAACTGAAGAAAAGTTTTTTACAGTCTTTCACATAAGCAGCTAAAATGAAATTAAATTAAATATTCTAATACAGCTTGGTCAATATTTTTGATGGGAAACTCTTTAGACAGCTGAGTGAAGTTTGAAGCTTCACTTTGTAAATATTTTCTAAAAACTAGTATGGAATGCACCATAAAGGTTACAAATTTTGAAATCGTGTAGATGTGCATGGTGGATTAACCTTATCTTGATGCCAGGTACTCACCAAAGCTTCTCTACCCAGCTCTTCTACTGAGCTTGACAGGGGAGAGAAAATATAGCAAATGTTTCTGTCAGATATGAGGAAGCTTCTAGCAAATCCTCCAGGAAGCCACCCCTGTAGTCCCCGACTACCAAAACCTTGTCACGCAAACCTAATAGAATGTGGCCCTTGAGAACACGGTTTAGTGGCAGACTTCACAGTATTGGGATGTCTGATCAGACTCAATTATCTCAAAGGTCTTTTCCAACTTACATGATTCTATGAAAAGCAAAACTTGCTTTTAAAAGACAAAATAGTGCCCTGTGGCAATACTGCATTAATGTGGTGGAAAGAGCCCAAGTCTTTATTTTTCTCTTAAAAAGATAAAAGACCTTCTATATGTTAAGGTTTCTTGGCTATGACAGAAGGATGTTATATCAAAGTGATTATCCTTTAAATTCAACTGTAGTGTCCTTATGTACTGTTGAAAAATTAATATTATATGACAGTCATGAACCTCAACAGAGAATGTGGTTGACATTTCCTTTCAGCAGCATACTCTGAAAAATTATAGAAACTGAGTTTGAAGGACCAGCCACTGAGGCTGAAATGCCTTGGAGGGAGAGAAGAAAAGCACTCATGGTGAAATTGTTAGAGGAAAATATCTTCTGATTTTTAAGGCTTTAGACTGCCTAAGATCAAGGACATGATCAAACACGTAATTACTACCCATACAGAAAGAAAATTTTAAAAAATAATATCTTGTTAAATAGTGTCTCTCCTATTGGTTTATCATTTATTAGAAACTGTGACTGTTCTCTTCACAAAAAGTATATACTAGGAATTAACTCAGACTATTTTCTAATTATTCCCTTCTCTGGAATATTTCATGAACATTTTCATTTTGATATCAAGAGTATCCTTGCATGCAAGAGGAAGTGCTTGCTCTACAAATTTAAATTGCTGTGGTCTGTAGCTGCAGGGCTGGTTACTATAATCTTCCTCTAATCTCTCAGAGATGTTTTTTCTAATCTTAGAAAATTCATGTTCTTCACCAGTCCTCAAAACTACAGTGTCAGCCTTTGGGAGATAAATAATCAAATTCCATTGAGACCTTGGCTTCCAGTAAGCAGACTGCCGTGTCCTTTCACAACGGACTGAAATGGAAATGTATTTGCAGTTTTTCTTAAAGCATCCGTGGCCAGCAGTGGCACGGAAACACAGAACAAACTTCTGCTGCTTCTGTACCATTTAAAAATGATACTGATAAAATAATGGTAGATCTATAGAAAACTGTATGTTTTTAATTATGAAACTTCTAACTAACAGGTCCAAATACTATTCCTTCTTTAAGTCTGTCATTATTCTTTCTTCCAGCCATCCCTTTTGGAATTGCTCTTTAATCCAGTAAAACCCTCATTTTGCCATTTGACAACTTCTGCAGAACGTTGACTAGAACAGAAAAGGAAAGCTCCTTTCTTAATCTTGGGTACAATTTCACTGCCTTTCTCTGTCCTGTACTGCTTAGGAACACTGTGAACTTTGTAAACACTTCCCTCCATAGTAGTCCACGAAACCTCTCTCTTAGTTTCTGCTCTATTGGATAGGATAGTCTGAATCAATCCATTCGCATCCAGCACCTAACCAAAAGATATAATTTAGCATTTTAGTGAGGTAGAAAAACTAAAAATGTAAGAAATGTACCTGTTATATAACCCACCATTCCTACTTAATAATTTCCCAATTGTTCTTTTCTTGTGAATACTTAATGTACCTCCTCCTTTTTATGTCACAAGTGTCCTTGCATAGATGAGCAAGTTAAGCTTGCATTCATTCTACCTCGAGCAGCCATATACTTGCATAATTGCAAACAACTTATACTTTGTGATTCCTACATGTGCAACTTCTTTAGTATAACACTATTTTCCAAATATTTATACAACAGTCATAATTCAGGCAAGGCCACAATATTGTCAATAAGCTCTATTTTAATCTCGTAACAACTTTATATGTCAAAAGTGTACAGCTTCTTCAAGGACTTGTACAGCTGTGCAAGGAATTTTTTAAAACCACCTATTTATGTTTCTTCAGAAACAAAACTCAGAGCTGTACACGCCAAAAGGGGAACAAATAACTACAGCTGTAAACCAACTAAAACCGTCTTTCAATGTTAACTGCAGCAGTTACTACTATTAAAACATGATTTTGAATAACAAAAGCTCAATATAGGATTAAATTGTCTATGCCACAAGTAATTTAGGAATCTAAGTCTTTATGAACTTAGAAAAAAGTCTTCAAGCATAAAATGTTTAATGATCAGATTATGTCAGAAACTGGCCAGATATCTAGACGTTTTAAAGTATTTTTAAAAATTAGACCAGTGGAAGATATGAGCTATTCATAGAACAGGTTTCTTATTAAAAGAATCAACTGGTTTTTTTGTTGTTGTTGTTGTGTTTTTTGTTTTTTGGGGTTTTTTTTTCTCTATTCAAAAGATGTTATTGTTTCTGAATGCTCCTTATCTATTGCAGTGTACAGATGTTTCTTCAGTTATGCTGGAAGTATCCTGAGAGAGCAATGGCTTGAGGACAAATGCAGGACGCTGCTTCCAAATGGAAATGTATCTTACAGAAATCAAAAAGCCTGTCTCTATGCCCAATACTACAGCTGCTATTCTGATACCCTGGAGCTGGGTATTAACTTTCTACTGCAGTACAGAATACCTGTTAACTTTCAGCAAGATACTCAATGGCCAAATAAGACATCAGTATTTGGAAAACCAAATGAAAGAATTAGATAACTGTGTGCTTTTGAAAAGTGTATTGCATGACTATAATTATTATTATCTGGCTCTCTAGGTATCTTAAAAGCTGTGACACAGCCTTTCTCTGCTTCTACTTAATAAAACCCTAATTAATAGAGATGTTGGGTTTATAAAGGATTAGAGTATTTATCTCTCTCCTTATCCCAGGTATCCAAGGTACAACTTATGAACACAATGAAGAAAGCTTGTTCTTCCTAAGAACAGTGCTAGAAGTTTAACTGCATCTTCCAACACAAATATTAAGACCTTTCAAAGGAAGCAAACAGCAAGACTGAATGAAAGAAAATGGCTCCTCATACAACACAGAGTTAAGCAGTCAAAATTCTTGGCCTAGAAGTGCTGTGGATGCTTAAGGACTTCATAGGTTCAAAGGAGGGCTGAAAAGACCAACAGGGAATAAGAAAAAAATCCTCTGAAAGGTGCTATATACCCAGAAATCAACACTGGTTCTGACAGTCCCTGAGTTGCAAAGTGTCAGAAGATGAAAAGTATGTGTGCTTGCTACATTTTCCAGTGCATTTGTTTTCATTTAAAACAATATTTTAGTCCCATGCACAGTACTAACTCCTATATATCTGCACAAAATCATTACCAAAATAACAGAGATTAAGAATCTTTTCTGCTTGGGCCAATTCAACTTCCATTTTAAAGTTCTACTTCAATCTGCCAAATAAAAACCCTTATAGACTTTTTTTATTATTTGGACAAACCCAAGTGCTGCCACATCCATTCCTTGGCATGGTTGCAATAAGCACACTAACATTAGGATACAAGATAAAATTAAGCACTTTGGCAATTGAAGTTGGATTATCTCAGCACTGAATTCATTGCCAGCAATGGACACAGCAGGAAAAAACAGTGTGAAATACTTGCAATTGAGTTCACAAAAGTACAAGCAGCTGTCCACATGCAGAGCATCTTCTGTTGTGTCTCAAAATACAAGGAGTAGAGTACCTTAAATGTGGCAGCACAAAAATAAGTAAAGCAACAGACAAAAAGAGGAATATTAGGGAGGGAAATAAAAAGGAATATTAGGAAAATGCTGCAGAATCACATCTACCCATATGATTACAAAACCCTTTGTACCACCATTTGTCAAAGTCATGAAAGACAAAACTCAAAAAAACCCCAAAAACCTAATGAAATCAAGGAAAGGATGCTAAAACATATTTTAGATTATTCATTTGGATAGCTTTAGTTTGAATTTAATGATTCAGATATACATACATTAGCATAAAAGTTGTAGATTTTCAGCTTGCAAATGTCAGATAGAATTACTTTAGTCCTTTTGGAGGAGCCTTCCTGTGAACTGGTACTCATATTTTGCTACTTCCCCATAAATGCTACTTGTATATCTAAACTCTAGGGACATTAACCAAAATTGTTGTGCGTGTGTTGTGACTAGTGGAAAGAGTTTTAAATATAACTGGAAATATTTTACTGTATTGAAAAATGCATACATTTTACACATAATAGAGAACCACAATGGGAGACTAAGCAGATAGGCTTCTACCTCTCTAATCCTCTGTAAGATATAGGCAAGTATGAACAGAATGACAAAAATAATATAGAAGTACACAATGACCACATACAAATATATTTTATATCTGGTTTAGTAGGAGTATTCTTAAGAGTTAGGATTCAGAGGTAAAAGATACAAATGCATAGGAGCACCCACAATTTCTGATGTCCTAATTCTTATGTGTATTTTTCCACAACCCACTAAAACTCATGGGGAAAAAATTGTTTCAGAAAGATTTTTTTTAATCATTGCTAAGTCACCATTTTTACAAAGTTATTTAAACAAAATTTTCTTGTAGTCTGTCTTTCAGACAAAAATTCTTTTTAAAGAACACTATCTCAAGCAACTTTAATCCATCTCCAGTGGGTTAAAATTCCTCTTCCAACACTTGACTGCAAAATTCTCATAGAAGACAACTCCATTTCAGCTTTCAGTGCCAGATTACACTTGTTATACCTGAAGAGGAGCTGAAACCAATCCTCCATTTATTTGCTATGAGAAGAGAAGAAGAGCAAAGAGAACTGGGAAATGAGACTTTGAGGTAAGCATATGGGTTTCAGGTCAGGGAACAAGAAACTATCACATCCTAATCTTTAACTACTGGACAATGAAAATCAAATTGGATCCATGCAATTAATGCATAAAAGGATTTTCACCCAGACCAATTCTATCCTTTTCAATTCTATCCTATTCAATATATAAAAATCTTCCCAAGAAGCCACAAACTCTAACTGCTTCCAAAAATGGTGGTAGGTGAAAGAGAGTCAAAGCTAACGATGACAGTACAAACAGTTATTTCCACCTTTTTCATCTGTAGGCTCCATTAAAGGCAGACAGCTTTTGAATATTTGTCTAGTCCCTTTTTATTTTGTATATCTTTTAAGAGCAATCAGCAATTTAATGCTATTAGTGATGTACCCTCCTAAGCATGTCACGTAGCATGATGCCAATTTAGAGACTCAATTGCTCAGAGGACAAGCTGAAAAGAAAATAAGTGTTCGGAAGCTGCGGGAAACATAGAATATTACCCTGACCATGCTGCTTTTCAGTTTGATGCTGATTTGAGGCTCAGGGGAACTCTTGGAGGCTGTGTTAAACACTGTGCTGAATTAAGCAGTCACCAGAAAGAGGCACAGTCTGGACTCACCTCCTGAACAGTTTCAGAACGCTTCTGTTCTTTTCAACAGCTCAGTCATACAGCACATAAGCTTTGAAACAAAAATTGAACCATAAAGCTATGCAGCAGTGTAACAGAGCACAGCACAGGCCAGGGCAATATGACCCAGGGTACCTGGGGAAAGCATACTTTTATAGGCTCTGATGCGCATGGAGTAAAATGAGGAGATATTTAAGCTCCTGTTAAATTCAGACCCTTTCCACTAGATTTTGAAAACTCTGCCAAAACTATAACGAAATTTTACTTCCATTTAAGTTATAAGTACACTGCAGGTGAAAATAAGGCCTACAATATTAATCATACAAATCTGGGAGCACTTCAGAGTGCCTGCCCTGGCCAAGCAAACAGCAGGGCAGGGACTGCAAATTATTCAAAGAACCTGTGTATGGTTTTTGCTGCATTTCAGCAAAATTATGCTGGATCTGCTGCTTGTATGTATTCCAGAAAATAAAAGGGTGCTTTTCAAAGATTTGTCTCAGATATTATTTCCCACCTTTTCATGGTACACAAACCTACCATGCCACAGATAACTGCTGCAAATCAATTTTACTAAAATGCAATTATTCAAGGATATTGAAGGGTAAAATTTGCATAATAGCTACTTAGACTACAGTTCCAGCTGGATCAAGGTGCCTTTGAATGAAAAATATATACACATACAATAAAATACGGTGGTGGACACTTCAAGGAACTGACAGTCTAAATGACTGACCTAAAAGTTAGGTAAACATGTGACAAACAGCAGGAAAAAAATTATGACATATGTTACAGGTTCAAGATAATACGAGAGGCCTCATGGTTTTGTCACTGTACACGGGTACAAGAAATACAAGATTTTATGATGTCAGGAAGAGACATTTTGCTCTTGCTCACCAATCAAGTATTGAATTCAACCTCCATGAGTCAAAGGCAAAGCATTTGAACATGGTCTTGGACAGCACATTCCAAGGTTAATTCACAGAAGGAACCAGGCACATGTGAGCCCAGGGGGACAGAATTATCTTACTGATTTGCCCTAAACCTCTTCATGCAGTTGCTAATGTGCAACTCTCCAACACATACATGCAAAAACAAAGTCTGAAGCAGAATTTGGTGACACCTGGATTTGCCTTCCAGCACTAGGATTTCATATCTATTAACCAGTTTAATGCATTTATTTATTTATTGTGAGCAGACTCAAATATCAGAGATATTTGAAAATTATTTTATTTTTATTATTATTATTATTTTCAGGTCATACACTATTTGCACACTTTTGAAAACTGGACTTATTCATGCTTCTGTGCATGAAGACCTTGCGAGTCATTCTTTTCTGTGATATGTGTTTGTGTGCTATCAAGATACATCATTATTAAATGCCCAAACTGTTTGACATACACTGTCAGTGGCTGCTTAGGGACTTTTTATGTATTACTAACAGACTCATCAATACTTGTGCTATGCATAATCCAAACTTGAATACTGAAAATGTTGATGTTATTTTGATCATTTTGATAGTCTACAAATGAAAAGTTTCCTTTGCAGAAATAATTCTGGGTTTTCCCTTCCAAGTTTCTGAAGACACTGATAACTTCCCTTACAGTCATCTTAAAACCCAAGTGTTGCCAGCATGCTGACTGTTTTCCATTAAGCACTGGTATCTGAGTTACGGTGTAAACAGCAGGATAACAGCCATTATCTTCATGTTATAAGGAAGTCTAGTTCTGAACAGGAAACAAAAGCAATTCTGTGCAAACTGCTAGTCTGGGGATCTCTGTGATACTGATCTCTCACAACTATACCACAGCCAGTATTAGCATACTCAAAAATCAATGTGAGCTCCTGCTTTAAGATTATATTCTTAAATGCTGTTTCATGGCCTGAGCACCCTATGCCCTTCTGACACTTTCAGATACAGTTTGTGTCTCACAGCCTCTCACCCTCTGAAACTGTGGAAAGGGAGAAGAGCGATAAAACAGGTTTGAGAGCTGACTGAAACCTCTCAGGCAGAGGAATCTGCTGAGAAGGATCACTGCCATCTAGAGAGCAAACTGCTTGGCCTGCTGGACTAGCTTCTGCCTAGGAGTCTTTTAAAGGATGTGCATTTTGTAACATTTGTTTGTTATAACTGCAGACTCTGCAATCCTTTCGGATTCACTGTTCCAGGGGATACAGGAGGATGTACAAGTGGACAATCAGGACAAGCACTTATGATTGCTCTCGCTTAATCTTTGAAAATGTAAAATGTTCGCATAAGTGCTTGTACATTCTGATGGAAAAAACACGACTTGGTTTTGCCTGCTCAAAAATGTTAGGCAAGGTGTTTGCAATTGGCATTGTTAGTTTGTCAGCTTTTGTATTTTTTTCTACCAAAAAATCCTGGAAGGGAAGAATGTGCTTTGATGTGAGAAATGAAGTTGGTTTTTTTTGTATTGTAGAATCTGATGCATGCATGCAAGATAATGATACACATTTTTGTTGTCGACACTTTAAGAGAGATCTTTCTATTCTTTAGATCACATTGGCTACATAAGCAGAACCTCTGATCCACTTCTGTTGCTGTATCACAATGAAGGGTAAGGGAGACAAGGAATCCCATCCTGCCAGGCCCAAGGATCCCAAAAACTGGAAAGAAGGGACTGTCAAGGGCTTTCTCCTGGGTGCTTATGCCCTGCACAGAGATGCCATTTTCCCCACAGACATTGCCACATTTCCTGGGTAGAATGTGATTCGTGCACAATCAGAAGCAGTGCAGTTAATCACAGTATGGAAAGGAGACAATACCTTTTGAGAGAGGTCAGAGGCTGAGCAAGGAAGAACAATTATGTCTGGACAGTGAAAAGGGAAATGCAAAAGTTCTGGAGCTGCAGGAGCCTGCAGCAAGCATCTGAATTCTCAGGTGACTGTGACAAAGTGTCATTTTTCAGGTTTGCTCCAGTGTTATCACCTGCTCTTTTATTTCTATTTAATTGTGTTGTTCAACCTTCTGATTTCTAATACTTACTGTTATAGAAATGACACAGTGCCTTAATCCTTTCATGAAATAAGTTTTGACTGGTGCACAAATATAAAATGATACTGTTTGACCTTGGAGTTAGACACATCACTCCTTTAAAAAATATTATTGTTCCCCACTCCCACACTGAGAGATATTTGGTTAAAGTCTGGTGATAGTAGGTTTCAGCAGCCATTTTTCTTTTTTCTGGAATATCCAGGGGCCAAATTATCCTCTGGCATAATTTCAACAAAGTCAAGCAGAGGATTCCAACAAGAATTAAGCCATGGGCACCACAAGGCAAATTCTTTCCATCACTGAGCCACAAAACAAGGCAGATCGTTAACACTGCTTCCCCAAAGTTCTATCCAAATAATTTAGCACTTAACACAAACCAAAAACTATCCTAAAAGAATCAGTTCTACAGCATTTAATCAGTTGAGAAATGAGCAGTTCATTTTCTTGGACTGATAAGATACTTTGTGGTTTACTGTGTGTTCCTGCATGTATCATTTGTTAGCAAACACTGCATGTTCTCCTTTAGTAACAAGAAATAATTACTGAACATTATTTGAAGCAAAAAAAGGAGAATTATCCCCTTCAGAAAATACATATGAAATACAACAAAAGACACGAAGAGAGAAGCTATGTTTAAAAACATCATTTAAATACCTCAAATTACTCTTGAGGTCTCCAAGTGAAAAAAAAAATCACAAAAAAAAAAAAAAAAAAAAAAAAAAAAAAACAAAAACAAAAAAAAAAAAAAAAAAAACCAACCAACCAAAAAAAAAAACAAAAAACAAAACACCCAACCAACAGAACAAATTAAAAAAAAATCCAACTCATAAACAACAGCCAGAAATTCAAAGCATGTTTAATAGCATGGTCAGCTATGATTGCTCTATATTGGACTCACAATGTAATTTACTCATAATTTATAAAGAAAAAGTATGCAAGTCACCTGTTCTCTGAAATGTGAGCAGCCCCGAGAGAAAGCTCACAGCTCTGCCAAAAATATAAACAGACTTTGAAAGCTTCTTGTTAAGAAAAGGGTGAAAGGACATTTGCAAATAAATCTTCATAGACAGACTTCTTCAGACAGCCACGTACAACTGCTGTAGCGTATTTATAGAAGGTTGCTTCATGGTCACAGAAGTACTAAGTATACTAACCACTGGCAAAGCATTGCCCTGACACTTAAGCCAAATGAACTCTGACAAAGACGGAAGTATTCAGCCATACACTTCTGCAGAAGGCTACCAGTTTGATTAGTGTGTCAGAATTAAAAGGGGAATATGAAAGAATTTCTTTCTCCCTGCTTCCCCCACATCTCTCACTACCCTCAACTACTTCTGCCAGAGTCACCACTAAAGCCTTTCTTTTTGTCTTTGTCTATGAGAAATATGAGACAAAAGAAAAAACATTAAAGCAGTCCTAGAGGAAAGGCAAGGCAGTAGTCAGGAGAATAAGGCAAGATTTAGAAAACTGAAGTTTGTAAGTCAGTAGTCTACCATGGACCTCATGTGAGTTCCTCAATACATCAGATGGCCACTTTCAAGAGGATATTTAAGTGCCTATCTCCGGTGAAATATCTCCAGGATTCAGACAGCAGGATCCCCTTGAGGAGCTTTGTTGAGGATACACCTTGTGCAGATAGCTCACAAACTGCAGATTGGGATGCAGATTGAAATGCAGATTGAGCTCTGGGTGGGAGCCTGAGACAGGAGGCCATGAACTGCCAACGCTTGGGAATAACAAAGGGAATGAAGATATATTCAGCCAGGTGAATGGACACTGAGAGATACACCAGGAGCCAGAAACTGCCAATCTTTTGGAGTACAAAGTAGATGAAGACCAGTGGCACCAGCAAGGTTGATGGACATGGAAGGGGACAGGAGCCAAAGACTCGGAGGAAAAGCGAGACTGGAGCACAGAGAAACAGTGAGAGTATAAAATCCCTGGGTTCCCTTTGCTGAGGGGCTGTTTCTGTGTTGCTGCACCATGAGTAAATGGCTTTATGGAAAGAGTCATCTGAGGCTCTGCTCTGGGAAAGCTGGGCTGGCTGTGAGTGTGGGCTGTGCAGGGGGACAAGAGGGCACCTGTTGGGTCACTGGAGCCACCCACAGGGAAGGGGCCTCGGTCCCAGCAGTGAAAGCCTCTGAGCTGGGAGTGCCACTGACAGTCAAGAGACTGGGCAGACTCAGAAGTTTAACAGTGAGTTCTCAATCTCTTTGTGCCTCATTCCCTTACCTGTAAAAAAGAGGAAATTCCCCTTTCTTACTTGACTCACATGTTGCAGTTTGATTGTTTATGTAGTGCAAAGAGGTCAGATGGACTACATCTGAAATCCCAACAAAGAAGTTAATTTATTCAACTAGATATCTCTACTTTCACATGCACAAAACTTAAAATATACTTAACAGAGAAATCATTATTTAGGAGGAATCACGAAGAAAACGTGAAAGTATAACTCAACAATATCTTAAAAACTGTCCAGAATAAAAATGACTTAGCACTTAAGCATTACTTGGTAGAAATGAAAAAATTTTTGCACAGTCAAGGCATC
Organism: Phylloscopus trochilus trochilus; assembly: GCA_016584745.2. NCBI lineage: Eukaryota > Metazoa > Chordata > Aves > Passeriformes > Phylloscopidae > Phylloscopus > Phylloscopus trochilus. The sequence goes on from WQNJ02000546.1 coordinate 37,699,188, forward strand.
CCCTTGAAAATTCCTGAAACAAATTTTAAAAAGAAAATAATTTTCCCTTTTTTGATTTGAAAAAGTGATTTTTTTCTCTTTTCGTAAATTTGAAAAAGAAGCCAGAAATAATGAGCTTTAGCAGAATACAGTAAAAATATATATAAAAATTCTTGTTATGGCATTCCTCCTTTCAAAAACCTAATTAACTTTTAAGGCTACATTGGGGTTTTTTCCCCCACACTTAATAATCTTACTCTTGACCCCATGCTACACACAAACTAAATTTTCTTCAACTCTGAGAGAAAAATAAGTTTTCTGAAAACTATTTTGCTTATTCCAGGTTCCCGCGGAGCTTGGATTTTCTTCTCCAAGCAAAAGAGTAATGTCTGGCTTTTCCAGTCCACCAGCCTTCTTAGATGCTAACAGCCTGAGTATCTAGAGATGTTCACAGTTTTATTTCTCTTAACCTGAAGCAGTGAGTTCCTCTTCAAATAGACTCAAACTAGCAGATAATCCCTTGGCACAAACAAGAAAAGTGAGCAGGCAAACAGGAACCACTCCAAAACAACTCTCAAGATTACACTGGTAGTTGAAGGCACTTTACATTGTCATTATGCTTAGATGTAACAAAGTGAAACTGCAGAAGCAAGTGCTGCACTGAGAATGGCACCATTTTAACTCTGTGGGATAATTGTTCCAATTAAACAGTGGAATATCATGAAAAAACTATTCATTGAGCCCCTTCAGATTGCTACTTCTCAGCAAGGGAATTTTGTCTGAAAAAATTTACTTTTCTCCTCACAGACATTCTTACCACTGAGCAATTAAAGTCTCAACAGTCATTTTTTTCTTCTGGTTTGTTCCTAAAATTGTTCAAAATTCTTCCTCAGGAGGACAGTGAACAAAAGAAATTTCAACCTGAAATTTATGTATATATCATTCAAATATATTACAAGCAATACTCATCTTCAACAATGTCTGTATTTTATTACAACAACACAGCATGCTGCATTTTAATGCAAAGAAAGCTACAAATAAAAGTTGAAAAAAATCAGTCTAATTGGCTTCCATTCAACTTTGAATTTAACCAATAATCTTGAATTCAGTCTCACACTTACATTCAATTATGGCTAGTAATGCTTTGACATACTCAGTACAAAACATGTGAGCAATGTATTTTGTGTTATCCTCTCTTTTCATCTTATATCATCGTCTCTTGTATTTCAATACAAAATAGCAAATGTGTTTAGTCCCTTGTGGAATTAGGGATGCTGAACAAACATTCCACATCCTGTTGGCTGTTTCTATGCAAGCTTTGCTAATGATGACAAACCTTTGAAGTTACTATAGCTCTGGGAGAGACAGATGGTCTTTATGGAAAAGCCAGCATTTAAAAAAAAAATATTTTTTTTTTTCGTCTTGATTGGAGCCAAATTACAAAACAAATTCCTGATTTAAATCGGCTGGTTATTCTCCAGTACCTCAAACACCAAGTTTTTATTACAGATAACCCTGGGCACTACTGCAGTGCAAATAAAGCTCAGGTTGAAATGTCAAGGATTCTGGGATGTACTGGATGAGACTCTGTTCCGGTAGAAATGAGCACTCACTTAAAATCCTGTTGTAAAAATGCAAAATTAAATTTTATAAAACTCTCTGCACATTTTTGATATGTAGAACCAATAAATAATAACTTATCGGCAACAGTCATCTAGCCCATTCTGCCAATTTAAGATTTGTGCCTCAATACATTTTGCAGTTTTATCTACTCCTTATTTAATCTAAATATTTTCCATCAATTTCCTCTAGTACTATCACAGAACTAAATACTTTTCCGTCCATCTAAGCTTTATCTGAAGTCCATGTTATCTGCACATCTCAATCATTCACGTCTGAAAATTTAATCTTAAAGGCTCTTCTGAAATTTTTTTCAAACTTTAGCTGATAAGATAAAATCACCGATGGAATTTTATTTCCTTCCTTCACTTTTCTGCATTATTCTGCTTGGACAGGACACAAAGCTTAAAGGGAGTAGTCGATTCCTTAAGTACAGCAGCAGGCTATGCAGAGGCACAGACTACTCAAAGTGTTACTCCTGTGCATTCCAGACACTGAGTCAAGACAATCTCTCAACACTTTTTGGAAACAGTGCTCCAACTACTGCAAGAATGCTGATTGATCAGGACGCACCTATATCAAAGACTGCATTGCTGCAATTCATATTCACAGTGTGCCACACTACTGTGTTGTGCAGAAGGAAAGTACTGTGAAAAAGGTGTGCACAGAACTGAAGTAGAGGAGTCTGAACAGAAAAAGCAGCCCTGAAGTAAACCACTAGAAAACATAAAAACAAGGCAAAGATTCTAGCCAAAATCTATAACATTTTTCTGTCAATAAAGAAACTATGACGTTGGAAATATACTAGCTTAAGGAAAGGGTTACATACACTGTCTTACGCATAAAAATACAAATGCTTATTTTTAAAATCAAGACAAGTCCAGTTTGGTTGCAATGAGCTATATGCAGAAGGGCTTTGCCCTCCCCTTTACAGTACTAAGAGCACAAGAGCATCAGCATACATAGGAAAATAAAAGGAGACTCCTCACCTTCACTCTGTTCCCCTACTGCTCTCCCTCACCCTCCCCAAAGCCTGATGGTATTGCATGAGGAGTCCCTTTGCAAGTGAACAATCCACTCCCTGCATGGACTGTGGAAGGCACCATGGGTTGGGATGCAGATGCAGCTCTGTACATCCTCTTACTCTGCTCCACAGCCAGCAATCACATGCACAGTAATAATCCTATGCTCCTCTATCTCACAACTTCTGCACCTTCCATGCAGCTGTGCCTTCCCCATGCAGCGCAAATACGTTCCAGCCTCTGCAGAGAAAGAAGGCTTAAATGGTTTGAGGACAAAATTGCTTCCTTATATTCTGCACTGAGTCCTGCTAGGCTGCGTTTTGAAGAATAAGAGAGATTTCAAACTCCTGCTGTCAGAAACATTCTCTTTTGATGGAGAAATAAGATTCCAGAGCTGTCAATCTGGCACCCTTGCCAGCATGGAGTTTATTTTTTAGGACAGTTGTAACAAATGTAATGTAATAAGGTAGTAAATCAATCATCCATATTTTTGGCTCCTGTTGTTCACAGGCTAAGCCGTTATAAGATAGCTGGTTATATAACTACAGTCTTAACCCTTAAACCTCCAACTGAGACCAACCATAGAGACAACATGAATAATCAGGCCTGAAGTACAGTGTCTTATGCTATACTGCCAGTCTAATTCTACAAATTACATTTATATGTTTTCTGCTAAGTAGAAAGCATTACCCATGGGAAATAACTTAAACATTAACTTCCTTTCAAAATTCTTTAGATTTTTTTTTTAAATCCTCAACTATTTTGCATTGGATCTTAACATTTTTGATCCCATTCCTGCCTGTTTCTCTTATTTTTCTACATCAAAAGGTGGAAGTGTACTTTACATGCTTTAAAGAAAATGCAGGTATGTAAAACAGAGAAGACTGAGATTGAGAAACATAAATGAAAGTGGTTAACAACTCCAAAAGATTATGCCCCCCTTTTTTTAAGTTTATTGAATTTACTACTAGAGGCTGGCATCCTATTAATAGCATGGGTAATAGAGCTGGTCAATGCAGGAACAGACCAAAAGTAGCATCCAAACTAGGAGCTCAGTAGAAACCAGTAATGATCACAAGTGTGCTTGGAGCCTCCTCAGCTGTACCTGTCTCTCCATGGAAGAGCAGCAGCTCTCAGCAACTTCCTGTGATTTCTTCACCATAAACATGTGGGAAGGAATATTGAAGCCTCCAGGACTTTTGACCACTTCTACAGGCACACAGAAATGCAGCACAAGGTGCTATAAATACGGAAATGTTCTCTGCTCAACCCGTTCTGATTACTACTGGTACCTTCCACTTGCTCCTCAACCAAAACCGGCTGTAAATCACCCCCCACCTTATCAATTGCAAGCAGAAACTGCAACAAAAATTACAGAAGTCAGCAGAAGTGTATTTGGTGCCCAGCAAAGGCCATTATGTCTTCCTCGTGACATCTTTAATTTCTTTTGTTGTCATAACAGCTGGAAGTCCTTGGCATCAACAACCTACTTAATATATTTACACCGCAAATTGACCGCAGTGAAATGTAATTTGATTCTCAGAAGCCAATGCAATGAATTGAGCCCATAAATCATAAAGTTCATTTCTACTGTAAGCTCACAGACACAACAAAATATACTATGAACCCTGTTCAAATCAGTTAAAAGTAAAAACTAGATGTGATTTGATCTTGGTATTGGAACTTAAAAATGCCTGAACTATATTGCTAAGCATGTTATTTTAAAATGCTATCCTGTCAAATGGGAAAAACAGAGAGAGTTTAGTTCCATTTTAAATATAAGCACTTTAAATATATATATCCTGCTACTCTGAAGGAGGCAAAGGCCCTGTGGAAAAACAGAACAAAATACAGGCTCATGAAATTAAGAGTTAGTGTCATACAATTCATTTCAATGAGGCACAAGCTACAAGCTGTCAACAGCTGGGTTTTATGAACTTTTAAGGTTTGACCTAGGAGCTCATACTTATTACAAATCTACATTTTTACTGCATGTCAAATGGCTGCATTAACTTGCTTCCTGCACGTCATACATACACTTGCATTTGGGTTTTGTTTTTTTTATTAAATCTGTGTACTTTTTTATACCCAAAATTGTAAAATTGAGCTATTACTATTGTCACAGAACAAGTTGTCATTTTCTCTGCTTTATTACTAGTGGCCTCCCCTTTTTAAAAAACCCTAAAATTCACGCAAATTGAGGTATATATAAGTGAAAATTTTGAAGATATTTTTAGAGAAGATCAATTGCCAAAATTTTGTATTGATTAACTCTGTGTTTACAGATTGATTCCACAGTTTTTATACCATTTGTAAACTGAAATTATTGTTATGGACAGGCACGCATTGAGTTAAAAAGGAACACTAGAATCAAATACAACTTTGCAGAATTTATGTCTGACTTAAACTGATCATTATTTCTGGTATTAAAGTGGAGAGCCAGTTACATTCTGACATGTTATTATAAGCAATGAAAGCAGTTTCAAACTAAAAATCTTATGTATAAGAGTCAAAGAGGAACAAACCCATATAAATTCATAATTCATTCAAGGCCATATGAGAAGCAAACACTGAGACACCTTCTTTTAGGGTATTAGGCTATCCATTTAAGAGTAGATTACCTTATCACAAGATTAAAGGAGATGAACAGTTCCTGTCTACAGACAAAAACAGAGGGATTTGTTCCACTCTAAATGATTTTCATATATCAAATATTTGGTTACAACTGTTCTTTCTAGATGTATTCTACTTGGCAAATGTTAATGCAAAGACCATGAAACAGATTCAAATAAATCAGAGAGAACAAAGTATAATAAAAATGCACCAATAACTATATACATGAAAAACAGTCAAGTAATATTTTGGTTTCATCCTCTAAGAAAAAAAAAAAATAAAATTGCAATAAACAACAAACTCTTCTCCTGTATCCAGGTTAGCTTGAGATTTGGGAGTGGTTATGTTCATTCTCTGGAGGGTTCTTGAAAGAGTGAACTGCTGGGGGGACATACCTAAATCAATTCAACTATCCTCCCACAGCAAGAGGCAATGTTTTTGCTCTCTTTTTCACTTCAGCTGTTGGACACACCACTGGGTAATGGCAGGACCTCTGAACTCACAGCACATTGCACTTCACTGGCAGTCTCATGGCTTTTTTTCTGCCAGTCCATAGAGCAGTTTCAACTTGCTATTGCCACAAAATCCCAGGGCTCTGCAGGACCATTTACACTAATCAGGAACCTGGGAACACTTAAAAAAAATACTCCCAAAGATGTTCCTGGGTTTTTGTTGGTTTGTTTTTTAGAGAAAAGAATGATGTTGTCACAAAGCTAATACCCAACAATGATCTTAGATAAGCATCCCAGCACTTCAAACACCACAGAAGAATAGAAGCAGGAGCACAACAGTATCACTGCAATGGATCCAGAGTAAAATCAGGTTGCAGAGCAAAAAGAAGACCACAAATACAACTAACAAAGTATGGAACTAGAGATCTAATGATACCCAATAGACTAGAGCTGGGTCAAACAATAAATGAAATTCATGGTAGATATAGGAATAGACAAATTCAAGAGGGACCTACAGCACTCCATAATCGTGCTGAATCAAGATGGCAGTAGTATAAATAGTAATATAGGGCTACAGGTAAACTCAGTGCTTCGTGACCACCAACAACTTGACTTCTAGCAGAAGTGAAATGCAAAGTTATTTCACCCGAATACGAAGGACATTTTACACTTAGCATAAGCACGTAATTATTCCTTGAATTTAAGAAATAAACCCATTTAACAGGGGGAGAATGGAAAAATCCACACCAAACTGTTTTATAGCATTTTTGTGGGGAAATATTTTCTCAGTCATTTTACTAGAATAAAAAGGAAGGGAAAGTTCCACATATCTGTCAGTTGTACTAAGAAATCCTTAAGCTTAATTAAATGGTCAGCTCAGATAAGCTCTAATACTATATGTAAACTCTAGACGTGCAGCAAGCACCCTTAAAGACTTCTCTAAATATAGAATTTACGTGTTTAACACAGAAATGCAGCTGTTACTACGCATAAATATATTTCAGAATATTAAAACAGAAATTAAGTGTCATACAGGACAGGAAAGAGCAAATAAGTTAAAGAATTATCACACGCTAATTTAATTTTCCAGTAATACAGAGTCCATTATATAGTCACTATCAGTGGTATAAGGTCTAAATTATTTTACTCTAGGAAAATATCTTCTGAATTAAGACTTGGGAACTGAAGTATCTCAACAGCCTTGTGACAGGAAGAAACTTACCCACTTAATCAAAGCCTCTTTGTCAGACAATCAAAAGTGGTCAGAATCTGGTGTTAATACTGAAGGTCAAGAAATCAAATTAGACAAATTTTCAAAGATGCAAAGAATTTATATAACTACCCCTAAAACCAATGAGAGCAAAAGGATTGGTATATGTAAAATAAAATACTTATCCAGTCTAGACACAAGTGTAGGAATGCAAACGTGAATAACTAAAGTGAAATTTTGCTTAACAGAGACCTTACAGCATCCCTAGGGTATTGTTTGTCTTGTTTTCACTTCCATCACAACAGTTATGACTCCATTCTGCTGGTTTTGGCTGGGATAGCCAAAACCAGTGCAAGGGAGTCATAACTGTTAATTTTCTTCATGGTGAGTGGTAGGTGGCTGTGTTTTGGATTTGTGCTGAGCACAGGGTTGATAACATAGAGAAGTTTTTGTTGTCGAGCAGGGTCCATGCAGAGCCAAGGCCTTTTCTGCACTTTGTAGTGCCATGCTGGGAAGGAGACTGGGAGTGAACTTACAACGGGAGACACCTGGGACAGGTGATCCCAATTGATCAAAGGGATATTTCCAACCATACAGCATCATGCTCAGTCTGTAAAGTGGAGGGATGTTTGGAGTGATGGCATTTGTCTCCCCAGGCCACCATTACATGTGATGTGATGGTAGTTACATCCTGGGGATGGCTGAACACCTGCTTTCCCATGGGAAGCAGTGAATTAATTCCTTGCTTTGTTTCCATGTACAGATTTTGTTTTCTCTATTAAAGTGTCTTTAACTGAACTCATGAGTTTCTCAGCTTTTACCTTTCCAATTCTCTCCCACATCCCAATGGTGGGGGAGAGAGTGAGTTACTGCCTGGTATTTGGTTGTTGGCTGGGGTTAAGCCATGACAGCCATTTAGCTGGGGGAAATGAGTGATTTCATTATGTAGAATAATTGATTGGATGTGATAACTGATCCAGAAGTTTTTCTACCACTAACTCATAACTGTAGGTAGGTTGCAATGAGGGTGTACAAAGTAGACCATGACAGGTAAACAAAATCATTTGTGTGAGATAAAACTGCTGTATAGCAATATGAAATATTTCCAGTTTAAAGAGCTGGAAGTATAAGCATAAACTCCTTGATATCTGGGCAGCATCATTCAGGGACTTTGCAACTAGAGAAAAAAATGTTTCTAAAACAGGAACTGAAGTACTAATTTTTATAGCAGCTATCCCACTCTAAGGACAGTCAGCATTTGATACTAATTTTAAATACAAATTGCATTCTGGATTGTAGAAGGTTCTTGATGGGAGGCAAAGACGTGACCTTCCGCATAACATCCTTTTTGAAAACATAACTGCTTCCACAGACATAGTGTGAAGTGCTGCTTGTCACGATCTTGGTTTCAACACCATGCCATAAATTCCCCATGTCCCATTAGGGACACTCACTCCGTTTTCTTTTAACCAGAATGAAGCAGTTATGACAATAAATCCTTTCACATTTAAAATGAAAATAAACACAAAATATCCTTCCCCTTTTTTTTTTTCTGTCTGACAACTACTTCTTAGCCACACAGCTCTGCACATGAACCATTGTCAACGGGCTGCTCTGAAGACAACGTTCCAGATGGCACACTCAACAAAGCGATATAAGTATTAGAGGAACACTGAAGAACTCACTCCACTTCCCTTCCTATAATTACTGACCTGCTGGAACTGACAGCTTCTTACACCATTCTAATCTATTCCTTAGAACGTGTTAAGCGGTGACACAAACCCTTCAATTTTTTAATTTTTTTTTAGTCTTGTGAATAGTCAAACTGCAGCCACTCCTTTCCTTTTAAAAGAGCGCTTTGTATGCCCAAATCCCACAAAGAATAAGGCATCAAATTTAGAAGAACAGCTGAAAATGCCTTGTGTGATTTACTGAAGTTGTCACTGAAATTCATCAGCATTCTAGAGAACACTGTATGATAATTTAAAAAGCCCTGCAGCAGCACTAACAAAACACCCCTAGGGTATCCCTCCTCAATTGAGCTACATGACAGGTTATACAGAAACCCAGCTCTTACAGCAAGACAGTCACAGTCAGCTGTTCTTCTGCATTCCCAATGTAATAACAGTCCACAGAAATCAAAAGAAATGGGAATCTATTTGAAGGGAACAAACAAAAAAAAATCAAAAACAAACCACAAAATAAGAAAAAAACCCACCTCTCCAATCCTCACCAATCAATACCTAAAACTAAGAAAGAAGAAACAGAAAAGTTCAAATCAAGAAGGTGACTGAACCAGTATGGGGGGAAACTGGAAGCAGCCTCACACCCTTCTGGTGGGGATGGTTGCAGCTGTGAGACACACATTGTTCGGCTTTTAAATGCAGCTATCTTGCCCTGATCACTCCACATGGGATTATAAAGTGTTCATTTCTAAACAATGCAAGAAATTCCTCTGATTGGCATATTTTGGATGCCTTTGAAAGAGGCTGTGAATTCCTAGTCCTTGGGGCAAGAAAAACAGGTTTAGAAGAATACATTTCCTTCTTGCAGTTAATACAAATTAGCCATTTTAGCAAAAGAAATACCAAAATAATATCATATCATATCAATGCCATTACAGTAATAGGCAGTAACATAATATTTCAGATTTTTCAGACAACTCCCTTAAATATTTCCTCCTCTGCCCAAATTAATATGAACACATGCAGAAAATTAACTGGCTGGAACAGAGCAAGACTGGCACTATGCACAACAAACACAGACCTCTTAAAAGGTAATAATGTGATTTTTGGGGTTTTGTGGTAGTTTACTATGTCTGCAAAAGGACTATCAGTCTGAGGGTAGGGATCAGACAATTTTATTACATTAAGCTAATAGGAGTAATAACAAAATTTCCAGTATTTTTACACAGAGCTCTGTTTCATGCTACAGAGTATAGCAGGACAGGTAGGATTACAGCTTTAATAGGATTCATAAAATCATACTAATAAATTGTTACCCACAACAGTAGGGGTAACAGGTTAAATTCTGTAACCAGTCAGTATCTACAGCACCTTCCTAATGGAATCATGAATTTTCCTTCAGACAGTGAGAGCGCCGATATATCTTAAAATTTTAAAAATCCATTTCTGCTCCCCAGTGATAAACTGGTTATTGAAACAGTTGGGTTGGTGTGTAAATAACACTCTGATGTTAGATATCCTCCCAGCTCTTGAAAACATGGAAGCCCTTTAAGCTTCAGCACTTTAACATATTCTCTGGAGAGCTAATATAGGAAATCAGCCAGAAAAAAATCTGGGTAGTGGCTTCAGCTGCACCCCAGCAGAACTTTTTAAAGCCCCACAGTATGGAAACTGATTGTGCCTGGCACTGCTCTGGCAGCCCCTTGGGGGTTGGAGACATGATATTATGTTTAATTTGCCCAGGTAGAAAACCTAGTTCTACGGGTGCTGCTATAATTTAAACTTACGTCTGAATTTCAGCTTTTGATTTTAAGACTGCTTTGATTCATAAGGAATAAGGAAGAGTGAAAATCACTATTTTATTCTGCCTGTCAATGAGTTAGGAAAAAAAAAAAAAGGCGGGATGGATGGGGAGCATTTAATGCATTCATTTCACTTTCACTCCACACTTTGAAATGTACACCACTTCAAATTTAACATGGTAAGATAAACTATTTATATATTCCTAAATAATTTCAGTGTCTGGCAATACAAAAAAAAAGGCATTAATAAACCTTTATAATCTTCTGATTTTATTTTTTCATATTTCTCAAGAAATAGAAGTCACTTCCCTTGGTTTTGGAATTTAATAACATAGGATCCTTAGGAGATTTACCTGCAGCTATGTCTGTAAAGCCATGCTGCTTCTCTCAGCCTCCTCAGGCAGCTCTTCTCCACATCTGTGCCACAAGCTGCAGTGCCCTCACATGGACACAGAGCACCTAACAGGGTGAAACCAGCCAAACCTGGGCGAGCACATCACTGCAGCCAAGACCCATCAGGTCAGACAGAAAGCCACTACAAGGGAGGATCCCGTAAAGGCAGCTGAGTGCTACCTGACATCACTCATTAGTGTAAATGTTCATCTTCCTATCCACAGTCATTACTGAAATCACAGAATTTTACATAAAGGCAGTGTTTCAAAACTGTTCTAGGGTAGCGATTCATGGCCAAAGATTCCTCTCAGAAATTTCCATTAGGCTAATGCCTTTAAGGAAAATTTAAAGTCTAATAGTAAGCCTAGAACATAATAAAAATATGGTTTTGTAAAAAAACTTGCAAACTTAAAGTAGCAGACTTTAACCAGTAGCACTGGTTTGGCCTCTTCCCTAAACTGCATGTGTTGCACCTGTCACAAACCACCACAATATCAACATAACAGGGTCACCTTTTATAAACACTAAGGGTTTCATTCCAGTTTGGCAATAGTGCAATAACAGTTATTTAGAAGTTCAGAATTTGAAAGTAATAATTTTCTACAAAAAAACTAAATTTAGTTACAGAAATTTTAAGGGTATCAAAGCACTTAACAGAACAAAGGGAAAGGACTAACATAATTGTACACTGAAAATCAAACAAAATTCTTTATGAACCAACCATTACATTCTTGAGATAATTAATAAACCCTCAATAAAAGTGCAAATGATAAAGCACTTTTTCTGTAATTGATATTTCTCCTGTGATCTGCAGTATTATAGAAACATGAACAACTGAGCATCCCTGCAGGTAGAAAAAAGGTGATCTGCTGTTCGATAGCAAGTCAATCATTTGGATCATATTTTCAATGCAGTACATTTATAGCATCTCTTATTATACTCAGTATTGGAAATGTTTTAAAGATTTTTTTTTGGAAACTGAAAGTTTCTGACATGATAACAAATACATCTAAACACTCTATTGGTTAAAGAGAACATGTGGGACTAAATTTAAGCCATTTGAGCAGCCTGTAAAAGGACAAACAGCTGCAAAGGCACAGGATATTTTGATCACAGCTCTTGGGGAGCAACACATGCAAATTCAGGTACAGTTATTCAATGTGCTAATTTCTATATTGTGTTTTGGCATAGAGCATACAGCAACACATAGAATTCATACATGAATGAATAGAGAGGTATTCCATTTATACCTACATTTGAGTGAGTGTGTACACATGCATATAATGTGTGAAGTATGGTAACATTTAGCAAATTTTTTCAGAACAGGGAGCACAATACTTGCAGTTTGAACCAGAAAGTCAATTGTCTTCACTTCCAGACTCAAAAATAGGGCAAGCAAATCTCACCTTTAACTCGTTTATTTATGGACACAGATTTTATGCTTCCTTTCAACACATATTTTGCAAACTAATCAGAGACAGGGAAATTTAACTATGATTTTCTAATAAAAGGTTCATATTAAAAAGTGCAACAATTTGAAGCACTACTATTCTAAGGAAAGGAATTTTAATTCAAGTCAAAAAATTACTGTCTCAGAGTGGGAAATTAACTAATGCTCAGGCATTATTATTTTCTTTTTATGCACTGATTCTGTTTTTCTACATTAAAATGCAAACTGTCTACAGCAGGTGTTAATTATAAAAATAAGTAAAATGCAGTAAAGAAGTTAAAATTTTCTTTTAATTCTATATTCAGGAGCCAAAACCAGATTCACTAAATGCAATTAAAAGGTCTCTCTCCTTTGCATGGAAATGAACCATCCTTGGAAACAGGAAAGGTGTCAAAAGTTCAGATAAGAAAAGTACACTTAGAGCAGCCAAGTTGAGTAAAAATATATCTAATTAATTGGAAAAAATATGAAGACAATTCTCTGCCATACACACACTTGAAAGACAAAACACTACAGAGTTTTCCCCTTCATCTATCAAAAATATAAAATGTTCATATGAAATTATGAAAAGCACTGTAGGTTTAATTAGTTTCCACATACATAAAACCTAAACACGCAGTACCTATGTGAGTTTTCATTCTTTTGACCTTAGGTTCACCTCTTTAAGGAAGTCCCAATGAATTGCAAGAGGAACCTTACAGATTACTAGATTACAGATTATGGGGAAACAGCCAGAAAATTATGAACAGGTAAAGAATGTTTTACAGCCCAAGGAGGTATTAATCCTGCTCTTTTGGTATCTTCCACTTACAGCATTTACTCAGAGGTGGCACTTACAGAAAGATCAGATTCCTAGCACAAGACAACAGATTGAAACCTGGGGCACATAATGAAGCTCATCTGGTTCTCCATAAGACATTAATTTATAAGGAAAACATTTCCCACAAGCAGACAGGAAACCACATCAGACATGAAATATCTTTTAAGTGACATGGGGGTTCATTGTGTGGGAACAGAGCACTAAAGATATTATTCACTCTAGCATCTGCATCTAATTAAATTTGGATTTGAAGTTAAAGAGAACAGCAACATTTATGCCAAATGCTGGTCAGTCTGGACTTAGTAGGTGTGAAACTTAGTTGAGAAAGAGAAATGGACTTGGATTTTAGATCATGAAAAAATCATATCCAGTAGACTCATTAGGAGACTGCAAAAAGTTTGTAAGACACTTCAGATTTAACAGATTCCCCTAATGTCCCCCTGATGTTACTTAAAACTGTATTTCTCAAAAGAACACATTCTCACTAGATTAACATTTTCATCCCCCACTGGAAGCATTCAAGGTAAATGTTATGCTGTGGCATAAAAAATAACTTTGAAAACACCTTCAAGTATACAGAGCATGTGATACTCCAGCAAAACCTTTCAAGTATTCCATGGAAAGGCAGTATCAAGTGACTTCTCATAAACCATGACCTAGCCTTCACATGCTCCTCATATTGAAGTTGTTCTGAAAAACAAACCAGGCAAGTTCAGCCCGGAATTCCTCTTACCTTTCAAAAACTGAAGCAGAAATCAATTATTTAGCCTGATCCCATTTCTGTAGTGTATCTTATAAGAATGATATGTGATAGAAGACGAAATGTTCTGGAAATGTTACAGGTAACTAGTTTAAATTCCCCAGATAGGGGGGTTTGAGTGTCGGGGTTTTTTTGGTTGTTGTTGTTGCGGGGGGGGGGGAGGGGGGCGTGGGTGCAGTTTGGGGTCTTTATTTTTTAAACTAAGTGCTGTCTCTGGGAATTTTGACATTCACAATTCTGTTAGCTATACACAAAAAAGTAGTTCTTAAATGCATACTTTTGAGAAGGTAGTTTCCAAATGTACTAATGCGGAAACCACAGCTTAGCAAAAACATAAGTATAGCCTTTATTTCATAACAGCCTTTTCTTAAAACAGCAATGATAAAATAATGTTAACAAGAGACCATAGGAATTTAGGAGGAGTAAGAAATTATAAAGTGTGAATGGATCCTGTCAGAAGATTAAATTATGGTTCAAGACAGAAGTCATCTTACGTATCTATGCATCCATTTTTACAACCCCTAGAGCAGAGGTTGGCAAAATAAAGCTCTTAAACTGCAATATTTATTCTTACATCCCCTTTGAAACTTGGAGAGGCAAATATTAATGCCATATTCCAAAAGAGCACACTTTGAATGAAACCACACAGGGCAGATCTCTGTGGAACAGTGCAATCTACCCACTCAGTGCTGCTGTCAGAGATCACTGGTGGCAGGAGAAGATGGCAATCTCTGCCAAGGAAGGTTATTAGATTCCTCTGTAATCAGGAGTAATGCTGGCCAGGAAGTATTAGCACATGGGTCATCAAAGGTTGTCTTTGGAGGGGCTTAACATTTTTGCTACATAAGCCAAGACAGCATTTTCAAGCTGTTATCTTTACTCCAGAAATGTATCTCCTGTTCGAATATTAGCCCTTCAAAAATGTTTCAGCAAGAAAGACTTATTGTCTCTGGTTTTGTCATGGATTATTTGGCTTTAGATGATGTGAAAATAGACATCTCTCTCCTCAAAGCAACATAGTGCTAAGTTTTAGACTATCAAGCTTCTTTTTGATCTTTTCAAACAATAGGACTAGAAAGTAGAATTGTTAACCACTGCACCTGTCAAAAAAAGCTAGACTTGTATTTTATTTTAGTGTAGTCTGGCTGGTACCTTAATATAACATATCTGTAAATCTCCAAGAAATTCAGGTCAGGCTAGAAGAAGCACTACAAGTTGGTATCTAATGCAAGCAATGCTGCAAAGTCATATTTAGAAAAAAACCCAACTCTTGCTTCAGTCTTGATGTTCACTAGCAATAGCTGGGAATATTAGGGTAAGAAAAGTGGCAACATCTGATATTCAACAAGGTATCCTGCCACAACACCTGTTTGGCTTTCAGAGAGATACAAGATCGCCTGTGCTGAAAACAGACAATGTGACTTGAAAGGAAGAATTTGCATTCTTTTGTCTTTTGGCTAGCAATAAAAATAAAATAAAAAGTAGTAAATCCAGAAGCTTTATTGCTAATAGTATTGAAAAAGGAACCAGGGGAGTTTCCTCAGCTGAAGCAGTACAATGCCTATCAGTCATGGCTGTAACCTAAAAAGCTGGGCTGTAAAACAGCATTCTCCTCTTCCCCATACTCTGTCTGTAGTGCTGCCATGTAAACCAGCTACTTAACCAGAATGCAGAGTCAGAGGATCAATTTTGGAACTCAGAGACATCACAGAAATGTCCTGGTTTTTGCATTTGCAAAGTCACATCCCTGAGACTGATTTATAATTAATCTTACCCAGTCAGCTCACTGAAGGTACTGGAAGAAACACCTATATTCTGGTCTCAAAACAGAATCTATACTTAAAGAATGCTCTAAAGAGAGTTTGTATCCAAACATGATGTTTTCCTTAGATCACAGTCTAGAAGACACACTGTTCTGCTCAAACACATAAGATGTAAAGCCTGTTTGTGATCTTGCCACATCTCTTGCCTTTCCAGAAGAAGGCTTTACAAAACAGTGAACTATTTAGGAATTCCTAATGTCAAAAGAAAAATACTAGAAAACCAAATAATATGCAAACAATAGCCTGACAAAGTGGTGAGACACAAAGGAAGAAGGATCAATATGACCCTATTGGCAGAAATGCCAAACCTCCTTACAGAAACAAGAAACTATAGGTTTCAATTTATTTCCTAAGTGCTTTAATTACAATCAATTTAGCTTGTAACATCAAGAACTAATTTAACTGGCATAATCATCACTAAATGATGAAGGTTTTTAATTGAAAATGTTATATTATTCCTCACCACAGTATAAAAGGGAAATAGATTGATTAAACTACCTAAAAACATTAGATGAAAGAAAGAATAAAAAAATCTGTGTCACTTGCTCGGAATGTTAACCAGCACTTGTACATCCACTAGAGCATGGGAATCCTGTTTCAGTCCAAGAGGAATGACCCTTGTGGAAGAAAAGTTGCTGCTGAAAAGATTCAAACTTCCACACTTCTCCTTTTCTTAGGTACTGTCACTGTGAAGACTACAACAAAACCTAGTTTTTCTCTTGGGGATTCCAACCTCTAGTTAAAAGAGTTTAAATTGACATGACTGTACCACAAATGTCTAGAAAAGCAATCACTTCAGAGAAAACTACCAAAAGTCATTCTAGAATGCAAAAATGGGCAAATATGTTCTATTTTTCCAAACATAAGTAGCACTATTATTTTCAGCCAACTGTTTTTAAAGCAGTCACTGATTTTTCCTGCATATCCCAAGTTTTGAAAACATAAACTGAAGGTATTTCCTGCAAAACAGAAGAGAAATGCACATCAAGCAAAATTCTTCTCCCTGAATGTGTAAATGCAGCAAAAATCTCTAATCATTAAAACCTATATACCTCTTAAGTTTGTATAATATTTTAATTAATTAGAAAGTATTTCTATTACCTAGACATACACATCATACATCAAACAGTAACCAAGGAGAAAGCACACTATATGACTGTTGAGGAAGTTGTTAAAATGCAAGAGTATTTTTAAATCTTCTAATAAATATAGGCTGAGTACAACTTTAACAGTAAATAATTTCTTTTATTTTTCAGAAGAACACACACAATTACACATGTAATTAAAGTTTAAAAAAAAAGGGAGTTTTTATAGTAACACTCTGGTGTTCTGGTAAGCTCTTGACAGAAATACCACTAAAATAAGCTGTGTTGATTTTAAACTGCTGACACAGAATGTACACTAAGTACTTTCTCTTAAAATTCAAATACTTCACTGGACATTTGCAAAGGACTTTCTATAAATTTATGACTGACATTTTCTGATAGTCAAATATTACCTAAAAGAAGCAAAAAAGGAAATGTTACTGTAAAATTAAATAGAAAGGAAGTAAATCAAAAAGAGTTCTGTTCAAACAGCTGTTGCCAAAAGCTTGTGGAAATACACACACTGAAAAATCATATTAATAGCAGCTGCAGATGGTTTTAAAATCCATCCATCCATTACAGCTAAATGGGCTATGTAAAACTGACGATAACAAACAGTAAAAAGTCACTACAGTGACAGAAGCCTCCGTGCAGCAGCAGCAGATCCTCAGAGAACAAAGCTCTGAATGGCTGATGGAAGAGAGTGGAACCACAGCTTGTTGGCATGAGCCTGAGTATTTGACCATGATTCTTTGGCATGTACACTTCAGCCTCAGAGGAGTTCAAAGCTGCATTTCAGAGGAGTAAAATAATTTATGAATATGGCCAGTATTGAAAACTTGTGCAGCTTCCACTTCATAACCCTATCTTTACATCTTATAAATTGAGCATTATAAGAAATGATGTAGTTACAAATTTCCATCCTTGTTCTCTGTGGAATTACTTGTAATTTTATGTTATTATCCTAATTACAATGTACACAGCATAAAATAACTTTTAAGCTGTAAGTTATTCTGATGTCCTAAGAAGAGTAAAATCTTTAATTTTTACTACATTAAAAAACAAAATTCCTTAACTATAGTTTGGGGTTTGTCCAGTTTGGGGTTGGAAGGGTAGATGCCTTTGCTTGGGCATTTGTTGTTGTTGTCGTTGGTTTTGTCATTGTTTTAAGAATAAGAAAATCCTCAAACTAAAATTCACAAAAAATTAGCTTAAGCAGGCATGCACGTATTCTAACAAAACATTCCCATGTCAAAGTTTGGGAAAAGAAGATAGCTGACTATTCCATTTGCAGTCCTAGAAACATATCAATATAACCATAGTTCTGTTCAGAATTTTATGACTGAAGATCTGCAAAGAAGACAAAGTTTAATATATATTACAAGCCAAACAGTCAGAAATTATTCCCAGATGAAACTTATTAAAGGCTAAAAGTCCCTGAACAAAACCAAGTTTTACACCACTGCTTTTCAAAAGACCTAATTAAATATATAATTGATTTTCATTAGGGAGCTGTGGATAAAGAAAGTAACACAGTTTGTGAGAAAAAAACTTAGACTGCTGAAAATGAAAAAGTGAATTACCTGAGTGATTTAAACTGTAAATGCCAGAGGCAAGCCATGACAACTGAAACCTGAATCACATATCCTTTGAGTTCTGGTTGCCAGAAACCCATTGTAAGATTCTTTGCAAGATTTTGAGCGAGTCAGGACACAGGAATGTTTCATATTCCACACCTGCATTTGGGCTGGCTGAGAAATTTTATTTAGTTGCTAATTTCCCCATTGGTATTACAAGTAGGTGAAAATGCCTGCTGGACTACTGGATAATTTGCCAGATGAGAGGCTGATATAAGATATTTCTAACAGCAGAACACTGAGTACCTGCAGTCCCTACTGCCATAGTGCTCTCCCTTAAAGCAGATGAATAAACAGTTCATAAGTAAACAACTAAAAATGCACTAAAATTTTTAAGTGGTTTCACTGTAATCATTGGTGTATTAGAAATGTCAAGGCAGCCATAAATTCATGATAATTAGCCATCAAAACCAGGCTAAACTAAATGCAGTTATTAAATGTTGGGAAAATTAATTAAGCTTAAATGCTATATATTAAAACCTATGGCTGTAATCGAGAAACTGAAATTTGGGTTTCATTCTGTAAGCTCTGCAATAAGAGAGACAGAAATCAGTTTTTGTGAAGGTTCCAACTCCTGAAGAGCATAGCTCTATCTCGCTTCCTTGAATTTACTTTGAAAAAAAAATTTAAAAGAAAAAATAAAAAAAAGGAATGGCTGTAACATCCAGAGTCTTAAGTTATTAAGACTAAATTCAGTAAGCTGTGAAGGAGAATTATCTGGGCTCTAGTCCACCTCATTTTTTAAATGGGCCATTCATCAGTATAAACCTCTACGACTTGCAAGTTAAATGCTTGTTTAAACAAGTTTCTTTAACAGACAATTTCTATTTACTGCTATGGTCAATTCTTTTAAGAATTGTTATTGCTAAGAAGCAGACATTCATCAGCAACATGCAGCATTCTACAGCAAACAAGAATTTGATGTGATCAAAAACTCATTGCATTTGAAAAGAAGCCATTGAAGCCATTGAACACTTTATGAAAGAGTGGATTTCCAGATTTAAAAAACTCCTACTTCAAAGTTTTCCAAATTTTAAATCACTTTTTTTTTCAGGTTTTATCTTTATTCCAGCTTGAAATTTTTTTGTGTGTGTGTTTTTGTTTTCAGTTTTAGCTAGGAACCAGCAGTGTGAGGACAGGTTGTTATGCAGGCAGATATGTCAGCTTCATGTTTAAATAACCTAAAAAGCATAGTGATCTTAAGCAATATTTTCCTGGCTACAAAAAACATTGTTTATTCTCTTAACTCAGTAGGAAAACAGAGTTAGAGAACCCATCATGTATAAGTTTACTGAGACACAGACATATTTAGAATTGTTGGACAGAGATTTGGTCCCTTAAGAAGGGGAAATAAATACATAAATAAAAAGTAAGTTTCAGACTCATTGCTATCCTTTTCCTGGCACCAGAGCATTTTAAATAAATTTGTTCAATCACAAATCACTAAGTAGCTGGATAACACTTAATTAGACCATATTATCACCTGTTCTTTAGGTTATGCATATCAGTAAATTAAGAAGTCCAACCTCAAACTGGTACAAGTCAGCAGTCCTTTCCAATGCCCTTTTTGTGGTCTTATGAGAGTCAAGATACTGGTGCAAGTCCACTGTTCCCTTCCATTGTATTCTTTGATCTGAGCTCTTTAATCTGAACTGAAAGAGGTAAGCAGCATCTCACAAGATCTGACCCAAAATGTTTTCCTAATCTCCATCTATCCAGAAGTTTACTCATGCTATGAATGCTGATTTGAGTTAGACTTTTCCAGCACCAGGAAAGAGTGTCTAACCAAATTTGGCAAGAATTGTAAAAAGCATTACAGTCTAATTAGACTATTTATTTTCACTTAAAGCTCCACATGAGACGAAAACACACAATTAAGAAAGATACACAAAACTCTTCTACCAAATGATTCATCATCAGTCTCTAACGAGAATGTTTTCAAAGGTAGCATTTCAAAAGTTAAGCACATTTACCAGAAAATAATGACCATTCCTCTAAATCTTTATACTAATAATACTGGAAGTATATCTAAGGTTATAAGCAGGAAAGAAGAAAAGCACCTGTAATTGACCAAAAGCTATTTAGTTGTCTTTAACAAAATAGCACGTTTATTATAATACCAAAACACCAAAACAAAGCTGGTTTAGCAAAGAACAGACAGAAAATACGTTGCACAGAAAATGGAAGGATTTGTACTCTGGAGAAAGGCTCACAGAATGGAGACAGAGAAGAGAAATAATGGAGAGAATGATGCTGGAGAGGAAAATAAGATGGGAGGAAAACAACAGAAGAAGAAGAAAAAATGTTGTTAAAAGGATTTCTGTTCAAGGGTAATACCACACATTTTTCTGGATATATTTTAGCATAGTTTTCAAATTTGGGCTAATTTACATAGGCTGGAAATGCAGAATTAAAGGTGTCCTCAGCACATTTTCTTCAATCTCCCTAAGTACTTTGCCTCCCTAAGTACGCTCTGAATTAAACTGAAATGAATTCTTTGATGTGCAGGAGAGAAAATGCCAAAAGGTCAATAGGCAGCTTCATTGTAACTACTTCAAAGAACACTATGCTTCTGTGTTTTCTTTGACAACATAATATTAATTTAATACTACATTTCTCTTTCAGAAATGGGCTATTCAGCATAGTGACCACAAAGCATCTACTGAGTAATGGGAAAACATGCCACTCTGAGTTCCTGTGTACTTACAATGCGAATTTATGACCATTTACATCCAAGATTCTGGACTACAAATTCTGTAAGGAACACCAAAAAAAGTACTGAGAGTATTTAAAAAAAAATCCAGGATATGTTTCAAATCCTCACACCCCATTCAGCAGATAAATTCAACTATGTTCCATTATAAGCTTGAAAATCTGATACACTGGCCTTCTCCATAAAGCCAGAATAAATAAATCCTTTATTGTGGATCTTTCCTGCCCTTCCTTTGCCCCCAAATAATTGCTTTCTTTAATGCTCTCTTCACCAAAAATAAATAGAGACTCAGCTTAAACTGAAATAGAAGCTGAACATGGCTTGAATCTTTTTTTCTCCCCACCCCAGCTCATCCAGAGTTCCTGGGGTAGAGCCCATTAGCAGTGCATGAAAGCAGATAGCTCAAAGCCCACATAGTTATTCCAGGATTTAAATACAGATTGGAAATGAATGTCCTGTGGATAAATGTCTGTGAAAAACACAGAGGAGAATAAGTGCTTGGGAGATTAAGAGATTTACTGTAACCTCTGTGAAAGCTGAACAGTTAAAGGGCAGGAATTCTTCATTTTTCAATCAGCAAATTTAAAGGGGCAGAGATTTATACATTATCTCAGCAACTAATTAAAACCCTCTGTATGTGTGCACATGTGGTAGATAAAGTAGATACTTTCATACTTTTATAAATCAGTAGATGTATATTACTAACAGATAATGGGACTATTCTGGTCAGTAACATCAATATAAATGCTAAATTTCTTTATTTGTTCAAATGGCACTTTGGCTAGTTCCTAAAATAATTTCAGTTGGTAAAGACCTTTAAGATCATAGAGTGTAACAATTCTCTATAAGTAATCAAGATCTCTGCCTGAATTGAAGACAAATAATTTCTTATTACTAGAACAATACATCCCCAGTAAAAAAAAAAAAAAATCAGCTACAACTTGGTTGTACAATTCTCCCATCTTTATGCTTGCTGGATCATTTTTATTACCTATTACTCATGGGAAACCTAAATGTAGACATGCCGAGGAACTGCTATGACAAACCTGTCAGATGTTATTGCCATTCTCTTGCCCTATTCTTCCCTTTAAAGCAGAAAAATTGAAAGAATACAGAAGTTCAAGTGTTCAAATAACAAAGATTTGCTTCACACCAAAGGTTAAATATAACAGTCACATGCCTGAAGATCCTGCTCTCCAAATAAGATGAGGCCATGCACGGACAACAGATATACTGAATCCATATGTTGCGTGATTAATCCTGGCCATGCTTTGCTGTTTTTGAAATGATGAACCTTCAGGAACTGTAATACAGAAACAAACCCCTGATGTGGAAATGTGACTGCTGAATATTGCTCACTCTCCTATTTTGCTTGAGTGCTATGCATCAGAAAGTGTATCCAGATCTAGGAGACTCTCAACATTCTCTATGACCAGAGTCACCAGCTTGCCTACCCTTCATCTGTCCCTGTCCTACATTGCTCCCTTTCAAACTGTAGCCAAGGGCAATATTCTCATAAATATCTTTGATACAGCAAATCCCTAAGGATTCTAGCAGTGGGATTCACGTAAAAAATAAACACAATCACATTCTTATGCATCTGATCTCACCTTCCAAAGGCATTTAAAAAATCACAGATCAAGCCCCCAAGCATTTACTCAGAAAAGAACCCTTCCAGAATTTCCCAGCAGCAGCTTCAAACACCAATGCACTGCCAGGTAAATGAAATACCCACCAGGGCTTTTTTAACTTATTGCAAAAAGCCAAAGATGTTAGAATCTACTGCACCTGTGGGAATATTAGGTCTTGTATGTTAACAACCACTGAACAATAAAAACTTGTTAATTTGATCTCTGCAAAGAAGAAAAGACATTAAAAAATGCTGCAAAATTCTGAGCAATTCTATAAACTTCTTGAAAACATAGCTGCCAACGCTTTCAGTATTCATACAAGGAGTTTGTAATGAAGCTGAAAGGGAGCTTCTGAGGGAATTATTTCTTTGCAATTTAGTTTGATAGAAGTTATGTCTGAATGCCAAGGTTCATCAACAAAGAAAAGCAAATAGGAAAAATGGCTGCATTTTACAAGGTGAACTTAGGAAAAAAAAAAACAAAACCCAAAGCAATAAACCTTAATTTCAATTTTTGATGCTACCAGTATTTTGTGCTATTTGTAGTATTTTTCTAGGGTCTTCACATTCCTTCTGCCTTACATAGTGATAAGGGTAACAGAATCCCCACCTCGAGGACTGCCAACATAGCAAATATAATATTACCATATGGTATTAAAAAATTCCATACACATCATGATCTAATTAAACTAGTGACAGAATTAAACTAGTGACAGAAGAACAACTGATGATACTGCAACACAACAAATAGGCTATGGGTCTTTTTATACTCTAAGATATTTTTTCCTTCTAATAAAGTACAAAGAGTGAGGTATGTTTTATGTTTCTATGAGAAAAATTCCAAGGCTCACCCAAGACTTTCTGTGCAAGGAGACCTGGATTCCTCAGAGGAAATGTGTGATTCATTGCTCAGTACTTATATGTTCAAAAATAAATTAAATAAACTGGGGTAAATCTTTCTTGTGCTGAGTCAGGTGGGAAAGTTGGGTTTGCATTTTGTTGTGTTTCTACCATTTGCATGGGGTAAAAAATACAATGCAGAAGTGCCTTTTCTTAAAACATAGTTCCAGTTACTAAGAATATTTTTTTTTCATTTGTGTAGCACAGAAGCATTATTTTTAAAGTCTGGATTAAAAAAAAAATAAATTAAAGTATCATTGAACCCAGAAAGCTGAGAAACGCCACAGTTGAACTTTGAAGTCTTTAACCTGCTCAAAATCAAGCAGTCCTCAGATAAGCACTTCACTGAAGCTTTCCTCAGATAAGGACTATAAATTCTTTTCCCAGGGTTCCTTGAAGAAAAAGGAGGAAGAAATGACAGAGTAGCAGATCTGGGGAGAGTATTAGGTTTGTGCATATGTCTTTTGCTTTGTCAGCTTGCAATTTAAGACAATTCCAACTTCTGCTGGGTAATTTACACCAACCTGCCAGCGTCTGGCAGAAGGAGCCCACCATCTGAGGAGGAAATGTATGCACCAGGCACTCAAATTAGTGTGACACATGAATTATATGGAAATTTATGCTAATTTCCTTAATGGCTTCAAGATGGTCAGGAAACAAAATATATTCTATGTTTTGTCAGGTTTTGAATTACTTCAACGTGCAAGACAAACAGTCCCTCCCCTATTCCGTAGTCATCCCCACAGTTGTTCATTTACTTATTGTAATAATTTCCTATTTTTTTTTACCTCTGCTAGTTAATCCTATCCTATAAAAACTAATTTTCATTACTAATTTTCTCATCAAATCAGGAAAAAGCACGGAGCAACCCAATCCAAATCCTACTATCCCCTGATCAGCCAGTCTCCTCATGTCACAGCACTGATTCCATTTCATTCTGCATAAACCTAAGTTTGTTCAGGGGTTCATGCCACTCTTCACAGGGTGTTGTGAAGGACATTTTACTATCAAAGAGCACTTCACCACAGGAGCCAAGGCCTTCTAAAGTTTTCCATGAGATTAAACAGAATGACCTAACCTCACATATTGTTACTGCAAAATGGTCTAGTAGGAAGCTGCTGTTGGCCAGATTAGTGCCTTCGGTGTGGGTAATATGCTGTCTTTCCCATAGGGCTTCTTTGGGTCACAGTGGGTGTTTTTCAGCCTCATACAATATGAAGAGAAAAGGAGACTTAGGCTCATTTTTACACAAAATAAACAAACTGAGCACATTTCAAAATCCTGCTGTGTTTTGTGTATGTATTTCTGTCTGCATTGATTTCTAGAATGTTGTGAAATGCCTTATTATCAAAGGAATATAAAGGATGAAGCAGACATCATTTATTTTCATCCCCTCCTTGTCTTTCTGAAGAAACTGTTCTATTAACTCACCAGCTCTGCCATTTTGTGTTTGCACATGCTGCTTCAGCCAGCACATTTGAACATAACATCTATAGCAGGTGAACTGTGGAGCATGGAGAGTTCTGTCAGAACACATTAACCAGAAATCCTTTGGATATCCACAAACAGTAAGTCAGGGTGACAAGCCTCTTTCTCGGTAACTTTGGGGATCAGATAAGGTTGAATACTCAATCTTTCTGTGATGATGCTTCATAAAATATCCACAGTTAGTTAGCAAAAAAAAAAGAAAGCAATATTATGAAGATCATTCTCCAAAGAAATTAAAAAAGATTGACTACAGAAAGGAATACAACTCTTTACTACAATATAGCAGGGATACCTTAGTAGCACTTAGCATAGTAACTGTACCTCTCCATATTCCATGAGGGGAAAAAAGTCTCACATATAGATACGATGTTTCATTAACCTTATCAACAACTAACATAATTTTAGAGATCTGTCAGAATTAATAATGCCTATTCTTGCCAAGTGTTGATTTATATCAGCTGTATCATGTATGTATCAGTATGAATATGTATCAGTATGAATACTAATGTGTGATGAGCTCTCTTAACTTTACTGAATAGAAGAACATAAACATTTAAAAATGGAAAAACCTTACATCACACCAAGAAAGAACAGGTTTTCTGGACTATAAAATTTGCATGTGAATAAAAATAATAAAAACTAAGAAGAAACATAACTCATCTTTCTGGATCATTTGAAAAAAATCTATTCCTGCTGAGGTTCACTTGAAATCATCATGAATATGATTTCTGATTTGACAAAATAAACACATACTGTTTGGAAAATTCTTTTAAATAATAAATTACTGCAACGCTTCAGAAAAAAATTAATAATAATAATAATAATCACAAAAAAACACTAGTGACTACATTTTTCAAAGATTAAAAACTAACTGCTGACTACCATATAGGACTCTGGGCTAATCAGCAGATTGTACACAAATGCACTCCCTATAAAGCACAGCACTGGAATTTTCTGCCAAGCTAGCCAGAGCTAACAAATTCCTATGCAGACTAAGAATAAAGTGGGCTTTGTGGGTGTACATGTGTGTGTATGAATATATAATCACTTCACTATACTCAGAAGTGCACACATTCAAAATTAGCCAGACCCTCTGGTACTCTCATCAGAATGGTTTTGTAGGATTGGCTGTATGCAAAATCAAAGAAAAAAAAAGATTATTTCCCTTACAACAAAATTTTCAGGCATATAACAGATTAAACTAACCTATACTACAAAATTTAGTGAAAATTTTTTCTCTTTACCAAGAGAAAAATAAATTTATAACATACATACAGCCCACAGAGATAAAATTAAGAGTCAATCTGTTGAAATAAACTCTTCGGTTTGCAAAGAAATTAAAGCATTGGTAAAATTAAAATGTTTCTTTCTTGAATAGTACTGAAACTTCTATGCCAGCTACGAGCTAATTTAGTTTCTCTTTCTTTATCTGTAACATTATTTATTTCCACAATCTTTTAATTTGGAGTGCTCCTAAGACCAGAGAGGCTTGCCACTGTTCTTGAAAGTAAAGTACTGTTATTTCACAGTAAAAAGTCTTTAAATGACAACACTACAATTCTGAATAATCTATGTTTCTTAAAGCCTGACAGTTCCAGGATCTTTTCTTTGGCTTTCTCAAGTATATTTCATTTGCTTTTGACAAGGGTCACTGATATCAAAAGAGTCAGTGATAAAATCAATACAATACAGTGAATTACTGTGGCAGTGTTTTTTTCTTAAATACTTCAAGATTTTAAAACATTAGGAATACCCTTCTACTGATGTGTAAAAAGAAAATCATGTTTCCCTTACCATACAAAAAGTAGTTTTCAATTAAGAATAATTCAATTTCATGGTGAGATGTGATTGATCAGAAAGTAAAACACCACAAAAAACCAAAAATAACGCAATAAACTCAGTATCAATTACTGGATAATTTTTCTAAGAAGCTGTTTGATCACTCCAGTCTTTACACTAAAGAGTTTACTGCTGAAATCTTCAATGGTTTAGGTTAAAAGCTAATTTAATTTAAGAAAAAGAAATCTTGAAAGGTTATTTATATTGGCCTGCTATGATCACATCTCTCTTAAAACATTGCATAAGATGATATCTGATGTTCTTTACTGCATCCTGCAGCATCTGTTCTTCCCTCTGTCACCACTAATGACAGGAATAAAGGTCTAAAAACAAGATCCATGTATGCCAGTAGCTTTGTTCCTAGATTTCCTCTTTTAGAGGACAAGAATTTTATTTTTATAATCTCTAACTAGACAGACTGTACGATGGATCAACAGCAGTTCTGACTATATGCTACAGGCAATTTGATGAAAAAGTAAAGGTAGTAAAAAAGGCTTCAACAGCTCATTTTACATCTCAGAGCCTTTCAAAGAATACAGAATTTACTGTATTTGTTTTGCTTCTGCCAAATACCATCAGCACCCTGACATTCTGAGTGGTATTTTCTTGGTTATTTTTTCCTTTTTAAATACACAGATATGAAGAAAAATCTAAGCCTTTGGCTATATATATCTTGGTCCAGCCAGATGTAAATCAAGCAAGTAGGCCTCCGAACCTTTAAAATGAAGTTTTCCCGGTATTTTCTACAGAACCTTAGAAAATTTCAGGTGGAAAGATATCTCTGGAATTTACTTAACCTCTTATCCAAAGCAGAAATTATTTCAAGGTTAGATCAGGTTGAGTTCTTCAAATCTACAGAGAGTAATTTCCACATCCTCTCTGGTCAACTTATCACTATGCTTACCCACTTTTACACCAAAGTTCTGACTGCTTGTATCCATTTATCTAACCAGAACTTTCCTTGCTGCAATTTGTGATGCTCCCCTCTAGCCCTTTCATATGCATCTGTTTTCTACCTAAAAACCCCTCAAGGAACTTGAAGACTGCAAAAGTAAGAGCCCATCTTTTCTTCATGGTAACTAAAACCAGGCTTGTCAAGGTCCTCTCTTTGTGAGTCACATGCTCAGGTAACCTGACCATCGTGGTGATGGCTCTTCCACCCCCACTCCCTTACAATGAGGTCTCTCTCTTGCACTGGGCGCCCAAAACTGGGCACGATACTATCCCAGTGTGTAGTTCATGAATCCCATTTAACTTTTTGTCTACAAGGACACTCAAAGTCTTTTTTTTCACAAAGCTGCTGTATCAAACGTGGGGGAAATGGAGCTAAGTAGACTCAGAAGTATGTCATCATTGTTTTGGGTTTTTTTCTGTTTGATGACCAAATTAAAAAACGCAATAAATAAACACTTTTTTTTTTTACATTTTTTAAAGTATGCCATAATAATAATAATTTAAAAATAGAGTGAAAATCAAAACAATATCCTACAAAAAAATTAGGACATGACCAGAACAGCTAAGACCATGAACCAAGAAAAAAAATAATTCTATTGTGTTTGCCACGTGGAAAAATTATCCATTCACAATGTAACTTGTCAAGGTTCAAACCTCTGTTGAGCTTGAGAACAGGAATGAAAGTGGAAGGAAGATATTTTAACTTACTTTTAAACAATGTGGTTACTTTTGGGATGCAATGAGAGTTAATCAAAGGCAGGAATGGAGTTCTCCTGGCCAAAAAGGGACAGATAAGTTGTTAAGAGTTCCCAAATGGGACAGGTTCAACAGAAGAAAACTCCATTTCTGAATAATCTTTAACAAAATTACTAACCAACTGGAGTCAAAATACCAAAGTGAACATTTTTTACATTTCCAGTTTTCCTTTCACTGTATTTCACTAGGAATGAAATTGCTTAAAAATAACAAAATATATGATCACAAAATTATTTTTCATTACCTTGCTTTTTTTCTTCTACATTTTAGAATTCAGCACAGAGAGAGACTCTGTCTGGGTTTTGGTTCTAATCTAATAGTCATTATGCTGCTAAAGCCTATAGAAAAGAAACATTCAATATTGCCTTTATAATCAAAAAAGTTGTTATATTCTGTATAATAAATTATGCATCATCCCCACCAGGGAGGGCTTGCATTTAAAAACATGTTATCTTGACAAAATTTCTAGAGGAGTATTTTAAAAATCTGAATTTTTATTACACAACAAAGTATTAGTAAAGAGTAATACTAACAAAGTATTACCAAATATTAAAGGAGCTGCTTTGCTTATAATTAGTGTATCTTTCCAGCTCTCTAATTTCATATTTCTGGAAAAACTGGGGGGAAATCTTGATTATGTATATATACCAATAATGCTGTCTGTATGGGGTCTCCAGCCAGGCTAACTTATAAGGATTGATGTGAGAAACAAAGGAAAGACATCCTACAGATTGACTGCACCCACAGCACCAGAACTGTAGATTAGAATTAGTGCTTCATCTATGACTCCTATTGAGCCAAAAATAATTAATTAGCTATCATTAATTGGATTATTGGATTCTTGAAGAGAAAGAGGAACTTGCCTCCTTCTCTTGAAATCAACAGGTTTTGGAGTTAATTCCACTGGTACTGGTCTTAAATCTCCAATCCTGAGATATATTTCCCCTACTGAGAAATATGTCAGAGAATAAAACATTAACTAAAGACTCCAGTGACATGACTATCAGAATTCAGAGAATTCAGAGAATTCTGAATCAGAGGGGGAAAAAAAGCCATAATAAGTACAAGTCAGCAGTAGTGAAATCTGTCTCACATTTGATGTTTGCTGTTTTTTCCCTTCTACTCAGATATAGCTCAAAAATTCTGCATGAATTCTGTGGTATCCTAAAAAATTAATGCTACATGAGGCAAAGCAAATTATCATTTTGTAGCTTTATTGAAGAGTACAGACCTATATTTGAAGAAAACAACTGAATATGGGAAAAGCCAGCTCTTAGGAAATTAATACCGGGAAATGTTGATAAACTTAGTACGTTGTCATGACGCATAGAAGATCTGTTGCCTACCAGATGCCAGTGCAGGGAAAAAAAACCCCATCATATTAAAAGAAGACAAGTTACTGAGAAGGTCTGGATGGAAGCCACGGTCATCATAATCTATATTGGACCTAGTGATATAAGCAGAACTAAATGGAGAGCCTGCAAAACAGGTTTCAACAGTTTGTTATCTGTACATACAAGATCAAATGCCAGCGTTCTCAGAAATGAGAATAGTGCCACACTCAGGGAGAAGCAAAGAATGGCAGACCAACACCTCACACAGCTCAGAAACAGCACAGATGGACATACACTGCTCCCAGAGTAACTGAACTTTATCCAGCTAATTTAGCACTGATTATCAATATTCCTGCCACAGTTAAAACATGAAGATACCACTTACCTAAAAAAAAGTAATTAGAAAGTAGCTATGTTGACGCTAAGTAGAAGTTCAAAGAGAAAGATGTCCCTGGTTTTTTAAAATGTATTTTAAACACAAATTTGAGGACATATTTTTCAATATGGAAGAAAGAGTTGCACACCTAGGAGCAACATAAAGGCCTGAAAACATGAGGTAATAAATGTCTAAAAAGGACAAGCAAACTGTGACAGAACAATATTTGGAATATGCAGAGTAAGATCTATGAGTATGGAAGATTAAATGTAGCAAGCAGGCCCATGGTTGATGAAGATTTTCACCCTCTCATCCGCACATAACAGCATCCTTTGTGTGCTGTTGAGGACACCTCTAAGTACTCCATCCTCATTGTCTTCATAGAGCTCTCAAAAACCCTCTCCAGGTGTGCTAAAAGGCAGCAAAGAGGGACCCACTTCTAACCTTGTTTCAGCTGCCTCTGTTGAATTTCTCTTAGACAAACATCCATGTCCTTTGGATGAAGGCAATTTACTAAGCATCAAGCTTCAAGATGGTAAAAAGGAGGGCACTCTATACAGCTGGAAGGATTAAAAGAGAATCTGTGCAGTCTTGTATTCAGGTAGAAAACGGAATTCTTTGTAACTTTTTGAATCTGCAGTTAGAGGCTCATTTAGACCTTGGGCAGATGTTCTTTATGGTTGAGATTCTCCACACACCTTATACAGTTTGATTGACAATGAGCTGCTACAGCACGTTTCAGTCATTTGTCACTTAAAACAACTGAAAAGAAAGGAATGTGTTAGCTGAGACCATAACTTCAACAAAAAATATAAAACTTTGTGGTGAACTATGACATATAGGTAATATCATCTATATGGTGATATCACCTTTCTGAATAAAATAAAGATCCTGCAAATACAAGTAGGGGTTTAAAAGCATGCCTTACTGGCAAAAGTGCTCTTGAAAGCAGAAACTGGTAATCGTTCACTAACTGAAATAGGAATATGATGAAAACGGACAAGTGCTTTGAAATAAGGAGGAAGATTTACATTTGGAAGCAATGGAAGTGAAAACACACTGCCCTTAGCCAGTCCAACTCATTCAAAAATCTCCAGCTTTGACATTTAGGAGATACTACAAATACCCAGAAGGAATCTGCTGGAATGCTTTACAAGATACTGGCATCCATGATCCACAAACTAGAAGTCTATAACCAGAGGGAAATACGTATTGGATTTACTGTTAACTGGCCATGACACTCTGCATCAGAATAGGACATTAAAAAAAAACCAAAAAAAAACCTTGTTAGATATGTGATTTCCAGGGACATCTCAAACTGATTTGAAAATTCTTACTTGCCAGAAAATTAATGGAAAGTCACCTGTTCTGAAGGAAAATATACTTACCTGAAGACTTCCTTTTTTCTCCAGTGTCCCATCCAATCCTATTCCTCTGAAAGGAGAGCTAACACAATGAAAAGAGCAGATGACACCACTTCCCTGACAGCCTTGGTAGTTTACCACCTAAAAGTAAGAATGTGTCTACCCCAAAGCCATCAGCTTTCACGATCACAGAACATGACAGTGAACATGTAAAATGCAACAGCAGCACAGAGACAAGGAAATACACAGAAACACAAAAGTGCAAGGACAGAAACTCTGCAAGAAGTTTGGATAAACCACCTGGATTTCTTACCTGCACATTAGTAAAAAGTAAGGATTTAGATGCAAAAGAAGTGTGGTAAAAGATTAAACATTCTCTCTGACCAGTGCGCAAAAAATTCATTGTGTAGATTTAAGGAAACTGCCATCTCAGGAGTTGTTGTAGGAAACTACATTTAATTACTGAATGAGGCTGAAAAAAGAATAAAATGTGGGAAATAAACATTCCTTTTTAGTGCATATTTCACAACACCCATTACCATGATAATCAAACTCTTATTCATTCTAAAGTAATATTAACTGTTGAATTAAGGGACTTTCTTTTTGAAATGTAGCAAGGGTGAAAAAACATATACTGAATTCTGATACTTTTTGCTCATTTATTCCATGTACTCAATGTCTTTGCTGGCACTACAGTAAAATTTTACTTTCATGACACTTCAGTGAAAAAAAGTTGCAGTTGGGTTTAGTTTAAAAGATAGTAAAAAAACCATAATAAATTGGATAGTCTTTGGTCTGAGTTATGAATTTAGAGAGCTAGCTAAATAAACTACCACCAAATGCCTCACTACCTCTTATGTTTCCAAATTTAGAGAGCTAGCTAAATAAACTACCACCAAATGCCTCACTACCTCTTATGTTTCCAAAGAATAATGGTTCAGAAATCAGTTTTTGAAGTGTAAGGAATTCTATTAATTTTGTGACACTGCTCATCTCCTTCTTTATTTTCCCACTTGTTCTCTAACGTATTGTAGTGGAATGTATGGAAGTCCTGCAGAGGAAAGCAGTTTTAGGTTTTGTCCTAACCATTCACTCATGATGATTCAGCAACTTACACAAAAGAATGCACAGAGGAAATTCTGGTTTACATAAAATTTCAGAAGCATCAGCTTTCTCACTGGTGCTGCTATAGGTTTGCATCCACAGTTATTTTTCCATTCTGTCAGTAGGAATGTGAGTTTTGCTCCTGCTGGTTAGAATAAACAATTTCTCACAAGAGGTCACCTCTTCCCACAGTATCTCACAAAACAGGCAGGTTTTGTGAGAAGCAGTACAGTGTCAGCAGACCAAACAAGAACTGCAATTTGTCCTCTTTTAATCCCAAAACATACTCAAAATCTCCACTGACTTTCTTGTCAGCTTTCCATTGCACGCATGAGAGCAGAAAGGAAAAACATCACCAATAAGAAGAGTATTTTCTAGGGTGTAATGAGGAAAGTGTGAGAAGGCTTTTTAAGAGACACAAAAGGCAATTATTAGGAGGAAGGTACACAGAGAATTGTGTTGCTCCCAAGCACATACAATTCAGTAACAGAAGTGCTGATGTCTCAGTGTTCTGTTAAGTCATCACGAACTACCGTACCAAGAAATGACACAAGAAACACGGTGTTCACACCCCTTTTGTGGCTCCACAGTGTGCTGTTCTGAGGTTGATCTACCCCTGGAAGGAATCACATGGGTGTTGTACAGTAAAGCTGCCAAACAGACACATAAGCAAGTAACATAACTTTTCAGAGTATATCTGCCTATTCAAATACAGTCCAGATACCAACAGAGCAAAAAAGAAACACTGCTTTTAACCCCACAAATGCACATTATTTACTGATTAAATAATCAGATTTGCAGATGGCAACAAGCTTTGTGCATAAGCTACTTACCTTATGAAATTAAGCAGAGATATTAAAGTTTAGTAAATGTTCTGTTATTCACGTCCAACAGACAAAAGCTACTTCACACAGCTGGAAGTTGATGACTGTAGCATGACAACTCTAATTACACAGTCAAATGCTAATACAGCTGAACCCTACCTCTGTTCAGCGGTCCATTGCAAATTATTTTGGAACAAGACATGGGTTTTTGTTTCATATTAATCAATCCTCCTTTTCTATTATCCGCTCGTGATACAGAACACACAAACCTATCCTGCTTCCTGAGAATAATCTGGAGATTAAAAAAAATGAGAAATCACAACTCCAACATTTTTCCCAACCTTTCTACGTATGTTAGTTCCAAGTGAGCATCAAGCATTGCAAAGTCATATACAACAGGGTACAGTTCCTGAAACATTGTTTTTAGAAATTAAGTTTCCTTGTGCATAGTACAGATACTTCACTCATATGTCAAGATATGAGTAACTATAATGACAAAACCTTAGAGGATAATGTACGAAGCAGAACATTTACATACTTTTAATTTACAGCAGAATTTAGTCTCTAGAATTATGATGTCACTAATGTGGACATCAAGCATAACAGCTGTCTTTTGTGACAATCAGACTGCTGCACAAGAAATATCATTCTCTTAAATAAAGTATCCTTCTGACATACATTGAGAAAAAATAACATGCTTGTGTATAACAGTTACATCAATGACCTTCAAAAAGAGCCATTTGCATGTACATGATAAACTGCAATGGTTAAGTCATAATTTGTTTAGTCATGGTCATATGTCACTTGAGCTTGCTGGGGTCTCATCAACAAAACAATCATCTGTCAGAAAAACATTGCCCATATTTCAGATACACAAGTTATGACAAAATCTATTACAGTAAAAGGACTCTCATGTTCTGATTTCTACTCGTCTTAGAAAACCATCTCAAACAGCATTTCTATTCAAAGTGCAGGGAGGATATTCAGTTACTCAAATATTCAGTTCTAATTCATTCTAACTTCTATCAAGAAATACTTTATATTGGCCTCTCTAATTTATAACAACACCCAGCTGAAGAGAACTGAACTTGGTGATGTGAAAAGTCCCTTCCTTATACTCTAGCCTACATTATTTTCTCAGTGGAGCACTATTTTTGATGATTTTCAAAGTTCTGCCAGATTTGGAAATCCTTAAGTTTCACATAAACCCCCAAAATAACTGCACTTTGAAAGAAAGAGATAGATAGTCAATCAACTATTTTCTGACTACAAATGGATACAGCTACACAAAACATAGGATACTTTTAAGGGGGAAATAAGAATTATGCTGCTTTCCTGCTAGCTTTAGCCTCTCCAGAATATAAATGTTGAATCATGATTGAAGCTCTTTGATACTAATTTCAGCGTTGCTTAATTACTAATTCTTTCATTATCATGGATTAAAGTGGAAAAATGAACTGCAGAAAAAAAACCTTTCCATCATTAGCAAAATTGTTGTACTAATAATAACAATAACAATTCCTCCGTAACCAAAGATAGCAATAAATTAGACTGTGTTTATTTGGTTTTATAGAGAATGCATTTGTGGATAACCACATTGCACCTTTAATCAATTAGGAAATCAATCTTTCTTTATGTATTTCCACAGCTCCTACTAATGGTAGTAGTATGTTTTTCTCAGCCTGAACTCTGAGCATTGTCAAATGCTGCAGTTCCATCTGCCATTTTAAGTTAATTGTATCATTGAATACTATGGAGGTGTTATTTGCTTTATTTTTGTGTTTTATAGAAATGAGTAACACCTCATATACAGAAAAGCACTCACACCAACATACCTAGGCAAAATATCAATGTTATTTCCCACTATCAAAGTGGGAACAAAGCAGAGACTAATATGAAGTTCTATCTAAAAATTCCTGTTTTGCATATCCTTCTGGGGCAGGAAGCAACTCAAGGCACAAAATAGCAAACAACATGTGTGCTATGGAGAAAGAAAGTCTGAAAGTTTTAAGTACAACATATTAAAACAATTATTTCTCTGACATGGTGCACAGAAGCAGATAGAACAATGCAGTACAACTCCATGGTACAGCAACGTTGAGTAGTACCAAATTGCATGGTAATTTGGGGGTTTTTGTCAAGGACCATCATTTGCCTTTATTATCTAATGTGC
This sequence comes from Phylloscopus trochilus trochilus, assembly GCA_016584745.2. Lineage (NCBI taxonomy): Eukaryota > Metazoa > Chordata > Aves > Passeriformes > Phylloscopidae > Phylloscopus > Phylloscopus trochilus. The sequence continues at coordinate 37,734,994 of WQNJ02000546.1, forward strand.
CTTAACACAAAAAGTCACAAATATGTTTTTCTTTGGGGATCACAATTCACTCTGATGATTGAAGAGTATGTCACCTACTATGAGATGCTTTGCCCAAAGCTGTCAATGAAATCGATTAGAGTCAAAGTAAGTTTTGTTCCATCTCTGTTTCACTTCAGCCACAATCTTTAAACAATCTTATGCTAGCTGTGAGTTGAACCCAGAATAAGCAAGCTAAAGTGAAAGGAGTTTGGGAATGTATTTCTGTGTAATGTACTTGTTTCAATTTATTTCACAACCACCTTACAGTCATTAAAAGCAAGCACACCCTAACAAGGATAACCTTTTTAGTAGACTGTGAAATACAGAATATCACTGATTATGCTGAAAACCATCAAAATGCAAATGAAATGAGAAAGAATCTGGATCAGCATCATTATGTAAACAAAATATAAAATGAAAACTCTTGTAATAACACAGATGGTATATGTTTAGCTGTTTGCCAGATGCTCATGCTAGGGATGACCTCCAGCACTCTGAAGTTACCAAAAGCCCTTGCTTTAACTTCAAAGTATTTGTTGTCTGAATAAAACAAAGTTCGTACCCATATATATCAACATAGTGCACATTGCTGCAATTCTCAGATCAAAACATGGCAAGGATCTATATATTATAATGCTTACCATTATCACTTTTGAGATTTCCATTGCTGAGCTGTTTCAACCTCTTCTGATGGGATTTGCCGTTGTAGTGGATTTGTGCCTGAGCAGCAGAGTTCAGCTGAATGTTACAGACATTACACAAAGTGAAATTGGTGTGTTTCTTTTCTCTCTCCTTTTTTTCTTCAGTGCCATCAGGTGCTAATTCTTTCTCGCCTTCCCGGTCTGGGAGAGATGTGAAATCTGAATTGTATGACTGGTTATCAACTGGTAAATCGGGGCTCCAGGGCTTCTTCATATTTTCTGAGAAGAAAAAAACACATGAAAAAAATTGATGACAATGCAAAATAATAAAGACAAGATAGCAGTGTCTGCAAACCACTAAAAGGCAGAAAATAACTTTTTGCATTTTATATTTTAACATTAAATTTCCACTCATGTATTTTGCTTTCTGTTCAAGTTCTTCAGTTCTTCTATGTGACTTGACTAACTTCATAGCCAAGTGCCCAAAGCTGAGCCCATCAGATGTGGATGTAACATCTCCTGTGATAACTTATCTAAGAAAGAGTTAAAAAAAAAAAAAAAAAAAAAAAAAAAAAAAAAAAAAAAAAAAAAAGTGAGACAAAACAGCCCTGCAGTCAATGGAAAAAAAGGGAGGAGAATGTATAATTCACAGAAGAACCTCTCCCCCCATATATTAGTTCAATGATCTTAAATGCACAGACCTCACCTGTGAGTTTTTTAAATATTTAACAACCCCAGTCATCCTCTCCCCACTTCCCGTGATTGCTTTCAAGCCCAAGTCTAATAACTTCATAACTTTCTCACTTAGAGTGGTTCAAAGACAAATAAACATGTTATTAGTTTCTTATCTTAACCACCCAGGATTATAATTGAAGGATAGTTAGCTTAGATTCAGCTAATACCAGACTGCAACAAGTACAGAAATGAGAAGATAATCCCATCTGCAGAACTTCAAGTGAAACCAATGTAAACCGTGAGCTTCCATGATTAAAAGCAAGCAGAAATGGCACAGGTGAAGAAATGCTCTGAGCATTGCAAAGCTAATTTACTATTCAAGGAATGCAAAATGTTACATCAACTTAGCATTTTGATGAGACCTTTATATACCATATAAATCTTTAAAGTGCTTGCTCACCCAGACTTAGTGAATAAACGAAGGTCTAGACAAAGAATCTAATCTATACTTTGAGTGACAAAATTACTGCAGCCTTAAATACGATGATACTATTTGGTCTCTAATTGACAAATCAATCAACCTAGAGACAAAAAAAGATTATTGCAGCTACACAAGAAGATGGGTCTTTAATGCCAGATCCAGAAAAGTTTCAGTGTCTAAAACAAGTTTAAACAAGCCTCCAGATTTGTGTCTGATTACAAAAAAATGCCGCAAATCATTCTTCAGATAGCTTCAAATGACTTAAATTTCATCAGCTTAACTTTTTTTGCCAGATCTCCCAAGGTTTTAAAGACAATTACTGCCTTCAAATCAAATCACAAATTTATCTAAAGAAGCAAATCTAAAGTCTATCAATACTCAAATAAGTTTCAATCTCAGTTTTCACATTTGCTTGCTATCAAATTAGCAATGTGTTCTTTTACGTTAACTAAACCCCATTTAATTTAAGAAAGTACAGACTCAAGCTTGAGAGGACCTCTGTACTTGCTGTAGATTTAAACCCCACTCAACTAGATCTATCAGTATTATTTCAGATTTTGTGTACAGTCAACGCTTATCTCAGATTGTAGCTATTGAAAGCAAGAGATGAGAAAGCAGGCTAAACAATTCATTTCACAGCAAAATACATTGTGAGACTGTAGAAGCTTAGAAGAAAACCTGATTTTTTCAATAGCAAGCCTATAGGATATTTCTCCTAACTGAACGAGGAGGTTTCCCCTGAGGAAGAAGCATAAATTTATCAGCCTCTCTACCCTTCAGGACTTTGCTGGAGATACTGTTCACTCCAAAGATTCATCTGTCTAAAATATTTTTAAATTAGTAAATTCAGTCTTTAATCAAAGCAGTATAAGGATTAAAATGCTATCACAATAGAACTAGTTTTACTGAATCGGTCCAGATGCCAGTAACAGTTCAGTAATCCTGGTTTATATACATGTTGTACATTTTTATTTTTATATATATACACATATATATATATACACATATATATATATATATATACATATAATATGATCTATTGCATTGAAAGCATTCCCCACTAGAGAGCAGTATGAATTTAAAATTACAAGAACAATATATCTCTAGACCTATAGTTCCAGCCATATAGGCATGACTATAACAAAACAGATTTTTCAACCAAGATGTAAAATTTTGTAAACGAATATAATCTAGTAAATTATGTATGCTGTGTGTATGCAAGCCTCATTCCTTTTGAAACATTTAAACACATAAGCTGGGAGCCTAATAAAATATATTAGCATGTTATTACATCCTTCTAATATTCCAGTCAAAATAATCTAATCCATTAAATTCTTATCTTTGGCATATAGAATCAATCTTGTATTATAATCTCATTCCAGAAAAAAAAAATTACAAGACGCACACTCAATAACGGCACAATAAAATAATAAGGGAAATTCCATCTTGGAAATAAGTGATTTGTACATCTACCATGTGTTTTCCTTAGAAAAGCATGTGAAATCATTAGAGCTGCAATACATTTTTGTGTATGTCCTTGTCACTCTCAAATCCAAAGGAAGGGGATACTTTATAACTAGAGTTTAGATAAAAAACTAGGAAAACAGAGGTTTCAGAAATATATATTACACTACAGTTCATCAACATTTTCTTTACAGATATACAGTGATTTCTGAATATATAATTGCAGTGCTAAAGGACTAAAGTGACACATTACAAACGTGTGCAAATCACTTGCTGTAAAGCCAGCATTACATGGCAGTACTCAAAATGATCCATTTAAGAAAAAATTGAAAAAGTGAAGACATGTTTTTAAAAACAGAAACACTTTCTGATTAAAACATTCTGAGTCACTCTTATTCAATTTTTTTTAATGGACAAGTAAATAAAGATAGCAAGTGACGAAGAAGAGGGAGATATTTGAGTATAACTTGCTGACATACTTTTAAAATACAATTTAGCACTCCAAATAGTATTTTTAAAGAAACAGGAAAAAAAATCAATTTCTTAAAATCTTGTTAATATCCACCAGTGTTTAAACCAACATACATGCAGTCTAGCTCATGAAAGCAACAGGCCTTCAGCTCATGCATGCATCATTGCATACTTCCAATTTCTGAAGTAAAAATATTTAGGCAGCAATTTTGATTGGTGAGGAAAAGAATGCCTAGTTCATCCTATTGGAAAATTACATGGAAAATGGTTAACAAAAATTAACTTGAAAAGTAATTTTTAATTGCTATCAGTGTCTTATTAGCTTGATAATATGTGGACAGGCATTAAGCGAAAATTCTCTTTCACTGCCATCATATTACTGAGTTCGTGTCAATTGTACTGGCTACATATCTTTTAAAGTCACCAGCTTTGCAGAGAACTATTTTTTCCCCATTAAAAAAACAAAATAAAAAAACCAAAAAAAAACCCAAAAACCAAAAAACAACAACAACAAAAAAAAAACCAACACAAAAAACACCTAGCTTCTCAATTTTAGGGGTCCTAATGAAGCCAGCAGAACACTAGAAATGAGTGAACTAGGCAACCAAGATCCCAAAATTTCATGCCAATTTAAATAGCACTCTGGATAAATGCTTACATTTATTTTCCCTGAGGCTCTGAACTCAATTTTGGCTCAATGATGCTTACCAGTAAAATGAACTTTGCACAGCATTACAGCTTTGTGAAGTAGAAAACTGTCCCATATGGAAAACCAACACAACTACAACTTGTGGTGTTTGCTGGCTTAGATAACATTGCTAGTTCCTGGGGATTTCTCTTCTTAAAAGTGCTTGAAAGTAAGGGATTAGAAATCTCATCCTTCTCTAAAACAATTCTTACCTTCTTACTGCAAGCCAATGGCATACTTTCGATTCAAGAAAATTGAAAGGAAATTTTACTCATTTGTACTACAACTAATTGTTCTGTTTCCAGACCATCTTATCAGCATAGAACTGTATCAATCAGTGTAACTTTGGCTCTGTGTACATAATACTCAAACATGTTGGGTACATTCAGGAGGCCAACAGAGTACATGAATCCCAGAGACCACTGTGTACCTAAGTCTGTCACATTTAATGCAGACGTCTTGCCACCCAGTTCAGCCTGGAGAGGAAAATGTTTCAGGGTGACCTTCAGGGCCCCAATACCTGAAGGGGCTTACAAGAAGGCTGAAGAGGGACTTTTCACAAGGGCATGTAGTGATAGGACAAGGGGGAATGGCCTCAAGGTGAAGGAGGACATGTTTAGATTAGATATTAGGGGAAAAAAAATTCCTCATAGTAACTGTGGTGAGGCACTGGAACAGGTTACCCAGAGAAGTAGTGAACTCCCTCTCCCTGGATGGGTTCAAGTCTGAGTTGGATGGAGCTTTGCATAATCTGGCCTAGTGGAAGGTTACCTTCGTATGACAGGACAGTTGGAACTAGGTGATCTTTAAGGTCCCTTCCAACCCAAACCATCCTATGATTCTATACATCTTTAATAAAGTGTATCTCCTTGTCTACTTCCCAACAGTTGCTACAATAAATACATTCCTGTAATAGCTGAAGGATAGAAAAGATAGACAGGCATTAAGGACAAAGTCCACTAATTACAATTTTCAGGGGTTTCTAATATTTCTTTTCAAAACTGTGAAAGAAATTTAAGTAGCAATCATCAAAGATGCAGATGTTTGCATCTCAGTTACTCATTCCCAGACTCTACTCTGTTCCTAGAGACTATAAATTTCACCAAGAAGGCCTATGGAGAATCATCTCACTATGAAGCAGACTAAAGCTTCAAGTGTTTTGTTGTCAGAAAAAAGTATTCCTCTTCATTTGCAGATGTCTGTGCTGTAGATTTCAAGTTAGATGGGATGAGTCTTGCTCTTGCTTGTGATAATGTGATAATGTCTCTCCAAACATTAAAAGGACTGAACTTTCACAGGTAATAATAATAACACTCATTTTCTGAGACGTCAACAGATAACAGCAAATGTTGAGAGACAACTGCTGCTTTCAAGAAACTGTTGTAAATGCAATGCTGAAAAAGAAAAAGAAATTGATTACTTATCGATATCCTCACCTTGTCAGTTTTCAAATATTTGTGGGATGCTACACAAAAAGACCTCTGATAATAACTGGAATCTTCTTATCTTTTCTTCATAAATTTCTTGCTATATCTTTCAGGTGATAGGACATCACCATTTGATGTAAGTCACTGTAGCACAGTGACTTTTGCATCAGGCTTCTAGGAATCTTTTTCACACTGTGAGTGAAACTATGTGGCAGGACCCTTCCCAAAACTGGCATCTCTGTTGAAGTTTTCCTGTTTATGGTATGCTCCTTGAAACTCCCTGCTGCATTGGGTACTTGTGATGCCTTTACCAAAAAGTCCATGAGTGCTAAATTGCCTTTGCAACCTTTAATTGATCTCACTGAATAAAATGCTAGCTCTAGAAATGTATTCCTAGGAGAAATGATCCTAAAATGATCATATTGCCATCTATTTTAAACATGGATGGTGGGGGCAGGGCAGCCTGAGGGAAGGATCAGGAATACAAAAATAAAATATCCTTGGCTTCTTCCACCCCCCATTATCACTGGATGATCCCAACACTGTAGCTTTCCGGTTTTTGGTTGCAATTGCACCTGCTCCTGGTTTAGAGCCCAGAGCAATTTAGGTCATGAACAGCCTATTTTGCACGTCAGGGCTGTGGCAGAACAAACACAACAAAAAGGACTAAACAGCAAAGAGGTGAAAGGTCACTCACTGTGGAAGCACTGCATCTGTGAAACACAGATCCCTCCCAAATGACCTGAGTAACCTTCAGGATATGCTGCAGGATTCAGCTGGGATGGAGGGATGGAGGGATGGAGGGATGGAGGGATGGATGGATGGATGTCATTTCAGGGGAAGAGCTACTGTGGAATGGGAATCTACTGGGATCTGAAATGCTTTTTAGAAACCAATCAATTTTTCAGGCCCTCCTTTTTTCTGAGCCTTTCCAATTAAATACCAAATAGCACATAATACAATAAAATTTGATGTGGAAAGCTGGAAAATATATGCATTAAGTAATTTTACACCGTAGGAAGGCTTTTCTACTACTACTTTTCTTTTAAGTAGCAAGAATAATCAATTGCTTCTAAAAATCAAGGAAGAGTTTGTCAGGTCATACACCCAAGAGTTAAATTACTAGTCAGTGATAAAACTGTGGATAAAACTCAGTATCTCTTCTTGCCATGTGCCTAATACAGCTCAGATCAAATCACATTTAAAGCCAATATTGACCAATTTTCTCTTTAAAAATTCCACACAAAATAGAGTAAAAGAGGCATTTTAGAGGGGAGGACAAGAAAAGTCAGAGAGAGAAACATTTATTTTCTTGCTTACTGTTTCTCTGTATCTTACCAGCCCCTCCCAGTCTGATCACTGCTGCTAACTGCTACACCACTTCAATCACACATGGGAATTATAAGATCATAATCATCATCATCTCAGGTGTTTTTGTGAAGTCTAAGAGGCAAATAATCTCTTTAGCAAAAACTGCATCAAGCAAAAGAAATAAAGGCAGGTTTTCCACACGTTTATTGCTCAGGGGGGATGAAGCAAAATGAGATTGACATTATTTGGGGTTGGAGGTATTTATAATTTTGTGTCTCTGTCCTAGAACTCCTCCTAAGAAATGCATCTCTGCAAACTGAACCCTATAAGAATAGATACTTATCCATTTGAAATAGGCTTATTGTATATTTGTATACCTTAAGGAACAGCACAGAAAATAAAAGCCTGGGCTTTTGTTTTGCTTTGCCGGGAGAGCACTTAAATCTTTCAGGAAAGGCATTTCAATACTGCAGCAAATGAACACACCCCAGCCTATCTCCCGTCACAGCCAGATGCACCAAGAGATCCTAAAGGAACTTAGAGATGGACTGAACAGAAAAAGTTCATCGTTTCTTGGTTCAGCAGTTCCCTCATGCCAGAAGCAACCAACAGACATCTCATAGTCTCAAAATATACTGCAGTCAGTTTTTTAATTGAGTTCTATAAAAAGAGCTAAGCACTAATCAACACCATATGTTATTCAATTAGCTAGTAATACATATCTATTTCTCAAGCCTGTGCTAACATAATGGAGCACTTTGGGTGGTTTGGAACTATTTAAAGGCCAAGTAATTAATTTGCAAACATCAGCTTCTAAAATCTGAGAAGCACTACTGTGATGACTTACAAGCCACAAAAACTCCCTCATTTGCTTTTTATTCAATCTGTTTTCAGAAACAGTCCTTGTGAAAACAAAGATTTCTACATAAAATAGGGCCAGAAAAAGACATGGATTCAGCTATGTGTGTGGTATCCAGGTCCACAGGGATGCTCTTCCCATGCAGGTAAAGCCAGCAGTTTGGGCTTCGTCACTTCCCTCTCCACCAGCAGTATATTATGGTACAGACCTTGTACCTGAGGCAGGAACTAATACAACAAATGGTACAGCTCAGCAAAGCTATGCAGGCTCTGCCTATCAAGAAAATTTGTTGCTGTCAAGCAACCAGAAGTGCATTATTTTTTCCCTATTCTTGATTTTCACATACAGAAATTGTGTTCACAGCCTCAAATGGCAGTCCTGCTAATGGCAGTCAGAGTTGACTGAGCTCAAAAAGAAGGGACAGAAACATCCAGCTGCAATTCAGGCTACCTCTGCTGGACAAAACCTTGGGTTTAGCAATACTTCTGAGAAGGTAGGCAGTCAGAACAGGTTTTAAAGGAAAGGGGAAAAAAACAAAATAAGGAATTATAATCATAGAATATTTTAGGTTATTACAGATCTTTAAGATTGTCAAGTCCAGTCCAGCACTGCCAAGTCCACCATTAAACCACATCCCCAAGAGCCACATCCCACATGTTATTTAAAAACCTCCAGGAATGGCAACTCCATCAGTTTCCTGGGAAGCCTGTTCAAGTGTTTGATAACCCTTTTGTTGAAGAAACCTTTCCAGATATCCAGTCTAAACCTCTGCTAGCACAACTTGAGGATCTATCACTTTTTACCAGAGAGAAGAGACCAATCCCCACTTGGCTACACCCTCCTGTCAAGTATCTGCAGAGAGCGATAAGGTCCTGAGCCTCCTTTTCTCCAGACTAAAAAATCCCAGCTCCCTCAGCTGCTCCTCATCAGATTTGTGCCCCAGACCCTTCACCAGTTTTATTGCCATTCTCTGGACATGTTCCAGCAGCTCAATGTCCCTCTTGTAGTGAGGGGGCCCAAAACTGAACACAGGATTTGAAGTGTGGCCCTCACCAGTGCCGAGCACAGGGGACAATCCCTGCCCTGCTCCTGCTGCCCACACTACCACTGACACAAGAATATTACTTTTGATTTCTTAGATAAAAATCACTTTTTACAGTCTCTCTGGATCAACTCCCACATGTGAAATCAGCCTACAACCTGTCATTCAGATATCCTATAAGTGCCATTTTCCACCTCAAATGTCTCTAGTTTTTCCAGTACCTAAATATCCAATCAAAACTTTCAGCTCAGCAGAAAGCAAGTGTATGAACAGCTGTTTGGGCATAACAAGCAATTCATTTTTGCAGACAAGAAAGTTCCATTTTTAACACTCCAATACAATCATTAACTACCACTGTATCCAAGTAGGCAATTTTTAAAATTAAGTTTCAGTTAGTGTTTGTGACAAGTTTGCTGATAGCTTATCTCTTTGGATATACAGGCACTTTTTTTTTTTTTTTTTATGATTAGGTATTTCAGAAATAAGTATTTTGGCAATATGCTGATGAAAATACATCTACAAAATGAACTTGGAAAAGAATTAAAAAGGCAAGGCACATGAATAAGCTCTGTGGGAATTCTGTTTAAAAAATAAACAACAACCACTTTCCCCAAAAAAACCTGAACACCGCAGAATAAGGAATAATAATTTCTAGAAAGACAGTTCAACCCCTAAAATCTTTGGCATGCACAAAAAAATGCAGCCATTAGATATGAAATGGAATAAAATAAATGGCAATAAACGTAGTAACAGTGAGAAGGACGAAATTAAAGGTTACAAGCAAGAGATAATTAAAAGTAAGGTTTTTTTGTTTTCAGTTCAGGAGAAATGCCAAAAATTTGTAGGGTTTTCCTTTTTTTTTTAATCTAAGCAATTTTAGAAATTATTATTTTTTGTCATTTGAAGGATAATTTCAAAAGGTTTTCAGAGTTTTATGGTTTGAATTTCCTAACCTTCTAAAGTCCTAGTAAATAGAAATATTTACCACATGTAAAAACATCCAAAAGACAATCTCCCCCTCCATTTTGTTATACCTTTGTTTTAGGGAATTGCTGTGTGGATATTTTTAAACAAAAGACCTTGGAAACACAGGAACCATATAAGACCAAAACAGAGCAATTTTACTGCTTCAATCTGTTACCCTTTGGAACATAACTCTAAATAAAACAAAAAGTTCTACTTTTGCCTTTCTCTAAAAGCATCTCTAAAAACACTTCTGTCAAAAAAACAAACAAAAAACCCACAAAAAAAAAATTGAGAAAAAGGTCTTAGTTTTGAATATTATCATTTATACTTTCACAGCAGGAACCATTTTTTTCAGATTATCTGCTCATTATAAAGCATTCAGATAGCTCTGGCAGCATTTACAAGTATAGGGATTTTTTTTTATTGTGTTATCACTTCATTACACCCACTGGGCCATTTAGTGTTGAATTTAATGGAGAGCAGATCATTTTCCTAGCAATGCAAACACATCAAGGTGAAAGTCTGTTGTGTTTGGAAAGGTTAGCAGATGTTTTTGCAAGTGCTTGTGAAAGTTACTGTTGTTTATCTTACTCTTGAACCTTTGAATTGCATTTTCTTTAAATACTGCATTCACCTCTGCATTCGTGGTAATATGAAGATAATCCCTGCTAGTTTACAGCATGTAGTTCTTTGGGTAGCTGTTACAATTTTAGCTGAGAAGTATAAACATAATGTGTGGAACTTAAAAAGCATCTTCTCTATCTTGGCTTGACAGACAATGCCTTTGCTATTGTCTCCATGGCTGATATAATGTTTCTGCATGTCAACTATATATTTATCTGAATCTCTTCATCAATACTAGGGATCTAAAAATAATGTCTAGCAAATCAGACTATCTTGGACATGTATTGGTAAAAAAATCTGGAAGACAAACTGTGGGACCTGGACCTATTTATGTTTCCTTGGGATGACACAGTGTCCCAGAGCAGCAGCTAAAATCTTTTGTTACAGTCACACAAGGCCAATGCAGAGCTTCGCTTGTGCCACTGGGGAATTATTTTAACACAAGGACTATCTGTCTGTGTCACATTTCTAATAACCTTTTCATCACAGTACCCAGATGTAATCCATTTATAGAAACGCTTATGCATCAAAAATAAAAATGTGCAAAAGGAATCTAATTACTGAATACAGAAAGTGGGATGATTTATTTTTTATCTGGGATAAATTCAGGTGATTCACTATTAGTGAATGTAAATATATTTTCATGGCATGATTGTTATAATCCCACAGGGTGAGTGTATGTGCCAGTGTAGGTTCAGGAAAATGCATCATAAAATATCAGGACTTAAGAGGACGTCCTGGACAATGAGATATTTATTGCACTAGCTTTTTCCTTGCATTACTTTCCCACGAGTGTAATTCACTCCTCTGTTGAATTGTGAGGAAAATGAAGGCAGGGCATATTAGGGAGAATTTGCTTATATTTTTTATAAGGTACACATATGAAAATAGCTTTTAAGATAAGTGTGAGAGGAGGGTTTGAAATTATTTCTCTAATTGTTTATTGATGCAAAATCTCTGAAATACATAACCCTATTTGGAATTTGGACATATATAGTTCCACAATAAAAATATGGAAAACATGGAAAAATTAGAGAATGCAAGCCCATCCCTCCCCACCAAAGCAGGAACTGCTGCTTCACTTTGCTTCTAAAAGCCAGCCCCTGTTTGAAATTCCTGAGTGCACAGCATGGTCCAGGAGTATCTTCCAAAACTTAAAGCCTATCAGAGGGGTCCAGGACCTTACTGAACACATTAGTCAATGACTGTGCCTTACTAATATTAACACAAAAAAAAAAAAAAAAAAAAAAGCTTCTAAAATAGGAAAGATTTTCCCAATTTTGCAGAAATCTGCATATTTTTATACATCTTTTCCCTGCAAGGCTGTGTTGGATCACCACCTTCAGGATTCCATCCCCATGTTACTTCTTTTGTTGGGCTTTATACAGCATGCATTGCCAATAATTAAAAAGCATCAACGGTTCTTTCTGAAGCACCCTCCGATGATTGGATGTATTTGTGAAAAAGAGTCATGGAAAGCCTGGGAATAACACCACACACACAAAAGAAAGTAAAATAGCTGATGTGTTCCAGCTTCCTCTGGGAGACCTTCACGGCAGCACTTCCCTGCAGCAACTGCTCACAGCGCAGACCCTGAGCACTTTGCTCAGCCACTGTGATCTGCAAAAACGACTGCTGCTGAGTGTGTAAAATCTTTCTAGCTCTGCTGGCCATCTGCAATGTCTCTCAGCCTGTCGGGTAAGGCTGAAAATGTTGAAAAGCCCTGAGAAGTCATGCATGGTAGAATTCAAAGCCCTGGAAGATCTACAAAGTTTCTTCCTGCAGGCATGCTGGTTCAGATGAAGCAGCTTATAAACTCTATTATACATTAAACAAGTTTATAAAAATCCCTGGGATTTGCTCAACTACTTATTTTTTCAGAATGATGGCTCAATTTTGCATTATAACATTTGTTAGCAGTAAAAGTAATTTAAGACTACTGATAAAATATATATGAAATTTTCAAGATTAACTAATTTTGAAAAATAATTTTATGGAATAAGGTTAGAATACTTGAGAAAAAATTAAACCGCCTGATGTTTCAAGGTTTTTTTTTTCCTCAGAATTACCTTCTCCAATTCACCTCATAATCTAAAACACTGCAGGTCACTGGATATGTACATAACTTTGATCTAAATGTACTTTTTAGAGAAGTTAGAGAAAAGTTAAATACATTGGTAGCAGTGACCTTTAGCTATTGACAGAGTTTTACAATATGGTGCTCTTCCCACTAAAAACCCAGACACTTAACTGGATCAGTTTTTCTGAAATGGCAAGATATATATACACACGCACACACTACACAGATGCAAGTTAGGTTGACAGCCACTGAAGTCAGTAGCATTACACTGGCATAAAAACAGTGCAAGAAAAGCAGAATCAGATCCCCATTTTCCTTTTAACTAAAGGAAATTCATAGTAGTTTCAGCATCTCAGCAGTCACCATAATTTCTGCTGTTCTTGCTATGTATTATAGAAACTGTCACTTTTTGAATTTATGCAATTTCTTTTACAGCTTGGGTTAAAGAACACTTAAAGCACTTTCAGTGTTTTATATACCTGTACTCTAGAAGAATAGAAATGAGATTCCTTTATTAATTTAGACCCAGACTATTCACACTAGCAGTCTCAGTGAATTTTAATGGGATTACCTGCATGAGTAAGAAATAGGACAAAAATCAGAAAAGGGAAACCTTTAATGATTAAAAAGTACAAAGATAGCTAAAACTTCATTGTTGAGTGTATGACTCACAATTCATTAAACTAATAGGCAATGTAGTTGTGACCAATCGGAGAAGATCTGTAAGCTAATAACATCCAAACAATGTCAAATTACTACTTCAATTGTAAACCTTTGCACTGTTTCTTCCCTGAAAAGTTTCTGAGACAGAAGAAAAACTATTGAATTATGGGCAACCAAGTTAAAAAAATTCATCTCTCAATTCACATTCTTTTACTTTTGCTTCATTTTAATAGCAATTCATTTGAAATCCTTGTCACATTTTCATTTTGTTTGTCACAGAGGCATATGAAGAGTGAACGCTGCATGTAAGCAAAGCCATCAAACCACAGCCTAAAACCAAACAACTGAACAAGTGACCTTCCCCTAAGCCACTGCACACAAGGGACTACTGCATCCTATCCCTCAATTCCCTAGTTTAGACAAAGTCATCGTTATTTTACTTAGCACGATTTAAATCCAGCCAAATAATGCCATTTGCAATCAACTTTAACTGTCAGGAAGAAAATGGGAATGGCTTACCTTGCAGTATAGCAGTGTTATCCACTTCAGCGTGCCTTGCTCCTACAGCAAACACATCTGGAACCAACACGCACTCACTGTCATCAACTGCTTTTCACAAATCACTCACTTATTGATCACTACACTTATCAGTCTTCATTGACTGAACTTCATTCCACATTACATTTTTTGCTGCTTCAGCAAATTCTGAAACTTTCATCACAAGGAGAATTCATGCACGAACCAAAGCAGTGATCATCTATACTGGATGTTTCTTATATCAAGCATTTCTGCAGGGGCCTTCATTTATTTAAGAATTAATCAAACAAAGTGATAACGTTTTTTCAAATTTCCTTGCACAAACTTAAATGTTAATGAGAAAGACAAGCCATAGCCTCTGAGCCCTACAGCCCAAGCAACACGAAGTCACTACGTTTCAAATTTTACTCTGTACAAAAGTGTCAGGCTCATGACTGCCAGATGATGGACATGCTAATGTCATGAGCCAGGAACACGATTGGCACGTGAATGATGTGCCAGGCATGTGGCTAACACATGTTTGTCATGTGATTGCCATGTGCTGGAGACATGAATGCCATGTGATGGCCACCTGGTGCATGCTTGATTACAGCCAAGTATCACAGCCAGTACCACAGTCACCTACTAATAGGTGTTATGGTAGGAAACAAGGCAGCTACCACTCTTCCTGCTGTCACCACATGAACCATCAAGAGAGATACCAGAAGGTGGATGCATCTCCTCTGAGGACAAGCTGACTAGAAGCACAAGTGTTCCAGTGGTGAAATATGAAATGAAAGAGGGTATCCAACACCCAAGGTACGAGTAAGTTTCAGAGCAGCACAATATTTTCTCACAACTGTGAAGATGGCATCAGATTTTCTTCTTCTGAGAGATCATTTTTTTAACAGTGGGACGAGCTGACAAATGATGCCTCAAGAGCCTTTTATTCTGCCTGCAGGAGCCTTCTGTTTACCACAGAGATAAAAACCAGCAACCTTGACAAAATGTACAATCAAACATGGTAAATTCTGGCATAAAGCAACATAATGGAACCAAGCTATTCCAACCATGAGCTTTACTCTCATGCTGACTTTGCAAAGTTTGTCCTTCAGATATGAACTTTTGGACTCCACTAATTTGCAGGAGTAAGGAAAGAAGCAGACAACCTGAAGGAAGCCACTTACTAATGTTACTTACATCCATAAAGAGTCACATTTCAGAGCATGTACACAAGAGCTTTCTGTTTTCACAATATGGAACAAGAACCCACTCTACTAATAGCTCAGCAGTGAAGAAAAAGAAAAAAAAAAATAGAAAGGGGGGGAGATATAGAGATAGTAGAGATAGATAAGTATATATATACCTATATATACATGCAATTAATAGACTCTGTTGATTCTTTTAGCCTAACTTACATGGGTAGTTCTGAAATTTCTAAAATAAGCAATCACTGTGTAATAAAGTACTATTCCATCATAAAAACATCATTAGATAAAGGAAACATGCAAATATTTTCAGCAGTCACACGGAGTTTTAAAAAACATCATGACACCGTTGGCCATTTTGTGGCATGAAGTACAGTCATTATAAATGGGAAAGTATCAGATTAAGACATTTATCCAAATATCTTCACACAATACAATGCATCTTCTAAATCTATTAAAGACACTTGAAATCCACGTTTTGCTACTCTATTATGTGCTAAGCACAGTTTTCTGCATTGCTGGAAGTATTCTTTGTTCTTTAAATTATTCAATTAATTAGCCAATATTTTTTTAATGCTTTGAACTTCTAATATTTTCCAAAACAGCTCAATGTTATAACCAAAACAGTGTGGGACAGATTTTGCAGGCTGCAGGTAGATGTATCTTTCCACACATTTAAGAACTACCCAACGAGTGAGAAGTTAGTTGCATTTGAGTAATAGAATGAGGACAGGTACTTGGGAGGAAATGCTTTTCTGTGAGAATTATGGTTCAAAATTTAAAAATTTATTTCTTCTAGACTCTTTCACTGGATTTTGTTTCACTGGTTAAATTCAGGAAAATATTGTATCATGTTTGGGATGGATTGAATTTTTACGATGTTTCTTTAACCCAGCTGAGGGACAACTGTATTCATCTCAGCAAGCACAGAGAACGTAGAAAACCTGACAGGAACCAAAGTTAAGATCAGGATTTTCTTAGCTCAGGCACCCCTTTGAAAACAACAATCCTAACATCTGGAAACTAAAACCAGTGCGCAGAGCGAGTAACCAAAGCTCCTGCTGGAACACAGCGGGGTCCGGCTACAGGACGGGAACGGCGATCTGTGGTGCCCATGTGCATCAGTCCTTCCCACCAGGCACCACTGCCACCCTGGGCAGAGCTGAGCACGGATGAATCATTCCCTGACCTCTCCATCATTTCCATGGTGCGCTGAACTCCGCTCTCAGTGCTGCCAATGTCATCTACCAGAGACCAACACATGCTCCCACACATGCTCAGAGTATATCCTAGCAATATCAACACCATCAGGAGCTTCCCCAACCCGAATTACTTTAAGCCCTCAATAGAAATAAAGTTAAGTTTATAAATGCATGGTTATTGTTTGTACCCTAGTAAAGAAGTTGAATTAGGCTCATCTTAATTGTATTTGTACACAGTATTTCCAGTGTGTGTTGTCTGAACTCCGCATAAATCAATACCACCACTGAACTTAGCATGATCTTGTACAAAAATAGCATCTCTGCTCACTTCTAGAGAGACTGCTTCAAACACTGTTACTTGACAGAAGGGGATGACATGCATGTTTCCCAGCAAAGGCATAAAGCCCAAATCTCCTGGGAAAGGGTGAGAAAAGAGGGACCTGGATTTACAGCAGCAAGTGGATAGTCTGACATGCCAGCTTCCTAACTCCTGCTTTTTTATAACAGAAATACAGTTCATAGGCAATGACTGAGGGACAAAGACACTTTTTCAACAGCTCGCCATCTCCAAAAGTTTATGTAATTCTTCACCTAGAATTCACCAATATTTTACTGGATGTGTGAAAAATTCCAACCAGATCACAGGGAAAAAGAGCTGGTGAACACCAACCCTCTTCAGAAATTGCAACTCAGGACTTCAGGGCCCACCATGTATTTATCTTTAATTTCTGTGGGTTCACATCCTCAGAGTTTTCATTTGATTTGCATATTCTTTGAATTAATAACACAAAAGAGAAGATAAGGAAAGCCTAATAAATTCAGTCCAGTTCACGAACCTTGTTAAACTTGTGCTTGGCTTAATTCATGTTGAAACGCAATTCGCTTGTTCTAATATTTCATTATCAAAGTCCTTAATGAACTTGCTCTGAATCCAGCAATTTGATTTAAAACATATTAAATCCACACTACTGGCTGCCAAAAAGAAAAAAAATAAATTTAAGTCATATTGTTCAGATGTTGAAGACATCCAACATACCTTAGTAAATATCAATTCTTCTATGTCAAAAACAGCAATCAGAACAGTCATTTTATGCATCTTCGTGATCACAAGGAGTATTCTAACAGGAAGTTTCAAAGACAGATATTTCATCCTCTGCCTTGGCATTGTAGATTTAAGGATCACAGCAAGCAAGAGGCCCTTTTCTGCCCTTTTAGAAGGCATTTCTGGTAATTATTTACCAACCAATGAAAAAGCAAGGAACTTTTTGCTTGGTTCTTCTCTCAAATCCTTAATTCAAATGAAATCATATTAAATCTGTTACAAAAGCAAGCTATAAAAGTAAGAGAAAGTCTGGGAGTATTTAATTGTATATCACAATATAATCCTGAAGCCATTATACTGTACATCACAGTACAGTGATGGGACATGAGCTTTCCTGCAACCAAGAGTTTGTTTGGTTCTTTCATCCAAATTCCCTACAATTTTACTGAAAATTATATGGTTACTTGAGACATAAGTCTGGGTTGCATTGTTCCTCTTTCTTCAATTATTCACAGTTCTTCCTTTTTTTGAGAGAACATGAAGTGATATTAAAGTGGGAATAGTGATCCACAAAGTACAATATTACCCATGTTCCCATAAAACACATTCACATAAAGAGTATAAAATCTGTATTAGCACAGTATTTCCTGAAGTGTGCTACACCCCACACCTTTTTGGGAAAACTGGTGATTGCATGTAACATTTAATCAAAGATCCACTCTACTGTAAAACATCAATTTCTCTTCAATTTTCCACTTAGCAATTCAAAAACTCTTTTGAATGTCAATGCTCGCAATTTTCATGCTGGCTACAACTTGGTCAGAATTAAAAAAAAAAAATTCATTAGCATGTTAATAACTTTGTGCCTCTAAGGAATACTTAGTTGGTCCTACATCAGAAAAAAATCTTCTTTTTCAGCCCTATTCTTAATTACAATGTAATTATAATTTACCACAATTTCCTAGTTTCCTTCATTTCAATTTGTGGAGGAGGATTTCTCAATGGGCAGCATGCAGTACTGTCATAGTTTTAAGGAGAGCATCTCACTGAGAAATGTTCATGCCCATTAAGGTGTAGAAGGGGAAGCAGAGAACATACACATGCAAAAAAGAAAGTGGAAATTTTCTAAACAGAACTGTAAGAAAAAGTTACATGGGCAAAACTGAGTTCCCTGTAATAAAATACAGGAAGGTGTGGTAAGCTTTCCAGAATTTATAATATATTATAATCAAATCAGATTATTCATCAAATTGCATGCAGTATCTCAGTCTTTTTTTTACCTTAGCAAAGTTTAAGACATGAAAAGAAGGAACAGTTACATCCATATTTTTGCATAAAACAGTTTTTATTTATAAAAATTATACACACATGTTCATGTGTGCCACTTGTCACAAGAAAATGAAAGGCATGTCCATAATCAAGGTTTAATATTACTCAGGTTTGCTATTTTCTGCTAGTAAGTAATGCATCACCCAAGATTACATCTAATAGAAGAAAGTAGATGTTTAGGATTGATAATGGTGGTTTCAATATCTAGTGTTTTGTTTGAAGGAACTGCATCCAAATGCAGAATTTTGTACAAAACTTCTAACAAGGCAGATTTTAGAGTATCACTTCTTTTTTTTTTTTTTTTCTTTTTGATCCTTACGAAGGATTTTTTTTTAATAAGTTTCAGGTCTTCTGCATTCATACATGTTTTCTGGAACAGAAACAAGGTGTTCAAAGGACTCTTTCAGCATAGACAATGTTCAACCTGTCACTATGTTTAGGAAGCAGTAGGCTGCATCTGTTTCAGAAGAAAATTCATAAATTCAGCTAATATTTGGAGTATAAAATACTCAAATGCTTGCTGAAGTTGCCCACATTCTTCCTGACTTTACTCAATGGTATGTTCCTGTATTCATGTAATTTGTGCAGTTTACATAACAAAATGCACCAGTCATGGAGTTTTGACTCACCTTAATACCTCATCTTGCACCACCTTGCAAGAAACTGAACTGCTTCTTGCAAACTTGCTCAGCACGGAAAAATTTAAATACTAAGCACAAATATATTCTTGTTTGTTACAAAAACTAAAACCAGTCTTGAAAAAGAGAACAGATCAGGAAAAATGCAAAGAATTACGGAACCAGACACTGAATTAATCTCCCCATTTAAATAAGCACTATGCTCATTTGCTTCAATAATTGACGTAATTCACAGGGAAAAATTAACAACTGGAGACGAAGGAACCCCAATTTCACGCATCCTTTTTACAGTGGGGCATTCAAATGAGGACTTTGAAAACACAAGAACTTGTCCCCGAAGCACTTGGTGAAGACTCTGAAGCCTACAATGGGACTGGCATTTCTGAGACAGGTGCTTGTCTGAAGCAAGGAATCTTCTCCAGCTAAGGCAGACAGTCCAGGCACAGCAAAACCCTACAAGTGTGAACTGCAGGGGGATTTAGAGCAGTTTACACATTGGTACTAGTCTCTTAAAGGCTCATATCCCTTATTCTGTGTCCTCATCCTGAATCTGAGCCAAGACACCCCTTGGCCCTAGAGGATCTCCAGCACATCCCTACACCAACAACAAAAGCAGGCTTGAAAGGAAAGAAATGAACCTGTGGGGAGTTCTCCATAGTGATTTGCACTGCCATCACATAGGAGCCACAAGTAAGTTTCAATCAGCCTCACTCTGTATGAAGAGAATATTTATACAGTGAAAATATAATTAGTAGTATTACTAACACTACAACAAGCCCATGTCTGTGACTTAATCTGAGAAACCCTTAACAAGAACACAACAAAATAGCCCTTCATGTGCAGAAAAACTATGGAAGCAGTTGAGCTGAGCTTTTCCACTAAACAAACTCGCTTATATTCCATTAGCTCTTCTTATCACGACAACTTGTTTGTCTAAACATTACAAGGAAACAGACATCTGCAGTTTCATTTCAGTTCTTCACTATTATGTCCATAAATAATAGTTTAAACAGTAACAATTGACAAAAAATACTGGAATCAGGATGAATTTGACCCATATGCAACACTCTAAGGTACAAACCCCCGCAAGATTATTTGCTGTCTGCTGACAGCAAAGCTCTGGAGTAGTTAAAAAAACCCAACCAAACAAAACAACAACAGAAACAAACAAAAAAACCCCAAACAATCCAGCAGTCTGAGTTGCCAGTTTTCTTTGAGAATTCAATGAGGGCAGCTAAATTGTAAGAAAACTAGGAAAGGGCCAACACAAAACCTGCCTAAAAAAGCTAGAACTGAGGAAACGATGGGAAACTGTGGATTTATAGGCAATGTAGTTTAATTTCAACTTGCAGAAAAAACCCCAAATAATTAAGCTTTGTACCTAAAATGTATCAGGAAGACGAAAAAGTCCCAACATGACAGTGTCAAAAACAGTCATGTAAAAAGACCTGAAGTCTTCTTTTGGCAATGTAAAGGGCCCTATGGTAAGAAGAAAAGCATTCACTAACTCTCAAAGCCCTTTGACACAATTTCACATTATTTTTCCCCTTCAAATTTTGTAAAAAATACTCTAAGTGAAACTTCTAGGAGAATAATGCTTAAGTTATGAGAAAACTGACCAAGCTGTAACTGTCAATGATTTCTCCAAATGAGAAATATGTATTAACAGGCTGTATAGGGATGTGTCCTCTGTCCAATATTTTTCATTAGTTTCATTAACAATTGGATGATAGAATGCAGCATAAACTGGCAG
This sequence comes from Phylloscopus trochilus trochilus, assembly GCA_016584745.2. NCBI lineage: Eukaryota > Metazoa > Chordata > Aves > Passeriformes > Phylloscopidae > Phylloscopus > Phylloscopus trochilus. The sequence continues at coordinate 37,756,095 of WQNJ02000546.1, forward strand.
ATTAATTAAGAACGAAGGGACAGAAAGCACATCAGAGGAAAAGATTAAATTCAAAATTAAATTGACACAGTGGAGAAAGGTCCTGTTAAGATGATCCCATAAGACAGGAATATTAATCACCACCCGTACAAGTACAGGATGAGGAAAAATTAGTTAGGTTGAAGTTTTAGGGCAAAAACTAGAAGTGTTGGAATAGTTCAGAAGCTGAACATGTAATTAGCACACTAAATGAAACAATGATACTATTTCAGACAATGCCAAAGATGAAAGGCTAAACCACAGTCATGAAGAGTTGTTAGTTATTAAGAGAGTATTTTTCCCTTCTCTGAGGACGAGACTATATTTGTAGGAATTTCTCACAGCGTAAGCACTTTTTCTTCTATTTTTGTTCCAGCTGAGGGTCACTTCAGTCTCCTTGCTTCAAACTTCTGTCAGATATCACTAGAACTGGACTATATTATGGCTTATATCTTGGATATATCTAGTTTTATAAATGTTTCCTACTATACTATTAAGGCTATGTGTTCATGCTTGAGATGTCCAAAATAGATTTATCTCCCTTTTCTCTCTGGCAGTCAGTCACTCAAAAAATATACAGCATCAATCAAAAAATCCTTCATATTTTCCTTGTTAAGTTTTTTGTGAAAAATGAGCTTAGCCTTGCACCGAAAACAGAAAGAATTTGGAAAACAAGAACTCATGCACAGAATGTATGGAATCTAAATCTCTCTCAACAGTTACATTTAATTTAGAATTGTTACAGTGAAACAGAGTCATGAAGCAAGATAAATTTGACAAGGAAGGTCAAATAAAATAACAAAATAAAATTAAAAACAAAACAAAAAAAAACCTCCAACAAAAAAAAAAAAAAAAAAAAAAAAAAAAACCCAACAACAACAACAACAACAACAAATCAAAACGCTCCACTCAGCTAAAATGTTTTTAATTACTGCAAAAAGGTATTTAGGTATTTCTTTTTTGTATACTTTCTTTTTTTTTTTTTTTTTTTTTTTTTTAAGGGCTTGCCTAAGCAAGGAACTCTCACCTTTTTTCTACATCTTAATAGGACATGATTTCACCACAGCTGGGTACAAAAATCATACACAGGCATTCAGCAGTGATACAGATTTTGGAAAGCATAAAATCTCTGCGTGACAGCTCCAGGACCAGGATGGGATGAAGACCAGAAGAAAAGAACAAGCGGCAAAAAACACCAAACAAAGAAATAAAACAAACCAAAAACCAACCAAGCAAACAAATAAAGTAAAAAAAAAAAACAACCCTTAAGACATGAGAGTGACAGGTAATGTGGCTACTGCCACCAGGCCTGGAGACTCCCCATTTCTCCAGTGTGTGTTACAGTATTCTGTGAAAGGAACACCATGTTTGAACAATAAAAAAGCACATGATATAAAGAACTAGGAAGTATGCTTAAATTTAAACTGGCACCCAATTGACTGGTCTATTATTTAATTTTTTTTTTTTTTTTTAGTTCTTACTTGCAGGTTTTCTGGGTCCTATTTTTGTGACTATCTCTATACTTGCCCAAAAGTTTTAAAGTTGTGAACATAATTAGTTGTGAACATAACCAAAGTTAAAAGAGTTGGAAAGTAAAGGTGCTTTGCTTTGGGTTACCCAAAACCAACTTTTCAAAGGTATTTCTTTCCACCCCATAAAAAATCCTGAGATTTCAAAATATTGCTTCATATTCTGAATCTGAGGAGAGATATGCAAGAAATAAATAGAAGGCATATTCAGAGAAACCAATTAGTAAGAATTGAAGCTACACTGGTCTTAAATTCCACCAGACCAGTGAGTGCAGAGGAAATCTGACAAACATACTGCAGCATATGAATAAATCAGCTACTTCTCATCAGGGCAGTGAATTCAGTACAACTGACAGTCAGCTTAGATGTCATGTGAAGCCAGCTCTCAGAGGTATTTGATCATGAGTCTCTCTAGGCAGCAACAACTCCAATCAGTTGTTGTGATGTACAAACATCCCTGGGAAAATGATCAAATGAGTGAGTGAAAATTTATTTGCAAAAACAAACAAACAAATAATTTAAAAAAATCCCAAACAAACCAACCAACCAAAACCCTGACTACTGAAAAACCTGTTACAGTTTGCAGGTATACATATCCCATCAACCTGTGCAAGGACGCAGTACTACAGAAGTGCAGAAAATTAAAATACAAGCCAGCGTGCATTTTGCTTCATCTAGAGATTCATAATACACTTGCTGCAGTACACAGTTATAATTACAATTTTGCTTGCTGACAGAATCTCTAAGACAAGAACTGTATTCATACATTTCTGCAGGACTAATTTCAATGCCTACAAAAAGGCTGAGGCGTCATCATGCTGGAGCACACTAGCTGAAGTTTTAAGACTCTTCCAATGAAGCTCCAGTGAATCCAAAACAGAAGCAAGAATTAAACCTCTCAGGCACTACAGAGTTCCTACTTAGCCTTTGCAATTCCTTTTTCAAGGAATTTTTAACAACATCATGCACAATGCACTTTTTTTCCCTCTTTCACTCCCCAACATTTGTCAGTATTTTTAAAGATGGGACCTTTAAACTATTCCTGGTGCTCTTGGCAATGCAGGCAGATACACATCCTTTTGCACATATGCAAAAGCATTTTATTATTGTTTTTGCCTTCTGTATGCATGAGTTCTAAGTTTGGGAGAGTGGGCTTCCAATGAAGAGGTAGTTCAAATATGAATTGCATTTGATCATTTCAAAAATAAATGTTAAGAAATCTTTCTCTTAGGCACTGATCCTAATTTTTCACTTCAACTTTTTCTAACTCATGTAGAGAGTGATCCAATGGTCCTCAATGGGAAATGAATAAATCTACCACTGACTTGGCAATTTAAAAGGGGCCCATCACACGGTTCATTCAGCATTATTCATATAAGTATAACAAAAACAGTGTTCTTGAAGTGACCTACAGTATTAAAACTCAACCACTGATAGCTAGAGAGCTCCTTCAATTTTTTTTCTCTTTTTTCAGTTAGAAAAATTTTTAGTATTTTTATCTATGTTGTTACTATTCACTGATCTATGTTTAAAGGAACCTGAAGATGCTGTTATCTGTCAATCCAGAATTTAAATTTCCATTATTTATCCCATAAGAAAGTTTCCAAAACTATCCCTCAAAATCTCCATATATCAAATGTATGGTATCATAAGGTACCAAAATTTAACTGTAAGAAATGTGGCCACAAATGAACAAAGGAAATTGAGAAGACAAGGCTAAGGGAGATCTCCTTAATCTGTATAAATACCTGACTGAGGTGTGGTTGAGAGAGCCTTACAACCTCAGGTATCCTGTGAGCTGCAGAACATATTTCCAGTATATAGCAATATGGTTGATATTCAGAATTTAAAATTTATATTACTGAAACCCATCCTGAGTTTCAAAATTATTTTGATTCTGCTTCTATGCCGGTTTTACGAAGGACTTACACAGAGAAATGATTCTCATTAAAGACAACTACAGAATAAAATATTTTGGAAATGGAGTAAAATGTACTTTCAATCCTGCTTTTAGACACTGGTTCATTTTACTAAATCACATTACTGTGCATTACAAGGAATACATAAAGAATTTATATCAAAGCTGGATACAGTAATTACGGTATCCCTGCCATTTACAAGAATCCATTTGCAATGACATTTTCACCAGCAAATTCAGTAGATTTAAGGCAGACAGATGTTCTACAATGAAAATGATAAACATCCATGAATAGAATTCCTGTCAAAATATTTCTGTGAGCAGCTAGATTGGTTTAAAATAAAATGCCTAAAATATTCTCTTCAGATTAAATGAACAAAGTAAGAAGCATTCATTGAAAATACTTCATTTAGCTATTTTACATTTGTGCTTTATACTAATCTCCTTATAGAAAAGCAAATATCGAACAGTTTTTGCTGACTAAAACATTGGTTTGTAGCTAAATAAAATTACTACGTGAAATCTATAATTTCTTTTTTGTTACAAACCTTCAGCACACTTGTCTCTTTTTTATCAAAAATCTATGATGCTTCAGGTGTATTTAAGTTCTCAGTTTGCGAGTGTTGTATTAGAATACGCTAAATATTGCAATTTTTCTCATTAGAAGAATGTTAATGATCACTGTCACTCTTCATTTCTATGCAAGCTGGAATCATAGAATATCTGAAGTTGAAAGGGACCCATCACAATCATCAAGTCCAACTCTTTGATCCTCACAGGACTACCTAAACCAGATGACTACCATATGCTTGAACTCTGACAGGTTTGAAGGCATGACCACTTTTCCCTGGGGACTCCATTCCAGTGATCGATCGCTCTCTGGGTGAAAGGCTTTTTCCAATTATGCAATATGAACCTGCCTCAGCACTGCTTCATTCCATTTCCTCTTATCCTACCAAAAAAAATAATATCCATGGTATCTTTTATGTATCTTCAGCTGAAAGAATGAGTAAAGAAAAAAAAAAGACAAATTACTTATTAATTCCATGAGGTCTAAAAGTCTAAGCATTATACAGAAAGATACATGAAAAATCATTGTCTTTGGAGTTTGGATCAGTTGGAGGTTTCTAGTTTTTCTTTTTACTTAAAAATTAAAAAAGCAAATCTTATCAGTGGGGTGGACAAATGTCCCAAGCTATGCAAGAGATTCACCCAATAGCACATCCATGATACAATGTTCTAATATTATGTTAGTGCAAAAATAAACCAACTACATTCTAACAAGGTGCAATTAGTATATCCAAGAACCAGGCTTGGTCTTTGAAGGATTAATCTATGTAATTATTTCTGCACATTTCTTCAGAGCCTGGGCGGGTGTGGGGAGAAGTACAGCAAGGTGGTCACAACATCAGATTGCAAGAACAGAACGTGTTAGGCATTTACCCTTCCTCTGGTCAACAGCTTGGCATTTCTATCTTAAAACATATAAATACCAGGAGATATTCTGTATGGAAACATTTTCAAAATATACACATATTGGCAAGCCAGGAGAGTAATTCAAAAGATTATCTTGTGTTAAGAACAAGATATTCTTGTGATAAACTACTATAGTTCAGAATGCAATCAATGGAAACACCTAAATATAAGTCTAGTAAATAAAAGTGAATCATATCAAACCTTTTAAGATCCTGGGGGAAAAAATCATTAAAGTTTTATTTTAAATAAAGCCTCAAAAACCTGATGCCTAGAGATTTATTTGAATTGAGTAAATTCCCAGTAGATTGTTTTGCTGAAAAAGCCTGCCCATTCAGAAGAATACCTGAAAATAAGCTTATAATGCTAAAGAGAGTGATGCATTGCAAAAGAAAATCATAATTTCCTTTTCCATTTATTTATTGTTAAGGAAAAAATATATAGCTGTATTTGAAAGTGCATCTTTGCTGAATCAATTACATTCCTCTTCACTTGCACGCCACTTGAGTGATGCAAGCAGTAAAGCACATCTCCAAGTACAATACTGGCTTAGGGAACAAGCTGAAGAGCCACCTGTATTGTTTCACAACTGTAACCACATTCAGACCAACTGAATAGCACTTACTCTCTTTATCCTAAAAAGTGTCACAGTAGCGTGGGCAAGACAAAAAAGATCTGGTTTATTTTAGCAGTTTCACTGTTATTTGTCTAACCAACACAACCACTTACTCAATTTGGTTGAATTTTCAAGGCAATTTTGAAATCCCCTTCATGCCTGGCCAGAAAGCTGTATCCAAGTCTCCTCTCCACATGACACTGCCAAGTGTGGTCATGCAGCAGCCACAAATTACCATTCTGAGGGAAAAGCAACACCACCAGAACGAAGAACAGGAGCAGATAAATATTACTCTCACACACAACACAACCTCGTGCTTCATTCGTCTTATTTGAAGAATAAAGCTACATGAATTGATGCAGTTTTCAGTTTGACCCTTCCCTTCCTAATCCTATTTCAGATAATCATCAGTTCAAAGATTCAGAATGACTATGGCATCCTACAGTGGTCAGTAACCACAAAGCTGGCATGAAGCAGAACCAGCACGGCTGCTTCAAAGGGACCTCCCTGGATCAGTCTCCTTTAAAATATGTCTCTCTGTGTCTCCATCACCATTTGCCAACAAAGAAGGCCAATTCTTGCAAAAGAATACTCACTTCCTTCATAAACATACACTATTTAACTAAAAAAACAATAAAATTAAACCAAAAAAAACCACATAGCCACACAACACTATTCCTTCACAGCACTGCATTTGAACTCAGTGCAGGGATCCTGCACTGAGAGAATAGGAAGTGAAGGAGTGTATATACATAAAAATTTATGGTTTAACCTGTTAAAGTGTTTCTGTGCCCCAAATTTCCTTCTGTTTCCTTAAGACATGTAATGGCCATTATCTACAAAGGAATTTTCTGAACTAGCTAGTATTACCTTCATTTCAGAAGGGATAGTACACTTGCATCTTTTTAAAATAAATTATTCTTTTTAACTTCATTGGGGATATCTACTTCCTCAATACTCAGTTGAAAGTTAAGTCAGTAGAAGGTTCAGGTCCACAATACAAGCTGGAGTACAATTTATCACATAGAGAACCTTCTTAAACACCATGAATCTTGTTTGTCTATTTTTAGTAATTAATGTACAGAAATCTATCAAAAAATAAAAACACCTGATAAAAGGTTTTACACCCACTTAAGCCTCTCCCTCCACATATCAGCTGCTACTTGGTAATAGCTCAGCAACACATAAAAAGGTTCAATTATAAAAACAGGAATGTTACTTCTGAAACTTTCCGCAGAGGCATTTTGGCCTTTCATCTCCCTCTATCAAAACTGGCCAATACCATTCTTGTATAAATACATTAAATGGAAAATATGAGAATGTAAAACCAAAATTTAATGAATACCCAATATTTATTTGACACAAATGTAAGAATCTAAAACATATTCCTGCTAGTCACTTCCACAGGAACTTCAGGCTAAAAAAGTCTTCAGAGCCACAGTAAGCACAAATGACATAAAGTACAAAGAAGAGGGATAGAAAAAAAAAATTAATGCAACCTTTAATACTATGTAAAAAATGAATTTTACGTTAGTCAAGAGGGAAAGTGGAAGAACTAAATTATTTTCTTTTCCACCCTTGTAGGATAAGCAGAATCTTAATTATGTATCTCTGGAGTAATCAATCTCACCTGGAATTTACAGAAGCTGAAGAAAAATTGCCAAAGAAGAATTTGAAGAAAGACAAAATCAAAAAATTGGGGAAAATATGGGCTTAGAAATACTGCATTAATGTTGGCCTATTTAAAGATAACTTGAATAATACAAAATTAAGGCTTCACTGAAGAAAGATGTTATGAGTAGGACAGGTGGCTGTCTTTCCTGATTCTGTACAATATACATCAGGATTTGTGCATATCTGTGAAAATAAAAATATAAACTGCAACCTCAAATGAGCGAGAAAACAGGAAATTCCAGAAGAAGGCAGTAGACATAACTGTTTTTCCAGTTTATGATATAATTCCAAATCATATGCAATTCTCAACAGATCTAGCTAAAGAAGAGCTGTCAAGTAAGAGTTTTGATGAAGTTAATGCAGACAGAATTGTGATTATCACATGGTCACTTTTCTGTATTCTAACAGCAATTGATCCCAAAAAATCCTGAAGAGAAACTTCTGGAAACTAGAATTCCTACTTCATGCTAAACCCGAAATCTAAAAACAATTTTCAAACATGATTTGTAGATTCTTATTTTATTTAAATTATTTATTTCATCATAATCTTACTAATTTTACAAAGATATAATGAGGACAAAAAAGTTATATGTACCTCTGAACTGAGTACCTTGCAAAGCTGGCAGAAAACCACAGGCAGACCTGTCTTTTGCTACAAATCCAACCATAATGTACTTGGAACATGATACAAGAGCTCACTATTGCTATGATTATAGGCTTAAAAATTATATATATGTCTGATTTTGGTACAAAACAACCCAAAATAATTAAGTATTTGCTGCAATCATATCTTCTGTTTATAGTCAACCAGATGAATATCCAATTCAGTCATATTACATTTTTGACATATTTAAAATTTCATTACCTGAGAACGCCTATTTATTTTTAAATGAACTTCTGTCATACACAACAAATTTGACACACAAGGAAGCCTACCTTGAGAAAACAGGAGGTGAAAAAGGTATTTAACTTTTAGCTGCTTTGTGCTACTGCATTAGATGGACATGCCTGCAGAGCTACTCCGTGGGATTTGCTACAGCCTGCAAAAGGGGATTACCCAGCTGCTCTTTCCAATTTATGTGAAAAACACTCAGTTGCACACCAATGTCCATCACCATGATAAACCCCCGTCTCTGGCACACAGAAGGCCAATTCGTGATTGAAACTGACACAGAGAACTACTTTAATCAACTAATAATCACTCAAAATTACCTCCAGGAAAATCCCTCTAGCGCCAGTATTTAGATTAAGTGTCAAGGCTCAATTTGAACTTCTTATGAAGAAGGCAGCTTCTCTTAAAACAAATCTCTGTTAAGTTGATAAGAGTTAATGTACCTGGCAGCTCCTTGGCAGATGGCAGGTTTAGGTGCAGAATGCTGATGACACTGGAGTTTTGTGCTACCAAAAGCAGTCATTAAGGTGAGAGAATTTTCAAATTAGTCTCTTCTGTAAATTATTAAAAGAAAATTACTCTTAGGAAAAAATGTTTTAGCACAAGAGTTAATTTACTTTGAGGATGCTTGATGAAGCACCTTTCTTTGTTTTTGACATATGTGAAATACATTATTCACCTATGCATTAGATTATTTTTCATGAATCTATGCACACAGATAGCTCCAAATACACACTGTGAAACAAGAAGCACTATATGGTTTTTGCTAGATCTCAGCCAGGCTGAATACCAGACAAATTAGCAAAACATATGATTAATTTAGCAAACTTTCACTTCAAGTACATAAATACAAACTTAGAGCATCTGTAGATATTATAAAACAAAGAAAAGAAAAAAAAAAAACAGAACAATGAAAATTGCCTTGTTTAAACAGGAAAAAAAGAAAATTCTTTGCTTGCTGATCTGCAAAGAAGCCTGTGGAGATGCCACCTTGAAGGGGAAGAGAAGCCTAAATACTGCAGGGCACAGGGCTAAATTACACAGTTGACACCAGGTTTGTGGGTATCCACTGTAACAATTCACCTGTGGACATCTGCTGACTACCTGATAATCCTGCCCTCTGCCACTATCTAAAGACTTGCTAATAATAGCACCAAATGATCTTTTGCCTCCTGGGCCTGACCTTAATGTTCTTATTACAAAGCAACACTCTGTCCTTGGCCAATTAGAAGGATGCTTATTTATGAAAAAAAGGAAGCAAAACTTCCAAGAGTAGTAATAAACCACCTTTCTTGAACTTAAAGCATTTTTTTTGCTTTATTTTACAAAAGTAAAAGCACATATTAAACTTACTGAAACAAAAGAAGCTGCTGTCCCTGCAGTCACTTGCTTTGTTCTGATTAAATTGTATTTCCAAAGAGTTCACATTGTTCTGAGAATAAGTTTTGGATATGCCAATACTTATCTTCCCCAATCTGCTGTTTTTTCTCAAGCAAGTTATAGACTTAAACTCTTATGTCAAAAATTTTATAGTGACTCTGGCTGGAAAGATTTCCAATAGAGCTTTTCTCAGGAAAAGACTCATACCCTCTTGCCAACATAGATAACCTGGCGTAACTGTTCATTTAGATTCAACTAAATTAAATCTGGAGCATTTGCATGTTGTGTTAATTGATCTCACCTAAGAAAACAATGTCACTGTGCCAGCAGAAATCCAGTTACTGGAACATGTTGCAACAGCCTAACACTGTAGAGCTGTGAAATACCTATAGGAGAGAAGTTTTATAATGTCAAGTCAAAACATGCCCTGGCAATAAAAAAAAACAATAATAATAATAAAAAAATTCTGCTTGGCCTCCATTAAAGCCTGATGACTGATCTTCCCTTGGCCAGAACTTCTGCACAATTTCAGTCCCTGATGCTGTCCTCAGTTGAGCTAAAATCATGTCTGAGGAAAAAGATATTTCTGAATTTTCCCACTGTATTTATTTCACTGCCATTAAACTACTGCTGAGGAAATTATGACATGATTACGAACTTAGTAAAATCCAAAGCTGTATCTAAGAAAGGCAGTGATTCAACCAGAGAAGCAATATTCCGTCTTCAAAAAGGCAAAAAAGCTTAATGAGGGTAACAGAAAACAGTACAGCTCACGTGAGAAAAAGGAACAAGTTATGAGGGTTGTGGGAATCATTATTCCAAATTGACTCAGTCTATGTGTGTAAATTTCAGCAATAATGTCACATTAATGTAGTTATTCAAATTTAACACACTCATGTTCATTAAAGAAAAAAAAAAAATGTCACCACGATGACAAGCCATTCTCTGAGTTACACTCCGGGTAAGTAAATGTCAAGTAGCAGGAGAAATTTAAGTTACACAATATCACAGATGTGCACTATAAGCAATTTTTTTTATTTTGCTTTGTACCATGAAAAAAGCCTCTTGGGAAGGAACCAGTTGGTCCTTTTTATAGCAGAGATGATTTCTATATGCATAGCTCAAGGCACTCAGTAGGAACCCATAAATAACTAAAACACAAAACAGGATCCACTGTCAATTTTTTATCTTAAAATATAACTAAATACTTTTATTTTTTAAAAAAACTTGCAATGCTGTTTTTGTAGATAAACTGCTTTAATAAATCACACCATCTCCAAATACTGTTCATGGACAAAGTACAGAATACCTCCATGTCCTTTCATTATCCCTGGAAGGTGACCAGGAGATTGTGTCTTTTGCACAATTTGCTGGTTGTGCAGCTTTGCACCACAGCTTTGCAAAGAGGCCAGTTTCAGCAATGCCATGAGTTTCATTACTCACACCTGGACATTAACAACATTGTCAAAATGATTATCAGAGAACCTCCCTTAAAAAACCTCCTTGAGGTCTTTTGGGTTTCCTTGCTGCATGCCTCTGACTTTGCTGGGGGAAATTGAAAATCTTTCCCCAGTAACAATGTAAGTGCTATTGAAGAGATTTCTTTATATATAGTGACAGATCATGCCAGAAGAAGGAGAAGAAAAATGGCACTATTAAGCTCCTCCACCAAGTGTTACTTAAAAGCAGGGATTATACAAATGGAATATACGGAACAACTTGTGTTCTAAAAATATATATATATACTCTTTATAATGTATTTGCTTTGCACCATTACATTTATAGTTTTTACTTCCAAATATATATACACAGAAAATTAAACCACAAAGCCTTAAAAAATGCCATAAAGCTCAAAACAGTAATATTTTCATATGAGTAGGAAGAATTTTATCACTGTTACAAGTCAAGAATTTGGGAAACCAGCTTCCTATACCAGCATACTACTTTAAACTGAACTACAGTGAATAAGACTTTTAGGTACGTTTAGGTGTGTATACATAGGAATACTTCACCAAGTATTATTCTATAATGAAATATATTTTAAAATATCTTTATTTTAAAGATTTAGATTACCTGCTAATCTGCTGGTAGACCATGAGTATAAGAGATAACCCAAGTCCTCCTAGGATGTCTAGAAGAACGAAAGTTAATTGGAGGGATGAAGTACATATCATGAATGCCTAGAATACCCTCAGAATCCAACAGTTTGTGGATTTTCAAGACTAGAACACTAAGATTTCCTTTGGAGACTATGTTTTTAGTTTGTTTCATTGTTTGGGGCATTTTTGTGGGCTTTTTTGTTGTTGTTGTTGTTGTTTTAAAATAGTGCTTCAAAGATTTCTTTTCTTTTCAATTCTCCAACCATAATTTACATTCATGCCAACTTTTATTTGGAGCTTCCTGCAGCAAGTTCGGTTTATGCACCGAACTCTTGTTCTTTTCTTGGATGAGGCAGTGAACATTTCTTCCCTATTAATTTTCTCCATGCCACTTATGATTTTATAGAGCTCTAAAATAAGCTCCCTTTTTCAGGATAAAGAGTCACAGCTAATTTAGACCTTCCTTGCAGAGAAGTCATTGCTCTACCCTTGATCATACTCTTTATAGAGTCCACTCCATTTCTACTTCGTGTTGAGAGATGGAGACCAGAATCAAATACTCAACATGCAGACACACCACTGAATGATTCAGTGTCACCATGATGCTCTGCTTTCTACTTTTCCCTAAAAATTCCTAACCTTGTATTGTATTTTTTTTTAAAAAACAATGATGGGCAGTCAGCTCCTAAATGACATGATACTTCATAAACACTAGAGAATGAACCTTCTAGAGGAAAATTCGAGTTTGTCGCTTTCTTACGGAATAGCACAGGTCAAATACTGCCTTTTCTCATTCATGTGAAAAAAAATCTTGATTTAATTTGATAAATTTAAATCTTAGTATTCAAAACACATGATTTCTTTTTATTTGCAGAGTTTCATAGAATAATGTGGTTAGACCCCTAATGAACTGGTTTTCTACAAAGATACAAAGATAATACAAGAATATCTCAAAGATATTTTCCTGGAAAGTGTTAATGAGATAATGAAAAAAAAAATCTGCAAAAATTAAAGAGGGTGAGAGGAGCATTTGCAGACAGGCAATTAAAAAAATGCATGCAGCTAAAATATACTGGGACAATGCATTGCAACATAAAGTATTTCTGACTCACATCCCAATGACACTAACTAAACACACAATATCCTGGCAGCACTAATATAAGAAGACGGATAAGGGTGCTGCTGCGAAGCTGTCAGTAAAGAATTTCCATGCACTACTTGTGTCAGTGATATATAAATAATATATTACTGAAACACTAAAAATATTGCACTGTAGCTTACTGTATCTGTGTATTCGCAACGGTTAAATTAGTACTACATAGTGAGATGTTTTCAGGAGAAGGATGGAGAACAGAAAAATGGAGTAAGGATGACAACAGCACAAGGTTTTAACTTGAAGAGCACTTCAAAAAAATGGGTAGGCAACCAAGGGACTCCAGGATGTTACCAGGCCACATAGGAATCCAAAAATGCCATGTTCCCATAATAAATATAAACTCAGCTCTTTGACAGGGACAGTCAAACCTACTTCTTAAAATAAGTTCTATTACCAGACTTATCAAGCTATTCTCATCACTGTTACCCTTCTCCAAATTCCCAGCATCATTCTCAGTTCTAGCTTTTATTCATGGAATTAAAATATTTATACTTAATAAATAAACACAAAGAGAAAACACTGTCTCAATTTTCATCTTATTTAATATTTAACATTTTTCCTCAATGTAGCACTGAAAAAGATAACAAAAATATATTGAATAGGGGAAAAGGAAAAGTAGGTTATATTGTAACACCTCAAAGAGGAGAGAAAAAAAATAGATATATCATTCATATAGCTGCCAAAACAAAATGCAGGTCTCAAGATGAAAAGGCCTGAATAGCAACCATCAGATTCATTTCAAAAATCTTTCTCTGTTATTTGATAGAATGGTAAAAATCATTAAAACTCTACCTTGAACTTGAGGTATAGATTTCTTAAGTATTTATCATATTTATAAATTTCAGAAGTACTTAAATAATTTCAGAAGGTATTTTAGATATGAGAGAGAGAAGAAAATTCTGGAATTGCTGTCAAAAAGTACCATTGCTTATGTACACAGGCCAGGGCTTTGAAGAGGATCTGTCCTTGGGAACTACTATTCTACAAGAATAAAACCAGAACAGTTGAAAAAATGTGAAGTCAAAACTAAATAAAAGCTGTTTCTCTTCTGAAAACCTGGGAAACCTCAAAATTCCTGTATGGATATCTGCTAGACTGGATTTAAAAAACACAGGAAAGTATGGAATTTTACAATAAGATAACAATAATAGTAATAATAATAAAAATTGAGCAATTTTCAAGACATGCAACCACAAGAGTATCTATATGCTGGGATGTAAACATGAATCTTAGTCTCCTTACTCTCCAGAACGAGCCAAGAGTCAGAAGGTAGTATAAACTAGAATTATAGTTCTCCCCATTTATCCCTCTTTACTGTGAGAGTATTTTTCTTCACAGATTACCTATTTAAAAAAATTGCTTCAAATAAATATCTATTGGTTGAATTTTTAACTGCAAATTGATGTTTCAGAAAGCTTGCCATTGCTTTCCCCTTAATTCTGTTCCGTAACATTGAACATGAAATAATGGATATTTCTCCAAACACACTACCAAAAAAAAAAACCCACCCCAAAAAATTGGCTTTGCTTTGCTTTATTTTATTAAAAAAAATACATAGCCTACAACTCTTATCTTCACACTAACTGCAGCTATGACGTAGTCCTTAGTTTCTCTTCATTTTCCCAGAATCATCTCTTATTGTAATCAGATGCTTTTTTCTCCACCTGCATTTCCCTTCCTACTGTGATGCACAAGGATATTCCATCTAGCACTGAGGGGAAAAGGAATCACTGCTTTTCTCCATCACTCTTACCTAATGTTCTCCAGTTCCTTTTCATATTATACTCTCTGCTCATTTTTTTCTTTATACTTTTTTAATTGAGCTTATATTTACTTACCTTCATTTCATTTCTTTCTACCTAAGTTAATTTTTTTGGGGTTAAAATCAAGGCACTTCAGGCTTTATTATTAATTGCAAAATTTTGCCAGGGAAATAAAATACATATCTACCCTCCAACAGCCATTTAAATAGCCCACATAAGCAGCTTGCCCAAAGCATGATAAATTAATTAGCAATGGCTTGTCACTTTCACCATGGTTGTTCACTAAATTTGGGGTTTGCTGAGAACACAGAGTTCAAAAACATCAGGTTCATCATCAGGCACATAAAATTTACTTTTTTTTTAACTTTTATAAAACTTTTAACTAATAATCTGACATTTAAGTTGTCTAAAAGCCCCAAATCAGACCAGAAGGTAAAATTTATAAAGTGCTGTTCATGAACAACACTACAGGTTAGACATGATGCAGGGATCTAATTATGTGAATCTATACACACCTATAAAATAACTCAGTTATTCCAAAGTCTCTTAAAATAGCTAAATTGAGAATTATAAGTACAGAAAAGAACATAATGGATATGAAAAGGGAAACAGTGATAGCAGGTCTAGGCACTCATATATAAACACAGAAAGAATAGGAGGTGTTGTCATAAAAATTAATTACAGAAGGGGGAAAAAAAAAGAAATCCAAACAAACCCCAAACATTTGCAAATGCCAGGAAAAGCTTTTCCTACTCAAATATCAGGAAAGTCAAAGCCCATTTAATAAAGTCAATCAAAATGAAATTTGGGGATAACTAAAGGCAGTTATTTAATGAAATTACCAAGAAATCTCAGAAAGAATCCCAAAGGCATCTTGATGAAATGTATTTAAAAATGACTGAAATCTTAGCTGGCCAGAGATGTTATTGGAGCAGGAAACAGCTGAAATCAAAGGAGAGTAAATCTTTACCACAATAACCTTGCTTCAAACCATAGTTTGAAAACACAGCCTCTGTTTTTTCAGGGTGACATTGAAGAGACAATAACACATTATTTGGGCAAAATTCCTCCATTTCCAAGGAACAACTGGAGAGGGTACCTTGGCACACCGCATCTGTCCAATTTCATCTTCAGTCTCCAGTTTTCATCAGGCTTTTAAAATCATCCCTATACACCAACATGCCCTGGTGAATCACAGCCAGCAAGAGGCTGTGGGCAAGCACAAGAGGGTGCAGGGGAGCTGGGTGCCATGGAAGTGGGGGCAAGCTCACTGCAAACCTCCAACAGCATCCAGCATCCTCTCCACAGGTTGGTATGGCTCTCCAGAGGACACACTTCCATGCCCAGGAATAGAGAAGATCCATTCAGTTATCCCACACGGACTAATCCAGCTGGTGCTGGGGTCCGCAGTTTGGACTCAGAGGGCCACAGCCCCCCCCAAAAGATGTCTCGTTAAAGACAGCTCCTTGGGGAGTCAGGGTGCTCCTCAGCTGGCAGAGAGTGTCTCAGCAGGGGGCAGAGCAGTGATTTTTTTCAGCTCTTGTGATTTCAGCTCAAGTGATTCCTCAGCTCCTGCCCCGTGAGATCTGCTTCTCTTTTAGCTGACCCGGGAAAGAGAGAGAGAGAGAGGGTCCCGTTTGGCGATTCCGCATAAAGTGACTTTATTGCAAAGTACCAGCGAAGGGAGCCAGGGACGGGTATCCTGGGGACTAGGGGGACTCAGGGAGTTTTTATGGGAAACTAAGGTGGGAGGGGAAAGGGTACAAAGCCAATCGTTTACAACAGATCTACATAAAAATCTCCTGGAAGATTGTGGATCCTTTAGTGGTCGCTGTGACTGGAAGCCTGCTCCCCTATCTTAGGGCTCTGCAGAGAGATTGTGCAATTCTTCTCAGGCCTCCCTCCAGGGCAGGGCCACTGGGGCTTTATCCACCCCCACAACGGACACAACTGGACAGGTCTGATTTTGTATTTCCACATCCTTATCTTGATTGGAAGAGGGAATCACCCAGTCTGACACTGGGTGTCACTTAGCTGAGAGAGCCCAGATCAGCTGCAGCATTGTCAAGACCATCCTGTGGACTGCCCTGGACACGATCCCCTCGGCACGATCAAGCCGCATGGCCAGAAAACAACATTCCACAGGGAAAAAGTACTGTAGCAGGCCTATGCATTTTTTTTTCTCTCCATTTAGGACTAAGTAAACAACAGTAAATCTGCCATGCAACCATGATTATATTTTTACATAGGCACAGGCAAGAAAAGAGAGCAGACAAATATCTGAGGTAACAGAATTTTCCAACAAAGTTACTTGGAAATATGTTACAAATTTGTCTGCTGAATTTATCAGTGATACAAATTCATATAGATATCCCTAATTACTCTGACATCACCTGAAACCAAGCTCTGGAACCAGAGGCTTGAAGAGTCCATCTTCATGTGGTAGGTTGAGAGATTTGTTGTGCAGTTTAAGAATACTGTTTGATTCCAGTTGCACTATTCTAAAACACCAATAGCTGAATCTGGGTACATCTGGTAGGGGTAGAAAAGTTTTTTTTAAAAATTAGCCTAAGTAGTAATTTTATTCCCCTCATCTTTTAGCACCAGCCTTCAAGTAACAGCAGCAGAGAAATGCAGAATATCAGAAGCACGCAAGAGGCATTAAAACTCACATTTCTATTTTCACGTTTCTACTATTTGGCAGCATCTATAAAATAAACAAGGTAATTTATAATATTTGCAATAACATCTCCTTTTTGCCATTTAACTCAACTCCAGTGCTTCAGTGTTTTCCTAGCAGTCAAGCCACAGAATAAAAAACCCAACTGCATACAGCTTGGTGATCGTAGCCTTGTGCAGTATGCCATGCAGAGGAATTGAAGAATTATACTCTTCAGCCACGAAGGTCACCACTTCGTGCAACATAACCTCGGCCCATGGTACAGCCTGTGATAAATTATGGCATCCTTCTGTACCCCTAGGGGCAGGTGTTGGCCACTACAGTGGTCTCCATCACAGCCTAGATACAGAGAACCCACCAAAGCTATTGAAGCGAAATGTTTAAAAGAAGGCCATTAAAAAAAAAAAAAAAAAGTCTTTCTTTTTGTGATAGCTCCTTGATTTTTGGCAGAATATCATGGGTAAGACTCATAATCAGATTTGTCACTTAGATCTATTTGCAGAATTTGATTTCTCAGGTTACTGGATGTCAGTTGAGATCTCAGTAATTTTTTCCGCTTCTTAGAGAAGTTTAACACCCTTGGTGCAAGTCAACAGTAATGCTACAGCATATTCACTACATGTTGAAATCTAATGCACTTTGCTCTAATTATGAGGTCATTATTAGTATGCACAAAGGCATGTAATTGATTAGAAACAACATGCTTCTCAATAAATAATGTACTTCAGAAGCATGCCTTAGATGACAACCCAGTAACATGCCATTTAAAAAAAAGCTTATTAGTCCATGAATTATAAGCATCTCTCAGAAAAAAACACAGGGGTTAAATAGTTACAATTCAAGAAGGCAAAATATCTAAAGCAGTAGATCCCAAGTATTTTGTGTAAGAAAATATTAATCAATTTATCCATCAGAAAGGGTAACCACTTTCAGATCTTCCTGGCTTTTGCTAAAGATGAGGGCAAATTATTTCAGCCCTGTAATTACAAAACATCAACAAATCAACACTTCCAAGTCAGCAATAATATGCAGCCTCACTACAGAGGACCAAACCAGAGTGAATTTTTTATTGTCCTTATTCTGTGGGAAGATTAGGTTGTCTAGGATTTTCAGGCTTCAAGTCCTCCCAGATCTTCTCTACATGCCAGCCCTGTCCACATTAAATGGAGAACAGCTCCAAGGCTTCACTCTATGCTAAGGGTCAAAACCTGAGTGCAACCATCTGAGGTCAATCTAGTTTCCTTATTCCCCAGATGTGACTCTCTTGAAAAGCACTTCAATCCCAGGCTAGCCAATTAAAAGAAACTTTCCATTGCCATAATGATACAGGTGTCTGAACTGTACTGTGCTTCCACTTTCCTCTGTGCTGCAATAAAATGCCTTCTCTTTCCTGAATCAAGGAATTTTCTGAGGTCAGTCTGCTTGCTAGTGGGTCATCTCCAGGAAGAACACAGCTGAATGCAATCACATATTTTTGTAGCAAATGTTAATAATCTAATTACTGTGAATCACAATTCAGGGCTAGATTCAAATTCTAAAATCTCCCTTACATGCCCTTCCCTCAGAATGAGCTACTCCAGGTTGATACTGAAAACCAAAACATTCAGCTTGGCAACCTTTACAACCTCATTTGCATTCACTTGTCACCGTAAACAAAATATATTTGAATGCCACAGTGAAGTTAATTAGAAATCAGCAAATGCCTATTAAATGCTCTCCTCCCAGATATAAAATTTCCTATTAATGAAACACAGCTTTAAAAGTCTTAACACCTAAGTCAGAGAAACATTATTCCACTTGCCAATTTTAAGCATCACCAGTAAAAACAATGCTTATCAAAGGGAGCGTTTGTAGTTGCTGCCGTTCTTCTCATCCATTTTATATTAGATTGTCTCAGCAAGATAAAAGCATCCTCATCACTTCTCTCAATGGAAAATCCAGCAACCAAGTGCATATTCAGGTACACAAGAACAAAAAAGGTCTCTAAAAAAACCTCATATACATTAGAACTAAGCAGCCTGCAAAACATAGGCCTTGCTTCATATTCAAGAACTCAACTGCAACAGGCAGTCATGCTGCAGGTAAGGAAGGTGAGACTTACAGCCCTGCACCCTGAGTAGACACAGCATAACCTACATAGCACTTCCATGAAGCTTGTGTTAATTCATCTCAGAAGAGCCACTATCACTCCAGTTTAAATATAAGATAGTTGATTTGGAGAGAAATTATCACTGGCAGCAGCTTCAGGCACAAACTCTTGCAGCTTCAGTTCAGGGATGAGTAATAAACTCCCAGACTTTCCAGCAGCTCTGTCAAGATGCACTTTACAGATCAATAATAGCCCCTACTATTAGCTAATAATAGCTATCTATTATAGCTAATATAATAGCTATAATAGCTAATAATAGCTATCTAATAGCTAATACCTACCTATCTATTGGTTTGAGAGGGCCTATGTGAGCACACAGCATCCTGCTGCTTCTATCCTAACCTGTAATCACTGAAACCTAAACTATCAGAAGAAAAGGGGAAGATTTTTCCACATTTATCTTTCTTCACTGATGAACCATCTCAGCCCGTTGTTTTAAATCAAGGATTTCACAGAATCTCAGAACGGCTGAGGCTGGAAGGGATCTCTGGACATCATCTAGTTCAAATTCCCTCTCAAGCAGGGCCACATACAACCAGTTGCCTAGGACCCTACCAAGATGACTTTCAAATATATCCAAAGATGGAGAATCCACAGCCTCCCTGGGCAACATCTTCTGATGCTCCATCAGCTTTGCAATGAACAAGTGTATCTTGATATACAGACATAGAGCTTTCTGTGTCTCAGTTTGTGCCCACTGCCTTGCCACTGGGCACATCTGAATTCAGAGCCTGGCTTCACCCTCACAACCTCTGGTATTTATAAACATTGGCAAGACACGCCTGAGCTTTCTCTTCTCCAGGCTGAACAGTCCCAGTTCTGCTAACCTGTCCTCATAGGAGAGATGCTTGTTAGCCAGGAAAATGTCCCACATTTGAGAAGGGTGCCCAAAAAAAAGTGACTTTGTACTATCCTGTTAAATACATACTATGGCATCAATGTTTGGCAATTCTTGATACTTGGATAACAGGAGAAGCTCTGCAGTTCTAGTGCAACCAGTGCTGCCTTGGAGCAATCAAACCACAGAGATGTAAAAATAAAATAAGAAAGAGCAAAACGGTGTAAATTTGGAACAACATTTTCTAGTGAGGGAGGTTGTTGGGGATAAATGTAATTCTTTACTCATCAGTACAGTCATTTTCAGGATTTGCCAGAGCCACATGCATACTGCTCTCCAGCATGTTTCCATTGGACAGTAAGGTGGGGGCACAACACTCTCAATAGCCCAGCAAGGGACGGATGAGGAGGAATCACGTCCCAATAGAGCCGGGAGCTCCTAATTCCAGCCTTGAGGAGCCCCATTGGTCACACCCAGCTCATTCAGAGGTTCAAAGATCACTGCTAAGCACAAGGACACAGACTCACATCACTGCCCATGAACAAACCTTTGCTGTATTTTACACTGAGGTCAACAGAGAATCACAGAACATTCTGATTTGGAAGGAATCACGAGGACCATTGAGCCCAACTGCTAAGTAAATGGCCTGGACAGGGATCAAACCCACAACATCGCTGTTGTTAGCCCTATGCTCTAACCATCTGAGCTAATCTCAGAATCAACACAACCATTGCTGCACTTTAAAGCCATGTCAAAATTGATCCACAAAGATTTGTAAGTAATCAATTGATTTTTTTCCATTTACTGAATGAGAGGAGGAGGAATTTCACATGGCCTCTACTGTATGCGTTCAATTATTTGAACATTAATAAAAACAACCACAGGGGTTCCATACCAAAAGACCCAGGAAAGTGTTTTTGTATTCATACATTCCTTTTCACATAAAAAGGTAATATCTTTGATGGAATACTGTTAAATATTGTATGCAGGAGTCCTTAATGTTTAAAACCAGTAACTTACTTAGATTTCATTTTTATTTAAAGGCTTCTGATAATTTTAACAGCTGAAATAATGCAAACAAACCATTGACTTGGAGTCATTCGCCTTCCTGTGTTCCCACATACCCTCTAAGCAAGACAATCCTCACAGGACGAGTCGTATGCAAATTTATTTTGCAGCTTGGGATTGTGCTAAATAATTACTAACAAAAATGTATTATTTAGCTCCAGGCTATCTCGGTGCATTAGAATTAAATGGCAACTATTTGCGCTCTCACTCGTGGCAAGAACTACTGGGCTGATGTCAGCATCATTTTGAATGCCATTATCGCAGTCTCTGGCTCTTTAGAAGGAGCAGGCAGATTTATTTACAACCTAGTGAGTGTCTCACATTTCTTTGAGCATGACACCATAGAAAATATCCTTCTTATTCTGGATTACCAGGAGTATGTTAGCATTATTAAAAGCTATCCTTTTATTAAGAAGGTTGCTATGACATTCCCATCTCTACGGGAAAATTCATTATCACATATCATTTGAGCGCTAGCAGGCAACCACACATATTTACTGCAAGGAAAATGCCAGAACACAGAATACACATTTGAGAGTTTGCCAAAGAGCCATGTGACACATGCCCAGATCTGGTGTTTAAGGCTTGTGGGGGTTTTAATTCCTTTTTTTTTTTTTTTTTTTCTTCAGAAATATCAGTGAGAAATAGAGTAACAAGACACTGCACAAGTCTGAATCCCAGCTGTTCTGCTCATTGGAAAGATCCCAAAAGCATCAGCACTGTGCACTCCCAGTGACAGGCAGAACAGGCTGAAGAAATAAGAGGGCTGAACCACAGGATTATTTGTTTTTCATGGTCAGTGACATTGCAGTGGAAAGGTCCAGGACTTGCTACAATTGCAGGCACTACTGAATCACACTGAGAATATCCTCTCCGTCTCTTTCCTTCCATGGGGAAATGCTTGCAGCCTCAGTCATTTGGGCAGAATCTTTCCATAATATCCTACTCCATCTGTCAGCATAAGTGTCACAATGTGGCCATAAATTACTAGTTTCTAAGGCTTAATTGAGCATATATAAAGACACACACATTCCCCTGTCTCTGTCTTAACCAATGCCATCCTCTTTTTTGTGTCCTTTTGTGGCCATATTTATGATGGAAATACTGTAACAATGCATTCAAAACACATTGCAAACTAAATATTCATGAAGTCAAACAAATACTCCTACAAAAATATCCTCTTACGGATTCAAAGCAAAGGGGGATTCATTTCAGTGCTTGGCAATATACTTTTTCTGCAAGCAAAACAGTGCTCAACTTGCCCCTGGCTCAGCCTTGTCTTAGCAGCACTCGTGCTCTCCACTCTCTCCTTGTTTCCAAGGTTTATCCTAACACAGACTGAACCCAAAAGCCCTTTGGCCTAACACTGTTATAAAACCAAAGCATCCAAACTTGGCTCTAATGTAAGAATGCAACCCATTATGGACAACTGAAGCAAAAAGTAATCAAAGTTCACAAATCTGACCATCACCTTTAGCAAAGGCTTCCTCAGTCAGAGAGCAGAACAAGATCAGTTTCCTTCTGAAATTTCATTAATAGCTTTGTCATGCCTTTCTCTGTCCTATTCAACATAGGAGCATCACCTGACTCTAAAATAAAGAACAAAATACAAATACTCCCAGATGTTTTGAATCCAAATTAAACTTAAGCTTACCGTTCTATCTAGACACATACTACCAAAAAGTGGGGAAAAAATTAGGGCTGTTCAATGACATCAAATATTGAAATGTGTCCTTGTATTCTGCATATTCATGTCCTAGAGAAGGCCTGGAAGCAGTATAATATTTAAACCTGTACTACCTCAGGCAGGGGCCAATGAAGGCTACCACTACTTCAGAACTGAAGTTCCTACCTTTTAAAATTATGGCTTTCCATCTTCCACAGGCCAAAACACATAATTGCTTTTAGCAGGTGACACACAAAAAGCAATAATCACAATATTTATCATTCAGCTCCCAGGTTTTTTATTATTATGACAAATACATGGTCAGCATGTGTTGGTTTTTAGCCAAATACAGATTCAAAGCACACATTTTGCTACAGCTGATATTAAACCTGATATTGAAGCAGACGGGAATACATCCACTTCCCTACTCATTAGATAAACAAACGGAACACATTCACACTTAGATATCACTACCATCCCAATTATGCCTTCAGACTCCAACTACAAATACTTTATTTTTCTTTGGACCAATATTGTGCCAGTTACCATTTCAAATATTGCTGGACAATAGGCAAGTGAAGAGACTGAGCCATCTAAGAGCTGAAAGCACAACATTTTTTTAAGTGGAAATTAAACATTGATAAACAATAATTAAAATGCTGCTTTTATGCTAATTTTAAAGGTGAACTAAACATCAATTAATGTAAAAAAGTTCATTGCATTTTTATTATATTTTAACAAGTTCTCTGACAAAAGGACAGTTTGGTCTCTTATGTCCTCAGCAGATGCTTCATCTGACTTTGGTTCCAGTAATGCATACAGCATTGTAAATGGGAAGCACATAGAAAACATACCTTACTCCTTGGTTTATTTACCTAAATGGATCTGAACACAAAGCAGAGATGTCCCCACAGATTGGTAACACAGAGAAAGCATTATTAATTAATAAACCTTCAGATAAGCAACTAACTCTAATAGGTTTACAAGAACCACTTCCCCATTTTAATATAGTCTGGGCTCAGCAATGCAGGCTGAGCATCGTAAGCAAGCAAATATAAATGAAGAAACATAAGCACAACAAAAGAAGTGAAAAAATACTGTCCACTTGTCAGTAGGAAAAAGAGAGATGCAAAGATAAAACTACAACAAAGGAAGCAAGTTTTGACAACTTCACTAGGATAGGGAATTTTATAGTCAAAAGAAAAAGAAAACACAAAATGGCTAAACAAGGCTTCTCCTGTGAAGACAAGAGAAACAGCTCCACTGCTCCGAGTAGAAGTGCCTAACAATGCTGCAAAGAAAAAGCTCCACACCACTGGTGACATATTTCACATGTTCTCAGAGACACTTATCCTGAAACAACACTAAATACTAAAAACAGTGTTTCACCACTGTCAGGACATGTAAAAAAAAAGAAATCCTAAAAAAGAGACATCCCAAGAGAAATTCCAAGATTGAAAACAGAAATAACCAGCTGAGGAGTCAGGAGGTTGCTTTCTCACTTTCACTCTTGACTAGGTAAAGCAGCAGGCACCAGGGACACCAGTTCAAGTGCAGCCCCTAACAGCAAGTACTGCAGCATCTGCTCCTGAGCCTTTTTCCCTCCCTGGTACTCCTGGAGAGGCTGCAGCTGCCTCATACTTAACCCTGCATCAAACTGGTAGTATTAAGCAGATCCTCCTACCTCCTCACCCTCAAAGATGGTTGTAACTTTAAGTCAAAAACCATAAACATATGTCACATTTGATTTTCTTAAGTGATTAGTATATTACTAATCAAATTGAGAAGCTGATTAGCAAAATGAATATCTGATTAGCTCCTTCCATGATGCAAAGAATTAGATATTAATCAAAGCTCATGAAGATAAGCACCACCATTCTCACACTCAAACCAAGCACCTGCAATTCAGAAGGGGGCAAATAATGATTATTAAAACCAATGAATTGTGGCTCTTTGATTAGTTCTAGACACTTTTTCCTCATCCAATCAAGGTAATTATACAATAAACCCTTGAAAATATATGCTGTATTTAACAAAGCAGGCCTGATACATTTTTGCTCAATAAAGACTCTTCCCTTAGTGCTCCTCCCTCCAGCCAGCTAATATCCTCTTTTGCAAGATGACCTACCACTACAAAATTCTATTCCAACAGTTGCTGAGTGCTTAACTAATACTGGCACAAACAAGTAACTCATGATGTTGTACAAAAACTGAGTTTGTTCCACAGATGATAGAAGGCAGCTCATAAGGCAGTTTAAAATATGAGGAAAGGAAAGGGGAAGGGAAAAAGCATCTGTTGGTGTCAAGAAAATTTCCTGGTACAACTCAGCAAGAGGACAGCTTTCAGCTGATTAGCTTTGCCTTCATGAGACTTGCTTCAAGCTAGTTTCCAAGTTAGATTTATCAATAACAAACTTTAAATATATTCTACCCAGATTGATCCCAATGCAGAGCAAGGTTGGCAATTGTTGTTTTGAGTTTGAATTTTGTTTTGTTGGGGTTTTTTTAATTTAAACTTGAGCAATCAGTATCTGTCTACATTAATGCTTTTTATCCCTGAAGGATTTTTATTCTCTCAATGTTATGATAACTATAAACAAAGAATTCGGCTTTTTGTTTCTTAAATGTTTCCAAGTAACCATGCATTAACAATTTCCTTCTTGTCATAGTTTTTTTTGCAATGAAAATTGTAGTTAACTTTAACCATATTATAAATTCTGAGGTATAAATTCTTTCTCCGATGAGAATCAAAAATCTTAATTAATTCCTCTCTGCCTACAGCCAGCAAGTATGTTTCAACTAGATTTATCATCCTCTGCATCCACTATTGGATAAAACACATTAGCCATTTCTCAATTTCTGTATTTTACCTGCCCAAGAGAGCCAAAGGATTTCATTTAGGTCCCACTTAATGAGTTATCAAAGAAAACAAATGTTAGTCTTCAAACTTGCCTTCAGTTACCATTGGTATTAAAACCCAGGCCATTAGAATATTTTCTTCTCCGTTTTTCCTCTCTTCTTCCTTTTCCTCCTTACTAGGAAAACCTGCACCCATTAAAATGTGATCACTCACCAATTTTCCTGTGCTGTCAGAAGTACATTTGTTTCTGAACGGCTCAAAGCATTGTTGTGAGAATCTTTATAAAATATATCTTGAGTAGACTCTATTAAATTGGATGCTACAATCCTTTCCATCTTGAATAAAACAACAAAAACCAAGAAGGAATACTAGGAAGTGTTCACCTATTACCATAACAAAAATCACCATATTTGTATTCAGCTGTGACAATAACATGAATAATTGAACACAAACCTATCGACTTGAAAGTTATATAATATACAGGGTTGGGAATTGTGTTTCATACACAATTTTATACAGGAGGAAGATGAACAATTTTAGTCAAAATCACCATCAAATTACTGGAACAGCAAACATCTACATATTCCTTTGGTGCTTCTCTAGGCACCAAATTATTACATTTTGCTTTGAAAGAAAAAGGGGGAAAAAAAAGAAAAAAGGGAATAAAAAAAAATGCAGTACCATCGAAATGAAGTCTATTAGTTTTTATCACATATGTGATATCAAAATATACCGTGAATTACACACAGCCTGAGCAGTGACTAAAGGAAAATAAATCACAAATTTGAGTACCAAAATACAGAAGTCTTTAGGACAGAATAAATGTCTCACTGTCCACTAGTGAAGAACAAGAATGTACAAATATAGTGAATGCATTTTTCATAGAAAACATACTGTTACACAGAGATACAAATCCAGAATTCTTCAAACTCTGTTAAGGTATTTAAAAGAACTGTAGCAGCTTCTTCATCTTTGCCTTCTGAAACTTGCCTGGAATAGTTTCATTCCTAAAGAAAAAGGCTGTGGGAGTGCTGCACGTAACATTTCTGAAGCAAACTGGAACAGTTGGTGAGATACTGAAACTCAAAACTGACTGAACACATTAAAACAGTTCATGGAAAGCAGCAAATGCAAGATTTCTCTACTACCTTGTGCTATTACACAGCAGCCAAATAGAATTTTAGTATGTGCATTCATAAAATACAAGGACACCCACACTTAGTGCCACAAAGCAGAAAACACGATGCACTTGCTAGGAGAGTCCACAGCAGGTTAGGCACTTACTGATACTTCCCCAAACACCTCATATGCTTGGCCTGGCTTTGATGCACTGCCTTCCAAATGTTCTGTTAAAAACAGTGAAACTCAGCATCCTTAAAACCGTTGCCCCTGCTGAGTAAAGTAGCCCAAATGTGGTCCTCATTCAAAACTGTCTTTTTTGCTGCAGAACAGACTTCACTGTGTTGAGATAAAGGATGCTCAAGGAGCACTGGATCACTGGAATCCCACTGGGTCTCTCAAGAAAACAAATTTCACACCTCGGGAGGCTACTCCTTAGAGAGGATTTTAAATAGATACACTTCAAAATTATTTCACAGCTGTACCAGTACCTTAACTCTCTGACCAAACTGAAAGACCAGACAGACTTATGAAAATAAAGCTTTGGTATCCAACAGTGCCATAAAGGGCAGGCTTTTGCTGTACTCGCCTCTGCATTTTTGGAGTTCAAACAATTACTACTACACATTTCAGTCTTTCTTGGCTTATTTTATTTTAAGCTACTGTAAGAACATTTCAATAGGAGAACAGAAGACAATTACCATGCCTCTAGACAGCAATTTGAACTTCATGGAGCTTCTGCCTGGTAGCTTTGAACATCACCTTTCTGAAGTAAGCTACAATTTTCCCCCTACTCCATCCTTGCAAATGGTTAGGACAACATACCTGTGGAGAGAAAATGCATCCTCCTACGGCCCCATTTTTCTCCTTTAATAGGTATAATTCTTAAACTTACAGCAGTTACAGGCAGACTGGACTGTAAGTTCCTGCTGGAACTTACAGGATACAATCCCTACAAGCCCCAAAGTGCATTTCTAATGGGCCACACAACCTCAAACCATCTTTCTAAATATTTAATGGACTGGTGCACATGACACAAAGGGGAAAAAAAAAAAAAAAAAAAAAAAAAAAAAGGAAGATGCCAAACCATCATTACCATTGATTAAACCATGTTTAACCATCATTAACTGTTCATCAAACCAGCCTTCTGACATTCACTTCACCTGGAGAAACACAAGCAGGTGTCATCCCCATAATCATTCCCTTGTCAATCCTTGAGACCTGTATTTTGCCTGGCAATCCAGTCCTCAAGGCTGTGCTGCCTTTCTGTTTATTTAGTTATGTACTTCCCAGAAAGACCCCCATTCACACAAACAAAAGCAGTGTAACCCAGGGCAACGCAGACTGGAACAGCCTGCAACATGGTAAAAATTGCTGCAAATCTTATAAAGTCTCACACCTAGAGATAACAATGTAACTGTCAGCACCTTTAATTGCCCATCATTTCCATTTCGTTGGAATAGCCAGTGCTTACTCCAACACTCCCAAACTGTTTCCAAAATTTTATGTAGGCCAGAAACTCCTACTGTTTTCTTCCAAAAGGTCTGAGTTTACTTCTGCTAGGATTTAGGTTCTCAGGTATTGTCAAAATAAAAACTTTCAACAACTCAAAACCTAATGGGGAACACAAAACAGGATTCAATAACAAAATAGGTAACATCATTAATGCCAGCAGCCTTTAATCTCATTTTGCTTATTTAATTAAAAGTTAAAAATAAATAAAAGCCACAAAAAATTAGGCTGCTACAAGAGTTTGAATGAACAATATGCTGCACAACCAAATTTTACCACATAGCTTAGATCTAGATTTCTCACCTTCATCAAATTTCAGCTACACCAAGAAAACTGAAATATCAAATTATCAAAACAAACATTTGCTTTATTTCAATATAGTTTAACAAGGAAATTAATACCTGGGTAGAAGAGAGAGATCTAACTGGGCTCCTGGCTGAATGAAAGGTTGCAGACTGATGTTATCTACTGTCTGCTCTTACTGGTATGACTGCCAGGGCTCCAAGTGCACATGCATAGACAGCAATTGCTCTGAAGAGTCTCACCAAGGATTTCACCTATTCCCCACAAACTCCTTCCCCAGAATGAAGATAAGCCTAGCAAATGAAGCTGTCAAATACAAAAGGATGCCTGAGTACAAATGTAAGGTCATCCACAGTTTCTGCAGTCATGAAATCAAATATTAAAGAAGCCCCTGTTTAGACAAAAAAAAAAAAAAAGAAAAAAAAAAAGAAGCTTCTTCACTCTTAATTATCTGTGGATGCAAAGGGTTTTCAATGAAAAATATTTCTTCTACAGCATACTACTTGCAAGTTAGATAAAGCATATGCAAGGCATAAAATTACACTCAGATATTAGCACTTTACTTGTATGCATCTACAAAGTATCTTTTCCCCTAGGCACAGATACACATGGTTTCAGATGTATCAGAATTCCAAAATGCAAACCCTATTTAATATTAGGCAATCATACCTGCACATCAAGACCACTGCAAAAAGTCTAGGTAATTTGCAAACTCATATATTTACTGTGTATCAGAATATCTCAGAAAACCCCTAAATGAAAGTGACACTTTATATCAGGAGAAACGCATAATAGACTGGATGTCCAGTATTTGAAACAGATGTTCTAAATAGCTCTGGCTTGATTTTCATCCCACTTCAACAAACAACATGCTTTATGCTGAGACAGAAAGAAAAGGGAATGCTTGCAAATGCTGTTTTATTCCCTACCAGAAGGGCTAAGTATTAATGATGCATAAATGTTTCCAGAAAAAAAAAAAAAAAGTCCTAAAAGCTTGGAGGCCATATGTTATCCTCACAGCTATACTAAAGAATAGAAATATGGCTTTATTTGTGTGTTTACCAGAGTAACAGCCAACTCCACACCTAATTAAGATTTCATTAGTATTTCCACATTCTCAAAATCTGTTCAAGGCTCTATCTGCTAAACCTGCCAACAGAAGTTATAATAGTATTTCTTTTTTGCCCACATATCCCTGTTTACCACCAGCATAATTATAAATATAAGTACCTTGTGTTTTCTGGCACTGAAGAAAATGTTCAAATTATGACTTAAGTGTCAGTCAGCTCAAAACTACAATCTTATGACAGAGAAAGCTCAAATAGTCTCTTCATGTGATTATCTCTGACTGTCACCCAGTGAAATAATAATTAATCCCAAAGCCCAGTGGGCTGAGAGAAAAGACAGGAAGAAAAAGGAAAGGCCTAAGTGATTCCAGTGGGAGAAGAGGCACCAGCTATCCCTTGTTTCACTTATTTAAGGTTTGAACATGGCCATTTATTAAGGAGCTTCAATGATACTAAGAGAAAATGAAAACATCAAATTTGGCACAAAACAAAATTAACTATATCTGCCTGAAAATATAAAATGAAGAACCCACAGTCCTTTCTGTTGTAGTCAATTGATATAAACTAAAACCAAAACAAGCAAACCCTTCCCCCACAAAAAAAAAAAAAAAAAAAAAAAAAACACAACAACAACACAAAAAAAAAATCCAACCACTTCCACTTGCTAAAATAAAGCTACAGTAGACATCAGTCTGCCCATTCAGAGAACCTGGAACTACTGTGCATTATGAAAAGTTTTACTCTACCCAAGTTGTGCAATATTTAACATTTACTTTAAATCTATTTTTCATCATGTTTTCTGAAGATTGTCAAAATCTGCACCTCTTGGGTAAATAAAAAATTCCCAGGTCACCTGGGTATGGTTACAAGGGCAAATTTGTTCACAGAGAACAACTGAAGTTGGAATTGAAGAGTGAAGGTCTCACCTTATTTTACCCAGGAAAATGGTTGGGGTTTATTATTTATCTGCTTCACCACATGTTACTTAAATTTGCTTAGATGTTTCCCAAGGTAATGAGTAAAATAAAGTTTACTAAGATATTCTAAATCTCAAAAAGTTCAGAAGGAAAGATGTTTGTTATTTTCCTCTTCCCCCAGTAACTTTCATTCCCCAATGGCATTGATAGATTCATTCAAATCTGTCAAGTGACAGTATGACCAAAACCTTCTGGTGGAGTCAGCTCTCACACACTGACAGACACCGGGTAGCAGGGGATGTCCATGTGCCCACTGGCAGCAACACACACAGGGATCTCATCCAGAAGAGAAAGCCTACAGGCCACAGCAGCATGAATAATTGCGTGGCAGCCCCAGTGAGATGCAACTTCCCAAGGATTTCAGCTAACATCTGCTGGAAGCCCACAGTGCAGCCTCACTACCCTGCAGCAGGCTGCCACTGAAGCTGGTCCGAGAGGAGAGACAGAATGAGAACAAACCACAGAAGAGAAAGGAGAACAGATTGTGAACTCTTTGCATATAAAAACAAGATTGGAAAAAATGTTCACTGCTCCAAGAAAAAATGATGAAATACTGTAGTAGTAATATATTAATAATAATAAATTACAAGTTTTGATAAATCAAACAACACCAGGCAAACCTCGTTCTCCCTTGGGAATATCATGGGATGTGGTGATATCAGAGCAGTGCTATGCCAAGAGAAAACAAGCAGCATGAGATGTTCATGTCACACACTAGCAGGGGGTCATGTGACACAGAGAGCCAACACTGTGAGTGTGTGTGTGTACATAAACATTTGGTCCACAATAACCTACACCACAAACCTGGCACATATGCAGTTTTCTCTCATCCATAGTACTGCCAAAGGAACATCAGCAAGCCTACTTAATCATCCAGCTTGCATATCATTTGGAAAAAAAGTACTTTTAACACTTGCAAGTGTTCTATAAGAAAATCTCTGATTTAATAGCCCAAATAAAGCCTGGCTATCAATTCCAGGTCATATTGTATAATTGAGTGTAATTAAACTAAACTGTGACAACAGATTTGAGTGCTTACCCAAAATGTTTTCATTTTTGTGCTTTCCACAAAAGTTAACAAAATGGAAAAGGAAAATAGAGTACAAATGACATCACAAGACACTGGAACCTCAGGCAGCACAAACTGCTCTGCTGATTGACTTGGAAAACATTTCAAGAAAGATGAGCAAGTGCTGTATTACTACCAATTTTCTCTCTTTAGCATTCATTCAAAGGCCAATATACAAAGGTATTTTTCCTTTGGACTTCAGTGATCTTTAGGTCTGGTTACCTTTTACTGTTCAGTCAAAGGACTTAAGAGACCATTTGACTTGAGTGCCAAGAAGACATCTTTGATACATGTTCTGTAATCCATCATTTATTAATATCCTATCACTACACAGCTATTTGCAATTATTATTCTAATAACGATAAGGGAGAGAGACAATACTAATTCACAAATGTAATGAGCAAAACCCTTGCTCTCCCTCCGAGAGGTAATGAAAGCAACTTGTGCAGCTCAAAAAATGCCTTGGCCTTCAACCCAAAGCTTCACAGGCCTTGATGCTGTCTCAATGGACAATTCTATCATCAGTTTGCCAACAGTTTCCCAAAGAATACATAAGCAACACTTTAGCTGTGGGTCTTCAAGTGCAGAATCATGAATTACAAAACAAACCCATGGCCAATTGCCCAGTTATCATGAAATGCTTTTATGCAGGGTGTGGAATATGAATAAATTTAAGCCCAGTTATGTTGAACTGAGAGGCAATGTTACTGCCCTTTCCAGTGCATTTACTGACTCAAAGACAGTTCATCTTGCTTGACCCTCCTGAGGGATGTGAATAAATAACAAACAGATAAGCAGCTTTAAAGAGTCACATGCTATATTGCCTATGGACACCATTTCTCTAGCATGGTCATTTTCCAGTTCATTTACTGTAAACGTTAACACTAGTAATAGACAATCATAACCATTTACCTTTTATTTCAATGAAAGAGTGAATATAACACTATAAGACTCTAATCCCTCCCTCACAAGAATTTGTATAATATAACTTATTTAAACTGTAACATCTCTTACATCAGCAAATAAGAAAAGTGGATGAACAAGCATTTTTGTGAAAACGTTTTCCTAACTCAAACCAAACATGAAACAGAAAACTGAACAGTTTCTCCAAAGAAACATGCAAAAACAAAATAATGTTACTGTAAATCAGAGAAAAAATATGCTGACCACAGACTACATAACAACCCTATATTAAATGTTAGGGTCACAGGAAATAGAATATTTGCATTCTGTCAACTTCCAAATATAATAATTCCAAATAAAATCTCAGAAGTCCTTAAAAGTTGATCAGCTAAGTATGCACACAAATTCATTGGTTAATTTTTTTTTCTACCTCTTACCAAGGATACAAGAAAGTTTGTAAGTTTCTCTATAAATTGCACAGATTTCTGTTTAGGACTAAATTTGCAGATCAAATCATACCATTAATAGGGTCTATACTATGTAAAAATGGCACAGGACATACACAGATAGAACGTGTGTTTGGAGGCCAAAACATTTAATTTCTTTATTTGAAAACTGTATGAACTTAAATGTTCAGAAAAGATACAACAGTTTTCCAGCACTCAGATGTTTTGACACTTACCCATTAAAAATAGTTATAATTGCTATGACCTCTTGCTACTATTCTATTGGTGAACTTGTATTAGTAAGAAAGCACAGCTAGAAATTGAATAATTCATAACTAAAATCTCTCAAATCTTTGTGGCATTTCCAAAAGAACATCATCTTTACCTTGATAAAGTGCATGCCTGTCTTTCTTTCCTCCTGTGGTAGTGTTTACCTACCATATCTTTACTTTTTGCTTTCTAATACAAGGGAGTACATTTCAACAAAAAAAGGGAAAAAAAGCACTTTTTTTTCCGAACAGCTTACAACTTAAATGCCCAGCATTCACAAGCAGATGTTAATAAACAGTACAGAAATTTCAACAACCATTAGTACATTTAAACACATATATTTTAGCATAGTCTTTCCCTTTTAAAATTAATTTATTCAAATTTTAGCCTCCTCAGGTGTCTTTTTGAGGCCCCAGGTAAAAACACCATACACAAGGAAGAGTGAATAAGTCTCTTTGAAATCTATTAAAACAGAGGTTTTATTCACTTATTTGCCATTAGAAACTGGAGATACCCTGGAGTACTGCATTTGAAAAAAAAAAAAGTCTCCAACAATAATACATTCCAAGATGCGTAACAGTTCTCTGAACTTCATTTTAATATTCGAATGAAAAGTTTGGATTTTTTTAATCTTGTTTTGGTTTGTTTTTTAAGAGAAAGAAAAAATTAGAACTATCACATTTAGAAATCAGACCAAGAAGAAATGAGTTAAAACAGTCCAGTACAGAAATTCAAGTGCAATTCACTTTTGGAAAGAATACAGTAGCTTCAAAAGATTAATAATGGGAGGTTAAGTGCAGCATTTTTCATTGAAAACTGTATGTCAGCCACATAATGCAAACATATTGGTATGTAAAGTCCACTGCAATAGAGCGTTAAAAAGTCAGATGCAAAGTGCAACTAATTCAGACAGTAAAATTGCTATTTTAATGGCATTTTGTTCTGATTATTAAACACCAGCATCCTAATCCTAAATCCCGAAGAGTAATTATTTTCCTATTCTCCTCTCTCCAATACTTAAATTTACTCATCTGAACCATATCTTAGAGATGAATGGGCCTTCCCACTGTTTGGGTTTTGGAAAGCCATCAGGTCCTGGAGATCTGAGTATAAACCCTCCTGCAGAACCAGACATTTTGGAAGGGAAAAGGTGGAACAGAAACTAGGTAGATTCTGACAGGGTTAAGTTTTGGGGGTTTTCTCCCATTTTGTTCCTGTTTTCCTACAACAGAATTAAGTAATAAAAGAATGTCATTTTCCTTTGCTTGTGCCTTTTTCCCTCTTCCACAGAGGGAGCCTAGTTGGCCACTTTGACCTACTACAGGCTGAAGCTTTAGCTGCATCAAGAGGAGGTGAAATTAATCCCTCCCTAACTCATCTGTCTTTACAACCTTCAAAAACCTTTACAACCTCCAACTACCGACCAGGTGAGACAAGGACAAGAAAGAAATAAGAGTGTGTTAAGAACAGCTGAAGTAGCATTTGCAGAGACAGTATCTTTTTTCTTATATCAGCAGATTAAGAGATATTGGAGGAAATAAAAGCTTTTTGACACTCAAAACCTTTATTGGACTTGAAAAGCTACAGAAAACATGAATCTAAGTACCAAATCAAAAACACTGGGTTTACGTAATTGGCTTTGTTCCAGAACAATCAGACAAATTTTAGAAAAGGGGAGCTAGACACCTATAGAGCAGAAAAAGCTCTTGGCAGGGCTAGAAGCAGTAACTCCTAACATGTTTCCCAAGCATGAGGAATAAATACTTAGCACCCAGAGAACAGCTGAGAGTTAGGAGGTAATACTCAGGGAAAACAATACCCTGCTATAACACCAATGTCTCCATTGCACTTAGTATCTAATGAGATTTTTCTTTTAGCACTGATGTTAATTTTTAAAGGGTTTTTTGCACTTTTCTTGAAAGACAAGGCTATTAGAGACTTTTTTTCTTTAAGGAAAATGCTCCTTTTCTGTTACTTTGTCCATTGCTTATTGCCTGTGTAAGTTCAGTCTGGTATATATAGATTTTGCCCACTCCAACAGCACTCAATGCACGCAATAAAGCACACTACATGTTGAATTTTTCACATACAGAATTTCACATACAGTCAAAAGAGTCCATACAACACTGCAAATGGAGAGACATCTTACAGTTCTTAGTCCAAAGAAAGTTTTCACCTTAGGATGAATTTGCAGATGTTAGGGAGCAGGAGGAACAGCTAGGAAACTAACAGCTCTTGCAGATGTTAGGCAACAGTTTGGAAACTTCTTTGAAAAAATGATTTATCTTATTTGAAGATCAAGCAGCTATGATTTAATTGTGTGTGCAAAACAGCATATAGCCATATCATAGAGTCAAAGAAAAGTTTGGGTTGGAAGGGACCTTAAATATTATCTAGATCCCCATATCTTGGGAAGGAAAACAAACAAACACCAATTACTCCTACCACCACCAACAAGCCAAAAAGCTTGTTTCTTGAAACCAGAGTACATGTACTGGTCATGTTACTCTTTCAAATAAAGAGCCTTGTTTGTTGAGAGCCATCCTTAGACTGGTGAGGTGCTGTGTCTCCTCAGATCACATAGAGATGAATTTGAGAGCCTTAGCTTTCTAATGGCTTGAATATGTGGACTAGAATAAATCAGGAAATGCACCCAATCCCTAAGCCGTCAAAGCTAAATCAAAAATGTATCATCACCTTCTGTGGAAATTATGCTACGTACAGCCAGAACAAGATTGATAGCATGTCACATAAAATCAAGTGGCTAAGTAGCAATTTCCATCTATTCATATATATCAAGAATGTTAGATGGCAAGTATCCCTCTCAGACAACAAAAACATTCTGAGTTTCTAATTTTTCTGCCTCTATATAGGAATCACAATTTCATTAACACTTCACTCAAAGATATTATTACCATAGCCAGCAATTTAGAAAGAGTAGTAAAACAGCAAAAAAGATTTATTATACATTACTTTAATAATATAATTAAGATCTCTCCCATTTTCAGTTAGCACCATAATGTCCTTTGATTCAATTATTGTAGAAAATTTTACAAATATGAGAGATACTTGATGATCTTTTTAAAATATCATCTTAGAATATATACAACTTCAGTAATAGATATGAGTGCTTTGGCAGTTATTCATAATTAATTTCCTGAAGATCACAGAACCACAGAACGGATAAGGTTGGAAAGGGCCACAGAGAGTCATTTGGTCCAACCTCCCTCCTCAAGCAGGGTCAGTCTACAGCACACTGCACAAGAATGTGTCTAGATAGTTCCTGAGTATCTCCAGCAAGGAAGACTCCAAAAACTCTCTGAAAAATGTGTTCCACTGTTCCATCACCTTCATAATAAAAAAGTTCTTCCTCATGTCCAGGTGGAACTTTCTGTGTCTCAGTTTCTGCCTGTTCCCTCTTTTCCTATTGCTTGGCACCACTAAGAAGATCCTGGCTCCATCCTCTTGGCACTCCCCCTTCAGATACATACATTGATGAGGTCCCTCAGCCTTCTCCAGGCTGAACAGCTAGGACTTCCCCAAGAGAGGTGCTCCAGTTCCCTACACATCACAGCCCCTTGCCCTAGGAGCTCCATATCTCTGTTGTACTGAGCAGCCCAGAACTGGACATGGCACTCCAGATGTGGCCTCACCAAGACTCACTAGTTGAGCAGAGGGGCAGGATCATTCCCCCTTGACCTCTGGCAATGCTCTTCCTAATGCACCCCAGGATTCCCTTGGCCTTCTTGGCCTCCAGGGCACACTGCTGGCTCATGGACAGGTTGTTGTCCTCCAGGACCACCAGGTCCTTCTCTGCAGAGCTGCTTTCCAGCTTTTACTGGTGCATGGGGCTATTCTTCCTCAGATACAGAACCCTGCTCTTGCCTTTATTGAATTTCGAAAGGTTTTTCTCTGCCCGTCTGAGAAACTCTTGGGATTATACATACAGCTAACCTCCTAGCCTCATCAGAGCAAATGTCTTGCTAAAGTAACAGATTCTCCAAAACATTTAAAGCTTACTAAGCAATGTTCAACATCTCACATATGTATCACCTCGGAAATCAAACTCAACAGCACTAGAGATGGGTTGCAAGGCATAAAACAATATAAACTAACAGATAACAATCTAAACTCTTCACAGAATTCAGAATAAGGTAGCACATTCCCCTCTACACAAGCCTTAATTCAGAAATTCATTGTTTTGATATTTCTGACTAAATAAACTATTCTCATATTTCTAAAATCAAAAAATGTGGAGGTATTTATTTCATCAAAGATATAAACAGGCAGGCTGTGGACCTACAATTTTTCCATAGAATTACATGCCTAACAACCTCTTCTTGTGACTGACAGTTCTGATAGACTCAGCTGAAGGCTGATTTTAATGAAACCCCATTTTCCAGGGTGAGACCATTATGCTAGAATTATTTTTGTCCTCATCTTAACTTTCAGCACAAAAAGGTCTCTCCTTTTCTCCTCCATCCTCAATATAATTTTAAATTGAAATACCGAACTCTTTTTACATAAATTGGTCTACTGACTTTCAGTCAGCTTTGCAAAAGATATTTTCTTCAGCTTATGTAAAGCCAGCGTGATAGATCATTTTGAATAAAATAGGCCTTGGACAATTTCTAAAATAGACTGCTCTGTTCAAATGAATAGGATATATTGGTCACAAGACCTGCCATCTAGAACCATTCAACTTGGTATGTCGGATCCAAACAGACACTGAAATCCCAGCAAATCCCAGTTTTCCTCTTTAAAGTGAAGATAAGTTTTAGATGATGACCAATTAGAAAACTAACTCAAAAAGCATTTCAAACCCACATGAAGTGTTAACCAAGAAGGCGTTGCACTTCTGAGCCTTCAGACCGCAACCATCACTACTGACTCACACAGAGACATTAAAAAGCCCAGCATCAGCTGGTTGAGTCTCGAGCTCTTCAGATGGCATGGCTGTGACACTTCTGTAGAGATTTAGGTGGGAAACAAAGAATGAGCTGTGTATCCTGTGTCAGCAAACTGGACATATAACCTTGCTGAAATCCCAGGGTACAGAGACCATCAGCTGCCAGTGGTGTGAGAGCACACGCAGAACATCCACTCAGGCTTGCTGTTGCCTCAGCTCACTGAAAAATTATTTCATCCCAGTGAGCTAGGCTGTTTCAGCAAACAACAAATAATATATTAAAATGCAACAGAAGAAGAAGGACATGAAGCACGCTGAGATTTAAGATAAATGAGCAGTCTGCTTACCTGTCAGAAGTCATCTTAAAGGAGCCCATGAAGAAATACAGCTGTCGCATTATTAAAGGGTGAAAGATGACTCCGATGTCAATGAAACACAAGGACTATGACACACAACTAGGATTTAAGAAATAATTCTTCACCAAGTCCTGTTTATTTATCTGCTATTTATCAAACAGCCCTTCCTTGAAGTTAACCATTTCCTCCAAACCCTTACAAAATGCAGGGCTGCAGGTTCAAGTCTTCTGTGCACTGTCTTTTGCAGATTAAAACTTAAAAAAAAGACTGGAAAAATCTGCACTACAGCTGCATACTGGGCACGGACAGCAGGGATTTGGTAGAAGAAGGTTGCAGAGGTGCCTCGTGTGGCAGACAGCCCTGAGATGGCCACAGCTGGTTCCAGGTGCCTCTGAAACCAGCATAAACATCCCAGCACCCTCAAAAACCTCAGGCAGGTTTAAAAGAGGTTTAAGAGTGCCTGTGCCAGCCACAACAGGCTGGGACACAGAGCACTGGAAACGTGTCTGGGAGCATGCTGTTGGGCAGGAGGGATTGCAGCCATGGGATTACCCACGCCAGGGTAACTGCATCCCCAAGGGCACTTCAGCCTGTAGATGCTTCTCTAGAGCAGGACATGAAGAAAAAGAACAGTGGGAAAAGCAGTAACATGAAGAGGAGCAAAAATATACTCTTATATACCTAATATATCCACCTCCTGCAATTCTCTTCAGCTCCCCAAAGGCAGTGGGGAACACTGAACCTAATCTGAAGCGAAAATAAGGGAAGCCAAAATTAGGGAGGGGTTAGAATAGGTGTTTGGGTTAAGAAGAGCCTGGGGAAGGGGAACTCTTCCAACGCTTTTAACTGTCTATACTCTTTCTTTTTGCTTCCCCTTCAATACCCAAATCCACAATCAGAGGATTTTTCCCTAAGTGATAAAAATTAAATTCAACAAAGGCTCCCAAGTCACAACTATTTTGCTCATAACAAACCACAGTACCGAAGTGACAGAGATTATTTCTCTAGATTTCACACCAAGTATAAAATAATAGGCCTTAGCCCATTTATCTCAATACTTGTACAAATCATCACTGGTACAATTATGGCAGTAGTGTATTCAAAAGCCTGGTTAAGAACAAGCAGATTGCAGTAACATCCCATTAGGTTATCTTTCAACATATGTCTGAGCTAAATAGAGTTGAAAGTTCATCAAAACAGATTTCTCCAGACTGACCAGAATTAGGTCCATATCGTTACCCTACTTAGGAAGCACTGACATTGTAATTACTTCAGGCACCCATCTGGCACAAATCACAACATGATTTCATTTCAGATGGTCTCAGCTTTGTTTTTCTCTCAGCTAGACTGTGACACAAATGTGTGAATCTCATAATTTACAACAGGAAAGCATGCAATAGTGATTTCTGCCTCATGACTCTGAAAAGCCCTGGCAATTGCTAATGTCAGGAGATTTACTTTAAAATTCAAATCATGTTTTAATTGACAGTGAACTGGACCTGTAATTCTTTGGTTTCTCTTCAATGACCTCACTCTAGCTCATAGGTGTTTCATATTTACTGACAAC
Source organism: Phylloscopus trochilus trochilus (assembly GCA_016584745.2). Lineage (NCBI taxonomy): Eukaryota > Metazoa > Chordata > Aves > Passeriformes > Phylloscopidae > Phylloscopus > Phylloscopus trochilus. The sequence continues at coordinate 37,796,372 of WQNJ02000546.1, forward strand.
AATTGGCACCCTGCTTGGAAGATGTCAAATTCTGACTGAATTTAATTCAAAAGGCTGAAGTCCTTAGTTCTCTAAATGAGGTCAAACAATCTAAAATAGTGTCGTGCATTTAGCTTTTTAATTTTTCAAGCTTTTCCACATGGACATTATTATACTTTTTAAATTTATTATTTTTGAAGGACTGGAGGAAATGAAAAAAGAAATTAAAGCAAGCAATTCTGGAATTACAGACTCTGTAAGAAAAACACTTAATCTTGAATTCAGAATATTACCTAGATCTTACTCAAAGGTGTTAGCTTTCTGACAACTAAGGATAGTAAACCTATATGTTCTGTTGTTTTTTTTCTAAAAACCAGACAGTTGCCACATGTTCATTTAAATTTTAGAAGGATAATTTTACTTAAAAAGTCACATAAATGCATAGATATCTGACAAGCATGGCAAAAAAACCCTACAGAATTAGTATAAGTCATTTGTGTTGACATTCAGTGACACAGGTTAAATATCAGATATCTGTAAAAGGCTTTCCCTTCTTTTACAACACAAATTTCTTTAAAACCAGCATACTACCATACACCGGTTTTCCAATGCACATTGCACTGCTGACAGTCATTAAGGAATCAATTAGCTTCTGTTCCTCACTGTTATGCAGTTGCCTTGTGCTTCATGAGCTAGGAAATGGTTAGAAGAACAGCAAGGAACCCTATGGGAGGTAAGAATCAAAAGGTGTATTTTCCACATTTTCATAGACGAGCTTTCGCATTCATCAACAGTTTGAGGCTTGATAAGCTAGAAAGGGTCTGTTAGCAAAATTCTACATCTTTGATCATCTGTGGCAACACAAAAGCATGCAAACCAAAAAAACATTCCTTCAGGAAACTCCTTCATTTGAAATACCCCATCAACTGGAGAGATCTTTCTTAACTTTGTGCTGAAGAGTCACTGCCATCTGACATGATACTGATATGCAGCTAGCTAGTTTTGTTCTGATACATCAAATCCCATGAGATCTCCAGATTTGCTTTACCATCAACACCTTTCATTAGCCTGCTCCCTGGACTTCTGAGGCTAAAACTAGAAATGAGATCTTGGTCTTCACCAGGGCACTCACAGCCTGGCTAAATAGCCTACATTAGCATACAAAGTCACTTGGGCCAGGATCTTTGCAAACACAGCTCCTCCTAACGAAGAGAACTAGTTACTTGTAAGACTGAATAAGAACTGGAGGTGACAAGGCTGGATGCTTGTAAGCAACAGCTGTTTCTGTCATACATGTCAGCTGTGTTCTGCTTTAATCCGTGCAGTTATATCTGAGAACCTCTTTAATGGACTTGGGGGCAAAGCTAAAGAGGTTTTATTGATGCTACAAACAAAGAAAAAGGGTGTTTCTAAAAGGTAGTACAGATGGCAGGTGAATCTGGGTCAGAGCTGCATCACATGCTCCCCACTAGAATCTAGAGTATGAAGGTAGGAAAAAGTATTTCTCACTGTAAGAAAATTAATGCTCTGCCTCTACATAAACAAGCGTTCTGCATTTCAGAGAGATGGCCTTAGCACGTTTTTCAAAATAGAAATGTTTCTTAATTGAATATAAACAGTAAAACACAAAATTGCAATAGAGCTGTAGCAGAACATGCTTGAAGTTCTGACTGGTTGTATATTAGTTCGATAGGTTATACATCATAAAGATCAAGTCTCTCCTAGGCAGTGAAATGCTGTAGGAAAACTGATAGTTCAGTGATGTCAAATTGTTCTCCTGTCCTCATCACAGTCTACAGTGCTTCGTTTTCTAGGAATGTTCATCATCATCACATTCTCCTGAAGAGTTATTTCTGTGCCCTTCCTGCATGACCCTGCCTTTTTTAAGGTATTTCCCTTAGCTAATACACTTTCTTAACCTTGTCCTGGTATTTACTCCAGAGACCAAGACCACGTCTCCTTCACCCTTTCTCACTCCTGAGTGATGTCTCAGGTTCTCAGCAGCTATTTAAGACTTTTCTGCATAACAGTCATGCTACCCCGAACTCTTTCAGGACACTCTAAACAAAACTTGTTTTTTTCAGTTCAAGCCTCCATACCAGGACCAACAAATGGCACATGTAGTTCTCCTCCCTTTTGTATCAGATGACATTCCTATGTCACGTTTGAGCCCTTGGGTGATCACAAAGCCTTTTCATACAGAGCCCTGGTGCAATACCTGGCATGTTCTGGATTGGAGAGGGGGTACTAGAGGATGTAATATATTATGCAACTCCACACACAATCACCACACTGCTCTGAGGCATGCCTCCAAAAGGCTTAAATTGCAAAGGAGTAAAAGAGGTGTTACAGCAATAGGAAAAGGAAAATACGGCATAAACATTGCCTAAATGCTCATGCCCTGTTTGCAGCTACAGGACAGTGACTTGCCACCTAATGTTGTATGCCTGAATCAGTTCAAGGGAGTCTAACTGTGGCTGACAAGCCTGCATTTTTGTCCCAGCCATGCATTCCGATTGCCTCTCTGATATTTCTGACATATCTGACTGTGGTATGAATCATTTCACCTTGCTAGATCAGCAGAAAAACAGGAAAACCTTACTTCCTAAGAGAGCTTCTTCATCTCCACTGTCAGCTCTTCTCCAGTCAGCCTTTGTGAGAGACTTCTAATGCCAGGGTGGTCACGGTGCTAGCCAAGCTCTTCCTAATGCCCTTTTTCAACTTTGTTCCCACCTGCCTCAAGTTTTTGTAAATTATCCCATCTGTGGTGGGCTGGCCCTGGCTTGATGCCAAATCCCTACCAAAGCTGCTCTATCACTCCCTCCACAGCTGGACAAGGAGAAAAAATACATCAGAAGGCTCACGAATCAAGGGTAGGACAGCGAAAGATCATTCACCAATTACTGTCATAGTCAAAACAGATTCAGTTTAGGGAAATTAACTGATTTATTATCAATCAGATTAGAGTAGGAAAGTGCAAAATAAAACCAAATTTTAAAACACCTTCTTCCCAGGCAATTCAACTTCCACATTTTCTCTACCACAGGAGGATATGAAATGAGAGCTGTGGTCAATTCATCACACACTATCTCTGCCACTCCTTCCTCCACAGGGAAGGACTCCTCACACTCTTCTGCTCCAGGGTGGGGTCCATCTTAGGGAAGACAGTCCTTCACTAACTTCTCCAACACGAGTCCTTCCCACTGGCTGCAGCTCTACACAAACTGTATCAGTGTGGCTCCCTTCCACAGCATCACAAGCCCTGCCAGCAAACTTGATCCAGTGTGGGTTTCTCTCTCTGCATGGGTCCACAAGTCCGGCAAGGGCCCTGCTCCAGAGAGGGCTTCCCATGGGGTCACAGTCTATTCCAGGCACATCTACCTGCTCTCGTGTGGGTTCATCCATGGGCTGCAGGTGGATCTCTGCACTCCCATGGATCTCCATGGGCTGCAGGGGCACAACTGCCTCACCATGGTTTTCACCATGGGCTGCAGGGAAATTTTAGCTCCAGTGCCTGAAGCACCTCCTGCCCCTCCTTCTCCACCAACCTTGGTGTCTGCAGAGTTGTTTTGTGTATTCTCACTTCTCTCTCTGGCTGCTGTTGCCATTGTGCAGGAGGGTTGTTTCCTTTGATAAATCTGTTACTCCAGAGGCATTACTACCATCTCTGACTGGCTCAGCCTTGGCCAGCAGCAGGTCCATCTGGGAACCAGCTGGCTTTGGGTCTATCAAACATTGGGTAAGGCTCTGGCAGTTTCTCATAAAAGCCACCCCTGTAGCTTCTCCTCATAATAAAACCTTAACACAACCCAAATATACCAGCCCTTGTTATTATTTCAGTCATCCCTAGAAAACTTCAGTTTTTAATGCAACTGCAGGGAACAAAAAAATCAGGAAAAAATTCTTAGCTTGCTCCCTTCTGTGTTTGGAGATGAGGGATGTCCACTCACCCCCTATCTCAAGAGGATTGCTGAACAACATTGCCAGAGATTATGCATAGCTGGCACTGTTAAGCTCCTTCCAGTGGCATATCTAGGATCAAGCACTGGGAAGACAGAAGATGTTTGTCCTAAATCTGGCTTTAGGACACAATGAACTTACTGCAACTAACATACAGATGTTTCAGGCAACATGATGCTTTTCTCATATGATCCTGCTTTTAGACCTGAACTTTACCAAAGAGTACAGGCATCAAGGCAGCCTGTATTCTGACAGTCTTCCTGTGGTACTTTCTTTACTTGCTCCCTTGCCTGCTTGCTTGTTTTGAAGCAGCCCTTTAGTGCATTCCTCCATTCATGCTTCCAGATATGCCAAGAATTTTGCATTTTGGTATTAACATTGCCAGAACACATTTCACCACTCTCAAGAGAGTTTAGTGCCCCTGGCCTACTATAGATATGAACACAGAAATAAAAAGCACAGCAATTTTAAAATTGTGTGATTTCAGCTGCATCAATTTCACATGACTTACAATAGCAAGGGGGCCAAACCAGCCATGTGCTCACACTAAAATGGTGAATTACAAGAGAAATAAAGGGCACACAAACAATCAAATTCAGGTGTAAGGTTATCTTGTCTGGTTTAAGAGCCAAACTTCCAGAAAGTGGGAGAGTTATTCTGGACACAAATTTCTTCTCAAAGTAGGAACTTTCTAGAAGACAGTTTCACTCCCAGGCTGGATTGTTTTGAAATAAAAAGGAAAATGTAATAAATACATACATTTATTTCACTCAGTTAAAAACAGAGGTCCAAAATAGACTATAAATAAGGCACCTTCAAGTACATGCTGAATTTCCTTGCAAGTAAATATACACAAGGTCAAAAAGGAAATTGAATGCATGTTCACCTGTTGAATCTCCATCCATTTTGAAATCACACAATGTAGCAGTTTAATTTTAAAAAAATTATTATTGCACAAGGTCCACACAAAACTCACAAACACCATCAAACACACAATACACTTAAGAGAAAAAAAAATAATGCATGTGTTCCTAGACATATTATGCTTGTCTGCCATACCTAAGTGTGGGCAAGTGTCAGACAGCACTCTATTTTATCTTTCCCTCTATCTTAATAAGTCCCTTTCTATCAAATGCCTCCTATTAATCCAAGATGTGGGTGCTAGGCATAATTTGGTCTGTCAAACTTTTGATCTTTTTTTTGTCCGAATCTACAAGAAAGGATGTAATTACAAGGCACTGTAATAGCCCTGGTAGCACTGCACGTCAATGCTGCCATCACTTCCAATCAGGAAAACCCCATTACCAGCTTAGAACTTAGCCAAACTTTGATTGCAAGGACAATTTTTGTTCTTCAATGTCTGTCTCAGGTGGGATTTATTGGGAGCATGGCTAAAGGCTTTTTGGGAAAATTAGACTAGGAAGACATATTTTTTGCCCACAAATCTAGAAAAGATTATTGGATATGAATGGCTTAGCGGATAGGGAGTGGGATAAAAAAATACCGGGGTGTACTGAAAGTACTCAATAAGCCATGGGACAACATGGAGAAGGAAATTTTGTCAGGGAATCAGGAAAAGCAGAAATAGGAGGGTGAGATATACACATAGAAGATTGGAATGAATCACTTCCAGTTGTTGCCTGCTGTATGGTAGCACCACAGACTGTAAGAGGCAATAAAGGACCCAGTTCATCTAACCCACTGCCAGCCCCTGTGCTGTACTTCTATCTGGCTGTCAAGTAATGTGAGCAGTTACACTGTCAGCCAGGGATCTGCCATTTTAACCTTGACCACTGGTCTTTTAGGTAGATCTGTTACCAATTTTACTCTGCTGTAGCTGCCTGTGTCTCTAAAGAGACAGGGTTTGCTCTGTTAGCAAATCCCACCATGCACAGTCTTTACACCAGCGCCTGTTTTGGGGAATTTCCACAAGTATCACAGTGTAGCTAACTCTGCTGTTTCCACAAAGTTCTGGATACTGATACCCTTAGGATTTACTCTGATCTTCCTTTGGTTACCCACAACTGCTACCCTTTCCCTTCATCCTTTGATTTAGACACAAGCACTGCCTGGCGCACCCCAGAGAGTTGTTACAATCCAGCACCAGAGTATTCTACTGCCTTGTCCCAGACTTCACCTTTCCTTGCAACAAGAACATTACCAGCAACAGTATCAACATCTAAGAGCTCCCCTAGTGCCTGGGTCAATTTCTTCTGAAACATCTCAAATGCCAGGAAAATTCCAAAGACATTCTTATTTAGTGATATCTTCTGACAGATCACCACAAAGAATTCTCGGTGCAGCCCAACAACCTCTGAGCAAGAATCATATTTCTGGACTTACAAGAGGGAAAAAAAAAGGGAACCACAAAAAAAACCAAACAAACAAAAACCTCAAAACAAACACCCCAACACACCTCCCCTTTTGACTGGACTGCTCAAGTAGATATATCTTCTATGAGTACTGACAGTCACTCTTTGTTCACTACTTTTTCTGTGTAATTGGTCTATTGAAAGATGCAGGTCTTCTACGGTTTTCCATCCTCTTACAGATACTACTGAAACAAGCTGCTCATTTAGATATCCTAATAGCTAATCTAATGATTTCAACTTTATGCTGGAAAGCTGCCCTCACTGTTTTCCTTGGTTTACAAATTTAAAAAATATACAAATATACAACAGTTTCGCTATATTGAATTATGCTGTTCACAAATCATCATATTCCTACTTGGAGACCTGTCAGTTTCCACAGAAAGAGCAGAGATAACTGAAGACTTCTTGTTTGCTTTCAGGTTTTGATTAAGGGAAAACTAAAATAGTGTCTCTCTGCTGTTTTATTCTGTGATTAGGACATTTATCAAATACTTTCTTCTACTGATGAAATGGAATGGTCATCATTGCTGACCACTGTACATAATACTCTTTGCTTTTTTGGTCCAATTAAATATTTCTTCTTTTCCACTTCTCATTTTTAAACATACTGCACTTTTGCAGGCTCAGTTGTAGAATTTTCTTTATCTGGAAATAAAACCTTGTGTGTGAGGTTTTGCTGTCCTAATTCTACTGTTTTGTTAATCACAGTCTCTGCTATCGCCCTTCTTATCACTATCATATTTCTGCTTTCATCACTTAACAATATTCCACACTTCCTAAAGTAAATTGTTTACTCAATAAGCTATTGATAAGCAATTTTGCAAAGTACCAGCAACGTTCAAGCCCTGTGCATTCAGATTTGGTCACATGCTACCTTTCCCCAGAGCACATATATCTTCCTGCACACTCAAAAACCTATTAACTTACCTCAGTAAATTCCTTGGATACCTGTTCCCATTTCTCAAATGCAAATAACCACTGTGCAGGCATTTCCTATAGGTCCCTGTATGTTTAAATCATTAAATTCAGCTCTTCACTCACTGCCAGAAAACCACGTATGACTGGTTGAGTCAGGCAATGCTGCATCCCCCCTGATACAGAGTTGTGCACATTCTTTTCCACAACAGGCACTCTATTCTTATACATCGATATTTAATTTATATATGGATAAAACATATATAAAAATTTATAGAATTCAAGTTTTTATAGGAATTGTGTTGGTTTCAGTAATAATCTCTGCAACAAGCTCAAGCAATTTATTTTCAGCTGACATAATCTTTGCCATTATTCACTTAAACCAGCAAAGCATAATTCCAAGCTAATTAAAAGTCAGCCACATGCTGGCATGAACAATGATGGTTATCACTTTTGCCTGAATGCTGAATTATTTGTGACTTGTCCCCATTTGTTGAACTCAACCTCAGCTTTGTATTTGCCCACACAAATTGCAATTCCCTATTACCAGAAGATTTTCCTCTGGCCCATGGACCATTTGATGCTTTTGTGTGCTGGTAGGACCAGCTCAGTCAAAGTGTTCAGCTTCAGTGAGGGACAGGTGTGGTGTTTTACTCCTACATCAAATAATTTGGCTGTCAAGGCATACAAAATTAATTCTAAGTGCAGGGGAAGAAATATACTCTCTGAAGTTGAAAAGCTTGCCAAAGGGAAAAGTAGCATTAATAAGGAACTTGTACTGCTCATTTACTGCATGCAACTTTTCAATCTGTTTGTCAAAGTTCTGTAACAGCATGTCCAGAGAGAACTGAAAAGGCAGCTGGATGAAGCTGTCAGAAACAATGACCCAATAAAAAAGGTTCTTACCATTTGCCAGTGATGAGCACTGACACAGTCCTTCCCTACCCCCACAAAATCTGTGGGAATGTCCTAAATCAGACTCTCCCTTCCTGCCAGCAATTTCCAGAGTTCTCTAACTCATGTGTACCCAAAACAGCAAAGGTCTCTTCCTACAGCAACATCAAGGAAAACAGGAGCTTACAAAGAGGACAATCATCACCAGCACATCTCTGTACATGAGATGATTTGAGACGGGGTTTGAAGCATGGAGTAGGAGTTTGGTTTCCTCAGAATCTTCTGTTCTGTCTCTGAAGTTACACCCAGAAAGTTTATGATGTTTGACCTTCCTGAAGTTAGTGGCATAAACCCAAGAGAAAACAGAGAAAGCATGAATGAAAATTACAGTGCTATTATATAAGCAAGTGTGGAATTTGGAGCTCATTGGGCTAACAATTTGGACTGTCATTACAATTGTGAAGACAAAACCAGAATAATTTCACATACATGAAAACGATCACAAACTTCTTTAAGAAAAGTAAATTAACATCTGTATCTTAGCCATACACACATATATATATATATATATATATATATATATATATATATATATATATATATAATTAGAAAACTCTGTAGCGTGCCAGATGGACATTTGAATACACAGGTGGCAGGAACACCAAATCCTAAAAAGGAAAGGCAAGCTCTTAAGCAGGAGGGGGAAAAAACACATTTAAATTCTTGCCTCTGTCAGTGAAGCTCAGATTTAACTGAGGTTATGGGAACTGAATAAAGGAGGAAGAATTTTTGGAACAGTAAAGACATGGAAATTAGTGTATAACAACAAAAAGAGTGAGAGAAAGAAATATAATATGGCAGTGAATTTAAAGTCTTTTTCCTCCTAAGAGCAGGGAAGGCAGGAGTAGAGGCAGAAAGGCTACAACAGGATAATGTCAAAATTATACATAAGAATATAAAAAGTAAAGGAGAAATAAACCAGGTAAAATTATTCAAGAAAAATAAAAACTTTATTAAAAGGAAACGTGACTGATTACAGCTTATAGTTTGGCCAAAATTGCTTGATTCCATAAGTACGGCTTGCACTTAAGCTGGGTATGCTCATCATTTTGTGCATATCTCCAACCTTCTATTTTGAATATTTTTACCATTAATTTGACCTGTAAGATTCTCCAGAGGATGGCTTAAAAAGCAAAGAGAAAGGATTTTTCCACTTTGATGGGAAGCAAAATAGATGCAGAAATTATGCAGCTAACACATGTACACAAAATAATGAGAAAAATCCCAAATCATGAGCAGGCTTTTGCTAAATGCAACTATTAAACATATTTTCATTCATTTAACCATAAGGTTTTAATCAACAGCATTAAAAGTATTCCAGAATGGCTTTATTTAGGAATGAAAATTATTATCCACATGTCAAATAACTATTATTTTAGATCTTATTTGGAAAAGCATCTTATCAACCTCTGGGGAAACAGAATAATTAGTCAAGTTGACATCAGATTGATTTTCAAAAATATTAAGCAGGTCACAAATAAGCCTTTTATTTGCCTTTTTGAGAGGAAAAAAATAATAAATATCTCACTTGTTAACAGATCCACCTGAAAATAGCCCAAAACTAGGCAGCTTTATGCTTCGAAGCTATTCACACTTCACAAATAAAATTTTACCTCACCAAGGAGTAAAGAGAGAAACAACAGTTCTACTTCATTATAGACTTTTATATCAATATATCAGATATTTACTGCCATCCTATCGCTGTCAAATCTGATTATCAACTGGGGATCAGGAAGCAGGAGATTAAAGGCTCATCTGAGAAGATGAGAAAATGAAATTGATGAAAACTGTCCAGACTGTGTCAGTTTCACAGGAACAACCATCCAGATGGAGGGGCTATCAGAATACTGGAATTACAGAAATGAGTACTCTCAATCTCTCTGCCTTTGAAATGTAAATGAAAACTGCTGGAATTGTTGGACAAATATAAGGATAGATGGATAGATGGATTGATTTAGGGTAAGTATCCTCACGTTAACCAGCTTTGTGGAGCACAGGCTCAACATTATATTAAATGGAGATCCTTGCTGAGCCCTGGGTTTTCTCTGCTCTTATTGGAGATTTTTTTTCTCCATAGGCACTATATGCATTCAATTTCTGCTCTGAAAGAAAAGGAAGTACTTATTGCTGTGCAGTCTGGCACACAGGTACTTCAGTTGCTTCATGAGCACTAAGGTCATTTGAGTGTTTGTCAAACTGAAGCTGCTTTTGTGAAGCCACAGCCCAAAAGAAAGAACAGGCCAGACACAAAAGACAAGAAATAAAGACTTACGTACATAATCTCTAATGGATGGATGGCTGAAGGGTTAAAGAGCAAGATTTTATTACTCAACAAGAAAAAGGAGTGTGTGCGGTTCTCAATACCATCCAACTAAAAAAAACATATCGCATTCCACTCTTCCAGATGCCATGAGATTGAGATTTGCATTTCCCAATTACTTTCTACTGATTTCACAGTCCAGCACCCAACTATGTTGCGAACACGAGATGATGCAAGATGAAAATGGATATTTTCATAATGCGAGACCATGGTATTTCTGAGCAGGTATAAATCTATTACAGAACAGAAACTTGTCTCAACCCCTATAAGCAAACAAAGTTGCTTTGTATATGTTTGAACTCTCCCCTTCCATGAAGAATGCCTCAGAGAGGAGGCAGACCCACACAGAAGCACTCCATACAGTGCCTAATTCTAATTTGGGGGCTACGTGGGCCCAAATCCGTGCCTGTTCCTTCATACACAAGAGCAGGTGCAAGTATAGTCAGGGCACCGTCTCTTATAGCAAGCAAGAGTCTCTCCCAGAAATGTGCTGGGTGTAGGAGTAGTGGATCATCAGGACAGAGCAAGTCTAATTTCATTCTCCATGAACTGCAAATGCAATTTCTTTTGCTGCATCCTGGGAAAAGTACAGCAGCAAAACTATCCTCCCACGGTGGATTTAGTAAAGTGATTTTTTAAAAATGAATGGAAAGAGAGAAAAAGAAACCTCATGAAGAATAAAACTCCATTACTTGTATATATTTTCAATTATACTGTCTAAAATGGAAGTTCTACTCTGACATCTTAAAAAAATTTATTTTCTTTCAGCTATCAGTGAAGATTTACCAAAAAAAAGTTTCGGGGGGTGGGTGGTGTATCGCTACACAGAAAGCCAAAATAATCACTTTCCCTGTCCTCCCCATCCTCCCACATTTTCCTTTATGGGTTATTCTGCTTTTACTGCCTACATTCTTCACCTGAAGTCAAACCCTCTGTTTATGGCATCACAGTGGTTGCTGTGGAGGATATTACGATGTACAAAGCCAAAAGTGATGAGTTCAAGTTTGGACTGAGCAGTGGTATCTCACGAAACATTTCTGAAGGAGCAGGAGATATTAATGAAAGAAAAATAATAAAACCAGAAAACATATACTGAAAACAAATTAATTAACTTCTTAAATGACAGTTTTCCATCAACTTTAATTATCACAACTGTTTTTCGGATATATTACTCCAATGGCTGTAGAGACTAAGTGCTAAACTCTACATATGGAAGCAAGCACACAACAGGAACAGGCAGCGCTAACACAGATGGCAGCAGAGTTCCCAGCCACGCTGCTCAGTAGTGCCTGCTGTGATTGCTGTCGTCTTCTGTAGCAAAAAACATACAAACCACAAAGTGTGGTAAACACAGACAGGCACTGCATGGTGCTGCTCTGACAAGGAGAGCTCTCCATGGCACCCTTCACTCTGCACGTCTTCCTGTGCCAGATTCAAGGTTCCGTAAGTTATGACCAGAGAACACCCACTCCTGAAAAAGCTATTAGTTCATCACAATTCCTTCTACTCTCTGGACTGGCTTCACATACCCTTTCTCAAACATAGACACATTTTAAGAAGCAACTGTTGAAGTACAAATGTGAATGCTCAAGAAACACATAAAATATTAGAAATGGGAGAAATCCATCTTAGGATTTGCATCATAAAGTCAGCCACTGCCAAATTTTCACAGCTTTGGTAGTAGATAGCATTCTTATTTTTTTTTTCCCTACATTAAGAAAATCATAAATGACTTCTATTTACCAAACTAGTTTCTCAATCATCTTTTGCCCCTAGCTTTGACACCTGAAGTATTACCAGGAGTGTAGGCTTCAAGGAAAACCATTGATCAAAGACTTCTGAATCATATCTGTACTGGCAGAAGTTCTTACCCATCTACTTGTTAAAAACAAAACCTGCAAAGTGCAGTGGAACAAAGATAAAATCATATGTCAGATTTAAAGAAAAAAAAAGAAAAAAAGAAAAAAAGAAAAAAAGAAAAAAAGAAAAAAAGAAAAAAAAAAAAAGAAGGGAAAAAAAACCACTTGAGGACTAGACAAGAAAGAGAAAAATTTCAAAAATAAGATTTTAATGGCCGCAGAGCTCAATGTAAGGTCTTACTAGAATATTATTAAGCAAAGAAAGTGAGCCTCTAAACAATCTTTTAACATGAGTGCCTTGAGACTGCTGGTGGACCAATGTATCTTATTACATGACTGCAGAAGCATTAACAAATTAAATATACCAAATAGCTGAATTAATTAGGATATGTGAGACAATGGCAGTTAATACCAAAAATTATAATGTGCTTTGTAAAAAAAAAAAGCAGCACTCTTTTATATCAGGAAAACATTCTACCAGCAAGGTTGTACTACTGTATGCAGGCTGTGTTGCATGGACATTTCTTACATAGGAATAGAGATGAAAAGTTGTGAAATTTACTCGTAGGCTTGTACACAAGAGGATACCAGGACATAAAGATGCAGTGGAGCTGCTGGTTCCTTGTCAAATTCCTTAAGCCAGACACAGGGGACATCCAGAGAAATCCACCCACCCTGTGGGCAGGGTGTTAAGTGGAACATCAGAACAAGCAGTCTCATTACCTTTCCAAAGCTGGGACCTTGTGGGGGATCAAAAAAACCCAAATCAAAACAAACCCAAGCAGAACAAAACAAAAAAAAACAGACACACCCCACACAACCCCTCTTCCCTCCCCACCCCAAAAACCAACCAACCAAACAAACAAACAAAAACAGTAAAGCATTGTCTTTCAGACTCTTTCCATAATGACCAGAGACTTCTGTGCTATGATGACACTGGAACATTTCAGTTACTCAGGTTGCCAAGACCCTTCTTGTCACAAACTCTCATCTGCACTTCTGATTTATGCATATATTTGAAGGGCCAGATAGCTGGCGTACTCCTCTGTATTTCTCAAAAAGTTAACAGATTCTAGGTGAACTCTGATAAGGGGTTGCAAGCCTAGAAATAGTTAGAATTCATTTTATTCAGAACACTATGGATTTAGCACATGATTAGCTTTCCGTAGTATCTTTTCTGGAACATCCTAAAATAAGCCAGCTTTCATTATGTTTTACAAGTGGTACTTCAGATCATCAGTGGAATCACTTTAGCACCACTTACTCTTGGACTTATTTCTAGGAAGATGCCCATTATCTAGAACTCCCACTTTTCCAAAATTATCAGGCCCTCTTTGGGTTTTTGATGTGAAAAAGTAACCAGTTGGCAGACTTTGTGCACTCCTTCCTTGGATGTTTTCAAGCCTGAATTGAGGAAAGCTTTGAGCAACCTGATCTAATCTCACAGCTGACATAGAGCAGGAAACTGGACTACAGATGTTCCTTAGGATCCTTCCAACCTGAATCATTCTATGTATTCCTCAAGTTTCCACTAGCTATGCTGAATACAATCAGAATTTATTGGATCTAAATATTTTGACTAGATCTAAAAACAGAAAACCCAAAACAAACAAACCACCACCAAACAGTCATATACTATTGTCAAAATACATCAATAAATAATTTTGCCACAAATAATTTTAGCTCTTTTTATGCTAAGAAAATCATAAAACAGAGTTTGAGTTTGCAGAATATAAAAGCCTTGGGCTAAAACTGTCCATCTGCCATTGAATTGGCATCATGTTGGTGCAAGAATAAGAGGGAAAACAAGCTAGTCAAGGATGCAGCTTCAGTTTAACCCTCCCTGCAATGGAGCAACTGCTCAACGCTGCTAAGAACTCTGAAAAACTCTCAGGTGTGACTTAATCATCTCTTCTCTGAGATCATTTGTGTACTCACTCCCTGGAACAAGTGCCAAAACAGAAGAATTCAGAAACCCTGAAAAATCTTCTCTCTGATCTGGTGCATACAGCAAACAGCTACAGCCCACGAGATCAAACCCTTCCAAGATCAGAATCTCACTCCAGTCAGTCACTGCAGTTTCTATTCAGGTGATCCTTTTCCCACCTTTACACTTGCAACATAGTCCTCTCCCAAAAATTAAAATAACTGAGCTGGGACCAGCTTTTCAGCCTGGACTTTAAGAAAACAAAGAAAAACTTCACATGCAAACAAAAACCCCAGCAATATATGCCTCTGTTCTAATCAGATCCAGATTATTACCACGTCTCCATGAAAAATAAAAAGAAATCCTCCACAACTGCACAATGAATAAAAACAGTGGTAAATCCTTTTTTGCTTCATTAGAACTTGCCTTTGTAGGCCAAACCCTTGAAGCAATTTAGGCTGCACCCAGTAGTACCATTAACACAAACAACTGACCATCCCTCAGGCAAGTTCAGTGTTAACTGAAATCAATACCTGGACTGGGAGCAGTCCTGCCACAGAGAATATACACAACTCCAACGTCATCAGGACTGAAAAGACCGTGTTTCCCTAAAACATATATTGTGATCAAAAAAAAAACAAAAACCCAACCTTTCTTCCATTTTTTAAATGGGTCTACAAGCTTTAATATATCTTGGAACTCCAAGTAGCTAGAAAGCCAAGAATTCACACCTCTAAGTTGAATAAAAATTGAATATTGTGTTCCCATTTCCTCTACTTTAGGTTTGAACATCGTAAGGAACACACTACTGATGTCAGGACTTGATTATGAAGATGTCTGATATTTTAAAATAATACAGAAGTCTTGAAACCTTCGGACCACCCCAGAATGCTGCATCTCATCTGTTTTGGAGTCCTGCTGATATGAATGTAACGCAGGGGTCCCTTGATCTCTCTGTGTACAGCTTCTCATTACAGAACCTCCTCTCACTTACCTCCTAAAAAATTTTACTCACACCCACTTCTTGTCTAGCAGCAACCATGACCTCCCACATGAAACCACAGTGACTATCAGCCAAAGAGATGAAACTGATGAGGACATCTGGTTACACTACATGAATTTACTCAATCCAACTTCTGGAGAAGGAGTATCTCTTCTCAACCTCCCATTCCTCCCCCTCACTACAAATGCCAGCAGTTTAGGCAGCTCTGTAGTTTCAGAGCTTCAGAGCGATAAGTATTGAACAAAATACTGGAATGGTTTGTACAGCAAAGCGCAATGCAGTCGTTGACAATAACAACTCTTTCTTCTTGCTTTTTTCCACAGGCTCTTGGGTTCATTATCACAAACTAACAGTTCCACTTTAATCTGCCTTCAGGAAAAGGTTCTACCCACTGATTCTTACTCCTTGCTTCTACTTTTTGATGCATTCCACAGTAATGTGGCATCAACAACTCAATGAAAATTGGTTATAGAGAGCACACAAAAAGTATTCTTAGATATCACAGTGCACAAGAAAAGACTACAAAGCCATTTAAAAAAACCCCACATTTTACACAGTATTTTGGGCTTATTTATTAAGTAGACCCTTCAGTATTTACCTTCCAAGTGCAACGAAGATTTTTTTTCATGGAAATAAAGAAAATACTACATAGTTAAGGCAAATGCTATTTAATGAGTCAAGGAACTGCCAGTGTAATGCCTTTTTAATAAAAGGGCATTCATTTTCAAAATGTTGCCTAAATAGCAACCAGAGTGCTATCTTCAAGCCCACTCACAAGACAAGAGGTATAAATTTGCATTTGCTGGCACAGCCTCCTGGCCTTGTAGCCCCTTCCTTTGCACCATGTCACTTCTCTAAATTATTCAAAGAATACCATTATAGTTTTGTTTCATTTGCTGTTTAATACTTCAATATTTTAATCAGCAGCAATTTAAAATCCATCAACAAAACAGAATGTATCAAAGTGAATCTGCAATAGCAATATTGCTTGTTCAACTGTTATAGGAAATGTTACATCCTCTACACAATGTCACATGCATGAAGACAGAAAAAGAAAATGCTGCCTTACAGTTTCATGAGAAAGACAAGTTAAATCCTCAGAGGGGAAAGACATTCCAGGTCTGGAGATGGTTTATGTTCCTACTGCTCAGAACAGCACTGGGAATAGCCCAAATTCATATGGGAAAGCAGTCAGGAGTTGCCACAGTTCCAATCAATTATTAAGGCAACATGACAAAACAAATTCAGTGCATAAACAGACATTCCAACTGTAGTTAATGGACAAGATGATTCATTGTTTTAACATGGCAAGGCTAAATGGAAAGACAAAGGCAGAGATGTTAAACTGAATACTAGGACTGGAAACTTCCAGAAGCAAGTATAAAATGCCCCAGAGCCAGGGTTACTCAAAATACAAAATATTTTAGAATGTACTGAAATGAGATATTTTCTATGGTTCTGTCAGAGTAATCATTTCACCTAGCTTCAGAATTTTCAACAGCAAAAGCCAAATTATCAGGAAAGTGATTCTTTTTTTTTTTTCCTTTCAGGTCACACCTTGTACTTCCCAGCAAGGTAACCTGAGACTCTGTCTGACTAAAACTACCCAAACAGTCCATTAAAAATAGTCAGAAAAATACGTCTGGTTATGAAATGGAAGTCTTTGGTTTCTTAACTACATTTCTGTGCCAAAATTAGATTTAAATAAATATCATAAAACTGTATTTAGAGTCTGCTTCTAAGATCTAGAAGGCAGCTTTTTCATTCTATCATAAATTAAAATTTCGAATAATCCATGGATTTTTAGCTCTGATTACTTATCTCTAATTGAGGAAGTTATAATGCTAGGTTTTATCAGTATCATAAATATCCCATTCTATGTACTGGGCATCCACTAGGGTATTGCCTTTTTTACAGTGAATTAATTTGAATAACAAAACAAAAGAAACAAACAATTTTTTACAAACACAAAAGCAGAAACAACCACAGAAAGAGGTAACAGCTAGGTAGCACTTACATCAAAGGAAAAAGGGAAAGGCTAATCAAGTTAAAATACATTTGGCAAACCAACCCCTCTTGTTCTCCAGGCCAAAACCCTTACCCATCCATTTGTTTGGAAAGCCGTGCCTTCAGAGCACGGTCTGCATTACACAACACACACACTGCCTGACTAATGAGACCCCAAAAGTGGCTGAGGCATCAAAGTGTCAGTAGATGTAAACATAAATAACATCAGTGTTCACACATTCTGAACACATAGGATAGGAAAATGTTTCAATATTTAAAATCTACCTGCAGATTATTCCAGCTGATCACAGAAAAGATGTTTACTTACTTCAAGAAAAAAACTTATACTCCTTTATATATATATATATATAACACCTATATTAATTTCAGACATTTACTTTCACAAATGCTACAATAAGGCACATGTAAAAAGCGAGGTGAGAGAACTATCCCTCAAGCAAAACAGAAGATTTGGTTATGACCACCTCAATATGACCAACAACATTATTTCCCAGGAGAAAGAGAAGGAAGAAAAGGAAGAGCCAACAGAAAATACTGAAGCACATCCTTGAATATGTCAAGAAGAAATGTACAAAGATGTGAACATCTGAAAGTGGAAAGCTCAAGCACAATTTAATTTCCTTACTGTTAACTGTGGAATTAGTTCAGTCCAGGAGCAACCAGGAGCAACCTGCATACAACTAAGCTTATTCAAGAGGAGAACAATGAACAGGTTTGTAGGGGTTTTTTTTCTCTCTCTCCATTCCCCAGCAGCTCAATACAGTTAGAAGAGACCATGTCTCTGCAGCAATCATATGTTGACTTCTACCCTTCCCCCACTACAACCTTTCCATTACACCAAACAAACATGGCAACAACAGTTTTTGTCTTATTCTGTGACAACTCTAGACAGATGAAGACTAAAATTAGTCAGCAGATCCAGGTGAAAAAGAGGTCTGCATTGTTAGAGCTCATATTCATTTATCCAGCCTACCTGGGTATAATTCAACATTTTGGCATAACACCAACTGACTTCATTTTGCTGGCTGAAGCACAGAGGACTTGCACTTACCAGTCTAAATATGGCCCATTTTGTGAATCAAATAAATTGAAAGTAATTGTTTTCTGTCTAAAACTTCACCTATGTGGACACAAACTCCTATACATACATCCAGCACTATTTACTTGGGCTGTTTTTCCCTGGTAAGTGCTTTTGTACTAATGTTCATATGGCTTTAAAAAGGATATGAAACGTTGCTTTCTCTCCAGAAGTTATTTCTGGTGGTACCAATTAATTTAAAACTTATTTCTGTTTCACAGCTTTTAGTCACAATCTTTCCATATCTACTCCACAAGGGAGGAGGTTTTCTCATACAAATATTTCAAAGTTTTCTTCAACAGTACACTAAAATATTACTTTATTTACGTATTTTTCATTATGCTACTCCTTAACATCTTCTGACTAAAGAGAATCTGTAATAGAATTCTGGCTGTAGCTGTCAGTTTTCAAGGTCTTTGGAGATTTTACAGGTAAGTTGCCAATGATAACCCAAGATTAAATCATTTAAAAATAGACTTTTTACAAGACTGTAGATATTCATCATCTCAACAGGATCTTGAACTTTTTGCTGGAATCCTGACAAGACTTCATTTACCATATAGATCACAATGGGTGGAAATGCTAGTTCTGCTTCATATTGCTTTAAATGGTACGAAACCACAAAACTTGTAAAACAAGAACTTTTACATATGAGATCACAGGGAAATTTTCCTATTTGTATTTTTAAATATCAGAAAAGTATAAAAAACTCCCCATAATTCCTCATGTAATAGGCGAGAAGAATGTCAAAGCTGGAAAATATTTGTAACTTGACCCAGTTAAATGGCAGGTTTGCTCAGCTGCAACTCAATGTGCACCCTGCCAATTTAGATCCTTGAGTGATTCCCAAATAAACATATTGTAATCCAAACATACACAGAAATATTGTGCCTGGTCTTCAGATGGTGTCAATCATAACCATGCTGTTGAGATCCATACAGCTATGACACATTTTACCAAGGCAGGACGGTGGCCCATTGAAATGGTTTTGTAGCAAAAACAGAGATTAGGAAGAAATATTACTTCCCAAACTTGGAAGTATCTCATACAGTTCGCTTGTGAACAGTTCCCACCTCATGTCAATAACTGAATGCATGCAGCTAGAATTGAGTCAAACCTGCCAGTCTGTTTGCTAGTTAAAAATTGTTGGTAGTTCACATACTAAAATTTTACTTTTAGGTATATCTTACTTATAACCCCTCTAATGCTTTAGTTTAAATATTTAAAGTAAATTCTCTGTTCCTGCATGATAAATTGATCAGTACTGCTTACAGAAGCTGAAATTTACTTTAAAATCTATTCTTGGGAAAGAGAATGTTTCTGTAACTTTTGTAAGCGTACTAATTCTGAAAATTTTGTAAGCATACTAAAGTAATATCACTTCTTTGGTTTTGACCCCAAATATTTCCCTACAGCACACAATCAGTATTAGGGACATGCAAATTACTCTAATTTCATTGTTACCTTACATTTGGAGCTGTCAAATATTAGTAAATGATCTGGTAACTAAGTCTAGTTCACTTTGCAAAGGCAATATAGTAGAGTGCTTATTTTTAAATTACAGTTGAAATCTAATTGGGATGCAAAGTGTACAGGCTTCAG
The DNA here is from genome assembly GCA_016584745.2 of Phylloscopus trochilus trochilus. NCBI lineage: Eukaryota > Metazoa > Chordata > Aves > Passeriformes > Phylloscopidae > Phylloscopus > Phylloscopus trochilus. The sequence goes on from WQNJ02000546.1 coordinate 37,816,369, forward strand.
TATAATTCAGTGTTCTGTGTTGTTGCAGCAATTACTTAAATGTGAATTCAGTGTCACATGATACTTTAGAAAACATTTATAAGAAGCAATCCTGATAGACTGAAGCATACCACACCTTTTTTCTTAAGGTATATTAGGATCGAGTTATTTTATAACTCCATAATTTAACTAATTTAGGGTAGAGCTATTATGATAATATATTAATCATAGCAGCATATGCAGGATTATAAACTTTGCCACAATTGCACCGCTGAATCAGCCAAATGTTTTCAGTTTGGCCCGACACCTCACACCACAAAGTCTGTGGATTCAATTCTGACTCTTCTTAGGTCAGTGGCAAAATTCCCACTGAATTCACTACATACAGAATTTTGGTCTGTGTGCCTAGCTACTGTGCAATACCCACACATAACAGGTATCAACTTAAAGGAATCCCATTAACATGTGAGTCCCTACTATGAGCATTACACTCAGAATTAATAGGATAAATATTTACAATTATTTTTAAACAACACTTTTCTTCTCTAAATGGATAACACTTTTTTTTTTCCCCACAGAATTTATTTTAGAGGGTTTTTGACGTCCACTGACAAAACCTTTGCTCTAACTTTTAGTCTGCTTCCTCTTTTGGCTTGTGAAAGGGCACAAGGAAGCAAAATGGAAAAGGAGATGTTGCTGCAAAAGCACTCCAGCTCAGAAATATCCAGGTGATAGCCAATGGAAGAAACACCGAGTTTGCTTTTATTTCAGACCTGCATCTGAGCGTATCACTTTCTTAGGAAGCATCCTCTCAAAATGCCAACACCTGAGATGCCAGGCTCCCCGTCATTCCAACAAGAATTCCAACATTGTCATCAAGATTACTAAATGAGCTACAGCAACCTCAGGACCCGTAAAGAGTACAGATTATGCCTTCAGACAAATTAGATTCTCAGGAAAACTCACGAAGTTACTTTGGGGGAAACATAAATAACAACAAACAAACGCAAATTGATGCAGAACTCCAGCACAACTTAAGCTGTTACCTTACCCTTGAAGGATTAGGTCAGAGACCTCTGCAAACCCACTTACCCGAACAGTGGATTTAAAACCCAAAGGGGAACATGCAGCTAGGACAAATTCTAGTGAGATTTCCAGACATTGCAACCAGACCCACAAACAGTTGGGTTTGCTCCTCAAAGCAGAGAACAGTGACAGCCAAGCAGTGCAGTAAGGAAACCGTACATGACAGATTTGGCCCTGGGTAAACTGCATTCAGCGTTTAGCACACAAGGGTCATGAACCTCAACACTTGTTTTCAATAGTTTGTGGAACACCACTCCGCTTTATGGCTTCAAAGTCAGGATCTCATTTAGGGAGAACTGCCTGGGTGCCGTTTAGCCTTCAAAGAGAGCATCTGTCTCCCCGAAAGAGTAAGGGAGGAGGAGACAACAGCACACAGGGCAATATTTTCAACAGTGCTTTCCGGGCATTAAGATCGTGAAAGCCAAAAGAGATTTCGGGGACTCTTCTCAGGTTCACTGGCGTTTGCCAGACTGCAAATGCTTTCTGCAAAAATAATCAAAGAAGCCGCTATCGAAGCAAGATGCCAAAACGCGCGCGGACGCTGTTCCTCTCCTCTCGCCTCGGCAAATAAAAGACATAAGGCGCAGCTCGGCGGAATTTGGGAGCAGGGAGCTCCTCTCCCTCCGCACCCGCTGGAGGGGAAAGGAGAAAAGGATCCCCCTGCCCCAGAGGAGCCGAGCGGGTAAAACAAGTCACAGGCAAGTTGGCCTCGAGGCTGCCCCGCGCGGACCTCGGGGCTCCCGTCCCACCTCGGTGGGCGCCCCGCCGAGCCCCGCCGCGGCCGCCCCCTTACCGTGCCGGGGCTGGGGCTTGGCGCCCGGGGGCTTCTCCTTCCTGCCGCCCGCCGCGCTCCGCATCCGCCAGCACGCCGCCCCCCTGCCCAGCGCGCCGGCCATGCCGCGGGCGGCACCGCGATCCCGGCGGGAGAGCGCGGGGGCGGCGGCGGAGCGCGGGACGCGCTGCCCGGCGGCGGCGGCGGGCGGGAGCAGCGCGGTCCCCGCGGACCCGCCTCCGCCCGGGCCGGTGTCAATCAGCGCGGGCGGGCAGCGCCCAGCACGGGCAGCGCCGCCCCGCGCCCCCCGCCCCGCTCTCCGGGGCGCCGGGAGCAGCCCTGGGGACGCCGCCCGCCCCCCCTGCCCGGCCGCGTCCGTGCGCTGCCAGCCCCCCTGCTCGTACCGTAGGGAGGGAGAGCATCGGCGGCGGCGGTGATGGGCTCCTGGGATCAGAAGGATTCCGCGCTTGGGAAATGACAGCCCTCGGCACAAACCTCCTCCTGCCCGCCGGCAAGTCCTCCTACAGCACCTTCCCTGAAAAACATGTGTACGTTACCTCCTGCCATCAAAATCATTGGTTGTGCACACTCCTGACTCCATACCGATGAGTAACTCAACCTGAGATTCCCACTTCCCACAAGACCATGTGTGGTGAGACAACAGCCTGCCTCCCTCTCTCCCTCACCCTCCTCTTCTTCGCTAGAGTCCCGGGGACTCCTCCGGCCATCGAGTTCCTCCCCTGGCTTTGGCGAGGGGCCGCCAAAATTTCTGTAGGATTACTGCGGTGCAAGAAACATAACACACATAACTTTTTTTTTGCAATCTTAGTAATAAATCCACTTACATATCAAATTATAGTAGTCACTGCAGCAGCCCCTGAAAAGTATTCCATGGTTGATTTTTAATTTTTCATACACGCACATGTATGTGATCAGCACTTCCACAAAATATATCCTTCTTTCTACAGAGACACTGAAATGCAGAGAAAATGTATGCAGAATTTGCACTAATTGAAAGAGGAGGAGGGGGAGACAAGAAAAAAAAAAATCCTTCTTCATGTGCCACTATATTCCATCTCTGTTTCCTTGACTTCAAGAAACTTGTGGAAAACGATAATTAGGATTTGGTATCACAACTCTAAAACTTAATTATTTGGAAACTAACTCATATCCAGGTTGTGATTTTTTAATTAATATTTCATTTTGAAAGGCTCTTCAGCTTTGAAACTCAAACAGCCAAGGTGTAAAGGAGCCGTAGCTGGCCCATAGCAGCACTGTTTTGTCCTTCAGCTAAAAATTCTCCTCTTTCTTCTCAATGCCAATCTCCACCAGCAGCCCCTGCTAAGCTCTCATCCCTCCCAAGCCCTGCATGTCCCCCAGCACAGCCATTCTGCCTCACCTGTGAATTCTGGCTGGCAGAAGTGAGTCAGGAGTGTCAGAAGCCTGCCCAAGCTGATGGTGCTCCAACACGCTGCATCAGGGGTGTTTTTCATTAGCGCTGAGAATGATTCATGTGAACAAGGATCACTGACCTTGACCTCACATGCACAGATACACCCTGTGGTGATGAATGTAACAGAATAAACAGCTAGATACGACTGCTTATTCCCTCTTGCAGTGTTGCTCTTGCCCAACTCTATTGCTCTAGAATACAAATAATGACTCATTTGCTTACCCTCATAACATCACATTTAGAAACCTGCTATTCATCTCTGCTTGAAGGGTCTTGAATAAATATACTCCCAAACCGGCTGATTTAAATCACATATATTTTTATCACTTGACACTGTTTCTGTTGTTATTGATAAAGACTACACAAGTGGGTGTGTGTGGTGTATCATGTCACTGCTGAGGAAGTTTTTTATAGTGAATGGTCTTTTGTTAAATCTACTTTTATAAGAGTATTTACACAGGGGAGAAGGAAGAAAGAAAAACAAAAGAAAATACATCTGGGGATCTATCTCCTTTTGCTAAGAATGAGAAAGCCCTACAGCAATTATTTGGAATGCAAATGAAAAATAGGGCATAAAAGTGTTTTGTAGAGAGCAATATTTTTAAATGATGTAAAAATATATTTCATCTAAAACAAAGTATCAGTGAGGAGAAAAAGTCTGCAGTAGTTGTATGCAGATTTAATATTCTAGAACAGCCTTCATAAAAAGGGGGGGAAGGAAAAAGGAAAAGAAAAATAAGACTTTTACCAATCTTACATACTTAATTTGTCACTGTGAAAAGAGGCAACTTTGCAGAAACTTCCACAGCTAAAAAAACATATTTGCAACCCCTCCTTGAAAGACTGATTTTTCTATTATCAACATAGAATTTTTTTTTGTTTTTCTTTTTAAAAACAAAAAGAGACAGGAGTCTTCTTAAATATTATTGCTCAGTGTAATACCTGCAATTTGAACAGGTCATCATGCTTCATCATTTGCCAATAAAAGGTGGAATTGATAACATGAGAAGCCTCTGTTGAAAAGAAAAGGTGCAGATATAAAAAAAATTGTAATACTGAACAGCTACCTCTGTCTCACACTGTCATTTCTTTGCCATGGCATCATATGTTTCAAGCTAATTTTTGTTTAGTCTTGTTTATGTTTCCTGCTCATTTAGCATTGGAGATGTACAACTGTTTTCATGTATTAACTTGGGGCTGTTTTTCCACTGGCAAATGAGTATTTGGGTGTCATATCTCTCTGTTTAGCATGTTCTTTGCACATAAGCACAAAACAGACTGGTGGTTTGAATATGTGTTCTAAATTTTGCTTTTGCTGAACAGACTTATTCAGACCTTCACAAATAGGAGCACTGCCATACTTGCTTTTTTGCTCAGGCATCTGTTGTTTTACCTAAGAATATTATGGAAGCATTTCCAATAGTACCAGTTCTCAGTGCTGAAATTATTATACTTGCTTCCTTTGGAAAGGGAAATACACAATACATGCTGTCTTGTCAGACTCTCTGAGGATATGACCTCAAGTTGAGAAGGCTCCAGCTCAGACCAAGGTACCAATTCACCTCTAATCCAGAAGCTTTGGACTCTTCTGTCCTTTCCCACCTTCCAGTACAATACTTGGTGTCAACACCTCCATAATTTACCATTAGCATGGATTTTCTCTTGGTGTCGTTTTTGTTCGGATGGCATCTGCTTCTCCTAACCTATTCAAATAGAGAGAAGCTAGCTGAATAGAAAAGCAGTTCACAAAATTACACTGATTCCTCGAGGACCACATCTTGACATTCCACATGGGAATCTGTGCCCCTCCAGAAGATGCCTCGAGGTTACAAAGCATTACAAGAGATTTTGTACAAGCCACGCAAAAGCTGAATAACAAGCAGCACATCTTTCTTCTTCTCCTTTTTCTTTTTTTTTTTCCTTTTTTTTTTTTTCCCCCTGCACTAACTTACCTGTCTGCAGCTTCCCTGCTCTGATTTGTGCAGGTGCAGAGCTACAACAAAGCAGCTGAACTGGCACTTTCACAGCAACCTCAACTGTTTTCACGCATTATTTTGGGTCATCCAGTGTAGGCTCCTCTTGTGCTTCCTGGTGCTGGAGAAATTGGAAACACCACAGGGTGCCTTTGGTTGCAGCTACAACACAAGGCACAGATCAGGAGTTAGGCTATGGTGGCTCTTACCCTGACAATAGCGGTGTCCACTCCTACCACAACTTTATAATCTTCTGTATCATCTTTCTGAGTCTTATTTCTTCCACGTGCCAGGAGCAGCTGTGCACACACAAGTCCAGCAAGGATGTGCACAGAGGGCAGTGGGGATCCCCACCAGCCCAAAACCATAAGAGTGCTGCTGGCCAGACCTGTTTGAGGCAGACTTCAAGGCTAATCTTAAACAAGTCATCTTTTTGGCTTCTTGTGTTCATAATTATTTCACAAACCTGGGGGTAGGTTTACAGGGCTAGCTAGAGTCATAAAAAAAGAACATGCAATGATGACAGATCTTAGTACCAGAAGTTTGACAAAAAAAGCCACTAAAATCACATCCAATGAATCAGAAATAGTGATTTATCCTCATACCTACAAAGTAGAATTTTTAGGTTACGTATTCAAATCATAAAGTACACCTGAAGTCCCAGAATCTTTCAAGTTTTACATTGTTTCTCCTGCTCCTAGAAACTAGGGAAAAAATAGGTAACCGTGACACAATGTCACACTTTGGTTCCCTATGCCCTTGCCTGTGCTTCTTTTTAGGTATCTCTGTTCCTTCAGGTATTACTCCTACCACCAGAAAAGTTGTTTCCCAGCAAGTGGAAGTGAAGGGATACATTTCCAATGGGTAATACAGAAGACACGACTCATAAACTGCACCTAGACGTTCCATGCTGCATAGGCTTTGATCCAGTTGGCTGCAAAAAGCAATCAAGGATCTGCCCAAAGAATCGGGGGTGCTGGATAGATGCACCAGGCGGATAAATATGGAAATTTAGAAAGCCCACAGGATGCAGCTTTGACCTTAGAGCATTTAAGCTACTAGTCTAGAAGCTTAAATTTTAAATGATCCTATTACATTTTGAACGTTTTGCCAAAAGTCCATTTTTTCCCTAACTTTTACACAAATCTGCTCAGAGGAACTTACTTGAATCATAGACCTGTCTCTGAAAGTCCTGCTGTTGCAGGACAGACTTTTCTGAATGTTTTTGTGTCTTTTCATCCAATCTACAAGATTTGTAATCTCAAATTCATTATCCCAGTGTTGATGCATGGGATATTTCAATATTTCACTATATACCTTAGAGCAGGCTGGGGAAACTGTATGTACAAATACATCAGTAATACAATGAGCAAACACTTAGACATAAAATTATGTGTTTCCAGGTACCACAGCTTAGTAGCTCACAAATAAACGGTGAGGTTTCTGAATGAAATTAAAGTTGTAAAGGTATAAAGTATAAAGAAAAACTGGATATTTACTGCTTCTTCAGGTCAGCCATGTTTCAGTGACTGAAAAACAAAGTTTATGCAAAAGAAATTCCTGCTTTCAAAGCCATGGAATTATTGCAGGGCTGCCTCTTGATCCCTCATGCTAGCTAATGAAACAGTGAATGCTACTAAAGAGCTGGAGCAAAAGACAGATGATATTTAGGATACACAAGAGGCAGAATCTCAAGAGGACACACTGCTCACAGGTATTTACTAGGTCTTCTCCTCTGGATACACTGAGGAATAGGATTTTAGATAAAAATAGTGCAAAGTTGTGCCCAGGGATCTTTGAGAGAAGAATTAGAAGGTCAGTCATAAAAGACTAAATTCAGCTTTTAATTACCACAGAATTTAAGAAAGAAATAGCTATGATAAAAACAATTTAAAGAGATCTTCCTTTCTACTTCTTTCCAATGTGAAACTGAGTTCAGGTTAATATCACTGAGTATCACAATGGAATCACCTGAATTAAGGATTTAGTCCTTACAGTTGTGAGCAGAAATGGACACCTCATATCCTAACTAAAATAAAATATTTGTCCTGCAGTGGGAACTCGCCCTGAAGAAAAAACAAAATAAAATAAGGCAAGCTCTTTTTCACCCGTCTCCTTCTTAAAGGTTCAGTGAGTCAGACACAGCTTTAGTTTCTATTTGCAGCTCCGTAGGAAACTGCAGAAAACCTCCTGCCAGGGACTGCAAGAGGAACATGTTGAATGAAGCATTACCTCTCCTGGCTGTGCATCTCCCTGCCAACAGCCACAGTATCTGTAGCGTCCCCCCAGCATATGGCAGGTTGCAGGAAACCTCATCCAGGTTTCATGGTACTAGCAGCTGTGAATAGTTTGTTTGCTCTTTGTTTCTCTGACCATAATTCAGGGTTTCACTCTCTCTTCCATGGGAGTTATGCTTGAATTTGCTGTCTGGGATTGAGCCCTAACTGCAGCAGCCAAAAGTGCATGGAACACAGCCTATGCTAGGTATTGAATAGCACATTAATGTAACCAAACTCATACAGTTTTGTAGCTCTAATCACCCATTAAATTCACCACAACTGCATTATATGGCTTTCCCCTGACTTTTAGTCAAAAAGCATTGCTTTGGGTAAAGAGAACAGAGTAAGACAGATCTGCAGCTCTTAAAGACATGTCTCAAAACTATCTAATTTGGTCTGTATTTCCCTCTCTACTTCAATAACAACCTAATTCTTGAAAGAATTGCTACATTAATATTTAAATTGTAAATAGATGTCTAAAAACTACTTTTACAAAACATTCTGTGCACTGCTTCTATGTAACATCAAAGAAAAATATGGAATGAAAATAAGGAAATTCCTTTGGAACTAGGTGTACACGAGATCCCTGATCATTAGCACTGGTTCTTTTTCCTTTGGTTGTTTCCCTGTTAGTCAGCATATAACTTTTTAAGTTTATAGTTGCCTTCAAAATTTCTCAGTTTTCTTTGGGGTTTTCATTAGGCCCTGACGGAACCATTTCTGTTCAGAAGCTATTCTCCATTCCTTTTCATTTTGGGCTCATACAGTATCCAGAGGTCTTTCAGAGTTGAGGGGATGAGCACAACTCTGTCACATTCAGTAGCAGAATTCCAGGACATTGTCACTGATGGTTTGACCATCCAACAGAACATGCTGACAAGTTCCTAGGTTATTGCAATATTACCTCCATGACACCTCTGTCTCACTGCTTCCTTCTTCCTTGATGTGCTATAGAAAGAACTATCACACTACAATACAATATTTAACCTCCTTGAAACCTATTTGCTCTAAATAATAGAATTTTTGCAACTCTGCTCTTTTGGCCTGCAGAAGAAAAATTCAGAGGTGGAAGAATGAGTTCTACCTCCCAGGAGCCTGACCAATGTGTCCCCTTTCTCTAGGAAAGCTTTTTTCTTCATACACATACCAGAAAAGCAATCTCATCTTGGAGTAAGAAGCAGATACTGCTAATGTTCACAATTATGATGCATGCCAGGTCGTGTGCTGTCTAGTTGATTGGCACATCTCAAGGCTGACAGAGACCAGAACTGTGTGAAATGTGAGATGAGAGTTATTGTCAGCAGTCCTTCCCTGCTGCCTCTGCAGCAACAGGGGCTTTACCTCCAGGCAGAGTTCTGATGGATACATTTTGGCCTTACCTATTTGATCTTTCAGTCTTGGTCAAAATCAACATTTCCACGGTACTGCCTGAATACAGAAAAGGAAAATGGGAAATGTGTAGGAAATGGGGACAAGAGACAAGAAGCAGCTTCTAAAGTACCCAGTGCAAAGCTGAGCTGTGTAACACACTGCCCCCAGGAGCCGGTGCCCTGTCCATGACCAAAGGAGTGCAAACTTCCTCTCCAGGGTTGCTTTAGGCTGTCACAGCCAGACTCTGCCTTTCCTACAGGATAAAGATTTAAAAAAAAAATCCACACAAAACCAAACCAGTTTGAGGTTTGACACCTTTTGAGTTCCCAATATATTTTTTTCAAGTTCAGCTTTAATAGCCACAGGACTAATTTCCACAGGAGATGTGGAAATACATGACGAGTCAGATACACACCATGGAACTACTTGACTTTTTAAAAAACAAACACCCCACCCCCCAATTAGAATTGGTAGTAATGATCCATGACTTCCTTTTTTTTTTTTTCTGTTTAACTACAGCAAAACTAAGAAAGGCTATGAACATAAGAGTTTCAAATCTGCCTCTGCTATTTTTATCCCATAATTTTCAACAGGAATACATTGTATCTTTCAGGATTTCATAATCCTATATCCTCAGAGGCATTCCCTATATAGATACAGAGTTATGTTCGTCATGTGTTACTTGTTTCTTAAATAGCTGGTAGATTGTCTCCACTTGAGTTATTCCTTGGTTTATGCTAATAAATTAAGCAACAATTCCAATTGGTAATCAGGGAGTTAAAACTTGTTAAAACAGTTGTTCTTAACATGTTTTTTTAATCCATGGGATACATCTGGCATGTGTTAGGTATAATGGCAGAAAAGGTCATTCTAGGTCACCCCAGGTCTCAAAATACAGGAATAAAAATCTAGTTTTGCCAAAACCAATTATGTAAAGCATATAAACCAGGCTATACATTTTTTTTTCAGAAATGAAACTCAAGAAGCTTTTCAGCACTGCTGCACACACACACACCCACACAAAAGTAAATAAATATTGATAATTCAATATATACCTAGAGTCCCTCTTGACCTATTGAATAACTCTGTACAGCACTGCTCTAAGAGACCTGAGACAAAAAGTCTGAATACTAAAAGCTGCAGCAGCTCAACAGAACAATTCAACATCCTCATAGGCTTAGGTGCATCCTGTACTACAATCATTTCTTTCACTCAAACAGCAAAATCAAGTACTCATCCACAGGGAAGGAAACATTTCCTAAAACATATATTTTACATAATACATATTTACATAATTTGCAGTGGAGAAAAAAAAAGGTATGTGAAATGCTCCACCTGATAAAGTCAAATGACTTCAGAGGATTTGGGAATATTTAAAAATATTTTGAAGACTATAATACTGAGGTTCACTCAACATTAGATGAAAAAAAAATAAATATATATATATAATGAGCCTAGTAGGAATATTATAAACGCAAGCCACATGAAATATTAGCTAATATTCCCATCCTCTGAATTGAGTTAATATCTTCTATATCCTAATATCAAATATAGAGAAACTCAGTTTTAACCAAAGCTCAATTTACCTTATTTCATTTCTGTTCCTGACTCTGTCAACAGGAAACTTGCCTCAGTAAAGACAAAGGAGACAATCTTAATTCATAGGACATATAAAACATAAAGCACAATTATCTAAAATTAGGGAATACAATGTCTAAATTATAAACATTTCACTACCAAAAGAGTCAGTAATGTCATGCTATGTGTCTATGGGCAGATCTACCATCAAGGTGCATCAAAGTGAACTCTATTAAGAATTAGAATTGGCAGTTCACAAAGCTATTTGGAGACTCCTAAATGTAAAATAGATAAATATTGCAGGGAGTAGAAGGAAAAATTGTCACAGGTCTTCCTAATGACATGATGCTGATCTTTTTTTCCTACAACACAACTATGTCAATTATTTATCATGTAAGAATTTATACTCCTCATAATAGTTATGATCTATAATCAGTTGAAATTCAGCATGAAAGCATGCCCCATCCTTAGAAAAGTCTTTAGGGCCAATGGTTCATATCCATTCCTAAAATGGATGTACTTTTAATTCTTCAATGGCAGTAAAGGATTTTGAACCAGAGTTTGCCACTTTCTACACAAGTATTTTATGTATACAGACTAAAAGGGAAATTTCCTTTTTCAGCTGCTTTTTTTTTTTGTAAATTTGAAATTAAATTTAAAATACTGGCCCAAGCTACTTCTGTGAGGAAGACACCTCTTTATTACTTTTTAGATGTGCTCCCGAGGCAGCCTGCTAAATGTTTTTTTTTAAACAGACATGCTAAATGGATCTGGACTCTGACTGAGCTTAGATGCAAACCAGGTGCCAGATTGGGTGCCTGCACTCTAAGACCCTGATTTTGCCCAGCTTCTAGAAAACTCAGAAAGAACTCCAGGATTTTCAGGTCAATCCTGTAAGTGCTTGTTCTTGAAAGCAAGGGATTTGTGGGAAAAGTCCTGTAACTTTTCACGTTCCAAGTTTCAAGTGGCAGAAAAATGTAATAGACCATTCTGTGGTTTTGAGATCATGCTGAATAAGGATGGAGTGCCAGCAGCTTTTAAATAATTTCCTTCACTATTAGACATAACAGTGACGGTGGAAGTTTGAACTAAAACTTGCTTCCTTGATTAAATATTATCCCCTTGCCATTCTGAACTGCAGGCTGTAAGGAAAGCCCTGGAGTGCATGCTTAAGCATGCACATAGTCCCATTAGCTTCAGTGAGCATAATGAGAAAACCAAATGAGAGTTTAGGCTTAAGTTATTATTTTAACATTGTTCAGAAGGAGTGAACTATTAAGTGTTTCTTCAGAGAGATGTATTGAAGACATTTTTTTCAGCAGAGGCAAATTCTGTCTGACTAATGGCAAATTGGGGGTTTATACATATGGGAATTGTTCAAATGACATGGATTTATAGGAAGCTGTTGAGGGTCTGAGAAATTCAAAACGAAAAAAATTCCTTATGTGTTGATGTATAAACAACATCACATTTAAGTTTTTTTTCTTAAAAATGCTTTCTTATCTGGGAACATTTGAAAAACTAAGAACATTGATAAAAATGCTTGTAGACTTAACATTTTCATAGATTCAATAACTGATACCCAGGAAATAATATTTAAAGTGTACCTTATTTTTTCACTCTAGGGAAAAAAATCAGTCATCCATTTGCAAAGTCTTGTGGCATCACATGATTAATCCTTTATACCATGCCAGAAACACATGTACAGCAAAACCTCATCATGTACTTAGTTATAAATGTCATATATACCTGCCAAGGTTAATGAAATGTATACCAGTGAGGTAATAGAGGAGAAAAATATAACATTTTTAGGTTTTGATAAGAAATATTTTACTATCTTGTAACCTGTGAAATTGTTGTACAGAATTTCATTCAGAAGTCAGACATTTGACCACATGGTAACAATACAGCTAACAAAAATACAAGATTAAATGCATCTTTTTAAACCTTTTGGTTTTTCACTTATAGAAAATACCATACAAGATCAAACTGAAAATTCACATTTTTATTATTACTCAATAGGAAATAATAAAACATTCAGTTGCTGTCTGTTTTCCGATTTAGCTTCTGGTTTAAGACAATTTTTGTTTTCTCCCTCAAAAAATCAGGTTGATCATCTGCACTGCACATGTTATAATTAACTGCTAAGTATTCTCCCCATGTTATACAGCTAGGCATAGAAAAAACTCTGTTTTGTATTATATAACTCCAGCAAGATCTCCAAGCAAAACATTTTTTTGGTGTGTCTAAGTGGCAAACCTACAGGTGTATGTTGTATCTACACATATAATCATCATTATCTCAACTTAAATAACAATAATCATTATTTCAACTTAAAGACCAATTTCTTTAAACTGCTGATACTGAAAAAGCATCTGTTTCATAGTAGGGAAAAAAGTATCTTTGAAATTATTTTAAATAAAATGGTTATCATATTTAGAAAGGATTCTTTTTCCCCTCATCACCTCATTGAGCTTGGGAATCTTAGACTGTGCCAACTTTGCCACAGTGACTCATTCTAATTAAGCTTTTGGATTTGTTGTTTGTGTTGTTCTTTATATTCCATGGTGCTGTGCCATTTTGAGAGCAAGATTGCATTTTTCTTAATAAAATGGGATGTATAGACTCTTTCATTCCTATAGAATTAGTCAGCATCCCTCTGGTCTTGTACAAAAACCTAAAAAGCACAGTTTAAAAAGTGGGGGTATATCGAGAAAGCAATTAAATTGGGTTAATTGACATGATTCTGGACTCAAAAGTGTTCACTTGGCTCTGAGTCCTGCGATTAATGAAGTATTTGTTTGCACAATCCATCTGTGTGTAAGTGCTTGAGAAAAAAAAAACGGACAGAAAGTATAAACACAGCTTTTAATAGATCCATTAACAAATAGATAAGTTGACATTTATCTTTGATATGTCAACTACAGATGAATATCATTATTACATTTACACGTGTCCCCATAAATTTCCCTTGAGTACATAAGGCTTTTTTTAATGCACTTGTTGTCTTAGACCCACCCTGTCAGTAACAGTACAGTCTCCAGCTGTAGAAATAGGAAATCCTAAAACAGAAGCTGTAAGAAAATTTTCTTGCAGCTAAAAAGAAAAAAATTTTCCTTATCCTCTCATGTCTGGTGATAGGATGCCCTAATGTCAATTGCAAAAATTCTTATCTTTGGATATCCATATGGAAGAAACAAATTCCCCTCTTGGTTGAACAAGTGCTTCATCTTTTCAGTTGTGTGGTGCAAATACACTCTGGTTTTGCATTCTGCCATATGTGTGAACAATGAAAAGCCACATAAAGTGGTGTCCTTGTAATACATGCATTCATGTGGAATATGCAAAAGGCACCCAGAAAGGCACATTTTCTGCATTGTCATGATACCTCACAACTGCAGACTCTTACCAGGCCTTTTAGTTCCTAAAGTCTTTCTTTACTTCTCATGTCATGCCACTTGGCATTCCTTTGTTAGCTGGTGAATCTAGATAAAAATCAGCAGTAGATATATAGATATAGATATAGATATAGATATAGATTATAGATATATATTATAGATATATACACACACATATATGAATTCCCCTCATTTTCAGAAACCCTGGTCAACACCACTGAGGTGCTGATATTCATTGCACAGGGGAACTGAGGCTACTTTCATATAGTGTTTCTCACATAAATCTTTGGCTGCAAAGCTGACTTTGGCCTTCGTGCAAGAAGTCACCTTTTGCAAAAAGGCACCTTTTGCCTTTAGGTGGTTAGTCCACTATCACAATATGACACAAAAAGAACGACACTCACGCACTGAGATGTCCAAGGCAAAAAAGCCAGAGCTTATTTACAGATCTCGACATTCATAGAATTCCAACAGTGACCATGGATTGGAGGATGAAATTGTCCTCTCCAACCACACTGGCCAACCCAACAGTCCATCAATTCTCTCCTCCTCCAGAAAGGAATGCAAAACAATCATTATTCACATGAAAAGTGCATGAGAAACTCCATTGCAAAAATGCAAACACAGAAGGCTGAAACAAACTTTAGAAAAACAGAGAAGAACAGGGCGACAGTCCATGTTTCAATATTAGCCATTCTTCCTAGGTATGATACCCAGAGCTAGGGATTTTGCCATTCTCTTGGTTCATGATGTATATCGACCAGATCTTTAAAATTTCTGCACAGTAATGTTATTCACTGCAATGCCTCTATCCTTATCCTAGCCTTTATCTTACCTTGTGCAGCTTAATTCACTCTCTGTGATCCAGACTGGAGCTCTGTATGCCTCTTGACTAGTAATTGGGGTTTCCTTTTGTGTTAGAATACTCTACTTTCCACAGTCTAAGCATAGGAGTCACTTCCACGAATTCACAAATACCAGGCTTAATACTGAATCACCAAGGAGAGTGTTTTGTCTAAAATTCCTTATCAGGCATCCAAGAAACTCTCACCTGTATATTGTGAGATTTCCATCCAAAATCTGCAGCGGGTACCATGTCAAAAACATTCGTATGTCTGAGCAGACACAATCATCTGAACAACAACAATCTCAGCTCCTTTGGAATATTCCTAAAATAGGTAACCAGCCTTGGCTTAAGTAAGGCTATACATTATTCTTTCTGTTTAAAAGGATATTTCAGGGAACATCAACTCACCCAACTTCACTCTTTGGCTTTCTTCAAGCCAAAGCATGCTGTTCCAGCAAAGAGAAACCTCCTCTAGAGTACACTGGCAATAGAGAGAATCCTTTTATGACCAGATTTAGAGGAATCCCTATGATTTAAAGTGTTTATAGGTTTACATGGGGCCTATATGAAATGAATGTATTTTTAATCGTACTTCACAGTGAAGTTAGTACAAGTGGTGTTCTGCAAAGATAATTTTGCTGTAGGATATGGAAGACATGTATCTGACATGGTTCTATTCATGGCTTCATGTTCATAGAAACAAGATTTTATATAGGTTTTGTAGGTCCCTACTTTTTAACAATATTCGGAGCAGGCAGATGAGTTAGAGCTGAGCTGAGCTGGTGTCACATCCACTAGCCAGGAGCAATAAGGAATTTGAGACCCAGCCTAGCGACTTGTGAGGCTGGATCAAGGCTCAGAGTGGTGCAGCAGTGCTGTGCAAACAGCTTTTGTGCCAGTGTGCTGGTGAAATGCTGCAGTGCACATCTTTATCTGTGCAAGCCCACATTGGTTCAAGGAGATTGGCATCAGGCTCCAGTGCTCAGGGTTAACGTGTCCTTAGGGAAAACAGAGATAATTTCATCTGTTCTCCCACTGCTTGTAAAATAAAAGTGAAAGAGGTCACACAAACACAGTACAAAACATAGGACCAGAGAAAAATGGGTTCAGTAGAGAGAGAAAAATGAAAATTACACTTGCTAATGGAGAACAATCTGCAAGCACTGACTGTTTAATCAAAATAAATAAACTAATCAAACTAAATAAATATAAAAAGCAATTATAAAAAAAAAAAGTTTTCTGTGAAAATCCAATCACACAATCTAGTCTATCTTTTCCCAGGGGGTCTTCATTTGCAAATTACATGTTTACTGTTAGCTGGGTTGGCTTTTTTTTCCCATAATTATCATATTGGACTACATATTCTCTTCTTCACACACAATGTCAAAGTACACCACTTAAGTACTTGATATTGTATGCTCTCTATCTTCAAAAACCATAGCAATGACAATTATTGCCCTTGAAGTAAAACAGCAATAATAAAATGTTACTTATTTCTATTTCGAAAATGCTCTGCTTGCTGCTACAGAAATGAACATAGAATTATCATTATGCAAAAATAATGATAATTTTGTGTTGGACATCACAGATTCTGTGTGTATTTTCACACACACAGGTGCACAGAAGAATAACAGTTAGAAATGTTGGCATTTTTCTTACAACATTTTAGTACTTTTCCATTGATGCATCCTAAAAAATGAGTGTACTTTGCAAGAATCTCGGCGAGACATTCTCGCTTTTAAGATGAAGTGTGGCCCACATCCTTTACGCTACATTTTTCTTTGAAAAGAGATTCTATTATATTGAAGTTTTCACTTCTAAACAAAACTAATATGCTAATGTAAATTATACATTATTACTAAATGGTCTTTAACTTCTAGCATTTTTATTTCAATCTTTAAGACAACAAGCAAGGTGTTCAGCTTCGTTAACACCAATTTTGACTACAGATTACTAATCTATATTATTTC
Organism: Phylloscopus trochilus trochilus; assembly: GCA_016584745.2. Lineage (NCBI taxonomy): Eukaryota > Metazoa > Chordata > Aves > Passeriformes > Phylloscopidae > Phylloscopus > Phylloscopus trochilus. The sequence goes on from WQNJ02000546.1 coordinate 37,833,075, forward strand.
AACTATTTCAAAGCAAATTTGAAAAACAATATCAAGCCAAAGTTATTTTTTGCATTTGTTTGGGTTTTTTTTATTTAAAAAATCCTATATTTTCTCTGATAGAGAAAAAAATAGGCCAGATTTGTTTCTACTGTTTTCTTCACTGGGACCAATGGAAATTACATCAAAGCCAAAATGAGCTCAGATTGATCGAATCTGCAACACAGCATCACATCTACGCACACCTTAATGTGTCCACTGCGAGCTGATTGTTCCACTTCTGTGCCATAGTATGGATCTGACCCTGATGTAGTCATAAGAGAAAAATCCCAAACAAACAGCACTGGAATACATGACCTAATTTAAAGCAGATATCTCATTGATTCCAGCCTCATGGCCCAAGGGCGAAAGGCTCAGCTCTGCTGCCAGGGAAGTCAGTGGCAAAAGTCCTACTGGGGACAATGTGAATTGGTTGGTTATTGTGTCAAGCTTGCATCAGGACATTGAGTGGAATATTGGCCCTGGCAGTGTCAATTTGTGCCATTTGCCAAGGAGGAGGACCAAGACTGCATTTGTTACATTGACAAAACTAGAGCCAAATAATTACTGTCTCCCTTCCTGGACGGATTTTGCTGGCACAGATTGTTAGTGACATTTTTCAGAATTCTTTTCTTTTAAAAATTTTCTTATCTGCAAGAGTTACAAGTAACTTTTACTTTTTTTGTGTGTGTGTGTATTTATTTTTCTCTCTAAATATCTTCTGGTCTCTTTTGTAACACAACTCCTTCTCAACCTCTCTGACTCCAACTAGTGTGATTTTGGAGTCACGCAGGTAGCACAGATAGATTTATAGTTCAGAAGATTTAAGAAACTGAATGACATTGGGAAAAACTCTGTATTTCATTATTCAGAGGATAAAATCAAATTAGGACAATATTTTTAAGTGTCCAAAAATTTAATATTGCTTTTGATTAGTTTAGGAGGTAGTCATTAGCTACTGTTATAAGCAATATTTATAATTTTCAGATCCCCTGTAGGTTTTTCTTGTCTATAAATACCAGTAGTCTATTATTTCCTCAATGCCTTGTTCATTTCTGCACCGCTGATAAAATTAGACCAGAACTATTTTTTAAGGATACCTCAAGTGGTTTTAGAAAAGAATAAAGATACAGTTGTAATATTGAGGCCAATCTCTGCTTTCCAAAAACTTACCATAACTTTCTGTCAAAATCCATGGTGTCATGGAAAGACTTGGCAAACACGCACACAATTAAACATATTCAGTGATGAGACAAGAAACCAAAATATTATATAGTTGTGAGATAATGATCAAAGTTTAATATCTAATAATTCATTATTAATTCTACAGCATGTTTATAATCTCCTTTTTTAAGTATCTGACAGGAAAAATAGATTATTTAAGGATTTAATGTTCCTGAAACTCCTTTAATGCTGTTAAAATGACAGGTACGCTGTAAATTTCCCTTCACTCATTAAAATTATCCTTTGATCAAGGAGTGGGGTTTGTCTGCTTATGGCATTTTAACATATTACTCCATTTAATACAGCATTATTTTAAAGAGCAAAATGCCAGTAAGGGCCATTTCCTTCTCTCTTTCCTCTTTCTTTTTCCATCCTTTGGAAGAACGGAAATTAAAAACCTGAAGTTTTACAAGGATTTTAAATCTTTTTCTTAAGTGTTGCAATTCACATAGAAATTTCTGGCTATCTAAAGGCCAAAAACAAAGTCAGAAAGATGACATGATACCCTCTCAGTTCTGGCATGATGAGATTATAGTTTTCTGACATAAATAGATTTTTTAAAATTGTAATTCTAATCTAAAAAAATTCAAACAATGTAAAAAGAGTATTTAAGCTGTAAGGATGAGTTTTACCCTCATATCATCACCTCACACCCCAGATTTTAAGTGGTAAGAGTGCAGGACAGAATACAGTTTAGGAAGGAGAGAGAAATTAGATGTTCAGTGAAGAAATGAGAACAAAAGAAAGTTTTAAACAATTTATAGCCCATCAGTATTCAAAACCTCCTTGGTTCACATCTGAGGAAAGAGAAGGCAGAATGAGCCACCTCCAAAAACAACTTCCTAGATGGAGAAAAAGTGACTGAGTAAGACCAGCACTTAGCCTGGCAGTCCAAGCTCTCTCTTCTCTCCTCATCAAAGCTTAGATAAGCAACATCTGTGCAGCACATTTCTACAAGTATAAAGGAAACAGCACTACTTTAACTAGTGAAGTTACCTATATTTTCCTGGCATATCAAGTAGAAAAACTAAAAGCTTTGTTTACTTGGGGATTACCTGGTATTGCAATTTATTATTCAATTGAACAGTCATTTTATGGCCTAGAGTTGGTATTTTTATGTAGAGTTGTGCATGTGTTAGAGGTTTAAGTTTATTATTCATGTAAAAGAGGATTAAAATGTTTGCAGGTGAACAATGTATTTAAAAAGTTGTTGAGATAGGTAAATGATCAAATACCAGGCAAGATTTTATACCCAGTGAACACTTCATGTCAGCACTTTAGTACTTCTGCAAAGCAATAAAGCTGGAAATAGAGTGAAATAATTCTTAAATTGAGTAGAGTAGAAAAAATGCAATTTTAGTCTAGATTCCAGCCCAACATATAATGAAACCCATGCAGTTTGAACACTATACCCAATCCTGAGTGAAAATAGACAGTTAAATTCATTCCTAATGTTAATGCTGAAATCACTGGAATTGTGCCTGCTTACATTAGGTTGGAATTTTTTTAGCTACTATGCCTTAAAGTATTTATTATCAGCTTCATAAAATACACCATTTAAGAACATATGGCTTGGCAAAACATCACCCTTTGCTTTAATGTTTCTGGAGTTTGAGTTTATAAAGGCTGTTCAACTGCCGAAGGAAGAAAATAGCTGAAGAGTGAAATCACCAGAACTGTTTGAGATATGAAAGCATTTTTACAAGAAACTTGCTTTTAAAGGCAGTCAGAGTACTACTAAAAAGACTGGTAATAGCAGCAGTAGCAGCAAGCCAAGCATATACATACCAGTTAATATCTGCCTGGGTAGTTCACAGTCTTTCACTCATCAAATTAGCGAATTTTTTGCTTTGATGCCTATCTTTCAGTCTTTGAGACAAAGCTGACCCTGCATAGGCACATCTTCATTTTCTTCTTCATCCTTGGAGATGAAAAAGTGCAATTTCATGCAAGTTGTTAGGTGCTGGGAAGACATTTGTAAACAATCTTATTATAAAAGGACAAGTCATGAACCTCAATGCCAACTTTTGTTAAAGCAGTTATTCGATAAGCTGAAAGTGAGATTCAGAGGGACAGAAGAAAGGACACAGTCACTGCTAGGATATAATTTAGTGCTTAAAAAGGAACTTAGAAGCAGATCACAGCTATAATTCAGGCTAATGTTTCATTTCATTTTATAGGAAGTCATTAGAAAATGCTTTGAAGCATAAGAATGTCTGCCTATTGGGCTTCAACTGATCTAGGAAGGGAAGATCTCGAACAACTTAATAGAAAGTTATGTAAAGATCCAGACGTCAAGATAAAAATAGGCAATGTACTATGCAGAAAATTATCATCATTTCTGATGCCCTTGGGTTTTGCCCTGAAAGTGCTTACTCACTAAAAGAAAAAAAAATCTTAATGTCTCCAAGCCCCACTTACTTTCTGATTAGAGTATTATAGCTTACATGAGTAAGCATTTGCAGGATAAGTGCTTTTGCAAACAGTCTGAGAGAGGCCAGCAAGTGAATGAGCACTGGAATGGAATGATCCATTTAGCTGTCCAGGAAGCTTGGGTATATGCGAGTCCTGCCCTGCAGGCAGTAAATTACCTTTCTGTGAGTAAGCAGGGCTTGTAATCAGCAAAGCCTCTTAGACGAGAGCTACATTTGCTTGTGCAACTACGATAACTCTAAATAAATAAATAGCTAGCTGTAGGTGTCTGACAGCACTTTGGGGATCTGAAAGACTCAGGTAGCTAAGCATAACTAAAGTGATGGATTCAACTGGTTTGGACTCAGGAGGTGCAAAGAAGACTCCACATAAAGGCTAAGGTGTGCTCTATCAAAAGGCACCTCATGAGAAGAACGGCTGTAACCTCTTCACCTCTCAAGTAAATCCACATCTATCTCCAAGAATCTGATAAATGTCTTTATCATGTTCAAACAAATTTGCATGAAAAGCAAAAGAAGAAGAGGAAAATATCCTTCTGTATTGATCATCAAGAATATAAAGGCAGCTATTTGAAAATTCAGAATTTAGTACTATGTATACATATATGACCTGAAAAAGAAGAGGGGAACAGAAACAACAAAAGACTATAACATTCCAGTGATGCTAAATGTGTCAGAACGTGGGCATGGCTGTATTTCTGAGATACCAGAGATTTCTGCTTTGAACCCAAAATTCTGAAGTTGCCATTTCACAGAATCACAGAACCACAGAACAGCTGAGGTCAAAAAGGAACTGGGGAGGTGACCTTGCTCAAACCCCCTGCTCATGCAGGGCCCTAGAGCAAGGCAACCCATCACCCTTTTCAGACAGTTTTTGAAAATCTCCAAGGATAGAAACTCCAAAAATTCCCTGGGCAACCTGTGCTGATACTCCGTCATCCTCACAGTGTTTTCTCATGTTCAAAAGGAATCTCTTGTGTTTCAGTTCGTGACCATTCACTCTTGTCATTTGGCACATCTGAAAAGAACCCAACTCTGCTATGTTTGTGCCCTCCCTTCTGGTATTTACACACATTTATAAGATGCTCCTAAGCCTTATCCTCTCCAGGATGAACAGTCACACTTGTCTTAGTCTTTAGTCATATGAGAGAAGCTCCAATTCCTTCATCATCTTGGTGACATTTCGATGGATCTTCTCCTGCAGTTCTATCTCTCTGTTGTACTGGGGAACCCAGAACAGGATCCAGCACTGCAGATGCAGCTTCACGAGTTCTGAGAAAGAGTATCTTTATTTTCCTTAATGATACCTTAAAATATATACCTGGTAGAAAAGGGCTATTTTTCACAATTTACAGATATGCGTGTGGGAAATTTTTCAGTACTAAATATAAATTAACAGGAAAGGGAGAGTCTGTCATTATAAAATTGCTGTCATGGAGTAATAACTTTAAAAAAAAACCACCACCACCAGAAAAAAAAACACAAACAAAAGAAAAACAGGTCAGACAAGCAAAACAGTATGAAAAAAGAAAGTTGCCTAGGATTGATCTATTCTAGTTGAAATGTATATTTTCTCTAGGTAGCAGCTCTTACAGAGCTGAAGTATCCAACCAGAAGACCACTGCACATTTGAACAGTGTAAACACTTATCTGCAGAGAAACCAACAGACATAGCACAAGCTAAACAATGTTGTAAAAAAAAAGCTCAGCTTAATTCATGCAGAAGAAAATTATCATTGCATTGTCAATTAAAGAATTTCCTTCCTCAACGTGGGCATTCTAGCTTCATCATTTGCTATCAGACCATGGCAAAATCCTCAAGTAGTGAGCCTTAGATGGAACCTCTTATGTAATGTTAACATATAAAAAAAAGTTCTGTGCAATTAACTCATAATTTCCTGTTGAAACCAGGGAAGAATGATAACCACATTAAGAGAGGGTTACTGAATTCATTATGATAATTATTCTGAAAACTGTGCAAGAAAATTCTCAATGCACACTGCACTCAGTACCCAAGTTTAGACACAAAATGAGGAACTTCAGAAGCCAGATGCAAAAACAGTGCCACTTTGAAGTTGTTTTTTCTGTATATATGATACAGAAGTGACTTGTGAATTCAAGCACTTTTTGTGAGACACCAAGACTCATTTCTCCTTCAGAATAGAGCTTTCCAGACTTTTTCTACTTTCCAGTTCATGTTACACTCTACTCATATCTCACTTGAAGATGCCATCACTTTCAGTGCTATTTGATCAATTTAGGGTGTTTAATTCAGATTAGGTAGGCACCTTTGTGATTTTCAAGATTTATTCTTGATGGAGCAGACATGAGTCACGTGGAAGGTCCTATACATGATCCCTCGGGAGCTTACCTTAGTCCTCTCCTACCATCCAGAGCTTAGACACATCGATTTTACAGCTGAAAAGGAAATATTATTTGCTGTCTGTAGAAAATATATGACATTTCAAACACCCAACCAGCTTTTGCTGAGACCAATTCCTAATGAGGAAGATTTTCATAAGGTCAATCAACATTCATCCCATGGCTTAGTAAGCACCTCTTACAAGTAAAAGGTTGACTGAGAGAACTTCTGTAAATTGTTGGCTCCCACTCACCATGTAGGATACTTAAAAAACTCACTTTGACAGTACCAAGAATTTAAGGAGAAATCCAGATGCCATGTCTAAGAGAGCTGTCATGCTCTACAGATCTAAGTTGTGTGATTGCTCTACTGAGCCCTTCAAACCAGGCCCACATGTCCAAATCTGGAAAGATGCAGGGGAAGAGTTCAGGGTCTCCTGCTGACACCAGCAGCATATTCATCCTCCACAATATCTGCTTAAAGTGCACATAGGGGAAAGATAAAACGCCATAGTGTCAAAAGCATTACTAAAGTCCAGGCAGACAACATTCACAACCTCTTCCTCATCCACTAGGAGGGTCACTTTGCCACAGAAGGATATCAGGTTAGTTAGACAGGACCTGTCTTTCACAAACCCATGCTGGCTGGGCCTGATCTCCTGGTTGTCTTGCTCATGTGTCATAGTGGCATTCGAGATGATTTGCCCCATGACCTCCCCTGGCACCAGGGTCAGGCTGTCAGGCATCTAGTATCTGCAGATGATCCCTCTGACAAAAATGAGACTGTGGGTATAGTAGAGGAAAGAAAGATCCATGACTTTTTTCCATTTTTTGGTGGTTTTTTGAGATAAAAAACATAGCTGAGCTCAACCAAAAATATCCTTTCTCATTCTGTACTGGAAGCAAGATCACAAAAGCAATGCCTTTCATTAAATTTTTTTAACTCAGTATTATTCTGCTCACATAGCAATAAGTAAATAGCCACACTTGTTCAGAAAGCATGAGTGCTTTTTGCTGTCAAGCAGAGTGTCTTAATGGGTAGCTAGCAGACTGTCCTTCTTAATAAAATGTGAACCAGGAGTCTGGGAGGCATTTTTGAACAAAATTATGTGTGTAACATGGAAAATACTCTATGAGCTCGGAAAAGTCAATGGATTCCAAGAAGATCTGGATCTTCTGGAGAAGATCCCAGTGCTTTCTATCATTTGCAGTGAGAATTAACACATTTGCAAGGCTGGCTCTGCATCTGACATCAATTATGCCAATAGATTCACAAGTATTAATTCTCTACAATAAATGGAAAAAAGAGAATATAGTTGCTAATATATAAAGGTGCTAACTAAATGACTTCCAGGATGCATCATTCTCCAATATTGTATAACTAGCCTGCTTTGTTAATCTATGTCACCAGCGTCAGCTTGCTGCTCAACTAATTCAGATGTAAAAGAAACAAATCTTTACAAAAACAGGAGATGCTACAGCTTCAGGAAAGAAAACTGATCTGTTAAGAAAACTTTTTTCAAGTGACTTTCAATAGGCCTTGGGGGCTGCTAAGTATGGCAAAAATGAACATGTCAAGTTTCATTGAAAATCACTGCCTGGCTAAAATGGGATTCTGAAAGATGAGCCACCTGCTTTATTAATAACATCACAAGATTTTCTTGTTTGTTCGTTTTATAGACACAAATCTGTGTTCTACAGACCATTTTAAAACATGAACAAAAATTTAAAAACAACTGGAGTCCTCCCCCTCCCTGTCATCATAAGCCTCATAAATATAAGACTTTTGCAGCAAAGATTTCCCCTTCCTTCTGTTTTGGCCCCAGGGAATATCTACAGAAAAATAAAACTAAATCTGCAATATGAGGGAATCAAAACCATAAAATGTGAGCAGCATCACTAGAGAGATCTCTGGAAGACCAGGCATGAACCTCACTGGGGGCAAGATTACAGGCACATTAACTTATCTGCAGACTGTTTGAAAGCCCAGAAAAGGCACAGCACAGCACAGAGGCAGATGGCAGAGGTCCGTAAGCTGAAAGGTCACTACTTTAACATTGGTGACACCTGGTAACCTGCACTCCAGCACAGTCAGTGGCAGGATGCAGTTAACCACGGGGAGGCCTGCACTGCTTTGTTACAGCACACAGCATTTCTTGTCACTCCTCAGGTTTCTGTCCCAAACACACCAAACACTGAAAAATCAAACTTGGTATAGCAAGACCTTTACCACTCAAAGCAGTTGCCTCTCAGCTGGACCAAAACCAGTTGTTTATGACTGTGGAGCAGCACTGATAGCTTCAGACTGGGAAAAAAAGGAGTGATCTTGTGTTCAGCAGGGAGGCGGTTGGACCATTTCACAGGCAGGTATCACAGAGATAATATGGACTGGATGCAGAGTGTCAGGAAAATCACAGGCAATGTTTCCACCTCCACATTTTCTTTTCTAAAATCTGTGGAAAATATATTCAAAATTTGTGTGGATATGAATATTGGATGTAGCATATTCATAGCATGAAGCAGAATTAATATTGAGAAAAAGTAAAATGGTTAACCTCACTTTTCCTGTTGAAGTTTGAAACAATTAGTTCTTGTGACTGACTACCATTCACAGCAGTTTTCTCCATTCATTCATGAAATTAAAAGAATACGCAATTTCTTTTACAGCTATTTAAAATGTGTAAAACCCAGCAAAATAGTATTTCCACATACTGCTTTCTTAGAAGAATAATGGGCTAAGAAAGAGCTATGTTCTGTCTGTTTTTCCAAATTCCTTCTTGTTTTTCAGTTTCTAAACTATCAAAAATACTAATTTTTGATAGTAGTTATGAAGCATTTCTTTGTAATTCATGTTTCTGTACCTAATATATATGTATAATCACTTAATTCAAGTCAGTATTGAAGAAAATAATCTGACAGTAAAAGAGAAGGCTACAACTCCAGACAGACATATGGCAGTATGAGATTTTCCATATTAGTCATCTTTACCAGCAGAGAAATAAGGTATGCTCTCAGAGTGATATTCATCCACCCCTCCACCTTTCAGAATACCAGTAATAGATAACAACATCTTCATTCTGTTTGTCCAGAACAGTTATCTCAACCCTGCAGTACACACAATACAGGGAACAAGACACAGGGCTGTCATCAAGAACATGATGTTTTTATAAAAAGCATTGGGTTTTGCTTGTGAGTGATGCACCATCTAAATTGGTCAAATTGCACTCAGATAAATTGTTAGAGTTTAGCAGAAGATAAATAATCTCATCAACTTTAGACCACACTCCAGTAATGCATTACAGTAGCTTGGGTTTTCACTTCAGCCAGTATTGGCTGCCAGCAACGGCACTAATAAATTTAAGTCCAGCAGCCTTTTGACTGATACCAACTCCAGCCCTGTAGAAACTGCATGATCTAGGATTGCTTTAAAATGTGATGTGTGGTTTGAGGGGTTGAGAGGCTGCTTATTATTGTTTGGAAAATGCTAATTTGTCAGAATTGTTTTATGGAGTTGGAGATTCCTGTAAAGCTTGTTCAGAGCTGAGGTAGATTTCAAACACATCCTATTTGCCATTTCTGGTCCCTGCTCAGCTCCTTTGCAGCATGTCAGAGTACCTGGAATTTGGCAAAACTCAGGGTCTCCAGCTGGCTGCATTCCATCTGGCATATCCTACGTATAAAGCTCTTGCCTCTTTCAGGGAAAAAAAAAATGAAACTGAACCTCATAAAAACTCTCAGTAGAGTGACTTGTGTTTCTGCCCACTGATATCACAAGATACTGTAAAATTAAAACCATTCAGCCTTTCAGTTACTGTTAATGCTGTGTCAGTTTACTAAGTAAAATAAGCTGGGTGATGACTCAGCATGAGTAAGTGACAAAAGAGACTGTAGCTGAGATGGATGAAGGTTCTTTTCTCTGTAATTCCCCCTTTACCAAGCACCTTGGCAACATAGCTCACTTCAACCACTTACGAGCTTTATGTCAATCACCTTTTACCATTTCTGTTGTAACTGGATTATTCCTTTCCTGAAAAACCTGCACCTATCTGGGACTTGTTCCCCATCTTCTCCACCTTGAGACCTGGTTTGTGGTCCTCTCTCATATTTCCCTGTTGATCCTTGGTTCCAGCTACTTCCCCAGACTGCTCTGTACTTGATTATTATTTCCTGCTGCATGATTGCCCTGCCCCACTTCTTTTTCCAATACACAACAGTAAGAAGGTTTTGTCCACAAATACCTCAATCCTCACACCACCAACCCCCTAACTTAGCAACTGGCATTGTATGGTCTAGTAGTTTAATCCAGAAACCACAAATATGGTTTGGCAACTGCAGTTTGGAACCTTTTGATGTTGACAATTACCAAGCTCATCAGAATCTCGAAAAATACGAAAACCTTCCTTTAACTGTCTTTAGCTGACTGATCCTCAAGGTAGAGACTACTTTTGAAACTGCATGCTTTCCCACAGGTCATCATTCCTCTGACAGTGCCAGCACATCGCAGGGACTGACTTTACTCATAAAAAAATTATGTTTGCCTATAAAGAGACAACATATAAGAGGAACAAGTATGTTTTTAGCTTCTTAATTTAAAAGCTTCCTGAAATGCAGAAAAATAACCAACCAGATACCCAAAGCAAGCCAGGCAGATTCTTGTCTTTTCTTTTATTCTATATTATTTTCTTGGCACACATCAGGACTCGTTATAGCACTTGGACTTCTAAGGGTTCCTCAGGTTGGTTCCTTTGCTATTCCATTTTTTATTTCCTTTGTGGCATTGATGTTATACTTCCTCCTAATTTCACAGAACAGGGTATAAAACAAGATTTCCTATTGAAAATATCATTTTTATGTTGCTTCCTTGACACTAATAAACAGTTCACATAGACTTGAAAGGTCACTGATGTTGTTCCTTTTATTTATTAGTGGTCCACCATGACTAGTAAAAATGCAGGACAAAACCCAACAAACAGGATGTGTTTTGCAGATGTAATATTTTTCTATCACTTTATAGTTACAGTCACAGCTGTGCAACAAACAACTTACTGAGCTGAAAGCTGGGACAAAAGTTTATGATATTCATTATCATGTATCTGATAACTGTAATTGTAACTTAATGGTTATAGGAAAAATATTTTGAGTACTCACAGGTTATGACATGGAAAAAAAAGTTGAAATAATTGCCATGAATTAAACATTGGCTTTACATGAAGGAAGACTGCCATCTTATTTTTGGATATGATATGAGTATCATTCTCAATTCAAGCCCTTTCATTGTGTATGTGTCTGGCATTTCAGCTGATGGCACATCCCACTGAATTCTTTCTTCCTTACCTTTCCTTATACCTCTCATGACAAAATCTGTCTTACCAGTTTGTAACATGGTGTAGTCTTGTCTGACAATTAAAACAAAACACAGCATGTTTGGATCTCAGAAAGCCTCTGATGAAAGCGTGGCGTAACAAGCTCCTCTCATCTGACAGGTGTTGAGCTGCACTATAGTGGACATTGTATACAGAACCAATTAAAATACAGACAGACTGGCACTGTTCATAAGTAAACCTGCTATGAAAACCTGCTGGGCTTTCTAATTCCAGTAACGGCTAGGAGGAGAGTGATTTGATTTGACTCATCCCTTATAAATGTCTTCATGTTTCTATGCCTTGTCTCTCCTTCTCTTTGCTTCTTGATATGGATCCTTTTAAACCAGACCCTTTTAAACCAGATCCTTTTAAAGCAGACAGCTTATTTCCTCCTGTTGTCACCTAAAAAGTAATTAACAATAAGCTATTTTTCTTCTTAATACCAATCCAGTTTGTTCAGCTTCTCAAGAAAAATCAGAAGAAATGAAGCACTAGGAATGAGCTAATCAAAGCAGACACTGGGATAGAGAAGAAGGACCAATAAATACAGGTTTCACCAGAAATATAATTATGGAAAATCTAGATCTATTTTTCAGCAAATCAGCACAGAGTACTAGCATACATGGTAAAAATTACATTATCATTACATGGTAAAAATTAAACAAAAAGAATATAATTAAAAGTAGGAGAATTTCAAGTAAATATTAGTAGCACTAAAAAGGAAAGGAATTAAGTGTTCCTACATGAATTATTTGAATCAGGTTTATTTTGCTTTTACTATTCAGAACAAATCTTTCTTCCTATTACATTCAAAGGCTTCTAAACAAATTTGTCTCATCTTTTACTATTTAAATTAACTTTATGCTGTTAATTAAAGTGATGGGGAGTGCTATACGACAACCTACAGGCAAAAAGCACTGTATACAGTAATTACAGCATCTGGTTACTTCAAAAAAATATCAAGACAAAGCAAGCAATCTGTTCCCAAGATGTTAATTAGCCTCCACATAAGAAAAATGACTCATGATGGATTTAAAGGCATGCAATGTGTCAGAGGGGAATGGATAGACACATCATCCAGCTGTGTAAAATATGAAAGTAACTCAGAATTCTTCACCCTTGTTTGAAGTAGAGCAACGCAGTAAGCTACGTCATGTGCATAAACTTAGGATCTTGAAATAGATAGGAATTATGGTATTTAAATTTTTTAAAAGCAAAGAGATATTGAGGGGGGGAAACATAATCCCACAATGCACATGAAGAAAGACCCCAGCTCCTATGCTCAGAACGTCCCATTGTATTAGTGCAGAAAAGTAACAGTTTTGGCAATTGGGTTCTTGTTAAATTCAGATGTCACAGTAAAGCTGATGTATTATCAAAGATCAGCACACAACAATTGAAGCCATTTTGTGAGAGCACAGGATCTACAACCCTGATGAGTACTCCAGTTAGACAATCTAAAAATGATAATGAAGGCTGATGTGATGGGATTGCCTCACACAAGTGTATTGTTTTGTGCAAGTCCCATCCCCTGAATAAACATGTTCAAGGAGACCTACAAATTGAGAATTTCAATCAACCAGCGTTACAGCAACAAAGAGATTGTAAAAAGTACACAGTGGTACAATACAAGGATAAATGAAAGCAGGCACCAGGGAGATTATTTTTATCAGAAAAAAAAAAAAAAGAAAGAAAGCTTATCTGAATTATCACATACTCTTGCTTGTCATAAAAAGCTTTCAGACATTTGGCTGTTTCTTGTGCAAGGATAATTTCACTTTTCTGCCGAGATATATCCTGAATGCTCTGCTTAGTCTGACATGCATCATATTACTGCTTTGACTGCCTCCACATGAACTCCAGAATCAGTATCAGGAAGGTTTGATTATTCATTCAAACCCGTCCACTTGCATTAATGCTCCTGGTAATGACAAATTATATGAGGGATTCTTCAGCAGTACTTAAGGGATGTAAGAAGGGCACAATGGGCTTAATTCTTAACTGTTCTGTAATAAGATGAGTGCACTAAATTCTGGTGATGTTGCATAAAACTGTATCACTATGAATACCTGTGCAATGAAGATGAATAATTAAACTACAGTTTTGTGCATTCTAGATGGGAAAAAGCCCTATGCTCTCTCTGAAGTCACTCATAAGCCTCTGTAGTCAAGCAGATTTTTGAAAAAATTAGCCTAATTATGTACTGGACCTATTTTCCTAATTTCAAGGCTAAAGAAATGTAACAAGTATTAGGAATCAGAACTTTTCTCTTGTTTTTGGAGTTTTTTCTCTAAGGAAAAAGGAATTCTAAACAATAAACTATCTTTTGGCAAAGTTGTTGGGAAAAATATTTTGATTCAGCAGCCCTGAACCAAATAATTTATGAAAGATTTGTTGACAAAGATTAATTTTTTGTTTTAAACTTCTATTCAGAACTGTCTCTGCTTGGCAGTTACTAGCCTTTGTGTTTTTCCAGCTGCCAAATTTCAGTAAAACTGAAACCTTTGGCTTAGTTTTTACTCCTTATATTTAATAAATGGCTCCACTAGTAATCAAACTTGCACTGAAGCTGGAAAAAGGCATTAGTTGCAAACAAAGAAAAAACATTAAAAACCATATTTTTATTACATTATTGGCCTACTAGGGAAGAAGCAGAGTTTGATTAAAAAATAAGTGCTCCAGCAGGATTATGCTTAGTGGCATCCAAGGATGTTTCCCTACAATGGTTTTGTTATTTGATCCATTCTGTATAATCATTTAATATACTGTTTGACTTAGTCCTCAGGGACACCTGAGACATAATCAAAAAGCAAGGCATAAGTAATTCCAACTGCTCTAGGAATCACTGACTTCCCCAAGGGTCCATTAACCCATCTCCCCAAAGCTCATGTCCTGACTTCTATGTAACACAGCTGCAGAAATCTGGGCACCCCCAACATAAGTGCTCATCCACCCACATAGCTTAGAGAGTGTGTACACTGAAACAGAATTTGGAGTCTGTCTGACAGTCCTGGTCTAGGGGATGGCCACAGCTCCATGCTGGGCACACTCTTTGTTATCTGGCAGAGAAAGGCTGAGTGTGTCTTGTGCAGCTCCATGCGAGACACGGCATCCATCTGCTTGAAAGGTCAGGCATCCCTGCAGTATAGGATTCAAGGTAAAATTTGCAGATGGAATGAAAGAGGGTAGACATATCCTTCTACTTTCTTATCTTTTGCCAGCTAAATCATGGTCCTTGCTGTCAGGATTTTGGAAGAATTAGTATCTTATCTACAGCAGATGCACATTCATTCCAAGCAGCACAGTTTAATCTAAGTTAAACCATTGAAATCAATGGAGTTAGGGCAGATTTAGACCACTCAGTTTGCAAAAAGAATCTAGTCCTTAACTTGCTTACTATACTATTTTTATACTGTGACCTATTTTGTAGTTATCTTTGGAGAGGAATGTTTAAGTAAAGAACATGTTAAAAAATGTGTCTCATTTTTTACACACTATTTCATTTATTGAACAGAACAGAAATATGCATTTGTTTAAATGAATTTCTGTCTATTGTAAAAATAGATAGAAAAACTGTCTAAAAATGCTAAAATTTTAACAAAAACTTTATTCAGTTATAGGTGAAGCTTTCAAAAGGGGCTTAGATATTACCTTAAAGTTCGAGCTTGCTTTATCTACATGACTACAGTGTATTTTAGTCCCTACTTACTATTTCATTTGTAAGGTGAAAGACTTCAGATAATTTAGAATATACAAATATATTCACACAAGACATTACAAAAAATAGCTCACATGCGTGCCAAAATATGTTGAATAAACCATAAAAAAAAAAAAAGCTGAATAAAAAAGAGTACCTGGAGAAAGAACTAAGTTTTTATACATAAATAAATGAAAAAAAAATTAAAAAGAATTGAAAGGAAACTACAATTATGATTCTGTTATATGTATTTTTCAACGGCCACCCCCCCAATTATTTAAAGACTGTGAAGAAAGTGAAATAACAAAAACACTTCAATATTCGACCTAATCTGCATAAGCAAGAGGTAGATCAAGTAGGATTTTGGTTTAGTTGCTCTGAAAATGCAGATTGCCTTCAAACTTTGTGATATGCCACAGGGGAAAAAAAAAATAGCCTGCACTTTTCAATCCTATTTTAAACAGGATCCATGAATAATATCTGGACTCATCCATCCATGTCAGACCTAAGTCTTGTGATTTCTTCCAAAATAGCCCAGTCCACACCAGCACAGTCTCCAGGCCTGCATTTCACATAACTGCTGCACTCCAGCTGCAATTGTCTCCACTTGAGTCCTTACACATGCCTGCTAACAGCATTGCCTCTCAGCAGCAAGTTCTGATCATTTCCAAAGGCAAATACAAATAAAGACATTTCAGGGGTTTATGTCAATGTTTAGCCCATTTCCTCTTGCCCACAATCTATGCTAATATCTGATTTGTGTCAGCAGCCCTTGGTGCCTTTTATGCACACCTCTGGCAGGCTCTTGACTGTGCCTGACTGCCAACCTCTTCTCCAGAAGAACGGCATTAACACGTAACATTCTTATTGATACTCATATGCTCATTTTGCACATCACTGCATTCATTTTCTCACCGAGATTAAAATATTTATCAGAATTTGTTAGAGCCAGCTGTGTTTGACTGGGTTATGTTTAGAAGCAAAGAGTTTGATCCAGATGTCATTCTTCATAGTCCATCTGCTAGTTCTTCTAAAGGATTTTTAAATATATATGCTTTTCACGTTTTAAACAGTGTTTTCAGTTCATTCTTTCTTCACCCAGAATATATAATGGTCAAGCAATGTTTACAGTTTGCTTGCTGGATCTAAAAAACATCTCACACTTCTTTGCTTTGTAAAATACTCTAAATTTTTTATATAATTTTCACAAGTTTGTAGGAGAGCTCCAGTTTTACACAGAAACATTAAAAGATCTTTTAATCTGCCTTCTTTCCTTCTCACACTAAACTCAAACTAAAAATTCTCTTTGTTCTTAGCTAAATGGTTTCTGCATTTCAATAATGTAGGTACAATCAGAGTTTATATATTATTGGAAAACAGAACTAAAGCTTACAGAATATTGCTCAAGTTTCAGCATCTGATTGTTTTTTAGGAGGTGGGAAAAAATACAGTCTGAAAAATGTAAGGGAAAAAAAGAAGCAATGCCTCCATTTCAATTCTAGAAGGGTTCCTTTACAAAATAAACAATGTAAAATGTATTTCTGTAAATGGAAAGCAAGGATTATCTCAATCTTATGAATTGGCTTACTTAATGTTTATTCTGGACCTTGTTAAATATGGAAATGAAACTCAGAGTCAACGAGTGTTCTTTCAGACTGCTCCCTGGTTGATGTTTTATGAAGGTGGTGGCTGGAGAGGGGATTAATTTCTTGGGGTTTTCTAACTCACTAAACATGATCAGCTGAACAGATAAAATCCACAATCCAAATATATTTATCTGCTTATAACTTTTCTCCTTCTGGTAGTTACCAAGCAAGAATCATGGAAAAAAACCAATATCTCAGTTCTCAAAATATTTGTGCTGAGTGCCTAGGTGAGATCCTTTTTTCCTACATCTTTGTTGATGAAGAAAAATAGAAGAGACTCAATTCAGACTGAGTCTGATGCCTTTTGTAATGACTACTCTCTAATATTGTTTAATTGCCTGTAAAGATGCAAACAGGCCTAAAATCCATAATAATTAGCTTAAGATAACTGGCTGAGGTTCAGGCAAATCATACAATATCAGCATTTCTGGTTACTTTGCAGAGTAAAAAGGAGAAAATTAAGAGGGATGATCAGTGAATGCAGGGGCGGGGGGGAAGGTTTATTTGCTAAGAATATGTGTTTCTAGCATAGCTTTTAGCTTTTTCTCTATGCTGCAGACAGTAAACATAAGGCCATATAAGCCAGAGTCAACATCTACACATTAAAATTCATATTTGCAGGCTAGATATGAGCCAAAATTTGCAAGGAGAGAAAGAAATTACTAAGAAAAACACAAGAAAGAACACACAGAAACCCCTGCCTTTCTATCAGTTGGAAAAAGAAAATATCCATAGCCTGTGAAATTTGCCACTTTTTTTTTTTTAGGTCAATGAACCATTTACACTTTGGTCTGTGTTAAATGGGATTCTCGAAGTGATACCGGTACGTTTAACATCACCAGTAGCTCTTACATTCCAGATAACAAACGAGCTGAAATGGGAGCATGCTAATGTTTATCAATTCACCTGAACACACACTTCTCAAGGCTTGAAATTGCTGCTGTTTTCACATTGCATCCAGTGAGTTTGCTGCATGAAAATAGGTCACAGTGGAAGCAAATGCTAGTTAGAAACCAGCACACCACTTACATATATATATGGGGGTATAATTGAGTCTGTAACTAAAAACTTACCTTACACTATGAAATAAAACAGTAATATAGGAGGATAAAACAACAACAACAAAACAACAACAAAAAACCCCCAAACCAAAAAATCCACAAACAAACAAACAACAACAACATCAAAGTTCAGATAAAACCTAGACAATATTGTCTCTATTTATGGCTAACAGGAAAAAGTTGGATGCTTTTATGCTTTTATATCCTTTCTGACCTGCCTCCAACAAATGAGCTTATGCATATCCAGATGAGATTAAGAATAGCCTGGAACCTGTGATTTACACAGAAAAATCACAGAAAAAAAAAATACAGCGTAGGAGATAAAACAAATAACAATCATATTATTTTCTCTCTCTCATGTAATTGCTGTGGACAATAATATTACCTATATGGTGTTGTTGACTTTTCCACCAATGTCTTCATTCCAGTCTTGAACCTTCCAATGAACATTCTGCTTGGCTGCAAAGGAAAAAAAAAACAGATTGAAAGAATAACATGAGGAGCAGGTCATTTCTCGAATTGAGTGAATGCACAGGTGTTTATATCGTCACAGTTTTTTTTTTATTTCAACATTTCTTTAAAGTTGCTAAAAATATTTTTTTTTTCTAAAATTTTGGTCTTGTAAACACTGATATTAGAAAATATTTTTAACCATCTTATAACTCTGAAAACAAAAAGTCCCATTAATGACTGGCTGCCAGGTCTAAAAACTTGCTTGAGGCTAAGATTATGATTCATTGTTGAACTTCTCTCATGTTTTTCTTCAATGAATTCAGAGAAAAATTAATCTTATCTCAAGCTCTTTAAATTACTGTAACCCCAATAACCACATACTGTAGTATTTTGGTTTAAATGAAACAATTGAAAAATTATCCATGATCACATACATATCTGTTTTCCTCACAAAGTTATATAGATGAAAGTATGATTGGAGAAACCACAATACCTTTTAAAGTAATAATATCCTTAATGGCTTTTAGAAATTATAATTTATTTGGAAAGGCAGGGGATTAACCTTTACTATGTTTAAATGAAGTATTGAACCTGTATTCCATTGTTTTAAATTAATTATTTTGCCTGTAAATATAGCATCAATGCTGCTTCTACTGAGATTAATGGTAAAACACCCACCATATGAGCAGGGCTGAATCTCACTCATCCCTTAAAATATCTACTGTTTATATATCAATTTATATATGATTCTTCAAAAGAATGCAATTACACCCAGCAGTGAAGTGCTGCTCATTTTCCTCCTTACCTTTCAGAGAAAAGAGTGCACCGACTAAACATCAGGGGGCTACACATAAAACTTGCAATGAGCTCTTAGTTATGATCAGTTTTCTCTGAAAACAAACATTTCAAAATCTATGTATGAACCACACACAAAATTTCCATTTTTCTGACCATTCCAAATCACAATTCAATATGCATTAGCTGGGCTTCTGTCAACATAATTGGCTACAGCAGTCAGATTTTCAGAAGGGCTTAACTTCAGCTTTGCCACCAAAACAAATAAGATTATCAGAACAAGCACTGCATACAAGATGCTGACTTCTTTGAGAAATCTGTGCACAAGTGTCATGGTTGGAGCTGCTTAATGCTGACTTCTTCTGAACATTTGACCTTCATCTAAGACCCAGAGTGGTGCCAAATCCTCTTTAGAAAGCCCATCTCCCCTGACTGCCTTTCCTCCCCATAGAAATTCACTCTACTGCATCTGCAGGATTAGTAGAATAAAATAGGATATGGCAGGGATACCATATGTAGTCCAACCATTTTGCTTTTCAACAATTATTCCTTGCTGCTTACTGCTTGATTCCACAGGAGTATTTATTTTAATTATTAAAGAGTAGAAAAAACAGAAAAGACCTTCTGAACTATCGTGTCTGCTCTTGTGAATTTCTCAAGGTGGCTAGGCTTAAGGAAGGAGCTTCTAGACATCAATATAAATTCACATTTTGATGGATTTTGTATTGATTGTCAATGTCAAAGTTAAAGCACCTGTTATTTGGGCCTAAAGAAATAATTTTTTAAAAATAGGCATCCAGTTGCCTAGTGGGCTTGAATTCAGTGTTGACAGAGTATCCTGTTTAATTGCAATTTTTTTTTGTCCTACTATATATATTATATATTTATATATTTTGTCTTAATTTTTATTATATCCAGTAACTTCTAAGAATATTTCATCTTCTGTCCCTTTTAGAACCTTATAAATACAGTTATATTAATAAATATAGGACATAGACCAAATTAAGTATTCCATGGAGAGATTTCATTTCTTACTGATTGTGATCGACATGAACACAAAACTAATGGGTTTGCTCACAGGAACAAAGAAAAATTGGAATTTTATAAGCATCCTCTGTGGCCTTTTAAGAAAGGGAGATCTGAGGATTTTTCAGAACCATGTTCCCTTTTCATTTATTACTATGTCCCAGTGGGAGAAAGAAGGTGGAAAAGAAATAATAGAAGCATAGAAGTACAGACAGAATAAGCTTATATTTTAATGGCAGATTATTCATAAATGCCAGAGAACAGCAGTGTGTTAATTTAACATAGCTATGGCCTCACTGTGTCATTAGTGTTTCCAGATCATTTGAATGACGTGACAAAATAAAAGTTCTGATGTGATACTTTCTGTAAACACAGATGTGAATCAAACCTTGCTGTTGGGAAGATGGACAGTTCTGTGACTTCAGCCATACCAAAATGACCACCTTCTGTATAAGGGGACTAAAGGCAAGAGGGCACACAAGATTGTCTGAAGATCTCAAAATCCTTCTGGAACATATGAAGTACAATATGGTTGCATACAAAATATATATCAGAGAAGAAAGGGTAAGAGATAGGTAAAATCAGCCAGAATATCTGGCTGCAAATCAGTGCACTAATTCTTGTTGGGGGGTCTTCCCCCATAGGGAAATTCTCTTTGTCTAAAGCTGATTATAACTTGGGATGGAGACATTGTACAGTAGAAAATAATAGCAACATTTTATATAAGAAAAAAACACAACAGGGTAGAGGCTTGGAATTTATTATGACCTTCATTTATTTTACTATGGTTCAACTTAACTAGATTCTATGCATTACAAATGTACACTGTGGTTTTCCAGACAGGATCCTGTAGAGGAGTGAAACAAAACAGAGAACAAGAAGGGAAAGAAAATAAGGCAACTAAGGGGAATACACTGTCCAGACAAAAGGTTTTGCCTGAGCATAGAAGGAATACAAAAGAATTTCCCCTCTGACTAGATCACATTTGTTTGAAAACACAACCTCAAAAAACAGCGTTTGAGACTTTGACCAGAATTTATCATTTATTTTGTGATGAGCAACAAGCAGATTTATTAAGAATTTTAATGCTGCTCTATTTTCTTTATGTTTTTTGCTTTGACGTTTTACTTGTTTAGAAACAGTTAAGCACAAATTAAAATTAAATGCAGTATTTGATTTTTTGTTAAAGCAAAACATCCCACTCAGCCTGAAATTAACCTAGAATTTGGGGCTTTGCTTAAATTTTGTGGAAAAGAAAAAATAAAGACACATTTTCCTTTCCTTTCCCTTTCCCTTTCCCTTTCCCTTTCCCTTCCCTTCCCTTCCCTTAACATTCCTGGTTTCGTTCCTTGGGTAAGTTCAAATTAAAAAGAAAAAGAATTAGAATTACAATCATTTACAGACCTCTACTCCTGCCACAATTTTTTGGGCCATTACTGGTCTGTCGGTGAGGTGATCTTGGTAAGAAAATCACTCTTTCTCAAGTGCTCTTTTGCGAAACTATTTCTGAACATTAATTTGTGCTCCTTTCTTTTTCAAACATTACTGTAAAGGCTTTGCTACTGTTTCTTATGACAGCAGACTACAATAAGTTAGACAACAGTTTAAAATCTGCTAGATGTCACGATTTATTACATTATATCATAGGGGAAGAGACGGAGCTTCCTATTTCAGGGATAATAGTGACAAAACACTGAAGCAGAAACAAGTTCCGTACAAAATAACTACAATTAACTTGGACTATGCTAGGTGAAATCATGCTGCTGCTGAGATCAGGGATGCTTTTGCAGGCTTTGCTACCAACTGCTGCAGACTAAGTACCCGTCTTTATCTCCTAGAAGGAATTCCCCAGCTAAATATCCACAGTCAACCCTAACAGAGAGATTAAGAGACTAATCACGTTTTGTTGAGCCATATAAATCCCAATTCAGTCCTTACAACTGTCCTGATTCTGTTATCAAAGGAATAACTTAATATTGCTGACCCAGTTCAATAAGGTGGTAAGAGGTGATAAAGAGAAGTATTCATCACAATAAGGTTAACACACACCTTCAGTGAAACAAAACTGACTCCTTCGATCACTTGAAGGGGCCTAGGCTACTCTTCCATTCTGAATCACCTTTGGCAAAAAGGCAGCAGAGGCTCACTTCTCCCTCTGCAAGCTTCCTGTTTTCCCCAGCATCCACTGATGTGGTAAAGAGTATCTAGAAGATATCTGCTCTTTGGGTAGCCCCCTGCTCTTTGGGGAGAAACAAAAAGCTGCTACAACCTTCTGTACAGACAAACCCTTTCAGTAGTTTAACAGTAATATACATATAAAATACCTTTAAAACCTTAGGAATGTGCTGCAGAAGACAAAAATGCAAAATAGTCAGAATATAAGGAGGCAAAGGTAAAATAAAGAAAGGATAGCTTCAACCTATCCAAATATTCCTTTACCAGGGTGTTTATTAGATGGCTATTCTAGCTATTTTGTCAGACGTTCTCACTCCTTTTCAACACTCTTTTCTTTGTTGTGACTGTTCTTATTGTTTGAGAGTTGAGAAGCATTTTAAATGAGGGAGTCACATTTTCAATAATACATCAAACATAATCTGAGCACATTCAGAAGTGATGGGGCCCATAGCAAATTACATGTTGCAAAGCCTCATCAGCTGAAGCGATTACTTCATTTCTTCAAGCCATTTTAAAAGAGCTAAGAAACTGATGCTATTTACATCATGTATATAAATAACATGTATCTCATATTTATATAAAATGTGTGAGATTGGTGAACATTACTGCAAGTGTTCATTTGAATTTTAACTTGAATTCATACTAGCAGTGATTGCACAATGGAGACAATGATTGTACCCAACCCCTTTTGAATTTTCTCTCCGCAGGGTTTCAATGAGTCTCTGCCTTTTTTGCATGAGCTTTCTCAGAGGCAAGGGCTTGTGATGACAAGTGCAGTCTTTACAGAGAACACTATTTCAAAAAATGATTTCAGGAGAGTTCCTAAAGGTCAACCATCTGAAGACAAACTCATTGTATTATGAAGGGGGAAAAGGGGAAAAAGAGGGAAAAAGAGGAAAAGGGGGAAGAGGTGAAAGGGATGAAAGGGGAAATTGAGATTTTTTTGGTTTTTTTTTTTTTGAGTTTGCTTTGATTTCAGTTAAAATGTATGTATAAGTACTATAAAAATACCTGGTTTGATAGATTTCAGAAGTGTTTATCAAAGACAAGGAGCACTTGTCAGCAAACTCTTTCCATCCTCAGATGTATCAGAGACATATAAGAGCATATTTTTCTTTTTATGCATGCTAGTACAACTGGAATGATAAGTATTTTTGCAAAAAGTTGCAGTTAATCATGCAGCAGTAGATTATACAGCACAGTTGGTTTGGTACACGACAGTGCTCCACACTTCAGGTGGGTAACACTTCCAAAACCCCAAAACATTGTTCCAAAAACTATGATCCACCCACACAAGGCACTGAAGCACTTCAGAGAAAAAAAGTTTACTTTGCTAAAGAAAGGTTTATAACCTATTAATCTCACCTAGCTGGTATTATTTTACATACTGTATGGAACAATTCATCACAGGATGCCCTTATTCCCAAAATTCCTCACCAGAGCACTAAAGAGCAGTAAAGTAACATATCAGAGGGTAAATGTGAGTGTGGATTTCACCTTTAAAGACTCTGGAATTGGAAGAAAAAAAATAAAAGAGCTGTGCTTGTTCATTCAGAGAGTGAAAATAACAGTTTGTTGCTGACTGAAGAGTTTGGCTCTATTTACAAATACTGCTTTATCTTGCCCACCAGAAATATCATACAGAAGGTTTCTTACAAATCCCAACTGGATAAAAAAAGTAGCAAAAATGAGCTACTTTTTTCAATTATGTTTACTTCCTAGATTGGAAGAGGCTTTCCAACTTCTATAATGACATGCTTTTTACTAAAAAGCCAGTTAAGATTAATTGGGACTGTCATGACTAAAAAACACAATGGCTGAAGGACATAATCATTATGAAGATTGAGGTGACTTCCCAAAAGACTATTCCCAGATGTTGACAATGTCATGAGCATTTCAAAAACTATTACAATATTGATCAATGAAATCTCCCACTTACTTGACATACAGAAACATTCTTAGTCACATTAAACACTTTGGAGTCTGCACTTTGAGTCTCCAAAAAGTTAAAATCCTTTTGATATTTTTGGTATTGTAACTTGCATTTAATCAGGACTGATTTTTTCAGAGACTGAGAGTGCTGCTTAGTCTATGATGGACAACTTCATAAAAGGGAAATAAATCAGTATCTGACAAAACTGGCCTTAAAGAACTTTACTGCAGAAAAAACCCAACACGTCATAAAAATACGGTGAGGCACAGATGTTTCTAGTCCAGTAGCTGAACCCCAAGGCAACCTTGTAGCTAATATGCAAATGGCAGAAGCAGCTGTGTATATAGTGGCTTTTTACAGTTTGGTTGCATGATATAACAAAGTTCTATATTTTAATTCATGTTTGCCCCTATATAACACTAGCTGAAAGGAGCAGCGAATCTCTGGCACTGGACATCTGAAGACAAGTCTACAATGTAGTATGACCAACAGATATTTGGCCCAGGATTTTAAAGGAGGTTTGTATGGAGAACTGAAAAAAAAAAAAATAGGAAAAAAAACCCCTACAGCTACATTTACTTTGCATTCAAGCTGTTCCCATGGTGCATGAAGAAAGGAGAAACTTTAACTATGCCAAAACAGTGGTAATTCCAAGGAAGGAGAGATGTTCTGAGGGCTCTTTGCAAATGAAAATTGGCAATTGGCACCAAGCCACTTTTGCAGTGAGTCAGAGCTGAGGTCGCTACTACAGCCAGTGCTTTGCCTCTCCTGAGTAATAAGCTTTGTTTGGGGGATGCCAGCTCAATTTATTGTACACAGATTAAATTTGATTTTCTACTGCATTGACAAATTATATACAGACGGGCTTCTGAAAACCTCTGCTGTTAGCATACATTTGATCATATTTCCTATACCTGCAGTTCAAAAAAGGCTGAGAGCCATCAGAGTTGTTGGATTATCACTGATTATTATTACACTTGTAAGATAACAGAAACCAATATTGCAACAATATATAAGCACTTGATTGTCATTGCATTAGAAAAAATATCTAAACCCTTAAAACACATACTCTATAAAATAACTCAGAAAAAAACCCCATGTTTGGAGTTTACATGCAGTCCTATTAAAAAAGTACAAATGTTTTCAATATCCCAGCATTAGGCAAGATTTATGAGTTCAGCTAAAATGAAAGCAGTCAATAGGTCATTCACTTAGCCTCTAATACACATCTAAATAAACTAAATTAACTTAATAGCCAGGGCAACAGGAGGAGCAAAAGGAGTGACTTTAATAAGTGCTATTTCACAGGAAAGAAACACATCAGACAGATTCCCTACAAGACACTGAATCCACCTAAGAATTCTGACTCTGGCATATGTACAAAATGCTATGTTCAATTTGTCAGTACACTTGCAGCTCTCTTCCTCTCCCCAGCCAAATATTCAGCATTATGAAACTTAAAAAAATATTCCATTTGCACAAGATTTCCTGTTTGAGTTTTGTCTGGTTTTGCAGTGTGATGGTGCTTCTTGTTTGTGCCCACCCACATATTTGTCACCCTCAATAAATATTGAGCACACTGACTTATTTGAACTGACTTTGAAAGACTGAAATCAGAAAGACCTGTCAGGTCCTAACAACTCCATGAAAAGTAGAGAAACCCTGGAAATGTCCACATGAGAAAGCAACATAAATCCTCATAAATCCTCACATTAAAGGAAAGTTTAGAAACCAAAAACAAAGAGAAAAACTATAGAATCATAAGGAAACAGATTTATTTCCTTTTCACAGTTATGAAAACACTGTTAATTAAATTCCTGAGGGATGAAAAAGATGGCTACAGAGAAGTGGTGTTGTCCAGGTCCACAGATACATTCAAGACACAGCCTCAGCAGAGTCTCTTATAGAAACACAGCTTGGGTGTCATGTAACTCCATATTTCCCCAATCCTTTCCTTTAGCGTCAGATGAATCAGTATTTCAGAGGAAGCAGGGAAGTTCATTCACCACAAAGCTCTAGCCAGGTTAAAATTCACTTTGTATCTTTTCAGCACTTCAAAATAATCCTATCAACCTAAAGAACACACAGTGGTTTTCTTGTCAGGGCTCTCTACCTGAAAGGGCCTCCTTATACTCTTGAGATCCATGTACTTGTGCTCCTGCTAACTTCTGTATCTCTACTTCCCTCTGTTCCCCAGGGTCACAGAGCTGCAAAAACAGTGAGATTTCAAAGGTGGGTGGATAGACTGGACACTTAGGAAAGTCTCAGATGTAAAAATACTTTAAGAGAACAGAAATTTTCACAAAAAAAAAAAAAAAAAAAAAAAAAAAAAAAAAAAAAAAAGACAAATTTTGGACTTCTTTCTGGCAGTAAAGCAGGTCCAAATCAGTTATTTTATAGTCCCATTTAATCTGTGGAAGGAAAAAGAGATGTAACCTCTAAGGAAATGGGCAGGTCCTGTGTTTAAACCTAAGTTAAATGAATGCAATGAATGGATGAGCAGGGACTTGCTCCTTTCTCCTTTTATCCCTTTCTTTTTCAATATAGGTTTCTGAAGAAGCTCACCAGCATGGGACAGGAAAGTTCTCAAGAGTGAAATGAGGATATGCATCTCAGTATCACCTCAGGGGTAAAAAGGGCATTTTTTGTTGAAAAATCCAAGCAGTGTCTTTATGGATGACTGCTACCATGAAACAAGGCACAGAACAGAAATTATGAAATGATGTTGTGCCAGAGAAAGACTGAAAAAAAAGGCTTTTGTTTGAGAGAAGAGATTTCTAAGAACGCTCTCATGGCAGCTGAAATGGGGACACTACTATCCTTAACACAGAAAAATTAACAAATGCAAGTTCCAGGTGTTTTCCACTGAATATCAGTATAGCTGAATATTTTCACTATAGATGAAGTCAAGGATGTCTGAAGAGGTTTAAAGTATGCACTTACACTGTAAGAAGGCAAAAAGTCTTCAGGTTCAAAGCTGACATCTTAGAGGATACTAGAACACAAGCATCTGGCTGGTTCTGTTTCCCCTTTTAAGAGGCAGCAGTTCAACGGTACTTGTTTCCTGCCTTGCTGTCCTCTTAATTTGACAGCAAGACTGAAACTATAATCACTTTTGGGAAATCTGAGGTAACATTCAGTGAAAGAACAAGTAGTAAAATAAATATGAGAAGTACAACATTAAATTGTTCTTTCAGTGTATTTATCTGTAAGATCTTTCTTGTCACATATGATTGCTTTAAGTATTGGTTTATAATCCTCCTTTCAACATTAGTAATTCCTGAGATACAAGCTTTGGTTTCAGTAAAATTCATGTTCCAAGGTGAAAACAGCTGTTTTATTCCCAGGAGAGACATGTGTCTTCTATAATGCCTGCTCTTAAGGTATTTGCTTTTTACCATCACTTTGCACTTTTCCCATTGGAAGAACTATAATTCTGCTCTGAAATAAAATTTTAAATATAAGTTGAACATATTTTGAACAGCACCTGAAGTACAGAAACACAGACAATACACATATTTTTCTCTAGATTGGTTTTAAAAAACCATGAAAAGTAAGAAATTTGTGACTTATATTTATACAGAACAATTTCATCTTCACCTTTCAGTACCAAGAGGGGATTTTTGACATACATGGACAGCAACTAAAGGAAGGTAAAAAGTGTTAATGCCCTACTAAAGACAGACCCTTTTGAGCAGAAGGTCAGCTAGGTAGTTTCTACTTCTTTTGTTTCATTTAATAGTATCTGAATAAATATTTCTGCCTGTATATTTATCTCACCTGCAAAAACAATTACATTCCTTAACACATGTTCATTTATGGGAAAACAACTCTCAAACAATTCCAGTCCAAGCCCATTTGACCATCTAAATTTTTCTAGATTTTTCTTCAGCAAACCACAAAGACAAGCTGAACATTTACATCTCCATTAATGTATTAATAACATTATCACTTAATTTATAAGATAGACTTTTATTAACACACCACTTTTTCTCCTTGGAAGAAAACTTTGCCAGAGTTCTAAATCAAGCACTTGCTTTGTAGTAAGCATGCTCAGTTTCCCAGCACATTTATTGTAGTTACATTCTGGATGTACAGAAGTCTTGATGGTGGGACATCTGGGGAAAAAAAAATGGTTTTCAAAGATACCAAGTGCTAGATAATGGAGCTCAGGTGTCCTTATAAAGTATAGGGCCTATTCCTTTTAAAGTACAGGAAGCTCTTTTGAATACTAAGCATTTTCAGCAAAGGCATATAATTTAAATATAATTTTTTTGATTACATAACTTCCACAGTAAAGGCATTTTAATGGACTACAAAGAAAAAATATCATAAGAATATGGGAAGGCTATCTTGGGTGGCAAATGTGATTCTCAGCCTAATTCCTAGCATTTACATTAGGAGGCTCTAAAACACATTTTCCTTCCTCAAAATTAAGAGCACTGGATTGCTGTATCAAGAAGAAGCAGCTCAACTGCCAGTGCAATTGCCACAGGGAATTGTGTCCATCAATGCAACACAACAGATTTGCCTGGGCATATCACACTAACTAGCTATTTCACTACATTTAGCAGAAGAGACTGCCAAATTACTGTCTAATTCAGTGAAGATACAGATCTAGCAGTCTATTAGAGTCTTTGCTTTGACTTATAGTCTGATTTAAAGTGACAATTCAAATCTACTCTTGTATAACCATAAAATAATGGGATATTAATAATACAGGTTGTGCATTTCATGTCAAGCTCAATTTTAAGCTTATTTTCAAGATGAAATGAAATATTTAAAAATTGAAGTGAAATGATAAATGAGGAGGCTGGAGAAAGGTAACTAAATCATACAGGTTTTATACTGTCCTTTTCCTGTGTACATTGTCAAACTTTGTTATGGGTAAGTGCAGTGGAACAGCCATTTTTTACCCCTCAATATTAAAAAAAATAGTATCCAAGTGATGATAGATCACTTGTACATTTTTTACCTTGTATATTTCAAAGGCAGTGCCAAGCACTGTGTCCTTCCAAGCCTTGAGAGCAGATGCTGAAATGAAGGCAAGAGTATTAAAGAGATTAGTCAGAAATAGAGATGGCACAAATTCTGAGTGCTCCAAAGATCCCATACACTCAAGAAATTGAAGAAGGGCAGAAGAATGAGCTTCCCCAAAACAATGAAGAAATAAAAACATGAGAGAAAATCTGGGGGCTGGAAGCCACATTATGGTTGAGGCTATCCCTAGAACATACATGCAAGTATGAATGCAAGCAACTTGCGAATACATTTAACTCCAAGTCTTGATTAGAAATCAGAGCCAGTTTGTGGTATTCTTGTGGTAAGAACATCCTCATTTTGAGTTTTTCCCATGTCTATTTGGCAACAAGGATTTTTTCCCGGGCTGTCAACAGACAAACAGACCCAAATCTTTATTGTTACACAGGCTGGACTGCCAGTGAAGAAGATTAGACCTAAGAGCATTTAAGGGAAGAACCAAATCAATCCTTAGGATGGGATAAGATAAGACCGGTACTATCAGTAGTTATCAGCCTTCCAGATTCTACCCTGCTTGAGTCTGACATTGACCTATATGACTTAAAGGAATAAATTTACCTACTACAACATGTTAATAGGAAACTCTAGAAACTGATGAGATGCTTCCTCTCCTGAGGGCAGTTCATTCTTTTTCCTCTGAAAAGTGTCCAGACAATTGTATCATTCCTGCTTGATCCTGTTAGAAAGTGAAACTTAATGGGAAATTAAGTTGGAGAAGTGAACATCTTCCACCTGCTAAGAAATACAAATCTTTGTGCTCAACAGCAGTCAGATTGTGAGTCTTGAACTGAGTCAGATTTTAGACAGCACTAGTTTTGCTCCACATCATGTACCATATGGGGATATGCTTTTTAATAAGAGAGCATACACTAATGATATCCGTGACTGCTGGCAATGACTTTTATTAAAGCAGAGTAAATGTTTAATACAAAATGAATCTTTAAAATCTATTCAAATGAGATTGTGAAACCCTTGTTGAACAGGGCAAACTCTTTTTTTCATATTGCAGGCATACATTGTGATTACTGCAAATGTCAGAGCATGAAGGATCTCCTTACAATGCCCAGATTTGAATACATAAAAACTTGCAGCACTTTCACTGAATGAGAGCCAATTTAATAAATCACTGAAATTTACTCTCAGAAAGCTGTTTCAAACCTGTCCTTCATAAAGCATCCAGTCAAAGCTGTACGAATAAACTTGATGAGGTTGTGAATTTGCACTTAGTGAGTTTAACGCAATTTATATTGAATAGCATTTCAATACCCTTACATTTCCTAGGCCTGATGTTCCAGTCTCTAAACTGGCAAACTCTCAGGTCAAGGAGTTTTCATGATCCATTTGGCAACATTAAATTATTTGAAACCAAGTACAATTTTCAAAATGTATGGTTATGATTAAAAATGGCAGTTCCTACAAACTACGTGAAAAGCATATTGCGCTTAGATAGTCCTATAACTCTTTGCTATTTTATTCTTATACCTTTATAACATTTTTTAAATTTTTATTGAAAAATTATTAGCTAGGTGCAATTGTTAGCTTAATGTGAAATTTTAAAACAAGGGTGTAGATTCTAATGCAAAAAGGAATGGGTTGAATATCCAGTGCTTTTGCTTAAAATGTATGTGGCAAATAATACATCACAAAATATTTAGTTTGTTGGTATTTTGTTGTTTTTTATTTTTAAATAGAGGGCTTTCTGGGGCTGTATATCACAGTTGTTTGTTATAGAAGTCTGGACAGTCTATTAGCCTATCAGGATTTTAACAACAGAATAAAATTGAAGGAAAGAAATATAGAAAAAGGTCAGTCTAAGTCCCCACAGTGTGAAGCTCCTACTCAACAGTAGTAGTACGAAGAGCTCCCATACGAAACCTCTGGATAGAAAGCAGTCATTTACTTAAAGCCACTTAATTTCTCTCTACCAACCACTGTACAATAATATCTCTTTGAGAGTACCAGCTTTTTTGCTGTAAGCTTCATAAAGGTGCTGTCATATATCATACAAACAAGCCAAGCTCTGGAGACATATTGATGTAAGTAAATCAAAATTAAGAAACAAGTTAGAATCAGAGGTGAGAATATGATACAGGTCTCCTGCTTCCTGTGCTTGGGTTTGTGGTGTATAGAAGTGTGTCCTCATCAACTCGGGCTGCTCTAGGGTTTCACACACCAGTAGACTCTGATACCTTAGCTTTCATGTTTTTCAGATTCTGTGCTGCCTAAATTTCTAGTTCTGAGCCTCATACTAAGTGTTAGCAAGCTCTCTTCACAGAGTTGGTAAACAAAACAAATCCTTTTCCAGCTTGAGACCAAGGACAAGGACTTGTAACAACCATTACAAGTTTCAGGCCCAAAAGCATAAACGGTGGACTGAAGAGAGAAGATAAAGGAGGAAATTTTATAATCTGGAGATGTAATTGACCAATTAGACCCAATATGGAAATGGACCAAAATTTACAAAAGTGTGAGATCTTGTGACTGGTCATCCATTTTGTGACCATTTTGGGTCCACCTTGGGTGTAGCCCTGGCCAGGCTCTTGTACTGCCCAGGATGCACCCTTAAAAGCCTTTTAATAAATACCTATTTTATCCTCTTAGCTCTGTCTAGTTTCTGTTCCAGGTTCAGCCTCCCAAGGCATCACTCTACCTAAAAGAAGTAATCTCAAAATTTTCGCTCAAAACACAATTAAACACTTTCTAGCTGCAAGGAATTCAACAATGTCCTGCTGACTTCAGTCTTATATCAGACTTTCTGGAGTCAGGGTGGTCTGATACGCCAAGTGCTCAAGGGCAGAGAGGGAAGAGTTTGCTGCTGCTTATTCAGATGAAGGAGGTCTGAAGTAGAATTGGATTTTAAGGAATGCTTCAAAACCAAACTGGGATTTTTCCCAGGAACACTTTGCACAGTGCTCTCTGTGCCACCCTCACCTTCCCCACCCCCCAAACACCTGCAAACCATCTTTCTCCTTCTCACACCCCATTGCCTTCTTTCAACAGATTTTCCATTGTCTCTAAGGAACAGTGCTTAGTTCCAAATTTCACCTCCAAATGTTCTTTTTATCTGTCCTCACATTCAACTCTGATACTTGTTTGCATCACTATTTGAAAACAGAAGTGCAGAACATTGCAAATATTTCTTTCATCTTCTACTTGGTAGTTTTCATAGATGTACTCAATTTACAGTTCAGGCACAGGAGATTCATAGCTGCCAATCACCTTGAAGCTTGGCCAACAAGGGACCTTCAGGAGGACTCAGTCCTCAGAATTACATCATTGAGGTTTATGTACACTGCTAGAAGTGTATGGGTGTATTTTACCCCAACAATACAAACATAAAGATTGAACACTGAAACGGAGGAGTTTCCATGCCATACCCCAGTCTGGCAGAGCCGGTTCTTAGAAATACATGATGTAATAGGAACATGCATGTAATAGGCAATTTAATATATCTACCACACCCTACAGAAATACAATCTCAAAATCTTCTTGAAGACCTCTGTATACCACTCCACATGATCTACAGGATGATGTTACCTCTTGTTTCTGTTGAAAGGACTGGCAGTGAAACTTCTTTTTCTGTCATCTCCTTCACAGCACACAAAAGAAAAAGGCAATTCCCCTAATAAGCTACATGTTATTTTTGTTGAAACAACTCTATGCAACGAAAAACTCTAAATCCAAATAGGCTAAATCAAGGGAGAAGTCAAAACCCATTACATATGCTCTCTAGAGGGAGTGGCATTGGCAGTCTGCAGTTATGTAACATTTCTGGTTGCTCAGCAAAAAAAAAAAAAAAGTTTATTTTATTTGCAAATAGATTCCTTAAAAAAAGTTTTTCTAATAACTTTTTCTCCTGAAAATTGAGACATTGTGGAGCCACCAAAGCTGTTGAAATAAAGGCATCATTAAAACCACAGAATTAAAAAACAAATTGGAAGCATTTTCTGCCAGACTTCCCTAAAGGTTTTATTACTTTTGTAGTACTCTTTTAAACATACTGACAAAGTTTTTGAAAAAATGTTTCTGTCAAAAGATGCTCAGTTATTCTATTTAAGAACACAGACCTCCAAACAACCTTCAGGAGGGAAGATACAACCCCAAAACCTTTCTTAAAATTAGGACAACACAGTTGCCCTTGCCACAAAAAAGGGAAATGGTATCCCAGGCTGCATTAGGAGGGGGTGTTGACAGCAGACTGAGGAAGGGGATCCTCCCCTTCTACTCAGCATTGGTGAGAGAACTGCAGTGCTGGGCCCTGTTGTGGGTCCCCAATACAAATGAGACCTGCTGGAGAAAGTTCAAAGACTTGAACATGAGGAAGGGACTGAAGAATCTCTGCCATGAGGAAAGGCTGAGAAGCTATGACTGTCTAGCCTGGAGAAGGGAAAGCTCAGGAGCAGTTTATCAAAGCATATAAATACCCACAGGGGAAGTACAAAGACAACAGAGGCAGGTTCTTTTCATTGGTGCACAGTGACAGGACAAGAAGTGATGAGCACAAACCAGAACACAATCCAAAACACAAGAGATTCCCTCTGAAACTTAGATAACAGTTTTTCACTGTAAGGATGACCAAGCACTGGCATAGGTTGCCTAAGGAATTATACCTTCATAGATATTAAAAGGCCATCCAGCTATGGGCTAGAATCTCTTCCAGTGAACTTGTTTGAGCAGAGGTCCCTTCCAACCTCAATCATTATCTGAGTCTGCAATCAAAATGTTTCTTTATCATAAAAGGAAGCTCAGCTCACAAGATCATTAAAAAAAAAAAAAACAAAAAAACAAAACAAAACAAAACAAAACCAAAAAAAAACCAAAAACAAACAAACAAAAAAAAACAAAACCAAAAAAAAAAAAAAAAAAAAAAAAAAAAAAAAAAAAACCAAACCAAACCAAAACAAAACAAAACCACAACCAGTGGTTTGAAAGACATCTTTAGAAGCCAGACTGCGGGATTGCACTAAATGCAGCGCAACAACAAGTTCCTAAAAGACAGGTAAGGAAAATCTCCGGAGGGAAAGCCCTCCCAAACAACTGGAGCACTGGAGTGAAAACAGTGTTGGTGCCAAGTCTCTAAAGTCCTAAATTCTGTCCCTGTCCTCTCACAAATGCCTTATGGAAGCTGTTTAAAGTTATTTCAACTCTCCAAGTTTCAACTACAGCCTTACCTCCCAGGAGTTTTATGCAGAAAAATTAAAGTGAGATGCTTAAATATGGACATGGGGAGAAAGAAATCCGAGAGTTTATAACAACAAAAAGAAATAAACTGATCAAAGGAACTGCATTCATTCACTTGTTAGTACAAAATCCCAGATCAGGAAGCCTTTGCAGATGCTGCCTGTCCTGCAAACTGATCCTCCACACGCAGCACTTTGATCTGACTGTACAATGCTGAGCCTGTAACAGATGAACTCACAGAACAAACAGCACATCCAGCTCACAAGAGGTGACCCTCACCAGCTTGGCAGAAGTTTAGTGACTTGCCCATGCTGATGAAGCTCCACACTTCTTCCTGATGAAGCATAACTTCTTCCTGAGACTTATTCTGTTGTTTTCCATGTAGAGATGCACAAAGTCAGGACTGGATTGTGATGACTTATAGCAGAATGTGGCTGACAATGATGAAAGATTCAGTCCAGAAAATCTGAGCCAGAGGTCAGTATACCTCACAACTCATACACCAGAT
Source organism: Phylloscopus trochilus trochilus (assembly GCA_016584745.2). Taxonomy (NCBI): domain Eukaryota; kingdom Metazoa; phylum Chordata; class Aves; order Passeriformes; family Phylloscopidae; genus Phylloscopus; species Phylloscopus trochilus. The sequence goes on from WQNJ02000546.1 coordinate 37,867,988, forward strand.
ATTCAAGAGATATGATTTTGGTATGGATTTCAGAGGAGCACCATAAAAGCTTGAATGCAGACAAGCCTGTGTTTTAGCTTCCCAAACCTCATTCCCTGAAGCATGCTAGTGAGAAACACAGCCATACAAATGCTTTAAGAATGTAACTTCACATTTCAGTGCTGATGAACTTTTTGTTTTCTTGCTTATAATTTCTAGTTTTACTACATAGAGCTGGTTCCTTTCCTTGGGGTGGAGAACACTATGAGTTAATGTCCAGGTCTAGGTCTAGTGTCTAGGTCTGTAACACTGTGTTTCTATTTCTGTGTGCACTACTACTATCCCTTAAAGTCAGCTGCCATGAGGAGGCACAGGGAGGCTGTCTCAGTGTCATTTCAAAAAATCCCCAGCATTTAAGCCCATCTCAGGCACACATAAGATAGCTATTGGTCTGTCTCAGGGCCCATTTCTTGGTCAACCACAGCAGCAGAGCTGGGAGATTCCCATCACAACAATTGAATCATCTTTGACACTACAAGGCTTTTATAATAAGTGCGTGTATATGGCTAGAGAGCTAAAAATTCAGTTTGCCTTTGGGAAAAATCACTTTGCATCCTTGCAAGCAAGCTAACAGGAAGACAGGAAAACTTCAGTCCTAACATTTAGAAAATAGCTGAAGCTCTGGAAGGCTATGACAAGAAAATAGATAATCAGTCTGGGGAAAAGTGGATAAGCCGGCGTCGAAATGTGCCAGTCAAACAGCAGGGAAGAACCCATCAGCCCAAATAAATGGAAACCAATGAAAAACACACTCTCTAATTGTTAAAAAAGATTGTACACAAGGGAGGCAAAGGAAATCCATTGGGAAGGCACTGCACCAGGCTTATTAAATACCAAGACAGACAATAAGGCCAATAAAACATAACAGAATGCTTAAGGAACTGATAAACTCTCTTAAGTGGATAAGCTATTAAATTAACCAACAGAAACCAGACTTCTGGTGGGACAAGAACAGCTCATCCCACTGTCACAAAAAGAGAAAATGCAATTAGCAGCTGAGATGGAATAGCAAAATAAGAGAATGATATTGTTGAAGCTCTAGGGAAGGTTCTGAGTTCTTCAGTCTGAAGAGAAGAACAAAAAAAACTTCAAAAAACCCCCACAAACCAAAAAAAAAAACCCAAAAAAATCATAAAAGAAAAAATTCCCAATATATTACTAAAAAGTCATACAGCATAAGATGAAATCACTAACACTAAGTTGCTGGAAGATACCAGAAGGCTGTAGCAAATGTTTCTGAAAAATTAAATCAAAGAAGGTTTTCTCAAAGTATGTCATTCAGAATGACCCAGAAAAATATCATGCAGTTAATACACTTTCTAATATAAATTCACTTGCTCTCTTTTATGACTGAGTTTGTTATTCAATGGACTGATCACTGCTAGGATGCTCAGGTCAGAGCCATGTGAGCTTCCCCCAAAACTCTACCCCAAACCCCAGCTTTCACCAATATCCAGTCCATCAGCTTCAGTGCTGACAATGAGAAAGCTCTCATTGCTTTCTTTTTAAGACATGAAATTATTGAAACTATGACAATCCCATGGAGTTTCAGTAAGATTATACTATTGTTGAAAAAAATCTTCCACTTGGACTCCAAGAGAAAATGAAAAAGAATGAGAGACCTGGGACAGCAAGCCCAGACCAAGACAGCTTTCTCCCAAGTCCCAAAATAATGAGGCGGTGAGGGATAAAAAAAACTGAATGGAGAAAAAAGATAATATTTCAGCTTTCCCTAATTTGTGGGCCTATTACCTTCTTAGTAATAAAGGGGTCATGTGCATGTAGTACCAACCTCATAGAGCTATGATCTCTAAATGCAGTACAAATACAGAAAGACAGAAGCAGTAAGCCACCTGTGCATTAATCAGGTTGTAAATGTTGCCTGAATTCCATAAGTAACCTCTTCTGCCTGCCTACTAACTGGAGACAGTTCACCAAAAAAAAAAGTCTCTGCCAGGATATTTTAAACACTTCTTTCAGGGAAAAAAAGTCTAAATCTTGGAGAAGTATGTGACAAATTAAAGTGGAGCATATAAACTAAACAGAAGTATTTCAACCTTCTAAACAGTGCCTTGATTTTGGGCACATCTCTATAGATCTTTATTGGTGGAAGTAGTGTCTCATCATGCTGCAAAATGGATATTTACTCACCCCGGAGATGGTACATAGACATTAAGTTAGTTCTCTCTGCAGACATTAAGATGACAAAATGTGTCAAAGGACATAGGACAAATAAACAAAAGGGAGTGGAAACCTAGAAGACTGATGAATCCCCCCACTTGAGGAAATGGTTTTAAGCTGCCAAGACTGGAATTGAATATGGCACAGCTTAGTCATTCCCTAAAAAATACTCTCTTGAAAGTGCTCAGTTCCACCAATTCCTAAACCAAGTTTTTCCTGAAAGGTCTAGTGAGGCCAGTAACCAAGAGCAGCAGACATTATCTTGGCAAGAAATTATTTCTTCACCTTCAGCCTTCTAAGAAAGAAGTTTTGTTTTGTAATAAGGAATATTACCCAAGAACATGGAGTGCTTGTAAGTCTAGTTTGTCTCTTAAAGACCTTTCCTGCTGTGCCATTGAAATTGGTGGCAGCACTGTAACTGCCACTTCCTCAGCACCCGCTGCTTTTGCAAATGCACACAAGATTTTGTGTTTTAGCAGCTTTTTGAGAAAGCTGTGCAGGCTGAAGTCTCAACAGCAAAAAAAATCCACATAAGATGATGCAGGAAGCTATTGAAAGAACAGAGGCTTTTAACATATTAGGTTGCAAGAGTCACACTTTTAACCTGTTTGAATACTACAGCATAAACTTGAGTCAGGTTTTTGGTTTGCAGACTCTTTACCACCCATAAAGATCACAAAACTCCAGTCTACAAACAAGTAGGAGGCATTTTTAGGGAATATCTGTTCTATACAAGGTATTTTTTCAGCTACCTCAAAGCTGCTGATAGATCCCAGCAGGAGCAACACTAGACCTTCATTAGGTCTCACTAACTGAAGGAAGCCAGACTGGGCCATTTTCCTTCTATTTTCTCTCCCAGTTTGGTCCACACCAGGTACTGAGACAACCAGATCAGTTCCCTTCTTTCTCTGACTGCAAGAAACAGCTACAAAATATATTCAACACAGTCCTTTCCATCTTCTGTATGCTAAGACTGTCATTCCCATTTCCAGAACTTTCAGTATCATACAGAGCAAACTACCTAAAACCAACACTCACTCCTTGAGTGCCACACAAAACAGCACTCTTGGTGATCCTGCATCCACAAAGCAAACAAAAAACTCACATTCCAGCAGCCACCTAATTGCACAGACCCAGAGATATAAAATGTGCTTACACATTCAGAACCATGACTCTCCAGGGACCTGAATATTTATCTGCTGTGGTCTGAGCATTAGACATAAAGACATTACTTCTCTGCTTTGGTGCCTGTAGGATCTCATTGTTTAAGACAACTCACAGCATGCCCGTTGCATAAGGACCACCTGCAGTCCAGCACTAAGCACAGCAGTTCAGGAAACTTCCACTGAATTCATAATGCCTTTAATACTCTCTTTTCATTACTGTCTTTACCCAGGAACCAAAAAGTTCTCTTTTCAGCCCAGCCGTAACACCACAAAGTGCGTACTTTTGGTGGGGGGATAATTTCACCTCACTTTAAACACCTACCTAACCATTTCAGTTAATGGTGCTAAAAGGAACATCTAAATAGGTCAGAAACTGTGAGATAAAAGTGCCTATTCTATTCCTTGAGCATACGGGGTGGGGGGGTGGTCTAGACAACTAACCAATATCATGATCCCTTGTAGGTTTTTATGTTTTAGAGCTCTGGCATGAGGGCCCATCAGCTTCACTGTGCACTTCTGCCTCTGGTTGTGACAGAACTTTTTAGACTTTCTCTTGCATATTTGCTACCAGATGAGGTTTTTGCAGCACCTATGATTTTCTATGTGCTATAGCTAATCTGGCAAGGTCAGGTGGCAGCAAAGGATTTATTGGAGGGAGAATGCCAGCCTAAATTGGAGCGAACATTGTGAATTCTGTTAATGCTCCCCCCTAATTTTTTTCCCTAGTGCTATTGCAGCCTGCTAAAGCTGAAGGAAGAGACTACAGTACAACTAAATTCACTCCCTCAACACCTTTTGAGATTTTCAAATGAAATTCCTAATATAAGTGCAGAGAAGCAGTGCCATTATGGCTCTTTCAAGTATAAATTACAACCATTTCAGAAAGTTTCACATCTTCTTATATATATTTTTATGACTTTCTGCCCTCTTAATATTTGCATCCAAGACCAGTTTCATGCTGGAATGATTGGAGGGGGGCAGCTCTTGTGTGTTGTTCCTTAGCTGGATTTTCTTATAATTGTTTGGGAATTAGAGACAGGCTGAAACTTTGAAATTTCTGCTGAGTAAAAAGCAAATGTAACTTCGTTAACTATGTTTTGGGGAGCTAGTTCAATAGAAACCAGCAGGGTCAGCAACAGCCTTTCCATGAAGAGTGCTGAAAGAATGCTGATTTCTCAAGGCAGAAAATTAGGCCTGACCAAGATAAACAAAAATAGTCTTGTAAAATCATTTCACAAATTGATTTTTTTTATAATGTTATCAAACTATCTGCTATTATCAATATCTTCCTGTGCATAAGAACAGACCCTTCCATATTTGAGATTTTAAGTGCCCAAGAGACTCCAAGCCTAGATCATCTTTTTTCAAATAAGAATTTTAATTAGATTTATAAGCACTTTTACATTCCCAAGTGAAAGAAGCGCTGTGTTTTAGCAAGGAATTAAGTCCTGGCATGCTAATTATAATGTGGTGTTAGGTTGTCTGTGTCAGGTTGGATTATTCCAGGCTACAGATTTTCACTATTTACACTGACCTCCTGATACACAGCAGCTCTAGCACAGACAGGAATTGTAATGTGATCCTGAGGCTAACCCTAAACCATTCCCTGATAGAGAGATGTCTTTGAAATGAACATTAAGCCTGATGCAGTAGAGACATCAAATTTCCAGTTCTAAACAGCCTTGTTATGTTCATTTAATTAAATGAACTTGGTTAAAAAATAAGTAAAAAAAAAAAAAAAAAAAAAAAAAAAGAAAGAAAGACTAACATTCCAAATGGGTCCTTAACCACACATAGTTTTTGCTTCTGGTTTGGTCTTTAAATTTGATTGACACCAACTAGTGAGCTCTTTTCAACCCAAATTGCTACCAGTCAGGCATCATCTTCAAGGTGTAGTCCCACAGATAGACAGATTCTTCCAAAAGTATCTAAAGATATTTGAATGCCCATGTCCCACATTATTCCAGTTTTTATCTTCTTCCTGTACAAAGGCAAGACACAAAAACAACCCCACAACAGCCTAATCTCAGGTGTAGATGGTACATCTGCAACTGCTTGCCTGTCTACAAATGTGATGGCAGGAGAAAAGAGTGACTGGGGATGCATTTCGTCTTACATACAGCAACATGCAGATGAATAAAAAGTGCACCAACATTTCATTTTTTAAATCAGTTCAAACCCACAGCCATCTTCATCACAGCTCATGACAAACTCGGCTAAAACGGATTTTTTTCACTTTTCATTTCTTCATGCTGTATCCAGCTGCAGTGTCCAATTAGTTGATGTGAGGGGGAAAAATACTCAAAATTCTGAAAAGTATAGTTAAAACTTAAGAGAAAGCATCCCTTTTAAAGAGGAATGCTTAATATTTCCTAGTATGTGAAATGTTAATTCAGCAAAGAACCATTCTGAGCCACACACCAATGATACAACTTTACCAGTTAAGATATCTTCCAGCAGTGAAATCAGACAGGATATTGGTGTCTTGCAGAGCCAGGAGCCTTCAATAAGTTAAAATTCATAATAAATTGTCCTAAGAACAGTCATTAGGGTTGAAGACTTCAAGTTACTTTCATGCCCATACTATAAATGCTTAACATAAAGCAATAAAGTGCCCAGTTCTTTCAGCTGTCAAGAGCTCATATTCCCTCCTGTGTTGCAAGGGGGTGGACCCCTGTGCCACAGACATCAACAGCAACTTTTTATAAGGTTTTTAGCTCTCCTCTGCACAACTAAAAACAAACTGAAACTGATTTAAAGACAACGGAGACAGAACAGCTGTAACATTTCAGCTCCAGGAACTTTCCTTTGAGTGTCCTGCGTTCCTCATTTTATGTGGATTCTCAAGTGACAAATCAAGGAGGTGGGAAAGAGGCCAGGATAACAGAGTGAGAAAGCATATACCAAAAAGGACTTCCAGAAACAGCCTGTTGTTTATAAGTGGCCTCAAATACTGAAATTACTTACACATGAGTTTTCTGGAAAGCAACGTCTTCTGGCAGAAACTACTTTTTCAGAGCACGGCCCATGGGTCAGTTTGAAGCACATGGGCCACAAAGCACTGCCATGTAGTCCATGCTGGAACTTTTTTGGCATAGCTACTTCTGATGGACACAGAGCTATGGCAACTAAGGAGTCTGTGCCCACTGTGCTAGTACCAAGATTTATATCTAGGGACTCCGGAAGGTAATGCCCAAGGAAGAGTCATCCCACAAGACTCTGGACTGCAACACAGCCATACAGCCAGGTCCTGTATACTCCCCCAGTTACATCTATTGCTTCACTTGGCAGGCAGAAGCTGTTGCATTGAACTTTTCCAGGAGTATTTATGTCTTTTGGAAAAAAATGGATTTCTGGCAGAAAAAGAAAAGCGGTCCTTTTCTGACATGCAGGCAGGAAAGTGGGTTGAGGAATTTTACTTCTCCTCTAAACTAACTTTTATGATTTGCTCATGACTGATAAAGTTCTAGGTGCTGATCACGTATCTTTTCTAGCAAAAAATAACAACTTACTTACGGGGGAGTTGGACTTGGCTATATAATACCAGCACACTGGCCTTCAAATGTGTTAACATTACCTTCTTGTTCTCTTTGTGCCTATGCTTGCTATCAACAAGTAACTGTGCAAACAGCCTTTCACTCACTAATTTTCCCAAAATATTGTTACAAGCCTTGTTTGGGATACCTTCTCTGTCCTCCTAGTACTGAATCCTTTAACTAGAAGCATAACTAGAATTTACCTAACAAGGTAGAATTGTGTCGACTTACAAGGTATCTCTGAGACGTCTGGAAGAACCAGCAACTTTTTCATCCTTAACAAGCAGTATATATTGTGTAAAAATAGCTTATCTACCAAGCTGAATTACATAAAATTGGTACAGTACATCAACTGTCACTGCACTTAATCAATGCAAACTCTCCAAGCATCCAAGCATTGCGTTGTATTTTCCAATCCTTCTAAATGCCTGCATCATAAGTTCCCTAATTCATATCTGTTAATGTTAACACTTTCAGCTGTGCATCATTGAGGTTATCCCAGGAGTAGAAACCTTTTGAACCTATGATGGAGTTCCTGAAGCCTGCCAGAGACAGCAGTTCAGGCTGATCACATGCAAAGCTTTATCGAGAGTGGTCCAAAACACACCTTGAAGTCAGGTCATCCATATCTTCTAGATTTTTATTGCGACATTACTTTAAATCACAAAGGAAAAAGAAACCAGGAATGCAATGTTTATGGCATTTTGTGTCACAAAAATGAGAACAAATGAAGATAAGGTGAAGACAACCTGTACATTTAACACAATCTAGTACCTGGCTACACAAGTAGGAGATAAAAGCCAGTTACTTTTTAATATCATGGAGTTTAATAATAAAACAATAAGATATCTGGAAAACAATTCAGATTATGGGCCACCAGAATTTTGCTAACATACAAAACAAAAGGACAGGTGAATATAAGTTTTATACTTATAACTTCATAAATCTCACAAGACTTCTGCTTCCTGAACTCTGTCTCCTGCTTTGTTCCAACACGAATTCCAATGTGTAACTGAGCACGCAGAGTCTGAACTCTCTGCTGTCATACTGTATTACCCTATTAGATTTGTTCTGTATTAGATGTGACACCTTGTCTTTGCAAGTTAAAGATATCCCTACACAGTGCTCCTCATAATTATACTGCTGTTTGATATCACTACAGAAGAAAATGAAAGCTACATCCTGTAGAATTATTTGTGACATATTTCCTTAGTTATGCAGATATATACACTACAAAGGAAAACAATTTGTGCTGATACGGCCTGGAAACAAATATTTTCTCAAGACTAAAGGACATGAATATGCTTATGAGACATCTATGGGCTATCCAGCAAAACAATATCTTTTAACAGAAGGCTCTTCTGCTGAGATGGACTCATACCAAGAAACAATTTAGAACAACATACATTTCTTGTACATGGTCATATGAAAGTTAAACCAGAAATACCATCATTTCCCTTTGTCCTATGTCCTTTATAGTAACAAAGCCATATAAAACGCAACTTGGCTGCTATTATTTGCTGCAGCTGAACATTACAGATAAGCTGTAAAATTTGTACAATAATTAATAATTATATGCTCTATCTTCTTTATAAAGAATTAATTCTTTTTTTCTTTTTCTTTTAGAATTCTTTGTCTATAGGGGAAGCAAGCAGAAAATTGGCAAAAATATTTTCTCTTCTGCTCTTTCCTCATGTGCAAAATGAAATTAGGTAAGAAAAATATAATTTCCCTGAAAAAAAAAGTCTGCAAGTGAAAGGTAAGAAGGAAAAAATCATATCAAAAATAGAAAAGATTTAAATTATGTTTGAACTGCTTCTGAAATATGTTCTGGGCTCATATTAATTACCACTTTATTAGATTGGGACTGTATCTTGTTTTTCTTCAACAGAACCCTCATAACCATGAAAATAAGTGCTGCAATGCAATATTGAATACAAAGTCATCACCATGTTGTTCCAATGCAAAACAGCTGAAGCCAACATAATGTCTACCAATGGTTGCAATAGCAGAAGGACTAATCAGAGAGACAAATGTCAATGTACAAGGCAGAATTGCCTGCTCCAAGCCATCTCCTTGGAAAGAGCAAAGCCACTTGTGAGGCACCACCCTGCCACACGCAGGCAGGTGGCAGAGCATCGCCAAGGGCTGGAGAGATGCCTGTCTTGCAATGAGATTTTACATTCTCTAAAATCAATAGTAATTCAGCTGCAAGAGTACAATCCAGTTATGTTCTATCACCTTCCCTAACTACTGTCACTCCTGACAGCACCTGAAGTTTTTCTCGGTCTTCTGTTTGACATCTGGCTAAAAGAATGAGAATTACAGCAGGCAGAAAAAGTAGTCCCTCCAGCATTTCTCAGCCTCTGAAACAGGACACACACAAACCAACTTTATTTCTTGTCTTGTTGGAACCAAGATAAATAAGGAAACCCTTTTAAATGAATGAGAGAAATACTTGGGGCATCTTTTCATATTCTGGAACAAATATGGGAGTCTTTCATAGTTTCCCAGCAGTTGATACATCATCATTTTTGCATCATTTTTGAGTAGCTGCAACATAAATTGGAAGGGGTATCCCAAACAGCAGCACCCATCTCTGCATTGCAGACTACATTTACATTAAACACAAGATAAAGAAAAATAGCATACCTCTCCCTCTGGGGATCTGAACTGCAGAAGTAAGAAAAATGCACACAAGGGAAAAATTTGGCTTTTCTCTGCCCTCTGGTCTTACAATTGTACTGCTCTGCATTGTATGGATAGTAATATACAGCAGAAAAGAAATTTGAGTAACTGGAAGGAAAAAAAATAAAAATAGAAAAGAAATTATAAAAGCATCTACAGTATGCTTTGTTTGTCCATTTTATGAATTAAATTACCTGAAGATCCAAAGGGTGAAATGACTGCTGTAAGGGAATTCAGAAGACCAAGAAAGTCTTGTAGGAAGGAAGATGAATGACAGCTGTGGTTTTGAGGTGTGCTTTCAAGAGTGGCTCAGTACACAGATTAGAGATGTGACTCTGCCACACATTGTGATCCTGCCTGGTACTAGCCTAAAGCCATTATCAGCCACATGCTGGGCAGTGTGAGATATGTGAGACAAATTAGTAATAGCTATTCCATACACTAGAGACTGAGCAAGCATAATAGAAAATCATGTGATAATGGTTTTAATTTGGCAGCTAATGTGGATTTTATTTATTTAGCAAAAATAAATTCTGCTTGAGCTGATGCCTGGAGCTGATTCTTCCACCACAGGATATGAACAACTTTCTCAGTTTAAATAGTGGTTATTTTCATGTGTTAGAAATCTGAAAATATAATCCCATAAAACCGAAGTTTATATATGTAAATATCCCAGGTGATTTGATTTTCCTGAGGAATTGACTGCTCGTCCCTCTGTTTTTTGTTTTATCTCAGCCTTTACAGGGCTCATTCCTCTCACATCTCCACTCAGTCTGATAAGAACCAAGGAACTCCCTCATTGCTTACAGCCACTACTTTTCTCACTCTTTTCATGGGTTTCACTTCCTCTTCAGCCCTGTGTCCACCTGTGGTCACTCACTCCTGAGATCTGCAGAAACTGGGCTTACACATTTCAGGCCTTTTAAATACAGCCAGCAATAATTCTATGTTCTGAACCCCAAACTTGGTTATGAACCACACTTAAAAATGCAGAGGCTTTGTTAAATAAGAATAAAATTAGGCACAAAAACTCAAGGAGAGTGAGAAGTCTATTTGCACCTTGGGCCATGTAACATCTCCCCTCTTTGTCAAATTCTCACAGATTGACACTCTGACAAATTTGAAGGTCTTAATTTCACCAAAACAAAACATAACAAAACTCCAAAGCCACAAAAAAAACCAAACCACACAACAAAAAAAAAAAAAAAAAAAAAAACAAACCAAACCAAAACAAAACAAAAAAACACCAAACAAACAGAAATAAATCTGTTATGCAATAAAACCAAATAAAATTAATGGACTGTGCTTATTTTTACACCCCTATTGATTTGAAATAATTGAACCTTAAAACTTGATAGAAATTTTGATATTTCTAATATATATATTGATTTGAAACAAACATTTACAACGAAAAGCATTATTACAAAATCTACAGCTTCTTCCCTAAGAAGGCACATTTTGCATATCCTTCTTCCATTCACAAAAAGCAAGCTTAGTATTTTCATTCTTCTGTGCCCTGACTCATTGTATAACTAACTTTGTGATCAGTTTTTGACTGCAGTTTTTTTCTCTGGACTGGACTGTGTCCAGTCAATCAGGTTGACTTCTTCAGCCACAGAGAACTAGTGATGCTAACTGATATTGCCAGCAGTTATGGGAAAAGAAGAGGAAAAATTGAACAAAGCAAAATCTGACAATTTTCACATTCTAAGGATATTTGGTTTGTATTTAATTTTTCATACATTTTTAATTGCTAAAACAATTTCAGCAAATGGTAAGTAACATGAAACTGGTTTAAGCAAGAGGAAAGTTTTCTCTCTGTAAGGTCAGATATGTCATTTATGAAGTCTGGTCCATTGCAAAATCAATGACAAAATTCTCATTAACTTTGTGGCATTAGGATCAATTATTGTATAGGTTGTCTATTCCTTAATTACTTGTAATTAACTTCTACTGAAACTTCCCTCACACAAGTACAACTTTATTGACCATGTTCTCCAACTAATGTAAATAGCCAAATATGTTTCAACTTGGAAATTTTAAAATCAGATAGATACACAGTTTTAAATGTTTTCAGCAAATACCTCAAAACCAAAGATGAATGTTTCCTTTGCTTGAAGCTCATTATCTTCCCTCCAGGGCACTTCCATTAGTAAAATCTGAGTGCTTGAATATTCACATGATGAATGTGAAGGATCAGTGTACTGGAGTAGTGGGATTCTGCTGGCCAGCCCAGGAAGAGATTACATAGCTATCCATCTAAAGCTGCTAAAGCTGTGCTGATTTGCTGCAGCAGGCAGTAATAGCCACACAAGATAGATGAAGAGATGATATCTGATCTTTAGAATATGGACAATGAAGATCTATAACACAAGAGGCCTGCAAGAAAGTCTTTGAAACAGCCAAAGCTCAGGAAAGTGAATTAGGTTAAAAAAAAAAAAAAACAAAAAAACACAACCACAAAACAAAACAAAACAAAAAACAAACACCACAAACAAACAAACAAAAAAAACCACCACCACCAAAAAAAACCCAAAAAACCATATAATGTGAAATCCTAGAGAAAAATGAGAAAATCTGTTTTCACTGTGCATGTGTTCCTGCTCATCTAGCACTGATTGTTTAATGGTTGGGTATGAGATCTAATTCAAACATCTCTGTGAAGTCAATGGACTGAAAGAGAAGTCCACAGAATATGATCAGTTCGTTAGACCAGCTGGGCAGAGTCCCAGGGCCTGTCCACCACCCTGAGCTGTGGAGCAGGACAGATCCCAGCACAGTATCCAGATCCAGGCTGGGGGAAATGCCATGGCAATAAGGCAGGTCCAAGTTCAAGCCAAGCTGCCAGTGCACGGGTTGAGCTCTGCAAAAAGGGAATCTCAGAGCAGGCAGGGCATTCCTACAGCTGTGCTAGAGACCAGTTCTCCCCCACAATACCCCAGGGCAGGGGGCTAAACACACTAATACTGGAAGTCCCTGGTAAGACTGGTCACTAAGGTCTATTAGTGCTCTCAGGGCCTCAGCACAAATACAGCCTTCCACAGATTTAAACAGACCTAAATTTTAGCCAGTAATCCATTTCAAAACACACAAGTGTGTTGGATTAAGGAGGTAAGGCACTTATCTCTCACTGATTGTACCTTGAGGCAAATCTAGTCCCAGCACTAAAAATAATCTCAGCATTTCAAAGTAGCCTAATACTTACCTGTTTTGCATGATCAAGGGTTTTGACAGAACTGCTCCACGTTTCTTCTTCCATTTCTGACTACTCATCCATAGCTATGCCTTAAATCAACTTGGTTCTTTTCTATCAATTCTATCTATCTAACTATTCCAAGTCTGAGGCATTGTGGGGAAATTGGCTCAGATGTTTGTCAAGTTGTTCTGTAATAATTAAATGGAACAAGACTTTATTGATCATATGACCTTCCTGAGTGATGAGTCCCAATTGAATTACACATGAAAAAATAATCACAATGCTCTCTTGTGGTTATAATTTTCTGGTTTTCTAAACTGACAAGCATTTGCTCAATCTTTCAGTATAGACTGGAATTTGTTCTCATTTTTATGCTCCGAGAACAAAGACTCAAGGATTTCTTTTTTCCTTTTAGGTGAGGACACTAATTTTCCTAACCCGAAATACATCTGCATAAATTTTCCAACATGTTTCATCTGACAACCAAAACATGACTGCATGCATTGTGGTCAGCCAAGTTCTGGTGTCATTTTCCCTTCCTTAAATTCCCAGAAAGTCCAGTGGGTTTTCATGTATAAACAGGAGAACTATTTCCTGCAAGTGGCATATTCAAAACCAGTAAGACTATATTCAAACAGTGATAAAATGTGAAATTTAGTTTCAGACAAAGATACTGGTATTAATTTTATTATTTGCCTCCCATCAATGTCAGCAATAGACCATTTACTTACCAAATACAGAGGCCATCCCACCCTTGTATTTCAAGGAGATATTCTCATTCAGTTAATTACATGCAGTTTAATTATCTAATCCATTCTTGTTGTGAACAACATCCTTCATGTAGGTGTGGTTCACAACAACAAGCTTATTTGTTTCATTATTATAATCACTCCTAAGTCTATCAGGAAAAGAGAGTGAGAGTCTCAAGAATATTTTTAAGACTAGGAACTTCAAATTAAATTTTTATCAGCATAAAAACAGTTGAAGAAACGTTTCTGGTGATTCTTTTAAAAAATTTTGGTCTAACCTAAAATGTATTTTAATGGCCTTTGGTCAACCAAAACCTTGTTTAAATATAACAGTAGTTAACTAAGACAATTCAGTGACAAATTACTTCAAAGTACTGAAGTTACTGGAATTTAAAAGAATTTCTGGGATTTTGATTCAATGAATTCCATGAAAAGAATTTACCTAAAGATGAAAGAAATTTCCACACAGTCTTCAATCCATAAAAGCTAATGAGTTTTCAGAGACTAAAAAAAAAGAACTAGGGAAAAGGTTAACATGAAGTTGCAGTGCTGATCCTGGTCATGAGTCAGATCCTCATCAGAGTCTAATCCTGACACCATGACAACACTGAAGTACTATTTTCAGTGCTATCTAAAGAAAAATTCACAATATCTAGAGTGAAATAAAAACGGGGGTTAGTTTGTGAACTTGTTTTCAGCACTTGGGCTGGGGAACAGTGGAAAAGCAAAGTGACTCCTGCAAAACACGTTATAGTGAATTGCAGCCTCAGTAATAATTTCTCCTAATCCTTTTGAATCTTCCTTTTGGATATAATTTCTTACATGTGTTTAGCCTTTTTTTTTTCTTTCTTCTAAATATTTTAGATATGTTGAGTAGAAGAGTCACAGGGAAAATGGGCTCTTCTAGGCAATGGTTCTCCTCAGACACCTGACACATCTACTTTGGGCTCCTTTTCTACTCACAGTTTGTGGAATAAAGACTAGAAGAAATGTCTCTAGTTCATTCAGAGGAACAAACACCTTAGGCTGAGTCCCAGTAAGTGTGCCAACCAAGCCCTAGAAACCCAATCTCAAATATTTTGAGGTTTTCCTCAAATATTGGAGCCTACATCCAGAATGCCAGTATATCCAGGAAAGCAAGAATGCTATAGCTGCATATCTTGCAGCAGAGCAAGAAGAGCAACAGGAGCTGAAAACTGCAGACAGTTGTTCTTGAGAGTGAAAAGCTGAGCCAGAAGGACACAGACATCCTGGACTCAGTTCACAGCCTTGCTGCCAGCTTCTTGCCAGGGGTGAGGCAAATCAGCAAAATGCCATAGCCCAGTTCCCCACCTACACAACTGAGTCATTTCTTCCTTTCTCCCATGCCCATTCCATCTCCCTCAGTAACATCTGATGGCTCAGCAGCAGAGCACTGCTCCTGCCACAAAACCCCTCTGCACTAGCCTCCTTGAAGGGGAATGGGACATATTCATATGGATGGAGGGACAGACCATCACCTGAAAACCGTGAGAAATGTATGTGCCATGAGACAGCACGTGCAAAGTCTCCCAGGAACTGGCAAATTCAGGACAAAAGGCTGATGAATGTGCCCATCAACCAGCGATGGGATTACTCCTGCCAAAAGAGGAAACAAGAGGAAAACAGACAGGAGCTACAGGTGTGACACATACCTCCTGATTACAGGTACATCAAAGGAGTGTCCAAACATCTTGCTAGAAAACACAGTTGTACCCAGGATGACCATCCACTTCTGAGTACTGCAGTGCTGGTCTCTCACTGCTGCTCCAGCTGTGTGCAGATGCATGATCTGCACAAAAGAGCAAGTGAATGAATAGAGGGAAGAGCTTTCTGCCATTAACATCTCAAGTCTACTAATAAAAACCAAATTTATAAGAGGTGTTCTAAGAAGTCTGGTTGTGCTGTGTTCCCACACCAGTCTTGATCTCCCTTCAGGGAAACTCACAACACTTCCTCAGGTGTATTTGAAGTATATAACACAGTAAGGTCACAACTCTTTCAAGACTTCAAAGAAGCTAGTTTTACCTTGTAGTCACTGCATTATTATTGTTGTTATTCTCAGTAGCAAGAAAGGGTTGTAGTTCAGAAAAAAAAATAGTCTCAGCTTCAATTTACTATCTTGATTTATATTGAGTGTAATCTACTTCACTTGTAAACAAGTGTTTGTTCTGAGCTTTTCTACAAGGGCAGTGAAATACTATAAGCCAGTATCATGATGCAGACAAATATGAGAACAGAACTGGGTTGAACAAGCATTTCCAGATTGATGAATTGTGCGATTTGCAATCTTACTGCTCCTTTAACAAAGGAGCTTGAGCCGTTACAGTTACAATAAGGACATTCCTTAATTTCCTTCAAAAAAATCATATGGGGGTATTCTTTGTAACAGGTATTAAATGAAGACATTTGAGAGAGTTTAAATTAACTGCACTTATGCCAGGGACTGAAACCAATTAATACTAAAATAAAAATCTAGTAAGGGAGAAGACATTCATTTTGATGAACCTACCTTTATAATGCAGGTTTCTCAGACAGCAGCTTGTCCTTGGATTGTCTTGAGGTGTCCAGACAAGATCAGTAAAGGAAGTGACAATTGCAAAAGGAGCACCTGGAGTTTTGGAAGTAGATCTGAAACCTTGTTCATCTATAGAATTGTGTGCTGATTAATGCAATTCACGTACTTTAAATCATAAAATAACAAAGATTCACATTTGACACTTTGTGCTTTGGGTATGTTTGTGAGCTAAAAATACTTCTTAAATCAACAGTAACAATGTGCATTTGTTTGAGATAAAAAAACCTGTTTTACTTTTTTAAGCCAGAAAGTACCTGATGGTTTAGATAGGATTTCCTGAAGTAACTTAATGGCCAGAAGTACTTCCAAAGTTCTCATAATCCAGGAAAGAATTCTTCAATACAAGGAAAAATTGCATACATCAAACAAAAAGTTGTATCTTCAAAATATAAGTTTGGTTCTGATGTACAATTCTAGATTTTCCAGGGGAATAGTTCCTACTGCCACCCCCTCCCGCCCCCGCCCCCCCCCACCTCCCATTTACAAAGTACAGCAGGACAGTCAACTCTGAAACCTGTTTTCAGTTTTCATTCCTTTGCTGATATTTTCAGATTTAGGTCAAAGGATTATACTCATGCAAAATCATGGCAGAGAAATTAAATATGGGAAGGAATTTTAACAAGTAGCAATTCACCTCCCCAGGTTCTCAGCATTACTGACACAATGGACAGCTAATATCTGTGCTTAAAAATGCCTCCACTGTCACTTGTCTACAGCAGCAGGAGGAATTTCCTGGTTTCTTTACGCTCACCATCATATATGCTATCAGGCTGCTTTCTCATGTATAATGCTCATATGGGTTTGATTATAATTATAGATCATAATGTCCAACTTCTAAGTAACATTTTTCAGCAGTGGATTTCAAAGCATATCTGAAAGCCAGCCAGCATTTTTATTCTCTTTTTATATGTGAGAGAAGAGATTCAGAATAGAAAAGTGACTTATACCAGGATTCTTCACCCACCAGCACAGCACTCAAAATAGTACACAGTCCATAAAGCAAAGTTTTACCATAACTGCTTAGCTGTTATCAACAATTGTTAAAAATCATAGAGGAAACACTTGCATATTGGAAAGAGTGGAATACTTGCTCTTTTCTGACAGCAGAAGTATTTTTGGGTTTTTGCCCACCAAGTTGATATAAGACATTGCCTAGCTAAGGGCAGCAGCATTTTTAACCAGCAGACAGATTATCTGACAGAGGTCTCCATACTGCTCTCTCTAAAGGTAAATTGGAAGAGAAAATGGGAACTTTTAGCAGTACAGAGACAGATAAAGCCAGAAAAAAACAGGCAGATGAAGCAAAAAAGAAAACTGTGTGATCAGCAACACCAAAGGGCAATATGAATCATAAGGCAACTGAGAAATCAATTCAGTTGTGAGACTGTCCAATGAGGCACATTTCCCTGACATTTCCCTGACAAGTGGAGTCAAATAGAAGACCTCCAATTCCAGACTCTCCTGCAGGGAGCTTCTCTCAGCCCCAGAGCCAGCCATTCTCTGGTGGGACTTGCCAAGACTATGTCCTTGAGTCTCTAACACACAGTAATACCAGAGCAGATCACTATAAAGCCTGATTCATCCATTATCTCTCATACAACTGCCTTGATTTTCAAAACATTCCTTTTTTTTTTTTTTTTTATGCAGAAGTATAGAAACTGCCAATGATGAGACCACAAAGCATGTCTAGGCTCAGGTTATAAGTCCAAAGAGACCATCCAGAAATCAGTTTCTGGATGAACGAGCCAGCAACTCAGATTTAGGGGCAGTGAGAGTCACCCAAATCTGGTCCACAACACCTAAAGATTACACAAAACTGCACATCTGGGCTGAGGAAAACAAATGAGAAGCAAGGCTAGACTGAAAAAGAAAAAAAAATCTCACATTACATGCCTGGGTGGAAAAACAGAGTGAATTATACAACTGCGAGTGGGCATCTCTTGCATATAGTATAAGGCAGAGGACAACTGGGAATGGTGGTTTTCAAAATGTTGTTGGCACAGCTCATCCTCCCAGAGTCAGGTACAAGAGCAGTAGCTAAAGGAGTAGTGGACTGAACATACCACACTGATTTGAAATCTGATTACATCAATGGAAGCATTGCATCTGGCATCAAGTGTTTTTGGATCACACCCAATATCAACAGCAGCTTTGAACTGGAACAAACTTTCATCATTACACAGATCTTCCTTGGGCTCCATCTTTTCCAGTTTTATTTAACACAGAATGACAGCCCCCTTTGCAAATTAAACAGCTGGGGAACAAATTAGCCAGATCTACTTACAGTGTAGAAAATTAAGAACATAAGACAGATTTTTGCAGTATCAGTGAGAAAGCTCTGGAAGTATTCAAATTAAATTAAAGTTAAAATTCATCCAGTGAACCAGGCTCACTGGTTTGCTCAGTGTGTTCACACCTCTCAGCACACTGATCTCTAGGCATAGCAGGAGTACAAGGGCACGGACCAGCAATGCCCCATGAATCTGCAAAGGTTTGTTCCAGTTGATGTCACAGTAATACTTCCCAAAGGCATAAACTAATTTAAGAGACCACAGAAAAATTCAGTTTATTAAAAAGATAGAGGGAAAGAATGAAGAACAATTGATGCAAGTTAGAGTGAAAGGAACATTTAATTTCACAGAGAAGTTGCACACAAATTTAGCATGCTCACATGTATTTGGTGAAATACAAATATGCGATAAATACCAACTGTGCTTTTTTGTCTCAGATTTTTTCTAGATAACATCCTCCAAAAGACCTTTCTAATACCTTAACTTCACCTATTAACAGAGTCTTAAAAATTCAGCACGTCGTTAATTGAAATAAAGAAGCTGATTCCCCACTGGAAATCCCAAAACACATGGCATAGCAAAAGGAACTACAAGACAAATGGGTCTTGTAGCTGACAATGGGTCTGACATAGCTGACTTTGCCAACAGTCTGGAAGGGCTCCCCTTAGCCACTCCTCCAAAAGCTTACTTCCAAACATACTCTCATACAGAAATCAGTTCTCTGCACCTTAAGATAAGTACATATAAAATATGATGTGGATTTTGTCATTGTCATTCCTCAGAGTTTTGTTTTTCTTGGCCAACAGCAGGAAAAAGATATAAGACAGTAGAGAGAAAAAAAGAAGACACAGACATTCAGGAGTGAAGGTGAAGTAAGAATGTGAGACAAGGAAATGTAAGGGATGGGGTGGAAATGAGAAGTCTGGAAGGATAAAGCAAGGAATGACTGGGTGAGAAAACTGTATCTGAAAGATAAATGTGATAAGAGAGACTCAGTAAGGAAAGACAATACCAGGAGAGAAAAAGAAAGCATATAAAAAAATAATACCTTATTCCTTCAAAATTGTCATAACCTATAAACAGAGCATGACTGACTTAAAGATTCACTATCAATGTTCATTCTATCATTGCCTAATTTGGTTTTTGGCAGGTGCTTAACTTTTCAACCTTCATGTCCTTTTAATGTTGTTTTTTGAGTGCTTGTAACAGCTTATCTGGGAGGCCAAGACTTACCCATCACAATTGCAGTTTTCAGATTTAAATGCTTCTGGAGCAACCAGAGCATAAAAGTGTGTCAAAACAATCCTGTTTCATGCCCAGCACACTTGGAGCTAAAATGAAGCTTGAAATCCTTTGAAAAAAATTCACTTCTGAGAGTAAAGCAAGCATGAAGAATGGCACACCAAGAAGTACATATACATGTTATAAACCATGTACAAAGACAAATTAGGATGAAAGAGACATCCTGTCTGTACTGTCTAAACTGCATGGTACCCCCATAAATACAAGGTGTTTGCCAGTAATCATCAAAGATACCTCCAACAACATATTTCACTTCCAAGGTTTAAAGAGAACTTTCACAATGCAATCTATGGAATTCTTAGGACTTAGGAATTGCACAACATCCCTTCTTATGGATGGCATCCAAACATGAGACATCCTACTTAGCATCAAAGATCTCCAGTGCTTGATATGGTTGGATGCATTCCTGGATGTATCTCCACAGATGCCTTTGAGGGATGCTGTGGCTGAAAAACTACTGCAAATAATTTGGGTGCTAAGCAACTTTAAGCATTGCCTCCAGTGAAAGCATTTAAAACTTGCAAAAGATGCAAAGACCTTAAGTAGGCCATTTCATTATTTATTTACTATAACTTGTCTTTATAGGCTTGGCAAAGTAGAAAAGAATTTCCAAAGTCATCTTATAAAACAGTCTTATAAGATGGCCTTTGAGATATTTTCTTGCAATTACATGTGATCTATTTTGCTTGATTTTCAGCCTCCTAAACATATATTATTCATAGAGATCTTTGATGCCTCATGTTTGGATGCCATCCATAAAAAGAGATGTTGTATAATTCCCAAGAACTCCAAGCCATGGATCTCAGATCCCAAATGACAGAGCAGATAACAAATGCTCAGAGCAGGTGAGAGCACTGAGCAATGTGTGATGAGCAGCCTTGGCACAGTCTCTGATAACCTTTGAGATCCTTTTTGGGAGCCCCCTCCTTTGATCAATGGCTATGAGTACTTACCTAGTTATAGCTATTAGGCAACACTATAGGCATGGCTCTAATAAAACTGATGGAGAAAGAAAGAGAGCAGTTCACTAGTTCAGACTATAATAACTTAATATCTGTAGCCTTTCTGTTTTAATTACTCTAAGTTCTACCTTCATTTATAGTAACCTTCAATAAATAAATGCAATCCAGTCCTCTCATTGCCACAATCCTCCTTCGTTACCCTGGAAGAAAGTTGCACTAACTTAATATTTAGCCTTATTTACAGGTTTATTTGAATACATGCCTTCTTGGTTTAGCCAATATAAGCTAAGTCACTCAGTGCCACCAAGAGCAGGCATTCAGTGGATAAAAGAGCATCTGTTACTTACGTAAGGTGAAGGTTTTCCTCTGCTGCTTTTAATAAACTTCTGCATTGTAGGCATCTCAGACTACTGCTAGAGCTTTCTGCCACATCTGCTCTTCATGAGATACAAGACAAGAATCCACAATTAGAACTTTTTAAAGCGCTTTTATGTCGTGCTTTTAATTTCATTTCTGCAAGCTCGGACAATTTTAAAATTGTTTCATTCAAGCATTTCTTAAGTTTTGAGCAGACAAAAGGGAAGATGCAAAATAAGCCCTTTTAATTTTTATGCTATTAAAAGCAGCTTGTCAGGATTGGCTGGAGCAATTTACATTAAAAGAAGCATCTGTACCTTAATGAGATATTACCAATATTGCCCAAGCACCACACCCAAATAGATGGAATTCTCTGTGGTTTTATCACTTTTATCCTACATTCTCTTGGGAAAGATTCATGGCTGGGTCTGATACATTGCTGCCTCTGCAAAATTGCAATTCAGCCAAACAGCAGCATCAGTAAATGTAATGTCCCATTCAATTCATTGTTCCAGATATGACTTTCAAAGCCTAGCAGGGATACTTATAAAACAATGATATTAAAAAAGCTGTTTTTATCTTTCTCCATATATTTGTATTTACTATGGAACGGAAAATAACTATGAAAACCACTAGTGCCATTTTGAAGAGTAATAAATTAGATCCTAAAACACAGGAAATTAAAATACTATGATCCTCCTAGTATCAATGACCCTGAGTACAGAATATTATTGGCTGCATTTTTAAACAATCCAACTGATAATTAAGGCTACCGCATACACAGGGTAGTGGAAGCAAGGCAGTCACTTCAAAATGAAAACAGAGTACCTTGTTTCTTCGTTTCTTGGTTCTTTTTCTGTATATCTATGTGTAACCTTGAAGCTTCCTTGGTATCCATTTTAGTTTTAACATCTGTGCATGAACATAGATAAAGCATACAAATACATATGTATCTATATTTAATATTTTATATACTTCTGAAGGAAGCATATACAGAGCACTAATAACGTTGTTTCTTTCCCAGAAAGAGCTGTGAGTTCCAGGAGCCTGGTCGTATCTCAAGGATGACATGTTTCAGTCTCTTAGGTGAAAAGAGGCAAGGAGATAGCCAGCTGGCTCATGTGAAGTTAAATCTTCTGTGCCAGCTGGACAAGCAGTAGCTTTGCTGTTAGCTTTGGAGGCTGCTGCCTGCCTACTAACTACAGGAAGACCAGAGGAGTTAAGAAGCAAAACCTACATGCAAACAATTTTCCATCCCATATGGAGTTGTCATTATCCCTCTGAGCCTAATTAGGTTTGCCAGATTTACAGTGCTGAAATGCAGCAATACCCTGAGTCAGACTGCTCAGCTGCTTGCCACTCACACGGCATTTCCAAGTCAGGCCTCGTTACCCTCCTGGCAGTGAACAATGAGGAGAAGGAGGCACATTAGTGCTGCTGGTCCAAGAGGGAAGCTGAAAAACTCCTGAAAGAAGAAAGGAATAAGATGCTTTAAAAAAGTGGAATATGGACCTGTTCCTAACCCTTCTGATCCCTAAACCTCAAATACCTGGTTATAGTCTTTCAGTTCAGGCACAGCCAGTGTGTCTGCCACAAGATAAGACTTTCTGCAAATAACCTTAAAAAACCCATTTTCACTGACTCTCAGCTGCTGAACTTGAAGGAACATACAGAATATATTTCATTTCTTTTATCTTTCACTGACTTAGTATAATAATTACCACATTTTTTGCAACATTGCCAAATACACCTGAGCATGTCACTTAGTTTGAAACCCCTGAGACAGAGGCCATGGCTGAACTCAAATTGTAAGTTGTCAAGGACTGTTAAATTGATTATGTGTATGTAAGTTTTATAGACAAAGGAACTAAAGGGCAGAATCTGACTCACACTTATCCTGCAGATCTGTGGCAGGAATGAGAACAGAGCACATATGCCTTGACCTCAATCTTGCGTGTAAGCCAAGTGCACTGTCTCTTGATTTAACCTGTAAATTTAGTGAAGAGACAGCTGTGAGAGTTATGGTATCTCCTGCTAACCAAGACCACTAACACACTGGGTATTTGGAGAAACTCTTTCCACAGTTATGCAGGAAATACCAAGTATAATCTCCAAGGAAGAAGTCAGCTTGTTCAAATGAAGTAATCTTAATTCTAAATCTTTGTTCCAGATGTAAACAAAGACCTCCAAAAAATGCCACCTGTACTATCTTCTATTACTCCAACTGAGTAATACTGAGTATTACTCTACTGAGCCCAGAAACACAAAGGAGAAAAAAACCAAGAAAATTGACCTGAGGTAGATTTAAAATTATTTCATATCAAGCCAGCAATATTAGAGAACTACCCCACACAGTGTTTCACCCATACTTTTGATTCATGAAGATGGGACCACCTCTCTGAATCATATCAAGCTGCTTACTGTTGCAAAGAAATTGTACTGATGACACAACAGGGCAACATTAAAAGCATGTAGAATGTGAGATAAATTCAATATAATTGAAAAAATAATTCACAAAATAAGCACAGGCATTCCAGATTCTGCAGCCTACAGCCCTGACCTGTGACAGTCAAGAATGTGACCAAAGTGCTCTGCATCTCTTCCTGCCTATCCATTAGGGCTTGCTCCCTTTTC
Source organism: Phylloscopus trochilus trochilus (assembly GCA_016584745.2). Lineage (NCBI taxonomy): Eukaryota > Metazoa > Chordata > Aves > Passeriformes > Phylloscopidae > Phylloscopus > Phylloscopus trochilus. Next base: position 37,891,685 of record WQNJ02000546.1, read on the forward strand.
AGCTGGGAAAGGGAAGGCAGCTTTAGCTCTCATCAGACAGACCAAGTCCTGGCATGTAACAAAACTTTCTAGCAAAGGCTACCAAGGGATGTGGATCATAAAGTTAATCTCAGAGTTCAACAGCTGGAAAGGCCTGGTAACAGAGATTTCAATGACCATGAACAATAAATATAGACATAAAAAAGACAAATGCAATCCTGTGGCAACACACATGGTAGAAGAAGTCAAAGCACCATGTATTTACCTCTGTAAGACCTTATTTAGAATTAAGCTTACAATTTTTAGTTACTTATTTTATGATGCATTAAGACTACTACAAGTCAGAGGAGGGCTAAGATGATGAGAGGAGTAAAGGTTATTTTACATAAAAAGCACAAAATCCAGGAAAAAAAAAGAGAGAAATGCCAGCAGCCTTCGGACAGCTGTATATGAATTCACTGGGTTAAGAACACTGGAGGAAGAGATCAGCTGTTGAAATGCAGTGCAGAATGAAGAGTCAATGTATATAAGCACAGAGTGGACCATCCATAAGACAAAAGCATATTCAGAATGTTCTGCCCATGCAGGTAAGAGGAGAAGACAGCTGAACCAATTTCAATGGAGCTGGTGCATTTATAGATAGGTTGATATGTCAATATGCTTAGCACAGCAGCTTGGATTTGATGATCTATGAAATCCTTTTCACTTCTGTCATCACATCTTTTGCTAAGTGATTATTGTAGTGATGGAATTACGAAAATTCATGTATCACTACAACAAAACCCATCACGGGCTGCTGCTGAACAAAGCAGATCCTTTCAGAATCTTTATACTGTTTTGCTGGGGGTGGGGGGAAGGTTGCATTGTGTGTCCAAAAATCTTAAATTTTTTTACCTATATAAATTTGACACCTAAAAAATACTGGTTTTAGGCAAACTTTACCAGGCTGATAAACTTTATCTTTCAGTCTCTAAGCCCATCTAATACTTGTCCCATGAAACCTGGATGATACCAGAATCTATCATTTTACTCTTTGAGGTCATTTATAACAACATCAGCCATCTGCCCTTAGAGTGGCAAAACACGAGACATGAATGCAAATTGAAGGTGAGACATTTGTCACCACAGCAGAAACAATTTCATTCCAGATAACATGTGTGATATACAACCATTCCTCATACTTTATTTTTCTTTGTTTGGCTTTATTTATGGGCCATAAAACTGTAATTCAGCAGTGAAGAATGAAACACTTTATTGAACTTCTATACAGTATTTACACTTCTTGCATCAGATGTCACTTTTTCATGGTAATAGGACATACTGGGAATCCCAGAGCAATGAAGATTTATGGACCTCTAGACTGCACTGGTAGAAATACAGAGCACCATGAGCAGACTCTCACAAGGAGCCCAAACCAGTAAACTTTCACGTTAATTAGAAATCTCCGGAAGATTTATGGGTAACAGCTTAAGTTAATGGGAACTTCATTCTCTGTTATCCATCATTCTTGTACAGACAGTAATAATGTAGGAAAATAATAAAAAAAAAAAGAATTTAAACTAAAGACAGTGTCTGACAAAGGAATTTTGAAATGTTGCAATCTTTTTAATTTACAGCTTTTTACCAGAAGTTAGGCCTCCCAGAACTCATTATCAAGTCAGATTGTAACACTTTTTTGTGGCAACGATATTTCTAAGAGAAAGAACAATTTTAATTTTAAATAAATAAATAAAAATAAAGGAAACTAAAATGAGTCAGGGAATTGATAAGCAAGAAATTCGTTGCTTGCAGAATATTGCCAGTAGTTCAGCTCAAACTTAAGCCAGTTTCTTGTGGGAATTTGGGTATAACCTTACCCTTATGCATGGACAGCTCTGTTTAGGACATCAAGATCATTTGAGATGGCCTTGATGTCCTAAATATCAGAAAAAAAGACTAACAATTTTACAGAGGATCCAGAGTATAAGTCCAGCACCTGCACCTTAGTTCTGACAGATGGAAGCAATGGCAAAAAAGTGCCTCCAAACGCAGTTGCCAAATCACCATAAAAACACAGATGAATGCTCACAATAGGCAGTTTTAGCCAATGCTAGGTGAAACCAGCAGGATTTAAGAATACATTTAGGAATAAGGCTGTCCCAAATTTTTCAGAGATTGATTGAATCATACTCAGAATCTCAAGAGAATCACCAAGAATTAATTTTTCTGCTCTGCTTCAAAAATTGTGGGTACTTCATTTTTTCCCTCTGTTTTAGTACAAAAGGACAATCCTTGTGCAAAGTTTCATGACATGTCAATTCTGTGAGAGAACCCACTTGCCCAGATGAAAACTGTAAGTTTTAGTTGTACTGTTTTAAGAGTCACAGAACATGAGAATGTATTATGTGGATGTATCTTGAAGCAACTGCATCTGTGCATATCTAACTGAAATTGCTTCATGAGGAAAAATCCAAGCTGTTTAACTTTCCAAGCCAGGTGCTACACAGTGTCATTTTGCTGTATCTACTCATTACCAAAACAGAGTAACAGGAGTGAATAAAAAAAAAAAAAAAATCAGAGAGGTTAGCTCATTATCCTGTTAGGAACCTTTACCCCAGAATCAAGCTCCATGAGATTTGGGCTCTTTCCAGGGCTGCAGATTAAGATAGGGAGCATATGTCAAGAGCAGCTGAAACAAAACCTAAGTGTGTTTTACCTAGAGCCATGTCAGTGCAGCAGAAGAGCAATAAAAAGTAGTTTGGCTGGCCCAGCTTGCCTCGCTTCTGTCGAAAGACTGTTAATGATGGCAAAACAAACACCTTCATCGTTTATTAAAGCGTGAGTGTGTTTGTTTCCTTTTACCATGAGAGCACTGTGAGAGACAGAAAGCAAGCTTTGACATAATAGAGGCAAAATGAGCAGCAATGGATCAATTTAGAGACCTAAATATTTCAAAGCTATATGGATCACATACGGTAACACCATTGCAGATAAGCTTTTATTACCTGAACCTTGCTCACTCAGTCTGTTCACAGAGAAATACTTGCCTAAGGATTTAGGAATCTTGAGTAACTGAGCATTACCTAGTTTGGTTTTCTAGATGAACCCTTAGGACCAGAATTATATTCACATATATAAGCATCAAGAAATTTTGCCCAGATTACCAAAACTGTCTAGAGAAATGTGACACACTTGAACAAGTGTTGGTGATTGTCTCTCAAGAAAAATTCTCTGACGGGATCATCATGGGATTTGGTTGTACAACTCAGAAAATTACACAATTTAAAAGAAGCAAAATTATCAGTTAAACAGTGATTAAATGTGAGTGTTGTGGTACTTATAAAAAAACCAAACAGCTTCTAAAAAATAACAGCTACCTCATTTAGACCTTTTTTCCCAAGGAAGCCTTCCGTCACAAATGGGACCTCTCACAATGCAGTTAATATCAGTCCCAAGGTTTTTAATTCCTCAAATTGAAACACATTTTAGGATGTGTCTTAGGTAAATAAGCTTTTAGAGATGGGAAATGAAATCTCACTAACCTGTGGAACATGTTTTCATTTGTTATAGAAAGCCTAATAAATTTTTAATGGCAAATATCTGTGCTGTGTCTGAGTGGTACCTGGTGACACATCAGTCCTATGACATTAGATAAACAAAAGTGTATCTGAATTTATGGGAGAGACAGCCATTCATTAATAAGCTTATTACACTCCACTCAAGTTTTATTATTTGTCCAAAATCTTGGTTTGAACTACAATCTCTCCATAACGCTATGTTTTAAGCAAATTTACTTTATACAGGCTTTACCACTGCTACAAAGTATAATCACTTTGAATATTCACTTAACAACAATATGTCAAAATTTTGTCTCAGCTTCCTGATGGAGTTTCATAATTTCAGTCAGGACGATGTGGTCCTTGCTGTGCTGGGAAGGTATGAGATTTTTGTCAACCTTCATGCCATGTTGTGGAATCTATTATTTCTGGGCTTTCTTACCTGTCTCCTTGCTGCTTTCCTTGCACAGGAAAACAGGATATTCATCTTCAGCTCATGAATAAGTAGTCTATTAGTGCTGAGACAGAGTGATTTGTCAATATCATAGCAGTAACTTCTCAGAGATCTTTAGCGTTCCTCTTGCAATGCTAAGCAGGAGGTATTCCTGAAATAACCTTCAGATTCATCACATTTAATAAGAATCGATACTGTTTCAAATAAAGGCTTATTCCTCTCAAGCTCTCCAAACTTAACTACCTCTTAAAGGGTTCTTTGAATTTGAATATGTCATCATGACTTAAGAATAGACCTTAGAGATGTACTCCTTTAAGTTTCTCACAGAAATTTGTGAGGCTTTGTCAGATCAATTCACTCCACAAAATACACGTTCAAATTACTTTTTATATTAGTAACTAGTTGTGACATGATACAGCCCTACTGTATTGTACCTAACTCCTCTCACTGTTCATGTAAGGAGCAAAGACAAGTATTATGTGACAGTTCCTATTAAGATATGTCTCCAACACAGCTCCAATACAGGAAATCCATCCTGATTGGAAGTGTGTTTAATCATTTTCTTCAAGTCGCTGCAGTCAAGGGACCATAAGCATGTGTATTAAGTGCTTTCCCAAATGGAGGTGGACTGTTAGCTAAAGCTTACCAATGACTTAAGTCATTGCCAAGCAAAATTTATTGTGGCTTAAGTATTTTGCCTTGACTGGACAGTGCTCAGTACGAAACAGTTAACAATGCTTGACAAATTACTTTGAAAATAGTCAGCAATTTTCCTTGTTATTCCATTATCTTGGTCACTGTGACAGCTTTCAGAGCACAAATAAAAAGTCTCTCCAACAACTGCAAAATCATTATGGGAGAAAAAAAAGCAGCAAGGGCATTGGCAGCTCTTTTGGTATCTTGGTTTCTCAGGATCTGCAGTTGTTCATTGCAATTAGGAGACAATTATGGGACAATCAGGAGTAAAGTGAGGACAGAGACTTGACAAAAAAGTTTGGTTGAAGCATGCAAGTACAAAAACATAACAATCAGCTATTGCAGGCCTAAAACACAGAGCTTTGCCAGCAGCCAGCCAAGGCTATGAAACAAATCCCTACAGGGGCAAGGGACTATTAAAAATGGCATCAATTCTCCCTCCAAATGCAAATCACTCTTTTTCTGTCTATCTTGCTTCCTATAAGCAGATAAAAATCTTACCAAAACAAAGCACTCCTACTAAGTCTCTAGTGCTTCATGCAGGGAAGGGATGAGGCAGATACCACAGATGCTAGTCAGCTCACGTACCATAAACTTGCAAGGTGCTCATATACTTCACAATGAAAGCAGAATGAGAACCTACATAAAATAGAATGGCATACAAGAGCAGGGCAGGAGGAGACTGACAAGGGTATCATTACTGGGAGAGCAGGATACAAAAAAAGCTACTGAAGACATGCTGCTGCAGCTGAATTATGTAGAGCTCTGAAAGAGAACAAGCTAGAATTTAACACACTGATTTATTCCCTGTTTCTGTCTCCTCACTTATGACGTAATCATTAATCAGCTACTTTTACAGTGAGAAAAAACTGGGTTCATGATTAAATTAATCATGAATACAGTCCAGAAATAGTTCCCTGCAAGTATTCTTTTCAGCAAACACTTCACTCCCACAGCTTTTCAGAAAAAGCTCCATAGCTCATAAAATAAGTACAAACATGATCTAAGCAAGACTCTATTTAGCAATTGTCAAAACACTAGTGAGTAGATTTCCTCATTATTCACTCATCTCTGCTGGTATCTTCCCAGTCAGGGTGCAGATGAGAACCCTATGCTGCAAAGCAACAAAGGCAGGAGGAAGAGAAAAATTTCTAGCTGGACTGGAAACCTCTCTCCTCACCTTGGCACTAGGCACGTCTCAAATTCAGGGCCAGGATTGTTTCTGGCAGCTCTCAAGCAGCAGAGAGGGAGATTGCAAGCCAAAGAATGGCTTTTTGAAACAAGAACAGAGCTCCTGCAAAAGCCATTTCCTTGCCTACAATCACTCTTTCATCTCGGGCCATCTGTCTGATGGAAGCTGCCTGACCTATCAATACTAAATAACGTTACAAGGGCAGTTCTGTTCAGCGAGACTTAACGGTTTCAGCTTGTCTCTAGATTAAAATCACTCTTCTGGAAGGACTTGTGAACAAAACTAGGAGCAGGAATCACGTGCCCAGAGAATATAAATGTGCTCCCCTTTGAGCTGAAATTGTAGCTCCTTGGTGCAAGAGGCTCTACCACTGGACTAACATTAATGCTCGTTACACTAATTGCGTATTCAGATAGAACACCTGGTTTACAAATACAAGGACAACATGTTATATGTTTAAAAGCAGGAACAAAGCCCACTGACTGCAAGATCTGAGGATTTGCCTAGAGGTTTGTGTATAACAGCCACTTTGAACAATTCTAAATTTAACCAATATGCCATAAAAATAAAATACACAGCACTTCATACACTTGTCACTAGCACTAATTTAAACCACAGTGTGGAATAAGCTATTTAAATGGGTTTGTTGACCTACTTTTTAATCCCAGCTTTTGGGGAAGAAAATAAGTTAAGTAATAACTTAGAAGGTTGTTATTTCCTATAAATCATATTTCTGTATGACTTACCACACAGTATTTCATTCTATAAGGACTATTTTTTCCCACTGAATGCAGGTATAGATCAAGCCGCAGAATGTTAGGAGACAGAAAAGTATTTTCATTCATTATCGCCTTGAAGTGGTCCTCATTTGTCTGGCATTTTGGAACTCTTTTTGCCTATAATCAGGTTTTTTTCTCTGTCCTCTCATTCACTTCCATTTGAGAAGAATGAGATCATCTTGAACAAGGGAAGGATCTTGTCACCATACAAAACCATTTACAAAGAGGGATAAAGGAACTTTGTTTGATTTAGTTCATTTTCATAAAAATTCTTTCCTCAAGATCATTCCAAAAATTATTCACTTCTCTTTAATGCTTGCCCCAAGAATGTATTTTTAGGTTCTCCACTGTTCTGCTATACATCAGTGTGTGAGCTCAATTCCAAGACATTTTTCTTAGGAGAGTAATTTTTCTGTATATTTTTCAATAGTGTCCAAGTTATAGAGTAAACTAAAATAGGTCAGAAAATTAAAAATCTACAATGCATTTCTTGCCAATACCTTCTGTGTGGAAGCTGATGAACCAAAGTAACAGAACTTATGGGTGAAAGAAAGCATTTGCCTTTTTGGAGGTATGTGACAAGAAACTAACTGCAAAAGTGGGTCTCTATGACTCAGACAGACAAACAAAAGGCCCAAAATAAGAAAAAATACAACAGGTTTCTAACAAGGGAAAGCTGTGCATCTGACATGTCTCTCTGGCATCTGTAGGCAGTTCTCAGCAGGAAAATGAGCAACAAAGTGCCTTCTAAAGTCCCCATCCGCAAGCTGGATGCACATGAACAACATACAAAATCTATCATGTTTTTAACTTGGTTTTATATACAAGAGACCAAAAACATATGTGGGACCTAGAGGGAAAAAAAAAAAAAAAGGCTTTGAACTACTTATTCTGTTAGGCATTTAGCTATGGCAAGCAGGACTTCTCCATATCCTAAATGACTATTACTCAGGATGTTCATCCACTGCTCTGTCTAGATGACACAAATCACAAAAAAAAGACATTTAGAGACCTACCAGAGTAGAATAATCCTTTTCCTTTGAGGGATAGGCAGAAGGAGAAGGAACTTAAAAATAGGAGGAAAAAGATAAAAACAATTTGAGCATTCTGGTGTCATGCACATCAAATGTAGCTGTTAACACTTGTATAAGTGGCCACTGGACCTGTGCACAGTCACAGAAATGAAGGTTTCATCTGAGTAATAAATAACACATTGTCAATCTATATTTTTCTAGAAACCTATATTCAGTAAGGAAGGAACATGTCCTGCTTTCCCTGGGACATGTGAATTTCTTAGTGATGGCGTGCTTGCAGTTGACAGCAATAGAGAATTGTGAAGACAAGCTTACTTCACTCAGCAGTACAAGAGTGGTACTTTTAGCTTTAATCACAAAGAAGTAACAGTAAAGCAATCAAACAAAGCAAGAGGTACAGGAATGACAGGGTTAAATCAATAAACATTAATAAGACTAGGAAAATCACAGCACAAAATAATTTATGTAGGAGCTGGGAAGGAAAGATTAAATGAGGGAAATTTATACCTTTTCTTTTGCATAGTCTCTAATGGAGGAGAAGAAAAAGTGCCAATAATTTCACAGCAGCAGAAATGCTGTAGGAAACAAAATTATAAATAGCCCTGAAGAGTGTAAACTATATGCATGCAAAGAAGTCAAAAAATCATCTCCTGAAAAGGTCACAAAAGAGATACAAATATAAGACACACATAAGAGACACAAATAGGTTACTGGAGAAAACAGCACAAATGTAGACTTCCAACCCCATTTAAGATGAGGCAGATGGGAATATATAGACAACCAGGGACTGTACTATCACAAACCTACAAACCAAACAACTCCCTCAATATTTAGTAGCAGGTAAAGTATAATGAGATGTTTAAAGAGAAGCCTACTGATCCAGCATCCTTGATTTTTATGGTCTGCAAAGCTTTAGCTAGTTGAAAACCCAGGTACAACTATTTTTAGGGAAGGGTGAAAAAGAAAAAAAAAATTCAAAGTCAGATTCATTTCAGCTAACCATAGCCTCACATATCACCTTGCCAGGAGATTCTTTTCTGACTGAATGACAAGGTTGTATTTGGACTTCTGCACATTTGTGATGTTGAAATCATAAACAAAAACCTGACAGGAAACACAAAACAGATCTTTTGTCGTAAGAAATTGTAAGAAATATACTATGATTCAAGGTACACATTCAAAGTTAAGAGTACAAACTGCATGTAAAAGCAATTGAGATTACTTTCCAATAACCTAGTAATAGTCAAAGCCTGGAAAAACCTGTAAGTATTCTTTATAAGAACAACGGTACTGCGGATTAAAAGGAATATTTAGAAAATAGATTAACACATATTGTAAGTTTATTAGTATCTAACATAAAGAAGCTTTCAGAAGGCTTTCAGATTATCAGCTTGTTTTAAAATCCTGCATTGTCAACATTTTAGCCACTGTCAATAAACAGATATATCAACAAATCAGAGCACTAACTCTTTTCTTTGCAGTAGGCAGAATGTTTCACTTTATTGCAGAGCTCTGGGAGCAGAGCAGATCCAGTGACCTTTTTGAATTTCTTTTAGCATAAGGTATTTCCATGTGCCTCTGGCTAGAGAGAAGAGGGCCTCTTCAATCAAACCAAACATTACCAAGGACAGTGGAGAGAAATACAGAGGAGAAGTGGAAGATTAATGGTGCAGAGTGGGAAGCTTTCTCTCCTTCCCTCTCTGCTCCATGAATGCTGTCCATGTGCCACATGCTCCACATCACCTACAAGGCTACAGACCTGCCCTTTCTTTCAACTCACTGATCAGGTGTGCTATCTCCACGGAGCATTGCTGACATCAGGTTCAAAATGTGCAGCATTTTCCAGCAGATTCATGTTTAGTGAACAGAAGTTATAAGCCTGAAGCCCAAAAGGCTCCTCAGGGCCTTTGAGCTCCTGCCAGATTTCTCCCTTTGGAGCCATCCCTCGGGGCATGAAATATGTGTCACTTCCCTCAGCCAAGGTTCATGCAACATAAAGGCTTACCTTTCTTCAAAATGCTTGTGCTTATTTTAACACACCTCAGTCAGATGATCACCACATTTCTGCCAGCTGAACTGCCCAGCACCACATACACTTACCAGCTTACATTTCTTTAAAATTATATGGTTTGGAATCATGAAACTACCATTGGTATTCCAAGGTATTTCCAGGACAAATTATCTTTACAGTTTTAATGGAAAGGCTTATAACCAAAAAGAGATATCATCATACATCATACACATTTTTAAAATACATATGCATGGTAGTTTTGATATTCATTTTTCACAGCATTCCTTTGTTAAGGTTTTTCCAAAGTCTGAAGGCCATCCTCAAAGCTAGTGGAGGGTACAAAGAAAGTTAGTGCCTTTAAAGCTATATTTTCTCACCCTGGCCAGGAAAAAATCTGATCCTACAACTGAGAACACAGATTTGACACCTGGCACTGTCCAAACTCCCCACATATCCCAAATCAAAACCTTATAGTAATATAAAAACAACCCAGAGAGTGCAAGGAAAGTGAAGGCAAAGGAAATCACACAGTTTGTGACTTCATCCAGAAGACTTAGTGAGCCAAAGGGCCAGAGACCTGATTGGTATTTCTCTTGTCAGGAAAGGAATTTAATGCAGAGGACATAATTTTGTCTTTAACTTGTGTCAAGCAGTACAAGTTGTTTAAGTTTTCCTGCTAAAATTAAGTGGCATACAACAAAGACGAAGGGGTCAGGAGGAAGAATTAATGTTCAGCCACGAGGCAGTGAGCCCAGACAGGGACAGCCAGGTCTGAGAAGGTGTTTATAGCTGATAGCTTAAGATGATGAAAATCCAAGGATACAAAGCAAGTAGCAACTGACTTTGGGATTTTCTGCTGGAGTTTATACAATTATCAAAGGGCAGATTTTAGACAGAGCCTTTAGCTAGTTCCCAAGTCAACAAAAATCATGATAAATAACTTCACCATCTCCCCTTACTGTGGTATTTTCCCCTCAGGCGAGATCATACATGTCCCCCTCCTAAAGCTGAGAAAACACAGAAAATTGATTTTTTTTTTTTCCATGAAGGCAAAATGTGATAACTATAACACATTTTACTAACACTGAGAGTACAGGTGCAAAGTTGGAAGACACACAGCACAGATTTAAATCTAATCTAACAAACATTTCCAAACAAGATTTAAATACTGTACTGTTGCACCTCTAAACAGGAAGCCTTTCTGGCAGTATGGGCTTTTAACACACTCACCACACAACCCATACCCACCCACTCTGCATGTTCTATTGCTGTATTTTGTGTTTCCTTTTGGCGACCGTACCTAAACCTACTTCCAAAAGAGAGCTAAGGCTCTATGCCCAGCCAAGAGCAGCACAGTGTTGATCAGAGAAGTCTATCACAAGAGAAAAGGATATAGTTTATAATATGAAAACAGAGAGAAACAGAAGAGTGCAATTCTACAGCAGTAGCTTTTAAGGTTGTGTACTTTTTTGATATATTTTACCTCTTGTGGATGAAATCAATGTGCCTGCGCTGTTTTTCAAAATCTAAAGTAGACAAGTCCCTTTTTTTATGGCTTAAAAACATAATTTAGCCTTTGCTGAGAAGACTGATTTTTACACACAAAAGATGTCAGTCAATTACATCGAAACAATTTCATTCAGGTCACTAAACATCAGTAGGTAGCATGATTTAGTGCCAGCAGTGTATTATACAAAAGCACAACAATTTTGAGGTTTGGAATTGAAATGGAAATTGCAATGTGGATGAATATTGATGGTAAGAACATACAGCAGCAGGGAGCATCCTGCACTTACCTCGTGACCAACCCATTCCTGACAAGGAATCCTTCTCCCACACCATAAAACAGCAGTGCCGCGTTTTCTTAATTCAAGTTAATTTCTAGCATTTGCATGCAAACTCTTGTACAAATGCTCAAGTCACATATATTAAGAAAGTTAAAAAAAAGAAAAGAGGTTATTACAATTAGCTTCATACTTGCAGATTCATAAAAGCATAAGTGAATGTTTTTATTTAAAACTGACATTTTACAACATTAGATATTCCTGGCTGTGTTTTTTCTCTGAGAAAGAACAAGGATTGGTGATGACTTATGTTTATTGATCCAAAATTTCCAACTTCTTTGCTAACTTAGTGAAAGATATTGTGGTTTGGCCACTATTCATAAAGGCCAAACTTCTAATAAACATCAGAAAAAGGATTTTGACATTTTCTTACAAAAATTAACAACATGCACACCAGCTTCTTGTAACTAGAAGCAATTTTAATTGTCCATTTTTTTTCTATGGATAATTATATGACATGGGGTGATGGCTTTAAAATGAGAGCAGGTTTGGATTAGATTTTAGGAAGAAATTCTTCATTGTGAGGCTGGTGAGGTACTGGAACAGGTTGCCCAGAGAAGTTGTGGATGTCCCATCCCTGGAAGTGTTAAGGCCAGATTGGATGGGGCTCTGAGCAACCTGGTCCAGCAGAAGGAGTCATTGGCCACAGCAGAGTGGTTTAAACTAGATGATTTTTAAGATCCCGTTCAACCTAAACCCCATGAATGAGTTATTTAAGAAAATTGACCTGAAGTCACATCCTCTGTAACACACATTATGTTTCTGTACACACTATGGGGCTCCTACTACCAACTTTGAAAAATGAGTTCTAATTTAAAAAACAAACAAAAAAAAAGCAGATGTGACACTGTTCAAGATTACAACAACACGGACTCTGACTCAGAAGGCTGACAATGACTGTGTTTGTTACTTGGGAATTTCTTCCCTTTATGCTATTTTACAAAGAACAACCCAAGGGGTGGAAGAAAAAACAAACTTCTTTAATTACATTGGTCAAGTCAGAGGGACATCAAGAAGTCCCTCCTAAAGAAAGAAATGTAAACAAAGGTTTCAGTTAAAAAAACATATCTCTTGTTGACAGAACAGTCTCTAAAAAAGTTTCAAAAAAAACCAAAACATCACAGGCACGAACCAAAACTACACAGCTGTCTCAACCATCACTATTTATCTGATTCAAAACTGGCATGGTCTGTTGACCATGAGGCAGCAGATAATTCTTCCAACTACTGCATTTCTCTGTTCAAAGCAACAATTTATTCTTTACTATTAAAAAAATATCATCTCAAAAATGAGAGCTATTTCTTAGCTGTGATTATTACCTCTTGGCTCATATACTCTGACAAGCAGAGGTATTACACTATGAAATTCTTTTTCCACATGATGGATTTTATCAATTGCTCTCTAGCAATCTCTAAACTATCATGTTACACCAACCAAAGATCTTTACTCTGAAAGATCTGGAGTTATGAAAAGATTTGACATAATTTAAAAAGTGGTTAAATGCACTTCATTGCCTTCACACTTCTGCTTTTTTCCTCTACACACTAGTAATACAGGATCACATGCTCATATTCACAGGCAAAAATCAAAGAACCAAATGCATTCCAATATTGTTCTAGCACAGTTTCAAAGGGGAAAACAAATGGCCCACATCTTGGGGAACGTGGAGTGAAACCAAAAGGAACAACTGCAGCCTGCCCCCAAAAGCAGTGACTTCCCTAAGCTGAAACCAGCACAAATCTTTTATGCATTAAATGGATGGTAATTAAAAAAATATTTCTTTCTGACTCCTTGTTAAGCTAAATCACATACTTTTCCAACTCTGTCCTTCATTAGGAATGGAAAACAGAAAATATACTACAAAATCTAAAAAACTCGATACAAAGCTTATTCTGCAGATATAGAAAGACACTTAGATACAACTTGGTTTACTAACAAAAGTCTCTGATGGAAAATAGTTAATCAAGATAGAAGCCACATCATATCAATCATTGAGGAGCTTTAGGCAGTAGCAGCTAAAACAACTGCCACAAATTGTGACGATAAATGTTCCAGTAGAAGTTTTATCAACACCATCATGAGCCCTGCACAGCTAAAGCATATTCTACAAACTAGAATATATTTTACTAGTTTATAATATATAGCAAGTCAAAGAGAATAATTTATTCACTGACTGTAAGTAACCATGTACTCCTTATACCTGTGAAATAGTGTGCAGGATCAACTTAGAGGGCCTGACTCAGCTCTAACTTTTTCCATGAAGTTTGAATTAGACAATGTTATTGGCCTTGAGAATTAAGTACACCAGGCAAAACCCATCTCTTAATGCAGTCACAACACATTCACTCGAGTAAAGAAATAAAAATAACCAACCAAAAAAACACATTAATGTGGGCACTTAGCAACTGTTTAACATAGACACAAAATTTACAAATCATAACACTTAAATAATGACTCATCAGTGGAGAAAAATAAACAAAACCAGTTCAAATTTTAACCTGCATAATGTAAGAGTTCAGTGATTTTTTTTTTTTATTGCAATAACATTATATCTGGGGTCAAACATAATAGCTTAAAAAATCCTTTCAATCTGCATAGACATTTACCCACATTATTCATTTCTAAAACTGATTTTCAATTCAGTAAGATCCACTTACTAGTAACATATTTGATTATAAAACTGAGTTCCTAAACATTCTCAAAACAAGCCACAGACTTTCATCCATTGTTTTAAAAGGAGGAAGCTTCATGGTATTATGATTCTGACATGCTGGAGTTGACTACAAGAACGTGCCTGAGTAGCAGCACAGTGTTGATATTTCTACAGTCACACACTATTGAGAACTGATTGGATATTGGATTTGATTTCTGTTTGGTTGAGCTTTTTTTTTTTTTTTTGTATTTTGTTTTATATTTTGTTTTATAACCTACAGAAATCTGAGTCTGCACCATGCACTCAACGTTCTCACAGCAAAACAGGAACTGGACAAATGAAAGAAAGATGAAAATGGTATATGCCACATTCCAACCTCATCCTGCCAGAAAATAAGGTGCTGCAAAGATCAATTTTTTTCTTACCCTAAGGGTTCTCTCTATTGTGAAATCTGCCATAGGGTAAAGGAGAGAAACACTCTTAGGAAACTGAAGGAACAAGGCCAAAAATTGTAGTCCAGTAACACACAACAGGTACTTGAAGATTTTCTCCCAATGGATCAATAAACAAGTTCTTAGCAATATACATCTTCCCTATAAGCTCCAAACAAAATCAAAATCTATTTACTTGCCTTCCCCAGAATACAAAGCTCCCTCTTATTTGGCCACTTAAAAAATTTCTGCTCTGTTGGCTTGATTCTACCCTTCTGTTTGGTATGGTGCTTCTGTTACTATTTCAAGTAGATGTGCCTCTTCCAAAAGGGAAATTATCAGGGTAACAAGGCTGTCAGTGCCTCCCAGGATGCCAGGGGCATTTTACAGACTGACAGAGCTAAGAAAAAGGAACGGAAATAATCTTCAAGTCCTGACATGTTTGAGATACAACACATCGCACGTCAGATGCAAATGAAGACTGTACACTCGAATGAGCTTTTATTTTGTTGCAGGGGAAGAGATAGTAAAATAAATAAATTTCTTTCTACAGGCACCCTGAGGCACTTGGACAAGCTGTTACTAACCATTCCTTTTCTCTGCTTTCCCACCCCTCAACCTGCTATGTATTCTCTAATTTTAAGCATACATTTAAAACTGGTTTGTCATTTTAGCTACTCCACAGGATAGATTAGGATAATTTGTAAGACCTTTTCATTTACTGAACAATCAAACAAAATAAAAGGTTAATAGTTCAAGAATAGCTACAAATAAAATGGACCAAAAGTCATTTCTGGTATAACCTCATTACTTCATAGACTCAGCTTTTACTGCCTGTTTTATACATAGCATCTCTGAAGTAAACAAAGCATAAGGGCTTTCAGGAGATGCTATACATTATAATGAAATATATCAGAATAATTCCTTTCTTTAAGCACATTCCTCTGTCTCAACTTTATGATTTAAATAGGACACAGTAAAGAGTAAATAATATATATTACAAGAGTACTAGTCTGGCTTGCCTCCTTTGAGCACAGGTGACATTAGGTTAATTGGTTTTAATGCTGGGGTGAAATTTCTCTATTAACTTCTGTTCTTGGTGTTCGTATTCTGTCCCTGCATTCACTGTAATACAATCTACTGAATTAAGAAAACTATTGAAGAAATCTGAATTAGCTAGATTTTCCTGTGTGGGAAGAAGAAGGTCAAAGACATACCAAGTGATGCTGCAAGCCTTCAGGGCAGCCAGGAAAAGAAGCTGCATTCCATTATGACAAAACAAAACAAAAGTAGAGGGAAAAAAACAAAAACAAAACAAATAAAAAAAACCAAACAACACTTTGGGCAAGCTATGCAGCTCTGTGAAAGGATAAGAGATAGCTGGAGTCAGACTTTGCTTGCCAGCAGGCAAAGTTCAAGTGCTCACTGATGTAAGGTCACATTGAAATAGATTGCATTTGAGATGGAATCTTCAGTGATTTAGTTGAACTTTATGTTCCAGATGTCTTCATGTAAAGGTGCACTTCTGTAACACTTACAAGCTGTGACAGACTTGTTTTATAATCCCTGTGTTTCTGTAAAGGCCCTTACAGGAAAGGATTTAGTACAATGGAGATTTTTTTCCATATTTTCATGTTCTCTGTAGAATTGCTTTTAGACATATTTATTCAAGAAGCAGGCACACCTGTTACATTTAAATACAAGAAAACTGGGTTTATTTCCAAGAACCCACTGTGCTGATGAAAGGTTAGTTACACAAATCAGTTTGACAAATACCAAAACTTATGAAGGCTGATGTCCTTTGTGTGATGTGTCTCATTCTTACAAGGTACTGCAGATGGGATGAGCACTTTTGTGACATTTGGTCAGTCAATACATTTCAGAAGGGAAATGTGGGCCAGAAATGGTCAGACAGTATTATTTACAAGGGTGCATCACAAGAAACTTCTCCCAAACATACTGTCACCTGAGAGGCACAGGCTGTGGTTCCTGCCCTGTTCTTACAAAACACTGCTGTGTGTTAACACTTATGAGGCCTTTATTTATTAACTACTGAGGCCTTTGGGCATCTGCACTTCAGCAGCTCTCAGGCAAAAATTTATTAACTTCATCATGCAGCATCCTAGCAGAACAGTACTATCACACTCTCTCATCAAGCAACTAGTTTGATCAGAATACCATTGCAAGGAGGATATAGACACAGAACTATAAATTATTTTCTCTTCTAGATAAAGAAAATCAGCAAGTATTACAAATGTGAGATATAAAAATGAAGGATATCTACCCCAAACCCCTTTGTTGTAGTTTTCATTACAGAGCACATGAGGAATAGTGAAAAGACAACCATATTTCTTTGGTCTACTGACATAAACAGTAAAGAAGGATAGGAATTTTATAAAGCAGGGTAATTTGCAGGGCATTAAACTGTGTTAATGAAAGTAAATAAAAAGTGGGAAAATTTAGGTTAAATATTGTAAAACACTGGCAGTTGGTCACATCTGTTTTACAGAGGAACGTAAACACATAAACTAGCACACCAAAGCCAGCAAGAATTTGTGGAAACACAGGTATGAATTAGATTATTTAATATTTTTAGAATAATCTCAATTCTTAGACCACATGAAAATGAAAATGAGGCCCAGTTAGCAGTACCAATGTTTCTAATATTTGCCATTCTTTTTGCAACCAGCTCAGTTTGGAAAGTTGAAGTCCTCTGAATACAGACAACAATATTAATCACATATTGTTCCTTGAGATGGATATCCATCCCTTCTCTCCTTCACACAGGTTGAGAAACCATTAAAGAGAACAAGGCAGAAAGGCACAGCCTGTCAAACTGCACAGCACATTTGCCGGCTTCTGTCTTTTCCAGCCTGTATGACAGATGAAAAATTTCATTTTTGTGACAAAAGTGGTAATGAGGATAGAAAATGGCACAACATGAATCCAGCATTCTGACAGGGCTCATAATGAGAATCAGAATTGTGCAAAGTTAATCTAATC
Source organism: Phylloscopus trochilus trochilus (assembly GCA_016584745.2). NCBI lineage: Eukaryota > Metazoa > Chordata > Aves > Passeriformes > Phylloscopidae > Phylloscopus > Phylloscopus trochilus. The sequence goes on from WQNJ02000546.1 coordinate 37,909,297, forward strand.
CCATCAGAGCATTAGAACTCAACTCACAGGGGACTTGCTTATACCTATAATTTCCTATACGTTCTCTAGGAGCACAAAGCACTTGTGGAAAAAAGACACAAGAGCAGAATTTTGGAACTAAAAAGGGCTGCACTATCATAAAATAATAATGTGGATAGAAGATCAGCTTCAAGCCTCAGCATTGTAAATGCTGCTGATTGCACCCTCATAAGCAAATGCATATCAGTACAAACATTTTTTTCATGTACACAAGTGATAAAACACAACTGAAAGGTAGATTTCCTCTGATCTAGAAGGAAACTGGCTTCACCATTTGAAGACAACTGTACTAGTATCCATTTAGCAAATTTGTTCCTCTTAGATAGCAATGTTGTGCAGTATTCCTTAAATAGCAATACACTATTTTTTAATTATTATTTTAAAAGTTATGTGGACTTTCCAGTTTACCTTTGAGTTTTAAGAAACTGTTTTTAGAACTATCACCATCTTTCTTAATTTTTTCCCAATCAGCTGTTGTAAATGAGATCTTAAAATTTTAAGTACATAAAAACCACTTCTCCAAACAATGTTTAGTTTCTAGGAGTTGAAGAGTATAGTTTCTAAACAGTGTATAGAAAAAACACTGTAAACAAAAATAATGCAAAATTAGCTGGCAGACAGACACATGACTAGGCCTAGAAATGTTCTTATTTTGGGGAAGAGTCCCAGTTATTCCACAGTTGGAGAGATTCCATCTCATATGCATCCCCCAATATGGGAATCTTCTGCTTCAGATATGTAAAAATATCTAGGATAAAATATTCTCCCTCTCATTACTTTCCCTCAGTCTCATTATTCAACTGATACTGAAAACACACATGGGATTACAAATTAATCCCTTCTTAGTTAAAAAAAAAAGTGCAGAAATCTAGTTTTACCTTGCATCCTAGAGATCTGCGTCAGGAAGAGGTAGATATTAGTAAGTCTATACAACAAAACAGGTAGCAAGCAAGGTTGGCTCCTGCAGTCAAAAGCAGCTTATTAGACTGGACTGAAAGTTGCACAGATTCACCCAGTTCCTCAGACAGAAACCACATGGGGCTTGTCTGGAAGCATAAGTGTCTTGGTTTGGAAAGACAGGTATCCACCAGGGAAAGCTGAAGTCTCCCTTGGAATGGAGAATGTAAACCCCTATCCCCATCCAAATTATTATAATTTTGCAATTAAGGGCTTTGAGGCAAAGATTTGGGAATAGGAATAGCAGTACTTTACTAGGAATATTAACAATATAAATGTAGTAGTAAAAAACAAGCAAGCAAACAAACAACAATCCTAGAAACCCTGACAGAGTCAGAGATACAACCTGACACCCTGTTGGTCAGGGTGTTGGAAGTAGTCCAAAGTAAGTACTCCTGGAGTGGCAGATGTGGTGCTGTTGAGTAGAGTTGATCTTGAGAGAAAAAGGGTCCAGTGATGGTGAGAAGGGATCCAGTCTTCCCCTGGGAATCCGATGGAACCAGATACCTCGTGTTCCTGTGTCTCAGTTTTTATCCAGGTAGGAATGGTTGGCTCCCCACACTGGGTGGAGCATCTCACAATGGGATAATGGAATGTGTGAGCCTTAATAGCCCATCAGCAGAAGATATCCCCTTGAGGGAGGACGGTGGTGAAAGAGATAAGAAACACTGCCCCACCTGGTTTTAACAGTTGGCCCATTATCAGAAGACATCCACCCCCCTCCCCCCAGAGTTACAAGGGATAAAGAAAAACATCTCCCCAAGTGCTTTCAATAGATGAAATAGAATACACATTTTTGGTTCCATAACCCAAGACAATAAGTGGGCACTTCCACTCAGCACATTCTTTACATGTGAAAAGAGGTATTATTTCAATGGATTGCAAAATCCTAGAGTGTAATTATTGAAATATATAGTTTCATAGACAATTTTTTAAAAATCAAAGTTCTGTAAGATGGGACTGAGGGGATATATGCTGGAATAAATCTAAACATTTGGAGGCATATATGTAAGACCAGATCTTTCATGACTAAGTTATGGCAAGACCAAGCATAACTCACTGTTCCATGACCAAGTACAATTCATGTTTCCATATTTTACTTTTGCAAAATTTAGTACTATAGAGATAAAATGCTGTTGAAGAAAGCATTTAACTTAATGCAGAAGATTTAGTCTAGGGAATATATTATTAGGAAAAGAAAATCATATCAAATTATTTTCAGTGGATTTTTTTAACCCCGTATTTTCCCATTGAGACAATCACTGAAATAAACATCATATATATTTTCAAAATCCAGTATGGCTTTCCTCTTGTAAGAGCACCACGTCCTTAGTGCAAGGCAATACTTTTTTCTTCAGAGAATAACATTTCTCCAAATATAAAATACAAAAGAAAAGCCCAAAATACCATACTTTCAGTTATTTACCGCTGCTTCAGAAGACACTATTTCTGTGACTCCTCCCTGAACCATAGTCACTCATATATTTTAAGGCTACAAGTTACCAGAAAAGTCAACTCATTGGCACAAAACATCTTTACATACAAGAAGGATTCAAATTCTGTTAGAAATATGAACAGAACTATAAATATATAAAAGTTATGGTGGATATACCCTTGGAAAAGAGTAGGATGCACAAAGAGTGGCAGCAAATGGCTTATTGACAAGCCTACTGCAAAGCAGTAAAGCATTCTCTCGACTGTTTTGTCAAAGTTTTGAGCATCTCATTAATTTTTGCAGCAGTATGTTTTAAAAAAAATAAAAGCAGCAGATGAAGAAGGAAGCAGTTAACTAACAATGATATTATGTAGGTTATTAACATGTCTCTGAAGACCTAGAAGCCAGCTGCAGTCACATGGCTGGGAAGACACAGGTGCAAAGGAAATATCATGAGAAACCACACGGAGAAGATGCCTGACCTAGCGTCCTATCACACCACTACAGTTAATGAAGAAACAAGCTATACAGTACCATTTACAACTGTTTTAAAGTTTTATTTGCCTCCTTACATATTTTGCTTGCACTTGTACAATGAATGAGCTGGACTCTAACTTTCTAGAATACAGTGGTGGCAGGGAGGTGATATGCTTAAAATCTTCCAATAAAAGAATGATAAATTAACAAGCATGAGGAGCGCTAATTTTTTTCACATGAACTCATTTGAACTCCAGGAAAAGTCTTTAGATACCACTAGTAAGTTTGTTGGACTTGTTTGTCCTACAAAGGGACTGCAGGAAAAGCATTTCATATGGAAATGGTTGTGGAGTTGTTATTAAAACCTGGAAGCAACAATCTCCAGGACATGAAAGACTTTGCCACCAGTAAAAGTGTTGGCCTTGGAGCAAGAGGCAAGCACTGAAAAGATAACCCACATCACTCTTCAGTGCTTCCAGAGGTTTACAACAGGCACGTGGCACAGTGCTTGTTGTACAATACACAGTTGAGTATCTTCAAATACCCAACCCTAAACATATGGGTAAAATTTATTTTGCATGGCTTTCACCTTCCAAGATATTAAGCAAATGGTCATTGTAGCAAGATCTCGTCCTCTAGGAATCCCACACTAGTTCAGTGGTATTTTTGCATGACAGAATATTACGCGCTGTGCAAAGTGAAACTTATATTAAAAGGTAAGAGTTAGAGTATACAGATGTACACAAAACTAGAGATCTCTATTTGGTGTTACTTGGAGTATCCAGATTATTTTATTATTAGTTAGTTAGTTCAAGAGGAAAACAACAGTTTGAGGTGAAAGGGGCTGTAGGTAAGTTCCATACGTGTCATGCACACCCTCAGGCTTGGCATTTCACTGTAGAGTGAATGGTGGAACACACCCAGCTTCCCTCACACAACCATGCTGGGACAGTTGCCCACCAAGCCAGGTGGTGAATGGTGCCCCAGCCTTAAATTCCAGGGGAAGTTCCACAGCTCATACTGTCCATTCTCTTTTAGGACCAGGAAATGTTTGTAAGTATAAAAAAATGCACGTTGGTAAATATATAAAAATCTTGTTCTGCTAAATAAGTTGGTATAAAATGCCATCTGTGCTTATGTACACAAATACAAAGATAAAAATTAAATTTCTAAAACTGTAGATATAAAGTGTATAAGACATCCTTTAATAAGAGTAATGTATTAATAAAAGCATAAATTCAAGTATCAAACCATCATGGGTACCTCCACACACACTTTCTAATGTTACTCAAGAATTCCTAAAAACGTTCGAGGAAGGTGAGTTGATACAGATCTTCAAACACAGGGGTTGGAGAAGAGGAGCAAACAAGTCAAAACATGTCTGACGGTTATAGGGCTGAGCCTAGGGGACCCACACAAGGCCCCCTGCAAATATGCCAGGGGAAGGACAGTCCTGTGAGCCAGGCAGAGACCTCATCCTGTGGCTCTTGCCACAAAAAGTGACCCTGCAGTACAATCACTGCACAGAAAGGGAAACAGGAGCAAAAAACTTCAGAAGAAGATGTGTGCATGGATGGGTCAAGGAAAATTGTGGAGGGTTTAAATATATGTATAGCTACACACAGACTTAGAAAGGATGAAGGGTTGTGCTATAGATGTTCTCATGCTATTTCTTAGACTGATGTCTTCTTCCACATCCTGTGAAGTTGAAAGCAGCAAACAACAATAATTTCTGATGATAATTGTGTTCCTGGAATACCATATACAGAAGCCAGCATAACATTCAATCAACTTATTTCTTCCAGTATTCATGATGCACTATGCAATAAAATATGAAAACTCAGAGTTCTAGGGGGGTTTACGATGCCGGTATCCCCATTGTCTGGTTTTTTGCGCAGAAATGGGTCTTGTAGCTTTAAGCTAGGCCCAGAGAAGCAGAGAGGGCGAAGGGTGGGGAGAAGCACCACGAAGTTTGTCTGCAGCAACTGCACTTGCTGCCCCGCATTCCTCTTTTTCACAGCTGTGTTTTAGCATGGAGAGACTTAAGAGTATTTTTTCCCCTTGCTTTTAAGGTAGCTTCTAGTTCATTAACCGAGACTAAATGTTTTTTCTCCAGTCTGTGGCTTCCTCAGAGGAAATGTTCAGAGTTCCAGGGGAACTGTTCCTCTCTGCTCTGGTCCAGAAAACCAGCATCAGGAGTCCTAGCCAGAAAACCCCGGCAGAGGTTTTATAATTCTCAGACAGAGGCCCTCCCTTGGACACCCCCTTCCAGCTCCTAGTTCGGAGGGAGCCATACCTACAGAAAGGACTTTGGACTCTGGATCTCTGCATCTGCCATCTCTTCAGAACAACGAGAGGTCCCACTGTTCAATGTTATGCATGAACCGGTTGGGGGAGGGGCTGCTGAAATTGGCTTTTTAGAGGAGACCCCTTTCGAGGTTTGCTCTCAAAATTTGCCCCAAACCAGGACACTCAGTAACTCAAGTACTTATATTTTTGAGCAGTTTAGGTTATGTGCATATGGTTTAGTAATGGGAAATAGAATAATTCTTAGAATAAATTCCACCTTTTCCTAGAAGTAACTATTCAATATACGCGAAAAGCATCTGAAAGTTTCCCTTTGACAGTCATTGAAGACAATGGGAGCAACACCATGTAATGTATCAGCCTATAAACACAGAGTAACTCATCTGGCCTTAGTGCTTTTTACTGCAACTCTTCCCATGATCCTCGACTACAGATCCAGCCTAAAAGCACTCACTATTATTTTTTTTCTTTTTTGCGGCAAACTATAATGAGCCTTTGAACAGCACTAAAACCCAAATGGTGCTGTATCCCTAAATACCTTAACCTTGGTCTCATATGTTGGTAGGCTAATTGAAAACAAATTTCTTCCCCTGATTGTCATAAACCAAATTGCTCACCTCATTATCTTTACTTCTGCTACTTAGTATCATATTTGACTTCAAAAGAGATAGTGAGTCCATGGGCTGTTTCTGACCATCTGCTACTATACTGCATTAAAAGCAAGTGTTCACTAGTTTTGGTCTCCTGCCCAAAATCTCTCTTAAAAAACAAAAAATCACAGAACACATAGAAGCACTTAGTTTGAGTATATTTTGCAAAGTTAATGTGAATGTGCATTTGTGTTCCTGAATGAACCCTTACACAAACAATTTATGCTTTCTGAATACAAAATTAACTTGTGGAGGAATGGGAAGATTTAGGATTACGGAGAGGAAGGAAGAGGAAGACTTGGGATAAGGAACATAAGAGAAAAAACAACTGCCTGTACAGGAGTACCTTCCTTCTCCCTCTGGTTTCTGCTGCCCTTCCATGCTTTAAGGAGGATTGGGCAGCTCACTTGCCTCAAATTTCTCTTCAGGTTTATATCATTCCCTGTACTGAACCTCTTGGCATGGGACAATATGACTGAAATACCTTTGGAGACCTCCCCAGCCACTACACCACTGCCTGCTCCATTAAGCAGTGGATGTCACACCCACAAGAAAAGCTAACATTTTCATAGCAAGAATCAGAAGCAAATAAAGTCTTATTAAGCTTCTCCTCCCTCAAGGTTACTATCTCAAGCTAATGACAATATATGAGATAAGTACTGTCAACCCCTGCAGGACACATTAAATTTCAGTTAAATACAGATTAGATGACACTGCAAAAATCATAGTTATGAAGGGTACATCTCTTTAACTATCTGACATCCACTGCAAGGCCAGAGCAACAGCAGGTGCTTCTGTTAAAAGATGTAGAGCAGCAAGCAAGGTTTAGATGAAGGTCACATTTCTCACAGTATCATTTTGGAGTGAAAAAATTCAGATTGGATGACTAAGAACAACAACAAAAAAAACCCAAACAGAAACAAAATACTGAAAGAAAACATAAACAAACAAACAAAAAAAAAACCACATGAGATACAGAAAACAGCTGAATAAGAACAATTCTTTCTAGAGAGGGACAAGAGAAATTATATGGAATAGTGTTTATATTCAACTGTTACAATTTTCTTCAAGTACAACCAACCATAACCCATAGTTGCCATAATCCATCACGGGATGGATTCCTCAGAGTGTACTGCTGGATGGCGAGTCACCTACCCTGCAAAAGCAGCAAGAAAAATATTGGACAAGTAAGCTTCCTGAACACACTTAATACGGGTAAGATCAGTAAACCTGAACATAGGAATGATGACGTGTCTGCACTACTGTCTGTAGAAAGAAAACATACTCAAACATACTCTTGGTCAGAATTGCTGGTTGAACTGCTCAGACTGGCAGCAGAGTCTTAGAGAAAAACATGCAAAAAAAGAAAAAAAAAAACACAAAAAAACCAACAACAACAAAAAAAACCACAACAACTTACCTTAGCTGAAGGTTCCCTTAAGCTCCAGGGCATAAATTGCCATTAGAGTCTCCAAACTCTATGGTGCACACACATTAAGAAAGTGTCTTGAAAAACATGAAGACAATGTGCATGGGAAAACTTACAGGAAAGAAATATCACCACTAATACAAATACAGTTAATTTCTTTCTGTAAGGCCACTGTACATTTTTAGCACCTAAATTGAAGTATGTCCATAAAATTCAAATACTGTCTATATCACCTCTTGAAGATAATTTTATTTGATATCTGTACTTGGATTTTTAGATGCACTCTGCTCTTTCATTTTTGTTTTTGGGACAAGTGAGGGAGAAAGACATATTGGAGCAGCAGTATGTTTTTTCCCTCTTTCCCCTCACTCCATACCCACTGTGCTCATCATTCAACAATACACAAAAGCAGATGGTCCATTTCTGTCAACTAATATATTACTACTAAGTCCATTCATCAACCACACGATGCTCAAGACAACAACTCTCTGTTATTAACTAACCAGCTTCTGTCAAATGATTTCACTAGAATTGCTAAATTCACTCTGATTTTCTTTCACATGAAAGACTGCATCAGCAACCAAACAAGGAACATGCCTGCTGGTGAAACTGCTCTAAAGGAGAGAGGACCATCCACCTGTAGAGCAACAGTGCCACTCACACACCACAGGGCAACAGCTCAGTTAAAAAAATGCTCAGAAGAGACAAATCCTCACATGCAGTAATTAACTTGCAGCTGGTAAGATATTTAGAGCAGTAAAATCACAGACTTCTGCAGAAAAATTAGGGCACAAGAATCCCCCAGCTAGTTTTAACATACTAACTCCACTGCTGCTGAGGTTTTTGTAAAGGTTTCCTTCCTATCCCACCCATAATCCTATAAAGTCACAGACAGGTTAGACTTGTAACAGGAACAAGACTATAGATACCGTTTCTCTGCTGTAATTTATAACCCCACATAGAATTATATAAAATTATATAGAACTTTAAACCTGCCTGAGCTCTTCAGACACCTCAATTTGAAATGGAAAAAGATTGAAAGTAACTTCATTAGAGTGCAAATTTGCAGGTATTTAATTTTATTTCGAATCACTGCATGGAGCTGCAGCAGAAGAGATGTGGAAGCTGTAGAGACTGGCACTAATCTGGTTTTTGGAGCACATCTCTACATTCAAGATACAATATAATAAAGAAGAGAGAATGCATCAAACCAGGAAATAAGCAGCTATAATTCATCACAAAATGGCATATCATATTCCTCTTCTCCCTACTATTTCCCCCCAATTCCCCACAAAGAATTACCATCAAAAAAGAGGGGTTTACAGCATTTCATACCATTAAAGAAAGTTTAATCTAGCTCATGGGTCTCTACTTCTTCATAGTGAGGATAAAATCCTTTTGCTAACTGAAAAAGTTCCAGGGACATTTATGGACCTGTACGTAAAACCCAGCATCTTGAATTGCATCCAGAAAAGGCTCAGGCTCCACAGGTATCACAGTAATTTTTCATCAGCTTGAGGCTGATTTAAAAGGTTTAGTCAGAGCACAGCATGTGTATTACATTAACCAAATCTGGACATGAAATGCAGGCACTTCAGTTTAGGCTCGTGTGCTGGAGGAATCCTTTCCTCCTCCTTATTTCAGGGGAAGAAAGGCAAGTTGCAGTGGCCACTGGAGGGCCAACCAGGGCCTTGGGATAACTAGGTAGGACCATGCCTTCTCATACCATCCCTGCTAAAACAAACCTGGGCAACAACATATGTCTCTGCATGTTCATTAAGAAGGGAATATAAAAGAAATATTTTCTTCTTATTTTTGGGAAACAAAATGATACCGGACTGAAATCAGACTTTTAAGTGGAAACCTTATGTATTTTGGAAGATTACTCAATTTATGTTACAAAATAATCATGCATAGCTTTATCTTAGGTAAATTAAGAACAACAGGCAGTTGATTCCACCACTTGTACAAGTAGCATCAGTTTGGACATTTATGCAGCCTACTATAGCTCAGGGCAATCCCCTGGAAGGCCATGGAGACTGTTAGAGGCCAGTGAGCACAAGAAAATTGGTACAGACAAGAACCTTGACTGGCTCCAGGTTTTGATGATGAGAAGAGGAACTGAGAAAGAGGAAGCAAAGAGATGGTTTATCTGCTTACAATGTCCTTAAATACGAAAGCACAAGCTCAATGCAACTGAAAAGTCAGTGTCTCTTCTTATAGCTATTTTGGCTACAGATGTTACCAACCTCACTTCTGATTTTATTTTTGTTTTAAGCCTGAAGTAGCCTTTAAATTGGTCACATTTCCCATTAGCTGGTTTCACAGATTAAGAATTCATTCTACCAATAGGTGTTGGTAACTAAACTCGATTGCATTGCTGCAAGCATGGACTAACTGTTTTACCAAACAGCTCATTGCACTCCTTACAATAATACAGCTAGAAATAAGTGTTGCAATATTTTTGGTGTAATAAGTAAGAACTGTTCCTGAAAGTTCAAGCTGCTTTTAGAAACACCAGCTTATTAAAATAAATATCTAGGGTTGCCCCTCTCCCCAAAGTAATTTTTTTCTCCTTCTGAAAGGATATTATGGGAATTGAGACCTTCAGCTGAGCTAAATTGTGGAATTACATGGTAAACCCAGGAATCAGGCAAAGCCTGTCTTTCAAAGCCTACATTTTACTGCCATCTCCCTTATGTATACCAAACAGTACCTTACATTACCCACTATTATTAATGTATTTCCCTACATTCTAAGTATTCTTTTAGACTTGCTGGCTTTTGTAAAAATGTATCAATAGTATATTGCTCTTTTCCACCCCTTTCCAGTACTGTATTTTTTAATTTATCCAATATACTGACACAGAGGTGTTAGCCATGAACAAGTCAGTCGAATGAAAATTCTGAAGCAAAGAAATCTTTAAATATTTTGATTTTGTAAAGATAGACATGGATGGATGGATGGATGGATATGGATGGATGGATGGATGGATGGCAGGCAAAATAATTTTGTTTCCAAGATCTTTCTTGCATGTTTACCATATCCACATACAGTCTTAAAAATCTACTTGAAAATCTCCTAATATACTAATTCATACATTACTTACAACTCATCATTTGCAAAAATATCACATTCCAGTTTTCAGTTACCTTTCTCTTCATATAAAAATTTTAGGGTTTTTCTGAGATTTTGTATAAGTCACGAAGAAAAAATGAGCAGTAGCACATAGAACAGCTCTTCCCTTGCTATTTTTCTAATTACACAAGCGGCTTTCAGAAGCATTTTGTTACCATTTCTGATCAGAGAAATAAAAATCATAATTAAAAAAAAAAAGTCTTAGATGGTTATTTCATATAAGAAAGAAAAACTACAATGCAATTGAATTTATGTGGTGCAATCCTCTTTACTGACACAGAGTGCTGCTTTCTGAGATCAGAAAAACATCTGAAATAGCTGCCCTTCATCCATTTCACACATTCTTTAGCCAAATCTAACTGAAAAGTCCTATCTCTAATCTTCCAATCCTCTCCAATCCTCCAATACTGCTGTTGAGGGGTTTATTACTCCTCTTTCAATGATCCAGAGACATCCATCTGCATTTTGGAAATGGATACAATTTCAAGCTTATTTTTTTCCTTTAAAGAAGGACTCAAGTTTCCTCAAACAAATAATCCTCATATATCTGATACAAATTCAATGGGACAGAAAGCTTTAAAATGCTAGAAGAAAATAAGTGCAGCACAAATCTGGGACGGCATTATGGGATACCATAAATCAGATTTTGTCTCATATCAGGTCACCTTTCCCAAATATGTCTGAACTGTAGAGTGCAAAAGGCAAGGTTTCAGAAAGCCTTTCCGCTTGTTTGAACACTCTAAAGTTACAGTAAGATAAGATACATCATAATATTAAACCAGGCCCAAGCATCTTTACAGAATAGTTTTTAGAACACTTATTTAAATAATAAGCCCACTTTTCTTGAGAAAATTCTGTCTCCAAACAGTCTGGCATACTGCTGCTCATACTCATTCCATAATTTCTGTGTGTGGCCACCTGGAGCAGAGTAATTTGCAGTAAGAGCTGATGCAGTGTGGCTCCCGGTTACAGGCATAATTTGCAGCAGATCCTGCATAACTCTCCTGTAGCACAGACTGTGTAAATTACTTGGTAAACTGACTCCTCTCATATTTCTTGGACTAACTGGAGCATTTTGAAAAACCGTGGCCAGAAGAGGCAATCTCAGAACATCAGACCAGCCCACCAGCCCTCCCAATCCTTTTTTTGGTTTCTCATAAAACATTTGAGGCTCAGGTACACAACCCATGTTTTGCACAGCAGAGAAGTAAACCCATTGTTGTTTTAAACCACCTTTCATACCCCCCATGATGTTGCCCAAAGCCTGGACTAACACTGCCAAAACTGTGTATTAATTGAACTTAATTTCTGTTACAATTTATGCAGTAGTTCTTGGTCCCTAGGAATGTCCCTCACATGAGCACACAACCTACATCTGATGGCACTGCTTCACAAGGTCCACAGCATTCATGCGGGAATGCTTCTTCAGAAAACAAAATTCTTGAGTACAAGACTATAAAGACTGTGGCTTCAAGGAGAAACCAAATATTCCCTTCTCCTTGGCACACACTGCAGAGCTAAAGTCAGCACAGTCAACTGATTAGATAGGTAAGTGGAAGTGAAGCGTTTCCTCGAATTAAAATGTCATCCTTCCACACTTTTCAAATACAATTTCCCGAGGAATCATTCTAAAGAAAGACTGGCAGTTTTTCCTTATTGAGGTCCTTGAAGATAGCAGAAAGAGCAATATTTTGTGGTCCATAGGGAGCTTAGACACCAATCTGCTTTCTGTATATACAGTCTCACAGATTGAAGTGCCAAACAGATGAAAGGAAATTTCTGATAAGGCCCTGTTCCTCAGTTCCTCTTGGACTTTCTGAACTGCCCAGCTGTGCCCTTCATGGAAAAATGCAGAATACAGATTTGACTTTAAAGGCTGACTTTGCTGGAAGCCAAAGTCACAGATCTCCAGTCTTTTGTTGTTTAATTTATTCTAAATAATCCTGAGTGGCCTCTGAAAAGTTATTTCATAAAACAATTTAAGCTTTCACATACTAAACAAATACGGGAGACTGAGTCATTAAATGTCAGCTTTGCTGTTTTCAATTGCATGTACTGCAAAGAAACGTAAGACCAGAATGCAGCATCCATTTAGAGCATTGTGTAAAGGGCATTTGAAGCAGTTGACATCACTCAGCAGCTGACAGCAGGAGACTCATATCACATGTGAACAGCCTTTAAGTGCTCAAAAGTAAAGTGCTTCCACTGGATAGCTATTCTTTAAGAGAGTTTAAAACAAGAACAAAAAGCTGGGGTAATATTTCAGGTGCCATGCAGTTGGATTAATGCAGAGTACTCACAGTATTTGCCATTATGCATAACCCAACATGGACTTCTTGGACCAAACTATTTCAGCTGGGCTCACTGCTGCTAAAATAATTTACAGCTACAGAAAAGCTGTAAATGTGGTTTTGACAGAGTAATATAACATTAAGCTTTCTGTGACAGGAACTGGAGATGTTGAGTATTTCTTAACATACTGAAAGTGATTCCAATCACTGGATCTGTAATGTTGCTCACTTATTATTAAATGACAGTCATGAAACCCTTATTTCTCCTTGAGTTTTATTCATTATGAAGCATAGCTTCATTTGGTTCAGGGTTTCTTGGGCAAGAGTTTTTACTTTATATGCTTACCTTGAACCAAAACAGGCATTAACTCTACGTATTTTCTGGAAGCGAAACCAAAACTTTTATTTGACTGCACTTTTACCTACTTCACTTATGGAGAATTAAATATTTACTCCTTCAGTTAAGATCAAAATAATTAAGTGGGTTTTTTATTATTTCAGGTGTCTTGGGATACATTACATCAGATATGATAAGACCATTACACACCCCAGTCCACCCTACTACAAGAAATGTTGCAGATTACAGCAACTTTTTTCAGCATATTGGCAAAATACAAAGTACAAGGATTTCAAGTATATCAGAAGCACAACTGCTCTGGTATTGCCCTGTTTCTTCTAAAGTTCTTTTAAGTCTTCTGATGTTTACTTTTTTGTAATGGAGCTTCTCACGCACTTTTCACATAAATAACGATTGCTTTGCATGCCTTTCTGGAGGAGAATTGATGGACTGTTGGTTTGACCAGTGTGGTTGGAGAGGACAATTTCATCCTCCAATCCATGGCCCCTGTTGGAATTCTATAGATGTGGAGGTCTGTAAATAAGCTCTGGCTTTTTTGCCTTGGACATCTTAGCGTGTGAGTGCCATTCATTCTTGTTGTATTACGACACTCTGGTACATGATGAACTTGTTCTAATGATCTGTACTGCTCTGTACCAACTGTTCTGACTACCAAAGCTCCAGTTTTCTCTGTCACATTGGCACAGATTACTGCTGCCAGGAATAAAAGTAATTCAGGGAGGGAAGAGGATTAAAGTGGATAACGCTCTTGCCAGACAGCAGAACATGCACGAGCAGACATACAGTGGCCATAGTCCTTAATTCTTAGGCTCAATCCAGGAACATTCCTCTGCAGCTCTTGGCATCACAAAACTGACCTTTCCTCAGGCACTATGAAGAAGATCTGTAATAAAGAAGTTCTATCTCCTACATCTGCCAAGGGCTTTTTTTGCAAGCTCAAAAATAAAATTGCCAAACCAAGTTCAAACCAGAGTGCTTCATCCTGGAAGTGCTCCTTATTAATAATATTTGCAGAAAAAAGAAAGAAAGAAAAAAAAAAAAGGTGGGCCTGCTTCTCCAATCACTTATGCATGTGAGCAGTCTTAAAAGTACAAAAAGACAGAAAGACAGAAGAGGTAATAGTCAGGGATTTTCATTGCATTCTTGCTTTACCAGCTGACTAAGGACATAGGGATAAATCTTGGCTGGGTGTTTGACCTCACAGATATTCTCTCTCCAATGCAATATTAAATAATCTTCTCCCAACTAAACTCACTTTGAAAGGTTCATGGTACAACATGCCTTTCTAGGGTTTTTTGTTTGATTTTGTAGTTTTACTTCTTTTAAGTTAGGTTGTATTACACATCCTTCTTTTTACTCTGAGGAGTAGAATTTTTCTGGAAACAAGTTTCTTATTGCAATTTTTCCCTCCAGGCAGTAAAAGAATATTTTACAGCAAGTTAGTCAAGTCTGCAGCTGTACCAATTTTTCATAAAACTGTAAATTTGTTCCCCTCCAAAGCAGAAATCCATTTTTAAAATGATGCGTGGTTCCATGTTTTGGATCAGCTGTGATTCTGTCCACTAATCTGCTATCATGCCTGCACTCAAACACTGTATATTTTGTATATTGCTGTAAAGAAAGATGTTGTTAGACTACTAGGATTTTCATTTCATAGTTCATTTAGATGAAGATCTACTTATGGATCCCACTGCATACTGTCCAGACTATTTGTTCAGATGTAGTTGCTTCCCATCACTTGGTCCTAAGATACTTCTGCTGTACTCTTACCCCTACTAACTCAATGACAGAGTAAATGGCATTTAAAATCTTATTTTTAAAATAGTTCTACTGTGCAAGCACTGTAACTTTTTGTTAAATGTGTGCAGTTATAAATGGATATCAGCAAAGCTTATACCTAGGTGAGGAACAGTCTTTACAAAAGATTGAACTCTATGGACATCTGTCCAAGTGGTTGATGATTTGGGTTTGTTTTTTAAATACGATAGCATTAGCAACAGGAAAAACATCCAAAACTGTTAAGATTTGACACAGAAAAAGTATATAAGCCCTTTTAAATGAACATGTTGAAGACTAATAAACTATATTTACTACTCAAGCCCTTTACACACATACTGTATGCAGACACTCTCTGAAAGACACGTGCTTTGTTTACCATGGGCCACTAAACCTTCACACCTAAATCTTAGAACAGGCACCATAATACAACAGTGGATCAGGAATAGGGTCATTTCATTTGGTCTCTGCTTTTTGACCTTGTAGGTGTCCTAAAACAATAGAGGTGTTTGTGTAAGGCTGCTCTGCAAGGTTTGAGTGTAGAGAATTGATTAGGCATCTATACTGCTCCAGAGCAGAAGCTTGCTGGTAGCTGACAGCTCCTCCATCTGCTTTGCCTTCCCTGCTGACCTCTGCCAGTGCTCCCCAAGTTACCACAGGGTATCCCCCTGATTGTCACTTCTGTAAGCAAGGAATACCCATTTACTTTCCCAACCCTTTGAAGTTTAGTTATGAAGACAAAGTGTTCCTACATACAGCTGAATCCCAGTGGTGGCCAACACCAGGGAAAATACGGACTTTTCAAACAACCCAGAATTCCAGTTTGAGACAGACCTCACAAGCACAAGCACCATAGCTGATTCCTTCAAGACCAATCAGAAGAAAGTGGATTAGTCTTCCTCATCACAACACTTTGTTTTCTATATATAGTCTACACAGGCAGAACAAATCTCAGCTCAAAGCACACATCTTCCACATAGGTCTGCCATGTCCATGCTAATGCAAGAAACTTAGGCTACAGAATATAATTTATTTTTTCAGCTTCTAAAGGTCTATACCACCATCTTGCCCTTAATAATCAGTCTATTATTCCTGCAATATAATTCCTTAGGAAAACAGGCACTTTGTCCTTTGTAGTGGTTAGTGTGACAGGTACATGTTTTTCTCAATCTTAATTATGTCTTAACGAAACACATTCTCTTTATCTTGGTGATTTATGCTTTACAAACTGTATTTCTGTAACCAGAGTCCCAGCACTTAAGAGTAGTGCATGACCTCATCCAGTGAGCACAGGAACAAGTCCCTAATAGATCTAGGTGTTTTGGAAAGTCTCAAGAGAATACTGAGAAATGAACTATGCCACACAGCTCTCAATTAGCCAACTAAGTTTGGGTGCTTCCACACAGAGCTATTTGTGACTAAGCCGAGTGGCTACATTTACTGCTCAGTGATGAGCATTTCATACAGTCCCTTAAAAATTTTGTTTTCTGAAGAAAGAAAAGTGTACTATAGAAAAAGAAATCACCAGCCAAAAACATAGATTCAAGGGAGTGTGTAATAAGCAATAACAAGGTTCTCTGTAAGTCATTCCAAAAGCATTTAAGGCAGCACAACATTTATAACTGTCAAGCTATTGAATAGAAACTTCTTAGACTGTAGCAGAAGAGACTGGTTTCTCAACACTTTATGCTATGTTCCAACATCTTTACCCCCCACCCTCTCTATCCTCCCTTCCTCATCTTTGGTAATCAGCTTCTAGCTCATTTTCCAGCCTGAGGTGCTATCATCACAAATGAAAAAGAAAAGGACGTTTAGATGACTTACATTCCCAGTTTTATTTTTGGCTTTCTTGACCTTCTGGCAAGTTGTTTTACCATGAAAATTTCATTAAAGTCTCTATTAAATTCAGAATGTAAGATGTCAAGGAGGATAGAATCTATTTTAAGGGCATTAATAACTATAGAGAAGGGAATACATTGATGCTGTATCTAAACAGCAAAGGCAATAATAGCTTTCTGCATTACGGAGCATCTTTTCTCCCTTACTTAAGGGAGAGTGCTCTCTTAGATTATTTTAAGTCATTTCTTCATATCTAAAATTAATCTACAATGATTTCTCTGAGCCAAGGAGGCACAATGCGATGGAAATAAGATCTTGGCATAAAACTCTCAAAGCCATAGCATATAGATAAATGGCTACTTATCATATGGTCCGATCAACTGTAAAAATAAACCAGCTGAAATCTGTGCTTTTATTCCTGTTTCTACCTCTGCAGAGACTACTGCTCTTTTCAGAATTAATAAAGGGAACATTTCTGACCCACCTGTCACAGCCATATATGTCTTTTCCATATGTCTTATCTCAAGGCTTCCCACAGCCATGCATCAATTTCCAAGAGCCTTTCACCTTAAACATTTATGAAACCGCAAATTCTCCATGGAACTCCTTGAAGCTTTAACTTTCCTTTCCAAACCAAAACATCGTCTGAGATACATTTTTATCTTTCTCTAACATGGAAGGTCTGTAGGGAGAGCGTCCAGACAGGAACATCAAATTCCAGGACCACACTAGCAGAGCCAGTGTCCTGTACAGCTGTGTCACATGGTAAAAGAAAACACTTGCAGCACCACATAGGGCACTAAAACCACTACCAAATTAAGGTTGCACAAAAAGTGATCTCTGTGCCCACTTTCAGGGAGCAAACAGAAGTTATGCCTGCTCTAGTGAGCTGAATGGCACACACCCTGCTCTGCACCTGAGCAAAAGTATCTCAGTGCAGCTTGCATCCACATGGTTAAACTGTGCTCCCTTTTCAGTAGGACAGCTCTGTCCATAGAGCGTAGTTTATTAATCCAGACATAGCCCTAAAGGCCAGAACATCAGTAGAGCACATATTACAATATAAAGGGCATATATCAGTAAAAGTGACATTTGCAAGGTCAGGGCTGCAGCATACAGGGACACTCCATTTCAAACAAAGTAGAATTTGTAAGTGGAAAACAATAATGAGTGTGACACACAAAATAACTCCCAATCCTTTAGCTGTTCTAATGGAATCTGGCAAAAAGTGCTGAGATAAGATGCTCAATATTTTATTAAAAAGGCTGCACTTCAACATTTTAAACAGTAATATACTATTTTAAAGTGTATTTAAAAAAAAGTCTAAGGAAATCTGAAGACCAAAAAAAGCCAGATCAACTTCAGGGATTTTGGTTAAGAGAAGGAAGAGAGGCATTACAAATCCCTCCAAAAAAGCCCCAAATAAATCAAACCCAAACCCAAACCCAAACAAAAAAAAAAAAAAAAAAAAAAAAAAAAAAAAAAAAAAAAAAAAGGAGAGAGAGAGAGGTAAAGCTAGATAAAAGGGTTATTCAAAAGGGTTATTCTAGGTAGTTGGTAGAACTGGCAGTCAGATAATGCAATAATGATCAAAGGTTATATAAATGGGACAATTGCAATGTACGTATGACAAAGATTTCATTTTGATCATGAGTTCATACATCAAGTGGCAAGTTTAGAGTGCCATGGTGTACAGCACACGCACTGTTTATATAAAGTGACACTGTTATGGGAGCAGCAAAGCAGACATAATGTTCCATTAATGGGCAGAGAAGGTTATCCATGCATTTGTACCCAGAAGTCAAGGTCACAAATCTCCAAAAATACAAAGGATATCTGCTCTTTACAGGGGAGGATGGAGATGGGGGAAGGGTGTAAAATTGCCTCCTGTTTGGTTTTCTTTTTTTACATCTATAATCAACAATGGAATACACAGTGTTATTTTCACAGTTGAAAGCTGCCTTTTATTACACTAAAACTGAAGTGCATGCACTAAAACCATGTTCCACTGGCTGAACTTGGCATCTGTAGACCCTGGGCTCAACACTACCACTTTGTTCCTTGAATTATTGATCATGGACACACGGCTAACCAGGCAGTGTGTAGACTGAGAAGGACATATGGTATGGCAGGCCAATTGTCATGGCTAGTACTAAGCAGAAACTGCTACTGGATCAATGAATTTAAGTAGTCCACATTTTATTTTAAGATTTTGAAGGGAGGTCAGTAATGAAGGCTTAATAAATTACTGCGGTCTAGAGAAAAGCCTTATTATTTCAGAGATTAATGCTTCACAGGAAATAAGGGATGAGGGGGGAAGAAATCTTTCCCAAGTTTTTGTGGGAATGGAAACAAAGGAAAGTTTAAATTACTAACTAAATTAGAGACAAAGGTTGATGAACAAATGAGTTAATGAAAAACAAATTAAGAGGCAATTTTACTGTGGAAGAGATTGTGTCTTCGGACCAGTCACTAACTGAAGATCAAGAACACCCAAAATACTCTGAATGTGTAAATTCGCTTTTGAGAAAAGAAGGCAAAATAAAATCATCCGAAATAATCTAGCATGAGGTTTCCAAACAAAGAAGTTTGTGTGTGTAATATCAGCTTCTTTAGTTATCCCTACCCAGAAAAAAGCTGTTGACCATATAAAGGCCAGTTCCTAAAAACCCAGCTGACTAGTTCTGCACAAAAAACACCAACACAAAAAGCCAAACCACACACATCTACAACAATATAACTCCAAGTATTACTGCTTGGAGGATTTAATTAAAAGCATGCTAAGAAAAACAAAAATATTTTAAAAATCAGTCTTCAAACTTGTGACAATGAAACAATGCAATGGTAGTAGAATGTTTGCAGTTTTAAAAAGCTCACACAACTCATGAAAAACTCTTATTTCATGCTTTCTGTCTTTATCTGTGAGCTCAGACAGAGAGACAAAACAGAGTTAGAGTAGAACAATTTGTCTACCCCCATTTTTAAGAGATGTGCTTGTTTGTTTGTTTGTTTTCACAAAAACAAAGTAATCCCTCTGGGGAATTTCCACAGAGTAAAATTTCCCAAAATCATGTTTTGGCCAGAAGTCTCATAACTACCTAAGCAGAAATAAGCAACTTTGTCACAGAGCACGTGACATAATTACCTGTGTTTGGAGAATCAGGACACAAATCATAAAAAATTAAATTGAAATTGGGCTGATCCACTGTGGAAACCCTATAGATGGCACATCTAGAAGCAAAAACATGTTTTGCTTTAATACACGTGTATGTAATATCTAGAAGCATTCAGAATTTGAGGCATAAATGTTTCAAAAATTGATACAGTGCATGTTTGAGATGTGAAAGTATGAAGCCAGCAGTCTTTCCTGGCACTCTGTAGATAGCAAAGTATTTAGCCTAGAGGCAAAGTAATACAAAATTATTTCAGAAGGTTTCCCTGAAAAGCTTGGGAAAAGTCTTACTACAACAAAGTCCTGTAGTGTGTCTAAAGAGCTAGAGCATTTTAATATTGGTTGGAAAATACTAGAGCAGTTATTTTATGTGGATAATCTTCGTTCCATGGCCAGGGCTGTATCCAGGTTCAGAGTATTCCCTCGGGCATGCTCTAACCCAGCACCTAATGACTCCAGGAAAGCCTCCAAGAATCCCATGGTATCATGAGCAGCAGCAAAGCCAACAGAAATAAGCAAGCCATGGGCTGTTATACTAGTTAGGAAAAGACAGAGAGCAAAGGATTTTAATGATGTCTACTTCAATGACCAATATAGTGCTATACAGCATATGTGACAACTAACGATCTGGTATTTTGAAGGATCAAATCAAATAACCATGCAGATGAAATACCATATTTTGTGTCATGGAAGAATGTCACCTATTAAGGGATAACCACTTCCCTTTAGGAATCGATACTGAAGCAGCTAAATTCTCCTCCTTAGACTGTTTTAAGACAACACAGAAAAATGCAAACAAAGTCCTGGTGCAGGCCAGAGTGATTTAAACAAAGATAAACTGCCTTTTCTCAGATTTGCAGAAGGTACTTTTCAGTGGCTAACCAATTTCATTTGGGGTTTTATTTCTCCAGTTTGTCCATACACTTCCATTAGCTATATGGTCATAGGACTGACATACAGCTGCTGAAATTTAGTAGGTGTGTGTAACCATCGCTTCAGAACCGCACTTTTCATAAAAGAAAAATTTTATCTTCTCTATTAAATTCTCATTCTGCCATTAAGTTCACTCAGAAAGCCTGTCCTTAGCATATTTTGTCTCTAATTAGAAATACTATTTCAGTTAACTATTAGGCTAATTTCTGTACCTATTAAGTTTTGTAAAGCAATGTATTTCATTTAAAACATACCTCTTAAATCAGGTCAGCCCACATATCTGGGTCAAAAATTGACAGGTTTTCTGGGAGTTAAAAAATCCCCACTCTCCTAAAATAAGAACTTGCTGTTTTAGGTCAATGCACTTAATTGTGTAAATTTAGTTGCCTATAAGACTTATCATTACATTTTTCCTAAATCTACTGGCATTCTTTTCATTTCTGCCTCATGTTTCAGATTCAATGTCTCAGAAGCAGGTTTTTAATTATGGGGAAAAGTGAGACTTTCTGTATAAGAACCTGAGAATTCCTATTCATTGTCTGTACTAAGTATCTGACTCTGAAGGCAACACTGAAAGAAGATAAAGCTCTGCCTGATAAGGCTGCTGGTGGAATAGATCAGATAAATCACGTGACCTGAAATACTGCCCTGGACACTATCTCCAGTGCAGAAAGCTAAGAAAATTACTCATGACGGAATTGTTGATAGTTTAGTAGAAACTCAGAGGACACCCTACATAAAGAGTTCTACTGGATGGAAGAAAAGAGAAAAAACCACAATCAAGTTAAATTTCCCCTTCTGGTATTACTCAAACATATTTACACATATGGGGGTAGTGGAAATTTTCACAGTAAAAGAATAGAAAAATTGGCCTTTGATGTCTAAATTTGTTGGCCTTATCTTGCAAATAATAACATTACATGACTCGCTTATTAATCTGACAATATAAACTTAGAGAAAACATTATAAATTTACAAAAACATTGAATCCACTGAAGCGCATCACTGTTTACAGAATAAGACAATTGTATGAAATTGTTCTGAAAAAAAAATTTTAAAAAATTCATTTAGAAGGAGAAGAAATTAGTGTTACCCATAGCACATTAAGCAACACCAGGTCTGTGTTTCTTGCTTATAGTTACTTTTTGCAATGAACATCAAATCCTCCTTGCTCAAATCAGCAGTCTTTTCAAAACTAGTGGAGTGACAATGTTTTCCTACATCCAGCTTATGAGATACAGTCCTTGATTGCAAGAGGGCAGGGGAAGAGCAGTGCCCATCACCAGATGTCACACTACTGTGCCATGACCAAAAGTGGCAAATCTCAGCAGCACTCAGGCACTTGCATTGGGCAGGGAGGAACAGAGCAGAAAAGCAGAAGGTAATATAGAGTTGTGTCTCTGAAGTGATTTGGATGAAGTTGCTGAACAGCTACCAAGAGAGATTTTTGTTCCTAATTCATCACCTGGAGCATCTGGTCTTAAAGACTTCACAGACTGGAAATCAAGTAAATGGAGAAATGGCATTTGGCAGGGACACAATGGCCAGGGGGGGCTTGGAATGAAAGAAACCAGAACCTGAGACTCCACTTACATTGCCTCTATGCACCTCACACATACTCTGCAGTGCAGTACTCATGGTCGATGTTGCTTTCCCAGAGAGTTGGTTTCCTGATTTTTCTATCTGATTAATCATCCCCTGATTATAAACTAGGATGGTTACACAAGCTTCTGTCATCTTGCCTTGTTTTTTTTTTTTTTTACACCAATGGTTTGTTTCAAAAAAAAGTGGCAGCAATATAGTTTCAGAACTTCACAAACTAGGTTTCCTCTCTCTTGCTTGTAAGCTATCAAGAGAAATTCTAACCAGAAGGACCACTTCTGGGCAATCTTGCCCATTCTTGGATAAAAGCCTGATGTTAAGAAACAGGGCTAACTAAGAATTCTCAACAAAATAAATCCTATTAAGTTTTAGTGGGTCTAAATACCTAATTTCCCTTAGTCATCATTGACTTCATTTTCTTTTTAAAATTTAAGATTTTTAGTGCATTTTAAGTTAGCAGCTGTTAGTCAAAAGGACTTTGAATTAAATAGTGTGAATTTGAATATCCTTCCTAGAAAAATCTTTAACAGGGTCATCATCCTACATTAGAGGATAAGCAACTACACACACTTGCCTTACAGTATTTATAAAATTGCTTGAGTGCTATTTTTGTCAAGAAAATTGGAAAGATTAAGCCTATTAAACAGACAGTTTTTCCCTCAAGAAGCACTAATTCAATAAAAGTACATAAGCAGAAATCTAGAGGAACAAAACTATAAACAGGATTAAGTAGAGCTTGCCATGAACTTGAGTTTGAGAGGCAGAGATGATAAGTTCCTCAGATAGGAATAAGCTGCACTTTCACACCAATTCCCTCATCTGAGAACATCCATTTCCTTGCAATGAGCAGCAAGAACTATTCTGCAAATAATAGTAGCCTGTCTGAGCAAAAGCATCTCATCCCTCAGTCTCAGACTGGCCATTTTTCATGGTCTGTATGATGCAGTTTTGCAACTCCTCTTTGAAGGAAATGTCAATCCCGCTTTTGCTGCAAAAATCATCCAGTAACAAAACAGAATATCATGCTCTTTAAAAAAGAAGAAAAAAAAAGAGTTAAGCCTGTGCTATCTGCTGTTTGCCTTTGGGTTAGTTTTAGGGCAGCTTTCCTTTTAGATAGCTTCAGGTTAGTAAGTCCTACAAGAACTATTAAATGTGGAGAAATGCATACAAACTTTGACTTGGTGAGTCCCTAAGCCACAGATTGCTGAAAGCAATTGATGGAGTGGGAAAAGCTTCACTTAATGCCTGCCTACTCTCATATTCTTTCCTTAAACATCAAGAACTGGAAGCCCTCCCAAAAAAGAAGTTTAGCCTGCTAAAGAGAGATATGAGCACCTTTGATGTCTTGTTCCACTCTCATATTTCTTAATTCAAGTATTTTATGCTATCAAGCATATCAAATCAATAAAATTATGATTTCTCAAGGTAATGTATAAGGAAAGTTAGTGGTAAAGCTCTGCACTAATCAACTATTTCTGCAGCACATTTTCAAAATAAAATCTTTTAAATTTCACTGTTTCTTGTATTTTATCAGCCATAAACTTAATACTTTTTTTTTGCCTAAATACAATTAAGAGTTTCTTTCATTGTATTAAGGTTGCTCAAGTGGAAAAAAAATACATATGTGGAAATTAGCTGTAACAATAGCTTTTTATTCTTTGGGAGTTAACAAAAAACAAAACAAAACAAAACAAAGCAAAAAAAAAAACAAAACCAAAAAAAACACCAAAAACCACAACAAAAAAAAACCACCACCACCACCACCAACAAAAGCTTTATACTTTTCTCTGGGGCTCATCACTGTAGTATTTATTGTCCTTGAGAGTGCTGATCATTTACATGCAACCAGTCTACACCCTCAGGTAAGATAGGCAAGTCACTTTACAAAAGTACTGTTTCAGGGATGCATTATCAAAGAAACAAGAAAATTAAAGAGTCTTTAAAGAACCCAGTGCTTTTCATAACAAAGTCTTCCCTTAATATATGGTTACCTTTGGACTACAAATCTTCAGATGGGTTTGGATTTTTGTGGGTTTTTTAGGTGCAAAAAGTCTAACTGGAAAACGTTGAAGACTCCTCTCAGGCAGTTTAAGTTCCTGCATGTTTCAACTGTTAGTCAAATATTCTTAGCAGAAGCATAGGAGTTCCAGCAAGGGTAATCCCAGATGTAGCCAAGAGAATACCTGAGATGTTTTACTTTGTTAATAAACCAGTTCCCAAGAAATGGTTTCGTTTTCCTTATGTAGAGCACAGACTCTGTCTGAAGAGCAACTTCAGAAAGAATTTTTGCTTATTCTATAAGATAAATTTAGGAAAAAAATCTTATTATTCAAGGAATTGAGCAAATATTTGTCAGCATGCAGGTTAGGAATAGTTCTTTGTAATTCTATCTGTATTAGATTGTTTAATGGCTCATATGACATAAAATTAGCTGCATCTTGAACATAACACCCAGAATCAAATCTGAATTTCCAGACTAAAAGAAACTGAGCCTGTTCTTCAGTTTAGCTGCAGTCACACTCAAGAAGAACTACCTATTTTACTCTAATAGTTAAAATAGATAAAAGACTTCTAGAGCAAATACATATCTATAAAAAGCATGTGCAACTTTTTCCTGGAATAAGATGTTTAGCAATGCATAGACAAGATTAAAACTGGCTGCATTTTTCTACTTTAGACTTCTACTTTTTCGCTTTAACAAGAAGTTCAAAATAAAAACCCATCTCTCGCAAGATCCTTTGAAAATTCAAGAGTTACACATTTCCAAAAGAAAACAGCTCTTGGGAAAAGTTACACAGAAGAAATTATATCCCATTGGGAAGGAAACTCATCAGTGAATTGGAGGCAGTGAAAAGAAGGAGCCTTTGTCTCAAGAGAGTCCATTCAGCAGGCTTTGAGCTCCAACACTTCTGCCCTGGCTCAGATAACACTGGCTGTTATGGGATGCCTTTCCAGATGAGGCGAGTTGGACTCTTTCTCATGAACTTGTATCAAGAAGAGGAGGAACAGCCTAAGAGGCACCTTGCATCTCTGAGTTTCGGTGGAATCCCTTCTCCAGGGGAAGAGAAGCACCTAGAAGCATAAGTCTAGCAGAAGCAGAACATGCAACTTTGTCGAAGGGCCATTAAGCTTGAGCAACTGCGTGCCACAAATTCCATTTTGCCCAAATCTACATAGTATGTATGAGGAAAAAATTTGTTATCTTTTAACATCCTGCCCCTTACAATACAGTTGCAAATCTCTTTAGTTTATGCCTCAAATCCTTAAGAGTTTATGTTATTAAAGGATTAAAATGTTTGGCAGATGGTCCCAGAAAAACTACTGGCAGTCTAGGAGGGACTTTCTCTTCTCTTCAGGGAGCAGAACAGCTGCAGCCAAACTTAAGATTCAAGAAGAGCATCTTCCTGAACAGCAAGGTACAAATCACATTACAGACAGCTCTGCTGCCTTTCTTTAATGAACAAGTATATCTGTGTCAGTGAAACTGCTCATGACCTCAAATATTAGAAGCTATACAATAAAAATCAAAAAAACTCAAAGTCATCTAAAAATCCTTTTTTAGTACGTGCTATGATCTTGGCTATATCTGTTAATTTTGTTCATTAGCTAATGAATAAAAGTAAGAAAAGGAATTGTTAAGCTCATCTAAAGCCAAGCAGCAAACTTGTAGTTATGTTTGATGCTGCTTCTGAAGAAGATCAGTTCAGCTTTTCAATTATCTTTTATTCATTATACAAACCAATAACCAATAATGTCAAACTGAGCCAGCCACCTCTCTTTGCCACTCTGAACCCAGTAAACCCCCTCAAATTTAATGGAAATTTTTATTTTAAACTGAGTATAGCAGGTACTAAATTCCTAAGGAATCCACTTACCCCTTTTCAAGAAAACAATAATATTTTTTTAATCAGAGGAATTAACAAGACATATTTTTTTAAATTTTAGTCAAGAAAACACACTAATTCCCATAGTTACTTCAACCAAAAATTATTACATGATACAAAACAAAATCTTTTGTTGAACATATTATAAAAGCACATTTAAAATAAAAGCTTCCAGTGTTCTCCAAATGAAACAAGGAATGCAAATGTTACTGGATTTTTCTCCTGAGCATTTTTCAAGAATGCAGTTTCTTTTGATAGAAAAAGACCAAGATTTTCCTTCCAGCAAGGACTTGATGATATCCACTTTATTCCTTCCCATCCCCCCAGTGATGCCTAGTGAAACACCTGTGGAAACAAACTTTTGCATCTCTTTAGAATTCAACAGGTAGAAATATCATACTTTTATATATTTACCTATAGGCTTCAAACTAAATTAATAAACAGTTGTGCACCAGAGTGTAAACTTCATGTTTTGGCAGTTCCAGCAAACAGTAAGGATGCCAATCTCTGGGTAACATGATTCCTTACAAAGTTTAAGCATTTCCAGTTCCAAGGAGATAATCTTAAACCTAGATTACTGAAAAATTATTTTTAAAACCTCAAAATATTTGGGCAAACTAAGCCCAAAGTCTTGCATCAGCATTTAGGACATGAAAAAGAAGCTATAAAAAAGTGCAAGTACTACATTTATAGTTACATTTCACAAGTGCACTTCCTTTCCTCAGCTGTATGCATTCCAAAGTATGACTAATGACACAGTGCACACTGGGTGAGACTGCTGCTGATACTAAATTGGGAGGTGCTGTTGAGTCCCTGGAGGGACAACATGCCTTGCAGAGGGATATAGAGAGACTTGGACAATCATTAACAGTATGAAATTAAAGAAGTGCAAACGCTGGATTCCACACGTGGGACAGTAGCACAGGGCACAAGTATAAATTGTGAGATGAATGGCTGGAGAGCAGCCCTGCAGGAAAGGGTCTGGGGGTGCTGGTTGGCTGTGAGCCCTGTCAGCCCAGCAGGCAAACCCCATCCTGGGGTGCATCAGACACAGCATCAGCAGCCAGAGCTGACCATCCCACTGCATTCAGCCTTGGTGTGGCCTCACCACCAACACTGACTGCAGTCCTGGGACCCACCATTTAAGTAGGATGTGGAGGTCCTTGTGTGTGTCTAGAGGAGGGCAACAAAGCTGGTGACAGGGCTGAAGGGGATATCCTGTGAGGGGCAGCTGAGGACTTTGGGATTGTCTAGTTTGGAGAGTTGGAGGCCGAGAGGCAACCTCATTGCTCTCTGTAGCTTCTGGAGGTGGGGAAGTGGGGAGAGAGTAGCTGATAGGACACATGGGAACAGCTCAAATCTGCACCAGGACAAGTTCAGACCAAACATGAGGAAGCATTTACTGAGAGGGTGGTCAAACACTGGAACACATTTTCTAGACAAAACCTAAAACCAAAACCTGAAACCAAAAAATAGTTGATGCCCCATGTCAGTGTTTAACAGGCATTGGGAAAATGACTTTAATACTGTGCTTTAACTTTTAGTCAGCCCTGAAAAGCTCAGGTGCTTGGACTAGTTGACCCTTGTAAGTCTAGTCCAACTGGATCTACTCCATTAGATCAATTAAAATATCATTTAATAACTAAAGAAAAAAAAAGTCAGCCAGTGACTTAGGTATCAGGAAACACCTAAGTTTTTCCCATGCAGTCCTAAATTTGACCCCTAGGTCTGTGCACTCTACAACATGATTAATTTGTATGAACAGACACTGTATAAGATGAAAGGGATCATGATCCTATTGTACAATGGAGGAAGTAAGGTGGAGCATTTTTTTTTAAGCTATGACATCTTCCTTATTCAGGATTACATTATTCTGTCTAATCAGTGATTTAGAAAGGAACATGTAACTAAAGCACAGATCCTCATATTTACAAGGTTCACTCAGCTACCCAGGAAGAGAGTTATCTAATTATAGTCAGCCCTTTGACATATTCAGGATGAGAAAGGAGATCATGAAGCACAGTGAAATGTTAGTCATTCACACACACATCTCTTTTTCTGAACTCATCTAATCATTTCTTCCTATTTTTCCTGCATGCATTGACCCTCCACATATTTACCCATTTTTCTCACTGCCTTGCTACTCTGTTTTTGCTATTGCAGTATCTTTTTTAAAAATCATGTTATGCAGTAAAATCTGACAGCAAAACAGCAGCCAAGAGAATTTGAGGGACCAGTGCCGTAGTCAGTGGTGACAGAGGCAAAAGGAAACTGTTCCTTGCTGTTTCCCAACTTCTGCAGAGATGCAGCAGATGCACCTGAAGGCTTCACCAGGGTAACTGAAGTGGCAGAGAGAAGCTGCTGAGTAACTCTCAGTGGGAGAGGGTGTTCTACTGCCTGGCAGTGGCACAAGACCAACAGATAGGAAGCTCAGCAGGGGTGGTGACCTGATGCATAGAACATACAGCAGAGTTCAACTAAAGGGTACTTGCCACCACAAAGCAAAAGCAACTCAGAGAATGATCTCAAAAGCAGCAAAGCCAGAGGTTTTCAAATAAGATTTTTGAGCATCTTTCAATTAGTGAAATAATAACTCTGAGATTAGATACCTTAGACAAAAAATAATGCATAAAAATGAACAAGTTTTACGTGGCCTGCTAGAATGAAACCTGCTCAACGAAACAGAGATTACTTTCATTTCTATTTAAGGTCTTTTTTGTTCAAATCTGGCCTTTCACTGACTGACAGAACACTAAAGTACTGAAAACTGAACCCTCTTACTGAGTGGAATAACATGGACTATTTTGGAAGAATTAAGATTAAAAAAAAATCATATATACTCCAATGACACTATGCTAAAAATCAAGCATTTGGCAAATTGGCTAACTGATAATAGAGGCTAAAATATTTCTCTTGAATAGCATGCAGAAGGAAAGTATTGGACATTATTAATCTTTTATTCACAGTCAGCTGGGGGCACTGAGCCAGATCCTCTGTCCACATAAGTTTCAGTAGTGTTGTGGCCAGCTACTGTTCTGTGCCATAAAAGTTTCATGTCTCTGATGAATGGCAGTAAATTAATTATAAGCAAGCCACTATTTTTTATGACCTAATATTCATATTTACAATGAAGCACAAAGGACTTAAGCACTTATTCACTGCAAATGAATAGTCATGCAAAGGGCTCCTGAATGCCTCAATGTCTCAAAGGTGGATCAAATAGAGAGATATTACAGCCCACATGGTCAAGGAAATAAATCCTTAGTTATGCACTCTTTCTGTTGGTGTTTCCCATTCTGCTGTTCCAAAATCAAGCAGATCTCTTTAGGAGCACACCTTCAGCCTTTCACATCTTGCTCTCACTCCCTGTACTGCACAGGGTTTGCTTGTTAAAGAACTTACCCAACACCAAATGGAGACAACACTGGTTTGATTCCTAAAGCTGATTCAGTAGTCAAACGCCAAACCTGACCAGTCTTTAAGATTTCCTCTCCTTTCAACACTGTGTACTACTGGCATGATCCAAACAATATGAGCATTCCCATTCCTGCTGATCTACACCAGCCTTCACATCAGCCTCTTCATACTGGCCTACCAGATACAACAGGAGTATCACATCAAGAGTTATACCTGGATCTTGGGTAAAGCTCAGGCTGTCATCCTCATTCTAGCTTTGGAACAAAGGTGTACTCCTGGCTCAGTTGAAAGCAACACCCTTGCATTTCTAGGTTAGGGAATTAATAGAAATAAGTCTCAGGTCTAAAACTAGACCAACACCTAGATTTCTCTATGGCCCTTTTAAATTTAGTTCTGTAAAAGAACTCCATAAGCTTGCAAGGATCCCTGAAGCAATCATCAGTATTATTTACCTATACAAAGTATATCTAACAGTAAGTATTTATAGGTTCAAAGGTTATTTTATTGACACGGTTAATTTATCTTAGTTTATGGCTTAATTGACTAAGATTCCTGTGCAAATGACTTAGAAAATATTTAGTTCCAGAGTTCCCTGCTTGAAATACACAGTCTTGTAACTTTAAGGAATACATTAAAAATCTAAGACCCCGGAATTCACAAGTGTCAGGAAAACACTGCCGAACATCATTAAGCCAGTAAAGATTCTTCAGAGTTAAAAAACTTAGGCTAGATTTCTTGAAATGATCCAGTTGATCTGATGAGATAGGACACCTTTTACAGCCATAAAAAAAAAAAAAAGTAATACTATGTCTGCCTATTATGTAATACCTTCCTCAAGCACTTTCAAGCAAGAGGAGTTCACCTGCAGACTTTTAGTCCAAAGCTCATGATAAGTGCACAAACCAAGATGTTTGATGCCGATCAAACTAAGTGGATGTAAGGCAGCTAATTACAGTTACAGAACTTTATATTGTTAAATAGCAGTTGAGATAATACCTACTAAAAACAAATACAGGTTTCAGGGGAAGGTAAGAGGTACATTTTAGCTCTAAGAGAACTACTTTTATTTTTTTCCTTGCAATAGATGGAACACACTTGATTTTAAGGTCTCATTTTTACACTTACAGAACAAAATCCTAGCAGAGCATTTCACATGAATCAGACAGATTTAGATCCTGCAGTCACACTAGATACAGCTCTCCTTATTGGCTTCAAGGAAAATGCTTTTTCTTCCCAATGCCTTGGGATCCCTATTTGTAAAACAGAATTACAACATTTGCCTCCATTATAAATTACTGAGAGCTGTTGACAGAAAAGTAGTATGTAAGAATACAGCAACAATTTTAGGAAGAAATTTAAGTAGATTCTTTTTAAAGTACAAACTATGTGCATCAGACTTGTTTTAAATACTGATTTTAAAATAACTACCCTTCTTTTTTCCTTGGACTTCAATCTTGTCAAACCACAGTAAAATGAGACTTGGTCACCACTCAGCAGCAATATTTCTGCATGTACAAGAAACAAAACCCAAAAGGAGATCTGGCTTTCTTTTCAAAAAATAACTTGCCAAAGTTCCCCTGTAAATTTTAACACCACTCACATTAAAAGCTCATTTCCTCTTTTGCCTTCCAGACCCCAGTAGCTATGATCCCTCTAATATTAGATGATGAGGGTGGCTATCTCCAGAGACAGATTTATTTCCTACTGAACACATCATCATTTTCAAACATGAATAACTGTGGCTTGAACACAAAGCCATATAGGACCAAAGAAGGAGCTTATTTCTGAAAACCTGTGTTGAAGAAGGTCCCTTCGCAGCAGTAAAGCTTACACTGGGTAATAACTAGCTTCATAACCAAATCCCTAAAGCAATGATCTCATACTGAAAGGCTCTGCTTCTCATTACCAGATCTGAGGTTCATCCATCCATACTCATGAATTGTACAAATATATATATATATATATATATATCCTGCAGAATACAGCTTTTTAAAGACTGCTGTAGGTGCTAGGTTTTTCTGACAATACTAAGAGAGAGCATTTACATGGAGTTGTGTATTCCCTTATCCATGGCATGAAACACCTGGAGACTCTAGCAGCACATCTGTCAGGTAAGGCAGACAAGATCCTGTCTTCAGTATCAAAGTAGCAATGTACCAGTAAGTCTTTCCACACACCCACATGCACAAATGACCTTTTAATAAATGTCATGAACTAACAGACCTTAATAGAAACCCTTTCATTTATGCAGAAATAAATCCAAAAGACAAATAGGACCATAGGTTGCTGCATCACTCCATCCACCTTAGATCCTGAAGGAAAACAGCCATTATCCTGACTCATCAAAGTGGCATGATGCTTGAGAAGAACAGAGTAGGGTACAGCTGAGAGTCACTGCTCTCAGAGCACTGACCTAGCCATGAGAAGACACAGTCCTCCCCCAGGAAAATGACCATTTAAAACAAGCTGACAGTAGCCACAGAAAAGACAAAGCAAAAAAAGTTTGAATATGAAGTTTTTAAATAGGCTGTGAACAGGAGTTATATAAGTTGCAGACAGCCAGTCCTGAGTTTCAGACATACACATGCAGTGTTTTGTATCACTGCTCTGAAGCAAGGCTCCTGAGCCAAAGTAAATGTCTCTAATGATAACACTGGAACTTTGTAGTTTAATCTCCAGGTCCACACTCTCTGGGAGAATTCAAGCTGCACACTAACAAAATCATGTGCAAAATAGTTTAGAAATATCTTACTGTTTGATCCATAATGAAGTCTACTTTATTCACTGTAACCTTTCATAAATCAGGCTGCACACAAGTTCCAGCTGGCCCTCAGAGACAGTCATATCTGGTTGCTACACCAGCACAAATCCAATGGCTCTAGACTTACTTAAAACAGAGTGCAGAATTTGTTCCAGAAAGTTTAGGAATCTGTATCAAGACTGTGACATTTCCAAAATTGTTGTTTCCCAGTTACCACCAAGAGACTAGCAATGAGCACTCAGAAGATAACAGAGAGCCATGGGTAAACTCACTCACAAATTGTTTCACAGTACATGACTTGTTCTTAAAATATGAACCTTGTAAAGGAAATTATCATGAAGAACTTCAGAAGTGTTTTCCGGATGTTTGCATTAATAAACAGAAAATCCCTTATTGTCTATTAAGGAAAAAAATGGTATGACATTAATCATTTCCTTTGTTTAAAATAAAAGAGGAGAAAACATCCAAGAACTGTTTAAGTTTAAAATAGGTACTAAGGCAAATTTTACCACTTTAAGAAGCCAGAGGCTGATGTCATAAGTACAT
This sequence comes from Phylloscopus trochilus trochilus, assembly GCA_016584745.2. Classification (NCBI taxonomy): domain Eukaryota; kingdom Metazoa; phylum Chordata; class Aves; order Passeriformes; family Phylloscopidae; genus Phylloscopus; species Phylloscopus trochilus. Next base: position 37,942,307 of record WQNJ02000546.1, read on the forward strand.
ATTATAGTATTGGCTTTTTGCAAATATTAAAAATGAATGCTATATGTATAATGTTAGAAAACTTTGCTATATGAATATAGTTTCTTTTATTTCTGCTATGAACAAGACTTAGAAATAGTAGTGTGATATATATATATATACACACGCTTCTTGGACTATAGCATGGTATATAGAATGCTTTTTTGTTCATGTAGCTAACTCAGAAGAATGGTAAAGATAATCAGGAAATTCCCCACATTCTTGGATTATCTGGATGAAAATAGTGGTGACAGACCCCAGAACTCCAAAGGAAGAATTTATTGATCCTCTGTTATCAGGGAGTGGGACAACAGGATGGAGCCACAAGGAGAAATAGAAAATCTGATCTGCAAGATGGAATGGGGGCAGGTTGGAGGTTGAAACAAAGCAAAAGAATGTTTGAATAACGTGTGAGGGGCTATGAATACGTAACAGGCTGGTGCATTTAAAGAAGTATTTCTGAGATGGTGAGGTGTGCTCTTGGCTGATTGCTGAGCGCCCAGCCCTTAACTATTTTGCTTTTCTGTCTCCTAATTGTCTTTTTATTAAACGTTTAGATTTTACCAAGAAAGTGAACCTCATTTTTCACACTGATGATCTGTATACACATGAATTTACATATTAATAAATGCTCACCAAAAAAGTAAATTCAGGGGGAAAAAAAATCCAACGAACCAACAGAACAGACAGATACAGTCGCTAAATACCTTCAGCATTTTGAAGCTCTTTCAAAGAAAAACAAAAGGGAGACTTATGAAAAACTGAGACTGGTATTAAGATGAAAGTTTCATCTTCACACTTTAAAGATTTTCTCCCAAGCAGATCTGTTAGTTGTCTTCTTTTTTTTTTTTCTTTTAAAGTTAAAATGTAACAGGCTTAGAAATCTAAAATCAGAGGAAAATATTAAATTGTCCTAATCAGAAACTTTCTTCAGATAAAATATTAATAACTGACCCTCACTGACATAGGGTGCTGCCTAGGGCCGGGCAGTATATGACAACTGCATGAACAACTGCAGCAGCACTCAGGGACTGCCAAATCCCCAAGCCCTCTGTGAGATTTTCTCCTCTTCTTCCTCTCATGAGTCAACCTTTTGCAAAATGAGTACATGAGTTAACCCTACATTTCTCTATCCTGTGCCTGAATATGATGGATCTTACCATCTTACCAGAAAGGCTGACTCCTTTCTTTACCTAGCTAGCACTCTACTCTGCAAGGATTCCCATTAAAACCTCAGGAGGCTTTTCAACAATTAACACAGTGGGAATGGTAGTAATCAGCCTGCAATGGGGTTGTGCAACAGCCTATTTGCCCACAGGAACACAACGCAATTGCAATCATTAGTAGAAAGCTTTGGAAAAGCTTGAAAGCTTTCCAAGTAACTCATAATGCTGTGATTGTGTGCAGCTCCTGGCTAGGAATCCCTACAAAGCTGCATAGCACCTGAGCTGGGCTGTTAAAGCATCGTGAGGAGCAAACATGAAACACATTAACCTCCAAAGCACTAGCTGCAAACAATTACCAAGAGGCTCTCATTGCCTTTAAGAGACCTCATGTAAACCCAAGTTTCCCCGTGTCTGTTTTCATCTATATCAGAATTAAAGAAATTAGTCTCTGGCTTGTATTTTATCCTCAGTCTTTGTTTGCAAACACATCAGATTTTGAACGAGACCTCACCATGTGTTGGGATTTATTTTTCTTTTTTCCTTTGCACCTTCTTAAACCAAGCCCTGAGGAAATATTAAAAAGTGGAGAGAGAGGTTTAGCACAGATGTACCTATACTGAAAATATTTATCTGAAAGTTTTCAATAGTGGAATAACAAGAAAATAGTTGCCTTGTACCTACCAATTCAAAGTTTTGAAAAATAGGAAGGGTATTTTCCAACTGATTTAAAAGGGAATATAAATCATAATTGTTGCAAAGGGAGGAGAAAAAGATTGAATTTCCCAAAGTCAGGCTTATTGATTAGACTTCTAAGTACATTATAGAGGTAAAAGCTGTATCCAACAGCTTCCACACACATTTGCTGACTCTGCAGGTCATTTCAGACAGCACTGCTTATATCTTTACCATAGAAGGGCCCATTTCCAAGGTCACTGAAACTACTTTTGCTGAACTTTAATACTGCATCTGCACGTGCTAAATCCTGGATATTACACTATTGACTTAAAGAAAAATTACTTTTTCAGCTTGACTACATCACGTTCCCTGAAATTTATGTGCTCTGCTTCGGTGCCCTTATTGGAGCTACTCAGCAAGGTGCAAGTTCTGGATGAGTTTTGAAAGCACCTACTTGTACAATCAAGCACAGCTTCCCTCATGTGTATTCCAGCTGCTTTTCTATGCCAGGTAGGGAATTATCAGAGCAAAGCAGTTTCACAAGGTCACTCCCAAGCTTGACTCCCCACTGTCCCCAAGGATACATAGAGGGACAGGGTTTTTTTGCCAGACAGTGCTACACTTAAAAAAGAAGCAAGGTTGTTGCTATTACCTGAGGAACTCAAGTGGCTGGCTTCACCACATTTTGCCACATTTTGAAGAAAACTGGAGCAAATCCACAGGGAGCTATAGCTACTCCTTGCATTTCCCCAGCACTCAGAGGAATAAAGAACTCTCTAACCAGAATCTTTCCACAGTACAGACCTCCCTGCCACTAAATACAATTTAAGTGCAAGCACTTGAGGATGCCTCTAGGCTGTGATTGCCCTGAGCGGCCTCATCTGGGGCCACCACCTGCACACGCCCTGCCCAGTAGCCAGGGCTCCATTTAGAGCACACACAAACACACAGCCAGGTCTGGCCTGGGTGATGTTAGAGGTATGTCTGTCTCCTGCCTGGAACATAATCTCCCCATTTAGAGCTGTTGATAACCCCAGACATGGCAACCAGTTCCACCCTGCATGAGTGTAGCCACCTGATTAATTTGGGGGGGGGGGGGGGGGGACAGGGAAGGCTTGTATTATAACCATTAAAACTCAATCTCTTTAATCAGCTAAAGTGAAGTGCCAATATCAATGTCACTGCTTTATGTGAATGCTTGAAGACTGATTGAATATTTTTTTTTTTCTTTTTGGTAGCCACAGAGAGGGACTTTTTGAGACCTTTTACTTTAATAATTCTGCCTAGACCTTCATAACAGGGGCTATTATGGACTTCAGAAATAGAAACATATGTTCCTCCCTGGAGGAGGTGAGGAAAGATTAAAAAGCTTGCTATGAGGAGAACTTTCAACGAAATTAAGCACAGGCTTTTCCTCCATTATCTGTTCCATTCCTGTGAGCAGGTACAATCTCCTGTGGGCAGGTACAATCAGGATTTTTTCTTTTCAGCTCCAAAGTGTAAATGATGGGGCAGAAACGGGCTGTATGTTGACTTGGAAACACTAAGTTTGGTCCAGATATGTGATCTGCACAACACTAAATGGCCCTCAACTCTTTCCCTGTTCTCTAGCTCAAGACTGCATTTGCACCCATCCTGTACGGACATTTCCCAGGGCCTAAGCGATTCTGTATCACTGGCTGACATATAATACACTGTCAAATGGCAGCAATTTGGCTATTTTGCCTGAAGTCAAGTTGGTTACAAAGATTGCTCTGCTTCAGAAAATTCTTGACACACCAATTTACTATCTCATTATGTTCCTACTCTTTAGAGATAATACAGCCACATTAAATGCTCATTAACGTTGAGATTAAGAAAAAAATTAACCCCTCATGCTATATTTTTCTCTCTGTTTCTTAAATAGCTCATGTCCTAAAAACTTTGATTTTTATTTCATGTACATGCCAACTAATCATCTTTGCTTGAGTAGTAAGGAGTACTGAAAAATGTATCTGATAAAGCTTATTAAATAGATGGGCTTCCCTTGGGAGACAATACACAGAAATACTTACTATATAAAAGGTACCTATTTTTTAATATGAAGAAAAGGATGGAAGAGGAGCAGGGGAAACAAACAAACAAACAAAAAACAACCAGCATTAGGAAAAGAATTAGTGACCAGCCATGTGCCTAATTTTCCAACAGAACTGAGACTAACAGTGCCACGGGGGCCACAAACTCCTTCGTTGGGGCTTTTGTGTGGACATGTACATGTGCATTTTTTGTTACCAAGAGATACACATAGCCCTGGGAAGAAACTGCAGCAGGTTGATTTGAGTTTGGGAGGGAGATTTATTTGCAAAAAACTAAGCATACATATGCTTGTATAGCTTCTCTTACTCATGCCAAGAAACTTTGTCAACTTCTTCACCTCATTTCCAATGTACCAATCAATCAATCTTTCCTAGTAAATACTAAGTACTCTTTCAAAAGTTTATGTACTGGAAGTTCTGCTTTATGTATACCAGGTTGTGAGCCTTAAAATCCTTAATTCAGCAAGGCACAAGCAAATGTTTATTTATAGGAAGGGAAAATTAGCATTACCTTTAGGGTATTTTGGAAACAGTGTGTGATGGAGGTGTGGTAAAGAAAAGCCCTTTGCACAGTTCATAGTTGCTTTGAACTGCATTGGGTTAACAACTCAAAAAATTTTTATATACAGAAGCATAACCATCAGATTTTAAATAGAACATCAAGAACTCTAGTATGAACTCTAATAGACTTGAAATAGTACATTGCCTTCCCAGAATTTATTTTTTGCTTACCAAATGACTACCTACATAATGAATTACACACAAAATGAGGAATAAAACAGTGTAAACATAACCATCTATCCAAAGAGCATTCAAACACATGAAAAACTTCAGAGTGAAGTATTGAGCAGTTTAATTTTCCAAAGTCTTCGTTTTGGAGGAAAAAAAAATCCCCCATCACCTAATCAGACAGCAAGCTGGCTGCTACTGAAGGATGAAGTGCTGGAGTTAAGCTCCCACTGTATTTTCTTATAAAAGCCTGGGGACGAGGGAGAGAGGAGAGAAAACGATGGGGAAAGTCTCCTCTGGGCTGCATAGCAGAACCATCTGCCAAAGTAATAGAAGTTTGTATTTGTAACAACAATTGCTGCCCAAGATTAGCACAGAGGAGCAAGTAGTTAATCAAGTTGCCCTTACCAGTTTGGTATTTCACAGTGGCAGAAGTTACAAGCAGAGTAAATAGGCACAAAAGGTCCAAATTCTTCTGGAACCAGCAATCAGGGTCCTTCCAGAATAACTCAAGATGATCTTCAGCCAGATGCAATGTAGCAGGAAGGGAAATGAGGCCCTGTCACCAAGAACTGACATACAGTAGATAAAAGTATCTACTTTTATCTGAGCTGCAGTCTGGCTTGTGTTATGGAGGAAGGGTTCATGGACAGGTCTCAGAGCATCCACTCTGAGACTTTTCAGGCATCGTATATTTTATAGTAGGCCACAGATACAAATAATCCAAACAGGGAGATTAAAAAGCAAGTTATCTGTTTGGCACAGATCTTCATTGGTGTGAGGCCCTGAGGACCAGCAAGGATTTGCCACAATAGGCTGCTGACAGCTTTTCTTCTGCAGTATATTGTCCTGGCTCAATAGCACAAGGTCAGACTGAATGGAGTTTTGCCGCCTTTCTGCTTCTCCTGGGGAGCAATTGCTTAGAAAAATATCCCTTTACTTGACAGGTTTGTAACACAAACAAAAAAATCCATCCTTGTTGTGGTTATTGAACTGACTTGTTGGGAATCAAACAGTGTAAGACTAATAGTGTCATAGAGCCACCAACCACACCAATGTAAACTTAAATGCACATGAGTGATAATGGAGTGGGGATAGCCTGGTACGATAAACAAATTAAAGTTATTTCTTTCTTTCTTTTTTCATCTTATACAGACATTTCATTTTATAATTAGCAATTAATTCCTACTCCATAAAGAAAGTAAGCCAGGATAACAAATTAAAAATTTCATTCACACACTCCTGTATGCAAAACCTCAAGTCATTCTTCAGAACAACATCTACAGTGAATGTGATGGAAAGGAAGGCAGTTGCCTGGAGATTTTAAAAGTGTTGACAAATTACAGCTATCTTTGTACATTCTCAAGATGAGTACTTAAAGGTTGACACTTTTGTGTATAAAATAAAAGAGGATAATGTGGAGGGGGTACTGACATACCAAAGCTAAGAATGAACATCACTACATTAAAATAGTTCCTATAGACATGGCAAGCCCCTTCTAGGATACATCTGGAAACAAAAGAGATAGCTATAGAAATTTCACAGAGCCCTTCCCTAATGTTCTGGTCTCTTGTTCTCAGGAGGAAGATCCAACCCCCATGGCTGTCTGCTCCATACAAGACATCTCCTGAGCAAGCAGCTGTGTCCTCAGCATGGCTGTCAGTATGTCAAGGCATCACGGCTTCACAAAATATCCCAAATAAACTGTGTTCAAATACAGCGAATTTTCTGAGATCTCCAGAACTAACCTTGTGCTATAACCCCACAAATGTACATAAATTTTATATACATTTTAAATTATATCTACTTTACTTATACATCACCAAGCAAAACACCAATTTGGCATTATTATAAGTATCCTATATATATTTAAGCATTATTATTAGCAGACTGTCAGAGAAGGCTAGATAGTCTATCTGAAGCAGCAGCCCACTTTTCCGGAAGGCCCAGCTCACCATGCACTGGCTTGCCTCCCCAAAACAAGCCTTTACAGTACATGATGATTTATATGGTGTTGGTGAGGAAGGCTGTTGCCACTGAAGCTGCAGAGCTTAAAGAGTGCAAGTGATCTCCTGTGGGACACCTACCCAAGGAAACCTTGCAGGACACGCTGCCCCACCAGGGCTGACAGTCTCATGTGCAATCTGGGAAGGGTCAGCTCCTTTGTCTCCCAATCTGCTCCTGAAACCACAGGAGGGAGGTCTGAGAGGCTAAGGGATGCTTGCCCACAACTTAGCCACAATTGGCCTTGGATCCTTTCAGGCTCTGTCTAGCAGATTAAGCAAAGCATGCAGGGGAGGTACAATGGCATCAGCATGGCAGCAGCACTCCTTGAGAGACAAGGAAGCAGCCAAGGCCAGAGGCAGGGTGCAGGAGAAGGGGCTTGGGGCACGCCACACTGACCTATCACACCATGGGGCCAGCCCACAAGGAGCCAGTTGGGAGCCCATGATGGTGGTCATCTGCATAATCTAAGTCCCAGAGGTGTTTTTCCTGAAGAGACTTATTTTCAGTTTGAAATACCATTAGATTTGTAATAAAATAGATATTGTTAAAGGGACTTCTGCCACATCTTCTGTCTCCTTAAGCAGGGTCCACACAGTCTATTATATCCTACTGTATTTTCCAGGATGCAAAATTAAGTTAAAGAAAGATGAATGTTAGCCTCCTTGCATACATTTAAAATTGTCTCTGTGACAGAGCTTCTGATATTGATACCCAATGTCAATAACAGAATTTGGATATGAATATAAAAACATAATCTTTCCAAATGCATGTCAGCTTTGCTTCTCTTCTTGTTTTCTTATGTTAATGACAAACATGCTGCAGATGCTATTTCAGAGATAAACACGCAAACACTATTGTTATTTCCCCATGAAAGCAAGGGTACAGGCAATTTATGACTATTCATGAATTTTTATTAGATAAAGAGGGCTGTCTATATGAAATTGGCTGATCTACATTTTTGTTTTTAATGTCACCATAATGCTACTGTTCCTAAATGTTTTACAAGCTGTTTACAAAAAGCAAAGTTCAAGCCCACAATATAATCTAGCACTTAACTTGGTCAAATTTAGAGGAAACTAATCCATGCAATCTAGTTATAGTGAACTGAAATGCAAAGCAGTCAATATAAACCTACGTGAAAGATTTTAATAGACATACTCATATTTACTCGATTCAAATTATTCAACCAAAAATTATCAGTTTACTTACATTAAATATATTCAGAGGTTTACACTGGTTGTATATTGATCTGTTGTCTTCACAAAAAACAGAAAAGACAGGAAAATAAAGGCACTATGCAATGAGAGTATATGGCTGTATTTAATATCCTCCTGGTATGAGAAGAAAAGAGGAATCTAGGAAGCTGGCCAAATACACGTCCATCACAAATACCCTGCTAACATGCTTTCAATTATGCATTCTCAAAGGGATCAGAAGGTCCTAATTACAAGAATGAAAAATAAACCTGAGCAAAACACCAATGAGGGTGGCAGCTCAGCCTCTGTTCCTGAGAGATACTGACCCTCATGCCCAGGGGAACAGCAAATGCTCAGCACAGCTCACTGCTGGACCTTCAGTGAACAGGATTTCTTTTCCTGGTATTTTTCTGGGCTCCAGAAAATTTAACAGGTTTTGGATTCGTATTACTGCTTACACAAGAGTACCCACGGAAATTCCGTCTCAGACTCCCAGTAGTGCTGTGTTTGGAAATAATGTGAGAGCACCTCCTACCCATTCCAATTTTGGTGGCATTATGGCCAAGCAAGGCTTCTATGGAGAATTATTGCTTCAAATAATAGTCTTCAGAGGTCCCAGGCAATAAAAATAAGGCAAAAGGGCCTTAAAATAAGGATACTTTTTTTTGCACCACCTGGTCCAAACTAAGCATAGATAAGATACCTCCATAAGATGCCATTTTCTACAGCACCATCATTCCTAGGCTGCACTGGCACAGGCAACATGAACATCAGAGTCAGAGAATTCACCACTGAAATCACCCAGGGTGAGCTGGCACCCTCTCTAAGAGCCAAGTTGCTCCTACAGTACTCAGTCACAACATTAATTGCAATTAGACTTATTCCCCATCCCACTACAACCATCTCTGACTAAAAAAAATGGGCTTCAGCAGGGTCACAAGGTCTGAAAGTAGTGCTCTCTGACATCTTATATATTCACTGCCAATTAAGAGTGATATTGGCATCCCCAAATGAATCTATCCTAAGTCAATGATCATCAGCTGCAGTTATCCAGTTCCCCAGTTCTGCATTGTACTTATTTGTAAGCAACCCATGTCCCCATTGGAATTTCTAGTTCATTCCACTCTCTTCCCCCCTCCTCCCATTTTTTATTTTAGATCTGCAGATGTTTTCACAGGCAGGGAAAATTTTATTCTATTCTTCCTCTAGATGACCTTCCACAATTCTAGCTTATCAGATGGTGTGCACGCTTACATACCAAAAGAAGGCATGCAAATGTAGATCTTGTTTTAAATACTAATTAAATGCATTACAATAACTCTGTAAGTTTTATGGTCTATCTTGCATAATTTCAGAGCAACTTTAAGCTGTACCTGACTACTTCCACAAAACTACCAGCATAATACGTTAAGATTTTCATCTTCACTTACTAACCACTGACTCACACTGGGATTGCAAGTAGTAGGAAAGGACAATGGGAACATTAACTCCTCATGGCACAAAGCTTTCTATAAATCAAAATCTGTTCTTGTTCATATAATAGAAACAAGTTTAATTAAAGGAAATGGAATGGAGGAAAGAGTCTGTAAGTTAATAAGAGACTCCAGCCTAATGAAGGAGAATTCAGCCTGAAAGGTGAAAGTGAAATTTCTTCAGTCAAGATGGAAATCCACAAAGTCAGACCATGACTTTATAGTGTCAGCTGATGTTGGGCGTTGACAAATACAATAATGGCAAGAAACACAGTATCAGAACAAAACTTAAAAGATAAGATTTACTACTACCATTTAAAACTTGTCATGTTTTTGATTAGAGCACTGATCTTTGGGTAGAGATGTTGAGCAACAAGTCTCAGCAGCAAAAAAATCCATCTAAGGATAGTGGTGGTGGCAATGGAGTGGCATAAGCTGCAGTCCTTTGCAAGCACTAAGTTGCCTCTGAAGAAGTATTTTTTATTCCAATCCAAAGAAAACCTTCCAGCATGCCTCAGCTAAGTCAAAAAAACTCTCTAGACACCAAGCTTTGATTGCAGTTACCTATGACAATCAATATTGCTTGGATTTTGTCAGCCTATCACGAAAGGGAAGCTCAGTCTTACTCCCTGTTGCAGCAGCAGGGCAGAAAATCACCAGTTTCCTCATGCCCCTGGCTCCTGCAGAAAGAACAGAGGAGCAGGAGGAAAGCAATAGGTCTCCAGGCAAGAGGAGAGCAAAAACCACTGCAGAAAGCACAGAAAATTATGAAATCCAGCTCTGACATGCCCAAATCACAGCTTGTAAGATTTTGTGGTTAGCAGTAAGTAACAATAAATATATTTTGCTCACTGTCTTCTTGTATCAGAGTATGCTGTCTGGGGATAATAGCAAAGCTTACTTGCTTCCTGTCTCCACTTTTCTACTGTCCAGTTGTTTAAGACCTGAAATAGTCCAATTTCACAACCATTAAGCCTGTTCCATCCCCACTGCATGAAAGAATAGGACTTGGTTCTAATTAATTAATTATAATAATAAATTATAAAATAGTTTGAATTATTGATTATCCAGATACAAATACTCCAGATGCAAAAAGTATCTGACAGCAGCGAAGGCTTGATTACCCAGAAAGCAGTTATAAGTGAGTCCAGAATAATTACTTCCAGACCACAGAGCTCCATTTTGAAATAAAACTGAGAAGCCCATGCTTGAAGTTACCTAGAAGTCATCAGAACTCTGAACCAAATCACTCTCTTCCTCTGAATTAGTTCTATAATGAAAGCATTAAACTGTAACTCAAGGAAGGCAGGAAAAAGTAGCAAAATTGCTCCTTAAGGAATAAGGATGGACTTCTTCTTTGGTTGTGTTTTTGTACTTAGGATAGCATTAATTTAACTATCCATACTCTCATAATAAGCATTTCATCAACTAATCTCATCACCCAACACTTTTTCTGTCCCCTTTCCGGAAGGCTGGGTTCCTCTTTTCTCTTCTCTGACAAGCAGCTTTGTACACTCCATTAGATTTAGTGTCAATGGACCCTGGTTCAAATTCCACACGCTTGATTCAGTCACCTTCAAGCAGATACATGATGGTTCATCACACCTAAAAATCAGTACAAAGTCTGCAGCAGAAAATTTTCATGACTCCTCAGTTTACAGATTTACAGAAGTCCACTCCTCAGTAGTGTTGGAGTTTGCTCCAGGACCATTTAATTTACTCCCCAGCAGAATGATTCTTCTGAGAACCCACACTACAGATCTGAGCTCCAAAGGTGACAGCAGAGAAAAGGTCGTTCTGACCCCTGACAGGAACCATGACAGGGATTTTGCTGTCTGCACTCTCTTTTCAGATGGGGCACAGAGTCAGCAGTAGAAGTAGCTGTATTTCTGAGACAATATCTGGCAAAACAGACTGAGGAAGTATAGTGGTAGAGAAGTATAGCAGTAGAGAAACCCCTAGGGGAGAAACTGTGTGTCCAAATTCAAGTTCAAAGTGGAGTGAGAACAAGTAGGCAGGAAACTAGCTATAAATAAATTTGGGATGAAAGTTAGAAGGTGGGTCTTCAGCCAGTATAGTGTCTAGCCTTCTAGAGAGCATAGGAGGCAAAAAGACTCAATCTCTTTCTGATTGTGTAGCAGAGCTGCTAATGGAACAGGAATTTCTTTTCAAGAATTCAAAAATTTTTCTAGTCTTCCATTGATTTGATGAAAATCAAGAAGATTTCTATCCTCTGAACAATTCTAAGTCCCTCATCCTAGGCTATATGATTGCACATAGAGATTATTATATAAAACACACCACTTGTTATTTTAGAGGTGGGAAAAGAACAGCAAGGAGAAAAGAGCACTCCACCAAGGATCTTTGTAAGTTTTGGCTGCTGTAATTTATAAAAAGTTCCAGTGAAATAAACTTCCTGTCTTATGTAAGCAGGTTCTTGCCAACTAACCCCTACAGTACTGTCCTGGAGATGCATTCAATTTAGCTCTGGGTACCCACCTATCTTTTGCAAATGAAATATGGCTCTTCATATTAATCTAATGATATCTGATTTTTAAAAAATCCATGTCAGGACCCCCTGATGCATAAGCAAGAGAAATTTGGGTATGGTAGATTAGAATAGACTCAAACCAATCACAACATTGACCACAAATGCAGAGAAATGTTCCTGACATTCATTAGAAGTAAATAGCCTTTAATTTTAACAAAAGTCCTTGGTCGTATTGAATATTAATGTCCATGGCTAGAAGTGGCAAGCCAGAGACAGTCACCATTTTTCTTCAGGCTGCTTATATTGCATTCATTAGCAATTTATCATCAATGTAAAGACAAAATTCAATTTCATCTGTGAACTTCAATGCACATAAGACTTGTACCTGATGAATTGCAGATAAGCAAGAACTAGAGCTGCCATAATAGAGGGTAAAGGCCTCTGAAAGCTGCAACAATTTTATGACATTATGCAATTTTGATAATAATTATAATCATCAAAGGTCGGGCTTAAGTAACTCCTCAGAGAAAACAGTTACATAAACTTGTAACCATGCTAAGTTTTTAAATCTCGAATATCACATTATAGAAGCCTTTTAGGGACTTCTAACTACTTCAGACATGATTCATTTAGAATTTTTGGGCTTCAATTTGATATTATTCAATTCATATTTCTTCTTAAATGTGAACTGCTTAACTGGAAGCATTGGGCTGTGCTAATATACCTGAACAACGTTAAACATTTGCTTAGGGCAGAAAAACCAGCAAGAAAGTCAGACAAGAAAGGCAACCCATGATGCAAGTAGCAGGGGAGCAGCCTGGCCCATTATAGGCAGAACTGTAGGTTAAGTCTTAGGGATTTCCCTGCTTTGCTTACACACAGAGGGGTTCAGCAGCACAAAGGCAATCCATTCACCCTCCTCCTTTGCACAATAAACATTATGCAAAAGATTTGTGACAAATAGCCTTCCTAGCAGCCTATTCCTGTCAGACTGCAGAAGATTGTGTGGCACCGCATGGTCTAGAATAAGGTAGAGATAGTCCCTCTTACATAATAATAACAAATAATAACAGACTCTGACTTATTATCTGATCCCATTTATTATTATTACATGCTTTGGTGCCTAGAGTAAGCATCTGGAAATCATTTGAGGAGAGAAACAGTAGGGGATAGGAATAAATTAGTCATACATCACTGTGAAGCTACCTTCTCAGAAAATCCCCCCATAAGTAATTATTTTTCACCATTATATTACAATTTAAAACAACTAAATACAATGGACAAACTTTGCACACAAACACAGAGAGACAGCACCACATGCAATGTAACAGGGAAAGGGAAACAAAATATTAACTCAAGCTCATGATCCACAGTTAAATTTGTGTGCAATAAAATGGAAATGTCATGTGTGATCATGGTTTCTCTATGTGTGTACACACATTGATTTCTGAACTTTGCAAAGCATTAGTTTGTCCTTTAAACTAAACTGAGAACTAAAGCTGGAGTTGCATGAAGGTCACCAAAGTGTAAAGATATTTACCACTCTAGAGCCTGACCCTATGCAAAAATAAGAAGTGAAAAGCCAAATTGATCTGAATTATTTGCAAAAAGCATTTAATGTACTATTTTTCTCTTTGGAAATTACCGTTACATTATCAGCCACTTTATGCAGAGTTTTGTGAAATCAATGCAAAAGCAACAACACAATGTACTTTACACATACTGGAAAAAGGAAACATAACACTGTGACAGCAAAAGGACCACAAAGTTACCAGAGTGGTAAAACCAGAAGGCAGGTGCTGTCCCTGCCACAACTCCCCTCTCCCCTCCTCCCTCTTCCACTACCCCACTGACCTTTTATTCGTACATTCATCTTTCAAATATCCTCATGTGAAAGTCAGATGTTAAGCAAAATATAAATAAGGGATTTGTATTTAAACAACAATTCCAAGAGAAAATCTCAAGGTGATACTTCAGTTCCTACCACACCAGTGTGTTTCAAGTGGAAAGGAGATATTGTTTAAAAAGGAGAGGATGGTCTGGCATGGAAGTTGGGAAGAAATTTGACTTCACTATCACAGGTGTGAATACAACTTATAGACAAGTTCAAAGCTGTAAGAGACCTTAGAAGTAAGGAGAGGGGGAAAAAAAGAAAAGAAAACCTTAAAATACAACACAGTTGCCTTCTAACCTCTGAATGACAGAGGACAAAAATAATTCCAGCAGCTGCAATTTTGAGTGCAATGGAAGTGAACAGAAAGCAGTAGAATGCTGTCATTGAGAGGGTAGATGAGAGTTTATTTGTGTTAGACTGAATCAAAACCTGAAGTCTTTTTTCTTCCATTCCCAGAGAACCATGTTGAGTCAAAAGTGTTCTCCAATTCAGCACTAAGTTTTCTGAATTATATCTCAGTTGCATTGCTAATGATTGGCCACTCATTAAACCTTTTCTGTGAGATGTAAGCAAAAAGATGCAAGGATAGTAATAATTTTAAATATAAATGAGGTACAGAAGCTAATGTAAGACTTGCAAATGATTAAAAGCTGAAAAGGAAAAAATAAAAATAAAATAATTAAAAATTAATGAACAGAAAAACTCAAGCCCATCTGGGAATTATTTAAAATTAGAACAAGTGATTATACAAGCATCCAGAGAGTGAGTACATGCCACCACTTTCAAAAACAAAAACAAAGCAGTAATGGAGCTATAGAAGGTGTGACAGACAGAGAAAAACTGTCAAGTAATAATGGATTTTCAGACTGTGTTATGAAAACAAAAATTTCCCCTCTTTAATTTTTCTTTTTAAAAGAGAAATGTGGCTTTTTTTTTCTTTTTTTAAGTAGACTCACCATACTTCCTTGATTCATAGTGTTCTAGTGTCCTCCAATGGATACTTTTGAAAGTACTTGCTCTGTAAAAGGGTATTAGAATAAGGGCTGTGCCTCACTTAATGGTTTCGGTATGGCATTTATTGCAAGATATAAGAAAAGGAGACAATGTAAGGATCTTACAGACTCCTCATCTTTCTTTCTATATTTAAAGAGACATTGGCACTGCCAGATTATCTCATCTTCAAAGAAGGAAGGAAGTGTGATCTTCTGCCAAGTTTTAGCAGTGCCACCTGACAAACCACTGAGTCCAATACTGACCTTAGCCATTCATTCATCTCATGAACACACTAAAGGATCAAGGCAGTAGAATAAAGAGAGTGTAGGCAGTCCTCAGCAGCTATGTATAGAACAAAGATCCCAAAGCAAGATACAGCAGTCTCTGGAGATGTATGGCACAGCTGACAGTGAATCTCTGGAGCCACAGTTTCTCCCTCTTCTTTCCAGCTGGTTTTGAATAAATTTTGAATAAAACATCACTGAAGAAACATTCAATACTTTTCATAGCTAAGTGAGAAAAAAACTGGAGTCAGCACTCATTTACATTGATTCAGTTGATGACATATTGCTGTCATTTGGAGAAGTAGCAAAAATGGGGGTGATTCCATTTCTTTTAGTTTTTCAGAAATCTAGATTACAAAACTAGTTCTTCCAATTTATAATCTGGAAGAATGATGCTCTAAATCGTTTCTCTGGGTACATGGTTTTCTTTCAGCCATTTAAGGCTTCTTCAGATGGCAAAGTTGATGCATAGTAAGTTGGTGTAGCAAATTTCTCTCCCTGGGTCAGCTGACAGCCCTCACAAGCCATGGCTTTCCTCTACTCCTGGTTGCTGATCCTTATCGTGGTCAGTGTCCCCTACTAGTGTCAGCTGTGTTAGCCCTACCTGCCCCATTCCCTAATCCAGTCCTGGCATCAGCCATCTTCTCCTGGCTACACTCACTTTTTTCCAAATACTTTCAAGCATCATCCTCCTTAGGATAAGCTTAAAAGTCATGGATACAAGGAATGAAATAAGTGTGCATTAGTTGCTACTTACACGGAAACAAAGGATTCTTTTGTGCAGCATGGATTATCCTACTTCTAAAGAAAACAAAGGTCCTGGGCACACCTAATATGTACTAGGAAATCAGAGTCATAGAATACTTTGGGTTGAAAGGGGCCTTTAGAGATTGCCTTGTCCAAATCCCCTGACATGGGCAGAGATACCTTCCACTAGACCACATTGCTCAAAGCCCCATCCAGCTGAAGCACTTCCAGAGATTCACAGCTTCTCTGGGCAACATTTCTCAGTGTTATAGTCATTCCTCTTATAAGCCCCTTTTAAGTATTGAAAGGCCACAACAAAATCTCCCTGGAGTCTTCTCTTCTCCAGGCTGAAGAGCCCCCAACTCTCTCAGTCTATCTGCGTAGGAGAGGTGCTCCAGCCCTCTGATCATTTTTGTGGCCCTCAGCCCAAGAGGTCCATATCCATCTTCTGTTGGGGGCCCCAGAGCTGATGCTGTGCTCCACGTGGGACCTCATGAGAGCAGAGCAGAGGAGAAGAATCACCTCACCTCCTTCACCCTGCTGATCAGGCTGCTTTTGAGGCAGCCCATGGCACATCTGGCATCCTGGCTGGAAACACACACTGCCATCTCATATCCAACGTGTGTTTGTGAATCCATGAATATTCCCAAGTCCTTCTCCTCACAACTGCTCCCAGTCCATCCACCCCTCTCTACTGTAGTGATATTGGGGATTGTCTCAGCCTGTATGCAGACCAGGCTTTGTTAAACATCATGATATTCCCATTGGCCCAGTTCTCAAGCCTGTCAAGTCCCCTCTGGAAGGTGTCACTTCCCTCAAATATACCAAAATGCATAAAAAAGCAATTAGCATGGAGTAGATAGTACACCATAAATTCACAGCCTAGTTTATTTTGTGCCAGTTTACCTGTTACACACAGCTGCCGGAATCAAATATAACCAAAACAAGTCAGAGGTCATCATCCCACCTGCTCCTGTCTCCAGGGATTTGTAGTCCTCCAAACTGAAGATAACCCTTAGTTCCCGTCAAACAACATCTTTATATGCATCCTTACACAGATCCTAAGCAGAGAAAAAAAATGAGAAAAAGCTAAAAAACTTCAACAGTTGCATGCTACTGGCAGCGAGCAGGTGCCAAACTTAGAGCTGAGTTAAGGGCTTTAACTTAGATACTCTAAGGTCCTGTGCTTTTACACTTCTCAGCTCCCTCCTGTAACACGTAATTGTAGTCACTGTTTGCCATGTTTGGGTTTTTCTTAAATTCTTTCCCAGGGATTTAAGATGGTAAACAAGGTCACTCTCTGTAAACTATCTTGTTTTTCACTTTTCCCTCTCCTAAGGAGGGACTCTGCTTGTTGACCCTTCATGTGGCCAATGAGCCCAAAGATCCCACCTCTTGGGTGGGCACATTGTAAAAAGTATAAAAATAAGTTTTGAGAATAAACCAGCCCCTTTTCAGAGCATCAGCCTTCTGAATCACGAGTCCGTGTCTCATTCATTGTGTCCCACAGCGACACATAATGTCTTGGATTTTTCTCTCTCTCACCCCATCTTTTGAGAAATTTTCTTGAAATATAACAAGAATATCCTTAACACTAAAACCTTAGTGTAGGCTGCAGCTCAGTAGTACGATCAGTGACCAACAGTCTAGCAGACTTCTAATAGCTTAACATGAAAACAGCTGTCATTGTGGAAAATCAAGGCTCAACTAAATACACAGACATTTTAAAGAACAGAAATCATTTAATGTGGAAGACCACAGCAACACACCTAACTCAGCACCTTGAGCAGTCATGGCTGTTTCTTCCCCATTTGATGGATTTCAAACACTAAGTGATACAAAATTCCATATATCCCATTGACTAATCCATTCAGTCACCATCTTTTGTGTCTTCTCCATAAATATCATGTTGCTATTATACATAAAAAGGAAGACTTACTATGGTTCTTTACTGTAAATTTAGTAACTGCAGATCTTTCACTACTTCTTTGAAGTTCTCTTTCACACAAAGCTATACAGCATCCTTTAATTCTTTCAAGTACAAAGCTTAGTAGTATACTTCAAAGACCTTTTACTCAGAGATGTCTGACACATTCTCAAATTCCCTGAAACAAAGATCTATACTCCTGTGTCTAGCTCCTTCAAATGAGAGTGTCCGACACTTTCACATTCCATTAAAAAATGGGGGAGGGGTTGTAACATCTGCTACTCTGACAGAAAACTTAATAGCTTCAGGATTATTTAAACAGTTCTTCATTGCCGTTTGAATTCCCTCTTGTCTTTCACATAATTTTTTTTTCTAAACAAAATCAGTCTCTGAATTTGAGGGGTTTGGGTTTTTGTTTGTTATGGGGTGGGGTTTTTTTTGTTTGATGAGGTTTTTATGATCTGCTAGTAAACACAAAGATACAAACACTGTTACAAATTTAGATGGTGTTGGAGGTATTGCCTAAAGAACCTTGCTCACAAAACTGTTGTATTTCAACATCTCTGGCATTAGGATTTTCATAAGCTCACAATCATGTAAAAACTTCTACAGAAGAGAGCAAAATACTGTTTCATGTGCACAGAGCCCTATTAAAGTGAGATTAGGTTCCTACTGGAAAAGTTTATGCCCCAGTTCACTCACTTGCTTTTACAGGTCTCCTCTTAGAGGTAGCAATCAGCAAACTTCTGACATTTTATCTTTGAAATTCTATTTTAAAAACTTTCCTTCACAGAGGATAGAAGGAAACCCCCGCTACTTCCACCAGTTCTATTCTCAGGTGGTATAGAGAAAGGGGTTATGCTCAGAGAATCTTTTCTCCTTTTCTCTTTTTGCAAAGCTGCAGGAACATAAGGGTTGGTCAGTGTAGTCCAAACAAGAGCATCTCTCAGGGCTCAGGGCTTGCTGCTTCCCTTACTGCTCAAACCTGAAATCCTAGTGGCTGGAAACCTCTGGGAAAGGGTCATACCTGATCTTAGCAACTCATCCCATCCAAGTCAAACAATAGTCAAACATTTTAGTTTCATCAATTTGTCATAGAATTTGCCAAATATCTTTAGGGATAGCCTTGGCAAAAAGCCCTGGGCCCTGTGCGATGTTAACATGAGGCACCAGAAGTGACTGTCAGACCCAGTGAAGGACAGAGTACCAGACCACAGGACTTCCAGACTGACAGAAATGCTTATCTAGACCCATTCCTGCTGAATAGCCAGTGGATCTCAATTAAGGGGCAGAAAGGAAGGAGAGAAATGGCAGCAGCAGAGAAAGAAACAACAAAAAACAATATACTGTGACCTGTGACAGAGCATTAAGTACTCCAGTGTCAAAAGACAACCTTCCCTCTAAATCATAAGTTGGGATGTAGGTAACTAGAAAAATACTAAAATAAAACAAACAAACAAACAAACAAATAAATACATTTATAGATCTGCTTAGTGATGCTGTCTTAAATGAATGGGTTTAGTTTTTTATATGTAGAGGAAGCAACAGTTCTAGATGAGTGGTCCCCAACCAGAACTAAATGTCTGCGTACAATTTCATCAGAGAAAAAACAACGAAACAATACTCCAAAATTTTCAATACACCATAACCTCAGTTCTACCTCTGTACATATTTATCTAAAGAGCACACACACATGCATACACACATGCATACATATGAAAATACTTTTTTCACTGCAGCTGGAGAAGAGAAACACATGTACAGTTTTTGCTCCAAATTTTCTAAAATTTTCTATGGCTGTATTAAACACCCAAGACTTAGTCTGAAGCGTATGATTTCTATATGCCAAGCAGGTAGAGTTCTTTGCAACTCCAGAAAATTGCCAACTTGAAAATACCTGTCAAAGATGTTCAGCATTATTCTAATCTTACTCCTACTCAGTGGCAAAATGGTGTCACTGAAGTTGAAAAGAGCAAAACTAAGATAAATGCCACACTTTTTTGAATCAGCACTCTGATGTAAAGCCTTGTCAGTGACAAGAAAGTTGTGCCTTTCAAGATTTAAAAAAAACACAGCAAACCTCTAGAGACCTCTCCTGCACACAGTACATTTTTCTGTATAGCTGCAGATTATTCGACATAATGGAATCATTCCCAGATGAGCTATCACTATCTTTTTCTTTCCTGTTGCCACTAAACCTGCAAGTACATTAAGAAAAACTTGGCATAAACTGATTACTTTAAAATTCATTCCGTGACTCTGCGCCAGCAATAGCTGATTGCTCCAGGCCTTGAAAGAAAGCCAGTTTTACAGACTGTCTGTAGTAACTGCCTATTTTACCTACATCAGTTTCAACAGATATGTAGAATAAGTAGTTTAAATATGTCCGATGCAATAAATATGACTCATCTTTGTAGAAGACTTAGTATCACAGAGCAGAGCTCTTTGTGCAGTTTAAAAGATTATGTATCAAGAGTCTGGGATGTACAAGGAGTGCATTAGGACTACAAAAGAGATGTCCCTTGAGAAGCTTTGCAATTGACTGGTGTAGAGATACAAAATGCTTCAGAAAGAGAGTTATCTTCTCTTTCTGTTATCAGAAAGGATGCAAATCGTACTTAAAGATTGGCACTTTGTACCAAAGTAATGTAATGGGTTGCAAACAAGGAGCTGCATTATGTTCAGGTGGTGTGAAGAGAAACAGCCGAAGGACTCCACATCCACTGCAGTAGCCATAAATGTTCATTCCTTAACATGTATTCTGTACCTTAGCTAACTACCATTATGACAAGGTCTTAGCAAAAATTAAGTATTTCTTATCATTGAAACTGTGTGATGATAAACTTGCTTTCTTCAGAAAGCATGTTTTCTTATATCAGCTGATAGTGTAGCTGTAAAATAAAACAAACAAAAAACAACCCCCAAAAAACCCCAACAAAACAAAAAACCAACCAACAAAAAAAACCAACAAAACAAAGCAAAACAAACAACAAACAAACAAACAAACAACAAAAAACACCACATGTAAAGTACTTCGGCTTGCAGGATAAATACATACAAATTCCTGATAGGCAAACCTCAATGTTTTAATCAAAATTAGTTGTGTCAAGAAGCAGAAACATTGGTGAAGAATAAAATTCCTATCAGGAGCAAAATCATAAAAGCACAACATAATACTTCTCCATGCATTTGTTCAGTGGACAAATTTTACCTCAGTAAAGGTAAATACCAAAATTCCATTCCACAACTTATTCTAAAGCATATTCAGGAGGGGATTAGAAGTGCAGCAGTGAGCGGTATCAGAACAAACTGCTGATGATGTAGAACAAGCATACAGTTTACAACCTGAGTCCCCATGTGACACAAGTTATAAAATTACCCCTGTGATAAACCACAAGTACTACAGAGCTACACAATATTAGAGAGGGGATTTATGGACCACTTGTTATGAAAGTGTCTGTGTAGACACAGAAACACTAAAAATTATTTTCTATTGGAAATCTGAAGGAGCAGCGTATAACAAAAGTATTCCATATATTAAAGAAGAGCATTACAGTCGTTTTGAGCCAGTGAGGTGAAGCTCACATGCAATCATCTGGTTCCCTGGAACAGCTCTGCCAAACAGTGAGCAATCAAACAGTACAACATATTGTTGCTCTGTAAAAGTCTGTTCATCTGTCATATTTACCAAACATTGGGCTTGTCACACCTGTTTTTCCACAAAAAAAATAGCCACATATACCATCAGCTAAAGCCTCCTGTCCTAAGAAGACACAAGCTATCCCCAGAATTCTGCTTTTCGGTGTAGGGGGTAATTTGTTGTGGGCAGGAACTGGGAGCTGCAGCACAGCTTACAGCCATAGGTCTGCCTGCAGCCCCTTCCTCCACTGTGAACATGCTTGGCTTGCTTTCTGTTTTGTATAATCAGTATACAAAGTGTTTTCTGGGTAGGTACAGCAAACTTCAAACCACGTATATTCTTTAAGATTGTGATTCTGCAAAATGATGAGCATTTCACAATCCGCATGCTGTAAGGTGTGCATGTAATTTCAGGAATGAAAAGAGTACCACTGATTGTAAAGTGTGTGGAGAGACACCCGGAATGGCAACTCTACCTTACATGCCTGTGAAGTGCTTGGCATTATGATAAGTAGTTGGTGTGAGCAACAGTCGATGCACACAAGAGTTTTTTGTGACTCTAATTACATCTAATACATTCAACATCTTGCAGGACTGTACCTTCAGAGGCAGCAAGTGGAAAAGACAGGAGAGGGGGAGATTTTGGCAGAGTATCTAAGGAATACAAAGCTGGATTTCTGAAAACTGGAATCACACAAAGACTAAAGCTGACTGAACAAGGGCTGACGGGAAGTATTTGAAGAGCAGAGTCATAATAGCTATAAAACAGCATTGTTAACCTAATTTTGGCATGTCCCTCAGCCTACATAATGTTTTTCTTGAGAACCCTTATTTCAAAAATGACACAAGAGACTAGGTTTTGAGAAAAAATTTAGCTGAAGAGAAGTCACAGGTTCTTGATAATGGCTGAAAGGAGATAAGGAGACTGAACACTTCCCCATTTTGTGAGCTCTCAGTTGGATCTGTGGGGCTTTTTCCATTTCTCTGCTAGACTGTACCAAAGTGCTACAGTGGCTTCTACCCTGCAAACCGTCCTGGTGCAGTTCCAGCTGAGCTTTGTGTCAGAGCGCTCAGAGGATTACGGCCTCAAACGGCACTTCAAAGGGGCAGCTGGAACTCAACCACATGCTAGAAAAGTGCAAATACCTTCCCTCAGCTCAAAGAAAGGCTGCCTGCATTTGAAGTGGAAAAGCACAAGTTTAACACAAAGCCACTTAGCAATTAGCAAAGAAAGTGAGTCTTATTAATGCTTAAAAATTCCTCTGCATTACTTTTCAGAATGTCTTCTAAGTATGAATAAGACAGAGGACACTACCTTGAAAGGTAGCTTTCCTAAGGCATTTCATTAAAACAGGATTTACTTCTGGGAGCAAAGCAAGATCTTGTTCCCAGACAAAGAGAAAAATTGCAGACTGAGAAGTTATTTTAAAACCTTTTCTCCCCACAATGATCCACATGTATTGTATTAGCACTCCACATACTACATCCACTTTAATACACATTTCAGCCTGCAGGGAAGTTGAACACTGCAGCTAGTGAATATTACCATTCCTACTTGTCACGAGTGATCATAAATATTCTAATTATGCATAATCTCATCTAGCCTAGGAGATATCGGGGTAGCTCCTCAAATGCATTTCTGGTGCTTTACAGATATGGAAGATTCTCATCCTTCTCATTCTTCCACTGTACACTTTATGTAAGTCTGTTAGGGAATGGACATTTAAAACACCGTAAATTTCTGGATTTTCCCCCTCTGTCCTCAGGAACATGAATTTGTGGATTAGGGCATCAGAAAAAAAAAAAAAAAAAAAAAGTGTATTTGAAAATGTCTTAAATGTTCCTGCCCACAAATTCTAGAGACCACTTGTCACTACTGAAGAGAGTCAGACAAATTATTTAGGATCCATATTTAGACACCCAAATTTTAAAATTTTTTGGTCATTCCCTCTCCCACCTTATAAAAGGACTACTCCTGCTGTTTCATGGAGTTACATAAATAAACATAGTTCCCTTCAAAATCCCTCAGTATTACCTTTCCTCCACATCAAATGTAGATGTGGATTATAAGGGAAAGGAGGAGAATTTAACTATAGAGACAAAATCAATTTACACCAAAAGAGGCCATCAAGTTCACAGCCTTTTCAGCAATGCAACTGTTTCTACCCAGAGCACTGCCATGCCATAAAAGTACTGCCTTCAGAGTCTCCAGTGCCCAGTATTTCTTTCCTTTGGGCAGGCTGTAGGTATTTTGAATTCTCTTTGCCTTTGAAATAGCTGAAATAGCAATATTTTGCAAATGTTTTGCTTTGCTAGGGGATGTCCTAGACTGGGGATGGAGAGCAGCAGACACAAAGATGTTGCTAGGTGAAATAAAAAAGGGGACAAGCCCTAATGACACTTGCATTTCTTCAGATTCTACAGCCAACATTCTAAATAATAACAGAGAGGCTGAGTAGGAAATTGGTGGGGGGGGGGGTGGAAATTGATTTTACTCTTGAAGAGTGGTTGTATAAATTTACAGTCATTCAGGTTTTCAAGACTGCAAAGAGAGTAACACCTAATCTTTAGAATGTGAAGAAGTGGGGTAAAACAGAAAATGGAAAAAAAAAAAAAAAAAAGCCAACTTCAAGAGAAAAAAAGACATATATGATCCTCTTTTTTCTGCTGTATTTCCAGGATCAGCATGAAACTAGAAAGTAGTACCATGGACACACAGCACCTGCTGGAAGGAATTTTCACTGAAATCCTGTCAAAGTCACTGAAACTGCTGGAGTTCAAGATTTGCAGCAGGCACAGTGCAGTGGCAGCTGTGTCAGGCTCTCTGGCTGCACTACAGCCCTTCTTCAGCACTACTTGACTCCCAGAGAATGGAGACCTGAGGGGAAACTCCAGATTTGGCACAGCAAGGACTGAAAACCTTAAATTCACACTGCCCTCTGAGGAGCACAAAAAACCTTTATAAACATCAATTAAAAAAAAAAAAAAAAAAAAAAAAAAAAAAAAAAAAAAAAAGAGCACCTTTGCAAATCCTTCCAGAAGCAGAAGGATGGCTTTTAACAGCAATGAGTTCAGAAAGCAGCCATAAGTTAAGTGTAAAGAAGTTATTGACCATGTAGTGGGGATTTCAATAGAGATTTAACTTCTTGAGATGGATTGTGTCTGGCAACAGAAGTATTAACACCTTTATTCTTCCTAAAAATGCAATACCAGCTATATTGACCCCAAGAGACCAGTGCCTTTCTCTATAAACCCCCTCTGCAGGTCATTAGCACGCTACTATTCATCACTAAGCTGTTTCCTTAATGAGTTGTTCAAGAGGGTCAGCACAACTCTGCTCGCTGAAAGATCCCTCAAGAATTATCACAGCTGAAGATTTTCAGCATGGAGAGGAAGACCTTCTTTAACCTCAGCATCATTATGGGCTGCTTAAATGATTGAACTACGGAGAGAAGGGGTTTATGAAGTTCTTATATTTTTATGGGAGACTTATATTGGGAAAACTTTCTTTCTTTTAATTAAACTTCCAAGAAAAAGAAGGGAAAAGGCACTTTCCTAGCCAAAATCTCCTCTCTCCTATTCACCATGCAATTCCACCAATGCAAATACCTACCAAGTGAAGTGGAGCCCTCTATTTATTCAGCTGCACCCTTCCATCTCTTCCAGTTTCTGCAAGAGAAACCTCAAACCTGAGATAAGCTTCCTAACACCCCAAATCTGTGGAATTAGGACTGCACATCTCAGACAGTGTGCATTACTTTGTGTATTGCTGCAACTTAATACAAAGAGCATGTCTTTTAATTGAAAGAAGGTGTACATTTTCCATAGTTTTTTGTATTATTTCACTGGAATCCAGCAACAAAGTTGGCATACCATGTATTTTTAAAGTGTACAGCAGTGTACAATTCCTGGTACTGTGCACTCTTATGTTCTAACCTCATCAAATCAGAAACAGATAATTTATCACTCATAACTGCTAATTTAGAAGCAGTTCTGTTTTGTGTTACTGCATTTACCACCCCTTTAACCAATTAACTTACTCAATGTATTTGCTAATACTGCACCAGGAAAGAAAAAAGAGAGCAGAAGTACAAACATAGATTTTGCAGGATTCACATTCTAAAGCCTAGTTCCAACCCAAACACTTGAACCATATTTAGGTTATTACAAGTGAATTTTGCTTATTCACACACACAGCCAGAAAGGTGTATTAGCTCACAAAAGAATCTTGAATTTCTAGAAGTGTTTCCCACTGCCACTCTTCCAGCTGAACCTGCAACAGCAGCAGCAGCTACCCTTGCAGCCATCAAATGTGTCACATTTCTGAATTGTTTCAGACAGTAATGTCATGAGCTCTTTTTTTCTGTGCCTTAAATCTCAGGAAATAAGGTGAGACATCCCTGTCAAACAGGTTGAGAAATTTAACTTGCTTCAGAGGCAAATGTAGAAGTGAAACTGTTTGTATAATTAAGGCTGGTTGCAACCAATGTCATTCATCTTAACCTTTCCAACAAAGATTTAGAATACCACAAAGCCTTTCAGGGCTATTAAAAAAGTTAAAACTTAGATATTTTCTCATTCATCTGACCTGGGAGAAAAATAAAGCCATTACAGAATGCACATTAATCATCAACTTCAGAAGACTGACATTCATAGTTGTAGCACATCATGCAGCAAAAACCTGCACAGTAACTAGACTGGTAAGCAGCAGCAATGGCTACTTTACCTTTTCCTCCTGCAAGACATACCAGGCTGCTCTTTCCCTCAGGAGCTAGCTGCAGGGAGCAATAGTGGCCGAAGAACTCCAAAACTCTTCAGGCTTCTGCTGTTCCAGCATGCAGTGCTGCAACTGAGACCACCAATGGGAGTAGCTAAAAGGAAAATGCAGAAGTTCAGTAGCACCACAGACTCTGGGGTGGTTCCTCCTTTCCCCAGAAGCTTATGTGTGCCTACAATACAGGACAGGTGCTACAGCTGGACCAGTTTCACACCTAACCCCATCAACAGAACAGCGAGCACGGTGAGAAGAAATGATTATACTTCCTGGGAAGGAGAGGAGGAGTAATAGTCTCACAATAATTCATCAGTAAAGAGAAGCCTTACAAAAGGAATTCATCTGAAAAAGAGCCATGAGCTGTGATTTTATTACTGTGAAAGGAGTGAAATCCTGGTTTTAACTAGAAATAGTCAGCACAGGACTGCAGTTTTGGAAGATGAGGCCTTTTCCATCCCTACCTCTAACTCGGCAGCTCCCTGTGGCCTGCTGTGTCCCCCAAGAGCTGCCAGGTGAGCATCTCCCACAGGCACTTCCTCACACACCTCAGGCAAAGACTGACAGATCACCTAAAACTTGTGCTTCAGAGGGTAAACACGTTTAATGAGCCAGTAGGCTGTGAAAACCCGACTTTAAGAAATGAGTGGCACAGTAGGCCTCTAGTGTCTTTTCCACTTCCTCCTGCTGGTGTACCTCTCATTTTCCTTATTCTTCTAGTTCATCAGAGCTGATGTTTTTAGTTTACATGCACTATCCACCCTACACAAAAGAGCACGATCACGGGGAGCAAAACCAGGGCCACCCTACCCAGCCAGTACATACCAAGGTGGCCAGCTGGTCAGACTGAGCATGCAAAGCCCACAGCCCCACTCCCAGGTCCATCCACTAAGACAAAGAGTTGCCCTGATCTCCACGGCCAGCCCAGGGGCTCCACCTGCCACAAGACTGATGCTGGTTACAGTACCTCATGCAGACAGATTTTCCTGGGAGTATCTAGGGAATTTTCACATAAACTTCTCCAATGGCAGCGTACTAGAGAGGAAAAAAGAGTATCTTTGTAGGTCTGAAACAGACTGAAAAATAGCTACAGATTAATGGCCCGTTATGTTGGTACAGCCAGATTTTGGAGCTGAGTCCACATTATTTTAATCTACAGTGCGGTACGGCACAGTAAGGTAGGAAAAACTTTTTCCTCTTCTTCTGCCTTTTTTTTTTTTTTTTTCCTCTTAATTAGTCCTACATGTTATAGCAGGAGGAGGAGTTGTGGAAACATATCTAGAAAACCACAAAAAAGCAATAGCCAGGGTTTGCACCAGTTTAAGTAGGTTTGAGATCCTCGTAATACCAGTGGGAAAGAGTATTAGGACTGCTACAGAACAAATTATGCTCTTATGCACTACTGCTGCAGGATTGCAGCAACCTCATCCACACACCCAGGGGCAGACATGAGGCCAAGGTAATCCCAGGAGTTACTTTTCCAGACCAGTTTTGCCGGGGCTGGCCAGGCTCAGGGTAATTCCTAACACGATACTTGAGCTCCTCCATGTGGCAAGCAGTAGCGTTAATCTTTCCCGTGTGTAACAAAGGACGTCTTTATTCTTCACGGCGTCTTTCCTCTCATTTTTCTTCTTACATAAAATTAAATACTACCAAAAATACAATATTACACTACGGGACAAGAGGATAATGAAAGGAGAACAAAGGCAGCATTACTCTGGTAATTTGTATTAGTTACGAATGGGTACTTTCATAATACAATGTAGTTAATTTGCATGTTCACCAAAAAACCTGTTCGAAGTGCAGATATAGATCAGCTGTTCTGAACATCCAGCTTTGGACAAAATCATACATGAATGCAAATTGCTTCCTGATTAAAGTAGTGCCCTTCCTGTGGTGAAATATCAATCAAAAAGGATATTATTATGTTGAAAATTCACAACTTCTGCTTTGTCAGGCTAGAAATAACAAGATACAGTGCAGGCTTATTCCTTGAAAATTGATAAAGAGGTTTTTATATCTAACTGCAGCCGAGGGAGAATCCATCTGCCTTTTTTAAGGAGTATCTGGAAATTAGAGATGGCATTTGTTTAAAAGGAAAAGGCTTATGATTCCAAGTACATCAGTACAAGAAAGTTACAAAGGATGTTTATTTTTCCCAGCTATTTAATATTTCAAGTTGTTTTGCATGCTGCAGATGTTGTTCAATCAGGTTTAATTCTGTGCTGAAGGCCAGTGTTCTCTCCTATTCCTGTGCCAGCAATGCCATTTACTGCCACATAATTAGCTCACACACTTATTTTTCCATTGACACTCCAACAAGCACTGGTGAAACTGCTCACTTTTTAGTTCACTTGGGTTTTGTATACACAGTCACTACTCATGTCATAAATTAAGTTACTTAATGTGTATACTTAAATATTTTTGTTGATTATGGGAAGAGCTGAGACCTTATTTCAAAGAAGTTGTCTTTTCTTAATGGAAAGTTTAGTTTCTGCATGGTTTTATTTGCTTGTTATTGAATTGTTGGGGGTGTTTTCCCTGCACTATCATGAGAAAATCAGCAAGCAGAAGATGCACATCTGAGCTGTTGCAGTGGCAACTAGACCATATGAAAGGAAGGAGAGGTGATAGAAAAAATGTGACCTTCCCTGAAATACCTGCATGGAACCTAGAAGCAAAAGAACCATATTTCAGGGGGCAGGTATATAGAGTTATCTGCCTCCAGTCTCTTTCCCAGTGTTGCCTGGATAGCCCATTTCCAAAGTTGCTCATTTGGCCCATCGGTTCTTCATTTGGCACATGGATTTTGTAAAAGTCTAACACAGTGGGTAGCAGGTAGCAGGGAAGAGAACTAAGCTCTCCTCCCCCTAAAAACCAAGAACTTGGAAAATCTTGTCAAAAACCCCCAAAATGTCAAGCCCCCCCCAAAACAAACAAACAAACCCAACAAACCCAAACCCTTTGTTTATTCAAAAAGGATGCAATCTCCTCAAAAGCTTTTAGCTCATTGAACTTCATGCTTTTTTCAGACAATTGTCCGATTATCCAAAAAATTTCCCAAGACTGAAACTGCACAGACTAGAAACAAGTTGATCAGTCAGTGCTTTGGCTCTCAGGAAGATGAAGAAAATCTCACAGAAATTTCTGTTCTTAATAACTTTAATCTTATCTGCAACTCACGAGCATTCCCCTAAAACCACATCTAAGGATAAATAATGGTTTCAAATTGGCTCTTCTGCTGCCCTTGCTTTATCAGCTCTCACAGACAGAGGGAGCAAACTGCTAATCAGAAAGGATTCCTTTGGAGAAGAAACTCCTCTAAAAGGAGCAATCCGGGTGGGAAAAGGATGGCAGCAGACCTGCTTATATCATGACTGATCTGTTCAGGGTATTTTCTTTAGCCTAAGACCCACGTGGAAATCCAGAGGCAGAGTGTGTTTCTGTGTTCAAGCACCATCAGTGAATTTCTTTTATTTTATGCTTGGGAATGGTCTTGCTCCGTTTTTGATAAAAATATGAGGCAGGAAATGGGAGAAGCAGGGAGAATTAAAATAGCAGTAAAAACAAAACAGAAAAAAGGAACATTCCTGTATCATTTAAGCATTCAATAAACTAATTCCCACATACAGCCATGTGGCTAATAAATAAAAAATCTGTGGCATTTGCTGTTTAAAATGTATCCAAAAAATAACTTTTCTTTTAAGTACATTTAACACAAATTTTGGGTACACTTATTCGCATTATGCGTTAGAAATCCTACGTTTATGTTGCTGAAGTTCTCGTTTTACCCAGAAGCAGAGCAATAGAACTTCCACATGCTATCCCACTCCCCAGTTATACCCTGGAGGGATTCTTAAGCTCAGCAAGACCTTCTCCTGCAGGAACGACAATGCCTGTGGTGGGCACCAGCTCACAAAGCATTAAGCTGAATCCTCAAGCCTATTCATATAGACCACAAACCACCTAATAAAAAGTAAAAAGCACTTTTCCTCACTACAAACCCCACCAGAATTTGAGCTGATGTTGTTCTGTTTTCGGTGTGGTCATGGCATATTTCCCATATGAATCATTCTGCGCAGCCTCCCCTCCTGTCAGGCACGCACAGAGGAGCACACTGCATTCCTCACACTCTGGGCCAGCCTCGTTCTACCAGAGCCCTCAGCATCTCCTCCCCTACACTCCATGATATCCTCTATCATCCCCAGGCTCCCTTGTAAAGCTCGATTTTTTAAAGCTGGCGTGGTGCAGTAGTACTCACAGCTTGTGAAACTAGTTAACAGGCAGATCAAGAAGGCAACTGGGCTCTCTGAAGGGGAGAGGGTGGGCTCACACAAGACCACATTTGTAAAAGAAAAAAAGGGGGGAAAGGCTTCACTTTGGGGAAATCTGAAAACAATTCAATCAAGATATAGGAGCAAGAGAAGACAAAACACTATTTCAGAAAGGGGAAGTTTTGGAGGCTAGAGAACAGTACAATGATAATAGAGATCACAGACATTACATTCCACAGAATTCCCATGAACAAATTCTATCCATCATCTGCAAAGACTGCTCAGTACATTATCCCTCCTCTGTAGCTATGACAGTTCAAGTCCCCTCCTCTCGACACTGCTTCCCAATGTTTTAGGTTCATTAACACTGGCGAGTACCCATCTCCTATTGTACTGAGTGTAAAGCATTCACTGTAGGCTGACCACCTATCCCCAGGAGTAGTCAGCCACAGCTTAACAGCTGACATCACCCTTTAAACAAGAATGTAGAAGTTTGCAGCTATTTTTTTCTGTTGGCAGAGGAGGGAGGAGAAGAGAAAGTAATTAAGTGCATGAATGCCTAAGAGATCATTTCTTTTCCAATTTATCTGAAGAACGCAGGAGGTTTGTGTCATGATTTGAGGAATTCAGATTCATCCATGCTTCCAGATTAGCCCAACTACCACGTGTTTCTCACCACAATTAAGAGATCATACACTAATATTTGGGTACTCCAGCTCCCCTTCCCCCCCAGCCTCAACTCTTTTATTTAATCCTTGAACACCTTGCCTTCCCCCAGGTCCATCTATGAAAGTCAAGGGATTTACACCCCTTGAAATACAGCAATAGATCATGCACTGAATTTAGCTTGTAAAACTATTCACTGTAACAATAGAGTGGAAATTAATGGCCACATCCTCAGCTGCAACCATCAGCTTAGCTCCATTAAAATCCACCCTACGGCCTGACCCCTGAGCACTGACCTAACTCTCTGCTGGCTGACACAGTTTCCATGGGCTTTGTAGAAAGCAGGAAATGGCTGGGGTGTGGGAAGCCCCAGACATGCCTCCTCCTACCCGGTCCGGGAGGGCTGCACATCTGGCTGCCCGCCCACCCCGAGGCCCCTGGACCTGGGGTGCTCCACCCAGACAGACATCACCAGGATGCAGCCAGCTTGGAACACTTAACTTTGGAAACTCTTTCCTGCCCAGCAGTTTGGGACAGTAGCTTAAAAAATAAAATAAATAAGTTTGGAAAGAGGAGCTTCATTCTGATTCCACCAAAAAAAAAAAAATCTTTTAGTAAGTTTTCAACCAGACCTTAGGGTGAGGAGAGTAAGCATGAGGTAAGGCTCCCAGAAAAATCTACTATAATTAAAGGGAAAAGGAACACCAATGTCTCAGCCCTGAAGCAGACAAATTGGAAAGTTTCCCTCTTGTAGAAGTCAGTTCTACTCTGCCATGAGTGTTTTTGTGGAAATACCAAAGTCCGAGGACCTGCCTCTATGTACACTATACAATCCTGTAAAAATCTGTTTAAAGATAAATCTGTCTTTAAACTCCAGTATTTTTTATGTATTTTAAGTGAGGAAATTATGCTATTTAAAATAACAATGGGATGATTAGTGTATTACTGGTCTCTCGGAATAAAACTCACTTGTTCCATGTTCTCACTATACAAGCTTCGAATTTTACCTTTCCAACAGAAAGAATAGTACCCACTGTGCAATAATTTGCCTATATCTGTTACTTTTCTTGATGTTCTACCTCTGGCTTAATTTGGACCTTAATGCCAAGATACTAGGAGGAAAAAAAATGTGAGTATTCCAACCTTCCTAATAAAAAAGCACCAAAATCCTTGAATCAAAGTGTTACTTTATATGCCACCATTTCCCAGTAGCCCTATTTCTCAATCAGAATTTGAATAATCTTTACAATTTGTATTCCCCAAAACTCAAATTTAATGAGTTAGTAGGTATAGAAAGAGAAATAACAGCTGCAGCTTATCCCGCTGTGCTATTCAGTAATGACAATGTTATACCACATTAGCAATTGTGACATTAATAAAAAGAAGCCCATAGGATTAGCCAGAGACAGCTGACTTTAGTCAAATGTAGGTCATGCTTTGTTTGCTCAGAGCTGGGTAATAAATTTCCAGGTAAGTGCTCTCATGTGTCATACATATATGCCAGGAGCATAATTTCAGCTATACTAAATGATCCACATTCTTAAATTTCTGTAAGCCGTTCTTGAATTATTGTTAAGCATTTAATTCCACAGCAGCATCTTACAGGCTACTTAGAGTTATTAACTCATATGACATTATGGAATGTTTTCTTTCTAGTGGCAGTTAATAGCATCTTGATCTGGTTTCCCTTTCACCTTAAGGTAACTGCAACTCTGAATTGCCAGTATTTAACAAAAGATACTTAGCAAGGAATCAAACTGACTACATTCTGCAGCTCTAGCTAAAGGGGAAAACAGTATTTGGAATCAATCCAAGCAGCAGCAAGATATCTTCCACCACAGAAGGGAGGCTTTAAAAAAAAATTTAAAGGAAATAAAAGCATAGCCTTCAATTAATAGTACAAAAGATCCTATCTCAATCTCTGCTACTTTGGCAAGCCCTCAAAATTTGGATTGAAAGCAGACTTTTAAACATATTCATATTTAATCTCAGCACAAGATGTGCATATTGTACACCGAAACCTTAAAGGCCAAATCCTGTGTTCAGTAACACCCTGGCAGACTTCAATGAGAAAGGTGAGAGCACTCCAGCAGAAGCTGACCTTCAGGTTGTAATCTCACATTCACCTTTTTTTTTTTTTTTTTTTTTTTTTGTAATATTATGGTAATAATGAAAAACACCAAATAAGATTAGGAGCTGTTTGTACAAGGCATCATCCTGAGATGCAAAACAGAGAAAGGAACTCTAGTCAAGAAAAGCTCAAATCATACCCTTTTACAAATGGGAGACTGATCCACAGGAAGGCTAAATGACAGGTCCAGATTCCACCCAAGTCTCTTGTCTGGGGGTTGCTATGGCTTCAGTCAGCCACTTGTCCCTAATTTTAGGGGCACCAAGCTCTCTTCTCACAGCCTGGGTGTCATAGGGACTAGCTCAGTTGTGTCTCAGGTGTTCTGGTACAAGTTCCATGTAGAGGGGTCCATGGCTGTACCTTAGTTCACGTATTGAGGTAGTGCCTTGTCACCTTATTTACAGTTAATTAGTCCAATCATTTCTGAGCAACAGTAGCTAATGCCTTGACTCTCTTCTATTTTTACCCATGTCTTTGCTAAAAATATATTTACACATCAGCCAGTCTTCGGAGGCTTCTGAAGCATGTCAAAGAGGAAGAGCTGACATAGCTATAATTCAGTTGATTTTTGTTAGGTTGTTTTAATGGCAGATGGCATAGTCTTGAAATAGAAAACAAAGACTAGGTAAGTAATTTCTTCTTTAGTAATTTAGAAATCTTGAAATCAAACAGATTTTTTTTGTGTGTGTGTAGAGAACTAAAACTAGAAGGCTTTGCAGTCTTTCAGTACAATCCATCAAGTACCAGTTTCTTCAAAGCAATGATATTTTACTGATCTCTTTCTTGAAGGCTGCAGTTGCATCTTTATTACCCTTCATTGTTACCGGTGAAGCAAAATGTCATAGCTACATTTGAGGCAAAAGAAATTCCTTTTGTGAGAGGCAACAATTTCCAGCAGATCCTGAACACTTTTGACTTCAAGGAAGTAAAGGTGGTCAGCAATCTGTGACAAGACTTGGTAAGTCTGTGTATTACAATGTATTAAGAATACAGGATGTTTGAGGAGGAAGGGAAAGAAGGAGAAAAAGAGACAAAAAGAGAGAGAAAGAGAGAGAGAGAGAGAAAGAAAGATCCACAACACACACACAAAAAACATAGGAGGACAAATAACACTCTGAAAAACTAATAATAGAAGCAAATTTGTCTAAGGGTCACAACTGTGAAACTCCAATAAGTATTGCCTACATATTTCATCCCAGAGCAGCACCGGCCAGTCTGTCTTTTATTGATGATTTCTACCTGCTTTGCAGAAGGACAGAGAAGCCAGCTGAACAGCCCTTCATACTTATTAGGCAGATGAAGCTCCCTCACATGCACAAAAATGCACACACCATTTTTGTCCTTAATTTCTTATCCATAACAATGCACAGAAACATCGTCTCCTACAGAAAATGGTTTTAGCATAATGAAAGCATGTAAAGAAAATATTTTGTCCGAAATTGTCTATATTTTTCCTCAAAATACAAATGAAACATTTTCAGTGGGATAAGAAAAAAAATAAACAGACTGAGTTTAAATGAGTGGGGGGAGGTTGGTTTTTTTTTTTTCCTTTTTTTTTTTTTTTGCAAAGAGAAAAACAAAGAAGACCTTTTGGTGGGAAAAATCAATCCCTTCACTGATGGGCTGGCTGTCTCCCTGTCTGCACAAGCTGATGCTCCTTTGTTCCCAGCTCTGTTCCCCAGCCTTCCAGCTGAGCTGGTGCCTCAGAGGATGCCTCCTGGCTCCCTCCCACCGAGCACAGCCCAGAAAGGCAGCTCACTGCCCACCCCTCTCACCCCTGTTGTGACTATCATCTAAAATCCCTCTTCCCACAGGACACAAAGCTAGCAGAAGCAGGACTTTCCAAAAACTCATACTCCCTTTTCTTCCCTTCCTTAAAAATATTGAAGAGAGTATTGTGCTATTAATTCTGGGCTTTTTTTTTTTTTCCCTTTGTCTTGGAGGCAATCAACAACACAGCCCAAGAATATGGTCAGAGTGACAGGCAAGAAATGAGTCTTCCTCACCAAATGATTTGCAGTGGCAACCTTTGTTTTGGATAAAAGCTTGAGGTTTATAAGTGCAGCAAGGCCAAAGGAAGGAA
This sequence comes from Phylloscopus trochilus trochilus, assembly GCA_016584745.2. Classification (NCBI taxonomy): domain Eukaryota; kingdom Metazoa; phylum Chordata; class Aves; order Passeriformes; family Phylloscopidae; genus Phylloscopus; species Phylloscopus trochilus. Next base: position 37,977,545 of record WQNJ02000546.1, read on the forward strand.
GCTATTTCACACAAGAAAAGCATGTGGGGTAATTCATGCTGTGGGGTAATAGGGATGTTCAGCATAGGTGATTGGATGTCCAACAAGAAGGAAGCTGGATATAGGGTCCTGTCCCTGCCACAGTCATGGCAGCTCCAAGTTGTCCTTCTTCCTAGCACAGCCCCAGCAGCACTGGGCTCAATGCAGTCTCCTCAGGGCTCTGCAACTCATTTTTGTCCTTAATCTCTTATCCATCCTTCCAAGGCTGTCCTACACACGCTGGCATGGGAGGCTGTGGGGCTGGCGCACACTGCTGCAGCTGGGGCCACCTCACAGGGCACCCAGGGCCACCCCACACAGTGCCCAACATTACCATCAGTCACAGGCATTCACCCACCATAAATCTCCTCCCATGTAAAGACACCATTCCTTTTCCAGCCCAAAATTGTTTGTGCTAGCACAGTCGTATGGCTGAAAGCCCTCTCAGACACCTCGATGGAAGCGATGGTCAGGAGAGCCAAATTCTCTGTAAGAACATCCAAAGCTACATTAAACAGCCCAGGAAAGGCACAGAGAGGCACTAAAAAACTTTTAAAATAATCCAGCCTCCCTCTGCTGCTGTGTTGACAGGTACAAACAGGTTACAGACAGGAGGTGCAGTGCTGCAGCTTGTTCTCTGTAGCTGTGGACCGAGTGTAACCCCTGCTTTGTGTCTCAAACCAAAAGCTGTCACAGAAGTTTGTACAAATACCATCAGGATTTTTCTAAGTCATGCACTCATAGCTGCACAGTGATGAACAGTGGGATTTTGTTTTAAAAGGAAAAACAAAAGGAGGGAGGAATTCCTGCTAATATTTCTACCTGGGCATTCAGGTGGCTTGGAAATCCCTGCCTGGTTTGTGATACACACTTTGGCACTTATGTTCAAAGTCCTACAAATACCGAGAATAAAAAGAGCAGACAGAGGACAACAGCAGGCAAAACCATTTCTAACCTCTAAACCAAATATCACATGCAAAACATCTTTCTAAACGAGTAAGAAACAAAATAAGGCTTCATTCAACAGTTATGAGGATGAGACCTGTATCAGTTACACATTCGATCAATGCCTAGTCATGAAAAGCCATATGCTCTCCTCTCCTTTCCTCAAAATAATGAGGAAATGGCTGAATATACTACAAGTAAACTATTTGAAATCTCATTTCCAGGTAATAAGATCACACTCTTACTTTTAAAACCACTTCTGCATCACTGGAAGGATAGATATCTGATAAGAAAATGGAAAACAGAGGAGAAAAAAAAATCCCAAGGTAATTACAGGGAGCTGTAATTGAGGCTTCATCACCAGGACTTACTCATTTACTGCAGAGCCATCCCTATAAAAAGAAAAAAATCTGTCATTGGTAAAATAAACATGCAAACATGCAACCTGTGCATGCCAGACTCCCTGACATCAAATTTCAGTTAGCTAAGGTAATGTTGGTGCAATGCCCTTTGTCATCAGTGAAGTTACCCCTACATGAAAAAACGTAAGGGTAAGGGAGACATGGAACTTGTCAGGGACATTCAGGCTGCTGGTGGCCTAAGAGCTCTGACACCCTGATAGTCCTGGCTGAAAGCAGCTGAAAACAGCAGATAAACTCTTCTGGCAGAGCTGGTAGTTAGTTGCTCATGGTGTTGGTACCTTAAATCTATTTATTGAAAAATAGAATGATTAAGCAAAAAAAGTAACATTAATCTCCAGAAACCACAGGTGATATCACTTCACCAAAAAAGACCCAAGATGTTATTCAAGAAACAAATTTAAAGAGATGAATCTTCTCAAGAGAGTTGAGAAAAATAGCTAATAGGGACTGGTAACTGAATTCCCTGCTCATCTCAAAATAAAAAATTTTCAGGGGATTTTGGAAAAATACCAGGGAAACACTTGAGAGTCAAACTCAGTCCTAAGAGCACAAGAAAAGCCCACAGATTACATGTACTTGTTGAAAGTACCAAATTAAAGGCTGCAAATAAAACAAAACTAAGGCTAATTGGAAATCAGATGTTGTACCCATTACCATCAAGTGGTATCAAATTTGACTAATATGCTATTAAAAGCCTGTGGTAGGCATTAAAAAAACCATGCAAAAAATGCACTAAGTAATTCTTAGACAAGAACCATGGAACCAGTTTTGGGGTGAGAAAGGTAACACCAAATTTCAGAAAAGGTTAGATTCTCTCAAAAAACTAGCGAGTCAGAAGAAAAAGTAACTATTATCTCTACTGTCTGTTGAAATCCTGCTTGTGAAATAACACTTATTTTCACCCTGACACACATACAAGTCCTGGGAGGTTGATGAATGAAAGGAGAAACACAGCTACTAACCTGCAAAGCAGAGAAAAGGATATTCTGTTCCAAGAATATACAAGCCTCTCTACTATGAGGCAGAAAATATAATGAAAGAAAATGTCCTTCTTCACCTTTGCAAAATGCACAGTCTCCACCTTGACTGCTGCTCTCTTGAGTCTGCTACATCACACCTACTGGCACACTTTCCATGCATGTGCTTTATGGAGTTCATTTGTGGAAACAAGGGAAGAAAAACACTCTGCTTTGAGGAGTGCATACCAGTGGCTTGCCAGTGACAGATGAGGCCCAGTACTGCATTTGACTGGCACCATTCCCAGTCACCAATGTCTGAAAGTACTCGAATCAATTTTCACTGTGGAATCCTGCTGAGGACAAGCAGAGTACTGAGGTTCAGCAGAACCTGTCTCAGGGATAAAACCAGAAGAAATTTTAAAAGGACGGGAAAACTGACCTGTATAAGCCAGGCAAATCTATGACACACTGATTTATAAGGATTTGTCAGCATGCCAAGCAAAGGCTAGTAATTTGTTGGCTGGTTGGAAAATTGGAGTAGGAAGCTTTAAGCCATGTAAGTGTAAATAGTCACTGCGAACACACACATACAAAAAAAAAAGACTGTCCCTTTTCCCTGGTTTTGTAGTAATTTGTGTAAACTTTCTAAAATTCCTAGGGACCCAAATATAATTGTATGCCTTGGCGATGAAATTGCACACCAGCTATCAGATAATACCTGGTATGGCTTCCAGTTCAGCACAGACCTTAAATGTCAGATGTAGTAGAGGAAAGACATATTTCTGGGAGTATTGCAGCAATAATTTACAATTTCCAACAAAAGCTAGAAAGTATAATTCAGGGAGACTCCTTGATCATTAAAATCTTATGTACAGTGATTGTAGTTGGTTAAGCTGGGTACAAAATCATTGGGAAATGATGAGAGAGAAGAAGACTCATCTTGTTCATCTCAGGCACACAGATATTTTTCATGCCTTCAGTATAAACCAGCAGAACTGCTGCTGTAAGATGGCTCTAAATATGTGTTGCTGTGCTGTTATCCTGCAATACCAGCGCCTCCAGCACAATGCCTGGAATCGTTTCTGCACAAAGTGTCACCCACAGCTGCTGCTGTATATTTGGCTTGAAGTTCCACCTCTAGGGAAACCCATGCCAAAGTATTTATAATAATGGGCTGCAATTTATGTGAAATGACTTTGTACCCTTCCTACATGAGAAAGATTCAGCATACCAGTCTATTCATTAATGCCTCATTAGTTTAAAGGTTCCTTTATAAAGCAATAATACGGGTACTTTGCTTCTCTATGGTGTCGTTCTGCAAAGAATGTCAAAATGTTTTCCAAACTTAACCAAATATTTAACAGCCTCCAAAATCAGTGTGGAATATGGAAAAAGATCATTATGTCTGTACCTAGTATACTTTCATATTACTGATAAAAGGAGGCATTTAGTAGTCAAAAGCCTCTGAGTTCCTACCAGGTCTCTCTGTCCCTGTTTTCAACTTGCACTGCTCCTGGAAAGGAGAGAAAGGTACATCACAGGCAGAGCTGTACACAAATTAAGGAAGAAAACTCACTCTGTCAGGGGAATCAAGCTCACCAGTGTAAAGACTGTGTGGAATTCTCTACCTCATGTGTGGGTTGTGCAGCCAGGATTTCTTACTTGTGTACTTGATGGATGACTTGAAAAATATTACAAGAAAGTTACAATGAAATCTCAAAAAAACCCCACAAGTTCAAGTCTACAAAGCACTTAAGCAAGAGATCAGCTTCCAGCATAGGAGTAGTCGAAAACAATGTAACGTAACCTTGTTTTGCCAAGTAACAAGCAAGGATTTGCTCTCTCATTTAATGTCTGATGGGGGACAGTAAAGACAACCACACAGATGCATAGTTCTTTCACAAAGTTCACTGTTCACTGTATTATCTACCTGAAAGTGGCCAAATTTAGACACTCTCCCTCTCAGCTATGAACTCTGTTCTTACAGAGAGGTCAGTTTTGAATGCTGATGCAGTTTGAGTGTTGCCGATTTTCCTGAAAGCTTAGAACAAATTGCTCTCTGTGCTGCCCATCTCTTTCAGTTTTTCCTCCAAGGAATACTGGAGGCTGGTAATAGAAACTTCTGGATGGAAACAAGCAGGGAGTATAGAAAATCTCCACTCTTCTGCCCAAAGGTAGTCCCATAACTTGCACTGCTTATTTTTATTCACTCTAAAATAAAGTGGACCGCTAAGTAACCTAGATTCTGTGAGCCAGACAGCCCTGCTGAGCAACCTTACAGCTATCTAACTCAAATCACATATTTTCTCAAATCCTGCCAGTGACCTCCTATGGAAGCTACAGAATACCTTGGTTCACCTTTGTCTCAAACTGACAATGATGACTCAAGCTGAGCAGATGGTCATTTTTTCTGGTCAGGAGATTTCCTATGACATTCCTTCAGCCACATATCTAAGATACTTCCTGCTTTCTCATTCACAATATCTTGATTTCTCCTTTTCTGAACGTGGTGTTTAGATCCTTAACGTCTTTGGCACCTTCTGGAATGAGATAAGCAATCTTTTATGTTTATTTGCTGTAGTGTACCTAATCAGCTGACAGACAAAACCCAATGTAACCAAAACCAAAAAAGCAACCCTACCTCTACCATAGCTGACTCTTTCCTGTGTAATTTGTCTCTGTCTTACACACACCCAAAACTCACCCCACTTAGGGTGAATGATTGAAATGATTAATTCAGTGCTTGAGCTGAAGGTATGAGGAGACCTGGGCCATCTGTAAAGATCACCAGGAATCTGCTGCAAGCCTACATTTTGACAATATGCATGTTCCTGACAGCTTAGATAATTGAACACTCTGCATACAGGCGTGTTCCCTAGGGGGTGTGCTGCAGAAAGGAAAAATACAGCCCCAGACTGTAAACCCTGCCAAGTACAAAGCACTCCACTCATCCATTACTCCACCTTGTTCAATTCTCTACTGCCTTCTCATAGGCAGAGGAGGGAAAAAAAATCCTAGGAGGAATATTAAAATCCACAGCTTAACTCTGAATCATCATCCCAGGACTTTTTTCCCTAAATAGGTAGCTATGGATGGGCTTTGCTAATTATGTTGCTCCAGGCCAACAAATATGTGACACCTTCCCTGTGACCACCACTGACCATGGGACACCCCATCACTCAGCAGCCTCTTGAAGGCAATGAGGAATTTGATCTTCTGTGTAATGAAATCTCCAAATAATCCCAGGCCCCCAACAGCAGAACATAGTTGAAAGGACTGTGCTCACAATACAAAAATAGTTGGTTTTTCCACTTAGCAACTGTGCTGTAAGTAGTATATCACATTTTTCACAAAATTGTCCGTAAGTCATTCTCAGCTCCCAATTCACTTAAGTTTATAAAGCATATGTTAAGTCCCATTTATTTTGCTGGAAACAATCCCATGCTTTCAGCTAGTGATATTGCCAAATGCAGGTATTCAGAAGTCTTGAGTAAAGTACTATGTTCCAAAGTAATAGGTCAGTATTTTCTTAAAGATATTATTTTTCCTTGGACTCACTTTCAAACTGTACTCCAGAACCACAAGGACTACAAAACTGGTTTAAATTTAAAGCTGAAGATTTGAATCTCAGTTAACACAACTGAAGCTTTAAGATCAACACAAAACAGATGAGAGATGGCAATGCTGATTTAGATAGGCACATGCTTAAGTGATTTGTTTTGTTTCCTTCTTGAAGGGAATTGCTTTGGAGGAGAGGAGGTCAGAACTTTAACCTCCAACCCTTTCACCTTTGAATCCTTACTCAAAAGCTTCCAAGAAGGAAAAAGGCCTTTGCAGCATGTCTGGGTGTTTAACAAATCCAGGCTATGGTTAATCAAATAGAGAAGCCCTAGGGCTGTACTAATTCCTAGACCCAATGAGGCCCCTCAGAATAGAAGGAAACTGTGAGCATAATAGATGCTAGAACTGCTTGAGTTCATTTACATGACATATCCCTGGCTCCTAAGCTATTCTAATGCTTCTGACTGAATACGAAAAAGGAGGTTTTCCCCACCCAAAACACTGATCTGGTCCACTCAGGGCACAGCTGACTATGGTGACCCCTAGATTTGTTGCACTGCAAAGCCCACATAATATTATGGAAGGACTGAGGCTTCAGGAAATTATAAATAAATTCATATATAAACATGGATTGTATTTATTAAGTGTGCTGATAGATGCACCAGATCTGACACTGCCTGTACAAAATCAGAGATTCAGTACAACATACAAAGAAAAAAGCTAAACTGCTAATTACACAAGAATAGACACTTCACAAATGTTTTCTTGTAGTCAGATTTTCTTCCTGCTCTCTCAATTGAATGATCTGCTATTATTTCATACCAAACTCAGTTGTAATTAACTAGCCATGATGCTTTACATCAATATCTCTTCCGTAACTGGGTAGTTCTACGCAAGACATCCAGAATTTAGAAAGCAATTTAAGGATCAAATGATTCAGTGTAATGTTTCTGCAACCTGCAGTTTAAAGGGCTAGAAGTCTTTCTGCAGCCATCAATGTTTTCAGAGTCATGAGTTTGTTTTTACTCTGTTATTTCTCTTGGTAAGGGGACTGTAGATATTTAAGAGGGTAGTTGATCCTAAAACAGGAGCTCAGTCTTTAAAAACTGTTCAGCAGATATAGTATTCTGGTTTGCAGAATGAAAAATGAGGGAGGAAGCTTGGCTTTGACTATTGACATTTCACATATATAAAAAAGAAATATCTCCAATTACTGCTAGGCAATCTGAACTGGAGAATGTAGCAACATTTTTTTTTAAAATACACAACTAAAGTTTACAGACTTTGCCAGAGAGATGAAGTTTCAAGTCTGAAGTTTTCTGTAATTTTATTTATTTGAAAAGATCCTTTCTTGCCTCATAACAAAGAAAAATAATCACTAACTTATTTACTTCTCTTCAGAAATGCGAGTAGCCAGGAATTCAAAAACCGAACTGAGAACAATGAGGCGCTGATTGGACTCATTCTTGTAGGATGTTTCAGTTAATATGTACATCGATTATCTTCTTATCTTTTAGCAAATAGTTTACTAGTCAGTCTTGGATCACATTAATTCCTCTCAATCTCAGATTTGCTGTGTATTTCCAGTTTACAATTTTCAGCCCATTGTTTATTGCCAACATCTACGATTTGATAACCATTGTATATAAATACCTGGAAAAAGAAGTGTAGCACTACAATAATTAGTAGCACCTTGCAATTAATTTTTAGGCAACATTTTGGCCACACTTGATGAAGTTTGTTTCATTTTCTGCAATATGATGAACCCCTGAACAAAAGCGAGCTAGAGCCCTATTTTAGTTTGCTTAGAAGAAAATCAGGTTTATTGGGGGAAAAGCCTACTGGTAAAAACAGCTTAATCAGACAGTTCAGTTATTTAGCTAACAGAAGGAAAGGCTGAGTAGTTGAGAGTTTGGTAACAATAAGTGATGACATCATTAAATTGTTCAATTCCTACCTTACAACTACTGAAATTTATTGCAGGCTGTGGCTGCTTGATCAATACAAGTATGCAAAGCAGCCTTTGGGTTTTAAACCTGTTGTGAGGTGTTTGAAACTTGCATGAAAATCAATGTGATAGCTATGATGAATTGCTGTCTTTGCAACCCAGGCGAAGGAAATTACATTGTCTGCAAGGTGTCCCCTCTAAGTGAAGGGAGAGACCCTAACAGCACAAACCCTATAGGGATGTTCTATCATCACTTATTAAAAAAAAAAAACAAACAAACCAAAACAACAACAACAACACTTCTAACCGACAATTACATAATATGGGTGAGGAAGAAAAAGTTTGCAAAATCAAGTATTTTTCATCTCAATCTCAGTTCTCTCAGATTTCACACATTCAAAACCTTCCTGAGATCATATTTCCATGCTAACTTAGAAGATATGTAAGAGATAAGGCTCTCAAGTCATTAATTTCTCCATCATAATTTGATTGTTTCTAATTTCCCACCTCTAACTTGAAGCTTTCTGCATCTTCTGATTGTTAGAGTGAAAGTTGCTTAGCTAAATTTATTGCAATAAATACAGATAAATAATCATTTAGATGTCAGATTAATTTTCAAAATGGACAAGGATGTAGCACACTGTGGGACACATAGCCACATGGGGAACTGCCTAGACCCCTAGCCTTACCTAGACCCCTTCCAAAGCCATTCATGAAGACCTAAGAAAAACCAAATAAATAAACAAACAAAAAACAACCAACTGAATTATGGAAAGTGATCAAGATCCCTTACAAATATTGTGATTGTACTTATCAATTGGAATATCTTCTAGTACATTAAATATTGGGGGGGAGGGGTTTAAGGGTTTCTTTACTGCCAACATGAGAATAAGCATATCTCAACCTTAAAAAGTGTGACAAGTGTTTGGGAACCCAAAGAAATGATAAAGCACAGACTCTGCGTAAAGAGGAAAACAAACGAGGGCTTATTGCTGGCTTTAGCTCCACCCAGGAATTCTAGCAAGAAATATCAGAATTAATTTCTTGAACAATTACCCATTTTCCTTCTTCTGAAATGAACCAAAAGAATGAACTAACTCAGAAAGCTGGTTTTCTAATCCTTATATAAACAGCAATTGTTTTATTCTGTTCCTTCAGACAGTAACAGTGTCCACTGCTCCCAGGGCTGAGATTTCCCTTCAGCCAGCAGGGGAACTGGTTCTGGGCCATTTCCCAGCAGTGCAGGTTACTGTGTCACGCCTGTCAATTATCACATTTCCTGGCTTGGACTGCCGAGTGTTTCAGTAATATCATGATAGTGCACACACATGCTTCTGTATGCAAATTGCAAACTTATACTTGCATCCTGGATGGCTTATGTTGGAGAAAGGGAGAAAAGATTATTGGGGGAAAAGTAAATCTTTCTGGGTTGCTTTCATAACATGCAGCATCAAAGCTACTTTCCCAAAATGGCACCTGTCCCTGACTTCAAGTACCCTGACTCTAAGTACTCAGACTCTAAGTACCCTGAAATTCAAAGAAGAATTCAAAGAAATTCTAAGTACCCTGATATGCAGAAGACAAAATTCCAACACCTAAACACCCCTTTATTATTGCACCTTTATTCTGTGATACAGAACAATATTTTATTTGTTGAAACAGGTTTGTTTCTTCTGTTAAATATGTCAAGACCCAACACACTTGTCCTGGCTGCACTTGGTGTTATGCCAAGCCATAAGGGGCACCTGAAATACTCTGGTATGAAGGGCTCTAAACATAGAGTTTGTGGGTGTCTACAGGCCCTCACTGTGTGATGAGAGATGACAACACTACCTTAGTGCCTAGTAACACACATCTGGAGCAAGGGATTGAGCAAGGCTGTACACAAATAAATAAAACTCACAAGTAGCTTGAGGTTTTCTCTTGGCTTAAAACACACATGTATACCCACACATGAAGAATAACACTGTCTTGACCTTGTCCCCTCACAATGCCTTGAGAACTTCAGTCCCTTGGCTCTGTGTAAGCCCTGCTCAGCAATATTAAAAACATCCCTGTATTTTCAACCATGTTTTCAGCACAAATACAAGACAGCCCCATACTCACTGCTGTGGAGAATACTAAGCCTAATCCAGCCACTTGCTTTGCTGCTGTTCTCAGAAGTGAGTTACTTTCATTTTATCCACATCAGTTTGTGATACTCTCACTGCTAAGAGGTCCTGCTCTTCTGGCCCTGGGAAGAGACTAGCTTGCCAGCCTCATCTCACCTACAATCAGAAAAGAGAAGGGTGAAACCAAACTCAGTTACCCACCAAAGGGGAAACAAGAACTGTGAATGTCCTTGGGGGTTTCAGTTTTATTTTCCTTTTTCTTTCAAGGGAAAGCTGATACAGCTCTGCTCTTTTTTGCCCTCATATAAGAAGTTTGTGCAAAAAGAAGATTTGCTTTAGAATCAACCTTCTCACCTCAGGTGGGAAATGACAGGGGATGGGGGATGGGGGAAGGACTCAACTGTATTGAGTTTGCAGTGCAAAGTTTTGGTAGTGGGGCATTACTGGCTACAGGGATGGCTTCTGTGAGAAGCTGCTCACCACGTTCTGCAGAGCCAATGCCAGACGGCTCCAGGACACTCTTCTGGCCAAGGCTGAGGCAATCAGAGATGGCAATGGCAAGACTGTGATAATGGATTTAAGAAGGAAATTAAGTTATTTCACAAAGATAGTTGAATCCAAAGAGCAGAGTGAGAATATGTGAGTGGAACAGCTACACAGACACCAAGGTCAGTGGAGAAGGAGGGCAGGAGGTGTTCCAGGCACCAGAGATTCCCCTGCAGCCCGTGGTGCTGCCCATGGTGAGGCAGCTGTGTCCGCGCAGCCCACCAAGATCAGTGGGAATGCAGAAATCCCCCTGCAGCCCATGGGGGAGACCCACACCAGAGCAGATGGATGCCTGAGAGGAGGCTGTGACCCTGTAGGAAGCCTGTGCCAGAGCAGGCTCCGGGCAGGGATCTCTAGACCTGTGGAGAGAGGAGCCCATGCTGGAGCAGATTTCCTGGTAGGACTTGTGATCCTGTTGGGGAACCACGCTGGAGCAACCTGTCCTTGAAGGACTGCACCTGGTGGAAGAGTGACTCATGTTTGGGCCCTTTTGTGGAAAACTGCTGCCTGTGGGAGGAACTCAAACTGGAAAAGTTCATGGAGTACTGTCTCCTGTGGGAGACACCCCATGGTGCAGCAGGGGAAAGACTCCTCTCCCTGAGCAGTGGCAAGAGTAACATGGGAGGAAGAGACCATAACCCCCATTCCACATCTCCCTGAGTTGCTGGCAGGGAAGTAGAGCATGGGAAGATAGAGGGTGGGGGGAAGTTATTCTTAAGGTTTGTTTTACTTCTCTCATTATCCTGCTCTGGTTTTGATGGTAATAAATTCAATTAATATCCCCAAATTCAGTGTGATTTGCCCATGATGGTGATCAGTGAGTGATCTCTCCCTGCCCTTATCTCAGCTCATGAATCTTTCATTATATTTTCTCTACCCTGTCCACTTGAGGAGGGGAGTGATAGAGAGGCTTTGTGGGCATCTGGCATCCAGACAAGTTCAATCCACTAGAGCTGTGGTAGATATTTGGAAGCCAAAGAGGTGTATTTTTTTAAGAAGGGGAAGTTAGGGTCTCCTTCCTGTTTTCCACATCTCACTGAAGCAAAAAGAAAGGAAAAAGGTAGAAGCCCCCCAAAAAATTTTGCATATGTGTCTTTCCCAACGGGAAATAGGAGAAGTATGCAAAACATGAGTAATAGAAGCCTGAACTGTGGTGCTTTGGTAAAACCACTTCTATTTTGGATGGGACTGTGTTTCCTGAGTATACTGCTGTTGGCCTTTTCCATAGCTTTGCTGATTTTGTAACCTTTTACTGGAGGCTTCAGCCAGCAATCTTGAGTAATATAATTTAAGAGAGATGATATCTATTCTTGTAAAACTTTACTAGAATGAAATTACACATTATTGAGCTCCTTTATCAGAAACATATTTTAAAATAAAGTACAGCTTTTTTTAGATTACGTTAGAAAAAAATCAGTTATTTTTAATATGCTGATCAATTTGTATGGAGACTATGAGTGTCTTCTCCTGCTTCTGAGAAGGCCTCCCCTGAATACAGGAATGGGGTGTAAAAACAGGGGAATACATTATCTTTCAAACGCTATACAGAATAATAAACTAGAGAAACACTTATACATTATAATTATGTGCTATTTGGAGACCTTATCTAGAAATACACAGTGAGGAGCTACAGATAGGAATGTTGTTTTCAGTGTAAGATCTTAATTTCATTTCATTCATGAAATGACGAAATGATGTGGTTTTGATCATCTCTCAGAATCTTGATTTGTTGGAGGATTTTATATCATATATCCTTACCAAAGTTGCATTTTTTAAACTAAGATGATATTTACTATTCAAGCAGTCTACAAACTTCCCAGATCAAATTAATCAACTGAGAAGCTTCTGGAATTTTAAATATGGTCCCTGTGGCAATAAATAGGTTTCACTGCTGATTTTGATTTACAAGAAATAAAACAGATACTTATTTCATTCTACAAATTGATCGTGACAGCCAAACTCTACAACATGGCATTTTGCTTCTGTCCTATGACTCTCCTGAATGAAAAACTTATCACATATGATATACCTTCTAAGATGTTAATGTCTTTGCTATATAATATTGCATTGAAATATAGTGTTGTGCAGACCAGGGCACAAAACAGCTTGGATTAAATGTCTGGGAAATTAAATCCCTTTGGATGACTGTCAGGACTAGCCTGCCTCCATTATCCCAAGCTGGCACATTATCATTTTTATGCATAGTTAAATACCCAGACTCTGATTTCATTAATCATTCAGTCAGCGAGAGGGTATTCCCTGTCTTCACATGAAATGCTATTTCCTAAAATACTATAGATGTGTTACATAATATAATGTCTGACATCTCAGTAATAATAATAGCATTTGAATCAAAGGTGTTTTCCCCTCAGTTCCCCTTTAGCCTGCATACATTTTCATTTCTGCAACTCCTACTCCTCTAACAGAATTACAGAAGCTTTCTTAGACCAAAATGGGAGGTGGGGGGAAACAGGTGTTTTGAGTACTTCATCTCACTTCAATCACAGGTAGCTCTGGAAGGGCAGATCTTTAACCTCATGGCATGCCAAAGAAAAAGTTGTAATTCTTTATAAGCCAAGGAGTAAATAAAAAAAAGAGTATCTGCAGAATAATAAGCTGGATCAACTTTCAAAAGATGATGCCAGGGGATTAGAACCTCCTGCATTGCAAAATAGTTCCCTATTGGGAACTGGAGACCCTGCCTCTCTCAAGCCAAGACCGTGATCACACCACAACCCCCCTGTAAAGTGACTAAGAACAAGTAGTCTACTCAGCAATACTCACTCTTCCTTCAGCATAAAGCTCAGAAATTTTCCAGTTGAGTCACTTTCAGGCTCATATTTATAACACAAACTGTGATTCATTCCCAATTTGTCTCGTCTTGGATTTCATGCCAGGACCAACTGGAAGAGATATGCCCTTCCACTCTTCCAGGATGTATTGCAAGGGGCTGGAAAGAATTTTGGTGTTCTGTGTAAGCACCATGCTAATAGAGTGTTGATACTGTGCTACTGTGGTGGCATTGTAATATTTTCCATTACTAGCAGATGAAATAACTTGTACACTATTTCAGGCAAAATTTTAAAGCACAGGGTTATTTTCATTTGCATCCTTTATGGGAAAAAAAAAAAAAGTAGAAGCAAGATGTCTCTACAAAATTAGGTCATTGCAGGTATAGGTCCTTTATAAGTAGAATCAGGTATTTCAATGTTTAAATTTAAAGGGAAATATAGTTACAGATAACTGGTGACATCTCTCAGTGTATTTTCTGAGATCTCATTCCTTATAGCCAAACTAACATCCAGACTTGAGAAGAAAGAGTGAACTGTTAACTAGATACCAGTTTTGATGTAAATTTATTATTTTAAAATCATTTCCTGTAAAGGAAAGTTGTATAAAACCGAACTCTGTACTTACTAAGGTAATTTCTTGTGATTTTCAGGAAACTAGATCCTGAAATTATGCTAAGATGCCAATCATAACAATTTCCTTTTAAAGACAGATTTAGGTGATACACACTGTTATCCCAGTCTGCATCTGCTATTATTAAGCAGAACACAACCCTTCTGTCCAAATTGTATGAGGAAACAGATATCATTGATAATACCTATATTCAGGCATGGACTTATAGTTTAAGGTGGGCCTGAATGCTGAGACATACTATATTATTTTCTGATTCCCACTGAGATTCTCCCACTCCTCTTTCCCTGGAATTTAGTCTCCTTGTTCAAGAGGAATTACTGATACATAAAATCAACTAACATGTTGCAAGTAAATTCTACTTAAACAATGTCACTATTTAGGAAAGCAAGGCAAACAGGATGTGGTCCTAAATGTGAGTACAGTATTGATCCTGGATTGTGCCTTTCTTAACAGGATAAGGCTTTTGTATGCAGTCACTGGAAAGAGTGCAGAGCAGTGAGGTATGAAAATGTGTCATTTTGCTGTCACTGGATGTACGCACATTCTCCCTTGACCCTCTCTTCTTCCAGTTTACTGGATGTCCTCTCCCACTAAGTGTAGATTTTTTCACCCAGTTATCTCCCACTGCCTTTTGAACATCTCCTTCTGTATCACCTAGCTCAGCTAATTGTTTCATGACTTTCCTTCTAATCCAATTCTTTCTCATCTGCTATTCTTTTCTAAATCCTGGCATAATATAATCGTATTTTCAAATTAATTTCCATGCTGTTGTGTGAGGCTATCCCCATCCTTCAGCACCACAGAACAAGCCCAGTTCATGCAGCTTGGCAGTAGAACACTAGGACTCCAGAAATTCATTCATGTTAATAGTTAAATTAATGAAGGGTGTTTAAAAAATCATTAAGTGATTAATTTTGAAAAAGAAAAAATAAAGCAGTTTGCAGATAAAACTTTCCTCACCAAAAGCCTTCAGGAGCATTGCGTTCTAGCACCAGATATTTTTCTCACATAAACGTGACTGTCAGTCCCTTGGTTGATATGTAATTATATCAAACCTGCCAGGGTAAATCATTTTTATTCATAGAGAGTAATACTAAAGCAAGTTTTCTGCTTAAAGATGATGCAGAAACACTTTGTGAAGCATTTTGTAGCAGCCTACATCAAACAAATCAGTGATGGGTCCCTGATTTTGAGCTAAGAATCATGCAGTCCCACTGAAGTCTCTCTTGGCCTGGACTGAGAGATGCTGGGTTTGCTGCAGATAAAGACATACCCCTTTAAAATAAACAAGCATTTGAAGTAGTTGAATCTCACTAGTTTTAAAATGTCTGAGCTTTGTATATCCCCAGGGTCTCTCTGTTTGCATCTCCTTAAACAATACAAGCCATTATTAAGAACATGAATAATGTGGCATGCTATCATATTAGGACATAATTAAAAACAAGACAGCAAAGCCTCAAAGCTGTGCTGAACATACCACACATATTGCAGCCTTCTGCATTTGTTCTGAATTAAAATCCTACTTCTCACTTGAATCCCTCTCATCTGTGTTCCTCACACAGCAGCTAGTGCCTATTTGAAAAAACATTCACTTTTGGCAGAACAGCTGTACCATCAGTTCAGGAATGGGGGAGTGGGGGGAACCAACCCACGTGCTTCCCCAAGAACCCTTTCTCCCTGGCTGTTGGGGAGGGCTTAGGGAGCCATGAGAGCAGGAAAAGTTCACTTCTCACAGAGAGTGTGGCCAGGCTGACTGCTCACCAAACACCCAGCCCCGCCAGTCTCTCCCCTGGAGGCAGCACATCTACCCCCTCTTTTCCCAAGGTACCAGCTTCCAGTCCACAGCAGTTCCACGGGGGCCTCTCTCACAGCAAAAGGACTGAATCTGCAGCTGTGATCATAGCCCGGACTCCCCGAGCACCATTATGAATTGTATAAAACCAAATTAAGGCACCCACACATTCTTCCATCAAGCACTCCATTCTGAGACCCAGCTTTCTCTCACTAATCTATTTACCTAATCTCAAATATTACGTTAAAAGCCAAGAACATGTTGGCAGGTGACCTAATTTTACACAGCTATCAGCTGACTCAGAGCCAGGAGTGATGCCAGGCAAGCACAGCCTGCTGTGGGAGCCAGTGCTTTATGACAGCTCCTCTTTCCTCCTTTCCCTGCTGCTGCAGCTGGTTGGCACCACAGAGAAAAGCAAGCAGAGAGCTCTCAACCTGACTAAAACCTCTGCAAGTGGCCAGTGTGCTCTGCCTGCTGATTTTAACTCACAATTCCTCTCTCTCTCCACACCTTGAAGAGTAATCAGGCTATCTGTCTTATCTGTTGGCATTGCCCATAATGCCAACTTAAACTTCTTCAGCTCCACAACCTCTTCAGATTTGTCAGACTGTGAAGAAACCACCAGGACTTTGTGGCCTGGAAGAATAGAGGCCATCAAGGACAAGAAAGAGCTCTAAGAAATATTCAGAGAAGAACCTGGTGGCTGCATTTCTTCAGCCAGGGGTCAGAAGAGTTCAGAGGCTTTGGGGATGACCAATAAAACTATTAGTTGCAGTCATTCCAGAAATATGTCTGGAAAAGGTCTTCCCAGGCATGCCTAGGACCATTTCTAAAGCCAGCTATGAAATCATACCAGACCTGAAACACTGGAAACCTGCTGAGCAAGGATGGCAGCTATAAACACTGTAGGTGCTTTGGTGTCTAGTTTGCTTTTGTGGTTTTGTCTGAAGAGGCCAGGTGAATAGCTGGTGTAGTTCCAGCTAAAGTGGCTCAGCACACAAGCCTTTAACCAGTCTGGAGGCTAATCTAACAATGACCTATTGGTCCCTTGGGCAAGATTAGGAGCTGTTTAAAATGAAATATCGTTGGGGGAGAGATATGAGTAATACTGGGGACCCCCAACTGAGAGGTTTCTAATGCCTTTGCTTGTGTTCATGGACTTTTCTATTTTATTGCCCAGGCAGTGAAGCTCTAGCTCTTGATTGCCCCAAATACAGCTAGAAGTTTAGACTTCAGTCAGGTGCTTTGAGTGACTCCATGAGGAATATCAACAGCGAAAAAGGCTTCCCTCCACGCACCATGACCTCTATCAGTGAGGTTTGGTAGGGGGAAGTGGTTGGTTTGATTTGGGGGGTGGATTTTGTCCTTTTTCAGCCATCAAAGCATTATACTTCTCAGGAATAAAATACATGGTAAACTGATGATTTTGTTTTGTCTCCTGACATACTGTTCTTAGCATGACCTGCAGCTCAGATTTCAGATCTGTCAACCTGTGCCGTGGCCCTACCTTACGAAGCAGAGATGCTCTGGCCACAGCAGTGTATTCTCACCCAAGGGTCCAGTAGAGACATGCCAAGTTGCCCATTCAAGCAGAGAGAAAGGCCTGGTTTCAGATATGACTTTTCAGATGTGGGTTTAGCCAGGTTGTGACAGAGAAGTGAAAACTGACAAGACAAGCTCTTGACAAAGCTTTCTCCGAAGTCTAGAGTGCTGCTATGGAGACCATCCTTGAAAGCGGGCTCAGTGCCTCTTTTGCAGTGCTTTCAAGGTTTACCAGAGGGAAGAAAAGTGGTCTTTAAATTTTGTCCTGTTGCCTGATCTATTGCTCTATATCTTGTTCCTGCCTCACCAGGGCAACAACTTTTTATTCTCTGCATTGCTTCAGCTAATTATTCCAGTAATGATTCAGCTAATATAGTTTAATACAGGAAGTGTAGATGTCATATCATTAAACAATTATTTATGTATTCTAGACCTTTACCATAATCCATCTTGAGATGTGTTAATTTATTTCTCCCCTGGTGTTTATAAGGTATGACATCCTGCAAGCAACTAATTCTGGATCTCCGTTCTCTTTGAGATTTAATCAGCATTTGAGACTTACATCTGGAATTATGCCACAATAACTAGAAAGCAAGAACAAGCAAGCTTTCCAGCATTTGGCAGTTCCTTTGAAACAAGCAGAATTTTAGAAGTCGATGTGAAACGCATAAAAACCCTTCAAAAACTAGCAGTTCTTTCTCTCATTAAAAACAAAACAAATTAAAAAAGAAATCTCTTGCTTATAGAAGCTTGATTGAAATAGTGCTTAAAAGTTCATTTAAAAACCTGCACAAATATATTCTAGCTTCTCTCAAATAAAAGGAAGGCTAAGTAAATCTAATTGCTCTCAGTAACACAATGTAACCATGGGTCAGTGTGTCCTGAATAGCTTAAAATACAGATCCAGGGAAACAGAACCAGAGATTCCCTTGGCTGAGAAAAAGAGCTTTTCATCTTACATCTGCAGGTCACCAAGGCCGTGTAAGTGTTGTAGATGATGAGGTAGAGAGACTGACTTCATTATTCATGTTTTCTTATCTCTTTTATTAGTCACCTTAATTAACACCAAGTTAGATAGCACCTTAGACTGAAATCTATGTATGACTCAATTCAATTATTTACGAGACAATTGCTAATTAAATAATGTAGATCATTTAGCAATAGACTGTAAGGAGAGGTTGCTACCATTTTACAGTGAAGGGTTCTTTTCAACTTGAGGGACAAACCAAATGAAAGTGAAAAACAAGAAGAAACATTGAGGAAGAGACATGACTTAGAGACACAAATGTTCCAAGTGAAGCCAAGAAACAGTGAGTGCAGATTTTGTGTTATTCTCTGGTTGAGCTCCTACTAACAGGACTGCCTTCATACTCCAGCCTTAAATCATTAGATCCTTTACCTGGCAGTAGAGAAGAATTCATTTGAGTATAGAAGCTTGCAGAGCCACTCTTCTCCTTTGAGCCTCCACACAAAAATTGTTAATTAACAGATCTGTACCTGCAGCTCCAGGTTTCATCTAGCTACATGACCTACCCTGTTATATGCCTTGGTTCACTTTATCCCTCTTGGGAATAAAGCTAAATAGGGTAAAGGAAGTGAGAAACCCTCAAGGGGCCAACCACCATGTTATCTTACAAAAAGGGACCAAAGGGTTCAAGTGTGGAAGATGTGAGGAGAGGCTGGAAGGGTATAAACATTTTTAAAACTTTAGGCATTAGAGAGGCCATGAGAGGAAGGTGGAAAACAGATGGTGAGTGCTGGGTTAGGAATAATGGCAGTGGCAGGGACACAGCTCTGTGAAAGGGAGGAGGAAGAGGAGGAGAAAATCATGGTGGTGGATCATGAGCAGGATCCAAAGTTGTCCTAGTTGAGATAGTGGAGGGAGAGGGAGGATACTGATCCATCAAATGGAAAAGCCAAACAGATCCAGAAATAGGCACAGGAGGAGACAAGGCAGTTAAAAGCTGTGGTTGAGGTGGGGGCAGTAGTATGAATGAGTGGTTGGTTGAACAAGAACATTTTTGAAAAATAGTAAAGGTGGAGGCCTAGGAGTACCCTCTGCAACTGGGAGAGCTTCACCCCACCTGCAAGGGAGCAGAGACATGACTCAAAGCTTGCCAATGAGCTCTTCTGTTCTGTAGAGTAAGCTTTCCTATGAAATAGAAGGCATTTGATCTCCACATGAAAGCTTCACCTAAGTCTGATAGATACATTTGTGGATAATCATGTCTCAGACAGCTGGCCAAGAAAAAATAAGTGAATTTGGCATAAGCAGGAAAACAAAAGAGGACCTGTAATTGTGCTCTACTTGCTTATCCGTTTCGGGTAATATACTAAGGAACAGGACTTTAGTGGACCTTTTCAAGATCCACTTTAAAGGGGTAGGCATTAAAATATCAGAGGTACAATCAGGATATTATACAACTGCAACATAAAAATTGTAGACACAGATAAAAGTCACACAAAGTGCTATTTTACTGTGCAATTGTAACTGGTCAGATGCACTAGGGCATGACAGTAGATGACAGTAATCAAGGCTCACTGAAAGCAATTATAGTTACAGGAAAAGAAAATATGCAAAAGCACATTTAAAGCTGAGCCAAATTCAGCATGAAGCAGAAAGCCTTTTCCAGTTATCCTATGCAAAGAACAGAATAAATAAGTCAACACTCAGGAGCAAAGAAACTTTTCATTTTGTTTCCAAAAAAACCTCAGCAGAACCCAACCGTTTTCCAAAACAGGAATTTAATGCTAATTACCGGTGTGAAAGTGAGACTACAAAGTAGGTACTTTATTCCTATAAGCAATCTAATATGCCACCAGACTCTTTTTTTTAAACTGGATTTACCTGGCTCAGTGTGAAACAACACATACATTTCATTACTTGCTGTGCTTTATTTACATATCAACACGGCCATTAACCAGACTACAGTGTTAGCCCACTTCATTCTAGTACCTGCCTAAACCTCTGCAGCCAACTCTTCTGCATCCTATCACTTGCTAAAACACCAAAGGCACAAGCACACCAGTCAGAGGGCAGCTGACAGAGCTAGAGGTATTTGGGTTCTTTCTTTGTTAGCACAGTGCAAACACCTAGCACACATGGCTCAGTTGTGTTTGCTCTTCCCACCCATCTCTGGGTCAGATGCTTCTGTCCCAAATAGTCTTCCCTAGATAATATATCAAACATAACTCTTTTTTTCTTTAAGGAGCAGAAAACTGCTTTTCTGACTCCAAGGATTTTCCTTGAAATAGGAACTGGAGCTGATCTATTCCTTCATAGTCACAAAAGTCTTTCCTGACCTTAAAATTCACCAAGGATTTATTCAGATGAGTATCTTAAGGCATCATACTAAGACACAATAGCTGTCTTGATCTAACAAACATCTTTTAAAAGCTTGGATAAAAACAAAAACCAGATTTTACTTCTTACTGAAATTGCTTGTTTGAAGTTTTGATTCCCCTCTATGGTTTCAGAAGGTTATTATCCTCACTTTGTTTTAATTAGCTTCAAACTAGCACTATTTATGCTGAGCAAGCCGGGTCTGGTCCAGCTGGGCCACATTTAGCACACAGGTTGTTCCCATTGCACTGGGGTAGGCAATATTGCTGTGCCTGCTGGGCTGGAAGCAAGGACCAGGGATGTGCTGCAGCCTGAGAAAGAAAAGGCAACGGCAGAGCCTTGCCTGCTCGTGCTCTTTACTGCTCAGCCTCATCTGCAGCAGCAGCTGCAGCTTTGGGCTAGAGCCTTATTGTCTGTGTTCCTCAGAGGATAGCTGCTGCAGCAGTAAACCTCAGAAGTGCAGAGCAAGGAGAAATAGCAGCAGTGGAATAGCAACACCACAGCAGATCAGATGATAGAACGCGTCTGTGTGCTCTTCTGCCAAGGACAAGACAAAAATCAGACATCCTGCAAGGGTGGTGTTGCAAATCCCTTTGAGGGCCCTGCAGCAGTTCTCCTTCCTTCCCTGGCTTGCAAACTTAGAGGGACTGGAACACTTCATGCCTTCACATCCTGTATTCCTGCAGCAGCTCATGAGCATTCCCTGAAATCACCATCCTGCCTGCAGCAACAAAGTGCTGAGACCATCTGGGACTACTTACAATGCCTGTTACTCTAAACTTGAGGCTGAACACAGTTTAAAACTGCTCCTCTGTCCTCCAAAAATACTGAGTACACCAAACAGCTCCAGAAACCATCCCTAGAAGTAGCAGCCTGTCTGCTCTCCTGCAGTGTAAATCTTCTTCACCTCAATCCTGCCCTGCAAGTGTTCATGCCCATGGAAATTGCGTGTTGTGTAGATTACATAAATTTGCCTGAGGGGTGGCCTGTCTGGAGTACAGAAAGACTGTCTAAGTGTTAGTGGTAAGTCTTCTGTAGAACACTTTGTTCTACCCCATTTTTTTTAAAAGTGACTTGAATCCTTCAAGACAACTTAAAAAGTACACAGAAAGCATAACCCTATGAGCATCTTCACTCAGACTGCTGCAATTTAATAATGTATTAAATAATAACAATGTTGTGAAGCAGTCGCAGTTTTCCTAGGTTCATTTTTACCACGTTCTGCAGTCTTCCCACTGCAGGTTGTGAACTCTTTGGCTCTCACAGGGTAATCATGAACAGGTTGAGTTGGCATTTAGATAGGAAATCCACAGGGAGGCCATAGTAGTCATTTAGATTATTCAGTTACAGAAAAAACACTTTTTCCTTTGTATCTGTAAGAATTCTTCCACATACCTTGAGAAGCCCTGCTTCTCAGATAAAGATTATCAGGAAGCTGTAGGCCAATATTTTCAATTTTGTGGCCTCAGGCTTTTTTTCCGGTGGAAGTGTACAGCTCTCTGTAATGAATGGAAAGCTAAGGACATAAGGCTTGCTAAGTCAGCTTCATAATTATGTTAGCATTCCATAAAAACAAAGGTATTTCTGGACTGAAAGTTCCCCCCAAAATCACCATTTCAAGCCACTTGTGTTTGTCAGCCTTCTTTTCAATCTTGGCACCTGATCCAAATCCAGCTGCTGAAGACTGTCTTAAAAACATAAGCTTCAGGAGCTGGCACTAAAATCCTGGGTTCTTTTCCCAGATCATGTGTGTTATGGGACAGGATAATATTGTTAAGTTCAATTAAACCACTGCCATTTATTTCCCAAAGTAGACATCCAGCATACACTGCCTTTCAAACATCAGGACTGCCTACCATTTCTGAGAGTTCAGAATCAAAAGCACTGGAAGGAGGAAAAGTACAGATCTCAAACGGCTCCCCTGTTGAATGTTTCTGTTCACCTGATGGAAACCTTCAGAGACAGAAGATAGCTAAAAAGTATTGGGCTGCCTCTCTTCCCCAGGGTTACCTGGTGACCAGGATGGGCTTCTGAGCAAGTCATAACTCTGCCAGTTGGCTTCCGCATTGCTTGACAATGTAGCTCCAGTCTACATCAGCTTCTTATAGCAGGCCAGAAGGTAGAAATAAACTCTAACGCAAAAATATATTGGTCATATAGTCTTTTTTCCAAAGCCAAAAATCCTACACCAATAACCAAGATAAAGGAATAAAGTAGGTACCACAATGGAAGTCAAGAACCTACTAGGAAGATTGCCTCTTGTAGGGTTGCTTTATCCTAAAAGAGCAGAGCAAAATCAGACCTAGCAGAGTAGAGAATGAGAACCCATTAATTTCATATATTGCTAATAGGGAATATTCAGAGAAAAAGGTGATGCAAAATGCAAAGGATTTATTTGGCTGGGTTTGGTACAGTGCTGAATGAAAATAAAATCGTTATACTCATGCATCACTGAAATGAAAAATCACTGTCAATTAGTACTTGCATTCAATATTTAGTGAAATTATTTTACAGTACTCTCAATCGTCAACATTACTACTAGTGTTATTTTATTTAATGTATACAGCATCTCATTCAAATTCTGCCACTTCTGTTAAGTGTTTTTTATGAGTTCTTGATGCTCCATTGTTTTGCATGTACTTCATTCTTCACCATCAGTGACAAGATTTTTAATCTTTACACAGAAGAAACCAGGCTCAAGCAAGAATGACCTGTCAAGAATGCTTATGGCTTTGTGGTTAGCTCTCTCCTGAGTGTGATTTAATCGATGTGGTGCTGCCTGACAACATACAAGATTCAGTAACATAATAAAGTCTTGATGTTAACCATTTGAGACCATCAAAGGGAAAGGTATAGATGATTGGGGATTTGCAATAGCACAAAAACCAAGTCATCTGCGACATCCCAGACTCTTCTTTAATAAGTGGTTTGAAGTGGGTTCTATTTAGATGGGGTAACTGCATATTTACATTTTAGTGCTACTTGATTTTTCATATTAGTGTTATACGGGCTATGGACAGCAAGGACAAAGATGTCCAAGCACAGTTTTGTCACTGGGTTTTATCTTTCTGTGAAAATCAGTTTAAGCCACTTATTTGGGCGCTCTTTGACCTCACTGTTGAGCAAACATGGCACTTGCTGCAATGTACATTTACCTGGTATGAAGTGCACTAGTGCCACCAAACCGCATATAACCTAGAAGACAGCATTTGGACACCATTCCAATACACATTTCAGGATAGACACTGTAGGAAGGAGATTCAGCAGGGCTATTAATGTGCAGCCATGATAGGAAGTGGGCTACTCTAGCGATGAGGAATAGGTGACTGGGGTCTAGGTAAAAACCCTTGTGCAGTGCTTATGGACTAATCTTCCAGACTTTTATTCCACTCCAGTGGATAAGCACTCATGCCAGGGTCTATCCCTGAAAGCTACATGCCTCCTCTCCTGTCAGTCTGCTCCACCTGGCAACAGGTCCACACTTCCCCTAACACACTGGTGCCGACCTTGCTAAGTCAGCTGGAACACATCAGATGTTTAAATCCATTCTAAATCAGTCCACTAGCTCTCCTCTATCCACCACATTAGATTTAAACTGTCTGCTCTCACCTTTAGTGCCCTGCATAACTGCACGCTTTCTGTGCACAGAGGTTTGCTCTCTCCACTTAACAGTGACATCATTCTTGATGTCCCACTTACCTGCCTCTCCAGCAAGCTTTTCCATCTCATGCTGCCTGGTTTGTGAGACACAGTACTGATTCTGGTTCACTGAATTTGAACTTTTCATTCAAATCCCTCCTTTTGAGTTCATTTTGGTGGTGCCTACAATTAGTGGCTCACTGATCATAATTATTTTAAATAAACCATTTAGTTAAGCAGTCAAGGTGTTTACAAGCCCCAACAGCTTAACAGCTTGATCTTACTGCTGTAATGTGTGAGGTAGTTCCTCACTCCATCTCCTCCTGCTGTTTATTACTCTCTTTTTAATCTAAAGTCAGATAGTAAATTCTTCAGAGAAGTGATTATATCTTTCTTTTGTTCAGTGCAATGCCTGTCAGGTTTTAGGGCAAAATAAAATGTAACACAGAATGTGCACAAACTGATACCTGTAATCGAACTCAGACTCAAACCCATTAATACAATTAAGAAAAAGTCTTAAGCCCAAATGTCACAGTGTGTTTTCAGTAACCAATAAAAACAGCAGAAATCCTTAATAGGAAAACCATCTTAGGTGAAAGGCTTCATTTACAAGTCTCCTTAAAGAAGCAATGCCACACTTCAGGAAAATGGGGAAAACATTCAAACAAATAGTTCTACAGAGGTGCTTAAAACTCAGTAGGCTGAATGAATGAGAATGGCCTATTTCAGTCTATGTAAGCAGGCAAGAATGTCTGTCTAGAAACAGTTTTCCAGGACATAGCTGTCACATGCTTCAGATGAATGTTGTGCTTGCTTCTAGTACAGCTGAAGTCTATGACTTAATCTTATCTGTTTAACATCCAAGATTCCAGTTTTAGATTTTTGGCAGCAAGCATATGCTCCCCCTGTGGCAACTGCATAATAACATAATAGAGTTAAAAAAATCCAGATCCTTTAAGGCTCAATTACCTCATGAAACTATTTGAAAATTCAGGGTGAGCAAAACTGCAGTATTTCAGTTTACAAGCATCATTTTAGTTTACAGCTGTTTTAGAGGACCCATTCTAATGTTTTATGTCTTTCACCACCCGCAGAACTGAATGAAAATACTTATTCTATTTTTCAGAGGGCTACCAGAATCAAAAAAGCAGAGCTAAGTGAGAAAGAATAAGGTATTTTAAAGATTAAAGATATTAAAGATAAGATCCAGGATAGCTGACTTTATTACCATTCTGCAATACTGAAGATAGGTTAAAAATCTTGCAAGACCACAATAAAAACAACCTACAGGCAAGCAAGAATCATTAAAATGGTCTATTCCCTAAATTAGTATTTATATTAATACTTGATACACTTAATACACTCCTGATACAACCAAATCAGGTTTTTAATAATTTTAATTACTGGTTTTGAACACCATATGTTTCTAAAAGGCTGGATCTCTTTAACCTGTGGAATTAATTCACCTGCATTCTAAATTCTTTGGGTAGGAACTCTCCTTTCAGTGTTTATTAATACCAGCTGAAGGCTCCATTGAAATATAAAATAAAGAAAAAAAATGGGATATATTATAAAGAAAAAGCCAGACCTTGAAAGAGCACTATCTGGGGCCAGGAAAGACATCCTCCTCCCTGAAATAGCAAAGACTAAAGAAAAAAGCTACGAATCACAAAACCAAAAAAGAAGTAAGTGGAGCAGGTGAAAAGAACAAGGTGAGGGCTGCAGGAGGGGAATAGTGGAGAGTGAAGGGAGGAAAGATGATGGAGTTGAAAGGAATCAATCTCTTTGGTTTGAGGTTAACCAAAGGGTTAACCAAAGGAATTATGTTACCACTGGAGGAAAGGGAGCCGAAGGTTTAAATAGATGTCCTGGTCTGGGACGACAAGCAGAAACCCCAGGCAGTGCCAGCTTTTCTGCAGAAGCGTTGAAGGATTCAGTGAGCAATGTCCAAATCAGCTCTGCCCAGATGCAGGAGAGAATTGGGAATGGAAAGAGCAGGTCTCCTTCCTCACCTTTCTCTTTGTGAGCAGTTAAGGGATGCTAAAAGGTACTGAATGCTAGCTTTGTTCTGACAGCACAGCGGGTACAGGTGTTGCCCTTCACACCAGAAAGTTCATGCTGCTATACTAATGTTTATTAACTGCAGCTCATACCAGAGGGGCCAATTCCATTACAAAGTGGGCAGGCAAGTGTCCATGTCCTTTTGTCCTCTGCAAAGATGGCCCCAAGGCAGTACGTGTGGTTTCACACCAGTGTACCTATTTACTAGGAACCAATATGAGCCCATATATACACTTCATTCAGAACAGCTGTCTGGCTGCAAGGCTTTCAGCAGAGCTGGGGAAATGATGGGCAGGGGGGAGGCAAATTCTCTATGAATTATGGAGCTGGTCAAACGCCAGAAAAACTGGTCTGTCAAATAAATGATTTGAGGAGAACCAGCCACATTCACTGAACAGTGAAGAGTTTCTTCACGTTAGAGCATATCCGTCTACGTTTTCAAGCTGATTCTGAACCAGACATAATTTCCATTTCTTCATGTCTCTTCATGGCAGGCACTGATAATCTTTTCATAAATAGTTTTAGACCAAGAATTATTATGTGAGGAAATGTATGAATAACTTTGAATTACAAGCAAGTTAAAGAGTTTCACAGTCTGTTCATGAACTCTGTACTAGTGAGGAAAAGCAGCTATCTTCACTGAATAAATAATTTGTTCAAAATTACTTGCTTAGTCCAGACTTACAGACTTACCAATTTGGCCTGGATTCAAGCCAGTCATTAAGTGAAAAATTGTTTCCTGAAACCCATCCAAGAAGAAAGGTCAATTTTCACAAACCTTAGATGTATTTAGTCACTCTAGGTAAAGCATGGTATTTTGTACCATTTGCTCATCAGCACGGCAGGTCTGAGCGGTGATGTCTGCCTGCATCTGCAGACAGTCCGGATCATTAACTTTGGGAAACGTGAAGCGCACCATGAATGTCAATAGCGTGTGAACAAAGTGCTCTCGGGATCCTGTCAACAGCCCCTCGGGACCAGCACGGAGGTGACAAGCACAGCAGCAGGTCCCAGACAGTCGCTCGAGAGAGTGTAAGGACTGGAAGGCTTATCTACAGCCTACCCTGCTTTTCTCCAGGGAAAATCCTGCTGCTACAGCAGAGAACTGTGAAAGTAGCCTCTTGCTACTCCTGCTCTACAAAAGTGAAGATGCCTTCATCTTCATGCCCCTGCCATGCCAGTTTGGAGAAAGGGCATGGTATGGTTGTCATAGCAAGGATGCTGTTTTGTTCCTGAAGCTCACTTCTTTTGGCAGCTATGCCAGCTTAGGCAATTCTTGCTTCTTGTTTCTTTAGCAATGTCTCAATTGGGTTTGCAAAGGTCTGTCTGGCTGTATGGTGAATCAGACTGACCAGGAGCAAATACAACCTTGTAAATAAAAGTTATTTTTAACCAAGATGGGAGGGAATGAGGCAAAAGAGCTTTCAGTTACCAATGGCCCACTGTCTGGCTTCTGGAGTTAGCAAGAAATCAGAGCCTACAAACTTCCTCAGTGCCCACCGAAACATACTTGGGTGCACTACGGCAAAGCTATCCTCAAAAGCACAAAGGCAGGGACAGAGGCCCTTCAGTCCCTCATTATCCACCTCCTCAACTCATTCTGGAACCTTATATCTATGCTGGAGATAGAGTTCATTGGCTGGGTTTTGTAAAAGTGTGTTTGACTGGTTTTTTAATTATTATTTATTTATTGTTCTCCATTTAGTGATGTGTTTGCTCAACAATTTAAGAAGGTTACTTAGAGTATGTTTTTATTTACATACGATCTGTAAAATATTAGAGACAGTTATGCTGAAATAATTTGAGATAAAGTTATAAGAAAATCAAGTATGTGGTTGACAGCTGGGAAAAAGAAACAAGGTTAGAGGCACATTTTAGCAAAAACAGTATTAATGTATTATACCTTTATTGTACACTGTAAACAAATACTTGATTAAGCCTAGTTCTATTTAAACTAAGAAAGCTACACACACGCAGAAAGCAGAAGGATTCATAGGAATGTGGTGGATTAGGCCTAAGATGATGTAGAAATACATAACACTTTAATAGACATACCTGAACAAGAGCTATGAGTGGAAAAATAATATTGACATCAGAATAAACATTGCACTAATTAACTCCAGTTTTAGACTATCTCTAGATATATCTCATAAAGAGACAGTGAGATTTCCCAAGTCTCAGAAATATAACATGGCCTCTGCAGCATTTAAAAAGGAGATTACCCTCTTCAGCTTTTTGTTGTTGTTGTTGTTTTGGGGTTTTTTTAAGGTTGTACAACTAGCAAAGAGACCTGCTAATAATTATGTAAATTATTTGACTCAGTATGACCTTCTTTGTTTAATATGTACCATGCTGTTATGCATATGATAATGTTTAACTTTAAGGTGTTGAAGCAATAGGGGAAAATCTTATTCTTAATGAATTTGAATACTGCATATTTTCATAGATTTTTTTTTTCATTGTGTTGGAACAGCAGCCTCCTCAAATCAAAGTCATGGATACTAAATGAGCTCCATTAAAGGTAAATTTTTGTAAACCCTGAGATAGGATCATGTCAATGAAAACCTGACTTCTTTTCAGTACTTCTCTGTCATGTAAAACAGCCTTTAGTGAGGACTCACCCTAAATCACCTCAGCAGTTAGATGAGAACCAGAGCTAAGTGAAAGACACTGCGTGAAGGAAGAGACAGTTTTTTGCCTACAAACTTTGATTTGACCTCAGACTTTGATTTAACCTTAAACCCAAATCCTCCTAAACAGGCCTAAGGCAGCAGCAGTAGTGACACAACTTGCTACCCACAAGCATTCAAATATAGTGAGGCAAAAACCACCACTTTGGCTTAAATAGCCTGACACCAAGGGGTGAGTGCTTTTTCTAAGAATTTTGAAACTACAGAATTCACTTTTTCAAAAATTTTTACATGGTTTATATAAACCTGAGATTCTCCCCATGGTCTGAGAAAATCTGGATATGGTGATTTCAGGAGAGCATTCCACATCACTAAAAATATTAATATGCAGACTGCCAGCTTATCTCTGCAGTATTACCAGCAGAAATCTTCTTTTGGGGCTGCAGGGAACTCAGTTCAGCAGCAGAGCAGCATGGCAGGAATTCCTGTAGGCAGGAGAGGAAAAGAAGAAGTGATGAGAGTTGGAGTTCCTCTTAGCACCTCCTAGAAAAGCGCACACATCATTTTATCTTTGCCTGTGGGACAAAGGATGGTTATGCTGCTGTGTGTCCTCACTTTGTGCATTTGCATCAGTTTGTGGTTCTGGATTGAAAAGCTTCAATGTGTCAAATCTGGATAAACTGAACGCCCCGTAAAATTTAGGTGGCAAAAATGTTTCTTTACTGATTTACAACTCAAACAGATATCACTGGAGTGAGGTGACTAGAAGGCTGAGACAGTTGAGATAAAGATGGGCTGGGTAGAGGTTTATAGTGGTAACTGAAATGGATATTAAGAGGATTACACATGCAAATACAGTGCTGATGTGCTGAATCACATTTGATCATACTTTCTGTTCCAGTCCTCATGACTGATTCCTACTGTGGGTCAGCATCTGCAACAAGAGTTTCCTGAAAGATGTTTGGCAACAGCCACTGTCTGATTTGTTCCGTTTTTTAAAAAAAAAAAAAGTTTCAGACAAAATCATTGCCTGTTCTTCAGTTTCTATTAGCATTTTAAAATGTACTTCCTCAATACAGATTTCTTGGCTGTTGCAGGTTAAAAATGGCATGGCATTTGGTCAGTGTAAGAAACTCTCTCAAATCTAGATATTTTAGTCCATGAAACTCCAGTGGAGTTGGCTCAGACACACTCATTCCTGTAGGAAATGCCACGTGCCTGAAGAGCAGTTTTCTCTGAAAGTAGAGAGAGATGGGAGGGGACAAAAGCAAGAAGTGGGTGCACACTGGTTTCTCACCGACCTCTTAGGATGAATTTTAATTTTCTGCTTCTTTCCATATGTCTCTCCTTCCCTCCAGGCCTAGAGAGCATGAGAGCGGTAAGAGCCAAGGCACAGCTTTTGGGTGAGAGGATTCTGGTATGGATTAGGAGACCTAGACAAGCTGCTGAGCACAGTGCCTTCCACAGGTCAGCTGAATCTCCTTACCACCTAAGAGAAACCCATAGGAGAACAAATCTCTGTATTCCGTCCTAAAATAACCCACAGTGGTGCTTTCCAGGGGGTTTTAGGACAAGGCAATCAGTCCTATTATTATTTTACTGCCATGAGGGAGCTCTCTTCAAATGCATGGTGATAGAGCAATAATCTACAATGTACACCCTTATCATCGCTTGTGAGTCATATAAAACTCCTCCATTATCATACACCATAAAAAGATTAAGCCACATGCACATTTTAAAAGGTAATTATTACATTTAAAGAAATGAAATCACATTATGAATTGTATCAGTACATTATTTAGCACAAGAGGCAGCACCAATTTATTTTTTTTTCTATTAAAGCAGTTTTTTATAATTCCTACTTTCTTAGAAAATAAAAGCTTGAAGTCAAGCACAGCTGCTGAAAAGCATTAAAGAAACCTGTATCTGCACTGCAGAACCAAAGCAGTAGGAGAGGTGGCATCTAGCCACAGAAAAGGGCAAATGAGATAGGGAAAGCAGTAACAAGGGAGGCATGAAATAGTAGGAGACAGCAAAGATTTACGAATTAATTGCTTGTTGCCATTCATTGCCCTCTATATCTACATCAGGGAAAAATAGGGTTTTTGAGAAGTTTCACAGTTTTGAAAATGTCAGAACGTTATGATAATATCAAAGCTGATCACCAAAATCTCCAGTTTGACTTACACACACATTACATACAGGATCTGGTTACATCTAAATAGACATGCATTTGGAACCAGTCATTCATGTGGTTGGGTGCTCAAAGGCATATGTACAGTCTGTTATTAATCTTTGGAAATCAACTTTGTTTCTTACAAACGCAAATTCATGTACTATTTTTATATTTCCAACTTCTTATATAATAAAATGCATCCTTTCAATCAAGGCAATACAAGCTGACATGTGCTTTTCCTTTGTGAAGCAGATGTTTTAATTGTTAGATAAGCTCCTAATAGTTTGCTTTCTTTTAAAGGAAAGCGAAAGTATATGAATGACCTCTCCCTCCCCACGGCTTTCAGAGCAGCTACTTTTCTTGAAGATTAGGAGTCTCTTGGACTCCAGCCCCAGCTTCTCTTGTATCTGCAAACTACAGTCTGAATTAGTTTTCTCCTTTAACAAAAACTCCTGCTGTGTTGAGAATCTCTTAATTACTTTTCAAGCTTCTCCTGTTATTGTGAAACTCTGAAAATCTGATTACTGTGCTAATAAAGTGAGTGAATGCCATTTTTTTCTATTTCATCTGAAGACTTCAAAATGCAAAGATACACAAAGTCATACAGCAAGATTGCATTAATATAAATATATTACTATTGTCAAATGAGAACCTTGTGTGAGTAAAATGTAACTGTGGGAACTATTCAGTCTACATGTGATAACATGAAGTACTAAGGAACAAAATTTGACAATTTAGGTGTTCAGAATTCTTTATCAAGGTAGTTTATAAGACAGAATTTTCGTTCCCTCTGAGAGATAAGAAAAAAATGCATTAAGAATCATAGAATCATCAAGGTTGGAAAAGACCTGCAAGATCATCAAGTCCAACCTTTGACTGAACTCCACCCTGCCAACTAAACCTTAGCACTAAGAGCCACATCCAGTCATTCCTTGAACACTTTCAGGGACGGTGACTCCACCAACTCCTTGGACAGCTTGCTCCAGTGCTTAACCACCCTTCCAGTGAAACAACTCTTCCTGATATCCAAACTGAACCTCCCCTGGCACAGCTTAAAGCTATTTCCTCTTGTTCAGTCACTGGCTGCCTGGAAAAAGAGAGTGATCTCCATCTCACTACAGCCTCCTTTCAGGTAGCTGGGGAGAGTGGTAAGGTCACCCTGAGCCTCCTTTTCTCCAGGCTAAACATCCCCAGCTTCCTCAGCTGTTCCCCACAGGAATTGTGCTCCAGAGCCCTCACCAGTCTCCCTGCCCTTATCTGAACACAGGTTCCAGCCCCTCAGTGTCTTTCTTGCAGTGAGGGCCTGTTGTAGGGTGACTTTATGATGCTTGTATCCCCAATTGTCTGTCCTGTTTGTGCTGTATATTAAGTTCTGTACTTTAAAAATGGTTCTGGGAGCGAAGGGGGAGAAAGAAGCAGCAGCAGTTTGTTTTGAGAAAACTGCCTGACTCCCACACGGCCTGGCTCCGGCATTCGTCTGAGGGACGGACAGCGGTGGGACAGAGATCTCCTGTGCTCTTAGTTAGTTTGAGTTCTTTGTGCTTGTGGGCATCTTGTTTGTTAAATAAATAGTTTTTTCCACTTTTTCTCCGAGGAAGTTTTTTCCCGGACTGGTTGTGGGGAGGGGCCAACTGGGTTTGCTTTCCAGAGGAACCCCCTTTGGAGGTTTCCTCCCAAATTTGCCCTAAACCAGGACAGGGCCCAAAACTGAACACAGGATTTGACATGTGACCTCACCAGTGTGGAGTGCAGGGGGACAATCCCTGCCCTGATCCTGCTGCCCACATCATTGCTGACACAGGCCAGGATGCCAATGGCCTTTTTGGCCACTGGGCACATGCTGGATCATGTTCAGGTGCTGTCAACCAGCACCTCCAGGTCCTTTTCCAGCAGGCAGATTTCCACCCATACTGCCCCAATCCTATAGCACTGCAGGGTGTTGTGACCAAAGTGTAAGACCTGGCACTTGGGCTTGTTGAACCTCTCACAACTGGCCTCAGCCCATCAACCCAGCTGTCCAGATCCCTCTGCAGAGCCTTCCTACCCTCCAGCAGATCAACACTCCTGCCCAGCTTAGTGTCATCAGTGAATTTACTGAAGGTGCACTCAAATCCTTTCATCCAAATCATTGATAAAGATATTAAACAGCGCTGGTCTTCATCAATTTTCCACAATCTTTAGCAAAAAAACCCCCAAATAATCCAAGCAAACAACAGGGTGGAAAACCTCAAGTCCAAGGACCCCAAAGCAGTGTGAACTTTTACAGGTTATAGTGGTGCTGCAAAGGCCACCAGACATAAAGATTCTGAATGTACAGTCAGAGTTGCTGTGGGTTCTCCTGTCTTTTTATTAGCGATAAAGATTTAAAAATCTGCACAGTCAAAATTATATAGTACAAGGCCACAAAGGAAAACAGAGATCTACAGCAGGGAATTGCAAATCTGTTATGGTTTAGCAGATGGTCATCTCTTTTGTATTAGATGTCTTTATCCTGGGCTAACTGTATCCCATAGAAATGGCAAAGAAAATCACAAATCTCCAAACCACAGCTGAGATAACCTGATTTGAGCACAGTGGGCCAGGATAGAAGTGTTTCCTCTTTTTTAAGATACTGATGTGTCTGGAGAAGAATTAAAGAAATCTTCTGTGGGAACAGCCTGAGATGATGAGACTCTTCATCACCTCATCAGTTTTGTCTGTGAAGAAGCTTCTTCTCCATTACTGTATTTTTAAACTCTGTCTCCTCAAGTTGATTTGGAATGTACATTCCTTTAACATATCTTTCTTCCTTGGTAATTTATCCTTTGAGATGAGTAGCTGGACATACAAGAAGGTTTATGCTAGCCAATATTGGAAATCATAGGGGAGAAAATAGAGAGACTTACCTTAAAAATACATGTGCTTAATCATCATAAAAAGCATAACAGTGAAAGGATGGTGTGCCAGACTTTGGAATTGATGATGCTGACATAAAACTAGAGAAACATGGCTGAATTATATGGGGTTTTTACCTTATTTTTAGAGAAAGTAAAGTGAAGGAGTGATGGTTCAATAAGGATAAAGGTGCTGGACCTCCACAGTATCTGTCAAAGCAGGCTGCTCCATATTGCCTGCAGAAATTTAGCAGGAACTTAAGACATTGCCTTGCTGGAGGCAGCTGATCAGCTGCATCCTGCCTCCGGGCTGAGCTCCTGCAGGCAGTCTTTTAGAAACCAGACATCTGCCTTCAAAAATGGCACTCAGTGTTATTCAAAATAAAGGAATGGAGGCAAGGCATATCACTCTCTTCAAGCATCGAACATCCGCATATTTATGGTGCTTGAACTCTCACACCAGTCCCTTGAGTCTTATGCCAGCATTCAGCCACTGATCCTCTGCTCTGGAGAGATATCTAGGTCCATGGGCTGCTACATGCAAATTATTACTGCTTGGAAAAGCAGTAGCTTCCTGAGCCTCCCCATGGAGAGCTGGGCAGATTTTCACTGGCATTATACTGCCTTTGGCTTTGGCTCCTTGCATTTCTGCACTGATCAAGGAGCCCTTCTTCCCTACCTGTGAGCTCTAGGTACGAGGAGCCATTGTCACACATGTAAACATTAGAGTTTTGTTGGTATTTCATCTGTCTGCTAAAGCTATTGTGCCAGAAGAGGAGGGAGTGGGGAAAAGAGTGGAACAAAAGCTGGTTGCTTGCTGGCTGTTTGTCCTCAAGAGACTGATGTCCTGACGTCACCCAGCAGCGATTTCCTGACATCACCCACCAGCACCGGCAGAGCCGAGCATTCCTCTTTTGGTTCTTTTGCTGCTGTTCAGAGTGACAGTTCACTGCTGATTATGCTGCTGTAACAAATGGGAGGCAGAACACTTTTGTATTTTTTTCTCCTGTAAACTCAGAGTAAATTAGATTTGGTGCTCTGCCAAGAACAAAATACAGTCTACTATTGTAAGAATTGTTATGGGCCAGATCTTCAAATCTGTACTACTTGCAAAGTGTGTTTGTCCAAATGTTGAGTTAGTAAAGATATCTGATTTGGCCCAGTATCTTTTACATCTCTCCCTTTCATTCTCTTCCTCCCAGCACACACCAGTGAATACAGGCTTTAGAACAGAAAAAAAAAAAAAAACCATCTGCTTAAATAAGCAGTTCAGGATTCCCAGCTGTAATTATACCTGGTCTGGCTGATTAAAGATCTTTGTTTTAAAATAGTACAATTAATGTTTATAGTATACAAATATGAGCTCTGATGATCCCAACACTACTTGCATGGGTCAAATAAAATAAATCCAGTGCACCTGAGAGGAGAAGGAAGGTCTAAGTAATGTAATATCTAGGAGCCACAATAATAACTGCCTTACAGAAAGTTGGAAATTACTTCTGTTTTCCTTGCTGCTTTTTCTAATGCTGGTTATTTTTTTTTCTCCAAAGCCTCTCAGAGTCTGAGTAAAAGAATTCTTGTGACATTTGTTAAAATTTTAAAGTGGTTCTGTCCACAACTCATACATGTTGGCTTTCCCTTAACTGCTAATTTCTAGCCAAAGTCTTCTCTTTTGCACTTCACAAGGGGGGCAGAGCAGACAGCTTAATCTAATCCCAGAAGTGCAAATGTCAGACTAATTTATTTTTTGATGAGTCCCATAAATGACTTTAAATAATTCCAAAATAGCTAATACACGCATGTTATATGTCCAGACATTAAAATCCAACAAGAAGAATCCAGTAAACAAAAGTTTCATTATAATTGATTTGCCTATCTCTGTCTCACAAAATTTTCCCAGCATTGTCTGGATGCAACGATGCCTGCTGTCATGAATACAAATTACATGGTTTAGTATCTCTTCTTTGCTGTGAAAAAAATGATTAAAATAGAATTTTAAATGGAATCATTTTATAAAAGGTTACAAGTTATTAGAGAAAATGTATTTTCACTGTAAAATTATTTTTAAATGACAGGATATGGGATGGAAAGGCATTCAAGAAGGACCAGAGAGCAGTGGAGGAATTCCAGTGTTTTCATGTGAAAAACGTGATGCTTTATTAGTAATAGGTTTTTTTTGATAATGAGACTTGTTTTAATTAATAGTCTGTTTAACATGTGCATTCCATTATCAGGAATTATTGTGCTTCAGAGGCCTCTCAGTGGAAGTAAAGACACAGTGGAGGATGGTGTAAAGATGTTTGATGTAGAGGAAGCCACACTGGCTCCACAGCTGTGAGGAATAGATTTGTATTAGCATGGTGGCTGTGAATGGTGACTTCTGCCAAGAAGTGCTTTAGCTTGGAGATTCAGTCTCTACACCAATGGGATCACCCATGCCAGGCAAACATGATTGTCCATAAGAAATGGACAAATGCATTTTCCATTTCTTGGGGTAGAAAATCATGTGGAATCACACTGTACAGTAATATAGATGACTAAATCTATAATGGCCAAGTTGAACAGGTAGAGTAAAAAGTTGTTTGATTTTTGTTTGTATGTAAGGGATAGAAAATGAGAAATATTACCTTCTTCTTTTTCATATCCTTTCTACTCTTACTGCTTCCACAACTTACCTCACAAAACAGTCAGACTAGACACTCGTTTGCATCTATTTCTGCTGTCATAATACATTCTCAAGAGGTTTGAGGTAAGATAGGGATGAAAAAGCTGAGGCTTAACTTGCCTGAAGGAATAAATATTGGTAACTGATGCCCACTGGGAGCAAACCTGAGTGCTTCACTCTAGCAGAGGAGATGCCAAAATCACTATGCTATTTTCTTTACTGAGAGTACCATACCTATGATGACATGAACCTCAAAGATTTACACTGGTGTGATTATTATATTTGCTAGTCTTCCAGATGTTGAGATGTATATTATTTTCCTAGGCCCAGATCCCTCCCTCAACAACGTTTAGGAATCTGTCCTTGTAGCCACTTTGTACTACTGTTAATTACAGAGGTATGAGCTGTCCCTGAAGTGATCAGACTAATTTCCTTCAGTAAGTGGATGTAGAAGAGTGCTCAGCCTACTGAAGGTAATGTCAATCCCATCTGAGTTTACTGAGTTTATGTGTTAAACCACTTTGTGACTGCAGAGTATTGCATATAAAAAGATTGAGACTCTTCTGGGTGATCGCCATCTGGGAATGCTGATCTGAGACAAGGGTGTGAAAGCATGCAGTCTGTGTGAATTGTCTGTATCCTCCCAGTTGCTGCTGCTCTGCGTCATTCTTTGAAGTATTCCCTAAGGAATGGCATACTACCCAGCTGAATCAAGCATGGTTAAGTCTTGCTATAATATCACATTCCCAAAGTTGGTCTATTTCAGCTTGAAATAAGTTATGCCCTTCATTTGTATATATAATTGTTAAACCTAAAAATATTTCTTTTACTGAACAGAGAGAATCCCCCATTGAAAGTGTGTTGAAGGAGTAATGGTAAATCCATTACGAATAAGATATTTAGGGCTAGCTTTTTCAAACAATTCTCCTCTTGATCTATGCTTACTCTGTGAATCTCACTGAAATTTAATTCAAGAATATTCCAAGACATTGATTCTGGAAATATGGTTGTGAACACATAAATTTTGTGTTTAGTCAGATTGGTTTTGTTCTGCATGTAAACTGAATCCAAGAAATCCTTTTTTTTTTTTGTGGCTGAAAGTTACGGGAAACTCTTTCTCAGTATTTCAGTGACTCCCTCCGTACTAAGACTGAACTTATCAAAGCATTCCTTTTTGTCACTTAAACAGCACCTTGGACCACAGCACTTGTGCTAAACTGTAAAATGACAGCCTGGGTCAGGACGGAACACACAGGTATTGTTCGGAGAGCAGTAGAAGAAAGGCCCCGAAGAGACAAGTGTCCTTGTTAATGTCATTGCTCTGATACTGCTGACCTGACCAGTTTGCTGATCAGTACACTGAAGGAAGTAGAGTCTCCTAGGAGCTGAGGCCCTTTTTTTCTTGGGCAGAAAGTATTGAAAAGCTGAGGCAGGTACCTCAGTTTGGCCCTTCAGATCCACACAGCTCAGATCTAATGTATAGTTTATGTCTAGCCCATTACCCATATGACCACACAATATTATAGTTAAAGATTTTCTTCTGACAGTACTATTCCTGTTTTAATCAAAATCTCCCCCATACAGTACTTCTAATATCTTTGGGAGTTGCTTCTAATCTGGAAATATTTTCCACTTCTGAAATTAGTCATTAATGAGACTGCTACTACTGCGCATTTGAATTCCATCTAGAGTTTTCCAGGCATGCTAAAAGTATGAAACAAGGCCACCATAAGGTGTTCAAACTAAAAAGGAAGATCATCTAGTAATAAATGCTGTATCGCAAGAGGTTAGGGGGCCTTACCAGATTAATATCTGCCCCAATACAGAGAGGGCTGCGACTTCAATTATTGCCTCCGATTTTTAGCAATTCTGACTTTTAGTGTAGATGGCATATTTGCAGATTTCATGCAGGGAGCATAAATAGCTGCTTTTACTTACAACTGCATAGACCTGTACCCTCATGATGTTATAATAACATCTACAGTTATGCAAGAAATAATACTAGATAGGTATCTGACAGGCTTTGTCTTTGAAGGTGGCTCAGATACTCAGTATCTGGAAGAGAACAGCTCTCTGATTAACAGCCTCCCAATTTGTCATCAATCAACAGTCTGTGGGTTTCAGTTTGAGAAGTGAGGGACTAAGGCACAAGTTCACACATCTGAAAGGAAAAAAATTCACAACAGATTGGATTGGGGGAGAGAAGATTACCCAGGGACAAAGTCAAGAAAAAGAATGTGTGTAAAGAGACAACAGGGAAAAATAGAGTCGTTGAAAAAGGAAAGGGAAGAAGGAAGAGAGAAAACAGCAAGCTGTTCAGGTATGAAAGGCTTATTTCATAAGCCACAGAAAAATCAGGGAAAAAGTAGAAGGTAAGTGACAAAAAAGGCAAAAACCAAATACAAAGGCAGAGAAAGGACAACAGGAGACTTATTCAAACAGAATTAAATGTGAGATGTCACTACAGTTTTTTCTCCCTAGTTCACCTCTTCTCTACTTGCTACAGGGGCCTTTTTCTTACTTTAGTTTTGTGGATTTTTAAAGCTTAAAATACTCAGCTCCATCTTCATTATGTCAAGGTAGTTAATGAAAGCAGACCTCATTCCAGATGCTAAAACCTGTTTGCTACTAAATAAATTAATGAATAAGGCCACAGGCTGACAGAGAAGTCAAAATTTTAATATATTATCATCTGTTCCCTGAAGGGATAGGAGGGATGAAACAGCTTATTCACAGAAAAACACATTTTGCCTTGGATCACAACGTTTTAGGACAACATCATGTGGAAAGCAGGCGTTATACAGAGTTGTTCTAACAGCCACAGTGGCTGCCAAAGGAGAGCTATGAAAATAATCCCTGTCTTCAGACAATGAAGCACGAAGCATCACAAAAAAGCATAGGGGAGTGAGAGGGGCTGTGGTTTTTCACTTTCACATAGGGTATCTATGTGAAGAATCCTCTGAAGCAGACAGAAGGCTACCTGGTACTTTGCATACATGGAAAATCTGAAAAAAAAGCTGTAAGCAAAAGAGGAAGGTTCTGTTGAGGCACATATCCCTCCCAGCATGCTTTTGCTTCCATGACTCTTTGCAAGAGTATGAGAACATAAACTTCAGAACATAAACTGTGACAGAAGTGTGGTTTGGAGAAGAAAAAAAAAAGTTTCAAAACCAA
Organism: Phylloscopus trochilus trochilus; assembly: GCA_016584745.2. Lineage (NCBI taxonomy): Eukaryota > Metazoa > Chordata > Aves > Passeriformes > Phylloscopidae > Phylloscopus > Phylloscopus trochilus. The sequence goes on from WQNJ02000546.1 coordinate 38,017,373, forward strand.
CTCTATTTATATGAAAAACCAGTAATAAAAAGAAAACAGAAATAGACTTCACCTGAAAAACTCAGGTATCCACTATGAACAAAGATGACAGGTACTCAAGCAGAAGGGAAATACCTGGCAAATGAAACATGTTGTTGACTGATTACTGGTTTGAAATAAATATTTTCAATAATATTTTTCTTTGCAGTAAAGTTAGTTGGTTGATTTTTTCTTTGTCCTGAGATACAAGGCTAGATGCGGATCTAAACTGAGATCCCTTGGGGTAGAACACTGAGGCATACAGCCTTAAATATTTGCTACAAGTAGTGAGTAACGTGGGCCCCAATCTCTATCCCACCTAAAAGAATGATAGGTAGATATGTAGTACTGCAATACTACAGCTTGCAGTAAAGAGTGACAAACTAAACAGAAAGTGTTGAAGTGTTGGCTGCTCCTCTCCCAGGAATCCTTACAGAGGTCACCAGACTTCTCCCTGAGGTTGCTCCTAACAGTGGGGAGCTGAACAGCTCATGAATCAGCTCTAAACTACCACAGCCTACAGCTTGGCCTGTTAAGGTAAACCAACATTGATTTTGGTTTATGCTGCACTGCAAGGTTCAGAAGCCGATCCATAAGCCATTGGACCTCCTCTGCTACAAGGTAATGCCCATGGAAGACAGCAGAGACAGGGGCACTTTTTTTGCTTCAACCACTGCACTTCCGCCTGCCATTAGCTATGTGCCAGTACCTTTATGGGAAGTTCACTGTGGAGAAGGCCACAAAACAAACAACCTAAAAGAAACTTCCAGCTTAGTCTGAAACTCTGATAATAATCATTTGTAGTTTGCTTAGGATCTCTGCCTTCCCAAATCACATATATTTTTTCTGTTCCTGCAGTGAAAAATGGCATTCAAGTCGCCTTTACAGCTATGCTGTGGAAAATTAAAGCTCTCGTAGCATTCACTGATGCTTCCAAGAATTTTATTAATATTTGGCATCTCGACCTGGAGAATTCACAAATCTATACAAATATCAGGGGGATGGGGGGCTGAGATTTTAACATCCATGTGACTATTATGTACATTTTGTGAGAGAAACTGAGGAAAAGTTGCTCATTTGTGTAGTTATACAAGTTATCTTAACTATTCTTACTTTATATTCTATGTTTTACCAGAAAAGACCATTCTTACTCCACAACATTTATAACAAAATCTGATGCCACATAAAACTATACAGTTTAGTTCATTTTTAGAAAAAGCCTTACTATGACATTCATTAACTTTTGAATTAATATAGATACTGTTTTGAGCTTTTTTTTTTCCCCCCTAACTTGCCTATAGATATGTTTTGGTGATCAAACTACGTGAAATAAATGAAACCACATCACCCAAGCTTTGATGCTTCTAAGTCAGTTTTGGTTTGCATTTTGAGTTCCAGACCAAAGCCACAGCTGAGTGAAAGAACTGTTATGAATCAGAATAAAGAAAATGCTCATGTGAGGTTCTCCCTAAAGAAACCCACAAACTCTTGCACAGTTCTTAATTTTCCCCATAAAATTAAAGAGTGCTTTAAGCCCTCCTTCAGAAATAGAGTAAAGCTAAAGTCTCCTGTCAGAGAGACTTTGCCCTTGTTAGGGTTTCAAAACAGAGTCAGATTTTAAGGAGCACACTCCCTACAGTACATTCAGGACTGTTTTATTAAAATACATACATGGCAAATAATGTATGGCAACACTAAAAAGGGTTTTATAGCAGCAATTAGGATTTTATCCAAAGTCCATTAATTCCAATGGAAATGTTTCCATTTATTTCCAAGGAGTTTGCAGTAGGTCCACAAGAAAATAGAAGTACACTGGTCTCTAAGTCTATCCTAGCCCACCCAGATGAGAGGAAACCTGTGTCTGTTTCACATGCTTCCCTTACCTTCTGGGCTGTTACCAATGGATTTTTAATTACTGGTAATGGGCAGACCATTATATTTAAATTGCCATCCAATTTCTGGCCCATTGTTTCAGATCTGTGGGCTCTGAGAGCAGATGCCGAGGCAGCTGTGCAGCTCACAGCTTCCATGGCATTTCACCTCAAGAGAGATGTAGCACAGCAAGCCATTTAGCTGGCATCCTTGCCACTGGGAACTTTGGTCCGGTAACACAGGGCAATCCAAGCTGCCGGCGTGCAGGAGGGAAAAGCTATTGTTGAATCTCTTCAAAAACCAAATTATATCTCCCATTGTCTCAAAGGAGTAATAAACCTTGGCTGGCTGATTGTGGAATATAACAATAATCTAGCTGAATTAGTGGGCATTCCTGGGAGTGACTGATTTCTTCGTTTTCCCAACAGCATTTTTTTTTTCAAGACAACAATTCTTCTCTGGAAAACAGAATTTATGTATCCATAACTATATGGAAATTAAATTTAAGAAATTTAGAAATGTTATATTCAGAATCATTCTCCTTGTCCATAATCAAAATAAAATGCTCTTAGCAAAAATACATGGCTTTTGAAAGTGGTTTTACTGACAAGTGTCTGGGCCCTGAGGGCCCAACCCTCCTTGTCCATCCTCCCCTGGGGATTCCTCCACCCTGCCCAGAGGTCCATGTCAGACCGCCAGGACTGTCAGCCTTATCCCAAGGGAGGTTCCCAATGTCAAGGGCAGAGCATAGCACACTACACTGGAAGGAATTTCAAACAAAAATGTCCTGAGACTGAGACTGACCATTTGCCCATCATGTCAGGTCTGTTTGTCCCACTTGGTTGAACTGGATGCTTAAAAACTTCACTAGTGCATCAGCACACCGTTGCAGGGCATGTTTGAATTGGTAACACACAATTTGTTATTTTAATGTATTTTTCCAGTTAGTGGTGGATTGTGGTGTTTTCTCAGTTTAAGTAAGTCATACCTTTGATCTCGTGAGTAGAAACCCAGGCTTGATGCCATCAAGCAGTTTAACACCCATTGGTGATCCCGACAATCACGATTCACAAGCTTAGGATCCCGTAATCTTGCCTGCAAATGTTGTCCTAGCAGAGCAAACATTCCCACTTTCACCAAAGCACAGGCAGAAGCACCTCTTCAAAATGTGAAGCATTTAAATCTTTGACTGAGGATGTCAGACAAACAGGTACAAGCCACCTGTTTTCCTGGAGTGACTCTTAATCTCACATTGCTACCTTGAAAACATGCAGTGGTGTGGGAAGGGGACAGGGGACTTCCTAATCTCTCTTGCTAATGCTGTTCCATTTTGAACAGGATCATTAAATATTAAAAGAGTGAAAGATCAAAAGATAGAGAATGACTTCTAGCCTGTTTGTTAGGCATCTCACGTTTTCAGTTCCAACTCAGTGAAGACATAGGTATATTTTAGAGAGAAGAGATATGACGATAGAGAACAAATAAGCCAAGCACCAAAATGCTGTAGTGTTTAGGACAAAATTCTAGTGTTATAAACTGTGGGGGTTTTGTCCTTTCAGGCAGCAGACAGAATTAAATTTCTACTTCCCACATTATCCGTGATGCCTCTGTCAGCACATTGGACAGGCAAGGGTTTTCTGCTACAATCAGGACATCATGAACTCATTGGTGATACTGGCACCATATTCCAACCAACTCAGCTAATCCACCTGTAGTTAAATCCCCAATTAGAGTTATGTGCCCATATTTGTAGAAGACTCTGTGCCATTATCATCTCTCCCTGCCACTTTCTGATGACTAGGTTAAGTAGATAACTACTCAGCCAAATATTTGTGGACCTCCACTGTCTAAATATCTAGCTCTGCTAATCTATCTCCCTTGAAATGTGTGGCCTTTCCTGAGAACTGTGTACTTCACTAGCTTTTACAGCATCAATAGTTAGAAATTGCAACAGATATCAAATTGCCTTTGTAGGCCTAGTCCTCAGCTACGCCTTGGGTTCCAGTTCCAAAAATTTGCCAAACCCAGGAAACAAAGAGAAACAGTGTGCTGGATTCTCTAATTACTTTCCACTTTTCCAAATTTACTGTAAAATGCAAGAGGCATGCACTTTGCAGAGGCAGAAATGCTTCTAATGTAAGATGCAAAGCTGGTCTAAATAAAGGTTCACTTGGATTAAAATATGGGAATAAATACAGCTATGGAGGCTCTCAACTGAGTTATGAGGTTAAGCAAAATTCCTTCAAATACCCATCATGATAAGATGAAAATGTTCAAGAGTCTACTTTTGTGCAGCTCAACGTTCTGAACTGTGGTAAAATACCAGAAAAAAGTCTGCTTACTTAGGAAGTAGATATGCATTCCTGTGTTGTGCTTTCCAGCTTCCTAAAATAAATGTTTGCCTCACTTGTGTCCTCCCCGCTGCCTCTCCATGACTCTGCAGCCTTGGGAACAGTTCTACTGTGATTAAGAGAATGCATCCCTACCCAGAAGTTGCTGCACCCACTGCTTGCTTCATTTCATGCAGTTGAGGAAGACAATTGCTGTTTTGATTCCTGCTCCCTGAAGTTCTACAGATGTAGCTTACAAAAGAGCAGAAAGAAGTTTGCCAGGTTTTGCCTAGACCTATAGGCAAAGAGATCAGTTATTTCCTGCAATTTATTTATTATTCCTGCAATTTATTATCCCATTTATTTCCTGCAATAGTTACCACCAAGGATGAGATAAAGACGTTTGGGTTTTTTTCTTCCTTTATTTGTCCTTGGACTTAGCCACTGGCAGCTGCTGTATTGGCACCAGTTATGCATAAGATCCACAAAGCAGAAGGAATAATTTAGGTTTATCAAACTGCAGACATTCCCCCTCATCGCTTCCAATTACAACCCAAATCAGGCTCTTTGGCCAGGATTTTCAGGAAATAAGTGCAAAATATGACTAGTCTGACTTACCACTGCAGGGGACTTCCACTTCAGTGGGGGAATCCCCGGCAGAGAACATGCATTTATTTTCCACCATGTACAAGGCAGACAGTCTGCTTTAGACTCATTGTGGTCCACTGGGTTCCTGAAATACATTTGGTCATTGCTATTGAAGGAATTGAACAAGCCTGCTTATGGGGGTTTGGTTTGCTGTGGTAGATGCAGAGCCTACTCCCTAGGCATGCACTAATCATGCATTAAACATAGAGAACATTAGCCCACATTCTTCTGAAACCTTAACTTTACTAAAAGGGAACATGAGTGCCCACGGCTTCTTTTTCTGTGTAAAGATGTAACTTTCCCAACAGAACCACAAGGATTCTCAGAATTTTACCCATCTTTAATCAGAAAACCAAGCTCTGATCCTCTGAATTAAGATGTTATGAAACCAACAGAAAATAATAGGAATGTGGAGGTGCTGAAGAGAGTGTGGAAATAACACCTAAAACACCCCAATTTTCTTTTCTAACCTGTCTTCACTTTTCAACATTCTCTCCCACATACGGTGATGAATTAAGACAGGCAATGCAGGGAATTCTTCCAGTTACAGGTCACTGCATTACAATAGCTCTGGAAATAAAGATTTTTCCCTTCAGTACATGCAATATGAGATTTTTAAAGCAGCGGCTTAGTCTAGTATTCACTTGTCAGCAATGCCTGTGTAGAAACTATCACAGATATATCCTGTGCAATTACCTCCCAGTTAGGCTCTAAGTTAGGCTTTAAACCAGCACAAACAAACCTCTGTTCTGGACACTATGCAGTTAATTTATTCCCCATCTTAAACAAAAACATAGGCTTTCATTAAGGACACAGAAGCAAGATATTACTTCCTTCCTACCCACTCCTAATACGTTTTATCTTTATTCTTTACAATCCTGGATAGCAAAGCAGCTGAGAGCCACCAGGATTTCTGATGCCACACAGTTATTGTCCCAGTTGTTTGTTCTGGTTCCAGCTGAATGACAGTGGGAGCTGTTCTGCTTCTGAGCAAAGGGGAGGAGGAGCTGCAAATTCTTAGTTTTTTAGGTTAGAATGAAAGAGACCTTAAAAGCGGTTTGCCACACAACTTACAACTACTTTTGTATTTAATGGCCTGAAAATATTAGAGTGAATAAATGCTAATGATTTGGGGGTTTGCAGTATTGTAGAGCAAATAAAGAAGTCAGGCTAGCAATAACTTGCCTCTGTGTTCACACAATCATTTTACCTAAGAATGCCATGAAAATACTTTAAACAGATTTCTGTCAAGGCATTGTTTGAATAATAGGCTTACCTAGTGTTCAGGATTCAATCAATGTTTTCCTTGATATACGATGTCATTTTGTAAGTGATGAGGACATACACAATTAACTAAAAACTCTAATTAAATTTCTGCTGCAGATATCTTCCTTGCTATGCCACTTTATTCTACACGCTGATAGAAGAGAAACAGAAAGAAGAATCCTGATCTCTGAATCACTCAGACACATGCATTTTCAGACACAGCTGGCACTTCAGAGATCAGGGTACCTGTGAATTTCAGTTTACATTTGCCAGCATACAGAGTAGGATTCATCCAAGTGGCAACAAAAGCAAAGCAAGATTGTAGAAAAAAAAAAATAGATGCAGTGTGAGAATAAACGATCTACAAATAGGAGAAAGAGAACTACCAAAGAGGGAAAAAGTAGAGAACAAGCTAGATCTGCTTGATGGTACTTAGAGCTTTGTGCCATTATAGTACATAAGGAAAACCAGCTATGGGGGAAGAATCCTGGAACAGCATAAAGCTGCTGCAGGAACTCCTCATTCTATGCCCCACCACAGCTCAGGATGAAGGACCAGACTGGCAAAGAGAGGGCCTTCTGCTGAGAGCTGCCTGCTGTGCACTCTCCAAACAGCCCCATGGGGCCCAACTCCCAGCAGGGGAGAGATGGGGGGAACAGCACAGGCTATGACAGCTCCTGTGGAGCTGGAAAGTGCAATCAGGTAAAGAATGAATAAAGGCACCTTTGTCCCATTCCTCCAACCTTCTGCTGATAATAGTTCAGATGGATGAAACAAACTGGCTCATTAGGACTTGGTTGGAGAAGATTGATATAATAATCAGGCACATCATGGACAAATTAATATTACCATCTTACTCTTTAATATAAAATATTAAAGTTTTGGAAGAGAGATATGCTATCACAAGAGAGATAGTTATGTCTTCACCTATACCATGGTTGAGATCTTTCTCATCTTTTCTCTACCTCAGAAAATCAAACCCTTTTTTACCAGTTTTAACTTGACAATGGTGTTCATTCAGTGGCTTTAACAGTGATATAAAAATGACAAGTCCTTTTAAATGGGAATGAACAGTAGTCCATAAATAGAAATGCAGAAAAAATATCAAAGTTGCATTTTTCCAATTTCTTATTTTGACATAGAACAATCTTGCCCTAGTTTTTAACTAAAAAGAAATTGATAAAACTCACCATAATTGAGTACAGCTCAAAAAGTAAAAAAAAAACCCTGAAAAATCTAAATAGAACTATTACTTCTTTAATTTAAACACTTCTAAATGGAAACTATGCTCAGGTTTCTCCAACTTCATAGATTTTAACTGACATATCTGTCCTTGTAACAGACACTCTAAATCAAGAGCCCTTAACAGAAGTGTCCTTAACTTTAACAGTTTTGAAGCGTGACTGCCTGTGCCAGGTGAGATGAACTCCAGTGTGTCTCTGCAAGGAAGCTCCAAGCCTCTGTAAGAGCAAAGAGCTTAGGTTGCTTTGGATGTGTCTGATGGTGTAAATAGTGCCAGCTATTAGAAACCACACAAAACTAATCGGGGGGGGGGAAGGGCGGGGAAGGTGTAACTTGTGTGCCTTAGCACTCCAGCATGGGTGAAATCTAACACTGAAGCATTGCCACTCACTTCAAAAGGGCCAGGATTCAACCTATATAAACCAAGTGTAGAAAAGCCTTCCAAAGGATTTTGAGCAATATTATGCAACCTTTAACATCTGAGGGCCAAACATGTTATTTTGAAAGGTCAAAAGGATAAAAATGGGAGCAGCTGACTACCCTGCCCTACTCTCTTTACACTGCACAGGTAGGGCTCCTTCAAAACCTCTGCTTTTAAAACAGGGCACACCTCAGTGTGTATGTTCTATTCATAAGGCAGTACAAACCTTCTGCCTAGTTTAGTTGTCCTTAATTTAAGCCCTACCATTTAGGGCTCTGGGCCAGAGGTTACACACCAAAAGAAAAAATCAGGGCCTGACTCGTGATGACTCAAACCTCTCACTCTGTGCTGAAACACTTCAGTGCTCCCTTGATTATTTTGGCACTGGGAATTTATGACCCAGATTCTGGGACACTCTATGGCCCCATCCTGCCCCTGTCTCAATTAGGCTATTCACTCAGCTTCCCTCTCCGTGCTTCCTGCAAATCCTAGCAGAAAAGATCTGTAATGAAGCACCATGAACTGTCACCAAAGAGAAGTCCTGAGACAGGCTGAGGAGTGTAACACAGATGAATGTTTGCCTCCTTTAAGGCACCTTTAAGCCGTCAGAGCAACATTAAGGAAATATGGTCAGAAGAATCATTTAGAATTGAATTTTATCGCTTCCTGGATGGTTTTCAGGAGGTCTGTTTTTGAATGACTGAAAGGAGAAAGCATGGTTTAAGTGATTTTAGAAGAAGGAACCACGATGTCAAGAGTGTGCAATGCACCTTTCAGTACAACGAGAAGCATTACTTGCAGGAGGTTTGTGTTTTTTGAAGGACTTTCACACATCATATTCTATTAATTACTTCATTATTAGTTCTTCTGAAAAGTCAAAATATGCTAGCAGATAGAAACCCACCTAGCTGACATTAGGAGCTTTTCTCCATCATGAGCAGGAAGATATCTTGTAAATGCATGCAGAACAGGAAGAACTAGCTGACTGTGGTATTTTTCTAGGTGAAAATTTCACTGGGATTATTTAGCAAAGAAATAGGAAGAGTAAATAAACCAAGTGGTTTAAAAACGATTTCTCAACAAAGAAAATGATTAATTTTATATACAGGGAAACTGCAAAAAAAGCACTTATGTTACCTGGATATAACAGGAGAGCAGGTATCAATAATGTTTCTAATCCTTATATATCTCAGTAATGCTTCAAGTTCTCAACTTCTGTATGTTTGGTGGCACAGACTCCACCTACACCTTAATCAGACGTCAGAAAAAATACAATACTTCCCAGCTCGAGTAGGGAGAAACTTTTCCTCCTACACGTGGAATGGTGAGAACACGTTTTATTTTTTTAATTCCCCTTAATTGTTAAAAGAGGGAAAACATTCTGACTTGGCATTACCCCTTTACCCTTGGCTGGTATATTTCCCTGTTAGAGGAAGAAAGGTTTGAGGTGCTAGTTTACATAACACAGCTAAGCATATTATGTAAAGATTAAAACAGCAGGGTCGGCACAGGGACAGAAGTGTCTCACTCGCCCAGCGCAGCCGGGGTTACCTGACAGCCAGTTCTGCTGCAGGTTTGTTTTGTTCCAGGTTAATATTCCCACTAAACAACTAACATTTAAGCGCGGCTCTGCCTCGGCCTCTCCCATTCCCGACTGCGATGCTTTCCGCAGAGGCAATGCCTGCCTGCGTGGGAGGTGAGGTTCATTTACCTGGCCGCAACCAGGCGACAGCGCCTATCTCCAGCCGGGATGCTGCACGTCACCCGGTGCCGCCAGCGGCCGGGGGCGGCTCGTGCCACCCAGCTGTGCCGATGCCACGCAGTGGTCGAAACTGCCACGGTAACACCAAAGTGTGGCCACCAAGTGCCAAGGGCCCGGGCCCTCCCCGCAGGCCGGCCGAGGCACCGCGTGCCCTCGCACCGCCCCTCCCCAGGTACGGCGCGTCCCTCCCCGCCCGGGGCAGCGGCCGCGTCCCCTCCGGCTGCTCCCTCCGGCTCCGCGGAGACAAAGGCGCTGGGGAGGTGCGGGCGGCGGGCCGGCAGGACCGGGGAGGGGGCGGAGGAGGGGGCGACTGGCGAGGGGAACAAAGGAGCCGAAAAAGACGAGAAGAGCCAAGAAAGTTGATACCGGCCTCCGCCACCCCCTGCCCTGTCCCGGCCCGCCCCTCCCACCTCCCGGACTTTCGCGTGGGGGGCCCACGGCAGCCCGGCGGCGGCGGGGAGAAAGGCGGGGTACCCTCACCTCCATCCCCCCCGAATCCCCGGCCGAAGGTCCCCCGCTCGCCCCACCCCCTCCCGCCTCCTCCTTCTTCCTCTGCCCCGCTGACCCCGCCCAGCCCCTGGTGCTTCCCTTTAACGCGCGCTCCCGCCGCCGCCTCTCGCCCCTCCCCCCTGCCCGGCGGCGCGCGGCCTCCGCCAGCCCCCGCGGGCGCGCGCCCGCCCGCGCCCCCCATCCCGTCGCTTTTTCCCCCCCGCTCCCCTGCCGAAATCGCGCGCGCGCGCCCCCGCCCTCCCGCCCCTCCCTCGGCGGCCCGCGAGCGCCCGGGAGAATTGGCTGGCGGGCGCGCGCGCGCGCGGCGCCGGGCGGACGGGTGGGGGCGCGCGCGCGCGCGCGGAGGCGGCGGCGGCGGGGGTGCGCGCGCGCTCGCGGCAGCGGCTTCACTTCTCTCCGGGCAGCGGGGGCAGGAGCGGCGGCGGTGGGAGAAGCAGCAGCGGCCGTCGCTGCTGCTCGGGAGAGAAGGGAAAGGGGAGAGGAAGCCGAGAGCGAGGAGCACGGGCTCATGACTCAGTGAGTGGCTGCAGCCCCTTCCCAGCCCCGCACCCGGCCGGAGTCGGGGCGACCGCGACGGATTGTCCCGCAGCCCGTGCCCGGCACCAGCGAGAGAGAGACCTGCGCTCGCCTGCAGGTAGCAGCGGCTTTCCCCCCGTCTCTGCCGGGGTACACCTACCTCTGCCCCGGCTGAGCTCCCCGTCTGCCTCCCCTCCCCCCGCCGGGCTCCTACCCCCCCGTCGCTCGCCATCCCTCCCCCACGGCAGCACCCTCGCCCCCACATTTAGCTGCGACCCTCTGTCTCTACCTTTATCCTTCATCTTCCCTCCCCTCTCCGCATCCCCCTGGTGCTGCCTGGTGCCCCCTGCCCCCCCTTGTCATTCTCGGCCGTGCCCTTTCATAGCAACCGTCCCGGCCGCCCCCCCCCCCCCCGCCGCCCCCGGCCAGCTCGGCATCTCTGCCGGCGCTCCCCGCTCCCCCAGGCTCCATCCAGCCTCCATTGCCCCTCAGCACCCCCACACCCTTTCTGCAACTCTTCCGTGTCCATTTGTCCTGCTCGCCCTGCTGCGGGCGGGAGCAGTGACCACCCCCGCTCCCCCCCACCCCTCTGGCCCTGCTCCGCATGGTCCCCACGGCACTCTCTGCGCCCCGGGTCGCTCGGGTATCCCCTGCCCCCCACCACGACCGAGCCTCCTGGGATGCGCTATCCCCACACCCCCGCCGCAGCGGTGGGCACCCCGGGCTGGAACCCTTCGGGAAAGGCACTATCCCCCCCCACCCCCGCGCCCCGAGGAGCCCTGCAGCCCAACCCTCTCCCTTCCCGCATGTGCCCCCGACGTCTTCCTCTCGCAGTCTCCTCCTCCTCCTCTCCTCGGTTGTCTCCTACTCCTCTCCCTGGCCCGGCCGCCGCCCGCCCGCCCGTGGGAGTGCGGGGGGTGCGTGTTCTGGGGATGCCCGTGCCCCCCACCGCTCCCGCACGGCGGGGGCTTCCCGACGGGAGAGTCGCGCCTGTGCCCACCCGCGGCCGTGGGAGCCCGGGGTTGCCGTCCTGTCCTGTCCTGTCCCGTCCCGTCCCGTCCCATCCTTCCGGGTGCTCCTCTCAGTGGCGGACCCTCCCCTGCCACAGACCGGGCTCTTTCTGCCTCCCGTCCCGCGGTGTTGAGGTCCTTTTGACCTTTATGGTTTCTAATGAAGATGAAGTAAGGCGGCTGCTGCCATTGCTGCTCGTGGTGGACCCTGCAGAAATATTCAGTTTATCTTGGCTTATGGGAAATTACGAGCGCTTTAGAAAGACATCATCACCGGCTTTGCAGCCCTTGGGACCCATCTGCACATTGCCAGGATCTTGCTGTCCCCGACTGGTGGATTTTTTTTTTTTTTTTTTTTTATTTTTTTTTTTTTTTCTTTGGTCGTGTGTGATAATGACTGGTGGTTTGGGGTATTTCTGTCGTCGTTGTTGTTTGTTTTTGATGTTGGTTTGTTTTAGTTGTTGTTGTTTTGGTTTTGTTTTTAGTTTGCGGAGGAAAGGAAAGGTGCCGGTGGATATATTTGACAAAAGCAAAATATTTTGGACACTCTTCACTTCGAATTGATAGTTGTAGTTGCACTTGTAATCTGTCCCTGTGCTGATTCATCTCATGTTAAGGGAGAGACTTTTAAGTCCCCCTTCGTTCCTTCCTCTGTCCCCTCTGCTCATTTTTCTCTGCACAACAGCAGGGAGGTTAGCAACCCTCGTCTGAATGTAGAATAGCCTGGCAGCCGGGAAGCTGGACGTCGTGTGTCTTCTGTGTGACAGTTGCAAACACACTTATGGCTCTTCAGATTCAAGGAGTATCTTGTATTTCTGTCTGTGTTAGTGGCAGCGAAATGTTTTTTTCACGGTGTCATCCTCTCAGTTTCCCCCCCCCCCCCCCCCCTATTCTCTAACTTGTTCATGTGTTTGTGTGTCTTTTAAGTTTGACCTCATTTGAAATGTCTAATTTCAGGCCCCTTAAAACACGCTTTTGCCACAATATTGAGCATCCTTTGAGCAAAACTTCCTAAAATTGCAGGTATTGTGGGGAGAGGGAATAGAAAGAATTGTCTGGATGTCAGGGAAGGGGGAACAGGGACAGAAGGAGAAAGGAAAAATACCGTCCAAAAGCCACCCCCCCCTCCCCCTAAACTAGCCAGACATCAAACTACAGATTTAAGCATTTTCCTCATGTAAATGCTGGCATTACATGTTACAGTAATTATGTGCTCTGGGCTACTGTTACAGTGTTTGTCTGCTGGATAGTAACCTGAACTTATGAAGTGAATACAGTTGTTTTTTGGATAATAGTAATATTTATAGCCAAGATTATTCATAGCAGATGTTCTATGCATATAAGCATTATTAAATATGCTTTTAACTTTCTGGCCTGCAGTGTTAAAGCCTATGTACTTTGTGAAGAGAGACTTTTTCTCTTTAAAATTAGATGTATTAAGCAAAGTTCAGAAGTAAAATCTAGGGCAAATAAAGGCCAACACAGGTGTTATAAAAGGAGATGAGGTTGTATTTTAACTTTATGTAGAAGCAAGGAAAATGGATACTTACTACCAAAATTGCATTATAGTTGCATATTTTGACTTGTCAGAATGTGATACTTTTGTTGTTTATTACCTCTAAGTGTTCTGTTGCTTTTACCTTGAAATCTGACAACCAGGATTTAAATATGTGAACATCAAACTGTGTAAATTTATGAACTATGTTAAATATATTGTTGTAGCTGTACTATAGGAGAAATTGTTCTCTATAATTATAAAACACCAAAAATATGTTCTCCATAAAATTAAAATACATAATTATATATAAATTATGTTCTTTATAAACTTAAAGTACAAAAATTGTCCACTCTAATTAAATGGACAGTTTTTGTGTTTTAATTTTAGGGCAGAAATTCTGCATTATTTCAGTTACCTTAACGAGCAGGCTAGGTATTGTGTATTTATATATATTTAGGTATGAAAATATTATTTTCTGTTATAAAATCAAAAATGCAGCTTAAGCTGATTAAGGGAAACTTTAGTCACGTATCTGTCACTTGGCATTTCTTGCTGCTTCTTTTAATGTCTAAACATTTTGAAGGGGTGCCATACTTCCAGAATTCTTTTTCAGTATAGCTTCACAAAATAGATGAAGAAGTCCTATTTCCTCCTGAAGTTAGTTGGATGTGTCAATAATGCCTGAAGAGATTATTGCTTCTACTTTGTAGTGTGTATTATTTGATAGAATTAGATCTTGGTAAGTGTTTTTCAGTATAGGAGTAAACTTGTTTCTATTCTGTAACAAGAACACTTACAAGCCTTTTTAAAAAGCATCCTTTTCAACATAACCCTGTTGGCGTTGATATTAATTTACTTTTCCTTTGCTGTCTCTTTCCATAAATATGTACGATGAGATGAACTTGGTTTAATCCACAGAACAAGCATGGTTGAATCTGAGCCTGAAATCTCATTATTCTCCCTTGAGCGAGTCTTAAAACATATAATAGTCAAGGTGAATAGTTTTGTTCTTAATTGTGATGATGTCTGTACATAGGTAAGAGGAAAAGCGAGTCGAAGTTCACAGCAATTTGAAACTCTTTGATATGAAAGAGCAAATTCTTGATTCAGACTTCAGATTTGATCAGAAAACCACCCAGATATATGGGGGTTGTGTGGGTGTAAGCAAGTAACATTTGGGCCTGTGTACTTTTTATTAAAAGTCTCTAGAGAAGGATATGTAACATAGGTATATAAGGTGCAGGTTTGGAGTTAAAGGAAAGATCTGGGTTTCAGTTTGGTTTTGATTTGGTTTTGTTGGTTTGGGTTTTTTTGTTGTTGGTGTTTGTTTGGTTTTGTTGTTTTTTTTTTAATCAGTCAGTGCCACCACATATGCTAATTCAGTAAGAGTTTTTCATGGACATCTGCCCTTCATTAGAATAGTTTGAGAGTTTGAGAAGTCATGACAGCTGTAACAGTGGGCTTGTAATTCCTCATCTGTCGGCATATTGTTATACTATTTAAAATGAAGGAAGAAATTAAAATAGCTAACTAGTATCAGAAGTGTGTGAATAAAGCATTAACTTGACTTCTGAAATATGCTGGGATTTTTTGCTGCTCGTATTCTCTGGCAAGTTTGTTGCCTCATGTTGCCTGAACGAGATGTCAGGAAAAAACTTCCTTATATCCTCTACCAACGTGCTCACTGTTTTAGTAAATACAAACAATCCTGTGTTAGAGCTTTTTAGTTCTGTGTTTCCATCAAGCATGCCAAGATGTGGATTTTGTAATGTGGAAACCCACATTACAAAATGAGCCCACTTGGAATGAGCCCACAGATTTATTTCATATGGGATAACAGAGAGTCCTAAGATAGTAATAACTCTCAGTTTTTAACTAACTGTGGTAGGTTTGAACTGGTGGCATGGTTGATGGGACAGCTAACTCATGGTATTGCTGAGTGGTTGAAAAACAGAATTCACAGTGAATGGTTTTACACTTGCAGGATTATGTTGCCCACTTAACTTCAATAACTTTTGGTTTTCATATATATATATGTATGTATGACGAGTTTGGCGGGGGGGTTGGTTTGTGTGTTTATTTTGTACTTTTGGTTTGTGGGTTGGTTGGGATTTTTTGGGGGGTGGCAGTGGTACTGAATTATTGTTAAGATGCTTGTGGCAAAACTCTTCAGTACGAGGATTACTGAACTACTGTGACAAAAGCATTATTTTTATGAAGACAAAGACATACATCCAATGTGTTCTTTCCTTAGGCATGTAAGAAATACAGTTAGGTAATTTCTTCTCGAAAAGCTAACTTCAGTTGTTTGTCTTTGTTCAGTGCAGCATCTGCCATGTCTACGGAGGGGCAGAGAGTGGATGATAGTCCAAGCACTAGTGGAGGCAGCTCTGATGGAGATCAGCGTGAAGGTGTTCAACAGGAACAAGAAAGGGAGCAAGTTCAACCCAAGAAAAAAGAGGGGAAAATATCAAGCAAAACAGCTGCTAAATTGTCAACTAGTGCTAAAAGGTACAGTGTTCTTCCTGGTTGTTTATTTTCCTTCCTTTTCTTTCAGCTGCCCATCGGGTCCATGTATTCACTCAGTATATTAATTTTCTGATTGTTTTATTGAAACACTACTGTATCAGTGCAATAGGCTTTTGAGAACTGATCACAATAATGAGACCTGTATACTTTTTCTTTTCTTTGTCAGTTTGCCTCTTTCACATGGTTTTAATAGTTGCTTGCATGATAAAAGCTGACATTTTTTTATTACTAATAAAACTCAGACAGTTTTGTAGCCTTATAAAATATATCTCTGTATATGTATGTATGACTGATGTTGAAACTTGTCAGTGTAACTTACAGTTAATTAGCCATAAACATTTCAGACAGTTCAGTAACTCAGCATGTTAGGACTACTGTAATACCTATTGCTATGAAGTACTGCCTTTTCTTTTCCCAGATGGTCAGGTCAGAAATACTTGAGTGAACAACAAATGTATATTGGTTTCGTTACTTTAAACTGTGATCTGTTTTAATACCCATTTATTTTCCCTCCCTTTTCTGATTGAGATGAAAGGTTAGTTAGTAGAATAGCTATTTATTCTATGCTATCTTGTCCATCTCCAGATAACGATTGTCTTGCTTGGGCCAGACAGAAGGAATTTACAGCTTAGTGTTGCTTTGCTAGTACATGTAGGGTTGTTAGTCTGGGCAGGTGGGATTATAGTGATTGAAGTTAAAAAGCACTCATAAAATAATATGACAAGGGACCAATTCTGCAAACTGTCCTGATGCAGAATTCCCAGATCTCGTTTCTTTGCTAGTCCAAGGCTGTGTAAAATACAAGAGAAAACAGTGGAGTTGTACCACTCTGGTGCTCTAGTAAAGCAGAAGCATCAAGCCCCTGCTGCCATAATTTATAACGTATTCATGTAAACGTGTGCATACGTTTATACGCATCCTTGTCAGGATTCAAGTCTTTGTTTTGCTTTAATCTGTCCCTTACCAATTAAATCCTTTTCTGCATTAAGGTATCTTTTGTCTTTCCAGTGAGGTACTGTTGTGCTTTTCTTCTTCTATAGATACCTTTCTACCGCTAGTTTTTCTTCATTTTTAATTCCCTGGAGAAATACTTTCTGGACACACGTTCCTGCTATGACACTGTTAGGAGATTACCTGGTTATAACACTTTACAGAATGGCCAGCAAAACTTGCCTGTGTTTGCTTTTATGACAAGAAGGGGAAAAAGAACCCATCCAGCTTTCACTACAAACCATGATGTTATTAATGTAGTTAATTCTCACGGCCTTTATGGTTTCTGGTCTTCTCTTTTGCCTGCTTCCTGCTATTATTATTTTTTAAATATTAGGAATATTGGATTAGTCATGACTTTTAAGGTCATAAAAACAGTTTCCAGCATCTTTAGAGAGCAGTCTGTGTGTTCTGAACTTTGTACAATGCCTGGTGTAATGATGCTACAATTCTGACAAGGGCCTGTGGACACTATCCTATTAAAAAATTAATAATGATATGTCAGAAATTGGTCTATTAATCTTAGCTTTGTATCTTCAAAGCTTAGAGCTTTTATCAACAAGCATTTTACAGCAATAAAATTACTTAAACCTTTTAAAGTTTAATCATATCTGCTTATGGTTCTGCTGAAACTAATTATGCCTTCAGTTGCTGACATCAGTACATTTGCCAGTTAGACTCTAAAGCTAGTTTCACATGTGTAGTAATATTGATTATACATTTTAGGTATACACATTTGATTATACATTTTAAAAGCTGACATGACTTACAATAGTTCTGTAGATATGTGTACAGTATTTTTGAAGAGGAATGTATTTTAGGAGTCCTGGTTGTCATAGCACTTCCTGGAAGGATTACAGAAACAGGTTTTATAGTAATGGGGGTTTTCATTAGTATCATTGTATTTTTTTTCCTGTTTTTGTTTTTGAATATTCAGTAGCTTGTCATTGTGTTAGAATTGGGATTGCACCTTCTTATCTGGCCAGATTTTCATATTATAGGTTTTGTTTCTGTGATTTTAATTAAAATCAGTAGTGTCTCAAGAAAGCTAAATCAGAAATAAAAGTAGAGGCTAAAAAGAGCAGAGTAGCATAAAAAAAGGAAAAATGTCTTAAAGTCCTCAACACGTGATAAGCATTCCAGAAACGGTCTGTATAAAATAGTAATATTGTTATTTTAGTTCATTAGCAATGAGAAATAGTGCAGGATTAATAAAGTTTTACTCTGGTTACTTTGTTATAGTGAAAGGAGTCAGCTCTGCTAAAATCAGTGGAACGCTCAAACAACAGAGTATAGTGCAGTTGTGGCTTTGGTCAAGATTCCTTAATTCCTGTTAAAAGCATCAAACACCAGCAAGTTCACTGGATCTAGTCACAGACTACAGACTTTATTCTAACCTGAGTTTGGAAATCAGATTTTCCCACTTGGAAAGCTTTTTTGTGCATATGGAATTGTAGCCACAGTATTTTACTGTATATGAAGGAAGGTTTGTGCATCTCTATGTGGAAAACTCCTGTTTGACTTTTCATTTGTATGTTCATGTAGTCAATAAGATTTAAAAAATTTTCAGTAGCATAAGATTTTATATAAATCAAGATTTAGCAGTGTCCTGACGTTTTGTGTAATAGTAAACTGCTCCTGTGTCTTATGTATGAATATACTGTTCATGCAGCTTAACTACTTTCCAAAGTGATTTGATTACAGAGGCTGTATGAAACCACTTAAATTTCTGTTTGAGTAAGATTTTTGGTATTGAGATGTGGACTTTTCTTCTGTTAGCGTTGCTGTGGATGGCATCAAGGAGGCAGAATGCCATCAGAGCTGTCCTTCTCTGTTAATACTTCAGGAGTAGCTGCTGTACAGGTGTAATAGCTTACAGCATATGGCGTGCAGTGTACCGGTCCTTCAATTTTCCTCACCCAGAGGGCATCACCTTAAATAGCAACCTTTCTTACCCAACATGTCAAGATTGAGAAACTCGCTGCATATCACAATTACAGTTCAGACACGGAATTGAATTGCTGTCCTTGAAAACAGCAGGCATCTTGTTACCTCTTAAGTAGCAAATCTTAGCATGACCTTTGGATTGAGAGAAGTGTAACCATTCTTGGCTGACATAGTAGCTCAACAAATAAATGTATTGTTTTGCTTGGCTCCTGAAAACCTGTAAAGCTTTATGTCCAATCCTGATTTTTTTTTTTTTAATATCTGTGCCTACAATGAATTGTAAACTCTACTACTTTAGTTGTAATCTTTTCGTTATTCAAAGAAGTTGTAGCCTTAAGGACGAGCAAATAAGTGATAGATATAAATTGATTCAAAATTCAACAAACCTGAGCAATTTTCCCTTCCCACTCCCCCCGCCTTTTTTTCTTTTTCCCGAGAGGTTTATCACAGAATCTGGAAATGATACTTAGCATGTTGAATATGATGGCAAAATATGGAGTGCTTTTTCTTACAAGAAATATCCTTGTCATTTATCAATCTTTCAGTAAGTAGGTGAGAATATTTCTTTTCCTCCAGTATGAACCTAACAATCATTTAGATCAATTTCCTGCTCAGTCACAATTTATTTGGTATTGAAATACATACCAGTGACTGCATTTTTAAGAATTTTTGAAGTAGTATATTCTTCAGTATAGGGTATTGATTCATCTGGCTTTTATGGGTAGAGAGATGTAGTTTAGAAAAGTGGATGTGGTAAAAATAGTTTATTGTCATGTAGTCCTTTATTTTATTTCCTTTCCTATTAATAATGTTGAGAAATTCTCTTAACATGTTCTAACATGTTTCTTAGCTTTAGAGAACTGTTTCACGAAGGAAACAACACTCAGTCCTTTTTGGCTTGATACAGTAGTATGTGTCTGTGAGAATTAATAACATTTGAAATCCACAATGTACTTTCATGTTTCTGAATTTACGAGTAGATTAACCTTTGCACCATTACTGGTAGGCAACTCTGTTTGTTCTTTTCTATTAGTAAAATGGAGCGATTTTTTTTTTTTATACATGTGTGTGTAGAGATATATATATATATATATATATATATGAGAGACAAGAGTCAAATGACTTCTCTAAGACCAAACAAAGTATCAGATCTGACATTAAAAATTAAATGTTTTATGTGTGCACTCCAGGACTTTGATTACTAGCAAGGGCCTCACCTCCTGCCATCATCCCAATTGTCCAATATGTAGTAAACCAATCGTCCAATATGTAGTAAACCATAATGTCATTCATTTAAATATAAACTGGATGTATATAATGGTTTTAATTTAAAGGGGTTTTCCTCTTTGACATTGCTAAACATAACTGTTACTGGGGCAGAAAATCCAAAGGAACAGATGCCAGAAAGGACCCTGAAAAAAATGTTTTGTTGCCAGAGGCCGCGTATTCTGGCGGTGAATCCTCTGTGGTCAGCGAATGAAATGAGGCATGTCCTCTCCTGTGGCAGGTTCCGAGGGCAGCTCAATGGGGGTATGAGGCGAGTGCCAGAGCACGTGCAGACAAAGGGCCGCTTGCACACTGGAGGTCTCTATCAGTGCAAGGCTCTCTGGGATGCTGTGCGATGATTTAATTGTAACTTTGAATGCTGTGACATGTGAACAAGCTACGTGTCAGCTGTTCTACAGAAACTGTTTGTGAATGAGCTCTCAGCATGAATGCAAGGTAAATTAAGGTTGCAACAAAAGAAATGTAAGGTGTATAAATTAATTTTAGTTTGGGACACCACGGAGTAGGAGAATAAACAGGGACATCTTGCTGAGGAGCAATTGATGGACAGTATTGTGTTAATATATTTTTCTTGTTTGTATAAAAATAATCATGAATTAAACATCTCTTTGTCTTAGATGTTTGCAAGAGCAATGATGTCTTTTGAACATTAATAGACAGTGCCATCTGATCAATTTTTGTGTCTTGAAGCAGAAAGCTGGTTTGTCCGTGTCTGCTGAATCACAGAATAGCTTGATAAAGGGCCATTTTAGTGCTCTTGGCATTGGATGTTTTGGGTTGAACTTGAACAGATGGAGAAAATGAGAGACCATTTTCTTTTCAGAATGTAAGGAACATGGGCTAGGATTTAGGAGGAAGAATGTAAAGTTTTTGATCTAGGACTGAAGTTGTTGAAGTTGTCAATCCATTCTTGACGTGCCTCATACTCACTTGAATGCCATGAAATATTAACTGGTTTTACTACAATATGTAGAACAAAGGAATGATCTCTGGCTCTATAATAAAGTGCAGTGCCATCATTCTGAAACTTCAAAAAAAGCTGAAAAACCAAAACAACTCATAAACCACAAAATTGAAGTTTCCATGCAACCTAGGTTTTCTGTAGTTTGAATTTGTGATAGTATAAATTTCAAAATTGTGGCAGAATTTTGTAGTATACAGAAGAAGTATTTTAAACATTCCCACAGTTATAAGATCTCCCTTCTAAAAGTTATGATTTGTTAGGATTGTTTAAATGGGGTAAATGTTTTAAACCAACATTTTTGCTGTGCTTAAACTTCACTAATTAAAAAATGGGATGACTTTCAGCATTACTACAATGATTTCATGCTTGATTAAGCAGACTGTGCCTGTATTTTTATAAGAAAGTTATGGTATTTATTGGAGGAATTCTGTATGCTGGAGGTACAAACATCTCAATGAGTAGAAAAAGCAAGTAAAGATCAAATTGCTCCTCCTCTACAGAAATTACTTTGTGAGTTTGTGTGTAAGTAGGGTATACACCAGCTCTGCATGTAGTGTATGTACACCCAGCTGTGTTGTCAGGTTTTCAAAGACTTGACTTGGAAGCATCAGCCTGGGAATGTCCAGAGATCCTTAACAACAAAGTTGCTCTCCCTCAAGTTAAAACTCTGGCAGGATGCCTGTAATGTCTTTATGGGTGACCTAGAGGATATGGCAGAATGCACTCTAAAGTTTTCAGATGGCACCAAGCTGGTACATGCAGGGGTGTTCAGTTTTATTTATTCCAGTATACCTGAATGCTTATTTTGCTAAGCCATTTGCTTTGCCTGTATTTATATGTGTAGAAGTTAGAAGAAAGTCTAAGCATCTGGAAGACTATTTTTATCTTTTCAATGATCTCATCAAGTCTTAATAAATGATTATTACCTCTGCCTACAAACCTTGCCCACGTATGTCCTAATTATTTCAGAATGTGAATGATAAAGGCTTGAGTTTCTGGTTCAGGCCAGTTCTGCTGCTGCTGTTGGTTCATTTATTCATTATAGCCATAAAATCAATTCATAGTTACATAAGGGGAATTCTGATGGTGGCTGTGAGACTCCTTAATGTGGAAGATTGTGTTTGGATTATAACATTATATAAAGAATTAAACTGCTCATTTTTGTATTATATATGCCAATATACCGGAATGCTTATTTTGATAAGCCCTTTTCTTTACCTGTATTTATATGCAAAATGGGTAGCAGCCATTTTTAACAAGATATGTGTAGGTCAGGCCTGAACCTTTGGCTTGTGGCTTGAGCACCTATCTTGGGAATTTGAGTAGTAGTATTATTTCTTTTCTAGTGTAGGGAATAATAGGAATAGCAATCTGTTCTGTGCATGAAATCTTGTGAAGGAGAAGGCAAGAAGAAAACACTGAGGGTATATTGAATTGCTTTTCTTTTTCTTCCTCCTTCTAAATGTTCATGTTTTTGCACTGGAGTAGCCTATTAAAAAAAGCCTTGGACGTAGTTTATAGGGAAGGTGGCATTCACAGTCCTGCTTATGGTATAATACTCTGGCAAGTCTTTGGGAACTGCAAACCCCTACAAGTTCCTTTGGGAACTCTGTATCCTATTCTGCATGCTTACATTTCTTCAGAGGTCAGGATACTGGATCTCAGGCAGATGCTGGTGTAAGGGAAAAGAGCCCCCACTGCCAGCTGTGGCAGAGATCAGGTATTCAAGGACTTGGCTGGGAAGCATCAGCCTGGGAATGTCCAGAAATCCTTAACAACAAAGTTGCTCTCCCTGGAGGAAGAGCTCTGGCAGGATGCCTGCAGTGTCTTTATTGGTGACCTGGAGGATATGGTAGAGTGCACTGAGAAGTTTTCAGATGACAAGCAGTTTGTACAGACAGGGACAAGGCTATGGCTCAGAGGGATCTGGCCAGGCTGCAGGAGAGGGTTGACAGAGAACTCATGAAATTCAACAAGGACAAATGAACACCATGCACGTGTGGAGGACTTACCCCTTGCACAGATACATACTGGGGATCACCTCTGCTCAGAAGGACGTGGGGGCCTTGGCAAGCAGCAGGCACAGTGTGAGGCAGTGACAAAGGCTGGGCTGCCTCCTGGGAGGTATTAACAGAAGGATAGTCCATAGACAGATGAAAGAGATTTATCTGCCTTTACCCAGCTCTCATTAGACTGTAATTTTGTCCCCTCAGTAAAAAGAAGTCAGGTATCAGAGCAAGTGCAGCAGCAGGTCCCCAGGCTGACCAGGGAGCTGGAGCACTTCCCTTTGGGGGAGCCCAGTATCAGCCCCCCAATATGTAGGAGGTTGTGAAGTCCTGGGTGGGCTTGTTCTGGGCAATTTTCCTTTGAGTTGGGGGGTTTTGCCCTGCCAGTACAATACACATTAAGAAGCTAAATATTCTGGAGGGCAAGAACTATGAGATATATAGTCAGAGGGGAAATAGAGAAGGAGGGTATACGAGATATTTAGTGATTGTGTAAGTGAGGAAAGGGGCTGAGAATCCTGACCTGTGGAAAAAGTGTGATTTTCCAGGTGGCTGCCCATGGCGTTTGTTCCATATTGGAGGTTCATTTTTCAGAAAATATTTGGATTTTACTTCTACATCTTCTTACACAGTTTCATGAAACATTACAGATCAGCTTCCAATCAGAAATTCTAATAATTAGAATTTGTTAATATTGATTGATATAGAAATGTTCATAAAGTTGAAAGAAATAGATTGAAAAATAAGTCCTGATAATACCTTTTTTTTTTTCTTTAAGAATTCAGAAAGAACTTGCAGAAATTACATTAGACCCTCCTCCGAACTGTAGGTAAGTTCACCTGGACTTTATTAATTTGGAATATGGAAGTGGAGCTGTGGAAATTGCATAGGGGACTGGGGTAAATTTTAGATAATCCTTTGGGCTGATTATTTAGGAATTTTGGAGTAAGAGCTGATAGATAATATGTTGCCTACATATAAGGAATTGATATGACATACTTTCTGGCAACCAAAGTAGTGGCATAAATGGATGAACTCTATGATGCATTAATAGATACAGGACAAATATCAAATCACTCTTCATTTCAGATACTAAATCAATAGTATTTTGTTTCGTTCAGTAAAATGTAATCTTGGTGGCAGTTGCTTTGTATATTTGATTCCTTTCTCTTGCAAGTTGTTAACACACCATGAATATAATGGAGAAAGGAAAATGTTATAGGCACAAACTGTTTTCTGACAGTCAGTAGTTTTCTGACTGTGTTTGTGGCAATCAATTGCGATGTTTGATGGACTCTTCTTGAATTAGAATATAGCATCATATAGACTTTCTGATAATGACTGTGAGCTTCTTCAGTCTGGGGTTTTTATTTTGCTATGGTTTGGTTTGGAGGAGTCTGGGTTGTGTTTTTTTCGTCAGTATGTTTACTTCTGGTATGTTTAAAGTTGGCTTTGAAATGAATGATGAGACAGACCTTGAAACCCTCACTGGTGGCTGGGGCTGTATACAGTTGTTTTCAGATGGCTGTCTCAGGCTTCTTATCTGTCAGCTTGTGACATATGGTCAGTGTTGGAGCCGGGCCAGGGCTGCACATTGCTGTTTAAAGGAGCCCCTGCTACTGCACCTCTCGTGATGAGAGGGTGGGCTCAGTGCAGAAGAATAGCTTCCACCCGGTCCAGCCAACCCATTTCAAGTGATGTGGTTAGTAGGTTTCATTCTGTTAATGCACTAAAAAGAAAGATTGATAGAAATGGCTGATTGCATGCAGCTTTTATAATGAATCCCAGTATGTTTCAGTATCGAATTAACTAAGCAACTGGTAGTAAAAATGACAGTCAGCTTTATTGTTTTGGTCTCTTGACAAAAGTATGTGTAAGAAAATACTCTAATAAGATTTGATGTGGTTGTGCTAGATCTCAAGATTTAAGTCAAGTGGCTATGTACCAAAGTGCTGCTTAGTGAAGTAGCCTTGCAATAATAGCATTCAATGAGTATTTCAGTCAATTAGGACGAACAGTTTTTTGCTGGATAAAACATTTTAATAGCTAAGCTGTTCTGTCATGCTTACGACTGTGTGTGAGTCTTCAATCACATCAAAGCTGTTTCATGTGGCAGATTTTACTTCGGTGTTGATGACTGATGCCTATTAGTGGATTGATTTGCTGAGATGAATATGAAACTTCTGTCTGTTGTAGAAGAATGCTTAAGTCTTTGAACTGAGAGTAAAAGGCTTACAGGTTTTTACAGCAGTGTCATTTTTCTAGTTTTCTGAAGACTTCTGTTTATAACAAAGCAGTTGTTTCAGTATACAAGATACTATTATATTTGATTTTTTTTTTTGCTAGCAAGTGTAAAGTAAGCATTGACTGTCTTAGTGGAAAGCTCTTTGGTGACTTGCAATTTACAGAAAAAACAAGTGAGCTGGAGGTTTTGTGGGTTTGTTGAATTATTTACACTAATGATAAAATAGCAATAAAGTGCACTCCATGATGCTGTTTTGCAAAATCACAAAATTACATCTAACTTCATGTGTCTGCTGCTTTAACGCACTTCTTAAAATGCTGAATTACTTCATGTTGTGATCTTGATAGATAACCATTAGTAACTTCACTATTAGCAAATATGTTTTTATAGTCAATACAGAATCACTTCATTTAGTTTTATGCTTTGTTGACATAGTCTAAACAGTGTTTTCATTTGAACTTCATCTATTTTCTATTATAGTTAAACATTACAAAATAAATACATCAGTCAGGCATGATTCTTTAGAATAATGAGGAAAGCTGAGCAGTACAGTATATTGTACAGTATATCTTACCCAAAAGTATTGATACATGCTTTCTTGTTTTCAGTGAAATTTAGGGCATTGTTAAAAGACGTGTAAGCTTTTTCTATTAAAAGGCCCAACTATATTTCATGAAGATAAGTTCATTGCCGATGCAGGCCACTTGAAATGGTTGTGATTCCATCTTGCCCTCACTGTGTGTACTTTTCCATATATAACATAAATCACGACTGGGCAATAGGAATGTGATAATTCTGAAAACTAAATGTCGTAGAAGGTGTGAGAAAAGTGTAATCCAAGAGTACAGCTATCTTAAGTAGCTACTTAGGAAGCTCTGATAGGAAGGGTGTTTAGCTGAATTGGAACTTAGATGGAGTGTTGCAAGACGATTTGCAAGACTTTTTGTTAACTATGGCAGGCCAAAGCTTCAGGTTTCTCCCATTCATGAAAAAAGCCCCAAACAGAGCAGTATCTGTGGCACAGTAGCATCCCTTAATCCGTGGTAGGCTACACAGTTGCTACAAGCTCCAAGGCAGCTGCAGCTTCCACTGCTGCAGCAGCTGTGATCTTAACATTTCCCCGGTCTCATCCCTGTGAAGAGAATAGACTGTACAATCTTCATGTTTGTTTGGAAGACAAAAAAAAGTCTTCTTCACAAATATGCCTTGGAATTGGCAGATTATCAGTGCTGGGACTTGCAGCATCTTTCCAGAACTGTGGAAAGCTGTGGGCTTCAGAGTTCCTAAAAAATCTATTACTTTGGCTTTAAAAGAAGATTTAATACTGTAAGAAATTAGAGTTGCCTGCCTCCCTACTTCCTTTTCTGTAGTTTGGGTACTGGGCAATGGAGAGAGTCCTCTTGACTCCACAAACTTTGGCTCCTTCCTCAGGACTGAAAATGTATAATGCTCTACGTGTAAAAAAGCCAAGCTGAGGAGGGGGTTGTGGGAGTTGAGCAGTGTAATCATTGCTATTTTTGGAGGAAGGCATGTCATAAAAAAGCCTGTTATACTTCACATTTAACAGAAAGAACTGGATGGTTTTCAGTATGTGTTGTCCCCTCCCCCTATTTTGTTTTTTGTATTGAGCTGGATTTACTCTCAAGGACAGTCCTGAATACAAAGCAGGTACATTTATGTTTTAAATCTGCAGCAAATTTCAGTTTGTCAGGAGATGGTATACCTAAATTGTAGACATTTGCCACTCTTGTCTTTTTTTTTCCTCTCATTGAAATATCAAAGCTTGATCACTAGAAATGGCACACATATTATACTCCTGAGTAGTGCAGAGTATAGCTTTTCTCACAGGTGATAAGATCCTCATGTTTAAGTGTCATTTTCCTATATTGCCTTGCTGAAAGAGGGGAACAGTTGGAAATACTTGTAGCTAAAATAATGCCTTTTCAAACTTCCCCATATTTTTGGCTGCATTGTGTATAAGACAAAGAATTTCAGAGAATACAACTTCTTGTGTACTAGTTCCCTTCTCACTGGCAGGAGGACAACATCTCTGTGGCAACTTATACCAATTGCTTACATGGGAAAATAATATTTGGAAAGTATTTCATGTATTTTTAGCTTCTTTCAATGTGAACTTAGCAGCTGGAAACAAGGAGAGCTAGCATGAAGTGAATAGCAGCTCTCTGCGGACACCAGTTGGAGCAACTGCTCAAAATTTTCCAGTTATGTCATCGATATTACCTATCTTCCCCTTTATGTTTTCTTTTGGTGTTCTCTAGTGTACTTTTCAGCATTCTTCTCTTTTCTGTGATTTACTGCAATTTCTATTATGTTTTTTACATTTCATTTCTTTTACCCTCTAGCAATATAAGTAATGCTTGAGGCTTAGAAATATACTGTGAGGGACTCTGCAGCTTAGTGAGCAGAATGACTCTCATTCCAAAACAATCAGTTTAAAATCCTGTGCGTAGTCTTATCTCTTCCATTTGTTTGGAATCATTACGTTAATTCCTTGCTTTTTATGCTGTCTGCAAAATTGATAAGCAGCCAGCATATGTGATTCTAGTATTTTGCTTTTGAAAACTAATCACACTCTGATAATATTTAAAGCAGTTCTTTTTTGGGACAATGTTGAGAAGAGCCAAGTGGAATGGCAAAATTTTCAGTTTGGCTTAGGGAGAGAGGTCAGTGTGCCTCATGGATATCTCTTGTGTTATTAATGACTGTATGGAGTCCAGCATTTCTGTTAAATACTGCTTTGACTCTGTTTCTGCTGAAATGTTGAGGTTGGGATCTTCACAACTCCATGGGATCATGTGAATTCCAGCAATTTCAGTTACTGTTCTTGAGGCCACATTTAAACTGCTACCTCCTAAAGCTAAAGAGACAGCACAAGTGTCAGGAGCAGAAAACATGAGGGAGCACAATATCAGGGAAAGACTGGGAGGGAGAAGATGGTAAGCCTTGCTCTAAAATGCAGAGGGAGAGAAGTGGAGGGACTCGGAGCAGCAGGTACAGCAAGTATCTACTCTGCAGTTGTGCTCAGTGATTTTGATTGTTTGTCTTGGGGAGGCATCAGTCTGTTGCCACAGGCACATGGCTTTGATGTATGTGATGCTAATGTGTGAGCAGGATGAAAAACTGGAGTAAGAAATACTTTCTCTGAACATTTTTCTTCGCAAACATTTCCATCCTGAATTCGGGCTCTCTTCCCATTGTGTTACTCATGGAATTTACTGTCTGCCTGTATGGAGTTATTTTGATCTGCTGCTAGTCACCTTCTTGAGAACATGTGATACAGAACATTGTACCTTAGCCTGGTCTCTTTAAAATAAATAGCAAAACTTAGTCAAAAAGATAAGCATGGAAGTGGTTTATACCAGGGTGCAGGATCCTGTTGGTTTTAAATCCATGATGTATCAACAATCAAGGATAAGGATGGTTGAAAAACTTGAGTACTCACTGCAACTGTTTTATGTTTTACTTTTGAGTCCCTTTCTGCTTCAAAAGCAGCAAGAAGCATGTCCCAAAGATATGCAAGTTAGCAATCACACTGGAATTATATTTGATAATAGCATTCATACTGTATGTTATTGAATTAGATTGCTGGCTTTTTTAACTGGTGAGGTTTTTAGATTTTATTATCTTGGTACCCTGAAGTACCTTGAATGAAAAGTGTCAGGTTACTTTTTAATATGTAAACTTTTCATTCATTTAATTATTTTATTTTAAGACAATGCAGAACCATAATGTGTGCCTTAAGCTCTGAAGTATGTAACTATATTAAAATACTTCTTAAAAAATACCTGTTCATTTTCACTGTAAAAGTGGCCTTTCAATGCTATATTGTTTACAAACCATTGGTTTTTTAAAAATAACACAGATGTTTCTTTTCATGGGTCTTCCATGTGTCAAGATGCAGTGTACTTGGAAGGCCCTTTAAAATACAGCTGATTTTTTTTAGTCATCTGATATCTTTGAAAATATATGCTTGATATGAAAAATTATTAGACATCACTGAACTTTTTCATTGAATAAACTGAGTTTTCAATATCTGCTTGATTGCACAGTTATTGCCTGTGGTTGTGAGGTGATTTTAAGATTGGTTACATGTAACGCTTGAAAGCTTCAGGATGTGTTGTGGGCATTGGTGGCTTGAAACATTAGCAACTTTCATGAAGGCAGGAGAGGTAATAAAAGAGAGACAGTAAAGGGAACCTGCCACTGGCTGCCTGCCAGGTCTGGCAACTTCACTCAATGATGACGATGTAAGGAACTGTCTGACAACGCCCATCAATACCTCCCAGCTTAACAATACCTCCGCATGATTTCTGCCAGTTCTCCCAGTTACTGAATGATGACAACTTCTCTCCCAGGAGGAGAAGAAAAGAAGCTAGTGATAGAGAAGAATAAGAGTGCTTCAGCAAGCGCCACGTGAGTGCAGCTTTGGAAGGTCAGGGAGATGCCAGAGCACATCCTATGGCACAGCTGAAGCAGGGAAATGGGATGGGGACATAAGGAGGGGTCCTGAAGAACACACATTCCTTGAAGCAGGAAAGGGCAGCAGAATGCTCAAAAAGCAGCTTGTGATGGACATGGGAGGGTTGCTTGATATTTGCAATGTGCTTAGTGTAGAAGATAACTAAATCTCTGGTTTAAATTGTAAGTTGGGGAAGGTGGTGTGAAGAACTGTAACAAGGGTAAAACGAAACACTTTGATGCTTTTAGTCTAGGGAATGCTGAACAGAGAAATTCTTTTCCAGCAGTTTCATATTGAGTTGGAGCTGGTCTTTATAAGTCAGTCTCCTACAGTGTACTAAAGCAGTCTCCAGTGCTTTCAGCTCCAGAATTTTTCAGACCACCTTTCACAGACATTTCTTTTGCCTTCTAAATAACCAAACAAAAGTGTTTGCTTAGGGTGGGAGATCTTTTGGTTTGTTTTTTTTTGTTTTTCCTATGAACCAGAATTTGATTTATATTATAAACCTCGTATTTTATATGCATGTTTTTGTAATCTCCTTGATAAAACCCTCATTAAACATACACACACAAAAAAAAAACCTTCCTGCCCCCCCACCCCCTAAAATGATTGCATTAAATAAACAATCATTGCTTGCCAGCAAGGGAAGCAAAACCACCTTGACTGAGACTTTACATCATTGCTAGGAGACTTTGCAAAGAAATACCTGAATGTGTAGATTTTATATATAGTTAGCTATTTTTGTGAGGTTTTTCTTCTTTTTTTTTTTCCCTAAATGTAGACCAATTTCTAGTGTGAAAATTATGTAAAGGTCAATTTCTTTACAGAAATTTGACAGAGGAGAATTATTTGAAAATGTGACTGTAGTAGGTACTATTGCCCTGAAAAAGCAGACACTGCCGTTTCACGATAATCATGTAAAAAAACATGCTTTTATTAGCAGCTCATTACCCTTTAGTAATTTACTCATTATTGAATAAATGAGGGAAATGGAAGATATTTTGTCTGTTGGTTGGGACTGACAGCATAATGAAGTATTTGTTTTCTTCGATAAATGGCACAATCTCGTAACTGCCTAACACTGCTGTCTTCAGTAAACCACATTTGAGCAGAATTTGAATTCTGCTCTTCCCTGTAATACTTACATCCCCTCCCCTTGGAAATCTATTTAAAAAACAAATCACTCTTTCTCCGTTCCAATACCACAATTGTACAGCTTTTTAACAGCTATTAACTACTAGTGCACTTTAATTTTGGTGGGGGAGATTGTTTTGTTTTGTGTTGGGGTTTTTTTGTGTTTGGTGGGTTTTTGGTTTTTTTTTTTTTTTTTTTTTTTGTTGGTTTTTTTGGCTTTTTGTTGTTGCTGGTTTTGTTTTGGGTTTTTTTGCATAGTCATGACTGTCTAAGGCAATGCTGTAATTTTTCTTTTGCTCCTGGTACATATGGAATGTGTGCAAATTAAGAATTAATAGATCGAATTTAATGAAATTGTTTTCCAAAATCTCCTGGCAGAAAAGCTGCAGTTTAGGACTAAAAAGTCATGAACTAGTAACAGAGCATGCTTTGCAATACTTTGGAAACAAACTATGAAATTGATCTGGGTGCTGTTTTCTCGGTGAGCAATAAAACATATTTATGCTGTACTTACACATTTGCAGCTTTGTTACAAGCTTTTTGGGTTATCTAATTGGCTGCAGCTTTGAATCATATCATAAACATGCCAAATGTTACTAATTACAATTAAGATATCTCCTTGAAATAATCTTTGTTTTCATTTTCTCTGACAATTTTTTTTCCGCTTATTTACATGCCTTTAATTTTTCATTTTAACAGTTCTTGCAACACTTTATTTTTGTTTCAAGGCTGTGGAATTGGATTAAACAGGGTTTTTAAATACTTCCATGTTGCTTGGAAAGAAGCCAGTTACTGTGTATTGGCTTAATAGAAACCATGCTTAGCAGAGCCTCACATATGGCAGCTCATGTTTGTGTGGTAAGGCATTATGTATTTTAAATATTACCTTTTATGCGATAGTCAAATTTATGCCAGAATCTGAAGTTTCCTCTGATTAATGTTAACATTCTGGGTTTTTTTTAGGGAGAAATGTGTAGTCAAATACATAATTTACTGTCTGCTTGGCACAAAGGCCATATTTATGTGGCCTTTATTAACTTGAGATGCATACTGTGCCTAGAGAGGTGGGTGATAATATGCTTTCATGACACTTGTAGCCTTTTAATGTTGTAAATATTGTGGAGGCCAGGATGGTGCTTCTCTAAGTAAGACTGAAAGACCAGGGTTTGTGTTCAATTCAGTAGATTGAGTTGTATTTGTAGAATAAGCTGTGCATGGTTACAGCAATTACTCTTGGAGTAATGACACAGCTGACAAATCTTAAATGTCTAAAGATTTTTTCTGGTTTGGATGTTATTGTTGTATTAGGTTTTTTAATTACTTATATCTTACTGTAACTTTTATGGAATTTGGAGCTTAGTATACCGTCTAAGAATATTAAAGCTTTTAAAGGCATTTATTCTGGATTATCTTGCTGTAGGCAGTCTTTTTGTATAAAATTTCAGCAGTGAAATTACTTCATTACTTCATAGTAAAATTTCTTTATCAGAAAATAATGTTGTTTTGCAGTGGAGAAACAGTGAATAATTCCATTCTCTCAAAATGATTGCCTTATTTTTAGTAAACATTGTGTTTTGGGGGGGGAGGGCTTTTTATTTTTGCCAGATCAGCTGATGTTTGATTTAACTTTTGTTTGGGAAGTATTCACAGTAAACACCACTGAATACCCACATCATAAATCTAATAGAGATTTTTATCCTTTTTATTATGATTTTTAAATTGTCAAAGGAAATTTTATTCTTTCTATGACAGCAGTGCAGTATCTTCTGCATATATCATAATTCTATGGGTGATGTAGGAAACCTGTGGTAACAAACTGGATTTTACCCTTTAAGGTGTTTTAATTCTAAAGTGGCTTTTATTTTAAGTGTGTTATTACAGTAGGTTATGATTAGTCTGTTTACACATAAGAAAGCAGTATTTAGGTTTCTATACTTCTGAGCTAAATAGATAAACATTTTTTAAAAAGAATTAAAGTATGTTTGGGATAACTATATGGTGTCAACTTTATGGTCATTTTACCATAGATGGGATCCAGAGAATTTCAAAATTATGTACAGTCTCATTATTTGCTATCTTAGGTAGCCTAAATGGGATGAGTATATGTATTGCCTACAAAATTAAGCATGTTATAACCCTTCCAGAGAAGACGGATGGAATGTAACACATTTAATTTTCAGAGAAGTTTAGGACTGAAAAATTAGATGCCTGCCTAGTATGCAATTTCAGATTTGTTGATATAAATAATTGATTGCTAAACTCATAGCTGTGGCATTTAGGGTTGCAAACCAGGGATTTTAAAAAAACCTTCTAAATTTGGGGCTTGCAGCCAGGGTGGGTTCATAGGAATATTGGTTTCAGAATCGCTGCAGTAAAGGCAGTGCCAGGTTTTGCAGCAGCATGAAGTAGCTGTGGATGGGATTCATTAAGCGTTCTAGGTTAAACTGTTGGCTGGAGTTAACTGGGCTCAGGAGCGTTCCTGAGCCAGGATTTTTGAGAAAGACATGAGTGTGAAAAATGGACCTTCCCATTATTTCAGATTTTGTTGGATAGTTTGAAAAGCAGGGCATTCATGACTGAACCTTTCTTGGAAGAGTGTCTGGCTTTTGATTACAGGAGAAAAGTTAGCTTTGCTCCATATTACATTGGATTATGTTCTTTATTCTGCAGCAGGCATCATGGGACACACTTGGGTTTGCTCATTCAAAATACTTTGTGGGGGTGCACTTCATGGCACTGCACCTCTCTGAGAACTCATATTGCTGGCTGGGTCAGAAACACAACTGTGGCTTCTTGTATCTCCTGCATACAATCTGCCACATTGCTTGCCAAAAACAATCCCTGGAGTCACTTTGTGCCTCGGGTACAAAGAGCAGGTTCTTTGTCTCCCATTCCTGAGGAACTTGTATGAGATCTGCTGTAGTTTGGCTCAGAGAAAATACTTGGCTCTAGTGGGGGGTAAAAACCCAACACCCAAGGTGTCCTTCGTCATTATTGGCCATTTGTTTATTTGTGTTCTGTTAAAGTAAAATAAGTTCTGTCAGTCTGTAAAACTGTTTCTAAAAGAGGGCTTGCTTCACTGCCATGTCTTATTCACAGCAATGTCCTGTTGGTAGCAGCAAGAACAGTAAAACACTTTGACACACAGTGTGCACATTACAAAAACGAAGTGTCATATCAAAAATGGCTGTAAACATTTTCACAGTCACTTGTCATTACATGTTTGAAGGTGGGAAATTTTTAGAGAAGACAACTCAATTTTCTTCCTTTCCTGCATGTCCAGGCTGCCTAGAAGGGAAGACGTGTTTACGTAGTATAGGATTTCAATGGGCTTTTGTGGACACAACCACTACAGTTCTAGTTGAGTAGATTCCTCAACAATCTGTCAACACAGTGATTAAGTATCAATACAAAAGGCCTATTCTGAATTTTGATCCAGCATCAACCAAGTTAATTTTGGGGGTTTTTGGTTGATACTTTTTTGTTTGTTTGTTTGTTTGTAAACTGTAGACTTTGAAGAATAAGGTCAGAAGATCACAAGTATCATTGCTATGGAATACTGTCTAGCTGATAGACATCCCGTAATCAACTTGAAAATCTCATTTGTGTCTGGAATTACTGTAGTGTAAACCAGATATAAATTCATGATTCCTGTGTAATGGCCTTCTGCATTCCAAACCTCCCTAAGTGATATTTAATTAATAATGTGTAATAACCATGGGTCTTTTGGTGTACATGTAGGGCTTGTATTTTCAGGTGGCTAGAAATGCAGCCTCAAGAGCCCACAGTCTGGTGGCTGTAGGATGACGCACTCTGAAGATGTTCTACAACAACCTGCTTGCTCCTTACTGAATACAAATAGCTGAGGGATGACAGCTATCTCAGTTTCAGTAGAATCTTTATGATTTATATGATAATGATAATTTTATTCTGCTGCCAGTACAGAGCACTTTGCAGACTGATATCAAGGTTAATTGTCGCTTTGAGAAGAAGTGAAGCACAGTCTGCCAACCTGATGCTGTGCTCAGCTGAGAAAGATAATTGTTATTCAAGTAGTATTTAAATGAGCCCAAACGCTGATAAATACACAACCAAAATGCTTTATTTTTTTTTTTCCTTCTCATGTTTATTCACTGTGCTAAAGAATGAGGTCATCACTGTGTATAAATACCACTAATGGACGCTGTAGTGAAAACATGCTGAGTATTTACAGAGCTTACCGGGAGTGGATTCCTCCTCCCCCGATGTGTGGGCTGAAGGGAAGTACTTTAAACTTGAGTTCCTCTTGTCAACACATCCTAATTCTTTTATGTTGCTGGTTGTTTGTAGCAGTTGTACTGTTACCTTACACATGACTCCTTATGCTCTGTGACCTGAGCTTATGGGTGCACCTGAGAGGTTTGCAATCTCTACCAGGATTTGTGAGTTCTTAGAGTTATTCCGTGTTCCACGTATCTCATGGTGACTTTAAAGATAACTTTAATTCTTTCCCTCTGTGCTTGGGGAATTGCAAGCAGCTCAGCACCCAGAGAAACAGTGCAGAAACATGCAACTATTATTATAATTTGGAAGGTTGGATGTTTTTGTATTCCTGGTAACTTCACAGCTTTTTAAGGAGGATGGTCAGCTGTATGCAACAATGCAGTTCTGTATCCCAGAAAGCAATGGGGCTGTCCCAAAATCTGTGACTGACTGTATTCAATATACATAACCCCCTTCATCCTAGGGTATTCTGGATAAGGATTTTACTGTGGATTTTAAACCACTTTATTTGAATAGAATGCATGCACTTCGTTCCACCTGCTACCGCTTGAGAGGATTTGTTTTTTTCCTCCTGTGCTGTTTGAAAATTATTGGTTGCAGGAGTTTCTTGGTCTTGAGAACTTTTAGTTAATTTTGATACAACAATAAGTATCTTTATTATTTGCATTGGTGTTCTCTGCTGCACTGTCAAACTGACTTTTTCCTCATTCACATGAAAACTTCTGACCTATGTTTAGCAATTTGTTTGTTGCTAATTTTCCAGTGAAGTAGGTGGGTTCTGTTTGGGTTTATTATTTAGGATGTTAATTTGATGCAGTATCTGGACTAAATTAATAACTGATGTAACTCTATTAGACAGGCTATGTTATAAATATGCCAAGAATTTGCACAAAGCACAGTGAAATGATAGAATTGTTGCTTTCAAGACTTCAGGAAGTAAAAATAAACTTGCCTTAGTGGTTTATGTCAAGGGAATGATTTTTTTTTCCGTGACAATTCATAAATTCGTGGCTAAGGTGTTTTCATATTATTACTTTGTAGGAGGACAGTTTAGTACTTAACTGGCAAGAGACCACTTGTTTGTTAATTCTGTTATTTCATATGCATTATAGTCTTGTGGCTAAGAAACATAAGTGCTTAAATGGCTTGTTTTCAGTCCTAAACACTTCCATACGTTCCTGTAATATTTTTAGAGTCTGTATGGCTTAGTAGCTTTCCACATGACTAATGCAGATTTTAACAAGCAAAATGGAAAAGGGCCAACTCATAATTGTTAGTGCAGTGGCATAATCAGCCATACATGGTTTGTTTATTATTGCTCAGCAATAGAAGAATGTTTCAAAGAGAAAACACACGGATATGATTAGTAAGTAGCACAGTGATGTGAGACTGTCCAACTACAGAAGCTGTCTAGATGGGCTATTAATTTACTTCAGAATATGCTTTCATTTTTCTTATCATAAGGGGCACTAATAATGTCAGATTTTAGTAGCCATTTACACAGTTACTAAGAAAAATATACTTGAAAGGGTTTTTTTCTGGCGTGAAGGGATGTGTTGTAGAAGTGTGGTGAATGCTACATGTTGTACAAACTACCAAAGTGATTAGAGCTTGCTTAGTGCAAATAGTGAAAAGCGGAAAAAGTATCTGGCAGAAAGAGGATTGTTTTTGAGCAATAAAATGTTTAATCAGATGGTTATCAAAGATATAGGTAAGTAAGTTCAGCATTTATATTGTAGCAATTGCAAAGGCTACAAAATAGACATTCTTCCTGGCTGTGTATCGATTGACATGAAATGGAATTGGAAATAGCAGTGCAGTGTGATAAGTAATGGGGAGAAGACTCAATTGCATAATGGTTGCTGTTACTGCTTTTCAATCTTACTTTGCTGAAATTGTTGTGAGCAAGTTTTAAAACAAAAAATAAACCCAAAAAAAAGAAACAAAAATGCTTGTCTATTAAATAGAAAAAGGTAAATTCACTGCTTATATGTGGAGAGACAGTGTATTAGTATCTGTTTTTCAAAAGTAAATGCTATTCAGTTCTAAAATTTCCACTGAGTTTACAGATTAATTTTGCCCACCATTTCACTCACCCTTTAGCAAAACAGTTGGCTTGCAAGCCTTATGCTCTTCCAGCTTCTGCTATGTATTCTTTCATACCCCTGACAGAGTGACTTGAATCATCAACGTTTTCTAAATATGCAGGCTACAAAAGCTGATTAATTGGTTGAATTAGTTTTAAACTGATTTTAATTAAAATGTGTCCAGTTTTTGTTGGTTTTTTTAAAATTCTTTAGTTTCTGTCTTATTTAGGGTTATATTAAGTCTATTGATTTTTAAACTGAATCAATGTAAACCTTGTTTCTAAATATTCTTTCAACTTTTTTACCTTTTCAGCTAAAAGTAGTCTTAAATTATGTGTTTTTCTTGAACAGTGAAAGTTTATAGATAGGCAAGCCTGCAGGTAGGTGTCCATTTTGCTTCTTTATTCCTTAGTTCCTCCTGAAGAGAAAAAACCCCAGAAAGTCCAAAAACTAAGTAGTGTGTTGGGGAAATATCAACTAACTGTAGCTAACTTCTTTGCCTCTTCGAATTTTATTAGTTTCAATTATTTTATTGGATAGGAAACTTACTTTAACCCAAAAGATATTTTTGGAGGCAAGATACACATATGTTGTACATTATTATTTTTGATGGCATCTGCTGTACAGCTTCTGTAAAATGAAATTCTGTAGAGAAGAGAAAATTCAGGGAGATGTCATGCAAGTGAAGTATGAATGCCAAGAAGGTGTAAAGAAGGTGAAGCCAGACTCTTTTCAGATATGCCCAGTGACAGGGCAAGAAGCAACAAGCACAAAGTGAAACACAGGAGGCTCTGTCTGAACATCAAAAAACACTTTTTTCACTCTGAGTTTGACTAAGTATTGCCACAGCTCACCCAGGGAGGCTGTGGAGTCTCTGTCCTCAAAGATATTCAGAAGAAGTCTGGACATAGTCCTGGGCAACTGGCTGGAGGTGGCCGTGCTTTAAGCTGGGGTTTTGGGCAAGAAGGACCTCCATAGGACCTCTGCTGTTTCTAGAATTCTGTGATAATTAAATTGTAATTTGTTGGTTTCGGGGTTGGATTGTTTGTTTCCTTTTTCTTGTTGAAAAGTGCAAATAGTCCAGCTTTTTTTTTTTTTTTTGAGTTGGTTATTAAAAGAACCTAAGTTTCAGTTTCTGTCCTTTTTGTGGGCTGAAACAATGAAGGTGCAGTTTAAAAACAGCGTGTAGTGGTTGGCTCACATTTTGTGAATTTACCTGTATGTAACGTATAAACAAGTTCATTGCAAATTCTGCTTTTTTTATACCTTAATAAACCAGGTGCAGTGTTTCTTTTTGGAGCAGAATATGCTCCAAAAAGCATATTCTGCTTGTGTTGGCAGATAACTGACTGAAACTAAAGGTTGAACTTAAGAGAAGCCATGGAAGGGGATGTGCACAACTTTTGCCCTTTTTGAAATGAGTTCGTTTTTGGCCTGACATTTAAATTCACTAATTAAATCTTTGATTGAAAATTTTACAGAACCACTTCATTTGAGCAGCATGCAACTATTTTTATCACCTGGATTGCACTTCTAATAAATGGAATTGGCTGACTGTTGTCTTTTAATAATAACGAAGTTTAATACTGTTAAGTGGTCCCACTTGCTTGTTTTACTGAAGTGTATATAAAGTCTTGAAGAACTCTTCTTTATACTGAACACACTTGAAAGTTACTGGACTGCTTTGGATTTATTCCATGTCCTTTTGAATAAAAACCAAGAGCCAGCCAGCACCTTACAACTTTATAAATAGATGCAGCTGAAATCCCTCCTAAACTTATAACCTATTTCACATACTCAGACATATCCAACCCCAAATACAGGAAGAGATCGATTAACACTTAACCTCAGAGAGCCACCCTGCAGAATTGCCAACCCTCTGTTATTAGCAGTGGTGTGGTTCCTGGTCTGCATGAAGGAGGATCCCTGCCTCTCCCTGGCATGCCAGAATGGTAGTAAATAGTTTAAATAACCCACACACACATCACCCAAAATATTCTTTTCTGTCAGACCAATAAACATTCTGATCCTTTAATTTTCTCCTAAAAGCAGTAGTTAAATAGATCAACAAAAAAAGGGAATAAATGATACACTTAAACTTTAATTGCCTTACAGTGGTATTCAATCCTCAAAAAAAGGCCTTGCTGATGACACATTGTGTACTGTGTGGGTTACATAAAGAACTATCATTGAATACACTGATAAAAAGTCTGGACCTGTATTGACTCATTGTAGTCATGTCACATGCACTAAGTTTCAAATGTACTAAGTTTCAGAAGATGACTCTTAAGAGGCAAGAGCGGCTTTCCTGAGATGGAAAATAGAGGCATTTTTCACCAAAGAAGAAATTATCTGAAGGATGTATAGCTAAAAGTTTGGGAGATATTATTCAGCATATAGACCACATTAAAAAAAAATCTATATGATGATTTTTTGCTTGACAAATAATCTGGAAGTCTGTTAAATAAGTGCATGTAGGTTGGTATCACATACATGTAATTTGGTGTTGAAATTTCTTTAGAAGTTTACAAAGTTCAGGAATAAAGTTTAAAAATTTATGAGCATGTGTTTTTTAAACAATGTTTCTTCTGTTTCAGAACTTTTTGTTAAAAAAAACCCACAAACCAAACCTAACCTCAAATCTCAAAGAGACTCTTTGAAGGTTTACGCATTAAGCCTAAGTGTATTGATCTATCTGGCATACAGTTTTTGCATAATTTTGGTAGGTTTTGTTTTCCTTTGCTTCACTTTGATCCAATATATATATATGTAAACAAACCCCAGTTATTCCTTGCAGTCTATTAACTTTATAAACCATTTTAATTTCATTTGTGGACAATTTGGTCCATTCCATACTGTGAAGCTTTGGTTCTCTTAAATTGAAGCCTTAAGAGTTAATGCTTCTGACTTGGACTTGAGTGGTTTGCTCCGGTAATTTTGTTATTACAGTTGGAATTTTATTATTTAATTACAGTTTAGTGAGAGCGGGCAGAGAAACTTCAACGTTGTTTTAGGTAAGGGTAACAGTAGGAGAGGGATGTCCTGCTGCTGATGATCCAAGTACTGTTTAAAAGAAATACTTTCCTTCCTAAACAGCCACATGATTCCTCATGTAAGAAATAGATATTGCTGAAAAACCTTTTGAAAATAGCTTTTAAATTGTTATCCAATTTTAAGTAACCGATCCAGAGGATAAATTCAACATGAGCACTTCTGCAGCCAGTTTGTTCTTGTATAAACATTCATGGTTAGTGAACTTGTTTGTCACTAAAATTTCCAGTAATAGAGCTTGTGATGTAGCAGTGGCCTTTTCATACCACAGAAACTAAAAGGCACTATATTAACCATGCAATCTTTTTGATAATAAATGTTGAAAATTGGGGAGAAAACTGAGTGTATTCATGGGGACTTTACTGGGTTATAAGTGGCAAGAATTTGGTAAAAGTACTCCTTGTAATGGTAATTATCTAAAATAGCAATAGCATTAAGACAAAAATATTTTGGGTACTTGAAGCTTTCTTCAAGAGCATCTTTCTTGCTCTGAGAACTTCTGTTTTTTCTTCCTAAGTACTATGAAAACTAGCTATTTAATATTTATTGTAACAAGATGTCCATCCCTTGTGGTGTTTCATGGTTTGTCCTAGACACTTCAGTTAACTCCCTTTATATCTGTTCGTGTTCTTTCCCTTCTTGTTACAAAGAGGAGATGGGCTCTCTGGACTTGTCACTCAGGTTTATGTGGATAAAATGATCGACTCCAGAATGTATTTTTGGACTGTTGTTATTAATACTACTAACTTATTAGAACCATCTGGCAAGGCTTTGCACATCATCCACTAGTATTCTCCTGAACAAATGCTGAGTGAGCCTAGGGAGAAGGGAGACTGAAGGAGATTCCTGTCCAAGAGTTGTATACTTTGAAGGGTAAGAGAGTATGGACAGGCTGTTCTGAGCCAGCTGGCCTTAGTGCCAGCAGACAGTCCTGGCATGTTTATTTTACTATTATAGGTCCAGTCTTTGTCTTATACACCATCCTAAACAGAACTGTGTGAATTTAGGCTTTCCATGCTGGGCATATATGTGAGGGGTTGTATATCATTTGTCTATTAGATTACTTCCAGGTTTCCCCACTTACTGCTGGGTGCTCTTGAAAGAGTGACTTTCATAGCTGTGTTTGGGCTGTATTTACTCAGAGCAGGGCCACCAAGCTATGCTGGGAAATACCTCAGTGGGCCATGGTTTTGCATAATTGTCTAGACAGGATGTTTTGAGAATGTAACCCACTCTTCTGAATGCAATGTTGTGTTAGTATTTTGGAATTTCTGCACAGCAGTAGTATAGTTATTCACATCTCTTAAAACATGAACTTAATAACACTGATGTTAAAAGGTGATAGAAATGTCATTAAAATCATGTGTAAATTAAAACAGACTTCATGTGCTGAAATGGAACAAGGCAACTGCATGCCTTGCTTGTACCAAGAGATCAGAGGTTTGGTGTATGAGTCCAGCTGATTGCCAAGGTATAGCAGCTGTACCCAATTTAATTTTCTGGGGTTCTTGGCATTGATGATGGTCACTGTTGCTGGCCTTCCAATGTGGAAGCACTGTTCCAAGGCTGTTGCTTTAGGTATGCCTCTGCAAGCTTGTCAGATTATGTCAGAAGGTGATATGGGGGAGGGGAAGAAAAAAAAAAGAAAAAGGAATTATTAGGGGGTTTTGTCAGCCAGAAATAAAAGACTTCACTTTTTAGTGTTGCTTTTTCAAGTTTAACTTCCCAGACATAAAACATATAAGAAGAGCTTCCAACTTGGTCCCAAACCAGAGTGGTTGTTAACCTGGTCAAAAGTTGCCAAAATGTACACTAATTCTTTAAATGGCTCGTTGGTGACTTTTTATATGGGATCATAATTGATGGTGTCAGTTTTAATAAATAATTCAGTAGTTCTCTCTCTTTGATTGTATAGCAGGATTTGTGGATAATAGAAGTCTGAGGACTAAGTGTGACTGATGAGAATGGATGGCACATTACTATCAATCTTGTCAGTTTTTTACCACAGGTTAAAATTGAATTTGAGCTATTGACCATCACTCAGCATATTTGTCCTCTCACTGTGTGTGGACCAAAAACACTCTCAGAAGGCAATTATTAAACTTTGTGTGCCTGAAATAACCAGTGCTAGTTACATAGCCTCAGTGCCACTGTTCCTCATTTTATTTATTTATTTACTCCATGGAGAGTGTGAGAATCTCTTGTTAATTTCTTAATTTCATCGAGCCTATTTTTCTTGTAGTTTAGCTTTAAAAGAAATTTATGCTTGTATTTACTATTGTGAAGTCAAACTATTTAATCATTTCATGTGGTGAGAAAGGGCTTATTTGACTCTGATAATTATGATGAATGCTTTGTTGTTAAAAGCCATGGTCAATAAATTAGGATATTCTAGTAACATTTGTTCTTCTCTCTGTCTATGCTTGACATAAGGACAACTGTCTTTGGCTGATTCTGCTAACTGCCTGTTTTGATTGTTTTTTTCTTTATCTCTCTTTTGCCTCAGTTGTAGTTCATGATTCATCATCTTGGAATCTTTTCCACTCTTCAGTCATCTTCAGTCCTATGTGGAATTCTGATTGAATGTACTTGGTTCCTATCATACCTTTCTGTATCATGATGTCCAGCAATCAAGATGTTGTTGGATGTTTCGTCATTTAAGTGTGTTTAAGGAGAGCAATAGACCATTTCTATCCATAGTATTTCTTACTTGTTTTTCCTTGCAGATTTCTCTTTTTCTTTATCTCTTTTTTTTTCCAGTGTTCACCAAGCCCTTGAATATGGTTGGAAAGTGGTAAATATTACTTCTGCCATACCAGTCTTCCCCCTAACCTAAAACAGATCAGTCAGTGATAATATAATGTGATTGTAAGTCAAATAAGCTTTCTTTTCTTTGAGAGAGAATATATATTATTACTACTTTCAGGAACTTATTTGATCACAATCTATAGAAGAATCCTAACATTCTTTTAAGGGTTTGTTTTTTTTCACATAAAATAAAAGAGAAGCGCTGCATGAACACATGGCAAGCTTGGCTTTTTCCATATCCTAGAAGGTTGCATATGGATTGACTATCCCCCCATGCTCCCTTGTCCCATGACTTCTGTACCAGTATCAACTCTATTCAATCCAGAAGCTACCCCTCTCAAAATAGGTTTGAGCTCTTCCCTACACCAGTTTCTTCACTGTGCTCTCATCAGTAGCCCAGGGAATAGTGCTTGGAACATACCAGAGCATACAGATCGGTGCTTGGAGCCTGAAGCTTCAGCTGAACTTGTAAAACTTGCTTCCTGATTTCTGCCAGCCCTTCCTCCACTGTCAATGCTCATAGGAGCCATGGGCACCTG
This sequence comes from Phylloscopus trochilus trochilus, assembly GCA_016584745.2. Lineage (NCBI taxonomy): Eukaryota > Metazoa > Chordata > Aves > Passeriformes > Phylloscopidae > Phylloscopus > Phylloscopus trochilus. Next base: position 38,060,796 of record WQNJ02000546.1, read on the forward strand.
TTTCCCTCAAACCTTCTCTGGGACACCACACAGATGGCAAGTCAGGTCTGCTGCTTTGGTGCTTAGAAGTCTGGACATGAGATGGTCTTCCCTGGTATAATTAAACTACCTGTGTGCTTGATATTATATTGCTGTCCACTTTCCTTCCCACTGCATGACATTTTTTTCTCCTGAGGATCTCCCAGCTATCAATAATAGGGAATAATATAATGGATGTCAATTGCTCTGTGCTGTCCCTCATGCTGATGTATGCTTCTACTTTTATGTGTTTATTTTTGGGATGATTTGGTTTTCTTTGTGGGGTTTTTGTTTGGTTGGTTGTTGTTATGTTTGGGGAGAGTGTTTGTTTTGTGGTTGGTTTTTTGTTTGTTTGTTTGTTTTTCTTTTCATTTGGCCAAACTCTGTTCAAAGGACAGTATTCTTTATACCTGGCATCTGTAAGCTGCCTGCAACAGGTGCATACATGCTGCAGTTGTTACACATCCTACATTAATCAAGAAATCTTTAGCTGCCAAGTGGTCTTAAAGGATTGTAAAAGGCCATAGCATGCTCCAGAAATTATTCATATTCATAGCTTTAAATCTGTCCCTGTGTGTGTTCAGTAGAGGCCAGAAGGTTAGTGCACAGTCAGTACATACCTTTTTGTGGTCTGAATGAAGTGATGGCTTCATTACCTCCCCTCACCATGAGTGAGGTAGATTACTAGGGCATATTGCAAAAGCCCCTGTTAAAGCCAAAACACTTGATTTTAGGGTCTGTGGAGTTGAACTTCACCTTTTGATGGGGAGCAGTGTGGGAAGTTATTTTGGTGGACAGTTGAAGGTCCATTAAAACAATTCAGAGCACTACTACAGGTGAATAGATAATATTGTTAAGCTGATTGCTACATGAAACTTTTTCAACTGAAATGAAATGCCAAGCATGTGCTGTTTGCATCAGTGGATGAGGAACTGTGCCATGTTTAATGCCCCCCTCTACACCTGTCTATGCTCATTCAGCTTTGTCTACAGTCCTGATTTACAATTTATATCCTCTCCAGACTGAGTATCAATAAAACATGAACATATTGAGCAGATATAGTCATTATACATTTAAAATAAATTAATTTCTGGTATGACTGTCTGGAGGCTAGAAGCCTTTCATCAGGTATAGCCCTCAATAATATTATTTTACTTGAAGTATTGTTTCATTCACAAAACAGCATTTGTAGTATTTGCAGACATCCTAACATAATATTGGGTTGCTAGAAATAGCTAAATAGCAAATAAGATTATGTTTTTGTATGACAGTCATATGTACTCTCTACCATTCTCTGAAAGGATAATGGAGCAGTACTTAAACTGGCTTAGCTTCTGAACTCTATTTTAAACCTTCATTGCAGTAAGCTTGTATGCTGTAATATATGCTCGTTTCTGTAATGCTAAGCTCACATCTATTAAAGCAACAGCTTCCAATAAATATCCCAGTTTGTAAAAGCACCTCCTACAGCTAATTCTTCTTTCCTTTATGATGAACAGATACCTAGTTTTTATATTATTTTTATGTAATTTGGTTTTTCAATGGCAAAAAATTATACAATCACCGTGTTGTTTCCGAAGTCTTCAGAAAGGAAGCTCAGTGGCTAATTTCAACCAATTTGACAGGAAAGTAGGAGTCTAAAAAATGCTAAATTCCTACAATAAGCCTACACACCAGATGGCCCAGAGCCCACTTGTAATCCTTGTAGATATTCCTTTCGTTTGCCAGTGGCCAGGGGGCAACATGTTCCCTTTCATCACATATTCAACAGATCGTCTGGAAAACAGGAGAGCCAATTTCTTCCAACAGTTTCTCTAGTGAATAAGCTCACAAGCAGCACAAAGGGTCAAAACACACTTCTTGACTTCCTTTGGATAGGCAGGAGTCCCTATTTAGGGATATGTTTAATATTAAGAAGGAACTGTGTTTTGGAAGTACTTCCAATATTAAGGGATCTGCTGTTTTGGGAAAGAGCTAGAGCAGACAATTTTCATGGTACTTTCTTTCTTGGCTCTGTGCCTCAGGCTGCCAAATACCAGGTGCTGTGGGAGGACAGTGAGCTGACTGGCATTCTTTAAGTGATATGGAGTTTGTCTTTGAACTTCAGCCTTCAGAGATCTGATAGAGCTGTTGTTATGCAGGCAGTAATTTTAAGAAAAGATGTGGTTTTGTGAGGGGCTGTAGTCTCAGGGCTAGTGAAGCGGTTGATTGTCAGTGAAGTGCCTGATTCAGGCAAGATTCAAGATTTCTTTGGTCAGAGGATGGAGGATATTAATTCCTGCAGAACTGTGATGACTCCATAAGTTCTTCAGCTATATTTTTGACAAGAAGACAGTGCAGTCAGTATCTTTCTGCATCAACAGATACATGACATACCTTTTAGTATGCTGTAGCCAAGGAGATAAAAGTGCCCTCTGTCACAATTCCCATACTTTGCTAAAAGCTTGACTGGAATTAATAGCATACTTCCCCTGTGTCTGAGCATATGTGCAAACCTACAGTTGTTGATAATTTAGCTGTCAGGTATGTTGAATTAATATTCACCTTCCAAGCCATGCAGCTGTATGATGTTAGCATAGACCACATTTAAAGGTAGGACAGAGAATCAAAACAAAACTGTATTATATTGTAGGGGTTGGTGCATTCTGGAGAAGGAAGATGAGAGAGCAAGGTGCTTATTATTATTAAGGAAATTCGAATTTCAGATTATGCTTGCTATTTAAGTCTCTATTGCGAGTGGGGGACAGTTTTACTGGTGTTAAACATAGGAGTTTTCTCAATTCCAGATTTCTTTACCTACTTTTGGTCTTTGTAGAGGTGTGAATTTTTATTGTCTTGCTCAGATGATTTGCTTTTAGGTAACTGTTCTTGTGACATGCAGCTTGTGACACGCAGTTTGCCTATGTATGTGTATCAATCCTGTCTGCTGCTGCTTCCTTCCTGGTCCTGTCCCCTACCCTCAGTGGCCGAATTTCAGCCAATGTTGACAGAAGGAAAGAGGTTTCAGAGACACTGAATTCATATGAAGTTCCTGAAAATCAGATGACTAATAAAGAGGATTCTTTTGCCCTGTGGGAATATTAATATGTAAATACAACCCATATTAGACATTAGAGAATCCCCATGGGAACTCAGCCCTGAGGCACAAACACATAATAAACTGTTGCTTACTGGCACTGTCTTTTTGTTTCCTGTTTTTACCGGTTGATCTCCAGTTTGCGGCTTTTGGGGATTGTGAGGACAGGGGAGAAAGGAAAAAATAGGATTCTCTGTAAAACTAAAAAACTAGTTCACTTCTATTTCTTTTTAAATTGTAGCAAGTTTTGAAAATTTGTTACTATTCTTCAAAGAACTGACTTCGGCTAAATCCGCCTTTTCTTTTAAAAGACAGTGTTTGAAAAGGGTTAGATGTCCTTGACTGAACATAAGTTGCAGTCTTTCAAGAATCTTATGCCTTGGCCTTTCTCTGACAATTGTAACTGGAAATACCTGTTTCATCTCAGTTCATGAACTAGAGTTAATCCATCAGTTAAGCAGCATTTTGGTTTATTTAAGTGCTGCTAAATATTAGGAAACAAACGTTGGACACAAAATCCTTGTAAAAGAAAAAGTAGTGGAAAAAGAAGTATTATGCTGCTTAATTCTATTTTTGTGATTTGCAGTTATGAGAAGTGCCTCGTACTCATAAACATATAGATATATTTCAGAGTCCTCTGTAGAGACTGTGTTGCCCAGGATCAAAACTGGGTACTTCTTCCTAGACAGGCTATTGATTTCAGTTGCAGGGAACTTGGATTGACCAAATACACATACTACTGTATGTACATTATATTTAAAGTCTAAAGAATTTCTACTTCTAGAGGGGTAAAAAGATACTATGTAGAATTTTTACAAAACTGCATATATTTGGTCTCCAAGTTTGTGGTGTAATAATAGTCTGTCTGTCCATCCCCTGCCCCAAACAAACAAACAAACAAAACCAAAGTGAAATCACCCACAAACAGCAATTTAGGCGGTCTGTTTCTTGGCTAGAAGATGTAGATCTGGCTTACATTTATGATTCTCAGGTGTAGGTGTCCTGCAAGATACTGATTATTTCATTCTGGATTGATAGGGGATATCAATAAAAGAGATATTATAGGGTGGATAACTGATGTTACAGTGCTGAACCAAGTCAGGAACAGTCAAATAGATTTCATTACACGTATTTATCTGGGACTCTAGCACTGGGTTCCTAGGAAATCATCTGTAGGTAGAATTGGGATCACCCGCCATCTTTTCTTGGATCCTAAGCCACTGTAGGAATTGCTTTCCCACCAGTCCTAGAAGAGGAGTTTGTCTTAACCTGTCTTTTATGGTAACTATAGTTACTGATCCCTTAGAGTTGCAACTTGTGTTTCATTGGCCACGTTTCTTTCGCCCTTATTTTCCCCCAGGCCCCCTGCACCTCTGAAGCAGCATGGGGTATCCTTCTGTCCTCTGCAAGGTGCCACGTGCTTTGCAAAGGGGCTGTGCTGGGTCAGGTGTTACACCTTCCTCTGCTGAGGAGCTGATTAGCGTTAGAGCTAATGCTAGATGCTTCTGCTGATAGTGCTGAAATCCAAAGACTTAATGGCTCAATGTAAATAGATATGGCTTTGCCTTTCAATGTAATGTAAACAGAAAAGAGGCAGCTCCCTTTGAAGCGCAAATGATTTCAGCATTAGGGTGTATTAGTGTAATGACAGCATTGAAGTAATGTCTGCTGACTTCTGAGTAGGTCAAGTAGCATGTAGTGTTTGGAAGACCTGTGTTTTTTGTGCATGAATATAGCTCAAACTGAGACAACAGCTTCTGTAAAATGAATTTATTCTGATACAAAAAAAAAGACTGATTTACACAAAAATGTGTTTGCATTGTTCAGAATGGTGGAAAGTGTTTCTTTAGCTGCACTTCATTGCTCTAAAATTTTCAGGTTTTTGATTCTTCCCCAAACCCATAAAATAAATAAAGGTATCTTGTATTAAACAGCTGTATTTTAGCAGGAATTAACATACAAATGCTCAAGACTGAAAGTTTATAATGCGTTTTATCCTTTTTATGCTTATCTGTTTTAAATAGCTTCAGTGCTCTGTGAAGACAAAGGCACTGGTGTACATGCCACTGATAATAGACAGTGTGACCGTATCATGTATGCTTCCTTAATAATGTCTGACATTATCAGATTGATTAACTCAGCAGGGGGCTTTAATCAGATTTAACTACTGTTGGCAGCTGTACACTGGCAGAATAGTAATACATCAGGGAGTAATATTGAACTTCTTTTACAAGCTGTATTAATCTTGAAACTAAAAAATATGCCATAAAAATTATCATTATTTTAAGTACTAATGCAAAGAGAAGTGAAGCTTACACATTGCTTACACAATTTCAGATCTCTTTCGAAATATGCTTTACCAAATTTTCTGTTTTCACCAGTGCCAAATACTGATGATCTTCAGATTCTCCTTTGGTAGATAATGGAAATGTCTCTCTTTCAGGATTCAAAGACCAATAAATCATTTGAGACTCAATGATCTAAGCAGAAAAAATAATGAAAATATTTCATAGCTACAGTTTTAAGCATTTGTGTATGTGACAAAGTAATGATAGTTGTCTTTTCTGCATTGTCCTCTTCAAGTCAAATGCCATATTATGACACGTGGCTTTAGTTTTGTTTCATGCAGAATACTCTGAATATTAATAAATAAAATAGGCAGGCTTCAAAGATGTTAATGTTAAACATTCATTCATAGATCAGTAGGTCAGAAGGGACAACTGTGATCATCAGGTGTGACCTTCTGCCTATCGCATGGCATTAAGATTTTCCGAGTTCATGCTCATTTGAACTAAATCATGTCTTCTTGAAAAAACTGATTTTTGATTGAAACAAATTAATGAAGGGGACAAGCATAGTCCTTGGCTATTTGTCCCAGTTATCCTGCGGGTAAATTGCAGTCTGGGTTGGTTTTGGGTTTTTTTTAAGTGTAGTTAAGTGCTGATTCTGCTGCTGCATTGTGTTTTTCATTGACTTTCCTTGCTTTGTATTTCTCCATAACTTCATGTTTGAAAGCAAAATAATTCCAGTTCCTGGAGTATTCTTGTTCTACAGAAAGCTTTTTAAGATTTTGACTACTGTTGTGTAAGGTGCCTGAGTTCAGCTGGTTTTTCTTGTGGCAAATTATCGAGTCTTCCTTCCCAAATCAAATTTTGTTGTTATTCTAAATGTACCGTCTGCATTTTTGTGTCTTGCATATAAGACTTTATGTTTCTTGGTATTTCAAAGCTGCTATTTGCTTGGATTGACCTTCTCAAGAATTTTGGGTTGTTTGACCTAAGCAGTTCAGGGTTTCTCCATTTCTCCCAACTCTGTTGAAGCTGTAATTGTTATCAGTGAGGATTCAGTTTACTTCAGGTTATGAATATAAATGTGAAGCCACAGAGCAGCAAGACTTGATTTTACAGGTTGCTGCTAGACTGTTTCAACAACTCCTTTTTCAACTGTGCCTAAAGTCCTGCCATTTTATTTTCTTCATTTCTTATATTGCAAGCAGATTGGAGGAGTATGACCTTCTCTCCTCCTCTGCCGGATTACGAGTCTTAGATGACTGACATCCCACAGCTGGTACAGCAGACTGAGCTGTGCTTAAACAACCAAATCCTCATCAAAACATTTTTTTTCAAATTTTTTGGAAAATTCTTTATACATAGTCTTACAAATTGCTTAATTCATAATTGGAAGAGCAAGTTAGTATCTAATTTGTGGAGTCTTTAGTGTCCTGTGGGGTATTTTTTGTTTCCATCTCAGACTCTGGTTAAGAGGTGCAGCACAAGTGAGCTTTGCAGAAGAGGGAATGATGCAGTTGACTGCAGCTTGGGAAAACTCTTATTTATGTTTCAGTGGTCTGACGTATCTTCAGATTGATAGAGTTTCATGTCCATCTCTTCAAGGCGAGGTTGGATGGGGCTCTGAACAACCTGGTCCCATGGGAGGTGTTCCTGCCCATGGCAGGCAGGTTGGAACTAGATGATCTTTGAGGTCCCTTCTAATCTAGACCATTCTATGATTCTGTGATCATTGCTAAAACAGAATAAAGTCATTGGTAGGAAGTTAGGTGAGGAAATTATTAAAAGCAATCATAAATAATAAAATCGTAATGAAATATGTGAATTACTTCATAGAAATCTAATTTACTTTTTTCCCCAGAATACCAAACTTCTCGCTCCAAATGGAGCGAGATATTACAACTGCTGCAATGTTCCTGCTGTTTTGCTGAGTTTATTATGGAAGCATCTCAGGCAGTGAGAACTGTGTGCACTTCATTATGTATATGACAGAGAAATTCATTTGTATCATGTAAGCAAGCAAAGAGATGTTATTTTGAATGTATTTGTGATTATACAGGAAAGTGCTGTTGGAGACCTGTAAAATAGATGAGCATTGATCGCTATAGCAGAGGTGGAAGAGAGTCAATAATAACATACATTCAAACAAATCAAAGTAGCATTTGAGCAATTCAAAAATACTGTCATTTCAATAAGATGCAGAAAGAACCATCAGAAGTGTTGATAGTTCTCCAGTATTTCTGCATACTTGAGGGGGAGGGAGGTGGGAAAGACAGTAAGTTGATGAATATGTCAGGTATGAAGAGGAAATGCTTCTGAGAACAAGCAAATGTTTAAGCAGAATGTTACTAACATTGCAGTAGACATTGGCATCTGGCAGTCATGTAATTTGTGACAGTGTGTATTTAAGCAGCAATTGCCCAGAAAGGCAGCAGATTATAACAATGTACGTAATTTTTTTTTTTTTTTTTAATTCTCGTTGTGCTTTTGTTATTGTGATTTTTTTTTCATTTCACAACCATCCTTTGTAAGTCTAGCACCTCTGGGGCTGCCTTGCAGATCATTAAGGTGTTTTGAAACTGCTTTTGAATGACAGAGTTTTACAGATTACTTTCCTTCTATGTGACAGAAAGTGTTCTGTGCCACTGTTATGATAGATAAAATTGTTACCAGTCTGATGTTCTGGGAGCCCTATGGGGTACACTTGTATGTATTTGTTTGAAAATGTGTTATTTACAATTCTCATTTGTTATTTCATGTCTTAAGGCCTAATTAAATTGGTTTGTGGATCAAACTGAGTCTCTAGGTTTACAAAAACAAAAACAACACAAAAAACCCCCCACAAAAATAACAGTAGTGATTCAAACAAACCTTTTAGAGATATATATCTCACATAGTCTTATGCAATGCTATACCTAAATATGTATTTCCATGTTTTTCCTTGTTCAGGATAGACTTGAATAGCCCTTATGGTCTCCTCAGCTAGTGTCTGTGTGGTATTTTTGTCACATAAGACTTACTCATTTTAGCACAGGAAGGTGCATTGAAGGGGTTCAGGTAGTCCAACATGTTTTTTATGTGGATTCAGTTGTAATTGGTAAGGCAGAAGAAGGAACATATTCTTTGAAAGGACTTTACTTTGTAAAATGATGTATGGGATGCAAAGATTGATTGATCAGGTTCTCTACTTGCTGGCAGATGCTTTGTTCCATGTCCCCATGAGTATCACCTGCTCTGGAGAAAAAAAAATAAATAAATAAACTGCTTTACTAGCAAGGATAAATTAGAAAAAAACAAGTCAGTATTAGAACAGTGAATTCAGTTGTTGTAAGAAGGAACTTAATGTATGCCAATAAATAGCCTACTTCTTAAAATTACTGAAAGATCATGTAATACCTGTACCAAAAAGAAATTTTAGAGAACTGCACAGTTAAAGATTTTCCTTCCTTACCACTTAGATTTTTGCAAAAGGGTTTTTGCCTTCTGTATCAGTCTTTGAATACCAAGTATCTTATGAATTTGAAGCTCCACTTGCCTCTAGCAGCTGGAAGGAACAGGCTGTCCAAAGTATTTTGGAGCTTGTGAGGCTGAATGCTAGGATTAGATCGCTTGCTTCTTTTGCAGCCTGCCTGCTGTTGCTTTAAAAAGGGATTTTTAAAGTCTTTCACACAGTTCCCCAGGGTTATCTGGGTTATCCTGAGTTTTCTTTTTCCAATGAGTCATTGCTACTACTCATGATAAGCTTCTCTGTTTGGTTTTTTTTTCCACTGGTAGAGTGAGATTCACATACTTATTGCTACTTTGGTTTGGGCATATGGCTAAAGAAAGGAATCACAAGTAAAAAAAAAAAAAAAAAAAAAAAGTTCATTTTCATTCTGCTCCTGCAGCCAGATAGAATTTTCTTTAGGCTTGGGAATACAGCCTTACCGGTTTACAGTTGGTTATTAAGTTCATAATTGGAAAATTGCATTTTTACCCTAGAAAGAGAGGAAGCTACTTTTGCTGCAAAACGTAATTATTTTTCATAAAAACTATTATTGAGTTAGATGACAAAGTGGTTATAAACCATTTTCCACTTGTCACTGCTATTCAGAAGAGTGGGGTTTTACAGCCCTGTTGCCATGGACCATCAAATTTTGTTCTAGTCAATTGAGTTGGGACTCAAAGATAGGACAAATAAATCCTGGAAATGTGATCCCAAATAAAAGATCATACACTTTGTAGTAGGATGGTGGGCTCCATTTATTTAGTGCCTTAGAAATAGCAGAACTTTATATCTGATGACAAAGCTTTTAATTGTTAGAGAAAGCAACAGTAATCTCTTGTATAAGTTCCAGGAGAAAAAAAAAATAACTGAATATGAAAGGACAAAGGATGAGAGCAAACAGCTCTCATCAATAGATGTGTTATAGTGAACTCAGCATGCTGGAGATGTGTAGAATAGATCATTACTCCTCTAAAGAAAGTGGCATTTTCACTCCAATATTGAAGCAAATACAATTAGAGATACACTGACAATCTGCCTGTGGGAGTAGATCTTGCATCAAAAGAGAAGGTTTTTTCTTTTGCTATGAACTATAACTGTAAAATACCTAGAATGTAATAATTTGGGTCAGATCATTGTGGCAGAATTATTAATTTAAATATTCTTTTTAAAGTACTATATAGTGCACATTAAAGTTGTCAAACCAAGATGCAGGTTACTGTGTCAAACATTGTTGCTCAACTTGGGTCACTGAACAAAAGTGAAATTAAGTTTCTGCTTTCAGAGTGGGAGGGTATTACTTTTAGTTTAGTAAAGTGGCAGTCTTGAAGCTAAAATGCTAATTTTTATTTGGAGCAAAGAAGCTGTTAATTGTTTTGTTGAATGCTATTGAAAATCCATTAATGTACGGGAGAGCAAAATCGATTGTGCATCTGTTCACATTTTTACTGGTCCTTGGGAAAATGTCACCATAGATTAGAAGAGTTCTGTCCTGGGATCTAAAAAATCTGTATTCTTCAAGCTTTATTTAAAAAAAAAAAAAAAAAAGGAAAAGAAAAAAAAAAAAAAAAAAAAAAGACACAGAAATGGCTTGCAATGTCAGTGAAGGCATGCTATCTATATCCATTACCTTTGCAAGAAGGACATTGGAGTTACATTGTGTTATCATGAAAGGTGCTAAATTGTTCCCCTCCTGGGAAAATGTATCAAGAATTCGGTGGCATTTTACCTCAGCTAAATAATTCATTCCTCCCTTCAGTGGCCTGGACACTTACTTGGGTAGCTGACTCTGAAAGAGGGTGAGCTGATCTGCTCTTAGCACCATACTGAGCTTCTTGGTGGAAAGATTGCAACTGTGGCACTAAATAAACAACTGGAGAGAGGTGGGGGTGAGAAGATGGTTATAAATGCTTAGGGAGAGAGTGAGGAGTTCTCTCTGTGTGTTTTTCTCTCAAGCAACTGGACTTTTTGAGAGTTCTTATAAAACTAAAATCTGTGTCCATCCAGCAAGCTGTCACCATTATGATGGAGCTAGGCAAGGATTCAGGGAGAGATAGGCATGGGTGGCTGATTTTCATACTGGTGTCAGTTGTTCCAAATTTATGCCAGCAAAGTGCTTTAAAAGAATGAAAACTATAGCAGGACTGAAAACTGCAATAGGACTTTTAAACTACTAAGCAGGACTTAGAACTTTGCAGGACGAACACTGTAGCAGCATGTCTAATATATGTATCACTTCTGTTATTTTTGTGTATCTCTATTTAATTCAAATCTCAGCTGGCTTACTTGCAGCTCTGTGAAGTCCCGGGTCAGAGTTCTAGAATTTTTGAGTGGGATCCTATTTTAATCAACCATTTATGTTAAATGAGCATATTCAGTCATGGACAATTTTAAGCAGCCTACTGTATGTAACATAGTTATTATGTAATTTTATATTGCAGCTATTTTACTTTCAAAACTATGGTGCTCAGTTTTTATATGCTGTTATTTGAAATTTTGAAGAAAATAAACAAAGATTTAAGTAATCATCTGAAAATGTTAATAATTTGATATTTTTATACACTGAAAGACACAGTAATAAAACCAAAAAGTAACATCTACAGATGTTTAAACAGTGTTTCAAATAGACCATCTGCATAATATATTTTAGCCAAATTCAAGTACTTTTTTTCAATTAAACATTTTAAGTACCAAAATTGTATTGTTTGAGGCTTTGAATGTTAAGAGTTCTTTATCAATCACATCATTACTCTTTATAGTATTTTTACTCAAACCATTGGCAGTATTCAAAGTTGCCTTTTAGCAAAAATTCCTGTTTCTTTGATATCATTTTATTTACAAATCTTATAAATAAACATGTCAAGAATGGAAAAAAATATATTTTCAGTAACTTCAGGTTTCTCTGTGTTTAATTCTTTTCTCACAATATTGTCCTGCTTTGACTTTCTAGGCTGCAGCTGGGGATCCTAAGGATACTTATGCTACTCAGTACTGAGGGTTGCCAGGCTTCTCTGGGTCAGCATGCAACTTTCACTAACAGATTTGCACGAGAGCAGGGTGTATCCCCTGCTCCATTTTGCCTCTCTGTTCAGCTAAAAACTGCAGGACAGTGTCAGGATCAATTTTTGTGATGGATACTATTACTAAGCTTTGGAGGAGGGTGGAGTTGCCTTAGTTTAGCTTGAAAATTTTCATCCCATTTCAGATGGATTCTCAGTAGAAAAAAGCATGTCAGTTATCTTGTACAAATCAACTTTTCGAGTTTCGTCCCTGGGGAGAAGTAACTAAAGCAAGTATTGATTGCTCAGTTAGGCTAGTCAGGGGACTCTGCTGCAAAAATAGATCTTGGAGGAAACAGGAGGCAAAAAAAGCGTGGACGAAAGAAAGGAACAGATAGGAATGTTTTCTTTGCAGATGAGTGCTTGTACTTGCACGGCAGATCTCCACAAAAACTGACAGCAAGAGGAGAAGGAAAAGTGAAAAAACGATATGTTATATAGAGTGGGTTCCTGTTTTCTGAACCTTAAAATTATTCAGTTAGTAAATAGTATGAAACCATCAGGGAAGTTTCACTGGGTGTTTCACTGTTATGTGTAGAGCTGTGCATATCCTGTCCTGCTTAAAATATGGGCAGAGGGCTCCATGTAGAGCCCAAAATATCAATTTGTTTAACTTTTTTGTGTGCATATCTTGAGAGATGAGCCATAAATGCAGCGTCCACAAGGATGAAACTCTGGGAAAATGTGCTACAGGCTGCTGAAGCATCTGTGAAACATCACCTCAGGTTGTCTTTCCTTGAAGGATTATCAGATAGAGCTCGTGTCAACAGGAGACATGCCAGAGAGGAGATGAATCAAATGCCAAAGGCCAGAGCACACAGTCCCAGCTGCAAGCAAAGAAGTTCTATCAGGATGATGGAAGTACATTATCTGTTCTTTTCTCAGAAAAGTTCTTTTCTCAGAGCATCCTTAGCATCCTTAACATTTTTCTCTGCCCATGACCACAATATCAGAGGAATGTCAAGCCGTGCCAGGGTCCTTAAGGTAACATTCAACCTCCAGTAAAAGCCCATGCAGCTTCATCTCTAGACAGGTTTGTACAGGCTGTGGTTGAGCCAGTGGCTTGTATTATTCTCACATTGCTCACTTTGAGAAGCTTCACCATCTCTTACATTTATTCCAGATAAAGACATCATGCCTTGCCCACCAGTCCATACAAGACTTTATCCAATTTACATCATACCAGAATGTCTTGGGAGTATAATAATTAACAGAGGCATTATAGTAGAAGGCAACAAACTGCTGCATCACTAGACAAATCTGTTTGTCGAGTGATGGAGCAGTGCCTTCATATGGAACAAGTTCCTCCTTATTACATCAACTTCTTTTTTTACATATGCTAATCAAACTAAAATCAGTTGTTTCAAAAGCAAAGTGTTAAATTTAGTCTTTGCACAAGCCGTACTGCTGATGATTCAGCTGGATTTCAAGGTAACAGTAATGGCATCCTAGTTAATGTGTTAATTAAATGTACAATTTTTTAGAGCTATGTTCTTGCAATCAATAACTGGAGTTATTCTTTTGAGCATATCATTATTTTTCTCTCTTCTTGTTAAGCTTAGTCTCAGGTAGGGGTTTAAGCACCCTTGTAAAGTAGAATTCATTTTATGACTGTCTTGAATTAAGTGTATCACAAAAATCAAACAAGGTAATAGGGAACAAATGTAGAAGTTAAAATTGCAGTGCCGGTTTTGCAAAGGATTTTTCAAACTCAATATGGCAAGTATCCGAGTAGTTATATCATGTCAAAGGCCACATTTATGCACTTTCTAAATGTTTTGGTAAGTTTCAAAATGTGATGCAGCAGTGTCCTGTTTTGTCTTGTAATTTTTATGCCTAAACTGAACCTATATGTATGTATATTCTCTAAATGAATGGATTGAAAACTGACTGCCTGAACAAATAGGTGTTGCAGAAATGGTGCTTTTGAGAGAAGAGATCTAACCAAAGGACTAAAGCCTCTGCTGCCATACTTTGGAAATTGGATTCTGCCACACTTTCTGAGACAATATTAAAAACATAATTACGTATTTATAGTAGCATTTAGATTTCATTTGGTGAGAATTGATGCAGACAAGTGGGAATGTCATTTTGAATTACCCAGTATCACTGCATTTTACTACAATGTAACAAGAATGGAAACATGTACACAGGATGTGCTAGAATACTGTACATGGGAAAGACCAGGACCTGTTGAAGTGTGTCCAGGGGGTTGAAACACCTCTCCCATGTGGCACATTGAGAAACATGGGGTTGTTTAGCCTGGAGAAGAGAAAGCTCTGTGGAGATTTTATTGTAGCCTTTCAATATATACAGAGGGCTTAAAGCGGTAATAGTTTTAGACTAAAAGAGTGTGGATTCAGAAGGAAGGAAGAAATAGAAGGAAGAAATCGTTATGATGGGGTTGGTGAAACACTGGAGCAGAGGTGGTAGAGGTGGTAGATGCCACATCCCTGGATGGTTGGAAAGGGTTGAACAGCAGCCTGGTCCAGTGGAACGTCTCCCTGTCCATGGCAGGGGAGTTGGAACTGAATGATCTTTAAGGTCCATTCCAACCCAAACCACTCTATGATTCTTTGATACAATAGTTAGGGAAAGGGATTTCAATAACACTGGTATAAAGTAGTTTTCTTTTCTTACCTGGAAGAAAATTCCATGCACAAGAGCATTCTGAGTGCCGTGGCTTTTGCCACCATGTTGGGGGTTAGATTTGTCTCTTTTTTACTTACAGAATTTTTTCCCCTAAGTTGCTAGGGGACTAACTTCTGGGCACTTTGACCAGAACAAAGAGGTGGCCAAAAGTCGGGAGAGGAGTGTAGCATTGGGGCTACACTTACTTGTCTCTGGGAGTTTCCCTTGGAGGGGAGATCACGGGAGTTTTGGGGCAGGTAAAGGGCAGGGCTGGGGGCAGCTGCGCTCTATTGCTCTTGGCATCAGAGGGAGGATGGTGAGGCTGCTGCTTGCTGTGGGAGGAGTTCACTGTCACCACCAAGTCTGGTCCTGGGAAATCTACCATCATCTGCTTGTGTGCCCTGAAATTCTGAGCTCCTCTGCCTGCTCTGCAGGAGCTGGGCTGGCCCTGTCCTGCTGCTGCTGCTGCTCCAGCACTGCTCCAGCACTGACTTTTTTGCTACTCTGTGGCCCTGCACTCCCCCTGCCCTGCTGGGACATCCCCGCCGTTCCAGCTACCACCGCGGAGCTTCTGATATATCTCATCCACCAGCCCGGGATTTTCCACCCTTCCAGCTTGGTGCTCTGAGAGATCAGACTGCCCCAGGCTTTGTCAAACAAAGCCCCTCGAGGTTCCTGGTTCTGTTTATTATTAATGCTGTAGTTGTTGTTGTTTGTTTGCCTTGTTATACATACTAGTAAAGAACTGCTATTCCTATCCCCAAACCTCTACCTGAGAGCTGCCTTAGTTTTCTCAATTACAATAATTTGGAGGGAGAGGGTTTGAATTCTCCATTCTGAGGGAGGTCCTGCCCTCTCTAGCAGACACCTGTCTTTTCCAAACTAAGACACACCCCTTCTCACCAAGCCTACAGCTTTCACAGCACCAGACTGAAACATGGAAGTAGTGGATGAAAACAAATGACAGAGGAATAACACAGGCTAGGAGAGCCTCCAGACATGGACCTAGCCTGGTGGTGTAGCTTTCTATGCTCTCTCATTCCCATGTGAAACCATCCAGCTCTGTGGAAAGGCTATTTGTATAGTTATTTCTCTCTTAAATTTGTTGCAATTTTTTTTATTATTGCACCTTTCAAGATTCTTAAACAGACCTTTATAACTTCACCTGTACTTCACAAGCAGAATTGGAGTTGGATTGGATTAGAAATATGAAAGAGATGGCTCACCTGATAAATCATGTGTTTCCTTAGTTTCAGTGTGATAGCATTTGCTACTCCAGGCTGTTGGCTTTTCGCTTAACTAGTCCAAGAAGATTTTACTCTTTCTGATACCAATCACATATGTCAAGTAATGCACCAAATTTTAACTCTGGAATAGAGTAGTAAGCAAAAATGACTTCACATGAAGTATGTAGTATGTTTGCATAATTTCACTGTACAGACAATTCTTGTATATCTCTATCTGCTACAGTGATATATATGCATCATTCTGCAGTAGTGTACTGCATAAATGTGGGTTTGTATACATTCTTCAATCCCAAAAGTAATGAATTCACTAAAAATAACTGGGCCTTTTTCTTTAAACCTCCAGTTACACTTCACAAATTCTCACAGAAGTTTCTTGGTTCCATCATTTTCCAAACATTTATTTTTCTTCCTATTAACATTTTTTTTTAATTAAGTAAAACTATCACCTCTGACACAAAAGATATGGCTTGCTTTGGCTGGTTGCAAATTCTGCCTACCTTTTTAGAGGAAAAAGGCTTCATATTGACTGTAAAGCTCTCTTCTACCCAGTGGTCTCTGTGGTAGAAATGTATCTATAGTGCCTTTGACCTCTGATTTTAGCTGCTTGGTACAAAAAGAAGGCCAGGACAGGGGCTTGACACATCCTGTAGGTCAGAGTAGATTCCAGACATGTTTTTTGGGACAGAGAAATATAGAATAAAAAAGGAACTGTTCCTTTGTGCTGCTACTCTGCTACCCAGAGCAGGTATACTAGAGAGCCTAGAGACTGGCAGTGCCATCACTTCTGGGTGGCAATAAAGTCATCCCTTAGAGTCCATTCTTAGGGTTGATAATTGTGTGCATGTGTGTATACCTACACATATATCCACTGTATCTCAGCAGCTCATTTCCTGGTGTATTTATTGCACACAGATAGTAAAGGCACTAGCTGTACTTGCTATGCTAGTTAACTCTAGCTGTTAGCTGTACTTTGTTGCAAAACTGGCTTTGCTAATTCAATTCCATATTAATCTGCTCTGTTGCAAGTTCCAGGCTGCTTTTTTTTTTTTTTTTTTTTGGCTTTGTATTACCAAATTGTAGTTGGCAGCTTTATTACATCAAATAACTGAGCTTCTTACCATTTGTCAGTTATTTGTTCAGTTACTGTCTCTGCACAATCATCTCTGAGGATGCTATTTTAGCAGTAGGTGCCCTTTGTCAAATAAAAATACAATGATGTGAAGTGGTGTAATTTAAAGATGATGTATTTTTGCCAGACCTGTGATCAGTCATTCAGTTGCTTCCTCCTGCTTTTCTTGAAGGTGTTAGGGTAGCAAAAGCACGAAACCTCCCTGTTTATGTGTCTCACAGTGCTAGTGAAACAGACTTTTAAACATCTAGTACTCGCTAAATCTCTAATGTGTAAATTCAACTGATTTAGGGGTATGGATTTACAGGGTAAATAGTTTAGAAAATAAGACAGAGTGGAAATACTTTATGTTCTCTTCTATTTATCTTTGCTTATGTGGGGTTTAACTTCAGAATAGAGCTTCTGAATGCACCCTATAATTTAAAGTGTGTTTTACAAAATTCACATTTAAAATACTGTCATTTTAATTTACTGTTCTATTTATGATAAGGAAGCAAATCTATCCTACATGCCCAGTAGCTTGGCAGACAGTCATTCCGAATCTGGACATCTTCTGAATTCTCACAATAAATCTGCTATAATTCCTCTGCTTGTCTCAGGGAATTCTAAACAGATATTGATTTTTTTTTTTTTTTTTTTAAGAAGAGGGTATGCAACTGATCAAAAAAAATAGAATTCTTGAGATTTTGACTTTAGTTCCTCTGAAATATTTGTACTTTTATGTTACATTTTCATCAATCTGTTTGGGGACATTTAAGATGCTGTTTTAGACAGTTTGCTGGACTGCTGCAAGCTGATGGTAGGTGTTTTTTGGTTGGTTCTGTTGGAGCTGCCTGCCTCAGGGCTTCAGCAGTGTTGCAGGGCTTGGTCCCTTCCCTGGCTCAGGGCCAGGCATGGGGAGGAGGTGCTCTGCTGTTGGGCAGCAGTCTGCTCCCAGTTGGTTCCTTAAAACCAGCTCTGCTCCATGAGAATTAATTAAAATAGCTCTGAGGAAAGAGATGAGTGAGTTATTATGAACTGCATTCGATTTTCTTTTCTATCTTAAGGGTGGAGGTAGGAATCTGGCTGCGAGAAACTCTTTTATTAGGACTTAATCTTTAACTTTTGCTTTTAGTCACAACTGACATTGAAAGCCAAGAGGTTGAAGGGGAACAAGCCTTGAAAAGGACGCTGCCTCCCTCAGGCCCATGGAATTGTGCACATCTCGTCTGACCCGCATCTGGGGAGATGACGGCAGCTTCCTGCTGCCTCTGGACTCTGACAAATGAGTTCTGGCAGCTTGTAGTGCAACAGCTTAAGGTGTTACCATCCCCAGATGCTTCTGATCTCTCTGCTGGCACTTACTACCTGGGAAAGAGCTCCCCTTTGATAAAAATTATTTCTTCACTATGATGCTTTGCTGTAAAATGCAGAAGTCAGTATGTAGACATATGCCCTGTTTTCCTCTGGCATTGATAGGTAGTCAGAAAACTGTGGATGAGTTTGTCTCAGGCTCTTTTCATTAAATATTTCTAAGCTCCTTTGTTAAAGGTAGGTAGCTATATCTTCACTAGGAATTCACTTCTGATGCTCTGTTAGAGGTGGGCTCTTACTTGACAACATGCATTTACACAAAATGACACATCTAATTGTCTGGCCTTTAGCCATTTTGTGTCATTAGGCCCAAGTCCAAATCTCGTATTTGCAGAAAAATGGATATAAGTTAGGTACGTGCCTTTGCTAGAGTACCTACTTTTTCCAGGAACAGAAATGTTAGGAGAGGATTTGTGTCCCTCAGAGATGGCAAAGCCATTTTTGTTCCCAACAAACATGGCAGAAGGTTGCTAACCCAAACAGGAAAAAAAGAAGTGGATAAATTGCATGGTTTCAATAATTCATTTGCTTTGAAAATTTTGCTGCAATACCATGTCCTTGATGTTCAGACATATATGTTCTCAATTTCACTGCTCCTGGTTGGCTGCATTGTTGCACTGTTCCTTTATCTATAATGATAAATAAGCAAAGACACTTTGAAAACTATTAACACAAGGTTAAAATGGTTCAGGCAGTCTACTACAGCCTAATGGACAACTTCCTTCCTCATTTTGCCCTGATGGGAAAGTGCATCATTTCTCTGCTGTGTTCAGTTCTTGATCCCTTTCTTGGTGCCCGCAGCCAGGCCATGTTATCAGACCATCTGCTGTCATAAGATATGATTAGTTTGGGGTTTTTCTAAACTTGATTTTTTAATACATAAGACAGTCTTGCTAATAATTTTTCCCTAATACACATTCTCTTCTGCATATGTAAGTGCAGCTTGGTAGAGGAGAGAAGCTGTTGTGCAGAGTTGGCAAGAATGTACCTGAACATTTCGAAGCCTAATCTGCAGAAAGGCATTTTTAAGTTAGAGCATTGTATTTAACTTCCTAGTGATTTCCCTCCAACACAGACAGGACAAAAGGATAAACTGAAGTGATTAATGTTTCATCTGCAGCCTGTTTTGTTTTTCTGTCAGATAATTGCCAAGAAAGTTCCTGTTGATCACCTTTGCAGCAATGGCACATTAAGGTCTACTGAATTAGCCAATTAAGCAATTTATATTTATGTAAAGAATGCAACTGGATATATAAAATATAATCAACGGATGCTGTGTACTGCTTGTCTCCTTGTTTTCTTAATAATTAGGCAACATTAATGCTTTCAGTGCAGAGTGAATAAATAAATGAATAAGGTAAATAGTGTAGCCATTATGCAATTACTCATGCTTTGGCTGTATTCTCAGCTTTTTGCAAAACTATTCACCCACTGGCTGCTGTCTACACCAAAATGTTAACTCTATAAGTTCTTCTTTTTGTATCAGTTTCCAGGTTTAAAACTTTCCTTCATGTTTTTCATATTTCTCTGATGGAGAAATATATCTGGTTTATTGTGTATTTTGAGAAGTTTTCAAGATTCAAATTTGTCAAGTTTTCAAGATTTCAAGATATAGCTCACGTGAAAAAAACCTCAGGAAAGTGCTACTCATTTTTAATGGATCCACATCAGAGACTGGGACCCAAGAAAAGTAAAATTATTTGTTTATATTAATATATGTGGATTTAGAGCCATTTGAAGTGGATTCCATAATCAGAACTGAGGTCAGAATTGAAGAAGCCTGTTACCCTCTGTCCTCTGGAATTAAATTAATTCAAAGAGACAGACTTGTGAAATTAGCAGCTGACTCTTTTGAGGAGGGTTTCACAGGATACCTGTTTAAGCTAGGGAAGTCCTTTCTGACAATTGCTGTGAAAACTGAAACTTCACATGGAGTTGAGAAGAGACTGGAAAAGTGCCCAGAAGATAAATTCTTGCTACATCCATGATGCCTGTAAAAACCGTGCTTGCCTTAGCTGCAGAAGGTCCCTCAGTTGCAGAATGGAAAGCACTGGGAAATGGACTTTATACAGTGACACTGCTGTGATCCCTTCTGTGCATGTCCCTTTAGGCCACTGTCAGAAACATGACTGTGAACCAGGCTGAGGCCACAGGTCTCAGGTATGCTCATAGGCAGAAATGAGAGTACATTCAATGTTGCTCTACTCACATTAACACCAGTGGAAGTTTTGTGGACTAGTTGGTAAAATAGAGTGCTAATGACCATAGCAGTATTCTACAACTTGAGACTTGTGTTCAGTTTTTGAATGGCATTGGTAGATTGCTTTTTCCTGAAACATTAAGTTCGGTGAATTAAATCAAACCTACATTTCTGGTTAATATTCTGATTAATATTTCAGGGACAAACTTTTATGAATTTGTCCTATGAGGTTTCTGATAGGACAAACCTTTTTTTTTTTTTTTTTTTTTTTTTTTTTTTTTTTTTTTTTTTGTGTGTGTGTGTTAGCTTGCACAGCAGCAAGTAATCGGTCCTTCAGCATGAAACAAATTGTTAATTTTGGCCATGTAGTTAAAATAGAAGTTGTTGAAAGTATTAACTTAATGGAGGCCTAAGCCTCAATTGTGGGCTTGAGCAGGAGTAGAGCAAATTCCTGACAGTGCTCACAAAGTATCCTATTTAAATCCCAGTATACAACAAACGCTAAAATTGACCAGGAGGCATTCTGTGCATATGAATGCAGAGGCAGGTCTAGGCTGTCTCATATGGCACTTCATGTTTGAAGTTTCCTTCTCTCCCCTGTATTTCTAGAGACAGGCAAGCTCCTTTCTTAACCCCCTGCAAACAGGCAGGGCAGCTGAGGTGGGTTTGCATCATCCCAGTGGAATGACCCAGAGCTGTGCAGAGCTCTTCATGACTGTCTAGGTGAATGGGGGCTCCTGTTGTTACCGATACTTCCAGAAGCTTGTAGAAAGAGGGATGTCTTTTTTTGGTTTGCTTTTCATTCTTTTTGGAGATGCAAGCTCTGTTTAACTGCCAAAAAAAAAAAAAAAAATCTCTAAGTTAGTATAGGAAAAAAAGTGGCAAAAAAGAGACAATAATAAAAACACAGAAAGGGTCTCATACTTTAAGCTTACTTGGAACATCGGATTTCTTTTCTATTATAATTTATTGCCATGAAAATTGGAAAGTTTCAATGTAACATCTTGGATTAGCTATACAGAGCATAGTCCACAAAATCTCAAAGATCCTCATGGCAATGCTAATGTCAGGTTGATAGCAGTAATAAAATTTAACATCAAGCACACTCATGAGGATTAGTTTAAAATCTGCTGTCATGGAGTATCAGAGTACAATGAGGTACTTGATAGCCTGCATGAACTGCTGGTAGGGTATGCAAGCATTTTCCCTTAACCACAAAAGATAACTATTGAAGAAGTTCAGTTCCACCACCTCAGTACCAGCAACCACTATTGTTCATCATGTTCTAGGAAGACTAACTTTATTTTGGTGAATAATCACCCTGTGTTATTCCACAGTTCACAAAGCATATCCCATGATTTTATATTAATTCATTGTTTGGCTTCACTTTTGTGCTATCTTGCCTGGTTTCCAGCATCTATTTTAGCTTGTTCTGTTTTTAACTAAGCACAGGATTTGGCTAGGTTTACAGAATCTGTTGCAAAAATGAAAAGTAGATGATTTTGTAGTTTTTAGAAGTTAAATTCTTCTTTTGCTGTGTTGCCTTTTTTTTCTTCCTTTTCCTTCTTATCCCCCACCTTCTCAAAATAAAAGCTTTACTGAAATTAGAGCAGTAAAGAATAATCAGAAGAGACAAAATTTTTTGAGAGTTTGGAATTTTCATCTTTCGTCCCATTTTCTGTTTCCCAGTTATATTACATTACATAAACACCAGAACAACACCTTCTGCAAATACAGTAGGTTTACATCTCCTCTGCTCTGTAAGGCAACATTTCTTTTTCATGTTAGGTATCTTTACACTTTACACTACATTTACTCTAGATTGTATTTAACAAAGACCAACAATATTTACTCCCAAAATCAGAAAAAGCCATTATTTTCTCTTCCCACATTTATTGAGTATTCTTTCTGTGGCTACCTTATTTACTCCATTTTCTCTTTACTGGCATTTATAACTAGCAGATACTTATTCCAAGGTATGTGTCATCTTGCTTGCAAAGAAGAACCTTTTCCAAGGAAGTTTCCTATTTTTGTCTCTTTTTTTTCTCATCAGTTTATTCCCCGTGGTGCTCCTTATTGTGCATGGTAGCATATTTCCTACTTCCCTTGCCAAATCTCTTTTTTGAAGTGGATCTTGCTTTCAAGAAACGTTTTCCTAAGGATTTAGGACAGTCCCTACTGAAGTAGGAACATTTATAAAGGAGGAATGTGGTTGCTTGTCTGATAGTCTTGAGGGTTGTAGGTGCTCCACTTGAGAGCTCTGCTGGCAGGTGGTTCATCAGGTGGGCAAAGTGATGAGTTGAAAAAGTGAGGAATATGCACAGGGCTGTGGTGGTTTTTGTTGCTGTCCTGGCCACTCTACTTTGTTGGAGGATTTATGCCTATCGCTAGTTGTCTTGGTTTGAGAAGACAGGTGTCCACCTTGGGAAACCAGAGCCTCCCTTGGAATGGAGAATGTAAACCCCCTCCCTCCAAATTATTATTATTTTGCAATTAGGGGCTTTCAGGCAAAGATATGGGATTAAGAATAACAGTTTTTTACTAGGAATATTGAAAGTACAAATGTAGTAGTACAAAAAAACAAGCAAACAAACAAATCCTACAAACATGGACAGAGTCAGAATGTGACTGACATCCTGTTGGTCAGGGTGTTGGGAGCAGTCCAAATAAGTCCTCCTGGAGTGGCAGATGTGGTTCTGTTGGAGTAGAGGCGATCCTGTAGAAGGGTCCAGTAATGGCAAGAAGGGTCTGGTCTTCCTCTGGGAAATCCAGTTGGAAAAACAGACTTTCCTGCTGTGCTGAATTTCAACTTTTATCTAGGTAGGAATGCTAGGTAGATGGGCTCCTCCCACTGGGATGATGTAATGTTATCAGTCATGTGATGAGCCTTAATGGCCCATTAACAGAAGATATCCCCCTGGAGGAAGGATGGGTCCTGGAAGAGATAAGGAACATTGCTCCACCTGGGTTTAACAGCTGGCCCATTAGCAGAAGGCACCCACCCCCTCCTCCCTGGACTTAAAAGAAAAAATACCTCTTCAACTGCTTTCGACAGCTTGGGAATAGAATACATGCTTTTGGTTATATATTGCAACCTAAGACATTAGTCTTAAACAAAGAAGCAGTTTTATATAAAATATTAATATAATGGCAAGATAGCTAGCCAACATGGTTATGTTATGTTGCAAATCAGTAAGAGATGGAATCAAAAAGGTCAGTTTGATTCTAACAGACACAAAATTATTTGGTGACACTTAAAATTACTGACACATGGACACTGTAGTGAATAATGCATAGAAATGCATAGTTATGCAATCTCTAATTCCTTGCAACTTCTGTACAATTAATATGTTCACAAAGCTAAGGGAGTACTGCATTAAATACAGACGAGTTTTCTGCAGCTCATTGATATGAAAAAAGCTTTAGAGGTCCTGCTGTTATTTCCCATTTTTCATATATAAGAAGAGAGATTAAGTACCATTTTAAAAGGCACACATACCTACCTGAAAAAGGCTATAATTACATATAATTTCATAAGAAAATATTTTTACAAATCCTGCATTTCATATTTTTTGTTCATGCTAATTAGTTCAATGGAGAAATATTAAATACTAATTTTGCCATGTCTGCCAAGATACCTGAAGAGTTATTTTAAGAGATATTATTAGTGGGACTGGATACAATGTGTGTGGTTCCTTAATGCTAATTAATTCACTCAGGAGACAGTCCTAATAAGCAGATATGAAACCAGAATTTTAGACAAAAGCATTCTGTTTGGTTGTGAAGTTCATTTGCTTTCTATTGCAAGTTCACTTGGGAGATAATTTCAATCAAACTGTTTTGTGTACCTATCAAAAAGTGTTGTGTTGGTATGCCTTGAACTGTAAGTGAAAGTTTATAATGAAAAATTGCACATACATTTCATAAATATTCTCAAGATTAAAGCTAATTTTGTTAGGCCTGCTGGTATGATCACAGTTCATTTACTTTGATTGCACTTATATATTTTTGCTTTGTACCCAACTATTTCACCATTATGTCAGCTAGTTAATATTGATCTCTCGCTGCAACAGTACCTAGAAGCTTTTGTGAAAATTAAATGAGGTTTTTTTATACAGCTGCCAATTTCATTTAGGCTTTTTTTAAGTGTCTGGGAGAGTATAGGAGATAACTTTTATTTCACTGAAAATATTAATTTGGTTTTGTTAAAATTTAGCAGTTCAACTAAAGAGAAGCCTGGAGAATATTGCATTAAATATTAATAGGTTTTTCTGTCAGGGAACTGGGGAGTTTATTTTGTTTTTAAGAAATACCACATCCTTTTAGACTCCTAAATCATTCTTATGGATGCTGTTACTTTGTCCACTTCTGAAGTGTAATCTCACCATGTCTCTTCTCATTGCCTTTATGTTGCCTCTATTATGTTACATGATTTCAATAATGATTTCTTTTGCACATCTCATTTAACTCTGAAGAAAAATGTAGGTATACAAACCAAAAATAACTGTCTGAAAACAGGCCCATTAAATAACAATAGTGTTAGCTATCTATTTAGTGAAAAATATATTAGTAATTTTCAAGGCTTTATAAAAGGTGAAAGAAAGCTCAGTCATACTTGCTGAAGTTGTTATGCCCCCAGATTGTAATGCTGTAAAATCTGTGATTCATGCTGCAGATAGCTTCCAGTATCTGCTACCTAAGACAAAGCAGGGAATTATCCATGTTGTTTATTGTAGCAGTGTTAAATCAGCTCTATGGCTCCAACTCTTAGTCTGAAGCAAGGTCATACATGAGTTGTCTCTTAGAGCATCGCAACTGTCACGTCCTCACTGTATTTGCCCAAATAGGCTGTTAATTCTCCTGCCCCTGACAGAAACAACAAAAGCATGGGAAAAGAAATCATTAATCCACATAGCATTCTTTGGCCATGGGATTCAGGTTTCTTGATTAAAAATTTTGCCTTTGTTTTTTGATGCTTTAATTGAAAACAAACCCAGATTCCTGAGTCAGGCAAAATGTGCCCTGATGAAGAAGATAGAATCTTGCAGTGATAATTTCAGAGCTGCCAGCTCTAGAGCCCATACTGGCTTCTGTTCCACTGTAATAGTTGTTTATCAGCAGACAATATCAAATCCCTTAAAGTACCTCTTGGCTGCTTCCATACTACAATTTAAGTAGTTTTGGAATACCAGCATTTTTTTCTCAAGTAGTGGTGTTTTTCCAATTCTGACTACCTTTTTGAGGTATATTTGTAAGTAAAAGTATTCTTTTGTATAAATTCTTTATAATGTTTGCAAAGATGTAGCCTGAGGAGTAATTATCTGCTATGTTTTAAAACTAGTGAGACATTTTAAATCTGATTTGATTTGCAAGTTTGTTCCAGATACCCTCCACTGTAAACGTGTTCATTTGCTGTCCCATATTTTGTACTGCATTTGCTGGATCAAACACATGTTTTGTTCTGGTAGAAGTAGATTCTTTTGAAACCAACATCAGGTCCACTGAGAGCTCTAGAAGGAAGTACGCTTGACGTAAGACTTGACAAATGAAACCCAGTAGCATCTAATGGTAGATACAGAGTTCAGGATAAGTATATAGAAAGCTGGTCTGGAAGAGTAATTTTAATATTTGTGACTCTGAAGATATCTACTCCAAATTTCTGCTCTAAGCAGGATCAGCTAAACCAGGTTGTGTCCAGTTAGTTGAATTTCTCCAGAGATGGAGACTCTATGATGCCTCTGTGCAAGGTGTTGCAGTGAGGTGTTACCACCCTCATGGTAGTAGAAAAGTGTTTTCTTTTATTCAGGTGGGGATCAAGGTGAGGCTGACCTGCTTGGCCTTCTTGAAGCTTAGAGATCAGAGTTCACCTTGCTTTCTTCCAGTCATCAGGAACCTCTTACAGTTGCTGTGACATTTTAAAGACAGTTTTGAGAGTGGCCTTCCAAGGACATCAGCCAGCTCCCTCAGCACTCTTTGTTGCATCCTGTTTGGTCCCACGTACCTGTGTGTGTCCACCTTAGGTGTTCCTTAACTGCATCATTGTCCACTGAGAAAGTCTTTGTTGCTCCAAACTTTTCCCATGGTAGCAGGAGCTTCAGATTCCTGAAGGCAGGTGTTACATCCCTTACTGAGGCAAAAGAAGACATTAGATACCTCAGCCCCTCCCATGTCCTTTGTGACCAGGGACTGTGTCCATTCAGCAGCAGGTGCACATTTTCCTTTGTATTCCCTTTGCTGTTCATGTAGAATCCCTGCTCCCCTTCCACATACCTGCACTCAACTCTGGGTTGCTTTGGCTTTTCTCACTCCATTCCTGCAAGCCCCATATTTCTCCTGGTGTATCTCAACCCTGCTTCCACTTCCTGCATACTTCCTTTTTGTGGTTCAGTTTTGGCAGGAGTTGTGTGTTTATCCATGCAGGCCTCTTGCTGCCTTTTGCTTGTGTGAATTGAAATGGTCCAGGCTGGAGGTAACAAATGAAAAGATCATTGAAACCATTTCCTTATGCAAAGATGTAAGTCTGAGTGGGAATTGTAATGAAAAAGGTAAGTCAGGAGTGAAAGAAAAAGGGATTTTGAGATACTGCTGCAGGCAGTACTGTAGAATATGTTGAGAAAAATCTTTTAAAATATTTCAAAATAATAGACTACAGACACAGTAATAGTCTATTGTGAACATAACCTTCTAGAATGTTGTAGAGTGTTATATGCAAGATTTAAAAGTCGTTTAAAACTTGCTATCAGTTACTATTTTCTCAAGTGAAAATAGCTTGTCTCTTTTTTTCTGTTGACAAGGCTTCATAATAAAAGCAACTAGTGTTGATGTGCATGAATGAGTGAGATTTAATGAACTCATACTCATGTAAGCACAGGCTGTCACCTAATCAATTACAGCATACCTGCCTATGATGCAAAAGAAAATGGAAAGACTTAAATGATCAATTATGATTGCCAGCAGTGATTGGAATGCCAGATCTGAATAAAAAAAGTAGGACAGATTATCCAGGAAATGGGCACAGAACAGCTAATTTATATATATATATTTTTAATTTTAATTAGTTTGAGATCTGTTCTACTACATCTGTATGGCAATCCTCAATGGATGCCACAGAGTTAACATTCTTTATCACAGTGTCAGGTAAATGTGGGCATGGACCAACACCCTAGACAGTGGCAATTTGGAATTTTACAAGTGAATGATGGAGGGAAGTAATACTGGCCAGTTGAAGATAAGAGCTGATAATATGAGTAATGGTCAAGTGGAAATAGGGCATGAGGCAAAGACAAATAGTTTGTATTTAAGTAAGATGGAGGAGCTGGTGTTAATGGGGGGAATTTATAAAGGGGGTCATATGCTAAGTCAAAGAGCCTAGGAAACTGATCTGTGCAGGTGCACTCTAAGCAGTTTCGAATGTGGTAAACGTTATTTGCTAAATAAATGAGAAGGAGAAAGGTCAAAGGAACAGAAGGTGCAATGAAGAAATTTGATATGATCCTAAATAGCAATCTACTTCATGAACAGTGGGAAAATGTAAGTCATGGGCCAGTGGCAAAGAATGCATTTAGATATGATCCAAATACAAAGAATTAGGATGCCCAAATAAAAATACATTGCTTTAACTATCAGTTTGCATAATGATAATGTGGGGATGGTGCTTGGAGAGCAGAAGGAAGGAGGCAGGGCTGATTGCCAGATGTGAGCTAGCAGGTGTTTAAGGAGATGGGCTTATATTTTGATCTAATCTAGAGAATCCAGCATATCTAAAATAATGGCAGGTGTCTGAGTGGTCTTTGAGAAGTGGTAGTTGAGTTTGTTTGGTGGTGGCTTTATCCGGCAAAAATTAGCAAAGAATGAAAGGGATTAATTAGAAAAACAGTTATAGAATGTGTCCTCCCTATCTGAAAGGGGGCTTCTGTTCTTGAGTCCAGATGGAAGAGCTACATGCTTGAACAATTGATTAGATAGGTAGGAAAACAGAAGATGTGACAGTTCGTGTCATGTGTCACCTACAGTATTGGACAGTGCTCTCATTTTGTATCAGTTCAAAATACCAAAATGGAAAAGGATATGAAAATATTAATATTTCAACAGCCAATCAATCATTTTTGACACTGGTGGAGACTAGAGGTGATGAAAGCCAGAACACAAATCTATACTGTAAAAGAGGTAGGAAAATTCTTCACAAGTAAGGCTCATCATTTGTCAGTTTGTGATTGTGGAAGAGAGTATTCTGAGACAAGTGCACATGTAAAGGTAAGTTTCTTTCTATACTACCTAATAAGAAATGTGTGACATTTATTTTTTTAAGAGAAACAAAAATTAGAGGAGGGAAAGGGAGATTGGGGTGGGCAGATTCACAATTCACACCCGTCTGTCAGTCTTCCCCTCCCTGTTATCTCAACAACCTTGCTTTTCATCATAAATCGGTCTGATACAGAAACTGGTGAGGCACCAGGAAGATATAAGTGCGCAATTGTCCATGTGTATAAAATAAATGAGAAGGCTGAAGAAGAAAGAGGTTATATTTGGGAGTATATTTTACATAAAATAACAGGACCGTGAAGTATTTCATTAGTAATTGTCAGGAAAATCAGCAGCTAAAAGAAATATGCAATTTTTTTTAAATGGTTTTCTTTAGCTTCCTCCTCTTCCTTTCCCCAGCTACAATAAAAAGTGATGCATAGAGAGAATATCACATATATCAGTGAAGCATATATTACAGTGATGCTCATGGTTTGCAGCCTGAGAGTTGAACATACCTCTCTTACTGGAAGGTTAAGAGACCACAACATTCATTTTGACATATTTTCTCTGCCATGTTTAGTCTTACTTTTTTTCACAAAATATATAAGAATTGCAAGCTTCACCAAGGACACGACCCACAGAGCTACCCTGTGAGGGCAGAGCCAACACTGCTGAAACCCAGAGGCTGGCAGAACTCAGGGTGCTGGAGGAGGGCATCTCCATTTTTATCCACAGCTCTCTGATGACCTAAGGTGGGATAATTTCTCCTTTGGCTTGCCTAGGAAAGATGAGCAGGAGAAAAAAAAAAATAGCTTTTGCCCTCAGATTCCACACTGGCCTTCTGCTAAGCTGGCTGAGGGCTGAAGTGAGGTGCAGCTCCTTGCAGGGAGGCACAAGCCGTAAGCGTGCTGTGGTTTCCCACGGGAGCCGCGGTGCTCGGTGAGGCAGCGAGCAGCTGGGCTCCCTCGCGTCCCTCCTCTGGTTTTGCAGCCAGCAAACCTCTTGAGCAGCTGCAACTGGGACAAGGCAGCAGTTGCTCAGATAGGTCATCCCAGACCCACTGCTTTGTGTATGACATAATATGTCTTTCATGCAAGCAATTCTGCTTTAGGTAGTGGATTTATATTGCCACCAGCTGTAGCGTTGGTTTTCAATGATGAGAAATATTCCAGTGTGCTTGAAACTTGACGTTTCTTCCTAAATATTTGGGCATAGCAATTAATTTTTAATAATAAAGTTTGCATTCTTTGGGCTTATTGTAGGTAAACTACTCAGAAGTTGTGACATGGGGTAGTGAGCTTAACTGTGTTGGCAAACCAAATTGACAGTATTCTGAGTCATCAGATTCTCAGCTGATTGTATCACTGACTCAAGCACTCAGAAAATATATCATTGTTTAGGAGTTTGTTTTTCTAACAAAACAAGACATAGTTACTATTTTTGTGCTGACTCAAAACCTTGTCATCTGTTGTAATAAACAAAAGCTTAAAACTGAAATGTCCCCCTGATTTTTTGCTTCACCTCTATTGCCTCTTTATATAAGGATGTGTTGCATCTAGGTTGTGCATGAGAGTTTGGCTGCTGATGTACTAGTAATTTTTTTCACAGAAAGCAGCTGATGTATTTTACATTAAGAAACAAGGAAAAATCCATCAATATGGTCTTCTTCAGATAGATAGACTCTTAGGAAAGAAAGCCCGAAAATGATGGCACATTTATCTTATTTTTCTTCATTATTACAAAGCATAAATTGCCAGCATGCACAGCCCTTAAAACTAAGGAAAATTTATATCCATTAATGAGTGGATAAGGATCTGGAAATTTTTAGAAAGAATTAAAATTATCTAAGTCATCTGAGGTTTCTTTTGAGCATACTGTGTTTTGGATGGGAGGCGAAGAGGAAGGTGCTACTAGGTGACAGAGCTCTGTAAATGATAGAATTTCCAAAAGCAGGAGATTTAATGAGGAAAATCTTCAAGTTAATCCCTACTAACCAGCATTACCACACCCTAAAAAAACCCTCTTCAGAGTGTAACAGGTTTCTTGTATTTTCTCTAAATTACTCCATTTTCTTTGAAACACCAAGACTGTAGTTTGGAGGTTTTCACTTAGATGCAGGTTAAGCGTTTGATGTTGTCAAATAACCCAAAATTAAGTGTTTAAAGTTTTATGTAAAATCTGCTTCAGTGAATTAAAATTAAAATCTCTTGCTCTGTTCAAAATCCAAGGCAAGAGAACATCAACTGCAGGATGTTCAGGTCCTTCTTTGTATTTGTTATTTCCTGGCAATAACTTGGACTGATGGTAGAGAGAAGCCACAGAAAACAAGGGAAGGGAAGGGAAGGGAAGGGAAGGGAAGGGAAGGGAAGGGAAGGGAAGGGAAGGGAAGGGAAGGGAAGGGAAGGGAAGGGAAGGGAAGGGAAGGGAAGGGAAGGGAAGGGAAGGGAAGGGAAGGGAAGGGAAGGGAAGGGAAGGGAAGGGAAGGGAAGGGAAGGGAAGGGAAGGGAAGGGAAGGGAAGGGAAGGGGTGTGCTGCTTAAACTGAATTCTCTCCAGCTTTTATGATCAGGCCCTTGGCCACTTCTGTTGTCACATGGGTGTCTTGGGTTTATTTCCTTCTGGAATCAGTGTGTGCAGGTTAAATTCAAGGTACATGATGAGTTATTCTGCTGCTATCTTCTTCACAAAACAGTGAAGGATGTCCAACATCATCCTTTGGATAAAGGTTATCCCTTCATGTTCTGTAAAGGTAATTAATACACAGCCAAATATTTATTTTCTTCAGAATTTTGGTACTCTTAGCTAAGTAAGATAAAGAAACATTAAAAAAAAAAGTACTGTACAGATAATTAGGTAGAAAATTATCTTTTCATTTTGGGAATATTAGATTTACCTAGTGGTATTTCAAAGCAGGACATCTCACAGAGGGTCAGCTTCCTTGATTGTCTGAATTTGGAAGGACTTTGTTGCCACCAGCTGTATCACCATTAGTATAACACAGAATTCAAAATATTTTTAACTAAATCAAAGAACAGCATAAGGAAGACTGTGTAGGTTTGCTGGTCTTCATTTCAGAAGATAAGTAGATACATCACGGTCTCTATTGGGGGTCTCCAAAGTTCATAGAAAGGGTTGATTTTTTTTTTTGTCACTCAGTCCTTTGCAGCAGTTACACTAATACACCTTGTGACACCTCTGCTGCTCATCGTCATTGATTCTTCCTGAAGAAGCACCATTTTTTTTTCCCTAAAGCAGCAGCAGCAGCAGCGTGTAGGATCTTATCTTGTGCTGATGTTTTTGTGTTTTCAGTGGTGCATGTATTTGCAACTCTTCAATGACTGTAACATCCATTTTTAATTGAGAATTAATTGTTGTTTCTGTGTTTTGAGAATAAAATTGCAAGAGGTGACAACCTGTGCTTCATTACTGCCCCTCCATAATTTAACAGCATTGGGTTTGCACCACAGCTGGCCTTTTTCAGTGAGCACTTTGTTCTTTTGACAATTCTTACCATTTACTAATTTAGGGAGATTAGTGAATTGCAGCAATGATTTTGAACCCATATTTCATGGCTATTAGGCTAAAACCCATGCACACTAAAACTGTAGCTATTTCCTTTGCTTAGTCTTTAATAGTGGATTTAGACAGAAAAACAAATAAGGAATACAAACTGATCTGTCCCTGTATGTGCTGTTAATCACTGACAAAAGCAAGGCCTTTAAAGATCATGAACATATGAGTAAACTGATTTGAATTATTTCAGTTCTTCTAGAAGCACGTGATTGGAGAGAAAAAAAATGAAATTTTGTTTGAGGTATATTTGTTTGTTTGTTTTCAAAATTAGTTGGTTTTCTTAAAGACTGTACAAATAAATATTTAGATTATATTTTTACGATACCATATGGTTCCTTATTAAATCATACCAACTTACATTAGTTTCAGCTTCTACATAAGTGAAAGTAATAGTGCTGGTATAGGAGTACAGCCTCAGCTGATTAGAATAGTCATGCTTTCTGCTAAATAGATGGTGCAAGTGCTGTGTGAATGATAAATACTTTACCTGAGACCATCTGGATTCTTGCCAGGAATGCAAGACTGTTATCAAGAGCTTTCTTCCAATTATTTGGAATAAAAATTAATCTAGGATTAAGCTGTCTCTCTTAGCAGCACCTAACTGTGATATCAGGAGAAGTGGTTTGGCCATTCACACTATTAGATTCTGTAAAATTGCTGCTGTGACAGTAAGCCTCTTTGTATGGTTCTTACTCTTTAGCAGCTGTTAAACTAGGCATATTCAGAGTTTCAAAGGTCGTCATTTTAATTTGTGGGGTTTTTGAGAGCTGAGTTACAGATAACTTACTTGTGATTGATTTAATGAGCAAATCCATCTTCCATTTGGTTGATGGAATATGCATGTAAGGAACTTTTGTGGTCTGCCCATTCCCCAGTGAATGTGCTGAGACAGGTTTTTCTGACAATGATTCAGGCTCAGGTTCTGTTTCCAAAGTGTGCCAAAAAAAACCAAACCAAACCAAACCAAACCAAAAAAAAACCACAAAAAAAACCACACCACCAAAAACCTCACTTTTTTTTTTTTTCCTTAACCTTGTTAGCCTTGATATGCTGAGTTTTAAAATGTTATGTGTTTTTTTATATTCTACTACTCATAGCTTCATAGCTTACACTCAGGCCATTGTGGGGGAGGGGACACTGTTGGAGCAGTTATGCCTGAGCCTTAAGTCTTTATCAAGAAGGTAAAAAAAGGACCTCTGGGACTGCAGGAGTGAAGTAGGGATTGGTGGTAGAATGAGAAATCCTCTAGCTGTTATAAAAACCTGTTGTATCTGACCACAAAGGTGCCATAAATTTAGTGCAGTATATTTAATTTGGTTACTGGTTTTGTGTGTTCACATATAATTAAAACTGCTAATGTCATTGAACCAGGAATAATAATTTTCTCTTATTTGTGGCAGAAGTTGCATGGAAGGGGTTTCAAATTGCTGTAAACAAATCTGAGCCTGACTGCTTGCTGTTGACAAGAACTATTCCCAGTCTACAGAACAGCTTTATGCTAAGGTCCAGTCAAGGCTCCCATTTTACAAATTTGAAATGCTTTCCCAAGTATGAATAAATTAGTTCTTGCAGTATCTGGAAAAGTAAACAAATGCTATCTCATTTAAACTGTGGGAAAAGCAATTTAGGCAGATGAAATTATTTGTCACATGAAGAAAAGCTGTATCCGAGCCAGAAATGGAAGCCAGATTTCCTTATGGCACGGCACGTCCTGCTTTATAAAACTTCTCTCCTATGGTTGACATATGTCATCACATGCTATTGTCCATCAGTATTTCCACTTTGGATATTATGAACATTGAAATAAGTTATTGGAATACATTGTCTTTCTGAAGGTCGCCCTTCAATCCACACACTGTGGTACTTGAGCTAAAGTGGTGAAACCACAAAGTACAGAAGTGAATTATCGACTATTAGATGAGCCACAGAAGTAGGACACAACACAGTCTTTGCCAGTGTCTTATTTACTTTTCAGAACAGTTGTTTTCATAAACAGTTTGTGACACTTGTGTACACAGAATAAAAGAGTTCTTTTCAAAGAGTGAATGTATTAAAAATTCATTTATTCAGAATTCATATTTACCTACTTTAATGTATTTGTACAGAGAGGAACCCTTTGTACCTTTTTAATTGTTATTTTCTCTAGATGTTTAAGTCAATTACCACTGAGCAGTTACACTCTGGTAGCTTTTCTTAAGTTTAGAAAGGAAGAATTACGGAACTCAAAGTAAAGCAAGCAGCTTGATCCCTCGAAATTAAACTCCCTTTTCTTATGATGACAGATGAATGTTCTGATGTCAAGGCTGCTCACTTTAAAAATAGCTGTGTGAAAATAAACACTTAAATGATTTTTATTCTTAAAGCTTTTTTTGGTTATTGTTTCTGAATAGATGAACATTTATTTTTGGATGCTGATGCTTAACATTTAAAACCTTTTTACAAAGCTCTCACTACTGCTCCATAAAACTCAGGAGCTGTAAAAGTAGAATTCTTTGCTGATGGGGTGTTGAATTCTGTTAGACACTGTCTCATCTCCTGTCATCAGTATTTAGAAAAAAAGATGCTTTCAGTGGGACAGGGTGTCAGATATTATAACATGGCTACAGTATTTCAAGCCAAATATATAAAAATAAAATTGATATATAAAAATAAGAACCGTTTCTCTTACTTTGTTCTTTGAGTCATGGTTTGCCACGTGGCTATGACTGTTGCTTAATTTCCTTTGAAACAACAAAAATGATCAGACTATTTAATTGAGATTTATAATCATATAACATTGACTATGGAAGTTGTAGAATCAGGACTATCTACTAATAGTTCATTATCAGTGCACAGTGAATTTTTTCTTTTCTGATTCCAAAATAGGGTCAAGTCCAAGTTACGTATTTCTAAAAACTGAATAAATAATACTGCCATGCTGTGTGTAAACACAGTGTTATCTTTTGTTTTCAGACATAAATTCAGTTCTTCTTGCCATCACAAATTGCACCACTTGCGACTTGACTCCTTACTTACATTTTGGATTGGAACTGCTCCATTTAGAATTGGTCTCTGACTGATCTTGTTACAGAAATTACAGCTCTTTTATGGCACGATGCTGATGGGCTTCCCCAACTCTAAATTTTCCCGAGTGGTTTCCAAACCCACAAGGGCCACCAAGAGTAGTTACAGATGCCAGTGTTTCTAAGTTATTCTCTGGTTCTCATATGAATCATCCTACCAGGTGTGGCTGTGCAAATTTTAGTCCAAAAACAGTTATTATTTGCTAGTTATGAAGAAACAATAAGATGTGTTAAGTTAATTGCAAATTATCTATTTTACAAATACATTGATTAGGGGGAAAAAGAAGGCGTAAAACATTTAGAATACAAAACCTAAAAAGGCACATTTCCTAAATACTAACCTGTAGCCATCTACAGTATTTGCTCATAGAGAATCTGTTTGTCTGATGACATCTGCATCTACTCAGTTATAACTTGTTCTTGCTTTTTGTCATCAGTTTCCCTGTGGGTGTTTTTCAAGCTAAACGAAACTACATATTTCCTGAACAGATTATATTTTCACCTTCTGAAATGCTTCTGAATGCAATAATGGCTGAATTATCTGTTTATCTTAACTTCTGATTTATACAAATGCACTGAATTTCTAAAGCAGATTCTATCTCATATTTATATATTTATATATTAATGTCTTGGTGCATATTTTACAAATACCACTATACTGCAACAAATACATTGATTATGAACGTGGGCCTGCCTATTATGGGTTCCAGTTTGCATGTTTATAACCAGCTAAGCCAGGGCTGCTTCTTCTGAGTTAACCCTAGTGCAAAACAGGGTTAACAGGTCCCTCATGTGTCGGCATGGTCTGAAGGGGAGCTAAAATTCACAGGTGCAAATGGCCTGCTCCTCTTCCCCAGCCTTACCACTTAAATGCTGCAGCTTGTGGATGTTGAAGAGGATGTGGTTGAGGTTCAAATTATTAATTAAACTCTTAAGAGTTAATAAATGAAAATTACCTAGTCATTGTCATCAATGCTTTTTAAGTATACTTCTATAATTACAATTCATTACCTGTGCTGATCAAGCAGTACGTTCTGCAAGTTTTCACTTTTAATTATTGGTATCAGAGCATTGAATCGGTAATATAGTCTGGGATTTCATATGCTCTTATGACAGATTTTTGCTCTTGGGTTCTACTTGGGCTTTCATATGAGAAAGCTGATATATCACTAATCTACTCTGGTAACCTTTGCAAGAGAAACTTAGGTGTAGCCATTAGACACAAGTATTGGAGAAAATATATTCTGCCCAGAGTTGTTGGAATATCTTTTGTATTCAAGAATTTGAATAATATTTTAATTAATTTTGGGCAAATATTTGGTAGTCTTTTTTATTACCTTGTATTATCAAATGCATTTGTTCATTGCTCCTTAATTATTGAGGAAGAATTGGATTTAGTGCTACCTTTTTTTTTTTAATATTCAAGACTAAGTGCAAGGTTAGCACAGTACAGCAGAGATTGCTACTGCAGATTTTTATAAACTATTTTGTTGAACTATTCAATGAAATTTCCTAAATTTAGCAGACAGTATTTCTACTGTAGTTTTAGACAATGAAATTTAAGTATCTGGCAAAAATAGTTAGCACAGAGTATTTTTAGAAGGATAACAGAGAACCTCCCTCTGGCATATTTCTTTGCTAAATACAATTAACCATGCTGTGTCTAACTTTAAAAGGAATTTGTAGAAAGCAGCTATTGGTAAGGTTTCTTTAATTAGATGTAGTTGTTGCACCCCTAAACACCATGCATATATTTTATTAATTAATTTCTTTAAAATAGAGGAGTAATCCATTGGAAAAGCATTTTTAATGAATATGCATTTCAGTTATTTAAAGAGATTTGGTGGCATATTCTAGAATCATTTTAGTTTCAGGCTTAATATACTCATCTAGGGATAATCCTAAATTTAGCAATTCTAAGTAGATTTAGTATGTTGTATATAGGCAACAAAACAATAAACTTGTTTTACTGTAATAATTAGGATAAACCAGCAAATGGATCTCCATAGAACTTACATTACTTTTCATAGCACAACTAAGGTACGCTCTGCTTAACAAAAAACACCTGACACTTTTTATTTGTAAAAAATGGAGGCAATGAATGCTAGTAATTGTGTTCGTTTCCAAACTGCTGGAAAAAAATAGTATTAGACCTGTACAGCTTTGCTATAAAATTAATTTTGATCTTTTAAATTAACATGTTTGTAAGTCAAAGCCATGCTGCTCAGGTTCTCAACAAGTATGTCTGCTGCATATCCCAGTAACTGGGGTCTCCCAGTGTGTGTTTAAAACTGGGGTGCCTAGGACTGATTGCTTTTATTGCTCTTTTGTTGGTTTTAATGAAATGATACTCAGTGTTTCATCTTAATCACAGAGTGTCAACCGGCATTTTATGTCTGGGTAATAAAAAACACTGTTGAAATTGAAATTTCACACCAATTTTTAATTGTAACACATCCTCAGGGCTTCAACAAACATGGTATCTGAGGGTTAATAGAAACGATTTTCTAGGAATGCTGTGCAGAAACTCGCCTCTATAAATAGCCTTTGTGACTTACAGTACATACATTACCAGCTCTGGAAAGTGTTAAGAAACTATGAACTTAATTCTCTTGTTTGTTTTTTGTTCAAGTATTTGTAAAATAGGCTATGGGCACATCGATCTTACAGTCTTGCTTGTGATGGTGCATTGTGTAGAATAATTGACTTTCTGTCCCATTTATAAAGTACTCAGTCATTATTCGAGTGAATAATGTAACACCGACATTTAAAGGGCTTTCACAGGAGGAAAAAGTGGTGTGGCTCAGTTTACTGCATTGCCTGTCAGCATTTTATTTGTCTACAGAGGCATATGCCACACCATTTCAGTTTTACTAAGGAAGCACTGTGTGTTCTTCATCCATGAGGAAAGCTATAATAGGAAGTAGGTCAGTATTTGAATGTGAGTCTCTCTCGTTGGTCCTGGATCTTTGCTCATATTTTGAGTCTGGGAACAGTTTTTCTCCTGAAGATGTGGCTTTGTTTAAAAGAAAAGAGAAACCAAACATGTCCTTCACCATGTCTGGTAAGTTTTCGGGGAGTAAAAGTGAAAAATTTAAGGTTTTTCACTTAAGGTCTGGTCAGCTAAGGAATGTAAATGAACTGTGAATCTTAGCATCTTTACTAAATTGCACCTATATATTCAACAGACCAAAAGGTTTATTAAACTGACTCTACGATGTGTATGTAATATGAAAAGATATGTCCTCTACCTTGTTTCATCCTCTAAAAATTCTGAGTAAAGGGGGGACAGTGAAATTTCCAAAAAAGATGGTATATAAATTCTGTCTTGCAAAATACCTGTGTCAAATTGGCGCAGCCCAATATCATGCTTTTCTTTAAATCGCAAGCATTCTTGGCCAGAAAATGAGATGATCGTCCAATAATCTGAGTCTCAAAGGGTGGTTCTGAAAAGACTTTCATAATAAATTAGAAACTCTTAGGATGATGTATGAAATGGTGTTCGGTTTTTTTTCCCTAACTTGCTGCATTCGTACTTGACTTCTCTAATTGCAAAACCTTGTGGAAACTAGATTTCAGGCAGGGCCTGTTGCCCAACTCTTAAGAAAAACAGGCAAACTACAGTTTCCATGGTTTCAGACACTGCTGCTCATCCTCTCAAGGCTGTTCTGCACTTGGTAGGAGAAATTGAGAATGTGTGAAAGGCTAAAAGTAATATTATTTGTTTCAGGGTTATTTTTTCATTTTATTTTGTGCTTACTGTAACAGCTAGAGTTTTTCCAGATTGTCAAAGCTGAAGAAGTATTTTATCCAGCAGAAGAAAGGTTTCTCAATGATTTTATGAGCTGTCTTTCTTGAAAAGGACAGTCTTGTGATATTTTTTTTTCCTGGAAAAAGAATATTGTTCACACTAGGAGTGCTCCTCTTGGTTTCAGGGATGGGACATCAGTAGACAGTTGTTCTTTATTTATCTGTAAATGCAGTTATTAAAAAATGAAGTGGCTTGGATTCGTTAGCCTTAGGCTTCTGTTTCTGAAAGAGCAGTGGCTGGTTTTGGTGGACTATCTCAGTTCTTTGAGGGAAATTGTATTTCCTGGAGAAAAGGAGAGGAGGGAAGAGGGCAAAGTAATCTTTTGCCTTTCTTTGCCTTACTCCAACAGAAAAACAGTTAAATGGTTTTCAGAATGTTTAGTCACCTTTGGATGAATGGATGAATGTATTCCTCTGAGGAACAGCATTGCTTGCAAACTAACCTCTCACTCTTCTATTTTTTTTCTTTTTTTTTTTTTTTACCCTTTTATTTTTTTTATGGCTGCCTGTTAAGAGTCTGGGAGGGAGAGGATTCTTGGTTTTCAAACCTTTATGTCTAGTACAAGATCCACTTGTCCTTTGCTTCAGCTCCCACATGTAATATGAGATCAGAGGAGGTTAAATAGGACCAGTTGGCACCTGAACTCCAGGTATTGGCAGCCCTGGTCCTTCCCAGACACTGTTGCACATGTGGCTGAGCTGCAGGGCTCTGCAGGCAGCTGGAGGTGGTAGGTCAGCTCAAGAGCACCCACAGTCTGATCCTCATCATCTGAGGAGGGCTTTGGTGGCTCAGCTGTCTGCATCAGATTTGTTTTCATTAATATAACTGAAAACTCATGTGCTGCTTTACATTGTATCCTTGATATTTTTTGAGAAGATAATAGTAAAACCAACCAGAATGGAATAAAAATTACTGTTTTCCTCTTTTTTTCCCCCCAGATCCTTCTGGGGCTAGACAGGGATGAGAGACACTGCTCAGAAGAGACACTCCTAAACACTAGAGTGTATGACAAACTGAAAGCAGCAAGTTCCAGTAAAATATCTTACTCTCAAACCATTGGCTCTGATTAATTAATAGTGAAACTAATGTAATATTTGGTGGATCACTTAGTTCCATGTTCTGCTGTGTTACTTGCCTTCCGTAAGAATAGAAGCTCTTTAGTTTTTCAAGGGAGGATGGGACACCAGTGCTCATCAGGTAAAGGATTCCTCCCTGCAGACTCTTTCATGCTAATACACCAAATGTATAGGCAACAAAAGGCTGAGAAATACATTCTGGGGACTTTTTCCCAATTAGTTTGCATGTAATTTTACTACCTAAAATCTAATAACTGGGCGGGGGGGGGGATGACCCAAACCAACATGTTTCTTTCCAAACTGCTCTCTCCTTTCTATTAAATATTAGATAGGGCTTTGTTATGAGAAAACTGCACTACTGGCACATAAATTATGTAAAAATTAACTTACAAGAAAAATTATGAGTGGCCCACAAGTTTGAAAAAATCTAGCTGAACTTTAGTGTTATTGGAATACTCTGATCCTGTTCCCTATTATTTATGTAAAGTCAAATGAATAAGTATCTTTTTGTACTAGTTCCTTCTCTGCTTGTCACCAAATGTCACCTCCCGAGAACCTCTATTTAACTCCCACTTTCCAGCACCATCCCATGAGCTGTTGGAAGCAGTGAACAGCTGCCTTCCCCTCTGCCAAGTGCCACTACTTGGATAGTTAGCAAAAGATGCTGATTTATGGAGTGATTGGTTTCCTCTGTCCCAGAGGCTGGATGAGTCACTCTGGAAGGAGCCTTGTGCTCATTGTCTCTGTATCTGAGCTCATACTTCCCTTGCCTTCATGTTTCCCACTGCTAGTACAATGAGCTGTTCCCCAGGGAACTCCTTTGCAGGGGGCAACCGTACCCTTTAGAGCACAGCTTAAAGCCTAAAATAAGTATTTTCTCCTATGCTGTTGAATCATCTGTTCCAATGGCTTCTCTGCTTTCAGCACTGCTCACCTCCTCAGAGTCCCCAAACCATCCTTCCTTCCCCATCCACTGCTGACCCTTTGAAGGGTCTTTGTAGTTTACAGATGCAAATAAAGTCTTCTGGAGTGTATCAGCTCTATTCCAAGAAGAAAAGGAAAATAAACCCACTTTGCAGAGTTTTGGGGATGCTTGGCCTACAGGTGACTGAAAAGAAAGCAAATAAAGGTACCCCTGTGGTACTGCGGGGGGGAGACCCAAACTAATAAGGATGGGGGTGGAAAGTCTGGCTATTTCAATTAATTTCAGGAAGCAGTTGCAACTCTGAATTGATAACTGAGCAGTTTCCTGTGTTTGCTTTTGACTTATTTATTGTTGTTTTGTGAATGAGTCTGTGTAGAAAGTGGTGGGGGAGGGAGCATGCCTGCATTGGAAAGTGTGTCAGTGCTCTGACTCAACTTGTAAAATGCTTCCATTCCCTTTGCTTAAAAGTAATAGTCATCATCTTTGTTCTTCGCTCACCAGTCTCAGTTTGTCCTGATGCAGGGGTATTCACTTAGGTTAGGGACTTTCCTCTCCTGAGTGCCGCTCAGTGAGGCAGTTGTTCCCGTGAAAAAGACAGTGAAGCTGAGCAGCAAAAGTGACAGTGATGCAGGGTGATAACATTTTTCTCTTACTGTTTCTCTACCACAACCACTT
This sequence comes from Phylloscopus trochilus trochilus, assembly GCA_016584745.2. Classification (NCBI taxonomy): domain Eukaryota; kingdom Metazoa; phylum Chordata; class Aves; order Passeriformes; family Phylloscopidae; genus Phylloscopus; species Phylloscopus trochilus. The sequence continues at coordinate 38,102,646 of WQNJ02000546.1, forward strand.
TCACTTGTTTTTTTTTTAAGACACTAATGTCCTTCCTCTGAACATTCTGGTTCTCAAACAAACCATATTTTGTCTGTGGAAGAAGTATGTGTCACAGATCTACTTATTTACCCTGTAGAGTGAATAAAATTCACAGATACTTTTGTTCCCAGCATCGGGATTAACATTAACTGTTATTCATTCACCTTCCCCAAATTCACCAAAAGATGCTTCTTAGTGCTTTCATCCGTAGCAGTGCAGTTCTTCAGTGGGTGAATGTCACAGAAAGCAGCAGCCCTGCTCTGGTTATTTAACTCCTGAGAGACTACTGCCTCATTTTCTGCACCATCACATAAAAGGCAGTAAATGAGAATGGAAGGCTGGAAATTTGTATTATGGAATTACAAGGAGGTAATCAGGTCATCGCACTGATCTACAGCCATGGAATGAGACTAATACTTACACAGGACAGCTGGTGAAAGTGAACTCCCTGGATTATCACCAGATGTTGGACTGAGCAGAAGTTTAGTCATAATTTGATTTGAGAACCCTCACTTTGGGGAGATACGAGAAACACAGTCCCTCCTCTGGGAATAGCCAAGCTACTAGCCTTGTCCTAGACCTGAACTTTCAGTGAATATTCATGATGCCTTGGGGACCTGCCCTTGAGTTTGTGCTTGAAGTGCTTGGGAGGTGTTATCTGTAGTGTCTTTATGTCTTCAGCCATTATATATCAGCACATATTTTTAGGTATGTTAGATAAATGCTGCTAATGCTGTATGGTCTGAAAACATCCATTGCTTCCCCTTCAGAAGCAGCTTTGTTATTTTCTATGCAGCCTTCCAAAAATAAACACTTACAAACAGTAGAAATTTGGTATTTAAACAACTCTTTGTTAGTAAGAAGCAGTGGTTTCATATTGTCTTGGTTTGGAAAGACAGGTATCTGCCAGGGAAAGCTGGAGTTTCCCTTAGAATGGGGAATGTAAACCCCTCATCCCTACCAAATTATAATTTTGCAATTAAGGGCTTTCAGGCAAAGATTTGGGAATAGGAATAGCAGTTATTTACTAGGAATATTAACAATACAAATGTAGTAGAAAAAAAACAAAACCACCCAAACAAACAACAATTTTGGAAAACCCTGACAGAGTCAAAGCTACAACCTGACACCCTGTTGGTCAGGGTATTGGAAGCAGTCCAAAAGTGAGTCCTCCTGGAGTGGCAGAGGTGGTTCTGATGGAGTAGAGATGATCACATAGAACAAGGGTCCAGTGATGGTGAGAAGGGGCCCAGTCTTCCTCCAGGAATCAGGTGAAGCTGGATGCCTTTGTGTTCCTGTGGCTCAGTTTTATCCATGTAGGAATGGTTGGCTCCCCCCACTGGGTGGAGCATCTCACAATAGGATGATGGAATGTGGATGTGTTAGTTTGGGGAGGTGTTAATGGTCCTTTAGCAGAAAATATCCCCCTGGAAGGAGGACCACGCTGCCCCACCTGGTTTTAACAGTTAGCCCATTATCAGGAGGCATCCACCCCCCCTCCTCCCAGAGTTACAAGAGATAAAGAAAAACATCTCCCCAGCTGCTTTTAACAATGAAATAGAATACACACCCCTGGCTCCACAACCCAAGACACATATTTAGTACTGTTTAAAATATGTCGAAAGCCGATTTAGTGGCCAACAAGAAACACAAGTAATTTATTACTGCTTTTCTTCTGCTAATTAGCTGAGATACATTGTGATCTGATTTGTGATGAGATTATAATTTTCCAGTATTTTGACTGTCTCATTAGTTTAATGCTTAAGTAATAACTTGCTCCAGATAATGTATTTAAGTGTTTTTGTCAGTGCAAATACATGAAGAAAATAGTTTTTGTTTGTTAGATGCTGTGATGATACATTGAAAATTACCACTATAAGCAGCAATGTAAAAACACTGTGGTGGATTGAGCCTGGCTGGATGCCAGATCACCACCAAGCTGCTCTATCACTTTGCTCCTCAACTGGACAAGGAAAAGAAAATATAATGAAGAACACCGATTACCATCACGGGCAAAACAGACTCAGCTTGGGGAAATTAATTGAATTTATTACCAATCAGATAAGAGTAGAGCAATGAGAAACTAAACCACGTGTTTAAAACACCTTCCACCCACCCCCCTGTTCTTCTTGAGCTCAGCTTCACTCCTGATTTTCTCTGCCTCCTTCGCACGGTGGTACAGGGGGACAGGGAATGTGGGCTGCATTCATTTCATCACACATTGTCTGTGCCACTCCTTCCTCCTCAGTGGCAGGATTCTTCACTGGGCTCAGCGTGGAGCCCTTCTTAAGAGCCACTACCACCACGGTGATGAGCTCAGCCTTGGCCAGCAGCAGATCTGTCCTGGAACTGGTTGGCACTGGCACTATCAGATATGGGGAAGCTTCTAGGAGCTTCTCACAGAACTCTCCCTAAAGCCCCCCACTACCAAAACCATGCCACTCAAAACCAAGTCAAATCAAGTCTTTTCAGTCCGATGAAAATGGGAATATATACATATATATATATATATATATATATATATATATTTTAAGCCCTTTCTAAGTTCTTCACAATTCCGTAGTTACTAAATTAGATAGATTTTATTCTGTTTTTGTCCAGCAATATGTTTGATACCCATTCTGTTGTCTGAGAATGACATACTTTATTGATTGTGAATTTTTGTTGCACCTGTAATAGGCAAATAAGTTTGAAGTCACTTAGATCAGTGGTTTAAATTTTTTTTTCAGGCAGAGAGTGTTTGGGGTTGGACAGGGCTAGATGCATTTATGATGCAGATGGGGAAATTGCCTAGAGCACGTGAGCTGCACTGTACTCCCCTCAGCCTCCCCATCAAATCTGTCCTTGTTTGGAGGACAACTCTTGATGTTTAATCCTGAAGCAAAGCATTAATCTGTGAACAGATAGCCTTTGTCATCCTGCACAAAACGGTGCTTTCTTAATAGAATTTCTTACTGCAAAATATTAAATTATTGCTATTGATTATTTATAAATTGAACAAATGAGACTATTGCTGTTATCAAACAGATACTTACAGTATTATTACAAGAATATTGAATGTCAGTTTTTCTCTCCACAAAGCAATCCACTTATAATGTAAATGGCTAATAGCCTGGGAATTTCCGTTTTGATTAGCTAATAATAATTAGCTGAAATAATACTCACTTCTCTCTCTCTCTCTCTCAAAAACAAAACAAAACAAACAAAACAAACAAACAAAAAAGCCAAAAAAAACGAACAAAACAACAAAAAAACCCCACAAACCAAAACCAAATTAATGGTTTGGTGTGGTGGAGAAAGCCGAAATTAAGTTTGTAGTAACCCTCTAGTCCTTAGAAATAAGCAAACCCCACCTGATAGAGTAATAAGGTTGTAACCCTACAAAAACTTAGGCAGCTGCATAACTTTGCTCACTCTACTTACTCCTGTTCACTTTTCACAGTGTGTACCCATTTTCAAAACCAGAGCCTAATACCAGCTTCTAATGCAAAGAGTCTGTCTTACACCATTTACAACAGTGTTTATTAGCCTCTATTTTTGGAACCTCTTTTCTTGCTTTTTATACCCATTTTAACATTGCTGTAAATAAAGTATGAATGAATGGCAGGCAGATGTAATGACATTGAGTAGCAGGAGCTCAAGGTATGACAGAATAGATGGTCAATAATATGGGAAACGTAGTTTTGCTAGAATTTGACTTTTGTTGCTCCCCGTTTTGATCTCTGATCCCTCAAATTGAAAAAAAGTCCTTTTTAATTGTGTAGGGTTAAATTTAATGCTGTCATTATTTTTGTTAGAACTTAAGTTAAATTGTGTTTCCATAATTTTTTTACTCTTTGGTTAATAATTTTATTAGAACTTGCTATATGGAGGAAAAAGATGTTCACAACCAGGGTAGAAGGGAAGAGAGAGGTTCTGGGAGAATTTATTTCTAAAGGAGATATTTCTTTCATATTAGTCTGAAGTAGTTTTTTCAGATACATTTGGGTGAAAATATCATGGAAGGGTAAGTTGGTTATTTTTCAGTCTAGTGCTATTAATGATTTTTTTTTTGCACTCCAAAGTCTTTAAAAATTTGTTTAGTCATCATTCTTTTTGTTCAGCGAGGCAGCGATTTAGTACAGTTGTACTGCTTTGAAGACATTTTGGAGTATAACTGTAATAACCAGAAGATCCTTTCAATATTAATAGGTAGCTGAAAGCAGCACTTTGACCTGCTTTTTAAATTAAATAAACTGAAATGGTGGCTTATATTCATTCAGCCAGTCTAAGTCTAGCCAAATACAACTTTACATCTAGTATATCCTCTTTTCTGTGATAAGACTCTGAATGAAAGACGACAATCTACTCACATTCCTTATAATCTTATCCTTGTAAGTATTTTCTTTATCTTCTGTTTAACACAACTAGACCTGATTATTTCTCCTGTGTAGAGGAGTTTGTAGCTATTGTGTGTTTAGCATACGTGGCCAATTTAAAGGCAGTCTTAAGTTTCTTCAAGGTGTTACCTTATTATTCTACAGAGTTGTTCTAGAATATCCTGCTGGGTCTTCTCTTCCATGGCTTGGGTGCAACCAAAACATAACTGGGAATTGTAGATATCAGAATATGGAGAATTAAAATACGTTGCAAATACACTACTTGCCTTGGGTTGCTTCCTACATGAATCTTGATTTAGAAACCATGCTCAAAAAGGTAAGAAAATAAGATTCAGGTCTGAGATGAATAAGGTTGAAAAAAAGACTTTGTATTCACTTAAAATGAGTAAATGCACATATGAGTTTCAGTCATTTGAAATTGCTCCACTTTTAAAGTTAATGCCATGGAAGTGCTCTGCTAGGTCACAGATGGCAAGACCAGGCAGCCTACAGCCGAAACTCATGAAGCTTGACCTTAGAGTTGTTTCTGCTTCCATGGGAAGAGAGGATTTCCCCCTGTACTCCTCCTCTTTCTTCTTGCTTTCCTCCCTCTTCAGACAATCCCCCGCACCATTTTGGCAAATACAGCATGAGAAATTACTCTGGTACAACTAAAATCTTGCCCCGTTCTCCTTGTGTGAGACATGTCATAAATTCATGGAAAAACATGGAAATTAGGTCAACTCCAACCTAAGTTCTTACTCTCCCCCCCCCCCCCCCCTTTTTTTTTAATTTAACTGGAATTCAATGTCTTACTCTGGTCTATAAACAAAGTTAACAAAAATTATGGATGGGATTATAGCCTGTCCTTGACATCGTCTGTAGGTGAAGTAATGTAGTGCAGGTCTCCATTGATACAGAAATAAAGGAGAGAGGTGTAACACCAATCAATAGTTGTTAAACTGTGCATCCATCTTTATTAGATTAAAACTTTGGCTGATGAAAGCTAATATTGTTACTATGAGATATACAGAATTCTGTAAGCCTTGACATAGCACTGTCTAACATTTTTATATAGAAATAATGATACAAGAACAGTCTGGCTTTCTAACTGAATTAGAAATTGGCAAGCTAAGGGATGTCAATACACCTGTAAACCAGACACATTTTCTATTGGGTTCCTGTAGGAGTCAGTTCTTTGCTCTGTACTGCCAAACATTTTAATCAGTAAGCTGATAAGAACAAAATTACTTGCACTGTGTATGATTCAAACAACTGATAGGAGGAGTTGTAATGACCAACTAGGGTTATTCTTACAGAACAACACTGATAAACTGGATGTGAGCAAGTGTAATATTTACATACTTACATCATTTTTGAAGGAACAAGTAAAGGACATCTTCTGAACTTGAACTCCCAATTCAATCATCTAGAAATGCTAACATCCTTGTTTCAAGTTATTATATGGAAAGGCTAACATCCTCCTTCTGAGTTAGTATGTGATCAGTTTGTACCTTGGTTCATAGCTGGGGTTAGTTTTGGTTGACTTTTTTAATAGGTTTGGGCACTTATCAGGAGTGAGTTGAATTGATGGGGAAACATAGTTGCAGGATAGTTAAATCTGTGTGAAATGTGATTTCTACAGTTAAACACTAATATACATACACCTTTGGGTGGGTTGCCTACTATTTATCTCTAGTCAAGGAAGCAATTAGCTTTGTGTGATATGAGTGCTAGTGGGGGATTTGGAAGACAAAAGTTCAGTTCCACATTCTTTTATAATAATACGGCCTGTTACATAGCCTTGGTGTGTTTTAATTGCCTATGTGTAAAATAGGAATACTAAGTTTTCCCTATCTTGCAGTGTCAATTTCCTGAAATTTTTCATATGCAGTGATGCAAGAACAGTGGAAGCCATAGAGATTTTCTTCCAATAATATTTCATGTGAAAAAACATTTTCAAATACTTCCCTGTCTGGTTTTTAAAGCCTTGATAACAATAAGATCCTCACAGATTTATGGTCGTGGCTTCTATTTTCTTAATTTGTCATCTTTAAAGAGTTGGCAAGCAAGCAAAATAGCAGCTGAAATATTCTACAAGAAAAATTCTACAAGAATATAGCAGATTTTAATGGTCACTAGTACATGCAAATATGTGGGAAAATTCCACTAGAACTGAAATATGCACTCAATATAATTAAATTTCAATAAGTTAGTAGATTGATGTAAAGCATAATATAGAAAAAAGAACTTGGGAATCTTGAAGGTACTGGGGCTGAAAAATCAAGTGCAATGGTAGGAACTTCAAATGACCCAGAAAGCTTTTTTCTCCTCATTTCCTCACTTTTCGTCTCGCGCATCTGTTTTGCTGTGATCATGAATGTAGCACACATCTTAAAAGGAGCATTTGTATGATGAATCACAAAAGTGGCTTGCATATGTCAGAGCCTCATTAGTACAAGCAGCTCCTCACTGTAAAAAGCTGGGTTCCCATGTACCTAATGACCATATCTTAGCCTGTAGACTTTGTCGAGAGAGCGGTGCTGCAGTTGTACTCTGTGTTGTGTGCCCAATGAACTGTCATCCTAAACCAAACTTGTTACCTGGACAAACTTTCTGTTGTGCTCTTAGTGCACAGAAAATCTATAAATATCTACGTTTATTGTGAAACTGTGTGAAGTCATTATAACATTTTCATTAAAGACTTTTTGTCTTGGCTGTTTAACTCTTCTGTAGCCCAGTGAGGAAAGTGTTAAACATTTTAACTGGGTTTCTGACAGATCTCTTTGGTGGATTGATGCAATATGGAACAACTCTGAAGCCCTGAAACCACTTTTATTTCTGATAGCATTTTAAAAGTTACAGGAAAAGGTAAGAAATTAAACTACAATTAAGAGCTGCTAATTATCTAGTGTTTGCTGAAGTAATATGTTTTAAATACATGCCTCAAGAAGGAATGTGTGCTAGTTGATGCACAGTACGCTCATTACTAACACAGTGGTAAACATTGTAGATTTGTCTTTCTCAGTGCATGAGGCTTGACTCACAAAGGCCTGAAGCTACTCCAGGAAAGACAAGAAACCCAGTGCTCTTTTCTCTCAAGATTCGTCAAAGGATGAGTCATCTGTTAAAAAACAGGGTAATCATCAGGCTATTCTGCTTTTCTGATGAGTATTACTATTAGAACAAAGCCTTTGAGCCATTTTTTTTTTAAATTTAAAAAAAAAGAGAAAAAAGAAGACATTACTTTGATCTTGTTCATGGGATTCAGGCTGATTTATGCTTTCAGGTTCTGCCACTGTCATAGTTTAAGTCCTAAGGTGGAAAATACTGTGCCACCATCCGGCATAGCTCCAATGGCAAAACCTCTTGGTTGGGAAGCACTTAAGGCTGTGTCATTGCTGATGAAGTGCTGTATCCCATTTAAAGTACTGGTGTAAGTTCCAAGGCAAGCAAGCACTTTCTTTTCTCTCCTTACAGCTTTCTCTCTTTAAACCTGCAGCCTTGCAGTTATGCATATACTTTATCTCAGATGGCAGCTTTAATAAAGTGATCAACAGTGAAATTATTCAGTTTTACTCAGACAACATCCAAGAAAAAGCATGCAAGAAGTGGGGATAAAGATTCTCCACCGACACACTCTCCATGCAAAAACAAACCCATCCCTGACTGATTTCATGAGGTTAGAGAAGATGTCTGCAAAACCATTCTTTTCAAAAAAGCTTCGTCTCACAGAAAAGACAGTATTCACAACAGGCCCCCTCCACACCCCCTGATCCTTATCCTCAAGAAATCCTCCTGCCTGTCTAACGGGTAAAGGAGGGAGTTTGTAAGGACACTCTTGGCATAGTATTTCTTTTACAGAAGGAGAGAAATGGCAGGTGATACTTTGTGAAGTCCACAGGGGTTTTTTAACACAAGGTACCTCATGAAGTAGATGGATATTAAAACGAAATAATACCGTCAAGTTTTGAAATAAAAGTTCCATTGTAATGAATGAAGGTATTTCACACAACTGTCTCAGAGTACAGCTCAGAAAATCTTTTATGATTGCAGGTGACTTTTCAAATCCTATAAACACACTAAAAGCCAAGATTAGTATTTCTTTCCTATAAATGCTTAGAGGGGCTTCAGCATTGTGCTTAATCTATTTACATTTAAATTTGAAGCATGGATTTCAAACATAGAAGTAGATGAATGTAACAAGGTGAATTTACTTCTGAAAATGGTGTTTATTTAGGTCCCATACTTTAACTGTTGTTTAAACCTTTATTCCTGCTATTGGTATCTGGTGCTTTAGACATTGAGATTATTCTCAGTTTTACAAAAATAAACCTTTTAGAAAATGATAATATACCAGAACATTTTCCAGTCTGGTTCCTGAGTGACAGCTGTGGGCTGCCTCCTTGTTAAGTTATAATTTCTCCCTTCCTCAATAAGCTTGTCTCTTTTTACTTTCACATTACAATCTTTTGGATGCAAGGAGAGAAATTGTACTTGTTGTGTAGATCCTTTGCTCTGCTCTTCTAGATAGGATGGTAAAATTACCATTGCTAAAGAGTGATAAATTCAAGTACCATGTCCCTGAGTGCTCCCTTTAATCAAATGATCCAATTCTCCCTTCCTTCATTTAAAAAAAAATTATCTTTATTATGTTTTGCACAGTGGATTCTAATGCCTTTTTAGTAAATTCTTTGCTATGGGAATGTAAAATTTCACATGTCATTCAAATTAAAAACTCTGCTTTTGGGGGGAAGAGACAAGATTTTTTTAAAGTGGCAAACATAAGATGATTTTCCCTTAATGGCATCACATACAAATTTCTAACAGAAATTGCTGGTTACACTAGCAAAGAGTTAGCAAAGACCTTAAGTGGTTTCTTTCTTTTATGTACAGTACAGGTTATAGTCAGACCCTGTATCAATACTCTAAGCTAAGGGTACAGTGATATAAAACTTTGCATAGAGGTAGGGCAGCACTATAGTGGCCCAAAGCCTGTATCTCCCCAAAGAGTAACTTTCATTAAAGCTTAATTATGAACTTGAAATTGAATTCATGTCCAAAATACTTCCTTATTATTCAGGCTACACTGTTGTTATCTTGGCAGCACAGTTTGTTTCACCCCTTGAAAGGCTATACATGGAAGGATTCCAACTCTTCAAGTTCCAAAGCAGTCCTGGTTTTACCCTAACCTAGTGATCATACAGAATATCTGATCAAGTTGTATAGTTTACCAGATTAGTCAGTCAGAGGATGTTCTTTGAGGCTGGAATGGGGGTAAAAAGTCCATAATAGCATTCTAATGTCTCTTTCCTTGTACTGAGAGCAATCAACAGTCATGACCACTCTCTAACGTGGGCAGCATTATTCCATGAGCTGCCAGGGAGATAAATTAAGGTCAGCACTTGAATTCAAACACTCTCTCCTGAGAAAATGTTTTTTGTTGGCTCCTGCTTTATTTCATACTTGCAGTCTGCTTCACAAACAAGATGCTTTCAAAATATTTGACTTGAGAAGTATTTTGCTAAACCCCTGTAGATGTTAAAATGGCTTTTACCAAATGAAATTCTTTGTGGAATTAGAGACTATCCTGAATTGGAAGGGACCCACAAGGATCACTGAAAGTCCAGCTCCTGGCCCTTCACCAGACAGCCCCAAGAGTCACACCATGTGCCTGAGAATGTTGTCCATGTGCTTCTACTCAGTCAGGTTTGGTGCTTTGACCGCTGCCCTTGGGGAGCCTGTTCCAGTGTCCAACCACCCACTGCATGAAGAATCACGTCCTAACATCCAACCTAAACCTCCCCTGACACAGCCTCCCCTCAGGTCCTGTCGCTCGTCACCAGAGAGAAGAGATCAGCACCTGCCCCTCCTCTTCCCCTCAGCAGGAAGTTGTAACTGCAGTGAGGTTTCCCTGCAGGTCTCCTCCAGGCTGAACAGATCAAGTGACCTCAGCTGCTCCTCATATGGCTTCCCCTCAAGGTTCTTCACCATCTTCATAACCTTATTCATCCTTTTATTCTGATCCTGGTAACAGAAAGGAAGACAAGAGAAAGAACAGATCTTTATTTACAGGACTGGCTTGCGCACCAAGCTCTAAGAGATAAATGTGAAAATTTTTGAAGTGCTCTCCTGTTTTTATAAAAAATCTGTTTTGTTCAGAAAAACAAAACGTAACATTGTTCACACTCCAGGCTGGCTATTGTAAATATACACTTCACAATTAACACAATTTTATATCTGAGATGAAAACAGGATTTGCTGTTTAACTGATCTGTAGATATAATTGCATTATCCTCCATCTACACCTTGTCTACCATCCACCCCATTCCCTCAGCTGCACAGGGACTTTCTCTAAGTGTTTTTCTTTCTAAGACACAGGCAAATACTAAATGGCATTGAACTGTAAAGCTATGGCATTGTAAGTTTTAATGTAAGTCAGGACAACTAAAGAAATATAGGTTAATTGCTATATAAATTATATGAAATATTGCAATTTCTCTGTTTTATTATTTACATGTCATTTATCATGCACAAAAGGGTAAGATAGAGTCTTTCATCACCAATTTCATCTTCATGCTTACAGGTGGCTCTTGACAACATTATTTGCTATAATTTCATACAATTTCTGCTGAGTTACTCAGATACTCTGATGATGCCAAGCAGCCAAGTGATGCAGTGGAGGAGAGGCTGTAGGATATTGCTTTAAATACATATATGTATTAAGGGTTTGAAAGCACATCTCAGATGCTTGTACTTCTCAGTACAGAAATGACCCCCTCCTAGCCACAGAGGGGCCTCTGTCCAAAGTACAAGGATAGGAAGAAGAGAATTTTGATTAAGATGGTAAAGAAAACAGGGTTTTATTGCCCTCTCATTGGTGGGGGTCATGATATAACCATGCCCAGGACAGAGAGAGGGGTGTTAAACATGATCCTTTTGCAGGCAGTCATGCAAGCAAACTAGTGTTGCCCACCAGAGGTCTGTGCAAACTGCTGGTGACTTACTCTAAAACTACAGGCAATCTAAAAACTGCAAGAGAAATCTAAACTGTGAAGTCCCAACAGACACAAGCATTAAACTCCTCATCAAAGCTGGGGTCTGTTTTACTTCTCAGACCCTGGCTAGATCAACCCAGTGTCTGAATGTCCTGTGCAAATGTTTTTCTTTGGTTTACTACTATCTTATGGATCTCTTAACCACACCTCATTGTTTGAAGCAGACAGGCTTATCTCTCTGAGAACTCTGAGAACATAAATCAGTGTTGGCATTTCATTTCCCCTACCACCCACTAAAAAAAAAAATCTAACACGTGCTTACATGGCTCCTCATACAAGAGGCATTAATTTAGCCCAGGGTGTAAGCAGTGGTGTTCCTGATATTTCCCACTCAACAATTTGAAAGCCTGTAAAAACAGCCACCAAGATGATGAAGAAAGGGAATAGCACTGAGCTGAGAAAACCGAGCTGACAAGTTACAGAAATAATGCTGCCTGAGGTTGAGCCATTAATGAGCAGAAGAAAACAAACCTCATCTAGAAGACCGCCTGTCACTTTGAGTGTCATGCTATGAATATTTAAATGAAAATATAGTAAAAGACATACCATTTTTTTTTCTCAAAATCAGTAACACTGTGCCACAGATAAACTGTGTAGAAAGATGGCATGGTTTTAGAGAAGGCGATGTGTTGCTAATTTGAAAGTGGAAAGGACCAAGCCCAGGTGGTACAGAGCTTTGTGGACAGCAAGGACATACTATGTGGCAGCACAGGAACCCTGAGACAGCGAGAAGAATGGGTCTGACTAACTTAATTTTGCTTGTTTTCCATAAAGTAGGAGAAGAAATAGTAAGTGCTGTTGCTGTCTGCTCGATGGAAGCTTTTCTTGCCCCAATTTTTTCCTCCCTTGTATGGCTGGCTAGAAATTAATTACCTTGACTAACATTGGGCGACTGTCTCTGCCTCTCGCAAAATAAAAAAAAGTGAAAACATAAAACAAAGACATCTCTGACACTGTACTGAACAATTTTGGCAGCTGAAGCTGTGTTTAATCTATAAAAAGGTTAGTAATATTTAATACTTCAATTTGTATGCTGGGAGATTTTCTTTTGTTCCTAACAATTCTATATTTAAGATTACCAGGGCTTCAGGCAGAACTGTTTGGGTAGTAAAGTGATAAACTGACACCAGAATAAGGAGCAGAAAAAAACCCATTATGCTAACAGCAGCCAACAGCAGTTAATGGTTTTCAGCTGTTGCAGATCTAATTGATCTTGTTGCTATAACAGAAAGCAGTTCTCTGTGATTCATATGCTTTCTTACTGGAACATATTCTACTCCCTTGCTGTTTTTAAGCCTCACTAACTCTGTTTTTTCCCTTTTCTTAAATGCCATGGCTAACGACACATTCCACTTAAAGCTAATATTAGTCAAATAAAAAATCTGTTTTCTTTGCTGAGCCTTAAATTTTCTTTCTTCATTAAAAAGAAAGGCCAAAATACTTAATTTCAGTTGTGCATTTGTTATATGTATTAATCCCCTTCTTTGAAGTGTCACACCTAGTGCTCATTATTCTTGATTTATACCAACCTTGAAATCCATATCTGCCACGAATGTATCAGATGGGATTAAAATGATGTAAATATTTGCCATCAGCTGCAGTGTGATTCCAAAACCTTTTCTCAGTTCTGCGTGTGGAGCTTCTATTGATTTCAACAAGATCCAGTGTGTTTTCTGCAGTGCCTGGTTTGAGTAGTACAACTGATATAGGTGCCTGTACCATTTGGATTCTACATACAAATGTTTTTCTTTTTTTCTTTCTTTTCTCTATAGCATTTGGAAACTTCTGAGGTATTATTTAAATTTTACAGAAGCATTAATTTGAAGATCTAAAGCATTTTACTGGAATTTTAATAGTAGTTATATTAGGAGTGTTTTCTTGGTGTGATTTTATTTTTTGCCAAAAAAACAGAAAAATAGGAATTGTGTGAAAATCAGTAGAAACTTGGATTCATATCTGTAATTCTAACTCATCAAAGTAGAGTTTGTTTTCTTATTATAAAGATGAGTGCACATCAAGGGGGAATTTTCAGTAGAAGTCTTGGGAATCTCAATGGAAATGCACACTCAATGTTTTGATATTGTTTAGATTACTTCTTCACTTTGAGAGCTGCCTGTATCCCTGAGCAGGCAAACTGCTCTACAAAATGACTTTGCCTACCAGTTTTATGTAAAAAGAATCTTGGCTCTCAGCCTTTGCTGTAGTTGCATTGCTCCCTGTATTATTTAAGTTAAATACCATGTATTAAGAAACTTGAATCATCTTTCTCCAGGGGAAAAAAATAGTTTTGTAACTGTTTAAGTGTTGGAAAGTCTAATTACACCTCCTGTTCATTCCCTTTTGTTCCTGTAAAGGCATCCGTTGCTGCAACAGAAGATAAAGTAACGTTTCCAGACAGGAAAGAAATGGGGATTATTTTTTTCCCCTTTCTTCCTTTCTTGTTTCTGTTGCTGCATTGTTCTGGTTTGTTTTTTTAAAGGTTGACACAGAGCCCCCTGAGAATTTTTAACATATGAGAGTAGATAACCTTGTTCTTTTGTTCACTCATCCCTGCCCTGTTCTGATTGCCTGTGGCTGTTTTCTGAATATTCCATTTCATATCTGTTTAACACTTTCTCCATTCCTCTTTCTGCCTTCATTCATCAGTTCAGCATAATGTTACATCCAATGCACCAGCAGAAAGCATAACATGACCTTCAGACAGTGTCTCATCAGTGCCTCATTGAGGGAACAGTCACTAAGAACAAACCGAGGTTGTGTAAATGCAAAGAACCCCACAGCAGGAAAATGCTCAGGTTCAAATTTAGCATTGCCTTTAATCCTTTTGCTTGTCAGAGACTTGACACTTAAAAGATTCTGCACAAGCATTCGGAAGGGCTACTTTTACATCACGTTTTATACAAGAGCTTGGGAGATTTTAAGTATTAAAACTTTATTGGTAGTGTGAAAGTCTTCTGCTTCTGAGAGGGAAAACTGAAGTGCTTACAAGAAATTAAAAGCAATAGACTAATAGACTCAATAAATAAAATCAAATAGGCTAATTCATCTTGTTTAGCTTTTAGAAAGAGGTTGAAAGACAATAACAAAATCAAGATTTCAGGAGGCATAAAACTTTAACCAAAAAAAAGTAAAACCCTGCAAATGACACAACAGCAAATAAAGTGTACACTAGAAACCAAAGCCATCTGGCAAATTAAGTGAAAATTAATGATTAAAGAAAATCTCACTGTGTTTGTAGTGTATTTTCATCCATCTGTGCCCAATTATAAAGGAGTTGTCAAAGAAAGCAAGCCACTGGTTGTTAATGCCAAACTAATCCAGAAAGCCTGAAAACGTCCATCAATGCTTTTCTTACAGTTTCTAATCTCTGCAGGTTTCTGATAAGAGCAGCATTAAACTATGGTGTCATGAATCTTGGCTCTCACGTTTGAAACTAACAGAGATGTACTACCTCTGATCATTTTAGATTAAGGAAATACTATCTTTCAAAAGCACGCTACCGATAGAATTTATAAAAGGAAGAGGCTCTGTTCAGACCCGTTCCTGCCGTAGGCAGCCGGCAGAGCGATCGCAGTGAACAGCAGAACCTGGAGCCCGGCCGAGGGTCCCGCTCCGCGCTGCCGCTGCTGCCGGGCTCTGTCCTCCTGGCTTCACAGGCTCCGGGCACGGGAGCTGAGGCTGTGAATTTGCAAATTTCCTGACACCTCGCATTGTGCAAGCGCTGCAATTTCACACCCTCAGCTCACAGCCACCTGCATGGACTTGCTAACAGAGATGCACAGGGCAGCTGTACATTGTTCTCTCTGCAGAGAAGAGGCTGTTCTCTATTTCAAGGGGAAGGGGCTCATGATTCCTTTCCTTATTTTGGGTCCTAGGATTATTTTGGGGCTCTAAGATGATTTTTAAGTGCTAACTGTGACGTGATTCTAACCTGACTGCATTTGCTCCACAACAGAACACAGCATGGTGATGGGTAGAACTAGTGTATAACCCTCCTTGGGTAGGTTATGCTTTGTCTTTCTCTAGAATAAATGAAAAGAGAGGTACATCCAAAAGCCAATTTCACAGCGTTTACTTGATCTCTCTCGATGTCCTTAAACACTAATTGAAAAGGAAAATAGTTTCTATACACTGAAGGAGTGCACTAATCTTTATGAAACTCCTCCATATTTAGACCTAACAGCATTTTAGACCCAACAGTAGGGTACACTCCAGAAGAAATAATGAGGAACAAGTAATTTGCTTCGTGTTCTTTCTTTTCCCAATATTTTTTTTGTCAGAGAAACAAGTGTATGACAAAAAGACTGTAGGTAGTGGTATTAATTAACTTTTTGTGTGGCTTCTTTGGTACCTGGTAGTAAGGCACAATCTTGCAGTTGGGTGGGCTTTTTGGTGTTGAGGGTTTTGTGGGTTGGTTGGTTTTGATTTTGTTATTTAGTAAAAGGTTATTTTTCTTCCCTGGCTTCTTGCCCACCAAATATTAGGGAGAGCAGTTTGGAACTGTGATGAGTGGAAAAAAAAGACAAAAGGCCTTGGGAAAGATGTCAACATGTTCTCTAATGCTGAGAAAGCTGTTCACCATCAACTTTCTAATATTGTCTCTGAAGTATGGACATTTGATTTGTTCTCAAAGTCCTTGTTCAAGTCATTGTTCCTGGGGTGCTTCTGGCATAGTCTCTATCAGAACTCACACAGACTTGAGAAGTTCACATATATGAAACATTTACAGTTGTAAAACTTAAAACTCAGTAACGTCTGTTTTTTCAAGTGGACCCATCCAAAGCTGTTGTACCCAACCCCTTTTAGTAAAGTGCTTGAATTAACCCGTTGGACTCTTCTTCAGCAGCCACCATAAATCAATGTTATCAGCTAGCTGGTAATCATAACATTTACAGACCTCTCAACATCCCTTACATCTTGTACATTAAAATTGTCTGCTCAAATGTAGACCCTAGTTTGACATGTAATTGGTTTTGGCTGCAGCTCAGGCCTACACAGTCCTTGTAGCTCCTTAGTTGTGTTGGTAGAAGTATTTGTGCAGCCATGCAGTGAGCCAGATAGGGACCTAAGCCAAGTTACAGGGTAGAAAAAGCATATTAGGTTATTTTTGAGCTAGATCAATTCCCTGTACTAGCAAACTGGAGGCAGGAACAAAAAAAAAAAGCAGAGAAAACATGAGAACTAGTGCCAGCATACCATTGAAATGGAGGCATGTCAGGCCATGTTTTCAGTGTAAACTTCCAGAGCACTGTAAAAGATTGCTCCATCTAAATGCCAACATTAACAGTAATTCAGGAAACCTCTTTATTATTGTCAAAGTAGAAATTACTGTCTTGACAAATTGATCTAGAATGCAAAACTCATTTTTTAAGCTTGGATTGTGTAATTCTTTGATAAACATTATTATTGGGGTGGGAGCAGTGGTAAATTGATTGCTATGTTACCGAAATGACTGATAATGCTATTTTAATATTGCAAATTAGATCCTGCTTCAAATGAAAAACCCAAACATAGCTACAAGGGACTGGATCGTGCCTCAGTTTTTACCTGTGTATTCCCATTTATGTCAGTGATGCTGACTAAAAAGTAATTTACAGCTGAATTTTGTCTGAAAATTTTGCCCTTACTTTTTATGTGCATTCATTGTTGTATGTCTTTCAATATAATTTGCACTGTCTGTAGCTTCATATATGTATTTTATTTTCAAGTCCTGTAGGAGTTTATGTTGCACATCCCATCTATTATTTCCAGATGTGTAGAAGTAAAAGAGGAAATTCTGGTGTGGTAGTTTGGAAGTTCAAATATATGATTTCCTTTCCACTTTTTCTCATCTGTAGACACCCATTTTGAATGCTGTATCTGTGTGCACCATATGGACACACAAAAATTACCTGGCATATGTCATATGTAACATCATCTATGTGAATTGAATTTTGGTTTCACATAACCACACCTCAAAAATTTTGAAGTACTAATATTAAGCTTGATATTTTAGGAGGTATTTTGCCTGTGTCCTGTCTGAATGTTCAGCAAGCAGATGTGGCTTGGTGTTGGAATAAAGTATTCACTTCATTCCACCTGAGGCTTTAATAATCAACCTCAAGTAAACTGCTCAGCTGAATGCTGCTCAGCTAAACATGGCAAAGAACTCGCAGCTCTAACATTACTTGAAGTTGAGACTACTTTAGATTGGAGACCCTGGAGTCAGGGGGTTGTTTTCTGTATTTTTTTTTTTCTTTTTTGTATTGAGAATTAGTTTTAAAAGTCTTAAGAAACTCTATGTTTGTAAAACAGGGAAACTATTTGTGTGATGATTTAAGTATTCCTTGAAGACAAGTTTTTATAAATTAAAGTAAATTTTAAATCAGGTTTGTCATTGTAGTTTTTCTTTAGCCCACTCTCAGTTTCCAACTTGATGTTCTTAGCATCAGAAACAGCTGCCGTATTTCTGAGATAACTCTCCCCTAAATGATGTTACCAAGAGCACTGACTGCAGGAATTCATCACTTCTCAAAGCTGTCCCCTTTCCAAAACTTTATGGTAGGAGGGACTACCAACGACTATTCTGTAATGAAATCATCAACCTTTTAAGACTCATTTTGAAAATCGAGAAATCTGCAAAAATTCTTGGCTTTCATTAAAATTATTAGAAATATGAAAAAGGTAATGTTCTATGAGTAATTTCGGCATCTGCAAACATCAGCAGACACTTGACATGGATGCATCACCTCATTAGTTGATTCAGCTAGAAATATAAGTGTGCATATTTTAGATGTATTTGTATACCTGAAAGGTTTTGCCTTGCATTTCTTTTTAAGAGGGAGTGTAAGGTAAAACAGATTAGCGCTTCCTGAAAAATAAATAAGAAATCATTAAAGCAGTCATGGTAAAATCAAGCCATAGGCAAACTTGTGTCTTGTACAGTAACATGATATTCTTGGTGTGTGCCTGTTTAATATCTTTTAAGCCACCCTTGGGCAGGACCCCACTGTAAACAAGCTGTCGAGTTTGACTTGGAACATCCTTTTAAAAATAACACTAATAAATAAACATTCTGTCTTCACACATTTTGCTGCCAGGGATTCGCCATTTCCAAACTTAAAAGTGTAATGATTTTTAAAGGTTTGATGCAATAACTGCAGTCTTCTTTATTTCCATGAATATGAATACTTCATTTTCCATTTGTTTAATATTTTAAAATTAAAACTTCTGTTTTATTTTATAATGATATACTGTCATTCTGATAAAAGCATCTATTGAAATCAGCTCTGTCTGTTAAATTCTCTGTCTGGCAGTGTCATATAAATTAATAATAGTAATATTAGGCAATAATAGAAGAGGAATTTGAGTTTCAGATTATTAATAGCCGAATAACAAGCTGCAGAAAGGAAATGGTTTGCAGTATACAGCCAGATCCGGGCATTAAACAAAAAGCAAGTGAGACACGTGGCCTCTAGTCTCTTCTATGATGCTTCATTTGCAAACTGTTTATCTAAATATATCCTTCAGCTCTTCTTCTCTGTGCTGTGTTCATCTCCTTGGAGTTGCTCACTCTCCCCTCCAGGGTTTTGCTGGCTGCAGCATTTGCTGCTGGATGGCTCTGCAGGAGGTTTGGGATCTCTCTGGATTCCATGCAATGGAAGATCCCGTGAAGCTAAATCTGTAGTAAAGAGGTCAAAACTAAAGGGCTTTGGAGCACTTTTGTCCCCTGAAAAGTGAAATGTGTTCTCACACATTCTGTTTTCATGAGTGGCCCAATGTTGCCTCTGCTTACAGATACTTCCATGCAAACTGAGGTCTGCCTGGGTCTTTCCATTTTTGTGAGCTCCAGACACAGAAGAAGCAGGGATTCTGAGTGTGTTGTTTCACCACATCTGGGTCTGAATTAAAAACATATTTTCTGGATAGCAAGACCAAAGAATGCATTCAATTAGATGAATTTGTGAACCTGAGACACTGTTGCTGCAGCATTTGAGAGGAACCACATTTGCTGGACTTGAGAACACTTCACATTATTTGACACTTGATTTGTTACTGATTTAATCTTGCTTGCTACAGCTCCTGGCCTGGTTTGTCTTTTTTTTTTTTTTTTAAAGTTCTGCTACTGTTTAGCCTTATTATATGATGGCCCTTTGGAGAAGATATGTGCATGTATAGACAATGTTGACAAATCTTAATGTTTCATTGGGACTCTCATCCTTCTTGTGTCTGTGTGTGTGTGCATGTGCATGCATGTTAAAAAACTTCTCAGCCTTTGCTTGAGAAGAATAAGATGTCTAATTCCTACAGTTTCAGAGAAAACCAAGAGTGTGTGTCTAAAAGTTAGTAATGAAGTTAAATAAATGGATACATGCTATTACTCTATCATTTTTATTTGGGTACTTGGAGTTGGCAATGCTGATTTAACATATTTTGTGTGTTTAAGACCTCTACACAGAATAAAAGTGCATTTTAAAAGCCACGGGACAACTAGATAGGTTTCTCTCTCAGTAGCATAGATGACACTGCTGTCAAAATCAATGAAAACTGCAGAAGAATTCAGTGAGTTCTGTGTTGCTGTCACTTCCCATAAGTATTACTGGCCCCAAAACGCTGTTAATTCTTACTGGGTCACAAAAGCCCACAGTAGTATGTAAGGTACTCTGCGTATGAATGGCACAATGACTGCAGAGTAGTTTCATTGAGAGACCTTTCCAGAATGGAAAGGTCAAAGGAATTTCTTAAGTAATAGCTGGAGGTTCTTTAATGAGCATTGTTTCTCACCTTTTACCGGTTCATTTTGAAAGATACATAAATACTTACTTTTTTGGAATTAATTTTCCGTGCTGCATTTCCCTGTATGTGGGATGCAAATGCCAGCTCAGTGTTGAGTATTACCATGTTTTTGAAGGATGCTGAGTACATGGGCTATGCTTTGTGCATAAATTGTGTGTTTGAGAGTGGAATTTTTATGACAGCCTGTGAAACCATCAGATAAATTTCATTTGCAATGCCTGTTTACCTGCCTCATCTTCATTCTTGTCTCTATTCATTTTGATTTGGACTCACTGTTATGTGGAAGTATCATTTTGCAAAATAGAAAATTATTTTCCTCTGCACCATACGCATTTAGGAAAACAAAATCTAAAATGCTTTTGTCTTATTTTGCCTTACTCAGTGATCAAAGAGCCAATATTTTGTGAGCCACTAAAAGCTTAATCAGTAGAGCTGAAAATTCTGTTTTCTGGTATTGCAAGACATTCCTTTCAATTCATGGTAGGTTGTGAGTTACTGGATGTTAAAACTGTAGTACCATGACTTATAGGGAATAAATTTTAATAATTTCCATAGATTATTGAAATATATTCCTTATCATTTTATTCTCCCTTTAAGGCCTATAAAGTTGAACTCATGCTAATAAAATCAAGTCGAACTCATGATAGTAAAATCAAGTGGCATTACATGCAGATATATAAGAAATATTATCAATAAAAAGAGAAATCTCTAAAACAGATCTAAAATAGATTGTCTGCAAAAAATGTCTTATGAGTATGATAAATGGCGGTACAAAACAGAATATTATGAGCACTCTCTTGAGATGATATACATTAAAATAAGGCAGTGTCACTGGGCTCATACATGGTAAAATCTTAGCTGTAAAATTCATACGGTGAGTCTAACAATTTAGAGCCATGAGGATGTGTTACAATCACATGAGTGAGAAACAATTTTATTTGAAGGTCTGTTCAATCCTTAGCCTTCACTGCAACTTCATCAAGGACATTAAGCATTAAGCTTTTATTTTGCTTTGGCTTTGTTGAAAATCCCAGGTGTTGCAACAATTTCATATTGTTTGGATATAAAAATTGACTTCCAGTATGGAATGGGTTTGTATCTTGGGGGGTTTCGGTAGGTTTTATTGGTTTAGGGGTTTAAGAAAAAAACCAAAATATTTCTTTGGTTCAGTTATCTAATCTTTTTCATTCTTCATTGCTTCATGGCACTCCATTGGAATTTGACATTAACAATAGTAGGGTAGCAGTTACGTCATATGAAATTTCTGCAGATCACATTTAACTTGTAGGCAATTTCTCCAAGACTTTGATTTTCATATTCTGAAGTGCCATTTCCACCTTCTTACCTCCAGCTTCTGCATTTTACAAGAAATCTGACTTCAGTACTTAGGGTATTAAAAGCATGTATTAATAAACCATGCACCTTTGAAAAGAGTTATGGAATATATTCCCTGAGGGCCAGCGATAACCTTGTGGTTCATGGTCCACAGATAATTTCAATCCTTCAAGCTCAGTATGTGCTTTCATTCAAGGAGTCAGGTACCCAGGCTCCTGAATAGCTTCATGCAGAGCTGCCTAAACAGGTGGTTACACCTCCATATTTCTCCTCCATGGCTTAATTTATGTATGTTCTTGGATTCACTAGAAGGAATGGGTAATTTTGTATTAACTTTATGGCCACTTCACTCTAAAGATTCATGGACCATTTTTATGGGTTTGGTGAGGATTTGGGGGCTTTTTTAATAGGGAGGAACAGAATTCATATATGGCCGTGCTAGAAAAAGTTAAAAGGCAGGGAAAGAAAGTAACAGAGAATGAATGGCTCAGTTTTGAAGAAGGGTATTTCACATGGAGGCTGAACATGGAAAATCCTCAAGAGCATGAAAGGTACAAGTGCTGATCAAAACTAAGCTCAAGCAGGAAAAGTGGAATTGAGCGACTTCACAAACGGGGAAAAGTCTCACAGAAAAAGCTGAGTTCCTTCCTAAAGCACTTGATAGCTCTTACTGAGTGTGAGTAGAAAGAGGGGCAGCTGATGGCTGAGCTCAAGCCTAAGAGGCAGACACAGGAGTAGAAAAGGAACCCTAGCACTGTGGTGTAAAGGGAAAGAACAAGTTGACAGAATAAGCTGCAGAAATGGCAAGCAGCAGGAAGGCAATCAGAATGAAAACTTTAATTTGGAGACACTGAGTTTTGGAAGATTGAAGAGGTAGTGCTGCACTAGATAAATTGTATGGAGAAATGAGTGGAGGTAGAGAAAAAGGCATATGGTGGAGTCTGTGTAAAGATGGGAAAAATCCAAGCCTGCCTCTTTCCTGAGGTGTAAAGGCACAGAAGATAAGATATGATAAGATACGATAAGATACGATAAGATACGATACGATACGATACGATAAGATAAGATAAGATAAGATAAGATAAGATAAGATAAGATAAACAACAACAATAAAAACATAAACCAGCATTTTCTTTTTTTGAATTGAAGTGATGCTGAGACATTATCAAAGTTAGGTTTCATTGCTTTGATGAAGTGCAGGTTTAATCTGTACCTGGCATTGTTTCTTACAGTGGTAAGACCTGAACCCAGGTAGTTCTGCTTCACTGGGGAGAATGGGAAATCTGGTTTATCTTGCTGACTTAAAGATTAATATTTTTACTAGGACTGTTTTAATTCAAAACAGTTTCCCATGGTACTCATAGAGTCTATGTATGTTTTAATATTAAAGAGTATTAAATAGCTCATTCAAGTAAATATCTTACTTAGGAAACAAAGTACTCAAGTCATCACAATTAATTAATTAGGTTTATTTATGTGTTTTCTTATTTGCAATGGTTAAAGGGGCATCCTTAATTTAGCATGCATGCTAATACACAGGTAAAGAGAAAAAGAAGTGAAAAAAGCTTCAGTAAGAAAACAAAATTTACGTTATGATTTAGCACTAATCAACCATTGCTAATGTGCTATAAAATAGTACTTAAGGTAGATACTGATTTCCATTATTAAACTTAATGGTCTTTGTTGCCTCATCTGCCTTATTCCAATATATTAAGCATGCAGACCCCATAATTTAATTATCACCTGTTAATATTGGTTCTAAATTCATTTTTGTGCTTTTGGGCTGAAGCTGCAATGATGAGCCAATTAAAAACCATTATCTGGCTGCTCAAAGCATCACATTTGTAGTTATGCTCAGTAGTACATGATTCTACAGGGACTTTCAAGATGGAACATGCTGCCCTAATGCCTTTAGGGATTAGCCAAACAAAAGGAAAAATGTAAAGGAAATTTTAAATATTTTCTCTCCTACAGGATTTTAATTTTCAGATCTCTTGCTTTGCTGTACATCACAGCTTTCCTTGCAGCTAATTTGCATAGCTGTAAAAGTGTAGCGTGTAGCTGAATTACAAGAGAGACTCCTGAGATCTTGGGTTTTCTTTAAATCCCAGAGGAAGAATTTGGTTCAAGAATGTACATAAGGTACTAATTGCAAGGATTGTGTCAGATAGCTGCTATTTGAATGAGACTGCTGAACTAATAAAATACAGCACATCATAACCTCAGAGATTTGATAATGAAAAAAGGAGCATTTAATTTATGTAGTTGTTCACAAAGCAACTAGAAAGAACAATAGCCACGCATTGCATCATCTCCATTACATTGTTTATTAATACTTTCCTCTTGTGTTATCAGCTTTTTGCTGACATGGAACTTCAAGTGCAGGTGTTTCAAGTTGATGGAAATTTGTGCTTTTATAATGGCTGACAGAAATGGCTGATGGCGGTGATGCACCACGGAATTTGTTAGAAGGGTAGATACATTTCACTTAGAAACATGGGGTTTGTGTGTGTCAGTCTGTAGCACTGAATTACAAACTTCCAGCTCTTTGAGTAGTGTGGATATATGGTAGTCTAGTGGCAAAATATAGAAAGTAGACTATTTGGTCTACTGTGGCTGCATTCATAGAATTGCAAACACTTGTCCCTGCAGAAAGAGACCTCAAGGATCATCTGGCCCAACCTTTCTTGGCACAAGCACAGTCGAGACAAGCACTTTGTCCACCTGAATCTTAAAATTGTCCAGTGTTGGGGACTTTGCCCCTTATTCCCTGGAGAGATTATTGCAGTGGCTGATTGTTCTCATTGTGAAATTTTTTCCGCTTGTATGTAATTGGAATCTTCCCTTGTCTTTTCAAAGTGACTCCTTGTAAAAAGGAAGTCTCCATCTTCTTTGTAGCCAGGCTTTAAATACTGGAACATGGTGATAAGGTCTTCCCAAAGCCCTCTTTCCTGAAAAAGTACATTTCTCTGTCTTTCATCGTATGGCAGCCTGCCCAGTCTTGTGCTCAATTGTGGCCTTTCACTGGAACCTTTCCAGCCTGTCCACGTGGCTTTTGTATAGCAGGGATCAAAACTGAACACAGAATTTCAGGTGTGGCGTGACAAGTGGAGTGGGATAACAACTTCTTTGTTTCTGCTGGTGATGCCCTTGCAGATGCAGCCCAGCACGCTCTTGGCTTTCTGCTGCAGCTGCACACTTCTCACTCAGATTGGGCTTGTCCTCCAGCACCCCCAGGCCCTTTTCCACAGAGCTTCTGCCAGCCTGTGCTGCACCCTGTGTTTTCTGGGTTGTTTGGGTTTTTATGTTGTGCTACATATACACAACACCAGGGTTTAAAGTTTCTAGAGGAGGCAGGGAGTCTTCCTGTATAGAGAAATCCTCTCTTCTGAAGCACAGCTGACTTAGAAGCTCTTTTAGGGACCTTGCTTCCTGTGGTATAATGAAGGACTATCCTGTTGCCTCAATTTGTTTGGAGCACCACTGTCTTCAACTTGACTTTTCTTGGACCAATTCCTCAAGTGAATCAAACACCATTCCTTGGACCACTGCGGAGTTCCCTGGCATCTCTATGGAAACACCCTGTTACTAGCCACTTAAAACTAACAGAAAGTGGAATTACTGCTGAACATACTTAGCCAGGTTTTAAATGAGCTTGGTGCTTTTTGAGGGAACAGAAAGCTGCCAAAGAAAAAGCTAGCCACAGATGAAGTCAGGGAGAGTTCCCCAGCTGATAGATATGTGCATGTTTGGGTGCTGGTTTGTTTTGGTTTGGTTGCTTTCTGCTTATAACTTCACTATTTTATTACGAGCATGTGTTCTTTTTGTCAGTGAGAGCTATTAGGAACAGGGCAGGAACCCTGCTGTGCCTTAAAATTAAAATGGGAAAAAAGGCTCAGGAGGGAGAAGAAAAAAAAATAAGCACAGATAAGAAATAAATGTAAATTAAGTTAGCAGGGTTAAGTAGTTTTGACCACAAATGGCAAAATAAATACAACTTATCATTCTTAAAAATTCTTCTGCTTCTTTGAGTTGCCCTGGATAATTGTAAGCTATATATTGTATTTTTCTCATTATATGAGATGTTCACTCTTTTTCTGCCTCTCTGTGGGTTCACTAGTCTTTTTTCAGGTTTCAGGAAAAGCAACAGCTCAGCAGAGCTGTGGATGAGCTTTTCTCACCACTTCTCCCCCCCACCCTTCTGCCTTGGGAAGGTCTGCAGGGCAGACTTGAAAAAAATCAAGTTAATTTGGCCCCCATTCAATATCTTAGCCATTCTGTGCACACATTTGGTCACTCCTGCCCAAAATTGTTTGGAGGAAAACTGAACAAAAGCTGTAAGGTGTAGCTGGGTGGGTTGAGGATTAGTGAGATGCTGACGGGATTGGATTGAAGCAGAGAGCAGCAGTGGAGAACATCTTCATCTGACAGGACATTATATTATTGTGCCAACAATTTTGGAGGATATAAGACTCAGGAAGAGACAAGTTTTCTTCATTGTTCACATAATATTTGGGATTTGGGGAGTTTTAAATGTAAAGAGATACTTTAATGTGGATTGTAACCTGTAAAACAACTTTGAGATTACTCAGTTTCATAAAGGAAACTCTGTCTTGCCTGTTCAGAGACAGAGTAACTTTCCTTGTAATTAAGCTGAATACTATTAGTATTTTCATCAATCACTGTGTCAAGTGAGTGTATGTCATGTTTGTATTACTAAGTTGCCAAGACAGTTTGGCAGAAGTGTAATGATTCTAGGATATCACTTGACCCTTGCAATTGCAAAGTAATTTAGAGTTTAGAGTGAACCTCTACTACAGTGAGCTCACAGTTCAGTTATTTATAGGCAGGCATCTATTTAACACAATCCTGTCGTTTCCTTAGGCAAATATAGCAAAGTTAATCATGTTTTTTCCAATGTAACAACTTGATCTCATTATGTATGAATAAAACTAACACGTCAGAATCACCATTCTCTACATCCCTATGTGTATTAGGAAACTGCACCATATACACAGACTTTTAAGTATATAAAAATAATTATGTTTGGCATTGGGTTGTATACACAAACTAGTTGACTTGATTTGCCTTCTTTTTTAAGAGACACATGCCTTTAGCTCAGATAATCCTTGAAGATTTCATCTATGAAGAAATCACATGTTATTTAGTTATATGATTAATATTTGCTTAATAATTTAATATTTTGCAATGTTTTACTGTGTTCTGATGAACGGAAGCATTAGTCTCTCAGTAAGAGAGTCACAGGCTGTGCATATGCAGGTCTGTCCTGGGTAAAGCT
Organism: Phylloscopus trochilus trochilus; assembly: GCA_016584745.2. Lineage (NCBI taxonomy): Eukaryota > Metazoa > Chordata > Aves > Passeriformes > Phylloscopidae > Phylloscopus > Phylloscopus trochilus. Next base: position 38,129,492 of record WQNJ02000546.1, read on the forward strand.
CCAAATGTTCCTGCCTTCAAAGCATGTTCTGAAGTTCTGTGATGTGACTTTACATTCTGGAGGTACTGACTGGCTTTGCCTGAATAGCTTCACATTTATAAGAGGAATCAAAGTGTTGTGTGCTATATGAAAAATTCTGTATCTTCTTCTAACAAAGAGGAATTACTCTCTTAGTAGAGATTAATTTTGCTGAAATTTACATTTGAATTAATATTAAGAACTCTAGCTTTTTTGCCATTATTTACTTTATTCTGGCAAGCCTTAATAATGAGATAACAAGCTCTTTCCAAACAGTTAAAATCAGTGTGTTTCCAATACGCTGTTTTAGAAGGAATTATGTTGTTGTTACACTAAATTATTGAGTGCTTATCTTCTCCTGTTGTGTTCATGTAAGTGTTCTACAGACAGCACAACATTTTGAACAACTCTTTTGTAGAGAAATGTGTCTTGAGAAATTGCTTAGGCTGCTATGAATCTTCTTCCACATGGAAGAAGGTTCCCTAATGATGTCTGAATTTGAACATTGGCTGGTGTCTTTTAACCATTGAGATGGTAACTCTTCACATCTTTACATAGTTAGAAGGTTCAGTCAATATTATGGAAATGCTCCTTTAGAAATCTTACTATTACAGTAGGTCATAAGGCTTCTGTATTCTGGCTCCTAACTCAACAACTTCCTCCATTCAACAATTGTGTGAAACTATTTCTGTCTTGAGATATCATATTTTATCTGGAACAACTTTTATGTAGCAAGAACATAGAAAACCACAAAAAATATGTTAGTGAGACAAAACCAAATAGTACTGGAAACTGGCATTCATCAAACTTTAATTATATATGGATTGCTTAGCTTGGATTATGGGAGATGGTAAGTGCCCTTGCTGTAACTGCTTAAGCAAGAGTAAATGGATGATAATGATTTAATATGGAATCATTGTTTACCATATATCATGCTGAGATATTTTCTTTTTCCTCTCACCTTTGGTTTATTTAGAGGCTTTATTTAGTAGGCAACTAATTAAATAGAGAATAAATATCCAGAGGTCATTGTCCTAGCTATTAGCATCCTCTGTTGTACAGGTTAAGATGACTTCTTTTTTATGGTCTTAATTTTTCCTGAGATGGGCTGGCTGCTTCTAACAAGATATCAGATTTAAAAGCCAAACATGCCCGCTGGGTGCAGAGCACTTCCAACTTGTTCTCCTTAGACACAGATAGTTTGTGACACCGAATGTGATCTTGAACTGCATCACCATAATTCTGCTGTGGGTACTGAAAATATGACTGGGCAATTGTGCCTCATTAAGGTTTTACAGTTGGCTGTTTTGAAGTATAAATATAGTTCAGAATGAAAAATGCTGTTTAAAACAAATTCAATCTCTGTATGGGCTGTGCTACTTTTATCTGCAGTCAGCTCTTTAGGGACATGAAGGTCTTTCAGCCAAGCCCATGGAAACACTGGATTTTAAGTAACTTTAGAGGTCACGGTGTGCAACATCATACAGTCTTTTCAACAGACTGGTTAGGTTTCACCCTTTTCCACCCAGAATTTTTTACCCCAGTCTCTCCTTTCAGAATGTTGTTGTAGGGCCACATTCATGTAATGATGCTTACAAACCTCCTCTGAGTTTCCATCCTTAATTTATTCATAACCAGTTTCTATGCATTTGTTCTAACACAAACATTCTCTCATAAATTTAGTAAATCTTTTGTCCTCAGCGCTTTTGCTGCAAGCAGTCATCTTTCATACTGCATTTTTCATCATGAAAAAAACAAGCCACTTCAGTGTCCTCCTATGAGGTAGGCTTAGGTTTGATCTCTATAACAGACCTGTTCAGCACCTAATTCAAATTGGAAGTCTTTTTTTTTTTTTTTTTTGAGCATGGGTTAGTGAAATGATACTAAATACTTCAGATGAGGTCTCAGTACAGGCTATACAATGGTATGAATACTCCCTGTTCTCTATGAAAATACCTTGCCTTGCCCTTTTCATGGTCAGATTCAATTAAATGGCCCATCGTCATGCTCTGACTGACTAAAATAGGCTGCTGTTTCCAACTAATGAGCTCCCAGTATATACCAGGAATTCTTGCTATTAGTCCCATGTGACTGCTACTTTCAACCCAGTTCTCTTTCTAGGGTCTTCAAGATCATGCATTTCTTCCCACAGGACATTCAAGTCTTCCTTCTGTAGGAAGACTACCTAGTGACTTTGTATTCTGAAGAAAATGTATTAGTGCAGCTTTATTTTTATCCTAAGGTCATTACCTAGAACATGAAATAAAGCAAGTCCCAGACTATAAACCCAGTATTTTTGGATAAGATTAGTCACGTTCATGAAGTAATGGTAGTAAGGGCTCCTAAATGGTGATTTTTTTTTTCTTTTTTTATAGATACAGTTTGCATTGCTGTGAATCAGTTTTTCATGTTACCTCAGAGCTCGGTGTTTTATACCCAAATACTCACTACTTGAAACTTAAAACCTGGTGTTTCAGAAACTGCAAGGTCACGTCTGATACAAAGGCTGTCTTCTCTCAGGGCCTAGCAATCTGTCCAGATTTTCACCAAACACCACACAGGTTAGATAAATGGGCCTCTCTGGATGCAGCATTTGGCAGATTAGATGCCTGTTATCTGTTCTCTCCACCCGTTAACATATTGCTAATTAGGTTTGAGAGTGAGGTGAAATGATTCATTTTAGCTGAACAGTGAGTGTCTTTAGTAAATCCTTACCCTCCACTCAAGAGAGAAAAGAAAATAGAAAGTGAGAAATGCTATTAGGGTTGTACATGGTTTTTTTATGTTTGTTTCTTCATGGCCCTTATCTCTAAAAGTCCTTAGATTATCATTAAGTCGTGAATATGAGATATTCATGTCAATTAGTAGTAAATGTGGAATAAATTCAGATAACCATACAATGCAAATGTGAACAAAGAAGTACTCGGGGTAATTCTTTTGTATGTTTGTGTAAATACAGTGATGAGACAGGTAGTTTATCTTTATGCAGTACAGAAGACAACTGCACAATGGGTAGGAAAAACAAGTGCGTGGAAAACAGTAAAACTGACATTTGTGATCTCCCAAGCACTTGATTTTTTTTTAACTTAATTAGGATTCTTTGAACATGAGGTGGTTCTTCTGTTTACTTTTGCCCACGTAGGATACTGAGTTCTACAGTAGCGTCTCCTGTAGCAGTTCCCTTATTTCTTCACAGCTGGTGATGAATATGTCATATCTAATGATCTGCAATACTCCAGGCTCTTTTCCCCCTGGAATAATCTGACAGGTGATCTTCTCATACATGTCCTGCAGTTTAAGTTAAGAATTGTTCCTCAAACCATGCTACATGTACATATTTCAAGGCTGATGTTAAAAGATGCCATTTGTTGTAAGGGATACCATCCTGCTGTAAGATATTGCAGAGCAAGAGTAAGTAATTACAGTATTTGTCTGAGATATGAATGGCTGGATTAAACAGATAGTACATTTATATTCAACTAGGAGAACAGTGAGATTGATATATTGTTCCTCACTTGCATAATACAGTATGTACGATAACATTTAAAAATGCTCTGTAATTGCTTTGGTCCTTTGTTGATGTATAAATGGCATATTTGTATGCATCTGTGTAAGTGCCTTGTAGAATTTAACAAGTTGAAGAAATGTGTGACTAAATTAGTAACATTAATCTTTCCATGGAAAAAAATCTGTCTGCTCTGTGGATGTACAACTGCTGATATTTATTGATGTAAGAGGAGAAGTTGTTAGATAAGTGTCCCTTGGTCCATAGCTTCACTGGATAAGTATTGTGTGAATATTAATCTGCCAGGTTGTGCTTGTCTCACATTGAGAAAAGCAGCAACATTCTTCCTTTCTGCCCTGGGTCTGAGCTGCTTGGATCTAGCTGATGGTTTTTTCTCTATTCAGCTATGGGCAAGGAGTAAAAAATGTTTCCTGTTCTCTTGTGCTTTCATAAAGACAAGGGGGAAGAAATCTGTGAGCTTTTTCCTATTTGAGCAACTACTACGAAGACTGGGGGAGAGGTGGTTCTCTCCATCTGAGAGAACCACTGGAAGGTGGTTCTCTCCATCTTGGGCAGCTTTGTGTCCTTATGATAAAAAGATGCTGCAGATGTTGAGAGTGGTTCCTCCTAAAATTGCATTTTGCTGTGGGAATTTCAGTCCTAGAGTAATGACACCATTGGCATTACAAGCCCAAGCAATGTACATGTCCCCATGAAGCTACTTAGATTATTTTGAGGAGAATGACACTAGCAGCTGCCACCTTTTAAAGATACCTCTGAAGGTGTGGAGGGGGATTGGGAGTGCTTTCATGGATCTGTGGATCACGAAAGTAAAAGATGCGGCAAGGGGAGTCAGGGTTAATTAAGGCAGTTCTGAAAACCAGCAGTTGCTTATGGCTCTGTTAATCATGCAAGAGCTGCTGTGAGACTCCTGATGTCTAAGGCAGGGAGAGTGGCCAAGAATGTCTGTGCATCTGACAGAGCAGTAAGTAGTCTGCTCTTCTTGGAAAAAGCAGACTTCCTTAAGCAGTTAATCAGCAAAGGGAATCATGGAAAAGCCAACTTAGTTGAAACATATCTCCAGCTATAGGTATTTTGAATTTAATCTCCTGGGTCATGTAAGGCCCCTGCTTGTGCTCTAGTTGGATCCTCTAAAGCATTGTTGAGCTTTGGAGTTAGCATCCAGAAAGCTGTAGTCTTGGACTTCTCGTAGATTTGTGTAAATGTAAACACATGGAATGCAGCCTCCTTGTAAATGAGGGACAAAACCATATTTGGTCTTTACACAAAAAGTGGTCCTAAACTTGAACTTAAGGATGAAGCTTGTAGTGTTTATACTCTGACATGCAGGGAATGCAACCTCCCAAAAATGTTTGATGCAGGAGTTCATACAGTGGGAAATCTCATTGGGAATCTGTAACTTCACACCCAAACAAAAAATGTTAGCTGGAGAAGAGTTTGAAAATACAGAGAGGGAGAAGGTTGAATTGCAAGTTTTCCGATTCTTTCATTTTCTTTTTATTTCCTTTTATTTTTTCCTTTAAAAATTAAAACATTTTCAAAATTGCCCTCATGAAATTGTAAGAAAAGCAAAAAATGAAGGAATATGTGTACAAAAGAGTAAAAAGAACTGGTATTACTTTCATCCCTTAAGAGGGAGAAATGCATGCAGATAGAGGAAGGCCTCGTGCAGTTTCCTTTATGGCCTGAGTAGGCTTGAATCTGCACTTTCCTTTTCCTGTGAAGATGTCTGGGGAAATCCTGTGCTGTGGCATATTCCAGGGAGGTGCACTCTTGCTGTGTCCTTGGGGAACTGCTTGGATTTGTATAAATAATCACTCCTTGATTGGAGCAGGAAATGGACCTGGGGCATTTCAGGGCTGTGCTTGTGTGAATTGGAACAGTTGTTGTTCTCTTGTTCTCTCCCTCTCTCCTCTATCAGACATCAGGAACAGATTTACCTCACAGAAAATTTCTGTTTCCACACAGGGAGCTCAAGAAGAAGATTCTTTGGTGTCAGATTATAAGTGAATACAAATCTCATTTAATCTTTCATTGAACATCTAAGACAATTCATAGAACCTCTCTCCAAATCCTTGTCACGGCACTCTTGATAGAGTAGAAATTCTCAAATAATAAATACAAAACATGTAAAAGATTTTATTAGCCTTTTAGCACATCATGTTAATCTCCTGATAGCTAATATTATGAGCAAGTCTATGTCTGGAGAGAGTAATAACAAAGACCTTAGGAATAGAAATAATGTCTTTTTAACTTCCCAAAGAGGATTCAAAGAGCTAGTTGATTGTTATGAAAACTGCTGCTCTTATTGAACTTATTAAATTGGTAGAGCATTAATCTGATTACTTGTAAGATGTTGTCCCTTAAGAATGTATTTGACAATGATCAATTGAATATATAAAATAAAGCCATGGAGATCAATAGCATTTGTACAAATTAAATATTCTACCCCATCTGATAGAAATATTTAGTATCGATAGATACATCATGTTCCACACTGAATCAGTAAAGTGTTAGAATAGCATTTAAATTATAAAATTCAGTACAGCTTTCTTTATCAGCTTTATTATAACAGATGTTAAGAAATTGTTCTGAATTATGTTTCAGACATTTCAAATAATATGTTTTATCTTGTTGGGGTAAAAAAGGAAGAAATACTGCAGAAGGAAGTCTTTGTTAACAGGAAATCTCCAAAGCCCAAGTCCTGTAAAGCTACAGATATTTAAATACTTTTAAAAGCTTCAGATTATGAATTGGTCTGGTATCAGCTTTCTTGCTGTACAGTTACGTGTCACCTTTTCTGTTTTTTCTTTCCTGAACAAAGCCTGATTTTAATACACTTTCTCCTCTCTTCCTCTTGATGTCCACAAGCTGGTGGTTAATGGACTAGAAACTTTGTCATTCCTTTAATAACAGAAAGATTTTCATAGTCAGCAGTGGAAGGGGAGAAAATGGAAGTGCAAGTCCTAGGGGTTAATTGCTGCTTTGTTCCCCTTCTACAAATTTTCTCCAAGGCCAGGCTTAGCTTTGTCTAATATTTTCATAGTGAGAGTAGAAATTTTTTTCAAGACATCTGTGTCTCAATAGATAGAGATGCCTAAAACTTAAGTTGGATATAAATGTAATCCCGGCGTAACAATACTGATTTCGCTTGACTTAATCAGAGCCTTAGCTGGGCTTTGTGGTTTCACAGAAGGCTGTTTGTTAACCACATCGTGTGGGTTCCAGCGCTGCAGCTTGTCGGCAGCTCGCTTCGTCTGCTCCCGGAGCAGGAGGGGCTTAAAGCAGCACTTGAAGGACAACGTGCTAAAAAATTAGCATTCAGCAGTTTTGCAAAGAGGCAGCGTGAGCGTAGCAAGGTCAGGTGCACGAGCAAAGCGGGATTTCCAGTTGCCATTTCGTGAATTAAAACATCAGATTTACTCGTGGTCGATTTTGTTTATGTGGCTGAACTAAAAACATCAACGCCTTCACGTGTGATTAGTATTAAACACTGTTCATTACATGTTTCATCATGATAGATGCCCCCAAATTCAAAGTATAGCCTGAAACCATCTTTTAATCCCCTGAAATTCATGTGGGTTTAAGGGATTTTCTGATAGTTCCAAGCCTCAACCCTAATTTCTTGTTTCTGTTATTTGAACCAAGCCCTTTCGAGTATTTTACAGTATTTTTCTGGTTGTTTTTGTGGTTGTTATTTAAGCTTTACTGAAATATTTAAACATATTTTTTACTGTATGTGTTTTAAGCAATGCATCAGTTGTGAGGCATATCTGTCACACAAAATGTGTGTCCAACTCATGGAGATTTGAGTCCTAATTTAGCAAAAATTGCCCGTCTAACATTTCAGAGGTCAGAGATACTTCTGATTTTGACTTTAACCCAAAATCAATCAAATTACCACTCTCCATCTGGGAATGAAATTAGAATTAATTAATCATGTTGGGTCCTGCTTCGTGGGCATTTTCCTTAGTCTCCAACTGTGCCCTCTGAAAGAAAGTGCTAGGATCCTGTGGTAGGCAAATATGGAAAATAAATCAGCATAGTAGGAGCTAGTAATGGGCTTATAGTCAGAACCATCAGGTTTACAAGCCAGAACATTAGCTACCTTCATTTGAGGCTGTCTTGCAAATACTTGTGTTCACCTGGAGCAGGTGTGATTTATCTGCGTTGGCTGGTGCTGCACAGCTCACTTTTTCGTATGTTCTCCCTCTGGGATCATACTTACCCAAGGATTTCTTCAGCAGCACAGCATGGATAAGGAGCCAGCAGAAACTGGGGCTGAAGGGGATGAGGAATGCTCCCTCTCAAGGTGTAACCATGGCTTGATTTTTCCCAAATCTGTAGAGGAGGAGGTATCTGGTTTCAGATAGGAGCTTTCTTATTGAAATACTGTGGGTGGTCCACATGAAGGGTGCAAAAGAGAGTGCAGAGTGTGTGTAGTTGCTGTAAAGAGCTTGGAACGATTGTAGGATTCAGTTCAGACTTGGCAATATTTTACTTGAAATAGCTTTGTATTTAATACATGTTATATGCTTCACTTCTGCATTTTATCTGCATTTCATTAATGGGAGTGGTTTCTTTACAAGTGCATGCCAAGCTAAAAGAAGGATGGGAGAGATTTAGCCTGTGTGCAGGAGAAGTGGCAGATCCCGACTAAGTGTCAGAAGGGTTTGGCTGTGTTGGACCACAGCGTCTTTCCAGAAAGCACCAATTCTCCTCTCAGTGCTTGCAGTAGGCTGGGTGCCATAAAACACTGCTAATGTATCAATATAGCAAAGGTTTTCACGTGTGTAAATAGAAGTACACATACTTAATGCAGTCATTTTTTAAGAACTGAAAAAAATACCTACAGTATAATGAAAAAGTTGCATGATGGGAGAGAAGACTGAAAATCCCAAAAAATATTTTAAAATCTGAAGTATTGCAACTTGTCTCTGCATTTACCAGGAATTACTGCTCTTTTCTTCAAGACTCCCCACAGTATAGCCCACACAATTTATTTTGTAAAGTATCAGCTGATTTGAAGCAACAAGTAAGATACATTTTTAGATCATTATATAATGTAAAAATGAATTCTTGCCACATTTGCCAAGAGTCAAGAGCTGTGCAGCTGCATGTTGAAGGAGTAGGTAGGTACTCAGTGGGAAAGGCCGGAAGAGGTGGTGGACTCCCCAAAGGCAGACAAGGATTATGCGAGGGTGTGCATTTTCTTGGCAGCTGTATAGTACCAGATAAAGAAAAAGCAGAGCCAGCAATAAAGATGGATTATATTTGTAGAACCTAGAGTGGTTTGGGTTGGAAGGGACCTTAAAGATTGTCTATTTCCCCCTGCCATGAACAGAGACACCTTCCTCTAAGCAAGGTGGGAAGCCCAATCCAGCCTGGCCTGGAACACTTCTGGAGATGAAGCATCCACAGTTTCTCTGGGCAGCCTATTCCAATGCCTCACCATGCTCACAGTAAAGAATTTCCTCCTAATATATAATCTGAATCTAAATTCTTGTTGTTTAAGGCCATCACCCCTTGTCTTATTACTCCTTGCCCTTGTGAAAAGTACATCACCAGCTCTCTTGTAGCCCCTTCAGGTACTGGAAAGTGCTGTAAGGTCTCCCCAGAGCCTGCATTTCTCCAGTCTGAACAACCCCAACTCTCTCAGGCTATCTTCATAGGAGAGGTGCTCCAGGCCCTCTTCTGGACTCCCTCCCTATAGAGGTCACAGTGCTCTCGTGAAGGATATGACAGATCTCAGTTTATATCTTTTGTGTGATGGCCAGTGTAAGCCATTGTATAGATGAGATTTACTCAAAACTGTAGCTGCAATTATAACTGGAGTTTGTGGCTCCTGAGGGCATCCTGCTCAAGTTAACGAAAAATAACAGAAATGTAACAGTTTGGAGTAAAAGATCAGTTACCAAGACATGTTTGCACAGGCAGGATAGAGTGATGCAAACTTTTTCACATAATTAATTTATTACAAAAGTTTTACCAAAGCTATAGAACAATGTTCATATACTCCAAAGATATCCACCCACCTTTCTCTCTCCCTAGTAGTATTTATGCATGTATAAAGAACAAAGTAAAGAGAGGATCATTCCCAGAGAGATACCAAATTTTAAGAGAAATTCATGAAGAGATGCAACATACATTTCATGTTTTGATGCAGCATCTACCAGGGGGCTTACAGGCTCTGTTGTATATTAGCTGAAGAAATTGTTTAGCTGTGTGTATTGCTTTCTAAGGACTTGTATAACATTAATTTCAAAGGAGTTGTAATTATAGCTGTGTCTTCTGAGAGAATATCTTTTCCTCAAAGACAAGCTCTTATTGAGGTGGTAAATAATAAAAATGTGGTAAATGTAATAAAATCACAGCATTACTGCTCAGGTCATACTCCTATGCATGTGTTAAGTGATTCTTTTCTGTTATAATTTTTCATATTTCATCTTGAAAGATTTTTCCTGTGATTTGTAGCTATACAAATGACTCTCCAAGCATAAGGAAGGCTGATTTTTCATACCATTCACAGGCCCAGAAACTTGAGTTCCAAATTTTCAGTTTCATGTTGTGACATGAAAATAACTTTATTCTTATTTGTGAGGTTTTCCATTTCTTGTATTGAGGCTGTGCAAAAGAGACTGCAGAATTCATTTGAAGGTTAGAATAAAAGACCTGAGTAAATCAAACCAAGAGATCTTAGTAATATCTAGAAAGTAGAAAGCCCTCTTACCACAGTTATCCCTTAATAAAAACACCAAAAACAAACAAACAAACAAAACCTCTGTAAGAAAACATCTCTCTGAATGAGAACGTCACTTTCTTAAAAAATAGAAATAAAAACCCAAGAAAAACAGAGACACCCCAAGACCAGAACAATGCATGCAAAAGGAAAACATTTCTTTCAGTAGGTGTACCCTTCTCTACATTTTGTCACACATCAGATGAAATCATCCCTTTGATCCCCAGTTTAAAACTTTCCTTGCTGCCAGCCTGAGTAAGCCTGAGAAGCACAGAGCCAACCCCCTTGCATTTGCTATGCCATATGACCACTGCAGTTTTTAAAAAGAATATCATTTTCTTCTCATTGCTGTGTTTCTCTGGCTTTGTTAAGTGTGGGAAATTAATGTAGACTTTGGAAGAGTTCCATCAACTCTAAAACAGCCAGTAAGGAAAGAGTCCAAGAAGGCTCAAAATTCCAGCAGCACTGCCTAATCTAGCCCATTATTTAGGATTTATTTTGTTGTTTTCAGTTTTCTGTGTTACTTATGCTGTCTTTAACTGCTGAAGCGTGTTTGAGGCTATGAAGCTCACTTCCAGGAGCTCCATACTCCAAAGACTTCTCAGTGGCTGCCCTGACAGAGGAGTTCAAGCAGATTGAAATGAGTTGAAAGGTGGAGTAGAAAGGCACGCAACTTCAGAGCCCAAGAGTATGCAAGAAGAGATATGGGACAGATTTTTCTTTTCTTAAGCTGGTTGATTACACTACCCTAGAGAAGTCAAAGGACCTTGTACTGCTTTGGTTGCCCTCCACATAATAGCAAGGCATCTCTCAGAAAGCGTGGGATCCTTGGATAAAAAATTTTAGACAGCATTACTTTATGAAGAATGTCAGAGACACAGGTCTTTGTTGTCCTTGCTGTTCCAGCTGTGCTCTTAGTGATTAGTCTAGCACTCGGATCTTATTGTATGTCAACTCTCTTCTATTTTTAATTCTTATTATATTGTTAAAGATTTTTAAATGCTTTTTTTTCCCCATCCCATTTTAGCCTTCATCCTCAGCACAGGATATGGTATTTCATACAGCTCTTGTCTGTTTTGCTTGAAGGAAAAATAGATATTATTTTGTTTTAGGCAATGACTATTTTGACACCTCTGTCTTGCAGTTATTTCTCAAATGACAGAGTAACACTTTCTGTATATACACACAACATATTATAAAGGAAAACATGAAAGGCTATAGTTATTTCATTACCATTGGATTTTTTCATTATAGGTGTTACTTGCTCCCCTACTGTTAAATTGACCCACTGAAAAATTGATAAAAAGATGGTGTGAAATTGCCCTACTGTACGTTCAGTTTGAGTTTGCTCTGTGCCATTTACAAATACTAAACAAAGCTACTTTAGTATGCAAAAATAATATGGTTCTTGAATTGTTTTGAAGCAAAGAATACCTATAAAATTTGCCTCAAATGCTTAAATAAAAAAAAATTACAACCTCAGAAAAGTTCATTTTAATTTTCAAATTGAGCGTGGTTATATATAGAGGAATTGAATGCCTTGAGAGTTCCAAAATTTCTTAAAATAGTCTCCTCTTTTATATATGGAGGTTTGTGCTATTTTTTCCCTTAAAATCTGGAACACTTTGTTTTAATCAAGAGATCAATTACTGTGCTGAAAATGCAGCTTGACATATTAACCAGCTTGAAGAGAATGGAAACTTAAACTATCTTCTCTCCCACCATCAGCCAGATGTTCAGACCTTCACCTTTTGATCCCCTGAGCCAGGGTTGAGGAATTCTGAGTTCTCTGCCAAAGCTACAGTGCAGTGTGCTGACTCTGTAGTGGTAATTTATATGTACTGACAGTATGACTGTGGCTGTCTTTTGACTCTTCTGTTGATACCCTCACATATATTTTTAAATTTTTTAATAGGAATTAATGTCTTCAGGATTCCACCTCTTATTTATATGGAAAGATACTTTTCTTAACGTCTCATTTACATAGCATTATATCAGACCGCATAATCGTACTAAAATACTAGAAAGAAAATTGCCTCAAGTTTTTTTTTTTACTGTGTAATGCCTCTCCATCCCTTTGCATATTTTAATGCACAACCACTGCAAGGGAGTCTTGCAAATTTAAAGACAACAGAGCAAATCATCTAGTGGCATTCCTTGGGCTGTCCTTTTCTTTTCTCTGTCACCAAAGTGGGAGAGAGCAGTTTGAGTATGTACAGTCCTGTCGAGGTGCCTGAGATTTGGATCTTTCTGCCAGCCCAGGCAGGGCATTCCTTGATCGGGGTGCATAGATTAACTCTATAGATGTAGAGCATATGTTGTAGGTCTTGTTTATTTATATAGAGGCACACGCTGCGTGCCCTGCTGAAGGAATATCTACCATAAGGAGAAGGATCCATGATCCTGGTGTCAGTGTGCTCTGTGCCCACTCTGCTCCTTCTAGGACACAGTTACATCGAAGAACAGAATTACTTTTATAAAACTGACAGAGTTAGAATGGTGGAAGATTTAATTAAGTGAGATAACTCTGAAAAGTGCTGCTTCATCTCTTCAGAGCAAAGTGTAATATGTGAGTTATTTGACTCTGTGGTTCCAGGGTAGCCTGTGTAGATTTTATGTCAAGTCGGACTTATACTAGTAGTGTTCTTAGTATGTTTCTAGTTTTATGGGTAAGAAACTATAACTTGCAGGTCATTGCAACATATACATAAAACAGGAGACAGAAAGAGTCATACTGGAGAAATATGATGCAACTCAACCACACTACACCAGTTAATGCCACTGTAGCTTTTGGTGTATCCTTAACCTTCCTGTTTTCTGTGCCCACTGACGTCTTTCATCCCATTGACAATGCAGTTAGAAAAAGTTTGGAGTTTAATGTTTATGAGTTGCATGGTTCAGAGTACAGGTCTTCTGCACCCCTGCTGGCTCTGCCCAGAGTAGTTTTCTGGAATACCTGGTCTCAGGTGTGCACGTAATGCCAAGCTGGAGAGGAGTTTGCTTAGCAGTTGTATGAAATTGAGAGCTTGGGAGTAATTAAAAGGTGAAGAGGAAAGGATGGTGTTACAAGTTATATTAACCTCTAACCACGTTTCTTGCCAAAGGATTTGTGCATGGTAAAGAGATACCATTTGCCAAGTGCTAACGTTACTGCACTTTACTTTGATACCTGTCAAAATGCTTTATTTTTACAGTTTTTGTCTATATTTTCCTTAGGAGACCAGAAGTCTTTGGAAGTGTGAGAAACACTGTTAAATGTGCCATGAAGGGACAGAAGGGAAAACCTAAAGCAGTTATGTTTCGTCGAAATGTTTTCACATATTATTTCTGTAAAAGCCTTTGGATCAGTGCTGTTTCAAGCACTGAAATTGAATCCTAGCAATGAAACTCTCATGGTTCAATATTTTGTAAACATTAATATATAATAGGAGAAATAGGATTAAATTTGTTTCTCTAAGTGGAAGAATGCAGTATTGAAGAGGTTGGTGAAGCCACCGAAACCAAATATATTTTATGGTATGTGATGTAAAGTTAAAATATTCCTGAAAGAAAATGTGTATCATTTGTAAAACAACATTATTTATATTTATAGATTTTTAATCTTACTGCTCAAATGTTTTGCCTTCTAAGTTTAAATTATTTTAACTTTCTTTGCTAGAATTTCAAAACTATAATGAAGTTTATTATTTTCAGAATAAATATCTGAATAGCATATTAAAACCGAAACATTTGATGTGTTCTCTTAGTTTATAAAACCTTCTTGGCTGATGCTTGAATTGAGAATCATATTCTTTATTACTACACAGCGGAACAATTTTAATTGCTCCCTTGAACATTACAATACTTCCAACCATGAAAAACAGCATAATAGCCATGAGAGTCAGCCTGTGTTATTTCAGTCACCTTTCCCATTTGACAGTAAAAAACATATATTTAAAGAGAGAAGCTGCAGTCATGTAAAAATAATTTTTGAAAGCTACTGCTGGCATAGTAAGGAATGGAAATAAAGGAATTCTGATGAGGAATATGATCTACTTTGTCTAGCAGAAAGAGAAAAATCCTAAGTGAAACTGAATGAGGAAATCATCCAATAAAATTTAAAAGCTATCCTTTAAATATCATAGAGTGTATTAGTTGCACCAAATACCAGAATATAAATATAAAAGGCAGAGTAAAATCATCTAAATGACAATTAAACAATGCTTTGTGTTCTGGTTAAGAACATTACAGGACAAAAGGACCCAACAAAATTGAGAAAAGCTGGATTCAAACTGCCTTGTACTGACCAGGAAAGAATCTGATGAGCTTCAGTGAGCCTTAGACCAGCCTGATAGGAAAACCACTTGAAAATATGGAGGAACTATTTAGCCAAAAGTCAGTCCATTTTTTCCTTTACCAGAGAACTTTAATAGAAGAATCTATTGAGTGTTACACTGGTAAGAAAAAAAAGCCACAGAAATTTCATAAAGGTGTTGTGGGAATTTTCTCTCTTTTTGAAACTGAAAATTGTTTTTCAAGTACTGAAATAAGTACGGAAATCCATCTCCCTTTCAGTAAAAAACTCTCATCTAAATTTTTATTAATCTGGTTCAGTTCCAGATAAGGTACTTTTAGGAGAACCTCAGTATTTCTGATACACAGATCAGCATTCATACCTTTAGGGTAAAGGTACATGCACTGCTCATCTCACTATGAATATATATATAATTCTAAGGGTTGTTCAAGCAGCTTGGTATGGAGTTTTGAAATGGAACTGTTGTTGGGGAATAGCTTTGAGTTCCACTTACTCCTCTGGCTGGCCCATGATGTCACAGAGTGGTGGCTGCCCCAGTGCCATCCACAGACTTTGTCAAAATGGCACTTTGCACCCCAAGTCTGTTGTGCAGTGCTCTCCCTCCCTCTAACCTGTGTGGAAGAGCAGCAGTAAAATTGATGCATAAGATGATGAGTTTACAAGACTCATTAACGTGACTGAAATTCCAATGATTGTGTTCTCAGTACAGGCATATGGAACACTAATCTTTAGATGCAAATCAGAAGAATATTTTTCTAAAAGGACTTTTCTATAGTGTGATATCTTCAACAACTTTATCTGAAATGACAAACAGACTGGCCTTTCAAACAGTGTGCCTAAATAGAACTCTTAATCATATTGCATTTCCTCCCTCACCTGCTGTGTGACATTGCTCACAGATTTTCTGTGTAATTACTGACCTTTGATTAGCAGTGGAAAAAATATCTCACTGCTGTATCTGGCCATTCTTCCTCTCTCTCATTTTGAGTACTTGTTTACCAGTTCTTAGGGCAACATTCATGCTATTCACCATTGTCACAACTGAGCGATTTAGATCACTTAAAGAATCACCATTAAAGGTAATAGTAAAAGTGGTTTTAATAAGATGTTGTAAAAGTGCAGCTTAGCAATGTTTGATGGCAAAGTTTTCTCTCTTACATGGATGAAACATATAAAGGAAAAGCAAGTTAGGATTGAGCTAGAATTATTTGCATGGAGACCAAAGATGCAAAAGGGTAAGAGAGACCCTCTCAACAAATCATGGGGTTCAAAATATGCACCCTGACTTTCTAAACTCCCATTGGATGACTGTCTAAACTGCCATTGGAGTTTGGGTGCTCCTACTTCCAGGCTTAGCCTCAGATTTGGACAAAAGTTTATATCTAATGGAATTGACTATGTGTGTTCCATTTAGTATGAATTCAGCATGCTATTAGTCACTCACCAAGGATCTCTTGGAATAAAATGCCTCACTGCCTTGGGTAAGGAAGGATCTCTTAGTCTGAGAAGAAAGGAATCTCGTATCTTGAGAGGTGTCCCAGTTCAAGAGGAGAGTCACCTGGCATGCAGCCCAGTGGCAATGTAGAGGAGAACTCCAGTTGGACTTATCCAGAGATCTGTGGTACTTCAATGTGGTCTTTATTTGTTCCTTGACAAATGAATCTTGGAAAAGCCACACGCTCTTCATGTGTTGATCCCACAGTGGGTGTTCCAAACTTGTATGGATGCTCGCTGTCTCACTCTGCTTCTCTGTGGGTGTCACAGAGGAGTTCCTGGCCTGGCTATGGCTCAAACATTTATTTCCTTTGGAGCTTGTACCAAAGTATTGCTGGTTTGGTTAAGGGGGTCACAACCACTCTGAAGTAATTCCCTGGCTCAATGACCAGTTTGAAGTTAGGTTCTTTTTGCTGATCTAGCAGTGTAAATACTGCATACAATACAGCAGTTTCACTGCATTAGTAACAGGTCTTAAAATCCCGTTTATTTCAAGTTACCTAAAAATATCAGGCTCTAAGTTTCATATCTCTTCCTGTTTTATCAAACTTTACAATTGTTTGTAGAATGCATTCTCAGTCAGAACACAGAATCCAGGTTGTTGCTTTTAGAAGATTTAGTTCCCAATTTTAGAGCCAAACTCCATTTTCTTTTTGTGAGCCTGCTCTATTGATCCATTTCTCTCCAGAGGAAAATGGGGTCAATACCTTAAATTATAACTATGAAATGAAAGGATACAGGAGAATCTTATACTGTTCCTCTCTGGTTTTCACTTTTTCAGATTCATACCTCCTGTTTATCACAGCCCCTCATTCCTACCATTTACCTTTACCACAGGATTGATCTCATGCTTGGTCCTCCAGAAGGAGATCTTTTCATGACTGGAAGACATCAGAAAAATCTGCCACTTCCTGTGGGAACTTATTCCAATGAATGATCAGTTTCACTACTAAAAATCCATGTTTTATTTCTGATTTTAATTTGTCTGGCTTAAGCTTTCACATACATATTGCACTTTGATTTGCTAAGTTACCTTTAGAGTCCAATATTCAGTGGTTTCTCTTTCACAACTTTCCAGGTCCTGCTTTTCCTTACAGCTCTCCAGATTTTCCAGTATCTCTTGTAAATGCACTGCAGTGTGCTGGGAATGCTTACTGATTCCCATTAGGTTTTCATGAGCTTTGGGTTCCTTTCTTTCTATCACCACATCTTATGGACAAGCCCTGTTGACTGCAAATTCCTCTAAACATTTTACTTTTTACCACTCTTTGAGGCATTCTGTGGTTTTATCAGGAATCACCTTTTAGCTTGGTAATGAAAGTTGTTGAATAGTGTTTATTCTGGAACTGATTTGTGGAAGAGAGTATTGGAACCACCTATTTAAGTCATGAATATATATTCCTCCATCATGGCCATTATGTGAATGCAAAACCTTTGGTGGAAACTTTGGGATGTTGTTAAATTAGCAACTGAACCAGAAATTTGCCTAAATATAGGACCTATATGTTTAGCCAATTCATTCAAATGTTCTGTTTCAGTGCACTTTCACATTATTTTCATCCCAAGTTTGTCTAGTGATGATCTAGAAACTGTCTAGTGCCTTTGGGGGGAATAAATCTCTTTTTCTCATAAAGGTTTAGGAACTCTTTATTTATTCTGGTTTTACATACTGCTGTCCTAAAAGTTCTCAACAGAATTTGCAGAATTTTTTTAAATGAAACTGTATCCAATAGTGATTTGAGTATATACATTTTAGATTGGTTTTTACAGGTATTAACTATTTAAATAAATAATAAGCAACAATATTTCAGTAGGCTGTTAAAGTTTGAAACAAGTTTCTACTACATATAAAGCATTTTCATTATAATTGCTGTGGTGCAGTCCTTCTGTCATCTGAAACCTATATAATAAATCACAGAGGGAGAAGTAAACTGATGATGTGAAAATACTAATGGCACGTGGATGTGGATGTGGCTGTTGCCAGCAGATGATATGAAAGATTCTAAAATTATCCTAATTGATAAGTATAACAAGTATTAATCTTCTTTTCCAGATTGCAGACAATTGTGTGGTTTATATTGCAACTTCTCTGATGGAAAAAGCAGTTTATAATGAAATATTAATGCTTGTGACATTTTGCTATGCTGGGGGGAAGAGGGTGTCATTTGAAAGCAGCCTGCATTATCACAAATACCAGGGTGTTGTTTTTTGTTTTTTTTTTTTAATATTAACTTTGACATTCTTACAATAAATTAAGATTCAGTGCCAGGATTATGAGCTTCATCCTTCTCATGGTTTCTGCTATATGATACCCATTTATCAAACTTAAGTGGCCAAATCAATAGAGTGCTTCCGTAGCAGGTAGTAATTGCTTTAGACTTATTACCTATACTAACAGACTTTGAGTTCTTACCATTATTCTTTGCTGAGTATCCCAAGTTGCTTTTTACAGAAAAGGCTGGTATACCGCTGTTTTTCCCTTAATACATGTTAAGTGTGTAAGGTTGCTCTGGAAGAACCGATAAGTGGGTGGGTTATTTAAACTGACTCTCCACAATGTACAGTTGTACACAGTAGCCACATTCTCCAGTTGTTTATGCTCAGTCCATGCTGGGAAGTCCTTTGCAGTTCATTTTTCATTTTTGTTCATTAGAAGAAACATTGTCTGAGATAATACTTTCATTGTGCTTACCTTTTACAAGCACTCTGCATTTTCAGATTAACTGAAAGGTTTATTGGTGCTGGTATTAGAAAAATTAAGCTTTTATGGCCAGTGAAATGTGTTTTTCTCTCCTGAGATAATGACTTGTACACCTGGCACTTTTATGGCATCTAATGGATTTTATTTTTAAACAGCTTTAATTAAGCTTGTGGTGTCACATGACACAAGCAAGCAATGGGGTTTTTTCCTTATCTCACAAATCAAGATATTAAAATAGGTTAATTAATAGATAACTATGGCCTTGAGATCTTATTAGAAGACTAAATATTTCATAGTTTAAGAACTGGATTATAGGGTGCTATAAACTGCAGATATTATATCATCTTTAAACACTTGCTGCTTTTACAGGCATTTGGCTAATATTTTTTAGTAACTATTTACACAAATTGCCCTTCTCATATTCAGATGTATGCCTCATATACTTGGTTTAGATTGGTGCTACTGCAGAAAAGAGAAAGATCCATCCTACCAGGAGAAGCAGACCATCTAAAATCCAGAAAGCTGGATGGCTGCATTATTGATGTTTTCCTTAAGCTTGGCATTACCTTATTTCTGACACTTTGCAGAGGGAGAAATCCCAGGGTGACCTTGTCCAAACTGCACTGTACAGCAACAGGAGAAAAATTCTGGTGGGCAGTTTGTTTTGCTTTTTTTCTTTTTTTTATAAGGAAGTACTTGTACTCTACTCAAGAGAAGTAGTATTATTCATTCTCAGTTTTCTATTCAGATTTGTTTAAGATTATCTGCCCCAAGGGATAGAGGGAAACAGAAGTGAAGGAAAGAATATCACATATGGATATGCAATATTCATACAGACAGGTGGAACATAATGCTTTGAGCCCAAACTGTTGGGAGAAAATGTGTGTAGTTCTTAGCCCTGAGAGAATCAGGAAAGCCTTAGAAGTCCAATCAAGTAATAAACAAAAGATTTAAATAATATAGCAATGACAGTAAATATTATGGAAGAATGTTTTCATTTTCATAGCTCTTGAAAGTTTAATGACTATTTCATTTGAGCTTCGACTTTTTTCATAAGGACCAGAAAGACCAACCATTAACTTCAAAATGAACCATAAACCCTGGAAGATTAGGCAATTCATCTTACTTGTGTGCATAGCATCTGCCATGGTGGATTTCCAAGTCAATCTGTAGATGTTATCACACAGTAAAAAGCTGAGTGAAAATAATTCATATTTGTAAACTTAGTGAGCCCTTCTCTATCACAGTATTATTTCAAACATTTAAGGACACTTATTCTGGATATCTAGTCCTGCATATTTAGAAAGCAAATAAACAGCCATACTGGGAGGACAGTGCTTTGCATTGAAAGATGAATGAAAAAAAGCAGAAGAAGAGTATCAGATGAATCATGTTTCTCTTCTTCTCTGTGCATCTGCTTTTGTAAGCTTGTAAAACCTCCATTCCTGAAAAACTGATCTGCAAGTTAACTCTTGTGTAAAAAATAAATGTGGCATTTATCTGCCATTTTTTAATGTTGTCATTTTTCCTCACATTGGATGTTCCTATGTCATTTATAAAAATACAGTTAGTATAACTTACAAAAGTTATTTATAGAACTCAAGCTTTAAAAGCTTACCCATGCATCCTGAACATTTGCCAGGTTTACACTACCACTCTGTCTCAATGGCTAAAAGAAAAAACAACTGAAGGTAACCTAATAAAATAAAGTTTGGAAAGGCAGGAAAGGGGCGAGGCAAGGTATTGTTTGATAATGTATAAAAACCAGTGTTCTAAAATTCAGAATGGCCAACTTTGACTTTTTTAGGAAAGAGCTTAGTTTATTAACAATTCTTATATTTACCACACCCTTCCTGTGGAGATTCTCATTTCATCTGAAGTGCTTCTGTGGGATGCAGCAGAGAAGGTAACACTTTAAAGCACTCTCTCATCTTCAAGTTGTTTAGTTCAAAGACATATTGGGGTGGTTGCCACCTACTTCTTAAAATGTGAGGTGATAATAGTTGTGCTTGTGGTCTCAGCCTGTGCTGATGCTGCAGTGCCAATGAATAAAGTGTGGTTAAAAGGTCGTAGTCTTGCTGCAAAACTCAATTGATTGTGAACTCATTCTGAGAGTACAACTTGTGAGAAAAGCTATTGTTTTGGCTTAGTAATTTTTCCAACCACAGTGGTGTCGTAACTGCTACCTTCTTTTTCTTGTTAACAGATGTTTCATTAAGCAGGCTGAGAAATACTTCCATAGTTTCATGGACTCATAAAAATACAATTTGGGGTAGCTGTTTTGCCTAAACAAATTCTACCACGTGGTGAAGGGAAACCACAAAAAGTCCTGTTCTTCAAATTTTGAGAAAAAGGTCCATACCTATGATCCTGAATTTCAGTTATATGCTGGGAAAAGGAAATGACAGTTATATCAGAAGTGATAGTTTCAATTAAACTAGCAGTGTAATGTTTCATCTGTTTGCCAGGACCTGTTGCCTCTTTACCAAAGGGAAGAAATTACCATAATGGGAGCCTTAGAGGCACAGTAGTAACTAATGATTATGAGAAATACAATATGGTCAGGAAAAACTAGTTTCTTTGATATGTATATCATTATATTTCCTCTATGGATGATGTGTGTAGTGGGTAAGAGCCTTCAAAGATTGTCGGAGCAATCCTGTAACTTCATCATGTGTTGCCTTCATCACTTCAATGGACATGTGTAAAGCAGTGCTTAAAATGCATTTGATACAGTTTCTGTAATCCTTCTTTGAAATTTTGTTTGTCTGTAAGTGCGCTGGATTTATTCAGGTTAGTATGAGTCACTATTCCTTTGTTTAGAAAAATACTGTGTTGCCTTTTTGGACTGGGACCATATTTTCATTAAATGCAATGGCTGTATTACCTAAAGGAACCTTGGTCTGATTTGGATCTCTTGTCATTGCTCTATGAAAAGTAATAAGCAGCTCTCATGGATTTGGTGAGATCAGTGTGTTTAGCTCTAGTTACTGGACAGATGAGGTACTAAACCCATTTGACTACCCTGTGATAAGTTGGTGTTAGCAAGAGGATATATGTCATATAAATATTTGGAGTTAGAATTGTGGAAATGTCAGTCAACCCTACTTAGTTGGATGCTTGAGAAGAAATCATTCTCAGCAGCACAGATTTTGGAAGCTGAGGGTATCTAGGGCTCCCAAGGACTACAAAGATACCCATCTCTGTAGCTTTGTTTGCGTGCCTACAGTGAGAAGGAAAAATACATAAGCAGAGAGCAATTATGGTCTCCATAACAGCTATGTTCATTCAAGAAGTATTGAAAAAAATAAAAAAGCAAGGAAAAAGAAATTAGCAAGGAGACTGGGAGACATAGGCATTAAATCTAGGCATCTTAAAAAGGTACTTACTTCCAGGTCTATGCATGCATGAGTTTTATTTTGTGGAGTTGTTTGTCTTATTCCTTGTGGCTACATCATTTCTTAAGCCATACGATGAACTCTGCTGTTCAGATACTGTAATCCCTTTTCTGAAGTAAGATGTCATGTTTTAAAAATCTGTAGTCCTTCTGGTTTTTAGCCTTGCTAATTTTTTACACAGTATTTTAGCAGCAAAAGTTTGTAGTGTTCAGTGAGGTTGGGCTCATGTCATTTTTACATCTTTTTCACTTCTGCATGTGTCATTTTTGAGAACAGAATATATTTAACAGAATGTTATTGAAATTACCATGGCCATCAATGCCTGAATATCTTAAAAAATCCACACCAAAGAGCCATATTGCTTCAGTAGCCTGCAAACTTTGTTCTGCAAACTCTGCTTCAATTGCAGCTACTACCAAAAGCTTCAGGAGGCTACTGGCTTCATCAATAGGATGTGAAGTATCTAAATTTCACAAAACAGAGTTTCAAGTTTCTGGCACGCTGGTATTTTGAAGCAATTTAATTTAATAAGGCTTCTTTTTGCAGGAAAATCAGTAATATAACTGTTGAATTTTACAAGGATCACAGTGTAAAGAAGTTTCTAAGTATCAGGAGAGTAAAGATGATGTGTTTACAGGCGTAACCAGAAAATATATAGAGAATGGCTGAAAAAAATATTTTTAAAGAGAATAAATTGATACTGAGCTCTGCATTTCTGACCTGTTTAATTGAATGCATTTACCCAGAAGTGCTAAATGCAATAAGAAACATGGAGCTAGAGCTCTGTTTCCTTCTGTGAACAGTGACTGCTTTGTTTCTCACACCAGAAGTATTTCAATTGTTGCAGTTAGATATTGCAGAAAAAAAAATAAATTTCTTAGATGTGTTTTTTTACTATGTTTTGATTATATTCCCATCATTATAGAGAAAGATAAAGACCATTTCCCAAGATACTTAATAAAATAAAATCTTCAAAATTATTGCCCAATTAAGTGCAAACAAAATGAAAGTTAATATGGGTTCAGTTTTAGCCATCGGTAACTTTGACATATTTCAATCTTTCTGCTGATTTAGGATTTTCAGGAGTATAGCTGCCACTTGAGGAAAAAGAGTATGTTTTAGCCCAATGTCCCATGGGTTAAAGACTCCCATGGATTAAAGACTCAGCCTTGTTAGTTATCTTTTGAGTTCTTTGACTGTGTCAGATGGAGATGCTGTCAGGGACCTACCCAAGGTACCCTACCCATGCACACTTTGGTGCTGAATGATGCACTAAGAAAGGCTTTTTGGGGGCTGGGTCATTTGTGCCCCACTCTAGTGAAAAGCAAGCTTATCCTAATTTTTAAAAGCAAACATAAAATTGTATAATATTATAATGACTGTGTTAATGTCGCCAAGTGCCAGATTGGGTCCTATTGAAATCAGTAGTTGGCATTATTTTGCAAATGCTACTTTAGTTGTTAAACGACACTTAGCAAGATACCAGTGAGATTAAAGAGTTAGCACCTGTCTAGAGACAGATCTTCATTTTACAAAATCTGTATTGTTCAGGCCTTGATGTCCTGACCTAATGAACCGTATACTTGCAAAAACAGGGCTTCATGTAACCTAATATTTTGTTAGGAAAATTTACCTTCAATGAAATGTTTATTTTTTTGAGCTTGGTTACAACACACTTTTATCACTTCTGATCACTGAAAAAATTAAAATAGTTCTGCTCAGGTTCATGTGGGTGGATGTAAAACATATTTAGCATACCAGTACACACATATGAAAGACACCGTGATCAATTTAATTACAATTGTTAGCTTTTTCACTTATGTAAATTAAGAATGAGAAAATGAGAAAAATACAAACATTTCAGAACAAATTCTAGTACTGAGTCATCAGAAGGAAGCACTGTCACTAGTTCAGACTAACCACAACCAATTTGGCAACTTGGCACTACAAGAAATAAGGCACAATTACAGTAATACAGAAGTCAACTGCTTTTTATTTTTATAATACCATTGAAATAGCCAAGAAGGAAATTTAAATGCCTACCTCTAAAATAGTTGCATGTTTATGCCACAAATGAAAATAAGCTCAATAATTTTAAATTCTTTCTTTTTTGGGTGATCTTAAAGTATTTAGGAGAAAAAATGCATGGTATCATAAAAGGTACAAATAAATAATTTAATCTTTTAAGGAAAGATAATCATCAGGTAGCAGAACATTTCATTTGGTCTGATGTCCATGGCACTACACAAAAATATTATCTTCATGCAGGAAGATGTGGGGTTTATGTTAGACTAGTTGAAGGAAGAAACTAGCTGATTCATTTAGGAAAATGACACTACATAACTTAAATATTGAGAACAATTTTGTTTCATGCAAAAATAATTTCAGTCCTGAAAAGGTTCTTTACTCAGGCCAGGAATGATAAAAGAGATCTAGATCAAGTGGTTGATGGCAGAGTAGCCTTCAGTCAAACTTAAGCAATGGGCCTCTTGCTGAAAGTGTTTGTTGAGTGCTTGAAATTTCCCAGATCTTAGCTGATGATGGGTCTAAATTTTTAAAAATGTGCCTCTTTTTTTTTTTTTTCCCATGTAGTTTTCTCTTATTTGTTTAGTCCTAGATTATTCTAAAATATTTTTGGGGACAAATAAAGGATATAAGCTAGGAAAAAATGCTTAACAAATAGACTGAAAAAGGATAAAAATGAGATGCAAATAAGATACTTTTCAGGCAGAGGTTTTAATTACTTGGTTTCCAGTAATTATCATTCCATAGTAATGTAATAATGAGAAGCAGTAGATCTATACATAAAAGCTTATATGAAAATCTTCCATAAAAGTTATATAAAACATATACTGTTTATTATTTAAAAGTATTTTGGGCTTAGGAATGTTAATTTTACAGTTTTCACTTGCAAGAGTCTAGAACCTTACTGTTGAAATTTCAATTTCACAGACAAATAAACTGCTCTTTTTTTTTTTTTTTTTTTTTTTTTTTTTTTTTTTTTATCTCATTTGCTGTTTCATTTGCTGTTCACTGAATCCAGACATGTTTGAGCCACATGTGATCCCAGTTCCACAAGTTCTTAGCCAGATTCTTTCAGAGGAATAGCTCTCCTCCCTGGTTTTCCTTTCACCTTCCTGCCCTCTCCCATACCTGTGTCCTGGCCCCGTTCAGTGACTGCAGACCCCTACTCAGTAACCTCACACGAGCTACAGTTCCACCTTCTGCCCTCACCACTGCTCTCCACTGTGACACAAACTTCTCAGCAACATTCTCTGTGCTTTCCTGGTGCTTATAGCTCAGTTCAGGACACATAAATAAATAACACAGTTTCTGTTGTACTTGAAGTGACAGCATTATCATTGTTCTCGGAGGATTTGTGTGAATAACAAGTTTGGACTGATTACATTGAGTGTCATCTGTTCTCCAGGAAAAATGGAGATGATTGATAAAGATAATAATTTGTTTTCATTGGAATAAATACATAAAGAAATGTGTGATGGTGGAAATCTGGGGTCTGGTATTTAGATTAACACAGACTTAATCTGGTTTCTGCTATCTGGACTAATTTTTGTAACCTTGTGTTGTCATGAGCAGATGTTCCTTAGCCCAAGGCAGTGTTTCATTTAAAACAACATAAGCAAAGTAAAATAACTAAAGCACTGTAGATTTTTCTAAACTGTGAAGAAAACCCAGAAAAAAAGTTACTGTGGTCCTTCACAGAGGAAAGACAATCTAACAATAGTCTCATGTAACTAACTGGAAGGACTTGGGGAGATTTCTAACGATAATCAGTTTATTTCTAAATATTATGAAAAGGTTCTTGTTGTCTTTGCATATCCTAAGAAGTGGGCTTTATTCAGGTGACTTACTTGAAACTGGTGGGAACAGACTAATATTGGATGAGTCTTCACACTGTTTTTGCTGTCACAGGAGGAATTAAGTAGTATTTACCTGACTTCAGTGCAGTGAGCATGTTATATAAATTTGTTACCAAATTAGCAATTTGCATTATAATTACATTGAATATAGTACAATTTTTCTTGATTTCACAAATAAGTCATATAGATTAAGTAGACTTACAGTGTATGTTATGTTACAGCTATGATTTACAAGAGGTTGGTTGATTTTCAGAAAGGAGAATACATATAATACTGCCTTACTCTAACATATTTGTTATTATGGGGTAAAGACCCTTATCCAAAACTGATCTACTCTGAGACTTACCCTTCTCCCACTTGATAGAGCATTGTGTCAGGGTTTTTAAAATAATACTATATTTATGTACAGAAGGGCTCCGTTTTGCTTTTTTTGCTTTTTTTTTTTTTTTTCATTTAACACGTGTAATCCACAAAGTTAATAGTTTAAGTGGATTGGGAATCTGTCTGTGATTTGTCCAGGGTAAATCTCACTGAAATAATCTCATCTCACAGAGACAGGGAAACAAACCTGAATGCAGGATGTTGTATTTCCTAAATCTAAGAAAAAAATATAATAAGGGGGGGTTTTTTCCCATGTTTTTGTAACAAAACCGATTTTTCATTATTTATTTCATTATATTTCATTATATTCTTCATTCAACTAGAATGGGTTTGTTGTTTCAGTTTAATGCTTAATTTGATATTATTTTATTGTATCACTAGAGTTCACAAGAAACCCTACTTCCCTTTCCAAAGAGTTGAATAAAACATTTTAGTAGCATTTGGGGGGTTTTTTTAACTGTAACAAAATACCACTTTTCTCCAGTGTTAGCTTATTATTTGTAAATATAAAACTCAGTTCACTAGCATATCTCGTCTAACTCTTTTTTTTTTTTTTTTTTGTCTAGACCAAGGAATATCATTACCACACGTGTGCAAATAAAATAATGTTTTCTACTTTTGAAGACAGTTAATAATAACTTATCAACAAATTAACTGGTAAACAGTGAGCATGAAAAGAGATCTAATTTTATTTGTTGGAATAGGGAGGGTAAAAATAGTTTATGAATAGCCTGAAAATTGGCAGTGTTAAATAAAAATGAGGAACTTTTTATAGGGACAGTCTAACTAGCTTTGCTACTTTGTGTCTGCTTCTGTATACCAGGGAAATTTTAATCCAGTTTTTAGGTATCTGTTTCAGATTAGTACACCTATTTCAAATTTTTATTAGCTTTATGTATGGTGTCAATGTTTTATTTGATTCCACATCTGTTAAAAAACCATAAAATGGTTTATGGAAATACTTTAATCAGGATACTTTAGGCAATCATTTAGCATTGTAATTTTCAAGGATAATGCCCCATTTTTAATCCAGAGCTAGGTAAAATAAGAGCTAGGTAAAATAAGGTTTATTACTTGCCATCATAGAGAAAGGAGAATTAATAACGTTAGAATTAAAAAACAAGAACTGAGTGTAGTTGAAATTACCTGTATCCTGGAAGACATTTTAGCAAGACATTATGATTCACCACTTCAATTGTAAGTTGGAAATTTATTTTTTTTTGAAGCCCACAGCTGATTTAATAACTAGCAGAAGCCTCACTGAGTTCATTGCTGAATGTTATTAAAATTTCTGTTTTCTTTTGTGTATTTTACTGGTGTTAACTAACAAAAATCTCAACCTGTCTAATGAATATTCACAGATCCCATTAAGAAAATCTTTTTAATGTGGAAAAAGAGCTATTTCATGTCACTTTCTCTTTTTAGACTTTATTTTCCATTGTTGATAAATGATCCTGCAGTATCAGAAGTGGTTCTGATTGTCTCTATATCTGAAGCTTTGAAGCTGGGTTCTGTTTTTGGTTTGTTTTGGTTTGGTTTTTTTTTCTGAGTGGAAGTAGGATTGAAGGACAGGATAGTATACCAAGTGGTAAGTCAGTCCTACAGCCTAGAGGAAATTCAGTAAGATGGAAGGAAGGGACCTAATTATCATCTATAAATACTTTCAGAGTAACTGTGTAGATGAAGGAAGGAATTATTCCCAGTCTGGGAAGATATCAAGATAAAGAATAATGGCCCAAAGCTATTAGAAACAGTTTTTAACAATGGGCTACAGTTGTCAACTGATGCAGATGGTAAATCCACACTGAAGTCAGACTGAGGAGTTCTCCATCAGTGCAATCGTTGGAACCAGTCATTCCTGGTTTGCTGATTCTGTTATTTGCAGAGAGGTCTTAGCTCACTTATTTGAGAGTGAAGTTTTGCCTGGTTTAGATAAAATCAGCTGTATGGATAGCTGGTGTCACTCTCTCACACTCCTTGTGGCCCGCTCCCTTCCCCAAACTGCGTTAGTCCTGATGGGCTCCGGTTTTCACAGAGTCTTCCCACATTCACTTGTGCCTACTGAGCCTGGCCCAGCTGGCTCCAGGCTGTCCCTGGCACCAGCAGAGCCTCCATCAGCAAGGTGGGAATGGTCCTTGCCTAACTCAGGAAAATGAGAAAACCAGATCAGAGTAAAGCAGACTGACCTCCAACTCCTAGCTACAGGTCATTCCCAGTTTTCTTACAGAGTATTGGCATTTCTATGAATAAAGGGCCTACCAGGGAGAACTCCAGAGGAGGCACTGTGCCCAGCCCAGGTGCCAGGACCAAGCTTAAAAGCGGCAGCCACAGGCCTGCTCTGGACTACCTGTAAGGCTCAGCAGGGTTTGGATAAATGAATGGTTGCATGTTGATTAAGGCAAGTTAGAGCACATCACCAGCACTGTTAACACAAAGCAGGGACACACACCCACTTCTCTCTTGACTCTCAGCAGCTCCTGCCTTACTGAGATGTGCTGTGCTGTCCTGGATGGCTGGGACAGGAAGAGTGGAGTTCTGGTGACAAGGAAAAGCCATTGTGTAAGGATGTGTAAAGGTGCATGGGAAGCTGATCTGGTGCTCACCCAGCTCGTTCACAAAAGAAAATGCACTGTCTGACACTATCAGTTCTTGCTGAGAGAGATTTGCTGCCTGTTGAATTACCAAAGTCTTTCAAATGCCCCAATTCTGAGGTCTTCCCTCCTCTTCTAGTATCAGCTGCTTTTACTCAGCCAGGTAGGAAGATCACAGCCTTAGCAGTTTGGGGTGATGCCTTGGAGTGGCTGCCTAGAGCAGAGGCTAGAGAGTTAAGAGAATAAAGTAGGTGTTTGTTAAAGGCCTTCAGCAGGTACACCTTGGGCAGTGCAAAAGCCTCGCAGAGGCTGCACCCCAAATGGACAATGGTCACGAGTTCTTCAAACAGATGTAAGTTTGGTCTGTTTGCATATCAGGGGTTAATTGTCCAATTACAGCTTCAGGTAATGAAGTCATATTCCCCTAGTTTGCTCCACCTGCCCCAATTCAATTTTGTTTCTATTTTTCAGGCCCTGAGGCAAAAGGGTGTCCTTGGTTCTCAGGCCTGGAGGGATTGTTATGTCTGACCAAAATGTGAAGACAGCTAACTAACAGTCTATATGGAGTTCAGAGTTATACACTAATGCAGTACAAGATTTGAAAAAATATAAAAGCTAAAAACTTAAGGAGTCAGGGTGCTTGTTATTTTGTAGGGATGCAGAAACATAAAGTAACTGCATGCAGGGAAGAGGAAACCTGGACAAAAATGCGTGAAGTTTGCAGACGGATTACCACAGCAGCAAAAAAATGAGTGTGATCATGTGCACTAAAGAGCTATAGTTATGAGTGTTGTTTTATAATTTTTTTTTTGCTACATGAATACAATTTAATCAGTCAAATGGCATATGGTGAATAAAGGTAAGAGACAGAGTTTCTCCTGCCATATGTCATGCCAGAGATCATTTCCAGTGTATTACAGTTCCCTTTCTGCAGCTCTCCTACAGCTTCAAATCTCAGGCTTTCAATATCTTAGAAGTATGTTCTGATTTATAAGTCTGTAGATTGTTTTTTATTTAAAATGGGGTTTGAAGATATGTGGGATGACTGGGTGAAAAAGCTACAAGTTCTTTATCTTCTTACTTTATTGACTCTTTCAATGCACTCAGCTATTTCCTCTTATGTGAATTTCACTCTTAGACATCCACAGTTTTGTATTCCAAAATGTAGAAATACTAGGAGGAACAAATCCACTCTCATCTGCTCAATTACTCTTCTCAGAAACAAAATGAGTAAACCAAAGTACTAAATTTGACCAAAATTTCCAAGGTGTTGCTTTCATTTTAAAAGTCAGGTAGTCATTTTAGAGCGTACTTTTTAGTAAAATTAATTTAGTACATTATTTGCAAATCCTTTTGACCTCTATGCCGTGTACTTTAATGCTATTGGATGAAGAAAAGAAAAAGCAAGGTTGTGGTTTTCAAACGATATTCATTCATTTGCATTCTGCTAGTCAGGACAAGTGATTTCAAACACTTTTAATTACTTGAATTTTAAAGAAAATATCTTGAACTTGTCATCCCAGATGCACTCCTGTAGTGTCCTGAACATCACTTGAGCTCTATTTGTTGTGTTGCTCTTCACCAGCCTGTGTGCTTTTTACAGGAGAAACATTTAATTTTGGTAAGGCATTTGGAGAACTGCATGGTATTTTTGTTCGGTAAAGCACCTGTGTTATGGAAATGTGTATATGTCCATTAGGGCAAATAGATAATTTAGTGACAATCAGAGTTTTGAAGCTGATAGTTTCATTGGCTCTAATTGGCATGTTCTTCTATTTGCTCTTATTCTTAGGGGATGAGCTGCTTAAATGACTTTTTTAGGACTGACGTAATTCTTCCGTATTTTTTAAAGTCAAAGGAGTAGTGCATGCAGGGAAAAATTACCTGACTATCTGTGATGTTAAAGTGAGGTAAAAGGTAACCCACAGTATTTTCCATATTTTTATCCCTCAGTGTGATGAGTGATTTTCTGAGAAAGAAATAGGACCACTGCAATGAAAGGGAGTGTGAAAAAAGCATTTCTTCTAATATTTATCCCAAGGGGGACACATCCTTGCTTTATACCAAAGTAAGCTTCCCAAAAAGGAAGAGAATGTACCAGCAGCTCCCCTACAAAATGCATTGTCAAGTGTTTGTCTGTGGTTGTTGAGGACACATTATGTGCGCTTGTGACAGTAAGACCCCAGAAAGGGGATGTGGCAGCGGGGTTTACACTTGCTCTGTGACAGCACCCCGATGCTGTGACAGTGCTCCCCTGCAGCTCAGCCCAAACCCAAACCCAC
Organism: Phylloscopus trochilus trochilus; assembly: GCA_016584745.2. Classification (NCBI taxonomy): domain Eukaryota; kingdom Metazoa; phylum Chordata; class Aves; order Passeriformes; family Phylloscopidae; genus Phylloscopus; species Phylloscopus trochilus. The sequence continues at coordinate 38,160,797 of WQNJ02000546.1, forward strand.
AGCCATATGTGAAGCAGAGCTTGCTGGGTGCCAGGTCACTGTTGTCATCTAAGAATGTGAAAAATTGAAACACAGATTTTTGGTATTTTGGTAATATTTTTACTTTTTGCCATGTAATAGTACCTCAGAACAAAATATAGTTAGTTATTTTTAATATTACTGCTAACAGAAAATTCCATGAAAATACAGAATTTTTCCTGATTCAGGCAGATAGAGCACAGTAAAGCAGAGAGTAAAATATGAGGGCTTTATTTCATCTCTCTTTCCTCTTTTCTCTTTCCCTCCCCCACTACCGTCTTCTATCCCTCCCCAATATTTTTTTTTCTTTTTTCTCCCCTTAATTTCAGGGGGCTTTGAATAGCCCTGTAAGGAGAAGAAATACGCTTCAAGGAAAGAGGCACATGGGTCTCCAGAGCACAATAGGAACATAAAATCTGTCTCAGAGGCATAATTAGGTTTGCAATTAATTAATATTTGCAAACCACTTTGAGAATCTGGGTGCAAATTATTATTATTTTCATGATGTCACTGCTGAGACGGATGAACAGGAAGTAGAAACAAAAGGATAATCAGTAGATTTGTGAAGAGCTTACACTGCCGCATTAGGATCATTAACAATTGCTTCTTCTTGTGTATCATTATTATCCAATATTGGTTTTCCCACTCTGGTGAAAGAAAAGTACAAGAGCTCAAAAATTATGAAATCTTATCAGCTGTTGAGACAGAGAATAGAATAAAAAATGAGAGGTAGAGAAACAAATATTTTCTTTTCAGTGATTCTGAATATCAGGTGGGGAAAGGGAAGAGTCATTTGTATGAGTAGTATGTAATTTCATAATTTATTATTATTATTATCATTATTATTATTATTATGTTTACACCTGGTAAAATCTTAAGTGCTGTCCCCACACAACTTCCTAATTTTGTGAAGCAATTTTATTTTTATACATGTGGGCATAAAGGCTTTAGATAGTCCCCAACTGATTTTCACTGTCTGATAATAATATATTGAACAAAATAGCATTGCTATTTGTGTGGGAGTTAATGCTTTTGAAAACAGCTAATACACTTAACTACAGTGTATTAACAGTGGGCGTTCTGCTTATTTTTATTGCAAGCTTTAGCACTGTGCAATTTTCCTGCAACATGTTAGCAATAATCCACTCCATGCTGGCACTTAAGTATTTATTGAGCATTACAGTTAAAAACTTATGGAGAAAAATGGATATCAAGAAAACCCACATTACATCTTGCTATGACATGGTGTCCATAAAACACTGATGAGGACTTTTGGGCAGTTGTTTTTAAGATTATCAAAGGCTATTCCTAAATGAATACTACATATGCATGCCATGTTTTTTTCACTGCCTTTCATAGAATGATAGAATATGCTGAGTAGGAAAGGACCCACAAGCATCATTAAATCCAACTCCTGGCCCTGCACCATATACCCCCAGAATCACATCATGTGTCTGAGAGTGTTGTTCGTGTGCTTCTTGAACTCTGTCAGGCTTGGTGCTGTGACCACATCCCTGGGGAGCCTTTTCCAGTGCCCAAGCCCTGTTTGGGTGAAAAAACTTATCCTAATATTCAATCCAAACTCCCCTGGTATAGCTTCACGCCTTTTCCTCAGGTCCTGTCACTGGTCATCACAGAGAAGAGGTCACTGCCTGCCCCTCTGCTTCCTGTTGTAGGAAGTTGTAACTGCAATGAGGTCTCCTCTCAGTCTCCTCCAGGCTGAACAGACCAAGTGACCACATGGACACACTTCCCTGTTGGGTGCCTCCCTGGATTCCCATGGACTGCTTGGCAGTATGCAGGATGAAGGGTCATGGCACATACACACCTTCCCCATCCCAAGTCCTGTGAGGGTGATGACAATACTTAGCACCATGGAGAGGGAGAGATCTTTATGGAATACTGTAGGTGTCTTTATGAAGTTAACTATTTCTGGCTGCACATGCTAGTGAGGTTGGTGGTGGGATGAAGCTGTTTGCCACCATCTTCAAGCAAAGGTTTAATAATGGCCACAGCAATATCTAAAGTGTCTGCCTTAAGTAGTTGTTTTGAAAAATTTGGTTTAGATAAAAAAATACTCTCTCTCACATGTTCAAGGAATGAGTGAATCCTTACGGCTGAAAAAAGCTTCTCACATAGCTTCTGAATACAGAATTACACGTCTTGGCTGTGGTATCAGAAGTGTGCTTAGGCAGTAGTGGTGGGAAGCAGTGTCACAAGGGGTGTCTGTCCTCCATAAAAAGCCTTCCAATTTGTGTAGCAGCCATTCATCCCTTTAAAAAATGTTCTGCAGGAATGCCACACTGTAGATGAGCAGGTCTGCAGAGAACCACACAAGTATGGTAAGACAACAGGGAAGTAATGCTCAGAGTCAAATGCTAAGCAAAAACACTAAACATGGGGAAGGTTAGGAAGGGTTTGTTTTGAATAATACCACAGAGCCCAGATATGTGGGGGCAGCACTCTGGCCAGTAACACCCTGTGTCACTCCCTGGAGTTTCAAGGGTAATCCATCCAACTCCTAGGGTAGATCCACCTAAATGAAGGGTGTAGAATAATTAAGTTCATTTTAATTGCACATTTGGTAGCACAGGTCTGTAAAGGAGAAAACATCCTACAGCCATCTGCCATAATTTGAGCTTTTGAAGCAACTGAATTCCCTAGGAAAGCTATGCTAGTTTATCTGTAAACTTGACTGATTCTTAGTGGGTTTATGCAGTTATTCTGATCATCAGGCATTCCTGCTACTATCCTTGTTGAGTTGTAGAGCAAGACTGTAGAACACATATAATTCTTCTACAAGTTTCTTAGAGATTGATTTTTTTCTTTTCTGGTATGTTGGAATTGACTATACAATATCTTCAAGCATTGTTACTAGGCAAGGCTTTGGTTTTGTCTTAACACAGGTAATGTTTACAAGGAGTGCCAAAAGCGTGAACGTTCACCTAGGCTGCTTAATTATCCTCTTGTGAGGTGTAAAGAAATTTGGAGCCTTCATATAAAATGTCATTTGTAAGGTGATTAAGTAACCATGCAAGTTTCCTTTCCATTCATCTTTTTTGTTACTGGCTTACACCTGTCACTCATTTTTTGTGTGATAGAAAAAAACTCTTCTACTAATATACAGGGGGTTTTTGTCTCACAGATCTTTATGCTTCACTTAGTTTCATTCAAATCAAGATGCTGCCTTAAATAAGAACCTGATAAATCTCAGTATCCCCTACTTTCCAAGATTCCTTGAAACATGTGTAGCAGGTGTTTACAGTTAAACATCTGCATTGTCCTTCATTAAATTTTGTTTAATGATTTACATGCTTTTGTAGTCTCTTTGATACGTGACAAGATAAAAGCATCAGAGGACAAAAAAAAAAACTAAAAGCCTTTTTACTAATCCAGGCACTCCTGAAGAAAACCTCACAAATATGATCCTTGGAGCAGTATCTGTACAAAGATGGAAAGAAATCCTTATCAAATGCAGTGTTGCATTTCTTCCTGGTGCACTCTGTGGGGTCTTTCAGTGTGTTAAATAACTTTTGGAAAAAACAATATTTTCACTTGAAAATGTAGCAAGTCTTGTAGTCCATGGTAGGGGCCATACGTGCATATGTAGAGTGATTTATGTGACCCAAAGTCCTGCACCTCAGTGTATTCCACACTGAAATGAGGGCCCAAGTCTTCAGTGCCATGAGACCATCCCTTAAGTCATCTCGTTGTACAAGAGCTGTTTAAAATATTCCTTGAGCATGTTTGACATTTTTAAACATACGTTTCATCTCATCTACCTTGAAAGAGCACTTAAGTAACACAATACATATAATCAAACATTTTTTTCTGGATGATTGATTATCACATGCTTCAAGTGTAAGTTTCTTTTAATCTCATATTTTTCCTGGTCCAAATTAAAGCTTATATTTGAAAGGCATGGAAATGTATAGTGTTTATATAGTAGTCATACTTTGCTGTCACTGTTTCAAGTCACCTTCCAGACAAAAGAAATATTAGCTGCTGAACGATCTGCTGGCTCCATAATTAGCACAGGATTGATCACTCTTTCCCCATCCCCTTCATTAACAGGCTGCAGAGCCCAGCCTGCTTATGTCTCTCACACACGTAGAGCCACAATTTCTGCCCTCCTACCAGATGCTATCCAATTTTCTGTGCAACTGAGTATAACCCCATAACACAGGGCAAAAGCAATCCAAAAAAGCAAGAAAGCTTCTCTTTCCACAACTACTGTGGCTTCTCTAAAGAGCAAACAAACTGCTGGCAACCAGTTTGTGTGGCAGACTGGTCCCCAGATTCTGACTGTCAGTGAAGTGTAAGAAGGACTACCTTAAGATATTGCAGAAGAACTTTTTCCCAGCTCTACCTTCATCAAAACTGAGGTGAAAAGCTTTGTGTGAGGGATGATGGCTGGAAAACAAAATACATTAGTGCTGTTAGCTACTGTTGTTAGGGATGGAGAGATCATCTGTATCTTCTTGATAGTTGTCACAGATCAAGCGCTGTGGTTTTTCTTTACAGCTCTTAGAGGAAATACAGTTTCATCTTTTACAAAAATGTTTTATTGGTGGAGTGAAAGCGGAAAATTATGCAAAAACGGTTAGTAATGATTCAATCACAATTCATATTATTCACACTCATGCCATAATTGATGCTGATAAGAAAGCGGAAGCCTTTTGTTCAGTCCCTCAATGCTAAGAACAATGCAATCATGCATTTTATTTTAAACTTTGTAAATTACCTATTTTCTGAAATTGCAAATGACCCATTTCTAAACATTACAGCGTTCCATGTTGTAATCCTTTCATTTTATTTCAATGTGAACGATGTCATTCACTGGCTCCAAGCATAGAAGTAAAGATTTTAAATTTTAACAGTGAATATGTTCTATGTTTAATACTTGCAAAAATATTCAATTATATATGGTTATTTATTAAGTGGAGAACTAATTGAATGTCACTGCTAAGCAGTGTGTCCCTGGAATTTAAATAGAAGTGTGAAGAATCCCAAGAGACTATAGCAAGGGAATAGGAGTATAAGAGTAATGGATAATATAATATAAAAATATATAGACTTTAAACTTTAGTCTGAAAAGCAAGAGACTACTGTAATTCACCTTTTGCTGTAACTAAGTAAATTGCTTTCATTGCAGCACTGGCACAATTTAGGCAGAAAGGGGCCAGTGACCTCTTCTTCTCTCCCACCCCTGGGTTTTCCCCAGCATAATAGGGTTGGAACATTCTGCTGGGAAGTGAGAAATATAGGTTGAAACTATGTCAAGCTAGAGAAGGAATTAAAGCAGGAATTAATTCCACATTGTCTGTATTCTGACCCTCCAGCAGTATTTTAGACATGAGCACATATTGTGTTTTGGTTGTAAAAGGAGGAATTGTGGTACCTGAGCAAGTTAGGATGGATTTGGAGCTCTGAAACCCTAGCTGACATAAGCACTTAAGCACTGCCTTACAGGACATTAAAAAAAAAAAAAAAAAAAAAAAAAAAAAAAAAAAAAAAAAAGATACCTAAGCTGCAAAGAAGAATTTGAGGCACACCCTTCCCTTGTTTTTCTTGGCTAGTTTCAACAGCTCCTAGCTGAACCTTGCTATCTGCTCTGGATTCCTTTCTGAGGCATCCTGTTCTCCCACAGGCAGGGACCTCAGGCACCCAACCTGGTCCTGAGAGGCTTGGGGTGGACTCCAAGCATTTGGGATGAGAAGTGATGACCCTCAGCATTGCTGGACCCATATCCCTTCATAGGTATAATGCCAAACACATGCTCCTCTCCTGCTGCTGCAGGGAACATCCTCAGTCATCCAGTAATAAACTGGCCTCAAGCTGTATGGGGCACTGTTCTGTTTTAAGAAGAAAAGTAGGCAAGAGAGAGTTGTTATCCCACCCATTAAAAATAGTAATATACACTTTGCAGATGTGTGGTGTGAAAATTTTTAACGAAGTTTCAGTAGCAACCTTACACAGGGTGTGATGTATGGATTGCTAACCATGGGCTTTGATTGATGAGAAACAATTTTAAAGAATCCTGTTTCACAAAGAGATTTCATGGGAGAGAAAAAGAAGGAAGAATAATAATACACTGGTGTACGGTCTTGATTCTCCTGTGTAGGCTTTAACACTGAGCACTGAAAATGCAGTAATTGTATGAAGTGCTTCAACATCAGGGAAACCAGAAGTCATAGTAATTGAAATTGCACATGGTTTTACTGCCTGGTTTTATTATTTTTGTTACAGCATAAATTATGGGTGGTTATCATTGATTGGTTTTGTGTTATTTACATTATAAAATGTTATTGCTTTAATTAAATCCATACATGTATTTAAGACAGTTGTCATCATGTAGTTCATTTATTCTGATACAGAGGTTCCTTATGTTCATGGGGTTTTTTTTGCTTTGGCAAAGGAAATAACTACAGTTGCTACAGTTATCATTAAAGCCTTATAAAGCCTTTTCTAAGTAGAAATGCCTTGGTACAAAAAATAATGCACGTGTGACTGAATTCATTGCAATTGTCAGGTTTTGACCAGGCCAGATTCCCAGGCTTACAAATGGTTCCACAAAACTTTTTCAAAAATATTAACCTCACAGCCCAATGTTTTAATACCAGTAATAGGCCAATGGGTGCTCTCTGAAGCACAGAAGATTTAGCCAGGTGTTCCAGCACTACTTTTTTCCATACTGCACATGGTCCCATTCTTCCCTCAAGGTCATGATCAGCCAGGCACTAGAGCACAAGCAAGATCAGCCTTTGGGCTACTCCTCCTTTTGCCAGTAGCTGCACTAAAATAACCCTCAGTCATTCCCTTCATGTGGGTGTTCCAGCTCAAAATGCTCTTTTGCATCTGGCTCTGTACCTGCACTGTTTGGGAAATGTAATTGTTCTGGCACTCAGTGTTCTAGTTTTTGCATTTACCTCTTTTTATATCCCTGTTATTGCTGAGAAAACCAAACATATTTGTCTTTTGCAGTTTAACCATGTACTTGAGAACCAAATATATAGTCTGAGTCTCCTTAGATTCCTATCTTCAAGTTATTATTGTGTTCTCTGAGTTTGTGGTTTGATACACTGATAGTTAAAGATTGCTGACATTACTGGTAATTTACAGCTTCTGTGTTTGATCTGTCAAATGTACTTTCAAGGATTAAACAGGGTCTGTTAGTGGTACAATTACCTCAAATTTTTTAGGCTGCAAATTCACGAAAGACGAGCAGCTATTTTCCTTTAAACTCCTGTCTTTTCCTCACAGCCTGATACTGTGAGGAGTTACCTTCTGCCCTTGTTAAGGTGCTACTCTGAATTCGGATAGCTGGAGGCATTTTAGAAGGTAATCTTACAGCTATGCTTTCTGCCTTTTATGAAAAGAAATAATTATCATATTTCTTGTGTCTCAGTCATCTCTCAGGCTGCATAATGTGAATGGGAACTCCACGGGCAAAATTAAGAAAAGATTTCATTAGCAGGCTATGATCTTAAGACATCTATTTTTGCAGAGAGCTGCATTGGTGGTGTGGTGTTTTGTTCATACGGACTAGGACTTCCTTTGAAAATATACTGCATGCATAATGCTTAGCTTTTGAACAAAAAGGTTGTTCATAGCACTAAAAATTTAACAGCTAAACGGTATTGTAAGTATTAAAAGGTGCACCAGAGTCTTACTCTGGCTTCTTTAATATTTACAGTGGTAACATTAAAAAAAAAATGAAGACAATATATTTTAAAACATTTTTATTTTTACATTAGGAGAACGAAGTGCAGCTCTTAGATATGTTTACAAACTCTTATTACCTGAAACAAAACTGCTTTAAAAGCTCTGCTTATCGATAGCTTAAATAGCAGTACTGTTCTTTGTGGCAGGGCTCAGTTAATGTTTTTACAACTAAAAAAGTTAGCCAGGTAAATTTTGTTTAATAAAAACAGGAAAAGTGTAGGTACTATGTTAATTCAACCGCATTCACTGCAGCCCTAGCCTGGTATGCATGAAGCAGAGAGGTGGTGGGGGGAAGAGCACAGATCTTGTGGAGGGAGGCTGCTCATTCCCTTCCAATTACTGAGCGGCCCCTGCGACCGCTCAGCACAGAGTGTTATCTGCTCCCTTCTGGGGAAGTGGTCATTCATTAAAGTGTTATGCTGGCAGCATCTGTTAGGCCTTTATGCAAAGACTTTGTGCCTTCGTTTTTTTTTCACTTGAGCTAATATTTCTTTAAGAACTCTTAAAATAATAAAAATAAAATTAGTTTAGGGTCAGTACTTAAACCAAGAGCCTGGGCTCACTCAAGAGCCCTGATTTATTATGGAATGGGGAAGGATAGGGATGGAAAACATTGTTCAGACTTATGTTTAATCAGACTGAGTGCTTTTAATTAGCTGGAGAAGAAGATTGTGAACATTTCTATTTAAGTGTTCCTGTTCAGAGAAATACTTTCATCATTAGAAAATGATCAGCTCACTTGGCATAAATGAAGAACTCCTTATTGCTGTCTTTTAACGTAGGATGTCTTTTAAAATTGCATATTCAATGTAATAACAAGGAAGATGAAGCATCTGATAACTTGTAGATTTTTTTCGCTTACTTTATTTTTTTAAAAGCTTGGGTAGTAATTGAAGTATAATTAGAGAACTTTCCTTAGATCTGGATCTATTTAATTGATTTAAGCATGACTACACAGAAGATTCATTTCAGTTGTTGGTGCTTTTAAATCACATAAAGACATTGTTCTTACTCTGTTGTTTTTAAGCTGCTCATAAAAGAGTATTGGAAATGTAATCAAGACAAGGATGAAGTATCAATGTGGTATTTGCATCATTAAAAATTAAAGTTAAGGATATTACTGAGTTATGTTTTGACATTCAGTGAAATGATGCTTTATTTTCTACAACACTTCTGTTGCAAAATATTTTATATATGTGCAAGAGATATGCAGCTAATGTCACTAGGGACCCTTTTTTTTAAGTTCTCAGTAGAATCAGAGAAGTAAAGTTTTTTTACTAGGACTAAACATGTATTGTCAAACTTGAATTTTAGGAAAGTAAGCCTCTTCAGAATTAAGTGTGAGATTATCCAAATGATGTTTGTATTAAAATCAGCACTCAGTCAAAGACACACAGAAGGAGAAAATGTTACAAGTTTCATAATTGTAATAAAAATTGTAGGAATATTTAGATTGCTATTTCTAGAATGTTTCCCTGGACAAATTATTTTTTATGAATAAAACCACTTTTTTTTTGTCAAGAAGTCAAATGTATGATCCCTTTTACTTCTTTAATTTAAGTCAAGTAAATCTTTTCCTGACATTATTTGGGGAGTTACTATATTGAGTTATCATTTATTTTCTGCTAAATAAAAATGCATATTACAAAAGGGACATAAACCAAGCGCATGCAATGCTCTGGTGGTGACTGGCCATGGCCAGAGTCTGGTAAATGTCATTTACCTTTGCTTTATTCCAGGACAAATTGTCTTGAATATCTTTGTATTTCCTGTGTGTGTACAAGCAGTATCTGTGGGAAGTAACTCCTTAGCCTTCTGTCTGTGTGAAGATGCTCTCCCCCACCAAAGATAGAAAAGGATCCTCTGGCCAGTGGGGATAAGGCTGAGGAAGTGGTTTCATGATGGATTTAAGCCTATTTAAGTCCCTGGGGTCACTGAAAGAGTTTGTCCCTCACTCTCCTTTATCCTTCAGCCATTCATTGCTGCCTCTCTCTGTATCAGCACACGGCTTGTCGGTTCAGAGAGCTGCTTTAGCTAAAAAAAAAACCCTTTTTTTCTGTAGTCAGATTAATTTTCAGTCCAGCTGCGCAGCTGCCCGAGCACTGATGCCAGCACAAACAAGAGAGCTGGAGCACACAATCATGGACAACAGGGAGGGCAGGACTGCTGCTCTCAGTAGCAGTAAATAAGGTGAAGTTATTCAGGAAACTGCAGCCTGTGTGTGAAACAAAGTCTCAGTATAATTACAGATTTATTTCTTTCAAATCCTTGCACTTGTGAATAATCTTAAATGAGCAGTACTGGGTGAAATTTGAATTTTCATTCCTTTTTTTTTTCATTTTAACTCAAAATACTTTTTTAAAAAACAAGTTATTTTCCTGGAAATATATATATATATATCTCAATATCTTTTTTTCTCTTAATTAATTAAAATGAGGTCTTTTGGTTTTTGTTTTTTAATTTGTTCATAGGGAAGGATTTCAGTTACTCATTCTTAAATATTCTGTAATTGATTGTTCTCCCTCTCCTCCCCACCTCATAAAGGAGCTTTATATCTTCACGTTACAACTGGAAATGAGACATAATGAAATTAATTGACTCTTCTGCCCTATTTGATGACCCAGGAGCCTCTGACAGTTGGGAACTGAACCCAGATCTCTCAGATTTCAATACAGACTGGTATGAATACAGCCAGAGACCCTAAAGCCACAACATGTCCTTTGAACAGATTACCCCCAGCTTTTTCCAGGAACTGTCATGGAAAGCTTTTGCAGCAAACCGGCCATGGGTCTCCCTATTGCTTTAACTACAAAGGAAATAGATGTTCCTCCATTCAGTGTTGACCCTGTAAGTTTGTTAAGCAGTGGAGCTCCTGGGATCAAAACATGTTTCCCTTCAGTTCCCCTCACTTGGGAGAATTATGGTCTGTATTAGAAAAATTAATTAACAATTTGAGAGGAAATTTCAAATTTATATGTTACCCACACTGAGGAGAACAAAATTAACTCATTTAATGTCAGATTTTCCATTAATTATACAATTAGCCTCCTGGCACTCGAGAAGAATTTAATATGAATACACATTTGAAGTCCAGAAAACAGTGTGGTTTTTTTGGGTGAAGTGGGGCCTTCTGCCTCTGTCTTTCTTCCCCCTCTTCTGGGTTGCATGTGAGCTGCAAGGTGTAATTTACTAGAGACAAGGACTATCTGAGAATATTGCAATTACAAAAGATTAAGGGAAAAAATGGAGCAACTGGAGAGATTAAGAGAATCTCTCAGGCAGAACTTGCGTCTGTTTAGCCTAGTACAAGGAAATAAATAATTACCTTCTTTACTGCAGCATTTTCTCCTGTTTCTTTCTTTCTCTTTTCTCTTCCTCTGATTTCTCTGAGGAGAGAATAGAGTTACAGGCCTTTAGCTGAGTAGTGGTTGTGCAGTGTATTCTGGGCAAAGAGCCTCTCCTATGGGCAAAATTATTTCTAAGTACATTTGGATCATGTTGACAATCGTCACGTGGCATGTACAAAGAACCACCTCTTGGGGTTGCCCTGAATATCATTAACAGAGATAAAGTGAACTATGTAATACAGGTACATTTTGCTTCGACTGATTGATGCCTGTATTACACAAAATTCATGTGTATAAAGCCCCCCACATTTGCATGAATAGAGCAGATGTGCACGGTTGCCCGTGTCATATTGGTTTTAGCTATTCAAAGTGAGTGGTGACAGCAGAGCTAATCCTGTCCTGAATTACACCCCTTTAAATCCATTTGAGGCCTTGGACTGTAAGACTCAATAGTGGAATTTATTTCACTTTTAAAATGTAAGAATGGTTTGACATGTAGCATCAGGGTGTTTTGCTTTTTAAACATGAATTGCTCTGGTCTGTAACAAAGCCTTTTAATTTTCTCGGACATCACAGAAGGTTTTTCTTTTATTTTAAACTACTGTACAGCTGAAGTCTGAGAAAAGATGGGTATTTCCCTGAAGTGTTACAAAGCTTCAGCAGAATTCATACCTGACCAGGATCCTTCTAGAAAGGCTCTGCAAGGCATGCTTCACTTACTGGGCTGGAGCAAATTCAAAAAGGGTTTCCTTCGTTGGATGCTGACAGTTCCGGAGTCTGACTTTGAAGAATAACACAGTTGCATTTGGATTAGTAATTGGGCACTTATTAAAGAGGTTTCTTGAATCATGACCTGAGAGTCTAATTTGGGAAGTGCTGGGCAACCACACCTTGTCCTCAAAGGTATTTCTGAGGTCTTCACATAAAAATGTCTAATATAGCTACTCAAAACCCCAGACCTCCTAAATAAGAGATTGGTTTGGTAGATTGAGCCTGAAGTTGCCTGTCAATGACAGCTCATGTATTTGTCAACATTCTTCAGGCATATTTTTGGAAATCTGAAAAATTTCCCTTTCGCTAGTCGCAGTTAGTTTACTGGCAGCCAGGAAATCTGCAGCATAAAAACACATCTCCTGTCTGACCTTGAGGTGTGTTTCCTTTTTTGGGAGGGATTTTTCCTCACCAGGACTTGCTGTTTCCAATAGGGACATAGCAAAGTGTTGTACAAGTGTTCCAGTTCAACTAGATTGGACTCACATAATGGTATTAAGTTTTTTTGCCCATGATTTCTCAAGGAGAATACATCAACATCTTATTTTGCTGTAATGCTGAAACTCATTGAATTACATGATGCTTGGGTCTATTCCGGGAATTTTTTTGACACACAGAATTTCTGTACTCAAAATAAGTAGGATATTTACACTGTTGAGCTAAAATACTTAGCAGAAGAGGTTTCAGTCTGAAATCAGTACTCATGATGTTTTCTGTCTTTTGATTGGCTTATATTAAAATGCTAAAAGCTTGAAATGAATATTTGTTTTCCTACTGCTTTTTCCTGGTGCATTCCAGAAGCCCTTCTAAAGGCATGTAAATTTGCACAACCTCCCCTTCTTCTTCATATTGTCCTCTCCTTTGTATTGTAACGGCCCCTTCTAGCACAAGAAATGGTTGAGCTAAACCCCCTCTACTGGCAAGTGGTTTTACACATTCAACTAAACAAAATACAAAACTAGATTTGAAAGGAGCTTATTTTTTATTAGAATCAGTACACAGTTATTTCCAGTCTGGTTAAAGCAGGACTGGGACGAAGAGTAAATGTTTTTATTTTCTAAGAGGAGAATCTGAATCACAGAATATGTTCCAAATATCATGCAGTTAACTGGGAGCCTCTGCTACCAACTTGCCTGTGTTCAGTGGGAATAATATTCAGCCTGTTGTTCGCATAATAGGCTCTGTAAGAAGAATTTGCCTGCTTTATTTTTTACCATCATAGCCGTAATTTCATATATATCCTGTAACACAAGGGAAGAACTGAAGAACTTGTGCATATCTGTAGGCTTTCCCCTTTTTCACACCTTTATTTTTCCCCCAAGAACCATGCAGAAAGTCCTGGGTAGAGCTAACTGCTGCAGTAACCTCTGAAACAGAAGGTCTGAATAAGCCTTCTTCCCCATATGGATAGAATTTGAGTCCACGCTTATGCAGAATGAGGAAATGAATTGAATTTCAGTCACAGAACGGTACATAACTAAAGAGTTCTCATATCCAGTGTTTCGGGATTTTTGTGCCTCTTCTTGTTAGACACCCGACAGAGAATATCTGAGCCCACAAATCAGTTTATTTCAGCATGGGAAAAGAATTTTAAGGTCATTCCAGAACTTGTCAGGGGGTGAGTTTTCTAAATAATATGAAGGAATTTCAGAGTTTGATGACTTGTGACACAATAATTATTAATAGCACGAAACTGAAAAGATTTAGAGTGTATTTCAGTGTCAAGCTCTCAGTTGTTTTCTTTAATGCACTTCATCAGTTTGAAGGTAGAATCCTAGGTCTTGGTGTATATATATGACATAATTCCATAAGAGGTTTCAAAGTAGGACCTTATATTTGTAAATCAGGAACTTTGCAGTGTTCTTCTCACAAGGTTAGGACTATCATACATATATACAAAAGTCACGAAACTGCAAAGTCATCATCAATCAGCTTTAACAACCGTGTTTCCTGATTTGATATGGCTTTGTGGATATGTGACAAACTGTATTTCAGATGCAAGATTTTTGTACTTTAAAGGTCAAATGTTTCAAATATATTGCATTCCTAATCAACATTGCAATTTATTTGCCAGCTGGAAATTTACTTTGACTTTGACTTTCCCTTCTTCTTGTTAGAGAAGGGAAATAGCTGTGAGCTGTTTTTTGGCACGGTACCATAGTTAGGAACAAGTAAAGTAAGGAAGAAGAATGAACTGAGTTATTTCTTGCTCCACAAAATTACTAAAGACAAAAAGATTGTATTTGTCAACTCCTCTGTGTATGTGATAAATGATAAACACATTAAGTCAGCAAATACACACTTTCAGCAAATAGGTAATTCTAGCTGCTGATTCCTGGGTCATGCATTTGCTTGTCAGCAAGCAGAAACCATTGAAGAGGTAATTTGAAATCTTAAATGAAAACCAGGTGCATCTTCTCTGACAGCCTTTTACTGTTGCTTAAAAGGGTAGCTGTCACAGCATGTGTTCAGTGGCCAGTCCTGCTCACTCCAGAGGTTGCAGTAATGTAGTGGAGCCAATTGACCATGATAATATTTATTTAAAAGGAAAATATCAGGATACAGAAAACCAAGTTAAAAGGAGTCCGAGGTTAGATGTGCTCTGAAGAGCTAATGCATATGGAAGATACAAAAATAGTTGTACTGATTTTAGAAACAATATGTGGGAGAAGCTACCTCCATGGCCACATTTGCTTCAGGATCAGTGTGTGTGTGTGACCCAGTCCCATTATGGGAGAGAGACTCCACAGTTTTAAACTTTAGAATGAAGATTTTAGAAGAGGTGTCTTCAAGATACATATTTTTAAAGAAGCTAACATAATTTAAAAAATAGTAAATACTCTCTGCAGTCTAGTCCAAGTATAAAATCCATACATAGACCTTGCCAGCATTCATACTTAGCTGAGAGAATGAATGTGATACTGTAAAATCTTATTTAGCCTAATGAATAAACTCTTTATTTTCTATTCATATAGTGAGTTATTCCCAAGCAGGGTAAATGTGAATATATACCAACGGATCAGAAATATATGTATGTTCAGAAATGTTCTCTCTAGATGTTTCTACGCCAGTACATCACTGTACTGCAACCTTTTTGGTGCTGACATCTGCACCCCAAAGGAACGGGAAACTGAGTGAAACTTCCAGGCACTAAACAAGGTGTCGTCTCCCCATCATTTTTTAGCATGACCCCCACATATCTGACAATTTTTTAGAAGTCCTGCCTCACTGTACCCCAGCTGTGCTGTCTCCAGGGCTGAGACCCTCGTAGTGTTCAGTGGAGCTATCTTCAGCTGTGTCAGCAGTTAGACCAGGGTGAGCATGACACCACTGGGACATACCAGTGGCTCAAAGGAGGCTTTTTCCTCTTGACTTTTAGAAACTCCATAGCAGTCACCCTTATGGTAAGTGTATTTGGTTCTGTGAGAGCCAGGGTAAATGATGCCAAGTGTCTGCTGAGCTGAATAGATCAGTGCACAAACCATTTCTTGCCAATTCATGAGGTCAGAAAAATCTTTTGCTTTCTACAGATTGACAAAATGCGGACCCAAGGTGTTTGCTGAGATATAAATAAGCGAGTTGACTGACTTTGATCAGATTTGTCTTTTTCCTTGTAATGAAACATTTTCATTTTCTAACCTTGAATAATGTTTGGAAATGCAGAGCTTTTACCTGCCTCTTTTCATTCCCTTCCATTCTGTTGCCTCCTCGAAAGAGAGGAAGCTTTTTATGCTGTTTTCTCTAAGGGGAAAATGTCTTTTGCATTGAACCTGGGAGAATTTTTATCTTATTCTATTTTTCTCTGGTAGTGTTTGTTCCTTTATATTGGATCACATTCTGACAGTGCTGATCTTGGGACAGAATTTTGTGTAATTATCTTTATTCAGCTATTTAATTTTTACTCCATTGTGAGCTTCTACAATCCACTTCCATGATTTAAAAAAATTTATTTCTGTAGCCTTTTGTTTTCTTAATGATCTTCCTCAGCCAAGTTTAATCCTCAGTAAGCCTGTACAGCTCTGAATTGTATCATGACAATGTTTGTCCCATTACTTTAATTTATGAGAGGTTTTTTACGTATACATGTGTTAGAAGAAGAGGGTGTTTTTTCATTCGGCTACAAGCAGCTCTAGTTGGTACTGACAAACTCTTGAAGGAATATGTTTTCTGATAAGAACATGCTTGGGAACATAAAGAAAAGTAGGTGTTTATTCTAGTGAAAATGAAATCATGGAAATGTGTGTGACTTCAGTGCAGAATGATGTATTATGATTGACCAGTGTATTTTTTAATATGATACGTGATAGACTCATAGAACCACAGAGCAGTTTGGCTTGAATGGGACCTTGAAAGATCATCTAGTCCAAATAAGTGCATGGGCAGGGCCATCTTTCATGAGGTGAGGTTGCTCAGTGCCCCATCCAGCCAGACCTTTAATACTTCAGAGATGGGGCATCGGCAACTTCTCTGGACAAGCTGTACCAGGTATTCTCAACACCTTCTTAAAAAGCATTTCTTCCTTATATCCAATCTGTATCTGCCCTCTTTCAGTTTAAAACCATTGCCTGTCAAGGAGCCTGGCAAGGTCCCTCTGGATGGCTTCCCTTCCCTCAGAACATACCAGCTGCACCCCTCAGCTTGGTGCCACCCACAGACCTGCTGAGGGTGCACTCAATTTCACTGTCTGTGTCATGGGTGAAGATACCAAATCCTATTCGTCCCAATACAGACCCTCGAGGGACAGGTACTGCCCAATTTAAGGAAGAAGAACAGAGCATATAAAAGCCTTTTTAAAATAAAAAGGATGAAATTAAATTTAATCTTGTATTGCCATCTGTTCTGAGGCAAATATGCTGGGGTTTTTTGGTGGTATTTTACCTAACTTTCTTGCTCTGGTTGCATTCATCTGGTTTCAGGAAACAAGTGTGATCCCTGTGATAATGGATGTATTATTCTAAGCTCTGTTCTTAAGAGAGTGTATTTTGTGCATTGGTTTTCATATCTCTTAATAATTCAGGGACAGAAAATCACAGAGCGGCAGAATCCTCATGTGAAAGATGTTATATTAGTCATCAAGGGGAAATTGCCAATTAAGGTATGTTACAAATGGCTCCACTCTAAACAGTGTTTATTCTGCCCATTGACAGAGATTTTGCTTGCCTATCTTAAAGTAAATATATTCCTTATGAACAGTGAACCTGAATATGTGCTGAAGCATTCTACTCATTAGAGGTACCACAGTCAGTTTTCTCATTTTCCTCTCCCTGCAGGATGTATTGCAGTGAGGCTGAACCTGCTTTTGTAGTTAAGAAGAGTCAATTACAACAGACAGCCACCAGCACACTAAGGTGTTGTGTGAGGAGGCTGGGTCTCTTCACCTCAAGCTCTAAAACCTGTTTCCCACTGTCATGTGGTACAAGCAGGTACAGATGTTCAACACAAGACATCCTGGTTTTGAACTTCTGCTGAACAGATGAAAACCTGATTATAATGTTTCTCTGAGCTGATAACAAGCCTTGTATTCTGTGCCTGCTGTGGGTACTTACCGCATGCTCTATAACCATAAAAAGCAGAAATACCCCCTGAAAATCCAAAACTAAACTCTTAAGGCCCTTCTGAAATGCACCATCCTTGGGTAATTGAGAACTAAATAGGCCTTCCTTATTAATGCCTTCTGGTAGTGTACTGGCTGAAAAATAATGCTATAAAAGAAATTTATTTCAATTCCTAGAATATAGCTCTTCACTTTGCTGTCAAAAACAGTAAGCTGCTTCTTGGAAGCGTGGGTAGTGAGCAACTTATGTCCTTAAGTAGCTTCGTGTGCACAAAATACTGTTGTTCACCTCCATGTGTATTTTTAGTACTGGGTCCTAACATTTGGTAATGACCTGAAGATAATTAATGACTCCCCTTTATAGTAGAGAATATTTTCCTTGGCATCACCCCAGGGAAACATATTATTAAGTTTTAAGTATTGTAGAGCAGTGACTCTGCCAGCTGTACTTTGTGTGACTGCAGAGAAATAGCTTCATAAAACTATTCCTTCACCCCTCAAGTCCAGGTCTTTTTCTTTGTGTGGGAAGCCCCCAGAGAAGGACTAGGCATTGCTCTGAACCTTTCACATTTTTCTTCTGTGTGCCTATATAAGAAATGTTATTGAATGAATGAAGAATGTCTTAAGTGTGGGTTGTTAAAGGATTTGAGAATATATTTCGGTAGGGAGTGGCTGCACATCCCCACTCCTCAGTCAGGAGTTTCTGGTTCTGGGTCGGTCTCTGCTGAGGAGGACTGGTGTGAAGTATTTTAATGAAGCAAACTACTGTCTTTAAAATGCCAAGAAAATAATTGTGGATGTATATTTGAATATGCATTTTTTGGATGTTGATTTTTGGGTATTTGTGGTGGCTAGTATAACACCACCTCCCCTGAAAAAATAATTTCCAATGTACATGTAAATACATTTTCTGAGTTTTGGAAGCAAATTATAAACCACAGAGTTAGAGTATTGTGGTGAGTTTCACTGCAGGTCCCGAACACGGAGCAAAAGTTACAGAGCCACTTCTGCTCATGATGTGATTACAGGGGTAATAAGTTAGTGTCAGCTGAAGCCCCAAACCACTTGGATTTTATTTGATTCATTAGTAGTGTATTAAACTGAGAAATGTATTCTGGTATTGAAATGTACTCTAGGTAGCTATAACAAGTATGCCAAGGCCATATGTGATGAATAACTATAATGTTTTATAGCTGACAAATGAAGAATACTTGAGGCTATTATAGGAAAACATGGATGAAAAGGGATGAAAGAAATGACGTGATTTTTTTGAGATATGTCAATGCAAAACTTTTAAGTAACATTGTTGGGGAATCCTAATTTGCATAAGTTGAAAAACATAAATTTAAATTGTATTTGAGGCATTTGCCACATTAAGTATCTCCTGTCTTTTTTTAAAAAATATATGAAAGTTTGGACATAACGTTATGCACACAATAAGGTGTAGGGACAGTTTAGATAAGCTCTCCAAAGCTTGCAAAGAGAAAAAGAAAATTGATATTTGCAGATTTTCCTCAATCTGTGAAGTAAAATTTATTTGTTTTGTTTATGAAGTCAAAATAAGGAGTTAAATAAGACAGCAATCTCAACACAAGAGCAATGGCTGTTGCAAATACTGCTTCATTTGCAAAAAATAAAATTATTTTTAAACCACTTTTACTACCCACTGTTTGTGCTAGTTTGTTTACCACAAAAACCTGTAGACAATGGCAGAGAGATTTTGAAGGGCATGCTGTGTGTAATTTCTATTTGTAAATATTATGATTCTGTATTTAAACACAGTATTTACAGTCACATTTGGGGAGGCAGCTGACTGCTCACATTTGAGAGCACCTCTTATTCACATAGTCGTGTTTTTGGGAAAGATACTTTACCTGTCATTTGACAGGACTTCAGTTTCCTGATTTTCAACAGAAGGGGTATTTCTTTCCTCTAAATTTTTTCAGAGGGAGTGACTGAGGGGCAGGGGTGGGTTTCTTAAGGTGATGTGATTCTTAGACATTTTGTCTATTTGTGTAGTTTCTGCTGCAGTAGCACAGCAAGCTGGGACATGGAATTGGCATGCTCTTAGAAGTTCAAAAAAAGAAGGATAAAAAAACCTCACTGTGATAAAGAACAGAAAGCTAACCTTGAAACCAGACTGATTATCTTTCCTTCAGTTTACTAATTCATTTTCTCCTGCTCCTCTGACCTTTTACCTCTGCAGAGAAATTACTCAAGTAAAAGCGCTTCATCTTTTTGTATTGTATTAAATTAGAGTCCTGAAACCAACAATAATCCCTATCAATGATAAAATTACTTGAAAGTAAGTGTAAAAATGCGAATGAAAATAGAAATATTATTTAAATAGGGAGTATTAGTTTATGAAGAAATGTACACAAAAAATGTAATGCATCTAGATTTGTCAAACAATTAATAGACTTCCCAAGTTAATGAGTTGTCTTATTTCACACAGGAACAGACATTTCAGTTCTGAATGTCAGAGAATTGTATTTAAGTCATTCTCCACAAACACAGACTCTCTCTAAAGTGATGGGAATGGAAGTCAACCAACAAGTGGTTCATATTTTCATGCAATTCTGAAATATTGCTGCAACAAAAAAAAAACCTTGATCAAAGCTTGGTGGTTTCAGGGACCAAACCACCATACCCTGCTTTTTGATTTTGAAGGTTTGGGTTGGGGTTTTTTTGATCATCTGAGGTTACAGTTTTAGAATATTTTTCCTAACATGGTAAACTGAAAACAATTTAAAGTAGGTCAACGTAAATTTGAGTGTACAATTATACAGACAAGACTTTTTTTTTTTTTCCCCACAAGACTCGTTAAAAATAGGTGATTTTAAAATTGCAGGCACAACATCATGCACATTTTATGTTCTTATAAGCGGTTCGTAAATGCTCTCTTTTGTGCACTGTATTGAAGTCAGTGGGAGTTTTATCCCTGGCATCTCTGAAACCCAGATCTGCACTTGAATACACAGTACTGAGCCTCCATTTCCCAAGAAAGTTGTGTGTCACTGACAGCTTCTCTGTTTTGGGGTTGGATACACCTAGATTAGTAAATTAACATGTAAATCAATTCAGTATCATTAGGAGAAGCCGAGTAATGTATTCCATAAGGGGAAGAGTGCTCATGTATTAAACACTGCTGAGCTGACTTCTTCATTATGTACATCATGTTCTGAGGTTACTCAAGATCAGTTGTGGACCCTGTGGTACCTTTTACACAAGGGCATGTCTTGATATGAGTTAAAACCTACAGGAAGTTTCTGTATTCTGACATTTTCCTAGTCACATTTGCCACGTTTCACAGGGATGCATGTTTGTGCACCCGAGTGCCTTTGGGTGGGTGAGGGGGTTGCTTTCCAGAGCACAGCTCCAGTCCTCCATATGCTGTACATTTAATTTTAAATACAGCATTTATGTGTTTCGAGGGAACTGCACTAACTTGATAGTGTTGCCTGGGGGAGAAAGAAATGCTTTCATGCAAAGATTGTCACGGGCGGTGAAGTGATAGCTGAAAGTAGCTGGCCTTATTAAGCAAAGTTCCTGGAGGTGTTTACATGTCTGTGTAGCTGTAAAATAGCCTTTCTTCAGTCCTGTGGTTTTTTCCCTTTCTCCCAGTTCTGTGTTTCAAGTTAATATATATTGTTATATGGAGCTTCTGTTTAGAAAAAGATTGGGAATAAAGACTAAATCCCATTTGCATTATGTATGTGGGTAGCTCAGTTGCTTTCAGTGTGTCTACTTAAACAAGTAAAATAAAAACAGATTTAATTCCAAATCCTTTTACTAACCAGCAGGGAAGAATATTCATTGACCATAATAATAACAACTTAGCAGAGTATTAGATGTCATCTATAAATGATACACATTTTTTAGTCATTAAGTCATATTAAGCAGTACTAAGTTTTGCCCTCAGCATAAGTAGTCTGTTGCAATTGCATCTGTCTCTTCACTATGCAGAGAACATGAAAGGAAGATTGTGTTTTACCCTATTATCTAAGAAATTGCAAAGCTATGAAAAACAGATTACTATTAATAAACAAAATTTTCTTCAAAAGGCTATGCATACAGTTGTGAGGAAACAGCTGCTCTGCCTTCCAGAATGTACAATTGGCAAGTACATTAATTTTAAAAAAGATTATTTTGAAGGCATCAAAACCAGCAAAAGTGCAGAAACTGTGACAAGAATACATATGCACGTTGTTGTGATTCAGTATGGTCTGACAGAGGAACACTTTTTCCTCTTAATACTTATACTGGCAAATTTTAAGTCTTTCTCAGGCAGCTGGGTTTCTACTAAATTATCACAAGCAGAACAGGTGAACCATTGGTGACTTTGATCATATCCAAGTTATTTAAACAGTAATACAGCTTGAATTTTCTCCACCACGCCTTCCCTTTGCATTAGAAAATAGAGACCAGGGCATTTTTCTTACACCAAATACGGTGTTTGTGAAGAGTACCAAACCAATTGTTACAGCAATTAGTAGGGATACACCCCTAATTAACGGGTGAATAAGCAGTAAAGACAGGCAGCTGTCTGGCATGTGTTTCCATGGCATTCTCAGGGCCTCCACCAAGACCTGGGACATGCAGCCAGAGTATTTCCCCCTCCATACATTGCTAGCACAGCTGGAATCAGCAGTGATAATCAAAGGACTTGAGGTATTTGTCGACTGAGAGATGGATTTGTAAAATACTCTCTTCATTAAATGCAGAGCAGCAAAGAGTCTCCAAGTACAAAAAACTTTACAGGAGCCATCTGGGCTAGGACTGGACCAGAGAACACAGGATGAACACTTCTGTAGCTCATGGCCATTTGCTCCAGCTGGTTTTTTTTTGAATACACAAGATTTAAGCAAGAGTGATTAGGATAATAAAGATAAGCAGTAGCACATGATAATGGTAACTAATACAGCTCTAGTGTCCATAGGTTAAGTCACGTGTTATTTTTGCATTGTGAATTTCTGCATGACTAGTGTAGTGTTCTGGGATTCTCCTGGTGGTGGTAGCTCTGACTCAAAGACCAGCTGTTTGTCACTTAGTGCAGACAACCAGTAACATTACGAGTAAATAAACAATGATGAGAGCAGGTATCCCCAGTAGCTGAGCCAAGGAGATGAGCTGGAACTGAAAATGGGAAAGAAAACAACACAAATGTAATTTTCATCATGCAAAAAAACATCTGTAGGAGTAAGGATTCCAAGTTGTTGTTGCCAAGGAAATTATAATGGCAATTTCAACTGTTGGTATTTTATCTTGATGTAGGGAACATAGGCAGTGGTTATAAAAAAAAAATGTTTCATTCTTGTATGACAGAGATTATGACTTACAGATTAGAATTCTGGTTCCCTCTTGCTAATTAGAAATGTTGATGTTTCTTTACATAAGGTGTCATTTCTCATATCGGTCATGTGTGAGGCCCTGAAAGTAGTGGAAGTGTCACCTGAAATCTTGAGAGGAATTTTACAGAGCTGTGAGTTCCTCAACTCTAGCTCTAAGGTGAAGACTGCTTTCACCAGCAGGTACCTGCACCTGGGTGTTTGCCTTCCCATCCTGAGAATGGAGGCAGAGGACTTCTCCTTCCTGGCACACCCTTTTGTTGTGACCTTTATATGACAAACAAGTGTCCTTTTCTTAAACTGATTTTGCCATCATTCTTCCCAAAACCACTTTGTATTTTCCAATCCTGCTTTTAAGTACAGGCAGGGATGAAAGTCACTTGAAGGAATGGTTTTCTAATCAGAAGTTCTGATCCATGGGGCACCATGGAGATGTGTGTACTGAGAAGAATGTAGCCTCAGTTGTCCCAGGTGAGCTCCCTTTTACTGAAAAACACGTTGGAACAATCTTATAGTGAAGTCTGTGATATAACCATTTTGGGGACTATTGTAGCAGCTCTTGGTAACTCTAGGTCTGATTTTTGAGAGGCTTCCAGACACTTCAGTATGGAAGATTTCCTATATAAGCCCCTTCCTTAGCCCTAAAGACTCTCCCCAAAGATCCTAGGAGAAAATTATGCTGATGAAAAAACAAGAAATTCCTTTATATTTAATTTTCTGTTTACTCTGTTGTGTATCCAGATAAGTCCCCTCACCCCAGAAACATTAAAAAGTCTCAACAATATTCTGTTGACTTAGAAGAAGCCACATTACTGGGTCCCAGTCTGACTCTGGCACATCCCTGTTCATTTTGGCTGGTCAGTCAAGTGGTGTAAAGTTCATACCTTGGACACTGCTAAGAAAATTGTCTGTAAATGGTGGTTTCTTCTGACAAGTCAGAGTGTGGGCTGCAATGGGGGCAATCAGTCTCAACCAAGGGTTGAGACATTGAAAGGTCTCTTTCACCTTGGACCTGTGGCTGGTCCTCATATTTGAAGTAAGAGAATCATTTCAAATTAAGGCGGAAAAGTTCTGAAAACGTGTCCATTTGCCAGTAATTTCCAAGTGTGTTTTCCTATGTTTACCAGAGATCTGGAGAAATAAGACAGCCTCTTAACTAAATTGACTAAATAAAAGAAATCTGCTTTTGAAGTATATGGATTTCAGAATCAAATTTCCTTTTTCTGTGCCTGTTGGCTTTATAGGCTTGTTTACTCAGGAGGAAATTACTTGTTTTATAATGTGTTTAACATCATGTTAGTTAATCTGTGCCATAATAAAGAGTTGTTTCCTTGTATAAGCAAGCATTTCACGTGTAAGCATGTGTGAATCTCCCACTGAAATGAGGGGGGGATGGTCTGTATCTGAGCCTGTTCCTCTGTTTACAAAATGGACACAAGCAGACTTGTTAGTTACACAGCTATATTGTATAGCTTGAGATAAACTGTAAATAGTTCTTTAAATTTGTTTCTCATTGCTTCTCCTCATTAATATTTTGGAACAGTTTTACAAGCAGCTTATGTGTAAAAACTAAAGTGTCTATAAAATGTCTCAGAAGGAAATTTCAGAATCAGGCCCTTCAGAATAAAAAGTTGCAAAATTATTCTGTTGCATATGGTTTCAAAATTTCTAGGCTCTTCTTTAGACAAGTGCCTAAGGACTCTTAAAGATCACAGTCTTGAACTAATCAAACTTCTTTAGAGGCCCATTGGATAAATCATTTACGAGCTGGGGTAAGATTCAGTGACTAGTGGATCAGCTTTCTGAGGAACAGAGAATATGCAGACATTGAACAATTCTCCTGCCTTGCTTGTAGCATTCATAATAATCAGGAAGTGTGAGTGTATATATATTAGAAATAATCCTGTCTAAATCATTCTCACTTACTGAAATGTCTGACTACTGCAGAATATTTTTACATTAACATTTTTAAAAGTACAGTAGTGTAATAGTATAAAGATCTTTTTTGGATACAACTTAAAAAAAAAAATCTGACATTAAATCTGCAGTCCATTATCTCAAAGTGAAGGACATGTTAGTTGAAGTTCAGTTAATCCATTCATCACTAACACATCATGTGTGGCCTTTTTTGTCATTTTTCATCATTTCTGATAAAAAGTGAGAATTTGCCATAATTTTTTTATTAGTGATCAAATCAACGTATCAAATGCATTTCAAATCCAAATCTTTCAGTGTGTTCCACCCATTCATGAGAAGTCTTTCTAGTATGTTTGAGCTGGTCTGCTTTAGTCCTGTCTACCTCTCCCTCCTGCATTGCCTCTAAGGTTTCCACAGAAACTAAAAAGTCAATGCTGTTTTAAAGAATGCTTTCTTCCCTACTACACCTCTTAAATCTTTGAGCTGCTCTGGGGTTTTTGTGTTATCTGTCTGCACTTAGTCACCTCATACTTTTAAATTAGATTTAAAATTTAAAAAAACAGTGCCTGGTGGTGCCACCCCACTGTTGCATGTCACAGATGCTGATTAACTTTGAGAAGAGATAATGGTAAATTAAAACTGTTGTCAGCTAAGGGAAATGCTGTGAAATTTAAAAGTAGTTATATTTTGAAAAATAAATTACAATCCTGGAAAAGAAAAGAAAGTCAAGGAAAAGCAAATTAGGAGTAACATGGAACTAATATCATTTGGCAACTTGCAAGGTTGGAGGTCATGTTAGAAGGTCCCAGGACAGCCTATTCATTCTTCTGTAGTGTTTTTCATTCCTAGTTACATGTGCTTTTCTCTTTTATTAAAATAGGGCTACAAATCATGCTTGATATAATTTCCCATAGAGACAAATCAGACTGAAAAATATTTTATCTTTTTTAGAATATAGAGTAAATTTCTGCTAGTTTAAAAGAGCTGGAACTTCAGATATTGGTGTTACTTTAAAAGAAAAAGAAACAAAAGATGTGGCAAAAGGGAATTGAGCCCATGGGTGTGTAATAGGAGGCGAATGATTGTTTCCTACTCTGAGCAAGGCAGGCCTTCTGTGAAGGGTTTTATGTAATTTTCTTCAGCTGAACAAAGCGGAGAATACTTAACAAAATTGCCATTTTTAAAATCTCATTGTGAATACTCAGCATGCTGTGATCATACACTGTGTAATGGTGTTTTCAGTGAATAAATTGCTGTAGATAGTATAATATAAATAACTATTTTGTGCATTAAGTAGCAGTTCTCTTCATGATGGTTTCTATCTCAGGAAAGCTCTGAGGATAGGGCTTTGGAGAATAAAAGCATCAAAGTACTCTTTGAATAATACCAGTCTGCTAAAGCACTAGGATGCTTTTAATATTTTTTAGCAATATTATTTAGAAGCAAATAACAAAATCAACTAAGTGATACTTACTTTGGCCTTAATCTATTTGATATTAATACTGTGTCCCAAGCCTACTAATTTTAAAGACAACACAGCTTCACAGCTTCAGCTAATAATTTTTAATGGCTCCCATGATAGGAGGGCAAATAAAATTTATCACAAGAAAAAAGGATTTGCTTCATACAGACTTTGGGCACATTGACCTGGTGTGCTGCAGGTTTGTTGCAAGAAAGAAAGAGGCCAGAAGCCCTAAAATTAAACTGCATCTCACTTTGGGTGATAAATAAACCTCTAGAAATACCTTGCTAAAACTACAGAAGACCGACAATTAAAAAATGCTGTACCATACTAAATTCCAGTGGTCTCAATAAGCATGAGAAACAATGTCAGGCAATACCCCATAATACCTCCTTTGGCAGCTCCCTGGGATCAGTTTTCTTATATGTTCTTCCAGTCAGGTATGCCACAAACATTGATTCCAAAGTGTACATGAAAACAGTAAATGGCTTCAATAGAAAGCACATAATAAGAGCAGGATATAACCACTTCAAAAGAATTGCAGCCTGACTTAGAAAAATGTCTTAATATCCTCCTTCCTTTGCTGCTTGCCTAAAAGTTACTTTTTAAAAAAAAAAAAACATTTCTTAATGAAAGATGGTCTCAGTCAGAAAACTGAAAGAGCTGCAAGAAAGTCTGATTCAAAATTTTCAGCTGAATTCTCTCACTGCAATGGAAGCTACATGGTGTGAGTGAATTGTCTGATGTGTCTCTCTCTGGCAAAGCCTTTCTGAGTGACAAGTGGCCCAATCACTTTGACCTCTGTTTCCATTATAAATAATTAAGTCTAATGAAAGATACCTACTCAAAAATTATATTTATCTCATCTAATGTTGGTAGTCCGACATATGTAAGACATAAATTCCCATTTATTTTGTAGGGTGCATAGAGCCAAATTCAAGTGTTAGGTCATGGTAATGCAAGATTTTTCACTAACTGTTGAGTCTATTTAAAGTAAAATTAACAACTCTAACAACTCTTTTTTTTTAAATGTAAATATATATAGTAATTTACTTAAAGAGTTGATTTACTTAGAGTACTTAGAGTAGATCTCTTGGGCCTCAGAGTTAATCCTGAAAAATTTCTGAGTTTGGTCTAGATTATAACTAGTAGTAAGAACAATAAGCTTCTTCCAGCATTTTAATAGTGGCACTTCTTTGCACCATCTAGATGAAGGAATTGAGATGATGATAGTTTTAATGAATTATTTAACTGATTAATTGAAAAGGAAGATTTGGGAGATTTTCAGCAGATTTTCAGGGGGAAAAAAGAAAGACATTAAAAATATTATGCATTCTGAAAGTGAGGGCTTTATTTCTTGAGGAAAATTTAAGTCATCAATATTATAGCCCAAGTAAGCACTTATCTCTAATTCTGAAAGGGTTTATTTCTTTAATTGTTCTTTGATTTTACTGCCTGGAGACCAGCCTGCTAATTTTATTCATAGCAGAGGTATTATTAACCACACAACAGCGCCCATTGCCACAGGCGGTCTCAGTCAGTGCTCACTGCTATCTCTTTGTTTTTGTTTTGTAGAAGTGTATTCTTTTGGCTGCTGTGGCAACTGTTTATTACATACATTTACCAAAGTACCTCCTGATATCACTGTAGCATCTGGGGTAGGCAGCTGTGACTCCCTTTCCCTTCCCTACACCAGTGTTCCTGCAGCTCCCGCTCTGCTTGCTCTTCATTTTCCAGGGAAGGAAGGAAACAAAATTACTGTACTGTAATAAACCACCCCTGTACCATTTTTCACCCCCTCCTCGCCTCTGGAAAAAGGTGAAAAAATAGCAGGATGTGTTGATGGCTTTTGATGAGGAAAAAAGAAGCGGGGTGTTAGGAGGAGTGGGATCTGCATGGACCTGAAGTGGGGAAGGATCCACCATGATGAGGGAATAATGAGTTGTCACCATACAGAGAGAGGGTGGGGGAGAAACCACCCTCAGGCAGAAACTGGAAAATACATCCATTACAAAGATTAATAGCCACTAACAAGGGAGTCATAAAGCTCGAGAGGTGGTAGATCAGGTGAGCTTCCAGGTTGCAGAGGAGAGAGTACTGGGACAAGAGCAGAAGGAATTCAGCAGATAACCTGTACTGCTGGCGCCATTTGTATCCTAATACTGTCCATATCCATTCCAAAGTTACAGAAACATGGCAGTGGCTTACAGGACTGTGATGCCACTGCTTCTCAATGGCATTTTTTTGCATTTTGTTGGTTGGGTTCTGGAGGTGGATTTGATACATCACCTGGTGATGTATCAGCATAGCTGCTGCTGATTTGCTTCTTCACAGATTGAGATTATCCAGCAACCACTTCCCCACTGCTCATCTCATGGTTGTCCCCAAGCACAGGGTCAACCTTGAGGTGTGGTGCACACCAAAGCACCATTTTTGCTTGGAACGAGTTTCATGATTGGCACCGTGTTCACAACAGAGAGCAGAGGGTATACTGAGTTTATTTTAATGAAGCTTCATATCTGTGTCTCAAGAGATGTATCTCATTGAAAGCTGAATCTGCAGTCTTCTGGTTTGCCACATCCATCTTTTCCCCTCACCAGCTGTGCTCTTACATTATTTTTCCAATCTTCCAATAGTTTTGTACCCACTTTGCCCTCTAGGCAAGTGGCTTCCCAGAAGCATTCCCAGAAAGCAGCTAGAGGCAGGATCTGCTCCTGCATATCTGTTAGATGTGCAAGAAGTGGGATTGCAAGAAACTGTTGTAATACTTAGAAATGGAGATCATTTTGTAATGAGCTTCTCTCCTCAGTGGGAAAAAATCCTAAACATTGAGGCCAAGACTCTGCACAATAAAAGACAAGGAAGAGAAAGAGCCTTGCATGTGTCCTTTTTTTCACTACTGTCCTAAGTTACCAAAGATAGTTGACAGGGACTGGGTCCTCCACAGACTGCTCCCTGGTTCTGGTGTGTGTTTCTGTGTGCCAAGGCAATTCAGATTACAAAGTGAATGCCACTGTGTAATGATAGGAGTGAATTGCCACAGAAAATGCCATGGAAAGTGAGTTCATGGGCATTAGTATGATATCATGGTTCTGCTTTGTTCTTCACTGTTAGGAAAACTCACATGCTCAAGAATCTTTCAGTTTCTGTCCGAGTCCTGAGGAATAGGAAAGGCTCCAACCAATGTGCTTTCCTGTTTTGTTTGGCCTGAGCAGTTCCCTGTCATTCCCTGTTCATGTATCAGGTCTAAAAAACCCTTGAAATTAAATTCGTACATGTTTGGTGCTACAGACTTGCCTTTCCCTTGTGTTAAAGAGTATCCACTTTAATGGTGGGTCCCAGCAGGATTGAGAGACAAAGAACAGGAGGGGAAACACTGAAATAGTCCTTATTTTCCACCTTATCAGAAACATACTACAAGTTTATGCTATCTCCAGTCATAGACACTGGCAAAGCATGTGACCCCCTCATCAAGAAATATAAGGTAGATTAAAAATTATAACACTTTTTAACTAATCTGTTTTGTATGACTACTTGATAATCAAAGTAGACATTTTTATTATTTTGACCTTCTGTATTTTCACTTTTTAAAATTATTCACTGGAAATTAAGTACATTTGTATACAAATGACAGCTAAAAATCAACTGTACTTTAATAACTTCCCCAGGTAGGTTTTCATCTGGTATATCTCATGGGTGCTGTTGTTTTCATACAAGTCTTCTAATACATTATTTTGCATTTAATATTTTAGGATATTTTAAATGCAGGGAAAGTTTGGTGTTTATAATGCATTGCACTGGACAAGCAGTTTTTAGCAGGACTACTTTCAAGTGGCTGCCTGCCTGAAACATATTTAATAGAAAGTACTCCATGTGGTAAGCATATTTAAAGCAAAGTTAACTCAGTTCTAGTAGCATTTAAAGTGTTTTCTAATAACTGTAACTGATGTCCATACATTTCACCTGCAAGTAACTATGGGAAGCCATGGCAGAACTGAAATATAGGAGAGGCAAAGGGGAGTGAAATAAAAAGAAGACCATTTTACATGTTTTCACTCCTTTGTCCTGAATTTCATACACTCATATGGATATCATTCTGGAAGAAAACTGGCTCCATGTCCACCCATTTCAGCTCTTCCACTGAGCAAACCTCCTCAGAGGTGAAATACAGTATTCTGTGGAGGGTCTCATCAGCTGTAGGGGAATAATAGCAGCAGACAGCTGGCTCTTGGCAAGCCATTAATAACTTCAAGTCACCAAGGGCTCAGCTGTACCTCCTTGGTCCTATGTTACATATTCCACCTGGGGGGTAACTCTGAAAATGTAGGGAGCAGTTCCAGAGACACTGTACAACCTCTCTGCTGGTTCCTTGATTGCCCCACCCTGCAGAGTCACTGAGTTGTCAGCATCTGGGCTCACACTGGGAGGCTGCACTGCTGGTCTGACAGCAGACCTGTCCTCCTAACCACCTTACAGTTCATCCACTTCCACCTGAAGCTGCCCAGCCACCATTCTCTCTCCCTTGGAGCTGACTGCTGTAGGTTCGTCCCAGGCAGCACGTGTGTGCTCTGGCCCTGGGTCACCTGACTCCAGGACAGATTTGGTCTGCCTTTTGCTGAGAGGGTACACATCTGAATCTGTCCTTCCAAAGATTACAGAACTTCAAGCATTGAGCTGTTTGGTGCACTTTCTTTGAGGTCTGTGGTTTGGTTGCCAGTAACTTTAATAGAGCTGGAATATAAATCATAGTGAATGTAAAACATTTGGGCTTTAGTGTGTCGGGCAGATATCCATATAGAGAGAAGGGTAATTAAATCCTCTTGCATTTTAAACCTTACAGAATAAGGTTCTGGCTGAGGTCTTGCATATGTGGGAATTTTCTCTGGTGAAGCCTGTTTGGGTTGCCAGTAATGTGGATAAATAAAAGGCTTAACAACTAAAATAGAAGGAAAACAAAGCTAATACACCCGTCAAACTTTTTGTATTATTAATGCACAAATGAAAAACCGTGATGCTTGTGCATGCTGTTGCCCTTAATACCAGCTGTTGCCTGTGCACATGGGCTGGTATTTCACATGGCTGAACAGCCCTGCTGCCAGCAAGCACTCAAACAGGCAGCGTCAATAACAGCAGTCTTCCCACACTCCATACAATTTAAGCTATTCTTCAAATTAATAATAATACTTAATAAAGCTTCATCTCTCATTTGCAAAGAAAACCTTCAATTAATGGTAATCAGCATCCTCAGAATATGATCAGGCTGGGCTTGTAGCTGGACGTGCCGAAACAGTTCAACTGGCAGATGGAGCATTTTCCAACTATTCTAATTAATGACTGCTCATTTCAACTGTTAATGCAATTAAATAAATAGGCAAAACAAATAAAAATAATATAAAGTATGAAAATGCCACTATCAGAGGGAGTTCTGATCAAAAAAGTGAGCCTCACTCAAATCCAGAAAGGGCGCAAACATCCCCTCCTGGCTAAATAAGTTCTGAGAGAGCTAGGCTAGCTTTTGTTACTTATTTCCAACCATTTCTCTGGGAATGACATTTATATCCCTTCCATTTTAACCTCCTGGCATCAACTTAGGAATTGCTTCTTTAAGTGTTAGAAAATGCACTGCAGAGAATGAGAAGGGATTCCTTTCACATAGTAGGGGCTTTTTTTGGTGTAAGATTTAGACTTGCCTTGGTTCTGTCTTTTCTATTTGAAATAATTGCCAGCATTTTTTTTAGGAGTTTTATTTTTTGTGAACATTGTATACCATACCACTGATGTAGGACTGCATTTGTTTGGGCTTATAAAGAGTTCAATTAGCTCCTTAATGCCTAGTTCAGTCACAATTAAACCTTCCCTGTTGACTCAAGATTGGTCTTTCTAAAGGCAGTGGAGGTGGTTTTAATTATTCATTCTCTGGTTTGTTTCTTACAGCAGTCTCAGCTGTGCTTTATTATTCAAAGGTTAATGCAAACTGAGAACTGGGTAAATTAAATTTGTTTGGCAGCTAGCAACCTGATGTATTATCGACACTGTGAAATATGGATGGCAACACTTCTGCTATTGTGCCACTTAAAAAGCCAGATTTTATCTTTAAAACAATTGCTAGTTTTGTTACTACGGCTGATGGAAAATGAACGTTCCATAATGTTATAGTCTCTGTAACCCATTATTGTTGAGAAAGCAAGGTAGTTTGGAAAGCCAAGAAGCATTAACAGCTATTATAGAAAATGGATGTAGGTACCATGACTAATGAAGTGCTCTGCACGGGACTAAGTCATGCAGCTGTATTCAGGGAATCGTGCAGTCAGAAGTTTTAATGAGGGGAGCCCAAGGAATTGCAGGTGAAAGCAGGTTTTATTAACTTCCAGTGAACAAAACGAATAGTTGAGCAGTGAACATGACATGATACCGTATAATAATTGTATGCCTTGGGTACATTGTGAGGCATGGAGCATAGCCAAGAGCTTTCAGCTGTTCTACACACAGGGTGTTTCCACAAACCCCTGTATGCTGCAGAAAACTTCACTGCAAACATAACAAGAATTGTTTCACAAGAAATGCCTTAAGACAATACCACATCACTTTTTTGAGATGTCTACCAGCACTGCCTTCCTCTAAAATATATTAATCAGATATCTGGAAATCACCATTCCAATTGATCATAATTAAAAATCAGGTCTTATATCAGTAACTGTAATCAGCAGACTGTGAATGGAAAAGAAGAGACCTGTGTTTTAAGAGGCCATCCTGAGTAAAATACATATTTGTATGGGCAGGCATTATGTTGTATGAAGGGAGTCTGTGTTGGCTTTTAGAAGAGTCATGCCCAAGAACTTCTATTAGTTATATTTCATCTTTTTCAGAAATCTCCCCATACAGGGGAGAGATTTTTCTTGTTTCCTACAGGATTATGTTTTGTACATTTTAAATATTTCAGTACTGTGTTTTTAACCAAGGACTTTGAATTAACATAATCCAACACTTCCTGTTGGGTTTAGCATAATTAACATCATCCACTTGCTGTTGATATTATTTTTAAGATAGGACAATGATTGCAGAGCAAAGCACCACCTTCTGTGGTAGTGACTGGAGACCTTAGGTTAGGAACAGTGAACAAGGTTAAGAACCTTGCAGCTGCAAGGCTGGTTTTGTACCCAGCTCAGTCTTTAGTACAGTCTGTGCTGTGTAATACGTGTAATTACACTGCTGCTGACTGAGGAGGTGGGTGGATGAGGAGGTAGGTGAAAATAGGATGGCTCATGAAGCAAGACGGTGACAAGGCATCTCAGCAGAGTCTCTATATCCTTACACTGTAAATACTTCACATCTGCCCACTGAAATATTTGAGATAAGACAGTTGGGAATTTTTCTGTGCTTATTTGAATAATTTATGATGTGATTTTAATACTTCTTCCTGGCTGAATGTATCACTTCTCTGACAGAGCTTAGGACACCAGATGCATGTTCTGTTGGGGACTTACTTAATGAATGTGATGCACAATTTTAGTTTCTGGTGTTACAAAACCAGCAGTACTACTGGTAGAGTATAACTGATGCAGTATATCCTTGATTGTATGTGGTTATTATGTTATATTTTTGTTTTCTATTTTAGTGCTGGACCCAAAGGAGACAACATTTATGAATGGAGGTCAACTATACTGGGGCCTCCAGGGTCTGTATATGAAGGTGGAGTTTTCTTCCTTGACATAACCTTTTCACCGGACTATCCTTTTAAACCACCCAAGGTTAGTAGAAGGATATTCAAAGTCTGATAGGAGTCTTCTCCTTCTGATATTTTTTAATGTGTATGTTGGAATATCATTTTAGGATGAAACATAAAACTTCCAAAGCAATAATGAATTTTTAAACTTGACTTTTTTGATGGAAAGAATTTAAATAACTGGCTGAAATTTGCTTGCATGCTGCCAGTATAGCTGAGTGGATATGGATTTATTTAGCAAAGGGTTGCATAATTTCCAGTAGCTATATTTTTAATTTGGATTTGTTTCTAATATGAAAGCGCTTATATTTTAGTTACACCCTTTATAAGTGGCTGGAGATACTTAATCTTTCCTGTTGACCCTTATAATTCACCAGGCTTGTATGGCTCTCTGGACAAAAATATGTACCTATTTCACTACCCCATTTAATATCTGTAGGTGCAAGATATTTTAAGTCATTGCTTTACATCAGTTTTCTGGAAGGATGTGGAAATATGGTACCAAAGTCAAGAAACTGGAGTGACAGAGATTTACAGAAATCCTTAGAGATTCCTTTTATAATGCTGTCTATAATGATACCAGCCAGAAACAGAGAACTGTATCAATAACATGAAGGTGAACATTACCTTGATCAACTTGAAATGTCGAACATGAAAAATCTAGTGGTTAGGAAGACTGCAAAAACAGAAATGGGTGGAATGTGGCAACACAGAGAGCCATCTATAACCAGTAGTAGTAATTTCTGAGGAGGATGTCAGAATGGGACTTTATTGCTTGATCACGGGATTATGGCAAACCACCTGCTTAATGTGTTCATAAAACAGGAAAGCGTCATCCTAATGTACATCCTCGGCCTACAGAGAGAAGGAATTACTAATGTCAGATACAAGACGCCTGGAAGACCTTATCTGAAAGACTGAGTGCAAATCTTACTACACATGTTCACTAACAGGAACAGAAAACAGGAAAATTTATCCCGCTGAGCTGTTAATAGAATCAAATAAATTGATGGGGCTGTCTTCCATGAAACAAAGTAAAAAGAGGTGCTTTGTTCACCTTGCTGCTCTGGAGAGTGCGTCTGGAAGATCCCCATGGAAGGAGCTATGAGATCAAAAATATTTACCTTGTTTCTGATGCATTTATGAAAGGATGACCATGCCGTGTTGGTCAATAATAGAAGGATATTGCATGAAAAGAGAGAGAAACCAATTCCTATTTGGTTACTTTGAGTAGATTATTGAAATATAGGTGCTTATACATAGAATTTTAATGCCACATTAGTAATGTTTACAGTAGTAGATAACATTGATTGTTATCAGGAAAAGTTTTGTAAAACAAATGAGAGCTATAAATGCAAAGCACTTGTCATTCTGTAAATTGGACTTTCCCAGACAGTAACCTAAAGATGGGTGAGTAGCAGTATTAGAGATGGTCTAACTTTGTTTCCCACTTTTACTGTTCCAGTTTAGAGAAGCCTTGATGTCACTAAGAGGTCTTAGAGGAGTTGTACACCTTGCTGACTGCAGAGTTTCAGATTTAGGCAGCTCTTGTTACACAGTGAAGAAAAGATTTGAAACTTTATAATGTCTCCTTCAGTTAGTTAAAGCTGTGGACACACTGAGCTGAGGTCAGTCCTGTTCTATTCTTCCCCCGTCCTGTTCTTCCTGCCTCCCCACAGCCCAGCCCACTGTCTGTACAAGGTCTGTTTTAACAAGCCCTATTTATTTACTTCTTTCTGGGGCTTAGTCTGATTGTGCTAGCTGCCATGCAAGGGTTATATTCAGTCCCCCCAGAAAGTTAAAATTATATTATTTAGGGGATGAAATGGCATATAAAATAGAGCTTGAAGTTCTCTCAGAAAAGTAGTATGTAAGAACTAGCTCTGAATGACAGATATTGTCATTCTCTCCGTTGAATCCATTGAGTCTTGAGGCAGTGTATGCAATAGACACCCTTTTAAAATAGAAGTTGAAGGTCCAGTTTGCTATTTCACCACAAGGTAAAGTCTTTTTCAATCTGCACTCAGTTGTGCTCGGCAACTGTGTTATTTTGAGGCATGAGTAATGCAACTGTGCCTTGCTTATTAATGAAATGTCAAGCAAAGAGGTGGTTCTTGTCCTGCCTCGTAATAGATTTTATTGTCTGCCTTTATCTTGATGCCAGTTGTCACTGTAAGAAATGTGTGCATATGAATCATATGAAAATGTACTGTTTGATAGAGGATAAGAGAATTGATGATGCCATATTGTATTACTAAATGGCCAATATTTATGGTGAGGGAAATTGTCATCTGAAAAAATAATGAGTGCCTGTGCACAGGGGGACTCATGTCAGATATAACTGTGTCATAAGCATGTGTTATACACATGGATTCTTACTCTATTCACTTCAGCCACAGTTCTAAATGACCCCTGTTTTCAGTCCTGCTCTGTGACCTCTCAAACAGTTGGTATTTCATTACACCTCTTTTCCAGGCCTTACAAAACTCATCCATAGGTGAAATAGTTAAGGAATTCCCTTGAACAAAGCAGCATGGGAGGACCACTGCTTATCATAAGGTAGCTGCTGCCAGTCAGCTGAGCTGGGAAAGGGTGGTTAAATATGTTCTCCCCAAGCTGATTTTTAGCAGAAGAAAGGTACTGAGGAACGTGTACCTTAGGTGGAATGTAGCACATGGCCTCACGGTACAGTGCTATCTTGTGTCACTTGGGTGTTGGCATCTCTTCTGCTTCACCACAAGATTTGTAATATTTTGTGCTATTCTCAGAATCATGGATTATAGGGTTGTGGGCATAGGTAATTTTAGATTTGTTTGTAATTATATTCTAATTTTTCTAACTCTTTATGGCGCTATCATCTTAAAAAGCCTAGGGATAAAGTACAAGACTGTGAAATGTACTGAGAAAGACATAAAATGTATCCTGAGTGTTGGCAAGATTATCTCACTGTAAGAACATAGTAGAAAGGGTCTAATTCACATTTTTCACTATGATTGAATTCATAAATTACTCCTGAGATTTCTGTGGGCCATTTCCATCCCTCATTCACTATGAAGCAAGGAAATATTTAAACAAGTTCTGTCAAAATTGATCTTCCAAAAATGTGACCACAAAAGCCCTGTGAATAAACAGAAACTGTATTTCTCAGATGCAATTACTTCACCCAGGTTCCAAAGGCAAATTCCTGTGTCACATAACATAGTCACTGTTAAGTGGCCTAATCCACAGTATGTTAAAATCTGCAGAAAGGTCCCTTTTCCTTACCTATTCTCAGACATTGTGCACTCCATTATCATGCATGTGTATGTCACACGTGGATCTTGAGGACTGTAAAATAATTTTTAAATAAGAAAAATACATTGAAAATGGATTTTGGATATGTGACTTTTCTTTTTATTACCATCGTTGAAATATATTTGTGGTGTAACCACTGTTTGATTTGTATTATACGATGTTCTTGATATTTTCTGAGGGATCCAGATTGCTTCTATAAACACTGTTGATGCCTGATGTTCTGATCACTGGGCACCCTGTTGCATGTTGGAAAACATTAATTAAATAAACAACCAAGACCACACTTGCACAAGTGAAGATGTTTGACCTATATTTTGGGGTTTTTTTTAACAAATGTACAAAGTAATTTTCATTTGCTCTTCTAGATAGTTAATCTGCTTTTCTACTTTGCCTTTATCACATAAAAGAAAGAATCACTCAGGTTTTGTTTAACAAAGAAAAGGTATCTATCCAAATTTTCACTTTTAGGTATTTCTTCAGTTTTTGCACTTTTGTAGCCTCCAACAATCTTAAGATTTTCAAGTTTCGTCTCCACTTTCCATATTCATTCTCC
This sequence comes from Phylloscopus trochilus trochilus, assembly GCA_016584745.2. Classification (NCBI taxonomy): domain Eukaryota; kingdom Metazoa; phylum Chordata; class Aves; order Passeriformes; family Phylloscopidae; genus Phylloscopus; species Phylloscopus trochilus. The sequence goes on from WQNJ02000546.1 coordinate 38,198,509, forward strand.
TGTGTGATCCAGTTCACATTTCAGCAACACATCGCTGTCATCAGGTTTCCCTTTCTAGTCTGTGCCTACAAATCCTTCCCCTATGGATCCATAGTTTTCTTTTTCTCTGTCCTCACCTGTCAATGTCTTTCCAAAGTTAAACCATAAGCATAGCATCAAATTAAGTTACTCTTCACCATCACAGAATAAACCATGTGGTAAGTTGGAGTCTAATTTGCTCTCACACTGTTAATTTCTTCCCCTTTGAAGTCAGTCTGTTTCAGTATTACAGCTTTGTCAGATGCCTTGAAACTGGACTCCGAATTTTTTGAGCCAGAGGTCACTGACCTTTTCAGCACTGCTTTCCTTATAAATCAGTGGCATTTGGCTTCACTCACAATTGCAGCACACTCATACAGAGGAGGGAGTTGTTCTTCCCCAAAAAAGTTTGCCTCTGACCAATTCAGCTTGAGTAGGAGTGATGGAGGGCCAACCCAGCCTAACTCTGATTAAGCTCTACAACCAGAAAATGACAAAAACAGTTCTCTCATCTGAGAACTGACAAATTGGCCTTGGCTTTCTGGGAGGCTCTAATCAATTAAAAATATTTCCTTGCCTCCACTGTGAGGAAGCTGCTGTAGCACTGCAGAAAGGAGCTGAGCACCCCGTTGGCTGAGTCAGCAAGAAAGCAGGCGGGCTGCAGGGTCACCGTTCTCCTCTCGGCTGTATCGGCAGTCACTTGGTTTCATGAGGTGCCAGACAGAAGGAAGCCATGGAACACACAAAGTGAGGCATAGATGTGGTGATGAGCTCACTTTCTGCTAAAGGCCAGATGCTGCTGAGGCTTCAATCTCGGTCACAAGGTGAGGCTTCACTTCAGCCCAAAAAATACAGCACATCCCTTGTAGTGTAGAGAACTGAAAAAAAGACTAAGCTGTGCCCTGTTCACAGCAGAAATGAATGAAAATGCTTAGATGACCTGCCAAGGAAATAACCTTACATTTTTTCAGTGGCTTAATGACCCCCTCGACCTTTTTTAGAAATACCTTTGAGATTTCTTTTTCCTGCTAACTATCTTCCTTTCATCCTTAATGGATTCAGACAGTTCACCACTTGGCTTTAACAGAGGAAAGCTCTCTCTCTCTCTCTGTCCCATTCAATACCCCAAAGCTTCTTCTTTGGGTACTGAATGGGATCTAGCCATGCACAGATGTCTCTTGTGGGAGGACATGTGTGTGTATATCTGTGGGTGTGCATGTGTGATTATATATGTATATGTTCATGTGTATTTGAGTAGGGGGTATCACGTCTTCTAGTCAGCCTGGACTGACAGAAGGAATTTCACCTCAATTTCTGTCCTCAGTCCATGTAAGAAATCAGTGAATTCCCCAAGTATGCAAGGTTTTGATCTGAGATCCTTTAAAATTTAGCCATCAGTACAAACACCACAACTTTGTGTACACTACACAACTGAAGGAAAGGCAAATAAATTCATTATCCTGCATACTGTCCCTCTGGAGCAGGAAGCTTTGACAAATCAGGAAGTCATACCAGTCTTTTGTACAGGTGTTTGTAGAAAAATTAGTGCTCTTCAAGAGAACTTTCCTCCCAGGAATTGTCACTGCAGTGGTGTCTGCATTTTCATCAAGAATAATCTTTATTAATAACTTCTACTCTCATATTTGACTACGTTCAGTCTCTTACAGTGTCAATTCAATTTAGCTGTGGCTGATACAATATGGATATATCTATCATTATCCTAGTATTCTGCTAGCTTTATTTTTGAATTTGAGTAATTTATAGAATCTCTTAGTCCCAACTCTACAATTAATCTTGCTGGGGACTTTAATCTCAGCTGACTGAAAAATGGTTCATAGGATTTGAAAGCTGTAATATGCTAAATCACTTTTAAATCAAAATTAAAATAACAGAAAACTCTATTTCCTCCATGTGAATCTCCTATGCCTGTTGACTGACTGAAAAACTGTTCTCAGCACTTGAACATGTAGATGGTTTAAACCAGCTGTTGGACTGCAAGGGAGGCCCTTTTCCTTTTTAAATATAATGCACTATGTCTAGAGAGTCTGATCTTAATGGCAATATTAAACATCTCTTCAGGGATTTTTTATACATAATTGTAATATAGCACTAATCTCAATGCACTAAATATCCTTTCATAGAATTCTTCTCCTGTGGTAGACGCTTTCAACCTATTTTGTAAGTTCAGCCTCGTGTCTTTTTTACTGTCATTTTGTTCCTGGCTTCTACTCTACATGTTCATACTTGTTTTATATGTGATTGGCTGTTAAGGACACTTTTATCTGTAGTGTAATAGAAAAGCAGTGCTTCCAAGAGTAGATGCAAAAAAAAAAAAAAAAAAAAAGCATTCCTTGGTATTTCTAACCTAAATTGTTAAAATGAACCTTACAAGGCAGACGTGTACTTGAAATTGTGTTTATCACTACTAACACAAATTGCACTTGAAGCTCTAAAACTCCTTAAGTACAGCCCATCTGATGGACCCCTTTTTACCATCTCTGCAACCCTGATGCAGGCAGGGGTTCAATCTACCTCCTCCTGCCCCCCTTCCCAGATACTGCCATCATAAGGGTAGCCTTCAAATGCAGCGGTCTCCTGTCAGCCTTATCCCTTACACTCATTTGCCTCGTCATACTTCTCTCATAGCCTCTGTCACATCCTATTAGCTCTCAGGGCCGTGCTGTGCTGCTCACAGCTTTTTTCAGCTGCCTCCTGCCCTCCCCATGCTGCTCCTCCTCCTGATGGTGTGGCGGTGCCTCACCCGGCGCGTTCCCAGAGCGCTGCCTCCCGCCGCCCCTTTGCTGTGCCCCCGTGCTCCCTTTTCTTCTCGCCCAGCCTTTCTATTTGCATCTTCTTGCTGAGAGCAGCCCGGGAATCCTTCATCCGTGACAATAAATGGAGTTGGCAGGTTTTCCCAGCAAGTGAAGTCTTTGGGTGTTTGCAGGCAGAAATCAGATGCAGGGGAGTCTTTGAGAGGGAGAAATGGACAACCTACCACCAGCAGGCCATTGTCAGAGCCAGCAGGATCAGCCCCTGTCCTGCTCTTCTGGAGCAGCTCTTTCCAGGCATGTGAGCTGCCAAGAGCAGCTCCCATGCTTGCACCACCTGCAGTGAAACAGTTTGTTCTGTGAGTCACATCCCTGGGATGCCCCAGCCCTACAAGTGTTGAAGGCCAGATGAAACTTTGATGTTGATGAAACTTGGAGCAGCCTGGTCTAGGGGGAGGTGTCCCTGCCCATGGCAGGAGGGTTGGCACTGGATGATCTTCAAGGGCCCTTCCAACCCAAACCCTTCTGTGAGTCTGTGAAATCTTCAGATGACACTGAACCAGCATGCAGTGGTACAGGGCTCTGGACAGCTCAAACCCAGGTTGCTGCTTAAAAAACTGTAATGTCTCTCAAAATGACACCATGAGAGTTTGAAAGTGGATGAAATAGATGTGAGCAGAAATAAGTTAGACTAAGGAGAGAATCAATAACTACGTTTCATTGTGAATAAGTGCAAAATATATGTTTGATAAGGCAATGCCTTATCTCTGAGAGATATTTTAAATGAAATCTCTGAGATTTCCTTTAAATTAATTTATCTGATAATTCTTCTAGTAATTGGCAAATTGAATTGCCAATGATTCTTCTAACAAATAGCCTCCTTTTTCATTCTGTTTGTAATACACTAATTTATATCAGTAGTTTCTATTGATTTACTTAATCTTGATGCAAACAGCTCTATGTAACTAAACCCCTCCTGTTTTCCTTCACCAAGACTTAGGTGGTTTATCATTTCTTCCAATTTCCTGTGAATACCCAGTACAGCAAGCTCTTTAAGAGGGCCTGTAGAGGCATCTTATGGGGAATATCTTCTGCCTCACACCGTTGGTTTTCATATTGCTTGTCAAATATATTTTCAGAAGACAACTTGTCTTTAGCTACATGAGTGTGTCAGAAGCTACATAATTCTGCTGCATCAAGCATGTTTTACTACTGTATTAAATCCATGTGAGCTAAAAATATCTAATATGTCAATGGTGTTTCTTGTCCTCTTTTAGCCACACACAGATAAATATACACATATGTGGGAGAAAGAATTTTATGCACATCATTACTATAAAATGAGAGCAGATGAACTGATCAGGACAAAAAACTACTAGTTCTGAAGTCAGTCTGCCTAGGATTTCTCATGTATGGGGTACCTAAATACCCAAAGGCTGTTGAAATTGGGTGAGGAAGAAGAGGCCCCTGTTTCTTAGAATAAAGTCAGGAATAAGTCTCGTGCCTGGAGCACCATGCAGGAGCACTCTGGTGAACTGGGAGAAGCGTACATGTAGGACAGTACAGCCTGCATGCTTTCAAAAGGGAGGATTTATTTTATAAAAATTAAATGGCCAGTAAATCTTAAAAAAAAAAATCGCTCTCTATAAAAGAACTATTTTGCTGACTTTCCATATGGAACTACTAATTGTAAGAGAGATTGTGCTGATTATATGAAAATCATTTTATAAAAACTCACAGTGACTTTGTCAGAGAAAGCTTTTGATGCTTGGCATATTACCATCTTGTTTCTATTCTGAACATGCCTAACCCAAACAGTAATCCATTTCCCTTGTCCTCTCCTTCTCTTCCTTCATTTTCAAAACGTATTTTTTGTACTGTTTTGGATTTTCTTTTTTTTTATTTGCCCTCTTGGATACATCAGAGATCATCAAGGTCCCGTTTTACTTTTCCTGCTGTTAAAACTGTGTGCAAAATGAGTGCATTTATATAATATAGATGCTTAGTGCTGCTGTGCTTATTCAGTTTTTTTCCCCTGCAACACTGTTCAATGAGACAGTGTGAGTAGTTATTCAGCTTCATAATTACAATGAATATAATGAATAATTATTCACATTGCATACTGATTCACTTTCAGTAATATTAAAGGTTAACTCATGTGGATGCTATTATATCCATTTAAATTGTTACCACTTTTGGCTACTAATGCAGCCAAATGCGTGGTGCATTTTGCCAAAGAAGCACAGCACAGTTTGCATATCAGACTTCTCTGTAGGTCAAGCAAACATAATTACAGTTTATTATTTCCTGCTAATGCAGATACCATATATTTCCTTTCAATAAAATAAATTATATCTGTTTTTTATTGAGTAAAATTAGATGTAATCAAGTGTTTTGATAACTGGATGAAGTTTCCTTGATGTAAACTTAAAATGTATTCTTAAGTGGTGAGCATCACATGGCCAGTCATTTTTATGCACTTTTTGTGATAAATCATTAAGTATCTCAACAGTTGTTCATGTGCATGCTACAAATCTGTACTGACAAACTGTAAACAGTCCACCCTGTCTTAGAAAGGCAGCCTCAGTGCTCAAAGATAAATGAAGTGCATTCTGTAAGAAATTAAAGGGTGCTGATTTATATAAAGGTTATTGCATGAATGTTGTGTCATTCAGAGCTACATACATTTTTCATTTAGATTGTTTTAGACTATTTTTCTCATATGACTAAAGAGTGTAGGCCTGATCTTGTTTTTATTTTCTCTATCTGAGCGGACAAATGTATTGCTCATAAAGTCTGACAAACTCAGACAGGAACAACTTACTCTCTCCTGAGCTCTATGAACATCATCATAAATGGCATCATATTTTTATATATATATAACCTTTTCTGTATGCAGTACAACTTCTTCCACTTCAGGTAGAGCCACTGCAGTTTTATTAAAGGAGAACTCCTGGGGAATATTTGAGGAAGACTGAAATTTCATCTCAGGCAGGCGTGCAGGATTCTATCATTGTAAGAAATGAAAGGTCTTAAAAGGAACTTTCCAAAATCACGGGAATGAGAGCCTTGGGATCTCAGCTCTGCTTCCAGTGTTAGCTGATCAAAAGGAGGTTGTTTTTGTTTATTCTCCTGTTGGCTGTGGGAATCTTTCCTCTCTCCCTACACAGTCACCAGGCTCCAGTGACTGAGAATCAGGAGGTGAGGGTTTGAACCCAAAAAGGCTGATGAAAGCAAACCCTCAGGGCACACTGTAACCCCTTGCATGTAACTTGTAAAACTGGGGAATCATTTCTTCCTCCTGATATCTTCTTGAGGAAGATTGCAACTGAATTCAGTGGAGTCTGAAAGCGTGTGAGATGGTGTACCAGGCACCATAGTGACTATTGTGTTTAGACCTACATGCAAAAGAGAGATGATAAGTTATTTTAAGACTACATCATGTTGGAAAAACTGGTGTTCAAAATCACTCTGAGATCCAGAAATTGCTTATCTTGCCTTCAACCAGTTGCCTCTAATCAGTCAACTGAAATCCATCTTAGTTTCCTCTTCCCAGGTTTTGCAAAGAGTCTTTTTTCAATCTTAAAACTTACTCAGTGAACAGCCAGCCATTGCTTTGCATGTTTGGCATTCAGCAGTAGATAACAAATGAGCTTATTATTGTTTATTTCTAAAACTGATTGAATATAAATTCCTTATTATTACCTTTTGGAAATTTGTTTGTAGTACTCACAGTTTTCAGAAGGTGGTCCCATTTTTCCCTATTTCCCATAGTTTGTATTATTCTGACCTGTACTTTTATTCAACAAAAATTAGGTACGCTCTTTAAATTCCAGAATGAAAGAGAATAAATCCATAGGGAACACTTATTGTTCAAGAAAACCCCTAAATTGCTCCTCTGCCATTTAATTTGCATGAAGGTGACTTTGCCTGCATACCCACACACTCCTTTGAGCCTTTGCATGGGATTGTTTAGGTGTTTTCATTAGGGGATAAATGGAATTAGAGTCCACCATTTAAAGGAAACATTTAAGTGACACCAATGTGACATATAAAAATATGACCATAATAAAGAAAATGCAGCTCCCCTGAAAAGATATTAACACATGGTTTCTCTCTACACATATAATAGGAGGACCCTGCATAACCTTATAACGTAGGTATGGTAAGCACAACATCCAGAAAGTTACATGTCAGCATTTCCCACATTATCAGCAATTTGAGGCAATACATGGATGAGGAAAGCCATGTGTCATCCCATTTGTACTCTGCTGCCTTGGTGTAAGAACTCTCTTACCTTCCACCTTCAGGCCACAGTTTCCAGCGTGTTAAGGCTGTTATTAATACAGCTTCTTTTGCAATTCTGAACACTGTGATACTTTTCATTAATTAATTGAACTGATTTTTCAATATTAAAATTAATCAATAAAATATAACATTGTCATTAGAAAATAATTAATATGTTGATTATTTAAATAGTTAAAATGCCCCTGTCTTAGGCAGGCATTTTAAAATGCACTGGCACATTTGGCGAGTTGGTGACATTGTCAGTGGTAAGCAGCAAGCCTTGTCTTACCTTTCTCAATGTCATAGGTTTGATATGTACTCAGTGAAAAAAATGCTAAATTTCAGGTCTAACCATTTTCTAAAAACAGCCTTCCAGCTGTAAACAGGTGTAGTCCCACACACATTTATCCACCAGATAGTCTGAGGTGGCAATGGAGTGTTGAACAGTTCATGAAAGACATGAACTACCTCCATTCATCTCAGTGGCTCTGAATCCTGCCAGATTCCCAGTGCCCCTGCTTCAGTGTTTCAGAAGCAGCTGAGGCAGGGGAACATGTGGCAGTGTCTGTCCTCTCTGCTGGCAGCAAAACAGTTACACTTAAAATACATGCTCAAATTGATGACCTTCTCTGAAGCAGGTTACAAGCTCAGACTGACCTGCTTATAAATATTTTAGAGGGTATCATTTAATCAGTGCAGTGGATTCAGTGTTTCCCCCACATTCAGTGAGATCACTAATTACACAGTGTATTTAGATGCCACTGAATGAAATCCTCAAATTTTTCATTGTGGAAGTATAGGGAAGCACCTTTGTTGAGGTAAAATACTTAAGCATAAGCTTTATTTTAATAGTGCATTAAAATGTTAGCATACAATACTTTAAATTAAGCAGGTGTTTGCCTGAGTCCTGGGACATCCTGCTAGGAAGCAGTCACTGATTCACTTCCAGCTGGAGTATAAGAGTTCCTGGAGTTAATCTACCTGGGGAATTAATGAGCACCTACAATTCACAGGATGGTCCTCCACATCATCTCCCTTTCTGGGCGCTTTTGACATGCAGTTTGTGTAAGGTAGTTTATGGTTTTTGTGCATTGGTAACCTTCCTTGTTCAAAATAGCTTCCCTTTGTAGACAGACAATTTTATCACCGAATTATAATTATTTAAATAAATAAATTTTTGATCTCACAGAAGACTTCCTTCCCTCCAAACGCTGAATGTGCTTGGGCTTCCAATGAGGGGGAGAAAATAGATCATCTGGCTATAGCATTTAGATTAATCGAGATCATTGTGCCAGAAATACTTTAAATTCTCATAGAAGTCCCAGAAGTGAAGTACTTAGTCTGGAAAACAATAAGCAAAGCCTCAAGTGACAGGGAAAAATGGAAGAACCTATAAATACATAGGATATGAAGTGGCAAACTGTCAAATTATCCTATTAATTAGCAATACCTTTAGATATAGAAGCATTTAAAAACTGAGGAACTAGCTTAGGAGGGTTCTTTGGTACAGAGCTCACTGGTGCATAACAACGGGCTCCAAAGCATTTTTCCAGATCTATGTGGAAAAGTACTTACGAGAAAAAGTATTTCTTGTTGAATGCAATGTTTTAATACCATAAATCTACTACGTTTTCTTTCCATTATTTTGTCAAAGCTTCTTGATTTAATCCAAAGGGGCAGAATTTTTCAGTGTGCTAGAGGATGATTTCTATAATTATATTTTTATAGACATAAACCAGGTACTGTATCATTTCACTGGTATTTTCTGCATGCTGAGCAGCCTGATAATCCCACTCAGATCACTGAGAGCTCAGATATTGAAGAAGAAAATCAGAAGAGGAGCGTGACTGTCATCAGTTTGCTTTACTCTCCAGACACAAGTTTATCTGTGGTGGGGCAGGGGTGGGCTTGTAGGCACTCCCAGCTGACATTAGCACTGTCCAAGTGGAGTGAGGAGCACAGGTTCCCTGAGCCAGGGAGCACGTTGCCTGCTGTTGTCTCCTGCCTGCTCAGCCCCTCTCTTGACAGGGCTGCTGCTGATGAGGTAGATGCCTGAAATTCTGCATCTTAATTTTAGATTTTATGAACACGTAGTTGAAGCCATCTGGGTTTGACTTGATTTGGGTAGAACTGATGGAGAAATTAGTCTTTGGTGACCTCCAAGAGGTGTTTTGGTTTTTTTTCACTTTGTCCCTTCTTATCCAGTAGCCCCAGTATTCATTCTGAACTATGAAGTAAACTTTCATAGCTGAGCTTCTTTTAACATAAAAAGATTGTGTCTTCACCTTGAAGAAGGAGAACATTATTTTGGGCTAAAATAATGTCCTTGGTTTGTTACCTATAGGATCACCAGGAAGACTGTATAAAATAGATACAGAAGTCATCAAAATAAACTACTAAAATACCCCAAAAAGTGTTTGTAAACAATTCTGCTGATAAAAAATGTTACCTAAAATTTGGAAATAAAAGTGTTTTATTTGAGCAGCCTTTCTCAAAAATATTTCACTTCAATTTTTTCAGGAGTCACTGCTGTGATGCCTCTGCATTTTTTTACAGCTTAATCTATTGTGTCAGATGATGAACAGATGAAGACAGTGGAAGAATCTGTCTTGTTCTGACTTCCTTCAAAGTGTGAAAGAGCTGTGGACCTGAGTTATGAACACTGTCCAGAGGCTGGAATAGCTTTTTTTTTTTTTTTTTTTTTTTCTGGCTGTATACAAAATAGTGAGATTGATAAGACCAAGGCAGGAGGAAGCTCAGGAAATGTGTCTCATTCTCAGCCTGCACAAACTGGTTTCACTGCTGGCCACAGACACAAGAGGCAGAGTTTATTTCCTTTATTTTGTCTTGCCAGTCTTTAAACAGCAGTAGCAGAGTACTGTCATTTCAGCCTGGAAAGCAGAATGTTTGTTCTTATGATTTCTCATTGCTTAGTAATTGTGTAATTATTGTGGCTTGAACGCTGTTCCACTGAGACACACTGTCCTTTCCAGGTAACGTTCCGGACAAGGATCTACCACTGTAACATTAACAGCCAAGGCGTCATCTGCCTGGACATTTTAAAGGACAACTGGAGTCCAGCGTTAACCATTTCTAAAGTTCTCCTCTCCATCTGCTCCCTCCTCACAGACTGTAACCCGGGTAAGAAAAATTAACTTTCCTATCCTCGTTCATTCGTCGTTCATATTCACGACTGACATCGTTCACGTTGGTCAGCCCACTAATATCTGCTCAGTGCTCTGGTGTACTGGTACCTGCTGAAAAAAAACCCACAAAAATGCAAATTTTAAATGCCATTCATACAAACAATACAAAAAGAAAGCCGATTTTCAGAAGCTCAGGTGCAGTTTTGGTGCTGGAGAATAATTTTTTTTTTTTTTTTTAATTCAGAAAGTTTGATCAGTAGAAAATACCTTAGTATGCACTAATTTGGATATTACAACCAGGATATTACCACCACAAAATATTAATGAGTTAATAAATATTGAAAAGGAAAGCTTTCATTTAAATATGCTGATAATGTGATCTCTGAAAAGAATATTAATAGCACTGACAATGATAGATGCCTAACGCAGGCTCTACAAATAATGAAAATTAGTTTAAATGAGGTTTATTCAATATCTTGGACAGTCAGCATGAGTATTCAAAGCAAGCTGTCATTCTTATTAACTAGCATAGCACTTAACCTCTCCCCTCAGCTCTTTTAGGTTTGTTTTATGCCATTGACCACTACATCTGTAATTTCCACCTTCTCTTACCCTATTTACCAATGCATAATTCTGACTGTAGCCTTGGAAAACCACACTATGTAGAAATTACTAAAAAATCATTAAAGAAAAAATATGTGATCTGTTTATATGTCATGAGAGTTGTTGCTGGTTTGTTTTTTATCATACAATATTTGTATTTTATTATTCAATATTATTTTTCATTTGCCTGAAGGGCTAAAAATTGCTTCAAAAAGGGCAGAATGTGAGATTTTGGCATAATCAGGGGCTGAATCGAAAGCTGTAGTAGAATATTGAAGTATTTCAAAACTCAAAAGAAGGTGAGAGCGGGCAAAAATGTGATTGACTGCTTTTATTTTCATGTGGGTTTGTTGCAGTATAAAACATTGAAACCTGTGGTGTTCTTTTCAGCTAAGAAGTGGAGTGATAGAGTGTTACCATTTTAGACACATTTATTTCAGATGTATCGAATGCTCTCCACTAGCGTCTCTGAAAGATTGATCTCTGTTAGTGTTTGGCCAAAAATATGCAGAAGTGTCTGTGGGTAGTCGGGCAGATAGATGACAGAAATGTACAAAAACCAAATTATATTTGCTCATGTGTCCTAGAGACCAGGTAAAGAGCTAAAGACACTGCAAGGCTGTGTAGGGATTGAGAAATGGGCAGTAAATACATGCTCTCTTGTGGTCAACTCTCTTTGGAGGGATACAGTCATCTTGAAAGCTGGACAGTTTCCAGCAGCGATTTGAAATTTAAAAATTCAGTACTTCTGCCTTCTCAATCTTAAATCCTTACAGATGCTGTCAAACAACAGTTTTAGCATATCAAGTGTGTAAGAGGAATACTGAAAACCGTTATCCATACCATATTATCATGTACAAGTTAACATAACAAAAATGGGAAGTTTTTCCATTTAGCCTCTTTCAGTTAGCAGCCATAAGCATTGCCTTGACTAAAGTAAATAAAAGAATTTTATGATGTTTCATTTTCAAATCTTCTCTTTAATTATGAAGTAGTTTTGGATTTTGTTGCTGCTTCATGGTAAAATTTTCCCTTTTTTTAATGAATTAACGCAATACTTAATTTGTATCCCAGTCTCACAAGGCACTGATGGCAGATATTTTTGAAATGTTGAGTCATTTTCGCCTTCCTTGGAAATTGCCTGTTTCACGTTTGATATTCTTTTTATTTAAATGTGAACTTTGAATGTTAGTGATGTACAGCAGAAGGCTTGCAGAAATTTACAAGTCCTTACTTTTCGTCATATTCCCTAATGTGTTGCAGTTGTACTGCCTGTCCCATTATTTTTTGTGATATTTTATCATTAAAAAATTATTGGTAACTTGCCATCAGATGGATGGATGGATGGATAGAAAGATGTGTCACTGATATATATATATGTATCATTGAAATATATCACATACATACGCATAAGTAGCTGCAGAAACATGCATATATATTTTTTCCTCTCTATCAGCTGGGAGTAATTTTCTAATCCTTCAGTCCGCTCTTCATCTAACTAGTCTGCCCCTTTCTAAAGGCAGAAACACAACAGGGGTCTCGATTTGATAAGCAACTTTGAACTCTTTTTTCACCATTCATCAGCCAGGAGCAGATCAAGTCAAATGGAAAGGCAACACTGAATCTCCCACAAACATAAACACATAGGATGGGCAAGTCTTCCACCCTGGCCTCTGAAGCAAAGAATCAAGTATCAGTTACCCCCTACTCTTACATTTATGCAAATCTTCATTAGAACAACAAATAGGAGTAAGAATGGCAGCTAATTAACCCTCAGTCATACACAGTGATTAAACGGCACTGAAGCACAGCTGCAGCTTCATTGGCAAGCGCTGCTATTCTTCTCCAGCAGGCTGAGCAAATGAAAAGAGGTATTTGCTCCTGCCGCTCCTGTCATTCACACAGTAATCTACAAAAGCCACGGAGAGAGTCTCTTTCCTCCCTGGTTATACATCACTGCCCTTTGTTCCCTATCACTCCAGGCAGGAGGAAGTTTGTCTTTTTTACACAACTTACACAATCCTTTACTCATATGCTGTCTCAGAGCCTTCAGTCCTGATTATTATTAATTGTCTCTGTTTTCCTTGGCAGTATCAGCCAGTAAACTGTGTTAATGAAAGATCTGAATTTTGTAACAGCTGGCTGATTTTTCCATGGGGGGAAGGGGTGTTGTAGGGTTTGTGTGTGACTGAACACCTGTGCATTATCTGGGAGTGTGAGAGAGCCAAATGTACCACAGGGATGGGAGAGATGTGGGATACACTAGCCCAGTCCCGGCATTTTTCTCTAGGGTGGTACTTGAGGCCACAGCATACCTCCCTTTCTACAAATCAGGGCTCCAGTCCTGTAAATACTTTGGCATGTGCATGAGCAACCCCATGGAACCTGATAGATACATTCACCTGCATGAAAGTGAGTGAGTGAGCGAGCGAGTGAGCAAATGTTTATAGGCTCTGTGCTTGAGTGTTGAAAATGCCTGCTTCCAGTGTTAGCTGCTCAGTGTTAGCTGGCCTATGTGGGCTGTTAAGTTATTGCAGGGTAACTCCATGTGTGGACACTCCTCACTTTGAAAATGTATTAAGTTACAAAAACCTGTCTTGCTTGGCCTAAAAGTCAACTACACTTTTAAGTGTTCAAGCAGAGCCTGGGGAGTATAAATTCCCACACTGCTTTAATCCAAAGAGCTTTCAAGTACAGATGGCCCCTGAGATTTTGTGTTTTACTAAGTTTGAAGTGCTAAGCAAATTAATTATTTTTATAGTTACAGAGCTGATGATGCTGATCTAGGTTAGAATGTTTATTTTTCTCAGACGATCATTGCCATCCTGGCCTTGACAAAGGTTCTTGAGCCCCTTTTCTTGAGGAAAAATACCATTTACAAATGCTTCAGAGAAAATAAATTGTAACACTGCAACACTTTTCTTTGCATGGCTTCCTTCACATTCAAAATCTGAACTTGGCTGGCCTAATTATCACCAGTGTCTGAACAGTCTTAACATCGAATCATGTCTGCCTAATAACACACAGCTAAGCCTTGATTAGAACATCAGAACAAAGCCTACTTCTCCCTCACACCAGCCTCTTCCCTTCTGGTGTCATCCTCTGGCTCCTTACCATTTTTCCCACGTGCAAGTTCCACGGTCAGCGGTGATTTTATCCCTCAGCTGACATTCTGGAAGCAAATGCTGCTCCTGGCCCTCTTCCCTGCGTGTCAGCCGTGCCCCCCTGCGAGCTCCTGCAATGGGGATGTGCCAGGGGGTGCACAAAGAGGATGAGAGTGGCAGGCTGAGATGTGGCCAGCCACCTTTCTGCTTTCCCACAAACATTAGGCAGAACACTTGGATGGCAGCTGCGGCCAAAGAAACTGCTGAAGGGCTCTACAGAGCCTCACTTGCTTTGCTCTTTAGAAACCTCTGCCTGGTTCCTAACCTGAACTGACACACAGGCATTTTGTACCCACTTGATTTTAAGCAAGTCTTGTCCTATACCTTAAGTGACCATTTTTCTGGTTTTCACTCCTGGTGTACTAATGAAGAACCATCCTCTCTCTCCCCTTGTTGTCTTTGTTTGCTGCACACTACCAGACCTGTGTCTGTGAGCCTCCTTCTGTAAGAGAGGCTGTCTGTTCCTCTGCTCATCCTCACTGCACTTATCCTTCCTGAATGTGCCTGACTCTTGGAGTTCATTGGGGCATGAGGCACAGCTAGAGACTAACCTGCTCATCATCACCATCATCCAGGTGGAAATATTTACTGCTCCCTGTTGGATGTGCCTATCTCACTTGGCAGCCCCACTGAAGGTTATTTCTGTCTTAGCCCCATAATGTTTACTGTTTGTCTGCTTTTTGACCCAATTGAGTGAAATGGTGGAGAGAGGAAAAGAGGAAAAGGAAAGAGAAAAAAGGAAAAAGAAAAAGAAAAAAAAAAAAAGAAAGAAAAAGCTTTTGATAGAAAGGGCATTAACCTCTGGCAAAGGATATGCTCAAAAAAACACCTGCAGTACCCACTTCACTGGGGTCAGCACTAGTCAAGTTGGCTGCTCTGCTCTCAGATACTTCAGTAACATCAGTGTAAAGATGCTTCTCTGGTTACCTTTTAAACTCACCAGAAAGTGTGAGGTAGTTTGTTTAGTGTTTCATGTAACGTTTGCTGCGAAGGTAGTTTGAGGCTGAAGCATGTGTGTCCTCTCAATAAATGTACTTACAAGAGTAAATGAGCAGCACTGCATTACTTCGATGTGAGACCCATCAATTTTTATAGTAATTGCAGTTGCACAGCACATCTGAAAAGTAGACTATTTATGTAAAAAAAAAAAACAACTCTGTAACATACATTGTGGCTTTCAAATATATTGTACCCCGGTTAGGTGTGGATGTGCTGGTTTTTACAAGCACTGCCATGAATCATGAATTTACTAGATGGTTTTGTACTTTGTTAACCCACATGAAGTAATGTGGCTGTGCATTTTAATGACTTACATTTATCTAAGCATAGATAAGCAAGGTCAAAGATCCTAAGGTTATGGGGATCTTTATGTATCTCACTAAAGGACACAAGACATGCTTTTTAAGCTTTATTCATATGACTCATCCTTACATTTTGCCATTATTTTCCCCAGAAACTTCTTGGTTTTATCACAAAGTATAATGGGCAATTTTGGATAACATGCTATTGTTCTTTTTCTGTTGCAATTACAAGTTATCCATGTGGTTTGGCATGATTTAGGCCTGCCAAAACTTTCTGCCAAAAGATATTAACACCCTTACATACACCTGGCTTGAAGGTATTGGTATGGGATTCAGTTATTGCATTTTTCTTTTTCCTTCTCTTTTTTCCTTTTCCTTTTTTTTCCCCCTTATAATTTTCCTAAGGGTGTGCAAGGTTCTCTACTCTTCTTGCCGAGGGTATAAAATCCCAGTTCTGTCATCTTTTGCAGAAAAGGATTCAATAGTGTAATTTAATGCAGATCTTTGATCCTCAATGGGATCTAAAACAGCACTTTGGAGAGTGACTTTTCAACATAATCTTAAAAGCTTGAATGGTATTTGCCCTGCTACAAAGCTGCTGGGATTGCTGCTGTCTCCAGAACCTCTGCAGAACACGAGTATGTGGGGAGATTTAAGTCAGACAACATGCAAGGGAGGGAACTGAATTAGTGATTTCTCAGCCCATTTCCCTTTCAGACAGCACTATACATTCTTGGAGGGAAGCTGGTGTCCTGCTGCAATGCCACTGCCCTCTTCTGTGGCAGGTTTGCCTTCAGCAGCCATCCCCAAAGCCGCCTGTTGGAATTGCTCCAGCCAGGGTTCATACCTCCAAGTGTAGCATGGATAGATCTGCTATCTAGAAAGTTTTGAGCATCTCTGCATTTTGAATTTGTATTGGTATTTGGGAAACTTAAGCTTCATCCAAGTGTTTGTTTGTAGCAAAAGTTGCATGAAGTACTGACAGATATTGGTAGAAATACCTGGAATACCCAATATACAACACAATACCCATGGAAGTGTCTTCTGCACACCCCAGACAAGGGGGAGTAGGTTCACTTAAACCCTCTCAGGAAAATGCATCTCCCACCAGGAGATGGAGTGAGGCTGCCAGACTTTGATGCCCACTGACACACTCCATGCTCCTGACACTGCTTTGGGCTGATCATCTCTGGCACAGCAGCACCAAGGGCCAGAATTGCCACTGCCACTTAAAAATCAAGTGTGTGTTGGTGCATCAGGTTCCACAGGAAAAGCTCTGCTTCTTCAGCCAGCAAAGCCCCAGCCATACCAGCATGCATTTTAATACACTAATAGATGTCCACTGTATCAATAAAAAAAGATCTATTTTCAGAATTACTGTGATTGAAAACGCTAGCCTGTCCAGAAAAAAAAAAAAAAAAAAAGCTTAAAATAAATCCAAGGCAGCTTAATAAAGGAAAATGTAACATAGCTGTAATAATAAAATCTGTTCCATGCTGGAGCATTTGGCTCTGAGTGGGAATTTGGCTGACTTGCGGTCACAGCTCTGCTATTTGGCTTCCATGTTCAAACTTTAAAATAGCTACCCAGCCCTAGGTAATGAGGAGCAGGTCTGTGCTCCTCACCACTCAGCAGCCTGGATGTATCTTCATTTCTCTCCATTACTCCATATATCTCGATCCAGCAGGAAGCATGTACCATGCTCCCCTTCATCTCGTGCTTCCCCATAGCAGAGGCTGCTTTCTGTCAGTGCTGGTTCACATCAGGTGTTCCTTCTGCAATTTTTTAGACTTCCCAGTTATCATTCCTTCTTTTCCCCTCACCCCCAGCTGTGAAGTGAATTTAGAAAGTCTGGATGACAGCAAGTTCAACGGGTGAGCCACTTCTTATTTTCCTCATTCTTGTAATTTTTTTTCTTAAAGCCATAATCTGCACATTTTGCTGCTATCAGAAACTGCTTCAGAATCCAATCTGATTTTTTTTCTTTCTCATTTAACATCTTATCAGCTTTGTTCAGTTTATCAGAAAGGACTCTTAAGCTTTCCTGTGCCCAAGTACATGCTGTTGTGGTCTCTAGTGAAATTTTGTTTCCTTTTTGAACATTTTTGCCAAGATATATAGAAGACAGGAAAATTATAAGCACTCATTATAAACACTTATTAGAATTATAAATACTCATTCTTTAATAATCCGTATTTGAGTAGCTTTGTCAAATGTGATGAATATTCTAGAAAATGACTGAAATACTTTTAAGTTGGTAAAACAATATCAATTTGTCCAATTTTATGAGGCTGGCTAAGCCCTGCTACTTTGATTCTTTCCTGGCACCCACAGGCTACCAGGTGCAATGTCACAACACAGTACTATCAGACATACAGCAAAACAATCTCATTTTCCCATGTATCCTTTTTGTAAGCAGCAGCGGGTCATGTAAACAATGAAATTGCTCTGTTGTCTGAGATTATTTGTATTCTTTAGCTTGGAGCTGTTTTTTCCCTTTTCTTCAGAGTTTGTATACTGTACTCTGTCAGGAAGTGGGCAGGTTTCTGAGCTGTTTCAGCACAATGGAAAATGCTTTCTTTGTATCTGAAGCAGGAAAATACTCTATGCCATGTCACTCAAGCATGGCAACAAGTAACACAGAGTAAATGAAAATTAAAGCAGCCAGGAATCAGTTCAGGGAGTAATGTTTTCTGGTTTGTTCTGAGATGCAACATAACCTTTCTGTTCCTTTTTACGTCTCTGACGTGAGTTGTCTCCAAGTGAAATGAGCTCACTGAGGAGGCTCTGGCTTAGCACAGACAAGGTGCAGTGTCTGGTTGCTCTGGTGCCTCAGTGCTGCTGGGCTGGGAGCAGAGCAAATGGATGTTGGGCATAAAGGCCATCCTAATAAGTTGTCCTGAGGAAGCATGAAAGGAAAATGCAGAATAAAGCTGATGGGGTTTGTTCTGCTCTCCGTGGGTGCAGAATGACTTCATCAAAGGTGGAGTTGTCTTGGGAAAAACATGAGCGAATCAGATCCCATCAACTGCAAGGAAGTTCTTTCTGCAAGAAAGCCCTTGTGTCTCTATAAATACTGTATGTTCCCATCCCTGTTCTGCAGAACCTGCTACACAGGCAAAATTACATATTTGCACTGATCATATCATAGAATCTAGAGCTGATATTTACAAATTCATGGTGGTTCATCAGTGCCTTCTCTTTCCATTCCCTTTAAAAGATACTGTGCTATACCAGTCACGCTGTAGTGTGTATACAACACTAACCCCTATTCTATAGTTTGAATCACTCACAGTTTCTCATATGCTGAGCTAAACACACAGTACCAATATGTTAAAGGCATTTAGGCACCTAAAGCTGCTGGCTGGCAGCTGGCAGGGTTTTCAGTGCTTCTCATGGGATTTAAACATCTGAAGTCTCACTAGGAGCCTCTCAGCACTGCCAGGAAGAGACTTGCTACATACATCTGGTCTTTAAATATTTGCAGACACATACACCTATATGTCTTAAACTCTGTGGACATGATCTATAAACATGAAATTGAACAGATGTAAATGAAAGAAATGCAGCAGCACATTATGAAAATTGCATATAGATATGCATTGAAATGGAATTAATTTCCTTTGCCATGGAAAGCTGATGAAACTGTTACAAGATTTGTTCTTATCAGTTGAGTAAGTCCCCTCACCATGAACTCATGACTGTGGGGATTATTATAACAGCAGGAAAAACATTTGTGAACTGTCATCCCTTTAGTAGTTCTCAGGAAAATATGTCTTGGAATATCTCCTAATTATGTGTGCAGGGGGAGGAGGCTTGGATCAGGATTACTATTGATGTTGGCCTAAATCATTGCTCTTTTCAGTTGCACTTTGACAACACCTTATGGGTAGAAGACCATTATTTGTGAATATAGAGGCTTTTAGTGTGTTTAGATTTGGGCTATTCAAAGCTCACAAGACATCATTAAAAAGATTAACACAACTATAGAAGTAAGATTGTTTAGAAATACTTAGTTTTAAACCCTCCATTATGGTTTCAGAAGTCTACAGTCTGTTTAATTTTTTTTTTTCTGAAAAGTGTCTGGAAATATTTACATAAGAAAATTGGAGGGTTTATGTAATTTAGAAAGCAAATGGTAGAGATTACTTTTTAAAAATAAAATCTGGATTTTGTGGTATCCAAAGCATGATGCAGTCATTAGCTATAGCTCCAGATGCCAGTCACACATGCACTTACTCTGCTTTTTTTGGTTTTTTTTCTGATGTTTCTGGAACTCTGCAAAGAATAATGACTAGAAGGAGTACAGTCATTCTCTAGCAGAAGACCAGTGCTGCTCATTGAGTCAGGTACATTGCCTGCAACTGCTCATCCCTCAGTGGTTCAGAGAAAAGTGTAAAAATTCCTCAAAGCACTTTACCCACACAGTAATACACAGGAGAGGAAATTCCCTCCTAGCCACAGCTGGCAATCAGATTATGTGCTGAAGCATGAGCACTGCAGACTTTGCAATGGTGCGTGGCTACCAAGTTTTCTAATTCTTTTTTGAGTTTTCTAAATCACCTTCTAGTATTTCTACTTTTTGTGTGTTCTTAATAATTTGGTGTATGAAGCATCGCCTTCCTTTTTACTTTTGCTAAATGTGGTGGGGTTTTCTTTGTGTTCCTCTCTTGCCATGGAAAAGATAAACAAGACCACTTTTTTTTTTTTTTAATCTTCTTTACCAAATTACCTGTCACATTTTATTTTGTGTTTTTTTCCTTCTCAAAGAAATCACCTTAAGATTTCAACCATTCCTTAAATGGAAAAGGTTTGACCATGCAGTTAATGATTTCTTGTCCTTTTCAATAATGTTTCTGTTCCTAATTTGTTTTTGCTTAAGGAGATGTGAGAAAAATTGGACTTCAGACATAATAATAGCCAACCATCAGTTTATTAAATGGCATCTGATTAAGTCAGAGATTGACTAAAATCCAAATCAGTAAAGAGGCTTTGTATGCCTGTGACAAGAAATAAATGTAAAGGGATGTAACTGGCACTCGTAAGAAAAAGGAGTCTTGTCACAACACTTAACTGTTCCTCATTTTTATTATTCCTCGGAAAGGGTTTCTAGAACATATAAAATACAGTTTTATTGCAAAATGGAAGTAAAGCTGGAAAATATACACCTGACTTTGGGGTCTGGTTTTGGTTTTTTTTTTACATGAAACTTAGAAAAGCTATACACATAAATAAATACACATACTGGACTTTTCAAGTTTGTTGATTTCTGCTCAAGAAGTTTCTGCACAGAGTTTCTTTAAGCTTAGGCTCAACCATCATTAAATTAAAAGAACTTGAGAAAATGCATGAGTGATGGATGCTACAAATACAAAAGAGTAGAATTCATTTTCTTTCCAATAAACATGTGTAATTTAAAATATTACCAGTGGATGTTTCCTATGCCCATTACCTCAGAGAGAAGACAGGTGATTTAGTGCATACAAATCACAAATCTTTGTGTGAACCCAGACCAAAATAAGTCATCAGTGTTAAACGTTTAACAATGTGAAGTATTTAAATAAAGCTCTTAATTATTTCTCATAAATAAAATACAGATTTGTAGCTTAATTTGAATGAATTCCAAGGTAGAAAGTAAACTGCCTTTCAAAATACACTCTAATGTTTTACAATCATTAAATGTATTTTCTTTGTTTCATGCAGGTTTTGTCTGCCAATATAGACGTGTTTAATCACATTGGAATCTTTTTTTATTTGTTTGTATGAAGTAGATACCTCACTTACCCATTCTACTGAATATATTTTTCTCATTAATATAACTGTTTATATTTAAAGGAAAAACACATAAAACTAGAAAATCAATAAATTTAGACATCACATTCTAAGTTCACAATAATTTAATCTAATATTTGTTATTCCCAGCCAGTAAAAATAGCTCAAATCTCAGATGGAGTAAACTGGCATCAGTCCTGCTGAGCTTTTATGCTCCAGATTTTTCATTTAGACTTTGTTCCATTTTACTAAGTGGGGGGTTGTTTTGTGTGTTTGTTGATTTTCTTTTTCCCTGTGTAGCTTTTTTAACATAAAGGCAAGGACAGATTTCCAAATTTCTTGCCATACATTTCTAACTGCCTACGAACCACCCTCAGGATCCTAATTAGTACAACTATTTTTAAGACTGATTCTTCCTGTTCCTAAAATACAATTATTTTTGTTTCACCGTAGAAATCACACTGCTCCACATTCTTTAAGCTCCTGAAAGCAAGCCTGATACATTTGGCTAACAGATTGCCAATAAGAATGTAGAGCCAGTCCTGAAAAGCAAAATTTATAAGCCTGGATATGTTAGCTATTAAATCATTTCATCTCTCTCTTTCTTGCATAGGATTTCAGAAATTAGTATTCCTGAGCCATTCAGATTCTACCTTCAGAGATGATTTACACCTCTGCAAGACATGTCTCTTGTATTTTGCATGGCTAATTTTCTACATTATTCAGCAGGGGAGGAGGAAATGGTTGTTTGTTTTTTACAGTTTTGCAAATCTATCAAAGGCAACAAATAAAACAAATTACATGCAATGTGTGTTTCAGAATCCCTATTTTCACAGCAAATTAAGTTCAGGTGCATTAGATGGAGTTGTAGACAGCTATTCAAATACCAAAATATATGGTGCAATTGTCCCAAATATCAGATGGGCTGTACTGTAAGATTTCATATTCGTGTGGGATACAGAAATTGAGCTTTGATTAGTAAATTGTGGAATTTTCCACCTGCACAAGGCATAGAAAAAGGCCTTTCTATGGAGTGGAGCATTTACAACTCCAAGATGAATTAGATTTCAGAAAATTCTCAGGGGCTGGAATCCTCGTTGCTTGGGTTTTTATAATATTGATTAGATAAAGTGGCTGTATAAAGTGGCATGAAAGTAGAATTTACTGTGAGACATAATATTATAGTAGCAAAAGGAATTCCTTAATGACCTTCTGTGTCTTTTTCATCTCTGCCTTGTATAGCTTTTTTCTACAGCTCAGTCTTAGGACTCTTTATGCCAGTGCCTGAAATCATTTTGCAAAGTGATTATCATTTAGTCAGGCATGCCAGTGGAGTCAATGTGACCCTTCAGGCAGGAAAGATAATATTTCCAAATCAAGTTATTTTAACTGTTACTAAATAAGAAATTATTGCTGTAAAATATCACAAATTCAATCTTTTTTCAGTATTGCCATGTAACTTCACTGCAACTAACCCAGAGGTAAAACTTAGCGATGTGATGAGTGCTACTTATTTTGTTTAACCTGTTTTTTTTCCTTCTAGTCCTATTAGAACCTGTTCATAATTAGGCATAATTATATTTATGTTCTGAAGTTAATCTAGAAGTGGATAGTCCAGTTGGTTGCTAAAATGGGGTTAATTTTGTCACTCACCTGTTGGTTCTTCAATCATTTCCTGTAGAGACAGGGGGTGGAGGGGCCTGACTTTTTTGTGTTACTGGGTAACACAACAGTAAGAGGTGAGTTCATGCAAGGCACACCTAAGTTCCTATTCCTGTTCCAATGGATCTTTAACTTGCCAAGGGATTTCAGGCCCTGGGCTATGAAAGAGTTGTATTTAGTAGGCTTTTAGAAGGGATAAAATTCTTCACTAACCCCACCTTTTGTAAATAAAGGCCTCTTGTATTCTTTTGACATTTTTATGGGATTCTTAATAGCAGTTTTGGATTTAAATTTGACAAATTAATAATGAGGTTTGGCTTTAAATTTGACAAATTAATAAGGAGATTTAATAGGACGAGAAGGGGAAAATCAGATTAAACCAAAATAAGCAGCATTTATAGTATACATAAGCTTTTCTATTTTCTAAGGATGAATTGCAATAAAGGTATAAAGGGATAGATTCAAGAGCAGGATTCAGATGACACCTGCATGACCTAAAATGGGGTATGTTTAAGTTGAAGATTTTTGATATTGCTCGCATTCAAACACTCTTCTAAGAGGGAAGAGAGCTTTAGGACTCATTTTTCTCCCAGTGTCTAAAAGCCCAGACCATGCAGTAACACCTCCTCCCTTCCCTGTCCTCTGGGAATCCACATAATAAGTGACTCCTATAGGACCTCCTGGTTTTCTTGCAGAGCAATCTACCTTTGGTACATGTGATTATAGGATGTCTAACCCCTCACAAAACATGGTCACAGAGAATAGCTTTACCCACAGTTGCTTAGGGGTTAAACTGTTTGCTCAGGATGTGTAAGACCCATGGGTCAATCTTTTGCCTGGAGGAGGTGATTAGTGGGAAATAAGGAGAGACAAATCCAGAGGAAAACTGGTTCCATTATCTTTAGAGGGAAGAAATGCCAAACACACGAGCATTCCTGCAGAATATCTATCCCTCCCTTAGTGAATCTTCAGACACACAAAAAAAAAATCACATTCACAGTGCTTTTCTGAAAATACAGTTATGACCCTATGGATAAAAGCCAGTTTAATTATGGGTCTTAGCATTTTGGTTGCTTGACAACATGTTGAGATCCGAGGGCTGTGATTTTCTTATTATCCACTCACAGCCGTCTTCCACAAGGTAAATGCATATTGCTGTAACTTCTTCAAATTTTATCAAACCACATGCTATGTTATGTCTTTCAAACTAAGTTCTACAGTTCCTAACACCTTTTTATTAATTTTTTTTTCTAATAGCAACGGCTGCTTTTCAATTGAGTTCGTTATTATGAACAGACACATTGCTAATGTATCTGTGTTTTTAATATTGAGACGCATCCAAGCATCAAAGTGAAGTGTGTTATTTCAGAATTTTAATTGTTCCAGCATACTGGCACTTCTAATAGGTGCATGTTCTTCCTTAATTAAAGACAACTCTTCAAGATCAGTACACTGTGCCTCGCTGATCCATGATTGCCTCAGCTAACTCCCAGTCAGCCAGGAACGTTTATAGAAATCCTGCTAAAAACTGAAGACTGAAAAAAAAAATCTTTCTCTTTAAACAAGAATGATTTCCCTTGGCAAGGTACAGAGATGAATCACTGCCAACACTTTCCTTTAAGAGCTGCGTTAATAAAATTGGGCCAGATAATACTCCTTATTTCTGAAACATCTTTTTCTTAGGCCGCCTCATATTTCACACAGGTCTGTGGTAGGTAGCCTGACAGCGATCAAACGCAAGTCTAGAGAGAGGAATGAATTTCTCCCTCCATGCTTACAAAATAGATATTTTAGTAAATGGATGTTTCCTGAACTAGATTTGCAGAGCTGTTTTACTTTTGAAGATAGGTAACATTTTTTTCTACGAACAGTTTGGACATCGCAAACAGTTTGGACATCAAGTCACGCATGCCTTAATATTTGTGTAACTGCAATCATTGTGCAAACTTAACAGAAGTCAAATGTATTTCTGGCAATTCTACAGAGCTCAAAATTTAGAGTCAAGTCATGGATAGCAGTCTTTTTTGTGATGTACATGTGTACGGCCACATTTATGAAAGTATCCAGATAGATACCTTGCTTGGGTGATGGAAAAGCTTTAGTCCAGCTTTACAGATGGGAAGCTAAGGCATCAGTGTAAGACCACTTGACTTTCTTTCTATATATATTCGAATGTTTCTGTTGAATGTTGAGAAGTGACCAGACAAATCTGTAAAACTAGTTCCTGAAATGAGAAGCGGGCTTCATTATATGTCATATTATATGGTTTCTACTGTGAACTATAATTTTTAAAATTGATATTAGCTTCACTGACCTTTTACCTAGTAGACATTTGATCTTTCTAGAATTTACTCCTTTCTCCTCTAGCGACAACAATTTTACTTTACTGAAACAACTAATTTTATTTGTTCTCTTTTTTTAATACAGCATTTATCGATCACTTTATCACTCTTCTGTATTGCTTTCAAAGAGCCCCGCAGATGGTTAAACGCGTTCTGTGCGGATAGTTGAAATTGTGATTTTGTGAAAGTCAGGAATAAATTGTAGTTCAGCTTGTAGGCTGTGTAAAGCAATTCAGAGCCCTGCTACCACCCTTTGTTCTGCCTTGAATCACGCTGTTGTTCCAGTCCGTGCGCGTGTGTTGATCAGGCTCCCGACCGCGAGCTGGTTTTATTGCTGCACAAACAGGGATTAGTGCTGCCGCTCTCCTTTTCACCCGTGCCCCGGCTCGGAGCGCTCTTTTCAAAGGTGAAAGGTTAGTGGAGTAATTCGGTGTGCCACTTCACCTGCCTCTGCCTCCGAAGAATTACTTAGTCTGTGCAGCATTATTGACGACAGCAGAAGAGAGCAACACTGCTGCTCTAAGATCACTGAAGGATGCAATGATGCATTTCACATGTCTCATTTTCTACATCAAGACTCGTAGTATCCTTGGCGTGGTCTTCTAGGAGTTCACTGAGTTTGAAACAGGTGATATGTGGCTAACTATGAAAACTTCCTGAGGCAAAAGTGACACAATAAATAAAATGACTCACAAACAATTCATCTTCTCTTAATCCCTTCCTCCTGGAGTACTAAACTGTTCTGTGACATATTTGGCATAGCATGTCTCACACTGCCTTTGCAGTTTTCACTGACTGGTCTTTTTATAACACTGACCTGGATACCACTGAAAACAACATAAGAAAATATAATTATATATTAAATAATTTTCAAATGAAGTTAAAGGGTGGTTTTGGTGTGAATCAAACTGTCAGCATTTGCTGTTAAGAGAACTGGTGTTTCTGTGAAGTATTAGTTTCTGCTCTTGTCCCTGTCCTACTTGTTTGTTTGTTTGTTTGCCTTTTAAGTCTTAAAGGTTGGTACAATATTTAAATCAACAAAAATTGGATTCAGAAATCTTTCACTGCAAGCCAGTATGGGAATATGTTCTGTCCTGCACTGCTATTTGCAATGAAAGCACCAAACAAAATGTAGTTACTGAAAATATGAACTTTTATTCTGGGGATGTTTGGTTTTGGGGTAACCAATCCTGCCTGGACTGCTGTATAAAAATTACTCCAATGCAGGTATCCTGTAGATGACATACAGAGCTCATCAACTTTTCCTTAAAAAGCTCAAGCACTCCACATTTTTTAATTGAAAAACAAATACAGCATAATATCTGGTAAGAGAGGCT
Organism: Phylloscopus trochilus trochilus; assembly: GCA_016584745.2. Classification (NCBI taxonomy): domain Eukaryota; kingdom Metazoa; phylum Chordata; class Aves; order Passeriformes; family Phylloscopidae; genus Phylloscopus; species Phylloscopus trochilus. Next base: position 38,224,909 of record WQNJ02000546.1, read on the forward strand.
GTCCTAAAAGAAACAAACAAAAGAAGTAGTATTCCCTAAAGCAAAAACACTTCTAAATGTGTAACTGAAGCTAAAATAACTAGAAAATTACTTACTTGTTTCATGTCACACATTCCGTCCAAAAAAGGGAGCCATTTAAGTTTTGCTGACTGCTGTTTCAGTACAGGTAGTTCTGTAGAGCCTCTCATTGGGGTGCCCTCACAGCTATGAGCATGGAGTTGTTTAGTTCAGGAGAAGGAATAAGACCTTTCAAATTACACCTAACCTTTGGAAATTATTCCGCTTTAATTCTGCTCTTCCGCTGGAGCCCAGCTTCTTACAGCCTGATACAGAGCTAAATCTAAACCTGGACCAAGAAAAAAAAAGTACATTCTAAATATTCGGCTGAAGAAACTGTGAGATTTTTATAGGACTGTGGGGTTTTTTAGGTTTTAAGGTACTCCAGAAATCTTTCTGAAAACCCACTTGTGGTGGTATAATAACTGGCTCCATCAGCTGTTCTCTATTAAAACTGCAAAATACTGCAAAGGAAATAAAATTCTACTTTATAAATGCTCATAAAAAATATATAAAATGCTTACAAACACCCGTAATGTACATTTTTAAGTCTAAATGTGTGTCTCTTTAACCATGTTGGCATTGCCGATTGGAATTTCATTGCATATTGTGTGGTTGATGGGGAAGGCACATTGAAATCAAGCTGTTAAACACACCATCTCCATTTTTTATTTCACTAGAGTATGCTTGCTGTATTTTTAAAAGAGCATTGCAAAGCCCAGGAGATGAATTCTGCTCTGAAATTGCTATTTGCTGACATAGAAATAGCTGTAAAAATACAAGCCGAGAAAAATACAGTGTAGCAATATATTTTCATTTATTTGGGGGGAAAGTAGCTTTTAAAGAAGAATTATAGTCTGTCTTCTGAATGATAAAGCTGTTTAACTAGCATTAAACACAGCTGAAATTTTGTAATGACCAAACCTCAGCTCATCCAAATCCCCAATAGCATTAACTCCCTAGAATTGAACTGTAAATTTGATTAGCCTTACAATAGACATGAGACACAAATGTTCTTCCTTTTACAGTCATATTAAGTGGCTGCAAAAGAAGATGACAAGGTATTGTAGAGCAGTGCATCCAACCTTTTTAAGCTAGGGACAAGCTCCAGCTCACCCAGCTTTCAGAACCCATAAATACAGGGCAGCTTCATGAATTCTGATATAACATGAGGATTACATATGGTGAGGGAAGGAGGGATTTAGCAGCTGCAGTCTTCCTGTAAATCATCCAGAAGATTTTTTTTCATAGTCTAGTTCTTTGGATTGACATTTTCCTTGTAAACTACGTTGCTGAAACATAGCTTCTGTCCTTGCCTATATAGTATGGTGCCTTTTTTATATATTCTCATTACCCATGCACTGTCCCCTGACATGAAATTTGATCCTGTAATTCCCGGTGTGTTGTTATTATTTTGCATGGAGTTAATCAGAGTACAGGATAACAAATTTCCTTTACACAAGTTAAAGGTTATGGAGGCATCCTAGGATGGGTTTTTAGAAGTTCAAAGTCTGGGACTGAAGGAACAGTAAATTACAAGGCCTTAAAGATTTCTGGGTCCACAGAGTTGCAGCAGCTCCTGCAGTGAGCTGAGGGTGTGGCCCACAGCACAACTTCCCGTGCTCCCTACATGTGGCCATCACAGCCAGTGCCACCTGCAAACCTGCTCGGGGATCCAGTGCCACACAGGATCACACGGGTCACCCTGCCTCACCCGGGCTGGCACGGCCACCAGCAGCCCAAAGGCTGGGAAGCTCATTCCTGCCCACAGGACAGGGAAGGAGCCGTGCACTGAGGGTGCCATCCCAGCTCTCAAGCCAGCCACCAAGTATCTGTAAAGTACATTTCTCCTGCCAGGCCACGAGTTGCATAGATATGCTTTTTTTTTTTTTTTATTAATTTATCGTGGGTTTATTTTAATTTCTTTCACTAGATTGTTTCGGTAACACATTCCTGGCGTAGCTTTATACTCCTATCCCCTGGTAATTGTTGTCATTTGGACTCAGTCCTGTTTAGAGTCAAATTCTGAAATTAACCCTGATTCATTGATGAATCATGCTACTTCTTTAAAAAGAAAAAAAAGTAAAAGCTAGAGCAGTTTACTAGTTATAATACAAATTTCTAGCATCAGGGGGAAAACCACAGATACATACAAATGGAAAATAAGAAAGTTTTCTGGTAGTAAGAAATGGAAACAAAAGAAAAATGTTGTTATGAATGTTGAGATCGAATTTTCCTTTTCATCTCTTAATTAGATAGTTTATGCAGCGGTTGTTTTATAAATACATATTTGGCCTTACTAATGGATATTTCACAATAACCCTTAAACAGTGCAGCCCAGCTGAGCACCAGGTGGTGCTCAGTCATGTGCTACATAGCTTAAGGGGGGTAAATGGGGACCATTGTTTCCTCCTCATACTTGGTATTTTGTAGGATTTCTTCCTCATACTTGATATTTTGTAGGACTTGGGCACCATAACAAAGGCTTGTGCATGTTGGGAGTTAAATCTTTTAATTTTTTTAATTAAGATGCTTCAGTTTCTCTTGTAATTTCTGTTGTGACCCATCACGGGGAATGACTCATGAAGTGTTGAGAGATGTGTCTCCTTGGACCTGCTGGCTGGAGCTGCCCACACAGATGAGGGAGAGAGCAATGGCATTTCTGGAGCTCACACACTGTCCTTACACCCTGTGGCACAAATGCAGCGTGCTGCTTCAAACTGGCCAGTGTGCCCCTGGTTGGGTGGCTCTGGACTGAAGTTTAAATTTCCCTCCTTGCCAGCTGTCCTGGCCTCCCAAACAAGGCAACTGTGCCTCCTCATGGTTTTATGGTTTCACAGCAACTGCTGTGAAAGTTCTTCAGCCAGTTCTTCAAACACCTTTTGAAATGTCCTTTTTAAAGTCCTTAGAAATATCTATGTGTGACACACCTCCAGACCCTCTGACAGAGATGTGAAATAGCTGAGCCTCGTTGTCAATAACTATTTTTCTATTCCTTGAAATAAATTCCTTGCTCTCAAATGAGCAAGTGGCTTTCCCAAACTGTGGGGTTTGTTTTGGGGTTTTTTTTATTCAATATTGTTATAACCAATAAAGCATACAGCCAAACTGAAAAAAAATCAATGCCATTGCTGTAATTACTGAAAGTACCTTATAGTAGCATTTGCTTGGCAGCTGGCTTTGGGTGCAGCTGGTCCTGCTCATGCTACAGCAAGCAAGGACCTCTCTTTGCTTCCACAGTCCTGCTTCATTCAGGCAGACACCAATGGAGGGAGGCACTGGCTTGGGGGAAGCACCTGAGATGATTGATAGTTGATTCTCAGGTCACTCAGCAGGGATTTCCACACCTACAACAAAAGCTTTGTAGACATGTTACAGGCCGTCACCTCCACTCTTTCAACTGCCAAACAAAGCCCTGCAAAGGCTTGGACATACAGATAAATAAACAGCCCTGTTCTTTACATTACTGGACTTGAACAGATTTTCACACCTTACCAAGAATTCCTCTCACTGATTCTCTCACCCCAAAGGAAAGGAGACCCCCTCCCATGCTGGGAGGAGGTTGAGGGGAAGAGCCTGTACCTTCCAGAGCCTTGTAAAAATGTATGTTGTTGAAATACTTTCTTGCTCCTAAAAGGAGATGTAGATTAAACCCCACACTAGGAAACCAAACATTTTAATTATCATCCAGGTTTGGGGATGATGTTGTGATCCTCAGTATCCTTGCAGTATATCAAGGAAATCAATTTACAGTTCTCAATGTGAAAGACATGCTTTTGCAGAAACATTCATCCTGCCCATAAAAAATACTTCCAGATTTGAACTAGATAAACCTTTACTGCAGCACATCACTGTTCACTGACTCATACAAGGTTTTATAAAGACCTCAGAGGCATCACTTTAAATACACACTAAGCCTCAATAAAAACTTGCCGCATTCCAGATCATAATGCTGTGATGTTTCTGCACCCCTTCCCAGCCAGATGTCTCAGAGGCCAAACCCCACGTTCCCCTACAAGGACGGAAACCAGGATATGCTTCAAATTTTGCTTCAAAGATTCCTTTCAAGTTCAGCCCTCAGTCTCCATTTCTCCACGAGTCTGTGGAAGTGTTTCTTTGCACAGGGGCCTTGTGTCCGAGGAGGACGTGGGAATTTGCAGCAGTGCTCTCACACTCATCCCCAAGCTACCATTACACTATGACAAGGTTTCCCTGCAATTTAGGGAAATCTTTTGCAAAGAGAAATGTTGCCCTTTCCTATTGCTCAGGTTCCCCATTTACCCTGCAGTGCTTCTCAGACCTCATTCCAGCCACAAATAACTTTTTGCTACTTAAGTGACTGTAGACTGTTAACCTCCTATTTCCACAGGACAAAATCCCTCAGATAATCCCCTACACAGTTTTTCTCCCTAGCTGTGGAATTAAAGGTGATACACTTTCTAGTCTACGACTTTTAAACTCTTAGACCAGATACGCTTCTTTTACACACATGCATGTAAAAATAATCAAGCCCAGGCCTCAGTGACCTCCTCTGGATATACTAAGATAGTAAGCACATGCAGTAAGGTTTGCAGGACGGAGACTACAGGGATTTAGTACACTGCAGTCACAGTGATAACTTGTCTTACTAATTTAGAAGGTGCAATCTTAACATTCAAATCACAGGCTCTTCCTGAAAGTGCAGGTTATGCATGGAAAGTGAAGGAATGTTTTTTATTAGATATTACTCGCTAATACTTGGTGAGATTGGCAGTCAGCCAATCAAACTATTTTTGGCTAAGCCAATATGTTTCCCCTATCATAAACTCTTATCATCAGCAACCAAAAAAAAAGCCCAGATTTACTCTGCTTGACAGAAGGCCTGACATTTCGTCCTGGGAATTTCAGTGAGTAGTAGTGCAAGCACCACATTCAGATTACAACTGTACCGAGAAAGCTGATGCTCATATTGTTCAATGGCACCATCTTCAGACAACAGCAAAGCTGATCATTACCTGGCTTTCACAAGAGGTTATGTTCATCTGTTCTAAGTCAGGGAGAAGTGTGGTATCAGTGCCTCTGGACTTGCATGGTACAGTCTCAGAACATTTACTGTTGCAGCAGAAATATGAAGAGTATGGGTTCCCCTCAAAAAAGGGGAAACTATAAATTTTGTCTGCTTAAATTGAGAAGAGAAAAAAGTTGTCTGAAAAAGAAAAATGTTGATGAAATAGAGTCACTTATGGGAATGTCTTGCCTTGGGTTGTTTTGTTGGTTTGTTTTTTTAGGAGACTGATCTGATTTGTTTTGATTGATTATTTGTGAAGTAATTTGTAGATCCAGACCATATCATGCAGCATTCTGGCCATAGGAATGCTCAGAAAGATCCCATGAATGAAATAACCCCAAATAATCCCCAAATTTGGAATTAACTTCTGTTGTTTTGAAAATACTACTTCCTGCCCTAATTCCTTACATTTTTTTATGCTTTGAAATGAAAAGAATTTAGAAAACTGGAACATTCAACCTGATAATAGAAATAGAGCTCATCCTCTTCTTGGGTGAGAATATGAATAGTTGTGGGAGTTTAATACTGTAAATAAATTACATCACCTGAAGGTGAGTTTTAGCTCAAAATAAAATTATCAGAACATTTTTTATGAGGTAGAAGTTCCGAAAATTGTTTCAGTTATATGTTTATGAGACACGTATAGCTAATTGCCATCCACCTCCCCCTCACCTCCTTCCTTCCATGCTTTGAAAACAAGGCCAGTGTGTGTAGGCACCTTGTTCTGGCAGTCAGACCTGAGAGAACTGAACGAGTGTGGATCTAAAAATAGCTTTTTCTTCCTCCCGAGGCTGACGCGCGTTTGACGGTTTGTGTTTCCTTTTCAGCTGACCCCCTGGTTGGAAGCATTGCCACTCAGTACATGACTAACAGAGCAGAGCACGACAGAATGGCCAGACAGTGGACCAAGAGATACGCCACATAGGAACCTCCTCTAGGATTTGCTGGACCTGTGCAAGCACATTCACTAAGTGCATCAATAGCCCTTCCCTTCATTCTTATTTTTTATTAAATTTTGAACCATTTTGTGACAAAAGGTTGTCCTTACTTCCTTTTTTTGTTTCGTTTCGGTTTATTTTTATTTGTTCTGGGGTTTTTTGTTTGGTTTTGGTTTGTTTGGTTTTTGTTGGTTTTTTTTTTTTCTGTTAACTTGAAAGTTGTTTCCCTCAAATGTAGACAGGGAATTTTGGTTATCAGTGCAAAGAATGTTGGATCTGTAATAGTATAGAGCTTTATCGGAAAGCTTTGTATTAATGTGTGGGGTTTTTTTTTTTCTTTCATGTGGTTTTGGGGAAAACAAATGAATTCAGAATTATATCTCGTTTCTACTTAAATGTAGTGTTTAGGGTTATTTTTTTGTACTGAAGTCTTTAATGGTGGGTGCATGCTACTGGGAACAAGTTTTGTATAAAAGCTTAAAATCAAGAATCACTGTGCATTACTAAGACTGTGTTTATCACTAGCCTTCTGTTTCCCACACAAAAGGCTATTGCATTGAACAAATTAATATGTATTTTGATTTACTTAAAAAAACAGAAAAAAAAAGTGCTTGTAAATTTCTTAGGGACCTGCCACTTTTGACTGTGGATCAGTTGATGTACACTTGTATTATTAAAGCACTCAATAAAACACTGTGGCTGATAAATGCACTTCTTGCAGGACAGTGCTTTTGCGTGTATGCAGCATAGGCTGCTTAGTCCTCACATAATACAACTGCAGGTTAAAAAAACTATTTTTAGACCTGAACTATTCACTTCTTCTCAACAATGCATTTCTTAACTTAGAATTCTTCATTGTGTCTTTCTTCATATACAAACATCTTCCAAATTTCAAGGCCTTTCTTTCAATTGTGTGTGCTCAGCCTTGCTATTCAGAAGCCTCTTGCTGCATCTTTTACACTGTGGCTTCACCATATCCATCTTGTTACATTTAAAATAGTTGGCAATAAAAATAGCCTTGCAGTGAAAGCAGAATACTGATGTTGATTTTATACAGCAGGCCTCATTTTGCCTTTCTCCAAGCTCTTTGACTGTAAAAGCAACTGTTATTTAAAAAAAAATAAATGAAGGTTTTCGATGGGAAAATTGAGCCCACTGCACCAATCATTCCCAGCACATTCAATGATAAGGGTATTTCTATTCAGATTTGACCTTCAGGCTAATTTTAGATATGCAGCCATGGAGGGAAAACTTCTACTTGGCTAAAGAAATGTGTGGGTGTTGTGATTTAGAAAATATATACTGTGATGCTGATAGCTGAATGTTCTTTGTGTTGCAAGGCATATTGGAAAACCCCTGTCTCATATAATTAAACCTTACAGATGCTATATACAGTGCTTGCTTGCCCTCTCCCCTCTCTCCTCGCTTATGTTTAAAGAAGATTTTATCTTACAGAAGATACATTGCATCAGGGTCACATAGAGGGAGACCCAATCCCATCACACTCCAACCCAATTCAACCATCATGAAAACTAAAGCAGTGACACCACAGGGCCTCTACACCCACCACTGCATTGTCCAGCATTTCCAGGTTCTTTTCTTTTTCTCTTGGTCATTTGTTAATAAACTGAGCAGACATTCAACTTCAGTCTGCTGGTGAGTTGCCCTCTGCATGAAGAAAAGCTGAGCGTTGATGTAGATGGTCTATAACTACCACCCCAAGAACCATGGGGATCTCAAAGAAATAATCAGACTCTCTTGATCAAAGCAAATAGAGAATCTTCTGGTGTCTGTAGAAGCCAAGTGTTTACAAGCCCAGCCATATAACATTTTGAGGCCAATGGGTCCTAAATAAAGTCATGAACAGTGGCATTTCACAAACAAAACACAAAACCCAGACTTCCCTGAACCAGAAGGTTTTACAGTTCAAAAGCTGTGCACTTCAAATTTGCAGGTAAGTTGCCCTCTCTGTGAAGCAGTGCAATCACATTGTCCTGGATAATATAAAACTACTGCCTTAAGAGCCATGAGGATCTGAAAGAAATAATGAGCAAGGACCAACCCACATTGATTAAAGCAGATGCAGAGTCTTCTGGCATCTGCAGGAGCCAAATCTTTGCAAGTCTGGCCATAAAACATTCTCCTCTGTTTGCAAATCTGCTCTATTTGCCTCCCAAGTAATTACTTTTCTTCATCTGCTAAACCTGGGAAATATGAAGCATTATTTAAAACCTGCTGTTGTTGCTGAGGAGAAATGAGCCATCCCCAACACAATTCAGTCTGCCAGTAGAGGCCCAGTAAAAATAAAGCATTGGCATAATCTCTTTTTCTTTTTTGTTTCCCTCGGTCTAGGAATAATTGCACTTCATTTTGTCTTACCTTTGCTCTTCAGATCTTCTTTAAATTTATCTGATTCCTGCTTCTTCTTTTATGATAGATAGTCTTTCTCATTCCTTCTAGCTGGTGAAGTCTGTGTGCTGTTTTCAGACAGCTGGGTATGAGGATCTTCAAGTGACTTGCACATACTAAAACATTCAAGAGCATAGAGTTGGCCTAAAACCACATGCAAAGGCCATCGGTTCAGCAAATCTCAGTATTTTCTCAGGGACACACAAGTGCTAAAGCTGGGGCTTGTTCTTTAAAGACATCTTACAGCTGTTCTGAATTCAACTCCAATATCAAGTAAACAACATTTAATTTCCAGTAACGTCAGCTAAATGTCACTGTTCCATACTCTTGGAGTTCAGCTCGGATGAAGCAGAAATCAGGGAGCTCTCCAAACTGCACTCCCCATTCACGGATCACTGAAGCGGCGTTCACATCCCCCTGTCCAACTGACCAGCTGATTTCCCTCTTCAGAAAATTGCAGAACAACAATGCTTAAATCAAGGTTTCCAAACCCGTCCTGTGTTTTTGGAGATAGCATTCCCAGGCTGCTGCAGGAGTGAGCAGGGCCATAAGCCTTTTGATTGCATGCATTGTGGGTGATTGCAGCCAAACAGTTAAAATTCATTACAACCAGCTGCTGTGCCATGAATAAGGCAGGAGCAATTCCTCCTGAAAGATCTTTGTTCAGGTTTTCGTATTTTGGGCTGCAGATGGATGGTCATATGGGGTGCCCAAGCAATGGATAGCAGCTCACAGCCCTTCTTCCCTGCTGCCCTGTGCAATGATAGCAGGGGAGTATAAAACACCAGAGGGGTTGGGACCCATGGACTGCAGCACTGGGTTCCCCTTCTAAGCTTTCTCAACCTTTTAAATTCTGTTCCAACACATGCTCTGGGGGCATGTGCATGCTCTAGACACTTTCAGCATGTTGGTAATGTGTGCCTTAATCCCTCTGATTTATTCCTCTCACTCACCCACTCCTTCTTTCTGGATCCTTTCTTCTGCTTGATGAATTTGTTACTCACAGCTGAGAGGCCACCCAAGACACTGATCCTAGTTCAAATACCTCTTCCTGAAGTTGCCTGAGCATAGTAGCCCCTTTGACCCCTGAAGCAGGTGCCAAGAACCTGCCCCAGGCCCCTCTCGATCCCCCTTGTCTGAGGCAATGTCTGTTGGAACAGGAAAGCAGAGGTGGCTCCAGTGGGGTAGGAGGATGCCTTCAGGCAGTGCAGTAACTCCCAACTGCTCCAACTTCAGTGGTCTCTTCCTGGGGTCTCTTTTCTCCTTTACAGTTCTCAGAAACTTGTCTCTGAAGATAGATATCTTGCCGTGGGCCTGCACTTTGAGTTGTGAAAATTATACCAAAGACCCAGTGAAAATACTGTCGTCTCCAAAGTCCAAACATCCAGCCTTGGCAGCCAGTTACTGCAGAGCCAATTCTCCCTGCTGGTTTTATTCATCATCCATTGGTATTTCTTCTCTTCTGCTTTTCATTCCCTTTCTTTTCTTGTCCTATCTTTTCCTCCATGACATAAATGCTACATCTTGATGTTTCCTTCTCTCTCCTTCCCTTGCCACAGTCACAGCTCTGTTCCTGGTCATGAGGACACCACGTCTGTAACACCGGAGCTGCTTGAAGTCCCCTGTTTTTTTCGGTCTTAGAAGCAAGAAAGAGCTTTGTATGAATTAAGTACTTCCTCATTGTGCCATGCCTGGCACTGGCTATAAACGAAATCACTTCTCCCACACACATCATTAGCAGTAATGAAATCCGAAATGGCCTCCTTAGCATGGCATCCATATGCAAATGAATTTTCCTCAGCTCAAAGGATCTGCAGAGCCAATGCATGGCTGCTTGGGATACCTCCAGCAGCCTCTCTCAGGTCTCAACTGGAATATATTTGGGGACTACTACTTACCAGGAGGAGTTTTATGATACCTTTAAATCCATCATTCTGCACCCTGATTCCGTCGTGAACTTTAACAGGGACTTACAGCTCTCCGGAATAATGAAGAGAGCAAAGCAAAACATCCCTTTCATGTCTACTTTGATTTTGAAAGAAAGTTGTCATGGACTAATGGAAGGTTAAAACAAAGGCAGGGCTACTAAAACACTCTAATCCCTTGCCAGTCCTAAATTAGAAAAACCCCACTTCACGTAACAGCTGAATAAAAGACGTGTTGATTTCTATAGACTCAAAAACCTCATTGTCCAGGTGTCCTAACAGTACACGTGGATGATCAGATCATGCATTTTAGGAGAGGTTTTCAAGGGAAATGCATCCACTAGGAAGAGCTTTCCAGCAGCTTCTTCTCCCCACCTCAGTCAGGCTGCAGGGAGGGACTCCCTCCTTGACAGTCCCTTGGGAAACAAGGGCTGGAAACAAGAACCTCGGGTCATTCCTTTTTGTCACTGCTCCTCAAATACACTCACTCACAACAGGCATTTGTTGCTGCAGAATCAGTGCCGGGGTCCCCTTTTGTGTCACTGAGGACCTTGGGGTCAGACGAAACAAAGGGTCACACTTCAGTTTCTGTGAAATGCCTTCTTTCTTTGCAGTTGACTCATAGCCTTTGTAAGGCCCTGAATGGAGCCTCTTCACATGAATGGGGCTCCTACCACACATATTTCAGTACAGCCCTGCTCCTTTCTTCACTTGTCTTAAACCTGGCAAAGGAGCTGCTTTGCTCGTCAGCTTTGGAAACACCTTGCTGATAGCACAGCTGAACTGTGCACTTGCCCACCTTCAAACTCTTCCATTTACATTTCTTCGACACCTCTCAATTATATGAACATTGCTCTGGTAATCACTGCTCAATGCCAGGGATCTGCAAAAATCCTGCTTCCTTTGTCCTTTAGACCACATGCAACCTTCATCCCTGCTTCTCTCTGCTGCTCCCCATTTCCTAAATCTGCTTCTTCACCCAGGCTTCAGGCACCCAAATCCCTTGTGTAACCCAGCAAACACCTGTCACCTCTGCTCCAGACTGCTTGCAGCCCAGTGCTGTCTCAGTGTGGTGCTCCAACATCTCACTGAAGAAAAGTCCACCCCAGCACTAGAGATTGCTGCCATCTTTGCAAAAAGAGAGATGAAAACCTGCTCAATTCTCCTTTATGTGGAAGAGAATGTAATCTTCCTGGCACTCAGCACTTACACTAAGGTACAAATCCTCTCTCTGCAGGTCTCCTGATCTCAAAGTTCCGACAGCGCTCTCCTTTGGTCTTCCAGTATTGCAAGTAGTAGCAAAACAGTTTGTATTAAATGCCCTGAACATTGAATATCTAATAAACCGAATAAAACTTCCCCCAAAATTTCTATGTAGTGGTAACTTCATCATCTTTTACACAGGAAACTAATTGAGTAAATTAAAAAGTCGCTCCTGTTTCCTGTTCTGCTTCATTAAGTATTGTCCACCCATTACCTCTTGCTGCTGTTTCAAAAGAAAATCTTCCTGAAATCTACTTAGAATTTAAATACTTATTATAAAGCACTAAAGAATAAACACAATGCGTTCTGTCATATCAAGGTAATAATCTAATCAGAAAGTCTCACAGGATTATTTATATACATACATTTTAATGATAATTTAATAATTTATAGGCTTAAAGAAATAATCTCATTCTCTTCTATTTCATAATATACATCATGAAATACTATATTTCATTACCATGTACATTTGCCATTTTATCTACTTAAAATAAATGCAGATTGGAATAACTTTGATCAATAATTTTCCAGCGGAAGAAGAAGACTATTTCTTTTGCAGTGCAGCATGTGTGGACTGACTTGTCTTAAAAACATAATCCTGTTTGTAATTTCTTCCTTTCAATTTGAATAAAAGATTGAGTGAAATCTGCAAACAAAAACGAAAAAAAAAGCCAGTAGTCACTTGAGCCCTGCTAATGTGCTGGTTGGAGCTGTTAGGTGTAACCACTCTCTTTAATTTTCAGAAGGTGGCACCGAAACTCTGGAGGCAGAAGGACAAGAGATGCAGTCAAACACCAAGAAGAAACAAAAGCAATTAGAGAAATAAACAGTGCACTCATGCACTACAAATTTCCTCCAGCAATATATATAGATCCTTTCCTCTCCTCTTCCCTCTGCCTCTCCCCTGTCGAGCCCCCAGGAGCAGATAAGTGTGTGTTTTGTTGCATTTTTTATATACATATCCCTGCTCTGGACACCTGCTGGCACCTCCAGGACCAAAGAGGGTTTGGTTAAACCTGCAACTGCCCCCAGTGATGCAGTGTTGGGTGAAAGCACAACCACCTCCAGTGCTGCACAGAAGGGTGGTTCCATCAATGCAGAAGGTGAAATTAAAAAAAATAGTAATGCTAAGAGGAACTAATGGTGAGACACTTAGCAAATCAAAAAGGGGGAAATGTCAGTAGAAACCTTCTGTAGGTCTAGCAGAAGTAAACTTGTCTGAATAGGTGACTTAAGGAGCAAAATGTCACCTTCCAGTCATAAATGATAAATGATTATCCCAACTACAGAGCAGCTTTTCCCTGTCTGTTGCTGCACTACGAGACAATGTAAAGCACAAACAAGACCCTTCTACTAGACACCTAGTACACAGCCCTGAAATTTATAGACTTGCCCTGTCCAGGGAGAGAGAAACATATTGAAATGTTAGTTACTTAATCCATATGTGCTATTGCACAGTTGAATAAGAATGATTAAAGTTATTAGAAATATTTAAATCTGCTAAAGTAAAATCACTCCTCAGGCTGAACTTCCTGACACAAAATACTTGTCTTTTAAAGACCTGTTCTTCCAAATAAACGTTGTTCCCAGAAAGCAGCAAAGCCCATCAGCAAGAAGAAAATGAAAAATATCTCCGTGTCTTTATTAAATCAGAAAAGTTAAATATATTAGAGTTAGTCGTTCTCCAGGGAAGTGGTATGGTGCTAAGTAGTGGCTGAAATTACTTCCCTTTTCCCTACAGCAGCCACCGCAGTGCTCCACCCTTCCTGAGCAGGAGGGACAGACCACAAAACCCATACACAGTCTCAGCCAGCCTGCTCCATGGGTAAATTCATGCCCTGTGAGTTACAGACAACCTGTAGATCTGCACAGCCATCCTTGATCCACAAAGCTCAGCACGTGAAGATGTTTCTCACAAACAAGACCTTTCATCTGGTAGGTAGTTTTGCCCAGGGGGAGAAGATTTCCACAGTATTTTGTAACAAATCTAATATAAAATTCATTAGAAAAAAAGTTACTAACTATTTATCTGTGTCACCAGTCCTCCAAATATTTATACATGTATTTCTTGCATATGTATGAGATCTCTCTAACCAATCTGCTTCAGTTGACCAAATAACTTTTATCCGTTATATTGTTTTTCTTACATATTTACTTGGGTTTTAAGTATTTTGCTTGTTAAAGCACCTACCCTCAGTATAAGTTTACTTAAATTTCACAGAAGTGCTTAAAAAACAGTCCTGCATGGATTTACCACACAAACGTTGCAACACTGAAAATCTGAATATAAAACACCATGTAAATCTAAATTAAATTGCCCTACAGGAATTGATTTTTATTGTCTCAGCTAACAGCAAAGCAAAATGTAAAAAACACACTGAAAAGTAAATTCAATTAAGTGCTAGTAATCTGGGGTGTCATTAGTAGCATAAGCAAAGAGAGGTGTTGATTTACTGTTTGTGCTTATCCTGGTTCTGATGCTCTAAGCAGCTGTGCTCTGCCAGGAGGAAGCGATCTGCAAGTGCAGGAGTGAGCTCCAGAGATTTTCTGTGGCCTGTCCTCTGGGTCTGATGGACACCACAGACGGCCCTGGAGGTGGGAGCTGGATGGGGAGTGGGTAAGGGGTGAAGACTTTCCGTGCTGACCAGGTCATGCACAGACTGTGAAAAAAAAGCTGGTTGCTGGGCCCAAGGTAAGTAGGAGTTTTACTTGAGGTTAAGGAGAGCTGCCGAATGGCATGATTCCATTTCTATTTATTGAAATTTGGCTGCAATGTTTTTTAGTTTCCTTTTTGGTTCTCTGAGCTTAAATGCGTTCCTGTTCTCCCTGAACTGACTCCAACTAAAATCGTGTATTCTGAATGTGTATTCAGGCAGCTGTGTCATCTGAGGTTGTGGACTGGAGGTACCAATGCTTCTGACCTCTCGTGTCACATGAGGGGAAAAAAAGAGAAAGGATTATAAGTATTTCTATGTATGAGCCTTTTTGCAAAATAAAAAGCTGATTTGTTTCAGCAACTGAAGCCACAGGAGCCTCAAGTCTTAGATGACAGTTGATAAAACCTTAGGATGTATTTTCTGTTTCAGGTGAAAGCTTACTGTGAATGGGAGGGATTTACCTGCAGCTTAAAGAACACCCACAGAAAGTATGAGAGACCTGCAAAGCACCGTAGCTTTTAAATCTGAATTGAATGAGAGGTGATCACTGGGAGGTAATGGTGGCCTTGAATCAACTTCAGTTCTTGTGTAAATGATCCTCTGCCTCTATACTTCTCACTCAGGGTGAACTTAGATGGGCTACACTGTCAGTCTTGTAACTTTCGTTTTCTCGTGTCTTTCATAGACTTCACAGGTCATTGTTGTGTCGGACTCCAGATATAATGTATACCATTACACTCGTGGAGGTATATATACTCTTAATATTAAACACTTTTCCCTGATTATTTTTTCTTCTTTGGGGTTTTTTTCTGTTGTTTGTTTGTTTGTGTTTTGTTTGTGTTTGTTTGGTTTTTTTGTTTTCTGGCAAGGCTAAAAAAAAAGGAACCCCTTGGATAAAACCAGAAAAAGTATCTTCTTGTTTAACTTGTGGCATCCAGTGAGAGCTTTCAGATCAAGCAGTAAAAGCTGACAAAGTGAAGTGATAATATAGTATTTAAGTGCAAAGTATTGCACAACTTCAATAAGGGAAGCTGCCTGCCCGGCCTTGAAATGCCTATATGTGATAATTCTGCCTTTGAGAAATTGATTCATTACCATTCTTTCTCTCTCCAAAATCTCCTTCCATCCCTTTCCACAATGGATCAAGCACTGCTCAAAACTATACTATTTTCAAAGCTGGTGAGAGGTAATTGAAGGTGAATAAAAGAGCAAACTTGGAGGCTTTAACTTTACTCTTAGGAAAGTTTTGGTATTTGTTTGAGCCTTAACAGGGTGAGAGAGGGGACTGCTTTTTATAAGTCTTGTGGTTTCCAATGTAACCCTGGCTGGTTCAGATTTAGCTTGGCCTTTAAACAGCTGAGCTCTGAGTTTTACTGTTAAATGAAGTTATGGGGAGAACTAGGAAGTGGTGATGATGCTAACCAGTGTGGAGCTCCCTTTGGGTTCTGCTCAGCCCTCCCTAGTGAAAATAGCCAGAAGGTTCCAGGGAGGCTGAGACTGAACTCTCCACATTTTCCAAAAGACAAGTCAAAACTTGCCCTTGGCCCAAAGTGATGGGCTCTGCTGGAAGTCTGCTGGAGCCCAGAGTAAAACCTCAGTTTCCCCACCCCTTAGATGTGGCACTGATTTCTCCTATCAAAAGGCTTACTTTTGTCTATTCAGTATAGGCTCCTGGCCCATAAACAAAAATTTTCTTTCAGTTTAATTAAAACACTTTTGTCTGCCAGGATGCCATCAAATCTATCTTTAATTGTATTGCCAGCCACGGCTCATTAGCCCCGTAGGCACAGTGGTCAAGCTGAAATACTAAAGAAGTAAACACTGATGAGAACAAGTTGTGAAGATATTTCATCAGTTCATAAAATGCATTAGAATTAAGATTTTTTTCTTCTTTTTGAAGGAAAAAAGAAACCCCTCCAGCAATGCAGAGGTGACACATACTGAAAAAGGAAAACAACCAGCAGTTCAGGCCCCTGTCTTTCAGACTGAGAGTTGGGGTTTGACTCTGGATTTGGCCTCAGCATTGCAGGGATCCTGTCTTCTTCCTGCCAGTGCTGCCCAGCAGACCTGCTCCGGCCTGTTCTCCTTGCTTATGCTGTGCCACTTTGTGCAATACTCCAGTCTTAAGCATGCAAGGATTTTTTTTTTTTTTGGTCTTCTAGCCTCTCCACAAGATTACTTGATCTTTTGTTTGACAGTAAACAAACCCATTGGTTTACTGTCTTTTCTCTCATCCTTTTGCTTTTCCACGCAAAAACTGTTTCCGGCACTGGTTTGCCCGAAGCTGACTAACCAGGGCTCTGTGGAGTTTGCATGATCTGGGGAAGCACACTACTTCCTTTGCTTATTTCCTTTACCACATTATCAGAGGTTGTAATGTATGATAGTGTACATGAGACAGAATTTCTATTTATAGGTGCAGACAGATGTATATGAAGTGTGGAAGAGACAGTGCTGCATAATGCATGAGAAAACTTAACAGACAAGCACTTATCTTCATATTTAAGACTCTGGCTGTGTCACAAAACACTGGTAAATCCAGCCTGAGAGAAGGGTATCCTGTCAGAAATCTCAGCTGTCTTCTTGCTGTAGGGCTTTGCTTTTTCTTGCCTTCTTTTTTTTTTTCTTTTTTTTTTTTTTTTTTTTTGGGGGGGGGGGTGCAGGGGGGGTTGTGTGATTCTTTTCTTTTCTTTTCTTTTCTTTTCTTTTGCATTTGTTTTTATTACGTTCTGGCTACTTCGGTGTCTTTGAATTTCCTGTAAATTGACTTACACGTCCTCCAGAAAGACCTGGCTTAGTCCTTGGTATCCTTATACTAAAACAGGGCTACTAGAACGACCAGGTAGAGCAGTTGCTACAAGGCCAAGGTTGCAGAAGCCTTCCCTAGGAAGCATGGTTAATGCTCAGCTCTTCGATTCTCTTCGGCTTAAAGCTTTGTCTCTAATTCTCTAGCCCGGATTTTAGGGTAACAGGGATTCAAATGCATGCAGAAGCCTGAGGCTGTGGCTTGACAGCACCGCTTAGATGATCTAATGGCTCCCTGGTGTTGAAAGGGAGAAGCCCTTCTCACCTCCAGCCATGCATTTCCATGCTGAGCTGAGTGAATTTACTGACCCTGCCGAAACCGTGTGTGTCTGTGTGTGTAGGGAGGAGGGTCAGGTTAAACTTTGGATAATTTAGCACGGGATGGGATTAAGCGGCCTGGGCAGAGGGAAGGGAAACACTTCAGTGGAGGGAGCAGGACTGGAGGGATGAGATGTCATTTCTGAGCCTCGTGGTCCCCCGCTGCCCCAGCTGAGCAATCCCACGCCTTCCTTTTCACCGGCTCTAGTGTGCATCTGACCTGGTGTTGAGTCACCCCAGCGTGCTAAATCCGTAGGAAAAGGGTGGGTTTTAGGGTGTCGAGGGTGCGTGTCTGGCTTGCATGCCCAAATGGCTCAGAGCAGGGTTGGACAAGCACGAGAGTTGGCGTAAGAAAGGAGATGGGGAATGTGCAGCCAGGGGTGGGAAGTCGGGTGGGATTGCAGCAGACAGCAATTAAATTGGTTTAAGCTGTTGTTTTGTGGCAGCCTGAGCCAATTTTAGGGGTGGCTTAAGCCCAAGTGTAAGGATACAGTTAAGTACCAAATGAAAATATTTTCTTCAGTAAATCTAAATATGAGCATTGTATAGCTGTTTTCCTTGATTTCACAAACACTCACATTAAGCACCTTTAAATGTTGAAAGTATTTATAGCCAAGGAGGCAGCTCTTTAAGAACTGTGTCCCATTGACTGCTAGTCACTCCTGCGGCTGCGGGAGCAGTGCCGCTTGCTAGGAGGATTCTGCTAAAAGCTCTTTGATGGCCACCCGGTTTGGAGCAGGGTTATGCCAAAAACGAGACCACGTCCTTTGGAGAGCTGGCAATGGAAACTGAGTTTTGTCTTATTTTACAAACGTGTATCGGTAATAATCTTTGTCACTAGCCTTTCTCTGTGAGTTTCTTTGTCTGTACCCGGTTGCTGCAGAAAGGAGGAATCCCTCCCCAGCTGCATCTGAGTGCTGGTGTCCATCAGCTCTCTGCAGAGCCTGCAGCAAGCAGGCCGACGGTGATAGCGTTCCTGGGGTGCCTGTGGCGGGGGCTGCTCAAAACTACAGCACCCTTCTGCGGCTCTGTAATTGCCCTTGGAGCAGCCTGGCTGCTGTAATCTCTCAAGTCCAGCGTCAGGGGTCCCTCTTATCTCTCTTGCCAGTGTGAATTGATCTCTGGGCGAATCTGCAAATGAATGGCTGCAGATGGGAAAAAACAACCGGGGATAAATGCTTCCTTTGTGCCTGTAACTACCACGAATGCTATTAAGGGACATGCCAAACCTTAATGAAATAGTGCTGGGTACTTTCTCCCTGTCTCTGGGGCAAGCCAAAGTGGATGGGAGCATGATGCCTTGCCTTGTTTCACCCAGGGTCTCCATCCAAAAACCAGTCATTCTCTCCTTACACAGCGCTCCAAAAACAGTGGAAATGGCCTCAGCATCCTGCCAGGTCATTTTGTCTTGGAATGTGTTGGCCCACAAAAGCTGCTAAACATAATTACAAAGTCCCCAAACCAAACATTAATAAAGGAGGCAGCGATATCTGAGGTGCTTCATTTAGGGGTTGGTTTAAAAAACAAAATCCGAAAATGTCAGTGAGAATGTTTGCTGCTTTCAGTAGGCTGTGGGCCTGGATGTTGCCCCACGTTGTGGAAACGCTGTGCACATGACTTCTGAGCTGCATTCAGCAGCAGTGCAGGAGGAAGCCTGGAGTGTCTGGGGCTCTTGTTACAGCAGGAGGAAAGCAGTGCTACAGGAATGAAAGCAATCCTTTCCCTGACTACTCACAAATCTATGCCATACATTTCTCCTTTTGGTACCCTATAACTGAGCACATCGAGCTATAATGAGGAACTGAATGGACAGACAGGTAAAGTAGTGCAGTCACATGAGATCTCACCCTGCAGCTCATTATATCGAGCTTGTGCAGAATGTGATGTGTTGGCACCACGGGGATACTTGGATCTGGATTCACTCTTCACCCTGTCTTCCCCATGGCAGCTGCAGATAGGCTATTGATCTTTCTCCTCATTAATCAGAATAATTTTGAAGAAGAAATAAGGGACTCATTTCCTATCCATTCTTTCCCTCAGTTCTTTAATTTACAAACAGCTTTATTTTGAGCTTTTCCTGTTTCCTGCCTCCTTTATGAGGCACCATTCAATGACTGCAACTTATTTGGTAGTGATATGTGACTCACAAAGTGTCTGGAGTTTTGCTTTGTAAAGCATTAAGATGTGAGTAAAAAGGGGAAGAGGAGTGCCTTGGTTTTAAATAGGATTTTTTGTGCTGTAACTTGATCAAACGGTAGGTAAACGGATTCAATTGTCCAGGGTGGAGGAGGGAAAACATGCACAGACACAGTCATCCTTTGGGTTTACATTTTTAAATGAAAATGAATGCATCTATCTAGGGAACATATACATCTCCCTTTACTGCAGCCTCAGAATCTTTACTTACCTTCACAGCCCTGCTGTGCAGCAATAAAATGCTATTGACCTCACTTTCATTCAGCAATTTTGTTTATTTTAATTGAAATTCCTTTTGCAGACAGGAACTGAATACTTTAATGTGCATTTTGCAGGCATGGTTTAGTGGTGGACTTGACAGTGATGGGTTTACAGTTGGACTCGATGGTCTTAGAGGTCTTTTCCTTCCTAAACAATTCTGTGGTTTGCTTCTTACCCTCAGATAAGGGAGGATGGCAAGGGAAGTTAAAGGCCTAGCAGAACCCAAGCCAAGAGGTTTACAACCCTGGTAGAGCAGATGGAGACTTGGTGTCTAAGCAAACTGCAGCAAATCTGCGTGCTGAATGGAGAATTTTCTACTTTGCCAACAAGAAATGTGAAACAGAGAAGCCTGCCTTCTACTTAGGATTTCACTGCCTGAATCAAAGACACATGGAACAGCTCCTACCCTTTTCAGATCGAGTTTGCATTTATTTTCTAAGGAGAGAAGTCATATCCAGTTATTTAAGGAAATTATTTGAGCTCAGGATGATTTTGCAAAGGACCCCCACACAGGCAGAGGAATGACTGAAGCACAGGAAAGAGTTTGGGTGTAAGGAAGACACTGAGCAAACTGATGTAGTGAGCACTTAGGGATTTTTAGGGATCAGTGGAACTCAAATATCTAAATAACAGTTTAAACCAATTTAAATAGTAGTTAAGCTCAGAAAGCGTAAAGTCCCTTTTGATTTTAAACTCCCCTAGAGCTGACAGCTGAACACATGTGCTGTGGCTTAGGCAATGGTACCCTGATTCTAAATGTGGACTTGCATTTCATGTCCACCACCCAAGGTAACTTCCCAACATGATTCATTATCTGGCTTGTTCTCATTTTTTCCTTAAGTTCTCTTATTTTGTTGTTTTGTTTTGTTTTGTTTTGTTTTTTTACTCCCCCTATTAGTGAACGTCTATGAAATTAAAAAAAAAAAAAAAAAGTCTCATTTTGATGCAAATCAGGCAAGAGGTTTGAATAGATTGCTGCTTTTATGGTAGGCTAGGTAGTTGCAAGGGCCAGTTGCCAAACTCCCTAATGTGACACAGCAGGGTTTATATATATGTATATATACACACACATATTAGGGAAAATGTCTTCACTGAAAGGGTGGTCAGGCATTGAAACAGGCTGCCCCAGGAAAGTGGTAAAATCAGGAAGCCTGGAAGTGTCCAAAAGGCATGTGAATATGGCACTTGGGGACATGGTTTAGTGGTGAAAACATTGGTGCTGGGATAATGGTTGAACTCTATGATCTTAAAGGTATTTTCCTACCTAAATATTTCTATTATGTATATATATATATATATACACACAGGAGCATACTACAGAGGGAAAAGCAACTGTACCCATTTCAGGGTTGTTTGGAGCCTTCTCTGAGTTGTGTCTTTATTAAGCAGTGCCTCAAAAGGTGATAGAAGTAAGGGCCATGCACTTTGACTCTTAAAGACTGCATACTTTCAACTACATGTGCAGAATTCCTAAAATACCCAGTGAGACATGAACCATAGAGCTCAAAGCAGAGTGGGAGGGTGTTATTTAGGAGGAAATTGTCAAGCTCTTCGCCACTGTCATATCCATGAGGCTTCTTGGACAGGTTGTATTGGGACAGCGTGATAGGAGATGAAAACTCTCTTACTTGATGCCTGGACAGTCAGATGTGAGATTCCCAAGAACCTATCCAGAGGAAAACAAATGGCTGCTGCCTGGAAGCAGGTGTTGCACCTAGCTCTCAAAATATGTAGCAGATTTGTAAGGCACTGTTGAGGTCATGGGCATTATTAGGAGGTGGTGGAGGGCTGTGTGCTTTTGATTCCCCTTGTCAAAAGGGATTTGGGGTTATTGCAGAAGTTCTGACAGCTCAGCTGTGTTTGCTGTCTTATTGTGCCTACTGCAAAAGGTCAGTCCACTCTGGCTCAGGGAAAGGCTTTGTAGCCAGAGTCCTCCTGACAATAAACTATAAATGTTTTGTCTATCAGAAGGTGATGATAGCTTGGTATTGCACAGTTTTCCTGTGCTACTGGAAATCTTTTTTTTTTTTTTTCCTATAGATGCCTCTGTCACCAGGATTTATCAGCCTGGCAGCAATTATAAACAAGACCCCATGGGCCTGGGACTTTTTCTGAATGTCTTCAGAGAAATGTTAAAATGTGTTGGGTTTTTTCACTGAAGAGTCATAGCATATTATTTTGAGCTCATGAGGAAGAGGTGGCATGGATTTAAAACTGAAATCTGCCTCTACTGTTAAGTGAAGGATGTTCCCCCAGGGCTGATCCCAGGGGATGGACACCCATCTCTGCAGTGCTGCTGCATGCAGCTCTCTAGCAGAAATGTGCACACATTCCCTGCCAGAGAAGCCTGGGGCACTGGAGAGGGGACCCCCACACTTCTGCCTGGCCAGCCTCTTCACTGATTATTCTTTGGCAGCAATAGTGAGGGGCCACAGCCTTGGTCTATTTATATATCCAAAACTAAAGGCTGTAAATATGGAGTCTGTTAGTTGAACTAGTGCTGGAGCTTTGTTATGACATTGTCATCAGCATATCCAGTAGCTCTAGCAGCTAATAAAAGGATATTTGCACTGTGGGGGAGTGAGAAAATCCAACTGTTAATATCTTGGAGCTTGTACAGAATTCAGTTTAAAAGGTGTTCCCCAAGGGGCTCAAGGAGAGAGCAGGAAGCATGCAGAATTTCCAGCTGAGGTGGTGATGTCATGGAACCAGAGTGCCACAATTATGCAACAGGCTTAAGGCACTCCAGCTAAAGCCATTACTAGGCAAAGTCCTGCCAGTGTTAAGTGCTTTGCTAACACCAAACCACCAAATGCGTGAAATCCGTGATACTCCGAAGAGGTGAACAGGCTCGGGTCTGGATAGGGGTTGAGGAGAAGAGCTGAAGAGCAATTTGTATTCACACTCATTGCCCTAATCAGTGACCTAGGAGAGGAAATGAGGATTAATGCTCCTTTCTGCCTAGCAGCAACTGTATGAGTTTGTGTTCATTGCCACACAGTGCTGGACTGTCAAGAGGACGATACCTTGTCCTCACTCCCACCTATTCCTTGAATTTCTAGGAAGCATGGGTCTAACTCCTTTCTGAGTTTGAAGGGAGATGAGCCCAGGTCCCTCTTGTAGAAGAGGTTTGTACCTTGCCATTTGGATATTTTTAACAATAAACACAGCTCTTCAGAAACAAGTGTGGTGGATTATTTGTACTAAAATTGCCTTTTTTATTATTTTAAGCTAAAAACACCCTATAAAGCTGCACATGTAATTCAGGGAAGGATGACAGACAAAATATATTTCTCTTCATTAGAAAGATTGCTTTTCATTTACAAACCCATCTCAAATCAATGTCTTAAGTGGAAGGTTATCATGTTAAAGGCTGAAGGAGGTTTCTACACCTTTCAGGAGTCAGCCTGGGATTATGAAACTCAAACAAGCCGAAGTGAACCTTCCTGCAGCCACCCTTCTATGCTAAAGTTTGGGGTTGGGATTGGGTTTTAGAGCCCACTTTTGTTGTTTGTATTTTCTGTGGGATCATTCTGGCAGCTCCTTAGTGTACAGGCAGGAGACTTGGATGTCTTGAGGGGTATTTTGAATCAAATTTTAGACATATGGCCTCAAGTTACACCTATGTGAACTGTTGCTGGAAGGGGTGATCCAGCCCTTCCTGTTCCTGAGCACCAGATTCCAGTTCATCGCTTTTTGCGTCAAATCTCACTCCTGTACATTTGTAGGCAAACCAGCACAACTTGCTAGCCTGATGTCAAGAGCTTTCTGGGGCATGTCTGGAAAGAGCAATTTTCTGACAAAGGGAACCTGGGCAAACTTGAAACGGAGTAGCAGTGGTTGCCAGATCACAAAAACCAAAATAATGAGGTGAGGACACCTCTCTGCAGGCAGCCAGTGTTAGAGAGGAATTCAGGACTGACCCCTCTAGCAGTGTCCTACCATAGTGCTGGATGAGGAGGGGCAGCAAATGCCAGCCCCAGCAGTGCCCTTTGCTCACTAGTTTCAGGCAGTTCCAGACATGGAGCATGGAGCACATAACTGTAAGCAGTCTGATCATAGCCATGCAGTTTTGGACCCCATAAAGTGCAAATTATCCCATGTGGGATGGAAAGTGCCTCCAATTTGTCCTGCAGGAAGAATTTTCAAGATCTGGCCCTGATATAAGGGAGGATTGTTTGCTGCATCTAAAGGGGCATGATTCCAATGCGCTGGATGTTGGTGAATATACTTAAGTATTTCTAACAATTCCTTCCCTGTGCTTGTGGAGAGTAATTGTTCTTCTCTATCCGCTTAAATTCAATTTTTCTTTCCATCTGTTTCTGTTTCTAGTTTAGACGAAATGACACCTTTTTTTTAACACTTTTATCAAAAGGTATAGAATAAAGCGCTCCAGTCCTTCGTAAATTATTTTTTTCTGCCCTCCTTCCCCCAGCCCATTCAGTTTTGAATGGAATGGCATATGTTGTCAGATATGCAGCAAAAGGAGAAGTACATAACCCAGAACCTAATAAAACAACAAATCTAGTGTGCCCTCCTGGTCTGCAATCCTTCAACAGGCTCCCTTCATTAAACATGAAGCCATGTGTTTTGTAAAACAGATCACATCCTTGGTGCCACAGTGTGGTATGTGTTGCTCTCACTGTATTTCATGAGGATTTTCTAATTTATAGCAGCACAGTTTTTATTCTTACAATTTTTTTTAAAGTACACCCACCCCCAAAACAATACTGATTGTTCAGGGCAATACTGATATCTGTGAAAGCTGTAAAGTATTTTAAATTGATCGAAGCAACAGTACTTACTTGCAACTAACCTTGACAGCTCAGCTTTATTCCTGGCAGTGTCTGCAGCAGTCCAGCTATGTCTTACTTCTTCAGGCATTGTGGTTGCCCAGATGAAAATCCCATTTAAGTCCGGTGGCTCTGGTGGTGTTGCTCTGGATTTACACAGGCTACCCATGAGCAGAATTTAGCTGTGAGCTTCCATGTGCTCCTGCTGCCTGGAGTGCATTTCCATGGCACAAGCCACAAGTGATGGAGCACCCAGGAGGACTGACAAGTCACAGAGATCTTCTATCTGTATTCTGCCAGCTTGCCCCAGCTCCTCTGTTGCTATCTCACTGTTGTTTTAAAGCAAAGGCTAAGGAGGTTATGGCCATATGCCTTCAGCTGGTGCTCAGGCTTTGGGTAACTAAAGGCCCCGGTGAGAAGAGGACACCAATGGAGCTTCCTTGTATTTGATTAGAGAATGAATTGTTGCAAGCAGGGAGAGAAAACCAAACTCTCTTGTAGAACAGGTTTGTACCTTGCCATTTGGATATTTTTAACAATAAACACAGCTCTTCAGAAACAAGTGCGGCGGATTATTTGTGCTAAAATTGCCTTTTTTTATTATTTTAAGCTAAAAACACCCTATAAAACTGCACATGTAATTCAGGGAAGGATGAGAGATAAAATACATTGCTCTTCATTAGAAAGGTTGCTTTTCATTTACAAGCACATGAAAATAGCTTTTTACTAGCTGAACTCTTTCTGGTTTTCTATGCACAGCTCTCCTAATAGCATCTCAGTGAGCCAAAATTGCCCCTGAATTAAATGATCACAGTCAGATTGACTCACATGGTGTCTTGGTCTTTTGCACAACAGAACTTTTGCCCTGCTGTTACAAAAATATCTGCAGTGTTTATTAATCTAATAAATTCTTGAACTAAAAAAAGAAACACATTAATGAAAAGGGTTCTAATTAACCACAGAGCTGAAAACTTAAAGTAGTTACTGCAGACCAAGGCTCAGTTATGCTGACATGAATGTGAAGTAATTTTACTGAAGCCCATGCTGTTACCTCAGACTTTCCCCTCTGTCTGTAAGCAGAATTTTGTTCAGTCTGCCTAATTATCTTTTATCTGGGCTTAGTTTCAGCTCAGTAACACATCTCTACCTTGCAACCAATCCTTTGGCTTTTGTGAAAGTCTTTTTTGTTGAGAACAGTGCCATTTTGGTTTCCATTTAAAGAGAATTAAAGATCCAATTATGCAAATTAATTTTAAAAGCTTTTTCACCAGTCTTCTGGGAGAAAGGTTGTTGCACAGACTTAAAACAAGGGTTCTTTTGCTTTGAAATGCATCCTGGCGTGACACCCGCCTCTGCCTCCTGTCACTTGGCTGGCAGCTGAGTGGGAGACTTTGGGCACTTCAGGGACCTGACCTGGAGGAGTTCTGTGGGGCTGCCAGCACCAGGCAGGGCACCCCTATTCTCCTGGAAAAAAAAAAAAATCTGGGGTTGATTCATGACAGTGGAGTGGAAAGGGCCAGAGAAAGGCAGAGGGCTATATTTGGATGTGATACAGGAGACACCAGAGCCTCTCTGTACATGTGGGTGGCCACTGGGCTTTGTGTCTTGGCTGTGAGACTTGGCTGTGAGGTTGAGCCTCTGCCCTGCTCTCCTGAGGATTCAACAAGGGCAACCAAGACAAAGGAATTACTGAGGGACAGGGTGGAGTTTAGCTCAGGAAAAGTGTGTTCAATCACAAGCCTATGTTATTTAGGCTTTAAAAATTATCTACTGCAATTATTAGGGCAAGACAGGGAAGAGCAGGGACACGTTAAAATAGTATTTGCAAGCACCATGTGCTTGGCATGATGTGCAAGGTTAGCTACTTCTACTCATTTCTCTCTGACAGGTAAAAATGTTCACATGGAAATGCAAAGCCCAGAAACTATCTGGAAGAAAGCTCAGAGGCTGTGAAATAAGCTCCCACCTTCCTTGTGCCCTCTTCTCTGCATCCAGCTTCTTCCTAACAGCAGGCATAAGCTGTTCTAGCAGCAGTAGAGTTGCTTCTCACCTATTCTAGCAGAGTGTAGAAAATGATATGTTACAGAGGACAAATGGACATTGGCATTATGCATCTGTACCATGGAAGCCACAAAAACATTTCCATGTTGCTGCTGAAAGGAGGAAACCAAAGGTGGGCAGACCCACTGTGAGTTGCACACTGGGGGTATGCAGCCTCTTGCAGAGGCCCAGAGAAGCCAGTGGGGACCTCACTGGGCTGATGAGATTACTCATT
This sequence comes from Phylloscopus trochilus trochilus, assembly GCA_016584745.2. Lineage (NCBI taxonomy): Eukaryota > Metazoa > Chordata > Aves > Passeriformes > Phylloscopidae > Phylloscopus > Phylloscopus trochilus. Next base: position 38,251,853 of record WQNJ02000546.1, read on the forward strand.
GAGAGCTGTGCTGCAAAACTCCAAGAGGCAATGAAACTTCTGGGAGTCCAAATGTCTTCTATACTTACCCTGGGAGAGAAAGAGTGAGGGGTGCGATGCCTCTGTGGTGCCAGGAACAGGAGCAGTTCCAGCCAAAATACACTCCCTGTGTCTGTGGAAAACCTTCACTGCTCTGTGGCTCACTGTGGTCTCAGAAGTCAGCAAAGGGCTCTGTCTCTCCCATGGCATTTGGTGTCCCCATTGCACACTTGTGGCTTGGGTTGTGTAACCAAAAATGTGTATTCTATTTCATTTGCTGAAAGCAGTTGGGAAGATGTTTTTCCTTATCTCTTGTAACTCTGGGAGGAGGGGGGGTGGATGCCTTCTGAAAATGGACCAACTGTTAAAACCAGGTAGGGCATTGTTTCTTACCTCTTTCACTGCCCGGGAATATTTTCTGCTAATGGACCATTCTGACACCCCTAAAAGCACACATCCCCAAAATAGACTCTCCACATTACATCATCCTATTGTGAGATGCTCCACCCAATGGGGGGAGCCAACCATTCCTACCTGGATAAAACTGAGACACAGGAACAAGAAAGGATCCAGCTTCACCTGATTCCTGGAGGAAGACTGGACCCCTTTCTCACCATCACTGGACCCCCTCTCACCACCACTGGACCCTTGTTCTACAGGATCATCTCTACCAGAACTATATCTGCCACTCCAGGAGGACTCACTTTTGGACTGCTTCCAACACCCTGACCAACAGGGTGTCAGGTTGTAGCTCTGACTCTGTCAGGATTCTCCAAAATTGTTGTTTGTTTGCTGGTTTGGTTGGGTGGTTTTGTTTTTCTACTACATTTGTATTGTTAGTATTCCTAGTAAAGAACTGTTATTCCTATTCCCAAATCTTTGCCTGAAAGCCCTTAATTTCAAAATTATAATTTGGTGGGGGTGAGGGATTTACATTCTCCATTCTAAGGGAAACTCTAGCTTTGCCTGGCAGATACCTGTCTTTCCAAACCAAGACAACTTGTCAGGCTGGCATGATGAGGACCATGCTGGCAGAGCCTTCACTGCTCTCCCCTCCTACTCATTAACAAACCAGCAGTCAGAAAGTGATAAAGGAAGACCAGCTTAGAGAGTGGAGTAGAAAAAAATTACTTAAGATATTGTTTTCTATTCACAGAAATTTTCCCTTGTAGCTATATAAACTAGAAGGTGAAAAAAAAAAAAAGAAGCAGGATTTGACAAATTTGATCCTAATGAGACTACTGCAATGGAAATGCTTCTCAAAAATGGGATGCCCCTTACCATTCCTTCTCTGGATGTTGAGTGAGGTAAACCTTTTATACAGATGTGAGTGAGAAGAAGTTGAGGTCACTAAAACACTATGCGTGTTTGAAGGAAGCTAAGGATTTTAGAATGGCAAGACTTTCCTCTTGAATTTTGCCTTTTTGATTCTGTCAATTTGTATAAAGAAAAGGAGGAAAATAGGTATTTAGATGGACCTGTAACACTCAAGCAGAAAAGATTAGGCAGCATTTTCAGAAAGAATAACTCTCACTGTCCTTTCAGTATGTTGCTTTACATACACTAGCATGCTCTGCAGACCACCACAGACACAGACAACTACAACTTATGTAGTAATAGCCCTCAAGAGCCAACAGCATAAAGTAATTTCATAGCATTGGAACAAAAAGGGTGTCAGGAACACCTTCTACAGGGATCACTGAATGCCCTATTCCAAGAGAAAACGCATCCAGCTATGGTGCTGCTGGAAGGTTTGGGGTAGAGGCAGTATAAATATTTTTAATTGATACCCCTCATTTCAGAAAGCAAAAAAAGGAGTTGGCGGTAAAGCAAGGGATGTTGCTGGGAGAATGGGAAGTTTTACAGGAAAAATGTTACTTCATCAGCCTTGTACCAATGCCACAGAGGCTGTTGCCTCAATGGGCAACCCCACAGGATCCCTGATAAAGCTGTTTGGTATACACAGGATTGTGCTTAGCTGACTGAAGACGTGGTGGGAGGGTAGGGTCTCTGCTGAGCTGCAGTGTCGCTGACGAACAGAGACAGCAGTCATGCCCTCGGGGGCCTGAGTGCAAAGGCAGTAGTGCTGGGCTCCTCTATGGCCTGTGTTATCTACAGTCCTGAAGATGCTGTTAAATATCTGTCCAGTTGTTCATTCAGAGGACTCAGAAACTGCCCTGATTATAATTATATTCCAGGATGAACTAAGAACCAAGGCTTAAGAATTTACAGTGTTATAAGTGCACAAAGAAGTCTCTTACTTTGCAAATCTCTTAGTCAAACCCATGCAAAATTTCCATTATAGCTGGTGGCAGGTAGCTCCCAGTGCAGTTCCAGTATCATCCAGAAGACATAAGTGAGACTCCAGTACACTAATAGCAGCTCCCTTGGGACAGCTTGCTAAGTATTTCTTACCATGAAACAACAGAATTGCTTAAAGCAGCAATCAACACTCTGTAAATTTTGGGCTGTACAGAGCTGAACCTTAAGGCAGTGGAGAGAAGAGAGTATCCAAGACACCCTATGAAGATCTGGGCTTTCTCAGAGTGGAGTGAGGTCAGAGACTGAAGCTGAAAAATTAAGAAGCCTTTTGACTCACTTGAAAGATCTTGTTCTTGTCCTTGTTCTGACTTCACTGAAGTTGCTGCTAAATTTTAATAACCAGAGCACCAGGGCTAGTCAGGATCCACTTTGTTCAATATAAAAGGAGTGAGCAGAGAGAAGAGGGTTGGGCCCAGCTTGGGCAAACTGAAGTGAGACAGCAGAAGTCCAGAAAATAAAAAGCTGATCATCAGAGAGGGAGTCAAACATCTTCTAAACATTGTTGGCACAAGCCAGTAAGGGCTTCAAACAGATGAGAGCTTTTATTCTCTTGTTTTTCTTTTGGAATGTACTGTATATGAGCAAATCACTCATTCATCAGTGCTTCCACTCTTGGTGTTGATGGCTTTTGTTGATTTTTTTGGTGGGGCTGGTTTTTGGTTTTCTGGGTTTTTTTTTAACTTTTGCATTTCTGCCCAAACAGCCCAACCACTAAAACAAACTCTAGAACAGCCTGTTAGGAAGTGGTTTGAATATGCTAAAGATCAAAGGGAGATGCTACCCACAGTCTGATGTACACTTGCTCTTAATTCAAGGTTAAAGAAATAGCGAAAGCGAGGATGTACAAAATGACCCCCATTGAGAATGCATCTGGGAGGTGAAGGGAGAGACATTCCTCCCTAGAACCCCATAAAGCTATGCACATATGCTTCTCCCTATTGTTAATCCCTTTTGCTGATGGGATGTGGAGAAGATTTTATACAGTGGTGCAAAATGGAAATCTATTGCAGTAGGAAAGAGTGCTGCAATCCCAGAGGGACTCTTATGTTCAAAACAAAATACAACAATGGAGTTAATTAGCATTGCATGGTTCACAAAATCCCCTCGAGGGGATCTTTCTCTGTTCTAAATCATCACTTGTATGTGAGATAGAAAAGCTCCCACTGAGCAGGCCCCTTCCACAAACTTTTAATAGATATTGCCACGGTTTTTCATCATTTGCCATTGGCTTTGAGAAAGGTAACAGCTGAGCCAGGGCTATTCAGCTGCATTAACCAGCTGCATGTTAATACAGAAATACTACCCTGCTCCTCCCTTCTGCCTGCAAACCACCCCCGCCCCCCCAACAAGTTAACCCCTTCCTGCCACATATTTCTCTGCCACTGTGGCACAGATACACAGACAGAGGGGTTAGCACAGGTTGGCAGTTGAGCAGGGAGGGACGTATTTGAACTTCCTAGTGTGCAGACAAAGTTATCCAAACCAGATCTTCAAGCCACTGTGTTCACACCCATTTGAAGGGACAGAACTTGCTCCAAAGGAGTCACTATGACCCAGTACCAGGGGGGAGGGCAAAAAGCCAAGAGGAAGGACCTCGTCTCAGGAAAGCCACAGAAATTAACAGCATGCTTCCTATTTCCCACGCTTGCTATTACTGTCAGAGCCTGTTGGCACAAGAGTTCCAGCAAGCCCAGCTCTACCCTCACTGAAATTCCCTGCACCCCCCAGTGCAGTTTCCAGTGGGTATGAACACTGGAGTCTGTGCTCTGCTCGCTAATAACATGCTGGGAGTGAGGATTAGCGCTTCTCAGCTGGTTTGACTGGCCTCCAGTTGCCCTCCCACTCGCTTTTGTGTCATGCCAAAATGGATCAGTACCTGCACATCCATTTGCAATCACGTTGGCCAGATGGCCAGGCCGGTGTTTCAGTGCCGGCTTGCACTCAAGTGCAGTTCTCTCCTGACTGCAATCTGCTGGAATCAGCAGCAAAGCTCCGCCGTGGACACGGCTGCGCTGCCTGCTGCACCGCCCCACTGCTGATCCTGCAGCTCCTTGTCTCCCGGGGAGAGCCAGGAAGCCCTGAAGAAATACTGCAATACAGCAATCATTGTGGAAAGACACAGCTAATGAACTGCTGGAGCAAGAACATGTCAGGGCACCTTGTAACTCTCAATCAGGAGCTTGGAGGTGAAGTGCTTTGTAAAGAAAGGAGTCAGATTCTGGCAGGGTTTGTGCTACCTGCCAAATTCTGATGGGTGAGAGGGGGCTTTGTCATGGATCATTCCCACTAAACTATATTATACTATGATTGCCTCGGGTTAGTCAAGACTGCTGAATACTTTGGGACTGGCAGGGTATCTGATGAGACCTAGCCAGAGAATTGTACCATACTACAGTAGTATAAGTGAGGAAAGCTGGAGGTAAGTCCCCTCTTCCATTTCAGCACTGGATGTGTTTACTGCTTTCTATCTTAGCTAACTGTATTGCCCTTCTCCCCTCACCTGGCCAGGGTTTCAGGGAACAGCCTCAAAGGCTGGGGCACAAGGGCATCCCTGCTTGTAAGCAAGGATCTCCCTGTAACACAGGAGGAAGAGATGCATGGAGAGGGCAGATTGTGCACAAGCATGAATGTGCAGACTGCCAGTCCAGGGTCAGGGACCTCAGTAGAAAGTGTCTGTCCTTCTTTATATTTCAGTAGCATTTCAATTTAAATGGTGGTGAGACTGATGTAAAAGAGAAAGATGAAGGGTGGTGATCAATTCAAACAAACCATAGGCTAACACAAGCCCTCCTCCTCCAGTCATGGCTTAACTATCACACCCTAAATCCCCTTCCTCTCCCACTTCCTGACTCTCACCTGGCACAAAACAATGGCTCAACACAATGGCACACCACTGTCTTCCCTTTCACACATCAATATCAAGCGACCAGCCCAGGGCAGGAAGAAATGGTTAAGCACATCACTGCCTTGGGAATCTTTTGTTGGCCTCCCCCTGTTGTGCCACTATACCACCACTTCTGTCACCTGCTTTTCACCCTTTCTTTTCTCTCACCCACTGTGTTACTCCCCCACTTGTCCCACTGCACCAACCTGTACATTTTGGCCAACCACCTTTGTCTCACTCTGGGCCCAGCCAGCTGAAATGTACAACCATCTAATGGTGACACAGTCCTTGAGTGCTTCATGCTGACTAGATTTGTTACTCTCCCACTCTGGCTGAGAGCCTGCTCTGAGATCACAACCTTGCAGCGCTCGCAGGACCGATGACATAACGTTTCATGACTTTGCAGGCACACTCATAGCTCTTTATAGTATGTCCCCAAGCGTTTTATCACAGCACACGAGGAGATGTTTCACAGCATTCTATCTAGGCACTGCTCCTGGCCCAGAGCCTAGGCACTTGAACAGTAAACTCCTTTTAGGACTTGTGTGAATGTGCATAGAGATAGCAAGGCAAGAAACAGAGGATATAATTAACCACTAAAATTCCTCACAGTCATTGCAAAATGCCAACAGACTCTATTCATCTCTACAGAGAACACAAAGTGGAATTTAAGTACAGGCAGGTCTCCGTTCCTGTTCCAACATTCTTACTCTCAGATGTAAGGGGCAGAGGTGGTTTCCTCAATCTTTCTGAGTGCCCTTTCTTTCTTCTTTGGGAATCTATTGTAGAGTCGCTTATGATGAACAGCCTGCCTAGTGCAGACCAGCAAAGCCTTTTGAAGATGTGATCTGCCTTAGTGAAACTCAGCCCAGTTTCTAGGAGCAATTTGTGGAAGTGGCTCGAATCTTAGGGACCTGCTGCGAAGACTACTTTATGATGGAGGGTAACTGCAACACATTGCAGACATCCCACAACAATGCTACATGCAGGCTTTCTTGTTCCAATACATTTCCCTAGTTCACTGTAACCCAGGCTGTTCACCCAGGGACATTTCACAACACCACTTCCTGTTGACTCAGTTTACCTGAGAGGAAATATGGGGAAACCTCAGTGTAGGCAAACCTGAAGTGAGTACCTCCACTTCTGGGTTTGCTTCATTATAGAATAAGCCTGGAATAAACAGCAAAAAAAGAATCTGAATCTAAAAGCCTGCAGGAGAAGCTGCTAGGAATCTATATAGTGTTAGTCTCATGAAACACACAGAGATGATGAAAGGTTCAGATAGGTCCCTAACCACCTTGAATTTCTTCCAAAGGAAAGTTAAAGCCCTGTTGTTTGAAATTCTTAAAACTGTCAATTGGGAAATTCCCTGTAGAAAACAGGCCTGCATTGACTAGTCCTCCAGTGGCCTTTCCCATCCTCAGCTCCTATGATTAATGTGCTCATAAATTCCTTTGTGTTCTCTGCTTACCTGGAAGACTTGCCTATGGCTGCCATCCAAGAACACCATGATGCTGTTGCGTTAGACTGCTCTTTATGGTTTCCCATTTTCTCGTCCCTGCCTGAATTTGTGTGTAAGAGCAGATATGGACCAGATGCAGTGTGTCCTCTGCAGACTGGAAGGCCACCTTTTCCCGTTGAGGCATCCATCCAGTTTGATTCTGCCAAGTGAGACCTGAAAGGCCAGCTTCTACCAGAGTATCTTCCCTTGCTGCACCTTGCTTGGGCTCCTTGGCTTCAATCCTACTCTATTTTATTTAAAGATGGCTGTATCAGGAGAAACAGAACTAGCCTGGGGCAGAACTGGTCTGAACTCAGAGCTATTTCCTTACTACCACAGGCTTTTTGGAATATTTACTTTGCATCATTTTTCAGGATCAAGTTTTTTTGGTGGCATATAAGGGAATAGTTTGTTATTGCAACTCTGTTTCATGTAAATGTGCCCAAAACTCTTCTTTGCCATGTATACAGCAGTGTATTTGCATATCAGAAGACTTCACAGAGCTTCTCAAGTTACCGTACATGCCTAACTGCTTACAATTGCCACAGTTACATTGGTGGGAAAAAGCTTTTACAAATGCTTCACCAGACAAATCACATTTTTAAGCAAAAGAAGAACAATTCCTTTCTCTTAGAAAGATGTTTTCAATGAGGGCAGAATCAGTACACTTAGTTACAATACTGGAGTGTCAGATGTTTATTGAGTCAGCAAAGGAGATATAAAAAGAACTGGCAGGGCTCTGCAAATCACTTTGATTTTCAGTAGTGACTCTACTACGGTAAACAGTAAATAATGTAAATAGCAAAGGTGTTCTCATTCACTGAGAAATGAAATGGGAAGTCAAAACCCCTTTTTTTCCTTGTGATAAGAAATAGTTTGAAACCCTCTGATGCCATTTCTTATTCCATCAGTATCACATTAACTTGATATGTTGCTGTTAAACAGCCGCACTTAAATACATCAAATGGATTAATGCTGGCACTTTATCAGGTATAGTTTCTGTTTCTGTAACACATCTCGAGACATATAGAAACTACTTAGAATGAGAAAGGAAGTTTCTCCTCTTCGCTGATTCAGACAACTGTGAGTAACTGGCTGATATTTCTTGAACATCCGGATCAGTGCCAGGCTGGTCACGGCTATGACAGGGCAGATAAGTTAAGTGGACTTTGAAAATTGCTCTCAGTGACATGAGTAAGCACAGCTTCAAAGTGCTCTCAGCTGTGTGGGAAAGCAGGCAGAGGCAGAGTGAGGAAGAGCCCACAGACACATTCACGCTAGCTGCAGTTTTGCCAGGCATAACTCAACCAAAGCTGAGGTATAAACTCAGTGAGCTGTCTTGCACTGTCTTTGCTTATCTGGTATTGCTATGTAAATCCTCAGGCTGAAGGAAAAGGAAGGAAAGTAGTTGCTCACAGGAGAGAGCAACTTCATCACTGATAAAGGAAAGTACTAAAAGGAGTGAGTCACTGAGCCCCATTTACAGGGCAGCAAATAAATTCAGTGTCATGACTTGTTACTTATTATTTTAGTACTAAAAGTAAGAATGAAAGCTCTTCTCTGTCCCAGTCTCATTGCTGGTTTCTCCCTCCAGCATGCAGCAGTTTGTCTCTGTGGGATAAGCCACTCCACAGGCAGTCAGGCAGGCAAGATCCCTTCCCTTCCTACCCTCTGGGATTCATGTGATTCCTACCTTAAATATATGACTCTGCTCAAATAACCTTCAGCTTGTGGGCCAGGACCTTCCTCCCCCTGCTCTCTAGGAATGTCACTAAATCATTGCCAGCCCTGACAGGAAGCCTGGCTCCAATTGTGTCATCTTGGTCTTGTGTCACAAGCAGCTGGGGCTGCAGTGAGGTCAGGGGCTATGTGGTGGAACAGGAAAGGTTTCTCCACAGGGAAACCCGAGAAAAGGAGATCCTTCCATCTCCAGACGGATTTTGAGCTCCCTGCCTCCTTGTGTGGGACAGTTAGCAATTTCCTCCCCTCTCAGCTGCTGCTGACACATGGCTGGACGGCTTCCAGCATCCTCTGTGCACATTGTTCTGCGAGTGTTTGTCTTAGCAAAGTGCAGAGCCAGCCGCACCTTGCAATTAATAAATATGTGTCAACACTTGGTGCAAGCCCGATTATTATCATTACCCCAGAATTAGAGGGCTGGCACAGCCACTGAGCCACCCGAGGGCCTGATCCTGCCAGGTGCTCAGCGCTCTTCATTTCCACTGGCAGCAAGCAGAAGTGGAGGCCAGGAGGGAATTACAGGATTCAGCTATCCAAGGGGTGATTTTTTATTTAGTCTCAAATTCTAAAAGAGATTATTCCTGTCAAGAGAGAGGAGAAAGGCAAAATTAATAGCCAGGGGCCATCCCCTCAACAGCTATAAAATAATGCCACTCACTTAACAGCAATGGATCACTGCTGATCTACCTCAGCTCAGAATCTGTTGCTGGTACACATCAAATGGAGATTATAAAAGGAAATTAATTACAGAGAAAGCTAACCTAAAAGTTGAATATGTATGCAGGGATTCCCATACTGGTTACAGTGCAGCTGTGTGGGGCTTGAGTTGAATTTCTAATCCATCTTGACCTCAGACAACTCTCCATTTTATGCTTGAAGCAGTGCTCCCCCTTGGAGCCAGGGTCACAGTGATGTACCTGGAGGGAGGATTTGAATCCTCAGGCCTGATTATGATTTGCACTAATGCCTCTTTTCACTGGAAGTGCTGTGACATTTACCTAACACCCTGAGCACTGCTAGAATGAAAAAGAAACCATGGAGGATGATCTTGAAAAGAGGATATTTTCCTGAAAATGCAGACCGGACATGTTTTTAAGACATCTGCACTCCTAAGATGTCTCTTCAGGCTTAGTCTTCAGCTCTTCTTGATTTCAAGAGTTCAGCATTCCTGCTGCACCAATACTTCACAGAATTTGTAAAAGAGCCAAACTGATCTTCAGGTACCTTCCTAGCTTGAGAAATCCTGCTACCCCAGCAAGCAGGGGATTAGGCTGTCCAGAAAGGATTAGGTTGCATTTGAAGGAACAGGTGGTTCTCATCCAAGTTGCTGTGTCAGAAGGGCTGAGGGTTGGGCTAGAAACCTTGAAATGAGTAGGTCTTCTAAACACAGCAGTAGCCTGGAGCACGGTCAGATGTAGTGGTGCTTCTGCAAGTGCCCAGGGAAAGGTGCTTGCTGCCATTTACTCTTTTCCAGATCTGTTGGTCTGAGCATCCTCACATCACTTAGAGCAGGAGGAGGGTTGGAGTGGGCTCTGGTGAGAACTCGAATGAGGAGCAATCTATGAACTATGCAGGGATTTTCTAAAACAGCTGCCTTGAAGGAGGCCCACCGCCAAAACCCAGCACAGCCCTAGGCCTGGCAACTGCCACTTGAATAAAACAGAAGTGCCAGCTCCTCCAGGAACTGCCATTACTCAAGCTGTGGTTATCCCAGCTCCCTCTGCCCCTTCTGATGCATCCTGCAGACACTGCTATGGCATCAAGGCCCATTGCTAGCTGATAAACACCGCAGCAGGTGAGCTGTGCCCTGTGCTGTGTTGAAGTGAAACATCTTCAGGTGCAGCAGGCAATGCTGAAGGGTCATGCTGTGGTTAGATAGAAGGGCTCTCTGTTGCCTCATGTAATGCTGCAATCCTTATAAAACAGTTTCTGCACCTCAGTCCTGCCTGAGGAACACAGCGAAGCACCAGACCTCTCTGCCAGCTGTGGAGCCAATTCTTTACTTCCATTCATATCTCCAGCTCATTCAACATTTCTTTGAGAAAGTAATTCCAGGAGTTTGACTCACCATGGATAACTATATACTATGAACTGTTACTATCACCTGTCTTGATTATTGTGGAAATCAGCTCCTGCATTAGACGTTGTTAAATTACCCCTTCTTTTTCCAAGGTCACACACATATCTTAGTATCAGTGTATCCTTCTATGTAATAATATCAAGAAATGGCTTTTCCTAGATGAACTCACAGTGAAAATTGTTATCATTGTGCAGGACTATTTTAAGTCATGGTTCTCCATCCTGATATGGCTGTTAGAAAAGGCTCCTGAGATCCGTCAGCCAACCCAGAGGCAGTAAAATGTTGAATAATATAAAATAATATAAAATTCTTATTTTCTCTATGATCAAAGCCAAAATCCTCTGTGAAAGGCATAGACTACTACCTCTTATTTTTATAACACCTATTTGCATTTCAACAAAGCAACCCAAGCATGAATCATGTGTGTATGTCTGTTTCAGACCTCCTGAGCAAGGTAGCAGATAAGTGATTTCCTGGAGAGGCTGGGTGCATGTCTGTGCCCTCGTGCTCAGCTGCCATCTGCTCAGGAGAGCAGAGTCCTCACTGAGCCTTGGGGTTGGAACTGCCACAGCTCATAGCATAGCACTATTTAGCCCTCATCATCTACATTTTCACACCCACAGGCTGCCTATAAACTACCAAAAAAGCAATCTTGTTTTCCTGCTAAAATTTCTTCCTGTCTCTTCTTATGACACTAAAACACACAGCCCAGACTTGTTTATGTTTGGGCTGCTGCAGCAGCAATACTGCCTCTTGTTGCTTATAGCACCATCTAAACTTCTCAAGACAAAAGGCACCTTTTTTAATTTTGCTTTCTGTTCACAGAGTACTTGGCAGAGTTATATTCTGTAGTAGAGTGGGTTCAGTGTGCAAGCTCGGTGGTAATGAGAATAGCATTATTATTTTTAAGAGGGAGCTTCTTCTCCATTCTGTGGTAAGGCAGCAAAAGCACCCACAGCTGTGACCTCCTTCAAGCCTCTATACTCAGTTGCTTGTGGCTGATGTTGATTTGTTCCTTGTGTCCTTTAATGGGAAGAAGGATTTTCCCAAAACTGTGTTGGCACAGCTGAAATTCTCCACAGTGCCTTCACCACGGTGCTTCTGGATCACCTGCTCTTCCTCAAGAAATCAGGTTCCTTCTGAAGAGAGAAGCAGGAGGGGCTGTCTTACAGGGAATGCAAAAGCAGGTCTGCTGCAGCCACTGCTCTTCTTTGATCATTACTGCATCACTCAGTGCAGACACAGTGTTTCTGCTTCAGAAGTGGGATACCTGCATCCATCTCAATCCACTTTTTGAGACTTTCCCTGACCCTTTGCCTTGGTGTCTGGATTTGAAGACCATGTTCTGCACTAGGTCTCAGAGCCACTGGCTTTAAGATCTTGTTTGTGCATTTTGACTACAGGAGCTCATTAAACGAGCTGATTAATGCCTAGATCCTCAAAGGTATTTAGGCATCTAAATCAGGTTAAGCCTATTTGATCCCAGTGGGGTTAGGTACCCCTGTGTTTTTAAGGAGCTGGGTGTAGTGCTCTGGTTTTGGAGGAGAAGGAAGAGGGGGCAAAGCAGCAAGAGGTATTTTTCTGAAAAACGTGCATAAAAGAACTGAATGCTGGAAATGAAGGAGCTTAGACCCTGAGTTACAGGTCTTAAAGTTATAGAATTTGGGAAGAATAAACAATGAAAAGAAAATTGTCATTTTATTCCAGTTTCTCAAAATATATTGGGGCAAACCAAAAACTTTCCAACACTGACATACCTTTTTCATCTTAATTGTTCCCTTTCCTTACTGTTAGTCTGCCCATGACCATTATCCTCTTTGGGCAAGGACTGTGCTCTCTTTCCTGCCCACAAAGTGTTTAGCAGATCCTGGGCAATAAGAATGTGCCTTTCAGAACCAGCCAGGTAGTACAAGAACTTGTGTTGCCCTGAAGCCCCACATAATAGGAAGAGCACAGTATCTTGACTCTTTGATATTTTGCATTATTGCATTATTTTGATATTTTATTGGCATTACGTACTGGTGCACTGGTCTCAGCTCCTTTTCCTAGTGACTGCTGGCCTCCAGCTTCAGTTGTGATAGGCCCTGAGGAATGTCAGGGGAGGTACTGTGGCTGTGCCTGGGCATGAATCCTACCACAGAGTTCATTTCTTCATGTGGGAACCAAGCTACTTCCCAGGCCCAACCACATGTTGTAAAGGTCTTGTCCTGTCAGGAGGGAGCTGAACCACTACTGGTGGTGGTTGATCCCAGGGACCCTGTCACTGCAGCCCAGAGGGCTGGGGGTGCTGGCTGCTGAGGAGTTTCCCTCTCTTACCTGTGCAACCACTCTGACAAGGCTCAGTGGTTAAGAGAGTATTATATACCCCCAGCAGACATAAATATGTGCCAGTGCTTATCTTTTCTGAAAACAAATGAGCAGAGGTGTCTGTTGCTGGAGCCTCTGAGTGGGCACGGACACAAAGTCTGCAGGCAGAAACAACTCCCAACAACAGCTCCCTGCTTTATGCAAACACATTTCCTTCTTTTGCCAGGCCACGTCCAACCAGAAATGGCTTCTCACCACTCAGTGTGAGAAGGAAAGGCAGTGCCCATGGAACCCGTTGGAGTGGAGCTGGAGGAAGGCATGATTAAGACATGAGAGAAGAAGCTCTGCTCGCAAGGCATCCCCAGCAAGGATTCGGGTGGGACATCTGCCCATGAACCCTGCAGCAGCAGCAGCAGCCTTTCCTGGACCTCCGGAGACACTGGGAGAATTTCCTCTTCAGCTATTTTCAGGCAGCATCTGCGTCTCTCACCAGCCATGGATGCCACAAGGCATGGTGCCAAAAAATCAGCAGCTTGGCAGCTTCTCTACATGGACTCAAGAAATATATTTTGGATTAGCTGTACCATCTGCCTCTCACAGGTGTTCATCTGGGAGGATGGGGGAGGAGAAGGGCACCTGAGGGCACCAGCATCCAACAAAAAGTGTTTTATAGGGCAATACACATTGCAGCAGCTGGTGCTGGTGGAGGAGGAATAAGGAGGAAGAACAGATACTAATTCCTACCTTGGAAAAATTAATAAACTTTGCAGCTTATTTTCACTGAATCTGGGCAAATCTGGGTCCTTACCCCTTCATCTGCTGCAGGGGCCAGGGAAGGTTCGGGATAAGAATCCCCAGGGTTATGTATTGAAGGGGGGGAAGAAATTTTCTGGATAAATTTGGAGAGTAACAATATGACATGCGCCTTGATTTTGGATAAGTGGAAGTTTGGACTAAGCATTCACAGGCTACAGGCTTGAGATTTTTTGTCAGCTATGACAATATAACTGCTGTCTCTCAGCAGATACCACAAAGGTCTCATCCTTCTTTACTTATTTATGGTTAATCATTAATATTTTCCTGGAAGTGGAACTCTGTCAGTTCTCACAGAACTACAAAGCCACATTTCTAAACAAAGATCTCATTTGTGAGAAGACGAAACCCTGACGGCAGTGAATGGTTTGCTTTCCACTGCGCTACAGAAACACCATTTCCTGTCCCTCCCATGAAAAGAATTTGTGGCAGCAGTCCCTGCACAGGCTGCACACCTACAGAAACCATGGGCTGCATATGCCAGCAACACCAGCACCTGCTGCCTGCCTCACCTCTGGGGATAGATGCAGGTCAGCAGGAGCTGCAACTCTCACATCTGTGAGGCTCCATGTACCACCCATCAAAGGAGGGTGACTATCCTGCCTTAAAACTATTTTTTTATCTGTTGCAAAGAATTGATTCCCACAGGCAGAGAAACAGAGGCAGGAGGGTATTTCTGCTGTTTGGAGACAACCTGTATTAGGACCAACACTAGACAGATCTGGTGCACATCTTGCCTGGTAGATGTTCTTGCTGTTGTCTTCCTCCGGGTGTTGGACAAGTCACGAAAGAACTGGAGAAGGCCATCACCAGTCCTTTCTCTGCCCTCTGAACTGGTGGTTCAACACCTCCTTTAAAACCTGCAGAAGGTGCAGGGATGGTGCTTTCCACAGTGAAACCTCCACTTCCATTGTCTTCAGAATTGTTCATGGGAAATGGGCCAACTTTGCAGGAGCTACTCTTCAAGCTGCACAAATCACGAAAGAATTGCCCCTTGAGGGGAGGAAAATTGAGGGGAGGAAAATTGAGGGGAGGAAAAATAAACCCTCTCAGCTCCTCATGTGCAAGCCATTTTTGCACAAGAAGGCAGCACTGAGGTGGTGTGAGGAAAGAGATTGTTGTTTCATGTGTTTCCAGATAACCACTGATAACACATATGACTGCAGCTGACCTTGCAATACCATATTGCTGCTTTTATTTTCTTTGAAAGTACAAAAAGCTGTGTTGCCTAATGCAAACAAGACTGGCAGTGGAGAAACGAGCTCACAGCACCTCCAGTAGCCAGGCTGATGACTACAGTATTGTTTTTCAGTATTTCCTGTTCTGTCCTTTATTGTCTGGATCGTACACTGTCATTTGTGTCATTTGACTGTAAAACACAGCCCTTCATCATCGGACACATGGTTTCCTAATCCCTTGGACTGAAGCACTGGGCTTTCTTTTTCTTCATCTGTGGAGCTACATGTTGTATTTTGCAACAGTTCTGCTACCACAAGTCCTCAGGAGGTGCTCCACCTTTTTGGTGAGCTCCTATCAAAACACTTCAGGCCGAATTTCAAGTTAGAGCTTCTTCACCAGTGGCACTGCAAACAAATCTGAGTCCTGATCCAGGCAATGTTAATAGGATACTCATGTTGAATAAATCCAAGTAATAAGAAAAAAAAAAAAGCTTTTCTCTATCCAGAAAACTTTGACTGAGCTTAGGGAGGCTCATAATGTACACTTGGTACATCAGCTATCTCTACTTGTAGAGTTCCAACAAATCCTGGTTTTATTCAGAGTGTTATAGAGCATTAGTGTTTGTTTCCTAGTGGGGACTTTCTATTTTTATCACTACTTTTTTTTTTTTTTTCTCAAGCACAGAATAAAAATAAATCAGGTGCTAATGGCTGTTTATTGGGTATTTACAAGCTGGGGAAATTGAGACTCAGAATTGCAATGACTTGTAGGTAGGACAGGACAAAAGATACCGTCATGCTTGTGAGTACTGCTTGTATGTCTTATGATGTGTATACAGTTTAATAAAGGCATTAATATCTTCGGGCACTTTGTTATTTTTAATGCTAATTTTTTGTGCCATTTATTTTTGGGATGAATGTGAGAGAAAGAGAGAGAGAGCAAACACCACATTAGACCTTGTGAAAAGTGCCAGCCAGTACTTAATAGACATCTGTGTCAAGCAGTACAGAGGCAGAAAAACCCACGCAAACATGTACGGAGAGGAGCTGAAGAAAACTTCTTATCCCTGGGAAGAGAGAGCCACCTGAATGTTCCCACGGTCCTGCCTGCTTCAGATGCTGGAAGGGGTCCTGGTGTGATGCAGGACAGTCTGTCCCAGTTTTGCAGCTTGGGCCTGTGCTAGCAACTCCAAGCATTTCAAGACCCCACAACCCACACTCCTGGCTGGCTCCCCAGACGTATGTAACAATACCTTGTGTCCTCAGGTATTTTATGGTGACCTGTGCCTGATCTTCAGAAGCACCTGTGAGTTCAATTGCTACAAAGCTGGCTTTTAGAGAAGTTTTATGAATATATTTTGTATATGATATTTGCCCTGTGTTAGGTTTGCATATATATCAGACAATAAATTGCATAGCTGTTGTGTTGCTCAATGGCAGATGTCACCCCAAGGTTCCAGGGTCACCACATGATATACAGACTGGTTGGGCTGGTTTCAATCACAGGGGAAAAAAAGAAAATTATGTTACAAGGCTCAATTAATAATGAAGGGCCAAAGTACAATAATTGCCAATCAACAGACGTTGTGGAAAACAGGTCAAGCAAACTGAATGCGTGATAGTTGTGTAGTTATTTTTACCAGCTGTATGTTTGACATAGGGCTTCGTGCCATTTTGTTAAAATTTGACATTATACAATTTCCACAGAGTTAACCTACAGTGGACTGGGAAACACATTACTAAGAGTTCAAAAAGTAATAATAACTGCATAACATGGTATTGAGGGCCTTCTATCAGGTTTCTCTAAGCATCAACATTAGGATCAAGGGCATTTGACATCTCTAAAATAATGCCCTGGAAATTATTATAAAATTACTGCTAATAAAATTTGCAGATGACATAAAGACTATTATTAGTACAGACCACTCATATAAACTGACCAAGAGCTCAGCAATCCTGGATCATTCTGACAAAATGTGGGTTTATGCAGTGAAATGTAAAGCAATTCATTTAGCAGGATGGAATCAAGCCAAAGTTATAGACTTCATCCTGTAGAAGAATGGACCTGAAAATGATTATAGCAGAAAAGCAATTCAGAATGGACTCCAAAGGCAATTGTGTGATAAAACATGAGCAATCTTACTCTGGGACTTCTAAACTGACGATTACTGTGTAGGATTAAGGAAGTTATTTTCTGGGTAGAACACTGGGGCAAGTTATATTGGAATACAACATCTGGTTTTGGTGTCCTCGGGTTTAAAGGGTACTTGAAACAAATCCGAAAGGAGAGAAATCTTTGCAGCAAGAGATGCAAGGGCTTAGTGCTTTAGCTTGTTGTACAGCATATTGAAGGCACTGAATTATAGCACAAAGTACCTTTGTTGTAGGCAGAAAATAGAAGTGTTCCCTAGCCTAGTGGAGAAGATTATAGTAAGAACTAATGGCTGGAAACTAATGCCAGGCAAGTCCAAATCAAATAAGTAAGGGTTTTGTTTGGTTGGGGGTTTGGGGGTTTGCGGGGGGGGGTTGGTGTTTTTTGTTTTGTGGGGTTTTTTTTTATAATGATGGTGATCAACCATTGGAACACATGACCAGAAAGAACAAATCCTTCTCCATCTCATGACATCTTCAAATCAAGCTGTGCCTTTGCCAAATGCAAATTATTGGCTTCATTACAGACATAACTGCTAGGAATTTAATGGTCTGTGATGCACAGGAGGCTATGCCAAATATCTAATGATCCCTTTTCACCTTAACTTCTGCGCATCAGTGAATCAAAGGAATGGATTGTGGTACTATAGGATATTGCCAACTGGGAAAGAATGAATTGGTGCTTTTGGCATCTAGGGAGGAGTGGAGGATTCTTCTAACATTCAGAAGATTGCTACTTTAGTTATAACTTTGCCCTTTAGCAATACTATTACAAGGCAAGAAATTAATTTACTTTTGGGGGGTGAGAATTTCCTTCGCTCAATTCTTCCCCACCAACAGGCTGGAAAACAGATTTTCCTTATTTTCTTAACCCAAAATGTATGCTTTCAATTTTTGTTTAAACAAATGTCTTCATTTGCTTAGCAAATAATCTGGGGATTCCCATTATTGTCTGTGACAAATAGTTAATACAAGGCCTAGTCCAAAAGCCATTGAAATTAAAGGGAGTCTCTACGGAGTTATTTGAGTAGAAGTGTTATCAGATTCACTGACATTCAGTCAGTCATTATGCAGTTGTCTGGTATCCACATCTGGTCAATAGAATGGACTTCAGTTATTTTGGCATTGATCTGGATGCACACCAGGGAATTCCATCTATAGTTGTTCAAACTCTGCACTCTGTAGGAATTTTTATTTTTTTTAAATAAATGACCCAATAAGTTATATTTTGCCAAGATTTTGCTTATTCTCTAGATAGAGTATCTTTTCCACAACCAGGAGACTGTTGACTTCCAACATAAAATTTAGTTTCACCATACCTGTAGGAAATAATTTTGTTTTTCAACTTCCCTATTTCCCCCAGAAGCAAGAAACAATATTCTAGAAGACCTGAAAGGAATTCATCCTAATATCTTTCATTCAACTCCTATAATAAAAATGTCCTTTTCTAAAATGATCTTTTTTGTCTGTCTTACCTGCCTCTCTGTTTCATTAAACCTTTTGAAAACTTGGCCTTTAGGACTACCTAAAAAAATATGTTTAAGCAAAGTAAAGCTCTTGGATGTGGACCATTAGAGCCAACTCCACTTCTGCTGATTTCACTGGAACCGTAAGTCAAATTTTCTCACTATTAATTCAGTAAGAAATTTTTTTTCTTTTTATGTAAGTGGCATCAATACAGACTACTGTAAATTAAATGAGTTAGAAAACGTACAATAAGGCCCCTATTCATCTACTGGTGTTTTCTATCACCCATCTGTTTTTATAATAATGTTCTTGCCGACAGCTGATGTGAAAAAAAAAAAAGATGTACCTACTCTTCCATGTACATTGTTCCAGTATATTACCTGTGCTAGACAGCACAGGATCATAAGTAATAATAATGATGATGATAACAATGTAATATATAATATAATTATATATTATATAAAATATAATGCTAATAATTATATATATATATATATATATATATAATAATACACACACACACACATATATATGTGTATAGACACACTCCACAGGCAGAGGAACATGTGCCAGTAGTAAGATGAAGAAGGACTTTACCTAACTGGAGGTTAACTGGGTGACAAGAGGATGAGATGGGTGGGTCCCAGATACCTCTAGACTGTATATTATAATAAGGGTCTGTATAAAAATATTTTATTTATTTAGATGGTTTACAAAATTATATACATTTCATACACATGGAAACTTATCCCATTCAGAAACCCTGGCACTACTTATTTTATTCTCTGATTAAGAACAAAATATTGTTGGTATGTTCAGGTCCTTTCTAAGTAGACCAACTATGCTACTATTCTCTCTCTAAAAACAAAACAAAAAAGATCTATAGAAATGCTTCACTGATGTACTAACACATACTGGGAATGTCCTCCCAGCTGGGAATGGTAAACTGTCTGTAGAGAGTAGATTCTTTGTGGGGGAGGGGAAGATGCAGCAGAAAAGGAGAATCCTCTAAGTGGGAAGCTCATTGTGAAACAGAAAACCTGTGATGAGTTCCCTGGCCTGCCACTGATACCTCGAGGCCATGCAGATAATGTCTCTTTAGTGTCTCTGGTCCTTCTCCAGTAGTCCTTCACCACACAGCCATGTTGGGAGTCTCAGAGATGTGATTGTAATGAGGAACCACATCGAGAGCGAGCTGAGCTAGATACGAGAGACAGCAGGATAATATCTGCCTTTATTAGGGGACAGATACTGCCTTGAAAAGCCAGGACATGGATCCCTGCTGTTAGGATATGAACAGAAGGATTATTAAATGAATGGGTGTCATAACAGAAATAATAACACTGACCTCTAGTTTTCATCAGTCTTAATGTTGTTCCCTCATTATAACAAACTATTTACCCTTTGGCCTCATTTTATGCACATGGGAATCAGATTATTGCCTCATAAAACAAAGGAGCAGTGAGATTATCACTTAAGTAATGGTCCCAAGCATGCTGTTAGCACAGTGTCACGGGCTGCTGCTGTACGGCAGGGCAGCAGAACCCCTTTCATTAGGGCACAGTCCCAGTAACACGGGCACTGGAGCAAGCAGGAATGTCACAGGGTGAGTGAGCACAGCTTCCTGTTCACCCTCAGAGGAGTCAGTCTCCAGAATTTTATCCCTGCAACTTGTTAAACCTCGGAAAGCCCGTAGCCATTTATAAGTGATAGCTGCTGTGTCTGTGCCAAATTGCTTTATCAGTTCTAGATAGCCGATTTTTCACACACACACACACCCCACCCCAACCCCTTGGTATTTGCTGATAAAATGTTTGCACACTGTTACATGGGGAAATACAGAGCTCTTGGGCGAAAAGAAAAAAGAGAAAGGAAAGAAAAAAAGGCCTTGATAATTTAAGAGCTGGCATTTCAGAACGAGAATGTCAAGTAGTTTAGATCTTGTTGACGTTGAACCCTGGGGCTCTTCCTCCCTCCTTTTAATTCATGTTTAAAGTAGGCAGAGTGATCCTGTGTTAAGGGCATGTAGTCAGATACCTCTGCTGGGGATTCTTCTGACCAGCTTCAAGCACACAGCCGTGATTGAAGTCCATAGAGACAATGATCTGTGGATATAATACTGGCATTGTCTACACTTTCATTTCTGCCATACGCTGGCCCCTCTCCTTCTCTGCATTCATTGTCACTATTACATTTATCTGGGGAGAGAGGCCATCGTAGGCTGCATATTTATTAATCATTCTTACCTGCTTCTCTTTTTGTTCTTTGCTCTTGTTCTTTTCTGCACATGGAGACAGAAAAGGCAGCAGCATATCATTGCAGAAGTACTTACACAGCGCTTTTTTTATCCACAGATCTCCAAGTGCTCTACAAAGGTAAGTGCTAATACAACATTTATCATTCCTGTTTTTGTTGAGCCAGAGAAGTGATGCTAAGAAAGAAGCCGAAGGACACACAGCAGGCCAGTGGGAGAGACATTAGAGCTTCCACAGTTTTATGCTATGTGCTTCTTAAGCCAAGAAGCCTGGTGGAAAGGCCTCTCCTGTCCATAACCAGAGAACTTTTGACCAGCAGAAGATACCCTTGTTTTAATGGACAAGCCAGCACGGCACAGTATCTATTATCTTTACTGTAGCAATAGCAATTCTTCTCAGCACTCTGCAAAACTCCTTCCCAATCACTGCTTTCTGTGGAGATTAATAGGCTGATGGGGTAGGCAGGGTGCAAAGAGTGCATAGGGATTAGGAAATGAATATATGCATCAGGAGATTTACAAGAGGTCACTAAACCCCCGACTATTAGCAGCTACCTCTAAACAGCCCTGCCTTCCAAAGCTCAGGCCGACCACCCTGGGTAGGCAGAGCTTTCCCCAATTACACAGACACAAGAGCAAAATTTTGATTTGCCTAAAAGTAGAGGTGTCTGTTTAATACCATACTGCTCATTTCTTGATCTTCATTTCTGCCTTGTGTATCTTCTGAGAACAGTTACAAAAATAAAGTCCAGATTTCATTTTTTTTTTAAGCACTGATGAGGATGGGAGTCTGGATGTCTCAGGGATTAGGTAATGGGAGAGACAGTCTTTGGCTTGAAGTCACCCATTCAGCTTTTGGTCAGGTCAGTGTGTTAGCATTTATATTGTCTGCAATCCCAAATACTGAGAAGTTGGTGGTCCTGTTCTGAAGTGCAGCTCCAAAGGAACATTCCACTTTGAATAAGAAGAGCATTTATCACTAACAAGGCTGAGGACTACACAAGTGTTGAAAATTAGGCAGACCTGAAATTTCTGGGCTGTGCCAGGATTTGAGTTCACAGGAAGGTGCTGTGGATAAAGCTGCACATCTCTTGCAGGTAATAGATCTAGGGAAAGTCTTCAGTGCAATCAATCTAACACCTTCTCAAAGGTGGTATCATCACTTTAAAGGAGGCTGAACATTAGTATTGTTTTTCTTTGATAATGGAAAGTTTCAGTAGATTCAAGATTTAACCAATCCCTTTTTGGCTCATACCAGTACATGAACTTAATGTAATTTTGTATATTATTATCTCCACTGAAAATATTCTGTAGTTTCTTTTTCCCTCCTGGTATAAGTACAATATCTATAACACAGTACTTGCAGCCACTGCCAGCGCCTTGGACAGTTGTGAGGGGGAATGTGAATTAGAATTGGATTTGAAAAAAAATCCTTTCCTTAATGGTACCTTTGTAACTGATTAGATTTGGTAATGGACTTGCAAATGAAGTTTAAACATTAATCTAAGAGCTCAATTAGGTAGGGTATTATGGTGCAGCAGAGATTTTCTCCATTCCCCAAGCAAGTGAAAAAAACCTTGGAAATTAAGACAAAATCAGCTTCTCTTCTTTCTTGTCTTTTGAGAGGTTTAACAGAGGTTGTTACTGAATTAATGAAATATTATTGATTCATATATCCTTTCTACTAAGTGAAATAAAAGGGATATCACTTATAGTTCCTGGGCAGCTTCATACTGAAAATGGCAACACCACTGCAGCCCCATAGGCCTGAAAATCTCCAAACAAAACTGACCTCTCTGGAGGTCACATCAGCAAGCCATCTGACTTTTCTGAATAAACTCTCCAGATTTAACTTTGCTCTGGTAGTCATAAAGTACACTTTGTAGTTTGACCAAGTTACTGGACCCCATAATGTTTGCTCACAAATGTGCAAACTCAAAAGTTGCATTTCACTGCATATTTAAATGGGAATTAAGCATATCATTAAAGTTAAGTGTGTGCTTAAGTGCTGCTCTAAATAGAAATGCTTTCCTGAATCCGGAACAGCGGCAAAGAATAATTCCTTCCACTGCAGGTTTTGCAGGGTGGAATGGCATAACCTACATTATGTGGGAGGTCAGATAGGATGGTTGGCTGTAGTCATCCACTTTGGATCTCCAGCTTTTTAATAGGACACATCGTTGAACAAATACCAACTTTCCAACTGGACTACATCCAGCACAAGCGAACAGTGTTTAGAATTATACAAAGGAAATAAAGACAGGCTGGGGTAATTAAACACAGGGGAGATTTTTTCCATTCACAAGCCCTAGCCATCAGTGTTTTGAATAACTTGTTCTATTAAAAAGCTATCTTTCTACAATATATTTGAACAATCCTTTATTCTGCTCATTCTATTAAGGTTGCTCTAAAATTATTCCACTGAGTATTGCCAGCAGCTTTGAGAACTTTAGCACACAACATTAAGTAGAAAAGAATAAAGACTTGGCTAAAATAACACATGGCAACTCTCTTAAAAGGCACTGTCAAGGCATTTTATACATGTTTGCTTTTACTCTGCTTTGTTTATAATATTCCTCTGAGAAGCCTGAAAATTCCTGGCTCTTCCCACTGGCATTTGATCCCTTACACTGTGAAAATAGACGTTGTCTTCAGTGGCAGTGGGAGTGAGATCTTTCCTCTCAAGGGTCTCAGCTTGCACAGTCTGCTGCTGGACAGGATCAGTGGTAAAGGTGTCCCAGTAATAGCTCCTTTGCAGCTGTCTGGTGAAAGGAGCATCTGAATTGGCAGTTCATATAAACCAATGACTGTGAGACCTAAAAATAGAAACTCTCTCCAAGTAACACCCACTATCTGCATGCAGGCATAAAAACGTCTTCCGAGTGCACGACCCCAGGAGATGCCGTGTTTGTTAGAGAACAAGGGTGTCCACTGCAGCTTCCCACAAGGCCCATCCCCAGTGAGAGACTGGCCCCTCATGTGCCTAGAGATGCCTGGCAACAGAAGACATTCCACAGCTGCTGCAGGGAGGATAACCTGAGCGGGAGGGCCCTTCTGCCAGTGGGGACCCTTTGGCAGTGCCTTCACAGCACTGATGGTGACACAGGTATACAGGCCTCACAGCATCAGCTGGGTAGTGTAGTGAGCGCTGAACAGCTCAGTGTAGCCATCCAAACCATCTCCATCAGATGTGGGCTGACAGCCTCAGCTGCACCACTGAGTTAGGAGTCTTTGCTGGGTGGTGCTTTGAAGCAGGGAATTGCTTGCCTCTTCCCTCATCTTCTTGCACTCTAGTGCTTTTTGCAACACATGCATTGCAGCTCCTCCATCTCACTGTCATTTGGCTGCCTGAAGAACAGCAGGAATGAGGACCAAAGTGACTGATTCAGTTCTCTCTGAGGTAGCACCAACACCCTGCCAGCTTTAATTACATGAAAAATGTCAGTTTGGTAATCTGGGGGCTTTTTATAAGACCTTCTCTTCTCATCTATGCTGGAGTCAGGAGGATGTCAGGAGGATGTCAACAAGAGCTAGTGAGACCTTTTTCAAAGTGCAGTCTTAATTCCTTTCCAAATCTCCTAACAGAGTGTAGATGTCACTACGAAACTGTTGCCAGTCAGCAGTCAAACAAAAGCATGCTAAAGTAGTACCTAGGACTAGCTACTAAAAAACCTGCTTTGATTAGTTGAATGACCATCTCCTCTCCCACCATCCTCTTTCCTGTTTCTCCACTGCCTCCTCACCCAGACCTGGAACCTTTCAAAGTGATAGTTGCTGGTGACAGAACTCTGCAAGAAAAAAAAGTTAAAATCCAACCCAGGAATGCCCCAGGGAACAAAAGAGAATTTCTTGAGTTCAGAAAGAAAACCAGGGCAATTAAGATTTCACAGCATTATGGAGTGGGGGTCAGAGGTATTTCCGCCCCATTTCACACATCTCTTGAGAGTAAGGCTCTCTACCAGCATTACATCACACATCTTTAAGAAGAACAGCAACAGCTGTTAAATAGCACTGTGTAACACTTCCTGACAGCTCATGACAAAATGGGAAGTGGAAATTGGACCTTTCTTTTTCAAAGATCATTGCTACTATTTTACCCACCAATTGTCTCTAATGAATTGTGTGATTCAGCCCCAAGAGAACTTGCTCGAAGAACTGTTCTCCCCAAGAGAGCTACTGTGAAAGCACTTTTTGATAGTTTTTTTTCCGGATTTGACAATTTCCTTGACATTAAACCCCCTCCCTCTGCCTCTCATGAACCTGTGCATGAGTGTTGCTCACTATCTGCTTTCTTTTCCTTCTGTCTTTCCATGAGAAGGATTAAAAGCCTCTACGCAAAGATATCAATGGAAGTTTTGTACCTCAAACACAGTTCTACTAAGATGAATATTAGAGGGAAACCTGAAGTACTTTTCCAATCTTTGCCTATCAATTACATTTTGAAATGCTGATTGACTCTGACTTGTAACAGATAACAGATGTTTAAAGAGAAACTAGGCCCTGTTTCATTAAGGCTCTTTGTTTTCAAAGTACATCAGTCCTTATCTTGAGGTGATGCAAATTTCCTCTTTGATACATTTACAGTGTTTTGGCCCCACCAAGGTCTTGTCCCTTATGTTCTCTTTGAATTAACCTTGTGTCTTCTCTTTCCCTCAGAAATAGAGCTCAGACTCTTGCCTTCGGTACAAGGCCAACAAATAGCCTCCCATGAGATGGGAGATTGTGCCCATCCCCTTGGCCCGTTGTCTAAGGGAGGCGGCATGGCTGATGAGTCAGATGCTTCAAGTGAGGTATTACAGAGCAGCTGAGGCATGGTACCCTGCTAGCAGGGTCAAACATGTCTGAGCACCTTTCTATTTATGGGATGCTTTTGAGACAATTGAGATTGGATTGAGATTTATTTTAGTATATTTGATTCGGGACACATGTACAGAGTTGAATTTCTGTCTCCATACCTGTACTGTTTGCGTATGCTCATGTGTGCATTTTTATGTGTGTGTGTGTATATATATTGTAGGTATATTGCTTTGGTTGGCTGCTCTTGAGATTCAGGACACAAAAATTCAACAGTTTCATAATTCATTACTCATATTCACAGACCTTTTCAACCTTCTAAACCATAACCACTCTACATTTTGTAAGATCAGATGACAAGGACCACTGACTCATAATGGTGCCTCATAACAGTGAGTATTGAAGTTGGACATCGTATTAGAGTGCAAAATTGCAGACAATAACCATGGCTCAAAGCATATCTCTGACATAAGCATAAATATTGCTCATTAAATATTATGGGGGAGGAATATAAAAATCTTACTTGGTGTCTCATTGAAGCAGTAAACAGCATAGCCAAAACACTTGCTACAAACAGCTCTGTAAATCTTTATATAACATATGGCATCCAGGAAGGAAGACTTAATTTGTCTTCCTGTTCATCTACATTTTGAGGAAAGATGTAAGTTCCTGGGAAACCAAATCTAAACCTTTCCAGAGGTGCTCAGCCATGGGAATCTCAGCATCCTGTTTGAGACATCAGGAATTCTCCCTGTGACTGGAAAGCACAGCTGCTTCCAGTAGCCAACGCAGTGATATAAAACATGACATCTCCATCCTTTCTAAAGCAGATTCTCTGCTAAAGTCAATGTGAATTCAGCATCTGTATCAGTAGTCAAAATAAGGTCTCTGTATGCAGTTTTCAAGTCAGATGCCAGCAGGTATTCTCTTCTCAGGGATATGTCCCTGGATTAAAAAAAAAAATAAAAGAGTTTTAAAAATCACACTAGTGCTTTTGTTAGTTACATGAGTAACAAAACCTGAATGTACACCAAGTCAAAGGCTTAGGATTAAAAACATTCATTTTGGATAGTGTTAGTTCACTGGAAGCAAATGGATACATTCAAAACCCTAGTCCAGGCAAGATAAACCATCCCTTAACACTCACTGGGCTGATGAAACCAAAGCCTGGAGGGCAAAGCCAGGCTTCAGACCAGCAATCATCTCCATGAAAGCAGGCAGGCAGTCATGTGCTGCTCTGCCTGAACTCCAAGCCAGCCAGATGTGAAGCAGCCAAGAAGTTCTAGGGAAGCATGTGTGTTGGATCCAGTGTGTCATATGTACTCTTGATTAGTTTTCCATTTCCACTCTTGGAAGACAACCTTGTCCATGTGTGGATTAATTATGTATCACATGCTCCTTTTGCAATCAAGAAGCAATATCAGCATTTTCCTGCAGCTACAGAGGCACCTCTACATCTTATAGGTCGGCATCTTTTCCTAGAGCAGAAAGGGGAAAAGGAAAGGAGAAATGAGCTTACTAAAAATGTTTCTTAGATTTAATTTTCTTACTGGGAGCTATGGTCCTACAGGTAAATAATTAAACCACAAATATCACATAGGTAGCTGACATAGGGCTCCTAAATTTATACTGACCACATAAAAATTACAAGGTAGCGAGGGATGCAAAATGTTTACTATAGCTTCAGTAGTCAGCACTTTTAAAAAGCAGGCCACTTGATATAGGCAGCTAAACAGGCACACTGGAAATGGTTTGCCTTAATTAGTTCCCCAAAGTTACATAGATTATTAGAAAAATAACTAAAGAAGCGTTTTTATTCAGGAGGCAAAATTTAATGCAGCGTTAAACTATTAAGCGTAATTTGCATGAATCGTGGTATGCACACACAACTCCCTCTGTTTGAACTTTACAGCCTTTCTATATAATATACTAGTAATAATTTTCCTCTTGTAATACTCGTTACATTTCTCTTGCTTTGGGGGATATTAAGTGAACTCTTTTGTAGGCAAAATGACAACTGCAAATGAATGGTAAGATTGTGTAGCTGAGTGGATAAAATACTTTAAAATATGGCACTATGATAAAGACACCTCTGCAAAGGTTGCAAATAATTTTTCATTTTAAGGTCAGTGTTCATGATTCTACTAACATTTTTAGATAGGTTTAAGAATGAGGTTCATTCTGTTTAAATGTATCACAGGGCTGTATCTGTAGAAAGCTTTCTGTGCCTGCAGAGAACCTGCTCCTTTTCCACAGCAAGGGGAGATGCAACCCTCTATCTGTGAGAGCTCATCAGGAAATTATTTAATTTGGCACTATATACTTTGATCTCTCTAGATTCTTTCTCCTCTAGGTCAAGAGGTAAGCTCTTTTTTGCTAGTCATAGGCTCAGCTTGCACTAATAATGAGGGTCATCAGCTTATAGATAAGGAGGGGGATATTTTACCTTAAAAGGCTATCTCATTGCCGGATATCAACTTCGGGAATTTTCGTGGATTTCATACAGGAGAATTATGCAGGCACTTAGGGGGGGCATAAAAGAAATCTCTCTCCAATTTATCACTACAATATTAGGAGATTAACTTCCTATAGGGCTTTCTGCAGTAGGAGAACTGCTGCCCACTTTAGAGATGAGCTCAGTTGCAGTACTGCACCAGCAGGCTGTGCAGGAGGGAAGGCAGGGATGGTCCTACCGCCATGAAAACCTGCTCTCACTACTGCTGTGAAACCAGCCCAGGTTTTCCTTGTGGCTTAGGTCCACAACTGGTGTTAGGTTTGTCTGGACAAATGCATTCTGAAAGCTGCACTTTCCTCTGCATTCTTGGGGAGAAGTGTCTTCAGGAAGGTGCTTTGACAAGTTAGGAATTTTTCCCAGATTCTGCCTTCAGCTGACTTCTCAGAGAAAAGAGTAAAAGTAGCAAAAGCAAAAGAAGTAAACTTTGGTGCCCCCAAGTTTGAGAGGAATTTTTCAGAAAATAATCCTAACTTTGAGAAGCTTGATGTTAACTTGGGCTGAGCCTGGAGTCAGGCCAAAAGGTGTGTCAGGAAGTTTGTGCATGAGCCCAAATTCTGCCCCTATTTACTCCATGTAGCAGCACAGACTTGGGTACCCTTTTCCTGAATTCATACTCCAGAAGAGATTTTGATTATTTTTTTGTTGAGACTGGTAGCTGATGCTTTTCTGTCTCGCTTCTGGAAGCAAAGATTTTTCCACTGGCATGGGGTTTTGCTCTCTTCACAGACTAAGTGAAGAGAGCAAACACACAACTAAGTTCAGCACTAGTGTGAGTGGGCACAACCCTTGATCACTCAGCTGAACTGAGGAGCCTACACCAGCTGTAGACTGTCCCAGTCTACCAGAGGAGAGGTGTTATTGACTACTGGGAGCATCTTACTCATCACTGCTAGCACCAGAAATATATATTAAGATCCACCCTCTCCATCACTTCCCAGCAGCTGTGTATATACCTCTCACCCCTCCTTCAATTTAATTTAATTCTCCATCCTAACCTGAACCGCAAGATAAACCTCCCTTATTCCCCCCCCCCCTTTTTTTTTTTTTTCCTGTTTCTTTTTGTGGGGGGTGGGGGAGGAGGTGTGGAGAAAGGCCCTGTGGACATGTCAGCCGCGGTGGTGATTTTGCAGCGTTGCTAAATTAATTCGCCGATGAAAGGCGGCGCGCTGCGAGCTCCCCCTCCTGTCGCCGAGGGCTCGGCACCCGTGCCACCGACAGCAGGGCAGAAGGATGCTGAAGAGGGGCTAATTTTGAAGGAAAACTCCATGGTTCCGCCAAGGGAGGTCTGGCACAGAAAAAAAAAAAAACCAAAAACCTGGCATGTTGGAAAGCAAAGCAGCTTTATCTTGTACGCTAGAGCCTTCATGGGCTAGGGTGATAAAATTATCTGGCACAGCATAACACTAGCCTTTGCCAGGACATCACTTATTTAATACAACTGCATCTTTAAGAAGGAAATAAATGCTGAAATTACAAGAAAATCCCTTGTTCCTTTGCAATCTTTGTATCTTCCTTTGTCATGGTTTAACTCAAAGGGCTTGGGATATAAGAAGGAGAAAACAGAATTTTTCAGAGACTGTAAGCCTGCCCCTGAGTCACAGAGGAAGAGTGAATGTAGACTAGTGTTGAGAGAGGGCACCAGTTGCATTGTAGTCAGGAAAATTTTGTGCAGGCTCTCCCCATCTATGGATTCTAGATGCAGTGTGTCTCTGTACAGCAGGAGGAAGAGCAGAACTTTACATGAGACACGAGGGATGAGAGAGCCAGACCCAGAAGTGCATCTCCTATGGATGCTACTGAAGCTCATCTTCACACACAGCATCATGAGAGCATTTTAAAAACGAATTAGGTTTTCCAAGCAAAAGCTCTGCTGAGAAATCATCACCAGTCAGTGTTGCCAGACAACAGGCAATAACTGTAGATCTGCCCTTGGGCCTGATATGGTTTAGAGCACAATTACACCGTGAAGCTGAGCAGAGCAAGTCCAAGAGCTTCCTCTCACTTTTTCAGAGGTAGGGTATATTCTGGAGAAACTGTGGACCAGCTACTTGAGGTGTGTAGCTGTTGTCTTGTTTACAAACCAGAGCCAAGAATCATTAGGAGGTGAGGGAGTAAGGGAGAAATTGGATTCAGGCCCCTCTTGAATATGAGCTGAGACCTGTAGGCTAATAGCAAACAAGAGGAGCTCCATTTGAGGTGAAAATGAACCCAGGCACAGGATAATTTCCCCTGTGTCCTTTTGAGACTTCCCATTCCTGGCAGGCCCTGGAAATGAATGGAAGATGGTCTAAGCCATTGGACTAAGGTGAGGAGAGCACAGGGGTGTTGATGGACAGGGAGGCAGGCTGGGGAGAGAGGCTCAGCCCTGGATTTGAAGTGATTCATTAAAACTCTGCATAGAGTACAATGAGTCAAGCAGCTATTCATCTAACACTGGAAGTGGGAGTAAAGAATGCAGTACTTAATTTGTGGGCTTGCACTAAAGCCTAAGCAAAAGTCTGAGAGACAGCAATGTGTGTTTGCACAGTTTGCAGCCCAGCCAGGGAAGTCTGGCACAGCTCAGATACCACTGGGTAGATGTTTTCCAAAAAATCCAACTTCTGGCCTCCCCACTCCCTTCTCTAAAATTCATTAAGGCCATTCATAAGGCTCTATAAACTGTGGAACACAGTTAGACCTTGGGACAAAACACATCTGTACTTTTAAGCAGACTGCCTGTATTGTGGGCTGCAGCTGTGAGCTGAGAAGTATATCTATGAAGCAGGGCAGAAGGAGACCACCATACAGGCAGAGAAGAACAGAGCTTTACACCTGGTGTAAAGGCTTTAGCCCTTCCCAGACCAGGGGACCAGGTGGATTTAGAACAGCCATAACCTCCACTGGGCAATTGGGGTGGGTGAAGATGCTTGTGAATATCCCACAAGCCTTTTCCCCTCCTCCTTCCCAGTATTTTCACACATGCTGGAAGTGCATCCCATATGCCAGAAGCCAGGAGGGGTGATGGACAGATTAAATTCTCACCCCCATGAGCTGCTTCAAAACACCCTTAAACCACAAGACTATTGAGGAGTATTCTTAGTGAGAGCCAGAGCCTTTCTCTTAGTCAGAACTTTACACAAGGCAAGTTTGCTGGTTTCAGTTGGACACTAGTGTTACTTATTTTGGTTTCTAAAAGTAAATCATAGTTTTAATCTTAGAAACAGGCAAGGAGGAAACCTTCCAGCCATCAAAGTGAGGTTTGACTCTAAAAGGAAAAAAGAACCCAGTTGTTCATAGGCAGTTTCAGAAATCAAAGAAGACAGAACCTCCACTTCCCCAGTCACCACCTTGCCAGCGCTGCCTTGGCACCAGGCTCCTCTTCTGAAAATGTGAGTGGGTGGAGTTGTATTTGCAGGCTGGAGGGAGTTCCTGGGCTGACACACTGCCAGATTTAGGCCTTGTTAACTGTTGCTTTCACTGTCAGATGCTGAGATTATAACAGAATATTTTTAATAGAGGGGGGCAGGGGAAGGGAATTAAAAAGAGGCTATTAGATTAAGCAGCAACCCTGAAACAATCTGTAAGTCACAGTTAAGAGAGAGAGATCTGGAAGATTTGCCAAGTTCAAAGGTCCTCATTATTCATGTTCCAATAGCTGACTTGATGGATTGTCTTTAGTCTGTATCCCTTTATTCCTTCCATCTCTCCTAAAGACAAATGCTTAAGACAAATCTCCAGATGGAGGGATAGCCTCTGTAATAGATTATTTCTTATTACTTAGAAATTGGTTAATAATTTACTAATTCAATTTCACTGCTCCATCCCCCACTTCAATTAATCTTTAGAATACAGAGTAAATGCTGTTCTTTGTTCTTCCAGTACTAATGAAGAAAGAAACTAATGAGGAGACCTGGCCTTGATACCTTTCTAAAGATGATTTAGCTGCATAGTAGTCAATTTTTTTATCTGCTTTTATTTACTTCTGCTTCTTAAACACAAAATCCATCCATAAATCTTGTACAATCTGGTTATGAGCTCAGTTTCAAGCACACTACACAAGTCTTACTCTAGGAAAATTCCATTTCTTGTCAGAGTGTTACAAAAATCATGCACACCTATTCTCCTCCATCCTGTAGATAAATATGTCATACAGATACTTTATACATACTCAAATAAAGCAAGATGTAGCAACTTCTGTACAGCAACTCAACCTCCTTTCTACCACTCTGGGAAGGTGCTTTAAGGTTTAGCAGATATAGAGAGTAATTTGTTTCTAACAAATTGTATCTGTGGCTCTGTGGCCATAATGGATTTCAAAGAGATTGTTTTTAATCTCATGTGTCAGGAATTACACCAGCATTGTCAACTCAGCCTCCTGATACCCTTTGCAGCCCTGATTCCTATAAATCTATTACCTTTGCTTTCTTACTTTTCTTCTATTTTTTTTTTGTACCCAATCCCCCTCGTCAGCACTCAGAAATGTTTGCAGCTCTGCCCATAGCAGCGTAGTCAGGATATGCAAGAATCTGTGATTGATGGCTGCTTGTCTGCCAATGCACAGGTGTGAATTAGGAAACCAGTCTGGACTCCAGCCAACAGACTTTTGTTCTTGCAGCATGTTGTGTCATCAGTGGCAGGGGTTTGGACATAAACATTTAGGGCACCAAATGACACATTCTAGTGTCCAGATACTTTTTGCCAAGTGGCAATTTACACCTTGGGAGGACCAAAAAAAAAAAAAAAAAAAAGCAAAACCAAAACAACCAAACCCAAATCTATCAAAAAAACTCCAAACAGCAACATATATAAGCTTACTTCATGTACCTGCCCCTGATACTGGAAGCAAACAGCCTTTCTGCCCACATCTCCAAGTTTGCTTAAGGCTGTTTAATTACAGAACAAGGAGAGTATATTAAGCCATTTAATGGACGAATGAAAATACTGTCCATGCAATGAAGGGGAGAAAAGCTGCTGTTGAGATTGGGAGAAATCCTATCAGTCAGGCCAGGGCTCCTCACAGCAGGCTCTTGGCATCCCTTTCCCCATGAACAAGAGCACTCAAACCTGTGTCTGGGTTTGCTTCTGAGGGCTGTGTAAGCAAGCAGTGGCTGAAAGGCTACATCCAGGTCTGCTACAGGCAAGCAACACTCAT
Organism: Phylloscopus trochilus trochilus; assembly: GCA_016584745.2. Classification (NCBI taxonomy): domain Eukaryota; kingdom Metazoa; phylum Chordata; class Aves; order Passeriformes; family Phylloscopidae; genus Phylloscopus; species Phylloscopus trochilus. Next base: position 38,285,008 of record WQNJ02000546.1, read on the forward strand.
TAGTTTTTGTCTTCCTACAGTGGTGGGAGATTCCCTGTGCATCTTATTTTCTACTTTGCCCTTGAGAATAAGGGAAGGAAGGGCTTGCTGTATGAAATTTGCTTAACAGATTCCTAATTCTACTAAGCAAACACATCTACACACCACAGAGCAGGCCCACAAATGCATTAGAATTGTGAATTGTCCCAGATCTTTGGCAGTAGAGGAGTAAGATTTTCCAAGTGACTGAGTAAATTGATGCCTCCAAAAGCACCGTAAACTGATCTATTGGACTTGACTCTGAGCTCCCTTTATTCCAGTGTAAATCTGGAGTAAGCCTGCTGAACTCAATAGAGTTAGGCCAAGGCAAAGTCAGAATCCTTCTCTCCACTTTTTTCCTTTACTGTGCTGCCTAATCCCATAGCTGCAACGAAACTGAAAAATCTATATATACAAACTCCATTGGCCAGGCTATCTTATTGTGAAACCCACAGTATAACCCAACCTTATAAAAAATCACTCAAGTGTGACACTGTCCCCTCTCCTGCTTTTTTGATAAGCACAGAGGAAGGGCTGCCAATAGCACAGAAACTGGAAGACAGGAAAATAATATTTCACAGCGGTGGAAAAAGTGTAACTGAATGGATATTAAGACAGCTAAATTAAAGAAACCCACAATACCTGGGTAATACATCCACAACACATGGCTACAGTACAGATGTTAAGGCAACTAAAGGATTCCCCCAATAGCAATCTTTGAGTTGCAGAAAGCAGCAGAATTTCCACTAACGAGTTGTTTCTAAAAATCGGCTCCTATCCAATGGCTTAAATTGAAACATATCAAACTAATGAAAAGAATCTTGTTGACTTCATCATTCGGTACATGAGGCTTGATGAATTTAAATAAAAGGCAAACTGGTGAAATACTGTTATTTTAAATAAACCCACAGTTTCTGAGGTTGCAGATGATTGTACTGCATTTTTTGCCCTGTGTGACACTGTATATTTAGTTGGGTGCGTGTCGTCTTTCTGTGGCATGGACAAAAACTAAATGGGCATCTTCTGAGATTAGCAGATGTTTAAAGCAAAACTAATGGCAGAATTTAAAAGTGGCATTGGAGAGGTGTTAGCCCTGTCTCTGCTATTTGAAAAATTTCCAGGTTTTTTGCCAACAAATTCCTAGAAAAAAATGGTGATACCCAATTTCCTTATTAGCTGTTTTTTTAAAAATCATATTAATATGCTTTCATATCAGCCTACGCTGTGAAGACTGCCTGTAGTTTCAATACATAAATTCTGAGATCTGAAATGCAAATTTCATTTTTGAGGACACGACAATTTATGCGCAAATCTTCAAAGAGCAACTCTCCTTCTGACTATACCTGGTGGAGGAAGTACTCTTGACATCTGTTGTTAAGTGTCTTTTATAGTTTTTTTTTCAACCTCAGTTTTGGAAACAAACCCTTTCAGGGTGTGGTACAATTGCCACCCAAAATGCCACAGAGTTGTGCAGTTTCACTGACACCTTAAACATTGTATTCTGTATAGGTGGTATGTTCTTCTGCTTTGTTCTAAGCATACACATCACCAGATTCTTACCAGACAGATGTCTCTGGGCTGGGAGACATCTTACTACAACAGATTTATTTCTATGAAAATATCTATTGATTTGGGGTATGGTTAAAAAAAAAATAAAGGAGTTGAAACCCTTGAAACAGGACTTAAAATTTTGCAATTCTGTTATTATGTCCTGTTCATATGGTGGTAACAACTAAAGCTTAATTATGCTGTAGGAATGAAAAGTTGGTGTCCAGAGGGCTCCAATTTGTATCACATCCACTGATGCAAGAGGTAGTGGCTCTCAAACTGCAGGCCTCCATGGACCTAAGAGGCTGTGGAGCATTTGCTGAGTTACTGATCACTTGAGAGAAATCTGCTTCCATGGACAGTTGCAAGGCCCTTCAAGGAGCAGCCTGGAAGCCTGGAAGAAACAGGAAACATGGAGAAGGATCTCGTGTAGTGGCATTTACTAGGGAGGGGATGGGGGAAAGGAATTAGTTGACCATTTTGTATGCTTGGAGAATATGGGAGAGAAAGATCTGGCTGACTGGACATATTCCCTGACAAAACTCAGGGAATCACTTGCAGAGAGTTTAGTAAAGAGAAAAGGAAGAAGAAATTGAAAAGGTAAAAAACAATCAGAGAATCATGGTCATACAAATATGGAGAAAGACAGTGTTTCAGGCTGTTGGGAGAAGGAAAGAAAAGAAAAAGTCAGAGGGGTAGAAAAATTACAATTAACTCTTTGAGAAAGAGTTGCAAACACAGCATTAAAGGAAGCTCCTCCTGCTCTATTTCTATCTCAACAGAAATGTTGAATGAAGAGATTGGCAAAGAAACTTCATTACAGCATGGATAAAGTTTTCCAAAGCATGTCTGTGCAACCAAAGAGGTTGTTATATTATATAATGCTATATAATTATACAGTACCCCGTGTGAATGCTCTAGAAGTGAACCTTTTTCCAGTTTGGACTTATATTAGTCTGGAAAGGCTAATAATTGAACCAGAGGCAGCATTTTTATAGTGGGACAGGAGTTCACAGGTAGGGTTATGCGTGTTTAACTGTATCTGTATCATTGATCTGAAGGGTGAAACGTGTCTGTGTGGATAAAGTCTGAACTATCTAGCTGCTCTTCAGGCCATAGACATGATGTTCTTTAGCTTAGCTAAAGACACCTTTTCAAAGACGCCTTTTATGATGGTATGGGAACAGAACAAAACAGCACAAAGTTATTTAACAACAACAAAAAAGATATTTTACAGGTACTCAGAAATGTTTATGTTTCCTAAGCTTATACTTCTATGTCAGCAATGGCTGAATATGCTACATGGAACTTTCATGAACATGCATGAGAGAAGGGATAAATAAAAAGTGTTAAGTGTGAAGTTTTAGTCCATGCTGTGAACACTTCTATAACCTTTGGAATAATCTATGAGTTACCATGATCCATATCAGGAAGGAAAAAAAAGACAATTATGTTTAAGAAGTTTTGAAATTATGGGGTCTCTAAAGCTGGAGTTTTTAACAACTTGCACTTTTCATTTCAATTATTTACATGGGAAATGAAGAATACTTTATCAGTCAATAAAGATGAAAAACTATATGATTCAGGTGTTAAATATAAGTACTGGTTAACAATCAGATGCGTGTTCTATTCTTTGCTTTCATGTACTGGTCAGACAAAAAGAGAAGAAAAGAATTGCAATACACTGGTTTCTCAAGAATACAGCATCAGGGATCTGTAAAAGTCTGAGTGATTCTATTGCTTCCTTTTGAAGACTCTGATAATAAGAAGGCCTAGGGAGAAAAATTGCAGTTGAAGACCATTGAAGTCTTGAACTGTAGTCAAGCCACAGAGTGAAATTACTGAGCCCCGAACACCTCTCCTGATCCTTCTCTGTTGAGAAGAACCTTTGTTAGATGAGGAGCCAGAGGTTGAAAGACTCAATTGAAATCCTCACTAAATACATTTTCTAAGAAGTTAGGACATGTAGATTTTTTCCTCACATGGATTTAGAAATCCACAGAATTTCAGCAAATGGGAAACCTCTCATTTTTAATAGAAAAAAAACCCCTAGAATATTACCAATTCAGCGAATGAGCAAGCAAAGCAGAATTTCTTGTACTAACCCATCTGAGCAAGAGAGAAACTTACTGTGACACAGAGAGATATTTGAAGGTGCAGAAAGAAAGGACTGCAGGCGTAAATATTATTTATAAATTGAGAAACAAAGAAAAAAATTTTTGTCCACTTATTACTAAGTTCTTAAATAGCCCATACAGTACAACTGACTGACATTTTATATGCCTTATTGCAGATCTGCATTTCCACAATGAGTGATTTTGCAGGGTATGTATTCCATGGTCAATCTAACATTCTGGTGACCATATGATAAATACTGTCCTTTTTCCTCTGATTTTATCAAAGTGATAAAATCAAAGGCAGAGGCATAAACTGTAAGCCTATTAATAAGCCATTTACAGTAGTTCTCCTATCTGACTATTTTGTTTCAAGACAGAGACACTCTGAGGTCAAGCTTATACCAGAAAAAGACCTCCTGGGCAGCTGTGCAGGCAATACAGTTATACAGACAAAATGCAATGTCAGGAGGCGCACCCTGTGCTGGCCAACCAGTCTTTTAGACTGGCTTTTACTGGGCTATAGCTGGTGTTATCCCAGCATATGTATGTCAGAACCTTAACTATACGTCAACTACAGATTTGTTCCAGCAGTGGACACTGCCATGGGCCACTTAGTGGTGACAAATAAAAAGCAAACACAAGTTTAAATGTTAAGTTTTACTTTCCTGCATGCTAGCAAGAGAAGAGAGGCAAAAGCAGTGTATTTTCTGCAGTCTGACCCATCACTTCCAGGGGTCCATTTCTCTGGGTCATGTTGGCCCATGTCTTTCATCTCTTCCAGAGCACTTTGACAGTAGGGATGCCATCACCCTGGAATCTTTCCTGTGGCAGTACTGTTTGATGATCGTCCATTTACTGCTTAGTCTAGTATAATCCCTCCACTATCTGAGTTTCTTCAGAACCTGAGTACTGCTGCTGTGGAATGTAGAAATGGAAAGCTGATGTTGACCAATAAATTACCAGTTCCTATAAACTGAAAAATAGGCAGAAACAGGGAAAACACTGTCAGAAGAGAAAGAGTCAAAGAGTATGGAATACAGCAATTCAGAGAACCTGGTCTAGAGGAAGGTGTCCCTGCCAATGGCACGGGAGTTGGAACTAGGTGATCTTTAAGGTGCCTTCCAACCGAACCATTCTATGAAGAAAAGCAGAGGTACTGCAAAGCCCAAAGGAAGCACAGAGACCACTGGAAGCACAGAGAGGCAGCATTCTGCTGAAAAAGAGATCAATCCATCAGGCAAGAAAAAGGAAGTGACAAAAAAGTCTAACGGGTAGCTATGAGGGAAGTCTGAATGTGGACCTCTATTTATACTTTCAGTCTCATTCCAGATAAACATCATTCTCTTTTTCTACAGGATGGAAAATGAAGATCAGAAATATGGAGTCAATGCCAGAAACACAGACAAGGGAAGAACCACCTATCTCTCAGTCTTGATTGCTAAGTAATAGCTATAGATTGGGCAAACTGAGAAAGCAGTGAATCATTGTACCTTCAAGGTAAAGCAATTCTAAGACTCAATCTTATCACCTGGAAGTGAGGCAGAAGCCCCTGGAAATATATCTCATGAAACTTCTTATGGGGCAGTGAAATTGAATTGATCTAAGCATCTCCAGTTTTTCAATTACCAAAACAAACCAGACTATATACCAGGAGATGCACAAAAGGAGCACAGTAGAGGCAGAAGATACGTATAGTTTTATGCAGCTATACTTCTCTGCTTAAGCTTTTGGAATCAATTGCCAGCCGATCTCTACATCTATAGGGGTTCAGCCAGGACTTGAACAAGGCAAAAACATGTAACAGATCTCAGGTATTTCTGTCCACACTGACAGTCTCCCAGCAAGGCCTTCAGGTCCCAGGACTAATCTCAAACAGAACCAAAACCAAGTAGTAAATAGTAAGAGTCTGACAATGAGACCTAAACTTTTCCTTCACAACTAAGTCCTCTTTTGTACTGGAATAAAAGGAGAGAAAACAAGACTTTTTCTGCTTGTGGACCCTTTCATTCTTCTGTAAGGAACTGAAAAAGATATAATACTAAGGACTAAGAGCTGTATTATGTGAGAAAATTACAGCAAGGGAAGTTGGACAGCACTATTAAGTTACAGCAAGATAGTCGTGAACAGGAAACCAATGGGTAAATTCACTATCTTATGTCACATACATAAGCCACTTGTGTTTTCTCCGCTACATTTTGTCTCATTTGAATGAAGTTCCTTCCTCTTTTGGAAGAGTTTCTGTCTAGCTTTATTCAAATAGTTGCATCATAAATCCTGAGCTTGTTGTAACTTATCCTTGCCACCTCACCTTGTATCACAGGGTCACACAGAAAGGACAAAGTGTGTCATCACAGGACTGTGTGAGATATCAGCATGTTTCTCACTTTGCCACTGTCACTTGCAAGTGTGACATTACCAGCAAGCTGACATTAGGAGAGCCCAAGAAATGATAATTTCCTTCTGCTCCCCACAAAAGGCCTGACGCAAAACTCACTGGAATTGCTGGAAATATGAGGTGCTTTGGCTCAGACCCAAAGAGATCAGCCAGAAAAAATGCTGAAAAGGTACTTGGAACTGAGATGGTACAAAAGGACTAATCTGAGTCACCTTCCCTTAGCAGAAGACTCAGAGCAATTTGAACTGGCTACCTTCTGTTGTGAATTAAGCTCAAAGCCCCAAAGGCAACTCGATTCCAGTCATCTATCTTTTCAGCCCCCTCCAAACTCAATCCAGAGAGAAAAGTGACTAATCCTACTGAGTTGCTACACTGAACTAGTGCCATCAATTAAAAAAGCTTGGGGCACGGGGAAAATGAATAATCTGGGTCAGTTTTCGTCTGCAAGTCCTTTGCACAACTTGGACAAGACAATTAAAAAAAAAAAAAACCAACACAGAACTAAGGAGACAGGAAGAGGAAGCACTGATAAGAAGGAAAGCTCACCCAATAAACTGCACACACTCTATAGGAAAGAAATAGAAGCAGGCCAGTGGCATTTTCTCAAAAGTCCCAAGGTGGGATGAGACTGATTAGAGGAGGTATTTCTTCTATTTAGTGGAAAAAGAATCATGTACTACACTCTCTTCCCTTTTTTCCATGTCTGTGCAGACCTGAGAGGCCAAGCATGGAAGAAGAGCAAGCTGCAAAAATATTTCTGGGCATAGAAGTCAACTTCTTGGCTCCCTCTCTTTCCAGTGCTCTGGGTATGGCATGGCTAGCACAGGAGAACAGCTCATTGCTGATCCTAGCCATGACCTAGGAGGTAAGTCATAAAACAGGAGCTGCCACTGTAACAGCTGCTCAAGCACTGATATTAGGAGGTGCTCTCAGCAAAAGCATTTTTGGGCTGCTGGTTATCATATTATTACTTTGAACAGGGTTACCAAGGATTGTGCGCTACAGAAAAGATTAATCTACAGATAACCACCCCCCCCCCAGGATTATTAACATAATATAGCAAAGTGCCTATGATTTTGTAGCAATATTTACATTTTCTCTGCCCCTTATTACAGAACTGGAGGGCTTTCATTATTAATATCAGTTGTCGCACTTGACTTTGCTGAAGGTTTCCTGTGACAACAGGAAAGGGATGGAGTTTGGGTTTGTTTTATTCGTTTTGTTTGTTTGTTTGTTTTCAGTTGGTTGCTTGGTTGGTTGGTTGGGTTTTTTTGTGGTGAAAATGAAGATTTTCTGTTTTAAAAGAACTGTTCCATATAAGCAGTGAAATTTGTTAAGCCTGGTCACTTTGCTCTGTGTCCTCACATCTTTTGCATTTGTCACCTGACACATAGCACCATACTTCCAGCCCCGTCTTCCACAGCCCCTGGGTCAGTCAAGAAAATGCTGGCAGCGGGGCTTATTGCAGTTTTCAGGAGATGAATTCTGACACTGTTTGTCAATGAGGGGCATGAAGTAATCAGATCATCCACTTTTATCTAAATGCCAATTTTCATGACATTTATTATGTGTCATCAGGGCCATGGTCAGTGGTGAAGATGCCAAAGCTCTACAGTTCCTAGAAAGCAGGATGACCATGGCTTCCCAAGCATCGTTCCCACAGGTCAAACTGGACAGGTTGTCTCTGCTAGCAAACTGTTTTTGGAAGAAAGTTTACTGAAGCCTAATACATGGTACTACAGGTAACAAAGACTGAAGAGCAGGGTTAGCAGAAAAAAAAAGCACCCCAAAATCAAAACACACACACAAAGACCATTTAAGCGTGACACTGCAGTGAGATTCCTTCTGTTGTCAGGGTGACACTCGCAGTGTCACAGGGGTGTACATATCTAGCACACTGCACAGCTCAAACAGGAGACTAGGCAGGGTGGACAGGGAGCAAGTTTAGGGAGCGTAGGTAGGTTAGGGATTGTACTGGCATGGGCCCAGGGAAAATGAGTTGCTGGTGAGATGCATGCAGAAAATGGGTGAGGGAAGAGAAACAGAGAGGCTAAGGAGAGAGAAGCAGCAGATGCAAAAGTCCAAGGGAGCAGAGGAGAGTGACAGGAAAAGACTGTCCCTGCAAGGATGTCTGCTCTAGGGGTACCTCTGGCTCAAAGATTACAGGACATAAGTGATGAAAGATCAGTGCTATGAGCAGATCCTTGTGTTGAGTCACAAAGTGTGAAGCTGCTGTCCCACGGAGGAAGGGCTCAGCATCCCTAGGCAGCCTGGTTGACTGCTGACCCCAAACGAAGCCCCGGGCACCCATTACCCCACCCAAGCCTGAAGGGTTTCATCCCCACTCAAGCCTCCGCCCTAGCTAAGGGACAGGCTCTTCCCGGGGGACGGCTTCACACCAGCGGTCGCAGCGGCGGGCAGGCCGCCGGCTCCCACGGGAGCCCGAGGGCAGCAGCTGGGCACGGCGGCGGGGAACGGGGAGGGCTTCGCCCGGCCGGCCCCGCGCCCGCCGCTGGGGCCATGTTGGCAGCCCGGGGACGGGCAGCGCCTGGCAGCGTCAGACGGGAAGCCCGGGCTTCAGGAGGAGCCAGCCTCGGCTGCCCCCGCTCCCCCCCGCGGTGGCTGCGAAGCGGAGATGTCCAGCCTTGGGATGTCCCCCCGCCCTCGTCCCCCGCCGCTCCTGCGGCTTCGGTTTTGTAATCGACCCCTCGGGACTCCCAAGGTGTCATGTCGCAACAGCGCCCTGTGGAGCCAGCAGTCCTGTGTGCCTGCGGATCACCTCGAGGTCCTCCCGTGGGAGAAAGGGTGGCATACAAACTCCGATCCATTATCGTGGTGCGTGGTGGTGACAGTCCAGTGTATTTTCGGCCACTGAAGACACCAAGTAACTCGATAGGCGATCCCTCGATAGGCTGTGGAAACTGGCGGCACCGAGCCAAATGTGCCCCGGGTGAGGTCGGTGGGAATGCTGGTCCCCATTGTCCCTCCACGAGGGGGTCCGGCACTTCCAGGAAGAGCCGCGGCTGCCCACCCGAGCTGCTCTCCACGCCTGGGCTGGGGCTAGTGGGCAGCTTCAGCCAAATCACTTTTCTCCGTTGGGTGGACAGGGAGCAAGAGACGGACAGCAGAGGTTTCGGAGAAATTAATAAATCGCCTCGCGATTACAACACGCTAGCGAATACAACACGCCTTTTCCCGCAGACGAGCTCCCCATAAGGAGACTGGGGGAAAAAATAATCCCTAATACTTTTACCTTTAGAAAATTGCAAGGTCTGTGTGTGTATCTGTGTGCGTCTGTGTGTTAGTGCTGTCTCTGCCAAGCCCAGAATTTTGTTTTCTCTCCCAGCATGCGTTGATGACATCACGAAGTGCCCCTTCTTTGTGTGTCAGTGATGTCACCAAATGCAGTGTGGGGGACAATGGAATCCTGAACTCCGGGCGAGGGCGAGTGGGAAGCGGCTGCTCCTGCTGCTGGTTCAGGGCTGAGCCGGGGGAGGGAAGGGAGGACACAGCTCCTGCTTTAGGGCTGAAACAGGTGAGAGACGGGAAAGCTGCCGGGGATTCCTTTTACCTGGATTGGTGGGGGCGAGTGGGTTTTGGGCTACGCTTTCCCTCCCCCCCCCCCCCCCTTTTTCCCCTTATTGCTTTCAAACTGAGACAGGTGAGAAGTTGCTGCTGCTTCCGGAGGGACAAAGCAGGTGAGGCAGGGGAGAAGCTTTGGGGTTGAAACTGTTGTGAGAATAGGAGGAAAGCCAGCAGCCCCCGCACCGAGCCTAATACCCCCCTCTGAGGCTGAAAAAAAGCAGCCCCGGGAGCTGCCCCTCTCCCAGCCACCTGCTTCCATCGCGTCCCCGCGGGGCTCTCGCACGGAAGCAGCAGCGGAGCCGGGGAGGGCGCCTGTCCCTCTCCCCCCCGACACCCCTGCAGGTTACTTTTCAGAGGGTCTCCATTAAAAACTCACGTCCCCCTCCGTGTGCCCCTTTCTTCCCTCCCCGGGGAGAGGGAAAGGGAGGGGGCCGTGGCGGCCGGGATCCCCCTCCATCCCCGGAGCTGGGGCTCCGCCGCCCGCCCCCGCCGCCCCCCGCTCCGCGCCGGGTGGCGCCCCGGCCCCGCCGCCCCCCAGCCCCGCTCGGCGGTGGGGGAGGCAGCCAGGGAAGCCATTGCCTGTTTAATAGTTGCTGTTGCAGCACTTCCGCTTCTCTCCCAGCGAGAGAGACACGAGTGGCCAGGCCCAGCCGCACCGAGGAGGAGCAGCCAGACACAAAGGGAGAGGTAGGGGGACGGGGCACCCCCCGCCGCCCTCCCCGGGGGCAGGGGCGAGGGGCAGGGCCGGCCGCGGCCCGGCGATGGGGGGGCAGCCGGCGGGGCAGGGGGGTCGCGCCCGGGGCTGTCAGGTACCGCTGTCCCCCGGCCCTGCGGGCCCGCGGCCGGGGCAGCTCGGCCGGGCCCCCTCCGGCGCTCGGCCGGCGGGGCCGGGGGAGCTCCCCGGGGGCCCGTGGCCCTGGGAGGGAGGCGGCCCTGTGGCGCTGCCCCCACCGCGCCCACGGCTGCCCCCCGAACCTTCCCCCGAACTCTCCCGGGGTGCCCTGCCGCCCCCCCCATCCCTCCCGACGGCTTCTCGCCCCTCTCGCCTGCGGACCTGCCTTCGGCAGCCCGCCGTGCTCGCCCTCCTCCCCCGTGCCCCTGAGGTGCCCGCAGAGATGCGGGCTGCCTCCCCCTGGCCCCCGCTGCCCCCCTCCCTGACACCGGCCTCCCCGGGCCCTCCACTTTCGCCCCTCGTAGGCCCTGGCTCTCCTTCCCCCCACGGCCCCCCCGGCACAGACCCTCTGCTCCCTTCCCCCTCCCCTGGCATATGCCCCTCAGTGCAGTGGGCCTCGGTGGGTGCCACCAGTGTACCCCAATCCCTGCTTAGCCCTTCCCCTTGGTTTGCTCCCTTCCTGCCCGCCTCCCCTCACGGCTTCCAGCACCCGATCCCACAGACAGGGGTTATCCAGCAGGCAGGGGTTTCCCCACCACAGGTCACACATCTGCCAGGGTCTTCCCTATGTTACCAGTGATGCCCCACTTCCATTTTAGAACTGGCGACGGTCACCCCCCGGCCCCATCCCTTCCTGCCTCCCCCACGTGCCTCCCGGGAACCCAAGGGACCGGAGCTGTTCCATTTTTATCTCCTACACCCCTAGGCTCGATAGTGGTGGGTGGTGATGGCTCCTCTTGTGCGTGCAGTTTGGGGGAGATTAGAAAGAATTGCTTTGAGCTTCCCTGATCCTCGCAGTCTCCTGTTCCAGTCTCCTCTCATTCCACACTTGCTTTTTGAAAGGAAGCTTTTAAAGTCTCTTTCCCCCTGCTCCTCGGTGTTGCTAGTGCAGGGGAAGCTACTGCTTGGCTGTAGGGCCTAGAGAGGAGAGGGAGACACGAGGATCCTTTAAAAGGAGCATGACCCAAACACAGAGCGAGATTGTCAGCAGCCTTTCTCTGTGTGTGTTTGTGTTCACTGTTTGTTCCCCACGCCCCATGGTGTCTCCTCTCCAGGTTGGGGTGTGTGGTGGGGGGGTCGCTATGTCGGATGACGATTCGAGGGCCAGCACCAGCTCCTCCTCATCTTCATCCTCCAACCAACAGACAGAGAAAGAGACAAGCACGCCTAAGAAGAAGGAAAGCAAAGTCAGCATGAGTAAAAATTCTAAACTGCTATCTACCAGTGCCAAGAGGTGAGGCTGCAGTCGGTTTTCTCACTGATTTGTTGCATCTTCCATTCTTCCTCATTTTATTTTGCTCCGTTCCCTTGCTGCTCTCATTCCTCATCTCTAGCCCTTGTGCTCAACCTTTCCATTCGAAGCTGCTATTGTCTCACTTTTTTCAGTGTCTCCCTGCAGTGAGTGTCTGCCCAGCTTCACTACTCTCTTGTCCCTCTTCCTGCTTACTCCAAATATTTTCCTGGCTTTTCTTCTTCTGGGCTGTTATCCTGACCCTCAATTACTTCTGTTGTCTTTTCCTTTTTCCTTACTAGCATTCGTTATGGGAATGGGGTAGGATTGACATTTAGACATTTTTTTTTCTTTTTCTCCTACTGGAAGTTATATGGTCCTAAGTAAGGCATTGCATTTCAACAATCATTTCCCTCTCTTTTGGGTTGGAATCTAGAGTGTCTTTTTTTTTCTTTCCAGGACTGATTTGGAAATTAATTAATATTAGTGAAGTTTTGAGTTTGCTTGCTTTGGGGGAGTGCACTCCAGTGCAAGGGGTATAATATAGCCTGAGATCTTTACCAACAAATACATTACTGTTATTTTTATCTGCCCATCACTTATATTGAATTTTCTATGTATGATTGGATGCTGACTGGAATAAATAATCCACAGCAAGCCCACTTGTGGACATTCTGCTCTAAAATAGTCTTTGCTCACAGCACAGAGTGAGTTTGGGCTTTTTTTTGAGGATAAAGTAATTTTTATTCCAGAAGAATGTCTTGGGAGAGACACCTGCGTAGAACAGTAATTCCAGAACAGCTATGTCAGTCAGTTTTCTTCACTTGGATAGACTCTTGGAGCTACCCATTAAAAAAAAAAAAAAGAAAGAAAAAAAAGTTACCCTTTCTTATTTATTCTGTCACCTGAATTCAGCACCATCCTGCTCTAGGGAGCTAAGCTGACAAATGGAGGTTTTCAAGCAAACTTGCAGTACTTCAGTAAGAATAATAAACTATCTCACTGAACAGCTTTGCCAAGCAGCAGAGAGGTTGTATCAGTAGGTGTCTAAAGTGACTGGGGTTTTATGCAAATGCCCTGTCGTAGCAACTAAGTTCTCTGTGGCTTTGTAGAATTTAGGCAGTTTGGTTGTTCCAGATCTCCACTCAGCGGGTTTCCATGGTAAACTGACATAGATAGTGGCAAGCAGTGTTTACATGTTGTGCCCTTCACTCTTCTAAGGAGAAGATTTTAAACTGCCTCCTGTGGAAAGGCTGTGGTTCTTGTGTGTGACAAGTGGCAGGAGATGATGGCTGAGTTTAGAGGAGAAGGGAGGCAGGCTGAGTGCTGGGTGGGGAAATCTGGAAGGGAAGCCTGAGTGACAGTAATGGGACTCCAGGGAAGAAGATGATAGCTGGTTGGGCGTTTTGTGGCAAAAGCAGCGTAAGCCCAGAATAGTCTGGGCCAGGAGGACAGGGTGTTGGCTGAGCACAGTGAAATGAGGGAGCGTCTGGAGTCCTAGGGAGGGGACATGGGGGTGTTGTGTGGCTCTGGAGGGTGAAGAGAAGAGAGAATTGAAGGTGGTAGGAATGTGCAGGAGCCTTGGAAATAGATATTCACCTTCCTTAAAGTGTCCTTGGGAATGGCGCAGTTATTGACTCCCTCAGGGCTGTTGGTTTTTTTTTTTCTCAGGATGGTGATGAGAAGCTGGGGGAGAGAGGAGGGAGCCAATTTGGCAATGACTGTTTCTCTCAATCCTGTAAGACAAAATTCCTTTTCAGACTGCAGTTTCCTCTTGGTGCATCACATTTGCAGAGGTTTCCCATCATTTACAGGCTGGTTGGCAGAGCAAAGCGGACAGTCTTTTCCACTGTGTGGTTGGCATCTTTGTGGGAGCACGGAGCAGTGCACCTGTCTGGGTTCAGTGCACGATGCCTGTCTGCCTTCCTGTCTGTCTCTTTAACAGGGCAGGGCGCCTGTCCTGCTTAGGGGGTTTGGATTGGTGGGAGGCTGCATCTGAGAGTGCCTCTCACGTACCCTGCTAAGCTCAGAGTGACATTATGTATGTATGCAAGGAGAATGTGTTAACTGCTATCCCACACAGTGGCTTACCTTTGTTCCTTCTTGCTTTATTGCCACAGGATTCAGAAGGAATTGGCTGACATCACCTTAGATCCACCTCCCAACTGCAGGTTGGTGTCAATTCCTTACCTGAGGAGGGTGGGGGAAGGTGAGGGGCTGCAGTGCACCAGTGTGTTGTAACTGCTCTCAGAGGCAGCAGAGGAATGGAGCAGAGGAATGGCTTTTTAGGTGGCTAACAGTACTTTTGTGAATGCTTGCATGACTTTAAATAGTTTCCAGGTGGGGATACCTCCATAGATTGTATGTGTTCTGACCAGTTTTCTGTTTGTTTTGGGGGTTTGTTTTGTTTTTTTTAACAATTGCCTTTCAATATGTTTTACTGTTTTGTGTGGGTACACTGGCCTCTAAGGAAGAGTGTGAAAACTTTCTCCTTGTTTGTTTTTGGTTTTAGTTTATAAATCTAATGCCTGACTGCACTAATCTTATATAAATAAGAGTCCTGCCAAGGAAGCAGAGAATGCTCTGAGGTGTTTAGCTCAGAGTTTTGTTGTGAGCAGCAGCTGACAGTGGAAGAGAAGTGCGAATTTGTCGCTCAGTGGGTGCCCCACTGGAACATGCATCTTAGCTGATGAAACAGAAAGCAAGGATGTTCTGTTGCCCTTTATAAAGCAGCTTGTTTTTAAGTATGTTTTAGAAACTTGTATTTTTAAAAAAAAACATCTAGCAGGTTATTTGTTTCATTGCATGGTGCCCCTGAACCTCTTTGCATTTGGAGAGAAGGCAGTGGTAGTGTAACATCTTTGGTTATACTTGCTCATCCAAGAGGAAAGAGGCTTTCGTTCTGGTCTGTGTTTGCTGTAGTTGCCAACACGTAACTCTGCTCCCATCGTCTTGCTGTAGCTGAGGTTTGATGTCTTTTGATGTTGGTAATAGCAGAAATCAGAGAAAATTCTGTTTATAAATAACTGTTTAAAATGGTCTTTTTAGTATTGAGTTTCCACCCACAAATGTACATGAACCTTTTTATTGAAGATTTTTGCCACTGTTAGTTAGTGGGGAGGCATTAGCACAAGAGTTAGCCTGACAGGTCTAGAGCCACCCTTTCACTACCAGTCCCTAGGATCATAATTAATTAAAGGAGAGGCTGAATGTGATGTGTGACATCTAATCTGATACCAAGAAGATTTTTTGTGCTGTTGAGATGATAATCAATAAGGTTTGAAATCTTTAGCTGTGGCAATGTTGTTTTAGGGCCAGTAATGACTTACCTGAATATTACAAAATATCCAGTTCTTGGGCTGGAGATGTCTGTCCCGTGTGCATCCCAGGTCTGTGTCAGGATGATGTCCATATGATTTTCCCTCCTCCTCCCACTTTAACCTGATTTTCATGGGAAAGAATCACAGAAGAACATGTCAGGCATTGTTACTTGCTCTCTAGATAACTGAGTCTGGCTGATCAAGGTGCTGGGACTTCAGACTGAACTTTGCGAGTCTGTCCAAAAGCGGTGACAGTATATGAGTACGCTAGATTGCGTGTTTCTTCTGAAGGTTTGTGTAAATGATATTAGAACCCTAATTTGTCCTTGTTTCAATTGGATTCATTTGCAGGTAAAGGTGAACTAGCTGACTACTTGTCAAAATACAATAGAGTTTTGGTTTTCCTTTTTTAATTATGTAGACCCTTGAGGGTAATGCACTTCAAAGTCTGCATAGTAAGTTTGCATTATTTCAGCCTTTACAAATATTTCTAATGGTAAAAATCAGTTCGTAGTACTAGTAGTGATGATTAATCTTCATCCATAGTGGAGTTACAAGTATTCTGCATTCCTTTTGACTTTCAGGTGAGTGACAGTGAAGGCTGGCAACTCCTGCAAGTAATGCATGAAACTGGTGTAGCTGTTACTGCCTTTTAATATATTGATAGGTAGGAAAACGTGAGTGGAGGGGTTTGTTGTGTGTGTGTGACCAAAGCAGTTTTGGTATTGCTCATCCTGGGGTGAAGTCATCTTATTTCTGTAAATATGGTGCTGAGGGCCAAAAAGAGCAGCTCTGCTTATGGCTAACAAGGCTCCAGTTGTGCAGTCAAGCACTGGGAGTTTGCCCCTGTAGCGGATGATTTGTAAAAAGGCAGGCAGGTGCTGGTTGCCACAACAGCTATTGTTTCAGCTGAGATGAGTTTCAGCTATTGCAGTTATGGAGAGAGTTTTCCTCTTGTGGAAAAAAAAAAAAAAAGAAATAGAAATAGTCAATTTATGACTGTAAGGGGATTAAGCGAATGAGTGACTCTGGTTGCTGCATGATGTTTAAGGTTGCCAAAATTTGTTCTTGGGAAGCCTGCTAACAGGGCCACTGCTTTCCTTTATATTTTTTCCTTTCGTATGAACATTATTGGCATACTGTGAAGGAGGTATTAAATACATAGGTCGAGAACTTAGTTTCAGTTTCCTGCCTTTATGACTCTGCTTATTGTAACCTTGCCTCTGACCTCCTGCCCTTCATATCTCTGCTGCCTTTGTGCCTCTACAGTCTTTTTTCAGGTGTCACTGGAGGAGAAGCCAGTCCTCTCCTTTTAGGCATCTTGCTCTCTTCTGCAAGTTTAATCTTAGAACTTACATATTCAGGGCATTATGTATGATGCCACGTACTACCTATTATGCTGTCAATTTTAGGGGTTGCCAAAGCCTCAAATCACATTTGAAAATGCTTGTCCGAAACTGTATCCTGTGTTATATTGGAAACATCATAATCTTTTTTCTTTTTCTGGACAGCTGTTCTTACACCCCTTACCACCAAGTTTGTATTTTTGCCTGTTCTATGGTATTTGATATAAGTTCATGGCTGACTGTGCTTTAATTTTTGGCCTCACTGCAAAATACTGTACTTTCAGTCTTATTGCAATAATGGGAGTTCAAGATATTTAAAAGCAGCATCCCAAAGCAGCTCTGCATATTGAAAGACAAAGGTTCCATTTGAGAATGATTTTTAGTAAGAACTGTTTTACCACATCTTACATGAGGTATTTTTCTTCTTATAAAATATGACATACAAGATGCAATTACAAATAATGACAACCATTTGACATTTCAAACAAAATAGCTTAAAAATAAATGTTTCATTTTTATTTTTGTAGCTTTCAGTGACTGTATTTTCATGTCTGTAACCCACAGATCATCTGTTTAAAAAACAAAAACCAAAAAACCCAAACCCCAAGCACACTCAACACCCTGTGATTGAGCAGCTGTGTGGTTTTTACACATATGTGGGTAATATGAGGGGAAGTTTGTTCCAGAGCTTCCTCTCTCCTCAGTGTTTTCCTTGCTTCTGGTTTCTCCATAGCTTGCCTGTGTTGCCCAAGAGCTTACCTGGGCTTGTGTCTCATTGGCTGTTTCATTTCTCATAGTCCCTTTGTGCTTGTGTCTCCTTCCTCAGGCTGTGATTTTGACTTTCACAGGCTAGTGCAGTTAGTTCTGCAGAGGTGCAGAGTATGTGCATGGAAACAGTCTCTGTTTGGCCTGCTTGCAAAAAGTAGATTTTTGGACTTGAAAACATTTTCTAAAAAGATATATTTAATACATGTCGCAAATTTATGGTTTCCTGCTGGGAGCAATGCTGTCCTCGTAGGTGTCCTACTGTAATGTATGTTTGACAGCTACTTCTGAATGGATTTTAGTCCTCTTCATTGTTTTCAGTAGGCCAGTGCTCTGGAGGTCTTTAATTTCTGCAAGATTTGACTCTCAATATTAATACTGAGTTATGAAAGTTAAATATGGCTTTCAAGTTCAAAAGGTGGTTAGTGGTTAATATGAATTGGAGAATGACTATTTGGACCTAAAGTGTTTTAAGTCTTTTAAGAGTATATCTGGTGATCTCTTCTCCTACTTTGTTTTATACCAGAGAGTTTAACTCCTGCTTTAGAACTCAAAGAAGGTAACTAGGAACATCTTACTTTTGGTCTTTTGTGTATGCTGGTGACAGAGGGGGTGTCATGCCTTTGCTTTGGGTCTGCAGATGTCAAAATATGGTTCCATCGCTATGTTGGCAGTCCTGACTTTTGTTTGTTGCTAATGCTTACGAGTGTTGTGCAAAAGCTTTCCTTCTGTCTCTGTGATAAGTGTCCAAAGCTTTAAGAGAAGTTAATTAAAGCTTTAAGTACACTTTATTCGCTCTGTGTCATTTATTCAACCTCTGTATCTAAGCATCTCCTGATGGTAGATCTGCTTATTGATGTGAGGTTATGGAACAAGTGGTTTTCCCCGTTTTTAGGGGTGGGGAGTTACAGCACAGAAATAACAAGTGACTTGTCCAAGGTCATGTAGGAAGTCTCTGGCAAGGTGGAGAAATGAATGTAAATCTCTTTTGTTTCAAGCTAACTTGCAGCTGAGCTGTTCTGCTGGAACTGTGTGCATCAGTTGCATTATGAGCAGGGCTTTGAATTTGTGCTTTTATTGGGTGTCTGGTATTGACTGTATGTAAGCATGGTAATTTAATGTTATATTTCCCATCTGTGTAGAGGGACCAAAATGGATATTAACTAGAATTAATGTTTTTTAATCTATCTTAGCCAAACTGAAACAAGTTTGTCTCCACATGGCTCATTTAAGTCCATATAGGCAAGACCAGCTGTTATTTAAACAAAAATAATTTTCAAACCTTCGCTGAAGGAGGCATATGCCTGCAGGGCTTACCATTGCTTCAGAGTAAAATGCTATCACAAATCCATTATTTAAATAATAATAAAATACAGTTGTGTTTCTTGGCGCCTTCAGCCCAGTTTTTGTAAATTCACAGAATAAGGACCAGATCTCCTTGAGAGTCTCGTGAAAGTTAACTGTCAGCACTTAATAAATATGTGTCTCAGTAAAGATGGTGGGGAGAAGTGCTCTCCGTTATAACATATGGAATATTAATAGTTTTCAAAACTTTGCAATGTGGAATTAAGATTTCTTGGCTTGAGAGAAGTCTGCATAAAATATGTGGCTCAAAGGCAGTTTTGAACTCAACAGCTTCATATTATAATTAATATGTTTCATCTACATACCGTGCAAGTCTGGCATTTGTCTTGCTTACATTTCTTTATGGTGCTTGTAATTTTTTGCAAATGTATTTTTTTCAATATTTTCAACTCCAATAATGCTTTAAGTACTTTTGCTTTTAAATGTAGTATATTATCTAAGAATGGATTGTCACTGTTAAATTCTAGTATCAGTGTTGTTTTTGTTATTTCCGTGTGTGAAATAGCCCTTCCTGAACACAATCATATTCTATAGCATAAACTTTCCAGTCTTACATTTTCTAACTAACAAGCTTAATTTCATTATGACTTTTTTCCTTAATATGCACAGGCAGATTATTAGGTCAGGAATGACAGAAATGCCAGCTTTTGCTTCCTTGTAGAAATAAAAAATTATTATTGCCTTTAAGGAAGGTGAAGTTATCAGCTTACAAAAGTGGGTTTAGAACTCCTTTATTTTTTCCCCTCGTGTTTTGTTGAAAATGTGAGTGTTTTCTGTGAGAAGTTTCCAGAAGTAGGATAGGAAGGACCTTCACAATTAGTGCCGTGTGTAGTTGAAAAATATCTTTTGTCATATAAACTACCAGTGGTTCGACATTCCCCCCTTGCTTTGTTTGGCACATGATCCCTGGAGAAATAACTCTTCCTTTTGAAATGGTGTATTAACTAATTTAGAGATCCTCTGCAGCTGTGTATGGTCTAGCTTGCAAACCATAAAAATAATACATTTCTACACTGGCTGAATTTAAGTATGTGGAGGTAGCAGCTCCTGCAGGCGAAGTCCTCTGCCTGATGTACTCAGACAAAGGCTGCACAGGAGCAGCCTCTTTGCTGAGGATCGATTAGTTAATATTAAAGGAATTAACTTTTCTGAAGCCACTTGTGTTTTTATTTTAACTATCAGAAATGTTTTGATGGCCAGGCTGTTCGGATGTTGTGGCAGGAGCTGGCTGATGCTGTGGTAGATTTTGCTTGGCATGTCCTGGCTCAGTAATTCCCAAATGAACTGCATTCTGTGCTCTTGCATGCCAAACATGGAAACGATGAATCTTGAGCGCGGCTGTGAAATTGTATCATGGCTAAGAACAAAGAGGATTGAAATCCCTTCTGTGCACACTCCCTTGTATACCACTTAATTTTATTATTTGACTTTCAGTTTTGCTGCCCTTGGAGGGCACTGTGCAACTGTGTTTATGATGCTGCATATATGTTTTATCTGGCAAATTCTTATATTCCCTCTTGGTTACGCAGTCTTATTTGGTTTTTCACTTGTATTCCAGTGCTGCTTGTCTAGATTTTTATATTGGATATGTGTATAGCAGCATTTTATATGTCTGGTTTTGTTTTAAGAAGCATACACTGTATGTGTATGATACTTCATAGACATAAATGGGAAACAATGTGTGTGTGCTGTTTATACTTTAGGGCTTGACTCTATCTTGCGTTTTTATATGAAGACAGAATCACCCACGGATAACTGGCTTGTCTAGGGGATTGAGTCATGTTGGGTTGATTGGGTTCATGTTTGAAGATTTCAACAAGAATGGGTTGCCAGAGCCATTCTGAAGGATGGGCTATTTTTGAGAGCTGGTGTCACTGCGTCTGGCAGATGCTCACTTTGGTCCCACTGTTGGAGGGGGTTGTGCTGGGGATAGAAACAGAGCTCACCTGCACTGGTACATCAGTGGACTAAGGTTATCAGTGAGTTTGTGCATAGTGAAACTTCTGCAGCCTCTGCCTGCACTCTTTGTAATTGTACATGACAGACCAGCCTTCCGTGCAGCACCTTTTCAGAAGCATTTAATGTACTAAAAAAAGGATACCTTTTTATGTGAATGGGTTTAGAGGTTACTGCACACCTGTGCAGACACACACCACGCTCAAAGTTAAGGGCTATGCTTTCTCCACAAAACAAAGTGCTTCAAACTAAGTTAAATTAATGATGCAATTTAGTCATTATAAGTAAAATCTTGCCAATCTGTACATTTATTTGAATGAAATAAATTTATACTTTTTTTTCCCTCTGAGGCTTAACAGTGGAAGTCTAAATACTCACTTCATTATATTACAAAACCGAGGAGGGAACATGTATTGTCAAGTACTATAAATAAACTACAACTGTCAAAATAAGCACTGTGCACTCAGGAATTCAGAGGGGTTTTCTTGTTTCTCTTGCCAATTTGCAAATTTCAGCAACATGCAATTAAAATTCCAAGGCAGTTGTGGAAAGTGTAATGGTTGCAACCATGCATTTAATACATATTTTCTGTGTGTAAGGGGCTAATTGACATTACAAGGAGATGTTGCAGAGCTGTATGCTTAAGTTCAATATCCAATTTGCAGTGTTCTTTATTAACCTGGACTCTGGGGGAAGGAAGCTGGGGCAGAGGAGGAGAGTGGGGCATGCAGACTGTAGCTCAGGGGCAGATGTGGTGTTTGAATCTCTCCACTCCCTCCAGTCTCTTCCATAATTTCACAACTGAAAATATGGGTCAGGTAAGATGAAATTGAGCTGTTTTGAGAACTGGGTCCAGGCCAAGTTTTGACAGTTCATTTGTTTAAGAGAAAATACAAAGTAATTGGATTAAAGAGGCTGTACGATTAATGATGTAGAGTCCTGTTAGATTTCTTTGCTTCTGTGTTTCTGTGAATTGGTGTAGAATTTAGGTCTCAATTCCTCCAGGAGCTTCAACTTAGAGTCAAAAGTGAGTGTGGACCTAATCAGATAAGCATGTTAGATGTGTTTTGTACTTTGTATCAGTGTAAAAGACTGTTTAAGAAGATTGTTCATCTCTCCCTCTGGAGAGATGGACTTGCTGGAAACACAGAGAATCTTGGCTTGGTACTGAGAACTGTAAAGGCAAAATGGGGAGGAGCTTTCTGGAGCAGGTGGACTGCTAATATTTAATACTTCTTCTGCTGTGGGTCTGTAAGCAATACATTTTGGGCAGCATACTAATCCCAGTGTCTCACTGGGAGAAATCAGGAGAGAGATCTTGGTGTGTTTTCTTTTGATGCCTAGGATCATACAGGAGTTGCACACAGGAGTGAGAAGACCCCCAAACATTAAAAATTAAGTCTGAAAGCAAAAGTGTGTTTTCACAATAGATGAATAGGTGATAAAAACAAACAAACAAAAAAACTCCCTACTTCTGATACGATCTAAAAACTTTGTCAGATTTATTTGAGACAGTGGTTGTTCTACAAGGAAAACTGCCAGGGTAGCTGTCTTCAAGGTTTTAGATGCAGTTTGAATATCTTCACTGACATTTTAAGGTCCTAATTTAGCTTACAACTGCTATGGATTGTCATATGTTTGCAGTTTTCAAGTGGACAACTTCTAGAAAGTTTCAGTGTGTTATTTTATATCCTGAACAAGTGTAGCTGCTCTGAGAAGTGGCCTATAAATGGTGGAGAAAGTGCAATCTATTTCATTAAAGCAGAGTTTAGCTGCTGCAGATGGTTTTGAAAGACTGCTAAAATGTACACAATTGTAATAATAGTGTTTTAAAGTAATTAGATCAATACTGTACTATACCACAAAAGGTCATTTTATCAAAAGCTTCGGTTCAATCAGATTGTTGTAATACTGTATGTGCACTGTATTCTCTATATGTCTTAGTAACCTTTTTAAAGGAGGTAGATTAGGTGATGCATACAAGCCTTTATAGTTAGTGTCCTCCTTGTCTTCCTTGTAAGTTATTTATCAACAAGAATTGTCTAGCTTCCTTTTTGATGGGGTAATTCTTAATTTGAGATTCTCATCATCTTTTGTAGTGCTTTGAGTTCTGGTAAAAGTATGCCTCCTTACACTTGGGTGACTGTGGGAGAGAGAAAAGACTGAAGGCTTTAAATAGCTATGCTAAGTCTCAAAATATCATGAATCTCACTGAGTTCTCCATTGCATTAAAGTTGTGGTGATGCTTTCCTTCCTACTTTAAATTGAATTTTAACAGCACCCTTGTAACCTAGGAAATCAGGCAGAAAGATGAACAGTAGCGACAAGAGTGACCTAGGAGATCTGGGTTTTGAATGTAACTAGTGCCAGGCCTTCAGCTGCCCTGCTGCTTGTCTTTCAGCTGCATTCTAAGGTTTGAAATCTCTAGTGAAATCTTAATGTTTTCTTTAGAATAGCATCTTTCCAATTTTTCCATCCCCTCACTTCTCTTGTGAGGTTAATCAGATTGCAGGTAGTGGTAAGACTGGGAGATGACTGAGTTGCAGGTGAGGAACAGAAAAGGACGTAAAACCACTCAAGGCAGCAAGATTGTACAAGGCATTAACGGAGACTATAAGGGATGGCAGAGAGAGGTGGCCCATCAGGGTGACTGAGGTGATTTTACATTGATTGCTGGAACAGCTGCAGCAAAGTTGGAAGTAGAGACAAAGACTGGTGCTTTTTCTGCTCCAGCAATTTATCTCTGCTTCCTGCTCCTTGCACTGTAAGGAACAGAAGATACAGGACATCCTTCTCTTGATGGATGGGGAGGATCATCCATGGGCCACTCTCTTCCTGGGCATGAGTAGAGTTTTGAAACAGTAAATCATACAAGCTGCAACAATAGTTTTTCTGTGGTGACTGTGTTTATCTCCCACTTGGGAGATAAAATATTAGTTTAGTAATAAACTAAATGCAGTGAATGCACTTATATGATCTTATATTGGGAACAGCATACTGTACCTTGAAGAATATGTGTAACAGGTGTCCTGCTGTATCTTTGCAGACTTCCTGCTTGAATCACACGTGATTCTTGAGCCATGTCCTCCTAGAAGCACGTCAGTGAGGTCTAAGGAGTGGGGAAAAAAGCTGGAGAAGTGATAGCAAGCAAAGAAGCAGAAGGAGTGAATGGCAGGCAGAGAAATGGAGGAAGAGGGCAGAAAATGGAGAGAGGAACAAATGAATCAGTCAATTCCAATCAAATAGACTAGTATTAAAGATAGGAAGTTGCAAATTAATTTTGTTGAAGGCCCTGTGAATCTGAATCTCCCAAAGGAGCACACCTTGTTTTTGTAACAACTGGGAGAGAAGTATGGCAAAAGCTGTTATTCAGTAAATTCCATAATAGTGGAAACACATATTCACTGAAACTGTTAAAAGATAATTTTGGAACAAATAAGGTCCTTCTACCCAGTAGGCAGTGAGATTCTGGAAATTCCTGTGCAGGAGGTTGTGGAGGCAGATAGTATCAGCATGTTCAAAAGTGGGTTGAACAAATCATGAGCAACAGGTCCATAAACAGATACAAAGAGAAAAGTCAGGCATGTACCCTTTAGCACCCCTAATCCAGTGGCTGTGGATTCTGAGGGAGTACAAAAGGAATGGACTACAGAGAGTGTCCACTGTCACCTAATTGAGGAGTAGGCTCTTACCACTGCCAGGAGTAGGGTGCTGAGTTAAATGACCCCAAATGGTCTTTCTATGCTCTATGTGGAATACCCACAAAATGACCTCCTTCCCCCACCCCATTGTCCCTCATTCTACCCCACTAACTTCAGGCTCTTTTCTATTTCCTTGTTCCAGATGACATGGCTTTTAGCCACAGAAAATGCTCAACTTCTGCCCTTCTTGCCTCTCTTCTTTTTATGCTTTGCCATTTAAAGCAAGCTCTTATTTCCTGTCACTCAGCCGCTTCTTGATTTCCTGAAGGATTAACCTTCATACATTTGTGTTCCTGAAATTAGACTGTAAACTTTTCAGAGTAAAGCACTTCTTTAATTTTTGTCAGTGTTGGCAAAGCAGTATGTAAATTTCCATCTATGTTTAAATGTTCTTTATTAAAAAAATAGGTTTAGTCTTTGGGCTTGTAGGTGACATCCTATCCTCTCTTCCCCAAAAAAAGTTCTGCTTATGTTGCAAAATTGCCTTTTTTCCCCCTTATCTGATAGAGGTAAATAAGTGAGTTGTTTTATTCAGCAGCTGTTGTATTATCTTGAATATGTGATTTGGTTATTTTCCGGTTTTATGCACACCAAGGTTATCACAGCTGTTACTTTGTGATACTACTACTTTGTAATAGGATAGTGTATTTTGAGATATATTAGTGTTGGGGCTTTTTTCTTCCTGAATAGTGGCAGAGAAATAATGAAGCTGTCCAACAGCTAATCTCTTTCTTTGGTGTCTTTGTGCTCCTATTTCACCTTCCACCTCAATATCTAGGAGGACTGTAACTATTTGTTAGGGAAATATGAGTCAAAATGCATAGCTATTACAAGTGTTGAGACACTCCAGTGTCAAGTACTTAGTATTCAGTGTGTGTACTCTTAATGACTATAAATATTACGTTATGTATGAGGTTTTGTAATGTATCAGGTATGTGTTGTACATTGTTTTTCCCACAAAAACCGCAAATTTTCTAACCCATGGACTGTGCATCTCTACTTTTTGCATTGCATTTCAAGGATTTTGCCTTGTATTTCATAGAAGAGTCTTATTTATGAGGACATGTAAAGTCCAGACAAATAATTTAGCTTTGAGATTGTTCAGGTGCACATTTCACTGCATGCTGAGTAGCACAGAACTAGCCATTTAAGGTGTATTTATTAACTAGTACTGGATTTTTTCAGGAAAGACTGAAAAGTTGGGATTGGACAGCAGAGGCTTGTGTGGTAACACCTTGCAGTGGGGATACAACAAGGGGTCCAGCTGTAAGTGGTAGCAGCAGAGTGAAGGGCTGTGGGTAAGTGGGGATGTGCCATGACCTCTTTCATGGCTGGCTGAACAGCTGGGTGAGATTTTTTAGTGATTCACAGCTGGACTTAGGTAAGGGTAGAGTACTGATTTAGCTTTGGATCTGGAAAGGAGACCTATCTTTTACCTACTGAAGTCTGTTGTGTTTCCAGCAGTCTTCGCTGATGCTGAACAAATGAGGAGAAAAAAATGGAGCTAGAGTTGATGGCTGAACTATGACATACTAGGAAAGAGTGAAAATATAGGGTGGGATTAGATGTAACTCTTAAAATCAGGGAACAAGAGAGAAAACATGTATATTGCCAGATCCCTTTCCACTAGTAAATCTTACAGTCTTTGGCAGAGACTCTGAGCAATCTCTATGCTTCTTTTCTAGGTTTTCCTTTCCTTCATCATAGTCTAATGTGTTCCAAGTCACCAGTGTGGTGTAAGTTCTGGAAGAAAGAGCTAGCTAGAGTGCCTGTTCTGGCCCATGGAACTGGGCCTCTTTCTGCCCACCATCTCAGCCTTGTAAAGTGCTAGTGTCTCTTGCTTCCTTATCCTTCTGAGCTGAGCATGTTCTGGTCCCTTTTCTTTCCTGATGGTTGCACTGATCCTTCAGCAGTAAACCATTACATCTGCCAAAGTCTGCAGCCTATGCCTACAGGGAACTGAAGAGGCAAGGTTGTCCTGTTGACAGAAAGAAAATGTGTATTAGGAATTAAAAAATAAGCAGACATAACCATTCTTGTTTTATTAATTTACTTGCAAATGAAGTAGCAGTGATCAGCTAAAACACTGAATGTGTATATAGATTTTTTTTAAATTACTAAGGTATCTGGTCATGAATCAGAGTAGCTTGATGAAAGGGAAAGAGGAAAGTGTTTTTAAAGTACTTAAATGGGCAAATGGGATAAACCTGAGTTGCAAGGTAATAGAGAAATTGAAATTTGTCATCTTTCTTTATGTAGTACTCTTTGGTGATTGGAAAACTATTTTATTAGCTTGAAAGGTTTCTAGTCAAGAGGATACATCTAAACTTCACTTGTGAGTTATGAGGACATTTGACTGTGTGGAAGGTGAGCGTGTTTGAGCATTACACAGCAGACTACTGTATGCCAGGCAAATGAAAGATTCTTTGGTCAGTATTTTTACTAATTCTCCTCTCATGTACACATTGAATGTCACACCTGGAAAGTCATTTAGTTGCTGTTGTAGCAAATTATTTCTTTTCAGAGGGAGAATCTCATTTTTTTAGATATTAAAATAATGGAACTATAATATTTGCTTAGATGGGCTTTCCTGAAAGATAATGTGTCATATCCTAATGACATACTAGATCCAGTGTTAAATTTCAGTCCTTGCTGGAGGTAGTGAATGAACTGTGTCCAGAAATAAGTGTGTTTGCCTGTCCCTGCTTACATTACTAGAGTTCAAGGTCATTAAAACAGTTTGTAGAATTTAATGTACAAAATGTATTATTTACCCATTTTTTTTTTCTTTAAAGTGCTAGACTGTTTACTGAACTTCACTGTTTTATATATAGGCAAGTATTTTCTCAGCTGGTTATGCACAGAGGGTAAGCATTTTTTTGTCCTTTATTTATTTATTAGTTTTGCTGAGACAACCATATAGAAGAAACCATTCTTGGCTTTGGTGTCTGAAGGAAAGATCTCTATTTTTGTTTAGTGTGCTAAACAGGGTTATTTTCTAGTAAGGGTTATATAATATGGTTATGAAGTTATCCTCTCTTCCAGAGGGTCATATATATATGATCTCTGGTCAGTACAGAGAAACTCACACTTTTGACCTTTCTGTCTCTTTGGACCCATTACTTGTTGGACATAATGGTCCTTCTAAAATTGCTTAATTGTTCCAAAGAGATCATTTGTGCTTACTCTGTTATTGCCATTTGATGCTGCCTCTCTACACACTGCCAAAAGTCCATGGTATATTACATTTTTATTGTTATGTAAAGCAGCTGTAAGAAAAACTGTGGCTGTCTAAGTGTATTTGAAATCTTTGCTATTGGCTACTTCATTTTTTCCCTTTATGTCTCTAACTTTTACAGTTATAGTTTTGCCACCACAGGAAGCTAATGAAAAGCAAACATATAGATTGTTTAAAAAAAAAAAAGGTAATGCTATGCACAGATTCACATAGCTTCCTTACTCATATTTATTATTCTGTTTCTCAGTATAAGAAAAGATACGAAGGACATGCTGGGGTGTTTTTTGGTGGGAGGATTGGGGATTTTATCTTTTCTTTGCATTGTTTTGGCTGTTAAAGTCCTCTGATTTTAGGAGACTTCAGGAGTTGTAGACCTAGTGGCCGTACAACAGACAAAGAAGATAAACGTATGTGCGGTGAGACATTGATCTGGATGAAGGGTGGTCTGTTTAACTCCTTTTCTTTAATCCTTGCATGCCTGTGGGCAGTCAGGCCCGTGTGCATCCTTAGCACACTCGCAGGGCTATGAAGGGTGATTTCTCTTATGTGTTCAGGTTTCTCTTTACAAGTAGTACTGAAGAAAACAAGGGCTGAAATTATCCTATATTTTTGATTCTTTCTGTACATCTTTAAGTATGCAGTAGAACGCTATGTCTCGTAGGAGTAAAATGACGATGTGTATACATTTAAGGGTCTGACTTCCCACAAAAGCTGTTTCCAGTAAGAGTACTCATTGAGACGATGAGTCTCTTGATCATTCTTTGCCCTAGTGGGAAAAGTGTGTGAAACCAGCACAACAGCCACCGGGCAACCTCTCTCACCATTTCTAATCCATGCTGGTCACAGCTGCTAAGACGTTTTTAATAGGTAGACTTTTTCTTAGTTTAAGCTGTTTTTCTGGTTTAATTGGAGCTTGCACAGCTTAGATCTTGCTTTCTAGTCTTTTCAGAAATATACCTGAACTCAGTTGACACTGAACCAGAGCTGCCTTCTGTAACCTGGGCTGGGGAGACATACCTACTTGGTTGGGATCTGTTCTACATGGATTAAAGAAACAGAAACTATAAAGATTAAAAGATGCTCAGGAGGGGAACATGTACTTGGATTTTGCCAGCAGTTAAAAGTAAATCCCTTACACTAAGGAAGACTCTAAATGGTGCCTCTCAATATGTGTTTTGCAGTAGTTGAATTGTTCAAGACTGAACCACTACCGGACTTCAACTTTGAAATGATGAAGTAGATTTTAGCTTGATTTTTCTTTCTCCCCCCATTTCATTTTGCAAATTATGAGGTAATTCATAGTCATTTGCACACTTTAAAACTGTTAGATACTATCTAGGACAGCAGCTCTAGGGTAGCAGTCTTGAATCAGATCTGCTTTTTGTCAGCAGTGTGTTTAAAGCATGTATGTGTGTGCAAACACATATTTTGCATTCACTTATCACAGTGCAGTTGATGTTTTGAGAAAGAGGTTTATTTTTTCTTTACTTTTTCCCTCCTGAATGTGCAGAAGTAGGTGTGTGGAAAAGAATTACTGTAAGATCAAGTTTCCTTTATTTCAGCATTTAATTTTACTTGTGAAGTAGACAGAGTATGTGTTTTCATAAACTGCAAACATTGCATCACCCAGGAGAAGAAGCACACATACAGAAGTCTCTTAGGGGTGTGCAAAACCAACTCCAAGGATAACACTGACTTGCTAGTTAATACCAGGAGTATAAATGGTAAAGTCAAACTTCTTTTCATGACTGGGAGGGGATCAGTGCTGCCATAATGTATATTCTTGTCATTATTTTGTAGTAAAAAGGATAACACCATTCTAGATCTGCTGCAACAGAATACCTGCAGGAGTGTGTGTGTTCACATGTAAGTGAACAGAGTGAGTACAGCTGTGGGGGTGTACAGGTTTTGTATATTCCAATTTTATATATGAAATAGTGTCTGTATGATCAGAGCTACATACAACAGGAACATTATCACACAAGTTTATTAAAAGATATATGACATTATAGAAAATTCAATCTGAATGTTGTTACACTCAATCAGGACACCTCATTTTGTATATCACCCATCTGGGTTTCCTTTTTGTGTCTGATCCTGTCATCAAGTAAGAATTAATTGTACACTTGTTGCCTTAACTAATCATAGCAGGCTTTCTTCTAGTTTTTGCAGTATTTTGACTTAGAACAATGAACTTCCTAACTGTATGAGAACACTTTATTTATTTATTATCTGTTTCACTGTTGAAAATACACCTTTAAAAAAAAACTAGTTTTAATTATATGTATTGTCAACAAAGGTTTCTCAGCTCCAGAAATTTGTTTTCAAGTCCTCAAAGCTGGGCACTATAGGTGAGCCCTTTTCACGTGTATCAAATGTATGCTGGTGTAAAGATCAAGGATCCCATCATCCTGCAGAATGAAGCATTGAAATGTGTATTTTTCCTCAACTTCAGTGTTGTTTCCATTAAGATAAACGAGGAAGGTTGGAATTGGGTATAGTAAGACACAGTGCAGGCTGGTGGTGGATCTAAAGGTAGGCAACTTTTGTATTTAGGGATCAATTCTATAGCTGAAGTAACATAAAAGCTCTGTCATTTCTCTGAATTGACCTTTCCTGTCCTGCAATAACTAAATCAAGCAAGGTTTCCACTGAAATTGTAACACCAATGTCATCAGTCTTCAGCCTGGTGAGTTTCCTCTGAAATCTACTTCCACTTGCTTTTACAAATTTAATGCCTGTACGTGGACATCCCTGTTTAATGAAGTGTTTTAATTGACGTCGTGCTTTTTGTTTGATGCTGCTTACACCCAGATAATGGTGGTTACATGCAAATACAGATACCTTTCCTGCAAGTGCCCAGAAATGTCATTGCAAAATGGTGGCATCGATCCCTTTTTAAGCTGTTCATCCATGACCCTGATGATGGCACCTGAGAACTTGCTTATGCTCACAAAAGAAGCTGCAACTCTTGACTAATTGCTTCTACAATGAGATTTAAAATAGCGTGCTGAGTATGTGTGATACCAGAGGTTTGGGTGACGTTACATATAAAGTTCTGTTCTTTTGCTTTTTTAATTGTCCCTCTCCCTCACTAGCATCTTCATTCATACACACTGTATTTCATTCGGTTTGTTTGTGGTTTGTTGGGGTGGTTTGTTTGGTTTGGTTTTTTTCCAAATTTAGACATACCAGCACTGAATAGGGGACCATTTGTAATGCTTTTGATATTTGTTTTCTCATTTTCTGTCATAAACCTTATGCCTAAAGTTCATAGGTTTGAATTTCTTTACTTCTTTGCTCATCTTTCTCTGATTCTCCTAGTAGGTAGGTAAGTTTACTCTGGAAGAACAGACATTGACTCTGTCTGGAAGAACACAATCAAGATGAAATACTTCAGTCATTTGAAGTTAGCAGTCATGAACTGCTAACTTCATGCTGCACTGAATTCTAGTGTAAGAGAAAATAAATTAGAAACATCTGTTTTCTTTTTCTCATAACAGAAGAACCAAGAGAGGTGTTTTGTTGAAATCAAAGAAGGCAAATAGAAAAGCAATAAAAGAAAGGTATTATATGTGTATTTCACTCATATAATTAGTCTCTGGAACTTACTGTCGTAGGAAATTATTGAGGCCAAGAGCATAACAGAATTTGAAATAAAATTGGGCAGGCATGTGGCTGCCATCAGTGTTCAAAGTCAGTGTTATTAATTATGGTTATTTGGGAGCAGTATTAAGCTCATGCTCCTAGGTTTAAGTAAGATACCTTGAGGTCTTGGACCAGAAGAGCATGGTGAAGGGGATTTTTGGGGCTGGTGGGGGAGTTGTTTTGTTTGTTTCTTCAAATTAAACTTACTTATAGACTAAACTCTGAGCAATACATTGAGATCTTTGTCCAATCCCAGCTTGCACAAAGAGTGTTTTTTTCCCTGCTTCCACATACACGTGTGCACACCTGTCTTGTGTCTCTTTGGGACCAGAAATCCTCCTCCCATACTGACTTCATGCCTTTTCATGCTCCTTTTCCACATCCCATTCCATATCAGGTCATCCCAGAAATGACATTTATGCATCGTGTCTGATCAGGTTGCAAGGGAATGCCTACGGAAATGACCTACAAAGTGAGCAATAGAATCTAAAGACTTATGAATGATTAATACCTACACAGAGCAGAAGCCACAGTGGTGATTAAACTTGAGTGTGCTGTAATGAGTGAAATCACTGTATTTCTGTAAAGGAAGTGATGATGGTAGCAAGCTCTTTACCAAGGCTTGCCTTTTTAATAAGTGGCACTTCATGTTACAGAATTAATTCCACCGAGTGGAAAAATATCAGGAGTGAAGGAAGAAGTCTGTTAAAAGGCTAGACTATTATAGTTGACATTTATGCCTGCAAATCTCAGCAGGACTTTAAACTACACAGTTTCTACATGTTGGGGCTAGGGAGGATTAGTACCTTGATACGCTAAAGATTTATTAAAAAACAAAACAAAACCAAAAACACACCCCTCAAAAAGAACCAAAAACCACATAACAGAAAAACCCAACACGAGCCCACAGCTGTAGATTCAGAGACAAAAGAAAAAGGTAGTTGATTAAAAACTAATAGAAACAATAATTAGAAGTAGCTAGGCTTAAGCAGAAATATTCTTGGCCTCCAAATTCTCTTTTTAGGAGTGTAGGAAAGGTAACTTGAATAAATAATGTGTCTTTAAACAAAAGAACCTTATAATGTCTCCTGTAGAGGAGTTCAGGTCTCTACAAAGCTCTGTGCTTTCCTTATAAGGTTTTGCTTTTCTGTAATTATCTATAAACTACTGTCAGTTTAATGACAGAAGCAAAGCTTGTTTCTTGTTTTGAAGATGCTCAGCAGCAGCATTGATTGATAACAAACTTTTAGATTTTACTCTTCCATAAAAATGCAGTATTTTGTCTTTTCTTGGGATGCAGATGCAGCAAGGATGCTTTCAAAAGTGTTCTTTGCTGACAGTGGGAATTACGAATGCCATTATTACTGATTGGGCTAAGTGTGATGAAGCAACCCCCCCAATCCAAGTGCTCTGCAGTGATCTGGCTTTTGGAGTTGCTGCTGGCTTTGTTGGGGGGATTTTGCTGGATTCCCAAGAGATTTCTGTGCCCTGCATTGCATATGAATTAATGCTGTTGAACTTGATGGAATTTTTGTCATTGACTTCAACTAGCCCAGGCTGATACAGAAGCACTTGCCTTTAGAAAGAGACTTGACAAATGTATGCTTACAGGTTAGATCTTTAACAATGAATGGCCACAAACTTTGAAGTAGGGAAAGAAACTTACTCTTTAGTGGCCTTGTGCTCACTAAGGGCATTATCACCTATGATGATAAGTTTTCCCATTTTGAAACAAGGACCATGTGAATGAGGAAAAGGCTTAATTCAAATACATACAAAGTAATGGCTCATCTGTCAGCTTCTGGAATCCTGTCCACTTTATCTAAAATAGTGTATTGGAGAAGTAAGTGGATTATGGAGAGGAGAGATTGAAATTATTAAAAAAGGAACAGGAGGACTTCTCCTGTAAAGTAAAGACACAGGGATTGTTTCCTCGGAAAAAAAAATACACCAAGAAAAAACAAACCAAACCAAAAACAAACAAACAAACAAAACCCCACAAAAACAACCAACCACAAACTAACAAACATACCATTTACAGAATCACAGAACATGCCAAGTTGGAAGGGACCCACAAGGATCATCAAGTCCAACTCCTGGCTCTGTGAAGCACCATCCTCAAGGATCACACCATGTGCCCATCAGTATTGTCCAAACACTTCTTGAACTCTGTCAGGCTTGGTGGTGTGACCCCTTCCCTGGAGAGCCTGAATATTTTCTTTATTTTTTTAACCTTGAGAGAAAAGAGAGAGGAAAGCTTTTTTTCCTCTTCTGAGACAAGAACAAAGGCATATGGAATGAGATTAAAAAATAGTGAAATTTAATTTGTTCACTTTTTACAGAACAAAATGGGGCACGGGGGTTCCTTGCTGTGTTACATTACTGAAAGCAGCAATTAAGCAAGCTTCAAAAAGTCTCAGGCTTCTGTGGAGGGCAAAATCAGACAGAATTACTGCAGCTTATTCATAATACTGATTTCAGAAGGAAAACATGGATGCTTGGTGTTGAGGCTCAAGCAGTTACCACTGAGGGTGTTACTAGGGTAGAGGGAAAGACTTGGCAGAAACCTTCTGATGCCCATCTCTGATCCATTTGACTCTGGAAGCCAGTGAGATATGAGGTGTTAAACTAGGTGCACATCAGATCACATCCCGCCTGGTGGTTCTATATTTCTTTGATAAGCTAGTAGATGAAATTTGCACTTGACCTGTGATCAAAATCTTTGCAGTCATGCTATCTCTACTGTACTAACCTGGGAACTGAACTTTATTTTAACATTGTTTTATAGGAGGAAAAATGTACTTAGAAAAAAAGCCTTTATAAGTCATGTTGTAAAAAGGTTCTTGCTGTATGAAACACATACTCATATATATATGTGTGTGTATATATATAACAAAACCACTATTAAGAGTGATTTCTAAAAGTATTTTCTGTTATATTTTTTGTCAAATTAATATGTCTCTCAGAGAATTGAGACTTAAAGCACAAAACAAGGACTTGCTTTGGTGTTTTACTCGAGTACTTAAGGTTGACTTTACCTTATCAGATTTCAAGTTTGTAGTATCATTAACTCATGGCTTGAAAGTTGCAGGAGTTTTGTGTATAATTATATAGAGTGAATTAAAAAATCATACTAGTATTGGTTAGCTTCTAATCTGTTAATGATACTGTCATTGGGTGATTTTTTTGTGAGTAATGTCTTCTGCTCTTTTGACACATACAAGCTCAGCAGAAGAGAGTTATTTTCAGCTATTTTATCTTAACTGGAAAAAAAGTTGGCTTATCATAACCTGTAACTACAATATAATTTTTTTTAAAAAAAAGGATAAATCACTTGTAATGATAGGAATGTCAGCTGTCCTTATTCTCACTAATCTATTCTCACTAATTTGTTAAGAAGGCAGTTTGTGTGTACTCTAAGAGTTTATTTACTGTCCTTTCTGAAATGAGGTCTTGAGATAGAAACTTTAATTAGGAAATACCTGCTTATTATTTTATCTTGGAAGTTCAGGTGTTTGAACATCGTTATTTCACTACAAGAAATATTTTAAATGCCTTTTAGTAAGAAAAATCAAAGTGAACAGCTCTGGAGTGGCTAGAAACAAATCACTTTTCTTTGTGCTTAGAGGGATTTTCCCTACCTTCATACCTGAAAGCCCTGCGATTTGTAGCTAGTGAGAGATTTATTTCTCTTATGTTGTTATGTATGTAAAATTGCATCAAGCATGGGTATTAAAGGTATTAAGGCTGGCAGTTCTTCCAGGTGTTTTGCCATACCTCTGAGTGCTATTATGTTGTTTTCATATTTGTGCCTAATTAGAAGCAACATTTTCGGTTTGTGTTCAAAAACTTAATAGTGTAGTATTAGGTGCAAACTGCTCGTCTGTCTCTATGTCAGTTTTGCAGTTTCCGGGGCATTTATGGAAATGGTTACAGCATAACAAAAGCAAGGCTCAACTCTCAAAACATATGCCTAATCTTGTCACTGTTGCTTCAAAGTATAACTTGTAACAATGCTGGGGTTAAAAGGTTAGAAAATGTATGCTGTTCTCTGTCTCTAAAACACTTGGATGTTTCTGTGAGGTGTGCTGTCCTCCTTCTGCCTCTACAATAGAGAACTTCATGCTAGAACTACTACCAATTAAAATGTTACTGCCATCCAATGAAGAAATGTGTATTTTTGACCTTTTTTTTGTGAATTTCTTGGATTGCACCAGAAGTTTGTTAGGAAAATGTCTTTCTTTTTTAATGACTAGAAAAACCTCCCTGGCAACATACAAGAAGTATTATTTAACATGAGCAGTTTCAGGTAATTAAAGTGTGAATTTAACATTTTTTTTATTTTTTTTTATGGCACTGAAAAGTTTAAATTTAGTTTAAACTAAGAATGTCAGTGATCAGCTGAAGAAGCAAGTTTCTAAGCCATGTGGGACCAGGAGTAATGTTGAGGATGATGCCTGAATTTCTTGTGCTCCCTGGCCATTCCCTGTTCCCTGCCTGCCATGGTCCTCTGTCAGCAGACCTTAACTGCCACACATGGGAGTTGTCTTTTAGTTTATTAAATTGTTGCTAAGTTGCCTCTCTTTGGTGGAAATCAGGGAGGAAAAGACACCAAGTGTTGGTTTGTGTTAATGTAACAAGTTTTTCATAAAAGGTGTAAGTGATATAATGCCTTAATTTGAAACTATTACTGCCTGTCACTTCATGCTTCATTGTCATTAATGTTTCCTTATGTTTGGAACGTTTCCCCATAAAAGAGTCATAAAGTAAAGGTATTGGGAAGTTCAAATTTTTTTGCATTGTGTGGGGAAGTTGCTTAATATCAATTGCCAAATAGGGTTCTGGAGAAAAAAAAAAAAAGTAATTTTTGAAGGACTATATGTGTTCTTCAAGTTAAGGCATGCAAGTTGGCCAAGAAACTATACATTATTTAAGATCACTGCTTAGTCCTCTTGTGGCTAATGTGGACTCAATTTAATGTTCCTAATACTTCGAGAACAAAAAAATAAACAAAAGTTTGGAAAGTCACTGCAAATGCCTGTTTAGGCTATCCTTATGCATGTGAATCTGCTGTAGAAAAAACAAAGTTCTATTTTTCTTATTAAATCTCTTGATGGATTCTGGGGGTTTTTTAAAGGTTTTCCCCTCTAACCAGCTTTGATATATTTGTATCTACTACAGTAAATGTTGGCTAGCTATTGTGTTATTTATGGGAACAACTTGCAGTGGTATATAAACAATTTTTAGTGGCTGTTATGTAGTTGGCTGGCAGCTGTGCTGTATTACAGTGTAAGTAATCTTGTTTTACTTAAAGCAAACTCTCATCTTAGATTTCTGTTTCTAGTCTGTGCATGCCAGAGTTTCAACACTCAAAGGCAGTGTTTCCAAATTACTTTACTTTCCTGCCAGGTAATTTTGATAGTTTAGAACTGTGAAAATCAGGAAAGAGTTGCCCTGGGTAGTACAACATAATTGAGAATATTTTGTTGTTGTTTTGAGAAGAGTAACCAAATTTTGAGCTGTTATTGGCTGGTTTGTTTCGTTTTGCTGTTAGCACCCACACTGAAATAGGTTCATTCAAATGCAGTGATCTTGGTTTATTGAGTGAGTGGCAAGGAAAGGAGATTTAATGTAGGTAAAGGAGAAAGGGAAGACATCGAGATTAGACTTTTTCTTCTTTCTATCTTTCTTTCTTTAAGATATGTTGTTCAAGACGTACTGTGTTTTGTTCAGCAACATAGTGTTATCAGTATCAGCACTGGTATGCTGATGGGAAGCAACATAAAGATGTGAAGCCAAGATAATGGGATGGCCTGTTTCTCTGGTTAAGTGATGTTGACTCTACCTATCATACATCTAATAGGAGGGGAGAATTAATCAATCTTTGTTAATTGATTGGCTGATGGATTGTTCTAATTTGTAGCACGTTTTTTAGGGCAAGCTTGTTGGTGGGTAGGTAGATGATGGGACAGGTAAATCAGTTTAGGAGCATGTGGTACAGGAGCAGGTTTCTTTCCCTTAGGTTATGTTCTCTTGAAAACTTAAAAGTTCCATATAAACTAGTAATCTTAAAATACTACTTCATCTGTTCTGAGTACAACCTTTAAGCAGAATCCCTGCCATTTAGTGCAAGAGAGATAGTAGTGTGTCTCTAGTCTGGAAATGTATTGACTCCTCTCTTTCAAGTAGCCTTTTTCCTCCCCATGGAAGTAAGCAAGTCAGCTCAAGTTGGGTGAAGCCTCAAGAACCTTGTCCTTATTAGTTCGAGGAACCTCGATAGTCTTGTTTGCTTTCAATTTTCAGCATAGCATAGGCATCTTGCCAGATGTTACACATTAACTTTCTGGGGCTGTTTTTTTTCAAGCTGGTTTGTAGCTGCAGTTGCCCTTTTAATTCAACTTATTTAGGGAATGCATTTCTTGATCTACAGAATTATAATGAAATCAATAGGGCAAATGAATGATAAAGTCCAAAATAATCCATGCGCTATGTTAGCTTTGTGCTGGGTAGGTAGGCTTATGAAATAGGTGGGATCCTCTATTTTTTTTTTCTTCCTTAACAGGACAAGTGACTTGTAAAGAGACGAGTCCAGATCATGTGGGTTCAAATGTATTACTTTTACAACTGATGTGCTACAAGGCTTCTAAATATTTAAGGTGTACTGTGGGGGGGTTTATCTGCTTAGAGAGATGGCCTTCCGTATTCTCACACTGATGAGAACAGAACAGGAGATGGGCATGACAGGCAGAAACACAGATGTAGGTCTCAGCTTGATTCTGGAATGACAAGTTAATTGTAGTAGATTTCTATTTTCCTTAATGGATAAAGCACAGTATTTAGGAAAGAGCCCTGTTATCATTCAGTGTAGCACCTCTAGGGCTTACAGAGGGAAGGAGGTATTATTGAGCTGTTTAGTTGTCAGAAGGAGTAGTTTCCTTTCCATGTATGAAGAACCTACTATATCCCAGTAAGTGCCATGAGGAAGTAGATTTGTTTTCTTTTCGGGAGTATACCACATTTGAGATTAGTGACACAAGAACTTTCATATTTATTAGTAGTATTGATTGTCTTTTATTTGTCTTTAATTATAGGTCCGTCAATCTGATGCTAGGCAACCAGTTTAGGGTATGCTTGCTTTATGCAACCATTAAAATTACAGAAATAAATAGGTTCACTGCTTATATTTTTACACCAATTTCCAAAAACCTGCTGGAATATGAAGAGGCCCCCCAAAAATGGTGTAGTTGCAGAAATAGTGCATTTGTTTTGCTTACCAACTGTAAATTACACATCTGTGCTATAAATACATAAATAATTTGCAGATGAGGGCTGATAATGTGTAATGATTTCTGTCCCCATGTTGGTAGTTGATAGTCTACAGACAAATGGCAGGAAGGAAACTGATTTAAAAATTACATGAGGTTATGTTGGCAGACCACAGATTCTACCATCACATCTTCTTGTCATTTTAAATGAGATGTTGGTAATTGTTAGGTGGGTCAGATAATGTTACTCTTTCCCAGTTTGTTTTATTTTTCTTATACAGGAAATAATGGAACATGTAAGGTCACATTTTAATTTATTTAAAATGGGACATTTTAAGAGTTTAATTTTTGGTCACGGCCTCAAACTAAGTCTGTGAGGAGAAAAGAAAAAAAATTGCCTACAATAAAAATAATTTCATTGATTACATAGTCTGGCATTTTCTGTATTTCTATACTGTACATACTAAAGTCTCAGCCTTTCTGCAGTCATGTTTAACACTGAAAATGTTCCTACATGTACATAGTGGGACAAACTTCCAGTACTTTGCAGTAGAGAAGGCTACAAAGAAGCCACTGGAAAGAAAAACTGAAACCCTTGAGAACTGAGCAGGCTGGATTTATTTTCAGTTTTGGAACCAACGTTAACTGGATTAATTTCTCTTGAACCTTTTTATAAGGACTTGCTCCTAAGTTGGAGTGATTATTGTTCAACTAAATAGAGCTGCAGCACACTCCTGAGAATATCATAAGTCTCCTCCTGACCTCCCTGAGGTCAAAACTGAGATTTTATTTTAAATCTTTGAAGCCTGGTTTAGAAGTCAAACTCGGCAGTGAAATTGTTTAAGAGGGTTGGCCTTTTCACCAGGTAGCTTAGTAGTAGCTTCAAGTAATATTTTGCAGAGACTGAAATATTTCAGGTAAAAGTCCTAACTTTGCAAGTACCCCATGGTATTTCTGTTCCTATTGTATAAGAAAAAGAATGAGATCTTGGCTGTGGTAACTCTTGGTTGTTGTGTGATCTTATTGCCAAGTATTTTTTATATAAATTGGAAAATGTAGTTTGTTTGGTTTTTTTCCTTCCCACAAAGAAATCCCCCTGATCAATTTTCCTTGAAGTCTCGTAAATCCCTGCATTACACCTTATCAGCTCCATTATCAGAGCTATTTGGTTATTTAGTTCTTTTTTTAACCTAGTATTGAAGTAATTCACTGCACCGTTTATCCTCCAGCTTAAGCTTTGTGCCATTGTTCAAACCTTCCTAATTTTACATTGGGTTGTTACTTAAGGGAAAAGCTTTCCCAGATGCTAAAACAGAAATTTTGTGCATGAAAATTCAGAGAAGAATGATATTATTACTAACTCCAGAAATGTGGTGGGATTTGTAAGGCACTTATGCTTGTGCAATAATATTATGACTGCATTTTAAATTGAAGACAGAAAACACAATGCTTTCAATGACTTACAAGAAAAAAATAATAGTATTTGCAGCTTTGTACTTGAGAACCATATCCCTGAACTGAACTAGAAGGAGAATTAAGTTCTATTTTCAAAATTTTATGTTTGAATTGCTGTAGCAATATTATGTTCCATCTTTGCTCACTTACCTCTCTACCTCTTTTGCTCCCTTCTTATGTTTTAACTAAAGCCAGCTACAACTTTTTCTCTTGCTGTCTTTTCTCTCTATCTCTCATTGAGCCTGCAGGAATTTCACCTGATATCAATCCATCAGTTTTAGGTTAACACAGAGGGGCAGCTTGGTTGTGTGTAGTGATAGTGAGCAGAAATTGCCACTGATTCATGTAGGCACGTGGTAATTCAGTGTGTTACCTTTAATTTGCCACAGTTGCCCAGGAGTGGTTTTCCTGTGTTGTGATTTCTTTTTTTTCCTTTAATTTCCATTCTTTGACTTAAAAATGGGAGGCATCTCATTTCTAAACTACTTTGCCAAAAAATAGCAATTAAATGGATGGCCTCGGGTATCCTTTTAACTACTTCTGTTTTGTCTATTTGGATTTCTTCCTAATAACTGTGTAATGTTTTAATGCTTATTTTATAATTGAAAAACCTTTGTAAATTGTATACACAGGTCTTTGGATTGTATTGTAGCAGGCTTGGCATAGTGGGGTCCTGCCCAGGAATGGAATGTCTCGGTGCTATTGTTATAAAAATAATAATAATAATAATAGATTTTGGTAGCTAAAGCATGTGCAGAAGATGAAAATTTATTTCTAAAATTAGAATTGTGCATTAATATGAAGGTCTTGAAGTGATGTTTGGGCCAAAGGATTAGCTGCATTTTGTTTTGTTGGTTTTCACTCCGTCCTTCAGCACTCCCATTTTAAGACAGCTTGCTTGAAGATCTGTAGAGCAAAATGTCTTTGAATGGAGGATTTGGTGTTTGTTTTCAGTGGCTAAAATGAATGAGCTGTCCTGCTCCTTTGTAAAGGTGGCACCTGCCTCCCTCAGTGATCCTGTATTTCTGGGGTGCTTTTCCAATCT
Organism: Phylloscopus trochilus trochilus; assembly: GCA_016584745.2. Lineage (NCBI taxonomy): Eukaryota > Metazoa > Chordata > Aves > Passeriformes > Phylloscopidae > Phylloscopus > Phylloscopus trochilus. The sequence continues at coordinate 38,325,898 of WQNJ02000546.1, forward strand.
CTCCACCAGATTCAGCTGAACAATATAAGTTCAGGGCAAGTTCAGGGTGGACCCACGTGGTGGGCTACAAGAAAAGAAAGTGTATTTACCCTGAGGTCAGGAGTGGGTTGGGAAGATCAAGGTGCAACAGAACTTCATGTGAGAATAATATCCTGCCTACCTAGCATCCAAAACCTCTAATGTGTTTTGGGTTTACATCTTTGGAGAAGGAAAAGAAAAAAAAAAAAAGGGGGGGGGGGGCGGCGGGCAGGAAGAAAAGGGAGAAAAGGTATCTTCTAACATTCAGCTATTTCCTATAGCTGCCTAGTAAGTCCATAACTAAAATGTTCCAGGTTCAGCCATTAACTGTTTCTTGCTAGAAAACAAAGAAGCAGCAAAAAAAATTGATGTTGCTGTCAGTTTGTAATGGTGCAGTTTTTACTTTGGAGATCATTAGATTCTCTGCCACCCTGAAATTCCCATGTGCCGTTAGTATGTTGTTTGCTTTCTGATTTGAGCTATGTCCCTTGGAAAAGGTCATGTCTGCAGTGTTTTTAAAATTTATGTTTATTTTCCCCAAGTGTGCAACTTCAAAACAGCTCAGCTACTAGCACCAGACTCTTCATGTTTAGGACAAAATAGCCTCAAAAATAGCACCTAGGGATATGGAGTAGTTGGTATATGAGTTTGTGGGTTTGTTACTTGCAATTTTAAGTGAAATATATTAGTTTTTATTAGGTGTTATTTCTTTCATCATACCATGGAATCACCCTTCTTCTCATTGCCCTGACAGATAGCAGTCTCTGGCACTTCTAAACTACTCTGCTAAACATGTGCTGCTTTGTTATATCAGGGTATTAACCTAGTGTCTCTAGCATCAATTATTTTGATTTATCACTGCAATGATCTGCTATTGTGTGTCTTCTGTATCTCAAATAAGAGAAATTAAACTATTTGCCAGTCTAAATTTTCACTAAAGGGAACACTAACATTATCATTTGGTCAGCTCCTAGAAAGGACCAGGTAGTTTCCAAATGAACTAGCACGTTTACATAAACAATGGACACTTCCTGAGTCATTCTCCTGGAAAGTACCGTCCCTGTGTTCCCAGGGATTTTCATACATTAGCTATATGTGGTGAACACCAAAAAGTCCTGCCTTCCCTCCGTGGCATAGGGATATTTTTAGTGATTTGCCCAGGGTGCCAGGGCAGAGGAGGAAGCTGAGTTTGTGTGTGCTAAATATCAGGGTGGTATCATGCATTGCAGACCTGTGATGGAGGTTATGTCTGGCTAACTTCAAACGAAAAAGCCACAGGCTGGGTGCTCTTGCAGACTGTCTTGTCATTTCAGCTTTTTCCAAATGTGAAAGCGTGTGTGCGTGTCTTCTCCATGAACACTGAATCTCTGAGACAGAGTTCTGTGTTTATGGTTGCTCAGTAGTGCAAGGTATCAGCAGCTAATTTGCCTAGGTATCAATCTGCTCCTCAGCCTCTGCTCCAGGCATTTCTAATTTGCCTGTTGGATTTTTAAGCTGGGAAAGAATACGGCGCCTGCCAGCAAATAGAGGCAGAGGCAGGTTTTTCCAAAGCAGCACAAGGCTGGTTAGGACTTGGTAAGTGCAGGATTTTGAGGTTGGTATCACTTGTGCTGAGACTTTCTCTCTGCCTTGCATCTACCAGGAGGTAATGCCTTGCATTTTCCTTCTTCTAGACTTAGAAAATTAGATATTCCATGAACAATACCTTGGTTCTGGGAGGTTTCCCAAGTGGTGTTTCCCTCATAACAGCAGTTCTTACAGTGGTTGCAGTGCATCTTCACTGAATATATCGCTGTTTTCCCAAGAGAGATCTCAGTTGCACTGCAGTGTAACAGATGCTGGTTGATAGGATAATAATGGGTTGGAATCTTTTCAGTTTTCTTTCAGATGTCATTTTTCAGTCTGAATTGCTGGTCTTTTATTCATTTCTTTCTTTGGAAGTGAAGAGGTTGTGGGCTGCTGAGTTAATACAGAAAGTTGTTGCTCACATACTCTTGTCTTGCAGTGGATACAATTTCTATGTAATTGGTTAAAATTGTCTTCTCAGTGGTCATATGTTGGACAGCTTCAAAGTGTTGTATTAGTAGATCTAGACATTTAATTTGAGCAGTGGTGACACATATCAGGCAAGGTGACAGCTGTGCCAGTGAGTCCTGTGTCCATGCATCAGTGAATTTCTTTTTGAAGCAGACAATTGCAAGGATTTTAAACAAAGAATGTGATCTTTAGCCTTTGACAGTTTCCGTATCTCCACTAAAAGTTAATGCCACTGTTCTTACACTGTGGTCAGGTATTGTTGCTTATCTGTTGTACACTAGATCTTCATGAGCTGTTTGATATTATTAATCCTAAGTTAAATAAATCTAAGCAGTATCATACTTGAAGCTGACTTGCATCTTCCTCTTTCAGTCTTTCTTTTATAAGAAATCAATGTTAATGTGTAAAAGTTGGACATGCACAGCTATTTTACTCTGTTAATTGAATTATGAAAAGCTTAAAAGGAAAGCTTAGCACATCATTGTTAAAGCCTACTGATGTCTTACAAAGATGTTGCACTCTTAATATGGCAGTATATTACTTGCATGCAGTGATAGCTCTAATTGGAAACCTAATAGGATACAAGAGATTTCTAAGACTATTACTAATGATAATGTTTTTTAAGTCTGTGGGATTTTTTTTTTATTGACAGTCCTTTGGGCTGAAGCTGGAAATAAAGTGTGAAATGTTGAAATATTTCTCATTGGTTCAGAGGGCTGTATTCAGTGCTAATCGCACATCACATTTCTTGAGTGCTGAATTGCTCTCCGTTGGCAGTTCTGGTGATATAAATTCCAAGAGTAAATCGGTGCTAACGGAGTTCAAGTACCCGTTCCCGTTCAGTAGCTCCACCTTTAGGGGAGGTGGCGAGGGGGGCGGGGATGATTGCCGGCGCAACTTGGTGTAATGACAGCGTGTCAGTAGGTTGCTAATAGGTACATAAAGAGGTGATTCCTTGGAGCGGTGGCTAAGGGTGCCCCAGAGAGTCCTTTTCAGTAAGTTTGCACAGTTAAGTTGGTGTCTTTCCAGAGGCAGAGCTTCCCGTCGAAATACAACACTTTTCCAGTCTAACATGCAAGTGGTAGCTGGAGACTACTGAGTGCTCAAATATATGGAACTGCATAGGACAGGGACAAGTCATTAAGGTGAAGTGGGATGCCAGGAGTGTTCAGGATGGAATGGCTTTTACTTTAATTTAATACTGATCTTGAGCTGTGCAGGGTTTTGTGTTCTGGAAAGAAAAATCTTTCCCTTGTGGCTGGTGCATCATTTGCAGAGAATCTGTCTTCCTTTACTGCTTTCTTACATGCTTTCGTTTCTCTAGAAGCATACTTTTAGTCATAACTTCACGATTGTTGAATTATCTAGCACTAACATATTGTGAAATTTTTTTATTAGGTTAATCTGGGAGGAAAAGAAATTAAGTTTGATAACAGAATTAATTCCCTTTCCTGATTCCCCTGCTGTCAAGAACATGTTCACCAATACTGGGAAGAGCAGGGGGAAAAAAAAGTCTCTGATCACTGCTGTTATTATGACAGTTTATGTTCTTGAAATTGTATTTCTGTTTGTAATGTTATTAACACTTAGTGATTACTCTGGTTCCCTGCATGTTAATCAAATGCATATTGTCATGTGTATATTGAATTTATTGTATTATCTTCCCTCTGAAGTAATACTGCTCCCTGATTATTGTAATATGAAAAGACCCTGGTTTTACCTTCTTAGAGGAGCCTTGTTAAAAGAAGGAGGGAAGAACAGCAAGGCTAGTTTTCATTGTATTAGGAATGTTAAGATCCGTCCCCTTCAGAACAAGGGGAGAAGAGATTTCTGAAGCCATGGTACATCCATGAAGGAAAAAGCTGTGTCAGCTTTTTCCCATTATGCAGAAGGTTTTTCCAGCTCTGGCATCTTACAAACAAAATACTTTCATAGCAGTACAGAAGGGAAGAGGCAGCAAAGGAGTCCTCTACCATTCATGAGTATAGGTTGAACTGTACTTAGAAATACTCAGTGACATATAGCACACTACCAAGTACAAGTGTCTAAAACTAGTGTCAGTATCAGTAAAATTAATTTTACCAAGCAGACATTTGATCTCTGCAACACCTTTGGTTTTTACTGCTCGTAGTGAGCTGCTGGCAGGATCTTAAATAAGCAGAGCTAATTTGAGAAAGTGCCGATTTAATTTGACACACTGATTTTAATTCCCCTAAAAAAAGTAGTTCCACAATGCAAGGATATCAACAGGGTAAGATCATGTGGCCTCATCTTAGAAATCAGTGCAGCAAAATTATAAAAGTGTAGAAAATTTTGACATTTCAGTGTCATCATTAATTTGGCTTCCTTCAATTATACTATGAGCCTTTCTTTAACAACAATGAAGGATGTATTTTACTTTTAAAGAACACACAAGATTAATAAAATTAACATAAATCCTTAATTTGTTTAGTACGGTCTTTACTGTGGTACAGTTTTATTAAGACTGAGATGGAAGAGCCGTTTCTGAAATACAGTAGGAAATTGTTCTGTGAAACTTGCCTCTTCTGTTGTATTGATAGTGTAGTATGTTTAGGAGTAGTTCTGGGCAGTGCTGCTCTTGTAACTGTCCAGAGAAAGAAGAGGGAAACCATACCCCACCTCTAGTTTCTCAGCTTTGCTAAACAGTCGGGAATGCTGATATGTTCAGGTAAATCTCTGAGTGTTTGAAAGAGATTTAATCTTTTTTAATCCCTGTCTCTACTTTAGGTGGTATTTGAAGAGTAACACTGAAATATTTCTTCCGTATCATACTTGAAGAATGTAAGAAGTCCTATTTGAGCTGTGGTAGTATTTCTAAATTATTTTGATTTATTTTATCTCTTAGTGCTGGCCCCAAAGGTGATAACATCTACGAATGGAGATCAACCATTCTAGGACCTCCAGGTTCAGTCTATGAGGGAGGTGTTTTCTTCCTTGACATCACATTTACACCAGAATATCCCTTCAAGCCTCCAAAGGTAAGAGACCTGTAGCTAACATCTTAAGTCATGAATGCTAAACGTGAATAGCATGCAGTTAGTAGAACACGGCCCATTTGAAGTCCCCTCTTAAGAACAAACTTAATCTCATTTTAGACATTACAGGAGTTTCTGTTAGCTAATGTTAACAGCTTTTCCAGTCCTCTTGATAATTATTTTAGAGCTTGCTTTTTTTTCTTCCGGCTTCTGTTTACAAGAAGTCCTAAGCAGTTAGCACAAGCACTGGGACAGGACTGAGAAACTGGGAATAAACTTGAGGAGAAATGCTACAAATACTTATTTCTCAAGCAACTCGGGTACTGTAAGCATAAGTTACATGTGTTTTGGCCTCCAAAGTAGTATTTAATTTTTCAGTTTTGTTGGACACTTGTGTTCACAAATTTGTGCAGTAACAAACTTTCTGTAGGTGTGTTACATTTGTGAAGCCCTTACATTCCAGTGTTGTTGTGTTCCAGTGCTCTAAGGCAAATACCAGTGCAAGTGAATGTTATCTGGTGGTTCCAATTTGTGGCCGCAGGAAGAGTGTTGGGTTACAAGAGGTGCTTGTGTATACACTTGGTGTTTGTCTTGTATCTGAAAGCATTTATGTACATGTTTAACTTTCTACTTAAAAGTTGTTTAATTGATGAGATAAATGCCGATGACTGCACCATCTTTCAGACTTTGGTCTAGTCTGCAGTGGAAAGGACTTCTTCAGGCAATCAGTGCATCTCAACAGAGTAGTGCTAATTGCTTACACAAGACAAATTAATAGAAACTTGCCAAATTAAGAAAACTGTTTGCCTGTTCTTGCTCACATAACTTCAGGGTTTCTGGTAGTACCAACAGGTCCTTTAATTCTACCTCTAAGATAGGGCTCCAATTCACAAACAGCGTGGTCTGCCTTGGGACATCTCTAGTGCTTTTCTGCTGACATCTGTCCATCTCTTTTTGGAGATTCTCTGGCAACACAGATGGTTCTCATGTCAGAATTTAATTCAATTTAGAGTAGGGTTTTTTTTTGTTTGTTTTTGGTTTTGTGGGTTTTTGTTTAATTTATTGAATAATTTGTAGTCCAACCAGCTGTATGCAATTTATTATGTTGTGAGCCCAGTAATCATTTAAGAGGGATCTTTTGTTTTTCCATGTGTGCTTTGTTACACCTTCGCTTTCTATGCTACAGGTCAGAAGCATTTATCAGCCCAGGCTTGTTCAGACTCATCATAGAATCCTGGAATGGTTTGGGTTGGAAGGGGCCTTAAAGATCACCTAGTTCCAACCTCCTTACTGTGGGAAGGTATGCCTTCCACGAGACCACATTGTTCAAAGCTCTATCCAATATGGCTTGAATGTTTCCAGGGATAAAGCATCCACAGTTTCTCTGAGCGACTTGTTCCAGTGCCGCACCACTCTCACAATAAGGTGTTTCCTCCTAATATCTCATCTAAATTAACCCTTTTTCTTTTTAAGGCCATTACTCCTTGTCCATGCCTTTGTAAAAAGTCCCTCTCCAGCTCTCCTGTGGGCCCCTTTAGGTATTGGAAGGCTGCTCTAAGGTCCCTCTGGAACCTTCTCTTCTCCAGCTGAACAAGCCCAACTCTCTCAACCTCTCTTCATAGGAGAGGTGCTCCAGCCTTTTAACTGTCTTGATGGCCCTCTTCTGGACTCACTCCAACAGGTCCATGTCCTTCTGATGTTGGGGGCCCCAGAGCTGGATGCAGCGCTCCAGGTGGGGTCTCACAGGTGCTTGTGATTGCCAGATACAGGTGCAAGGACCTTGCACACGGCCTCATTGAACTTCATGAGTTCATAAGCCCACCTCTCTCTGTTCCTCCTAGGCTATCTGTCCTTGCTTCCACTTCTTCAGAGTTCCTTTCTGTGTTTGAGTTTGTCCAGGAGCTCCTTGTTCATCTGTGCAGGCCCTTTCCCCTTCTCTGACAGATGCATCCCATCAGCACCCAGCAGACCAGGTTTCCCAAAGTGAGTCCCATCATCTAAGTAGCCAAACCCCTGGCTGTGGCACCAGTCCCCATAACCATTTGTTGGTTTGCTAAATTTGACTAGCCTTTTGGAACCCGTTCCCTTTGACCAGGAGGATTGATGAAAAAACTGCCCATACTCCAGGGTCCTTTCCTGTTACTCCCAGGACTGCCTTATTTGGCTTTAGTGTTTTTTCTGATATGATGGGTGTTTCTAGTCTCAGAGCAGCAAAGTGATTCTGCAGGGACACCTCAGTCCTTGGGGGAAATTCTCTTTCTGCAGGTCCTTGCCATGGCAAGCTTCCATTCTTCTGCATTATTGAGTCCCCGCCCTTCCCTATGTTTGGCCATAGGTTGTGCACCCAGTGCAGTTTGGAACCAGCTGTCTAACTCCTTCTCAGTAGCTCTGATGCCACACAGGCTTCTCACTGCCTCCTACAGCTCAGCCAGCTGCTGCAGGAGGTCCTCCACATGGGCAACACCTTTTGCAGACAGGCCTGCCCAAGAGAAAGGTCTCGGTGCTGCCTGCAGTCTGAAGCCTGCTCTGTAGCCTCTTCCTTCAGCGGCTCCATCTGGGTAGAAGTACCTGCCACTGGCAGGGTAGATGGTGCAAGTGCCCCAGCTAGAGTTGCAGCCCTTGCTCTCAGATGTGTTCCCACCGTGCTGCTTCGAGGGTCAAGTAGGATGCCTTGCAGGACCATACTGTAACTACCAGAGCTACTGAGACAGCCCTACATGCTGAATTCCCTGATGCAGAACCAACAGTTATGTCAATCCAGCTCAGCCCTGCTTTCTGCTCAGTGCTTCTGACTGAGATCCCTTTGCCTTTATCTTTGGATCTAAACCCTCACCCAGATAAAAAGAAGGGTAGGATTAAAACACCAAACAGGCACCACTTACTGAGGCCTTAAAAGACAAGTTTAGTGATGATTCACTGTATTGTAGCAGTTTCATTTAAATGGAGTCTTTTATCTAGCGAAATCCAAGTTGGTTTACAAACCACATGTATGCATGGAAGTAAAATACATGTAGTTTCAGTCTCGTTGAGATGGTATGTAGGAGAAAGCATGCTGGTGCTATAATAGAATACACTTTTCCTACTTAGGTAATTCAGGTTGAAATTAAGAACCTTTCTTTGAGAACCAAAGCTGCTCCTGTATTAAAATCTGCTCTAGTGTTAATCAATGGTAATGTGGAAAATATGATTATCATATCACTCCTGTTTTATTCCTGCTGTTTTGTTGATTTCAGACTGTCCAACTACTTGCAGTAGTGAGTAAATACTGTCTGTGGATCGTGTTTAAGTGGTAGACTAATGTAATTACAGTAGCCTTCCTATAAATAACCTTTTAGGGCAAGAAATAAAAAAAAGCAGCTGGTTGAAACAAAACCCAGTGTATTTCACTTTGATGATAAGCACTCACAGAACTGTAGTCAATTTAAAATAGAGAAGAATGTCATTTTAAAAGCCTTGATCTCTGAAAAGATGAAGCTCTGTAAGGAAAAAAGCCTAGTAACCCTTGGATCTTCTTTGGTAAGCCCTGTAAGACCAGTGGAAGAAAACCTCTGTGAGTTTTTGGTAACTCCTGTGCAGACAGTTCCTGCCCAATGGTAAAGTGCCTGTAGTTTTACACATTCCATAACCTGAAAATGAAATGTCATTAAAGGATTTACTTTCTTAAATAAAATTAGGTGAAAATAGTTATCCTGACAAGCTTCCAAGCCCTTAGGAATATGTGTGAGAGAAGGTGTTGAGGCATAAACACTGACAAATGCTGTGTGGTCGATGAGCATCTTAGAGATGTGTGATGAAGGATGTACAGGTGTAGCTTTGAGGGCTGGGTCTAGCTCCAGCTAAGGGTTTGCTTCAGTGTGTTGGAGTAAATGTTTTTGGAGAGGATGTTACTGTTGGAGGGCCAAAAGACTGTTCTAGAAGTGATATTTAGATTCCTGTGAGGACATTGAGAGGGACTGCACTACTGTGCTTGAAGTTGGAGAAATGAAAAATCTTAAAATTTGACTTGGAAATGCATTGCATGGTACAAGGAAGTTAAGTGGGAGAAATCTGATACAGGGACAGATCCTCTATTTCATGTCCTAAATATGTATAATGGAGTTCTTTTGCATTTAATTGTGCATTCTATACAACACCTTGAAGATGTTAGTGTTAATCCATTCTCTGCTTTCTGTTTTCTCGTTTTGTGTGGTACTTTGGTTTTGTCTGTGTTTCAGATGGCAAATGAGTCAGGCACATTCTGGGTGTGCCTGAATTTAGGAGAATCCAATAAACAAGTATAATTAGAATTTAAGAGTTTAGTATTTGTACTAGTACAATGGACATTTTCCCAAGAGTTACATTTATAGTTGGGTTAGATTTCATTTACTGAGGTGAAAACAGTGGCTTGTGTTGACCTGGTATGTGTGCTTTGATCATTTGTATTAATAACCTCTAACCACTTCCTCCCACCCACTCCTATTCTGCTGCTTGTGTAAATTAACCTCTGCTATCACTTCAGGGTAAGGTTGAGATTAGCTTCTTTTACGTCTTTTCAAAAGCTGTGCCTAACTCCAGGTAGTTACTGCATTAATGTAATCTCAGGTGGGACATTTCCAAAGGATTGTTCAGTTACACTATATTTCTGTGCTATTCCACATGCTGTTCTCTTTACTACCTTCTAAGTAACTCAGTTTCTTTTGATTTTGGTCTGAATGTACTAGGTTTATGTGAGATTTTTTTTCCTCTTTAGTGTAATGAGCATTGACTTTAAATATTTTTGTTTGTTTTCAAGTGAGCCTCCAATTTCTCCCTCTTCCAGTTCCATTTGGTTTCCCTGCACTGCTGGCTTTTGTGACATCAGCAAAAATTGTAAATGGCAAACAGCTGGACTACAGCTGGTCTAACACCATCCTAGTTCTGAGTTGCTGCTAAAATGAGAATACATTTAGATTTTTTTCCACAGTGCTTGGTAGAGCTCCTCTAACTGGAGAAAACTGCTTTTAGTGTTGTGGATATATCCCTTAAGGATTATATCTTAAGGGATAATGTGTTAAGCAGCCAGGCAGTTCTGCAAGTATATGGGAGTCTTCTTTCATTTTCACTTTCCCCTCCTTCATGAAAAATAATTTAAAAATTAATCTTAATCTTAAAGGCAAACAGCATTCATGCTTTGTTAGCAGTTATTAGTCAACTGGACTGAGAGACTGTCTACAGAGTATTTAGCTTTTGTGCTGAGAATCAGGATTAACAGCTCTCTGTCTTTACAAATTAGAACTGCTGACCTGTGTTAATTTGGTCTTTATTGTATCAGCTTGGAAATACTCCATCCTTCCCTTCTGGAAGTGTTTAAACTGTCAAAATTGTTACCTTGCTTACAGCTAGAAACCTTCTTGGAAGGAGACCAAAGGTGCAGGTCAAACACAGAAATACTGAGCAAGCAGCAGGGCTGGGCTGAGGAACCCAAGGCAGAGCCGTTGCCAGCAACTGCAAATGTCACAAATGTGGTTGGCCCTGAGCAGTGTGGGTTGGGGCAGGTACGGCAGAGGCAGATCCGCCCTCTGCTCAGGCTGGTGCACGTGGACTTCCACATGACTGCAGGGAGTAATTGCTGCCTTTCCTCCAAAGATTAGATGACATGGGAAACAAAGGTCATTTAGGTTTCTTGTCTGCTATATCTCTAAGGCTCCCTAGGTAGAAAGCATCAGGAGTTCTTGGTTTTGGAGCGGCAGCTTGTTGCAAAAGGTGTGTGGGGGGAGTAACACATCTCTGCTCTCTTGCAGTCATTTTGCTGTTTCCCCCATAATGTGCAAATGTGCAGGGATTTGGGGTTTCCTTTGTTTGCTTCCTGTTTTAATCCAAAATCCAAGCAGCTCACAATAAATAAAGCATAAAATCTCCCCAAGCATGCAGTGTGGGTGTCTCCTGTTTGACAAGTAACCGCTTTTGCAAGTCCAAAAATAGCCCATGTGCTGTGTGCATTGGGAGCATTCTTGGAAACACTGCATGGATTCAGTGCACGGGGACATGCCGGTCACCAGGGTTCTGTAGCTGTGTCACCCCACCTCATGCCTGCTCCCCAAGCCTGTGAGAGTGAGGGTCACAGGCAAATTTTTTGCTTCATAAAGGCAGTAGAAAAAATGAGAATTGACTGGCAAGTTTTATGTGTGGGCTGGTCCCATCTCAAGAAAGCACTAGTGTGTTCTTGTCATACCACACGCTTACCAAGAGTGTTTGCAAATACTCCTGTAACCTATAAACAGACAATAAAATTTCCAGGTGTGGATAGCTGACAAATTTTGAGGATTTGGGACATGAACCCACCAGCCTTTATTTATGTACATAATCCTAATTGATACAAATTGCACCAAATTTGTTGTCACTGTTCAGTGAGTCAGGGCAAGGCCTCCCTGCAGGTCCCGTGGTGTTCTGAGAATGGTTCCTGGTGCTTGTGTTTCCCTTTCAAATAACTTCTGTGGCAAGCTGCCTAGCTCAGTCACATCATGAAAACAACTTCTCCCATTGCTGAGCCTCTTAGAAGTGATGGAAGCTGTGATTCTAAATGCCTCAGCCTGTCTGGAGGATTTTACAAATCCTTGGGCGTTCAGTTAGAGAAAAATGCTGGTGTTAAGGCCCCAGGCCCTTTTGTCACTAGGAACAAAACGACAAAAATTAATTAAAAAATGAAAGTGAGAAAAAAGAATTAAACCCACCACAACCTGTGCTTTCGGTTGACCGTGGAAGTTGGTTGGCTCTTGAGACTGTTTCTCATTTTTGTTCTAAATCCGGCTCTTTTTTGTTTCCGCCGCGAGAGGGCGGCGGCGGCCCGGGGAGCCCGGCGTGGGTCAGCCCGGCACCCGGCTCGGCCGGCGGCCCCCGCGCTGCTTCGCTCCCTGGCTCGGAGCTCCTGTCCTGTCCTTCCCCGCAGCCTGAGGCACCCCGGCACAGCCGCTCACAACCCCTCTCTTGCAGGTAACGTTCCGGACAAGGATCTACCACTGTAACATTAACAGCCAAGGCGTCATCTGCCTGGACATTTTAAAGGACAACTGGAGTCCAGCGTTAACCATTTCTAAAGTTCTCCTCTCCATCTGCTCCCTCCTCACAGACTGTAACCCCGGTAAGTCCACCTGGCGCCTCGCATTCCTCCCAGCACCTAAATAACGTGGCCCTCCTCATTCCATTGATATGGCCAGCTGAGCTCATGCCTCCTGTGGAGCACGTTTTCCTCTCCAGGGCAGTCAGAGAGGGGCTGCAGATGGTGGAGGGGAGATACACCTTACCAGCCTGCTGTCCACTGCTCCTCAGGCTGACTCATGGGGAGACAAGTGATCCTCCTGTACATGAAAACTCCTTCCCCTTCCAAATCCAGTCTTCACTGGTCTGTGGGGCTACAGTAATTCAGTAACAGAGGAGCCACGAACAGTTCTGAAAACAGGGGGGTTGACCTTTTACTTTCCATCATCCATTTAAAAGTGACCAACTATGCCACAAGTGGTCAGCACTGCTGCTCTAACCCACCCGCTGTCCACAGGAGTTAAGAGGAATATGTCTTCATTTCCAAAGTCGTTTTACAGGTTGCATTTTTATATGTCTAAAGAGGAGAGAAAGGCCAGATTTCACAGTGTACTAAATTTGTTGTACTAAACCCTTTCTTGAGATTTTATCTTTCCTAGAAGGCAGCTTTACCTTGTTACAGGTACACTTAGCATGAGTATCTCAGACACCCTTAGAAGGAATAAAATAAACCTGAAATGCATGAATTAGTGAAAACGCTCAGTAATGCAAAATATGATTGATTGTTGTGTCTTAAACTTCTTAAAACTTTATTGGCATTTCACTCTATTAAATTACAGATTAGTACATCACCATAAACACACAAAATCAGAGAAGATACAGATCATGAATTCCACACGTTTAGGTTGTTACAGTGTACCTTACCTGTGTGTTTGCCTTGTATGAAATTCACACTTCAGCTTTATTTAGAAGTTTTTATTGAGTAACTTGTCTGAAATGAGTGCGTGTGTTTCCTTTTCAGCTGACCCCCTGGTTGGAAGCATTGCCACTCAGTACATGACTAACAGAGCAGAGCATGACAGAATGGCCAGACAATGGACCAAAAGATACGCTACATAAATTGGATTTTCGTCAAACTCTTACATTATTTGTCTGTGATGGAAAGAGCTGCTTATGATTTTGAAGGGGTGGGGGGAGGGAGGGTGCTGGTAAAGAGTAGGGTATTTCTATAACAGATTTTATTCAGTCTTTTATTTCCTAAGATTTTGTTGTTGTAACTTAAGGTATCTTGCTACAGTAGACAGCTAGGATTTGGAATAGCATACTTTAAGACTGTAATTAGTTCAGCAATATTAGCTCACATATAGTACCGAGAAGAATGTAAACTTCTTAGACTTCTTTGGTTTTCAGTTTGCTTGCAATATGTAAAAGATTAAAACAGCTTAATTTTGTACAGGTACATAGGTTGACATTTATGTAAAAGTCCTTTCAAGACTCTACACACTGTTTTTTCTTTTTGTTTGTTTGGGTTTGAGGGATTTATTTTGTTCTGGGTTGAGTTTCTTTTTTTCTTTTTTTTTTTCTTTTTTTTTTTGTAAAAAGATGTTGGGATTGTTTTTCCCTATGGAGGGCACATTGGTATTTAACAAATCCTTTTTAAAGACGGTCATCTCATGATCTGTGATATGGAGAGGTGGATATATGGCCTCATATATGAAATGAGAAGTAGTTAATGTATTATTTTATAAGCCAATCTATCTTTGTGAAAAGAATAAAGGGTTTAATCAGGACTTACGGTAACCTGTAGTGAAATACCTTAAGCTGTTTAACTGTAAGGTGTGGAATAGGAGTCACTCAGTGGATTGGTTGTATGTTGTGGGCTACTTAAGTCTGCATTTGTTACTGTGCTAATAAAAAGATGTTTAAAAAAAAAAAAAAAAAGAAGAAGAAAAGATTTCTGTTTAGTTCCTTGCTTTGTCATTTTGCCAGAATGCTGTCTCTGTACACATTGGAGGATTTATGGTGTGGTTAAGGACAAGTGAGATCTGCAGGTGAGTGCACTGACTGCTGCTATTTTAGGAAGACAGTTCAAGACAATCATACAATGAATGACAGCATAAGGCCTGCACAACCATTCACTAAGTGTTGTCCGGGGACCTGGGCATTAGAAGGTAACTGGACACAGAGTCCACAATAGTTACTTTTTAGCTTGTTTTCCCAGCGTTGCCTCTGCAGGACTGGCATGTTGTTTCAAAGTACAACCAGAGAAGTGTAAGCTCTCTGGAAGGGAAAGATGCAGGAAGTAAAAGGAAGAAAAGAATGTCTTGATGCTTTTCTGATGGAGTGGTCTATTCACACTTGGAAGAGAAGGAATCGTGACCTGGTAAGGTAACAGATAACACCGTAAAGGAGTATCTGTAGATCCTTTAACTACCTATAAAGATTATCTCCTAGAGACATATTGCTTACATTGAGGTGTGTAGCAACCGGGCAGTTAGTTGTGGATATGGCATTTCTGACCACTCCCTTAAGGTAAAGGCCGGAAGCACAGATTCATTTTCACATGGCAAGTGCTTCACCTTGCGACATTCTTGTGAGTGCAGGGTGGTCATCTGTGCTCTCGGATTTGGTTTGGTACTTTAATCTGTATGTATTTCATTTACATGCTTCTCTTCCTATCTAGATAGAGAGCAAATCTAACTTGGTTACCAAAGTAATCTGTTAATTAGAGATTTTGCTGGGTGGCTGTGGGTTGTAGCACCTTACCCTCATCGGCTGAATTGCTGTCATTCGACATAGTGCATGTTTTGGTGTATGAGCTCCCTCAGCTGTTTGCCTGTTTGGTATATAGCTATATCACACTAGGAGCATCTCTAGTAATCTTTCCCTCTCCTCTACTTAGTAAAGAGTAAATGGCTTAATCTCAGTAGGTTTTTGCCAGCTTCTTGCTTTGTGCAATCAGGACATGTCAAACTGTTGTAACTGGTGGGGCGACTGATTTGTACAGTGTTTATTCAGCAGAGTAGAGTCTTTAGAGGAGCAGAGAAAGATGGTTTCATTATATAGTGTATAATAAATTTATAACAATAAATTATTTATACTGTTTATAATAATTTTTTCTCCATTATCTTGTGAAGGGACTCTAGTTTTGCAGAAGGTAAGTGATCCCAGTGACCTAGAACAGGGTTTGAGTCAGTGGAACAGTAAGAACAAAATACATGTTCTGCCCATTAGCTACTATGTTATACTCTGTACTTTGCTTACTAACCCCATGTAAAACTCTACTACAGCAAGTTTCATTTTTACTCAGTACCAGCCACTGCGTGCATATAATTTGCAGATAAAACACTAGATTTTCCATCACTTGTCAGTAAAACACTGTAATATTTAGAAAAAAACATCAGAATAAGTTTATGAAAGAAAACAGTGGGTGTTGTTTTTTTGTTTTTTTTTTAATCTGAATGCCTCAAATGATCTAAACTCTAAATTTAGCCAAATCAAAGAATGTGTGTTTGCCTTTATGTAGCCTCTTTGGAAAAATGGCCTTAGTCATTTAGAAGATCTGTTCTTCTTGACTGTCTTAAAACATTGTCAAGTCCTGGGAGTCCAGTCGACCAAGTGAGCAAGCTACACTTGCACTGCACAGCTTTGGCAGCCTACAGGTGACATCAGTCTTGGCAGAAGAATTGGCACCGAGTCTGCAGCATGCAGAGATGGACAGGAACCAGTCATCCCCATTCTTTCCATCTCCAGGCATTTTAAGTTCATTCTGACTTGTCAACCTGCAGTCCCTTGGCTCAAGGGTCAGCTTTAGTGATGTGCTATTAGTAGACATCTTCCCTTATTTTGATTGATCCAAGACTGATTCAGGTCCCTTCCAGAAGAAGGGTTCTGCAGAGCTGAAGAAGAGGAACATGACCTGTTCCTTGGTAAGAGGTTGCAGCGAGGAGGTGAAGCACTGCTGCTCTGAAGTCACCTCCGCTTTCCAAGCATGCAGGCAGATACGGAGTCTTCTGGGTCGGGAGAAGCCTGGAGTACACGTGTGCTCAGTAGGAAATGAGTGAGGAGGGTGTGTCATGCTGCAGCATTGCTGGGGACAATGACTATTACTGGCCAGGTGGGGGGAGGCCGTGCTATAGTGCTTACTCAGCTGCAGTGTTGCAATGGAAACAATTGTATGTTCCTAGCAGGGCATTACAAGCACTTGCTCATTCATAATTGCTCTCTTATCTTACCCCTTGGCCACAGCAATTCAAACTATATTGAGCAAAGCACATAAAGAGTTTCGTCTACCTTCATTATAATGGTAGGGATTCCTGCTTAATTTTCAGTGAAGTGTACTGCTGCTCTGACATTAATAATGCTGACAGACTTTAGTAATGCTGACAGGCTTTATTAATCAGTATTCAGGAAGAGCAATACTATGAGCTTAATTGTGATCATTAAGCACGCTATTTAGCAGTTATGATATGACAGTGCAAATATTGCTTGTGGTTTTGCTGATTCACAGTGAAATTCTCAGTATTTGTTCAAAAGAGGATTAATTTAGTGGAAAATGCTGGGTACTTCACTCCCTCTCCCTGCTCTTGCCTTCAAATATAAAGAAAAGCTAGCATCAATTAGTCCAGGTTGTTAGATGCCAAAAACTGGCCCATGTCTCTGGGAAAAGTTGCTCATTCTGTCGCTCTGTATATCCCCTTTTGTTCAGTTTACTGCCAGGCTGGCCTGGGACAGCAGATTCCTGCATCTCACAGGTTTGCCAGTGTTGAGTCAAACACAGCACGTGCAGTTGTGCTCCTGCAGCCAGACCATGTACAGGTATTTCTGGGCACTCGCCACAGGGATGTCTCCAAAAAGGCAGCCTCCTACCCTCCTTAGCCCCCACCTGCAGAGTCATGCAGCACTTTGTACCAGTTGTTATCTGGCCTAGGGAGGGTGGGTTGCTGCAGCTTGCCTGAGCAGCCAGGTAAGCATGCCCTAAGCAGAGCCCAGCAATACCTCCTGCATACAAAATCGATCCATATAATTCTCAGTAAAATTACCTTACAAAATTACTATGGGCATGTGACTGATTTGTAGTGGACATGCTGGAACAAACCCACAGCTATGTTGTCCTTAGATTGTTGTTCAATCAATGAGTGCTCTGAGAGCACAAATGAATTCCTGACCTGAAAGCACTGCTTACTAGACTTCCTTGAGAAGGTTCACGTTCAGGTATTTCCCAAAAGATGTGGGGTGTGGTTTTTTACGATTTTGTTGGGCATTTTTTCTTCCAGACCTTAGCAAAACATCAGTGGCTAAACCTGGTAACTTCCTCCTGCTCCATACCCTTCCCCTACAGCAAGACACTGATCTCAGCCCCTTGCAGCATCAAAAAGCCCCATGGCCCTTACCTTACCTTTAGGGTCAAGGTAAAAGAACTGTTCCCATTTCAAATATATTACCTTTCCAAATTGAATGCTTTATTGCAGCTAATACTTTCTGTGACTACAGGCTATAGATCTGCAGGGGGATTATGTACTGGTAAGCTTGTTGATTTGTCCCTCAACATGGCTGTATCGAGGCATAGTAAAAGCCCTGCTAGAGAGGTATCCATCTATCCCTTCCTTCTCCTTAACCCTGGCTGCAAAATAACTGCTCTCATAAAGTGCTTTTTGAGGCTTTTACCACCAGCGGCTTTTTCAAGCCAAGTCTATGAGAAGGAAGGATACCTCTTAGCTATAAGCTTGCTGATTTTATTGCTGAATGATATTATTGCTTTAAGTGAAACTGCAAGGAGCAAATAGCACAAAAAAGGACTTAGACTGTGACCTGGCAGCAGGAGACAATGCTAAGCTAGTCTAGTTTTCACAGTTATTCCCTTTGCTCTTCCTTCCAGGCAAGGGAAATGTTGATTTATTCTGGGACTGGGACAGTTTGCTAGCTAAGAAGGTGAAGGGTTCAAGCAGTGTTTTCCGATCTGTCACAGTCACTTCCCACAGTCTCACTTTCTCGGCCCTTGCCCATTGCTGTGCTGCTTCTGTTTCCACTTGCCTTTGGTCCAGGAGGTCAGTTTTGTTTCCCAAAACAATAACTGCAACCTACAAATAAAACAAGAGGATGAGCTTTATACTAAAACCATCTATCAGTCACAATCCTTTTAAGCGGGGAAGTAGCAACACAGTTCAGACTTGTTCTGTAACTTAGCACTGGCACAAAGTAAGTTGCATGTAGTTTGGAAGATCAGGGTCTGGGATTTGAATTAGCCTCATCTGCTTATGGGTTGGAAGCTTGTTTTAATCATAGGATATGCAGGACTTCCCCTTCTCACCACCCCACTCCCTGTCCTCAATGATTGCTTGAAGGGAAACGATACCCAAGAGATCCAAAGTTAAACAGCCCTATTCTCCACTTACTTGGCAATTGAGCTGACCTAGACAAATGATAAGAGCATGACATCTGAGTAGGTCACAGCAGCAGATGCTTGAGAGATGAAAAAATGCACAGCAGCAGAGAAAGCCTGGATCCCACAGTGGTGGATTTTGCTGTGTTTGTTTCTTTCCCAAGCCCCATCCCGCAATATAAATAAAGCCACTATGCCAGCAGCCCAGGCAGGCTGGGCTACAGGGCCCCTCTCCCGGCTCAGCCCTGCCAGCTGCCCAGCCCCAGGCACCAGGAGCCACCAGCAGCGTCCTCATCCTCCTTGGGGAAGCAGTTTCAAGAGCAGCTGGTTAGCTAAGGAGAGCAGCACAGCAGTATCAGCTCAGATCTGCAGTTGTAAGGATCTATCAGCCAACTTGAGTATCACCCAGATGGTCCAGGGTGGCCGTGCTCAGTAAGTACATGAAGCCTTCCCAGTGCTTCAGCCATGTGAAGCTACTGCTCCTCCTTATTTTAAGTTAACTGTTTTCTAAAAATGTTTTACCAGCACCAGCTCTTTGGGGAAACCATGACTACATTTTTAGTTCGAGGTCCTTAGTCAAACTGTTTTCATCTCTACACTAGTGGTTTGACAAAGATCAAGTGATAAAATCTTCTCTTGCTGAT
Organism: Phylloscopus trochilus trochilus; assembly: GCA_016584745.2. NCBI lineage: Eukaryota > Metazoa > Chordata > Aves > Passeriformes > Phylloscopidae > Phylloscopus > Phylloscopus trochilus. The sequence continues at coordinate 38,344,968 of WQNJ02000546.1, forward strand.
GATTTATGGGGTTTACTGTGGCCACACCTGCTTGCTCTTTCCTGTTCATGAGGCTAACTCCAGAATGCTGTATGTTTCTTTCCAGCTAGTGATGTTTGTCCTATTCCTGTGAGGTCTGAGGCTTCCTTACTTTTCTACAGCAGTCCAGGGTGTTTGGAAAAATGCTGCTTAGGGGTTTTTTTCCCCCTCTGTGAGGGCTTTGAAAGAAGCTATAATCTTCATGTGTATTTACCGCATGCTCCAGCTGAATTTTAGCTGTGGCAAAGTTCTGTCAGTATAACAGAACAAAATCTCCATTTAGTATAAAATTTGGCCAGGCTTTAAGGTGCGTGCTGGAGAGCCCCCACAGCCAGCAGAGGCAAGGAACCAGCCATCAGTGCTTTCTGTCATCTGCCACACAACAGGAGACTGTGCCACTCAACGAGTTGAAGTTCTGCCAGCACAGAAGCACCATGTGCCTCCACATACATCCCCAATTCAGTAAAGAATTCATTCTAGTGGAACCCAGACTTTAAGTCAGAGAATCATTAATCTGCTGATTAACAGTTTACCTTAAGGTGGACTCCTGATCTCACCTTGTACACCTTAAAGCCTATTTTTTATGGAAATCACAGGAATGAAAATTATTTTATCCATCTTACTGTGACCAACAGTTTTTAAGCTATCCTAAAATCACAGTTTTAAGCTCTCCAAAAGGATAAGCAAATTGGCTGTTTTCTAAAATACCTGCATGCAATGAGAGAGAAGAGTTCTGACAGGTAACACAGATGAGCAGGATGCAGATCCTGTCAGGGCTGTGACTCTCTCTCTGCATTACAACAGGCTGTATAGTATGAAATCAGGGTTGTCACAAAACAGTGCCTGGGAAAAGGTTCCTGCTTGTCCACCTTTCCTTGCCCTGCAGGGGGGTTATGCTTGACTCCTGTATCCCTGATATACGTGACAGGCTGCAGCTCACACCAGCCCTACCACCTAACATACCTCTCCTGTGACTGCACATTCATCTGCCATCAGACTTGGGCCTGCCTTCCTCCACCACCCTGTGTGCCGTCAGTACAAAACAAGTTACATTTTTGCAAAGTCTCTCCCTACCATTATCCAATTAATTCCTCATGCATTTTTTTTCCCTTTTAAACAGCATAAAACAGGCATTTGTAAAGCTGTAGGCTAAAGACATTTAACAGGGAAAACCACTCCAGAATAAAGATACTTCAGGAAAAGCTGTAATGCTAATGCCACATGCAAGTTATATTTGTTTAGCTAAGCTGGAACACTGTCAGCTGAAAACACTAGCTGCTTTCTAAGGGAAAATAGAGCAGTCATTTCACACAATTGAATTGATTCAATATGGTTGTTAAAATACATTAAAGCTGCTTTGCCAATTGACTAATGTCTTGGAGACCCATTGTCAATTACACTAGTTTGTAAGCCATCAAGTACATGAATACAAAACAAACAAAGATAATGCCCTTCCTTATATTATTCTACGCACTTGACTTCCCCTGTACAATATCTAAAAAAACATGAGTTGCACTGCTGTAGACCATATGTTTTATTAGTCATGAGTGTCCTGGCTGGTGCATTCAGCTGACTGGATTTTAGCTGAAGTAGAGGAAATAAGGAGTGAGGAGAAAAAAAAAAAAAAAGAAAAAAAAAAAAAAAGCATTCTTTTGCATGACCTGCATGGCACGTGAATTAAGCTTCCCTGGCATGTGAAGGCCTCCTTTTTGCTGGGTTGCTCAAGGCTGTGGGTGCATTCATTTTCCTTTGTACACGACAAAAGCTGGGCTTTACGCTTAACTTCTTATCACTGATGCAGCATTTAGCCAGCCATGCATTTACCTCCTTTTTGTCCCTGAAGACGTCGATCTCCTTTTTGAGCAGTTCGACTCTTTGGAACGCCTCGAGGCTGGTCACGGCGTACACCAGGACGAAGCCGTCAGCCACGGAGAAATAGTGCTTGGGCAATTCCACACCCTCCTGCAGGCCCCTGGTGTCATAAAGCCGCAACTGTTCCTTCACGCCTCGGTCTGTCTCCACCGATGCCAAATACACATCTTCCATTGTGGCACCCTCCTCTGAGCCTGTTTGAGAACGAGCAGGAATGTTCCACGGCAGTAAGTACAGCCTCGCTATAAGAACTCTTTGCAGTGCAGCAGTATTTCGCCCCACAGTAGTTTTCAGCGTGTTTTACAGAGTGACTTGACCAGGCCTTGACCTTGCCTGGCATCTCCATGGAGGGCTGTATTCATAGATGACTGCACTAGCTATTTCCAATAGTGACGCTGTAAATACATTAATATGTAAGCACATGATTATGCCTGTAAAATTAATCTACACAACACGAACATTCAAAATAGGATCAGATGTATGCTCTCCTCCCAAGTTTTCCAAACTCCAGCCACCCAGTTTTACCAGTTCTGTGCCAAACATGCTGCAAAACGAGCCTGCCCGAACATACCCTTTTGGAACAACAGCCAGGGAATACCAGACAGTCAAGTACTAACATCTTAAGCCTACTTCTTTGCCTCATAATGAGCTGGATCATACTGCAGAAGCAGGAGCCAAAGGAATAGTTCTGGAGATGAATGTGTCTTGCTGGTACAACTAACCAACAGGTGAAATTAAGCCAGAAAGGGACAGGGGGTTTTGCAGGCAAATTAAGTTGCATACTGTATTTACTCACATACACAGGGAGCTTTTTTCCATCCCCTGGGGATTTAAAATGACTCAGATTTGCTAACAGGAACAAGTTCACTTACTGCAAGGCAAGAGCATGCACAAGGTAACAAGCTTTCATATATGTATCACCTGTTCCACCCTGACTATCTGCATTCTGGCCCTCCATCCCTCGTCCTCTCCACACTGTAAATGTGAGGTAATTCAAGGCAGCTTGCTTTGAACTAATTAAAATTATTTTTCCAAACCTGAAAACACATAAATCACCTTAGATTTGTGTTCCTCCTGGATGCAGATTCATAAGGTTACAGGTCAAAACAATCTATGTATAGTGTAGCTGGGCCACTTTCAGAGTTGGTTTTAAGTATTTATCTAAGCCCTCTGCAACCCGTGTTTTTGCCTCCACTGCACTCCTACATACAATTGTTTGCTGTTGCAGGACTACAATAATGAGTCCTGCTTTATTGTCTTTGTCTGTCAAAAAGGGACCATTTTAGTGTATTGTTTAAGAAAACACAAGGGATTATCTGGCCTATGAAAATAAGGATTTTGCTATATTCAATGACACTATTCAAAACACTTCACACTGACAAACAAGCTAAAGCATTCCACCCACACTGATGGTTTCCTGTGATGTATGCAGCATTCCTGTGCAGGAAAGTGGCACAAGCTGTTCTTTTTGCCCCTCTCTGCAGTCTTCATAGATCAAACTCTTATTAGGTTTCCAAAGATTTAATTTACCTCGCCTCCAAATATAGCCATGCTAATGTGTGGGAGCAAAACCAAGAACAGAAGGACAAAGTAAAGGTTAATAAAAAGAGGAAGCACAAATGCATCCTGTGTGATTCTAGAATGTGTTAAAGGGGCATTTTTAAGGACTGAGGTAGTAACAAAGCCCTTTCTGGATATAGCACTGTTGTTTAGACACAGCACTATATTCTTGCTCTGTCTCACTGCATTGTACAGACAGAGCAAGGAAATTACTGGCATCAGTAAACACGGCTTTGGCAAGAAGGAAGGAACCATAAGTACCTACTTTCCTTTTTCTTTTTTCTTTTTAAAAAGCAACAAATAATATTGTGCAGTTTTTCATCCTCTAAATGCCACACTGTAATTCAACAGCCTCTAATATATCATGTGACAATCTCTTCCTAATGGTATTAAAAGCAGCAGTGAAAAGTATGTCTTTTAACATCCTATTTAAAAACCAAGAGGAAAATTTTAAGATCTGGGACTTAACAGAACAGAGCAACAAATTTTCATGTGAAATAGTGAAGGCACTTAGGGGGGAGTTGGAATTTATGCACCAGTATCAGATTCCAGAGGTGAAATTTCACCTACTTGCATTGGGGGAGGGAGTATATGCAAGTAGTTTCCTAAGTAAACATAGATAATTTTTAGAAATACCTGTGTCACCTTATTCTAGGCCCTGCTCCTAAAGCCTAGACCATGTACCAGCCCCATCTTGCTGACAATGACATTTACACTTCTTGTTAGTAACACCCTATTCAAACACTTCCTAGGTCTCCATTCAAACACGGGTCAGGCAAGTTGTTGTAAGAGAAGCAACGCTAGTCAGTGTCCTAGAAAGGTGCTGGCACCATCCCATCCTCCTTGCCACAAAGATCCTGATTTTCCTTCCCTTCACTGGCATCCCCAGGCATCCTTCCACCATCTCTACCTGGGTAGGAAAGGGCAGCTTGTGCTGGGAAGTTACTGTCCTGCAGACTGCTGTCAGCTTGAGTAGTTTTTCCATGGAGCAGAGCACTGCTGTGGGCCAGCTTTCAGGTTCAGAAGTTAGTGGGGGAAGGGGATCTAACAAGATAGTGCACAATGTCATGCTTCCTTTGAAAACTAAGGATGTAAAAAAGTTGGAGAGAGAAAGGAGGAATAGACAGAAGTGATGCCACTCTCTAGTACCTACTTAGCTGGAGCAAATCTTAGGAGAGGCAGAATGGTCTTTGTTTTTACCAATTGCTGCCACAGAGGAACTGCAACGGGAAGCCTCAGTCATAAAAAAGGGTGTTGTTCCAACCCCTTGTGGCTTCCCAGTGAGGAAAAGGCAAGGCTCAATATACTAATAAATACTGCACACTGGGGCTAGGCACAGCAGATAGACTGCGAATACCTCAGTAAATCATAATTTCAAGAGGGATGGAGTTTCAAAAGTTCCCAGCTGGATCTTGAATATTAATGCAGTACAAATTTTGTGTCTCCTTGAGTACTTCTGAAGATCTCCTATGTAATCTCTTTTTTCCCTTCTTCCAGAGGAATTCAGGAAAGAGCTCCTAAAACCTGCTATTCCTTATGTTTGTAAATTGCAGAACAACAGGCTTTTCTTATTTAGATCTCAAAAGACAGTGTATCAAAGGATCCCTGACTTGGGAAAGAGCTGCTGGACAAACCTCAAGAGGAGCTGATCTATTTGGATTTAGCTGCTAGGGAAGTACTGGTCCCACCAACAAATGGCCAGGTTGTGACCCTCAGTTACATACATTCAGTTCCATTTTTATCTATTTCTAAAATGCAAAGCTGACTGCACCTCTATTACCAGGAAGTTTTCATTTAAGAAATGAAGATGTAAAAAGGTGTTTCTGCCCATGGCAAGGGGGATGGAAGGAGATGATCTTTAAGGTCCCTTCAAACACAAGCCATTCTATGATTCTATGAATGCATAAATAGGTTAATTAGCCTCCACATCCAAAGTGAGTAAGCCAAAACCCCAAATCCCTCCAGCTGGAACAAGTGAGGTAATTTCTCTCATTATGGCTTCTACCACAGTAATATATGATGTTTTCATTCCTAGCTAGTAAGGGGATCTGAAGTAGCTGCTTATGAATAACCTGACCATACCAGCTATTTACACAGCCAGGAGGCAGAGAGAAGTTTTCTGCAAGGGAGAGTTCTCATCTCCTCCTGTTGAGCTGATAAGCTTTAGTATAGGCTGAGAGGCCAGAAATATTTTAAAGGTAGAAGGAAGACTCCTTTCTGCACCATCACTTTTTAAGGAAAAATATCCATCCTCTTTACATGTCCGGCGCCAAAGCCGAGCCAGGAAATCTCCTGCTAGCCGGGTCAGGCCAAGCAGTGCCAGGTACCACAGGTACTTAGTGGGACCATCTTCTGCTGCCAGTCAAGGACTCTTTTCATGACCTCTTTCATCAGGATAGCAAGAGAAGGTGAAGGGTTTGGACAAACACAACACTTAAGTCACAAAAAGAGAGATCATCCCAGGTACCAGGCAATAGCAGAGTCATAGAATAGTTAAGGCTGAAAAAGATTCCTAAGATCATCGAGTCAAACTATTCCATCAGCACTGCCAAGCCCACCACTCAAGCATGTCCCTAAGTGCCATATCTACATGAGTTTTGAACACTTCCAGAAATAGTGACTCCACCACTTCCCTGGGCAGCCTGCTCCAATGCCTGAATACCCTTTTAGTGAAGACATTTTTCCTAATATCCAATCTAAACCTCCTCTGGCACAACTTGAGGCTATTTCCTCTTGCCCTGTTCTTTGTTGCTTGAGAGTAGAGACTGACCCCCACCTAGCTACAACCTTGTGTCAGGTATCTGCAGAGAGCAATAAGGTCCCCCTTAGGAGGCTCCTTTTCTCCAGGCTGAACAAACCCAGCTCCTCATCACAGTAGTGCACCAGACCCCTCTCTTCACCAGCTTAATTTTCCTTCTCTGGACCCACTCCACCCCCTCAATGTCTTTCTTGCAGAGAGGAGTCCAAAACTGAACACAGGGTTCAAGATGCTGCCTCATCAGTGCTGAGCACAGGGGGACAATCACTGCCTTGGTCCTGCTGGTCACACCATTTATGACACAGGCCAGGCTGCCATCAGGCTTCTTGGCCACCTGGGCACACTGCTGTACCCGTGTATGTACCACATACATTTGTGCAATCCTTAACAACTATTTGCCCTGACTTATGGTGATACAGTCCCTACATGACTCAATGCTAAATCTGCACCCACTTCAAACATTCCCTTTTGTTTGTTTTCTAATTCCTTGTATTAGTTTGGCGAGAGTGTCTGCCGTGCAATAGCTACGTTACTGTATGTGGCTGTGAGAGCATCTCTCATCTACTTGTCCTCTCCTTTCCCACCCTGGGACACAAGGCAAACTCCCTTGCAGTTTAAAGCCTAGCACAAAATCCAATACCAGACATCATTGCTCACACGCTACAGGGACACAGATAGTCCTTTTATGGGGTATTCCTCCTTCCTGAGTACTTTTTCCTCTTTGACTTCAAGCAATCTTAGTGCCTTTGCAAGAGTGTTAGCTGCTGACCATGTAAGTAACAGTGGCACTTAGGGACTTCATCCCTAACAAGCCAGGGAGACCTAAAGGTGCGTGTTTTTCTAGGAGACAAAACAGTGCAACTGGGTTTACAGCACCACCACCAAGCACACAGCCAGGAGCACAGGCTCAAAGCCAAGGGCTTTACATAGCAGCGTGAAACCTCCAAGGACTATAATCACTTCCCTGACACCAGCTGTGCCACCACTCCTTTTTACAGGAAAGTCAACAGGAGGCACACGAGCACTGACACACTCATGGCTGATTTACAGCCAGGAGGAGACCCTCGTGACAGTGGCTGCAACACCTTGGAGAATGGCAGCAGACCTGTGCTCTGAGCCTCCAACCAAGTTCTAGTGTGCCTCTAGTCACTGAGAGGAGGAGGTGCCTGCCATCAGAACGGAAGGACTCCCTGTGTTGGCTCGGCCACCCTCCCCACGGCTCCTGGGCCCTTGGAGCGGCCACAGAGCTGCTCCTGACGTCAGTCAGGAAGCACAGGTTTTGAAACAGCTTGTGTCCATGTTGCCATGCCTGGTGAGCTGCCTTGCTGGTTGGCTCCGAACAGACAGGCTTTCAGCAAACACACTAGTCCCTTCTTGCTTCCAGCCAAAAAGGCCAGCAGCCAAGACGTACATGTCAGCTTTCTGGAGCTCGCAAGCTTTAGGAAATGAAGAAATAGATGCTGTAATCATGTTTCAGGTGTGGAAGAGCCACCCCTGCAATGGTAGCACCATTGTGGAGTTTAAAGCAGCTCAGCTAAGGAGCAATCAAAGACCTGCCATTCCTCAAACTCTGTCCTTGTATAGTGAGATCCTCACAATGGCCTCCTGTCTCTGCAATTCAGGAGTTAAATCAGCACAGAGTGGAAGAGCAGCTGAAGGTCTCCTGGGAACCATTTCCACCAGCCCATACTCCAGGCAATCTCTGCCACAACTGCCTGTGTGCTGAGGAAGAGGCAGGGAGGATGGTGACCACTCGGCAGGACTGCCAAATGCACCAGCCTGTTGGTCCATCCCCCCAAGTGTGCCTGTGTAGGGGATGTCAAAATTGCTGGGCCATGGCCACTCATCTCTTGGGGGTGCAGCAGCTCTGTAATGACCCTCTCCATAACTTGATCTTGACTCTGCTACTTGCCCTCTTTCTCTGAATGTCTTGGGAATACGACTTGACATCACAGAAAACAGGAAACTACCTTCTCCCTTCTTCCCTTGCACTCCCCATCTACCATCAGCTGTTCCTTACCTTACCAGTAACTCCAAAAAATAAGAGCAGAGCTTCAGGCAAGGAAAAATGATCTTTTTAAGTGCAGGGGGGCCAGGGGGGAGGTCTGCATTGCTCAATGGCCAAGCTGGAACAAGACATTTGGGAGTGACAGAGGGACACCCACGGCTAAACCCCAGGCACGAGGCCTCCCTCCGGTTCTGTCAGCCGGTGTCCATGACGTTATATAATCACATACATGGCTGGCTCCATAAATAGCTCCTCTGATCAGCAACACCCGAATATCCTTCCTGCCTGGGTTGCTAATAGGAGGCAGGAATTAATGCAAGGCAATACGATTTAAGCAACGTGGCCTTGCTCACGCTGCTCGGGTGTCTCTGACAGTCACCCAGCCCGGCACAGAGGAGAGGCGGGTCGGTAGCCAAGGCAAAAACCTTCAGCCTGCAAAGCTTTGCAACCTTCACGTTGAAAGCTACACGGGGCTACGTGCCTAGCGCTCGGTAGGATGCTGGAAACAGATGTTGCTGCAACATTAGAGGAAATCCTCCTTTTAAACATGGGTATTAGCACACAGTTCTGTATCACGCTTTGCCAGCAAATTCCTCCCATCCACAAATTTTAAAGGTGCAGTGCTGCAAAACAGCATGCTAGAAATCCTTGTGTTTATCCAACAACTTCTCCTGATGTCTAATTTACCGGCTCAAGAAAAATAATGCTCAGAAAACATCTTCTGTCAAAGCCCTGGTGCCGCCCCTTGTTTCTAGGTGAGCAGGGAATAATTTGTCAGCCTGATGATCATTGCCCTTCTTTTCAAAGCCAAATGTGGAAACAGAGGGAAATGTGCTGGCTTTGCCTTTGTTGCCTTTCTTTTGTGCACAGCAAATATCAGGCATCCCCTGTTCCTCTGTCAAGTCTGTTTTCCCCATGAGGATTTCTTAGAGAGTGGAGACGTTTGGCCTTCGAAAATCAGCACAGAACGTGGAACCTAAAGCTGTTTTTCTTTCCAGAGCTTTGATTAAACTTTAGCCAAAACCAAGCAAAACAAAGCTTTAAGAAGATGAAACAAAAGTCTAAACAGTGTCTACACTCATCACGTGACAGCTATTTATTTTTCAGGCATCTACGGCATTGAGATATTTCTTTTGTAAATACACGGCAGGCACATCACCTACTTTCAGTGTTTGTTTCTTTTTAAACATTCTTGTGTTTTATTAGTGGGAACATCATGGAACGGCTTCTTCTCCAAGGCTCTTTTAAAAATCCATAGGCAAGGGACTATGAATTTTAAGAACAGCCCAGAGATGCCACAAAACCACATCGATTTCCTCCTTCACCTCAGCGCAGTTCGCAGTCCTCCCTCAGTGGTGTTCCGGGGCCCACACCGAACAAGACGCTAGAAAAGGAAACAACCTCCCCCCAAAAAGTAAAAATGTCTCACCGACGGTATGCCTTCCATAGAGAAGCTGCTCCAAAATCGCAGTCTTTCCCACTGAGGCCATTCCACAGAGCACCACCTTGTATCCCTTTCCCATCTCTCCCCGGTGAGGGCGGTGGGGCAGCGGGGCCCTGTGCGGACAGGGGAGGCTGTCAGCCCGGCCGGGCACCCAGCCCGCCCAAGGCGCAAGGCAAAGCGCGAAGCAGCGCGGGCACAGCTCCCTCCCAGCGCTCGCCAGCGACCGATATTTTTAGGACTAGAGTTTCCTCCCACACCATTTTTTTTTTTTTTTCAGGTTTTAGGCTGCTGGCAGTGGTGCTGATGCTTGCCTGCAGCCTCGACACTTGTCCTGTCAGGCTGGGGGAGAGCGGGTGCGCTGGAGCATGCAGAGCCCCGGGGCGCGGTGGGGTGTGCGTGCACAGCCTTATCGGGCTTCCCGGGTCTGCAGTGCGCTTGATGGCATCTCATGGAACCAGGATGGCTTCTGGAAATGCAAGGGAATGGTGGTTCCTTCCCTTTTATTCTGCTCACAGAAAGTTTCTAGCTTTTACGGACTAGGAACTACGAAACAGGAGCATTAAAGGCAGAAGCGCAGGAAAGCAAATGCAGAAGCAGGTTTTTTTTTGGTCTGATTTAAATCAGTTTGACGGGTGGGGTTGGTTCTAGCAGGAGGCATCCAGCAGCTAGGGGCACTGCCCAGCGAGCCATGGCAGGGCAGCAGGCCCTGACTCCGTTTGCTGTTTGGAGCCATTTCCACAGAGAGAGCTGAAGAGTACCTTTTCTGCACCAGGAGGGGCTGGCGTTGTCCTGTTTCAGTTCCAGTTTAACCAGGCAATGCTTCACAAGCCAGGGTTCCCTGAAAAGCATACGCTGAAAAACAGAAAGGTCATCCTGTAGCCACAGGCAGGGAAAGGACTTGCAGGCTGGGAAAGCTGAACTCATAGAATCATAGAATGGCTTGGGTTGGAAGGCAGCTTAAAGATGATCTTCTAGACCCCTGCCATGGGTAGGGATGCCACCAATGAGACCAGGTTGCTCAATGCCCCATCCAGCCTGTGCCATGCCATATGCAGGAGGGATGGGAGCAGGGACAGGAGCAAATCAGTGGGTAATGCCGGGGCTTGCAGAACCAGGGACTCCATGGTGCCCTCACCCTACCCTCCACTGAAAAGGTTTTAGGATTGTTTTTAGGGCTTCGTTTTTTTGGGTTTTTTTGGGGGGGGGGGGGCTTTTTTTTTTTCCCCTTACCGTTTATTATTTAGAATAGAATCGTTAAGTTGGAAGAGACAGCCAGTCCAAGATCACCCAGTCCAAGCACCAACCCAGAACTACCACCGTAACCACAAAACCACTAAACTACATCATCCAGCACCAGATCCAGACGCCTTTTAAACCCCTCCAGGGCTGGTGACTCCATAACCTCCCCGGGCAACCTATTCCAATGCCTGACCGCCCTAACAGTGAAAAATTTTACATAATAGCTACTCGGAGCCCCCCTGTCCCAGCTGAAGGCCATTTCCTGCGCTCCTCTCACTGCAGTCACAGCGGAGGAGACCGACCCCAGCTCACTACAATCTCCTTTCAGGGAGTTGTAGAGAATGATGATGTTCCCCTTGAGCCTCTTCTTCACAAAATTAAACAAACCCAGCTCCCTTCGCCGATTTTTAAAATTATTATTATTTTAGAGGGGTTTTTTTTAAAGGCTTTTCGGGGTTTTAAGCAAAGTCCCACCCCAGTCCCTGGCTCTTGTGGGGGGTGGGGAAAGGGGGTATCTCAGGGGATGCCGCATCTCGCCAGGCCCCTGCCCCAGGCGCAGCCCCCGGGCGGGCCGTGCCCCAATGCCCTGGCCCCAGAGCGCGCCCCCGCCCCCGAGCGCGCCCCCGGCGCCGCCCCCCCGCCGCGAGCGCGCACCTGGACGGAGCGTCCCGGCCGGCCCCATTGACCCGCGCGGGCCCCGCCCCCGGCTCCCATTGGCGGGCGCGGGGGGCCGGGCCGGGTAGGGCGGGGAGGGACGCGCGGCCCTCACGCCCACCGGACTACATTACCCATGAGGCACCGCTGCCGCCGCCGGAAGTGTGTTGTGGCCCGAGCGTTTGTGGGAAGTAGGGCCTTTCCTTTCCGTCGCTGGGCGCCATCAGGTGAGGGCTGCTCCGCGCGCGGCCTTTCCCTCAATCCGCGCCCATCCCGGGATTCGAGCGCCCATCCGCCCGTCCCGGCGCCGCGCCCGCCCCGCTCCGGGTGGGATGGGGCTGCTCCTGCGGCGTGGAGCCTCTGGGAGGCCGGAGCAGGAGGGCCCGCGGGCTGCGCCTCGGTGGGGCGGGAAGGGGAGCGGGGCACCCAGGGTGGCCCTGGCGCGCCAGGCCGGGTGCACTTCAGCGCGCCCTGGTTTGCTCCGGGTTTGCGGATTGTTTGTGGGGCTTTTTTTGTGCCATTCGGCCGTGAAAAGCTGGGGTGGCTGGAGATGGGAATGGATGAGCTATAGCTGGGCAGGCTCAAACAAGAAGGGTATCCAAAATCACACATGAACTGTTTTTGGCGTGTGTTCAAATGTAAATAAAATGAGCTGCTTGTATCTGATGGTGAGTTGGGTGGGGGCTTGATGGAGTTCAGGTACACGTGCTGATTGCTGCAGATGTGTAAGGCCTCGGGTTTTTAGGAAAACAGCAGTAAACGTGATGAAAAAATAAAGTAATATTTGATTTTTGAAATGCCTTCAACTTTTAGGACATATTTCGCTCAGAAGAGGGAATTTGTAATAATCATTGTTTTCTTAGGGACAAAATTTGACCTGTAGAACTTTGTGTTGAGCCCTTGCTCTGCTGAAGTCAATACAAACTACTCCCAATGGTGCTCAACAGAAACGATTTTTAAAAACAACTTAAAAAAAAAAATCCACAGGGCATCTCTGGAGCAAAACATAAACGTCAGCAGCAGTGGGACACTGAGCTATGACACTTCTTTTTTAGTATGACACAGTCAATGTGCCCTGTTTTACCTAAAGCCCAGTTTCAGTGAATGTGGAGGAAGGCCTTGTCTCTCGAGGGAGGCACCATGTGAATAGCTCTAAGGAAACAAAAGTCCCAATCCAGTTTGTTCCTTAAGCAACTGTTAAACTTCCACGTACTGTTAAGCTTTCACTTTAGAAGTGAAACCTTGCCGAGGTCAGAGTTAACAATAAAGGCCACACTCCTCATAGTCCTGTAGTTCGGGAAAGATCTGTATGTAAAACTCGTTTCAGGTGTTAACTTGGTAGTATCAGACATAAGGCATCTGAAAAAAAAATCTCAATTGAGTTTAGCACTTTAGAATAAATAAAAAGGAAGAGGACTGCTGGGAATGGTGATGGCAGGGTGTCATGCTGAGGGTTGCCCGGCGTGATGCGCGTTCCTGGTGTGTCAGTGGGACAAAGATGCCTGAGAGCTCCCTGTCTTTCAGTGCTCATCCATGTGTGATTTGGTGCAGTGCCGCTGCGGGAAGGTGTTCAGACTGGGAATTGTTCTGGGTGCACTGTTCTCACTGAGCTCTCCCTCCAGCAGGTAGACAGCCATGGGTGCCTACAAGTACATCCAGGAGCTGTGGAGGAAGAAGCAGTCGGACGTGATGCGGTTCCTGCTGCGCGTGCGCTGCTGGCAGTACCGGCAGCTGTCGGCCCTGCACCGCGCCCCGCGCCCCACGCGGCCCGACAAAGCCCGCCGCCTGGGCTACAAGGCCAAGCAAGGTAATGGCACACGGGCTTCCCCTGTCCGTGCCACTCACGGTGGCAGTGGCATCGGCTTCTTATCGCTCTCTACAACTTCCTGAAGGGTGGTGAGTTGGGGGTTGGTCTCTTTTTCCAGGCAGCAACTGACAGAACGAGAGGACACAGCCTTAAGCTGCGTCAGGGGAAATATAGGTTGGATATTAGGAAAAAGTTTTTCGCAGAAAGAGTGATAAAGTATTGGAATGGCCTGCCCGGGGAAGTGGTGGAGTCACCATCCCTGGATGTGTTTAAGAAAAGACTGGATGTGGCACTTGGTGCCATGGTTTAGTTGAGGTGTTTGAGCATGGGTTGGACTTGATGATCTTGAAGGTCTCTTCCAACCTAAAAATTCTGTGATTCCTTCAGCAACAGCACAGTGACAAAATCTGAAACTGAAGCATCCCCCAATAAACTGAACTGTCCTGCGTGAAATGAACAGAATATCGTAAATCTCCTCAGTTGGTCGCAGTGTCCACAGCCTAAAACCTTAACTTCTCTTAGTTTTGCGTCTGTGCCTTCTGTTGCTCTTCTGGCAGGTGAAGATCAAATGGGCTTTGGCCTCAGTTTTTGTTCTTGTGCAATGTTAGTGCCAAAGAATTGAGCAGGGTTTTTAGTATCCTAGGTTTGGGGGATTTCCTTTCTCTGCCCAAGTTTTGTCATGTGTTACTTTGACTTTTTTCAGGTGACTGAACCGTGACCTAGCACCTTGAAAAGAGCTACAAGAGTTCTGGATAGAGACTTGCACAAGAGCATGTAGTGACAGGACAAGAGGGAATGCTTCAATCTAGAAGAGTAGGTTTAGGTTAGATATTAGAAAGAAGCTCCTTAGTGTGAGGGTGGTGAGGCACTGGAACAGATTGCCCAGAGGAGCTGTGAGCACCCTATCCCTGGCAGTGTCCAAGGTCAGGTTCAGTGGAACTCTAAGCAGACTAGTCTGGTGGAAGGTATCCCTGTCCATGGCAGGGGGATTGGAACTGGATGATCTTTTCGGTTCCTTCCAACCCAAGCCTTACCATGACTGTATTACAGCTGCTGTACTTGGGCGAGATGATGGAGTTTGTACTCCATGAAAAACAGCTACTGGTCAGGGAAAGAAGTGGGAAAGGAAGGGTGACCATCCATGTGTAACTTGTGGGGATCTAGTTTAAAACCCAGTATGTTTATTCATAAAAGAAAATAAAAAGCTAAGACTTGACACTTCTGTCACTGCTTATCTAGTTTGCTCATTTCTCGGTGACCAGATTTCAGAAGGGTCTGTGGATGGCTTGTGCTTCAGTGCTTTGTGAGTGCTGCCATCTGAATTGTGCAGTTCGGTAGTGGTTTTGCTGGGGTTTGTTTGTTGGTGGATATTTTATGATTGTATTACAATATAGCTGCAGCTGATCTTAGTTGGTTTGGGGCTGGATAGTGGAAAGGTGCCATAAGCTCTGGTTTGGAATCAAAAAATTGTTTTGTCAGGATACCACTTTCCTTACCCAGTTGTAATGAAAACAACAAAAACATCTTGTACTGTCCACCTCGAGTTGTGAATTTCGGTAAAAATTGGTATAATGACTTTGTGCTGCAGCATTTCATGTAAATTTTTGGGGATTGGAAATGCAGTAGGGGGATGAAATTGCTGCTAGAATTGTTCTAGTTCCTAAGTGGCTGTTTGTTTTAGGTTATGTTATCTACCGTGTCCGTGTTCGCCGTGGGGGTCGCAAACGCCCGGTCCCGAAAGGTGCGACCTACGGTAAACCTGTGCATCACGGTGTTAACCAGCTCAAGTTTGCCCGGAGTCTTCAGTCTGTAGCAGAGGTGAGTATTTTGGTTATTGCTCACAAATTTGGGTTGGAAAGTTTTAGCCTGTAAAGGCTGAGCATACTCAGAGACAATAAATACAAAACCAAACCAGCTGCTTCGTTAATAAGTTGTTAGTAAGATTTTGAACAATGGTGGCAGGGAAGCAGCAAAATGTCTTTAAAAGCTCTATTAAGACAATAAAAAAGCTATTCAGACTTTTAAAATGGTGTCTATGGGGGAACCATTTGGGTGGTTTATTGAAGTTCATACTTCTAAAGTATGCCAGAGTATTTGTTATGAAAAACTAAAGAGGTAGGCATGAGAAATCAGAACTTGCATGGGCTAAGGTATCTTAAGTTGTCAGTAAATCCCACTCCTGTGTTCCCTGCCGTGTGGTGTGGATCACCAGCTGTAGGTGATGGTCCTTTCACAAAGTACACATGAGTTCCTGTCTTGAAGCCTGTAGCACCTGTTTGTGTAGTGGTAGTGCTGCACAGCACGCTTAGCTGAAGCAGGGGTTGAAGGCAGCGTGCCAGAGACCTTCTGCTGCTTTATAAAAAACTGGTACCTCACAAGCACACAGCTTGCTGGTTAACTTATTTTTGGGTGAGATCTTGTTACTGAAATACTCAAAATGTAAACTTCGATTTGATGTGATCTTGTAAGCTTCATTGCTGTCAGTTGTAGTCTGGAAGAGATAGAGTTCTCACCTTTACAGAAAAACCCTTTTTCAGTGGGTTAGAGTTAACACCATGCTGCATTCTCAAAAGAGACATTGTGGAAGAAGGGGGATTGTCATTGCCTTTCCATTTTGAAGCAGAAGACTTTTCTCAGGACTTTAAAAATACTGCTGAGTGACTTGTGCAAGTTGAATGTGGTGGGATTTTTTTCAGGGAAAAAATATACATGAGACATGCTTATTTAAAAAAAACACAGATGATGAGTTTGAATTTGAAATTCTGTTCTGTGTTCAGTGCTCATGGCATTCTCTTCATATGTGTTATTCCCAGACACTTGATGGCTAATCACTTGCTCAGTTATGACAACTATGGAAGAGGTTATTTGCCCTCAGTTTTAGCTTGAAATTTTCTGAATCTGAGAGTCTTTCCAGAAGACTTACATTTTTCAGATGACAGAAATGCAAGGCCTCAGTTGGAGCTCTCATATTGGAATAGAAGCTGGTCGAGAGTGATTGGGGTTCTAATATTTCATACAGGTGTTGCTCTCACACTAGAATAGAAGGACTTGAAAAAATGTTATTCAAGATAAAGTATGTTACAAATGTGCAAAAATAGACAAGGGCTGTTTAGGGAAGCCTGTAGCAATAGGTTAAGATCACACTGGGGAAGAAGATGAACAGGGTCCATTGGTTCAGGCTTCCTCATGATGCTGATAAAGTCCTACAATTAAACACACTCAGTGTGTTTTAAATAAGGAGCATTCTTGACAGGAGAAGCAGATTGAGTTGCACAATTGCTGTTTTCTGCTTTGTTTTGTTTTCTAAACTAAGATTGTGTCTTCCTAACCACAAGTGAGGATAGGAATAACAACCACTAATATGTGAGCCGTCAAACAAAGATTTGTTACATCAGCTATTCCTTTACTCCTGACAGTACAGGCTGACTCTCTGCAGAAATTTCTTTCTGCCCTGTAGCTTTGGATGCACAAATTAATCAGTCTTTCGTAACTTCCCACAAAAGATTGTTCCATGACCCCAAGTGCAGCTCGTGCTCTTCATCTTCACGTTGAAGTTATTTTTAACGTTGTGTATTTACTGACTGGCTGCTTCTGTGTACACAGAGTTCTTTCTTTTGTCAACCAAGCACCTTCCTGCTCATGGTCTTTAAAACCTGTTTCATGCAGGAATCCAAAGAGCCTTTTTTTCTTTGTAATACGGCATTCTTTGCAGCTGTTACTTTTCTTGCACCTTTGCAGCTGGAAGGGGATGAATTTTTGAAGGAAAAGAGGTTGTCCTAGGGAAAACTTGAAATTTTATGTTTGAGTTAGTAATCCTTCTGCATGAAAACTGCCCTGCATCCATGGTTTTTACAGCCTTTTGCATTTTTTTTTTCCTCTAGGAACGTGCTGGTCGTCACTGTGGGGCTCTGAGAGTCTTGAACTCATATTGGGTGGGCGAAGATTCCACTTACAAGTTCTTTGAAGTGATCCTGATTGATCCCTTCCATAAGACCATCAGGCGGAACCCCGACACCCAATGGATCACCAAGCCCGTCCACAAGCACAGGGAGATGCGTGGGCTGACGTCGGCCGGGCGCAAGAGCCGCGGCCTTGGCAAGGGCCACAAGTTCCACCACACCATCGGTGGCTCGCGCCGTGCCGCCTGGAGAAGGCGCAACACCCTGCAGCTGCACCGCTACCGCTAGTGCTTGTAAAGCTGGCCGTCTAATAAAGATCATGCAGGTTGTTCAATTCAACAGTGCTTCTGCTGCTTCTTGGATAAGCGTAGAGTTCTCCAGGAGTTCAGGCGTTGCCGTCTTTTGACAGGCTTTTGAATATGTAATTTGGTACTTGTGAAGGTTGTAGGCCCTGAGTGTAGAGTTCTGTAACGGGTTTCACTTTTGATGACATGGAAGGACGTGTGCAATGTGTTTTGGAAGCCCATGCTCATTTTTCTCTTGGTCTGAGTTTATTTAGTCACTGTAGGTTGGGGTCTCTTTGTCCTGTGCTTGAACTGAAGGCCAGCTTTGATCCTGTGCAATGAGATGTAAACTGAAAATGCTCATTTCTTTTTTATAGATGATTAAATACTAACAGCTATTTTATTTTTTCAATTTCTGGTTTTTTGTACTTCAGTGTCAAACCAGCTCTTGGGCCGCTCAGCTACAAACATTGTCTATATCAACTTAGAATGGAAGGGTAAAGCTTGCTCTGTTCATTGGAGTGCACAGTATTAACAATGTGGACACATCACAAAGAGTGATAAGGTTTTAGACTGAATAGTAAAATACTGACTGTAGAGTAGGTATTATTTCATTTGTCAAGATTGAGGGGGCCAGTTTCTTAAACCTTCCTTTTGATACTAGAACAGAGAACATGTCTCTGTGTTAAAGAGCTGCATTCTGATTTACTCTGCATGGTTAGGTGGTAGAATGAATGTATTTAGACTATTTTTTGTGAAAAAAACTGTGTGACTTTTTCAGCATGAAATCAGTTTGCACATAAAGGCTGAGAGATTAAATGCAGTTCCTGGTAGTAGCTTCCACAGATTCTGTACTATATCCATTAGGTAGTGGTAGGAAGAAAGGTTGATAGAAGGCCCAAGAAGTAGCTGTGTCCTCCTGGAACTTCAGCTTGAGATGTGGAATGCTTTTTTTCCTGAGTCTTAAAACATGTCAAGATTTTCCCTTCAGCTTAGAAATTCACTTAATAGTCCAGTTTATGTTCTTACAGGAGGGTGGTAGTCTGAAGAAGAGACATTTTGGCAGGGTGTTCTTAAAGCCAGGAAGAGCAGCTCAAGGTGACAGTTCTTTGATGATACGTTTTTTTTTGGTTCAGACAAGAGAAATGCAAAATAATCTGCTAAAAAGTGTTAAAATTATCTGCTCTAAAGACGTTTAAGGAGATTTTTTTTTGCTTTTTCTTTGAAGTATCACTAGTGTTCTTGGAACACTAGTGCTGTGATGGTGTAGGACAGGAAGTTCCTCAGTGCAGATTTGCCTGAGTGAGGTCTCCTGAGCATGGAGGGGTTATTGGAGAAAGGGGGCTGATCTGCCTGGTTTGTGGATTTAACAGCTTCAGGTGGTGCCAGTGTGGCCAGTGTGTCCATTCCTTTGCAATTTCTTTTGTCTGTTGGAGCAACATGGTCTAGAAGAAGGAACCCATGGCAGGGGTTTTGGAACTGGATGATCTTTAGGGTTCCTTCAACCCAAAGCTATGATTTTTTTTTTGTTTTTTTAAGGCAACAACTTCAAGACTGATGATACTGTACTAGGGTTTGGTTAAGCTGTTAGGGACCCTTGCCATTGTTGGGGGAGGATGACAGCAGGTGATGAGCAGTCAGCACCAATCCTGTGTCCTTTGCCAGCATTCAAACCTTGCAGCATGTGGCAGGTGTCTTCAGTGAGTGAGACCTGCCTTAGGTTGGCCCTGGTGGTCCTGTAATTCCTTGAACTTTAAAATAAGAGGGAAAATACTATTCCTCTATTGAAGTCTATTGAAAACTGCTGGTGACAGTGTATCTAAAAGGGCATGGTATCTAGACCAGTGAACGAATTTGAAACAAATACTGGTGCCTTCAGTGGATGTTCTGGGTATGTACAGCTCATTCCAAGTCTTAGTGTCTTGCCTTTGTGTCTGTCCACACTGGAGGTGTCTCATGCTCTTAGACAGGATTTTGGGTTTGAAGGGACATTGCTGTGCAGAATTTATGTGAAGCAGAAAGACAAATTATATTTTACTAAAATCTTTATTTTAAAGTGGCAAAACATTGAGGAAAAGCTTTTTTGTTTGGGGTTGTTGGCTTGGGAAGTCAGGGTTAGAGAGAGGTTATGTGGTCTCTGCCTTCCCTGCTTGATTCTTGAGCCTGTTGTGCAAATTCAAGAGATTGCAAGTAGTCTGTGTTCCTTAAGATTGTGGTAGAAACCAGTCATCTGAGACAGTCCTAGTGGGAGGCTGCAACTTGAGTTCAACCCTCCCCAGACACCAAGGGTCTGCCTGAAACAGGGACACTAAGCTGTAGCAGAAGGAGGGCAAGGGGAGGGAAGAGGAAACTTCAGGAATTTCACTAGGCAAAGCTCTTAAGACATAGAGGAATCTAGTAATCTGTTTCCAAGCCATCTACTTGGCTCTGTTTGCAGGACTGATCATTTCTCAGTCTGAGCAGGCATGTTTTGGATGTAATTAAAAGAGCTGTCTGGCTTCTAGGCAAGACAAAATGAATACCACAGTTAAACTGCAGAGAAATGGGGCTGTACAGCACCAGCCTGGTTTTAGGTGCTGTTGGAAATAGTTCTCTGTAAACTTTTGTTAGGCTGGATTTCACTTATGTGTCAGCTGCCTAGATGAGCTAATCGCTCAGCTTTTTGTACAAGGTGAGGACCTGGCAAGGGCACTATTTCTGTCCCAAAGGGTAGGATGTGTAAAAACAGATTGTGTGATTTAGGATGTTCTTTAAATAAGCAAGTAGTAAACTCCCTTCCACATAGCTAATAGAAGTGCTCATTACTTGGCAACGCTAACTAGGTTGAAAGGTAGGGACTCACTAATCAGCAGCGAGTGTCATTGTTTCCTTGCTTTGTCTCAGAAGCACTGGGAATCTGCGAGGCAGCTGGGAGAGGGACACTGGCATGATGCCTGCGAAAGGCACAGATGCTGCTGGAGGAGGCAGTTGGCTCCTTCCTTGCAGCAGAAGGTCATGGAATTTCACTGGTGATTTTTGTGGGGGCCTTAGGATGAAGTAATTAGCGATGGAGGAGAGTTATAGCTCGACTTTCTCGCTTATCTCTGTCCTTGTAATGCAGCAGTTGTTCACTAGCCTTGACCCAGTAGAGAAAAGTGACTGCCTGTGAAGAGTTCTGTACAGCTAATGAATTAAAAAGCTAGGCTCTAAAAATAGAGCCTGTTTCCTACTCTATTATCTACTCACTTTCCAAGCTCAGAAAAGCCACCACATTTTTGTACATCTCTTTTCTTTTCCAGCAGACACAAGTCTAGTTTGGAGATACCAAGCTAAAATACCCAAGAGTGGTTGAAACACTGCTGCAGCTGCAAAAAAACCCCAAAACCATTTGGAACTGAATGGGATGCTCTTTTCTGCTTTGAGCAACCACCAACTTTTTGATCCAAGCCTTTTAAAGTAATAGTTTGAAATGTAAAGCTGTATGAAAGGATGGAGAGCCTGTAGGTTGTTCTCTTTATGTGTCAAGGTTCTGAATAGGCTTCAATTTAATAATTACACACAGAATGTTTAGGTTGCAGAGCTCCCTACAGTTAGGAAGTGTCTGAGCTACACTGCTCACACAACCTTTAATTCAGTGGCTATCCTGCTCTTACCTAATGGGCCAGAAGAGGCCTCTGGCAAAGCCAGGACTGGAACCCAGTTCTTCTGGACCCCTTGTCACTGCCTGAAATTTAAGAGAGCATGCTTTTCTTTGGTATCAAATGATGTTCAGTGGCATAATTAAAGGCTCTTATTGTAATGAAGATGACATTCAATCTCATTAAATACTGTCATCTCTCCATCATTCAGGGAAATGGAGAGCCAGGGGTATCCTGGAGATCAGAGAGCAGATGAGTGATTAAATTAAGCTTGGCTCTGATAAGACCAATGCTGGCTGATAATGCTCTCTCAAATGGCAGGTACCCCTGCAGTCTGTATCTCCTTGCACAAGAGCAGCAAAGGAATGCCTCTGGACCCAAGCTGGCTGTCCATGTGCAAGTTGAGTTCCCTTGGAAACACAGGAACGGAGAGGCACATCAAAAGGAAAAAAAAAACAAACAAAAAAACAGAAAAAAAAAAAAAAGGAGAAATAAAAGGACAAGTAAGCTGGCTTTCAGTGGGGCTTTTTAGTACCCTGGTGCTGCTCAGTGACAGGAACACTTGGTAGAGGCGGCTACAGCTAGCCAGGGTCCCTCAGGGCTCATCAGCCAGGTCTGTGTGGGGCAGTGCCCACGGTATAAACCTGGCTGAATGAACCTACAGCTCCTCAGAAAAGCACCACCTGTGTGTCTGGTATCAATCTGCTGCCCTGAAACACCAGGCAGTGGCTGCACTTCACACCCAGAGCAGGAGGGGAGTTCTCAGTCGGTGCTGTGAAATAAATGTCCTGTCCAGTGCTCAAGCCCTCCATGTCCCAGGCCTTGTCACCAGGCTGTGTGTCAATAGAGCAGCAGACAGAAACCAAGACCCTGTTAACTCTGCACTCTGTTCACGAGTGTAACGAAAATGAGTCGTCATCCCCTGAGAGCTCATCCACCAAGCAGAGGAAGTAGCTCATTAGTGCAGTGTTCACTCATTCATTTATTCATACAGTTTTCTTGCAGCATTGTTTTTCTGTGACTAACAAGCAATTATTTGAATCCTTTCCTCGTATGAGAATCGCGGCCCTTCAACTCATCTGCTGTTACAATCCACCTGCCTCTCTCACGGGTTTCATGATTAGTCAGATAAGTTTAGATAGCAAGTTATGCAACCTTTATAAATTATGTGTTTTGAGCTTTGTGTTTTCGGTTCTTTCAGAGCCACATACAAAAATACTGCTTTATAAGTTGGTTTGTTTGCAACTATTTGGAAAGCGGTTTTACCTAGGCACGGTTAAACAAAGTCATGGTGAACCTTTTAAGCAAAACAGAAAGTTTTGTATAATTTCCACTTTGCAACTTACTGCTACAGTGTTGGAGGAGAACAGCTGCTTAAGATCTTGTTTACAGAAAAAGACACTAAGATTCAGCTACACAGGAAAAGTCAGCGTGCAAGTGAAAGGACCTTTCTTGAGGTTTGGTTGTTTGTTTTTTTTTAATACAGTTACAGAAAATACTTGAAAATACTTGGTTCTGTTGAATCTGTAGAATTTAGTCCACAGTCTTAGTCTAAGTAGTTTTATTTCTGATAGATGCCTGTAGTTCTTAAGAGGCAGAGACTAAAAACCCATGTGAGCTAATAGTAAGATACTACATTTTTTTGCTGTGATGGTGATTGCTGTCCATTGTAAGCAGCAATTTTAAAGCAATAGTTATACCATATCAATGGGAAACACAAAATAAGTTGAAGACTGTAAGTCACACTGAAAACCCAACTCCTAGATTTATGATTTATGTTGTCGAAGAAGAAAACAGAAAACACTGTGAAAAACTGAAAAACTGAAATCACTGTTCTGACTCCTGAGGCTAAATGAAAATCTCCAGTATAGTTATTACTTTCATTGGCTAGTTTAATAAAAAATACGAGAATCATGAAACTATGTAAGGTATATGGCACACGTGAGTTCTGTTTTCTCAAGTAATGGCCCTATCTGTTTAGAACTAAAAACTTCAAAATGCCTCTCTAGCAAACCGTCTCATCTTCTAGTAGGTGCTATTCTGACAAGAATCTGAGATGTTAACCTATTTTAAGGAAAAAAAAAAAAAAGTTTTGAGCATGAATAATTCTGTTAGCCAAATTATGACAGTGTTGAAATGAACCACAGATATGAAACTTGATGGTTTTCGCAGATTCTCCAAATTGTCCTGAAATCACATTAGCTGCATTACAGCCTGAGCATTGAATTGTATGGTACTTTCATAGGAAGTTTGTAATAGCAATAAAGCCTGAAGCAATTTTGTCCTATGCAGGGAGTCAGACAGAGAACCAGGGAAGTGACTGCCTTCCATCTTCCCCCACTTTGGCCCACCCTGAGGTGGTAACCCTGGACCAGCTCTTTCAGCACTCACCAGCCAACCCAAGCTGACCCATCTCGTTTCTCCTGGGTTTATTTACAGCTCTGTGCAACAGGCTACTGCTTGCTGCTGACTCGGTTCTTTTAGTTGTTGTTGTTATTCAGTAGAGTGAGATTGCCAAAGTTGTAGTTGTTTGGTTTGTAAAAGATGAGCTGCTCAGCTTCTTGTGCCAATGCTGTTGTCACAAGAGCTGATTCTGACTGTCTGTCAGGCACGGCAGGGAGGAGCAGAGGTGGGGAGAACAGTGGGTCTGAGCTGAGCAGCTCTGAAGTGGGAGACTTCCTAATTCCAAGACAGACACAGTGTAATGTGTCCTGCTGGGATCTGTGGCCCAGCACTGAATTAAGACTTGGTGTCGCCTCAAAGGGAAATAAAACAAAAAAATGTGAATGGCTATGCAGGGCCAGCCCAGAGGTCTAATGGGCACAGTGCCTGCTTTTGATGGGGACCAGTGATGGGCATTTGGAAAAAGGCTGGTGAGTGTGGAGCAAGTCCAGCCCCACATGTAGCATCTCCAGCTCTCTGAAGCGCAGGGTAAGGATTTCCTCACACTGTGGTTGCCCTCGTGCCAGCAGCCACCCAGGACAGCTGTAAGCTGTGACATCCAGCACTGGCTGGGAACTCCCATAGGGCTTCTGGCTCAGCAGGTGCACGGGCTGGATCCGTGTGCAGGATGGCATCTGAAGGTAGATAAAGAGAAAATTATTGCCTTGACTCATAAGTGCCTCCTGTAATTTGAAATGGGAAGTGGAAATACAGCCTGTTTTGATGGTCTGCTCCTGGAAGCTCACTGAACCAGAGACTTGCCAGATGACTCAGAGCAAGACAGTTGTTTGCTGAGAACTGCTGTATCAAGGATATGGCAGGATTATATAACAAGCAGTTGTCCTTCACCC
Source organism: Phylloscopus trochilus trochilus (assembly GCA_016584745.2). Lineage (NCBI taxonomy): Eukaryota > Metazoa > Chordata > Aves > Passeriformes > Phylloscopidae > Phylloscopus > Phylloscopus trochilus. The sequence goes on from WQNJ02000546.1 coordinate 38,369,421, forward strand.
CGGTAATGTGTCTTTGTGAGACTGATGCTTACAATTCACCAGTGTTGAGGAACAGCAATAAAACAAAATGGCAAGTGGTTGGAGGCACCTTCAGGATACAGCTGAGCTCCTGCCTGGAACAGATCTATAATTTGTTTCTAGGCATTGCACTCCAGTTCAGGAAAACATGATAAAATTTCACTGCTAGCATCATGATGCCACCCATTCCTTTGCAGCAGTCCTGTTTAGGTTCTGTTTGCCATAGTGTACCTCTCTCCATTTAGCAGGAGCACTAAAACCAGTTGTGGAGAATGGACCTCTTTCTTTGCTAAGGCTCAGAGAGTGAACTCTTTGGGAACTGGAGCAAGGCTGGCTTATTTTGTGTGCTTGAATTTTGCTATGTCTCTTTAAGTGCCCCTCCTGGAAAAGATTGCACTGGATTGAGCTTTGGTTAAAATTGTCAGTGTTTGTAGATGAAGGTTAAGATGATCCTTTCTAGGATGTGTTCTCCCAACCCAGGGGAAAAAAACAACAAGCACCCCCAACACATGAAAACTCTGCCAAACAAACAAAACAAACAAACAAACCTGAAAAGCCAGAAGAAACAGAAATGGTCCGTTTTGTCAATGTCTAATATCAACTTTTGAAGAAGATAATTGATTTTGTCAGGGAGTTCTATGAGTATTTTCAGCCCTTGGAACTGTGTTTGAAACTAATTACCTCTGTTCCAGCCAAAACCAGCACAAGACCCAAGCTGGGAATTGCATTTATTTGCTGATGTTCATGTAACAAGAGATGAAGTGACCATGATGATTTTATTAAAACTGCAAGCGCCTCACCAGGAGGTTTTGTTGATTTGCCTGTGATCACTAGAAGGAATTGGCTTCCTTCCCTCTTGTTTGTACTGGTTTAGAGCAGAAAGTTCTTACTTTGACTTAATGCAGAGAGCCAGTTTTGCTGCACGTGAAGCTGGTAGCTGAATCTGACTAAATGCATCTCTGCCTTTATTCACAAGGCTGATAATATCCAGCTCTGTTTCCATCCTGTCAAATACGAATGGTCCCTGAGTAGGAATATTGTTGTGTCAGGAGTAATCTGGGCAAGTCACTGAGGCATAACACAGTCAGACCCAAGATTCAGGACAGCCAGAGAGGTCAGCAGTTCCACTGCTTGTACAAGTGCCAGAACTGCAAGTGCAGATTAGTTTGGATACACAGCAATGTTTGTACCCAGAGATATCCCACCAACATATTTCTAAGACCCTACAAATATAATTTGGATCTCATGCTGGTGTTTTGGGATTACACCCTTCTGCTTTCAATAGAGTTATTCCAGATCTGGAATCTGAGTTATTTTAAGAAGTGCTGTGTACTTGCAAATGCCTCAGGTTTGTTTCTAGTAAGCTTTCACTCTTGCTACCAATGCCTTGCAAAGGGTTTTATGAGAGAAACTCCATTTGTTTTAACAGTTAAGTTTTTATTGCTGGAAGCAATTTTCTTTAGTGTAACATTTCAGGAGCCCTTTATGGTTAGCGATATTTCATTGAATGCCTGAAGATTGAGACCTAATGCATGACTTTATCATGTATAAAGCTTATTATCTGACATAATTTGGTGCATAGCAGGCTTATTTATTTAAAAGGTCACACAATCATATTTCACCCCTGGTAATGGCATTTTTATCCATTTAATAGGTTTATCCTAAAGCATATTTATTCCTAATGCATTTTATTCAGAAGCCAGTTAATAACTTTAACTCTTTAGGCTCTTAGCAGAATACAGAAGCCAGCTTTTCAGAACAAGAGTTTGACCAGTTGGGCCTAATCCAGCAGCGCACAAGGTCCAATACAGAGTCCCATGCATCATCTTTTGATTCAACTCAGCACCTTGAAGCTGTAAGTCATCTTTTGGCCTCCAAGTTAGCCAGGATGAGACAACGATCAGGGGAAAAAAACACTGTGCTGTTTAGAGGCTGGAGCTGTCTTCACCCTTGAGTTGCCAGCTATCCTTTGGGTAGTCAAAGGTAATAAGGGCCAAAATGCACTTTGGTTTATTTCCAAGAGAATTTCTTCAGATTTGACTATAGTTGTCTTTGTTTTGCCTGGATGTAAAAGGCAGTTCTCACTCTCTGGGCCAATGTACAGGGATCAATGGCACCTGTGATGAAAGCTGTTCATTTTCCACAAACTTGTGCTATTTAAGGCCCAGATGCAAGTCATATTTGGCTCTGTTGGTGACTGAGCTGAGATTTCTCTGGAATTTTCCTTGTAAAATACATCAGTAATCACAACAAGCTTGTGCTGCAGCAGAAGAGAGAAGAAAGGGTGATACACAAAACCTTACAGGAGCCGGGGCTATCATCTCTCTCTCTGTGTCCCTGTCACACACAACCTGCAGAATTTCCCCAAAACAAGGAGGAGGCATCATTTGCATCTCTGCTTTGCCCAGGATGAGCTTCATGTTTGTGTTACACTACATCTCTCCAAGAATGAACATAGCTTACAAAGAGAAAAATCAAACTGGGTTTGTGTTTTGGTGGTCTGGAGGGTTCAGAAGGGGAATGGTTGAGCTGAGCTATGAGACGACTTCTGAAGCAATGGTTTTGATCTGGTGACAGCAGTGACACCACACCAGGGACGTCCTGGCCAGCACCATGTCATGCAGTGCCAACGTGATTGCTGCCAGCCTGCAGCTTAGCTAACTTCCTAGAGAGCATCACTGCTTTGAAATAAGGTGCTCTTCAGGACACTGTGATGTAAAAGAGTTGGAAAGAGGCAGAGGAAAATACAAAAATCCAGACTTAGAAGGGTATTTATTACAAAAGACTCCAGAGTGGGAAATGCAGTTGCCCCTGGAGAGGTTTGGGTGGTGGGGAGAAGGGACTGGCAGCTGTCAGAGCTTAGGGCAGTGGTCATCTGCTGACTGTGCCTTCAATACAACACTGCTGCCTTCTCTGAGACAGCACAATGTGTCAGGAATCACCTGTAGCTAAGTTGTGTGAGTCTTTTTCAGTGAAGGCAAAGGGTAGCTCCTTGTGCATCCTTTGCACTATCCATTCTGCTTCTCTCCCAGAAATCACGTTTGGCCCAATCAAGCAGTACATATTCTCATCTCCTTCTCTCATTAGATGATGATTTTATTTCTGGACAAATAGATGATATACTTACAGATTAAGGAACTTACAGCACAAAAAGGAAAAGGTGGGCAGTGATATTACTGCCATATACGTTAGGCTTAATTAATGTAGAATTAATGGTTTGTCTTTCTAAACTAAAAGCCCAAGTCATCACCTTCCATTAAAGTCTACAGGGGCAGATGAGGCTAATGGTAATACATCACTATTGCATGAGGTTATTTCCCAACAATTGGACCAGCCCAGGCAACCGGTTGTATTACCAAAGTATGTGAAGAAAAGCACACTTGCAACAATGCTATGTAAGAGAAAAAAGTGGCAGGATTATGTGCTTCAGGCTATAAACTGACTGCTGAGGAGCTTAATCAGGAGGAGAGTTACCCTATGGGTAAGTTATATGTAAGTTATATGACTGTCTATTACGAGCTTTTATATCTTCCTCTAAGGCTCTGATACCGAGAGACAGGATGTGAGTGCAAGGGGATGGTTTGTGAGCCACATCCTCTGCTTGGTTATACTTAGCTCTGTGACTGCACCACTCCCAGTACCTAAGCTAGCTGCATTTGTGTCATGTAGGCATGCCCTTAATGGGCAGCTTTAAATTATTCTATATTTAGCTTTTGCTTCTTCCTAAAGCATTCTGCACATATTCAGCCTGTGAAGGGAAGTGATGACAAGCTAAAGACCTCTGGGACCTCCTTATCAGGATTTCTCTTTGACAGAGAGAAAAAAAGTGCACCAACTGAAAGAGTTAGAGATATATATGTTAAATAGAAATGGAGAAAAAGTAGGGCAGGGGGTCAGAAAACACTGTGTAGGGCTTGACCCAAGCTGACTCTAATCGATAGAAAAATTTCCACTGGCTTCCAGAGGCTAAGATTAGTTGGATGAGTTATGGCTATTTATATCATTTAATGTACGAAAGAAGTCACAGTTACAGCTATCTTTATAAAGACTTTTAGAGGGCAGTATTTAAGGTAGTAACTGTAGATAGCAAGTCAATCTGCTTTAAAGAAACTGGAAATGCAAGCATGGGTTTGGTATCAGTTGCCTCACCTAAGAGAAGTGTACTGGTACGAACTAGATCCATCTACAGTTGTGGAGCACAAATTATTCAGGACAGACACATTACTGAGGGTTTCAGGAGGTTCTTGTCACACAGACTGACCAGAACAAAAACGAGTGACAAAGAATGTTATATGGGGGAAAATAACTTTTATTACATGTAAACCATTACATGTACGTTATGCTAGAAACAACCAGGGAAGAGAACTTGATCTTACTGCAGATCTGTGCAAATGTCAGCACTGTTCTGAGCATCAGTCAAAAAGACAAATAAGAGCTTAGGAATTTTTTCCTGAGGTAATAAGGAAAAAAAGAAACAGAAAACTTCAGGAGCTGTTGCGGCATGAAAAAATGCTGCTCCTTGGCACTCTTCAAGTAAACAGTGTTTTTCTCCCTGCAGTGTTTATGTTTTGATCAAACTAATATTACTGTAAATGTGCCAGGCGCTGAAGAAATCCAACTCATCTGAAAGCACAAATGCCTGCTGATGGAAACTCACACGTTCCTGGCTGATGTGTGGATGTTTACCAGGATTAGGAGGGCCTCTCCACAGGGACAGAAAGGTGCAGGCATTCAGTTCCAACCTGAGGAACCACCAGCATTTCAGGCCTGAGGAAAAAGAGTCATCAGCCTCTACATACCTCTGCTGAGGTGGCCAAAGTGCATCCTGTCCCTCCATCCAGCTATCAGCTGCACTTAAGTCAGCATGAGCTGGTGCAACAACATTGTGCCATCTCCCATCCAGAGGCAGCACAGATGCGAATCACTCTGCAGGCTCTGGAATTTAAACATGCCGCTTGAGCTGCTGCTCCACGTGTGTGGGCTGGGAGGAAGGAGGGATAAATGTTTGTGTTCCTTCCCAGGGGTGGGAAGGGGTTTGAAGAAGCTTTCTGTCCCACCTTCTTTGCTTTTTCCCTTCTGCTACCCTTTCGTGTTTCAATGCCTCTCTTCAGTCTGTTCCCAGAACCACAAGTCTTCTGCAGACAGCAGCAGTAAACAGAGGTGGAAGGATTCTAAGGACTGACCAAACACACAAATTCCCAATCACTCTTCCAGTGATCATTCAAATGCCTGCCCAGCCTTCAGGCTGGAGAGGTGCCATGCCACTGTGAATGCCAGCAGTACACTGCCTCTCCATAATGCTAGGATTTGTTTTGCCCTTCATGGAAAGCTGGATCACAGTCCCTTGTGGGGACCAGGGAATATCCACTGAGTATCACATCTTTAAAAGAAGGTTATTTGCAGCTCAGCAAGTAACACTAGAGCTTTGGCAGCCAAGCTAGAGTCAAAGAGAAGCCCCTCAAGAAGAAGCCCAGGCACAGTGACTTGACCAGCACACAAAGCCACAAGTTACTATGCCAGGAGTTTGCTTGTGTGGGTTTGGAAAAGGTAGGCAGAAAGAGGCTCCAAGAAAAATTTGACCCTCTTGTTACATTGGCACAGTGGAGTCTTCTTCCAGCAGGATTAAAAACCATGATGCCCTCTAAGACAGTTTTCTTCTCCAAACATTGAAGGGCCTCTCGTGGTCTACTGTGGCAGTCCACAGCTTTGTGCTGACCAGCAGAACTAGAGCATAGGAGTGGACAGGGCCATTTTTGAGACTTCCTTTAGAAACTCCAGGACAGGAGTCACACGGGTTTGCATCCCGTGGCTACCCACAGCCAGCTCTACCTGCTGGACCTTCTCAGGAAACACACCTTTTGGTGCCTTTGATGTGGACGAGGATCCTGTGCCAGGGTCAGTGGTGGGCCCATTATTTGCTTTTTGCCATACTCTACCCCTAAGAGAAGTGCTTGGCTCCTGCAAACCATTTGTGTGTGTGGAGCTAGCTCAGGGAAGGAACCAGAAAGGATGTAGTGTTGGACCATAGAGAGTAGTCCTAGGTGTGTTTGAACAACCATAGATTGTTCCAAGATAGGAGAGAGAAGCAAAATAAATACATTCTTGAAGATAGATGGGGGTTGGCTTCAGGATTTCCAGTTGCAGCACCAGAGGCAAGAGCAGGCTGAAACTGCTATAATGATCCCCGAGAGTCTCAAAAGTAGATGATAAAAGATATTAGAGGCTGGAATCTCTCTGGGAGTGACAAAATCATGTCCTGGCAGTAAATAGGATAGACTGAGATTGGGAGCAATAATGTGATGGCCTCTCCCTATGGCATCCTACGAACCTGCGTACATTGCCTTTCCCATTTGTCCCGCCAGGCAGGAGCAGCAGCATTTATCCTTGCCCACAAAGGAAGTGAACAAGCAGTCCTTCCCTTTATTGACCACTCTCAGGAATGGAGTCCATGCACACGAAAAATCTGGAGCCTCCCTTGAGCACCACAAATGGCCTGCAGGCCAGGTGGACCTTTGGTCTGAGTGCCAGTGCCTCCATACTCATCTGTGGCTGTTTCCACCACAACCTGCAAAGTGAAGCCTTATCCAAAAGCAAGAGTTCTGTAGGGGTTTTTCAGCAGACCAAGTGAACATCTGGGGTCAATGACCCACCAGTTAATAAACATTACTCAAACATCTGTTTTGCTAAAATCCAAATACAATATTAGAAATCCAAGAGACACAGAATACACAGAGAAGACTTGCTCTCTTGTTGTTCCTGATGTCCAAGCTAGTTTTCTAATAGCATTTGATGTACTCACTACCTTCTCCTTTGAGTCTGTAGGCCGATTTCATCTGTTGAGAGGTCTGAGACACTGTGATAGGCTAATATCAAGTACATCTTATTCATGCTCTGTCCACAAAGACCAGCAGCCAGGCAGAGGAGCGAGACAGAGCCCTGAGCAGGGCCATTGTGCCCTGTAGCTGACCGTGCCAAGGGCAGGCAGCACTGCTTGGCAGCCAGTTGCGCAGGCGGGCACTATACAAGAACCAGAGGACAGCATGGCAGGGCTTAGGAAACGCAGTTTAAAGTCGGTATGAAGAGGAGAACTGGGAATAGGAGGAGCTTTTTCTGTAGGAAATCAGGGCTGGGGGATGAAGGGTCTGGAGATAATGATGGATATTGAGTGTGGACCAAGAGGAAAGCCCTATGCCTCCCAACTGCTGACCATGCACAGAAAAATGGGAAAACTCACCCTCTTTCCTTATTCGAGAAGCAATGAAGCTCACACAAACTGACCTGCTTACCTCATTTGAGAGGAGAGGAAACTCACCCAAATTAGCAGGCAGTAAACTACATTTAGCTGCGTTTAACCTCCACTTGTTAACCTCGTTTAACCCCACTGCCTCACTCTCAGTCTGGAGGTCAATATAGTACGTGAAGTCACACATCTGCCTCTGAACCCCGGGGTCGGGGAGGGACAGAGCTTCATTTTGGGCTCTGTGTTGGCTTAATGGAGAGTGTTCCCCAAGTTTCTGCTCCCATTTTTGTTGGGGTGCGTTTTCTTCGTGTGTTTCCTTCTGGAAGCGGGAGTGTGGGGACCCTGGAGGGGACACCCCTGCTTTAGGTCCTCGGGGGGCGCTTCCCTCCCCCGTTGCGGGAGTTCTGTGCGCAGAGACATCACTGCATGGTACAAGGTATTAGAGGCTGGAATCGCTCTGGGAGTGAGTGACAAAATCACGTCCTGGCAGAAAACAGGAGAGACGGAGATTGGGATCAACTGTGTGATGGCCTCTCCCTATGGCCGCAGAGGGAGAAACTGTGGCTGCAGCGATGTGTGTGCGCTGCCGAGAGGGGTCTCTCCCGGCTATTCCCTTTTCCCGGCAGTGAGAAAGCACGCGGCTAAGAGGGCACGGAGCATCTGACAGTTGGAATTGGGAGCTGTCAGATGCTCCTGTCGGGATAGGAGAGAGCTCGTCAGCTGCGGCAGTCACAGCGGTGGCATTTCCTGCCGGGTCTCGGCGGCGGAGCAGCTGACACACACCGCCGCCCCTCACCGTGCCCCGCGGCCGCGGTGGGCGAGCGCCGCGCCGGTTGCGGCAGCGGCGGTGACCTCGGCGGGGCTCCCCTGCCGCACCGCCCGCCGAGGGGCGGGGGGGCCCGGCTCGGTGCGCGGCCCCCGCCGCCGCAGTGCCCCCGCACTCCCGCACGCTCCCGCCGCACGTGAGCGGTGCCGCCGGCGCGGAAAGTGTGTCACTGGGTGAGGGGGGCGGCCGGGGGCGGGGCGGGGCGGCCGCCGGGGCGGGGCGGGGTAGAGGCGGGGCGGGGCGGGCGGCGGTGCCGCACTCGCTCTGCGCGGCTCCCCGAGAGCGCTTTTGTTGTAAAGGGGAGGGCGCCGCGGCGGGGACGCGCACCCGCTGCTCTGACAGGAGACAGCGCGGCCGCCTCCCTCCCTCCCTGCCTGCCCGCCTGCCTCCCGCCGGCTGCATGTAGGGCTGCGGCGGAGACACGGAGCTGGGAAGACAACGACCGAGCGGAGCCGCGCCGCGCCGACCGGAGCCGAGCCGGGCCCGGCGGAACCCAGCGCGGCGCCGCCCGTGCCCCTGCGGGAGGAGGCCGCCATGGAAGTCAGCGCGGGTAAGCGGGGTCGGCCGCTGCGGGAGGCGGGGGGCAGCCGTGCGGGATGGTCCCGCGGGGCCGGGCGGGCGCTGGGGTGCGGGCGGGGGTCGGCCGGGGCGCGGCGGGGCGGGGGGAGCGGGGCGGGCGGCGGCGCTGCCCGGCCCCGGCCCCGCTGGTGGCCGGGACGGCCCCGCGCCGCCTCACATGGACCCGCCGGGCGAGCCATGTGCGCGCTGTGTTTACGTTCCGCGCGGCGCGCCCGCTCATTGGCCGCGCGGGGCGGTGACGCGCGCATTGCATAATAGCGGCGGGGCGGCGGCGCGGGGCGGCGGGCGGCGCGGACACGTGAGGCGCGCGGGCGGGCGGGCGGCCGCTGTTTTGGTGACCTACATTCGGGGCGGCGGCGGCGGCGGGGGCGCGCCGGGGACACGTGGGGCCGCGCCGCAGCTGCGGCGCCGGGCGGCCCCGCCCCCGCGGCTCCGCCCCCGCCGCGGTGGAGCGCGGGGGGGGGGGGGTGCGGGGGGCGGCCGGCGGCGCGGCGCGGTGCGGGGGAGCGCGCGGGGTCGCGGGGGGACACGCGGTGCGGCCGTGTGCGGCGGCGGCGGCACGCGGCCCGTCCGATGCGCGGGGGCGGTGTTGTGTAACGGGGAGGGGGCGGCCCGGGGGCAACGCAGGGCGGGCCCGGCTCTTCCAGCCCCGGCGCCGCGTGACCGCGGCAGGGAAAAGCCGCAGCCCCGGTGCGGTGGAATGGGGTGAGGCGGGAGGGCGGCCGCGGGCACGGCGACCGCGCTCCCCGCCGCCTTTCCGCTTTGTTAGCGAGGGAGGCCGGGGGTGCCGGCCGGGGAGCCCCTGCCGCTGCAGCGTCCCGGGGGCCGGTTTGATCTCCCGGCCGGTTCGCCGCCTGCTTCGCGCCCCTGCGGCGTTACCGCTTCGCAGATCTCTGTGTTAATGAAATACCAGCACGTTGCGGTGCCCCCCTGCCCCATCCCTAAAGTGAACCCCGCCAGGTGGAGCCCGAAGGGTCCCCCTGGTCACTCGGCCGGCGGTGCCGCCGCAGCAGCAGTAGCGCGGATCCGCGTAGCCCAAAGGACTCATTTCACCGCCCTCCGGCAGGTGGGTTCCCTTAGAAAATCGCCGGCAGTTCGCAGGGCTGGGGCTGCCTTCTCCAGCGAGCACCCCGTGCCCCGTTTCTGCGGCGTGCCAGCCTCCGTGTGCACGTGTACGTGCTCCTTGTCCGTGCTCTTTGTTCTCAGATGTCACTCCGTGCTCTGTCTGAGAGTCAACTTTTGACTGCTGACTAAACAAAAACGGGGTTCACGGGGAAGTGTTAACTTCTAAAATAACAAAAAATATGAGGAATCACGACTGTGACGCTGGCAAGACTGCCGAGCTGTCTAGGGTGCCGGAGCAGCCCAGCTGTCTGGGGCTCCTGCAGCTCTCAGGAGAAGCGGGGTGAAACTCCCCCAGAGGCACACGCTTTCCGTGCTCCTCGGTGACATTGGCCTTACCCTTGAGGGAAAAGGACATCTCTTTTATGAGCAGGGTTTAAAGATAATGGGGCGCGGTGGCAGCGCGGAGAAACGTGGAGTTCCCTGCAGGGGCTGTGCCTGCGTGTCCCGGTCTGCCCCTTGCCGATAAGGATGGCGCCTGCTGAGAAGGCTGGTGCCTCCCTGGACCAGGTGAACTGTGAGCTTTGACCGGCACCTGGCAGAGGCGCGTGCGGCGCCGGGGGATGGCACAGACCTTGGCCAAACAGGTGGTGTCTCAGCCCAGCACGGGTGCCTGAGGGTGCCTTGTTTCTCAGGCCAGGGCTGAACCCATGACCCCCTTGCCAATCCTCCTTTCTCCGAAAACCTGATCCGGAATGTGTGCTATGCTGTGTGGAGGATTTCTTTGAAAAAAGAAAAAAGTCTGTGCGGGAGCAGCCCCTGTGGCAGGGTGCAGGGACACTGGTGTCTGGGAACGTGAGCCGCAGTCTGTGTGTCCTGCACGTGTCACACAGGCCCCTTCGTCTGACTTCTGCTCCCAGGCGGCTCTGCCAGGAGCTCCTGGGCTGCCTGCTCTTTAGGGAGCCCTCCTGCCCGGGAGGAGAAAAAAAATGAAATGTTGAAGAGGAAGTGGGCCAGTTTTGTTGCCACGGAGGTGCTAGCAGGACAGTTATGTTTAATAAAAGTACTAAAAATTTGTAAGTCAGAATTGTTCCCTGCAAGCAGTGGTATTTCCAGGGTTGTATAATACCATTGCTTTTATCTGTGAGGAGGTGATGGCTGATGTAAGATGCTACAGCATCTGCCTGCCGTGCCAATTCAGTTGATCAAGGACTCCACAGACACCAGTGCTTTTTTTCTGCCAAAGGAAGGCAGTGCATGGCCCTTTTAAAGTTTTGAATTCTTACTGGTGTGTGGAGTTCCTTGCTGCAATGTCCTGAGTCATCAGTGAGGAGAGTCTACTGAGCAATAGAGGCATAAAATGTAGAACATACCAAGTGTAATTTATTTAAACAGTTTCATGGCTACGGCTTTTGAAATTCTTGTGTGAAGTATCAAATGTTTTTATATTGACTTGTGAAATGCTGAGTCTTGGAGACAAATTCATATGAAGTGCAAACAATTTCTCTTGCTTATGAGCAAGAAGAAGAAGCCTGTGAAAAGCCAGAACTGCTCCCAGATCTGCCTGAGGACAAAAAGCTGTTTCATCTGAGGGATTCTCAAGTGTGTCAGATTGCAAGAGGCGGCAGGACAGGGGCTGTTTGCAAATAGCAGCCTGGCAGTTGGAGTTTAGCTGCTGCTAGAAACGCTACAAAGACTTGCAGCCGGACAAATGGCGTTCAGTAGGCTAACCAGACTGCAGTGCTATTTTCTTCCCTTGCCCCCTTCCCTTCTGCATCGTGAGCACCTCCCAGCCCTTCCTTTCTGTGCCTTTGGCACCTAGCCTGCATGAAGTCTTTCTCCCTGCCCTATTTCTGTCCCTAACCTAGCTTGTTTGCATTCTGGCTCCACAGTGCTGTAAGATCCTGTCTTTTCTCTGGTTCCAGATGAGCTCTGCTCAGAGGGTGTCCAGGGAAACCCTCTCTGGGTCACTCCATGCGCTGTCCCTGCTGCCCCATCCTTCCAGCACCACAGCTTGTTGCTCTGTCTTTTGGTTGTGCCGTTTCATCTCGGCCTGGACCGAGGAGGCTGATAAGATGGGAGAAGGGGATGGGGCAGACTGAGAGGTCAGCTGTAGAAAACGAATGGAGACAAACAAGCTTGAGGGAGAGAGGGAGGGAAAGGAGTGCTCCCAGGAGCACGTAATGGCTGATCTGGTGGTGCTGGGTCACGGCGTGGCTCACATGGCAGCGGTGCATGTCTGCTGGTTATGTCACTACGTGCTGCCTTTTTTTTCTTGCCTTAGGGGGTGTGATAGCTTACATCAGCTCTTCGAGCTCGGCATCTAGCCCAGCCTCATGTCACAGCGAGAGCTCAGACAGCGGTTTCCAGTCGTCCTCTTCGCCTGTACCATCTCCTCCAAACAGCTCCTCCTCGGAAAGCGGATGCAATGGCCGGAGCGGTGAAGGCTCTGACGGGGCAGCGAAGAGCGATCGGCTGGAGGAGACTATTAAACCAAACCAGTCCAGTGTTGCTGGTTTGACAAAAGGCCATAATGGAGTCACAAGTATGTTTGGTGCCAGTTCCTGAGAACACCATTTTCCCCTTGTGTGTAACAACCCCGTGTGTTACAGCCAGGTCTCCCTTTGGCTTGTGGTGCAGGTGCAGAGCAAAGCCTCCATTTTTTGTCTTTTGGCATCAAATGTGTGGTAATACATGTGGTATTGCCATACAAATGCTAATACAATGGGGGTCCCATTGCTACCAACTTCAAACAGTCCATAAATACAGTCCAGCTTTACTTCAAATTTTTATTAGTGAAAACTGATTGTAGTAAGATCAAACACTTGGTTAAAAAGAAGTAATGAAGTAAAGGTAATACAATCAGAAATTGTCTCAAGAGTATTTATGGAGCTGTCTTGGAAATCTAGTTTCTGTGTTCTTCCATACTTTGTCCCCTACCCCTTCATCTTCCCTCCCCTGCAGTTGTGAGGAACAAAATAAAGAAACTACCCAAGTAATTACCCAAGTAATACTTTTATAGCTGTGGGTAGAACAGTTATCTTTTTGATTCCAAGTCTTAATTCTGTGGATGTGAAAAACAAAATACTTGTAAACCAGAACTAAAGGATGGCCTTTTAAAATACATATAACAATCTATCTCCAGCTATTTACTTCACACTTCTTTTGGTAATCAGAGAAGTATATTTGAACAGTTTTGGAAGGGCAGGATTCAAAATAAGTACTGGAATGAGTGATTCAGCAAACAGCTGGAGTTTAGTCTTTTGGGGGCTGAATTCTTTTACTGGTGGAATTGTTTTATTGTTTTGGATTGTTATGAAGCTAGAGTAAGTGTCTAATAGTTCTACCTCAAGTAGGGGTTTGTTTTGTTTGGTTGGTTTTTTTAAGTGTTCTGACCTGAAGTTCTTAGTAAGAACCTTTACTTAAAAATTCTCTAGTAACTAGGCTTTTGGTGTCAGGGCAGAGGTTGCTGAAATGAAGCCTGTTGTAAACTGTTCAGATAGATAACTTTTTTAGCTCGGTACTAACTGTGTTTAAGAAAAAAAGGAAAAAATAAAGTTGTGGTTTAGTTCTTTTTCTTTTTGAAAACCTTAAAAAAATGTTTTAGTTCCTCTTTACAAATGAAACCCAAATGTCAAATAAGTTACTTTTCTGGTAGAATATGTTTCTGTGGGAGTATTTCCAGCTGTCTCTGTTGGATTAAGGTAATTTTGTGGTTACTGAACTCACTGGTAAAATTCCCACTGGCTTCAGTGAAACCAATGTTAGACCAGCACTTAGAACTTGCAAAAAAAAAAAAATTATTGACAAGCTGAAATAAAATAGGTGGGGGAAAAACTTAAAAAACCCAAACCATGAGCATTTTTACAGGATCGAGATGGTATTTTCAATTCCAAATGTGCAAGCCATTCTGGATATGCACTCAAATGAGTGGTCTCTACATATGTAGATATGGCTGAGCTACCAATCCTAAATTGTTATCAGATAGGTACAGTGTATGGTTGGTGCTGAATATATTATAAAGTGTCTTTTTGTATTTCTGGTTTTTAAGAAAAAGTGTTTATTCTCTGTTGGGGAAACTGTAGCCTTTCATAGGCTTTCTTGTCCTGATGGAAAAAACAGATTGAGCCTGAACTTTGGTGGCCTAGTTAACTGAATGGTCCTTTTAAAAGTGCTTAAATGTAAGCAGACTTTCTTTTTCTGCTGCTGTGTGCAGTGCTACTCTGTTTGAAAGCCCAGTTGAATATGTGCTTTCTTCCTATTTGTTTGAGTGCTTCATGTTTGTCCTCTTTTTACCCCACCCTTGCACTGGTACCTTCTGAACTGTTCAGGGGATTTGTACATTCATGTTTGTTCTTCTGCTCTATATTTTCATGTGTTGAACTGATGTCACATATTTTAATTTAAGTCCAGGTTTTAAAAGCTGGAAACATGTTCCTGCAGTTGTCATTGGTTTCTATATCCTTGACTTTTTTGTTTGATTCTAGAATTTAATGGCATGGTTCTTCTTTGCAAAGTCTGTGGAGATGTCGCTTCAGGATTTCATTATGGTGTTCATGCCTGTGAGGGCTGCAAGGTGAGCTATATTTCTGCTCACCTTTCTGCTGGTGAAATGCTCAAGTTCTCCCCATAGGGGAAAAGGGGTGATACTGCCAAAAAAAAAAAATAAATTGGTGTAGTTCTCTGTTAAATATGAGAAATTTCAGAAGCTTTAGGGAACAGGCAAAGTACTTAGGAATATATAACATTTTCCAAACTCTGCAGTACTTTGTGTTCCCACCCCTTGTCCAGTCCTTCCTCACAGCAGAGAACAAGAACTGGAAGCAGAGGTGGTAAGGATCATGTCACGCAAGACATGTGCATGTTAATTGCATTAAGAGATAGTGGGTGTGAGTTGTCACCTGGGCTGGGACACAGAACAAAACAGCTTTGGAAAAGCAATTCTTTACCACCGGAAAAGCCAGAACTAAGTATGTGTTTTCTTAATCTGTAGCATAGCAAATGTTGTGTTCTGTAAAGGAGCTTATCATCGTAAAGGGTTGTGTGAAAAAACCCTTGAAGGTCGTGTGGTGCAGCAGGATGGTTTTGTGGCCAAACTGCAGAGATGGAAGTCAAAATACATTATTTTGACTCCCATCTTTGCACTTGATGTCATAAGTGTTTGAGAGCAACGTCTTAGGAACTGTTAGTACAGTGATAGAGGTAGTATTGGAGATACTTTGCTCTTAAGTGCTGACTACGCAGGGGACAACTTAGCATCTTCTGTAATTAGAAATCATAACTAGTTCACATTACATACAGATCACACACAAAGGGGAAGTAAGTCATGAGGAGTGCCAAGTTCTTTAAAATCTCTTGGGACTGATGGCTCTGAAGCAGCTGACGTGATGCAGTGTGGTTTACTGTGCTCACAGAGAGATGAACCTTGGTGGAAGGATTTGACATGTGCTGTAATGATAGTTGTGGGGTTTTTTTGCTTGTTTACAGGGTTTTTTCAGAAGAAGCATTCAGCAAAACATCCAGTATAAGAAGTGCTTGAAGAATAACAACTGCTCTATAATGAGAATGAATAGGAACAGATGCCAGCAGTGTCGTTTCAAAAAATGCCTGTCTGTTGGGATGTCAAGAGATGGTACGTTCCTGTACTGAGCAGGGATCCTCTGAGAGGGAATCTGCTGCCCACCTCAAAACCAGTTGCTGAGGGTCTTAATGGCAGATAATGCAGCTAAGCCCTATTGTCAAGGAGAGGGTTCCTGTCTGAGAGCATTTAGTTCAGCTTGCCTTCTTGCTCCATGAGTGTCCTGGGCTGGTAAGGTGATACTGCAGGCAGCTGCAGAGCTGTCCTCCCAGCTCTGGAGCTGATGCAGTGGGATGTGCTGCAGTGGCCTGCTAGGGGCATGGTTATAACAAGTATCTCGATTTTGGTTTAATGTTAAGACTTACAGCTGTATCCTACCTGAATCTGAACAAGACTCATATTTTTCTTTTTTCTTTTTTTTTTTCCTTTTTTTTTTTTTTTTTTCTGTTTTCTTTTGTTACTATTGCTTTTTCAATGAAAGGGAATTCTGCCCAACCTGATAGCTTTAGAGTAGTCACTGTAGAGCTTAAAGAGTTAGCTTTGGGTGCATAGGATGAGCATGTATCTGCTCCTTTTTTTTCTTTCTTTCTTTTCATAGAGGGAGAGGAAAGGCAAGGAGGAAATGGTGATATTGGTCTGTGTCTCTGACCACCTTGCTGGCTGTCCACTCCTTGTGACATTTTAATAAATAATGCTGCAAGTGTAGCTCATTTGTCTGCTACAGCTTACTGCCACAACCAGAACTCTTCCTTCTGTTTCACTTTTTAATTTTCTCTGGGTGTTTATTTCACAAGAACTAGGAATCTCAGGCTGTTAATAATTTAGTGGGTGGAGTGTTAGAACTTATTTTAAATAATTGTTCTGAGTTCTTGTCGTGCACAGGAGTTATTTCATCCCCTAGGCGCTTGTTTGCGCGCAAGGTTGCACCTGCTTTAATGAAAGAGGCTTAGTTACATTAATGATGGACTACTGCACGAGCATAATTACATCAGTCGAAACTGGTTATAAGCCCTTGCGCGGCTGCGGCTGGACAGGGTGCTAGAGGCAGTTGTAGATTCCCTAGGACAGGGTCAAAAGTGCTGCAGCCACAATGATGCCCATCCCCTTGCCAGCAGAAAATGTCCTTGTCAAGGCAAAGTTATCAAGAAAATTTGCCAAGGTAAGCTTCGTTCAGCATTGATTCTCTTGTTTTGGTAAGTTGCGTAATTGGTCCGTGAGGACCTGTCTTGTAGGACTTTCATGCAAAGATGATATGAACTGTGTTTACCTTCAGCTAATTGTCAGCTCATGAAGTTGTGCTGATTTAATAGATCCAATCTTAAAGGCTGACACTTCTTCAGTTAACACAACTGTGTGTATACTGCATAGCCAGGTGTGAGGCAAAAGGGGCAAAGGCCTTACAGACTGTGCCTTAGAGCTGCCTTCTCCCTGTGTGCAAACAGCAGCATACATTTGTATTCATGCCAGTCCTATGCCCCAGAAGCTCTTTGACTTCACTGATAATACCCCTGCTGTAGTATTGGTGAGAGCAGTTAAAATCTTGCCTTAAAAGGCAGGATGTTTAGTTGGTCTGTGTATTTTGTGTGTGCATGCTAACACTTTCAGGACTGACTTTCTTTTTTTTTTTTTTTTTTTTTCCTCCCCTTTCCACCACTACCCATTTCTCCACCTTGATAGCTGTTCGATTTGGCCGTATTCCCAAACGTGAAAAACAGAGGATGTTGATTGAAATGCAGAGTGCCATGAAAACCATGATGAACAGTCAGTTCAGTGGTCACTTGCCCAGTGAAGCATTAACAGAACATCAAGAGCAAGCACCTCAAGAAGATCTTTCCTCCAAGCCCAAACAAGAGCGAGAAAGCATCAAAAGCCCTTCTCCCCCTCCTAGTGCTGACATGGCTAAGGAGGAGGTGATCGGTATGGTCACCAGGGCCCACAGAGACACTTTCATGTACAACCAGGAGCAGTCCCAAAACCCAGCAGAGATGTTGCAGCCCCAGGGTGGGGAGAGAGTGTCAAAGAGCACTGAGCAGTACATCTTGAGCGGCGAGCACTGTGTTGGTGGCCTGGGTGGCCCTCAGTACCCTGAAAGGGAGCAGCACCTTGGCGGACAGTACAAAGGGAGAAGCGCAATGCATTATCCAGGCGGGCACGCCGTCTGCTTCCCAAACAGCCACTGCATGAACTTCACCAGTGGTTACACTCAGCGAATGTGTGAGAGGATCCCAGAAGATGGCTTTTCTCCAAGCAAGAATACCACTTACTCTTGCAGCACTGGAGGAAGAATGCATCTGGTATATTGATATCAATTGTTTGATTTGCCTTAGTTGTTGGGGGTGTGATCCAGATGTGCCTCAGTAGTCAGTGACGCTGCACGCGGTTGGCACAACTGCTGACACTTTAAAGGGTGACACAAGCTTGACAGTGCAAATTGTGATGAAGGACAAAAATGGCTCAAGGTGTGAAGGATTTGAAATCATACAAGTGATGGGATTCTTTGGGCTTGGTTTTTAGCTAACAAAGTAAAATAACATCAAAGAGTATTGGTTGAAAAAAAAGTCGTGGGTTTATGTTACTTGACTTTAAAATGAAAATAGGAGTTTATAAATTCCCCTTTTCATTCAGTCCTTTTGAAGACTTTAGTTTCAAATAATCTACACAGTCAGATGTACTGTATTTTCTTTAAGGGCATTCAGAGCAAATTTCTGGAGTCAAATCCCAGGGCTAGGATTTTAAGCCAGTCTACAGGCCTTACTATGGGTTCTAAAATCTCTGTTGCAGGGTAGGATGCTTTTTTGCTGATGGGGATTTTTTGATTTGTTTTGTTTTAATGAGGCCCACAGGCTATACATCCTTTTCAATGTAGGACATCTTATGGAGGAAGATGCACGGCTAAACCATTGGAGAGAAGTTCAGGGTCTTTTCTGTAGTACTCACGCAGGTGAGGCTCTGGACACACTCCTAGGTACCTTAGATGATTTTGCCGGAGTGTTTCCTCACTGAATTGCTAACAAGGATGCTTCCTGGTTTTTTGTATATGGTTGTTGGTTTTTGTGTTTTTTTTTTTTTTTCCTTTGCTTAGCAGGTCCCTCTCATTTGCCTTGCACCTGCTGTTTCTCTGCCATTCAGGCAACCAGTTCTGTAAGCCCCTTAAAATAGATTGTCCTTCTCTTTATCACTGGAGCCGCCTGGGATGAGAGAACATAACATCCTCATTCTCATCCTGCGCTCCTGGTGTGAAGCACGAGCCCCTGACCTTTCTGAAGTACTTGAGCTGCCAGTGTTTTTCTTCCTCCTGCTCTGTGAAGATCCTTCACAGGTTCTTGAAGACCCCCAAAGGTCTCCATCAGTGAAGGTGTTTATTTTGATGCTGCATTTCCATGGAGCCTTTGTTGTTGTTGTTGTTATTTTTTTTTAACCCTTCTTTGTCTACTGCATATGTAGACCATGCCATCCCTAGCAGGGTCTGACCTTAATTGCAGACTCCAGACCCTACAACATGGCAAATAATAGTTCCCAGCCTTTCTTCCTTGCAGGGAAAGTATGTGGTGTCACTACAACGGCATTCTTGGCACTCCTGAGAGGCAGAGGTTAAACCTGTCAGTTTAACCATGGGTGGGCAGGGAGTGGTGCTGCTTTGCAGAGGCTCAACCAGTCAGTTTGACCTGTGCATGGCAGCTGCAGGCAATAGTTAGTCAGTGATGAGGAGACAAAGCCAAATCCAGCAGAGCACTGCAGCTCCCCCGCCCCACATCGCTGATACAATGAAGGATTTGCCCAAGAACTCAGTGAGTTCAGGATCTGGCCAAAATGAGTCAGCAGCAATAAGGGCAAGTAATTAGGCTCTGAACCAGTATGGAGACGTGTTCAGGGGTTTGGTCGTTTTTACTCAATACCTCTGTAACCAGAAAAGCAGAACAGGTCATTCCTGAAGAGGTTTCTCTGAAGAGAGCTGGTGACTGTACAAGCTGACAGCTGCTTCCATAGGAAGCCTGTCAAGAGTTCAGGGAGTGCCTGGATGGCACTCTTAGACATATGGTTTAGTTTTAGGTGGTTCTGTGAGGAGCACGGAGTTGGAGTCAATCCTTGTGGGTCTCTTCTAATTTGAGATACTCTGATTCTTGGGCAGGGGTCTATCAAGAGACCACAGACACAGTGCACTGGGTGTGGAAGTGGTAGTTTCCCCTTGGGACTGAGTGCCTGTGGCTAAGGGTATACTGGTGTAGAATGAGAAGTTAAGGTGACTTTTATGTCCATTGCAGAGCAGGGTACTGGACCAGAGATTCCTTATTTTCAGAGAGTGCTGTATTTATAACAGTACCTGTGTGAACCATTGCAGTATCACAGGCAGAGTAGTGGTTGGCATCTGCTGTCCTTCTGGTTGTGTGCCTAGACCTTTCCTTTTGCCAAAATATTATAGTCTTGTAATCTTAGGACCACCCACGCAAAGAATTCCTAGGCAATTACCATATTCAAGATGCCCTACGAAAACAGCACAGCTCTGAGGAATTGCTAATCTATTTCACTGTTTTCTCTTTGTTTTGCTGACATTATGTAGGATTACATACACCATTTAGTATACTTGCGAGGAATACTTAAAAGGAATTTTTGTCCTTGATGATGACAGGTGGAATGAATCTTAAAAGGTTTAAGCTTCATTAAAAGATGTAAATTTTAGAAGCTAGAACTGAAAATATCACAGAGCTTCTGGTTGGCTCTTGCAGAGGGAATTTATTGGCACTCAGCCCTGACTGATGCATCTGATCTCAATGTAATGGATTCAGACTTTCCTACAAAAAAATTGCTGTATGTTTGTATAAAAGAAAGAACATTTTGTCATCTTGTGACCGAGAAATACTGGAATACCAGTTCCTTGGTGTTCCTCCTTCAGTGATACAAGTAAAAGCAAACTTGCAGAAGAGGGTTATCCTTGTAATGAGGGTGTAAACCTGTGACTCAGGAAACCAAGGGTTGCTTTCTTGCTCTGGTGTTGACATCTTTGTCGCCTTGACTGAAGCACTTCAGTTGCCTGCAAAACAAGAAAGATAGGAGAATGAATGTCACAGTGACTGAGATTGCAACTGATTGATTGTGAAATCACAATTTATGCAATTACAGGGATAATACAGGTAAAGAGAAATTCAGATGTCAGAGCAGATCAGTTGAGATCAGGGAAGAATAGCATAACTTTGGTTCTGCAGTCTTCTGCAGTACACAGTGCTGTAGGTTCCAAAGTTAACAAATTTATAAATAGGTCGCTAACAATCCCATGGATTTTTTTTCTTGTTTGTTTCAAAGCAAGGGCAAGAAATCCAGTTTTTTGGGGGAATTGATTGAGGAATACTGAACTTTTTTTTCCCTCTGTGTCATTATTGCAAACTTTCGGTGAATAATTAACATGTTTCTTTTAAATATTTGTCAATATTTGGAGTGATACCTTTAAAAGTTGTTTTCTGTCTGTATTTTGCAAACATCAGGTCTGCCCGATGAGTAAGACTCCCCATGTGGACCCAAACAAGTCTGGCCATGAAATCTGGGAAGAGTTTTCCCTGAGTTTTACTCCTGCAGTGAAGGAAGTGGTGGAGTTTGCCAAACGCATCCCAGGTTTCCGAGATCTCTCCCAGCATGACCAGGTCAATCTTCTGAAGGCTGGGACCTTTGAGGTGAGACCACTGTGTGTATATTGCAAACCTGACGAGCTGTGCATCAGTCTGACCTTGTAAGAACAGAACCAAATGGAACTGGGTTACATCAGGTGAAACCAGCTCGTTCATGGATGCTCTGAACGCTCTCTGAGGTGATGGTGTCCAAGGGATCTGCTTGGTCAGACCTTGGTGACCTGTCCTTCTTCCAGTGAGCTCAAAAGTGCTCAGCCCTTCTGCCCTTCCCTCTTCCCTGGGCATTAACAAATGCATGATTAGGGGTTTCTAGCTACCTTTGCTTACTCTGGGGAAGTGTACTGCATCTGGAAGGGTGGATAGGTTAGAAAGGTGTCTACTGACTTACAAGTTTTGTCAAGGGATGTGTTTACCGCTGTGCATGTCCTTGTGCCACTCTGCTTCCTGCAAAAGCCCGAGTATCCAATCCTGACCCGTCACCACTGTGGTGGCAGCTTGGGAATGTCTGAAGCGTCCCTGTCCAATGCAGTAACATTGGTAACTACCTGTATGGCTGCAGCTCTGTAGGTACTCTGTGCCAGCTGCAGCCTGACTTACTCTAGACTAATCCCACTAGGTCCTCGTGGTTAATTGCATCCACTTGTGGCCATGACGTATATGTGAATTAGTGGTATTAATTTGGAAATGATACCACAGGGCTTGGTGCTGTTTTATAATTAGTGACCTTCACTGGATGACCTTTACATCGTGTTTGAGTTGCCCTTCCAGACCCTTGTGTCTATGGGAGACCGTACACATTTCATAAATATTGAAATGTGAAATTTGAATAGAGAGGACACATTTCATAAATATTAAAATGTGAAATTTGGATAGTGAGTGTCAGAGAAGCCGAAGTCCCAAGTATTTGACATTATTGTGCTTTTCTGCCTTTGCTTTTATTTACATGATTTATTCTTTCAAAGAGAGATGTTGGGTTTTATATTTACCTGAAATTAAGACATTTCTCTTGTGATGTGTTGGGTCTTCTGTCTGCATTTATACAGCCCAGTTCTAAAACGGATAATTGTTGGGTTGGAAGGCACAAGTTATACAGGAGGACTTGTTGCCTGGAGCCTATTAGTTTTTTTTGTTTCCTTCATTTTGCTATTGTGTATTTTTTTCTGTTGTACTTACTCTTGACCTTTTAATATTCATCTACAACTCCTCTAGTGAAGGGGCTGTATTTTTACTTTGTCACTACTTCCACTTTACACAAAAATGTTGGTTCCTTTCTCTGCGAAGGAGGAGGAGGGTGAAAATTTTGCCTTGAACTGTCCCTATAATGTAAAGCCAAACCTTCATGTTTTGCAAGTAAAATGTTTTGTCTTGGCTTTGCTTTACCTGAAGCTTTTCTCAGGCCTCACTCATATGCCTTTTTGCCAGTTACAGGCACTGCTGATAAGGAGGTTTCTATATCCAGGGGAATTAATAATAATGTATGGCTGCATGCTTGTCACTACTCACTTATTTATAAGAAACATTAATGATTCCTGTTAGTGAGCTACAACTTCTAGTTAAAGGCCTATGTGGCATCTTAGCAACAGGAAAAAAAAAAAAGAACGTAGGGTTTCAGAACAGTGGAAAAAAATGCACAACGGGATTAATGAAACCGTTGCGATAGAGGCAAAAGCATCTTGAGAGCTTGGTGCATCCAAGGTCATTTCTGTCTGTCTTCTGGGTAACTGAACCAGGATATTCCCGTGTCTGTATGTTAATAGCAGAACCCAAGTGAAAGTGCTGCCTCCAAGTCTGGTGTGGCTGGCTTGGCACTGTGCTTGTTAGCAGTTTGGGTTTGAGGAGTGCCTGTTCCTTTCCGGGTAAGAGGACACATGGAGACAGTGTTGGTGCAGAAGCTGCACAGCTAAATATATTCACACACATGTAAGCTGAAAAGGACCCTTCGAACTGGGAGTACTGGGGAGCTCAGTGTACCGTGGTGGCATTTGCATGGCTTCTTACGAGAGCCAGCTCAGAAACAGCAGTGAGCCTAAAATAAGGGATTCAACTGATTTTGAGTGGGCTCTCCTCCACCTCCCCTCCAAATGTAGTTGGTGGTAGAACTAACAAGGCCCTTGGATCCCTTTGAGTAGTGACTCAGATTTGGCTACAGCTGGTAGGGAAGTGATCAAGTAACCTCCAAGAGTGGAGGTTTTTATGTGCCTGTATTGCTGGGGTCAGGTGATAGGACTGATCAAGTGTATCCTCAGCATGCACAAGTATGAGCCTGGTTTGAAGTGAAATGGGATGACCCAGTCCTGTGCTATGCCATAGTCCAAACTGTTCTTCCTTTTTAGAATGGTAGCATTGAAATAGGTGAGGTCTTTGCCTTAGAGTAAGTCAGCACAACTTTATGGGCTTCAGTTTTGAATAGCAGCACTAATCCTGGTTGCTCATTATTTAAAGATGTTTCTAAAGCCCAGTTCTATAGGGAGAATACCGTTTTGAACTGAAAGGTTGCTGGATACCTGGTGGGTCTGTTCTAATGCACAAGTTCAGCTTTGTCTGCCTGCCCTTTGCCTGTTTTTGTTGTATTCCGATGGCTTCTGCGTCTGGGTTTCTGCACTCTGTAGTTGATGTCATAACAGGACAGGGAGCTTAGCTGACAGCAAGTGCTCTTGTGCCCGTCAAGGTTGCTGCATGTTGTTTGGCTCGTAAAATTTAGGAGCAGTTCATGTAATGTGCATGAACAGAGTTTGAATTCTCAAACGTTTTCATTTGTTTTGAACACACCTTTCTTTAAGCTTATCAAAGGCGCTAGTCTTTGAAAACCTTGTTCTCCTCTCACCTGTAGTAAACGTTTGAATTAATGCAGTTAGTAGGGTAAATGAGAAGAGACAACTGTCACACAAGAAATTACAGCGAGTCTGACGTATTAACCAATGCCAGTTAGTTCGTTTTCTTCACGTAAGAAGGCTGTTTGTGCAACTTAAACCTTGAAAATGTAAATAAGGTTGTTGAACATGAGCAAATGAAACTTTACAAGCCATTCCAGAGGGAAACATTTCACAGTACCACTGAGAAACCACAAGAGAAATTTCAGCCCAAAGGGGTAAGTTTAGCACACCTCAACTGCTCCAGCCCAGGTGCTTGTACCAAAGGGGTATTCCCAGCTGCTGCAGACCAGGTGCCATCTCAAGCTGTGCTTCCCCAGCCTTTTAAAAGCTCTACATGTGGCTCCTTTCTAGCAGAGCTCATTAACATTCCTGTGGGTACAGTGATGTGGCATGGTACTTTTCCAAAGAATGCCTAGGGGGCCCGATCATCAGGTGGTGTAAATCAGCATTGTTTCCACAGAGCTGCTCCACTTTAAGACAAGTGAGAATCTGGTTCAGTACCTTCATTTTGCTCCTCATGAATATGGCCAAGAAAACATTTCTTTTAATGCTCTGTATGCCTTTGGCTGTTGTGTGGCTTAAGCGAGTTGTCCTACTGGCGTATTTATGAATGACATGGTCTGTGTGGCTCGGGCTGTCTGAGGCTTAAATTTTAATTTTTCTGCCTTTCATATGCTGTAGCCCCTCCCCTGCATCCGCTTCTTAATTTTGTCACTTGTTTATTTCTCTCAGATTACTGGGCCAGAGCTTACACTGTGTTTTGCAGCTCAGTAGCATGCTGATGGTTTCTGTATAGAATGCTTCTAGAATGGTTAATGAGACGTTTTGAATGATGTTAAAAAGTTTAACTTTTTTCTTTGGTTTTTCTGGAAGTGCATCTACATTCATCTGGTTGTGTTGTTCTTTTTTTTTTTCCTTTTTCTTTCGCCAGGTTTTAATGGTACGATTTGCATCTTTGTTTGATGCAAAGGAACGTACTGTCACCTTCCTGAGTGGCAAGAAGTACAGTGTGGATGACTTGCATTCAATGGGAGCTGGTGATCTGCTCAACTCAATGTTTGAATTTAGTGAGAAACTAAATGCCCTGCAACTTAGCGATGAGGAAATGAGTTTGTTTACAGCGGTTGTCCTGGTATCTGCTGGTAAGGAGAGAAAGCTAACTTGCACCTTTGCCAAAAATTGAATGTGATTCTCTACTGAAAATTTTCTGTAAAATGTATAACCCTGTTGTTTCACGTCTAACTGCAGCTGAGTAGGTTTTAAGGTACTAGCAGCCCGTAAATGTACTTTTTAACATACCTAGTCTTTCTAAGATTGCCTTTAAAAAAAAAGGCTGACATTAGGCTTATGTTTTCCTACTGCTTTCTATGTAATGCAAAAACAAATAGCTGCCCCATGGCCATTTAGGTGCTATTTGTTTGACTCCTCTAAGTTTCACAGGACAGCATCACTGAAATTACTCCTGACTTGCACAGTGTAAGTCTTTGGATAAGGTGGTATTTTTGCTTCCAAGTATTGTCATTTAAGTCTATTGCGTATTTTACTTAAGCCTAAATCCAGCAGTTTGATCTCTGCCTATGTCAGCAAGAAAGCCCTCTTGTCATCTGTCATCTGCATCGTGACTTCTTACCACCAAAGGCCTGCCAATCCACTGGCATCTTCGCCGGCCTCCTATCTTGTTTCAGTCCCTGGATAGACAGAACACCCTGGCCCAGATTCAAAGAAGGATTAAGCACCTACTTCTGAAGTATTATCTCAAGCCTCAAATTAGGCACATTAGCTCTGCATATAATACCTGGAATGCAAGATGCAGAATCCCTGCTTGCTGGGTAAGAAGCTCTCTAGAGGTAGGTAGCAGGAATGCTCGCAGCGCTCAGTTAGACAACCAGCCAGCAGCTGGGGAGCACTGAACTCCTTGAAGAAGTGCACCCCTTTCACATGAGCAACTTAGACCCACCTGTTATCTAGGAGGGGCACCCAGGCATGGTGCTGTGGGCCTGGGAGGCCTCTGTGACAAGGTAGGACAGTCCAGTCTAACAGCTTTGTGCATGGCTGAACTGCAGTGTCACAGCACAGGACAGGGCAGCTGTCGCCTCTTCAGTTTCTAAGCCGTGATAATGAGCAGAGGGAGGCACGGAGTTAGCAAGCTTCAAGAGCCAGAACAAATGGCAGTGTGAAGGAAGCACGGCACTATTGTATGAAGGAAATGTGGAATCTGTCAATGAAAATGTTCGGGTAGCGGAGGGAAACCTGAGGTCTTAGTTACCTTTCCAGACTCTGGAAATTCTTGACAAGAACTGGAGGCAGCCTTTAAAATAAGGACTGACAACCAGGTCTCTTCCCTTCTTTTGCACTCTAACTAGGCTTACAGCCATTCTTCTTGCTTGCTCAGCTCCTGGGTCCTAGAATATCTCATTCTCTGTGCCACCTGTTTTCAGTCTAAGTGGCTGTATCTGTTCTGTTAAATTTGCTTCTAGCACAGTGCCATCTCCCCAGCCTTTGAAGCACTGTGCTGATTGCCAGCTCCCAGCAGGGATTAACTTAGGGATGGCATGTAACATGTACAGCATGTATGTCAGCCGTGCAACAGGACAAAAAGAGAAGGTGTTTGGTGTTCAGGCTTCTTGCAGTTGCTGAGGATTTTTCAGATCATATTTTGGATATTATTGCTGCCTATCTTAGCAACCTCATGATCAGGTCTGCAGTCTGATCACAGCCTTCCTGGACATCTTCACAAAATTGTATAGAATTTTATGAGGTACAGCTTTATTAGTCAATGTTGGGGCTGTATTCCAGACACAAGGCTAACACTGATGATAACTGTGAGTTCAAAAATTTTCAGAGCAACTTTACTCTGTTACATGAGACTGGATTAAAATGCTGCAGTTGTTACATTGCACAAGTGAGTAAATGAGCAGGCTTCATGCTCAGGCAGGTACTGAAGAAGTGGCCTCAGCAGAGTTCCTGGGGAAGATGTATGAAGGATTGCCAGGAGGAGAAGGTGCCTGCAGAGCTGAAGGATTGTGGGTATGTGTTGATTGAACAGATCTTGGAAGACAGATCCCTGCATCCCACTCTTTGAGGAGTAGTGTAACTGAAAAAGTGATTTCCTGTAAAGGGAGGTGGCACTTCATTAGAGATACAGAGTTGAAGAACAGGATCAGAGAGAATGACATGGGGCTGCAGGCAAAGGAAAAAAATACCATGAATGTATGAAAAACTGAGAGTGGAAGAAAAAAAACATTATGACTTCATCTCAAAATGGAAGTTATTCAAGAGAAGACTGAAAGGAAGACAGTAGTCAAGATTTACATCAGTTCCAAAAGCAGAAAGGAGTGTGACCGTTGAATGCTGATTAAGTAATCCACAATATAAAGTACCATGCTGCATTAATTAAAGATATTTTTAAGACTTTTAGTTGATTAAAATTAAGAAAAAAACCAAAACCCACCAATGGAAAAATAGGTCTCTACTGCTGGTTGGGAGAATGTTTGTCAGAAACATCCCCACTTAACACTGGATGAATAACCACCCTTAAGAGGAGTATTTACAATGTGCAGAAGAAGCAAGGACTGTGTGTTAACTCTGTACATCCTCTCCTTCCCATTCATATGGCAAAGAAAGAAAAAGCAGGATCACACTTGGGTGGTGCTGAGGAATTATCTTGGTACTGTTCCAGAATAAAAAGAATGTTTCATCTCTGGCTTCAGTTAGCTGGATGTGTTGAAGATGGAGGAGAGGCAGCAAGGTGGATCATTGCCACTGAAGAGGGAAAAAGCGAGGCGGAAGCAAAGCTGAAAGAATGTGGTTTGTGCAGATCTAGAAACCAGATAATCCCTTAACTAAGGGTCTTGCTTTGTGGTAGAAGAATATGAAGTACACACCCTCTGTTATTATCCCTTCCTGGCATAATGCTTAACAAAATCTTCTGCTGGCCGCTGGAAGTAGACTGAGAGTGAGAAGGAAGACTTGGACTAATTGAAGCGAGGAGGCTACAGTAAGTCATCCGAGGCAGCCAGGAAAGGCTGGGTTGCATTCTTCCACCTTCAGAGGCAAGGCAGTACTATTCTCACTGTACAGAGCTCTTGAGAAGCTCTGTTGGGCATGTTCTGTGCAAATGCCATTGTACCTGCTCAGAATAGAGCAAAGCTTTTGCAGAGCAGGGGGCAAGCAGGAGAGATCATTTAATAAATAAAGGCAGAGAGATGTCTCCTCACTCACGTTCTCTTGGACAGCAGCTGTCAAACCTAATGAACAGTCTTCACAGAAAAGTGGAGTGTGTACTAATAAAAATTGTTTAGTAGTAATCAGAGCTCCTAATTGTAGAAGATTCTGGAACAATCTTCCTAAAGGAACAAAATACATGTAACTGCTTCAAAATGCATCCTTAAGTGGATTATGTAATAATTTTTCCTGTAGCAGTAGGGAACTGCACTGAGTAGTCCAGGAGGACTTCCTAGACTGTTCACCTGAGCAATCTGATTGGATTGACACTGACAGCATAAGGAAGGGATTCCCACTCTGACTGTACAATCTGACTCAGTGTTACTCCAGAAAGCTGTTGTCATTCCATGTCCCAGTTCTGCAAAGTGCTTAAGTGCATGTACACATCAAAGCACATTTCTGTTTGTGCCAGTCACTCGGCTATGTGTGTGCCCTGCTGAATTTACATAGTGTTTAAGAAAAGAAGCTACAGCTTGGAAAAAACCAGCTACTGTGCATGGTTATGAGGTGAGATGTTTTACTTAAAAATTCATCCTTTCGAGCTGCTTACTTGGGTTCCACCTAATGATACCAGGTGTGTTCTTAAATACAGCTCTCTTGAAAGAAATGCTCCAGGCATGGTGGGAGTGCAGTATGTGAAAACATAATCTTTGTCTTGATGTTGACATTCTTCTTTTCCCCAGCTGGGAATTTTTGGGTGCATCGTGTTTCATTTTGTAAGTGCTTCAGAAATGCTCAGAAATAGTGTCCAGTCGTATTAATGCTTGTGTTCCCTTTGCCCCTGAGAATCCCATTGTGCAGATAACAATTGTGGCTTGTCCTGAGTGGGATTTCCTCCTCAAACCTTCAGTTTAAGTTTAGGGTTCTATATGTAGCCTTAAGAAATTTGAAATTTTTACTTTCATGTGCCCTGTCTTTCTCCTTGGGTTGAAAGTTGTGATTCAGCAACATATTTAAGCATTTGCTTCAATCTGTCCCTCTCTGGGAACATGGGTTGGGGATCACAGAAATAGTGATTGAATGCTGCCAGTTTGGCATGAACTAGTACTTTGAAAAGTTAATGCTAAATAACCTTTGAAAGACTTTTGGTGTGTGATTTAAAACTTCTGGCATAAGTATCTGATTTTTCTTGTGCTTGTTAATTTAGTAAGGGATTCTTGCCCTGGTTTTATGTTGCAGGCTGCATCTATTAAGTCAATTCCCCCCCCGCCCTCCTCCTGTTTTTTAATTTCTCTCTCTCCCTCTCACCCTGCCCTTCTGTTTAGATCGCTCTGGAATAGAAAATGTCAATTCTGTGGAGGCACTTCAGGAAACACTAATCCGTGCATTAAGGACCTTAATTATGAAAAATCACCCAAACGAAGCCTCTATTTTCACAAAACTTCTTTTGAAATTACCCGACTTGCGTTCCTTAAACAACATGCACTCTGAAGAACTGCTGGCCTTTAAAGTTCACCCATAGGCCTTTAGGTCTCATTTGTACTTGGACTTGCCTCGTGTTAAACTGTTTTGTGCTAAAATATGTATTTATACAGTTGTACCACTTGTTGGAGAGAGTTCACAGACTGTGAACAGTTGATAGCTGTCCCATAACCATGCAATAAAGCTTTGGCAGGTGCTTTCAGCTGACGGCGGCGCAGCCTTCGGAACCCTCCATGGCATCCAGGCCCAGCTGTGCTGCTCTCCTGCAGAAGAGGCTGCAATGAGCCCGAGTAAATATGGACTCTTCTTTCATTTAGGAAAAAGAACCACCACTGCCCTCTCACGTAAACTGAATGCAGAGTAGCTGTGTATGTGCTTATGGAGCATGGAATGGGGTGGGAACAATCCTGTGCTAATAGGAAAATGGAAGAGCTGATTTAATTGGTCTTTCACTTATCTAATAGATGTATGTCTGTGTCTCTTGATAACTCAATCATGGTTTCACTATTGTTATTCCATTAAACCCGATGGAATGGTTTCAACCTGCACCAACTCTTCACCGAGCGTGTGTTCATGCCATGTGTATATAATATAAATAGTTAAGTAGTGAGTGTTTATGGCTATATAAAGTACAGAGTTGTGTGTATATATGTGTATGTATATAAATAGTTCTATACATAAAGTATACATATAATTTCTTCACAATATTTTAAACTGTGAAGGAATTTAAACTTAAAACAGAAGGTGATCTATGGAAAGAACCAAATAGATGCACTTTGCATATTGCTGAACTAATTATCTGAGCATTTTTTAGAAAACATCAAATTTGCATTAATATGCTGTGTTTGTTAATTTATAAAAAAAGACAAAAACCACCAAGAGTGGCACTAAAGAGGCAGAGTCAGATTCAACTTCCAGAAGGGTTTCGTAGAGAATCTCAAGCAGAGATGGTTGGTTGTGGCACTAATGAGATGGATTGTCCATTGCCACTGAGATTCTTGTGTTCTGATAAAAGTTAAATAAGCACCAGATGCTCTTCAAAAACTTCAGCACAGCCAGAGAGAAACTATCAGATGAATAGCAACGTCTGTCAGAAAAAGAAAAAATGGGAAAAATGTATCCATGATTGCATTTGGGTGTATGTGTGTTCTGTGACTGTTTATTTCTTGCAATACATCATTTCGCTGCTTCATTGCTAAATGAGAATTGAAAACAGAAATGTGAGATTCCCCACGTCTTTTCACCATTTGGGCTTTGTGGTTCCCATGCCTGTTCTTCTGGAGCTCTCCGTTGGTGCGTGTGCATGTTGAGCGTGTGTGATGTGCAGAGAAGGTGCATTAGACGACCTGTATTTTTTTAAAAAAAAAAAAACCACACAAAAACCAACCAAACAAATGGGACTTTTTTTTTTATTGTTTATGCCAGTAGCAAATTACAAAGCAGATCCACAAGGCTTAAGATTCTGCTGCTTTTCCATCTAGGAAAGCAGCTCTCTATGGGGTTTTTTCCATGTGTAGCAGGACCTGGCACCAGAAAAGAGAGATTAAAAGAAGTCAAAGCAGTTGTGTTAATTAGTTACATTTATGTTTTGTTAATGTGGGAAGAAGGTGCTCCATCACCCTTGTTCAGTTAACTTGCCTTAGAGGTAGCCCTCTGGGTCTCTAGTGTTTGGTAAAGCTCCTGGTAGTCAGGGCCAGGACCCAGGAAGCCTCCAGCCTGCAGCACTTCTGCCTGCACCATGGGTTGAGAGAGCCCTCCTGCCCGTGGTGGAGCTGCGGCAGAGGCAGCCCTGTGCCTGCTGCTCAGCATCAGGATCTGGGATGGGAAGAGGGAGGGCTGGCACCCTGCCGTGCTCCCCTCCCTTTGGGCTGGAGAGTCTGCCTCAGGAGGAAGGAGCTGAGAGCAGGCGGGGCAAGTGCTTGATAAGAGGTGGGGAAAATTCAGCTGTAGCCTTGGCTAAGGAGGAGAAGAGCCCACCCTTTCCCCTCCTCTGCAGCTGCTGCAGGCAGGGCTCTCCTGCTTCAAGCTGCTTTAGCCACTGGGTGATGGCCCCGTCATACATACAGATACCCAAATGTGCTATCAGGGCATATTGTCCTAACTTCTGTTAACAGTCTGCATCCTACCAGTATTATTTATTTGAGAGCTTCACTGCATTATGCATCGAACCATTCAGATGTTAGAGAGGACACAGTCACACGGTTTTTATTGTTTAGTTGCTGAAATGACTTCTTTGTAGACCCCATTTCAAACATGGAAAGTACAGTTAGCCCTTGGTTGTTTTGGGAGGGAAGAAGGCTTCTTACAGAGATTGCCACCCTACAGCTGTGTTTTGTTGTGTTTTGTTTTATTTTTTTTTTCTTCTTAAAACTGTATTATTAAGCCTTTAGGAATGTATAACCAGGACTGAGTAATTACTGCTTATTAAATTTTTTTAGTTAGATTGACCATGTATGCCTATAGATAGATACTCTAACTTGTGCAATTTCATTTGAAATAATCTTCCTGTACATAATGGAAAAACTCACATAACAGAAAAAAAAAAAAAAAAAAAAAGCCCCAAACAGATTGACTGAACAAGAAGCTGATTAAAATATGGTTCAAAAGTGACTCATGTATTACAAACCCTAGCTGGACTCTTAAAAGAAAATCTAAACTCATTGTGTTAGCTGTGTATTGTGAGCTCTTCTTTTACTGTGTCACTGGTTATACACTTGTTAAATGCTGAGATAATAGACTTCATGCCAGGCATTTGAGTACTGTAGATTGGGTCATTGCTGAAAGATTAATGTACTGTATGACTTAAATGAAATTTTTATTCTTGATTTTATTCTTGATTTTGTTCTTGTTTTAAAAGATTAAATATGGGCATTATGTCAGCAAGCTAAACACGTGTGTCTATGTTCTTTGTATTTCTCTGTATGAAATCTGGCGGGGAGGACAGCATGCTGGGATGAACAAAGCAGAAGAGGTTCTCTTCTGGATGAGAACGTCAGCTGCTGTAAGGTCATGGGGCTGTGCTGGGGCACAGCAGCAGGGAGAGCCAGCATCTCCCTCTGTCTGTGCTACTGCTCTGTCTTCCCAGGTGTTTGGATGGGGTTTTCTGGTGCACTTCATTTGCTACAGTTACAGGGCTTTTTTGGGTAGGTCATTAAAATAGTTACTTTAAACACTGCATTAATGTGGAGAATATAACTTTGTAACTGAGAAAATGATAAAACACTAAAGAATGAAACTGAAAAAAAATAACATTAAGACAAGTCTTTGGGTTATAAGAGAGGTAGAGAAAAAGCAGAGTAGGCGGGGCAAAGATCTGTTATTTTTCCAGCTTAATTTCCTACTTTGGAGTGTGCACTCTTTTAGGAGATAAGGGAAGCTTCTCCAGGAAATGTTGTATCTACTGGTATTTTTTTAAAAAAGGCACAGACCAAAAAAAGTTAAAATTACGACTGCCAGCATTGGAAAAAATAACAGCACAAGAATGCTCTTTTTTTTTTTTTTGGCATGTTTTCTCTGGTGCCATGTGTGCAACATGACTTTCCTTGTTGCCACAAAGTCTGAGCCCCTGTGAGTAGTGCCATAAGGCACAGAGGTTCCAGGGCCTGAGAGGTCCTTGGAAAGAGCTCTTTTCAACTCTTGCAGAATTGGTCTGTAATTCTTCCCTGTTTGGCTGCAGGAGCCTTACCACAGCAAATGGCAGGGGCAGGAAAGACATTTCCCAGCAAAAACCTGATTCTGTTCCCCTCAGTCCCCCAGCCTCCCTGTCTGGCAGGATGCTCTGGGGATGGGAGCATGAAGCACCTGTGCTTGTTCATGGGAAATCTGCTGCTCTCTGAGCCTGCAGTGCTGGCCTGAGT
Organism: Phylloscopus trochilus trochilus; assembly: GCA_016584745.2. NCBI lineage: Eukaryota > Metazoa > Chordata > Aves > Passeriformes > Phylloscopidae > Phylloscopus > Phylloscopus trochilus. The sequence continues at coordinate 38,402,718 of WQNJ02000546.1, forward strand.
GAATGTGCTCACAACAGCAGCCTGGCCTGTCCTCACTCCACCAGGAAATGGTGAATGGCACAAGGAAGACAGAAGTATGAGTGTTCCTGTGTGAAAGTGTGAACTGATGAGGGTGTGGGCAGCCAGCTTCCTCCTGTTCTGGCTCATGACCCAGGGGCTGTGCTGGGCGGGAGGGAATCGGCGTTTGCAGCTCAACCACAGAGCCCTTTGATTACAGAAGCAGTTCCTACAAGGAAGTCATTGGCACTTCCTCCTCTTTGATGAGTACAGCGAGCAGCTGCGAGAGCCTTCATCAGCAATGCCGCCTTGTTTTCCCCTTTTAATTTGCTGGGTTTTATTTAAAGCTGGAGTGGGGAGGGAGGAACATCCAGGTATGAGGAGAGCCTGGAGGCAGCCGCCCCTGGCAGCTGACTGAGCTGCAATGGGCAGCTTGTTGAAAGCTCTGTAGAGGCTGTGCTTGCTGGGCAAGAAAGTTGGTTAAGGACACACACACATCACCAGCAAGAGAAGAGCTGAGCAGGTGTGGGGGGGGGCTGAGAGGATGCACATTCCCGGTTTTTTGGAACAAAAATGCCTATTCACACCAAAAAACCTTTCCTCCGTGCTGCTACACCAGGTTCCTTCACAAAGCAGTTTATACCTTCACCTCATTTTGTAAATGCACACCCTAATTGTTTGTGGATGCACAGCTTGCACTGATATGGGGCTGTCTGTCTGTCTGTCTGATATGAACTGTTCTGTCTCCTGCCTAGCCTGAATTCCCAGGGCAGGCTTTGCTCCCCTGCCTTGTGCCTCAGGACTGCCTTTGCCACCTGCTGGAGGGGGATCCTCAGGGGTTACTTGTAAAGTTAAATGCTTAAAACTTGATGGGGGTATCTTCTCAAAGGGCCCTTCTATCTGCTCCCACCCCCTCATCTTAAGAAGATTGTAACTCAAATTATTCCATGCAACAGCATGGGGTGCTATTTGTAAGATGATACAAGGCAGAGGAAAACAACGTGGCAAAAGCCCATCTGGCCCAGAAGCTGCAGCTCAAAATGAAGCACATCCAGAGAGATCTGCTGCCGGATTGCTGCTGTACAACAGCTCTTCTCCATCATGTGTGATGTAGGCCTCATGCAAGTAGCCCTGGATTGGCTGCAGTGTTAATTAATGCTGTATAAAATCAGGCTGATGCTAATGCTCTCTTGTATGCCACCTTGGCAGGTTCAGTTGCCAGCACACAGCTGAAGGTTGTCTCTGACCTGGCTGGAGAATGACTTGGTTCTTGCATAGTCCCTGAATATGGGAGGATCTCCAGGAGAACCTCAAGTGTCCTTTGGTCCCCTTCCCTCTGTTCGTGCAGAAACCCGAGGAAGCAACCCAGACCTGTGCACATCCTGATAGCTGACTTCTCTTCTGCACAACATTTTGGGATAGAGAAAACACACGGGGAAATGGTCAACCTAACATGCACCTGGTTTCCCAGTGGCAGATGGCAAAAAATTATTTAACCATTCAACAATGTTTCCACAGTGTCTAAACTAGCACCCCTCTGGCTGGCATGTGGTGCAGAGCTCAGTCAATGCTGCATGAAGAATTTTTTCTTTCCACCTTCTTTTTCTTGCCCAATAGGAACCCTCCAGCCTTGTTCCAAGCTGCTTAACATGCGTGTGGCCTGGCAGCCCTACTTCCTACTGTGCAGTGTGCCTTTGCCCTCTGTGCACCCATGCACAGGCTTCCCCTTGTTGAGAGTTTGACACGGGGCCAAACTGACCCCCTGCACACACACCTGCAGGGGAACATCTGTCTTGTTAGTGCCTTTATGAGAGCATGAGCAAAACTGCCAGGCTAATGCATCACAGAATGAATGCTGGTTCTTACACTTCACAAGGAGAATTCAGTCATGTTTTCCATAATTTGTGGAATTCATGGAAAGCTGCCAGGTGGAAAATGTCCGGGGGGTGGGGGGGGAGGTGGTTGACAGCCATCTGAACACAAGACAGCAGTGTGCTCAGGTGGCCAAGGGGGCCAATGGCATCCTGGCCTGTATCAGCAATGTTGTGGCCAGCAGGAGCAGGGCAGGGCTTGACCCCCTGTGCTCAGCACTGGTGAGGCCACAGCTCAAATTCTGTGTTCAGATTTGGGGCCCTTACTACAGGAGGAGCATTGAGATGCTGGAGTGGCTCCAGAGAATGGCAATAAAGCTGGTGAAGGGTGTGGACCACAAATCTGATGAGGAGCAGCTGAGGGAGCTGGGTTTGTCCAGCCCAGAGAAAAGGAGGCTCTGAAGAGGGACCTTATTACTCTCTGCAGATAACCTGATGTGAGGGTGTAGATGGACCAGGTGGGGATCCATCTCTTCTCCCAAATAAATGGCCTCAAGTTGTGCCAGAGGAGGTTTAGATTGGATATTAGGAAAAAAAATCTTCACTGAAAGGGTGTTCAGGCTATCCAGGGAAGTGGTGGAATCATCATTTTTGAAAGTGCTCAAAAAAACATGTAGATGTGGCACCTGGGGACATGATTTAGTGGTGGACTTGGCAGTGTTGGACTTGATGGTCTTGGAGGTCTTTTCCAACACAAATGATTATTTGATTCTATGATTTTATAATTATTTACAATCATTTGCCCTGTGCCTCACAGTTCTGTGCTACATTGCCAACATAGCAGGAAGCCCAGTACTATCACACAGTGGCTGTTTGCTTTTAATACATCTGCATGCAGCAGATGCTGCAATAATCCTGGGCACAGAAGTACCCTTTTTATGGTGCTTCACCAATGGAGAGGTCCTTCCATTGTTTTCTGAGGCAGAGTGGGGTGTCACTTTTTAACTTCACACATCACTTTTTAACTTCACCATAAAAAAGCCTTTCTTGGTAGCTAAATTCATGTAAGCTCTGCACAGGGTTGTTCTTGCACAGGATCCTTGCTTGAGCCTAGGTGGGCTGAATTAAAGCACTGCTGTGAATAGCTAGGGGGATCGCCTGCCAGCAATACCAGGAATTAACTTACACCTGCAGCCAAAATTCCTTGGCATGAACGAGCAGGCTGTGGGCTCAGCCTTTGCTGCTTTGTAGGTGTCAGCCTCCCCTCGCTGCCCCAGGCACCACAGCTTCTGATCCACACTCAGACTGAAAATCTGGCTCTGGAAAACCTCCCAATGCATTGAAGCCAAGACAAGAGTGTGTCACGTTTGAGGGGTTGGAGGAGATGAGATGACAAACATGGGATGGGCCAGGATAATAAGGCTTGGTGACTACATTCACAGCTAATAATTATTTTCAAATCACGGAGAAGGTCCCTGTTTTTACTCCTTCCCACCAGCCAGGTGTCTGCAGGTCTGTAACCAGGTCAGGATCTTTAAAAATAGTTCTGGGCCTGAGGAACAAAGTGCTTGCTGGCTCTGATGTCCACACTGTGCTTGTCTGTGGTGAGGCTTTCCAGTTGTGGCTTGGCCTTCAAACATGCTCAGCACAAAACCTGGATGGCAGCTGTGGTATTTGCTTTGCCTCTTCACCCATCTTAGCCCCCAAAACAGCCAGAAACTGTTACAACCGAGTTAAGTTTGCCTTAATGACACAAGTTTCCTTGTTTAGTCTTATAATTCCATTAGAAAGAAAAGAAATAAAACTGTAAGACCCTCAGGACTGGGACAGAGCTTTGTGTGCCTGTTCACATATGTCTGTAGACATGCATATGTACCCTCACTGTCATGTAGCTACTGATCATAGAATCATAGAATGATTTGGATTGGAAGGGACCCTAAAGATCAGCTCAATGCATGGGCAGAGACACCTTTCACTAGAACAGGTTACTCAAAGCCCCATCCAACCTGGCCTTGCACGCTTCTAGAGATGGAGCACCCACAACTTCCAGGGGTGGGGCATCCTGTTCCAGTGCCTCACCACCCTCACAGTAAAGAATTTCTTCCTATCTAAACCTGCCCTCTTTCAATTTACACACCTTTGTAAAAAATCCCTTTTCAGCTTTCTTGAAGGCCCTCTCTAGGTACTGGAAGGCTGCTATAAGGTCTCCCCAGAGTCTTTTCTCCATCCCTGACTGTCTCAGCCTGTCTTCATAGGAGAGGTGCTCCAGCTGTTTGATCACCTTTGTGGCCCTCCTCTGGGTTCATTTCAACATGTTCATGTCTTGAATGCATTACTCCAGATGGGGTCTCATGAGTGCAGAGTAGAGAGAGAGAACCTCCTCCCTTGGCCTATTGGCCATGCTGCTTTTGATGCAGCCCTGATGCAGTGACTGTCCCTTGGCTTACAAACTGGCACAGTTTAGGCTCAGTAGCTAGTTCAGCCCTGTGACCCAAGCACAGTACTTTGCACTGTACAAATCCCCTGATGTCTACCAGCTGCTGAGCTTTCCACAGAGGAGAGATGAGCCTCAGCCTTGTCCTGCTGGGGTGCAGCCGTACTTCTGTGCCGGTGCTCTCCCAGCACTGCACCCGTGCATTCCTGTGTGCTCAGGCTTTGCACCCCTGAGGCTCAGGGGTGGGAAGGTGCCCTCAGCCAGGAGTGTGCATCCCTTAGGAGTGTGTGTCTCTCAGGAGTGTGTGTCCCTCAGGAGTGTGTGTCCCTCAGGAGTGTGCATCCCCACCCGAGGCAGCAGTGTCAGTGCCTCAGAGCCTGTGGTGCTGCTCTGCCTGGCCAGCCTGGCAGTGGAAGAACCTGAATGAGTGTTGCTGCGTGGCTGTGGGTCACATTCCTGGTGTTACTGCAGCTATGGCTTAAAATGGTGGTGTATTGAAGTGGTGTAGTGAAGGCAAGGCCTAGAGAGGAGCAGCTGGGGTTTAGTGCCTGTGCTTCACTCACTGTGTGCTCTTGGACACATCCCTTGCTCTGTCCGAGCTTCCCCGGCATAGCACAGTGCTTACCATGTGAGAATACCATGGCCTCTCATTCCATAATGTTAGCTGACCCCTGGGACAGCCCTGAGAGGAGCCTATGTCTTCCCCAAAATGCTGAGGAGATGCCATGTATTAGCAAGGGACCTTCCTGCCCTGGAACTTAAAACACGCAGCTGCCAGGGTGGGTTTTGTCTTCTTTGGAGTGTCTTAAAAGATACGAGGAAGAGCAAGACTCCGGTGGCTTGTTAATACAAGAGAATTTTACTGAAGTCTAAAAGGAGTGCCTTGAAGGAAAATGGTGTTTCTTGTATTAATAAAGTTAATTAGCAGTAAGAAGAGTGTTTTAAAAGGATTGCACAATGTTACATTTACCTTAATTTTGGTGTTACAGGTTCAAATGAACCATATGTGTCCATACCTCTCTCCAGTGAAGTGTGGGCAGTAGGTTTCCTTCACATTTCCTCTTGGTGCAGGTATGACTGCAGCCTCCTCTGCACTGAGATTAGTTTTAATGTGAAAGTCTCTTTGTGTTCTAGCTTCAAATGGACCAACGTTTTCAACACAAGCACCTCAGAGAGACCTGTGTACAGAGAGCTGCTGGGGTGAACTCACAGTTCAAACCACAGTTCCAGGTCTTAGTCATTTTGTTGCTACAGAAAACCGTTTGTGAGGACCTTTCTTTAGAGAGTGGTGACAAGGTAAGCACTGTTCAGCCCCCCAAAAGGCAGGTCAATAAAGTATCATATTCCTCTGTTCCACTCACCTCTCCACCCATCATTATCCATCCTGTGCCTCCCCCAGGAAAACTGGGATGCAATGGCTGGCTATGCCACCCCACATCTGCACAAAGGCCAACAGCTCCCCCAAAACCCATCTTCATCAATCTCTTTAAACTGAGCTGCCAGATCTTGCTCCATAGAAGCCAGAGACCAGAGACAAGGCCTCTGAACCCTCCCATTCATGCCACCCTGCTGATCAAAAAAGTGTGAGAATCACAGAATCATAGAACCATTAAGGCTGGAAAAGACCTTTAAGGTTGTCAGGTTCAACCATTGACCTAATTCTGCCAGGTCCACCATTAAACCATGTCCCCAAGTGCCATACCTACAGCTCTGTGAACATATCAGGATGCTGATTCCACCACTTCCCTGAACTTCCTGTTCCAACACCAGATCACACTTTCAGTAAAGGAATTTTTCCTAATATCCTAATCTAAACCTCCTCTGCTGCAACTTGAGGCCACTCCCTCTTATTCTTGGGAGAAGAGACTAATTCCCACCTTTCTACGACTTCCTTTCAGGTGATAAGGTCCCCCTGAGCCTCTTTTTCTCCTCTGATGATGCAAGAGGGGCTGTTCCCTCCATAAGTGACTGGACTGGCCAGCTGAGAGCTGTCTTTAACAACAGAGTGACATTTGCCAGTGTCTGCCAAAACTCAGAGCCAAAAGTCTTGGCCAAACAGAAACTGCCTGCTTGGGATGGAATCAGCTACTGCAAAGGGAAAAATTGCTGTCCTGCAGGAGGGCCACCTCCTCGTGCACAACCTGAGCATGCAGGAGAAGAACTCTCTCTGCAGCCCACCACCATTGTAAGACCCTTTCTCTGAGCTCTTAGCTGGAAGGATCAAAATGCAAGTTTGAAAGAGACAAAAAGAAGTGCCTGAAGGAGAGAGGGAAGTGAAAAATCCAGTGGATAAAGGGCATTCCCTCAATCTAGGAATGTACTCCAAAAAACTTCACTTCCTTACACATCATTTGCTGCAGCATCCTTTTAGTTAGTCTCCTCTAAGTACCTGGATATTAACTTGTGGCTGGACACTGAGCTGCAGAACCCTGCCTGGCTGTGCTTCTTCCCCTGAAGGGAGCTGTGTTATTCCTCAGTATTTCTGGAAGGGGGCACTCTGGCTCCAGGATTGCAGCCCAGCACGCTGCTCTCTGCTGCTGGTTGCTGCTCAGTCCAAAAGGGAAGCTGTTAGGAAAAAAATAAACAGTTCGTATCCAGCTTTGAGACAGAGACATTAGAAAGAGAGGGATAAACTGCTGCTCTAGGGACAAAGATAATGTAGAAGTGAATTTATTGAAATGTCAGGGCAAATGGGAATGACATAACCAAATAATCAAAAGGGGGGAAAGAAAAGAAAGTATCTGAGATGATAAAAAATTAAAATGGCAAACACAGCACGACAAGGAGCAATTACCCTGGGCTGGAAGCAGAGAAAATGTACAGCACAGAGATATACAGAGAGTAGTGGCAGAGCACAGCTCAAAATGAAAACAATAAAACAAAAATATAATTAAGAACAATTCAAGCCACCCAGATGCATTTGTAGTTCAGCTCAGATGCCAAATTCAGTTAATAACTGCTTCCAGCTGCTGAGCAATGCACAGCCATTTCTCACTGCAGCCTCTGCATCAGAGCTGGGCAGAGCGGCAGCCCCACAAACAGGCATGGGCCCTGGAACACAGCCAGGCAGCAGGAGGGAATTAGGGGATGGGAAGAGCCCTAAATCACTGCTGAGAGTAATTGGGATGCAATGTAGTCTGCTGAACTCCTCTTGGTGGTGGGCATTTGGTGAGGGGAGAGGGGATGTATTGCAGCATTAGAGCTGGAGCATTCAAGTGATGTCTCTGTAGGGTCTCTGCCTTTGCCTGTGGTTCCTGTCCCACATCTCCCTTCTGGGAGGGCTATTGCTCCTTCTGATAAACAAAGATGAGGGAGTGAGCCTTAAGAGCAAGAAACCCTTTACAGAACAGGACTCAACACCAGCCTCTACGTTTCCTCTGGATCCTGGAAATAATAATACCAGATACCTTTAACTGTCCTCCTTTTTAGTCATTGATTTTAAGGGGTTTTTTTTTGTTTGTTTGTTTTTGTTTTTGTTTTTGTTTTTGTTTGGGGGGGGGTTGTGTGTGTATTCAGATTCACATTTTCTTTCTTTCTTTCTTTCTTTCTTTCTTTCTTTCTTTCTTTCTTTCTTTCTTTCTTTCTTTCTTTCTTTCTTTCTTTCTTTCTTTCTTTCTTTCTTTCTTTCTTTCTTTCTTTCTTTCTTTCTTTCTTTCTTTTTTTTTTTTCCTTCCCAAATCAGAAGGGCTCACAAGTTAGCTTTCTCCTATTTAAACAGAGATTCCACCTGGCCAGCCACTGAGTGCTGGTGCACACACACAAATACAAACAGTCATGCGTGCACATGCACACACAAACACAGATCAGGCACCTGGGGCTTGATGGAGACCATCAACTGCAGGCATGCAGGCATGGACATGCAGCACGAGCATCTCCTAAGTTTCCCAGGGGATGATGTTTTGTCCTGTAAGACAAAACAGTCTTCATATAATCAAAGAACCTTTAAATCGCTTCTGGGAGGCAGGACATGGAGACTGCCAGCAAAACTGAGAACACAAAGACAGAGAAGAGGCACGAGGGGGAGCTGGATTTTTTTTCCCCTCTCTATCCCCTTTTTAAATTACCATCAAGCCTAGTCTGTGATGCTTGAAATGGCCTGTGTTTGTTAATCACAGCTCATTTGATTGTGCAGGAAGGTATAAATAGAGTTTCATGTGTGATTGATGGGAGCTGTGAGCCAGCCCCCTGGGTTGTTTGCACTGCTCCCATGAATAGCAGCCCTTAATATGTTTATATGCCAGGCCCCAACTCCAGAGGAGTCTGCTGGAATCTGCTGTGGCTGGACTTCAGTTGAGAGAAAGGAATCCAGCTCTGCTGTGCCTTGTCTCAAGTCCCATCTCCAGCAATACCTCCTGTCCTTGCTAAATGAGGTAACACCAAGGTTTACATCATGTCCTCTACAGCTCACTTTGTTCCTGCTCTGCCCACCTGCCTGTCAAAGAGCAGAGACCCCTGCTCTGATCTTCTAGCACCTCCAGCCACACATATCCTCTCCTTTCCTGAGACCCCTCCTCACCTCTAGTAGGCAGCTGTGCAGCCATCTTCAGGCTCTCTCCCACATCCTGCTGCGTCTTGCCTGCCTTTTCTGGCTGCCTGCTTCAGTTCAGGTTGCCTGACTGAAGCAGGAGCTGTTGGAGCTCCTGTTGGAGCTTCCTTGCTCCCACTGACACTTTCCTGCTTGATGCTGATTCTCTCCCCTTCCCCTCCTTAATGAAAGTGTTCCCTTGCAGCCTCCTCCATCCCACCACCCCATGACACCATCAAGAATTGGCCACAAAGACAACTTGAATTTGCACTGAGACTCTGATTTGTGCCTGGGAAGCCCAGTAGCAATCAATAACATTTTATTAACGACAGATTGATCAAGAAGGGGAAAAGAAACAAGGGGTGATCTGCCATTAGACCAGAAAAATGTTTACCGAGCACTGAACAGCACATGACTGACAGCTCAGTAATGCCATGGATGCAGCTGTGTCAGCCACAGCTTTCAAGCTGTTTAAGCTGTCAACCATTTGAAATATTTTGGTTTCTCTACCTATTGACTCAACACCAGGGTACTGCACCAGAGATCTCAAAGATTATTTATTCAGGTGGGAGGGCAAGAACCCAGTTCTGCTCCATTTAACTCCTGCCAAGACAGCAGCTCTGAACGATGGCAGGCTTTTAGAGAAAGGTTGTAAGTGCATTTTCAGGACCAGTCTTGCATTTAAAATCTTCAGACTACATTGATCTTTAGCTGTGGGGAAACCCAGTTCATTTTCTTCCTTGTTTACATATAACCCTGATTCAGCTTTGAGATGAACAGTAAGTGCATAGGAAAGTCTGTCCTTCAGACACTGTGTGTCCCTGATAAGCTACTTGTACCACTTTGCTGCTGGTGGTGAGTGAGCCATGATGATGACATTTTCATCTCTCATCTGAAGATGGAGAAGGAACTGAATAAACCCTGGTTGTAAATTTCTATTTCTCTTTCACTGTCATATCTGAGCCCACAAGAAAAACATTTGGCTGCTGTGGGAGAGTTGGGGAGCAACCACTGAACGACAGATAGGTTATGAATTTAATGACACACAAGGCAGCCTTTGCTGAGAACTTTACTAGTTGCACCCTTCCCTTCTGTCATGGGATCTACAGGCTGCACTCCTTTGTTTTTGTGACTGAAGAAGCCTCTGTGGTCTCTTGGAACCTGTCTGCTGCTCTGTGGCTAGGGAGACAGCATCCCACAGTGAGCAGGGTGAGCTGTTGTCTAAGGTCAGAAAGGGGGTTACTTAAATTCAGCTTCATTGAATGATGTGGATGAGTATAAGAAGGTCACCAAGGGTTTGGAGCTTAGGGGTTCTCCATCTGCACTGTGCTGATTCACAGTATCATACCCTAATCCTATGCCTGACAGAGATTTTACATCAACAGGAAGGATTTTTTTCTCCATCATGCCAAAACTATTGTGGAGTACCTCAGACATTTCAACGCCCTCAGTGATAAATGTCCAAGGCAAGGAGATGCTCAGCTATTTAGCAATATGTGTATGTGGCAATAAAGTTGTACAAGGCTAAGAATTCTTGCCATGTGCTTTTCATCAGTGTAATAGAAAGAATTATGTAGTCAATCAAGCCTAATAGTGATTATGCATCTAATTTTTGTTCAGCCGAAACAACATCAAGGACAAGTTTTTCAAGAGCTCTTGACTATGGCAAAGAAGCGCTAGCTCATTTCTTTTTTTTTTTTTTTTTTTGGCTGCTACACTCATTAATTAACGTGATTTGTGCTTCCATTGTGATGAGAAGCACTTCAGAAAGATGCCAAATATAAATATAAAAATTAACAGCAAAGAGAGATCAAACTACTAGACACTGGTTGAGGGAGATACAGCTAAGTTTCTCTGCACCAACACTTTCTTTTATTTCTTTATTTAGTTGACCTTTCTCTAGGAAATCATAAATCCCTCAGAGAAGAGTAAACCTTACTGCTGAGGCTGCTATTGTGCATGAAGATTGCTGAATTATCCCTCAGCCTCCTTCCTTATCTGCAGAATATGTAGAACACTTTGAGGGCTGGGGTAAATTATGAAAAAAAAAAAAGAAAATACACCTGACAGTTTGGTTTTAAGCCTCTTCAAAGGTAATCTGTTTCTCTGAACTTTCTGAAACAACAGGATTGTGCAGGAATAATATTAAGACATGGTTCAAAAGCATCCAAATCCCTCTTCAGACTCCAAAGGCCTCTTCGGACTACCACTTGCATGCCACACATCCCTGAAAACCACTACATAGCTGCACAAGATCACATGCCCCTTGGCACACCCTGCAGCTCATAGTTTGAACCTTTGGAGCTGTAGTTCATCCACAAAGCTGTCTTTTTTCTAAGCCTTCCTGGCAGCCCTTCTGTGTGGCACCCCTGAGTAATGTAAACAACCTTCATTATCCTTATCAAGGAAAAACATATATAAAAAAAAAATTAATAGGTGGCCTAAAGTATTAAAATAGCTTGTTAATCTCATTTCCTATTTTCATTCTCTTTTCTCTCAAAAGCTCTTGTCTTCGTCTTTTCAGTCCAGCAGCCTTAGAATAGTTGTGTACATTTTTTTCAGACCCTGTTCACTGCTGCCAAAGAGCGTATTTCATGTTTGATAATAAGAATACAACAGGGGGTGCAAAAAGTGTTGAGCATGTGGATAATAATTAGCTGTGATTCCATGTCATCTTGAAATTACGCACTTCCATGACGTGGGCATTCATGTGCTTGCTCCCTTTCTTCTGTCCGTCCCACACGGAACCCTTTTCTGTTGAATAAGCACTGAGCTTGTCTTTTGCCATAGTAAGGGGAGCAGAACCTCTCCTTTAACCTGAGGCCTCTTAGCCAGAACTTTTGAGATTTCAGTTCCTCTAGAAAACACCAGGAGTCAAAACTTACTGATGAGAGGGAAGGGTAAAATCAGTGGAGGCATCAAATCACATGAAAACAGAGAGAGAGAATGAAAGCATAATTACAGACATCTTAAGAAACTGGCATTTAAAAAAAATGTGTCTTCTTGTCCTTCTTCATTTATTCATGATGCCTCCTTCATACTCCTGGTGTTTTCAGAGAATTAATTTTGCTGTCCTTTTCTGGACACTAGTGGAAATTGGAGAATGGCTCTGGGCTGACACACACTCAATTCCCATCAACACTCAACCTGTCATATTTTTGCCTTCCACCAGCTCCATGTGTTATGTCTCACACCAGGCATGAAGATGCCAGTCTCTTAGGAAGGCTAATCTTTTTCTGAGCTAAAACCTGTGACCACAATTTACCCAGGCTCCTGAATGATTGGATAATAAACTCACTCTTGGACTGAACCATAGAGTTTATCCTGCCAGCACCCTCAGACATCAATTACTGCAGTGAGAAGTACATCCTGAATCTACAACTCATAAGGATTTCTTCCTCAGTGTTAATTCATATCCATTAATGCAACAGCCAAAGAAATCACAGAGAAAATATCAGTGGAATTTATGTTACTTGACCTGTGGAAGAAAACACCAAGTGTAGCAGAGCAGGAGCAAGCTTTCTGTTCCACATGGCTCAATTCCAGGTCTTACATGCCAGGAGGATACTGAGAAGGCAGAATTGGAGGGGTTCAAGACACTTCTGTCTGCTGCAGACATAAAAAAGTGAATGGAGAACGAGGACCAGGCTGCTCTTTGTCTGGAAACCAGCAGGTTTTTTACTCCAGCTGTCAGAACTGCACGCCCAGTTGCAAAATACCTGTGCTTGCCAGAAGGAAAGGTCTTGCCCTCCCTGGGATTCTTTTCACTCTGTTCAATTAATTTTATTAACACCCTATAGACTCAGTCCTCAGGACTTCAGGTGAAAATGTTTCATCATTACAAGTGTTTCACAATAAGAGCCATGCAAAACCTACCAATGCTGTGCATGTGTTACTATTAATTACCCTGTCAGGAAGCCTAGGAAGGCTTGATAAAATGAGTTGCATTAAATCCAGAGGTATTCATTCAAACAAGCAAAGCTGACTCAGGCAATTGACAACAGTGTTGTACACAAAGGGTGACATCCAATGTGACATGGATGGAAGAGATCAGGCTGTCCTACATTGCTCTAAAAGGTGTAAAGAGGACTCCTATTGTGCTATTTCTATGTCATCAGTGCTCTAGGAAGGCAGAGTCATGTTATTTCCTTTTTGCAGAGAGTTTAGCTTAAGACCCATGCATGAGATCACACAGAGGATCCTGGGCTAAGGTGGAAATGCACTTTGGACCTCCTGAGTTTCAGTTCCATCTTCATCAACCCCCTTCTTGTCTCATTCTCAATGGTGAACAGGGTATATACCAAATGGCAACAACAGTGCACCACATAACCCAAACCAGAAGTCAAAACAAGATGAGGGACAAGTGGGTAAGAGGTGACATACACCTTAGCCCTGAGTGTGCCTCCAGAACTGCAGGCAGAGAAGCTGGAGCTCTGGGAACAGAATTCACTTGGGCCGGTTGAGTCCCAGAAACTGAATGAGGAGCACATGAAGAAACCCCTGTTCAACAAACCTCCCACCAAGCTACTCTCCTAGATTCCCATTTACAAACAATATATTTGAGCCAGAACAAATATCCCCGTCCTTCCCCTTCAGTGCTCATTTTGTGACAAGCAGATAAACAGGGAAATAAGCAAGATCAGCTCTGGAAATGCAGTGCTGTGAGAATACCTGATACAGGATCCAGTAATGAACATGAACTAAGCACACGATGCCCTGTAAGACCCAAGTGCTCAGCTGATGTTCAAAATCTTTGTGGTGTAGGACTCTGAATCTTCATAACTCTCTACTACTAAAAAGTACTAGAGAGATACAAAAAATGGCATGGGAAAAATTTCTCTATTTAATCTAGCAAACCTTGTGAAATCAGATGGATAAATATGAAGAAGTAATTTCTGGAACCTGTTCACCATATAGTTTGGCAAGTTCCTTATCCTGAGGTTTGGTGTAATTTAGATTACCTTGAGCCCTGAAGATCCAAAGAAAACAACATAAAAGCTGTATGAGCTTCTCAGAGCATTTCTGGGGTCCTCAAAGGGACAACTGCAGGCTTCATCCTACAGCCCCTGCCTCAAGACTGTAATTTTTCTCCCTATTACATCTTGGCTGACTAACAAGAAATTTTCCAAGATGAGTCAGTAAAATACACACAGCATTTTGAAGCAGGGCAATCAGTCTGTTAAGAAGAATGACACCAACATTTGTGTCACAAATACTGATGTCAGGCTGACTGGGAGACGTTGATACCATCAGTCCTGGAACAGATACCAGCATGGTGATGATGGGATGCTCAGTTTGTCCATCCTGGGTGTTCTCTTGCTGGCAACTGAATGCACACCGGGCCTCCTGGCTCTAGAAACAAGTTAGACATGCGTGGTATGATCCCAACAACAGGCTTGGCTAATTGTCCTGCTTCAGGCTGTAGTGATAAAGGGCAGGTACCCATTGACAGATGTGCTTACGTCATTATCATCTATTAGGTCTTTTCCCATGTTTCAATCCTCCTTTCTCCACCCTAGTCTCCTCCCAAATAAACAAGAAAACCCTAATTATTTCTTCCTTTTCAATCATAATCTGGCTGGATCCATATCCCAATTATGTACTTCTGATATGTAGATATTCTTAACCTTGTATTTCTCTCCTTGAGTCATGTGTGCAGTTTTGGGCACTACAACATAAAAAAGACATTATGTTTAATGAGAGAATGTACAAAGTAGAGCCACAAAGGTGGTGAAGGGCCTGAGGAGGAGGTCTTATGAGGAGTGGCTGAGGCCACTTGGTTTGTTAATTCTGGAGGAGACTGAGGGGAGACCTCACTGTGGTTCTCAGCATCTTCATGAGCAGAAGCAGAGGGGCAGATACAGATCTCTTCACTCCCTGGTAGTTTGTCATGTTTGGCCACTTTTCATGTCATGCCCAGTGGTTTCTGCAAGGTAAGGGCACAGTCATCTGCCTGCAGATTTAAAAAATACTACATGATTTTCAGGCAGCCCATGATGCTCACACCAGCTGCAAGAAACATGGACCAGTATGAAAAAATCTGGACAGAATGGGACTGGTATCACCCTGGACCTACAGAAGTTCTGACAGGAGACCAGATGTGTTAGGACTCCTAGCCAGGCTGTATTTCAAAGCAGGGAGACTTTAGATGATAAATGGTTCCCTGCATCAATGTACTGGGATATCTGTCACAAAAGCTATTGTTTGTACTGCATAGGTGCACAAAAACACAGCAGAATGAACCAACCATTTCATGGAGAACATTCTGAATGATGGAGGTGCAAACTTTCTGCCCCAGAGCTGTCATGGTCTGATCAAGCACCCAGCCCTCAAATCATAGCTTTGTGTCAAGGGCAAAGCTGGGCTTCTTGGACATCCAAACTTCCACTTTCTTTGTCTTTTTTGTTAAAGTGACAGAAAAAACTTTACCTGATAAAGAACACATTTTTTTTTGTAAGTGCAGTATTTTATAGCGAGGATAGATCCAGGAAAAACCTCAAACTGTTGGAGCAAGTCCAGAGGAGGGCCAACAAGAAGATTATAGGGGTGGAGAATTTCTGCTGCGAGCATCATCTAAGTCTCTTTTGAAGCTCACAAAGAGAGAAAAAAAAAGAAGTCTTCTTTACTTTGTTGGTAAAATTAGGGGAATTGCAAAATTGGTCCTATATATCCCTTTGGAAGTGCAGCATTGCAGTTGCTGGCTCATGAAAACAAATCTGAAATCTGTATTATTAGTCCAGCCTCTTCTACCAGCCTAGACATCTATCTTGTCTTGGCCTTTCCTGTTTAAAATCCTTATTACTGACTTCATTCCCACAAAAAAAGAAAACATGGGGAATATTTTTAGCATGTTCTAAAGCTGAAAACACTGTCATCATGCCCCATTTGGGAAAAACCACACTCATGATGATAATGGAGTGTAGGTCCCTTCAAGTGTCTGAAGCCAAGGCTAGAGGCAAATCTGATCAGATCAGCACAGCTAAAAATGTGACAAGCTATCACTAACATCAGGTGATTGCCTAGTTTCACTACTGATTGCTTTAACAGAACTTGTAATAAAAATGAAAAGAAGAAATGAAGAAGAATCCCACACCTCACACCCCAGGTGGACTCTCTGTGTCTTTTCTGCCCTGAGCTCAGACCAGCAGCCGAGTGCTCCTGGTGCTGGTGCTGCAGCTCCAGGCTCACAGGGCTGTGTGCTCAAGGCATGTTGTGATTTCACCATGGATATTCCCAGCCTGTTGTGTTCCCCTGCTTTCAGCACAGGGCAGCCTGGGACTTGAAGCCATCCTTGGCTCCCAAAATGAACTGCCCCAGAGGACCTCTGATTCAAGGGGCAATGAAGAAAGCCTGGGGGAAAGCCTGGAAAAGCTAGCTACTGCTGGTCAAACCACCAGTGGGTCATTACCTGCTCACTGTGTCCCTCTTCTGTCTTCCCTTCAAAATGCCCCAAGCCTTACAACACTTGCTGATGTCCCAGTTTGCCCGCAAGGTCAGCAGAGTTCAGTCTGGGATGGGACAAACTCTGCTGTAAAGCCTGATACACACAGTCCAAATGTAGGCTGCAGTTCCTTCCCCACACTTCTGCCATCCATTTCAAGAGCCATTTCACTGCACAGTGGTCTGACAGACTTGCTCTGACACATTCTGGAAGCCCCTGCAGACATCCTTATGCTGTTTTTTAAAAAACACATACTTCACTGCTACAAATGAAAGCTGAAAATATCCCAGCCAGAGCACTGGCATTTGGGGAAAGCAGAACTATTTCTTCACATCCAGTAAACAAGTTTTTACACACCAGATTAATTCCTTGTCCCAGAGCTGCTCGCTCGGTGCAAACCCAGCAGAGGCTTTGGCAAGGTTTCCCCACACGGTGCTGGAACTGCAGTGCTTGAAGGGATTCCATTTAAGGCACAGCTGGCTCCTCACATCCACCTCCTGCCTTTGAAGGCAGCCCCTCTTCCCACAGGCCCCAGTGGGAACAAGCCCTCGAGGTGCTGCCACAGCTCTCCCCAGGGACATTAAGCCCGGTGTCAGGAATGTGCTCCCAGGGGTGCCAGACAGAGGGAGCTCAGGGAGCTCAGCATGGCCCGGGAGGCTCCCAGCACCTCCCGTGGAAGGGGACCAGGAGCAGGAGCTGGCAGCCAGCCAGTCAGTGCCTGTGGAAATCACCATGAAACAAGAGCCCAAACCAGGTTTGCCATCCGGGACAGGCCAAGAAATTGCTTTGGATCCAGGAATAGGCCTGGCTTTTCTTCCTGACGGGAATGAAAGGACTGGAAAATAATTTAAAATTGCAAAGGAGTATGGGAACAGAGATAATATCTGAATGAGGAAACATTTTCCAATAGGTAGTGCACCATGAAACACGTTTGGCAATGCAGGAAGTCTTTTTCTACTTGAACTCTTTTGTATTGTTCTTACCCAATCCTTCTCTAAAGGTTTTAAATAAGAATACATTTTTCATATATAAATACCTGTTCTTCCAAGACTGCATTTAAAGATAGCCTGATGCACTTAATTTTCAGCTTAATTTCACTAAGTAGCTTTCCTTCGATATTTGCCTCTTGAGAGATGGCAAGTGCAGAATTCACATGCCTTTTGGAGCTGCTGGGCCCTCACTTTCTGGGACAGTTATGTGCATTCACCGTGCTGTGATGATGAAGTTCTTCTGACAACACCAGAGCGTGGCTCAGAAGTTTCTCCTATTTAAAAACGTGAGGTATGATGGATCATTATGCACTCAGGATGATTCAGGCCAACAAGGATCTTAAAAGGCTGTGTCTGTGAAGGTGCCAGACAGGAACCCCCAGCTGTATGTCACAGAGGCAACTTTCAGTTAAGATTAAATAAACATTTACACTGACACTCTAAAGGTCTATTAATCTGTCCTTCCAGGTGCTTCATCCTGGATATATCTTGGGAAAGTACTGGAATTATATTCCTTACAGTGTGCTTCTCTAGCCCTTCAAGTCCAATTGCCCCCATTTCCACAACTCTCCCATTGAATCCGCTGTCTCTTAATGGTCCAAGCTCCACACACCAAGTACATCTTGAGTTCAGTGATCCTTTGAACAGTGATGCTCAGTGGGCATGGTCTTTTGGTAACATATGGTAAAATGGCCTCTTTTCACTCAAAAAAAGTATCTCCTGGCTCTGATACTATTTTGTCCAGTCAAGAACCTGCTGCACACCCTTATAAATGAAAACAAGCCAGGGAAAAAAAAAATTAGAGTTTTGATCCTATTTGGAACCTGTAAACAACTAGAGTGTTAGGAGGTTTCTAGAAAGGCTTGGATGGGCAAACATATAGTTACCAAAAAAATCTCTGTTTAAGCCATCCTCCAGAAAGGAACTCATGAATGTACTACTGATTAAGAATTCCTCTAAACTACTGCAGTTTGGGAATTTTAGCTGCAGGCCACATCTGTTATTCTAAATAGGTTTTCTAAATCTTTTACTTTGTAACAGCTGTTGATTACATAAATACTAATTGCACCACTGAACAATAGTTGTCTCTATTTAACTGCTCAGTAGATAATGAAAATAGACTGTAGATATAAGAAAGCCCATCTTCAAATTCTTCTGTTCTGCTAGGCATCTCCATCCAAAAGGTCTATCCTCTACTGACATTAATGTACCCTTTTTATGATAATAAGTGAAAATTGCTTCACGATTACTTCAAAAGCAGTAATTATGTTGTAGAAACAATGCCTAATTTCTACTTAGATTTGTTTACTTTTGTCTGGAGCCACTTTCGTTATGGAAACAGCATTGTCAGGCTCCTGGCAGACCTCTGAAATAAAACAAGAAGGCTCATTTCTGTAACTAACAACCTTGGATTCTACATCTGAGTGTTTCACCATCTTCAGCAGCACATTGTGGAAATTCTCCAAGGAAAAAAGGTAGAATTCAATGAATAACAACATTTTTAGGGCAGCAAACAAGTTGTATTGCAATCAGAAGGATAATTGTACTATGTAGAATTTTCAAGCATAAGTACAGGTTAATAGAAGGTACTTACACAGAACACAGGAAGACAGAATCATAGAATGGTTTTGTTTGCAAGGGACCTTTAAAGATCACCTAGTTCTACTCTTTGCCATGGGCAGGGACATATTTCAAACTAGAGAAGCCTCTCATACACTGAGAATGGAAACAGCCATCATTTCTGTGTACCCAGCCCTTGGAAGGTTCTATAATTTTTGTTTCTTCAGCTCAAAATTACTGGCTTTGTCTGCATAGCTTTTACAATGATGTAAAGTAATTTATTTTGTTTAACTTATTCTTGACTTACATCAAAAAAGTTGAGATTCATTTGCCCTCTGTCAACTAAGTTTCTGTGGAAACATATTTCATTAATCCAGTGTAAAGATCCCCCTTTGAAATACATAAAGAGTGACAATCTCTTAGTCTTCAATATGGAAAATGATGAGCAAATTAGTTAATTAAAGCCTCCGCTTTAGTTCCTAATGTCAGAGAAAGCCAAACCAGCATTTCAGTTTCTCTTCTTCTCTCCCTCACTCTCCTTTCTGTCCCCTTTTCACCCCCTTCCTAACTCCTCCAAACATCTACCAGCCTCCTCTTAAACACAAAAAGTCCTGCAAGCTTAGGGAAAAGAGGGGTTCCACTGGACGTTACAGAACAAGTGCCCATCACGTAATGGTTATATGATACTGTACAATTACCTTCATTCCTAACATCTCCCAAACCTTCCACTGCTTTTTACCCCAACAGCTGGGCATATCCCCCAAACAGCCAACACTTCAAGCTCAAACGACTCTCTACTGTAAGCTGATGTCTTTTCTCTAGGAAGATGAAGCTATATTGTATCTGTTAATAATATTAGTTTATCGAAGGTAAGCATATTCATATGGCAAAACTGTTGTTACAGTGACTGTGTTGCCTAAGACTGAGGCAGAGGCAGAGGCCGGTCAGGGAAAGGCTCAAGTGAATTTTATTTTAGGCCTTCAAGGCCAGCCCCGGCAGCCACAGAGGCGGCTGCCTGGGTCACTCCAATATGCAAGCAAAAGGAGGCCGAGTCACCGAACCACCCCCCTTTTCCAGGTTCCAGTCCATTTGCACGTGCCCCATTCGTTGTCCAATCAACAACTCCAAATGACGATGTTCCATCCTTCCACGTTGTTTGTCTTTGGGGCCTGGAGCTCAGGGAGAATGTCCTTGAAGATGTGAATCCTGCGCCGAAACCCAAACTACCCTGCCCCCATCACCTTGTGATCAAATCTGAGCATCACTCGACAACAAGGCAGCCTGCCCATTAGAACAAGGCACCGAAACCCCAAAACCTGAGGCATCAGCTGGAGTCGGTGGAGGATTGTCCTAGGGTGACTTTATGATGCTTGTATCCCCAATTGTCTGCTCTGTTTGTGCTGTATATTAAGTTCTGTCCCTTTAAAATGGTTCTGGGAGCGAAGGGGGAGAAAGAAGCAGCCGCAGTTTGTTTTGAGAAACAGCCTGACTCCCACACGGCCTGGCTGCGGCGTTCGTCTGAGGGACGGACAGCGGTGGGGCAGAGATCTCCTGTGCTCTTAGTTAGTTTTAGCTGGCTGAGGTAGAGAAGTTCCCTGGACTGGTTTTTTTCCTTTTCCTTGGGACTGTTTAAACCTGCTCTGGACTGAAAAGCCCAGAGGAGCAGCGAGGGCTGGCACCTGCGGCCCGCCGGGCCTGGCCCTGCGGAGGGAGTGGGGCTGGTGAGAGACTGAGCGAGCTGAGCTGCACCCAGGGCAAGGACTGCCTCAGTTTGCCATCTCTCTGCAGAGTGGCCAGAGGTTTTATTGTTTCATATGATTCATTCTTTGTGCTTGTGGGCATCTGGTTTGTTAAATAAATCGGGTTTTTCCACTTTTCTCCAAGGAAGTTCTTTTCCCAGACTGGCTGGGGGGAGGGGCCGTTTGGGTTTGCTTTCCAGAGGAGCCTCCTTTGGAGGTTTCCTCCCGAATTTTTCCTAAACCAGGACAAGGATTCAAAGATAAAACCTCAAGTCAGGTTTGATCTCACTCTACTAAGTCAGGTGAGTAGAGTTACATCATACAGTTACATTAAATCAAAGGAACCAGGGCTGTACTTCTGGCAGCATTCCAGACACTTCTCATGGGATTTTGGAACTCAAGCCACTCTCTGTTGTAGGACACGTGGTGTAGAGGTCAACATACAGCACCGCCCTGGACTCCGTGTAGTGCTTTTAAGTCAGAAAATTTCTTTTCCCAGCTGAGCAACAAGCTGGATCTGGAATGTCCTGTCCCATGTTAATTAGTTGGTTTTGTTGCTCCCATGAACAAATTCTTCAGGTTATAACTGCAATTAAATAATTTCTGTTGGATCTTCGTAACAGAAATTGGTAATGCAGTCCTTTGTAGAAAAAAATGTAAATTTTTTTATTATTTTTTGGTTATTCACCAGTTTAGTGTAAATAGGTAAGTGAAAGATGAATAAACCTTCTCATCTATTTATGGAGGAAATCCAAAACAAGAAAATAAATGCAGAGGTTATTATATAGATCAGAAACAATTTTTTAGAAACTATTATATAGATCAGATCTATATATTATATAGATCAGAAACTATTATATAGATCAGAAATTGTTTTTTCTTGTACTATAGGCAAAATTTATTACTGATACTTTAGCATATGCTGATCTAAGTTGAGAAAAAAACTAGAATGCCACAGATATATCCTCATCACATGGCACTGTTTATATATATATATATGCACAAACACCAATTAACAACATTGATACTGTTAGAAATATAGTGGTAGCATGTATAATGTTATTTTTTAGATTTAGGGTATATATGTAGTGAAGAGAGAAACATAGACAATGAAATGTATATTTGCACTTCACTTTTTCTGAACCCCTGCATAGAATGTATATCTTTCAATTATCCATTATGGATGCACACAGAAACCTGGATGCTGGTGGCACAGTGCAGTGCAACAAAGACTGAGAACATCAGTGACAATGCTCTGCGTCCACACTGGCATCATATGAGTTAAAGGAAATCCTCTGGTTTAAAATTGCTGGAGTTGAAACTTCTCCAATGACAATTTGATGCAGTGGCTGGTTGTGGGCCCTAGTGCCAGATTTGTATTATTTTAGCTGCAGGTGCAGACCAGCAATCACAACAATTGTCACTTGGTGGAGCCAGATTTCTCTGCAAATGGCAAACGCCTTGCCAGTGGAAAAGCTCTCCAAGTCAGGATTTTTAAACGACAGATTGGAGAAAGAAAGCTGGGAATCAGAGGACTTAAATGTTTTGAGAAGTCAAAATTTTTACAGTTTTGCTCTTAGTTACTCTGTCATAGCCTTGCCAGCTGAGGAAACAGTCACCGTTTCCTCCACGCTTATGAAATAGGACAGAAATGAAGTTGAGATGCATTTGGGAATTTATGTGCAAACATGTAAGATGCAACCAAAAGCTGTCACTTTCTGGTTTTGCACAGTTTAAACAAGTTCAGAATGTTGATGCTAAGCTGTTGCTAAACTGTTGCTAAACTGATGAAATCCTGCTACTGATGATAGGTTTTTAAAATATATCTGCCATTTTTTCCCATTTCTCTCTTAAATTCTCTTAATACAAGTAAGAAAGGACAGAAGGTATTTATAGTATAACAGACAACATCCTAAGAGGAAAGAATGAGAGAATGCTAAGCTATAAACACCACTGTGCTCACATTAGCATGTTTCTTTCCCTGACCACATGAATGGGACATTTTAATTAAAGAAGTGTGATTAAGTAAAAGCTTCTCTGGGTTCTGATTTTGTCTTATATTTATTATAATTTCTGCAGCAGAGCTCAGGGAACTTGCATTACTCTCTGCCATCTTGCTTGTCAATGATCAGGGGTTATTACCAAGATCATAAAATCACAGAGTGGCCTGGGTTGAATGGGTCCTCAAAGATCCAACCCCCTTGCTGTGGGCAGGGACATCTTTCACTAGACCAGGTTCCTCAGAGCCCCATCCAACCCGGCCTTGAGCACTTCCAAGGGTGGGGTGGCCACAATTTCTTTGGGCAAACTGTTCCAGAGTATATGTCAGTATCTTCCCATTACATAATTTTTCTCTGCACTGAATTGCTCTGAACCAGTGAGATAAGGATAGATGACAGGTCTGCTTTTGTGGACTTGTCCTGACTGGCATATGAACAAAGTCTTACCTGTTTTTCCATACCTTTTTCAGACCTGTCAGATCCCACACATTGCGAACAGACTATCAGTTGGCTCCAGCCTGCTGGTTTTTTTCAAAATATACTGAAATGCACTGAAAGAATAAGAGAGCTCTTGGTAAGTGACCTTAGGTCCCAGAAAAGGCTGGCTCTCTGTCCATGGGTGTATCTTACAAGCAGGACAGAGAAGTCAGAGTCCCCCATCAGAGCACTGGGGGCTGCAGGTTAGTGCTGAGTTGGAAAGCCATCTTCTTCCTTGAGGAGCACTGGAGAAGATGATGGTCATGATTTTCAGATTCTCAAGACATGGGCAAGCCTGGCACACAGTCTGGTTCTAATAGGTGCTAGTCTATCCAGCAAAAAGGTGAGAAAGAACAAGAACTGCTTGTGTTACAGATTTTAGATATAAAGTTCAAGTACGCAAGCATGTTGGACATTATTAAGTCCTACATTTGCTTTCCTAGGTAGTTAATTTACTCAATTATTTCTGCATAAGT
Source organism: Phylloscopus trochilus trochilus (assembly GCA_016584745.2). Classification (NCBI taxonomy): domain Eukaryota; kingdom Metazoa; phylum Chordata; class Aves; order Passeriformes; family Phylloscopidae; genus Phylloscopus; species Phylloscopus trochilus. Next base: position 38,426,167 of record WQNJ02000546.1, read on the forward strand.
CCCACTCTTTTGAGGTGGATGAACACACGATCATAAAAGTGAATTATATGTGATGAACAATTTAATTTCTTACTATGGGCAGCAACAGGACTTTGATGAAGAATTCAAAATTACTGTGTTATCTTTGTCAAGGAAAGCAAATAGAACAAGTGAAAATTAAACAGCACACCACATTTTACAGAAAAGCAGAATTAAGTTAGAGATGAAAATCAGCAAAGATTGAACAGAAAATACGTGAAATAAAGGAGTGACTTTCCCATGTACAGAAGGACAGCATTGTCTCTCTTAATGCTGGAAGTCAGAGTAGAGGCAGGATGAAAATGGATCATTGGTTCTGCATACCTGGAATAGCTGGATAGGTGCTCTGTGATGGCACAAGCTAGGTAGGAATTGGTATTTTCAACCAGCAAGTTGATAGTTTTTCTCTCCCATCATGTGTGGCTGGAGCTGAAAAGAGAGGTGGGATCTGTGGCCCGGATAGGAGGAACAGCCCCACAATTGGCCAGGGAGGCTGGGGAGGCTCATAGAGTTGCTGTTCAGGCTGGAGAGGTCTCCTATTTGTGCTAGGCCCATTTGGGCTCCCCCACAATTTGGGGAATGTCTTGGTGTCACTTTCAGAATTAAGTTTGTTGAAGGAGGAATTGATGAAGAGAATTTCTGTGTGGCCCCATAGCTGAACACACCGGGAGCAGGTGCAGGAGTTCCAGGCTGTCTCTGTCTCTTAGGTGCAGTGATAGAATGGGGTTGGTGGTGTCAGACCACACAGCATATTGAGTTTGGGCTTCAGGTGGGCCTGTTGGACTTGATGATCTTGGAGGCCTTTTCCAGCCTCAGGATTCTGTGATTCTATGTCACTCTTCTCCCAGCTAACAAGCAACAGGACAATAGGAGATGGCTTTGAATTGCACCAGGGGAGCTTTGGGTTGGACATGAGGTAAAATTTCTTCACTGGAGGGGTAATCAGGCACTGAAACAAGCTGCCCAGGAAAGCAGTAGAATCAGCATTCTTGTGACCAAAAGACATGTAGATATGGCATTTTGGGATGTGGTTTAATGATGGTTTTGGAAGTGCAGCTGGGCTTGATGGTCTTAGAGGTCTTTTGCAACCTTAATGATTCTAAGACCAAAGAGCTGGAGACCTAGAAATGGTTGTGTGTCCCAGCCTTCAACCTGACTTTGGAAGGTTTCTAAAACCCAGGAAACAATGAAGTGTGGTAGCCACTCTTTTCTCAGCTCTCCTACTGCTCCTGCTACTCTGCCCATTTCAGTCATCTTGACCAGCCTGGCCAAGTGCAAATGTTCTTGGCCAGAGGAGGGGGATGAAAGTGCTGCTTCTAGTCAGCGAAATGCCAAACTCTTGCCTCCAGGCTCTGCAAGAGCTTAGTAGGAGCCTTTGTTGTTGGAAACCAGAGCCCACATCCTGAGCTGTAGCCAGGCTCCTGCTGAGCAGCCAGGTGGGCACTGTATGGGGCTGGGTGAAGAGCTCAGGGCTGCCCACCACAAACTCCTGCCCTTAGCTTGGTCTGAGGGATGACCAGGGAGGAGGCAGCAAAGACCGAGGCTGTGACAAGTATTCCCATGTCTGGAGGGTCTGTTTAATATTCAGAAGAAAGTAAATGGACATTTCTGGCCTTTTGAGAATGACTTTACCATTTCTTTTTGAGCTTTAGAAGCTGTATTAAACTCAGTATTCAGTGGAGTTGCTTATCTGGTGAAGCCTTTAACACTTTTCCTAGGACTTTTGCATAGTTACATAATTTTAGATTTCCCCTCCCAAAATGCAAAATAAGATTTTTAGCTGGACTACTTCTTCTCTTTTCTTTTTTTTTTTCCTTCTTTAAATGGATCTCACATCTTCCTTTCTGAACATTCATCATTCTATTGCCCTCAAGTCAATATTTAGCATTTTCCAATCAGTGAATCCTCTTTAAACTGAACGTTCAGGATTCCTGTGGTGTAGAAGCTTCCTGTTTTTCACTTTAGGCTCTCAGGTACTTTTTGCTACTGGTTTGGGCAAAGCTCATCTATTTAATCTACAATCTCCCTAACAAAGCTTGTGAAATCAAATGACTGAGGGGAGGAGGCAGAAGGGTAAATATAAGTCAGTAATATGTGTAACCTGTTCATCAGTCTGGCAAACTCCTTAACCAGAGGTTTGCTGGAGTTTAGATTAGCTGGATTTTTCTTCTTTCTCTGACTTTTGTAGTTTTGGCAAAGTACTTTAGGAAAGAAAGTAGTTGAAAGAGAAGGTGTCATTTGCTATCCTGAAGTCAATCAGGAATGGCAGAGATGCTTTCCAACAGCACATGGTGTGGATTCTGTGTGTCCCCATTCTGCTGCAGGGGAGGGGTCTTTGGAGTTCAGAGCCCATTACACAGTTTGTGGCATTGTGCAGAGGGGCCAGGTGATAAGGAATGAGAGAGGCAGGCTGGCTAGGGAGATAAGCTTCAGAGGATCCTGTGGTTGTATTTCCAAAGGCAGTTTCACTTTGTTCCAGCTGAAGGTGTTCATTTCTGGGGTTTCATGGCCGTGCTGCTGATCCAGGATAAACTGCAGTGCTGTATCTGAAAAAGGATATCCAAACTGCAGAATCAAGGAAGTTGATGGAAAAAAGTTGATGCTTTTACAAAACATCTAATTCAGTTGGAAAACCAGGAAACTGTCTCTAAGCCAGTTTGAAATGCAGTCTTCCAAAGAGCCCAGTGTGCATTCACAAGTGAAGATCCAAAGGAAACAACTACCTGTGCTTTCAAAGCACTTCTCTGCTCAGACTCTTCAAAGGGACAAGCTCAGCCTGTCTTCACGGCCCAGTTACAAAGAGTGTAACTGATGCTGGTGTTGTGAATAAGATATGATTTTCAGGCAGCAAAATTTCCTCCCTCCCTCAGGCATGTCCTCACCAGCTGTGTGCTGTAAGAACCATGGGGCAGTTCAAAGAAAACTGCACAGAATCAGACCAAAACCACCCTGGTGCTTATAAAGGCTCTGACAGCAATCCTGGTCCCTCCAGACTGTCAGCCAGAGGATATTTCTCATCAGAGACATTTTAGATGATAAATGGCTCCCTGAATCTATCCATCAGCCTGTCTGTCACACAAGCTACCACTTATTGTCTAGCTGCAAAATCAACATTGACAGCATAATGCACCACCTTTTCCATGTGGGAAGAGTCCTGACATTTTAAACAACAGAGGTGCCAACACTCTGCCCTGCTTTACATCTGGCAGGGTTTGACCAGGCACTCAGTGTGCTAGGCTGCTGTCATAAAATCAGGGCTCAGGAAAACCCACTTTATTTTGTAGCTACATTTGTGTATGTGCATTCAACCTACAGTTGGAACATGGTGCTTCAAATTGGGTTAGCTAGAATGTTGGCTTTCCAACCAAATGAGATGTTTTGCAAAGCCCAGTTCCTCTGGGGCTTTTCCCCTGTGTAAGGGGGAAAAGCCCCAAAGGAGCTGGGCTTTGCATAAGTGCAGAGTAAAACTTGTGAAAAATGCCAGAGTTCTTTCACTTTTTGTTAGACAAGCATAGCACTTTTCAATGCTGTTATTTCCACTTTGGGAAAAAAAATAGAGTTTTTATTCAGGAAGATTCCTACTAAAATATGTTTTGGGGATCACTGACTTACATGCAAGTAATTTTTTTTATCTAATTGATTTCTGAACAGCTTTAACAGCTTTTAGGCCTGAACCCAAACACATCATCATCAGTTAGAGCAGCTCTTTAAATAAAACAAACCTTAAGCTACCCCTTTTCTTTCTGCTTACCTGTAGTAGGCTATAGTTGTCATCTGTTGGTATCCCCATTTGCACTTAAAAATCATTGAACTATTGACACTCCAATGCAGAACCAGTAGGAAATATTTCTGTATTAGATAAGGCATTTTACACAGAGACTTATACAGAGAAGATAAATGGAGGGATCTCTTTCAATGTCTGTTTTCAAGAAGCTGAATTTCAAAAGCAGCTTCAAGTCTTGGGTCTTATTACTAGTCATCAGTTTGTTTGCAATGTGCAAAAATTATACTATCCAGTGGGCCTGAAGTGACAGAGTTAAAAAAAAAATAAAGGGAAAACTTGGCAGAGACTAGACAGCACCCACTTCAGGAACATGCTTAGATGGATGGCAACAGATTTCTTAACACAATGATATTAGGTCAACTTCTGAAATAAGTGCCAAGTGAATTGAAGCTCAGAATGTGTTCTTATGGTCAGTGCTAGACTACTCCAAATCTGGTCCAAGAGCAATGCGGTCCTGAGCTATCTCACAGCTTGTAAAAAGAAAGAACAGCAAGGCTTTTGTAATTGACCCTTAACTAATGCAACAGGAGAAATCTGCACGCTCTCACAAAGAATATAAGCTTTTGCAGTACTTTTAGAGTGATGGCAATTCCAATCTATGCAGAGCAGCAGCAACCACCCAGAACAACTCTCCTTCTTACAAGCCCTTGGCACCTGACCTCTGATCCAAGGGCAGCAGCTACTACAGCATTCTGGAGAGGAAAATGCCCAGGAGCCAGCATGTGCATATGGGTGACATGTAGGAATGAAGCTCAAATGGTCAGTGCAGACAAGTATTCCCTCTTCTTGACCAACCTCTCTGCTTAAAATACACTTTGAATAGGAAGAGAACTTCTTCTGCAGCAGAGACAAACATGAAGAGCTGAGAGGGGCTCCTTTGACTTTAAAGAAGTCAAGCATCTTTGTTCTGAGGAAGGCAAACAGCTTTTAAGTCTCTTACGAAGCCCAGAAGAAGGGAAAAAAATTCTTACTACCTTGATGAAAATGAAAATATTACTGAAGTCAATACCCTGGATCTGTGGATGAATAAACCTTGCAGCATCACAGGTTATAAAAATGATTTTGAAACCTGGCTTATTAGTCCAGCCTCTTCTACCAGCCTAGATACCTATCTTGTCTTGACATCTCCTGCTCAAAATCCTTATAAACACCTTGATTTCCACCATAAAAAAAGGAATGGATATTGTGGGGTTTATTTTGACATTGAAATACTGTCTTCATGCCCAGTTCAGGAAAAAACATGTGTGGTAATAATGGAGTGTAGGTGCCTTCAAGTGTCTGAAGCCAAGGCTAGAGGCAAATCTGATCAGATCAGCACAGCTAAAAATGTGACAAGCTATCACTGACATCAGGTGATTGCCTAGTTTCACTACTGATTGCTTTAACAATAAATCTTGCAATAAAAATGAAATTAAGAAGAATCTCACACCTCACACCCCAGGTGGATTCTCTGTGTCCTTTCTGCCCTGAGCTCTGACCAGCAGCCAAGCCCTGGAGCTAGAGCTGGAGCTGGAGTGCAGCTCCAGCAGCTCCAGGCTCACAGGGCTGTGTGCCTGTCAGCTGCTCAAGGCATGTTGTGATTTCACCATGGATATTCCCAGCCTGGTGTGTTCCCCTGCTTTCTGCACAGGGCAGCCTGGGACATGAAGCCATCCTTGGCTCCCAAAATGAACTGCCCCAGAGGACCTTTGATTCAAAGGACAATCAGCACCTCCTTTTCAACACTGGGCTTTGGGATATAGCCTGGAAATGGCTTGGCTCAGTTTTGTTTTTTAGCAATGAGTTGAGTGCAAGGTTGTGTATATGCACAGAGACTGCAGGGAGCTCAACCCCCTCTCTTTCTGGATGGAACAGCTTCCTTCCCTTCCCCCATAATCTCTCAGTTCTCTCTTGGGCCTTGGCAGCAATACAAACTTAGAAACTCCAGTGGACAGGATACTTCTGAGGAGAACAAACAAGTGAATGCTGGGATTTTAGAACCAACAGATGCCTGTTTTACCACTACAGAGTTCTGACAAAGAGTACCCTCCTCCTGAACTTTGCAACAGGCTTTGGAGGCCACAGACCTGTCCCTGTTGTCACCACCCATGTCCTCCAGGCAGACCTTTGTGACCATCATTCCATCTCTGTAGTTCCTTACCTGGTGGTCTGTTCTGGTGCCCTTCATCCTGGCTCTGGTGTCAGCAGGACTTCCAGGAGGCTCCTGCCCCTGGGGTACATTCCTTCTCCACACATGCTGCTCCGGAATGCTAGATGGATGTCAGGACCTGCCCTCACAGGCCATGAGTGGGAGCTCTGGAAGAGCTCTCTGTTCTCTCTGGTAGAGAACAATGTCTAGACTGAGGTGATTAATACGTGATAGACAAAGCAGGCACTGACTGAATGGAAAAGTGCCTTGTTCACTGCCCAGGCAGCCACAAAGCTGGGCTTCACCTCCAAGGGACCCCGCTGAGCCAGCATAGAATGTGCTCACCTGTTTCACTCCACACTGGAATCTCAGGGCTAGAACCACGACTGTGGGCACAGAAAGCAAGGAGCTCACTTTGGCAAGAGGGAAAGGTCAGCAGCTTTGGTGTGTGCTCTGACATTCAGATGAAAAACCTACCCTGCTTGCCCCATGATTTTTTTGGAAGTCTCTGAAAAATTTCCCACTACGGTCACAAAGCAAGGCAAAGCTACCACACTTGTCCCCTAGGGGGGGAGGGAACACAGCAGTGGGACAGCAAGAGGACATCCAGGTTGTCCCACTTGACTATGGAGGCTTAAAGGCACTGACAACTATTGTCTGTCAGATCCCTCTGTGTTTTTGAAGAGGCCTTCCTCTGGATTCCCTGCCCAGAAGAAGTAAAGGAACTCCTGGTGCACAATCACATTGAGTTAGAGGTTTCCAAGCCTTCCCTGACTCAGTCCTCTGGGATGTGTTCATGGTTATGCATCTTGCAGGCTCTCTGCTCCTCAGAGTCATGGATTCTGACCCACTTCACCAAGAAGTGCTGTTTTAAAGTGTGGGATATGTTTCTGTGTCTCATTTGCCAAACATTTTCTTGTGCCTTTTGTGAAAGCAACTGACAATACCTGTGACTTCTCCTACACTTCATTGGAGCAAGGAACAACTTCACCAAACCATAGCCTGGATCTCATCTTTTGTCATTATCTACAGTTCCATCTTCAGGGGGCACAGATTTCCTTCCTTCCTTCCTTCCTTCCTTCCTTCCTTCCTTCCTTCCTTCCTTCCTTCCTTCCTTCCTCCCTCCCTCCCTTCCCTTCCCTTCCCTTCCCTTCCCTTCCCTTCCCTTCCCTTCCCTTCCCTTCCCTTCCCTTCCTTCCTCTTAGATTACAGAACATGTCTTTGAGATTTCACCTGGGACATGTTTTATCAGCCCTAGCCAACTCCTGCTGCAACTTTATAGACACACAAAGATATGCCCCAGCTTTCATTTCCATTTTAAACATTACATCAGGCAGTGAAGCTTTCTGCCTCTATGGTTATCCCAGCAAAGCCATCTTCTTCCGCTTTTTGTTCTTATCTCTGAGCAACGAGATACCAAACACTTTGCAGCCACATATATGTTTCTCCTCTTTAAATACAGCTCTTTTTTTGAATTTTGTAAAACTGCTTTTATTTCTTGTAACTAGAATATTTCTGTTCAGAGAAACACTGCTTGAAGCTACCCCCATACCCACTCAGCCTCTTAAAAAATTCAAATTCCAATTAAATTCAGAAAAGGACTCATTCTGGGTTTTGCTTTTGATTCACTGATGTCCTTCTCCATTTTTTACACTGTGTTTTCCAAACACAATCCACTAAGGATTGTCTTGTTTTCCCTATAGGTTCCACTCCGGTGCTGCATAGCAGGGTACAGAAGTTGGACCACTTTTCCAATATTGTAATTTTTCAAGGCACCACAAGCTCAGGATTGAAGTGTTCCCCTTCCCTCTGCCCCCCGAGGCCAGCTGCTAGCTCAGATTTATGGAGGTTAGGGTGAGGGGAATCTTCAGGATAGGGACATAAAACCAAAAGAGGCTCTTACCCTGAGATGTGTTCCAAGGTTTATTTCCAAGAAGGGATCCCAGGGCGAAAGAGGCCCAACCCCAGAGGGAAAGGGGGTTTTATGCATTTCAGGGTAGGGGGCGGGGTTACCTATGGCCAAAGGCCATAGGTCAGAGTCAAGGGGCAGGTAGGGTTTCACAGGGAGGGGATGCCAGAGAGATACAACACAGGATGACCAAGGAGACATTTTATTTCTCTCTTTGGGTCTTCTGACTCAGACATCCCACAAGTAGTCCTTGATCTCAGAAGTCTCAAGACTCTCCCAAATGATACAAAGGAGCTTCCTCAGGTTTTTTCCTAATATTTCTAAGGGACTTCAGGCACATCATTGTGCATACCAAGGCAGCTTGTGGCAGTACCTGCACCAGGCATAGGCATGAGAGGAGAGAAAGATGTTCTGTGATTTGGTCTGGAAAGGAGTCTTCTCTACCTGGTAAAGGGTAAGGAGGGCTGCAATATGATAAACAGAACAGGGACTTTTGTGCATGCCCTTTGCTTATTTCAAAGCTGATGTGTTTGCAGCCACTTTTCATTTTTCATCACCAAGTTTTCATTTTGGAACTACCAATGCTACGGGGAGTACCACACAGCACACGTGACCATGAGTACAACACAAGTTTGTTTGTTGTTAGACTCCCAAGTTCACGGAGAAAATCCTTCAGACGCGGCTCAGTTTTCAAGGACAGGAAACCCTCACACACAGCCAAGTGGACAAACTGCACCCGTGTTCACCAACAGGCTCAGGGGGCAAGAGGCAGCCCACAATAGGTCAAGAACACACTCCTACTTTAGTGCCAGAGCTCCAGAGAAAGAGCTACCATCTCTTATGTCCTTCTCTGTAGTGATAAACAGACACTGACGCAAATTCATGTGCCTCTTAGAATCCACAGATACTACACTATTTGTTGAAAAACAGATTTCACCACTACAAATGAAGCCTGAAAATGTTATACCCAGAGCACTGGCATCTGTGGAAGCAGAACTATTTCTTCACATCCAGTAAACAAGTTTTTACACAGCAAATTAATTCCTCGCTCCACAGCTGGTCCTGGGGGGCCAAAGCAACCCACGTTGCTGCTCGCTTGGTGCAAACCCAGCAGAGGCTTTGGCAAGGCTTCCCCACGCGGTGCTGGAACTGCAGCGCTTGAAGGGATTCCATTTAAGGCACAGCTGGCTCCTCACATCCACCTCCTGCCTTTGAAGGCAGCCCCTCTTCCCACAGGCCCCAGTGGGAAGCACCTCGAGGTGCTGCCACAGCTCTCCCCAGGGACATTAAGCCCGGTGTCAGGAATGTGCTCCCAGGGGTGCCAGACAGAGGGAGCTCAGGGAGCTCAGCATGGCCCGGGAGGCTCCCAGCACCTCCCGTGGAAGGGGACCAGGAGCAGGAGCTGGCAGCCAGCCAGTCAGTGCCTGTGGAAATCACCGTGAAACAAGAGCCCAAACCAGGTTTGCCATCCGGGACAGGCCAAGAAATTGCTTTGGATCCAGACAATAGGCCTGGCTTTTCTTCCTGGAGGGAATGAAAGGACTGGAGGAGAAATAAAAACTGCAAAGGAAAGTAACACTAGAGGAAATATCTGAATGAGATCTCCAATATCAATAGGTAGGAGACCTAGGTATGGAAAGTATGAAAAGATGGGAAGCTTATTGCTCCTGTCACACCATCCCTGTTTAGACTGGGAATGGAGAAGGAAAGAAAGGGTGTTCCCTTAAAAAAATGTAATTGAGTGAGACATAAATCAAGAGCCAGTTCACTGGAGTAAATTAAGATTGGCTGCTTGCTGTGAAGAGTGAGGAAGTGAAAACCTTTGGTTGGCTGCCCAAGGGAAGGGAGGAGAGAAGATATGCGGTAGGTGATGAAAGAGATGCAGAAGCATAGAAATGTGAGCAGGTTAGAGCTGATAAAACATTGTGCTCTAGGTCCTACTTTTCCCATTCCAGTGGCTTGGAAGTGTGACAAAGCTGACAAAAGAGCCTACAACAAAGAGACAGACACACCAGGACCACTTTTTAGTTATAAGCTTTTTCTTTTTTAGAATTCAAGCTTACACAGTTATCTATGCCCACTATATTCATAATTACATTTTAATATCTGCATACAAAAGCTATGTAAAAATTATTTTCTTCCCCAAATATACAAATTTTCTCTTTAGATAGTTTAAAACATTTGTGATCACAGATTTTTTTTAATATATTTTAGGCTGAAAAAATATTACCAATCTAGCATAACTCTTAACACTGTTTGCAAAAAAATACATCATCCAAGGTACTTTGTTTTTTACTGTATGGTGTAATGCTTGCCTTACCCTCAGGGCATGAAACTGATATAAAAAAATAAAACAAATAAGCAAAACCCACAAACCTCATAGACAAAGTAGTAAGTCCTCCCAACCAACTTCATAAAAACAAATAAACAACCTAAACCACCCTCCTCTTTAGAAAAATTATGAATGACTAATTTGATGTATTTATGAGCAAACTGAAGCTGTAGAGTGCTAAGGAAGTAGGAAAAGAGAAAAAGAAACTACAGTATGTCAGCTAGTTCATGCCCTGATACTATCTTTACCAACATTAAATGTGTAATTAAATAAAGTGTCTTTTAATGTTTTACATTGTGCTCAGTAATTTACATAAATTTAATCCACACCTGGGTGCTGATGTAGATTTACATTTGATTGTCTTGTGCATAAACAAGGTTAGCTTTTAAAGAAGGTAAACTGTGCAATGGACAGTCACAAACAACTTATTACCTGCACAATATTGCTTTTTGAAGGCGACATCAGTCAATGTGGATACACACAAATAATGCATACTCTTTGCATTTGCTAACATCTATGCTAAAACTTTGTGATAAGGCCAAACCTTTTTTTTTGTTTTTAATTTTAAAGCAAAAATATACCATAGTAAAAAAAAAAACAACAAAAACAAAACGTGCTCACACCGTTTTGAGTCTTTAAGTGGAAAATAAATCTCTATCACACTAGAATAAAATTCTCTCTATAAAATTCAAATACAGATCACTTCATTACTATATCAAAAGGAAACGTCTGGCGATCATTTCCAGATGATCACAATAACAAGACACATTAAGAGGTTCTGTTGCCTCTTCCTTTGTGAAAAGATAAATGTTAAACACTTTCAGTTGCTCTCACAGTGAGAGGAAAACGTTCCTTGGTTGTGGATTTTGATTCTGTCAATGAAAAAGGTTTAGCCTTAGGAATGCTGGCTACATCTCAAAACCGTAAGACAGATTTTTAAAATTTATGATTCATGCAGCAAGAAGTCAATATGACACATACAGATTAGAGTTCCATAGCATAAAAATACATCACTAGCAATGACATGCTCTGCTTGTGATTAACAGCCCTCTCTTGGCAGATTTCTGATATAAATGGTCTTTCTGGACAGTTTTTTTCCTCTTTCTGGTACCTGCCTGTGAAGAAGCAAGCAGTCTGCTCAAGGATGATTTTGGACCTGGGAGGTCTAACTCTAACGTCTACATTTTGGCAGAATGTAAACAAAAATCATTAGCACACACTATATATGTTATAATAAATATCACAACTTAACTGGGATTACACATGAAATGAGTATCTAAATGCACGTTACTCAGGGCAAAACCATGAATGGTGACAATCAGGTTTGACAGGAAAAAACCATCTGTGTAAGACCCACATGTGGACCACAAAGTACACATGACAGCCATGTGGCACTAGCAGAAACAAGACTCTGGACTGCACTGGAAAGCACAAGTTTGTTATTTCACTCAGAAGGCCAGTTACTACAAAGGGTGTTGATTGTGGCACTGGTGTCTGCCACTGAGATGGTCAGTCCAGGGGCTCAATCCCACAATGGCTTCAGACCACTGATACTCAGAAGTACGTCTTTGCAGAGCTAAGGTCAGTTAATTTTGCTCTCACAATCACATAAATCAGCAGTCATACTGAGGAAGTAAAGGAAGGGACACAAAGGTAGAAGATCAGAGGCCATTAGATGTCAGTACATCAAATCTGTCCAACTACGAGCTTGGTTTTAGTTTTCAGTTAAGGAATACTACTAACTCAGTCTGTTAATTAGTGCCAGACTCCAACTTAACCTGTAAAGCTAGAAAAACATGTTGATGTATGTCCTTTCTGCTTAGAGCACTGCCAGAACTGTCTAAGTTGGTTGCCTGATTTTAGGCACTGCAGTCAATCTGCAATCACCTAAGGAAGGAGGCCTGATTTTCTGAACCCTGACTAAGCACAGCTCCAAAGAGCATTGGTACTTTGGAACAAGAAGAGATGTGGTGTTTCCTCTCCTGGGTCTCACCTGCAGCACAGTCAAAAGCTTGACTGCCTGCTCAAGCTCACATTAAGAAAACAGATGAGGTACTTGCATTGGCATCAGGAGGAATTCCATGCTCAGATCCATGGCAGAACAGGGCTTTAAAAAACACGCACATTTCTCTTATCTTTGCAAGCCACTGTGGGCTTAGGCACTGATGCCTAAGCTTTTCATATATTTGTCATATATTTGTAGCTTTGTAGATTTCTAATACATGGCTGTAGCTCCCAGTACTTTTCCTACCCCTTTTTCCCTACATTTTAGATCAATAAGATAACCTTCTATGACATATTAGGATACATTCCTGAAATATTATTTAGTCTTGCGTCTTTAGCCAAGGATATCTTATTTCCTTTTACCATGTATCCTGGACATAATAAATATGGGGCTAGAAAATCAAGAGGGGCTCCAAATGGGCAGAACCAAAAGGGTGAATTACCTAACTAAATGCTCTTCTAATTGGACACTATGGTTAAATATGCTAATTTTTTAAACTTATAAATTGTAGAAGTTCTGTATCATGTGTGCACTTTTCCGTATTTGCACCTGGAGGCCTCCAATTCTGCTTTTATATTCCTTGCTATATTAATATTTTCTCTAAAGTTTGAAGCTTTGTTTCTAGATTGTGAAGGCATCAGCACAAGTAAGGGATCAGCTGCTTTTCTGAGTTCCCTATCACGTGCTGTAAGTCCTCCATCGAGTCACCCTAAATCACTTATCCAAAGAGCCAGTTTCTGACTCTTTGTCCCCAGGACAGTGCTCTACAGGGAATGTGGATAGAGATGTTGTTTAGACACATGCTTTAAGATGGAGCCAACACAGCCAACAAAAGAGGTTCTACACCAAATATTTAAGGATTAATTTCCAATGGTGTGTCTTCACTGCTACCTGCAAAAAAACTCCTAAACACCCCAATGTGTTTCATGTTCTGACAAAAAACCCCCAAAGTGATAACATTAATGCTCATAGCTCATCACAGGTGCATATGGTATCAAACAACAGGGAGAACAAGATTCCACATCCCTAAAAACATGCCCAATAGCACTCCAAATGCTTCATCAATGATGTAGGGAAAGAAGGGTAGAATTTAACTCCTGACACACATATATTGTGTTCCATCTATATGTTTTCCTGAGTATCCTGTTTTTATGTGGGGATAAGCACATAACATACGGGTTCAGATATGGGCCATGAGCTTTGCAAGTCGACACATCCATGCTAACAATGCCCACAACTTGCTGGGCAAATGGGTCAATAAATAGCAGAGAAAGAAACTGGTACAAATCAATGCACAACATGAAACAATGTAGGGTATGAAGCAGTGCAAAAAATAGGAACTAAGTCTCTGGTTCCCAGGAAGAACAGAAAGAAATTTTAGATGTGTCATAAAAATTCGAAGGATGGTTTAATACCAAGTTTATAAAACCCAGGGACAGCATCCCTGAATGGAGACGGTGACAGAGAGGAATCTCTACCTACAGTGTCCTCGTCACTGACCTCCAAACATTCCAGGACTGTGAGTATTGGCTTGCAGACTTTGGCAGCAGGACATTTTGTCATTGCTTAGTTTGGTTCCTGCTAATGCAGTTAGTGGAAATAAGTTAAAAGAATCAAGAGAGCATCTAGCCTAATGAAACACATACAGACACACATGTAGGGAGGGAGAACTCAGCTGATCCACACGCACACACACACAGGACAGAGTCAGAGAGAGAAGATAAAAAATATGGAAACATGTTTAAGACATCTGCTGAAGATTTGTAATTATATATATATAAAATTATATATATATGTGCATATAAACTTTATATATATATATATATAAACCAAAGGATTACTGCCGAGCAACACTATTTGTATTACTGAGATAAAGCTCTACAGTCTTGAGTGTTGTTAATAACACAGTTGGTTTCTGTCCCATCTGAAGGTCACCCGATATCTTTCATTCTCCTTGTCCTCATTCCGTGAGCCCTCAAATCCCTGAATAACTCTGAGACACTGCCTGCTATCCTGACAGAGAGCCTTCTCCCTCAGAGTGATGGATTTTCCATACACCTCAGAAAAAGCAGACCCCCTCCACTATCAGGAAAAGCCCCTCAGAGGATCGAATGTCCCTCCTCACTCCAACAAACCTTCCAGTGAAGTTACCTGGAGTCCAAATTTAGTAACTGAAGATCTTAATATCTTATACACATGGGAAAAAAAAATACTCAGTCCCTTCTAACACACTGCATTATTTAAGTACTTGATTTATGGGGCACAGTTAAACTGCATCTGCTGGAAAAAAACCTCAGAGAATGATGAGATTATGATGATGATGAAGATCCTAGATCATAGTGGTAACTGTTACAATAGAAACAATCATGAAGACCAGAAATTTTGTATTATGAATTTGTCAATTGTACCCTGCAAAAGGAGGTAAATACAAGACAGAATTGTCAGGGTCAAATTAACAATAGCTGTTTTAACTTGAAGGCCAATTTGTTTTTCTGCCACTTCAATCTCTCTCCCCTGTTTTCCAGGCAATGATGGGTGTGAGCTGGTGACCACGCAAATGCTGGTGAATGAGATTGGCCTGTTTGTATTTTCACTGTTAAGCTGTCAAAGCACTCACATCAAAGGACTGAAGAACAAATTGCAATAGTCACAAGTACCCGCATTAAAGGGATGTTTTCATCCATGTGTATACAACTGCCCCCCAGCAACCCCAAAAGAAAACCCAAACAAAACCCCAGCCCCATCTCAAGAAACAGAAGACCACGAAAGAAGAACAAACAAGTGAGAAGAGCTGGGCAACGGGATGAAATGACAGCCAGTAGTGCGATGGGGTGCGGAGAACCACTTCAGTCTCTCTAATCCTCAAACACTTCCAGGAACAACGGAGGGAACAGTTCTGTGGGGCACTCCACCTTCATGTGCAGGAAGCGGCTGGCATGGCAGGCTCCGATCATTCGCAGGTCTGTCACTTTCATCAGCAGTTTTGGCCAAAAGTGTGCAACATGGTGTTTTCTGTAATTAATGTAGTGTTCAAATGCCAGAAGGAAACCCTCTTGACACTTTTCTATTCTCTCCACGCAGACAAGGCCTGGGCGATCTGTAGATACAAAGCAGTAGAATTATCATTCTTACTTATTTGCTTTAACAAATGCCTGATCATAAATCAGGAAAAACAGGATGATTCTGATGCTAGGAAGGAAAGGAGAGAGACAGGGAATATTTGTGGTTCTGCCACAAACTTCTTTCACTCCAGCCAACTCACTTGTTAGTACTATCTCTGTTAAAGGAGGAAGATAATCCTTCCTTTCCTCATCCTTTGCCTGCTTTGCTCACTTAAGAGTGCAGCTGTTTGGGAAGTGTTTCCTTACAGTGACTAGAGCATCAGATCCCTGATTTCAGCTAAGGCTTCTACCTACATTTTTCTGTAAAACAACTAATAAAGAAACAAAAAAATTTCCTTGTCAGATATCTAAATTACAGTTCTTTTCTATCTGTTTTTCTACAATCTGACCAATGGTTTGATCCTGCTTTGATCATGCTTTGATCCCAGGTAAGCTTTATGACGCATCAAGGAGCAAAAAAGGCCAAAAATCTGGCTGCTTCAACTGACAGCCAGATGAGGACTGGAAAAGGACTTGTGACCTTTCACAAGTCACATCTCAGGAGACACTTCTGGGAAAGCAGGTCCTTTCTGAATTGCCTTCTGTAAGCCCTGCTCCTGTATCACTGTGTAGGGACCTAAAAAGAAATCAAAATATTTTGATGGGGAAGATGCAGTGCTGTGTTGCGATTAATGTGGAAACCTTTTTATCTCAGATGCAGTTAGTGCTTGTAAATCACTGATTGTGTATTGTTATTCAGTGCCCAATCTTCAAAGCCATCCTAAAAAAACGTCATGCTGAATCTGCCACTGCCCAAGAATGGAATTTCCTCTTTGGGCTGGCACAATCACTGGAAGCATATTTGAAAACATACTCAAATTGAGAAGGTTAGAAACTCTTTGGAAATCATAGGAAGTTGTCTGTGCTGCTTTTGTATCATGACCAATTGCAAATGTCCCAAGTGAGGGAAACAGCAGATCTCGTAAATGCCCATTAGGAAGCAGTGGTGCTGTTAATTAGAAAAAACAAGAGGGCAAATCAAACTAAACATATGAGACTGGTGGAAATGTGTATGAATGCATGACATTGCCCAATGCATGACATTACTCAGGGGAAGAGGGAACTTATCATAAGGACCAGTGTTGCTAAATTACCCATTTTTCATTTAAGGCAAACGGCCTCAGAATCAGAATTGATTTCTTCTTGATGATCATCCCTGGCTCATTCCTAAATACCAAACTGAGCAAGGTATGTTACCAAAACCACGTTTTTGTCCATCTCTCTGAACTTTCCTAGCACTCATCAAAATAAGTCACTGGGGATTTGAGAGAAAATTTCTCCCACATTACTCAAGTCAGCACTACAAGACCTAACCTATCTTATTTTCTTTACAAAGAGGCCTGTGACAAAGAGCAAAGGGTTTCAAAATTGTTTGCATCCCAATATATTTCTGTTCTCACCTGACGACATGAGCAGAACAGCCTGAAGAAGGGCAACCTCGGTGTCATCCAGGTTAAATGAAGAAAGAGACATGCCCAGGTCAAAAATGGCATCAGACACTACGCCAAGACCCCCATTTTTCAGCTGGCCCCTTGTCACCGCCATCTCCCCATTTAGTGTTAAAGTCTCACTCTCGGGGTCATAGCGAACTGCCGCTCGGAGCGACATGATCTCCATACAGCAGCCTTTCAGAAGGATGATCTGGTCTTCGCATGGCAGCTGCAGAAATTATAAACGGCAAAGAAAAATTCGTGTTTGTCAAACTGAGTGGCTTTTACAACTCCAATAAATTCATGAGCATGAAGTTGAAGCCCAGGACACTCACATAGTGCAGCTCCTCTCCAAACACACTGCTCTGCACAAACCCCTGGGGGTTCCTGAAGTTCCTGTCTTCAGGAACTGCTAGCAGGTTAACATTCCCCGGTTAGCATACCCACACACTCTTAGGAAATCTAGCAATAACACAGCTGATGGCTCCCTCAGCTCTAAACTTACCACAGCAGAATAAACTGTAATTGGGGCTGGTGCAGACCTCAGCCATCCCAGTTAAATTCACTATCAGCCATACTTATTTCTTACCCGAACAGAGGAAAAGAAGGACATTTGGGAGGGTCTGTGAGAGTGGACTGTGTTTTAAATAAAAGGAACTAAATAAGTGTTTATGTCTAGAGGATATACCTCAGTCAGTGGAGCAGTAATTCTCACTGCCCATTTTAACAACAGAGAAATTATTAATCTATACTTAATCTAGTAAGGCAAGCTGTCCAAATTGTTAGATGTAGGTTCTGTATTTACAGAGTATAACCAGGATGATGACACATAAGCAGAACATATTCTATACAGCATGTCTTTATGTTTTCATGTAGGTTATTCAATGATAACAAAACTCACCAAGACAATTCTGAGACTGTTCACATACGTGAACAGCAAGGGTCCCATATATGAAAGAGCAACACTTTTACTTGGCTTGAAAGGAGGCAAAAAGCCATTTATTTTTTATTAATATAAAATTACTATATTTAGCAGTTTTGCAATTCAAAATGAAACCCCCATGAACTGTAGGTTTACATGGCAACAGTGTACCTGCAAAGCAAGTGCATTGATTTGGTGGGAATTGATGCAGAGCTACCTAATGCAAGTGGAAAGCAGTTCCCTGTCAGCGAAGAGTTTTAAGCACAAAGCTAGTCATGGTCAGGAAAATGAGTTGAGTCATGCAGCTACTTTTCCAGCAATGCCAGCTTCAGGTGTGAAGTGCTTAATACACAAGAAAATTGACTCATCCTGTTCAGGGCAAATCAGCTTCTCTACAGATGACCCTCAGCTCAGCAGTAGTGTGGGGAAGACTGCACAGGCACAGCAGCAGTCTTTCAACCCAATGACAATTCTACTGTTTGGCAGCAGAGACTGAGGTAGGGAAAGAAACAGGGTTAAAAAAAATTAAAATGAGAATAGATCTGTGAGAGGAACCATGAAGAGATACTGGAATAAGCAATGGCAGTGAAAAAAAGGACATGAAAAAGGAAGAGAGAAGGGACAAGAAAAGAGAAATGAAGAAAAACCACCAAGCCTCTAAATAGAAGAATAGTAGAAAAGAAACAAAAAACAGTAGAGAAGATATTTTGTGATGCTTCAGCTATTCTATTAGTGAGCCAAGAACCTAATGAGGATTTCTCTTTCTACTTGATCCATCTTAAAACTTCTTTATGGTAGTGAGGGTCTGACTATGCCTGTCCTTCACCAGCTTTCCTAATTCTGAAGGATACATTGGACACCTGTTTCACAGATGCCAGGCCACAGGTCTTATCTAACAGTAGCAGGAGTTACCAGAGACAAAAAGCTTGAACATCAGTTCTACTCTCAACTGTGCAGATTTTAATGCTATCTACACTGATCACTTGAGTGTTGCTACCAGAGCATCTTCAAGTAGCTGGATCAACAAATGTGACTGAAACTGTGCCATGTGTTGGCCTTTCTCTCTCTGCAGGGAGAAAAAGCATGAGGCAGGAACCTGAGGTGCTCACCTCTGCAGGACACATGTGCAATGTAGCACCATGGAACTGAGCTGAACTGAGTGACCTCAAAGAGTATTTACACAGCTCTGCCCACTGTGGAACCACTGATGCCTTGACATTTAAAACTCACATCAAACTCATTCTCCTCAATCTTCATCTTCTAAGCAGAAAGAAAAGCAGGAAGGAAACAACAGGAGAAATACTGAAAAGCAAATTAACTTTCCCTTTGGTTACTCTGGGGTTGGATACTTGTTTTGAGGCAGGGGCCAATGGGCGCACACAAACTAAGCTAGGCACTCACAGCTGGCTTCTATATATGTCCAAAGATGTAAAAAAGAAGGAAAAGTAGCCATAAAAACGTAAGTGGCCATGGATGTTCTCTGTCATGTTCCTCTTTCATTGACATTTACTACATTCTCAGAGCTTCTGGAATTATAAACCGATTTAAGTTTAAATGCTTTGCAGGTCCTATGAAAAAAAGTGTTTTTTCTTGTAAAAAATCTACAGCCCACATAGGGTTGCTTCTGAGAAAAATACAAGCATTAAAAATCATACTGGAAACAAAGTTAAACAGGAGGGTGCCCCTTCAAAAAGGAGCAAATATTTGTCATTCTCTTCATGCTACAGCAAGTGCTATATGACAACTCAGAGGATATCTGTCCTACCCCTTTGTGTTCATGAGGAGTTGTCCCTCACCCTGCCATCAGATCTTGCTGTACACAGGCAGGTGTCGGGTTTACACAGTGGCTCAGCTACAAACAAAGCCTGTCCAGCTGAGCCACATAACATACAGAGGTCGTGCTCAATGATGCCTTGACTTCTTCATCCATGACTCCTGCCTAGCTCTGCCACAAGTGGGCTCACGGTAGCCAGGAGGGGTAGGAGATGTCAGAGGGGCACTGAAGTCTGTGTGTGACTGGCAGAGCTTTCTAAATTAAAAAGACTACCTTGGTGCATCACTACAATTTCCCACCAGCAAACGCCAGATCAGAGGAGACAGATTCCCTCAGATGCTAAATGCTGCAGGGGCCTCATGATCTATGGACACATTCCTCATATTTTAAAATCTTCATGCTTGGCTACTATTTCATGCTTCCTTGACTGATGGTGCCAATGCAGAGGCTGGCCAGGGTGAGATACTTACACTATGACAACTATTGATATTCACCTCTTCTTGTTCCATACTTGCCAGAGGACATATATAGCTCTCCCTGACTGACTTCAAAGAAAAGCTGCCAGCCACAGCAGAGTGAAATGTTATGGCTGCCTTACCCTTCCTTCCTGGTAGGATGTTGACCTCAAAGGGAGAGATAGAAGGTGCTCCTGCCCATGGCAGGGGAGTTGGAACCAGATGATCTTTAAGGTTCCTTCCAACCCAAACCGTTCTATGATTCTATGAAAATTATTAAGATTATTAAGACTGAAATGTTATTTCAGGCTGCAGCTCTGATACCATTTATTAAATTGGAGAAAAAAAAATCAGCCACTGCACCTGGTCCTTCAATAAAAATGATACCTTGGTACAAATGAGATCAGCATAAGTCTTCTGTATTCCTAATGTGCAACCAAGCCTTTGAATCTATTTACTGTATATTTACATGTCAGTATCTACCTGGAATGACAATCCATTACTTTCACAGACTCTTTTATGCACAACCTCCCCATTCAGGAAAACCAAGCCTAGGGAACCCAATAAGGCAAGTGACACTACTGGACAGGGCTGCTTTCTTGAATTTGAAGCATTTTTTACTGCGTAGACCCAACTCAACAGTACTGTACCTGCCAAAGAACCAGAAGATAGATAGGGAACCATTTGCTGGAAGATTTTATTAAACATATCAGCTTCTAGATGCTTCTAGACAGTATCTTTTTGTTCTTTTGCTTTGTTCAGGGCTACCTCTAAAGACATATCTGAGTCCCTAATGGACCACAACGACTTCCAGATTAACAAACTCAGGATTTCAGTAATCACAAGAAAAAGAAAAGTCATGAAAATCCAGATGATTCTAGTCCCATCGATTTTGAGTGCCTTTAATTTTTTTTTAGACACATTGAATTTTTAAGTTCCTTGCCAGAGTATTTTGAGTAATTTTTAACAACAGGCATATAAATGAGGAGTGCAAGAAAGTCTTCTTACCTCACAAAACATAGGCAACTTTTTGGCAAAATCCACCACTCTTGTAATCGCTGGTGTGATAATTTTTGTAAACTGGCTGAAGGCTTCTAAATCCACTTTCCCACCTTCTGGGGCATTAACTATTGGTGCCTGCCCAATATCTTCTGGCTAAGGATATAAACAAAAATATTTAAAGGAGCAGTCTGTCTTAGAGCAACTATTTTGTACTCTAAAAAGTCCTGCTTGGTGATGGAACATACACTAAAATAAAAAGCAACACTATTTGCTTTATATGTAAAGTCCATTTACATCACAGAATGTGAAATTATTTGTAAGGCATTTGTGAAAGAGGTGACTGCAAAGAGAAATGGGTGACTGGTATGCTCCTACCCATTCTTTGTGGACAGCTGGGCTGTTGTGCACAGTTTCTTCCTTGTGTCTGTATCTATGCATTTTATGGGTGCAGCACATGCTTCTTTTGCTTAAAAACATAGGCACGTTTTTCCTTACAGGAGCTGAAAGCCCTAAAGTTTCTCTAAAAGCAAAGAGAGTTGAGGAGACACCCCTAAAAAGATGCTGCAAGCTTTTCAGAATTAGGCTCTTTCACCTACTCAAAGCTTGGAAAGTCTCCCCAGAACATATTGCCAGGTATCACAGGGCCCTCTCAGGAAATTGCCAAGGCCCGTTTCCAAAAGGCTAAAACAATTTATGTGCAAAGTTAAAACAACTTATGAGAAAGAACAGGCTAACCTAAAGCTTCCCTGGATAATGTAAATAGAATTTGAACTCATCTGGGTAAAATTTTGGTTGAAAATCACCTGTTGTATGATTTCAGCTCAAGGCTTCTCCAAATGAGAAACAAATCATATTTTGAGGATTTCAACAGGGATATACAATAAAATAGTTTCAAAAAGAATATGTAGTGAGTGTTTTTAAATTCCAACTACACTTGAACTTGTTCATCTGGTTTTTATGCAGCTGGTCAATGTTACCACGTATTTTAAAAACAGGCACATCAAAGCCGTTTTGTTTGTTAAGTGTGGCTTTGCAATTACAAAACACCTACCAAACAACATGCAGAGGTTTCATTCTGTTCACATTAAGGTCAAAAACTAGACAAAATCCAGAGAAGTAAACTTTTAAGACTGATGGGCTCCATGACATTTATATAAGACACTTAAACAGGGAAGGTGCTCAAAGTGCTGTCTGTAATAAAAAATTTGTTTTCAACCACTATTTGAAAGAAATACATCATAAAAGATCCTTCCACAGCTCTGTAACCAATCTGAATCCAAATCTAACTTCTTACAAGAAGAAACTCAGCAATGTGTTAATAAAGCAAGCACCCATTGTAAAGGAACAATGAAGAAGACTGGGCTCAATTATCTGATGGTTTCTACTAAAAAACTCAAACCCATTTCTAGGCTCTCTCCCTGCCTGAATCTTGGGTAACTAAACCACATTGTCTGTGTGCTCATGATAAACAACCTTCATCACTTCCAAGCAAAAAGAGCAAATGCTTAAATCCACATGAACCATTGCTATGGAGAAAAAGAAGGAGCACAGCATTTTCTCGGGAAAGGCAAAGCAAGCCAGCAGAGCCAGCTAAAGCTAACACACTGGAGGGGGGGTTCTTTCTAACTCAACAGAGAAGAGGTGCTGACCCCAACAAAGTCCCTGTTGTCAAAGAACCAGCCTCAGCCACATAAGAACAAATCCATAGCTCCTAGGGCAGATTGTCAGCTTCTGCTATTCTACAACAGCCTGTTCCCTTCTCCTCTTCTACAACAGCCTCCTATTCCACAACAGCCTGAGCTCCCCAGGCTTTATCCCAAACCAGCTGGTACCCGAAGAACAGCACTCCTGTCTAAGCAACGAAAAGTACTACTGCAGGTGCTCTTTGATCTGCTCACACCTCGCTCTGCAACACCCCTGCAAAGTGCTCTCTTGCTTCTTGCCAGTGATGACTGGCTGTGGTTTCCTGACTGTAGAGTACTATGAACATGAGCCATTCATATAGAAATTTAGATGGTGTACCTGGAATTAAAAAAACCCCCATTATAAAAACAATATTATAAAAGAGGTCAGCTGCTTTGAATACGTAATTTCTCTTAGCAATTCAACAGTGAGTTGAAATTCCCATGGTGAATTACACAGTAGGAGCCTAGGCTTGCAAAAAGTTGAGTGTACTCTATCTGATTTGGTATACACTGACTGTCAAAGACCTCTGAAATACAGTCTGAAATGCAGTCTCTAATCCCTCTTTTGTGCTGTACAAGCATTTTGCATTCTGCACTTATTCCCTTAAAAATCGATTTAGAAAAATCAAATAAATCATTTTTTAAGGTTGAGCATCACAAATCACAATTTATTTTCTGACCCTTAGTCATAGGATGAAAATCTAAGTTGTTTTGTAGGTTGCAATCCCAATGGTATAGTGTATGTATCATCCTGTTCTCACTGAAATTAATTTTCTTTGCCTAATTTATTTTCATTAATGTATTCACCACTAACCAAAAGAGGCAAAACCCCTGAGTTATTAACAAAAAATACCAGCTTTCATCTAGAACTTTATATTGTTTTCACACTCTCAATATATTTTATGATGGTCCCTAATAAAGACAACTATCCCTAGATAGAATATATTTAAAAAATACAGCATGCATTATAGATTGCTTCTGTTCTCAATCAGGAGTGAAACAATTTTTCTACTTTTTCTTATCATAGCACAATAAAAGTATCCAGCTGAGTAAGCCTTAACATAACAACACTCTGTTTATCTTTTGAAATACATGGTCTGATCAAACACTGAGGTTCAGGCACGAAAAACGAAGTAATAACTATGCAAAATTATCCTTTTTCCACAAACATCAGTACACTGGCAAGAAAATCTCCTTGGGGCTGCAATGCTGGGAAGGCACTGCAGAAGAAAGAACAGAAGCCAGCTCTAAGAAGGCTACAAGCCCTTACCAGAAATTTCCTTTTCTGCTTCCAGTGGCTTCCTTGTGCATTGGTGGCCACATGTGCTTCAGTAACAATTTTGATGAGCTCCCATTCTTCATCTGTTGGCTCTGGCTTGTGCCCAATAGTTTTCTGCAGCTCTTCCCGACGTCTCTTCTCTCGATTTTCTTCTATCAGCTTCCTCTTTGCCAACCTCTTGCTGTCATCCAACACCACTAGCAGGGAAAAAAAAAACATACAAAAATGGCAGGAAGCTCTTAAGACTGTCAGAACTTTGGTCTTTTCTGTGCCTGAGGTACCAGTTGCTTACAAACACCTTAACTAATCAGTAAGGAAGTACTCTGGACAAGACCCACAGTTGAGACAGTTCTCTCTTCTTCCTTCAAACTTCATTTTCTCAGAAGCCTGGGCAGCAAAGAATGACCTACCCTCCTGGTAATGCTTTGTATTGCCCTCAAGGGGTTATTCCACCAAGAAAACTAATATGCAAAAGCTTTGTGAGGTGTCCAAGTGCTCCTATAACAGATTTGGAGTAATCCACATTGGGAAAGATGCACTTCTGTTTTCTTTAAAGTCACATCAGCATGCTCACACTGACTGCTCTGAAGTGCAGAACATGTTCTTGGAAGCCAGCAGAAGGTAACATGGATTGAAGAAAGTGGGAGCACTTATTCACGGAAGGTTCATCTGCCTGAATCACGACACAATCAGATCAACATGCGTTTGGCTCTTTCCCTAACCCCCACAAGTGGTGTTTCTGTAGAAAACCATTGCTTCCAGTGACTCCAGATACACAGGCCCCAGGGCTGCTCTGCTCACAATTTCACTGCTATCCAGCCCCTCTCCTGAAGGTCCACCTGGCCACAACGAAATTGTCTCCTTTATTCTATATCACTCTAGACAGAGGACACTGTTATACATTACATTAACAATGAAAATACTAAGTTAGATTATTTTTCTGTTTACTGGGCCTGCTTTCCTGTCAATCCTTTCTTCTGCAAAGGATTATACTGGCAACAACCATGAAGGTGCAAGGGGATTTATATGACTTTTGGGGGTTTTATGTGACTTCCTCCCATTTGTAGGAATTGAAGTTATTGGTGTAAATCCCTGAGCAACAGCAGGAAAAGAAGACCCCTAAGGGTTAATCTTACAGCCATATTTTCTAGTTCTTTAGAATGAGAGCTGAAATCTTTGCAGCAGATAACTTCTTCAGGGCTAAAAATAAAACAAACAACTGCAGGATGACTCATACAATGACATTCAATTTCACATCCTCCAGAATTTTCTAAACAAGATGTTTTTATCTCAAGCAAAGTGTCCATCCAGATGCATTTCTTCCTCCTCTCCTCTAAAGAGTGAACATTCCTACTGTTACTCAGCTTGGTAAGGCCAGGAGAAGGTGCAGCCTGATGAAGGATAAACAAAAAATTACAACCCTGTGAAAGTGGCTTAATGCAATGAGTGCAATTCCCTGGTACAAGTTATTAAAACCAGAAAAGGGTTGGCAGTTCTACTTTACTTTAACAAGCTTCATCAATCAAAATACTTTAAGCAAACACAGACACTGAAAAAAAATAAAGAAAACCAGGAAAATATACTTACAATCTGTTGCCATGCCAACAAAGATACATTTTTTGAAGCGACATTCCTGGCACTGATTTCTTGTTACTTTGTCTATCACACATTTTCCTTCATATTTACAGGAATAGGTTGGATGGAGGTTCTTCTGAATGGTTCTTCTAAAAAAACCCTAGGTGGAAGAAATAAACACAGTGGAAAGTATTAGCACTGAGCAATTTTTAAAAATTGGGAGCTGTATGGTTTGTTAGGCATGTACCTAAGTATGCAAGGTAACACACTTCATTCCCTGAAACTCTCAAAGCTCCCAAACCAGTTTTATAGTGTATGGCATTTCTACTGATTTTCCTTAAGACTTAAAAACATATAGACATTTTAGATAAGTAAAGGTGCAAATAATGTTGTCTTGAGGAACAAATACTGTGTACATGTCTTCTTGTAGCCTTATGTTTTACTGTGTTATTTTTTTTGTATATGAAGTATTTTATTTTGAGCCCCTTTTCAAACTCTGTAATAGGTTTGAAGGATTTTAAAAGGCGTACACATAGTTTTAATTAAAAAGCAGCTTCTGCAAATAGTAAGAATGGTGGTGTGTTTGTGCTATTAAAGGATTGAGGACAAACAGTTCCACTCCTTTCTTTCCATAAAAGACAAATAACCAACCAACAAACCAACCAAATCTGGGCAAGACAAAGATTTTGCAAATACAGTCTAGACCATTTTTGAGTTTTGTTCTAAACTCAAAAGATCCCTAATTTATAACTTATTTGTATTTCTGAGAAGCAAATTTAATTTGTATTTACCACAGAATTTCAAAAGCTCCATCACCACCAAAGATTCATCCATCTATCTATCCATCTCTCTATCTATCTATCTATCTATCTATCTATCATAATACAGATCTATATTGCAAATTTAAACAGATCCTAAGACCATATGAACTAATGTAATCCCACTCAATTCACTCATTTAAACACCCCATAAAACCTTGCTGTAGGTAACGAAATCAGATAAAATTTATCTCTGAACATTACGGACAAAATCCCGGTATTAATTTCAACGTGACTTTTCTCACTGACTTTCACAAGGGCTGAATAAACTCCCCAAGACTGCAAGATATGAACAAGATAGGCTGAAAAGCAGGAAATTTAGACTTTACTTTGATTTCAAGTTTCACCATTATTTGAGACCATCTACATTCAGCAATGCAGCTCGGGATTACCTTGACAGAGAGAACAGACTGAAACCCTGGTCCTGTTTGACTGAGGCTGTTCAGAATGGCCTTGGTTTCAGTCAAAACAATGGCAAAATTCAAGTGAGATTTTACCTTATGAATAGTCTCCTCAGCTGGGATTTTGTCTAATGAATAGTCTCTTCACTTCAGTAGGCGAAAGGTCTGTTTTTAAATCATGTTAAATAACACCCAGTAAAATCTTACGGCAATGCACAATTGCTTTTAACACAGAATGTTGAATTAACATGTACAGATAAGTCTGTATTTCAGCTTGTGCTACTAACTCCTGCGAAGACAATGAAGAGCCTTGTCCTCATTAGAGTTTTATCTTATGAGGTTCAGCTTGAGCTAAGAGTACAACTCTTTCTTCCTTAATTACGTTAAGACCTGCAATGTTAATTAAACTGAGTGGCATAAAGGTTGTGTGTGAGCCTTTGCAAGACTGGGACTGATTGTGTTGAGATAAAATCCAGGCAATCACAGGCAAGATATCCTTACATGGGGTTTGGAATAAGTCTCAAACTCTCATCTACTGAACACCCAGTTTTGGTTCTGTTCTCAACCCTGTGATGAATTCCTAGAGACAGGATCTGCTCCTCCCCTTCCTGAAGACCCAAGATGGCTGTGGACAACTAGAGTCACAGGGTTATCAATAGTTATGGCAAGAGATGGAAAAATCTCTAACGAATCTCAGTGAGTGAGCTTCTGTTTCCCAAACCTTGCACGGGATTTAATGTAGCTGTAGCTTTATGATTGCAATCACCTCTGTTGGGACAGCCCATTTCACCTTCTCATTTCTTTGCATTTCCCAGAAAAATTTTGCAAAATACCTTCTTTGTTCATCTCTAGACACATGTTAAGGAAGCTGCTCTCTACATCTGTCCAAACACTTCACCTGTGTGAAATGTTATTCTCATCAACAAAAGAAAGCACGTAGTATTGTAGGCAGTAACTCTTCCTAAACTCCTTTACTACACACCTATATAGCAGTAGATGCAATGGGTAAAGTCTGGAAAAATATTTCAGTGATGTCAGAACTCACTGTTTATTTATTCATGTTTAAGTTCCTCACAATTTACACTTCAGAAATCAAGTGTGAGGATGCTTTGTTCATGAAAGCACTTGCCAAAGCAAATCTTTGGCTGTCAGCCCTGATTATGCTTGTTACAAAATTAAAGTGACTTTGAGTGGAAGTGACTAGTAAACATGATATTAATTGAAAACTGATTATATATATTGTGTATTGATAACACATATAACTTTGTTGATATATCATGCAACTTGAAGAGCCTATGCAGCCCCTCCAAGAAATTAATTACTTTTTGCAAGTTTTTATCTCAGTTCCTTGTGCACATAAGCATTATTTTAAATTGTACATCAGACAGAAGAACTGTATGTGAAGATAAAAGCAGATTTGTATGCTATGTCTCTAAAATAGCTGGTAGGCATAAAAAGAACTACTTGAGTTGAAATAACAAAAACCTTAGCAGGAAAGCTGGCAAGAGATACAGCTGTTCAGCTGGGAGCTAAATATACTTCATAATGCCACAGTGCTGCTTATTTCCTATTATATCTGAATTAAGTTGCATCCATACATGTTATATATCGTTATCATCTGGTATTCAGGATGCAAATGTGAAAGAATCCCTTGTGCAGCTCCATAGCTCTTTTTAAAGATATAAGTACTTTTTCCATACATTGTATGTAAGTATATGTACAAAACCATTATGAATATTACCATTAATCTGCTATATTTAAGATATATAGGTGTCTGTGTGTTTCATAAATATAACTTAGGGCAATAATGTACAACCAAAAGAACTACTTCAACACAAGAGTTACTGTGATGAGGAGCTCTAAAGCCAATCCAAACCCAAAATCTCAGATCCAAATGTTTCAGACTTTGTGTATGAACAGAATGAGACTTTCATGGCTTAGTCTTCTTACACTAGTTCAAGACATGTGTGGTCCCATTTGTTTAGAAAAACAATTTATTGTTTTTTCTGCAGGAAAGAATAGCTTTCTTACAGCATCTCAAGCTATTCAGGCAAATTCATGGCAGTGAAGTCATGTAAGATGTGCCTGATTCTGTTACTCATTTTTTTTTATTTACTTGCCCAAAGCAATCTCTTTTTAAATTTAATTTTATATGTAGTCTTGGAGATGCATTTTAGGGCTGAAAGCACATTTTAATATCCCTAAGTTAAAGAAGTCAAAATCTATTTGAAACTATTTTAACTGGGTGCCAATGCTTCCCAAATTGATGGATGTTACTGTAGTATGAGCATGTGGAAAGGATTTTGCTTCTTCACAGGGATGGCGAGAGGCACTGGAACACTGCTAATCGCTACAGACTCTTCATGGCCATAAGCAGAACTTCAGCTATTGCATAAACAGCTTCAGTGGAGTAGTTTGGAACATGCTGATGTACTCTGGCTGAGAACATGGCTAAAGAAACATTAAAAAATGGAAATTCAAAACCTAACTATTAAATAGCAACAACAACAATCTAAATTTCTTGTTTTCTTTTCAGAAGCAAACACGGCAAAAACCAACTACATTCCTCATGCATATGAAGAGCAGCAGCATGGCCAGATACGGCTTATCATCAGTACTGGATGTTCTTATTAGCTTCTAATCTGTCTTTATTTGATTTGACAGCACAGTTCAGGAAGTCTGTATAATGGAGGAGCTGGAGAGCTATTTCTGATTCCCACTTTCCCACCGTGCCAGTTACCTTGCAACCTTCGCAAGTGATGCAGCGATAATGATATCCGGTGGCTTTGTCCCCGCATACTACACATAGCTCATCCTTGTCTAAGTAGCTGGGTATATACCCTGCAAAGAAAAAGAGGATGTGGCATGTAAACTCTATACAAAATTATATGATACATTAAATATAAAAAGATTGTATTAAAATCCACTGCAAATCTTGTCCACCATCGCCATACTTCTAAACTCACTGAATTTCCTGAATAGAATATGTTAAAGGCTTAATTAAACACAGTTTGTAAGATTTTCTATTCATCAGACTGATTCAGTATCTACTGGTCAAGAGGGAAAAACTGGAACATTATTTATCTCTCCTGAGTGAAGTACTATGTCAGAAAATATTCACTACTTTAAAAGATTTGATGTGAAATAATGAAGCAGCAGTGAAGGCATACAATATATCAGAAAAAACCTCAATATACTTGTACACTGCAGATGAGACCCCAGGTTTCAGTGTGACTGGGGCCTTGGTAGTAAGAAGTATTTACTGACAGATGGTTTGTTTCAAAGCAGAGAGGTACTAGTAACATACAGCCCAAGCTGTATTGATCATGCCTGACCTGGACGTGTTCCACAGGAATATTTAACATAGCCTGAATTTAAAGCAAAATACATGGACATTCAAATATGTGTGTGTGTACATGTATGTGTTAGGATGAAATTTTCTCTTCTGAAGTGGTTTACCAGAGCCAGCAAATGAAAATATTCCTGCTGTGAAAAGAATTGGCAATGCTTGGTCTTTTCCCACAATGACATTTGTTTTGAAAACACAAACATATTTTCAATTTGAGCAAAAAAACAAAACAATTCTGATGGCAAGCAAAAAGTAATCATAACCACAGACAACTTTTAAACAGGGTAAAATACAAACCTTTCAAAATCAATGTTTCCATGACTCATAAGTAACTTGACCTTCTGAAAAATCTCACTATGAAACGTAACAGAAATCCCAGATTCCCCTTGAGGGGAGAGATACACCTATATGTTTAACTGTGTAAGATTAGTGGAGTGTAGTAAACATTTCACAGAATCCCACAACAGCTGAGGTTGGAAGTCACTTCTGGAGGTCAACTGCTCCAACACCACTGCTCAACACAGGGCCACCTAGAGCCAGCTGTCCAGGCCCATGCCTAGACAGCTTTTGAGTATCTCTCGGGATGGAGACTCCCCAACCTTTATGGGCAATCTGTGCAAGTGCTCTGCTCTGTCACCTTCACAGTGAAAAGAAAATACTATTTTATTATTCTTAGAAGGAATTCCCTGTACTTCTATTTGTGCTCATTGCCCCTTGTTCTGTCACCGAGAGCTGAGAGGAGTCTGGCCTTGTCTTCTACAGTATGGGGAATCAGGTATTCATGCACACTGACATGACTCCCTGGGCCTTCTCTGCTGAAGGGTACCAGTTTTCACAGTTACTCCTCACAGAAGAGATGCTGACAAAGTGGGCAGAAGATGCAGCAAAAGGATGCAGAATTTTCCCTAAATTTATCATGAAGATCAATGGCTTCTTGTTATTGCTGGTTACTGGTATTCATGAAATACAGTCTTTGCACAGCATAAACTACATCTTTGAAAATTCAGTATCCCTGGTTAGCTTCCTCAAGAATTGCTTCTCAATTAAATGCCTTCTTCATCATCTTGTGGCCCTTTGCTGGGCTTACTCCAGGATGTCTGTGTCCTTCTTCTATTGGGGAGCCCAGAACTGGACCCAACACTGCAAATGTGTTTCACTAGAGCTGAACAGAACGGAAGGATCACATCCCTCAAGCTGCTAGTGATGATTTGCCTAAAGCAGACCAGATGCCATTTACCCCCCTTGCTTCAAGGACACACTGCTTGCCTATATGCAACTTGCTGCCCATCAGGAACCCCCAAGTACTTCAGTGCAAAGCAGTTTCCTGCCAGTTGGGCCTGCACTGCTGTGTTTATTATTCCTCCCTCAGCACAGAATTTGGCCTTTCCTTTTGACGAACTTCAAGAGATTCCTCTCAGCCCACTTTTCTAGCCTGCCTAGGTTGCTCTGAATGGCAGCACACCCATCTGGTGCTCCAGCCGCTCTTCCCAGTTTTCTATCAACTGCCAGCTGTCTGAGTGGAATTTTGAGCGCAATGAAGGAGTGCCCTTTGGATGCAGCTGCCTGTAACAGTATCCCTTATCACTGGCTTGCTGAATCCATTTGTAGCACCAGACATAAGGCCAGACATGAAGCTTGTTGTCTTTATGCAGCCCTCACAGCAGTATGGGTTGGGACACCCAACAGTCACTTGGAGGGCAACCGGAAGCAAGACTCAGGACAGCAGAAGGCTGTTGCAGGATGCTGCAAGAGGGGTGGCCATCATCTTCCTGCAACTAACATGCCAGAGGGTCAGCTCAGTAACAGACAGTTTAAATTCAAGTGCCTTCCTAAGGCTATGCTGCCAGAGGTTCTCCAGAAAGGAAAGCCCAAATTAGACTAAACACTTAAAGTTAACTGAGCTTAAAAGGCTTAAACTTTATGGAGGCTGGTTAGTAAATCAGGAGAAAGTAAAGAAGGTAGAAAGTATTTGTATGGCCGAGTTTGAGTATAATTATGAGAACCTCAAATTATAGAGGAACACATATCCCTCTTCTCTAAAACAAGGCAGCAGTAGTACTCAGAAGCCATTCCTGGATACAGGCATCTCAGGTCTGCCAATATTCCTACTGACATCTGAAAGGGGAGTGGGGGAATGAGCTGAGATCTTAATGTATCAAGCCAGTCTACATACAAGACAGCAGAAGATCAGATTTATATTCAGGCTAGATTTCTCCATGATGAACAAGTTATGCTTGGATAGACTGGTGGCCATGTGACATTGAGAGATGAGAGACAGCAGGGTTTCAACTCTAATTACATCACTGACTCCTAATAGACACTATGCCAGTGAGGGATTAGCAGAGGCTATTATCTCCATCCCGCTCCCACTCTGCTCACACCTGCCTCTGCACATGCAACACATACACAACATAGAGCTGACAAAGTGGGCAGAAGATGCAGCAAAAGGGATTCAGAATTTCCCCTAAACTTGTCATGAAGATCAATGGCTTCTTGTTACTGCTGGTTACTGGTATTCATGAAATACAGTCTTTGCACAGCATAAACTACATCCTTGAAAATTCAGTATCCCTGGTTAGCTTCCTCAAGAATTGCTTCTCAATTGAATGCCTTGATATTTCATTAATTGTACAAGCTGGTTAGTGCTGCTCATGTAATGGCAACTTGTTCTACTGGAGGAGCAGGAGACCACTTGTCTAAACCACTCCCTTAAATAAATACAGTTGGTTATGCATGTGACCACGGCTGTCCATCTCCTTCCTGGAGCTTCGTTATCCAATACAAAAAGAAGTTTCCAATCTGGCAGAACACACAACCTCCTAGGGGCACTCCTAGTCAGGCATTAAAAATGGTGTCCTTACATGCAACCACATTGCCAATTTTCTTGCATCAGAAGCATTAAGTGCCACCTACTTAAGCTACCTAAACATTATGTTCAGTACTTCTGCAGATTTAGTCTACGTCACAAGGGAAGTACATACCTGGAACTCTTCTAGTGATTCAACAGGAAACATGAATAGAAAAATCTTATTCCAAGAAATCACTGGCAACAAAAGTGTGCAATACACATATCTTTCTATTACAGTTTTCTACATTTCTAACACTTCGTTCAACAGCTAATGGGGTCAGAAACAGCTAGACTGGGAAGACTGGCCCTTCAGTAGTATTTTTAAAAGATATAATTCAGATAGACATCACTGCAAAAGGAGTAAGTGGATTTACATTCAGTTTTTACAAACACTAGTGTACATTCTAAGTAAT
Source organism: Phylloscopus trochilus trochilus (assembly GCA_016584745.2). NCBI lineage: Eukaryota > Metazoa > Chordata > Aves > Passeriformes > Phylloscopidae > Phylloscopus > Phylloscopus trochilus. Next base: position 38,459,455 of record WQNJ02000546.1, read on the forward strand.
TTCTAGTGGTTGCAAATATTCTGTATGACCTCTGTGTAAATTCAATACAATTTAATCTGAAAGACGTGCAGATAAACAGACTCAGTACATTTTTTCTGCTTCTCAGAGTTAGAAACAACATTAGCAGGAAGAAATTCAACAGTTTTTCTAAAGATGGTACCAGCATGGAAGAAATGAATAGTGCAGTGGAGATTCTTGGGGATGCCATGGATGGCAGCACAGTTGTCTGTTAGATGTTTTGAGGAAGAGGAAGAGCAACAGACTTGTCTCATTCTTTGCACCACTATTAGTAAGGTGTCTCTCATATCAAAAAGTACTTTTGCTTCATGTGTGTGCAATAACACTGAAGCAAAGATAAAAATGCCTGTGTGGAAAAGCAGATGCTGTCTGAACAGTGTAACCCTGGTGCTCTCTTACTTAAGAAGAATGTCTGATAAATCTCATGCGAACATCAGATACGTTCCTATTTCAAGTGGTCATAATTTATCTCTTGTTTCTTGGTCATAACCTTTTAAGTAAATAGCTAAGAGGAACTGTTCAAGAACAACACCAATCTCTCTGAATTGTACAAAAACAACCAATATTGTTCCTTCTTGTTTCAAGTCTCTGCTGTATTCATCATCCTCATGGACTGTCATTTGTTGCATTCCATATGATCCTCCAAGTTAATTATCTGTCAAGTATGACCTGACATTGTTTATCTCAATACCCACCTTGGACCTTTGTTTTGAGTGGAGAATAATAGTGAATGACCTTGATCTGTCATGTCTGGTGTTTCCCCTGTAGCCTAAAGTAACACCTATGGTCTCCAGACTCCCACCTGCCAGTCTGCCTAATCTTACTGTCTTGGCAAGGCTAAGTACACAGCAGGACCAGTTGCCCCTCTCTAGAAGAATATGTCATATAATCCATCACAGCCAATCTTGAGAGAGATTTAAACCACAACTGTAGCTTTGTAGAGGCATGGCAGGAAACAATCCCCTTCAAGAGGAAGATGCACAATGCATCTGCCCCAAGCAGCCATAAGGACAGAAGGAGATCTGCTAACCTATGCAGTCATCTGAGGTACTCCCCCATTAATACTGTATGCATGCACTCTTGAATTACCCTTTGCAGGAATGATGCCTTAAAGCACCATATACGACCCTGCACAGTGTAACAGGCTGGAGAGACACAAATGAGCCACAAATTCAGTGGCTATTCCTCTATTTCAATTATAACAAACTCTGGAAAACTATAGTGTTTCTTTTCCCTCTGTACCTGGTACACATTAACAACAACAACAAGAAGAAGCATGTTTTGAGAAAAGAACTACTTCAGTTTTGTTAAAGTATTGTTGCACATACTTTATATCTCCAGGTCTGTACAGATAATGTGATATTTGCCTAGGGAATTAATCCACACCTTAAAAAATTGTAGAACCAAATGGTATTTGACTACCAAACAGGGATATGAGTAACAGTGATGCAAACAAATTATGCCTGTCTTCCAGATGTTCATTAGCTTGCTCCTAATCCACCATAGATTTACAGCTTGCAGGCAGAAAATGCCATTTTTTGCTATTGCAGAAGGATCGTTACATTTCAAGACCTTTATTCAGTATTTTAATTTTCACTGTACACTAGCAGAGTCATATATTAAATATATTCTCTGAAATCTTTCTTTCTCCCATCTGGTATGGTTTGCATGACTAGACACCACTTAGTAAAATGAGGAGTTAGGGCTTACCAGTAAGCTAGTATTCACTTACTAGACACTGCAGTATGAAAATGAAAAAGATGAAATTAATTACTACCTTGAGAATCCTCAACTGTATTAAAACTGAAATGTAAATTTGTACTGCTGTTCTACTGCTTTCATAGTCACCTTGAACTCTTTACAAATTATAAAAAATTACAAGGACCAGCCATACATCATCCTTGACATACTTGTGCAGAAAGAGCTTAAATGGAGTGTTTGTTGGTGAAAGCATAGAGTCGACAGAGAAAAAGCATACTCGATTCTTATTTGTGTTATTATCAACATTGATCTGTATCTGGGCAGATACACTGATCCTTCTTTCCCACTTTCTTTAAATTACTCCCACTGAGAAAAAAGGCTTATATCTCCTTCGAGCTTGGAAGCACCGAGAATGTTGCTGAGCAGATTCACACTTTTCTTCTCAGCTAACTGGCTCGCATGTCCTCAATTTTGATCTTTGGTGACATTCTTTGATTTATGAAATTACTAAAATTTGGCAAAAGATTCTGCAAAGATCGAATCTGAAACGTTTTATAGTCCCTTTTCTCTCAATGACTTTTCAATGCATTAGCTCTGTTCCTTAGGCTGAGTCAGAAGCCATATCAACAACAGTGCTTTTGCAGAGAACATGCTGAAAACATTTTAGCCCAAACTGTGTTGTCACTTAAACTTCTGTGATCAGTACTGTACCTGCAGCCATTACCAACTACAGGTACAAACTACATCACTTTAAGGGTCAGATCATGCAATTCCCCCACCCCTCAAATTATTCAAATGTTTTTAGAGATAATATCTTAGTACTGCAAGAAAGTTATTTGTTTAGGGATCTAAGCCGCACTGAACAAAGTAAAGTATAATTTACTTCACTTTCTCGTCCTTCATCTGGTTGTGGAAAGGTTACAGTAAAGGAGATGAAAACATATTATTTCCATTGACTTTTGTCATGAAAGAAATGTAACTCTAAATGCATAATGATTTATGCAATGGATTATGCAATTTTTCTTAGTGTTATTTCCTTAGATGGGTGGTCAAGAGCAAAATTAATATTTTTAAGCCTTGAATAATCATTAACATACTGGGAACTGCTCTGCTGCAAAGGCCAGGATGACAAATTCTCAGTGCTTCTGTAAATTGATTATATCCACACATACTCCCTGCATTGATGAGATGATGTTTTGGCATAAGCTTCACGTTACTTTTTCTCAGCTATTTAGAAAGTACCCTAATGCTCTCACACTGCTAAGAACTCAGTTTGGGCTAATTCAGTTGCACACTCTAGCACTGGCACACTACGTATTCTCAGCTGCACGTGAATTGCCCGAGAAAATATGAAGAGAAATAATTATGGCAAATACAATTATAAAAATAACAACAATAATAACAACTTTCAAAGCCCCGTTCTCCCACCATACCAAGAGCCCTTCAAAACACGGCATTAACCTCACCGGTTTCTCACCGGTATCTGGGAAGCAAGATGAGCTGCAGGGATGAGAAGCTGGCTCTGCTACAGCCGAAACTCAAGAATTTCCCCCTGCAAACCCTTGTTTGGGGGGGGCAGCCTCTGCCTCTCCCTGCCCCACAGAATCTGAAGTCAAAACTCACAGATACCTGTCAACATCTTTCAATTAACACTGTCCAAGAAATTACCATGCAAAGGAAAGTGAAAGCCAACTCTCATCCCAGTTTTAACTTTGCAGACCTTTCTCCCACGTTGTCCAAATGTTCAAGACACTGTGCAGACACCAAGTGTGGGGAGACTGAGGTTTCTGGACTCTTGTACATATTTCTTTTGTACCTTCCTAACTGCATTATCTCCTTCCTGTCACTGGGTACTCCTCCTAAAAGCATAAGTGGTGCGAAGAGATCTGGGGACATTTTGCTTGCCTGCTCAGCCTCTGCACAGGGCCAGGGGGGAACAGGCTCCCCCTGAGCATCACCCATCCAGCAGGCACTGCTGCAAGCTCACCACAGCTGGCAGCACTGTATGAGGGGGAAAATATTCCAGTTTAAGTCGTTTGGGACAAAACTGAGAATAGCACCTCGTTCTCACGACGATGAGCCCTGTTCTGCTTATCAGATTTCACAGCATTACGCAGAAAACAAAGTGTATATCTGGCTGCCTGTTTCCTAGGGCAGGATCAGGTCTGAAAAGGCTTCCTTAATAAAACAGTAAGCTCTTGCACAAATGTTCTGCTGTCACCTTTTAACAGCGTACACCAGAGCACAAAAGGTAATGGAGCAACAAATAGACGCGAAGCTAAAGCCACATCTCCACCTCTTGATTATCTGGACTACAATTCTTTTCTTTAAAAGTTAATTCTTTCATCAGAATTTCTGACAGATAGTCAGGAAATAATAGTTTTTTAATGTACTGTAATAACTGAAGCAGCTTTCTGATATGTAAAATAACTGGCTATGCTTTATAAATGCCTTTTTTTTTTCCCTTAGTGACACATTGCTGGGGTCTTTGGTTGTTGTTTTTCAAGTGATTTTCTGAATTCTTTCAAAGTGACATAAAAATAGAGAAGTAATTAAATACCCTTTCACAAATTATAAGCTTTTCAACATAAAAAATGTTGATATTTTTTTTTCTTCCCAGAGGGAAAACAAGACTTTAACCATTGAGCAACTAGCAAAAGTTCTGATAGGAAATGAGTCCATGTGCTACTGTAAAGTACGATCTGATTTGAACAGCACATTATTGAGATTATGACAAATTTCAGGGGACTAACAAAAATACCAACTGCAACAATCAAGACTCCTCATGAACACCTGTTTAGGGACTTAATTTTGCTTTAATGGGCTATTACCAAGGCTTCTGTAACAAACTCATTCGCTCCCCCAATCAATTCTGGATCAATACAGACACACATGCCCTGTGAAAAGCCTTCTGTTCTTAGGACAGGATTAAAAGATTCGTTAGTTTCACGATAGCTTGCTTAAAAGATGGAAATTAAAAGAAAAAAAAAAAAAAAAAAAGAGAAGATGCACATGTTCCATGCAGTTTAGATCTCTTCTGCTTAACAAACTCAACATTTGCAAAGGTTTGACAGAAGGGAGGCCACTTTTTATTGATTATCACCTTAATAAGGCTCTAAAGAATCCCAAAACACATTGCTCAGTCTCTGTGAATGATCAATTAAAAGCCTGCTTGAGAGCCGGCTTCCACGGAAATTCACCACCATTTCTTAGTGAAACTGAGGAGGTAGAAAATAAGGGCATACAAGCCGTTTTTAAAAACAACTCTGTATTCTTTCAAACAAACCAGTTCAAAAACTTGACACAGGGCAGAGGTCGGGTGTCTGAGTTCTGAAAATACTTAAAGCTCTGACCTAGGTGCACCAAGTATTATTTATAACCTTTAAAACTATGAAAAATGTATTCCTTCAGTGACTGCAACAGCAAGTCATTATTTTTTCTAAGTTAGTCCTGAGATAAACTTTTTCTTTAACCAAAAATAAGACATGAGAAAAGTCTATAAAGGCTACAAATTCATTAATTAAAGCCCCAAAACAGATAAATAGCCTTAAAAAGCATTTAAAATGTTGGACAACACAAAAACATATATTATTCCACAAATACATTTAGCCTACAATTTAATCATGTTGCTACAGTTTCCAAGAAAGATTTAAAAAATAATTTTCTTTATTATGAAATTGGATGCTGTTCAATGTATAAAATTAATTTTTTTCTATCAGTCATAGAGATTTATTGCATCAGGGGTTAATGAATATTTTCTGCCCAAGGGAAAATATTTCAGTTTTCCATGTAGTTAATAAAAATAAACAGTCTACTTTTCACTACAAAGATACTTCAAAAGTAGTAAATGGTGTTTTCTTTATCTCACTAGTTACATCAGATTCATCTGGATTTTGGAAAACTGCATTCAGAAAATCTGGTCTGATCAGAAAAGGACATTATCTTGGTATAACATACAGTTTATTTTTCTTCTTTAATAATGTGATTTTAAAGAAACACAGAGAATGTATACCTTCTATACGTCAGTCTGGTTACCGAGTTCAAAACAAACAACACTGAAAACATTTCCAAGTGTTTTTTAGTGTTTTGGGCTCTTTTTAAATTTCCTTTGCTTACTTGAAAGCAAAAGAATAAATTTTAAAGACCGGCAATGATTTAACCCGTAGGGAGCAGACGTTGCACTTGTCTCACAAACATATTGATAAGATCAATCTTTTGGATGCAAAGTCTTCTTTCTTGCATAGATATAGTCTTGAATTTTCAGTCTTTTTTTTTTTTGCTCTGCATAATCAGAAACTTGTGGTTTTCACTTAGAAGACAGTAACTCAAACACAATCATTTTCCCATATATATTTACAGTCCTATTTTCAAATTCTTTCACCTGAGTTGCTGAGCAGAGTTCACATTTACTGAAAACACGGACTTATACAGTTTGTATGTAACCAGAAACACAGCTTTAAGATGCAGAATATATAATGACGACATTTCAGAAGAGAAACTTTCTTATCGGGCTCACTGGTGAATAGCAAAGGAACTTAATAGCCCAGAAAAGCAGAAAAAAAATGCAATATACTTGCAAATGTCTCTTATAGATTAAGAAAAAGTGCTTGGAAATCCTCATCGCTCACCGAAAACCTTACAATCACCTAGCAACCTATGTTACTGCTGCTTTCAATTTTGAACAGGCAGCCTTCACATTCAAAGATGCATCTGAGCCAACTGATGCGACTGTAAGTTTAAAGCAAAACAAAAACAAAAACAGAGATTATTTTTTTTTGTTATTTAAATAAAATGCCCCTACCTTTCTTCTGAGAGTACGATGGCGACTGCACTTGAGAAAAAGTAGGTTTTTCTTCTGTGAAAAATTCAGGTTGGTTGTACTGATTCAGGGCCATGTCCATGTCAGAGTACTCGCTTTTAAACACGTTTCCAGGGTAACTACAGGTATAAGGCTGATTCACCGCCCAGGCCTGTTCCATATATATGTTGTTACTGTGCAGGACCTGAGCATCACAACTGCTGTAACCCTGATTATCTTCGATATATGTGCAATAATCAGTGGACTGCATGTAGCAATTGCTACCAGCAGCTGGGTGCGCTTCATATATTTCTTGCATACAGTAGTTCATTTTGTTAGCCTATCTCAGCTTCTACTTTACGTACACACACACATGCATACACACGCAGGCATGCATACACATGGATCGGGAGAGGAGCAATGAATATACACCAACAAAGTCGACTGCAAAACAGCCCGTTTTACTTCGGAGCAGCACCTGATGTGCTAAAATCCTATTTATATTGGGACGGCTTGTGAACTCCCCTGCCAGTCAAACATATTGGGAAGCAGATTTATGACAGTCAAAGGTCTTAATCTGTGACTGTAAGTTAATTCCAAGGGAAGATGGCAGTCAGGTAGCAATGACCACCAGACAAAGAAGCGACATCCTGACAACCCTCCTGTTCTCCCGCTTGTCTGGAATAATCATTTTATAAACCATTTCCAGCCTTTTCCAATATGATTAGAAAACGATTACTAAGGCGAGGACACAGTTATGTCACACTGTAGTTGTCAACTTAAGTGTGAAGAATTATAAAGACTGCTTAAGAACTCCCAGAGGGGATACGCTGAAAATCCTAAAATCAATAATCCTGTTTTTCAGCATTAAACCATAGAAAATCCAATAGTGCTGTGCTGATGACCCAAACAGTAGTCTAGTTTTACAAAATTTAGCAACTTAATCTGTCATCAGCTTTATTGATTTTGTTTTACAGAATTACATGCATGAATCTCCCCAGCCCTCCACACATACACAATCCTCCCCACTGCCTGGTAATGAATTTACAGGAAAGCGGCTTTTGTAAACTTCAGTGATTTCAAGAAGTAATTTCTATTGAGTTCAACAGGTGGGAAACTTCAAAATAATATAATCGGCAAAAAGAACACTGCTTAAATATTATCAATAAACTAATTGTTTTGCTATTCTGCCTTGTAATCTTTTCTGTTTCAGTAATGAAGTACTTTTAGAAGAGCTTTTCTTTCTGATAACGGAGTGAGGAAAGGAAGGAACGTTTTTTTGCTCATTTTGGCTCACCTATGAACTACGAATGTGACAATGCCACCACAACAAAAACTGTATGATATTTTAATTGCTTAATGCACCCCAAACTTCAGTATGGTTAATGCACCTTCTTTAATCAGCCATTGTTTTTTGAGCTAAAAAAAAAAAAATTAACTTATATTAGATGCTACTTGGTGGAGGGTTTTTTGTATTTTTTTTTGTTTTGTTTTGTGGGGGGTTTTTTTGTTTTTTGTTTTTTTTGGTGTTTTTTTTAACTAGGAAAATATGTTTTTTCTTTACAGCACAGCTAAGATACACTAAAACTTGTGAAGTCAAGCTTTGTAATATAACAAACTGGTATCCCTTTCTAATATCTGTTCTTGTTATTAGGGAGCTGAGTTATTATTGTTTTGATAATGAGAGATTTCTTATTTCACTCATTTTAAACTAAAGGACTGCCAAAATTATGTGTAACTTGTCCCTTTTTCTTCTAGGATCTTAAGTATACATATAACAATCTTGAGGAACATACTTTTAAATTGTCCTCAAAAGTTCAGTGCAATAGGTAAAAACTGGGCATGACTTATCCATATTTTTCCCTATCTGATATTGCTAAATATTTCAGACTAATAAAAACAGCCAATAGAGAAACATTTTCCCTTCCAACATACAACCCTAACTAACTGATCTAAATAAGCAGCATTTCCAGTTAATGTCTAACTACCAAATCCAGACAAGTTCTTCCAATGATTGGAGAAGTTAAAATTCATATTTGGAGTTCTTCTTCCCCCTCTAACTATAAGAGACATCTTTAACATGCCTTTCTTATGAATTTTCTCCAAAAATAATAATACAACTGTTAAGTCAAAATGAACTCTATTGAGATCAGTGCTACTGAAGTCAATGAAGTTGCCTCCAAAATGAACTTGTTCTGCTAAAACTTTAATAATTTAAACATTTTATTTCTTTAAGACTGCAAACAGTTACTGAAATCCAACAAGTAACACCCTAATGAACCCTCATTCATTTACCATTGTCTAACTCAACAAATAACCGCTGTAAAAGACAGTGTGAGAAAGCACACAATAGAAGTTAATTTTCATTTTAGTTCAGGCCCATCATCTAGATTTTACAAACAGTGAGTTTTTCTGTGATAAAAAGCATGTCTCATGAAGGATCTGATTTTTCAATAATGGGTGTTTATCACTTCATAAAAACGCCTGTGTTTCATTCAAGAAATTCTGCAATCGTTATTTATACCAAAATCCCCAAACCATTCCCACTGAGGTGATGGGTTGGTAATACTGCAGTGTGTGTTACACACACAGCTTGCTGAGTTTGCTTCTTCACATTCCCAATAAAACATTCCCAAGTACAGTGCCTGGGTTGTTCATTTACACAGAAAGATCCCCTGTACCACCAACATGAATTTATGTAGAGCTCCCAGAGAGGTGAGGCTATTTTACAGGTTAGCAGAGCACAATACTTAGATACTTTTACACCATTCAGAAAAGCTTTGGAGAGCTGGGCTTTAAATTCTTAGTGAGTTTTTTTCCCATGTGGATTTGCTTTGCCAGAAAAGCCAAAATTCCCACGAATCTTTTCTTCCCTTTTTCCCCCCTCTGACTGGATTCAGGTTTGTTACTGAAAAACTAAACAGAATCAAAACCATGTTTCGATTCTGTTTAGTTTTTCAGTAGTAAACTTGTTCCAGCCAGCATGGCACATGAGGAAATGGTATTTCAATATGGCACAGCCTGTGACTTACCTTCTGTTTCACAATAAAACCCTCAAACATTTCTTATTTTCTATTGCTACATCAATAATGTTTAGAAATGTGTCACATGTACTGTTCTTTTCAGGAGTTCCTTTAATACCGCAAGGAAATTAAATTACATGAAACTGTGAAGGATGAGGAAAAATTAAAAATGAATGTAAGACTTTTCCAGCAAACAAACAAAAAAAGATGAACACTGCCAGTGAATTTGGGTTCCTTACCTGTGATATGTTAATATTAAAGAGATTTAAAGCTTTGCAGATTGTTGTTCCCTTGGAAACAAATCAGTTCAAAGAACACTGCAAAGATTTTAAAAACTCAAACACTCCTAAAATATTTTCGTTTTAATTTTTTAGCGTCCAATCCTGTAGGTTCATTTCATGTATGCCTTTGAATTAAATTGTCTGATACAAGACAGTCAGACAGTGTCTTTATCAAAAGTCTGAAAGTGGAGTGAATAATATTAACAGTTATTCTTTGTTTTGTAGTCTGACTTGAATATTCATGTCTTTACATTGTGTCATGTTGAGCTTTTGTTGCCTCCAGCAATATAATATCACACTTGGAATTTTATTAGTTCACATGTGTCTGATTATGTGAACACATGGAAGTTAATCACCATCAGAATACGCCCTTCAATTCGAGCAAAAGGGCCAGGGATAAAATAGAAATTTTGATACTGTAACGGCAGAGGATCCAAAGATCAAACCTCTTCATAGCTAAAGGTGTTAGTCCATTGTTCTAAAAAAGGCAGGAATTAATTGTTGAACATGTGCCTGGAATGCCCCAAAGGTTTTTATATACTCACCCTGGTGTAAATCAGAAGTAAGTCTAGCGCAGTCAGTGGTATTAACTGGGTAGGCAGAAATCAGGCTGAGAATGCCTGAAACGGGGAGTCTGCAGAAAAGACTGCCTTACACTACACCATTCAGCTCTTCATTAACTCCTCTTTTACAAATTATGGCTAAGACTTTTAATTACAAACAATGAAATACCCCCCATTAAGATGCACTTACTTCTCTTGTGACTTAACTCGGTTACAAAACCCACCAAAATGAACTCACAAAAATGTTAAGGAAAGTCAAAAATGCGGTGGATGACCCTCTGGACACTACAGCTCAACCAACAGAGGTCCCTGACACGGAAAAAAGAAGTATCATGGAGTGCAATTTAATCTGCTGTGGCACATTACCTGCAGAAGTCCTATTCTCCTGACTTTTTCCAAATTGTGCACCCCTGGTCTAGAGTCCTGGGTATCACAGTGCTGCAGACAGGGCCCCTGCATGCTGTTCTAAAAGATTCAGCAGTGTCAGTATGTGGGAGGTATTGCAGAACATTCAAATCAGTCAGGGCAAAGTGCCACTTCTGAAGGACCAAATGGAAGGATCTTATGCTGGTTGCTGTTCAGAGACTTCATGCATAAAGATGAATAAAAATCCAGGATTTAGTAAAAAAAATTTGCACATTTAAACATGTAGTTGCAAAGATTAAACATACCATTCTGAACTCCTTACAGTTTTGTATGCCTGTATTATCAGTTCCTAGTTTTGTAAAACAAATTTTTACACATTACAAAATAACTGTTATATTTCCTATTTATAGATTTTATTGTCTGAATTGTCTCAGCCACTTCTGATGGTTTTGGGGGAAAAAAAAAAATATTAGGTCACTGCTTTTCTGAGCAAACACAAATCTGCACTTTCATAACATGGGCTACATCCCAGACAGATCTCCTCATATAGTAAGGAAAATATACTGAAAACTGTAACAGCTTTTGAGCAAAACTACTAATGTGGCTTTACAACACACATAAGTTGTCAAATACAACTATCTCAGTGCCCACACAATGAGTTACCATCTCTCTTTCATGTATGTACTTGCACCACCTTATTCATTCACTTTATGCACTATGACCAAAGACTCAAAATGGCCCCTCAGAAATATGACTTTGCAAACTTACTGTTAGAGATTAAGCTAAGAAAACCTCAAACATCAGAATCCAAAATAACAACAAGCACTTAAAAGAACAGAAAATAAACTCTTCATGGTGCTTATCTTATTTTCGTAACTCTACTTGTGACTAAGTCATAAGGTAGGTAGGATTATGGAATTCTAGTGCTGATAAGTCACAACAGCATTTGACAGTTCCTGGACATACATTTCAGTGGAAGATAAGACATTAAAAACCATAATTTTGTCTATGTCTATGCTACATTTGTAATAGCAGTTGAAGGAAAAAAAAAGCTAAATCTTGCTGACATAAAATGATTTCCTTGGGTTTGCAACAGATGCAGGAAGATTCAAACTAGCTGCTCTCTGGTCAAACCAGAGGAAAACCTTAGACAACAGCACACCTCTTTTCTCCATGTATACCTAGTTAGTTATTTCTCTAAAACTGTTCCTCTCACAAAACCCACTGTACCTTGGTTATGACATGACACTAAATTTGTCTGTGACTCACAAAATGCCAGTGTGATGTGCCTTTTATTGAAATACTTCAGACTCATTAGTCTGCTTGAATAACAAAGAATGTCATAGTTTATATTTAAACATTCAGATTCACTACAATTCCAGTTATCCCTCAAAATATTTTTGAAACCTTGAATAAATTTGTAAAAAGAGAATGGAGCTTGCTCTTTTGTGATCAGGACTCCTCCAGGGTCTGTGCTTCCTTTTTCTTGCACTATTCACAACACAGATTGGTAGCACACAGTCTTGTCAGAACAAGACTGTTTGCTCCTTGAGACGTTGGCCAACGAACGGGCAAAACAAATTCTTGAATAGTTTTGACAACTTTTAATATGGCCCTTGAACAAATATTACTAAGAGTAATTATAGACCTGTGACCCAGACAACCCAATTTGTTAAGCCTCCCCATATATCATAATTGGAAGACCCTGTTAGCAGACATCAGTTAATTACAGAGCTTATCTCTTGAGAAAGTAATGGCCAATACTTAAAACATGTACCTTTTTTTGACTCATTCCCTGCCTCAACTTCACATGAAAACATCAAGGTAAGAAGTTCCATTTGTTCAAAAATAAAACCAAGCAGAAAACAGGCTAATTTAGCTTGACATAACATAATTAACAGGCTCCTGGATGGGACTGTCTGGGTTTGGTAGCCTCCTGACAGCCCTTAGTAAGACGTTAAAGCGATCAACACCTGACATCTGTTAGCAAAGAGGCATTCTGAGGTAAAGCACAACTAAATCTAAAGAAATCAGGTACTTAGACCAGTTTAACTTTTTCATGAGGTGATATCCTGCCTGACACTGTAATCTTTCTTCCTGGAGTGACGCAAGACTTAAGTAAAAGAAAACAACTTGTAATCTCCCCATTCCCAATATACAGCAATTATTTTTTTTAGGCAAAGAGCAATGAAGAACTATTTATCCAAGTTTAAAAAGGAGTAAGAATAACTTAAGCACTACATTTGTGATAATACCTTAGCAACTGTTATTCCTAAAAGGAATTCCTTCAATGCCATGCTGATGTGAACAAAACAACCTACCTCAGAGGAAATGGTTTATTCTCCTGACTAGTGAGGCAGAGAATATTCCTAACAAGAAGCCCCGCTTGAGCTCTGCACATGCACTTACGGAGGCTTTGGGTATGGTTAATAACAAGAAAGAAGGCAAACAACACAGTCACAGGTGAGAGCTGAAAGCGTTGAAGGTAGAAAAGAAGGGTTTCTTTTGTCTTTTCATTTTTAATGTATCAAAGATATGCTTTATTTTAAAAGGCCAGGTTCAGAAAAGATTTTTGATCAGCTTATAAAGATCATAAAGAGAGAGACACACTTTTTAGAAGCTCTAAAATAAGAGATATTATTTTGTATTAGGTATCACACAGAAAAGCCCAGTAAGTACTCATCACATTGTCATAAGTGCTCTTCACAAAGCTACTAAATTAATAGAAGCGAAAACTAAAAACCACAATTACTATTGATGAAAAAAAAAATTTAAAAAAAAAGGTTGGTAGCAAGAAAACATCCCCACATAATAATGCTTTTACCAATGGCCAAACCCCTGACAGTAAACAAAGACATAACTTGGTTTTGCTTTGTTTTGTTTTTTCTAAGTACAGCATTTGCTGTGTTCTGCATGACGTCAGTTACCTTTACACTTTTTTTCTTCTTTTTGGTATTCCTGGGCACTTGACATGATTTGAAAGTTTGCTTTTGTATGGCCTGGCTGTAAAACTGTACTAGTCCAAGTTGAAGCATGCAGGCATTGCGGAAGCTGGTGTCCATTCCTCTGGATATCATAATTTTTGAAGTGTCTTTTCCTACAGAAACGATTTTCTCTTATGCCCACTACATTCCATTTCTGATTTCTGTCAGGAAGGTGAATCAGTCTGTCCCACAACAGGAGGCCACGTCCTGGATGTTTGGCAAATACTGCAGGGCTACAAACTGTTGGCTTTGCCAAAATCTTGCTCAGGTGTGGAGTTTTGGAAAGAAAGTGGTTCCCCAGCTCTCCTGATGCTGTGGTATTCCCGTGCATCTCCACTGGACTGCACTGATACGATGCAGAACCTTTCAGCCATGCCCATTCAGCCACCATAGTTCCCCTTCGGTAAAAGTGAATATAAAATTTTCCTGTCTGAGAATCCTGAAAAAGCAGGCAGATCTATGTGGACAGGCTAACACTAGATGTAACTTTCACAACATCACAACTACAACATGGGCCCCAGGGCAAGTTACCACCGATTTATTGCCTTGCTCATATGATCATTTGAGGTCTTGTAGGTCGAGGCTGGTCGTGAACAATTTTCAGATACTTAAAACACAAAACATCAAGGATTCAGCCTTGTTTGACTTTGCTCTTATCGTAGGCTGACCTGAGGGACACTCTGTTACCTAAGTGTGACATTCTTATGTGGGCATGCTTAGCAGTTCCGCTTTTGCTACCTACTGCCTTTCTCCGCCTGCGGTCACAGTGGAGTATCAGAGATGCTAAATTTATCACAGGAGCACGGACACTTGGCTCCAGTGTGGATAATGAACAATACCAAAGCTGCATGATTTTATCTAATTGGTCATTGCTTATTCTTTGGGTACAGGAGAAACTGAGATACCACTAGCTGACAAATCTGCAAAACTAAATATAGCCCAATTTCTATTTTTGGGCAGCAAAACTAAATTTGGTAGGAATGACCCATCAAAGATTATATTCTGTACTTAAAGAAATTATTTTATTTTATATTATATGTAAAAAAATTCAAATACAAAATAGCTGTTTAACTTGCATAAAGAAAATAGCAAATTCCAGACTTTTGATGACTGATACCTACAGTGGTTTTAATCATAGTAAGATTCTGCTGTTCTAATCAAGCTAAGTTAATTTTACATCCATTTCACTCAGTAAAGTAATATATTAGTAAGTAAGCACATGCCAAGTCATTAATTTCGAGAAAAAAATGATTCAAAGTAAATTGGGATTTCAGTTACCTGATCTATCATAACATTGGTGTTTCTGAATCCTTTGTCCTAGGACTTGTCTTAAGTGGAATATTGTTAGTACAGGACAAATTCAGAAAACTTCATCATGGTGGGTTTTAAATACTGTTATCCTATGTTAATTCCTGTATGTACATCCAGCTTTCCTCAATATGTTATTTAATTTTAGATGTAAACACCTTTCTTCTGCTAGGAATACAAGCTCACCTGACATTTGCAGCTACAAGTCCATTTCTTCTACTGCTGTATCTCAGCTGGACACCAGCAACACGAATTTGAGAAAGTACCTGGCATCACGGACTTCAACGCAAAGGACAGGTAAGTTACCTGCATAATTTGCCCTTACCTACTTCTAGCTTTACAGATCTGCTCTTAGTTCAGACTTGATTTTATAAGTAAAAGTAAAAACTAATTCTAAATGCAGGTAATATGGCAAGAGAATATCACTTGTAGGAGGATAATCAGTTTAAAATAGAATAGTCAAAGTAACCCAGAAATACTAGGCAATAAAAAAAATATAAAAGAACAGAATATAAAACTTTTTTTCATAATCTGGACACTTTGGTATTTTCTTGACTTCATAAATTTAAGCTCAGAGGGAGAGATAGGATTTCTTTGATAAGACTCTGGGAGCTGAGAACTTCCCTCTAAGATCTGAACTTAGAACACTTCATTTTCTGTGGTACAAAGAGGAACTGTGCATTACAACCCCCTATTTCCTCTAGACTTTGCATAACCTCAAACAGTGTACCTGGTTCACTTACAAGTCTACTCTCCCTTGAGTTCCTTCACAACCCAATTATCTCCCTGCATGGATGATACTGCATCTTCACAAAATGTGAGAGTCAGGCATATGCAATATATATATTAAAAATATAGGCATTTCTATAATACACTCACAAATAGATTCATGCTTTGTCAGCTCCTTGAGCAGGCCAGTGATGCAAAACAATTCTTGACCTTGTTTAGAAAAGTCAGTTATATGCTCAGTCCTCAAGATCAGTGATTCATAATCCAGGCTGTTCATTCTCATTAGGCAAAAATTTCTATATATTTTCCCCAAATTTATCTTCGATATTAAAGGACATCTTTGCTGTCTTTTAGCCTATAAGAATTTGTGTTAACTTTGATTTTATTTAAAACCCATACGTTTATGACTATGGTAAAAATTCTGCACCCCAAGTATTCAGAAAGGGTGTCAAAAAAGGCTTATAGATTTTTACCTTTAACAGGAACTCCAAAACCCTTCATAACTTAAAAAATAAAATCAAAACATATTTTCCAATTTCTTTGTTTGCAAAGCATCTGTGGGACTTTAAAATATGATTATAGATACATTTAAACTATGAGGAGAAATTGATTCTATTAGAGTTTCCATCATTTGGAATTTACCCAGGCAGAGTTAACCAAGGCTAGACAAACATCAAGAAGCTATATCCTCTGTTTTCCTTTTAGTTCCCTCTGAAATTTGTCTCACTATATTGTCTGCCATGTTAGCTACATCTCATTTAATTTTACAAGTTTCCATTTTATTTCACAATTCTCCTCAGTCACCAGGGACATTTCACATTCAAGTTTTGCTAGTCAAAGATTAAGTTGCAAGGAACGACCACTGAGGGTTCTTATATTTTGTCTCCTTTTCTTGTACTTCATATAGTGTGGCACAGTGGATGTTTATGTCCTAAACTACCATTCAGCCTATTATAATGTTAAATTAAGTTTCATGAGAGGACTACATTGTTTATTCTACTCCATTGGTTCTAACATACTGCCTGAATTTCCCAAAGGCTTTTTTTTTTTTTTTTAACAAAAAACAGTCTGAAGTCTTCTGCATCTGCTCTTGGTCTTGTCAACCCAAAATCTTTGAAAAAGGATGATAAGGTAATTTTGTCTCAAGCTCCTACTTGTAAGAGAAGCATCTTTCTCTCCCTCTAGCTACTGTTAAAATGGCTAAAATCAAGGCAGGAAGCAGTACAGCCTATTGGGATGAACCATGACTAAAACCACAGGCCCTGTTTCAGAGTTAAGAGGGACTAACAAGCAGGGCCAGAGCTCTTCTCATCAAGGAATCATCAAGCAACTTCAAAATGCACACTGTAGCAATAACAGGCATCTCAGCAGTCAATAGGTCAAAAGATTTCCTCAAATTCCCACCAGAAGGTTTTTTTTTAAAGGGAAGTTTGTTTTTATAGAAGAAAAGTTCTAGCAGATGAACTGCCCATTAAGCTTAACTAAAAGGATAGGCAAGGGGAATCCCTCAGAATCCTTTTATTACAGGCCAAAGCAAATACTCCTTAATGGATAATTGTAAAGGGTGGCCTGTTCTCAGACATGCAGTGTTATCTGTATGTCAGTATATAAAGGACTACAAAAAAATGGAACAATTCATTTGTTTTCTTCTCAGTGATGTGGGGGTTTTTTTCCCAATTCTCTACTAGTATCTGCCAACAGTGGTTGAAGAAGCAATACACAAAAAGCTCTCTCATTTTTAGTACAACTCAAGTGAAGAGAGACAGTAAGTTGTTTTCCCAGAAAGATGGGAGGTGGCAGCCAGCCAGCCAGGAGGACAGTGTTTCCTGCTGGAATGAGCTGTATACCAACCCTGAACTTTGATCCTGACAAAAACTCAGAGTGCACAAAGTAGGACCAAAAACCACACAGAAAGAGTGCCTGTGCCCCATGCTCACAACAGCCTTAGAGACACTGCATTAAATTCCCCCTGCTGTGCCCCAAGAGCTACACTAATTTTCCTTGCTTGGGATCTGCCCTGTTGCAACCAAGGCTGGATTTGCATTACCATTATAACTATTACTGCTTTATAGCACAGTAGCTCCAGTTAACAGCTAGATCCATTGGTGATGAAAGCTGCTGTGACCATACAGGCAATCAGGCCCCGCTCCTCAGAGACTGACTACATTGCTCACACTTTTTGGGGGAGTGCAAATATTTATTTTTCACCCTCAGCAACAGGCTGTCACTTAGGCAAAGGTAAATTAACAGTTCTGGGATGTCAGAGGATTGCTGTTTTCCCAGTTAGAAAGACACTTCCTCTAACAACAAAAAGTTATTTTACATTCTGAAACTGCTCACAGGAGAATTTCCACTGAAAATTCTCTCTATACAGTATAGATTCAATTTACAGCTGATCAAAACAGTGGCAAGTAGGGAAAGCAACTTAGAGATCTCTGAATTGTCATTAACTTACTTGATTGCAAAACATAGCATAAGCAAAAACATAACAAAAGCTTTGCCTTTTTGGAGATTTGAGATTTACTAAAAAAAGAGCAGCAAAGACAACAAGCACTTCACAGGTTTGGTTTTTTTTGTTTTGCCATTGAAGTATGCAAGCATATAAGGACACTGGAGTGGGTTGGTTTCAGAGAGATCAGCTAAGGCAAATGTAATCAGGATTAGGACTGAGGCACGCACAGTAGGTTGATGAAGCAGCCTAGCTTTGTACAGACCCAGTCAAACAACACTAGAGGATTTTCACTTGATGACTTGAGAGAAAAAAAGAAAAATGCAACCACGCTACAACTAAAGGACACGTTCCCAGTAAAGTCAACACATGATTCATACTTTATTCCAGTATTTTAAACCCCACAAAGTAACTATAGGAAAAGCATGTAAAGTTTTCATGTGTGTTTGTGCTGGGAAAGATGAAATCATCTATGCCAGACAAGGCTAAGGTTTCATTTCTTCTCACTAATCTTGCTGTCAGCTCACAGCATTTTATTTTCTCTCACTTATTTTGCTTCTTCTCTCCTCTTCTTCTTTTCTCTCCCATCCTTCCATCCCCCCCCACCCCCCACCAAAAAAAAAAAAAAAAAAAAAAAAAGATAGCATTTTCTCTTTATGCTTCCTTATAAAAGAGGGAAACACTTCACAACTGAGTTTCACAACTTTTAAACTAGGCTCATATGATCATTGAATAAGCAGAAGGATGGAGCCCAGCTCACACAGTCTAGCCAGACTCTTCTTCTTAAATATGCAAATTCTGCCTCTGCAAATGTGCTAAATAAAACCTTTGAGAACATGTGCTTTCCTAAATTTTTAAAATATAAAAATTACAGTGCCTCTAAGAAGGATATTGTAGAGTGAAAGGAACTGTAGCACACAGAACCAGCAATGTCTACTGAAACCATTAGGTGGTTTTCAATGTTTCAGAAACATGTGCGTATGTGTATGCTTGTGGAAGTAAACAGCCAAGGTCATTTAATCCAGGACTGTTGTCCTGCTACTTGCTTTAGCAGTGGCAATGTTATAATTAAATATTACATTTTAGAATATGGATTTCAAGATTAAATTTCAATATTTCCAATCGTCTGGACAAATATTAAATCACCATGAAAGAAGTGCGCCCGGATAATTACAATAAACTTTGTAAACAGTTTCTAATGTGTAAGAATAGGCAATATTAGGAAACTTGTAATAAACAGTGTAACAGCTTTATCCTTCTTAATGAGCTCTTCTGTGAATCAGTGCAATCACTTTTTAAAAACATGCTAAATTTCCATTAACTTTTAAAGTAATATTACACATATACTTATCTCAGCAAGAGCTGGGGTTGACATTATGCTCAAATTTCTAAACATGAGAAAAAATTAATCAGAAAAAAAGAATGCCCGGAAGAACATGATAGTTCATCTGTAAGTTGACCAGAGGCAGGTTCTGAGCACAGAGAAGCAAACAGTTCAGGGTTCAGGGTTTTGGCATGTAAAGAGCTCTCTGAAAACTGTCTTTTGAGAAATGAACAGGAATTGTATAGACCAATATGGAATCTTGTAGCTGCTACAGATAAAACAAACTTACCAAAAGAAATGAATGACCAAAGCTAGCTATATGGAGAAAAGCAGCAAAATACCAGGACACACTATGGAACTAGAACAGTGGTGCTAACCAACACAGCCACATAGATGCTAAATGCATTCCTCACTCTCATAGTTCTGCATGACACATGGGAGGGAGTTTTTTTGAGAAGAAGCTATACCTGAACCACGGGGCTCACCTGGCTGCTGTTCTCCAACAGGAGTCACAAGTGGATAGCCAGGGAAGAGTAAGAACAGAGCAAGCACATATGAGAGTTCCACCAAGAGTCTCTCAATCCCCACTACTCCTCAGCCCAAGGGACTCAAGGGACTGCCTGAGCCCTTGTGGCCTTTCTATAATGCAGCAGTACCCAATGGATCTCTCTTTGACCTACAGCCCAGTCTACTCTTGTGTACATCTACAGCAAGGAATCCCAGTGTCTGTCTCTTCGCATGCAGAACCACCTCCCTCTATTTGTTTTAAAACAACATTGATTCAATTCCCAACAGACAGCAATCCACCTCTCCAGGGCTCATTTTGCAGACTAGTGTTTGTGTGAATATGGGAATGTTAATGGATGTTTACTCTCTTCATGTTGTGTTATATAATTCTTGTAGAGCCTGGGAACTATTAAAATGAAAGTGAGAAGACAAAATACCGTTTTCAGATTATGGCTCAAAATACCTAAACCAGATCTTTAAAAACAAGTAAGTTACAATGAAACCATTTAGGAAATCACTCAAATCACTTCCACAAATCACTTCAGATCACTGCCACCGTTGTCCAAAATCCTGATTTTGCATTTTACCTTCGTCATGAGCTTTCAAATCAATTCACATGGTCTTTCTGTAATCTGTCATTAGACCTTCCACTCCTTCTCACTGGGGACTGGGCAGCATATTTGGCTGCTGCTTCCTAAAAAAATCCTGGGGATATATGCACATCATTGCAGCTCTTTCTTTTTTCAAGGTGGTGAAACAGTTCAAGTTATTTTGGTTCTAAAACTGCTTTAAGAGATAGCCAGTATCTTGAAATAACACCTCCCATTGAAGGACTGAGGTTTGAGGAATGGCCAGGTAAAACTAACAAAGGTACTAAAACTAGCAGTCTTGACAAATATGTAATTTGTTAAAGATGGAAAGGCAAATAAACAAATAAAGTTGGCCCACACAATGCAGTCAAAGCTTCTTCAGTAAGAAAGACAAGCTTGGATGCGGGGAGAGAATTCTTTTAACTTCAAATAAACTGAAGCTTGGTACAGCTCTAAACCATTTTCAGAAACACAACAAAGCAATAGTGAAAGGCCTTTGTGTATGGCAACATTTACACATTTCCTTAAGCATTTGTCTTCTTTTACAGTAAGCACTGTAGCAAATCTGATACTTTTAAAGAACATAATGAGAAGTGCATTTAATAAATGTAAAAGGTATTTTTACATGGAAATAACTGGAAAATGCCCAATTGGATTGATCCTACAGTTTACCAACAGCTTTACAATCGACACAAAAAAAATTACAGTCCTCTCTACATATAGAGATCAATACCAAGGACAAGTGTTGTAAGTTCATTGCTCTGACATACAGTTATCAGAAGAACTAAGCAGCAGCTGTGGTCAGGCTTTTGAAGATCATAAAATGGCAGGCTGCAACTCCTGTGGCAAGCAGAGCAAAGTGCTTTATTTTATAGGCTATTGGAGAAGACTTAGGAAAAACAAAAGGACATTTTACTACTTTTAAATAACTACTCTAAAAACTTCTTGCCTGCAAAATGAACAAATACGTTTTATACTGACAACATTTTGCAGTGCTCCTAACCTGATGTCAGTAGTGAAACACAGCTACACAGTCTAAGAATTACTCTCAAAATTTCAAACACAACAGTCTGCTTCCCATCAGAAACAACTTTCAGAAAAATGAGTTAGCAAAAGAAACAGCTCTGGCTTAAATAAAACTACTACAGAAAGGAACTAAACATACTGATAGATCATTAAAAACAAAACAGAAAAAAACCAGCATTAATATAATGAAATGTACTTAAAATGGCTAGCAAATGCTACAAAACTAAAAAAATACTGCTACTATGAAAAAAAGTTCTCTCTGTTCTTTGTGAAATCTAATCAGATCCCCTACTCCATTTTTTTTTTTGAAAATGTGTGATCTTCTGTGGAAAAAACAGCAGGTATTTGTAAGTTGGAAAGAAAACACAACATAGTAAAGAATTGCATAAAATTTGAAACATTACAAAATGTTTCCCAGACTACCTGGCTTTTGTATTTATACAGCACTTGTACAAAGCACTTATAAAAATATTAAAGTTTGAACCAAAAAAAAAAGGTAAAATTAATCCAGAATGTCTGTAACCTAGAACTTAGCAAGTGTGATATTTTTAACTGCATATTCAGAAATACGCTTCTAAGTAATAAGAGCCATCATGGAGTGATTCATAGCTTCATGCAAAAACATCCCACAATATAAATCTTGTTAACCTTTTGAAAATCCCCAAAAGCTCATTACAAAGCTGCTGAATTCTGGTGTAACAAAACCTTATATTAAAGTATTTACCGTCCTCTTAGAAAGTCCATTACTTAAAAGAAATAATACATTCGAGTTAGTTGGATTTTATCATGGTCTGGCAGGCAGAGAAGTGTCAGACAGTGATGTCAAATTAAATTATCCTAGGAAAATCATTATAGAAATAATGGGAGAAATAATTTCTCAGCTGATGTTAAACAATAAGCTGTTCTCTGCTTGAATTAATGTCAAGTTTACAGGGTAACGTGCATCTCAGAGAAAAGACTCATGAAGAAAATGTGGTACCTTTCCTATTCTATTACTTTTCCCAGTTCTTGGAAACTACGTGCAATACCCTTGGAGACACTGGTTTTCAAATGGATTTGTTGCACAAAAGCTGATTAATTTTCTTCTCCAAATGAGGGACCTGTTTCAAGAAATGTTGCATATTAAATTCTACTTACTGAAAATATGCATTTATGACATTTAAATTATATTCCCCGATGTAAGCACTTAATTTTATTATAATTCCTATCTTGATCTAACTTCACAGTCATTACCAAATAGAACAGTGTGGATATTTGAGTAGAAGCACAATGACTGAGTTGATTTTGATGCTCCCAAGTAAAAGCAGAGTAAAACCTTGGCCTTACTGAAATCAGTGAAAGAACTGCTGCAGTTTTACTGGAATCACTATTACACTCTTTACAGTCTCCCTTCATCTGACATGAAAGAAAAAAAAAAGATTTACTGTATTCTACACATAATATTCATTCCTGAATTTCTTCTTCAGTTTTCACTCATAAATAAAGTAAGATGAAAATATGTCTCAAGGTTTGTTCTGCATTTTGGGAGAAAATGTACAGAAGGGAGCCTTCAGTGATAGCTGTGGCCAGTGAATAAACCAGAAGCTTCATTATAGTTTTAAAATTGAAAGAAACCTTTTAAATTATTTTACATACTTATTTATTTGAAAGTACTTTCACTTCTCATTTCTCTCAATGAGAAAATAACACTTTGCAACTTTTTCAGTACTC
Source organism: Phylloscopus trochilus trochilus (assembly GCA_016584745.2). Lineage (NCBI taxonomy): Eukaryota > Metazoa > Chordata > Aves > Passeriformes > Phylloscopidae > Phylloscopus > Phylloscopus trochilus. The sequence continues at coordinate 38,482,832 of WQNJ02000546.1, forward strand.
TATTCTGCAAATGTATGCACACGAAAGAACTTGCTCTTACTGCTAAGATAGTACTAATTGTATCATGCTGACAAAGTTGGTTTTTTTTTTTCTCAGACATTACTCTGTGGGCAGCAGTTGTTGGTGTCAGCTGTAAAACTGCTGATGAACACTGTTGTTGCAGCCCAGAAAACCAATTGTACCATGGGCTGCATCCAAAGCAGTGTGGCCACCAGAGCAAGGAAGGAGATTCTATTCCCCTGCCATGAGACCACACCTGGAGCACAGCATTCAGCTCTGAGGTCCTCAGAACAGGAAGGACATGGACCTGTTAGTCCAGAGGAGGGCCACCAAGATGATCACAGGAATCAAACACCTCTCCTACAGCAAAAGCTTGAAAAAGTTGAAACTGTTCAGCCTTGAAGAGCCCCTGAAAGCTCTGGGGAGACTTTCTGGTACCTGAAGGGGGCTTATAAGAAAAATGGGGACAAATTTTTTAGCCTGTTGCAAAAGGACAAGGGGTAATTATTTTAAGCTGAAAGAGGGTCGATTTAGATTAGATATAAGGCAGGTTTTTACAATGAAGGTGTTAAAACACTGCAAGAAGCTGCCCAGAGACGCGGCACACCAGCCCTGGTAACATTCACAGTCAGATTGGATGGGCATTGGAGAAACCTGATCTAGCTGAAGATGTCCCTGCTCATTGCAGGGGGGCAAGACAAGACCACTTTTAAAGGTCCTTTCTGACTCAAGCCATTCTGCGATTCTGCAAAAGACAACACACATTTAATAAAAAAAATGTTTCAAAACAGAAAAGCTAAACCTTCAGATTTGCCTTGTTGCATTTAAGTGTGGGATGGCTCATGTGAAAACAATTTACTTTACCAAGCTTCAGTTAATGAGAACAGAATGCACCTGTCTCAGACATAATACTCAAAGACATACTATGTCCACTTCTCCTGAAGCATCCCTTTATCTTTTGCTCATCATCTGTGCTAGGTGTAAAAAAACCTGGTTAGGCAAGTCTTGACATCTAGAGCTGGCAGAGTTGCAAAATCAAATGGACAAACACTGTGCCTACAAAACCTGTAGGTCCAGCTTTTCATTTGTCTGCTTCTTATGACAGCAAGAACTCAATATTAGGTTGCTCATTAACTCTGTCTGTATTGCTGGGTGAACTCTGACTGCATTCTAAGGAAAAGAAAGAGTAGCTTCAACTCCATTAACTCAATGTTTGTGTTTCAGTTTAGCTTTTTGCGTGCAAATATTTTACCTCACAAATTTGCTCTGCTTTTTATTTTTAATTTTATCAACTTTTAAGTAAGGGCCTCTATATTTCTGAAATCCTTCCATGAAACCCATAACTTCGAAATTTCCTAAATAGTTTTGGCAAACTAGAACCCTCTCTAATAAAACTCTCTCCATTAAAAGCTATAAGCACATAAAATAATCATACCAGTACGTATTTTTAAAGATGAGATGTCAAAATATTCAAAATACTTTTCTTATGGAAACTGCAAATGTACTAAAGCCTGGTTTTACTGTCAAGGTCAAATTCTACAATCTCCTGTCAGAAAAACTTCCCTAGACTACACTGGAACCTGAAGGCATTCAGGCAAGTGAAAAATACATACCGCAGTAGAAACATAACATATGGGAAGAAAAACTAGAAAAATTATCAAAAGTATAGAATAATACAGCCTGTTATTTCAGCCAGCTGGTTTGGTTTCGCATCAGATTCTGCTCCCATATTCCAGTGACTCAGTAATGGAATCTAAACTTCCATTATAATTCATTAGAAAAGGACTCGTCTGGCTCTGGATCATGGTGTTTATGAAGTTTTTATACAGTTTGAAAGACTTCCATTTCATCCATGCCTCTCTTCACATTTACACTCATGTAGGAAATGTCATTCCTATAACCAGAAACAGAAAATATGAACTGCTCATAATGAAAAGTGTTGGACATTTGCAGTTGTACAAACAGTCATCTCCATTTCAACTTTTTTTTTTTCTTGATGATAATTTTCTTTGCACATATTTGTTCTGCTGACTTCTGACAAAAGAAATGCAGAAAATATAGATCCTTCCAATTAGGCTTTGTGTTTCCCTGAGCTTTGCAGAGCTGCTCTGCCAGGGGCAAGTCCAGAGAGACAGGATTGATTAGTGTGCTAGTGGAAAATCTCTACAAACCCACCCTCCACAGGAAGCCACAGACCCAACAGATAAGGTGAGGATAAAGTAGGTACACGGCATTTCCTTCCTCATCTCTTGCCATCACACAGCAGAAGCTATTAACTGCTCCCTCCAAAACCACAGCAACGTCAAGCCCTGCAGTAAAATGCCATAAAACAGTTTAGTGTGAAACAAGGTAGAGCACAACAGAGAGCTGGGAGAGATCAAGTAACATGCCAGTGCTTTAAATTCTTCCAAAATAGGCATTTGCCAAATGAAATCACCATGTCCAGAATGCCTGCAGGACAATGCAAAACCACTCTAGCAGGGCCTGCCACTGCAGCCTAAGAACACTAACTCCTTCCCAGTCCTCATGAGGCTGTGATGATGCTAAGTCAGAGCCTGACACACCAACCATGGGTCAGTATTCCAACTTCATTCCACAAAATGCCTCAATGCTCTCTGCTTCCTTCTTATATTTGTCTCTGCTTCAATGGGCAGCAAAGAAACCATAAAAAGACACACCTTTTCATATTCTCAAGTAATACATTTTACTATGAATGCATGTATTTACATAATACTCTATTTCTTCCAATGAATTTTTCCCTCTACCTCTTATCTAGAAACCTAAAGTCAGAAGACAATCTTTGTTGGTGAATGCAGCTGTTACCCCTTGCTGGCCAGTACAAATGGACAGGAGCCCTCTAGAGAAAAGGAAAAGAAAATTGATCTGCATAGTCAGGTAAAAATAAACTGTCCCTTGGGCAGAACACCAGGAATAGTTTTGTTAGTGATGATTTTTCCTATGCAGCACATGCTGTATTTTGCAGGATTTTAAAAGGTCCCATTTATGCACTTGGTTCTTGAAATACACACTGACAAACAACATCAGTAGAGCATTTTCTTAGGTAAATTGATGAATACTAAAACGAATTCTGTAAGTCTGAAATTATCTGGCCTTCTATATGATCTCCACATAATAAGCACAACTTTCTAGACACCCTGTGCTGGGATTAGATACATGGGTGTTCTGACACAGCTGATTTATGTGTAACCTTCAGATGCTTTGCAACTGGCAGGGATAAGATGGTTAAGCAGGCTTAAAATGGTTAATGGTCATGTCAACTCTGGATCTTCAACCCACTTGCAGACCTAGTCAATAATTCTCTTAAGTGTACTTGGCAACCTATGTACGTTTGTCTCACTTTGAAGCTCAGGGGATATGTCCATGTTACAAAATAACTTAGGCCGGGATACTCAGCAGAAACTGCTCCTGTGCTGGCAGCTTCAGCATGAATGCTGAAGTTGGGATGTGCATTTAGAACAAAAAACAACTAGGTTCAGGAAGGCAAACCAAAGATGATTAAGGTTTCAAAACTGTTGGGGAAGATTACTACGTGTCCCACATCTCTACGCTCTGGATGGAGGGAAGATTTCCATTTCCAGCACCAATGAATTCAGAAATTGTTAAAGAAGCATTTTTCAATAAATATTTAGCAATAATCACTCCAGAAAGGCAAGACATATTGCAGAGATGTTCTTATTAGATTTGATTACCTGACATACTGCTGGGAGTTATGGATATGTAATCATTCTTGTCCTTCTTCTGTCACCAATGTCACCTGCCAAAAAAGAGGAAAAAAACTCCATGTAATATGTTCATAAATGCTCATCTGCAGAATACCACTAACATTTAACCAAGATGGAACCTTCTGGATCTTGAATAGCATGGTCCATGCCTGACGCCTTAACACATTAAATTCAAAGTACTTTGCTTAGCTGCATGAGGTAACAAATGTAAACAGGGTCCAAAACATGGTGGACTGGAGGAGCTATGGTTAACAGGGATTTGTCTATGTCTATGTCTAAAAGCTTATGCCTACTGATGTGGGAAAAAAAATGCTTCTGTCCACTTCATGGAATACTTTAACCTTTTTTTTCTTCTTCTTCTTTTTTTTTTCTTCTTTTTTTTTTTTTTCACAAGTTACTCTAATGTTACTCTACTCGTATGTGACTTTAGGAGCTAACTGGTTTCTACTTTACAGTTTCTAATTATGCCCATTACTCTCAGGTTCAGCTGAAACAGAGGATTCAAAGGAATTAGAAATTCTCTGTCACATTTACACCGACTCTTACTCAATCATTTGAAACCCATAATTCTTCTGACTTTTACAAAGTTCTGAGATGTAAACAGTAATTTTACTCGTACAGTAGAAAACTAATTTACATGTACTTAACACTTAACTTTTGAACAATGACATCCTCTATTTTATTAACAAGACATCTGCAGCTGTGAAAAAATGAATGAGGCCTTTTAAAGCTTTGTTTTTGATATTTAGATTGTGTCTCCTTTCATATGTCCATACATACACACACACATAGACATACTGACTATACTCTTCCTCTGTTTGGTAGCAAAGATCGAAGCCCTGCAAGCTAATTTAGCGCCATGAGAGAAAGTCATGGATACCAGTTAAGACAACATCCTTCAGCCGTGCTGGTATTTATACCAGCCCTCATGTTTTTCACACAGAGGCATCACAGGCAGCGTGCCCTTGCTCAGCCATCCCTGCCCAAAACACAGTGCCCAGCTGGATGATCCCAGCTCGCTCTCTAGTTTAAGCGCCAACAATCCAACCAAGCAGAGGCAATCCTAAAGGCATTACTCCAGAATAGCGACAAGATCTCATTAGAATTTTTAAGTAAGAAATCCCGGGCCTACAAGTGACCCCAATAATGCCTGTGGAAAACTAGCCTGAGAACACAGTCATGCCCTCTGGAACATCCCCCTGTGGTCAGCACTGGTGAGGCCACACCTCAAGCACAGTTTTGGATGAGTTTTACCTCACTTTAAAAAGAACATTGAGGTGCTGCAGCATGTCCAGAGAAGGGCAACAAGGCTTGTGAAGAAAACGTGTCCTGTGAGGAAGGGCTGAGGGAGCTGGGGTTGTTTAGCCTGGAGGACGGGCTCTGGGGCAACCCCATCCCTCTCTACAATTCCCCGAAAGGAGAATGTAGTGAGGTGTGACTGCAGTGAGAGAACCAGAGAAAATGGCCTTCAGCTGAGACAGGGGAGACTCAGAGTAGATATTACATAAATTTTTTTGCTGTTAGAGGGGTCAGGCATTGGAGTAAGTTGCCCAGAGAGGTTGTGGAGTCACCATCCCTGGAGGGGTTTAAGAGGCATCTGGATCTGGTGCTGGATGATGTAGTTTAGGGGTTACTGTGGTAGTTCTGGGCTGATGTTTGGACTGGATAATCTAAAAGACCTCCTCCAGCCTTGTTAATTCTGTGATTCTATTAACAGAAATTACCTCTCTTTTAACGTTAGTGTAGAAGTCTCATTTTAGAGAGGAAGTAGAACCTCTCTCAAATTGTCCTGATCATCACTTTATTGTATGAAACTGGTCTTTGTTAACAAACTTGTAGATTTTCGGTCTCTCCATCCATTCAGCGCCCTGTCCTGTCCCTGTCCCTGCTTCCTCTTGGCCACCGTTTCCTCACACAGGGAGCCTTTCCCTTGAAATAAATATCCTTGCCTAGCAGCGGGCTGAACATGGAGCACAGCTGCCGTGTTTAGGCGGGGGTCAGAACGAGAGAGCGGGTGAGCCGCACCGCCGGGTAATTGATGTACCTGCGGCGCTTCCCCTCAGCCCATCGGCCTCCGGGGCGCTCCCACCCCTCAGGCTCTGCTCCGCTACAGGCGGTGAGGGCGGCACGCCCCGAGCCCGGGGCACCGCTTCGCGCCCCGCAACCCGAGACGGGGTGCGCGGCAGGGAGGGCCATGCCCCGCGCCCACCCACGGCCGGCTGCCGGACGAGAGGCGCAGGGCAGCGCCGCAGGGAAGGGGCACCGGGAAGCTCGGCGGGGAAGGGGCGCCGGGAGGAGCCACAGGGAAGGGGCACCGGGAAGCTCGGCGGGGAAGGGGAACCGGGAGGAGCCGCAGGGAAGGGGCACCGGGAAGCTCGGCGGGGAAGGGGCGCCGGGGGGAGCCGCGGCCTCCCCGCCCTCCCTCAGGCAGAGCCCGCGGCGCGGCGCGGCAGCGCCCCCTGGCGGCCCCGCGGGAGAGGCCCGCGGCGCAGCCCGGAGCGCCATTCCCGGGTTTTCCCGTCAATCCGTGTGCCTCCTTGCCTTAACCGGGCACGTCTGCCTATAGCTATAAATTAAATTAATTGTTACTCCAAAAGGTCGGAATTGTTCTTGACTAAAAAGAAACCGAAACATTAAAGAACCAGAAACACCCCCACAAGACACAAACACACATACACCCCCCCTCTCCCAAATAAAAAAGTACAGGAAAAAACCAAACAAGCCCATAGTCATAGACTATCCGGTGCTGGAAGGGACCCACAAGGATTGTCGAAGTCCAGCGCCTGGCCCTGCACAGGAGAACTCCAGGAGTGTGATCCTGATGGGTCCTTTCCAGCTCAGTGTATTCCATGATTCTGTGATTCTGCGGACGGCACCAGGTGCCTGAGAGCGTTGCCTTGGGCTCCTGGAGCTCTGGCAGCCTTGGGTCTGTGACCACTTCCCTTGGGAAACAATTTATTTTGTCCTTTCTAATTTCCTAGTGATCTGAAATGATTTCTCCCTGTAGTATATTATACTGAATGGAAAGTACTGATTTCAGGATATAATGTTCATCCTATTTGCAAAGCAAGCAAAACTTACTACAGTTTTACGAAGAAACTTCTTTACATGAGGGATGCAGAGCACTGGAACATGCTTCCCTAGGAAGTCATGGAGTCTCCCTCTCTGGAGACATTTAAAACACACCTGGACACGTTCCTGTGTCACCTGTAACCTGCTCTAGGTGACCCTGCCTTGGCAGGGAGGTTGGACAGGATGATCTCCACAAGTCCCGTCCAACCCTAACATGTCTGAACTGGTAAAATATCCTCCAGCATACATGTGACAATGTGTTTTTACCTCATCTTTTCTCCAAAGTAAGGCACCTGCGACTTCATCTGGGCTCCTAGAAAAGGCAGAACCTCTTTAATCTCATAAGGGAAGAGCAAATACTCTGCTTGATATTTGCTATGTACAAACCACACGACCAGAGGCGACAATGCAAGGTCTTCCTTTTTGCTGCTGACATCTTGTGGAACTTCAAAATCCTTCACAGTTTGTCAATCCAGATTTGAGAGGACACAAATTTAGATCAGGCCTCCAGTAAAAATCAGACTCTGACCCATACCACCACATCATGGGACGTCGTGAACCTCAACAATAAGCCATTTCCCAGAATTTAATTGTGGTTTGGTGACTCAGTGACACACAGGCATACTTGAAGCAAACACTTAAGTGTTTTAAACAAAAATTCTGCCCCTCCTGTAAATAATTACTTGCTAAACCTAAAATTATTGGGTTTGCACCAATCTATTAAAAAGGACGATAAAAAAAGGATAAATACAATGTTCTGTATGAAGAAAAAAATTCTAGTTATCCTGGGAGTTTTGCCATTTTCCCTGATGAGACTAGGACTTGGCATAAAAGCAGCTGTCACTTGTGTAAAAAAACTAATTACGAAATAACTAAGAAAAGTTGGTCTTTTGTTTTGAAGCATTACACTAACATATCTGGCTTTGGTAGTCTTTTTGTGTGCCACAGTTTAAAATGGAGAGTGTGCATCCTCTTTTTCTCCTCATACCTGCCTAGAGGTAAAGTTTCTTGGAGCAGGTCTTGATGTTGCTGTAAATGTACAACATCTTGCCCACTGGCATCTCCACTAGGTCAATTTGGCAACTGCCAAAAGATACACAGTAACTGGGCCCATTTGTAATACCTGCTTTGTGATGATTATTTAAACCATTAATTAAAATAATGATAAATAATAATTAAAATCATAGTGTTAATTAAAATATTTTATGGTTTTAATAATCTTCCCAAATGTCTTGGGATCTTTTCTAAAGAGTGCTTTTATACTGCATTTTATATGCCAGAAGTAATTTCCTATTTTTCTTTCCAAGGAATGTGGCCCACAGATGGAAACATTGTGGAAATACAGAACTATTTATCCATTCTGGCACATATATAGCACTGTCTTCTGAAGGCACAACACAGTTTCTACTTCACATGAGCAAGAATATTAAGCGGTGTCTACATTAATTGTAGCCTGTTCCTCTTGAAGGCATAGTTGTGTAAGATGTTGTAGGCAATCAGGTTCTTTTTAAGAGTTTACAGCTAAAAAGTACGTGAGCAGGCACAAATGGGAAGGATGCAGATGAGTCACGGATGAGTCTCCACTACATCAGGCCAGTAATGTCTGGGGGTCTTTACGGACACTGCAGAGTAAGTTTCTTTCTTGCCAGAAGTGACACAATTTTTATGGCTAAGCTTTGCTAACGTCACAGGGAGCAGGGAGCAGGCTTTGTTAGATTATCTTTTGTGTGCTGAGCACTTACTTGCCCACAAAAGAGCTACCCAAGGTCTCATGGCTCTGAGTCACAGTCCCTGAGCACGCAGCATCAATTCAGAGGCTGCTGTCTCACACATCCCGCATGACCTCCCTGCTAGAGGGTTGCAGCAGCAGACTGGGCACTGTGCTCTTTCTCCATCACTGGCATTATACCCTACTCTTTCTTTGTTGTTGTTGTTTTGTTCGATTTTTGGTTTTCTTTTTTTAAACAAGGTGGTCATCATGATCATATTGGATTCCTGAAATGAAAGCAGCAAAATGCATACTGCATCCTGATACACAGTATTGTTTCAGATCTACAGCCCTGCACCAGGAAAATAATATTCTTATACTGCCCCTAAAGACATTTGAAAAAAGACATCTTTGGAATCTTCAGCTCCCCTGGCCTGATTAGGTGATATTTGGAATTAATCCTTAGGCTCTGGTCTCCACTACACAAGCACTGTCTAGCCATATTGCCAGTTACTGCACATGCTTACTTTTTCCATAATGAGAGGCGATTAACCAATTAGCATTAATCAGTGTAGTTAGGTGTTTTCCCACTTTCAACAAGTGCCTCCTCCTTCACATGAATGCATCAGATTAACCAATGACTATCTAACAGGAGTTTGCTGCCCAGGGGATGAGAGTGTTTTTGACTGTATTCTAATGCTTCAGATTCAAATGGTGGCTGCCAGACTCCTCTAGGCCAGGACCAGGGTAATTTTGTGGTTTTAATCCTGGTTCCTGTCCATACCATGAACTGCACACCTTCTGGAAGGCCTCAGGCTTCCCTTCCCACTCATCAAGCAGCTGCACAGGGTGGACAAGCACTGCTGCCTCCTGTCTCTTCTCAAGGCAGGTGGGAAAAGCGATTTGGCACCTTGCAGAAGCACTGACAAGCTGCCCAGCTCGTGCTGGACTACTCTTGACATCCCCTTTTCAAAGCCATAGGAAGGACCATGGGGCAACCTGGCTCATTTGCACAAGTCCCTCCTGTAACCCTACCTGCAATGCCAATGCCTCTGGCTTATCCCTGGCACTTTTAACAACACTCCTACACAAGGCTCGCAAGGAGCTGGGCTGCCTCCAGGGAGGCTGAGAAGAGGGGCAGGCTGCTGGCAGATCTGGGGATGGGGGGATGCCTGCCCAGGTCCTGGGAGCTGAGCAGGGGGCACTGAGCAGGATAGCAGAGCATGTAGGTTTTGGAACCGAGCACAGGGGGGAAGCTGCATCTCAGTCAGAGCGAGAGCTCCAGGACACCAGCCCCTCATGCTCTTCCATTCCACAAGTTATGGCACTGTTTTTTTTCTTGGGGGCTATCTTGGTTTGGGGGTGATGAATTACGGGATTTATCATCTGAATATTTTGTTCTGTAAACTCCCTCTGTGGAAGTTGCTCTCACTTTTGTCTTTAGTGAAAAATCCAGAATAGCAACTCCGCATCAGGAAAAATTACAAGGTAGCCCATAGGCTGTTATTGATGCCAAACTGAATTTTTAAATTTCTTTTAATATTTAATATTTCAATATTTAACAGTGAAGCAGAGTTAGTATTTTGGAGCAGTTACACAGAGGATTTTGCAAGTTATACATATTCAGTATAAAACATACTAGACTACGGCTTATGGTACATGATGCATTTATCATGAGTATTTCCTCCCTTGCAAAACATAATGGACAAGCGTGCATTGCATGAGAAATAAAAATCTATCTCGTTTTCCAAATATGTTTATCTTTGGAAAAGCACCCATAAGAACTAGCTTGTAGGCACAAGCTCAGAAGTGGGCTTTGACTCATGCGTTTTATTGCTAGCATAGCTCAGCTCACGAGGACACAAAAACATGCAATAAAGCACAAAATCAAAACCCACAGTGCACAGTTTATCTGTATAAACATTTGCAGTCTATCCCAAAACCTAAGAACAAAAAGGCAAAGAGCTGTTGAGCGTTTTAACAGGAACATCCAGTAATTCTGTGTAATATCCTCCTCACACAGACTCAACTCATGCTCAGCTCTGTGCAGGCATCAGCAGATTTTTTTTTTACAGCATGAAAGCCAGAAAATTATTACATGCAGACAATAAGTCTCGTAAAAGATAACGGTAACTTCACTGTTTAACAGGTTTTTGAAAGCTCTTGTGTTTCAATAACCAGGTCTGCAGGATGAACACTACTGAACTAGACAGAAAAACGAATTCGTCCTTTAGAATCGTTGTACTATTGTACTAAGGCTTTGGATCTGGCATATGGTTTGCAGGACAGCCTGAATGATAAAGCTTGATTTGAACATAGCTACCAAAAAAAAAAAGAAAAAAAAAAAAAAAAGAGAGAGAGAGAGACCCAGCACTGCAAAATAAAGTAATGAAACACAGAAACAAAATAGAAGTTGTTTTTATGATTTCATCAAAACTTAATGGCTTACTGTCCTGGGGTAAATATATCTTTTTATAAGTGGAAAATATAATAATGAATTATTATGCATGGAAAATATAATAATGCATTTCTTCACAGGAAAAAAGAAACAGAATTTTAGTGTGTCTGTTGGTCTCCCAGTAACCTGAACAGATTAGAAAGACAGTTTTGTAAGCATCATTGAAAGAACACAGAGGGAGACTGTAATATTACCTTTAAACCACCTGAGCATCAAGCAGAAAATGGAACATGTAATTCTCCTCTTGCCCTGTACTTACAGAAATGAGTAATGTTATCTCATTTCCAGAGTATCTCAAATCACTTATTATCATGATCTGGAGCTGCTGATTGCCCCTAAGATGTAAAGGCTCTAAGAAATCTACTTACATTCAGCTTAACACTAGGTCAGCATAATGGGCTGCAGCCTTCTCTTCACTTTACTTCATCCCCCAGCAGAAATGTCAGCTCTTCAGCACTTTGCTTTGACCTACTACATGTGTACACAGGAGGGCATGAGAGGAGCACAGAACTGCAGACAGCCCTGCTCAGCCGCTATAAGCAGGGTTCTATTGCCTGTGAGTGATTTTCTTAACATGAAGTGTTACTGCGTGAGCTAGCCAGCTTTGCCAAAGAGTAGCTGATCTGGAACTGTGAATTAAGTGATGTTTGCATCATTAAAGATTTAAGCCTTTATTGACAAAAACTTCTACCAGCTTGAATAAATATCCAGTTGAGCAAGGATCCTGGAGGGCCGAGAATTATAGAAAAGCAAGGGGTGGGGCGGGGGTGGTTATACAAAAGATCTCTAAATTGGGTGGTAATTTTGTGGGTTTGTAAGATACTTCATGGCTTTTGTGTTCTTTCTCCAGCACACGGGTGTTCCATTCAGACAACAGCTTTGACATAAAACGCTCCTTGTCTGTTTCGTTCTGTTGACTCGGGAAACATTAGCTCTCCCTGAAATTTCAACAAGGGACAGTTTATCTTCGATGCTAATTTCTCTTATTACTCACTTAGAAGTGTATATTAGATGAAGGCTGTCTTGAATTACCTACCTACTCTGCAACTGACTGATGTTCATTAATCCCAAAGATAATAAATTTCAAAGACTTTCTGTGAAACTGGTGAATTTTCCCTCCTATGATGGAATAGATAAGGAAAAAGAATATTCTCTAAATGTCAAGAGGGGAGGTACCTGGATGAATCTTGTTAACACGAATGCATTTTGTCAATGCATTTTATATATGCTGTGCCTAAAAAATCAGTGAAGCAGAAATGAGTATGTTCTAATCTACAAATGTCACTCTGAATAGGGATAAGTATTACCCTAAAGATTGGTACTGGCATTTGTTTGAGCTATTTTCAGGGTTTCAGATATAAACAGCAGAATTAATTCTGCTTTAGGCTTTCTGTTTTTCTTAACCAGAGCTTCAGAAAGTCACCACTTAGTTGAAAGATTGAATTCTAAAATGAAAAAAAATCTAAATGAAAAATTGTTATCTATATTGCAGGCTTTGAGTTACAGTGTGCAAATATATAGAACTTTTCAGAAAGCCTTGGAAAACAAAACAAGAGATGCTTTTACAGCTATGGATTTAGCCTCATGGGTTTTGTCTATTGTGTGACTTGATGAGTTTCCAAATTTGATTCTATTTTTCTTAAAAACTGATAGCTTAATTGCCAAACCACTGAATTCTGAAATGCTTGACACAGATTCCAGACCTGAAATATATGGCTTAAACTCAATTATAATTGGGAACAAAATTTGAAGGAGTTGATCTTCAACAAAATCAAAGTAAGAGACCAGAACAAGAAGTTAGTTGTTTTCTGAAATCTATATCCCTGGCCAGCAAGAACTATGGTGGGTGAATAAAGTCTAGCTAGAATCTGTGCAAGATCCTTTCCATAAGTCAAACTGGCAGACCTGGAGCCTTTGCCTGCCACTGCAGAAGTGGTTCAAAGGAAAAGGGCATCAGAGGGTTGATGACAGTGTGACACACACCAAAAGAGAACAGTGCATCTCTGGATGTGTAGGTTCAAGCTTTATATCAAGCAGTAAAGCACAAAACATCCCTGAAGGTACACTGAAAGCACACCAGACACACAAAAAAGTATGACTAATAGAAAGGGAGGGACAAACATGTAAAGTTAAGTGATTATGGGGCTGGACTGACAGATATCTATTGAGAGTTAACTATGGCTTGGTGAAGTGACGAGGGAGTGAACACAGGATAGCCATGCTGAGAAGAGGGCAAGGAATGATAGAAGTATGTGATTGCTATGGGAAATTTGGTCAAATTATGCTAATGGTTACTGGTGGACATGTAATTAGGTTAGCAGGCAGCTATATTTAAAAAGAAAAAATCATGCCTGGTTTTAATTGATATTTTGAAATGGAAAACTTCATATTGCTATTTCTGAGGTTCACCCAAAAGCTTATTTTTCAAAAGAAAAAATTCAATGACTTCAGTAAAAATTAGGCTCAAATTGGAGAAAGCTTTCTGCAAACATCCTCTCTGAAATTTCAAAACACAAACCACATGTTTCATAGATACATAAATACATTTATAATTATTATAAATAAATAAAGAGTTTCAAGTTACCAGGCAATAAGCTAGTGGTCATAAAATATGACTGTATTAAAACTATCTAAATGCCCATTTGCTTCTGGTTTTGGGCAGACAAAAGTCATGGAGAGAAGGAATAATAGTTTTGAAAATGAAGTAGAAGCTCTTATTTCACTTTTTTTTAACAGAAAACTGCTTGTACCCTCTGTAATGGCTTTGTCTGCGTAACCAGCACTGCATGTAGTTAACTGGATTTCAGCTGAGGATTTTTACAGCTCAGAAGTTACTGTATTCAAAGTCCTATTCCCTTTTTTTTTTTTTTTTTTTTTTGTAAGCAAACACATTATGGCATATTCCCAACTAAATAATTCACTGATTTAATCTTTAAGGCAGGCAGAGTTTCCTAAGAGGTGTTCCTAATCTCTGTCACATCTTATACCCTTTTTTCCTGACCTCACTGGGGGCTCAGTGAAGAGAGGAGAGGACAACTACTTCTTCTCAGAAGATGTATATATATTGATATTAACATTAACTACAAACATCATAGATATGTGCCTGCTTTTGTGTGCAGACTGGAAATAAATCATCACATAGCCTAAGTGTTGACAATGGCCTTTCAGTATGTCTGATAAAACAGTGATTTCTTCTTATTTTTTTAGCCCTCTCTTCTTGTTTGCTGCCTCATTTACAGCTAACAATAATAGAATTAAGCCCAGAAATTAAAAGAAAAAGTTTAATCGCTGATGATTTCGCTATCTCTCCCAAGCAAACAACAAAAGTCCACAACCTTTTAACCTTTTCCATCCTATTTGCTAATTACTTATTTTCTAATTAACCCATTATGCATCTGTCAGTGTGTTTTAAATTAAATCACTTTAATTGCTAGTAAGTAGGGTTTATTTAGTTCCTGGTATGGCTGTACGGGGTCATGAGTGGGGAGCTGTTGAACCACTCTGAGTTACAGGTGGCTCTGCAAAACTGCTGAAGTTGCTGAAGATAAAGAGGAGTTAAGCTGCTTTCCTTAGGTGATTTGATTTTAATGTCTAGTGGCATATTTCTAATGGATGAAAGTTTACTGCAAATACAGGAGGTCATTTTTTATTCCCAGTGTGTAGATCACATCAAGCATTATTTTGTTGCTTGAAATAATTTTTAATAAAGCAATAGTTATGCTAATAGTTCTAGAAAATGCCAATACCACAGTGCTTACTTTGCTGTATAGCACAACTCCTGAAATGCAACACAACTATATATTAATAGCCAAATTTCAAAATAAAGAGAATAAAGAAGGCCTAACACATGGGGCCCAGGGAGTTCTGAGGCTAACAGTCAACCCATCAAAAATCTTCATGCAAAACACTATAAAACCTGGTGATAGCTTTAAGGATAGACATAATGTCTAATGAGGACAGACATAAAAGATTTTGTTCTCTGTAGCACAGCCCCCTTCTACCCCTTGCATGACCTGACTCGCTCCACTGACCCTGCAGAAAACACCCACTTTTTGCTGGGTTTTGTGCTGGGTTAGTGAGTTGAATTATCCCTGTGAGGTGGCTGGTGACCAGCACAGCTGGCACCAAGTGGCAGGAGACCACAGTTGCTCAGAGGCAAGCGGAAGGAGATGAGGTTCACCCTGTCTCATAAAACGGCACACCAGAAGAACACAGGATGGGTTGATGTCTTTTGTAATAAACTAGGATATTTATTTATGACTCTGTGCATTGAAATGACTTTTTAATTGTTAAATTATTTCTGAAGCTTTCTGAAACACCTTTGAAGATCGTAAGTCTTGCACTGTGAAAAAAAAAAAACCCTAAACACAACGTAATTCATTTTAGCTCTTTTTGTGTTTAGATCCTTATACACTGAAGGAAGGCACTAAAAAGTGCTAGTTGTATGTTCTGGAGAATGACAGTATGAAAAGCTCAGTCTTCCCTTTAACACTAAGTAAAGTGCCTCCAGTACTACTGAGACACAAGAATAAATTTCCAGCAAGAACCCAAGTCCACATCATTGTTAAGTTACCTAAATGTAACAGTGGGTCAAATAAATAATAAAGACCACACAAAGGAAAGACTTAGCTGACAGCTAGCTAGCTGAACTTGCCACAAAAACATTGTTCTGAAAATCTGTGAACAGCACTAAAACCCAAGACCAACCTAGACGTTAAATGTTTTCTTCCCTGAAAACATTTTTTTCTACCAGAAAAAAGTAAGTGTATGAAATCAGGAGTAAAGTGAATTAAAGAATAGAGTAAATAAAGTAGCTTATGGAGCACACATGAATAAGACCTACAGTAACCCATCCAAAAGAAAATCTTTCTGAGCAGTGAGGAAGCTGCAATGGACCTCTTCAGCTTGCTATGTCACCTATTTATCTCACTTTCACCTACAGGCTACCAAGACATGGCTGGAAAATTCTGGTGCAGCATTTTGCTGCTGCCAGATTTCTACTACTGCATTCACCCTGATGCCTCCTCGCTGATTTCAGTAGCTCCACACCTCCACAGGAAGCATGCCTGTGGGAAGATCACCTTGCTACCCCCAGTCTTTGTGCCACTCCTCGGCAGAACACCCCATCCCTGCATTTGCTGTGATAACACTTGCACTGTGAGCCAGCTCACAGGCGCAGAGGAGGAACATGAGGGGCTGCAGAATGATGTAAACTAGAACAGGAGACTTTAAATTTTTCAACGAGGAGCTTTTGGACGGCCTTCAGGGACAGCAAAGCCTGTCAGAGAGAAGCCATGAAAAGCTCCACAAATAGATGTATCTGCTGTACAGACAGCGAGGATACAATCAGAAAGCTCGCATTTACTTATAAAAAGTAAAGAATCAAAGATGCAGCAATAGAAGTGCAGTAAGACTCAGAAAGGTATTTCTAACAGCTGATTCTGAATATGCTTTCATGTTATATGTCTCATAAAATAATCCATATTGACTTGTCCTGAGATGATGAGGTTTTGGGCAGGTGTTCTAGAAGCTTAGACTGACAGAGAAAGCCAAACCACTGAAAGAAACAACAGCTTTAAGGGTGGCCTGCTCATAGGTGCACAGAGGCATAGGTCCATGCTGCAGACAACACACAAGGAGTCCAAGCCTCTGGAAGGAAAGCATGGAAAAATTGAGCAGGGGAAATGAAATTGTAAGGCCCTGTTCAGCACCACCTTCTTCCCCTGGGTTGTGAGTTGCACATGCAAAGCTGATTTGCTTTGCCTGGTTTATCAGTGGTTGGCTCAGATCTTTCCAGTTTCACTACTGCCTGCATTCAACCCCTGTTTATGACCTGGAGCACGTATTTAACAAAGCAGTAAAATTAGGGCTCTTGAAAGGGCAGAGGGAGTAGTAGCAGTATGGAAGCAGCATCCTCCCAGTGTCTGAAGCAAAACTCTTGTATGATCAGATACACTTTCCCCAGAAAGCACACCAAGAATCACATAAAGAAATCCTATCCACCTCTTTTATTAAGGTCATTAAGTTCTCAATACTACAGTGTTTCATAATGGCTGTGTGACTGAGGTAACACCAAGGAATCAATCCGAGTTTCTTTGCTCTCCTGAGTCAGTGGGATGAGCCAGGCTTTTCTTTGAATACATAATTCTTTCTTTTGTCCTCCTTTCCAATTTTCCAATTAATCTCTCCTTCTGTTCTAATTTCACATCTTGTTTGTGTAACTGTGCAACAGGAAAACTGGATGTTACATTTCATTCCTGACAGGCTCCACTACCAAATGCCAAAGCCATGGGCCTGATGACTCCATCTCTGTGTGCCGCTCCTGTGCATCTGCTGCCTGACAAACAGATCCTTGAAGAGCATAGCTTCAAGCAGGGGCTATCAATCACCATTCAAGGAAAACTTTGTTTTAAGATACCCAGCAGAGATGATTTCAAAGGTTAGCAGGAAGATGCTGAATCCCACCTGGTATGGAGTGCCAGGGGCAAGACAGTGATAAAGCAAGGAGTGCTCCCAGAGGTACAGCACACTGAACAGTTCCAAGGAACTGAAGAATCTTCTGGTTAAAGTTCTACATAAACACACTGCAGTGGTAAGGGATGGAAGATACAAATGTGAGGATTACCCCAAGTCAAGTTAGCAGATGAATTTTTGCTGCTTATCTCAGGAAAGATTGCCCTGGAAATAAAGACCATAAGGAAGACAAAGAGAGTCAAGGGGAAAACCACAACAAAACAAGTCCCAAACACAAGACAAGATAGAAATCGCTATCTTTTCAGTAGATTTCAGTCCTCCATTTATTTAACCGTTTCTATTTAACTAATATACAGTTTGATTTTAGCCAGACACTCAGAGACAGTTTTTTATGCTACTCACATGAATCAAGAGAAGCAAAATGGGAAATCATCCATGTACTGCTGATACTGAGGCTTCCCGTAATTTATCTCAGCAGCAACACATAGATATTAAAAAGGACAGTGAAAATACATGATCTTAGAAGTGATATTCCACATACTTCCCACCAGGCTTATCTGGAAACATGCTCAAATAAGCATCAGAGATATTCTTTTCCTGTTGCTTTTCAGTGTCTCAAGTAGAAAAATATTAAGTGTGAAAAGCAACACACCAGTCTAAATTAAGGGTGTGGGCATTTTCCCATCCAGTGATGGGAAGGAGCTACTCTATCACAGCAATTTTAGAATTAATAAGTTTCATAAGTATTAATAGATGGATCTAATCTACATTCAATGTTATCCAAATTACCTTGTGCTGAAAGAACAAGTTCTGTATAACAAAGAGAAACAAATGAAGCTCACACAAAAATAATTAAAGTTGGGGAGTTGCAATGGGAATTGGAGTCAGCACTGCCTCATGCTCCGTGTTGAAAATTTATTCTTACGGTAACCCAGCTTCCTCATCCATAAGGTGGAGATGATAATACTGCCTTCAGTTCCAACAGTATGCCAGTGAGATCTACAGATAAACCACCAGAACTGCTATTATTAATATCATAATGCTTGGCATGCATTTTTTAATTCAAAACAGTTTTACAGAATGCATTTCCAGTCTTCTCTCAGTGTTTACTTTTTTTAGACTTCAGGAAAGCTACTCTCAATTTATTTACAACACTTGGGCATATTCTTTGCCATTTACTTTAATTCTATTTTACAGCTTATTAGTTTTATGGGATTCTGTTCTCTGTACGATGTGAGAACACAGGAGTGGAATGATTCAACTAACATCAGTTTTACCAACCAGCCAGATTTAACAGGCTATTTCTTGTTGTATCCTATAAACACAGTGAGCAGCCAATCTGATAGTTAATGATGCAAACCATAAGCAGAGCTAGTGTTTTGTGCCAAGATACAATATGTGGAGATTGCAAAAGCTCATAGTGAAATTTATGTGGAAAAACAATACAGCATGGAGGATTCTGTTATTTCATGCAATTCAAAACAGAGTATCTCTCCTATGAAAAAGAGAGAGATTAATTAGAAAAAAACCAAAGATATTGACAGAATGAGAGAACACCTCGTATTGTTTGTAGATGGTATCTGCAACCAGCTGTGGGAAAATTTTATCAGAACAGGATTCCCAGATTTATTTTCATGCTCTGCCATCCACTAAGAGACTTTGGTCTAAATGACAAAGCAGTTTGCTTGTATGGGAAGCACAAAATGTACTAGCTTCTAGAGAGGGCTTATTTTTTAGTATCTGTGAAGTTGTTGGAGAATCTTACATAAGAAGTTATTTATAATGACTTAAAAATAGAATTTTCTTTGAGGTATCCTATCCAAATTATAGAAAAAAAAAAGACTGAAGAAACAGGATGAGATGTGAGGCTCATATTTTTTAAAAAAATAAATCTTTGTAGGTCTCTCAAAAAGGAGACTGGTATACTAGCAGCATTTTCTGAACTGGCACAGAAGCTACAGGGAATAGTGGACTATAAAACACTGTCCTTGATTACATACAGACAATAAAATAAAAAAAAAAAGTCTTAAAAATTCAGAATGAAATAGCAGAGTTGGCAGTAATGACCTGATTCACAGTTCCTGAGTGCAATTTGACAGTACTGGATCATTAGGAATGTCTTAGTAACACAGACATCTCTCCTGAACAAACCGACATCGCTACAATCCATCAATTTTCTGGAGTTTCGTAACCACACTAGGCTTTATTTCTCAGGTATTGTGGTCAACAGTTATAGCCAAAATATGTGTCTCTCTTCCAGTTATCTTTTATTCAACCATATATCCTTTTGCTACATTTTACAAGTATTTCTTCATTTTCATTTTATTCATCCTTACACTTTTTTTGTGGAATAATGGGCTATAAGTCATGAAAAATCTGCTCAGCTGTAGAAATAAGTATTCTGTTTGAGCCTTTATGACAGATTTAAGATGTCATTGTCAGCTTTAGGATATCTGTCTGTATTACTCATCCTGCCAGCATTAAGACAGTAAGAGAAAAGATAAGGGTCTGCTGGAAGGCCCACGAAGCCAAGGGAGTATTTCTACTGACATCAGCTATTTTGTACCATGTTCCTCTAGCAGGGGATTAGGACACAAACAAGAACTTCTCATGCCAAATTCTGTTTGTCTTCATTTGCACTCATTTCCCTTGAGCCAGCTCAATAAACTCTACTGGGACTGTCACTTCTGCACCCTTTGTACAGGTTTCAGTGATTTCTCTGATGGGTGAAGGGGAGCCTGGCAAGAGATGGCTGAGTGCCACAGACAGGGAAAGGGGAGGGCAGAGGACCTGCTGGGGAGTACAGCCACACAGGGCCATCAGGACCAATCCTGTCACCTGAGGCCAGGTTTACAAGTTTGAGACGGATGGGGAAAAAATGGGATCAAGGTGGGAAAAAAGCAATTAAGGCTGGGTTGTTTATTGGGGAGGAGACAGGATTGGAGAAAAGAAGTACACGGGCAACAAATAGGAGGGTCAAGAAATGACAGAAGTAGTAACAGCAGATGCAAATGACGTTAACCAGGGCTGCCTGAGGGTAACGATGAGATGGGGGTGCACTTGAGTACTGCAGCCTGTTGTCCCAAATTGGAACAACCAACCAACCAAGCCTGTTGTTCTGAGCACATCATGTGTGCTGACCTGCTGGCGCACTCGGGAGGACTGAGTGGGATGGGCACAGGGGAACATCCAAGGCGGATGGATCGAGCATTCGGTGTTGTCGTGGTGCTGCATGTACCAAGCCTGACAGCATCAGCCTCTTCCTGACCTTCTCCTCACATGCACACCAGCAGAAGGAAACCCTCTCCCACCAACGCTGCGTCATCTCCCCAAAATGGCATCAGCTAAATTGATAAAGGCGGCGGCACTTTTCCATTGGCATAGCTTCGTATGTATTAGGGGCTTTGCCAGGATAATTTCACCAGCTAGGAGGGGATGATTATTTTTAGATGCCTCTGCACAACATATGCATGCTGGAAAAATCATCTGAAGGCATTTCACTGCTTGCCTAGTCCCAAAGAAGGAGTTAATGTCTTCAAATTCAGTAAGTGGAAGAGCAGGTAATGAAACTGAATTGCCCATTTCGTCGCAAAAACGCTACATAAAATTATTGCATTCTTACATTGAAAGCATTATTTTGGAGACAATAGGGACTTAGCTAGAAAACTAGGCAAAAGTCTCTTCCTCACAAATTGTTTTTTTCCCTGGTGCTTTTCTAAAATAACCCTTAGAACTTTTTGCAATTTGTTTCATACAGACAAAATTTTCCTATAAATATTACTGCCTTTAGATACTGCACAAATTATGCTTAAAAGGAGTATACAGTGTATTATCCTCACAGATATCAAATCCAAGTACCCCCACTCAAAGTGTAAACTACTGATGCTGAAATAACTAAGGCTTAGTTTTCCAGCAGACAGATGTTCTGTCTTTGGGTGCCAGCTGTGCTTCTGAAGTTTAGTTCAGATTCTGAAGTGCGATGCCACAGAGCAAAAAGTAATCATATATGAGAGTCACTATACTCAAAAACAAAAAAGGGAACTCTGCAACTCTCAAAGAGAGCTAGACAAAAATAAGGAAAAGGGGACCGTTCATTAAGGAGAAGACTTAAGAAAATTCAGAGACCAGACTGCAGAAAGAAATCTGATTGCCTCCACCCAAGACATGTACCCTAGATATAAACCCAGAAACATCACAAAATATATCGTATCTTATTAATTACAAGGGTTTTTTTTAAAATTAAAATCTGTTCCATTTTTCAGAGACAGTGACTGAATATCTACTGCATAACCACTGAAAAATGTCCACTTGCATTCACAGCACATTTTCAACTGAGCAAAAGCACTGTTCAATGGTACAAAATGCAAACAATTGCACAAAGAGCAGCATAATACTGGAGAATCCAGGCACTCCTAGGAGGAATCTGAGATTTGGGATGTTAGTCACTGCCAGCATATTTCTTGCTTGGTTTAACTACTAGAATATTTAACAGTATCATACATTCTTTATTAATGTTCTCTCAGGAAGACCAGCATTTTATGCACAGTGTGTTTGTTAATAGCAAGAAGATTTTAAGCTGCTAAACAAAAAGTTCTGTTTGTTAGGATTTGTTCATCACTGAAATAGCCAAGAGTTTGGAAATAGATCACCCTATGTGAAATGTCAAAAATCACACTTACAAGGTAAGTAACAAAATAACTTGTATGTCTTTTTTGTTGTTACTGCTTAGTGGGGAAAACTTCTGACATTCAGGTAAAACTTTTTTTTTTCTTAATTACAAGCTATTGAAACTCCCAACAAATTTTAAAATAGTTAAATCAGATGGAAAGAACTTGCATTAATTTTATTTTTAAAAAATCATAATGGATATATGGTTGGATGACTTTCCATAATTCTTAGGCAGTGACAATCACAGTTCTCCTGGTCTTTGATATAACACTCAAGATTTTATTTGAGGCCCAGATATAACATTTGGCAGCTGTACACAAGAATGATCTCAAGTGAAACCCTCTTTACAGTGTTCATCAGTTCCCTCTTTCAGGTGGTTGAATAAAGATGACATTCACCTGAAATACTTCGACTTTGCAAAACCAAAAAAAACCAACAAGCAGTCTGATCCCGATCCTGTTCCCATTTCACTTGAGAGAATTTTTCTCTACCCACTGCTTATATTCTTTCATGGAAAAGCAGAGATAGCTCAAGGCAGCAGGCAAGGTAGGCAGCAGCCTGGAGCAGAAAGCTGCCTACACCACCCTGGAGAAGAGGAGCGTGGTGCTCATTTGCAATTCCACAGCCCTCACTGGTGCACTGTCTCACAACTCAGATGCACTGCCTGAGATCAAGGCTTTCAGATGAAATTTCAACAGTGTATGAGCACCCATTGTTTATAAGTATCAGCTGCTCTGGAGCTGGACAACCCATTTCTGAAATATTCTTCTGTTTTACAAAATTAGTACTACCATGTAAATCATCTGAAGAAATCTACATTTTTACATACTCACCAAATGAACCCTCAATTGATGCTGGGCAACGCTTGCATCTCAGTACTTTTACACAGCTGGTGAATATTTTGTTTTGCCTTGTTTTGTTTTCTAAATCCATGTAAAACAACTCCAGACTGATTTCAGTTCCGTGCTGCACAGATTTCTCCCAGAAAAGACCGATAATTTTCTTTTTGTGTTTTCAGGGAATATTTAAATATTTTACATCAGAAGAGAAACAGCCTCAGCAGGGATGCCGAGAGACCCACACTGGCTAATTCTTCCTACCTACCAAGGAAGCTCACAGTCAGAGATCAAATCAGACAAGATGAGAGACAGAAATAGGAAAGCCTCAGTGCTGCCAAACTGCTCTATTGTGTATCAGGCATTTCCTCCTACTTTTGGGAGACAGACAAGGATACAACTTGCCTCGCTCCAGAACTGAGCACTGTCAGCCCTAACTCACCAGCTTAGGGGCAAGACTTTGCTTCCATTCCTCTCCCAGGCATCTCTTATTATAGGCAGCTGGAAGGGGCTCGTGTATAAGTGCAATAAGGAACACCAAGAATTAAGCCTGAAATAATCTTCAGATTCTGACAAGTAGGTGTCACAAAGCAAAACCTTCATGTATTTGCCTGCGCAGGAATCCTGTGCTGCACTTAGCTTTTTGATCTCAAATGAAGTTTCTGGTCTCTCCAGTGTGCAGGTGCTCATCTCCTTGAAGAAAGTTAGGTTAAAGCACATACTCTGTTTGTCAGTCTTCTTTCATCCCAATTCAATACGGCCTCCTAACATTTCATCTTTCTGGTCTTCCTTAAGAGTCAGGAAATGTAAGAAATCAGTGGGTGTTTTTAAGCACTTTAGATGCCAAATGATGAGTTGAATGGTTATAATATGTGATTCAATTCAAATGAGTCTCTCTGTGTCCTCACACTCAAGATCACCCAAAAGATTACACTTTCTTAGAGCTGTCTGTATCGCAAAATCAGAAACTTCAGAAGAAAATCAAGTATTTGCAAAGCCTTAGTCAGAAACTATTGCTAGTGTCATTAGCTTTCCAAACTAAAGCATTTAAAAAGCAATTTCACCAGTGCAGAGAAAAACTTAGGAGGAATCTATTGATTAGAAAACATCAGAATTAGTATTATTTAGTTCAGGGGGCTTACGTGATAATGTTTTCTTTTTAAAATGAGGTAGGTTGTTAAAGATGTCAGAAAATTACTGACAGGGACTTCAACGAAGAAAAAATACCCTTTGATGTTGCCAAGAGAACTGGAAACAGTTTTGCAGGGGAGCTTATTCTGATCTGCTGTCCTATATGGGAATATTCTCCCAAAACAAGGTCAATGGCAGATTCCTCCTTTAGGGCTTCAGTCTGATAACAATGATCAGTCCCCAACCATTTGCAGAAATCCTGATTTGCAAATAGAAACCTGTAGTTTTTTCACATCTATTCCTGCAGCTGGTTGCACAGGATTTTCCTATCAGTACAAAGGGATATTGCAGACTATGTGCTAATGCTCTCACTCCTTCTCTATGCTGCTATGACAAGGCAGTGTGCTGGTAAGGAAATCTGGGCTCGTTAATCTTGCCAATACTCTGCACCGTGTCATGCGCTGCTCATTAGGAGCTAGGGGCACTCAGACTGTCTCAGCCCGTCATTACAGAAGTTACAGGAGCCTTTCCCATCTTGCTGCTAATAAAGACATGAAGTCTGCCACTATCACAATTGTCTTCAGAAGAAGAAAAGCAGCAAGTGCTAATTAAAGGAGGTGCCACAGTAGGCTTTACATTAAACGTCATTCAGAACGAACACTGGAGTGTGAAGGATGGAAAGCTTGCTTCCTTTTTCCAAGACACATTGCTGAAAGTTAAACACCAAATGACCTCTCTTGAAACAGTACAATCTGCATCTATTTTCCCAATTTCGGTATAGTAATGAAACATCCTTAAGCCATGCATTAAGAAATTAAGTGCAGCATTCAACAGGCTTTTAGTATTCCAACAAGTTTAAAGTTTGTTCTTTCGATGCAGGATCAGCTCCAGTCCAGCAGTGGATTTACTTTTTCTGTCCATACAGACTGGCTGCTGTGATTTGTGAGCAGGATTTGTGTAAGTGCAGGGTGAAGTAGTGAATGACAGCAACGATCAAAAGAGGTTTTATCTTATAGGGGTCTATACAAATTCTGGCATACTAGAGGCTACCTTTTGAGACTACTATAGCATGTCTCACCTGAGACAAAGTGAGCACCTTACCAGTCGTGATTAAGGGAGATCTGCTAGTTGGTGTATCTCTCCTGCAAACCCAGTCCCACTTATGCCAACTTCAAACACCACACCCTACCCTAGGCAACATCTTAAATTGCTCATCTCCTCCTTCCTTTCGAGTGTTTTTCCCAGTACAAAGTTTTCTTACTGCAGAAACAATTGTCAGTGTCCTGCTAGATCCACAAGCAATGCTGGCTCTTCTTCACAGCTAACTTATACCCATTTCATTAGAACTGTTATCATGGTCTTCCCAATCACCTTTTCACAAAATTAAGCAGCTGTGCTTTACTAAAAACTTACTTAGAACTCAAGCTTCCCATGCCTTTGGTATTTCTTGATACTCCTGTCTAGACTGTCTCCTGTTGCTCACTCTGTCTCCTACAATACTAAACTGGAGCAGGTGCTCCACCTGGGACCTCAGCAGGTCAAAGTAATTATGCACATATTTTGCAGTCATTACCTAGGGCCATCTACACATTAACTACTCCAGATTATTCTTCTTGAAGTAAGTCTGCTTTCAGTTTATATTAAAGTATGCAGCAATCACATTGGAAGAGAAATGAAAGCATCCATTTATGTAGCTCACCTGGAGTGGCTGCTCTGTCTCAAGTTTTGAGGTGACATTTTTCCAAACTATTATCATCAGCCTATGCACACATGCAAATGTGCACATTCCCCCATTTCAGACCTGATGTCTACATCAATCCTGCACAGGATTGTTAAACTTTCAACAGTTCTGCACTTTACTGAGAGCTACCAAAGACTG
This sequence comes from Phylloscopus trochilus trochilus, assembly GCA_016584745.2. Classification (NCBI taxonomy): domain Eukaryota; kingdom Metazoa; phylum Chordata; class Aves; order Passeriformes; family Phylloscopidae; genus Phylloscopus; species Phylloscopus trochilus. The sequence goes on from WQNJ02000546.1 coordinate 38,508,801, forward strand.
AAAATGTCAGTGAACATTTCTGCAAACAAAACTTAGCTTTATAAGATCATCTTTTTCAGCTATATGGAAGTAATCTAGATTTATTTTATTATTGTAATGGACATTTTTATTATTATAATAGAGTAGCTGTCATTATTGCTCACCAAAAAATAAATTTAAATTATCTCTTAAACATTATTTCACAGGACTAATCAACACATCACAGCATGAATTTTCATTCACAGTGCAGAAAAGGTCAGTATGCAAATTACAATATGCTAAAAATGGATCTGCTCTGAGTAATGCCCAATCAAGTTAGTGAAACTACATCCTGAAGACAAAGTTTGGCTTTTTGTTTTACCTCTGATATTTTGAATCTGTTCTACAGACTAATGCAGGATTCAAAATGTCAGGGAGAAAAATGAGAAATTAAGCAATGTAGAAATAACATTTTCTGTCATTATGCAGAATCTATTTATACAGTAGAAATCTTTGCATTATTCTTACTGTGAAAAAAGACATTTGATTATCCATTGGGTTTTCTGCTTTTAATTTTAATATTTTCCTATTTAAATTTGTGTTAATTGTAGAATTACTTATTATTTCTATATCTATATTAGATGAACCTTAGAACAACATTAGCATAATTTTTTTCTTCTTTTTTTTCTGTTTTTTTTGGTTTGGTTTTTTTTTGATTTTTTTTTTTTGTTTTTTTTTTTTTTAAATCAGGGAATCAATGATAATAATCTTTTAAGCTGTTTGAATACACCTATATAATTCTGAAGCGCAGCCTGGTCAGCGTGATCTCAAGACTTTTGTAGGTGACAAAGAATTCTGTAATTTTTTTTTTTTTTTTGTCAGAAATTGTGAAATTTTAACATCATATAGAACCATAAGTAAAATGTTCCAAAGACCAATGGCTTTCATGAATGCATGATTAAAATATTTTTCTTCTCTTTAATATCTGAGATCTTCAGATGGATGGGGAGGGAAAAGTAGAAATCATTACATGCAGCATGCATCCCATACTTCATGTGCAAGTTTGTAACCAAGAGAACAATTTAAATATATACAAAATATGTAGCAGTTATTGTACCTGGAAAGTACCTGGCAAACTGGTTAATTTTGCATATTTATGTCCACGATACTGGTGCTTAGTACCTAACAGGCATAAGTTTTGCTGGGTAGAATTGCTCTGGAATAAACAGAGGATTTGATAGGCACAGCAATTGTACGTACATACATGAATCCACACATTCAAAAAGTCCTTTGGGACTAACCCATTCTGGAATAAAATATTATGGAAGACAGGCTTGTTACATCAAAGTCCCCAGATGAACTATATTTATTAAGGGGGACCTCTGATCAACATAAAGCTGTTTACATTTGTAATTTTTTCCCAGCTTGAAATTTCATACAGGCTTCACTCCTTTTATGTTTTAGATATGCTCTCGGTGTTTTCCTTTTATAATTGCCAGTAAGAAACTGCTAGATGCTTCTATCAAAGTGTTACAACATTGGTAGGCATTAGTCTATCTTCATTTCCTATTATAGGGTTTTTAGATCATGTCAGAAAAGGATGCATCTGAGGACAAAAAATACTGTGCTGTCATACATGTTTTAACAATTCAGACACGAAAATCTGAGAGGTCAGAACAAAGACTATGTTGCTTGGATGCAGTCCTATGTAAAGTGAAACATGGAGAATATGACTTTTCCTCTGTCCCCTTCCTAAAAATTCCCATTGTCTGCTTTTGACATATGATGGACATTCAGCTGTTACCTTTATAAAAAAATCTATTAGACACCAGCACTTTTTTCCTAAGTGGCCAGAAGTCCACTATGATTGCAACTCTTCTCCTTTTAAAAATATTAACATTTATTGTGACTGAATTTCCTCTGCCATCGAATTGCTCAGTCACACTCAATACTGCCAAATCCTTGCACTATTCTTCCCAGTTGAGTCAAGCACCACCATCAGGCTCTATTACTTCAATAATAACTCCTTTTTCCTTTTGTTGGATTGATGCCTTACAGGATTCCCCCATTGTAAAACTCCATGATTTACTCCCTATTGCTTCCTAACTTTTAACCTGGTATTAATTCACTACAAGTTTCCCTTTCAGTGCACAGCAGCTTTAATTCTTCATAAGCCTTCAGGAAAGAACCTTATTAATAACTTCTGGAAATTCAAGTAGATTATAACTGGATCATAATTTTTACCCAAATCATTGCCTCCCCTGAAGGACTGGGTAGACCTCTGAATTTTGAGCTCTTCCTGTTAAGCCAGGCTGTTTAGCCTGCATAATGAACAACACAATCCTAAATGATAATTGACTCCCTGTTCCCATTCATTTCATGCTGAAGCACTAAACTGTAGCTGTGGTTCGAGAGCACTCATCCTGATCAGCTCTCTATGCATACGTGACAGTCTGGCCGTCAGAAAATTAAAAGTTCTGAATTATGGAAATTTTTTTTTACAAATCTGTTATTAACCATATCCAATTTTTATTTTCTTTTATTTCTTCAATGCAGCAAAAATGAATGGAGCTGTGGGAGAGAGGAAAAAGCTCTTGAAAAGGAGAAGGTAGCTTTCCTAGAGTTTCCTTTGCTAAGGAAACCAACAAGCCTAATACCAATGGAGTAGCCCAAACTGAGGGCTTCCTAGCTCAGAAGAGACCTCAAAGTTTCAGGGGACAGAGGAGAAAGACATCTCCAATGAAAGTCCCTAAGGAAACAGGTGATTTCACTTGGTGCTCCAGCGTGGTGATAAAGCAATATTGTCAGAGTGTACCTGACACTGGAGCAGTAGGTATGGGCCAATGATTTAATACTGAGCTTTTACTGCCATGTCTAAAGAATTTTGGCTGTCTCGCGAAGTGGATAGCAGACACAGGCCAAAGTACAATTATTCACACCCAGTTTTATGGTTTGTTTTTTCTCATGTTATGACATGAGGCAGAAGGAACACAGCACAAAGGTTTCTGTCTGCTTGAACTGACAAATGTAGGATTCCTAACACTGAAGAAAAATTAATGGTGATATTACATAAGTATTACAGTGCTTACCTTTTGATATAACTATTCAAATATGTTCATAGATACAGGTATATGTACACACAGAAAAGAACCAAAAAAGCTTATGTTTCACTTTAGATAACAATTACAACATAGTGAAAATAGCTCACTTGCAACATCCTGTATGGAACTATGATATCAGTTTAAGTGATTACTTTGTTACAGATTCATATTCATCCAAATAAATTATAAACAAATATGCTAGCACTGCTAGAAGGGGTGTTTTTTCCTGGTTTTGTAACAATCATTTCACAATATAATTCTTGTGGCTCAGTCTTGGTACAAACACTTGAAGGCAGGAATATAAAAGCCACAGCCACCTTTCCTAAAGATGTTTTCCAAGCAAAATGCAGATTCCTGTACCCTGGATTCTAATGTTGGCACGCAGTTACTTTTCCTGTAACAGGCTGAGCAAGATCCCAAATCTGAAAAAATAACAAGTTCTAAGAATATTCAGGTCTAGAAATGCATGTTCCACAAGAACTTCAAACTAACCTTCAATTGTATATAAATGTTTTAAGAAAGTAAAAAAGCAAGGTCTGAGCAAATCAAAGTACAAAATTGGAAGTAGAGGGGGAAGGGAAAAGCTTCCACAAATTAAACTGTTATGCACTACAGAATTTTGCACAGATGCCACAAATAGATAGGTTAGAAAACAAAAGAACATGAAAGACTTGAAAAGTGAAACAATATAGGTTTAAAGAGCCAAGATTAATCATCTCTCTTTCCTTTGAAAAAGAGCATTCCAAAAAGGCATCACCAAAATGCAAGTAAGATGCCACAATAAAAAGAATTATTATGTACCAACAAATACTTAGTGTTTGAAGAGACATCACAAAAACTGCATCACAGCCTTGAAATAGATATTTAATGCCACAGACAATCCTTAGTTTAAATGGGTACAAAGAAAAGTGGTTTAGCTGTCATTTTCTCTGTTTAACTCACAAAAATAGGCATTTGTTTTAAATTTCTTTTTCTGTGGTAACAAATCCAGAAGAAATAGGGTTATGCTTTTTTTTTTTTTTTTTGTACATCAATGCATACCTTTTTAACATTAACCCGAAAGAATTTTTTAGACTAGATCTTTGAGCTACATACACAAGAGTCAGAGAGGCAAATATCATGGATACAAATGAACCTGGTTTAGAAACAGAATTTCTGCTATGACCTATCACAAGGAGAGTTAACTTTTTACTTTCCAAATAAAAAAAATTAAATACCAAAACAGTCTTTGAAATGTTAATATTTAATTCTTTAATAGCATCCTCAGAGACTTTCCAACTCTCACCTAATTTGAGGGTAATAGGTTACAGCAATTTTTATTGCTGCACTGGACATAATTCTTTTTTTGTATGCTTTTATGTTATGCCAAAATTGCCTGAGTGCATATGAGTAGGTTTAGGTAGAAGGAGGGGGTTGGTTTGTTGGTTTGGTATTTTTTTTAAGATTGTGTACACATTTGAAGGAATGCTTTTGCTTTCTGCTTTGGTTTTTAACAAGCAACATTTCTGACCATGCATCATCTCACTATTGTTTCTATTTGTACTCACTGCATCTGCTCTGCAGAACTTCCCAATTTTATTTTTTTTCCTGTAAATCACATTGTATTTTGTATGCAAACCTTACACAGAACTGAAAAGAATTTAATGAAATGTCCTCCACAGCCCATCTCACATGATCCGCATGTGAGAAGGTGGCAGTGATCTGACCCTGTCTGGGCTCTGTGTTTGCCTCTCCCTGCCCTGTTCTGGCAGAGCAGAGCTCAGCAGAAAACTGCTGGCTTCTTTCAAAAAAGTCTCTAAGTGCTACATCTTGAAAAGCACAAAAAGGAAACTTATGCATTTAGAAACCCATTTACTGGCTGTAGCAGAGCCTGAAAAGCAGCAAGAGAGAAAAAGCAAAGAGAGGACTCACCAAGATACATCCTGATGTAGGGGGAAGAGTTTTGGGTAGCAACCGTCAATAGTTTCTGCTTCTCTCCTCTCTTCCTTTCTCAGTGCCCCCCACTCCTAATTTCCCCATTTAAGGGAGAAAATAACAAGGCAGAAGAAGCCAAGAGACTTTCATGACATAAACAATAAGGCCTTCCTGTGCCAATATTTCCTTTAAAAACACTTGCCAATAAAGCTCCTGGAGGCCAGCAAGAGAAAGAAACGCCGAAACAGCCATGACATGAACTTGGCATATTTTCTGACTCACTCACTTCCCTTGAGACAATTCCTCCAAGAGAATGTTGAAGGATAATGGGAAAAGAAAATTTCTTCCAGCGAAAAGGACTTTAGCTGCCCGTGCATACAAGAAAACTGCCAATTAACTTTATTTCTGTTTACCTACAGCCTTGCTCACACAGCCACCTCCACTGACATGTTTCCTGACTCACACACTCATGTTTGCACGTTCATCTTGTAAGCCTGGTGGCTGAGACAGACAAGGAGACTTAAAAAAAAACTGAGAATCCTTGACTCCAAATAATTTCTGAACAGCGGAGAGAATGATCAATAAATGATAAAGGGTAGCCAAATACTTGGCTGCTTCACATATTAAATCCATATTTCCCTTTTCTTTATCCCTGCTATTTATACCTCTTTTATTATTTCTCAGAGCCAGACACGCTAGTCTATAAAACATTAAGAATGCTCATATTCCCTCAGATATCTGTAATGAAAGATTGTCAAGATTATTGTGTCTCGTCAACCTATCTCACTTTGAGTAATACCATTTTCTCAAAAATAAATGGCACGTTAAGAACCAGAAATTAAAATCTCCTCGGAAATCAGCATCTTACACGCACACACATGCATTCACTCACTCACTCACTCTTGGGGTGCAGCTGGCCCCGCCTGTGTCTGATGGGCAGGCATGCAGGGCTTTGGCTGTCTCTTCTCACTCACACCTTCATCCTCACCTCCAGCACAGGGGACCTTCTGCAGGAGGCTGGAGCCCAGCTCCTGAGGGGGAGCACAGGCAGGAGTCAGACCAGCACTGTACTGATGGCAGGGGCAATGTGGATTCTCCTCCAGCAAGGGCTCGCAGTGGCCCCAACTCTTCCAAGGGCAGGGGCAGGCTGGCAAAACGTGTCTCTGGCCAGGCTCTGCTCCAGGGCTGCCACCCCACTGCGCTCCCCTCTAATGCCAGACTGGGCAGAAAACCCCCACCTCAAGCCAGACCAAGCAGAAATTGTTGTTGCTTTGGGGGGCTGTTTGATTACCAGTCCCAGTATTGCACTGTGGGGACACCATCTGTCCTTCCACACGTACCTGACCAGGGGACCATGCAGGGCCCCACCCGGCCATGCCTCTCCAGGAACCTTGCACCCTGTCACTGCGTGAGCTCCTGCTCACTCTCTGTTTCTAGGAAGGCAGAGGGAACTGCCAAGTGCTCCTCGCTCAGCTAAGGGCTCTCATTGTTGCTGGGGTTTCTTTGGTTTCGCATTCAACTCCTTAGATTAGCATCAGAGTATCACATATCAAAATAACCACTAGTGAGGATTTGCTGGCCTGCTCAGAAGAGAGGGTTCACCATGCCTACAGCTGCATAAATTTACTGTAATGTAGTCTGATATCATACACCCCTGGTTTCTACTCTCTAATAACCTGCTTGCTGCTTTAGCACTCGGGCTTATGCCACATTCACCCAGTCCCCAGACTCTCCTCTAAGAACCCCCTACCCCTGAAGGCACTCAGCAATCACAGCCAAACCAGTGCCACCATATTGGTTATATGTGGGTTTTTTTCTGATTTTAGTAAATTTTGGGGCATTCATAGCTAGTATGGCTCTGCTGGTAAAATGTATAAATGGTATAGGATGCTATAATGGACACAATCTAGATCAGGAGTTACCTACTAACTCACCTTTACTCCACCATGACTGCTGGGCACCCTGTCAAGTCACACACACACACTACCCCTCCACCCCCATGACTCTTTTTTCTCAAGCATCTTTTTCTGCCCACTTTCAAAGCTAACACCGGATTGTTTTTAGGTTTGTTTTCAGCAAAACCTCAGAATGTATGTATTTTTTTGTAACGCCACCGGGGCGAGCCATCTGCGATCGGCTGGCAAACTCTGAAATTCAGGGCTGGGGCAGAAATATTTAGGAGTCAAAAAAAGCTGACTTGCTCAAGAAATTAAAGCCCTTCTGACAATCTTCCAGAGAGCCCCTGAGGAAAAGGGAGGGAACCAGAGAGAGACTCAAGGAAAATGGATGGGAGCCCAGCGTTGAGATTCACGCCAGAATGGTTCCTGGCCAAGAAGGAAGGCTGGCAAGTAGACAAATACAGGCTTTCATAGGCAGCATTGTAAACAAGACATTAAAAATATTAATCCATTTAGATTTCAAGCACTGAGATGAGATTTACTTAAGAAGTAGAATTATGCTGGTAATGGCTCCTCAAACATTTCAGCTGAATGTCAGAATTTTTGCTCAACTGTATCAAGTGAAAATACAAGGAGCTGTTGACACTACAATATTCAAAGATTCAATCATATGGCTGGGCTGGAAAAACACAGGAAAGGAATGCAGAAACTCAAGCCCTCTCAAGGAAACTGCATTCACAAATTATTTTTACCTTAATTGCTATACCAAAATAATAAATTGAAAACTTGAAATAATTTTTTTAAAACCAAATTTCCTTTCAGAAATCTTTTCAAATCAAACATAAATTACTTCTACTGAAATACTTTGTTTCCAGGTAGACACAGTCATGTAGAACAGAATGTCTTTCGTGTGAAAGAAAGTTTACTTAAACTTTGAACACCTGACTTTAAAAAAAGCTTCTTCTCTCCTGCAGGAATCAGCATGTCTCCCCTTTTCCCTTTAGAAAACATGCACTTATTCTAAATGATCGACTACTTTAATTTGCTTTTTAAATGTACTGGCTAAGTCATTTGTCACCAAAGCAAACAGGTGCTCAGGAAAACTGAAGTAGAGAAATACATGCTTTTTTGGTGCATGTGGGAAGCATCATGTCACCTTATGCCTGCCTCCACCAGGAGATTCACAAATCTTCTACTGACTGGTGAGCAGGGGCAAGCATGTCAGGGGAGGCCCAATGGAAGATCAAGTGCCTTAAACAATGAGAAAAATATAAGCTGCAATTACTATATGGGACTCAGTAACTCAGTCAGGAATCAGAAGATTCCCATTTTGGGTTAAAGAAAAGACTAATATTTCTTGAATTAATGAGATTGATCCTGCACACATGTCCACATGCACAGCCTGTGTTCAAGAGAGGTCTTTTTCACCCTCTCAGTAGCACCAACAATCATTGTAAAACTGAGGTATCTCCATTCAAAGCAGTAAGAGCTTTCTAAGGAAAAGGTTCATAATCTCCATTACCTTTGGTTACTTAAAAAAACACCCACATTAACTTAGTGAAAAGGATAGGACAGAAAGCAGTCCATCTCTTGCAACCTAGGATATACCATACTACGGAATTATATTTCTTATAAGGGTCTTAAAAAAAAGAAAAAAATAAAAAGAAAAGCTACCCCCCCAAAAAAAAACTAAACCAAAACAAAACAAAAAACCAACAAAAAACCCCAAAACAAACAAATAAACAAAAAACCCCCACAAAAACAAAAAAAACAACACCCCAAAAACAAAACAAAACCACCAGCCCCCAACTATCCCCCCCAAAAAACCCAACCAAAAACCCCACCGAGCTCTTTCTTGCTTGTATGTGTAGCCACTCATAAAATTGTCTTAAGATCTACACAGTATCTGAAATGGAAGATCTGAACAAAGGAAAGTCTCAGAATAGAGTTAAATAAGGAACAACTTCATTCTGCTTAAGAATGAGAAAAAAATGTTTAAGGAATCTTCAATTTTATAGCAGTTTAAACATTTAAATGCAAATTAAAGTAGCAACACATGAATTACAGAAATTCTGTAGCACTCCTATATTATGAATCATACTATGAAATTTGCTTTCTGCACTCTCAATGGAAACAGAATGAAATGCTGGCATCTCAGGGATTTTGAAATGATATACAAGCAGCACATTTAATAGCATCAATTTTAATAAGCTAGCATTCTATCTCAGATGCATATTCCAAAATGTTCTAGCTGATGGTATTCTTATGCAAGCTATTTGCTTATTACATACCACAACTGGTGTAACTTCACCGTCCAGGGAGGCATTTTCATTCCGTGGAAGGAGAAGCCATTAGGGAAATGCTCCTTGGCAAACAGTAGCTCACACACTGAAGCTGCAACATTATCCTGGCTTTCCTACATATTAAGCATAGGACTATGTTCAAAGTAAACATGCGGTCATAATTAAATAATAATTATGACTAACATTTGTGTAACACCATTCATCCAAATAGTTTAAAGCATTAGGTAAATCGGTAAACAAAAGGTCTAATCCTGCACCCTTTACTCACATAATGCCATGCATCAAACGGGCTGTGTAGATCTTGTCTATGCACAGACCTAATTGTTCTCAATTAACTCCATGTGTCAACACTTATTCCAGTGCGCCGTGTTCCTGTTTAGCTTAATTCTCTCACTGCTTGCTACAGGTGAATGTACTGTTTCTACACTCTCACTGATTTAATATCACTTCTATGGACACTTTCCTACATGGATCCCACAGGACTATGAAAATATTAATGCAGCCTCACTTCTCCTACACACTTCTAATAGGACAAATATTCTTTTGTAGACAAAGAAGTTCACTTGTTGCTACTACACTTCAGGGACTGACCGTCACATCTGACTTGCAACTGTAAACCCAAGACCCACATTGCTATTCTCATACCTTAATCACACAAATAGCCTTCTTCATCCATCATGCTCCAGAGTAAAACCACAGGAAATGGTAAGAACAGGGGAAAATTCTGCAGTTTCTAAAAATAAAACATATTCACAAGCAGACATGCTCAAACCACTTTTATGCATCTGTAATACAAGAGTTGTCTGTTCCACAGAACCAGTTTCTTACTGCTAAAAGAAAAAAATAATCAGGGACAACCTGCTGAAAATTTTGTGTCAGTCTGCCTTGACAATCAAGCAACTGGAGAACAAGGAGAGAGACCAGGAATACCTGAGTCAGATTTCATTTTGGCTCTGCTATGGACACTTAAGTTCGTTGCTTCGGCAGCAGTATCTGCAAGTCAAGCCAAATAATCTCTTTCACTTATGGATCTTTTGAAATTCATTAAAATCCCTACAGCTCTTTGAAGACAAATACTGTTTACCAGCACCAGCTGTTACTCAGCTTTTAGCATTTTTCATCTTTTATCTTAAATTTTGCATAGAAGAAAGTCACTGCCACAACCCACTCACACCACAATTTAGTGTACTTTCCTTCCAATTTTAATTCTCCTTTGCAAGACATACACTCATTTTTAGCTCTTATATGTATTCCATGTAACTTAGACATAAATCAGAAAATCTTTTTTTTAGCACCAAACAAAAGCACTGTAAAACATCATCGACTGCTGAACTGTCAGTGGAGCTCACACTAGCATGGCAGTAAAATAGTGTGTGTTTTTCCTCTTCTAATTTTCAGATGAGTTTAGGCATTTCTCCAACTTGTTCATTCAAAAAAAAAAAAAATCCAACAAAACAATAATTGTCTCATCTAAGCACAATGCGGTCAAACCTGAAAAGAATCTAGTGTCACAACGGCAATCCCTACTAGAAAAAACAATCCTGAATTGTAGAATTTCTCATGAATTCAGAAAATGCTGCACAGTAGTTAGCTAGTGAAGACACAGTTCTCCTACAGCTATACTCTCAATTCCATATACAGATAGCATTCGTGGAACCCATATGAGGGAAAATGTGAATATTAGTGGTTTAATCCACAATATGTTAACAGCTTTGTTTTAATAAGCAGTGAAAAGGACATGTTTATATTAAATTGTATTGTCTTTATGTGAGAGGGTGGAGATGGAAAGGTTTGCTTCTCCCATCAGCTGTACCAGCGGCATCTGTCAGCAGCACAAATGAGCAGCAGGCAGGTGAGTTCTCTCAACCCGCCCAGCCAAGAAAGCAGTAGAGGTGCTATGCTGTCTCCTGCCAGGACACCAGAGCAGTGCTTCTGCTCAACAGCACTTCCTCATTTATTTCTGCAGTGCCCAGGACGGGACTGCAGCACTGTGAGCCAAGCTGTCTCTCTCCCTTCCCATGGATCAGATCTTGACAGCTGTGCAGAGACCATGGCTAAACATTGAGCCATGGCAGAGAAACCAAGAGCAATTCCATTCAAAACTGGGCTATAGCCTCCTCTGCTCCTTATCTGTTGCCCTTCTTCTGGGGTCAAGCCAAAATGAGCCCATAACCCTGCTGGCAAGAGCACCTCTGGCACTGCTCCACATCTTTACTTACAACAGGGGCAAACAGCACAGAGTCCAGACTGAGAAAGGATCCTGAGGGAAAATGAGTGTCATGCTGCTGGGCACCACAGGGCTGCCCATAAATACAGAGACTCCCAACACTACCTCTTAGCAAATCTGTAATCCTGGAGAATTTGTTCACAGTAAGCTGAAGATCAGGCCACACAGCAGACAATTCACTGGTACACCACTACCAGAAGAGAAGCAAGCACAGAGCTGGAACAATTGGAGCAAGGCTTTGATAGGGGCTTCCTGTGGCACTGAATTTCAGCCAGGAGGGCTAAGAAACTATCTGAAGTGAAAATGAGCAGTACATTAAAGGAAAGCACACAGGACAAACAGGCTTGGTAGTTTGGATTTCCAGAGCTGCTTATGTGTGAAAACCAATTATCAGATTTGACACAATGACAGGTTAACCCATGCTTTCGATTCCCTTGCAGTGGTAACTGCTATTTGCTTGGAAAGCTTTTGTTTAATGCTAGAAATGCAAAATCAACTCTGCTTGAGATACAAGGTATGATAGTCAAAATAGACAAAAAAAAATTGTAGTTAACATTATGGTACATTGTAAACTCCAGCATCTCTGAACTGTTCCTGTTAGGAAAAGCAGCAGCTCCAGAGGACAATAACCATCTCAGGCACCTTAGCTGAATACCCATGAGTCACTATTGGCTATAAGTGCATCTAGAGAAGATGATAAAAAATGTTCAGGAGCAAAAAGCAAGTCAAAACCTTTCTGAATCTAATTAGGACAAACGAAAGTACAAACTTTTATTTCCCCTTAGTTTTTAAAACAGTCACTTCTTGTTGCTGTAACTGACTCTCACTATCACTTCCATAATTTATTTATCACATGACTCACAAGCACACACTGGTACTATCCAGGTTTATCATACCACTGCTTTTAAAATTTCATACACTGCTATTTTGGGGCTCTTGCATCCCAGAAGATGTAATACTCCAAATCTCTGCATGCACAACATGAACATCCCCATGGTAGATCTTTCTGAGATAGAAGTAAATACAACAGTAAACATGCAACTAATACAAAAACAGTTGTTCAGATCTGACCAAAAGCACTGCTTGCACTTAACACCAAACACCAAAAGGCAGAAGCCATTCTTCTAAGACATATGACATTTCTGAGTGTAAAACACAGAACAGCTACCGTGGAGATCCTTTTGTTAGTCTAAATTCACTGGCTCTAGATAGATTCTCTCTGGGCTGAATGGAAAATGACTACAGTGATCTCTTCAAGTGTCACATCTGAGCAAAGCATGTTCTATACTCTTCCCAAAGTAAACTTTGAAGCAGAATTTTATTCTGGGGTGCAGCAATCAAGAAAAAAAACCCCACCAGCATCCTCCGGAAATTCCTACATTAGGGTGCAGCAGAGGCCATTGTCCATAAAGGAGTGGCAATTATTGGCTATTTGTCTTTGAAATGCTGCGTCCCATGATACCTCAAACCTTCACACTGAACTCTTTCATAAAGGACAATCTTATCAGCCTTTTTCACTGGATGATTATACATCAATTTGAGGCTAATAATAAACTTACTTTCCATTGAAAAATCCTTTCTTTACAAAAATGTATGTGATCTAAAAAGGAAGCCTGAAAATAAGCCTAAAAAATAAAATATAAAATGTGATTTCCTACCTTATACCTTCATCACCTTCTAATAAATGCCATGCAGCTGTGGGAGGGCATTTTCAGAAGGGAGGAAAGTCCTAGGAAACAAAATGCTTTTAGTAGAATTCTGAATGGTTTCATTGAGTATTTTTAGCCTGGCCTCTTCAGAAGCTCTGCAAACATTTGCAAAACTCTAAAACAGAGCCAGGGTTATGTCACTATCTTTGGTACAAATAATTTGTTAGGAACTATTTTGTTCTGGCACAAGGATATATCAAGAGAGGATGCGTGAAATGGCTTGTTTTCTTTTGGATTAATGTTGTTTGTCAACTGAAGGCTGTCTTTATGTGGAAAGAGCAAGGTGCCAAGAAGCACATTTCACCCTGCCAAAATTAAAGGGAGGAGCTCAGAAACAGTCTTTTATTACCTAATTAGTTTTATCAAATGACACAGATCAACTAACAGGAGATAACTAATAGGAAAAAGGGGTCTAATGAAAAAGTAAGTTATCAGCTGGATGCTCTCCAGAAAACAATTATCTCCCTAGGTAAACAAGTACTACTGTCGGTAGGTCAGACACAAAACGCAAGGAATGAAGGTCTTCTCAGGATACCAGCCCTTGGTGGGTGAAAAAAGTAGTGGGATAAACCACACTGAGAAGAAGGGATGACTTGTTATTAAAGAAGCAAGTATCTTCAGATAAAATTATTCCTATCTGGCCTACACATATCCCACCAGTTGTGGGTTGTTTTTTTTTTTTCTTGAATCACAAATCAAGTACAGCCTGCCAGATTAATATCCTTATTCAAAATGAAAATTAGGACTACAATAGGAACAGCTACGTTCACCTGCTCATGAACAAATCACCAGAATAAGTTTTTTACAGCTTACAGGGAAAATGGCAGTTCACAAACCTTCTTTTATCTTGATTGCCCCCTAAGACTGTAAAGGACTATCACAAAAAGAAATATGCAATTTTAGATGATATTCTGCTTTATCCACAATAACCAAATGTACCACACATATTTAGATCTCCTTTCCATTATTTTCCCAATTGCATGAACTCAACTAGCCAAACAATTCAAACTCATGTGGCTCCCATTCAGATTACATCAACTTTAAGCTCTTAATGTGAACCATACTTTCATGTTACCCATTATTATTTGCTTATCTAGTATATACTTAAAATATGCAAAACTTATCCAATTATTTTAGCTAGAAAAGTAACACCAGGCACACATAACAGCACAAAGACATTTAATAAGCCTCGCAAAAAAAAATAAATCTAAAAATGAGAATTTAATTGATTAAAGACTTGTGCCCCCCAGCAGCTTGAGGAGAAGCAACATTGATTTTTACGAACATTCCTTGAGAATTTCAAGTGATGCAATGGGGGAGTTTTATTATGCTATTCTTTCTCTTCCTCTTCCCCCTCATCCATCACCAATTAATTTGGAAACAGACAAGGCAAAGAATTTATGGGAAAATGCTTTGTCTCTCGGGGTCTTTACACAGCTCTGTGTAAAGAACTGCAGAGCTGTGGGGACACAGGAGAGTTTCATGCATACTTACTGTATGCTTTAGCAAGGACTGCTAGATGTAGAAGTATGAAAGGAAACAAAAAAACAGTCCCTCTAAATAGAAATACCAACCACTGCCATCCCAGAACTATGACAAGAGTAGGCAAAAGATGTTAATGAGGACTTGGCACATCTTGGACAGAGCTGAGCAGCACTGCTCACTGCTGGGAAAGAGCAGTCCTGTTAGCATGCCTTTCCCTGCCTGGAAATGCTGAGTTCCAGAACGAGTCCCAGCTCACATAAAACAGCTTGGTGACCCCACATGCAACTGCGAGCACCTGCAGGGACAGAGGCTTCAGCCTAGACTTGTACTGCTGATCCAAACTGTCCTGACCCTTTCCAAGGTCATTCTCATCAGCCTGCACATGGAACAGGTGTCACCATTCCTCATTGTCTCAATGGACTTAGTGGGGTATTGGATTTTGGGGACTCTACAGTGAGATAGCCCAAAAAAATAAAAGAGAAAGAGCACATTACAGGAATGCAGATCAGTGAGCTCATGCAGGTACAAACAGAAAGCAGATTTAGTTGAGGAATTAAATAACCAGTAAATGAACTTATTTCATCTGCCATGCACCTTTAAAGCCCTGCAAAGAAAAGGCTCTAAGATTCATAGCCTTCACAAGATTCCAAGTGACTCCGCAAAGAGAGGGGATTCTCTGCCAAAACCAGCCAGTCTTCACTTTCCTCCAGAGTCAGTCCTTGGCTGGCAAATCCTAACCACTGTGATATCCAGGCCTGCATATGGATGAGGTCACTGACCATGATCAGCACATGAGCATGTGTGTGGCAGATCTCCATGCATATGACAGCCAGCTTTTCCCCTAATGTGTGAGCCTTCATTCCCACAGAACAGGGCAGTACCACTGTACTCTCCTTTTTTTTCTCTCCCTGCCCCACTACTGCTGCCTTCTTATTACTTTTTCCATGATTTCCATTTACTTTGGAACTGACTGCAAGGCATGGTGCCATTGTAAAATCCTCCTCGGCTCTGCCCACCTTGAAAAGACTGACAGAGGAGGAAAAACTGGCCAAGCCATGACAATGAGCAGAACCAGAAAAGTAACCACTGCCACTCTCACCATTAGCACCTGGAGATTCAGTCAGCCACCTTCTTCCAAAAAACCTGCCTGAACAACAAATAACTATTTTAACTGCACATTCTTTCTCTCACAAAAGGTTTCGAGCAGACTTTGATCATACTTCCTGTGCAAAGACACCGGATTTCCAAATTCTTTGCTTACTTTTTTTCTTCTAACCCTTTCCCTCCCATGTGCCTTAAGCAGCAAGTATCTATCTGCCAGAGAACTAAGTAGCAGCTAGCAGAGTAGCTAGACTCAAATTCCTAACTCAAACTTTTTAATGCTGGGCAATGATTTTCTGGGTTCAGTTAGGCCACTTACACAGTTCTACCTACAACATTGTGAGAAGACTCCTCCCACAAATGGGTGTATATCCAGGGTACAGCCACTGCAACCTCTTGAAATCATCATTCCTCCACGCCTACAGCATTCCTGCAGACAGCTTCTCTGAAAATTATAAGCTTTAAGGCAATGTTCTCTGCACACTACCTTCCTTCTCCATGTCTCCCTGGCAAGTTTCAGCCTTCCTGCCCCAGCATCCCTTATATCAGATTGTTCTGGTAGCACAGTGTGAACCCATCAAAAACAAACAAGCTGAAGGAAAAGTGTTCATGCTTGCTGCTGTTTTTCCATAGCACACTGGCATTTTCCATCTGGTCCTAGGAGTACTCAGCCTAGATGCACTGCATCACCAGCCTGCAGTCACAGTAAATACCAAGGTTTCTCCACACACACAGAGTTGGTTTGGGAAGCATACTTGAATATAGGAAACAAATTATTATAAGGAATGTGGGCAAGACAGGCCATCCAAACAAAAAAGCCTCACTTGACCAGATCACTGACCTTGCCTAGGAATGCAGGTACTGCACACAGGAAGAAAGTTTTCTGTGCTACTCAAGCTGCAGTTAACACCCAGACTCATAAGCTGTTTTCCACAAGGAGAAGCTGTGTGTAAGGTCAGAAGGCAATAAATCATGCTGCATTATGGATCAGCTTATTGTTTAGGACACACACACGCAGAAATATCAAAGACTTTTTGAAATTAACACTGAGTAATTATGTGAGGCAAATGTAGTGAAAACACAACAGAGTCTCTTAGCTAGGGGTAGAGAATATTCAGCCAAAGGCTTCCTCTGACTCCCACTGTGAACAACGCGGTATGGAAATAAACAAAATGATGTATTAGGAGAATGAAGACCCAAGGCTTTGCACTAACTTATTGTTTTCCTGAACCATTAATTGCTAGACAGCTTTCTGTGTCACAATAGCATTTCAATTACTAAGCTTTTATATTATAAATTCACTGTATGTTTTTGAGGATGGACAATAATTTTATAATTATTAAAACATGTCTAACAGGAAAAATTATAAAGGATAACTGAGCATTTGCTCCTCCATTTGCTGTTATAAAATGCAATCTACGCAAACAGATGATAAGCAATTAACAGGTTTAACAACACATGTGATTAGCTGCGGTCATATTTAGATAGAGTGACTCTTATGCATGTTAAGTGGATTATTTAAGTGATATGCATTTCAGCAGAATACACTGGATGAGAGTGTGTGCAAGCAAGCTGCATGCATGTTGAAATGAAAGCGGTCTTGTGAATTCAATACACGCAGGTGGGAGCTGTGACAGACACTTACTAAGTTTATAGGAAGCACTCCAGTACTTCCTATAAATCTAATTTTCACTTGCTTATAATTTTGCCAGACTGATTGTTTGGGCTGAAACTTTCCACACTGGATGTGTGGTTCAGGCTATTTTTGTCTTACATTAACCAAAATGGCTCAATTATTTCCAAGATAGAAGCCAGGAAAAAAAAAAAAAACCACTGTTTTGCAGTGAGAAAATATTATCTTCAAGAATTCAAATATTGTTTTAAATAGCAGAGAGTACATTTTAGTCAGGGAAGTTGCTCTTGCCAGGCCAGTTAAAATCAGTTCAAACGTGATGACACTCCAAATGTCTGCAAACCTGTGAGAGGTGCTAGATACTGGGTTTAATGCTGGGTTCCACTGACGAGCATTATCCTCATGTGAAGAGAGGAAGATGAGATGCCTTTGCTGCCTGAGTCACAGCCCAGGATGGAGGTCAGGCAGCACAGAGTGAGACCAGGCTGACCCTGCTGACTCCAGCAGGGAAAAACTGCTGGAAAGAGGAGAAATAAGGTATATCTGGCCCATACAGACCCCTTATGCAGAAGAAGAGAATAGGATTCCCTGAAGAAGAGATTTAAAAGAAGAGGATTTAGCTGACTGATAATGAGTTTATGATGAAAGGAAACAGAAAGGGTCATAGGTGGGGTACAGCACTTGACTTTACAAACTCTGTTTGTTGTATGTGTGCAGCACTTAAGCAAGAATAAAATGTACTTAAAAGAATATAACAACTTTTTAAGTCAGAAATGTACAACTCAAAGCTGATGTTCTCAGACACTGACTAAAACATGCTGCTCCTAAATATTTAGGCCACTCACTAGAGGTATCCTGTTATTGAGACTTGAAACATCCCCAAAACTGGTCAGAAATAAACCTCTGTTTATCAGGAAAAGATCCTTTTAACTCTTATATAAAAATACACTCCCTGTTTCCGTGATTAGAAATGTACATATAAAAAATGAGAAACATGGTCTGAGGTACCTCTTACAACAATCAGGTAGACAGTTTTACAGAGTTTTTAAAGGAAATATGCCTTTGAAAATCTTCCCAATTTCCTTACAAATCCAGCTACGTACAACTTCACCAGTCCTGTGGAAAGGACGCAGGAGCTACTCATCACGAGTGAGAACAAAACATTAAACAAAACCCTTCGAGAGGTCAAACTGTGTGTTTATTTTGTAGCTACTGTGTAGCCTGGCACACACCACTTTTTACCCAGCAGAGAAGGTGTGTGGCAAACCCCCCATGCCTCTGCCTTGGGAGCAGCCACAGCTGGGACCTGCCCTGGCGAGTTTGCTCCATCCACCACAGCTGCACCATGCCAGCACAGCCAGGGTCAGAAGGCAGTGGCAAGGACAGGGCAGCCCTGAACTGTTGTCCTCTGTGGGCAGAGAGTGGGATGGGTCATCTGGCTCAGCACAGGAGAACTTGTGATGGTTTTCACTGATTTCTGCTGTGATTTTTGATCAGTAGCCAAGTGCTGGTTAATTATTGAACTTTCATGTGTTGATTGCTCAACAGAGAGAGGGCATTGCATGTGCAACTACACCACAGTCCAGAGCTGAAATGGAACAAAATAAGACAGAAAACTTCCTGTGACTGAGGGTTCAAGGTTGTACCCAGTGATTAGTCTTTGAAAGATAAACAGGTTTTTTTTTTTTCTTTCAATTTTCTGCTCACTTTCTATCTCATTCACCTGTTCTCCTTTCAACAGTGAATTCTACTTCACACAACTAGTTGGTTATGTGATGAATTAGTCCTAAAGGCAGAAGATGGAGAGGAACACTGGCTGTGCAGCTGCACCCTGCTTTTCTTCCTACCCTCTACAGTCTTATTTATTCCCACTGAAACTTCAATATCCATTTATGACAACACCGTTTTCATGGATTATATGCTTATCAATGTCAGCTTTCCTTCAGCAAGGAAAATCACCTTCTCCCAGGAGAGACGATTTGCAATTTCATCCTAAGTGTGGCATCTCTTAAGTAGTTCTAATTTTAACAGGACAAAGTACATACTGTTTTGCAAGGAAGGTGGAACCATTACACAGCATACCACTACAAGCTTTTCAGAATCCAAGCATTTTCTCAGAAGAAAAACAGATCTCATTCTCTGTGGATTATTATTTTCCTATTTTTTAAGAACCGAGACATAATGGGACTTGGCATACCATGCATTTAAGAAGACAAATTCATAAAAGCAAGAGATTTGAAAAGTTAGAACCTTGAATTACTTTCTTCCATCATTTTAATATAAACTATTAGATAACATTTGAAGAATTTTAATGGTAAAAAGGAGCACAACTGAAAATTCACAAGAGAGGTATTTGTCAAAGACAGATCATCTACTCCCCAGTTCTGTTTCTCCATTGCATAAGACTATTTCCTTCAGTGCTGGCTGATGTGGCATATGCTCCCAATAACACAGCAGAAAAATGGCCTTGGTGGACAAATAACTTCTCCTCCCCTCCAGTTCTGGATGTGTTCAGTCTTAATGCTTGGCTCTGTGATTATTCCTTCCCCATGAAATTAACTCTAGACATGGTAGATGAATTAAAATATAATTTATACAGCAACTTCTTGATTTATATTTGATCTAATTGCGAAACAGCCTACGAGAGACTTGCTAGATCTGGTCCCAAAATTACCATCAACAAACTATGACAAAATGTGTGTTGGTGCACATAAAGGGAAAAGAATTGCCTCAGAAAAGCAACACAAAGCACCAAGTGAATTGGAAAGAGCCTGTGAAAGGCAGAGGGCATGCACTGTAGCTCTTTCATGCTCTGGTTGGTTTTTGTGAGCTTGATTTATGTATAATTAACCATTTTTTCCCCTGCAAACAATTTCATTCGAAGTTGTGCTATCATTTTTACCCCCCACTCTCCTGCCACAGCCACATAAAACAGTCTAGTTTAACATGATGACAACTGAAACATGCTGCCACAGCAAGAGTCCAAACTTCTATGTTTGCATAAAACCCCACTCTTGTCTCCCTCCTGCTCATCCTATCATCACAAGAATGAAAGAAATTCGTAAACTGTAACTCTCATCTCTAACAGAGTCTTGGCCAAAATTCAAGCTTGATAATTAATTACATTCTGTCTCTTCAAATTCCCACACTAGGCTAAGAGAAATAACTCCTCTCTTCCCTGCCTAGACAACGATGTTTTATATGGCTAATGGACAGAGCATTTCACCTCTGAGAGAGCTGGGAAGTTAACTGGAGAAAAACAAGAGATACTTATAACACTTGGATAAGACAACAGCAGTAGATGTAGTAAGTTTTTAGTGTATGTCAAACCAAAAGCTAAGTCATTGTTCTCTAATTACACTTTCTGTAAAAAGTGTAAAAGCACAGATGATCATACAGGACAGGCAGCTGTGAGAAAGGTGTCTGAGTGACTATAACACAAGCTGAATGATTTGGGATAGGAGGGTATTTGAGACAATTCAGATATAGTTACAAAAAGCTGATAAATCTGTTGGGTAAAATACATTTATGTATGGCACCAGACCTCAATAAAATAGAGCAGGCATCCAAACCATTTCAGTCTGAAGAATATGAAGCATTAACACTAAACCATGATCTTAGACAGCCATAAAACAAATCACTATCTTATGCCACTATTCAGTAAATTACCAATATATCAAGAGAAGAAAACTATTATGATACCTGTACTGCACACATAACATAAACCACTCATTGTGTGGGGATTGTAATTGGACTTTTCTTCTGAGCTTGACATATGAACACTATAACCTTAAGCAGCACTCTTACAACATTTTATTTATTGCGTATTTCACATGTATTTGTAAAGGACTTCATTAACTTCTTTCCCTTCTGGTACAAAAGGATGTGCATCATCACTGAAAAAAAAAATCCTAAGGCAAGGCTGGCATGAACAGTCTTGCTCGTACTGTATGTATCTCACACTGACAAAACCCAGTGCAATTCTTTCTGAGTACTGGAGGTTTCATCAATAAAACCTGCACTGTCCTTCCTTAGTCTGGTCTGTCTCATATTTCCTGTCCATCTCCATTCACTGTTTTAAAGATAACATGTAACTTTGAGGCTGTATCCATGCAAGAACAAGACATTAATACATGGTATAAACTATTTTTGCATTGGCCATATTACTATGGAGAATATATGCAGTGGATGAGCCAAAAGCATAGGACTGTTCGCCATTTACCAGATGATAAATCTAGACCTCGTTCCTGTTTAATTAGGGTTTCTAAAAACTTCTCTAGTTCTAAAGCAGAAGCAGAGTAACTTCAATCCAGTTACACCTGAAAACTGGTGTTGGAATAAGAAATTCAACTCCCATCCAACTCTTCATTCATTCATTCCATTCATATTCAATCTGTAGGGCATAAACCCTCCAATACTCTTACACAGATAAAGTCCAAGACACTACAAGTGTAACAACCATACCATACACTCGTGTTCTGATGCAACCTGTGCATGCTCTTGAGATGAAGAGGCTCATGAGGGGAAGAGGAGGGGCAGGCACCGATCTCTTCTCTCTGGTGACCAGTGACAGGACTGAAGGGAATGGCCTGAAGCTGTGACAGGGGAGGTTTAGGTTGTGTATCAGGACAAGGTTCCTCACCCAGAGGGTGGTCGGGCACTGGAACAGGCTCCTCAGGGAAGTGGTCACAGCACCAAGGCTGACAGAGGTCAAGAAGCATTTGGACAATGCTCTCAGGCACACCGAGTGACTTGGGGATGGTCCTGTACAGGGCCAAAAGTTGGACCTTGTAGATCACTTCCAACTCAGCATATTCTGTGATTTTGTGAGATTTACTGCAAGCAGTTCAGGCACCTAAGCCTTAGAACCCTACCCCCACATCACCACCAAAGTACTGGGCTGAGACATAAGAAAACAGCTCAGATAGAATAATTAATATCATCAGTTTTGCACAATAAATCAATCCTGTTCACCAGCAGAAACGCTGGGTCATTACATATTGGCTGAGTGAGGCAATAAAAAAACCCTCAAATTTTTCTGAGCACAGAAATGGTAAGCAGAATGTTTGTGTGAATGCTTAATTTATTTTTATGTGTTGACTTGGCAGTAAGTATAGACATTAATTCTTAAAAAAAATTCAACAGTTGTATATCTTGGAACTTTAGATTTCACACGCACAGAAAAAAAAAACCCACCAAAAATAACAACAACAACAAACCCAAGAACTTGTACTATTTGACTTAATACACAAACTTGTACTATTTGAGTTAAAATGGATTATCACACAACACTTTTATAAGCATGGTTGTTACTATTATAGCTTTCCTGCTCTGTCCATATTACTTTCATCTAGGGGAGATTTGCAGCACACAGTACAAGAGCTCCAACACTGTTTTCAGTGTTAGCAGTGATGCTAATGGAAAGCATCACAAATCTCAACACTGTAGATCACACTTCTCTTCTTGGTCACAAAACATAATTATAGGTGAATCTAAGAACAACACACAAATTGTTGGTTGGCACAGCTGGTTGTGAAGAACAACACACAAATGGTGTGTGTTTCATCTACAGATCCTAACTCTCCTTAAATATTTGAATTTAGGTCCGAAGACCCCCCATAATACTCAGCTAAGAGAACTAGATTAACTGGCTGTCATTGCATCTACATAAATGTAGTTCTTTTCTTGAAATTATATTCCCAATTTGAAGAGGATTCATACACCTGCTCTTTCAGACAATGTACTGAACAGCTCCCTCACTTGTATCTCGCAGCTCAGAGAGATCCTAAAAGGAATTTGTGTTCCTAAACACATGATGATGAAAATAGCCTCAAAATAAAGTGCAAAAGCTGTTAATTCACCAAGCTACCCTTAGCTCTAGCTGGATATCCTGAGCAAGAGGAAGGGAGGTTACAGGAACAATACACTGCACTTCCCTGAACAAAGGCATTTAGGGTAAGTCTCCTCAGGATCAGACCTATTCTCAGAGCTTGTGCAAAGAAAAAACCACCTTAAAAGAGGGGAAAAGAATCTGTTACAATCCCATTTATCAGCTCTCATGCAGGTGGCCTCTTAAGAATGCTGGACTTTTACAGAGCACTTAAAGGAATGAGGGATTGGACCATCATTTGACGAGTTATGGAGGCCACATCCCTTAAATACACACATCCTGAATGTACAGATACAATATAGATATACTTTATATGTACAGTTACATCACCTAGATACTCTTCTACTGATCCTGACTGACTGATCCTCAGCTTCTGCACACATCCCAAACCACTGCAGAATCCAGGACTTCGTTTAGCAGTTCTCCCTGCATCTCTGAAATTTCTGGCCACAGGTCCTAGCTCTTCCCAGAGCTGGAGGGAACCCTTGAAATCCACCACACACTTGAGGAACAAAGACCAAACTAGAGCATATCCTTTGGGTCTTAGAAAAACTTTCACTAACCAGTAAATGCAAAATAACTGTCTCCTTGCAATGCTTTTTTATTTAATTCAGTAGCAGTAATCATGGAGTATAGCCTTCGAGCTTAACATTTTTCAGCTGTTTATGAGCTTTACAAAATATTGAAGATCCTCTACCTTTCTCTGAAGGTCATAGGACTCCACACAAATATGGTGATAATTAGGTCAATGCATTAACCTGAAATAAGGACTGAGACTTCAAAATTTTGGAAGGAAATGTATAAAGAGAGCCCAAAACATCACAATGCTAATGATGAAATTCATTACGGTAAAATGGCCAGTCTGCTTTTCTAAGATTTCCAGACCATCTGAGATATTGCTGAATCTTAGCAACTTAACTAGCAACAGTCTGATGTAAGTGATATGAGCAGGATTAAAAAGCTTTTTTGTTTCAAAGAATACACTGGAACATCACCTGGAAAAGTGACTCTTTGGTAATACAAGCCCACTGATGATTTTCATTTACTACATATATTTTTAATGTGTATGTTTCAGTTCTCCACTTCCTCATTAATTTTATATCCTTTGTCATGGACTGGCTGGTACACTGTAAAGCAAGAAGAGGATCAGTTTTGCAGATTTTAACTGAAAGGCAGCTAGTAATGAAATAAAATATATGAACATCTGGATCAAGAACATCTTGAACGGGAATTTAAAAATGGCTTACACAATGGAGCCATTAAATTACAGAATTACTGAACATTACACCTATTACAGAAATGTTGCTTATATTTTGCTTTACTGACATGGTAAATTACCAGCCTTGTTCACTGTAACACACGCTTTTCAATTATCTGTTCAGATTTATCAGCATAACTGGATTTATTACACACATGTAGACACCTGTTTTATAAAACCAACCAACTGTGCCAAAACGACCATGCTGGAATCCTCTGGATCTCATCCAAGAGGAAATGCTTTGAAAGCGTTGCTGAACTGCCCCAAGAACCCTTCAGTTTTATAATGAGGATATCGGCAGCCAAAGTAGAAACTCATTTACTATTTGCTAATCTCCACATCAAAAAGACTAGGGAAGAAAAATGCTATGTTTTTATCATTTGGCCATTACTACAAATCATGAAGACCAAGACTAATAATTCTTTCCTTGTGAGAAGTGGCTGGTATTTTTGCTGTCAATCTAGTCCTCTTCTACAGAAACATTTAAGTTTTATTTATAAAAGAGGAAAAAGCGAAAGGCAAAAGGATGAAAATGGAAAAAATCCCAGATTCTCATGCGAATTCAAACAACACAAGGCAGTCCTGACAGAAGGTCTTTTTTTTTTCCAACTGCCTATTTCCAAGTACCACCCCAACATTACGGGGAATCTCCCACAGAGATACCCTTCCTTCTAGGGCCACTGCTGGAGGCCAAGGGGGAAGCCCTCTGTGACATCTCAAGTATCACTGGGCATCAGTGTGTTGGCAGCTGAACCAGGGCATTAATTACATTCCCAAACAAGAGGCTGCAATCAATCAAAGGCATGCTTCATGATTCACATTTGGTGTTGAAAAACCTTCTCTGTCAGGAGTCTTGTGGGAGTAGTTAATGACAGTAACCCCTGGGGGATTCCACACATGCCACACCACCAGATTAAAGGATGCCTCCAAAAGGTTTCTGTGACTCTGCCTACTAAGATATTTGTCTTGATCATTGCCCGCTTTGGTGCTGTTGTTAATGGGCTGGCTAGGATCTTTCCAAGTGCAACAGTCCAATAAAATTAATCAAAGTTCAAAAACTGCATTCAGTTTACTTTTACTTGTTCTGAAGCCCTTCCAACAGGTGAAGTTTTGATCTAGGTCATCTCTTGAGCTGTACAGATGACAATCCACCAGGTAAATTTCAGATCTTCTCCAGCTTTGAAGTTCAGTTACTCCAGCTCTACAGCCAAGCTCTCATACTAACCCAGAAATTCCTTAAGAAATTTTCAGTGATTAAGAAGGGTGTGTACATGCAAAAGACTTAATAACGTTGTCTCCTGGACAAACTAGTTAAAACAGCCCCTCTTCACATCTGTAACTTTAAATATTTCACTCATACGGTACCATCACCTTCATATGGTAACATAACCTGTTCCAAGTCAGAACTGTTCAGACAGAGGAAAACAGAGAAATAAAGCCTCATTATGGTATGGTGCATTGGCCTTTACCACATATTCCAAATTCTTCCAGTAATGTCAAAAAAGGATGCTAAGCATCCAGAAATTGTGTCAAAAATGTTGTTACACTGAAGGCTGAGCAAATGGATTTGTCTGTAGAAGTTCATGAGCATGGAAATACATTTCCATTCCTATTAAATATGAAGATGCTTTGTTTACTTAGTGCTGAGCTGAACAATGGACCAATTCAGTCTCAGGGCAAGACTGATTTCCAGAGGTCTTGAGAAAAAACACTTCAGTGGACAAGTATTTTGAGGTCTCTGTGTATGGGTGAAATAACCCCAAGTCCAGGAGAAGTTCAGGATGAAGTGAAGACACCTTTGGGGTATAGCTATTGCAGACTGACACAAAATGAGAGGAGTAGAAAATATGTTTATGGATAAAGTATTGATGAAAGCATATGTAAGACATCTCCTCTAATAGTCATAAAATAGGTTTAGTGCTAGTATTCTCTTTTTAATTCCACCACATTAAGAAAATAAATCTCTCCTCATCCTCTTTCATAAACTTTTGGGAAGATCTTAAAGAGCAAACTTTGATACAAATAAACTGGCCACTATAAAGAATGATTGTTACATATTAACCACTGAATAATCCACAGATAGTAGTGACATATATTTAATAATGATATGCTTCAACCTTAGGCAAATAATTCCAGATTTCCTTTTTTTTTTTTTTTTTAAACAGTGCTCACAGAGGAAATCATTACTGATCTAGATAAATATTTCAAAGTTCAGTTGAGTTTAGAGCTTTACTTCAGTTTTAGACTTCAATTTGCTTTTAGGCTAATTTATCTTATTTCCCTCCATTCTCTTCCCTAGCAAGCCTGTATATTAAAATTTCATGTCCTTTTTTATATAATAATTAACTAAAAAATAGAAAAGAAAAAGAGAAAAGAGAAAATCAAAAAGAAAAAGAAAAAAAGAAAAGGAAAAGGAGACTGCTATGGTGGTAAAAGAGAAAATATGAGGAGGCTGCCTTTCACTACAGAGATTGCTTTGGAAAGCTACTATCCAAGAATGAAAGAGTACCATTATTAATAAAATCAGCAATGAATAATCACAGGTCTAAGCATTATCATTATCTGGTTGTGCCTGAGCTAACAAGTAGGAGTACAAAACATCTCATTTTTGAATGGCACTGTCAAGCAATTTTAAGAAAATATTTTCACATGACTCTTCCTTTTAAGAGTTTTGTGGAAATTGAAGCTGGAAATAGAAGGATTTTCTTGTCAAGATATTTCCTCTGTTGTGTACATGAAGTAACTACACTTCAGTAGTTCTGCTGAAGAGTTTCAAATATTTGCTGATATTTGCTATAAAACTTCAACTGCAAATCTGTGAACTTCTCAAAACATAAAAAGAAATAAGAAAACTGGAACCAGATACTTAGTAACTCCAAGGAGACCTCTTCTTATCCCAACAACTGCACCTTACATGTCTTCATAGTGACAATATAACTATTGCTCATTTTGCACTTTTACACACGGAGGACTATGTCAGAAGCCAAACCCCTCACTCCCAACGTGTTTTCTGACATTCATAACCTTTATAACCAGTGTAATATCCTAGGGCTTCCTAAAGCCTAGCATAGCAAAAATTACATGAATACCAATTAAACTAGGTAACTAAGTTCTGGTCACAACAAAGGTTTTATACATTTTCATAGAAATTTATATGTTTTCATAGAAAAGAGGATTTTTTTAATAAAACTGTCAAAAGTTCACTGACAGAATTCTACAGTATCTTTTTTTCCTTTCATTTTAAACAAATTAGAGTCTTTTGCAATAAATAACAGGATAACACTGTATTAATCTGCATTACTCAGTTAATTTACTAAGGTCTATTCAGCTATTTGTTGTGAGATCAATATGCATCTTCATGGCTATCCAAGAGTCATGCACAATCTTGACACCTAGGAATGGTGAATCCACTCTCCAAGACAGTGCAAAAATAGCAAGATGTGCCATATTTCCAACACCATCAGGGAGAGTTAATGTAATCATAGCAAGGTCAACTAAATGTATGGTTCAAGCCTAAATAAAACCTGCAATTTAAACAGCCGTGATCTAGATGTGTGTTAAAGGTAATAAGTAAACACTGCTCCCTTTAACTGCTTAGGGCAAAAAGTATTATTGCATTCCCATTTAATCTCATTTGTAAATAAATCAGCCTCAAAAAATTTATCTCCGTTTCAGCAAACTCAATTTGATTATCTTCCCAATAACAGTGAAAGCATTTTTGTCAGCTGCAAGTGAAATGGCTAAAATCCAAATACTAAATACTTCACTAAAAAATTCAGGTTTTATATTCAATTAGCTGGCAAGTATCTCAAGAGCAATAGTAGTCTATTTCTTGCTATAGGATGCAGAAAATGTAGATCTACGTAACACTATACAAAATCACACCTGTATAATTATTATTATTTTATCTGTCACAAAGTGCCTTTCAGATCACTGTAAACTTTTAATGAAGTAATGAAATTGCTTCTAGAAGTACCAACAGATGACATAATGTAACATTACCCCACTGATTGTATAATTTGAATGCTGTGCAACCAAAAGAACTCTGTCATAAGAATCCCACACAATACAAAACAGTCAAATGCTTTATTATTCCTGTCAAACAATTAAATCCTTCTTTTTTTTTATTTCTGAAAGTGAGCATATAAATATTATGCAACAAAATGACCTGGAATTCAAATTGATACTGCAGCTCAAAATTCATAGCTAACATCCATAACAATTCAAACAATCTTCTGTTGTAGAATATAATAGTTAATTGGGGGAAAAAATTAAAAATCACATGCCCAAATAGAGGACAGAGTCTCTGTAATGCTTCCTTTGGATTTATTTTAGTCTTGTTTGCCTTGCATGAAACAGCACAGTTTCAAAAGAAAACACCAGGAAACCTCTGAGCTTCAAGGACAAAAGCTGGAATCAAAAGTAAAAACAAAAGCAGTATTTTAGTTTCAGATGTGCTTTTCAAGAACCCAGTTTGCTCTGTTTTACTTACAAGCTGCTGACCATGGGAAACACAGTTATTTTCAACTCTGCTGCTGCAGCATACAGCTCTGGTGATTCCCTCTGAGGTGCTGCTGCCACACTGGGATGGTCTCTCAGTTTTCCCAAAAGTCATCCCTGACTCACCATCGTCATCTTCCCAGTGGTGGCAGAGTTTGCCTCCTCTCAGCACAGCCACCAGAGCTGCCTTCGAGCTTTGTGGGACTCCTCAAGAGCAGGAGGATTCCAGTATCCCCTGCTCCCCAGCCTGCCTCACCAGGGATGAGCTTCCCAGCTGCTCTGTGTACCAGGCACGGGAAGATCACACAAGGATGCTCCACGTGGGGGAAAGATCTGGAGCACAACAGGCCTTGGTTTCAGCCTGACCACCCAGGTAGGTGTACAGGAGACAAATGCAAGCCATATTCTAGCACCTAAGCCTAAAACACCCTGGTCATGGTTCCACCACCTTGCTCTGGGAGATAATCACCTCTTAACACAAGGGATGTCACAAAAGTTACATAATAGAGGCAAGAATCATTTCATTAAAAATTAAGAATATGGGTGAACTTAAAATTAACTTGAGTCTGAACAGTAAAGAAATGCTGTGGTTTTGTTCTTCCTTTCCTTAAACAAAATGGCTGTGTACATAAAGGACTGTCACTATCAAGACAAAACACCTCTTGTATGACCGTGAGCAACAAAACTCTCTTGGCAGTATTTAATCAGTTCTAATCAGAAGATAAGAGTTTAAAAAAACCCACAAAACCAAAAGACAACTTACTAAAAATCAAATTAAAAACCTACCTCAGGACCAATAGGAAGTAGTACCATGCCACTGAAGTTCACGGTTACAGCTTTTAACCCAACTATGAACTTGCCTAATTATTTCCAGCACTGAGTAACATCCTGAACTCAGCAGCACTGATCTTCACTTCTGGTTCCCTGCTGCAGTGCTGTTTTCTAGCAGAGAAGGAATCTTCAAATCGGAAGTATAGCACATACACAATGCAGACTTCAAACAAAGGAGCATTGTCACAATGAAGAGCCTGCAATGAATAATCTCGTTATTGCAGTCATGAATGATCTGACTCACGAAGCGTCTGCAGCGATGTTTCAGGCTACAACCACTTACTTTTACACTAAGCACACCTGGCTATTTCACACCCCTGCAGGAAACAGATGCTTAGGAATGCTGTTTGGTTTTATAAAAAGCCTTGAGACTGTACAGCCAGAGTTAAGAGGAAATTAATTCTTCTATCATTATGTGTTTCTCTTCCCCTTCTTTGGGAAAGGGGGAGACACACCTACTCCTCCCTCACTTATTTAGCGTCACAAATCAGGATAGAACACTTGAAATACTTCAGGACACAGGCAGTGCAACCTCACTGCAGCCCCAAGCACTCAGCTGGTACTGAGGAGGCCAGGCTGGGTGGGCAGCACGCACGGGTCACCTCCAGCACCCAGCAGAGCACCTGCCACGGCCACCCCTGTGACAGACACCACAGCACTGAAACTCCCACCCGTCCCAGCAAGGCACCGGGACACAGCCACTGACACAGGGTGAGGCTGCAGC
The DNA here is from genome assembly GCA_016584745.2 of Phylloscopus trochilus trochilus. Taxonomy (NCBI): domain Eukaryota; kingdom Metazoa; phylum Chordata; class Aves; order Passeriformes; family Phylloscopidae; genus Phylloscopus; species Phylloscopus trochilus. The sequence continues at coordinate 38,539,333 of WQNJ02000546.1, forward strand.
ATGCCAAGGGATCTCACAGGCCCTCGGAACAATCCTGCCTAAAAATAATGCTGGTGACACAGCGCTGCACAGGCATGGACGTGGATGAACCCTGCTGGGGTTAGATCAGTTTTCAGGGTTCTACCAGCTTCGGAGGGAAAGCCATCGTTCTCAGGGATTAATACTAGAAAATAAATATCCAGTTACATAAATACTCACAGAAGGGGGAAAAAAAACGGTGCAAGGATGTCAAGCTACATCCTTTATAAACAAGAAACCAACTCAACTGCAGAACTCAGCTTAGCAAAGCTTTGCCAGCCCCAGGCAGCCTGGGAAGGCAGGAGTCCAAAATGTGATAAAATTATTATTAAAAAAAAAAAAATAAAATTGAAACTTATGAGAATACACAAGTGTTTCTTAATAAGGCAAATTAAGTTTCTTTATGAGGATATTTCCAAACTGAACACACATTTTAACTTGAAATAAAGGGAATGTTTTGTTAAAGCATTATGTAGATGTGAAGCTGCTTTTATGAACTCAGTTTATCAGAGAAACATGTTGTATCATGTTGTTAAAATATTATAGAGATAAAAGGAAAATAATTGAAATATTTGCATACGATGTAGTACAAAGAAATAATGTATGTGAACAGACTATTTGCTGTCACATTAGCTTCAAGCAAATAAGGAAATTATGGCTGATTTATTACTGTTTGTCTGGGGATGTAGGATGGTAAAATTCTACTGACTGCAGTTTAAATAAAGGTCTAGAAAAGTAATGGAAAAAATCCTATCAATAATTCAGGACAAATTATTGGTCCAACATGAGGTCTTTAAGTTTATTGAAATAATTAATGAATTTACCTTTTTTATTCATAGTATTTAAAGGACTGACTTCTAACTGGAATTTCTTACATCTGCACTTTAAAGAGCTGTTGACATGTTGAGGGTTGCATACCAAACCCTTCATAAACAACAAACCAACTGAATCTGTTCTGCAAAACTTGGCAGCACCTCTGCTTCAGGAGCCTGGGTGCCCAGCCTGGGGTCCTGTTGCTGCACCCAGACACATTTCCTGGTGCTTTTCAGCTTGACTTTTGATCTCACTGTTACCACTGTGACCTCTTCAAGAATCTGACAACTCTGATCGTTATCTCCCAAACTCTACACTTTAATGAACTGAAGATGAGTTTGTAGATTCTCTCATCACAATGCTGGCCTTCCTCAGCTAAAACAATTTCCCTCCCTGTCTTGTGCCTCACTGCAGCAGGCACGGTGAGCAAAGAGGAGAGGCAGAGAAAGGGGAAAATAAACTTCAGCATGCACATACATATGCTTACACACACATGCATACTTGGGTACATGAACACATACTTAAGTATATACAGTACACCTAAAATAAGGTTTACAAATATGGGATGCATATACAACTAGAAAATAAAGGTGGAGCACTGAGTCCATCAGCACTGGTCTCATCACTGCTTTGGCTAATGACTCCAACTTTTGCTCCCTTTTTGTTGAAGTTTGATTTGGTAAATCAAATCCAACAGCTGTGGCTTGATTCAAGAGGTTGGTCACACCCAAAATAAAGTCTTGTGACAATTCTCTCTGTAGCACCCAATGCCCAGCAAGGGCAGCAGGAAGGAGTGTGCCCACACCACTGCTGGGGTCAGTGCTAGGCAGCAGATGACACAGAAAAAATCATCATATACCCTTAGGCATATGCATAGCAGGATCACATTTGAGAGCACTTAAGAGATTTAAGAAATCACTTTTAAAATAGTTTCAGCTTCTCTTTTTTTTTTTTTTTTTTTTTTTTCCAGAGATGGCAAGTAGATTAAAAGAGTGTTTATTTCAAGTGGTATAGCTAAGGCTCTACAATTCCATGTATAGATATCCCCTGGGGAAAGAATTCCCTTCCGTAGTTGAAACCAATCTACTATAAACAGATCAGATTAAACCAAAATGAGACATTCTCAATGCAGTATTTGACTGTCAGCATATTCCTTCCTTGGAATGGTACAGACCAACCACAGATAAATAAAAGAAAAAGCAATTCTCAACTATGAATTTGTAACTATTTTCTCATTCCCTCCCAATAATAATCTTCCATAAATGCCATGAAATTACAGCATTTTAGACTTCTTAAAAACAACAGGGGTGTTTCTGGGAAATAATAATACTAGTGGAAGTATTAGCAGCAATTCCATTCATGTTTAACTTGAAAATGAAAAATTTCAAATTTTAAAACTTCAGTAAAAGCTTTGGTCAAAGCTTTGGTCTAAAGTTTCCTTATGTCATGCTACCAAGAAAAAACCTGTAGCCCCAAATAAAATTGCTGACATAGCCTTAAATCCCAAAAAGCAGTGAAAAATCCTGAACCCACACTAAATAATAAATTTTGTAAAAATAAAATTATGATCAGATTTCCTAACCTAAGCCATTATTTGTGCTAAAACCTGCGGCGTGTTATGATTATTAAGCAGAACACAATTTTATTTGAGTGTAAAATTTTGGGACTTTCCTCATATGACCTTCCTGGCATACGGCCAAGGCTCAGCTCTTGATGACATTTAATCTGAACATAATCCCTGAAATCTCTGCGCCATTACTGGGTTGCATGGGAATGATTCCCTGACAACGTACACAGAACTGTGCTGTAAATTTTATTTTCAGCTCATGGCTGTTCCCCTTCTTTACCAGCTGTTGCAAATTATTTGTTTGGATAAAACTAAATAATCTATACCTTTTATTTGCTATAGAACCATGTAATACCTAAAATGGAAAACAAGTCCAACACTTCTTGTTTCCATTGGTTCTCTACTGATGGCTACCATATTTTTAAGGGAATAAACTCCAGAAAACAAATGTCGTTCAGCAGCTGATGAAAAGCCTGGGTAATGAGCTGCAGTGGCCCAAACACCCCCGTTGACTGTAAACAGGAGCAAGACCACACTGCAGCAGAGGGTTCCAGCTGAGGGTACTCACACTTGACTGCGGTCTGAATGAGCAACTGCCTTTACAAAGGAAGAACACACTTAAAAGAGCTTTTTTCCATATTCAAAGATGCCTCTGATCTCTGAAGCCAACTGTCTTTTTGTCATGAATGCTGTGAAAAATCACAGTGTCCAAGATTTCCACATCTGTGATTTTTGGCACAAGGCTAAGAACTGAATAACTGATGTCTGAACCAGAACAACATGAGACAACACAGCAATCTAGCCCACAGAAAAGTGTAGAAAAGCCTCAAAATCACTGCAACAAGGTAAGTGTGGATCTCTGTTTTCTGTGTGCTCAGGATTTCACAAGTATTTTTCCCCTGCATTCCCTGCAGGAAGGAGCTAGGTAGGCAAAGCAGCACTGACTTTAATCTTACTAATGCAGGTCCTAAAAGCAGTGAATCATACAGCAGTGAGAACTCTAGTATGGGATGCAGAGACCTACCCATTGACCTGCATACTTAGTTCAGCAACAACCTAAGTATCATTACAGTTCATGGGAGCTAACACCAGTCTGCCTGCATTTGCTGTGGTCCAATTGCTGCCTGAAGCAAAGACCAGCTCTTATTGAGACTTCTTGTTTACTGAGTGAACATTCTCCCTTTCCTATGAAAAGTAAATAAGATGAACAAGAAAAATGAATTATTCCCTGAAAAAACCCATAAAATATAACAGTTAAAGCAGTTTTATGTTTCTCTCAATTTTCAGCAGAAAGCTTGCTTTGTTCAGGGGCTTTTTCTCCCTGACCATTAGCTCCTTCCCAGAAAGATTTTTCCTACAAAGAGTTGACCAAGTTACCAAGGACCTGTGGGAAAAGAAAAAGTCCTCTCAAACATGCATAAAGGTTTTTTCATTATCTGTAAGTTACTTCTAATGTTAATCTCTTTATACATGTAAACAAGTATCCTATTTCAAAGGTATTCCTTCAGGTTGGGGTGCAGAGGACCTCTCAGTTCTCCTCTTTAAGCAAACTGAACTCCAAGGAAAAATAGGAACTACTCCTCCAGTCCTTTGTTTCATGCAACAGAGTAGGCTTGATCCAATCAAGAGCCACTTAAATCAATGGAGAGCTGTCAATGTTTGGTTTAGGCCATGTAAGACTGAGAAATTGAGAAACATGTTTTCACCTGGCCTTCAGCCAGGCACAATGCCACCATTAATGAATGGCTGCTATAACCAGACCTTTTGAAAGAGTCACATGTGAGATGAATTAATGAACACAATGCAAATCTCACATCCATCTCAAAGAGGGGCAAAAAAAAAAAAAAAAAATCACTGCAGTTTATCATAAATACGTTTAGGTGCTCTGATGCCAGCCTACTGCCAAAGGAATCCACCAACAGGGAAGGGCAAGGTCTGTTTGCAATGCAGTCCTCCCCTGAGAGATGCATTTCACGGCTTCCAGCCAAAGCCTCCAAAACACCTCCAGGGAAGCAGTTGGGCTGGAGCTGCCCCATCACGCCCTTCCACTGCAGCCGGATTTGCCTATTTTTGCAGCTGGCACCACCAAAGGCTACAGAAACTTGTAGTCAGCACAATCTCTTCCAGACTGGCTTTTCAGTCTCTTCACCTAATGAATACGGAGAGGAGTGCACAGACTGGCAACAACTGTAAACAGAGTTTACACAGGAGACCCTGCACTTCTCACAGCCTTTCTTTGTCCTAACAATTTCTGTGTGACTGTTACCGTCACAGCTCTCATTAGCCTCAAAACTGCCCACCACACCATTTTGTAAAAGCACCATTTCATTTAGCACTAACAGAACAAAATCCCTTTTGTCCAGTGTTTCTAACCCCCTTGATAATAGTGCTGTACACAGATTGTCGTGATGTAGAAACCTACACTGGTTAGTCCAATGACTCAGCAGTGGTTTCTTCCTTTGCTGCTCCAGTGGCACCAAGAACAGGCTCAAGAGCTTAAATCTTGATGATAGATACAGGTTCACTGTGCAGCTAATCCTATCATTTTCAAGATAAAAACCCAAGTCTGTGCAGCCTGTAGCTACTGTTGACATACATCCTACAAACATCATGCCATGTACTACCTAAATGAAAAAATATTTGCAACAGTGAGTGAGGAAGACTATGGTTTTAATAATATCTCTCCATTTGGTACTAAAAACTCAGGCACTAAAAAATGAAGTCAGAAAGAGCAATCAAGGTTTATAAAGAATATTTCATACAGAGGTGCACCTTATACAAACGATTTTTGGAAAAACACATTCAGCCGAAGTATCAGCAATGCTCTGGAATTCAATGATCCCTTACACAAGAGAGAACTGTAGAGGGCTTCACGAACTAGGAGTCCCACAGGGGAAAGTAAACTTTCCCTATTTTCATGTGAAGTGCAACAAACAAAGCCTGAAGAGTGAATTATAGGTGTGAAATTCAAAAAAAAAATTGCTGTTTGCAAGCAAATGTACAATCTGTATGTGCAATCATCATAACCCTGTGTGATAAGCAAACACATACATACCAGAACAGCAATTACTTATCTAACTTGCTGTTGTGGGCCTGTGACAACACTGGCTTTGTGAGCTACTGCTGTACCTCTGCATGCAAATATGCTGCCTGATGGAAGACCACTCTCTGGAAAGCTCACTTGGGTTCAGAGGGATTGGTTTTGTCGTGAACTAGCTTGACATAAAACTTGAGTGCCCCTAACCTGACTCTTATTCAAAGATGAAACATCTTATCACTATGGAAGTGTTGCTTGTAAGCCTGAGCAGATGGCCCACAGGGAGAAGGAGGAGGTGGCTTGATGTTTTTGTGGATAACAGCACCTAGTGATGCAATGAGGAAGTAAAAGTTTGTATTTCAGTATCTTTCGCAAATGCTAAGATTGGGAGAGACTGGTCCTAGTGTATAAAACACATCAGAATCCAGAGGCTTGGGGAGAAAGGCAAAGCCAGTTCCAATCCACATCTTCACATCTTTTCCCCTGCAAAACACGGTTACCTCTTCAATAATGCCTGTTGAGAACAGTCTCTCTCCCACGCCATCCTGCCACAGCTGTCATCTGGGAGTGTGCTAGTTGGCACGGACCAAAATCATGTCATGGAATGTGCTAGAAATTAAACAATATGGACAATCATAAGATACAAGTCCTAGCCCTGATTAATTTACCCATACAGACAAAGCAGTGGTGAAGCAAAGTGGAAGTGCAGTCTTTTAAGCCCGTGGCTGCAGTTAAAATACAAACATCATAAACAGGATGGCACAGCAGGACCAAAGACTAAGGCTCTGAAGTTTAGCCCCGTAGCCACAACATGACCGTGTTAGTGCCATAAGAAAGCAGGAAGCACAAATAACTTCTATACACAAAGTCAAACTTTTCTCTGAAAATAAAGAGACCAGAAGATGAGTGCTACAATAGATATCAGGGCGCTGGCAAAGGCAAAGTGTGAAATGGATCCTTTCCAGTATTCAGTTTAGGAAGACAAACATTGTTTCACAAATTCACTGTAGCCCTGCTTATTTTCCAGGCTCCTTAACTCATGCCAAAGGGCCTGGACTTTCTGAACATCCTGTTCTGTTTCCTCCACTGCTAGTCTTAGTCCTCAGTACTAAATGTCTTTATTTCAGAGCCCCCTTTTCTATCATTTTATTCCAAACTCCTCCCTCTGTAGCTTTGGTATTTTACCTCTGGGTAAGAGTTAAGACAAGCAGATTAATGAGAAGCCTGAACAGCCCATTAAGTTACACCTATTTTAAGAGCCCTTCTCAGTAGGCATCCCAAGCTGCTGCATAAAAATAAAACTACATCAATCGCATTTAAAATTAACAAGAAGCTTGCAGATGCTGGCATACCTCAAAGCATAAAGATTGATGGTTAAATGAGTCCATAATTCCCCAGAGTCTCAGAGCTATGTGAACACAGACCATTTTACCTATGATTAGCTGGATGCATCAACAATCTGCTTGGATATAAAGTTAAGGAATCTTCATGATGGCCTACCAGCAGGAAAAAAACATTCCTGCCTGATAAGGACAGGAAAACAGTTTTACACGAGTAGTAGCTGGCCATTCTGGGGATCTCCTATCTGACAAGCAGCAATGCTGCTGTCATTTCTGCTCCTGTCTTTGCTTCTCCAGGGCTGTAAGAAGTCCAAGGTACAAGTGGTCTCATGGCAATGACTACAGCAGCATAGGCTTGGGTGGAGACAGGAACATCACCTCTCACTCCATCTCATCACCTCTCACTCCATCTCATCACATCAGCTCCCACATCTGCTGCTCTTGGGACCCCACTAACACCACAAGAAAGGTGCCAAACACCTGAGGTGTACCCTGGGCTCAGGTCACCTGCCCATACAGACAAATCTCCTGGCTGCTGGCAAGTGACACAGGAGAAGGCATTTCTCTTGGTACAAGAGGGAACCACTGCTGCCTCAGAATGCCAGGAAGCCTTTCCCTGCTGGTGATGTGGGCACAAAACTTGTCGACTGGTCCTACTTGTTTCCTACTTCTTTGCCATAAGAATTCCTACCTTGCTTCCTCCCTCCTCCTTCCCACAACATGGGTCCAGGCTGAGACCAAAGCATGCAGTCAGAGTTACAAGGAACCAACCATGATCTTATTTGCCTTAAATAACTGCATTTCTACACTCTGTCATTTTGAACAGTGTGCAGATAATCAGCCGGTCCTTACAAACACTTATTTCCCTTTCCTGAGGCAGTTCAGGAGAAAAGAACCATGTGATGCCCCTTGCAGCCCCTTCAAACAAGTAGTGTTGGAAGACAACTGTGGCCTGCAAACCCTAACAAACAGTAACGTGGCTTACACTACATTCAACCCTACTTTAAATTATGTATCCACTAACACACACACAGAGGGGGAAAAGGATGTAGCACAAATTAAAAATGCACTGGAAGTTGCAGTTTCAACAGTGAAGTCAAAGCAAAGGCCTGAGGGCCATCAAAACTTAAAGCTATTCCTATTACTTTGTGTGCAGCTGAGGTGATCACTAACATATCAATATTGTAAAATCAACTAAATTAGAATTTTTTAAAAAAATGTTATTAAAAGTCACATCAACATAGTGACTTTTGTGAAGAGTATGGATTTTAGTAAGTTAGCAAAACCAGAGCTACCATCTTATGAGGGAGAATAACATCAATGTAAGAGGAACAGGAGGTCCTGAACAACACTGGAATCACATTGTGAAACCAGCTAAGGAGTATGTACATGAAATCAACCAAACAGACAAAGTTGATGCCATCAGTAAAGAAGGTCTGAATAGACAAGACTTCAGGCTCACATTGCTCAAGTAAGGAACACCTTCCTTACCATCTGGCTTAGAAATCACTTGGATTCCACAGTGGCCATATAATGGCCAACAGGAAAGCAGGGAAACTATTTTAAGTAAGCATCACTAAAAATAAAATGGGAGATGCAATGAAAGGGAAAAAAAGTGGTCAGTGATAAATATAGTATAGAGATTTTTTTCTATTTATAGTTTTAAAGCTATTTATATTTGAAAGTTATCATTTAGAGACATGGAGGGCTTCCCCATTCATCATTCTGGTATTCATTCAACTACACAGTATTTATAGAAATACATAAAGGCCAACAAAAATAATAAGAAAGACATTAAAATCACCTTCTGTCACAGTTTGGGGTTATCAATTCACATTCACATTCAGTCACACATAAACAAAAAATTTCCAGGTATTACACTGACATGCATTTTGGATGCTCTCCGTGAAATCCTGCTCCATCAACAGAGCAAACCAAGAAAAAAATAGTGCAACAGTTTGACACAGTCTGACACAACAGTCCCTGGACACAAGTTCCTTCAGGTGAACTTGCTGTGTGGGCTTCATTTCCCATACAGGTGAACCAGGAAAGCAGCACAGCACGTGTGATGGCAGGACAATGGAGAACATATACAACTCTCGACAGAGGAAATCTAAAGGGCAGAACTGGAGAAGGCTCTGGGGACACCTTAGAGCACCTTCCAGCACTTAAAGGGGGCCTACAAGAGATCTGGAGAGGAATTTTTACAGTGACATGTAGTGTAAGGTCAAGCAATGGCTTTAAACTGAAAGAAGATAGGTTTAGATTAGGAAGAAATTCTTGTGCTGAGACACTGGAACTGGTTGCCCAGAGAAGCTATGGATGCCTGATCCCTGGATCTGTTCAAGGGCAGGTTGGATGAGGTTTTGAGCAACTCGGTCTAGTGAAAGACCCAACCCAAACCACTCTATGATTCTCTAATTCTGTAACTGAAGAGGAAAGGATCCATGAGTATAGGATGGTTGCTGAAAGACTGATGAAATGCTGGAGGAGGACTGCCAAATACCCTGCACAGTCCTTTCCAAAAATGTTGCATTTGACTCTTCAGAAGCTAAGGTATTCGAAAGGAAAGTGCAAATCCTCCTGCTCATCTCTGAAGCTCCTCACAAAATTGATGTTGTGCCTGGTTAAGAACAGGTCATGCTCATGAACCCATGTAGAAAATGCAAGCTGATGCATGCTGCTTCTAGTAACATGGGTGATCTAACTTTAGTTTCAGAGTCAATTGACTGCTTTCTGCTAAAATTGACATCTGTTACTAACTTTGTTCATGTGTCAACACTGTTTAGGTTAATTAACCAGCATTCCTCTGTACCAGCCCCTTCCTTGTTGTATTTTTCAAGGAACTGTCTTATGCTCTGGGTTTCACTTTGCTAGCCTGTTCTGCCAAGATAAAGGCTCTCAGCAACACTCTTTGTGCTGTTCCTGCTTTAGCTTGAATAATTTCTGAATTCAAAATCCAGAACAACACATAAAATCTCATCCTATAAATTTTGCTACACTCACTGTAAAGTTTCCATGCCTCCATCACCTTCACATTACACCTATTCCATTCTAGATCCATATTTATCTTATCTGTTTAGGTCTGGAGATTTACCTTGTTTTTACATAAGTTTCAAGAACTTCTAAAAATATTTTCGCTACTTTTAAATGTTTGGGCTTTTTAGTCCAGCCAACTGAATTACCTACCAACCTCACAACCTTGTTTCCTTAATTTCACAGCCTGTCCTTCTGTGAGATGGAGTGTTATTTATGACCCGTGTTTGCTTACGGTTGTATAACATTTAAATGAAAATAAGTAAATGCATGCTTCATACAAACTTACTTTGTGTAACCAACTCTTCTACACAATGTCATCATGCTCCATGAAAACAAAGTCTGAGAGCACACCAACACCTCAGCTCAGCAACATTTTAAAGAAGAAATCATACACGCTGCCTGTCACAGCTTGCATCAAAGACTGTCGATGTCCTAAGTTTCTAAGGGATTACATCTACTGAGCCATTTACAGCTCTATTTCTACAAGCAAAATAAACATGTCCAAGAACGTTGGGGCCAACTGGCACAGAAAGGTGCCATGCTAATAAAGTCTATCACCCTCCAAAACATGGTGGTTGCTTTCAAACTGCCTACCGGGAACAATCCCAAGATAACTTTCAAACCTTACCTGGGAACAGTTCAGGTGAGTTCCCGTAAGTGTACACCAAAACTAGGCCAGGGACAGTCAACAGTAGATACATTTTATTTTCAGGGCCAGGGGCTGCTTCTAGATTCCATTTAATTTACTAGTACAGACATGCTATTGCATGAAGACCTTTTCATGCCTGCATGACCCTGAGCTCTTTGTGCCTCTTGGTACATGTTCATTAGCTTGTCATTCACTCAAATTCTTTCTCAGAGACCAAGGAATCCTACTAAAACCACACCAGCCACAGACTTTAGGAGAGTTTTCTCTGGCTAGATATATTAATCTTTGTTTTGTTCCAAAAGGGATTCTGAGATTTTTTTCCTCAAGTGTCTTCTCCAGGGCTGTTTTTATTTTTATCTTTCCATAGTGTTTCTTTGGTCTTGGAGAAAAAACCACAGCTCTTTCCCCAGAAAGACTGCTGACAGATTTGCCTTTCCACCTAAAGAAAATGAGTCTTCAGACTCACACACTTGTGTCTTTCTCAGGCCACTAGGAAACCCAGATTTTCATGGGGTTTGGGGTTTTTTTCCCTTTTCCCCTGGTGCTGCCCAACTACCTTATATTTGCTGCCCTCAGTTCTTTAATCACATCCTTCTTCCTTCTCACCCTTAAATCTCTACTTATCTCCACATTATCCTCCTTTTTTTCTGGTGCTGCTCTTCTTTCAGTCATCTGTTTCTCACTTTTTGCTCCTGAGTTCTCCACCATAACACATCAGTCTTTCAACTGATTTCCCCACTGCCAGTTAGTGCCAACTTCTATGCTGTGATTATAGGCACACACAGTACGTGGTCAGCTTCCTCAAAGACCTCTCCCTTCCAACTACTATTTTTATATACAGCTGTGCATTCAGATCACCTCAATTGCCTCTTCTATTCCCTCGTGGCTTTAGCTCCCTGCCTCTAGCTGCATCTAAACTACTTGGATATTCTCTCTCCTGATTTCTGTCAAGTGACATTTCTATATAAAAATAGATCCTATCAGGTAACACTGAAGAAAGTAAATTTCCTTCTGTTCCTGCATCCAGTCTTGGTGTCTCCTCTGCTATCCTTCATTCAGTGCTGCATCACTGCACATCCTTCCTTATCTCTGCCTTCAAGGAAAAATAAATAGCCCAGATGAAATGTATCCAGACTCTAAATTTTCATTAAATGCTGGCTTCCTCTGGCCACTGACTGAAAGGCAGTTATCTGCTTGAACTAAGCTCTCTTAGGTGGAAAGTTTTAGTTGCAATCAAAGGCAGAAAAACTCCCCCATCTTCTTCAGCTACAAGTTTAATTCACCGCAAAAAAACTGCAAATTGGTCTCGCAAACACCAGGAAAAAAAAAAAAAAAAAAAAAAAGAAAAAAAAAAAAAAAAAAGAGAAAGAATAATTACAATGTAGGGCAGGGATCCTTGTACATGAAGCTTTACTAGAACTTGAAAAATGGATGCCTACCTAAATGGAAGAAAATGAAAGAAGCAGCGGGAGGAATTTCATGTCAGAGATCACAAATCCAGTTTGAGTAATCTTCATTTTCTGAGACGAGGCTAGGTACTAACAAATGACTCCTCATGCTTGTGAAATAGGAAAAATTAAGTTTACATGGACCTCATACAGAACACAGTATTCTAAACATAATGTTCTGCAAAACTGGAAATGATTGCAGAAGCATGTGGCTAAAAAGAAAATACAGTTCAAGGATTTAACAAGGATAGCTTTCTGTTAATCAAAGTACAGACTCCAACCCTCAATTATTCCCATCAAAGTATGAAATAACATTAATGGAGAACACATTCTAAAACACACCTATTGTTTTTCCCCCTTTAAAAATACAGATTTTATAGCATAAATATTAAGGACAGAGCTTCAAAGAACATGTGGATGTGTAGGAACAGAGCACCAAGCAAAGTGCCATCTCAAGTCTTTTACTATATAATAAAAATAGCACTTTGTTTTGAGAATTGGAAGCTTATCAGTCTCACTTTCAGTGCAAGTTTTTCCTGCATATCCAGGCATGCAAGAAAGGACAAGCAATGAACAGCAGGTAAGCCTTGTGCCCTTAATGCTTTGGTTTATCTCCAGAACTTAAAATCCAGCAATGCTACTAAATAAGTAAGGCACACTGAGACACAAACAGAAAGAGTATGCCAAGTGCTTTCATGTAAACAAGTAAAAGGCATCAAATGTAACTGTCAATAAGTGGGAGGATTTTCAAAGATGCAAATGGGCAGTAAATGCAGAGTTCAAAAGGTATTCAGAGTTGGCCTAAATGATCTAATTGCTGCTGTAAATCTACAATTCTTGAAAACTATGAAGTCTCCTACACTGTTGTTAAGAATTTTGGAACATGTATCCACTATAAACACTATACTAATTACAATTAATTACGTTAATTTTCACTTATAATTTACACAGCGATTCTCCTAAAATGAAGCAGGCCAAGAACACATCCAAAGAGGTATTTCCTCTGCTAGGGCACAAAAGCATGCTGTGGTACCTGGCCTCCTTATCCTGGATCTTGCATAAAACCTATTAAAACCTTTCTGGCAGATCACAGTTATCTGTGGCCTCTGTTACAAAGTTCAGTGCAGACTCTGATCCACAGACCCGGAAAATGAAAAACAAACTAACAAAAAGCCAGCCCCAAACCAAATAAATAAACAAACAAACCACCACCCCTGAAATCTTTTAGCTGGCTTTAAATTAGGGTAATTTTTACATTACTGATGCAGGCAAAGGTGCAGTCTCTGACCAGTACTGCCATACAGATATTATAGAAAGATATATTAGAGTAAAACAAACAAGATGCATCAGAGTAAAAGTCTACAACATTAATTCCATACTTGACATAAAATGTGTGGAGCTAAAACAAAGCACAAACCTTTCAAAGTTCCTTCTTAAACTTCAGAAATCTTCCTCCAAATTCCCAGTGTTACTTTGATTTGCTTGAAAACTAATTCTTTGCCAGAGGTGCTGTATAATTGTTTATGTCTCATCTAACCTGAAGTGGAAGCTGAGATTCAACAAATAAATATGCAAATATCTCCTAGTGATTTGTACTTGCTAAATATAATCCAAATGTTTATTGAGATCCTATTTAACTATTTCCCAATGGATGCATTTCTTGCAACAGATTAAACGACAATAGGATCAGAAAGCCAACTGTACAGGGCTAAGAAACAAAGATAAGTCATTCTGTTACGAAAAATATTGGAAATAGTATGCTTAGCAGGGAAATGTGTCTGACTGGCTATTTGCCACACATTTACATCAAGGAAAAGCATATTTTCCCACCAGTGGAAGAATTTAATTACATGGAGTGCACAGAAAAGAAAAGAAAATCCATTGTGAAAGTCCTCTTTCACTGCTTTAGTCAAAGTGATTATCTTAGAATATGTCAGCTGGACAAACTGAAAATACAAAAATAAGATTAAAGATAGTGTATCTTCACCTAGCAATCGGTAACTATGTGTTCCAGCCAGAGAAAACACTGGGAAAGCTACTGGAGGAGTTTTCCTTTGGCTCAGGGAACAGATGAGCAAGAGTTCTCCTAAGGCATTACTTACAAAGCCAAAAGCTGTTAAATTCAGCAGCGGCTAAAGCAAGTTACAACACAGTTTGCTCCAGACTGTGTGGACAGAGCCAAGCTGCAATATAATAACATTTAGGGGAAAAAGGGAGCAAGCAGAGAAAACATACCTTATGGTTTTATCCCAAGCCTGAACCAGATTCATGGAGCTCTCTCAAGCAAGTCAGAATATGGATGTAGAAAAGGTTTTTTGCACCTACAGAAGCACAGGTTCTACACTGGTATTTTCTAGTCTTTATGCAACCCAGTTTCTAGTTCCCAAAGAAGAGACACTTTGCAAGACCATGCCACTTGCTGTCATCAAGGAAGACTTTTCCAGTCCAATAAATCACATCTTTCCTGTCATGCATTCTCTCTCAATTAATCAAATTTTTTTCTCTATGTCACTTTACCATCCCAAACATTTTGATCAAACCATTCTTACAGAACTGCTTTCTCTATGCCCCATTCCGATGTGAAATCTCTCACTTCATCTGTCCCTCCACATTTCTCCATGTCCATGGCTCATTTTTCTTTATTTTCTCAGAATTCCAGTTAAACCACATAAAATGGTGCATAAAGACTAGAGGGAAGTTTACAAAGCCACTGAAGTGAAAAACAGGCTGGAATTCTGAACTAAGGACTGTTTTTTGGTCAGCTGTGCAGTTCTAGCTCATTACATAAGAATGAGTGTAAAATCATTCTGCAGCTTCAAATAACTCCTATTTGTGTAATTTCCAGTCCATTTAAGAATTAGTTGGAGCAACTGTACTGGCAATTTAAGGAAGGCAGAAGAAGTTAAGAGGATCTAAAATGTTTTGATACAATGACTGCAATATTATCAGAACCAGGATTTAGGAACCTGGTTAGGATTCTTTTCTGTGAGGGTGGTGGGGCACTGGAATAGGTTGCCCAGAGAAGCTGTGGGTGTCCAAACCCTGGAAGTGTTCAAGGATGGGGCCTTGAGCCACCTGGTCAAGTGGAAGGGGTCCATATCTTAGGCAGGGGTGTTGGAACTAGATAACCTCTAAGGTCTCTTCCAATCCAATCCAAGCCACTCTATAATTTTATGGTCCTATAAGAACAAGAAATTACTTTTTTCCTCTTCTGTTATTATTTTATGCTCCTTTAATGATCTTATTTCAAGGAAGTAAGGAATAATAAAATGTAAACATAATTACAAATGCTAGAACTTTTTACAGCAGTCGCGTGTTTAACCTCTGTCTCTTTCCATATGTGAAAGCTGCAACTACAACCAACTTTTGGAAACAATGTACATGAAATCCTCCCACACAGAGCTGGAACACACCAGGGTCAGCCTGCTATTTTCCCACTGAAGACAGAACTTGTAGAAAGAAGTGAGCACTCCCTGTCATTTTCACTTTGCTGGCAGCAAAAGCCAGCAAAGCAGGATCTCCTCCTATAAATCTGAGTATTTTCCAATCAATTTGTTTCCAGAAATGGAATTTCAGGCCAGAAAAAGCACAACATCCTGTATCTCAAGAAAATCAAAGCTGATGAACATCTGCACTGTGACTACTCACCTGGAAATCCTGATGTGTTAGTACAGTCACTGTATTTTAAAGCAGCTCTGCACTGAAAATTTTACTATTCTGTATGTCTCAACATTTTACAAATCCACTCACTCTGTATCTGAAAACTTAAGGTTCTCTGAATCAGCCCAATCAGGGGGTGACACTAATAGTGCCTATGGTTAGCATCTTAATATAAAGGAAATCAGAAATGTCAAAACTTGTCATAACTGCTCAATAGTATTCCCTCTCTGTACTATATATCTACGACAACTAAAGGACTGTGACAAATTTTAACCTGACATCCTCAGAGTCAGCAAAAATTCAGTACTACTTTTCCTTGGTGGCAGTCAGACGTGGCAGGGAATACTTTCCCTAATTTCTGGGTGAACATTAGAGAAACCTGCTGTCTTTCTGTGAGGTGCACATGCATTCAAGTTTCAGTTCAGAACACACAATTTCCCTCCTGAAATTGTATTATTTTACCTTTACCTCTGTTTATTCTTTTCTGTGATTATTAAATCAAAAAAGATGATTGGTTTTTAAATGAATTTGTGAAAGAACAATGAAAGATGCTGATGGCTAGAAGGATGGGAATGAGTTTTTAACAGATCAGAAGAAAGAGAGCATAATGAGCAGATGTGTTCTGAAAGATTTTCTTAAATGCAAGCATGATGACTGTCTCAAGACCAATCCACTAAAAATAGAGAGAGGCCTGCCCATCATGGTACCAGGGAAAAGCTCTTACTGACTCTTGAGCAGAAAGGGAAAACAGCAGAAGGAGCCTCATTCAGTGGTTCACATTTGAAGAAAAAATAAAGTGGGCTCCATTTAGTCCTTGTTCCCTCTGCAGACACAGGAGGAGCACAAAATTCAAGTGTTTGCCTCCCATCCCCCTGTCTGATGAGGATTGTGGGAGCTAGAGCTTTTGCAGGGAGCCCACAGAGAGCTCATGTCCTCCAAGGGCCAAACTCTGCTACTGTGCTTGACAGAGCACCTGTCAAGATAAGAAATATTCCCTGCACACAATATTCTTTTGTACTACTTAGTGAAGCCTCTGAATAAAGAGCCCAGTAGATGACATAAGATCAAGGAATTAGAAACTAACCAGTAAGTGCAACGCCATGGAGTCAATAGACTGTTCCCTTCAGTCATTGAGTTGGGCTGGTGTGGTTGAGGCAGCTTTGTGGCTGTAAACAAAGCATTTCAGGCTGCCTTTTTCCTTTTTCTTTTTTTTCCAATGGAATTGTAACTGATCTAGTTTACTATAGAACTCAAACCAAGCAAATACAGATTCTTTTTGGGTTCTTTTCCTTTTTGGGCAGTAGGGGCTTTTTAACTTTGACATTAAGTGTTCTCTGTCAGGAACAAAATCAGCCATCAATCCTGGCTAGCTGGACCTAAAATACATTAAAAGAATCTCTAGAATATACATGCATTTTACTTTGAACTTCCTGCTAGATTCCATTTGCACTTACTTGAGTAAAAAGCTAGAACTTCTCTCCCTGCCTGAGGGAACCAAAAATATTAGCACTGATTAAATATTTATTTTGTAGCAACATGAAATCTATCATGCTATAAAAAATTGTTTTGAATGATACCTCTTGAGCAAGACTACGACTTACAGCTTTTCTTTTTACTAAGCTAAACATTCAAAAAAAAAATACAGCTGGTCCAAGAAAACTCTGTTTTGCTTTGGCAAAGCATCAGACAGCACCTTCTGGTTTGCCAACACAGGCAGAATCTTATCTAACCGTGGGATGTGCTTGGATTTACTACCTATTAGCAAAACTCTTAAGGAGCACTGAAAGGTTCCAGCCCCTTTTACGTATTCTCAGTCAAATCTCATTAGCTTCACGCTCTCAGTTTGCACACAAAAATACAGCAGTTTTTTCCCACCTCTTAGGGAAAAAAATTAATATGAGAGTGTTAAATCTCATGTTACAAGGACTTCATTACTTTTACAAGCGATGATAAATAATTAAATGTGCTTGTCGAATAACTGATTAGAGAACACTTTGTGCATTGCTTTATGTACGTTTTTACTGTCTGTTGACCTCAGCTGACAAAATAAAATCACAGGGTCTCCAGCACAACAACTGAGACCTTAAAGTTGGAGTGGAGAAGAGCTGTGGGACAATTCTACATAGGCCATGATTAAGGAAAAAGAACTGGATTAAAGCCACAGATGGGGAAACTGAAACAACAGAACCAAAGCTTGCTCTGAGGATGGTACTGAATGAGAATGACCTAGAAGCAAATCTAGCTAACACCATCTAGGTCTCTAGCAGCTTCTAGACAGGCTTTTTACCCTTAAAGTGATCAAAAAGGCAGAGAATACATATTGCTTAGAGAGATTAGGACTAATATTATTCAACACTGACTTTTCCAACCTTTATTTTTTTATCCATATTTTCACAGTAAGATATTGGGGAGGTGGGGAGGCTTTGACTAGTGCTATCAGCAGGGTGCAGCCATCTGAAATGCTCTATAATTAACCCATCTATTCTGTAGATGTAGGATCCCTCAGGTCTGAAATAGAGGGGCTATGTGCAAAAGGGTAATGGTCAAACAAACAAGCAGCCTACCCCTCCACCACATCCATAAGGCAAGGCCATTTCTGCAATGGCAAAGGGAATTTCTGACACAGTGCACGTTGTCCTACCTGCCTTTCTTCTCCACAGGCAGGTCTCTGAAGCCCATTCCACCCAGTAAGATGATCCACACAGTCAAATGAAGCAGATGTAGTCAAATGAACAGCTGTCTCTCCTGCTGATGGGAATTAATCTGTTTGGCCATCCTGGCAATTTTTCAGATGCACTCTTCTAAAGGTTACTCAAAACCAAAAATTGTACAGCTGCAAATCCCTTCCGGTAGCAGCCAGACATATGCTGTACCAGCCTGCTGCTACCAGAGCCTCAGCCAGTCTCCCAGGGCTGCAGCAAACAGCAGGATCTGCTGTCCTGAACATCACTGTGATGTTCAAGTTGGACTCTGTCAGTGAGCACACACACGCAATCTGCTTTTTTTTTTTTTCAATGTACGAGTCACCAAAAGCCACATTTCCATTAACCAGGAGAGAACATTCCTGATGCTCCCGCTCTCTCACGGCAGCAGAACTTCCCTGAATCGACACTTTTTGCAGAGTTCTGTGACAGAGAGCACAGCAGGCTTGATTCTCATTCTGGCAGACATTGTGAGCACAGTGTAAGCTCCAGGTACTTCTTTACACCGACCTGTGCTCCAACCTAGCATCAGGATTCAAAAAATTTTAAAAACAGTATACTTCTCTCTTGGAAGAGAGCAGCAAGTTACCCAGGCAAAATCATGGATTCTTGTATAGGGGTTATTAAGTAAACAAAGTGCAGGAAACAAGACTGAATAGCTTTCAGATGCAGTAAAACTGGGCTTTTAAAGCAAGTTCAGTTCTTAGATACAAACAATGAAATTGGGACTAGCAGGGCACTGGAGATGCGCCAAACGAACTCCCCAGACTTCAACACAACTGCTCTTTTCTGTCATCTGGAATGCTTTTAACAGCATTAATTGCCTGAACAGAAAGAAATGCCAAGGAAACCCTCAGTGATAACTAAAGTCAATTTTGCAGGCTTGTGTGCCACTGGGCAGTAGAGGCACTTCTGCTGTGGTAGAAAACACTATTTTCCTTTACATTAAATGACTTAGCCATAAGCTTTCACATGGAAGGAAATAGCAGCAATATGAGGTCTCAAATACATTACTAATGGTGAGGGCAATTTTCTCCCATGGCACTGCCTCCTCCACTCCTTTTCAGAACTGAAGTATCCATTAAGAGTGACTCATTGGTTGCAAAAATAAGTGAAAAAGAGACATCCTGAAGTTTGTTTTTAAATACTCTCCACAGTCAGTATTATGGCTATCAGGAATTTGTGAAAACCATAGGCATGTAATATATTTTCAAGAGACATGGTGCAGAAGAAATCTCGCGCTAAAAAATCACAACTATTATTGCATAGCAACCAAGGAAACATGTTTGATTTCTAACTAACCAAAGTCTTCTCTCCTTTCACCCCAGCCATGAATCCCTAACCTACTAGCAAGGGTGATTAAGTTTGGGGTTTTTTTAATCTTTTTCCAGCGTCTTGTCCTCTCTTTCTCCTTTCTCTCTTTCTTGGATGTCTGTGAAAGCAGGTGGAGCCTCCACAGGGAGGGACACAAACTTACTTGCCCCAACCACCTTATTTTGGTTTATCACAAAGTCTAACATTTAACACAATGGTATCTCTCTTCTCTACTTTAGTTCTACTATTGTTTTAGTCCAATATTTTTTTCAATTCGGGTCAAGGCTGCCATGTGTAAACCATAAGTACACATTGGTCCAGGGAGGGAGAGCAGTAGGGATGGCCAGATACCAATGCAAATTACCTGCTGTCAGGCTGGGTATCAGGTGTTCTGGAAAAAAAAATCTAATATTCCTGGGTTCACTCTTGAATTCACCCTGGATAATTTTACAGAAAAGCTTTTTCATAGATCTTTCTACAGAACTAGAATTACATGAAGACTTTCCTGAATAAGTTTTTATCCCCACTTAAAAAAGGACAGCCAGGACAACTCTT
The DNA here is from genome assembly GCA_016584745.2 of Phylloscopus trochilus trochilus. Classification (NCBI taxonomy): domain Eukaryota; kingdom Metazoa; phylum Chordata; class Aves; order Passeriformes; family Phylloscopidae; genus Phylloscopus; species Phylloscopus trochilus. Next base: position 38,559,475 of record WQNJ02000546.1, read on the forward strand.
AACTGTTCTTCCTGTCATGCTGCTGAGGAATTATACTGAACATTCCTGTAACAAAAGCTATGCAACCTAAGTACAGTAGGGTGACATAATTCTGAGCTCAAGTTGATGGATTTTTCCATTTGCAAGATTTTGCACACTAATTCCTGATTAATTCTGAATGTTGAAATTAATGAGCTTATCAAAGTAACAAGGAGCCAGGGCTATTCTTGTTCACCACAGTGTTTTGTGTTTCTTCTAGTATAAAATTATTTTTTGATCTATTTTAATCTCTTTTCTATTAAAAGGATCTGCTGCCTCTTACCCAGTAAGACAAGAATACACTTCCCTGTAGCTGAAGAGAACTGAAAGATCAATGTCCTCTGCTCTCAGTATTTCATGCAGGTCCCAGAGCAAACATACAAGTTACTACTTTTTCAGTTTTGGAGAAAGCAAATTATTTTATCCTAGGAATTCTACATAATCTGTAAAAAATGTCCCCTACCCTTTTTACTCACAGGGATATTAAGTGTGGCTATAGAAGATCCTGTGTTAAAGACAGTGGAATTATGCTCACTGAGTAACTGAAAAAAATTCTGAACTTATCCAGGACTTGTATCACAGAAGGGATTCAATAAGCACCACGGAATAATTATTATTTTTCACTGAACTCAATAAAAAATGCAAACCACTAAATAAATCAGGTAAAATAGAAGACTATGCAGAAGGGTGTGTCTATGGGCTGATCAGACAAGGGCAAGAACTGGTTCAGTATTGGTTCAGCATTTGTGAAGCACACAAAATGTACAAGCTCAGCAGCACTGAGTACCCACCACGGCGTCTCTGCAAGGATCTGCTCAAAGACTTTTCAACCTTTCACCACTGAAACAAGAGTGACCTGCTCCACCTCAGATTTTGGAAATTCTGTGGCAGCCTGTACCACATAAGAGCCTTTGTTGGTGGAGATGTGGATTTAAAAGGCCTGGAGGAACTCTTATGGTAATCGGGTCTGACTTCCTGCCTGGCACGGCCTGTAATACCTCATGCAGCAATTTCTTTACAAAGCACAAGAACTTGTAATTCTACTAGAAGATATTTCAGAAGCAGATCTAATCTTGATTTAATTACTCCAAGTGATCTACCACATTCCTTTCTAAGCATTTCCAATGGTTAATTACACCCCCAGTATCGTAATTCCAATGTGAACTCCTCTTCCTTATCTTGCCATGTTTTTGTCTGTTGGAGCCCTATCCCATCTCCCTACACAGATATGTTTAGATACTAACCACATCACACCTCAAAATTCTCTTAACTGAGATAAATAGTTTGCCCCGCTTGGCAAACCAAAACAGGGATTCCTGAGTCAATTGCACAGCATCTGCAGTGCTCTATTAGAGAGAGCTTTATTTCTAAAGAGACTAAAAGAGAGAAGTCAATTCAAATGCAAGGGGAAGGCACCAAACATCTTCTTTAGCAAGCTTTTCCAGCTTCTGTAGCACCCATTTGTATGACCTGGAAATTTGGGATGAACAGCACTGTGACTCGCATAGCTTCATTTTCAACCTAGCTGAAAAATTCCAGCTCAAACTGGATCAGTAGTTACTAAAGACTACAGTTAACTTAGAAAGAAAAAAGTGGCTGATGGCAGGTGGTTTTCTACTGCCCATATGTCAAATCACATAAAAATGACCTGGTACTTCTGCAGGCACTGCCAAGGCAGAAATCCAGGAGTGAGCAATGTATACCCTAAAATACTTCCAGCTGTGACTCTGGTAAACAAGATAAGTAAATTTCCACTACTGCTGTCATGCTATATTACTTAGGCATATTACTTAGGTATTTGTATTACTGTAGCATTCAGAGGCTTCACATAAGGCTCCCTTGTGTTAGGTGATCAACTACAGACACAGCAAGTCTAATTCGTTTTTTCAACGTTTGCCCAGTGCTTGTATGGCTGAATCCTGTAAAGAGACAGAAGGAGGACTTGTGTTCTTCCTGGATCATGGATGCTGATGAGATCAGTGTACAAAGACTGCTCAGAACTAGAATTTCTTCTGGCATTTGCTAAATCCCTACACTACCCATGTGGTTCTCAACACATTATAAAGTTCCTTAGCTTCATTAACCCTGTTCCAGAAGGGTTTTCAGTCCTTCTCACTGATTGGGTGAAAACCAGCAGCATCTTGCTGTCTCAGAGATGTATTATATAAGCACACACCTTTGTAGCTGCAAATAGATGCACATGCTCTCCATGTACCAATACAAAGTAAGAATTGCAAAGATAGTCCGCTATTTACACCACCATTTGTTATGACACCTCATTACTTTTTCACAACACTAATTTTTTTTCCATTAGTACTTCACATTGCTTCTCACTTGTGGTTTCTAGCAGTTTATATTTTGCATAGCTTAAATGCCTTTTTTTTTAAGCCTCCCTCTTTCCTATTCCAAGAATGCCCCTCTGCAAACCAGGAACACAGTTTATGCAGACATATCAACTTTTACTGATGTCAACAGCTTTTAAAAATAATTCTTTTGAACACACTTCCATTTGGAAGCCATTTGACTTGAAATAGGTGTACAAAATCCAGCTAAAAGCTCTGCAAAATTTTACTTTAACCACTGATACGAAAAGCCAAACCAGGCAAATATGGGAGGAAAAGAAAACAAGAACCAACAACACTTCCCTTCCTTGGAATCCTGAGAATGACTATTATAATTTAAATATTAACTGAGACAGAAAAGTAATTATATATTTTTGTAATGCTCTGAACAGGTTCATACTTCAGCTGCCTGTCAGAACAACTTGCTGTTGTGCACCTGGCTTTATTATTTGACATAGATGCTTCATTTTCTGTGACACATCACATGAATGTCAGCATCCTCACTAGCAATGGAAGAAACAGAAAGATAAAACCGCTTTTTAAACTCTTGCAGTTGGTAGTGATCTTCTTCTACCTTTTGCCCATCTAGCAGATGACACACAATCCATTTTCAGAATGCAGCTGAATTATGTTATATATGAGGGGAAAATACTCACTCTTGGAAGAGTTCACCCCTCCTTTATTCATTTAACTACGTAACACCACCACCACATCTCAAAACCAAAAATCCATGACCAAGCTACTTATTTTACCAGCATATCCTCTAGTATTTAACTTTCAAACTGGAAGAAAGTGAAGGTTTTCATTGACTGCGTAGAGAAAACTATAGCATCTGCTGAAAAATAATTAGCTCTAAATTCCTTACAGGCAAAAAGAAGTTTCCAAATATATGAAGGCATCTTATTTTGATTAAAGACCTAATAGTGGTTCAGTAACAACAACAACAAAAAGTTAAACGTTGTTAGATTAATTTTGCAATACTGTACTCTCTCTTTTTTGTGCTTTGACATACTGACCCAAACTGGGATCTACTAGTGAAATGCTGAAATCTACTAGTGCAGGATCTAGCCTAAAATGCTGAGTATATTTATTAAAAGTATTTCAAATTAACTTGAATATCTTTCTAAAGTGGAATAAAAAAAAATTACCTTACCTTATTAGAGCTTCATTTTCTGTTCTTTCACTGAAAAGAGTAAAGAAATCTGTATTAAAGATCCATTTGGTAAAAAGAACCTTCTGAAGTAGCTATTTGAGTTTCACTTCAATTAACACCAAAACTAAAAGGTTCTTTTTACATAACTGTACTAAGTCTGTTATTTTGCAGGGTTAATCATTCCCAACACTCTGGAGTGGAGGCCTTTATTTATTTGCCATCTTAATTAGCTGTTCTGAACAAACATTTCAAATGCTTTGGAAATATCAATATAAACAACTGATCTCATCAATTCACCACCTAAACTACAGGCTGATCAGACACATTCAGTAGGTTTATTTTCACTTCAAGCTGTAACTCATAAACAGTATTTGTGCTTGTGCTGCCATTACTTTTATTGGACATTTCATATTTTCTCTTATAAGATGGGTTTGCATTGCAGTATGCCCATTCAAAGAGTTTCTCAGCCTGGAAGGTTGTTTTGTTTTGTTTCGTTTTTTAAGTAGCTATTTTCTGCTCAACCTCTAAACAGGTAGGGTCAGTGGCAGTTTAGAAGAAAGAAAGCATCAAGCCATTTCAATAAACACCTACTTCAACTCAGCCGCTCTGTATGACACATTTGTCAACAACTTACCAACACACATCACAAAATCAGAAAGCAGAAAAGCTTTAAGAGTACTCTGGGAAAGTTCAGGCATAACTCAGAACAATCAATGAATGTTGAGGCGTGCAAAAATATTAATTAACCTTTCATTTCTTTGTGAGGTTTTTTTTGGTCCTTTACAACCAGGGAAAACTATCTGCAAGCATCAGCATTATAGTTGGGAATTGGATTCTGGTAACTCTGAAGTAAATGGGTATTTTTTTGTCACCAATGCATGCAAGAACAAAATCACACTTTTTCTTATTTAATTTTCTAAATTAGCAAAATATACAGCATGAAATAGAAAACAGAAAGCCAAGTCTAATAAAATCTGACAATTATTAGCAGTATTTGTTGAAAGCAAAGAAAACCATGCTGAGTCACAGGCAAAGCATCTCAACCTCTAGCACTTTCTGTACACTTCATTAGCCATCAGTCAGTATGGTTAGAGATTTACAGATGAAGAGAAAACAAGGAGAGACCTTGTTCATCTTTGCCAAGGACAAATTCGAAGCTTGGCCTCAAAGCATGCAATCAGTGCAATGGTTGAAGAGATGAATTCTTTGCTCTACAGTGAATATACTGTGATTTGGGGGACAGCAGGGTTAAAACAGAGCATTCTAGGAATTAATCTGTCATTGTGAGGGAAACAAAGCTTAGAATAATAGTAGAAGTGCCTCTTCCCTTCATTTAGGGTATGGCCACCTGATATTTTTGAGAGACCTATAAAAGAGAGACTATTTCACAAATGGAACAGGCAAACTTTAAAGAGGGACATTCCTGAAGTGCAGTAAATCATTGGATTAACCACCTGTTTTCAGAAAAGTCGTGAGATCCCATTTTTATGAGTCAGCTCATGAGAGCTGACATTTACAAAGTCTGATTTCCCACAACAGAGTATCTGCACATGTGAACCTTTAAAGGAAGAAGAATAACTATAAGGTCATTTAATTTCTTAGTCAAACATAAAATCCTCATAGGTTTAATTTTTCTACAGCTCCCCCTGGTAATCAGCTATTAAAAACATGCATCACTACCAGATTAGTTCACATTTACCTGTCTGGCTTCAGGCGTGGGTCACCCACAAAAGGTAATTTAAGAAAGATTTTGCATGCAGGAATCAAGGGACAGAACCAGCAAGTATTTTATCACTGGATGCTATGCAGGGTTTCAATAGGATTGAGTGGGATTTATTACAGCACGAGCCAAATCCTTCTTACTTTTCTCATGCAAAACACCCATTGAAGCTAGCCAGAGTGCAACTGAGGACAGATTGGATCCCTGATTCTCTATTACTCACCTGTCACAATACTACTGCAGTCCGCAGCACAAAGTTTCTGGGACCAGAATCATGCTTTCTGGGAATGGATAGGAGTATCTTACAGGCTAACCTGCTTTAACCGTAAAGCAGGTACAGAAGCAAGTCTGAAGAAGACTAAAAGTCATCCTGGACTTGTGACAAGATCCACAGTTTTAAAGCAAAGTATTTCTATGCTAGAAACTCTCACAGTGCAAGCTGCTTTGAAGCATATTTAACGCATCCTACATATTTTTAAAAGAAGAATGGAAGCTTACTTTGGCAGGGTTTATGACTCCCAGAAAAAAAAAAAATCCACCCTAGCATGCTTAAAAAAACAATTGGCTTAAGTTTTCCATATCTGATCTAGCTGTTGATAACAGGACAAGCTATAATGAGGGCCATGAGCACCTCCTATCACAGGTTCTCACGGGCCCTGCTGCCTGTCTAGCCCAATGGTCTCAGTAGACATTTGTTCAAGAGGACCCATTACTATCTCCATCAGGTAGCAGGAAGCTTCTAGCCTCAGATGATCTGGCTTTTATCCAGGTGGAGATAACCTCCACTCCAGTGTGCCCTGGATATGTGAGGTTCAAACATTCCATGGTCCCTGCAGAAGACTTATCAGCCCAAGCCTTATCTTCCTTGGACACCTTGGCAAAGAATTTAAGAATTCAAAATTAAAATATAGCTCCTGATAACTGCTTGCACTGCCTCCATGCTTAATGCCTACTGCTTAGATGGAAGGGGAGAGCACTACAGGAAGAAAAAAAAAAAAAAAGTGAGGACATTTACATTGCAATATTCAGATGTGTCATTTTGCTAAGCATATGCCTCTTTACAGTAAAAACTATACTTGTTGCCAGTCACCAAATGTGTTAACTTTGGACAGACTCTCAGATTCTACCAGACTGCCTCAAAGGCACATCAGTACCATGACGTTAAACTAAGTAGACAACTGTCCACACTCAGTGACAAGAGGCTCTGTAAATTCAACAGGGTATTTACAATTACCCTTTCAATACAGGTACCAAAAAAAAAAAAAAAAGAAAAAAAAAAAACAAACAACTTGTAAATCTTTTTTCAAGTTCCATCTTTTTCAGAACAAGTTATGAACCTTCTCAGTTTTATAAATACTATAATTAACACTTAAAAAACCTACTGATAGAGATTGTTAAAACAATGTACTTTGCTACTGAAGCTGCTCATGATTTTTCTTAAGGAAGACTCACCAACTGACTTGTTGAACCACAGGAAACCAATATTGCTAAAATGATCAGACAGCAGAATAGACATAGATGAAAATTTCCTACTTTAACACACAGAAAATTCCTGACTGCATGGAGTTGTACAAATAAAAATGCTCCATTTTGTTTCAGTCACTATTATTTCACCTTTTTTGTTGTATGCTGCTAAGCAGAAACTGAGAACCTGAAGATAACTTGCTGTTAACTAAAATATGGGTTTGATCCCTAAAAGGAATACACCCAATTAGCTAAAACAACTCATTTCCATATGCTCCAACACTTATCCAGTACACAGTAGGAGAAAAGACATCCAGGTGTTCTTCAGAAAATTTAGATATAAAGTACATATTCTGCCTAAGTCTTTGAACAGATATCAGATTAGGGATGAGAGCAGTACTTTTCTTCTTATACTTTTCTTCTTATCCATCAAATCCCATTCATCCTATTAAAACTTACTTTCAAGCTCCTCACACCCGTCACAGACATCTCCATTTAGAAAAAACAAAGTTATCAAAAGATGGAAATCTATTCAGTCCTCTGGATAGATTCACCCCAGATTTTTTTTCAGTTTACATTTTTAGTCTATGCAGGATGCTCTGGTGTTCAGAGGTCCACAAAGAGACTGACTGAACAAAGTAACTACAACTTCCTTTTTCACAAAAGATCCCAGAAAGCCGGGCCTGAAAAAGCCAGAGAGTTCTCATTCCATCAGAGCCAAGGAAGGAAAAAGAAAGGGGTAGGGGATGAACAATCCTGACCAGGAGATAAATTCATTCTTAAAGCTGCTCCAGTAAGTTTGGCTTTCAGTTCTTCTGTTTAGCAGCTCCCAGTCAGAATTAAAAGCATGTCAGTGGAGGTGGAATAAAAAAAGAACAAAAAAAAACATAGGGGAAAGAAAAAGACAGCAGGGAAAAATCTCACTGACCTCCCTCAGCAAAGCTCTTCCTCAAGATGCAAGGAATTCTGCTGGCACAGAAAGTTAATTTAATTCTTCCTGTCCCACCAGTCTTGACTCAAGGCCATTTGATTTCACAGTTCCAGTATCTGCAGTAAGTTAGGAAGTTGTGCCATGCACTCTGCAGAGTGAAAAGCCATGACTGCAGCATGCCAAAGTCTGGTCTGTGACAGGCATTCCCAGTTCTGGAACCCTCCTGAGCACGCCTTGGATTGCTTGGTGCTGAGAGGCGGCAGATAGGCTTGTGTGCACAGTCTGAACCCTGGGACCTAGGGATGCATCCTGAAGATTTCTGCTACCAGTACAATGCTCATCATAATCAGCATGCAGGTATAGGCTCTCTGCAGGATAAAAGGGCAGGAGAAAGCCTGTGCTTAGATTGGATAGCAAGAACAAGATCATAGCTGGGAGGCAGAAAATTCATAAAATAGCTCAGTTTAAAGCATTAAAAAGTAACCACAGTTGCCAAAAAACTGCACATAACCCCACCAACAGCTATACCTGCCTGTGTAGGGACTGCCAAATGCAAGTGGAATATGTGCCCTGCTGCCCCACCAACATGACCAGCCAAGAGCCACCATCTCACACCCGTCCTGCTCCCCAGGAAATCACCCAAGAAAGAGTCATCATTTATTATTGCTGTTGATGACTGGCTGTCACAGAAACCAGGGACTTCAATGTTTTTTTTTAAAGCAAGTTGTCCTCCTGGGTCTAAGAAGTCTTAAACTTATCAGCCAGGTAGCTTGACCCAGCTGTTCAGAGATGGAGTAATGTGAAAACAAAAATCATCATTGCTACTGCTCTATGCTTGTTGAGACCATACTAAAGAGCTTAAAGTTGCTTTACAGAAAATGCTACAAAAACACTGTCCAGAACCTATTATCCTCCCCAGTAAATGATGAGTCCACAGACAGTAATGTCTGCAGTCCTGTTTTGCCAGCATTTTCATAACAATTCTCTGCTTTGATAAAGAATTAACAAGATTAAATACACTTTGGCTAGTAGACTTTCAAGTTCTATTACAGTACATTGTATTTACATTAGAAGCATTAATGTTGCAATTCTTCTTGACTTTGAAAAGTACAACGATAAATTAATTTACCTTTAAAATAAAAATTGTACCAAAAATAATTGTTTTACATCTTCAAACTTATTCTACTACTCTTTATAGAAAAAACACATTGCTTATGCCATTAAAAAGAAAAGCTAATGCAGTTTTGTAATGTAAGAATTAATTGAATTCAAGAGAACTAAGCAGATCCCAGAAAAGGGCAGCTATTCTCTCTGTACATAACATAATCATATGCCCTAAATCCAATTATTTTCTTCCTCTGAAAGGTATTTAAGGATGTCATCTCCATAGGGCATGGCCCAGATCCACAGAAAGCACAATGACGCACACTGTAGCTGATGAGAAATCTTGCATTCCTCTCAGGCTTGAAAACCTTGTGTAGGACCAAAGTCTCAAGCATGAAAAGCATCAGGATGTTGAAAACAAGCCATCACAGATATTTTTAAATTATTGATATTCATCAAAACTTTGAAAAAACCAACCAACTAATAGTTAAAATCTAAGGGGAACCTTCAAGCTTTATATGCAAAGTATGACGACGGTGATCTGGGAAGTTTTGGGAATTCGGGGGTATTCATCCCACCTGTGTTTAACCATATACTGCCACTATCAGTGGAAGTCACCACCTCTGAGATTGATGGTACCACAGCACCCTGGGATTTTCTCCCCTCCTCCGCCAACTTACTGAAGAGGAACCCAGGGAGCAGACAAGCTGAGACAGCCAAAACAAGGTTTCTTCAGCCATTCAATCATCCTTAGACTCAGACTGTTTTACACCAGATGCCTGATTTTAATCACTGTCCATACGTCTGAGTAAGCATAAAGAATGTGCTGCAGAGACAAGACCTGGACCTTCATATTTTTTCTCAGAAAGCATATACTTTTCTGTTTATGAATACCCCATTGACAAGTGAATGATTATGATTTACTTAATTGTGCCTGGTTTATCTTCTGTGAGGTGGTCGAATCAAATAAGCTAGCATCTTGAAGGACAAATGTACAGTAAGTATTGCTGCATAATATCCCCAGCCAGTAAAGTTCATTATTGAGTCCTAGAATAAAACATGACAGACTTTGTTATGTTATCTTTTCCAGGGTGTCACTACAAACCCAACACATCCTAGAACTTAATAAAGCCTGGCAGCCTCCAACTCATCATACATCCAGAACACGTATTTTTTTCCCCCACTGCTTTTTCTAATAACTGCTGCTGTTCTGTTCTTTTTGGGAAGGTGGCTGACAACCATCACACCTGAACACTAGAATGCAGCTGTCAGAGTAATTCCATCCAAAATTAAGGCAAGTTCCATGAAAGCAAAGGTTTAATACGTGCATCTAATGGGGGAGAAATATGGTGAACTGGTCTGAAGCACACTAACTGCTTTGAGTTTAGGACCTTTTTTTGGTTACACTCCTTTCTTCTACTTTTTTTTTACCTGTATAGCACGTGCCCTCATTTAAGTCCTATGTATAGCATGTGTCCCAGTAAATTGTCCCAATGCAGTTCAGAACTGTGGCATAGATTGCATGATCTGAGCAAGAAATGGCCTTAGGCTCTGCATACTGCATATTGAGAGCTATGAAAAGTACCCAAAGAATAAATAAAATGGAAATATGACATTTGAAAGTCACTGAAAGCAAGCTTAAAGAGAAGAGTCATTTCTTCTTATTTATGCTACTCTAAAGATTTTAAGGTGTATTGTACAACAACGCTGAATAATCATCATGCCCACAATTCTGCAGGGAGGAGTTTTTCAAATGGCAGCTTTGGTTGCCAATATAAGAAACAGACAACAAAACAGAAACAGGTATTTCTAACAAGGGGCTTTGGAAAATGTCTCCCTGTGCCCAGTATATAGAGCAAATATAAATCTTCACTTAAAATGAGTTATATTTCATTAGTGTCTGCAGCTGCCTAACTTCTCTTCATCTTCTGTGCAGAGGCGGTGGAAATCATTGCCAGTGACAATGACATCATTTGCTAGTGATAACCAACTAACTAACTAACTAACTATTTATTTATTTATTAACCAACCAATATATAAATTCAAAATCTTGTTGAATCAAGGTTTGCTGGCTAAGCTTACAGGACAAAAGCCTCAATAAAATATATTTGCTTTATTTTCTGGAGGTAAGGTCAAGTATGCTGTAGCTTCAGGGTTTTTTGTTGTTTTGGGGGGTTTTTTGTTTGTTTGTTTGGTTTTGTTTGTTTGTTTTTGTTTTGGGTTTTTTTTTTTTGAAAGGTGGAATAGGGCTAAACTCCAATTAAGAAATGAACTAATATATCTGTTTAGGAACTATGTAGTAATGTATCAAAGCCAATCCATTGGAATTGCCTTTTGTTGGTTGTCTCTACCAAAGGAAAATGGAACAAAAAAAAATTATCAAGGTATTCAAGTTCAAAACTGGATTCATGCACATTGAGAACTGTGAATGCACAACTAGCAGGCAAGGGGAAAGTGGTATTTCCCTCACTTTAGATGCTCCACAGAAAGGCTTCATTTACACTTCTGTATGTTTAGAAAGATGGTGGCATTTGCTTTTTTCTTCCAGTATATCACAGATAATACCCAGCTACTGGATTTATGAGGTACTTGCAATGTTAACTCAACAGATAAATCCTTTGTTATAAAGAGAGAACAAATAATGGGGATTTACAAAGCTGTAATTATACTGAGAGGGTTTATGCGTAAGGATGTATTAAAAGAAATACTATACGCAAAATAACTTTTTTTAAAAGAAATCCTCTGAGCATTATCACTACTTATAGTAAGGGCTCTTTTACCATAAAAGGGATTTTAAATGCATGTCATGCTAAAGGATGCCTGCAGACTCTGCCAGGCTCCCCTATGCAGGCTGAAGTTGGTAACATATACCTGTTTTATGGGTAGCATATGATGATGAATGAGCAGAGCAAAGCCTGAGCCCAAAACAAACCATACCAAAGGCAGATGATGCACTCCAGCAACCAGCCAAAGCATGTCAGCTGCTGCAAGCCTTGGCAGTGAGTGGGGAGCAGGGCCCGAGAGGTGGAGCGTGCCGTGCCCAGCAGCCGCACTGTCGGTGGCACGACGGGCGCGAGCGGAACCGCGGAGCCAGGAGCACCCCTGGCTGCAGATCAGGCTCCTGGGAGGGCACCAGCACCAGTGACAACACACCCCTTCAGCAACACAACACCAAGGACAAAAACCATATTCTTGCCTTTGCACTGGTCCATCTGGTCATGAAAGGCACTTGGACACACAGGAGCAGGATGCCCCTAAACCACGGGGGATTCAGCCAGGATTTTGGATTTTCTGTTTCACCAGCAGCTTCCAAGGATAGGTGTTCCCAGTGCACCAGTGCACAGCATTCCCCAGGAGACCCACTGCAGTTACAGCCGTGCCCTGAGGATGCTTTGAAGCTGGCTGCCAGCCAGCTTGTCCCAACAGGGAGAAAACACAAAAGCAAAGATGACTTCAAGCATCCCACTGTCTGAATTAAAGATGATGTTAGGTTTCACTTCAATATATTCCATGAGCAGAACGTAGCTGAGAAGTTATTTTACTATATGATGAATTTATTTTTTTTTATTTAGTAATAAATAAAGAGCTTCTACTCTTTAGTAGAAGAGTAGAGTTCTTGAGTAGAGCTTCAGCTTCTACTCTTTTTAAGTCACAATGATTTCTACATCTCCTCACAGTAAAACATGGAGCTGGGAATCACAAAGTCAAAACACTTTGTATAAATTTATTCTGAGATGGTTTTGACCTTACTAGCTTATTGATAAACTAAAATGGAAGAATCTGACAATTACTCAAGAAAATACAGTAAATAAAATTAGGATTACTTCCCCAAACCTCTAAGATCAGTGATTCATTTTCCCAGTTTAGATTTTTTTAAATAACCGACTACTGGTATCAGTCCCATGCAATTCTGCATTGGATTTTTAAGGTTACACCTGAACACATTGGAACAGTTGCTAGTGCATTGCATGACCAAAAAAACCAATCCACTACTTTATTATTAATTGCTTTTATGGAGACAGGCACTATGATTAATTAGATGGTCAAAGGAATTCCAGATCCATGCAAAAGACATCAGTTGCACTAGTAATACGTTTCCCAAGCATAACCTTTTGTTTAATATACTAATTACAATGTTTTGACTTCTGACATGGACCCCTGAACTAGTCAGGGCTGCAGGAAGGCAGTGCAACAGGAATGCACAGGGAGGAATAAAGTGGTAGGAGGCGCTTGGAGCAAACCCAAGGCACAAGGGGGCTGAGTGGCCCCTGTTTGACTGGAGGGAGGAATGGGCAGCATCACCTCTACTATCCTTCCACATCAGCATAGAGCTGTTGGTAATAGGAGGTGCTCAAAACCTATTGCAGAGGAGATGGACAGGGAAAACAGGGGACAGAAGAGGTTCATGGTCTTCCAGCTTAATCCTTCTGATTCATGATTTCATGTTCATAGGCAATATTAAGAGACAAAATACTCTACTTTCTCTCTTTTCCATTTCATTCAGAAAACGTTTTTGTAATTGTTTACTTTCCTTTTTAAAAGGAAGGAGTTCAAGAAGTGTTTAAGCAATGCTTTCGGGCACATGGGGCTGTCTGGTACACGGCAAAGAGTTTGACTCCATGATCCTTGTGGGTCCCTCCCAGCTCAGGATACTCTATGATTCTATGACAAAGCAAGTGAATTTAACAGCTAAACTACAATGCATTACAAAGCCACATTTTCAATTTTACAAACCAGAAGAGTTTTGCTACATATAATATTTCAACTTTGGTGTTTGATCCTGAAATTAAAAAAAACCCAAACAATCTGCAATTTTTGTATTTTGGATCAGTCCTACGGACTACGTAATGGAAAACCTCTATAATTTATCTGAATCATTATTTTATTTTGTTCTCTCGTGGTTCCAATTGTTCATTGTTAATTAGATCCAGCCACAACAACTCATTGTGCAAAAGGCATACTCTGTTTTAATCAAAATCTTGGACGGCATTTTGGATGGCATCTTTAAAAACTTGGACAGAACACTCTGTGGTTTCCTCACCAATGAAGAATCAAAATGATTAACTATGAACACATCTTCTACCGGATGCTGAGACTTATTATCAGATTATTTGATGAGCAGCTCCTTGTTTCATGGAACCATTTTAGATTTCCTTCTGGCTTTTACCTGTTTTCTTCACTCATAACAGTAATGAATTGCAAACCTGACCCATAGGACACATCCACGGTGAATTCTTATATGATTTTTTTTTATTTCCATTTTATACTGTGCTGAAAATGATGCTATAAATAGAAAATATGACTGTGACAGTCTCATCTATTTGAAATCAGATCTTTTCATCTATAATGTTCAAATTGTTTTCTGGATTGTTTTAGCAGCTCAGAGAAATGGCAAATGTTTGGGATGAAATACACCAACAAGCTCATGCCTATGGACTATCTTCATAAATGTATTTTGGGGACAATGTACTGGTTCAGATTATCCTCGCAGGTAATTACTGGTGCCAAAAATCTGAACGTTTCCTTGGCAGAAATAAACACACCAAACCACTTTTATCTACCTATATAAACATTGTCATTCGATGAAACTTTTGATTTTGGTGCTGCTGTTTTAAGAACCTTTGCTAGGCTTTACGTTTTACTTCATAGCATTTAGTTTTTTCTTTTACATCAGACTGCTTAGCACCTTTCTGTTGGAGTGAGTCCAGAAGAGGCCATGAAGATGCTAAGAAGGTTGGAGAACATCTCTGATGAAGACAGGCTGAGAGAGTTGAGGTTGTTCAGACTGAAGAAGAAAAGGCTCTGGGGTGACCTTGGAGCACCTTCCAGCACCTAAAGGAAGCCTACAAGAGAGCTGGAGAGGGACTTTTTACAAGGACATGCAGAATGGCTTTAAATTAAAGTAGAGTAGGCTTAGATAAGATATTAGGAAGAAATTCCTTACTATGAGGATGGTGAGGCACTGGAACAGGTTTTCCAGAGAAGTTCTGCATGCCCCAACCTGGACATATTCAAGGCAAGGCTGGATAAGACTTTGAGCAACCTGATCAAGTGGAAGGCATCTCTGCCCTTGGCAGGCCCCTTCCAACTCAAACCATTCTATGACTCTGTGATTCCATGAAATAGCCACAAAATCAGTGTTGTAAGGGCTGTAAAGAGAAAACTACAGGGGCTTCTCTACTGCAGAGAACTCTACAAAAATAGCGGAACCTAACACACTGTCTAGCCATCAATTATGCCTGCTTGCCTTCCCCTTGCATTAATACAGGCAATAGTAACAAATAATTTTATAATAAATGACATTATAACATAAATTATACTATCATCACATTGTATTATGTAATTACAGATGTAAGAATCTGTTTGATTTTGATCTTCTAACAATTCACACTATTTAAAGTTTTCAAACAGAGTCTGGAAGGAAATCTAATAAGCTCAGTTTGCACATACGAGTGGTGATTTTGGATGCCTGGGCACTTCTCTGACCAACTGAAATGTCTTTAATGGAATCTTGTTTCCAGTAAGAACTGAATACCATCTTTCAGATGTTTTAGGTTACACACTCTAAAATGGCCTTATGCCAAATTATGAGTCACTTTTGAAAATTTAAGATCCTGTATCTAGTATCAAAAGCCAGCAAAAAATAAATTCCTGAACTATTATCAGAGTATCACCATAATTTGGAGAAAATGAAAGACAACTTTGGCTAGTTTCTTTCCTAAAGCAAAACAACACACAACAGCTAAAGCTTTCAACTGGCCAGTTAAAAACAAACAAATGAACACAAAAATAAGCCTCTTTCTTAAATGGAGGAAAAAATATTTTAGATTGCTCACAAATTAAACAACTTCTGCCTGTGCTTCAGAAGAAAAATCATAATAGCAATAACAAAAACTCCTCTCCTTTTTTGACATGGTACGTAATGCTACATCAGCCCATTTCAAGCACTGTGCCTCTAAAAGTTTAAACTAAACATATCATATTTCTACCACTGAATATAAATGCTAAGGACCAAAATTCCCCAAAATTTACCTAGTAAAATTAGCGTAAGTAGCGGTTTGCCTGCACAACACTTGAATAATTGGTATTCCAAAACTCTTAAAATTCTGCTTTGCCCCAAGAAAAGACACTAAAAAGCAGAGATTGATGAAACAGCAGCCTGCTTCCTTGTCACACAACTTTTATATCCGTAATTCCAAGCAAGTTCTGCAAAGTGACTGACAGACACAGAGTTTCAGGGGGGGAAAAAAATCCACATAGCTGAAATTGTGTTGGTTGAATGCTACAGCACGGCAGACAGCAGCTCTATATGCCAGCACAGCAGGAAAAAAACTCAATTGCTTTTAATAGACAGGCATTTAGTGCAACCAGTATAATCTGAAGTGACATTTCCCCCTGTCTATTATGTAAGCTGAAAGCTAAACTTGTGCTTTTATACAGTATATTGCCTATGTTCAACACATTGCCTTCTCAGCTTTCTCTCATTTTTTGAGGTATTTTAGTAGCAAAGAAGGAGGGACTTATCACATCTTTGAGATTCCTTCTTAATATCCTGTTTTCTTCCATTCTGTGTTCATGTTGCCACACAGGCTTCGATAGGAACTGCTCTTTGTTCAGTTAGCACGGTTCATATTCTATGTCTAAAAATCTCCCTGAGAATTTTAACTCTCCACCAAAAATAATTTAAAAGGTAAAGAAAAATCCAGGAAATTAAAAGAAGAAATCAAAAGACGAAACAAAGAAAAGATGGAATTTAAAAACTCAAGGGCAGACAATCCATTTTACCAGCATCATTCCCTAACAGCTCTTTTTCAAAATTTCAGGAAAAGAAGAGAAAAAGCAAGGAAATGGGTAGTTAGAGACATCACCATTTTTATATCCCAGGCATCTTCCAGAACGTGTGAATATCTACCTTCGCAACAGTGATTATCCTTGACAAGATTTTCAAAATGGCACTCAGAAGCAGCAGCCTTAGAGAGATCAGAGATTCCCACAGAAAGAGCAAAACAGATAATGACAGACTTGCTCTGCTAAGGAGTTTATGACTCCAAGATACTTAAATTATTAATTCTTTTCCAATCTTTCTGTCCATCTATCTACTGTTACTTACCTCTGTGCTGCCCCTGGATAAAGCTGATAACTTAATCAGTAACCCTTTCAAGATAGCCAGCTCCGATAGACTGACTTGTCTTTAATGTGTTTTGATAGACAAATAAAGCTGTCTTAGTGCCAAGGAGTCTGCATATTTAAGATTCAGTTCTCAAAGAAGCGAGTGATTAAAATCTAGTGATTTTGCAAGACAAGTTCATAAGGGCTATAAATACAACACATAACATGAAAAGGCCTCACCAGCCAGACATCTGAATACCAGAAGGAGACACAAGGCATAAAAGAAATCAAACCTTCAAAAACAGCGTACCAAATTGATTAGGCAACACTGGAAGAATGAGTCTTACAGGAGACACTTTATTGTGTATATGTGCCAAACATGTTTATGATTTCTCTTAAAAGCCCTACCTTGCCTTATCCTGGTAGTACTTCAGGAGTGCATGTCCCACCTGCCTTCCCTGTGTATCCCACAATAAAGAACACTGCCTCCTTCAGAAGAATGTCCCTTCCAGCTACGTATCACCTCCTGAAAAGGTGCTAAAAATGTCCTACCATGATGCTTTCAGAGCTGCATCATGAGCAGGAATCTCTGACTTTCCCAACCTGAAGCAGGAACATTCAGCATTTATGCACAGACAGCACTGCAAAGCTTGTTGGACTAGCTATGGGTGCAACAGAGGTGCTGACAACTCACCCAGCTCTAGAGACCATGATGCAGTCTCTAAATCTCCCCCTCTCACTCAGAACTGTAGGTCTGCTGAACCATGCCA
The DNA here is from genome assembly GCA_016584745.2 of Phylloscopus trochilus trochilus. Lineage (NCBI taxonomy): Eukaryota > Metazoa > Chordata > Aves > Passeriformes > Phylloscopidae > Phylloscopus > Phylloscopus trochilus. The sequence continues at coordinate 38,577,086 of WQNJ02000546.1, forward strand.
CTGAAGCTACCCTGTGCATCTGACAGAAAGCCTCCTCCGTGTGAATCCCTTTGCTGGGAGCACCGAGGAGGATGTAAGGCAGCAGCAGGCACAGCACTAGCTCACGGAGCACCCGGGGGTGCCATGCCCAGGAGGTACCAATACCCAGCTCTCCACAGACAGAGCAGAGCCCACGAGTGCCTCTGCGAGCCATCCAGACACAGGATCAGAAAAAAAAGTTGGCAAAAGCCTTACAAGAGGACAGAAATCTATGAAACTGCTAACAAATTCACGCAGAAACCTCAAGATGCACATGCAGGGAGCAGTGACTGGAATTTCAAACATGAAATGTACCATCTACCCCATACCAGAAAATGCTCTTCGTTTTCTATTGAAATTTAGCACAGGAGCTGAGAAGACTTCCTATGCCCACTAGCTGCAGAGGGCTGTGAAACCAGCAATGGCTCATGCTCTGCCCTTTTTCAAAAAATAAATGCTGAATGAGACAAGCAATGGGAAAAAACAACCTTAAGCTCAGCACAAAGGTTTTTTTCCCTCATTACAGCACAAAAACCACATGGCAGGGGCGTATTTCCATTTAGCTTTCTTTGTGTTAGTTCTTTTAATATCAGGTGTCGAGCTGGCAAGGCTGACAGCCATCTTCATCATTTACCTGGCAGACCCCAGCTGCAGGTAAGGTCTTCACTTCCCAACAGTGCTGCTAACGTTTTCCCTCTAATTATTTTTGCTCAGTATTCTATTCTCCGGGTCCAAAAGGATGCGAGAGCTTCAAACACTTGGAAAAGGTGCCTCCTCCTAAAGAGAATTATCCAGAAAAACTGCAATTCAGAATTAATAAAGCCTCACATCTTTTCTACAGAGTTTTTTTGAGTCCTATATGCAGAGGAGAGTTTGTCATTTATCAAGCAGCAGAAAGGGAAGGGCTTTCTACCAGGTGATTTTGAAATTCTTGGTCAAAGGTTAACTTGGTTTTTAACTTCAAAGTACAGAAAAACAGGGAGGTTGAAAGAATACAGTAAAACTTCAGAGGGTTATTACCAACCTGAAACCAGGCTGTGAAGGCATGTAAAACTGCCTTCTGTGCTACACCTTTCCTTGCCCTTGGTTTCACAGGCAGTTCCTAAGAAGGGAAAAGGCAAAGTCTGTTTGGGAAAGTTGAAAATATAATCAGATTTTTCTGGCTGGCAGTACCAAAGGTGGAAAAGCAGTTTCACTAATTAAGATCTGAACTTCTGCTTCGACTTCAGTTTTTCATAATGTTACTAGATATTCTAAAATATGGTACTCATTCATTGGAGGGTGCAGCACCCGCAGGGCAGTGAGTAATGGTTTTACTCCTGCTTCAGTACTGGCAGCAGCATGTTGGACTGGAAAATGAACCTCTATTTCCTATCTATTTTTATAATCAGTTTATCTACCATCTCCTTGATTCTTACCCCCATATGCACACTAGAAACAAAACATTTAAATCTCAGTACTACGCTGAAATACATTCACAACGCTGCCATTGACAGCTCACTGGTGACACTGACTTGTAACTGAGGACAGCATTTGGCCCCAACCAGTACATCTGTAGTCTGTATGAAAAATTCATGAGCTAAATCTTTTCACTTCTTTTATAAATAGGAGACAAAACGAGCGAATCATCACTTAGTCAGCCAGGGAATGATTCAAAATCTAAACGTAGGATATCATGTTAAGGAAAGGAACTGGTAATAGATACAAAGCATATTTTCTTCCCACAGCAGGAAAAAGGACAAGATTAAGTTATTCTATTTTATGCCCTTTTTTTTTCTTGCTTCCATTAATTGAAAATGTATATAGTGCCAACTAAACACAGCAGACACAAACCAGAAATCTGTATTATTACATGCCCAGATATATTTTGATGCAGCCCTGAAGTCATACATGTTCTGGTTTATTTGCAAGCTTTCCTGTTTCTCAAAACACAAACAGTACTTCTGTATTTTGTGACTAGTTCTATATTATGAGGTATTAGCTGAGGAGGTGACAGCTGGCAAGAACTTTTGAATCGAAGGGTCTCATTCTAACTGATACACACAGAGCTCTGTACTAGCCCTCACAAGATGCACTGTTTACTAAAGATGATTACCCACAAGTAAATAATGAGTCATGATATCCTCCAAAAAGCAAACACACAGAGTTAAAGAATTTCTAACGTGGGTAACCAAACAGCACTGAAAATTGAAACACTCAGGTGCATTTGTCCTAATTGTTAAAAAAGCTATAGAAAATAACCATAATTACATAAAAATATGTTGGAAGACCTTGAAAAGACTGTATCTCTTTTCATATGACTGTAAAGCACCATTTATAAATGGGTAACATACAAATAGGTAAATGCTGTCTTAAATATATGCAGGTACAAACAGAAAAGGGATTTTTATTTGGACAACACAACACAAACTAAGGCAATTTTGTCATTCTTGATGGATTACTACTCTGTCGTTACAAACAATTCAGACCAAACATATTGGAATTCAGGCAAGAAAGCAGCACAAATTTAACACCATAATTATAACAGGGATGTAAAATGCTCACTTTTGTTATATATTATCTTCCCAGCACTTTGGGAATTTAATGTCAGGAAATTCATCTCCAGATGACCACCAACAGTGGTGAAATAGTCTCTCCCTCGTTATTGCCACTTCCATATGCATCTTATTTCTAATACTACCTTATACATTTCTAAAACCACCACTAGGCTCCAGAAGCTCCCCAGGGGAGTACAATGACTGAATGAAGATTGTGAAAAATAGGCTTCACCTGTAAGGATTTTGCCTAAAACAATTTGCTCCCAGCCATTCCACAGAGCCACATAGACACCTGTGAAGCTCATCAGCAATTTCAGAAGACAAATTAAATGGAATCTAGTGATCCTTACAACTTTGCAGCAGCTGAGAGTGGTGGCTCTGGAATAACAACAGGAGTTAAAGACCATACCCTACTGGAACTGTGACTTTTCATTTAATCTTCTGAAATGTTTCCTTGTAAGGACTATACTAGAACAAGCTGGATTCTTAAAAGAAGAAATTAAAAATTAACAACAGTAAGGAATTATGTGAATATAGTGTTCACAAAGAAAGCTAACTTGCTTTCTTTGTGAACACTACTGTATTAGAGAAAGATCCAGCTGAAATGGGTGTTGTCCAAATGTTAAGACGATTGCTCTTTACTTGACGTGCTACATTCTGAAATTCAGGATGTCAGGATATATTTGAAAATTTCATGGGGATGAAAGAGTCCCATTAGATTTCTTTGCACTGAAAAGCACTGAAGTTCTTCTGTGACACCTCTGTTCAAACCCAGTTGTGACCACCCCATTTTGTGGAGTGCTGCCCAGCTGGGGTACCAAGCAACTAGAGGAAAAAAGCTGGTAATTCTGACATGGAGACAAGGGTGCTTTTCCCCCTTTCCTCCCTGTGTACTTCTCCTAGCATTGGTCTTGAAATGTAATCTCTTGTGCCTTGAGCAACCTACAATCTTCATATACTTAGTTCACGGTTCGGATTTTTTGAGATTATGTGGTCTTAAATCACAAGTTTCACAAAAGCTGTTGTAACATTTTAAACAGCTTTTTTTTTTTTTTTTTTTTTTTTTTTTTTTTTTTTTTTTTTTTTTTTTGAGAAGAACCAGACAGGCAGTGAGAAGGCCAACCACAGCATGGATCTCACAACCTGCCCTGCAAGTTTTCTAAATTACAGACACACTTCTGAATTAGGGTCGCCTATAACCTGCAATTCTGCAAGGTCCTCCTCCTTTTCTGGCAGACTGGTGATTGTTAAGATCACTGAAAAGGCACTGATTAGCTTTAGCTGCCAATGTTCCTAACAAGAGAGATGGCACTTCTTCTCTGACAATCCACAAACCCTAAAATACTACCAAAAAGAAAAGGAAAAGAAAGAAAAGATCTGTGCAGTCAGAGCACTTCAACTAGAATAAAGATTTCTTTAGGGCACATTAACTTCCAGTCTGAAGCTTAAAGGGAAAATTAAATAAAATCTAAAATGTCACACAGGACTTACAAGATTGCATATGCTTACTTCATCCAGATACCACTGAATCCTATTTTTGCTGTATCTTCCTTTATATTATTGCATATGTTTAACTAAGGAAAAATATTACACTTAAATAAGGAAATACTTCAATGTATTTCCCTTTCTCCTATCTGTGATGTAAATGCCCCATATTCTCAATGCTGTTACACTAGAGTTAAATTAGGTCAAAGGCATTTAGTGTTCAAAACCAGGACACGTCACTAATGTCACCAAAAATGATCATACAAGAGGGGACTTCAGTAGCTGCCTACCCCTCACTCTACCAAAGTTTTATTGTTCTATAATACACAGTGGCTGGTGTTTTGCACAACTTAATTCCTATCAACCACTTCCAGGGTGGTAATACCCTCAGACATGGACCAATGTCTAGCAAGTAAATCCCCTCGTTAAAATTTTAAAAAGCCTCACTTTTTGCAGTAACCTTTTACCAAAGCTTTCAGTCAATACAGATAAAGTCACTAACAGATGTATACAGACACGTTGCAGTCTTTTCTAGTTTGATTCTTGTTTCACACTCACTATTATTTTTCCAAATCCTGTCTGAATTCTTTCCCATTTAGTCTCTTCTGGTTAGGAAAAAAAGGCTAAATAAGGAGCACTACACAAAAGGCAATGTGGTGGTCTAGTACTGGGCTTGTATGAGCTACAGGAAAGTAGAACAAAACTGAGAAGAGCTGGGATAGCTGTAGCGTGATGCCATGACCTCTGTTTACAGACACAAATTACATCAGCAAAGCGACAGTGTTCCCTCATTGCTTAATTTTCTCTCTTTTTTATCATTACTGTGCCTGTCTTCACTTTACTGATTCTAGTTACTTCCTCCAATTTGATAACGGTCTAACCAAACACATACTTCTACACGTCCAAGCAAAAGACCCAATTTTATTGTCAACACAGCCAGATCAAAGTAGCTAACCTGTTATGGAAACAGCAAGGCCAACACCCTAATAATGCCCCAATTTCTTCTGTTAGCCAAAGAGATAAAATTATCCTTAATTAACAATGTGTAATTCAACAGAAACATAACTTGAACATAAGTGCTGAAAGAGAGTGAAATTCATTAACTCAAAAATACAATGCATTTACTCCCAGAAATTCAGCTACTGGTCTACAAAATGTTCAGAAGATACAAAAATACGTGCTATGCTGCACATCCAGAGATAATAGAACAGTACTGTATTTTAATTCGGTAGGTTTTGCTCTATTTGTTGAATTACATAATGTTGATTAGAGGACATTAGCTTGGATTACAAAGGGAAGAGCATTAATTGCATTCAGTATCAATACCACTGGATAACTGACATACAGGAGTATAAGGAGCCTTGAGTTTTCACAAACGTTCACCAAGTTTTTCACAAAGATGAGTAAACAAGAAATGCAACAATATTCAATGAGATCCCACACTGTAACAGGAAAAAAAAAAAAAAAACAACAACAAAAAAAAAACCCAAAAAAAACAAAACCACACCACCACACACAAACCAAACCAAACCAAAAACACAAAAACAAACCAAAACCTAAGGGAAGGGTCTGAAGAAAAATACGTAAGAGCATGGTATAAATTTAATCCCCAAATCAAGATATTAGACTTGCCATATACACAGATGCAGATGGCTGGGTAAACTGATTCCAAATTTAGCACTGTAGATAAAATTACTTCCATCTTAAAAACACCCTGTAAGCAGATAATTTTGTTCATGAAACTGCGGAGCTTTGGAAAACAGCAAGCTTGTATCACCTACCTTTACTCTTGCCTTTCTCGATTCTCCAGCCGTAATAGCCACTGAAGACAACCTCATTAAGTTTCATTTTGGAGTCCTGACCCCGATTTCAAACATTGCAAGAAAACATTCATTTATTAAACATATTTAATGTTGACTGAATTTCCGAAATCGTCGTTGGGATCATAGATTTTTGTTTCTGACATATCACTTCTGGGCACTGCTTAAGGTCATAATCTGCCTGTAATACTCACTGAGACTTTTTCTCACGGAAATGAGGCAGTAATTCCACCCCTTTGATATTATTAAAAAGATAGCTCATTCACCACTAGGAACATCATTGCAGAAAACTCAAGTAAACTAACACTATAGTACCACAAAGACTGCTGGCATCTGCTGGCTATAACTTAGTAGCTCAGATTTGCTATGCTGACACAGAATATAAAAGGTGTGACACCAGACATCGCTTTTTCTGACTCAAAATGCATCCACCAAAAAATGCAAAAAGCATGCAACAGACACGAATCCCTGAAGATTATCCTCAATACAGATAAGCTCAGCAAAAGTTAAGCGATTAAACTCTAACTTCTCATCCGTCCATCTGCTTTCCCCACTTTGTCCTGCTCTCCATATGGGAAAACAGGTGAGGTCTTGAATTACTCATATGTAGCTCTGTAGTTTTGCCCACACCCTTCTTCCTGTTACACCATCACCCAAGTGTTGTGAAATCTGGAGCTCCTAACAGAGATTGCAGATCTTAACTTCACACAGCAATAGGTAAATCTCAGTCCTATTCTATCACATGCCTTGCAACATCTGCCAGGTTGAGTCTCTCAAATTCTTCCTGCCTAATGCTCTTTCTGAGTTTAAATAGTTCTTCTCTTAAAGAAGAAAAAAAACCAACATTGAGATTTCCACAATCCTAATTTGCAAATTGTTTCAAGCTCATTGTTAGATTCAAGCAAATTGTTAGATTACCTTCCAAAGCAAACAGAGTAATGCCATACTACTCTCATGTCCCAAACACAGACCGTCTTAAGACTGTGCAGGGCTCACCATGCCTTTGCTTCTTTCAGCTGCCCATGTTCACACAAATGGCTTTCCCTAACTCCAGGAGATCTTTGAAAAAGTACAGGATGTTCCACCCATCCAGAGCTATTTAAAGGAGCAAGACCTAAAGAAATGTTGACAAGATTAGGCATGATGTATAAGGAAACAGTTAGCAAGAAAACATTAGAAAAGAAAATCAGACTGTAGATTTGATCTTGTGGATCTGGGCTTCAGTGGTAAAGGTCTCCCTTTACATATCTTTCTTGCACCATCAAATAATTAATTCAGCTGCAGACTTGTGATCATCAAAACTGACTACAGCTATATTTATACAGACACGTTTTGAAGAGGCTGAGGTCAAGTTAATTTGGCTTGGAGTTGAACTTGACAAAGAAGAGTCCAAGCTTTTTGTCTTATTGCACACTACGTTTGTGCAGCCAGCAAGCAATATCCTGTCAGCAATCCAATTCCTCTTTTCCTTCTATCTCCACCACAAATTGCTGATAAACCTTCCTGCTAAGCTGAGGAAATAAGGTATGTTAAAAATATTGAGAAATGCTTTTTTATTTTTTTTTCAAGAAAAAGGCAGCCTGCACTGTTGTTGTAAAACACAGGTCAAACAAACGTGAACTTATAGACATGAATTTCTAGCTGCCATTTGCAGAGGAGCTCTATCGATGAGCAAAGGTAAAGAGATGTCTGTACATGCCTGGCTGCCAGCCAGTGTCCACACTGGTCCCCACAGGGCTGCCTCATGAGTAGGTGTAGCAGTAATGGGAGAGGGAAGATTGCTTGAGTTCAGGTTTCATGGCTGCAAGTCCACCACTTTCTTGCTTTCAGAACTTGGGTTTCTGCTAGAGAGACAAGTAAGCCTAGAATGAGACTTCTGAAAATGCACTGGAAGCCAAACTGGACAGCAAAGATCGAGGGAGAGGGGAGGGCAAAGGTTCACAGAGTAGTCTGCTTATGTAAATTTGGCTCTTTACATTTACATTCCTATGAGCAAAGTATAATCAGAAAATTACTACTAAACAGCAGGCAAGTCCTGGCTCCTTTGTAAGCCTATGATTCTTTCTATGGGATCAAAGGCAATGATCCTGAGAATTGCCCTCTTATGTGCAAAGGTGAGAGCATGAATTCTCTAAGTTTTAAGTAAGCTCCTAACTATGATCTGTGCATGGAAAATGCATTTAGAGCACCTCTTAAAGTTATAGCAATGCTTCAGCTGTTTGTGTAGACAGAAGCAATATGATTTGCTCTGTTAATTTGGTATAAATTCATGATTTTTTTTACTCTTGTCAATTTATTCTAGGCAATCCTGGCAGACCAGCTTAATTTGAAAGTGTGCTCTACACTTCTCATTGAATGAATCTACCTTATTTTGTATTTCACTCAGCACTATCAAAATGAACTGCAATTGTCTTTCAAAAGCTTTTCAGAAAGTTTCAGTCAAGGAATGCCTGAGGCTGGAGAAGACCTCTGCAGACTGTCCAGTCCACCACCCTGCTCAATCAAGCAGGGTCACCTGCAGCAAGTTGCCCTGGACCATGTCCACCTGTTTTTTCAGTATCTCCAGGGATGGAGATGTCACAATGTCTCTGGGCAACCCATACATAGAGTCTTGCTATTTCTGCAGAAGTAGCAAAGGATATGTTTGGGGTTGGGCTTTTTTCTATATGCAAAATTTTAAATTCTTTTTCTTTCAATTACTTGAATCCTATTGCGTGGAAGAGAACCTGTAACTTGGCAAGAAAGGACATTATGACAAGGATGAATCCTGCTGTCCCTGTGAAAATAAAAATCTAGTCAAAAAGGCAAAGTGGGGGAGAGGGGATTGCCTAAGTTTATTTGTGCTTTACAGAAATTTCTTGTAGTATTTGAAAAAAAAAAAAGAAAAAGAAACATGTTTCATCCAGATTCTTGAATTTACAATCTATCAGAAGATGTGAAGACATCTGAAACCAGAAGGGAGCACACTCTAAATACATATGGCTTTCGACATACATGGTTCCATGCAAGGAAAGTGGCACTGAAGAGAAGCCACTGCAGAGCCAAAGCAAGGAGACTTATCCATGTCACTGAAAGTAGGATGGAGAGATGAGGATGGCTAGCTCAGGGAACTGCTCCAGAGAGACAGTACGACCAGAGCCCTTCTTCCCTTGGGAATTATAGAATCCAGCACTTTCCTTTCCCCGGGTCATGCTATTCCCATTTGTGCCTAACCTCCAAGCACAGAAAGCACTTCCCAAAACTAAGAGAGTGCTTTGATATGAGGTCTCTTGAAGAGATAACAGTAGAAGATCCTTCTGCCTTGCAAAGCACACTCCCACCATCCACCCACTGGAAAGTCATGGCCAGAATGGCTGCAAGCAGATTCCTTGCATCCTACCGTGAGAGTGGCAGCGGGTGAGATTCATCTTCCCTGGGCAGAGGATGAAAGCAAACAGGCTTCCTAGGCGGCCTGACTATCAGAGCAGTCCCTGGGTTCTCCCAGAGTTCAATGCAAATGAAGACAGCTGCCATCAAGATGGTATCTTGTGCAACAACCAACTCAGCAAGAAAGAAGGCTTCATGCATTTTGGAGGCTGCAGAGGCTATCATAACTTTTGTCCAAGTCTCACAGCACGTGTCAGTGCTCGCATACACAGCCAGCAGAATTCCCAAGGGTAGGGTAGGGGTGCCAGGGAGGGAGAAGCCAAGCAGCAGCGGGACTGGGGACAAAAAAAAAACCAAAACAAAAAACAAAGAACTCAAACCTTAGTAATGCAAAAAGTCAAGAAGGCAAAAGCACAGGTTCTGGCCAACACAATGGTAAGTGGGACTCCTGTCATTGGCTTATCCCTTCTGGTGGCAAGAAGACTCCTTAAGAAAGAACCAGATGCATAGCAGCTGCCTTCAATATCAGCTAGATTCAGAATTGGAGCAACTGACAGGATGTTCTAAGGGGAAAGAAGGTCAAGGATGCTATCTCCATGCATAAGACTCCTCAGAAAAATTAAATGCCTCTAGCATCCCTCTCCCATTTCTGGCAAAGGAGAAAAGTGTGAGGTGTCTGAGGCATGGGACTGAGGGCAGGGAAAACAGGACAAGCAAGAGAAATAAAAACAGCTGAAGAGTTTGCAACAATTATATACAAAGTTGGGTAATCAGGTTAGAAACCCTTCAACTCAAAATTCACAACCAGTGAAAAATTACTGTTACACATGTATAACGCACATGCAAGGACCACATGCTCACAATATTCTACATAACCAACTGCATTCCCTGCGATCTGATCCCAAGTTTCCTGGTTTCAAATAAAGAGGAGGTACAGTTTTCAAGGATGACAATTATTACATAGGGCTAAACATCCTGAAAAGGGAAGCAATACCATCCATGGACTCTAAACCTTTGTCTACCTGCATATATTCAAAAACACCTGAATTAAGGCTGCATATCAAACCTAATTCTGGTACTTCTTCTCCTTTCTTTAAGCTTAATAATCAGCAACTTCTGCAGTTAAATAGTTGATTCAAGTCCTCTGGCCCAAGCTGTTTTATTCTGGTCACATAGAGAATTTCAATAAACTAAATCACTTCAGTAAGTCACATCAGTGAATTGGGCACAAAACAAAATGCGTGCAATTCAGTGCCGCACAGGAAGTACTCTGTGTTCCAGACACAATTTTCTCAGTATTTTTAGAAATAAAATTATACTTTAATATTTAATTGAAGTAATTATTTTGCTTTAAAAATTAAATTTGCCACAAATGCTCTGCAGGGGAATATTCTTAGTGCATATGTGCGTGGTCATGTATATTCTGGAATTACATGGATACAACTCTGTACAGACTCTTTCTCTGTTTATCTAACTGGATAATGCATTTCACCTCATCTTTTTTTAATGAGAAAAAATGCAGTATGGAAAGTAAGACACCTAACTTATAAAAGAAGGCTCAAGCTAAACCCCTCAATTTCCTGAAGGGAGGAACACAGTTATTTTAAGCCTTATACATAAATGTTACAGCTCATAATTATACTTTGAAGCATCTTGCACACAAACATGCACTTTTTAAAAAAAGATGTATGAAATATTAAAAATGAAACAGAGCCAGGAACAGGTTCATAAATCATGAAAATAAAACTATTTTAATGTAAAGCTAGAAAACAGTATAAAGTCACATGAAGGCAATCCTACCTGTCAAAAATTGCAAGAAGGTAGGCAAATGGACCAGTAATAATTTTGTGCTAAAGGTCAGAGGAAAAAAACAAGGCTAAAGAAGAAATAGCTTCAATTTATTATGCTTATTCTTTCCACTGATAGGAAACTAAGCAGCAACAGCACTCCATACCTGCCAAAGTACAGCTGGGCTGGAGCACATGGCAAGGAGCTGGTATAGCAGAATCAAGAGAAACAAGGCAAAGTCATGAGTAGGAGGTGTGGAGATAATAGGATACTAAGGGAGGGCCAAGGTGCAAGACCAAGTCAGTGGAAGACAGATGTGAACATCTACAAATGAAAACATAAGAAAGGAAAAGGCCCATAGTTCAAGAATCTTGTACAGATGTAGATAATGACAGCACACATGACACATGACTCAAGGAAGCCAACTTGCAGTGGTGATGAAAACAGCTCCTCTTACCCACAGAAGTATATTTTTCTTGTGGATGTTTTGAAAATGGTTCATCCATATGCATGTCACTAAGATATCAGTTAGTGAGCAATTGTTCAAGGATCCAACTACTTATGTAGTTGACAGATACTTCTAATTTTCTTCATAGAGCTCCTTTATTTTCCTACACCACAGCTGTTACAAAGCAAATCTTACTGTCAAGCAACACTGATGCTGTACCTGTGGCATGCAGTTCTTGCCAACCAACTCCCATGAAGTATTCACAAAGACACTCAAACATCAGCATCAAAATAGGCAATAAAAAAAAATAGCAGGTGAGCAGAATCAACTTCTGCCCAAGATAAAACAGTAATCATTGTGTGTGCAAACATACAAGTGATTTGGTTCTACATGTACCAACTTCACTCCACCCAGCAGAACAAAGACTTACACTTGGTTTGACTCTAAATTCACTTGATGAGACATTGATCTTCTTGCTGCTTTCTACCTTACTGTTAGGCAGCTTGATAATCAGTCCTTTTATTTCTTCCAATGGAAAAACAGAACCCTAATTTATTGGGTTAGGTTCACCAGAGGACACAGAACAGTTCTGCAGATCTGCAGAATGATCACACTGCTTTCATGCGTATAATCCAATTATAACATAAGAGTATTTGCCCTTTTAGTTCATCAGTAAAAATTATTACAGCTTCTCTATATTTAAGACACTTGAGGATACAAAGTATTTTTTTAAACTGTGATTTTATCCTTTATTCTTCCATTAGTTCACTAGCTTCACAGGATATTTAATTTCTAATAAGCTAAAATGGGTTAGAGTAAACTGAGAATTTTTATTACGAAAAGCATTTAAAATGGAATACCCAAGTTAACTTTTGTATTAAAAAAAAAGCAAAACAAAAAACATTTTACTTGCTTTCAATTTACTCCTCTCCAGTTGCAGGCTGACATGCACTTTGGCAGTGTGACCATACACTGAAAAGGCTAACAACAGAAACTTTTCAGCCAGTCTTTTTACTTGCATTGTCCCCCTACCATGACCATATTTAAATTAAGTAGTTGTGATGAATAATGAAAACAACCTTATTCACGTGTTGTGAATTAAATGAGAGAAACAACTTATGCAAGACTCAATTACTTTATTCAAAATGTCCTCTTGGAACACATACAACTGATGGAATAACACAGAATTAAAGGAATACAATTCTTTAATCTTTACACAGAAATTTATAGTCTACCCTTGATTTTAATGACAAAGGTTCTCATAACACGTTTGTTTAGTTATCCCTGTACAATACATAAAATCCTAGCTCATCAATAAGAAGGGAGATTATTTCTCCACTGCACCATTAACGAAAAGTTTAAAAAATGCCAGCAGCAGTACTGCCACACTAGTGGCCATGTGAATTATTCTGCTAACTTTTTTGTTAGGGATAAATTAAGCCAAGAAGCTGCCTGGACTAAGACTTCCTCACTCATCCAAAGGCATTCCTTCAGCTAAGCAGATGGAAGGAAAGCACTTGGGTGACTTGGCAGAACTCTGCCCTCATACACCTGAAGAGCTACCGAACAGCTTTTATTTACTGATTTACTTACATAGGGCCATGCAGGAGAGAATCCAGGACTACATACATAGTCATTTCTGTTATTTGGAAAGAAGGGAACAAAGACAAACTGGAAATACTAGCACAATCCTTCCTGATTGATCTTCTGACCCTTTCTAACAGAGAATTCACACATTTAGATCCTGGCCATAATCTCTGCAAACCCAGGGCATGGATGTGCTGCCTCAGTCCCTGCAGGTAAGTGGGGAGTGCCCCAGCACTATCTCCACTCCTCCTCCTGAGGCCAGATTCTCATGTGTTTTGGAAATCCCACAGGAAAAAAGGACAAGATGGAGAAAAGATACAGCTCTGCACTGCTACTCTGCACCTTGCATTTCAGCTCTGCTTTCTGCCATGACAGCCATCTATCATTTAAGAGAAAATTCGTTCAGCTGGGAAAATTAGCACTTGGAAATCCAAGGCATGAGGGCTCATAGAAATTGTGCTTCTCCTGCCTTCCCTCATCTCAGACTATTTACCCGAGCTTCTTTCACACGCATGCCTCTTCTGCGTTCTTCAACTTTTAGTAACAAGCAAACCCCAAATCAGTAAATCAGAATATGATGGTGGAGAGATAATGAGCTCCAGAATTTCCTTTTCCAAGGAGCCAAAATTCCTGGTCTCACCCTTCCGGTAGCAAATGAGATTCTTGCTGGAGGACGTCCTGCCTCAAATCAGGTGGGTTTTTTTGAGGTTTCATCCCTTGACTCCATTCCAAATGGAATCAAATTTCAAGACAGGCTACACTAGACAATAAACTCTGACAAACTTCCATGATTTAAGTTTAGCAGTTCTTCTCCTCCCTACTTTCTCTTGGCTGGGTTTTTACATATAGCCAAGAGGAAAAATCTTGCTCATCATCAACAACAGGGAAGCCAGGAGAGGATATATGCCTACCACAGGTATGTGTTATTCTGCAAGCTTCTTCACAGAACACCAGTATCTGTTATCACTAACAACTTTCTCTCCTTCACATTTGTAAGAAAAAACAAACAAAAAGGCAGCAAACAAGCATATACAGGACAAGGGAAGTACAACACAGACATCAGAGAAAGCATGTCTTACGGCTTCAGATGTCCCACTACTGCAAATTCTTTGAAAAATACCTGAAGAAAATTGTATGTGTAAGAAGCCTTCAGCAAAAGCACTTCCACTTTTTCCAAAATCACCCATGTCATCCTCACACAATAGAAATGATCAGATAATAAAATCAATGCTGTAGCATATAAAAGAGTGAATATAAACACCACCACTTTCTACTAAGCAAAAGAACATTCTCATAAAGAGATAGAGAGCACACAAGAAAAAAATGACTTTACATAATGACTTGGATATGCAAAGAATTTCAAAATGACTGAACAATTTGGAGTAGCAATGACATCCTCAACACCATCTCATACAAGATTTTATCCAAAACCAGTAAAAATCAATGGCACATTTTTCCATCAACTCTAACAGAGTTTGGTTTGAGCCCTTTCAGTTCTGGAAATCAGAGTCCATGGAGTTAAAAGCAAAAGAAAACCACAGCTAAATCCTGCCTTTCCCAACATGGAGCCATAAGACATTTGAATTTCCATCTAGCAGAAGCGCCCTCGGTTTCACAACTGGTACTTCAGGACTAGATTATTCCATCATTAGCAAGTAACAATGGAACACACCAGCTCATCCAAAGGTCACCAATTCAAATAAACTGGAAGAAGGCTGAGACTAATTTAAGGGTCCTGGACTAATATGAAGGGTGATTTCATGCCAGTTAGTAGAAAAGAAAAAAAAAAAAAAAAAGCCTTGTCAGGAAGGAAGTAGGCATACACAGTTTCACAAAACTTTTGTTGTTACTGTGCCTTAAACAGCTGTTCTATGAGAAAGTGAAGGGCTATACTTTCCAGTGATTTACTCCAGCTTCTTCTTTTCAAAAATGGCTATATCTTCACATAGCTGTGTTATTTTTAGAGTTCAAAGTCAGGGAGAAAATTCAAGCCTCTCTATGAGGCAATGCAACTGCATTGATTAGTCTCCTGAAAATTAAATTGTTATTATGGAAATTTCTTATAAAAGAGCAAACCCTTTTTGCTCTGTTGTTTTGGTTTTTCTTCTTAAATGTTTGCTCAGAAGGGAAAACAGGAACCAGAAAATCTAGAAAATTGTATCAACACACAAGTAGTACTGAACTGTAAAAGGAAAACAAACCATTCTTTATAAAAATATCCAGTCTATCAATTATGCAAACATATATTTACGACAGACTAAGTTTTGTAAATAAACGCTAAATATGTTACTATAACTAGCAGATGGCTCAGTTTGAATGCACGAATTTTGTGTTAAGTTACAATTCTAAAGGGAACACGGCTTATACTGTAGGGGAAAGAAAAAATAAAAATGTCCCGTTTGCCTTCCTGGTCAGACCTGGTATTTATTACAGCATTTTTAACCTGTGTTTCACCCTCCTCCATCCGGATCACAGGAGGGTAAACAAGGTTTCGGGGGACCACGGGGCTATGGGGCTCCTACCACTCACCAGAGCAGGTGCGATCCTTCCTTCCTACCGGCACCTGGCTTCGTGGGGCTGACAATTCAGCCTTTTCCTTTTCACTCGTACGCTGCCTGATCAATCCACCCACTACAGCTTCCAAGCCTTCCTCGTCTATATTTAGTTAACAATTAACACATTCGGCTTTTTAACTTCGCGGATTTCTGTTGTTGTTGTCGTTGTCGCCGCCGATTTAGAAAGTCAAATAGAAAACTTCAATGGATAAACTCTTAACGGGGAAATACCACCTATGCTGCAAACATAAATAAATCAGGAAGCGCCGGCAGCCGCGCACGCCGCTGCTCCCCCCGCCGCCCCCCGCGGTGATGAATACCGGCGGTGCCCCGGCTCGCTCCCTGCCCTCCCCGCCGGGCCGCGCCGCCGCTCGCCCCCCGCCGCCCCCGGATGCTGCTGCTGCTGCTGCGGGCGGGCGGCGCCCCGACGGGCCGGCGGAGCTCTGTCCCCGACAGCGTTTGCGCGCCGCTGCCGCCGCTCTCCCCACCGGTGCCGGCTAAATATAGTGAGCGGCCGGGGAGCGCGGCTCGGCTCCCCCGCGCTCGCCCCGCAGTTCCCCGGGGGCGCTCCGGGACGCCAACCTGCGGAGCCGGCGGCCCCCGGTGGCCCACGGCCGCGGCCGGGCGCGCTGCCCGCCGAGCGGCAGCCCGGGTGACTCGCGGGACTTACCGGCGGAGCGCAGTGGCGCGCCTGCCCCGCGCCGCTCGCCGCCCGCCCGGGCGCGGTGCGGTGCGGTGCCTCTCGCCGCGTCCCTCCCGCCAGCCGCCGTCTGGCTGCGGACGTGACCTGGATTCCCCCCGCCCGCGCCGCCGCCTCCCGCGGGGCCGCGCACACGCCGCGCCGCGCTGCGCCCCCCTGGCCCGGCCCGGCCCGGCCCGGCCCCGCCCGCCCCGCCACCGCCACCACCGCTCACCTCCGGCCGCGGCGACCCGACCCGCCTCGCCTCGCCGCGCCTCCTCGCCGCCCCGAGCGACGCGCGGCGGAGCGGAGCCCAGCGCCGCGTTACGCAACGCGCCCCGCGGCCCCTCCGCGCCGCGGAGAGGGTCGCCGGGAGGCGGGCGCGGGGCGGGGGGAAACCGCGGCGGAGCCGGAGCCAAAACCGCCCCCGGCGGCCACTTGTAGCGCCGCCGGAGCCGGGATCCCCCCAGCTGCGGCGCGGCCCCGCGGGCGGTGCCCGGCAGGGCGGGCCCCGGGGCGCTGCCAGTGACCGCTTCGCCCCAGGGGCTCGGGCGGAGAGGTGCGGGCGCGGCGAGCGGCTGCGGGCGGCGGGGGAGCCGCTGCGCGGGGACCGCGGCGCTTTTCTGCTTCGGATAATAAAATCCCGTGGCCGCGGGTCCTCCTGCCAGAGGGGCACGGGCACGGAGGAGGATTGCCCGTGGTCTGAGACCGAAGGCAGCGACCCCGCTAACAACTGTGCCGCGCCTCAGCCTCTGGAGTGGGCAGCCAGGGCAGCCGCGGCTCTGCGCAAACACAAAGTTAAAGGGCTTGTTGATGGCACGTCCTGCATCCGGCTGTGTCGTCCCGCTGTTGACTCGCACGCTTTTCCCATGGGCTTTGACAGGCACACCCTGCTGCGAGGCCTCTATCCCAAGGGTGCGGGCAGCCTCGGCCGCGGCTGGGAGTCTCCTCTCTGCAAGGATGCCCAGTGAGGGCTCTCCCTTTGCCCCCACATCTCTGAGCTTGGGGAACCAAGGGGTCAGGGTGTTAGGGTAGCTGGGCTCCCCAGCTGCCCTGCTGACAGCTGATGGATGCAGAAGTCAGCAGGAATGAGGTGGCTGCAACCAGCACACCGGCTCTGACAGGAAAATGAAGACTGATGGGCCTCGGGGCTACAAAACCGAGGTAAATTTGGTCTGAGAAACATGATCGCCCCACCTCGGGCCAGCATAAATGCTGTTCCTTGCTCTTAGCAAGGCAAGCAGGTCTGGGAGGCTATAGGTTTCCTGGCCTTCAGTCGTGTTCAGAAGAATGTTCTCAGAAGAAGATGACAGTACAATCCCCACCACCCATCTCTAATTCGCCAGGCAGGGGAAGCAAGGAAGAAGTGCCCAGAGTCTCATTAGCAGCTATCAGCTTGAGAGAGTAAGATGGCGTCTGAAGTAAAAGGCGTGAAAGCAACAGCTACTTGAAAGAATAAGATCAGTTTGTTTTTCCTTAAGGAATTACAGGAATATTAAAGCCTTCTTGCAGTTATAAATCATTTAATGCAAATCATTTAATCCAAACAGAATTTTTACAGGCTCATGAGGCTCACTCATTTTGCCAAGAGTGAGTCATGTACAAATAAAATGAAA
Organism: Phylloscopus trochilus trochilus; assembly: GCA_016584745.2. Taxonomy (NCBI): domain Eukaryota; kingdom Metazoa; phylum Chordata; class Aves; order Passeriformes; family Phylloscopidae; genus Phylloscopus; species Phylloscopus trochilus. Next base: position 38,594,985 of record WQNJ02000546.1, read on the forward strand.
CCAACAAAGAAAAGAGCTCTCATACCATGTGTATGTGGGTGATCCTTTGAAAAACTTGTAATTATTTTTTTAACTCTACCACAGCCAGGAAGACAGGTTTGTAAAGCAAGAGCAAACCTTGATAGCTGTGGCCCATCCACGAGTACTTTTTCCTTCACCCAGGAAGTAACAGAACAGGTCCCTTGTCAGGTTAACAACAGACACAGCCATCTAATGTATCTGCAATCCCTCAGTCCCTCAAGCTGTGATTTCAAACCCAGTCTGAATGTTGACATACTAAGGCAGCGAAAGACTTTTCGAAAAAATGGAAATAATGTTAAGTGATTAATACTTAGAAAAAGATTGCAGTAGGCAGTTAATCCCTCACTTACGGGTTAGTTAAGGACTTGAGTTAGACCTCATTCTTCACTCCCCATGTCATAAATATGTGCTGTTAAACACAGAGCACAGCATGAGCCAGTGGGGTGGTGATGCACTGCTCTGAAATGACTAAAATGCAGGGACACAAAGCCATGTGCTGGTGAGAATGGGAGCCTTACAATGTGTCATCATCCTCATCAAATGAAACCAACACAGAACAACCAACACTGACGGCAACAGCAAATATTTGTGGATATTAGAGAGGTATGGCTTCCTCCTATATTCTGATGCCAATTCCCTGTATCTTTTGGAATAGATATGTCAAAGTATCTCAAAGTGTTTCTCTAGCCACCTACTTTGTATGAGGACAGACGCTCCTGGCTTCTCACATGACTACAGTTTCCCTTCCATCTGCTTAGGCAGGAGATGATACTTGCATATGAACTGTAAATCCCCAGATTTGGGAAATCCAGGACCCTAAGTCCTCTGCGACTATCACTATCAATGACCACCCTCCCTAACCCCCCCACCCCCCTACCCCCCCACTCTCCCCCCAGTGCCTGAAACAGCACTCCTGTTTTGCAAAAAGAAAGGTCCTGTTGTTCTCTTTGAGTTTCAGGGATGTGCTGTGACCACCACGCATTCACATAAATGCTTTTCTTACCAGCCATGAAATGAGGGTTCAGTACAACTGCAGGACATGTCAAAGAGCCTCTGAAGCCCTGCAGTATCTGTGCTGCCTGACCTGGAGCAGACACTAAAGAGGAAGGGAGGAGCAGAGGGAGGCAGCACATACTTTGTACCACGACAGTAATGACAGCATTCCTCCTCTCTGAGAAGCAAAGTTGAGGTCATATACCGGCACAATTTCCCACTGCATCAGTTATGCCTGTGACTTTGTTCCCAAATGCAGGAGTCAGAAACTTCCCCTCAGTCAAAAAACAACCTAACACTGACCTCATCAAATGCCTGATAGCTGGACTAGGAGTGCCTAGGATGTAATCCAGCTCTGAGATGAGCTGGAAGAGAATCTGTACACCTTTCAGGGCATAAGGCTCTTGTCAATGAGCTTTTCAATGTATTTTTTTTTTCCATTTTAACACAACAACTTTGTACCTTGATGTATTTCAGCTTTTTATCCTTTATTGCTCTCAATTTACTTTTCCTCCTAAGTAATTTTTGTCTGGCTGTCACACCTCAGCACTGGGCAGGCAGGGGAGAGCTTTAGTTTCTTTGGTCTTTCTAATGGTAATGGACATTGTGCATCTTACATCAGCTACCAGATTTCCTTGTTACTGGTTGGTTTGTTTTGCTCTACAAGATCTTTGATTTTAGGGTGGTTGTTTGGCACATCAGTTCTGATACAAATGACTTGGTGTTTTTCTCAGAAGTACTATACACCTCACCTGTTCCATTTTTAATTTGTTTGTACACAAGCAGAGAGAGAGCACAATGAAACATGAGCTAAGCTGAATCACTTGACCACCTAGCACACATTATCTGGTGGACAGGGGACCCTCTAATCGCTTTCTGAAGGAGGGTCTTACAAGACATACAGGTTTTATTTGCAATTACCCAAGCCCCTTACTTCCTGAGTACTATAGTGCATGAGGACATGGTGATTAAAGATGAAAACAATCATGGTAAAGCAGCAGTTTAAAAATTACTCCAGTCTGCTGATTAAATGAAAACTTCACCTTTTGGCAGACAAAGAGAATTCAAAACATTTTGTTTCAAAAGTGTTAAAAGGAATGTGAAAATCAAGAAGCATACATGTCCCTTTTCATTTTTAGACTACCAGGAGTGAGTCAGCACAGCAGGAAAGCATCCTGTGTGAGTCCCTTTTTAAATGATGGATAAGCAGTGCTTATACACTCAACAAAACTGATGGACAGTACGTGACTACAATGACTTTAGATTAATTTCCATTCATTATTAATGCTAGCTGAAGCCAATCTTCTCTAAATGCCATGAAACCCTTCAAAACATTGTAGTTAACTGAAGGTATTTGGCCAACATCCTCTAGTCTTTGTCTGGGGCAAATAACCATTTCCTGGAAAAAAATGGAAAATAAACCAGTAGTACTATATACTGTTTCTTTTCCTCTTCATTTTCCATTTTCCAATACAGTACAATATATGTCTGTTTCGAGGTTTCTGGGGAAAATAAAAATAACCTAATGTAATAATACTTTGCTTTTGTACATAGATCCAGTTCCATCCTAACATAAGAATTCAAGGGGAACCAGAGCGGATGCGTGAGAACAGAAGAGAAATTAATGAAAATTGAGACAAATAGGAAAGAAAAATAAATAACAAGAAGGAAAGCAAAAGAGAGAGAAACAAATCAGGAGGCACACTCTAACCTCCAATGCACAGTTCATATCCATTTTTGATCTGTCATGAAAAAACACAGCAGGGAGTTTTTTTCAAGTTATGACACAGGATATTAGTGCTTAGTCCACAAAACCAAATGAACACAGGCAAAAAAATCTGAACTAAAAGAAAACAGTAAGATTAAATTCTTATCAAAAATTATTTTTAAGATCTGTGTTTCTAAATTGCAGCAAGAATGTATGGGGAAAAACAGGTCTCAGCTCTCCAAGACAGAAGCCAGCTTCCAGACTAAACAGGAATTTGTGTAGGCTCTCCTTTTTATTGCAAAATCTATTTTACTAAAAAAGGCTATTTGGACGGTTATCAAAGGATGATGTGGAGGTTCAAAGAAGTTCAAAACAGATCAGACAATTTATGGTCGACAAGTCCATCAATGGCCAATAAACATAATGATGCAATCCAGTGAAATTTCTGGTTTAGGAAATTCCCATATCCTCTGACTGCCAGAAGTTACGAAATCCTACACTTGTTCTATTTCTTCCAGTCCTCCTGCAAGCATCTTCTACTCATCAGCCAAGGGCAACTGGGCTAGGTGGGCTACTGGAGAAAACAAAACCAGTAGTTCATTCTTCTTAATCTCTAAACAGATCGTCAAGACCATTCTTGTCCTAGTGCCATCTGTGACGATTTTTTTAATGAGTCATGGCTCCAAATTTCACGATAGTGGACCTAGTTTGGATTGTCCAAAAATACATATCAAAAGCAGCTTCACATTAATAAATTAATATTAATACAAAAAGTAGATGACAAATTACAGACTTCGGTAGCTCAGGTCTGTAGCTTTTTCTTTTTACCAAGTGAGATGGCCAAGGAGCACACTAGTAAGGACAGCCCATCAGGAAGAGGAAATAGCATTTAACTGGCCTGCAGAAAAGCCTCTAGTTTGAGGTGGTTGTGGCAGCACCAAAGGCTTGCCACACAGCTCCCTTTCAGCAGTGGACAAAGGACATCTCTTTTGAGAAGAATCAAATGAAGAGTGAACACAGCTGGGAGAGAAGGTGGAGTGGGAAGATGTGTAGAGATCCTATTGAAACCAGATGCCTTGTCCCAAACCGCAGTCCTTTCAGTTAAAAGATTAGGGCTTGGAAAGGCTCCTTCAGTTGGAATAATTTTAACTGGGTTACTCTGAGGCAAAGCTAAAACACACTGGGGAGAGTCTTGATTTTGGAGGCCTGACAGAAGCAAGAGCTTTGCAAGTTCTCTTATTCCTAATCCAAGACCATATGGAGCTCAGCTACCAGGTGGGTGGGTGCATTAACTGAAGGATCGTGCAGCTCGTCCTATTCTACATCAACTTGTTCTTCATAACTGATCATTACTATGGAAAAGAGAGCAAGAAACATAGACATGCTGGGAAAAAGCCTCCACCTTAGAGTAAAAATAACAAAATCTAGGAATTGAGATTCCACCTTTGTACTAAGTTCAGAACAGAAGGTAGAAGCCTGCTATCTCTACTCTGGAGAAGATGAGGTCATCTACTCATTTCAGTAAGTAAAAACATGTAAAATAATGCTCTATAATCTTCCCATTCATCCTCCACTCTTTCTTTAGCAGTATTTTGCTAAGCTTTATTTTAGCAGGCCTAACACATGCAACAAATGAGATCACTTTACCATCTTAATCCTGAATCCATTCATAGCTGAATTTCTGGAAGATTTTGGAGATACACAGAGAGCTTTCATGGAAGTATTTTGGTCCTTAAATTCTCTTGAGAGGACTGGAACAGAAATATTACCCTGGTGCTAGCAGAAATGCTGTAATGGATAGCGCTATAATTCTACTAGTTAGGAATGATTTGCCATTTTTTGCCCCAAGTGTAGCACATAGTGCAGTATATATACCTGCTCAGTGTATTATGCAGTGCTGGTAGATTTTTCAACAGTCATATTTCAGTAAATGCCAAATTAAACTCAATTTGCCTGACATACAAGAGGAAAGCATCCTCCGAGTATGATTATGGGCTTCATGTTGTGATATTTATGCTAATAGTGTCTGCCAAAGAAGCAGTTCCTTCCCCTAGAAAAACTGATCTGTCAGGAATCCCAGAAGGTCCTGGGATTCTTACTGGGATTTGGAGGCCAGTTTGAAAAAATCTCTCTGTAGGAAGGAAAAAAGGAGGAAGGAAGAGTCCTACTTTAGTCAAAACTCTGGCTTTTCAAGAGACCTTCAAGCACTGCAGCAGAATGGCAGTGTTACCTGGTGTGCATAAAGCTTTGCAGGGGGAAGTTTCTCAGTAAAAGCTTGACTTATAAAGAGTAAGTATAGCAACTCATGGCATAGCTATGCATAGCATAGCAGTGCTACACTTTTTTAGATACCCAGTCAGCTGAAACCCAATAACATTAAGATTAAAAACTTACTTATGACCCAAATGCAATCAGAAGTAGTATGGAAACACCTACAGGTCCTTCCTGATGCGCTCAGACCCACGGCTATGAACTCCTGGAACAAATTAGAAACTGGCACTACTGTAATAGCTGGGTATCTCATTTCTTTAGGATACATCTGAATGAGAAAAACATGAGCAAACAAGTAATGGATGAGACAGATAAGTTGCTAATTCCAACATGCAGGAACCTCCTGCTTGTTAACTTATCCACCCTAGTCAGTCCTCTGACTGTAGAAAAAACAATCCACCAAATTTATACTTGTGTACCGGGGAAATAAACAAATTATAAATGCACAGAGACAGGCTGAACCACTTGCATGTTGTTTTTAAATTATCTTTATGAAAACAAGAGCTTGGGGAGGAGCTGGGATGATTAGAAACTGATGATGGCATACACTACAGGCTTTTCCTTCCTCCAAACATATCACTTCTTTAAATTCACTGGGTCTTCAGACCACACCAAGAGCAGTCACTTATTCTCTCTGAAGACTTTTAGAAAGCTGCTACTTAAACTTCAAGCACTGTGAAAAGGAAATAAACATTTCAGGAAATCTTACCTGTTTAAACCACTTTTTAATAGTCTAATATTTTTTTAAAAACAACAATTTGAATTTTGCCAAAAGTATCACTATAAACCAGAATTAAAGTGCTTCCCCACTCTGATTATAGAATTCCTGAAATAACATAATAACAACCTGAAGGGAGGAAATTTTCTCCAAAAAAAAAATGCATTTATTGTTCACTGTAGCACTGTTTTTCATCATTCAACATTGAAATTGTCCATTTAAAATAGAATTCATTGGTTTCATAACAATTCTGGTACAAAATCTTCTTTTTGAAACTCTGATTGATCCTCCAAATGAGCTTTATTAATCATTGACGGAAAACTGGCAAAATCCTACCCCATACTTTGGCAACCTTTCAAAATGTCCAATTAGGTCAAATCAAGAAAGTCCCAGAAACCAATTACAGCAGCACTTCTAAGCCAAAAAATCTCATTGTACTCTGAAAAAACTGCAACATTATAGGAAAAAAAAAAAAAAGAAGAAGAAGAAAAAAAAAAAAACAACACAAAACCCCTCAGTGTTGCTCTGGTTAGGCACCTGAATTACCACCTCCATAGAAACGTGCCAAACAGCCTCTCCTTGAACTACATCAATTAATGATATTTGCTCACAAAATTTATTTATTAGTGCCATAAATGTCACCAAGCAGTTCACCACAAGGAACAGTGCCAGCCAGCTCCTTAATCTGTCAAGCAAACACTTGCTCCCCTTCAGCATTTTTATGTACATCTCATCTCCAGTGCTCTGACTGCACGTGCATACAACGTCCCCACCTCTTTTATGAGTTTCATGTGTTCTGTATCTCACCTGCATGTTTGTACATTAACAACTATGTTGACAATGTGATAAAAATAATCTTGGCGGCAAGAACAATAGCAGCCTTTATCTAAGTTCTCAAGAATGTGATCCTTGCTTCGGCAGAGCTTCTGCACGTACAGCCCCATGGTGCTGGTGGGCTGTTTGAGGTGTGTTTTGCTGCCAATCCTAATCCCACCACCCACAGTTAAGAATTAATTAGGACTTGAGTATGCCAGAGGGAGGCAAACCAAACAAAAATAGCATTTTAATTAACTGCAAACAATAATTAAGATTTTGCATTATGTTTAGCATCTGTATATTTCTGGACTTTACTGCACTGACTCTGAACCTAATGAGATCATCCATCTAGATCCCAGAGGACTGGACAGATCTCAAATCCTAAGTACATCTCCTATAATATCTCAAAAGAGTAAATAACTTATTCATCCTTACTGTGAAGTAATTAAAAATTTAAAAAGACATCACTGTAAATGAACTTAAATCCATATAATCTGGCTAGACTAAAGGAGAACAAAATGTGCACACATAGAGTAAGCAGAGTCTGAGTTCTGAGTCTGAGTTTCTAGTTCCAGATGTATACCTGTTCTGCCATTTCAAAACACGGTGGTCCCTACTTTACCATACTTAGTTATTTAGTTGGTTATTTATTGATTGATTGATTTACTTACTTGCTTATTTACAGTCTCCTTTTACTTTTTTATTGCCCTGTCATTATCCCAATAAAATTAGGAAGGCGGTGTTATATGACATATTTTTTGCCAAAGTCATAAAAGTTACTTGCAACATTTTCCACTCTAATGCTCTTTAATTACAATGTTAAGACTCAGAACCCTCTAAAAGTCCTCCTGTGTATTTGAGTTACTCTTTTTTTTTTATCATTTGATCTTCAGCTGGCTAGTTTACAAAAAGGATCTCAGCAGTTTATCTCAACACCAAGGATTACATTCCCTCCACTCGTGCCTGACGCAGTTACCTGCCATTCAGAAATCAAACCCCTTAACAAAATTCTCTTTACCTTCACCAGGAGGACAGGTACAGTTCCTGCAGTTTTGCTTTACCATGTTTCTAGTCAAGGTTAACCACCAGGACCTAGTCACACAGAAGAGAGTCGAGGGCTTCTCTTGTGCCTGTCTCTAGAAACCTAAAGAAGAACACCTCTCTGAAGTAACCATGTGGCTTTTGTGTCCTGTTGTTTTCCAAAAACAGCTAGACCAAACCTCTTCACATATAGTACCTATGACTAAAACTTTAATTCACCAAGGGAGAGGACAGAACTCATAGTAGCATTTATATAATGCAGCCCCAATAGCTCATTTGAATTATTGCCACTATATGTCAGAAAAGGGCAACATTTTAGCTAATATGCTGAAAGCTTTGTGTGGATCCTTTTCTTCCTCCCATTATTGGTTTGCTAATCCATTAATATAAAAACCAGGAAAAGTCTGGAAGATCCCGCATGTCTCTGTCTGTCTTTCAGCCTAAGTTCCACAGGTTCCTCAGGTTTTGTAGGTTCCATGTGTTCTCCCTGACACTTTGCTAAACTTGTAGAGACAGAACTGATTAGGAATGATACTATTGTTTTCCCTTCCATAGCACATTTTTTGAAATGCAAATGGAATAATTGTAACGGAATTATTGAGAACTTCATAAAAACTGTAAAAACAAACTGGTCCATATTCAGGAAGCCAAAGTCACACCTAAGTGTAAAGCTTATGTCAAGATGTATCCTTGATAGGATATCTTGTAAGATATCTTTTGTTAGAATGACTGCCTTTATTTATGACTGATTGCAAATGGGGCTGAATTGCTTTGTTGACCTGGAAAGGTCAGGAATTTTACTCTGTTTTTTTCTCTGATTTTATTTATGTAATGCCTTTTCTTTAGCTGTCTATATTCTTGTAACTGCACCACATTGTTACATTTGTCGTTCTACAAAAGCTTTCCTTCCTTTTTATTCATGGTTTGGTTTGGGGTTATTTTTTTTTCTCTTACGGTGTCAAACACCCCATTAAAAATGCTACATTTCCTTTGGGTAGATTAAAAAATTAGTTTCTCCCTTTCTTTAGATAAAATGCTGGTCTGTCATGGCTTAGAAAGCCCAGCTTGGTACAGGATAGCTATTAGGCTGTTCCTGGTCTGCAGGACATCCTGTAACACAACAGACCTCACAGTTGTGCATGTGCTGCTTACAAGAGTGGCTGAACCTCAGCCCTTATCACAGTTGCTCCTTCTAGTTGGTAATGCTTTCCAGGAAATCACCTCACAATCTTCTTTCAGATGTATATAAAATCTGTGTTTTCTGTAAGTACCTTTGGTTTTCAATGCCCCATAAGGGAGTTTCAGGTCTTCCTCTTTAACTTTCTTGGCCTTGCTTCTGACATTCCCCAGTCATGGCAGATACATCATCCTATATCAGCTGTTTTCCTGCTTAGTCCTTTTTTCTGGAAGTGCAGCCTATAATACATTCAAGAATTTCTCTCTCAGGTTTCTCTGAAGTATCTTCATGTGCCGAGAAAATAAAACAGTAAAGTCCCAGGATCTGGGGTTCTAGCTTTAGCTGCCATCCACATAGCAAAATGAGCTCCAAATTCTCCATGACAGCAGTGTGCCATCCTTCCCTCCCATATAAAAGTCTCCAGAAATGCCTGTAGCAGTTCAGCTATCTACTTGTGCTCTGTTTCCCACTCTCTATTCCTAATCCTTTACCACAATTTTTCTGCAAGCTACCTCTCTTTTGTGTCTTACTTGGGTTGATCCCCAGATTCTTACAATTTGTGTGATGAAAATTAATGTAATTTATCTCCTGCATTTCAGCTTTTTTTCTGGGTAATACTATCCCATGTCCTCTTTGTTTGTTTTCTTAAGCTGGTCAACTTACTCCAAAGTTTCTGAACTATTACTTTCTGAAAATGTTTGGGTTTCCTGGAGCACTTCAGTTTCTTTTTAATAGGATTTTCCCATCTTTATCAAAGACATTTCTTTTGCTTTAACTTTTTTCCCCCTGGCCCTTTTTTTTCTCAAAGCATTTTCATTGCTGCTTTTCCATGAAAAAAAAAAAAAGTATTGTTGTGTTAGCAGGTTGCCTTTCTTTCTTTCTTTCTTTCTTTCTTTCTTTCTTTCTGATAGGCCCTAGGCCTCGTTTTTAAAGAGATTTCCTTTTTAAATCTGAGACAATATGTCTTCTTTCATTTCCCTAATAAATCCTGATACCATTTCCCAAGACTTTTTTCCTAACAATGCCTTCTCATTTACTCTGTTCAAGTTTTATCTTAACTGCTCCGTATAAATTTATATTGGAATCTGTCTATTTTCAGTTTATGTTTATTGATTCAATGAGAAAGGCCAAGACCTTAAACTTTTGTAGCCAAGCACGCTGTTGTGCTTTAAATTCTTGAGCAAGTCTTACCCCTTTTGGCAACTTTGCCTGCATAGATTGATTCCATGAAACTTTTTTTTTAACGATAACATAGTATCTCTCTGTTTTCCTTTGCCACTGGTTTAGTGTCTCAGTACCCTGCAGTATTTTCTTTCAGGTATACTTTCTGTGGGGAAAAAAAAAAAATCTTTAACGTGGGAAAGAGCTGTGATTTGATTATCGTAGATGTTCTGCAAGTGCTTGCTTTTAGTTGAGGCTCTTTCTGCTTTTCACTGCCTCCTGATTGCCCCAGGGCACCACTGTGCCATGCTGCACGACCCAGCAGAGCTTCCGTGCTCACTTCACCACGTGTTTTGCCACTTTTTTTGGTGAGACAAAAGCCCTACCCCTAATGGACGAAGACTGTGCTATGACAGAGATGCAAGACAGAGAGCCGGGACATGCACTCTCCTCTCAGCTCTGCCACCTGTTGCTGCAGGACCTAACTGACTCCGTATTTCATTTTCCATATTATTCTGTGTTGGTTTGTTTACATCACTCCGGCAGAAGCATCCCGCAGAACACCCTATGCAACTCTATGTTTTGGTTTTGTTTTTGTTTTCCATCAGGAGTATTGGCTTCACTGAGTAGGAGGCCAGTAGCACCCATTAAAAAAAAAAAAAAAAAAAGGTTCATGATCCTTTGCAGTCGCATGTACGATTAACAAACAGCCTTACTGCATTCGCAGAGAGGTTCTTACAACTTGTTTCAATTTGTCAGCTGGTCGCAGAGTGCAGTCTGGAATGATAACACACGGCCGCTGCCATCTGTGACCCGAACTCCCCAGGGTTTCCCAGCCATCTCCCGCTCTGCCATCCCAGCTGAGCTCAGCGCTCCCACACGCGCCGCGCAGGGAAAGCGCCTGAATTCCCTACGGAGCAGCCCTGCCCCTCCTGCGAGGTCTGAGCAGTTCCCAAGGGTGGAATGAACTCTGCAGAAGCAGCAAACACGACGTAGCCCTTCCTGGAGCCTATTTTCTTTCCGTGTAGCCAGTGAAAACGCAGGGCCAGGGGACACTCAGCAGCTGACGCTGCCCTTGCAGCTCCAGCCCGGTCCTCGCCGGCGCAGGGAGCCCGGGGCCGGGAGGGGAGCCCCGGCAGGTCTGGGAAGGGGAAGGGAGCGGCATTGCCCGGGCGGCGGCACACCGGGGCCTCCCCGCCCCGGCGGCAGGCCGGGCCCGGGCTGCGGGGGCGGCGGGCGGCGCCGCTCCCTCCCGGCGCCCCTCCATCCCCGCGGGAGCGCGGCCGCCCCGGCCCAGCGCCGGCCCCGGAGCGCGGCCCGGACCCCGGCTCGGCCCGGCCTGGCCCGCCGAACCCCCGCTCGGGCTTCCCGCCCCACACGCCGGCCCGGGGGAGCTCCCCTCGGCCCCGTCCCGTCGGCCGGCGGGGAGAGCGTGCGGGGCGGCCCCCGGGGGAGCGGAGAGGGACGCGGCGAGTCTCACCTGCCACAGGCGAGCGCCGAGCGAGAGGCGCCGGGGCGGCTGCGGCGCTTCCTGCGGCGGGAGGCGGGCGCTGTCCCCGGGTGACCCCGCGGGGGGGCGGCTGCGGGACGCGGGGCCGGGGGGGCCGGGCAGGCGGGCGGGCGGCTCTCCCAGCGGAGGGAGGCGGCCGGGAGGGGAGAGGAGAGGAGCGGGGCGGGCGCGGGCAGCGCCGGGGCCGAGCGGCGCGGCGGGCGGGGAGCGCTGCGGAGCGGAGCGGAGCGCCGGGCACGGCGGCGGGGACAGCCCGGGGTCCCGGAGCTCCTGACGCCTCTCCTGAGCGCTTCTGCCGGCTTGGCCGGCGATGGGACGTGCAGCGTCACTGTCGCTCGGCGGAGAGAGGCCCCACCGCCCCGCGCCAGCTCCCCGCGGGAATGCACCCTTTCTGCACGGCCAGAACTGCCGGCGAACGAGCGGTGTTAATTCCGGCAGCTGGAGCGGTGCGGGCGGTGCCGTGGTTAGCAGCGGAGCGCCGCTGCAGCGCTCAGGGCTATCGCCGCTCGGCGCCCAGCCCCGCTCCGCAGAGCCGCCCAGCAGGGCACAGCGGGTTGCGTAAGAGCGGCCGCTGCGCCCAGGCTCGAAGGAGATGGTTCTCCAAACACCTCCTGGGCGCTGGGCACCTGTCTGTATTACAGACTGCACAGAAGTTTATTTTTTGTGGGTTTTAAAATTATTTTTATTTGTTTTTAATTTTTTTTCCTTCGCACCGCTGTTCCCCCAGTGGCCAGGTGTGGAGGCTGACCTACAGAGCTGCTAAAATAGGCGTCCATTTCGCTTACAGGTTTTCAATGTCTTGCTTCTTTCTGTTTTTCACTTATCTACCGGCAATTTTTACATGTGATAAGGTATAAAAGGAAAGAAAAAGGCACAAGGTATCACAGTACTGCCTGCATTAGAAATGTAGAAATAAGAGAAGCACCTACATGACTCCTACTAGGGGATGCAATTAATTCGACTAGACAGCCTCATAACATCACAGCTGAGAAAGGAGAGCGGTTCAAAGGCAGTAAAGGGATTACAGCTCCATCCCAGTTAGTATTAAGCTTCTAGAACACAGTTGCTCTATAACGTGATTCTGCTCTGAAAATGGGATAGCACGTGCTGACTGTGCCTCAGTGCTTTCTACATCATGCTTCTGCCCAGCTAGTATGCAGAAGATGTTACAGGATTACAATCCTGCAAAGCCAGTTGGGATTTTCCTCTCAATAGAATAGCTATTTAAGTTCACTGTATTGAAATACATTAAAATATAACTTCTATACACAGATTAGTATCTTCAAGTCTTCACCAAAGAAGAAGCATATTTTTACTCAAAAAAAGGTATAAATCCTCATAATCCAGGTTAAACGTGCTATGTATTTAAACAAACATAAATTTGGTCCTGAGTCCTGGCAGCACACTGCTAGAGGGTCTATCCATATCATGTTTGTGAATGTGTCAAATTCAGAACCTACTGTAATGATCAGCTGTCCAGGAAAGTTTCAACATATTCTAGAGACCTAAAGAAGGAGCATTCTTTCTCTAGAGAGAATAAAAAAATGTACTTTAAAGTATCTAGGGCTGATGAACCGAATTACCTTTATTCATTTTTATACAAACTTAGAGATTTTCAGCTAGCAAGGATATGTAAGGTGTGCTATAAGTCCAGTTCCTCTGCATAGAGGGAGGTTTGTAGGCTAGGACTGTAATGAGCCAACAAAAGATGTTATTCCACACTTTGCTAATGAGGGAAGGTAAGGGAGGTGATGACAGTAAAATCAAAAAATCAGTGACAAAGGAGCAAGGTGAAAAAAAATAAGGACACAAACTTCACCTTAACATAGCAGGTCAAGAGAAGGAAGCTGGATGTTTGATAGGGGTGTTGTAGACAGGAGCACAAGGAGGGACAGTGACCATCAGGAAAGAAGGGTGTCTTCAAGACCTTTCCTGAGATACATTTTAAGTTCCTGGGGTTTTGTTTGTTTGTTTGGTTGGTTGGTTTTGGTTTTTGTTTTTGTTTTGTGTTTGTTTTTGTTTTATGTGGAATCTCTATCATTCCAGCCAGCAGCAAAAGAGTGGATCTAAGCTATACAGGACTTTATTACTGATGCAGTTTTATTTTTGTCTTTGCTAAAGGACCAGATAGGAAGACACAACTTGCTGGAGCTGAGAAGAACTGGGAAGCATGTTAGAGCAGAGAAGGCCCAGTGTAATGAAAAACAGTGTCTGGAGCAGGGTCTGCCATTTTACTATTCTGCTTCCTACTAGACTGTCACACTATCTTCTCTTCTTTTTTGAAATATATGAAGAAAAATTATAAGAATTGTCTTTTTGTACTTGCTTACATAAAAGGGATACCCTCTCCTGCAGATTTTGCCCTTAAAATTTTGAGTAGGGTGAATCTACTGGAAAAACTCCCAAGCAGACAATGCAACCAGATGAAGCAGCTGCTTAATGCATGCAGGCATTGTTTATTTGAGCCATTGCAGTGCTTGTACCCTTCCATCCAGCACACAGTAGCACCTGCTTTGCTGCATTTTAAAAACTCAAAAGAATTTGCAAACACCCTCAGTTATCATGGTCTGAATTGAGTAGAAGCCCATCTAGAAGGCAGATACTCTCTGAGATGGTGGTTGTTCCTCAGTTTGGAAGCAGCCACCCATGGCTTCCTCCTGCTCTGGGAGGCCTTGCTGTGGGACAGGGGCAAGGGGAGGTTGGCCAGAGCTGGGGGCCACCAGGAGTCTCCTGGCAGCAGCCAGGTGGGCTCCACACACAGCAACTTTTGTGATCTTCATAGTGGGGAGTCCTTCAGAGTGTTCAGCAGAAGGTGTCCTTTTAGCTCTCCTTTTTTTCTTACACTTCTGTATGCACTTTTACCCAGTGCATTCTTCATGTTTATTACCAACATGTATTGCAGATACATGTTTTTGTTGTTGTTATTGTTGTTGTTGTTTTGTTTGTTTTTTGTTTTCTTGTGAATATCTGATAATACATACTGTTAAATTTTGGAAAATTTGTTAGAAATTCACTTATTTTAAAAATTACTATTTTTCTAAGTTTAAGTTCTCTGGGTGTTTTATCAGACTTCTTAGATTACTGCCTATACTTCTGGTAGATTTCCAGCTTTCCCATCCATCTGTTCAGTTGAAAATAACATGAATTGAATATTCAGCTTGTTCTTTAAGTTGTAGATTTTCAAGGACTGAATCTTCTTTAAGCAGATAAATGCAGCTGCTGCCTTGCCAATTTGTGACATGATTTCGTTCTGGATATCCCCACTAGCTTGCATATTTCTGCCAAGGTATGGAGACTGACTCATCTCTTGCACTCTTTTGCATTCTAAAGCAGTGCTTGAATTTTAGGATTCTTGTTGAATTTTTTTTTCATATTATTGTTGTAAACCCTATGTTTACTGTCATGCTCAGTAGTCTTTAAGCTCACCTTTCCAGATGTTTTTATATGTCTGAGTGGATACCAAAGATCCAAGTCTCTAGCTGAATAAAATTTCAGAATATTGCTCTTGAACCATTTGATGTCTAGTAGTCTGGCTACCTAAGCTTTTCTGATAGTGAATCAGTAGCAACCCCAAAACATTTAATACTTTGCAGTGTCATTTTTGTTGATGTGCATTCATATAAAAAACTCTGGCATCTCTTTGTTCAGTACAACCTTGTTCACTGTTAATCATCAAGCAGAATATTTTATCTAATTTTGCTTATACTTTATCTGTGCATGTGACACCTGGATATAAAGCTGTGTTGATATTAGTTTCTTTCCTTGATAAAAAACATTTTATCAAGATACAGCAAACTATACCAGAACAGAAAATATCAAATGCTTCTGTGAAATGTGTATGGTTTATGTTAGTTTTTCCTATTCAGTTTTCCTCTGATGATTGTTTTTAAAGAGTGCTGATACACACTGGAATGTGTAAGTAACAACAAATAATAGAAAAATTATGCATGACAGAAAAATTATGCATGAACAAGGGCAAGTGTCCTTTTCTACACTAGCAAAAAAATTAAGCCAGTGTTTATATGGAAAAAGAGGCACTGTAGCTTGCTAAGGCCATGTGCTGACCAGTCACAGGTGAGATCATCACACAGTGTGCACTGGAGCTAGGAGTAAACTAGTTATCTCTAAGCCAGCAGTGATCCCGTGAGGGAAATATCTAATAAAGTTCACCTGGACCAAAGTTTCTGCCATGAGCTTTGGCTCAGCCAACTCACCATATGAAAAGACTTATCCACCAAGAAGAAATAAAGGAGCAGACAAATTTTGTGCAGGTCACTTAATGGGCTTTTATGGTATTGTTACTGAAAGAACATAGGCTTAAGAGCTGAAAAAAATTTGGAAAGGGAAAAGCCCTCAGCTGTGCAGTGGCTCTCATCCAGTAAACTTGGGCTGCCTGGACAGCTCCTGTCCTCACACAGCTCTGCCTTGGCCATTGCTTCTGTCTCCAGCCTAATAAGCCTCCTTCTCAATAAGCCTTCCTCTCACCTTTCTGGTTACCTCTTTCTCTTCGTAAGATCCCCAATGAAACCTGCAAGAGGTAGTTTAGAGAGACTAACTAAACCCCTAAGTGATCTTGGTTTTTGCACCTGCAGGAAAGCACGGCTGTTCACGTGTCAAATATGGACTTCAGGTAGTAAAGAAATGTGGGTTTGTGACGTTTCCAGTGGGAACGTATAAAGCAATTTCATTACTTCTTTCTGATCCAAAGCACACTGAAAATTTCCATTGCTATCCCTCTGTTAGGGGGCCTCATTGGTTTAAAATCAACATGAGGCATGTGGTGGTTGAAATGGCAATTTTATTCAAGAACTCAGCTCTAGTAATATGCTGTCATGCATGTTCTGAGTGCCCACAACATGGCAGAAGTCTGTATGCCATCCCCTTTTAAGCAAATTATATATAGATGTGTTTCTTCTTATAAAACCCTGAAGGAACAGTAAGAAGGAAAGCCTTTCAGCAGAAACTAACTCTAAGCTCCACCATTTTGCTAGGGAGTAAGGAATCTGTTTCCCTTAAGAGAAGACATTGCTTGTTCATTCGCACTGGGACCCAGTAGGGAGCAGAGTCCTCTGCAATGGGAGGACAGAGGTAAAGCACAGCCACTCCTTGTGTTTGATTCTATTTTCTGCCCATGTTAAATGACCCATGTAATGATTAAAGAATTGTTTAAATCGAGTAGTACACAAGCAGGTTAGGTCAATAACTGCTGATAGCTGGCAGTCTGAACTGGTGATGAACAAAATTGGTCCTGTCATTTCATAACACTTTTAAAACAATTGCAGCCACAAAAGTACTTCCTTGAACAGATACTTCCTTTGTTACCTGATGATTAACACTTTAAAGATCTAGAGAGTTTTAGTGTGTTTTTTAAGAGCTCAAATGCCTCTTGGGTTGGCCAATGGAGAGCTGAAGGCAAATATAAGATTTTAGCAGTAGCACTTCAAGATTATTTTTAAAAAACAGAAACAAAAATCAACAACAAACTACTGAGGCTTCTTGAGATGTGCTGCAGACCAACCTAATTATGCATGAGTGTATTCTTCTGTCCTGCCTCTCCTACTTATGCACTGATTTGCTGTGAGCTTTTAAATTACCTTGCAGATTCCAGAGGGTGAGAGCTACAACTGGGTTTGCATCACATCTAGCCCTAGAAGCATGGCATTTTTACAGAGTGAAAAAGAATTCTTAAAAAAGAAAAGTGAGAAATATGACTTATCAAATCTTTCAAATTATGATACAGAATGGATGGCTGTCCTGACTTCTGATTGCAGCCACAGTCCAGCAGCCCATGTATTTTGAAAGATGCCTTGTAAGCAGACGACAATGGACTTGGTGACACTACTCTTATTCAATGGGAATGTGGTCTCTTTAGGTAGGACACCAAGGTGGTCCGTGTGCAAAACAGGATCAGGAGAAGAAAAGGTTTTGCTATACCACACCATGACTTTCTATCTTTTCAGAACCTTCTGGTTCGGGTCACGTCCCACAAAGTGTTATTTCTTGACAAATCTTACCTTTTTTTGTTACTATTTTTACAGGCTCCATGGACAATTAGTAAATGTTTCCATGGCAATCATCGACAGCTTCTTATGGATGAAGACAGATTTTAGCATTCATAGACAAAGACTCCATTCTTCCTTTCTGGTTTTAAAGTATTTTTAAGGCTAACCAAAGAGGATCATGTAGGAGTGTGCTCTGTTACCGTAACAATACCGCTGTGAGGATATTTAGGGAGGTCCAAGTTTAAAGTAGTCTATTAATATCTTAAGCAGCCATGCTAAAACCACAGTCAGATGAGATCAGAGTGTATGCAAATCACTGGGTTTTCTGCTGTAGAGAGGGAAATGTCTTATGTTCCTCTTTCCTCAATTGAAGCTGCAACCAGAATAAAGTCAAGGCTCCCCTGCTTTTGTAGAGCACCCAGTTCTCACTGGCCCCTGATGCCTCCTGGAACCAAATAAAATCTACAACAAAGTAACCTAAGAAGGGGGGAAAAGTGCAGCAGAAAATTATCTTAGGGTCGGAGACACTGTGAAATTATAAATTTAATTAGCTCAGTTGTTCCAGAAAAAATCCTTGAACTGTTCATATTCTAGGATAGGAAGGCTGACACTTGTCCAACAAGAAAAACTAACACTTCACAGGTAGAATTTTTTGTCTGTGCCAAGATCAGTGCTCAACTAGGATAGACATCTGGGATGTGGAAAAAAAACCCAGCTTTGCCCTTCAAAATAGGATTAAATTTGGAGCTTCAAAGAGGAGTAACAGTGTGAACCCTGGTACAGTTATGGATGGACTCAATTAGTGTAAGAGTCAGTCATTTCATTTCGTCATTTCATTTCGTCATTTCATTTCAGACAGACATGATGCAGTGAGATACTGTGCAGATATACTTAGTTCTCACTTTTAAAGTGCTCTTGAACAGTCCACAGGATATGTCTTGGAAATGAGAACTGCAGAAACAAACAAACAAAGGAAAAACATGTCATGTTACTTAACAAGTGTCAAAAATAAAAAGCCTGGTCATCCCTCTTCCGCAGGAAAGTTTCTTGATAAAAGCACCCCTTTGTGAGGAGGAGAAAAGGACAAATTGCTGACACTCACTGCAAAGTGAAATTCTGACTGTCTAACCATAATAAGTCATCCCAAACCCAAAATTTTGACTGAAGTGTCAATCATATTCATAAACTACTTGACTTGACTACTTTATGTATAAAAGTATAAGGTTTCTTTATCAACTTACCTTTCCAACCATCTTATTAACTTAGCTTCCTTTTTTTATTTCATGTAAATAAGAGATAACTTTTTGCAACTACTACATATTAAAAATAGTCTTCCTTGACTGGCCTGCCAATATTCAGCATATACTCAGAAGGGAGTATAAATTATTTCTGAACTCGTAGTATGGCGTGTTTTCCAGAACTACTGCATTTTTTACGACTCAGCAGGCTCTGTAAACATGCAGGAGAGTTATTTTGTCTCCCATGTCATGGGTGAGTTAAACCTTTATGTAAGATTTGTTCATACTGGTTCCATAGGCCCCAGTGTTTGCTGTCCAGGGAAGCTGAAGCCCAGCAGTTTGCTGTATCTTACCAGCAGCAACGTGGAAGAGACTGGTGCTCTAAAAACATAAATTTTGTTTATTCTTAAAAGTGACTTAAACACAGATGAATCATACCACACTTTTTAAAAATAGGAATTTTTTTTCTCCATGATAGAATGACTTTTTATTAAGGTTGCAAAACTAGTGAAACCACTTCTTATTATAGGAACTGCTGCAGTGCACAGACTGCTGTGCAATCACGAGCACCCACCTGAAGCTTTCCAACAAAAAAAACCTGAAAAGTCTTAAATTTGGTTGCACGGGCTGCTTGGCTTCTTAGACCAGTTTGTTTCTTTACTGAGAACTGGGTATTAGGACTAAGTCTTTATATAAATGAATATATGTTTATATTCCTTTGAAAAAGCACATAAAACTCTCTAAAATATACTAAATTATATATATATAGTCATGTGCTTTTCATGAAAAACGAATGTGTTCCATCTTCTTCCCAGAGCAGTTTACATAATTTACAGGTGGACTTCTATATTGAGAGGAACCTAATGTTCTAGAAATAGAAATGAATGGATGTTGTAGGAAATTTACTGTGGAACAGAATATTGGCCCTCCACCAGCATGTTAAAGCAGAACTGTGTATCTACTGTTCAGCATTCTCCCATGTGTGTGCTGGAAAGTTTGCCTTGAAAGATAAGTCTTCAAACCCGCATCACTTCCAGCCCAGTTTACAGCAGGAGGTACCTGTTTGTCTCTTGAGGTGCTGCCAAATGGCAACACAGTGAAGGGCAGTGGCATGAGACTGAGCACTAAGAGGCTGCAGTAATATTACTGGGACTGCCACCAGCTTCTTCTGTGTCCTTGCACAGGCTTTTAATTCACTCCATTTCTTGTTTTCCCTGAGGAAGAAAGCTAAGCCATGTAAAAGCAACATACAAAATGCAATAAATACTACCAATTTAATAAATTTAGGTGCATTTTCAGTCTGGTACCAGAATCTGATACACAGACAAATTAGTGAATTAAAAGAGCAGCCAAATGCACCACATTATTTGCACAGAAAAGACAGTTGAAGCAATTTGAATTTTTGGAAGTTAGCTCTACTTATAATAGTATAAAGTGGTGAGGAACCAAGGTAAATTCAGCTCTGGCATCTATTACCTTACTAGACAATAAACAAACAAAGCCTTGTAAACAATCTTATAAACACTTTAGAACAAAATACACAGAAACAGTCATAGAACATCTGAACAGGGTGGAAACAAAAGAATTACGTAATAATTTCAACACATAATTCTCAAATTAGATCTGCATGACATGCTACTGTTGTTCTTTTCACAGTAATAAACAAAGGTTAATACTGATGGCAAATGCTTTTCCTCCATACTCAAATTAGTATTACAATATGCTGTTTCTGCATTTCCAAATCATTAAGAGTATTACTGAGAAGACTTCTATAGAAAAAAAAGAGAAAAAACCCAAAGGAATAATATTATTTCTATGCTATGTCCTTTTGGAGGCAGCTTTTATGATTGTGACTAAGGATACAAACAATTTAGCAGTTTCCACCATTCAATTCCACCATCAACTGATGTTTATTCCAAATAAATAATTCTTTGGTGTCTCTGTGTGTTTTCTTCTCAAGTGTGGGCTAAACAGAGGCATAGTGAAAAAAATAGCTCCCACAGTGACTGCAACAGGCTTGAATTTCACCCGAGTGATCTTAACCCAAGTGTGCATCTCCCTGTCTGTAAAAGCACTGCTGAAATTTCAGTTCCTTCATTTAATATTACAAGCAGAAATGTAGATAGGGGGTTAAATTTCAACCCCACTGAAGTTAGCAGCAAGCCTCCTGCTAGCTTCACTTACATGTACAAAACACCAACATATAGTTGAATTAAGAGCAGAGGAAAATAAGGAGGAACAGAGGAAATGCTGTCACTGACTGAAAGCAGAGTGGGTGGGCAGCACCCAGCCTTGTCCACACAGGCTTCCATTGTCATTTTCTGATGGACTGGAAGACCTTCTTCCACCTAAAGCAATGATTTGTGTCTAACAGAGCTAGCAATGACTAGCTGCCAACATGTCAAGAGAATGAGTTGGAACAGCTGAAGGATACTCCAGCATGTACTGAAAGCTGTGAGAGACCATAAGAAGGTGAGGTGGAGAAAACCAGTGGGGTTCCTGCCTGAAATGAGATAAAGCTCAGCTGATTTCCATGTTGCTGTATCTGCCCACTGCAGCAATGGCATTATCACCAAACCTGCCCACACCTTTGACAGTTTTGAGAGGAGCAGCCTCTTCTGCTTCTGCAGACTTGTAAGACACAGAAATATGCTGTAAGGAGTCCAGTGGGAGAAATGGGTAGATAGATTTTTTAATATTGCTAGTTGTAGATTATATAAGAGCTAGGGCTTCTTGGGACTCTGTTATTTTAAACAAATGGTAGATTGCTACTTTCTCTTGCGTGCATAAAGCTGTGTCATGACGGAAAAATAAACACATGGTTGAGAGATTTCTTGAACTCCTGTATGGTGGTTAATTTTTCAACAGTTCTTTTAATGGCTTTGAGAGCATAATACAGCAGAATCCACGAAGAGTCAACTCTCACAGTTCCTCATCACACTGTTGAAGAAAATCCCATCTATCTTCCAATGTTTTAATTTTTAGCTATGTTATTTCCCCATCTCTCTCTGGTCAGCTTTTGATGAATTGCAAATTTTGAATCTGTTTTTTGAAACCGTCTACAAAAGCATGGCTTTTTAAACCATGTTTGCATAACTCTCCATCTGACTAACCTGCTAAATTCCTTGTCCCAAAAGACATACAGAAATGACCCATTTTCAGTAGTGTGCCAACTGTATACTTAAGGACTGCATAAATTTGCCTGACAAACCACAAACAATCCCAGAATTGCCTCTTGATAACCCCTGGATTTTTTTTAGTGTGTTGGAGTGAAGCTTATTTTTTTTTTCTCTCTCCCAGAGCAATGGAAACAAAAAAAAAGTAATTGAAATAAATTGGAAGGCTTGATGTCTTAGGATTTAAAATCCAAAACCAGCTCAGTTACATGTGGCAAATCATTTTTGGTTTATGATGGGCTATGGATAACAATAAAGTTTTCATACTGCTCCCAGTGGCCAGCTATTCATATCCCAGACCCACCAGTCTATCTGAATTACTAGCATGCTTTCTGGCAACCAGGGAAGAAAGATTGCAGGCTGAATGGGTGCCAAGATGGATGTATAACGTGGGCCAGTTCTCCAGGAAAAGTCTGCTCCAACCTCCCTGAGTGGACCAGACATTCAGCAGTGCAATTTGAGGAGCTGCAAGGGGGTGAGGGGGAGACTGCCTGTGCTTCCCATTGCTTTCTTAGGCAGGGCAGCTTCCTATAGGATCCTGCAAAAGTTTGGCCATTGTTGCTGCAGCCTCGGTCCATGTGTGTTCATGTTATTTGTTTGCCTGGAGGCTTGGCAGTTTATTTTGACTCCTGCTAACTCTGCACAGACCAGAGGAAGTGAAATGGTTTCTGTTATTTCTCTTGTACAGTGTCAGAATCCATTGTATGTGTGCGAAGCTACTGAAGACAGTCTGATTGCCAAGTGTTTCTGGTGGCGGAACTGGCCTGCTCATTGCAACACACTGGAAAAACAAGAGAAAGAATCCAAAATGACATTCAGCTTCTTAGCAAGTTGATAGAGCCAAGTATTGGCAAGTTAATGCATTAGGACTGAAAAGGGAGATAGCTTTCCTTTCCACTTGTAAATTTGATATGTTTTGTCTGGAACAAATCAGAACAATATAAAAATATGACTTGGTTGTATCATTTTTTCTAGCATCGCTTTTTGGAAAATAGATTTGTAATTTAAGGTGCTTTGTAGAGTCTGGGAGCACCAGGAGCTTGCCAGTTCACCACAGTTCACCATCAGGTTGCTTCACCACAACCAAAAGTTGAGGAATGCAAAGTCTTGTTGATCGGGTTACCTTTTGAAGCTTTATTTATTAATCTCATTATGCAGACTTGTGAGAACATGGTGGGAGAAGATTTGGATGGGGAGGAAGCTTTTATCTGTATAGTAAATACAAATAAGAAGATAACACTAAGCCTCTCAATGGGCCCCACTGGGCGGGAGGGATGCTGCACCACCCCTCAATAACAGCACAGGCTATGGTTGTTCATGTGAATAGAAGCTTTGTTTTCAGAGAGAAACTGTATTTAAAACCAACTAGTCCGACCCAAACAAATTATTTTACTAAACAGAGTTGTTTTGTCCTTTGTATTCTGAGGGAAATGGACCCACAGTGACTGGTTTTCATAAAACTATTTCTCAATGAAAATAAAAAGTGTAATTCCAAAAATGTTATGATTTCATCATCTTCCCTGCTAGAGTGCTCTTCTGGACACTGGATACTTCAGTCTGCCAGCAGATCAGTGAGCTGGACAAACTACTGGACAATGACCCAAAGGAGAAATTTAACTGAGTTAATAAAGACAGTGACTGAGAAGTTCTGGCAATAATTTATCTGGCAAGAATGAAATAATGGAAATACAAAATACACCATCAAAATCTCCTGACACTAGTTTTCCAATGAGAAGATATGAGAATGATATCAGATAGAAGATAAACAAGAAGTAAATTAAAACTTCAGAACTTGAAATTTCTTTGAAACTAGTATTTCCTACAGAGATTAAGTCCCTCTGGTTTAATGAATTTAACAGTGAAGAAAGAGGGTCATTCTTTTTAATGAATTTTAAAACATAACAGACTCAGGAACAGACCATGTAAGGCTAGTCATTACAATAGGAAACATCAGAGGACATTTTGTAGCAGAAAGACTTTTACTAGTCAGAGTCAAGCTCAAAAAAAAAAAAAACCCACACAAAATCCAAGTCAGTTTCTGTTCCATGATGGGAATACGATCAAAGAGGTGAAATTCTACAGCGTATTGCATGTCCTCCTTCAAAGCTGTTGCCCATCCAGCACTGGGCATCTTGCAAAAAATACTTCAGTTGCCTGTTAAATGTCTTAGGAGGGCTTTTCATAGTTTTACTTTTTCATTTGTAGGGGGTTTTGAGGTTTCTTTCTTTTGCTTTAAAAGATTTGGAAAGTTTGAGGCTGGAGTGACTGCTGCTCACAATGGCCATAACCTGTACGGATTTCAGCAGGCTGACAGCCAGGACAACCACTAAATTCTGTTCCTGTGTGTTTCAGACAGCACAGGGGAGGGGTGAAAGATTCCCTGGTAGCTTGATGTCATCTCTTTAGCAGATTAACTGGCATGATGCCATTGCATCAGGACTGTGGGCAGTTCCATGCTTATCCTTGGAGCACAGACCTGTCTGGTCTACACAGAGACAGTATGGGCACACAGCTTCCAGCAGGGATGTGCATAAGAGCCCTGGCTCCAGAGAGATGGTTCTAAAATAAGGTACCACTTAAACTTAGCAAAGGCAGCAGATTATGGATTTTTGTCCCTTCCCTCAATAATCTAGGGCAGGTTTGGCCAGCATATTCTGCATGACACGTACTATAAGAAGTGAGAGCTCTCACATGCTTGAATTGCAGTGTGGCTATAGAATAAGACATTTAGGTACCACCAAAGGGCTGAACACTTCCAGAACTCCCCAATTATTCCTGGGAGAAGGCATCAAAATTGGATTAGAGTCAGGCTGTGCTCCTCACTTTCATCTGAAGCTTTGCTATACAAGGGATTCTTGCAATGGGCATTATCTCCTAAAAAATAGTACAAATAGGATTTGCCTCTGTCTTTGTCAGAGCAAGTACTAAGTTGGCAAATTAAGAGAAATGCAGTGGTAATTGCTGATGATTCTTTTAATTTGGTTACGTTGTTTATATTTGCTCAGTCATATTTATTTATGTTTTACACATCACAGCAGATGAAAAGAAAACCTGTGAATGAACCAACAATCAAAGAACTGCAGGAAAATATTTCAATACATGCTTTTTTTCCTTTGGGATTTTTACAAAATGAATCTGTCCTAAGCTTAGTCATCTCAAGTGCTTTAAAATTGTTTTTAACACTATTTTATCTTTCTTGCTTCTGAAGCAAGAAATTTTTGTGACACTCTTCAGTGAGTCTGTGCCTAGGGACACAGAGAATGACTTGGAAACTATCCAAAAGAGGACCTCGTTCCACAAGAGACGGGTCACTATTAATTATAAATTTCATTTCTCATACAATGACTTAGCAAGGGCTATGATAGTTACTATATATGTCATGCTACATTTGTGTTATTCCTACATTTTGTAACAGGACAGGTTGCAGAAATCATGTGCTGAGATTCATTAAACAGCAAACTTTTATTCTGATATTTTTCTGCATTTATGAGTGTTTTAATCCTAAGAACATCTGATTCCCCAGAAGCATGATTCATTTGACAGAGCTAATAACCAAGAAGTGTAAGATTTCACCAGACCCTGTCATTTTGTTTGTGGGACTTGGCAGGGAACCTTCATGCATTGAATTTGGAGTGGATTGGTTATTCCACTTAAAAAATTAAATCCTAATATGACAGAGAAGAAATTAAAAAAAGTTTTAAGGAAAAACCACAAATCAAGGCATTAACCAAGAAAGACCACGGTGGATTTGTCGGGGGGTTTACAGCCTTCTTTGCACTGCCCCACACAAAAATCCACCTTGGATTGTTTACAGAGGGACCAGCCTTCACAGATCCCCCATGTGCTGGATTGCAGCCAGCCCTAACCAAAATCTCAGAGGCAGCAGCTTGGGCCTCTTCACACCCAGCCTACTGCCCTCAGGGATAACCCCAGGACACTAAGGTAGGAGGAGCTGAGGAAAAATGCTTACTGCTTTTCCCTAACAGAAAAGAAAAATATGTCAGGGCTTTGTTTGATTGTGGCTTTTTTCCCCTCCTTTATTAAAAGAGCCAATAGGTCTTATCCTGACACCAATATTCATGGGAGCTTTGCCTAAATAAAGTTTAAATATTGGCAAGTACTTTGGTTTTACAGAAGGATAGCAAAACATGCTTTACTAGAGAAGAAAAGTAAAACAAACTTCCCTCAGTATCGTGATGAGCTCATCTTTGTCCATGGGGAATTAAAAGTTATTAGGTTGATTTAAACAGAAGCAGGATCAGGTCCTTTTTATCAGGGACTATTTCACAGCCTAGGAAAAAAAAAAAACAATTACAAAATCTTATTAATATTTTAAGATGTCTGCTGAAATGTGTACCTATGAATATAATGAGATGTTTCAGTGTAGAAGGAACTCATTACCTAAATTAAAAATAGATGGATCATTTATAAATGCAAAAGTAAATATAAGGCAATCAAATTATTACATAAGAAAATCCTTCAAGGAATACTTGAGCATCAAAGAACATATTTCATACAATGTGACTTGGCAGCAGCATGAGAATTTAAAGAAGTTGGGGAAAGGAGAGAGATGCATTCCTCACACAACACAGTGCCTGAAACCCAGAGTTTGGGTTCTCCAATCACCCAAATCAGAGGTGGGACTCAGGAGCACAGTAGCACTTTTTCATTTGGTGAACCTCCGTTCTTTTTCCACAGAAACCTGGGCCCTGAGGTCAGGAACCATGTGGCTGCACTTTGGCAACTTTTCTGAAAACTGGATTTATCTACCTGACCCCAGGAGACTGAAAACTTTCAACCGGTATATAGCTGAAGAGGAGAAGATCCTAAAATTCTCTTTTTATTCATTGACTACTGTGAATTGTCCTCCATGGATATCAATGCCTGATTCATCTCCCCACATATGGGGAGATGAATGGAAAAAGTAAAATGACACTCTAGAAAAACAGACAAATTCAGACTTGATGTCCTCTTTTGGACTCATGTGGACCTGATGATTTTAAGGGTCCTCTTCAACCTAAGTGATTCTTCATTCTATGATTCTCTTCTAAGGAATTTCCCCAATAATGTAGTCTGAGGTTGCTTTGTAAAAGTTAGCATCAAACCACCATCAGCATGAAACGTGTGAGATTTCATTTCAGATGTTCCTATGGAGGCAAGCGCAAAGCCTCTTTCTTGTGAGAAAATACCAGTTTGGTTCAGGGATTTTGAATACACAGACACATGGATTAATAGATGGTTCCATCACACAGAGAGCAATCTATCACTTCAATATTTACAAATTCTTCTTGCAAAGCTGAAAAATATGGTGTTTGAAATACTTCCCGCATTAATAGCTGAGAGGGTTATTTTTTCTGTTTGATTATGGGTAATATCTAACCCCCATAGGAACTGGTAGAAATTACTCCACGGAACTACACTTGCAGCTACATGTTTAAAGGTGAGGATGAACAGTAACTGCCAAAAAATTCTGAGAGCTGGCAATGATTCAGTGCTCCATAAAGCCTGGCCTCGTGCTCAGCAAAGGGAATTCTCTCTGGGTTATTTCTTCACATGCAATGTGGTGGAAGGAGCTGCAATTTCTCAGTCTGCTTCAAACTCCTTCCAGCACAACTCTCTTTCAAACATAAGAAACTACCTAACTGATGTTATGAAAGTCTCTTTTTATTCCAGCTGTCCAAAGCATTTTCTACAACCAAATGAAATGATGAAATTCTAAATTATAATGAGAAACCCTGAGAAAAGACTAAGCTAGGTATAATGGTATTAGAAAGATCTTCTCAAGAGTTGGCACAAATTGTATAAATTTAACAGTCTGGAATGGGAACTGTTAGAATCCAGTAGGTTTAGTGTAGGACAGTGTTATTGTGGATTGTTTAAACCAACTTCAAAAGCTGTGAAAGCCTTAATGATTCTGAAAATGACATTTATTTTTAATTTTTGAAGGTTTAATCCTATTACATCCCACATAATGAACCCAGAGATATTGTTTCTGGCTTCCACTTTCAAAAGTTTTAATTAAAAAAGGGAAATAGCAATAAATGTAGCTTGCAATTATGCACTATTGAAATACATGAAATTTCGCTAGAAGAGTGGTAAAGAAAGTAATCTTTCTATATCCCTTTACAATCCTTCAGAAATACCATGCATTTATTTAATCATGGGCTATCACATAACACAATCTGGAGCTTTAAATATTTTACAAAAGAGCAAATCTTACTACATCTTCACTGGGCCACATTTGCAGATGATAAATTAAAGGAAGCATTCAGCAAATCTTACTGATGCAAGTGATTCTTTTTTTTGCATGTCTTCTCACTAATTTCAAACCCTTATTTATAGAAATCTTTCCATTGCCCTCAGTAGTACTAACTGGGAGAGTAAGAGTTTCCAGTACCAGTTTTTAAATTATTTGTGGGGGTTTTTCATGAGCAGATGTAATAAATCCTACTGACTAAACTAGCAGTTACAGATTGCTTAAAGGGTATGCGTCAAAGGATTTTTTTGTTGGCACCAGAATTATTTCTTATTGTTCTTTTAGAGGGAGGAGGAGTGGGGGAAACTGGGAAGGGAGGGACTTCTTCATGTCCCTTCTCTAAAGAGCTTGAAATTTGTGTGTAGGAGAAAAAACAACTGAAATCAGAACATATGTCTACAATAAATAAAATTATGTAAAGTTACCACAGACAAGATAGACAAAGAAACAATAGGACTGTTTCAACCAAGACAGGAAATCCAATGCAGACACCAGAAGTGGGATGTATAAAAGTAAGGCATTCAGTCTTAGACACCTGGGCTGTTGGCATAGTCCATGGAGAGTGAGAGATCCATGAAAATGGGCCATTCATGAAACATATTTTAGGATGTGATGAATCACTTTCTGCATGTGGTTGTGTCCATTGACTGCAGTAGGCACCTAGGTAACTGGTCTATATTTAGTGCTTAAATGCCTTTTAGATGACTAAATTAGGTAAGAGAACCCAGCCCAGCTGCCTTGCAAAGGTCAGGGTATACATCAGGGCGGAGGTGAGTTTTAAGGAAGGATTTACGGACAATAAATTCACTTAGATCATCAGCACAAGAAAAAAAGTCATGAAACAGGAATGTTCTATCTTGGGTCAATAGATCAGAGATTAAATGTATCAAGTATGTATTCCCACACTTCCTGCTTCCCCTTCCATTCTTGCCATTTCAAACATATATTTAGGTTTTTAAAAGTGTTTTGCTTCACCTTGCTGCTGCGTACAGGGGAATAGAAACTGGGCTTTATACTGAGACACTGAAACCAGTGAGAAGGTGCTGCCAAATGATCAGAGCAGAAAGCTGAAGAATGTTTATTTTCTCTTTAGGCACGGTTTTATTGAAGACAATGCACAACAGCAGTAGGAAGACAACATTCAAAAATATTTCAAGTGGAAGGGAAAATCAGATAGTGGGAAAACAGTGAAAAGCAGAAAATACCAGAACTATGCTAGATAAATATTATCTCTGACATCAGTTTTCTGAAATGGCTATTGATTTCACAGTCTGCACGCAGCTAACAAAATAATCACTGGATGTTTGTGAAATTTTGATCAAAAATAATTCTTTCATGAGGTCTGCAAGTTCTTGCAGTCATAGGTTTTATGGAAGAAAAGTCTAGATAAACACAGGAAAGGTATATGAAATATGTTTTATATTTACAGGAAGAGAAAATAATACCCTGAGTTATATGTTGTTTTGTCAGCTGAGATTTATTTGTATTTTCATTATTTTGTTTTGTTTTTCTGTCGCCAGTGCTGTTAAGAAATCTCTAGAAAAGGTAATCTAAAAAAATTATGCAGTTAAAAGAAAATAATTATTAATACTGCTATAGTTTTATGACATAAAACATAATTTAATGATAAAATAATATTTTGTGGAAGTATTCTATAGTTTTCCCTTTTACAGCCAGTGAAGTCCATAATGCTATGATAATCAGCAAGGAGCCAGTCTTGGAGACTATGGACTCAGCAACAGAGCAGATAAACCAAAGCAAAGAGGACTGCCAAACTTGTACATGACATTGAAATGAGCCTGGATACCCTTTGGGTCTTAAATCTATTTTTGTGTTTGCAGAAGCATCTCGATATTAGAACAGTTCCAATAAATCTCTCCTTCTACGTCAATCTTATATTGCTAAACAATAATAAATCTTATGTCAATCCATAAAATGTGACAGACACAAGCCTCATAATTTTTTCCACTTTGGCTTTTCCCCCAGTGCTGATAAAAACATCTATCACCCAAGACTAAAGCTTGGATCCCCAGTAACAAACTTTCAGACAAAAGTTGATGAGGAAAATGCTTTGGTAGTTTGTACTTTCTTGATCTTGTGTCGTATTCAATTCAGTTTCTAGATATGACTTCAAATTAGACATAACAACTGAATATAATCTTCACAGCATTTATTTAGTCTCTGAAATTGTATGGACTAATATTACAGTCAAGTTTGCCTAAGTTACTTGTGAAATACTTTATCATTAAGTCCTTTGGTAATATCAGAACAGTGCTGGCACAGCTTAGAAAAAATTACTATAATGACCCTTCCAAACCAGCTCATTTTCTTGCAGTTTTATTCCAGTCCATGTGCTTCTGGCACGAGTGGAGGATCTGAACTCCTTCTCTATAAATTAAAGAAGAGCTCAGGCTTTAGAGAAAGGATACCTTGGTCTATTATGTATGCTGCCACTCATTAAAAAATGGGAACACGGCAAAATCTATCCTTTATCCCCACAAATTCATCAATCTAGGGGAAAATAATCTTCGTTGTTGTTCTTGTTCAGATTAAAAATACTTGGAAAGAGCCTGTTTCACAAACAGCATTTTGATTTTAACTCATCTTGTAGTGGCCTTGGACACAGCCATCTCAAGGAAAGGGCTGGAAAACACCTTGCTCCAAGCCCAGCTCTGTGGAATTCTGTGATTTGTAGTGATCTGTCCTGCAGATTGGAGAGTGCAGTTGTGATACTCAAGGCAGCTTTACACAAAATAGACCAGGTATCAGACATAGTTTGGGACAAGGCAGAGCTAATCAGCAGAGGCTGACTTCATGTAGCATCAGCTGCCTTCTCTGTGCCTTGATTTGCTCCTCAGCTGGCAGATAAAGTCTGCAATGGTTTTTAAAAGTGCTCAGATTGGACTCACATTTGTTAGTACTTGGTTCTGACTGTGCTACATATTGCTATGTAAATACATGAGAAAGAATGAAGAGTAATAAAATTGCATGCAAATATCTTAACATTACCAAAGTCTTGTAACTACATAAAAGCAACAGGAAATAAAGCAATACAGGTACATTATCATTTCTTTCCCCTAATGGTGACAGAATATGCAGGGACGTGAATCTCTTTTCCTTACCTGAGCTCATCTGCAGAGCTGAGCAATAAATTTTCTAGGTGCTACCCAGAATTTTGTCCACTGAGGTAGCAATTCTCATCCACATCCCAGATCTCTCAGTTCCAGTTATCATTTCAGCAAGATTGCTAACCTCCCCTTTTGTCCTTTCCTTTCACCCCAGACCTTTGGTATCAAGTCTCTACAGGTGTCTATTACCAAAGCACAGGCAGCTGATGGGTCAGTGCCAGATGGACCAGCCATAATCTTCCTGGCTGGAAGAAAAGCTGTTCCTCTTGGGGTTTCACTCAGTTTTAGGTTCCTTGGTAACCCTGAAGAAAGGGGCTGAAATGCAGCAGGGCTCTTCCTGTGTTACAAGGAAGAGTAGAGTCAGTCTAACTGATCAGGACTCTAGGTTCAGGTAAGCCCAGGGAGATTTTCTTCAGGAGGTGAGCTCTGTGGCACAGAGTTGATCCCTAAAGCAGACCTTGGTGCCCTGTGTGCTGGTGGCATCACCAACTGTCAAAGAAATGTCATGACTCTGGAAGCAGCCAAAGCAATAGTGCCAAAACCAGGGCTCCGTTCACACCATACAGTTTGCATTAGAATTGAAAAAAAAAAGAAAAAAGAAAAAAAGAAAAAAGAAAAAAGAAAAAAGAAAAAAGAAAAAAGAAAAAAGAAAAAAAAAAAAAGAAAAAGAAAAAAAAAAAGAAAAAAGAAAAAAGAAAAAAGAAAAAAGAAAAAGAAAAAGAAAAAGAAAAAGAAAAAGAAAAAGAAAAAGAAAAAGAAAAAGAAAAAGAAAAAGAAAAAGAAGCCCAATAAAATACCTTCCTCTTTAGGAGGTTCAGGATTTGCTAACTCATGCATAAGTATTTATAAAACCATACTTTATTGACATTCATGAGAAGAAATGAAGTACAAGTCATAACATATGCCAAGCATACTAGTTTCTGCCTACATATAGATAATGAATAAAATATAGTTACCTTTATTCAATTCTTTTTAGCTGCCTCCTAGAGATTTCCTACAATATTTTCTATAGACAAAATCAGATTTGTCCTAAACAGGAATACAGGACTGAGTCATATGGTCCAGTTCCCTGTTATCACAGGCAACTACATTTGGCAGGGCCAGTCAGTCTTCATTGTTGAAAATAGTTTGATGTTTTTGCCTCTTTTCCTCCTAGGAAAAAACCCTTCATAGAGATATATATACACATGATAGCAAAGTTTTGATTTCCCTGCATAAGCAAAGTTCTATTTTTTGTGTGTGGGCTTGTTGCCACAATATCTGATTGCTCTGGAATACTGTGGGTTAGGTACAAGTGTTCAGAGAAAACATGAGGATAAACCATATGTACTCATTAGTGAAAAAGATCATACTGACAGATTGCTTTCCATATGTGGAATTTCTGTATTGTAACCTTGCTATTTACATGACACCAGAAAAATGTGTCATTTTCTAATGAAAAAAATCATTTTATATAATATCTTACTAGTCATAAGACATGAAGAAGTTTATTTCATTTATATCTATTCTACTGGAAGGGACCTGCCATAAGTTTAAGGCATTGGTGTATTGATATAATTTCAAAGCATGGGCATTGCAATCCTGGGGGAACCAACAGAAATCAAACAACTGAGAATAATTAGCCTATAATTGATGTCATGAAGCTCAGACAATTCTCCAGACTTCAAAAGTTTACCTCCAGCAGTTCTCGAATCTACTGTATGTGAGAAAAGGGAAGTATTTATTAGTCAAAGAAGTCAATTAAATCTTGCAATGCAAATGCCAGAATTTACTTATACTTAATTAAACTTTCCTGAGGATCTTTAATTAAATTAATAATTTGCAAAATATCAGCAATATTGAAATACTAGTCAAATAATTCCATCAGTTTTCTTCCTTGAAATTTGACTAGTTTTATATATTAAATATTTATGAAGAAAAGTGTCATTTGGAATAAAATAATAATAAGATAGAGAAGAAGAGATTGCCACCCAGTAAGCAGATTACTCTTCCTTTAGCTCCATTTTTTTTTCAGTTTTGTTTAAGTACTCGGTTGTCCGGAAAAAAAAAAAAAAAAAAGGTTAAATGGAAATCTCTTAAAATAGGCATTTTCTTAAATTCTCAGAATAGAATCATATTCCTGTAATCTTTCCTTAGGCAGAACCTTAACCGGCTTGAACACAATCTGTTCCAAAACTCGTGTAATCAGTGGAAACATTTCCACTTACTTCAGTGAATTTTGGAAAAGGGAATATCACAAAAAGTAGTAGGCTGATATTTCATGTTTTCAGACAGCAAGTACATGACATTTTTGTAACTATGTCTGAACTATTTTAAACTCCAGCACAGACCATTGCCTATGATATTCAGAGACCTAAACTTACTTTTTGAGAAGAAACTGAGACAGAATTAAAAATCAAGATTTTTCTTTTTCGGTTACTTTTTTTTATGAGAAAGGGCAAAGTGAAGTTTCATTGCTTTGCAGAACTGCCATGTAGAACTGCATATCTTCTGCTAGTGATTTTCCTTCGTGGGGAACTCAAATATACTATAGGGACAAGGAGAAATACATCTGTTCCCATACTGAAACTATTGGCAATGATAAATTATTAAGTAGTTTTGGGAAAAACACAGAATATAATGGACGTGTTACAGTATTTTTCCATAATGATGAAGTCAGAAATGTAACTGGCCTATGTATTTGATTATCAGTTCAAGTCTTTTAAAGTCTAGACATAGCTTTCTTTAAACGGACAGCAATTTTTCAAGTTTTGTGCGTTTTTAGTTTTCTTGTCTTTGCATTTAATGTCCCCATTACAAAAATGATAGAAAAAAACAACTGCACTGAAAGGTGACTTCATGTAACTTTCAGTAGGGTTCTCAGATACATATCTAAAGACTATCAAGGATAATTTCGTCACATTACTTCATCCAACACGGTGTGCATCCAATGCAAGGTATTTTTTTTCTGAATGATTGCATATAGCTGTGGTAATAAATCATTTTCTGATATTAGTGAATAAGATTTTGTGGTGCCATTAATTATGTAGTTCATCTGGAGGCACTTTTGCATGAGTTCTAGAGAGATCTGTGGCAACAGTGAGTAATTCTATTAATCATATGCAGATATTATTTGTAAGGAACATGCTAACAATTCCAAATTCTATACGTAACACTCCAAAAGAACCTGACATGTACTTTTACTTGCAGCCTTTTCCTTTTTTTTTTTTTTTAATTAATATTCCCTGACAACAGCAAGAGTTCACTGCATGAAACAAAGGAACTCTGTTTGGGATTAACTACAGCCCATTTATCATTTCTATCAGTGTACCTTAACTGGTATTTACTGATTTAGAAGTAGGGTTGGTTCTTAGTAAAAACATCTTCGTTGGGCACAAAGGCAATAACTACAGCACCAGAAAGCAAAAGTGATATCATAGTTCACTTGCAGAAGTCACAGAAGATTTCATTAAATTGGAAGACTCTGGCCTTGTTTTTCTGTTTGTTTGTTTTAAAATTTTACTTCTGAGATGTTAATACTTTAAGGTCATGAAGACCCCCTAGTTATTGATTCTACTCCTAAGCTGGCCTTGAGAAGCAATTGATGTCTTACTAGATGCTATTGACATCTTATCATTTGCTAACAACAAATTACCAACTAAACATATGCAAAAGACTTTTTGCTAGTTATGTTTCCTATTAGTTATGAAATAATATCTAAGTTATTTATGCATCCTCATGGCAATTCATTGGGCATTTATTTTAAATGGACATAGATTTCTCTGGTGGAGAAAAAATCAGTTGGGGTGTCAGGTGGAATTTTGTCTGTTTTGACCTAAGAGCTGCTCTTATTTTAAGAGGACAACACTGAAACCACACTCAGGCTTCTGGGCACAGAAATCAGAGGACAAAACAAAACCAAAACCAACCCAACCCACCCCACCCCCAAAATAAAATATTTCTTGCAGATTAATTTATTTTCTAGGAACATCAAAGAAAGGCATAGAATTAAGTGTGAGAGAACCCAGTCAAAGTTTCTACTCCTGCTGCTGTTTGAAGGAGGAAATGGATGCTTGGATGAGAGGTGACCAAAAGAGTGGTTCTGCCCAGAGGGGTCACCATTACTCATCACTGAGGCTCATATTGTTCCATAACACGGGTAGCCTGGGCGATATTACCCTGGGAAAGCAGGCAGGGAGGGAGGGTAAGAGTATTTCACACAAGCTGACTGCTTTTGCATGTCTTTTATCTTGCCCATGATCAGCTCTCAAGTGTCTGATATGTACGTGTGGTTTTTTTAACATCCTCTTTTGTAGCTAGTACTAATTCCATCTTAGTAATGTTTTGTTTGGCTGTAATTCTCTTTGAACAAAGACTTTCAGGAAACCCCTCCAAGTAGCTGCTGTGCTCTGTCTGCTAACAGACTCAAAATCCCAGACAAAGTCCCTTTATTTGATTATTTTTAAATAATTATGAAAAAAAGGTATCTGACAAAATTGTATATATTGTGGGCTTGAGATAAGAACATGACTCAATGTGTCTGATGACATTCAACAGTTAAGTTTTTCCTGAGAAGCTTATTCCTTGCGTAATTCCAGGGCTACAAAATACCAGGATTCTGTCTGTCTGTCAGTGGTACTTGGTACCACTGAAGTTGAGAGAAAAAAATTGTTACTTTACTTGGCTCTACACATTACAGTGAAGACTCATGAGATGCTTAGTTTCTCACACATTTCTGTGCATTTGGATGATCCAGGGCTCAAAGTTTCTATTCTGACTCTGAGTTCTGGGGTCTTACCCATTGAGTCCAGATCCCTAAGTGCACTTGGACTTTCTGAAGGAGCCCATTATCTTAAAGAAGCTTGTTATCCACTTGTAAATGTGTATATTAATCCAAACAAATGTAAATACTGATGAATATGTCTTAGCACATAGCACAGGAAGTACAGTGGGTGTCGCTCAGTGATAAAATTCAATATAGACAATATTTCTCACACAGACACAAAGGAAAGAGTCTGTGTAACAGCGTCAAGCTTATATGAACTAGAGGATACACATGAGTTTAGATCTGCATTAAGAACAATCACAAAAGGTCCATTTTAAAAGCCACAAGGTGTAGTTTACAAAAAGCAAGATGTTGGCATGTAGGCATTAGAAATGTCCATTGAATGATAAGAAGGTCATTTTCTGGAGGATGGTGTCTTGCAGCTTGTACAGTTACCACAGTGACATTTTAGTTTTGCTCAGAGAGTCTCAGCATAGTAAAAAAAGGGAAAAAAGTAAAATTGATTCTTCCCCCTGTTGGTTTGTTGGTTTTTTTTTCATGAAAAAGAGACCTTTCCCTAACCATATTTCTCAGAATTCAGTTGAATTATTTTTGGGAAACCAGCAGGATTTTTTCATTGCTTTCAGACAAGGGGCAAACAAGAAATTGTGTTTTTATTGTTAACTATTTTCTATATCTGTAAGGAAGACTTTATACTCTTTTGAAAACATGGAACATTGAACAAAACCTGTGTATTGACAGCAGTCAATCAATCATATTGATTGCTATCAACTACCCTCACGACTGAATTAATTTACCATCTCAATGTGACCATTATGGAGAAGCACAAGTTATTACTCCAGACTAGATTGAAGAAACTTTTCATTACTGGCTTGAATTTGAAATTCCCTCTATATCCCTACCCCTAATTTTTGAATTTTTGGCTGCTTGGTTTTATTGAAGGAATAGGGCTAGTATTTGAGGGCAAAAGTAATAACTGTCTGCCTGGAAAAATTCAGACAAGGACCAGATCTTCATCTGGTGTTAATGAATCTAGAGGTTTCAGTTTCATAGGAAAAAAAGTTATATTAACCAGATGAGGATTTGGCTCGTGGAATTTTGTACATTACTTGTCATCCATTTTCTGAAACTTCCCCAAATGTTTCTGTCAATCCACGAGGTCTCCACAATTGGCTTCTTCTAGCCTATTTGAATTTGCTTGCTCCTTTGGCTTTATTTGAGAGAAGAATCTGTAAAAAGGTAGAGAAATTACCCCTAGATATAATAGTATTGTGAACTTAAGAATCATGCAAAGCATCAACAGACAGCTTTGTGGAAGCGTACCCTCCACTCTTAACAACCCACACTTAAGGCTTATGCAGAATG
Organism: Phylloscopus trochilus trochilus; assembly: GCA_016584745.2. Taxonomy (NCBI): domain Eukaryota; kingdom Metazoa; phylum Chordata; class Aves; order Passeriformes; family Phylloscopidae; genus Phylloscopus; species Phylloscopus trochilus. Next base: position 38,632,331 of record WQNJ02000546.1, read on the forward strand.
GAAGGGAGAAAATAGATGTGCAGCAACTTTGTTCCTTTTATTTTTCCTCTAACCCTGTTGAAAGCTCTCTCCCCAAAGCCAGGACTGTTACAGATTTCCAGTGTGTTTTGACTGCAGCAATTCCCAGCAGATCTCTCATTACTGGAGCCAAGTAATGCTCCAAATTCATCTGTTTACCCCAGGTTCCAAAGTGAGGAGGTAAAAGAGATGACACAATCCCATTAAGCTGCTCTATTCTCTCTGTGCATCTCTCTGAAATACAGTCCCCATTACCATTGGGTTATAAGCTCTCTGCTTCTGAAGTAACGTAATCTGTACCACAGAAGATCCGGCTCACAAAAGCTACAGTGGTGACAAATGGTAAATGTCAGCAAAGAGTCATGGCTCCAACCATCAGTTCACGAGGTATTCATGAAAGAGCTTCTTCTTAGTGACTTTATTGCTGATTTACAAGCTCAACATCAAAGTTTTCAAGCTAGTAGCACAGGACTGGATGACAAGGATGAATTTAAGAAATTTATCACAGTGAGATTATAGTAGTTTAGCAGACACAACACTTACCCAGATAATTTATAAAATAGATGGAACCTTAAAACAATTGTAGAAATCAAAATCAGTAAGTGTATCATTTTAGATTCTAAAATGCAGATTAATCAACATTTACAAGGTACTTATTGATTTTCTGCATTATATATTTTTTATATCTTTATTAAATATCTTCAGAACCATATGTTTCTGGAGGAATATGCTGTGTCTGCATAGTTTCTGTGCAAAGCACATGATCAGGTCAACTTTTTAAGTGCTGACATTAATAATGCTATAAACAATTTCCAATCCATGCCAAAGCATAACATCATTTAGAGAAAGGTGCAGAATAGTCTAGATTTCTTCTTTCCAAGATACAGATAATTTTTTTTTAATCTCCCACAAAGAGTGTTTAGAGAAAAAATATGCCAGCAATTACTTTTTGGCAGGAAAGTACTGAAGAATTAGGGAGACAGAAAGAAAAAAGCAAATATCTGGAAAAAAAGGTGGGGGAAAGCCCTCCATCTTCTTCTTGAAGAATGGAATAGGACCAGACAAGAAGTGTCTGAGAGGAAGGAGGCATTTTCCTTTAAATGGCAAATCAGCTTGTTGAATAAAACAAACTGGCAAGATGTTGTGTTCGTGCCTTCCACTGGAGGCCCTTTTCCAGGGACCATTTGTGTGAGTACAAACAGATTTCCACAGCACATATTGAAAAATCTGGTGATCTACTGCTTCGTTGCTTAGACTGGAGCAGCGGACAGCAGCTTCTACATGAGGGTGGTGATCTGGACCACAGCCAGCTCTTGTGGAGGTTCTTCTCCCATCTGTGAGGGAGGACTCTGTGCTCCTTCCATCAGCAGTGGGCATTGCAGCCTCACAGGCATCACTTCCCAGCCTGCAGGGCTGCCAAACAGGTACCTCAGGCACTGCGGGGCTGTCCATGTATTGACCCATAGCCTGAGTGGCCTAATAAAACAAACAGCTGGGGTAACAAAAAGATTGTAAGCAAAACAAACAAAAAATAACTTTCTATTATGCTCAACAGCATTTTAACCATGGAGGCTTTTGGTATCTCCCACCTGCAGTTCTCTTAAGTGTCCTGCACATACAAGTACAGCCCCAGATCCCACAGCAGCATCAGATGCTCTCCACCTGTCCTGTGCTTTGGGTTACTTCTCTTTTCATTGACTTCCATTATACTCCCTTGGACACAGTCTTTGAGGCACCAGTGTAGATTGTTCTCTCTGGACAGCATCTTGAGCACATTAGTGTTATTCCTCTTCTCCCAAAACCACCAGTGGCTATGTGAACCATCTATGTGGTGATCTAATTGCCATTGCATGCTTTTGCTGGGATTGAGTCCTTGCATTGTGTGAAAGCAACTCCCTCTCTTCCTCTTAGACCAGCTAACTGCTGGGTGGCTACAAACCTCATTTTTTACCACTGAGGATCATCCAGGGCTGCTGGAACACTGAAAAGATTGCATAAAGCAACCGTTATAAAACGTATTTTCTTTGGAATGCTTTCTGGTGTCTCTTTCAGCGGAAAGCATGGCACTAAGGCAAATGACAGGCTTGGGAAGAAGGGCCAGTTCAAGCCCAAAAAGTCCAGTAGCTCTCCAGTCACTGTTTATCTGGGCACCAAAGGCAGGTACAGCCCCAACACACCCATGGTGGCTGAACACCTGCAGTTAGACTGGATGGCTTTAAGGCCTCATTGCTCAGCCTACACATGTCTACGACACCAACTTCTTCATGTCGAGCTTTACCAGTGTTTGTGTTGGACCACAGAGATCTCAAAACACATTACAAAAGTTTTTATAGTAGGAATGCAATTTTAGAGAGAAAGCTGGAGCAAAAGGTGGACTACTAAAGCATGTGAAGGGTCTCTCTCCCAGTCCCCCGTACTACACCAGTGTCCTGCCCTCTTTGCTTCACTCAGGAAGCACGTGCACCCCCAAAGGAGGTGACCTTCCCTCTCCCACGGGATTATCCAAAGTTGAGAACATAGGCATTAGAGTCTGTGTGGGGCTTTCATCCTCCCTTGGGAAAAAAAATGCACCTTCTCTTTGACTTTTATTGTGTCTTGTGCACAGATGCCACAAAAATGGCATCCCAACCCATCTGCCAGAAAATGCTACATCATCCAGGAGGGCACCTGTGCAGAGGGATGGAGGAGGGCAATGGCACTTTTGTTCTGTTGGGTGATGAGCTGGCTTAGTTCTGCCAATAGCAGATATTACAGTCTGTGTCTTATTCTGACCCCTAAACATTACTGCTTTTGGCCAAGTGCTTAAGCAGCCAGAATCTTTAACCAAATCTCTTATTTCTTCCCAAAGTTTCCATGAAAGGAGTTTACACGTCTTCTGCTCATTTCAAAGGGTGGGGTAAAATCCTCACTGCAGTCAGTGATCCCGCTAGCACAGACTGGTGCCTTTTGCATGCTGGATTGCCAACAGCAAGCCCTGAGAGTGATGATCACAAAACTGCCTAAACATTTTTAAAATAACAATAAAATTTAAAATAGCATTTTAAAATAACAAAGGGAAGCTCTTTTCATTGCAGTTTAGACGCTGGAACTTTAGATTCATTTCTTTTCCACTCCTTTTCCACTGTCTTACAGCCTGGAAATATTTTGTAGACATGAAAGCTGAGATTTACACCCTTCTTAGTGCCAGTACATCGCAGTTTCTACCAAATTTCATGATAAGACCCTGGGAGTTGGTAACGTCATGCAAATTTCACTCAAAAAATTACTGGAGTTGGCAAATAAAGCTAAGGTAATTAACTCAGCAGAGCATTTCTTACTATTTTTAAATAATTTAAATGTTTTACATACATAATAGACCATGTTTTAAGTGATGCAAGGCTTAACATGATTGCTACAGTGTCTGAAAGTAAATCTCTTGCTATGTGTGTGTTATCAAGTGTCTAATACATATCCAAACCCTGTTTTCATGTGAAACACAAACTGTATGCATGCCCATAAAAATGCAGTAGCAAATGGTGAGACTGGTTCAGAAAACAAGGTTGGTTTCCTCAGCGTTGTGAAAACAACTGGACCTTTTTCACTTCTTAGCCAATGTATTCAGATTTGGAAACAGTATGACATACAGAAAAGTGTTCTTTTTCTATATAATTCTAAAACTGAAAACTGCTTTTCATATTAGCAACAGTACTTCTTTGTGCCTAAATTTGATTGTGTGGTTTTTTTTGTCTTCTCTTTATTCACACTTTCCATAAACACAGATTTTCCCATCACTACTTCAAATTTGCTTTATTTTTGCACCCAAAAAAATGCTTAATTTTTTTCAGCTCTGTTCTGGAAAAGTCCCAGGGGGAAAAAAAAAAAAACCAAAAACAAAACCAAAACCACCTTGTTATCATTTCCTTAATTTTAAACAGTCTGTTTCAGGGTTGATCCAAATCAAAGGAGCTTCTGTTAAGTGGCACCAGCTTCCATTAAAATGCCATTAGCAGCGCTGAATCCTCATGCCCGTTCCACCGGAAGACTTGTCAGTTTTAAAAAATTCATCTGAATTTCAAGTTTCCAGTTTTAATGGTTTCATCGTGGCTCTCGTTTGAATCTTTGTCACCCTCTAGTGTCACGACAATGGAAGCCATAAGCAAAAAAAAAGGCGAGTTCCAGCGGAGAGAGCATCCGAGAGCTGTGCGCAGAGGCCGAGGGTTGCAGAAGCAGCCAGGGCACACACAATGCGTGCGGGCAGCGCAGTCATGCCATTGCACGATGCATGACAGAGAACCCCGAGTCAGCTGTTGGTGTGGATTAGCAGGCGACAATCATCTGTCCCCAGCGAGGCCGCGGGGAGGTGGCTGCCAGCTTTTGTGCAGCTGTGTCACAACGCGGGTGCGCCGCTGCCAAGCACGAGCGGCTGTGACACTCCACAAAGTGCTGTCACAACCTCCTCGCCCGGGCTTGTCAGTGCCTCTCAACGACAATTTTGAAAAGCAAATGGTTTTTTGTTTGAAAGGCAGTAGCAGCACATCCACATCCTGCGGTGGTATCCAGCACAAGATCTGCTTGGGTGCCGCAGGCTGCAGCTTTTGTCCACGGCTGAGCATTCCCCTCCCAGCACAGGATAATGCTGTTTGGTTTGGTTTTGGTGAAAGTTAATAAAACATGACTCCTGCTACCCTTTCCTCACAGTTTTCCACAATTGCAAGAATGAAATTCCACAACCTTCCTGACGTGCATTAGCATGTTTGTTTCCTTCCCTCCATTCCTTACTTTCAACTCTGCCCCCACCAAAATCACCTGAACTCTCAGTCTTTGACAGCACCACTATCTTCTCTCAGGTCCTGGAGCTCCATCTCTCCCCTTCCCAAGCTGACTAGACCCATGATCTTTGTTTTGGTTTAGGGTTTTTTTCTGCTCTGTTCTTTTTCACAAATCCTCCTGCCTTCTTTAGTGTTGTACTGGGATTACTCATATGGCCTTTTTGTTTCCAGAATACATCTTCTGATACAGCTCTCAGACAGGACACCCAGGCAGCACATCTGGAACCTGCTCTTGTGAATTGCTACCAGAAGAAGGGCTAAGTCTTGCTTGGTGGGCAGGAAGGAGGGAATAGGTGGGCATGGCATAGATAGGCACCACCCTTAGGTGGCCACGGCAGTCAAGAAGAGGGCTAGGGAGTGTAGGAGGTGGGGAACTAGCTGGATGGGCAGAGCAGGAGGAGTAGCAGGCTAGGGCAGGAGTTCTGGCAGGGGAGTTACAAAGGGACAGGCCAAAGGCTAAACAGAGCAGGATTCTCCTCACTGGGAGCCCTGTAGTCATTGCAGGGCTGCAGGATGAGCATAGGGAAGAAAGAAGGAATGGGTTTCCAATGGAAAATCGAATTGGATGTAAAAACATTTGGATGAAGGGAGCAAAGGGTTTGGTAGTATTTGCAGGCTTTGGCAGTGGGATCCAGAAGGAATGGGAAGCTCAGGAGTCTTGGTCTGGAATCAAGGGGATTGGCATCAGCATTGTCTCCTGGGAGCTCAGCTACACAGGCGCTCAGTTCGTAAGCAGGGATATGCACAAGGTTGTCTGCAGTAAAACTGCCTGGTGCCACCAGAAATGTGATAGACCTGCTGCACTGCTGTCTTAGGAGCCATTCCAGCATCTTATCCATAGCACCACTCTTTCCTCCCTGAAAACCTTCCTCAAAGCAGATGACAGATGGGTGACAGGCCCTTAAAGGGACAGGCTGTCTTCAACACATTTAGATCCACTTGATTTTGAGAGCCTGCATGAAAATGTGTTTTGTAAAGCTCCATTAAACCAATAGTAATTATTAATCAGAGGGAATAATAATTCTGTTTTCTACAGGGTGATTGTGCACATTGCAAAACTGCCCAGAACTGAGCTCACCTAGCAGCTTCTGCCACAAATAAAGTCAAGAACAAGGGGCACAAGAAGAGCTTGTATGGAACCTGGACTCCCAGTGCAAGCCTGTCCTTTTTGTAATCAAACTTAATTCTTCAGTTAAAATATTAGAATGGTACAAGCTGAGTCAAAGATTCACGTCCAGGAAGATAACCATCCTAACAGTTTCAACCTGATCCTGGCTTGGAGTGTGGGGGATTTTTGTTGTTTTTTAAATCTGTCTTTAAATGGCACACAGATTTCCTGTTTGTCACTACTTGCCATATTTCCTCACAAAAATGTTCTACTACTCGGTGCTATAGTTTGTCTAGCACTTTGTGATACTCCTGATGAAAGAAAAAAAAAAAAAAAAAAGAAAAACCTTATGCCATTTAAAATAAGCACCTTGGAAAATCTGAAAAATATGGATTATCTCAGACTAATTTACCATATAAAAACCATGTTTCTCTGGTCTGGAAAATGGTTGATTAAATACATCCCATAGTTTAATCATTTAACAGTTGATTAAATAGATATTTAATGATTAAGCACAAGTATATTTTTGGATTTTGATTTCTAGGAACAGAAACATCATTTAGTTATTTCACACCTAGCACACAGTACAAAATGCTGCATGTTTTATTCAGAGTCATGCCAAAGTTTTAAGTGATCAACAGAAAGGGTGTCTGCAAGCTGAATACACAAGAGTGTAAACTACAATAACAGAAGACAGGAGTTTTAAGAGACTAAACACAGCATCCAGATAAAATTGGTATATGTTCAGTGTTCCAGGAGCTGAATACTTGATCCTTGACAGATTTGGGGGCTTCATATAAGGCAATTGATAATTTGCAGACTCAGGGCTACAGAGAAAGATGTGTCAATTATTTTAAAAATGTAGCTGAAGCCCCTGCCTTTAGCAATCTGATGAAACCTTGGCACATGAATAGGTTACAATTTCCCACAGTATTATATTAATCCCTATGTTGTTTGCACAGCACTTATTTTAAAATGGTAAACTGATACGTAAATCACAAGGATCAACAACAGGATTTTTTTTGCCATAAGCATTCAAGAAAAATATCACCCTATGATGTGTTTCAGAAACACAAAATCTAACTATGACAGAAAAAGTATGAGTTTACTATGTGTGAATTGCAGTAAGAGATGGTGCTGATAGCATCAGCTATGAGTACGTTTGTCTGGCACTTTCTGGGATAATACCCTATATTGTTTTGCTATAAGTTCACAGTGCTTTAACAGTTTGCTCTTTTACCATTACTGTGGGTTTGTATCTGTTCACAACCTTTTCTCTGAACAGCTGCACCACTTCCCATCTTGGAAAATGTGAAGTTTGTAAGGGGGCAATTTCTGGGCAATGAATATGTCCATTTCCATGTTCAGTGAAGAACTTGACCAGAGTCCAAGTCTTTGGAAAATCTCTTCATCAGTGCTCAGAAGGGGCTCACTTGCACTTTTCACCTGAAATTCCAAAGGGTGCAATATCCTCAGCTTTTCCTAGCTACAATTGATGATTTGGGATTTTACTTATCAGGACCAAAAGATTGTTTTATCTGGGGTTTTATCTTCTCTTTGTGGGTTTTTTTTTTTTTGGTTTGTATTTTTTTAGTTGTTGTTGTTGTTGGTTTTTGGTTTGGTTTGGTTTGGTTTTTTTGTTTTTGTTTTTTCCTTCTTCTTCTTTTTTTTTTTCCTTGTTACTGATAGAGAACAAAGCTGCCTGACCAAAATGTAAGGTACAAATGGGTGTGAAGTTAAAGCATAAGGTAAGTGGTGAGACAACCTGGTAGAAAAAGAAACTGTACACTTGTGGAAAGAGAGAAAATAACTCTGGGTCAAGAATTCATAATGAGAAAACTGTAGGATTTGGAGGTCAGGGAGGAGAGGGGGAAGATGGAATGGCTAAACAAGGAACTTAGTGGGGATATCAGGACTGGAGCCAGGGATTGTGATGGGATGTGCCATGGAAATCACTGAACAGATTATAAATCTCTGGAAAGCAATTATTTGTAAGTGCATTGCAGTACTTGTTAGTCACTTCCTAATTTTTCAGAATGTATCAATACTCATCATATTCTCCCACATTCCTCTGCATCTCTGAAGTCGTGTCTCTCCGAGGTCATGTATTCAACTCTGAAATTCAAATGGACACATTTAAACTTTTTATTTCTTTTTTACACTAAAATTTACTCTTTGGCCAAAGGAAAAGTACACTGGGTTGGGGTCCAGGAACTGTTAGTTCTTGCTTCATATGTGACTAATGCATGACTTTTTACACTTTACTGTCTTTGTTATTGTGTCTTTTCATCAGCAACTCAGCCATGGTAGAGCTAATATTGTTTTGTATATTTATCATGTGCAAATGCAGCCTGCAGAGATGTGTCACAGAATTTATGTTACTGCAGCATATATTACCACTCAAAAAAAGGCAATATTAAAAAAGACAATGCATCTTATTGGAACCAGATTCTCATATAATTACTCTTAAAAGTTTTTCGTCTGTGTACATAATGCTTTCATCCTAGAAACAAAGACACAGAAAAGTGTCTGGCTTTAGCTTGCAAGAGAGGAGTATTTTGAACTGCATTTGTAGTCCAAATGTTTGGCTAAAGCAGGTGACTATGGAAAGGCTACACAACAATATTCTGAATAGACAGAATAGAAGTGCCTAAGTGAGAAGATATTTAGTACCTGGCATGACTGTGTTCTCAGTGTGTAACTTGGACAACACTGGAAATCAAGGCATTCTGGTTCCCATCCCTCTGCTTTAATAACTAATTACATCACATTGCCCTCTCCATTTTTTTTTTTTTTTTTTACGATGCATCCCCTCAAGAGTTTTGGCTATTTTCTGGTTTATGTTAGCAGAGTTGCCAGCTTCACTTGGCTTTCTATCACCTTTGCACCACAGCCAAGTATTTCCCCCATCACCAAGCATCACAGTACTACATGAGGCAGACATAATGTGTCTGTGCTGCTTGGTTTTCCAGCTTTCTCCCTTCCAGTCAGGAAATTAGTGTGTTTAAATTCTAGCATGTTTAAAATCCCACTAGCATTGCCTGATTTTTTCTTTTTTTTTTTTTTTTTTCTTTTTGGTAGCAGCCTAAGTTTAGACTAAGACAAGTAAATTAATTTTTACTAGTTAAATTAAAAATAGTGGCTCTGCTGTGACAATAGCAGCAGGGGAAATCCCAGTTGGTCCTCTGGAACATTTCAGGCTTCCTGCTTCACTGTCTCTGCTGCAGTATCCCCCCTTACATAACCCAGCAGGCAGCACTAACACACTCATCTAAGCAGGCACATTGCCAAAAATATCTGGTCTATTGAATACTCGTGGTACACAGACTGAAGACTTTTGTGACTCTCCTCCACATGAACTTCAGCTTTAAATGGCAAAGGAGTGTCTGCACTCTTCTCCCTTGAGAAACCCAAATTTACTTTTATGAGTCCATCAATATTAATGTTCATGCAGCATTCCAAAAAGCTATTTTCCCCTTCCTCTTCCACTGCCAAACATGAACAATGAAGCAACTTTGTAATCAATGTCATATTTAAACTATTTGTTGTTTCTTTCTCCTCCTTGCCCCTTCTGTTTTCCTGTTTTTGAGGGGTGTAGTTTTGCTTTTTTTTCTGGCTGCTGAACCCTATCTTTACTTTTCCATCTAATATTTTTGTTTATGTGGCCTTCTGTGCTTTGGGCTTTCATCAAGTTTCTCTGTAGCATGCAATCACATAGTTATACAATGTTTCCATAATGCTGAAATTGTTACATACACGCCAGATGTCAAATCCAAAATGCATTGGGTTTTGAGAAGAGAGACAGGGGAGGAGCAGAACAGGCTGAAGTGTGTGCACTCAAGAACTGGGGGGTTGGGAAGGTGCACATTCCCTGCAATGCCTTCCAGTAACACAACAATTACTGGGTGCCACACAGCCACTCACAGAACAGAGTTCCTGCTGGATGGTCCTTCTCCTCTGAACCACAGGTGCTCCTCAGATAAAGATGTATTTTGAAGGGAAGAGTTCCTAATTTTTATTCAACACAGTTTATGTTTTACTGGAGATCAACTGATCTATAGGGCTAATGACAGAAACTACTGCCTCTTTGGTGTCTTCAGTTTTAACTCCAATCCTTTTCCAGACAACCCTTGTTTTAAGGCAGTAAGGAAGCAGAGAGGGCTGTTCACTTTCACACAACGTTTTTAAGGAACCTACAAAATTCAGAAGCTAAGCTATGTGTTCTTGAGTGCTCATTTAAGGCCCATCTAATGACTTCCCTGTAAATATAGATATTGACCTCATTGTGCTGCAACTGCCCCACATCAGCTGGGAAGTAAGAGCAGTTGACAGCCAACTTGTGTCAGCAAGCTGGGGAAGGGCCTTGGTCCAAGCTGTATTATGAAGGTATGTCTCTGTAGTCAAGTGGAGACAGTTGTGGAATAGCTTAGCTCATTTTCTAAGGTGCAAAATGGAAGATACATTCAATCCAAAAGCTGTTTGGACACGCTGTTGTGGAACCGTGCCCAAGCTAATAAGTTCTGCTCAGAGGCAGGTTATTCTTTTACATAAGTTGGCTGGTCCCTTGTTTGGTGAGGTATATATGCTAAAGCTTGAAATAACACAGTTCAGCCTTTAATACAAATGTTGGTTTCTAGACAAAGGCTGCTTAGAAAGACAGTCTTTCCTTTTCTTTTTCATGTTCAACCTTCTGAAGTTCCCAGGAAACTGGTACAGAATATATTATGCTTGCATGACAGAAATAAAGGAGAAGTTAAGAAGCTAAACCTCTTAATGGTTTGTTTCTCTTTCATATTCATAGCATCTTTCACTCTGCAGAAACAAGTGAAAGGAGACAGAACTACTACCATGCCATTAATCAAAAGATGAGCCCTTTTCTCCTGTAACTCTGTAATGTATACATTAATTTTAATTTATAGTGGTAATATATGCCACAATACATTTGAGGTTTATAATTTTTAAAGTTAAATATCACAGTTAAATAATTTTTACATTGAAAGTCTTATTATAGCTATCAAATGTATTATTAGAAGACGTTAACCTTCAATTAAAATGCTTGGTGTCAGCATATCATGACCTTATAAAAGTCTTTTCAGAGATTTTGATGATATTGCACTCCTATTTCCCATTCTACACACACTATAGTTTAACAGATTCATATGTAATAAGGTTTATGGCTTTACTATGTCATTAACAAAACCAGATGACCTCTTTGTGTCAGAGGTAAGCCATTTCATACACCATCCTACTCTTACTCTGTTATCATAACTAAGTACTTAATTAGCTAGAAGTCTCAGCAATAACTTACTAATCCTTATAAATTGCTAAAAATCTGTAAAAATATAAGTAATCTCCAGGACTTAACTTGGACATAGTTCTGAACTACTGTAGCTAAAATGGTTTCTGCATTGCCTGGAACTTCATGGTCACCTGCACTGATTGTGCACACATTTATCTTTATTAGTCATTGCAACCTGTTCCTCATAGTGCCTAGCATTTCTTTTGTCCACAGTAGAGGTTTACTCTGCAAAAGAGGAAATGCAAGGCGGAAATACACATTGGGAAAACACTGATACTTAGGTTGTAGGAGCTGTTTTCACTCAAGTGTTAAACTGCAGTCCATATTAACTTCTTTAATGCTGTCTTGAACAAAAGCATCAGCACAAAAAATGCAGAGACATATCACTTTAACTCAAGTTAGCTCTGTAGCAAAGACAGCAGGACCGTGGTACTGAAAAGACCTGAATGCTCCCTGTGTCTCATGAGAATCCTATGCAAGGAGACAGTGCCATTGGAAGTTGATTAGTCACATATCTGCCTTGTAGTTCAGGATGGGAAAAATCCTGTGGCAGGGCCACTTTGTGCCTCTTGCATGTAGAAGGCATGCTGCTCTGTCTGTTGGGTATTTAAGCTACCTTAGGCCGCATCCACTGGCTTACAAATCACAAAACCTAGCTGGAATGTATCCCATTCAGAAGTAATGGTCAAGATTCTTGGTTAAGTAATGGTTACTGAAAAAATTCTCCATGTCTTCTTAGAATATTCATTACTTTTGACTACTGATTTGACTACTGTAAATGAGAGGGGTACATCTGAACTGGATATCCAATAGACTCCTTTTTAAATGAACACAACACACCATTTCCTCAAGCCTACAGATTTCAGTTCCTGCTCACAACAGACCTCCCTGAGCTAGGGAGTCTGTCTATCTCTCATGAACTCTTGACAACCACGTTTGTTTATACTTGACTGAGGTACAGTTAAGCTCTTTTATCTAATGTTCTTTTGTCTCTGTGGGCTGTTGCAAATCTCTGTAGAGTAGGAGTTGCTGCTGAGACAGCGGCTACTGTTCCATGGCAACTAAAAATAAAAAACCACTCCCTTTTTTTGATTTTGAACCTACTATCTGCAAGAGGCATTTCATGGAGCCCAGTCCTTACACTCTGACAGAAAGAGGAGAATGCCTCCCTCTACATTTTTTCCATGTCACAAATGATTTCATAGCCTCTGTTATTTCATATCCCAGGTAGATGTTTCTCATCCAAGTTAAGGTATGCTTTCTCTATTAAGTTCTATCTTTTGTGGTAACCATACCTTATCTTTGGTCACACTTAGTGCCATAGTTATTATATTTCTTAGTTTTACAGTATTTTTTTTTTAAATAAGCCCAACTAGAACAATGCCCAGTCTTCAAAATACAGGTCAGATTTATAGCTCTGGATCTGCAAATTGTATCATGCTTTTATAATTGCATCCTGATTTCTGTTTTATTCACCATTTCCTTCTGCTAATACTTCAGGGTTTTGTTTGTTTGCCATTGCTGAATATTAATCTGACGTTTGCATACAGTATCTCCTGAAGAATCCAGACACCTCCTTCTGTAGTTGTTATAACCTACTTAAAGCTGCACTTGCATAAGGAGGCTTTTTTTCTCCCCATGGATATTATTCGGTATTTAACACTGAATTTCTTCCACCATTTATTGCCAAATTTCTCTGTCTTGAGAGAACATCCTGCATCCCATCACAAGTGGCTCTTGGTTTGCATCGTCTGTTGATCTTATGACCTCACTATTTATTTCTTTTCTAAAACATTCAAAATTTAAAGTAGCCCAGGAGTCAGCATCAAATCTTGGAGAACATCTACAAGGAGACCCTTGCTATTGTGAAAATAGAAAGCTACCCATTCATTCCCTATCCTGGTGATATTCTTTCAATTGCATATGGACACTTGAGAAAACCTGCTTTATATCATGCTTGCTTTCTTCAGCATGCTTCAATGAAGGATCTTTGCTCAAAGGTTTAGGAAATCCGTCAATGATGTGTCATTCATAATGTATCATCCAAATCATTCTCATTCCCTTTCATGCTGGGAATGGTTCAGTAAACTCTAATCATTTGGGCCTTATACTCTTCTTTTGAAAAAGCTTTGTTAACTTGCTACAGGAGATGAGGCTTATAGGGCTGTAATTCCTGAGGTCCCACTGAATTTAAGAATAAAATGAACATCACATTTGCCACATTCCATTCCTTTGGAAAAGAAGCCAATCTACATGACAAGTTACATCGCATTAATAATTTGTCACATATATCAGACTTCCTTTAGAAGTGTTTTGAAAACCTGATATAATCTACTTGATTTGTTACCATTTGGTTCTGTCTAATCTAAAATTTCTTCTCTGACACTTCAAATCGAGATAATTTCTTTGACTTGGACCCAAAAATGGTTTTGCTGTTGAAACCAGCCTAAGCTTGTCCATGGAGAACATTAATGTGAAAAATTCATTTAGCATTTCAGCTCTGGGCTTATCGCCTTTAAATACTTCTTTTATAGCCCAAACATAATAGAATGCCTATAAACTGTCTGGCACAATTCATGCTTCTGATGTGTTTAGAGCAAGTTTTATTATTCACTCTTGTGCTTATCACAAGTTATTCCTCAAAGTATTTTTGGCCCGTTTTATAAAGGCTTCATATTAAAAGTGTAAGAGTTTATGTTCTTTTCTGTTTTCCTCATTTCAACAAAATTTCCACTTTTTGAAGATTGACTGTTACTTCTAACAACTACTTTCACATTTCTGTTTTGTCATGCCAGCTTTCTGTGTGCGTGTGGTCCTTTTAAAGTCTTTTTTGATAAGCAGTAAATGTTTGCTGTTAGTCTCTGGTACAGCATCTTTAAACAATCAGCATGCCACCTGCAAACTTTTTACTCCTTTGGCTGCTTCTTTGAATTTCTCCTTAATAGCCATGGTTTGCATATTTCAATAATACATAGTAGTCTAATAGTATACAGCAGAGACCTGTGCTTTGATACTGCCTTTTGGTTCCTAGGCAAATCCTCATAACATAGGAATTTCTTTTTAATTACAATTTCTAATAACATCTGCGCATTGCTCCTGCCAGAATCCCGCTTTGTTTCTTGGGGAATTTGACCAACTTGTCAATGAAATGAGAACTGATCAGACCTCAGGTAAGACAGCACAGAGTGAATGAACCTCTCTCCAGCTGGCCTAAATGCTACTAAGTCAGCTATGCTAGAACTGCTGGGCTCCCCTCCTGCATTTTAGCTGAAAACTATTTGGTGAATATTTGCAAAAATGTAAAAATTTTAGGACAATGTAGGCACTGCAGTTGTGATTTAGAGAGGTTTCTTTTGAAAACAAATTAAAAGAGTGTGAAATCAGAACTGACCACAGAGATTTATCTGCAACAGAATTGGATAGTGAAGTCTTGGGGGTTTTCTAAGCAAAATGAAATCATTTCAGTCCATCAACCCTTGCATTGCCCTTCAGCTGAGTGTGAGTCACACACAGATTTTACCACACTTTACTCTCCCCAATAACTTTCAAGAGCAGCAAAATTAATAACTCATTATATAGAACTTTAATACAAGAAGTATTAAATACAAGAAGCACGTGTTCTAGGAAGGAAAACACTATTTTAGCTAGGCGGGAGCGCGGAATCATGGAAATCAATGTTTCTCGTCCTCGGCCAAGGGCCGGGAAAACATTTCCTTTTTCTCTCCTGCAGCGGCACCCGGTGGCACGATTTGGGAAGAGCCGGGGCTGGCCAGGGCGGTGGGAGCCTCTCTCACGTCAAGAAGGATTTTAACTTTTCTCTGCCTCTCACAAGCTCACCGTGGCCACGTTTCCTGAGTAATTTGGTTGCTGTTGCTATAGACATAGACGTCTTTAATTTTAGTGCACACTGAGTCATACTTACCTTCATTTTCCCATGGTTTAGTCTTTCTTTAGATGCTCAGTTACAACATTAAATGACTATTTTAGGAGAACATGGGTTTTTTTTTTCCATGGTAGTAACTAATTTTTTAATTATTTTTTTTTTAATCCAACAAAAGGAAGCTGCAGATTTCAATTATAGGAGGAAATCCCAGTCACGCTGGAACTACTGGAAAAAAAAATTTGGTTTTGGGGGGCAAGAGCATGGCCCAAAGTTTCCATCCTTCTGGTGGAAACAGAAGCGCTTGTTCTGCATGCTGTGGAGGAAAATGTATTACATTTCCAATGTAATGTTCCAAGAGCAACTTACACCTGCCATCTTGTCTCTGCATGACTCTCACTCCAGATGTACAGCAGCAAACAAGAAGAGAGCCTGAAAAAGTCTCATGGGACCTATAAAGTCAACAAAATGGCTTATGACCTGTTTTTTGTTCAATATTTCATGACGTATAAAAAAACCCAAAGCACTGAGGTTTTCCATTTGATTTTCCATCTAAAAGACAGATCTTTTAAGAGTGTAAGGTTTATCACATCAGGGAAATGGGAAAAGTGTAATTCAGTTGAGATGTTTTTTCAGCTCAGGCTGTTTTCAGCTGTTTGGTTTGTTACTTTTATTTTTGATCCACTAATTCCCATACCTGGAAAGGAAAGTTTGATATCCCTATCTTCCTTCAACACAAGAATAGAAAATACTCTCACCTCAGATTTCTGAGTAATCCTGACATGAAAATAGAGCAAAACAAGCCTTGAAAATTTCTGGTATTCAAGGTAAATAATTAGATAGGTGAGAACACACAAATGCAATGATGCTACTTAATTCGAAGCTTTTGTTGTTTTGGTGAAAATCTGTGTGATCAGACTAATCACATTATCTCTTACCATTCTCACATTTAGAGTCCCTGTTTTACTCAGTCAAAATGCTGCAGGGAAGTAAGGGGTTTGTATAGCCTCAGCCTAAATCAACTTCTCTTTCAGATTAAGAATTACCCAAGAGGTGACCTGCTTCATCCTCTTTTTAGTTCAATTCCTTTCATTTCCATTTGACATATATTTTGAACGGGATGTTCTGCTTCTTGTATTTGTAATGCTTTTGTACTCCTAATCCTTTTGTGGGCACTGCTCTGTGTGTCTCTTCAGCCTAATTTAACCCTAGTTTATATGGCTATAAGATAAAGATATTTTATACCTCACTAGTCAAGTGTAAACTATTACAGTAAATCGTGTTATTTTCACAAGTTTGGTAACAAGTGCTAGCTGGCATTATAAGTGTGGAAGTAACACTTTTATTTCCACATTCCTGCTTTCATCATTCACATTTATTTCTTCAGGGGAAGAACGATACTTGATGTCACATTGAGGAGTGTCTCTCTGTACTATATTTAATTCCTGGGCTGGGAAAAGATATTGCCTAAATACAAAAGGTCACAATTAAACTCTGGGGTATAAATGTACCACTCCTGATTTCTGTTTTCTTAAACCTTAACAGCATCTGACCATAACAGAACGGTGTCCTGAGGCCACAGGGAACATTTTCTCAAGCGCTGCTTAACTCTGTTTTTCTTTGTTTTTCCCCAGCTGGTTTTTGAGCTGCTACAGCAACCAGGAGAGGAGCTGTTGTGCCTGTGCTGAGCTTTTGCTTACATTGAGGCAATGTTCTAGTTCTACAATGATTTAGGTGGAAGCTGAATAATTTCTACCCACATTTAGACCTGGCTGTGTTTCCAGGCCAGAGAGGGGTCTTCCCGTACACAAAAATCACACTGCAGATTTTAATAAGGAAAAGAAACAGAAGAGACTCTGTGCTTGGAAAAGGAATGCTTTTCTATCAGTTTTCTTCCACATTCAGGATATAATTTCTTCAGCAAAAATCTGCAACACTGTGATTAACACAAAAGGAATAAATCGTATTTATCGAACGTTTATCTAAAATGTTCTCCCCTGAACATCAATGAGCTTTTTCCTATCTGTTTGCTAGGTTCCTTTTCTTTTCCTACCAGAAGCCAAGAGCTGATCACTCTTCAAGTGGAATATTAGCTCACTTTTGAGATGTTCCAGTATTGTTCAGCACAAAAGTTCTGCATATATTACTAGGAATATCTGAAAATCAAAACAGTGCCAATGGGATTTGCTTCAGTGGGATATGGAGTACACAGGCTGTAGTCAGAGTGGAGGGTAAATAGGACGCAGACCGTTGTGTCACAACATTGTTTTTGTTCTTAAAACACTGTTTTATGGTTCAGACATTGCTGTATAAATATCACTCAGAAAAGTATCTTCTTAAATACATTTTGGGAAAACTACTCATTAGATTAATATCCCTCTATTACTAAATTTCAAACAGTATGCTCCATCTTTTCAAAGGCTCCACAGCTCTGTTGTTCTCCAAACACAAAGAGAATGCAGTGACTAAAAAGCTATCAGACCGAAGCACAGACAGTGAATGTAACATATTTGTGGAGTGCTTGGAGACAAATGAGATTTTAGCGTAGTGGTGACTCATTTAATTGCACAGCTATCACAAGATAATGTGATAGTATTAACATAAGTAACTATGTGCTGCAATTATTCCTCTCAGAGTGTTATATGCTAGCATTTATAACAGTGTTCACTGCTTCTAGCTCGTAAAAAAAAATCCTGAAAGTATTCTCATCGAGATTACTCTGCAAGCATTCTGAATAAGATATTAGGTTATGTGTGTCTGTGGCAGGGTTAGTGCCTCTGCCCAGCACTAGTGGCACTGGATGGCACAATTACTCTCAAAGGCAGGAGTGGGCAGGTCAGGGCTTGGAGCTGAAGGGCTGTTACTGAAGGCAGTGCCATTCCATCGAGTGGGAAGCCTTTAACCAGGCGTTCCCCAGCTCCAGCACACCCCACCACTGATGCACAAACTCTGCCAGAATGCCAAAATATCTCCCCTATGCACGCAGCCCCGAAACGCCAGGAAAGACCACTGAAAAACAAATGGAGGAACACCCTTCACAGACCCGTTAACTGAACACAAGTGGCCAAACTGAACCAAGCAGAACTATTTGATTCTGGAAAGAAAATGAGTATGAGAAATGGGCGCCTATAATGACTTCTGTTAAATTCATGTTCTCTGCTGATATATGTTATTTCTGACCCTAAAATTGCCAAGGGTTCATAAAAATAGCCACAGTAAAAAACACCCAGGCAAATAATTTCTAAGCCCAAGTGGTAGGAAAAAGACCCTGGAAGCTGATTTATTGTAAAAGTAATTGTGGTGGGGGTCAGCCTTATTTTGACAATGTATGCTTTCAAATAATGTTTATTAAACTATATTCATTTACTCCT
Organism: Phylloscopus trochilus trochilus; assembly: GCA_016584745.2. NCBI lineage: Eukaryota > Metazoa > Chordata > Aves > Passeriformes > Phylloscopidae > Phylloscopus > Phylloscopus trochilus. The sequence goes on from WQNJ02000546.1 coordinate 38,650,815, forward strand.
TGAATTATGGTTGCCCTAAACTAGGTCTTCACCTTTCCAAAATGCCATCTGAATGGTGATATTACAAATTTAAACAATCAGTCATATGTAAATCAGAGTTAATAGAGCATCCCCTTTGGTAGTTGGACATGCATTATTCAGCTCTGGGTATCTTCTTTTTTCCCTGCAGGCTGAAGCCATGATTAAAATGTTACTTTAAAATAAATGTCTCCACAGAGACAAAGACAGATTTAAAATGTAATGGATTTTCTCCCACCATGCTATTAAGGAAAAAAAGTTACCTCAGCATAAAGATTTCATTACACCTCACCAAAGACTTCAGATACTCCACTGCAATCTTAAAGATTTCACAAGGCCAAGAAGGGTTAAAGCACAGGATGTCTTAAAAGAATTTTATTTTTTTTTAATACAGAGATGTAATATTTCCTGTGAAGATGGCTGTCAATGTACATGCATGCCAATTCTTTTTTTAAAAACACTATTATTTTTATAAAAGTGGTCTGGCATGGTATAAAGCCTGCAAAGCCAGTATGCATGGTACAGTTCAACATGGAGTTTTCTACTGCCTCGCTTATTTAGGAGGTCATTGTGGTTCACTGGGCACAGAGCCAGTTTCCCTTCAGGAGAAGTAGATGATTCAAAGCCCTGTGGTCACCACCACACGGTATTTGGGAGGGGTAGGATCAGTTCGGATCAGAATTTGTATTTCAGTACCTTCTGTACAAACAATAATATATGTTCCAGCAGTGCTCCCCATGGACACTGCCTAGAGAGATGATCCAAATAGACCACGATACAATTAACTAAGAGCCAAGCAGTGGGAGTCTGGGGTTAAGCAGAAATGGCATCTCCGTTTGTATAGAGCCTTTCAGGTTTGTGCAGTTATTTTCCTAATCCAGCCAAAGGAAAAGTAAGTCCATGGACATGTCCCTTCCATCTTTCACAGAGCATAGCTGTCTTTATACACTGCTAGACAACCTCAAATCAATCAGCCTGCAGGCCTTAGGAATGCTTTGCCTATCCCAAGTTCAGGAACTCCTTGGCTCTTTCCTCTCTTTCCTCTCTGAAGAAGCTCATGCCGGCCCTATCACTTGAGTCTGCACTTCACTGACACTGATTTTTCTTCAGTATCAGAAGTCAAGGCCTTTCTCTCCAGATATCATCACTTCAAACAGGCCTAGATTAGAGCAGAAAATGTGAGCATGACACTCTGCCTTAAATTTAATTTCTTGAAATCTGGGCTGCTGCCTGACTCTTCTGGTAGTTCTTGCTACAGTGCAATCACAACAAATTCACCGTGTCTGCAGTTTTGACAGGAAATAATAACATAGCTGATTATTTAAGATTTTTTTTTTTTTTTTTTTTTTTTTTTTTTTTTTTTTTTTTTGTGCAATGGTCACACAGAAATTCTCAAGGACTGATCTTCAAAGACCCTAATCTGTGTCAGGATTGCTGGAGTCTGTAAAGCTCATATGTAACTTACCAAAAACCAAAGCAGTGTTAAAATAACTTATTTGCATTTGTCTTCACACCTTGAAACCTGAAAACTCTGAAGAGCAATCTTGAATTATTATTGGAGAAGTCCTTATTTTGTCCTGATAGCATATGGGATCAAATAATTCTATTATGTTTTTGTTGAGCAGAAAGCTATGTAAGGAAAATTACCAGCCTCCAAAATAGTAAAGTTTAATAATAAAAAGCTTAGGATATTTGCAACTGTAAATAATTTGGTCAAATAAAGACCATGGAATACAGCTGTGGTTTGTTTTTTGGTTTTTTTTTTTTTTTTTGCATTCTATATTAAATATGAGACTTTTCTGACTTATATTTGAAATTAAAAGGGCTACTAATGTAGCCAAGCTAACACCTGAGATAATTTTTTAACTATTGAATATGCTTTTATATGGGTTTGCTTTCTCTGGCTTCTGCCAGTGCCCTGATGAACAAAGGTACTGGCAAAGCACAGAGGAGCATTCTTACTTCAGAATGTAGAATTTGCACTTGTGTCTCACTTCCACTTAGAAGAGACAATACAAAACCACATGAATGATGTTGCCAGTCAGAATAAGCAAATCTCACTTCAAACAGGTAAAACTTGCAGTGATCTGCAGATGAGGAAGCAATGGGAGCACCAGTGCATGGTTCTGCTCTACAACCATTTATTTATACGTAGCAAATGTGGATGGGCATGGAGACAAGAGAAATGTTCAGCATTGTACAGCTGTAGAGAAATAGATCTGCAAAGAAAATACATTAGTCAAAAGAGCTAAGCTTCTGATGCAACACAGCTCAGTCCTTTACCCACAGTTACCCTGCCAGGGATGTTGCAGAGGCCTGTCAGCAGAGCAGAAGTGTCCCCCCCGCCCCTCCACCCCCTAAATGAGTGAGAGACCCAGATTAGTTAGCCACCATGCAATTAGCAAACCCCATGCATGACATGACTGAAAGATGAGCAACGCGTGAGACCAGAACAAATGGCCTGTGGGACAATCTGGGGCAGCTGGGGAAGTCAGCCAGGACTTCAGGGCTGAGGCAGGTTGTGGCATCCCTCCTTCTGGGAGGGAAAAATGGATGAAACATAAAGGAAGGAGTGATCTATGGGGGAACTGTGGGGAGTGCACAAAGATATCTGAATATGAATACATTCTTTATTCATTTTGTTTAGCTGTAAAAGAAGAGTATGTCTAAAGATAAATGAGTATTGTTGTTGTAAATTTTTTTCTGACATACATTCTCTACCACGGCCAGAGAGAAAATGGATCAATAACCTTACGTACTGATTTCTGGAGCTCCAGCAAGACAGTTGCTTCAGAGCAGTAAGAACTGCAACCAAAATTCTTGAACACTATGCAGAAATAATTTGCACTAATTTGATGCCTCCTAAAAATGATAAAGTTCCGTTTCCACTTGCAAAACAGGAATTCTGCGTGTTTAAGGTAATGTGATTGACCAGCAATAGCCTAATTCTCATCACATTTTGTTTTGCTGTAAATGTTGCTAAAAAAAATTAGAAAAAAGTCAAGCAGTCTTTATCTGAAATTACATTAAAACCAAATTCTTCCATGTGTCAAAATTACTAACACCAGCAGCAGCAGCCCAGCTGGATTCCTTCTGCTCCCAGAGGAAGATCAGAATTAGGATGAATTAGATCCCTTCCATACCATTATACCACTTTGCTTGTCTCAAAATGTGGGAGGAAAACTGTTAAAGCTGAGGCCAATTTGTTGTTTATGTCATCTATTTGCATACTTAATTAATGTAAATTACCAGCCGCTACAGAAGTTTCAGACAATGACAACAGTTACGCTCCAGTTTTTCAAGTTAAAACCTCCAGGAGGAAAACATGGCTGGTTTATATTTTCCCTACATCAATGACAGCAATTTCCAGGTTTTATTATTTGATTCTACTTTTGGAATTAAGAGCCAGGGAATAATTACTTAAGCAGGGAAAAAGAGATTATAATGAGGCTTAGGACTGGGCAGATGAGAATTACTGTAGGGAAGCAGTCCTTTTTCCCATAGAGCAAAATAAGTAGTAGTAGCTCTGGGCATGACTTGGAAAACAGTACTGTACTGTACTCTGCAAAGAAGCTGTTTCTGTGGTGTTGCCTTTTTCTGCTTTTTCTTTTTTTCCCCGCTCCTTTTCTGAAAACAGTATGATTTGAAAGAATTGCATAGAACTAAAACAATAATGGAAGTCGTGAGAGGGCTTTGCAAAACAAGCTCAGTGTGAGTGCTGCTAGAATGAAGCCTACAATGATTAGACTTCTGAATAATCAGGCAAACAGCCCATACTGTAACAAGCACTGTTTATGGGGCTGAAGCAAACACAGACAAGTTTGATTCACATGCCTCAGTAAGCGCAAAAACACTTGTAACAAGGAGCCTTGCAAAGGGAGCAATTAGGGCTATGGAAACAGTCTCTGCCCTACCAAGATCACAAGCTCAGTGAGAGGTGGGAAGCATTCAGCTAAGCTGGGATGTTCCAGAGAGATGGGCCCTCAGCTCCCAGACAGGCAGCAGTGGCAAAACCAGCCCCTGACTGAGGCTCTGTTCCCTATACAGTTACATCAGCAAAACATTGCCAAAAAATGTCTCAGCAGAATGATACAAAAATCAAGCAAAATAAAGCCCTACCAAAAAAAAGCACTCTAAATTTTTGAGGATTTCTAAAACCACTGCAGAAGGTATGATTTGGGTAAGCAGCACTTTGTTGGCTTTATTACTAAAATGTAATATAAGCAATTCCAGCTGCAGCAGCCGAGACATGGTTTTCTGTTTGCCACAAACATGAATGCACGGGATTGCCTGGGTCTAGAAGTACCTCACAGATATATTTACTCTACATGAATATGATATTCCAAATTAGTGGGTCTGCTCCAAAGACCCCAAATGTTTTTGTGCCATGATTTGGGCCAGTTGCAATTGTAACTACGATTTTCCAAGGGAGAGCCTCACCCTGCTTCAAGTATGGATCACCAGGGGTTTATGCTGCCCTGTGACAAAACACATGTAGGGGTAGGAGTGCCCACCTCTCAGAGGTTTTTGTGTTTTCTTATCCAGTTTTGTTATCCAGAAAGACATCCTACTCCTGGATGTAATGAAAGGTAGCCCTTTAACCACTACTGCTTCAGTATTTGACTGCAGCTTCCATGTCTGACAACAGCAAAATGCTCATTTTCTAGGCCATGGAATTCGTCAGCTGCAAATGATATAGGATACTCTTTGAGCATCGACATTTTTAAATCACCTACATTCTTATCCCTTAATAGAAGAAACAATGGCAATGTGTTGCATTAAATACACAGGAGAAGCTTCAGCAAGGTTAAACTCACTGTCCTAAAACGTGTGTGGCATTTTTCTCCTTGTCTAAAGTGTAGCAATGTTGATCTGGTGTAAAATTTCAGCTTTTTTCTACCAGTTCCTTTTTTTCCTCAAGCCCCAGTGGCCCTGACATCTTTAGACCACTTTGCAGCCTATTTCCGACTTCCTCACTTTTACCAGTTTGGTGTCTTGTGTGAATCTGTCCGTATTAGAAATCACAAAACACAGGATGGTACAAACATTTTATTTTGAGAGAGAGAGAGCAAAGAGACACCCACTCTTAGTTCCTTACTTGAACATCAGTAAGTCCAAAAGGACTTGGAAATACAAAATGAACGGAGATTATAGTTAGCTGTAAGATTCACCACTATTGTTTTTGCTTCAGCTTTGTGAAAGCAGCAGGGCCACAGACCCCATGGAGATTCTCTGCTGAGTGCCAGGCAATCTGTTGGTGTAATAAAGCAGATCGCTGCATGCCAGAACCTCATTTCCATGAGCTTGTTGTGTGGCCTTATCATACTTGTTTGCCACTTAGAGATGCTTCTGAAATGCAATAATTATTCATGAAATGCAATAAAATATTCTAAATACATCCAAGTCAAATCAGACTGGTTTGCATTTAATCCACTTGAATTCTGATATTTTTTCCATGTTACTGTGGATTTCTCTGCTAGTCAAGACATGTGTCTCTTGAAAATCATTAGACTTTGATTCCTGTTTCTTCTGTACAAAATTAGACAAGAATTTGAAGATAAGTTTACAAATCATTTCTTGAGTCCCAAAGCTTGTTCTTTCCAACTGTACCAAGTAGTCCAAGAAAACAAACAAACAAACAAAACCCCCAAAAAAAACAGAAAACCAAACACTTGTAAACTGTTAATTTAAGAATTCTAAAATATTTTAAATATATATTTATATTATATGTGTTTAAACTTTTAACAGCGTCATTTCCAACAAGACTATTAGGAACAAGTGAAAATCAGGACATTTAACTAATGTCTCTGAACTGTTACTGCTTTCTGTGAATCTCCAAGGATATAACAACTTTCTTTCATGTTAAACATATTTCAAAAATAGTTAAAAATCAGTTCCTGCATGTAAGCTGTGAAAGCAAGATTAGCACTACTTTCCAAAAATTATATTGCCAGGAGATGGCATCTGCTATACATATTTGATGCTGCTGAAACAATAAAGATGTACAGGCTGCTCTAGAAGAGAACAGATACATAATAGATTTCACCCACTCTGAGTTCCAGAGTCTAGACACTGGGGGATATATTTGTTATATCATGATACTCAGTTTCTTCAATAGAAGCAGAATGTAGCCCCAATCTTAAATACAACCACAAGAAAAAAAATGGCTTTTTGTTACACAGTAAGCGTGTATTACAGAACTATCATTTTCTCTAACCCATGATTATTCAAAATTGACACAGTTCCACTTCAAATTTTATGTTTGCATCCTGTTTCCCACAAATTGAAATGATGTGTTTGTTCTCAGTACCAAAAACTTCAACAGGAATATTTTACCTTCTTAGGTAAAGCAGGTTTATTTAAAACTGAAAGTTTGAATTCTGAAATATTAGGATTTTGCCTTTTCCTTTTGTTCTCTTTCTGCCCATTCTTTAGGTCAGAAAATCTTTAGTTTTCCCCTTCTCTGTAGCATTTTGAAACGTTTATTGCTTCACAGCAATCATAGTGATAAAAGGAGATGGAAATGATAAAAATTGTCAGAAACCTGACACTATTTGTTTTATCTCTCAGTCACACAAAAGAAGTGGGGAATTGTCTGGAATGGATCTTTCTCTGCCCATAGACACAATTATCCCCACAGGCTGGTCGTGATTGTGGATCTTCATAAAAACATTCCCACCCTAGCGCCCATTTTTTACAAATATTCAGGATATCCTTAACCTTTGACAGAAGTTTTTAGAGTAAAGTAGGACAAATTTCCTGTGTCTGGACAAGTCTGAGTCAGCAGTGGGGCAGAAGTTCCAGGACAATCAGCATCTGTGAAACCTGAAGTGAAGCTGTGGTAACTAGTGATGTCCCTGTTCACTTGCATATGTCCTGTACACTGGTAAGAGCTTTCAGTAAAACAGAGGGCTATGGGCAGGTCAGAAGGCTTTGGAAATGTGGTTCTTGCTAAGTGCTATCAGGAGGAGGAGAGGAACCATAAGTAAGTCCTTTGGGAATATCTTAAGACCTGTGAGGTTTTTCTTGCAGAGATTCAAATGCTTGAATGACTAAGTCTGTGACTTTCTGGGAAGTAGACACTGTCCACTGCTAGTATTTTTTAACCTAGTATTTTCTCAATATAAGTGTTTCATACACTATTATATTCAGAGAAGGATAACAATTTACTAGTGGGGAGAAAGAAAGACTTTTAGGGACCTCTTTGGACAGTACAATTTAAATTATGCACCAAGATGGGCAAGGTTTGGAAGGACCTGTTAAACTAAAGGCTCCAGAAGAGAGGCAAGGCAAGCTCTCTTTGCCAGGTATGACTTTTTTAAAACAAGAGGAACCTATGTGAAATGCTTGTTCACTGCTTCCTGCTGTTGCTCTCCCAAATCCAGATGCTAGGTTTTGCCCTCTAAATTACTGCTCTCTTCGTGAATCTGAAATCTCTACATGTTTTCTTGATTTCTATACAGTCTATAGTCTAAGATTTGATGTGACTTCTTAGATTTGCTGGGGTTTTGCTCTACTGTTTATAAAAGTTCTGTAAAATCAGAATTAATATCCTGTCTTATTTTTATTCAAATAGTAATTCATTCCTTTTAAGTCACTACTTCGAGATGCTGGCATTTTCTCACCATATTAGGAAAATTACTTCAATGGAAAAAACCTCAGGCTCTTTTTAATGCAAAGAAAATCTGTGAACTAACAGTCAAAAGAGTTTTCATTAAAATCCATGTAGATTAAAAGGCTAAAACATTCAAATTAGGAGACAAGGCAATCTTCCTAGGGGGAAAACAACAAGGCAAACATTGATGCTCTGAACAGCACATAAAAATGAGAAAACATCGGAGGTTTAATTCTGACAACATACTGAAAATAAACTAGCTCAAAATGTCAAGTGGTGAACAAACTTCACTTTCAAGCAGTTTACTAAAACATGCTATAGGCTTAGATACAGGATGAGAAGAGTACAGAGCACTGAGGTGTGCAGTTTAACACCCTATGAAGAAGGTCTCGTATGCAATTCCTACCTGACACTACCCAAGATCACCAGCCAATTAGGAATAAGGCCAGAAAAATTGTTTATCTGTTTTGATTTCCTATCCCCAAGCTTTTTGTTCAATCACAGTTATGTCTCAGCCCAGTGGTATCTTGTGTTTATCTCTTCCAAATTTCATGCCTTCAAGCATTTTTACAGTATCTATAGGTAGTACCTGTTATTTCCACTTTGCCCATGGAGAAATCGACATATTAGTCTCAAACAATAGAACTACTCATGAACAGTTCAGAAAGTAACACTGAATCCCCATTTACAGTTGACTACCAGGTGCAGATTAAGTTATCATTGATACAGGTAGGAATCTGTGCAGGACACAGACCTCCAATTCTTTATTGTGGCAATAAGTGCAAATATCAGAGCAAATTCCTTTACCTGTTTTTTAAAGTATAAATCTGCATCCATTCTGTATTCTTTCTTTGGGTTTGAGGATCAACTTAAGACAACCAGTTCCCTAAACTCCCATATAAGGGAATATTTAATCAGTAACCTAATCCCAAGTACTAATCAAGATACTTATTTGATAATTGATTATTAAAACTATAACTACATCTTTATTGTCATTATAATTGAAGGTTTAATCCTATAGCAAACAGACATGCAATTTGCATGTGCATAAAACTCAGTGGGTGATCTTTTAAAAGTCAACTAAATTTAATATACTTAACAAAAACTAGGTTATTAAATACAAATTAAAGCCGGAGACACACGAACTGTAATGTCACCCTGTTTTATATTCTCGGGTTACTGCATCAAGGATCATTTTTCAAAACAAGTTCACAAGACTTTTAAACAACCATCCCAGCATGTGATGGGGAAATAAGAGCACCAGAGTGATAATCACTGTGCAACTTATTAGTAAAGCTCTGTGGAGTAGCTCACTTATAGCTATAATAAACCAAATTTGCTTCTTGAAGACACTGGTGCAACTAGCTCCATACTTCAAGAATTCCCTATAGAATAACAGATTTTTAAATAAAGAAAATCTCTATATATTTTAGGAGTACTAGAGTTTATTACTTAGTAAGAGGGAAGAGCCTCTCATGGATTAATGTCAAATAAAATACTGATACCTAAAAAATACCAGGAGTAAATTACAGATGCCCGGTGGAAGTAGTCTACGTGTGAGATCTGTACTATACATAAATTATTTGCAAACCATTGTAAATCTGGAATGAATAAAGATGCAGCTGATTCTGCTTTATTCAAAGTAGCTAATCCTAAAGGTGAGTATGAAAGTTATAGAAAAGGTTTTGCAGTCCTGGGTGACTGGAAAACTACACTGCCAAGGAAATATTTCTGTTTCTGATAAGATCAGAATGAGCAGGCATGGAATGAATTATCATGTAACAAACAGAAAACAAAGTGAAGTGCTTTCACAAAGGATGAAAGAAAAATATGGAATCCCATGCTACCGTAAAATCCAGGCAGCAAAAATACAAACGGTGTTGAAGAGGAGCCTTTTAAATTACAGAGGATAAGCACTTTAGTAAATAATAGATGTGATGGTCCAACACAATCCTGAATTGTTTATGCTTGTAGGAAGTAGTAGGAGTTTTATGAAATGCTAGATTATGAAATAAACTGTGTGAGCTTTAGATACAGACTCAATGCATCCATCTGAACTTTCCTGAAGGTGTTTGAGCCAGGCACCATACCTATCCTGGGCCTGGGCCAAATTCTCCTCAAAATTACACCATGGGCATGCTTTTGCTTAAAATGTAAAAGGAATCAGCACTTCTTCTAGTCATTATTGGCTTAGAGTTCAAAAAGGCAAAGAACACCCCAAAATTCCCTCTCCTACACCCCAAAATTCCTCTTATACCTTGCAGATAAAGTGAAGGTAGGTGCTCTAGAACACCACCCTGCAATGTAGAGGCTGCAGCAAAGATCCTATTTAACATCTTAAGTCAGAGACCAAGCTGCACAGGAGCTAAAGCAGATTAACTCACATCAGACTCCTAAATCCTAGGAGCCTAAAAATAACATTCTGTATGTTTGCTTTTCATAGTCACATAAAACATGCATTGGTTTTCATTTATTCACTAGAACTTGGGTAGGATTTTATGCTAGAAGGCTGCTTACTTCCTGAAACAGACTCTGGCTTGAATCACAGGGGGCTTTTTTTCCTCTCAGTTGATGCTTTTCGAGGCCTTCATTATTGTTTCCATTCCACTCTCAGACATACTGCAGAAAGGTAGGTTGCTGCATATTCTTTCTTTGTGCAGAAAGGGGGTTGTCTGCAGCAGTCTCTGCAGTAGAGGTGTCCCATGAGCTCATCCCCCGAGAGGAGCTTCTTGCCTGTCCTGGGACTGTGACCTGGGGTCTCTCCCACGTGTGCTGTGCTGTCCTCTGAGGCGTCACACTGGCCTATGGGGCAGCTTTTAAAGCAAGAGCATTGTGCAAACTTGGCATGTGACACACTCAGAAAGCTATAATTTTCATATTGTATCTCCTTACCAATTGTAAATCAGTCATTTTAAGGATGCTTTCCATTCTTGCTTCCCTTCAGGCATCTCTTATTTCTCTCTGGAAAAAGAAAAGATGTAGTTTATGGCTAACTGCAGGACTGAAATGACATATATAATAGCAACAGCAGGCAACAAATGTGTCCCTAAAGTGGCAATATGGTGCCTTTTGTTTTGTTTTAAGACTTTGGAGTGATAGACATTGTGTCTTTTCGAGCTGCTATTTGAATAGTTACAGGGAATTTAGAAGACAACGTTATGCATGTTCAGTAATAAGGACTGCATAGTCTGACCTAGGCCCTTTGAAAATTGAATGATAGAAGAAGACAATCAGGAGGACAAAATACTTATTATTATGCATAGGGTTATTAGCAATAAAGCTTAATGGAAGTGTTTGGTTGTTGTGGTTTTTTTTTAATTTCCTTGCAGTCTTCTTTTGTTTTCAGTTAAAAAAGACAAAACAAATGCTCTCTGATCGCCAGATATTTTACACAAAATTGAACTCTGGCCCCGTTGTGGTAAGAAACAAAACCTGCATGGAACACTTTTGGGAAAAAGAGATGTTTTATATCAAAATATAATGATTTACATATATGAGAAACCTAAACTCCCCTACGTAACTATTTAAAGGGCTGATTACTCTATCCACACGAGTAATCCAGCTTGCATCTCTCTGAAGGGATGCCGAGGACAGAGTTTGTCCCTGACCATGTCCCAGTGCCCAGACAGGTACAGCACAATCTCCTGGTCACGCACAGGACAAACACCATTCCAGACACAGGAATGCAGCAGGACAGGAGATATGGAAGCCACAATGTGTTTGGAGCTTTCCAGTTCTCTTTTCTTTCTCTCAGACTGAACTCTCAGAGCACCTTGCAGGGGCAGGTGCAGGGAAGAGGAAAAGGATAGGGGATGAGGGAGCTGAGCACCTGCAGCAGTCACTGACTTCAGCTGCGCCTGCATGGGCTCACATTTCTAAAACCACTATGGCAGGAAAACTGATGCCAGTGTGCAGATCGTGGTGTTGGCTGATCTGAAGAAGGGATCCCTTTCTGAACACCTCCTGGTTAAGAATTTAAAGATGAGAAACAACAGGCACCCAGTGGAGATCCCCTGGCATGGGGATGGGGCAAGAGGTGCTCCAAGCAGCATCAGTAGCTGCTAGCTGAGATCCACCCACCCATGTCTTTGTGGTTCTAGCTCATTATTCACTTGGCAGTCCCTCTACTTCTTAATTCCTTTCTGTCAATGACTTCAATTTCACTTTTCTTTCTGTATCATTTGCTTTCTCTTTCCCTCTCTGTCTTTTAAAATCTCTGTGATATCTCCTTATACTTCCCTTTGCTTATTGAAAGGAAAACCTGGGATGATCATGCTGGTATATTATCTGATCTTTTGAAACATCTACCAAAATTTCAGCACTGTCATGGGTGACATTTTATCAAAATTATTTCGTAAGATGATTTGTTTCTCTTTCTAAATGTGTTCTTAAGGGGACAACTCTCATTTAACGAAACACAAAAATTAAAATTAAAGCAATAAAATATATATTAAAACTTCATTAAAATTAATCCCTGAATACAACATTTTCTAGATAAGATAATTTCAACTTTTGTCATTATTCCAGGCTCTATGTGTTTTCCTGAACTAAAATAAACTAAGGTGTGGTTGATGTTAAGAATATAGATCAGTACTATTGAGTACTGATAAGATTAAGATTATTCAGGTAGATTATATGTTATCCTTGTACTGGGGGTCCTAAAAGAGAGAAATTAAGGTTAAGGATTGCAATGACACATTTTAAGGGTGAAAATGCCTGTCCTCCTATGCTTTCACAGTGCCATTCAATGTCTACCATAAAAATATCACATGCAGTCGTAAATTAGACTAAACTGTCTTTTCCAAGCAGATTATACTCCAGTTCTTTATGATTATTATGTCAATATAAAAGCTGGGTTTATCTTCTGAATTCTCCTATTCTCACATGCTAGTGGGGGGAGCTGAAAACCCACCACAGATCGGTTTCTCTCTTCCGATCTCTGTTCTCTTCAGGGAAGTGGGGTGAGTGTCTGGCTGTCACAGGGCCACGGGCGACAAGGCAGCAGGGGACCAAGTGTCTCCAGCTGAGGGCAAAGAGCGGGAGCTCCTCTCGTGGTTGCCATGGCAGCCAGAGCCATCCCCACACCAGGCTCTGGTGAAGGGCACACACTGTGATTCCACACTGGCTGCCTTCCCCTTGCCTCTCTCTCATCCAGGGATGCACTCCTGGCTTGAGGTGCAACTGACAGAAATCAGTCTCCCCTTAAAGCTGCTGAGAGCCTTATACTTCCATTCCAATTCCACCATGTGTACCATGGTGTGCAATATATTCGGTGTTTACTCCTGGAATGAGGTTCAAGCATTTCCATCACCCACATTCAATACAAATTGTGTTGCCAGTGGTTTTACAAGGCTTGGCTTTGATCCTGAGCAAACTCTTTTTACTTCAAACCACTTCACTAGATTCCATCACTATCCCTTATTTTACTCAAGAGTTCTCACAGGCTCAGGGGGATGATAATGACATTCTTCCATAAATACATTGATAATGTACTAATCCTTTGCTGGTATTTCACACAAGAGTGTAAACTGTTTTTAATGACCTTTGTGAGATAAATAAGTGACTGCAAAATATGGTAGAATCAGAATTCCTGGAATTGTTCTGTTTTCTGTATAAATGTAGCAGTAGTCACTTGCTTAGTTTGTAGGCTGTGTACTGCCTCGTGCATAAGAATTCACAGAAATATTAATGTAAAACTATGCTGTCTCTCTTAGTGCATTATCATCACATCATGAAGCCTTCAATTGATGATCTTTCTCATGTTCTTAGACAACCTTGACCTTCAGTTTTTAGTGAGGTGAATAATATTACATCACATCTAAAGAGAAGAGTGTAATCATCTTTTCTATTTGCAGCCAAAGACAGTCAACACTGTTTGATACAATCAGCATGTGTCTTGATACTGAAGGCACATGGTGACAAGTCTAACTGAATGCAGTTATTTGGCTGTCATGAAATGCACCTTATGGTGATAAACTTCAGCCATAAAATTGGAAGACTATCACATAAACATGTTTCATGAAGAAATACACTAACAGAATTCACTGCTGGTTTATAGTTGGAAAACTGTGTTCTATTTATTATGCTGCAATTTTTACAGTAAGTCAGGTTCCAAAGCTCATTACATTTTACAATGAAATAATTATGGGGTGTTGAATCTTCTCCTTCAACCAACAAGTCTATCTAATTAGTGTACAATAAACTGAAACGCCACGATTAAGGATGTGTGAAAGGATACTAAGACTGGCTGCAGCTTCAGTGTACTTAGAAACAGGGGGAACTGCACAGCTAGACCCCCAGCATGTGCCTGGGTCAGGTACCTCACAGGGCATTGCTCATGGGGAAACCTCCTCTGCCTTTGCACTCTCTCCTCTGGGAACATGTCGTAGTGCAGACACTACAACAAGCATATCAAGGCAGTTCACATTTGTATGCATTAAATCTTGAACTTGATACAAAACCAGCATTTTCTTTTCATTACTTATCAGGCATTTTATCTTTTAGATAAATTTCTTCTCCCTGTAATCTTAAAGGATATGGTGTTCATAACACTTACTGAAGGTTAAGCTATAAAACTACCCAAAACAATAGCTTCAATAAACTCAGAGACATGGTCTTATCTTCAGCATAAGTCAACCTCACTGCAGTGCAACGTTTTTAGCTTGGCATTTTATTGGTTATGGGAGATGTTCTGAGCCACAAGGAGTCTTAGTCCTGCTGGAAGAAAAAAAGAATTTGAGACTTACCCTCTATTTGTGCTTTTGAAGATTCCCACTGTGAGTTTGAGTGGTTGCCTGTGAATAATATTCCAAATATGGGGTCACACTTCTACTGAATTACCCAGTAGCAGGATGTGGGTATTACTGCTTGCATAAAAACATTCACCCAAAGAAAGTGACTTATCTAAGAGAGGTTGTGATCGTGGGGTGTTCTTGGGCTGCCCAGGTAAACAGCGGAGCACAAATGGTATTTCAGGAGTATTCTCAAAGCAAGAGGTTTCTTGGTAAATATTTTCCCTGCTCCACCTTGAAATGTGTAAATTGGACAACTTTTCCTGGAATGGCAGAAAGAGAAAAAGATTGATGAAAGCTATGCTTTAGCTATTCAAGAAGAAAAGCAGCCCCCTTTGGGCCATTGCAACTCAGAAAAAAATGTAACCTGCATTAATTTCAGCTGCAGTTCATGTATCTTCTAGAAGAAGAGGAAATAATTAAAATAGTCTTGACTTTTTTTTCTTAGATGAGAAAGGTTAGCCTTCTCTCAAAATTATTTAATCTTTTCAGACCTCTTGCAGCCATTCACAACATTAGACAGCCTTAGAATGATAAAGATAAAATTAATGCCTCACTTTTATGTAAGATTTATCAGGCCAACATTAATCATTACTTGGTTAATTCAGCAGACAAAGAAAAATAATCACCAGGTCTCAAAAAAATGGAATGTTTTGCGGGCCCATTACATCTACACATTTGCTAACCTTGCTAGAGCTGCTGAAGCTCAGCAGAGGTGATTGATACAACTAAAATCATATTATTCCTTGCTAAAAAACAGGTCCTAGTAGATGAAGTAAAGTTTCTGATTTCAGAGAGGCCAAGCAGGGGCTTTTGTGGTCAAGTTAGGAAAAAAATTGAATCTTCATGTTAACAATAAACTAGAAAATTTAAAAGAATTCTGATTAAGAATTGATTAAAAGAAGGCAATTTCAAGATTTGTAGGAAGATTATTATTCTTATTTTGCTTCCTTTCCATTTTTGATTCATTTTCTGATATTCATAGAATTATAGAACAGTTTGGATTGGAAGGGATCTTTTAAAGGTCATCTAGTCCAGCCCTCCTCCAATGAACAGGATTATTCTCAACTAGGTCAGGTTGCTCAGAGCCCCATCCAACCAAACCCTGATGGCTTCCACACTTCATTGGGCAACTTGCTCCAGTGTTTTACCACACTCTTTGTAAAAAACCTCCTCCCTTATACCCCACCTAAACACACCCTCCTTTAGTTCAAAACCATTTCCCCTTGTTCTACTGCAACAGGCCCTTACATAAACCTTTTCACCCACCTTTCTCATAGGCCCCCTTTAGGCACTGAAAGGCTGCAATGAGGTCTGCCTGGAGCCTTCTCCTCTGCAGACTGACCAACCCCAACTCCCTCAGCCTGTCTTCCCTTGTCCCTGAGGGCAGTTTCTTTCTCAGGAGGCAGAAGAATAACTAGAATGTGCATCCATGCTGAGATGCTGTTTTGCCTTTTGTCTGCCCATACTTGAAAAATTCGTATCAGTTTACATTTAAAAAAATAGCAAATCAGAAATGTCATTGTTCACAATGTAGGTGAAACCAGCAGTTTCATTTGTATCCTATAATGTACAGCAACAAAAAAAATTAGGTGGGAAAATTGTGTGAAAAATTACAGTGCAAGACAATCTGACTATAGATAACAGTTGTAGAAATATGAGATTGCCCTCATAGAACTGGGTATATTCACATGAAGAAAGTAATTAGAGAATGACAGATAAACATCAGGGCAGAGATCACTGGGGAATTATGATAAATTTCTTGTTCCTGTGATCATTAATCAAGAGATATAGGTGTTGTTGATCTCTTGAGGTAGGAGAATCCTGGATTTCTGTCTCTGCTTCACAAATTATTTATGTTCTCATGTTATCCACCTTTCAGCTCTGTGGTAGATTTGAATCATTCCATTCAGTTAGTTAGAACAAATTAAATGCTAAGATATTAAAAAAATATGCGGAAATTAGAACAGTAGATGGACAAGGCAGCCTAAGATTCTCCATCCGGTAAAGGAATATTTTAAGCAGCAGAAAATATTTTTTGTACAATTCCTACTGCACCAGTGTAAAAGGCTTAACCAGGTAATAACACAGCAGGCTGACCATTTGGTTGGGCTTTTTTCAAAGTAGGCTTTAGAATTTTAGACTGATTTTTGAATTTTGGCTTTCAATTATACTTAATCCTAGGGGAATTAATTATAAATATGAAATAAATGTACATTAACAGATAGGTCAGGACACAGTTTGAACCTTTTAAATACAAGATTTTAAGATTGCTGCAGTCTAGACCTGATTAGAGATGAAAAACAAGTAAGATTAAATGACCAGATCCCATCACAGTGGTGGATTAATTGCCCCAGGTGTTCCTTATGATATGCCATGATGTTTAATGAGTTCATTAATGACTTGGAAAGGTGAAAGAACAGCATTTCAACAAGGTCTGTTGAGAAAACTAAGTTGTATACCTGTACAGGACCTAAGAGAATATTAAAGAAACTTAAGTAAGATAGGTGAAAAGTCAGAGTGATAACAAAGAGCATCAAAATCCAGCTGCAAAGAAAAATAATCTGTTCAACCTGGAAAGCATTCAGCTGATTATATCATCTAAAGGAGACCTTGACAGTCTACACAGATCAATGTGCAACTGCAAATCTGCTGCAGGACTGTGCAATGGGTTGTGGCAATTGCCAGTGTGGAGAGCAGTGGAGTGGCTGTCATGAAATGACTACAGGAACAGAGATGTAACACGGTGGGCTATGTGTCACCCAGCCTCCAAGTGGATGGGGGAAAGAAAAGAATCTCCCTAGAGATGATAGAGGTTGCTTACTCTACCTGAGTCTGTACAGTACTGTGTGTTCTGGAGCAGGCCCTCAGGGACCCAGAGCTTGATTTGTTTGGAAAGTGAGGGAGCCACTCAGTGCAAGAAAGCAGCAGAAAGCTCAGCACTTTTTCAGTATTTCAGGTGTGAAATTCACTACCATTAGAAATCATTGAGGCTAAGAATTCAGTAAGATAGAAAAGGACTGAACAATCATATAAATATCAAGACTACATAGACCTATCATTAAGTAATGATTTTTAAAAATTGTTAATAGCTATCATGTAGCACTCACTGGCTGCGAGGTTTGTATAACTTCCTCTGAAGCTCAGGGTGCTACATGTATTATTTGGACAACAGAAGCTGAAAATAACTTACATTTCTGAGCCAATACAGAAAAAATATTTATAGTCCTACCATAACATGTTAATAAAGACATCAAATATATGCTAAGATAATCTTCAAAATTACTGACCTGATCTTTAAAAATCCACTTATTTGCTTATGACTATCTAAACTCAGACAATTGCAAACAGAACACTGCCTTTCCTCAGCAGAAATCTCTCTCAAATGTCAGTTCAGTTGAAAACTAAGACATGTAATGTTTTCTTTTCTGACTTCATGTTTTCTGTATTTATATTCGGTCAAGGACAATCCCTTTCCCCCATCAATGTCAATGTCTGACAAAGACAAAATGTGCTTTGGAATAGTAATAAAAAAACCACCCCTGCATAACCCTGTCCTGATATGAGTAGATATTTGCATGACATCCAGCCTCATAACCTCCTTCTTAAGCACTCACCAATAGTTCCAGCAAGCTGCCAGCCACCAGGTCTCCTCACCAAACTTACAGCTGAGTCAGAGAGAAATAGTGGTGGAGAAACCTTGGCATAGTCTGGTCTTTCCTATAATGGGGTGTCATGTACCCAGCATTAACCAATAAACACATCCATGTATGTGAAAGAGGGTGTCTTGGGTTATAGAACCAAAAGTGTACATTCTATTTCATTTGTTGAAAGCAGTTGGGGAGATGTTTTTCTTTATCTCTTGTAACTCTGGGAGGAGGGGGGGTGGATGCCTTCTGATAATGGGCCAGCTGTTAAAACCAAGTGGGGGGGCAGGGTTTCTTATCTCTTTCACCACCCGCCCTCCCTCCAGGGGGATATTTTCTGCTGATGGGCCATTAAGGCTCACCAATGACAGGACACATTCCATCATCCCATTGTGAGATGCTCCATCCAGTGGGGGGAGCCAACCATTCCTACCTGGATAAAAACTGAGACACAGGAACACAAAGGTATCTGCTTCCACCGGATTCCTGGAGGAAGATCAGACCCTTCTCACCATCACTGGACCCTTTTCTCTCAGGATCATCTTTGCTCCAACAGCACCACATCTGCCACTCCAGGAGGATTTACTTTGGGACTGTTTCCAATACCCTGACCAACAGGGTGTCAGGTTGTATCTCTGACTCTGTCAGGGTTTCTAGGATTGTTGTTTGTTTGTTTTACTACTACATTTGTTAATATTCCTAGTAAAGAACTGTTATTCCTATTCCCAAATCTTTGCCTGAAAGTCCTTAATTGCAAAATTATAATTTGGAGGGGGTGAGGGGTTTACATTCTCCATTTCAAGGGAAACTCCAGCTTTCCTTGGCAGATACCTGTCTTTCCAAACCAAGACAGAGGGGAGTGTTGGCCTTGGGGGAGGCAGAGGAAGAGTGGCTCCTGGGGAGAAAGGCACAGTGTGTCACCTCTCCTTCCAGCCACAGCCTGAGTGTGGCATTGTCAGGCTTCCACATCCAGATAAAGGTTACCAGTGCCTCTCTGCTAAAGGTGTGTTCCATGAACACTGAGATGGGGAGAGAGGGTAGTGTTGGGGGAGTTGCATTTCCTCAGAAGTGAACTTTGTTATCTTTTTTGACATAGCTACTGCACTGAGTAGCTCTAGCCTGTCAGAATGCTGAAAATGTCTTCTGTTTTCATCTCAGGAAAAGATGCACAGCTGAATCAAGGAATGGCTGTGTAAGTGATGTTGGATTCTATGATTTGAGCCCCAAAAGGTCTTAAACAGTCAGATTTATTGTCTATCCACTTTTATGACTCTTAGTTGTATTTATTCTCTGATGTTTACCAGCAAATGTCTTTACGTGAGCTTTGGTTTGTAGGCTTTCATATTGCTAAATCATTCTTTAAGCTTGAGATGTTGCTTCTGTTGAACATCAATTCCTTGAGATAAACTATTAACATGAATCATTTCTGAAAGTACGTCGTGCAATATGAACTTCATGTTGAGTCAATCATTCACTGTGATTGAAAGAAGAGATGACCTTCACAGAAGCAACACATCACAGCTGAGTATCCCAGGACCCTCTTCTCCACTGTCAGTCGTGGCTGCTTTTGGAGCCCATGCAGACTTAATCATCTCTCAAAAATAGGTTGAAGATTATTTTCCTTTATGTGGTTAGGTCAGTGGAGCTTTAAATAAAGGATTGACAAAAACTGAGGCCTTTACTGAGTCACAGAGACCACTTTATCGCTTCAATGCAGGTTTCACAGTGGACTTAAAGATAAGTGTTAAGTTGTACTTCTGTCAGTTTGTTTCCTTTTCCTCGATGTCCATTGAGTAAAATCTTTTTAAAAAGTCCTGGCAGCAGATTTTTTTTGGTCTTCTTACTAAACAGGCCTAAATTTGCAGAGGCACTGGGGCATCTCCCTCTGCTAACTGTGGCCCCAGACCTGAGGCCTGGATCCTGCATGCCTCAACTTGTGGTGAGGGATGAAGGCATAAACTTGATCACCCTACGAATTTGACAAGCACTTTTAGTTGTCCAGTGCTTGAGCACAAGTCCTTTTGTAGGAGGAGATGGTATTTTACATTAGCACCCATTCCTGTACAACTACTACAAAAGTGTATCTGGTAAAAAAAAAAAAAAAAAAGGAAAAAAAAAAAAAGATTTGCTGTTAAAAGGCACAGGTTTTATAACAGATTCTGGTTTGGGTGTCCTTTGGGATCTTGGATTTGTCACTCACCCTTCCAGTACATCAGCTCTTTCTCCTGTAAATTAGCCTAATTATATGTTCCTGCTTTATAAAATCAGTGGGAGGCCTGGCTCAGGCTGGTTCAGCCTGGTTCATTCATTAATGATTTAAAAGAGCTTGGAGATTACTGTGCGTAAAGGGTCATAAAAGCGAAGTTAAATGCAAAGGAGAGATTTGAAAGAAAAGGAAAAAAGAAAAAAAACCCCTGTATCAGTTCCACCCACTTTCACAAAATTAGTTTTTCCCTCTCCTCATGTGCTTCATTCTGCAATATAAAATATTACAGGTATTTTCTTTTTCTTTTGGTAAGCACCCAGAGTTTGGGGACACTCTTCTCATTTGTAAATGTCATTTTATTCTGAAGATTATCTGATTTTATCAGAGTAATTATCTGCTTCCTAAGCAGTATTTCTGCTGCTGAAATTCTGTATTTCAACAACTCTAAGTACCTCAACAAGACCAAATATGCAACTTGTATTTGCCTAAGTTCACATTTGCGTTTTATTTTAAAATGAATCAGTTACAGCAATTACTTCCTAGATATTTGAATGAAAAAAATCACTTGCATACAAGATTTGGCCAATACATACAGGACACTCTCAACTTACTGACCCCACAATATTCTCTTCAATGAATTATGGCCAGCATCAAATATTGATCACGTAGTTTGAAATAATTCAAAAAGACATTCAAGAAACTAAAAAGGCAATTACTGAATACCTTTCCCATAGAAAAAGTTTCACCTCAGCTCCTTCTGTTGAGTAATGTGACACAACGTAAGAATTTTGCAGCTCCAAAATTGAGAAAATATATTATTAACATGATTCTGAATAATCTTACAAGTTGCATAGCTGGATAAAATTGTAAAATTAATGCAAAATCTTACTGCTGACAATTAGGTAAACACTAACATGTTAGGACTGCATTTGGAAAAATAATTTTGTATAGTATGTATAGATGTACTAGTGAGAAAAAAAGTGAGATGGATCATAGAAAAGGTACTGACATTGTACTTAAAGAGTAGTGAATTGAGGGTTGTTTGCAGCAAGAAATGCCGTGCCCAAAGGTGGTGATTTCAAATTCAGAATGTTATCCTGTTCATTTCTCACTGTGCAGGGTCAATGTATAGATATGTCCCACTATCATGCATGTTGCTTATACTCAAAAGCAGTTTAACTTTTTCCTGGTAGATATTGGAATGAAGGAATATTCTTTGTACGTCATCCCTTAGGACTGTGGCATTTAAAGGTCATCATGTAGAGCATCTTCCAAACAACTACTATCAACATCTAGTATTGACTGGTAATGATTATGTATTGTTAAAAGGATTTTCTCTCAAACAGAAATAAATGTTTTTCATATTGTTTCCTGCTTCTCAGAGAAATAGAAAAAGATAAGATTTCCAGTATTTATTCTACTGTCTGCGCATGGATGTGAACAGCCCCTTCAGAGTTTAATCTTTATAGCAATATTTTCTTTATAGATATTACAACCTTGAGTTGAGATTTTGACATCAAATACAGTAAATTTTAGTGTTGAGAACTGACAACAGCGATAATAACAAAACATCCCTAAGGCTGTGTGCCAGCAAAGAGGAGTTCTGAAAGTAACAAAATACATAGTGTATCATCAAAGTCAATTGTCCCCTTTCATTTCTTGAGCCTCTGCCATGATATTTTCAGATTGCCCATAGAAACTAAGGAGAAAGACAGGAGAGCTAATTGATAGCAACTGGTTTTAGGTGCAAACAAAAACTGAAACACAGTCCAATGCAGCGAGATGCAGGTCTATCAGAGGTGGGCTGGTTCCCAGAGAACATCTGTCATCTTTTGGCCATCACAAGCCTTGTGGAACCTGTAAGTATAATTGCTAGTTTCAAGTCAGGTTAAATCAGGTAACAGTCACATTCCTCTTTATTATGAAACAAGATCAGACTGTGTCCCGATCACAAACCAGTACACAAGGTTGGGATAAACACTGAGCTATGAGGGCTGTGGGTGTGTTCTGGTACTGCCTTTTTTCTTTTTTCTTTTTTTTTTTTCAGCAGCAGACAAAATAACCCTTTGCCCATGTCTGTTTCTGCTCTTCCTCGTTTTCTACCGTCCCAAATTGGGCATAAGGTTGTATGCTAAGGCAAATCCATGAAAAAATCCACTTGTGGTGCTTTTAAATTTTTTTAAAGGTTTGCAAATATAAGAAAAAGAAAGTATTACCTTGGAGCACGTCAGTGATCAAGCATACACTATAATCCCATAAACATTTGCACTGGTAATTCAGAGAGGACTTAATGCAGAGTAGAGGGACTAAAACAAGTAAAAAAGTGCAGAGTGGAAGGATCCTTTTAAACTATATTTGTTGCTGGAGAAAATGTCTGTAGAACTACTCCTTATGAGTTTTCCCTGGTGTCTGAATGGAACTACAGAGACTGAGTGTTGCTCTGACCTGTTTGTAAATATATTTGAGTCAGATGCCACCACAAAGGCAGCAGGAAAGCCCAGAAGATAGCAAAGGAATCGTGGTAGTGGCTAAGGGACAGTGTTTCAGGACTAGGGAGTGGGTAGAAAAACTTGAAATGGTGATTAGGGATTATGAGCAGTCTCCTTTTGACTGATTCCTAATGTGTTCAGACAAGCAAGAACTGATGATGAATTCTCTGAGGATAAATAGAAATATGAGGCAAATTTTTAATGATATTTAATTTTTTCTGCTGCTAGAAACAACTCACCAAACTCAAAGAACTTAATAGCTACTTAGCCTAAAAGATTAACACTATTATATGCAGCAGAACTGACAGAGAAAGCATGAGTATCCTGAAGAAGTAGCTTCAGTATTAATTACAGTAATTATTTATGATCTATTTGTTAAGCAGTGACAGTGCACTTAGGACTGCATACAGCCAAACCAATGCCTGAAGCAAGCAGGTGCTGACCATCTGCATCTTGTGTCTTTGGTGAACACTGAAAATGTTGACAAGGGACTCTAAGCTGGAAAGGAAACTGTTCATATACTCATAGAAGATGTTTAATATCTTTAAATACTAATATTGTTATAATGCTTAATTGTTTTAAAGTTTGAATGCTTTCTAATAATTTTTCTCACAAAGAAGCAACCACTAATAGCTGTATAAATAAATGGGACACTGAGATTTGCATGACTAGGGCATGATCATCCTCCTGTACTCAGCCTGAATCCCATTCAGTTCTGGGCCCTTTACTAAAATAGAGACACTGAGGTGCCAGAGCATGTCCAGGGGAGAGCAATGAAGCTGGTGAATGGTCTGGAGCACAAGTCTGATGAGGAGTGGCTGAAGGAGCTGTGGGTTTATTGCTCCCCACAACTGTCTGAAGGAAGGGTACAGCAAGGTGGTCTCTTGGATTGGTCTCTTCTCTCTGGTAACAAATGATAGGACAAGACAGAACGGCCTCAAGTTGCACCAGAGATGATTTAGTTTGAATATAAGGAAAAAATTTCTCGAGTTACTGGGCTGTCAAGCACTGGAAAAGGCTGCTCAGGGAAGTAGTTGAGTCACCATTCCTGCCTGGAGGTATTTAAAAGACATGCAGACTTGGCACTTAGGAACATGGTTTAGTGGTGGGCTTGGCAGTGTTAATTTAATGGTTGGAGCCGAGAATTTTAAAGGACTGTTCCAACCTAAATGGCACTATGATTCCAAGGAATGAGATACCTAAGGTCTAAACCTATCTCCCCACAGTTTTAACAATTTCAGTCCAGTTTACCTCTTTTAGCTGAGATCTACTGATTCATGTTCCCTTCCCTTCCAATCTTGTCCCTTCCCAGAGTCCATTTCAACCAGCTACCCATCTGCTTGATCAGGATTTTTATTGTTGCTGTGCTGTAACTCACCTCTAGCACTGATGTGTAAAGAGCTGCTCTTCATTTATTGGAAACTAGAGGTACAGCCAATAAATTTACTGACCTCCACCTCATTTAGGGTACTCCTCAGGTACTAGGGTGCCTGCATTTTTCTGAACACTAGGGTCATGACAACACTTCTTACCTTAATGGATTAATGTAGGTAAGCTTTTTGGAGGACTTGATACTTCTGAAGGAGCGATTTGAAAGATCAGAGGATCAGAACTGGAAGGAAATTCCACATGTAATAAATTACATGTATCAGCAAGACAAAATATCACTGTGGATGATGTAAAAGAGTATAAAAGTGGTATTTAGACAGATCTGTGAAGCATAAAGGTAGGAAAACTATATTGATTCTCAACTGGCAATGAATGAATGACACAGTAAAACAAATAATATGGTAATAAAATAAATATCCTGTTCATGGGCTCAGATGCACAGCTGAATTATCCCAGCTATTTGGGATATGATATCTCAGTTGAGCCATGGTAACTGGCTATCCAAAAGGTTTTCACTTAAGGGAAGCATGAAGTGAAATGTGCAGGTTTCAAGCTCTGCTAGAGATTTTCAGCAGGCTCAGGAGATGTTTCTGGTATGGGGATTTGGCAGTGCTTTAAGTCATCATAACTCAGCTGTTCATCCAAGTTCTTAGATACGCAGCTATGGGCACACCAAATTTTGCTGTTTGCTGCCTTCAGAATAGGAGAGTTTGCAGATTCACTGTTCTGCATAAATGCTTTAAAAGACTCATTTTTGATCAGTGATTTATTAATAAACAAACATAGTCCAGACATCCCCAGACAAATATGTGGAGGCAAAGCAAATGTAATGAGTCTGAAGCAGAGCGCTCCCATGATGTGTCAGGCCTGTAAGTGCCCTGCAGAGGCAAAAAGCCTCACAGCTCCTCTCTTCACTTGTCTGTGACGGTTTCACACCATCAAACTAATCTGGGAGGAGCAAGCCCCAACATTTTCTTTGGCACTAGTACATTCCACATGCTTATTTACCCTAACTGTCATCAAACTAAAGATAAATCTGACATCAATATTGCTTTTTTGAAAGGCCTACCAGACAAGATAAATGTAATACAAGCTGCAGCATTCTCTCTGAGTTCACATAATGGGGAAATTTCAAAAACTGTAACACTTGCCTCTCTTACCAACGATTTGTAACTCATAATTACATTGATACATGTGCCATGTCAGCAACAGCAGTGAAATTCATAGTATTTTTTATGTGAAATGTACTGTTTTATTGCATTAATTCACATTTAATGTGTACACAGTAATAACCATAAAATATGATAACCAAAGCTATGTATTTTCTTCAGAACCTTCATTTACAGAGCTTTCAAAAGAGTCCAAGGAAATTAAAATATCAGTCAGTTTACCTGCAGGATATAGAGCCAAAGCACTACGCACTATAATTTTTTACAAGCAGTCCCTTCCTCTCATAATATCCTATCTCTGATAAAATACAGTAGTCATAATACTTGTACATATTGTCAAAACTGCTGTGCACAAACTTGAGATTTTAGAACTAGAGGAGACTGCATCACTGGAGAGAAACTGTGTCACTCCCAGTGGCTCAAGGAAAGGACAGCTGTAATGAAGGTACCAAATTCAACCATTTCTTGTCAATAGCATCCATAACGCAAAGATGTCACACTTTGTTGGGAAACAGCTCCTCTTGATAAGATGCACAGACAAATTAATAAGGACTAAAGGGAGCCAAAGTCTTCAACTCCCCTCTTGAAAAGAGAAACAGCAATAATAGGGTCTATGGAAAAATTAAAAAAAACCAATATAATGTTTTTGTCTTTCCTTTGTCTTGTTTTACCAGCTGCCAGGGCTAAATTACACTAATGTAATATCATGTAATGATCTAAATTGAACACAAACCCCCTCTTCATTACAAAAACAATGAAAAAAAAAGATACAATATAGTCCAATAAATCCACCCTCATTCAAGAAAGAAGTAAATAAAAATAGTTATAGCTTTTTCTGACATTGGACAAAACTTTTGGAAGAGATAAAGCAATTAACTCTTCTTTACAGAAGTTAAAATAAAATTTCAGGAACATTTTTATTTGTTAGTCGTTTAATTTGAATTACACACATGAAAACCAAGCAAGCAGTTGAATAGTTAAGTAATAATTGCACATAAGATTTATACTAGGTGTAAGAGCAGGAACCAGAAGTACAGAATAGATATCACTGGAATCTGAAAGATAAAAGCAACCTCTGATAGATTATGATTCATGAGTTGGATGGATTTACTTGGAATGGCAGAAGCACGCAACATTTGATGGCAAGAAACAGGCATAATCAGAGCTGGCTTTTATCAGCTTTGGGTTGCCAGAACTTTGTGCCAGTACCTGTCACAGATCAGAAAGAATTTCTCTCTACTGCAACAAAATATTCAGTAAGAAAAGCACCTTCTTGCCTTCCAACTCTTGAACATTTTAGACTGGTGTAAAGAGGGAAGATGACTTGGCACAGAAACATAAGAGTTGCCCCCATGACTCTGAACAATAACAATTCTAGTGCAGGAAGGAGGTTCCACAGCAACCTATTCTTAGGATTTTAGATATTAGCTAACAAAATATTCTTAGCTCTATAAGAAAATTACTTTCACACTACACAAGAAACCAAATGACAGGAACAGTACCAGAATTAAATATGCATTTAGTTTGGAGAAAGTTCCATTTGTTACTACCAGATGCAAATTTTCACTCCACATAACCTACTTTTTTAAATTATTTCTTCTTATAATTTATAAGCACTCCTTAAAACTGTTTTAATTTGAAATATCTCTGGTAATTCCATAAGGTTCAAAACTTTTCTTGTGCAGAAATCCATGGTGCTGAGATATCTGTTATGACTGAATGGGATTCCTGGTAAAACATGCAGGTGGAGGTTCATGTCCATGGGTGCAAAATATCAGAAGAAAGCACTTAGTACAAGACTGCAGGGCAGTGACACAGATGAACTCCAAAGCAAAGCGCTGAGATCTCTTCTGCTTCCAGAGAAGACTTTTGATTCTCTTTGGAATTTCTTAGTCACCCTTGTGTTCAGCTGATTAAATTTGTTTGTAGATGTCCTGAAGATTATATTGACAGCTATTCCTGCTTACATCTTAAGTGGCAAGAAGTTGAAGGGTATGAGTTGACATGATATGACAAATGGAAAAAACTAAATGCACTGTTGTGTAGCACTTACACTCATCTCCTGATCACCCCGTGGCATTTTGGCTGTGTTGGGACCGGAAGTCAAATGAATGGATGACATTTGGTTTTGCTAAAAGAGCTGTGTTATTGCTGATTTATAGCTAAATTCCTTCATAAGTACACAGATTAGCAGGGAAGGTGAAAGTTATCTAGTCAGAAGATTTGTAGAGTTCTTGAGTCTCACTGGTAATTTCACTGGAAAATACATTATCTAAGCCATAAATTTAAAACAATTACGAAGAAATAAAGCAGATGGAATAAAATCTTGATTGAAAATGACCACACAGTGTGTATGTCTGCAATTATTACAAATTATAATATCCCTTTTAGGTGTATCTGCAGATTTAAGACCTGATATTACTTCTACTTCAGTATAAATCAGTTAAGTAGATCCACTGAAATTATCAGACTTACTTTGGTTAAGGAAAAAGAAAAATTTCTAGAGAAAAATCAAGCTAAGAATTGAAATGTTATACTTACATAGCAGATAATATGATCCACATCATATAAATTTATTGCAGTTTTAGGTAGAATAGGTCTAAATCTAAGTAGCTTTTTTTTCCCCAGTAACTGTTTTACTATTGTAAATAAAAGTAGATTTTCTGAAAATAAATTAATTTATCTAGAAATGTTATTTCTAGGCACACTGATTCCTGAGAGAACATTATTAGGTATCAGAAATGACTGGTTTATGGAGCAGCTACCCAGGGAAGAGATATCTGCCCATACAGAGTCCCCTAATAGTGACCACATTAGTGACCACATTATCTTCATTATGGGAAAGGGAAAGGTCCCAAATGTGCTACAGTACCAAAACCTTTAAAAGTAGAAATAATATAAAATGGTGAAACAGTGAAATAAAAATGAAAAACAACCATCAGAGGAGTAAAATACTTTCAGGAAGACAATTTAGAGGTTCTATATCAGAGATACAAAAAAAAAGTATATGCAATCATTAAAAATACAAATTAGAAACAAAAAGTCACCTGGCCTGTGTTAAATACTAAAGCTGAGAAAGCTGTCAGAAATGAAGACTGGGAGCTGCATAAAACAAACAGAAGAGAAAGGAGTATAAATGGCAGAAAGCTGAGTACAGAGATGCTGTGTGACAGGCCAGAAGGGATTTGAAGGAGTAACAGTAAGGACAGGTAACCTATTAATAAAACTTTTTTCAAACATACCATTACCAGAAAGCCTGACAGAGATTCAGATGGGACCAATAGGCAATCAAGGTATGAAAGGAACATTCAGGGAAGATGAGGCTATTGCTGGAAAGCTGTATTAATTTATTGCATCAGTGTTCATTACAGAAGAGAATGAGGTCCTGATATCAGTCATTCCTTATGGGAGATAAGGCTGAGGAACTGGCTCAAATTCAAGTGTCAATAGAAAAGGCTTTAGAGCAAATTGACACACTGAGCAGTGAGAAATCTCCAGGAACAGATGGTATTCACTGAAGATTTATAACAGAGCCCAAATATAAAATCGCTAAACTACTAACAGTGGTGTCTAACCTACTGCCAGAGGAACAGAAGGTGGGAAATGTGACACCAATCTTTATGAGGGACTTTAGAGAGATCTTGGACCCATAGACTGCAAGACTCTTTCTGTACAGGCAAATGGTAAAACTGTAATATAGGATGAGATTAATAGACACCTGGACAAACAAAGTATATTGCATAATACACTGTCCTAGTGAGGGAAGAGATCTCTTACAAATGTATTTGAATTTTTTAAAACTCTCAACAAGCATGTGAATTACAGCGATCTTAATGCTATGGAATAGATGGATTTTTAAAGGGCTTTTGATATATTTCTCCATTAAAGGTTTCTACAAAATAAATTACCATGTGACTAACGGGAAGCTGTTGCCATGGATTAGTAATGACAAAGGCAGATGACAAAGAATCGCTGTAAGTGGTCAGCCTCCTCAACCAACAAATTCCCTAAATATCTGTAGTTGGATCTGTATGGTTCATCATTCTCCTGTGCTCCTCTTGGCAGAGGAACTTTGAGATGTAAGACAGCATGGACTTCCAGAGCTCACTGGAAAGGACAGTAAAGTAAAATGGCAAATAAAGCTCATTATCAGTAAGTGCAGGATAATGTATTTGGAGTAAATCGGTCTTGATTACTAAAAGAATGGGCTCTGAATTAACTGTTTCTATCCTGGACAGAGAATCCAGGGTTACTGGGGTTCATTCTATAAGATAATCTCCAAGTTGATGGCATAACTGGTGTCAACTGCAGTGTTAGAATTTCTCAGGAAAGGAACTGAGAGTAAAACAGAAAACAACTTAATAAAACTCATGTGTGTAACACATTCAATGCTGCATATTCCAGATACCCTGTTTCAAAAACCTTTCAGCAGAACTAAACAGAGGTAAAGATGGCAATAATCTTGGCAAAAAAAAAAAAATCTACAGCACATCTTAGGTTAAAAACATCACAGACATTTATAAAGCAAAAAAATTATTTCAGCACTGTAGGTAGCAAATTGTTATTCACTGTTTTTCATCATGTTAAGAAATGGAGCACATTCAGATTGCAGCAGTTTTAAAGCAAACAAAAGTAAATGCTTTTATACATCATATAACTGTGGAACTCATTGCTTTAGGGTGGAGACCAAAATTAAAATGAATCAAGAAAAGGATTAGATGAGTCCCTGGGGAAGAAGCTCATTAATGAATTTAAACACAATTCTACAGATGTTGCCTCTGTTTCAGGAAATCCAAACAACGAACAAAAGCTGGAATAGAATAGAAGGGGAAAAGATGCCTCTACATGCTTTGTTTCTTAAATATCTGTCTTTGCCTTCTGTTGGAAACCTTCATGTCACCAGGAAGGCAAGGCCTTCTATAGTCAAGAATTAATCAGTAGTAGTATACACTGTAAAGCTTTTTTGTCCTATATTGTTAGCAGTGTGAGATTAATAGTGAGCTGAAATACAAAATGTAAATTTAGGCTGTGACTAACTGAAGAAACTTTCTAACTTTTTTTTTACTTTTATTACTTGCTGTCATTTATGAGGAAATGTAGACCAGTAATATCTCTTCTGTTCTTGGACTTGGTTTCGTAGATCCAGTCTTTGTTTCTACAGAAATGCTTAAAAGAAGAAAAAATATTGATGAGCTCATTTCTTAAAAATGTTTTAAAAGGCCTAAAACAGGTTTCAGGGGTAAATACACAGCAGGACCTGTATCTGTTCACAAACAGACATAGGCACAATGCACAGATAAAACCAGAGATGCCAACACAACAGAGTGCCAATTAATTTGTTGGAGTTCCTCAAGTCTGAGAAAAAAGGGCAAAGAAAATGTACCTTTTACATTTTCTAATAAGAACTTCTAATGAGCAAGAAATGAAGCTGAGAAATTTGTTGTCTTATGTGAGTCATGTTTCCAAATTCAGACTTGAGAAATGAGAAAAATTCCCTAGTTTTCCACCATTTGTCTCAGAAGTATGCAATTTTCCCCTCAGCCCAAAGCTCACCTTTTAATTAGATTGCCAAGAGACCTCCTGTGCAGCACCTCCTTTCTTGAGGGCTCCTGCCCAAGTTCTGCCTCTCTACATGAACAGAAGATATGCTTCAGCTTTTCCTCTATCCATAGTGGAGATAAGAGAATATAAAGAGAATCTTTTAACTTCTGTCAAAAACCTGAGATGTTTTGGTGTAACACAGACCCAAATGCAGAACTGCAGAGATAGCAAATTCCTCTAAGTGTGTATGATGGATACAAACAACTAGTAGAAAGCCTGTTCAAGCAGCATCTTCCTCAAACAGCTACAGAGCCTGTAAGATTATGCTGGGAAAAAAGGGGTTTTCTGCCACTTCATGTTACTCATATAAGAGCTATTTATGCACTCACGGATCAAGCTTAATTTTAAGCAGGCACAACAGATCAGGTAAACGAAGCTACTTCCCTGAATGAAATCTCACACAGCTGGGGTAAACTGTGCCACATGCACACAACCCTCATGGGCTCTGCAGCTAAGGGCAGCTGTGCTGGGCGGGGGGGTGGGGATGGCTGCTGCACAGAGACTAAAAGGGGCACAGCTGGCTGCATTCATCTCACTTCACACTAACCTATTAAAAAAAGAAGTATTTCTACTCCAAGGAAGCCTTTTAGGCTGCCTCTAGAGTCTGTACACCCTCCACAGGGAGGCTTATCCTCTTTTCTCAGGTAGTATTTAGGATGGGATTAATTGGTCTGTTTTTCTCCATTGGGTATTAGAGGAAGCCTAGCTGAGGGGTTCACATTGGGTGTGTTTTGCTTGATTAGGTGAGGAGAATTCTATCCATGATTTTTAAAAATCAAGCATAACTTGTGTCCCAGAAATTGCTGTGTGAGTGGAGTAGGTACATTTTGTACCTCAGACTTTAGCTTCCTCAGGAGATACTAAACAAAAGATAAACGGTGCTTCTTGAGCAATACTTGTAACCTTATAGTGTAAATGTTAAATAGGAACCACACGGTCTCAATAAAGCTAGAGGCTGCTGTAACGAGCAATTCAATTCAGCACAGAGCCCAAAGGTAACAATCACAGAGCACTTCAATTCTTTAGTCCCACTGCTATGTAACAGCATCAGTATCAAGTTGCCATCAGCATGTGAATGATGTTCTGCTGTCCTTCTCTCTTCCTCCCCAAAACTCACTGTGACATATGAACTGTTGTATCTGGCTCTGCAGAAGTCACAGAGCAGCATCTAAAAGAATACCTGAGCCCTTTTATTTTATATTCTGCCTTGTAAGGACTTTTCTGAAAGTTGGAATGTGTATAACAGATAACATAATCTAGGGAATTAGTAGAAATCTAACAGCTGAGAGAAATACAGGAGCGGCAGCTTGGTTTAATTTATGGGAGAGCAAAGCCAATCCCTGATACCAAATCTTCTCTAAGCTTTATTTTTTCAGTGCCAATAAACTGTGAAAATTAGTGCAATGAAGTCCAATTTAAAAATAAGCATTATTTTGCATTATTATGCAAAACATGCGTGGTGGTGTCGCATAAATATAGCATCTACTATGAGATTTACACTTTGCAACTGTGCACTTGACAAACGTTTTTCATTCTTGCTTGCAATTGATATCCCAGTACGTTTTCTGAATGTATTTTTGTCTCACAGAAGCCTAGTGCCACGCCGTATTATGTTCCACATGTAAGCAGTTAGGAGAATATATGCCAGCCACCAGCATTGTACAAGTCAAAAGTGATTTACCATGGATATATGTGCCTCTTGATGAATATTTCTAAGATTATACAGCTGTTGTTTATCAAGTATCATTTATAAAGCATTACACGACAGTAGGCTGTAAAGAATGCATGTGTAAGCTTGTAAAATGAAACATAATGCTTGGCAATTTAAAAAAATATATTCATTGTAGATTTAATTGTTGAATAGTTATGTTGATTTATACCACACAAATGGGGACTTTATGATTCACAATGACTTAGCAGACAATGAACTTCATTGCACCACTAAAGTTGGTTTATGGGATTTAGTTGCAAAAAAGGTTAAGTGTGTTCATAGGGATCAGTCCTGCACTCTCTGCACTGCTGAAACTCTGCACTGTTCTTGACTCCAGTTGTTCAAACAGAAGCACCACTGCGATCAGTCCACCAAGCTGACTGAGTCTAAAAGTTTATGAGACAATTACTTACAGACTTGGATTAATTCGGGTAGTAACATCAGTCCTTTGTCTAATAGGTCATTAATTAAACTTTCTTCAGAAAATTGTTTGGTAGTTAAAAATAAAATGGATTGATAGCCAAACCTGCTTCAGAAAATTATACTTTTTGTTAAAAAAGAAATAATTTACCAGCAAAAAGTTCAATAGTTTGAGGGGATTGACGAAATTTTAAAAAACTGAATTTTTAATTTAGTAACTGTGATATATTTGTGCCTCACCTCTATTTTCCACTATAGCTGGACTCCCCAGAGAGACAGTAACTCCCATAACTCCCATGCTACGTCAAAGTGAGACACTGCTAATATCAAACCTGTGTACCATGAGAGACATAGTCCAGTGAGCTGACAGATCAGGGTCATTCAACCTTAATGTTCATAAAGCCCTTGAGACAATATGGCAGTATTTCCAATTTCTAAAAAATTTACTTTCAGATTGAATATTTTTAATTTTTATGATTTTTCATGAGCTGTCTAAATTTTCTGAAGTAGTTCTGGTGAAATTGTACTCCTCACCATTTCTGACACCTCTGTGAACAGTCCTCACTGAGAAACCTATAGTTAAACAGGTATGGACAACACCTTTCCTTCCTGTTCTGTGAAAGAAAACTTATTCAGTACCTTGCCTGTTTAAATGGACAGAAAACTTCAATATCAAAAGTCTGTACTCTTCATAAATGCTAAAGTTGGTAAACTAAAAGAAAATGTTTCCTTAAAAAATTAAACAGTAGGTCTGACAAGTGTAGTGAGCCAAAAATAATGCAATAATGTTGGATCCCAGATGAATGTATAATTGGATGCTGTTCATCACTGTGCCTATTTTTTTTTCTCATAAGAAAGCGGAAAAAAAACCCTGTTAGTTTTCTGAATGAGTGAACAGTAACATTGTAAAATGTGTGTAACTGCTTGCATACACAGAAAAGTAAATACACACAGCATCCATGCATATGCTTTTGTCATGTGTTTGCACACCTGTGACTGCGGGAAAAGAATAAAGCTTTATTACTTCAGGTTCAATGTTAATGCAAAGTGTTTATTTACTGAATATGTGTAATAAAAACTGAATCTAAAATGCCACCACAAGAAGAGTTAAATTCTTGCAAAATACGTAGGTAGGATTATTAGATCTTTCCAGCTTTGTCAGTTGCTAACCTATCTGCTCTTGCCTGTTTCTTTAAGTTATGAGGAGTTTTCAGTATAGAATCGATGTACACGTAGCCTGCATTTTGCTCTTTCTTTTGCTTGTTTATTTTGGAAGCTTGAATCTGTACTTGTGCTTAGACGTTTGAAAAATGCCAATGCCCTGCATTAACCCATAAACCAAGTACTGAATGCAACAGGAATTTCCTACAAATATGCTGGATGATGAATACTTGGCTTTGATCTCACAGGAACACTTGGAACAGAAAAAATCAGAAGTACTGGAATTCAATTATTATGATAGTTCAATTAACCTCTATTGAACAGATGTAAAAATTATACCTAATTATACACATAGCTGACTTCAGACATGGACCTCTGCCCAACGAGGACTAATCAAAGATCACCAAATTCATTTCACTTCAGACCTTTGCTCTCAGAAATGAGTACTACAGTAAGTGATTTCACCATTAAATATCCCTCTAGCACCATAATCTTTCTAAAAGTCTGTTCGGTGCTCAATTTTATACTAAGAAACTTAATGTGATATCCCCAAGTGTTATCACAGAAATTGTAAAGGAAAGGTCACTGATAAAAAGGGGCATTTAAAATGAGCTTAGCTGAATTGCTGTAAGCCAACCCCACTTCGGCTCCACAGACATACATCAAAATGCATGAATTTGTACCTACATTTTAAATACATCCTCCTTGTGGTGACTAGAAAATGCTCTGAATTTATTCTTTTGCATGAGTTCCCGTGCAAGACTTTATTCTGAGAACCAAAATGGTACACGTAGTATAAGATGTCCCTGTACAAAATGTATTTTCTGTCTAACCATAAAGTAAATTTCTTTATTATACAGCAAATTCCTTAACTTAAATCAGCCATTCTTTAAGACAGAGGAAAGAAAGGTTTGTAATCACTTACACAGATATGAACACAAATTCTACACTACTGTATTATAGGAAAATGTTACCTGCATTGTCTGGGCAATGAAATTTTTATTGTTCTCACATTAAAAATACGTAAGAAAAAATGAGCACAAGGTTTAAAGGCAGTGTTTCTTTCTCCCAAATATCTTTGGTTTTACCCCTGTCTTACATATATTATTCGTTCACATAACTTTTCTATTGCTAGCACCATTGTTCAGGGAGGAAAAGTATTTTCCCATTCCTCCATGAGATTTGTTTTTGTTTCTGTTTCTGTCTGTTGTTGAGATTAACTGCCCATCAGCTGCCCAACTTCCTATTCTCTCCTTAGTTATTTTTATGAATACCTTTATTTTCTTACAGCTGCTGGTTTCCAGAGGGAATCTGTGGGCTGGCATTCAGAAAGAATATCCTTGAGTATTCACCACGGTCTTCTGAATAAGAAAAAAATGCCTGCTTTGTTGTAAGTTCTTGGACCCCTCTTGATGGGGAAAACTGTCATGTATCTAGACTCCTTATCAGGTACTCACCCACCCATCTAATTTTTCTTCCTAACATTCTGGTAAATGACCAGCATTGACTGGACCATATTGCTTTGGAAATTACATTGGAGTGGAAGTTCTCAGTTTTATTCAGGACCTCTCCATCCTGAATTTCCAGTGGATGTTAAATTAGTTGCTGTTGCTGTCGACCATAACTCTCCTACATTTAAGGATACATTCTTCTTCTTGGTTCCTTTAGCAATGTCACAGAATCACAGAATATCCTGAGTTAGAAGGGACTCACCCACAAGGATCGTCGAAGTCCAGCTCCTGGCCCTGCACAGGACACTCCCAAGAGTCACCCCACGTGCCCAAGAGTGTTGTCCAAACATTTCTTGAACTCTTGAACAGGCTTGGTGCTGTGACCCCTTCCCTGTGGAGCCTGTTCCAGTGCCTAACCACCCCTCTGGATCAAGAACCTTTTTCTAATATCTAGCTTAAATTTGATGTTGTTTAGATAAAAAAAAAAAAAAAAAAAAAAAAAAAAAAAAAAAAACCACCAACACAAAAAACCAACAAGCAAGATGGGGTGGAGGGAACTGAGAGTCAGATATTTTTCTGTGACAGCACTGTATGTACACAGGATCCCTTAGGTCTGAATGCAGTGTATTGTTCCTTGGAGCTGTCAGCACGTTACTGGTAAAGGGATCTAGTCCCACTGGTAAAATTAGTTAGTTTTGAG
Organism: Phylloscopus trochilus trochilus; assembly: GCA_016584745.2. Lineage (NCBI taxonomy): Eukaryota > Metazoa > Chordata > Aves > Passeriformes > Phylloscopidae > Phylloscopus > Phylloscopus trochilus. Next base: position 38,687,183 of record WQNJ02000546.1, read on the forward strand.
GAGACAAAGCATTTATCTTCAGCTGGAGAAAGAAAATCCAGGTACTCTAACTAAATTTATACAATCAGTGTAGAGCTATGAGTAAATGAATATTCTTCAATAGTTTATATAACAGAGAAATATTTTTTCAGTATTTTGTGCTGTGCAGTCATCATTTTTATGAGATAGTGTTGACTCCTCTTTTTCAATGGTGTTTACACTGAACACCTCACCCATGTTTACTGCAGGTTAATAATCTTATGGAAAGCCAAGCAATTTAAGTTTTTGAACACAGGGAAGTATTTAATGTAATTATAGTTCCTTTTAAAACAACTAACAGCTTGGAAACATGGGAAAACTGCAAAGTGGATAAGTACTTGAATACTGCAGCTATGATTGTTTTTCCCTTAATGTATCTCTTTTAAATAACAAAACTTCGTTATTGGCATGGTAATCTAGTAAGACATTAAACTTCAAGCCTGTTAACAGGGAGGATATTGTCTCATATTATATATAAATTACAGTTTATGCACTACATTTTGTAATTTACAATTATTGTCTTCTATTCTCTACAAGCAATTACATTTACAGTAAGCAAGTTGTAGCAACAGTACTAAGTAACAACAGCACTAAGACAGCCCTGCTTCCTATAAACTGGAAGAAACATCTTCTCCAAAATCACCTCTGCTTAGCTGGCTTTCCTCTTTCCTAAATCCCTCCGCTGTTGTATCTGTAGTTGCCTCTCCCTTATTTTGCTGCCCTTATTCTTTTCAGACCATTAATTCACCTCCTGCAAAACCTCCCTGATGTATCCACCAGACTACCAGCTCCCTTCTGTGTCACCCTTCTATACTTTATTTTTGCCTCTAAGTGAAGAAAAATCTGCAAGGACTGGCTGGCAGTTGGTAAGTGGTTAGTCAGGTCATGGGTCCGTGTGCTGCCAAATCCCACATGAACAGACTTTCCTTCCCTTAGCAGCAGCAACAGCAAAATCTCTCTCCTCCATCCAGTCATGAAATCCACAGAACTTGTAACAACTTTATATCCTTAACACTTTTTACAAATTCAATTGAAGATAGCCACTGGATTAAAAGGTTAATGTGGAAGGAGAACGGGCAAAAAGGATAATGCAGCCATGCCAGCTTTATATGTGGAGAAAACTGAACTAAATTTGACTTTAATTGTTGTAAATTGAAATGTGATACTTGAAAAGGAGGAGAGGGGTTCTTTTTAGTTCTTTGTTTTTTTAGATGCAATGAAACCTTAAATATCCAGTGTGGTCAAGATCTCTTTCTGGAAAGACTCCTGACTATTATATTGCCTGCCTCCCTGCCTGGAAACTCAGCATATAAACTTCTGAAATCTTACCATTGTTTTTCTCAGCACTGAAGTTATCCCCTTTCCCCAGCCCCCCGAGACCCGGTGCCAGCTCAGATTTAGGGAGGTTAGGGTGGGGGGAAACTCCAAGATAGGGACATAAAACCAAAGGAGGCTCTTACCCCGAGATGTGGTTCCAAGGTTTATTTCCTGAAGGGATCCTGAGGCCAAAGAGGACGACCCCGAAGGGAAAGGGGGTTTTATCCCTTTCAGGGTAAGGGGGCGGAGTTACCTATGACCAAAGGCCATAGGTCAGAGTCAAGGGACAGGTAAGGTTTCACAGGGGGAGGGGATACCAAAGGGAATACAACACAGCACATCACGTGTAAGAAATTCCAAAGACTTTTTCACTGGTGTAGAGCAAAACCAAATGGAGAAGGCAATACTATTATAAGAAAAATACAGCATTTTTCATTAATTTGTGGATGTAAAAATACAAGACAGTGGAGCTGACTTGAACTCCTACACTCAGGAAGGAATTTGGTCATCTGAGTGGTCAGAGAATTTTGTGGCTGCTTAGACTTAAAACACATGGTGACAAGGCAGAGAAATTGCTGGTTGCACACTCCAGAATTTTCAAACGTAAAAGGAAAAATATTCAAATAATGCATCTGTCCCCATAATTTTGTTTGAATCTTTCTGAAAGTACATATACTCTCTCACTCACACACACAAATGTTCTTTATCATCAGACACATTGGTTACTATTGCAGCTGGACTTTTTGAGGACAAATGTATCATAAAACCATTTTTATATGTGGCATTTTTACTAGCATAATCTCAGCAGAGGCCCAGGATTGAATAAGCATGAAAATTGAAGAGCCTTTGTATTCAAAATGGTGCTCGCTCATCCTTGGTCAGAGTTGAAGGAAGGCAAACACACAGGAACATGCACTGATGGCAGTACTGTAACTGCCTGTAGACAAGCCCAGGATTTGTGTTTCAGACATTTGCAACCCAGCAGAGTCCAAACGAAACAAAATCATGGTGTGTCATTTGTGCTGTCACTGTAAGACTCTAAAGTATTGCACTATTTCCTCATGTCTTACTGTTACACAACCATTGTTCTGTGTGATCTATGCCATGATCGTATTGCAGAATCTGACGTATCAGGAACCCAGCATTCTGAGAGCAACCAAGGCATATTTAACTGGAATAAAAAATAACCTTCAATACAACATGAGAACAATGGAAATCTTCCATGACATATTATAAACAAGAATAATAAGTAACAAATTCCTGTAAAATATTCTAAGGCCAAAGACCAGTCAGGTCAGGACCTCTCTGTGCTATGGGCTGTGAAAGCATTTAGCAAAATGACTCTTCTTTCCCCAAAGACTTAAGTAGATGAACCAGTCAGCTGGGGGACAAGGAGAAGGACATAACACCACAGAAGGAGGCTGATTATTGGGAGATAGTAACACAATGTCCAACATAAGTAGTTATTATTGAAATTATTTTTTATTGCATTTGAAAGCAAAGTGTTAAAAATTCATTCTTGTGGATGGACCTCATCAGGGTAACAAGTTTCACACTTGCCTTGTAAGCATATTGAGATGAAAGAAGTAAATAAATTCCTTAACTAAAAGAACAATCTTGTGTATTAATAATTATTCCAAGCAGTACATTCGTTCTATGTTTACAAAAACTGATGACATTTTAAACCAACTTTCACCAAGACCACAAATGTCAAAGACGCCTTCTTACAACTGGCCATAGAGAAGGCTGTTCTAAGTATGTTGTACTTTCCTGTTTTGATTTTACTTAAAATTGTGCCCTAATGATTTTATTATTGTATCACCGTTTTCAGACTTTTTTCTGTAGAAGAGATATTGATGTTTGTGATAGTCAACGGAAAGTCCAAGCAGAGGAAAATAATAACAAGCAGTAAAAGAACAGAACAGAGTAATGTTAATTTGAAAGGGAAACGTAAGTAAAGTAGGGCAATGACAAAATCTAGCAGGTAACCAGGTGTTGGGGTTAAAATGACAGCATGCCCAATGATGAAAATTATCTGCAACGGAAGAGGGAGCTCTCACTGCACTGGCCCTGCCAGCCAGGAGAGGTGGGGTGCTTCTTCTAGCTGAGCCTGTGAAGCTGGTGGTTCCCATTCCTTCCCCTTTTTTTTTTTTCATTTCTGAATATGATTCAATGCAATTTTCATATTAGTCCTTATAGAAAGCTATAGCAGGACGCTCCAAAGCAAATTACAGTCAGATGTAAGCAATGGATGAAACTCAGTAGCACTTACCAAGCCTAGTGGTCAGAGGGATATTTTCCGGAGTTAGGAAGGCACATATTATCCCCATCTCAATGAGTCTGTTTCTTCCTGTATATGCACCAAACCCTCTGGGAAAAGTACTACAACATAAACAATAACAAATATCAACTGTGTTTATGACAACCGAGAGTGCAGACTGAAGGCTGAACTCACTGAATTTAATTAGAAGGCTCTGACCTCATCGGGCTGAATGAAACAGTGACAGCGTGATTTTGCAAACCTCTTCAGAGTAGCTGTTACCTCTATACATCACCCTTTCTTGTTTAATAAGCTGTTCCATGTGACTAAGAAAGTAGTCAAAGGTTAACATAGATAAATAGCTGTGGTTTATCCACCACAGATAAACAATTATGCCTAAGGTCTCAATTGCAAACACTCTAGTGGTATTCTTGTTTGTTTGCTAACTTGTTTGTATTGTTTTGGAGATAATTATTTCCAGATAAGCAGAAAATAATTAAATACTTAAGATTCAATGTGACCCTCTTAAAAAAAAGGCTGGAATGCATGTAGATATATTCTATAAAAATTGACTCCAAGTTGGAGAATCTAAAGGCTTGCTGTGATATAGGTGTTGAGTGACAATATGAAATGCCCTAGGGTATCTTTCCTAATCCTCAGACAGCTCTCCAGAAGGAGATCAGAATCCTAGGTTTCAGTAATGAATTGTGCCCCACAGCTCAGCAATGTCTGCAGGAATGCTTACAAACCTGGAGCAGACCCTGTAATGAACCAACAGCTTACAGCAACAATAGACCTGCGGTATCTTTACCAGTCGAGTACCTGTTAATCTTTCCTTCAGCCATGCTACCCACTTGCAACATGTCCAAGATAACATTGAGGAACAATGGAATGTGGGTTCAATTGCCACTCTTGATTCCCTATTACATGCGATATTTGTTGTTGACATGTAAGGTCCTGGGGAAGGTAGAGGCAATATATGTATCCATGAAGCAAACTATTTGTAAAAGACTAAGAAGCAACTGTTAGAACAAGTCGCCTAAATACCTAAGTACCCTTCCATACAGTACTCCACACTACTTGCTTAGGACTTAGACTATAGAAATATTATTTTAGAAGTCATTGCAGGACTGAACATCTGCCCTAGAGGCTGAATTCAGAAAGCAGAGCCAGGGAGAAGTATGTTAAGACATTGCAAAAAAGAACTTCTACATGTGCTGGTAGAAATTAATATCATTATCATTATAACATATATATATATAAACACACGTTTAAAAATTACATATTTATTGACACACATATCTCCCTGTGACTGCTTGCAGAGATTATTACAGCTTTCTATCTTTTGAATTTTACAAGAATTCTAACCAGCAACAAAAATTTAATTATTGTAAAAACTCCTAGAAAACCAGGAAGCCCATTATCTACCAAGATTATAAATGTGGTAGTTATTCTCAGTGTAGATGGACTACAATTATAGAGCAATAGAGAGTACGAAACTTATGGTCCAGGCCCAGCAGTTGGGCCTGTGCTATGCTGAAAAATTCAATTTTTTTAAGTTCTCCTCTAGGTTCAGTCTTCCACTATTTGGTTGTAGCATTGTAACGATTATTATTGCCCTCCCGTGGTCCCGTGGTGGTGTTGTTTTTTTGGTTTTGTGGTGTTCGTTTTTTTTTTGTTTTTTTTTTTTTTTTAATCCTGTGTTTGGCATGAATGCATTTGACTCATATATTGGTCTGGTTTTTGAAATATTACCCTAGGTCCTTGACATAAAAGTCTTTTGCATCTGGCACCTGTGCAGGGGCAGAAGTCTTTGCTAGTTTTTGATAAATAGGAAAGTATCTCAGGAAGCATGAATCCAAAAATAATTTTATCAGAACAGTACTGCATTGTTGAGGGCTGAGTAGTATTACTCAAAAAGATGACACAGGGACCTTTGTAACACAGATTTGTTGTTCTTCTCTGATCAGAACTCTAAGCTTGGATCAGTGATGTGATTTACAGAGTACATCCCCTCCATTACTTGCAGGACAGACACTAGCTCATACTTGTCTGAGGATGTCTAAAGCTTTGACTTACGGCAGCCATTCGGGCTCCTCTGCCGGAACACGCAGCCTGCAGGACCAACAGCGATGCCATGTTTCACCAGCATACGTGCAACTGTCCCCGCTCCTTCATCCCTCCGTGGCTGGGCCCCAAAGCCTCTGCTGAAGCTCGCTCTGCTGTAATATTCTAGCAGCAAGACTCATTTCTACTCATTACTTCTGGTAACATCTTTCTGATGGTGCCTTGTAAAGTAGCAGGTGGCATAATCCATGTGCTCTGTGAATTCTGTACTGTGATGAACCTTTGCAAGACTGAAATACTGCACTTCTACAGTCCAATACAGCTCACTCTTCATTTCAGACCCTCAAATAACACTGATCTGCTACTAGATGCATAATTTCCCTCAAGAGAGAATTTAGCAGAAATCTTGGAGGGATTACACATTATCATAAGTGTATAGGACAAATCCAGAAATACAAACACAGCTTGAGTTAGACCTCTGTCTTTCCTTAACTTACATTTTTGTTCTTTCTCCATCCAAGTTGAGTTTCTCCTTATTAGCTAAATCCACTAAGTACTTTAGCCAGATCTCTTTACCTCCGTATTTGTAACAATTTTTCTGACCTATTCTTTTTCCCTGTAATCAGGGTTCCAGCTTATTGTCACTGATTATATGCCAAGGTGACATGATTTCTTACAAATTAACATTACTTTCGGCAACTTTACATCCTAATTCCTTAAAGACCTTTACAACCATTTTTGTACTCCCACCAAATGCTCCTCCCATGTTCTTCATGTTGTCTTATCAGTACACTCGAAACCTGATACTCCCTGCCAATCCATCCCTGGGACAACCTGGAAGAGCTGTTCTTTAAACACAATGCACCAAATTATCTCTCCCAATCTTCTCATTACCATTGAAGAGAACTCTCAGGTAACAAATGGGTTAGCTGTTCTAACGCCTTTGCTCTTTGTCTTTTATGCATGCCCCTGTTAAGTCATTACCGAGCTCAGTAAAGGAGGTTTTACAGTATCAGTTATGCTGGCTGGATTTTTCATTAGCTTTGTTTTTCACTTCCTTTATCAAGCATTCAGAAATCATGGCACCCATGTGTTGCTTAGTTTAATTCTCAAGGAGATAATAGAAGACCAGATGATACACAGAAGCCTAAAGGAGTCCCAGCTGAGTATTCGTAGCTGCAGATGCTCCTATAATCTCAGCTGCCACCATCAGTTATTATTGCATGATGGTCTGAGTGCACCACAGCTTTATTTTTCATCTCTAAAGGTAAAATATCATCTCTGTTACCTAGTAAGCATGGCAGACACAAAATTAATGCCCTAAATTCTGTACACAGACTCCATGTTCCTTCCTGCCAGTATCTTGCAGAAAAAAACCCCCGGCAACCAACAACCGATGAATATTGCTAGGGACTGAGTTGTTATTATTATTAACACCTTGGGATTTTTATCATGTCCTTAGGTAAGTGCTGGCTGTTGCAACAAATGTTCATGTAAGTGTGCCCCAAGCTTAGTAGGATTTTGGATTTCTTGTCTGCTGGCTGATGTTTCAAATCCTGCAGGATGTTTTTTCCTCCTTTCAGTAAAGGAAGCTTTTCATTAAGGAAAGCAATTTTAGATTCTGAGTCTTAAGTATCTTGCAGTTTTATATGAGCTGATGTCTCCAGACTGTATGAAAACAGATATCTGGGAGGCTCTTTATGTCAGTTTGTTTTAATAGTTGCTGATGCTGACCCTAGTGGATCAGCACATCCTTATGCATAGACAATTCTGTTTCAGATAGACATCAATGCCTCCATATAGCCAACAAATATTATCCAGCTTGGAATCCACCTGGGAATCACAGTCTCTCACCAAACTTCTTAAGGCCATGGCAGTAACTCAGAGCTGAAACTCCTCTAGTTTTTCACTCAGTTAATTAACAGTCTCTCCAAGCATGTGTCTATATGTGAGGCTGGCAATTAACAGCTGCTACTTTTAATAAGATCCTAATTTCTGCTTTCACATTTGTAGATATACAAATACATCTGCTGTAGTCTTATCCATCATGCTATTGACCTTCTCCAACAGATTGTGAAATTGTCTGTGTTAAAATGTTATTTGACCTTCATTTCATGGAGGGTTTGCTCATTTTTTGCATAGTTTTCTCTTCTGAATTAATATTTGGTACAGAAGTTATCATGGGATCTCCTGAGCAAAAAGTAGAGAGATTGATGATAGACTCCTTAATGTACAAAAGTACAAATTTTCCTTCCTATAGTACAAATTCTACTTCCTATGGAAGTTTTCAAAGCTGCATCTGGCCACAGGATAGTCTTTGCTGTCTTGGGAACATTGTTTTGCTCCAGAGCATTTTGAAATGTTTTGTTTTGAGGATTTTTTTTTTTAACCCTAGGTGGCTTTTCTAAAAATAATTCTGAGCCATAGGCCTGGGAATTGGCAAATAGTAGCAAAAATGTTCAATAGAATTTGATCACAAAATCCACTTTGAACACTCTCCTCTCTCTCTATTTTCTTTCTTCTTTACAGTCTAAAGGAAGAGTCTGACTGATCTGTCATGAACTGTAGGGAAAACAGGAAAATCTTGAATAGAATTTATATAAAGTATTCAATTCCATCCTATGACAACTTAAGAGGCATAGTCATTTCACTTGAAGATGGGAGACAGGTATGAAAGGATTATCCAGAATTCTTTCGACAATTTAAGAAAGGCTGCCCTACTTAACAGGATAGTTAGATTTTCTGCTGCTTGAACTGGGGGATACAAAAGAAAAAGTACCCAAAGGAAGCCTTAGGAAGCAAGAAATTATGAGGAGTTCCAGTGCAGAGCAGCTAAGAATTCAATAAAATGTTCCAGAAGTTCCTTCGAGCTATGAGAAGAAGGAAACTTCCAAGGAACAAAGCCAAGGACTTAATGTTAAATATCTGACAGAAGCCCAAAAGACAGCAACATTGACTTCAGACTCTTCTCATCTGTCTACCTGACTTCTTGATGGAAGGGAGAAAATCAGGAGTGCTTTCTTTGGGAGCACTAGGAGATTTATACCTGAAGGTACTGAGTTAGGCACTGCTGCCATACCTGCCTGACTAGTACTTACCAGCAGAGCTGCTACAACTCCTGTCTGTTCACAGCACGGGGCAGACCAAATCACTGTGCAGTGCGTGGAGATGGTGGTCACCCCACAGCATTCCTGATACCATCTCTCTGCAGTTTGGGCTTGCATGGCCTCTGCCTCCAGATCCAGATTTCTTTCCTTAGCTCCAAGCGACCACCAGGAAAAGGGTCTCTGAGGATTCCCTAGGACTAGTGCCTGGGGTGAGTGCTGAATCCCAAGCCGCAGTGTGATTAATGGAAGGGCTGACCTCCTGCCCTGCAGAAAGGCTTTTAGGAGAGGGTGACCCACAGAAGGCCGTGTAGATGGCCCAGCTTTGTCAAAGGCTCTGTACCCCAGCACTGAAATAAGCAATGTGAGAAAGGTGGCCTTAGGCATTTTAAATGAGGCAAGGGAACAGTACTGAAGATTTGAAACTGATTAAGCAAGTAGAATGCAGAGCTGAGTCACTCTGTATTTGTCTCTCCATGTGCATGTGTACATATATAGATACATATTTTTGTGAGCGTGTGCGTGTGTTTGAGCGAGGATATGAAAAAAGAGGCATTCAGTTCCAAAAGCCACTGCAATAACGAATCACGAGCTGAAGCTGTCACATCATATGAAATAGATCCAGAGAACACGTGAAGACACAGTCTCAGATATTTTAAAACTTCTCTTCAGTGTTTTGCTCACATTTGGTAGCATTTAAATCTGATATCCTTTATGTTTTTTTTTTTTTCTCTTGAAATCAACTTTACCCTTTCAAAGCAATGTTTGATGAAAATGCAAAAATTCTTGGCTAGCAAAAGATTTTTTTTTTATCTCCCAAAGTCATATCATGCAGATTCATGCAGCGAAAAAAACCCGCTGATGTTCTTATGAATAAAAGAAGGATTAGGAAGATTAAAAAGCACACCACCAGACTCGCTGAAAAAAAGGCTCAAGAATATGATACAGCCTTCTGCACATCTTTGCCTTGAGGATCACAGCTGAAACTGTTCTTGTCTTCCCTTTCGGGTAGTTCAGAGAGATGCTGGGTCCGGATCCCCCATATTGAGCTCTTCATAAAAGTTGCTGTAAAAAGGACATTGCAAAGAGAATGCTGCTGAGTGAATGATCAGATTTTATTTTATTTATTTATTTTTGTTATTACGGCCAGATGTTGCCTCAGGAAGTTGAAACAAGGAGTCAGGAACTGACAGTTTAATAATTAAATTGGGAAAGTTGGCAGGTCTCCTGCTACTTCCTCTAATACATAGCATCTTTGAATGAAAGTGTGCAGTATCCCAGTGGCACTCCTTCCGAACTGGCTCATCCATTACTGGGTAATGATTTTCCGTCGAGGCAACAGCAATGCACAGGGCCTATTACACCAGCTACATAAAGTTAAAAAGACATTATGAATAAAGCTTTCACCGTGGCTTTTACCAACATTTCTACACAAGAGTGCCTAATGCTGACATGTGTTTATTAACACTTAATAATGTTTACATAATTCTTCCTTGTGCTCATTACAGCTGTCAAAAATCTGAATAGAGGGTGGTTTTGCCTGTTTTAACTCTTGAAGACTTTGCAGTCTCTAAGCTGAGATGAACAGCAGCTGAGAGGATGCTGAAGGCCCAGTCAGTTCCTGTACTGCTGGGATGGAAGGCTTGGAGCCCGTTGCCCACCTAAGCATCATCACACCTTTTCTCCCTTTTTCGGGATTTCTTCCCTAGCAGGAGTTCTTAAGATTTCTCACTGCACGCCCCAATCCCCGTCGGACCCACACACCTGCAGAAGCCATGGGGAGTCAGTGCAAGAGGAGGCACATCGGCACTGACGGTGCGACAAGCGGGAGCCGCGCTGAGAGTCTGATGGAAGAAAAACTATATCCAGAGGCTGCGTGCAGAGCAGTCAAAACGCAGAGCACTCGTGGGGTGAGAGGTCGGCGGGAGAGGGTAAGCGTGTCCCTTGTACCGGGCGGAGAGGGACGGGCGTACGACTGCTCCGACCGGGCGGGACGGCGCTCGAAGCGGGAAGCGCCTGTCAGCGTCCGGAGAGCAGAGTGGCGAGCCCTGGGGCGCCTCCGTGCCCCGTCCCGCCCCGCACCTGCCCCCCTCGGCAGAGCTCCCGAGCGGGCAGGACGCCCGAGGGATGGATGGTTGGATGGCTGGATGGCTGGATGGTTGGATGGATGGTTGGATGGATGGATGGATGGTTGGATGGCTGGATGGCCTCTCCCGCCTCCCGGCCCGCGCGGGCGGGAAGCGCCCCGCGCCCCCCGGGCCCCGCGCGCGGCAAGGGGGCGCGCGAGCCCCCGCGGCCCCGCCAGGGGGCGGGGCGGGGCGGGGCGGGGGGTCCGGGGCCGCCGCCGCCGCTGTCGGCGGCACTGGCGGGGCGGCGGCGGGAGCGGGAGGCTGCCGAGGTAAAGCGGGGCTGCCGGCGGCCGGAGCGGGGGGTCGGTTCCTTGCCTGCCGCGCCGCGTCCGGCGTGGGGAGAGACGGGGAGGGCAGCGGGGCGCGCTGCCGGGCTGTGCCCCGGCGGTCCCGGCTGGCGCGGCGCTCCCCCCGCCGTGTCCGTGCCCCCCGCGCCAGCCCGGAGCGGGTCAGCGCGGGGCACCGGGAGCGCCCTCCCGCTGCCCGGCGGGATGCGGGGCGCGCGGCGGCGCGGGCGCTATTTTGGGCTGCAGCCCGGGAGAGCGGTGATGTGGCGGCAGCGCCCGGGCGCTCCGTGCCTTCTCTTCCGCAGACAAAAGCGCGCCCGGGGCGCGTCGGGGCTTGGTTGGGGAGCATGGAGCGCCGGGCTGTGCTCGGGACCCTGTCAGCCCGGCACCCCCTCCGCCGCTGCGGCTGCTCTCCTGCTGGGCGGCGTTGGCCTGAATTTTGGCTGTTTTGGCGGAAAATTAAAAAAAAACCAACCCCCAAACCGGAACAACCTAAATCCCCCAAAACTTGACGTTTACAGATGTGGTTAAAACAAGGCAGTGGGTCTCTGCAGCGCTTGCTGTGCAGAGCGGCTCGGTGTGCGAGAGCAGAGCCCCAGCGATGCGCGCCTTGTGAGCGAGATTCCTGCGCAGGGAGAGTCGCGGTGCCCGTCCTTCAGCCGGCTGCGCGCTGCACCTCCCGCTAGTTCTGTGCCCCGGCAACTCGGGCAGCGGCCGGGCAGGCGTGCAGGGCGGCTCTCCTGCGCCTTTTGGGAGTGAAAGTTCAGTTTTGCGGCTCCTCTCCTCGCCGGAGGATATTGTTGGGACGCGGTGGCCGCGCGGCTGGAGCAGGGATTACTTCTGGGTGAGTGAGGCTGGCGGTGTGGGGGTCTGCTGGATCCCTTCTGCTGCCTGCCAGGGAGTGATCCATGCTTAGCAAATACAGAAGATTCGGCAGCGTGTGTGCGTGTCACAGGCGTTGATGCAAGAAGGTAATAGGGATGCTCTTTATGCATTTCTAGTGTTTTCTAGTGGCACACTGTTGTTTGTACGTAGAGTGACAGTTTGGTCGGCTGAATCTGTGGCAGAATTTTGCTGGTTTGGTAGTGTTGATATTTTGTCTTTGGCTGAGACGTGCTTTTAAATAGTAACAAAATACGAAGGGCTAATTTGCTGGCAATAAACGCGGTCTAACTTTATGCTTTGAAGAGAGAGGGGAACAATAGCATGGATTCTGAAAACAAAGTAGTTATTGGAGCAACAAAAAATATTATTGTCCAAGGACTGTGCTAGATTCGAAAGATGCCCACCAGGACATTACAGCCACAGTCCAAGTAAAGGAAATTCACTGAGACCGCTCTTCGTCTCTTTTGGAAGAGTTCTCATGAGGAAGTTTAGCAAGCATAGGTTAATTATGTATTATGCTAAGGCTGACTGAAGGAATTGGATACCCAGTGCAAAAGTCTGTGCATGTAGGAGAAGCTGATTTAAGGTAAGGTGGTGTCAGTGTAAATTTAGATCAGTTGTGTCATTGTGGCAGAAGTTGCCATGTGGACATCACTTGTTTATAGTTCTGGTTATGTCATTTGGGAAGAGTTGGAAGCAAAACTGAATAAAAAAACCATTGCTCTTAAAATAAGAGCATCATCACATTAGCCTGTGCTTTGTTTTATAACCAAGAAGGTTTGTTTTGATTTAAAATATTAATTAAATCATTCCTTTATGAACCGAGCTCTGGTTAAGAGCTTGTTGTGTCAGCATCTGTCTGTGTCTGTTTTAATGATCAGAGAAGGTTGATCCTCAGCTTTTTATGTGGGTCAGCTTCTAGCGAAACATACTTTGCTAGATGAAGGTTTGCAGGATTTGTCCTTGTATAGTAATGTCACAGTGTTAGTAAATAAGTGTCTCAGCCTGGGTTGCCATTATGTTGTGACTAAGTCTGATTGTGAAGAATGCGAAGTGGCTCCACCGCAGATGGTTGCACTTTGGGGTACTTTACATCTCTTTTGCACCTTCTTGCAGAGGTCTTGCAGTCCTCTTGTTTTCAGGCTAATTCACCCTAATAGCAAAGTGTAAAGTGTCTCTGTTACACATGAAGATTGGGTTCTCTCTAGGTAGAAAGAGTGGCACCATCAAGGACTGCTTTTTCATTTTCTGCTGAGGTAATTTTGTCTCTGTCAGTAGTAAAAGGAATTTATTGATAGAACTTGTTTTGGGGGTAGTGGGTCTCTAGTGTGGGCGAGGTGTAGAAGGCTCAGTGTTCTCACATATCCGCATTTCTGTAGAAATAAGTGAATTATTGCAGCAAATTCCTAACTATGAGTGTCTGTAGGTGTGTACAGTAGGAGTTTGAGCCAGGTGTGCCTGAAAGGGATCATCTATTTTCACACTTCTGTCGGTATGGATATGGTGGATAGGTAACATAATCTAAGTTCTTGTTGACTTCTGTGGACTTACACACGTAAAATTTGAGTTGCTAGCTGGTTCAACCAGATCTGTGCAAATACTGGTGTTTCACACAAGAAATACAGGTATTTTCATGACAAAGATTAGTTTTCCATTACTTTGCACCCCAGGGTGTGATTCTCCTGGTGGGTGATGCAAACAACGATTAAGGCTGCCACTCTTCAGTGGGATGGAGTACGAAGTGCAGCCGTTGTCATCCAGCTGCTATGAGCAGTTACAGAGTGCTTTTTGTTTGGGTGGAAGATTTTCTAACCCTTCTCAGCTGGCAGTTACTTTATGCACAAGGCTTTAATATCTTGCCCGGTTTAATAACCTGTTGTTTCAGTAATATTTTGTGCTATTGAACTCTGTAAGTTATCTGCACTGAATCTGTTGCTTCTCAATATCATTGACTCTCTCTTGTTTATCTATTAGGAGGAGACAGTAGCTATTGAAATTCCCTAAAACAGCTTAGCTGATCTTAATTATAATAATGGAGTCTACTGCGGTGAATATTGCAAGTGCAAACTATTGTTACAGCTTAGGAAAGATACAGGGGAAAATTATGTCTGATATTTTCTTATTGGTAAGTTGTGTTCTAATTAAATATTCAATATTATAGGAGATGGTCTTTGACTCCCAAGACACTGATGAAACGTCAGTTAAATCATATTTCCCTCCCACAAAGCTACGTGCAGTATTCTGTTTGCTACAGTACTGTGAAATCTCTAAGCCTGGAAGTGTCATTGAACTTCTCATTTTCTGTAATCTGTAGTTTAGTTTGTATTCAAGACAGGTAGATTGGTGAATGCTGAACATATAGGAAGTACAGACATAAGGAAACAGAATAAGGCCCATTGTGAAAAAGCTAAACAACATACAGGAAATATAGAAAACTTATAAAATAGACATATACCTATAATATACCTAATATATACCTAATATACCTAGATATATACCTATAGGTATATGTCTATTCCTATAAGTAAAGTGTATTTTTTCTTATTTTTAAGGGCTACTCATGTTATTGAAAGTGAAAAGAACTTAATTTTATTAAGGATTTGTTTGGTTTGCTGAAATTATACTTTGTAGGTTTTTGGATTTATTTGCTACACCAGCTGAACATTTCTCTACTGTTCACCTCTTTATTTTATCCCCACACAGTGAGGTTATTGTTAGTTTTGGTTACAGCCATATATATTTTTGTAGCACTTTATAGCAAGTCTGTAGACCAATAGACTCTACCATATCTCACGTTTAGTTTATAGCTTTATTTTTCAGCAATTATAGTTCGTCTGCCACTCAGATCAGAATTAAAATTGTTTAAGTATAATTAAAATACACCAATGTTACTGAAATGATGAAATACATATGAGCTCATTCAGTTTTTCTTTTCACTAGATTTTTTGGGGTTATTTTTAGTTTTAATACAGAGTGCAAGCTGTTGCTAATTAGCATGGCACTCTGGAGGTGGTCTCTATGTAAGCTAAATGGAGAGGATAGGATGGATGAAGGAGGGAAAAAACCCCAAGCTGGAGAGTAAAGTGCCAGTTTTGGAGGCATTAAAAACCTTTGCACATAGAGTGGGTTTTGTTCTTTTTGTTAGACAAGTGATGGCAAAACCTTTCCAGGTCATTCTGAGTTGAATCCTGTGCTGATGTCTGTGTTTGTGCTGGATGCAGAAGAAGGGCCTCTCTCCAAAGGGGCACTAGGTTCTCTTTTACTTCTCATGCAGTGCTACAACTTGTCCCCTGTGTCTAGGTTGGTGTGGGGAGTTGGAGGAGAGCACTGTGGGGCTGGATGCTTATGCTGCTCCAGAGTTGCAGCAGGCTCACTACTGAGGTGCCATTACCATGTGGCAGCTCTGGTGTGTTTGCCATGGCTTTTCTCATGAATACAGGATATTTCAGACACTGGTGTTTGCTACTTAAATTGCTGAAGGTTACATGTGTAGTATGGGCTATGTGTATAACATGCAGAATTCTGCCAACAGTATGCACAAATGAATATACAGGTGTGGGTATAAATAGCCCCATGCCTATTTTTCAGTGTTAATACATATTGTGTTCTTGGGTGGAACTGCTGTGTCTGCTAAGGGGGCAGGTTTTGAACTTGCACAGCTTAATCTTAAGGTCTGGGGCTGCTGATGGTTGGAGTACTTGGCAGTCATGATTCCAGAGGTTTTAGGTCTTATCTAGGCAGATATGAAAAGCTTCTCCCCGTGGCAGCAATATGTAGCAAAGACAAGCTCTAAATAAATAATAAATAAAATCTTTATTAAACCCATTCTTACATATGGGGAACATCCTATGAAGCTGTAAAGAAAGCTGACTTCCTTGGGTCCCTGAATGAAATCTGATTCATGCCCTGTGAGGGCATGCTTTGCTCTGCCCTGCAAGGAGGTGTGCTCTTAGTAACTCAGCGAGGGTAACAGATCTTTTTCTTGCATACCCTTCTTCTTGTATATGTCTACATTCTCTGCAAATGCTTTGGAATTAAAAGCACGGTCAAGTGAGGGGTGGGTACTGCTCATTTCATCAAAGTTGTGCAGTGCACCTTATCTCAAAATAATAATTGGAAACTACTTTTCTTTGAGAGGGTGTTCTAACCCAGGGATTTGGTACAGGCAAATATTTTAGCATCAGGTACTATTTGGAAATATTAACAAAAATTGTAGAAGTAATTAATAAAAAAATTTCTGCTCTTTAAAGCAGGAGCTTCTATCTAGAGTTCAGAGAAAAGTCAAAGGAAGTTATGCGTCACACGTCTTCTATTTTTCTGGGGTCAGCTGCAGGAAGCTGTATAGCTAAATTCTAAACCACAATAAACTTTTTTAAAATGTTGATTTTTTTCTTTGTACCCTTAAAAATGCTCTTACAGAATGTTTAGGTGATCTGAGATGAGTGGAGCTTGCTGCTCCACTGAGGTTGTCCTCAGAACTTTCTCTGGGATCAGAAAGTAAGGTACCAATGGTCGTGTCTGTGTCAGGGGACCTGTAAAGTAATGATGTATCATCAAAGTGAGGTATGTGAAAGGCTTTGTTACATTTTCATAAATCATTTAAAGAGTTTTAACCTGGAGCAGCTGCCTTGTTTCATTTGGTGTCTGGAGTACATGGCATACAGGGAGATGCTGATGGATCTGCTGATTAGAAGATGAACTGTTGCCTTCCATTTCCTGTTTTGGAACAGAGAGCAGTGCTCTTCTCTGAGGTGTACAGAGCAAGGAGGAGGTGCAGTTGCCGTGTATAGAAATGGAGCAATTCTGACTGGGCATAAAGAAAAAAGAATTAACAGTCAGAATGGTTAAACTCTGACCTGAGGTCTGTGGAAGTTGCAAGATTTGACCTTGGAGATTGAGAAACATGACTGGACAAGACTCTGAACAACTTGTCCTAACTTTGAAATCGGCTCTGCTTTGACTGGGAAATTGGAGGACGTGGCCTCTAGAGGTCCTTTTCAGCCTAAATTATTCTGATTCTGTAAGAAGATTTCCTGCAGAGAAAATAAGTATTGTAAAAGTTATGCTAAATAGTCTTTTAAAATACATTCTTAGGATGAAAGAGCTGTTTGTCTGTGGGATCAGAGGAGCCCTTTGTGTAGCACTCATGGACAAGATAATTTAGAATAAAAATGAATAAAGAGCATGTGCAAAGGAACAAGTTTAAACTGTTGGGCAAACTGCTGCTGCCTTGCTAGTCACAGTCTTGCTGCTGTGTGTTGAGAATAGCACTGACAAATAAATGTGACACGTGGTGCCAAGTGGTAGTCTTTGCTGGACTTAGCTGTGGGTACTGTTGGTGAGTTCTTCACAAGCCTGGGAAGGTATATAACAAATTAGAAATGACTCATACTTTGACAAAAATGTTGGTTATTTTTTTTTTCTGACAGAATGGCTACTGAAGCTTTCTAAGATTGATTGTTCTCATGTCCTTTGCTCCTGATGTGATGAGAGTACTCTCCATTGATGGAGTTGCTCACTGTTGTTAGTTGTGGCATCATGTTTGACTGTTTGCTTTTTGAGTCATTTCTCATAACTAACGTGGTATAAAGGTGGGCAAAATACCAGCACTACTTGTCTCTGGCATCTGTGTGTGGTCTTTGTGATGTTACCAAAAATCCCCATAGATTTGGCCTTCAGACTTCAATTTGTCCTTGAATTAGTGATGACCAAATAATCTGTGTCATATGAATTGTAATCCTGCCAGTGTTATTCATTCAAAAGGTTTCTCACTAAAATAATATGAGCTTTATATATTGATGTCTATATGTTCAAAGTGGAAAATTCTGTAGTGGAGAGAAAGTTGTTGTCCTGTACCCATGCATGATACGTACATCTGTCTAATGTGTGTGTGCAGACGTGATACATTCCTCCCTTCTTCTCCACAAATAAGCAACAGTAACTCCCATGCTCCCAAACAGATATGTTTGGGGTGGTTTTTTTTTTGCAATGGACATTAAATGTGTTTTACTGGTACTTGAGTTAGATATGCTAGCTGTGGCTCAGGCTTAAGACTCCTGTTCAGTTTTCAGAAAGACTGTTGGAGACAGTCTATGTCTAATCAGCAGCAGTGTAAGTAGATGTTATCAGTCAAGGCTGCTGTATTTTCTCTGAGGGCCAGATTGAGAGCAGCCTTTCTGCAGAGGTACAAGGGGCTTGTATAAAAGCTTGAATGATTGCTGTCAGCACTCTGCAGGATGCACAGACTTCAGTGGCTTTTCTCTCCAGGGGCTGCCTACCTGTGCAGGTCACAGGATGGCAATTGAGGAGGCTCATTAAGGAAAGCAAGCTGTTGCTCAAAGGAGTATCAGTCAGGACATATGCTATCTTGTACTCTCTACATGGAGTACAGGGAAGGGAAACTGCAATTCTTTACTTTGTCCCTTACTTTTCTTGTGCTTTTGTCTTTAATATTCTTAACTGTATATTTTTTATTCTTTTTAGCATTGAGTTTCAAGCTTCTCAGCTCTAATTCAGACTTCCAAAAGGACCCGATAATGACTGAATCAAGAAATATTAGCATTGAATCCCTTTTCCCTGCTCTGTGTATTTAAGTCATACTCAGAATGTGTTTTCCTGTATTGTACACAGATTAAAGGAAAAGATGATTCCTTTAATTTTCAAATGAAAGGTGAAATGCATGCTGTGTTGAGGAAGCATAAGAAAAAGGCCAAATATCACTAGACTTAGATGAGAAATCTGGGAGAAGCTCTGTTGATTCTTACAAGATTGTGTTATGAAAACAAAATACATACAAATCAGGCTGGGATTTTTTTGTTGTGCTTTACAATTAATTTGAACAACATTAAGTGTGTATCTTTGATTTAGTGTATTTCCTTATTTGGGAAGCCAGTAGAGAAGTGTTTTTAGTGTAATATTATGACTACTAAGGCCTAGGCAGAGCACTTTGTTAGTTCAACACTCATTGTTTTGTGCTGCTCCTGATACAGAGGGAAAAAATTGCTTTTTGTGGCTTCAGTTTCTTCACTCTGGTGGCATTTGAGACCAGGAAATTCTCTGCTGAAGACGAAGGACAGTAGAGAGCAATTCTTTTTCAGTTTTCTTTATTTTCCCCTCTTGACTGTGGTTTCATCCTGCTTTTATTTTTGGGCAGGAATGATTTGAGAGAAACAGAGCCCAGTTGGATCAAAAGGATTGGTAGAGGTCATACACTGAAATCACATTTCCCTTTTTTAAAAAGAGAGTAGAATTTTCTCGTGTTGATGGTTCAGCTGCGAAGGTGTTCCAGCTTTTTCCAAAGTTAAGCTGAGTAAACTGGAGAAGTTAATTAAATATACTTGGTGTAAATGTAAACATGGTCGACTGCCCTTGGAATTCCCTTTGGTGCTCACAGGGAATTTAGGCAGGAGAACTATTTCTTCCTCGAGATGGAATTGAGGTCAGTGTTGCAATTGATAGGGATGGGAAAAGGAAGAAAGGAAGCATGAAACAAACCTGAGACACCACATTAGGAGAATTTAGTGAAGCAGTGCTCTGGTTTTGATTTCTCATTTGTGGATATTGGAGATAATGTCTTCTCTGATTTTGCTCTGAGTATCGTTGTGCTGGTGATGTCTATGTTTGCCTCATTCCTTCAGAACTTCATTTTGTAACTGTCCTTTCCCTGTATTCTTCCAGGATATCAAACTGGCTTAGGTTGATGAAGACTATGATGGTGTCAGGCTCCTTCTGACTTGCCTCCAGGTTCAGGAGCAAAGGTACAGTTAACAGGGGTAAGTTAAAATCCACTCACAGGACCCCCTGAAGGAAATGAAGACTTTAATTAGTGCCCTCTCCTTTGCATGGCAGTCTCTGGTACATTTCTTCCTTCCGAATTGCTTGGTCCATGACAGCAGGCTATCAGTGACAGAGAAAAAGAAATCCAAAAAGTGGAGTCACTTTGAAACTCTAGTGAAAAGTTAATGAATAGAGCACTTACAGGGCAAATACCAATGCAGAGTGTGTGTGTCAGGAAAGCACTTTGAAAGTGAAAAGTGCCCCCCTGTTGGTTTGTTCTCCTTTTAACTGATCTCTTTGAAAAACTACTTGGAATCACAGTTGAACTACCATGATAAAATATGTTTTTGGTAGATAAAGTTGAAATAATACACATCTAGCAATTGCTAGTGTTGCTGGAAATAGTAAGTGTGTGTTGTAACAAACACAAATTCCCATTTCTTGTTCCATCCTAAGGGCAAAGTACCCTTGGTCCAAAGCCCAGGGGACCTATATAGTCATTAACAGATGGAGGGGGACATTAATCTTCTACCCACAAATCTGCCCCAGCACATAAAGCAGGGAGCGTCTGTTGTGGGGAGTGCTAGAGATTGTGTTAAAGATGATAGTACAGTTTATAATCACAGTGCCAGCCACTCTTTCTATACATTGCTGTGTTTTCTTGTTACTCTGTGTCTCTGGATTTCACTTTTTCTATCTATGTACAGTAGAGAGTGGCAGTGTTTCTGCTTTTTGAGATTCTGGCAGAATTTTCTTCCAACCCTCTTAAAATCTCTCTTTTGCTGTAGGCACTAGAGTATGTTATGATATACTTTAGGTACTTCTTTATGCGTAGGGAGAAATGTATCCTTTTTGTTTGTCATTCAGTCTTTCTCATTTGGCAGTCAGCTAAGAGGCAGCCATGGTTAATGAGGTATCTCAGCATCATGCTTTTATGGGAGCATAGTTAAGGTTAGGAGTATGTCCAGTCTCCAAACTGCCTAGTGAGCATTCTGTATTTGGAAACAAATGCCAGCTGGCAGTGGTTAAGGAGTGCATGCTTATTCTGCTCATGGATAGCCAAAACATGCTCCCTGCTGTGTGCTTTTGGCAGCTTTGCACTGGCAATATGTCTCAAATGCCAGTTGCATGTCCTCCTTTCCTCCTCCTGAGTGTGTCCCATAAGGCATGATTTAGCTTAAATAAAATTGTGCTTCTGTTAGACTTGGTAATGTATAGAAGGATAGAGACCACTTATTTTTGAAAATCAAAGATTTTCTAAAACACCTGTAATACATTATTTCTACAGTGGAAATAAAAAGATGATTAATGTGTTTTCCTATACTTGGTGGCAAATTTGCCTTAAATTTCTGAAGATCTGATGATTTTTGTGACATCAATTCTTAGGCACACTATGCCAAAAATTTTGTGTAATTTATTCTCAATGAGACTGTTGGTTGGAATTTCTGACCTAAAGTCCAGTTTATATTCTATTTAGTTTTTACTATATAAAATATATAAAGCATAGTAAGTTTATTTGGAGTTCTGATTGTACTTATCTGGTCATTGTATTAATTACATTGGTGGTCAGATTACCTGCATTAATTTGTGGTCTGAACATAAGCATCACCTCTTACTTTTCTTTTAATTTGTTGAATTATTTTAAGTCAGTGGACATCTAAAGTGGTATATTTTATTGAAAAGATACCTTATGTGTAGGCAGACTGACTTCTACAATCAAGTGTTGCAAATCATAGGATAGTTTGGGTTTGAAGGGAACCTGTAAATGTTCTCTACTCCATGCGCTTAGTTGAATTATTTGAAGCAGTTCATGAGTTGTGGTGCATTAGATAAAAATTCTTAAGAATATGAAAGTAAATAAATTCAATCTACATTTCTTTGTACTTTTTTTCTTCAGTGACAGTATAATAAAATGTAAAAAAAAGCATAGTTTGACAAAAAGCAAAACACCGAAGATGTTCAATGCAATACTCAGACAGCTGTATTTAGAGTTAAGTCAGATGTATTTAGGGTAGAGTAAGCAAGCTGTGCTTAGAACTTGACTCTAGAAATACCTACATATCTATGCTTTGTATTGCTTTTTCTTCAAGAGGATTGAAGCAGCCTGATACCACTCTCATGTAACTTTCTCCCTCTCCCTGGCAAGAAGAACTCAATTCCGTTTTTTTTTCAACAGTTAATCTGAAATAGTACAGGTTTCCTTGTAAGTACTTCGTCCTATCCATCAACCCCCTATATCCTGAGTATCTGAGGGGCATGGGCATCTTTGTCTAGGTACTTGAATGCTTTCATTGTTGTCTGTGCTATAGTGGAGTTTGGAGTCAAATTTTGCTGTGATCTGTGTTGATGAAGCACCGCTGCACATTGGTTAACTGTATGCATGCTCTAAAAAAACCCTTGGGTATGACGTGCAAAAAAGGTATTTTAGAAAGTAGGTTGCAAAATCAAACCCTCAGAAGTTGTGAAATGTCAGATTTATGTTATTTTCTTCTGTGCCTGTAATTGATGCAGGAATATAGATCTTGCAGCTTTAATTTCACCACATCCTAATTGGATAACTCTTACGTTAAAAAAATGTGTGGCATGGTTGTGGTACTTTGTAAATAGCACAGTACCATTTATGTAGGAGGGAAAAGAGTATTCACAGAAGAATGATTATAGAATTTGGTGCTAAGTTATTATGTACATGTAGAAGATAAACAGAATTGGTTCAACAGAATTTAAATTCCATGTCAGCTAAATATATTTGCATTATATAAACTTAACGTGTAACATCACTGTTTTCACTGAAGTTTCTCCATTTATGCTGGTGTTGAATTCTGCCTCTAGTCAAAAAGAACTTTTAGAAAAAGTTCTGCCAACACAGTTTTTTGTCTTGGAACAGATTTGAGGCTTGCCAGCAGTGTTATTTCTTTTGAGTTGCAGGAGCAGCTCTAGTTACATGCCAAAATATGGTCTTATTTTTAAACTGAAAAATAAATGAAACCTATGTAGAAATGGAAACTTTGCTGATGCCAAATTCTGACCACATTACTCCCATTGGAACCACTAGGACCAATTTTTGCAGTCTGCACTGTCTTTATAGCATTAAGAGTTATTTCACAATGTGGGAAGTACTGGAAGAAATGAGTGTAAGAAAGGCAGGAAATCTGCCAAAGTCCATGTCTTTTTTAAAAAAGTTGTTACAACCTACTTGCTGAGATATGTTTTATGCAGATATCAAATTTAAGCAGAATTAAGTTATGGCCAGCCATCCTCCATTTCAAAAGTGTTATTCTGTAGAGAAGGCTCAGATTGAAAATTTTCGATACCTAAATATTTTAAAAATAATGATAATTTTATGATTTTTGGCCTGTTTTCCTAATGTAGTTAGCCCTATGAGCCTGGGGGCTCTGTCTCTCAGGCTTCTTTCCTTCCTGTTTTGCTTAATTTTTAAAGTGTTTGTCTGATGTCCAAAGCAGAATTTTAAGGTTAGTTTCAGTAAGATAGGGGTTAAAACAGGTGGAGGGGGTTGGGAAAGGGAAAAACAGTATTCAAAAAGTGATTGGTTTGCTCCAAGAGTATCTTCCTCAGACACTAACCCTGGTAAAAAAGGCCCAGGTGTTTTGCCTCCAGCAGTGTGAAAGCACTCAAATCCGTTGAGGGTTTTGAGAAGAGGCTCTAGTGATTTTGGACAGTTGTTGACTTTCAGCTTGTGTGAAAAGGATAGAACAGGTCTGTTATCTCACCATTCTGTGGAATAAAAAGGAAGCAAAAAATTGTGTTATTAATCCAGAAGACTTCCCGAATGTGTTGCATCTGAACTTGGTCTTGTGCTGAAGTCTTCAGAGCAGTTGCAGAGGTTAACTATAATCAAGATGACCTCTGCAAGTATGGTGAATGCTAAAGGAGAAGGCAGTTGCCATTCAAGCAGTTTGAAGGCATATTCAGCCAGGTAGTACAGATTAGCCAAAAGTCTGCTAAGACCTGAAATGTTCACTGGTTTTGACAGCTGAGCAGTTGTTCTGGCTGCATCACCAGGCAGATGTGGTACTACTGTCCACTGAGGGACAGCATATTGCTTAGCACAGCTCTGTGCTCTTGACACTAATGTGTTTGTAGATCAGGGCAGCTGGGCAGTGTTCTGGCACTCAGGGTTCTCATTGCCGCTTCTCAAGGGTGACTCGTGAGGAGAATTATTAGCAGTGTACTTGCTTGTGAACTGCACAGGTTTACATAGGCATTGGTAGGATTACAATAGGGGCTGGTGTGATCATCTGCCCATCCAAACCTGCTCTTTTTTGGTACTGAATTTTTTACTCGGCAGAGCAAAAGCTCTTATTTGAGGAACTGAATTCACCTTGGGTGATGCATAGTCCTTCTTGGACTGGAAAATGGGCATGATGAATTTATGTTCTGAGCAGAGATATCCCCTTGGCTCAGATGGGAAATTTTAAGGCCTTTGGCTTTGTACTTTCACATTGCTTTTGCGATGGACTGGTAGTACTGCTTCTACTTGCAGTAGTGTAATATTTGTTACTTTTATCTCAATTCATATGGTGGTTCTTCACTTTGTACCTAAAGGGAATTAATAATAATCTTCTGTAGGCTTTCTGGCAGAGCATGGTCAGCCCTAGGGATCTTTGACTGTAGTAATCTCATTGACAGAAGATGTAACTTGCCATAAATTGGATTTCCTCTTTCTGAACCTTGAAATGACCTATGAGTTTTAGAAATAAATGAAGATTCAGGGTGCCAAAAGGCAGTTACAGACTAAGCACCAACTGACTAAATTTGGTGCATAACTCACATTTTTATCTTTACAAAGCTTAATTTTTACTTGGTGTATATGGTGTTGGAGGAGGCAGCAAAGGAGTTACTTTCTTTTACTTGGTTCTGTATTTATAAATACACTGACTTTGGTATGAGAAACATCAGACAATAAGTCTTGGTGATGGTTAAGTTAATTCACTCTTAGAAGTTCAATAATTCATCTAAGAAGTGTCAGCAGCTGGGTCTTGTTAATGGTAAGCCTTTCATTTCTGTTAAATCAATTGTGAATAATAGGATCCTTCAGAGAAAAATGATGAAGTAAGCATTGATTTCCAAATTGGGTGTCTGATATTGGAGCATTAATAAAATCTAGAGCAAGCAGGCAACTAGGACCTCATACACTCTGATCACCTAAGTAGTAATCAGAGAAAATCAATATTTTTTTTGTATGGTGCTAGATCTGTTAGCATTTCATTTGTCGTCATTCATCATTGTGCCTATAATTTCATTTTTATAATTGCTGGAAGTTTGGGGGGCTTAAGAGTATGCTTTGAATCAAGCATTTACTGTCAAGCTTTTGTGAAACAGATGTGGCATTGCCATATTGTCTATTCTTAGCTAGCTGTCTGACTTACTATTTTTGGTGTTTTAATAGCAATGGGCAAAGTAAACTCTTGTGTAATTTCAAATGAAGTTAAATTTTCTTAGAGAAGTTCCATGTGGACTTCCTGGAGTCCTCTGTTATTCTCTTTCTCTAAACTATAAGGAGCTGTGTTGCTTCTTTATAGTCACGTTCAGTCTCACAGAGGTGTTCTGAACATCTCCAGTAAGATGGTGAAACTGTCAGAGAAGAACCAGTGTAGAGAACATCTTGGGAACAGTCAGACTTCTGGTGTGATTTCCTCTGCAACATCTTCCTTGGACTCTTGTTCGTCTACTACAGCTTCTGGCTCTGCATGGTTTGTTCCAGCCTCTCTTGTGTTGTTGAAGAGGGCTGTGACTGTCTGGATGTGTCAGAGGAGGTGACCAGCACTGACATTGCTGGATTCTGGCCTTTGATGGCTTTAATACAGAGAACCAAATTTTGGTGACAGGAGCATCAGTGAGTGGTCTGAGAGGGAGTAGTTGGTGGTAATACATCCCACTAAGCCATTTGTGTGTGGGATACGTGCATACCTTGTACTTCTAACCTCAGAGTCGGTTGGGTTTTTTGATGCGGTGTGGAGGTTACAGACTTGTGAGTGTGGGGTTTATTTATTTGTTTTAATTGCATTTGAAGGCTGTGTTCAGTGGATAGTTAGAGCTGCTAAGTGCTGGCTTCTTCTATCCAGTATTGTGCTTACCAGTGATCCCATTTTCTTTAAAGCTGTATTGAATTGGTATGGAAACCCACATACAATCAAATCTGCTTGCTGTTGAAGTCAATGGGAGTTGAGGCTAAAACTGGACCAGGATTTGGCCCATAAAGCATAGCAAGAAAATTTAACAGTTATAATAAAACTCTTAAGGCAAATAAAATGTTCTAGCAGGTGTTCATAAATGTGCTTTATGCTCATAGACTCTGTTAAATGTTAATACTAAGGTCCTGCAGAAGCTGCACGTAAGGACTGAGTGAAGGAAGTGAATGTCTGTTAAATGTGCTGTGCAATATTGTAGCAAAGGTGGGTGGCAGTGCAATGCCATGCTACCTATTAGACTGAAATATGAAAGCTATTAGAGTTTCTGCTGAATTTTCATTTTGTGAAGGAGTAGTTTTCAAGAGAGAACATACCGTATAAAAAAAGCCATGTGTTGTGCAAAACTAGAAGCATCTTTGTCAGTGTATGCACTTTTCTTGGATGTATGCAGAGTTTATTAAGGACAACTGCTAACATACTGTATTAGCAATAAATTTAAAATAAGACAATACTTGTGAGGAAAATGATGGCTGAGAAGCAGTTTTATTTTTTTGATATTTCATTTTCATTGAATTGTATTTTTTTCATGCCTTAGATGAACCCACAGGCTGAAGTCCTAACGTGACTTAAAACACGTTTTGAGAATAATGGGTCTGGGCAAGATTTCATATTTAGATCTCTGTTGTAGGTTAACTCTTTTTTTTAATTTTATTTTTTTATTCTGTCACTTCACCATAAGCACAATGAGGTCCATTTTAGCTCTCCAGGGACTTTCTGACCTTCCTTCTTTCTGGCTTCTAGAAGCATCTGTTCATTTTTTCAGCAGATATTGCATCATGCCTTGAAATCTGGGAGCTCGTACTGGCTTGGCTTCTTCTAGCAGTTCATTTCATTAGGATTCAGGTCAAACCCACAGGACACACACAAAAAAATCTGAATGTACTGGAGTCAGTTTCTAAAATGACACCATGAATACGGCTGTCATTGTTAGAATGTGTTTTGTTGGTGTTTGAGTAATTGACTTTGTTATCATCTCATCAATGCTCAGTTATTATGTTGCAGGATAAAAGCAACCACATATTACAAAGATACTCTCTTTCACCATTAGCAGCAAGATGGCTGAGTGAGGGGAGGTCTTTCACATTTAGATATATCAAGTAGCAAGCATCTCAGCAGCGCTTGTCACTGTCAAAGTGTCCACATAATGTCAGGCTCTTCCATTGTTGCCTTGTCTTGTCCTCATGTTTGTTTCTGGCAGTGCTAACTTTTTTTTTTTTTTTTTTTTTTTTTTTTTTTTTTTTTTTTTTTTAGCTTATGTGTTCCAGGTTATTTTGAGGCTGATCTCTTCTCTGTGGTGATCAGTGACTGCACCTCTGGGAATGTCCTGAAGCTGTATTGGGGGAGGTTTAGGTTGGATATTAGAAAAAGGTTTTTTACTGAGTGGGTGGCTGGGCGCTGGAACAGGCTCCCCAGGTCACAGCACCAAGCCTGACAGAGTTCAAGAAGTGTTTGGACGGTGCTCTCAGGCACAGGGTGTAACGCTTGGGCTGTCCTGTGCAGAGTCAGGAGTTGGACTCCATGATCCTTGTGAGTCCCTTCCAACTGAGAAAATTCTGTGAAAAACTTGCTTTGTTCTACCTTGTTGTAAAAAAGATTGAGGCATGCACTTACATGAGGGAATTCTCATCACTTGCTTTCTTAACAAAGTCACAGGGATCGCCTCGTTTGCTCCTCTGTAGTAATGCTGCACTTGTGCACTTATGGATTTTAAAAGCAAGGTCATCATCAGCCAGGGATCTCCTATGTAGAATATATCTTTTCTTTTGATCCTTCTAGGACAAGGAGGCCTAGGAGAGAAGCAGGGCGAGAAAAGACTAGAAATTGTTTTTAATCAAGTGGAAAATACGTCAGTACTTCTCTTGTAAGTAGTGGCACTTCCAGGATAGTGATATTCATGCAGAACTTTTAATCCCTGCAGTACATTACAAATGCCTTGTCTGAGAATTAAATGTTAATTGAGACCATTATTTGATGAGTGGACTATTTATGTAGTAAAGTTATTTGAAGTAATGGGCCATGAATGCATTTTGTTTATTAACTTTCCCTGTGCTCATTCTTCAACATCTTTTCTTATCACAGAGCAGGCAGTTTAAAATGGAAGGCTCTCCAGTGACAAAGATCTGCAACAAAGTGTGTTACTTATAAAGAGTGTGTTTTGTTGATTTTGAGAACAAAACAACATACAGTTGAAGCCTTTGGAAGATTGAACTTTCAGATAAATTTCAGAAAAAATAAAAATTGAGAAGAAAAAGGTTGTTTTTTTATTTCTTTCAAATCTGTCATGATCCAAGTATTTTAATGGTCTTCTCCATTTTGAAGATGAGAAACTAGGGAAAGGAAAATGATTTACTTTGTCTGGGATTATGAAGGAAGTCTGGCAGACAAGGAAATTAAATTGAGATCCCCTAAATGTCAAGCCAGCTCCATAAATGCTAAAATATCCTTCCTTTCTTGTCTAAAATGTCTGTCAGAAATGTATAGTAAAGTTTAGGTTTTGTAAGATTTCCATAGGACAACTGCTTTGTGGCCTCCAGGGTGTGAATACACACAAAAAATAATCACTCTTTGAAGTCAAGACTATTTTATCTATTACTAAATCTGAAAAAAAAGATAGCACAAAGCCAACATACTTTTAATAATATTTTGGATTTCCTTCTGTAGTTGTTTAATGAAATTAATGTGAGTATTTTAACTATAAAGTTGGACAGCTGCAGCAGGATGTGATTTAACCAGGATACTGACTCTTCTTTCAATGCATTCTGGCAAACTTTACAATATGAAATGTTATAAAAGTCCACTTATCTGCCATGTAGCTCTCATACACTTCCTTCATTTACAATTATTTATCCTTTTTGTTTTTTCTTTAAAGGCCAAGTTGAAATTCCTCCTCAGTTCTCAGCTATGATAAAACTCAGTGCAGGGCAAAAACCTTCTAGAAGTTTCTCTCCCATGAAAGATGCTGGGACTTGTGCATGAGCAGTGGTTACCTGACAAAGGGCAGCAGGCTGTAGCTGTAGTACCCATTTGTTCACCACATCTTCAATACATGCTGAACCACTGTTTTTGCAGTCCAGTCTTTTGCTCATCGGACCCAAACTCCTGCTTAGATACTTTTTGTCCAGGTTAGGAAAACATGGACTAATAGGATGGTTTGGATTAGAAGGGGCCTGGAAGATCATTTGGTCCCACCTTCCCTGCCATGGGCAGAGATGCCTTCCACTAGATCACACTGCTCAAAATCCTGGCCTTGAACACTGCCAGGACCGGGGCATCTGCAACCTCTCTGGGCAACCTTGTCCAGTGCCTCATCACCCTCCAGGTAAAGAATTTCTTCCTCTAATCTAAATCTGCCTTCTTTCAGTTTAAAGTCATCATCCTTTGTCCTGTCACCACATGTCTCTATAAAGAGTTCGTCTCCGTCTTGTCTTGTAGGCCACATTTACATACTGAGAGGTGTTCTAAGGTCTCTGTGGAGCCTCATCCTCTCCAGGCTAAACAACCTCAGCTGTCTCAGCCTGTCATTACAGGAGAGGTGCTCCAGCCCTCTTATCCTCCTCCTTCTGTTGAGAGCCCTGGAGCTGCCCATGGTACTCTCAGTGGGGTCAGAGTAGAAGGGGAGAATCTGTTGCCTGCCAATCTGTGCTAACTCTCATTTTCTAGTAGGAACTGTTTGGATTTTGTTTCTGGTCTGCTGTATACTTGTAAACTTCTGTAACAATTTATCATTCTTTGATGGATTGCAGTGCACCTAGGCTCTGAACTTTGGAGTTTTGTCAGATAAACACAGTAGAAAGAGCTGGCTGTTCATGAGTGGGGAAGTATTGTATTTATATAATAGCCATTGCTAATGATACAGAGAGAATATGAGAGTTTAATGTGTTTTCAATGCCATTGGGTTGACCTGATGATCTACAGTGCTCTCTGCAGCAGGAACATGATGTTGAGTGTGGTGGGGATGTCGGATGTGGTGCGTGCCAGTGGGACTCTGCCAAGTGTTAAATTCTGTCTCAATAGCTGGGACAGGTTTGTGAATTCCAGTCAATTACAAAATTGAGTACTGTCTCTCTTCTTATAAGGTGCTGCTTTCTGCCCCTTGGTAATTGTGTGGTGTCCAGAGTTGCATGTCTGGGAAGGCTTGCAGGGTTTTGCAGGCCACCGGGTTCAGTCTGGAGACCGCTGGCTACAGCAAGCAAAGAATGGTGATAAATGGTAACTTGAAAAAACCACACATGAGGTCTTGAATGAAGTCAAGATTGAAGTAATTTATTCTCAATGATTTGAACAAAAAGGCAGCTCTTAACATTTAAAAAGAATACCTTATAAACTCATCTTCTAAAGATAAAAGCTATCAAGCATAAAACAAAGTTGTTACACCAGATACCAATTACTGTGGTTTCTTAATGTGGGGTTGTTTTTTTTTTTTGTTTTTTTTTTTTTTTTTTTTTTTTTTTGGTTTTTTTTTTGTTCCACGCTTATTAAATATTTAGGAGTTCAACTGTAGATATTTTTAATCAAAATCAGAATTTTCTCACAAAATGGGTGATTACATCATTTGCACATTTATATTGTAAGACATTTTAACGATATAAGCATTTTTTCATTTAGACAGCAACCATAATAAATTGAAATAAAATTCAGCCTAGATTGATGTTCTATGTGTCATGTACAGGGCAAGTCCCATCTATAAAATGTGGTTTGCCAAGGCAGCAATATTAGTAGCATTTGAATGTTTTTCTTATTAAGGAGAAAAATGGTCAGCAACATCAATACCGTCTGCTCCAAAGACCATGGTAAATGGAAACTGCCTGCAGCACATTTGAATTCTTCACTGTATTTGGGATGAAGGTGCGATGCAGGCAGTGAGAATTTTTTTTTTTTTCCTTGAAAATTAGGATAGACTATTACAGTTCTTAGGATGAAAGAGAGAGGCTGATTACAACATAATGGAGTGTACCATATTCATCTCTTTGAAATATGACCTCACTCGGCCTTTTCCATTTTACAATCGATTCTCTCATTCCCTTAATGAACCTGTGCGTTCATGAGTCTTCCTTGGAAGTATGCACATGAAGTATTACAGTAGCAGAGAGTAATTGTCTGACAAGCAACTGCAAGTAAAGTGTCTCTCTTGTAGTCTTGTTCAATAACATTATGGGCCGTTAATGCACCGGATCAGGTTCCATATTGTTTTGTTAAAAATTATGCAGCCATATTTTTCTTAGTTGTTCATAGTGTTTCTAAAATGGTAACTTCAGAAAATTGGTTCAGCATCCTCTGGCTCTTTTTCTTTGCAGAGCAGTGCATATGTGTAAGAGATGAGCTATCAGTGAGGTACTCCTGCAAAGTCAGCTCGCTGGTACCAGGTACTGAAATTGGACAAACTATAATATTATGTTAAAGGAAGTGAGGAAGGGCTTTTTGAGAAGAAGAAAAATGTATAAAGTGATCTAGAGAATTACTGGAGGCACCATCAAGATGTAATTTTTACAGGATCAAACACCTAGTATGTGACTTTTCAGTTTTTTGCTTCTTTTGACTATTGATGTGATTATATGTAGTAAGAAAATAGTGGTAATTATATTGTATGTTTTGTTTGTGCATCTTTATGTATATTTTTGGACGTACTTTTAGTATAAATGTGGATCATTTCTATAACTAACTGATATGTATTCTATATAACCATGAGTAACATGGAAACTCCTCATAGGTGGTTGAAGCATATATGTGTACATGTATAGTTTTATTATCAACTCATAGCTGCTGTCGACGTTTCCAAGTTACTACAAAATATAAAGCCACCTGCTGGGTGACACTCACAAATACCAAATACCCTGGGTGGTACCCAGGATGAGATGGCAAGCATAGAGCCTGCTCTGATCACCACTGGGAAATCAGGAGAGCAGGGAATGTGGGACAGACTGCTGCATGCCCCAGTCTTGCTCTGTACTCAGAACATTTGCAGACCCCTGAAAGCCTTTGTAATGACAATTTCATTGAAATTCTAAGCATTTGATGTATTGCCAACAGCACTGATCTGATAAAAGTGACGATGAAATAAAGATTGAACTCAGAGAGAAGCAACAGTCCTGTCTGTTATGTCAAAAAAGATAATTTGTCATGTTAGGAAGTGGCATTTCCTTTTGATTAGACCAAAGTCATTGTCCTAAGGTGTGAAAATGGCCTTGACCAACAGACCTGTTCTGGTTGTGAACTGTTGCTGTGCACCAGAGACAAGAAATAAGTAAAACTAACCTTAATTTTATAAAACATAAGACAGAGGAAGCCCTTGATATGAAACACCGTAGTTTTGGTAGTTTTGGATCATACTAGGCTTATTAGAAGCTTGTGTATTACATATGCAAAAGTATTTTTTCCTTCCAAAGTGACAAAATCTCTCCTTTTTAAATCATCTTTCATTTTTGGTGAAACTGATGTTCCTGAGCAATATGATTCAAATTTTTTTTGCAAACACTTCAGTGGTTGCTTTTTCACTTGTCTCTTTTCCTTAAACCTCATATATAGGACTATGGTCCTGGTTAATTTTTAGGTATTTTGAATTAGTGTAGCTGACTCCCTGCAGGCGAAATCAGCTTTTTCCTTTTTTTAACAGAAAACTTGGGACACTGTATCCTTTTGTTGTTGTTGCTTGCTTCATTAAAGGATCCTGCAGTTAGGTATCAAGATGTTTCATTATGATAGCAAGTTCATCTGTAATACTAGGCTTTAGCTGAAAATTGGAGGTGGTGAATGTGTTTTGTTTTTTACGTGTAAGAAAGAAAACTCATGCTAACAAGTTGCCATTTTTATTATCTGGGAAATTGTGGTCTGGATGGTTGAAAATATGATCAATATATTTCACCCAGTTTATTGCCAGTTTTTTTTTTTGTCTAGTTGGTATTCCTTGCACAGGAGTGAGACTTCTACCAGTCCAAGAGCTGGGTCTTACAGAAAGTGGTTTTACCAGGAGGAGTCCCAAGAAGTGTGCAGCAGAACCCTGGGAGACTCACCATTGCCCACTTCAGAACTTAAACTCTGCTTATGGCATTTTTGTAATGTTTCAGCATCTTCATTATCTCATCATTCATGTAGCAAATGTGCCCTTGTGTTTCTGGCATCCTGATGTATGAATTGACTGAAGCCCCATTCAGAAAGCATATGTTCAGTGAGGGAACTCAAAGTGTGTGGTTGGTGATGAGATCCAAGCCTCAGCTTATGTCAGTGGGACTGAATGTGTATTTAGTTGAAGCTTTCCATGTGTAGGAATGGATTCATGCTGAAATGCCTTTGAATAATGAAGAATGAAATGATCTGTTCAATACCATATTGTACACTTTCCAGAGAACTTGGGGATGAGTTTTTAACCTCTGTTACTGCTGAAGGAAAGGGAACTGTTTGCTTGTCTCAATCTGATCAGAACTATATTACAGTAGGTCCTCAGAAAACAGACTGTAAAGAATCAGTATCTCTGTCCTGAACAGTTTCAAACCCATGATACAACAGCTTCCTGGGAGGGCAGCTGGAAAGCCTGCTCCACATCCTTGTGAGCAATTTGTCATTAAGTTTGTCTTAGTTATTAAGAAGACTTAGGGAGACTTTTCGTTAAGGTCCATCTTTCAGAAGATTCACAAGTGCTTAGATAATTCACATTTTGTATTTAGCAGATAGCAGGAAAAAGGAACCATTATTTTTCTGCAGAAATTCTAACAGTGATGTTCAAGCATCAAATGCACAAAGACTTCCTTATTCTCTCCAGAGAATTAAAAATTCAGTTCTTTTGGTCTCCGAGTACTTTTAAGTTGAGATTAAATTAAAAGGCTGTATTTGTTTTGTTATTTGTTTGCTGATTTTTATTAGTTCATAAGGGTAGTGCATTTTAAGATTTTTACTTTGCAGTCACAGGACTGAGAAAATTAATATTTAAGGATGTAAATGTTAAGTTGTTAGCAGCACAATAAAAACTGTAGACTGAGATTGGCAGAGAGTTGGCATTTCACTAGATGAAGTCTGAATGACCAATCTATGGTTGCAAAGTGACAGTTCAAGGAAGGAAGGAACCTACATATTTGCAGCCAATCTTACTTTTACATCCAGTTTTTACTATATTGATCCACTCAAGAAATTAAATAATGCACCATTCTTTTTCTAAAATATTCAATTCAGAATTGCTTCTCTTAAGCATTTTACGATTGCACAGTCTGCATTTTAAGTTACTGGATGGCTCTGCTTCCAAGTTTCAGTAGTGTTTGTGATTTGCTACCTACGCTTGTTATGCTTTAAAGCTTTTGCTGATAATAAGTACTAGAAATGTGAAATGTATTACCTCCTTGGATGTATTCAGATGCTGGGCTTATATCTATGCTTATAGCTTAAAGCTATTTTAGATTTAGAAGGCTGCAAGATAGAAATGAATGTATGATACTGTGCTTTTAGAAGAAAAAGATTCCTATAGGAGTATTTCTGAATCATTAATTCTGATGATTTTAGATGGAAACACAGTGCCTAAAATAACCAAGGACAAACTGTTTGTGAAAACATGGAAGAAATTCACTCCTCAAAAAGAGACAAAGAAAAGCAGTGAGAGTGGAGTATAAATGTAGCACTTGCTGCTATAAAATTATGTCTGATCCAGTGGAGTAATATCTGACTGTAGGCTGACTACAACTTAGCTAAAGTTGTACAAAGAACCTGCTGAAATCCTGGGAATGGAAGGGCTTACTTTGTACATCTTAGGTGCACTTGTGAGCTGACATTTAAATGGATACGTGTTTGTACGGGATGCGTGTGAGCTCTCAGAAGCATTGCTGTTTGCAGGCTTTTGAGCTTAGAAGAGTGCCTTTTGGGACAAAGGGCTTTTCAGCAAAAGGAGTGAACTTCATTTGTATGTAGTATTTCAAGCTGTCTTATTGCCCCACTTTTGGATTGCCCAACTAAGGACTGAGAAGAAAGAAGACGTATCGGTGGTGGAAGCAGCATCCAGACAGGCTTAGTGAAATACTGTAAGAATTTGATGTTTCGTATCAAAGCATAACCTCTCCTTTCCTTGGTTGTATTGCTGCCTATTGAAAGGGTTTGTTGGATCACAGGATGTCTGTGTCCCTTTTCGCAGTTCGGAGTAGGATTCTCCTGGGAAGAATGGCAAAGAAAGGTACATAACATGATAGAATATAATAGATTGTTATGAGCATTTCTACATCTAGGTCTAACAAGTAGGTACAGCTACAGCTGAAGCTAACCCAGACTACTCTTTTGTGTCAGAAGACATTAAAGGGTATATATTTTTTCTTTCCTCTAGACTCTGGAAAGGTTCTTACCCAAAACTGTAAGAAACATTTGAGAATATGGAATGGAGAAGCATGAGGCAGACTTAATGGAACTCTTCCTTCTGCAGGAGTTGTGGCACAGAAGTTTTACTGTCTTCCAGGGTGTGTGCCATGCTCAGAGCCATGTGGACATCATAGAAGGTTAGTGGGAAGGTGTAGAAATATGAGTAATAGGGTGAATGTCACTAATGCTGCTTTTATGTAGCAATTCAAAAGATGAGTAAGGGGATGCTATAATTTGTGAGTGATAGAAAATGAGCTGGAGGTAGGCTGAGAAACACTAGGGAATATCTAGCAAATCTTAGGGAACAGGCATTGTGGTGGCTGATGAAATTTTGCAGCTAACAAATCCAAGTAAAAACTTCTGAATACATAATTTGACCTAATTGCATGTTGCTGAATATTAAATTAACTACATTTGCTGCAACTGGAAAGCTGGCAAGTTAAGCTTTTGTCTGCATCTCTAGAAAAAAAATCCAAACAAAATAAAGTGAAATTAACAAATAAATTTATAAAACAATGACAGCATTTTCTAGTTAGTGGTTACTGCTTGTTTATAATACGTTGCTTTATAACAGGAATTATTTGTTTTGCTATGAATCACTCTTAAGAAAAGAGGATAAAAATAGAGAAGGACTGCCGGATGGGCAGAAGTGCTTTGTGGCACTGGAAGGAATTTCTTGTGTCAAGGTACTGAAAGAAATAAAACCAGCATAGTTAAGTTAGAGGATGAGCAGTCAGTGGGGGGTGTGTGTATAAATAAATCACGCACTTTAACATACAGCAAGAACAAAGAACTACACTGAAAGGCAGCAAATGCAGAGAACTGATTTAAACAGGGTGGGCGTCTTTTATACAACGCATAATTAACTTTGGGAAGTTGTGGCAAACTAGATATGTTGGTTTAAATGCATAAATTCAAAAAAGAAAACTGACATTTACATGGCTAATTAGAATAGATACAGTAACAGAAGTTAGAGTGAATATCCCACCACAGTGACTTAAGGCAAAAAAACCTCAAATGTACTATGGGCAAGTTACTCTGTACTTGTGCCTTATAGTATACCCTTTTTTCCTATGGTACTGTAGGCACTGTTGGGGCCAAAGGTTTACATTGATAGACCACAGCTCTCCTGTGTCTGACTTTCTATTTTGATTGTTTTGGGTTGTTTTTTCCTTCCTTCCTTTCTTTCTTTTTTAGAATTCTCAGTTTTTATGCAACTGCCGTGCCGAGGACGTGTGTAACTCTTCTGTGAATACTGAAGTCTCAAGCTTCTAGTAATTCAAAAGGGAAGAAATGGAAAAAAATTATTTTTTGAAGTGCTTATTCACAGAAGAAGACTTATTTCTGAATAACGAAAGTCTCTCAAATATCTAGTGATACATTATTTATGTAATTGAGAGTGTATTCATGGAAGTGCCCTCAAGAAAAACAGATCTTGAGTCATACCAAATAGTATTCTCAATTGAGGACTCACTACACAGTTGTCAAAAGTGTGTTCCAGGATGGAGTGTGTACTTTTATGTATTAACTGACTGGATTATTTTTTTTCCTTCACATGAAAACTGATAGTGATTTGGATGAGCCTTAAATCCTGGATTGTGGTGTAGCTTATGTATTCTTCTGAAACAAAGTAAATATGTGGAACTTATTCAAGTCCAGTAGCTGTTATGAATATATATGCTTCTCCCAGGACAATGAGCACAAGCAGCTACTGCCCATTCATAAATATCTTATTCGTCCAATATGTAATGGGACTCCAAAGACATTCCTGTTCTCATGGCCAGGGCTGCATTTGCAGAGAAACTGCATATATTGTCTAGTATATAGTTATAGTTTATGACATTTGCTTTTGTTAGGATTTCTTCTGGGTAATAAGCATTTCAGCCACAACTCACTTTATTTGGAAAATGCAATCCTAGTACAGAAGCATGTGATTTTTTTTTTCTTTTTCTGTGAGGGAAAAGCAGTGGTGTCACAAGCACATTATTATACTAAAACTGGCTTGGAAATTTGTGCAGGATGGAAGTGGAGGTGTATGGCCTCCCTAAGCATAATCTTCCCCTTGATTCCTTCGTAGATTTTTGTCACTGTAGCATGGTTGTAGCTTTTTTAGTGTTGGAGGATTTCACATTTATACAAGGTGAAACTATTGCTGCACAGCCAGCCCTACTTAAACACATGTACCGTTTTCATCTTGAAAAGCAGTAGAAATTAGCTGATGCTGAATTCCTCTGCTTATTCAGTGCAAGGACTGGGTTTTCAGCTCATGTATGAAATCAAAGTCTGACTCTGGTTACAAGCTTCTGCTTCCTTTGCATGTGCTTATGAATAAATAGA
The DNA here is from genome assembly GCA_016584745.2 of Phylloscopus trochilus trochilus. Taxonomy (NCBI): domain Eukaryota; kingdom Metazoa; phylum Chordata; class Aves; order Passeriformes; family Phylloscopidae; genus Phylloscopus; species Phylloscopus trochilus. The sequence goes on from WQNJ02000546.1 coordinate 38,724,896, forward strand.
GAATGTACCTTACTGCAGAGAGGGTTTGGCTGGAGCGAGACCCTAGGGCTGATCAGTTTTAGCAGCTTCATGATTTTCCATCCTTCAGATGCAGTGTCTGCATTTAACTTCAGAATGTTGGGTGTTTTTCCCTTCAGAATGTGACCATAGGTGGAATGCTGTGAAAACTGAAGGACTCTATTGCAAGAGGTGATGCTGTAAATTCTCCCGTGTGCGTGTGTAACTTCTTTTAGCTTAATGGGAAGCTATGTGCTCACACTGAGGATGAAATAGAGTCCTTTGTTAATATCAAAGAGCCAATCAAGAAAGATTTCTTTTTTTTTTATGTAGAAAGTCTCCTGCTGCTTCCCAAAAAACTTCCTTTTGTAAAGCACAATGATAAATAATCTTCTTTGATCTTTATATTTCTAAGGGATACTGTTTTGTACCACTGCATTCAGTGAGACTTGTGAAATTCAGCTGTGTTTGATTAGATGGGCCAGTAACTCTGGGAAAGATGATGTGCTGGGTTGGTTCTTTACAGTCTATGTTACTCTGACCTGCCCTTCCAGCTGCCAAACTGGAAGAATAGCAAGGGTTGGGCTTCAGAGGTATTGCAAATACAGCAGGGCATGAAGGTGTACGTGACATGTCTTCCTGATAAGTGCTGTAATTCCTACCTCATCTTCAGACTGTGTGTGAGGATTATAATCATTTTTGCTTACTGTGCATTTACTGAAAGTGCTGTGGCAGATCTGTAAGATTCTGTTTTGTCTCTGAATTTTAATGAGATTTTATTTTTTTCTACAAAACTGTTTAAAAAATCTCCACGTATTTAATATTCTTTAAAAATACTTCTTTCTGTGAATAGACAGAAATTAATTTTAGTTTTTAATAAATCATTTGAATTTAATAAATTTTATTGGTATATTTTTTTAAAACAAAGTCAGGCAAATTGCTGAAAATTTCCACTTTAACAATTTAAATTTTTCTCTAAGATAAAATTACGGAGGATATGGGGGAGAGCACTTTTCCCCTCTTTTTTGAGGAAGTTATAGTAAAAGATGTTACTATCTACACTGTTTGGTGAAGGTATTGGGTATCTTGTACCAGAAGCAGGAATTGCCTGATAAACTGGAAAGAAATGAAATTGCAACCCTCTTCCAGAGCATTTACACAGGAAACCTATTTTAAGCTCATGCATTCCTCATTGGTTTTAACAGAACTAATCAAAGACTTAGGTAAGACTGTGTACGTTCTTTACTGGTGCTGGCCATATTAAAGTGATTTTTTGTGATAGAATACTCCAAGACTAAAAAGCCTCCTTAATACAACTTCTTTGACTAGAGCATAATGGAAGCATGAAGAAGGGGAGGAAATGCCCATCTGAAGACAAAGTGATATTGTGGGAGGTTTGGGGTTTTTTTTGTTTGTTGCTTTTTTTGTTGTTGTTGTTGTTTTGTTTTGTTTGTTTTTTGGTTTTTTTTGGGGGGGAGCCCATGAATATTTATGTTGCATATTATTTTTCTGACATTACGTTTGAAGATGTGCATCGACTCATTGGAAACTTTGAGTTGCATAAAATGTACGTGGAATTGTCTTTCTTCTAACAACATACCTTACTGAAAATGGAGGACCTTACAAAAAGTAATTTGATTTTGGCCACAAAGACATTTGGTTATTTTCAGGCACATTTTCAGTTAGTTTCTTGTCCAGATACCCGAAGTCATCAATGTAAGGTCAGGCTTTGTAGGCCTTTGTAATGCTGTAGGAGTGAAGTACACTTCTTGAAATGAGGGTCCAAAATGATTTTCAGTTACAAAGAGTACCCCAAGTTTCCTGAGAATGTCAACATTAATGTTTGTCTTTGAAAAATGTTTGTTTTTTTCTTTTGTTGCAGTTACTAATATTAAAACTACGCTTTTATTACACTGTCTGGTATCTTTGAATTATCATATTCTCACTATAGTAATCAGTATTATTCCTTTGTAACTGTTAATGGAAACATATTTTTGTGATATCTACTGCAGTTTTTTTAAGTGAAATCTTAAGATCTTTTTGGGAATGGTTTGTGCTTCTCTAAAAGAGAAGAATGAATGCAATGATTTATCTGATTGGAGGAGTTACCTTGTGCATTTTGAAATAAACAGTAACACAGCTGATTAAATATTATTCCTGTTGGCTGGGCCATGCCTAAACAACTTGAAACTTGCCTGTCAAATATGTGAATAGTCTTTAGGTGAAAAAATAATGATCAATACAAGGAATTGAAAGGCTGCTAAGGTTGGAAGGAACAAGCAAACTCAACTGAACAAGCTCCTTTAGCTTTTAGTACTATATTTGAAAGCACAGGAACTTAATTTTATGTGTTTCTCCTAAGCAGCATATGGCATCAGAATCCCTGGCTACTAGGGATAGTTCTGGCCTTCAGGTTTTAAGACAAATCTGAAAAAAATGTTTCTTCTTTATGTATCAGGGGAGGAAAAAAGAGATTATTAATTACCTGCATTCCCTACTTCTAAATAAAATATCTATAACAGGTTGTATAATATAATAATACATGATACAGCACTATGTAAAAAATGTATGTTACTTTGTCTACCTAGATTTGAATCTTGCTAAGTTGATTATCTCATTTATATTAAAGGTGATACAAAATATAATTTTTTTTCTTGATGCCTTGACAGTGTAAAGGTTTAAAGGATCCCTTTCTTTCACTGCAGAGATGTAAAGCAGCCTTATAAATACAAGTAAAGGGTTGGCTTAAGGTTTTAGGTTGTAATCTCCTTTGTGTTTAAAAGCATTTGCATCCTTTTTCGTGCTTTGTCTCTATTAAAGAACAGTTTAACAGTAGGAAGGATGAACATCATTCATTTGCTCTGAGGCTAATATTGCTGTTTCCCTGCAAAAATGTCATTTGTGTCACCGCATATTGTGCTCTTAAATAATATTTAATTCTGTGACCTTGTTTGCCACGCCTTCCTGATTGTCCATTAACTCTCATCTTCTGGCAGAAGCAATCTCTGCTGCATGGATACTGGGTCAAATGCCTGAAAGAACTGAAATAAGTATCAAAAATATGATACCTTGTACGTTTGGCTCCTTATGTACTTACTCTTCCTTTTAATAATGCTAATTAATACCAAGCAACCTAAGACATAGAAGTCAAGAGCTGCAGCTGGGGGAGGGGAGGGAAGGGACTGGGAAGGAAAGAAAAAAGCCTTTTTGACAGGCACGCACCAGGAAAATGCAAGGTTGAAAGTACTGTGTCAGGTTGCATCACCTTACATTGCTCTCATTCAGTAATTGAGTGCAAATATGAACACTTTGGGTCTGTTTCATTTCCTGTCACAGCAAACCAGCTTCCAACTTTGGTTGTTGTATAACGCCTAGGTAACTAAAAGTGGTAGTAATTTTAGAAAAATTGAATTACTGAATAAGATATCAGCTTAGTACATTTCTCCTTCCACCTATGAAAATTGGGAGAGAAAGTTTAGACAGCAATTTCAATGAGATGCAAGTAAAATTTAACTAAAAATAGTAACTTAAATATACTTAAAATAATAAGGAAGGCCCTGTATGCTTTCTTGCTGAGGATAACTCTTTGCGTTGCATGGATCTTTTTTTTTCTCATCTCTAGATTTTGGGTTGTTTGGGTTGGGTTTTTTTTTCCCCAGGCAGTGGAAGTTCCTCCACTCACTAATGAAACTGCCTCCACTCACTAATGATGGCTTTACAAACTTGTCTCTAGTCCAAGCGGTTCCTCTCATGGTGATCTCCCTTCTGATGGGCTTTATTTTATTTTTTTTTTTAATTTTTTTTTTTTTTGGCATTACATGGAGTGCAATGGTTTAAGTTTTTTCTTCTGTACCTGTTAACACTTCTAATTCCTTTTCACAACTGCCAGTTTTCCAGCTTTGTGAAGCTCTTACTGTAGGCAAATGTGGCACGTTTAGGGCTCACTCTAAGATTTAAAACAAATTTTCTGTCAACATACTGTTGTTCACACATATAGAGCACATTTTAGGCCTAGAGTGTTGTTAGGGATGAATCCACCTAACAACAAAAGGTGCAGAACATTTGGAGGAAGAGGTTTAGAGCTGAACTGAGCAGTGTCATTCGCTGAAAATGGTTTCAGCTGTTTATCTCAAGTCAGCATTTGGTCCTTATTACCAGGTTTCTGCATGTCTTTATTCCTTCTACAGCACACTATTAGTTGCTTTCTAACTGAGATCATTAGTAACTTGTCACAGCTCACTCTTAAGAGACATGTCAAATGCCAGCTCTGCTTGTTTAGTGTATTTGGCTTGCTTGGCAGGTTCTTAACCACAGGGTGCAGGATTTTATTCAGACAAATTACTGAGCTTTTACATTGCTCAAGTTGCCTTTAGGAAAGCATTTTACTGAAGAGATTTGACTTTCCTTACCAACTGTTTTGAGAAATGTATAGCTGGTTCCATATCTCAGGGCTTATTCTGAAAGTGAATGATGAAATTATTTTTGGAGCATGTTATTTCCTTACTCTGGGATCATTGATGATTTTGGATTTTTCTTTTTCCATGCTAAATAATGCTGTACTGAAGACTAAAGTTATTAGTTGCACATATAAGCTGTTTATTTTTGCTGCAGTTTATTCCACTTCCTTTGATTTGTAGGAAAGCCAGTTAAACTTCCCAGGGAAGTTGGATCCTATGGAAACTCTCCTGGTGCTCTGTTGTTGACACTGGGAGCTCTTCTGTGCCTTTCCAGGAGTGTTTCACCTAAATCTGTACAACTGATTAATTAGCAATTCATTGATAAGTAACAGGTGCAACTGCAGATCCTGAAGGGATCTCAGGGGAGTGAGATAACCTATTGCCAGGATGTGGATGCTGGCTACGGTTCTCTCTGAGTTGGTCATTCCCAGTGGTGGGAGGGGGATGCCTACCACCACTGCTCACAGTGGTACAACAAGTGAAAAAAGTGCAGCTTTCCTAGTCAGAAACGAGTGAAGGAGAATTAAATCTTAGTCCAGAGGTTTTTAGAGTTGTTGGGCTTTTGTCTCTGAAGGGGGAATTGGGGTGAGCCTGCATGAAAGTGGTCCCTGCTAGCACACGGTGTGTTACTTGTTACAGATGTTACAGAGGTGTCCCCGTCCAGGGGACAGCTGTAGCTCTGAGAAGGATATGGATTAATACAATCTGCCTTGAATCCATATTCAGCCCAGTGTGTTAATTATAGCTGGCATTTTCAGTGGATTTTGGTTTTATCTACTGTACGGTTTTCCACAGCACTGCTAAAATCCTGGTGGCTGCAGAGCTTCTCTGCTTGTCACTGTGTATTCTGATCTGAACTGGCGCTGACAGGTACAGAGCACAATAACCCGTGTTTGATGCAATGAGCAAGCATGCCTTTTGGGCTAGATTTCTATTTCCTCCCTGTCCCTATTGTGAGCAGAATTTGCATACTTAATTCTTTTCACTTAGTGAAAAATATATCCCTTTAGGTTTGACAGCTTCCCAAAGAATATTTTAGATTTCCCACACTGATTGTGGGCCATATGTTAGAACTAATTATATAAATGAGACATCATAGAATTGTGACATGCTTAAATGTTCAGTGCTTTAAAGACTTATGCAAGTGCATTCTAGCTTGGGTAAGTGCTGGAAGAAGAAAAGAGAAGCTGCAGGTTTTGAGCAGATGTTAGCAGCTTGGTAGTGCTATCCATTGTCTTTATCTCTCTGTAAGAGCTTGCTGATACTTTGAAGGGTTTGGCAGACTATTCTGAGCTGCCACAGTGCAGGAAAGAAAGAATTTCCTTTTTGTACCTATGGATGTGCCAGAGATTCATTATATATTAAGTCATATGAAATGTGGGATGCAGATAGCCTCATTTTGCTGTTGGAAGTAAGCAATGTGTGGCTGTGGCTGAATGTTTCTGTCCTTTTTTTTTTTTTTTTTTTTTTTTTTTGGTGTGCTGTGGATGTTGCTCTGAGGCAGAATGGCTCATAGGCCTGCCTTTTATTATGAATTTGTGTTATTATGGATTATATTATTGGGAATTAACTGTGAAAGAAAAAGGTGAAGGAAAAAAAGAAAGAGTTGGAAGGCCAGAGCTGTATGCTGGAGGGTTAAGCACCAAGGAAGGAATTTTATGAGATACTTGTTATTAATGTTAATTTGACAGGTGTTATCTCTAAAGTCAATTATACCTTGAATAAGTTTCTAGTAAAAAAATAAAAGCCTAGTTTTTACTAATGCTGTCATATTATTTTTTATTGCTCCAAGTCTCAGTGATGCATAGAATGATAGAGTCACTGAAAGTATATTGTACAAAAGTTTTGTCTTGGTAGTTAAAAATGAAATATGTATGCAGGTTATGCATGCCGAGCTGGTAAGCCAGAATTATGTCTGTAAGCTATTTCTGTATATTTAGCTTTAATGCTGATGCATATTTAATTGCTTGGCCTGTTTTCCCCACAGCAAGATGTGGCTGTCTTCCACTGAAGTCAGCGCCTGGAGTCTGCAGCAGCCCAGTTTGATGTTTGTACTTCTGCCTGTGAAGTGCAGCGTCCGCATCTGCGAGTGGCAGGTTGATGTAGTCCGGGGGAAAACCAAAAACTCCCCTCTGCTCTTAGAGGGGTGTTTCTGTGGAGGGCTTCCCTGTGGGACTGTAAAAGGAGAAATTTACAATTTTAATAGCTGTGTCTGTAGTTTCTAGGCTGGAATAATATACTCTGTTTTCTTCTTGTGTGTAGAGACCTTCTTCAGCACGATCTAAATTGGTTTATGTTGCTTGTCTGCTTATGTACAGAGAGGTTTTTCTAATTTAATGTATTGAACTGGTTTTTAAATTATAATATTGCTTTTGGCTTTCATTTTTAAGACCTCACCTACACTACTTTACGTATTTCTTGTCAGAACACGTTTGGAAAATGGAATCACAAGAAGCAATTAGTAATAATTGTGTTGAAATTACTCTGCGTAGTTAAATCTCAGATGCTTTGTCTGTGAAAGATGTGTATCATTTTACTTCATGTGGAAAAGCATCCATAGTTTGTAAGTGAAGTTTGAGTAGCTGTTTCATATGAAATATTTTTTTGGTGTTACATTAATTCAGTGTAACAGCTCAGATAGTTAGTACAAGTAAGACAGGAGGGAGCAATAGGAAAAAAGCTCTGGATCTCAGAATCAGCAGAAAGGTATGTGTGAGCAGAGGAGGAATCTTCATGATACCAGATGTTTATTAGCTCGTATTTTCTAGTCAACTGAAGGAACTTTTTAATGCTGGAGATACTGAGTAACTTTTTAAACTTCTTTTTCTCTTGGACGTGTGTCCTATTGTGCTGTTTACTGTAATTTGTGTAATACTGAAAGTTCTTACTGTTTTATCAAAGGATAGCAGATTGTTTTATTTCAAATGAAGAAATCCCTTCAGATTATACATTTTCTGCTCAGCTGCAGATTAATAGTCACAATTGTAGGATATATTGCCAGAAGATAATTTGTTCCCTCTGTGTCTCAGTCATGCTTATTACCTTCATCTTATTACATAGTTTGAGCCTGTGAAATGATTTCTTAACTGCACTTAAAGATAGTTTGTGTAGACAGCAAAATTACTGCAGCCGCCCTCAGGATCAATTTGTAATGTGCTTTTATATAAATATTATGTGCTACTCTTCAATATTGTTCATAGTCCAGAAGATAATTACCGTGATAAGTCCTACTTAATCATGGCAAAAGCAGAGGCCATATGGAATTTGAAGGAAAAGTTACTTAATTAGTAAGCTGTAAAACTGCTGTCCTGCCTCCAACAGGACTGCTGGTGCCCTCAAAGCTGTTTCTTGCATGAAGGAAATATTTGGTTTAGTAGGGCAACTTATTGAACATATTCTGGTGGGGTTTTTGGGGGGGGAGTGGAGAAAGCAACCATAAAATAAAGGTCTAATTTTTAAAACAAAAGTTAAAAAAGGCCACTGACTTGGAAAAATTCACAAAGGGAGGGAAACCTAAGTGGAGAAGTAAAAGAGATATTGATGGATATGCAGGCAAAGAAATTGAGGAAGTAGGGGGAGAAAATTATTTCATGGGGTCTTAAAGAAGATTGAAGGAAACAAAGAAAGGGGGGATTATCAGAATACAAAACAAAATGAGTTGTGAACTGTCAAATCAGGCACCTAAACATATTGCTCTCTTAACATTGGCCTGCTTGTCTTCACTTTTTTCCTTCTCCTTGTCCCCTCTTCTCCTTTCATCTTTGCTGAAAGCATAGTTTGCTGGAGTGAGACCATAGACCGTTTGCTAGAGTGACAGGACTGAGTGGTCCAGCTCAGAGAAGTCTCAGCAGCTTCAAGTTGACTCACTTATATATATTTACTTAAGTTACTAAGGAGATGTGCTCACATAGATTTAATTATTTCATTACTATCTTTCAACTTGATACTAAGTTAAAGCCTCACTGGAGCCTCAACAGAGCACTTTTTTTTTTTTTTCTTTTTTTTTTCTTTTTTTTTTCCCCACATCAAATATCTGTGGCAAAATAGAGAAACCTAATGCATGATATTCCCATAATTGGGTTGCTACACATGATTTTTACTTCAACTTTTTTGAAAACCTCTTCACCATTCCTGTGGAATCAGTATCAGGCTTTGAAATATTGTCACAAGCAAGCATCAAGCTTCATCATCTGAGCTAATCACCACCTGAAATTTGCAGGGATAGAGCCAGACTCCAGAGGGATAAATACAGAGCAACACATTGCTAAGTTGTGGCTCAAAAAAAGATACAATACAATACAATATTATCCCTGTTAATGTGTTTGTGTATCATTAGTTCTGCTATAAGTAAAACCACAATTTCCCAGTGCTGCATTGGAGATACAAGGTATCTTCAAGGTATCATTTGTTAATTTTAGAATTGCAGATAGCTTCTCTTTTTTAATCCATGTGACTTGCTCTGGATGGAGTAGTGTGGATTTCAAGGTACTCTCAGAAAGTATAATGTTCTATCAGATATAAGGGAGCCTTAAAGTGATCAGAAATTCTCTTAATGACTTTGGAGGAACAGTAGAAAACCTGTGTTGCTCTGGCACTGTTCAGTCTTGCTAGCCTCATTAATAGTTGTGAATTTTATTCCTGTTAAACATGAGGACTGTACATACTTCTTGGCACCATGAATGAACTGGGGGCAGTAGCAGCTGCTGAGTCCTGAGGCCCGTGTTTGAGAGGTGCCCACATGGGTGGTGTTGGTGCTGGTGTGCAGGACAAGGCTTGGCTGTGTTTTGGCACAGCCCCTAGTGAGACACTCTGCCTGACCTGTGCCATGGGTGCTGTGGTGTACCTGGGCTCCCGCAATTATAATCAATTGAAGTATTGCAATTAGAGATACTGTCTTATGCTGTCAATTGCACTGATTTGTTTCTGGTACTTGGCACGATTTTATTTTTGACCGAACTTCTCTTTTTGTTAATAGGTATTTATATTTTGTTTTATTCAGGTGGCACGTATTCAACATTATGGAGAATAGTGTTCAATTGGATTGATTTGTTTCAGAATGGATCTGTGCATAATTCGTCTTTCTGTATTTAGTCTGTTTGACGCGAGTCACTCCATTTAGTGAAATCCTTTATTTCCTCCTGTGTCTGTGCACATATGTGTCAGCTTTCCCTGGCCTTACCCTCAGTCCCTGGTGAGAACCTCACTGAGGTTTCTCCTGGTCCCTGCAGTTTAGAGCTCTTACTGCAGCTCTACAGGGTCACCACAAATCACACCTTGCTCCAGGTTCCCCAGCAGCGATGCATTCTGACATCTGCTGCTTAAACATAGTTAAATGTTAATACCATAACAATTTAATACTGTTAATACATCACACATCCTTTAACACCACAGAGCTTTGGGTTGGCACTTTGCAGGGACAGATTGTGCCATTTGTACTGGCATTAAGGACAGCTCACTCCTTTAGAGGTCTTCCTGAAGTTAATGCAACTCCGTGGGGAGCAGGTTGGGCTGAAGAACCCAGGTTGGTTGTCCTAGGGTTGGTTGGCTTAATGCTATAGGTTTGGCATGCTCCTCTCAGCTTCCATTGTTCAGGGAGGCTTGCTTTGCTGAAATATGGGTTAAACTGTACATTTGCTTCATAATAGATTTAGGACTAAGGCTTACAGCAATTTATTTTTAATAACTTCCACCCTTTGTAACTGTCCTGCCAAGAGCTTGGCTTACTGATGGCCAGTCCTCTCCAGGCTTTAAAATCTGCATTTTTGTTCCAGTAATAGCGGTTTTAATGTAAGTGGAAACATCAGTCTTGTCTTAAATCTTCAAAATTAAGTATAAATGTTATCTGTTGGTTTTCATAAACTTGAATCTTTGAGATGATGCTTGGCTTTTTGTAAGCCAGTGCAAGATGTTTGTAATGCATCCAGAAAGTACTTTGTCAGAAATATCAAATGATGAGTTATGTTAAAAGAGTTTTAACATGTTGTTGTAATTGCAGTTAAAGTTTTAAGCTCTTTTCTTAGCTATGTAGAGTATTCTTGAGAGAATATGATGTGGTACAAGTTACTTTCCACCGGACGTCATTTGTCCTATGGTTATTATTTTTTTTCTCTTCCAAAATGATGTTTTGAAATTATGTCCTCTTGCAGACTGTCTGAGAATGCTCTTTTCGGTAAAGCCACACCCTGTGTGGGTGTGATGCTTTTATTTAACAGGCCTTTCATGTCCTTTTCCTTCTCTGGAGCATGGAGAACAGGAGCACCCAGGGGCATTGAGGGAGAGGAGGAACAGGAAACTCAGACTGAACAGGCAAAAAGAGTTTGTGTCTACTGGAGCAAATTCCTCCCTGGATTTTAGGCTGGCACCCATAACTTCTGTTTCTGTCCTGCGAGGAGACACAGCACTTTCCTTCTCATCAGGTTGGGGTCTGGAGGACAGCTACCTGGTGGTTAATCCCTGTGATCACCTCAAAGAAGGCTGGGTGTTGAGCCTGAGGAATCAGTCCTCATCTTGATGTGTGTAGTTGTCAGAGTAATATAATTTAATAGAAATTCTCTCTATCATTGAAAAAAAATTCTAGAAAATCACTCAGGAAACACATAGGAGAGCATTGTTGCCTGAGGTTATGGAGTTAGATGCTAAGAAATAAGAAAATAACAGATTTATGGTATCAGCAACTTGAATTCAGTGCACGTGAATGAGGCTATTGTCTGCAGCTGTAATAATTTGTTAACAAGAGTGATGAACTGGGTGTTTTATTGTAGGTCATTCAGATCTTGAGGGCAGACTACTGCATCTCTAGGAAAAGCCTGTTGTGTTTTCATTCACATATTTTTTGTGGAAAAAGGATTCAGCTGCTAGCTAAACTTGGATACACGGGCAAATGTTGGTACCTGTGAGCCAGAATTTTTGAGCTGGTTGGTTAAGCATTCCATTTTGCTGACTCAGGGTAGAGAAATATAAGTTTTTGACTGACATACAAAATATACATTGGCAGCCAAGCAGTGACATGTCTGGCAATGACCAGCTGATTAGGATTACACAGGTGCAGAAGTGGTGTGCTGTGCCATGCTGGTCACTACCTTTTTTTGACAGAAGGATTCTTCTGTAATTAATTGATAATGGCATTCGTTCAATTTTTAAGAATCCTCCTGTATTAGATTTAAAAATAATTTTTAAGGATCTCTTAGTAGCAGGTGTCCCTTTTGTAGACAATCTATATTGCTTTGATATACTGTTTGGTTGTTGGTATAGATTTAGAAATATACTGCTTCCACCACATAACAAAATTTGCATCTGTAGGACTGCACCTTATTTGAGGTCTTTTATTTACATATTTTCCTAGATTTCTTTATCCTGGATAGATTTAAAGATGCCAAGCATAAATGCACAGAACTGCAAAATTGTGGACTAAGAGCTTTGGACTAAGGAATTTGAAGATGATAATCTAGTTTTTTTTCAGAGTTTTGTTACATGAATGATACGGGTTCAGGATCAATCTTTACTCTTGGTGCATGAGTAAAGCACTAGACTGTAAAGTCTGATTCTTGACTGAATCAGTAACAACAATAAATAAATAATAAGAGCTGTAGAATGGTGTTGAGACAAGGAATCCTGTGTGTTTGTGTATTTGTTTGCATGATAAAGTCTGTGTATTTGAAGATTGACTTACCTAGAGAGGCTCTTTTTTGGCTGGATATTTTGAAGAAATCAAGAATTAATTCTTTCTGTTGAACTTTGAGGGGTGTGTCTAAAAACATTACTTTCCTATCCCACTCTGGAAAATAATTCCACTTTTGAATAGGTGCCAAAAACACAATTAGCCCTAAAAGTACAAATAACCAATTTCAATACTAGCTAGGGGGCCTGCTCACAGTCAAAACCAAAACTTGATTTGATTTACTTTAAGGACCAGTGTTCTCGTTTCATGGGAATATGAGGTAATGCCTTTTTTTATGCTTATACATAATTTTGAAAACCCAAAATACAATTCAGATGTGTAATAGCAATATTAAATATTTAAAATTTTGAAAAATTTAATGCATTTAAATATTAAATACATGTACTGGAGAACAAATTGCAGGGTTGAGTACTTAAGTCAGTAACATGTTTTATTTGGATAGTTCTTGTCATTTTTGTGTGAACAGTGAAAGAGTGAATATGTGATATCAGCACTGTTTAAGTCATGAAGGCTTTTTGAAACTGATTACATATTTAGCTACAGGGTGAACAGCATTTTTTTTAAATAACAAAACAGAAGTTACCCAGTTAATAATAATAAAAAAGATTTGATTGTTGTACTCTGGTTAGTCGATTTTTCCTCAAAAGGAAAGTGAAATCTATTTTTGTATTTCTCATTCATGGTTCTACTTCTGTAGGAAAACCAGGGACAAATTAAAACTTGCATGCATTTAATTGCTGTAAATCATCTTACAAAAAGCGTTGACCAGCAGAGGGCTTCTGTCCCTGGGAAATAATCCCTCACACCGTTATTGCCAGGGAAGAGGAGCTTTAAGCACACACCTTTCCACAGTGGTTCTCCTGCTCTCATGTGGACCAGCCAGCTCTGGAGAGCTGTGCAGGATCCTGTAGTCTCCTTTGCTTCTCTTCAGGCTGTATGTGAGGCAGTCTCATCTCCATAGGGCAGGGGAAAAATTCAGTCCCTCTGCAGTGGCCCCATTTTAATTATGTTAAATATTTTTGTTGTTGAGATAAAAGTATGAAGACAGAGAGAGATGCTATGAAGGTTTTTGGAGTTCAGACTGTGGGATAAATATCCTGTTGGCGGTCAGCTTATAAAACAGTCTGTCACATTTTAGACCAGAGCAAACCTTTATTCCTTAAACTGAAGCAAAGTTTTATTCCTTTCGTCCAGCACAGAATGGCATCTGATAAATCTCACTGAATTGTCATTTATGCCTTTAGCAGTGTGAAAGGGGTACACTGATGTGGGGGCACTCAGGCCGGTTTCTGTAATGGCAGGAGTGCTGATCCTCCACTCTGCTAGAAATATATTTTGAATCTGTCTTGCTGCCTCATTACTGAATATTCTTCTTGACACATAGTTCTGCGTTTTACCTGGCAGGCATTAGTCTTTCTTTTGGCTAGGTTTTGCATTCCTTTTATCTGCTTTATCTAGAATTCATCTGTTGCTTACTCTGTAGCCACAGTGTGCTAAACAGCCTTAAGTCAAATATTGCCACATACACCTCTCTTCTTAAAATGCCATTAACTTCTCTTGGTGCTGTGAGCCACCCAGTCAGAACTAAGCCTTTCAGCTGGGTGACTGGCAGCATATGGGGAGACAAACTCTTTTGGACACATTTGGTTAAAAAGATAGTGTTTGTTCTGCCTTTCTGTGTTCAGCAGTGCCTTTTTTTCCTCTGCAGAATTGGAAGATAATAGGATTTTAAAGGGTGAGTAATTGACCGACAACCACTTCCAGCCGTAGCATTTTTCTTCATATTGTGTGGCCTCGGTGCTTAGGTGAGGCACAGCCTGATTTCTTATTTCCACAGCTCGCTGCACTAAATCCCATGTCAGCTTGGTGGTTCTGCTGGCAGCACAGAGGAAACAGAAAGATACATAACTGGCCCGGGTTGGTTTGGTTGGTTGGCTGTTTTTTAAATTTGGGTGCTGGTTTTAGTGGCATTGTGTATTGTTATAAGTATCTCTAAGAATGGTATGCACTGTTCAGATGTTAAAATGGAATCAAATAGATGCAAAGTGGATTTCTATTGTTGATGCCAAAATGAAATATTTTTAAAATCCCTTGTATTTTAATACATCCTTCCCCCCCACCCCCCCCATCCAATAAAACCTTTTTTTTTTTTTCTTTTCTTTTTTGTTGTCATTTTGGGGCAAATATTTGTGTTAATTGGTGATGCCTGGGCTGCAGAAAAATGAAGGCTGAAGGTTGTAGACGCTCAGGAGCACAGCTGAATAAGGGCTTTCGCAGCTGAGAGAGGTTTGGGAACTGGGGAGGAAGATGGCAATAACAGTTTAAAGCTTTGGTTGTCATGGGGGAGGTTTGTGAGAAAAGGAGTCAAATGCTTCAATCAACCAGGAGGGAGTGAATGAATTCTTATCTTTTTTATGAGGATTAATTTTTTATTAGGTGGTAGTGGCTGTTTTCATTTGGTCTTTTCCTCTTTTTAGCCTTCTTTTTCCCAAGCTTCCCTCCCTCTCTACTGCCTCTTGCTTGAGCTTGAATGGTTCTGACACTAAATGACCATTTGATGAGTCTTTCCCCACCATCCCCCACGTCTAATTTACCAGGGAGTGCTCTTGATGTGGGTGGTACCCCTCTCATCTTATCAGGGTTTTAGATAGACTCAGCAGCTCACAATGATGCCCATAGGCAAAGGGCATGTTACCAAAAACGTGGGGAAGCTGCGCTAGCACAGCTTAGACTTTGCTTAAAGTGGTCCTGAAACTTTGTCTGGGGATTCTTCCTGCAGCTTGGGAGACTTACTTAAATATACTTTAGATTAATAGGTGATCAATATAAAACTGCATTTATTTATAACAACTTTTTAAAAAGGTATTTGCATACATAAGTTATCTTAAATGTTGAAATGTGTCCCTGGGTGTTTTTGCATGAACTTCTAGGGACCAGTGTAAGGCACACAGATATAAGGCTGCATTTTTCAATGAGAGCAAAGGGCATCAAAAGTTACTGATAACATTTTTTTTTTTTTTACATTTGCCATGTCTGCAGGAGAAAATGTTTCCAAAACCAAAGCAGTTTGTTGCCTTCTGATAATTTGGTTCCTTGTGTTTTTTGTTTTGACATCAGTTCTAATGTGTTCTGTAAACAATCCTTGGTAATATAAGGATTTGTAAGAGTTGTAGCAGTTTTAGTGCATCAAGGTTTTAGAAACTCTTCTCAGATTGCTCAGTTTCTCTGCTATGAATTTTAAAAATTATTCTGGTGGTATATGCATTAGTGTTATGTAAAACACACGCATATTAAATGCAATGTGAATATATTTTGCCTTTTCTGAAGAGATTTAGAATAAATAAAAGAACTTGCAATTGAACACTTGAGTGTTTTGATGGAAAAGAACCTAAAACCACCTTATTGCAAAAATGGCAGCTGAACTTTGTGCATCCCTTACCTCAGTGAGTTACTTGCTTAGTTTAAAAGGTCAAATAAATTAAAAGACACATTAATGTTAACATGTTGGTGAACTACTTACTGACTTTAATTGTAACTGTAAAAACAGATACCCTGAGGCAGATTTAAGCAGTGGCAACTAACATTGTTATGATAGCCTCAGGAAGCAAGTGTAACAGACAGGATGTTTTGTAATAAAACTGTAAAACAATTAAAATAGCTGCACAAAGGATGCTGCCTTTTAGCCTGTCCAGAGGAAAGGGCTGCAAAGGGAGTGTCAGCCAGTCACAGCATCACAGTTGTTATAAATTGCTATCTACTTTTGGAAGGGGCAAAAGATGGATAACAAAGTCGACAAGTAAATACATGCTACATAAATATGCATAAATCCATTACCATCTGCCACATTGTCCAATTTGACTGTGGTGTCTACCACATAAATCAGTTTAAAGCAGTTTCCCCCAAGCAATATTTTCTGTAATGAATGGTTGAAAGATCTACATTCTTGGGTTGTGACTATAGTTCTGGTATATAATATGGAAAATACCATATTTACCATTTTCTCAAAAAAAAAAAAAAGAAAGCGGTAGTTGAAAGATTTATTTGACTGTGCAGCTACTAAACTTTGCATTAGTCTTTGGAAGCCAAGCCAGGAAGTTAAATTATCAGGCTTTTTGCTTGGCTAGGAATTTTTAGTGGTTTATTTTATACAATCGCTACTATGGACATTAAGTAAAGATTAGAAATATCAGTCTGCAAATGTGCTGGTTTTGTATCCCAGCATTAGGATCATTTAAAATGATAATTTTTCATGAAGCTTCATTCCTTGCTTGGTAAGCAAACATAGCTCATAGTGGTGCTGTTTATCCTTTGTGTCGTCACTGTGATATGTCTCAGTTTAGGTCCCAGTAATTTTATTTTTCTGTCCTGTAAGTGTATAGCACACTTACATTTAATCTTTTATCCAGATGTGGCCTCTGTCTCCTTAGGCTCAGCTTGTACAGTTTTCCTACATCCTGTTCTGGATTTCTCCTAGTAGCTACAGCTACAGAGTCCCTGTGCTCAGCCATGCATTCATCTGGGCTCAGTTTCTTTGACACAGAGGCTGCTTTACACTGCTCTGGCAATGAAAAGGGGCCCCAGTGAGAATGGGACTCAAGACCCAGCTGGCTTGTCTTCTGTTTTATGACATACCAAATAGATTGCACCAGGGGAGACAACATTTGTGTGTTCGTTCTTTAATGCAAGAAGAAAGTATTAAAATTTCCTTGTTTGTTTGTATTATAGATTAAAGCAAAAGTGGTGAGTCCTCTTTATGTACACTGATGTCCCTTTCCCCCCGCCACTCCATTCTCACTCCAGAGATTTATAATTACTACTGAAAAATTTTATAATATTCTAATTAAGAGTATGTATTAAAACTTTACATCAAGATACTCTTTCTGGTAGGAGGTGTTAAAATGCTCATTTGGGATGGAAAAAGACAAATTTAGAGTTTCATTCTTATAAAGAAACTGGCCTGAATTTGTACATGCAACAATCTGATAACCCATCTTCTCTCTGCAAATATTTGCCTCCATTAAGTCAAAGGTCAAAAAAAATCTAAACTGCCTGTCAGGTTAATTCTGTGGAAGTTTGTAAATCACGTAAGTATTTTTAAGTCTGTATGGCTAGGTGTCCTTTAGTAGGTTAAGAATCTTACTTTGTGTTTCTGTTTGTTTTGTAAGAAACACAGGTTTATAGTGTAAGAAAGTACACTACAGTAATAAAATTATTGCAAAGATAGTTTATAGGCAATACTGAAACATTTCTTTGCTATGGTAAAGATTCTGTAGTGCTAGAAAAGCAGCTTCTAATAAAAACACAGCGTCACTCCTTAATGGAGCTGAAATTTAATGTTAAAACTAGAAATGGATCCACTTGGAAAAAAAGTGTGCAAGTGCGAGATTCATTTTCACTTCAGATTATCCTCCTTAAGGACAGGGCATCACATATAAGCTAGTTATCCAGCCTTTCAGCTCAGTCATGAAAGGGAAGGGTTCCTATAGATAAGGAGTCATATCATTTAAAGAGAAGTGTCCAGTAAAGGTGGGATATGTTTCTCCTGGGAGGAAATACAAAAAATATGTTTTTGTGTCTGCAGGGCAGTGCATGAATCTCAGTGTGACATTTTTTTGTGTACATGAGGGGGAAGGGAACAGTGTGCTCAAAATGAAAAAAATGTCTAGATTTTTAAGGCAAAATATTAATCTACAGCATGCTAATTCTCAGGTGGGCTTAGTAACAGCTGGGATATGATTTAAAGTAAAGATACTTGTAAAAACAAACAATGCCTTCACTTAAATACACATCTTAAGTCTCTGTATCTTCCTTATTGACATGAAATAATACACCAAAGTATAAAGGTTTGTTTGAGAAAGGCCATTTTATGATCTAAAGCTACCCTTTCATCAGTTCTGTGTGTTGGATGTGTTTCTTTGAGCACATTTTGTGTGGGTTTAGAGGAGAAAAGATAGTCTGGCAACTCTGTATCAAGGCAGGAAGCCTATTTCCAGAGCTGCCCCAGGCTTCCTGTCCTGCTAAGGAACTGATCCTGCTAACCAGAGCTGGGCCGGGGGAAAAAAAAAAAAAAGAGGAAGAAAAAACTCCAGGAATTTTGTTTTAGTATGCAAGTTTTAAATGAAGTATTTTTGCTACTAGCCCTCTTGTTCAGAAGATCTAATACTTCCCTGCCTTTTAAGGATTTTAAGAAGGTGAATTTTCTGAAGCCTCAAGTGCTTTCCTGCAGGATCTTATGTACATGTAAAAGATAACTTTTAACTGTTCCTACACTATTATTCCTCATGCAAGACTTGAGGAAATTTGTGCAGGGTGCCAACCTCTGAAACAGTCTTTCTCCCTGCAATTGATAATGAAGTAAAGAGATGAAACCTTCCTTAGAATTGAGGTAATTCATTATTATTTTCAAAGAGAGATGGCAGGAAATGGGAAGAAAACAATTTCTCTGAAAACAATTTGAATGTTGCTCCAGACAAATAAAAGACCGAGGCAGTGGATGACCTCTCCTGACAAACAGCTGGAGCCAAAAATGGCCACGGAGTTGTCGCTTAAGGACTTAATGGAGGAGATCTTTCAAATCAAAGAAACAGTAAACAAGGTAGATGGAGCTTTAACAGAGGTTAAAATTGAGATAGCTCAAATGAAAGTCAGACAAAATGAAATTAAAGAAAAGGTGAATCAACAGCTCTGCGTGTGTGAGGATGAATTGCTTACGTTAAAAGAGACTTCTAATCAAATCAGGTTTCTGGAATGATCTTTGAAGAATCGGGAGAATAAAAGGAGGAAAATCAAATTTGAGAGTGGATACCTAGAAAAGGCTTGGAGGACATCACCCTTGGGGAGCTTTTGAAAATATTGCACTGGAGCTGATAAAAGTGAATGCCGAGAGAGACCTCAGCAGCAAAAGGTTGCACCTCAGCTTCCTCCTGGGTGTCTGGTAGACATCAGCCCCTTGTATCACAAACATTGTGCTCGCCTTGTGCAGCAGATGACAGCGGTAAAGTTTCCTACTGTCAGGGTTTTCAGAGCACTCTCACTAGACCATAGCTGGACACAGGCTATCTGCCACTGATGGTTTTACAGCCTCCCTGAATGTGAGGCCTGATTTATGGCCCCCTAGTGAAATTGGGGTAGGTTATTGCATAACAATACAGTAATTAGGGGATGAACCAGTTAGCCTGGCTTGGGGCTCAGGAAAGCACCTTTTCCTACCACTACAGAATGCAAAGGAGTTATGCTCTGTAAAACTGCCCTCACCTCTGCAATGCAGTGATGGCCTACTTAGGAGTTACTATGATCACTGATAGTTCCCTTTTACTACTGATTCCATCAGGGTGGTGAAATATGGAGCACATGAGGAAGAGTGATGGCCTATGGTGCTTGGCTCTTCACTGATAAAATCTTCCATCAGCAGAAAAATTCAGGATGCTCTCGTAGGTTCATGTTGAATGGAGGTCAGGGAGCTGAGAGTAACATGAGTTTGCTCTAGAGTTGAACCTTAGGTGCTTGGTTTGTTGCTAAGTAGGACAACTACAAAAAATAACAAGAAAGGAAAGCTTTACCTCCCTGCAGTGCTGCAGAAAGTAAACATGTTTGAAATACCTAGGCAAGGAAATGTTGGGATGAAAACCTAAAATTAAAGTGAAATTAAGTTAGAGACAGTGTTGTTACTTATCTTGAATGAACAACTGGTATTTAGCTAGTTGCCACCCTGTTAAGGATGCCTTAATAAGAAAGCTAGAGTATTTCAGTCCAGTGCCAGTGTTTTGCTTGTCCTTGCAAATTTCTGAATGCATGCAAGAATCTTCAGTATTCCTTTTCTGATTTATTTACTTTTGAATATTTTCTTCATTAATTTTTTTCTGGTATTTACAGCAGTAGTTTTTTTCTTTTGATTCTTCCGTTTTCAACTCAAGTGGGTGAACTGCTTTAGTAAAAAATCAGTGGGGATTCAGATTTTTAGTCATAGCAATGAAAATGTTTTGTTAACCTAGCTTTCATTTTTGTTTTCATCTTTGTTTCTCATGATTCATGCTGAAGTATGTGTCACAAACTGTCCTGTCCTAATCTATTGTTATGTAATTTTCTGAAGCTTTTTCACTTTTTTTTTTCAGCCCTGCAATGGCAGAAAAATATTGCAGACACAAATCAGAGATTTGTTTTAACTGTAGGTTTTGGGTACTGACATAAATCAAGCATTCCAGTTTCTCTATGTAAACTAATTATTTGCAGCCAGGTTGGATTCTTGGGCAAGGTATTATTTTTGCCATTGTGAAGAGAAAGTTCTCAAGTCCTGAAAGATGGTAAACAATAGTTGGTGGAGGCAAAGGAGAAAGCTCTGGGGAGCTGCTCTTGTTTCTTGGTTTTGGGGATCACCATTATTTCCCCCTACAAAATAGTAGGAATAAGGAAACCAATTCATGGTGTTGTTCAACATGATCCAACTTCACTGGGGAAGTAGGATTTTTCCTACTGGATTAGCTTGAGGATTTAACAGTTGGGAAATCCGTTGTTAGCAGCTGTGCCAGTCTGAATAGCTGAGTAAGATTTTACTCCAGTCAGTGAGTCTGGTTAAAATAAAAGTTGCATATGTCTTTTCCTGGAGATTCTGAATCGCATTATTTAGTGGGCTGACTTGTCGTGTAGTGATGGTCCCAAAGAAGTTGAGAGGGACATCAGGACATGCAGCATTATCTTACAAGAAGCTACTGCTAAAGGTGAATTGTAGTGATGAACAACTGTGAGAATTAAAAAAATAAGCTTGACATATTTGTGTAGATTGGTTTGTTTCAGGGAAGAGCGACAAAGCATATTGCAGGTTTGGGAAATGCAATAAAATGCTGTGCTTACAAAACCAAAGACTTCACAAAAATCTCTTTTCTAAAAGGGTCACAGGAAAGGTCAGTACATTTCTAGGTCTACATTTGTAGGATGGTCTTCTAATAGAGAATTCTTTTACTTGTTTCCTTCTCTCTGCTCTTAACTTGCAGGGAATGCAGTCTCTTGAGTGCCTTGAATGTCGACATCAATCGAAATGTTTTTCCTTTCAGTTAATTGGCTTTAAGGTTCGTGTTCCACCTTGCACCAGAAATAGATTTAGGTGCATCTCTCCTAATTTGCAGGTTTCTGGATAGGTACCCTGGGTGAAGTATTTTAAGAAACTTTTGTTGTTCAGATACTTCTGAAAATAAAATACTAGCATAGGACTTCTTCACCTGGATCTTGACTTTAGCAGGTGAAACAAGATCGTGTGGTAGGTAGAAATTTGCCATAACACTATGCTAGATATATATTTGTATTACATAGTTTTAATGACAGTAGACACCAGGGCTGTACTTAAAATCCTGGGAACTATTGTAGGTGCAATAGCCAAGAGTATAAGAAGCCAAAGGATGTTAGATAGCTTTTCCTTCTCTTGTTACTGGTCATTGCTTGTTGTGAGAACAACTCTGCAAGGTTCAGATCTTTTCAACAACAAAGAAAACATAATATTTTTTTTAAACTTCAATAAATTGTATTCAGACTGTGTTACTTTACTAGCATCTGTTTAAATTGCTTGTATTCTAGAGCATAGGGGAATTTTTTCATAGTAGCCTTACCCTGAATCAGTGGCTAGAAGTGCTTTTGAATTGAACCGTCCGGGTTTCATTCCATGACACTGCTGTGCCCACAATGTAGGCACATCACGAAAAAAGTCTGTCTTCTCCACTCCTCCGCAGTGGGGTGAAGAAAAACCTGCATGGCGTGTGCTGAGTACCTTGGCATGGGTGGCACAAATGTCCTCAGTCCGGGAACCACTGACAGCCTCCTCAGTTCTCAGCTGAAAATGCGGGAGGGGTCTGACAGCACTTAAGGAAAGCAAGCAGTCTTTCACTTGGTGCAACTGAGTTAATTTCCAACTGGGTATGAACTGAGGTTCTCTAGGTTGCTGGAGGACTGGAGAGACCAGTTGAAGCTGCCATCTCTCATTTGTCCCAGCTGCCATGGTCAGGAGACATCCTTGAATATGGCTATAGCTCCAGTGGATGCTGTTCTTCCAAAGCAATTAACTGATTTTCATAATTCAGTGTGTCTGTGTGGACAGCACGTCTCAAAGAAACTGGGTATGATGCTGTTCTTTTAAGTATTTCTTTTTATTCACACAACTGACTCATTTTGAGGCCCAGTTCATGATGGGCAGGAGATATTTTCTAGATTATCTTTACTGTCGTGTTCATGTGCAATGGATGCATAATCTTCAACTTCAGTGAATGCTTTATTTTTCCTCCTTCCCTTCAGCATGCTGCAAAGTGACAGCTTGATAAACAATCTAATTTGTTTGATTTTGATATTATGAGCTTTCAAGGAAAAGGCAGTATCAGCTTGCATTGGGAGATGTTTCTATTTTGTGTCTTATACAGAAGCACTTTTAAGAATGGACACTGTAAAGACATTGTTGAAAGAACACTGCCAACAGGAAAGGCCTGCTGTTGAATTTTTTTGTATTTTAAGAAAATGGTCCATTTTTGTTCACATGCAGATAAATTGCTAATTTTATTCAAGACGAAGGAGGTGGATTTAAAATAAGAAATGGCACTTCTAAATGTCTTCAGTGATATTGTGCAGTATCTAACTGAATAGCAGAGGCCTGTCAAGGCAGACAGGGATGCGTTTATCTGTATTTTTTTTTTTGAGCAGACTTTATTTGTGTTTCATTTTCCAAGTGGCACTGTAATTTTTTTTTGGTTTTATGAGTCCTGCTTTCCAGTATGGCACTGTTGCTTGGTACTTCACACTGTAGAGAGAACAGCTGGGTTAATTAAATAGATATGTCACAGCACTGAAGCCAGTGCCTGCTGCCATTGTACACAGGCAGCCAAGAGCTACAGTAAATAGAGACTCACAGAAGCATTAGCAAAGCAATATCAATTGTAGTAAAAAAAACCCCAAACAAGCTGTAGTATGAAAAATAGTAGAACAAAATGACGCTTTGTGTGCATAAATTACCAACAAGTATAAATTAGGTGAATGTGCATTTGTGATATTATAAACCAGTTATTATAGATTATAAATAAATAAACTGCATTTCAGGTAAACGTTAGCAGTGTCAGTATGGAATTTATGCAGGATTTTCTTTCCTGGTAGCATTATGTCACATTGCCCCATTTTTCTTTTCTTTACCTTCCTTTTTTCCCCCCCCCCCCATCCAATTTTGAGATATCTTAACATGTGAATCCTGTAACATTTTAATAAGGAGGTTTTTTACCTCTAGGGTGTGGACCAAATTTGGTGACATTGTCCTTTGTTAGCTTCCTGTCTATTTACTCTCAACTACGAAAGTCATACACCATAGCCCCAGCTTCATCTCTGAAACACTAATGAAGAATGCTGTGTGTTTCAGATCTGCTCTGCCCTTTTCAAAAGTGGCTGGATTTCAGTTACTGGCAATATACACCTTTTATAGGTTTCTTGTTCTTGTTCCTTGTTTTCACCATGTTCAGGGTAGCTATAAGCACTGAGGACGAAATGTTCCATGACTTTGGGTCATTGCAGACCAGACGACGTTCGTGTGCTGTAAACTGAAGAGACAAGGTCATCTCAATGCCTGTGATGGAAATTGTTACTAGATTGCACATTTTTCCCCCACAAACGGATCAAAGCTCTCTCTACAGCTGCTGGTAGGTACTGGGGACAGCAGCAAAAGCCAAATCTCCAGAAAGGATGGATACAAAGTAAATCCCAACAGAAGCTCCTCTCAGTGGTTTGGATGCTGATTGGCAGGTTTCCAAGGAGCAGATGGTGCCAGCAACATTTTGTTGGGTTTTTTTTGTGAACTACTTTGAGCATTGCAGAGCAAAGGCATTGTAGAGCTGGTCAAAATGGCAGTACTGCCACGGCAGAAAATGGGACAGGTCTTGGTGGCTGCTGAATTACACCTTGAAAGGAATTCTTATCACTCCCTGTATGAATTAGTATTGACCTGTTGTTCTTAGAAGGTAATGAAAGAGCCACCTAAACATCATTAATTCTGCAATAAAATCTTCCAGAACATGATAATAATAAGGAACTATAATTTTAAAATCAAACCCTCTTGTTCATGATATAAAGATCCTCAAAGCAAGTGGAGCTGTCAGACATCAAATCTCAAGATGTTTTTTGGAGAATCTCTGTGTAAAAGTGTGAAAAGCCAAATGAGAAATCTCATTGCTGAGACTTGGTAGCTATGGGGCTGCTGCAGCTGGTAAAAAGCCTTTCTTTTATGGAGAAGAATTTAAAAAAAATCTTGTTTTAAATGCACGATTTGAAAGGCAAACACTAAAATACAAACCAGGGTCTCAGTTCTGCAAGCTGCCAGACATGAGTAGCTGTCTGCACCTAATCCCCTGGAAACAGGGAAATGGATTACACAGTGCTTCTCCTCTCTGCCCTCCATGGCCACTTACCCGTCATGTTGGGGACAGCCTGTCGTCTGGGCTCTCCTGTCCCTGGGGGACAGTGCTTGGGATGTCTGCATTGGGTGGTCGTCAAGACAGGGTTCCTTCACAGGCAGAAGTGTCCTCTGCTCATGTCCTGCTCAGCTTCTGTTTGGAAATATGGGCAATTAAAGCCACTAAGGGTATCCAAAGACTTTAGGTGGTTAGGCATGAAAACTTCATCTAAACACGTTACATTGTCTAAATGCAGGATGGGGCTCAGGGGTTTTGGTGGGGGTTTTGGGCCTTAAATTGGAAGCTCGGCGAAGGTGACTGTTTTGCAAAACTTGCTCTACAAAATTATTCAAAATTGTAATTAATAGCCATGAACAAGAAGAAGAAGCAAGCATAGCAAACAGAATCGTTCATGTGGAGGGATGAACATTTGTGCATCGTGAGGTGGGTTGTGGGCACGTGGGTCTTCTCTTTTCTTACCTGTTTTGTATTCAATGAAAAATTACAGTAATCTCAGAAACAGCTGAGGCAGATTGTCCCATCTTTTTTGTGGAAAGAGCCAAGTTAGAGAAACTTAGACTAAGCTTCCAAGGAGTTGCGAAATCTTGAGGCTCTCACTCCTGACTCTTTTGAGAGCTTCTTCTCATGTTTAATAGACAAAATACTTATTCAGTGTAATGAATTTGTAACATTGACCTATTATGATTATGTTTTTCATAGAAGCTAAGGAGTCTTCAGTTTACTTGTACCATCCCAACTGCTTTAATGAGAAATGCCTTTGAATTTCTTTGACATTAAACACAGTTTGTGATTGTATGAAGTTAGGCTGAGGAGAGGCAGAAAGAGGAAAGACAAGTGTTTTATATCTTCAGGCAATTTCTGTTTCTGGAGTTGGACAGCATTTTGAATTAAAATGTTTTAGCATGCTTTTTACTGCTGTTGTAGGAGCTGTAAGTTTCACTAGACTTCAAGCCCTCCCCCTCCAGTTCACATCTGTAGCAAATTTGAGTGCACTGTCCTACACATGACACTGAGTTGTGTCTTTGGACATGTGATACAGCCTGGGATTATTCAGTGTGACAACACTTAACCTAACATAATTCAGTTCAGTGCACTGAGAAATAGAATGATAGAGTATTTTTTCCCTGGTATGGGTACCCATCCATTGTCACTCAAATTACTGCAGATTATCTGGTAGGAGCATAAGAATATAGGACTTGCCATACCAGATCAAACCAGTGGTCCATCTAAGAAGCTGTCCTTTCTCTTGAGACAGGCTGGAGCTGGGTATTTCAGACAAAAGTGCATAAGACCCTACAGTAAACTTTCAAATGTCTTTCACATTATGTTATAAGTTTTTTAAAAAATCCTGTCAGTAGACAGGTCTGTGTTGTGTAGCAAAAAGGCTTAAATCCTTCATGTTTCCTAAATCTGCTCTGGTGCAACACTTAATTTTCATGTTATCTGTCTAAACCTTATCTGAATTTTGCCGTGCTTTTGATGTCAGTGTGCTGTGGTAGGAGTGCATTCCACAAATTAATTGTATGTTATAAATAGGAATGTCTAATGTCTCATGTAAACCTCAAACATGCCTTCTGTTAGATATCTCGTCTTTAAGCTAAAAGGATTCCCGTCAATGTTTCTAGTCCCTACCCTGCAGGACTCTTCCAGTGCCTGTAATTGTTCCAACAATTCTTCATATCTATACCTTCTGCTTATCACAAGAACAGATCTCAGTATTTAATGTAAAGAGTATGCAGTTATTTTATATAGTAGCAACACTATTTTTCTGACATTTTGATGCTGGTATGAAGAATCAAGGGGAAAAGAGAGATGCTTACTATCAGAATTATCTTTTATGGTTTTTTTTATTTCAGATATGGGAGAATAGTGTTAGAATCATTACAGCAGTGAGGGATTGGTTCTAAATGTATGTTGGGCACAGTCAGAGATAGTAAGAGCCCCTTTCACTTTAATGGCCTTTTTTTTGCATTTTAAACCTGCACTTCTGTAGGTTAATTTGTACACTCCTTAAGACTTTATTTCTTCTTGTTCTTAATCAACCCACTTAAGTTAATTTGGGATTTAAAGTTACACTTAATGTAGATCTAACTTAGTAGCTTTCTTCTTCAGTTAGCCCAGCAACCATAATGCAAAGAGTGGATTTTTTTAAGAGACAGAAAGCCTTATTTCTGTCTTCAGATGTTCTCTCCATCCAAGTATTTTTAAGGATTAAAGCTCTCTAAACTTTTTTCTTTTGTTCCTTTTCCTTCCTTTTCCTCCCTCTTCTCATGTGCATCATGGACTTGCACTTTTGAAAAACTGATCAAGAGCTGGTAGTCTTGAAAGCAGTGGGCACAGTCTGACATGCCTGGTGCTCATTTGCATCGGTGCTGAGGTGTGTGAGCATCTGGAGATCACAGCAACGCCCTCAGCTCCAGCTGCACTCTGCAAATTCCAGTGCCCTCAAAGGCAGCTGTACCTGTGTGGGAGCCCTTATGCACCTTGCACAGGCCAGGGTGTAAGGACTGAAGTAAATTAGATGGGGGTGTAGCAACAGTCTGCAGACTTTTGATAAAAGTGTTCTGCTTATGGTGAACAGCAGTGATTTCAGCTCCTGGGAGTAAATGGTTTCTTTTGTAATGTAGTGTTTGACCTATAAATCTGACTGCAACTTTGCTAGGTTCTTTTCTACAAAACTGGCAGTCTCCACTGTCCACTTCCTTAGGCTCTAAAATAAATAATGAAAAGTACCGTAAACACAGGATTTGATATTGATTTTCTGGAGTTTAAGATAATCTGAGGTCTTCAGAGATCAGTATCCTTTACTGTGTCATACACTTATGTATGCTGCTGCTATAAAAATAAATAACTGAAGCTCTTTAAGGTCTAGTTTGTGAAAAAGATGAAACATTTATTGGCCACTATATTTTGAACATTGTATTTCTGAAGCTGAATTTGATGCTTTGCGTCCCATAAAATAAAAATGATGAGATTGAAGGCAGTAATCAAAAGAAAAAGGCTCAATGTGTCACACTGTTGCTAGAATACACGTGGGTGGTTGAACTGAGCTTTACTTCTAATATAGTTTTATAAATTTTTAATGATGGCTAATGAATCAAAAGCTGAGAGGCCTTGGAGATGAGTTATTTATCAGATTGTTTTTTCCTTCTGGTGCTGTGTGCAGCATCTCCCGGATCCCTCGCGTTGCAGGCTATTTCTAAGATGTGGCTTACCACTCGGTCTGTTCCCCATCCAGCCTTTTGCATTTCTTTAGCAAGTACCAGGGTAGGGTTCAGTGGTAATGATTTTGAACTTTTCACAGCAACAGATGTTAGAAAGACCTGCCAGAGCAAAACAAGGCTAGTTTTGGTTTTGTTGTGGGTGTCTGGGCGCTGCCGGGGCTGCGGGGTGGGCAGCGGCGCGCTCCAGCCCTGCCCCGTCCCACCAGGTGCCGCTGTGATGCAGTGATGCCTGGAGCCGGCCAGCAAACACGGGGATACGCAGTCCCCAAACTCCTGATTAATACAAATAAAAAGGCGAAGGAAATTGCAGCCTGCACCCTGTGACCTCGCCAAGACGTTGTGAGGCATCAAGGAAGCCTTGATGAATCAGGAGCAGTCTCCTAAATATTGGAGGGCTGTGTGGCTCCACGGAATATTGTACTGACTGGGATTTCTACAGTGTGACCGTATTACAGCATCAACTTGAAAGGAGAGGGAAAGGAAATTAAGAAGTCAAGCCGCAGAAGTAAAAATAATTCACAGGGAAGGGGCTCAAGGAGCTTACAGTCAGCTTTGCCTCTCCAAGTGTAGGCATGTCTGCATGGCACAGAGGAGCCTTCAGTTTTCTGCCTGCCCCGAGCATGGTGGTCTCGATTACACAACACGCACTGCTGGTGGCACCTCAGCAGTGGCATTTTGGCAGGGAAGAAATCATGATGCAAATTGAAAGTGAGCTTTCTGTCAGCCACCCAAGTGGAATCAATTGCGCTATGGGTTAGGTGAGCCAGATTATTCCTTTCTGTGGATCCCCTAAATCTCCAAGCGGTGTGGCAGAAGAAGATTGCATGATGCTGCTTAGCTTAGAATGGTACGTGTGGAAGGGAAACACACAATGCTAGATCTAAATGGCCAAAACCAGAGAGAAGATGACAGTAGGTGTCTTTTAAAAATTGGCTGTTGGAATAATGAACTGCTGTGTTGTAACAATACCATTTCAAGGAAATGATCTCTGATAAAATACTAAGAAATAAGGCAATAGCATTGCTCAGTTATTAGTGGATCACAGCTAAGCAGTGGTTTTTGAATCCTCATACCTGTTTACACTTGTGCATTTCAGTTTCTTTCTAAACCTTTCTGGGAGAATCAGGTTCCTGATAAGTAGCACAACAGTTCTTTGGCAAGACCTTCCAACTCCTCCAGCATTTAAATCTGTATCCCACTCAGCAATGTGTCAAGATGTAGTATCTAATTTTTCCTCCTCTTGCACAAATCTTATTTCCTGACTTTGTGAAAAATAGTATATCCAGCATTTTGCTTTGTCTTTTCATCAATGTCCACGATGATTAGAAGCCCCACCAGCTTACTGTGCACATGGTTAGTGGGAGAGCCACAACCTTGGAGGTGATTATGTGAGAACTTGGTGTGATTCACCAGCTAGAACATAAGAGATTCTGGGCTGTTGTTGGGGCATGTATTTGTAATTCTTTCTGTATTTTTATCATAGGATGCTGCTGTAATTCTCGAAAGAATAGGAATGTATGATGCAAGGTGAATTGAACCCAAATTTCAGAAAAATCAATTGATGGTGGCAATGGAAAATTCATCTTCATTGTACCTGATATGCTACTTCTGTTGAGATGGAGGAATTTCTAGCAGAACAATTTCTAACACCTCCCTTTACGGTTGGTGTTCTTTTTTCATAATTCTGCAGAAGAAGTGGAGCATGATAAGGACCTTTGAATCCTGGGTTTCTGGGTATCAAAAGATCAAAAGATGCTGGAGTACGTATTTCTCCAGCATATTTAGAAGTCCTTGCAGGACATGCTCATTTATCTAATCTGAGAAGGAAAGAAAAAGTAGATACCATCTTCC
The DNA here is from genome assembly GCA_016584745.2 of Phylloscopus trochilus trochilus. Classification (NCBI taxonomy): domain Eukaryota; kingdom Metazoa; phylum Chordata; class Aves; order Passeriformes; family Phylloscopidae; genus Phylloscopus; species Phylloscopus trochilus. The sequence goes on from WQNJ02000546.1 coordinate 38,754,528, forward strand.
AAAATGAGTTACACAGACAGCTAATTGGTAGCATCTCCACTTGCTAAATGTTACAAATGAATTTATTCCATGTTAGTTTATTCTGTTCCCAGTTTCAGGGAATCCTGTGTATGAGGGGATATTACTCAAACCCAGTCTTAATGGACTTGCATCACTTTTATTTGGAATTGCTCATGTGTTAATCCATAAGCCTGCACCATTGTAGTTGCCAGGAAATTGTACATGAGGCTGCAAGCCTACATATTACATCTCTTCTGGCAATTATATTTGAAACACTGTATTTTGACAAAATAATTCACGATGTACAAGTCTATCAGTGCAACCCTGGCTGCCTGAGTGTACAGAGCTTTACACTCATGGAGCTGGAAGGTCTAACATAGTGTAAGTAATTGGACTGTTGAATGGTTGAAATAGCCCTGACTGGGGTTTTTGTGCCAGACCTCCTTTTGACTGACATAATGCAATGCTCTGAAGACTTACATTTCAGTAGGCACACCGCACATGAAAAAGTGTTTCGTATAGGTTAATGGCTTAACTCTTACTAGAAAGTAAACCTTATTGAACTTTATCCTGGAACTTGACAATGGAAGCTGGCTGATGTTAAAAGTGAGTTTTGAAGCCCAAAGCAAAATTGCTTTGAACCTGAATATATGGAATAAATCTCAACTGCTGATCAGAATATGTGGAATACTTTCAGATATTAATTTTATTTAACATTAATTAATTGTTTACTTAACAACAAGGCAATAACTTCAGCCTTTGCTGCACTTTTAGATGTGTTAAAGTATTTTGAAATCAGGAATACGTGACTGCTCACAGACATCTGGAGCTAGAGACTCAGCAGACTTTTGAAGTCAGTGGAGTTGCTCAGATTTACACCTTCTGAGGATGTGCCTTATGAGATCAGTGCCAGTCCAGACTTAGGTATTCTGGGCCAAGTTTAGTGAACCTGGAAGAGTCAGAGGACTTCAGAGTGGGTATTGTTTCATTAAAAGATTGATTGGACCTTCCTCTATCTATGCTGAGTGCTCCCCGTAGTCTGATTAGTGGGGGGCATGCATTACCTATTTCTAGGATTAATTCAATTTCAACTTTCATTCTTTTCCTTCTGAGAAATCAGATGGCTTTATGGAAATTCCCTGCTGCTCTCTAAATCCCTGAGTCTCTTTCCTGTTTCTCACTTCTTTAAGGTATTAAGTGTTACTCAATAACATAGAAAAGTTAGCATGTCTGACTCAGTGTGTTTAATTTCACCGTGTTAAGCATAAACAGTTTTAAAGTCATGTTATTTCAAAGTGGCTATATTTTGCACAACACGCTATCAAGCTCAGGGATAAGGTTAGCTGGTATTTGTTGGCTTCCAGCTACATTAAATTCTTCAAAACACCATAACTCAAATGTAAAATTGCATCTTACTGCAATACTGGAGAAGTCTGGCCATGGAAAATCTCTAGGTTAATGAACTTTCTGGCTGAGAATATTTGCCTTTCCAGCTGCTGAACGCGAAAATTGGAAGCGTGAGCTCCTAGGGTATTGGTCCCCAGCCCATAATAAACCACCCTATAACCTGGACTGACATGGGAGGCCACAGTGGTATTGTCTGTAGCACGCTGCTTGTACAGCCTGTGCACTGTGCTTTGTGGGACCGTGGGCTGGTTCAGGAGAGGATGACATGAGGTTGCCTTGCAGTGGGGGGGCTTCTCATGTCCATCTACCCTGAGACTGAGGCTGCTGTGCTGTTATTGGGTGTGAGGGAAGGGACAAAGTTCATGTGTCTGGAATAGGGTCTTGCTTTATAATCAGAGGATCTGTAGTGGATCTAAATTAGAGAATTTTTACATCATGTACATTAAATTTTTTAGCCACTCAACTGGCTTGCTTTTGGGATAGGTTAAAGAGAGACATCGCTGGACCCACTGATAATCCACAAGGGATTATCTGCTCTGAACAGCACGTCTATATTTCTGTGTCCATTTACTTAGTATTCTGTGTGAAGAAGTAAGTGAAAGACCATCATCCAAAATAAAAAAAAAGCAAAAACCAAAAAGCCCTCTCACTGAACAGAGGAGGGCTGTGTTCCACACAGGCATGTTTTCTTGAGGGCCTGATGGGAGTTTTTGTATTAGCAGGGCTCTTGAGTACACACAGAAGAAAGTTTTGGTTTTTTTTTTATTACTTAGAATATCTGTATCTTCTGAGCTTGTGAATCTGAGCTGGCTGATATGTTATGGGATATGTCATGCAGTTTGAACTAAGCAATCTAATGGAGTGGTTACTGGGAAATGTATATTAGTGGGAACATTCATGTGCTCACTTTATATTGAAACCAGGTTTGACATTGTTTATGTAGCCCATGGCTGAACGGTGATGTTAGTATGAAAGAGGCAGATTGTTTAGCTGAAAGGAGAGTTGAAACTTGTCATGTCTGCATTACTGACATTAATGTTTTATGCACTCAGTGCTTCTAGGAGTACTTCTCTGTGTGGGATTATGGTAATTCCTGATCAATTGTGTCTTTGTAAGAAAATATAACCACACATAAAGTAGCTAAAATGCAAGGTAGCTCTTCATAGCATAAAGACCAATTAGAGGATAGTTTATTACTGAACTGAGGTTTGAAAAGAAAAATGTTCCAATAAAAGGGTTCTTGATCAACAAAATGTGAAAGGACTTAACAATTTTACTTCACTAGGCTTTAGCTAATGGGATTATCCTCATTTCAGAGCAAGGTGAAAATCCTTTGCACCAAGGAACAGATTTCAGCTTCTATTGCATGAAGACGTATCTATCTCTTGGAAACACCAATATACAGTTGTCTCTGAGAAGTGGAAGGACAGAGAACCACAGGTCTGGGTGGGTTTGGTCCTCTCTGAGGTGCTGGCAAGGGAGAAAGAGCACCATAAGAAGCCTGGAGGATATTCATCAGAATGGCTGCTTTGCAGTGGCCTCATCCCTTGGTCATAAAACCTCCAAAATGGAATGAAAAACAGAATTGAGGGAAGGTTTGGCCACCACAGTTAGCAATGATTTGACTAACAGCCATGAAATTATTCTATGATCAGTATTTTGCAGTGTATTGTTCATTTGTTTCTTTTCCTCCAAGGCAGAAATGCATCTTCTACTGAATTTATTTTCAGTGTTTTGTTTTGAAACAGCAAAACTGATCTCAGTTACGATTTTTATCTTGACCACCAGTCATGTCAGAGGCCAGCCCAGCTCTTTAAAACAAATTCAGAATTGCTTGTTATATTGATTGCTGCAAGAGTTCCATCCTGCTCTAGTTCAAGCACATTTATTTTACAAGGTTGATATCTCCTTGGAGAAGTATATTTAGTTATTATAAAAATTAAGTTTCCTACCCTTTTTATGTTAAAAGGATTCTGAATGAATCCTGCAAAGCAGTATGCATAGGAGTAGTAAGGAATATAAATAAAAGGAATTTTTAAAAAAAATCTATGAGCTCTTTTTGTCCCCCACCCACTCCCCCCAGTGCCAGAATGACACAAATCCATTTATGCACACATACATTTACACACAAATAAATGGATGAATAGATAGTGTAGATAGAATGAAAGAACCCTGCTATTTTAGATTGAAGTGCCTGTCACTGACATTAATTTAGATGTAGTATTAGGGAGCCTCTTAAAGGTCAGGTTTCCCCTGGAGCGTTAGTTTACCCTGGACATTTTTACAGATGATGTGCTAAAGATGTAATGCATCTAATAACTACATCTTGGCTTCATCTACTTGATTCATCAAATTCCTTCCTGCTCAATACTGAGTTTTCAGTGACATGTTTTATGTGAAATATTACAAGACAGTATGTTAATGCTGTGTTGATTACAACTGATTTCTTTTTATTTGGAGGTACGTAAGAAGTAAAGCTCATTTATTGCCTAATGCTCTTGGCCTATGGCTTCCTGGAAATAGGGACCCCTCATTTTTCAGTTAAGGAGAGATGGTTATGAATGACAGCTGCCCTCTCCCAGGAAAGGTGACATTCAGATGCTAGTGCAGCAGCATGACTACCCATGCAGCCAGGTCTATCATGTTCCTGTGTATAGGGCCAAATAATACTTCCTGGGTTCATACAAAGCCATAGGTGGTTAAGTGCATTGATATCACAAAGACACAGCCTAATTCTTGCTCCTATTCTGTGGTCTCTTAATAGTACAGATGCTTAATCCTATTTAGAGGGATCTTTTAATTTGATTGTGAAGACTGTAGTTGACCAGAAACCAGAACAGGGCAGCCGTGAGGTTAACAAGACTGTTTGCTTTAGAACAGTCAGTTTGTCTTTTCTACTTGATATGAGGATTTTTGTAATGTTACATGTTTGTGTTGAGCTGTATGCTCTGGGCTTGTGTAAAAGAGCTTTGCACAAAGATGAGGGCACAAAAGATAGTTTTCAGAAACAGATTGATACTGAAATTTGTTGGATGAGAGTGGCATGTGCCAAAGAGCTGGCACTGACACAGTTCAGGAACTCGACTAGTTTCACCTCTCCATCACTGACTCTCTGTGATAGAGACTCATCTTTATCTGGAGAATGAGTTTTAAGGTTTAAAAGCAAGCAAATGTAACATCTACCCCCGAGAACTCTTAAGATCATCACATTGAAATGATATATGGGTGTGAAATGTTGCTATTTCACCGGGCTGAAATGTTTTTTCTGTGTCGCAGAGGTGGAGCCGTCCATTTCTGCACTGTCAGCAGGGCTGTGAGGCTTCTGAGGCAGCAGGACAACTGTGCAGGGTGGGGACAGGACCCAAGTACATGTGGGCCACAAATGGGCTCTGTATCCTCCTTCTGAATTGCAGATTTCTTACTCTGAGAAAACAACCATCCTAAAGGAGGGTTGCTTTTTGTCTGCACTGATCCCACTCATCTGGTTTTTCCTTACACCCAGGTGAGGACAAAAGCAGTGCAGCAACAAGGAATTATGGTGGTGTGCCCTGAAAAGCACCCACAGCAAGTTCATTTACTTTAGTTTGGGCTGAAGACTAGGCTGTGTGTTCTTTGTCCAGACTTTGTTCTTAAACTCTGAAGCAAAGCACAGCCTCGCCTTTGTGGGTTTTTTTCTTTTTCCTAGAACTGCCTTTTGTATGTACTGGCAGGAAAATAGCATTGCTCTTAAGGATCTCAAAGTCAGTTCTGCTTCTGCAGCCTTGAAGGTGCAGTTACATTAAAGAGAGAAAAAAAGCTTTTAAATATTGAAACAGTTTCTAAAATAAAGAGGTTTGAATTTATGATTGATTTCGAAGCGATCTGTGTTTAAACTTTGAATGGGAATAAAATAGTGTCTTGTTCAAATATTGAACTAGTTTTAAAGTTAAATGGCTCGAACATAGAACTCTCTCATGGGAAATTGTATTCTCATTTCAGCCTCTGACTTCTCTTGCATACTGTACTATACCTCATTGTACTCACATGCCAGTGTTTGCTTAGGCTGCACTGAAAAACTCTCTGATATGATTTTATTAGTTGATTTTAAAAAAAAGCAATAACATACCACAAAATGCACTGAAAAAATTATAGGGGCAGATGTTTTTCCGTGGTAATGGAAATTCAGCAGAATGATGTAAGCAAAGACTTAGGGTAGCTCTTTAAAGCAGAAGATTAGGGCAGATAAAAGAATTAAAAAACATTGACACGGAGATGTGGTCAATGAAGTATGGCACGATGCGTGAGAACGGTGTAATTGGAGAAGATTATTCTCTAGAGCTTGGCTGGTAAACAGGCGAACAAACCATTACCTGTTATTGCTCACCAAGACACTCTTAATTTTTTGAGGTGGTGGTTATTCTTTATTGACTGTCCTGCTGTAAAAGTTATTGGTTGTGACTCACGTAAGAGGCCCACAGTTGTATTTTATAGCGCGTGCTGTCAACTTATTAATGTGGCTGTGTCTTTGAGTGGCTTTGCTTCTCTGGCTTGGCTTTCACGTTCAGCTGTATAATGGCTAATGAAAATCTTACATCAGGAATGGGGGGAGCTGAATTCAAGGATTAGATAAAACACAGTATAAGTCATGCTCTGTTGTCTTATTGACCATAGCATTAAGATTCCCGATGTATTTTATAACCAAAAAGGCTTTTCAGTTTCCTAAAACTTGAGGGCATAATTACATATACTGACTAATTGAGCTGTTAGCCAGTTTTGCATACTCTCAGAGCACATCTTTCCTTGGTGTGGAGTCGTGCAATGGATCAACTTGACCTTGATAGTACTCTTGGTTTGACCCCACTGTTTGGGGTTGGCCCTAGCTGAAGCAGAAGTCTGCAGGTGAGCTGGTTTGCTGCTGGTGCCATCCCCATTGCAGCAAGAAATGGATCTGTGATAGCTGAAATTCCAGTGGCAAATCCAGTGCGTATCTTCATGGCTTCAGGGTAAACTATGAGTGCAGTGTTAGGTAATACTGTGAAAAATTATCTCTGCCTTGATCAAAGCTTAATGAACCCATAAAGGAATTGAGTTTTTTGTGTATTTAAATTTTTCATGAACTTGAACCACTGGAAGAGAAACCCCATTTTATGTTTGATTTGAATTGGGGGAGGAGAGCATTATGGCAAATTTTCAAAATTTGAAAGTTTGAAATATTTCTTTCAAAAATGTTACTTAATAAGACAACTAGAAAAAATTCCCAAGAACTTAATGCACATTTTAAGAATTGTGCTTAAGATTGTTTTTAGATTGTGGTGTACAATTGGTAGAGAATCATAGGAAGCCTTCCTGAAGCATGACAAATCCATGCAGGCATAGCTGTGAAATTACAGTAAATGTAGAAATCTGGATAACTGTCATATTCCAGAAGATAAAAGTGTTGTGGTCAGCGAAGGCTGTCTAATCAAACACTACTATTAAGCCTTAGAAGCCACTCATTCTGCAATTTTAATAAAACAAGAGACATGGAAGGAGCTGACAGTGGGAGCTAGTCAGTGAAGAGAATGGTACTCCCTGGCACAAAACTCCCACTCTTTCTGTTATTAGTGCACGTTTCCTTTTTTTATATAATCATGAAGGACCTTGGAAATCTTCACATTTATTGCATTCTGTCAACTTTAAAATAGTCAGTAGGCCATCAGGCAGGTTCACTGTCCTCAGGTTTTCTCATCTGATGGAGATTCCTTTGAATTCAGTGAAGCTACACTGATCTTTATCCATTCTAGCTTTAGCCCCAGACTGTGTGTGTGTTGGTATGTGTGTATGCACATGCACCTGCATGGCAGCATGCATATGCAGTGTGTGCACGTTAACATACATGCTCCAGAAGCTGGACCATGTTCAAAGAAGAGAAGGAAGCTGATGAAGGCTCTAGAACATAAGTCCTACGAGGACCAGCTGAAAGACCACAGGGGTTGATTTGCCTGGAGAAGAAAAGGCTCAGGAGAGACCTTACCATTCTCTATACCTGAAAGGAGGTTGTAGCCAGGTGGGAGTTGGTCTCTTCTCCCAAGTAACAAGCAATGGGATGAGAGGAAATGACCTCATGCTGCACCAGGGGAGGTTTAGATTGGATATTAAGAAAAATTTCTTTACAGAAAGTGTTGTCAAGAATTGGAACAGGCTGCCTAGTGTGGTGGCTGAATCACCAAGCCTGGAGGTACTTAAGAGGTGTCTAGATGTGGCACTTAGGGACATGATTTAGTGGTGGGCTTGGCGGTGCTGGGTTAATAGTTGGACTTGATGATCTTAGAGGTCTTTTCCAACCTTCACAATTCCATGAGTCTATGAAATACATTGCGAAAGACTTAATGTCTGGAAGACTCATAAGAACATGAGGCGTAATGTGAAACTCCCAAAAAACTGTCACTAAGGACATTCCACAGAAAAGTCAGCACAGCAGTTTTTGAAAGTGTTTTAACTCTGCTGAGCATAGTCCAAAGGCCTGGGAGTGCTCCTGCGCCACGCGTGGCTATGCCACATATGTCATTGGGTGTTTCTGGATCCCTTTTCTGGCCAGGACACAAATTTGGAGAAACAAATCCATTTGAGATAAAAACACCGGAAAGTTGTACTAATGAAATCTCAAAAGGAAAGCAGAGATTTAGACATGTGATGACAAAAATGATCTATAGTTTATGCAACCTTAACTTCACCTTAGTTAAGCTTTTCTCTTTTTTTTTTCCTTTCTTCCCTTTTTACCTTTTTTTTTTTTTTTGGTGGGGAGTGGATTTATAAAATAAAGTATTGTATGGATGAGTGTAATCCAGTGAATGGTTTATGGACACACTCCTCCAGGGAGTGTTATAAGTTCACCACTGAGTGCTAGATTTTGCATTTGGATCTCTGATTTAACTGCAAGAGGTGTAAAAACTGGTGCATCGAGCCAACTCCCTACTGGTTACACATCTGAGACTCAAGTGCTTCATTTGTTACTTTTAAAGCTATAGTAAATAATTTTAAATATGAAGTGAGGGATTTTTTTTCTCTCTCTTTTTTTTTAAATTTTTTTTGTTTATTTTGTTTTTGAAGGTTTATTGTTTCCAATAAAGGATGACAAATTTAAAGCAAATAAAACATCGGATGATATCGTTAGAAATTATATTGGCTTCAAACCTGTTCATTTGAAACAGTAGCTGTATTGTATATTTTGGTAACTTTAGTGACTTTTGTTCTCCTTCTATCTCTTTTTGGGGGTCAGCCATCACAAATGCAGAAACTATGCAGATCTGGACATAGGGTACTTTTTGTTGGATGGGGAGGATGGGTTGAATTAATACTAACATTTAGGCTGTGGGCAGCACCACTGGTGCCTCAGAAGAAACAGCACAGCTGCAAAAGCAGAACAGATTGATAGAGTTTAAAGCCAGTGATAGTGGTTAGTGTTAGTTATTCTCATAGTTACTTTACTTTTTTGTATGCCAGAGTGGGGGTGGTGCTCCATGAAAAGACTCTAAATCCTGGATTCAGGTAGTTTGGCATCTAAATGGAAAGCTTAATGCACATTTGAGGGGAGAACACTGTGCTTTGGTGGAGAGAATACAGTGAGGATTACGGACACAGAGTAAATTAGTTGCTTCCTTTGGGTGTGCATTTGTCTTAAAATGTTAAAAACGTGTGGGCAGGCTTTTCAGGGAGACCATGGCATGTTCAGAGACAGTGTGGTAGGCCTTTACAGTGAGGTAGGATGTGAGAGGACTTTCTGTATGAATTTTGATAATATGAGGATGTACAATAATGTGGTGGTTTATATAGTAAAGTTCATGGAGCAAGGAGGTTTTTGAAGGTTGGTATCACTTCTGGGGTGGAACAAAAGGAAGAAATACAGTGATAGAGAGATGTTGCTGAAAAATGGTATTGGTGCCCTCTATTTATGGCCTTAGCAACCCTCAAGCTTTTCTTGGAAGACTTAAATGTTGTTATCTGGAGAACCAATGCAATGAAAACTCCTCACTGTCTGATAGGAGCTAGGAATAAAGATAGATACACGAATGCAGGCTGATACAGGAGAGGAAGGCATCTTGTGCATCACCGAGTTTTATCCCCTGCTGTTGCAGAATACTGAAGTCATGTAAATTTCTCAGCCTCCCATGAGGTAGGGTTTTCCTCCATCTCATTCCCATGGGACAGTAGCTGGAGCATCTCACCCTCCTCGTGGTTAGGCACGTGCTTGTGAATTCCATTCTTAGTGGCTTCACGGCCAAGCCTTAATCGTTCCTTCTTATGCCAGAATTGTCTTTTAACTTGAATAGCTTCTCTCCTTCTCTGTTGCTTATCTCTCCTCCAACCCCCTGCAATTACACAGAAATTACATTCCTTCAAAATAGGTTACAAAACCTTGCTTAATGTTTGGGCCAGACTGATAGCTCAGTAGTTCACTAGATAGGTTCCTCCCCCGTTCTTAAATACAGGTATTATGTTTGCTGCTCCTGTAGTCATCTGTATAACCTCTGACTGAAGAGATTTATTAAAGGCTGAAGTTTTCCAGTAAGTTGAACTGAGAGCACAAATCTTGTTCTAAAGTATTAAATTTTTTTCTGTATATATATATATATATATATATATTCAGTTTGAATCTTGGAATACTGTGTCTTGTACAATTTCCTTCCCTTCTCTGAAAGTTTTAGACCAAAATTTAATCATTTCAATGTGCATTTTATGTCCTTTTCCTCTCAGCTTGTGTGGTTAAAAATGATAGTCCATGCTGCAGCTTAACATGGGAGGAAGGAGTGTTCTTCAGCTCCATTTTTAGGGATCATCTTCTGGACTTGGAAAAACATAAGGAACTGAGGGAAGGCAGAGGAAGTCTTTGGAGTAGGAGGCAAACATTAACAGAAATAAAGGCAGGGAACTGAAGACTAAAGTCATTACATGTCGTGATCTTTCTGAAATGTTTTAATTCTCCAAACTGCAAGCAATGATAAGAAAATTCCCTGTTGTCTTTCGCTTTCAAAAATCCAGAATTAAAACTGAACATTTATACATAAATTGAACTGCAGGTGCAGTTTTGCAGGGGAGGGGAAAGGATCTTAATGAAGTCTATAAAAATGAATGAGAAAATTCTGTGGAGACTACACAAAAATAATATATTTTCCTGAAACAGTGTGGAATAACTCCATAGGTCATCTCTTCATCTAAATGCTGGTTATTCAGCTTCCCCAGGTGAAGACTACTTTGATTCCAATGGCTGTGTATTGCATGCAAAACAACAGATGAGAGTACAGTTTCCAAACTTTTTTTTTTTTTCCCTGCAGCACGAATTATTTTTTCCCCCAGTACCCTGGAAGATTTTTGAATAGGAGTATTATTGCAGTCAATGTGTCATTTTACTGTACTTCAGTTCATTTAGTCCCAGGTGTACTACGTGTGTGTTCGTTCTAGGGGAGGGCATGGGAGCCTTGCCAAGCCCTTCAGTTATTCTTGGCTCAGAGCCTAAGCACTGCATTTTTCTAACTTATGAAATGAATTTCAACTTGTAACCTGTGGCACTTTCAAGGTCATGATTGGAAGGTGTCAGGTGTGCTTTAAGAACAGCTCAGCAAGGGAAGGACCTATTTTAAAAGTTTCTTTTTGTTTCCTTTCTTTTTTTTTCTTTCCTTTTATTTTTTTTTCTCTTTTTTATAATTGCTGGCTAACAAATATCCCAGAAAGCAAACTAGCCTGAACTCTTCAACACCTCTCCAGATTCAACAAGACTGACATTTATAGCTTTATTGTAGCAGAGACATGGCATTTGGATTCAGATTGTTTGGACTGTAGAGTGTCAGTATAAATAGCTATGATTGACTTTTGTATGGAGCACATCTGGAAGCAATTTATGGCATTCCAGCTAGATTAAAGCATGTTTTAAAGGCATTTCATCAGTCTTTTTTTCCTTCTTTTTTTCTGGCTATGGTGAATAAAGTTTCAAAGACAGTTTAGCTGCTGTTTCTGTTAATGTGGACCATCGTGAAGTCAAATTAAGGGCAACTGGGGAAAATGGTGCATTTGTTTGTTTTTGTTTGTTTTGCTTTGTTTCCCAGAATAGAAAAACCCTAAAATGAGTGTAACTGGAGTTATATTCTCCTTTGAAAGGTAAGATACAGCATTTGACACCAGGATGCTTACACTCGGAAAGCCAGTGAACTAAACAAACTTCAGGTGCTGGAAGTATGGACTCAAAGCACAAATTTGAAAGACTTAAATATTTGCTAATGGAGGCTGAAAGGATGGGGCACAAGAACTGCCTCACTCTTTTTGAAGTATATGAAAATGTACAGAACCAAAAAAAGAAAAAAAAAGAGAAATGATTTAGCATGACACACTGTGATGTAGTTGGGATAATACGAGGAAATTAAACACATGAAAATGGAAGCTGGCTGGAAAAGGGGTTTACTTAAAAGGGCTGTTGCACTGTGGCATGGAGATGAACCAGGGATAGCAAAATGAACTTGTGTTGCAGAATGTACTGGTTTGTGAGCACTTTTTATCTCTGCAATGGACCCAAAGCTTGCTAAAGCTTTCCTGCTTGTGGTTGCAGTGAACTGGGTTAAAGGTTTGAGCAGCACAGCTTCTCTAAATCCTGCTGGGGCTCTGGGGCTGGCTGCTGTTGGAACATGTTGGGAAAAACCTACTGCAAAGCAGCAAAAAACTGAAAATGCTGCCACTGGTACTGTCACCACAGTGCATTAGGTCTGACTAGTTAGTGAGGTTGTCTCCTCCACTCTTTGTAGGACTGGACTTTGTGTGTGATCAATTTTCATTTCTATTGACAGAATGGGACTACCTGTTCCATTTTTTTTTTCATGGTGTTTTTCTGGCAGCACAATACACATGTCAAATGTGCTGTTTACAGAGATACCTGTACTGTGGTCAGAGATGTGGCTTCAACAAAAATGGTCAAAGGATGATGACCTTTAGTCTGTCTGGTTTGTCTGAGCCATGGAGAAAGTGTGCCATGGGCATAGACTTGAACACATGAGAGCCTATCTCCAAGCCAGCCAGTGACTGTGTTTCTCCATTTTCACTGCTATCAGTACCTCAACAAGCTCAAATAATCCTGTTTTGTAACGTTATCCCATGCTGTTGGAATTGGAGGTGAAAAGTAGAACATCTGGTTCAGTTTCTTATGTCCTTGACCTGTGCTGTGAAATTGTGAGCGTCTTTGGTTGTACCTTTACAAAAGTGTTTAGGATGATAACATAAAATGGGCAATCAAGAAAAGAAAAAAAGAGGATCTGAAACTATTAAGGTAAATAAATGCACTTTGAAATTAATATAGGGAAGAGTATGAGAGCACATGACTTCTTGGTAGGAGCTGTCTGCTGAGAGGATAAATGAAGAAAAGAAAAGAATTGTACAAGTGGTGAAGGAGGGATATTACTTTGGCAGCTAGCTTGGTGGCAAAAGTGCTTGGTAGATAATTTTTTTTTAAATGCTGTAACTTAATTTTTTACTGCGCTTCTGGCCTACCTCATGCCAAATATGAGGTTATGTGTATCATGACATATTTTGTCTTATTTCAATTTATTTTATTCTAGTCTTAATAAATCCCACTTTAATTTGTCCATGTGAGTCTCAAACTGCCCTCTAGGAATTTTATGCAGACTGCAGGGGAAAGGTTAAACAATATTCAGCCTTCAAGAAGTGGCAATGACTATGAGCTCCTGGAGCTGAAGCCACTTGGATCTTTTCCCAGCTGAGACAGAACACAGACAATATTCATGAAAAGGGTGTTGGGGCTCTATGAGGTTCTAGAGTCTGGCAGTGCATGATGATTGTATAATTAGTCTTGCAGGACTAAGTTTAAGAGTTCATTGAAGTATTTCATATATGGAAAGAGTGTGTTTGCATGCATACGAGCTTCATTATATATCAACAAAAGCAGTTGGTAGGAAGTTTTTATTTGAAAGTACATCTATTTTGAGTCTGGCTAAATCCTTTTGAAGGCAGTAAGCGTGTGGACTTGTGTTCCTTGTCAAGCAAGGAGCTGTGCCCTTTTGCGTCCCCTGGGCTCATTTCTACAGGACCAGAAGTCTATGTTGTTCAGATTTTGCATCTGAATAATTTGCTGTGAAATTTTGTGCCATGAAAGAATGTGCCTTGTGCTTCAGCAACTGAGCTTTATTTGTTAAAAAAAAAAAAAAAAAAGTCTTTCTGGTTCTCTTGCTTGTGAAGATGGACATCATGCTTTAAACAAGAGGTGCTAAACCCGTGCGCTGCTCTTCCCAAATTTTCACACAGCCTGGAGCAAGAGGCATCCAATTTGAATCGTTCAGTCCCTGTTAGCATGGGAGCTCTTGACTGCTGCTTCACGTAGTACTGCTGCTCATTTCCCATGTTTAGAAGTAACATCATCAATATCAAAGGTTTTTCTAGCAGCTGGGGGAAAGAGTGGAATTGCCTTACAGCTGGGTGCTGCCTAAACAGCGCTGGGATCCATAGAATGCTCTCTTAGTTCCCTCAGTTTAGCCATAGCCATTGGCATGAATTGCTTTGGGTACTCCCAAATGTGACATTGAAATAATCATGACAACAAGTTAAGTCTTGTAGGCACCCCTCTTTGTCACTACTGACAACTGGAAATAGACAGGGCTACACTTGCAGACCCGCTGAGGTGCTGGAAGTTTTCGCATTGGGTATTTTCAAAGTTCCCGAACTGGTTCAGTTTTGTATAGAGATTTATATATACTTTTAAATAACCCAAACAAATTAAAAAATAACAGTGTTTTGGTGCTGGATGTCCTCTGGCATCAACAGTACTTGTGATGGCTTCAGCAGAGCAAAGATCCCTTTCCCCCTCCTTCCAGCAGCATTCCTGCTCACAGCCTGCAGCCTTTCTGAGCAGTCAGCAGGAATAACCAGTGTGGCCAGTACTGCATTCGTGCCTGGGCCCTGGAAGAAAACACACAGAAAATGAGTGTAATTGGTTTATGCTGCCTGATTAATTTATTACTTATTTCCTGACAAGTTCATTGAAATGTAATTTTCTGAGTGGTGATAATATCCACAGAGTAAAAGATGGAGGATGGACAAGTTGCGAATACTAAATCATGAGCAGTATTGTAGCAGGGAGACTTTGCTGGGCTTTTCACTAGAGATTGCATTCTGTTATTATGTGGCCTCATTAGTTATGCTGATTGAACCAGGGGAAACTTTAATGACTGCTGTGTTAGGCATTGGGAACATATTTTAACTTACTGATGTAGAGTATGGAAAATAATTGCTGGCGGTGTATTAGCAGGATTGATAGGGGCACCTTAGACTCTCCATTACTCTCAGAAATGGAGAGCTCAGAGATTACTCTTGTTATGGATGGTAGTTGACTTTTTTGGTGTTTTTGTTGTTACAGCTTTATAGAGTACGCTTTTTATTGTTTTTGATGGCTTTATTCTTTTTAATGTTGAATTCACAAGCTACCTTGTAGGTTGTTATTAGCTGTCCTTTAAAATTCACAAGCTGGCTGCGTGTGATGCAGTTATTTAGTGGTCACATAAAATGTATATCTGGCCATCTCTTATCAGGCTCATTTAAACAAAGATATTTAAAATTGACATTCCTACACAAGTGTCTAATTTACAAATAGCAGTAAATAGTCCAGGCAGTGTGCCAGAGACACCACGGAAGCTTGTAACCTGATGCTGGCTGCAGTAGAGTAGGACTGTGACAATTCCATGCTTTTTTAATAATTAAAACATTGAGCTGTTCTTGTCCCTGATCCAAATCAGCATTGGTAGGGTTCATCTTTAAATCAGACTAGATGCTGGCTGGACTTACTCCTAGTGTAAGCTCACCAGCAGTTTTCAAATAATTTTCTGTATGGATTTTCTTAGTTTGGGGTTGAGAGTAGTCTGCTAAACACATATTTTTTTATATATGTACATGAATCAATGGAAAGTATTATTTTGTGTGTTTTAATGAAACAATAACATTTATAAAAATTAATGTTGCCTGTTCACCGAAAAAGGTGCAATGCAAATTAAAATCAACATTTTATAAGGAAAGAGTTGACAGGAAGTATGTGAGTTTGCTTAATAAGAGCTAGATTTTTTTTTTTTTAATATTTCAAAGAGGCCATTTATAATGTCAGCCAAAAAGCTTTATAAATAAATGAGGCATTAGACTTACAACAGAAAGCAGTATAAATTACAACAACGATGATGATTACCCATTTCACTGACAGGCATGTGTAACATTTTATTTGTGTTTGAACTGAAGGAGTCTGATGGTGTATTTTAGAAATGGATAATGAAGAATTAATTGTTTCTTTATTAATATTAGTGACATTTAATGGTAATATATCCTCTCACTCTTAGAATGGATGTGTGGGTGACATTGTTCAGAAGTGCTTTCCAATTATTTTAACAGAAACCATATGTACAGAGGGTAGGCGAAGTGCAGGATATCAAGTCTAGGTAATTGATGCTATGCAGACTTTATAGACTTTCTCATTTCGTTTTTAATTAAAGTTTCAGTGCAATAGAATCCTTTAAAGTAAATTAAAATTAATCATCAGTAGGTAAAGCTGCTCTGCGAAGAACATAAAGCCGCCAAAACTCTTTTTCATACTGTGCATATATTGATCAATCAGTCAATATGAATTGATTTATATGTAAATGTACCATGTGAACTATTTGGAAAACCTAAAAAATGCTGGATGTGAATCTTATTAGGGCAACAGTTATTTTGTCATGGGTGTCAATCAATAAATACTTAAGTAGATTACAGATCCAATATAAATTGTACTAGTTCAACTATGTGATTGCATTTCAAAAACTCTACATGGTTATCTTTCAAAAGATATTTTACGCCATTTCCCTTTTTGTTCATGTTTCAATAGTCCTTTCTACAGTGGTGATCTTTGAGATCATCAATATTGAATGGTACATGAAACATACTTTTAAGAATAGGTTTTTATATGCATATATGTATTTTGGTGAAACTTGTTGTATGCTACATACTTTTCTTTTTTTTTTTTTTTTGTTAAGAATCTGTATTTTCCACTGAGGGAGATTTGCTTTAAATGAAGTAGTGAATCAAGTTAACTTTTCGGTAATTCAGTGGTTTGTGATAGAATATTGTCAATTGCTATAAAGCCCCAGATTTTATTTAGATAAAAATCTTTCTGGCGTTAGAGGATGAAATCCTGACACTGTTGAAATCATTGTAAAATATCCTGTTGAGTTCAATGGCATTAACAGTTTCACCTCTGAGTTTGTTGAAAGTAAGGCTAACATGTTAGGAATTAAGATAAGGTGATCTGGGCTTTAAACTTCCTCAGAACCTTCTGCAAATCCAAACCATATTTCTTTGTACCTCAGCTGCCTGGATGGAGAATAGTGATAATAATTTCTTACATCATAGAAATGCTGAAGAAAGAAACTAAAAAATGACAGGTGGTTTTTGGGGAACTTTTTTGAGGGGGGTGTTCTGTTGAGTTGGAATTGTGCATGTATGTAGGTGGGTTGAACAAGTACCCACAATGTCTGGGTGTTGCATAAATAGCAACCTAGGAACTGTCCAGATAACTCCATAATTCACGGAAAGCACAAAAATAACTTTGTACCTAGGAAGTTGTCATGATGTTCACTGAGTGGCATAATTTAACTGTGTTGTGAGATACAACAAAGACTGGATAGGCGAGAGAATCCTCCCTATGTCTTTCACATTTGTTCTCTGTTGACAAGGAGAAGAATGAGCAGACGATGAGCTAATTTAAGGGCATGCTGAACTTTAGGCATATAACTAAGCCATGTGCTTAAATGCATGTTTTCCTGGTCTGAGGACCTGCAGCTCTTGCTCAACGAGCAGGATCTAAAAAGGTCCAAGCCATGATAAGACATAAGATTTAGCAGGCAGCCCTTTTTCATTGAAGATATAAACTCTAAGGTAAAACAAAATTCCTTTGTGCAAGCCTTATGGTTTTTCTTTGTCATATTAATAAAGTTCTCCTTTGGAATGGTAAAATACCTCCTTTTTGTCCATGCACCTGTGAGAGGTTTAATTCAGGTTAGAGAGCCTGAGCACTGTGGGGGTTTCAGGTTTGGTGGTAATGAAAAACAGATAATCCGCATGGTTTTGTGCAAACATGAAGGGCATGTAGAGGGCGTGTGAATGGGTGAGTTGGGCTGACAGTATTTTTAATGATACAAGAAGAATAAAATTATCTTTTACTTTCTTCAGTCACCCATTTATTGGGCACTAAGAACAATTAAATATGGGAAATAAAATCGAATGGCTTTTTAAGCAATCAATGTAAACTTCTGTACTGAATTACTGAAGAATAAAAATATACTGTGTCATCAGTCTTTAAATACCTCGCTCATTAAAAGGTTATGCACTGACCTCTGAGCCCTAATCCTCTGGATTATTAGTATTAATTTCTTTTTCTTTTTTGTCTTTTTCATTTTTTTTACAGGACGAAGGGAGTCAGTTTCCACATCTATCAAATTAGGGCATGGCTTTAAGAAAACAAGTTATGTGATGTTTAGTTTGAAAGGAGGAAGACTGTCGTTCTGTCTCTCTGCATTGTTTTTGTCTTGTGCATGTAAATTTAACATTTTAAAGGGGTGGGTGGTGGGTTGGTTTTTTTTGGGGTTTTTGTTTTTTTTTTTTTTTAAGAAGAAGAAGATGGACCTGACTTTTTCAGCGTGTCAGGTATCCATCCAAAGGAGGTTAGAAGCCCAGGTTTCAGCCTGTGCCTGCTCCCCGGGCTGCAGGAGCTCGGGGCGGGAGAGCTGATGTGCTTCACTGGTCACAGAGGGGACTCCGGGAGCCAGAGCAGCTCCGGCAGCCCGAGGGTTTCTCTCCCACGTGCATCTGCCCATCGCATGACCCAGCTCCTTGGTTCCTCGGTGAACTATGGGATGATGGGTCATAGCACCGCAAGGAACAAATCCTCAGCCTTAGCGAGATCTCGGTGACTTGCAAGTACGCTGCTGCTGCTGCTGGCGGGTGGAAGGGTGGAAAGCTGGTTTATTTTCAAGCCAGTAGCCCGCAGTGTTGATTTTCATCTGGATTTCCACATCCCTTTTTTTTTTTTGTTTTGTTTCATTTTGGTTTTTGTTCTCTGCTAGCAGCCAAATATTACTAAGGTATTTTGCTGCTCTCTGTTTCTGCCTGGTTGTCGTCTTACAGCAGTAGTTTCAGCAGAATGAGCTTACTGGTGCATGCCTCAAGTGCTGTGGTATGGCACTGAATTGCTCCACTGAGCAGTTTTAGGTGGATCACCTAAAAAACTTTTCTGTGCAGAGTCGAAAGTGGTGAGTGACTTATGTGGCAAGAGGGGTGTTTGGGAGTAAAGGAAACCCATTTTAGCCATACCAAAATGTTGAATAGAGCAGGGTATGCTCTTGGGGTGAGAGCAGCAAAGGCGATTCCCTCCATGGTTGAGCTTCAAGAAAGATAGTTCATGGTTTCATGGTCAATCATGGTTTATGTTCTTTTTAGTGATGAGTATGCTCTCCAGGGCTCAGTCTCTGTTTTTGACCTGTGCATAGGCTCAAGCCTAAGCCCTAAGATCAGTAATAAATTGTCTTCAAGTTCACATTTTGGGGAAATCGAGCTCCATGCCATTTCCACTGCTTGGATGGTTGACTGCTGTGATGGAGCAGTGGCTGTGCCTTCATTATCCTAAGCATCTTTGTGGCCACCACCGGTTTCCCTTTCCAAGCTGTGATTTGTAGAGCATTTTTCCCTATATTTTTCTCAGTATTGGCACTGCCTGTTTGCACCTATAACAAGTCTGGGTATCTTTCTAGTGCTGCAGTACTTTTGCAGTAGGACAGCTTTAAAAGGCGCAGCAGTAATTGCCTGATATTCATTGATTCCTCTTATATTTATTGTGGTGACTTTAACAAAGCTGATCTCATTTCATATTCATCCCAGCATTCATATAGAATGTTTCACTATAATTCATCATCTTTTAATGGGAATGTTGCCCTGAAACCTTTTTGCTCAAAGGGAAATCTGGATTTGTCTCATCACTATTTTATCTTAGCAGGTTTGTCAGTCAGGAAAGTTTTTCACAGGAATGCTAACATTGATGTGTGAAGCAGATGCAATTGTTGGAAGTCAGAATTTAAAGGAAAAAAAAGTTTATTTCTGCATCAAGGAAGAGAAGCACTAGGAGACAAACTTTTAAGGAGTTCTAAACAGGCTTATGAAATAGCTATAAATCCATATAATTTTTAAAAGACATATTACCTATTTCTAATTTCATCATCCAAATTCTGTAGTTGAAAACACTGCCTTTGCATTCTTCTGATATTTTTGAAGGTTAGTGACTTGATAGTAAGCAATATTTCAGATATTTTGCAGGATAAGAAGCTAAGCAGTTGTCATGCCAGTCACAACTGCCTTTGCTAACAATACATAAAATGTTTAAATTTTATTTTCTATGCACTTTCTTATATACATGTGAAGAACTCCTGGAAATTTGAAACTGAATCTTCTGTTCTTCATGGATTTTTATGGAAAATTTTTATTTCCAGTATTTGTCCTATAAGCTTTTTGGGCTATATATTTGCATATTTTAGTTTTTCAATCAACTTATTTTAGCAAACATTTGATCTGCAGACTGGATAAAACTATCCAGTTATCTATAGATGTTGCTATGACCAGGGACAAGACTTCAGCTGAAGAGCAGCCCCTTTCCTTGTTCTGTCTATGGTGGAGTCTTCAAAAGGGCCTGACACAAAGTCCTTGCAGCCCTTTTGGTGGCTGATGTTGATGTGAGTGTGCTTTTCTTCAGACCAATCAAGGACTGTTTTAGGCACTTGTTCCCTTTTTTTGCCAGCACCTCCATAAAAGGAGTTTTTCTGTAAATAGTGCTATTACCTGCCTGATGCTCTTTTCCCTTGAAGCTTGACAGCAGTTCTCTTCCTTGCCTTAGAGTTCACTACAACACAGAGCCTAGCAGTTTATTTCGTGTGATGTCTATTTTTCTTCATTTTCCACTGTCTAAAGTGTTCCAGTGTTTTGTTGCTTGAGCTCTAATTCCCTTTGAACTCATTATTATTGAAAGAGTATACACCTAAATGTGTGTTCCAAATGGAGAACTCCTTCAGGTTTAGGAATTACTTTTCTAAAATTGTGAGTAGCGAAAATCTTGCTTGAAATTATTTCTGCATCTTGAGCTGATTGTGGCTAGAGGAGGGCAAACTTACTTGGTGCAAAGTGCTGCTGGCATCTGGACAGTGGTCCTGCCAGCCAGGAGAGGGAAGGTGACAGCAGCTCTTCAGGGGTGTCCTGCTTGTTCTTTCTGGGACAGAACTGGCCTTAAACATTTGTTTATCTTCAGGATAATTTTACCATGCACTTTATTTCTTGGCAACTTCAGCACAGTATTTTCCTGTCACAAGAACGATAGACATAATGGAATTTTTTTCTTTGAAAGTGATGTAAAGTCTCTTGAATAAGAATGATATTAATAATTTGGAGAAGAAGAGAGGGCAAAATAAAAAGCACACTTTCCTGTTAGTCCTCCTTTGGATGCACCAAAGAGATAAGGAGTTACTGAAAATTGTGTTATATCTTGGCACCTAGGTTGGAAAGAGATCTCTTCTAAGACAGTGTGGTTGGCTTGGGCCGCTTTTCTTTGCAGCCAGCTCTAAAGAAAGAGCAGTAAGTGGCAAACAATTTTTTAGCTTTATCTTTATTGTTGGCTTGTTGCATCTTTCACTTCTACCTGTTGTCCATAACCCAGGACACCCTTAGCTCAGGGATGTTTTTTCCCTCCAGGGCTGCTTCACTCAAGGAGGCTTTCTCAGTCAGTAGGCCAGAGGAATTTCTTCAGTCTATCGATGGTCTTCTGTGGGATGATCCTGAGGTCTAGATTTGTCCTGTCAGCATGTTGTATCCCTCCCAAAAGAAGGGGTACAACTTTCTTTTCTGCTTTGGCAGCAAGATGGTAGGAGCAATGGTAGAACTGCGGTTGTGTTTTTAATTTGTAAGCTGTGCAATCTCCTGGTCAAAGAAGGTGCTTGCCTTGATAATGTTCATGAAGACTTTGGTGTGCATTGTACCATCAGCTACATGAATCGTGTACTTTTCTTGAAGAAAAATTTCTTCCTCAGCTTTGAGGTAGAACACAGAGACACAGGTATGTTTTGTACATATTTAAACATAGTGTAGTTAAGCTGTTGTGCCAACTGAAAGCCTTACCTGCATCTTCTGTGCTAAGCTGAGGGTACTGACCCTGCTTCTGTGGGGCTGAGATGCCCTCTGTGTGTGGGAGCAGGGTCTGGAGAGCCTGTGGAGTTTGCACCCAAAAGTAGATATGAGCTGGTGACAGGCAGCTGCCTTTGGTGCATATTTTCATAAAATGCAGTTTGGTCTTGCTTCCCATGCAGATTTGCCTGGGTGGTTAGTGGATGGTGGTAAGATGATGTGAGAAGCAGGAGAGCAGGATGTTCCAAGGAGTATTCCTGGAGTGCATGGAGGGATGGGAGAGACATGGCAACGTTGAGCATACTGCATGCACAGCACACGGTCATTGCTAGTACGTGTACCTGTGGCTTTATATTGCACAGAATCGTGTACCAAGGGCACTTAAAAAACACACAGCAGTACCTGGTCTAGGTGAAGTGGGACATGATCCAGGTAACATCCAAGTATGACAGTATTTGGCAAAGTAATGGGTAACGTTGGTATCGCTCTTGATGTCCACAATAAACACCTCAGTTTTCCCAAATGGTGTCAAGCTGTAGAGAAGGGCTGTTACTGAAAAATGTGTTTGTTTTCTCTTAAGCACTCTGTGTTATTCACTTTGGATGTACTGCTAAAATCCAGTTATATTTATATTATACAGCTCATGTGCTGCTGCTGACTTTTAATCATGTTAAATGTGTTTTCCAAAATGAAGATTATCCAAAAAAACATTTTTAGAGCTGTTAAGTAATGCAACTATTTGTGTTTGTAGCGAAGATAAATAGCCTTAAGTTGATCAGAACACTGAAATAAGGCCCAAGACATCCCAGCCTGAATGTCAGAAGGGCATGATCCAGTGTGTAATATTGTCCCATGCCCATGGTAGGTTTGTGGAAGTGACTTTTCCCAAAAGCCTGGTTAAGATTTACATCCACTGGTGGTGTTACTAGAGTGACAAGAAATAGAGACTTCCTAAATTAAATATTTTTGGTGTCTTTAATTTGTCCTAATTCCTTAGAAAAGCTGGGAGAAGCTGACAGGCAATGCAGACGTGTTAAGACCTCGGTCAAAGTCCAGTAAAAACCTGATACAAGCTGTAAACTGGTTTTTGCATGTTCAGTTGTAGGGGAGGGCTGCTCCTGCATTAAGAGCCCTGAGCTTGACTCCCTTGGCTCCTTCAGGAGTAGTAAGTCATTGCTGTGATGATATGCCTCAGTGATTTTACTGTCTATGAAATAGAGACCATCTTCATATGAACCTCTGGGAGTTCTTTGTAATAATATTGTATTTTTTAAAAATGGCTGTACCACTCTACATAATCTCTGCTAATCGGTCTATAAACCCCGTTTGGCAGTTTAAACTGTATGCACAAAATACGAGATTTGGCTGTGCCTATTCCAATAGTTAAAAGCTTTACTCTGGTGCAAAGCACATCTTTAATTGTTTCTAAGTGCAGTACACAGGCTTGTCCTTCTGTATGCCAGATATTTCCTTTTTTTTTTTTTCTATTCCATTGTATCTCTGAGCAAACAAAATCTTGGCTAAATTGAGGGATTACTTTCTGAAATAAAGGCTTGTTCCATGGAGTTTGCATAAACTAATCTCCCCTGTTGTTCAGAGTTGATCGAATAAAAATTCCGTGTCCATTATTCTGGCATTTTCACCAAGTAATCTTACGTCTGGAGCCAGTTTTCATCTATTTTTAATATATTCTTGATGGATGGGTTTGTTTTCTACCTACATATGGCAAAAATGTACCGTTTTAAGTAAGTTACCCTGCTCCCTCTTTCCCCACAAACAAAGGCACTTTCATTAATCTGCTTTCAGAAGCCTGAAACTAGAAGTTTCTCTTCCTGTGCATGAGTAATTATAGGTGGGCCATGGATTAAATAACATACTGGAAAATCTTTTTTCATCTGTAGCATGGCTGAGAAGGACTTTGAGAATGAGTCTTGTCTGTTCAAGTCTCTGTACTGTGGAAAAAGGCACAAAAGCCATTGGTAGGCTGGAAAAATAAACTTTTTCACAGCTTGGCCATTTTTGCCCTCCATGTTGTAGTTGGCATTAATAATGGAAGGAGTCATCTGATGCTACTGCTAGGTAAAGCTATTTCTTTTAATTTGAGGATCCTAGATCTCTGTTTTATATAAGTTAAAGTAAAACATAGCTTTAAAAACACCTGTTTCTTTGTCAAATAGGATCACAGTATCATCGGTTTGGTTTGAAAGGGACCTTAAAGATAATCTAATTCCAACCCCCCAGCCGTCTTCCGCTAGCAGAACAGTAAGTGAGAGCCAAATTATCTTCTGAGCTTTCCACCATTCCACATTTAGTAATCATGAAAAGACATATCTGAATTTTCTAAAATGAAGTAAAATCAACTTCCTTTTCACCTGACTTTTTATGACTGGAAGGTATATGGAGAGGAGGAGGTTTTCCTTTTTTTTTTGCTTCTTCCCTCTAGACAGAATTAAAGAAATGAAGTTCCATCACTCTCATTCAAAGTCAGCACTGCCTCCTGGTTTGCTGGTGGTCTAGTCTGGTATAATTTGTATTTCTCTCACTCTGCTTCCATCAAGCTGCCATTGCTTTCAGATCCAACCCCCTGGAGGCTTGCTGAGTATTACACGTGACACCGATAATGCCCACCCTGAAGTGATTGAAGGTAGAGCTATGTTCTTCCTTGCTCAGGGAGCAGATACTGCTCCAGTCAATGAACACAGTCCATCGCCCCCACCTTTTGAGGAAGAGAGAGAACATTTCTGACCTTGTCAGTGAAGTGATATGGGTGATATTCTTCAGATTAAGAGAATGAAACTCTGGTGTGTGTCCAGAGTGTGGCACCTCGTGTTTGGTTTTTGGATCAGGATGTGGTAAATACTGCTTTGATATTAATGAGAAAGCGTCTGCCTTTTAGTCTTTGGGCATCTCACACAGATAGCTTATTTCCTGCCATAGTGAGTGTTTTACTTTTGATTTATAGTTTGCTTTTGGTGTCTAGAACTGCAACTTTTGTAGCTGACGTTTTCCGTTATCAAATCTTGTAATTTTCCAGGGTTAAGATTCTGTTTTCATTAAAGAGTTGCTGCTTTAACATGTGGTCTGGTGGGCACATAACAAATCTTCAGAAAGAAGACCAAAGTGTTTTGGTGGTCTTCCCTCTCTCACCTCCCCCAAGCCAAATGTCTTTGGATTGTTTCCATAAATATGCTGCACATCTGTGAATTACCAGACTTGTACAGTTACCTGTCTGGTACTAGATCATGTCGGTCCTTCAGATGAGAGTGTGCATGTAAAAATAATTAATTGCTGTGTTGATTCCTTTTCTAAGTGATGACACTACAGCACAGGGCTAAGTAAAATTTGCTTTTTGTCCTACCTCCTCAGATGATTTACACTACAAGGCAATCCTCATTAAGGAAGTCTATCAAATAGACTGGTTTATATAAAGCTCAGTCACAGCTGGTAAGGATTATGTACAGAACAAAATCCAATGTTTGTTTTCATGTGTTTAGATTTCTAAAGGCCATTAAGGAGACCTAAGCTATGTTCTGGATGCCCTTCCTGTAATTAATACATAGTACAGAGAACAGTGGAATAGAAAGGACTGCTCATCTCTCTATGACAGATACTCAGTGGCAACAAAATGAGCTTGAAACATTCCCAGTCTTTAGGGTAGCAAGTGAGACTAGCCTTGCAGCATACTTTGAGTAGTCACAAATGGAGAATTTAGTAGCCAAAGCATCTAAGGAATCACAAAGTTGAGATTCTGGATGGGATCACATCCCACCAGCATGCCCATCCAATTCACAGGAAGGGCTTTCCAGGTTGGCAATACTGGTTGATTGAGGGGGAGGGCAGGAGGGGTGGTAAGAGTGTGAGAGGGAAAGGAGAGGAGAGGAGAGGAGAGGAGAGGAGAGGAGAGGAGAGGAGAGGAGAGGAGAGGAGAGGAGAGGAGAGGAGAGGAGAGGAGAGGAGAGGAGAGGAGAGGAGAGGAGAGGAGAGGAGAAGGAAATAGAGAGAAATAGTGCTGCAGATGTTGAGCACCAGGCAAGGTAGACCAAAAGCATGACACTTTGTTTGGAAATTCTCTGGCAGCCAGCAGAGCTTGATCATCAACACCACTGGCACTTCACACAAGCCACCCACTCTCTAAGCAGAAACCATCATCTGTTCCTGGGGCCACTGTCTCTGTTCAGGTGTGTTCCAGCAGTCTGGCACCTTGCTGGTGAGGAGCAGCCCCAGTGGAGTTTATGTGGGAAAGAGCATTGCAGAGATGGTCACATGGAAAAAACGTGGTGGAGGTGCTCCTTGCACACCTGGAGAGTCGGCATCCCCCCTGAATGTTCTAATCATGTACAATGTGCCTACAGAGTGGTGGTGCTGGAGAGATTCTTCTCCCCCAACAATATTTGACTCTCTCTTGGTCCAAATCTGTCTTCAACCAGTCTTCAGATGCACATGGTGTATGCCTGTTAGAAATACGTGTACTTTTTAAAAATGTGACAGTACAACTTTTAAAGTCTTTAAGCCAGGGGCTCAGCCATAGCAGAAAATTCTTTTCAATGAGTCTGAATAAAAAGCCTGAGAGGATGGGGAAACACCTACCTTCTGAGCATCTATCTCTCCTTACGCTCTGTTAAGAAAAGAGAAACATATTGGTGCTTTTTTCAGGTTCATAAGGGAGAAAACAAAGGGCAATAGGTGACAATTAATTAAGTAGAGATAAAGCTATTTTAAATGTGCATGTTTTTAACTGCTAAATAAAGTTGGAGGAGTTCAATTTATGGCACTTGGCAACTAAGACAAATGAATAAAGTTGTTTTTGTTCTCTGAAGTATAAACTGCTTTCCTTGCTTGAGAAGCATCCTGTTTTCTTTAGGTTGAAGTATGTTTCAAACTTGTTTTCACCCTGAGGATTCACTTTGCCTTAATAAATTCTGTTCCTCACCCACTGCAGATGTTGAGACTAGTGTCATAGTGGCCAGGATGTTTTCTTTCCTTCATCTGTCGGTCTCCCGACAGCTTCGCTGTTCAGGCTTTTACTTTTTTTTTAACTTTTTAAAATTATTTTTTTAAACATTTTCTTTAAACATTCACTAGACTGAATTTTCTATGAGGGAGAAGTAACCACCACTCTTGCACAATTCTGCTATCATACTGCTTTATGGATGTGTATTATTATTTTTATTTTCTTATTATTTATTCTGTGACTAGGCCTTTTCTTGTGTAAGAGGACAAATTCATGTCCCAGATGACCTCACTTGTCAAACAGGTGTGGCTGACTTGTAGTGTCATTTCATCTGCACAGAGGAGATGAATACAAATGGGAACTTGTTGAAAAGTAATGCAGGAGAGATGTTTTTATCTAGCAGTTGTCATTTGCCACAAACTATCCTGCAGAACAATATGTAATGAATTAAAATTAAGTTGTAGTTTTCAGCAGTGTGTGGGGTGGGACAGAAGTGGAAAAGATACTTTAAGGGTCTGCTCTGCTCCTCGCTGGGTGGGCAGCATGGGTCTGTGCAGGAGATTGTTTGTGTGCTTGCATAAGTAAATTCGGGCACCTGGGTATGCACCCATCTGGAATGAGTTGGGCTCATATTTTTGTAGGATCAGACAAATAAACCTGTGATTGGCAGTTAAATGTCTTGGATGTCTGTTACCTAAGGCTGAAAACACAAGCTGGCTTTCTACTTCACCTCCCCTGGAATGATGTTGGGAATGGTACAGGATGCCTCTACTCCACTAGCCTGTCGATATGCTAAGTAATACTCCCTGTGTCCAGCAGTTGTGTGGATGTCATATGTCCCTGCATGCCCAGTTGTGTCTACAAACAGTTACAAAAACTTGTTTTGTTGTTTAGAAAGCATATATAAAAAAAAAAAAAGAAAAAGGATGTAGGTTCCCCTTGGATGAGCTGCATTAAAAATAGTAGTGTCCTGACACTGGGTCTATGGAGTGAGGAAATTGTGCTGTTACTGGAGAACCTTTCTGTGCTAGGCAGTGTGCAAATACCTCAAGGCAAATAGCCCTTGTGCTCAAGGGGACTGTGGTGTCAGCAGACAAGACCTGCATTGGGAGAAGGAGCTCAGACCAAATAAACACGGGATGGCAGCAAGGACCTTGCCAGGAACAGGGTTATTTATTGCTTTGTTTGGTTTTGGGGGGTTTTTGTCTGTTTTGTGATGAAAGAGAGTCAGCTATGTGACAAGAGGACAAAATGAAGTTCAGAGGAGATGTCTTGAGGTCCACTGGGGAGCAGAAGGAAAAGAAAAAGAGAGTTGGCTTAAGTCTAGAGTAGAAGTGGAGTGCAGATGGACTGTCAGATCTCACACTGTGCTGGTGTCAGGTTCAGTGGGGTACTTCACTGAAGGCAAGGTACAACTTTTTACTTTTAAGTAATGATTTAGTGATCGCTAAGGCTAGTGCTTAAACAAAACTCATCCCAGTAAGTGAAATCCATTATGAGAGTACATCTGCATTGATTGTCATGCTGGATCTTTATCGTCTCCCAAGTGTAGGATGGCACATTATCTCAGCTTTCTTCAGACGGATGGTTAATCCATAGTCTTTTGCTGCCTCAGCACACCGATTGGGGATGAACTTGAGACAGATGGAAAGTTGAAGTCAAGTTCTATAAGTAAAAAAGCGTACATTGGTGAAGTCTGTGGAGGCCTTTAATTTTCCTCAGTGAAAAAAAGGGTGCTGAATATTAAATAGAAATATTCCTGACATCTGTGCTGCAAAAAGAAGCCCAAGCAGGGGAAACCAAAACACAATGGTCTATGTTAGGCAGTAAGACAGGTAGTGTTATCACAGCCATCCCTCTGGCCTTTTAAATGTAGGGGTTATGTTTCATAATCCATCTTTTGCTGGAAAAGGATCAAAAAAAAAAAATGCTGACCACAGAACCTGCACACAGGATTTTGCTGAGCTGAGGCAGATGACTTGCATGTCTGCCTTCTGACAGAGCTTTCTGTAATTTGAGTCATTAGTAGCTATTTAAAAGCAGGTGGGTGGGTGCTCTTTTCTCACTGTGGTACTTCTGAACATTGCATATGATCCTGCTCTGTAGCACCTTGAGTGTGTTGGTTGATGAGGTATTCTCCCCACCTTATATAGCAAGCCAAAAATTGTTCTTCTTGCATTTCAGGATCATGAAATAGTCCAGTGGGGATTTGGGTGTTTTCTTTCATTTACATTTGTTAATGTTAGAGATGACATAGAGGAGAACAGCCTACCCTGGGAGATGTGGTGACAGTCATGGATATTTGGCATTGTGCTCTTTGTTCCAGCTGTTTGTTAAAATTTAAGTAAATAAAGACCTAAATTTTCCCTTGAGCTAGGATGGTATTTCAAGAGACTTTTACTGTAACTAAGAGAAGTTGCCTGAGTACTCTCAGGGGATGAGTTTGTTGTCAGTGTCATTACTATCATGTAGTGAACTGAGTCACAGCATAGAGGTGGTCTACAGAACCTGCTGAATATTAAAGACATGCAAATGTAAGAGGTATGCACATATATAGCAGTAAATCTCTTCTGTAATGTATGTAGTTTTTCTCTAGGTCTCATATAAAAGTGTGAATATAAGGACTCTAAACAGTAGTATTTTCTTCCAAGCAGATAAAATGGTATTCTGTTGTACTATTAAAGTACACTCTCAGGGGTACTCTTGAGGTTGGCTTCCTGATTGGATATTGTACATTCCAATTTTTACAACCCTTTAAAATATTTAAAGTAAATATCACTTTGAAGACAGTGTAAAATACAAAGTTGGAAAAAAAACTATTATACTTCATATTTGATTTTTGCATATTTTCAAACCTCAGAAAATGAAGTGATGCTTCATTAAAACTAAGATTATCTAGACAATGAATGTAAATACTTGCAATATCTTTAAACAGCATTATAGCTTTAGCGGAATACAAGATTTTTAAGAACTGAAATGCTTTGTCTCTGCCATTATGAGTTATCTGTAACATAACATTTAACACTCATAAGATGTTATACTGCATATAATTCACCCTACTGCTTCTCAGATTCATATGAAACATTTATTTTCAGCACACAAATATATATATTTGTGAAAACTTAATGCTGACTATAGCAGAACTAAAGTACTTGAGAATATTTAGGACATATATTAGGAATAGTTTGAGGCTTGCTGGTGCTCTCAATAGAGATGATAGAATCATAGATAGGTGGTCTGAATTTACCAGCATTAAAGATACAATTGTAAACAAATACCACTAAAAATTGTGCCATAAAATAATGGCAGCTGCTGTTTTCTCTGTGGTTGCTGATGGGCCTCATTGTGATGGATAGGGGTTAGATTATGACAGACTGTGCTGTTGGTGTTGTCATTTGCATTTTTGTGTGTTCTGTTGGTAAAATACAGATCAGCATTTTGCAGTTAGAACCGTTACCGACAGCTTGACATGCACTCATATTTAGTGCTATCAAAATGACACTTCTGCTTATGTAAACTTACATGCTTATTACTTATGTCTCCCAAGATAATTGTTCGCTAAACAAGGCAAATGTAAACAGGAGGCTATTTTTTCAGAAAGTTGCTCCTTCAGCTTCCTGTCCATCCCAAAGGTCAAATCCTTTTTTTGTGAGACCAAAAACAGCTGCTGACGCAGTGGTGACAGTGAAGAATGACAATATTATGATCTATGGTATGGTTAAGAACTTGGAGTTAAAGGTTGTAACAGAGAAACATCCTTTCAGCAGGTTTCTGCAAACCTTAATAAGTGGCAAAAGAAAAATGCTTTTGAAATGGGCGCTCATTTAGAATGCTTATTTCTTCATAGTTTAGTCTTTAAGTACTTTTTTTCCTGCAGAGGTCTTAGCTGCTATGGTGCATTTGTATTTCCTACATTGTACAAAATACCTGAGGTATTGAATAAAGCTGTGCTACCACCGTATCTGAATAACTCAAGAGTGTTGTCTCTAGCACTGGTCATAATGCCCCTGTGCAGTGGAAGGTTTTATCAATGTTGTGCAGCACACAACAGCTGACTGATGGTGGAGGAGACTCAGCCCAAGCTACAACCTCGGATAATCTGCTCCCACCTCATCTTGCACCATTACTGCTCCAGCTGATTCCCAGCTATGAAAGGGTTTGGGATGGAGACCTAGGTCCCTGGAAGTGCTGTGACCAAGGTGCAACTGTCAGATAATTTTTGGGGGGATGGTGGTAGGAACAGTCTTGCTGGCACCACTCTGAGGATAGTGGCAGAAGAAAAAAATGAAACCACACATCAGGGGCTCTTCTGTGATGTGATGATCTGTTGTGGTTTAAAAAAATTAATTCTGTCTCAGAAAATTTACTCTGTCCTGGCCAAACCCAGTATCTGAGGTCTGGCATAGGCTTTTGAAACAGGCTGTGGAGCAGATATTTGTGCTGCATGAGGCTTAGTGCCCATGCTGGGTTCACCCCCAGCACTCAAAACCATTTTAGGTTTGCACATAAGAGCTCTGCTTATTTCCCTTCCAAATAATCCTCTACAAGCCTGGTGGAAGAGGTTGCATTTATTCATAGCCACCTGTTTGTTATTTATTGTGGACCAGGGGGAAGTTTATTAGACTTATTAGACATTAAGTTTATTTTTGGTTTTAGCTTTTAATACTGGATGTTCTGCCGTTCAGGATGTTTTACTGGGCAGCTTTTGTTGTGCTTTAAAAAAAGGTTTAATCACTTCTCCCTAGCTTCCCTTCCACATTTTTTGTTGAATTTCAGTGATGTTTGTCTAATTATGGTAATATTTTTCTTTAATTAAAAAAGGCAGAAGGTTTCTTTAATGTGTTAATTTCTGTCTTAAAATATGAAGGTGATATTTCATAGAGTCATTGGGTTGGAAGGAACCTTAATGATGATCTTGTTCCACCCCATGGGTAGGAGTTTCACTCACTAGATCAGGTTGCTGAAGGCCCCATCCAGCCTGGCCTGGAATGCTTCCAGGGATGGGGCATCCACAACATTTCAAGGAGAATCAGGTTTTCTGGAGTAGGCTGGAAGCTGGTGTCCCCTCATAGTAAAGTACTGTGTTCCTACTTGCAGTTAGGAGTTACAAAAGTTAAGTGCCCTCAGTAACTGGGTTGAGAGGGATGGAATGCTTGCTGGAGGGAGGGGTAACTGGCCCTTTTTTGGTGTTGATGCTCTAGGACCATCAAGAAGAGGGAGTCTTGCTATGGGTCTGATTATTTTTTCCCCAACAGACAAGAGAAATATGCTAGTTTTAAATGGGAAACATCTTAGAGAAAATGCACATAAGAGAAAATGGGAACTTACAGGAGAATTTCTGGGGTAACCTCATTGTGATCTTTCAGTATTTAAAGGAAACTACAAGAGAACTGGAAAAAGGATTTTTCACAAGGACATGTGGTGACAAGGAGTGGTGACTTGAAACTGAAAAAGTTTAAGTTTAAGTTAGCTATTAGGAAGAAATTATTTACTGTGAGGGTGGTGAGGCTCTGGAACAGGTTGCCCAGAAAAGTTGTGGTTGCCTGGTAGTGTCCAAGGCCGGGTTTGATGCGGCTTTGAGCAACCTGGTCTAGTAAAGGTGTCTCTGCCCATGGCAGGGCTGTTGGAACTAGATGATCCTTAAGTTCCCTTCCAATCCAGACCATTCTATGATTCTTTGAATTAACTGTGGCAGAAAAAAAAATTTGCTTAGAGAGAGAAGTTAAAAAACCTGCTTGCCTATTGCAGGAAAAGAAATGGCAATTTCCCTTATTGTTCCAGACCATTCTGTTATTTTTATGTGCATTCCTTGTTCTGAGCAGTCAGTTGAATTTCGCAGTATTTGAGCTGATATTTAAGAGTTAAATGTTGACAACTAGCAAACCTTTTAGAGTAGTAACCCAGCTAATGATACAGCTGCCTCAATGAGATGTGCTGCTAAAGCTAGAGAAACTAAAAAAAAAAAAGAAGTTGGCTAATTCTCAGTAGAGGGTAGCAATGGCAGGTAAAAACATTGTCAGTTAAAACATATTTTATCACTATTACCACAGAACTCATTATTATGATTAAAGACGTACTAGCCATGACATGCCAGCTACATGCTGGTAGCAGAAAATACCTGCTGTTTGTAGGTTATTATCAACCTCCTTTGAAGAAAATCAGTCTTTCTTTACATTTGCAATGCAACGAAACCCCAGGCATTTCTTTGTATCTTTAATTTAAGCATGCTTTTCAAACGCAGACACACAGCTGCAGTGAGCAACAAAATGGGTTTGTCATGTTTTGTGGCATCCCACTAAACAAAAAAGGATTTTTTGCCAGTATCTATGTTAGCATTTTGGAACTGTCTGTTGAAATTCTAATCTGTCTATCTATCTATCTATCTATCTATATGAATGAAACAGGAGAAACTTTGTTAACAGTGCTGAATGGAGTACTGCACCCTATTTTGAAATCATAATTTTAATTATAATTTCTAATGTTATATTGTACCATAAATAACATTAGGGGAAATTGCTACCATAAAGAAAATCACTAACTGTACCGAAGTTATTGGTTTTAAACTGTGATTTGCCTATCATAGAGTCTGATGGAAAAAAATGACAAAAATGTCAGTACAAAATGCAAGTTCTGATATAACTAAGCCCATTTCAGAAAGAGTTTATTCTAAGTGTTTGCAGGAGTTATTTTTCATGCAGAAATCCATGTTAAGCGTCAGCTTCAATAAGCTCAAGTTACTTGGTCAGACTGTGCAAATATTAAACTGCCTGCTTTGTCAGTGAACCGGCGGATGTGTCATTCCTCCTATCTTTATTATTTTTTAAATAATTCAGCACATGTGCACTATTAGCACTGTAATGTGAACTCTCCCATGCTGAGGATTTTATTTTGCCTGAGAAGAAAATGAGCTTTGTCTTTCAAAAGGTTGTTGATATCTTGCCTTTTATGACCAGCTATTGTCTCCCAATGAACACATCCCAGTAACTAGGTGGTAGTAAGCCTAAATATTATAGGAGAGAAAGCCCTTCCATTTGCAGTTATGTATTTGTAAACTTACTGGTTTTACTAACTACAGAAACTCGAACTGGCTAGTTATGTCTTAAGAGGTCAGTCTATGCCTATTGCTAAACATAACATTAAATCACAATTTCTATTTCTCTTTCCAGCATGATTTATTTAATTTTTTTTTGAATTTGATCCTTTTTGTATCCTCGGGTTTTTTTTTTTTTGCGTATTGACTGATGTAAATTCAGCTTTCTATCTCCATTTTTTTTCCCTATGCTTCTCACTGTTGCAACTTACCTTGGATGGCAGGTTATTGGTTACTGCCTACGGGAGCCTTTTCCATGAGCTAATTTAGCTGTCAGTCTGAAATTGGTAAAAAGGATGAAAGATGGATCATAGGCCTGGGGCATGCCTAGACCAATATCTAGCATATCCCTATCTGGAAGTACGCTTATTAAAACAGATTTGAAAAATATTTTTTCCCAATCTTGCTCTGCCATCATTTCATCCAGCTAAGAAAAACATTTTCACAGTGACACTACTGATTCTTTGGCAGCTCTCTTTTTTTTTCTGAAAGGAGAAAACAGTATTTAGATACAAGATCAATAGAAAAGCAAATAGACTATTATATTCCCTAGAGAAACCCCTAGAGAGAAGACAGATGTGCAGAAATTTAATATTCTTGTAGGCAAAAATCACAAACATGGGGGTTCTGTTCAGCTGAAATGAGCTGTGGTAAATGTGTATGAAATAAACATTTAAAAAGGAGTAATAAAAAAGAGAATGCTTTCAGGCTAGGCTGAGGTGCTGTGTTTGAATTTGTGACCCCTTCAAAAAGTAATTTTGCATCCACAAATAGTGCTTACCTTAATATTATATGGTTCAGGCGTAACTTCATGTATAGTGAGCAAAAGGAAGGTTTCTCTCCATCTGCTCTTTTAAGATGTACTCATCCATTCACAAAGTTCATACAGGGAGCTGTGTCTTTAATATTGCCTCCATTTTTTCTGAAGATAATTAAATTCTTCTGCATGACCTTGAGCCTGTTGTTATTCAGATTAGGTATGTGTTTTGGTTTCTTTTCCAGAATAATTTGTATATAAAAGTAGTCAAAATATGACTAATTTTTAATAACAAATTATGTATATCTGTCCTCTTTCTGTCCTTACGACTCAAATCCTGTTGTTGTATCTACTCAATGAAAGGGCTAAACTTAAACTTTATGTATCTGCTGTGTCAGGCTTCTTCCTGGAGCTCCTGCACTGAACATCTAACCAGGATGATGAAGGGTTTCCCTCCTATTGGAAGGGCTGCAGGATGAGCGTTAAAGAAACAAGGTATTTGGCTGATGTCACACTTCAGCTGATGTTCTTGCACCCAGCCACAAGTCTGTTTGGAGGATTACACATTCAGCTCTTTGGAAAAACACGGACTTTCCTCCCACCCAGTAGGCTTTTTCAATCACTTTTGTGTCAAGGTCATCATTCTCTTCTTCCCCCTTTGAATTTGCCCGACACTGAAAACTAGCTGTGGATCAATAGACCTCGCGTTTAATTTTAGACACTCAAATACCATCACTGAGCCCTGAAAGCAGAGTTAGTTTCTATTCTTAGTATTTAGCACGTATCAGAAGCAGCCACAAGCTTCTGCCAGCTTGGACCTCGTTTGGATTGGACTAGATTCTCTACATGCAAAATTCCATGTTGCCCTTTCCCTCAAGGAATGTATTTTCCAAGGTACAAGATACAATAGGGGTGAGTGTGTGTGTGTCAGACAGTAGAGAGATGGAGGAATTTGTAAGAAGGGGAGAAATTCAGCAGTAGTACACGTAGTTCTTAAGTTACTTCTAAGTATGTTGAATCATACCTGTTACTGGTGTCTTCTTCAAAACAGCATAATCTTACCTCTACCAACAGCTTTGTGTAATTCAGGCATAAAATTGATTGAAAGGGAGTTGTATATGCACAGTATATCATCCTAAAAGTTGATTTTTGCTAACAAAAGCGTTTTTGTTAATGTTTTTCACTTTCTGTCTCATAATTCCTTGAAAATTTGATAACTACTTACTGACATTTTTAACCTAAATGGAATATGTACTTGTGCATCTCTTTAGTTGTCATTGTAGAGGTCTTTTGTGGGTGGCTGTGACTCCTGATTGTGGAAGTCCTTAATGGAATTCTTTTCAAATGTCTCTTTTATTAGCATAGAAATACATAGGAGGAAAGATCCACTAATGTGGATGAGTGGACCATGAACCTGTGGATACCAAATTTTGTTATTCTTACTTGAAGATAGTCTTGCCAGGAAAATAATGTAGCTTTCCAGAAGGACAATTCATGTTAACACTAGGAGAGTACCTTCAAAAAAAATTCTTGTATGAACATCATTTTCCTCTTCTCCAGATTCAGAAATTTGAAAGAAAATCTAAGGATGAAAGGTGTTTTTTTTTTCAGGATCACAAATGTTAAGCAGTGCATACCTGCAAGCATGTGAATCTGATGGAAAAGTTACCATCAGATAAGGAAACTGAGGTGGTCTATGCAGAATGAACACCCTTAGGAGACAGAAAAAGAAACTCAAGTATGCATTAATTGGTCCTGTTTTTGTAGAAACTGATCTTCTGCAGTTTTATTTGATTGCTGAAGGATGAAGACTTTCATTATTAGGTGTTTTGAATTAGGTGATACAGAGCTAGAGGAGAGCTGGGGTTAGAGCTCCAGATACCATGTCAATTCTGCCCTCTATTTGCCAGTCATTTATCCCCATAAACAAAACAAAACAAAACAAAACAAAACAAAAAAAAAAAAAAAAAAAAAGAAAGAAAGAAAAAAGGAAGACAAAATTAGTCAATAACCAGTACTGTTGATATGTACTTTACTGCAAGATGCTAAGCACACTTGACTGTTCTGGGGTTTTCCTGGGAATTTCTCACCAGCTGTTTTTCACTACAGCTTTACTTAGGCAGGAAGTGGATGGTGCCTGTACATTCTGGATGCATGGGGCCTCTTTGAAGAGACCTTTGCAGAGAAGGCAGGAGCTTGTGTGTGCATTAATGTAGGTCTGGACATCTTGTGCATTAGTGGCACTTGGGGACATGATTTAGTGGTGGGCTTGGCAGTGCTGGGCAGTGCTGTCCCCAACGGTACTAAAGGTCTTTTCCAACCTACATGGGTCCATTCTATGATTTTGTATTTCATGTGTGACCCTACCCTGTCAGAGGTGCAAAAACTCCATCTTACTCCAAAAATGGGGTGCTGATGCCTGCTGCAAGCTGAAGGACTGCAACGCAAGGAAGGACTGAGGAAAATGTGGTGTGGGACAGACAAGGTTTGTCTCTGAGGAACACGAAGTCATCCTAAAGGTTTTTGCCTTTGGCTGCACAGCTTTAGTCAGAGTTGTAAAAAATTAATTTTTCACTTGCTGAAAATTACTGAGAACTCTTCACAAGCATCTGTTTCTTCAGAAAGAGACAAAGTCTATGTGAAAAATGTTCTGCAATGAGGACTGGGTGCAATAGCAAAGATCAACTAATTTTTTGGCTGGGGCTTACTTTAATTGTGACTGGTTTTGACTATATACTTTGGCTTTCCAAAAGCTGCTGTGTATCAAAAAATGGAATTTTAAAGGACTGAAAAAAAGGGGCCCAACCCCCTGCAGATAATTCACGTTGTCCAGAAGGGAAGAGACATGTGAGGAGCGATGCTAACAGCCTTTTGTCTCCACGTCCCCTAGTGTTTTTTTCTACTGTCTTGTTTGAAAGCAGATTGTGCGTGAAGGGTATTTAAAAATATCCAAACTGATCAAAATCATCTATGGCATGGAGGCAGAAATAGCCGGGAAAACAAACAGACCGGAGATGAAATATGGATGAGATAGACATACCAGTGTTTCATGAAAGAGAGAGCTTAAAACCAAAAGCCAAGAAACACAAATACAGGGAGTTAAAGTACAGATACTTTATGATTCACGTTACTGTCTTCAATTAACTATGATATAGAATTGCGCGATTTTTTCCTTTCAAAAGAGAAATCCATCTCCTTGATTATTTTTCCACTTGCTGCTTTCTGTTTAAGTTAATTCAGCAGTAATTGGATACACTGTGTCTAATTCTTAATAAATCAAGGGAACTTTATAGTGATATTGACAGTGGCTTTGCTTGCCCCATTGTTTCTATCAAGAGTTTTATTCTGCTTCAAAACAATTTGCTGTGAACGCCCTTGTTTGTTTGCCACACTAGGCTTTGTTCTGGCTGAAAACTTTGATTTATAACTGTATATAATTGATGGCTGTGGGGTAGGTGGACTATAGCTATTGCTCCTCCTCTTTTAATCTAGCTTTGCGTAGAAATCCATGTAGTGGAGCATTCTCAAGGGAACCAGGCTGGGAAATTCTCTGTATACCCAATGGGAGGCCATTAATCATAGTGAAGAGTCTCTTACTGGCTGCAAGCATGTTTGTGAAAGTCAGGAAAACAAAAGTGGACCACCTCAAAATGACTGATCAAGAGAATAGATGTTAAAGCCAATGTATTCATTGTGATACATTAAAAAAAAAAAAGGAATAGTTTATGCATTGAAGTATATTTATTGGGGTGGATTTGGCACAGTTAAAGATATTTTATACACTAGTAAATAACTGTAATTGTAGATGTTAGAGATCAGAATCCTAGAAAAATGAAATAAAAGTTTTGATGGTTATTGTTGTAGATTGGAGAGAAACTTTGAGAGCAACAGATGAGAAATGCCCAAAACATTTGCTGAATGTGTGTCAGAGCCAAGCTGGTAAAAGAAATGTGCTAGAAAGTCTAAAATGTCAGGTGAGATTTTGATGAATATTTGTCACAAAAATGTCTTGTTCAGAACTACAAAAAAAAAAAAAAAAGAGGGGGGGTAAAAAATTTTAAAAAATTAGATGTTGCATTTTTTAGGAGTAGTTTATTTTCCTGCAGCTTGTACATTCTGGCTGTGGTCCAGTGCAGCTGAAGAAGCACCTGAGAGCAACTGCAAGCTCTCAGAGATGGCACTCACCTGCAGGGGGTGAGCCCCAAACCCGCACATTATCAGGGCTGGGGTCTCAGTGCTTCTGCAGGTCCTGCTGTCTTCTCGTATCCTTCACAAAAATGTGCTGCTCAGATGCAAACCTAATGGGTTCCAGTTGTGACTGCTCTGAAGGTATTTGTACAACAAAGTGATTGTGCTTGAATTTGAGTATACCCAAGTTGGATATGAGATGGAGTTACAGGAGGTATTTTTGTGATTAAAAATTTCTGCCCAGCAGGGAGAAATCAAGGAAGTAAAGAGGCCCAAATCCAGTTTTTAAGCACTGATAGTCTGGACTTTTCCCTATATAAATAGCCATAAACTATAGGAAGAGAGGTATTGTAATATAACAGAGCATTAACTTTATTTACTAGATAAGCAATTGGGTTTTTTTTACTTTTGAGGCTGTTTGATGTAGTCAGAGATAATACTACAGTTTGTGTTCTCATGAAGCTGTGGTAGAACAGCACACTTAAGTCAGTATATTTACTTCACAAAAGTCTTCAATGAACCTTCCTACTGATTCCTAACAATTTCAGCCTATGTACTTTAAAAGAGTTATTAAAATTCATAAACAATTTCCTTGACTAAGGGTTAAATGTAAAAATGGAAACAGTGCTTTCCAGAAATTATAATACATTGCTTCAAAATCTGATAAAGTAAGATGGAAACATTTTCTCCAGACATTGGTTCAGTAAAAGCTACAACTTATCCTGACAAAATAGTTACAAAGTTAAAAATGGTATATCAAGCAGTAAATGAAAGCTTAATACAATATGTGGAAGAATCAATGTTCATTCTGAAGCAGTAAGTATTTTTTTCTTTGTTTATACTAAATTTAGGGCATTGGGGAATAGGAGTAAGATACTAACTTACATCTGGTAAATTTTTTAAGATCAAGTGAAAAAACCCCTAACTTTCCTGTGATTAAGAGAAATAAAATCTTACCTTTGTCTGTCTTTTTTCCTGTTTATGGAAAGGGACTGATTTCAGATATATGTTTTGCCATTTCCAGTATTTGTGTCCCATTTTTATCCAATACTGCTTTAAACATTAGCATGAATTAATTTCTTTTTTTCTCATACTAAGTTGAAATGAAAATGCAGTCTATGTCCCAAAGATGTATATTCATGCTTGACACAAAGCACATGTTAAGCTCTGGTTATTTCAAGTTAAGCAAAAGCTCTCAGCAAAGGTGAATTCTCTGAGCTGATACTTGCACCCTCATGTACTTCATTAAATTACAACCTTGTCAAACTGAGTGCTGTGTCCTATTTTAGTGGTGTTCCACACGTGCTCTGCCACTAATCTTAAATCCCTTTTAATTACTGCCCCTTCACTTGTTTTCTTGTTTCCTGGCATGGTGGAAGTCCAACCGGAATGAAGTCCAGGCTTAAGTGTTCATCTCAACTATTCATCTTAGCTTTCCCTATTGTTATGTTTATGCAGAGTTTTATTAGACTCATGGGATCAAAATGTATTCCCTTAGTTTTGCAAAAAAAGAATAGCTTTTGTACATTCTCAGCATTTAAAGTAAACACAGCGAGTTTTTAAAGTGCTCTTTTTTTTCCAACAACTGAAATACGGTCATCTGTTCTAAGCATAAATCATAATTTCATTATCAACAGAGAGAGGTCCAATGCAATATATATGTATAGTTGAATGATATAAGTGGCATTTCTGTGTAAAATGTATTCCCTTGCCCAAGTAAACACTTCATAACAACATGAGTGAAAGGGTGTATTTAAAAAACGAAGGCTTAAAGCACGTTACTTATGAGTTATATGGAATGCAGTTTTTGTAAAATATGAAGCTCACTGGATATGATCCAAACCAGCTGAACTATGTTAAAAGGTATAATAAACAGTCATAGCTTTGCATGCAGTTATTTAATTGGCAAATAGATTTTTCTATCACTGTCACTGGCAATAGCAGCCATTTGATACCAGGGCTTGGATTAAATGTTTCATCAGTAGTGCCTATTTAAGGATCTTTATGGAACAACAAGTTAGTCCCCTGGGCAAGCCCATGTCAACTGCAATAAAGAGATCCACACAAGTGAATGAGATATATTTTTGCAGGATTTACAGGGAGGCTACGATTCGCTTTTCTATCTGGATGCTTTGAGGGCTTCTTCCCATTTTGTTTAACAGCAGTGTCTGCTGGTGGCAAATATTGAATACCGAACATTGCATATCCAAAGGATTTTTATAGTTTTTCTGCAGAAATGGATTTATAAATGGTTGTCATCTTTCTGGAAATAGGTGAGTCTCTGATAAAAGCAGATTTTGCAGGATTGCAGTAGTTTTAATTTTCTGGTAAATATTCTGCACCTAGGCTAAATCTTCAGATACTCCAAGTATCTGCTGTATTTTCTCCTCTCTCATTCAGAACTGAAAGTCAGAACCTTCTGAACACCTCTCTCACCCTTTTGATACAGGGAAAATGTAAAGTCTGTGGATTTCAAGATTACTTGACTTTATTTAGTCCACTCTCCTGCTCCCAGGGTGCACATAAGATCTGTGCATGTAGTTAAAGCTTGCTGCAATGTTTTATAATTGGTTCGTATAATACGCGTCTTTGTCATTTTATAGCGCATTAGTTGAATTTAGAAGCTTTTTTAAAGCTAATTTTGAATATGTATCTGTGCTTGTCATGAAGCCTTAGTCAGTTCTTCTTGGCAGCTAGATTAATTTTTCCCTGGTTGATTTTAATTTCAGGATTTTGTTTAACATATTTCATTCTGAAATTTTTTAAGAGCAGGCAAAAATACATGATATAGCTGAAACCGATTGCATCTTCTGTTCGTTTTCATGTCCGCGTAGCCGTGCTGGGTATAAATTTAAGTCTCAGCTGTTCACTGGCATCTTTTTGATCTGAACTGGTGATACTGCATCTAACCTCCTTAGCTAGGTTACTGCTTTCTGAGGTTGAAAAGTGGAGAGCCAATGCCTCTGAGGTTGAATTAAATGAGCCGTTCGCAACAGATTCAAACTCTGGTGAATAAGCATCTTTCAGGCTCACTTGAAACAGTTCAAACTTTTGTTCACTGACTCTCCTCTGGTGTGAAGCAGAACGTACACTACTATTACTTCAAGAATTGATTCTGGGCTTCTGGTGAGAGTGCGAGAGGAGTCGTCCCCGTTACACACACTTGGCAATTTGTGTTTTCAAGAGCGTTTATATATAAATATATATACATATACACACGTGTACTACTATGTCTCTATGTGTACCAATTATATGTGTACCCATATATGTTTATAAGTACTTGTATTTATAAGTTTATGTAATTTGTATATTTTTTATGTACACAAACGTATAAATTAGTAGGTGTTTTTCTTTTTACTTAGATGTGCTTTCTGAACAAGACTCATCATTGTGTTTTTATCTTTCATAGGAAAACAAAAATTCCTAACTGCACAAGGGCTCTTTTACACCAGCTGGTAATGCAGAAGTGCTTCTAAATAGTAGTATAGTATTTTACACCTACCATAATGTCTGCACAGTCGTGTCAATATAAAAGGGCATAAGTTTAATGTGCACTTAGGAGCTGTAGCTGTGCAAATTTTTCTGTGCAAAATGGGAAGAGGAAGCAAGGGAGCAGGTGCATTGCTCACCCAGCCCTTTTTTCCTCTTACTTTCCCTAGTCCCTGTTTTTTCCTGCAGCCCCCTGAAGAGCTGCCAGCCAGTGTTAACTCAGATCTTGTTTGTGGGTTATATAGTTAGGAATTTAGATGATTAACATAGGGCTGTTCTCGTTTCATGACTTGCTTCATATGTGGTTCTTTCCTGGGCTGATGTGCATAATGTGTGTTTTTATGGTAGAAACAGTGTCTGAGAGATATGCCTTTCTGCCCCAATTAGACCTGTCCTGCTTGTAGCTATATTAAAGAGTGTTAGGTTTTGTCTAGGGACTAGAAAAGAGAAATCTTCTCATGCAATATTATCAGCATTTAAAGAAGAAAAAAAAAAAAAAAGGAAAAAAATATGTTTCTGGTT
Source organism: Phylloscopus trochilus trochilus (assembly GCA_016584745.2). Lineage (NCBI taxonomy): Eukaryota > Metazoa > Chordata > Aves > Passeriformes > Phylloscopidae > Phylloscopus > Phylloscopus trochilus. Next base: position 38,797,116 of record WQNJ02000546.1, read on the forward strand.
TGAGCCCAAAGTAAAGTCCCCTCTACATTTTACAGTAGTTTTGAAAAGGAAAGTTCTCTTCACTCTGCTTTATTTACATTAAGGAATAGCATGTGGTAAAACTAAGAAAAAACTACTGGTCTGTCCTTGAAAGCAAGACCTCAAGACTCTGTCCTCCTGAAGGACTTGGAGGGAGTCATCTAACTAATCAGCTATTGACTGGATAGCAGATGGAGATTGCTTAGTTTATTGATAAATCATCAAACAAGTAGATAGAAAAAGATGTTAGTGACTAATCTGTGTGTCTCTGTCTACTTAAAACCTTGAATTGTCTTCTGCCCTCGTGGTTTTGTGTGCTCACTTCAGTTGGCAAGATTTTCATGGCAATGAACAGGTTTCTAGAGCCAAGCCATTTCAGGATGTGACCATCTTTGAATAATTTGCATTGCTGTTGCAGAAAAAAAATAATACCATGCCATCATCACTGAATAAATCTGTCCTGTTCCATTGCTCCTCACCAGGAGCATGCATCCATAGGTTTCTGTGCTCTCTCCCCTGTAGGTTGCTTGTGCCCTCCTCTTAAGCTCAAGGAGGCAAGAGATGTGTATCAATTTGCATGATAGTTCAGCCTTGTAACCTGGAGTGCAGTGGCTGCTAATGTGTTTTTTGGTAGGTTTTTCTGCTTGTACAGATTAATGACCCGATTCGGAAGCCGTTCTACATGCTGGACTCCTGCTGATCTCTGTTTGTGCAGAACTGCAAGGGAAGCTAACTCTGAGCATATATCCTGGCATAATTTATTTAGGGTCCAGTCCTGGTGCCCAGCCAGAGTTGAAATAATAAGAAACTGGCCTTTGTACTTCCATCCTTCTTTCTCTCATCTTGAGGCAGAGATTTTTCCTATCTGTTGAAGGAGGTGCACTCTTAGTACTGTGGGCAAGGATAGAGGTTTCTGTGGAGCTCTGGTGCTACTCCAGGCACATCTTCAAGCTGCCATAGAGCACACAGTTTGGAGATAAGAAGTCTTCTCCCTAAATTGCCATGCCATGAGAGTGGCTGCAGTATTTTGAAGGAAGTTGAGCATTTCCCCAATGCATTTATTGCATTTTTAATTTGTACCTTCAAAACACTCCAGATTTTCTTGAAGTTCAGCAATGGAAGAGCCTGTTCCCCTTGTTGAGGCCTCTGTTTGGCATTGTATGGACTCAGCTCTCAGGGGAGCAAATGTGTGACGATCTGTCTGGCTTAAGGAATGATGGTTTTACCTGTAGGTAATCCCAGAGTAGCTGTGCATGTTATCCCACTGTCAGTATCTACAGGGCTTCACTACCTGACCCCATCCTCAGCTGTGGATATGCATCTCCAAGCTGCTTACTGCTTAGTGACTGAACTATTAGTTTTCCTTCTAGAAATCCTGTATTTCTGTCTCCTAGATATAGCAATGGTCCTGAAACCCCATAGAAACCTTGTTTCCTAAGAATTTAAAGATCCTATTTCCATTCACGTTGAACAGCAGTATACTTGTACCTAAATCTTTCCTGGCTTCTTGACAATACACTTTTGCAGAGCAATTCTTCCTTGCAGAAGGCAGTTGTTCAAAATACCTTGGAGATTTGTAATGCTAGAAGTAGCCAAGGTGAGGATGGATTGCTAGGTGGAGTGCAGGTGCATGTTAAATGCAATTTATCACATGGATGCCACCCTCAGGTATGCGAGTGGATGGGTCGAGAGATACCTACCTAAAGCTTAATTTGCTCAGTGAACACTTAATTCAGAGGATTTTCAGTTTTCACTGCTTCTAACAGCATTCTGCAGTCGTAGTTTCACAAGATTAGCTATTCTTGAATAGTTTTTCCATTGTGTTACATGTAGGCACATTGCTCTGCAGAATCACTCAAGCGTGGATGCCTTTTTTTCCCATCTAGTTGTTTCAACAACATGCCTATTGTGACCACTGAGAGATTATCACTGCCTGGTAGGTAGTATTGTGTCTTCTTGTGAGGGATTTTGTCTCTAGGTTTCCTGCACACATTTATGGGGAAGACTTCTGGCGTGAAAATCCTTGTGTGTCTCCACCACCTCTTGTCTCAGCAGCACCGGACACTTAGATTCTGATTTTACATGTGTATTAGTGTGACACTGTTGAGATATCAGTGGATTTATGTGATGAAGTTCTTAAGACCGAGTTATCAGATTTTGTAACTTGCGTTTGGCTTGTACTGTCTCCCAAGAATATCTATTTGCGTTTTCGTCAGAGACTTCAGAGGCAGTATCTTTTCAGATATGAAAAGTAACAGCAATAAACTACATTAGCAAATCCTCCTACAAGCCTCTTCTGTTTCCTCAAACTTCATGCTTAATAGTTGCTGGTAAATAGTCTCTCTTTTCATCAAAGTAGCTTGTAAAGATCAGTGATTTTAAAGAATTCATGCTAAAGCTACGCAGATCTGCTTGCTTAGTTATATCTGCTAATTGATTGCAGTATGAGAATAAAAAGAGGATGTACGAATCTGAAAACACTGCAAAAAGTTGATAGGAAAGTGACTGTGATTTTGAAATGACGCTGAGTCTTTTTTGGTCATGGGTGGGTGAGACCGGATTCATTTAATGCCAATAGCAAAGCGTCATTGTCTTCAACTGGTCTGAGATTTTGCTGTAATGGGTGTGGTGAGAGACATTTGACATTTTCACTTTGATACCTGAAACCACCACCACAAAAAAAAAAAAAAAAAAAAAAAAAAAAAAAAAAAAAAAAAAAAGTGTAAAATACTGTGGTTTCTTTTTCTGTTACCTTGTAGACTGTACCTTTGCTTTTTTACAAAGTTCAACTTGTCCCTCACAGCTGAGCTGAAAAATCAAATACCAAATCTGATACACTTGCATTCCATGTGGAAAAAAAAAGCCTGGATTTGGAGTCAGTCCTACCTCTGAATAAATAGAGTCTGCTTTTTCAAACAAACCTATGCTGATTAATAATGCACTCCTGTACTCTGCCAAAGTAAATTTTGCATAAGGATAGTGAAAAAATACATGAAACTTGATAATCTGCAGTGAGTTTTAATTTTGGTTGATGTGAACTTGATATTTAGGGGCTCAGAACTATACTAAAACAGTAAAGGAGCTTAACCTGCTGCTGTCTCTAGGAACTTCTGCATTTTGAATGTTTCTTCTGTAGGTTTGTGGGGTTTTTGGTTCTTCCAAGAAAAAAACAAATCCAAAGATTTGATTCCTCTTTTTCGTCTCTCCTTGAGCAAAATCCCTTTAGTGTAACAAGGGAAAAAGCGAAGAAGTGTAACAGTCCATAAGCCATTAAAGCATGTTTTTTATAACATGTAGTAAAAGTGTGTTTCTCCTGGTACTGGCACTTCTGAAGCCAGGTGCAAAGCCTAAGCAAGCAAGGGGATGCAAGCCTGGACTTGAGCATCATGGGGAGACTAACTGGTGGTGGTCTCTTTTGGGAATTTATGCTTCTACTGAATTCCTGAGCTTTGAGCATGGCATTATCATTGGCTTTGTGCAGTCTGGATTTTGCTTCTTTGTATTGAGGTGTGCATCCACAGTGAGACTGCAGTGGAAAGAGCTGTAGGTTCAGAAGAGTAAGGTAATGCGGTGAGATGGTGGTGGTAGTAAGAAAAATGTGTGCTTTGAAGTGGATGCAAACATTTAAAAAGGAATATGTTTGCAGTTGGTGATTTTTCATGGTTGACCTGAATACAAGAACACTAATGCATTGTAAAAATATAGTTTCTCTAAATACTGACAGCACCATCTTCGGTGGAGGTGAGGAATCATTTTGCGGCTCTTCATATTTCAGTATGTCAAGACTGACCATGTTTTGTGTTTATTCAGGAATTATTGCACTGTAGCAAAAGGTGAAATTTTTTGCTACAGTACGTAATCAGTTCATCTGTTGGCTGGTGGATCAAGCTATGCAGAGAAGCAGTTAAGACATCACTCTCCTCTTAGCTGTTTGCATTAGTTTTGCATCCAGCTGCTTTGCCTCAGCTAGTGCCCAGTTGTGTTGTGCTCGACTCAGTAAATCATGGCTAATAAACAGCAATTTGTTAATGCGGTGACGTACAAAAATATGGCAGTGGATATAGGGCTATGGCTTTTACATGCTAATGAGCTCTCTGTTCGTTATTGTGTAATTCTTCCCCATTGCCTTCCTGTGATGGAAGTGCTCTGTTCACAGCTTCTGCCATGTGCAATGTCCCCATGGAGACCGTGTGCGGCGTACACCTCCCTTTTTTTATCTAATAAGTTCCTGGATGCGTATAGAAGCTTCTCTGAAATACGCTGTGAAAGATACTACTGGAATTAATGCTTTGAAAGATTACTTATTACAAAGAAAATAGTGATAGATGATATCAACTTTGTGGGAGCTGAGGGGAGGTGAAGGGCTAATTTATGATATTGTTAGCTTTAAAAGAATATATTCAAAGAATTTTCTTCTTTTGGCCTGGTGAGGATGCTGCCTGTCCTATTTACATTCCTTTTCTTCCTGCCTAGAATTGCTTTCTTTTGTTATAGGAGGCTGCTGTACCTACGTTATTGACTGGTGAGGTATCCAAGTGCTAAGTTTGCAGTTTTTGTGAAAGCTGTTTGGTTCTGATTATATCCAGTTCAATCTGTTCTGTAACTTCGTCTCCTTTCCTATTTACTGTTGTATGCCTTTATTTATAAATATCATTTTTGTGCTTTCTTTTTTGTGTGCCTGGCTCATAAAATCACAGCCAGAAGTACAAGCTTTATGACTATAAAACAAGTCATGCCTACCTTGTAGACTGTGTCATCTGCTGTGATGTTGTATTCTACGTATTATCAATTTTACTGTAAGAGGAAAATTAGAGCATGCATTTTCCACATGAAGAAATCAAATGTAATCTAAATGCAAACCACAGGTTTTATTGCACAGTAATATTTGATAGCACTGCTATTACTAATCCCAGCATGACAAGAAACACAGCGTAGTTATGAAGTTTGCAGCACTCATTTTTTAATGGTCTTTTTTTGGTTAGGAAATCACAAAGCCAGGGCAGGTTGTTCACCAGTTATAGTCTCAGACTTTCAGAAACATTACTAGAATATTGTACACTTTTACAAATCATTTCAGGTCTGACAGGAATTCGTAGGCTTTCTAATTTCCTTGAAAACATTATTGAGTAGTAAAAATAAAATGAGATAATTAACCATATCCAATAAATACCTTATTATCAGTGCTTTTGCTTCTGTAGGGTACTTTATGGGGAGTTCTAATTTTTTTTTTTTTTTTTTTTTTTTTTTTTTTTTTTTTTTTGTATTTAGGGTTTTAGGATCTATAATCATAGAAATAAATGATGAATGATTGTAATACAGTGGAGTGCATCTGTCTCCCATGTGAGGACCACACTGTCACTGTTCTTGTAGGTTGTTCAGAGCTACTAAGATGACAGTGAATGAGCTCCTTTCAGTCAGTTTTGGTCAGCTTTGGTAAAACTGTCTCAACTGACTTTATAATACAGTGTAACCCAGGAGTATTATGCAAGCATGCAGTTTGGGAGTGTTGGGTATGATAACCCATTTGCAGATGATAAATAGTATTGAGTATAAATCCTCAACAGTTGTTTGGAACTCATCCTGGAATCAGAACCGTGGTCCTGTCTCACAGGATTGATATTTACTTAAAGTGAAGAATATTACCTACCACATTGTTGTTTCCATTGGATAAAATTTTTGAGGGAGGCATCTAAACCAGGTGGTCACATTGGACATATTGGAACAGGAGAAAGTCAACATTGCTACACAGGCAGGCACTTCCTGGGGGCTGGTCCCTGCTCCATGGGATCAGTTCTACAGCTGTTCCTTCAGTATGCATGCTGTAACCATAAATGGGAGAGGACAAGAGAAGAGAGTTTAATGGGAAAGTGAGGAACGTGCCACCATTTGAAGTATTTTCTTTTATATAAATAGGGAATGGCACTAATCCATGTTCTGGGGGTAAATACATGCCCTGTGTTTGTGATTGGCCAGATTATATGATGATAGTGGCTTCTTCCTTTTCTGTATATAGGAGATTTGTTAATAATGCCTTCCTATCTTGTTAGGGTTTTTTTTTTTTTTGCCTTTTCATTTAATCTTTTACTGTCTGGGCATCCAGTCTTGTTTCTGTTAAGGGATATTAGCAAGATACCTGGAAGGAACTGGCTTGCTTAAGTGATATACGCTGTGACTTAAGATAAAATAAATCAAATTCAGAAGTAATATCACCAGTACTTATGAACATGCTCCTTTGATCATATCTGCTTGATTCAATGTTATTTACTTTTGGTGATAATGGTTGGTCTGCTTTATCTCCTCTGCTCTGTCAGTAGCTTTGACTATGCCCATATTCACTTGTCTCAATTAATAATGCTTTTAGCTCATTGATTTTATTTTCCAGATGGCTGAATTTATCTGCCCAACTTTGCATTTGTACAGTGTTCCCAGATCTTACTTGCAAGTGCTCATCCCTTTCTTCTTCTGAAGGAAGCTAGGAAATGTTAGTTACTTCTGGTGACAGTGTCCAGATAAATAGAAGAAAGGTTTTTGAGAGAGTTAAGTTTTGCATGTTCCATTAAAACGATTTCCTCAGGAGGTCTTTACTTTCAAGAAGGCTGTGGTTGTGTCTTGTTCTTCTGGATGCAGTTACAGCCAGCCTTTAGGTTGCATTGATCAAGATAAAGTAATGGACCACACTGGAGTTTGTTAGTTTTTAGTATTGTTTAGTATTTAGCTTTGTTTGTTAGAGCTGAGAAAACTCAAACACCATGGGTATGGCTGTGCATGCGTGCATCCTTTATGCTGGGTGTAAGTTAAACCAAGGATTTTATATTTTCCCAACCCAGCATTATTTTAGTACTGGAAACCTGGAAATCTCTGAAATGTTATGTATTAGGCTGCTGAAAATGTCACTGTGGATCTTATTAGGTAGTATCCAGTGATCTTTCAGTCATGGCATCCTTCTGAACCTATCAGTTCCCCTAAAAGTGGATTCATTTTGGAAAATCCAGCTTGATTTACACACTTACATGCTTGTTTGTGTTGACACCTTCTAAAATACATTCTCCTCATGTGGTCTTGCTGGTAGGTGGTTGTGGGACCAAGTCACTAGTTCCAAAAAAGTAGTGCACCATATAGAGATGTGCTATTTTTAAATAAACTGTAAAATGAGTTTTTAATGTATTTTATCCAGAGTTACAGGGGATGTTGTACAAGTACCTCAAAACATACTTTCAGAGCCTACATCTCTTTTACAGACACCAGGTTCAACAGGATGGACTTTCACTTTTTTAATGGTCTTCTCTAATTCTCATTTTCTGAAAAGCCAATTCATTCCACCCCCACCTTTTTAATACTTTTAGTTTGTTTTTATTTTTTAACTTTTCTGTTGTTTTTTTCTTTTCTGTTTTATATTTCTTTGTATTCCGGGTTTCCTCTGTTAAGAAGAGAAGAGTGAATAAATGGGGCAGTACATAATGTAATAATATCAATTTTTATTTCAATTCCTGATTAACGTTTTGAAGGTAAGTTCAGCAGGCAGTGATTATAATCAACTGAGGATGTCCAGAATGCAAGAGAAAGCATTACTTGATTACAGCAGTTTACAGTTTTACAGTTAAAAGATATGAAAAAACACAAATAGTCCCTTTGGGAAATGAAATATAATGGAAGTATGGTTATTAAAAACTAGATATAATGTACACTAGTTATTACCTATTACGGTAAATCACCACAAGATGCAGGAAACATATCAGATAGATAAAACAGCCTTCTTGGAATATGCTGTCTTATTTTCCAGTGGATACTTTTTTTCTTCTTAGGCACTGAATTGATTTGGGGTGTGGAATTCATTTAGGAGCATGTACATTGCCCTTTTCAGAATGGCTATTGAAATGAAGTTGTTATCTGTGCTGAGCTGTAAGTCATGTTCCCCTGTGCTCCCAGGAAAGCCGCTTCGAGGGGCAATCGTGTACACCAGGTACTAATAGCTATTAGTTACTTAGAGTTAATGATGTTGCCAGCCTTGAGTATTTCACTTATCTTAAAATGGAAGTGCATGTTGATTTCCATTTCACAAATGGAAAAATTGAGTCAGATGGAGTTCAAATGACTTTCCTGAAGTCACTAGCAAATCACTGTCAGATCTGAAGATACAATCCAGCTGCCCTTCTCCCCTGTGCCCTATGTGGTTACGTACAACTCTGAAGTGCCTGAGTAAGTAATTTTGGTTCATTAATGCCTTTATGCTCATTTGACAAAGATATGAGCAACTTTACAGCTTTTCAGGGTCATTCATCTGGCATCTGCCAGTGCCCTCCATGTCCATCACACACATCCAACACAACTTGATTGAGTTGCTACCACCTGGATCAATTGGAATCTTGCAGTTCTGATATTCTTTCTGTTGTCATGTCCTAATGATTGCTTGAAATAATCATTAGAAATTGAAACATTACTTTTATTTTGTGGATTAGAGAGTGAGGTTGGCCTAAGGAGGACATCCAACTTCCGCCAGTGACTTTGTGTAAATCTGTTGTGGTTCCAAGCATGCAGTGATGCTAACTGAGTCAGCTGTTATGTCAAGAATTTCTTTGATCTGCTAAATTAATATGGTTTAATTGGATTAATTAAACAGAAGATAACTAGAGATGAAGAAGGAGGTCAAGAAGAAAATTATTGGCAGTTGTAGCCTTGTGTTGGGTTAGCCTTGGCTAACAGCCAGTTACCCACTCCTGCATTCTCCCATGAGATGGAGAGAAAATAGAAGGAAGGTGAGAAGATTCGTGGCTCAAGATAATGACATTTTAATCATGACAGCAAGAGCTGTACACGGAAGCACAGCAAAGAGAATAATTCATTCACTACTTCAAATCAGCAGGCAGGCTTCCAGCTGCTTCCTGGGAAGCATGGCCTCAGCACACATGGCAGTTGCTTGGGAAGACAAACACCATGACCATGAACGCTCTCCCTTTCTCCTCTATTCCTTGGGCGTCCACTGCCAAGCACATCATGATGTGGTCTGGAGTATCTCTTTGGTCAGTGCAGGCTGGCTGTCCCAGCTGTGTCCCCTCCCAGTCCCGTGCCCTCTTCCAACCTATACACAGCCTATGGGGTAGGATGGTGCAGGGCAGAGTGAGCACAAGAGGAGGTCTTGCTGCTGTGCAAACCCTCCTCAGCAATAACAAGAACATCAGTGGGTTATCAACTCTGTCCCAGCCAAATATTCAACTGTATGGACTGCTATACCACCAAGACCAATACAGTAACTAGACATGGATTTACAACACTGAAGGGTTGAAAAAATATTTTACTTTGGCAGACTATTGAAAAAAAAAAACAAAAAAACCCCACAAAACCAACCAACAAAAAACCCAAACCCCCATTTCTAAGTAGTGAACAGCAGCAGGTTAACAATAGCCATTCATAACACAAAATTGTTGCAGAAAGCGTTGGGTAAATTGGACATGAACAGATTTCCTGCAATGAATGCAACTCAGTCTGTGCATCTTTGGGAGTGGGGTAAGGAAATGACACTGTCAAAGCCTCTCTGAAACACCATATGCTGTAACGGCAAAATAACCACGGATAGCTGGAGAGACATTGGGATTACAGAATACGGGGGCTTGTGTCAAAGGAGGATGTATTCATTTCTGAGAAGAGAAGCAAAGGTGAAATTGGTAGAGACGTTTTAATTAGCTTATGTGCCAGTACGGTTTTTGTTTGTATTTTATTAATAACTTGGTCCATGACAAGGTTATGGAAAACCCTGTGTTTGGGCAGCTAGCAAGAGAAAGCAGTGGAAAAAACCTATAACTTATTTCCAGGCACTTACTTAATTAAAATACAAAACAGGCAATATGGTCTCTGGATTTATTTTTCCCATGTAGACTAGAAGCAATAAGCTGAGATTGCAGAGAAAAAAAGGTACACTTGCACCTTTTTATCTGGGCCTTTGAGCTGTTTCTTCTCTGAGATGGATGTAATCCAGTCCCAGCTTTAAGATATTGAGAGGCGTATGTTTGCCTAACCCTAGGTGGGAATTCCTCCCTCAGGAAGCCCTTAAATCCTAATGGGAATAGTGAGCCTTGGAGTTTGTTGGTTTACCAGTGATTCCTTTCAAGTCTCATTGAGGTGAGATGCTGCTTGGGGACCCCTTATGTGTTATACTTATCTCTTTCCTTACTAACACCTGAAAAAACCCCAAACACATTAGAGTTGTTTTCTGGTGCTTCTGAAATGTTCTTTTCTGAAGGAGTTATGGTTTGTCACCCTCCTATTTCTGGTTCTGTGAGTGTCCATCTGACTGACTCCATGAGCTGTGGTGGTCTCAGGTCTCATTGCACTCAGGTCTCTCACTCTGGATGGTGCCTCAGTGCCTAGGGAGGCTTGCTTCCAGCCCTGTGTGAACCTCTCTTGGTTGGCACTTTCTGGATACAAGGGTAAGAAAGGAGCTGCATGAAGAATTGCATGGTCTCTGCAGCTGGGATTTCTGTCTCTTGAATCTTGGATGCTGATAGGTGCAAGTGGAATATAGGTAGCCCTCTGATGAGAACTGGTCTGGAGGTGTGGAAGGCTTCAGGTTGGGAAGTGTACACACAATTTTTTTTATTTTCATTTTTCTTGAGCTTTTAGAAGCTGCCATTGCAGAGATTACTTCACTTGATGTCTACAACCTTGGCTCATACCAGCTTCATACCAGTTGCTTGGGACCAGAATGGGTTGACAGCAGCAGGAATGTATGCTCACCCCACTGACCATCCCCTCCTGTCTGAGACTCCAAACCCTGGCAGTCCCAATGTATTCATGTCTTAGAAGCAATAAAACTAGTGATAGATGACATATGATAGTTTTAGAAGTTAATTTTCTAATTAATGAAGACAAATAAAATTGAGTTTCGATTTTTTTTTCTTGTCTTCTAGAAGGTTTAAAATAAAGCTTAAATCAACAAATTTTAAAATAAATGCTGAGGGGTTTTTTGCCCATAATCATCTTTATCATAATGACATGTAAAAAGGATTTCCCTCCTGCAAACAAAGCAGAAAACACTTTGGCTTTCTTCAGTTTAATGTGACCTGCATTTATAATAGGAGAGAGCTTAGCTTCTTCTAAAGTCTGACTAAAGGCTGTTCTGAACTGAAAACTGCAAAAATACATTTGTATAAAATCCAGTTCTAATGTGTACAATTAATTAAAATGTATTGCAACTACAACCAGACAAATAGAAACACATGGGACCCATGTGAGGGAACAGCTATGGTGCAGGCCAAGGCTAAACTGAAGAATTCTTTGTGTCTGAGGATGTAAACCCTCTCCCAAAACAGCAAGGCTGGGTATACGTGTGCATTCAGAGATAATCTTGGCAGTCTGGGTGCTGTATCTTGGCCGTAGTCAGTGTGGCCAGTCGGAGTGGGTTCGCAGGGCTGCTCACACAGGGGGTGGCCACGAGAGATCTGCTTCTCCAGAGTTCCACTGACTGGGTGGGTGCTTTAGAGAATGGAGGCTCCAGGGTATCCTAGGGACCCTGCTGCTTGAGGGCTGCAGCTGCACTAGGGCACAATTGCCATTGTTCCCAGGAGCAGCCCTGGGTTGGTGTGAGCCCTCACCACCCTGTGGCTGCGCTGGTTTGGGCGGTCGGGAGGGCAGGCGTGGAAGTGTGTGCTCTGCACTGAGACCTCTGCTGCTTTAAGTAGGGCTCATACTATGGCTTACAGCCCTGGGTCAGCCACAGCCCACACCATTGCTCCGGTGCTCTCCTGACCTGCACAGTGGTTGCTGCCAACAAAAATCTCAAAGCTGCCCGAGTTACAAGCAAAAGCGTGTGCTGAAAAGTAGTGTCTTTTATTCAGTCGCTGGTGTTGGTTGCTGAGGTGTTTCTGTGACTCTGCCTGTTCATTTTAATAACCATATGATAACAGTTGCAAAAAAAAAAGTCACTATAAATAGAGGAGATCATGTTAAGCAGTCACAGAAGGGTGAATATCCTGAAAAGCTGTGAGCTGGAAATTGGTGCGCTGCTTCCAGAAGTTACTCCCCCTGAACAGTTGCCACGCACAGAGGAGCACACACCAGTGTCTGTCTGTAACATTTATAGTGTATTTTTGTTTCCAGAATGTGTTTTGTTTTCCATTAATGGGCTTTTGTATTCTCCCTGCTAATTAAATGTATGCATTTCGCTATCCTTTTGATCCTAAAATGAAGCTTGTAGTAGGGAATGCTGCTTTTACTGCTCCTTTCTGGAAAGATCAAAATACTGTTCAGAAAACCTGAAGAGTTTATGAGCTGGGCTTTTCTGGGTTGGGGTTTTTTTTGGCATTGTAATCTCTGTGCAGTAATATGCTTCTTTATTTGGAAATTTATGGGGAAAATAGTTTTATTGTTCGTTAGAAGTTTAAAGACCTCATATATGTTCATTTGGTAACCTTTGATTTTTGGCAGTCACTGGAAGGATGAGGTGTTTACACGTTTAGTGAAGAGGCCCTTTATTCAAAATGCTAATTAGCCTTTGAAACCAAATAGCCGTAAAATCCTGCTAAATGTTTCAGATGAGCTTACTACACCCCCAAACTCTCTCCTTCCTCTTGCTGGATTTTCCCTGTTGTCTTTCAACCTCTTCTCCTGCTCTGGTCCTTGGAAACCTCCAGCATGTGCAGCACCCCTGTGCTCAGCAGAAACCACGGAAGCCCCCCACCCCCATCCCCTTTCTTCCACAGACAAACAGAGAGACTGAGGTGTGCACTGAAGTGGAGGCACACTTTGCCACATAGTGGTGTGATTTTTTTTTTTTACCCTCCTGGATTTTTTTTTTTTCATAAAGAAAGGAGGTCTATAAGAAGACCTAACAATGCCCTTACTGTTCTGTCAGAAACTGCCTGGCTACATCTTGTTTTATTTGGCCCTGGCTGAATGGCAGTTTCATTTATGTTTTGGGTGTTTGGCAGATATTTCATCTTTGTCAAACTTCACTTTTAACATTTGTTTAGATTACTTGTCACAACACTTTCCTTTTTTTTTTTTTCCTATACTCTTAAGATTTCAGTCAGCTTGACAGTGCTCAGAAGTGGTTTCTTATATTTTTTGAACTTACTTCTTACATATTGTCCCTTGTAGAGACCTACCAGTTAAGCTGGTTGATATATAGTTTCTTTTTTGTACTTTGATGATAGTGCAAGACTGTTATTTTGAGCCCCTGACTCTCCTTGATGGTGGGTAAGCATCTCCTAAGCCCTGTGAATAATAAAGAAAAACATTACAGTGACAGTCGTAAAATCCTGAATGCATCCATTTCATTCCATCTTGCTTTGTATTTAAGACACTTGGAGCAGCTGTGTTGAGATCAGGAGCATTTTTCTCCCTATTCTGTCTGATAGGTGATGGTATTTGCTTTTTATACCCATGAGGAGCTGTGAGGGGCAAATCACATGAGAGTATGAGCTAGTCCCTGGATGCAAACCTGGTTCTGTTTTTTATCTGCCCATACAAAGACTTCATTTCACCGAATTTGTTTGGAAGGCCTGCAATAAGAGATGAGGGGGATACAAGTGACGGACTTCCCAGCTCTCCATCAGTGGCTGTTTCTGTGCATTCAATTCCTCTTTCAGCCCAAGTCTCAAGCAGTGACCAGACTCTTAGTGCTTCTGCTGTGTCCTTTGACTAGAGATAGGTGGAACTGAATGGGAGAATGTAATTTTAAATTAGGCTGAGCAGCCTTGAAGTATGGTACTCACACTGTGTGTGAAATTTTGCTTATGAATGTTTATTTTCATTTTTATTGGAATGAATGTTTAAAAACTTGTTCAGAAATGAAAATTAGGAAAAATAACCACCATGTAGCCTTTCCTTGATCAGATATTCTGTCAGAACTGATTTCAGAGGGCTCATTTGCTTATGCTAGTGTTATTCACAGCAATCACTTTTGGAGGATTGTTACCATCCAGATCTGTGTGAACTGATGCACTTTTTTGCAAAGTTTTTAAATTTAGAAGTTACATTTCTGAGCTGCAGATGCTTTGGTTTGGCAAAAGGCAGCCTACTGAAAGTAATGTGATTGCTGAAATAATTTAGTCTAATACTTGCTCATGCTCTAGTCGTTTCCATGCTTGAGCTGACTTGCAGATGAAGACATATGGACATGGACAATGTGAATATATATTAGGAAAAATTGCAAATGTTCAACCTTCTCCAGAAATCCTGGAGACAGCTGGCAGACTTCAGCCAGCACGGACAAATCCCAAGTGACCCTAAAGCCAACCGAGGTCAGTGGATGGGACACGCTGCCAAAGAGCCAGAGTGTCCCTGCTCCTCTGGAGCTTCCCCATCAGCTGTTTGCTGTGGCCCAGTTGAGAGCATGGCAAGCAGACTGGTAATGGCTTGGTGTTTACAGAGTTTAAGTGTTTACTTGCAGATGCAAATACAGGTTTTGGACAGCTTGGGTCCATATTATTCCCCTTCTGCTTTCATTTGGAATCTGGCATTGTGTTTGCCTCAGGAGAGAATGGAGTCCTCTTGGTAGTGTTTGTCTGTCAGCTGCTACTATTAATTGATGTAATTGTTTCTTTACTAATATTTACGTAGGCTTTTAACATGGAAGTGACTATACAGATAATTCTAGTACAATCTTAGTAGAAAGTCAATGCCTTAATTAGAAAAACTACTTGCTACTCTTGACTTATTCAAGAATTGATTTTTTTTCCTGCCCTGAAAAGTGTTTGCCCTGAAATCTAAGGAAATTGTTAACTAGGAGGGGTGACATTCGAAGAAGTGTATACTAGCAATTAAGGTGAACAAGTAAATTTGACAAAGGAACTAATACTTATCCTGAAGGAAACCTGAAACATTTGGTGTGGGGGGGAAGGAATTTTGGAGGCATTTCTGCCTTCTCCAGGCTGCCTTCTTAAAAGTCACTGCTGTAAACTGTGTTGAGGAAAGCAGACCAGAAGGGACTCTTGAAGAAGGTGAGTTAGATCCACTTAACATTTCTTTTACTGTGGTGTACTAGGTACTATAACTACACAGGATCACCCAGGCAAAACGTGAGAGTTATTTAAAAGCAGAGCAGAATATTATTTTAAACAGCATGCTGGTGATGTTGAAACTCTGTGACTCTCAATTCTTCTAGGGCCAACAATTTTGGGGATTAAAAACATATGGGCCATAGATAGAGAAGATATCCACAGTGCTTGGGGTATTATTTAGTGCTATTTGTATTATTCAGGCTAGCAAAAACAAACAAAAAGACGAGAAGAAAATCTCCTGTTACAGGGCATAAGCCATCCAGTAGATGATGTGAGTTGGAAAGAAATTTTATGGGAAAGTTTTTTTCTGTAATTGCTCTCCTAGAGATTTCTTCATCCTTTCCCTAAAGCATCTGATTCTGGCTGCTGTCAAATAAGAGGTTACTGAACTAAATGTACTATTAATCTGACCCAGTATAGCAATTCCTGTGTTTCTATGTTTAAAAGCAGGCTTTGTCTGCTGAGGGTTGTCCCTCTGGAATAAACCCTCCATTGGAGGCAAGGGAAAGGAAATTGTTCAGAAGCTTTTACACTGTTGCTATGTAATTTTGTGTGTTGTTTTGAAAAACTATGTATTTTTTTTCTCCCTCTCCCCTTTTATGTGTATGGATGTTTTAAATTATAAAATTTAGCTTCCCATTTGATGCATTTTCTGTTCAGTAGTACTCAGGACCATTGAGCAACATCATTATTTAGAATTATGTGCTTTTGAAAATTGAGGGACAAAATCTTGGTTGCTGGTACATGGCTAAATGATGGTTCTATTCATCATGGGTGCCTTCACTGCCACTGGCCAGACCTGTTAATATTTCTGTTTCTTCTTTAAAAGCAGAGAATTTCTTAAAGGAGTATATGATATTATTGTGGTTGTTCTTAATCAGAGTTGGTGATGTTCTAGTGAACCAAACTTCCTACCTTCACTCATTTTTGTTAAAGGTCTTTTTATTTTGCTTGAGCTGAAGAGGTTCAGTGAGCATCCAAACTCCAGTGAGGTATGGGAAGCAGAGTTGTAATGCCAAGGAACTGTGTGCCTTGGATTTGTTACGTAAACCTTAAATTGGATTTCCTTATTTTTCAAAGGCTTAAGAGTAGATGTGACAGTCAGGCTATTTAACTCAGGTCCTTTTAGCAAGTCAGATAAAACTGCTTCATGTAGATGCCTTTCAGTTCTCCTCATTGCTTTAAAATGTGCCTTAGAGACATGAGGTACAACTGTGCTTTGTTTCACCCAAAAAAATGTGAACTTCATATAGGGAGAATGTGTTTCATTTCCTTACCATGTGTCAACAACTGGATCTTAAACCTGTATTTATCAGATGCAGAACTGGTTTTGGAGGATTATCATAAAATCAAATGCTAGGGCGGAATTTATGTTCTCACTATAGCATTTCTCAAATGTTCATATTATTCTACTTCTAAGCATTTAGTCTTTGATGCATAAATCTGACATGCAGAGGCTACATTTTTACATTCCTCTTTGTACAAGAGAATAGATATTTCTTTCTGTTTGAAACCCTTTATACTCTCATAATAAAGACAATACACCTGATTCTTTTTTTATTATTATTAAGGCCCGTCATAACTGTTCAAACACATGCAGGAAAAAGTTCTCATAGCTCACACATGGTAAAACTGTAGCCTAGGCGTATTACTGTGATTACAAAGTGTTTTAGAAGGGAGGAGATCTTATGGTTTTCTTTAACACCTGAACTCCCATTATTACTGTGGAATATATCTCCTGATTTCTGATGTTTTTGTCTGGCAAAAACAGGGGCAGAGTGGTTGTGTGAATATGAGACCTGGTCCATGTTGTAAATGCAGCTGCTTATACAAAATAATGTTCCACAGGATGCTTTTTCTTGATGATCTTCAATATCTTTTCCATCTCTTGCTATATTAGAACTCCGCATCATTTTTCTTGGAGTATTCTTTCATGTGTCATTCAGTCAGGTATGTTGCTTGTAATATGTCCCTGAATATCTAAGTATTCCACAAAATGTAGTCACTTTTCACTTTAAGTAATTATTTACATAGGTTGAGGGGTTTTTTTCAGCCTGTTGTAGCTGTGGAAATCTTGACAGTGCACACGGGCTTGGCATCCTTGAGAGGGGGATCTTCACATCTGTCATCAAATTAAGCTGCAGTGACTGTACCCAACATGGTCATTTTCTTCCTACTTCTGGTTCTTTCCCCTCCTTATCCTCATAAACTTGGATATGCAGTGTGGAGCAACACGATTCCCTTCATCTCACAGTGACGGACTCCACACTGGGAATTGGAGAGCTGCATGTGGGGAATATCTTCAAGAACTGTGGCTACATGAAGGAAGTGACAGCCTTTAGAGATGTCACTTATTTTGAGAGATTATTTCCATTAGCTGAATCTCTATTGCATTCTCTTGCTTATGCATCATTTTGAGGAAACAAATTGGTTTTTTTTTTCTGCTTACTTTGGATTTGCTCTAGCATATGGTGCTCTGTGAAACCCCATATAATGGACCCTCAGTTGGCATAGACACCATTAGCTGGAAAGAGGATGCAGTTGGGATAATACTGTGAGGTGCTTGAATCAACATGTATCTTTCAGCCATCTCTGAGTGGACTACTCCACTTAAGAGATGTTTTTGACCTGATTATAATCACAAAAGACAGGAATGTATTTTGAATGGCTTTATCTCAGCACCTGAGACCATTGTTTTGGTTGTGGGTTTTTGTCCTTTGTTTTGTTTTGGGTGGGGTTTTTTTGGTTTGGTTGGTTGTTTTGTTTGTTGTTTTGTTTTGTTTTGTTTTCCTTGGGGGATTAATTCATTTGCTCACCTAATGTGCATCTGTTGAAGAAACTTCAGGTGCTGTTAGAAGAGCGTTCTCTGTTGTGACACGTCTGGTTTGACTTCCCAATTCCAAGATATGCTCTACTTGGCTGCTAGGTATTTGCATGGTTAAATCAGATTGTCTTATCAACCATTGTCTTATCAACCTTGGGCACCCAGCTGGGCTTTCAGGCTTCTCACTCCTCTGTGTTCTTTGTAGTGCATTGGTCTGCTGGATCCTGATTTGTGAAGTGCTGATATCCTGAAAATCATGCAAGAGCCTTGGTAAGATCATTCTGCTATGGTGGGGAAGGGCATTTACCAGCCACATAGCAGGTGGTATGGAATGCACACCTGCCCAGCTGTCTGGCTCTGGAATTTTTTTTTTTTTTTAGACAATAAATGCAGAGTACCTGGCAAAGTGACTCAGACAGCACAGCCTGGTAAGCACAGATGAAGGATGGGTTACTGCAGCAGAGATGGTGCTGTTGGTACCAGGAGATGGGTCTGTGCTGCCTTACAGTCAGCAGCACACTGGGCTTGACTGCTGTCATGGGGGTAAAGGTGCTGCTGGGTGCTTTGAGAGCATTGCTTCTCTTACTGGCTTACATTTATTGATGTGTGGGGGTCGGAGGTTGCAGAAATGAGCATCTCGTTGCCAAGGCTGAATATCCTTGCTGTTGTACTGCTTGTGGTGGTTCAGAATTGGTTGAAGGCTTGTTGGAAGAAGCTCTGCCTGAACCACACTGTCTTTCCACAGAAGGAGTCATCTTTGGCACTGTTAGCCAAGTTTAGCATCTCCTGGGGGATCACAAATGTTCTTGAAAGCTTTGCTCTTAACCCATGTCTCATGACCTAATTATGAAAATGCTCACTGTTACTTTCTTAAATGTTTTCAAAACTTATTATTTAATACATTACTCTGCCAATGAAGCTGAACGATTAGTGGTGCCAATGCATTCAGAAGATAAATGCTGCTCTGATAATGTTTCATCTGGGTTATGGCTGAAATGCTAAAATATTTAATATATTAAATATGTGCTGCAGGTTTGGGCAGATCTAAGTGCTGCATGGTGGTGTGTTACCTGTCCCCATCCCTAAGAGTCTGCATGTAACTTCTTCCTGCACCATGAACATGAAGTTTTTTAGGCTGGTTTCTCTGCTCAAGAAGTGGGAAAGTTGTCTTGCATTTACCAGTGGAAAGACCCTTTCAGAAAAGGGCTTGTTGGGAATGATTGCTGTGCAGTTAATTCACACACTTGCTTACTCTGCAAGAATTCCTTTGTGTTGTATCAGAAGTCCTGCCCTGCAGACTGGCGGGCATGACACAAGTCTCCTTGAATTTTGTCAGTGCTTAGGTTCCTCTTAGTTGTTTTTGGACGTGAAATGTAAGGTCATAGTTCATGTTGGTCTTTCTGACAATGTAATCCATCTGTCCAGTGCCTCTAGCAGAAAATTCTGGGATATAGATCTTCTGAAAGTTAGAATGTGGAAAAGATGTGCTGGTTTTGTGGCTACCATGATTGATTATTGCACCTCTGTCCTTATGACCTGGCTGATAAGGTTTTTGCAACATTTTCAGATGATTCAGAGGATGGCTCTGAGGGTGCTTACATGTGCAGTGTTATCTCAGCGTATTATTAGCATTTTACAATTGCTTTATTGGCTCCCTGTTAAGCAAAATATTGACAATAAAAATGCTATTTTTGTTCTGTGATCCATGCTGTGGCTTTGTCCCCTCCTATTTAATGGCTGTGCTTGTTCCTAATTTTGCTACCCTATTGTTCCTGTGACAGGGGGCTACAGAGAACAGAGGTTTTAAAATAGATGTTCATAATCTCCACCAGCCCTCTGGCATATTCTGCTGACCCTCAGGGAGTCTTACTGGGAATATATTGAAACTTGTGATATCTAATAAGTGAAGGTTCAGGAGCCTGACGTAGACAGCAGAAATGTCGTCTTCTGGGTAAAGTAGGACAGAGGACTCTAATAACTCAGAGGAATTGCAGAACCTTTCAGCAAACAGACTTCTAGACTTGACGTATATAACAAAAGGTGATAAATTATGTGTGTTAAGTTATTTTGTGTTAGCACAGCGTCCACACCTCTGTGGTATCAAAATGATAGATGCACCTCTAGTCCAATAGACTAGTCTTCAGAAACAAAGTTCACAACCAGTGCTTGAACCTTCTTTTTCCCCCTGTTCCACTTGGATCACTGTCCTCACGTGATAAATGGGTGCAGCAGGGATGCAAACTCTCTAGCTCAGAGCAAAGACAACTTCCAGCCTTGTAGTGCAAAAAACTGGTCTGCTAACAGATTGAACCTACCTCCTGAGCATAATGCTGTGCCTCCCAGACCTTGGGGGACTGGGAGGTCTATGTGATTTCACAATTCAGGCACAACCTCTACAAAATCCTTTCAGGTTTCTCAGAGAAACATTATAAACAGAATAAACATTATCCATTTTTTGAGTGAATCCACATGCTTATCCTAACAATGAGTTTAGATTACTCCAGATAGCAAAATTTTTCTTTACAGTTAAGTGGATTCTTGCAGGATCCTTCTTTGTGTGGCTTATAAAGTGAAGTGTGCTGAGCTGAGGCAAAACCTTCTGCTGTAGTGCATGTTTTCTAAATTAAACAGAATTTTATTCTCATCTTTTTTTATCTCAGTGACTGTAGAAGTCTGTTTGCTTCTTTGCACAGTGTGTGAAGATCACATACTGCGCTGACCCATCAGTGCATTCCTGTGCAGCACATTTGTGTCATAGTGGGGCACAAAAGGATCTACTGGCATTTACTGGTTGTCCAGATACTGAACAAAGTAGAAATTAAAGATGTAGAGAATTTCCTGCCTTAATTTGGTGGTGAAAGTAAGTCTAATGACAATATTTGCAGTTGTGGCTGGACATCCAGGCTGGATGAATCTGACTACTCAGTTCCATCCTTAGTGGCACTAAAGATATCCTACCCATGCAGAGGAAGATGACCCAAATGACTTCAGGCAGGGAGAGGATGTGATGCTTTGCTTTACTGAGGTGCTTCTGCTAGGACTAGGACTTCTCAGGAATATTTCTCTAAGGTTGAACAGAGAGATGAGATTTGCTTCTGTGCTGGGACAGTCATCTCTAGCAATTCAAAAACAGCAAAGGCTTCAGGTATAAATTATCCTGATTTTTCCCAACATAAGCCTCTGGGTAATTAACATCACCTATGTGGGTGTTCAGATAAAGCATAGCCATCAAAACTAATGTTTTCTGCACCTGCCGCTCATAGAGCATTTGATGAATCATTTCCTTGACTCCTGACTTCATTGACTGAGCTTTTGAGACCAGTACCAGTAAAGGTTGTCACGGGTGTTGCATGTCTTTGTGCTCTCCTTTAAGGAAGTTTCTCTTGTCATCCTGTTTCTGCAGTGCATGTTGTGACTGTAGAGTGATGGCCTCCCAAAGAAATGCACTTTTCTGTCAAGGAACCACCTTCCAAAGCTGCTTTCCTCTTCAGCTTCTGAGCCGATGAAGTACTCCATTCTTTTAATAACTCACAGGCCACTGGGATCATTTACTACGGATCTTCCGTCTGTCACCAAAACAATAACATCACTTGACCCCCTCTTACTGATCTCAGAGGCCTCTTAAAAGTTATAAACAGCCAGTATAAGACCTTTTTAGTAGTTGCAGTGATGGTAAGTGCTGTATTTGCTGTTGGTCACCATGACATGTTTCTCTTCAGCTGGAAGGTTAAAGATGAGCATTCTGAGAGCGTGCTGGGGAGGCTTCAGATCGATTCCTCACTCTTCCTTGCTGTAATGCCACTTGGGAAGCAATTGGCATACTTGTAAATGTCTGCACATCCCATAATATTGGATGACATTACTGAACATAGGCAGCAGGATGTGGTTTTTCTTGCTTACTCAGTCTCCCTTCCCTTGGCCTCCCGTCTCTTTCCAAGAGCTCTTCTCACAAAAGCTTGCTTTGGCTGGGAATCCATGTGATGCTATCTTGTGGTGCTTTGTAGGCAAGGGTAAAGACCAATTAATTGCCAGTTAAGAAGAAGACTTCAGTGGAAGTGTTTGGTTTTGGTTTTTTTTTTTTTTTTTTTTTTGCTATACAGGGAGCATATTCCATTCTGAACTTAATCAGAGATGCTATCTTTTCTTCATGCATAAGGGTCACAGATAGTTGAGTATGCTGTCAGTTTAAGGTACTACCTGTGGGCCTGTGTAAATCTTCCAAAATCCTACAAGCGTTGGTGCTGGTTGCAGCTTACCTTTGTTACCTGTGATTCTTTTTCCCTCCTTTGACTTGATGGTGAGGGGAGAGCCCAAAGGATAGATTCCTTGGTCCTGTCAGTGATTGTATTTCACCTTTGTGGTTGCCATCTCACATACAAGCAGCTACAAACAAAACAATCTGATTGGACACATAGGAGAGTAAAGGATAATGTGGATTGCTGAATCCAGGCTTGTTTTTCTGAACTGTAGGGAGAAACTGTTCCATAGCACAGGACACCTGCTGAAAAGATGTGGTCAGAGAACCAAAGCAATAGGCACAGCACCTGGAGTGGGAAAAGCTTTGTACTGGAGCTTCTGGTTCTGTGTAACTTGAGGGACCAACCTGCTTTTTAAGAGCTAGCTACCCTGTGCTGTTTAAATTGAGGATCATCTGAATTGTGTTTCAGAGAAGAGATTTGTTTTTCCTTTTGAGTTTTGTGAATGGCCAGAAACAACGAAACAGGTTCTGCAGAAAAGCCCTGCAGCTTTGGTCTGGCAAATCTCTGATTTCCTAAACTTCTGTAACACACGGATAGTCTCTCACAAAGGATGTTCTCAGTATGGAGCTACTGTTTTACACCCTTGGAAACGCTAATAAGGAACAACAGAGATGACTATGCAAGAACAGAAGTGTTAATTCCATTGAAAGAGCATTTTTAAGCATTAAGAAATACCTTTTAAATTTGGGGAGCATAATGAGTGTACAAATTCACTTAAACTCAGGGAGCAGGAAGCCCAGTTACCTTTCCTTTCGTTTCCATAGATGAAAGAGGACTTTTTTTCTTGACTGTCCTGCAGGATTTTTTGAATGTGACAGAGTAAGTAAGGAATGCATTTAGTTACAACGCGGAGTGTCCTATATACCAGCACAAAATGTATTCAGAGCCCTTTGAATTCTCTGCAGAAAACTGCAAGAGAGTCCCTTACAGAGGTGATTGAGAGCCACTGCACAGGAAATCAACTTCTCATCCTGTACATAAACATGAGCCAATTCTACTATTTCTGGCTCTTGGTGCAGTACACACAGTAAATTGTTAACCCCATCACCTGACCTAACCATTTATCTTTACTTCTCAGTATAGATTTGGCAACTGCTGAGTAATGAAAGAAAAAACATGGAATGCATAGCTGTAAGGAAAAAAAAAAAAAAGCCAACAAAAAAACCCCGCAACAATCAACCCCGGCCTGCCCCCATCAAAGAAAAACCCCAACCCAGAAGCCCAACCACCCCACACCTCAGTTTCAAGCAGCCCTTTAAAGCAGTAAACAACAGGAGAAGATGACAAATTGCCTGATACAGTGGCAGGATTTTAAATATGGTTAGTATAGAACAGAATTAGCATCTCTGTTGAATAACAGACATGAGAAGCATGGATTTTCAATCCTTCACACCTCTTGGTTGTGTTAGCACAAATAAATTAGTAACTCCCCTGAACCTTTGCGGAACAAATAACCATAGTGCCTTTCAGGTTTTGAAATGTAAGCTCTGTGTGTTTTTAATGTTAGTTGTTATACATGAAGGTTGGCTGAAATAGGTTATTCTGCTTATGGAGTATTGTTCCCATATGAGGATTCAAGCTATGTACTCACAGCTGCTGCTCTCCAACGTGGACTCTCAGTTCCACTAAAATCAATAGTTGGCACAGCAGGGTACTGTTGTATGGTGTGTAAATAAATGGGTGTCATTGTGTGTCACTTTTTTTTTTTCCCTTTTCCCCTTTCAGATTTAGATTTGCTCTTTTTCAGGCATACATAAGCGTGTGTTTGCAATGCAGGCAATTCGAAGCATAACTGCTTGGGGAGAAAGAAGCTTTTCCCCCCTCCTTTATATACTTCCCAATAGGATTTTAAAATAAACAGCAATTGCATTAATTATATTAATTATCTCTTAACAATGTCAGGGGGAAAAAACCCCAAATAAAACAGAAACCCATTCTGCAAGTGTCAGCTTTATGACAAAAAGGAATTCACAGTCCCCCAGCAGACAGCTATCTTGCATACCAAGACGCAGGAAAAGTGTCATAGTAAGAGTGTCTTAATTCTGTTACAACAAATTTTCTTCTCTCTTTCCATGAGTCTTGCACCTATATTTGAAAATATGTGACAATTTTGGTTATGCGATATAAGAGCTACAGATCTGCTTTTCAGTAAACTGACTTTGAAGTTCTGTTTCTTGCATTTTCTTTTTTATTCATGCATCTGGTCATATAGAGTGGTTTACTTTTTTTGGCTGCAGACTTGGCAGATACAAAATGCAGATGTTGTTCTTCTGACTTAAGCTGCTATTTTAAGCTTTTTGGCCAGCGGTTGGAAATTTTAGGTTCAGTTGTTTATTTGCTTATCATCAAAGTGGTTTTTGTCATATAATTCATATATGAGTATTAGCTTTCTGTGTTTACTTTCAGAGTTTGAGATTAAGAGTATGGTCTTTTTTTTCCCCTTCACTTTTTTTAAACCAGCATGCTCTTTTGATTAATAATGCAGTAGAATATGTTATGCTTCAAAGAGCTTTTATTTGCAAAGAAAAAACACCCCCCCCCAAAAAAAAACCCTAAGAAAAAACCAAAACCCCAACCAAAACCAGCCCAACCCTCACATTGTGCTGCAGTGCTTTCCCTTTAAGAAAACCATATCTCTCTCCAGATGCCTGCATCTCTTTGATACAAAAGGGTACACTAAGTTCCATCTATAAACAGAATCCACTAATTAAGAGTAATTGCTTCGGAGATTGGTACAGACTATTCAGCATCAGATGCATGTTCCTCTCAGATATCCATTAGCCTCTAATAAGATAATGCAGATGTGCCAGTCTGTTTCCTGTTTCCTTCTATTGTACCTTTATTGCCGTATATGGACCAATGGGATGGGCTGAACAATAAGTGGATGTCCTTTTGCTCCCAGAGCCCTTCTCAAAGGAATGTTTGTTATTAGATTGCTTTTTCTGTTTAGTTTCACATCACTATGCTAATAAAGGAAACATAACACTCCAAAGGCTTTTTTTTTTTTTTTTTTAACTTCTGCCACGGTAACTAGTTTATTGTTTAATTAAATCTCGTTGGATAGCCATGAAAACAAAAATGCAACATCTCACAGTCAGTGAGAACTGGTGCAGAACAGAGTACAGCCTCTTTATGAAATAAAAGTTTCCATGCATTTTTAAGAGTTTAAAGGCAGTGTGGTTATCATGTTACTGGATCTGACTGATTTACACTTGAGTCGTGCTAAATCTGCTGAATTATTCAGTACTGCTGAATGCAACACCATCAGCCAGCATAATAGAAAGCATATGCATAATCAGGGATTTCAATACAAACTATACATTAAATACAGTAAGGGTTCTCAAAACTTGACTTGTTTTGAAAACAGCATTAGAATATGTCTTGAAGCCAGCTAATAAATAAGAACTCCACCAACTCTGTCCCTTGGGAAAAAGAGGTAATATATTGTTGAAAGGTTTTATATGCAAAATTTCTCTGAAATTGTTTTGTTGCTCTGAAAAGAGCAACTTGCCTCTCCTGTCTTACTGCCCAGGCTGCTCTCCCAGTCCAGAGGTTCCTGTTTAAGCCTAAGATTTAAGGGAGGGGTGGGGGCTTTGGCAGGAAAATGGGAAATGAACTTAGAAGAGACTTCCTCTGTGACCCTGGAAGCTTCAGGGACAGCAATGCTGCAGACTGAGGGCTTGCAGGAGCAAATTCCCAAGCGCTTGGCTCTGTGCAGAACATGTCCTCATGTCGGGGTGCCTCTTCTGCATTCCTGGTTTTGTCCCCGAGTTGTAAAGAAGAGCAACAGCATTTTGCTATGGCAGAAGGATGTAGGGATGACAGATTTAGCTTAGAAGTTTTCTGGATGCTCCATCATGGATATCTTAAAATGACTGCTGAATTTCAAACCATAGGTAGGGCAGAATTCCCCACTGACGTTTTCAGAAGTGAGGGAAAAAAAAAGAAAGAAAAGAAAAGAAAAAAAAAAAAAAGACAAAAATCCTGCTTTACTTGCAATGCTGACAACTTAATTCCCTGCTCTGGCTAGTGAGAAGGGAGGAAGAGGAATGTGGAATCAGGGTGTTGTTGGCAAAAGGGAGGACAGACTGTAACCTTCCTACTGACACAGAACAATTGGCCAAGCGCCTCCTGCCTTGGCTTTTTGCCTGTCCAGCTGTTGATGTGCATCAAAGTCACCTGTAACAGCAAAGGGATTTTAGGAATTCAAATAAATCTTATACAAGGGAAAAATTCAGAAGGATGAGTTATGTTACAGTAATACCAAATATTGTTACCAAATGGAAGCTAAATAGCAATATAATGAATGAGGCTCAATACATTTAATGTATTTTAGGAGAACTGACAGATGTCTGAAGAGCAAAGCTGTTTTTTGTAGTCAAGCCTGTGAAAAACGCATGGGAAATTAAGAGACAATAAGAAAAGTTGGGTTACTGTTTACCCAGTAAATTTTGAAGCTTTAATGTGAAAATTTGTAGTTTTAAATTTCTGCTTAGCTGCACAGTGAGAAGAAATGTGGAAGAGACAGATACACCTGCTGCATTAACTGCAGCTGATAAGTATTCTTCTCTGCACTAGAGCTACCGTAGCCTCCTTCCCCTGTGGCCATCTGCTTTATCATTGAAGTCAAGTCAATAAAAGACCTGTAAAAACCAAAGAGGGGGAGGCATATGTTCTGTCAAAGAAGAGTCATTGGCTGCTGTTCAATGCAAAGTAGTGCTCAGTGTGATCATCTCTTGGTGAACCTTCAAAGGAACTTTTCTGTATGATCCTTTTCCATACTGCTTGTACTAAGGGCCTTGTACTCATGAACAGTCACTGAAGAGAAGTGTGTGGAAGAGGATTTTCATTGTATGCTGAAGAGATCCTCTGAAGTGCCTTGGTTACAGCCATTTTCTCAAAATTTTGCCTTCTGCCTCCAAGGCAGAAATCCATGCTGTTGCATCACATGAATGGTGGTTGTCCACCATCAAGGTGACTCTGCAGTCAGTTTGGCATGCTCTTTCTTGGTTAATCCTCATCTGTGGTAGCTGGCTCTTCCTGACCTGTTTAGGGTAAGCTCATCAGCTGTGGAGTATTTACCACAGCAAGTGACAAAAAAGAAAATCTCCATCACAAAGCTGACACTTGTACAGGGTTATGGTACAGTTTTAGTTAGGCAAAAGAGATGTTTTCACCTTGGAATCACATGAAGCCTAGACATCATCTGTGTCTGATGTCCAGTGCTCATCAGTCTTCATCAGTGAGCTCAGGGAATGTGTCCGTCTGGTGATACATTACTGAAATGTGTCATGGGAGTTGTGCCATGGAACTGATGTGAATGGGAAAACATATTGTTGGGTTTCCTCTTCTGCAGCAGTTTCTGCTTTTGGGATGTCCTCTGCTGTGCAGTGATGGCTCTGTAATCTCTGTTAGCAGGGCTAGTGAATTGAAGTTCCTTGGTAACCGTAGAACACGAGTGGCATTTGCTTCTGGAATTGCTGTTATGTAGCTATCTGCCTGCAATTTTCTCCTTGACCATCACAGAGGTGTTTAGCTAAATGTGAACTAAAGGGTGCTCCCAAGGGACACAGCTTGGAGTCAAATGATACACTGTTTAGAGTATCATGACTTTTACACTGTCTTCTCTCTCTGCCTATGGAAAGTAAATTTCTGAAGAACTCTGAAGAGGAACAAGTTCTGAAGACTAATCTCCAACTATCTGCAGGAAATTTCTGGCCACAAGTGGTGAAAGGAACGTGATTTTTCAGTAAGGCAAGAAAAACTTACTTTTATGTAGTAATTTTGGTTTTTAATTACATCTCATGTAAAATTATAAGCACACAAAACTATAGGATTATAACCTAGTTTTGGCACTGTTAAACATATGTGTTTGTATACTGAGGAGTAATAACACTGCTGTGTTCTGTCATCACTGGCTCCATCACAGACCATGTTCCTTCAGTAATGAAGTGACCAGGAGTTTTCTTGAGTGCCTTTTATCCCCTCTATCCTGAAGGAGTTTTCACTTAAATATGCAAATATATCTGATGTGCTTCTGGGAACATTTTTAAGTTATGATGAGCTTTGCATTTCTCTGGCTAATAGAAATATAATTGAAGGTATTAGATAGTTTTATAAGATGGATTTTGTTTCTGAAGCCCTACATCATTTAAAAATAGACGACCTTGTTCTGTGTTTAATTTACCGCACACATTTTTAGGGCTGGTATTCATCAGCATCCCTCTCCTGCTCTTTTTTTTGCAAACACTTAGAGGGATAGTATTTTTATCAGCTTTTGTGGAATCGCTTTATAAAACTTTGCGTGTTCCTTTGATACTTGACTTTCCTTGTCTCTTAAGCTTTGTGAAGCTTTACCTTAGCTAGGTAAAACAGGCACCAGGGATGGTTCATCTCATTTTGTGTTGTTAGTGAGTCAGTGTATTTTAGCTGCCGGGACTCCCTCTAAAAATCTGCCTGGTTTCACTGGTCTCCAGGCATTTGGTCCTTGAGCTCAGCTTGGCCAGCAGCCGTGCCTTCTCTTGCTGTATCCCCTTCTTACAGCCTCATCTCTGCATATGTTTGCCTCCATTAGCATTAAAGGCATTTTGTGCATAATTTACACAGTTATCAAATACTTACAAGCTACATTTCAGTTCTCCCCAAGCAGGCTGCACTCAGCAGAAGCTGCTGTCTGACAACATGCACAGCTGGTAACCTTTGCTGGTATTCCACACAGAGCAGAAACCCTCCGCTGCTCTCTGACAGGCAAACATATGCATCTGAGTTGGTTTTTTTTTCTTTTTTCTCCTTGCTTATTTGAATTCTTACTGACAACTGGTGCGCTGAGTAGCAGTAGTGATAGTCAGTGTTGCGTTGTCACAGTTTTCCTCCTCTGGCGTCAGTTTTGCTTTGTGACCTTGACACATCATTTCACCGCTCCTTCATTTTCCCACCCAAAAATCCTCTTGCCTGTGGTTTCAGGCTATAATTTCGAAGAATTACAGATAAAAGTTCTATATAGTGGTGGATGTGGTTACTGGTCACTGACTGTGCCAGATGCAAGAGTGCAGTACACTGTCTCAGGAAACAAAGATTTAGGCAGCCGTGGACTGCCTTACTTTTGGGTGGCTGAGTTTGCCCTCTGGCTCCTCCTGTTTTCTTTCTACAGTATGTGTTGGAGGAGATGAGTAAACTCCTTGTGCAGGATAGCTCAGGAGTAGACTGCAGCAATCACTGGCTTTTGCCTGGAGCACTACAGGGTAGCTACAGGAGCAGTGTTTGCAATACAGAGGGGTTGCAGCCTTCCCAGTACCGTATCTATCAAGACACCAGTAACATTTACTGGTGTTGCACCAGCAGGCTGATTCAGAGACCACCAGCCATTTGCTGTACGTAGACTTGAACTGCTATGGTGGGAGTAAATTTCATGGGAATATCACAAGAAGTGTTCTGTTCTCATCCTGAGGCTTTTGGCACAGAGTCTGAAAAAATGAGGACCCCTTGAAAGGTGGCAGCTCTTTGGGTGAAACACTGAGGAAGGTGTGTGGACCTCTGGATGACTTTGAAGATGGTGGTCATGAGAGCAAGCAAGCTCCCTAGCAGAGCACAGGAGCAGTGTGTTGCAGTGTATTGACTCTTGTCCCTCAGTTTATGAAATAATGGGTGCTTGTTTGTTTGGGCAGTTCCCCCTACCCCTCAAAAAAAAAAAAAAAAAAAAAAAAAAAAAAAAAAAAAAGGAGAAAACCATTAGTGAGGTGTCTCTTAAGGGAAAATAAACTAACTGTTCTTTGTGAAAAAAAGATATTATTAAAGCAATTACTGCTTTAACAGCCCAACTCAAAACCACCCTCAGAAGCATGCCTCAGTGCCCTGCCTGAGCCATGGCACTGAAGGGAGTTGAGAGCCTCCTCAGTGCTAATCCTTCTGTAGCTTTTACGGGGACTCTGAAAGCTTTCGTAAACAGGGGAAATTTTTCAGAAGTAGATTTTTTCCACCCCCAGCATCAATATTACAGGTAATTATTGATGCCTTAGTTTTAAATCTGGCAGTTTTCACAACAAAACTGTGTCACACCAGAAACAGCTTTTGTCCTGCACATCGTGCAGGGAAATCAACTTAATGGGTGTTTTACTCTTAGCTTCAGTAATTGGATGAGGTTTTACCCCTAGGTAAATATCAAGCTGACCTCATGGGACACTGATAAATAAATAACACATAAATAAATAAATAAATAAATAAAGTAGCTTAACAAAAGTAACAAAAAAAAAGGTTCTTCTATGTGCATGTTTTAAAAATATGTATATTTTAATCAATACATTGTTTTCTTCCCCCAGACTGTGTCAGTATGCATCTATAGAGAGCAACTGTGCTCCCACAGAAACATTTGCATAAGCAACCGAACTGCACCCTGATACCAGAGTAAGAAGACTTTCTATCCACAGTCTGCAGAGCAAGGATGTCCTAGAAGAGAGAGCAGTAGGAAGCAGGGATGAAATATAGGATGGAACTGATCTAGTGAATTACTTTTTCATCACCACGCAATCCAGCTTAAGCTGTACCTTCAGACTTGACAGCCCTCATCATTCATAATTTGAGGTATCTAATTTGCTGACCTGGAGTGATGCAACATAATATTTGTCCACTGTGAGGTGTTAACATGACAACCAGCAGCCGCACATGTCCAGTCCCGGCCGTGAATGGACATATGACTCACTATCCAGCAGCACCATATCCCTTACTTTTTCCTCCAGTCATTGGTGGACTGCCACTACCTTCCCTCCATGGGCTCCGGAGTCACCCACCAACTAGTGGATGCAGCACCCCATCACCTGCAAGTAAGTGCTTGGTATTATTATTGACCAGCTCTCCTCTAATAGAGACTGATCGTGTTCATTCTGAAATTGTATCAAGAGTGATTGCAGTTGTTCATCTATGATGTATTTTATTTGGGCAAAGAGCATGCATTTGTTTTGAAATTTTTACTTCTTCTTGTTTTTATAAACATAAAGAGGTGACTGTATGGCATGCCAAAGCTATGGAAACCAAGAGTGTCAAAACCTGCTATGCATTTTGGTACGTCCTGCATTATTATATTAGCTGCAGAATCCAGTGTTGCTTTTAAAGGAAAATTGACCTTTTTGTAATCATAATTGGCAATGATTCCTCAGTATAGAATTCTCTGAAGTTGCACAGCTATTAAACTGTTTACTACTTTAGTTTTCTTCCATAAGTATCTGTTTTCTTCATGTGCAGCTTCTGAAGAGCAGCTCAGTGGACAGCTGGTAGCTGTGAGCTGCCTGTGGCTGCAGAATGAGCCCTTGAGTCTGTGGTTGAGTTTCTGTTGTGGTTTAACTTCAGATAGCAACCAGCTATTTCATAGCTGCTGTCTCACATCTCCTTTCCCCCATAGTGGAATGAGGAAGAGTATCAAGGGGAAAAAAGGTGAAACCCATAGTCTGAGATAAAAGCAAGTTAACATTGAAATAAGATATAATATGAGAATAGTTGTAATCAAAAAGGGGGCAACTTTTTGTTGTAAAGTAAAATCCAGGAGAGACAAGAGATGCTCACTACAGTTGCTCACCACCTGCTGACAGATGCCCAGCATCTTCTGGCCAACTCCACCCACTGTATATACTGGGGATGGCATTTTATCTCATGGAATATCCCTTGGGCCTGCTTGGGTCAGCTGTCCTGGCTGTGCTCCCTCCCAGCTCGTTGTGCACCTCCTCACTGTTAGAGCATGGAAAACTGAAAAGCCCTTGACTTAGAGTAAACATTACTTAACAAAGTGGTGCTTTAGTTGTTGCTATCAACATTATTCTCATACTCAATCACAAAACCACAGCACTCTACCTGCTTCTAGGAAGAAAATTAACTATCCCAGCCAAAACCAGGGCAGTTCAATATTCAGCACTGCTGAATGTATTAGCTGGGCAAGGCTTTTTCTTTGCCTTATGACAAGCATGCTTTCTGCTTGGTTTTACTTTTATATGCGATTAAGTGGCTCCAAACAAAGCTGTCCCAGGTATGAACTTTTTAAGTAGTGTCACTTCACTAGTAGATCAACTACATCTCTGGAGGTCTTTGCAGTGGGTGACTGATGTATTTATTACCCAGGAAACCCAGATGTATACAGCTTTGCAAATCAGTTTGTTGTTGAAGGTGCTCATCTAAACACATTACTGCGACTGTTGGATATGAGAAGTCTTGACCAAACAGTGCATGTGTGGAACAATGCAGTATCTACTAAAGGAAAAGGACACTTGCTATAGCAGTGTCCCTGGTACGTCTTTCAGAGAGTTCTTTACAGAAATCTCACAAAATTTCAGCTCCAAACTTAAATGGGAAATCGCAGTGAAGACAGTACTTCTGAAGAGTAAGGTTTTTTGCTGCTCGATACTAATTCTGGCTTCATGTGTTACATAGACATACTGGAATGCTGGGCAATCTTGAAGTAAAGTAGTGGTTTGTGGTTTTTTTTTTGTTTGGTTGTCCATTTGTGTGGACAGTTTTCATCCAGTCACATATGTGAAGAAGTATAATTGAGTAAGATTTTTATTTTCCCTGTTCTGTTGCAAGGTGTTTGTCTTTACTGGAGATGAAAAACAAAACAGCCAGAAGGTCTACAAGTAACTTCAATTTCCAATCCTATCAGAAAATATCCCGGTTGATTATCAGATTACCAATCTGAATTTATCCTGCACTACTTCAGGAATACTCACCTGTTGAAGAAATAGCTTTATTGGTAAATGGGAACATTTTATGAGGCATAGATTGGTAAATACAAAAAATATTTGATCAGCGATGCAGAATTTTTCTTTTCTATGAATTATTCCTATGGAATTAAGGCTGTGTTGCTGATGCATTATTGATGATTAATAAACCATTCAGTGCTCAGCCTCTCAGAAAAGTAGTGGTTAGTATGAATTTCTGTCAATATGCAAAATAAGTGGCTACTTCTGAATCTTAGGGTTTGTGTCTTTATGTCCTGGTCCCAGCATTTTCAGGTCAGTATTTTTGTTGAAGTGCTTTGCAGCACTGGTTCTCTGTGACTCTCTGTGACTGAGCACATGGCAGCTGTTGTGCATAGCTCAAGGCAATTGTATTTGCAAATACCAGCTAAAACTGGCAAGATAGGAAGGAGGGTGACTTGAATGAGAATTTTTTTTGAGACACAGTCCACTGCAGGATGATTCTTCTGGTTTGTACTACTCTGTTTTCATATCTGAAATGTCAATGCTCTGTCTGTAGACTTCTGATTCTGGAGCTTGAGGTTTATATCACTGGATTTAC
This sequence comes from Phylloscopus trochilus trochilus, assembly GCA_016584745.2. Classification (NCBI taxonomy): domain Eukaryota; kingdom Metazoa; phylum Chordata; class Aves; order Passeriformes; family Phylloscopidae; genus Phylloscopus; species Phylloscopus trochilus. The sequence continues at coordinate 38,830,487 of WQNJ02000546.1, forward strand.
AGAGACAAGTTCTTGGAAGCATGCAGGTTGAGCTTTGGGTAGTATTTCAGGGTTCTGTTCTCCACTGTAGATTTTGTTTGTTTATTTGTTTGTTTTCCCAATGAAGCCACCCATAGACCAAAGTCAGTATGACTGATGGTCCCTATTAAAGTTAGAATTTATACTGTGTGGTGGAATAATAGGGAACTCTTGCAAAGACCTGAAAAAATTAAAGGTTGGCCAAACCAGTGCTCTCTACATGCTTGAAGCTATCGTGCTATTTATCTTCCAGATTCTTTTCATTCATATAAAATCCAATAGAAATGATTTTACATAACAGGAATGTTATGAAGATCTCTTTAATCTTTTTAAAACAATGCGGTTCAACAGCTTTTGTTCAAAGTTAGCGCCATTGGAGCTTTCGTATTAGTGTCTTTTATTTTGTTCTGTCTTGATTTTAGACTTTTCATGATGGCAGAATAACCTTATATCAAGTTGCATTAAATTATCTTAATCTACAGCTGGGGCAGGTATCTCCAGTCCCATTAAACAGACAACAGTACATCTTAGACACGTGAATTGTGTGAGCACAAGGGGCTTGCCATAAATGCTCAGGATGGAGTGATTTAGTTTCATTGATGTTAATAACGCTGTTGCCTCTGTGACCTGTGACTCAGCTTCTGTTTTTATACTGAGATACATAGTGCAAAATACTTAATAATTGGAGGTCTGGTCGCAGTGCTAGAGAGGTCAGAGGATGAAAAAACCCCCTTTATGGGTACGTGAACGATGCATTAGCACCGAACAAGACCACGGCCAAGAAGATCGTTACTTTTGTGAATTCCAATTGATTTACCTACTGCTGTGCTACCCCATGGAGCACAGAGCAGACATCTTCACTCCTGACATCAGGTGGCATGCAGGCTTCCCTGGCCACATTAATGAATGAGGAGTTTCTTCTACACGGCAGAGACAGTTTCAGGAGGTTACTGCTTAGCTCTCTTAGAAATGGTGAGAGAAGGCAGAACTGGGGGCATTCCTGTGCTTTTTGGGTCATGCACCAGCCTGTAGACCAAGAGGTTTTGGTTCTTTGCAGGCTGGGAACAGCTATGAGAAATGGGCAAAAGTCCTGCAGAGCCTGACATGTTTGCAATAGGAAAATCATAAAACACTTGTGAAATATTTTGGGGAGGAATAAATAAATATGGGCAAATATTGTTACTTGCCATTTTATTAAAGTAAAAACACCTTGGATTCAGGTGAGTAGTCAGACAGTCAATTCTTGCATCTGAGTGGCATCACTCTCCATCAGTCCTGCAAGAAGGGTCAAGGCCCATCTGGCCATTATGAGAGCTAATGCTTTGCCAGAGGTCAGTAAGGCAACTGTCACAACATGAGGATACCAGCTTTAGAAGACTTTACCTTATTTATAAAACGTCTGTTGTGTGGCTGTAATGGTATATTTTAATTTCTGGAAAAAGATTATATATAAAAGTTAGTCTTACAAAAAACCCCAAACTCCAAGAAAACACTTGTAACCAAGAGAATCACCACCTGAAATTTGAGAAGGAAGGTATGTAAAAGCCACACAGAACATTGTAGTATATCCATGGAGTACAAAACTGTTGAGAAAAGTGCTGCCTTTATGTTATGGCTGATGGAACTGCAAGGCACAGCAATGTTGCAGTTTCACAAGCAAATATCAGTGTGGGGAAGATGAAGCCCTGGTTGTTTGTAGAGTATCATTGCAAGACTGGTTCCTGTAACGTAACTCCATCAGAATGAGTTTTGCAGAATTAGTTTAACATGGCTACATACCACTACACAACTAAGCCAGTTGGTGTGAGCTGGAGGAAAAAGCTTAATCTGAACTAATGTTGTGATGAAAGGAATCCCTGAGTGTATCCTGGATCAAATTAAAAAATAGTCTGGACAATAACCACAGTGGGAGCCACTAAACAATAAAACACTTTGTTTGGCAGTTGTTCCCTTGCTTCTTGGATTGAGCATCTGCTTGAACAAGGTCATTTGTGTAGCCCATGGCAGTTGGTGGGAGCACCCCCATACTCTACCTCTGACCCCCGCCCCACATTTTGGTCCTCGGGCTGTCAGTGAGAGCCTTCGAATCCTTGATATCCCCCCTTCCATTTATTGAAGGTAGGAATAGGGTAACTTGATAAGGGGCAGGGAAGAGCAGTATCAGTTAGTCTGATACAAGAATGTCCTGAATTTTATATAAACTTAATAAGGTTGCTTCATCCAGATTGCTTGGAAAAAAGTAATCTGAATGTGTTATTTAGAGGACTGTTGGGATGCCATGGAGAAAATTCCATATTAAGGTCACTCATTGTATTTTAGCCAAGCTTTTCCATTCTTTTCTGTCTGGGGTATTTTAAAAGTGTATTGTAGAGAATAAAGGACTTTATGTTCTGTTTTATGTAAGTCTTCAAAATATGAGAAAATGTATGGAAAGTAAGATAATCTGAGGAACTCGAAGAGGTAGGCAAGGAAGTACCTAAAGCATTATGTCTGGGTTGTGCTATGTAAATACTAATGATTTTATTTAGTAGTCAGTATTATATGTAGGCTTTACAGACATGCTCAGGACAGGCAGATCGTTGTCTTGGACATTGTTTTCTGCTGGAATTGTTTTTCCTTCCATTAATGCAATTATTTACTACTTGAACTTAATCTTAAAGATTACTCTTTTTTTTTTTTTTTTATTTACCCCCCCTCCCTGGGAAATGGATTTGCCACTGGTATCACTAAAAAAGTACAGTTAAATCCAGTGTAACTGGTATAGTACTGCAAGATATTTTTGCCAGCCCCACCCGTTGCAGGAATTCATTTACTTTTCCAGTCCTGTTGTTAATCATTATATTGACACAGAAAGTCCTCCCAAAAGCACTCTTTGGCAGATTGCATTAAATATGAATAGCAGATATTCATTACGATGTGTTGCCCCCAAGAGAACTCTAAACTATCTGCACTACTCATGAGCAGGCAAATACACTAATTCTCCAGCTATTCAAATTATTTTCAAATAGTTTAGTGTGTCTCTAATAAAAACAAGAATGTCTCTGTTTCCCTTAATTACTCAGAAGGTCAAGGACTCCCACATCTCACTTTATTTCGCAAAATGGGGAATATTCCTGTTGGAGATTGGAGTATGGTTAGTACATGATGGATTTTCTTCCATTGGCATAGTTACTGAGGCAAGTGCTATCTGTAATGGACTGAAAAAAAAATCCCTCATCACTCTTAGGCATTCTGGAATGATCTAAAACAGTATTATGATAGTTGTATTGAATTAGGAAAAAAATACATGAATCAACCTTGTTTGATTATGTTGAGGGTTTTTTTTCACAGCATCTAATCTTAGTGTAGCTGTCTCCTTTTTTTGCAGTCCTGTCTCCCTGGGAAAGCTTGCTGTGTGGTCATTTGCATGTATCTGCAATTAACAGATTATTTTCAATGTACCTACTCAGTGCATGTGTTGTCCATCTTTATTGGAAAGGCAGAACATGTGTTTGCATTCAGAAAGAGGGCGGCGAACAGAACACGAATCTCAGATGTCTTAGCCACAGCCAATGTTGCCTCATGCTTTCAAGTCTGAGGAGCAATGTCCAGATGATACCCTGCAGATACCACTCATGACCCTGGAAACCAACATTTCTTTTCAGTTCTTCCTTTATGTCATGTTGTGGATTTTTTTCCTGGTGGAGCTCTGTGCAGCTTGAAACCATCCATGCTTTGATTATTAAAACTATGTTACATTGTCATTTTCAGATTCTAGTTGATCGGAAACTATGAAAAATTTAAGCTTGTTTTTTCATGTTAGAGATTCTTTTTCAGTAATGCCACTTTCAAATAAACCAGGAGCTCCTCTCTACTTGGGGCAGCTGATGACTCCTGCCACACCACTGCCCTGCTCGGGTGGGTCCTCAGCACCCTGTGGATGCAGCCCACTTCAGATTTTAGTGGACAGCATGCTTATCTGTGAGAAATATTATCATGCTTATCTGGGTGTGTATGGACAGGAATTTGCTTCCTGGGGGGAACTAAATTTAGAAATTTTCTGCTGTGGCAGGGAAAGCATGTGGTGCAATACTGGCATGTGCTCCGTAATGGCTCTGTGCATCCCTTGTAGCCATGCCGTAGTCTGAAGGAGCCTGGTGTTTGAAAGTCAAATAGGAGCTGTCAGAGAATTGCTCCTTCCCTCCTTGTGGGCCCCAAAGCAGGGAAATTCCCCAACAAAATGCCTTCTTACCTAAGGCTGGAAATATGTTTCTGTGGAGTATTGCAAATGACCTTCTCCTCTGCTCTGGCTGAAGAGAATAACACCGATTAGCTCCCAGTATTGGGACATCAGGAATGAAGAGGGAAGGGCTTGTTGTAGTCCCCCATGGCTGGTTCATTTGGGGTGACTCCTCTGCTGCCCCTCCACCCACTGATGGTGTGTTTGGTGTCCCACTCCACCCACTACATGTTTAAAAGGAATGTGATGCCAGGCTTTGGGCTTGGCAAGGTGGCAGCACCCAGAGTTATTTAAATGTCTGATGCGTTTCCAATCCAAATCGATAGGTGTAATCTTCCAAAATTGCTAATAGTGTGTTAGTTCATGATAATAAAAGTCAACATAAGCTTTTGTTTTGCCAGCTTTCTGTCTGAAAGTGTACATTTAGCAGCTAATCATGTCATTTTAGCTATGTGAAGAGTTTCCATTCAGTCATGTTGCCATGTTCAAAAGGCAGGTTGCTGCGTGGATGGGGGGCAGGGGTTGTAAAAATTTTTTTTTTTTTTTTTTCTTTTTTTTTTTTTTTGGTGAGCTAAAATGGGCCTTCTATTGTGCTGGCCTTGGTCAGACTTTTCTCCTTTAGTCTATTTGAATTGTGAGTTTGTGTTTAGTTGGTTTTAGCAATATATGGTGTTTAATTGGGAAGTCTTATTTAAGATTAGTACAGGGACAGATTTTTCTTCAGGAGAGATCAATTTATGGTTTTCCTCAGGTTGAATATCTTCCCCTTTTGTCTATTTAGGGAATATGGGGAACAAATTGTGTTATGTGGACTTTTCAGCTGTATCAATGACAACATGTTTCCCATTTAAAATGATAAATACCCACCCTATCTGATGAGCCCTGAAAGGGCAGGGAATCCTTTTTTCCTTCCTTTGTCCTTCAGCAATCCGTTTCCTTTCTTACTGCCCAGAATAGGCCTACATCAGTAATATTCATAAATGATTTACAAAAGTAATTCCTGTGTAATAGCTTGGGACGTCAAGATTTTATGATGCTGCCAGATGTGCTATCAAACAAAATTATCTGGTTCAAAAAACTTGTGATAAATCTAGTCAGGGAATATTCCCCAGGGCAGACTCACCCTCTACAAAAGTAACTATATCTCATAAAATTGTTAGATTTGCCTTTACCACATGTTTGAAATCAGATTTAAAGCAACAATTTTACTCATGTCAAAACTTAGGTTTGGTATAAGCTAACAAACAGGAAGGACTGGCCTTAAGCAACAGAAAACTCTTTTCCTTTCCAAACACCACGCACACTCAGAGGAAATGTCAGAGTAAATATCAGAAATATTCAGAAAACCAGAACCTGCATCCCTAAGATACTCAACTGTTTTGTCTAGATAATGCATTTTTAGAAAGCAGTCATACCCTAAATATAGTGGGTCTCACCAGGGTCGGGCTGCTGAGCTCCTGGTGGCTGTATCTGAGTACCCTGAGGTTGGGCAGTGAGCAATATGCCCAGCATCTTCTCTGGGTGTTTGATTCTTCATAGTTTGAGTCAGGAACCGTGTGTTGGTAAGAAGGTGTGTGTTTTGGCTGGGAGTTCGGGTTTTGAAGGAGGGGAAGTGCCGGAGAGGCGCTGGATGTCCCTGTGCGGCCATGTCTCCATACTTGGGAAGGCTGGACAAAGGCAAAGGCACCCTTGGCTTAGCAACACAATTTTATGGTGGTCCTCACTTCTCAGGAAAGCCTGCAAGGATGTTTAGGTACCTGCAAAAACAAACTTTACAGGTGTAAGTACTTCAGTTATGCCAGAGAAGCAAAAGGTTTTTGAGCACAAGTTTCATCCCATAGTTCAAGGGGTTTGGGAGAGGGGCTGAAAGTCACAACTGGCTGCTGCGAGCCTCTGGAGCAGAAATGCTGAGTTCAGGTGATGGAAGGGTTCAGTTCAGCATTTCTTGGGAGGCTAGAGCAGAAGAGGAGAGGTGGGTCTGGAGGCTTGTGATGTGCCATGTCTCCGGGGAATGTGCTTCTGCTTTTGGAGTACTCTGAGATATCCATGGGCTCGGCGTGGCATTAGATAACACACTTGCTTACAGCTTCAGTTAAAAATGGAAGTCAGGTAACTTAATAGGTGTGGACCTCTAGGTAGAGCTTTGTCTTTACTATTTTTCAGTGCTGAAGGCCAGTCAAATTTGATTTAACCTTAGTATTAGCTTTCCTGAACTTCATATGTTTCAATCTGAAACTTGTACTAAGGCTGATACTCAACTTTTTTTAAGAAATGTGAACTGCAAGAAATTAAGATGGGCAGAAAAAAAAACCCCAGAAATACTGTGGAAATCTCAGAAAAATATTTACCTCATCCTTTTAGGATGGAATTCCTCATCCTTTTAATAGGTGGATTCAGACCCCAGCATGACCACGCAGCTCCTGCAAGCACTGAGAAGAATCTAGTCTGCCTGTGGTGGCAACTGGAGATCATTTTTTTCCGTATGTGTGCAAAAATTATGTAGTTGGTTCTTAGAAATTAAGGCCTTGATCTCTCAGCTAGATCAGTAAGAACAGATAGCATTCACTCCTTAAATTTAAGATCTAAGTTGCTTTTCAAAAGCTGACTTTAGTAAAGATGTATTTTGATATTTACAGTAATGAGAGGGGCATATAATTTCTGAGATAATGGGGAGGAGGCAAAATGTAGGCTTATACAGTTCTCATTTCTCAAAGTTAAAAGTTTTCAGGTGTATTTCAAGACTTCATAACACAAGATACCTAACTAGAACCTTTTACAACCCGTGATGTTTTCTCCAGTCAATTTTTTAAATGCCTAATAGTTAGTTTAAATGAAGGAAATGCCAAAAGTCCTTTAAATACAGCTGTAATAGCATCACGTTTTCCTCTATGTATTTAAAAATAAGAAGAAAGACATTCTTTACCAGTACTGAATACTCCAGGGAAGAAAGGTGGTGTCCTATGGCTGCTCTGTGCAGCCTGCAGCTGTTACCAGAGGTTCTGCCCAAAAACCTCTGGGCTCTAGCAAACTCTGCAACTGTATTTGAGGGAGAAAAAACTTGGCTCCCTTTTAAGATTGAAAGCATCCAAGCCAACAGCTGGAGTCCTGTCCTCACAATCAGGTCCCTGTCAGTGGAAAATGCAGCGCAATTTCCTGTGCACTCTGATTTCAGCTGGGTACCATGGCCACTGCAGAAAGCAGCATCTGACAGAGGCAATACCTACCCTTCTACAGCAGAGCCAGTGGAAATCCCCATTCTTTCTATCCTTATTCCCTTCCTATCCTCATTCCTTCCAGCCACTGAATGATACTTGTTCGAGGGTAATGATCCTGGAGAGAGATGCACAGACGTTCATCTCGAGCCCTGAAACGAGGCCACATTGTAAATCTGGAGACTTTGGGAGAATCCACGTGCATACCAGCACTACCTTAAAAGCATTTGGTGGGAAGTGGAACTGTATCATGTAAAGAAATCTGTTTATTATATACTACTTTTGCATGGCAATTCCAGGATCAAGAGTTCTGTTAGTGGAGAAATTAAATCCTGTGAGAATCATTAAAAGTACAGAAATAGTGATGTCATTACAAAATTAACTGGCTATAAACCCACAGGGTGACATGCCGATTCATAAAGGGAATAGCAAAACATAATGCAGGGCACATCTGCTGCTCCGGTTCCTGCAGAACCATCAGCCTATTGGTATCTGCAGACCACTTGAAATTGAACATCTGTTAGAAGCACTCAAAAAAGCAGCAGGAGAACCTGTACACCTTGCAAAACGCTTTGCTGTCAGTAACATCATAGTTCCAATAGTGTATTCTTACAAAAACTGTTATAAGTCCCCTTCAAGTCCTAGATCTTCCTGGCATTGTTTCTTAAATAGCGACAGCATGAGTAATAGTAAAAATAACATGGACTTTTTAAAAGACTTTCCTAACATTTTTATTACTTTATATTTATGGTACCACTGCAACATGAAGACTGCTACAGAGTCTTCAGACAAAGACGGATATGATCTCTGTTCCAAGTAGCTTGGAATCAAGAAAAGGAAGATATATGAAGAGTAAGAGAAAAGGACATGACTTCTGGGGCAAGTAAAGGGGGTGAAGGAAGGCTCGCATCCTAGAAAGGGGAAGCTGAGTTTGGGGCTTTAAGAAAAATGCTCAGATGCTTAGAAACAAAACAGCCTGTGGAGACTGACCTGCCTCTTGTGAAGACCAGCAATAAGATACTGCAGCGCATTTCAAAAAACCTGTGTGCATGGTCGATAGTGGATTAAGTATTGTAATTTAACTGCATCGTCTTAACTCTTACCCAGTCAGCTCTTACCAAGCTGCATGGTCCATCAGAGTCCAACTAATTTGCAATTTTCTTCTGTTTAACAAAACCAGAAATATATTTAAGCCACAGAGAGAAAGATTTCACTATTGATTAGCAGTGGTTGGTGTTGTAAAGTGACCTGACAGACATTTGGAATGCATCAGCTGCCTCATGGCGCAGCAGCCAAATATCTTGAAGCACAGTTTGCTCTCTTTCACTTTTATTACTTGCAGAAGAAGCGAGCTCTGCCAGGGTGTTATTGGAAGGGATGTTTGCCATTTTAATGTGTAATTACTCACACAAACTTAATGAAAACATGTTGCAATAACTTTGATTTTTAAATAGGTAATGGTATTTTACTTGTAGTAAAAAATAAGAATCATTATAAATTATTTGAGAAAGTGAATAAAAGTGTATAGCACAAGTCACAGGAAATGCCAGTTTTATTCAGTGATTATCGAAGTATTGTTTCAGATATATTCCCCATTTCAGCTTTTTTAATAACCAAAGGATTTTTTTACCTTGTTGTCCAAGATGAAGCTGGAACCTTTCATAGCCAAAGCAAAGCCTAACTGAGGCAGTCCAACTCTAGTGCAAGGATATGGAGAGCCACTGACGTGGGCAGTTCAAAATGGGGTTTCTGCCAAACCTTGTCATTGTTCTGAAGCACTCTGCATGAGTGCCAGGGGTTTCTAATAGTGCTGAGAATTTTATACAATGGACAGCCCAGAATTTAAAAGCCTAATGAAGTGTGCAAAGGAAGAGCATTAACACTAAACCCAGAGTGTGATATGTGCATTTTTTTCTCCTGAGATGTTGTTTGGTAATCTGTTTTTTAATCAGTTCTGCACCCATGAAATTTCTTTGACTGCCCAGAAGACTCCACAATGATAGTTCCAATAAGAAAGCAATTAAGTGATAAAGAATATGTGGCCCTGTCTGATAAACTTTGTCTCTTTTTTGGGGAAAAAAAAAAGTGTTTCAGAGGATGTTAATAAAATTGTTAAAGCTGCTCTCTGACAGCTGCAAGGACACTCTGGAGCTGGTGCCTCTCCTTTGTCAGCAGAGGTACTGAGCACACTTTGGTTCTAGCAGATTTCTTCTCTTTGAAGGAAAAGAGTAATTTTGGGGTCAGATCTGTTGTTTGAGGCTGGCAAAATGGAGCTATATCACAGAAGGAATCCAGTGCCCAAAGTCTCTTTCCTTACCAGGACTTCAAGTCACAGTTCATCTGCTCATCACTTAGGAGTTCTCCCTTTAATCTTTTTCTTTATTGTCTCTGCAAGTTGTCTGATTGTGTCTGGTTTTATTTAATTGATTTATGTGGTGTTTGTGTGCTTCTGTGCTTTTAATTCCATACATTTAATTACAGAAAATGTTTCTGCTCCCTCCTTCCTTGCTGACGGAATTGCTTTGTATTTATCTTCAAAGTGGAAGGGTGGCATCTTCAGTGAGCTGTTGTGTTTGCACACAACAGTGAGAGGTAGTCAGAAGAGGTTTTCTAGAAGGTTAGGCTGATTCTTGGCAGCCAAGAAAAGGGGGAGCACAGTCTGTGACAGTTCATGCCTGGATGATGACACAAGGGCTGACTCCTGGGATATGGTGTGAAACAACTTGTGAAAACATGTGAGCCACTGAACAAATTCAATTTCTATGTTTCTCTGAGATGACTCCAGCCAAGGGGTGCTCTTCACTTGTGTCTGCTGAGCACTGGTCATCACACAAGGGTAACGAAGAAGGTGTTGGAGCCATGCTGCTGAGTCACATCACCTTTGAGCTTCCAATGGCAAGGTTGATGGTAAGCGTGTGTGACGATTTGCAAAAAGTGCTGATCCTTTCCAATTGGCTATTGGTCCGGAAAGTTGGGAACCATTGACCTAACGTATGTCTCTAAGGTCATGGAGACTGATTTGTGCCCAGGATCAGACATCAGCCTGCTAGGAGCAGCATGAAGAAAGGTTGCTGTCACAATGAGGTATCACTTCTTCTTAGGATGAACTACTTTCCCCTTATTTTTTCCCCAGAATGCTTATTGTGCCTGACCTGATTTCAGAATGTCTTGTATTTTACCAGACACAACAACGCTTTGGATCAATGTTGTATACTAGAATAGATGTCACCGGGTGAAAGTGGCTCCAATGAGTTTCAGATCCAAAAAGGGGCAAATTTCTTTGTGAGCTTGTTAATCACTTTAAACAAAATTGCTCCCCAAGTTGTTGGGAATCACATGTTCAACTCTGTAGTCGTGTATGCCTGTGCAGGAAGTGAATAAAATCCTGCTGCCTTGCTGGGTGGCTCTCTGCATGGACATCACTGACAAGTTGGGCCTGTCCATCTCAGTGTAGGTCTTTGCAGAATGACCTTGGTCTGAATGCCTGTGCCAGTGTTTTTGCATTCAGGAGGTGCACTGTTCAATTATTTTAGAAAATGTTAGTCTCAGTCAGCCCATGTTGTTTCTTTCCTAGTGAAAGGTTGTTATTTTCTGTGCAGTGTTTGCGTTGCAGCAGAAGATTTGGGTCAACTGGGAGAAAGGAGGGCAGCCAGGGCTGCTAGAAGGATTGCTGGTGTTTCTGAGGGACAGAGGGAACAGCCTTCACCCGTGGCAGACATTTGTTATAGATTCCCTCCAAGATCAGGAAATGAGTACAGTCATCGCTTTGTAATTAACTGTGAGGGGAAAATCTCGGGAGATGGCTAAAACAGATTTGTCCACTTAGAGAAGGAACGCCGTGACTTAACAGGTGTATGGTGCCTGTACTGCACTACTTAGGAGTTCTTCAGGCTTGGCTGCAAACAAAATATTATCCAACTATAATAACATTGTGAACCCAAAGACCTTAACTGGTTTCATTATCAAGTGAGTGCCTGAGGGGAAATACACAGATGGAAAGGCATTCCTTTCCTTTGGTATAATGTTCTTGTGCCAGAGAATTTATGACCAGGACGTGGTTGGCCCTTGCATTGGCGACTGGTGGGGGAAATACATGAAGTAATTTTTTTTTTTTTTTAAAGTTGTTATCTTATAGCCTGTTAAAGAGGTGAGTTTTCATTGCCATCCCCAAGCTTGGAGACAGCATGCTGCAAACTACAAGGTGAGGTTTGTGCTGTCCTCTTCTCTCTGCTGTGGACTTTGTTCTCTCCCTGGGAAACAGGGAGGGAACAGCCCTGTGTGGAAAACATGCGGTACGCTGACAGGTGGATTCAGGCTACTGCAGCTCAGAGTGATGCTCAGCTGGTGCTATCTTCTTATAATTTAATTCATTGCAGGATGTGCTGGAGGGCTGATCAGAAGTGGTCCTCTAAAAGTGAGGGCGGCTTAAGAAGGGTTGCTTTGTTTGGTTTTTGTTTGGGTGTTTTGGGTATTTTTTGGTGGTTTTTGGTTTTTTTTTTTTTCTTTTTTTTTTTTTTTTCTTTTTTCTTTTTTCTGGTGCAGATAGATCTTGGAAAGATCAGCTCCTTGTTGTGTATTTCCAACCTGTGCTCTACTGACTGGAGATAGCATCTACAAGGCAGAGCCCTATCGCTCAGGCAATCTGAAAGGCTACACATGAGGGGGTAAAGAAAGAGAAAGGAGGAGATATTAACTCATCATTTAGCTAGCTGAGATGTCTATACTCTTTTCCAGTTCATGAGTTACCCTGTGGTTTCTCAATTATGGATGTCAGAAGAAAGGTATGAAAGCTACGTTTTTTAAATCTGTGACCAGAGAGGCTGCTGTTCCCTGGAGAGGAGTCTGGTCTGTTCATTTTGGAGAACCTGAAGATGAAGATGCAGAACATATTATTTGGTTGTCTAAAATACTGTTATATTTTCAGGACTAAACAAATACAAAAAGATGGAAATTGCATGCAGGATCCAAGTTATATTTGTGAGAGTGTGTCTGCATGCACATTTAGACTTATTTGAGAACCCCAAAGGTATTGAAGCAAAAACTAAATAAATAATGAAGTTGTAGTTCAATTGTAAATGTTAATGTTTCAGTGAGAGACTGAAGAAGTTCTTTTATAGTTCAAATTGGCTTGTTCTTTCCTTGTTTTTTTACCAGTTTGCCCTCTTTTTGAATATTATATATGATTTCACGGTTAAGAGTTCACAAATCTTAAAATGTTGCCTTCTTGTCAGTGACACTGATCATACTGCAAAGGTCTTTTTAGAATTTCATACAGATCAAATAGCTCTGTTTGTTAAAAAAGGTCAGGAAAAAGGTCACCAGAATCTTTCATTGTTGGCAAAACTACCTATTTTTTTTTTCTTAGTCTGGGTCATAAAAATAGCTGAACAGAACTGCTTCCACTGAATTTATTGATTAAAAACAAGCAACCACCCCCTTTCCCCAGCTTTCCTCCTCCTTCTAACAGACATCTGCCATGGAAAATGTAAGCTAGGTATTTTTATCAAGGCTGTAAGCACCCAGGGTCTTCTGTGATGGCTACTGCAGGCAAGCACAAGAATAAGGAGCTTCAGCAGCTCTGTTGCAGCCACTTCTTCATTTGAAGAAGATGTTTTGTGCAGGTGTTAAAATGCAGTGCCAAAGTACATCTTGATATTAGCATACTGTACATTGAAGCCTGTAATTAACTGCACCCACCTGTATGCTGGCATTTTTCTAACTCTTGCCTTCCTTTAAGATGTGTGTATCTGAGATCTAATCCATCTAAGCTTCTGGACACCCTGAACTACAAATGAAGTCAGAGAGCTGCAGGCGCACAGCTCCTGGCAGGATTATGCACCCAGTGAGCTATTGCTCTCATTATGTTGCACTGCAATATATCATCAGTGTGAAACATCATCCTAATGATGCATTAGTGTAATACATCATCAGGGGAGTCCCACCAGTAATGTATTACTCCAAGTATGGTGCTACTCAGTAAGAAAATCATCTCACAGTCCTTGTGTTGTTTCGGATCATGAACAGAGGGCAAAATATGTTGCTTGAGACTGATGCAGCTTCCCAATTTCATAACTATGTTAATGGTGGGGGTAGCTTCTGTATGCTCTGAGTTTGTGATTGTATTTTCAAAGAGGTGTGTTTGGGCTGGCTTTGTTGTATTGCTCTTTGGAAGGAGCAGGAATTGATTCTTCAGATGGATGGCTGGAGGGCTTCAATAGGAAGCTGTAAATCTGCTGCCCCAATGCCTGTTATGTAGTTCCTGAGGATGGGGAGAGGGTTTATGAAAATTTGGTGCCAAAATCTGCAATTTTAGGGATTTTTCTAGTGTCACCCTGGCACGTCTTCCTTTTTCAGTCACATGGACTAAGATAAATACATTTAAAAAGCACGTGTTACAAAAATTAAACCCCTCCATTTCATGTGTGTCAACCCACTGGCTTTCTTTGGTCTGAAAGATCCTACAGCAAAACAATCCTTCCCATGGGAGTTGTCTCAAGGGCAAGATATACTTCAAGAGGAGAGGCAATCAGGTGGTTTTGCTTTATGCTTTGGAATCACAGTTGTGATGCTGTGACATGCTCTATGGGATTGTAGCAGTCCCAGGCACCGCCAGATGGAGGAATATAGTTGCCAGTGGTCTCCCATGTATAATACAGGGACTGCACTACTCCAGATGAAAAATCTGTAGTAGGATTGAAGGGAGTGTTAACTACAAAATAGACAGTTCTGGAACATGCTTCTATACACGGCCAGTGTTTTCTACAATGATTTTTGGATGCATCAAGTTAACGGGTGCAAGACAAGGAAACCTAAAGGGATTCTGAACTTTAGTGTGCTTTTGAAGCTGTATTGTGTATTTTTGATACTGAAATGCTGCACACAAGTTGTTGTTTTTCTAAAAAATTTTCCCAGTCACAGGAAAAATTCATCAAAACCAAGGGGTGGTTCTAGAGTAGGTTGAGCAAAATTTGGTTTCCCTTTGCTTCTGATTTTTTTGTATTACCATATAATTGGTCTGCATGAGTGCTGAGTGCATGAGTGCTCTGAGGAGCATGAGTGTGGCCTTCTTGGAATTTGTCAGCCACCCCTTTTTTTTCCTGTCATACTCCCATAAGTTCTTTGCCAACTGCTTCTCTCTGCATACTCAAGTCAGTAAGATACTATGACAGCATGACTGTTTTTGCAGGAGTACCTTCTGAGCCTTCTGTTACTGTAGAGAAATGGAGATTTTTTTTGATGCTGTACCTTGTTTCATTCATTCATGATGTTGCACATATTGGTATAACACAAGGAGACTTTTAGTGGTGTCACTCTTTTACTGGTTAAGTGTTCTATGGGCTTATTTAGGCAGCAAAAACAGTATTCCAAGCCAAAAGAAATTCAGTTGTAACTTTCTTGAAGCCTTATTTGGGCAAAGTATGAATGGCCTTAAAAGACAGTAACTAGTTTATTTCTTGAAGTGGTCTTAGGTTAAGATCATCATCACAAATCACACCCTCCTCAACATCAGGATCTCCTTCACTTCTGTAAGGAATGCAAACCTGTTCTTTTCAAGCTCCTGCTTGAGACTGGTTTAGAATTCCAGATTTCCCAGTTCTCTCTCCAGGAGGATGGTGGGCCTGCCAGTGCAGCAAAACTCTTTTGTGGTGATGCAGAAGCGGTGGAAGGAATAAACCTTTGCAGTACATCAGGCATGGACAGAAGAGTTGAAGTCTAGGGACTCTCTTCTCAGAGTCAGCACCATGTCTGATACCTGCCTTTGGTTTTAAATAAAAATGAAGATCAGTCTTGTTGAATGCATTAAATAAAGAAAATCCAATAAAAGCAAAAACTATCCAT
This sequence comes from Phylloscopus trochilus trochilus, assembly GCA_016584745.2. Taxonomy (NCBI): domain Eukaryota; kingdom Metazoa; phylum Chordata; class Aves; order Passeriformes; family Phylloscopidae; genus Phylloscopus; species Phylloscopus trochilus. The sequence goes on from WQNJ02000546.1 coordinate 38,845,775, forward strand.
TGAAAAGCAGGAGCTGAAAGGCAGAGATCATTTAAAAAGTTGATCTTTATGGTTTTAAGGTTTTAATATTAGAATAACTTTGTTTCCTTGCTGTTGTTTGAAGTCAGGTTTTCTTTCCCAGGCTACCTAAATTCAGCCCCAACAGTAAAAAGTTTTCTTCAACGAAAATTAAAAATACGATAAACTTAATTTTCTGATTTGGCTGCTGCTTAGGGTTTGTTTTTTACCTTAGAGCCACTCAGCTCATGTCTTGGAGCCTTCTTGTTAGAGAAACACTGTCCTTCTCTGTGTATACAGAATGTAATGAATCAAGATTTGTTGTAAATAATGTTTGCAGAGTGAAATGTTTCTGGCAAATTCCCTCAGCTTATTGCATAGTCATATATGGCAGGTTATTGTGTTAATAGATTATTAAACTCTACTTGCGCCCTTTAACCTTCTCTGAACTTTTGTTCTTGTCTTTTAGAAGGAATTAACTAAATCCAAATTAGCGGTGGGCAGTCAATCAGCAGTCAGATGGGGTTTTTGACCTCACCAGTATGTCCTGTTGCATTGTACTGTGCTTTGTTCTTCCATCAGGCTGCACCGTGACTCAGGCATAAACATGACACGTCAGAAATATAACGTGGTGTGACATGGCCAACAAAAATATCAGTTAAGGGTTCTGTGGATGGTTTCAATTCATTCAGTTCATGGGTTGTTCGTTGTCCATTCATGTGTCGATAAAGGGTTCAGTAGTTTTCAACTTGCTGGCTCTTAAATGAAAGGGAAAACAGAAAAAAAAAGCAGCTAAGCAAAGAAAGGAAAGCAAAGACCCTCATCCTTCAGCTGGGTTCCCCTGTGCTCAGTGCCCAGGCTTTGTGCTGTGGTTCCAGCTGGTGATATTTGGAACCTGTAAGTTAATTAGAAGGAGAAATTTCTGCAGCTAGCAATGTAGATATTCTGGGGAAAAAAAACATTGCCCCGGGGGAGGAATGATATTTGAGCAGATTTATAGTGCTCTGAGTGTGCATATGGATGAGATGATGGCCGTCGATGTGGCTTGCTGCTGTGGGGAACTGTCAGCTTTGCTCGGGTGGAAGGCGAACCATGGAGGGGAGCAGTGAGAATGATGGGAAAATAATGATAAAAATTAAATAGTTTTTATAATTGTATTAAATTTTTTTTAAACTATGTAAAAACAGACTTCCTTTTTCCTCTGGAGGGGAAGGGAATAAGATAAACACCTCGCCTAGACAAGCATTGCAAATTAAGTCTGCTGAATATGGTGGTGGGGAGGAGATCACCATGCGGTGAAGTCCCATGTCCCCCCTTGCATATCGGTGAAAATCACCCAGACCAGAATTTGAAACATTCTGATTTATTCTGCTCTGACAACATGTATTGCTGGTTTTGGTGGATATGGAAAGGTCACAGTGGTAGCAGGGCCATGAGAGGGAGGGATTTGCTGAGGACCTCAGCCAGGCTAAGCCAAGGGATATGAACTGCATTTAACAAAAAGTCTGAGATGCTCTGCTGAGGCATTGCTGAGGTGAGGGTGCTGTGTGTGACTGACACCCGTGTGGGGCTGTGGCACTGTCTCCCACCTCGCTGTGCGGGCTGGAGCCTGCTGGTGGCCGGCAGCCCGAGAGGGGCGATGGATGGGTAAGGGCAGGTTTGTTAATTACTTCTCTTTGACAGAAGAATTGCATTTTCTGTGTAGCCGCTGAGAGAATGTTAAGTGGGTCGGCCAGCAGTTTTAAGAATTGCTTTTGAATCACTCCTTTCACTTTTATCTTTCTCAGCTTGAATAAATCTCTAGAGGTTGCTAATTACAGCATGTTTTCTGTAGCACTGGAGTGGCACGCAGCACATTTTTAACCTCGCCTTCCACAGAGGTTTGGCTTCCCTTGGCGTGCATGTGGAGGAACAGTTGTGTGTTGCTAAACTCTGTCATTCAGAGGCCCTTCTGTTTTTAAATATTTCTCAGTGCAGCCTGCTGTCATTTACAGTGAGCCTGTATTGAGATCATTAAACGGAAAGTTTAAGATTAATTCCCTTTCAGGGCAAGAGGAGGAGGATAAATAACCAGTCCTGCTCAGTGTTCTTTCTTAATGACTCCAGCACAGTGTGAAAGCGTAAACAGTTTTGACAAAAGGTGTAATTGATTGTTTGGGTTTGACTGATCACTCAAAAATGTAGCGTATCCTCATTCAGAAGGTGCTCTGTAAGGTAATGAATGTGATACTGTTAGAAAACAGGGTCTCGTGCTAAGCAAGGGTGCAATTTCGTGCTGAGGCTCTGCTCATGGCCAGGCTGCTGGCTGCTGGGCGTGCTGCTGCTGCTCCAGCCTCCTGCACCGTGGTGGCTGTGACCTCCTTTTCTTGGGTGCCCCTCTCAACCTTGGGGAGCCAGTTCAGAGAACCAAACTGCTACCACATGTGAGGAAGGTTAAAAGTGAAATGTTTTCTGCCAGTTTAGATCCCTAAATTGCCGTATCAATGGCACAGGTCAGATGAACAGCGAGGCTGACATGAAGGGATTGGGGTCTCGCAGCTGTGAGCTCAGGGAGGAGGAAGGTGGGACGTGTTGTTCTGTAGTAAACAGCCAGGAGATGTGGGAGCCGAATTCCAGAGTATGGTGGTGGGACACGCTAACAGTGAAGGTAATGGTGGTGAGGTTATCCGTAGGCTTTCTGCAGTCTCCAGCTGCCACCTCTAGTTTATTGGGAATGAAGATGAGAGCTTTAAAGACCACCTACTGTTTGCATCCTCTATGCCCTGTGGGCATATTCATTCTGTTCACATCATGTCTAGATTTAACCTTGTCTTTTTCTGTCCCCTTTTCTTGTGTTAAGTTTTTCTAAATGCTTCTCTTTCATCCCTTAATGTGCTAGTCTTTATGCTGATTTCTGTGCCTCCATGATTTCCCTGTCAGAAGTGTGGGTGATAAGCAGATCAGCAGTATGTTAGAGATGAAATAACTTGTTTTTACATATCTGTGGAAGAGTGCTTCATATCCACAAAGGGGATGTGCAGCAATGAAAAGTGAGAAAATATAGGAGGGATGCATGAAGCACCAGTGAATGGAAATGCCTGAGAATGCAAGTATTAAATTCCTGCCATATGAAAATGTTCTGGGTGTATACAACAAACAGAAGACTCGTATAATGCTCACGACCTTAGGATGTACTAGGAATGCAGGACTGTTTGAAAAGCTGAAACTGGGCCAGCCCATTCATATTATGGCTTTGTAATGCCAGTTCTGACTCTCTTGGGCTTAACTAATCCTTTCCTCCCTCATCTCACAAAACCAGAAGTAGAACACCTGCAAGAGACCACAAAGAAAAACTGAACAGTTATCTGAACAAGTCAATGGTACCCATTAAAGTTTAGACAAAAAAGGACCTATCTAAATAATATTTTGTCTTATTTTTGCTATGTATTTTGTTTCTCAGAAAATTTGGGAAATGACAGGAGAAGCACTACTACTGTGGTGGTTGAGGGTAGTAGGTGATTAGACATAGGTTTGAGTGACATCATGAAAGGTGGCCAGGGTCCTTGTGGTTGAATCAGGAATGAAAAGCCCACTGGGTCACCAAAACCTGACTGTGTCTGTGGCTAGAGGATAACTCTTCTGAATCTCTGGATTCTTCCTGCCTAGGGAGTGCTGATGTCACTGCTTTGGAAGGCAAAATAAATTGCAAGGTTTTCATCAAAATGATTGCTCAACGATACAAATAAATTTTCTGGAAAAGCAAGCTGAGGGTAGAAACTGCTCTGAGCTTCCTCACCAGTCAGTGCACGCACATACATAGTTCTTGTCTTCATTATAGATAGGGATGGAATTCTATGGCTGAGGAGTATGTTTATGCCTTAGGCAGAGGATTGCTGAATAGCTGGGAAAGAAAGCTTTCCCACTTATCAGAGGGACACCGTCAATGCCCTGCTGTTTGTAGCATCAGCACTTATGCCTGGTTAGCTGTTTCGTATCTTAGTGCACGTTGCTTTGCATTTCCCAGTGCCGCTGCCTCCTCCTCTTTATTCCTTCTTTCTTTCAGGTTCTAGGCCGTGGAGTGTAGCTGGATAATAAAGCTGATATTAGAGGAAAAGGGGTGAAAAGTACGGTTTATCTATTTGTGTTTCCTTTCCCTTCATTGTGAGTTCATCCACTCAAGTTTTTATTGCTGTGCACATCTGGGATTCTTTCTACAGATGATGTGAAGTGTTTCCAATTTCTCCTTCTTGACAAATTGAGACCTGGACTTGAGTCTCAGGCCTTTTTTTCTTTCGTTCATTCATTTGGCTGTTTGTGTGTGTTTTCTGTTTTGTTTCTTGTTTTCAGAATATGGCAAAATACCCAGAAGACTTGCCTTTTTCTTTGCCCTTTTCTGAGTAATTTTGAGTTTGTCAACCTCCTTTTGGAAAAGTGGCTGCCAGAAGTTTTGGTGTGCCATAAATGCTTCATTGGCATCATCTACAGTTGCACATATTGACTTCCTTCTCTGGTTTCCATATGTGAGAGATGGTTTTCTCTGTGACTGGTTTGTGTGGTAATTGTGTATTTAACTGGTCAGCCACAGTGATGATAAATGCCTTTAAGTCACAGCTTTTCAAGTGCAGCCTGTGCTCTTTGTGGGCAAAATATATTTTTTATTTGTACGTATGTGAACTTGAAATGAGTTTATACTGAGAGGCTGGTTATTTGAGGCTGAGTTTCCTCTATCAATTACTGTCCTTCACTCCCTGGAACTGATCTGGTCTGATGTTCTCTTACCTAGTACTGTTCTTCCAAAAACCTTTGTAGGGGATATTGTTACTATTACTCACTTTATCCCCCAGTTACTGACAGAATTTGAACAACTTTGGAGTGAGACCAAATCCATGTAAAATTGCTATAGAAATATCTGTAATTGCTGATAGCTTCCCATCTACAATTACATTTAGGATAGATCAGACAGCTTTTTAATCTATTTTCTCCTCTATTGATTACGTCCACTGATAATTTTTAATTGGAATGTCATGTAAAACTAATTCAAATGCCTGACAGTAGTTTTTAGGGTGTTATTTCCCAACAGTATTTCCAGCCATATGTGTAATGATACCAAGCTTATGCAATAAGACTGCTTTTCCATAATACTTTGTTGATTTTCATTAGTTATGCTACCAACCCTACCAACCCTACCTACCCTACCAACCCAATTCTTTACTGATTGCATTTAAAACAGCTTTTATGCTATTTTGCCTGAAATCAGTACCAGGTTAGCTGATCGGTAAATACCTAGCTCATCCTGATTACCCTCTTTAAATACTGGCAAAAAATCTGCTTTTTCAGCTGGCTGCATCATCTCTCCCCTAGCCTGGAGACATGATGGGATCATGGAGAAACGCCTACCATGTCCTGCTGCACTGTCCTGTGAATGAATTTTAGCCTGAGTCCTGGTTCATGCGTACCCCACAGTCTGGCTACAAGAAATATATAAATCAGCAGTTACCTATGGAAAGGAAAATGATCATATAAAAATAAAAGAAAATATTTTATTTTTTCTCTACTATCAGTCTGCCTGTGAGGTGGCGGTACCAGTGCAGGTGATGATAATGATCATACACTCATGAGTGGCTTGATGCTCTCAGTCTTATAAACCTGATGGCATCTCAAAGAATGCATGTGAAGCACTAAAAGATGTAAGATTTAAGATAGTATACAGAAGGACAGCAGGTAAAAGTTAGGTAGCCTTGCCCACTGGCTCCTCAGTCACCAGGGAGCCCTTTACCCTGAGGAGTGGATAGCAAAAATGGTATGTACAAGGTGGTACGGTAGTGAGCACGCTTGCACATGGATAAAAATAGAGTGATTTCCATGATGGAAGAGGAAAGACCTGGGAATAATGATGAGAAAAATCTGTGGGCTTTGATGCTAGTATTTTCTATATTTGGCTTGAGGAAAACTGATGCGGAATTCTACACATTCTTTTAAGTTTATTGGAAATTTGTCTTCCTCCTTATTTTGAGAGCAGGTCTGAACTGGCCCATAATTGTCAAAGTGAAAAAAGGAAATCCTGTCTTCTCTGCTATTATGGTTTAAAGCACTTTTTCAATTAAATTATCATTAGGGTTACATCATGAAAGGTATCAACATAATCCGTTTAAGTATATCTTATAAGGCTCTTTACTACCAAGAAAAATCTCCTGTCTTTCAGGTACCAAAGTTACAGGAATTAATCAATCATGGACTCCAGGGGAAAATTCAGCCTTGATGTAACTCAGTAGTAGGCATTCATTTATTTCATGCCTCAGCGTGTATCTTTGTCTGTGCAAGGATTTTATATTTGTATTATCACAGGACTTTAGTGCAGCTCTTGCATGAGGCTATTACAGCGAGCACAATAACCACTCTGTATACCAGCATTCCCTGCTATTTTGGTTTCTATTTGATGTCGTGTTTTCACTTTACCTGGGGAGTATTTTTGCCTGGAGGAAATGACTGAGAAAAGAGGCGTATTTGAAAAGCTAGGAATCAAAGAAGTGATAAAAAAATATATCCGAGCACAGTGAATAATTAGGAATTAACTCACTGTCATGGCTGGAGAGTATTTATTCCATGTAATTGAAAATTTTCTCTGAGATAATAACATTTTTTTGAGACCTTTGTGGGACAATCAATCCTACCATAACTTGTCTGCTTGCCTCAAATACATATGTTATTATTTTCAGAAAACTTCAGTGTGGCAAGGCATATAATTGTGTCCATGTTACAGCTGGGTAACTGAGGCGTGGAGAAGCTTATATTTTAAAAACATTACCATTCAAGTTGCATTTGGAAGTCCTTCTGCTTGTGTGGGATTTCTCACCAGGAGAGAAGTTGGGAGCTTCATGAGGGTCTGCCAACAATTTCAAGATTTAAAGTCTTGTGAAGGAATTGACTTTCTCCTTCCCACCACCCCCCCCCCTCTTCTTCCCTTCTTGCTTTCTTTTTCTCTTCTTGCTCCACCCCCCAGCTGATAATTGCTCCGCCTGCCAGCTGATAAGCTAGCACTCCTGTAGGGGAGGAAACATTGCCAAGCACTGCTCCATGATGCAGGACAGTTCTCCAGCAGCTGACACAGAGTTTCCCAGTGAGATTGGGGTGGGATCTGCTGCCATTTTCATTCTGTGCTGTTCCAGACACCATAAACTTGTCTAATTTGAAATGATTTGAATATGTGAATAGAAGGCAGAATATTGCTATTTATGTATTTGTTCCCGCAAAAGTTATCCATCACAAGAGAAGAGATTTTTGATAGTCCTTATCTTTATGTAGAGTGCAAGTACAGTATGTTTTGGTACTTCCTGTATCATTTTTTCAGAGAGGCAAACTGCAAATGAAAGCCAAAACAAATGAAAACCTTTATGATTTCCTGATGTAAAACAACATTTCCATTTTTAGAGGACAAATGTTTAATCAGTCTGCATCATGCAAGCTTGGAAGAAGAAAGCTAGTTTTTTTCTTGGAAAAATGTTCTTAGAAAATATCTAGTGCTGGTTGTGACCCAGAGCTAGGACAAGGCCGCTCATCTTACCAAAAAAAAACTGAACAAAATCCTAAAAACCAGCAGATTTTCAGTTGCTGGAGCACCATACCTCTGTGTTGTGTCAGAGCAGATTTTGTCTTAAAACAAGAGGTATTTTGAGTAAGTGTTTAAAACCACTAATTTGTAACTGTAAAGATTTTCAGTTTAAACATCTGCCAAGTGACGTAAACTGGCTTTTAGAAGTAGGAGATTTTCTTTAACATTATCAAGAATCTGCATCCCCCATGAGTTTCAAGTTGCTGTTATGGCATGATCCATGCTTGGAGCAAACTACAGCTACCTATTTTAGCATTTATGTGATCTCTTGGCATCACTTCCTTCACTGTGCCAAACGTGGTAGTAGCGTTTTCTGTCCAGCCATCCAGGTCTTTCTCAAGAGTGTGTTTTAACCATTCTGTATATAAATGATGTCAAACCCCTGTGGTTTGCATGTGTACCAGGGGAATTAAAAGGCAAGGGTGCTCGTTTGAGCGGGAGCCTGTCGGTGCCAGGAGCACCCTCAGCACTGCAGACATGGAACTCTGCCGCGGCTCCCGTCAAAGCTGCTGATGGAGACAAGCAGGATGCCGTCAGCGGTCGGCATGCTCCTTGTTCAAAATTCAGCTGTGTATTTATCTCTCAGAAACACTCAGGTCTTTTGTGAAACCGTGTAAGCTTAATTTCGAGCCTACAGCTGATCGTTTTCTCTGTTTGATGTGAGCTAGTCTCTTGAGGTGGCTGGCGTCCTGGAGTGAAGAGATGGAAGTGAGAGATCTGCTAAATCTGCTGTTGCTTAGCATCTCTGCCTTTGATACTGTCTCCAGAGACTGCACTGATCTCTTCTTTTCAGTCAAGAGTCTACATCCTCACTGGGGTTTTGATGGGAGATTCCTTTAAGGCATTTTGTACTGACAAGGTTATTTTTTCCATGCGCATGCAATAGAATTTCACAGAAACCTTCAAAGAAAGGGGTTTTTTTTCCGCTTTTGAACTGAGTTCACAGTTGCTTAGGTTCTTTGTAAAATTACCAAGAAATAAATTATAAGAGCGGGATAATTAACAGTAAGTTAAGATGAAAGATGCCTGTTGTCTTTCTTACAGTTACACCATTTTTTTCATAGATATCTATGGATGTTGAAAAGTGGCAGCTAGTAGAGCTGCCTGGGTTTTTTGCTGAACACAACCCCTAGTGAGGACTGGCATGAGGCATTTGATTTGTACATTAAAAGAGGAACCTATGTGTTGCACAGAATTGCTGTCATGGCAGACTTCTGCCTTTGCCTGTGGGTGAGGTCATAGGTCCTGCCATAAAGATATACATTTTTTTAACCCAGCTGTTTTAGAATTATATTTTGTTGCAGGTCTAGGAAAATGCTATTTTGAGGGATTTTTCCTCCTTTTTCAAGGAAGGTTTTCTTTCTTAAAAGAAAAGAGACAAGACAAATTGAAGATGTGAGAAATCTTTATTGACTGCTTTTCAGCTAGTATCCTAACAGGAAAGACTTGCAGCATTTTGGTCATATGTATGTAATTTTGCTTGTTTTTTAAGGAAAATCTCAGTGGTTTTGCCTGAAGTAAAACTTGGTTGGTTCAGGGTTTCATTGAAAAATTATTCTGTGATTTGACTTGAGACACTATGGAGGTGACTGCTCTGAAGGACAACTTTTGTGATTTGCCCTTGTAAAATATTCTATTAGAGGTTTTACCAGCAACAAAAATATACTGAAGAGATTAATCTTTTTTTGTGCTAAATTTCCCTAATTCTGGAGTTGTTCTCCATGCTGTACCTGTATGTACCACGTGGCGAAACAGGGCCGCTGCTTCAGCTGTAGGCACAAAGCAGAACTGCATTATCCAGCATTTGCTCTTGATGAATTGCATTTCAGGGTCTGCAGCTATGGATACCTGCATGACAGTGCCAGATCTACCCACAACAAAGCCAGGTCTTTTGACTTTTCCACAGGGAAAAGCTGAGAAGTTTGAGTGGGAACAGCTAGAATAGGCTGCAGCAATACAGCCCTCTGTCCTTCTTACGGGAATTATCTCTGAGGTATGGTGTGCTGATTTTCATTTGCTGTAGTTATTAAATATTCAAAACAGGGGATTAGGGATATCATGGAAGTGCAGACAGATCCCTCTAATGATAGTATGACTGTCAGGAGCATGCCAGTATGTGCCAGAGAGAAATTGCAATCCAGGCTATTTAGATTTCTGATAAGATCTTATTCTAGTGCCATTATAAAGTCTTGTGTTAATTGAGCAAATCTCTTTTGAAGTTGTTTCATTTCTGTCATTATGTGTCAGAGCAAATAATGGCTATTCTAATGTGCTAATTAAATTTATTTATTGATCTGCCTTTTATTTAGAGAAGACAATCCAAACAAGGTGCTGCAGTGTGTTTTGTGGAGGCACGTGGCAAAGCATGCCGAGGGTTTGGTACGTCCATGGCCATGGAGGAGTTGCTCTGCCTGGGGTTTCATTTCAGAATAGCTCAGAGTAGTAATGCACACGAGTACATTAATCTCCTTAACTATTCAAAAATGAAAGACCGGGTACAATAACTTATTATTTATTGCTCTTCCAACATGTCTGTTCCATAAGATTCGCCATTAAAATTAAAATATAGGCGCTGTAACGGCTGGTTTAAGAGAGTCTATGGCTTTGCTGTTCAGTGCTGGAACATTTGTCACTGTCATTTCCAGCAGGTTTCCTGCCATGCTGATGTTCTCTGCCAGTGGAGTGGCAGAGGATTTGCACCAAAATGATGCCAGTGGTTGGTTGGAAGGACCCAAGAGGTTGGGTTTGGCAGCAGGAAGGCAAGGAAGGTGTGGTGTTGGTGAGCCACTGACAGCTGGAAGAGGCAGCAGGCACAGTTCATTCTTACTGTACAGTAGCTCAGCTGAAACAAATGAGTGTGGTTGTTTCGCCTATTTTTTATTTTTTTTTCCTTTTTCCCAGAAAACAACTGCCCTTTATTTTTGGGATCTTGCAGAGGGATGAATGAGGCCACGGCTTTGTGCAACCATGAAACCAGAATAAGGTGTGCAGGCATTTTAATAGCTACCTATGCCTCCAGAATGATTTTGTGTGTAATAAACTTTTACTAGGAGGAGGATAGTAACTATTCATTGCATGGCATAATTTCATTTTCATGTGTATTACAGATTTAGCCCTAATTTTTCATTACATACTTAAACAAAATTTTCCTTAAGATTCTTGGAAACAAATCAAGAAACTAAAGGTAGACCCTGCAGTAGATGTCTCTGCCCAAGCTATGCTGTAATGCAACTCTTCTATTGATTGATTTATTTCACTGCACATGAATGTGCCAAATCCTATCAAGCCACACTGCTTGAAACACCATATGAACACACAGCCCCTGCTTTTAGAGTTCAACATTTAATCAGAGGAGACGGACAAATAGGAAAAGCCGAGGTAACGGAGAAGAGAAGCGTGGGGATTAGGTTTCCCTGCCCAGGGTAACATGTGGAATTTGTGGCAGAGCTGGAAACTAAACCTGGGTGTTCCAAGCTCTGGTCCGATGCTGCCAACCCCATGGAGGATGTGGCATCTCCTGTATCTCAGGTGGGAGGGAACCCCATGAGGGCTCCAGTCAGGTCCTCTGCTGGAAGGAGGGCCAGCTCTGAGATTAGCCCAGCCCACTTCCAGCTTTTTCCAGCCTGGATGTGACTGGGGGAGGTTTTTATGGCCCCTGTCCAGAGACCTGCCTGGCTTCTTGTGGAAAGTATCCTCCCTTGTGTTCAGCCAGAGGCATCTCCTCTTGCTACCTTCCCCTCCTCTCATCTTGCAAAGAAAGGATGATAAAACATACCAATTATTTCATAGGCTAACAGTGGATGGCCAAAATCAGACCTGTGTCTGGGCACCAAAAATACCTTCAGCAGGTGTTTGGAAAACAGAACACAGCAGTGGATTTCAAAGAGGGATTGCTCTTCCCAATTTCTTTTTTGGGTTAACGGTTGTAATATGAATGAGCTTCCCCCCTGCCAGGCCATTGTTTTCTTATGTTTCCTCTGAAGTACCATTTCTTTACCAAACTTACAAAAACTTGGCCAGTGTTGTATAACAGGGTATTCAGCTGTTGGTGGTTATATTATGTTGGCATTGAGTAGGTATTCGTATAACTGATGTTTATATATAGATCTCTCATTGCTCTGCCTCTTGAGCTGCCCTTTTATTTGAAGTGGCTTTGAAATTCAATTTATATTTAATTACAACTCATGTATAAATCCAGGATTAAGGGTGAAGAGTTTCATTGTTGTCTTGGCCTTTTTTTAAAACTCATTTAATGGGATTTGTGGGTAGTCAGCACTGTTCAGGATTTTGTCTCTGATATTTCCCTTCTTTCAGTATAATAACAAGTTGTCTATCAGATAAAGAGCTTTAAAATTATTATTTTTTTTAGCTGTCTGTTGAAGGTATGTGCCCAGAGGGTTTGGGTTATGCGAAGGTTGTGTGTCATTCCTGTTTTCTGTGCAGGGAAGTTTTTCTCAGCTGGGAGAAAAGCTGGCATTTAACCCTCAGACCATGAGTCCCCTTGGCCTTTGGGCAAGTCTGTGCCCAACAAAGGTGCTATGAGTAGTGCCTCCCCACGAGTCAAACCCTGACAGGGCTGCATGTTGATCATCACTGAGCCCAGCAGACTTAAAAAAACTACTTTATTTAGCCAAGGCAGCAAAAGTAACAATGTGACATGCAGCCTGGCCTCCTATTTGTTTCACCTGTGAAACTGTTCTCCATTTAAATTTAGTTGTGAATAATCTGGCAAGGATGTTGGGAGAAGAGAGGGAAAAAAAAAAAAAAAAAAAAAAAAAAAAAAAAAAGCAGCTGACAACCTCTCCATTACCTGAAATCAAATATTTCACCTCTCCATCACACTCTTGCTCTGGGAACAGGAGGTGACAGTCCCTGAGCCTTCCTGTGAGCAGTGCTGCACTGGCTGACTCAGCCCATGGGATCAATGGTGCTTTCCAAACCCTGCTGGGGTTTGGGCTGAGTCAGTAAAGCTGTGAGGGTTACCCAGTGGATACTGCAAGGTCCTGCATAGGTGACAGGCCTGACCCAAAGTCTTTTTTCCATATGTACTTGTTTCCCTTTGGTCTGAGAAAAGGCAAAAGTGGTGCTGCCTCAGGGTGTCTCAGCTGTACAGAAACTGAATGGATCACAGCCATGGGCTTTTGTCTTCCCTCACCCCTTTGCCCCACACCTGAGCACGAAGACTGTCCTGCTCCCTGTCTTTCCCTCCTTCCTTGTCGCTGTTACCTTCCCACTGAGAAACACTGTCCCCTCCCTCCTGCCTTGTCCCACTGCACCAGAGCCCTCTCCAGTCCCTTTCCAGGCCATTGCATGACCAAGGGAGGCAAAGGAATGCTGTAGGCTTCTCATTTCCCCAGCATGCTTGGTCCTTGCTTCCTTCTTTGGCACTGCTGGTGGGAGCAGAAGGCATTGCACAGCAGTTCAGCTGCACATGCTACCTGGATGCAGCATCCCACCAGTGCACCCAGGATGCACTCCTATCAAGACTGGAGTAAGGTGAGAGGTCTGTGGATGTGAGTTGCATCTACACTTTTGCAGTGTTTTGTTTCATTTCCCCTGCTCACAGTGAAATCCAATGAAAAAATTGTGATCAAACATCTGTTGTTAAGCACCCGCTTCCTTTGCGAAATAGTAAACAGACAATAGTGAATGGGCATGGATGGAACTAGCCAACAAGAAAACAAGGCAGTTCAAGCCAGTTCTTTCTCAAATGGACAAACAGGAGCCTCCTCTAAATCTGGGTCTCCTGCATGTTCCACCATTTGTCTCCCCTCTGATTAGGAATGCAATGAATAAATTGGATAGTGCTGTGTTTAATGTGTCGGTTGCCAGCTTGCCATTTGTTGACACAGCGTTGGCATGATGAGCAGCTGCAGGTCAAATTTATTGCCAGGCTCCCCTAAGTCTGCAGCTGCTAAAAATAAACATTTTGCGCAGGTGGAGGCTTTGGCTGGGCTTGTGTTTTGGCTTAACTTGCAAAGTTTGGGATCTTTTCTGAGGTATGCAAATCACATTAGAAATATTTGGCAAGACAAGTCAGTGCCTGAACATAAAGGAATTCCACTTGAGGATCTGAAGCAGCTCTGATGGGTCTTTTGGCACAGCATCAACTGCCTGAACTTGACAGTGTCTTCCATACTGCTGTGTTTTCCAAGATTTTGGTCATTCTGATGAGGTGTTGGCTCCCTCCAAGAAAAGTTTGTCAAGACTGAACTTGGTCACTCGCATTGTTTGATTGGTGATCAGTCTGTTGGGATATCTACCCTGTACTCCTGGCCCTGGTATTGGACTGCCTGACTATTGCAGTGATATGGATACCAGAAGGGCCACTTGACAGCAGATGTTTCACTGAATCGGGAAAATGAGGCAGCTGGAGGCAGAAGTTGGCAGTGGAAGGACCATTGAGTCCATCGCCAGGGAGAAGGTGGTTCAAATCAAAATAGCACTGCAGATCAGAAGAGAATCCAGGTTTTAGACACCAGGGCTGCAGTCCTTGTAAAATAAGCATTCAGCTTCCTTGAACTGGAAAGAAGATTCTTTTGAAAGTTTGCAAATGGAATTGCCATTTAAGCAAGATTTAAAGAATAGTACTTGTGTGTAACATGCCTACGCAAGAGAGTCCGTCTGAATTAGGTGGACTGGATCTCATTTGCTGTCATCTGATGAGGAGATAATCCTTGAGCTTGTGGGGACCAGAACCAGAAAAATGAAAAAAGAAAAATGGTTTCCTTTATCTCCACTGCTCTCATTGCTGAGCTACAACCCCTCATCCAGAGACACCTTTGCATGTTGCAGTCCCATGTCCCTTAGGAATGGTTCGGGCCCCCTGTGCTTATACTGCACTTTTGTGTATTTCAGAGGCTATCAGAGCAAGTTCACACAATTTCAATAAAACTGTCCTGGGTCAATATCTGAGATAAGCCTCTTGCTTTCAGCGATACCAGCTAGTGTAGATAAGGGGTGATTGAAAAATTTCCTGAGATTTCATATACTTCCAAATAAATAAATAAATTGATGAAATTTAGCATCTTTCCAGCCCTGGGAATCCAACATGTTCAATTAAAGAAAAAAGAAATCCCATTTTATCTTGTCACTATAAAATGAAATTAAGAAGCCTTTAAAAGCCTTAAAATTGGCTTCTAGATGTGTTGATTTGATTCACATGTATTTATGAAATGGGACATTCAGTGTGAGATTCAATAGCTGGTTAAGAAGAATAAAAAAATTATTGTTATAAATGCTTATTATTTTATTTCCCTCTGCTGTGGCTTTGTTCAGGGAGCTTTCTTGCCTTGCTACCTGACTGCACACTGAATTTCATTGTTCAGTAATCCAGTCCAGCTGTTCCAGCTGTTAAATATTCAAGCAAATACTGGGTGTTTTTCTTAACAATTCATTTGTATTTAGTTACCTTCTTCAGTGCAGATTAGCTACTGAATAACCAGGAGTTGGAATAAGAGCTTGTAATTTTAGCTGCTTCCATATGTACTTGGCTTAACACATTATTTTTCCTCAAAGATTGTACTCATCGGTATTTCATATTAATATTTTTCTAAAGTCTTAACTTCTAGATATGTTTTAGATTTTAATATACATCAGGACTTTCAGCTAATGTCTAATTGACACCATCCACTTTCTGTTTTTCTATTGTTTGAACAGATTTTTATAAAATAGTATAGCTTACTAATTTAGGGAACTGTTGAAATACTAATGGATTAAAATTTTGTTTAGGAAATCACGTGAACAGTGTATTTAAAGCCTGAGGATTGAACATGCTTAGCTTTTTTTTTTTTTTTTTAAGTTATATTACATGCTCTGCTGAAGCTGTAAAAGGTTTGGTGTTTGTTTGTTTTCCATTCTCATTAGTAACCCAAAATATTTTACTGATGAATTCTGATTTTTCTGTAAGAGTTTTGAAGAGCGGTACTTTACTACAGTAGAGCTATAGGAGTGCTGTGTTGTTGCATGGTGTCTTCTTTCCATGGTTATTTCAGTGTCTTTGAGTGATAGTATTTCCTTGGCTAGCACTAGATGCTGCTTCATTTCCAGCCAAACCAGGCAGCCTGGAGAGCCCTGTGGGACTGTGCAGCTTTTCTGTGTATCCTCAGTCTAAAAACTCTGAGCAGATTCTAGCAGCACTGTATTTGCTACTGTGTAAATAATATGTGCAAACCAGGTCCTCCAGACAGCATAGTGGCATTAAGATGACTGCAGATTGCAAAGGGTTGATTTGCTGAAACAATTAAGCTTAGGGTGAAACAAAATTACCTGATAATTTGGGTCATATTTAGAGAACACTTTTACTTGGAGAAGGAAAAAAAATCTGGTGGTCCTGAGCTAAGAAAGCATTTTTCCTCTCCAGATTAAAACTGCATATTAGGATGGAAGGCTACACCCCTTAAGAAGGAGATATTTTTCACAGATTTTTTTGAGGTTTAGTAGAAAAGGCACCAAAGCTTGCATTTTCTCCTGCGTTTCCCATTACTTTGGGACAGGCGTGTCATAAGCCTAAGTTTAAATTGGAGATTTTTAGCAGATGGTTTCTGCCGGAGTGCTCTAGACATGAGGTATTTTCATTTGTGTTTAACTCCTACTGAAGTAGTATTAAATTTTTTACATATTCATTGCCTGAACAGCATAGGGCCTGTAAAGAAGTCTGCACTTATTGACAGAGAGATGGGATGTTTTACTTATCAACAGAAATTTAAAGACTTTTTTTTTTTTTTTTTTTTTTACTACTGTTTGTTTGAATTGGTTTGATTGCCTGGTAGGTTTTTTTTGCAAACTTCTTGGTTTTTTACACTTGGCTGCTAAAAGCAGTCCTTGCAAAGGCTTTTCTGTTGATGATCTCTGTGTATGTTCATCTTTGCATTTGACTGAAACTGTTTGAGATGAAACTTTATTGTCTGGATGTAACTGTGCCTTTAGATGTTCTCTCTAACACTGTGCATTTGGGAATCTGTGTCTGTAGCAAATGCAGAAGACACGTCACTTCTGAGGAAAGGCAACAGGGCTGTAGTCCCTAAGAACATCCATTTTAATGGAGTACATGGCAGCAAAAGCATGGGAATGCCAATTGGCTCCAACGATGTGCGGGAAGAGAGGGCTTTGACCCCAGCCCTGTCAGAGGTTTGTGTGCCCATTCTCCTTATGGTCCCTGGGAGTAGGAGATCAGAGTTTGTAGCACTGCCTTACGTCTCCTCTTTATTTGCCTGCCCTTGTTGGCAACACCAGCTATTTTTCACAGCAAATAGGATGCAAGGGGAGTCCTGTGCCTTTTGCCCAGCACACCTTTGACTGGTGGTGTGGAGAAGGGAGGGCAGCTCTTCAGTAGGTCTGCCTGTGCTGCTGGATACAGAAATTAATAGAAATACCTTGGGGCTTTGCTTAACAGTGCTGTTGTAGTTTGTTCAACAAAAGAGTTGCTTTTTGTTTGCTTCCACAGTAGTTTGGGTTTAGGGAAGAAAGGACTTAAAGGCAGTTGTATTTTTCCGAGGCTGTTTTCAATCAGAGATCATGCAAAATATCCATCAGTGAGACTTATGTTATTTGTATAGCAAGGCAATGGAATTATCGTCAGTCTTGAGACTTGTCTTGCATCAATAGGGGAGGAAACCATTTGCTTGGTACAGTTCCTAGTGTAATTACCTAAATAATAGCCAGAAGAAAGAAAGAGCAAATACTTTCTGCACTGCCTGTGACAGGGTAGTGTAGGAAACATACTGCAGTGAGTATAAGAAAGGCTGTGCCGGCTCAGACCCAGGGTCTGTCTGGCCCAGCAATCTGTCTTCTGCCCTGACTGTAAGCAGACACTTAAGAAAAAAACAGGAAAAAGAGGAATAGATTTGTCTGTGATCCGAATTTAAGTCCTGGAATATTACCACTGACATTAAACATAGGGGCAGCTTTCAGACGCTCAAGAAGTTCCTCTTGACATTGAAAGGGATGGGATGCTGGTGGGAAAGTGTCTTCCCTGTGTTCACTTTCCTCAGGATCTTTCTAAGGTGGTTTGCTCCAAGAGTTGCAACAGGAATTATTTTCTTTGTAACCAGAAGTCACCACTGATGCTTAGCAAAATGTTTTCACAGCACTGTTGACAGTTGTGCTGCAAACCCTGATGTAAAGTGCTCCCTGCTTTCAGAAGCCATTTTGTTCGCTGTGCTGATTAAATTTGCTTGGGGCAGGTTTAATTAAGGGGGTGTTGAAAACCATCACTCGAGCCAGGGACTTTTGTGTGCTGGGGTGCCTCCATGCTATTAGCAAGAGTTCAGCGGAATTAAAAAGGGAGGGCTTCACCTGGTTTCTTATTTGGCTCACTTGTTGAGGGAGGATTACTAGGGCGTCAATATTTATGTACCAATTTGTGTTATTGGTACCCACTCTGGCAGATTTCAAAGCATTTTGATTTACTTCCTAACAGGCATGACTTGCTTGTTTAATGTAGGTATATAAATGAAGGGAAAACTGCTGGATAAATAAAACAACAATTAAAAAGGAAAAAAAAAAAAAGGATTGCTTGGTACCTTTTGTATCATAGTAGAAGAGAAAATGCTAGAAAAGTTTCCAGTGCAGATGGGCTGTTTCCAGATGTGAATAAATATTTCTGCATTCCGGAGAAGTAGAGCTGTGGGTTGACCCCTGGCTCTGTGAATGGGCTGAATCAGCACCACAGATCCCTAAAGCTTGAGCTTTCTGAATATCGTCCAACCCGACAATACTACTGGGTAAGCTTCCACCTTCCCTTTTGCCCAGTTTAATCTTTATGAATTACCTGAAAAACAGGATAATTTAAAATAGTAAAATATTCTTTCCTGGGTAAAGTCTGGAAGGCTGTTTTTATCTGTGCTGTTAAACCCATTAAGGTTGTTTGAGCTGCGACAGCTGGAAAGCAGAATATAGCCTTCCGTGTGCTCTCAAATGGCAAAGGCATTTGGAAATTCAGGCATTTGATTTCCTCCATGCTTGAAGGTGTCAGCCAGCCATGTATTTTTAGGTCAGGTGTGCATACGCAGGCACAATGGATCGCTGTGGGCAGAAAGTGCATCTCCATAAGGACTTGCTGAAGGTAAAAATGGAAATGAGCTGCAGGTCATGCTCCAGATCTTTTTGATCTGTTTGCATGCTGTATGTAAAAGGAGGAGGACAAGTATTATCTGGCAGATGACAGGGTGGCTGAGGCATCCTGTCCCCCAGGCTGGTTCTCAGTCTCTGCTGGTTGCAGTTGCTGGTGCTGCAGTGCTTGTCTGGTGAGCCAAACCAGGTCCCACATCCTGTGGAGAATAGCCCCTGATTTTGCTGGCTGGATGAGTGGAGTCAGCCTATGGAGATGTCCTGGGTGCCTCAGGCCAGGACATATTAAGCAGGGCAGTGTATAGTGAGGCTGAAGTCTGGGGAGTGGAAAAAGAAGAGCATCTCACCCTGTTCCCCAAACTGCACCCAGAAAGATCTTATTTTTTTCAAAATGCTCAACATGTTCAGAGCAAGCAGGTTCCTTGTGTATGTACCTTTAGGTGACTGTGGGTGACAAACCTGGAGTCAGCTGTGATTTTCCTGTGGAGCCATGCCTGCTATACAAGCGGTTGCTGCAAGGACTTTGCTGAAGTTTATAGTGTGTGTATGTAGTTGCTAATTCAATAATTCAGGAAGTATGTGCTCAGCTTCAAGCAGTTAGTGCTTGAACTGGTGTCGAAACACAGAACAGCAGAGGAATGCCAAGTTACTGGCTAGTTACCATGCAAACAAAAACATGTTATGAAATATGACATCTCATTGGAACAGAGGCATGCTGTGTTGGGAGCGTTGCTGGAAAATTGGAGATGTATATATATAATTTCTTTGTTCATGCCTGTATTGCATGGAAACGACCTGGAACCACTGTGTAAAGTTGACAATCCCAGTACAGAAGCTCTGGTGCCCAAACAAGTGAGGATGCAAAAAGCTAAGTCAGAAATCAAAACTGCAGGTCTTGACTTTACAAGACAACTGCAGTGAATGTTAGAAATAAGTGCTCTCTTGTGGGCCAGGTGTTAGGTTTGGAAAGTACAAGTTCTGTTTCATTTTGTAGGATCCTTTCTGTAGGATCTGAAGTCATCCAGCCTGGAATATAGGTTATTATTTCTCCATCCAGCTCACTTTCCTTTAAGTTAATATGGAGATTTCACTTAGACGGTCTGCTTGAGGCTAACGTAATCATTCTATTTGAAAGCAACCAACCACAGGCAAAATGGAAGTGCAAAATGATACCATATTCTGTTTCACTGGCCCATCATCTGATGCAAGTTGAATTCTGCCAGGAGCAGTAGATTTGTATTTGGTAATCTCTGTTTTGTCACTATTAAAAATATTTTATTATGAAAAGGCAGAGATACAACTGCTCCTAAGACATTCTGCTTCTCCAACAAGCTGAGTTTCCTTTGGCATGAAATCTTGTTGTCCCCTCCTACCCTTTTTCTTTCTGATGCCCTACTCTCCTTGTCATTGCAAGGAAATGACCCTCTGTCTCATGCAGCTCACATTTTTGAATTCACTGCCTGACTGATTAGCCAAGGACATGCACAGCCAAAGTACTGGGTGTGAAGCTCTGTTGCCAGACAGCTTGCTCAAAAACACTTCGGAGGAAAGAGGAGAGAGGGAAGAAACCCGCTTGCCAGTTTAAGGACAAAGCTTATTTACTGTTAAAACTTCTCCAGTCAGCAGAAGCAATACTAGCTGCAAAGCTGCATTTGCATTTATAGTACAAATATGAAAAATGAACTCTACCAGGAGCCTGCCCTTAAAGAGATTATAAATCCACTCCCTTGACTGGTATGCAGTGCACTGTTTTGATTGTTATATCTAGATACGTTGCACTTGAAAGTGAAGCGTATGGTGTGCTTGCAAAGACACTGAAACAAGGATTCTACAGACGAAGTAATTTTACAGTGGAAAACCCTGTAATGAGAGCAACCCCACTAGTATGGGACCTCTGTGTTGTTTTATTGGGTATCTGTAAAGTTTGGCATGTGGTGGGTTAATAATTAGATACTCTTTGTGTATAGTTCAAGTGAAGGCCACCAGCTATGACTTCACTTTGGCTGGGGTTTCCCTGTAATCCATTTAGCAAATTAAAGAGATTACTTTGATTGGTGCCATTATCTCCTATTCTCTTGCGGTTGAACCACTTAACCTGTGCTTAATTGAAAGAGATAGAGAGGGTACAGTAACAAATACAATCAAATGAAAGGGGCAATAGGATCTGTAGGCCAAACAAATGATCAGCACTAGGCTAACAATAGCAGATTAGAGGTGAGATCAATTAATTAGAAGCTATTGTAGGCGTTGGGTGGCTGCCAAGCTTTCTAATAGCCTAAGCCATCATGCAGTTCTGTTTAGGAGGATTTTAATGACTGGGAGTTGATGCGGTTATTTCAATAATTACCTATTTTAATAATTACTTCATTAGAATATAAAATGTATTGTTCTGCAGGCTCTCTAGGAGAGACAGTTTTGTTAACAGTGCACCTGGATCCAGAGGTGGGTACACGCCGGCGCCAATCATGCCCTGCAACATCCCTGGGCTGGAGCTGCCAGGATAAAGGTCACCGACCGCCTTGGGATCTCCAGCCTCCAAGAGGTGCAGGCCACCTGCCTGGGCATATTTCCAGAAGTGCTGCCTGCAGGCCTTCGGCTGGTGGGGGCTTTGAGCAACAGCTTGTGAGTTTTTGTTGTCTGCAGTGCTGTAGGGGTGCCCAGGTATGTTCCCCTTTCCTGCTCAGCACCCGAGGCTCCAGGTCACGGCTCTAAGCAGCCCTGGTGGGCCCAGGCTGCACCCATTTCTGTATCAGTTAGAGCAGATAGGATAGGAGCAGATAGATAGGAGTAGGTGGTGGCTGCTAGAAGTGAGCAAGGCAGAAACACTGTCTATCTGCTAGGAGATGAGTTGTTTCTCCCACTAGTGCAGGAGCATTCAGTGCATCCTGCTGGAAAGCCTTGGGTGCTCTGGTTTGACCCTCATCCCAGCTGTTGGGATAACCTAGCTCCGTGCCTGTTCAGGGGAGCAAAGTTGTAAAGAGCAAGCCTTGTTCTCCTCAAATTCTATGATTTATTAGTACTGGTTGTCTATACAGGCATAGAGCAGTTAGGTAGGTAGCGTGCTTTTTGTGTGCAGTAGCAAATAATGCCTTTAAATGAACTTTTTAGGAATCACTGAATTTGGTTTCAGAGGCAGTTGAAAAGTTGTCCAGGAGCAAGGAAATTACTGTAAAATCTTCAGGAAAAGCTTTACTGCTAAATACTTTTCTATACTTATATATGAGGAATGTGGTAGCAGGTAGATTTACATCTAGCCGTGTGTGGTACTACTTTATTATCATTTTATTTTATTTTATTTTATTTTATTTTATTTTATTTTATTTTATTTTATTTTATTTTATTTTATTTTATTTTATTTTATTTTATTTTAATTTTGCTACATGCTGAAGAAGGCAAATGTTGCCTCTGGAGGTGTGGAATATCCCAAGGAAGTAATATTTTGATCTGCAGAGCAGAATTTACCTGAAAGTTAATGTTTAAAATACAAACCTATTTTCTTCCATTGGAGGGGTTGAGGGAGTGGAAAAGGAATTGGAGAGGGAGATTTTTTCCCAAGACATTGAAATTATTTAGGTGCGAAATTTCAGCAAACTTTTTTTGTGACTTTTTTTCAGGCTAGTGATTTTATCTGGAGGGGAATTATGCTGAGAAACTTAAATAAACATGCTGTTTTATTGTAACTTTAATTCTTGTTGCTGATGTTTTTGCAAAATGGTAATCTGGGTTCTTGTTTTGAGCTTGTGCATGAACAGGATTTGCTCTGAGCTGGGATGCCAGATTCCCAGGGGATTAGCATTCAAAGAAAACCTGTAGTAGAATAATAGCTAGTACTGCTCTTAATTTGGACAACACTGAGTGGCAGATGTACACAGAGATAAAGAAGAAAGCATAGACTCCAGGAAGTAGGATTCCTGATCGTACCATCACTGTGATAATGAAGAAAATTAGAGAGTGTGGTATTTTGGTAGCGCTTGGTGAGGCCGCATGTTTGTGTCTGTGAGTAAGTGCTCAAAACATCTTGGGGTTTCCCAAATTACATAGTCAGTCTGGAACACTGTGTCAGTAATCTCCAGATGTGTGAGAGGATATCATGGAAACAGCCATCCTGTGCCCTTTTCTGTCTTTGATCTTGTTCAGAAACATTTAAAATGCACATGCATGTGATAAAGCAAGATAGTTATTTAGTGTAGTTGAATTTATTATGACTTCAGGACAGATCAGTTTTAACCAAAGAGTGAATGAAGTCACTCTCTTTAATGACTGCTTGCTCCCTCCTTCTAAGAGAGGAAGGTAATCAATAAAGAACTTACAGGTATCCCTGGATGGCCTTGGTTCAGCAGAGACAAAAGAATGGCTGATGCACAAAACAAATGCACTGAAGTTGGACTATTGAAAGGAATAAGCAGTCAAACCCTTTTATCAAGTCTTTGTGGTACTGAAGTTTTCTTCAACATTTGGCACTGGCCATATTAATTTTTGTGGTACAAGACTGCTCAGGTTTTAATGATATATTTTTCATAACTAACATCTATGTTTCTGAAATAACATGCATAAATGATTAATTTTGGAGAAGAGGATCTAAACCCCTTAGCTTGGATGAGGCAATTTCTTTTAAATGAGTAGGCTCTGAACAGGCATCAGAGCTAAATATCCTCTTACTCCGAGGGATACTAACCCCTGAGGGCAGGATTCAGGTCATTAGCAGGTCAGTTTAGGAAAGCATATACTGTTGCTGCCTCCATCCGTCCTGGCCTGAAGATAAACATAAGACTCCAGTTCCCATTGTTACCAGACCAGGAACTTTCACAGGCCATAACAGCAGCTTAACAATTGTTAAAATACATTTGTGAGTTTAAAAGCTTAGAGGTTTTATCAGTGATGGAAAACATAGCGGGTTTGGTGGGTTTACAGAGGAATGCATTAATCTAATCCTTTGTGCCCCATCAGAATTTTATATGTAAATATCTACTTACATACTCCAAGAGAAGTGTATGTATGAAGAACAAATGACACACCGTGGACTGGCACATTTAGGATTTATCAGCAAGCATTTAAGATGGCTGCAGTCTAAGGTTACACACTAAAAGGACAAGTAATCTGGCCATACCAACTGTATGCCAATAAACTTGTTACACAACACTATCCTATATTCATTTATATGCCATATGGGTTATAGAAAAGCTATTTAAGAATCTTTTGGAGGGCTTTAAGTTTTATTGTGACTTTTTTTCCAAAATCCTGCTCCTGCAGAGTGAGAAGGTATGCTTATTAAACAGCACAACACCTTTAGAAATGACCTAAGAACTTTTCTCTTACAAGGTTTGATGTTATAACCTTCAAGTTTTAACTGGTGGGTACACCAGACATTTAGTGCTCATTGGTGGAGCTGAAGGTAGTTGTTAAACTTTCACAACGACAAAGAAGCTAGATTCCTAGAGTCCCTTCCTGCATAGAGCAGGGAGAAGACGGCCTCTTTCCCTACCCGCATTGCTTTTCATGGAATTACAATGCACAGCTTTAGAAAGGACATTAACTGCATTGAAATAGAAAAGGACCAAATGTTACCAGGCAAAAGGGAGGGGATATGTTCAGTAAATTAATTTATTCCATGATGCAGCACCTTTTCGCATGGATATTGCCACCCTATTATGTTTGCTTATATATACCATGTGTACGTATCTTGAAGACCAAAATCTAGAATGCTGTATCCTGTAGAGTGACAGAAAGTAGAAAATGTTTTTTATACGGTTAGGGGATCGGCATTAAGTGTTCTTTTTCTGCACTGTTTAGAACCTCTAAGATATTGGATGTATCCTTAGGGATTTAAAGATCCCAAGTCTAAAACTGCTGTCCTCTTAGTTGGGGTGTCAGACCTTGAGTGACTCCATGTGCTCTCTGCAGCTCTTCCAGAGGTTTTGTGCATGCACACGCACAGGGATGTTGTCTAGATTGTGATTTTAATAGTAGTATTTCTTTCCAATTTTTTCCTCCCTCTCCAGTCCTCTGGAGTGCTGACCTCTCCAGACAAAAGGTATATATTGGAGAGACACAAGTTGAAATTTTTTTAAAAAACCAAATCTGTTAGTAATCTGGGTTGAAATCCTGCCCTGTGGACAGTGACAAAAATCCTATTACTTCAGCAGGGACTGGATTTCAGTCTTTGTGCTTTTTATGTTTATGAGATTCATGGAAAAGCCAAGTTCAACACTAAAAACACATGCAAGGTATAAAAACAAAATGCCGACATGCAGACTCTCAATAAAACAGGGTCTAATAAGTTACTGTCCAATCTGGATGACAGATATTGTGTAACCTTGTTTTAGCAGTCAAATGTGCCTTTGTCATGGTTTGGAGTTAAAGCAGGAGATGGTCAAAATATTGCCAGTGATTTTAATGTAAAAAATAAATTACAGGAAGTTAAAGAAATGTGTCAAGAAGGAGGCCTGAGGGTTCAGCATCAGATTGTAATGGATTTGATCGCTCCTGCTTTCCTTAGGAGGAGTCACTGTGTAAAATATTTGGAGATAATCTGAGCAGAAGGGCCACAGCCAAAGCCCTGTATTTCTTTTTCCAAGTCTCTGATGCAGAACATTCTTAGTTCCTTCACTACCCCTTGAATTCAAATCCTGGCTTTGTTAGTCCAAATAAAATATAAATCCAGGATATATTTCAGTCCCATCTGTATGTGCTGCGTGAAGTACAACAGGTGGAATCTATTTGCTGAATAATTACTAGGATGCAAACAACGAGGAGCTTTACAAGGAAGTCATCTCTCTTCATCACAGCTCTGGTGTTAAGGCCATATTTGTTCCTGATAATCAGCAAAATTTCAAAAGAGCAGTAATGAAATAACTCGGAGCCCTCTTCCCAAAAGCCATATGTTCAAACAACGAAAGACTTGCTGTCCTTTCAGCAAAAATTAAAACAAATCCTTTGAAGATTACTGCAATTATCCTCCCCTCCCCCTTTTAACCGTTAGCAAGCTTTTGCAGCTTTCTGCTCTGACAGAGGGTTAGAAAGGGAAGTTCCTTTCTGGAGAGGCTGAATTCTGCATGCCTGACGTCAGAGCTCCTCCTGCCCATTCCTCCATCCAGCCCTCTTGAACTTGGTGGCAAAGCTCCTTTTCATTAACTTTAGCTGTACAAGGTCAGACCAATCTCAACCCTCAAGTCATCTGCCTCTGGAGAGACATTTGTATTGGCCTTAGCAAGAGGTAACCATTTATTCTCTTACACCTTTTAATGCCATCTGTGACTCTCACCTCTCTGTGTTGATGAGCTTTGGATTAATCTGCCTTTGCACACGGAAGTTACTCTACTACATCTATCTCACGATGTGCTGCTGCTGCTGCTGCCTTCTCAGTCATTGGTGGCTCCAGATGTTTGGTGCCCCCCAATATCATCTTTGCTCTGCAGACACTAAATACACCTCAGGAACTGAAATCAGGTCTCCTTGGGAGCAACTTCAAGCAATAACTAAAAAATAAAGGGTGGTTTTGGTGTTTTTCATTGGTGACGAGTGCAGTTTGAGTCTGCCTGGGTGAGCCTAGTGAACATGATGGGTTTGTGCAGGGTAGAGAAGCAAAACTGATCATTTCTCCTGGCAAGAGGTGGGAGTTGTTGGTTAAGGAGCGTGGGCTGTGAACAGAGAGATTGTGAACTGTGGGACTGGCTCTGCCAAAACACCCCTATCAGCTTCTGTAAAATGATCGGGAGCCATAATGCTTTAATTTCTCATTTTCATTGTTCCTCTCTATTTCTTAAAAAATTTTAATAATAGGGTGGAAGGTACTGATAAGTAAGGAAGCTTTGAGGCACTGCCTTTTAAAAAAATTGTTAATTTGATTAAATCACTGGTTTATGAATTACAGACTCCTTTTTGATAAGGACTACCAATGGAAATTCCTTGTTGAATCAAGGAGTCACATAGAAATAATTGTTGTGGGTTTTTTTCTCTTGTGTTAAATACAGTAAGAGTAATATTTTTAACTCTTTTTTCCTTTTCAAGGTATTTTTTCAGTTTTGTATATTTGATACTGTATCTTTCAATGCCAAGATGCAACTAAGGAAAGACTGGCATCCTAAATATTCATTTGATTTGGTTTTGTTTGGTAATTTCCTCTTCCAGGACTCTACCTTCTGCATAGCTACCTATTGTCAGAGTTTAGGCAGAAACCTTGGTCTTATAAACTAACATTTTAAAGTCCAGGTCTTGAATTACCTGTGACCTATTGACACACAGAAGTATTTTATGGGACTTCAACATGATGTGTTGTTTCTCAGTAGCATGTTCTCTTGGTGTTTTGAGCTTCATGACAAGGGGATTATTATTATTATTATTATTATTATTGGCATTTTAGTTGACACCTCCCTGCACACAGTCACATCAGTTGTTGCAGAGCAAAGGTTCTTCCTTGTGAATGTGTTGTATGTTCCGCAAGAAGCCCCACAAATAAGTGACAATCCTGCGATGTGCTGGAATCATACTCACACGTAATTACCTGGTGAATAAGAAGTGGATCAGTGACAAAACCCAACAGAGCTGAAGCAGCTTGCTGCAATAAGATTTTTCAGGGTGTAAACCATTTGTGGGCAAAGACTGTGTAATAACTCTACAGTATTCCCGATAAATTCTTGAAAAGCCTTAAATCTGATCTTTAAGTTTGACAGATATGCTATATTTGTGTGGTGGTTTTTACCTACTGTAGCTCTGTGTCCTCTGAGTACAGCTAAGAAAAACCTGTGAGATTGTTAAATGGGAGCTTCACCTGCCAGTCTGTACTGCAAGATCTCTATAGCAACCAAACATAAATCAAGAAAATGGCCCCTTTTGTAAGTTGGTTAATAGGCACAACATGCTTCTTTAGAAAATCCAACTATTCTTTCAATAGACTTTGATTGAAAGTCAGCCTTTTCTACAGACACATTCACATTCACATCTAGTAGCAGCTTGTATGGCTGTCCAAGGTCTAATTTATTACCCTTTAAAGATTGGGCAAAGAAAAAATGGTTCTCGGAACAATGTTTACATTCAGAGGCATAAGCACTGTGCCACAAAAGAGCATCCTTTTGTTCTGAACCCAGAATATTAATCTTTAACCTACTTCTTATTTCAATTCCTCCTGCTTTTATTTGGTTAGCCACATTCTTCCCTTGTAATTGAAATCTTAACGATTTAATACCTTATTTATTAGTGGCGCTAGTAGAACAGATCTCTCTGCTGTTGTTTTTCCTAAATCTTGATGTGTATTGATACATTCCTTAGACTTTTCTGCTAGTACTGTGAGCTGACTCTTCTCCTGAAGAGGTTTCCAATGCCAAAGGCAGGCATTTTGGTTATTAGTGTTCCTGACATAAAATTCTGGTGTGCTAACCAGGGTGTAATCTTCTTCCTACTTTTGAGAGTTATGCACTGCAAATATTTCTAACAGATATGTTGTGTTCAGGCCCCCATAGATGCCAAAGGAAAACATGCAAGTGCAATACAGTAGAGGAGGAATTGGATGCCAAGCTGTTTCTATGTGAGATCTGGAGCTGACTCAAGAATCAAATTGTACATTTTCCTTCAAAGGAGAAGGAAAACTTTGCAATTCTCCATTTCTTTCTGGCTGTGGGGGAAAAATAGAAGTACATCTGGTTCAAATATATTGCAACAGGAATTAACCCGCTTACTTTCAACTAAGACAGGAAGCATGGGAGAAGTGGTTTTCAGGGAGCAGATAAATTAAATGCATTTAACTTGGTGTGGGCTATTGCATGTCCCTGAGCATGGGGGGCATCTTCTCGTGGATGGAGGCAGAGAGAGGAATGGAACAGAGCACTTCAGGCACCTCATTCCTGGCCAAAGTGGGAGGGATAAAGTGGCACCTGCTTACTCTGAATGCAAACTGAAGAGAGTTTGGGAGGTGGGGTGGGGGGAAAGAAGTACTCTCAAGAGCAAACTAAGGACTGTCTTTAGCAAAATCGTGAAAATGCCCCTTACGGTTCTCTTGGGAAACAAAAAGATGTAAAAATATTCTTTGCCTCAGAAGTGTTCCAGTGATCCACATATGGGTGCCAGGAGATCTGTGTGCATACATATACATGTGCAGATACAGATGGGTATGCACATGCACAGCACACATTAGTGTTTGCATGCCTCAAGTAGGCTCACTGCTGCCTGCTTTAGACAGAGGCACAACACATAATTTGAATCCTCATTTTACTTTTCTGTTAAAAAGTTGCCAAAATGTGCAAAGTTGTGTATGAAGCTGTTAGCTTCTCAGTGCTTTGTTCCGTGCCACTTTCCCTTTTGGCGTTAATGTGGGATGTTACCTGGAGGGATTCTTTGGCAAATGGTGCCAGCAGGCAGAGTGTCATCATCATGCCTAGTGCCAGAACAGTTTTCACTGTTTTCAACAGTTTCGTTAATGTGCAAAAGGCTAGTTAGTATATCTCACCTCATTGCATTAAAAAATTGACAGAATTACAGAATGGGTCAGGTTGGAAGAGACCACAGTGGGTCACCTGGTCCAACCTCCCTGCTCAAACAGGGCCATCGCAGAGCATGTGGCACAGGAATGTGTACAGGTGGTTCTGGAGTATCTCCAGTGAGGGAAACTCCACAGCCTCTCTGGGCAACCCATTTCAGTGCATGGTCACTCACACAGTAAAGTTCTTCCCCATGTTCAAGTGGAACTTCCTGTGCATCAGTTTCTTCCCATTGCCTCTTGTCCTATTGTTTGACACAACTGAGAAGAGCCTGGCTCTGTCCTCTTGACACCTTCCATGCAGATACTTGTAGAAATTGATAAGGTTACTTATAATTTTTTTTCATCCTGAGGCTGAAAATACCCAGCTCCCTCAGCCTTTCCTCATAAGAGAGATAGTCCTGTCCCTTGTTGCTCTTTGTAGCCTTCCATTGGACCTTCTCCAGGAGCTCCATGTCTCCTTTGTACTGGGGAGCCTGGAACTGGACACAGCACTCCAGAGGAGGCCTCACAAAGGCTGAGTAGAAGGGCAGGATCACCTCCTTTGCCTTGCTGGCAATAATGCTCTTCATAATGTGCCTCAGGACACCATTTGCCTCCTTGGCCCCCAGGACACACTGTTGGCTCACGAGCAGCTTTTTGTACACCAGAAGCCCCAGGTCCATCTCTGCAGAGCTGCTTTCCAGCAGGTCAGCCCCCAGCCTGTACTGGTGCATGGGGTTATTCTTTCTGCCATTGTTGAATTTCAGACCATTCTTCTCTGTCCATCTCTCCAGTGGTATCCAGTATATGTCCTGATGTTATCAGCTGCATCAGTAATACTGTAGCAAATATTTGTCACTCCTCAGACTGCAGTTGCTGAAATGCCGCAACCTGCAGTTCCTTCTCCTTCCAAAAGTCTGTGGAAATAGATTAGTACTGCTCACATTATTTCACATTCATAATGGGGAGATAGGTAGACTGCTTCAGAGTAGTAGGCATATGAAGGATGTTTGCATGTTGAGGGGGCTTTCAGCTGAGTTCTGCTTGCATTTCTGCTCTGGTAGCCTGCCTGATACACATGGTGCTGGAGGTGTCTGCTGTATACTTTAAAACCCCCTCAAAACCCCACAAAACTAACAAGGAACGAACACCCAAAGCAGACAAATCAAACAACAACAACAACAAAAAACCCACCCCAACACATCTTTCAGAAGTGGCTACAATTTTCAGAACCTTGACAGGTGTGTCTGTCTCCATACTCAGGATCAGAAATACCTTTGAAAAGTTCTTGGGTTTGCATATTAAACCCACCACCTTGCTCTACCTACACGATCTCTTGTGAGGACAGATATCACAGACCCGCACACATCAGGGCAACAAGCTTCTGGCATGAAACTCCATTAAGTCAGCAGTTGACACATTCTGCATTTGTCTCTGCATTTTGTTTTGCCCTGTGGAGAGTGTGTTACAGCAGTCCAATTCCAAGTTGACAAAAATACGGATAAACTGTGACAAGGTTTGCGTGGAAGGGAATAGGTCATGCCCTTTTCACCGGTCTTGAGCAGAGGGAAGTGCTCTTGGGCATGACCGCTCCATGGGTGCCCAGGAATAGTCTGCAACCTAATACACAGGTTTTAAATCTATTAGGAACTGACAAGTTGTTTTATTAGTGGCAACGACATAATTTTCCCCAGCTTTTCCAACTGCTTTCTTCTGTGCTGTTAACACTATCTTGGTCTCATCTTAGCCACATTAAGAAGATGATATGAAAAAGGGGGTTTGAAAGCAAAGTGTGACCATAAAGCATTTCTGTTTCTTTTGTACTTCTGAAGCTTCCAGTGAAAGTAATATTTTGTACCTAATTTTTTTTAATGTTCCAGCCTAGTCCCACATGTGGGATTAATTAGACAAGACAAATGGCTATGAGGAAACTCATCTCTTTCTGGGAGGTTGTTTTCTGATGTTGTCATCCCATTATTTCCACTTTTCAGTTGCTTGTTTGAATGACTGATGGACTCAATCGCTTCTTATGTTTGATAGGCAAATACAGCACTCCACTTTGCAGTGTGTGTGTGTGTATGTGTGTGTCTACAATAAACATTCATTTTTAATTTACTCTGTTTACCTTGAGGGACTGCCAAGAAGTGATTCAGATATTCCAGTGCAAAGGGTTTTTCTATTGTGATACAGGACAAAGGAATGTTGAGCATATGCTCTTTCTTCAAAGAAAAAAGAATATTATTTATTTGTGCAGCTACAAGAGGGCTGGTTTTCCTATGTAAACAGTCACTTGATTTTGTTTGTCACACAGTCTACTAAATCTTTTATTCCTGTGTTTAAAAGGAAAAGTTTGCTGTGCAATGACAAAGAATTTCAGCGCACGGTTCCAGTGTTGCTGCCCTCCACGTGGTGTTGCATGGTAAATACAGATTTCATCCATCTCATGCTGCCAGCAGTTTGCTTTGGGGCAAACACTTTCCTAAGGGACTAATTAATGAAAAAAAGCTCCTTTTGCAGCCCTTTTTGGTCCTGCAGACAAGTGTTGTACATATCACTGGTTCTTCAGAAAGCAGTGCTGGCCCGATGACTGCCGCTTGTGTTTGGGGACAGGCTGCCTGCCTAGTTGGTAACGTGGCTCACTGGGAGAAAGAAATACAGATTGAGAAACAGTCCCATAGCAAAATTGGTCTGAATCCAGATGGATGGATGGGAGACTTCTCTCTTAGAGAGAGAAGTCACCTGCCATGTTGGCAACAGTAGCCTGGTGTTAACTTAATGTGGAGTCTTTTTGGTGGCTCAGACCAAAGTACTTCTTTCTATCTTGGGCTGATTCTGAACTTTTTCCTTTGAAATTTGTTTTGGAGTGGGTTACTGCATACAGTTTGATGATTTGGGGTTGGGTTTTTTTGAGTGACAGGGACTCAAGGGACTTGGGTCCATGTGTCAGAAGAACTTTTTCAGGGTGTTGCATTATGACCTGGCATGCAGAGGGATGTTGTGCCATCCAGTCATTGTTGTCACTGATGTCTGATGCCAATATTTACTGAGAAGAGAGAGGGTTAGCTGATGTTACATCTACTGCTTGCGTGGCAGAGAGTGACAAAAAAAGGAATTGCATTGACTGAAGGGCCACAGAAGATCTAACAGAGCAGCAAAACCTCATAATAAAATAATCTGATTAAAGACTTTCCCGATGAAAAGACTTACTATCATACAGTGGCAGTAAAAATAACACATAAACTGGAAAACAAAGTCAGCACCACAATCTGTCCCATTAAAGTTCCTGGGATTGCAGTGTTCATGGACTTTATTCTGAAGTTTAAATATGGGCTGCTGATGATTTATGCTTATGTGGTACAGCACTGTCTTCACACTCCAGGCTGCTTTTTCTCCTTTTCCTATGATTTATTGTCCCAGGAGGTGATATAACAGATTAAGGATGGTTAGCCAGACTGCAGAAAGGATATCTCAGTGTATAGGATAATAGTTTTTTGAAAATAGATTAATTTCACCTTTATCTGGTTAAGCTCTATAAAACCTTTATTTGAATGGTGCATAGAGTTTTTATGAACTGTCCCCAAGCATCTATTAAAAAACATCATTATGATTTGTTCAGCACGATTAAGGAAGAAGCTTTCTCAGAAAATTAAAAAAAAAAACCTGTAAGGCCACAGCAGTCACAATTTAACATGCAACAAACAACACAATGGATGGAGAGGGATGATGACACGTCTTTTCTTTTTGATTTATTGAACCAAATTTCTATATGGAGTCTCCATTCTGGTAGGCATTGGAACAGAAGCTGAAGAATAGAGATAATTTTTAAGGGAAGATTCTAAAATGTATGTAAGTTGAAGATGTGGTAGTTATGTCCCAGCCTAAGAGAACTGAGACTGAACTACAAAAAATCCAGCAGTACAGTTTTGGTCTCTTTTTGTCATATGCTGAGATTTTGTAAAGCTGCAGTTCACAACTGGGATGTTGTTTGGAGACAGACTGCAATTTAGAGTCACGTTTAGTAAATATTCCTTGGAGCATTTGCTTGGTAACAGTTGTCCTTAAGCTGGGAGAGAGATACCAGACAAATACAACAAGGTGCAATTTTGATTTCTTCATATAAACTAGGAATAAATAAAATTTAAAATTCATGACTAAATTAATAAGGAAGCAATGACTTCCGCATTTCAGTTGTAAGATTCCTACAGGTTATTAATTCTGCCAAATATCAGCACATCCATAACACAGATTTCAAGTCTATTCTGTACTCAATAGGCAAGTAATTCATTGCCATTGCTATTATGGTTTCCTGGAGTTCAGTTAATCCCCCTTCTTTTTCTTTTAATGTAGCAAATTATTTTAGATACAGGTAAGATAGAAACATTTTTGTAAATGCTGTATCTTGGAAAATAGCTTACAAGAATTTTCTTTGAAGGTTGTTGTATCCATCTTGCTCATCCCATTTTAATATGTTTCTATAATCTGTGTTACTCTAATATTGGCTTTAAAAATAGTTGGGTGTTTTGAGAGGTGGCATTGTTAGAGCCATGGGTCAGCTAAGGTAAAAACTGAGGTCAGATTTGTAGTTTTTTAATTGCTCCTGTCTGACACTGCTTTCTTGATGGTGGATGCAGAAAAGTTTATAGCTTGATATTATAAGTTTGTGAGAAAATCCCCAGTGTAGTGTGTTTGCTGCTAAAGCACAGTTCTTTGGGCAAGACTAACTCCACTGCTTGGAAGGAAAATGGTCTAGCTTTTGTTTGTTTGTACTTGCGTAGGAAATCACTTTTTGTTCCAGTTCTAGGAGATACCAAGTAAAAAGCCCTTAGTTTGCTGTGTTGAAAAGTAAACTGACAGAACCACAGATAGGTCAAAATATTTGCCATTTAAAAGGCCTGTGACAACAAATAGACCATAGTGATGAGCTGAGTGTAACAGCCATGTGTGGAGAATGGAAAAACAGACAAAATAACAAAAAGCTGAGAACTAGGCAGCACATATTTGCAGCAGGGAAATTTCCTTGTGTGCATTTGCAGACTTTTGTGTGCATTTCCACATGCCTGCGCAAGACGGTTTCAGCCACTTCAGAGACCCAGTACTGAGACACCAATTCGGAATTTGTGGGCTCCATGCACCCATGCCTTTGCATTTACCATTGTCTTACCGTTGTGGGAATGGAGAACTGAGGCCTTAAAGAAGAATATAATATGTGCAATGAATCCCTGTGAAAGAAGAATATATTATGTGTGTGGGGCCTGTATGGCAGTGCCTTGTCAGAGGTCTGTGCTATGAGCTGACTTGGTCAAGCCTCGCCCCAGCAGCAATGAATTTGCTCCCCTGACCCTATCCCACAGCTCTCCCTTCCTTCGCCCACTGCTCTAGAATCTCTGGGGCTTGCAAAGGCCGAATCTTCCTTCTTCTCTCTCTGAAGTCCCTGTTGGGAAGAGGGATGGCCTTGGTGCATTGGGCAAAGGTGGGAGGAACATACATAGTCCTCCCTTTGATCCCACAGGCATTGGTAAGAAAGCTGAAGCATCCAGGGAGCAGGAGATCCCAGCGGCCCTACAGCTGGTAGGCGGCTGGGGCTGCTCAGAGCCAGAGCTGGGCAGGAGCTTTGTGCACAGCACTACAAGTCTTGCTGCATGTGCAGCAGGCACCAGGTAAAAGCTGAATTATGCTTGACTTGAAAACAATAAAAAAATAGTAAGAAAAACATGCAGATAGCTCATGTCATTAGAAGTTAATTAGAGAAATGTGAGGAATATTACACCCACAGCTCTGGATGCGAAATGATACTAAAGCAGCTGTTTCACTCAGGGGACACATAGACGAGGACCAAGAACTGCTTAGTTAGGGAGAAATAACAGTAAGTTCAATATAAATTGCTACCAAAAATAAATTTATTGCAAATGTTTATTTTGCTTGATTGCCTTTGATATATGCATACTTTTTAGGGAATGGAGAAGGAGTTGTCTGCAAGGAATTAGGCAAGTGACATAGTGAGGGAATTAGCCTCTGTTAGATCCCAGCCCTAATGGCTCCAGCTCCCTCTCGGTAGAAGCCCTCGCCCCACATCTGGCTGCCAACTCCACCTCCTGCTTTTCATTAGTGCTCCAGCCTAAGTTGCTAGAAAGAGCGAGTGTGTAATGCATCCTGTGCCTCTCCTCGGGACGGAGCGGGGTTTAATCCAAACGTGGAAAACACTTATGGCCTGAAACCGCTTTTTTCCCCCCTCTTCTTTCTTTTTTGAGCAATCTGTCTTTCGAGAGGTATGTCGTGCAAAGGGAAAACCGAAAGGTGGGCGGCTAACAAGCGTGCAGGGAAAGTCGGAGCAAGTAGAGACACGACGCTGCGTTCATTTTCCCCTGTTTTTGCAGTGCTTGGCTGGCCCTGCCCTGGATGAGAGACGGATTTGTTGACTCTGCAGCATGGGAAAGAGCCGACAACAGATTTACTACAGAGATGACTTAGCAGCCCCCTCTAAGTGTTATGAAAAGAGTTTAAAATGTTTATATTGGCCCCTCCGATGCACAATAAATTGTTATCCGAAACAATTGAGAATAAAGAAGGGAAAAGTCATAATTGCCTCTCAGGAAATGCAGGGGCTGTTTGGGCGCGCAGGAGCGAGAGGGCGTTGGGTTTCATTGACTTGGTCTGGCTGGAAAGCAGCCTGCCCCACAGGAAGGCCGCGCATTCCTGTCCTCTCGGTGAACCTGCCTGAAAGGAATACAGGAGTTATTGGGTAATCAAGGCTTGTCAGCACCTTGGTTATGCAGCGTGGTTCAATCCGATAATGTGAATGGAACCTGTAATAGTGCTGATGAAAAGCACGCCAGTTTGAAAGGGGCCTTGAATGATTTTTTTGTTCATTTTCTGTTTACATGTAACGCGTTATTGAT
Source organism: Phylloscopus trochilus trochilus (assembly GCA_016584745.2). Classification (NCBI taxonomy): domain Eukaryota; kingdom Metazoa; phylum Chordata; class Aves; order Passeriformes; family Phylloscopidae; genus Phylloscopus; species Phylloscopus trochilus. Next base: position 38,881,776 of record WQNJ02000546.1, read on the forward strand.
GTCGTTGCCTTCTAATGTGCCTGCTTGTTTCATAGAAAAACTGGGAATTATTCATTATTTTTAAAGAAGAGGGAGAGAAAAAGAGAGAGGGAGAGGAAGGAGGAGTGAAAGAAAGAACCCTGTTACATGAAGAAAATTGCATTCGAATGCTGCGACTGAAACATATTGATTTTCTGGCACAGACTTTTTAGATTAAAAATGCCAATACTAAATCCTTTCATGACCTATAGTTCATATGAAGTTCACGTGTCATTTACTATTATTCTGGAAAAAGCAGAATCTTTAATGAAAACATAGTTTGAAGGAATGTCCTGCCATCCCGGCATTTGCATGCGATTGTAATAAGACTTGATTAAGAGCTAAACATGCTACTGAGGTGGAGGTTTAGGGTGTATTTTTGTAAATTGAAGTCCATATATCTTTTTTAATTGCTTGCTTGTCTTTGCCCTCATCTCGAGCTTTATATCTCATTTCTTTACCTTTGTTTTCCTTTATTTTGTTCATTCTTTATATTATGATAGGAGGCCAAAGAAACTCATTTTTCCCACTGCTAAGCACTAGGATCTTGCTTCAGATTTTATGGCATTCAGGGGATCAATGAGTCAAAATGCTATTTTGATCTGCAGTACAGCAAACATTTCTCGTATAAATTCCCAGAGATGACCCTGACTTCTCCAACTGTTTTTACCCCTTCTTAATAGAGACTTTAAAGGTACTGATGCCATGCTAGCGTCAGATTGGAAAATTTAAGGCCAAATCCCTGGCCCAGGTGATTTGAAACTGCTGGCTATTTCCTGCTGTTAACAGGGCTAAATTTCACTTACAATTTCTTTCAAGAGGCCTTCCTATTTGTGAGGGGAAGGCATTGCATTAGGAAGCTGCTGCGTATCTGCTGGCTTCAGCACGAACGGGTGAGGGACACGTTCATCTCGCTGTGCTGCCCTGGCATTTTGGCTCATGCAGGCTGGCCCACGTTATACTTAATGCTGGCTTCTGGGTGGGAATGTGCCTTCACAGAGGGGCTCTTTTGCATTTTATCCTAAAACCACACAACCCCGTATCACCCGGGGCTGTAGTCATTGGAATGAGCATGGGAGCGCATATTTATCGATGATATGGCCTCAGCATGGTATGGGTCTGACTCAGGAAAGCAATCGAGCCCTTCCTTATTTAAAAAGGGCCAGAGGAAATCTGCGTGATAAATGTATTTACTTTTCCACAGGTTTGTTTGCCAGCAGCGCTGGCAGGAAGCGGCTGCTGGAATTCAGGCGGCCAGCTGCTTTGCTGGGGAGGCAGCGGGAAGGGCCTCGGCGCCCCGGGCCCTGGCAGGGATGTCCTCTGGGAGAGCTGCCTCGCCCCAGCCTCTGGCACAGCCTGTGGAGGGAAGGCCCTGCTGGGGACGGGGACACTGGCCTGTTGGCTGTGGCTCCTCCACTCTAGCAGGGAGACCTCGTCCCTGTGCAGGGAAGGGGCAGCACCCAGTGCCCTGGGAGTGGGCAGGGCTCTTTGGGCACTGCAGCTTCCAGGGCTGAATTCAGAGAGAACTGAATACCTTAGCAGCTTCTGTCTCTTTTTAAAAATATACAACGTCTTATGCCTAGGGAAGATCAGTATGTGGCCCTTTGTGAGCACTCTGTGTAACTAAACATACGTAATTGTCTTTATGTTGTTGAAACTGTGAGCTCTTTCCTGGTACTGCCTGTGCCATCCTGCCTCAGGGAGAGCGTGGCTGCCTTGGCATGCCTCATTGTGGGCAGGCTCCTCTCCTGTTTGCAGTCAGCATTGTGCTGAAGATCCATGGCAGCAGCGGGACGGTGCCTGCCTGGCATGAGGTCTGGCTGGTGGGACGTGGGACTGGCCTTTACTGGGTGCACATTCTGATCTAGAGTGCCATGGTGGCCACCAGGTCACTGAGCTGTCCTAGCCCCAGTCTGCATGGGCAGCCCTGAGTACAGCCCACGTTTTCTCTGCCTTCAGGCAAAGCATGCCATGCATGCTACCTGGTTTTGTCACTGTTGTTTTCATCTCCCTCTTCCATTTGTTCTCTTGGGTAGGACCAAGAAGGAAGGAGAGCCCCACTTGATTAGTTTATGATCTTTGAATGTACCCAGTAACACAGCAAGGTTTTCCTTGGGAGGACTCTAGTGGCTGCCATAACTCCTGAGTGATCAGATGTCCTCCCTGTGCACCACCTTCCATTTTGGCACTGTACTTTATAAAATAGTTTGCCCTTTGGAGATGTCAGATAGAGGTAGCTTACTGGCTGTAGCACTGGTGGAGGGGCAGAGCACAGCCCAGGACCTAAAGCAAGCAGGAATTAAGGTTTATCTGCATCTTGCCTCTGAGGCTCTGTCCTGCTTCAGACAAAACTTTACAGTGACTTGGTTAGATACACACCTCTCATGTCTCCTTTCTCTTCCTGTATCACGTGTGTGGGGGAACATGAGAGTTGTAGGGAGCAGTGCGAGGCCAAAATGGGATGGGAGAGTAGCTGCCTTTCTCAGCTGCTTGTTACACAGCTCTGCTGGACGCCTGTGGTGTAAGGTTATCACAGAGGTTTGAATTCTTCTCATGATATATACAGGTTTTTGGTGCTTGTTTATCAAAAAGAAAGCTATTTATTCAACAATGGATGTCATACAAAATATTTACTTTCTCTCCCAAAACACACAGAGCTGGGTGCATTGTTCCCTTCTTGGTGGCACCACAGCAGCTCCCCTCAGTCAGAAACTGTGGAATAAAAACAAACAGGTCAGCTCGCATTCGATAGGAACTAGGAAGACTAGGAGCTAGGAAGAACACAGAGCTGAGATTTCTTGCATTCAGCACACCTTTTACTACCACAGCTCTTGTGCTATGAAGTAAAATATCAACAGAGGGTTGGAAAAGCAAGCTTCTGCCTTACCTTGGCTAGGATGTCCTTATTTGCCTGAATATTTTTAACAGTTTGGAGCCAAAGCAAAATTTTATTTTGAATTTGTAGTGAATAATGTGTACATTTTCTCTTACTTATGTGAAGTTCTCATGAAAGGTGCTGGCATGGCAGCTAGAGACTGAGATGCGTGTAGGTGCAGGGCAAGCAGCAGAAGTGCACCTAGGGCAGCAGTGCTTTAACTATAAGCCTCCAACTGGACCTGCTTGATTACTTCTAGAAACTACACTCAATATCCAGTCTCAATATTTGGCCTCCATGGGAGGAAAATAAAAAGGAAGTAAAGAAAATGAAGTAAATAGCCTCTACAACTGGAAAAGGGAACTTCCAGTGTACATGTTTGCAGATCTAGCTAATAAGCCCCTTAGGAAATTATTTAAGTTAATAGAAGTTATTTTGGAAAAATCACAGAAAATAATAGAGAACTAATAGTAATAGGTAAGAGCAGCTACTCTGGTAGCAGTGAGTGTTGAGTTCTTAAATGTAATTTCTATTCCTGGAAAGAAAAAAAATTCAGGCGAAAAACCACAGAGAAATATTTCAAGGATAATGGAATTTATGCAGAAAGCTATATGGTTTTATAAATACAAAGCAGCACATGTGAAGTTTGGGCACGACATACATTGGTTCTTCGTACAGGTGATGCCTGAGAGCCCTCAATCTTCTTTCTCCTCTGCACTAGGCTGGTGGCAGGCATCCTCAGGAGTCCCAGTGGTCTGAAGTGTAGAACCTTCCCGTAAAAAACACAATCGCTTTCTTCAACATGTAGTTATATTTTAATACTTGGCAGAGCACTAATTCTGAGAAATGCTAAACTGTGTTCACAAGCAGTTGAGATTGCTTCTTGGTCTGGGGCCAGAAAGTTACCAATGGCCCCTTTTGTGGGACTGTGCAGAGACATTGCGTCTGGAGGAGACAAACAGACTTTGCCCTTTGTTGCTGCTCAACCAAGACCTGAAAGCACCAGTAAGGTCTGGACATGTTACGGAAATTTTACCAAAACTGTTAAAAATGGTTGGAGGGAGTCTGGAGAACATAAAAGGAATCTAAACAGATTAATCCAAGAGCTAGAAAGGAAGAGCGCTATTTAAAAAAACATAAGTAGGATGTAATACACCAGGAAAATATGGGAAATTTTCACATGGTGGAAAGATAACATAACCAGTAATAAGGGAATAATAATATTTTAATAGACACTGGTTTATAAGCATAACATCCCCTTCTCCACAGACAGAACATGTTAAACTCTCTGAAGTATAAAGAGGAGGTTCTGATTTTCCTGTTACTTGTTTATTCCAGGACAGTTATCATCCTCCCTAAATTTTATTTAAAGTTCACAGCAATCTATGCAGCTAGTGCAGTTTTAGGTTAAGCATATTTTATCCATAATTGCTATATTTGGTTCTCAAGTTATTATTGTAGTTCCTTGGGGTACATTTAAATCCACCTTATTGTAATAGATTATGGAATATAGTGGCTAATGTGTCTAATGTAAAATAAATGACTATAATGATTTATGATCCAGCACTTCAGTTTTATTGAACATAAGGATCATTGTACTAAAATGGATGGTGTATTGCTGGTTTAGCATAAAATACTGAATAACATATTCAACGAAATGAATGGATTGGCCAGTTCATAATATTCTGGCCCTTCAGCTGAGAGGTCTTTAATAAGCAAGAGTGTCATTACACTTGAAAATGTATGTGTAGGTAATCCATTATCCAGAACAATGACAGTGATCGGATGAAGCTCTTATTAAAGAAGGGCCCTCCTTACAGGGAAATACAGAGCACTTCCCTGCCTGTGGGAAGCTGTGTTGTGTGTCTGTATGTTTCTGATTTTGTTAAAGTGGTTAAAGCAGTCTTTAGTGCTGTTGAATTTAAAAATTCCAGGTTTGGAGTGGGGTTTATAAGGTGCTTTTAAAGGTGGAAAGCAATGACAGTAGGCTCTGGTTTGCAGGGGCAGATGCTGAAGTACATGTTTGCTGGTTGTACCTATAGGTTATATTTTTGAGCTTTTCATTTTTTTTCTCACTTGAAGGCCAATACAAATTACACCTTTGCAGGCACCTTACTTCTGTTTACATCGAGCTTTGGCAGTATTGTCTCCTACTGAGTGTCAGGAAGATTGATGAATGTCACAAAGGGCGATACCTCTGGGAGTATTGCTGGGACAGCTTGCCTTGGTGCCACCAGCAATGCTTGCTTTTGGACAATCACAGCCAGCAATGTCCCGACTTAAACCCTTGACTTCCTGGGGTTTAGCTTCAACTCTTTCACTTTTTGACCTCAAAAAGGAAGAAGTTTTTTGTTAGGAGGAGGGAAAATTAATAGGAGTCATAACACAGACAGAATACTTGAAATTTTATCTGTCTATTAAAGCATGTCTTTAAAAACAAGGAAACAAAGCTAAAATTATGAAAAAATACAGAGAACGGAGATGGTGTTTTAAAATACATATTCAAAGGTAACATATTCAAAGGTTAGATAAATGTAGATGATTGTTTACTTTATTTTCGCATTTTCCTACAATCAGAATAGGATATCAGGTTTTAAAAGAATATCTTCCAGGAGTGTGCTTATAATAATTTGTAGTAAAAGTCACATTTTGTTATGTAATGGAGAGAGGAAAAAAATAATATGTTTTGGGGAGGTTATCCTGGAATAACTCCACAGCCATTTTCTTAATTGTGCTTGGATAAAGCTGAAAGACACAAACTATTAAAAAAGCATATTTGAATTCATTATGCCCATTGTAAAAATGAATAAAGAACTCCTCTTGATATAATTACAGCTTAAACTTTTAAAAGAAACATGATCAAAGTACAGTAGTTTTGTTACAGCACTTGCAGACATCTCCCCACTTAAACAAGATCTTACCAGCATTTTGAGTGGGAAGGACTTTGTTGCTGCTTTGTCATCTATTACTAGCTTTTCCTGTCAGTGAGCACATCTTTTGGCAGACATGCAGGGAGAGTTTTAAAAGGATTCAAAATTATTTTGGGAAAAACCGAAGCACCTACAGTTGCAAAAACACACCTTCAAATTTTTTATGTATTCAAAACCATTCAGGCTGGCTTTGACATGTAATTGGATCTTGTTTTATAGTTGAGCCATTTCAAGTTTTTAATTTCTTACATCTTAGTGTTTTAAGTAGATCAGTCATACCAGCATGCTCAGAAAATCCTAAACTAGCTGCAGCTGTGTTTCTAACGCAGGCACAAACTGCATCGATCGCTATGGTGGGCTGATCTGGCTTCTTCTAGTCTTAATTATTCTACATATATATATATAGTTTTGGTGGTAACAAAGTTAATGATACTGCTTTGCTGAAGCCTGCCATCAAAGTTGCCTTGCTGCCTTAAACTTCCAGATGGTAAGGTGTATGTTTTGAAGGAGGAAAGTAGTCGGAGAACATGTTGACTCTTGGTTGACTCCAAGCTCAAGTTTCTTCTCAGTATCAATGCAGTATGACAGCATGAGAGCCTCTGCTTTAGTGGCCTAGGCAGGCTTGAGCAGAGGTCCCTACAGAGCTCTGAAGACTAAGCATGTTGGAGCAGCCTCCTGCTGCCGCTCATGCGTGGTTGTGTTGCAGCTCACATCCCCAGCGGGGTGATGAAGCAGCCTCTTGCTGGCCTTGTCACCTGCTACAGCTGCTGTCACCGCATGGGGACATCTGCAGCATGGTGACTAAGGCCACATAAGCTGATGCAGGATGATGCCCAGAGCTGCTGCCATGCTGGTTGTGCCCCTACAGATTCCTGGGAGATTAGTGAGGTGGCACTTCTGGGATGTGGCTGTTGAGGGAGAGACAGGCCCCAGCTCACCCCCTTTCCCCCTGTGTTTGAGCACAGGCACATCCCACAGTGAGAGTGCAGATGTGTTTTATCACCTATCCCTGCATGCAACCCCCCTGCCCATCGCCAGGACCCATCATGGAGGAGAATAACTCAGTCTCTGAAGCCAAATTATGACTCTCCCTATTTCTGAAAGCCCTCTGAGTCTTTCCTTTGCCATGGACATCTGGTTTTCACATCACAGTTACTTCAACCCGTAAGCTTCCACAGGAATTTTAAATAAAATATCACTACTAACCAGATCCGTGGGGGAAAGCAGTGGCTTTGCTCACAAATAGGCACATTGTCGAGACTGGAGAAAAAGGGGGTTCTTTCATTCACACTGGGTTACATCACTGAGCGCCAGCCAAATGGTGGAAAATAGCGAGAGCTGTTATAGGAACAAGTTTATGTGCTGCAAATGCAGGAAACATCATTGCTAATGGTGCACATCTGATGTGTATTCAGGCCTTGGCTGTACCATTTCAGGAGTAGGAGATGGGCCAAGTGATGGCCTGGGAGCTGTGGGCATCACATTGCAGGAGGGTGGTGCTGGCATGGCAGGGAGGTCTTGTGGGTTGGAAAGAGGCTTTCCTGCACCTCTGCAAAGGCATATGTGAACGTCAGGATTTATCTCACCCAGTTGTAGACATCTCTAAAACTTATCCACTAACCCATTACTGTAAGCCCCCTTGACAGGCAGTGAACAAGCACTTCCAGAGCGACTGTCTAGACAGGATGATACTGAGGTATGCTTATAAATACCTACTAAATGTAGAAAGAGCCTTGATTGACTAACTGAGAACTAGACATCTAACTTCTAGATGCTGAAATTAAGCCAGATACTGTCTCTTCTTTTAGCTCTCCTTGTGCCTCTTTGTGCGTATCTTACAAGTCTCGGTAAGTGTGTGCAGAATAAATTAAAAGGTCTGTAACTGCCTCTGCACATATTTATGATTTTAAAATAGTAACGAGGTCCTGCTGTAGGAAAATTTTGTTAAATCCCTGTTTAGTGAAGATCAGTGACAGCCTAAGCACATATGTCTCCAGATACATATATATGCATATCTATCTATCTATAAAAAACCCCATGTCTTTATGTTTTTGTAAGAAAATTTTCCTGTTAGCATGATTTGCTGGATGTATTCTACATTTGTTCTTCTGAATGAGTACAATAAAAAAATAGACATAAAGAAATAAAAAAGACATTTTCTGATGGAGGAGAAATTTTGGCATCCCAAGGTTTGTCAAAGGATGAGGAACATTCTCCTTTATCTGAATGTGGGTTAGATGTAGGATTTCTCATAATAGAAATGCTTTTATACTGTATAGAATCAGTGTAAAAATGAAAATAAATTTAGTAACTTATTGTTTGCATTAAACATGGGATCATTTCTGTGGTGTGTACATCCAGCCTTTTTGAAATTGAGTAAGATTTATGCACAGATTTCCATGGTGTTTTACAGAAACTTTTTTGTTACAAAACATTCATTTGACTGTGTCTGATGATATAGAATATTCCTGCCAAGTGCTCAGATTTTCTTCACATACTTGCATGATTTGTATGTGCAATGATATGTGTGAGTTATGTGCTCTTTATTATTTAAAACCATGTGTGTGTGTATATATATATACACACGTGTCCACACCTATCTGTCTGTGTGTGCACAGCATATAGAAAGGTGAGGATTATTCTTTTATTTCCAGTTTCCAGGTTGGTTTTGTTCCTCTCAACATGTAGGAACCATCTCTTTTTTGCCATATGAAATGTTGTCACTGAGTGGGGACTGCACAGGCCACGTGCTGCCAAGAGCTACCTTCCCTCTCTAATTTCTGTGGAAAGGGGTCACACCTCTTCTGGTACCTTGTCCTGGAGTGCTCCTGCTCCAGCACGCCTCGGCCGCAGAGGGACAGAGTGGCAGGGAGCGTTGTTGGTCTGAGCTCAGCTTGCCCACCCTGCTTTCTGCCATCAGTAGAGGCACGCACTGGTATTTTAATTATTTAAATGGAAACTTCACAATATCAACTGGATTCTGTAAAGTTACACACAGCAGTTTCCCAGATTCTCTCACTCAGTATTTGCTGCACTCTTTGCCTTTGCATTTGCAGAAGTTTCTTTTTCAGAACAGTGCATTTCTCACCATGCTCAGACCAGGCAAGTAAAACATGCATAATGCAGCATGCATGGTTAAAAACCCCTCAAAGATTCAGAGGGCAGAGGAGAGTTTCATGTCTCCATAGTGCTCTTCTCTGCTATGTGGCCTTATTTGTGGCTGGTAGGACGTTCAACTTGGTTTACAAATAGAAAGCCCAGCCGGGTCTTTTCCAGGCTGTGGAGCCCAGTTTGTAGATGGAGTTAAACAGTTTCACATTCCTGAAGAGAACAAGAATGTTTTCACAGTGGAATTTGCTCTGTGTGAATTACAGGAGTTTATTTTTTCAGGATGAACTCCTTGGACAGTTTTTTTTGTTTGCTTGTTTTTTTAAAGAGGAGATGATATGCTACGAAAATATCTACTGTAGTAAGTAACGCTGTTGTTATTAAGGCTTGATTGGGAAAATTTGGGTTAAATAGTCCATGTGCTGTTGAGGAGGGACAGGAAGAAACATGTTGCAGTATTTTCTCCTCACTTCTGTGTGCAGAGTAAGCTGTGGTAAGCTCACACAGTTATGCTATGCATTGGTTGCTGCCAGGTATTTTCTATCGGTATTTCCTGGGGAGTGGGACACGATGATGCTGCATGGGGCACATCCCTGACCAAACATGCCTGTTACTGAGGCTCTGCCAGTGAAGAGATTCTGTGTCACTGAGGTTCCTGAAATGCTTTTTCCAAGAAGGGTTTACTTTGGGTTTAGAAATAGGACAAGAAACACTACGTGAAGCTAAATATTAATTTTGTTGCTTTTCTGGCAAGAAGGCCAAGGAAACAGAGGGAGTTGTATTATTCCATCATGCAACATTAGCTGCATGTCACGTGACTATGTGTGGAGGGAAGTTTTATTATCTTATAATTTGAGCTATAAGGGCAGGATTGAGTTTTGCCCTTAGACAAGTTCTCTAGGCTCCCTGTGGGTCTCAGTGGGAGGTTTGTGTGCTCATCCGTGGGCAGAAATCACTTACAGCTTTGGAGTTTCCACACACAGACGTGCTCCTGTGAGGTCCCTCACTCGAGCTGTGGGGACTGGCCTTATCTCACAGCATCTTTTGCAGAGGAATGAATTAATCAGCCTCATCTCTACCACAGGGTACACACAGATGGATGCCAAAAAGCATCTGGTAGGAAATACCCTTTTGTCCCAGTTAAAATGCTCATGTAGTCACGCTGAAGTTCTGTTTGGATTGGACATCCTCAGAGACGGTATTAATCTGATGCATGCCACTGATGTCTTGGGGATGAGTGGTCACTCAGAAAGACCTCAATTCCCCTGGTCTGGGAAGCTGGTTCAGGTGCCTTGGATCACCTGTAGGAGGACTTTCTTCTTTCAGACATGGTTGCCAGACAACTGGAAGATAAGAAGAATGGAACAGGACAAAGAAACAGCAGCAACACATGGGAGCCAGGGGCTACTTTGAACTTTTGTAAGAAATTATGTGCTGTCCTCTGCCAGGGATGGCAAAGATGACAACAGCTCTGGGCCACAGAACCAGTTTTTGAGCTCATCGAAGCAATACAGGCATTTTGTAGATATTCCATCTCCTTTTCTGCTCAGGGAGAAGTATAGGAGAGCTGTCTTGACCTTCTTCTGAAAGGCGAAAAATCTTTGAAGGAAATAAGCTTAAATAAACTTTAAAAGGAATTCAGGAAGTCCTTCTTTAGGGATTTGTGTATCACGTGTGGCGTTATCCTGTGTATTTCACTGCTGTGCTGCAGTGAAGGATTTCCTATGCTGTCTTTTTAACCAGACCAATATACTGCTTACATTGACAGAAAAAGTGAGATATATTCTGCATCATCATCTCTTCCACATTAAACCTAATACATATTTCAAGGCAATGGCAGAAAAAGTGGAGTTGTAAGCTACCCCCTCTGTCTTTTTTCATTTTTTTTACATCCAGAATATGATATGACCTATCCTAGATACACAAAAATAAAATTAATGAATTGCACAGGTTGTGTGAGACAAGCTTTGATCTACAGAAGCAACATAATATGAACATTGGATTTTGCTGTATTAGACATTAAAACACAGTCCTAATCAGAAACCTTAATCAAAGAGCTTATGGTGAATATTAGCTTCTATTCCAGAGTAGCAAATGCTTTACATTTCATCATAGAATCAAATGATCCATAGAAGCTAAGTTTTTTTATATGCTGTATTTTCACTAGGTTAGGTTATTTTATATGCATAACTTGATAACAGCCTGTTTCGTAAATGCACTGTCTAGAGGTAGTGATTTTTTTTAAGCAAAACCAAGAAGTGGGCTCAGCACTTCCCACACGTTAAAACTGGAACAATTGAAATTTTATGCAGTGGAGGACTGGAAGCATGTTGTGCAACAGGAGAATGAGTGTCAGCTCAAAGAAGACATGAAGAGGGGAGGCTGAAAGAGCCCTGTGTGTTTAGTCTAGCAGAGTGCAGGCTGGGCAGTGACACGGTGTATGCTGAGTACCCAGAGGGGAAGGCTGCTACAGGGGAAGGTGATTAGTTACACCTAGAGGACAGTGTGTGCACAGGAGTACTCTGGGAATGCACAGGTCTGAAAATGAATGCAGTTTGTAGAGGAAAGGAGGTTTGCTGGCCAGCAGAGGAGGGGAGTTCCAGAGCAGCATCCCAAAATCATCTGCAGGGACATAAGGTGATGTCCCTTGTTTTGTGAGTGGGCTTCAATAACAGAGTTTTGAGGGCAGATGCTGATTGGAGGCTATAATCAGGCATGTCCTCTACCTTCCTGCAAATCCTCCAGTCCTTGGAAGAGTCACTTGATTTTGGCACATGCAAACATGTAAGTTTTTTTCACTTAAGACTTAAAGTTCACTGAAAGAAGTCATTGATACGTACTATTTTTGAGGAATATGCTAGTCTTTCCTCCACAAATAGGAGGAGGAGGAGGCACAGATGGTGGGGGGAGGTGCCTTCTGCTCATTGCCACTAACAAGGCAGCGTAGGTGAGGGCATCTGTGTGTTATATCCACATTTATGTGCCAGTGATGGACATTTCCTGTTGCTGCCACATTTCTTCTGGGAGACTATGCCCCCTTCATGGCTTGGGATTGGTTTGTTCTTTGGTGGATTACACACAAGACAGAAGCACTCATAGGGCTGCTAAGACTGAAGGATTCTCCTAACCATTTGTGAAGCACAAGTGCTGTTCGTGAAGGTATGACTGGTCCACCACAACATGCCCATGTTTTTGAGGGACATGTAGATCCAGGCATACTCATTTATATCCTTCTCCTCACGTTTCTGTGTGATTTTTCTGAACTGAACTGAATGGCCTGAATTATGGTACTCATTACCTAAAGGTTAATGTTTAGTATTGTGATGATGGAAGTATTTTGTTTTTTCCCTTCCGTACCACAGACTGTTCAGGGAAAGAGGAAAAAACACTCAGGCCTTATTAAATCACTCATGGGCCTGGTGTTAGCATGTCTCACCCCTGTGTATCGTAGTGTTCCCAGGGCTGTAGGTAGAGGAAAGCACCGTAAGTAACACCCAAATAGTCTGCCTCAAACTGCAAATGTGGGGATGCATGGAAGAGTAAAGAAGCATTTTGACAGATGTGGTAGCACTAGAGGTTCTCAGTTTTTAGGGATGAAAATCTCACTTGAAAAAATAAAAGGTATGCTGAGTAGTTTTGGTTAGGGAACCAGGCCACTCATGCAAATAGAAATATGGTCCTTGTTTTTACTACAAGAAACTGTCCAGGGATCCTTCAGTGATACAACGTGGTGTAGCGTTCAGGCTACGCAGTGAATCCTGGGTACATAGGGTGGACATCTAGAGATGGGCTACAAAGAGCACAGGCAGAATGAAAGGAGGTGTGAAATTCTGCAGAGCAGAAAGGATACAACATGCCAGGTACCACTGCACTTGCATGGCAGTGTTTTATGGTGGGGGCTGCTTTTACTGCATATAGGATGAGAATACAGGAATTAGGGACCATTTTGATGATGTATTGATTTTGATTGCATATGCCACAAATACTGGATTAAAAAATCAGACTGTGGCACCCAAATGTTCCATGAGTTCCAGATATTTACATTATTTCATTAAAAAAGCAGGGAAAATAAAGAAGTTCTCAAATTCACAGTAATTCTGAGGTAATCTGAATGGTATAAGAATAATAAGCAAAGACCTGTAGGGGTAAAACACTAGCCATGTTTGTTCTCAGCCATATCTGCAGAGAGTGTATGGCAATTTTCAGAGCAGGCAGACAGCTACCAACATTTTTCTTCAAAAGGGCAGAATTTGACTTTTACCCTTTACAAGAGCATTGAGTCGCCTGTCTGAGGAATCTTCATTTTGCCTGCAATCAGAAGGGGCACTGTGTGGACTAATGTTGATGTCATTTCTCAGCTGAAGCCGGTTCTGTCTAAAATATCAGGGCCCAGACAACTTTATAGCAGCAGAGCAAATGAAAATACCTAGTTCTGTTTATAACTTCTCAACCGTATTCACACTTTGGATGCCAGCTTTTACAAATAATTTCTAGATACTGCAAGAAAAACATTCTCTGTAAAGGTCAAACACTGGACGAAGCCTGTTTGGCATCATATGCGTGATTCCATACGTTCACATGTACGGTGACCCAAATTTAACCTTGGCCAAAGATACTAAAGCACTGTCAGAGTCAGTACTTGCACAGGGATTGCCTTTGACATGGTATTTCCTAGATCATTGCAACCTATGGGAGCTGCTAATTATCTGTGGATAACCAGAAAGGTAATACCTGTAATTTCCTTATCACCCCAGGCTGTCTACTCACAGTTGCAGTGTGTTAGTATGGGATGCCAGTATTGTGCAATGTGGCTAAAATCTACAGTGACAAATGACTTATGAGCCATTTTCAAGGTGACATTTTGATCAGGGAGCTTGTGCCAAGTGTTTTCTATTAAGCATTTCATTTCACTGCATGGTTAATCAGCAAAAGATTCCTCCAAAAATCCATTATGTCATATGTCATATGTAATATGTCAGGACCATTTCTCCTTGCTCAAAATGAAGGAGGGACAACAAATGCTTGAAAAATAGCAAATCTTATTTTTGCTTAAAAGTCAGAAAAAAAGGCCAAATAAACGTGTAGCTTTGCTTCCATCCTTGTTTAAAAGCTATCTAGATGAGAAACCAAAAATGTAAAGATTTACACAGCTTGACATGTTCTTCATTATGCAAATACTTTCAAAAGCAATGCTAGCCTGTGTAGCGTTATGATATTTGATAAAATCAGTATTAACTATGTGTGTCTTTTGAAGTTGTAATAAGTCTGGGTCATTTTATATGACTGCAAAGACCTCTTGAAATATAGATCAAATCCCCAGCATGTTTTCCTTTCTTGGCAAACCCTTTTCTACATCTAGAAGGATCAAGTACTAAGACAACCTGCAAGCTTGTATCAGAATTGGTCTTTCTTTTCCCTTTCTGTAAACGAGAAATGAATTTTATATACGCTTACCAACAATATGCTTCTCTTTTAAGTCAGGGTCAGCATAGATTCAGTTTTAAATGTGCTTGAACCTTGTTCTTGACTAGTTGATTCTGACAGGACTACACATGTATCTTGTTTACTTAAGGCAGGAGGTAGTCTGAAACTCGGTTTCCTCTTACTAACCATCGCAGTAAGATGTCTAAATGGTTTCCAACTTGCCAGCTTTTAGCTCAGGCTGAACTCCTTTGAAATCTTCAAGGACTGTACAATCCATAGACTCATTTACAGTCCTCACTTCTGTTTTCAATGTCAGTAACTGTGAAGTAACAAACTGCTGGGCAGACTGGCAAAACACCCTTGTGAAATGTGCACACAAAATACTCTGTTTCAAGCCTCACCCATCCTGCTGTGTGGTAAATGCCCCAAAAGGGCAGAAAGAGTGTATGTCTCTTCTGCTTCAGAAAATCCAGAAAACCCCAGTTAGATACTTAGCAGTTTTTAGGGACTATCAATTAGGGGGTACCAAAATGGGAATAATTTCTTAATGTCTTTCATTGTGCAAAGTAAAGAAATAGGAACTTGACTCCTGAAACAATCTTATCACAAAATAAATCTTCCTATAAAGGCTGTGGTGAGGCTCAGGCATATATTAGGAAAACAGCCTGATAGTTTCCATGTGTCAGTCACAAAGACCTGCAAATAGACTGTGGCACCCTATTCTGGCTTAAACACTTCCAGCAACTATTGGCATTGGTGCTGGTCTTGAGAGAAGAGACCTGGCAGAACCAGGTGCTTCTCAGTAGTAGTCCAACCTTACAGCTGAAAGTGCATTATGCTTTAAACCTGTTGTTGGAAGTTGTCTGCTCTTATTTATATTCTTCATATATCACCTTTTCCTTATTGTCTCCTGACAGTCATTGCCTCTGAGACCTGTTAATGATGCAATGGAGAAACCCTTGAACTTCCACAGAGTTTAATTTTCACTGCCAAGCTTTGTCAGGTTGACTGAACAACACAGGAGCCACCCACAGTGGATGCCACTGTGGTCCTTCTCCCAGAGGTTAAGACATTCAAATGCTGCAGGAAACAAGTGCCTACTATAAACACTTCCCCTATCCACCCAGTTCTTCACTTGGACAACTGAAAGTGGAAAAACCAAGAAGTATGCAAATCCTTTATACAAAGGGTATGATACTCAAGATTTCTTTTGATTCTCTTTGAACTACAAATTATTTTCAGCATGAGAACCACCAATAAACAATTTGAAACAGTTTTAAATTCTCCTTCAAAACTAGGCTTGATGGGGCTCTGGTCTACTGGAAGATTCTCTGCCCATGACAGAAAGGTTGGAACTAGATGATGTTTACAATCCCTTCCAACCCAAACCATTCTGTGAGTCTATGATTCTGTGCCATGTGAGCTCCATGAGACCTTGATTCTGTAGGGAGGAGCTATTACAGAATTCCTTACTTTCTTCTGTGGGATGAGGTTTACTTTGACATCAAACCAAATGGAGGGACAATCACCATGGTTGGTGTATCCACTTATATTATAACCAGCCCTTTTCCTGAACCCTTGTCAGAAATTTCTTTCAGTAAAGATTTTTGATGGTCAGACTCAATTTGTAGTGAAGCTTCTGCTTCTCAGTACTTATCCATTCTGAAGAGGCTTGACTAGTGCAGAGCATCTCTCCTACAGGGCATGGAACTACTTTTCTGCAGTATCCTACCTCCCTCTGAAACCACTTTCTGTACTATTCTCTGAAAATAGCCTGTAACACAGTCCCTATGTCTCTGCTTTCTGAGGACATAGACCCTATCAAGCAGCATTCTCAGCTAGAAATTCACAGTCAGATGTAGCTCCCTTTGCTTTGCAGTTGGAGAGGACAGCATTGCTGTTTTAAGGTCTCCAGTAATGAAGAATAAAGACCAGGCATAAAAGTCACAGGGGGCAGTTGGCCTAGCACATCTGGAAAAGTAGAAATGAGTGAAAAACTTAGAAAGCCCATTATATAAGTATGTGACTTATTATTTCTCTATTAGCAGGAAAAGGCAGACTGACCAGGTGTATTTATGCAGGCTGTATTGTCCTGACTCTGGCTTTAAGCTGGGAGGATCATGGGCGAAACAGCACCAGAGCAGAGAGGGATACCTAGGGAAAGTACTGTTCTTATCAAGAAAACCCTTGTTGCAGTTGTGCTTATTTGGGGGGCTTTGTTGACAGTCTTTGTGAAGCTGGTTTGAAGTGATTTAGAGGGCAGCCTGGGAGAACCCAGACTGATGTTGCAGCTGCTATAAGGAACCTTATACAAACCCTTAAGATAGTGGGTTAGTGTCCTGTTAGTGTTAGAAATAGATTTTTGTTGGAAAAAAATGAAAGTATATAATTATATAGTTAAATGCCAAATAAGAAACCAGAAGAAGGACAATGGTTAGCAGGGATGAAATTCAGTGGGACTTTTTTTGTTCTCTTGAGACTATTTTTTACCTACCAGCAAAAGTGCCTACAGCACGTCCTCTTATTTTGCAAATCACCCTAAACGATGCATTCATACTCTAATAATTTGTTTCCTCCTCATAAATGAAGGCACATTTATGTTTTTATGCTTTGATAAAGCCGTTACTGTAATTTTTTTGCAAAACCCCTTGCTAAGGTACCTTAATTGATGCAGGTGATAATACTGTCTGAGCCTGGCAGGGTGAATCGGAAATCTTACCACAGTCTGTGAAAGTAAGTAGCAATTCACCTTCCTCCCTACTGGGCAGTAAGTAGGAAAACATACACTCACATACACCAAAATGTTCTTTCCTTAATATCCTTGTCTCTGGTCCCAAGGATAAGATTTGTTTGTTTCCAAATATGCTCCTGTGCTACTCATAAAAACACTGTCAGAGTAGTATTTGTATGATACATTTGACAGGAACAAATACTGGGCATACTTGATCCTTTTAATCTGTTCAAGAGGCTGACTTGGGAAGTGCTGTGCCCTCAAAAGCCCTGGTCACTTTAGGAGATGCCAGAAAACAAACAAACAAACAAACAAAAAACCACATTGGCAGTGCAGGCAGCTGTGTTTGAAGTTTAAAGGTGCCATTTCAGCAAGAGGAATGAGAGACAGGTTTTTCTAAGAAGGAAAAATGAGTGATTGTTGAAAAGGTAAAAGAAAACAGAATTGAGGAGCTGCTCTGTGTATATGATGATGGATTATTACTGCTTTTTCTGGCTATGAGCAAGACTTTCCCCAAGTGTGGGGGAGAGTGGGGAGTGAGCAGTTTGACAGGGCAGTAAGATCACTTAACAGTAGAGAAGACATTGTCAGTTAGCTTTGCCAGACAAGGATGAAATAAGTAGTATGGCTAGGTACAAACCTCTTTTAACTAGATCAAACGTCAGTGAGCTACTCTTTTATTATTTATAAGTCAACATAAAAGCGTAAGGACCTTTACTGCATTGTCCAATGCTTCCCACAAAATAGTATGGGCTGAAGTACGTGAGGACTGTGCCACCATGACAAGACTCAAGGTATGAAGAGAACAGATGGATATATCAGTGCTCATGTCCTTCCTTAGGGGAAAATATGATGTCCTCATTAAGTTATTGCTATCTGTATTTCTTAATTACCGTGTACTCATTATATGGGCTGTTATTACTGACCATTTATACAAGAATATCTTTGAAGCAGTGTTAATCTTTCAGACAAGTACCTTTTGAATTCAGTAAGCTAGTTTTGATTTCTTTTAGTAATTATTTTTAAACTGTACTCAGATTGTTGAAAACATCCTCTGTGATTCATGTGATTATTTTTTTATTCCATCATGGATTTTTTCTGCCTCTTGGAACACTAATGCTGGTATTAGTGTTTTTGCTAGCAATTGTTGGTTCTTTCCCACATGTCTGGAACTGATTTTGTTCTCTGTGTTTTTAATGGAGCTGGAGTGAATGAAGCTCTTTGTTTAGCTTTCTTTCTGTGCCTCAATATCATTAGGTGTCTGAAAAATGTAGAGCTTCTGTGGCACTTCACAAACATTAACACTGACCATGCCCAGCTTTGCAGGAATTTTAATGTTGGCCTTTGCCTTCACCTGGCACATAACTCAGGCTCAGTCCAGCTGTGTTTCAGAACCTCTGGGTATCTAATAGAACCACGTGGCCCTGTTGCACATGCCTGTGTAATCAGCATCCTCACTAACATCACCACTCATAATTTTAGCGTCTGCTCCGTATCTGCTGCTCTCTTAGTGCTGCTTTCCCAATAGCTTTGTCTCAGTGAGCAAGACTCAGAAGGCATCTATTCCCCCTCTCTGCCTCTCCATTCTTCCACCCTGCAGTGTACCTCTTGGATGACACAGTTTCTAAAAATCCCATTTAAAAATAGAAGCGTATTAATAAATCTGTTTTATTAGGGGAAACACATTCAATCATGTAGAATTTGAAGGCTCAGTGCTTGCCAAGTAACTGTGTTGCACTCAACTCTTTGGCACCAAAACACTAAGCTGAAGGCTGCCTTCTGCAGGTTGCTGGATGGTGTGCTGGGAGGGGCTGGTGTTACTGGTTGGGTAGCATTTTCTGTGGCAGTCATTGGATTCTGAACCTTTTTCAGTGACACATGCTGATGTGCCTCTTCCCACATCATCCTTCTCTTCCATCTCTCCTTCTACCGTGGTTTCCATTGCCCTCCCCCCTCTTCCTTATGCTTCTCCACTCTGTGACCCTTTACCTCTTCGAGCCTTCTGTTGCCTGATCTTTCCTGCTGCACTGCCTTCAGTAGCCTAATTTTTCCAGAGCCTCTTGCCTCCCGGTTACAGCTCCACTGGCACAGGTGGTCGGGTCTGTCCACCTTAGGTCATTATAGCTGCAGCAGCTCTTGGTTGCATTTGGCAAGTGCCAGAAAAAATTCCTTCTATTTCCATAGTAACAGTTAAAATTACAGAGAACAAGCAATGTCTTGTAATGCTCTAGTTCTGCCTGGTCCTGTTGGGACTGCAACTGTGTGAGAGCTTATGGTCTGAATGGTTGTCTCCCATAAATAAACCCCTTTTGAAACCTTGCTGGTTTTATCCCAAGGGCTGTGGGCATATGAGTCCTATCATGAGATGGCTGTTAGGGCATTTGTCTGTCCTTCCAGCCGCAGCTGCTCTGGATGATTTCTCTGGAGTGCTGAGAAGGGCGTGGTGGTGATTGTCCTCTGCCTTGGCTGGAGGAGGCAGTGTGTTTCTTCTGCCATTTTATTTTCTCTGGTCATGCTTTAATCAAATTTTCTGAATTGGTTCATTTACCTATGGTTGAGTGACAGTCTACATTCTTGTGGATTTGGTGTTAATGAAGGCTCTGGCTCATTCACATTACATTGGTGGAAGTGGTGTGCTTGTCTTTGGATTTTTTTGGCTTCTTCATCTTATTTTAATTTGAATTAGATGTTATGATTGAAAGCCAAATTTTTACTTCAAATCTTTTGCTTTGACCGGGTGATTCTGTGCAATGAAGTTCGTGAGTTTCATATTTTAGAGTTTGAAGAGTGTTCTTGGTCATTTCCTCCCCTTGCTATGCTGGTCTTTCTCCAGGTTGTCATGTCCAGCCATGGGAGGGCTCCTGGGAAGATCTCACAACACTCGGACTCCAACCACCCCAGCCTGGCTGTATCCTGCAGATATTCAGTGCTCATGGCAAAGCCATGACCATGCCCCTAGGACTGGTCAGTGGTATCCATGAGGCCATAGGGAATGCTTTCTTTCTCTCTGCCAGTCATGAACTATTCTGGATGATCCTGCTGCTCTGATGCCGTGCCTCTGCCGTAGAATCCTTGCTGTGCTTGCCTGACCTTAGCCTTTGTGCTTCGCTGTGCTTCATTTCTTCACTTTCTTCCATGTTTGTATATTCTAGAGTTTTCTTAATGGATTTTTTCCCCACAAACACTTGAGAAGACTGGCGGCTGAAGGGCTGTTTGGACTTTTTGAGTAATGTTGTTATGAGCTTGGCTATACTCTCCCATAGTAAAAACTGCTGTCCACTGTGTTTAAAGGCTTGGGGCTGCTGGGGAGCATCTGATTTATTAATGGCCTCTTTTCAGCTTCCTCCTCATCTTAAGAAGATATAAGCAGGTAATTAGCTAGTTGCCAAGAAAATAGTGGAAATAAACCCTAGAATTCCTCCTTGTAAAATGATTTATTTAACAGTTTTATTCTGACATGTGTGTTTTATGTTTTAATCATCTGTCTGTGGCTGTGAAACAGGCCAGGTCTCTTCATCTTCTGGTGTTAAATTTTAGAGGACTATTACTACTTGATTTTGTTTTTTGTTGCTGAATGTGAGTGTTTATGTTGGCTTTCTGGTAGATGCTTAATTGGATTGTAACTGATTTTACACTAAAGACTGATGTCCCGTTTTCTTTTAGCCCTATCTGGATTGCTCTGGTTTCTGGAAGGAATCAATATTCAGAAATGTATTGAACTCTTTTACTGTGGCTTTCCTTCAGGGACGTTACTTACATTTGATTATCAGTTGCCAGGGTGATGGAGGTGTTCAGGTACCTTGAGTAATGGCTCTGTTCCTTTTACAGTTGCTGTTTGGAACTGGAGTTCTGGTATCTGCAGATATTTCCACCCAAATGCTGATATAAAGGAAAAAGGCTAGCAGCTGTTGTCAGGGCTCTTCCAAGTGCCTTCCATTCCCTTTCATCCTTCCTGATAATTTCCTTTGATGGTAATTCTCTTTTTCCAGTTTCCAAAGCTCATAATCTCAAAGTCCTTTTTCAGTCTGAGCCTTCTTCAGAAGCCCGTGTTAATCAGATTATTTGTGAAACAGCTTTAGTATCACCCCAGTAATCTTTATAGGTATTGAATGACCTGTACCCTTTGTCAGGATCTTACACTAGGTACACAACTCTCTTGAATTATCCTCTGTTACCTGTAGGCAGTCATACTTCTGCTTCGCTCAAGCATTTTCTGTTTGTACAGATCTCATTTGTCTTTCAGATCATCAGAGTCTCTAAGCATCATTCTTCTCTACTGAAACAGACACAATAATGTTTGAAGAAAAAGATTGATGTCTGTAACTCATCACTTGCCACTTTTATTCACTGGTAGAGCAAGAACATGAATTGACCAAGAAGAAAAATCTCTTTCTTAAAACCAGAACCTGGCAAGACTTTTGTTTGAGGTGCTGAGGACTTATATTTACAATTAGGCTCCCCAGGGAAGGCCAGAGGGATTTACAGTAAATATCAGGGTTTGAATCCAGAACTGCTGACAAACCAGCTTCCTTTTGATAGATGGATTCATTATCACTTTCTAATTACAAGCAGATTTCCATGTGTGTTCACCATGTTATAAATGAAACCTGTCCATTGTTACACAGTGATGGCCTCTGGGTCAGCCGTAAGGGATCTATAGCTCCTCTTCTGTCATTTGGCCAAATTAATCAGATGTATTTTTAACAGATAACCTTTACAAAAGTGACTGATTAATCACTTGGTAATGCAGACTGCTATCAAGCTCATCATCTCCAAATAAAGGAAGGAACTCAGCAAGACTACAATATGTCAAATGCATCAGTCTCAGTGTGTTAAAATACTTTCAGGTCCAGATGCTACTCTTCTAAAAGGACAGAAATCTGCTACATCAAACATAGATATTTTCCTGCATGTGTGGGTCAGATTCTGTGCTCAGATGAAGGCTTTCTGGTTATGCAGGCTTGCTGTCAAATTGAAACCCCATGAGTATACATCTAAGGACAGAATTTGATCACTAAAAAGTAATACAATTTCTACCAAATTCTGTCACCTGACATCAGTTTTTTTAGAACTGTGATTTTTAAGAGGGTATTGAAAGCTGTATGTATCAGTGAAACACAGTCAGTCTTCATCTAATCCTATATCCAGTGATAGATTTAAGAGTGATTTTTCTATGTTCCAGTCACTTCTTTTGAAGATAAAACAGCCTGTCTTTTAATTTCGTATTGAAGAATATGCTTGACATCTCTCAAACTGAGATTAGGTTAGCGAAGGCATACCCTCACTTAGGCTGCAAAATGAAACAAGTTCCTAATTGTCAAAAGATTAATCCTTGGCAGTCATCCAGGGCAATATTTGCTGTAGCAACTTGGTATCCATCACGGTTAGGGACCAAAGGTCTTGTCATATATGTATTCCTCGCAGCAGTGCCGTAGCAGGGTAGCACAGCCTCACTACCCTGGGCTGTTAGTCTCTGGGAAACTCTATCCATTCCTCAATTAGTGCCCTCATGGGGGTCACAGTCGTTGATGACTGAGCTATTTCTAAAGACTGAAATATAAAGCTTAGTAAAAAAAAAAAAAAAAAATTGGTGTGGGGGTTGCTTCTTTGCTTCTTGTGCATTGCAGTGTTCCATGTTAGAGGTGTTTGCATTTACTGGAAGTTTGGTCCATCAATATTAATAACAATAATATTAGTGAAATGTGATGGGTTTTTTAACTGTGAATATCACTGTTACTTGCAGTGGATACTGCTTAAATGGGCTAATTTTTTAATTTTATTTTTATTTAACTCACTTGGTATTGAACTGCTGAGCTGCCATAGCAGCACCTTCATCTGCTGGCATGGCCAGTCCTGATTTTGAATACTGACTTTTTCCTTTGGAAATTCATGGGAAGAGCAGAAACAGGGACAAGACTTTGTTGTCCTGCAAGCATAACAGAAGAATAGGTCAGTATTAAAAATGCCTCGTATAAATTACCAAAGGTAGCAGCCCTAAGTCTTCCTCTCTTAATGTAGCTAAAATCCACACAAAACCCCAGAATGCTGCCCCCATATCCTTCCTTCCGTGTGAGCCACTTCTGCTGTGTTTTGGGTGATTGCTTCAGTGTAGCTTTAGAAAATTCTTCAAAGGAAGTTTTATCTCCCTCATTCATCACAGAAATAGTGATCCAGAAAATGGTCTAATTCGGTTTGGTGTTCGTCGTTGCTGACGCTGTGTACCCTTTGACTTTTCACACTGCTAGCTGCTGAAAACTGCTTGCACATTTGCATGGCAGGAGGAAAAATGGAAAAAAATTCAATCTGCTGTACATTGAAAATTTGGGGCGGAGGGTGGGGGAGATACTTAAAAATTGGGTGCAGCTTTGTTTTCTTTGACTCCCATTTTGCATTGCTGAGCTTAACAGGCCTGCGGGGTGCTGGTAGGATCAAGACTTGATCCCTCACTGATGAGTCTCTGCCCATTTAGTGCTTTATAGGCCCAAGGGAAAGGGACAAATTGATGGAGTGTTCTGGCATGCTGCAGTCTATATTTGGATCCCTGATTTAAAGCTGACAGATGTATAAAATCCTATGTAGCCAGAAAACTCCCTAGTGAGGACACAGCTGCATATATCGATGAATCAAAGTTAGTCTTGTTAAGGCTGGCATTAATTTATATGGGGCAAGTTCCCTCCAGATCTGGTCGTGTAATATCATCACTGAGAGTAGTTTGGGCTTGTTCCACCCTGCAAGCCCTGTGCTTTTTGGATATGAATGGAGAAGACTTGTAAATCTGAAGCGCTGCTCTTCTCAGTTGCTGGGTGAATGCCATCATACCCTCATTTAGATGTGGCAGCTGTTGTCAGTTACTTAATCTCATAAATAAAATAAAGCCAAATTTCCACAAACTGAATCCGCCTCTATCACGCGGCCTCCTGCAATGCCTTAAATGAAGTGCATATTTTTGTTTCTCAGGAATCTCCCTTTATAACCCACTATACTGCTTGATTATTTCCTCTATGTCGTACAGGAAACAGTAAGTGATTAATAACCTGCCTCAGTTTTACTTTCCCCTCTTGCTGCAGCCTTGTGAAATAATGTGACCCACAGATGTCTGAGCAAAACAATCCATTGCTTTAGTGACAGATGCTGTTGGGGCTTGCTCAGTGAAAGTGAGCTACCACAGGCAGAGAAGCTCAGGTATTCCTGCTACTTTGATCATCTCTTTTTTTCTTTCGCATAAATTTTGAGCGTGCTGAAAACTCCCAACAAAGCATGACATAACCTACTCTGGAAAACAGCCTGGGGTGAGTACTAGTCCCAGAGGCTCAGGAGGGAGCTACGAAGCAGGTTTGCTGAAGAAAGGCAGATTTGGCACTAAAAACTGGCATTCACTGGCTGTAGAAATGTTGGGAGGGATGTGATGTGTGCCATATATGTCAGCGCTTGCTAGCTTCTTCCTTTACTTAAAACAAGATAATGGAAAATAAAGCCTCTGCATGTAAACAAATGAAAACTGTTGAAGTTTCATGCTATATATGTCGCCCTTTACAATTTTTAACATTGTCTAGAGTGAATGAGTGATAAAAATCAAAATCTCAGAGCTAGTTTTACTAAGATTTAATTTAAGGCTGGTGTATGGGGATAGCTGTCACAAGAAACTTCCCACTAGTAACACTCACAGAGTGGGGAAAATTCAGATTCTCATATTCATAGAGCACGAGTGCATACTGAGCCAAATTACAAGCTGATTGAACCTTTTAAGTATGGCTAATCGTTCCTACAGTCAGTGTTTAATACACTCTTCAACCATCAGCTAATGCACTGGAGTCAGCTGGGCTCATAGCTGGAGAGGGGCGGCAGCACGGGTGTGTCGCTTGTGTCAGGCTCGCTTGAGGGGTGTCACCCAAGTGCTCCGGAGATCTTTGCTTTCCTCAGTGGCTTTTACTAAAGGCGTGTTTGAGTAGTAGGGAAGAGCGAAGTTATGTTACATGTGGTAGCAGCAGAAGTGTGAAATTGTGCTACCTAAAGAAGTATGACTAAGTGGTGATACTGGCCACTCCTCTTTATGGCAAATCAGAAAAGGAAGCAGAACACACATGCACATAGATTACTCATAGCAGCTCGTTTGATCCAAGATAAAGAATTGTTGACTTGAATTCACTGTGTGAGGAAATAAATGGTTATTTAAAATTTAGATACCAACTGGAGAAACCTAGAAATGGTTTAGAGGCTCAGTAATTAATCAATTTAGAAAAGAGTTAACCAGGGTCACAAATGCTGGGGGATTGCAGGGATTTCTGCTGTTGGGGGGAGTGTAGAGTGTGTATATGTGTGTGTACCTTTTCCACCATTACTATTTCAGAAAATTTCCAATGCTGCTCACAATATCAGTGCATATCAGCATGTCATTCATAAGCATTTTGTTTCCCATCAATTTTTTTAAATAGCAAGACGAAAAAAAAAAAGTGAGTTTTGAAAAGAAGAAACAGAGATATAATTGTTCAGTGGATAGAAAGAACTGCAGTGCTTTGCAAACCCACAGTTCCTACAATCCAGTGCTTAATATAAGTAGCAAAGGTCTTGCTCTCTTGTTCCCCAAAGGCTGAGAGTTTGTTTAAAAGTCCTTAGCTCAAGGGAAGGGAGGATGTCCTGCTTCTCTGTGTTCCCTCCTTTCACCCTTACCTTAAGGTGCACCATTATCCTGCAGTAATGAAACCTGAAAACAATGGCAAAGAGTTAACATCAAGGACTTCAGCAAAACCACCGACAAAATACCCCACAATCCTGCTCCAAAGAGGTTTCTATAGAAATCTGAGTTAAGCATGGCAATTACAAAGAAGCTCAAGTGGTCTTTGCTTGAAATTGCAAATGTACCACATTGCATTATCACAAGAATTCGCATGCAAGAACAGTTTGCAGATGGTTTGCATTGGCATACTTTATGTAAACGCTCCAGGGAACAGATGGCATCATGGGTTCTTGTGGCAAATGTGAATTTATAGCGCTCACAACATGCTAAATTCTTTTGCCTGTAGCTGAAAAGCAACAAAAATAAGGTGGAAACTCAGCCCTGTAAATCAGTTTGCCAGTGTCTTTGCCATTGTAGCTATGGATAACATTTAGTTTAGTCTTTATTGTGAAATTTGGGTTCTTTTATTTGCCATCTACTTGCAATTGGGTGTGAGCGCATGTGGCATGAGTGTATGTTTATTTGAGTATGCATATGCAGCTTTTAAATTAATAGACTGATACTGTATAAAGAACAGGAAGTTGAGATCTCAACCATCATTTAATCCAAAGCTTTTGAATTTTTGATCCAAAATTGAATTCGGCTAATTCTAATTTTCTGTTAACGCATAGATTGCTCTGGGTAAGTAATCTGATTTAAAATAAATATTGGCAAATATTGTTAGAAAGGGTAAAATAACAACATAGGTTAGAATTGTGATTTACTGACCTCAGTCATACATATGCAGTGGGATGAGCATCAGGGCACATTAGTATAAAGAGTAACAGCTCCTTCTCGTTTGGACACAAGTTGGAATTTGAACATCTTCTGTAAAGAGGAGCAGTTATTTAAGAGGCAAGACCTGGGAAGGGAGGGGGGAGGAATTGTGTAAACAAGCAAGTGATACATTGAATTTGTTTGGAACTATTATATTGAACTTAGAATATAATTATTATTGCAGTATATTCCCTAATTATTTAGATGCTTGTAAAAATTGATTTTATGTAAACACAGCTTGTTCTAGAACAGCCAGGTCCTTGCAGTGAACATAAGTTGTTTAAAATTTATTGACCTGTCGTTCACATGTGTTACTTTACTAGCACTTAATGGTCTGTTTAGATAGTCTTGGTGTGTATGAACTCCCAGTGCGCTACTCCAAGCACCACACGTTGACAGGTAGCTGCCATGTAGATAAAATAAGGGGCCCTACTCCAAAGCATACAGGGACACACAATCATTAGTTATTTTCTAATCTAAAGCAGGGATTTCCTTGGCAGCCAGAGGAAAAGAATCGTTCTGATTTTGCATTATCTCTGCAGCTGAGCTCGGCCTTAAGTCCTGAACCAATATGCAGGAAGGCCAAAAGCAAACAAGCAGGAAACCCAGGCTTGCACCAAATGGAGTTGATTTAAGGAGCCTGAGCTTTGAGGGTTCCTTTTTGAATGGGCAGTGTAGACAGTGGCTGAGATTAGGAACTTGCTTTGGCTTTCAGACTCTCAGGAAAGATTTAAGACTGATAATGGAAATGTAAATTACTTTTGTAGTAGATAGAGATCACCTTAAAAACCTGCTTGTGTTAAAACTTTCTGCAGAGTTTTTTCATCCTGTGTATAAATAAAGCTGTACAGAAACAAAAACTAAAACAACAAAAAGTACTGCTTTTCATGGTACTTATTTTCCTTTGGCTCAAATGTGATTTATGCCCTTTTTTTTAATTTCTAAGGCTGCCATGTATTTTGTGAGTTGATAGTGCTTGTTTTTTAATTGTTAAGATCTCATTAAAAAATTATGCTAATGATAGGATCAGACTAGTCCCCAAGTTACTGACCAAACTTTGCTACTCTGTTTTGACCTATATGAGACTGAGTATTTTTAGAGACCATTGGCTTTTCATGTTGTGATTGTGGTTCAGCAGCATTTGATGCAAACCTTAATTTGATGCAAGCAGGGGCTGCATCCCTAAAATTCACTGCTGGAGTGGATCTGTCCTGCCCGACTCAGTCATTATCAGTGTGTCTGTGAAACATAAATACTTGGCACATAAAAAGATATTTATCTTAGCTTTAAATGTTTGGTTTGAAAATGCTGGCCCAAATTCATACTAATACTACATCATACTATCTGAAAGCCTACTGTGGCCCTGAAAATTCAGCAATGAATTTTTTATAGGAAAACGAGTTTATGTCAGTGTTTAAATATTTCGTAGGGTTCTTAAGTAAAGAATATATTATGTTACTATTTTCTTGCATAAATGAAGTTGCAAAGTTGTTCTTCTGCCTTCATGTCAGGTCAAATTCTGCTATATTGGACCAGCAGCAACTCAGAGTAACTATTATTTCCAGTGGATTTACAG
This sequence comes from Phylloscopus trochilus trochilus, assembly GCA_016584745.2. NCBI lineage: Eukaryota > Metazoa > Chordata > Aves > Passeriformes > Phylloscopidae > Phylloscopus > Phylloscopus trochilus. The sequence continues at coordinate 38,909,928 of WQNJ02000546.1, forward strand.
CTATGTAGCTTTTTGTGATGTCTACAGTATGGATAATAAAAATCAGTATCAGGTTTTGTTTGCTGTGGCAGTAAAGATGTTTGTTCACCCACTTTTCCAACTATACTGACTTCTCTATAGACTGAGCTATCCCAGTATCCCTAACTCTGAAAAACAACAGAAACCCACACCAGTTAAATCCTTCACTTCAGTGGCATGCACTTGGCTTTGAAGGCATGAATTTAAAACATAAATAGTTATGCTCATATAATTCTGTCTAGGCTCTTTTCCCCTAACACAGGATTGCAAATTTTGTTACTAGCCATCCATTAAAATTGACAATTAGAACTTAAAACAAGTAGGCAATCCTCTGCATGATATATTTGAACATAGTTTATCAGCAATGGAAACGTCATGTAAACCCAACAAATTATATATTTTGAGGTCGGAATTGAGTTCACAGAAATGCTTTAAAAAATGGTTCTCCTCAATAACTTCATTTTATTTGAGCACAAAATATGTCAATTTTGTGCTTAAGTGTCCTATTTCTTTCATACTTTTTGCCCTAGGAGCAGCAATATTAGCTCAGGAGGGTGTTTAGGCCTAGATTGTCAACCTCCAGCACTGTCTGATTTTAAATGGTTCTATTTAGTGATAAGGTATTTGCCATCAGCCCTGTTCACTAAGAGGTGGTCTCATTTTAACGTGCTGAACAGGAACAAACCCTGTTGAAGATAAGGAAGCTGCAGTGCTTCTGACAGATTAAGGCCTAGAGATTTTGCTGTTAAAAGCCCCCTTTATAGAAAGCTACAGAGTCATGTAGCTCATGCCAGCTTCTTCCCCTCTGACTGCCTGGGGGCACTGCGCTTGGCTCTCCAGTGGTTCCTGCTTTTGGGCAGGATCACTGAGAGGATTTCTATCCCTTGGGCAGCATTGTGTGGTGCTGCAGCCTGCCTTGTCCCTGGGGGTTATAGACTGGCTGGCCTTGGCTCCTTGGATGAGAGATTGGTCTCTCAGCTGCTATGGAGTGTGTCCCTTCCCTCCTGGCATCTTAACTAGGTGACCAACACCGTCATGCTGGAAGCAGTCCTGTCTCCATGTTGACAGTGGATGTCCTGGGTAGGCATGGAGAGCTTACTAGACACATTAAATGATTGCCTTTTTGGCCAAAGTTCTTTTAGCTAGACAGGAGCGAGGCTAATGATGGCTATGATGATTAGCTAATAAATAGAATTGGGACCAAACTAATGAGAGAAGATAGGGTAGGTTCCACCCAGAAAGGAAATTTTTGTTGATGTGATAAGCTTAGGCATCTGGGTTGTCTCAGCACCAAATTTTACACTTAGGGAAAGCATAGCAACTTTTACTAACTAGGGTGGCACTTTTTCTTCTCACTAATAAGAAATCAGTAAAAGCTTCATTGTACTAATGAAATGTAAGTGACCAGCAAGCTTACCTCCAGTTTCATGAGCCAGTGCCAGCACTAAGAGACCTGTTGTGGTTGCAGTTGAACTCCAAATAGGTGGCCAGAATTCCCATGTGGTACACTGTCCTCTTGGTGTGTTCAAGGGATATTTTCCTACTTTTTGACCCTTTAAGAACGTCTTCTTCAAAAGAGGCATTACATCACTCCTACCTAAGCCAAGCCCATTCGGGAGATACATGCAGGAGAGAAAAATTAAACTCTTTTCACTCTTTCATCAGATACATCTCCATATCTCAGCACAAGAGGAGGATGATGTCACTGAAGGCACTGATTTATTGTATATATGTTTAAATATTAGGCAGTAAAAAACCCATTAAAATTCTGTGTTTTTTAAGAAGGGAATGTTATATAAGATGTGTGAGTACCCAAGATAGGCAAACAAGTGAGCCAGCTGGAAGCTTCCAAAGTTTTTGGATGGTTCCTGAAGGTAGCTGATCAGATTTCTTGAGTGGATCCAGTGAACACATAAAAATGTTGCTTAAGTATTTCTAGCCAAGTGGAGGCAGCTCTTCCCCAAACCATTCAGCTCCAGAGACTGCAAAGAGCACTCATGGAAGGACTCCAGGCCTCTGCTAGCAGTCATGCTTGAAAAGACAGTGTTGTAGTTCTTGTTTTCAGGAACTTCTTGTGGGCTTGAAGTCTCACACCTACTCACATGGGCTCTTTCTCCACCAGAGTGTGGTGACCTGTCCTGAGAGTCAGCAAAAGCCATAGAAAACTCTTGGATTTGCTTAGTTCCTGCCCATGTTGGTGGATAGAGTGAACTGAAGGGGCTCAAAGGCTATCAGAAAGACAAGCAGGGTCAGGGCATGGGCTGAGGTCATGTCCTGTGAGTTGTCCATACTGACAGGTAGCACGTAGGCCTCCTCTCCTCAGCAGTACCAGGTGTGGATCAGGGACAGTTGAGTGAGGAGCTGTCTCTGTGCTGTAATGGGGTGGGAGACCCTTTGAATGCAAGCTAAGCCTCAGGGCTGGAACTGAGCTCTGGCCCCTTGTATTTATGTATTTGACTGTAGGTACAGTCAAAAGGAACTGCCATGCCTGTACACAGACCGTCTGGAATTCATATGGGAGAGTTATTGCTAAAATGTTGGTTTAATACAGATTTTCAGAATGTTCAGAGGGACAGTTGTGATGCAGGGTGGTGACTGCATCTTGGCTACGGCCAAGGCTGATAGACAAGGCAGGTATACTTTGCTTTGCTTTGCTTTGCTTTGCTTTGCTTTGCTTTGCTGACATAAATATCCATGTACTTTCTTCTGGCTGTCACAATGTGGAAGTGAGCAGAAAAGGAAGTAATTCTTTTTGTGTGTTTGCTGGCTGTTACCATATGGTCACTAATAGTGGAGAGATGGGTCTGGTATCTTCGCATAAGCTTTGAAAATCCTCATGTTCGTGACTACAGATCTGGAGGTGGGGGGTAGGCAGGCTGGACTTGCCACCTTTAATAATATTCATGTTTTCCTATGTATTTAGACATACTTATGTCTATTGTTAGATTCAGGTCCCACATCTATTAGCTTTTTATTAAAAAAATTCAGGAAAATTGTATCTTCCCACACTGAAGGCCCTTTTTAATGAAGATACTCTTCTGGTTCCACTGGCAGGACCTTATTAGCAGCGTTCAGGAAGCCTCCCAACAGGAAAGTCTTGAGCCCTGAAGCTGTAGCTTTACTTATGTAGTCATTCCCTGCTCCCTCTCCATCATTTGAAGGTCTGTAAGATCTTCCTCTGTATTGTTTTTAGGATTATGTTTGTTAAAGCTAGTAAACTGAGGGATAAATCAAAGGGATTTTGTGATCATAAAGATTTACAATCATCACTATATTACATACTTGAATAGGGTTAAAATAACAACTCGATTTTAATTTAAAAGGGGGATGGGAGTAGTAGATGAAGAATACTAGTTTTTATGTAGTTGTCTAATAAACAACAATGTATAAGATTTCACAGCTTGGACAACAGTTAGTAAGGAATACAAAGCTGGTCTCAGAGTGTTTTTGCAGTCCCTTTCCAGTACCTTTGTTGCCTCTTTTGCAGGTCCTGAATTCACTTTAGCATATCTGAATTACTCAGTGTTGTCAGCCTCAAATGTAAAATTAATCTTAATGCTGACATACAAATTAAAAGGCTTAGTGCTAGTAATTTAGAGTACCTCTTCCTTATCCCTCCATTTCCTAGCCTTTCAACATGCCAGTCTGGTCATGTTTGTAGGCCATTCTTCTAAGTCCTCAGAAGCTGAAAACATCTCTGATGAAAACTTGGGTGGCTTGCTTGACTGGTGAAACTTAAAAAGAAGAGAATAAAAATATTCTTTGAATCTCACGATGAATTTTATACATTTGGCAAATTTTTTTAAGATTCTTCCCATAATTTAGTACCTTTCTTTAAGAGCTAATTGGTAAGATGTGGAGTCTTACTAAAATCCGCTTTATTTAAAATCTTTAGAGCACCCACTGCGAGTCAGCTTTGCAACAGCCATCACAGATGCTCCTCTTTGCCTTACAGTTGCTCAGTGTAGCACACATCACAAAAAACTTCCCTTCACACAGCCGACAGCTCTAATATGCAGAAGGTATTCAGCCACCAGAAATACCTTCTGTAATGAGGAAAGGGCATGGGAGCTTGTACTTGGCATTGGTGTGAACCCTCCCTGTCACCGTGCTGTAAGTGGTCCATGCAGCCAAGAGTAATTATGAGAAATGTGTTGTTTTGTGAAGCACAGTGAAGGCTCTGTACAAGTCTGCAAGCATCTGAAGAAAAACCCAAACAGTGGGTGTGCATAAGGTCATGTTGGGATGAGGTAGGTGTGTATTCAGGAGTAATTAAAAAAATGTAAAATTAAGTAAGCCTCCTTTGGATTCTAAAGTGTGATTTTAATTGAAAAGTATAAATATTAAACCAGTCACCACTGAGAGGCTTTGTGGGGGTTCTTTTGGTCTTCTGTAATGGAAGTGATACATGAAAAAAGGAAAATCAAAGAATAATGTGATTCCATAAAGGACTATAAAGGTACTACCTTTACAGGACTATATTGTAAAGGTACTACATGTATTCCCAGCCTGGGCTCTATCACTTCCCAATGAACGATGCACCCGAGTTCCAAGAGTTCATAAAGACAGAGCATGGGACATTTGCATCCACATTTTGAAAGACTAGCAAAAGTCTTACTTATAGGTGCAGACCTCAATTCTCCACTTGTATTTCAATTTTGTTGGGTTTATATCTAGAGCTTTGGAGAAAGTGAGGCACACTCTGAGTATCTTAAAATTGGCTAAAATCACAGGCTGGCTCTGTATTTTGGTGTAGGACATCATAAAGTATTCTTGTTCTGGACATCCTATGATCTCCTACTAAAACTGCTAGCTTCTAGTGTCTAATATCCTGAAAAGGCCTATTAATTACTTTAAAAGCTCTGCTTTATCAGTGGTTCTTTTTTGTGGTTCTTGTCACTCTACTGCCTGTTCTCCTACTTGTCATCTCCTCTTCTTCCTTCAGTTGGGTGTTTGAAGTTAGTTTTAAAGGAATAAAATTACAGTCATTTATTTACATAGAACTGTCAAAGCACGATAGTCTGTTCTCCAGAAGTAAGCACACAAAAAAAGGTTCACACCCCTGGTTTGCTATCTTGAAATTGCAGGGACTTAGGTTTTCTATACCCTCTTCCTTTATATGAGTAATGATTAAAAGAAAAAAAATTCTGCCAGGAGCATGAAACCTTTAAGTTATTGTCACAGTGGTATCACTTGCTAAAGCCGTGTAATAGGTTTGTTGGAGAGATCTGCAGAAGAAAGAACCATCACCATCTTTCAGTGGGAACTCAAAATAGAAAAGCTGTGACTTAATTCCTTACGGTGTTTTCTTGGCATCAGCTCTATCTCCCCAGCTCTTATTCAGGCTGAAAGAAAGGGCTGTTTTGTTTTGTTGTGTTTTTGCTAGAGAGTAAAATAAAATATTAACTGTGTTTTTCTTTTTAATATTGGGAGCATAATAAGGTCTCTTAAGAAAAAGAAAGCCAAGCAGTAAGCCTGGAATGTCTCTCATTTCTTTAACAGCTACATAGCGTGTGCAGCTGAGATCTGCCAGTTGGATCCTAGCAGGGGAGAAACCACTTTAGTTTGTTTGGTTTGTATATGGAATAACATTTTTCTTGCCTTGGAATACTTGTTTGTCATCACTCCCCTTTTGTGTTTATGTTCTGCTTGGAAATAGTCTCCACGCCGTATATGCATTTGCCAGGATGTGCACATAAACAATGTTCCATTATGGGCTGCTCTGCACACTCCTTATTTACACCATATACATTCACCAGTAAACACGGTGGGGAATGACAGAGAGCAAACTCTTCTAGGCCCCTTTTTTTCAGTTAGTCCAGACTTTCTGCCATATGCTTGCTGAGGTCCCACTTCTATTCATGTTTTTATTAGGTAGAAAAAAAGTGTCCAGGCTTCACACAAAGCAGCTTTTGTGTTCTCTGTCAAAAAAAATCTTCTCCTATGAAATGTTGATAGAAGTACCCAGAGCCCTTGTGGGGGTGCAGAGTTTGAATAGGCCCGTGGTGAAAGCACAGGAGGGGAGAGCAGGAGAGCTGGGGTACAATTTTTGCTTCTTGTATGCCATAAACGAGTATCACTTAACTTTCTTTTTCTCTAATTTACTATTTGGTAGGCAGGGTCGTACCCCTCATCTTGACACTTGTTACAAAGGCGATGTTTGTAAAGTTTTAAACTCTTTCAAAATTTTAGCTGGAAGGGATGAGAGAAGCAAAATATTGCTTAGTGTAGCATAAAATGGAAGTTTGACTTAGAATATGTGCTGTTTAATAAAACTACAGGACCATGGAAAAAAAGTGTTACAGTGGCATAAATCATTTTTAGTGACTCTGCTCTTGAAAACGGTCAGATTAGATCTTTTTCTCATTGATTTTGTATTTGGTTAATGATTCCAGTTCTGAGATCATAAAGCTATATAAGATGTAAAAGATACGGGAAAATATCTTTAACCTCTACGTTTAAACTATGTGTTTCTTTTGACATTGAAATACTGCAATGACCTGGTAATGTTTTCCAATGTTTTAATTTTTGCTGATGTACAAAAATATCACAGAAGAGCTGATTCGTAATTATTACACATGGTATTGCATAAATTTCTTCCTAATTAAAAAGCTTCTAAATTCTGAATAATCAATTTATGAAGACATGTGGTTTTGACAAATTATACATTTAATTTCTAAAGATTTATTAGAAATTTGACCTGCAGCTAGTTAATTATGGTTATAGTACTGATGCAGTAATACTGGAGATTGATATAATGATATGGTTGCAAATCTATTTTGATATCACCTACCTTAGTAGGAGGACATGGGAATGCACCTATATTTTGCACCATCTTGTTTATGGTGTAGGGAGGCATTAGTTTAATGAAGAACACAAATATTTGATAGGTCTGTGTTGGCATTTATATGAAAAGGTACATTCAACAGACCATAAGCATGTTGAACTTGGTCCTTCAGGTTTTACCCGTTTAAAGGCTACCTTTCCAGTGGTGTCAGCGATAGTTTTAGGTGAATAATGATAGCAAAATATGAACTTTAAAAAAAAACTCCATAATACAAAATTAAATTGATTCTTCTTAATTAATTTTCAGATCACAAAATATTTCTGAAGTGGCTTTGTTTGTACTAATTTCCCACCCACTATAAAACTAGGTACTCCTAGTTTTATGAAAGTCAGCAGCCAAGTGACTCAAGATGAGTTTTCAAGATATAATACAAGAAGCCAAATTAAATAATAAATAGAATTTTAAATTATATCTTTCTACTCCATCTGGATTTGCAAGTGATGTATGATAGCCATAGAAAGAAAATGCAGATGAACTTTTAGAATGGGAAAAGTTTAGAAAAGCAAGGCATATCTTAACCATGTAGATAGTCCTTTCTATAACACACAAAGGCTACCTGGGGTTTTTTTTTAAGCAACTAAACAAAAAAAAAAAAAAACAAAAAAAAAAAAAAAAAAAAAAAAAAAAACAAAAAAAAACAAAAACAAAAAAACCCACAAAAATAAACCTTTAACAGGACTGTGGTTTCTTCTGACTGATCTGAATGGGAACTGAGGATCTGCTGCTGAGAAGTGATTTTACTTCATGAAGTGATGTTGGTGGGAGATGTGTGTTACAGAACCTGCCGCGTCCACGTGCAAGAATGGTGGGTGGGGGAAGAGCAGCAGCAGATGACCTCATTCAAGGCTTTTCTCCTCTAACCTTCAGGTAAGAGTGTCCTTGGGTCTTCCAGAGTAAGGGAAAGGCATGGTCTTACCCTGCTTGTCTGAATCAAGGCAGTGTCACTGGTGCCTGCCTTTCCAAGCATTGTTTAATGCCCGTTCTACCATGAGTCCAATACTGCCTGTAAAAAGAAAGAAAAGAGGAAATAGACAGAGCTCACTTACTGTGACCAGAAGACAGTCAAAAGTGTAATATCACATCGGCCTGATCTCTTATTTTCTTCTCTGGAAACGTAGTAGCTCCTTTTTCCTAACTGTGTGCAGCTGTGGCTCAAAGCAGTGGAGTGTGACCACACCAGGGATGCCCTGAGTGAGGAATGTGCCCTTCCTGGTCCCCAGGGACTGTCTAGCTCTCTTACAAGGCAGAAAACTAATGTAACTGCATTCTAACATTTTAAAAATAGAGAGCTTTAGGAGTCTTTGTCTTAGATTTTGATTTTTTAGATTCAAACTTTGTTATTTCTGATAACCAGAAGAACGTGAATAGTGCTATGCTCATAGTATATAGTATTTGTGCTTACATTTGATATGTATGTATACAGCAAAGTGTAATGCAGTTCTAAAAACAAAATAGGGAAAATGCTGTGATGAAATAAATAGAGATTCCCAAATTCATCAAATTACTTGATGTCAGTAATTAGAAAGCACTATTAGAAGAAAACCAACTAGTATTATAAGATTTGCAGGAGTTAATTCAGAGTTTGCAATAATCAACCTGTACAATTCTGAATGAAAGCAGCACATTATCTGATGGTGAAAAATAGATTAATTAAGTACTATCTATGCCAGCTGAGGACTCTTTAATTCTTCAGTAATTATCTAGACAGAAGTCAATGAGTGGGCAGAATTTGGGTGAGAAAGATCATTGGTACTTGATAAATGCATTCTGGATAGGGTCCCCACAGACTAAGCATGAGCTATTTGATAAAATACATTTTGCATTTTACATATGTCACAAAACCTGATGATATAAAATATCATTTAGACCAATATGAACTCCCTACATTCTCTGTTCATTGTACCATCAGTATCCTGTGGTGAGTCAGATAGCTTTGCTTTTACCCTGGTAGTATTCAACTCATTTTTTTCCAAACTGTTTTTGAGAACCTATGAAATTATTCTGTAGCAGGAGAAGGAAAAGTCTCTTAAATCATTCCAGATATGTTAACTGGGAAAGGGTTAATCTGCCCTCAGCAGTTGCTATGTAACTGAGTCCTGCTGGGAGAGTCAGGGTTTCCAGCCAATGGGACTCACCCCTACAATACAATGCATCTATCTTGTGTTTCTTACTTGTTGTCAGTTATTGGAGTTTTTCCTGAACTGGAATTACACTCCTGCTCCTTTCATACTCTCCCACTGAGTCTTAAATAATTGTATTCCACACCAAAGTCAGAAAATAACAGTACAATGGTGTGCTTTTATCCCTGAAAATGTTACTTTGGGCAACTTTGAGTGGTGTGTGTCGAAAGATTTCTCATGCAGCAAAACTAGATAACTTTTAGAAGATGAGATTTCCCAATGAACTTTAGGGTACAACATGCTTTGGATTGCTTTTAATCTTCCTGAAAGCCTTCTCCTACCTTTCTGTTCTCACCTGTGCGTTCAGTCTTCAGCACATTTTCTTGTGCAGAAAGAGCAGAAAAATGTCTCAACCTTAAACTGTTCCTTCCTGCCTAAGGCATATCAAGAAGCAAGTATTGATTTTCCCTGCATCCTGATTAGACTCTCTCCTTAGCTATTCCTCTTCTCTAAGGCCACTCAAGGCTTGAGGGCTGAAGCACAAATTCTTTAATTTCTCCTTTAGAAGAGCCAGGTGTGTTTTCTCAGCTCAAGCAAAACCTCTGTGGTTGCGCCAATATATTTGTATGGAAGAGGTGGCACTTCTGAAGGTTTTTTTGTTGGTTTGTTTTATTTTTTTTTCCCTGGAGGAGATCCACCCACAGTCCCTTTGAAGGCTACTGATAAGACGAGGGAGAGACTAAGCCTAGCCTGTAAAAACACTGCTTAGGAATCTCTGCTTTGGCTGTTGGGTTCTGATAGGAAGCAAGAGAGTGGAGTGGTATCTGTCAACATGTTGTTCAAGTCTCACTAAGTTTTACACTCCACTTAGATCTTTGTGCCTCATTTTTTCCAGTGAGGTTCTGTCTGATAATTTGTGTTGGCAAAGCTCTTAGCCTTTCTTGCATGCTTGTGAAGTTCTACCTCCCAGTGACAGAATGTTCCTGCATTGCACAGCTAGCAAAATAGTGGTGTGCCCTTCTGCTCTTAGTAAGTCTGTTTAAAAAAAAATTTTAAAAACTAACAGTTTTTGGACAAATTTAAGAATCCAACAGGTAGACCTTTAATTTTTTTAAGGTTTTAATTAGCATATATGCACCAACTTGTCATTTAAGGTCTGATTGGGGTAAGACCTTGCTGTACTTTTTAAGGAGAATTACAACACATTTTTCAGGATTGGGAATGTGCACATGCCTCTCTTGTAACTAAAGCTCCTATAGATTCAGGCTTACTTTACCCATCCAACAATCTTGATAATTCTTTGAAAGAGCTTGGCCACAGACCTGTCTTTTGGTATACCATTTTGCATATTTCGTGCCAAGGTTAGAATGGATGGATGCAGTAGGCGTGAGATCTCAAAGCCATTTGGCAAAGGACAGAACACATATTCTTCTTCCCATGTCCCCATATGAGGTCGAGTTGGTCTGTTTTTCTGATAGTCTGATAACAATACATGGTAGATCAGTGCCCATGAATGAGAAGCCTGTTCTTGAGGATGCTTGCTCAAAACTGTGATCGGATTGAAAAAAAAAGGGTTTTTTTCAGTGTGATGACAAGGTCTGTACAGAACTGTTCAGTCAGAAGGGTCAATATACCCAAAGGAGTTGTTTTTGGTCTAGTTTATGCAAACCAGTTTGATAGTTTTATAGATCTGTCAAGCCTGTTATGCTGAGGGATCACCACATGCTTAGAGACCACCTTACACGTCCACTACTGTATTTGGACTAAAAGTCCTGAAAGGGAAAAAAAATCCATGATTCTGCACAAAGCCTGGGACATAATGCTGTTCACCACCACAATATCTAACTACACACCAGCTCTGTAAGTTTTCTTAGATTAAAGCATGTGTGTCAGTTGTGATTCAGATTCCCTGAACATGGACATAATATATGTGGAAATTCAATCCCTTCTGTGGTCCAATATGAGAGTCTTACAATCTAAGGGTATGGGAATTTGCAGATCTATTCAATCATGTGGGACTAGCTTAGTGGAGCAGTTCAAGACCATGCAAATTTTTCTTTGTTGGCTTAAATTGCTCAAGTAGAATTTGAGGAATGCACCAAAGAACAATTTCATAAGTATATTCTAGTAAAGTTTGAAAACCAGGAAACATCTTGTGAACATTTCAGACTGGAAGTCATTGATGGCGCCATTGCTTGTTCTGAATGCCAGTGAGGTCCAGCCCAGCCTGACTTTTCCTGAGATCTCATCTATGTTTGAATGTTACATTGGTATAACAATGTAGGGTAACAAAGCAGTTGTTCCTTTTTGAGAGTTACCTGTCACAGCCCAGTTACTGTAGTATAAAAGGAATATACAGAATCCCTTACCTGCTCAACAGTAGTTACACTATGATAACCTGTATGCTTGTAAAACTGACCCCTGTTAGTAAAGTTTACTTTTCAGGCTACATCAATAAAGTTACAGTGATAACAACGTCCCTCAGAGGACATGTGCCCTCAGTTAATTCACGCATTATTGATGGCACATGTTCTACAAAAGAAACCAGACATCTATTTGCTAAATATACACCTCAGCTTCTGGGTAATTCTACCTCATTTACAGCAAAAATTTACACAGGCTGTTCCCAAACAGAAATCACATCTGCATGACAGAAACAAAGGTGTGAAAAGTACAGTGTGTTAGGGCAACAGGCAGAGCGGAGGTGTTGGCATGATGACCATCATTACCAGCAGATTTCAGGCAATGTCACCACATTGTCATTGCTGTCATTATCCCTGCCAGCCAGGTAGCTATGCCAACACATTTTCCAGTCACCCCTTCATTCTTCTTTCTAAAATACCCAGAGATACGATACCAGGCTGTTCTTCCAGTGTTTGATGTAGGTTTGGGAACTAGCTAAGTGGGAACTGGATTGTCACGAATATGCATGTCAAGCTGCCAAGCGTGGATCTATTGCAGTTTGCATTCATGGTACAATCCTGTCCAATCTCCACTTTATGTGACCATGGCTCAAGTATATTTCAGCCATCTCAGGCCTCTGCCATCCCTCTGTATTGGTTGTCCTTGTCAGCAGTGCGGGAGCACAAGCCTTAAATGCTGCTTAAATCTGACTTAAATGAAATAGGGCTTGGGTAAGGTTTAGTCTTTGTTAGGATTATATGTATGTATTGAGCTGGAGTTCCAGTCACTGCTTAGTAACTTTGGCCTTTTTCTGGAAGAAAGCCATCAAAAAGGGCGAACTTTTCGTCAAGAGTTTAAGCTGCAATTAGTAAACCTGTAGAAGAAGTACAGTTGTCCGAATTTATATTCTGATTCTGGTTACAGCTGGAGTACTAAGATGCCTTTGTTTGGAACTCCCATATATTCTGCATGTTCTCAGATTATTTATTTATACATCCTGAGACACCTTTCAGGATATCAGAACATCAGGAAGTACTATCTTTCTGTTAGGTAACTTTCTTTTTTCTACCCCCTTAAAAAAGGCAGAAACAGAAGTAGTTACTTGAACAGCCTTTTGAATCTCTGTTTTAGTTTTAATGGAGCTCTGTGCTCTTTCGCCTTCAGCCAACCATAGGCATATTCAGCATAGAGGAAATTTTATTGTTAGTAGTAGTATTCTCTGCAGTTTAATATTCAGCATTTCTACTTACTCTTCTGCTTTTTCATACATCTTGATTCTACTTAGGTTTTATAGATCTCCCAACCTTCATTCTCCCTGGATTATATAATGCTATGTGTCAGTGCCACGCATGGCACTCCAGTTACCTCAGCATTTCCATTATAATTCTATGTTTTGAGGGATTTATAGGCTAGCAGTAAAAATCTCTTTCTTGGCTAAACCTTGAAACAGCAGTTTCTAGTCATTTAAAAAGAAAACAAAATGAAACAAACCTTTTTTTCCTCACTTCTGGTTTTTTTCTGGCAACCATTTAGCAGTGGTATTTGCACTGCGGGATCCTCATAAACAGCAAGTGTAGATTCAGTATGTAGCCAGTGTTTAATCTAATAATGTTCTTTTCTTTTTATATCCTTCAAAAATTCATGTTGTCCCCTCTTCATGCATATGATCTCATTGCCTCTTTGCCAACCTTTCAGGAGCCTGCAGCCATCAGCCTTTGGGGCCTCAAAGAGGTGCAGTTTGATCTCTCTCCTTTATTTGCAACATGGATGTGTTTTACAGTGGTTTTTTTGTTTGTTTGTTTTTTAAAAGTTATCCTTCTTTATCTCAAAGCCTAATAACTTACTATCTAGTTCTGTGTCACAGAGCTACAAACTTATCACAATCCAAAAAGACGTTGCCTATATATCTAGAATATCAGGCCTATTACCAAAAAAAATTTGGAAGGGATATTAAATCTCATGCTTTAATGCTTAAGTGATTTGCTGTTAGAGAATAGGCTATTAGAGGACCTATGGGTGAGTTATACTTCACCAATCACTAGAGATTCCTGTATTTTCCTTAGAAAAATCTAGTAGCAGTCACTCTTAGAAATGGATTGCTGAGCCAGATACGCTTCCAGTTTTTTCATGTAGGGCAGTTCTCTTCCCCTGGCTCCAGGCCAAAGGATTGTATGGATTCTAAGAAACATGGTTGTATGCTCAAGTTTGTGGAGATGAATTATTTTTATAGCCTGTAAGTTAAGCAACCAGCTTTAAGGGCATCTTTACAAATACATATCCACCGATTAAAACAGACAAAAAGCCTTTATCAGTAAGTGATTCGCAGACTGGTTGCATGCCCGAGTTCTGGGTCTGGAGATGACAAACTCTGCTTTTCCCATCTAAAATAAAATACTGCTCTGCACTGAATTGTCTTTTGCCAGTTGCTGTTACATTTCAGGCCTGAAATAATTCTTCCTGTAAGTACAAATTCCTGTTTCGGTCATTGCAAGCTGTGCATAGTAGCGAATAGCAGACTGAAGAAACTCCTTTTTTACTTAATTTTACTGTGTTTCATGGGGGTTTTTTTTCCATGTCATTTGTGCCATTTCATGCCAGTAATTTTACTGTTTTACTTTCTTCAGGGCAATTCTTGCTCACAATTGATATCCATTTCCTAGGACTATCTTAGAGTTTTAAATATTCAGCCATTCTCTTGTGACCTAGTGATTTTCTTCCCCATAGTCTTTTGGCATCATTCATGTGCTTGAGACATGAAGAAAGCATCCTTCAACACTAAAAACTATATGTAGCGAAGGGGGAATTCAGGTTTTCAGATTTTTCAGATTTGTATCACCAGTTGGAGGGAGGGAAAAAAATGCCAAGGCAGGCAAGTACTGTTTCATATTAACATCTATCGTCAATGAAGAGGTAAAAAATCAAAGCCCCTGTGTGTGAGGCAGGGCTAGTGAACTGCCAGTGATTCTCCCAGCAACTGACACAAAGGAATCTGTGAGTATCAAAGCTGAGGCAGCAAGCTTAGTGTCAGCTCTTGCCTAGGGAGTAGAAGAAAACATCACTTTGTCTCTGCTTTCACTGCTTAAACACACACATCATTCACTAGTAACCATTTACTCTGCTGTCAAAACTGTTTCAAGAGAGTGCTACATTTGATTAATAGTAAAATGCATGCAAAAGGGAAAAAAGTCTGCTTCCCCTGAGGTACTTAGTTGGGGAGAATTTCTGCATGCACTTCTTAATTTTTCCATCCTATAAATATGCCTGTAGTGTTCCAGAAGTGCTCTGTTGCTTCTAGTAAAGTCATTTTTATTAGAGAGCCTGGTGCACTCATCCTAATTCTAGTTAATGCTCTCTCTCTCAGTGAAGCACATTATGGCATCCTCAGCCTCTTGTACTAACAAAAAAGTGACCAGCACAACCATGTGTGCAGTACATGATTCATAGTGCTGCTTTCTGAATTGTCCAGTGGGTAATTGCAGTACAAAAACCAGAGAAACAGATGTAGACCCTAAACCTTGGCTGTAAATTTTTGTTTTATGATTATGGGTTTCAAATGTGCTATGTCACACTGACAAATATACAGTAACACCAGAGGAAATAGATTTCTGACTTGAACTTGTGCTTTTTATTTCACTTATACCTAAGAATATGTTTATTGTAAAGTTTCTGCTATCACAGGCTGAGAGAAAACAGATCAAAGCACTGATGTGAGACCACAATTTATTTGCATGGACAAAGTCAAAGATATTGGAGAGTTGTTGCCTCCTTGCACCTCTGTGGGTGCTGGGAAGGCATTTAAAATATGTGGCAATACTTAAGGTTTCATTACATCTGAACTAGATGACTATTAGTAAGCACTATAATTACAATTAGTCCTGATCTAAATTAGAAAATGCTCCCCATTTTATGAATGTAGCTTTTCTTGATACTCTGTTGAAGAAAAACAAGCATTGTGCTATTTCAAAGTGAAATAAGAGATGCATAGGTTACCGACTGTAGATATAATGTGTGAGCAAACCCTGAGCTATTTGAGGAATTTTTAAATTACATGTGCATTTAGTAATAAATATAAGCCTCAGTGCAACTATTATTTGTAACAAAGCATGATGAGCTAGCTGGCTCATTTTGATACAGTGAGAAAAAGCAGTGTATTTCCAGTTCATACACACTTCCCGACACTGACTTTCAGAAGTCGCCACTCTACATTTTGAGGTACAACCAACAGGTATTATTTTTGAATATGGTATTGTAAGACTGCTAATGGGATAAACATAACACTTTTTCTGATTCGTCTGATTCTGTTTACTTTTAACTCACATAGGCAACATGTTTTTCTTGGCAAAAACTGAAACTGTTCCAAGAACCCTGGTCCCCACAAAAAGCTGTTTTCTCCCTAAACTGGAAACTGAAAAAAAAGCATACTGTGTTTTGTGTCATCCTTTCCAGTTATTTTTGTAGTGATACGTTACGTATTCCAAATTTCTCGTGCATCCTGTGTCGTCTGGTTAGAAAATAACTGTCTGTTAATTTAGCTTTGCTATTCCAAACAAAACTGTAGCAATGTAGCCAGCCAAGATTAAAAAAAAAAAAAAAAAAAAAGTTTAGCCACTTTTCCACTTGGCTATTTAATGCAACAAACACTGTTTTGCTGTTCTAAAATAGTTTTAACAAGCCTTCCTTGAAGGATGGCTTTTTCAGTAAGCGTATGCTGTGCATAAATTTTAGATTAGAGAGTGTCAGGGGCTTCTTCAGCTGCAGGAGTTCAGGCTGAGGGGGACAGCCCAAAGGGCTGAGAAAGTCCTTAAAAAGTCCTTTAAAAAGACACTGTTAAACTCCAGCATTTGTAACTCTTCTGCCTGAAGAGCACAGGGAAAGAGAGGCTGCCTGCTGCAGGGACAACTGCAGCTCTCCCATTGAGGGGGGAAGGAGGCTAAGAAAAGCTTTTGTTTTAATCTCTTCAAAAGGATTCGCTTCCAGATTGCAGCAGGTCTTTTTGCTGGCTGCTGGTTTTCAGTGTGGGTATATCAGTTTCAGGGAACAAGTGCGTGTGCTGTGTGGGGGATTTGTTTTGTGGTTTGGGTTTTTGTTTTTTTTTTTTAAATTCTTGAATCTGTGTGAAAAGTTTTGTTAATACAATCTGCAGGCATTGTCAGAGAGCTTTCGGTTCATCAAAGGACTTTTTGTGGAGAGGGGACACCACATCCATTAAAGTGGCTGCACAGGTCCCAGGGTGAGTCTCTCTCCAGCATTTCTTTACGGTCGCCAGTGGTGTGCCATGCCTGCTCAGTGTGCCCCTCTCTGCCCAACTCCTATCCCGGGCTTTGCAAGAAATGGGCAATAATCAAGTGTTTCGTTTTCTAGTTTCTGCACCTGTGCTTGCCTTGTAGCGGGGAAGCAAGGCTCCTGTGTGCCTTGCTCCTGGATGATACTCGCTGCTGGGGCAGAGGTGGCTTGGCTTATTAATTTAAAATTGAAGCATGCTTGTGGTTATTGAGCTCATGTCCTTCCCACTGGGGCGGAGGGAGTGTTTCCAGGCTGTTGTTTTTAATTTGTAAATTGTCCATGGGAATAAGAACTGGTGGAAGCCTCCATGGAGTCTTTCTCCAAATTTTGGAGATGGTAGTTACCCACCTAAGAAGCATCGAGCTCTCTGCTAGCTTCATGCAAGTGGTGGGCCCACACAGGGCTGGCTGTGGCATCGTGGCCACAGACTTGGGAAGCCTTTGAGACCTAGACCGGCCATGAGGGAGGGCTGTCGGCAGTGTGGTTTAGCACCCACTTAGTGGGTGGGAGCAGCCCCTTGCCCTCGGAGCGGCTGTGAGAGCTTGGCCCGGGCCACCTGCCCCAGGGAGGTCTCCCCGCTCAGCACCATGGGCTGGGCCCTGTTCCCCATGGATTAGCTCGTGGCCTTTCTCCCCTCCCGGGGAGCTGGGGCTCATTAGCCCTCTGAAAGCTGATACAGCCCCTCCGGGGCCGCACCAGCGGCCCCAGCCCCTCTGCTAATCAGAGACAGGCAGGACCCGGCGGCGGCGGGGCTGCGAGGGAGAAGAGGGGATGCCTGGCTGCTTCCTGCCCTGGGCTCGGTGGTGGGGACAGACCCTCGCGGGCAGTGCCAAATCTGACCCATCGGGGAAGCCAGGGAGCGCTGGGTGACTTAGGAGCCAGGGTGAGGGACGGATGGTGCGGAGAGACGGGGCCTGACCCGCCCAGGAGGGACGGGCCCCTGCGATTCCCCGCTGGGAGTGGGGCTGGCACCGGCCACAGTCCCTGCGAGCGGTATTGAGCGGGGTCCCCGCGGGTGGCATTGAGCGGGGTCCCCGCTGGCGTGTGCCGGGGCAGCGCCGGGATGAGGCTGCTCCCAAGCCCAGCCCGCCAGCCCAGCAGCTGGGGCGAAGCCCGTGTCCCTGGCTGTGGAACAGCGGCAGCGCCTGCGCCTCGCTCGTGGCCTCTCCGGGGAGGAAAGGAATGTGTGTGTGTGTGTGAGGGAGGGAGGGAGGGGGGCACAGGACTTTCAGCAAATTGAGCTGGAATTTTCAAATTCTCCGCTCCCTGCAACCGCTGAAAACACCGCGGTTTTACTTCCCACCCCCTTCTCCTCCTCCTCGTTGTTATGTTTGGCTTTTTTTTTTTTTTTTTTTTTTTTTTTTTTTTTTTTAATGACTTTATTATTTTGGATCTTTTCGTAAGTTGCGCTCCCCGTCCGCACCCGCCCGCTCGGCGGCCGCGGGGCGACTCCGGCAGGGCTGGGGCTCGCCTTTGCCTGCCCGCCCGCCCGCCTGCCTGGCTTTTTGCAGGGCTGCTGGGAGTTGTGAAGGCGTGTGAGAATCCTGGGAGCTGGTGATGTCAGACCGCTTGGGTCATTTGAAGGTTAGCAGCCTGGGAAGGGTTCACGGAAAGTTCACTCGCATATATTAGGCAATTCAATCTTTCATTCCCTGTGACACAAGTAGTAGGAAGTGAGCTGTTCAGAGGCAGAAGCATCTATTCACGGCCGAGGGGGATCCCGAGCCTCCACCGGAGCTGTTTTATCCCGGGGAGGTGGGCGAGTGGCACGGCGTGGGACGCGGCACACACCCGGCGAGCGCCCCAGGAGCTGGACTGACTCTCAAGGAATTTTGGGGGGAAATTGATGGTAGCTAAAACTTGGAATGCGGCTCGCATCCCCCCATCTTGCTGGATTGGCTGGGCAGCCTGGAAAATGGTAAATGATCATTTGGATCAATTACAGGCTTTTAGCCGTGTTGTCTGTCATAATTCATGATTCTGGTCTGGGAAAAAGACCAACAGCCTACGTGCCAAAAAAGGGGCAGAGTTTGATGGAGTTGGGTGTACTTTTATGTGCCATTTTCCTCCACACCTAGAGGAAAGCACTTTTGCAGGCATTCTGTGCAGGGGGAATCATGTTTGACTGTATGGACGTTCTAGCAGTGAGCCCTGCTCAGATGCTGGATTTCTACACTGCGAGTCCGTCTTCCTGCATGCTCCAGGAGAAGGCTCTCAAAGCATGCTTCAGTGGATTGGCACAAACAGAGTGGCAACACCGGCACAGTGCTCAATGTAGGTCCCAACGGTTATTTTTCCACTTTAAAGCAATTACTATTATTATAATTGTTGTTGTTGTTGTTTATTTTATTTATTTACTTGCATGTATTTAAAAAAAGAAAGACTGGTAATTAAGCGCTGAGGTAATGAGGGGTGGGGTGAGTTTTTGTGCAAAATGTGGTTTGCAGGCTTTTTTTTTTTTTTTTTTTTTTTTTCTCCTTTTGGCAAGAAAGGAAAAAGGAAAGAAGCACCGGACTTCTTTCTGTTTATTCCTTCTCATGTGGCATATTGATCCTAACAACAGTTGTGGAGCCAAACAGGAACACATAAAATCGTAATGTAATACAGCAAATACTTGCAAAACTCCAACCAGTGAAAGACGAATTTACATAACATCTCTGTGGTAGCTTCCCCCCCCCTTCCCCCCACCCCCCTCCCTGCAACCCCTTAATCTAATTTTGTAGCACATTTGCTAATCAGGATGCATGTTGTCTTGAAGTGCATTTTAGCAGAGCAGCCAAGTAATTAAAATGTTGATCTCTACAGTTCTTGCAAAGATGTGGAATTGCAGTGGATAGGTGCCATTCCAAAAATCAGACAGTAGTTATAAGTTTCTGAAGAAAAGGCAATATTTCTTTGTACTGACCTTGCTGCCACCTTTCTTCTTCACTTTGTTGCTCTAAGAAGTTGCTGTTTTGCTAGAAAACTACTTACTGTGAACACCCTTTGAGTTTAACCATCAATTATTTCTATACCTTGAGATTCAGACAGCGATGCACTGTTAACAGAGGAGTGAGAGTTAGTGGTAGGACACTTCTGAAAATGTGTTACTGTGTTATAGGGTCTTGATTTGTTGCTGAAATATATAGATGATAAACAATAGCAGTATTTTAACACCTCAGTTTCAAGTTTGAGAAATGACAAAAAGTGCCAGAAAACATCACCTAATACTATGCTTAAAAGCTTGCAGGATGCTTCACTGCTCTGACGGTGATTTAGATAAATGACTTGGCTATCTATCAAAATGTTTTTAGCACGCTCTCGGACACTTCAATACACCATTAGCTGTATGGTGCTGTTGGAAATTTCTGGTTTGCGGTATGTTAAAAAGTTAACTAGGAATTAGAGGAGTCTCCCTTCGACATTTCAAAGGGGTGGAGTAGGTAATTGAAAAATAAATTTAAGGGTGTTTGGTGAAATAGTGTGTTTCACTAGGCTCAGAAGTTTTCAGACACCATATGACATTTGTGTGGGTTGAGTAATGAAAACAGAATTGTAAAAATCAGTGACTAGCAGCCTACAACACTGCAAATGTTTTGATGTCTTTACAATTAAAAGGAGTCTGTGAAGTTCAGCATGGGATATTTCTTTGCACTGCTTTCAAAATGCTTCAAACAAAATATGAAACAAAGCTTTTACTTCAGAATAGTGTTACTAGCTATGGGAGAGCTTCAGCTAGCAAAAACAAAAATTCGAACCAGATGTTTTACTAAAAATGCGTTTTCCTCCTTTCGTGGTTTAAACTTTAGTATAACTTCAGTGGTGATATTGCGGAAACTTGGAATTAAATAAACTTTCCTGGAGTAGGAGACATATATACTGTAGTTAAAAGCTTACACTTGCAAATATTCTTTAAATAACTCCTGGCTTTAAAATGTCCTGCTCTTTCTCTTGTATGTTGTTAATACCTAGAAGCAGGATTCTTAAAAACAAAATATATGGTGTTTGTTCTTGGGCAAGTTAAACACAGGATTACCCTTATCAGAATGGAATGAGTGGTAAATATGTCATTTGCCTAGGGCCTGTGATAAGAGACAAGTGTTGATAACAGGAAAGTTTAGCTAATCAAAGAAACTCATATTAACAAGAGTAAATAAAAATACAGGAAAATTCGTTCAGGAATCCAGTCTTGTAACTTTGTAAGCAGTAGGATTAATCTTCACTGCATGGGAATTTAAATCGGGCGGAAACCTGAATCATAATACAGTGGCTGTAATTTGAACTGTGAAAGTTAATGGTATAGAAATGTGGAAAAACAATTTAGTTAGAGTCCAAATGAAGATTTGTATTTGAAATCTTAGAGGAAAATTTGTTTTCAGTTTTGAAGAAAGTGTAAGCAGTTTATGCATGAGTAAATATATAAACAGATTATGAAATACTAAAATTCTCTCAAAGTGTAAGATTTTTATCTTGCAGCTCATAAAAATATGACAGAACTAGAATTTTTGTGATCCAGAAAGCTTTTAATAGTTTAAAGGTTGCTCCAGTGCTTATAAATACAAGGATAGCAATGTTTAACTCTACCTCTAGCATTTCCTGATTCTCCAGTTTTAAGAAGACCTCTGTGATTTAACGTAATGTAATAATAATCAAATTTTGTAATTTTTAGAATGTGATAGGGTTTTTTTGCTCTAATTTGTTGTTTAATTTTTGGCTCTGCAAAAAAAAAAAAAAAATAAAATAGTACACCTGCAGCCGTTGCCTTAGGCCTTAGAAATATCGCTTTGATAGAGAGGTGATTGTAGAGTAAAAGGTAAATGGTTGTTGAGGGAATAGTACATGGAGAGTGCAAACTCAGAACAGGCCAGTAACAATCCCAGACAGTATGAGGGTTTCAAATGAAATGCTGGCAAAATTGGCCATTGCCGAGTTTAGGGCAGAATGCTGTAGGTCTCCAACTTCAGCACATCTTCCGTACGTTAATCCTGTTACAATTCACTAAGCTAGTGCACTCCTGCAGAATCATGACTTTTCTAGTCCATGAGGGTCTGCAAAGTAAAAATAGAGGATAAGATGCAACCCAAACATGACCTTAACTTGTGTGGTATTTTTTTTTTTCCTCTCCCCTGTGGGCTGAAAAACCTGCCCTGGGTTTGCAACACAACTGTTAGCCACTGCACGTTGCACGGTGTGTTACAAGAACGCAAAACAACCACCCTGATTTTGCGCTTGTATTGGTTTATGTTTTGTGTAACTCTACTTACACAGTTGCAGATTTAAAATGAGATTATTTGTTTGCAAAGAAAATTCTGGAGTCAGAAATGAGACTAGAACCAACTGTACTTCTAATCGTAATGCGTTCTTGCGCCTTTTGTCGTAAGATAAGAATCAGGTTGGTATAATTAAACTAGACAAGGATAGTTCTTAAGAGGACAAAAGAGTTAAGATGGCAAGAATGAGTAATTTATAGTTTCTTAAGTAAATTAGAATATTCTGCTCCCTCCTAGTGAAGTGGCAACAAATACTGAGAGAAACAGTAACTTTTGGTGAAACATGAGCTAACTAAATACTGCGGAAGTGGGAACAGGACAGATCTGAGAGAGGAGCTGCAAAGAATGGAGATCTGACCTTGGAAAAGCCTATTAAAAAAAGTCTTCATTAGTCTTCATTAATTAAACAGGCAAAAAAACCCAAATGAGCAGGCCCAAAACAAGAGTAAGTTTGTTTGGCATTATGTAGTGTTTCAGCTAATTATATCAAGTAGATGACTACTGCCTACTGCATTTCCTAAGGGTTAGAAGCATAAAAAATTTGATGAAGTCAAAAGTTATGGACATGGCAGCAGAACACACTGGGATGTTGAGGCTCATGTAGTATACAGTTCTTATTTCTGTTTGGTAGGAAGTGTTTGCCTAGAGAGGAGCTAGCGGGTGGGGTGTTAACTTTCTGAAAGTTCATGAAGATGGGACTCCTGAAAGCATGGTTTTTCCTTCAAAATTCTGGATTATTGCGATGTTTGGGTCAGGTTCCCATTCCCTGCCAGGACTGGAAACATCTGTGTTCCACAAAAAAAAAAAAAAAAAAAAAAAAAAGAAGCTCACTACTTTATTTTCTTTCATCTTTCTGAATTAAAAAACAAACATTTTGAAGTGAAGGACTTGTAATCTGCATTCCCAAGTATCAAATTGCTGCAGGTGTGTTTGCGAGTGCCCAGAAGGCAAGATCTGTTTGAACCAGGTTATTTTCTTTGAAGTTCATCTATAAACTTTACAGCTAAATAGCTAGGTCTGATTTGCTTAGGGATAGAGTCTTTGTTTAAATTTTTATACGTCTAGCTTAATGCTGTGAAATATGTGATGAAAAAAATGTTTGTTTCTGATCCACTTCATTTTTTTAAAAAAATTGTGTGGGGATATTTTTCTTCCAAAATAACTGAAAGGGGAAAACTATTCTCTACGTAGACTGTGATGGAGTTAGTCTGATTCGGCTGCTGGCACAGGAAAACTCTAATGGACACGCACCACTGTCAAAAACTCCTGCAGACAAAAATGATGAGAGGCTTTCACTGGTGAAGTCAGGGTGGGATAAGCTTGGAGGAAAAGCAATGTATCTTTGGGTGACTCCCTGCTCGCCTAATGAGTCTGTGCAGCAAAGGTGCAACTTGTCAGAACAAAGCCAGGCTTCTAAGGCGATGCCTTGAAGAGGGTTACGGTGAAGTTAAGGAGTTGAAAGAGGGAGATAGTGTTTCAGACAGCGAAGTTAGTCATCCTCACATCCAGTTAAATCCCTACTTAGTGCTGAGCGGTTTTTGTTAACCGTGTGTGCGTCACGCCAGCCCCGCAGCGCGGCCAAGCCGAGGGGCTTTGCTCGGGGGAGCCCGGCGCCCTGCTCGGCGGATTACGGTCCCACCTCCCCGAAACACGCCAAGTGACTGCTTTTGCTCAGGTCTAATTTATATACCGCCCTTTACGCAGCCGATGAAGTGCGGCTGTGTTACACAGCCAGCATTTAGATTTGGGAGCGGGGCTGTGAAAGGGACATTGTGCTCGGAAGGACTTGCTGTCTGCCGCGGTCGGCCACGCTATGCCCCGTCCTATTGAGACCTCAAAAGCAGAGCCCAGCTGTGATGAGTTTCCAGATCTGTTTGGCCGTGGGGACCGGCCCTGGTATGCGTGCGAGCCGGGGGGGAACATCCCTCTCCTCTCCCCTCGCAGTTTCTGCCTGGGGGGCTGGCAGCAGCTTCTGAGCAGTGAATTTACAGGGGCGGGCGGCTGCGGCCAAATTAGTTGTGGTTTCAGAGGGCTTTCCAGAGCTTTGCTAGGCTGTAGCACGCAGCCCCATGAGGAAGGATATCAGTTGATGTATAAAATGGCCAAGGAACTTCGGTAAATAGACTTTACCCTTCAAATCCAGAGGTCCTGGCAGCGGCTGTGCGGGAGGGTGGGGTTGTACTTTTCCCCTTCCTGTACTTGGACACTTTTGATTATCCAGACTTTCTGGGGCTGAGCAGGGCTGCCTAATAACAAAGCCTGCATAATATAATTGCCTAAATAGGCCTATTGTCCTTTTCAAGTCACTGTGCTGTGAAATCTTTCAACTTTTTGCTGAAAATGTTGCATCTAACATTGAGATGGCTTAGTGGCTGCAGCGAGGAGGGGATCCTTTACCATCATTTCTCATTGCTGAGTGGTTGAGAAGCTGATTATATTCCTGCCCCCTATTGATGTTTACTCCTTTTGGGAGGCAAATATTTTAGCCCCTTCTGGCAGGGTAAACTGCCAAAAGTAATAGGCCTGGAAATACAAAGCTATGATTGATTTTGACCTTTGCTCATGTGCATGAAGTCTGTCCCCATGCACTGTGACCCATGCCACTTCTTGCTGAAATCCAAGCCCTTTCAAACCAATTGGAACCACGAAAATACAAGCCGCAAAATGCTCAAAACTATTCTAAAGTAACAGAATAATCATTTTCTCTAAGCTTCAGGAAAAGTATAGACAGGAGAGTAACGAAACTGGATTTTCTAGCAGGCAAACCAGGAGTAATGTCTTACTGCTGCCACCTTTTTATGAGAAACATATTCCAGGTATGAAAGAAAGAAACTGATATAATGTGGAAATACTTCTGTGCAGTTTTTTGGTCACAGTAATCCTAGCTGTTTCTCCTATTTGTAATCTGTAAACAACTTGCATCCCAAACCAAGGATTTCAAACTGTCTTTTTAAAAATAATGGAAGGCCTGGGATTTTATTAATTTGTCATTGCATGAGCAAATGTGTTTCAAAAGTTAAGAATGTCAGGAACAGTAGCCTAAAGTTAGCATCCTAAATCCACATTTCATGGCTTCATTTCCAAATATGCTGAGCATCTAGGAGCTCCCTCAGCACTTTTTAAAACAGGCCGTATATTTAAATGATCAAATACTATTTAAAACCTTCATTTAATATTAAAAATGTTTACAGGACTGTTCCACTTCCTCCAAACTACATGAAAAAGTAATTCAATGACGGTGTTCACAGCATCAAGAGTGAAAATAGAGACACTTATATGAGAAAGTAGGACTTGCTTATAAAAATATATTACTCTCCTTCCATAAATTTACAAATCAACTGAATTTTTTTCCTTATATTTTGTCTGACTCACAGGTTTTTCTGATTCTCTGTTTGCTTCTCTGCAATAAAGTCTGCTCAGCAGATATTAATTGCAGTATAGATTTTAATAGCTAGATTATCTCCTTCATATACTCACTCATCATTTGCAGCTGCTCAGGATTGCTTTCCCAGTGGCAGTGAATTAATATGACTTTGGTCACTGTGCATTTTGCTTATTTGGGGGTGGGGGGGGAGGGAGGAGGGGAAATCTAGCTTTCTTCAGCTCATTTTAGTAATCTGAATAGGAGCGTAGAACTTGCATCATGTGACAGGGCAG
Organism: Phylloscopus trochilus trochilus; assembly: GCA_016584745.2. Classification (NCBI taxonomy): domain Eukaryota; kingdom Metazoa; phylum Chordata; class Aves; order Passeriformes; family Phylloscopidae; genus Phylloscopus; species Phylloscopus trochilus. Next base: position 38,935,505 of record WQNJ02000546.1, read on the forward strand.
CTCACCAGCATGGGGTCCCTGTGTGAGAACCTCCCTTGTACATGACAATCTGATAAGGATATCATGTGGTTTAGAAACACATTCCCACAATGTGCACTTCTTTGTCCCTTTATTTGGGAGTGGGTGGGAAAAAAACTTTTAACAAACTAGTGCTAGCCCTTATATAACTGACCCCACTTTCTTTTAGTGTTCTATTTGAGCCTTGCAGCTTCTTCAAATACTTTTGTTAAGAGAGATGGAAATATAATCCAGCAAGTCTGTGTTAAAGAATCCTAGACACAAAGTATATAATATACCTTCTGTTCCCCTTGGACAAGGTGATTTTTCTTTCCCGTGCTTATACCATATATAAACTGAATATTATAAAACTATGGAAGTTAAATATACACATGCGGGCAACACTTGTATAGGTTTAATCGGTTAAAGCTTGAATGAGTATTTATAAATTCTCAGAGTGCTCTGGATCCTCACTGCTAAGGACATGATGTTAGAGTCCATCCATAGTTTGGAAGGATTTCCGTTTTATGCACTTTCAGTGACTTACATTTTACCCTCTAAGTGCATCCACTAAGAAAAAAAGCAGAGAAATGTCTTGCAACAAAGAGATTTTTTTTAGCACCGCTCAGTTTCTTTTAATGGTTTGGAGGATCTCTTTCCATTGAACCATAATCTTTTTCTCTATGCTCACATTGTATTTTTAGCAAGGATCTTTGAACAATAAAATGACAAACTAAGGATATCTTTGTCTTTTACAGCCTTATCTAGTGAAGCACTTAAATGCACTCAACCTCCACCCTCGATTTTAATAAGAGTTTCAGAGACAGAGTGGTTGTATGAGTGAGCCTTTGGTGTATTTATGTACTGGTACTTTTAGGAAATACCAGTAAAAGTTCATGTCACTGTGCTGGATGTTCAGCACAATGAACATCCAGCATCAATTCTTAAAAAGAAAGAAGGATCATTCTTCTTTTAAAGGTGCATAGCAGAGGTGTGGAACAATTAAACAGGTTGACCAGCTGGGGACAAAAAAACACAGTTTGATTTTAACACAGATTTTGTTCAGTAGGTGCTTTGATTATAGAAAGCCTGTAAGATAGAAACAGTAGAAGAAATGGTTCAATTACTAGTTCCCCAAAAAAACCCCAAACTTCAAACAAATCAAAAGAAAACCAACAACAACAAAAAAACAACAACAAAACAAACAAACAAACAAAAACCCCAAAAAAACCAAATTCCAACCCCACCAAAACAGTTAAAGAACACAAAAAGTCTCTTGAATCCTGCATTTTTAATTTTTTTTTTTTAATCTGAGTGCAACTTGAGGTAGTTCCTGAAGTGGCCATTAAACCAACTCTGCTGGTCCTCTCTGCCAGGCTGGCTAGTGACACAGCAGCACATCATATCCCATCTTCTATGTGAGTTCCTTCATCTTCCAGTCCTGTAACAGAATCACTCCTCTGCCAGCTGGTGATTGATACCAAGAGAATTTCTAGGTTCTTGCATGATAAGTTAATGTAACAGCATCTGAGGTGATTTAAGTATTTCACTTGTTCACAAATACCAATTTGGGACAGAGGTGTTCAGGCACAGCGCAGCTCTGCCCTGGCTTTTGGGGGTCTCAGAGACTCCAGCACTTTTGCTCAGGGACTGGCTGTGGGCAGAGCCCGGGGCAGGAAACAGGCTTCTCTGCCACTTTAATTCCTCATCTTCTACTCAAAAACTCACAAGACCAGGGTTGCCTGTCTTTCCAAGACTGAACATTCACTCACACATGAAGAAAAAGGAGCTGGAAATCTGTGTCACAGTGCCATCTGGCGATACCTGACACCCAGACCTCCCCTTGGGCAAGGGCTGTGGATCTGCAAGGCAGATGGTCCCCCAGGACTTTGATTTGGGCGCAGGGAAACGCCTGTGCCCCTCAAAGCTTGACTCTCTCTTGGGATTTTGCACTCCTCTCTGGGTTACTCTAATCAAAGGTCCTAACTTCTCTACAATCTTTCCCTCCTCCACAGAGATCCACTCTCACTGATCCACCAGCCTGTGGGTTTTGGCTTGGGGCACACGTTAAAGGACTGGCTAAAATGCCACGCATGGGTGAACTTTTTTATTGTTAAGGCCCTGAGCTTGGGGGTTCTTTCTTTGGTTTTAAGCCATTGTTCATACTACTGCCTTTCAACTTTTGGTCTGAGGAGGTTTTTCCTTTTTCCCTTCATCTTGCAGAGTAATCCTTAGCATTGCTTTGTTGTTTGAGTTTCCTCTTTTCATTCAGCTGAGGAAGAAATTTTATTGGTTACTGGATAAGGGTATATGTCAAATCCTCCTTAGAGGTTAGCTGGAAAGTCTTGGACTTTGTAAAGTTCTTTCTGATTTCACTCCACACTTTGAACACTAAGGTGTAAAATGCAGAACAAATGGCAAATCACCTATGTCTTTCAGTGTCTTTGATCAGGGGGGCTAACAGGGCAAGCTACTTTTCCCAAGTCTTCATCCCCTAGTGAATCTCTGCCTTCCTCTCTCCATTTGGAGAGCACATTCCAGCTGTGTTTTTCTAGTTGTACACGTAGTCACAGGCTATGCAGGTTAGGTATGTGAACTGCTCATCTTTCTGCTTTGTGTGTATTGCCACATTCACTTCTTTGACACCACACCAAGAAGGATCCATTATCTCCCTGAAGTCTTGAAAAAAAGCCTTCAGCTGCCCACAAGAAGTCAGAGCTGACTCATATCCTTCTGTGTTTTTTGTTTTGTTTTGTTTTTTCTCTTCCTTATCTGAATCCTTTCCTTTCTCTGTGTTTTGGTGAGGTCCTGCAAGACTTTTGTGGTTAAAGCATGAGCTGTGTGTTAGGATGCACTGCATGTCTGGAGGCAGTTTGGGCAAATAGCTGTTCCCTTCTCCCTGAAATGGAGTCCCTTATAAACACTGCAATTGTTCACAGGGGCTGTTTTCACCTTCACCAAAATGTGAAAGTAGAGCTCAGTTACAGCATGGTACACTGGCACTGCCCGGCAGTACTGTGTTTGTTATGCTTTTGCTAACTTGAATTTTTGTGCAGACCAAGAAAATACTCTTACAAAAAGAGGTTAGGAAGGAATGACGCAATTAAATGAGATTAAATCAGAGTATTGGTTTCCTTGGAACACATATTTGGCTTTTTATCAACAATCTTTTCCCCATTTTTCAAATAAACACATATTTTCACATGATAACTCTATTTGAAATATTAATCCTTCCAGGGCTACATTACCTTTGTTTCTTCTTCAAAGTCCATTACTATGAAAAGGTTGCTGTACCTTAGGCTGTTTTAGCTTCAAAAGAATTTTAGGGCCTGGTCTATTAGAAAGCTTGGGGGTATAATTAGTGAAAATGGAAATAGATGCAAGAGAAATTTAGTTCCTGATGTTTTAATTTAGTGTGGTACTACCATGTGTCGTTGAAGAGGATTCTTAAAGGCAAACATAATTATTTCATTATGGTCTTCAGAATGCTTTCACTGGTCTTAATGACAAGAAGCTGCATAAGGAGTCATACATTTTAATTAGACCTTCTTATATTTACATCAGATAAATAACAAATAATTGATGAAAAACAAGTCTTCTGAATGGATGATTTCACACAGAGCTCTGGTTACAGTTTAATGATAAAATATTTCTCTTACTGTTTTGCATTTTAATTATGTAGCATTACTACTTTAGCAGAGATCTCAAAGTACTGTTATTTCCATCCATTTCATTAGATTCACAACTTATTTATATGAATCTGAAGAGAAAAGGTATTTTTCAGCATATATACCTGAAAATCAGTTTCCAGCTTTCATTAATTTCATTTTGAATTAATTTCTAAGATACTTTTTTGGTTTTGGTGATAATCACCAGTAAAAGCTAGTTGAAAGAGGAGTCAGGGCTTTTCCTATATCTACATAGGAGCAAGTCCTGCTATGATTAACAACCCAAAACTCCTGTAGAAGTCAAGAAGTATGAAATTATAGGACTTGTAGTGGAATTTTAAAGGAAAATTTGGGTGCATCTTTCTCACCAGTTTTGTTGAAAGTTTTATTCCTTTGAAAATCCTGCTGATGCCTTTTTATAATTGTGTGAATACTTCTGTGTGCATTTAAAATACCTGTATTTAATTTTCTTTACCTCCTATATTGGACACTAATAATACCAAGAAAAATTATTTTAGAGTTTTGCTATTTATTTCCAAGAGTCTTTCCTGTTTGCAAGCTCTCCAGCATTTCATTTTAGTAACAAAACATATTTCACATGATTCATTCCTCAGAGTATAACAAACGTTAATTGTTGTTATTGATTTTAAATTTCACAACCATTACAAGTAACCCAGATGAGTGGCAGATAAAGAGTAATAATCCATGGAGTTCTGGAAGTGTTTCATGTTTGTCTGTAGTACTTTAAGTGATCAATAGTAACTGCCCCATTGAAACTAACTGCTGTATCAAATAACAGTAAATCAAATGAATGTGCTTACAGATTATTTATTGAAAGCTCTAATTGTTCACTGGGGCCCTGCTTATCTCAGGAAACAATAGAAGGCAGTGATCAGGCAAACTGGTTTGCAAATGCCTGGGGTGCCATGAAACAGCAGGGTCCCCCTCTTCCTGGGTGGTATGAGAGCTTTCCAAAATGTGCCCACATCCCACTGGGATTGTCTGGTCCCAGGGTAAGGTGGTCAGAGGTGAATTTTCTCAGAGAGCATCCTTTGAACTCACAGGTTACACTTTTTTAAAATTACTGTTTTTAGAAGTTGTCATCTTTGGATGACAAACTTGTGTCTGGTGGGTAAAATGTAGGAAAAGTACTAAGAAGATTTTCCAAAATTTATGACAAGTCCATGTAATGAAAACCAAAACAGGATCAGACCTTAGAATGGGAAGTAATGGAAAGCATATTGAACTTACTCTGTGGAAAGCTTGCCTAGTTTATTTTACAGTTTGGGGCAACTCTGTGCAGCTGTGCAGTTGTCAGACTTTTGCAAATACTAAGAAATTAAAAGCAAGATTCCTAACCAGCAACACTCCACCGCTGATTTTACTAATTCCTTAAGATGGCTGCTCTGCCTTGTCACAGTGACTCTGAAATAGCAGTGCCACAGGTTGGAGATTTTCTGGAACTTCGAATGAAATGGGTAGTCTTACAGTTTCACAGCTGTCTACATTTTTAACAGTCTTGGTGTGTTGGCAGTAATACTTTGCTGTGTCTTCAGAATCCTTTGGGTATTGGCAGAGGCACTAAAGCAGTCCTTCAGAAAGTTTGGGAAGATTGCATTGAATGAACTGTGACAACTAGAAAAGCCTTTGTAAATATTAGCCTAATTCCTCAGAAATAATTCTCTCAAACATTGCAGGAAAAGGGGCTTTTTTCCCCTAAAAAAAAAAAAAGGTATGTTTTACGAAACATAATTATAAGCTTAGTGTAATAGTGGATATTCATAATAGAAACATTTTAAAATTATTAGAGCACAGTAACCAGAGATCTTCTGAATTCTAACCTCATAGGGGAAATGTAACTTCACTTTTTCAGAGTATGTTTTGCCTGAAGTTTCTTGGGACGTCAGCTACCAGGACTGAACGTTGCTTTTTCAGTTCTTTGGAAACATAGTGCTTTCTTTTTGTCATATTCTATATAAAGTATAGCTGACGTTTTTCCTGTTTGCAAGGCAGGGATATTGCAGTCAGTTGTGAGTAGCTTATCTGGGAAAAAAAAGAATGACTGCTGAAGGTAGGTATTGAATGAGAAAGACCAGGTGACTAGGAAATACTGTTAGCATAAATGTGTTTTCCTGAAGTACAGTGTGTGCATATTTTTTTCACTTCTGAGTGAGAACAGTAATGACAGACAACATACAGGTAAAATGATGAGCATTCCTTATTCCAACGGTTTAGTAGGAAAATCTACTGCAGGTAGAGAATAGGAAAACAGAATATTGGGAAATGTGCCCTCCAGTCACGCTACTCCTCTTGTCTCCAGGCTCTTGTGAATGTCTTATTTTATTGATCTTAGATCTTCTAGGCAGTGTGGAAGTGTGCTCTGAGCCACAGTCAAGAGAACTGCTACCAGTTCTGCTCTGGGACACCATGCTTCTTCCCAGATTTCAGCTTTTGCTGGACCTACTGTGAGAGGGGCAGAGGGCTGTTTGCCATGTTAACTGCACTGATGGAAAGTTATAAGGAAAAAAAACAAACCACAGAACAAAAAATTTTATAAACTCAATGTCAAGGTGCTGTGAATTACAAGGAAAGGAAATTTGTTAGTGTCTTAGTTTCCATGTTACCTTCCCCACTGTGTTACCATTTTTAGTCTGGCAGGTATTCAATTCAAAAATACCAAAATACTGCTCAGGTGAGCATTACAGCTTGGTAAATTCTATATTTCATTTGCTCTCTCAAAAGATAGCGACAAAGTTTTTAAATATACCATAAACTGGAATTACTTACATTAGCATCAGAAATGTTGGGGTGATTTGCTCTTAGTACTGCACTGTCCTAGTCTGGCAAGCTGAGGGGATGAAGGGGGACAGGGTATGTCCCTCTTTTGGTCTCAGAGGTTGCAAATGTACATGTGCTGTAGGATGTTAGAAAGGTCAAGTTTTGGTCTGACCATCCTTCTATTTGCAGATAAGCTCAAGTGATGAAAGCCATATTTTTCTTGTTATTGTGTCATGTCTAAATGGAAATAATGGATTGTTTTAATTATACCCCCACAGAACAGAAGTGTGGGTGCAATTAGGCTAGTGTAAGGAATAATCTTAACACTTACTTGGAAAGTGAGCTATATGGATATAAAACCTACATATACAAGCAAGGATAGCCCAGGGGTTCACTGCAGTGATGCTGGGGCGTGGGAGACATCTACTGGGATATCTGCCTGGTTTGAGAAGCTACCTTTGCTTCTCCCAGTCTACACACTGCCCTGTCATCTTGCAGCAGGCTGCTGCTGAACAGCAGCAGGAAACTCATGGCTCCATTTCATGGCCTGAGCCTTGCCAGCTTCAGCAAATGGCCCTGAGTTGCTGGGGCATGGCTGGGAAGCTGGAAGTGTGCTCCTCCCCTCCCCACTCTGCCAGTGTTGGTAACCTCTGGGAAAGGGCCGAAGGGTGGCTGGCTGGGGTGTGCTGGTTCAGCAGCTTTCATACCAACTTCGCTGTGGTATGAGACCTTGCTTGATAAAGAATCATACCTCTGGGTGGCCTAATGCCAAACAGAGGTCTGCAGCGAGGGCCTAGGAGTCAGATCCGGAGCAAGGAGATATAAAGCTTCACTGTTGTCCACTGCCTTGTAAAAAAGACGAGTGCTGTGTGACGGGGCTGTCAAAGAAAAATAAGGAATTAGACATCCTTTTAAAAGGAAATCTAAACTTAGAATTAGCAAAGCAATAAAAGCCTTCTAAAGTGAAAGCTGGAAACAATACATTTTTAATAAAATGGGCAGTTACTCTAATTGCTGAACCCCTACTGTTCAATTTCTTTTAGTGCCCTTATTCATTAAATTCAGCATACTTACACTTATTATTTACAGATGTATGCGTTTTAACTTGTTTATAGAAACCATGCCTTGCAGAAAGCTGTGGATGGTATAATACTAATTTGTGTTTATTGCTGCCTATAATATGCAATTTTAAAAACAATTAAAGATAGCGGTGGAGCTCATCATTGGAGCCAACCTCCAACTGCCCATGAAAAGTAAAATATTAGCATCGTGTACTACCTTAAAAGGTTATAGGCCGTTTGTAGTGAGTTGATAACATACCCATTAATGAAGAATTTACCTGTTCTTAAGGATTTTAAGCTTAGCAGTCTAGTTTCTAGATAATGTTCTAATGTAACCCATTTAAGCATATGTGATGGAGTTCATAATTGCCCTTGTAAATGGGTATAGAAAGGAGGGTATATAAATCAATTAGTGATACCCAGCAGTGTGGCTGTAATACAAATTAATTGTAATGATAAGCATTTTAACTGCTGCTCTACTAACTTGAAGTAGTTTTGATCACTGAATTGGCTCTTGTTGAGAGCCAACCACTCTATTAATTTTAAAGTTTGAAAACACTTAAAGATCAAAATGTTCTGAACTAATGGTCATAAAATTTGAGAAACGAAATGATATGTAAAATATTACACTGCAAGTCAGTTTTATGGCATTTCCAAAGAGAGCACAATAGTTTTATTTTGTCCATGTGGTACTGAACAACTGTGTAATAGTATTACATGATTAAAGATATTAAAACACTCCTTTTCTTACTGGATTCAAGCCACAGCAAAAAGTCATGATGCATAGTGTCATAAGATATGTCGAATATATAGAAAATAAAAGAAAAGTTATTTGGCAGACATAGTAATACCAAAAACTAATACCAACTTGGATAGGAGGTGAGTTTTGAAGAAAAAAATAGAATAATACTCTGAATTATTCTGTTTCAATGCTTGAAAAGACTTAAAAGTCCTCAAAACACTATAAAACATTTAATAACTATAAATGGAGACTTTATGACTTAGCAAAATATCTGGATGTGTGTAGAGATTATAGCAACTATTTCATTGCCCTTGCAATTTTCATTTCTTACTGATGATTCTGGATCTGGGTTTTCTCCCATTTATGTTTACAAGAGCCTTTTTTTGAAATCAATGGACTAGCAACACCATAAAACATAACTGAAAAAATGAATCAGACCTCTTTTATTTTTAAGTTTTCTTTCCTTACAATGGGCCTTTTCTTAAAATTTTTGATCCTGTAGGTAAAGCACTGAATTTGTTACACCACGTTTGTATCAATAGGCCACAGAAGTAGGCTTCTTTTTCATAAATAAAGAATAAAGGGTTCAGAGTTCTCATCCTCTCTACATTTGTGTATCTTCTTTGCCTATGCCATTTTACTCCCCATAAGGATATGACCATAGGAATTCACAGGTAAAGCAGCCAGGGCATGAAGCGTAAGAAAAATTCATTTTCAAAGGAAAATCTAACTTCATGCAGATGGTGGCACAATTATGGGGTTTTTTGTTGTTGTTTTTTAAGGAAGATCCTATTTTTCAGTTCTGCAGTAATGCGGAATTTTCACTTGAGACTGATGTGGTTTTGCATGGTAACGGACAGGCAGAAAATCACCGACCTGAAAAAACTACAGAGCTAGCATCTTTCGGATGTTTTTCTTCAGTTTTCCATACGATTTATTTTTTTCATTTAACATGTTTTCTTTTTCATTTCGAAGGTAGACTCCTAATACAAAGTGATGAGCTGCTGCCCTGTAAACTCTGCCTGCCAAACCCTGCGGCCATCCTGTCTCTACTCTTACTTTCACCCCGGCTCACTCATGGTGTCTGCCTGGCCATTTATTTAGCGAAAGATGCTCCTGTTCTCAGTTACTAGCACGTCATTAAGTCTCGCTGTCTTGAGAGTAACACAGGTATAACCAGATGCAGTTCTTGGCCCTGATATAATTAATCCTGACAAGCTTTCTGCTTTCCACGTTTGCTCAGGTGTAAATACATCTCTCTGGCTATACGGACACATAAACCCAAATGTAGAACTGCTTTGCTGACATAACTGTTAAAAGAAAAAAAAATCAGCCTGAAAAGCAGTATAATTTTCTTTGAAAAGGTGATGTTAGTTATACATACTACCTCAGGGTTTAGCGGAGCTTGAGAACCAGAAATTGCAAACCTACAGAGCAGCTGCAGCCTCCTCGTTGTCCTTTACTGCTAACTGTAGTAAATACGTGTACTCATAAAAGAGACTGTATTGCCAAAAGTTGTGACTCTGCTGGGAGAAGCACCAAAAGTGGTTGCAGTGACAGCTTCCCCTGTGTATCTGTGGGACACAGCAAAAAGAAGCAACAGTTTCAGACAAAGATTTTTTAGGGTGTTTTCTTTCAGAAATACCTGATGGTGTGTTGGTGATTTTCAGGTCATACTTACACAATTTGTAAGACTAGCCTGCTAGATTCAGACTTACACATCTTGGTGGTATGTGAGGCTTGGACAGTACAGTCAGGAGTAGAGGATTTTTGTGGCAGTTTCTAGTGTTGCTTATGCCTGTGTGGTACACAGTGGTTCACATGCACAGTTGCTGCGGTGCTACCTTCAGGAGAGGATTCAGGGTTTCTCTCAGGCAAGTCAGTTCCCTGCCAGGGCACTCCTGTGTAATTGTATATATGATGGTAGTCTTAGAGAAAGCTGATTCTCAGCTGGCTGCGGGGGTCAGAAAATGAAGGCAAGGTTTCATCACCTCTCCTGAGTTCCCTGCTGGCAGCAGCAGTGGCTCTTGGAGGGAGGAGGCACCCAGCCCTGTCCTGTCTCACAGTGGGCAGGTGAGTGGGGTGCACATGCAGACGTGGGGGTGCTTCAGAGCCCCAGAGGGACCGAGCACAGACATAACACAGTTCCCTGCTTTGTCATGTATCCCATGTGAAACCTAGGGGAAGACACGTAAGGCTGTATTTTGAGGACACTGCTTAGTGCTGCAGACAGCTAGGTTCTCAGTTGCTGTTGAAAATCCCGGTTGGGTAGTGCTTGTATTTTTCTAGGAATTTATGATGCAAGCAAATAAAGCTCTTTCACTGTCAGTGCTTCTGTTTCCTGTCTGTAAAGTAAGAACAGCTCTTCCCTTATCTCACTTAGGTGTTACAAAGGTAAAAATATGAATGTTCATGGGTTATTCACATACTGGGATGGCAGGGACCATGCTTGTAGATCAGATAAGCAGAAGAGAGAAGGATCTTTCACACTGCTAAATATGGCAGAACCAGAAGTGGTGCTGGTGTTGCTGTGTGGCCAGGGACAGCAGGGCCTGAGGAGAGTCACTCAGTGAATCTGTGCAGGAATGTTACTCCAGAAGATGTGCTGGCAGGTGGGGCTCCTGGAGTGCCTTATTAAATGCCAGGCTAAAGTCAGGTGACCAAATTGCTGTGTTTAACTAATGGATGAATAAAGAGGCCAAACTGTGTCATAATAGAAAAGTATGTTACAAAAGAATCTACTCTTCAGTGGGCAATTGATAGAGATTATTTAGGGGAATAATAAAATTCCTGTGAAAAATAACTATGAAGAAGTTAGCTGCTAAGTAAAAGAGATTATATTATGAGAGTAGAAAAAAAAAAAAAATAACCAGAAGATAGATGCTGTTGTTATCTGGCTTAGAGCAAAAAAATCTGGATAGCTCTGCTATGCTGGTAGTAGGATACTAAACTATTTCTTGGCCCTAATCAACTGATATGAATACAGGTTTCAAAGGGCTGTACTCCTGTTGTATGGCCAAGATCAGTATCCACTGACTCCACTGACTTATGTTACATGACTCTGCTGGTTAACATTACAGATTTGCAATTGAAACTTGGCAATTTCATTGATGAAAGGCATGAAGGAATATGATGCAACTCTCTCTCTCCCAGTTCTAAACCGGGCAAGATGCAGCAGACAAGTGTAAACACTTTTTTTTTTCTGTCAATTGACAAATACAACTTGGTGTATACACAGCAAAGACATTTGTTGAATATGATTTTTTTAAAAAATCATATTTTAAGTTTAATCTGTGTTTTAACATTGAAATGCTACAATAGTTAAAATGAAAGTGCACTAAGGACCTACTTTTCAAGTAATGTCTCCCCTCAAGGCTGTGGAGGCCTTTCAGGGTTCATTCTTTCAAATATCTTTTGACTTGGCAGGATCATGATCATTACCATTATTTGAATTGGAGTCTCACTGGAAAGTCCTGCAGTGCCAGTTACTGTACAGCACATTCTGAGGCCCTGCCCAAAATAGTGCACTGTCTAAATGCATGAGATGCAGAAGGGTGGGGGAAGAAAATACGGCCCTGATGGTATGTCTGGCTGCAGTGGAGCAATGGCCAAATTTGTACTTGGAACTTCATTAGGGTGAGGATATCAGAGCAGAGAGTGTGCTTCACTGCTTCTTGTACTCTGAGGCGGAGGGCAGAGTTCAGCAGGACCCCTCTTCTCCCAGATGCTTCGGGACAGAAGCCAGCTGTCCCTATCGCTCTTCAGCTGACAAGAGTTGTAGCAGCAAAAGTACTTCAGCTTTAGAGAGCTCCTGCCAACTCGGCTGCGCCTATCGGGACTTGCACCTTGTCTGAGATAGTTTTGGCAGCAGCAGCAGCCTGTGCCCTTTGCATGGCCCTTAAAGTGCCCTGGCTCTGAGACTCCTTTTAGGTGACCTTGCATGCAGTTTTGTCCATTAGTCTGGTCCTTGCAGATCAGGCTTCTGAGCTCTGTAACCTTCACCTCTTTCTAGTTCTGTTGTTATTTTAATCATACTGTATGAATCCTGGGCAGCACATAATGGAATGTGTTAGATACTCTGTTAGCTTTTAAAATAACAGAAAAGGTTCATTTGTGATTGGGCACCCTCAAAAAGAAACAAGGTCATGGAGTTTCATCTTCTGATGTCCCATTGAAAGTAGAATGCCCCTTTTCAGACTGAATGCAAACCAGTAGACTTTGGACGGTTTCTTTGGTTTTCATCCAGGATACCAGCCTTTTTTTTAAAGGACCGTCTGGTAGAGATGCATGACTTGATTAAAACTAATGCTGGAAAAACTGTAACCAATAATTAAAATATAATAAATATATTTAGCATCAAGCTTTAAGGCAGATGTGTGCAGCTACGAAGGCATAAATAAAAAAGAAACCCTCAAATGTGGAAAACAAACTTTCTTAAGTACTTCTGAAAATTCTGGTGATAATATCTTAGTCTGAAGTTTTTGTAGGTTTTAGTCTGGGTATGTTGTGTTCACTTGTAATACAAAGCATTCCTTCCTGAACTTCGATGCATACCCAGCTCTATGAGGAAAGATTTTTGACTGTGGCAGTTTGTTCTGTGTTGATTAACATTTGCACATTGCTCCCCCTGAGCCTTTTCCCCGGTCCTCCTGCCCTCAGCCCACCCCACCTCCGTGCGTGCACCTCCCGGGAAAAACAGCGACCCAGAGCAGCAAGTGCCAGTACTGAAGTAGTAGCACGACTCCTTTGCTTTGTGCTTTTTTTTTTCCTTTGCAAGGGAGAAAATGGGAGTCTTCCCACAAGGGGAGACTTTGTTTTCCTCTTTCTGTTGTCTGTGATCCCCACCTGTTGTATATATGGTAAAAATATCTGGGACTTATAACCCAGCAACAGTACGCAGCTAGAGTCATGTGTGACCGGGTCAAACACACACTCGCTGGAGGGTCATGGCCAGGTTACTAAGTCAAGGCTGGCAAGTCTCCACGATAATGTTTTCTTTCTCTCTCACTCTTTTTTTTTTTTTTTTTTTTTTTCTTCTCCCCTTGTCTGTCTTCCAAACAAGAGTTTAAAAAAACCCAAACCCTCATAACAATGCAAACTATTTAAGCATGACAAATTCAAAGAAGTTTTTTTTATTAAAATGGGGGAAGGCAAAGTCAATGATATTTTGGATTTAATTTTATAGTATAGTTTTATGTGGCACATGAAAGAGAGAAATTTGTATTGAAACAATTGAGACCCACTTTCCCAGTTCCTGGCTCTTTCCTGGAAGATGATTAAAAGCAGATTTTTTTTCCAGACGAGACATAAAAATTAAATGATCTACAGTATATAGTTATTTTTTCAAATGTTTGGAGGCTTATAAATAACTTCTACAATCAAATGCACACATACAAGCAGCAGAGAATCTGGTTCTAATTACTTGTACTTTAGTTGAACTTTGGCGTTTCCTTTGACTTTCTGCCTAATGTATGTGAGCTGAGTGCCTTGCACTCCTGCAGTGAATTCACAAAAAAAAAAAAAAGAAGAAGAAGAAAAGAAAAGGCAAAAAATCCAGACTCTTGTTGGTGCCAACAAAAATGAGGGTTAACAGAATGTTTTGACCAAATGCAACACTTTGCTATTCACCCTAATTAGCTGAAATTGCTGCTTCCCACCAGGGACCCTGAGCTCAGTATTCAAAATTCCCTTGAGGCTATCCAGGAAATGCCATTTGCTTTACAACTTCTTATTCTTTTAAAACTCAACTGTCCAAAGTGTGCATTAGCATGCAAGCTTATTAATCTAAGCTTCTAGGAGAACATGAACGTTTTGCAGTGCCTGCCTGCTTCTAGCTGGTCTCAAAATAAAATACCTTCTCCATCTGTCAACACGGTTTAGCTGGCAGTAAATTAGCTCTCAGAAAGCACGCTGTGCTTTTAAAGATCTTATCTGCTACTTTATCTAACCTTTAGAAAAATTTCAGACATCTTAGGAATTGTGAAGTGACCGATTGTTTGAGAGTCCCTGTGTGCTTAAGCTGCATTCAGGTGTTGGGTGACAGTACTGAGGCTCTGTTGTCTCAGGTGAGTAGGGATCCTGAAGTGTCACATCCCACAGGACAAGAAAGCAGGGCATGGAAAGATGTTGCATTTTTTTTTTTAATTCTCCTTTTCCCTCTCTGGAATTCTTCATAAAATTGTGGGGCTGCTTTAAAAATGCTTCTGGAAAAGTCAACCATCCACCCCCCATCCTTTTTTTTTTCCTTGTTGCTTGTGTAGACATGCATAGAAGAAAGCTTCTGCTGTCATGCATCCATTAGCTGTCAACATGTTGCAAAAATAACACTTTATACCTGCTCAGCATGAGTTGCTACAGGACTTCCACACAGTACTTTTTCAAATGAAGAGTTACAAAAGCTAAATCCAAGGAAGAATAGTAAGTCAGAAACCAGAGCAAGAGTCAAGCACAGTTTGAACCTGGGTTCAAGCCTTCTCCAGAAAACTGCACACACCTTGTCTGTGATCAAAAGTGAATGTGCCCAAATTGGGTTTTATTACACAAAAAAGCCACTAACAACCGCCCCTGCCCCCCCCGCCCCCCGCAAAAAAAAAAACCCAAACCCCAAATAAAACTCCCCAAACCTACCAACAAAAAACCAAAAGCAAATTCTCTAGACAGTTGTTCCACTAATGGAAGTTCTATTTTTATTAGATTAAGTCCTTTCAGTGGCACACGTAGGTGCCACTGTGCTTTAGGGAGGATCTTCTGGTTTCCATTGGCTCCTTTGTTGTCATATACCTTTTCAAATTGTCCTGAAAATATTCTCTACTCCTTCAACACTTCTCTTGCTGACTCTGTTGTGTATTTATCAACTGAGTTGTTTGCATAATCTCTTCTGGGTATCACAAGCTCCTGTTGTTCCTACAGTATTTGACAGACCTCTCTGGTGTACAATATTGTTTGTGGTTGGAACACTATTGGATGCTAGTGTTTGTTTAGGGTGAATTGATGAATAAACAGAAGTGTATCAGTATTATTCCTGAAAGGCTGCTTTCCCCAAACTGAAATAACAGAAGGATTGCAGGAGCACAGTTGTTTTATTGGATGACACAACCTTGTTTTCCCATGGGGAGCCTAAAAACTGCCTTTTAGGTGGACTGAGAGAGTTGAATGAGCTAATACAAAACACATTGTCTGCTGGTATTAGAGTTTTAAAGCTAAAATTTTATCATCCCTTAGACTCATTGGAAGCCACCATGATTCATGTACAAGCATGAAATAAGGCAAGGTATGTTTGGGGCTTCTCAAGGGCATTTGATGAATCTAACTTTAATTTAGAAGTACTAATAGATTATTGATTCAAGCAGAGTGGCTGTGCAGAGATCAATAACAGTGCACTCTCTCTCTCTCTTAAATACCAAAAATTACTGTTGAAAAGAAATTATCATTCTCATATGAATTTTCATTAAGAAAAAGCTTCATTAAAGTTTTCTTGGTGTGGTAAGAACACGTAGGTGTTTGCCAAGTTCAGTTTATTTAATACTGAAAAGAATGAGTATGGTTCTGGACATTGTCTTAATTACACAATTTATGGAGCCATGTTATTTCACTTATTTTAGTTTTCTGTTTTTTTCACAGACTCCTTACTGTTAGATATATAACTAAATTGCAAAGGTATTTCTTTGCTTAGATCAGAGCCTTTAATACTTTACTCTAGCATTTATTTTCTTCTCAAGAAGTGTCTGTCCTTGAAGTTGATAATAGCTTAACCCAAGGAAAAATGGCAGAAAGGGGCCCTTCTCTCACGAGTAATCAGAGGTTGCCTCATGTGCCCACTGTGAATTCGGCAACACATGGGTTGACAATGAATCATGAGTTTAATACAGATGTATCATCATTGTAATCTGAAAAATATCATGTACAGTAAATCTTGTCTAAAATTTTTCCATTGAGTAATATTCTTTAGGGCCTGCTGTTAGTACTCTGGAGATATAGCTCTGCTGATAGTGCCTAATATTTCTGGATAGATCTGAGTTCACAGATCCTGTCATTCCTGTATATCTGTTGAAAAGTTAGAGGGATTTATCTGAGAAGCAGCAGATGACTAGGTGAGACATGAAAATATATTGCACATCCACAATAAACGTGAGGAATGATGACAGCATATCACAGAAAACTAATGCAGATGTTTTGGAAAGATGTAGTTCACATGTCTTATCTTGCACTGTAGAGCTTTCACGTCCTTTCCTTGAAAGGGGTTACTGGCTTTTCAACAGGGTCAAAACAAATGACCATCTAGAAATATTAAGGCAATAAAGGGATGTGGGGGTCCTAATACATAAGTAGCTTTTTCTCAGTGAGATTTCCTGATGTTACAGGTCCTAAGGTAGGTAAGGAAGTGTAAGGAGTTGTGCTAGTTTTGCAGATTTAAAAAAAAAAAAAAAGAAAAAAAAAGACAATTTGTTTAGGTATTTTTCACTTCAGGTTTCACACTCTTTACATCCTGCTAGGTCAGAATTGCACACTGAAGGTGTTACCTTTTGTAGAAAAAGGCAAGAGATTAAAAAAACTCTCTGAAGGTTAGGTACCCATCACAGTTTCCTTTAAAGGCTGATATCCAATCTGCACACATGGATGCTATACAATTCAATAAGCTAAAACCAGATCATGAGCCCAAAGTTGTCCTTTTTAGGAGCCTGGTAAGATTCATGCCCTACATCTAAATTATTGGGTACTTTAAAATTTAGTTTTGAGGCTGTAGGATGTGGTCCTGCCATTATTTGCTTTGCTTAGTTCCCTTTAAATTTTACTAGGAAAGACAAATTAATGTTTATCATGGAAAGAAAGATATGGGCCAGTTTGATACTTACAATATGGTTATATATAATAATTTATTCAAAATTATGATGAATCATTCAATTTTAATTTTTTTTTCTTTTGTAGCAGTTGAAACTCAGAGCACCAGTTCTGAGGAACTTGTTCCGAGCCCTCCTTCACCACTTCCACCCCCTCGTGTTTACAAGCCCTGTTTTGTTTGTCAAGACAAGTCATCTGGATATCACTATGGTGTCAGTGCTTGTGAGGGATGTAAGGTGAGTGCCATCATCTCCCTTTCCTTTTATAGGGCTGCATTTCATCTTAGGAGAGGGATAAAGCCACACAGTTTGATGTGACTTGATTGTCTTCAAAGACAGCTGTAACTTTCTTGTGTGAATTAATTCTGATTCATGACTAAAGACAAGTAAATTACTATCATTCTTGGAATTAATTCCCTTTGTAACTTCTGCCAAATATGTCTTTCAGGGACTTCCTTAAGTACTGACTCGCATGAGAATGTGGTCATAGATGTAGACATAATCAAAGAATAAAAGGAAAACTTTTCGAGACTCTTCACTGTACATCTGTAGGTCAGATATTCCCTGAGATCTCACATGGCCCTTGGCTGCTCTTGTCCTTTTTCTGAGTACTTCTACCTCTCTGTAACCAAGGGGTTGGAATTTGGGACCAGAATGTGATCATCTGGAAATTTTTGGTATAGTCTCCAGCTATGTAACTAATCTCAAATCAATTTGGGAATTTGAGGATTAGCAGGTTTGTACTTGCAAAATATAATCTATCAGACTTCATTGCTGGCACATCTGCCAGCTGCCTTCCAGTGCTGTGATTGTCAGAGCATGAATTGATGACTGTCCATAGGATGCAGTAATAAAACACGCTACTCAAAAGTAGAGAATGTCTGAAGACACCCAGCAGAGAAGCAATGTCAGCTACACCATGATTGTGTGGCAATAATTACAGGTGTGCACACAGTATGCACACTTTCATGCATGCAAGGAAGAAGGTAAAGTGAAAAATGGTAAAGAATGATATCATAGGGCAGACGCTCTTATAGATAAATTTGTTAGCATACCCTAGTGCAATGATCTTTCTTAACAGTTAAAGAAAAGACCTATGATTTTCATCCTTTAGCTTAAAATAGATGTGTAGTGTTTAGTACAGTTTAGTACACTAATGCATGCTGAAAATGTGACAGGTGCTATAGCCATATAAATAAAGTTCTTAGAATAAATTAACAAAAGGCATTTTGCTGGTTTATTTTTGTGAAACGATGTGTTTTTCAGATGGTTAGCCATTTTTACTTTATCCTTTGAAACTTCATCTTCTTTCATGTTAGTGGCCTTTTGTACTTATGTAAAATATCATAGTCCTGGGTTTGTGTCATTAGACAAAAAAACAAAAGGATTGAAATCTGGCTTCCCCCCTATTTTATAACTGTAGAGGCTGAATTAGTGAAAGTAACTTCTTAATCTCACCTCAGTTTTAGAACATTTTTCTGGTATTGAGGTTTTTCTTGGATGTCCTCTCTCTATTTTTTTCTTTTAGATACCACAAAACTATCAAAATTTAACTGTTTGTTAAGAAGACCTATGGAAAGAATATGCTGTAGCTGATTTCCTTAAGTAGGAAATCTCATCATACCCAGATGCTTACATGCAAATGCTGGTAGTATAACTTGCTCACCCACATTACCTCTAAGCACAGACATAATTGCAGAGCGTGGCAGAAAGGTCACGTGTCCCTAAGAGTTCCTTCTTTTTGTAAAATATGCAAAAATACACTATAGGACTTTCATTGACCTACTGCAAAGCATTTTCTTAAATAATTAAAGCAAGATCTCCTTTGTCAAAATACACGAGGAAACCCATCTTGTAATGTGCTAGCCATTACTCAACAAGAACAAAAATATTATCTTCACTTATTTGCTAATTTGCAAGATGGGGTAATTCAGCACATAATGATAGCTGATGTTAAAAGAAGAAGAAGAAAAGATTAGTTACACACAAAACCTCTCAGTCTATGAGAAATAACTAGATTCTGAAGAAGTAACTTGGCTGCTTGAGACTGGTAATATTTGGGTTTGTTGATGCTAGCTCTGCAACAGGTTGGACTAAGGTTTTATGGAATCTCTTCCATGGATTGAATCAAGTTCCTTAGCAAATGCTAGAAAATGGCAAGAACATGATGTGGCTGCTAAATCAACCACCAGTCCCTTTGGTGGACAGTCAGGTACTACATTTGCTGTTGAAAGTTGTCGGAGTTTTCAGGTCAATGGAAGTGGTGACCTGGATGTCAGCAGAGAGCAGACAGCAGACTGCAACACCAGAGGCCACCTTAGAAACCTGTGCTTCCACTCTTTCTCTGAAGAATATTATCCTTTTCTCCCTTTTCACTGTTTGGTTAATTTTTCTTTTCCTTCATTTTTATACTTGCTTTCATACTGTCATCTGTTGTTGGTCCTGTACCTCAAAAAAACTACCACATTGAACTTCTGATTTGTACCCATACAGGTTTCTGCCTGTTCTCAAGTCTACTTTCACCTTCTGTTCTCAATATCAGTTCTTCATGCATCTCTTTTCCTTCCAGCCTTCATACAAAAATTAGCCAGTTGCTTTGCCAGTTTCAGTAAGCACTGAGAACTGAGCACTGCTGCTCAAAGGAAGCTTCCTCTCCTGTGGGTCTCTGCCTTTCAATTGATTAACCTAAGTTTATTAAAGAGCCTGTGTTTCACTTGGCTTGTGCTTCTGCTTGGTATGGAGCTGCAGCTTCATGCTGATTCTCTGGTAAATCAAGGGAGCAATAATAATAAGGAAGAATTCGTGTTACAGCCTTTTGTGTAGTTAGGAAACTCAAATGCATTACCCCTTTACTTTGAAGACACATTTCCATGCTATTTTGAGGAACTCTGTTTTCTTCAAGATTTGTCACTGAAGATGACCAGCATATTCAGAAGCTGTTGGGATGGGCAGAGGCAATTTCATTCCGTAAGAAGTTAGACTAAAATATCAGCCAATCCCTTTCTTTCTCTTTTCATCTGACTGTGTTGCTGTTTTCTCCTTTTTCACTTCTGTTTTCCCTTCTTTCTTCATCAAATTTGCAATCTCCATTTTGTGATGTTTAATCTTAAATTCACTCATTTTTTCTCCTGCATTTGCACCTTCCTCAGTTCTGAGGTCCTTTCCTCAAGTCTTGTCTTTTTTTCCCCTTCTGACTTAATTTTCCTTTCACTTTAAACTCCTGGCAGTCTTGTTTCTCAAGGGAAACACAAATGGAAAACTCTGCTCACATCATATTTATCTAATTAGGACCACGATCTTTTGTTTCTCTGTGCTGGCTTTCCACTGGTTTTCTTCTAGTTTTCTCTGTTTCCTTCTCTTTTGCCTTTCTCCTTTGAGCTCCAGTGAAGATCCACGGCTGCCACAGTGATCGTTATTAGTCATCATCTAATGCAAGGAACAGTTTTCTGTCCTCCAGATTTTGGGTTGATGGCTGCCTTTGATTCATCAGGCTTTCTTTTTCCTGGCTTTCAGGACTCTTTCCTTGCTGGTTTTTCAATATCTTCTAAAATGGCTCTTTATCCACTTTCTGATGCCGTTCCCCAAGGTTTAGTTCTTTTCTATTTAAAAAAGCATTGTTTACTGGCCTCTTTTTATGGTAGACCAGTGGGGGATGTCATGGCACTATTCTCTTTATAACAGGTGTATTTTTAATTGAGACCCTTCCAGCCAGGAGCCCTTGGAGAGCAGTGGATAGTGACTATGACCTTGTGATGTTCAGTCTGGGAAACACTGCACTGTAAATTTTATCTTCCCTCAGCTGCCACCAACCCATGGATGATTTCCAAAGTACTCTTCTCTCTGACTTATCCCCTCCCATCTTTCCCTGGCATGTCATCTTGCTCACCTCACTGCTACCTTGGACATACAGTTCATGAAGACAGAACTTTCCAT
Organism: Phylloscopus trochilus trochilus; assembly: GCA_016584745.2. NCBI lineage: Eukaryota > Metazoa > Chordata > Aves > Passeriformes > Phylloscopidae > Phylloscopus > Phylloscopus trochilus. Next base: position 38,956,521 of record WQNJ02000546.1, read on the forward strand.
CCTCTCTTTGTGTCATCACCAACTATAATGTCAGTTCTTTCAGACATCCTGTCATGCTAACATAATTTCTGCTCTGCATTATTCTATTTTACCCTATTTGTTGTCATTTTTCCTCCGGAATCTGAGAATCTGGCTTCAGCTGATTTCATTGTCAAACCATTTCTGTGGTCTTCTCACATGGGATTGATGCCTTCTCCTGTCCTCCCTTCCTCTTTTCTCACTCACTGTCCTCCTTGGTTCTTACTTTTTCAAGTACCTGGAAACAACCTCCTAACCTCCTTTGCCAAATACTTAATTGACATTGGTGTCTTATTCATTACTGGAGTCTTCAGTACTGTGCTGTAGTAGGAGGACTGTTCTGTGGCTTGTGTTGATATACTAATCATTTAAGGTTTTTAGAGGATGGAGTATTTCATAATAGGCACTTGTGAACCACAGTGAGAATTTCAAAGTGATTTTAAAAAAACCCCAAAAATGTCCTTCTGAGTTTATTTCTGGGTGTTACACAAAACACAAAAGTGTATGTGCCTCATAGCTCGTCATTGCCTTTCTATACGTATTAAGAGTTTCAAAATCAAACTGATCTTCACAGTGTACTTGTATTTTGTAAGAAAAATTCCATAGATAGTCCATCTTTTTATGTGTAGAACAGTACATTGACAATATTCAGCTTATTTACAACTTTTCTGTTTTGTAAACTGCCTAGCATTTCAGAGGTGGATTTTGGAATCTACTCGTGTTGTTTCATGACCTCAGCTACAAACTTCTGAGATCTTTCTCTTTTTTCCCCCCAGTCTCTGGGTGTTGCTAGATAGCATGCAAACAAATTCCACCAAAAATGAGCAATTTGGATTTATCCAGCTGGTGCAAGTGGTTATAGGGCTGACTGTCACCAAATGCTCAGCTCTTTGGTCCTGACTTGAGTCATTGTTGTGGCCGGGTTTGCAGAAAGGGGGACTGAGAGTGGTGGTCTGGATTCCCCACACAATGCCATCATTGTGTGGGTGAGGAGGAGAAGCTGGTGTTCTGGCAGCTTCAGCTGCCTCTGAAAGCCTTGTCTCTTGTTCTGGGCATTTAAAAGACAGCATTCCTCTGCTGACAGTCCTGCCCGGATTACTGGCTTGAATTTGGTAGGCAGCAAAGTTGCCTAGAGCACTTTGATGGGAGAAGACAGTGCAGCATATAAGAGGGTAGGTTTACGGTCCAGCAGTTTTGTCTGAATGATGAAGATGCCTCTCTGCCTGTTATTGATGCTAACAGACAAAAATGTAGATAAATCTGCTTCAATACTGAGTGATCCCAAGTTGGCTTTTATCATAAAATAAGGATAGCTTTCCTTCCATCAGAGTTTTCATATAGAATCACATCTAATGTGGGATCATTAAATTAAAAGGGAAGCCACATTTCATGCATTTTCAAGGGTCTTCAGCTATGAAAATATGTCTATTTGTTTGACATATTCCTGACTCAAATATATTTTTTTATGGTGGCAAAGACTTGCAGCAGTATGAAAAAATAGACATTGATATAAACCTTGACATTTAAGTAGGACTGACTCCCCAGAAAAGATAAAATACACACAGGGGAAAAAAAAAAAAAAAAAAAAAAAAAAAAAAAAAAAAAAAAAAAAAAAAAAAAAGAGAGAGAGAGAGAGAGAAAATGAAACAGTTTTTTTGCTTCATTCAAATTTGTTGTTAACCTTAGGATGTTAATCTTGGGAGAAAAGCTGTCATTTTGTTAAGTTTTAACTTAATCACTTACAGGTGCAGCACAAGGCAGTCCCACCACTCAATCTGAGGCCCAAAATTACTTGGCTAAATTTGAAGGAGGGGCTTTCTGCTGTCTGTTAAGGGAGAGAGAAACTCCTCTGGTTGCTGATTCAAAGCATCTAAACCAGATCTGCTCTGGGTCACCCTGTCCCCATGGGAACAGCCTGTCCCTATGAGCCTTTAAGTTAGGTGCCCAAGCACAACTGTGTTAATGTTCTCTGGTATGATGTTTTCTATGGTTATGTCCCTCTGGATGCTGCGGGGCTTGGAGTTTCCCTGTTGCAGGCCATGAATCCCTGATCAGCACTGGTACAACAACTGGTTTACAAAATGCTACACAGAGAGAGGGAGAGAGAGGGGAACTGGCTTTCATTTTGTTTGTTTGAAATTTGATGGCAGGAATGTTATTTCCACCCTAAATGATATCATGATTCTATGATATTATGCTTTGGTCTGCGAGAAATGTTGCTGAGAGACCTAAAATATTTTATGAATTGTTATAAAAAAGTTCCCTTTATGGAACAGTGTCCTTTGGGACAGATGCCTTTTCCTTTTAATAATGTCTCTTGCATCATGTGAGAACAGATTTGCATTTTCTTAGGCTGTTCTGGGATTGTGGAGGGATCTTAAGCAGCAGTTCTTTTTGATAACACCACTCTTGCACGCTATCTTCTAGCTATAATATAATTATGTTTAAGCCTATATTTATGCCCCTTTACGGGGAATTAAGGAACCAGACATAGAATTTTCTCAGCTATCTAGCAGTAAAAAATAAAAGCACACTTCATAAAGCTAGCTAAATTCCATGTATTTGTTTGGCTTTGTTTTCTCGGCATGTTTTAATCACCTTCAACTGAAACAGAAAGTAAGAAATGTAAACTTGAAAATATGTGCATGGTATGATTTGTATAAGGGGAAGAAGTAACATTGTTTGCAGCAATGCAGTGGGGAAAGCTTCTCTTGGTTCAAAGAAAAATATAGATCAGCTTGAATGATCAAGCTGTATTCGTCTCCATTTAGGCTGTATTAGTGACAGTGCCAGCAGTAGAGATGCGTGCTGTCATCCATGCACAGCTGTGAAAAATTCCTCAAATCACAGAAAATTGCTCCTAGTTTCAGTTAAATCAACAATACTTTTTAGAAGGTGAAAGATGTATTTTGAAATACATTTCTGCATACTATTAATATAATCTGATCTTAAACTGTAAGCACTTTGCAGCACAGCAACATTCCGAGCAATTCATTTGCAGAAAGCAATGCCATATGCAGCAAGACACTAAATGAGTTGCAACCACTTTAAGTGTAGTACTGAAAACCTGGAAATTTTATTCATTTTGTGCTATCAGAGGAGACCTAATTGTTTTAATGCCTTGAAATTTTAGTTTTTCAAATAACAAACTCAGGAAGGTCAGGTGCCCTGTGAAAAAGGTGGTATCTATTTCAGTAAGTTCTTAGTTCTTGTTTGTTTGTTTGTAAGATAAAACTTCTGAGAGATCCTGAATTTGTTTAAAAAATTTTAAGACAGGGAAGCATAAATTAGTTGGAAGCACATATTAGTTGGAAGCACTCTGAGAGTAAGCAAACATGATGAAATAGGGTGGGATCAGGAACAAATTTTTTTTTTCTTACCAGTTTTATTAAAATCTCTCTCTTGGTTGTGTGAATGCCATGAATGAAGAAATAAAATCACTTTCTCCCCATGACAGATAGCAAATATTGTAAATTGTGTTGTGTGCCAAATATGCTTTCCAGTGCTTTGGACCCCGGTCGTGGGTTATAGCTCAACTGCTCCCCTGCACTGGGCTTCTGGGGCAGAGATGGACAAAGAGCACCAGTGTCTCCATGAGGGTACAGCACCTACATCCACAGCTAATTTTCCTCTTACCCTGCCTGTTGCCTTGTCATAGACCAGGGCTTCATCTTAAGCTGTGAGAATAGGTTTTTTTTTACTAATTACTGTATTTTTTTTTATGGCAACCATGCTGGTGCTATAAAAGCTCAGATATTATCCCAAATTAATTTTCTAACTGTGCTAACCCCGCTGCTCCATTTATTTGTGAGCAGAAGGGCTAATGTCCTGTGGAAACAGGAACTGGAAAGTGCTCTCTTACTTTCCATGAACTGTCAAATAACAATGTATAATTGTTTAGCTTAAATCTTGCACTCCCTTCTCTCATAAAATTCCTGATACCATTAGTGAAGGCTTTCTCAAAAAAGAGCAGCAATGTCTAACTCTTGAACTCTGGTGTGTTGGTGACCAGCCACATTTTGGGGCACAGCTTTGCTGTGCTGTGTACCTGGAAGATTTCTGGTAGCAAGTGGTGTTCCTGCTGCAGGCAGGCATCTCCTGTGGACAGTTTGGATACAACTGTCCTGTTTCAGAGGGCAGGAGTTATCTAAGGTAGATGTGGACTTTCCCATTTTATGGGAGCAAGCCGCAGTGCCCGTGACTGTTCATAAGAGCATTTCCTGATATAAATGTAGCCTTCATGCCTGCTGACCTTGCATATCTTTTCAGGGTCTTGGGCAACTAACTAGTTTGTAACAATTACAGGGGGTTTTTTTATCGTTGTTATTATTAATAAACTAAAATTATTGAGTCTTACTCTTTTGGCAGTCTCTATGACTTTCCCTATCTGGAAATATATACTGTAAAAAGAGGTTACAAATTTATATGTGGTTGTACATGTTGTTATTGGAGTTGAATCATGATTTCTCGCACCAGAGTTGATGATAAAGAGTCCTTGTAGATGTATTTGTCACATTTCTATCCAGCTTTCACCTGCCCATAGCTGTTGTGGCTTATTAGCCATGGCTGAGAGAGCTGAGGCTCACACCGGATCAGTAATGTGTGTGTGGTTTACAACACTTCAGCAGAATTAAGTAAATTATATCCACGTGTAAAAGTGCTGTCTATGCAAATCACGCCGTGAGGTACTGACCAGAGAAGCCAGAAGCAGGTGGGCTGCAATTCCAGCTGGAACACTTGCCTGCTGAGAAGTCCCCTGGTTTGCATGCAGGGAATGTGGAGTGTGTTTTTATTTTCCTGTCACTAGGTTCTGACGGGTTTTACTTTTTCAATTTTCTTCACTAGAAAGAGGGAAAAACCTTTTATTTTGTTCTCATCTTGTCAATCTATTTAATACCTCTCTGTTAGTGTAAGGACCACATGTGGCCTTTAATTATAGTTGTAGAGTACAGGCTGTTCTGTGCACACTCTGCAAATTGTACAAGTGTAGGAAAAAATGCAGCTTTCCACCATATTTAACATAAGATTTTATAATATGATCTTTAAAAGTACTGTTTGCAGATGTAATCCAGCAAATAAGGAAAGAGGTATATCAGAGCAAACATCTCGGAAATTAAATACTCTGAGATTTTCTGATAGCACTACTAGCTGATTTTTTATTTTGGTTTTTTTTTTTTTACCATGTTATATTTACACAATTACAAATGTATAAAATTACAATGAACTAGCTTCCATTTTCTAACTCTGGAACTTTCAAAAGAAAGTCTGGTTAATGAAAAGTTGACAGGAAGGGTATACAATTGATTTGTTGAATTTAGATTAGGATAGCTTGCTGCAGCCCATAAGAAAGTGCAGGTTTTCCTGTTGGAAAAGAAGATTAGAATAGTTTGCCAAGAGTAGTTCTGGCTGAGTGTGATTTTGGTGCTGGTGAAATGGTTGAAGTCACTGCTGTTCTTGCTTTAGGCATCTTTTCAATTTGTAGTTTGAGGTTTTTCTTAGCAAGTATTTAAATACCTTCTGATTGGAACATCTTAGAGAAGTAAATCCAAAATTAAGGGGTTTCATAATGGTAGAAAATGGAATTAATAATTATCTAATTTTTTTCACACTTATGTATTAAGTAGATATTCAGGTGCTCTTTGTTTGCTATGATTTTGGAATTTACTTTGAAAGATACACCTATCTATAATTTCTGGTCATTGTAAACCATCACCTTGGGGGTCAGCTTCCCAATTTGCAGAAATGCTTAGGCCTTAGAAAGTAGTCTTCCATCTCCATCTGCACTTACTGACTGACCTGATAATGGAAACAGAGGTTCTTTCTAATCCTGAATGAAGTGTTCCTTTGAGAAAATTTCCTAGAGGAGTATTTGCTTTAGATTCTTCTGGAAACGGAGTGCAATTGAATTTGTATCATGGATCCCAGAGCTGTTCAGATGTGTGGAGCTGGTCTTTGTCTGTGCTGTAGCAGAAAAGACAACTGGATGTAATTTTCCAAGATTCAGTATTTCCAATGAAGTCAGCTTTAGAGATTCTTTATCCAATTTGTTTATTATATACATTCTTCTTTTTCTTCGCCCTGTAAAAAAAAAACAAATGCCTTACTAAAAAAAAATCTTTCACTTTTGAGTACCCATTCAAAAGAGCAGAAAATGACAAAATTGAAATTACAACTGTGTGCCTGTCTTTCCCTCTTTGTATCTAGAGTGTACTGTTTTGAAATATGGATACCTTGTCTCCTGAGAATCATGTAAATTACATACATGTGTCCTTCTTATTTCTTTTCACTCTTATTATTTCAATGGAACTTCCCATATACAGGGGACACCTCTAGGTGTGACACCTGTACATCTCAGAACTCAAGTTATGAAAACTTATAGTCTTAAAGAAGTCATGCACCCAATTCTGTAGTTGGTACTTTTGGTATGTTGGCATGGAAACTGTTTAAGTGGTGTGCTGCTGCAGCTGGTTTGCCAAATATTCAGAGTCCCTACTCATAAATTGTTCTTCCTTTTGATAATAAGCAGGAGCCCCCACAGTTTCCACAGCTCAACTCAGGAGACAGCTGAGAAGTAGAAAAACATTTTTGTATATAAAGTCCCTTATGATTTCATGTGGCCATGCTTAAAATTTCTCATTTAATATATTTCAGTGGGAAAAGTTACTATGCAATAAAAACTGGATCATAATACTTATATTTTAGAGGGAAAAAGTATATTGTTTCTGGATCCCCTGTCTAGAATAATGAATACATAAATTATAAGGTGAGACACAGTTGCAAGTAGTGCCAAAAATGTAGATTTGGTTGGCTGTAAATGCAGTCAGTGATTTCACTCCAGCTATTCAGAACCAAGTGATGGAGGGGAGAGCCAGCACCCCCAGCCACTGCACATGAGCAGGGCATCTGCCACTGCCTGGTGTCAGGCAAACTGATCAAATGCTTATGAGGCAAGTTTGTTCTCCTTTTAGAGTCTCTTCAAAAGCGACAATTTAACGGGACCCATTAGTGTCAGCTGTGGCCAGTTCCCTCTCCCTCCTCCCAGGCGCTTAACAGGGAAAGCAGAGATTTATAGCTGTGGTGTAACCACTCCAGTGGGCTACTGTTCATTCCTCCTGTGAGTGTCCTTGCTGGCTGCTCTCCAGATGAATCTTCCAAACAGGAGAGAGGCCTTCCCTGTCTCTGGAGTGCTTGCCTTGCTTGGAGCCCTGTGCACCTGTGATAAATATATATGCAAATTATTAGATCCATGCTTCAGTGTGTGCTGTGATCCTTACATGCTTTCTGCTGGTCCAAAAGAGTGGCAGTGCTCCAGATATGGCAATATTTAAGCAGAGCAACCCGTCATTTTTTAAATTAATGAGTACAACCATTTTTTACGAGTTTTTTTGGATCAGGCGATCAAGGCATTTCTCAGATGCTGCTGCAAATGGTCTTGCCCTGTGTCCACATTTGTTGATACTAATGCACAGTGGTTGTTACATGTACAGAAGCAAAAGTGAAAAGTACACATTTTTTTTAAGGGAAAGAAAAGGGAGTGTTAGGAGATCAGAAGAGATGCAAGCACAGCATCCAGGAACCAAACAGATGAACTAACTAAAAAGACCTTTCATCTTACCCTAAGTCCATGTGATTTTCGTAAACTGAAAGAATGATCGTCTTGTGATTATATGAGCACTGTGCTTGAATCTGGCCATTGATTGAAGTCTGGCAGGGGAGGGAGAAAACAGGAAAACATCTTGCTAAGATTTTCCTGTGTTAGATTAATCAGCTCCAATTCATTCACTCATCTCTGAAAGGTCATGTTTTCTCGTCATCAAAGTTGCCCAGTCTGAGACTCTCCCTTGCTTCCCCTACAGCTAGGCTGAATGATCCACTGAGCAAGGTGGATGCAGCACTGCATTTGTCCTGAAAGCTTTGCTGCTTTTTCAGCATCTCAGTGTGATTTGTGTTGGGGTTTGCAAAAAGATGCATCTCTCTGATTGGTGTTACTCTGAAAGTCTTCATTGCTTGGAGGAACTAGTCAGTTGATTCCTCTGGCTCTGTTTCTGCAGTTGCTAGTCCTTTGCACTGGCACAGACTGCATTTCATCCACTTTCTCAGCCTGCTTTCCCATGTTGTCCAGACAGTTTTGACCGTAGGTGCTCTGACTGTGTGTGGAAACTGGGCAGGGGGATATGGTCACCATCTCACTCTTAAAAATGGTGGGTTTTCCAAGCTGGTCCAGCTCCAACTCATCCCTCTGCTGTCGCCTTTGATAATGAGTTTCAGCTGCAGTGTGGAAAGGTAATTTTCCTTGACTACTGCCAGTACTAGAGAGCCAGACTTGCATATTTCTGGGTGTTTACTTGAACTCTGTTTTCTAGTCTCCAGGCATCCAAATTTCACTAAACTCTAGGCTTTAAAGGATTTTGGTGGATAGTTCTATATTAGCAGAGTTTCTCTGTTGCCGAACACAGGGGAATGAGAGTGCAGCATAAAGCAGTAAGTACAAGATATTACTTGCCAGATTTCAAGAGATCTGGTACAACATATTTGTTTAGATGTCAACTGTCAAAACTAAGAGCAAAAAAAAATTATGGGGAGATAGTGAACGTGTGTTGATGAGTCATTCAGATAGATGCCTGAAAACTGTACCAGGAAGCATAAAGCTCAAGACATCTGGTTTATTTTGGCATGTTTATGTCCATGTTATTTCTTCTGAGCATTTTTAAGTTGCTTTCTGCATTGTTTTCGTACGTCACTTCATCCCTCCTCAGAAACCTCTTTGCTGTGGATCGGGCATGTTTTAAAACTCCTCCCAGGTCAGACAAAGAGAATAGAAACATGCTGGGTGTTGAAGGTAAGCAGGGGCCATGCTGTAGCATGGCCAAAGCCAGCTCTTTGCCAGCACCCACAGGCACCCACCCAGCCAGCCAGGCTCAGGCTGGGCTGCTGCATTGGCTCCGTGTCAGCTGGGGCGAGAGCAGGGAACAGCTGGCTGTGCACGCAAACTGCAGATCCCTCTGCTAGCGTGAGGGGAATTGTGCCTCAGCCAGCTTGCAGGCATATATAAATATTTGTGGCATAGTTTGCATTATTATTTCAGCTGAGCTCTAAACATTCGGTTGCTGATAGCGGGAAAGAAACTAGTGCTGCTATAAATTTCAGATGGTGCAGAAATGCAGGGATTTTTGTACTGGCTGACAATTAAATAAAGTCCCTGTGCCTCTTTTGATAAATAGCTCTGCTGCCAAATATGTGCAGGAGCTCTGCAAGCCTTTGTGGGGAAGACTGGGAGGGGAAAAGGAGGAGGACACAAAGCCTGCCTGTGTGGGGAATTTCCTTGGAGGACACACACACCTTCTTTCTCCCTTGTAGGTTTGTGTTTGAGCTTGCCTTTTCCTCTTCACATGTTTCCATCTCTGCCAAGCAATGAAATGGAGAGGTTAGTTAGAAGGACTGCTACAAGTAATTGCAGCATGGTAATTGCATAGCTAACATGAGTCTTTTCCTTGTCCTGCCTGCTGCAGGAATCTGCATGTCACTGCAGGGGCATAGCTTGGTGGAATTTTTTTGTTTGTTTTTACTAGGAGGTCCACTACTTTGTTAAAGTAGCTGTTGTTTAGTGTCTTTCCATTGTAGCTCTGTGCAAAAAAGAACCCTGATGTGCATCCCAGTAAAATTGTGACATTGTCCACAGAAGGTGGTGTCCCCACTCCAGCCCAGTGGATAAAAACCCAGTGGATAAAAACAAAGACACGAATTATGAGCGTAAACCAAAATCAGCCATACAATTGAAGGATAACAATTTGGAAAGTCTTGTGTGATACTGTGCTTCCATGCAGGAGGGAAGCTACATAAATGGTTTGGAAAAGTGTCATTCTTTACGAAGAAATACTGCGCTTAATTAATTCTTGCTCCTGGGAGGTCAACCTGGGGCACTCATTATTGTCTTAATTGGTGGTATAAATCCTGAGGCACTGGAGGGGAAGAGAGGAAAAAAAACGATGAGCAGTTACCGACATACAGCCTTTTGGATAAATGCTAGCCAGTTGTACAACCATCCTAGTGACATTTTATGGTTTTATTGGGTTATAGGTCTGATCCTTCACAATTTAGGTTAAAGGGAATTGATTTGCATAAACAAAAATATAAAACAACAGCAAAATGCAATAATTCATTCCTGAGTTCTCCATTAAACTGTGTGAAATAACTCAGAAAAGCGCTTCTTTGATCTCCTGTTATTTGTATTAAATTATATTCATTACTCTTCCCATCTGGAGTTTCATAGCAGGCCAAAAATCATCCTACAGATATGACTGAAAGGAAGTTAACTGTAACTTTTTAATTATATACATTCCATCTCCTTTTTTTTTTCTTAATTTGTAAAAAGCAGATGGAAGCGCATGTCAGTGCCTTCCTCTCCATTTAAATCACTGAAGTGGAGAAGCAGAAAATCTCAGCCGTTCTTTCCCCTCACATATTGTTTCAAGGTGATGACTGTTCTGTCTGGAGACTTTGACATGTTTGCTAAAAAGGTCAGGAGTTCAGTGAAAATCGAAATTGTGGAAAAATACGTGCGTAGTCCTAGGGATGCTGTGGTACTCTTGCTGGAAGAATCTGGTTGTTGCAGATTTGCAGCTGATGGAACACATCTCCCTGGTTTTGTTGGTAGCTGCCTCTCTGCCAGCTGGCCAGCAGAAGTGTTTAAACTCCCCAGAAAAAAAAAGAAAAAAGGAAAAAAAAAAAAAAAAAAGAAGAAGAAGAAAAAAAACTAGTCAATGTTTTGGTGCTTTATAGAATGTTTTTTACATTAAACCAAGGTTTGTGGAATCAGAAGATGTTTTGGCAAGAGGCGCAATTAAAAGTGGTGGTTTTTGCCAGCCTCACCAGGGGGTAATGGCTAATTGGCGTTACTAGCCCCAGTAATAATTTTCTTCAAGCTTTGTCAACAGAATTTTTTGGTTTTGCCCTCTGAAGCCCATAAGACCTTTTTCACTTTAGAAACTATTATGATTTATCAAACATGGCCTGCTCTGTCTTTACTGGTGAATTTTTTGTAGTTGCAGGTATCCCCACTGTGGTAGCTTAGAGAGGAGTGATATGTTCCTCATCTGCTCATCCATGTCCTTTGGGCCCTTTTCTCTTCTTAAGAAATGAGAAAACCCTGAGATATTTCAAACTTTTCCATTTGTGTAACAACAGTGAAAAGATAATAGACCTTTTTTGACCATAGTGGGTTGCTCTTAAATCCACAGGTCTGTGTTTTCATATGCAAGATGTGGGATGACAGCTGCTTATTCTTATTGTGTTTTGAGTTCTGTCAATTAAAAAGAAGGAAAATCACTGCCACACTGGTTTGAGGAGCAAATTTAGGTTTCTTTGGCCGTAGAATCTTAGGGCTGCTCTTCATCTTCAGAATGAATGGCTAGACAAGCAGAAATATAGATGGCAAGCTGGAAATACCAGCAATGACAGACAAAGCCAGAGCCCTTCCCAGGGTGGGCTGGTGCTGACTGCCACTGGCTGGCTGGCATTTCTAGGTGCTCTCTACCAGCTCTTAAAATTTGTTTTTGCAAAGATCTTCCTGTCCTGCCCTGACGTACATCATCAGCACAATTTCCCTGCTTTCTGGCAGCGAGCCTTCCTTTACTTATTGTTGTAGCTGCTTCCATTTTGCGCCAGCGGTGGTTTCCAGCCACAATGTCAGACGATTAATTTGTTTATTCTGCAAGCCGTGACTTCCAAAGTGTGATAGACAGTGCAGACATCCTGGAAAAGTGCTGTGCAACTGGGAATAAGCTCATTTGAGCTTCCTTTTAGATAGCTGCTTTAGTAGCTTTCATTACTTGTGGGGTCTCCTGCTCTGGCTGCATCCATTTTGCAGTGTGTTTTGTCTGTGTGGTGTCACCAAACAGCATATGCTGGGTTGTAGGTCTTTTGTAACCCTTTCTATGCAACTCCAGTTGCAGGCTTGCGTGTTACCAAGGCCTTCCAGAGTAAATATTCCTGGTTAACAACTAAAAATTGCGTGTCCTTGCCCTAGCTTGACTGTTGAGCCTACCAGGACTTGATGAGGCGGGGTTGTTTTTTCTCCCTGATTGCTGCCACTAGTAGTTAAAAATACTGCAGACTACATTTAGTTCATGCAGGTACCTGGGCAATTCCCTGGTCACAGAACAAAGTAGTTTTGTGCAGATCACTGAGAGATACCTTAAATGTCTGTTGATGCTCCAGAGAGAGCAGGAATGGGAGCTTTACCCTCTCTAAATACAGTTTACAGGGTTAGCAAGGATAAAGGGCAACTTAAATGATTAAAATAGAGAGACTGAAAAGAGGCCATGCATCACAACCTTTTTTTTGTAAAAAGTACACATACTTGCTCAGCCCCTATTTCAGAATAAAGCTAAGGGCAGAGATTTCAGGTATGTGGTAGGCTGGATTTTCTTTTCAGTTGTTACTGGGATTTATCTTTCCTCTCAGAGCTCAGTCAGAGTTTATAAATGACTGATAAACTGCACCATGGAAAAGTCCTTCCTACTCCTTTGTTTCTTTTACGATAAAGTAGCAATATGCTTCACTCAGAAGCTTATTTTGCAAATTTACCAAAGAATGGCCTCTAAATCTGCAGGAGTCATAGCTGGCTGCCTGTATTTGGGGGTAATCAAAGCTGAACCAGATGAACCGAGCACTGTTCAAACAGATTGAGCTTGCAATAGCCCTTCTCTGCTAATTACCCTGTCCCTGGCTGGCAGTGCAAGTTTTCATCTTGTAAGCCCACTGTGCCTACAAGTAAGACTCGCCATGCCCTGTGCTGGCAAATATTTTTAAGACATTGTTGTGATCAAATGATCCATCTCTTCATGCATGTGTGTAACTTGAGCTCTAAATCATCCTTCTTGTCAAAATCAACTGGACAGTGAAGGAGAGGGAGTTGTATAGATTCTCTATCAAATATGTCAGGGTAGCAGTTCATGCTAACAAATCCATAAGACTTCATAAGTTTAAACATTTAACCTTATTTTGAAAACTCCTCCTTAATGAGGTCCTTTGCATTCAGACAGCCAGTGGTATAACAACATTCAAAAATATTACTGAAATAGTTAATACTCTCTGTGGACACTCTCTTCTGTACTAAGCTCTCCAAGTTTAACTCATTCACAGGCAACTGCTGCAAAAGTAAGTGGTGAATGGGATGAGATGGTTTCTTCAGCATTGTGTTGAGGTTGGATTGACTAAATAGATTATTTACTTCTGTGCAACAGACCTAGGAAGCCAGGTTTGTTTGCTGCTTGATACATATGGTTTCACATATCACTCTCTGCTTTCAGTGTGGCAGATAAGATATCAACACAATTAAAAGTGAAAAATAATCTGTCTGCTCTGCCACTGGTGGATGCTCAGGGAACACACGCTGATACAATAGATTTCTGAATAATTTATACTCAGCATTTTTTCCTTGCACTCGGTAAATGAGGATGCCTAATGTGGCATGGTCAGAGTGATACTCTATCTGTCATCCATTAAGATAACAAGATTGGTGGGCCTGGGAGGAGCGTGGTGTGATACACAGAAAAGATGAGATTAAAAATTGAAGTGTTTGTCCAAAATGTTCTATGGAAAGGATGCTGATAAAAGCAGCTCAGAAAAACAGAATTAATTCAAAAGTGTAATTTTAGAGAAGACAAAGCTTTGTCTTCTCTAAAATAAAAACACAAGATCCATGTTCCTTTCAAAAGTTGTGGATAAAAGGAATATCAGAGTAAATCACTGTTCCTGATAGGCCTTCAGTAGCTTCCTCTACTTTAAATTCAAGTACTTTGTAGGTGCTATCAAAAACAATTATGTATGACAGTAATGCTTTATGTCTCACAGAATGGGATTTTTTTTTCTATTCTTAAGCCTTTTTAAATTACAAAGAAAGAATCATTTGTGATTGTTTGTTGGCACTGGAGTGTCTCATCTCCTATCACAGGGTGTTAATTTGGACGGGATGCTAAAATATTTGCATAAAAAATGGCTCATGTAAATATTCAGCCAAACAGATTCATTTCAAGGTGACTGTATTATAGTAGGTAGTATATTGTTTTCCAAGAGCCAGTAGACACTAGAATTTGATTAATTTATAAGCAGTGGTGGTTTTCAGTCTCTGAAGTTTCTGACAGCTTCTTAACATCAGGTCACATTTGGATTTTCTTGGTTTTTGAAGGAACTGTTGGTGTTGTGAGATCAGATGGGAGTAATTTGACAGAAATCACTTGGAGGAAAACTTAGGCTTGCTTCTAACTTCAGTATTTTTAGTGAAAAGGCCACTGTTATTATACTTGTGCTGTTTGGAACCCAGCCTTGAAAAGGTTTAAATGTGCTTTTCTGTTTAACTGGGCAGCAAGCACCTGCTCTGCCCTCTCCATGTCCTGCAGTTTTCTTTTGCTGCAAAGCTGCAGTCTGGGTTCAAACCCCTGCAGAGGTAAAGACAGGACATTCTGTTTTTTCAGCCCAGATTTAGGAAATATCTCTGAGCACGACCCTCCTTGCAGTGCCATCCATGACTTGTGGCTGCACAGCACCAGCCTTCTGGAGGTGGGTGGGGAAACTGAGCCCTCAGTGCCCAGCAAATGATGCTCCTCACCCGCCAGTGCATGCACTCCTCTCCCTCCCCCCAGGACAGCTTGGTTTGGGGTTTCTGTGCAAAGATAATTAGAATTCACTTTGTGTCTGTCCAGAGGAAAATTTAAAAATAAATTCTTTTAATGATTACTGCTTAGCTTTTAAGATGAGTTTGTCACAAATCTTACAAGGAATGGTATCCCAATGCTGACTTGAAGAAGAATACTTGTGAGTGGACACTAATACATTGTTAAGAACCTTGTCCTTAGCTTTGACTAGGACCATGTTACACCTTTTTTTCACCTGAATATTTTGTGTAAACAAGGTAATTTTTATTTATGTTCCATGAGTAAATCCAGGAAGAAAATAAAATACAGGTGTTAAAAAGTAATTTGTCAAACAGCAGTCAAAGCTTCCACAATTAGTATTCTCTTCTATATCTTTCACGCTGTGGAGGACATTGCCTGGGGAGGTTAGGCTGATGAGGAAGCTGTCTTCATTTTGACCTGGAGATCTGCTTTTTCCAAATTTCTTCTTAAGCCTTTTTTATTAGTAATGAGGTCATAAATGCTTTATACTTGCTGTCTGCAGATGGATCACATTTTTCAGTTGTGCTGTGTGGTCATCTTTGTCTGGTAAGGACTGAGGCAGCCTCCTCTGCTTTCCTTCCTGATGGGCTGTAATCAAACCCTGGCTTATAAGGATGCACACTCTGCAGCTGTATATCAGAACAACTGCTCAGTAGATGTCATTAGCTACTGGTTATATTTTGGTGAAGTATGGATGTGTTTGGAGAAGACTGTTTCTTCTTTTCCCAGTATTGGGTGACTTGTACATTTGGGCCATTTTATTTCTTGCCCTATCAGGCTGGTGGTAGGAGAATAATGGTGGCTGTGGGTGTTAAATCCCCTGCAGCAGCACTGGATTAGGCTGGCATGGCTGCCACAGAAGTTACCAGTTTTGGCTTGTCCTGCAACTTTCCAGCTAGAAAGGGATGACCAAATAAGCTGTTGAGAGACCCTTGAGACAGCACAGCTGACATTTTCTGCCTGTTGAATTAAACCAAAATGCCATAGATCCTCACTGGTGTTAGCCACATCAGCAATTACCCCAGAGCCAGGCATCACAGGGGAATGTCAAAGCAAGAAAGGAGTGAATATTGCCATAAATTTTCTTTTTGGCAAGTAAACAAATGTACATATACTTGCCATACTTGCCATTGCAACAATTCAAGCAGTCTTGATCATCAGAAGTGTAGAATATAAAATAGCAGTATTTATTGATAACTTGAAAGGTTTAAATTATCCACACAAATAGCTTTAAATTATTCTTCTGCATCCAGTAGCTTAAGGAAAAGATGTGGAGAGTTTTTATTTACCTGTTTGATGGTAGTATTAAGTACCTCCTATATCAGAGGTCCTAACCTCAGGATGAGGCTTGCCTGTGCAAGAGCTGCAGAAAACTTTTGCCAGGGGTTACGTGATTAAGGAGGCATTTTTCAGTTCTGAGTGGATCTGAGGTATTTTCATAACATTAACGTCTATAGCACGCTGGTTGTGCAAGGAATTTATGACCAGCCCTTACTGCCTGCCCTACCACTCCCTGATCATATAGCCAGAAAGTCTCTCAGTCAGCTCTGAACGATGGGAGTTTTGTCTTTTGAACTGCTCACGTATCTCAGTGAGCGCTTCGAGGAGAGCCAGTTTTATAGCTTACCATGATTGCATCTTTAGACAAATGCGTTGTGGGCACAGGGCTATCGTCTGCGGCATCGAGTTTACAGCTTCCCTGTAGGGTGTAAACATGTGGCTGGTTGAAGAGTCTTAACCTCTCAAGCCCTCCAACAAATATTACATTGCTAACTATTCTTCCATAATGCTATGATGTTGACTGAAATTTGACCCTGGTGCTTGCTGAAACGATTTTCAAAATCTGAGTGAGAAGGTTAAATAGTGCTGTCAAATTTCCAAATGTCTGTTGCAGAAATACTTTCTCTGAGTGTCTGTGGGTTGAGCTCTAAAATGCTTAAAGTAATCCTCTTTTTTTTCTTCATTATTACGTGATATTATCTAAAGCTTGGGGTTTAGTGCAGATAAAGAAATGAACTTGGGTTTTGCCTTTTTTCTGTGCCACCTAACCTTACCATTTATGGATATTTTTTCTCTTTTTTACTTGTCGAAGGAGGAGTTCAGTCAAATGGTGTTCCTTAAGTACAAACCAGACCTCTAGGTTTTTAAATTTCTGTTCAAGATCATTGTAATTACTTGATTATTTTCACAGCTGTATCTGAGTAAGAAAAAAAGTGCTGTAATTTGCAACTTGTACAAGTTCACAACTCAATAACCTGATACTGGAACTCTTCCACCTGCAGAAGCCTCATTAATTGCTGTAGGAGTCTCAGCAGTTAAGAGACCTGGGTTTCAAATTATTTCTCTTTTGAGGTGCAGCTTTCAAACTAGAGACTCTCTGCGGTAACAAAAATAGATGGCACCTTCAGGCTGAGAGAGTCTGTTATTGGATGAGTGTCCGACTTCCAAGTAGATCTGCTAGGAAGGCTGTTGTTTACCCAACTCATTACTTACATTCATAAGCTCAAACCATTTTTAGTTGAGCTTTTTTGTAAAATCCAGGACTTCATTTCCTGAATGCTCTTACTAGTTTCAGCTTTGTTTATTTTGGCCTTAGGTTGCATTAGATAATTAGTTTTTATTTAAGAGATGAGTCTTATGTTGCAACAAACAGTACTAAATTATAGTAAGACCGAGTCTTTAACGATGCCATACTCCAGCCATAACTTTGAATTTATTTTGTTATTTCAAAGCAACATTTGTGCCTGCCTCTAAGGTTTATGGCAAGCTCAGAAGCTTACTTGATTTCTTTTTTTCTTGATTCCAGGGCTTTTTCCGCAGGAGTATCCAGAAGAACATGGTTTACACATGTCACAGAGATAAAAACTGTGTTATCAATAAAGTTACCAGAAATCGCTGCCAGTACTGCAGACTACAGAAGTGCTTTGAAGTGGGAATGTCCAAAGAATGTAAGTTGCCTCAGAAACAATTTATTGTTTGTCATATCCTACATGTATGTGGCGGTCCTAAGGGGAAAAAAATTATTGTGCAATTACGTGATTGAAGCCAGGATCTGCGTTCATATGGAGGGAAAGGAGTATGAATTTGGTATACAACTTTAAACCTGTATTTACAGACTTCTGAGTCCTAAACTCTGCATCCTAAAAGCTGTATGTTCTTGCTGCCTGGACCCTCTCTGAAAGGTGAAACCAGCTGGCAAATGCTCTTCTCTAAACCTGCGAAGCCAGTAAACCTGACTGTGCAAAGCACACCAAAACCCCAAAGGATTTTTCTCTCCCTTCTTTTCTAGGAATCTCTGGTTTGCCCTTTAAATTAACATTTTAAAATATTTATGTAGAAATATGTTTTTCCAGTTTATTGATATCCCCATCAAGGCTGAAAATATAGCTAAAAAAGCCTTTCTCAGATCCCATGGGTTAATGCTTCTTAAACTTTCTCATTTTTTATTCGATTGATTGCAGTAGCAAAAAAGTCTTTGGTGTAGTGATGTGTTAGATTGTTGAGGGTTTTTACTTCTATCAGCGATGTTCCTGGTGTCAGTAGGTCAATTCCAGTAATAACCACTACAGAAATTTGCAGTGTGTGCATAAGAGAGGAGGGAAAATTGCCCAACACCAGTTTTTAACTTTAATTCACCCACAGGAGTTTCTTGGAGAGAGTTTAAGATTGACAATGATGAGGCATTTATGTCTGAACTGTGATTTAAACCAGTTCTCATCTTCAGCATTTTACATCCCTGAATTGTGTGGGACATCTCAGTAGTTCTCTTCTCTGTAGTTGGTCAGGAGGTAGAGGTCTTAAAGTTACATTTGTCCCTCCTCACTGCATCCCATTTCTCTCTCCTACCCTCTCCTTCCTCTCAGAGAAAGAGTGTTGAGAAGTGGAGAAAGAACCAGATACATCCTTAGGCCCATTGTGCTGTGTTTCCAGCTCCTTTTCATGGAAATGTGAAGTGGTAGTTATTGTAAAGTTTCAAGCTAGTGAGGGAGGAGGTCTTAAGATTTCCAGATTTCACTGTCCGTGTTGGGTTTTCCAGTTTCCTTGTGTGCCTGAAGTGCACTTATCTATACTTAGGTATAAGCCTGTTGGAGTGGAGACCGTGACAGGAATAAAGGAGAAGGTAGGCTGAATGTGTAGATGTAAGATGGAATGAGGAGGATTTTATTGATAGCCATCTCACTGCATATGTACTTGTGCACATGAAGCTTTTTTTTTCTTTGATAAAAAAAGTATGGTGCCATTTGGAAGAGAAGAAAAAGCACTTTCCTCACCTGAGGGCTTGTTGGTCTTGAATTCCTAAGGACTTTATTGCTGACGTGAAATAGTAATCTTATTAAATGCTGTGACGTTTCACATCGGAGTAGGTTTTGGAAGTATAAGCAGTATTTCTAACATGTTAACCAAAGTTACTTTGCATAAAGACTGCCTTTTAGGTGATGGATTGTTTTCTCCCATAGGGTAGCTGGAACTTTGCCAGCAGGAATCAAGGTTTTGCTCTGCCTGTTTCCTGGGGTGAACTGAGTAAAATTACCCTTTGGCAGTTGCCTTTATCTCAAAATTCTACAGGCACCGAAAGGGGGATAACAGGTTGGAGGGGGAACAGAGGATCCTGGAGAGAAGTGAGGGATGTCCTCTGGCTGCATTTCTGTAGAAGGCATTTGCAAGGGAACAGAGAAATTATTTTAAATGTCATCAGTTTGAATGCGGTGTGTCTTGTCTTCTGGGTTTAAGAACTAAGTCTGAAGTGATTCTGTATTATCCCTTCATAAACAGGAGCTTTTCATCTCTTAAGAGATTTGAGAAACTATTTTCTTATCTGACCTTCTTTCATACATATCTCTAGGTTTCAACTCCATTTCTTTAGAAGTTTATGTAAACAAAGGCACATCTGTCATTCGGCTTTTTCTTACCAGATAGAGGTTTTTCTTTTTCCCCCAGTGCATTATTCACATTTTATTTTTTTGTCTTCTTACAATTCTGTTATCTTGTAATGTGAAAGCCGTGAACAAAGGACAGAAAAAAGTATCAGAGAAATCTCACAGGGAAACAAGCCTACAATGCTCAAACCAGTCCCAAATGGGGAAAGCAATCATGATGGCACCTGCAAATAGGAACCCCAAGGTCTGTTCCCAGGAGCTAAGGAGGAGTAGATGCTGGTTTTCAGTATACAGAGTAATCTGTGCTTAAAAGCTACAGTTCTGTGTTTATTTGTTCTGTCTTTAAAGGGCATGCAAAAGTACCTGCATATGCAGCTCCCTTTGAGTTTAATGAGTGTTCCTCACAAACATCAGAGGAGAGATGTGAACTGGGTGCATAGCCAGTGTGATAAGTAGAGGTTTAAGAATGGGGGTACGGTGTTTGAAAGAGAAGAGATACTGAGCATTTCTTGTGTGCTTTTATCTTGTTTCAGAGATGATGAAGGAATGCACCAAATTTGCATTTCTTTATAGGTTGTTTTGTTCATGTAGGGGGAAAAAAGCTATCTTCGACCCCATTTTACTCCCCAGATCTGATCAAGAGAGGTCAATAACTACACTACCTCCAGGGCAGGAGTGGAGCTATTTGCCTTGTGATAATATCTGCAAGACCTGCTGAAACTGGATCCCACTAGTGTAGGGACCCTCTTTTATTGTGTAGTCCCTGTTGCTAAAAGTTTGTGCTTTCAGATAGTCAAGACAAAGAGTGTGAGGGGAAACGACTTAGGGATGATTGCCTTATCATCCTAAAACAGGACAAAACACAGCTTGAAATAAAACCCTGCTGTCTTTAATCAGATACCTTCCTTCAGAAAGTCCAGAGCTTTGTCCCCGAAGCTGGAGCAGCAGTTCCTGGTTCAGGGCCTGGAGCCGCTCCCTCGGCAGGTTTGGGGATTGTTACTCGGCTGTCCCACCTCAGCTCATGTAGGAGTGAGTGCTCAGGGCAGCGTAGCTGCAGCCGAGGCTCTGGAGCCCTCTCCAAACGACTTCTGAATTTCGTAGCCTCCCAGTCTGTTTTTTTTATTACCTCCTAGAGACAAACGGTGATCACACAAGATTCTTTTTTTTTTGCTGCTGCTGAAGTGGGAAGGCTACTTAAGGCTGACAGTGGCTCATTATGTGATGGAGAGCCTTGGGAAGCTAACCTTTGCCCTTCTATGAGGTGATCCCCAGGCTCTGCTGAGGCAGGGTCCCCGGCGTGCCCCCGGGTGCCAGCTGGCTGTCGCCTGGGTGCGGGCCCGCGGTGCTGGGGAGCTGACAGGATCGGGGAGGGGGGATCACACCTGAGGCACGGCCTCCTGCACTGAAGGGAGCACGCAGCGGGCTGGCAGGACTCTCCGACAAGAAAGGACTCTTGCATCAAGCAGGATGCTGCAACAGTCGCTTTGTAAGGTGAAGCCTGCTCATAAAGAGAACCCAATGTGGATTTTTTTGTAGGGTGTAAGGGGGAAGAAAATGGAGCTCCCTTCTGCCACAAGCTGCCCAGCTTAGCCCAGCAGCTCTTCAACTTCCATCCTTTTCCATAAACTGTGCAGGCTGCAGGGACTGTCACTGTACTTGATGATCTTTGGGGTCCACTCAGACCCCACACCACGCTACAACCCAGCCCACGTACCAGGGTGTGATGCAGAGAAGCCCTCTTTATACTGGCATAAACCTTGTCTGCAGTGAGCTCTAATAGAACAAAATTATGTTTATAAAGGCACAGAATTGTTCCAGATTACTTCAGTGCACTGAAGCAATGCTCAGATTTGCAAATCTGCTTACAATTAACCTCTCTGGAGGGAGGGAGGGAGGGAGGGAATGCAGGGAAATTGTCATGAGGAGGAGAGAATCTGGTTTTTGTGCTCTGTATTTGTAGGTTGTTTGTTTTTTTTTAACTTGCCCAGAAATGTCTGTTACTCTTTGTCACAGACTTGAGTCTTATAATATTTAAATGTTCATGCTTCTTGGAACACAGCATTACATTCTGCTACTGAACAATAGAATGAATGGATTTACTCATTTTCATTCTGGTTGAAATTGGCAAAGCAGGAAACATCAACTTGAGGAACTGTCATGTTTGTATTTTTTATTTCTCTTTAATTTTTTTCAGACTCCTTAATGAAGCATGATTCCACCCACAGTGAGTGGCTAAGTGGAGGGCTAGTCTGCATAGTTGCATTTGAGAAGTTCATGCAGATTTCACTGATGTCATTTTAAAGTGAATTAATTAGAATGCATGCAATCTTTATTTAGATGTTAGTCAGAACTGAACTGGGGTTATTTTATTCTTTTTAGCCAGCAGGAAGCACCAGATTTAGGAATTGTTTCTGCTTTGCTACAGGCTAGATTTTTAACTGGATGCTTAAATACCATACAGTGGCTGGGGGCTTTTTCAAAAATTTCAGAGTAGTTGCCTTGCCTGTTAACTTGCTTTCTCGAGAGGCAGGAGCTAAATATCAGAGTGAAAATCACAAACCCCTGAATTCTGTTCTGGGACTAATTCCTCTCTCTAAACCCTACAAGCTGATTATTCTGTCTTTCCTATCTTGAGAAGTGAAAATTATGTCTTTTCACAGGGGCTGAGAGACCTTATATTGTAAATGCTTTGAAAGTAGAAAGATGTAAACTGTGAAAATACCAATTAAATTAAGAATTGGAGAATATATAGATAGTGAAGAAGCTATGCCCAAGCCATAGAGATCACATGTTTTTCATTTTGTTTTTTGAGGATGGATTGGTTTGGAGATTTTTGTCAGTTGCTGATCAGATAGGAAAGCTTGTATTTTTAATTTTTTTCAGGCTGACAAAGTGGGAACTTTTAAAAGTTAATGCCAAATTCTCAATATCACTGCTGGGGAGATTTTTTTAAGATGAGAGCAAAGCTAATGGGGAAGGGTCTTCCTGCAACAAAAACCACATTGCTCTAGTGTCAGCCTGTGCTCCGCCAGAGATAATGCACACTTTGTTATGCTGGGTGGCTGAAAATTATCTACATACAATTAAAATTCTCTTGTAGAGAACTGGGTTCTATTTGTTGTGCATTGTTTCTCATGGTTAAACAAACATCTCTTGCTTTTCACGTCATTTTTTGGTCTTCAAAGAAGCAAATCTGCTTTTCCTTTCTCCTTTTGGGGTCTGCCTCTTCTGTGTTTTAGCCTTTACCCCTGATTTTGCATAGCTTTCACTTGCCAGCTTTAATGTTTAAAGGAGCAACTTAGATTGAATGTTATTATCCATAATTTACTCTATGTTCTGTGAAGATGGTTATGTAATAGCAGTAATTGCATCAACTCACCTAATGAGCTTTCCCTCCAGTGCCATGTACAGCAGATTAATAGCCCATGAATTCATTTGCAGCTCGTTGTGTTTCAGAAAAGTATTTCAGGCAGCAATTAATAAACTGCTAAAGAAAATAACATAAAAAATGATTTTTTTTATTATGTTAACTCTCCAGCTGAACAATTTATTGGCACCTTTCATGATGTGGCTAAGTAAATTCTCTCCTAATTCCTCAAGCAGAGTGTGATTAGTGAACCCTGCTCAACTCAAGACTGTCTGGTAATTAGTCTGATCTTTATATCCTAAAATGTTAGGGAAAAGTAAGAATAGCGTCCTAATGTTCTCTTTTTCTTCTATTCCTTGCCTTTCAGGCATTATGCAAATAGCTGTAACTTTAAACTGCAGCACGCTAGTGCTGCAAATTTTTTTTTTTTCCCTTCCTTGCATAGAAACCCCATAATTGTGTAAGCTAAGAATTGAAGACCTCAGCCAATAAACAACCCCTGGCACTGTTTCTGCGCTGCTTGTTGTGGGCTGCAGTGTCCCATACCTCCCAAGTGGTGGGACAGAGCCCGAAGCAGGGACCCGAGAAAGGTCACGGGGTGCTGCTGCCCTGAGGAAGGTAAACCAAGGGTCAAATGCCACTGCAGAGGGAGATGCCAGGAGAAAGGCATGGAGGGGGAAGAGAGAACAGGGACAGTCCTGTGTTCTACAGTGTAAAAGGGAATGAGGTGGTTGAATCCAACAGGAGAAGAGCAGCGGTGAGATGCGAGGGCTGCAACCACCTTTGCAGGGAAAGCATTTGGGAAAGGTGGAGAAACTGCTGCATGTGGCCAAACTTGCCAGGCTGCACTACAATTACTATTTCCATGCTTTTTGTTTTGGTTGGTGCTAGTGTTTTGGGTTTTTTTTTCAAATTGAATGTCTTTATCAAGTTTTTAATGTTTTACAGAATTTTTTTTCAAAAGAAACAGCTATCTTCCTGCCACTACCATCCCTATTCTCCCAGTCCAAAAGAAGCGCTTGGCTTGTCTTCAAAAGTAGTAAAATATATATTTTAAAATATTTTCCCTCATTTTGGGCTCTTGAGGACTGAGTAAGCATAAAGGGAATTCCTTCAATAATCTCATACAGAGATTGATTACATGTCCTCAGCTGGAAGTTACATTAAGACTTATTCGCTAAGGTATAGCTACCGTGGTGAACTTTTCAACGCTCTCTGCTGTCTCTATGACAACACAGATCCTGGCAGAAGTTACCAGGGCTCGTGTGCTCTCTGCAGCCTTTGTCTGCATCCATCAATCCTAGTCCTCGACGACTGTAAATGTGTGCCTTTCTTACGTTTTTGCTTAACAAGGTGTTTTATTAAATTTGTGACACTTCTGAAGTTATTACACTAATCATTTGTACTGCAGTACCCACCCATGCTCTAAAAGAGATGTGCTTTAGGAAACGACTTTCTGAATGGCTCTCAGTCTTGTCCTGTGGAAGATACTCAACTGAGTGGCACAGAGTCCTTGTACAAGTACAGCTTTTCTTTCATTACAGGTGAAACTTAAGATAACTAGGGCCTGGGAAAAGCATAATGCATGTACAGTTTAATTTCTGCTTAGACCTGCAGCACGCTCCAGAGAAGTGCTTGCTACTGTTCAGTGCTCTAGCAAAGTTCTCAGACCTTGCTGAACTCATTCTTATTTTAAAGGAGCCCATGGTGTGTCTGTTTGTGCTTGCAGCTCAGGTTTCTGTGGCAGTCCTGCCACAGTCCTCTCCACCTTCTGTGGAGATTGTTCTCTGGAGACTGGGCTCTTCCTTGAGAACAGTTGGCATTGACACAGGTCTAACTTTTAATATTTTTCATTTTACACTTTTAGGGTGTTTTAGGAATCATCAAATGCTTTCTTCTTTGTCAGTTTCCCAATAAAAGGCATTTTGGGCAGATATCTCTTACAAAATCACTTCTCAACATAGATTTTTTTTTCCTGGCCTTTTTCTGTTATTTCTCATCCCCCACTTTGGTTTATAGCATTATTCCAAACTGTACATGTAAAGACACTGGCTCTATGCGTTTGTGTTGGCATTGCAGTCACCTTCTTCAGTTTACTATCCCAGTTGTTTTCATGGCAAAGAAAAACCTGGGTTATCCTTTCTGCCTTGTCCTGTGCTGGGCAATGCTGCTGTAAGAGCAGATGGGAAATCTGGAGGTAGCCAGTGCCTACCCAGTCCTTGCACTCCTAAGAATGATGCTGAGGCCACATTTGCTTTGTCATGCGGACATAACTGCTGAGACCCCAATCCCATGACCTCAAAAGCTTTGTTTCAGAGCTTCCATTCTTCCTTTATGCACTCAGTTCACTGCTTCGTATTCCTCATTCGGATCATTTTGTTGTTTGGGGACGCAAGGCATCTTTGCATTCTCTGTTTCTAATTGCCATTGTGCCATGTGGCTTGTGCTTTCTATACTGGCCCCTGTGATTTCTCTGGTATCTTTTTTCTCCCTTTGAATACTCTCTTTTAATTTATTTTTTTTTTCTCTCTCCTGTGTTGTTTTTTTTTTTTTTGGGATGTTGACTCCGAAAGATGGAGAAATGTCAATGAGATAAATATCAGTCTGGGAACAAGCAAATTGCCAGTGTTCTGGGCCTTGAAGCTAAACATGGCTTATTTGGTTGTCAGGCCAACCTGAAAATGTTATCTACAGTAGCCAAGGTTCATGAGAAATGCAGTAAATTGTTCCCAAGAGTTCTGGGAAGTCTGAACTGCAGCAATCCGAGTGTTCCTGAAGGACTCTCTATCAAAGGAGAGGCTTATTTGGCCCTTCCCCTCAGAAGAAACAAATGTGAGAATGTGTATGTCTTCCCACTGGTTTATATCTGCAAACTTTTGTTTTCCTGGTGATCACTTTACTGGAGATGGTCTTGAACGGGGTGGGTGCCTCTGCGAAAGGCAAAGCAGCAAAGCTCCTTTCTTGCTGCCCTCTCTGCAGAGAGCAGCTCCCGTGCTGATGGTGCCGAAGATGGAAAGCAGGCACTCGGGAAGCAGTGAGCGCTCAAAGACGCTTTAGGAAGATCTCTCCATAAGTAGATGAGGCCATGGATTTCCCTCTGCTGCTGTCAGGCTCTCACGGCTTGCTTTCATCCGCTGGATGAATTGTTAGAGCAGAGGGAGTTTTCCATTGCCTTGCCTGTGATAAGCCGGCTGACACGTTGCAGCTCCTCCTGCTGGGATGCTGGCCCTAGGACTGTGCTCTAAAAATAGCCTCGATTTGTTTTTAGTTTGACTTTGTATCACATGCTCATTTTAAAATACATCAGAACAGTTAATTTCCAGTTCTTCAGCGCTCATGTGGAAAGTGTAAAGGATTTTTTTAAAGTAGATGGTGTACAAGGAGTAGAAATAACACCCTTTCTGTCCAAACTTAAATAACACTCAGCTGCCAATTCTATAAAAGGAAAAAGTAAGATCATAAGGCGTTAGAATTTTTAATATCCTCTAGCCCAAAATGAACAGAAATGATTTTGCCCCAGCTTATTTTCCTCTAGTACTTGTTTGCATGCTTGCCCGTTTCTGAAAGCTCTTAAATGTTTAAATCTAGGTCTCATGAAAAGTCTGTCAGTCAGACAGCAGCTCTGAAACCTGACTTCTACAAGTTGTAGCTTAAAGCCCTACAGGCGGTGCCTGTGGCTGATCGGCATTTAATGAGCTGCAGGATCGTTCCTCAGTGCCATGCATCCATAACCAGTTGCTTGTTGTTGATATAAACAGATTTGGTAAGTAAATGTGAGGAAATTGTCTGACTTTGGAGACATTTACCTGAATTTCAGAGTTAAAGCTAAGTGGAATTCTTCCTTTCCCCTGGCAAAAAGTGCAACAGAAAGCAAACATGCTTTTAGTTGGATTACAGGCATGGTTAGTCATCTGACAGACAGTTTTAATGGAGTCAGAAAGACATGCTGGGGAAACATGCTGACCTACTTTTCTCTCTCTTTCTTTCTCTTTCTTTCTTTCTTTCTTTCTTTCTTTCTTTCTTTCTTTCTTTCTTTCTTTCTTTCTCTCTCTCTCTCTCTCTCTCTCTCTCTCTCTCTCTCTCTTTCTCTCTTTCCGTTTCTTTCTCTCTCTCTCTCTCCCCCCCCTTCCTTCCTCCCTTCCCTCTTTCTTTCTTTCAATTTCAAAGCACATGAAATGTTAATTTTAAAACTCTCCATAAGGTTAAACTTTGGTGAAGTAGCTCATTTTGTAATCTAACTTATTTACACTTCTGTTTAGGGTATGGTAGATTTTTTTGGTAACAGAATTTCATCAGGTTGTATTTGTTTCTGTTAGGAACTTGGGTTACATCTGAGAAATCCATGTTCTTCCCCCTTTGCAGGACAAAGCAATCAGCTTCAAGTTAATGAATGATTTAAGTCCAATCCTCTGAGGGAGGACTTTACAAACCATTGAAAATAACAGACTAACAAAGCGTATTACATTTGTATCATTTTCAATGCATTATATTTTTAAACATTTGCTGTCTTTAAACTTGGGGGAGAAGGATTACTGGCAGGTAGTGTTGTGCATTTTGCAACTTAGCTTTTTTTTCCTGTAATAAGGAGGTTGATGCTCCACCATCAGTATTTTCTTGGAGGCAGGACTTGATGTATTTGAACCTGGGAAAGTCTTTGCCGTAAAACTTGTGAGCTTGGGGGGAAAAAAGACTTAAATATGAAAACTTAGCAGTCAGGAGGGATTAAAACATTGCAGAGATACTAAATTGAATGATATTGGGTGATAAAGGAAAGTGTTTTAGAAATGCTGTAGACCACCTCACTCCTTCAGCAGCGGGCACACACACAGTTTGTCAGATGGCTGAGGGATGCCAGGTCTCTGGCAGAGAGCTGAGCTCTATTTGCTTTGCAAGAGGTTTTGGTGAAGACATCACTATGCAGTTGAAGGAG
The DNA here is from genome assembly GCA_016584745.2 of Phylloscopus trochilus trochilus. Classification (NCBI taxonomy): domain Eukaryota; kingdom Metazoa; phylum Chordata; class Aves; order Passeriformes; family Phylloscopidae; genus Phylloscopus; species Phylloscopus trochilus. The sequence goes on from WQNJ02000546.1 coordinate 38,984,388, forward strand.
CGGGAGAGGACATCATTCCTTGACACACTGGTCGATCCAGGGACACTGTTTTCACCTCCTCTGTCTCCTCCTGTTTCCATCATTAGCAGGTTTTCTGCTGTCGCTCAGCCCTGGTGCGATGGGTGCTGCTGCAAATCCTTTGCTTCCTCCCATCTCTCCTTGTTTTTAACTCCCAACAAGCTCATTACAGTTTGCATCATGGAAAAAGTAATACAATGTTAGAGAGGCAGAAAAAATGGAAATTGCCTGGAAGTCCTGAAACTTATGGGGAGTTTTACATTTCAAAGAATCCGCAAGTCAGGTATACTCTACTGAAGTGCAGTAATTTTATATACTGTGTACTTCTAGAGAACATTCCAATGGCAAAGATTGAGATCTACTTTTTATAGCTCTAAAAATTAAGTATATTAGGTGTTTGTTAATACATGAGAGTTTTTTTCTATATCTCAAGAAGGCTGATAGTGGCATTGCACAGGTCTTAGCCATTTTGTAAGCTGGAGACACCACTAGAGGAGACATCAGCCCAGGAGGACAAATCAGCAGTAAGTGAATATCCTTATGTGCTGAACTGCTGCACCTCACCTGTTCAGAATCCCTCACTGCACCATAACTGTGCTTCATTCAAGGACTGTCTTTCCCATGGTTTTCTTGCCATAGCACTTCTTCTAGGTGACTTGTGACATGGTATGTTTTGATTCTAGTGGAGACACAACTGAGAAAAGAGACTCAAAAAAGTGTCACATCTGAAATTTCATTAAGGAGCTTTTTTTTCTGATACAGGAAAGTTGTTGATGCTGGGAGAAGAAGCATTAGGTTTAGGGGAGCTTGACTTGCTCTCTGGCAGTACCAGGCTGCCTCTTTTGGGCAGGGAGCTCTCGTGTTTCCAATTAGGAATCTTGTGAAGATTGGTGAAGAAGTCCAGAGCTCAGTGTGGGTTTGGTCTTGTAGTCCACATTGTACTGTGCTGTACCATCTGGCTATCCTATCGAGTAGCTCCAGGATAAAACCCATGTGATCCAGATCCTTGGAACAAGTGACTGTTAGTTCACAAGAGCCTTTTGACAGCACTTTTTTATGAGAAGGATGTTTGATTTGCCTTTCAGTAATTTGGAAAAGGACCTCAGTGCATACATTCCCTCCTGCCCCTTCTTTGGATGCCTCTTTTGGGTGAATACTGCTATTAAATCAGAACATCCAGAAAATAATTTTAAATGGAAAAGGAATGAAAATAATGAAAAAGACAATAAATAAAGGCAAGAGGATAGTTGTTACTGAGAAAAAGAAGCCCTATTATGTTCAAACCTCTCTCATAACACAGGGAAAATACAGGGAAAAGTAAACAGGGCCAAAGGAGTATAAGCATGAATATTTTATTACTTTAATTCTGAAGAAGGCTTAAATCCTGTTTGTCCTCAAAAGAGAGTCAAAGCCTTTTCTTGGCAACTTTTCCTGTTGTTTTCTGAGTCAGCTACAGCTATTTCACATGTTTATTAGGAACATTCTTCCTACTAGAATTTAGGCATTGTAAGGTGTAAACATACATAAACTGCACAGACATATCAGCTGCCACTCATAGGGTATGCAGTATAAACCCATGAGGTTTGGGATCTTCTTTCTTGGCTGGGGTAGTGAGGCAGGGAGGTAACCCTCTGGTAAAGGGGCCTTGCATTAATGGAGGAGGAATATTTTAAAATATTCCCTAGAAACCAGGGTATGGGAAAAAATGAGGCAATTAAGAGGAATCACTAGAAACCCTGTCTTAACAGTTTATTATATATTTTTTAATGAGTATTTAATCCCTAATGCTGTGTGATGGATTAGAAAAGAGGGGGACTCAGGCCTCTTTCTGTGCATACTTTTATGTTTCCCCTTCATTGAACATTTTCTCTGGGCAAATTGTTTAACTTGAGCTGGTTGGAGGTGTTCCAGCACAACAAAGCTTTGCTGAAAATAACATTGGGTGGAATCCCAAAATGAAGAGTTGTCTGTTGTGTTCAGATTTGCAGAATCTTGGGATGAGTTACAAGAGGGAGTGGGAAGGAGCCTTATCTGTTCATGTCCTCCATGTTGTACATCCCAGGCCCTACAGGATTTGGCTGCACTGTGTCTACCATGCAGCCTGGTGCTCTAGGCATTCCTGCAGCTGTCTGGGCAGGTGGATGTTCAGCTCTTTTAGGAACTGAATGAACCTCTGCTTTTGGAAATCTTGAGGTTTTAGCCCATGCTTCCCTCGGGAGTTTTAGCCGTAGAACAATATCCTGAGGACCTCATACAAACCCTTCTGTTAGTGCATCTTTCATCTTGCACTTGCCACAGTCTTGGAGAAGACCATCCTAGCAGGAAGCAGGCCCCAACCTGTGTGCAATGAGTTCATGGCCCAATCCCACACTGGTGATGGACATGGAAGATCTGTCATCAGCATCAATGAGACAAGGTGGGCTTAGCAGCCACCTGTAGTGCCAGGTGATCCTTGCTGGGTAGTCACTTCTGGTGCCAACTGGGGACCACTACCCTGATTTAGTTAAGGACCAGCTGTGTGTTGAATTCAGTCTCCTTGCCCCAGCCTTTGGCTTCCTTTTCAGACGTCATCTCATGTCCAAGTTGCATCCTTTGTTTTCATGGAGAAGTCTGGGAAAACTAGGTCAGTTTATCCAAGTAGAAATTATTATTTTATTGAGTTAACTCTGTGTTGACCTGCTGCCTGTTTGCCTTCTCAAAATGAACTCCCTTGTGTGCACTAAATCTTGTTCTGGAAGTTGCAGAGCCCTCAGTAATCACTCTGATTTCAAATCAAAAATAAAAAGGCTGCTTTTCTTAGTATCTTTCTATTTCCTGGAAACAAGTGTCTGTCTGCTTTGCTTCTTGTGTGATCACTACATCAGGCTGGTCTGGTGTGCTGTGAAAGCACTTAATGTAAAAAGGTTATGTGCTGGCTTTACTGGGGATATTTAAAAGATCTTATGGAGAAATAAGGATTTGATTCTGCTTGACCCTGACTGACAGAATTAAGCTCTTTAAGCCAGTCCTGTAGTTACTAGCATGCCTTCTTTTTAAAATAATGTGGTCCACTTACTCCTGCTATTTCAGAACTTCAGTCCCAGAGAAGAAAGCTTTTTCTTTTTTTATTTTTCTTTTCTTTTTTTTTTTTTTTTTTTAATAAAAGAATATTTGGAATACATTTTTAAGGAACTTCTTTGGCATTGTACATAAAAGATAAAATATATCAAAATAGACAGTCTGATAATTAGGTGCAGGCTTGTGGAGTGATTCATGTCATAACGTGACTGCTGTGAAACAGCTGAGGTTGCTGCAGGTGTGTTAAGGGAATTCGACCCCGTATTGCTGTGATGCTTTTGCCTCTACATAAAGCAGGAGTACAGATGTCCAGAGAGCCTGCATTAACAGATGAGAAGCACTATTTCTGCATGTGAATTACAGATGGAGTAGTATTTATTAAAGGCAAAACCAAGAGCCTTTGTCTCCTAGGCACCTTTTGCTTTGAAGAGTCGCATTAAAGCCTGCTGCTGTCCCAGGCACAGAGATCCCAGAAGTGAGCTGGGGCTTCAGCTGCTGCCTGTTAAGCCTGGCTGGAGCTCAGAGCTGACTTATGCCATGCATGGGCAGAAAGGCATCTGAAGAAAAGCCTGGGAGGCAAAGGCCTTTTAAGTGCCTCAGCTGGCCGGTGTAGCGCTTCGGGGTGGGCAGTGAGACGCTAAAGCTGAAAGTGAATAAACTTGTTTACCTGTGGCAGCAGCCAGCTTCAGCAGAGCTTTCCCGGAGCCTGCTGGCTGCCTTGGCATGGCTTTCCTGGAATCCTGAGATGGAAAGAAAAAGAAGTCCCTTGACCTCACTCCTTGCTTTCTCCTTGATTTACAGTTGGTAAAAACAGGACTATGTAATCTTCAAAAAAAATGCCCCACCCCAACAACAAATCTGCAGATTGTTTATTCCAACTGCTCAGCTTTTGGGAAGGGAGAGGATGTAAACAACACACTAAAATGCAGTGAGATGCAGCAGTATTGTTTGGGCATGTTATTTTCCCGTCTGATTAAGCTTTTTTTTTTTTTTTTTTTTTTTTTAAGTATTATGGTAAAACAGTTTTAACAATACACACTGTTCTTTAAAAAATCAAACCCACCTGCTGTCCAAGCCCCCTGGCCAGTGCAGATGTGTGCCCACCAGCTGTGTTGGACTGTGCATCAGTGTGAGGCTTAAACAGGCAATTTTTTCTGTCTGATCTAGCAGTGCTTCTAGTCTACCTGGATAAATGATACTGTTCTTCCCTTCTGCTGCTGCTTCAGCTAGCCAGGAGGGTAAGCCTGAGCAGGGAGGCTGAGCGTGGTTGTGGGGTATGCACTCTTTCCCCCCTGCCCTCCACTTTGGGTGCCAATCCTGGCACCTTCAGAGGTGGAAATAACCTCCCAATTGCAATTCTATTTTATTTTGTTTTAGCAGTAGGAGTATGAACAAGCTTTTGCATTTAGGAAGGAGTGTGTGTAAGTTCATAATGGCGTGTTTTCCACATTCGCTTCGGAGGAATAGGTAAATAGCTTCTGAGCTATTTCTTTGCTTTTATTGTCCCTGGCCTAGCGGGAGGCCAGGGCTGCAAGCTGCCGAGGCTGTAGCACAGGCAAGCGCTGCGATTCAAGACTGCAGCTCCCTTTCTTAAAACATGCCGGGAACAACTGTTCCTGCGCCTTCATGAGCTCCATTTACGGTTGCGGGAGGCGATGTGTTCCTGCGCCTGACGAGCACCCGCGCATGCAAAGCCCCCTCAGACGTGTTGTCAGTTGGCAGCTCTCTCGCTAGATGCACCTTTACACAATTGCACAAGCCACCAGGAGGTACAAATGTGAAATTCAGCCTTGGGGGCAAAACAAAGAAATGAAACTTAGGTATGAATGCGTGTTATCCATCTGCAGATACAGATATTAGACCTGATCCCCCACTACGCTACTGTGGGTTTACACTAATAGGACTCTGCTGCGATCCATGGAGTAGCACCACTGCAAGAAAAAACAGCAGTGGGGATAAGTTGGGGCTGTTATTTTTAATTCTGGTAAATAATGTAGGAGTGAACCCTGTTTGAGGAAAGCCAGACTGTGTTCACTGCGTGAAACCACCCGTAAAAAAAGGGAGAAATGCAGTGACACACTGTCTTGGTATTGCTCCTGAACTTCTGCTCTTCCTTCCGGGGAGCCATTGTCCTGAGTCCTGAGTGTCAGTGTGCAAGCAAAGGGAAGGAGTATTCCAGCTCAGCTCCTCTTTTTGATAGCCTTTCCATTTGCTGTCCCATAAAGTCAGTTTTATCATGCATGATCAGAGTTTGTCCTGTAGCTTGGACTCATTCATTGCATTGAATAAATGTGCTTATTTTGGAAAGTTATTTTGTGGAAGGAGTCTGTTAATGGCATTGTCAGGAAAGGGGTTGCAATTTGTCATGGTAGGTAGCTTGCTAGTTAAGTAAAAAGCAAGTCATGTTCTTTTCCTCAGTGTATGTTAGAATAAGAAATAAAATAGTTGCGGCAGGTTGAAGTGTGAAGTGCTACAGGCAGGCAATGGGCAGGCAGAGTGTGCAGTGTCTGGTCTTAGCTTACAGCCATGCACTTCCTTGGCCATCAGTGGTCCTGGATAATGCCCAGCAAATTGAAATGAGGACTTTGGATAACCCCAGCATCTCCCAGTTGTGAGGCATCGTACTACCATGACTGTCTCCTAAGAGAAATTATTGTAATATCTGTAGATAAGTAGACTGATTTACCTTTTGATGACCCTGGAGAGAAAGGTCAGATTCAGGATATTTTTGCTCGTAATCGGTTATCCATAAAGAGTTAGTGTACCAGGCTTCAGGATTGTAGCTCAAAAGGGCAGTTGCTTTGAGAAGGTAGCTGGAAAGGGCACCTCAACAGCTAAAATCAGATGAGACAGATTTAATGGCCTCTCAGTGATTTCTGACTGAAAGTTCAGAGTTTGAAATTTAGGGATTTTTTCTTCACCCAGCCTATGGTAAAAGAAATGCATTGTAACCTAATAGAAATTCATTTTCAGGCTGAGCATTTAGAAGAGTTTTTCAACTGCTGTGTATATATTCGGTCACTTCAGCTGTAAGGAAGAGAAAGAATAATCACTTTGTGTTTGTGGTCTTGTGTATTTTTAGCTGATGTGTTAAGACACTGCAATTCCAGAAAAGCTGTCCTCCATTTCCCCAGAGTATTTTGGTTTAACCAGCTGCATGCAGAATTTTATCTAGACTGCCACAGAAGTTACTAGCAAATCCATTGGGATCTTGGCAGCCGAAATAGTAGATAGTATGCACAACACTTTGCTTCCCTGGGGGCTCTGGTAGTTTCATGGGGATTCTGCCACAGACTGGCACTTCTCAGTGCCAGGGTTACCTGCAGAAGCCCTGTAAATTTAGCAAATCTCCCCAGATGGAGTGATTGATTCCCGAAGCTCCTTCCCATTCCTGCACCGTGCAGGCAAGGGAAAGACTGGCAATACCCACTGGGTGATGCACTTACTTGCAAACCTGTTGCAAGTGGCATGGTAGATCTTAATAAAAATCATAGGTTTTATGTTGAGAGTAAGGAAGTGACTGATTTCATGCAGAATACTGGGAGAGATGGGGCATGACCCGAGTGAGGAGGGAATGACAGGTGTAGTTTAATTTAACAGCTGCACAAGATGCACAGGGACATTGCAAGACCTGCATGTGGAGATACTCCATCTCACATATGGGAATTTCTGGCTATATTAAGTAACTTGAGGTGATGCCTATGTGAAATACAGATGGGAGCATACCAGTGAGTTAATTTTGTCTGAGTCAATGAGTATGGCTAGGCTATTTCCATTGCAGATATGTTGGTTAGTCTTCACGGGAAATATTAGTGATTTATTCTGCCTGCAATTGTTAATGCTAACAACCTTCAATAGCTCTTTAAGCATCAGCTGCTTAGAGCGTGTGGATTATCCTATTTCACACTGGCAATTAGTTGATGATATTAAAGCACTTTGAAAATGGAAATCACAGGGCAAGTGCTATTTAAACAGTTTATCATTTAATGTATAATCCCATCTCTCCTCCCTTTGATTGCAGTATGTAGGGAGATGGTAAGGGAGACCAAGGAATCTGCTTTCAGTTCAACCCCTGGTATAGGTTGTGTGCTGTCTGTCCTGCCCCTGACTCAGCTGCTCCTCATCCTCTACCTGCCCACATCCATGGGCTGCAAAACACACTTTCTTCTGGGTTTTTTCCCCACTTGTTTACTGTCTTTCTGTTTTTGCAAATTCTTCGTTTCTCATTTGCTCCTAGGACCTGTTTAGGAAGTGTGAGGCGTATTCCATTTGTATTTCTGAAGCCCTGATTTTTCTTCTTTGGGCATTTGGTGCTCTGTTTGGCATATTTTGCAGAACTTGAACCACTCCCAAAATATTATAGTAAATATAAATGTAGGCATTAGTTGGTATATTCATACACTTGGAAACAGCTTCTGGGACTTTGGTAGGTTTGGGGTTTTTTTGGGGGGAGGGGTTTGAGGGTTTTGTTTGTTGGTTTTGGGGTTTGTTTTTTTGGTTTGGGTTTTTTTCTCCTGTTCTTCTGCAACATTTAAGACAAATGTGCCTGTAGAATCATTTATTTTCCTTCAGCAGTGGTTTTGGGTCTTGGATTGGCAGTTCTAGGTTATCCCAAGTATGATAGTTGCCGATTTTGGTTCTGAATGTCTTAAAATAAAAATAAAAAAAGAGAAAACAACAATATATTTTTTAAAAGATAGTGAAATAAATAATAAAAAAGAATGCCAAAGGCATACCTTTCAGCTAATTTCGAGGGGTATTTTCAGCCTGTTGTTTTGCACTGGCTTTTCAGTTTTGGTCCTACATCTGATTTCAGATGGTATTGGTTTTTTTCAAAGGACCAAAAATTCCTTTTTTTTTTTTTTTTTTTTTTCTCATTCCACTTACTAATATTTCAGGGATGTGACAATAGCAGGTGCCAAATTTCATGTCAAAAATAAAATTGTTTAGACTGATGAGAATCCTTGAAACCACAAGTGAAGTTTCAGGCCAGCTAAATAAAGCTGTAGAGCATCCATTTGTATCATTCATTCATATAATGAAACCTGTTCTTATAACTTAGCTCTTGATATATTAACCCCGCAGTTATCCTCACACATAAATGGGAGATGTGTTGCTTTCGTCAGGATATAACCATATAAATCCCCTGTGCATGAATGGAAAAATAGAGGCCCTTGGGCTATAGGTATCAAAGGTCTCCCCTATACTTACAATAGCCTAATAAGGTTATTTTGAAGGCATAGGTAATTACTCACAGACTCCCTATAGCCAGTGATTCATTGTTCACCACTGAAACATTTCTAAATGAATTATGTTTTAAACAAGCAAATCCTTGACCTTCTCTTTTACGGGAGGAAAAAGAAAACGGGAGGGACACAAAATTCCACCATTTTCTGTGTTAAATAAAGTCCACTGCCTACTAGTTAAAAGGGTCTCTGCTATTTGAAGCAGTTTAAATGCACTGCTACACTTCTTGCTGTTTTGATTCCGTGAATGCCTATTTCTGAATTTCACATTTTGATAAAAATATTGTTGTTGTCATTAATTTGATATTTAGAAAAGACTGTGGATACAAGAGCTCAGTGCAATGAATAAAACAGTTGGACTTAACTATCCCTGGGGATAGAATCAATCACTGTTGTAGAAGAGGGTGACATTTAAAAAAGAAACTCAGAAGAAAATGTCATGCTTAAAAAATTAGATTTAAACACACTAGCTCCTGATTGATTTTTATTGCACTCACATGGATACACTGATTGATTATCAGCCTTACAAATGTTTAATACCTTTCTCACTTCTCTAATAATCAGAATAATCTAATTTTCAATGTCATTTAAGTTACCATATTCAAGATTATGATAGATCATCATATTTCTAATAAAACATAGTAATTATGTAACGAATAATACAAAGCTTCAAGGCAGAGTTCAAATTTACCTTCCTCAAAAAAAAAGGAAAAAAAAAAAAATACCACGAGTGGCTGGAAGGGCCAGTGTACATGAAAGCAGGTGACTTCTGCATCTGTGGTGTGTTCCCCTGTGGTTGAACTGAGGTTCCTGGCGCATTGGTGGGGCGGGTTTGCCATCACTGAATGTTATTTCTCAATAGGAAACCCTGGGCGGGCTCGAATTCTGTAATGTATGTGCTTGCTCTGTGCCTGGGGAAAAATGATAGCGTGCCAGGTGCTTATGAAATGTCTTCCATGATTGTTTCTCTGTGCTCCCTGTTAATTTTGATATGTGTCTGTAGAGAGATACTATCTCAGTTAATTTGAGATGTTTTCTTCTGGTGATTGTTATCCAACAGCTGACATGGTTGATTTCTCAGAATCAGCTACAAAATATGCAGGTTTCAATGTGTTTTGGTTTTGTAAGCCTCTTACACAACTGTGTACTTGTTATTGGCTTTGTCCATTAGAAATGAGAGTTTTGTGTTTGAAATGGGCTTTGTATCCAATCATTCTCCATATGTCAAAGCCAAGTTTTGGCATGGAAATTTGTTTTAAAATAGTTTCCTGGCTTTTTTTAAGACTGAGCTGTTTTGCCTAAAAGAAACATTATTTCATCTGGAAATCACGACCTAGCAAACCAATCTATTTATAACTACCTGGTGTTCTGCATATTTTAGTATGTTTGGCTTGCAATTGCACTGCTGTTAATGTGAACAGGAGTCCCACCGTCCTGAATTGATGGCTCGTCAGTTTGTCGAGCATGATTTTGCTGCTTTTGAGATGATTGTTTTGTTCCTTTGCTTGTGTTGGAGATGGGAAACTCAAACACCTTGAGTTCCCCTCATCTTTGTGCTTTCTTCCACCAGTTCTCAGGCCTGGAAGCTGCCTGGGATGTTCAGCTGTGTGTTGCTTTTGACCATGGGGTCAGAGAGCCTAGTTCAGCAGCAGCAGCAGGCTTGCTAAGGCTCCCTTGGTTTGAAATTTTCTAAAGTGACTGCTGGGAAAGACACCCTTATAGGCTGCCATTCCATGCCATTTAGCACAGTTTGTTGAAGAGTAATGTGTGGTATATGTTGGGCATTTAACCTTGATGGAGCAAACTTGGCATTGTCAGTAGGTGAGCATTTTGCTTATTTGACTGAAATATTTGACTGAAATTGGCCGCAGCTGCTAACTTGTGCCAGAATTAGAATTTTTTTAGCAGCTGCCTCTGGAGTTGGAGAAGCAAGAGCATGGAGGTGCGAGGTTTGTGGGTTTCCACCCTAACAAACAGCTTGGTGCTCCTGGATTTCCTGGCTGCAGTGCTGAGCGTCGGCCCCACAGCCGCATGTGGCTCCTTCGGCCTGCCCAGGCTGCTTGGCGTTCAGACAGGGACAGGTGGCTTCCCAAGGAGCAGGAGGACAGGCAGGACAGTGTGCCTTTGCCCAGAAGGAGAACTGGCAGGTCTGCAGCGTTCCTACCTCAGTTCACCTCCCATTTCTCTTCTCATTGGGTTTTACAAACAAAAGGAGTCTTTTTGCAGGCCGACCTTGTGCCCAGCGCTGTGCAATTACTGACTTGCTCTGTGTGCTTTATGATGCTTTTGAGGTTTGTTAGCTTAACGAGTAACTTCCAAAATATTTGGGGACAAGAGAAGTGTGGTTTTGCAGGAATGCGAACTGACTGGAAGCACTAGTAGTTGTTGCTACAGGAACAAAACCAGCTAACTAGTACACAGAGCTCTTCAAAGGTCACGGGGATCTCCAAGAGGCAAAACTGCAGTGATAGCATTTCAAATCATGAGTTTATAGCTGATTAATCATTATAATACATGAAAGGAGCTGTCTGCCTATCTTCTGGATATCTGGGGAAGCACAGGTTGTGCAAGTAATAGGAAAAGTTGCGTTGAAAGTGGCAAGTTCTTCTCCCTTGGACACATTTGTGCCACCTCTGACAAATGGATGTACAAATACTCACTATTCCATGATTTTAGCTGATGGCCTAGAAACTGTCTAAATCTCATGGGCTGGATCCCCAGCTATTCTTAGGCCAAGCAGTGGCTAGGTTTGGTGGACCTGAGGGGCTTGCGTTTAAAATTGGACTATTCCCTGCATTAGGACATGCTTGAAATGACCCCACTCAGGCAGGAGAATTGCTGCATGGTTACTAAATGAGAGCACCAGGGTTCTCCAAGAGAAGCTGTTTGTGTCTTCTCTATACTTAGTTCCATCTACAGCAGACCCTGCTTTCCTTGAAGAGTACATCTGACCCTCATACGACTTTTGTGCCCTGTCCATCGCTTGGAGCAGAAGAGGGAAAGTGTATCTGAGGCTAAGGAAAAAGCAATGGCAAACCTGGGGTGAGGAGAACAAGCTGAACAGGACAAGAGGTGATGTTCTGCGCCTCTACCATCAGGGAGGAGGCCGAACATCTGAAGGTAGCGGCTAGTTCTTAAGGCAGAAGTACCTTTGCCTGCTTGCGTACCCTGCTGTGGCTGCCTGGAGGTTTCTGGGTGTGGAAGTGCAAGTCCTGGCATGCGTGTCAAGGGGACAGGGAAGCTGTCACAGGAAGATGGATTGGAGCGGACGTGCAGAGGTGTGGGCGTGTGTCACTCAGCCTTCTGAGACGCACCAAGTCCTGGCTTCCTCACGTATCAAGATACACCTTTTTTCATTCTCCTTCCCCACACTACCACCTTACTTACATTTCTTTAACCTCCGAGAGTTCTCACAGGGCAAGAGAGCTTCCATACTGTCCCCTGTTGGGAGCTCCTAGTTAATGCAGCCATCAAGTGTGAATTTAGTGCACAAGTAATGAAATTCATAACCTAAGTTTTCTACGGCAGCATTAACTGTGGCACAGATTCATCACTGGCGTATCGTCATTAAAAGGCAGTGGAATTGCATCGGGGATTGATGTGATCATATGCGTGTAAAGATCAAGATACCAAAAGGTGTGATTTATGTAATATAAGCATAAGCTGTAATCCAAAACCCTTCCCACATGCGGTGTGACAGTTCCTGTTCCCAGAGCAGTGATGGTTTTTAAATTTACTGCGTAAATGTGTGTGTATGTTTATATTTATATGTTTTTATTTAACTCTTTTAAACATAGTGTTGTCTTAAGGTCTTTCTCTCTCTCTATTTTTTTTTTTTTGCATGTTGAATTATAGCTGTAGTTAAATCCTCCCAATAGTTCAGTGTTACTGAAATGCTTTATATTTTTGGAGCTTGGTTGTTATACGTCAGCACTTTAATCCATTATCTTACAGGAAATATAGAAACACTGACATGTCTGTTGCAATCTTAATGAATGAAGCAAGAAGATATATATTATTCTGGCTTTATCATTACTATAAAAGCTATCAGAATCATATAAGAAAGCTAATAAGGAACGAAAAATGTTCTTAGTTTTCAGACTCTGTTACTTCTCCCCTTTCTACCCTCTGATTTACACCAACAAAAGAAAGAGGACAGAGCTGGGCCAATTTGGTGATGAGGACTGATCAGCAACTGGCCAACCTCTGGTGACCTTTGGAGGGAAAGGGACTTCAGGTGCAGTTTCAGAAGGAGCAGTGCTGGGGTGGCAAAGGAGCATGGCAGGGTTCCTGCCAGAGTTATCTCCTGGTCTCTGGGAGCCCTTGGCAGCTGCTTCAAAGCCTGGCCTGAGTAATGTGTTCGTCTTCCACGAGGAGTTCAAAGCTGTTGAGGGAAGCTGTTGAGGGAAGTAGTTGTTGAGGCCGCCTGCTTGGCAAATTTGTCAATCAGCTTGTAGAGCTTTAAGTAAGTGGGGCTTTGTGACGAAGGTTTATTGCTCTTTGTGGTTGTGTAGGAGTTTACAGAATTTTCTAAGGAGCTCTTTTATCTCCCAAGTACAGCAGTGATTAGGATTTGTTTCTGAAGTGCAATGGCAGTTTGCAGCACTCAAGATGTACCTCTGGGTCCTGGGTGTTTTTTCAGTGCAAAACATGGTGCTTCTGCTCTGCCCTGGGGTCCAGCAAACAAACCAGAGCATTTGCTTGAAGGGAAAACATGGAAAAGGAAGTGGGGAGGAACCAGTCCATCCCCCTAAACCTGACTACACTGGTAGCATTGTACCTTTGCAAGGAATGACCTTTTTGGTCCACTCTTGCTGGTTCCCTTTGAGCCTGTGTTCTCCAAACACCAAAATTGATGGTGTTCAAGGTTAGGCTTTAATCCAGTGGGATGTTCTGAATCCCAGCCCTGATCCAGCCAAGCACATGACTGACTTCAGTGCGGGTCTGTCACACAGTTAAGTCAAGTTCATGCTTAAAATGTGAATTAATGGCATCAGAATTCTCTCTGTTGCAAAGTCAGACCTTTAGTGAGAAAACCAGAGCCATACGTTTCATGGACTATGTGCTTAATGGCCTTGTGAAGGAAAAACAATGTTCCCCACATCTCTGCTCCTTGTTTTCTATTACACACAGTATGTTATTTCTGTAGATGCCTCTGACTCTGATGCTTTCCCAGCCCACTATTTTTTCTGCTCTTTATGATTATTTGTGGTTCACTGGCATGTAGGAAGCGACCACAGAAGATGTGGAGAGGGGCCTGGGGAACCCACAGGGAAAAAGAGCTGGCACGGAGGTGGCTTTGTGCTTCCCTCCCTATGGCACGGATGGATGCACTTTCTGGGGCAGGACAGTACAAATAAGAATCAGCAGATCTTTGGCCATCCAAAATCCCTGGCCATGCTCACATGTGACAACCCACCAGCTGCACCCTCCGAGTTTAGGGCTTTGTTTTAAATATTGTGAGGTTTTTGAATACTAAAAATGTTAAGATTGGTTTTATTTATCCAGTAAGATTTAGTCTTCAGGGTGTTTAATATTGACATGGAGTCTTTGGGGAGAGGGATTGATTTTGCTTGGCTTTGTTGTAAAACCTTATGCATCTGGTTACACTTAAGACGTTAGCTTTAGCTAACAGCAAGAGTCTTGATAAAATTCACAATTACTGGCAATACTACGGACATGGAGTTATCTCCTGGGCACGTTTTGTAAAATTAAGCTATTTTCATTAAAAGAACAAAGAGCAGCATGGTGATGGAGCAGCTGTCATATTTTATTACAAAACACAAATATGTGGGAAATCAATTACAGCACGAGTGCGCACAATGCATATTTCCAGTAATCCCCCACGGCCGGGGGAAGGTAGAAGGCTGATCTGAGTGCAGAAGCAGATGGCAAGCAACTTTAGATAGCTTCAGTGCCATTTCTTCTCTTTCAAGTGTTTGTGCTTCTCCTTTGATCTTCAGAACTTGAGTTTAACGTGTTTCATCTTTTGTTTACTGTTTTCACATTTAACTTTCCTTTTAAATAACTTCTGCTTGGTGGAGTTTGTATTGGTATGGGGCTTTGTTATCTTCCATGCAGAGGTACTTAAGAAGAAAGGCAGTTGCTGTCTTTTTTTGGTGTTGTTCACATCCAATAAAATAGCGACTGCGTCACTGCAGAGGACTTCACCATCCACCACACACAACTGTAGTTCTACAGTGAAAAAATCCCACCTCACAGAGCTACTAAGACACTGTGCATATGACGTTGCAGTAGACTTTCCTGGAAGGCAGATACTGTGGGATTGTGATGGCACACCCCCAACAAACCCCTGTGGAAGTTTGGTTTCATCACTGCTCACTACATTTAGTTCTTAAATTATTTTTTAATGAGTAAGCTGGAATTAGTGTTCTCTCTGCATATAACATTTTTCTATTCACTTAAAATAATGTGTGTTTAAAATTACAGCATTTTACAGTGATTTGAAATAGAGCAGCAAGTTCAACATAGGTTGATCCGAATAACCCCATGTGATCTGTGTCTCTGCTTTTCTTCCAGCTGTCAGAAATGATAGGAACAAAAAGAAGAAGGAACCTTCAAAGCAGGAGTCCACAGAAAACTATGAAATGACAGCAGAGTTAGATGATCTCACTGAGAAGATCCGAAAAGCTCACCAGGAAACCTTCCCCTCGCTCTGCCAGCTGGGAAAATACACCACGGTGAGTATGGTTTGAGGCACAGTGCGTTCTGGATATGCCTGGGTGATGTGAGTTTTGGAGGCTGTGGACATTTTAAATAGATGGAGCAGTAGATTCCCTCTTTGCACCTCCTTAGCCAGGAAAAAAGAGAGGTGTGTGTGCAAATGCTGCCTGCTGGGGAGAGAAATTGCACTTAGATGTGTGCGCTACTTAGCGGTATCACAAGAGACTCCTGAAGGATTAATCCAGCCAAATGACCAGCTCTGAGACCATGAGTCAGTTACATTCCATCATTCATTAGAAATTTGTTGGCTTCCAAAGATGTGATCTCTGCTCGTGCATCAGCAGATTACAACTTTGCAGGTGTAGGGAGTTCTTAAATGCTGCTGGATTACTGGTGATAGTCCCAAAGCTACCAAGGTCAAGGAAAATATGAAATGTTTAAGTAAAACAGTTTCCAAAATGTTCATTTGCAGTTTATTCCTGGACTCATAGAATATCCTGAGTTGGAAGGGACCCACAAGTTCAGCTCCTGGCTCTGCACATGACAGCCCCAAAAATTACACATATTTTCTCAGTCTACCAAAATATCCCATAACAGCAAAAACTTCTGCTGCTTTTAGAAATGAAAAATCAGCCCCCCCATCAAGAAGCTCAGTACTATGGGAATTTCTCCAGAGATGACTCGGGAAAATAATTTTTCTTCTATACATATATATGTTGCTAAATACAGGGAAAGTCAGTGATATTAATTGATTAAAGAAAATTCAGTGTCAGGTTTGCAAATCCAATAATAAAAGAGATGATAAAAAATAACCATTAGGTAATGCTTAGAGCCTTATCAGTAGAGAAATGGCTTCTGGGTCTGGGCTTGCTGTTGGTTGCAGCAGCACTGGCTGTTTCGGAGGGATGAGCAAAACATCCTGAGGTAGTCGAGCATGTGCTCTCATAGCTGAGAGCAGGAGTTCAGGAGTGACATGGCTGAGGCAAGGAGACAGCTGCCTCCATGGTTCCTGCCCTCCAGCCCCAGCTGAAGATCTGGGACCAATCCCCAGAGGCCAGGTGAAATACTTCTATCACTGGGTTGCTCTCTGTCTTGAGTAAATTTTCTGCTATTGAAACAAACATTAAATTTCTCAGAGTGATGTTGGCAAATCCCTGTGTGCTATCAATATTCACTGTTTTAGCAATCAGGGTGCTCTTTTATGGCATATTAATCTATTTACAAAACAAAGTGCAAGGCTCAAAACTGAGGTATAAGTGTAAGACTTGGTATTTAAGTGCAAGAAAATAAGCACGTATGGTGTGATTTCAGAAAAAGTAACCGTTTTCATGTTGCTGAAAGTATTTTCACAAACACTTTTCACATTCAATTCTGAGCCCCATGTGAACTGGTTAGTACTTGGGAAGGAGCCTGTCCCTCCCCATGCTTCTCTGGTCCTTCCCAGCAGGAGGATGTGAGTACGTATTTCCATGTAACCAGGAGTTAGCAGAGTGCACTGCAGCTGGTGGGATGGTACTGTACTGCATCCTGGTAATTGCCAAAGATCCTCGAGGGCTGAAAGATAAACCTTGGCATCTCTACACTTGCATTAGATATTGGATGCTGAAGTAGCATTAATCTTTTAGCTCTTGAAATGATCCAAGTGGATGAAATTGGAGAGGGTCTTGTTGCATAGCACACCCACAGCTGATGCCTTCGTCCTTAGGTTCCGTCTGAACCCCATGGTGAGTTTATGTCCCTGTTGGAATTTCAGAGCCCTTATTGAGAGCACCTGGACCTCAGTAATGACCAGATGAATCTGGATTGCCTATGAAACATGAGTAACCATGATTTGACCACACTCTTAGGCTGGATATTGATCGTTCATATCTCAAGTGTGATGGGACAGCCCGGGGCAGGAGATTCCTTGTTTTTAGCATTGTTCTGTTGGAAGTCCAAAGCAGTGAACTGCTGCACGGGGCTCAGCTCCCTCCTGCTTTGTCATGGTGCAAGTTGCAATAACAAAATGATACTGAAAGAGTTACTTTTGCCTTGCCTTGAATCTTTGAGAGCAATGCACCTTCATTCAAATGCTGCATCAGATCTAACAGCAGCACTGCTAAATGCTGTCCTCTTACTGCATTCTCATACTCTGTGTGTGAAATGCAGCATTTAAATCTCTCATCTAGGTGAGGTCTGGCAGCCACTCCAGCATTTTATGTAGGACTTCTGTGTTAGGTGCTCATGTGGGAAGGACAGTGTAGGGCTGGAGTAAGGGTCATCTAACCCTGAAGCCGCCTGTCAGCCTAGGGGCAGGGAAGAATCCTTTCTGCAGCACTGAGGATACAGGAGGATCTGGGATGTGGAAGCTGTGTGTGCTGGTCACAGGAGCACAGCTCTGGTGCCTGGACACCGCCACCAGCTGCTGATCAAATGGCAGGGCTCCAACAACAATCTGAGACACTTGAAATAGAAACCAAAAAACAAAGGAGCACAAAGCCCTATTTCTAAGTGCTGTGTCCAAGGGGAGCTAGAAGCCTATGGTACTCTGTTTTTCTTGATAGTAACAATCTAGTACAGTTAGAAGATTGCCCCCAGTTCTGATTTTATGCTTGGTTTTGTGTGCTGTCAGTCAGGAAGTATGGTGTGCTCACACTACACACAGATTGCTTTTATAACCTTAGAGTTTTTAATTTAATTCTCTAAGTGAGAGAGGTGGGAAGTGAGTGTTTTTAACCAATGTGAATTCCCTTGAATTTTGTGAGCCTTGCACTTGTGTACTGACAGGGGTGGTGGAAGAAAGAAACTTCTGCAAGAACAGCCCCTGAGTGCCTTCAGTTACATGATCATTCAGACTGTTTTAAAAGAAGATTTTGTTTGTTGCTAAAAGAGTAAGAGCGTAAGAGCGTAAGGTAAAAAAGACCTTACAGAGATATAGTAAAACCAAATAAATTAGTTCAGGCATTTCGCTTGTCTGTCTGGCTCCTCTCACTCTCGAGCACTGCAGCCTAAATTTCCCAGAGAGAAAGGTTACATCATATGGTGATTTCCCCCCTCCACCCCCATCGTGTGTTTTCACCTGCTAAAAACTGTTTGGGAGAAGCATTTTCAAGACCCTTCTTTTATATCCATTTGCTCTTTAGAAAGTGGCCCCATACTTTGCATAGTTAATAGAAGTCTGCTTAAAATAATGGGAGAATAGCACTTGTATTAAATTCCCTGAATCATTTGACTTAACAGTTGCATTTGGTGGGCAGTGACAAGTGCAGTTCTACCAATGATGAGAATCAGCAAGCTGTTTAAATGTAATGGATTCCAAAAGTCCATCATAAACAGATCTGTTTTATTACTGTCATCCAGGTAAGAGAGAGTGCCTGAGTAATTTCTCTGGAGATGTCATACTTTATAGTATAATTGAGTGTAACTATACTGCTTGTCCCTTGAGAGTGGTATTATTTGTAAGTCTACAGCTGTGTTACATCCAGCCTGGTGATAAAGGGAGGATAAAACAGAAAACAACTCTGGCTTTGCAGACTCTTGCTGCAGATTCTCCTGGGTTGCTCTTGGCTAGCTGGAAGTGAAGAGGTTCAACATCTTGGCAGCATTTTGTTCTTTGTAAGTGCTGGGCTTAGAAGCTACCCAGCTATTGTTCTGTGCCATTGCAGAGGAATATATGTATGTGTGCATGTATACAATATGTGTGTATCTCCTGATCCTGGGACTGAGCAGGGATATGTGCCGTGGCCCTCTGAACTCGCCAGAGCTGGAGTGCATTGCTGCTTTTACTAAAGAGGCATCAGGGGTGTTCCTGATTAGGGCAGAGTGCCCCTGTGAGCCTTGTTTCCTTTGTAAAGTGGATTTTAAAGACAGTAGGGATTCTGCTGCTGTGTGTGTTTCTACGAGTACCTCATCCCGTATTGTTAATGTGGAGACAGAGCAGCCTGCAATGAAAAAAACAAAAATGATGGAAAAAATGGGATCAATTTATGTGGCAAAAATGGCTGTTTAATTGGATTTCATAGCAAGGTTGGGCTTTTCCACTGATAAAGATGCCACTAGGGTGTATTACGGTATTGTTCCACCATATGTGCACTGGTGCATAGGCCTGAAAAACATGTGAGACTGCTCCTGGAAAAGACACCCAAAAACCCACTTCATTAAAATATTCAGGAAAAGTCAGAGCGTCTGCATTTTTTTCACAGCATGGATAGAGGAGATCTCCAGGCAAATTTAATCAGAGTTTTTATTTCTACTGTACACTGGTTTAACCCTGCGTTTTATTGTTCATTGATATCAAGTCAATTTTGGCTTTTAAATACTGAGAAATGCTGCAAAAAATCCAGCTCTTTTTCCTGTGACACTTGTGTTGACACTCATTAACAGATAGAATGTTAAAACAGACAGAATGTAGCATCTTAGAGATAATGTGTAAAACCACATTAGCTCCAATGCTGAGAGATCTGGCGCCCGGCATAATAAAGCACCTGGTTATTTTGTATTTTATTAACTGCTCCCTCTCTTCAGTTTGCATAATAGAGAGTTAGATTTACATTTGTTACAATGGCTGTGCATTACTCCTAATAGAAGACATGTCAAACTTTCCGTTGCTGGCACTGCAGCATGATAAAGTAACCTCATATGATACTGATGAAGATTTCGTTCACACTTGCTGGTTTCACGCAACGTCTTTTTTTCCAGATGGATGCCCTATTGTAAAATGATTTCCTGCTTTAGGCTCTGCTTTGTGTAGCTCTCTGCTATGCCATCTTTCTATGAACTGGATAAACTGCCTATTAAATTTAATTACAGCCTGAATGACTGCACATCTTGATCTTATTTTTCCTCCAATGTACTGTATTTCACCAAGGTCCTTGAGGATGAAATAAAATAAATCTGAAGGATGCATACTCCAGTAGCCAAAAGAAATGTTTCAAAGGGCATTACAGTGACTGTTAACTCATTAGTTTTGGACCATTTTTAAGGCAATTCTTTAGGTTTAGCATTATAAAGACATTTTCGTCTATCTTTCTTCTGTCATTTAGTAAAAAAAAAGAAAAAAATAGAGGAAGTTCCCAGAATAAAAATTCAAATACAAATGATGAAATGAATTAATTATCCCCTAAAGAGTGGGGTAGCAGGAAAGAGCACACATGCTCCTTCGGACTGCTCAGCACGGTTAACGTTTATTTTTTGCTATTGGAGCCCTAATGTTCCTGGCTCAAATCCCCACACTGTTCCGAGTGAGGGTGAATGTCAGGCTGGTGGCGCCCTGGGGACCCGGCAGGACTTTCCCCTTCGTTACTGATGGCGGTGGTGGTGTCTTGTGAAGGCAGCACCGGGATGGGGTCCCTCACATTCCCTCACCAACCTCTTTCAGCCCTGTGTCCTTCCTGTGAACCGAAGAGAGCTGACAAGATAATGGCTTCACTGGTTTTCTAGGAGGTGGATGTCCTCACCATCAGCAGTGGTGGTGGCAGGCTCACTGGAAATGTTTCCTCCAAGGAAGTGTGATCTGTGTAATTTGAATGCTTTTTTGATGGCTATTTAATCTGCCATGTCTGTTAGACTTTCAGGTTGAGACTTTGCTCATTTAACTTTAATTTTAAAGTTAATTTAACATTTTAACTTCAACCAGCTGAGACTGAGGCAGCTGATCACATGGGCTTCCTCTGCAGCTGGGGAGAAAGCCACTGCCTGAGCATATTTATATAGGTAAAATTCCTCCTGCAGTGGAGATCCCCCAGATGTTGAAGGCAGCTGCAACGCACACTAAACTTGGTGGCTTATGAAGTAGGGGACTGGGGGACACCATCACACTGGCTGCATCCTAAATAGCATTGGATCAAATGCTGGCAATGCATTGCATGTGAGGGCAAAAGGAGAGGAGATTTGGGTATTCCTCTGTCATTACCGGTTTCTTGTCACTCTGTGGGAATCCTGGGTGGATTGGAATGAACTCACCAAGTCTTCTCATGACACCCAGCGTTGGTGGGCTGGCATCAAATGGGTCACAGGAAGTTTTGAGTCAGACGATTCTTGGCTGACACGTTCAGCTTTTTCAAGTGTTAAGTGGTTGTTTCAAATGTATGAAAATGTGAGTTTGATCACAAACTTAAACCACAATTTCCTATGCACTCTAGAAAATGATGGACACTTGGATTGGGAGAGGTAATATAATGTAAGGAGTCCCTGAAAGATCCCACTGGAATGTCTTTGTCACACTTCCAACAGTGGGGGTGTATTTTGGTTGCACCATCAAATGAGCACGTAGCATTCATCAAGGCACATGGGATTTTCCTTAACATTGTGTAAATAAATGCTCTGTAAGCCATGAGAGACTGTAGCTTCAGAAAGCAGAGCCACAGAGCAGAGAAATTAAGCAGAACTAATTTTCTAAGACCTTAAGTATGTGAAACTATGTTCCAAATGTTGTGCTGCTTTTTCCAGAGGAGGACCCAATATTCTTGTTCCACTGTTCATTTATATTTTCTGGGGTACAACTGTAAATTGTCTTTCTCAATGCACTTATTATATAATGGCAAGGAAGAATAATGAGGGTGGCATTTGGAAATGTTTAAGTTCATTTGTATTCCTTGTACAGATGGCCTCTGCAATCATAAGTAACAGAGAAGTATCCAAGGAATTTTCAGGCGATTAATCCAAGTTTAAAACCAGCATCATCCCAACAGCAAGCTGCAGAAAATGCCTGGAATGTTAATAGAAAGTACTTCTGGAAGGAAAACGTGGTTGTTGTTTCCTTCCCTTGAAAACCATTTACTGAAAGGGACGTTGTTGATTTATGGTGCCTTCTGTCTGTCTTTCCAGAACTCCAGCGCAGACCATCGGGTTCGACTGGACCTTGGGCTTTGGGACAAATTCAGTGAACTTGCAACGAAGTGCATTATTAAAATAGTGGAATTTGCAAAGCGATTGCCAGGCTTTACAAGTTTGACCATTGCAGACCAAATAACTCTACTCAAAGCAGCCTGCCTGGATATACTGGTATGTATTTTTAACATCATTGTTCTCCTACTAATGTGTTTTCTATTCTTCTTTTTACTGTAAGTGACAGGAAGAGGGGGGTGAAATATGGCCCTGACCTTACTGTTGCAAAATTGCACTTACTGAGTAGTCTGGTACGGTCAGAAGATGACTCCAGCACACCCACAAAGGTGTGTTTTGGGGGATGAGCATACCTCTCAAAATAAGTCCCTACACTTCTTGGGTTTCAGTAAAAAGGGCTCATTTGGGTATTGTGGCATGCGTAACTTTGGAAAATTTTCTTTACTGTTAACACTGAAGAGAGACCTGTTTCTCCTTCCTTCCTCCTTCCTCCTTCCTCCTCCCACTTCATAGTCCTATGCATACAGGATACCTAGAGAGACAGTCCACTCTACAATGGTTTAGGAACGTGCTGTACCTGTGGTCATGATGGAATTTAGGGAACAAGGCACAAGCCTTCAGAATTAAGGATTTTTCAGGTTTTAGAGGGGAAGCTGGTGTGCCTGGAGCCTGTCAGATGCAAGCCTCTATGGCACCAGATATGGCACCCATATCCCCCTGCCTTCTCCAGTGCTGCAGAGATCTGTGGAAGTGGCCAATGTAATGGACTCAGTACAGATTTTAGTTAAATGTAATTTAATTTTATATAGGCAAACATACAACCTGCAGGAGGGAACTGTGCAGGTGGGCTGGGAGTTTTTCTCCAGACCTTGCCTTGCCACTATGTCAAGGCAAGCTGTCTTCCCTCCCTTTGTCTCCAGTTGTTTCTGTCATGCTGACCTTCAGAGGAGCCCTCTGGGATCTCAGCATTTCTTTATCGAGACCTTAGAGGTCTTCAGGCTTTTAGTGGCAAATATGCTTCATATTACTGGCTGTAGCAATAACTTGCAGTAAAACAGTATGTTCCATGTAAACATATTTTAAATGTTTTGTTCTGAGCACAAACCTTCAGGTGCTCATTGAGCCAAGCATGGCCAGTCTAGAGGCACATTATAGGATGGCTACTGTAGATATATTTTTTGTCATGATGCTGGAGTTTAAACTAGGGAAGCTGAAGTTGAAGTAATTAATCTTGGAATTTCTAAAAGTGCATTGCTTCAAACAGGATCATGTTGGGGAGGACGTTAACTGCTGTGACCTTTTCCTCTTGTTTTGTCAAAAGCTGTTTGGAAGAATCGCATCAAGAGGACATTGATGAAGGAGGAAGAGGGGTAGGAGAGGGGAAGGGGTATCATTCTTTGGCCTATAGAAAAAGGGAAGGTTGAGGTTGCCCTGCCATGCTTGAGAGTCACCTCTTGTTGTTCCCTTAATCCAGGCACTCATTCAGGCTCAGCCATCTCATTGTTAGTGAGAGTGTCCCTCCGTGGGGCAGGGCCATTCGTTACCGATTGCACGCCTGTCATCACCAGCTCTGCCCTGATCAGATTCTGTTATGTTCCCCTTACACAAGAGGCAGATGGTGATCAAAAAACTGCAGCGTTGCCTCGAGTGTGTTCTGCCAGCAGTAGGGGATGGGAACTGCTTTGTGCTGTGCTGCTGTAACCCCTAACAAATAGTTAATACAGAAACTACACAAAAAAGGGGGGGTGGAGCCAGGAGATGGTAAGAATCTGCACATCCAAACTTTTTTACCCCTAAAACTTCAGCCCTTAAGCTGCCACCCTATTTGTTTGTGCCATGCCCTGGCTCCATAGCTGCTGGAATAATAAATACCCTAATTCTGTAATACTCCTAGCTCTTTGGATGTGGTGATCTTTGTTAGGGTGGGAAGTGGGAGCTTGCCCTGGGAACCCGCACAGCCCCTGTTGCAGCCCCTGTCCCTGCAGCAGCTCCACTCAGTGCTGCCATTGCCAGCACTGGCTCAAAAACTGAGTGGACCCTTTTTGGTAGGGGTTTTATCTGAAATGCCTCGATCACTTTGATCAAAGTGATTAAATAAAAGCCTAGTTGCCAGATTAGAAAAAGAGAATGAGGCAGGTGGTAAATGGTGACTTTATTTCAACTAATTAATGGATAGAAAAGTTGATTCTTTAATACGATTCACCACTTTTACTTTGTGGCCATTGGCAACCTTCAAGCTCTAGTTATAAGCTTTATTGAGGCCTGTCATTCCAGATCACCTGCTCACTCTGTTTTTTATTTTTCACAAAGCCAGAGAAGGTGACACATCTGAGCAAGCAGGGCATAGCGAGCATCACAGGAGCCTGCAGCTGGGAAGAGCTGAGGCTTTTCCAAACCCAGGAACAGATATGGCATGGCAAATAGTCCTAACTTTCCTGTGTGACATTTACACAAACTTTATGTGACTATTTTATGTGCTGCTTAAAAACAAAATGGGATAATTACCGTGACATGGTAATGCGTAGTGTGCGCGCTGCCTGTGAAATGCTGTATCCATTAAACCCGCATCACCTGCACATAATTGGAATTGCAGTGCCTCTCTCTATCTTTATTTAAGCTGAACATCAGTACTGGAGCAGTTTCAATAACACATATTCTCCCCCTTCCCCAACAAGCTGGTTGTCCTAGTTATGAGCGTTTCAAACGTTTCATTCTGTTGTGCCTTGGGATGCAGAGCGAGCGCTGTCGCTCCTCCTGCTGCACCAAGCACCCAGTGGCTGCTGTGTGAGCTCTGCTGAGCAGGGCCATGAGCCTCAGCAGTCTGCCCTCGTGATCCTGCTGCTCTGCCATGCCCTGGATGTGTTTCCAGAGCTGCAGCACATGGCAGGAGCAGCATGGGGCTCTCAGGTAGGGTGGCCAGGCTTCCCTGCCAGCAGGGCCTCGGCTTCATTGCCTGCCTGCCCTTCAGCACCAGCTGTGGAGAGTCTTAGGCATTTATAGACCCTGCCAAGGTCTCTGCTCATCTGGTTCCTCTGGCTGTGGATGCTTAAGCCCCTCTTAAACAGGCTGATAAAGGAAATGGTGCCAAGAGCTCAGTGAATTCCAATGGGTATGGGCCAAAGAATTGTTTTATGTACAAACAAACACTAACTCTGGAAGGGAAAAACATCAAGCTTCCTGAGGCAGCTCGAGGCGCCAACTGAGGATCGTGGAATTTATATCTTGTCTGGTGCCAAAAGTTTTAGGGATAAATATTACTAAAATTCAGTCAGTAACCCTTGTAAAAGCGAGTGCTTCTGTCTGCTGGTACATTGGCCCAGCAGCGGCCAGGCATCCACAGCCTCGCTGAGCTTTGGCAAGACGAATGTGGAAAGGATCCAGAGTCCAGTCTGTCTTAAATCCAGTGGATAAAAACCTGTGAAGTCCTTGAATGCTAATCCTTAATGATGTAATTTTTGCTTTCTGTTGTCAGCCCCTGTGCGTTAATGCCAGGCAGGAATTCGTGTGTGCAGAACACCCTGTGCTGAAGGGGTTTGGCAGCGCCATGGAGCATCATTGCTTCAGAGTCACCTACCTGGGTTTCTCCTCTCAGGGAATTGTTCCAGCTAGCTGAGGCAGGTAGTGTCTAACAATAGGATTTCTTAAAAAACAGGCCCAGCTTGCCCTACCTAGTCTGTTTAAAATGACTAACAATTCTGTGGCAGCAACAATGTTATAACTTTCTGGCTGACTTTGGTTTTGTGCCTCCGGTAGGATTTTTGCTTTGCACTTTATGATAGGCTCCCAAAGATCCCTAATGCTTTAATGTATAAATATTCCTTAAAACAAAGGGCCCTTTAATAATGAGGAAAAACCGTATTTATGGCTGCAAGTGGCATTTAAGAGCAGAGTGACAACTAAAATACTTGGCTTGGTTGCAAAATCTAAACAACACTGAGGACATTAAGAGTTCAGTTTAAAATGGAGAAAGATACTGTGATTTCTTATTTTGAAGTGCTGATGTTTCCCATATGTTCTTCAGTGAATATGAGCTTGAAATCAGCTTTACTTTGACACTGGAAATTTGCCCAAGAACAGTTTAGCAACGATCAGCAATATCCATGGCGTTTCACAGATCTTGATGAAGGAAAGAAATTAAAAAAAAAAAAAAAAAAGAAAAAAAAAAGAAAAACACCATTTCAAATGATCTGTCTTGGAGTTTAATAACAGCGTGTTGTGGGATAATGTCAAAGGAATGTAGAGGAAACCTGAGACCTGATTGCTGCAGTCAAGCTAAGTGCATTGCTGAAAACATGTAGTTGATCTTCAGCTGTGCCAGTGCCCAGCGGAGCCGCTGCAGGCTCCTCCGCTTGACGGCTGGTGCAGCACTTGGGGTGCAAAGGCCTGCAGGCTGCCTTTAACAAAAACCTGTCCTACTTGCTGCCTAAGCCTGGAAATAGCTAAATCCTACACAACTTCATGTTTTAATTATAAATTTTGCAGGCCCCCTGCAGGTCCCTTTCTGTGCATGTGCACAGGGGCTGGCTCGAGGCTGAGTAACCTCACCCCAAATTTGTTCCCGAGGAGGATCCAGCCTGGAAGTTCTTCCTCTGCATTAGCCCTGGAGGTCTCTTTGCTGAGCACTCCTATCATGCAGCCCCAAACACAAGTGGGGCTTGTGGCACAGGGGAACAAGCACAGGGAGCTTTGCTGCGAGGCAGCCAGCAGCCTGGTGTATGGTGGCAGGTGTGTGTTTGGCCTCTGGGCTGGTGGGGAAGATCACTCCAGGGCAGCCCAGTCCCTCTGGGCAGGGATCTCTGTGGCAGCTGGTGTCCAGACCTACCCTGTGAGAGAGGATCTGGGGGATCCCTGTCTGCCAGCCCTGCTCGGGCAGCTGCCGGGGAAGCTGCCACGGCGTTGCCCAATTAGGCTCCCAATCCTGCTCTGCTCATTTGTTGGGAAGGGAGTCTTGAGGCATTGGAGGGGGGACTCTCCTTGCTAAGGCTTACCAATTGAAATAGCACTGGAGTCAAAGGGGCTGCCTTTCTCCCCAGATGAGCTAAGGGAAAAGCAGTACCAGGTAAGAAGTACAGAGTGTTCCTCCTTGTTCCTTCCAGAGTTGGATACCTGATCTTCTTCAGCCATGCACCCTTACTGGAAGGCAGCTGCTGTCTGTGCAGGCCTCAGGTGGGAAGAGCTGCACTCCAGTTCCTCTTGCATTCCATCAGAGAAGTGAGCCAAGCAGCTCTTGGGTGTCACAGTAGATGTGTAGCTTTCAAACCTTTGTCTTCTTGGACACCAGATGTTCTCCATGTTTCTTCTCCTTTCTATGCAATCTTTTAATGATTTAAAAGAGCAAGCCACTGTGAACTTCAGGGGAGAGCATGGCCAGTGGTTACTGGCAGTTCCAAGATGCTGTCTCTCACTTGAAAGGGTGCTGTGCTTTATAATGTTAATTTTTTGTAATGATCCTGAGCAATACATTGGCTACTACAAAAACCTAGCAACCAGCAGGCTTTTAAGATGACATATATTACGGGGAGTTTGTAGTCACTGAGGAATTAATGTGCTGTGTGTTTGTATTTGTGCCTCTCTTAGTCATTGATTTAAGTAACTTCAAGAACTTACTCTAATCCGGGGGTAAGGCAACAATGTCAAACATGCCTGTCCAACCACACAAAGTTTCAGTGCTTCAGTGTATAGCCAGAATGTGAGATAAGATTATTGCTGAGATAAATAATAGTTGAAGATCCATCTGCAGAAATACACCCTATTCTCTTACCAAGGAACTGAAGAAGAGAAATAAAAGCTTCCCTAGAGGTGTCTTACAGACCGTGTTCTCCTCATTCTTCTCCCTGCTTATTTGGAGCCGTGTTGCCAGGCAGAGATGAAAGTGGGAGAACCAAGCCCAGACTGGTCAGCTGCCATGTGCTGGGGCCTCTGACTCAGAGCCTCAGCAGCTATAGGAGTAATTAAATTCTCCCAGTGCTCTCTTATATTCACGTAAAACTTTTTTGTTGTATCTTTAAAATCAAGTAGGATGGGAAATAAATACAGTCAAGCCCTGAAAAAACACAGCTGTAGTCTTAACTCAGCTGATCAGCCCGACTTCGGCAGGGTTTTAGTTCAGTTTAGTTTAGGCATAAGCCCTCTCCCACCTCTGATTATTTAAAACAGTAAGCACTGATATATGTAACAGAAATATGTCAACATGATGGACGTCTCTTTTATTTGGTCCTTAAGGCCGTGCTCATTAATTGCAGCTGTACAAATGATCCTGTGCCACAAAGAGTCTATCACGGGACACATCCTGGGTGTGCTCCAGGAGGCGTTCAGGCACACACTCCCTCTCTGGCCGTGCTGCCACCTCTGCTGTGACAGCGCTCTTGACGCTGCCCTTACCCCAGAGGCATTTACTAACAAAATGCAGAGCGTCCTCGGTGTTTTATTCATGTGTTTTGCATTCCTCTGTGTCCAGTTAGAGGTGTGAACCCCCCGTCCTCCCCTCGAAGGCTCTTTCAGCTGGGGTCAGCCCTGGGTGGCTGTCGGCATACAGGCGAACTTGCCAAAGCCAACAGTGCCTGGGCGTGCCGGGAAGGAGCGGCGCTGTCAGCAGCTGTGCAGCAGGCAGGCGGCTCTGCCACCGCTGGGGCCCCGCAGGGGGAAGCCGGAGCCTGCAGGAAGGCTGGGAGCCAGCAGGCTGGTGAGGAGCTTTGGTGTCACGGCACACAGAAGTAGCCACCGCCATCAAAGAAGAAATGCTGGGCCAACTCCTCAGACCACTGGCCGGTAGCGGTATGTGCTGCCATTTGGAGGTGCTACCTTTGGTATTCCACTGGGTGCAAATTCCCAGGCTGACAAAGTGAGCGGTGCTCCCAAGGAGACCCTACCTGCAGGTGCTAGGGAGATGGGAGCTTTGCCCCCATAGCAGTGTTGGCCTGTCCGGTCTCGCAGAAAAGGAGAAGGCAGCCCAAACTTCTGCCTCTTCAGCAGCTCACAGCCGTCCACACTCACTCCCACAAGGTTCCACAGGCCAGCATTGTCCTTGTCAAAGACACAACCCAGGGAAGTGCTGCCGTGCAAAAGTGATCCCCAAAATCAGGAAGATATGCCTTTGTTCCAAGAGGTGAGATGCTTTCAGGGTCTTGTTGGATCAGATCAGCAGCTCATCAGATCAATCACATTTTTTGGTTAGATGCGGGTGGCAGACTAATGGAAGACTTGTTCTTGTGGATATTGCTGCTATGTTGGTGACCTGAGTGGTGAGAGTTGCTCCAAAGTTTTGATTGTTTTGTAGCTAAGGGGAAATTTCTGTTCTTACCTTTGTGTTACAAGGAATACACATAGTCAGTAGAGTATACTTATGTTGTACCTGAAGGTTTTTGTGTTGCTAGAACTGCACACTCTGGAGTTTGTTTTCAGATTGTTCTGACGTGGCCAAGTACTGAAGTTCCACGGAGTCATTCACTGCACCGAGAAAATGCAACAAACCTCTCGTGGATTAAATCCTTCAGATTCCATTTTTCTTTTTTTTTTTTTTCCACAGATCCTTAGAATTTGCACAAGATACACACCGGAACAAGACACCATGACCTTTTCAGATGGCCTTACCCTAAACCGAACTCAGATGCACAACGCCGGATTTGGCCCGCTGACTGATCTCGTGTTCACATTTGCCAACCAGCTCCTGCCTTTGGAAATGGATGATACAGAAACAGGTCTCCTTAGTGCCATCTGCCTCATCTGTGGAGGTACCGTACAGCGTGAACTCTAATGTATTTCTAAAGGACAGACGTGATAATGTCTTCATTTATGTTCTACTTGATTTGCTTTCCTTTACTTAAACATATATATATATATTGCAACATTATTATTATTCGTATTATATAAGCTACTTAATGCTAAAGGTTTGTTTTCTACTGGTGATAGTTACTGGTTTTACTAGTAATTGGGAAAAAAATTACTGGAGTCTTTCTGTCAAGCAACCAGTCCTATTGTTTGCCTGACAAAGGGCATTGAGATTCCTCACAGAATGTCTGGAGTTGGAAGGGACCTCTGGAGATCAGGTCCTGCTGCATTTTTGCTAAGAAGTGTTTGGGTACCTGCATGAATGAGCTTTCTTACAGCAAGATGCCCAATTACACAGCTTTTACTCACCAATACAATTGTGTGCATCTGCATTGGTTTCAGGCACGTGGAAACCATTGGTGATAAATTTCTTTAGTGAAAAAATGTGTTATACTTCCAAACTAGGGCTGAAGAGAACTTGAAAAGATGATTGTCAATTAAAATCATAGGCTTAAAATACAAAAAGTGAAGTCTCAGAGAATTTCCAAAATAATCTGTAAACTTCTGTTGGTTTAATCACTTGGTCTCTCTCCTCCTTGGCAAAATCTGAATTAGCAATAGAAACACACCCTGTTTAGCTGAGCCATTTTGTTGGAACACAGACTGGGTGCTACCAGTGAGAGTTTGAAACACAAGAGTCAGTCTTTGTTGGCAGTGGCCCTTTAGTACAAAATCATTCCGATTTTATGTGTCTCTAATCCTAACTCATTAAAAGCATTGATGAGCTCCTAAATGTCATCGATATGTGACTGGTGTGTCCTGGTGCAGAGGGGTGGCATTTGTTGTCACTCAAGCCAGCACTGCCATCTGCTGATTCCTGATGGTAACTCACTTTACTGTAGCAGTGGTAACAAAAAATAGCTGTAACCTCTATATACCTGGGTAGCCTACCAGTGACACATATAAAATTAATTCCAAAATATTGTTTGCAGCGAGGCGTTTTCCCCTTGGAGGGGCAGGCACAAGAGCAAACTGGTAATTCTTGACCACCCACATGACAAACCTTTCCAGTCACCAAGAAAAAAAATTAATCCAAGTTTCAGAAAGCTGTGGTTTATCCTCTTCCTATGGAATGCTCATTACAGAGTGTGCATTGTTTAGCAGAGAATGAAATTCGTGGAGTTCCAATCAAGAACATAGAGGAGATTCTGTGAGTTAATATTTAAAATCATATGAGTGATATGATACTTTTCTACAGATCGCCAGGACCTTGAAGAACCAATGAAAGTGGATAAGCTTCAGGAACCCTTGCTTGAAGCACTGAAAATTTATATCCGGAAGAGACGACCCAACAAGCCTCATATGTTCCCAAAGATCTTAATGAAAATCACAGATCTTCGTAGCATCAGTGCAAAAGGTACAGTTTCTCCCAGGAACAGCAGGAATGGCAGAGCTGCATTTCAGAGGAACTGGCCTAGACTCTTGGGTTGTTATTTTATCAACACATCTAAGAAAGGTCCTTGTGACTTTATTCTTCCCAGCTTCTTTACGTAATTTGAAATTGGTTTTGCTTTAAACATGCATGGTGCTCCACTCTCCATGCAACTGATAGTGAAAAAGATGTTGTAGGTGCAAGTGGCTTAGCAGATCATTAGCACAAAGTCTTTCTCAGTCATTTTAGGACAAGACAAAACCTTTGTTAATGTTTACAAGGGGGTTCAGATCAACATGTGCTTTGGATCACCAATGGCTTTTCAAAACCAGTCTGGTTACAGAGTGCAGAAAATACTTGAGCAACCAAAATTCTCCTGAGCTGTGGTTTGAGGTATTGAAGATTTAAAACTGATTTTATCCAGCACTTTGGAGATTAGGTATGCTTAGTTTGGATTAGAGGGCCTGAAACGGGGATCTGTTTTAACATTTTATGGTCTTGTGTGTGCTGGATTGATCCTGTGCAATTCACAGTCTAAGCACTGTCACACATTCTCTAAAGCACAGGTGTAGCTGAATGCCTTCATTTGATCAGAGCAGGTTCCTCGATGTACCAGTCTGCAAGCAGAGAGTCTAAAGTGCAACAATTCTTATTCTTAGGGTGGCTGACGCAGTTTCACTTTCTTACTCTGCTTACTCAGCAACAGATTTGCTACCCCAATAGATAAGCAGGCACAGGAGCTTGTGTGTACAGGTGCCTGTGTAGGTTGGATCTGTGCTTTTGGGAAGAGTACCAGTCTCACTTGACATGGCTTGGGGAAGACTCAGGGGAAAAAAAAACCCCAGTAGTTAATTCATTCAACTAAATGCCCTTGTTTTAAATTTAAACCTTAACTGCTCCACTTCAAACAATATAAATCCAAGTTAAACGATTAAGTTATAGCTATCTCTGTAAACAGAAGTGAGCAATTTAATTGGATTGATTAGAACCAAAAGAAGTAACTTGGAAGAGAAACACCGGAGCTGGAAGCAAAAGAATCCTAAAAAGGGAACCATTTATCAGGTTATCTAAAGCTTGCAGTTTACCCTCAAGTAAAACAAGCTCCATCCAACTGAATCTACAAAATAAACTTAGAGCAGTATTGAGCTATAAAAGCATTTAGGGGAGCCCTTTTGTTCCACTGTTTGTACTTTGGGAAATCCATTTCCACTTCCCTCCTTCTTTACCAGAGCCTTTCTGCTCCTCAAGAACACAACTCCTTTTATTCAATTCACAAGAAAGGCTTCTTTTCATTCTGACATAAGTATTTAACTTCAATTATATCATTAATGTTTCATAGTAGAACTAAATCATACCAAAGGATGGCGATGTCCTGGAGGGGTGGGGATGTCTTCAGTTACATTTGACAAAGATGTACATTAGAGGATAATGACTTCGGATGGTACCTGATCTCTGAAAGCAAACACCAAAGAAAGCGTGAATCTGAAACACTGAGAGTGTCTCCTTTGGCATTAGATGCATTGTAACTAAAGGGTGAAGTGTTTGTGGGCCTGAAGCAAGACACTTCTGAGTTCCTCTCATCTTCTGAGTTCTCTTATCCCCTGATTAAATTGGAAGTTTGCAAAACCTGAAAAATTTCTCTGGCTCTGCACTGAGTGACCACACAAACACTTAATTGCACAAGACATTACAGTGAAAAGCAGGTGTTTAACATGGTCAAATTGAGTTCCTCGGCACAATTCTGACAATAGTTGGTTTTCAGAGAAGCTCTCAGCATCATTCCCATTAATATCTCTCCCATTACAGTTATTAAAGGGACTTTTAAATCAGCATTCACTGCAAAAGTCAATCATTGCCTTTGTAGATGATTTTTTTGATGCTCCTCATGTAAGGACAAAGGCATAAACACTTAAATGCTCCCTTCCAGCCTGGAGTGAGTGGTGCTCTCTCCAGCATGTCCACTGCAGCAGCATGGATAAGCAGAGTACTTCCAAAGGATCCCTCTTCTGGAATGGTTCTTCAATAACCAAACTATTTTTGCTATATTTTTTTTTCTGCTTCTACTTGTTTAAAAAACAAAAGTTCCTCTTCTGTTGGACCCCAATTTTAAGATGATCAGGAGTCCTGAACAACAGGAATGCTGAGGTTTATGGCTATAAATTGTTTGATACAGGGTTCCCTCAGCGCTGCCTGCCCAGTGTCCAGCAGGGCCTTGGCTGCTGCGTCCCTGCTGTGCTGTGTCCCTGCCTGCTGACCACACACCAAGACTTTGTGTTGGGCTTTTTTTCCTCCCTAGTCCAGTTGTTGGCTCCCAGTCTGAGTGGTCAGGATTGATGGAGTAATTTTCTTTAATTCTGCATGCACTCACCTGCAGAGCCCCCTCTGCAGACAAATGCCCGGTACTCCTGACAAGCCCGACACAAACAGCCAAGGCAGAGCTGAACTTGGGGCTCCTGCACACTTTGGTGGTTCTTTAGCACAGGACAAGATGCCTGAAGAATACAGGAGGCAGCTTCCCCCCAAAAAAAGTACCCTTTTGCCTGAGTGTGCTCTTTTATAAAGTAATTGTGTGTTAAATTCTGTGTCTTATTCCAGTTTTCTCTATGGGAAGGAAACGTTTTGACTTAGATCACTGCAGTTCTCTGGCAGGATTCACCTCACCTATTTAACATAGAAAGAATTTTTGTCATTCTTTGCAGATCCAGTACAGAATAAAGACAAAACATTATTCCAGTTTATAAAGACATCTACATCATCACAGCTTAATTTAATTTTTCAGTATAGTTTAATGCCATTAAAGAAGTTTAATGCCTTCTTTAAAAAGAGGCAGCTCATCCAATTTACTTGTATTGAAATATCAGGTGCTATGTCATAGGTTTGAATTAATTTGTTAAGGAGCATTCACCTATCTCCTCCTTCTTGAACTGAATGAAGAGTTCACTCACACACCTTTGTGTGCAAGAAATCTAGAAGGAGCTACCAAATCTATTAACAAAATACACACTGAAATTACTTCTGTAATGCTGACAGAAAGGAAATTGTATGCATCATGCTCATGGGAGGGATTTTGTGTTTTGTTTTTAAAGGTGCAGAACGTGTCATTACATTGAAAATGGAAATTCCTGGATCCATGCCACCTCTTATTCAGGAAATGTTGGAGAACTCTGAAGGACATGAACCACTGACACCAACCTCAAACGGAAATACTGCAGAACACAGTCCCAGTATCTCACCCAGTTCAGTGGATAACAGCAGTGTCAGTCAATCCCCTATGGTGGAATAAGACATTTTCCAGCTACTTCAGACATTCCTAATACCTTATGTACAGGGATGAAAAGCAAGAAAAAACATTTTTACTGCTGCTTAGTTTCTGGACTTAATGTATATCTATATATGTATATATATATAGATAAACTCAACAAGGACCAAGAAATTTTCATATGTATCGATATATACTCCTTGCTGTTTAAACTCTTAAAACTAGAAAATGCAAACTTTTGAAACTCTAAATCAGCCATTTCATGCAAAAAAAAAATAGTTAAGCTTCTGTTTTCTTCTCTGAACACTCAATATTGCATGGTGACAAGACAGATCTCAGTCTTCAAATTCTGGTTGCATTTCTGATGACTTTGTACATACAAATGTATGGCTGTACTCTCCATACTGGATGTTTGGTGCTTTCCTTTTGTCTCTCATACCTAAAATGATCAAGATACCAACCACAGGACATGGACTACTGTACACATCCAGAGAAGGAAGTTGAAAGGACCGTCTGATTTAGTTGAAATATGAAAACTTGTCCTTGCTGCCCTCAGTTTGCATCTCCTTCCCTGTAAAAAGTATACAAAACCCCAGCAGAAGAGGTATCGGTATCAGCATTAACTGCCAGATCAGTTATTCAGATGTCATTTGTTCCACTGTTAATGTCACTTTAAAGTTTAAAGAAGTGGTTTCTTAGCTGGCTGGTGACCTAGCTCCACAATTACCTGCTCCATTTCAACAGCAATGCTATAGCCGCCAAGGCAGAAACACTTTTCAGTGTTACCATGTTTTTGTTTACTTGTTCACAAGCCATTAGGGAAACTTCATGGGATGATAACCAGCAGACTCACTTACAGCTTTTGAATCGCTGAGTCCAGGGTATTTCCATAAGAATCAACTGCCAGGAATCAGCTGGGCTTTCCAGCCTTCCAGGTGCTAGGGAAGTACAGCTAGGACTTCCAGAAACACAAGGAGAGAATCTGCCTTCTTGGCCTTGTTAAATCACCATGAAGCAGAGTGGAAACTGTGGTAGAATGGTTAACAGATTTAAAGTGTCAGTTTCTTAGGTTTCATTTAAAGCACTAGTGGATTTTTTTTTTTTTTATATATTCTAGCAAGTCTGTGATGTACTTTCACTGGCTCTGTTTGTACATTGAGATTGTTTAACAATGCTTTCTATGTTCATATACTGTTTACCTTTTTCCATGGAGTCTCCTGGCAAAGAATAAAATATATTTATTTTAAAAATTGTGTAGAAGTAGTCCCTCTAGCCCACATTTTACACACACACACATACACACACACACGGTAGTTTTCCATTTTTTAATGTTTAAACTTCATTTCAAAAAGCAGGTTTGCTGTTTGCAACCATGACAATTAAAATGTGCTTTAGCACAGCTGTCTAGAACACCTCTACAAGCCAGTCAGACAAATACATGACATTTCAATGAGTAAAAAAGAGCATAAAACTGTAGGTGTAAGAACAAAATGTTAAAATGCCTACACACAATAATAAAAACCATCAATTACATTATCACATAAAATAAGTCA
Organism: Phylloscopus trochilus trochilus; assembly: GCA_016584745.2. Taxonomy (NCBI): domain Eukaryota; kingdom Metazoa; phylum Chordata; class Aves; order Passeriformes; family Phylloscopidae; genus Phylloscopus; species Phylloscopus trochilus. The sequence continues at coordinate 39,020,226 of WQNJ02000546.1, forward strand.
AATGTACAAAAGTTTGCGACAGAGGGGACGAAAGGACAACACAAGATACTTGTTGGAAAACATTTTTGTGCTCTTTGGGCACTTAATTAAACATATCAAAATCATCATCTTCATCAGACTCTGCAAAATATTTCACTTCTTTTCTAGCCCGGCCTGTCCGTGGCTTTGGGGCAGTTTCGGAGGCAAAGCCTGACTGGAAGATTTCCACATCAGAATCCTGGTCAAAAGCGGCCTTCTTGGATTTCTTTAAAAGAGAAAAGACAAATCAGTTGTGATGTTTTGTACATTTTCCATTTTAATATTCAGAATTGAAAAAAAAACACACCTCTCTAGCATCCAATTGCTAATGACACCCCAGCCCCATTACCATATTAGCAACTTATAATAAGAACTTAACTTTTATGTAAAGTAATCCATGAAATTCTTTTTACAAGGAGAAGAGAGCACAGATGGAACTGACCTTGCTTGGTGTGGACTTGGGTGTTTTCTTCCCAGGGTTGTATTCACCTTCATTTTCTGAACCAGATGCTTTCCTTTTCTTTGCCCCTCTGCCTTTTCCTAGGTCAGAGATTATGAGTTAACTTTGTTGTTTTGGTTTGTTTTTTTAATAAACTCCAGACTTCATCAAAACCCCTTAGTGAAGTTACTTTAGCATGTCTACATGTTAAGTTCAAACCCAGTTTACTACTCAAGCTTCTTCACAACAGCAGTATAATATGATATTTTTTATTTTCTCAGTTTTAAATCTTTTCTACTTCTTCCACAGTCACCATTCACTCTGACAGCTCAAGCTGTCAGTTCAAGACAAGGACAAACTTCATGAGATCAGGTAACTTCTACACTGCTGAAGACCTACAAGTCCTTGGTCACCCTCTGCACTGATTACACAGCATTAATTCACCATTACTATTTAGTATATTTACTTTTGACCTCAACCATCAACACTGGTGCATCCTTTACAGACTCCTCCAATTACACTGCTTGCTCTGCTGTGTTTTGAGGACTCAGAGAACTGGGATACCAAAAAAATGGACTTAAAACCCCAGAAAGTGCTACTTACTACAATCACTACCACAATTTTATTGGCTTGGAAAGAGTTGAGATTAAAAAAAAAAAAAAATTAGTATCCAGTAGAATGGAAAAGGCTGTGTTGAGGGTGCAGCATTCCCAGCAGTGAAGGTCAGATAAAAAGTTCACACATTGTTTGCCAAGAGGTCAATACACTGTATTTGTCACAGAAAAGGCTGAGTAATCTACCAGTGATCAATGTACTCACAACTCAGCTTGCTTCTTACAGTAAACGTGAGCCCTGTGCTCCAGAGAGCCCAGGGGTGACTCCTACCTTTGGGTGCTGCCGTCTTCTTTGGAATGCCAAATTCTGAATCGGAATCAGAGTTCACAGTTTCCACCTTCTTGGCCTTGGGAGCTCTTTTAGGCTTAGGGGGCGCATCTAGTTTTGCTGTTGGAAGTTAAACGATACCAAATAAATTCACATATTGGTTGGGCATATTCAATTGTACTAGATACTCCAATTATAGCACAAATGGCAGATATTAAAACAAGATGAGTGATTTCTGCACTTGGGGAAAACATACTTCAGCTTTTATGCTGGAACTGTGTGGAATAAACAGGAGGTTTCCCGTGTCCTGCTCTGAGAAGGATTGGTGCACCCAGGAAATTGCAGTGCCCTTGGCTGAATACTCTTTCATCTTTTTGAGTACAAAACAGGTTACTAGTAACTAAAGCAGCCACAGAAGTCCTCCAGTTGGACACTTTGACCGTGTCTGGATACATTACAGCGTTTGCAACAGCTGCTTGTGACATTTTTGCCTTCAGGGGCTATGACTGCAGGACAGCTTTCCCCAGGATTACTGCAGGAGCTTGGGAAGCAGTGCCTCTGTCTCTGTGACATCGCTTTTGTCAATCTCAGTGAAAAGGAACTTCAGAAAATGCAGAAAGGAGAGGAAGGGAACATTCTGCATTTCCTGGAGAATTTCCATCAGTGCTGCACAACTAGTCTGGCTGTCTTTAAAAGGTGATCATTGAAATGTTCCCACAGTGGGTATCAAGGGATAGAATCATGGAACTATTTAGGTCAGAAAAGACCCTTAAGATCATCAGATCATTTGTTCTACAGGCTTACAGATGAGTGAGTCTTGCAGAAACCTCAGCCTACCCTCTATCAGCCACAGATGCCTCAGACACATGGACAAACACTCCAGAGACCAGGAATGGGGATGTTTGTGAGAACTCAAATTTCATTTCTGGGATCACAAGGGGAATGTGTTTGGAGAACAAGAGAGCGTCTCCACAAGCATCTTGGTTATGATGCCTTGAACTGCAGAAAGAGAGGTATGGCACATTGCCACAGACACTGGATTTGTCCTTTCCTGGAAACAGAGCCTGGCATCACTGGGTAATGCCTGTGAAGTCTGTCCCAGGGACAGCAAACCTCTTAGCTGTTATCTGGTGGCTAAAGGACTAATATCCAGAACACTGACTTCCCTCTGTACTAAATAAGGGGGATTCTCATCCACTACTTTAATTTACACCCCTAAAGGCTGCACAAGTGTGAAGAGTCTCTTGACAGCAACTTGATGGCAAATCAGCTCAGCCAAGCTCTCCACTAGGTAGCACGACAGGAAACAGAATCTGCAGCACAATCAGTGTACACAGGCTCTCAAGAAGCCCAAGTTTTTGGCACGAAGTCCAGGTATGGTATCAGTCCCACAGGTGATGTAAAGAGTACATATCACTGCTAGAATCTTAAGGCCGTTCAAGCTGAGCAGCTGCTTATCAAGAGTAAGCCTGCTTTTCAAATTTCCCTTAGGCTTTCTATAAAGCTCTAAAACCACAGACAGCTCCAATAGTCATGGAAAAGTTCAGCTGTCTCTTGATCCTCTGTAGCGAACAGCAGAGGTCAAGAAATTTCATCCCAAATTGATCGGAGTCTGAAGTCACAGAAAATCAAACAACTCTGGAACAATCGTTCCAGCCACACAGAATAAGCACTCCCAGTGTGAGGGTGAGTGGGTAGAACATTACATTACAGAAAATTGGTTCTGAGGAGGCTACTGCTAAGTCCATGAAGATGGACTTAGAACCAAAGAGACTATGACAAGGGTACCAAGATGACCAATGAACTGAACATGCTGGGTTATCACAGCTGGACTGTCCAGCTGTGATCATGAAAGTGTGGTCATGTCTGATCTGGGCAAAAAAGAAGAGATGAAAACTGGTGAAAGCAACCTGTCATGTTGCCATGCACTGAGAAGGACGGCGCTCCTAAGGCTACTCTGAAGTCAAAAATTTAACTCTTGCTTGAAAGAGAGTCTGTTTATACCTATTTTGTGTCTGTACAGGTTAATCAGAAACTCTGAAACAAGTAAGAGCTGTATTTTAAGGTTTCAAGTTAGACTAATGACAATTCACCACATCCAGAGCCTCAAAAAACAGGGAGAAATACTGAATGTTAAATTTCATCCATGCCTGGCTACTGCATACAGAGCTCTCTCTTGCATTTGCTGCAGTACAGAAACTCAGTATAAAAGACTACTCTATTAGAGATCAGCTATTTCTGTATACAATCTTTATTTACTGTACTACAGAACTCTACCATCAGCTGGAAGTGTTTGAGGAGTATTAAGGCATTCACTGATTTGAACTGTTAACATGGAGTGGAAACAATGCATCAAGAAATAGATTAGAAACAGGGAGGCAATAGGGGAAAGCATGAAAAGATGCTGCAGTTCACTGGTGCCTAATATAGAGAACAAGATTATTTTTTCTCATTTTTAAGAGAGTAAGTTAACTATTGTAACTGGCTGCTTTCTTGTCAATCTCCTTGAGGTACCTTTTTTTACAAAAGAATTAATATATTAAGTTTAGCTGCTAGTTGGTCAAAAGAAATTTTAGAAAACAGACCACAGGATCACAGGGAAAAAATACTGCAAGGTGGCATTTCTAAAAGCTGACTAATAACTGAAAGAATTTATACCTCTGAAGTCTGAGGAGAGTCTCTCTGTTTCAAGAGGAAAAAGTGACAGCCTTCTATGCTGGTTTTGGCTGGGACAGAGTTCATTTTTTTTTCATTGTAGGTGGTTTGGGACTGTGTTTTGTATTGGGGCTGGAGACGGCGTTGACAATGCAGGGATATTTTGTTGCTGCTGCCACAGAGTCAAGGCCTTTTCTGCTTCTCACACCATCACACCAGCCAGGGGCTGGGGGTGCACAAGGAGTTGTGAGGGGACAGTCTAGACAGCTGCCTCCCACTGACCCAAGGGATATTACACACCTCCTGGTGTCGTGCTCCACTTTACTTATGCCCTGAAGCTAAAAACCTCCCATTAGTTAAACTAACTGTAGTGTCAGAACTTAATATCTTCCCGGTCTGGAGGTGGTGTTCAGCCTTCAAAGTTGCCAGTGGAAAGAAACAAATTAATATTGTGATGGAGTTGGAGAAAGTTCATACCCTATTGCTGAATTTCATGGAGCTCAAAATAAATGAAAGCAGTTCCCACTTTGAAGACTGAAGAGACAATGCAAAGGTGAAGATAATGACTTTCAAATAAAAGGATTGGCTTCCAGGCCAATTCTATACTTACCCTTTTTAGCAGCTACTGTTTTACTTGGAATTTTCTCTGTTTGTTTTGGGGCAAAAGATGATGAGAAAACAGGAGCAGAATCCTCATCATCACTGTCCAATTTTGTTGTATCTACAATCACAGAGTGAGTTTAGAATGAGATTCATCCACAGCATATATTAATTACAGTAAAAATTAATCTCAAGTCTGATGCTACAGCTATGGATGTACTGTGACTGTGACTTCCCTACCTATGATACAAGCTTTGCTCCTCCAAAGATCAGAACTTCCTTCACTTTTCCCTTTTATAAAGGAGAGGATGTGGACATCCTTCTCCTGTAACTACTGTGTGAAGTTTGTGTGTACCACTCCCCAAAATATCCCATTAATAGTTGTTATAAAAATTAAACAGAACTGTGAAACAGAACAAGCTCACCATCATCTGTCTTCTGAGAGTAAGATGGAAAAGAGAAGATGTTCCCAAAATCTTGATTTTTCTTGGCTTGAGATGTTTTTCTACTTAAAAGCAAAAAAAAAAAAAAAAAAAAAAAAAAAGGGATTCTATGAGTTACATTAAGCACATACTGAAGTATGTGGACATCATAATATCCGTGTAAAATTTAAATCCTGATTTAACATTTCCAGCATTTTTGTAGCTGCTTGCAGCAGTCAAACCCTTAAAACTGACATCCAGTCAAGAACTCCAGGCATTTAAAAGTAACAGAATTACATTTTTTTCAATAGTTCTCTATACCAGACTGGCACAAGACAGAAAACAGAGAATCTTTAAAAACATAGTTTAACAGATGATATTACAGACAATGTATCATAACTATTTTTATATATTCTTTTAAATCATGAGTCACCCCTACTTAGGTCAGTTGCAAGGCTGAGATACACATACAGTTGAATTCCTCCACATTTTATTTTTCACAGTGCATGTAAAGCAATAACAGGCTGATGTTTCTCAGTTTTGTTCAGAAACTTTTGCACTTAAAAAAAAAACTATTAATAAAGAAATCCTGCTGAGTTATAGTACTTACTCTGGAGATGGCTTTGATTTGGCTGGGGAGAAGTCATACTCATCTTTTTCTAAACTGTCTGAGGGAACAAACTCATCCTCTCTGTCGTTTGTAACTGGAGAGGCTTTCACTTTGAGCTCATCCAAATCATTGTTATTGTTGGCATCATCATCATCGTCGGCATCATCCTCTTCTTCTGAGAAGTCAAAAGTGTACTTGGGCCTCTCAGCTGAGAAAATCACACGTGTCCACAGTTCAGCAGAGTTGTTTATGTTATATAATACAGATACAGAGATACAGATACAAATCAAAGTGGAGGTCAGTGAACAATCCCTGCCTCAGAGTACACAAGACGAAAGAGTGGTGGATAATAGATTTGTTTCAGCCTGGACGAACAAAGGGCTGAAAAGAATAAAGAAGAATTTAGATGCTAGCAAATATCCAGCACCTCTTGTGGCTTGCTGAGACACCTTCAGCTAAGGGCATTATGGACACATTCTGCATCAGTACTTTTAAGGAATGAGAATCCTTCACTTACAATTGAAGTTTTCTTGAATCCACCATCTGAACATCCCTCCTATTTTTCCAAAAAATTTTGTGAGGGTTTTTTTAAACCATCAAATACTTACACATTTTCCAAACTTTCAGTGTTGGTTTTCATGGACTGTTCAGAATTTTTTGCTAATGTTTTACTTGCCTTTTAGGCCTTATTTGGCAGTATAACTGTATTAGAGTAATTTTTTTGTTTGTAAGAATATTGTCTTGTCTGTTTCTTGTGTAATTCACTCGTTTTGTGAGTAATTTCCATCCTAGTGTTTAGAATAGGGGACAAGATTTCTGATCCAAGTTAGAAAACCTTTCATAACAAGTTCCTGATCTTGACATTAACAGTAATCTTCATACAATGAAGAAAATGTAATGCAAGCTATCTGTATGAAATAAAGTCCTAAAGGGAGGCCATGGTCAAAGGAAAATGGCTTTGTAGTTGAAACTTTGAGTAACAATACACAATTCACAATATCTTGGGTACCTGCAGCTCTCCTAAGCAGAGAGTCTCTTGGAATAATCACAGGCTCATTTTCTTCTAGATCACTTTCAGACTTGGATTCATCATCTGACCATGGGTTTCGTTTCTTCACTTTTTTTGCACTGGATTTTGTAGATGAGGGTGTCCTTCTTACCCTGGCACCTGCCAAAAGCAAAAGCATTTACTACAGTCAGGGTAAAAAATATTTTCATGTTTTCTAATTGTTTACAAATTTAACATGAATTTTCATCTTAAAAAGGTCTCCTTTAAACATTGTAAATTTTCTTCTCCTCCCAGAAGGAAGATTTAACATGAAATTATTTCACACAGAACCTGACTGGCTGCTGCCAAAGTAATGTCTTTTATGACTGAAAAACATAAAGTCTCTATTTTAAGTTTTATCTCCTTTGCCATCAAACTTGTGTTTCTTTAAAGGTTGCTAGACTTTTCCAGGAAAAGAACGTGCAGTTTTCCATTATTCAGGGAACATGATGAGAAACAGTTATTGGAGAAATGCAACAAACATGGGAAGCAGAGGGTATCCTATTGCAGGGGGGTAAAAATGTGGTCAGTCAATTGCAGGGCAAGCTGGGCTAATTTGCCCTGGCTCAGCCCTGGCTGTGGGAGATTTGAGCTGCACCCAGACAAGTCAGTCATAACTGTACTCAGTGCATCTACTGAGGCTGGATAATCCCCTGAATAATTAAAACCAGATCTTACCTCAGAATAATTATTTTCCACATTTTTCCCCTTTTTTTCTGAAAACATACCCCACTCAAACCTTCTGTTTCCAGCTTTCTTTTTTTGTTGCTGCCTCCCTGTTACTGTGTATTTCTCAAACAGGAATAATAAATTCCCACTAGCAGAGGAAATGGGGAAGTGAGCGTTGGTTGTCTGCCAAGCCATAGCACCCATAACTTTCTGAAAGTCAGAATGACTGAATATGTCAGTAGAAAAATACATTTATTTAATCAATTTCTACAATCTTATACCATTACTCAGGCTGAGGGGTTGAAGGTGACTGCCCTGTCCTTCAATATCAAAGAGCACACAAACTAGACATTTCAGTTTGCAAAGAATTACCCTCGTTATGTAAAAATAATCTGTTTTTCTATACACAAATTTGAAGATTCAGATCTCCCCCCCCCCAAAAAAAATTCAAATGTAGAAAATGTAAAATCCATCACCCCCAGGAAAGTAGCTTGTACAAAGAAATTTCAGCAGAGTACTTTCAAATATTTCATTTTAGGGAGGAAAACCATGAAACAGTGATTATTGTGCTGTATTTCCCTTCTCATGCTGTGTAAAAAATGCATTTCATGCCCAGTAAATACAAAACTAAGGTTAACTATGGCTGTGCCAGGGTCTTACCAGGCTCCTTCTTCTCTCTCTTGGGTTTAGGGGTTTTAGCTGCTGCAGCTGATGCATTCAGTGAGTCATCCCCACCACCCTCAGCTGGCACACCACCAAACTCTTCATCAAATTCCATTTTTATTGCTAGAGAATCAGTTTCACCCTAAAATTACAAAACAAAATAATTTGCACCTTTATATCTCAAGACTGAACTGGAATAGTTGAATCTACTATACTGACATTCGTTGAATAGTCTTGGAAAGAAGTTATCTCAGTAACAACACCTGAACAATAAAGCAGTCCAAAGAGGTTTGCAAATGTGAAAGAAATCCAGTATGAATTTCTTATGCATAAGGTCAGCAAAACAGCACAAACACAGCACCAGTGATGATCTGGCAATTTGGATTTATGCTACTGAGTAGAAAAATACACCAGTTAAATAATAAATAATTCAACTGTAGCAGTCATTTTGGTTTTACCTTTTTCTTTTTCAGCAATTTCCTGCTGGCATCAGCTTTCATGGCAGATGTAATCTGTGGAACTATTCTTCTGCCAAATGGTGATGGCATGGTCTCTTCCAGCTGGAGTTTCTTCATCTTGGGTTTACCAACTTTGCCTTTTATTGGTTTGCCAACCATGCCAGCCAGAACATCTTCTCTTTCCTGTGCTTCTACTTTCTAACAAACAAGGGTTGGGGGGCAGGAGCAGGGAAACACATTTTTTAAGGAGGACAAAGTGGAACATGATGATTATTTAAGATTCAGCTCCTTTTTACAGGGAGCATAAGGCTCCCCTTAATTCTCACTTGAATTGGAACACAATTTTCAGTTCCGGAACGGTGACCACTTAATCTTGGTAAATTCCTTACTCTGCAGAGTTAAAAGCTACACTTTTATTCAAGGATAAATACAAACTTTTGGACACTGTTAGACTGAAAATTCTTCTATCAAGTTTCTATTTCTCACTGTCTGGTGCTGGTACTATTGTAAATTTCCATGATTTCAGTATTTAACTTAAACATTTAATTTTGAAGTGTGTAACTTCAAAAGATTGCACCAGCCCTTTTCAGACAACGTGGAAAACTGAGGTTCAGCAGGTTATTAACCAAGGTGACTTTACCTTTTTCCCAGAATTACTGATGAGGCAAACTAAGGGCCCCTCATATAGTACTTAGAGTTTACACACTTCATTCCTGAATGTACAGTTTTGAATTTGGTAATACTTACCACCTCACAAAAAATTAGATCATGTAGAACTATTGTAATTATTACCATTACCAGTTACTACTCACAGGTTTCTGTGTCACCTGAAAACTTTCTTTTATTTTTCTTTTAAGATCACAGACTTGGAACAAACATTAAACTGGATAGCTGCAAGAAATAATCGCTGAGAAACACTACCAGGAACACAGATAGCCTATACTGATTTACCAGTTACCATTACACTGTGAAATGTATCTACTTTTGATTCAAAAGGTCATATTTTTTTTAATTATTTTTCTTAAATTTTAATTATTTTATTAGTTCGTGTTTCTAATTAAATTAATGTGAACTTCATGTTTTAGAAATATATATAAAGTAAAACATACTTCAAGTTCTTCAACAAAGGCTGCTAGATCTTCTTTCCAGAGGTCTGAAGGAGACTTCCTTTTAAGATCATTTAGTTCTCTCTCCTAAAACATGAAAGTAGTATAGAGAATGTAAGTACAACTAAAGCAAATGCCACTGAAGACTGAACATTCCCAACAGGCACATCAGCAATTACTGTGTCATTTCAGAACAAGCCTTCCAGGTGTACCAACCTTGGAATCTCTCTGCTTAATCAACTCTTCCACCTTCTCTTTTGTGAGTGACCACAGGGACATGTTCAAAATGTAGTTGAAGTCAGGGCCAGAGGTTGCACCAGAAGCAGAGGAAGCATCATCATTTGCATTCTGAGAGTCCTCCTCTTCTGCTGCCTGAGGTGAAACATTCCCAATTACAGGCATTAGTGATCTTGGCTCTGTGCATGAACTCTGACACTGCTCCAAAGCCCCATCACAGAGTAGCAAGGTGTGCCCCCACAGATTCAATAACCTGAACATTTTCTGGACCTTTCCAAAAGGCTGTGTTCCTGTGACCTTCTAGAGCTGATTATTTAATAATTTGATTTAAGAAAACGAATTGAACCCGTGCTAGGGCCTTGTATACTGCTGGCTGCAGGTACTGATGCTGTCCCACCCTTCTCTCAGGGCTGAGGCCTTTGCCCTTTGGGTATTCATGGACATCTGCTCCTTTAGAAAATTAGCACAGTCCTTTGGACAAGAGCTGGTATCAAAGCCCCAAAAGTGCAAATTGAGATTTGAAAGTAGATCAAGATTTCCCTAAATAACAGTTCTCTTATAAAATAGAAATCATTCCATAGAGTTAAAATACAGTATTAAAAATACAAAACAAATGTGAAATGAAAACAGATAGTTAAAACAGTGGCAAAGACACAGAAAAGGGGTGGCTGACAGAAATTTAAAGCTGATTTTCAAAGCAGTTCTATCTGCCTACAGTAAAGGGGATGAAACTTTGAAATTAAACTTGTCACATCTCTCTTCTGGAATGATAAAAACTGCTTGGTTTTAAAAAAAGCAGAAAAAAATACAGGTCAAGGTCATGGTCAATTTTACTACAATAAATTTAAAAGTCATAGCTTTATAATATCCATGTTTCTTTAGAGAAAAACAATAAGCTATGTAGAAATAATTACATTTAGTAATTAGTTGTATGTGTGGGGTAACTGATGCAGTACTTTCTGTACCAGCCAGTCAGAAATCAAGTTGCCAGTTTTGATTTGGGTACATTAAGAAATTCAGTCCTCTTCAATCTCATTTTTCAGACTTGTACTACCTTGTCTTCTTGTAAGCATTATCCATATCCAATACCAATACTACATGATGCTATTTTTGTGTAAGTTTAATTTTCTTTTAAATGGAAGCCAATAGGCATAATGAATAATGTTTTTAAAATACTATGTGTGTTATAAATTAAGTTAGACTACTAGAAAACAACCAGTATCATTTATAACAGTAACATCATCAACTATATCTGGATTATTACCTTTTCCTGCGCTTCTTTCCAGGCTTTTACTGGATCAGATTCATAACCTCTCTGGACCAACATCTGAATCAAATCTCTTTTTGATCTGTTTTCTACAAGACACACACAAACACAGAGGAGAGGAGGAAAAAAAAAGAAGGAAAGTCAGTGTCATGAAAATCTTGTATTTTCTAGTATGCTTAAATAATTTCTAGATCTTTCCCCACTGTTAACAATTCTGACTTCTGTTTACTCACCAATGGTAATTTTTCCTTGTATCTTCTCCAGGATGAACCGAGCTTGGTTGTTCAGCTTGGTGGACTCTGCACCCAGCATTCCCACCAGCCACTCCTTTCGCAGGCTGTAATAATGTAACCGCAGATCAAAGAACTCCTTCAAGATGTCCTGCACAGTTTCATACTTCTTCAAGCACCCCATGTGATCAAACAGCACCTAGAAAATACGTGGTAGACTTGAGAGAGGCTGCCTAACCTGGAACTTTGTTAGCCCTTGTGTAAGTGCTCAGTTCTATTGCACATATAAAAAAGTACCGCACAAAAGTGATATTTCAAGGAGTGTGAGCTCAAACCTCACTGTGGAGCTACACAGCACAGAGCTGCATGGACTATTTTTATTCACAAGTTTAGGATGAGATTTATGGTAGCACAATCAAACAAAAAGACAGCTATATAGAGAAATATGCCTGAATTCACTTGAATGACTAATTTTATCTACATTTTAAATCGCAAGTTCAGTAGCAACCGATGATTCACAACTATTTAATATAACAGTTGAAAAGCTTAATAATCCTTAATAATCTCCCAATTCAGCTGTGAAATCTGTCACTTTTCAGCTGTGAAAACTACCATCCTTCAAGTTCAAGCACAAAGTAAGAAATCATTTTTACTTGACAGGTGGAATCAATCCTGCCTGGCTTCTGACATCTCCGGTTTAGACATTTATAGGTGAACTAGTCACCCTTGGTGCCCTCCATAGTCAACTGAAAGAAATAAACCCCTCTAGGGGATAATTCATCTATCCAAAATAGCTGTTTGGGAGCTGGGGGACAATAGCCAAGCTCACGTAACTTTTTAAGGTTCTTACACTAGGGCAGATTAATTCCTACACAGGTACAGAAAGCAGCTCTTACAATTTATTATTTATTTTGGTAGGCAGAAAATGCAGGAATTCGGCTGCAAAACATTTTGTCATCTGTGAAATGTAAAACTGACGACAGATTCTCATAATAGTTCCTACAGTTATTTAAATATGTGAGAAATATCATCACCCTGATTTGGTAGATTTGCTTTTCAAGTACAATCTACAAAACTAGTTGAGCAAGGCCTGTTTCCTTTTCCAATTATACAGTCTTTAATTCATTTTTAACCTATTTTCACACAGCTTTTGATGTACCCAGCAATAGCAGCAATAATGATATTTGTGTTTTGTGATAATATCTAAAAGTATTATCTGCCATAAAAAAATAGAACTGTTTTTTCAGTATCTGTTTGGAAATCTTTGCAGAAACTATAGACATCTGTATTTATTCATATTCTTAGTAATTTACAGCAATATTATGTCTTCAGCAGCTTAAGGACAGTGTTTGCTATACCTTACCACCTAAAACTGGATTTATGCTGGTGGAAACATTGGATCATTTAACTCCTATTAGAGAAGTAACAGTCCTGCGGAAAGTGCAATTCTGAAAATGCAATTTGTCTCAAGTTTAAAACTTAAATTTAATTATAATATGGCAGAAAGTTATTTGTATGATCTATTTTACATTAACCACTTCTGGTTCGCTGCACAGGAAATTTTCAATTACAGGAAGGCAATCACCCCAGGCCTGTCTTATTTGAAAGACTCATCAGGACTAAAATGGATTTGCTTATTCATATTGACTTAGTATTGGTCATCATTACAGTCTTCTACTATAGAAACAATTTCAAATACACAATGCACTGTTCAATACCAAGAACCAAAGTATACTACAAAAACATTTGATTTTACAACAAGCAACAGTAGGGATTCTGATAGCCAAACATGAAAAAGTTACCATAGAATTACAAGTAAGACTTGTTTGAAGCTTAAAGACTTTGTGCAATCCAGCAGCTTCTGCCTGTGCAAGTTTTTCTTCTGTCATCTTCACAACAAATTTCACAGTTGTATCAGTGTGGTATTCCTTATAGTCAGAAATTAATGCTGGAGTTTTTTCAGTCCCATTCAACATAGGTTCTAGAACCTGTTCTTTGTACACCTGTCAAAAACAGGGCAGCAAAAAACAGAACCACTTGAAATGCCTTAAAACTGCAAACCAACTGAACAACATAAACTTGCAAAGCTCTGTGCATTACATCTGATACCAGTTATAACTCACAGAAACCAGTATAACCTGGGAAATGCAGGCCAAAAGTAGCACAAACGTAAGAGGCAGAAACCAGGACAGAAAAGGCTACTGTAAAGTGGATTAACTATGAATTCAGCAGGAGAAGCAGGTGTTCTCTGTAGTATGGACAGCTGATGTCACAGAGAACCATCTTCTACAAAAGCACACAGGAGAATGAAACCATGTACATGAAACCATTCCATGTACACATAATCAGAAATTGTGTTAGAAGTTCATTCAGTTGTGGGATTGAATAACTTAATGAGGAATTCTTCCATCTTTTGTTTATATTAAAATGTATTGCACTATTACTTACCTGGGTCCATGTCCTTACAGGAAGCTCTGTAATCTCTACTGTATTCCTGTCCACCACAAATATTTCACCACTCACTACATACTGATTTTGACCAAGTTCCTGAATGGTTCCTTTGAAGTTTTTGTAGTTTGGGAGCTGAAATTAGAAAAACCCACAAAGTGGTAATAATCTTTATAATAAAATATCAGTGAAGTATTTCTTTTCCATACTCCATACAGTTACCACTGTATATTGCACTAACCCATCAACAAACCTCTCATGCCTGTGAAAATCTGAAGTCATAGGAAAGATACTGCGGGGAAAAAAAAAACCCAGAATACACACACAAAAGTGACAGGACCAATTATCCTACTGTCCACAGAGTAGAAAAATTGTTAAGAAGATGCAGGTAAGCCCAGTGAGGTGGTGAGGTTTTATCTTGATTTTTTCTTCCTCTTTCTTAAAGAAAACTCTAAGCACAAATAAGGCACGACAGAAAGCAGATTAAGACCCCACAATAACTTTACAGAAGTGGTGCTAACTCCCCTAACCATTTTTGTTTTATTTTTGTGCTGTTTAGCAAAGATAGTGGAACCCATCCAGGCTGAGGAATTTTTTTTATGCAGGATTGATTTCTTTATCCAGCTTGAGACAAACACATACCAGCACACAGAAAGGAGCTAGATGGAGGCAGAACTGCCCCTTTCAACCACAGTGAGCTTCAGTTGACTTTGAGAATACACAGAAGGCCTAGGAGTCCTAAAGGAAGGGCAATGGATTGCATTAATTTAGAAAAAAAAATCTCATTGTTCCAAGAATTTGAGAAAGGAAAGCCACTATGTCTTGAAAATTGATATTGTACACTCAGTGTGCTGTGGTCTAAATAGAGAAGAAAAGATGTTTCTGCTTCTACGGCCTGGTAAACACAGCCAAGCAGCAATATTGATTAATTGTAAAATTAAGGTTACATCAACTGTATTTCATCTCTTGGTCACAAATATCATGGGTTCACACAGGTGTTCTTCCTGACCAATATTTTTCACACCACTTCTGAGATTTCTAAAATTTTGAATAAACAAAAGCTAAATGCAGTTCAGAAGCTGCTGATTTTCTTGAACAGGAGCAGTATCTTCTCCTCTGCCTACAGATATATAAAACAAAAGAATTCAGACAAGAGAAAGGAAATGCTAACTTTGGCCTAAGATACTTAAGTAGTACCTTCAAAAAGAGAGAGTGATACAACTTTTTATTCTACTGCTGTGTCACGATTATCCTGTAAGACTTGTAACAGTCAGCAGACTGAACAGAAAGTCCTAATAGTCTAAAATAATTGCTAAAAATACAAATAGCAATGTTTTTGCTTCAAGGTGAACTTGCCCAGGTTCATATCCCTACAGTCAAGTAAAGCTTCTGTGTAAAATTACTGGGATGAACCAACTCCGATGCTCCAATAACTAAGAAGTTCTAGAGAGATGGGAATTCATTTTGTAAGTAGACACATATAAAATACAAATATATGCTATTATTTTTACCATTGGGTGGGGATCTAGGCCATCCAGCATCCGTCTGACATTGTTTACAATTTCTCTGGTATCATAGTTTGGAAGTTTGCATGCCCAGCCAGTACCAATTCCTTCAGCTCCATTTACTAACACCATGGGAATGATGGGAATGTACCATTCAGGCTCTACACGTTGGTTGTCATCATACAGGAATTTAAGCAAGTTGTCATCCACTGATGGAAAAAGCAGCCTTGCTAAAGGGCTTTAAAAAGAAAAAATAGAAAACCATTTAAATTCAAGTCCAGTAAGTAAAGAACATTTTGCTTTAACAGTCCTTGGGCCCAGATATGATCTGTTTGCAGATTTTTCTCACATCTTCCTTTCTCTTTGTCATTCTGAAGCTGAAAATGCAATGTACACATCTCCTGAGATAACAAAGTTCTTCCCAATGGAAGCGTGTGTTCACAATGGATGATGTTTGCTTCCTTCACAGTAACACATGTACCTGGTATACTAGCAACTGCTGGCATTTAACATCTACAAAATATCATTCTCTGAAGCTTTCAGAACACACAGCTCAGTGTGACACTGGGGCACCCAGTAATAAAACAACACAGCATCCAAACAGTTGCAAAATTTCCTTGCTTAACTGTAGGAGTAGCAAAATGTTACAGATGTTCAAAACCACACTTAAGAGATCCAAAGCAAAACAGGAGCTTCTATCAAAATATTTCAATCTCCTTCCATTTCTCTCCCCTACCCCCACAAAAAAGGAGTGTTGTGAAAGGATGAATTTCACAACAAGGCTATTTAAAAGTATGCATTTGGCCTGACATTAATAGTTTACCTTAACATGGTGAAAATATAGCGAGGGCTGGCAGCATCCTTTCCACCATGAAGCCTGGTGCCAAACTGACCAATAGGCTGTAGCAGATTCACATTGTTACTTCCAACAAAGTTCTGAGCCAAGTTGACAATAGTCATCATTAATGCTTGCTGCAAGAAAATACATATTCATAGTAATGAGACAGTCCATCCTAATCAGCCAGTAAAATCTATTTTTAACAGCCCAAAATTGGCTAACAGCCCAAAAAAACTAACCTGAGTTAAATTTTTAAGAAAGCAGTCTCCCTGAGAAAGGATTATTGTAACCTATTTCAAGGGCTGCTGGGAATACACAGTCTATGCTCAGGAAAACCCCTGAGATTCTCAATTTCTTCTAAAGCACTTCTCTGGGGGAAGTAAAGGGACATAAACTGACCACACTTGCGTGCACAAACCACAACTCCTGGCCACTAAAGGGAGAAGAGAAGGGATGGATGGGTTGTTAATATGGCCACTCTTGCTAATATTTCAGATAAATATAAACAAATCAGGAGATAGAAATAATCTTTGCTCTGACATTGTAGTAAGTTTTTGAAGAACAGAGCCTCTGTTTATTCCCTTAAAATACTGTATTTCTTGTTTCAGACAAAAATTGCCCTAGTACATAGTTCCTATATTCCTATGATTTCAGAATCTAGAATTGCCTAGGTAATTAGTTATCTACTATTTTGCCACAACCCACAATGTATTTGGGATAACACTGTGCACCAACACTTGGAAAGAAATGAAATATGCTGGCTTGTTAAGCTACATACAGTTTGGCTCACTTTCTTTAAAAGCACATCTGTGATTAGTAAAATTACAGTAAATAGTTTGCAATTTTAATAGCAGAAACATTTACCTAATATTTTACATAGGCTAAAAAGTCCTCACGACTTCACCATCCTCCATACTCACCTCCCCATGGTGATAAGCTGACATTTCAGCCACAGAACCAGCCAGCTGAGCAACCTTTACTTCACGTTTATCATTTCTCTTAAAGCAAGTGAACAGAACCTTGCGTTGCCCTGGTTTCAGACCTATTAAGAACAACATCCCATTTTCAGCACATACACTAGCAAATGTTTTCAAGTGATAAACTTGTTTTGCCTTATTATCATTTCTAATCTCTCAAAAGAAGTTAAAACATTAAAGAGAAGCACATTCACACTGTAATGGTAACAAAATAATATCTCATTTTCTAAAGTAATTAAAAACACTTTAGCAAACTCAAAAAATTACCCAAAAAGTAGAAACACAACCTTTTTGGCCAATTATACAGCATCCAATACATCACTCTAAAAAACTGCACCTTGATCCTAAATGTGCAACTTCCACAAGTCAAGTATTCTTTCCATTCTACTCAGTAAAATCTTTTTCTTAAGAATATCAGCACAAATTCAGCGATGACAGCTGTAACTGTAGCTTACTTGTATTTCACAGCACTCTGAAATTTTACTTTTTGTGTGAAATTCTCAAATATGCACTGAAATTCAACAACAAAAATATTATCCTCTTGAGATCTTTTAAAGTTTTTTAAGAAAGAAGCCAGTCTCTGATCTTCTAGTTTATTTTCATTGCTTAGGCACACTTTAGGAACAACATCTCTGTGGAAGGGATTGCATCATATTTCCTGCATGCTATGCAGAACTTGATAACCAGTTCTAGATCATGCTTATTGACATATTCACAGTGTTTTAATTCACATACATTTCAAAAATGCACTAAAATACTGTTAAATGTTACCATTACTACAGTGGGTCAAACACAAGAGCAAAAGCTGGAAGGAAGACAAAAAAAAAAAAGAGACTGACTTCAATTTCCATTTCATTTAAATATGTAATATCCAAAAATTTTTACAGTGGGTCTGCATCATGTTCTTCTACCAGCAATCTACGGAATACAACAGACTTAAAGGACTTCCTTCACAAAAGAGAATCACCTCGTAGTAAGAACTTTAACTACCAGCTGTGAAGAGGTAGTCAAAATGTTCTTCCTCTTCAGTATTTTTTCTGAGATTTGCCACCAGGCTAGCCTGTCATATATCACCTGATGATGCTAAAGGACAAAAACCATTGCTAAAGCACTACACCTGCTGCACAATTCACATATCCATGCCCAGAATGCAGAAATACAGCCAAAGTTGGCAGAAACATTCATATGAATTATAAACAATATTTGTAGTATTATATATACACCTACATTATGTTACACATATACATAGACACACACAAATATATGAACAATTACATCCCCTTCTTATTTTCTTACATTTCTGTAGAAACAGTCTACTGCAAGTTCATTCTTGCAAGTTCATTTTGCTGATTTTAAGTTTCAGCAAAATCATTCTGCTGTTTCTGAGAAGGCACTCTGGGTACAGTATGCTGTAAGGAGCAATGATGTCTTGAAACACACAGCTCTGTAAGTACCTGGGTATGGGAGGAAGTAAGTCTGGAGAAGCTGCAACAGAAACTGACCTCCTTTGGTTCCCTAGGTGTGTATATGCATACCTAACTCAGTTACATTCTCCATCAAAGCTGGGGATCCATCCTACCTGGAAGCTACTGCCCCTACCCCTTGAATGATCCTTCTCTCTCATCCAAAACACAAAAAAGCTCTTGCTGCATGAATATTTTGGTCTAAGTCTGTAGCATCAAGAAAGTTGACCAGCTCCACTATAAAATGTACTGGGAGCTGGAGATGAATGCACTTCCCCCACCCTCGAAGTCTCAAGGCCTTTTTTCTGATCACAGTAAGCTTGTGCACACAGACAATGACATGGGCAGAAATCCCTGTTGATGCTGTCTGCAGACAGTTTTACAAATGAGTAAACGAGTAGTGTAGTAAAAACTGCTCACTTTAATGTACATGCTATTGCAAGGGGAAGGTTAGTAAACCTGACTGACAGCAGCCTAGCAAGATTACAGGTCAGTAAACACCAGAGCACTGCCTGTGGTGCAAGACTGAGGGGAGAAAACATTTGCATCTTCATCTGCACTCGGCTGCTGACTTGAATGTTAATTATTATAAGCACTTAAGAGACTTGCTTTCTCTGATGGTATGAGCAGAAACAAAGTGCTTGTAGGGCCTAGGGAATAGGTCTGGTTAAGTAAAAAGCTTGCACAGCACCAGATTAAACTTCCTCATAGAAGAAACATGGCAATTACTTAGCACATAAATCATGAAATAGTTCAGGTTGGAAGGGACCACAGTGGCTCATCTGGTCCAACCTCCCCAGGCAGAATCATGCCAGAACACATTGCACAGGATATGGTCTCCCCCTCATATCTCCACTGAGGGAGACTCCACACCCCCTCTGGGCAATTTGTTCCTGTGTGGGGCCACTGCATACTGAAGTTCCTCCTCATGTTCAGGTGGAACTTTCCCTGCATCAGTGCCAGTCCACTGCCTCCTCTGCTATTGTTTGGCACCACTGAGAAGAGCCTGTCCTCCATCCTGTCAACACCTCCCCTTTATATACTTTCACACATTTATGAATCCCCTCTCAATCACCTCTTGAGACTGAAAAGGCCCAGCTGCCTCAGCCTCTCCTCATAAGAGAGATGCTTCAATCCCTTATTCATCTTTACAACCCCCCAATGGACCTTCTCCAGGAGCTCCAAGTCTCTCTTACACTGAGGAGCAGTGTACTGGACACAGCAGATGTGGCCTCACCAGGGCTGAGCAGAGGGACAAGATCACCTCCCTTGACCTGCTGGCAGTGCTCTTCCTAATGCACCCAGGACACCAGTGACACAAAATGATAACAAACACATACATGGAAGTTCTTATATTCTCTGCTTGAATGCATTGATTCCAATGCAAATCACAGCTCTAAAAACCATCAATAAACAGGAATATTCCAAAAAATCATAATGAATTATCATCTTACCATCAACAAGGGAAGGGATAGATCTCTCGTTGTCTGAATTTGAGAAAAGGATCAACTCCTTGTTAATGAAATCATTGTAAGTCAAATGTTTTGTTGCTGTACCATATAAAAATTGCTGAAAAAAACCACATACATTATTCATTCAATACAAAAACTACATTACATTTAAATCTCACCTGGCAGATTTATTGCTATTATTTAGGACTCACCTCGGGAAGGCCATGTAGTCGACGCTGTCGCCTGTCCTCCATGAAATTTGTTAACCATTCTTTTCGGTCATCAATCTTCTTCTTACTGAAGGCCTGGAAAGATGCCAAGCACACTAAAGTATCAGCATATAAATGTTTGTGCAAATGTATGTTACTTCAGTCAGAATTTTAAGTATATTGCACTTTCTGATCAAGTATTCAATAAGGCTTATTTGGACAAGCTAATCCATATAACTAACATTTATATTTAAGGAGCAGTACCAGTACATGACTTTTCAGACATTTTTGCACAAGGTATTTTGAAATGACAGATCTCTCACTGTTTGCAATTTAAATTTATATTGCTTTCCTGAAATCTGCACACATTTAGACAAATCTTATCATTTCTCTTCCCCTCTTCACATCAGAGTTGTGCTTTGACACACAAGTTTGAAGGTCTTTTCCCCATACAGCTTTAAGGTTGGGTTCATCATTTACACTGAGCTATAACCAGCTCTCATCAAGAAAATTAACTGACAGTATTAGAAAAAAAATCCCAGTCTTGTCATTTCCACGCCCTCTTTGCTCTGTCAGTAACTTGTAGCTGTTCCTGACTGGCCATGCCTAGTCCTCTTACAAAAATTGACAACCTGACAAAACTGACACTGCACAAAAAGCCTAAGCCAGAGTTTGGGCCAGCTAACTGATAGCCTCAGCCTTCATGATGACAAGGCATCACTTTCCAGCAACCACTTATCACTACAAAAGGACACAGGAATGTTCTGACTTCATGGTGTTACAGAAACAGAGTTCCCCTCCAGTGAATTTCCTCCCCAAACACCGGAAAAATATGTAAAAACTGATTATGTGGTTTAAACAAGATTTTGACTACTTTGGGGAAATTCTGTGAGCTGCTGAGGTACTGCCTTTTTTTTTCTCAGGGAGTAACATATAGAAACTTCAACCACTCTCCTGCATAGGAACACAGTAATCAGCACCACCTTTTTCAAAGGACTCTGACTGAAGCACTCCAAAAGAGCTCAATGAGTAGCTTCAACTCCTTGGACACCATGATGCCACATAATAGATATCAAATGTAACTTAGTTTCTGAGAAAGGGACTAAGCCTGATCATCCTGTTTTGTGTCAGACTGACTTCCCTTGTGAACCAAGCTTGATAATTCACAGTGTCAGACATCTGAAAATTCAAGATTAGGCTTTTGTAAAAAACAGGACTAAATTACAATTTTCTTCCAGCTCCTTTCAGTTTATCTCTACCTTTTCTAGACCACTGAAGTGACAAATGACCAAGAGCTGGATCAGCATAAAATTATTTTAATTGAATAAAAATAAATTTAATGGAATTAAGAGTTGTTTTCAAGTATTTATTTCTCAATAGAATAAGAAGGGGATTTTTTTTTGTTTGTTTGTTTCTCCACTTTAAACTGGTATTCTAATGCTTCATTTACTAGGAAAAGTTCCTCAGAACGCTGAAGAATTTGCTTTGTGAAATATTTTTTTGCTTTCCTGGAGTCCAGCTATCATGAGGTCTGGTGGGATCCATAATCACACACCACCCAGAGGTGAACTTGGGGCTGAGATTCCAGTGACCAGCAGAGGAAATGCAGGTGGAAGTGTAAGTGAAGTTCCTGTACACAGCTCCAGCACCAGCTGGGAGTTGCTGACGTGTAACAGAGGTGAACAGCTTCCTCCCAGACTGACACAATACTATTTTAGGTAACAGTGAGGATCAGCCATAAGTGGTTACATGGCCTCATACACCAGCCTGTCTATGGAGGTCTCTTTGCAGAAACAGAGATCATAATTCTGTCAGCAAAACCACACACTTTACTGTACACACTGGATAAGAAAAAAGTTGTTTTGCCCAAGACAGGTGTTTTTCCATGTTCCCTTTCTTTTCTTTCCTACCCTTTTTTTCTCATTTTCTCACTAATGTCATCTGCAATTAAAATAGTAAATTAAAGTAGATAAAAGTTGAAATATTTCTTAAGAAAACAGCTTTGTTCCAGTCACTTCATACTTTGCCCTTCCACAAGCTTTCTTTGAAACACAAGTATTTTCCTGCACACAACTATTTACAAAACTTCAAATTCAAATATGCAGAGCACATGCATGAATACATACATGACACAGTGACAGATCTTCAATGAATAAACAATATTTATCTCATCTTATTTGCTCAGAAAAAAAATGCAGACCCCTAAGTAGATGTGAAACACAATTTGTTTGGGCTCTATTTCCCAAACAAATAAAAACCCCTCAAAGTACTTTTTTGTATGTTCTGTCTTTAAAAGCAATTCTGACTGTAGCATTTCTTGATATTCACACCACACAAAATTATCAAAGCTAAAAGCTTCTATAAAGAAGGTAGAGTTCATTTTGTGGTATGGATTAAGCTTATTCCAAAATTTAAAACATTTTCCAAAAGATTCTTTCGCTGCCCAAATTAATTTTTTTAGGTACTCATATAAACCAAGACCAAAACAAGCCCTGTCAGGACTTCCTCAAGTGCCATTTTCAGCACACAATGAAAACTAAAACATATCATATAGAAGTACTTTTGTGAGTTCTTACCAGTGTAATGGCAGCATCATCCTCAGGCCCAGCGTATCGAAACAAGATCCGATGTCTTTCCATGTCAGCAAAATATTCTTTTGCTTCTTTAGCAGTGCTGGTACCCAATCCTGTACAATAAAAATAAATAGTTACTCAATAATCAAAATTTAAGTTTTATTATTTTACCCCTTTTATTTTCCCGGGAACATTATAAAATCATTATTTAAGATTCTATCATGAAAACAGCTAAA
This sequence comes from Phylloscopus trochilus trochilus, assembly GCA_016584745.2. Classification (NCBI taxonomy): domain Eukaryota; kingdom Metazoa; phylum Chordata; class Aves; order Passeriformes; family Phylloscopidae; genus Phylloscopus; species Phylloscopus trochilus. Next base: position 39,043,230 of record WQNJ02000546.1, read on the forward strand.
ATAAAAGTTCATAACACCAATTCGTTATTGTTTACTCAGAGGGTTCACATATTTGTTTTTAAACAAACCTTTGTAGTATTTTATCTTCCATGCTTTATGATTTTCCATATGCTTTTTCCACTCATCAAATTCAGGAATACTATAGAATGAAAGCTCTTGCTTATTTTTGCTTGCCTTTGAAAAAAACAAACAAACAAAATCAACATTTCTGTTGTGCTGTAAATAATCCATAAAATCTCAATAGCAGAAAACCCATACCTTCACAATAGGGGTGATGAATTCCTCAAGAAAACCATGTTTCAACAGTGATGGCCAATTGTGATGAATAAAATTGATCAACAAGCCCTTTATGTGAGATCCATCTTGATCCTGAATTAGAACATGAAAACATGAAGCAGTCTTGTATTAGATTCCCCAAACCACCAAAAAACACATTCACTGGCCTGAATACATCAACACAATGCCTGATGACAGAAAACATAGAAAGGAACAGTTGGTTTTAATTTGGATTCCAAACAGGACCTGGATATGAAATAACCACCAGTGAAGGTCACTGTCCTGAGCTATTAAAAAGCTCTTCCAAGCCAAGTGCATGGTTGCTGTTCAAAGTTTCTCGGCCTGTGGCATGTTCCTGCTGGGAGCTAGAGAGAACAGTTCTCCCAGACACCACAGAGTTGAAATTTTGTGGATAAAAGCCAAACCCAGCCACAGTTCTCACTGGTAGCAAGATGCTTGATAGTTCAGTTGTGAGATTTATCTATACATAATTGTCTACATTCTTGTTTCTATACCTGACTTGCTAGCAATACCACCTCATTTACTGTCTACTTTTGTCCTTACTTTCAACATATTTTTGAATTATCAATAGCATGTTTTTATTATTACTTTGGTTTCTTGCTATTCTGTGCAGCAAAGTTCAGTTGTCCTTTTAGGGAAACCAAAACAATATATAGAGATAAATTAATTCCTTACAGAAACCTCATAACCTGTGAAATTGCAGCAAAACACATTGTAAGAGGCTTTGTAGATTAAAATCTGTGAATTTCAGACTTACCTGATCTGTCATGATCATAATTTTTCCATATCTCAAACTTTTCAGAGATTCTGGATCTTCATAGCTTTTCTTGTATTGTAATCCAACTATTTTGATGATGTTGTTGATTTCTGCATTTTCCATAATCTGTACAAAAAAAGTTATTTTTGCAGCCAGTGTAAAAAGCAGAGATTCAGAAACATCCCAATCTTGCTTTATAGCTGTTTTTTCAATGCACCCTGACCTCAACTTCATAAGCTTTATATTCTCATCCTTTGAAGCCTTTGCATTTGCAATGATTTCTTCTGCACATGCAAATTCTCAAGACTGCACCACTCTCTTTCTCCTCTATAGCCAAAGCACTTTGGATGGGGGAAGCTGGGAGAAAACTACACAAGTAACAAAAAGTCATCTCACAAAGCTGCCTTCTTTTTCCACTGTTTTCATGGGCATCTGCAGCACATCTCTTATTACAGACAAATTATGAATGGCAGCAGGAGCAATATGATGGGGTAATGCTGCTAGCTGCTGACTCATGTTGTGAGCCTATGAAATCACATGCTAATGGAGAGAATACAAAGTTTTAGGGGCTTTAAGCACTCATGAGAAACGTGAATATGAGTCATAGCAAGATTTCTTTTCACTTGTGAAGAAATGAACTTCATCATCCCAGTACTGCACTGCTACAGTTAATATTTACAGGCTTCAAAATAGCTGGTACTTGATGAAATCTCAGTCACAAAACGTCCATGAAAAGAATTAAAAATTGAAATATGAAGATGCAAATCTAGAAATCAAAAATAAACAGGAGGACATCACTTTTCAGCAAAAAAGAAAGGACAAAACTACACACCTGTTTGTGAGAAGCTTCTCGGACATTGAGAATTTTGCCCCTGAGTGGGAAGACTCCGTATCTGTCTCTACCAATAACACCTAGGCCAGAGACAGCTAAAGATTTGGCTGAGTCTCCTTCTGTTAATATCAATGTGCAGTCCAAGGAATGTTTGCCACCTGCAGGCCAGGAAGAAGTAGAGGGAAGACGACAAACCAGAGAGTGTAACTCAAATAAAAGAAATACAGTTGAATTCTTTCTACTCTACAGGTAATTTCCTCTCATCAGTTAATTTAAGTAGGCTGAATTTGTCTTCTTAGGGAGAGCCTTCCATACCACTAAAACTGCACAGCAATTAGTATCCTTGCCCTGAGCAGTACACTTTGGATTGCTATGGACAAGGAGCAAAACAGGCAAAATGGGATGCAATAGTGGCACATCTTATATAATGGTTCCCACACATCTGCACAAAAAAGGACAAAAAGGATTCCTTCTCTACCTTCACCATTTCATTTTGCTAGCTGCAAATTTCTTACACACATATATTATACATGTCTGAGTTACATACAGGAGTTTTTTCCCATTCTGCAGTTTCACTTTCCTCACAGTATATTTTAAAGAGTAATCTGTTAAATCACATTTTTGTGGTTCTCCCTTTTTATTATCTATCAGCTAAAGCCAGACAACTGTGTGAGAAATTTGTCAGGAAAGCTCAAATGATGAGGACATTTGCACTTCTTATACCTCACAAATTTCTCAAACAGAAAAATAAATCCTTACTAACAGTGTAATTTTGATTCTACAAGACACACAGCATTTTGATGTCTGTGTGCTCAAAACTGGAATGACATTCATGTTCTGCCTCCTGCAACTGTAGCAGTGGAATAGATGTTCTAAATAACAAGCAGGCTGAAAAAAGGAACCCATCCTTCTGCAACAGTGCAAATGCTCATTAAGTAGCTTTGCTATTTTATCAAGGCCAATGGTAGGAAAAACTCCAAAAAACTTCAAGCTGGTTGAGTCTCATCTACTGCTAATAAGGTGGTTTTAAATATACCGGTATTTAAAATGTGTGCTGTAATTTGCCTTTATCTGTCAGATAAAAACCACCCCATACTTCCTATTACACAGAACTTAGATTCTTCGCTTTTCTGAATAAAGATGTGTGACTCAATATAATCTAAGGCAGTTATTCACACTGGCAGTGACTATCTACCAGCAAGGTGGACTCCAAATACCTAGAAAAACACCAGTCTGCCATTTTAGAATACCTAAAAGCCAATATTTTTCATAAATGAACTGCAAAAAACACATGTGAATGTCATCCAGGTTCACTTTCTCCTGGAATGGATGCAATCAGTAGCAATTAATTTCACAGAAATACAATAAGCCAGGTATTTTCCTGAGCACAGCTCTAAAGAACTCAAAGACAAAACCACATGAACTGACAGGTTCAAAAAACGCTTTTATGCTTCACCTGATTTAGTAATCTAGCTGCTCCCTTACAATCCTATATTCTTAACTTTTGCTTTGATTTCTACCTTTTCTCCTGCAACAAGCCACAGAACTATGTATAGCTGTTCAAGATGACAAGAAAGCAAGAATGACCAGGTATAGGACCCTTTCTTTACAGCAGAGCAGGAGGAAATCTGCAGCAAGTGTATCACTCTCCAGATACACCTCTCTCCTATTCTTAAGCATTAACTGGCAATGATTAAAACATTCTGGGGTACCAGGCACACAAGAAATGTGTGAATGCTGGACCTCAGCTTCAAATTCACTCTTGAAGTAAAGATAAAATCTAAAAACCACAAGAATAACTAAAGTCAGAGGGGTTTGTGGCCAGAGACTGTTCTCTCCCTGCTGCACTTCCTGTGTGTCCACCCTGAATGTGCAATGCCTTCAATGTCAGAAATCCAGTACCCTCCAGATCTTCAATAAACCAATACCTGGTTAAGACTCCTCAGGAGATGCAGAGTTCCCTCAACATGAAACAATAACTAGGCATCAGAGAAATACCTGGGTAACAGCATTCAAGTCATGCAAAGCTTTAGGCATGAGAGTTCAACCCAAATGAATCCCTACATGCCTTTGTCCTCTCAGGATGAAAAACAATGGACAACAGAATATTTTATTAGCTCCCCTGTTAGAGAGTCTCCCTTCCCCTCACACCCAAAAAAAACAAAAAACAAAAGAAACCCAAAACAAACAAACAAGTAAGAAGTGGTTTTGAAGCCTGATCTCCAAAGCAAAGCTAAAAAACTACCAAAAAAGAAAGAAGTGTGTCCTAAATCATTCATTATATGATTTAGGAGCACTAGGCTTGATATCCATGAAAACATGTATTTTCTTCAAGCACATAATCTTTTTGGCAAGGAAAGTATCAGGAACATATATCCGAGTGAGGAGTAAAAATTCCACAGGCAAAATATAGAGTGGATGTGAATATCAACTTTTGAGGCAAAATATGACATCTGAATAAATGAAAAATTAAATACTGAAGAAACCTCAATTTAAAAAATTAATAACCAAGGAACCAAAAAAAAGGGGAGGAAAATTAAACAGAACCATCATCTCATCAAGTCATCTTTGGCTTGAATGTTGAAGCACAAAAAAACCCCAATCCAAACACAAAACCCAAGCAAAACCAAGCCTCTTTCTCAATCTTACATGCTTTTACCCACTCAGCCTACTCACATACTACACTGCAATTTCTCTACCTTTGCTTAATGTGAGGATGTATTAAAAACCAACTAGCATTAACACATGAACACAGATTGGCAACATTTTGAGCTCTTTAGCCATGTGTGCCCCTCAAATCATTCAGCAACAATTCCCATCCCATTGCTATTGGCACCAAGACTGCCAGCTGATCCTGATCCCTTATCTGTGCTAAGGAAGCAAGTCAGCAGAGATTGCCAGCTTGCCCTATATTCCCAGACAGGTACCTAATGGCATTTAAAGTCTAATGAAATAAGTCTCTTGAACCATTCCCTCAGGTCTGCACACTACGTGATTTACTTCCTGTACCTTCTGACCCTATAAAGATTCTGATCTTTCTACATTAGAAAGGTCAAGAAGACCAGTCACCTCCAAAATGGAATATTGGTAACACCATTTAGCAGGAACCACAATTAGAAGATACACACTCTTCCAATACCAACCTAGACTGCCACTTTTGTTCAGTGTTATTAATTCTCTGCCCTAAAGAGGACTGCAGTCCTGATGCCAAACTCACCATCGCGTTTGAATTCTAGCTCTAGAAAGTTTAGAAAACCAGAAAGATTTTTATTTAAAAAAAAACACATAAGGATGAGAAATGTAAGTCAGGTTTCAAATAAGCATGTCTGTGAAGAATTTATGAAACAGTAAAGAACTTAAAAGTAAGTGCTCTTACCAGCATCATTAGCATCATCCAGTTTCGGAATGCCCTTGATTTTACTGTGTTTCACTGATGAACATTTTTTGTTCAGTTGAGTTTGTGCCTTAAATTTGACCCAATTCAAAATACTCTCTATGATACCACAGTTAGAGGCCTACAAGCAACAAATCACAGTTGTAGATGAGAAAAATAAGATAGCAGATTCTTACATCTCAGTTTTAAATCATGAACATTAAGGCCCTCTAAATTTTAAAAATGACAACATATGAAAGGTCAAGTAGTTAACACACACCTTACTATTTAACACTTTTTGCACATCCAACTAAAACACAACACAAAAGAAGCTTCCTTTTCCACCACTTCTATAACTGATGGAAAGAGCAAAGGAGGTCTGAGACCATAAGAGGTTGCCTTATGCTATGCAGTTGATGTGCTGAGACATTTTAGGTACTAAGCACTTGTTTCCTGGATTTTGACAGCAAAAAGCAGCCTTATTTATGACCACTTAAAGTTTCTTTGGAAATGACTGAAAATGGCTGAAAGACAATCAAAACTATTTGAGAATCAGCTTTCTACCAAGCACTTGAGACTCTGATACCAATTTTAGAAATACATCTGCAGCAAAAATAGCATATAGTATATTTTCTAAACTAAAACTGCTTTAGGGTTTCTTTCACATCAAAAGAAAACACAGATAGAGCAAAATACTGTGAGCTTTGGCTTTTAATTATCCTCCATAATACAGCATTCATTGTTGAGATTGTGCTGCACATTTAATGCATCTGGAAATCAATGTTTACTTCTGGGAATATTAGAAACACTATAAATCAAACCTGCTGATGGCCACACAACATGTATTCATTCTTCAGGTTTCATTATACAAGGCTGTTGTGGGGTTTTCTTTCCCTCTAAATTCTACAGGAATGTCACCCATAACACAGAATTAGAAGAATAAACCACTATACAATCAGTAAAGTTTTGATACCAGGAGCATTAGCAGTGGCACTGTTCTCCTCACTACTGGAGTTTCGTTTTAGGCTACTGGCATGAAATAGGACCTAGTATAATGAATTCTGGCTAACAGAATTCTACTTTTCCTTCATTGTATGAAAATGTAGTGGAGAGGAAAAATCTCTCTGATGTATTTCTACAAATACATTCATGTAGAACAGCAATTCTTTGCCCATCTACAGAAAAATTTTTAAACTTACTGCCTGACAATAATGATCACTTGGATCACTTTGAGTACTACAGGCACCATTTTACATTTCCTTGATTACAGGATGAACAAGCAAATGTGAAATATCCCCTCCATTTCTTTTCCCTCCAGTGAAACAGAATAGGACTGATACCAAAGGGTGAGGTAGACAATATTCTCAACTTCTGAAAAGCATTTTAACACAAAAAACATTGATCAAGGACCTCGTTTAGATTTTAAGAGTCAAATTCATTTCACCAATGCAAATACCAGAATCTCCAACAAACAAGTTGATCAGATGAAGTTCATTTTTAAATCCAGGGCAACAATCAAAACACAGTCACTGCATCTATTATTAGGACCAGTGAATGAACAGACATTCCTTCATCCCACTTCGAGAGTTTGCAAATGTCACTGCACTACCATAATGAACTATAACCAACCTTCTGCTACAGAACACACACACACTTGGTCCAGTGTGTCAATTCATGCTTCACAGAGGGAAAAAAAAAAAAAAAAAAACCACAACAAAAACTTCACTTACTGCTTTAAAAAATTTCTCAGACAGCTGGCACTTGGACCCAAAACTTTTAGGCTGCAATGTCATGTTTTCCTTTGTCTGGGAGTCAAATGATGGGTTTTCAATCAAGCAATTAACAAAAACCCATATATGGTTCTTCACCTGTTTAAAACATAGAAACCAATTTACTCAACAAAATTCTCACATTCATCTTTTTCAATATTTTTGCATAAAGCTTCTTGCCTGAAATGGTTTGACTGAAACTCCAGCTTTATTCTTCTTTTTCACCACTTCTATCAGTTTGCCCACAACCTGATCCACCACATAATCAACATGCCTACCACCCTGAAAGAGGAAAGAGAAAAAAAAAAAACAAATAATAAACAAAATAACCATTGAATTTCCTAATAGCTTTTAGCTGTATTAACAAAATTCCTGTAGTCATACTTTGGTATAGAAATCCATGCACACTGAGTTGCAGCACAAGATAGAAAAATCTGGTTTTTTCAGGTCATTCAGTCTTTATTCAAGTGAGGATGACAGAAGTTAAATGATTGATTACTCAAATATCTTTGTTTAAATTTGTAGACAAAAAAGCTAAAATATTAATAAAATGTTAAATTGTAGTGACTGTCATAGGAAGTTCATAACACTTTGACTAAAATCTTGTAATGAAAAGTGGAGTGATGTAGGCACAAAGCCCAAAAAATGAAAACATACCTAACTCAACTTCCCGTATTTTACACATATCACCTCTGCTTTAGATAGTTAGCACCTTACAAAAATACAGACTAAATACTGGCTCCTCTTCAGACCAATCTACATTAGAGCAGACAAAGAACACATATCTAAGTTCATCATGAAGTAACAAACAGAAAAACCCTCTCTCTTTAAAGCTGTATTTAAAACAGAACTGAGGAGAGAAAAAAAAAGCTCTTGACAGGTATGAGGAAGTATAGGATAGATAAGAAATAAGTAAGAGAAAACAAAATCAAGAATAAACAGTGGCCAAAAAGAGGAAAACAACTAGCAATCAAACCTCAAATGTCAGGATTCTACATTTTAAGGCAGGATATGCATGTGAAAAGACTGAAGATGTAAAGAAGTTGAATTGATGGGATTGCAGCTGTGTTCTGAGCTTCATGCAGAAAGCAGAAATTTAAATTAAAAAAAAAAAAAAAAAAAAGAGTAGATAAAACCAAAATGGTTAAGCAAGTAAATATTATTAGTCATAACCAAACCAGTACTTGCACTTCAAAGAAACCATCTATGGTTTCTCTCAGTTTCTAGAGCCATCTACTAAAACAGCAACACAAACCATTAGAAGCACCATACAAAGTCTTTTCTCATGGCTTTTCTTCTAAAAAAAACAACCAACCAAAAAACCCACATCCAAACCCTAAAAGCTGCCAAAATTAAAACAGAACTGTTTTTATCCACATATGGATGACAGAGTTCCAGCAGAGGGAGAGTTCAATTGAAAGCTGATTTATCAATATCCTGTCACTATAAAGAAAAATAAATCCATTTCCAAACTGTAAAGAAAAGCTATTACAGGAAAATACCAAATTACATGTTTCAAAATCATTCCACACTTGAATGACAATCTTGAAATGCATTTCTTTTACTCATCACATTACTGAAAACTTACGCTTATGGGAACATCTCAGTATATTTCTGCATTTAAAACTTTGACAATTTTTAAGTTTTGCTAAAAGTAGCATCTGACATACCAAGAAAACCAGCAATTTTCCAGTAATTCTTGTTCTTAGGTGATACTAGTTATTATAGCTTTTCCTATTCTTAGGTGATACCAGTTATTACAGCAGTTCTCCATTCCTGTGTCCATTCTTAAGCGTGCAGCTGTGAGTGAGGGATGTTCAGAGCTCAGAGTTGGGACCTTCTCAACCATCTCACCAGCAGGTGGCAAATGTACCCACTATGGGACCAAAACAGCCTGGAACTGCCCCAGCTGTCAGAACAATTCCATACAAGACACAAAGGCAAAAATACCCTCTGAATCTAGAGGGCTGCCAAAGACTACTGCAACCCTTGAATTACGGGAAAAGAGAGCTAGAACTGCATAACCCTCTTACCACAAGGTAATGATGGAATCCCTGTCTTGCAAACTTCAGGATGCAAAGGTATCTAACTGCTAACAAAAATCTTAAAAATGAAGCTTTGACTGCCTCCTATATACATTCTAGTCTTCTCATAGCCAACAGTTTCTATCGATTTGGATGTAAGCTACATTTGAACTCTATGGACAGACAGACAGTTTATAGGGTAGTAAAATTCAGAAGCTAACTATAAATTTGAAGTTTTCATGTAATTAGTTTTACAGTTTCAATCCTATTTTCTTTTGCATTTTTAAAATTGTATTTATTTTATGAAGCTAAATCTGAAATCTAGAATAATCCTGAATTTCTTGCTGAACTCCAGCAAATTTTAACATGCTGGGATCCTCTCTCCATGTAAGTATAACATCTGATACTGCAAATGTATTGACTGAACATTTCTGCTAAAATAATTGGTAGTATTACAGTTAGCAGTGCCACCATATGAAAATTGTCATTAGATTGCTATGTTTATAGCTGAGGTTTCTACTACAATTTCTACCACAGCTACTGTTTGTAGTAGCATTTTTTTCACCATGATGGACTGCAGATCCCTAAACCCTGTTCATGCCAGAAGAGAGTAAATAAGAGTTATGCTGGTTGATTTCAGGTGACTCCCTTCCTGCCCGACCACCCCCACAAGCTGAGAAGCACCAAGCTGTACTTTATTTAGTATGCTGATCATATTGCTGCTTTAGCATAATTTAAGATCCTTCTTTATTATTACATCACTACTACTATAGTTGCAAAGAAAACCTAGATATCCTTACAAAGATACACAAATTAAAGAAAATTGCTTAACACTTCAGGCCAATTTTTTACATTGTAAAGCAATAAATGGACAGCCATTTCTCAAGGACACCAAAAGCCATTTTTGCCCTCCAAAACTTGCTACTGGTAGCTTTAAAGGCATTTGTACATTTTTAACCCTACTTTCAGATTTATCTTATCACAACGTGTTAAAAAGGAAGAAATAAATTAGTTCCATTTTCTTCAACACCATGTATGCTCACATAAGACATTAGTATCACCAATAATGATTACTTAATGTTTTCAAAACTAGGGCTTATGTAGAAATACTGTTATGAGTGCATTTTGATTGCATCCCATTGCTCTGCCAGTTGCTCTCATGCAGAGGATTACCTCACCTTTTTATTTATAGCAACCCAGATTCACTTTTTTATCGAACACCTGACTGGGCACAGCCTCAGCACACACTTTATCATTTCCATTTGGTACCATTTGATCTAATCACTCACCTTTGTGGTAGCTATACTATTTACAAAGCTGATCTGCTGGAACCCTTTTTCACTCAGAGTGAGGCACACATCCCACCGTTCATTCACGACTTCGTGGATGACTTTGAGCGCGACTCCGGTTTCATCCAGCTTGTCCTTTACGTAAAGATCTACGTAGCTGCGAAATCCATTTACCTACAAGTAACAGGCAACAGTCACTACTCTCTGCCCAAATACTCAGGACACTCAAGATATATCAAGTGATGTTCTTACAGGTAGTTTCTTCCCATTCAACATGACTTTCACTCCTTTGCACGACCCAGCCAAATCATACGCTCGTCTTGTCATGAGGGCCACAATATCCTTATCAAGCTTTTCCATTTTAAATTTAGACAGATCTGGCTGGAATGTAATGCATGTGTAGTCATCACCTTCAAAATGCTTAATCTTGGGCTCAGAGGTCTTCATCATGTTGTTCATCCAAGTCTTTGGAAACAAAACATTTTAGGTGTTAGTTTACAACACATTATCCTCTGCCTTAATTCCCCTTTCTGGCTATGGTAGGGATTGCAGCAGTTACAAAACAAAAAGCTCACGAACTTCCTTTAGTAATTTCCTCTGGTAAAACACTACACAAAGTTAATTGATTTACAAAGGTAAGCACACACATAGGTGGCAGCACATTTGTGGTTTCTGTATATTGATGGACATGATTCTAATGCAAATGGGGCCTCCCACAGAATTTACTAAATTAGATACAAGTGAGCTGGGATTACAGTCCTTGTTACCCACCCGTTTAACACTTTCAATCTACCACACACCTCTACAGAGGCTTTTTAGTCCCTCTGCAGAGACTCAGTAGTCTCCAAGACAGCATCTTGGTGGCTGTGCAGTGTGCCAAAAACAAACCCCAAGGGGTTCAGACTTGACTCAGGAGTCTTGCACTGTTCCCTATTTAAGAACGTGGGTGCATCTGCATGATCAAGCAGAATGTCTGCTCACAGCATATATCAAAGTTCAGTTCTAATAAATTTTCACAGATTGTGAAAATACTGGAAAACATAGCACTTTAAGTCAAAAAGCATTCAGTCATTTTCAAAAAGTACACTCGAACCAATATTAATTTGCCCTTTGGCAGTCAGCATAAAATATTACATTTTTTAAGAGACAGGCATAACTGATTAAGTGTATTATTTATGTAGTAGACAGCATGACCAGAAATTAATTAATTGTCCAGAAAGTAAGAGAAGAAAGCCTCCAGCTGGGAAAGACTGTAAAGCCAAAGAACTTTGGCATCTAATACTCCGCCAAAATACTTTAGACTTTTAGAAAGGTGGCCATCTCAAAGCCATATACAGTAGACCTGATTAAATTCAGCCCTTGGTCTGTATGCTAACAATGAGCAATGGGTTCAAGTGAGGGGTGTGCACTCAAGTCCACGTGGGGCTAGTTAAATTCATGACATAAACAGTGAAAAATCTGTTTCTTAACACCATACAAAATTACACAGATAATTGTTTCCATGTTTGCATAGCTAAGTAGAAAGATGTTTTTTACAACTTATACAACAGCAATTTCAAAATGTTTCAATTGAATATATTCCTTTTCACATGCACATGAACATACTTCAGTTTTAACAGAAATTTGGGGTTTTTTTAGTCACCTAACACTCCAAAGAAAGTATTATTTTAACCAAAAAGCCTAACACATAGAAATACAATTTTTATCGACTGAACTAACCTAGCCTGCAAACTCTACACATCCCTTTGAATGAGAAATTATCCATTTTGTTAAATACTCCTGAAATATTGTGTTAGATTTTAAACCTGTAACTACAGCAAAAAAAAAGAAAGATGTGTTGAACATTTCTATACCTGCTTAAAACTGTGTTTGTACTCCTTGCAAGCAGTTTCAACTGTAAACTTTGTACTAAATATGTTACAAAGTTTTGCACCATAGCCATTGCGTCCACCTGAAAAAAAACAACATATAGTAAACTAGGGTCAGTTTAAATTTAGAACAATAAATCATATCCTAATTTATCAAATTTATTTTCCCTGCCTTTCAGGAGCAGGTGTTTAAATACTCATATAATTACAATTAAAATATAAAAGTATGCTGTTTGTTACTCAGTAATGAGTACTGACATTAGAGATGTAAACGTAAAGTTCTCTGTAAATACTGGTTTTAGAAAAGGAAAAGTAAGATATTTCCTTTAAGTCCTTTTACTCTAATAAAGAGCTATAGTAATGGTGACTGAGTAATCACCTGTTATGAAACACGTAAGAAAGAGAAAAATTAAGAAGGGAAGACATACTGAAGAGGCACATAATGGCTTAACTGAATAAAATAAAAGCACATTAAATAGCTTGCCTGTAACTTTTTTCTCATCATCATCATAGTTGCTGGATGTTAGTAGCTGCCCAAAGATTAAAGCAGGTACGTATACTTTTTCTACTTTGTGTTCCACAACTGGTATCCCCTTTCCATTATTCCATATGCTGATAATGTTCGATTCCCTAGAAAACAGTGGAGACATTAAGCAAATAAATGCAATCTTGAAAACAGATTTCTGCATACCTGTTTAAATACAGTAAATAAAACAACTACATAAAAATATAGTGAAAGACCATATTCTTACCACATTTACTTAGAGATCTAACAGTTTTAATTACAAAAAGCTCCAATTATTTTTGTTATTGGAAGAAGGAGCTTAATTGTCCACACATGACAGTATTTCATATTAAAAAAATAACCCCCAAAAATCTGCGTCAAGAGCTTTCACCGTCAACATCCTGCATCAGGATCCTGATGCTTAGTGACACAATTACACTCAAGTTAGAGATGCAGCTTTTAAGGTTCCATTGAAGTCCAGTCAGATAAGTGATCATCTGTTTAAAACTGTTATTTCTGAGTTATGATAAACGTTGTGACTTATTTTATGTATCAGTGCCAAAAATCCATCAATATCTGGCATCATTATTATTTCTAGCTCTTACACAGAATTTTCATTTTTGAGTATTAGAGAGTTCACAATCAGGACAGGTCAGGCAAATTTACACATTTACCATTTCTCTCCCACTCCATGATGGAAGTAGAAAAATCGCTTCTCAGCATACTTATCCTAAAAGTCAGGTCTGAAAACTAGCTGTCTAAGTAATTTATTTAGTAATTATTCAGTTAATTTAGTAATTATTCAGTTAAATGTCCCTGAAAAGGTATTACTAAAGGAACCCAATCAGAATCTATTTCAATACTGTACTTCTCACCAGAAATTCTCTCTTCAAGTATTCAGTTCCAAAGAACATGGTAATGATGTATTTGTAAGATGAAATTTCAGTGTGATATAGATGACTAATTCAAACAGTCTTATCTTAACCCTATCGGAGCTAAAGCAGAAGTTCAAGAAATGCAAAATTGTGTTACAAAACCTCAAAGCTGGTATTTAAGATTTGTAAAGAACCTGGCTGGCTATAGTTATGCACTGCCAAGCTTTCAATTTATCATAAATTTTATGAACTTCTGGTTTTAAGTTTCATTCAAACATTAACAAATGGTTTAGGAAAGCAATTATTATAAATTCAGAATGGTAGCACTTACTGTTAACCACTTTAAATTCACCTCTTCATTTTAAAATATTAAGCTAATGGAAATAATCCAAAAATATTCTGTTTTCAAGAAATACGATTTCATTAGCAAAATCATTTGTACAAATCTAAACTGCAAGAGCACTGGCAGGGAAAGCAAATGAAAACATGCTTTTACTTACGGATCAATGGATATTTTAATACAAGTCATATTCTTGTCCCTCTGCTTATTGTCAGCAGCATTTACTATGAAACAAAGTAGCACAAATTAACACTTCATAGGCAATTATTAATCTCTTGGTCTGTAAAACTGATTTTATATTTTTTCCACCACCAGTTACAATCGTCCAGGTATTTCTTAATCTGGTAGCTCTTTGTATATATTACGTATCTTTGCACTGGAGTCCACAAATATAACCAAGTATTTACAAGAAGATATTTTTCAACCTTCTTATAATTACTGATTCTATTTCTAGCAGTCAGACTATCTCAGAAATAAACATAGAAGTGTACTTTGTGAGCTCATAACTATTCTTAACGTATTGAGCACATCATTCTTCTCTTGTTCTTGTTTGGATAATTATTGCAGCATGTGAAAAACCCTAGAAACTTCTATGCATCACTAGACCAGTCTACCCACTGAAACCCACCAAAAAAGTCACATCCATTAAGGAGTGTTTTGACTGCAGCAGAAGTTCTCTCTAAAGAGCCTGCAAGGCTTGTAAATAACAATCTACTCAGTTTAGGATCAAAACAAGGATAACTGGAAATTAACATTCGATCAGAATTTTATTAAATTGCACTGCCATGTATATGAATTACAGGAAGCAGAAATGTGACTGTGGCCACTAAACATGAAAACATATTACAGTCATTTTCAGCATCTGTCTCATCATCCATGAAACCGATGAAGGTAAAACCCCAAAACACCAAAGTACAATATCTTAACAGCTGACAGGGACCTCAGTATAACATCAGATATTTCAAGGTGCTTTTGCTAAAATCCTGAAGTGTAGTTTCATTCAAAAGCATGCACAGCTAAAATGTACTATTTTCATAATGTTATTACACTATCACCTAGCTCTCAAACCACACTCTCTGGAGCACTTATCAGTGTTTCATAAAGTAGCAATAAGCTATGAAGTACTCCAATAATGACAGAATACTGATATTCCTTCTGAATGGGACAATATGAAAGTGGTCTGTCTCCCTAACATGAGAAGCCAAAAAAAACTTCAATCTATGAGGCAGCACTCAAAACAGAAGAATTTAAAGGTTTTCATTCCCATGTTTATCAAATTAGGTAGTAAGTTAAAGATAATAATAATAATAATAAAAAAAATTAAGCATTCCATTCCATCTGGTAAAGTCATAGTACTTATTGCCTCAAAGATAGCAAAACTGTAAAGCAATTTTAGAGATGTGGAAAAGTTGTGAACCTAATAAAGGTCATGACAAAACTGACCTCAGTAGACCACAATTTAATTTATTGGGTAATCCTACCAAATCTTTAAATGGAACTTCATAAAAGCTGGTAAGTCCAAGATTTCATGTCAATTAGGCCAAAATATCAGTTCAGCAGACAGCACAGTATTTAGATATTCCACACATTTACTGCTGGTTCGTGTGTGCCTGTCACCAATAGAATATCATCAGCCAGTAAGTCACAGTAGCTCAGAGAATTTTGACAAAATTTTCTAAAAATATTTTTTGTGCTTCAGCATAGTGCTTTTTAATGCAGTATGACACTTATTTATTTTATAACTGTCTGAAGTCTAGAAATGATCCATGAAAACTACCACCACTATCCCTCTGTACAGGAGTAAGTTTTAATGATTGATGAAAGGATGATCTAAGTGAACACTCAGACAACTTATAAGTTGCATTCTTTCAGAGGCATAATCTTCTTTCAAATGTCACTTTAAATTGTAGCCCTAATAATACTTCACAGATTAAAAACAATATTGATCATAAAGAATGATCTAGTTTGGACATTAAGTAACAAATATTTACATTTCCTTACAAATTTAGCTGAAAACTCTTCCCTTTTAAACTGTTCTATAGTTCTAGAATGCACTAAATTTTTATGCCCTATAGTTTAGCAGGACTCAAGTCTGGGATTTAAACTTAGATACAAGTTGATGTACTTTGAGAGCACTTGGAAAAGCTTGTATCCCATAATGTTAAAGCAGTATTATTGTTAAAAATACTTACCAAGAATTTCATCGAAGATCTTGTACAAGCCTGGAACAAAGGTAACTTCTCTGCAATTCATTCCTACATCTTCATCATAAACCCACATTAACTACATGGAAACAAAATAAAATAGAAGTATTTACTGTCTTGGTAAACCTATGATTTAGCCTACGATTCTCTAAAACCTATTTCCTTCAGGAACTTTCCTCTTACAGTCTGATTACTGCAGCCATACCAGACAAAAGCAGAAGTCTGCAAAAGTTATAGCTGTACCCACAAAGAATTCCATAATGAAAATCCATTTTTTTTCTGCTTGGTGGGGAACTCCCAACAGTACAGACAAGTGAAGTTCAACGTAACTTGCAACTTCACAAAAAAAAAAAACTGAAGAAAGTGCCAGCAGGAGGCTTAAATTCTCTGTTCTCTACCTAAACAAACAGACCAAAGCATTTTTGGACCTCAAACAAATGCTACTTTCAAATATGCATACATATGTGTGTGCACACAGGCATGTTTGTGAGCACAGACCTATACACACATAGCTGTCTGTTTGCACACAGAGGTGTTTGTGTTTTCAATGGATTTCAACATTTTTTGATTGTATCTTTTCAGATGAACCAAGCACTTGCCTTAAAGCAAGTCTTATCCCCTTCCTACACATGCACACATAAACAAGACCACAGTTTTTAATTTGGAATACTGAGAAAAACAGAGATGCATCTATTTAATAACCAGAACAGACATTTCCTCATTAAAACAACAAAAACCATTAAGACTGTCAATTTAGTGACACTTACCTGAGTTAAGGGTTCAACCGAGCCAATGTAGGTATCTGGACGGAGGAGGATGTGCTCAAGCTGAGTCTTTTTCTGATAAACTCTCTCAACAGACATCTTCTTTGAAGTGTCATTTTTATTAATGCTTTCCGAGTCTTCCTTTTTTGAAGCATTCATCTGATTATCAAATAATGTCTAAAAAAACAAACCAAACCAACAATCAGCCTCATTCAATCTGTCACTCTTGAGATATAAACAAAATCTGACAGAGATTTAAATTGCAATCAAAACTTGTCATGTAATTTAAATGTTAAGTTTTCAGATGCATTAAGATAAAGCTATCCTTGCAACAGAGAAAGATCAACAGATTACGTGACAGATCCTTAACAAATTGTCACATATTCAAACTTCAACGATTTACTAAGCACAATAAACCAAAATAAGGAAACAACAGCACAAAAGGCACATGTCTCTTCAGGTCAAGTATTTATAACATCCATTTTGTGCATAAGCATTTGAATCCAAACCACTGAATACTGTTCTAAATGGTAACAGCAATACTACACTTCCACATTATAGTCTGGACAATTCATTCAGCAGGACTTAAGAAACACTATAATGCCTCTCCTACTGGCTTCTCAATTACTATAATTTACATTTTCTACTGAAGTGATCAAACCTGATACAATCCCAGAATGCTTTATAATGAGAGACACTATTTACAAGAGCATATGGAGGAATGACATGGGGGAATGGCTTCAAACTGAAAGAGTAGGTTTAGATTATGTATGAGGAAGACATTCTTTACTGTGAGTCTGGTGAGGCACTGGAACAGGTTGCTCAGAGAGACTGTGGATGCCTCAACCCTGGGAGTGTTCAAGGCCAGGTTGGATGGAACTTTGAGCAACCTGGTCTAGTGGAAGGCATCCCTGGCCATGGCAGAGGGGCTGGAACTTGATGATTTTTGAGGTCCCTTCCAACCCAGGTCGTTCTGTGATGGTATGAAATAAGCCAAGGACTGTAAGAAGAGAGAATCATATAGGCTAATGTTGGAATTTAAACACAATTCAAGCCTAATCTGTCTGGATTTTATGAAAAATACCTTGAAAAGCAGTTTTATGGTAAACTAACCCACTTTGGGATAGGGAAGGAGGTGGGATTTGGTGCACTTTCAGCAATTTTTTTCCTGATAGATACCTCCTTGCCACTGAATGTAAACCACATTTAAAAAAGGTTAATCTCAGGACAACCAAATATAGACCAGCCCTATTCAGAGACAGTAAAAGCATATATAGAAAGAGACTAGTAATGACATTTTACAGTATCCATTCCTATCTATAAATTGGAATTATCTTAAAAATGCCAGTAAATGTAACTTCAACTCACATGATTTATTTGCCTGGCTAGAAGATGTAAGAAATTCTGTCCATACCCACCCAGTACCTGAAACAACCTCCTTCTCTCAGAGGGGGTTTATCAGCTCTGAAGCAGGTGTTACATTACCAGTAGAAACCATCACCAGACAATTAATGAGGACAAAACCCACTTGCCACTCAGGCAAATTTTTTCTCTCTCATTTAGCTGTCTCCAGTACATGTCTATATAAAGTAAATACAGGCTAAACTCCAACCCTCAGTTAACCAGTCATCAGGCAAATTTTGTGGCCAAAGGGAAGTGTAATCACTTCTCCTTCGATGTAGCTTTTGTTGCAGCCTCAGATAGCACTGAAAGCAAAGGGCAGGAAAGCACATAAATCCATAGGAAAAAGGAGCAAAGGATACTGGACTCACATATACAACTTCAACAGAATCAAAAGGACCAAACACCTTAGCACACAATTATCCACGTATTAATCTCTTTTACTTTCTCCAGCTTCTAATACTCAGGTTTTGATGCCTCTACACCTCCCCCTGCCCAGCCCAGCCAGCATAAGAATAAAGCATTTAATTCTATTCAAAACATGGGAAATTACCTTTCTCCTCCAGATTTAGAGATCACATATTTCTAGTTTATTTATGGAAATTCTAGGAAACAGACTTCCAGAACTTTGAGAGAGGCAGGTTGTGTGCACCAGTGATGACAACAACCAATTACTTGGCCAGGAGTAAACCTGAACATGCCAAATGAGAATAGAATTCTCTATTACCTACTCCTGTATCTGACAGCATCCAGAGGAAAAGGGGAAAGAACCCAGGAAACCTCACAATCTGGTACCAGGATTACACACAGCAGAGTTGGAACCTCAACACTAGCTCTCATGACTATTCTTCTGGAGTCTATCTCATTTTCTGCCAAACAGGGAAGCTGCAAAATCACATGGGTGATTAAAGGGCTTTGGTATCCAAGTTAATTTAGCCTTCACAGCTATTTGGTTTTAAACTGTGATAACCCTGTCACCATCACCCTAAAAATACTAGCTATGAATCAACTAAGCAAGCAGAAAAGGAACAGAACCTTGCAAATAGATGCATTAAACTGATACATGGAAGAGGAGGAATAAGAATTGTTACTAAAGAAGAATTGCCAGTAGATGTAACATATTTTTTTTTTCATTGAAGTAGTTCCATGAATGATGTCCAGGCTTCCAGTGAGTTTCACTGTACATGTATATGAATATTTTTTATTTTATGCATCTTTGACATCATATCTCATACGAACTACCCTTAGCTCACTTACTGGTCCAGCAGCTCTGTTAACACTGTTTTACTATGTTCACTTGCTCTTAAGGGACTGGTGACTAGCGGGAAGAGAGTATAATACTTCTCAGATTAAATAAGTGTTGGAAAAAATGGAAGAGAGAAGATGCAATGATACAAAATGCAACAATTTCAGGCGCAAAGACCATCAAAATCTTGTTCAAACAGAACTGTTTCATTCGCTCCCAATTCTTGGGCTTTAAGAAGTTTTTACAGTCAGGAAAGTTTGTGACAGGCAGTTACCATGATAGTTCTTCAGCTGACATGTGTATCAGTATTATATTCTCAGGACTGTTCTGGGACAGATCTCCAAAATGCTTCTACTCATCCAGTGTGTGAGGACTGGGATCTAACTACACATCACAGCACAGCAAACGCACTAACACAAAGTGAGAACTTAAATCTTAGCCTAAAAATTTAGGCAAAAATGCTACGGGACAAATAGAGTAAAAGTCAGAAGATTAGCAAAGGTTCATTTTATCGTGATCAAGTAACTCTCGATTGGGAAAAATTATTGCAGAATAGAGTATCAGGATTTCTACAAGCTATTGCCTTTAATACAATGCTAGGAAATGCATTTCTGCTTTCCAGTCAAAGTCTTACTGACAGCTTATAGGAGTTTATACTTTCCAATTTATCAGTAATAAATGTAGAGTATCAAAACTCTGTCTTCTGTAGAGATGCTGCTTTCAAATTGTCGTCACGTTGACAGACGAGGGAGGTCACACCTAAACAAACTGTGCTGCCCAGCAATACTTAGCCCTGCAGAAGTGTCTCTTCCTAGGGACACTGTAGGTTTGCTGCAGGCCAGCATTAGTAAGGATCTTCTGCCACTGCACTCCCTGGGACACATACTGTTTATAACACACTCATTGGAACACAATAATGTATGATTTAAGAAGGGAAAAAAATACACAAAGGATCAGCATAACATTTTCTTTCTGCTCAGTGATTTAAAAAAGAAAAAAGTAGTCTTCAAGAACTTTAATGCTATAGTTTTTATTGAGACATCACAAAGTATGCCAAACTTATATGTTCAATTCATTGTTATAAAGGACAGATTTTATTCATGATGTATGATTTTATTCATACAATACTTCAAGAATCATACATATTCTGCATGCAAAAAACCCTTGCATTATAAACATTCAGAATGTATTTACCATGCTATTGAAACACAAGCATAAAAGCCCAAAAATATTCAACTATAAAAATAAATGCAATTATGCAGGTATGCAAGGATCAGAAGCCCACAGAACTGCAGTTTCCCGGGCCAAGCATTTTAGGCTGTGCTGTAAAACAGAAAACCAATCCTGAATCTCTTTATCTCCATCTCAAATGGATATTTTTAGAGTTCAAGTGATGGTTAGAACTCATTCCAAAAACGAGAAAATCTTCATCACCAAGCACAGGATAGACATCTATGGACACTAACATCCTCCACGGTCTTCACATTTTGTGTTCCTTGATAAAAAATCAAAATAAAATTCAAGTGTTTTCAACTTCTGAATTTCTACTACTTAAAATACAAATAAATGCAACAGGCAAGTCCTCCCCCACTTTTTTTTTTTTTTTTTAACTGGGCAAGCACTTAACCACAGTGCTGTTTAACTGACAATCTCTGCTGTATATTTTGGAATTGTCTCAAGAATGCCTTTTGTATTCTGTCCTGTATGAAAGATCTTCATATTGTTAAAGCTCCAATAACACTTCTCAAAACAGCACCAGCTGTTGTTTCATGAGAAAACCCCTAAAGAGAATTAACCAAGTGTCACAAAGGGCTTAAGTCTTCTTCTTCACAGTAAGACTGCTTTTTGCTTGTTTGTGTACAGGTTACCCAATGTTCAAGGACTGCGTTGCAATTTTAATGTTGCCAATTTTTTATTTTTTATTATTTTTTTTAGACAGTGTATGACTTTCCCAATGGTCTTGTGACATTCAAGACTTTACAAATTCTTACTAATCTTGTGGACTTTTTAACCCTGCAGACTGATGACAAATACACACACAGGGGTAAGTCAGCAGGACGACCATGCTTAAGTAGTTTGGAAAGCTATAACCCATTGCACTGTTCATCCTTCTTCAAAGACATGAAGTCATACTTCATACAGTGACCTCTGATGGTGCCAGCTTCCTACACACTCTTAAACACAGCATAGACTGGATAGAAAAACCCCAATTCTCAGTTGACAGCAATTGCTGCACAGGTTACCACATCACGACTATTGTGCATGCTGTCACAACCAAGTCTTATCATGGCAACTGCTTTCCCCAGGATAATTGCAATATCTGCAGAGCTTCCCTTTTGAAGCTGTTTTTGCCACAAAGTTATCTAGTACTGTGTGAAAGCTGCAGTCATTCTTTCCTTTGGTCATCTCCAGAGTCAGAACCCAAGTAGCCACTGATAGGTGACAGCTTGGCAACAAGGCTTTTACTGCCTACCTTCAACCCATGAACTCACATGTTTCGCTTTGGCATCCTCTTTTTTCACATTTTGCCTTTTTTTTTCATGTCATGTTTTCACCCATTGACATTTCTGTGTGTAACAAGGCATGTATGACATCCATATTAAGTTAGAGATTTTTACTGTCTTTTTGTAATGAAAACTGGGTCATGGCATCTTTCTTTGCGTTTTGAGCCACCATGCTGAGTTTGGTTCCTTATGCTGCAAACAGCTGAACTTAATACACCTAAATCTTAATACAGACTTGATCTAGAGCACCAGAGAAAAGCTATTCCTATCTAAAGACAGAGTAACATGTAAAGCTACAACAAAGAAGGCAAGTTTCATCATCAGTTTCAATCTTGCCATGGCTGGAATATACATCCTTGGTTTGACTCCTTACTTTAAGTGAAGGCTTTACTCCTAACTTAAGTAGATGAATTCCACACAATAGAAAGTTGAAATACCTGAAAAATGTTAATATTAATGTCTCTCCCCACTTACACAAACTTAATTCTGTATTGGTCACTGCCATATTCTCCTCCACTCCAAAATATCTCCATACAACAATATTAACAAACCATTTCTTCTGCCCATTCCTTCTTACCCTTATTAGGTGGCAAGAAAAGGGCTCATTTTCTACATTGGCAGACAAGCATAAATGAGCCTAGAAGAGAATATGTAGGTGAACAAGAGGTTTCCTTCCCTTTGGCTTTGTCTTTTCTGCCTTAAACTCATAAAACTACTCCATATAATGAATGCTCCTGATATATACTCCTGAATAGGCAAATGCAGCCCTGGGACATAACAACTCAGAAGAGTACATACCATGTGTCCTACATTTCCTTAAATAAAGTGTAGGATAAGCACATTTAGTGGGACAAGACAGTAAATTTTGAGTGTAATTAAGCTGTAAAACCTTAGGAGGTTAATTAAGTAATGAAATCTAGGGATTACAGTTCAAAACAGAACTACCTCTTCTGAGGGAGATATGCTATACCTCCAAAAAAAAAAAAAAGTGTATAGGTGCTATATGGTAATTACTAGGGAATTCTGTAGATAACATGCATTTGTCTGTGGTATGTCATATCGGGTCATAATGGCCTCTTCTTGCCCTAGAAAAATAGATAAGGAATAAAATTTTACCTAAACATTTTGCTATCTTCCCAAAGACAGCTCTGGCTGAGAATACCTCCCACCATGAAAACAAAACTGGAGGGAGTTTCAAAATAAACCACTCTCCTGCTGTGTTTAACAAATGGTTGGGCTCTCCTGCCAAGATGAAAACACACAAAAGTAACAGTTCCCTTTTACCACAGCAAACTTCCATAGACTGTCGCATGCCATCAGTGACATGAACTAAATCTCTCTATCACATCCTTCCAAAAGCTGATCATGGAAAGAAGTTAATGGAAAATTCACCTAGAACTAGTATCACCAGTGAGCCTAATCTATCTGTTCATTTTAAATTCCTATTTTTTTTTAATCCCCTGATTCTGACACTTTGCTCTGGACTCTGAAAGCACCACATTACATAGAGTTTAGTGATGATAACCCAGTTTTGGAATAACTTCAGAATGGTCAGATTTCCCTGTTACAGAAAACCAAAAGTATTAAATGCTGCCAAAAGGGGCAAAATTTCTTCTTTCTTCCCTCCTCTGCTACTTATAGTGAAATCAAGTCCACCTCACAACAATCTGGTTCAGGGAGCAAACATATCTTTTCCCCATACTTCATCAACCAGAAGCAATCAGTTGTCCACCAGCTCACTTTTCTGAACAAGGTTGCTATAGAATCAGACAATTTAGTGGTGCAAGGAAGAGAGCAGAAATATACAGCCAGGAAGATATGGTTAAACCCCCTGCCCCCCATACTTTTCAACAGGTATTGCTAGATTGCTTAGCTGCATGATGGAATGACACTCTTGGAATTACAGAGCATTATCTTCCTAGTAAATACCTAAACACCATAAAAGTAGCATTATTTTTATTTTAGGATTATTAATACAGAACATAGAGGCACACCAGATTTAAATAAAAATTTAGGGATTTGCTTTCTCCATTCTTTTTGAAGAATAACCCCTTTGTGCAAATATGTTTGCTCACAGTAATTACTTCTGACCAGAAAATTATGTATATCATTTTAATATTATTTCACTTTCAGTCATACTAAGTTAGTACAGCAACAGTTAACACTTTATTTGGCACAGGCTTGTACACAACCAGCAATACATTCAGACCCTGATCTTTATTATGCTCTTTAAAAGCAGATACCTAACATCTGCCTTTGCATGACAATTAAATTGAATTTTATTGCTAAATTTTTCTGTTGGTCTGAAAGTTTTTTGTTATCTATTCATTGACAAGTTCTTTCCAATACTAAAATTTTTACTGCTCACACACTATCAAAAAGTACATCCATGGATGATCTGGTAAGAGATTAATCTTCTAAGAATCTTTTATTTCCAGCTAAAATTCAGAAACAAACAAGGGAAAAAATACCCTAACATAAAAAGGAATTTATTAATGTTATACTTTAAGACATCTTATGACTGTTTTCTTACAGATTCTGGTAACACTGGTCTTTGGAACCTCTGGCTGAAGAGATCTGATGATAGACCAAATTTGTTTGGTCCACTGTTTCAACAGTCAGCTCACACACAAGCCCTCCACCAGCCAAGAAATCATAAAGTTAGAGGTTCTGACATCTGAACTTCAGATTATCAGCATCTGCCTGCACCTCTTTATACCTCAGTGTTTCTCACATCCGTGACCTTTTTCTGATGCTTTACTGCATCACTAGTTTGAGCACTGTGAAAGTACTCCAGACTCCCAGCACACTTCCATTTCCCAATTGCAAGGATTAGTTGCCACAACCTGATAGATTTTTGTTTCTGCAAAACAAAATCTTTGAAACCCATACAGGCTGTATGTCAAGTATCACATCAGCAGTGATATTTTCTTTCAGATGCTCTGGGTTCTATGGCCAGCTTGAATCCTTATCATACTGCAAGGTATTTCTTCCCTGCTGACCTATCTGCATTATTAACAAACAAACTTTAGAAAAAGCTTTGGGCAGGACTAAGGCAACATTCAAGATGTTCATGCTGCAAGACAGCACATGGAGAGAACAAATCCAACAGGGTAGTTTTTGAGCTCATGTTAACTGGCACACATGAAGATTTTATTCTACAGAGCACCCCAAACCCAGACTTTTCTGGTCAGGTTCAGGACTACTAATGTAGCCACACTACATTACTAATAGAGGAGAGCCCAAATATCTTTCAGAGGTTACTTATCCAACTGCACTCTTCAGTGGGAAGCAATCCTCTGCTGAACAAGAGAAGCAAATTCTTAAACTCTCACAAATGTAACAGCTATCAGTATATTAGAAATTGTTTATAATAACATACCTTTATGTTATTCGCCTGCCTACCTTGCATTGAAATCCTAAAACACCTTGACTGTGATACATGGGTTTTTCATAATTTTAATATATATGGTGCCCTAAAAAGGAATGCAATATAGAAATTATTAGACATCTGCTTCCTGGAACCTTCCACAAAAAAGCAAGAGCAACATATTTACTTTACACAAGGCACCACAGAAATGAAAATTAATGAGCTTTTTTCCTTTTAAAAAACTGTCCCAAACATTAAACAAACTCTACTCATTCACACCCCATACTACATTTGGTTCACACTAAAAACTACTTTTTTATAATTAGAAGCACCTAGAGTAACACAGCCACATTTTCTGGTATTCTCTAGTTTAAAAGTCTATTTTTTCTGCCATATTAAAATAAATATGAATCCAGTGTTCCTTGAAAGAAGTTACTTGAGTTTAATTGCTCAGCTTCTACTATGCAACATCTACTCCTCCTCTGGAGACTTTACAAGCCTTGAAATGTTTTATAAGCCTAATAAATATACTACAAATTCTAGTCTCAATCCTGTAGTAAATTCCATGAGAAAGGAACAGAGGGTTGGTGTTCTAGACACTGACAGCAATTCAGAAGGAGGAAAACAGATGCATCAATGAGTCAATAAAGCCTTAACACTGTTCCAAAACTCCCCTCTCTCCCTCAGCCACTCATCCTCCCACAACAACACTCCTACAGAAGTCATTAGGAAAAGCCTTTCAGGATTGTTCATTAAAAGTGCTGACAATCTTGAAGATCATCAAAACTCTACCCTTAAATTTGCTATTTAGGGATTGTGTCTTGGCAGGCACAAGAATCAACCTCTCCATAAAAGGTACAATATAAAACACTCATAAAATAACTTCAAATATATTTTGAGAACAATTTTTAAATGGTTTTGCATTTTCATCACATTTCTGTTACCTGACATGTATGTTTATCACTCAGCCAGCAAAGAAGTCTACATGGTATTTTCTGAAAGACTTAACTAATGTCAGGAAGGGCAGGTTAACATGATACAACTTTAGGTTTGTTTTCTCTCAACCATCTGCCTCCATCACCCCCAGCAAATCAGTATGGAACTTCTCCCTCTGCCCTCAGCCAATTTCTCATAGGCTTTTACAGTCTCCTATTTGAGACTTTAAGAAAAACCCTCTCCTTGATCTACTTAATACCAAAAAAGAATAACTGCCTCATTTCTTGCAACTGCTCTCCTCCAAGCTACTTGCCTCCCTTCTGCTCCAAGACTGTGACATGTCCCAAATTTTCATGATGATGCTGTAACACAACAGTGGTGGAAAACACTAAGCTAGGATCACGAAACAGAGTATGACAAGAAACACTACCTCAGCCAACAAAAAGCTCTGTGCTGATGCACGGAGTAACAGCCTGAATGACTCCATTCACACAACTCTTTATATCAGCTGGATTGAGACAAAGTTTGCCATTCTTGTACCTTTATATCATGGCATACAACTGGGGAATAAAGACAGGACTGAAATGCTCACACCCTACTACACTATGGTCCCTAAAAACTCCAAATAGCCCAGAGCTACCACGGATTACACAGCTGGAAATATATCCAGTGAAGCTCACACTATCCATATCTCAATAAGTAAAGACGCCCTGCTTAGGGGACAACCCCAGAATTCTAACTGCTCTTATAGAAACATTATATACCAGGTTATCTCGTTGCAAGAGCTTTTTTTTTATTATTTTTTCCTCTACTTTATCTTGTCTTCTTTTGATTTACAGGAAAATAACTTCTCACTGTTACCTTAATGGCTCCTGTATTTTGTCATGACAAGAAAATATTATTTGTTGTTCTCTCCTTAAAGATTCCTTCACAGATTGAGAAAGATAGTGTGAGTTTTTGGCACCTCACTAAAGTAGACATTTGCCCAGTTCTTCATACATTTGCTCTTCTCACAAGTTTCTGATGTCTGAAGAAGAAACAGGAAGCCCAAGACTAACTAGGCCCACTCATTCACTAAAAAAGAGCAAAAGAAATCAAGACATGTCATGTTCATGAGAGGGCTGTTTAATGTCTCAACTGCAATTCTACTTCACAAATCAGGAAAAAATATTAGATTAAACACTTTAATCCTTTTTTACATCTTTTTTTTTTTTTCTTTAAGGTAGCTTTTTAAATTATGTCCAAAGGAAAATACAGATCTGATGTTTAGGTCTGAAGCTTTCAAACGTGTTCTAGTTCAAGCAGGTTTTACACTAACTTGGCTAACACCCTCTTTTCTTACTTGTTGAAAAAAAACTACTAAAACTGCTAGTTGTGCATAGTGCAACAAATACACAGAATTATCACTGTCACAAAATGAAAAAATAGAAGAAGTACTTTACTTTCAGTGGCAAACTGTATTTCTACGTAAATTGGAATTGCATTGAGATGCAGACAGGATATTAAAATAGTTTATTAAATGAAACTAGATGAGCTGATATCATAGAATAAGTTAACAACTCACTTCAAAACACAACTTAAAAGGACTTAGGTCATAAGAGTAAAAGCATTTGCAATCACAATGAAATTTTAAAAACAGCAGAGCTGATGCTCACTTGTCAAGGAGGGGAGGAATATTTTCCTGCTTTTCACACCAAATTTTTGAGTACTCATTACTGAAATCCTGAAGCAAACAGCTAGGAAACACTTTTGAATAAAAATTACTAAGAGCTGGTTTATCACTTCACTTATGAGGAACAGTTTTCTTCTATATTTGCAACATAAATAAATATTTGGTGTTTGATCTTGACACCTTGTTTTTATTGCTAGAACTTAAAACATACTTCAAATTTTAGTATTTTCAAAGCTATGTAATAACATTTTATATGCCTTGATATAGAATTTACTTTAAATCTGGAATACTAGCCTTAAAATACATTCTTCCAACATACCTGTGTTCCAGTAAAAGTACTTGAGAAGAAATCATTATGTTCCCAAGCATGTAATTTTCAAAAGAGATGTTTTCACACAGTTATACACATTTAGAACTATGTATTTTTTTTGCTCAATCTGCTTTTGAAAACATTCAAAGCACCTATTTAATGCAGAATAATGTTTTCACTGTGGGTGGCTTGAAAGAAATTTACTGTTTCAAATGAGGAAAATTAAGTTTTCTGTAACAGTTTTCATTCTTAAGTTTTCTATATATAATCCATAATATATATATATAAAACTCACTCCCAGGGATGGAATCACTCCCATCCATCAGCTATAAATCACATGTGCTGCTTTTCATTAACTGAAACATAAGCATGCATTTGCAGACTGCCATTGCACATAGACACACAAGACAGTTTAGATGCAAGGTAAAAACCTATTTCTGGAAAAATAAAGTCAATGCAAATGGAATACTAAATTTAATCAGTAATTTTTTCAGCCCTATGCTGTCTATCTTAGACTACTTATATGTTCTTTTATTTGGAAAGGTTACTTTATCTGTCCAAATAAAGTAATTCCTTACTTACTCTTTAATACAGCACAGGCATCTTAGAAATTAAAGGTACAGACACAAATCTCACAGGTCAAACCTTAACAGGGGGCACGTGCTCGAATGTACACCTTTCCTCACTGAACACCTAAAGTAATCACCCACAAACCTCCTCAAATCAACCCCTCCCCAAAACCTGAGATATAAATTCCTTCCTAGACTTGGTTACAATTTAACTCCCCACTCCTATGCATTCATCACTCTTTCACCCATGCCAGAACAAGGTTTCCTCCCAGCTCAGAATACAGAGGGTGTAGATGGCTCAGCTGCTGTCAAAGACGTGGCCCCGATCCTGTTCCAGTACCAAGCCTCCACTTGATATCACCTCTATCACTTCTTTGATCCTGCATTATTCAGCACTCTGACAAGGAGAAGACTGGACAACAGAAGTATTTAATGAATGGTGGTGGTGTGGAGGGTAAAGGACAAGAAGCAACCACTTTTTTTTTTTTTTTATGGGCAGGCAAACCAAAACATCTGAGGAATCCCTCTTCGGAACTATTGTGTCTGACTCACCCAACTGAGCCACAAATATTTCCCTCTGGTGCTAGAATATCCAGGAGAGTCATGACATCTCTTTACAGCACTGCTTCCTTAAGGGCAGCAGAATCACAACTACAGGAGGGAATGCTGCTTCCCCTCAGCTGTTGGATATAACTATATAATTGTAGCTTAAAGCCTACAAAACACAGTCTGTTTAGCAAAAGTAAGTATTAATACATTGGGGCAAGTATTTCAGGTCTGACCTTCCTTTCATTGTATAACTATGAAAAAAGGAGGGGGAGGGAGAGTAAGGACACACAAGACAAAAAACCTCCCAGTTCTCTGGTCACCATAATAGCAAAAGACAGACACTCATGCAAAGCAAGAGAAGAGCACTGAAACAAGGCTTGGCAACAACACAAGACTTTTCCCTCACACCCCACCCGCTCTGCAGACGCCACAGCACAGCAGAGAAAAGATAAGACAAACTAACAGCACATGTAACAAGTGTTACATATGTGACAACTGCGTCCTAGCCCAGCTGCAGACAGCAGAGAAACAGAAGGTCTGATCCAGATAAAGAAATGGAAAGAACAGAAAGCTAATTCTGACCTTTAACCTGGATCTGGAGAGGCAGCGAAAGAGATCTAAAGGATTCAGGAGTAGGAACTTCAGCCACCTACTCCTGCTTTGAAATGAATAGCATAGTAACGAGCAGCAATAAAAAGGATAAAGGACTATTTACCCTCGGTTCACCTCTAGGACAGCATGCTTATTTCTAAACCCAGAAGATTTCACTAGGATTTGGTCATATTACTGACCATATCTGCCAACTGTTTGTGCTTCAGGCAGGCAGAACCCTGACAGCTTACAGAAACAGACCCGTGAGAGAGCACTAACACAAGGCAACTCTTGGGTACGCTGTCATAGCCCAGCACTCTCCCTCCAGCACTACATTGGCAGAAGAAGGGAACGCCGGTGTTGTTCCCATCCAAAAGCCCCTGTTCCCAAATCAGAGGAACTCTCAAAGCTCGGTGTAGCAGTGATGGGCAGATCCTTGGGGCAGCAGAGATCCAGTTCAGATTTCAGATGCAAAAACCTCCCCAATAAAGTTAGAAACCACCCAGTGCAGAAGCCATAGCCAGTGAATTACGGCATGTCACTAGAAGTTACCGGACATTATTCAACAGGAAGACTTGTTTTAATCCTCTCAGAACATATTAAAAGTCAAATCAAACTGAAAGTAATCCCTTTATTAAAGTTAAAAGTATTTGATTTCAAATGAAACAATAGAAGAAAGACAAGATCTCTTTAATAGGACTAGAGTAGGCTTTATTTGTTGGTGCTTAAAAAATATATATATTGAGCCTACTATCTTATTAATTATGTACACTCTTTATATTTAAAAAAAATGACAGCATAAAGTTAAAAGTTGTTTTTAAGGTAAACTGAATCTTCTGAAAGAGGCTTATATCTGAATTTAGATTATTTCAAAGGCTAGTTCTTTTCACTTTCCAATATACAGCTACTGTACTTATTCGAAGAAGTATAACCCAAATACAAGCAGTATTTCCATCTACTAATAATATATATTATTTCCATTCCACTCCATCTAAGGAGCAGATATTAATGATTTTTTTAAAAGAGAAGTCACATGAACACTCAGCATATATTCACTTTAAGCTAGCATTTCCTAGAGCCAAAACTTGTCCCTTTCACCAAGGACAGGAAAGTGGAAGTAGTGTTCAAAGTCCTAAATTACTATCAGCACTCTCAGCTTCCATTTATCAGGCTCATATAGCTCTTAGCATCCAGGGAAAAGTCTTGAAAACATTGACAGAAGTAAGTGATTAAATGTTGCTTGTTTGAAAACTGGGCATTAGTGGTTCTATATCACAACCAGTGCACTTCAAAGTGTTACTTGCAATGACTTCACCTTCACCATGAAAGGTATATTTATATTAAAAAAATAAGTGCTATTACTATGCCATTACAATTCATTTTCTGTAGTTCCTAAACACACACAGAGGCTGAAGAATTATTTCTTTTGTTCACAGTAAGTTTTTCTAGCATTAGAAAATTCCATTACATTTCACCAATGAAAACTCCCCTAGCTACAAATCCACGTTTTTGTAACTAACTCTTAATACAACTTCATACTTTTGTGAGTGACACTTGGAGATCATCCACCAAAAGTAATTTATATCACTCTGTCAAAACTCCACCTTCTACCAACTATTAGAGCACAGGGCTGCAAGTTGATTTCAGGAAATCATCAAATAGGCCAAGAAAAAAAAAAAAGAAAAAAAAAAAGCTATTAAAAAACCAAGCAAGCACATTTTATAAATCAGGGGTTATCTTGGTTTGTCTTCAGTTAAATAATGCTAAATAGTTTTCCCAATAAGCATTCTCAGTTATTATACTCTCACGTGTTCCCATCAATGGTAATTGTGCCTATCTAGTTATATTTCCTCAAGTCCTGTTACAGCTAAAAATACAGACAACGTGCTGTTTGTTCCCATAAACATTTAATTCCTCTTGTTTTTAAAAGTAAAAGCAGGAATCACCTGATGCTTGTATGATGTGTTATTATGAAATTCATTCTAGGGTAAATTTTGTATTCTAGGAAGTAACTTTCCTTTTTCACAACTGCAATTCTTTCCCACCTACAAGCATGCTCTTTGAATCACACCCAAAGCTGAAGTTACAGACACAACTCTTTACTAAAATGTGAGCAACTAAGTTACATACACTGGATCTGCTAGTTTGGAACATAAATTAACACCCCACCAAGTTTTAAATGTTTCCTCATCTTTAGGGCCAGACTTTCTTCTGTTAACCTTCAATTGTTTAACTTATGGTCTTATTAAGAAACCACAAACTACAGAGAATACATTACTCAGACAGAGAAGCATCCTAGTGGTTTCAACACACTAGCAAGAATTCTAAAGAAATCAAGGTGTTTTCAAAACAACCCACTACCAAACTGCAAGAGGTTGCACATCCAGCAGATATATGGCAAGCAGATTAAAGCCAGACAGCTGAAACTATTCTGTCCCTGTATATTCTAGTCTACCTCTGTACCTCTCGCCCTTCTCAAGGACAGCATATGATCACCTACAAATGAACCACCACCTAAACCAACATTTTCTTCAGCCTGGCACACTGGCCATGGTCCCATCCAACTCAGTGTTACAACAATATTGTTCTTTTGTATGCCAGTGTTCTGCAGCTGACATGGAACAGGTCTGGTTTTAGGAGCTGGCTCAGAAATTCTACCTTCACCATTTAAAATGCACATGAGAGAAAGAAAGAATGTCCCAGTGTTTTCTGAAAAAATAAATGAACACAGTTTTAACTAAAATCGGATTATTTCCCTACAACGACTCTGAGTTGACAAAAACACTTTTAACTTTTACTGCTTTTAGAGAATGAAAAGTTTGATCATTTCCAGTTGTAGGAAACTGTTGACTCACCATAATTTCAACCCCATTACATTTAAGAACATGCTTCAATAAAAATGCCTATTCAGTAATTTTCACACTTCATTCCGCAGTTTTCTGTATGAGCTGTAAAACTTTCAATTACTTGGTCAAACCTAGATGGTAAAATCTTAATTCTGAAGAGCCATCCAAAGACCACAGTTGATAAAGATTGCGAAGTATTGTGGAAAGAAAGAAGAATAATTTTAGCTTCTCAACTTAGACATGTTCACATGTCTAAACTGTCTGATTTCAAGTGGCACACCCAGAAACTTACAAATTTTTTTAATATACCTTTCCATGCTGCCAGCTTCTTAAAATTAAAGAGAATTACCAACGTAAAATGCAGTAATTAGAGCCATGGAAATAGTCCACGTTGAGAACACGCAAGAATTGTTCACTCCAACAACAATATTTTTCAACAGCTCCAAGATGTAGAGGGACACAAGAACAAGTTTACTATAATTGTGTTTAACAAGACTTGCTAGGAGTTCCCACCTCTGTAAAGCACGTGTCTGATTAAAGATGCCTCACCACCTACCCACCAAGATGTAGTGTCTTCTGCTTAAGCCTTAAGGAAGTTACCCCTCTATGTTGAGCAAGAGCAAGGCAGGGGAGTGAGCGATCAGTGAGTGATTGGCTGAACCAGACCCCTTCGGGTCACCTTTGCTCCTCCTTCCTCCCAGGTCTCACCAAAACCTGAGAGCGTCCACTCTCACTACTGTCGAGGGGAGCACCTCCGCACTGGGAGCCAGGGCTTGTACTCTCAAAGGACTATGAGGAGGTTCAAAAGGATTCGCCAATTCTACAGTCAGTTATCACCAGCACCCTCTCTCATCTTAGTATTTCCGACCAATCCAAGAAAGGCAGTAAAACACCCCCTTCTCGGGTCTGTTACAGAGTTACAACTTTTGGAAGATGATGAAGTGAATGCCAAGATGGAATAGCAAGCCCACAGCTCCTGCTTCCTGTCTCTGAAACTTGGGAACTTCAAGTATTGTCCTTTCACACAGTTGGAAAAGAAAACGGGATCAACACGGAGACCCTCTCTCTGCTAGCCCACAGGGGCTTTGCTCTAGGAACAAGAGGCGATACCTGCAGCTCTGGCGGGACGACAGACAGACCACAGCTCGCTTTGGAGGACAGCGACTTCTAGACAGCCCTGATGACCCACCCGCTCCCCACAGGAGCTTCCCACCTGTTTGCTCGGGGACTGACCTCCTCCCTACGGCTCCCAGCACCCCAAGAAGCCCCTCGCAGGGATAAAAGCTCCCCTCCTGTAACACCAATTCCAAGCCCAGCCTTCCTCCTCCTACCCCGGAGCCCTCCACCGAGCGGCGGCTCTACAGCGCTTCTCCTTCCACGCCAGCCCTCAGCTTCTTCCCTCCTTTCAAAGCCAGCCCGCGCTCTTTCCACGCACACAAGGGACGCAAACAGAAATATTATTAATAATAGAACGCGAGTAGCAAAACCCACGAACAGCGAAATGCAGCCCCACAACTTACCACCCAAGTCAGTCCCCCGCTGCCGCCACCGCCGCCTCCTCCTCCTCCTCCTCCAGACTTTGCCATTTTCTGCCCGTCTCTCCTCAGCCGAGGCGAGGGCGCTCGGAGGCGGCCGGGAGGGCCGGCACCGACACCGCGCCTGGGGCCGCTCCGCGCCCGCCCTTCGCGCCTCTCCCGCCCTCAGCGGCGCCCCGGCACCGAGGAAGGGCGGCCCAGGGGCCCGCACAAAGCGCCCCTTCCGCCGGCGGGGCGGCAGCGAGAGGGAGGGAGGGAGGGCCCGGCCGGGCCTGCGGCTCTCGCTAGTTTAAAGGGACGACGGGCCGGTCCCTTCGCCTCGCGGCGGCAGCGGCGGCAACAACAGCCGCCGCTATCGCCGCCGTAGCGCTGCTGCCTCCCGCCCTCCTCCTCACCCCCGGGCCGTCCCCCCCCCGCAGCCACAAAGGCCCGGAAAACAGATTAATAATAAAAAAATCTCCCCCTCCCTCCCTCCTCCCTCGTCCCCTCCCTCCCGCCCTCCCTTCCCGCCCCTCGCGCGCGCGCGCGTTCCCGCGCAGATCCCCCCCGCCGGCTCCGCGCCCCCCGCACACACGCACACCCGCAGCTAGCCCGGCCCCCTCCTTCTTCCCCTCCTCTTTCCACCCTGCGTCCCGGTGCCCGGTGCCGCTCCCCCGCCGTCGCCTCCTCCCCCTCCTCTCCCCGCACAGCCCCCGAACCGCTGCCGCCGCCGGAACACCGCGCGTAGACAATAAATAACCGCGCCGGCCCCGCTCGGCGTCCGCGCCGCGGCCGCTTCTCCCCACGCAGCCGGCCCGGGCCTCTTCTCCCCCCGCGCCTTCTGCCCGCCAATCACGGGCCGGCCGGCCAATCGCGCGCTAGAGGCGGGAAGGCTGCGCGGGACGCCGACCAATCCGAGAAGCCAGAAGGAGAGGCCGCGTGTGACGTCACCGAGGGTGGCAACAGGGCGGGAACGGCCCGCACGGGGGCGCTGCCGCGCGCGGGGGGCGGCGCGGAGGGAGGCGGAGCGGTTGGATCGGGATAGGGATGGGGATCGGGATAGGGATGGGGATCGGGATAGGGATGGGGATCGCGGCGAAGCCGGGTCAGCTACGGCCTCCCTCTGCCCACCGTCCCGCTCTCCGACGGCAGGCAGGGAGACGCCTCGCTTTCCCGTGATCACACATGGGAATTGGTTTGGGGACTGGCAGAGCACCGCTGTCCCGTTTCCCTGGTGTTCCAGGTGGATGATGCTGCGACGCGCGGGCGGAGAAGAGGTGATGCGGTAGGTGGGACTGGTGTTCGGGGGTACGCGGGCAGCTGCCCCCTTTCCGCCAGCCCCCTCACTGATCCCTGCAATCGCCACCGCTGCGACCTGCAGCGGTAGCAGCAGGGTGGAAGTCCCGGGGCTCCAGGCAGGAGAGCGTTTACAATTCACTGCCCTCTTCTGGGCTCCGGGAATCGGCCCGAGGAGTTCTCTGACTCGGACAGCTCGCAGATCTTTATCCTGCATTTGAACATCACCGTGTGAAGTCCTGATACGGGGTCACACAGCACAGCACCCCGTTCTGTACACAGTACACAACCCCGTGTACTACAACCCTATTCACCGTTTTGAAAAAAAAAATGATGTTGCCAAAAAACTTAGCATCTACTTCCTAGGTCTAACTGGTGTGTGTACAAAGCCCAAAATCCATGCAATCACAAAAAATATGTACAGTTTTAGATACTTTGCACCAAAAGTGTATATATATATACTTATGTATATATAACCATAAATATTATGATCAGATTTTTTAACAAGCTTAGAAAAATGCTTCAACACACACAACTTCTCAATCAGTAATTTTCATTCTGCTGTGTGAAATGCAAAGGACCTACCTAGCCCAGCCTGTTCCACTCTTTGAATTATTAAGAATGTAAAGTCTCAAAAGGAGGGATTAGTAGGAGCACTGCATCTGAGCTAGCAGACAAACCAGAGAGAATCATTTTAAAGGAAGAGCAATAACTTAAAGGTTTTTCCTTTTGCAAAATACTTTTTCTATGTAGTAAAGGGATTGGAAATGGACCAGCCACTTTGGAGGAGTCAATTGTAATGTTCAATTATGCCTCAAGGGAAGGATCAGAAGAATTTCTAGTAAATATTGCTTATTTAGCATAATTTTACTCTGCCAGTTTCTAAGGAACCTATTAAAATAATATCTAAGTGCTGCACAAGGATTATGGAAAATAATGGCATCTGCCTAGAAGGGACAGTAATTTATGTGTTCCAGCCTAGTTTTCTTGCAGCTGCATGTAACTCTGAGCTGTAGGCTGCATTTTCTTCTACTTTTGGCAAGATAAAGAGTGTTTCTTGCAGAACCAGAAGGTAACACTTTCAGGGTTATACCTAGTGCTTCAGAATTTTGGGCTTGCTGATTAGAACTGTGTTGACTTTTTTTTTTTTTCTTTTTTTTTTAAATCTCAAATTTATATGTAGGACCCCTTAAAATGAATCATGTACGGTGAACTGCTGCAATGAATATTGTGAGGCTCAGAGAAAACAGGAGTGCATCTGTTCAAAGCTTTCTGCATTGGTAGAGGACCACTACTTCATTCAGCAGAAACAGAGCAAGTCCCAAACATTAGTGTACTATGTTCTCATTAGCTCCAGCTGTTTAATAAGTAGGCTGTCCTTAGTGTGGGAAGTGTGCCTTTTGCAACATGAGCCAAGTAGAAGATAGCAATCTAACTTGAAGGCAGCCAATTCCATGTATATTAGAGAGACAGAGGGAGTTTCTTCTTGGCAGCTACTGATCTTTGAATGTGCATGGTCAGACATGTTCAGTCTGTGTCATGCTGGAGCAGATGTATGAGGAAATGCTGATGCTCCCCCCAGGCATTTTCTTTAGTCTTTGAAATTACTTTGGATTTTATTTAATTATCATCCTATACTACAGTAGCTGCATTGCATGTTACTGACTTACTGTTGATGTTGGTTTTATCCCTAATGCTTATACATGTATGCTGAGTAGTTGCATTGCTAGTCATGTAGGATTGTGGGACAAAGTTCTCATGAGACTAAAAGCAGCTGCTTCTGTGGACTGCAGAGGTGAAGCAGTGAAATGAGATTGCTCATTGCATTTAAAGAGATCCCTGTTAAAACAAACATAGAAGTAGATTTGAGCATGAATCAAATTCAAGTGCCATAATATTTTGATAGGAGTGGAATTACTTTACTAGATGCAACCTGTCCAAACCACTACCAGTTGATGTCAAATACTTCACACTTACTGTGCAACATTTTAAATTAATAATCCCCTTGAGACAGTACACACGAAGTCCCATTTCAATTCATTGAAGATTTACTTGTCCTCATAGATGCAAACCATAACATAAACAGAAGTATTCTACACGCTTTTAAAACAATGATCTATTTAAACCAGTTTCACTACTGCTTTTAGTAAGCAAAATATTTATTGTAATGCTACTTTGTGTTCAATTATTTTAGCAGGAAGACAGTTGTATGTATGATCTTTAAGTACTTCTATATTTGGTATGTACAAACTTCCCACATATTCTAAGTTATTTGCTGCTTCCAGTTTACTTAATATCTAATAAAACCTTTTCTTTCTATGTGGCTTTTCTGGACTCAGATTTAAAGGGCTTAAAACTTGACTGACAAAAATGTACATATTTGTTGAACTATGTACATTTATCTACTCTGTGAACATACTCCGATACAACCACTTACTTAAATGACCAATCACAGCTCTTGTTTTTCTGCAAGCTACACAGGAAAAAGTGTGATTTTGTGCTAAAATATTTATGAAACTAAGCTGATGTCCATTACATTATACACTCCACATTGTATGTAGTTGTAATGAGGTATAAACAAACATTGCATATTTTAATATTAAATATTTAAACACACAGTGATTTCCATATTCTACTGCACTTTAAAATTTCATTGTAATTCATTAACATAATTTTGAAATAATTGATGAAATTATTGAGTAGGATTGTGGCAGTACAATATGAGAGCGACCAACATACTTGCACTGCATTGATTGTGAATGACCTTCAGGCCACGGTTCCAAAGTATTTAAGAGAAGTCTACCCACGGTTGAATCACCTAATGATATAAATTTAGACAGGTCCTGTGTTCTTACACAATTGTATCTCAAACACCTTTGTTGAACTAGCAAGAGGCCACACTAGTGGTTTTCTGTGGGTGTGCACTGCCTGATACTCTGAGTGCCCAGGACTTACACACCTGATGTATCCATGGCATTTTTGTCAGTAGCTGCTCCTGGGGCCAGGCTGTTCCACAACCAGTCTCCTGAAAAACACCAGGTCATTTCCATCTTAATCCTCCAGGAACAATTTGTGACAATTTGACAGAGGGTTTGGATGGCTTAAGCCCTGTTTACCCTCCAATTCCTCCCCTAGTGACTAACTTAAGTGCTGTGCTGTTGGACAGAGGTGTGGAAAACTGAAGTGGGGTAGGCTGTGAATGCTCCTGCCAGGTTGTTGCCGAGGAAGAGATCCAGCAGAATCCCCATGGTTAGCTGCAGGGACCTCTGGGCTCCATCCTGGACTGCCCATCACATGGTTGGGACTGCTGCTCTGACCCACCTGACTTCCTCCTGGATGGCACCACCTCCCTGCTGCAGGAGAGGCAGGTTGTGTTAGAGACCATCACACTGACTTACTTGGCCTCTAGCCTGAACTGCAC
Organism: Phylloscopus trochilus trochilus; assembly: GCA_016584745.2. NCBI lineage: Eukaryota > Metazoa > Chordata > Aves > Passeriformes > Phylloscopidae > Phylloscopus > Phylloscopus trochilus. Next base: position 39,082,352 of record WQNJ02000546.1, read on the forward strand.
AATCTCTCACACAGAACATGGAAGCTGTCACTTATTTATCTGTGACTAGAAGTGCTTTAGTATCCAAGCCCATCCAGTCTCCTCACTGTCAGCTCAGTCTTAAATTGTGACACACTTTCATTGAGCAGCATAAGCAAAGTTGTTGCTTTGGCAGAGACTGGTCATAGAAATTAAATATATTTGTATCAAAATTCCTTGTCTAGGACAAACTCCCTTCTGCAATGGCCACACACAGCAAGAGAAGTTGCATGCAGAGGTGAAGCAGGGAAAGCTGAGCTGGCCGTACTGGGAGGAATTATCAACATGAATAGAATTACTATCCATGCTATTAACATCTGAGCCTTTTAGAAGAGTTGGTGGCAGTCAGAAAAGATGCAAAAGCCTGGAGGGACAAAAACAATGGAAAAACACAGAATGGAGAAGGTGATGTATTTTGAGGTCTGTGCTTTCTTACTGTCCCTCTATCCCAACCCCTCTGTAAAGGAGCTCTCTCTTTCCAAAGCAGAATTTCTTTTCGACTAAAACATGCATTTTTTTTCCCCTAGTAGCTCACCCAAGACTGTTTGGGCAAGAAAATGTGAGTAGCAATTTATTTTTACCCAGCAAGACTCTATTTGCTCATTGAAGGTCTCCCAGAGAGAAATCCATGATAGATTTCAAGTGAGTATTAAGACTGCTTCCTAATAGCAGAAGGTCATGTCTACTCATTCCTGGAATGACAGGAAGGTGAAGGAGTTGTTTCTATACAAGGCATGTGTGGATAATGTTGAATCTGTGGGGAAAGGTGATGACTGATGTAGACAGCAGAGAAGCCCATTATTCTGGGAAATGTCTAAAGAGATGGTACTTTGCTCTCTTGAGCTAAAATTCAATCACCTCTGACACATTATGTTTTGACTTATTATGAGAAGGAAATAGAAAGGGCAAGTTTTTCTGCACAACTTCATCGTATCACCAGTTTTGACTGGAATCAATGACGACTAGGTCAGGGTGTGCATTTGCATTCCCCTTCTCAGAAGGGAGTTGTGTGGTTCTTGTAGTAATACAAGAGAAAAGTCTCAGGAAAGACCCAAGAGACCTAAGATGGCTCAACCTCCACTGAGGCAGAGCACATCATTAAAGTGTGACCACTGCACCCACAATGTTTATGCTGAGGTCAAAGGCAAAAAGAGAAGGAGGCCACAAGTTTTGGAATACTTGAACAAATGAATATCTGAGGCAAAGAGCAACAAAAGAGTTGGGTGAACGACCTGTGAACATCCTTCTGAAAGAGGACTAGGGTAGGCACACATGAAGGCATCAGCTAACAATACACCTGAACACAGAAAGTGGGGAAGACAAGAAGTAGTAACTAACAAAAAGAAAAGTCAGGGGTAACTATGAAGGGTCCAGTTGGGCACAGAATAGCAGAACTACAGAGAGTTTGCACGTACCTATGCAACAAATTAATGAAGAAACCCTTAGAGTAAATTTGTACTGGCAGTTTGAGTTTATACTGGCTTAGTGCTTTGAATTACTAGACCATGGTGGTTTTGATATGGTATTAGATAGTCTGAAATTTGAATTACTATTTTATAGCCCACAGCGCAGGGAATATGCTCACCATGCCCTTCTGACAATTACAAGGCAGTTTAGAAAAGGAAGTTTATACAATACTGTTTTGTGAGTATTCTCTTCTAGCTGACTTAAGTTGCTATTCTTTCCAGTAAGCTGTTTACTAATAATTCTCTTTGCTTAAATGCATTGTTTCAGATTACCTATGTCAGCAGACTATTCTAAGGCTTTTGAGAATTAATTTTTCAGAAGACTTTGAGAAAGTAATTACAAAAACAATATGTATACTTCAACTAAAAAAATACAAAGGGTATAGCTAAAGGGGTAAAATGTACACAAGACTCAGCCACCCACTTAACCATAAGCATTACCTGAATTTACAACTCCCTAACAATTACTTGTTATAGATCAGCTACTCAACAATTCATCAGGTGGCCCCATTTATAACAAGGCTCGGCAGCAGCAGTTCCTATTTATTTCAGTAGGAGTTGTGTAATTCAAAAGCTTGGGTAGTTGGGCAAGCAGTATTTTAAAATGGTCACTGCTAGCTGCTTCATGCACTTTTCTATTTTCCTTAGGTATTATTATATTAAGCAAAGATGATCAGAAATTCATATAAAACCCTTTGCTATGCCTTTAGATCCTTTAACACATTGGTATTTCTGGATCTTGAATGTTTCTCTCCCAGATACCATGCAGCTGTCCTCCATGATTTTTTCCAATAGTGATGTTTCTGCTTAGCATCTTAGTCTTGCTGTATTTATTAGGAGAATGGGTAAATAAAGCACCAAATGCAACACATTAAATATGATTTTTTGTTTAGGTTTTGGTCTCTTGTTCTATTTTTACCCAACCAACACTGCTTATATTCTCCTTCCACTACGTACCTTACATTGCTCCAATCAGCTCTGTAGATTCTTCACGCTCCTTAGTGCATTCCTGCTTTTCTTAGAGGAACGTAAGAACACATTACCTCAATTTTCAGATGAAGTAAAATCATCTGGGTCAGTGGTTCTTGTATGCCTCTTGCTCACTCTGACTGTAGCCACTGGTGGTTGAGGTAGCAGAAGCCGCAGTAGCAACAGCTTTCAGTACTGGCCAGGACAATGTGTTTGACTACTTAGGCATCATTTAGCCAGCACTTTGCTGTGCCATATTTTCATTAGAGTCTGGGAATCTCAGTCTAGTTCTTCAGTCCAGCATGGTTTTCAAAAGTATCTTTCCATTTCTAAGCACCTCAGCAAGCTGTATCCTGATCACAGCATTTCTTTCTTTGATTTAGCATTCCTGGCTGTTACTGTGAAGAAGCAAAACAGTCTTTTGAATGACTTTGAATAAATGTGCTTTAGTAATTTGTGAATTCACAGTTTAATGTTCTAGAAAAAAGTTTTCCATCTACAGGATATGTTAAAACTAACTTGCTTTGATATACATACACCTGTGGGGGTTTTTAACCTAAACAATATGGACGCTGTAGTCCTCATTATTTTATACATTTCTTTTTGAAATCTACTGTGGATTTAACTTGAAGACCAGTAAAGAAAAATGTTTTTCATCAATGCAGTTCTTTTACAATATTCCTTCATTTCTTGCAAACTATGAAGGAAAGAAAAGGTACTGTATGTTTCATCTTACTGACAGACCCAAGTGTCAAAAAAGGCAGCATATCTATTTTTGCAACAAATCTGTTAACTGTTATACTATAATCACATTCCTCATTTTTAAAAAATAGTTTTGCAAGGAACAACTTAGTGATACCCCGCGTTCCTAGATAACAGCTAGAGAGAATACATTTCCTGTACTGTGCCTCATAGTAAGCTCACGATAATTTTTTTACCATCATGCTATAGAACTGTAATAACAACTCACCTTCCTTTTAATTTGGTTGGTTTTTACTTTTACTAAGCTTTGTTATTCCACATATGCTCTTCTGCTGGAAGCTTTTATTGCAGAAAGCCTTTGAAGAGTCGGAAGCTCTGAAGCTCTTGAAATTTATCTGAAAGTAGTGTGGTTCCTTTTACCTTGGTTTTTACTGCTGCTCACATTCTTCTATTTCCAGGTAATAAGTGCAATGAATTCACCAGGTTTTCATGAAAAGGCAATACACATTACCCAGAAATTTCAACATGGTATCAGTTTCCATCCCATTCAACATTTTCCTTCCTCTAATGTGTCTTAAATTAGAAAATGGGTTTTATGTATTTTCTAGCAGGTTTTGAAACTATTTGACACTAACCATGTCAGAATTCCATTTACTTTGGAACCAGTACTAATGTTGGTTCTTTGGGAAAAGACAGACATATTATTACAGATTCTTTTATGTTCCTGTACCCTTTGAGACATGTTGGACACGCTACTGAAACATGACATTTTTCTGCTGAGTTCATTTCTCTTGTGACTCATGATAAGAAGCATGGAAGCTCCTTTTTTACTTTACATCTTACAGTTAGTTTATTGAAAAGTCACTTGTTAGTTCTCATGCATGAGAATTCCACTGGTTTGCTAACCTGGTTTTTTTTTTTTTTTTTCTTTTTTCAATTGCTCATTATTTTCTATCATTTTTCCCAAAATATGTTGGACTCAGTTCTCTGGAACATGATTAATGATGATGAAAGAGCACACTGGCGTATGGGATGAAAACACAATGAAATTACTTGAAGTCATAGAACAGCTAAAGTTTAAGAGATCAATTGCATACATATGGTTCTTTGCAACATTTAATTCTCATATCATAAAGCTTTCCTCAGCTTTCTAATCAAACAGTCCATTCTCACAAATATTTAAAGGTACTAATTTTGAGTTGCTGTGCAGAATTGAAGAGAATTCAGAGCAAACAATGCTTTCTTTCCTGATTGTTGTTGTTGAAGTACAGCAAAGCCAGAGCTACAGCAGCTTTTTGATTACAGTAAAGACAGAGCACTGTCACAGGCCATAGAGACAGGCACATTAACCAACCCATGGGAATGTAGCACAAGCTGCAGCACTCACACAAATTCCATGGCACATGCTTCAGCTCTGAGTTGCTTCACCAAACCAGCATGACTGCTTTTAGCCACAAAGCCAAACATCTCCTTAGCCAGGCACAGCAGGCAGCACTCCCAAGCTGCCCAGTACAACAGACGTTCTCCCAACAGAGTGTACATGCAGAACACAGCACTCCCACGCCTCCCTCCAGCTCCTGTTTAATGCTTAAATCTGCCCTGCTAATTTATGATCACTTGTCTGTGTTTCACAAACAGGAAGATTGCAGTGCCTGTCATCCCACACTTGACCTACGTTACTCCCATGCTGTACATGGTGGGACATCCCACGATCCCTTAGGTTGATGCTCCCTCCAGAGCTGTTAACTATTCCACGGGCATGGTGGCTTAACAGGTTCTGTAACAGACTAGCAGGGACATGCAAATAAAATAGGTGAAACTGCTTTTTCAATTCCCTCCAAATGAACTAGCATGTTAATGGGGTGAATGCTGTGCTTTGCATTTCCACTCCTACCGGTCTTTGCATATTTATAAAAAGCAATAGTTAATCTTTCAAAAAGACATGAAATAAAAATACTGTTCTCAATTCAGCATTTGTTTGGGTTATTCTCTGGAGTTAAATTGAATATATAACAGCATTCATAACCTTAAAATAGATACCTGTAGCACAGTATGCAAACTTAATGTATAGACAGACATTCATTCAGTTCTTTGAATTTCCATGGCAATTCCTTCAGTTGTCCTTCTGTAATGTTTCTATGAGGTGTGGAGAAAATTTTTCCCTTTAAGTAAAATCCGCTTATTTAGTTTGATCAGGAGCCTGATTGCCCTTTTGAACTATATGCATAAGCATACCACAACACTAGGTTGTAATGTTGGTCCTAAAACCCTTCCCTCAAAATGGCTGCTACTTTCCCCTGCTTTGTGGGCCCTACAACACCTCCATCATGTCTCAGGCTCTTGGACAACATTGGGTCTCAAAATGAGGAGGAAAGGCCTATGTTACCAGGCCTGCAGCAGGCTGCTCTTAGCCAGTAGACTTGCTGGGACCCAGAACGATACTGGGAACATAGGGACGTACTGCATCCCAGGGAGGGACACATTACTGGAATGATAGGGGCTGAGGCTTCAGTTGTCCTATGAATATGCCATGGGGAGTGGGGCGACACATGACACAACACAAAAAGCAGGTAGGAAATGAAATGATAAAAGAGATGAACAAATTCTTCCAATAATGAAGACTGTGGTACATTTAGAGGACTACATTCAAGGAACTCCCTCAGCAGACCATGCTACTGTCATCCTCATGGCTTCCACCACTGCCCATCAGAGAGGGAATAGCAGCTGCCATAAACTAGGGAATACATGGAGACTATGGGGTTGGGGTACCAGCCTGTGATATAACAGGGAAGAGAGAAAAGGACAGAATCCAGGGATGGTGCAGAAGCCTCCAGATCATACCTATGAGTCACTGGGAAGCTGCCTTCATCGCCACAGCAGATACTGCTTTAAAGGATGAAAATCACTGGTTTAGAAAAATGGAAATTTGGAAGGGCTTTCAAGAATGAAGACAACAGTGAGGGTTACCCAGACAACAGTGAGGATTACCCCAGGAGACACTTGATATCACAGGTTAAACAAAGGAATCTTCCAAAAGATGGACCAAACATCACTGCTTTGCTGTAGAAACCTTCATCTTACCCCTAATATAGGTAACGCTAGTATGTAGTGCTCATCCTGGTTTTCTCATTCTAATGTGTGTTTAAACACAAAATTCACTGACCAGTTCTGCTCGTACTTACTCCTGCTCCACTCACAAGTAACACCGTATGACTGAACTGTCCCTTCCGTACAACTTTTTCAATAAAATATTCTCCAGTTATGGATTTAACATTCAATCCTTAGAACAGAATAAATTCTAGTTGATTTCCATTGAATTGGTTATCACATGCCAGTAAATCTCACGACCTTTAGAAATAAATTATATTATTTTTTTCCACATCCAAAATCTTCCAGCCACTCTTTCACCCACATACATGTTGACTTCATGCTCTGTTCACAGATGGACTTTGCATTTTTCACTGAATACTTACAAAAGGTTGAATTTCCTCACATGATTGTTAATCAGTCCTGTATGTGAAATAAATGAAATCAAAAGTAGAGAAGGTAAATGTATTCTGGCAAGTGTTTTAGTCTGTTTCCAATCACAGATTTTGTTCCTGTGGGCCAGAAATGCATGTAAGTCACAGTGCCTTCAGAAAATTCTTAGGTTGTGTCTGATTGAAAGCCCATTTCTTCATATCTTTCTGTCACTCATTCATTTTTTTCATCAATAAGCTGGTGTACAAATATGAATTACTAGCAAGCCTTGAAATGTGAAATAAAACTACAAAATTAATTTGCAGGGTATATAGTTACCGTGCATAATCAAGAAAAATTGCAATGTCAGTTGCACTGAATACGAACTCTGGGGTTTCACCCTTACTAAAAAAAAAAAAAGTATTTATATTTAAAAAATACCATTATCAAAGACAGACTTTGAAGTGTAAAGGAAAAATTGATACGACCAATAATGTCATCAGGGGCGGAGACAACTTATAAACGAAGATCATGTACAGTACTGACACTTGGGCAAGAACTTCCTAAGGTTCTGTTTTGAAAGACTCCATAATGACATAAAATCCTTTCAAAAGAAAAGAATTGGTTTATTTAAAAAAAAGGAAACAATTAGCTTTTCTAAAAAAAACCCAAATGATGCAAATTTGACACTCATTGATTAGCATTGAGCTTAACTTTTTTCCATCCTCTAGTGTTAAAATTAAACTGCAGCCTCTAACACTTCCTGTTTGTGTTCCTACATCCTTAGTAGGGGTGTTTTTATTTTTTACTTTGAATGTTTTGTTTCAGTTTTTGGGGGGAGGGGGGATGGGGAAACGGGACTATTTTCTTTTAAACCATTATTGTCAACATCATGGAAATCAGCATACTCAGGCAGAAACTCCAGCCTACACAACCTAACAAAAGAAAAAACAAATCAAAACCAGTTTTGGGCATGCTAAACCAAACCAGAGCAGTGCCACAATTCTTAATGCAGTCCAAAACCAGGCACTTCCTTTTTGGCCAATAAAATTTTACATCCTTTTGCCAGTAGTGAACTTTGCTTTTTAATATACCATACATTTCCCTGGCACTTTGGCTAAAAGTGAAAGCTGCTGCAGCCTAACTACATTCCTTTGACTTCTGATACAATGCAAGCATGGACACACATAGATTCCATTACCTTCCATCCTTCTCTTCACAGTGGCAATAATGCAGAGGTGAGAAGCAGGGCTCCCTCCTCCTGTTCTGTACTTGGCTGCTGTTTCCATTTGCTCTAAGAGACTGTGACCAATTGTTCCACCTACTTTAGTTCGAGTTTGCTTCAACAGTGCTCTCAGCTGTCTTCGTTCTCTTACGTCAGCCAGTTTCCTTATGACTGTTGTACAGGGGAGTCTGTATATTGTTATCCAAACTGCTTATCTAAAGTAAGTCCAGCATTTCCTCTTGATTGCAACAGAGATAAGCTGCTAGTTGATGATTTTCAATGGGGAAAGTATGTTCCCTCACGACTTCAGAGATAATATATTACTGAAGCTCCAAGGACATGAAATAAACCAGCATTAGGTAATAAAAGGATCAAAATAACAGAACATACACTGAAACATCACCATCAAAATGCATAGCGAAATCATCTTTCCCCCATTTTATAAGACCTCTAACAGGAGACTCAGTCCTTCAAGTCTAAGCAGGTGCTCAATGCTACACTGAAATCTCACATCCTTACAGCTAATGTGGACCCAATTTCTTGGTTACAACATGTCACTAAACACACTTTTTCAAAAATCAAAGATCCAAATTATTCACTGGAACAAAGGAAGGAATTATCTACAACAAGTGGGATCCTGTTCTTAATTTGAAAATTATTTCTATAGCTTAAACTAGTAAAAATAGAAAATGTTTAAACTCAGATAGTCCTTAAAAAAAAAAAGCTGTTCACTAGTCTCAGCAATTTTCTTCTACTTTCAGGGACCTAAATATAAACAAACACACAGTAATACGTCTTAAAAACAGGGTCAGTCATTGGAAGCTACTTTTGCCAGCATCAGTTTATGTAGTCCATTACACTTTCTTTCACTATAAAATTTTATTAAGTCCTGGTAATTTTGTTGGTTTCTGGATATCATCAATTTAATTACTATTGCCTTTTTTTTTTTTTTTCCTGCTGAGTTGGAATATTTTTAATCTATCCCTTTCATCATTTCCTTTTACCAAATAAAAAAACCAACTTATTTTTTGTCATAATGTATTAACCATACAGCTGCAATTGTGTACATAAATTAAAGCAAATTAAAATGTATTTTAAATCAGATGAGAAAAAAATAAAGCTGCAGAAACTGAAGCAGGCTAATCATAAACAAAGCTAAAGACCAATTACAAAGCTTACCATAAAAAAAGCCCACAAGCCCAAGAATAAAAATAAAAATCTTAACAACAGAGAAAATCATTGTTGTCTTATTCACAGTCACATTTAAGTCTTTACACATTTCATAATACCTGTACACTTAAAATTTGACCTCGGCTTGTTAATTGGTCATTCCCAATTTCCATAATATAGGCTGGGATGTCTGAAGACTTTTTTTTTTAACTCTACTGATCTTCTGCTTGGATTAAATATCCAAGATTAAGATAAAACCCCCAAAATTGTCCAAGGTATTACTGCTATTACTCTTCCCTTCTGCTTACGTTGACAACTATATGACCAGCAATCATAAAGGTACACATAACACACATTTCATCACTGACTACTGTTTAGAGAGGCCACAAGGCACTGCCTGGAACAGCAGTACCGCATAAAGAACCTTCAGAACCAGCATCAGGTAAGCTGAACTACTGCCATTAATGTTGAATAAATTCCCCCGAAATATTCAAAGTATAGAAAGGACCTAATTCTATTCCAGCAACTGTGTTTAAGGAAGGCACCTGTCTCCAATTTCCTTCTCAACCATCCACATGATATGACGCTGAGATACAGAAGTCCCTTCAATATTGACACTTTTTTATGTGATTGAATTGCTTCTATGACCCTGGCAGAACTTCAAATTTTGTTCAAAGACAAAGGTTTGAACCTACAATGGAAATTAGAGATTTATTTTAAATAATGTCTATACTTAAGAAATGCTAAGTTTTGACAAAATACTAGAACAGTCCATTAAATTTTTAACTACTAGTATACTTCTATTTCTACCTTGAGCAACCAAAGGTAAAGAAATGAGGAGCGTGGGCGTGGAGAAGAGGACAGATATCCTGATATCTGCCTGGAACAATCTCTGCCCCTCTTGGAGTTCCTTTGTTTTGGCTTGTTTTGTTTAGAGCTGCAAGAACTCTGCAAATGGGTGTTCCCAGCTTCTGGCAGCCATATGTGCTGCCTGCCATCTGTTTTCATTCCACCGCACTATGGAGACAAACACACTTTATTTTTAGTGTTCTACATTTCCTGATGTTGCACATAATAAGGATTATATCTTAAATCCAACCCCACTATATGTGAAAAATCTTCCAAGGATAACAGATGAGTTTAGGAGATAGATTTTCATACAGGATCAGGCAAGGTAATTTTCACTACTTACTTCTCATTGCAAGTTATATAATTTACACCAAAGTTTGTTTGATTCCTGCACACCTGTGCTTTGTACCCTTTCTTTCTACACTGCCTAGAAGGGGCTTCCTTCATCTATTTTAAGGATACATCTTCCCAGCAACTTCCTGGGGGGGAGGAAATTACTAAGCATTAAGTGTCAAAACAGGATATGAAGAAATCAACAGATGGATGACCAACTCTAGACAGACAAGAGTACAACAAATACTTGTTTGAAAGAAGGAATTCTGTGCACAGGCTCCCACATAGACCTGTTGGAAACTGTGCAATCCAAAGTTAGTTTGCAAGCATTAACTGGGCAGTACTGGTATTCATGCACACTTTAATGGAAAACTGTTACACCTCAGTGCAACCTTGGAAGGCACCCACAGATGGCACAGTGGACAGCCAGTCATTCTTTAAAATGTACCTGACTAAGCTAGACTCTAGAAAACATTGCTGATTTTACCTGTATTAAGCCATACATTTCTAGGCAACAGTATTTTTAATTTCCCCACTTAATCTCCACCTCCTCAAACTTCTAAAAAGTTGAATAAGCACTGACTTCTATCTACACGTGCCCTGATCAACATCTAGCACTCCCCCAGCACTGCACCATTGCCAGCAAAACTTAATAACCACACTTTGGGAGCAGATTGCAGCACAGATCTTTCTACCATGTAATACTGTGAGTTCAGGATACTGTAAGTTAACATTAAACAACTGTGAATGAAGAATTACCTCCGGTTTAAAAAAAAAAATTAAAATGTATTAAGAGTTGAGTTGAAATGGAGCTCAGTATAGGAAATTAGTGCCTTTAAAACAGCTCGTGTATGAAGAGATACAGAGACATGAAGGAGTTCCATTCAAATTTTTCATATTAGCTCTATTCAGCCTGAGTGTTTTACTTACTAATTCTTTCCTAAAATAAGCACTTCTATTCATTGCATGTGATCTTACAAATACACAAGTACCTCTTGATTAATTAGACTGGTAAGGCATTCTTCCAGTAAGGCATTTTTAATTAATTCAAACTTTTAAAAAATGGACTTCAATTACTTCATTGTTTTAAGTTATCTGCAGTTATTACTCTTCCCCCAGAGATTCTGACCAAAATTATGCAAAAATAACTTTAGCTTACTACTTTTAAATTTATTTTGCCTTTTGATTTTGAATTATCATATACAGTTAAGGAATTGTGCAATTCCTCAAGGTCCTCTAAATAATACACTGCAAAAACAAATTCTGCCTTAAAGCAGTATTTTTTTTCAGCTATCAAAATTTTAAGTGGAAACATTTTTGTTGATTGGTGGCACGAGAGTTATCTCCCTTTTCCTTTTTTCTTCCAATGTAGTATCCGTATTAGCCTAAAATACTTTTCTGTTGGGTTCCCACTCAAAATCTCAGAAACAGCATTTAACTGAAGCCAAATACAGGAATAATTTGAAATGCAGACTGGCAAATTCAGTTTGCATTAGTCAAGCACTGATAAACACCCTTCCAGTATGTACAATATAGTACCCCACCACTGTGTTATTCTGTATTACAGGGGAGAGACCCTTCAATTCCCCTCATAAACTGTCCATTTACACTCTGAAGTAAAGTATATAATCCATCACACACTCTTCTGTCACTTCTGAGCTGCCATAATCTACTGTTTTTTAAGATGCCTGTGTTCAATGTGCATATACAGTTTTCTAATAAAATCTGAATAGTTTTGTATTTGCTTAGATTTGTTGAAAGGTCAGCAAACATTTATTTCAACATAAATTATTTTTGACAAACACTTCAAATCAATACAGAGGTTGGAAAGGTCAGAAAAAGGAAGAAAATCTTTAAAAACGCTGATCTTGAAAACATCATCCTTAATTCTCACTTATTTTAAAATAAAACCATAGTTTAAACTTTGCATTTTAGTTCTACAATAGAAAATCTCCTGTATAATCAACACATGGCCTTCCTCACATTCTGATAAAGGAGACTATCTCATCTGAACATTCACTCCATGCTTTATTCATAGCACTGCAACATCTGACATCTCCTGGATAGAATTTTTTATTATATTGACTGAAAATGAATTTAAACACTGCATTAATTGAACATGAAAAAAGAGTATATACTTCGACATCAAATTTGGGTATGGTATTTAAAGCAAGTCAAGACAATAGCTTAAAAGGTAAGCAGATCAGAATTAATATCATTAAAAAGTATTTATAATGAATAACCTATTTTTTCATAGAAAAAAAATATGATGTTCTTACTCAGTTTTAAGCCTCAATTTCATATCAGAGGCCATGACAATTTTAGGTATATAATGAATACTTCTTTCAAAATGAGGTTATTTTCCCAGCAACCATGCCTCCAAATAGTTCTAGGTATTAAACACAGGTTTAATACTTAGACATCTAACAAGGAAAATTTGAGGCAATCTTAAAATTAACTTAATTTCATCACTTCTGGATACTACACAAAATCAATTTTTTTTAAAAAAATCCAAATCCTCTAGTATTGTTTAAAATATTTTAAAATCATCACAAGCATCTGTTGTAATTAGAAAATGGAATTCAAACTGTTTTTCCAAGTAGATTATAACCCCCCCAAAAAATCAGCAAGACCATCTCAAGACTCCAAATTAAAATCAATTACAATTACTTTGTGCTTCTGTGATCATGCTTTGCTTCCTAAAAATTGTTTCCTTCTCATTATGAAGTTTAAGGGTACTTTATGGTTCAATCCCTTAATTTTGGTGTTTGTTTTTATAGCAAAGAGGTTTTCATTGTGATGTTTACCTATTCAATACATGTGCAGTTTCAAGTTGGTTTAATGGAAGCAGTGAAACAGGAAATAAGCTGCCAGCAGGATGAAGAGGAATTGCCAACCAAATCTTCATGTTGTATCCATGGTATAACATTTTCAAGGAATCCAAGGTACATTTCTGCAGTTCAGATCCTCAGAGGTCACTGAGTTTTATAATTATCTCCAAGCAATTTTCCCCACGTGCTGTTAAGCTCTCTCTAAACAGCTGTGTGTGTTGCCATGCAGCTCCACCATCCCCTCCATTTAGAACTGCTTCCAACATAACTTCCGTTGCTCCAGAAAAATCTGAATAGGAGCAAAGACTTTTATCTATTGAAGGAAAAGATAAATAATTCAGTAAGCCACAGCTCCAGACAGTACATAATAACAGAATGCATGTTAAAAAGGCTAAGCTGTAATGGATGTTTAAGGATCTCAGTTGCAACTACTCAGATCCATTTGCCACCAGACATAGGAGGATCTATCCTTCCTAGAAAAACACAAGTATCTTGTATTCTTGTGTTCCTGCTTGCCCTGCTCTGTTGCAGGTAGGGCTGTGTATATTAATAAAATTGAGTTTTGTACCAGCTTTAATTAAATTCACAACATCTTCTTGATCTTGCTAGGAAATGCTGTTGGAAAAGTAAAGAATATTCATGTTTTGTTTTTAGTGTTTGCACAGTACTGTCTCCATATAAACTATTTATTTCCAGTTACAGCTCTGCTACATCCACACTTACCTCCAATCAGAGCAACTTCTGCTGTAGGAGAGCAAAGTCTCCACTGTATTCTTCCACTCTGAAATGTTTGACTGCTTGTCCTAACTGAAATGTTATCTATTTTTAGACCGACTGACTTGCACTCAAACTTCCAGCTGATGGAAGCAGAGGATGACCCTTCTTTTCGGGCTAAATAAACCTACATGGAAAGAAGACACAACCAGCATGTCAAAAACTGAGATGACCAACACACATCAAATTAACCATTGAAACCATTGAAACATAAAAATCTTTAAGATAACACACTTCCGTTCTTTGTCAACCCCCTAAACCTTTAAAATTGTAAAAAGTACAATTTTGCATAAAAAACCTCTTTCTGCATCCCCAAGTATATTCCACAGTTAAGTAATTGTACATGTTCATAGCCCCTTGCTAGGAAACACTAAAGTATTTCAACATCCATAGTGAAGTTCATTATTTTTTAAAGAAAGAGAATTTGGGGTCTTTTTAATGCACAGAACACTTCAGTTGTTCAGTATTGCTGATGAAAAGAACTGTGCAATCACTGGATTCTTCAGCTATGGCTGCACACTGCTTCTCCTAGGACTTGACAGGTCTCAGTTAAAGCAAATCATACAAGTCAGCCATTCATAAATCCCATATTAACATTATTTGAACTGTTACAACTTTGCATAATTTAATTTAGTCCCAATGCTGTTCTGAACTTCACCTGGCTGAACAGCCACGCTCACATATTAACACTCATTAAAGTTACTATGAACCCTGTCAAGAATTTGGTCACAAGCGCCTGACAGTTCTTTCAAGTCCAACATCTATTATCAGCAAACCTAAATAACAGACACTACAGAATAAAGAGTCTTATAAACTACCATGATCCTTTTGGAATCCTAAATTAATAAAAATTCTGTCATGTCCAAGCTTCTGATTAAAATCATACTGAGTGAACTTAGTCAGCTGCTTATTTTTTAACCTTGAAAGAACAACCCAGAATAAAATCATAATAATAAAACACCGTGGTTTGTTTTACTAAAGATCCCACCCTAATATAGAAACGTAATTGACAGAGTATTAAGCAAAATTCTAGTGTTATTATTTTCACGTTGAAGAAAGCTCAAAATCCCCAAAGTTGTGAGGTCTTACACTGAAGATCACCTATGAAAATTTTATGATTTAAGCTGTTCTCATGTGAAGATAGTCTTAATGTTCATTTAGTTGCTGACATCCACACATTTTTTAAGTATCTCAGCTGGTTCTAGCAAAAGCTTTCTCTTGATCAGATCCTACCGAATCTGAGGATTGAGCAAACTTGAGCAAGTCAAAACACCCTGTTAAATATTGCTTGGTTGAAATGCACTAAGCATAGTTTTGAATGCTAGAAAAGCCTCAGACATTAGTCTCTTTTATCTTTCATTATAACATCCAAGCACACAATCAGAAAAAAAAAAAGAATTTTAAGTTTTCTTTCGCATATTTTTGACTTTCCTCTAACTTTCAAACTTGGTTGTTTTGTTTCTAGTATTATTTGAAAAATGTCTGAATTCAGAGGAAAAAAAACTAACCAACCAATTAATTCAAATTCTCTTCCACTGCAGCAATTCTTCTGGAAAACAAGCCTTTTACAAATCCGTGTATTTCTGATTTACAGGTTCTTACGCTATTATTGTCACCTACTGTGGTCTGCCTGTTGGAATCCTGGATACCAGGTTATCTCTGGGTAGTCTGACTGCATTTGTGGTTTGTAGCTGTTTGCATTGTTTACCATAAAACCAAGTGGTTCTTTTCTGTTGCTCCTGGTCTAATACTTTCAGATACATCTTCTGTTGCTTTTAGATTTAAATGCCTTTCCATTCATCACATAATAAATGTTAACCAAGTATTTCTGTAAAGGTTCCTTTGGCTTTTAAGTTCTTGGGCAGCTGCTGAATCAAACTCCAAGGCTGCACCTTGTACAGAAAGAACAGGCAAACCCCAAACAATCTTTACCTCTGCTGTTATCTTCCATTGTGCAAACAACACCCAATGAGAAGTAATTTTAAGTTCTTAGATTCTTGCACACTTTCTGCAGGATGCAATTCCTGCAAAACTAACAGGTCTTACCCACAAGTCTGAGAAACACTTGGAGCTGTAGCTCATTTTTCAATGCCATCATCTCATCCTTTTGAGGTATTACTGAATACAAAGGTATTTTGCCTGGTCTTACGATCAACGCCACCCTGTCTTATCTGACTAGTAGAGCTGAGAAAAATTGTAGTTTAGTTTCAGTGCAGGGACAGCATGTTTCTTGCAAAAGTGAGGATAACTGATCATAGCAGAACTGAAAACATAATGTGCTATCAGATTTTTAGCAGATCCTGGGGAAGCAGAGAACATCTGTCCCTTACTCTGAGTTTTTGTCACTTCTCTTTTACTATTGAGTCTACCCTGCTGTGACATCTTTTATACTATTCTCCTGTTTCTTTCCTTATTCCTTCTCTTTAGTGCAGCGTAGCCTCTTCAAGTTATTCCACCACTGCATTTTGCAAGTCAGTTATGTGCAAACCCCAGGAGAGAAAAATCTCAAAAGGCAGATACATACTTAGCTCCATTTTCATCAATGGGAAGCTAGAAGAATATTTGGTCAGAGACTCTTCAGACTAGTAAAATGGCAGAGGAAAAAAGCAGTAATGTGCTCTGGCCCCTGACAAGAATGTTCAGTTCCACAGTTGGTTGCTGTTGTGGGAAAAGCTGTTTGCTACTACATGACCCCTTCCCACTTCACAGGTAGCACTTCTCTTCTTAGATTTAGAGCCTATGACTCTTGTGCTGCTCAGTCCTGATGCTTGGGAAGGATTCTGGGCAGGGTATGCAATATTCTGGATAACTGACAGGTTTTTGTCTTCTTGCAGATGGAATTGTACTATTTAGGATGACAATTTCTTCCTTTGGCTTTATATCAAAGAGATATGATACACTATAAAACTATTATTAAAAACTATTCTTAAATTCTTATTCTTAAAAAAATACCTTTTTTATTTCAAGAGAAATACTGCTTTTCAATAAAACAGTATTTTCCCAAAAGCCTAAGAAGGAAGCCATTTTTTAAAATTTGGCATTCTGGCAAGGATTTTACCTACCTACGGAGAATTCAATCATCCTTTCTGAATAACAAGTTAAATTTATTTCTAATTTCTTGTACCATCTGGCCATCTTGCTGAATCTTAACAATAGCATTTACTAACATCAGCTAAATTCTATGGGTACCAAGAGAGGTTTTGAATACAAACACTGGCAACAGTTTTCTGTTTTCCTGGAGTTATCATAATTTTACTGTACATTATAGGCTTTTAATAATTGGTATTCTTACCATTTTCCAATCTGTTTCAACCTTTCTCCAAATAGATTCTGCTTTCCAAACACCTGCTTCCCAGCCACTTATTTTTTCATTGTTATTGGAAATCCGTGTGTAGCTATCATCTATTACATTGTAGACGAGATGGAACAGTTTCGATGTCTTCTCCTTTCCAGAGGGAATAAAAACTATTTCTTTTCTTTTCTGAAAAAGCCAAAAAAATAAAAGCACCTTCATTCCCCAATGCCTGAATTCCCCCAAGACCATGTTACTTTTAAACAGTATGTCATGTGTTTGCAATTCAGTTTTGCTGCCAAGTAAAAAAACCCAGTCCTTTCTAAGGGGGTCATGTACAAAACCACTTCTGCAGAAGAAAAGTTTTAAATCAGTCTCCTACAGTACACCTGCAACTTTTCCAGAGGGGAAGAGTCATTTCACTTTCTAAATTTTCATATAATTACTTTTAGAAGTAATTTTTTTACAAACTAACATGAAATAGTATCATTTAAGTAAGAAATCAATTTCAGAACAGAAAATTTATATGTTGAGTACACTGCTTGTACAACAATAAGTAAATGGTTATTTTGAATAGCAAACCTGTGACTCCCATACACAGGTACTTGTGTACACCAGTTTACACATCAACTTAAAAAAACTTAAAGTACAAACTGAGTAACTTCACAGTATTACTTTTTTTTAAAAAGTCATTCTTCTTACGAGTTTCAGAAATTATGTCTTCCAAACAACAGAGCACTGCAATAAATATTAGTTTCTCAAACTTAGACAATCCTAAGAAAGTCATTAATTTCACTTAACTGTTTCTATTTAGGACAGTTAAACATTCCACATGATGGGATTGCTACAAAACTGAGGTCACACCTTCCCAACCTGACTGAAGCTAAATACTATTATTGTTATGGGAAACTGTATTTTAGCATAAAATAAATAAAAATTGAGCCTTGGTTTTGGAAACAATAAAAAAAACATTGATGTGAAAATCAATCAAGCTTATTATTTAAGAGATTGCTTAATCTACATAATTCTAATTGCTCCCACATTGATTGAATAACAAAAATAATTGGTCAAAACCTACTATTTGTTAAAACCTGAAAGTAGCTAATAATACGAATAAAAGAATTTTTTACAGTTTTCCCAATTTTTTCAAATAATTAAAATTCCAAGTTCTGTCAAACTCAATTACTTTAATGAAAAATAAGTATTTTTAACTTTAAAGAACAAAACACACTTTCTATCAAGGAGTCCCAAACATTATTAGAATCAATGGACCACCATTAACTCTCAAAAATTACTTGTGGACCTCTACTGAATTCCCATAAAACTTTCACCTAATGTTTTTGCAAGATTCACTTGTTAGAGCTGAATCTGGCTACTTACAATGATGCGTTTTTTTTTTTTTTTTTTTTACAGACCATAATCACAAAGCCTTAGTTATCTACCTCTAAGATGGTCATCAGTGCAAAAGTTAAATACCTCTGGACCAATTTCACCTCTGGCTACTCGCCAAGCCATTGAGCCTGATGTCCTTCCACCGTATTCTCCGGGTTTAGGTGTTTTTGGAGAAATAAACTCAACAAGCTCCACAATAGTCCTTTCCAAGAGCTCTCTTTTTCTATTTTCTGACAAAGACTTCTGTCTCTGAAAAAAAGACATTTAGGAAAAAAGAAAACATTCAGGAAGAATGGTATATGTAATTCTGCTCTACAGCAACACCAACAAGGAAAATTAGGATTGAAAAAACGAATTAATATTTAAAATCTAGACCAAATTGTTAGAGACATTAAACTTCGACCACAGACACAAATATAAACCAGTCACAAACGCACAGTTATGTGACAGTAGTGCTTTCTCTAGGAACTTGCAGGCACTATGTGGAATTCTTTTAAAATAATGTTTGTGCTTTGTTTTTAATACATCTACTTGGATGATAAAACACTTCCATAATAGTTTTTTATAGCTATTCATATGTATGCTGTACCATAGCTGTTCTCAATATTATTTGGAGGAAAGAGAAGGCAAGAATTATTTGTGGTCAAATATTTCTTCTCTAAGGTGAAATGACTTGGCTGGCAACAGTTTTGGTTTTGTGATTAAGCCCAAACTAAAGTCTTTGAAATAGTTATTTCACTGATTCTGTCATAAACAAACAATGACATCCCTATTTTTCAGATAAAACTTAGTTCCAGAAAAATTAGTGAAAAATAAAAAGAATTATGTCTTCTTTGCCTACACTAAGCAATGTTTTGGTAAACAACTTCTAAAAATTTAGAGATGTTAGTATTTTGTCTGCATGATTTTCATGTCAAATGTACAAATCTGGAATGTGAAGCCCTTCGATTTTTTAACTGTGGATAAAGCCACATGGGGCTGAAAAAATTAAGTTTAACGTAGAATATGTACATTATTACACACATCTTTTTTTTTTTTTTTGCTTTGGTGATCATCCAAGACATGCACACTCAGCCCACTGGGACCTGAAATTTAAGGCTGATAAGCATTTCAATTATCTCAAAAGCAGTTCTGACCCTAGCAAGTTTTTGCTAACAGAAATCACAAAAGAAACATCTGAAGACATTTTTTTGTTCCAGACAACAATGTGGAACTGTATAAAGGAAAGTAGATACAGAGAAATGATGAGAAACAGCTCCAGCTGAACAAATTCCAGATGCCAAATACCAGTTCTAACACAGCAAAGGAGGAAACACACCTCTGCTCGTGTTGATGGACGACAACCAGTAGTTGCAGCAGTTTCCCATGAAACATCAGGCCTTCCTGAGTCTAACAGTTGCCCTGACACTTAGGATATCCCTATGCAGCACTACTGATCTTGCTCCAGCTCAGAGGAAGTTTGATAAGGTTTATCCTAAATTAACAATACCAACCCACAATTTCCTGTAAGCACTTTGATGTAGGAGAAACGCAGTGTCAGTGGTCATCACCACTGAAATCACTGATGCCATGCTGAGAACTGGATGCCTTTGCTGTGTAGTTTTTGTAACAACAGCTGAAAAAACCTGTTATAGAGCAGTGTTTCAACATGAAAAGGCTTCAAAAAACAGACCTCAGTAAGTTTCTCAACTATAAAGAGAAGTATGTTAATTCTTGTCATCTCCTGCCACCCAGCAGACTCTTGCTAAGAAATGCAGCAGGCCTGATATGCCTGCAGACATAACACAGCCTGTGCTAGGAAAATCTGTAACTATACTTCCTACCAACAATATTGTCACCAGAAATTGATTGCAAAAGCTCTCCAGCTGCCATGGCTCAAACTTCCTGCTTTTGGTTTTTATTTTGGTTGAGTTGTTTGGTTTTTAATTTTTTTTTTCTGTTGTTGTTTTGTTTGTTTGAAGGTATTACTCTCCACATACCTGCTCAGGCCACAGCTCTCTTTGGCAGACAAAGGTACTAAGGAGGAAGAGGGATGGTGAACTGCACCTTTAAAATCAGTTCTGTGTCATGTGGGAGTTGTGCTGCTGATGCTTCCTGAAGGACTTTGCGCTTTCAGGAGACCAGTAACCCATAGTTTAAGGAGACCCACTGCTGGCTGAGCAACACATAATCTGAGGGCAGGAATTAAATTTTAAACCTTTGACAAGGAACACTGGTTCATCTCACATCAATGAGCTTGAAATGCTTGCAATTCAATCTAAATTACTAGTTCTCCTTTAAAGAGTTGACCTGGCTATAACTATAACCATTCACAATCACTATGAAAAAACTGGGGCCTGGAGCAAATAAAAAAATAATTTGCTTCTCTGTTTCACCATCTAAATTCCAAAGAAAGCAGTGAAAGTTCAAGGTCCTCTCCCATTTTCTATTGGGATAACATACAATGGACTGGAATAGGGCAGTAGATGAAGAAAATTTGTAGTCAGAGTGTGCTATAATACTACAGAATATTATCAGATGGTGGGTAATCCAGAAATCCTAAATTCCATTTAGGAATGCCCAGCCCAGATAAAACACACAAAGTATTCTTGAGAAGTAAAATAAGTACTGAAGAGATTAAATTATTTTTGTCTGCTATGCATTTAACAGCAAGCCACTCAACATCTTTTGAGCTGTTGTGTGGCCTCTGCTTGGCAATGGAACAGACAGATACCCAGAGAAATAACAGCCACAGCCTTTATTCTTTATGTGGGACAGAAACAATGATCCCTCAGACTCCATTTTCATTAACATTTCAGGTGATACAGGTGATAATGTATACTGCATAAATGCTTCTCTTTAGCTGTAACTCAGAAAAATGGAGCTTAAAAGACTTAGTGTTGGAGTTCTGCATCAAACAGTACAAATACTATAATTCCTCCTGCTGGAACCACTCTCTAGATGATAGGAAAACAGCAGGTTAGAGGAGGCTTATACAACTGTTACTGTCTGAACAAGCTGCAATGAAGAAAACCATACTTGTGACTGAAAGGAGTAATGAAAACTTGCTCTAGCACATCTTGAAAGTTCCAGGCATGAGTTACCTTTGCCCTCTGTGACTGCAGAATACAACATAGAGAATCTTGGACACTAACTTTTTAAAGCTCCCTTTTTCCCCACTACATTGTCACCCAAGTATGAACTTTAGGAAAGGCCTTTTAACTAGAACAAATGTAGGATAACAAAACTAGGATACACAGTTCTTTTAGCAATTGGATGACAAACTGCCTCTAAGACCCTGAAATCTAATTCCTATTCTAAGTGACAAAAGAAAAAAAGGAGCAAGAGCAAACACTCATAGGGATTAAACTTATTAACTTAAAAAACATTCTGAAGAGCTAATGGACAAAAAAGTTTATGTAGCAGGAAGACTGTATCGTTTACTCTGTAGAGAGAGTAAGCTGCTCCTCAGAATAGAATATAATTAAAAAGACCAATAAAGGTATTCTTATAAAATCACAAGACAGCTTTAAAAACTGGGATTTTTCACATATAGGGAAAGAAAGATAGGAAAACCACAAAGATGGTACTGGAAACACACATAAACTTTCCTCCCTCTACTATTCTGAGTTTTCATAAAAAGTATGACCAGAATGCCTGTTGTTTGAAACGTGCTCGTGTCAGCTGGAGAGCTGCACAGTCCTGTAAAGATGGCAGAAAGGAGTAAGAAACAAACCAATATGAAGTACCATCTGTTTACAGATGGCAATATCTTTTACAGAAGTTTCCTAAACTTCTGTAAGTGAAACAGAGCATGATCCTACAGTGACATCACTGAGGTGACAAGGATGCCATAGTTTCCTGATTCCATCAATACTGTCAGGGAAATTTTTCAACTTACTAGTGCCCCATTTCCAAAGTTCTTTCTGTACACAAAACTGTGGAGGAGAAGAATGTGGTGACTGGTTTCTACTGCCAATAGATCAGAAGAAAGGACCCCTCAGATTAGTTTTGTAACCAGCAGGGGTTCGGGCTTGGAAGGGATGCCACTAAATTCCTTTACCTCATTTTGCTTTGCTGCTCTGGTTCCTCTTCTCAGTACTCCACTCTGCTATGTGACTCTAGTTTTTCATTACTGTTAAAATGATTTCAAGCCCTGGTCTCAAAATATTAATCCAGCTCAATTCTTCACAGTCTTAAAGTATGGCTACAACTCTAAAGGCAGCAAGCCTCAAAAAAGGCATGATCTGTTTATTAAGTTATCAGCTGCATACTACCACCGGAATTAAAGTTTCCATGCATGGGAATTAGCCCCGTAAGGAAGGGAGGACAAAATTGAAACCTCAAGGTGGTTCAAGGTTTTATGGTATTATACTACATTGAATCAAGTTTATGGTGTCTCAAAGTAGGGAGTGGAAAAAGCTTAGCAGAGAGCTTCTGCAGCCATGACATGCAGGTGCAAATGGCTCCACGTATTTTGGGGATGTTAAGCATAAACAGTGTAAATACACTCTGAGTCAAGGCTCTGTTGATGGTATCAACACCTTTTGAAAGCCTTGGAAACAGCCCATAAATCATTCCTCTCACTTCTTAGAGCTTGTAAAAAGTCACTGAAAGCAAATTAAACCTGTATTTCTTACAACCGTGAATGCAACTGTTTTCAAGTTGTAGCAACACTGATATGGAAAAAATGCAGTCACCCTGAAGGAGTCCACACAGTTACTAAGGAGCTGCAGTTTACTCCCAGCAATTACAAGTCTGCTCTGAAGTCCCTAAGAAAAATAATACATACACACACATCTGTGTATGTAAGAGATAATATGATAATCCTCTTACATACCATTACTATTTTTTACATACCATATCTTATTTCCCCTAAGTTCAGCACTTCGACTGATTCCTTGTATTCAGGGTAAAATGGGTAATTAACAGCGTTTTTTATATCTATAGTGCATTCCTACGAGGTTATCAAACGCATTCCTTTGTTTGAGGACTTCACATTCTGCAGGTTCTTGTGTTTCCCTCTCAGAAACCCACTGACAAACAGTTACATACCGTTCTATTCAGAGCATTAATTGTCTCTCGCAGCGTAGCCTCACTGAGTGCTGTCCTTCTAGAGAGTACTTCTTCATGTTTACAGCTGTATCTCCAGGTGACATCAACAACCTCAAGCACAAGTGGAAGAAAATAAAGCAACCAAAAGTTTCCACGTATCTTGTTTCATTTAAAGAGGCTAGTTAATGAAAGTATACTTTTCTACAATAATTCTAAAAATCACACCAAGGTGTGATTGCACACTTGCTTCAGGGCAACTTTGTTTATTATTGGCATCATTACTCCTACCTCATCTTTGGAGAATGCAAATATGTAGGAGAGCTTCTTTCCCCAGCCAGTTTCATAGAGCAGAGGCTTATCACAGACATTTTCACAAGGATCACAGTGAAGCCATCTTTTCTGAGATGAAGAATATACTTCAGTCCACACATGATCTATGTAACAAAGGCCAAGAATAAACAATGACTTATAAGGATAGAGCCTCTACTCTAATCTTGCAGAATATTGTAACTTTTTCCAATTTATTAAATGAAGGAACACGTGAAAGAACATGTTTTCTGTTCATCTATGTTTAAAAACATTACCAAAGCTTCCTCTTTTGCAGGATCACAGTCCCTTACATTCAGCTAAAGATTGTATCATTCTGAGGTCAGTCATCTGACCTTACTTGTAGAGCTGTATTCCACCTCATCAGGCAAGACAGGAAATTGAACATATATTGTCTTTGTTAGCTGACTGCATAACTGCACGCACTGCCTGATGGCTAATACAATCTGAGAGACATGAAAGACATAACCTCCTTTTGCACAGGTTTGTATTAATGCTACAATACTCCAGAACACTGATACCTGTATAGTCCCAGACGTATCTTGCTT
The DNA here is from genome assembly GCA_016584745.2 of Phylloscopus trochilus trochilus. Taxonomy (NCBI): domain Eukaryota; kingdom Metazoa; phylum Chordata; class Aves; order Passeriformes; family Phylloscopidae; genus Phylloscopus; species Phylloscopus trochilus. The sequence goes on from WQNJ02000546.1 coordinate 39,106,741, forward strand.
CAAACCCCACGGCTCTGCAGCACAGTGTAAAACAGTTGGCCCACTCGCCACAGCGTCCACGTCTGGTTTCCAGAAGTTTTTCAGGGTTGTTATACCTACAGGAGAAAAACAACATGAAACAAGAACAGCTGAAAATATATTTCACCTTTCAGAAATCTTTGTCGTGTTCTGTTGATCTGACTGATCAGTACTGATCAGTCCACAGAAGATAATGGAAATAATTGCTGTACTGCACAAAACAGCATTCTGCTCAGATGTATCTCAACTCATATGACTCCATCATATATTTATAGCAGCTCTAAAACAAATCTGGTTAAGTTTTCAAAATTGATTTAGACATCTTAAAATATGACTTTTATATGCTGGTCCTTTAAGTAATTAGTAAAATGTCTAAATGTCACAAAAGTATAAATAAACTGTGTATTTGCTCTTCCGCTATAAACTAGGCAAAAGATGTACATTACGTTGTGATTTCCTACAGAAGTGAAGCTTTCCCTGCAATAACAAAACACTACCTACAAATGGTTGTCAATATATTTTACTTACAAGCTGTAGTTCACCAAATTAACGTTAAGAATCCCAAACCAAGCCAGACAAGCATTCAGAACAAGTCCACATAGCAGAAAGCACATACTGTTTTTAAAAGTCTCTGATCTCGTAAAGAAACTGCTGGTTCATCAAACATTCTATCATGTTACTTAAAACAGCTTCCCTACTCCCTGAACTAACAACTTCTCACCTGTTCACAAAATGCACAAATGCAAAGCTGTTTCTTGAAAGAAAAAAAGACAGCAAGTCTCTGTTTGCTCACCTTGGGAATCTGTTACAGAGCTGACACTGGTTGCAGTAATGGTTTTCCACTCGACTGGCGTCCCACCTTAGATCATCATTAGTAGGCAACAGGTTGTCACTTTTAGGCTCTGTCTGCCCACCACACCTGCTGCAAGGAAGACTATTCACCCAATGAAAAAAGGAAGTCTTAAACCAGTCCAAAAGCTCCAACAATAAGAAGTCCTCTTCATTCACATGTGCGCCTGCAAAATTTATACAACACACAGTTAGTTCAAATGGAGAAGTAATTTAATTGAACTTGACAGTGCCTATGCATATCAGCATCTCTGGGCCTTTATTTTTATGTACTTTTAAATATAAAAGCCAGATTAAAAGCTTCATGTATTACTTAAACACATACAAAAAAAAGAAAATCTAAATTGTCAAGACTGAGTAAGTCCAAACTTCAGAACAAAAAACCTCAGTCCTAAATACTCCAGTTAGAATGAGAATAAGAAATTGCTCAGAAAAATGAGTCAAATTTACATTTCAGCCTGGTGAAGTTCCTGATGCCCTTCATACTCTTCCAGGACTTTGGAGTAGAGGGTTAATTATTTTTCTGCTCCAAAATATTTTCCTATTCTTAGCTATTAAACTAGGAAAAACAATTCCTTTGATTTCAGAATCTAAAAGAGCCAGACACTGGCAGCAGTCTAAACAACCAGGTGTACAGGCTTTCTATAAACAGACTTTCTACAAACACAGTTTAATTATTGCAGAAAATATGTATATACCATGCAAACATGTTGAGTTTGTTTCAATTTCAGCAAATAAACACCTTTCTTAGCTTACCCAAGGTAGACACAGGCTGTCTTTTGTTTTCTACTCTAGCTGATTTCACCACACCAGACTCTTCTGGCCCATCTTCCTGCTTACAACAGGTGTTAGAATCTACTCACATACTCTCACTGCTCTGACACCTGGAAATAGCTCTATTTTACTTAAAAAACAAATCTAAAAATCCAGTTTTTCAAGAGAGATCTATTCCTCTAAACTCCTTAGAATCTTTAAATGCACATCCTGTTACAATGCCCAGAGAGATACTCTTCCTGCTCAGATACATAAATATTCAAATAATTCTTCCTAATAACTTTATCATCTAGGCCACACTGCAATCATAGGTATTACTGCCTGGTTATTTTTATGCACTACAGCTTCATTCTAGTCACAGTGCAGACAGGCTTGACTAATGAATATTAGCATACAAAATAAATTTGTAAAAATGCTGCTTAAAGGAAATTGAAGGCAGTTGCACTAAAAATGTATGCACTAGCTCCTTTTTCAGGATGGTGAAAAAAAACCTAAGGTGAGTGTTTAAGCTCATTTCACATCTTGCTCTGAAGCTGTAGCCATTTTTGGTACAAAAGACTCTGTAGGAGCACTAACACTATTAAACATACATTGCCAAGATCATGAAGTGGATGAAGATCATCTGTTAATCAAAGCAAGAACACCTGACATCTAATTATAGTAAAATTTCCATTTTTACTCATGTGTGTGAAAAACCTTTGTGCTGGAATGCTCAAAGGCTTACTGCTTACAAAATGGATATGCTTGTATATTCAAACTTCTTGCTAAAAGCTGAATGAGAAGATTTCAAGCATAGGCCATACTCTCTTTTTCTGTGTAACAACATTCAAACTGTAACACGTCTGTGAAAATATGACTGCTATGCTATAAACATTCTTCCCTTGAGTTGCAAAATAAATCCTTCATTAAAACATCACATGGAAAAATGACAAATGGGATTTATTTCTACAGAAAACAGTTGGCTGTGATACACAGCTATTTTTGACTGCTCAGTCCATCTTTCTAATGAAATGTGGCAAAGGGAAATAATAAAATCAAAGCTATACTTCCCATCAAACGACTGCTATCTTCCTAGTATGGTCTTTATGAGCCAAAAATGCTTGTTACATGTTGCAAGGCCTATCCTAAAAACAAGCGTCCCCTAACACTAAGTATTTATTCCCACAGGTGGCAATCTTAATGCAGCATGACAGAAACCAAAGAAGCTGAAAGCCAATTACCCAAACATCTCATATACAGTCCATTCCAAAACAAATGTTTCTATAAAGCTCTTGAAAAACACTTTCAAGCTGTCACAATCTGAAACAGTGGAATTCCATCCCATCCCCTTTATTTGTATCTAAATTTGTATCTAAAGGTCTGGAAGCCATTTTGACTAAGTCAGCCTGATGGTTTGGGAAGAAGCACCCGGAACACTATCCTCCTTCTTCCTTCCCCTTTTTAAACAATGGGCACAGCAGTATGAGAACAGAGTCTAGGAGGCAGGCTTGTTTTTTTTTTTTTCCTTCATAAAGAAATTTAATAGTTGCAATTTATTACTGCTAAGTCTCTTTTCCCCATTGTACTGTCCCATGTTGCTGAATGACAATGCTTTGTGCTTGCTCACGTGGTTTCTTACTTCCCAATACAGTTTTATAAAAGAAGAAAAACTATTAAGAAAACCCATTGTTAAAAATTTCCTTAATGCCAAAGGTACAATTACATATTACCATGTGGCCGTATGAGACACCACAAAGTAATTTATAAAAAAAAAAACACGCGAAGAGATTATTTTTGGTTTGCAAACCAACAGCTCTTCTATAGTTAGCAGAATTGCTTGAAACAGTCATCTATCAAAGATTCACAGTGAAAAGGATTTTTTTTGTTTAAATATGGTCTTGGAATTGTATTTTTTTAATATTTATCCTTCAGAAGTAACATTTCACTATACCACTGTAACATATCTAAAACCATCACCTGAAAATACAAATATGTCATTTTAACTAACAAAAACTTCATACATTCAAAATGAATTCACATTTATGAATCAAATATAAATTTTAGACACTGATGCCACAAGTATTTATGCCTATCATTTCTATCTAGCCCCATGAGAAACAGGGAATTCATTTAGGCATTAGCAAGGAAAACGATCATTTGTTTGCATCTTAGAAAGATCTCATTCAAAATTTCACCAGTATCACTTTAAAAAAGAGAAGCAGTATTTAAAAAAAAAATATTCTGAATTTAGAACTGTAGTACGCACAGGAAATCTGCACTCTGAGAATTTCATAACAATGACTACTTGAACAAGAAGCGCCCCTCTTCTTGTTGTAGCTATTTCACTCCAAGGAGTGCAACATTTGTTTCCCAGCATCTTTTTCTACTAATACAGAAAACAAGAGTCCAAAATTTCTACATAAAAGCGGTAAAAGATGGATGACAAAAGCGAAATAAAAATAAGAGAAGAGAGTAGTAAATTAGGAAGAAGGCAATTCCAATTTAGAAAGAGCATTTGGAACCTGCAGACATATGACCAAACACACACTGACAATGTATAGTACATTTGAAAGAACATTTCTACTTTCATAAGACACTTGAACTTGACAGCATTACCTTTGTCTAGTCTTGTAGCTTGTGCTAGCTTTTTCTGAGCCTTGCTTTTCAATTCCTGGAGGGGAATTGCAGCTAGTGCTTTCTGCTGAATAGAAGGATTCTCATACATCAATACAAGATCCTCAAATTTTGTTTGAAGTGTTTTCAAGATAGTTGCAGCCTGCAAAAGGATTTTCAGTCACAAGATGATTTATGAACCTTCAGGCAGAATAACCAAGCTCTTCTATTTTAACTTAAATCAATCATAATTCTATGTTCATATTTACATTATATAATTATTTACAGGTGAAATGTTTATTTGCAAAGATATCAACAAAAACCGAGGACACCACCATCCAAACTGTAAAGCCAGTCTTGTTGTCTCTGAGCATTCTGAATGGTGTCTTGAGTGAAAAGTGTACTAACTTAGGGAGACAACTGTTTTTAAAGAAGGTCTAATGGGAAAGCTTTTGACTTCTCTTCCCCACCTTTCTTTTGGACACTTTTCACCCAAAATCTACAAAAAGACATGCAATCCCTTTCATTTTCTGGACACCGCTAAACTGGTTTGTAGAACTATATTATTGATGAATTCTGGTTATTGTTTCTTATTCATGAATGTTGCTTGTCTGTTTCTACTTCCTTCTTTTATAGATCAGCTCTGATAGAGGTTTGTATAGACAGCCCAGTGACTACCCACTGAATCACCCAGTCTGTTCCAATAGCAACTGGATATAAGAATTAGGTTTCTTCAGTCAGTTATCCAAAGCGTCACCTGGTGGCACGTTGCACCCAATAAGGTACACACATAGATACTAAAACCAACAGTTGAAGTTAATAATAATGAAGCTGGCAGATGAGCAGACTATTTGCTCCCATTTAAAAGGGAACAATACAGAAAGTGAAATGGGATTTTGAAAGTAAGAGTCTGGTATATTTTTGGGGGAAGCCTGTGGCATTGCTAAATTACCTTTTCTCTATTGCTACATCACGTTTCAGCCTTTAGCCTTGTTAGCTACCATCTTAATTTAATCAAAAATGCAATGCTTTCCTGAGAGACTGGGAGCAAATGCATTATAATACACCCAGGTGTGAGAACTCTTCAAAAGATAACTTCTTTTAAAGGAGCACTTAAATTACAAGTGGTTGTTTTGATGCTGTTACAGCACTGCAGGATCAGTCCTTAATTTTCACAACTGTTAAAGCAGAATAGAACTGGTTTTGCTCTTCCTAGAGCTCATCAGCTGCAGGCAACTGGTTTAACATCATCAACTCCACTGTGTCCAGTGATTCAGTGGACACAGTGATTTCTTTCAACTTGCATTAAAGATACACTTTAATGCAAGTTGAAAGAAAGAAATAAGGGACATTAGACACTGACAAAGGCCTAAAGACCTTCATGGTCTGTCAGCTTCCTGAAAGGGTATAGCTTCATGAAAGCTACTGTTACGCAAACATTTAATCTTAGAAGCAGGTGAACCTCACTGCAGTTCTAAGTTTGGATACACCTTTCCTCCTGTAATCACTATGCCATTCAGGAAGGGATCAGAATCCATCCACCAGAATTAACAACTAGCCATAGCTATCCTTTTCCTAAGTCTCAAGAATATTTTATGACAAGAAATGCAGAAGAAAACAATGAGGCAAATTAATGGTGGGTTAGGTCCCTAGAACTGTGGTATTTATGAATATTCCTCTGTTCTTTCAAGTAAGCTGCTTTTCCCTGCACTTACCAGGCCTCCCATGAATGACAGGTGAAACACACAGGCAAGAAAAAAAATGCTTGCACTACAGAAACAACTCTAAATCTCTCTGACATCTGTCAGCAGTGCATACAACAATAATACAGCCATAACTCTGCACGTACTCACTGGAAAACAAACCCTTCACTGCTGTGCAAGCAAAACAGCCAAGTCACTGCCAAGCTTCCAATCAATTCAGACTATAAAGACCAAATTCAATGGCTCAGAGACCTATCAGTATAGTTCCCTGCAGGGATCAGCTAAACACAGCATTCTAACAGAGTGCCAACATTACCTTACTAATGCCTCTAAACAGTACTATGTTTGGTCCCATCATCAAGCAAGGAAAATGAATAGTTTCAGAGAAATGGATCCACAACTGATGGCTAGTGTATGTCTGGGCAGAGTAATTAGAAATTGGAAGGATTAACCTCAGAATAGGTTGCATCAGCATTGAGCAACACTATTGTCATTGAAGGATCAACTTTTAAACCTTCCTGACCTAAGCAGTACAGCAGCAGCAAATCACTCTACAGGTTTCATAATTGCTTCCAACCACCATTGCAGAAGTGGCAAACAGTAAAAATCTAGATGCAGGCAAAAAAACCAACCCAGAAAACCCCCCAAAAAGTAAAACAAATCCAGTCAACATATTTTAGAGGCAACTACTGCCATGCTAACATAATTTGATCAAACATCCCAAGACAACACGCCTACACCAGCACCTCGCCCAAAGGGCCTTTTGGGTGAGGATAGGTCATTTAGTGCTCTCTATACCCAAAAGCCACCACTTCAAACAATGCTTTGCCATTTCTCATTCAATGACTTGGGTAGGCATTGGGAAGAAACAAGTATGTCGTAGTTCATACCCAACAATATACTGACAATATCATTTAAAACATGCAAACTGTGTTTAAGGATGCATAGGAAGTGAGCTTTTGGAAGGATTCATCTTATATTGGCTTTGGAACCAAAGTGACACTGGTTCTAGGAGCAAAAACTCTTCAGAAAGTTAAACCAAAGCATCCTTAGAAACTTTTATCAGAAGGTGTAACTTAATTTTTCAAAGTTGTATGAGGTACTGAGTCTTCTCCCATCAGGCCAGTTAACATCAGATGAAAGGACTGTGCTCTGTCTTGATCAGGAACTTCACCTCCTTGTCTCCTGGACAAGGAAAACTCAGCCTAAATAACAATAAACTTGCCCTTGTCTGGCTAAATTCCTGCCCTTAACGATGGGCACATGTGAAAAAGGAAAGCCCTCCTCACAGGCTACACATAGAGATCAAAATGCATGAACCAAGACACCAACAATTATAAACATTATGGTTATGCTCCTGGTCTGCTGGCTTGCAAATACCAAACATAACCCTGGTCTTAGTTTCCTGCTCTCCCCCTTGTTCCCCATCTTGCTGTTCTTTTTCAACATGTATCAGCTTTTGTTCTTGACACCCTGATCAACAGAATATTCATGGACATCTTCAACAAAATCTTTTGCTAATATTCTGTTTATGGCAGGTTTCATGCTTAAGTTACATATAAACTGAAGAAAACACTCAAAAACCTTCAGAAACCACTGGGGAAAAAAAGTCTAGTCCAACCTTCTTAAAGCAAGATTAGCTATGAGGTCAGACCAAGCTGCTTTAGGACACTACTCAGTTTCTCTGCAACCTGTCCTAACAGTTTCCTCTTCTTCAACCTTTATATGCCAGATAAATGAGCCTATGAAGTTTGAAGGTTATAATTACCACTTCAAGAGATTGCACAAGTGATGCTTCGGGTCGCTGACGGGCAGGGGCAAGAACAGAATCAACAGGTCTGGAAGGCCGTTGTGCAGTTGTCTGAGGGCTGCTGACAGTTTCAGAGGATCCTGATCTGTGAATTTGGTTTGACTCATTCAGTCTGCTACTCCTCTCTCCAGCAATTAAGTCTCTGATTTTACGTAGTTGCTCAATCGAAGCTTCCTTAGGGAAAACCAGGTGAGTTTCTCCCTGAAATTTAGACAAATGAATTCAGCAGTTAATGCAGGTCTTAGCTGGTCAATGACCTGTAGCTGTAGCTAACAGTTTACTGTTTACATCCTAAGGCCCGGCAGGATTCAAGTTTTTAGATTAGGTCCCTTACAGTACAAGCTTGAAGCCTCTCACAGCTTCAGAAGCCTACCAGATCAAGAAGCTAAAGTCAATCTAGAGAAAGAAAGCTCATAACAACATGCTTTTGTTAGTAACTTGTTTTGCAGAGGCATTTGTGGGCTATGCAGTTATGGTTTGGCACAGAAAGCAGCAACAATAGAAATGAACAATTAATGCTCAGTTCTCACAGTACAGCAGTGAAATCCTAGGCAACACAGGAAGACATCTGATGTTGAGGGAAGAAGCCCCTACAATGGCATCTGCTGGAAATTCTTTAACATACTAATATTTTTTATGTCTAAGTTTTCAGTTTTCAGATAGGCAATATTACTCTTATTAAAACTGGTACCTGGGTTGATTTCTGGGTTTCATTTTTGACTGCAATGTTATTATTGGTAGCATAACAAGTGATAAGTAACTATGACAGAATCAAATACCTGTGTACTTAACATAAAGAGGTTACTAAAAACATGACTATCCTGAAGCACTCATCCTTTAACAGTTTCAGTTTCTACCACTGCAGCACTTCTATTTATTAAGTTAATTTGTTTACCTACAGTTACTTGAGGTCACATATCACTGCAGATGGAGACTTTAACACTTAAAATCACCACAAAACTAAATGTAATGTATCAAGCCATTATCAAGCAGAAATGGAAAAAGGAACAATATTAGCCATGCAGTTGAAGAGAAGTTTGTAAGCTCCAGCTTTGACTGACACAATAGTAAGACTGAGCCAACACACACTCAGACCTGCCTGAGTGCTTCTCTAGCTACACCGCCCACCTCCTGGCTAAAATACACCATTAAAAGTCTCCTGAGCACCAGCATGAGAATAAATCCACTGACTATTTCTCCCTCTACAGTCACTTCTTTCAGCATACTTCTCCTTTCAATTCAACAACTACAGTAATTAACTTTACCCAAAGAGAAGGCAGAGGTCTCATGACAGCTGGCCGTAAGTAACATAATGTACATACTCATACAGAAGTGTGGAATCAAACAAACAAATTAAAGCAAAGCAAGAGCTCTGCACTGTTAAACAAGAGCTGGGTTTTCTCACCAGCTTTACAGTAATTACCAAACCTGCTTCTAGTTTAACAAGCTTTGGCAGTTTAGTTCCACCAAGACAGGAACCACTTCAGAACACAAAGCAATCTTTGAAATACATCTTTCTGACTGCAACAGAATCAAGACTCACTCAAGACTATTCTAGGATAACATTTCATAACTTTTAAAAATGGGTTTTAAAGGACTCACCCTCCTACTACTACTTGAACAGTCAGTCTATTGCCCTTCACTGCTGTCATGACAACATCAGTACTTGTGCAGCTGCACTGTGAATTGGCTGATAAACATTTCTGGTTTTGGTCTGGAAGACCAAATTTTAATCAGATCAGCTCCCCTTATCTAAATCACTACAGGGCCCTACTGATGGTAGGAACATGAAGAAGAGCAGGGCATTTTAATTTGTTTTTTCTCTTTAAAATGGCAGTTTCTCATTTATAATGTCTGATGTTCACTTAACAGCGGATTGCTACAAACAGAAGGGGTTTCCACCCTGGTTCCCACCACTTTGTGCAGCATGGATATGTATCCAGCCATTCAGTAAACCAGCAGTGTGCCTGAGCAGCAAAAAAAGAACTTGTTATGCATTAGGTTAGCTCACCATTTTTCTGAAGCAGCCACATCTAAATTCTCTGCTGGTTAGCTACAGATATTTGCAGACAAGGACTGAAAGAAAATACCAATGGCCCTAAAATCTACTGCCTTGCAACTATAGAAGCAGAAAAAAAAATCCAGTTTTAAATTTTACTATGTAAACAGATGAAATCATCTGAAGTTACTACATTATACTCACCTCTTGAAACCCCATCTCAAATAAACATTCAACTGCTCCTCTGACGGGCAACAGCCTTGTGGAAAATGCTGGATTTCCAATCCGAATTAATCTGTACTTTTCCTCATAGGGATTCCTGAACAAATTGAAAGTAATAATTATATCTGCAAATTAAGTTAAAATTTAAAAGCTGGGTAACCATATTATGAAAGATTTTTTTTGAAGTTTAGCTTCACTTACATCACTTAGGCAAAACCTACATAAAACCTTGACTTTCTAAATGTCTTTTTGTACTTAACTCTGAGAGTTACCAACTGGTGCTAAAGTTTCGCTTGCAACACGTTTATGAATTTATGTTTTGTAGTCATACTCAGCAGGGCTAAGTGTGTAGGGACACTTAGAGACAACTTCACATCCTCCTGTACCTGATGCATTGTAGTTAAACAGTCAGGTAAATGCTGGATCGCTTTATTCCCACCACGGAGGCTGTGCTAAACTGCCTGGTACCTGAGTGAAATGACTGTGGTCTCCGTGCTACCCCTTAGTTCCCCTTTTCTCTTTCAACTCTTTCACAATCCTTGTTCTCTCGCCTCTCTCTTTAAAAGAAGCCAGCCCGGGACTCGCCATTCTCTGTCACACAGCAGCTTTCACAAGGGGTTGATGAGCCAGATACAGACAGAGGGGGACAGCCCATACACCTCGAGCTGCTGGAAGACATCAAGGTCAATCACAAGTATCGGAGTGTATGTGCACCCTACAGAGCCACCTCGCAGAAATTCAGCTACAATTAACTCTTGGTACCAACCTTGCGAAGTCAGAAGCAAAGGGCAAGCGGAAAATAGAGTAAAAACAAAGTGAAGTTAAAATTAAGTTTAAATCAAGTAAAATTACTTGCTGTGCATCCACTTGGTTTTTAGGTAGTTCAATACCACCTAAGATGGAGAATCAGGAATAAAACATCATTTTGTGATTAATACACAAACTCCAAAACTTTCAAAACAAACCAACCAGCAATAAATAAAGAAACAGAAAACCAGAGCATAATTTTAAAATACTAATACACTGATTTTAAAATAACGACAAAAACACGCGAGACACTTCTGAACTCCGCTATTACACAACAGAACCGAAGGCGCCGCGCGGAGACGGGGAGCGGCCGGCGAGACCCTGCGGCACCGCCCGCCGACCGAGGGCGGCGACCCCGCTCACCGGAGGATGTTGTCAGCGTAAGTGAGGAGCAGCCGCGAGGCCTCCAGGAAGATCTCCCGCCTGTTCTGGCACAGCTCGCTTACGGCGGGAGAGCCCGGCGAGGACGAGAGCCCCAGGGCGGCCGCCATCGCCGTTCCCCGCCCGCCCCTGCGCCCTCAGCCACGCCGCGCCGCCCGCCCCCGGCGCTGCGCCAGGCGCATGCGCTGTGCGAGTACCGAGGTCGCCGCCCTCTGCCGGGCAGCGCCGCCTGCCGCTGGACGCATGCGCGGCAGGAGCGGTGAGGTCACCGCGCGCAGCCCCCGCGCCCACAGCCGGCGCATTGCGGGGGGCGCCTTAAAGGGCCCGAGGCGGTCTAATGCTGACGCCGCAGCCCCGGGGCAGCGGCACCTCCCGGTCACACCGGGCTCTCGGTATCCCAAAGCAGCTTCTTTCACTCCTGTGCGAGGGGCCAATCCACGCCCAGGGTCGAGGTATTCGATTTATTTATAGATCTGCGCAGAAAGGCGTGCACAAGGCCAGCACGATGACTACCAAAATTTATCACTATTCATACATTCTAGCAAGCAAAGGCATTAATGGTCATTGGATACAAGTTACACAGTTCTCTTATTAATTAACATGCTATCTTCTATTGGTTAAATTATTCCCTTCTTATGCTAATTAGTCCATGTGCTTGTTTTTTCTCTCCAGTCGATGGCTGCAAACTCCCCCCGCCAGAATTACCTTTGATCCAGTCAGAGCTGATCCCAGCACAGCTGCTGAGTTGGCCTTGCTAGTTTCTTACTTATCTTGGGAGTTCTTTTGTCAATGTTCTTTTGTCAATGAATTCTGCATTCTTCATGCCCACTGTTAATGGTATATCCTTCTTCCCAAGCTTTGTAAATCTCTACCTCTTTGGGGTGTCTCATTCAGACATGTGGAGTCCTAAAAAAGCAATTCTGTCAACAAAAAATTTGTCTCTCTAACACCTGGGCACAACTTAGAGCTTGATTAAATCTCCTTTCTGGTTGATTTAGCTTGAAAGTATACAAAGATCAAACATCAAAGAACATAATTTCTTAAGAAAATGTTCACCTATCCCATATTCTGCAACATCAGGAGCCCCTTGGCAGGCAGTAACATAATTAAGGATATAAATCTCCTTTTGTACTGCCCTGGTTTGACAGTACTCAGGGTGCCACACCTTCAGGCTCACCTGGGTTGCCTGAGCAGGAATGTCACTGCAGTGACTCGCCCTGCCGGGACATCTTCCCTGCACTACCCAAAGTCCTTCCCAGATAATCAAAAAAACAAAAAATATCTAAAACCTCTAAACATCTAGTTTGTGCTGCTACTGAAAGAACTGTGGTGAAGAGCCTTGGACACAAAGACCTGTGGAGATTTGCTTTATTAGGAACACAGATTTAAAGAGTTCCAAGCAAGAGAGGTCTTTAAAATTCAAGCTGTCTTCTGATTTTGTAGGTGATAATACACTATAGTTTGCTGCCTGCTTCTGACAGGTCACCGCCCAGCTTCTATGATTTTTTAAGATAGTGGTACATATCCCTCACAAAAGCTGAGATTTAACACGGGGCAGTTCACTTTTGCTGAGATTACATTTATTATTCCTACTATCATAGTTAAAAAGTTACTATTTCAGCCCTCAGGATCATGGAACTGGTACCAAATTAATAAAATTTTAATTTAAGATGATGCCATGTTCCATGGCTGCAACTTCAGCTTTTAATTTCCTTTCCGTGTGTTTCATGTCGGCATGTGACTCTCAATGTTGGCTGCCTTAGGAAATACAAAGATTAACTATATTGCTATGCACGTAAATACATAATGCATCTCAGTATGGCATTTGTCAACAATGCTTTGGAAGTGCTCATAGGCAAGCAGTGTGAAAAATTTAGAAAACAAAGTGCCAACTTCCAAAAAATCGCTAACCCATTAAATGTCCAATGAATTTTATTTCTAAATTGAAAACAGACTCTTCATTTTAAAAACGTGCACATATGTTTTCTTTATTAAATATTGCATTTATCCCCTTCTTGGCTTTTTCTCCGCTTTTTCCTGCAGTACGTGCCTCAATACTGTGCTACAGTTTGTATTTTTAAGTAGCTGTGTTTGCAGCTAATAAACATTATTGTGTTGTGTGGGGGTAAAGTTATTTCAGTTTTCTTACTGCTGTATACTAAAATGATATAAAGGTATCACCTACCAAGTAAACTCACAATGTAATTAATTCATGTCTCTGTTGATGAGACTTTGACAAACATTTTATGCTCTGCTATGGCAGTCTGTGCGGCACAAAATCTTGCCTTATTACTCCATCGGAGTGTTTGCTTGAAGGCTTTTAGGTTTGGAGGGGTTTGTTTGTTTGTTTTACTCCTCTTGCGCGTTATGGAAACACGCGGCCTGGGAAGGAAATTATTTCATGGCCTTTTCCTGCTCTCTGGGCTCTTCACACGATCCCGCTGCCCGCCCCCCCGCCCACACCGGCGCTGGCGGGGCGGGGCCAAGCGGGAGGAAGCGCCGTGAGCCGCGCGTACCCGCACTCCTCCTTCTTTCCCCCCGCGCCTGCGGAGTGGTGCGGCCTCGCGCCGTCGGAAAGGAAGAGGGAGGCAGAGTGAACCATCGCGGGGCGGGGGGGAGCGCGGCCGGCGGAGGTACCGCTGAGGGAGGCGGGGGTTCTAGCACGGGCTGGCAGGGGACGCTGCTCCAGCGGGGCGGGCCGTGCTGGCAATGGCGGCGCTGGGCGCTTCCGTGGCGCTGGGGTTTGGCTCCTGGTTTACACGTTAAAAGTAGCCACGGGCCTCGAAATACCCGGGGTGTTCGGTAGCGCTTGTTCCCGGGGGAAATTATCCTGCACCTGGTTTTGTCGCACACGAGGTATCGGGCGTTGTTGGGTCGGACAGGACGGCTCGGCACCGGGTGACGGCATTTCAGTAAAGGCTGCGTGGGGCTGCGGGACGAGCTGCCTGACAGAGCTCTGCAGTCATATTATATGTGCGTTTGGAGATATATGTATATACACTGATAAAATATCCTATACGTTATTATACGCGTGCATAATAATACATATAAAATACATTATCTTACACATTGTATATGGTATACAGCATATATAGTTTATCTATAAAACATTTATGTTATACTCTATAAATACACATATAATATGATTGCCAAGGTGTTTTGTATTCTATATTATATATAGAATATGTAATATTCTTTATATATATATATGTAACTTGCATTATATAATGCATAGTATGATATTTATATAATACATATTTTTTATTCACACATACACACACACACACACAGAGCCTATTTTATACAGTCCAGGTTAAGTGTTTTAAAAAACTGAAATGGAATATTTGGGTCAGGATTTAAAACAGACTCCTTTAAAATATTTTTCAATAATTAAATTTAATAATTGCATAAAATACATATAAATATAATATGTGATTGTTTATTATTTTTATTCCCTATCCTAAATGTTCTTGGCCAGGCTGGATGCCAGTCTCTGCTGCCCGGTCTAATGAAACATGTCCCTGCACATGGGCAGGGATTGTTGGAATGAGATGATCTTTAAGGTCCCTTCCAACCCAGGCCTTTCTGTGGTTCCTTGGCATTTTTCAGTAACACTGCTGGGTATTTTAGCAGGAGTGCCCAGCAGCCCCTCATGGTTTTCATACAACTCTCCATTTTACCAAGGAGCTGGGGATATCAAGTGGCTCTTTGGACAAGGCAAAAAGCAGGCAACCTGTTGAAGCCTGTGTTGTAGGTGTTGGCAGAGCTGTACTGCAGCCACTACCCTGCTCCAGCATGTCAGATGTGTGCAACCAGACTGGCTGTGGACCTGGCAGTGGCCAAGACAAGGAAAAGAGACTACAGCATAGTACAGCACCACCACTGCTTGGCATAGTCCTCTGCTCCATCCTGAAGTCCTTGTTCTCAGCAGGGGCCTTCTGCCATCACTTGCTGTGCCTCTTGATATGCGGGGTCTGGTGGTGGTGCCTTCAACGGAGGTGGTGCTGTGCTTCATATCTTGCTCAAGCTACTTGAGATACTGTCCCCTGACAGTGTAATTACCCAAGGCTGATAAAGGGTAGGTGGAGGTGGAAAGAGGAGTCTTGTCCTAGATGTGTAATTACATTGGTAGCAGAACCAGGACAAGTTTATTGACTCCTCTTTGAGGTTTCTAGACCTTTCTGCCTGACATGGAGGTTGAGATGACAATATCCTCTACTTGGTAATGGTGGGACATCTGCTTTTCTGGTGAACACACACTTTTTTCCCTTAGGAGAATGAAGCTGTTAATGCTCATTGTTTCTGTCTCCAGCCTGCTGGTGGTTAAAGCTCCAGGGGAAACTTTTCAGCAAAACCAGAGAGTGCTTCACAGTCCACAGTGGTGCGAAGTCATATTTATCAGCAGCTTAATCTAGAAGAGTCCACTAGAGGCATTCCCAAAGTGAACATGTTTCTTTGCCATTATCTGCCATAACTCATACTGTTCCTTGTTACAGACACAGAATCTATATCCCTTTCTTCAGGGTTCAAAATAGTCTGTCATGTAAAAAGCAAGTTATTAATTTAATGTTCTTGGAAGGTTTTCCACATTGGCTGCTTTATTGTTGTGTTTGTCTTTCCCCACCCCCTCCACCCCGCTCCATTTACAGGAAGGTGCTTGATTATTGCCACCATGTCCTCACAGTGCTCACAGGATCTGTTAAAGATTGCAAATCTTCATCTCCGGAGTCTGAATTTAGGTCTACATTTACAAAACCACAGAAGGGCTTTCAGCAAGTCACTGCCTGCATGTCGAAGGAAAGTAGTTGTTACAGGTATTGGCTTAGTGTCCCCTCTTGGTGTGGGGACTCAGTTTGTGTGGAAGCACCTTCTGGAAGGAGGCAGTGGGATTACATCACTAGATGGGGAAGAATATGCAGGCATCCCATGTAGAGTGGCTGCGTGTGTACCAAGGGGAAACAAGGAGGGTGAATTCAGTGAAGAGAGCTTTGTGTCCAAGTCAGAGATCAAGTCCATGAGTTCTGCCACCGTGATGGCCATCGGAGCTGCAGAGCTTGCAATGAAGGACTCTGGCTGGTCTCCCCAGTCTGAACAGGACCGCTTAACTGCCGGTGTGGCAATTGGGATGGGAATGGTTCCACTGGAAGAAATTTCTGACACAGCTGCCTTATTTAAAGCAAAGGGTTACAATAAAGTCAGCCCGTTTTTTGTCCCAAAGATTTTAGTCAATATGGCAGCAGGCCACATCAGCATTAAATACCAGCTGAAAGGGCCGAACCATGCTGTGTCGACGGCTTGTACCACGGGTGCACATGCCGTTGGAGACTCCTTTAGATTCATTGCTGCTGGTGATGCTGATGTCATGTTGGCTGGAGGAACTGAGGCTTGCATTAGCCCTTTGTCTTTGGCTGGATTCGCAAGAGCCCGCGCCCTCAGCACGAGTTTTAACTCAAGCCCTAAAACGGCCTGTCGCCCCTTTGATTCGCAGAGGGAGGGGTTTGTAATGGGAGAGGGTGCTGCTGTGCTGCTCTTGGAAGAGTATGGACATGCCATGCAAAGAGGTGCCAGGATCTATGCGGAGGTTTTGGGGTATGGACTGTCTGGTGATGCTTGCCACATAACAGCACCTAATCCCGAGGGAGATGGTGCATTCAGGTAAGAGCACTGTGTTGATTATAATGGCTACTTCATACGTTAATTGTAGTGGGTACATTTGTTTCTGTCATGGTATATAGACAATTTTTTCATAGAGAAGGGATGTTCAATCTTGAATTAATATTCCAAAGTCTTGAAAATCCGGAAGATGAAAGAGCTGGTAACGTTGTGCCTCGATTCTATTTTTATAGTAGGAGGATGAAGTCCAGTTCTCGTTGGAATCAACCTTTTCCATAGAGTTATGAAAGCCGCCTCTGTGTGAAAACATTTTTCTTTTGCTGCATACAGCTGTTCATATAAATAAGTCTCAATGGAAACTTCTTTTTAAGATGTTTCTGGTGAGATAGAATCTTTTCAGGTTCTCCTTCACTCTTTTTCCATCAAGAAGGTAGACCCACCCCCCGCAAAAGCATGTTATTTGTTGCGAGAAACCTCAGGTGATGAAAGCTGTAGAGCACTTAGAAGATCTAGTATGTTAGAATATTCAGTTTTTCATTCAGATGCAGCTAAGAGCATTGGTGAAGGAGCATAGCAGAAATACACTTTAGTACTGTTTAGGGAGGGGGCAAGGCCTCAGCAGTGTTTGTATCATCAAAACCCATTCACAAGTAGATGATACTCATCTAATCATTATCACTGACCTAATTAAATTGTCAGCTATATTACACGTGGAACCTTTGCGTAGGCTGAGTACTATTGCTGGCATTGGAATATTTAGTAAAGATTTAGTTTGCCTTATTCTGAATGTATGTGAATATTTAGCACCAAAATTCAAAATATCGCTGCACAAATAGATCAAACTTCTGCATGGTATTGTAAAGCTGTGTTTGCATCTTTATAAGGTTAACAGATTTTTCTAGAAGTGTAAATATACCGTGTTCCCATCTATACTCTTTGATTTATATTTAATTGTTCTGCAGACTTAGGTGTGAGATGAGTAATCAGGAGTGTCTTATTTCATATTTTTAGACTTGTTTACCCATTGAGATTATATGACAGTATATTGTAATAGAATTTTTGTGTATTTTATTATTGCAGTAGCATGTAAATTAAATTCACAGTAGGAAGAGTTGAAAGTTGCTGGGTATCTCCAAAACGTTAAGCATGTCCACCCTTGAGATAAGATAATACATTTTAATACTGTCTTCAAGCCAGTATTTTGTTACTGCAGTAGTATATGGATTAAATCTGGAATGTATGTGCTTATCTCACTCTTCTGTAGGAATTTGATTTGCCACATCAAGAAAAATCAGAGGAGTATGTTTTTTGTCATCTTCTAATAACTGCTTCTGTTGGAGGCTAATACGTATGTTGAAAGAAACCAGCAGGAAAGGAGAGGCAAAGCCAGACTCAGAATTGGGGATATAAAGAGTGTCCTACACAAGTAATCTGGTATCTCCTTAAGTGAATAAGTTCATTGCAGATAATGTATTTAACTAAATTAATTTATCTCATAGTTATCAGTAATCTCTTTTGCCTGAATATTGACTCACTATCTAGTGACAGTGAGTGCCAGTGGCCTCCACCCTAAGCTAAGCTGGGTGCTTCTAAAGGGGCATTTAGCAGGCTGTAGGAAGCTGTAGCAGAGATATTTAAATATGTCCAGAAGCCTGTGCTATCTGGTTTTGATCTTCATTTTATTTCCTTATTTTTCATAAATTTCAAAAGGGTCAGTGGTCTTTTGCTCAGAGGTACTTCTTTGTTATGTGCAAGGAGGGATGTCTGATTCATCCCTTTCTTTGAGGGAAATCTATGAGAAACTGCAGTATGGAACTGTGTTGATACTTGCATGGTTTTAATAAAAAAACATGTTTTAAAGAGGCAATCACAGTGCACAAGTCATCGCAACATTCCATGCCAGGGGTTAGAAGAGTGTGACTTTCAGTAAATTTCATTATAAAATGAAATATAGGGATTTGTGCTATCTCCTTGACATTTTCTAGTCTCTGGAAAGCATACAAAAGAAGCTCATGTGGAGGATGACTGCAGATGTTTTTTTCATTTGCCAGTATTTTTGTTGGGGAAAGCGTATCTGAACTTTTGTAATAATATTGCTAGTTATTTCTCTCTCAAATGTTTTCAAATTTTGTGGTGAAAAGGGTGTTTGATACATTAATGTAGTCTGTAGAGACTGATTTTCATATCTTCTTTTCTTCTTCTTTGTATTTTTCCTAGATGTGGAATTTTTAACATCAAGTCTGATTTTATAGTGGGCCTTACTTCTATTGTCTTCCTCTGGTACCAAATGTAGATGCTAATGTGTTTAGTGAGATGAGTTAACCTCTTGTCATTTACATCTCTGCTAAAGCAGATTTTCACGCTTGACAGACATTTTAAAACAACCTATACATTTTCTTTTGGTTTGTACATTTGACAAAAATACATTGGGCAAATCAGCATTCTGTTGTCTTTTTTTCCCTTAGGTGCATGTCTGCAGCAATAAAAGATTCTGGGATCAAACCTGAAGATGTAACATATGTCAATGCACATGCAACTTCTACACCTCTAGGAGATGCTGCTGAGAATCAAGCAATCAAGAGACTTTTTAAAGATCACTCACGTAATATTGCAGTTTCCTCTACAAAAGGAGCAACGGGACATCTCTTGGGGGCTGCAGGAGCTATTGAGGCAGCTTTTACTGCACTGTCCTGCTACCACGGGATGTTGCCACCTACTCTAAACTTAGAGAAAACAGAGGCAGAGTTTGATCTCAATTATGTTCCATTGACAGCTCAGGAGTGGAAAACTGACAAACGGCGTATAGCGCTCACAAATTCATTTGGCTTTGGTGGCACTAATGCAACTTTGTGCTTTGCAAGTGTTTAACTTATGCTGTGAATGGTGTGAAGAAATGGCACCAATGCTGATTTTCTGTACTGCTGTCCCTGGTGTGTTCTGTAATCTTTTCTCAGCTTTAAGAATTGCTCATTTGATACATAAGAACTTTATTCACCCTAATGTTTACACCAATTCTCTTAGAAAGAGGGAACTTCTTTTACTCATTTTAATAAAAATAAATAAAAGATCTATTTTTTGTGTGATGAAGAAGTTTTTATTCTTGACTAGAGCAAGAGATGGTTAAACTGTGTGAGAAAAAATTTTCTGTGCATGTGACAAAAAAAAATTGTTTGGAATCATTTATACAAAAGAGAGGCTGGCTAACAAGTTAGGACTCCACACGTGATGAATTAACTACCTGGTAATACAAGATTTGTGACTGAGCTCCCCTTTGTTACCCACTCCATATAGAATTCTGCCTTTTTCCTCATGGTGAGTTGTCTCAAATTTCATAGATTTATGTACATTCTTCCACACAGGTGGTATTCAGGGGACAATAATATAGACAGACATTCGTAAGATTTCTGGCAGTGGTTCATTTTCTTTTCACCTTTATTCATTTTCATTTGTTGTGTTTCCTTGTTAGCCATGGGCTAACATTGAAGGATGCATACAGCATGGCCTGTACATCTTCCATGTGGCACAGAGATAGAATTAGTAGGTCATGACCTGTTGTGTTCTGAGATTCTGTACAAGCATAGTAAGTTAGATGTTCAAGTATGGCATTGAAGATTTCAAAAATAGTTATACAGAAAGGAATAAGTATATCCTTGGGAAGTATCTGTTTTTTTCTGCCAAAATGGAAAAGTAGAACTAGCAAAATTAGTGAAACAGGGCCTCTTCTAGGAAGAAAAATTGTCTTTAAGAAATAAATCTGAAAGAACAGGAACACTATACTTAAAGTCAACATATTGATGAGAATGTAGTTTTGCAAAGAAAAAGTAAAGGACTTTGTCTATTCCTCCTGGTACCAGCCAAGCATCTTAGCCAAATAATGGCTTGGTCAATAGCGCAGATGTGAGTGACATTTGATATTGGTGGGTTAGTTCATTAAAAAACTTCACCAGTGTTCTTTTTGAAATTGTCAGTCTTAGCCTCTGACCTGTGTAGGTGAAGGCAAAGTAACTCACTAGATTTTAAATAAACGACATAAAAAGTAGCTGCACTTGTAAGTAAATTCCATTCTGGAATGAGCTTACTAATGGGCTATCATAAGGCTGAGCTGTACCCTGAAATCTCATTATTTACACAAATGGTCTGAATGCTGATATTGAACAGCATAATTTTTGCATTTGCTGTCTTTACTGAATAGAAAGCTAAAGAGGCTGTTGTGAAAAATGCAGTTGGAGAATGATTGAGACTGTATCAGGAGCTGAGTTCATGCAGAACAATGCAGCCCAGAACAGATTAATGAATGAGAAGCGTGAAAGTAAAATGATAGATTAGCAAAGGGAAAATGTGAAAGCATGCAGGCAAGATAGAGTATGGGAGTTTGCTGTCAGGGAAAATACCAACAACTCTCTTAGCTTATTGTTAATTAACAATGGCAGTACAATGAATGAGAATCTGGATTGCATGCAACATAAAAGGCAGAATATAAAATTCAACAATACCCTCTGCAAATTATATGCAAAAAGAAATTGATGTAAAGAATTCAGACTCCAGGAGAGAGAGCAGGAGGGGGGTGAATGTGGAGGAAATCATCCAGCAAGCTTCTTCTGGAGACTGTTTTTTCAGGTAGCTGTGATTCTGGGCAGAATAAGGGAAGATTAGATAGTGCTGCATTGTTGTGGACTGGAAGTACAGTCTAACTAAACTCACCCAGTTTTGTTACCGAGCTGGAAGCCTGTAATTAATACTGTGGCAGAGATGCCTCCTTTTCCCTCTGATAGCAGAGATCGTGGCCCCAGGAGTGTTGGGTGCAGGCTGCAGTGTGCCAACCATGGAAAGTTAGATTATACTGTCACAGAGAAAAATGAAACAGAAACTGAAATGATGAAAAGGTTTATTTCTCTCTTCAGCCCACTGCAATTTAATCATCTGATGCAGGTAACCTTTAAACCATGAAAGCTTTGTGGCAATAGTTATTTTAGGTGTTTTGATTATGGATCATTTTAAGACACCTAGATGCAGTAGTAGTGTACCCTTTAGGGAAACTGGATTTATTAAAAAAAATAAAATAATAGAGCCCAAGTTTAACCCCTGTCTATTTGAAATTTGCTCATATAGTTTTCATTTTTATGTACTTTTTTTTGAATCATCTCTTTTTGTCACATACCCACTGAGCTGATCAGAGACTACTTACTGCTAATTACTTCTTTATTATGGTAGCTGCAAACATAAAAGGAAAATAGATCTGTGTTGCTAAACTGTTAAGTGAGGAAATTGAGCAACGTGTGAAAACAATGCTCTCCCTTAAAATGCTCTTTTCATCTTCAATAATTGAGAGAGCTAAGCATCCAGAGTCTGGATTAAAAATGCTTCATATTTAG
Organism: Phylloscopus trochilus trochilus; assembly: GCA_016584745.2. Classification (NCBI taxonomy): domain Eukaryota; kingdom Metazoa; phylum Chordata; class Aves; order Passeriformes; family Phylloscopidae; genus Phylloscopus; species Phylloscopus trochilus. Next base: position 39,128,881 of record WQNJ02000546.1, read on the forward strand.
ACGTGTAAGTCTGGAATTACTAACCATCTCATAAACAAAACTCGGAGATGCTGGTAGAGTGTTTATTTTGAAGCCTACTTCCCAAGTGGTCCAACACACTTCTGAGAGCCAAATGCTCCAGGCAGGATCAGAGAGTGGCTGAGGCTGGAGATTGCCTAGTCCAGCCCCACTGCTCCAAGCAGGGCCAGCTAGAGGAGGTTGCTCAAGGCTGTGTCCTGCTGGGTTTTGAGTATCTCCCAGGTGAAGACTCCACAACCTCTCTAGGGAACCTCTGCTAGTGCTTGGTCACTCTCACTGTAAGAAATTTCTCACATTTCAGTGGAATTTCCTGTATTTAAATTTGTGGCCATTGCCTCTTATCCTTTCAGCAGACACTACTGAGAAGAGTCTGGCTCCCTCTTCTTCCTTGTTCCATCAGGTATTTAATCATGTTGATAAGACCTCACTGGAACTTTGTCTCATCCAGGCCAAACAGTCCCAGCTCCCTTATCCTCTCCTCCCGTGTCAGATCCCCCAGGTCCTTTATCATTTTGTGGCCCTTCACTGGACTTTTTCCAGTATGAATATGTTTCTCATGTACTGGGGAGTGCAGGACTGAACCCAACTCTGCAGATATATCTCTGATGAGTAGGGGGGAAGGATCATCTCACATGAGCTGCTGCTGCTACCCTTCCTGGTGCCCACAATGATTTTGGTCTTCTTTACTGCAAAGGCAGCAGGTCCATGAGGACCACTGGACTTTTTTTGTCAACCTGCTTTCCAGCTGGTTAAAATATTGTTTAGATTTGAATCAAGGATTTTAACTTAAGCTAATATTTTTTAGAAATAAATGCATTTGAAACAAAAATTGGAATTATGGTAACTGACCTGGACTCATTTACTTAGAGGAACCTGATAAAAATATGTGTTATAAAAAATGTAAACAGCATATGCTTGCTGAATTCTTACAAAGATCAAGCCACTGCTTAGGGTTATTTTTTGTCTCCAGAAGCAGGTTTTTTAAATGATAAACCTAATTTTATTTCAGACCTTTGCAACTTGTTCTGCCAGTGTAGAGAGCAAATATTCCTCATGTTAGTTTACTGCAGATCACTTTAGTTGGTGTGAAGAAGTTTTTTACTTAGGTATACAGCATATTTTTAGCTACTGAATGAATTTGTCTTTCCAGGTTGTAAATGATTTCAAATTAAATCCAGATAAAGCTTGAAAGAAGCCCTGAGCAAAAGCTTTTATTTTTGAGTAGAGTAGAAATGGGATTCGTAGTTTACAAATATGATAATAAAAATCAACAATAGGTATATACTATAGTTATTTCAAGGCATCTATGGCATTCTTTTGAACAAAAAGCTAACTAACACAGAGACTACCTTTAGATGCAAGTCAGCATGATTTCCTGCTTACCAGCTGATGATAGTTTGCCTTTCTCTAGCACGGACACTCTGAGTGTACTTTGGATCATGTTTCATGATTTCTCAAGCCATGAGTGGGTCTGTAGTGAGAAATGTGTACTGCAAAACCATGGGTGGCTGAAGATCAACCTTGTCCTGTCACCCTTCCCACCATGCCTGACAGCCAGGGCCATGGATGGGACATCCATGCTGGGGGTCTGTGCCAAGTCCCTCGGTGATGTCAGAGTGTTTGGGGTGGCATCTTTGTGGGACCACCCTTTGGACTTCTGTGACCAGAAGGGGAATGGGAAAACAGTCGGTACAGAAACATCCAGGGAGTTTGTTCCCAGTTCTCTGTGACCTAGTTAGTCTTTCCTTTTGTGTTTCAATGAATTCAAAAGCAGACTTTAAGGACAGTTGGATGGTGCAGTATATTTGTTGAAATAAAGAGAAAAGTATCTGTGATAAGAAACATGAGAAGTTCTACTGATTTTAAAATGTTGTTGGAAGTGTTCTAGGAGGTGGATTTTTGGAAAGCAAAGAGCAATATCTCAGAGGTAATGTGAAAAACAACTGGTATGCAATTAATTTTGCTATTGGTTGTTTAACATATACTTTTTACTTAGTAAAGCTTTACAATGATTGTTGATGTTGGAAAAAAACCCTAAATTTATTTATATTTTCAGGTAAATGCTGGTCTTCTATTAGAATATAGTCAGGAGAGGAGGCATTTTACTAGGTTTTGAGGACTATATGGAGCATTTCTACTCTGGACAGTTTCTGAGAAAAGGTTTCTAAATACTTTTTTTCCCCCCAAAACTGTAGGATTTAGATTGGCAAATGCTCTTCTTGTTCTGAAGCTGACATATATGTTGTGGTATCAGAGAATGAAAAGAATGTACAAAGAATTGATAACTTTTTCTCTCCCCCCTTTTTTTTCTAATCTTCACTCTCTAGCATCCTTTCCTAATTTATGTAAATAATACATAACCATTAGCTTTTGCTTTCTGAAAAGAAAAAAAAATCCAACTCTGGCTGTAGTTTTTCAGTTTGAATCATGGGGGTAAGTATAATTTTAAAACAATAAACATCCCAAACTTTGGAATGTATAAACCTTGTTTTATAGAAGTGCATATTTTGAGGAGAAGCACAGTGTTTCAAATTTGGCTGATACAGTGAAATATATTGCAGAATGAAAATGATTTGTGCTTTTAAAGGCATGTAAAAATCCTGATGTCTCTGATTTCCTCTGATGGTCTTTGGACAATGGCTTGTGAAAACCCACCACTTTAGCTTCTTCTGTAGCAGTAAAAATGGATGAACTTGCTTGCATGGTACCTGATATTTCTGTCAGAGACCCTCTGTGCAACTTAAATTATAAATATTCTTACTGTCCTTCATTTTCAATATGTAAATCACATTTCACCTGGAACAAAATGACATTTCATCTTTAAGTAGCACTGTGAGTTTGGGCAAGTCTTCCAGGGCTTCTGCTTGTCATCTGGACACAGTCAAACTTTTCTATCTCTTACCATGTGGGGAAAGTAACTACCCTCAAGATTCGGATAGCAATGTTGGCTCATACTCACTGGCTAGCCTTCACAAAATAGGAAAGTGAAGATAGAATTATCATTTATCACAGCTAAGACCATAGTGAAAATATTTCTTCCTTCTGGATATTTCCAGCAATATCATAAAGATTTTAAAGTTAATTAGCTTAGATTTGTAATGATGGTTCTGTATGTATCACAGTTTGAGGGATATACCTTTAGTTCCTTTTTAATCTATTTTTATTTTAAGATGGGCTCCTGTATGTTTTCTAAAGCTAGCAGCAGTAGTGAAAAAAACTAGGATGAAAGCAGTTTTATAACCTAAGCAAAATGTGCAATAATATCTGCTTGGGCAGTAGACACCACTCCAAATTTTGTAACAATGATGAATAATTTTAACTTGATAGAGAGCCAATTTCCTACCTGCAGTTATTGAACTGTACAGAAATATGCCAATATCAATTACTTAGAGCCAGTACCTCTGTATAGGAGGCACAATTATTTTAGTATGATAGCTAATACACAGCTAATATATCAAACTGGTAGCATATAGGCTATTGTAGCCCAAGGTCTCCAACAAAATATAATAGGAATGAAGTGAAATAAAATAGCAATAAGAAGGATTGAAAAAAGACCTATGCTCATGAAGAGCAGAAGAAATGCAAACAAGGAACTATAATTGAAAAAGAGATTAATATTTTTTAATATGTGTCTTGTAGTTCTCCTAGAGTGCTGTAAAGCAGATCAGATGCTAAATAGCTGGACATCTATGTGATAGTTAATATAATTTTGTAGTTTTCCTCTTTCTGTCATTGTCAGGATTTTGATGTTAAAATGTTATTGCTCTAAGCAGCAGTCAGTTGTTTCATGCTCAATGGACTATTTCCTAGAGTTCAGAATGCCATCAGTCTCTGGGCTGAAACAAGACATAAAATGTATTCTAGGAATTCATTTAAGAGTCAATTCTCATGATGTTTTGAGTTTGAAGGAAGGAAGGAAGGAAGGAAGGAAGGAAGGAAGGAAGGAAGGATAGAAAGAGGAAGATGGATTGCTGACACTGAGCTTGATATGGGATATTTGTATATAAGTTCTGAAAGAGTGTCAAAAAGCAATAATTCTATCTGCAATTTAATTATTTTTATATGAGTATTATAATTTCTTATTTTCTCCTGAAGACTTTTTCTGAGAATGGTGTCTCCCCTAGGGAGGTTTACATGTAGCTTGGTATCATTTATCTGTATTTAATATGGATTTTTTTTCGAATCACCTAGGAATGCTCAAGGAATTTCTTAAATCAGTGGTGGCAATACTCTTGGCTCTTAAGAAAATTCAACCACCTCCATTACCATTTCTATTGGGAACAGCCAAATTCTTCACACTTGGTGAATATCCTAAAGCCTTGGGTAAGTGCAGGAGGACAGGACAGTAAAACTGAGGTTGAACTTTGCTGGTCCTGATCTAACAAAACCCAATCTGCAACAAGCCCAGGGTGGATAAAGAGAAATGCTGCTGGCAGCAACACACCAAAAGGAGTCTCTGGAGCCAGGCTTGTCCCAACACTGCCCTTTAGCTATCCATTCCTTACACACTAAAAATTACTTACATACTGACATCAAATAACTCACCCCAATGATAGGCTTATCTCAGCTTTGTCTATTGAAACATCAATGGACAGAATGACTCCTCTCTTGGATGGAAAGTAAAGGCCAGAGCTGTGCATAAGTGGGTAAAACTGAGTCTGATCTAAATCCCATAAGTCATCCTTTGGTTTAAAAAAGAATAGTCTTAAACATACCTTTAATTTAAGTGCTAGATGGGGGACGTTACTGATTTTCACTCTTTGTATCAGAACGTAAGGGAGCTGCCTCTATTTCCCTTTTTGGAAAAAAAAAGAGAATAACAACCTTTATCATGGATGCAAGTCAGTTTTTGTCAGTGCGTTTTTTCACATTAATGTAGGCAAATTACTCATTGCACAAGCCCTTCTTAGCAGACTATGTGGGGGTGGAATTTATAGAAATAACTCTCGCTGAATTTCTTCAATAACACAGAGGGAAGGATTCAGATGAATTTAGAATTAAAAAAAAAAAAAAGATAGCCAGAAGTTCTAAGAAAAGCAGATTCCTGAGACTGCTAAAAATTGTATAGGGAGTCTAACAGAGCAATGAAGATGAGGAGTAATAATTTCTCTATTCACATCTGTTTCAGAGACATTCTCTGTGTAAATCAGCAATATAAGGTGGTAAGAGAGTAGAGGACACCTTTGTTCTGTTTTAGATAGCTGAAATGTGTGTGGAAGAGAGTGTTCGGAATAACAATTGTTGAAGCCCTTGGAAATAATAGAACATGCTCCCCTAGAGGCAACTGCAATATCCAGCAAACTAGGTGAAGTTACCGCTGGATGCATTTGGGATTCTTGCCAATGTCATGCTTATAATAGGAGTGAATAACTTGGCCTTTATTCAATTAATTAGTCTTTGTTTCTCCTCTGACTGGCAATGATTGGTTGTGATGGTTGTGTTTTGAATGTGAGTGCCTTTCTGCCAGGAAATGGACTGACACAAAAGATCTCCTTCCCAAGGGTCACCTTGCCTGAAATAATCATGCTTACTTAAAACCTTAGCTGTATTTACTATTTAGAACCACAAATTTTACAGGGCTCCAAGAAAGAATGTGTATCTGGTCACCAGGTCACTGGGACATCCTAATTTCAGTACTGAATGATTTGTTCCTAGTCTGGAACAACAATGTCCTCTTTAGAAACAGATTAAAAAGGTAGTACTGTGGCTTGCATGCTGTGAGCCAGGGTTTACTGGCTGATAGCCAGGTTCATTTGCCAGCGCACTGGTCTGTCCTGGAATGTTACAGATTCCTGCACTGGGCCAAATTGGTCTGTACCTCATGATGGATGCTATAGGATCACTTTAGGAAGAGCTGTGCTGTAGGAGTTCTGGGAAGAATTTTAATATCTCCTCCACTCAGCTACAGTAGGTCTCCAAAACAAACCTTAAAAATGCCCTGGTTAAAGAGTGTGTGCTTGATCCTCTGGCCATACTGAGTGTAACAAGCTCCAGAGGCATTTCCACCATTAGTAGATGCTCATGAGGAAATGGACTTAGTAGGCTGTTTATGTCTGTGACACATAAGGCCCAAAAGATTGTGTCAGAACAGTCCGAATATTAAATATTTTAAACTACCATCAACTATCAGTCTTATGGGAGGAAATTGAATAGACCTTTGCTGCTTTGCAAAGCAACTACTTCTGCCCTGAGCACTCCTGTTCATCCATCTGTAATGGGTGACACTGGGAGACCAGTGCAGAACCATCAGGAACCACAGAAGAGCATCTTCTGAAACTGGGTAAAACTGGCGAGCCTTCATCTACCGAGAGCAGCCACCCCTGCTCCCCAAACATGCATCAAGCTCAGTTGGGCTTGGCTGGTTAGCCTTAGGGTGAAGCTCGGGGTTTGGCCCAGGGCACGTCTATGCGGGGAGCAGTTCTGCAGGAAGACCTCTTTTCTCCGCCTGGGAAGCGGGAGCGTTTCCCGCGGCGTGCCGCGGTGGGGCCGGCCAAGAGGGGTGACCACACGGTGGCAGCAAAATCCCAGTTATCCCGGAGCTCAGGAATCCCGGGAATATTGGAGCGGCTTGGGTTGGAAGGGACCGCTAGAGGTCACCTTGCCCAGTGGCCTGCAGTGAGCAGGGACACCTCCCACCGGAGCAGGCTGCTCAGTGTCACTGCTTTCCTTCCCAAACCACCACCGAGCCGCTGCTTACAAAGGGAAAGAGCAGGGCAATGCAGACTAAACACATCTCATCCACCCTTTGTTCTTCTTTCATAAAGTTAATCTGAGTTCCTCTGTGTGAATTAAACTCGAGTTTGCACTGACCTACTGAAGGGCACAGACTTTGAAGGGGTCAGCAGCTCTTGAAAGCCTTGATGTTACCCCATTAGGCACTAGAAGCACGGGCAGAGCAGTGAAGAGGGGAAATGATTCCATGTTTCCTAAGCAGCATACTGTACACTTGCTGAGAGGAAGGAAATATGAGAGTAAAGGAAAAGGAATTGTTTAAATATGCTGTAGTGCTTGGATATCTCTGCTGACACAGAGGACAGGAGAGGTCCCTGTTGCTGCTGGCTCTAGCCCTGAAGGAACCATACAGTTTGAAAATAGAAGTATGTTGGGGATAACTCAATATTTGCTGTGACTCACTCTTCTTGTGTTGGACCTTCTTCATGAGTGTTTTAGGATTACTTATTTCCCATTATAAATTGCAAATTAATTGAGACAGCTTAAAAATCCCTCTACTTCACTGGATATTGAATGTGACTCAGACCTTGTTCCTGCTCTTGTTCCTTTCCTCTGTCATCTCTTGACACCTGCATTCTGCATGGAGAGGCCTACAAGACTGAAAGAAAGGAAGACTCCCCTGGGGACTGTTTCAAAAGAAATTCCTAAATTGCATTCATAGGCAAAGGATAACACTTATTGCTTGGTAGGGAAGATTTTTAAAAAACTAACACGAAGACAGTCATTGCTCCTTCCTTGTGCTTCTTTGTAATGGACCAGGTAAAATACACCTAAAAATTTTCAGGGATTTGGTCCCAAAGATACTTTTAGGTGTTTGAAGTTGAATTCCAGAACTGGTCTGGCAGAGGGAGCTACTTACTTCCATGGTTTCTTTAGTGCAAGTGCCAGGCCCCAGGGCTGTGGGCCTCGGGGCTCAGGGCTGGCTCAGAGCTGCTGTAGGGGGGCTGCCTGGTCCTGCTGAGGGGAGAGGCTCTGAGAGGACTGACCCTTGACTGTAGGAGCTGCTTTTGGCTGAGGCCATACTACAAGGCTAAATGCTAGGTCCTGCACTTGGGTCAAAACAGCTCCAGGCAATGCTGCAGGCTTGGGGCAGCCTGGCTGGAAAGCTGCCTGATGCAAAAGGATCTGGGGGTGCTGGTTGACAGCAGCTGAGCATGAGCCAGGGTGTGCCCATGACATCCTGGCCTGTATCAGCAATGGTGTGGGCAGCAGGATCAGGGCAGGGATTGTCCCCCTGCACTCGGCACTGGTGAGGCCGCACCTCAAATCCTGTGTTCAGTTTTGGGGCCCTCACTGCAAGGAAGACACTGAGGGGCTGGAGTGTGTCCAGAGAAGGACAACAGAGCTGATGAAGGGTCTGGAGCACAAGTCCTGTGAGAAATGTCCGAGAGAACAGGTTATTGTTTGGAACTGGCTCAGGGGAGACCTTATCGCTCTCTGTGACTGTGTGACACAGGCTGTAGCAAGGTGGAGGTCAGCCTCTTCTCCCAGGTAACAAGAAAGTAATGGCCTCAAGTTGCCCCAGGGGAGATTTAGATTGGATACTAGGAATTTTTTTTTTTTTTTTATGGAAAGGGTTCTCAAGTATTGGAACAGGCTGCCTGTGGGAGTGGTAGAATCACCATTCCTAGAGGTATTTAAAAGATATGTGGATGTGGCACTTGGGGACACGGTTTAGTTGTGGATTTGGCAGTGTTGGGTTAACAGTTGGACTGGATGATCTTAGAGATCTTTTCCAACATAAACCGTTCTATGATTCTATGAATATCCCCAGGCTGACTCACAGTTACCTAAGATGGTGCTTTTTGAACAACCGGTGAACTCTAGGAATGTTAGAGAGTTCAACTTCAGAAGGCTTTCAGATCCTTTCCTGATTTTCTTGCTCAAAACCAACCTACTGTAAATTGCAAAACTGCTACTGCTTTCAGCAGGAATAAGGCTGTCAGTCTGCTCAAGAGCTCCAGTGCTCTAAGAAACCTGCCTGTTGCTCTAGGTGTGCTTGCACAGTGACTTGCATATCTCAGAAAAAAAAAATTCAATCAGCTGAGAGAGCAAAGTGGGGTTTTTCTCCCTGATTTATGGAGCACATAACCCAAACCAATCTCCTCTAAGCTAATGCAAGAAGTCTAGGATGATTTGGGTGACATCCTAGGATGACTAGGATACTTCTGCAACACACAGGGAACTCTGATAGGTCTCTTATACATACATCCAGGACACAATGATCTTTTTATTAAACTCTAAACACTAACCAACCCTTTGCACATCTATGCATATGCTTGCATGTGTGCCAGGACCCTGTGGGCACCTGTAGGCTGTAACTATCCTGACAGCCCTCAGCTGGGACCCCCCACCCACTGCCCAGGAGCCTATTTAAGCTCAGATGCAGCACTTGGGTTTACCTTGTGTGGTATGAGTTATCTGGGTGTCTTAATTCCAGCCCCCTGCTCTCCCTGATATGCTATATGTGCATCCTGCATTACTGGCAAGTCCCAGTTTATTTCCTAGCTTTTGGCTGAAGATCACCAGATGGTTGACGGGTTCTGTTGCTGTTTATAAAAACATGGCAGACCTAACCAGGGAGATGAGCAAACTTTTGTTAAGAGGGGACTGACTTCAGTGTACAGGTAAATCAGATAGATTGCAATAATGCAATGGTTTTATATTGTTTGCAGTTTCAAAATACCCTGACAAAATATGAGAAGAGCTTGTCTTAGCCCTATGTGTTAGTCTCTTCAGGTAGGCCATATCTAAGGAAACTATCAGTACTTGTGTTGGTTTCTGCATTTTGTTAAAAGTGTAGCCTAATTTAGGGTAGTGCCAAAGGACCCAGAAGGTCAGGACCATTGTGCTAGGTGCTGAAATGCATTCCTTTTCCCAAAATCCAAGCAAATGGACTGATAAAGGAGCCATTCAGAAGATGAGGTAGCGTTGGCCCTAACTGTGCTATTGAGTTGTCCTTTTCAAAACCATTGATTCTCCAAATCAAACAAAATGTCAGTAGGACCCTCAAATTTTCTGTATTCTACCCTGACAGGTTTGAATGAAATTTAGAATACTGGCTGCTCCTCACCAAGAGTACCTTAGGATATTTGATCCTTTGGGTTTTTTTGCTGGTGCTTTGGCCTCTGAAGTTATAGACAGCTCGGAAATATATGCTCTGCTGTCTCTGGGGTTAGTTATTCATCTGTAGGCTTTTCCATCATTATGAAATATGCAGGGTATGGGTTAGGAAGTAAACAGAGAAATAAATTGTTCATTCCCAGCATTTGTTTGAACAGAAACACACTATCTATAACAGATGGAGGGCTCCAAGATTATTCTAGTGATAGATTCTCTTCTCTTTGCTTATTAGTAAGCATTTAAATAAATTATTTGCCAGCTATACAAGTCAGGAATACTTATTTGAGGAAGTAAACAGCATTAACTTGGTCTGTTCTGATGCAAAAGGCCAGGAAAATAATGAAAGTGAAGGAGATTTAGACCAAGGTGTGGAGAACTTAATAAAGTAATGATTAAATAGGCATCATGATAGTAGAATATGAAAAAAAATAAATTCCTTTGAACTGCTTTTTTGTTTATGTATTTTCTCTTTGATACACTTGTCTCTTAAAATGCTTGTGCTTTGTGGTAGCTAGGCTGCTAGTGAGAGAAGGTGTAACAGCAGATACTGAAGAAAAACTTGTGTTCATCATGTTTCCACTATTTTGCTGCATATCTGTTGTTCTCATAAACACTTGTTTCATGAGATTCAGAAGAGTTTTCATTGTCTTCTGGAAGGTGTGTTTTAACAATAGACTTGTTGAAAGAGAAGTTTTCTTGACTGAACCTTTTAAAAGGTGAGTCAGACACACAGAACACCAGAAATCAAATATCTTGGGCAAAACAAAGGGAGCTAGTGAAGTACAATATTATCAGAGAATACGTAGAACACTGAATTGTTCCAGGTCTTGAGAACTAGAGCTGGAATGCATTCCAAGAGGCAGAGTGGATTATGTATCTATTCAGGAGGCTTCTGCAATCCTTATTCTTATGAAAAGTAGGCAATATTTTAATTACCTCTGCAGCCTTCCTGGAGATGTCATGTTAAGCTTAAGCCACTCCCTGTCAGTGCCTTAGTGAATATTCTACACCTGGACTTTCAAGGCTTATCTACAGCCTTATTATTTATGAGACAAAGTCACCATCTCACCAGGCTTCCTAGTGTAGCTATTTTGTGCTTGGTCATAGTTGCATTTAGCAGCTGATAGTGAAGCAAGGTGCTAATACACCTTGGTTTGTCTCCTTCCCCTGCAAAGCTGTGTCCCAAACAGCTGAGAGATGTTTGTTGCTTGGGATCCAGCTTTGTCCATGGCTAGACCATGTTGATGTGTGCTTGCAGAAATTATTCTTGGTCAGAACTTCTTGTTCAGTATTATACACTACTCATGACAACAATATAATGGCATGCTGCACATAAAGCCTAGAAACCTTCATAAAATTCTTAACAAACACCATAAGTACAGGTGAATTTTCCCTCAGTGCTTTCCCTCTTGCTTGGAACTATTCACAATATTTCAACTTGTCTCTTATTCTTCCTCTTCTCTGGTTATTTTTTATCTTGAGCCAATCACCATGTATGTTGCCACAGATTTAGTTCTTTCAGATTTTCCTGTCAACCTTATTTCTGGCTTGGAGTAATTAAAAATAGCAACAATAAATAACAATCACCACTTTTTTTCCGTGTGCTTTTTCATATTTTTCAAAATATTTAATTTCTGGAGGGGTTTTCTGCTGTAAGAATCCTGAACTTTTGTTTGAAAGTTTTCATATTCTGTTTTTTCTTTAAAAAAAAGCAGACTCAGGTTGTACCAAAAAGTCAAGTAATTGAGTACTAATCTCAAACTGATATCTTGTCAAGATCAGAGGGCTTAATAGCCTTGCATCAGTATGACACTGCACTGAAACACAGGGAATGGTTCAGAACACAGAAAGAATTTTGTTATATCTCCTACCTTTTCCAACCATGTCATGCTTGTGATACCAGTAAGTTCTTTGACATTGTCACTGGGGGCTCTTTTGTATTAATGCAGACTAGGGCTATCTTTCAGTGTGCTGTTTCCAGTAAGGCTGGGATACCTGATAAAATTGTGAGAGTAAATGTCATCTGCAGAAGGCTTGTGGATATGCTGGCCTGACAGAGCAAAAGGAAACCTGTATTTGTCTGAAACTGAAAATCAGGAGGCTAAATTTTTAAGTATGTATTCTGTGAGAAGTGGTTTGTGTGAAGCATAGTATTTGGATGGGGGGGCTGGAATATTTTTGTGTGAATTAAGAACCTGTCTGGGCTGCTAATATTGAAGGCATTTTGGTCAATCAAGTTCAAGATGAAATAGGAACATGAACAGTGACTTGAGAATCGGGCTATAGGTTAGGAATTATCTTGTCCTCAGGGAATTACTCCAGAAAAGGTTTGGTGATAATTGGTGATAAAAATCCCAACCCTCAAACCAACAAACAACCCAAATAATGGCAATGGTTCTTTAGCCATTCTCCTTTTTAGTCCATCAAGGTTTCTAGAAGTTTTTCCACTTTGGAATATGAATTAGAAATTAAGACCAAAGAGATGGAACTTCATCCAACCTTATTTTTTTTTTTGTGTTCTTTGTAATGATTGATAATAAACTTTTTAAAAATATTCATATAGGAAAAATCTGCTATTTAACTTTCAGAAAAGATGTAGATATATCTACCTGAGCTGTAATTCCTTGTATTCAGACTCAGATCAGAAGTACAAATGTGAATTACAAGAAGGTTTTTCAGTCTCAAAGATCAAACAGAAAAAGAGGTCTGCTTCTTATGTGTAGTGTGGGGGAAAAAAAGATGGAATACAGAGGGGCATTGTAGAAGTAAGTTATCCAGTTTGTAATTTTGGAGGAAAAAGCAGGCTTCAGAGTTCCTCAGAAGTGTTTTAGAGCAGGGTGCCCCAAGAGCTAGGACTGAAGTGATGGCTTAATGGAATCAAAAAGCAAGTCTGTGTTTTCTTGTTTTCCTATTTTTAGTGTCCGTGGTGCTTTGTACCATTCACATTGGTCATGTGAATGAAATGTATGTTCACTGAGGTGATTGTGAGAAGGTATAGCTTTACTAAATGGAGCCATCAATGCTTTTTATTCCATGTGGTAAAGCCCAAAATGCATTTAAACCCCCCTTTTTAGTCTGCATGTGTATTAGTTTCCCTTGAACTTCAGATATTCTTAGCTGCATTACATGCATGAGAATCAATCTGCATATTATGCAACAGGTTTAAATTTAGCAAGGCATGTTAGGAGGCATAAATTTCCCACAGACTCGTGCAGCTTTGGACCTGCCAAACTGACACTAATAGCTGCCAATTATTGCACAAAGAGATGCTGCTTGTTCAAAAAGAAAAAAAAAAAGGTAAATTCTGAGTGAAATCCTAGACCCACTGATATCAGTGGGAGTTTTGCTGCTGAGGATTTCAAAAGCTGATGCCTTCTATCAATTTTTAACAGATAATTAAATAGAGACGATATTTATCTACCAAGATTTAATGTCAAATGCTTAATGTTACGCTTTTTCTGTGTGCAGTAGATGAAGTATTTTCTACTTTTAACAGGCTTACCTGAAAAAATAAAGCAAAATCTGTTTTATATTAAATGTGTTCACTTTCCATAATTTAAAAAGAAAAAAGTAGAGAAAGAACAGAGAAAATCAATATAAAGCCACAGAAGCTCAAAAGCTAGGATTATAAAAATGACACAGAATCAGATGAATCGTTACCCCATCTCCAATAGTGCCTATTCCCTTCTTATTTTTAAAATGGATTTTATTTGATTTTTCAAACTGTGCATAAAATCCTGGTGAAGTTCTCACTGCATTCAAATGTGTCAGCATTTCCATATTGTGATTTGTGATATTGTACTTGGTGTGTTATGCACTAACTGGAACCACTGGGTTAATTAAAAGCTGCAAGTATATACTAACTTTGGGGAAAGCTTGTAAATCTGGGTGCCTGGCATTTGGTTTCTACAAAGCTGAAATAATCAATAGGAAAATGTTGGTAGGCTGAAACTGATTTTTTGCTGAGAAAATATTTTTAATTCATTGGTAAGTCTGTCTGCCTGAAATGCTGTAGTACACTGTGAAAAGAAATATCCATCCCCTTGGAAGTGTTCTGGCCTCCCTGTGCAAAATAAGGCTGTGCTTTGTCCTGTGTTTAGGTGTTCTGTGTATCACAGGAATGTGCAGCAGTCATGGGCAGCAGTCTGGTGGAAAGGTCCAGGCTGTGAGAGATCCATCATTAGCTCCATACCCCTGAAGGCTTTACGTAAAATGGAAAGCATTTCAGGCTTGAGCTCTAACATGTTTTGACACCTTGAGGTTTAAAAGGAGGGAGGGGACAACTTCACATTCAGTAAAATTTGCAACTACTGCAGCATCTGCCCTGACATGGAAACAAATGTTCATGGGTAAGACTTTCCTAATGGAAGAGAAATTCCAATTCCAGATCACATCAGTATTTTATCATATTCTCAAGAAAAATATTTTTGCTTTGGATTAAAACTAAAACAATGTCTGCCCAAGAGCACATCCTATATGAGTAAAGCAGTATTTATTTCTGGTTAGGTTTTATGTAAGCCAAATGAATGTAATGTTGGTTTACTGCTTTGGTCTCTTTTGAGGCTATGCTTTGGTCAAAGAACTGCAGAAAATCTATCTGCTTGACAGATTTCTGATTCCTAACTTATAAACGGATTACATCTGCAATGGATTTAGGTCTCTCTGGCTCAATAGATGCTGCTTTGACCTTGTTGCATGACTTCCATCCTGCTCTGTCTTCTCTTGCCTTACCACGCTTTGCTCCAAACTTACTAGCCAGCTCTCTGTGCCTTTGAGATATTCCTTCTGGTTCACAAGTAAATATGAAAAAGTATACTTGATGAAAGATTCCACCTGATCCCAAGCTGATTGGATGGTTGTGGATCCTGTTACATGTCCAGCCTTGTTAGAATTTTCAAAATTTTGAGCTATGAGTCTTCTGGTCTTTTTGCTGATTGTTTTTTCTCATTCTTCTGGCTTCTGTTAAATTGGAATAAGCAGATTTCCTGCATATCTCTAAAGAAAATGTAAATTTCAGTTCACCTTCTCCACTGGCACATTCTTATTTTTCTTGATCATCTTATTTAACTCACTTGATTTTGTGCTGATATATTTTATAGACATTTTCGTAGAACTAGGTGGAGGTTTTTAAGGATGTGGAGGAAGAACGTGCTTTTTTATAGAACCTGCATATTTTCAGGGATTTCTAGCAGCTTTGGCTATATTTTTTGGGTGGAGGTGAATGGTGGAGGAAAAAGTTATTTATTTTTCATTTTTTTTCTGGAAGATATGGTGCTTGTGACATTGGACTAAGATTTGGAGATGCAGTTTATCTCCCAGCTCTCAACTGGAATTAATCTTTTGCTTCTTCAAAAGTCTGCTTTGAATCAGCGCAGCTCTGACTATGGCACTCACCTTCAGTGTCCTTACACAAGCTCCTCATCCTAATCCAGACAAGCCTGCTATGCATTTTGAGGTTTAATCTGAAAGCGGACTTATGCGGGTCCTTTAAAAAATTCTTTCAAAGTTTTGGTTTGAACAAAACAGAGATAAATCTTTAAATTTTGAAAGGTTCCTGCTTTCATGCAGGATGTAAAGATGAGCTATTAGTCTTGAACAGCACTATAGCACACATCAGAAGGTTCAGTAGACAGGTGTGAAGTATATTTGACAGTGGTCTTATTAACACAGAATTAAATCCATTGGTTGCTACCTGATGGGTAAATTTTGCTGTGCATGTGCATTAGTTTTATTTCAGGGAAAGGTTAGTTAATCTCTGGAGTATAGCCTAGAAATACAGTGTGTGTCTGTGTGAAACTTAAATAACCAGTGATTGAAAATTTTTGGTTCATGAGCAGTGATTGGAAAATCTACTGCCTCCATCAATTTGTTTCTATTTTCAGAAAGCTGTGAAATATCAGACTTGTAGATCCCATCAGTTTTATCAACTTCATGCTGTGCTCTTTGGTTTTATTTCTAATAGGAATTGGAAAGTCTTGTGAATCACTGGAGTTAGAGATTAAGGATCTGTTTTTCAGACAGTTGGGGTCTGAATGCATTTTAATGCTCATTTCACTTGAGGTAGATGCTGTTTTCACAAGTTTGGCAGTTTCCAATTAGAGGAGCTCCAAACAAAAAGTTTTGATTATGTAGAAACTGAAGCATCTCAGAGTCATAATTTCAGCCTTTTAAGCATCTACTTGTTCTTTGGATAGCTGGTGACTAACTTTGCAGTCACATTCCATGCTCCAAGGGAAGAGTGATGGCAGGGGTTTCAGCACTCCCTCCTCTCCTGAGCAACATGTCAGATTTGTGCTTCAGTTTTCTCCTGAATATCCCCGTTTGCCTCGGAGTGGGTAGGCAGACACATAAAGTGGTGGTAGTGTGTGAAATGCCAGCAGCTGTGTATGAGTCTGCTCCCTGGAGCAGCACCACTTATGCCACGTCAGGGTGATTCAGATGCTCCTGAAAATGATTGATTTCACTGTATTACAAAGCAATCATACTTTCTCAGAGGGGTGGTAGAGATGTCTATTTTGTTCCAGAGGCTTGCCTCAATTATATCTTTGTAGTTAGGAACAGACACTGTATAGCATAACCCTACCTGGCATACCATTTTTCCTGGCCAAACTGCTGACTCAAAATCTACTTTGATTATTTTTTTTACAATATGGAATGCCTTTTTTAAAGTTTTCCTTGGCAAAAAGAAATATCTGAGGGTGGATGAGTCATCTTATTTGCCTGAGAAGCATGTTTTATTGTAGGAAACTAACATCTCCTTTCTTAAGGAAAATATGGACATTTGGAAAGTTAAAGAGTAATTCTGCTTTTCTTAGAGCAGAGCCTTTAATGAACTTGAGTCTTTATTATGAGGAAATAATCCCATCTTATGGTGTCTGTTCTAGTTTGGAATAATCAAATGAACATTCTTGGAGCAAAAGCAAGAATAGCTACCACTTCCACATAGCAGAGCCTATGGTGAAGAGCTATCAGGTACTGGGTTTTCCTCGTGCAATTCTTAGTGTGATGGAATTTGGTGACTAGAATATGAAAACCTTTTAGTGTAGCATGGAAGATGGTGGAAAGAAAATAAATATGCATGTAGTGAGATTCTCTTTTGTCATACAGAGCACGAGGAAATCAGAACTGGTGAAGCACACAGATTGTATGAAAGAGAGGTTTCATGTAGTTTTTGTGTTTCCAATTAATTAGCGTGTACTTGTACTTACACTCTGTATAACAAGATGCACACTAGGGTCTGCAGAACTGGTTTCTAAAAATAGGAAGATTTTCAGAATTAAACCATGCATTAAAAGTGCCCTCTGCACACGCGTCATAAAACCCCTCAATTACAAGTTTATATATACTAGGTTGTTTTATTTTGTTGTTTTAATCCTTTAATACATGGGATATATAGTGCTTATTTAGGACAGATTAATTTCATCTCACTTTAGCTGCTTACCAATTAGGCACATAGCTTAAACCTGATGTCTAATTCTTGTCTTGAGTCAAAGGGGAAATAAAAGGAGCTCTGGATGGTTATTCTTCCTGTTCATCTCAGAAGTCTACTTGGGATCATATGAGTTGCTGCTGGAGTTGTCTGCATCTCTTCAGCAAGAGCAGAGTCTACATGACTACATTAGAGTGGACTTTTTATACTGCTAAATTTAGGTGGGATATATCCTGCCTTTAATGGGCAGCTACTCAAGGTTGTTTTAATGCCTCAGTGTTCAGTATACAGTGCTGGTCTTTATTGCCATGTTGGGTAACATCCTATTCAAACCCAGCTCTGAAGAAAGAAGTATTAATTTCCTCTGACTTTTTCTACAGCATTTGTCACTATTTTTTCTCTGTGTTTCACCAACATTGTTCTTATAGCCACCCTGAGACATACTGAGGTACTATAACCCTCATTTTATAAGGCAAATTTCAGTTTTGGCATTTCCTTGGGCTTTGAATATCTGACTTTGCCATTTAAATAATGTACCTTAGTAACATTATTTTTTTTAAAATCAAAGATAAAGCTAGCTATGACAATCTGGTGGTATTGCAGAGTTGTATCTTACTTTCCAACTCACTTTTAGAAGGTTTCTGCTTGGCAGGGAAGACGTCTTCAAGCCTGCCCCTTATTGATAGTAGCCCTGAAAGAAATGCTTGCAGTTGAGTAGGAGAGATCTCCTAACTCATGCAGCCCAGGTCACTGGTGCCCATGAAAATCTGAGTGATAGTACATCTTGTTTCTCACTTTCATCTGGGTCTTCTGTAGTAATCAAGAAATTTCCAGGTAGAAGATCCTATTCTAATATTCAAATATTTTAGTACTGATAACAAAGTTACTAGCACTCAATGCTGAACTTTCCTAGCTTCTCATGGAGAAGTTCTGAAGTACAGGAATAAAGGGAATGACTTAGCTCCCAACCTACATTTTCCTTGCTGATTTAGAGTGGCTTACTGTGTTGTGACTTTGGTCGGGCTGTGAGGATCAAATTAAGTTAAATGTGAAGTATTTTCAGTGCTCCAAAAAAAAATAATTGCAGCCAAGGTTGGAATTTCTCCTCTGTCTATAAGAACTTGCAAATTCTGTCTTCTCAAAAATTACCTAGTTTACAGAGACTTAGTATTCTGTTTTTTCCAGAGCTCTCACAGGCCTTTCTGAAACATGCTAGAGGGGCAGTATGACTCTTAGAGAGAAGTTCCTTCAGCATGAAGATGATGTCAGATTTATGGATCATTCTGGCTAACTAAAGGAAGTTAGAACCACTTAAAGGATTGCTTATATTAATGGCTACAGATAAGTAGGGGATTAAATTATATTCCTTTTCACCATGGGCAGTCTTTTCTAATGTTGACAAGCTTCTTATGGAGATTTGACTCAGTTTAAGCTTCAAAGAAGTGCAAAATTGGTTGCGGTGGTGTTTTGGTTTTTGGTGGTTTTTTTTTCTTTTTTTTTTTTTTTTTTTCTTTCTTTTTTTTTTTTTTCTTTCTTTTTTTTTTTTTTTTTTAATGGAAAGCAGTGATATCTTTCTGCAAGAAGTCTGGTCCAAAGCTTCTGGAAAACACTCATGTTGAAGAAGATCAAGGAGGACTTTATCCTAAGTGGTGGAAGCCATGAGCAATGGAAAAGAGAGGTTTTTGACAGGAAATACTGAGAAAATGTTTTGTCAGTGCCTGCAAGTAGAACTGCTTGTTTGCTGAGAAACTTCTGTAATGTAAAAAGGGAGCTTTTCAGTGCACATATAGCAAGCAAAAATTGTGTTCATGGTATACCATTTCTGTAGAATTCTTGGTTAAAATAAAAATAAGCGCTGAACTCATGAGCATATGAAGTAGGAATTTTAGCACTGACTGCATGTTGGCTACCAAAATGAAATTATTGTTGCATTATGTTACAGTGAAAAGTTCCTATGAAAACTCTTGTTGAGGTCAGGGGTATACTTTTGGGATAGATTGTAGGGCATAAACTGAAAAATTATATTTAACATGCTATTCTACTTCTCATTCTAAACAAAAGAGAAAGTTTTGTTGGAGATTTTCTAAGTCGCCATGGCAAAAATGTTCAGTTTATTTGCTACATACTGTTAGTGTTACTTATATGTTTTGCAATTCATAAATCTAGCAAGCAAGTATTTTCTTGCTTGCTAGATATGAGTGTGGACTATCTCAGACTGTTGGAAAAAAAAAAAAAAAGAGGTTACTGAAATAACCCAGACAACTTTTCTTCTATTTGTTATTTTCTGATTTCAGTTTTTCATGTGTGATTTTAAGTTCTCCCTCAAAGATCTGAGTGAGACCTGTGGCTTACAGGTTTCATTGGTCGTGATCTAAATATCTTGTGTGATGTTTCCACACTTTCTGATGTTTAGAATTTTTTGTCAAAGTTAAGTGTTCTTTAACATTATGAACTATCATTATTCAAGGTCCATGAATTGCAAAGAAGTTTGAAGAACTGCATGATAAAAAGATGCCTGTACTTTAATATTACTTGATGAGATGGCAAATATTCTTTCTAAAATCAAAAAGATTGTTTTATTAACCTATACAATCTTTAGGTGTCAAGAAACATATAAAGTCTTATTAATGATACATAAGAACTCATTTTTAGTCTCCTAAGTTAGATATTTTCTTTAGAAATGCCCACTGGAAATTAATCTGATGCGAGCATCATAATTTGAGTGTTCTTGTGCCTATACATGGGAAAATGTTTTTATCTTTATATCGCTGCTAGAAAGCCTGCATTGCTGGTAGCTGGGCAGTTTTGAAATTGATTGATTTTTTTCTGCCGTTATCTTTTTTATAATGAAAGGGATCCCTAGCAAAGGCTACAAAACTCTATGTTGTGAGGCTGTGTAAACCTGGCTGTGATTCCATCCACTGTGGTTCCATCAAAGGAAATCAGTTTTGAAACTTCCTTTTATCTGAACTTAAGGTTTTGATAAGGACTGGTGAAGTTGCTCGCTTACTTCTGCATTCCTCTTTTCCTGCCATACTGCACATAACTCTTCCTTTGGAGATGGAAGAAGCTCGGAGTCAGATCAACACAGTGCTCCTCCCTCCACTGGGATGCAGCACCACATGTCCCTGCCTTTGGAAGATGGAGTGAGGTTTACATTTTGTTAAATGGGGTGGTAAATTTAGCCAGAGAGGACATGGATACTATGGACCAGAAAGTGATGGGCAGAACCAGTAATCTTTTGAAAAGTGCTGGATATTTAAAGATGAGGGAGCAAGACCTTTATTTTACATTCTCTCAGAGGTCTGGGGAGAGTTTATACACAAGTGCATACACCTTTTGGTGAAAAATCTGATCATTTTCACTACCCAAATTCACTCTATATAGTCATACTTCTAATCAGCATAAACAATGTTGTTAGTTGCTTGCATGCCTGTAAGACTTGGATAATTATCACAGAAAAAAAGGTGAAAAAGTAAGCATTTCTCTCTTATACAAAAACACAAATATCTTTTCCATATGTAACAGTTTTACCATTTCATTATCTACTCCATTTCATTTTTATGTGAACTGGTAATAATCATGCACTAGATATGTAATAATTCAACTGCTTTAGTTTCATATAATTTTATCTCCATTTGAATACATAGTATTTGAAAATATCTTCTGTCAAACTAGAGTACAGCTTAGGAGTTGGGGCTTTTTGAGTAAAAAAATATAGGCAATATATTTGACTACAGCTGTTAATAAAATACAGAGAAAGACTGTAAGGAACTGTTGTTCAAGATGTTTGTCATGTCAAGTGGCTGGTATAGGTTGATTTGAAATAGTTAAGATACCAAGGGTGGAGAATTAGGCAATATCTTGCTTAAGGTTCAGCTATCTTGAAGCATACTCTCTTCTGCTTAAGAACAGAGGAAAAATTTCTGCTGTTGTTTTTGGAAAAACACTTCACCTTCTTCACCACCAGTTTAAGTATTTTACTGAAGGACCCTAAATGGATATGTAGTAAATTTGGTGATGCAGATGACAGAAAAGGAATGTCAAATTCAGGTCTTGAGGATGATTGGATTTTGGCTTATTTCCAACTCTTCAAAGACATGCTTCAGTGAGTAACTGTGGACAAAGTGGTCTGAGAAAGTGATGCCTTTCCCCTTACCTTTGTAGATTCTCATCCTATTTGACATGAAACTTTTTAAACCTTTGGGATGGGTGAAACAGAACATTTTAATTTTCTTCCATATTTTGTGTGTAACAACTTAGTGTTGGGATTACCAAAATGTTATTCCAACGGCCAGATTTTGGACAAACAGAATCCCACCAATGGTCTTTTTATCTAAGACAGTGCTTACAACATGAACAAAGTCCAGAGCTTGAACATCAGGACTGCAGATTTCCTGTGCTTAGAGCATTATTGAATACAGAGATAAATCAAATGAAATCCTACTGTTGTACCAAGTTCCTAAGAATTTGGTAGGACAGGATGCTCTGATGAAGTAAAAATATTTTTGATAGTTTGAAGCATTCACCTGTGCAATATAGAAATATGTTTTTGTGATGCAGTCATTGAGGGATCTATGAGATTCAAATTCAGTGGGGGTTTATGCTTTGCAGTATGACCAGGCAAATTATTTCTAAATGTATTTTTAATATTTTATTTTTTTCTTCATATTGATTCATTTACAACATAATACAGTTAGTGTCCTGGAAGGTTTGACAGCATGGAAGTTTTTGGGATGAGCACATTTAACATCCTGACACAATGGCTACAATCAGCAATTTCATGCAAAGAATACTATGGTCATTTAGAACATATGAGGAAATTTACATCCTCCATACTGGCAATGATCTCCTGATCAGAAAAGAGACTAAAGCTTTTTCTTTAAAAGAAATTTAACTTGAGAAAAGCTGACTGCGTTGTTAGAAATAAGTAAACATGGGATTATACACACTGGTGATCCCCAGGTGCAAAGACGGACTAGTTATTGGAGAAAAGGGGGTAAATTGTGGTATTAGAAGATACGTGGTTATGCTAGAGACATTATTGAAGTACAGAAGAATTTTGTGAGAAATATGTAACTCCAAGGAATTTTGGACGCATCAGGATTATTTAGAGTTATTTTAGGAACAATGAGAAAACAGAAGGAAGGGTGGGTGGTATGTAATTTCAATAGAAGACAACCCGTAACTATAGCTTTCCTATAGCAGATTGATGGCAGGTCTGGGGTTTAAAGCTGTCAATAAGGAAAGGAGACTGGAGAATCTTGATATGTTGTAAATATATTTAGATATGAATAACTGGTGGATTTTTTCTTACACTTGTTCCTGGTTTTAAAATAGTTGGGTTGCTCTGTAGAAAGAAACTAAAACAAATGATCACTATTTCAAGCCCCAACAGATAAAGCTTTAGTTTTGACTCAAGGTTGCCATACTACATATCCCTCCAAGACATGCCTTAGGACATTAAAATGAGTGATGTAGTCAGTCAACTTCTACTTCATACTCTATTTGTATGTTGCCATTTGCCTTTCACACTTCAGTATCTCTGACGTTCGGGGCAGGTATTATTATTATTCATTCACCTATCGCTGACATATTTGCTTTTTTAACAAATATGTGGTGTTTAACTACAGTCTGAAATGAGAACAGATGCAGTGTGGTGTGTGTTGATACTCAAGGGCCATAGCTGGCCATTCTTAGAGTGGGTGGACATGTATGTCCTGAAGGGAGGTTACTGTTGTTGAAATGTATATACTGGTGGGTAGAATACTGAAAAACAACTTATTTGCTGTACTCCATTCTAGAAGCTCTCTCTAGAAAATGCAAGCATAAAATTATGTATATGGATTTTCTTTCTTTTTAAGAATTTTTAATAAAAATGAGCACTTCTTACTAGACAGCAATACCAGCATGTTTCCTTGAAGAGTTCCCTTACTCCCAAAGCTTTCTCATGGAGTGGTATCCTTTTTTCTTGAAGCTCCCTATAGGCATGTCTGACCTGACACCACTACAGTCAAAACTAGCTGCTCCTCTAATTTTTCTCACAGTTCTTTTCTGTAAGATGTGCTTTCCTCTCCACACCTCGCTCCTTTGCAAGTTACTTTGGCCAGTGTTAGAATGGTCTCTCCTCTTTAACAATTATTTTGGAACAGTGATCATCAATCAACACAGTACTTTAGCTGCTGAAATGTTTTAGACTTCAGAGCACAATCCAGTGTGCTCTTGTGACTGAGCTTGCATGGCTTAAGAGGTTACTACCTCTTGATTTCTATCTGACACTCCCCCCTGCCAAGCTCTGGCACTATAACAGATGGGTTGAGCTTTTCAGTCAGGGACTGTGCTCAACTGACCAGTCTGTTGTACATTCTGTGTACAAGTATTGTAATACACAGCCCACTGATGATGAATCTTTCTCACCTGTCAGTTGGTTTTAACATCATTATCCCTGATGTATTTGAATATCACAATTGGGGTTTTAAATCAAAGACCACTAAATATTGTGGTTTAGTCTTTTATGGATTCTCAAGTGAATTTCTGAATGAAGAAAAATCCTGAAAATGTTTGGGAAAAACTGCACTGAATCAGTCACTTATTTTTGCTTTCCAGTTTTACTTGTAATGCTGTTTAGAACCGTTGTCTATGTTTCTGTCTTTATGCAAATAACCTCCATACTTACAGTTGAGTAAAGGGGATACACATCTTCTGTTTATCAAAATTCCTTCAAAGCCACAGAGTACACAGTGCTAACATTATTTTGCATTTTAATAATTTCAAGACAGCATTTGCTATATAACTTCTATAAAAAATACCCCCAACAAATCAGCATTAGCCTACTCAAATGCAGTCACCTTTTCTTCATACAGATTAATTCAGACAATTACACAAATACTTTGTGGTTTAGTACAGAGATTGCTTTGCAGGGCTCTTTGTCTGTTTAGATGATTAGCATTTATGCAATGTTGCAGAACTATGGCATTCTGTCTACTGAAGTTAGAGAAGTTTCATTAAAATAACACATCTTTGAATAACAAACTTCTCAGCTGTGTCTATCAATGCTCTCTCACTCATGGCTTGTACACATAATCAGCGACAGTACCATTATTTTGTTGCAGGCCTTACATATGTTCTTTTTAGCTCTCAAATCATCACAGTAGTTCCAAAATTAACTAGCCAAACATGTGCAGTTTAGTATGGGGACACCATGTTAATGATAATGATTAATATCCTGCTTCAGGACCTCAGCCAGAATCTTTAATATCTAATAATTTTTGATTCTTCTGTTTTTTTAATGCCCATAATCAGGGGATTATTCAGCCTGATTTGCTTGGTGCTCAGATTAGGTGCCAAGAACTTCCTGACAACCTGCCTGTGGTCCCTGATAATTGGCAGAGAGTGCATGTCTCATGACTACAGATATACTCTTAAAAGTGAGGGAGGCAAGAACCCCTGTACCCACCAGAAATTCCCAATGGATTTTTTAGAGGGCCATTCAGAAGAAACTCTGTCTGCTACAGCTTGGACTCCTTACTTCTCTTCTTCTTTCCCTCCCTTCCCCCCTCTCTCCTTGTCTTTACGCAGGGACATATAATTCAAGGGCTGGAGCATGGTACCAATGGAGACAGTCTGAATTCCCAAAGCTAAAAGAATTGCTGCCATTATATAAAAGCATTGCATAGCAACTTTCTTAAATCAGGTGGGATATTGATTGCTTTTCTGAAGGGGCTAATTGAATCTGATAACAGAGAAAGCAATTTTTTTGAAACACTGCCTTAAGAACTGTTTTTTCTAAAAGACACATTAGATGGATGCAGCGACGAACATTTTTGTCAATAGCTCCAAGAATGAAGACTGTTCTTAAAAGCTGTTAAAATACAAACATTTTGCATTTCTGTTAAAAAAAACCCGGGGTATATTAGGTAAATATAATTTAAAGAAGCTTTCTTATTTGTCCTTAAATGTAACTTCCTTAATATGCCTTTCAAAAATAGCCTGTGGTTACTAACATTTACAGAAGGCTCATGTGGAAATTCATGTAAAGTCAGGACTCCTGATTTAGCAATTGCACTTTACACCTGTGCTTAAAGCTAAGAATATTTCTGAATGCTCTACTGGATATGAACAGAAAAAAAATGATGTAGGGTAGATGTAATATCTGACTTGAAAATATGCCAGATGTCCATACTCCTGAAGAAAGTTTGAGTGCCAACGTATTAATAAAGTAAAAAGTCTTGTTTTATAAATGTGAAGCTGATCACTGAATCCTGTGGGTAGATTCTTGGGCTCTCCAGCAATCCAAGGCCAAGGGGATTTATGAGATCATCAGGACATGTGACTAACTTAAAAGCATTACAACTGTTAGTTTGAAACATGAAGGGACATTGGCCCCTGGGACTTAGCAAAACCCCTTGAAACTGAAACCAGTTCTCACATTATTACAGCTCTTGAACAGGAGGGTGTGACAATCACAACATCATATGAAGATATATGAGAACATCAGTATTACATTGACCTGAAAAATGAACAACTGGATACTGTTGGATTGGTACAAAACACGGTGAGCAGATGTCTCCAATTTTGTTTGACTCATCTAAAAATTGCTTTCTCTGTTACAACATCCAGTTTGAACTGTGTAATTTGGATGAGGAGGGATATGGGTTTCAATATTTCTTGAAAAATAAACAGGTATGATCTTTGCACACAACTTGCTTCTATTGAGCTTCTTCTGTGAGCTAACTGGCCTCAAGGCATAAAAGGAGACAGAATTTACATCAAATAAAGACTCATATGATGAATTACTGTCCTACATGGGCAGTTAACAGCACCCCTCAATAAGGTTGAACCTGGTAGCCCTGAAATGTAGCTGGACTATGTATTGACCCAGACTGGAATATTAAACCCAGAACTACTGGAACAGATAAAAGGATGGTTGCAGCAGATTGGAAAGCTCCATTTGAGAGATTTTATAAAGCTGGCATCCTGAAAGGATATACTATTCTGTGATTACATCAGTTTGGTCTTCCAGGTAAAGCATAACTCCTGTTCCTAGAAACCCTAGACTTGCAATTTGACCTGCTGTCAAGGAAAGGTTACATCTATTGGAAAGTATCTGCCAAGTCATAGCACAGTCTGTGATTTGATTGTTTAGGTATTACCAGACTAATCTCAGGACTGATCCCTAGTGTGGCCAGCTTTAAGATTGAACAGAATTGTGCTGTCTTTGGATGACACATCAAGAGCAGTTGTTGAGCAGGTTGATGTTGAGAAAGAGTTTGAAAGATTGAGAATTGCAGCAGGAGGTGATTAAGATTTCATCTTTCAAGTATTTTCAAATTCCATCAGTTTGAAACTCCAAAGTCATGCTCATATCAGAGGGATTATGTGGTGAGGAACCAGACTTAGAATGGGACATAACCAGTGGAAAGGTAATTTTTCTGAAATCCTTGGCAAAACCAAGAATCATAATTTGGACCTAGCTTGTGTCCCAAGGATGTAAAATTTTCAGCTTTGAGAAGGATATCTGTAGCAGCTGGATTTGACATTAGAGGAATTCCCCATAGAAAGCTCATTACAGAGAAACAGTTGAGAGCTAATGCCTACCCAGCCAGAGAGCTTCTGATTAAGGATAGACTCAAATTAAATCATGAAAACACTGCCAGGTGGAGAATGAGACCTTTGCACTATTATTGTATTCTGCTCTGTGGTACAAGATGCTAAGATTAAGAGACATAACCAACTATGTGACACCTAGGTGAATAAAGCTTAAAAAAAAAAAAAAAAGGGTAGTATTCCAGGAAGCAATGTTAAAAAATGAATAAAATGAACTATGTAAACCAGATATGGTATTTGTTAAGGAAAATCAGGCTTTTGTAGTAGATATCATAGTTAGTTATGAGAGTAAATCAACATATTTGGAAGACAGAACAATAGAAAAAGTAAAGAAATATCAATATCTTAAAGTTCAAGAACTGAGCAAGGCCACTAATATTAAGTTTATAGTGTTTCCCTTAGGACCACATGGGAAGTGGTACGAAGGAAACAATTAGTTATTAAATGGACTAGAACTCTGTACAGTTCAGGCAGGGAAAGGTTGTTCCTGTCATCATGCCCTTTTTACTTCATTGGGCCTTGTACACCTTTGATAGTTGAACTTGGATTGGTTTAAGATCTTTATGAATTGTAGTTGTATGTACTAATGAATTGTACATAAACTTACCCTTTTTCATCTATTGATTGAAAAGCAACATCACTGTGTATGCTGCAAACCAATTATCTCTTTTAATAAGGTTAAAAATAAGAGGGTGTTAATAGTATGTAAAGACAACTGTGGACTTGGAATCATGATGTGTCATCCATCCTGCCAGAAAACAACAATTACTGATCTTTACTTAGGTGAATGAGCTGTCTTTCTTAACGCAGAAAAACAACATGTATAACTTTATAGAGAATTTGGTAAATATCTTGTCAGAAGGGCTTGGAAAATGACGCTTTCACTCCCTCACACTCTCCATTCTGGCCATGATCACAAAACACCTTTTGGCAGTGAGCCTGTTGGGGGCCACCATTGTTCATTCTTCCCCTGCCAAGGAGCAGTGTGGTCCCCTCAGCTCAAGGGATGCTCCCAGGTTCAACCTCTCCACCTGGGTTATGTGTGAACTAGGAACAGAGTTTTTCTTCCTGTCCTCAGGAAGGACATTTTGGTGTGCCTGTTACTGTCAGCCCATTATGTTAAGCAACAGAGTTTCTGCTCTAGTTTCAGTTAGTTTGAAGCCTTGGTGACTAAGTCTTCTTCCTGTAGGCTGCTATAAAACAATGTAATAGGCATATTTACAAAGGGATCCATGGGGCTTCAGCGTGCCCATCAATTTCAGCAGAATAGTCAAGATCTTGCTCTCTTGCTGTACTATGTCTTGTTGAACGTACATTTAGTGATATTGACTTCTATTAGACTTGTGTCTATAGCTTTCTATGACATCCTGTTACCTTTTCTATGAAGGTGTCACAAAGATAAGGTTGCAGTATGAGTTTGCCTAATGAGGCACTTCTTGAGTATAAATCCATAACAGTCTTGAAGTACTAAAGATTACTTTCCAATTGGTTAAATTTCTGTTTCAAAAGGAAGCTCTCAATGTCTGAGGTTTAGTCATAGAATCCTAGAACCACAGAATCTCCTGAACTGGAAGGCACCCACAACCATTATCTAAGTCCAGCTCCCTGGTTTCTATTGTTTCTTGAAGTTTGATTCTAAAACTACTAGCATAGGTTACGATTGTATGGCTATGGAGCCCAAAATGAGATTTGAGTCTTGTTATCCTTCACCAAAAGTGTATGGGGAAGATTTTCAAGTACTTGACTATTGTTTAAATTGCATGTTTAAGCTACTTTTTCAGAGCAAGAAAAATAATAAAGAAATTACCCAGCACTACAGAACATAGCCTCTGTCTGATTTAGTTGTTCTATTACCATTGTGATTCATGGCTAATTCATGCGAATGAAATTAGGTTATATATTACTATTAGGAGATTAACATTTCATGAATTTAATAAACGCTTTCATGGCTACTCTGAAATCTAATTCCCTGGCCTAAAATGTCACTGATGTCTGCTTGTTTTAGGCAAACCAACTTAATTCAGTTTAGTAGTGCTGGGAGAATGTTAGCTGAGATTTGAGTGGAGTTACTGTCCTTTTCTTCCACCCTCTGCCCCCCCCCCCACCCCGTAAATCTAAAATGCTATAATGATAGAATGATGCAAAAAAAACACACTGTCAGTTGACCACATGCAGGAGAGAATGACATACTAGTTTACATCATCAGGATTGGAAATGTCAAGTTGTTAAGGATAAGCCTATTGGATACATATATATAAAAGTTAATTTATGGTATTATGCATAGCCAGTGGTTGTATTCTATTAACTTGAGGATATGATCATTGTGCCGTTCTCCATGGCATAATATGATTTTCTTAAAGGCCCTCAGCAGTATTCATAGCAGCCTTAGAATGGGTAATACTAAAGACTTTATTCAATTGTGGTAAATATAAACATATTTCACCTCTAACTCAGATTCAGATTTACTCATTTTATGGATGAAACATGGATGTCTTGCTGCATTTGGGTATAAACCTCATTCTTTTTTCTTCCTGTGCCAGCTTCTGAAGGATTCTGCAACATTTGTTCAATCTGAACTATGACCCACCTCGACAGCCTCCCCTTAAATTGCACAGTCCAGTTTTATGGACTTCTTCCTGCCAAAGTTCTGCCTCTGCCCTTTAGTTTTGTCAGGGTACCCTGGAGCAACTGAAGCCATAGCCAAAGCCCAGAAATGCAGGGTTTATTTTTGTCCTCTGTTTTTGGCACAGTTAAGCTTGGTGGTGGGTTCGTTGTGGGGATTTTTGTTGGTTTTTTTTTTTTTTTTTTCTTCTTTCTTTCCCCTCCTCCAACAGGGAGAAGTGAGAACTAGGAGGAAGGAGAGGATCTCTTCTCAAGGCTCATGCTTTGGTGCCTGGAGTGCTTGTGGAAGGTCTGAATCCATCATCAGAAAGATGGGGTGGAGCTGGGCTGGAGCTGAATCTAGATCAAAAGTCTTCTTATTGGTGAACTCTTACTTAAAAGAAGGCTAGATCAATTACGGGATTTTAACTTAGAAAAATAGGTAAAGCGTTATTTGTCACATGAAATAAATGGCTTGAATACCAAATGTCAGGAAATAACTAACTGAGCTCTGAAGGGAGTCCAAAGCCCTGGAGAAAATTGGCTGTATTTAAACTGTTCATCATGGTCAGGCTTAAAGGCCTGGCCAAGCCCCAATGCACTTTACAACTATTAGTTATGGGTGATGGTGCCAAGTCACAGTCCAGCTCTTTTGCTTTTCTGTGCTTGAGGGCTGCTGGGTCAGTGCCTGCAGCTTGCCCCATGCTGCTGTGTCTTGGAGTTTCTTGCTTCTCCTTAACCCTAAAACTGGAGGTTGTCCCTTTGTGACCCGCTCCCCAGTCCAACTTCCCTAGCAACAGTGGGGGCTTGGGAGAAGAAGCAGGATCAAGCCCTAAAATTGCTTGACCTTGCCTGGGAGATCATAAACTTGCATACATATTTTCTGCTCTGCATTTACAAATATGACCTCCTTGAGCCATTAAACAAGAGAGAGCACTTCCTTCATTTGAAAGGAAGAAGCTTCTGTGACAATTCCTTCCACAAAGACTTCTCAGCCTTTTAGGTAGTGTACATTTCCCTTACCTGCAGTTTTCCATGTTTCCAGTGTATTTGTATTATTTCAGGAATCCCTTTCCAAGTGGATATAAATCTCTAAATGATATCTGAGCTACTCCTCACTCGCTCTCAAAATCCATGCCCTGTATCATCTTTATTACAGTGTCTAAAAGACATATACAATGCATTGTTAATTGGCAGCTGGGGATCACTTATCATTATTGATTTACTTTTAAATTACTCTGACAAGATGAGGAACAATAAACCTGAGCATGTAACTCACTTTCATAATGGCATATTGTTGCTGTTATGCTCATGTCCATAAATTCATATCTGCAGTTTGCCTAAAATCACTGACTTGTTTTTGTTCTGAGACAACCATCTGCCAACAGGCAGTGCTTTCCTGTGTCATTCAACAGCAAATGCAATATTCCCCTGATACTCCTTAGAGAAATGGAAAGAATCTAAATAAAAGAGTTCATATTCTTACTGAGGTTTGGTTTGCAATATTTTGAACAGAACTAACAAAATGAAACATCAGATTGTAGATTTTTTTGACCTATTTGATCCTATTTGAAATGAAAACTTGTGTTCTAACATGGGATTGTTTCTTCTGAACTGTCACAAGTTTTCATGTTCATTTTTACTGTTTTTTCATGGGCTAGACACTTTTTGATTGATTATTGATTAAAACGGCTTTAAAAATGCTTTCCATATATTAGTGGGAAAATGTAACTGAAAAGTATTTATTCATGTAATTATGATCCTAAATTATATCCAAAGGCAATTTAGAAAATTCTAAAAGCTCTAAGATTTCAGGCTTTGTGATTGGTCACATCACATGAATTTTAAAAATGCTCAGATAAATTTCTTTCCCTGCTTGAGCTGATGAACAGAACATGATCGTGGTGCATGCCTGTGTGCTGACTTGTTTGCTTAAGGACCTTAATGGGAAGCTTTGCAAGGTTCAAGAAACAAAATTCAAGAAGAAAGGGAATTTGTGGCAAAAATCCCAAACAAGTCTTCCTAAAATCCTCTTGTGGGCAATCTTGAAAAGAAGAAGCAAAAAGACTAACAGGAAACTGCAGCTTGTAACCAATCTTGGGGCCTCACAGCTCTGTGCCACCACTATGGGTGCTTTGATCCCTGAGGCTGCCCCAGTGATTACACATGAGAGGCCAGGAAACTCTGAGCTGATGCATTTATGAATTCCTGACAATCTTAAGCCTAATCTTCTACCTTAAGTTCCTTTTTGTTGCTTGTATTTTATTAGGATGAGAGATATCCCAGTTTTAAATTTAGGCCATCATTTATTTGAGAGATTTGTGAGCTCCTGTAAAACACTGGTAAAAGAATAAAAAAATTTTGCAAATGGAAATAATTCTGAAAGCATGGCTTCAGAAACCCTAGTTTTTGGTCTCTATATTGGCACTTCTAGGAGCCTTAGAACCACGCTGTGTAAATCTGCTCTTACCAAAAAGCAGCTTTCTCACAAGGAAGCTCAAGTAGGCTGAGATTGCAGATTAGATAACTCTGCTTCGCTGCCGTGAGAATGCACTTTAAATCACCCTGACTTCAGGTGGAGATTCAGTAAATTGATTGTTACTTTCTAGAATTTGCAAAGAGATTATTTCTTGAAGAAATGTTGTTGACCTAATACTTTCTATAATTGACTCTTGATTCTTTACTGAGGTTAGACCCTTGATTTGACTTTAATTTTGGCAGCAACTTTGTTTGATTCTTAATTTAAGTTAAAGTTGGAAATGATAGAACTATGGCAACATTTTCTTATTTTTATTGATTCTTTTGGTTGCAATTTGTTGTCAATGATTTTAGTAATATTCATGCAATGAAGTAAAATCAGCTTTTTTTCAGCAAGAAATGTGGATCTTAAAACCTCAGATTACACTCACTTTTTTAGTTTTTGGTTAATAAGCCTCAGGATAATATAATTGCTAGGTTTATATTTATTTTGATTTTGATATTTTAGCCATATAGATGCATAAAGATTCAGGCATTCTGTTTCAGCTAAGCTGGTGTGCATGGAAGGGAATATAACCACTATATATAACCTGGTGATGTGGTTGTACAATAGGTTCATACAGGCCTTACTTGACAACAGGTGAAAGCATTCCTTCTGCTTCAATTCCTTCTGCTTCTATTTTAGGATAGCTTTGATCTTATGAACTAATTTTCATCCATCCTTTTTATGTACTGTTAAATAAGGGTATAAGAGTAGCAGCTGCATCCACTGGTTGGAAGACTTGTATTCATGTATGCTCCCATTAAAAAAAAAATAGCCTTGGGATGTTATTTTGCTTTTGATGAGATAGGTTGGGTTGTACTAATGGGCTTCATTTTCAGAAACTATATGGAGGGGTACAAAGATGCCACTGAGTAGGCTCATGGAGAGAAACTCCTTTTCTTTTGTGATATCCAGTAGATAACTAAATAAATATTCCTCAATTTTGTTCCAATTTTTTTCATAAGGAGAACAAAAGCTGAGGGAACCTTTGTGGGGAAGGGCCAGACTTCTTCTGTGCTTGGATCAGAGCTTTTGTGTTTGTTAGTGGGAGGGCTGAACAGTGCAGGGAGAGATCTCAGCTCTCTGCAAGTAGTACTACTGGGTTTGGACACTGCCGAAGTTTTGTACCTCGTCATTAATTTTCTTAGCTGTTGTATCCCTGCTGGCCTCAGACTTGCTTTGCACAAATCAAATTGCAAGTATGGACAGACCAACAGTTTGGAAGGGGCTAGCTTCATTTCGTGCTTACATTTTGGAGAGGCTTTTCCTCACAAAATGGCAGACGTGACACAGTGACCTAGCATTCCTTACACATCTGGTTTTTAATGAGAATTTTAGATGGATAAAAATGGCATGGAAGAGCCCACATCCTGTCTTATTTTTCTGGTCTGTTTTAGGGTAATATCAATATCATAAAAACTGACACCATGAAGGGGTTCAAGCTGCTTAGTGGTGTAGGTTTAATATAGAATACCTGGGCTATGACCATGATCTTACAGCATTTATTCTCTGTTTCTGTGTAAGTACTTCTTACACGGTTTCAGCTGCAGCATTGAAGAAACAATTTTTGAGTATTAAATATCTCTTGCATGTCAAGATTTTGATATTGCTTTAATTCTCCCACCATCACTTGTTTTCATGACTCTTTTTAGTCTGTTGCTCCACTCCATTGGCAGGATGATAAAACTTACTCAAAAGTGAGAAACAAATTGCACATTCCACTGATTTTAGTAAAAACATACCTAATCTATTCCAGGAGAGAATATGCCTGGCTTCTTCTAGAAGGTACTCAGTTTCCTTTTGCAATCCATTTTGAGTTCTTGTATGAATTAAATTAGAGATTGCTGTCTGCTTTTTGGAAAAAAATATCTGCTTTTCCAAAGTAAGTTTAATATTATTGACTATTTGAAGATTAAATACCTCTTCCAACTGGCAAAGGATTTTATACTTTTGACCAGAAATCTTCAGAAAATCTGCTGCAAAAGCTGGGAAAGAGAAAACAAAATAATCTTTAAAAACCTGTTAATTATTTTTCTGGAGCATGTTTAAGCCTACAGCTTACTCTGTCTCAGAGATTTAACAGTTTAGGAAGCCTTATCATTAAGCAACTGCAGGAGATGATTTTTCTTTTTTTTTCTAAGACTGTGGAACCATGGAAGAAAGATATGTCTGTACCCATGATTGATCTGCAGTGCTGTTCAGCTGTTATATGACTCTGCTAAATGTGTGCAGTTCAAGGCAGGGTTGTTCCCTGATAAGAAAGAAATTCAGGCACCAGGGCTGTGTGAATATTTATGTTCTGCAGTTTCTTTATACATGCTGCTTAAGATTGACTGTGCTTAAAAAAAAAAAAATGACATCTGCAATACCTGGTTTTTGCAATAGGTCATGTTTATAGATGTGCTAATTTCTTAGTCCTCAAAGCATCCTAACCTTTGCCACTCTCCTTTGGCAGCCTCTTACTCTCCTTTCTTCAAAAATTAGCTTTGTGAATGTTTTATTGTCTACTTCTTTATTATTTTCTTTATTTAAAGTAATTCAGCATTACTTATTGTCTTCTTTCAGCAGGCATTCAGTCTGTTGTTTCCAAGTGACTGCAAGTCAGTCACCTCTTCTAAATTCTGTCCTTACAACCAGGTCAGAATCTCAGTTTTCTCTGGTTTGAACTGGATCAGATGATGGTTGTTTGGGCTGAGAAACCATGGATTTCTGGATTTCTGAAAGAGCATTTATGGCTGCTGTTCTGCCACCTCATATCTAGTTTTTATACTTTTTTTTTTTCTTGTACAGTATTTTGGCTGCTGATGGCAGCTTTCTCCAACAGCTAAAACTATGGAAGATGTACTGGTGGTAAGAGGTTTTGGAGGATTTTCTGCATGGCTGTTACACACACAGGTTATTTATTATGCCTGGTGGTGTCTGTGCACTGGGTTTCACAGGATACTTCTGGTTGCTCTGTATCTGCAAGCTTTCATTGACCTCACTTGACTGAGGCATCTCTTTCATGCAATGGCAACCACTCACCACTGCTGCCTATTTCCAGTCTTTTTCTCATTTCTGGGATCAGCCACACTGTGCCTTGCTCAGGCTCAGGGCCCAGCAGGGCATTTCTAACCCAGGTAATTTGTCAGATCAGAGATGTCAGGCTGTGTACCCAGGACCAAGAAGCCCACCTGGGGCCTTACCAGGCAGACCCCAGGCATCCCAAATCTAGCACTGCAGGTCTTCTTTATAAGCACTGTGCCAGGCCCTCACACACTTTCCCCTCAGCCTCCTCTCAGCGATTATCTTCCCTAATGCGTCCATCACGATGTATTAAATTGGTTAATTAACTTATCCACTGAGCATGAACTCGGGCTCCTGCAGCTGGCAGCATTAGGCATTCTTTAGATACAGTGCAACTTTAAATGCTGCCTCTGATTATTTTTCTCTTACAGTAGCAGACTTATATTGCATAGCCCTTGTTAGACCTCTGGATGAGTTATGCATATCTGTTAGCCTCCTATCTAGCCACTCACCAGTCATATTCTCAAGTTCCCCACTGCTTCTGTGGCACTGCAAGTATAACTAGATATAATTTTTTTCAGGTCTGCACCACACTAAACCTACATGGCTAAGTAAAAATTGTTTAATCTCGAAGTAAGAGTTTTTTCAGATTTTTTCTTACAACATGCTCTACATAGTCATTGATTCATTCAGTTAATTAAATCAATTAAAGAGTTAATTAATTTTCAACTATAAGATATCACTAGCTATTTTTGAGGAACTGAGAACATTTTACAGCTGTGGAACAAGTCCAAAAAATTCTGCACTCTTGCCTTTTCTGCTGTTGTGAGACTAAGACCCTGTGATCAAAGTACTTTTGTTACTCTGGTGCCTAAAATTGTACCAACCCCCACCCCCCAAAACAGTCCACCTGAAAGAAAAAGACAAACATGAAAATTCTTTTTGAACACACATACATGCTAGTGTCTGTGCATTATATGTGTGTATATATACATATATACACATATATTGTATCTGTATGTTTATATCTGTATCCCCTATTGATCTTGAGAAGGTTTTGTCCACATGGAGTATTTTATTCCATAAAGTGAATATAGGCAGGGATGTGTATCTGAGGTATTTTCCTGGAGAGGCATGTGTGGCCCTGTGGTCAAAGTGCTCTGACCTCAGTGTTGGTCAGTCCCTCATGCTGAGTGGGACTTCCTCAGCTGCACGCTGCCTGCAGGGAGTGGCTGGTGAGAAGGTCAGGCAGCTTCTGGCCTGAGCTGCTGGCTTCTGGTCTGAGGCCTCAGTATCTTTCTTTGCTGCTGACCCAAGATGATTGCATATTCTAAACTTTGTCTCATAGTATACAGATGAGACATACCTCTTTCCTCACCCTAAATTTTTTTTTCATTCACATTACTTTAATATACTTTGTTGGATTTTCTATATATGTTATTCTTTTTATATGCTGAACTTTCCTTTCTTCATTGTCTTACAATTTTCAAAGAGGAATAGTGTGCAGTGGTGCAACAAACCGCTTATTTCTGTGGTTTCTTGGATCTCTGGTTAGGAGGATTCTAACTTAACTTCTTTTATTTTTTTGGTCTGGCTTTCAAAATACAGCTAGAAATGGCCTTTTTTAAATTTGAATAAAGAGCTGAGCTATAAATTAAAATAACATAAATGCTCTTTGACACCCAGGAATTACAATAATATAGCAAACTCAAGGAGCTTTAGAAATGTATGGATTTCTGAGTATTCAGACATTTCACAGTTTCACTCCAGTCAAAAATAAATGTGCAAGTTATAACGAAAAATTTGCAGAAAGACTATCTATGCTAACATATATTAGAAAAGCAGTGAACTGTAGGTAATTAAGAATAGCCTGGATACTGCAATTCTGGAACTAGTGTGAATATATAACTACCTCAACTTATTAGCGAGCAGTTGAACCTAAGCTATTTTGAAATCATTTTATATCTTGCAGTAATGAAACTGTTGGACCTAAGACCTCCTTTGCAAATGCTCCCATCCACTGCATTGCATTGGCTGTGCAAAATTCTGTTGCTAGGACACGATGTTACCAGAACTTCATCCTATTTCCTTCAGAACTGATATTTTAACATCTAAGACCATGATTCCTTCTCAAAGATATGCTCAGGTGGCTCATGTTCCTGTGTTTACTGCTGGATCTCCAAATTAATGTTTGCTTGCATATACAAGAGAGGAGAAGAGACTGCTATTTCTTCCTCCCTTACAATGAAATGTCATAGAGTCATAGAAAAGTTTGGGTTGTAAGGATCTTAAAGATCATCTAGTTCCAGCTCCCTGCCAAGGGCAGGGACACCTGCCACTAGACCAGGTTACTTGAAGCCCTGTCCAACCCAGCCTTGAACACTTCAGGGATGGGGCTTCCGCAACTTCTCTGGGCAACCTGTTGCAGTGTCTCACCACCTTCACAGTGAAGAATTTCTTCCTGATACATAGTCTAAATCTACTCTCTTTCCATTTAAAGGCATCACCTATCACTACACGCCCTTGTAAGAAGTCCCTCTCCAGCTTTCTTGAAGGCTCTCTTTGTAAAGTCTCCATTGACCCTTTTCTTCTCCAGCCTGAATGACCTCCACTCTCTCAGCCTGTCCTCACAGAAGCAGTGCTCCATTTGTTTTGCATTCCTGAATAGCAAGTCTTTTTAAGAGTGGTAGGGGGAGGCATGAACATACAGCTACAAACACTTAGAAGCACACTTCAGACATAGCTAACTGACCCCAAGTGGCTTCCTGATGTTCAAAAAGGGAGAGGCAGAGAAATGTTGAAAGTTTGAATATGTCCTGGTTTAGGGCAAATATGGGAGGAAATCTCCAAAGGGGGTTCCTCTGGAAAGCAAACCCAAATGGCCCCTACCCCCAGCCAGTTTGAGAAGAAAAGAACTTCCTCAGAGAAAAGTGGAAAAAACTATTTATTTAACAAACAAGATGCCCACAAGCACAAAGAATGAATAATATGAAACAATAAAACCTCTGGCCACTCTGCAGAGCGATGGCAAACTGAGGCAGTCCTTGCCCTGGGTGCAGCTCAGCTCCGTCTCTCACCAGCCCCACTCCCTCCGCAGGGCCAGGCCCGGCGGCCGCAGGGGGCCAGCCCTCGCTGCTCCTCTGGGCTTTTCAGTCCAGAGCAGGTTTAAACAGTCCCAAGGAAAAGGAAAAAAACCAGTCCAGGGAACTTCTCTGCCTCAGCCAGCTGAAACTACCTAAGAGCACAGGAGATCTGTGTCCCACCGCTGTCCATCCCTCAGACGAACGCCGCAGCCAGGCCGTGTGGGAGTCAGGCAGTTTTCTCAAAACAAACTGCTGCTGCTTCTTTCTCCCCCTTTGCTCCCAGAACCATTTTAAAGGGACAGAACTTAATATACAGCACAAACAGAACAGACAATTGGGGATACAAGCATCATAAAGTCACCCTACAACAGGACAGAATATGTGTCCTTAGGGCTGCTAGACAGAAAAGGGTGAGTGTTTGATTTTACATGTTTACATGGGGCATACATAGCTTAGGAGCCACTGAAAGGCAGCTTTATTCCTGTTGAGTTGGAGAGTGCTTTTAGCTGCCTTGAAGGTGATCACACTACTTGAGCTGCCTTCTAGGGGCAATCCTGGGTGCCAGCTCTGTGCATCATGGATGCTGCAGTTAAGGGCAGCCAGCTGAGCAGACTCGTGCCTGCATTGAATGTGCATTTAAATGGAAATGGGTTAGGCAGAGTCCACTGCATGGGCTGACTCTCCCAGCATGGGTTTCATTCTTCAGTGGAATGACACCACCCTTGCGTGAGATAAATAATATCCATTAGAGTTAAGTGCTGCTGCGGGCTGGACTTGTGACCTTCAGCAGCTTGGCAAAATGGCTGTAGCATCCATCTGCGGCTAGTATTGCTTAGTTGGTTGTGGGTTTCTTGTGGGATTTGGGGTTTTTTTTTGTTTTGTTTGTTTTTGGTTTTTGTTTTGTTTTGTTTTCTGTAATGTAATAAGAATTTCCTTTTTTGCTATTGGAGTCTCTATTTATCCAGGACATGGCTTCATTCTGCATTGTCTGGGTTTTGTCTATAATTTTTTTTAAATTTTATTTTAAATTCCCAAGGCAGGAATTGCTTTTCCTTAAAGAAAAAAAAAAAAAGGAAAAAAGTTATAAGGCAGCTTTATAAAACTCTGTATTATAATATTTATACAGGAGGAATAAGAAATTATATGAGGCCATCCTAATAAATAATGTAACGTGTATTAGACTCTTCATTTCTCAGAGCCCATGAAAAGAATTTGGCTTTGTGTTTGTTACCAGCTAGTGTATATTACAGAAATATTTTTTCCGAATTTAAATCCAGGGGTATAAGATACCGTTCTGAATTTTCCATATACAAAGCAGTCATACATAAAGTGTCTGCCTCCTGGGCAGAGAAAGCAAGCAGTAATCATACATCTGCGAGTCACAGAAATAAAATGGACTTGAAGGGCCTTTAATGGACATTTCTTCTCTCGTCTTTTTTCTGTTTCAGCTCCCAGCCTTCTGGTTTTGAAATAACAGAAGCTGGAATTATTGTTGGGTGGGCACAAGATGAATGCTAACAGTCGTCTTCATCCTGGGGTACTTTTTCACAAAAAACATGAGTCGCAGTAAGTACTCTTACTAGCTTAAAATAATTGTATTGACTCTATGGATTTTACACCAGTAAAATCTGTGAGACCACACCATACTTGCCATGTCTCTTGGCACTTGGAGCATGCTAAGTGCCAAGAGACACTTGCTGCTGCTTTTTAAATCTCTTTGGAAGCTTATTTACATGTCCACAAATTCGTTTCTTTGTTAACTGGACACAAGTATTTTGCGCAATCTGTTAGTTTGAATTTATATGTTAAACTCTGGGAAATTGTTTGGGTATGTTTTTTGAAGCAGATTTTGTATCCCCTTAAAATGGGATTATTAAACTGTGAAATCACAGGCTATTCTGATATCCAGAAGATTTGGATTTATTTTGTTCCCTTGCAGCAGGCTTAGGAGTTTTGTTTCTTTTTATTTGTTTGTTTTTTAATATGTGCATCCTAAGATCTGGGCTTATGAGCAAAAATTTTAAAAGGATTAGGACTGCAGCTGAGATACCATAGTGTTAAGGGTGTTAAGACTGTTCAGGAACACACCCATCCCACTGCACTGCAACTTATTCTTTTTCCATAAGATCCCAGTCATTTTGCAGAAAAACTTGGCAAGACTGGAAAGCCACTGCACAAGGTTTTCCCTGGGACACAAAGGTTGCAGAGAGGAGGATGAGGATGTGCTGAAAGATGTCCCAGCTCAAGTACTCTGCTAGGTCATCAGGTGTGCACTACTGCCCATGGCAAGAGGGAGCTTACCCAGTGCCTGGAGCTGGACTAACCCAGACTGGCAAGTGCCACTGCAGGTTTGGTCACTCCTGAGGCCGCTCAGAGCTCTACTCTCAGCAGCTTTGTGATGCCAAGTTTTCACCTTCTGCGTGAACTGCAGAAGCCTCAGCAGGTGGTGGACTTTGAGGACAATGTCTCCTGCTCCTATCCTCCTTTAGCTTTCCTCATTGAAAATCACTTATAGGAGTGACTTCGGGAGTTAGGCCATATGTTGTAAGCATTGGGAAGATTTTGGCTGGGGGCAGCTGAGTGAAATGGTCTCTGAGCGAGCAGCTGGACATCTGAGGATTTGATTTTGCAGCACAGGGAAATCTTTTTGACTTTCAAGTTTAAGATTCTGTTTTATCATCTGTTATGTCATTGCAGACTGTCTTATTGAAAAAGATGTGAGATCAGCAGCAAAACCTGCTAAGCCAAAGTTAATACTGGTGTTGAAGTATAGGCCAGGCTGTAACATAAACCAAGAATTTTCCAGACTATGTAGCATAATTTGCCATTCATATATTCTGTATTAACCTCTCCTGGATAAAAGCCTGGCCATTTGCCTGAAAATCCATATTTTGCACATTTGGGCTCTGGGGGGAAGGGGGAAGGAAGGATCTTTCAACCCAAAGACCCTTTTTTCCCTAATTGTAATTTGAACCCTCGTTTGAAAACCAGAAAAAAGCTAAGCAGGTTTCCTGTTAGTGATTAAGGGTTAATTAAATGGTTATTCATGTGATCTGGCTGAGATGTTCAAACAGAGAATGGGGTCTTAGATTTTGGAAGCCTTGGCAAAAAAAAATTCTTGAAACCTTCTTTCAAAATCTCCACCTTCACACTGACTTTTGCAGAGCTATTCAAGTAGCAGATCACTTTTGGAACTCTAAAAAACCAACTGAAGGATTTATATTTCTATTGCGGTATCTCAAAATTAGGCTTCCTTTCTTTCCACTTTGTACTGTTCTTAAGAAGAAATAAGATGGATAAAGAGATGTGCTTTGAAGCTGTAAGTCACATGTCTATTTACAGAGTCCCAGCCTCCTGAGGGAACAAATTTGGACTAGGAATCACAGGGAGGACGGCTGTCAAGAGCCTTCCCAGGGTGCCTCACTGCATTTTGATGGCTATAGCAGAAGATTCCCCAAAGGGGAAGAAACATTTTGTCAAAGACTTTTGAATCTCCAAGGCCTGGTTTGGGTTGTCAAGGAACATTACTGAAACAACAGTGGTACATTCCAACCTTGAAAAACGCACCCTGCTTTTGCCAGCTTTCAGCAAGGGCACAGGCATGTTCATCCTTCAGGTGAAGTTTATAGAAATGTTACCAGGCTTTTACCCCAAGCAGCAAGAGTAGCACAGCAAGGCAAAAACAAAATTTAGGGACCTGCTTCCCAGGTTTGCTGGATTCCCAGGAAGACGTGTTGTCATCCATTCAAGCAGAACATAAACAGGCTTAATTAGCACAGGATTGGCAAGAGACCATATTTCTTTTCAGCATGAGTTCTGCTTATGAGAAGCCAGTTGAGGACTTTTGAAAAGCTGTTTATCTATAAGAAATCTCGGAGAGAATACAAGGGAGCTTTTCTGAAGCTTTCCTTTTGCTATTGGGTTATTAATAACAGTTGTTTTCCGGGTCACTATTTCTCTTCCATGGTGAGTAGGTGCCTTCATACCCCTCTGCTCCCTGCAGCTACAAGAAATACTGTGTCAAGATCATTCTGCTTCCTGAGCTTTAACTTTCTTACCTCTCTCTCTGGAAAGATAGCAGATTTCAGCTCTTGCCTTCCCTCCCACCACAGCCTTTGTCGCTCTAGCTGTGAGGTGAAGGAATAAACACCGGGTGGCAAAACTCCACCTTATTAGAAACTTATTAAGGAGTTTAATGGGCTGTAAGTCAAATCCATCAGCCCAGAAGGAGCCTAAACATCTATACAGAGAACTCAGAGTCCCAGGACAATGAATAAAATACTAGGAATCCCATTGTATAAGGCAGTCAGCAATAAAGATGCATTCCCATGCTCTAAAAGGAAGTAGTGATGGGATCAGATCCAGATGAGATCTAGGTTGTTCTGGAATTGCACTGGCTATTCTTACCTCCAGAGGATGTTTAAGAAGTGGAGAATATTCAGGATAAGATAGAGAATTTGGAATAAATGAGTTGAATTTAAAGGTTATTTTGATTTTTGTTCAGTTGGATTATCCCTTAGAGTTCCAGAATCTCAGCATCTGGTTGTGAATGAAAAATTGCTTCCCTTCAAAAGAAAAAAAGGGTGACCATGATAGCAGACAGAAAAGAAGACAATTGTCCTCCATTGTCAGAAAACCAAAGGGACAACTATTTAGAGAGAGGAATTGAAAAAATAATTTAAAAGCAATTTTCTGGTATTTTATTCTATTCAAATTAAAATAAAGCATCAAGGGGGAGGAGCGGGTACCAGACCAAGCACAAGCAGTAAAATTGCACAAGCAATAAAGATTATTTTTTCCCCTTTAATAATTAAGAAATCATCTGTCCCTATCGATACAGTGTAACAGATTGCTCTATTCTGAAAGATTCATCCTGCACAGTTAGTTGCCTTCATTGCAGTCA
Source organism: Phylloscopus trochilus trochilus (assembly GCA_016584745.2). Classification (NCBI taxonomy): domain Eukaryota; kingdom Metazoa; phylum Chordata; class Aves; order Passeriformes; family Phylloscopidae; genus Phylloscopus; species Phylloscopus trochilus. The sequence continues at coordinate 39,171,903 of WQNJ02000546.1, forward strand.
TAGATAATCTAAAGACAGCTTTGCCTAGGCCACCAATCTTGAGCAACTGCAACAACTTGTAACACAACTGTCTATGTTTTCAAGTTATGTTCTGGAAATGGTTCTACTCTGCTCTCAAAGGTGGATTTACTCAGTGACCAGTAGCAGGCCATTTGTGGCTGGAGATCAACACTTGGTGAGTCCTGTAGTTCTGGCATCTGTTCTCTTGTGCTCCCAGAGGTCTCTGTTGCCCTTTTCTGGACTTTTTCAGCAGCCTTTAACATGTCTCCTCTCAGTAACACAAAAATTGCTTTGTTAGTGCAGCCTAGTCCCTCTACAAAAATAATGGTCCATTAGGAGATACAGATATATGGCAATATCATTGCTGTGCTAAAACATCTGTTTTACAACAGGCACATTAGTCTGTCACAGGATACTGTTATTGCCAAGAGTAAGCAAAGTTAAGACATCAGACCTCTGTATAAAGATTGAGACTATCTGGAGTTTTCAGTAATAACATCTATAACTCTGAAAAGGCTGTCAAGCAGTAGGGAAGGATAATTAACTTCAGTGGTTAAACAAATATCCCCTAGAGGCTGGGAAATGACCTAATGCTAGATGAGCAGAGTACCCCATGCTCTCTGAAGCGCATGACAGTAACCCTGAATGATGCCCAGTACCACTTTCTGACTGTAACTTGGGTCTGGCTCCTTGGGGCAGCTGCTGCTGTGCTCTAATGGTGTCTGATGGAGCAGTCAGTGGGGCTTCCTGCCCAGTGTCCTGTGGCTTTGAGGAGGAGGAGCCTGTGGAGGACACTCAAATAGGGAGAGCTACAGAGAGGCTTAAACTGTCCCTAAGCAGCTGCGTGGGAAATGGAGGCTTTGTAATACTCCTTAGTCCAGCAAGCTGAGGTATAAAAAACATCCCTCAGTAGAGGGTGTTACTAGACATCGATCAAAGTGGGCAAAACAATTTGAAAGTGGCTGCAGCTGGTCACTGGAGCAGTTTGTGAAATGGTGGATTCCAGCCTTGCAGAGACATTGGAAGTTTTCTCGTTGAAAAAATACTTTGATTCACTGAGCCATTAACTAAGGACTTTGTGTTACATAGTTTAGACCAGCCAATTCTGGTGGTCCCTTCCAGGTCTGGGACCCCACCATCTGCTTTGACTCTCTGGCTTCTCCACAAAACTAAGAATATAAAATCTGTCTTTGCTGAGTTTCATTTCAGTTCTCCTCCCCAGGAAGCATGTTTTACTGTGGCACTAGACAGAAAGAAGATGTATAGGAAGAGAGGTCTTTGAACTTTGTTCCCTTGCAGGATCAGTTCCTCTGCACTTGCTATTTGCACTTTGCACTTGCCGAGCTGTACAGTCAGAACAGATCCCTAAAGCTGTAAGCCTGTGGCTAATTCTTCCCTCCTTCATCACAAAGAAATAAGAGTAGCTCCACGTGTTTGTTGTAGAAACTGCTTTGTACACAAAGTCCAGTGGAAATCATGCTGGCATGGCAAGGAATAAGGCTTGGAAGGATTTTCCCTGCCTCTGCAGTCCATCCCCTCAAAAGGGAATTTGCGCTTGCTGTGTGATGTTGCAGTGGAAGTTTTATTATGGATGTGTATTTGTTGCTTAATTCTGCTGCTTCGTGTGTCAGTCTTCATGCTGGGCTGCAGGGGGAATAAGTCAGAATGTGGAACCTGGGAGAAAAACAGGTATAAAGAGGGAAGTGGGGTCATCAGGGAACCATTTCTTCTGCTGGCAGAAGTCTGTGAAGAAAACAAAACTGGATGTAGAATAGGAACAGCATGTAGGGACTGGAATGTGCAGTGCTCAGCCTAGAAATATTTCATCTCCCTGTTTGCAGGGCTGTCAGACGGTGCTGTCAGACCACGGGGTGGCAATATTTAGACTCGGTGTGCAGAAGTTAGCCATTTGAGGGAGTCATGTTGTGCTCAGTATGCAGCAAAGATAGAAAACAAAATGACTTCGGTTACTGTTCCAGTTAATACTTTGTGTTCTTTGTTGTATCTTACACAAAGCTATCACCCCCTCTGATGAAAACAGCAGTATGTCTAAGGATGCAAGCTGTATCCTTTCTGGTCATCTTTGTCCTAAGCTAAAGTCTATACCTGTGTTTATATATCATATACTGTGTCTTTGCTAGGAGGAAAACCAGCCACTTCTAGAAGAAAATAGCTTTAGGTGCTGGTTCCTATGAAATAATGATGTTCAATAGCGGAGGCAAAACTTCACGACAGAGTAAAAATCTTTGTGAAATAAAATGAATAAAATGTACTTTTTTATTTTTCTACTTGATGCCAGAACTGTAAGGAGAAGCCTGTAGACCAGTGGTAAAAAAAAAAAAACAAAAAAAACACATGTATAATTTTTTTGCTAATGATGCCACTATTGAACTGTGCTGTAAAAATGAATAATCTTTTGCTAATAAGTAGGAGTGGGCCAAGAAATAGAGTACCATCTTTCCTAAAATTACTGGTAAAAGCACAGGTCAAAATTTAAACTCCCACTTTTGTGCTTGTTTTTGATTTTGGAAAGCTAATGTCCATTACTTAATTTTGTTGATGTAGAAAAAACAAGGGTGGAAGTAGATTTAAGCCCTATTTAATTTTGCTATCTGTCGAACATACTCATTGCTACAAACTGCATGAAGAGAGGTTGCTGATAGCTGTAAATAACTTAGCAGCTCTATTTCCATCCTGAAACACAGGAATGTTTTTTGCCTATGCTTACATACCTGAGGGAAGAACTTTGTGTTGCTTAATAAAGGCTCAAAGTTTTATTAGCTATTCAGGCTTCAAACAGTCTTTCATGCAGTGGAGAATAAAACAAATATTCCAGTGAGCTAAACAGTGAGAAGTTATTGTGGATGGTGACAGAGTTGAACTGTGCTGTAAAAAAAAGCAGTATATAAACAGAGGGTCATATATTTTTTTTATGTGCTCAGTCCTTGTTCCCTTAGAGCAAACCCTGCCACAGATGAAGGGTTTCACCTAAGGATGAAAGGTCGTCTCAGTTGGCTGGCTACCTCAGGCATCCCTGAATATTCAGCATCTTGTGAGAACTTAGCACAGGGAATACAGACCCATTTCTTAAAACTGTAAATTTATATCTGATAGCTGGTGAACTAGCTGAGTTTCACTGGAAGTCTAATGCTTAAATTGTGACTGGTATTGTGGGGTACTTAATTGGTTTTTTGTCTCTTGTGAGTTTATATAAAATACCTGCTGCTTTACAGAAATGTTCTATATAATGGAATAACTAAACATTTTGATATTTACGTAGAATAGGCTACTACATTGAAGAACACCGTTTGAAAAATTGAGTAGTTGGAACAGTGGGACATAAATGCAGCTTGACAAAATGGAGCAGAAGTTCAGGCTGGTGAGGAATTTGGCTTCCTCTTCTATTTAAAATGACCAGCACAAAATTTCTTTAGCAGCTATTATCCTGACAAGGACTAATATGCCGTGTTTCCACTGGAATTTTTTATGTGGATCTACAGAAGAACAATTCTTGCCCTCTCATTGCAATTTGACTTAAAAATTAAGGTAGCTGAGCTACCTTGGTTTTGCTACTTGCCATTGAACTATCAGAGCAAGAATTTAATAGAAGCTTTCAGGCTGAACTCTAAAAGTAGAGTGAAAACTGAATTAAGCCTTGCAATGAGAATACTCATTAGCTAGGGGGTGAGGGCATTTAGCAGGCAATATTAGCTTAATTGGTTATAATATGAAACTCTCTCAAAGTCCCTGTTATCTAGACATCCATGGAAGACCAGTATCTCCAGTGTGACATGCATGAAGCTCTGGAGATATGTTTTAGTTGCCCAGCTAGAAGCACCAGTGCTGGAAGGGTGACTCCTGCTCAAGGGGGACCCTCCAGTGCCTGAGGGGAAACGTAAATGCTACTGTCAGAGTTCTTGCTCTTGGCACAGGCAAATCTACATTTTATGAGTGATTTGTGGTTCAAACACAAAATGGATGCCTTTGACCAACGCCAGCAGTGGTTAGGGAGCCGCTGCTTAAGTCATCCAGAGCTGGGGAGATCAAGTGGCTCCATCCACAAAGAGATGCAAAACCAATCTCATTAACATGACAGGCCCAGCTGTGCTTGCCACCTGCAAGCTCTTTGGTCTGGGAGCCACTGGCAGCAGCTGATTAAAGAAGCTCAGAAATTACTTATTCAGAAGTGAGCAATCATTAGTCACTGAGAGGTATCTGGTGTGCAGAGATGTAGATTTTAAAGAGGGACTGAAGTATTGGTGTCCCTTAGTAGGCTGGGCCTGAGGGAGCCTCTCCACAGATCTGTTTGCTGTAATGCCAGGTTTTCACTGTGTGTCTTGGAAATACCCTCTATGTGAAGTTATAGTCATCTCTGGCTTGCTGAGGTAGCTGTTTGCTGATTTTTCAGCCTTACAGCATCTTGGCCAGCCTCTTCCAACTGAAGACCACTCACTGTCCTACTTCCTGTATTATTTTGATCCTATTGTCCTGTTTCTGACTGCCATGGCTGTGACAATCTGATCTCTTGCAGTGCATTGTTGTGTGGTTCCCAGGACAAAGAAGTTCCCCATCATACAGCCCAGCCTTTTTAACATGTATTTCCAGAAACTGTTTACCTCAGATACCTTATTTCTATTTTTGTTTACAAGGAAATAAAACTTCAGTAATCAGTCTTCATAAAAATAATAACAGCCAGTTCCTTTTGCTCCCTGTGCTGGTACAGTCTGCCTGAACATCAATTTCCAGCTGCTGTTCTGGTCCTGTGAGGCAGTGCCTGAACAGGACAGCCTGCTGTAACTTATGTAGATAGGCTTACCCATGCTGTCTCCAGCATATGAAGAATACAAAAGTGAGTTTCCAGAAACTATTGCACTTTCTTTGTAACTGGACCCATGTCCTGGTGAGTCTGGCTGTCAGTGGATTAAAAAGTTCCCTTTGCAGTGTTGAACTAAAAAGTAAGCCTGTGTTTCTTCATTGCTGGATTGCCTCTTGGATCCTACATAGGAGAGTTATTCAGTTTCTATTTTCAACTTTCATATTGGTTTGGCACATCTGCTTTAAGGAATCCAAAGTAATTTGTGCTTAAATAGCACCCTGGTTTTATTTACATATAAAACTGCTAAAGTGAAAAATGCATTAGACAGATCTGAACAAACCTGGACCCCTGGGGAATTTATCTTCATCTGCAATTTTAGTCTCCTTTTCCATCATCTGCAGAGAACAGTGTTACAGTCACAGCAGAAATCTCAGCAGCAGCACTCAGATTCAGACAAGTAGCCCACAAGGACATGCAGCAGAACTGCCAATTCCGTGGTTTCTCTAGATGCTCTGGCCTTCCTCAAAGGCTTCTTTTTGGTGCTGAAGGAGGTGGATTCTGGACAAGTCAGTACATCTGTATTTTAATTTTATGAAGAGAGAAACAAGTGAAATAGCAATCCAACAGATGTTTCCTAGAGAACTTTTTTTTCACCTTTTATCTTGCTTAGAATCTTTGCTGTGGGGATATAAACACCTTTTTACAGCATAGTTCCAAGAAGTTTTCATACATCAAAGTAAAGATGCCAAAATCTGTGGACTGTGAGTTTGTTGAGACTGTGAGCTCCTTGAGAAAGGGATTGTATCATGGGTTCTCTCTGACCTAAGTAAGGGATCAGACAACGAAAATAACAAAAATCTCTGAGCAAGGAACCCCCGTGTTACTTATGGAGATGCCAAGGTAGCGACTGGCAGCTTAAGCAGTTCTGTATTTAGCTGGATCTCTACTGCCAAGGAAAAAGACTTCTGAGCAAGTTTCCATGCTCTGCTGAGCACTACCAAGTAACCACAGTGCAGAGCAGAGCTCTTGTTGCTTTTCAATTGTGTGCACTTTATTTAGCCTGAGTATTCCTTGGTGCAGAGATTGGTCTCCTGAACAGGAAATGCTTCATTTCTTCTGATATCCCATCAGTTAGACAGCTCAGATCTCTCAGTACCAAATCTTTCCCCCATCAGTGATGATTTTTATTTATCCCTTTCACAGAAGGCAGCAACCAAGACTGGTATTGTCTGGTATTCCTTTTCCCACTGACGTGGATGTTGTACTTTGCCTACCACAATCAATTACATTTGCTTGCTTGAACCCATATTTGTGGGTTTTTTTGGTCATAAGAAGGTAAGAAGTAGAGTTTGAAATGCATAATCTATCTTTGCATCAATATTCTCTCTGCCACAACTTTTGAACAATCCTTAATGCTTGTTGTTAGGAAGCTTCCTCCCTGATGAGAGGGAATATTGCTCTTATGGTGTAGTTCTGCTGTTCTCTTTTTGTAACTTCCTTTTTCTCCTAGCTAGAGAAGAAGTAATAGTGATAAAATATCTAATGCAAGCTTGCAAGCTTTGATGAGCCTTTTGTCTTTACCATGAGTATATAAAACCTGTTTCCTGTGAAAGCAAGAGAGATCACTCAGAATTTGACTTGAGTGTTCTAGGCACTGATAAGTGGGAAGGGAGAGTGCCATTGATAGTGAAAAATGTGTTGAAATTAACATGCATTCTGGAATAGTGCAGTCTTTGCACAGTTTACAGCAAATGCCAAAGTATCTCTTTGATGGATGTGAATTTTTCCTCCTGTTACACAGAAATTTATACTTGGAATCTATCATGACTCATCAAGGTATCTTGAAATAATAGTTTTTGGAGCACTAACCTAACTTTGCATACAAAACTGCAGATCATCTCCCAGTTCTGAAGTGGTTGGACTTCTATCAGCCAGGGACTTCAAAGAGCTTGGATCTTCTTTCATGGAGTCCCCCAGGGAATCCTCAGAGATTATTGAAAGTGAAACAAGTTTACAAAAACGTATGCTGGAAAAAAAGCATCATATAAAGTGAAATCAAGAAACCATCCTTTAAATGCTGTATAAATTGGTTATGAAATAGAATCTTCAGATACTCAGAGCTTCTTATGTTCTCAGATGTAAAATAAGAGGTGTAATTTTTATTCATGGTTGCTCATTTCTTGTTGTCTTCTGTAGCTCTGAGCATTGTTAAATATGATGTACAATATGCTGTATTTTGATATTACGCCCAAAGTTGCAAATCTGCTGAGAATCACATAGACCTGATAATAATATTCCCATCTACTGAAGTAAAGGGAGAATAAAGAATGTTCAAAAATCAATTTAGAATATAGTTTCTGTACCTCCAGAAATATGCTACTCTCTTCCCTAATGGAAAGGTCTGATAATCGTATGTCACTCACATTCCATAAAGCACTGCCTTCATAACCTGTAATTTCATTTTAGCTGAAAGGAAGAGCTGACCTGCATCGTTGTGGGGGTTTAGCTTGTTTGTGTGTAGGTTTTAGCCTTTGTTTGTTTGTTTTGTTGGTTTGTTGTTTAATTTTTTTCCCTTCTGAATTATTAGAAGATTGGTTGGTTTTTTATGTATTTCTGTTTTTCTTTGTTTTTGGGTGGTTGTTTTGGTGTGGTGTTTTGGTTTATTTTTAGGGAAGAAGTGCAATAATGGCCAAATCAACTGTTGTAGTAAATATTCAATAGAATATTTCAGTTGCTTTGTTTGTTGGCTGAAGCCAGGAATGTTGCTGTCTATAAAAGAGAATAAATTACTTTTCTGTATAATAGCCAAACTAGACAGGAATTTTCAGTCTTCCTTTCATTGTGATACTGATGCCAGAAATACCGTGTTACAAAACAACACTTAAACAATTTTCTGATTATGCAATGCCTCTGATTATGCAATGCCTCTTAATAACATACCATAAAATTTTTCCTAAAATTACCACAGGAATACATTAATTCTAGAAAGACTAACAAATGAGCTGCCCCTATTAATTACTTCTTAAGTCAAATTAGGAAATTAATTAATTACATTTCCCAAAAAAACTATGGAGAAAATTCTCTTACTGGAAAGAAGGGTCATGCTTGCAATTGTGGGATGTGTCTGTAGTTCCATGTTTTTCAAAGGAGAAGCAAATTTGGGACCCAGTGCTTTGTTTGTGCTGTGTCTGTTTTGTAACATACCCTACAAAGTGCTGTTCTTCTGGAACCAAGGCTCCATGGTCATTAGTACCAGCTCTGGCTGCTGGGATGCAGCAGGATGCATTTGACTTGACTGTGGGCACAAGTCTGCATTTCTTTTGACTTAGGCAGGACACATAATAATCAGTGTTGACTTTGAGAATTTTGTATCTGCCTCCTTCTGGCTGCTGGAGGCACTCTCAGCCATAAAGCATCCTATAAAAAAAACCTTAATCTATGACAGTCTTTGAATGCATTTGCACTTGGAGGATGTGTCCTTAGATGGATTTGTCCTTTGCTTCATGTAGTGGGTGCACTTCTCATCTTGCACAGGCAGCTTTGAAACCCAATTTACTCTTTGCTGAATCACGACACATCCTTGCAAGCAGACTTGTTAGTTAGTTGGCCAGTGTCCATTCTCAGGTAGCCTTCATCCTCTCTCAGTCACTGATACCAGTCTTTGAAGTTTATCTGGCCCACAGATACCTGAAATAAAATTTATGCTGTGATAATGTTTATATTAGCAGTTTTCATTTTATTAGGGAAGTCCTAGAAATTCTTTTCTTCCTTGCATCAAGAGATCCTTGTCACCTATTATAAAATTTCAGTATTTTTTTTAAATGAAGGATGGGCTGTGAGGGATAGCTGAAAACCATCAGTCCCTTAGAGGGAAGATGCATGAAAACGTGAGAGATTTTGGAACAACTAGGAATATTTTTTTTTTTTTAGAAATATTGGAAAATATGCAGCACTAATAATCATACCTCACACATGCCTGGGGTGGATAGATTCTGAATGTCAAAAGGCAGATCAAAATATAATATATAATCATGAACTTATAAGTACAGAATCTGGAGTGGAGTGGAGTCGGGTAGTCATAACTTAAAACCTCTTTCAAATTATATAAAATCCAAATACAGGATAAGAGACAAGAGATATCCACAATAAATATGTCTAGAGCTCTAAGATATATCTTCTGACTGTTTAATACACATTGATCATAGCTATATGAAATAATTCTGTAAAATCCAGGCAGGAGGACAATCTTTTAACACATTTGCACAAATGTACATGCAAGAGGACTATGCAAAATTCTTCATTCTGACTTTAAACACAGGTTTAGGGGAAAAAACCAGATATTTGAATTCTTCTTGTTGAAGTTGTTTTTATTAAATTCTAATAACCATTCACTGTAAGTATTTAATATTCAATATTTGAAGTTAAAACTGTGTAAAATATAGGATACAAACTTTTGCAGTATTGTAGCCGAACAATGACTGTGCATTTACATAAATAGTATTTTTATCTCCCACTTAAGTGAGAATACACTTTTTTTATTATTTTAAGAAAGCAAAGACAGAACTTCACCATTTTTCTGTGTGTTACCAGGGTAGCAGATTCAACTAAATCAGATTATTAATTCAACATAAGAAAAGAATTTGAATAATATGTGAAAATAAGCTTTAACAGATCTCTCTATATAGATCTACATAGATAGGCTTACAATCTACTTATCTTAATATGTGAGAGTTAATAAAATAGCAGGATCAAAAAAAAAAAGTGAGTGATCTATTCCCACAAGCAGTCGACTTTATTTGGCTTAGTTACCAGTGTATTTGTTATTTAACAAGTTTGGTAACATGAATGTATTAATTTATTATTATTAACTTATGTATTAACTACTCTTAATTCTGTTCAAATACATTGGCTATGTAGCTAATAGTCAAGAGCTAATTCTAGAAACCATGGTCAACATATTTAGTTTTAACTATTCCTCTACAGAAGAAAACTTGTTTATAACTGTGATTTAATAGATCTGCAACATACTTGTTCTTGAGAGGGTTTGATTTGATGTCTCCCATGGGTGTGCTCTTGGTTCCCTGTGATTTGATGTCTCCCATGGGTTTGCTGTGTGCAGTTATTCAGAGCTCTGCTGCAGTTGCTCTCTGATCACAGGAAGTACAGAATCAGAGACCATCCAGTATTATAGCCCACAAAACAAACAGGTTTTTTCTCATGCAGTGTCCTAAAATAACTGAAAAGGTTTACGTTATTATCTGCAGAGCCCATGTTGCTGCTTTCTTGTGCCCAAATGCTCACGGCTTATTAATATAACAACCTGTGAGCAAAGTTCTAATTTACTTTGACATTCTTTTTTAAGATATTTTACACATTTCTGCTACAGGTTTTTCTCTTCATCAGCTAATATCATATTTATAGCAATTTCTATTATATTTGAGTTATTAGTAGATTGAAAAAAAAATTATTGGGAACTGTAAAAATAACCATGATGTCAACCAGTAAGATTCCTTCATCTGCTCCTACTCTCTTGTGAACCCTCTGGTAGGGTTCCTACAGCAAAATATATTTGTGTTTGTGGATATTATATGGTAAATTACTTCTTTGTCAACTGACATACATTCAAGTCGTACTTTTGTGATATTTTGTATGTAATTCCACAGTTTATTTCTGGTCCGATGTAGCCTCATAAAATTAAGCATGTTCTCCAACATTTTATTCAAAGAAAAGCACCAGAAAACTGGAAGTAGTATGTTTAGAAATATATAGAAGACTGAGAAAACATACAATTTTTAGCTGTCTGCTTACTTAAAAAGTAACTGTTAAAACTCTGCTAAATTTCATGGTCATCAGTAAGTAAGTATAAATCTCTGGGTTCCTAAAAAAATCAGCATTTTATTGCCAAAAATGAGCTGAAAAGTTATTTCTATCATTAAGTTTTAACAACATTGCTCTATTACTTGAAAGCCACAGGTTTAAAAATGTACAAAAGCATTTGTATGTTTTATAATACAAGAAAAATATTTGACTTCTATGAGTACCTTGAAAAAGCATGATCTAGCTCTTCATATTCTCATTGAAAAAACTCCCTCAACACAAACACATCAAATAAAAGTAAAAAAAAGTTGTCCTTAGCATCAACCTGTCCCTCTGAGTCAATATATCATAACAAGATTGCATTAATTTCCACTGGAACTGAGCTGTCTCAGGTAACTGCTCAATGACTGAGTATATCATCAAGTGTGTGAGTGAGCTGTACTGAGAACCCAGAAAGGGCTCTGATTGGAAATCAAAACCAGAAAAAACTGGACAGAAGCCACAATAAGTTCTTATTCTGGGATCACTGCCTGCTTCACTTACTGACTGCTCCACTTACTGTCCTCATCAGTGGGAGAAATACAGAGGTCAAAGGGTAAAGGCAATGGCTCTCCTTCTCCCTGTTTCGACCCAGGGTGGCTATATGGGCATCACTCTCAGGATGGCACCCAGGCATTTTCAGCCCTGGCAGCTGACTCCCTTTCAGTGGAAATGGGAAAATCTTTTCTGGCTTTTATTGTTTCTTTTGTCTGCTATTTCAGGAACCTTTCTAAATTTAAACTTCTCCTGTTCAGTTTCTTTCAAGTGATGGCTATCTCCCCTCAGATCCAGAGGAACATCACTGCATCCCTGAATGCAGTCTGCTGCTAGCTACTATTTCCTGCTGCTAGAGCTAACAAGTCCACTGGATCCCTGCTCTGCAGATGCCCAGCAAACTCACCTCTGCATTGGTCTTCCACAGCTGACGACTCTGTGTGAATTTCTCGCATTGGGGTAGTCCAAAATGACATTACGCAGGTGTTATCTTTCTATAATTTGCACATAATTTGGCCTTTTTTTTGTACATATGGAAATACTTCTATAAATATTTACATAGCTTGCATATATGCATAATTCTGAGGCAATTAAAGAAAGCATTTTAAAGACAGAAATATGGCTTTAAGAGATGCAAAGACATCTCTGCAGGACATGGCATAATCTACTTCAGTTACTAGTAAATTGCATTGGTGTCTCCTATAGAGCTGTTGAGCTGGAGAAAAGACAGCATGTCCAGTTGGTCCTAGGTATTTGAAGTGCCTTCTCTATTAGGGGTATCTAATAGCAGAGATCTGGCGGCAGCAGGAAACTCATTTTCTGTCTCTGGGTCTCTCCTCTCAGCATGGGCATGGCTTACAGCAGCACAATGCTCTGATAATGCTAATGAGAAACTGCATTGTCTGATGTTGTTTCTCAAGGGCTGCTGGAGTGAAAACAATTGACAGGAGACCCCAGAAGACACAAAAGTGCTTTTAAATTATTCTGGCAGGTGTGGTCAGTGCCTGCATGAGCGTGTGAAACCTGGAAAGGTTGGGCAAAGAGAGATGGAAATCCCCTGAAACCCACAGTGCTGCCTCTGTCTGGTGAATCTCACCCACTATCCTTCAGTTCAGCGCTGCCCCAGGACAGAAACAGGCTTTTATAACTCCAAGGAGAGTTGCACACCATCAAAGTGAGCAGGAGCTCTGCTAGTGACCCATATGACCCCAGGCAAGTGGAGTTTCTTCTCTGTGCTTCCCACTCCATGTGTCTACTGTCTCTACATCTCATTTATTTGTTGCAAAGCCTTTTGAGGTGGGGTATGACCTCTGGTGTTTGGAAATGCTTGGCACAGCAGGCCTTAGATTGTGGATCAGGTTTTCTGGGGCAGTGTTTTTTAATCTATGGTCTACTGAGCCTTGAAGGTTCAAAAATTGCTTCCATGTAAGTGATGGAAAGTTAAGAAAGAAAGCAAAACAATCTCAGAAGGGCTTAACCCAATTTTCTGGGGCAGCAGCTCCACTGCAAATTTTGCAGGGGTCCACATAAGCAAGGTTGATGCCGTTTTGTGGAGTTGGGCAAATATAAATTTTTGACAGAAACAAAGAATTTGGCTCACTTTACTATATGTTTGTATCAAGTATTTACAGGCTATGCATCTACATATGGTGTGCTTTATTTATGAACACAAGCAGAAACACACACATGTTTCTGCTATCTATCTTTTTAAAATGGAAGCGTGCTTGCCAGTGTCATGAGCCCAGTTTGTACCACACATGTTTTCTAAGGCCACACTGTCTTATTTATTTATTTATTTATTTATTTATCTCCTCTCTTTCTATTTCTTCCCAGTATTTTTGTCAAACATTGAAGAGCAGCACCACAGAATGTGCCTTTACCACGCAGGTGCTCCAGAGCTGCCGTCCTTCGGCATTTACCATGGCTACAGCACTGGGGACTGACTTTGCTGCTTTATTGCACTCACTGCTGCTTCCTTTCCATGCTCCCTGCTGGGAGTCCTTTCAGGAGAGCTGCTTTTGATTGCTTGCTGTAGACACAGTTTTGAAAGCTGGGGGGTTTTTTTGTTTGGTTTTTTTTGGGATTTTTATTTTCCCTCTTTCTCTGAACTCCCTCTCCTGGCTGACAGTGGAAGATATGTATATGCTGAGTAAATACTTTCTGTGTCCTTGGGGATTAGGCTGATGTGGAGGAGCTTTACAGGTGGCTCACAGTACCTCTTGCACAGCTACTGGTGATGCTTGCAGGGGGACTGCAGCTGGCTTCAAACAAGGTTCCCAGCCTTTTTTTCCCGGCCAATGCACCAGTGAAAATAGGAATTATTCTTTACATTTTTGGGCTGAACTCCTTCCCACCCTAGTTTTACAGCTGTCTCACTCATTCCAGAGGTGAAGTCAAACACAGAACAGTAATTTCTAGACTGACATTGCCAGCACAGATCTGACAGGTATTGTGCTGGGCTTGTGGACCTTACTTGTAAAGCACTTGAGCCTGTCTCCTTGACACTGTAAGTTACTAATTCTTATTTGCTAGTTTTTAAATAATATGAAAGATTACATCCAAAATAAAGACAGTACCAATGTAACTCAGCTGATGGGTATGGACAGATTGTTTGACTTTGTCAGCTGAGCTTCACATTACTTCACAATGCTAAGTAATACCTCTTGTGGCCCTAAGAATAGTTCAAGTCTCAAGGTTTTGTGGCTCTGCTCAAAGATAGGAGTGAGCATTAGGACGGTTTTGCAGCTCGGTAGACAAATGGCAACCCAACTCAGCTGCAACTGTCTATAGCTGAAATCTCTAAAAGAGAGGGGGCTGTGAGATATGAAGAGATGATATTTGGGAAAGAAATCTTTGCTCTATGACATTTCAGTGGTCTCCAGGACAGCAACATGGTGTGAAAGCTCTAGGGCTAGGGGTACTTAAGAGAATTTGGTGCACTTTGTTCTGAGCATTTCTCAAAGCCTCCTGACTAGAGATAAAAGACACCAACAAATGCTTTCAGCCTGCAAGCCACAAAAAGGCATAACCAGTTCAGTTCATCTGTACTCTGTGGATCCTGTGGCTCTTTCTCTGCATACTCAGGCATATCCCCAAGCTGTCAAAAGGCAAACAAGCACTCAAGCTAGCTTGCAGCCTGTCCTGGAACACTTTCTGCAAGCTCCAAGCATTGTTGGGGCCTTCTCCTGTGCCCTGTTGTGCTTTCCTGTCCTTTGGACCTCCTGAGCTCACCTCTGTCTTCCAGTAAGATGTCAAGGAAAGGTTCCTCACCTGGAAAGTAAGATTTCCCAGGCATCAGGGCCATGTGCATATCCTGATGCTGTACAGGACTGCTGATGGAGCAGAATTAACAAGTGGGTTACAGGTAAATCTCATGTGAGAAAGTGGCTCACAGATTGGGACTGTAGTCAATGGGGTGGCATCAGACTGGTGACCTGTCACTAGCGGGGTTCCACAGGGCTCCATCCTCAGCCCTGTATTCTTCTACACCTTCATAAATGACTGGGATGCAGGACTGGAAGGGGTACTAAGCAAGTTTGACAGTACTAAATAGGGAGGAGCCATTGACTTCCTCAAAGCCAGAGAGACCTTGACAAATTAGAGGGCTGGGAAATCATGGATGGTATGAAGTTCAACAAAGACAAGTGGAGAATTCTGCACCTGGAACAGAGCAACCCTGGATGTATGGACAGACTGGGGAATGAGAGGCTGGAGAAAAAGCTGCAGAAAAGGACCTGGGATTGACAGAAAGTTGAGCGTGAGTCAGCAGTGCCCTGGCAGTCAGGAGGGCCGACCCTGTTCTGAGGAGCATCAGGGACAGCATCACAGCCAGGCAAGGGAGGGGATTGTGCTGCTGTGCTCTGCACTGAGGCAGCCTCACCTCCAGTGCTGGGGGCAGGTTTGCAGGCTATAATATAAAAAAGATACTAAGCTGTTAAGAGGGCATCCAAAAGAGATTTATAAGGATGGTGAAGCTTTATGAGGAACAGTTGAGGTCACTTGATATGTTCAGCCTGGAGAAGGGTGAGACTGAAGGGAGACCTCCTCACAGTCTTTAACTTCCTCATGAGGGGAAGAACTGGAGCAGCCACTGATCTCTCTCATGACCAGTGACAGAACCCGAGGGAATGACATGGCATTGTGTCAGGGAGGTTTAGGTTGGGTATTAGAAAAAGGTTGTTCATCCAGCGGGTGTTTGGACAGTGGAACAGGCTCCTGACAGAAGTCATCCCAGCACTTGTTCAAAAGTGTTGGTCAGTGTTCTCAGGCACATGGTGGTATGTCTCTTGTGGCTGTCCTGTGCAGGGCCAGGAGCTGGACTTCAGTGATCCTGCTGGGTCCCTTCCAACTCAGGATATTCTGTGACTGATTCTATGACGCAGCAGAAAAACCTCCCTATACAGGTCAACATACTGTTTTTATGCCTCTTTCAGTGTGCCTGATAATAATCAACCCCCTCTTAACAGCAGATAACAGTTAATCAGTGGCAAGTTGGAGCAATTTGAGGTTTTGAGTTGTCTCATTTGCAATCAGTGGCACAGTGCAGCAAAAGGCTGCTGATGGCTACCTTGCCCATCTAATCAGGTAGCAGATACTGCACTGCACAGCGGCAATCAGCTGTGCTGTGGGCTCCTTCCTCTAGCTATCACCACAGTTAGATACTCTGTTATCTTCACCAGACTCTTCCTTCTGCATAAACTAACTTTTCTATATAACGTAAGTGAGCACTAGTCTAATATGTGCTCGAGTATTAACATTTCCATTCTCAAAAATACCTTCAAGAGATATTTTATCTAAATTTCCCATGCAGTAGTAAATGCATTTGTGGCTCTCTAAAGCATATTAAATGAATTTATTCTTATATTCCACAGAGTTGGCTACTCAATTTTAGTCCCTCTCAGGAGGTAGGAGTTGAGGGAGGTGGATCAGGATTCCAATCCTGATTAGGATTAAGAGATCTGAACTGGTGTCTGGTCACATGTAGACACCTAAATCCTGGTCTCAGTCTTGCTCACTTGTCACTGGGATTCCATGGGATTTTCTTCATGTAGGATTTATCAGGTTTGTGGTACCTAGAAATGTTCCTACAGCCGTATCCAGGTTACTTTCCTTATTTTGAAAATCACAGAGCTTGATATCCAGCCCAGTGTAACATGAAGCAAATTTGCAGGAAGGGCTTTGCCTGGAGATGTCTCTCAGGGGATGTGACCTGGTAGAATACTGCTTGAGGAGAGTGTTTCTTCCCACAAGGCCCTTGCCTGCTCATGAATTTCACATTGTGGGACACAAAAAAAAAATTTACTGCTATGATCAAACTAAGTTCATTTATACAGATTTTCAGAAGTCTTTCTATACTCGATTAAAAGCTGGCCTAGGTTCCTCATGGATGATTTTTACCACTTGTCCCCACTCACCCTATTTCAGAAAATACCTTTTATAATGTTCATTGCTGCCAATTAGTGTCACTAATTCCTACTAGTCACAAAGTTTACAAAAAAATCAATACAAAAAGAAACAGCATCTGAAATAGGAAAGGGAGTGTTGACAATGAAGTCCCATCTTAGTTTAAATCAACTGAAAAAATAATTGCTTCTTCCACAGAAATGTCTTTGCTTAGATTTTTTTTTTAATTTATTCTTTACACATAGTAGTAGAAAAAGTATAATATTACTGAGCAGTTTGCACTGTCCTGCCTGTCTCTGGAGTCCTCTCAGCACAGCTGGGATGGAAATAATCAGGAGCATCATGGTCCATAAAGCAGAGTTCCCACCCCAAGAGAAGTCAGTGTCAGTCTCACTATTAGTGAGTGGGGAATAGTGTCTGTTTGCTTGGAAAAATAGGAGGAAGAGGAGAAGGAAAGAAAGATGTTATATTTTGCCAATATATAACTACTCTTCAATCATGGTGGGCTGGTTGGTAAATGATTACATTTATCTCCCACTTGATCTGCATTTATTTCTGCAGGTCTGCTCCTTACATGAGACACAGCGAGGAAATAAATCAAGTTCCTTGATGTACAAAACTATAGCTTGAAGTTTATCCAACATAAGCTCAGAGAATAAAAGAATTATAGAAACTTTTTTTGGGGGACAAGAACTACTATTTACACCGGATGTGATTTGGGACACACAACTGAACCAGAACATATACAGTCACACATACAATCAATTATCTATAGATCAAACAGAATTAGAGAAAAAGGACCTTGTCAACTACAAAAGAAGATAAAAGCTCCATGCCTCTAAACCATCTTATTCTTTGCACTTTAATTAGCAGCAATATCAGCAACAAAATCTAGACAAAAAACTTTTCCATGTAATGTGATTTATGGTCCACTGTCTAAACATCTGTGTCTGAATTATTTGGCTGAGGATGCTCCTAACACCAACACAACAGATGCAACCAAACATTAGACATAGTCCAGCCCAACCTTGCAACCTTGCTCAGCTTAGGAGAGCAGCCCTTCCAGCTGTCCTGCCTCCTGCCTTCCCAGTGGAGGAGGTGGATGCGGAAAAGCATTTTGTTTCTCTTCCCTGAGTGCTGTCCCAGGTAATGAGGGATGACTACTCTGGCAAATCCCAAAAGCTGTTTTTTGGCAGCAGCAGCCCCAGGAGAAGCCTCACAGAAGGACCAGGGCAAGACAGATCACAAACCTGAAGTGCATGAGTCTGATGCACACCTCTGCGAGGCACGGCGAGGCTCCTCTCCACCAGCAACAGTGATTGTTTGTCCACAAGAAACCTTTGCTTATTGTTTCCCACTGGGTTTTTTATTTCAAGGGAGATGAAAATCTCTCAAAATAGCAAGTGCCAGAAACATCACTGCCCTCTTTGTGCCATTATTATGTTGGTGAGAAAACTGCTGAAAGTCCTTCATTATCCCGCAATTTATTTTGCAGTTAGATCAACATTGTGAGACCTATTCATATCCAATAAGAACCCTACAGAGAAGAAAATACAGTATTTTCTTTAAGACAAATCTGAGCTGAGCAAATAAATATTTAGTGTATCCAAGCTACTTCAGTTTTCATGTTGTCTGCAAACATATTACAAACCTGACACTTTTTCTGCCCAAAATTAATTTCTGAGTAATTTATATTAATAATATTAGGTTTATATTGTGTGTGTGCCCAATATATATGTCCAGCTTATTATGAAAATACCATACTCTTGATTTCAGATTGTTCTGTACCTTAGACAGCATGCTTCAATTTCCTGGTTGGATGTGGATCAGGTTTCTGGGGAGGATTTATGTGAATGATAAATAATAGACCCTTCAGAAGAAGCCAGTGAACATTCCTGTCAGATTCTTAGCTTGCTCGAGTATTTATGGAACACTTGATTACATAAGTATTATGGGCTTATTTTAAGTGAACATTAAATAAACCAAGTCACCACTCAGTATGAATATTTTCCCAGTTTCTATAATAAAGACCTTGTATACTTTCCACTGGCATTGAGAACAAAGTGAAAATCACTTTGAAGCTTTGCATTACTGCGAGTTTTAAGCACCATGAGTTGTGTCCTCTGTATGCAAAGAAATGGCTTAAATTAATACTTCATCAAACAAAGAATTTTGGAGTAGATTTTTGACCTGCCTTGACACCTGGATGGTATTTTTGAGTTTCTCTCTGGATTCATGAGGGCCAGAGTTCCATGATGAACACTGAGATTCCCAGAAACACTGCTTAAAACCATTGCATAATCTCAGACTGGAAATAAAATCACCAGAATTGACACCACCAACCTGCTACAGGTGTTCAGCTCCTTGATCAGTGAGCTCATCATAAATATGCAGGTAGGGCCTGATGGTTCAGAGCAGATGAACACCCATTGCTCCTGCTGATTTCTATACAGGCTATGGGTGTTTGCTAAAAAACAGTGCCTAATGTTATTCTAAGCTAAGGGAGGTGAGGGGAATGGAGATGTAAGGAAAGTGGAAACATGAGTAGCTATACATATCTCAGCATTAAATATTGTTTGACTGGGAAGGAGGAAGAAGAGCAAGAAGCAACATTTGCTGAAATGGTCATGAAATAGACCTTAGAAGTAATATAAATTATGCTATGCTGCTAAAAACTTGGAGAAATTTGTGGATTTCCAAACACAAAAAGAAAGGCTGGAATATTGCACAACATCCTGGACATGTTCAGAGGATCATGGCCATTCTGTGACTATCTTCTGATGTCAAATGTTGCTGAGGAAAACCCAGATTTCATCTTGCGTCCACTGCAGTGACCAAAGCATGAAATGGCCAAATAAAACAAAAACCCCAACAATCTACACCCCCTTCCTCAAACTACCCAATGAAAAAGAAAATCAAGCACTGAGCAATAATGAAGGAACATGAATTTTAAAGTTCCCAAAATAGCAACATGAGACAAAATACCTTTCTCTGTGCAAAGTCTACACAAGGTGGATACCTAAAAATGCTGTCAAATATTTCTTTGACAAATTGGCCCTGGGTGATTTGTGCATCCCAGCTGTAAAGCTTTGTAAATAAGGAAGTTTTCTATGTGCTTTTAAAAGTCTCCAAGGATGCTGCAGAACCATCAGCTGTCAAAATAGCATTCCCTAGCTTGTGCACAGCATAAACAAGTGCTCTTGCACCTGCCAAATTCAATTGCACAAGAGGAAGCACCAGTTGACCAGTGCGAAAAGAGAGGAGGAAGATCTGTAAAAAGGGGTAAGTACGTCTGCTGGATACAGATACACAGCACTGGGAGATAAGAAATGTAGCTTAAAAAGCCAAAATCATAATATCCTCCAACCCTGACTTCTACCATAGGTAAAATCCTTTTGACTTCAGTGTATTTGTATTCTCTGCTGCTATCTCTTGGCATGGTAGGAATGCAGAGGTTCAAATATTGGATTTTGTTAAAGCTTGTATTATTGGAATGGAATGGGAATGAAAATTATTAATACTGTTGAGGAACTAGTAAGGTCAAGCCCAGATTCAAAGACAACAAAATATTGAGAGCTGCTCAAAGTTGTGATTTTCATTGGGGTTCTTCTAGGTGCCATTTTGTCAGAGAACATGGTAGTACATTTCAAAGCCAGGAGTAAACAAATTTCTGTTTACTGTGGAAATAAGCTGTGTCAAGGGAGGTTTAGGCTGGATGTTAGGAAATGATTCTTCACTCAGAGGGTGGCTGGGCACTGGAACAGGCTCCCCAGAGAAATGGTCACAACACCAAGCCTGACAGAGTTCAAGAAGCATTTGGACAATGCTCTCAGGTACATGGTGCGATTTTTAGGGATGTCCTGTGCAGAGCCAGGAGTTGGACTTTGGTGACCTTTGTGGGTCCCTTCCAACTCAAGATTACTCTACTCTACTCTACTCTACTCTACTCTACTCTACTCTACTCTACTCTAATTCTACACTCTACGTGAAAGGAGATGGAGTGAACAGGTAGATGTTAATGTATAGAGTAGACAAATTAAAAACAAATCTCCTTTTTTGCTATGATCTTGAGAATTATCAAGCATCTGGGCTCCTGTAAAACTGAAGAGTGCCCTGGTATTTGGTATCTCAAAACAGTCCATATACTGACAGACAAATACCAAGGCAGTGTTATTATCCAAACCTGCAGTTGGGGTATTTCCCTTCGTCTGCAATCTGTGTGTTTCCAGGGAGACAAGGTAAAAGGACAGCACAGATTAGCTGGCCTAACAAGGATCCTTCTTAAGGATCAACATGAGAATGACTAATGCCAAGGACAAACCTCTTAGAGGTGCCACAGGCTTCAGTGTAAATACACAGCTATTAAGCTCTTGAGTTGGGCGACAGAAGCTCAAAGCTCATAGATCTTCACAAAATTAATTTTTCTTTCTTGTCAGTCTTTTTTGCAAGAACTAGCTTGGGTGATTGATTTCAACATAAGAGTGCTATAAACCATCCCAGGGAAATCAGATATAAACACTCTACTGGGACAGGTGCAAGGCAAGAACTCTTGTGAGAGATTGTGCAAACTGTTACACCATGGAAAATAAAACTCGATACAGTTGGTAAGAGTATGTTAAAAGAGAGTGAGTTTAAAAGAGATTAAATAATAACAGGATGCCATATACTGCACTTACATCTTGATAGAGTGCAAGGGTTCATTAGGTCACTTTATAGAGTAGTGACCTAAAAAGCCCTTTTTAATTCTTAAAAGATTAATCTTGAATTTGCTTCTTTCTGGGAACATAATCTTGCACTCAGGTGCTAGTAATTCAAGGGAAAGAAAAAGTTTTTAATAGATTGGTATTACTGCAGAGCCTAGTGAGAGGAGGGCACACAACATGACAGCTTCTCTCCAAATATTTTGACCTTCTGACTGTGGAAATGAGGAAAATGCAGACAGAGAGAAGTAATGAAAGTACGCATGGTCAGTAGCAAAGTAAGTGGTAAACCCGTGGTCTCTTGAGATCCAGCCTGGACTACTTTCCCTTGGACAACACTGGGTGTCTAAAAGAGAACTCAGAGCAGTACATAAATACTGTTCACCCAAAAAAATCTGCTGCAAGAGAGGCTGGTTACTAGACATGTTGTGATAATAATATAATAAGAAAATAAGGAAAAAAAAATCTCACTGAGAAAATATAAACCGAATCTGTAATTGTCTTTAAAAAAATTCTTTTGTTCATGTTGAGTGATGGCATAACAGAAAATTGAAATTTATTTGATAAAGGTATTTTAAATTTTATTGAAGGGAATGCTTTTCAGGATAATCTTGTTGGGTATCAAGGTACAAGTTTAGATATTTCTCTTAAGATACATATTCATTAGGCATAAATATTTGCAGTGCTATCTTTCAAGTTTGATTTAGCAGTGCTTCATTCACGTGGCGAGTGAACTGCTGAAATGTAGCTTAATTTATGTATCTGCCATCCTTCAGAGTCTGCACAAACTTCTTTCCCTTCTGGTTTTACTGATACTAGGCAGCAGCACCAGCCTTGAATTAAAACCTTTAGATATTTAAGGTACAAGTGTAAATGATAAAATAAAGCAGGGGAAAAGTTCTGTGTTACTTTCAGATGAACATTATTTGAACATTATTTGAATATAGAGGAGTTACACTGGAATGAGTTTCTTGGATTTGAACAGTTTGTATTTCATCCTAGCTCTAAATATGAATAAATACAAATATGAATGAGGAGCTGCAGGCACCTAGTAGGCTATTGGATTTGGGGCTGTTTAAATAATTGAGCTTCTAAAGTGGCATGAAATCCATGTGCAGGTTGTAATGTTTGATCAATTTGAGTGAGCTTTATGCAACAGAAGAAAATTTTCATCCATTCTTTTTGAGGTGCCAATGTTGATTACAGTGTATTCATACAGTGTAGGATTAAATACATGGCCTTGAAGAGTAACCTTCATTTTTCTCATGTAAAAAACCCTGTAATTCTATAATTCTTAAAAAATAATTGCAATTAACTTTTGTTCAATACTGCTTCCAGGAGTTTTTGGGGGTTAAAATTAGGGAATATATTGTTGTCAGATAACAGGACACATGAAAGTAGACATGTTTCTGAACCTTCCCAAAGAATGGAGGAGATATTAAAGCAGATGCTTGCAGACCCTAATCACTTTTTAAAGTCTGTGTCATCTATTGAATTTCATTGACAGCTTAACATGTGGAGAGTATAACTTTATAAACACTAAAATGTATCTCAATACACATAGAAAATCATACATAATAAAAGACTTTGGAAGTGGTGAAGGTGGTATGGACTGTTTGAAAGCACTCAGTGTAAAGCAGAGACTTCTGAAGGATCATGGTCTAAAAGAAATTCTGTATGCCCTTTCTCATCTGCTAAGCTTAATTTCAGGGCATCCTTGAGCAACTTTGTCAGTAGATTAGAACTGGCATCCCTACAATGATATATGTAACCCAAAAATAGTTGTTCCTAAGGTGCTTCTGAAGCAAAGTTTCTGAGAGGAAAATGAAAAGCTAAATATACTTTGCAAGACTCCAGAGAACAAGGTTTAAATAAGCTCCATGAATGTGAATATTTGCCTCTGTCCATTTATCACATCAAAATTCTTAAATGTATTTATGTATCTAAAATTTATAGTCTTTCTCTGAGTCAGAGAACTGAATAGTACCTTCTTTTTCTTATTTTTTAATCATACAAGTTGTTAATCAAATGGTTAATACACCAGTATGATTTTTCATGCCCTAAATGCCTTCAACAAAAAAGTGAGCTACTAATCATTTAGATAAAGTGGATTCATAAACCTGCATTATACACTGTATATCTTCATTCAGAAACCAAGTCTGCTACTAATCTTAATTATTTCTTGTGCAGTTTTATGTCACAGATGGCTCTTATTAAATTTATTTTCCTTTAGAGCTTACATGGTAAAGATGCTGATACAAAATGAGATCTAACATGAAAAAATATTGTCCTTCTGTGACACCCATAGATACTTGCTCTCTGACACCCTCTTGATGATGAGTGGTGAAATGGAAAAGTGCCATGGTCAGCTGGTGGAAGCTCTCAAAGAGCCTGTGTTAGAAAGTAAATCTTGCTAGTGGTTTCCAACTCCCAAAGTATACCTAGTGAGAGATTAAAAAGCACAGGATGTAGTACAATACACACATGTGAATTTTTCAGCTGGGACTGTACTTAATTCACATTTTTAAAATTCTAAAAGCTCAAAATCATTATCTCCTGTAGCTGCAGTAACCTGCCATGCTGAGGGCTGCCAGCAGAAGAGCTGGTGTTAAGGGTCTAATCCTGCCTTGATATCATGGCACATCCACAGCATGCCAAGTCAGGGGAGAAATTCCATTGAAGTTGATTCTGATTTTTTCATTAACTTTACTAAGATGAGATTTGACCTCAGGAGAGGAAAATATGGCTGCTGCTACCCTGATATCTTTTGTTTATTAGTCTTTGAAGTTTTCTCTTCTCGTTTTTCTCCATACCTCAGCAGAGGTTTGAGGATTATTTTTTAACACCCATTTGATCAGGCTCCTACATTCTAGCTGTTTTCAGCTCAAAATGTTAAAAAAAAATAAAAAAAGCCACTTCTGTTGATGCATGAAAATTGCTTTTAATTTCATGGGCTGCTTTGCATCTTTAAATTCTGGATTAACTATGTAATAGAGAGAGTAGAAATGCCTAAGAATAGGGGAATCATATAAAAGTAGAAATAAAAAGGAGTTGCATTTGAACCACTGCTTCTCCAAGAGCTTTTTTTTAAAGTATGTGCTCTCACTAGACATGAAAAGCAGCATTTTACTGAGCTAGAGAAATAGCCTACACATAAAGGATGAAGATCAAAACCTACACACCAATTTGGATACTTCAAAAAGAATAGCAAGAAAAGTAAGTTCATACAGCTGGCAGCAAAACAGGTAACCCAAGATCCTCTGTCTGAGAAATGGCTGCTCTGAGGACACCTGATGGAGGTGGAGGTACCACAACAGGAGCTGTGTGATCAAATGAGTCTGAGAAGAAGGACAAATATCATATGGGTATAAATCAGACCAAGATCAGTTTTCTCAGTTCTGATTCTGTGATATTGATCTGCAGTAGTGTTGCAGGCCTGCTGGAGGGGTACACAGGTTGCTGTTGGCCTGTGGAAGGTGATGTTACCATTACCTGCTTGCGATCAGTCTGCTGTAGTGAACCAAAGATCAAGCAAACGATAAAAAATTAGTACAGAAAATGGGATGAGATGGCAGAGATGATGAAAAATTGGATGAAGGATGGCACTTATTGGGGTGGCACATGATTCTGTTTTGGAGCAGGCTAATGTGCTTCTCAGCTTTCCTTATGGGGATGTTGTCCTCTGTGGAGACGGATGTTACGATCCGGTTACTGAGAGATGCCTCTGCTGGAGTCAAGGTGCAAATGTGGGCATATGTTGAAGTAAACAGTATGGATTTAATTTAGCATTGAATATGAGATAGAGAGACAGAAAAAAAACAGAAAGGAAGACAGAGACAGACAGACTAGGCAAAAGATAATCACCACCTATGAATCCAGCAGCATCTTGTTGGTCCTTCTTCACCCTTAGCTTCTCAGTGGTGGGAGAGCTGAGTACATTCAAAATTTTTCACTATTTATACGTTTTTGCAAATAAAGGGATAAGTGCTCATTGGCTAAACAATTATCTTCTTATGTTGTTTAAATGATTTTATTGCTTCTAATGCTAAATAGACCTATGATCAGTGTTTCTCTGCTTCTGAGTCGGTGCATTTCTTGGTCTGTGAGTTGGTGGTCATGATCTCTCCTTGCCAGAATTACCTTATACTCTGCCTGGGCTGATTTCAGCCCAGTTGCTGAGTTCCTTGTGGCCCATAAATTCTGCCATTATCAGTGATACATTCTTCTCTCCCAGCTTTGTTAAACTCAACCTAGGTCTGACATAACACCCAGACAATAGCACCACCTTTATCCCATCTCCAGTTCCTGCTGTGATGGTTTAATTTACAGTCCAAGTTCCAAGTATCCACTGAAGCATATTCTGTGAGGGCTCCAGTGGCTGGTGGTCACAGGTGCCATCTGTCCCATAACTTTGTGTGACCCTTGTCTGACAGGTGATGTACTCATGAGCTCCTTTATACAGTTTGCCAAAGGGGGAATTTTTGTCGGGATGCGTTACCCGGGATATGCTACCCAGATCTCAGCTCTGCCAGGCTTGGAGCTAGTGCCATCCTGCTGCTCTGCTCTGTGCTGATCTCATGGTAAAGTCTTTCTGTGGCCTTAACAGTGTTTGAGACAGGCACCTGTGGTCTCGAAGCCCTTACACCACCCTGTGACTCAAAGACTGTTTTCCAGGGACTTTTTGTCAGTTCACGGGTTGCCCATGGGGGTGATGTGCATGTAGAAGATAGTAGAAGGAAAGACAAAAGCAGCAGAAACAATAAGGCAAGTAGCTATCCTGTGTGCAATAGCTATCCCAGTAATTAAAAATGTAAATCCAATTGCCATCATTAATCAATTCTCATTAGCCACTGCCCCACCCCAAGAGTCCCAAGGATCAGAGTGTTCTTTAAAGAATAGTGGTTGTGAGGGATTCCATGATACCATGCCTGTTATATGGAGTCCCAATCTGTCTTGAAATTAGCCACAGAATTACACAGTCAATCTCAAATTTTTAATCCCATAGAGGAGTATTACGACACATATTAGGATGTATCTTACTCAGCCAAATCTGAAGAAGATCTTGAGGTCCCATACAACAACTGGAACAAGTGTGAAAGGGTTTGCCGAGGAGGTGTGTTCACATAATTCAGCGGCTTTAAGATAGGTTTTTCTCTACACCACATCCACATACAGTTTGAAGAATTTTGTAGGCAATGCTCCTGTCTAACTCTGTAATTCCATGAAAAAATAACTTTTAATGTGCAAAATATAAAAAAGTTTTCACACAAAAAGTTCTTATGCAAGGATATCCTTGTATTGAGCCCATACTCTATTCCAGTGGGATAGAGATCTATCCAACCAGGTGATAGTGTACAGATCTGTTGTGATTTAATCCTGACAAAACAAAAACTGTGGCTCTACTGTTGGTGGGGTTATAAGTGAAATTATTATCCTTTCCAAATTTAGTTGTATTATCTAAGGTTACTTTTTCTTTTTTTGAATTTAAATGGACAAATTGCCCTCACCACATTCCTTTACAATCGTTGCCGGAGTAAATTGTGCCCATGACTGAGAAGTGCTTTAGATAGGCAACTCTGATCTTTAATTCCTTACAAGGGGGAAGAGATAGAGAGAGAGAGAGATGCAGCAATTGGAATTTTCCACATCACCCAGTGTGTGCCAGGACTCCGAAGAAGCCCTTTGAAAAACACCCCTCTAAACTCTGCATTCCTTTCTTCTTTACATGCTTTTCATGTTCAGTTGCTCACGGCTATATGCAGAGATAAAGTCTAGTAACTTCATGTAGGTCCTAGACCTCCTCTTTTTAAACCATGAGACTGGATGTTGATTTGTGTGTGGTTGGGATCTAAAACTGACATTGTGCTGAATCTGGGATTAAAAAAGTTTTGGCTTATTGTATCAGCTTTTACAATGAACGTTAAATATCTTAATTTTATACAGATTTTATTATAAAATCAGCTGGTTTTATTTAGATGATGTTTTCTTATTTTAATAAGGATAGGAGATTGATAATGTTATTATATAGTAGTGCTTCTGATAAAAGATCATTATGATTTTTATTAAAGAAATTTATGATTATGAATTAAGGTGTTTCTGAGATGCGTATTTTTATATATCATGCGAGGCAGAGTAATGTATTTATAAAATACATAAACTATTTTGCTGTCAAGTGGCAATTCTTGCTTGCAGTTGTGAGCAAGGGAAATGAGACAATTGCTATGCTATTAAACCTACTCTGTGAGGGATTTTAAAAAAGCTTTTGTTTCACTATTAGTAATGAACAATTTCTGTTTAAAACTAAATTTATTGAATAACTGCTCTGTCCTACTTACAGACTATTCTAAACCACCAGGGATGACAGAGAAATGCCTGCCTAATTGAAAGGATGATGTAGCTGCTCTGCTACATTGAGACAGCTATTCATTATTAGTTAAGGACTCTTAACCAACTTTCAAGTCCAGAATAACTGACTTACAGTATTACTGATTATCAGCAAAAATTCATCAGATAATGCCCAATATAAAAATCAATTGTTTGCAATCCAGGTAATTGTCTCATGCATTATTTCCCATGTAATGAAGCTATACCAGTGTTTAAATCTCTGCTTATTAGGACTAGTTCCTTTTTGAGTCTATGGCTAAATATACATAAATGGATCATGAATGGGGTTCTCATAACCTGGCACTGTTGCAATATGAGGAAATGTGTGTTCAACTGACTTGGTTTAAGTAAAACTGTATTTTGCATCTACTGTTGGTAAAGTGCTGCAATATGGAGGGTACTGGAAATAGCTTTATATTCATTTGGTAATGTTTCTGTATTTTATATTTTCCATCTTTCAGCTTGCCCTTATAAATGGATTTCAGAGCATATTTGATATGAATTTCTCTTTCCTGTAAATATCTGAGAGAAGTGTCAGAATCAGTTCAAGTTTTGGTGGCTGTTTATAAATTATTCCTTGGTTTCTGAGAGCAGGCTGCTTTTATTTAATTACTTATTTTCTTCTAAAAATATTTGAGTCAGTAAAAGCAATCACGGTAAAAGGTGCAGATGCCTTACAGTATTAGAGATACAAACCAGACTCTCCCCATACAAACAAACTTTCTTAGGGTTGTGGTGTCTGAATTGACAGCAATCCCCAGGGACTTTCTCAGCTGACTTTATGCTGACAGCTTTCTGTCATATGTTTAGGTGGAAACAATCCATCCAG
This sequence comes from Phylloscopus trochilus trochilus, assembly GCA_016584745.2. Taxonomy (NCBI): domain Eukaryota; kingdom Metazoa; phylum Chordata; class Aves; order Passeriformes; family Phylloscopidae; genus Phylloscopus; species Phylloscopus trochilus. Next base: position 39,200,386 of record WQNJ02000546.1, read on the forward strand.
AAATTTAATGCCACTTCAGCCCTATATGAGAAGAGGACAGTGTTAACAGGACAGCAGGAGATGTGACAGCCAGTGACTTGATGATATGATGTGATATGGGGGAGGCTGTCAACAATGTGGCACAAAACTTCCTGGGAGATGTTGGCCGGCCTCTGTTGCTCTGTTGAAACAAGCCTTCCAAACCTTTTTTTTTGGTTTGGATAAAGTTTAAAGTGAGACAAAGTTGAATGGTGGTAAAACCTGACCATCTTTATGCCAGCTTGACTGTGTCTGGTTTTGCTTTTGGCCACCTCCCTGATCCAGGACTCTGGAAGAGACTCCGTGGTAATGGCCTCAGAGGTAGAGGGGCTGTGAAACCCCCCCGATTTAGGACCTCCTCAGCACTGTTACCTCATTTCCTACTGCCTCTGCCCTCATTACCAAGCTCAAGAGGACAGAGCTACAGGGGAAACACTGCAGCTCTCTATGCCATTTTATACACATCAGTCAGGGCAGCTCCAGCATGAGGCACCTTCAGAAGCAGGACCATGCCTGTATTGTGTCTGGAGAGCTGTTTTTGCTGAGGCCCCACAGCAGTAGCTGCACAGAAGAGCAGCTTACCCACACCTCACAGATTTTTGCTGAGAGGAAACCATTTGGGAAATCACAGAAGGGAAAAAAACCTGCAGTAGGCTTTACCATATTATTTCCTTCTAACTGAAAACTGGCTGGAGAAACTGCTTCACGTAGTTTCATGCAATTTAAGAAGGAAGTGGACTATTTGCTCATCTATTTCAAGCTCCATAAGACTGTCATTTTGATGCAGGGTTGCAATACAGGCTGCAAAGATGAAAGCTGTGCTCACAGGCTGACTGATCACCAGTAAGGATGCAATGCTGAGGGATGAAGATAGAGACAATAGTTAATAATTTAATTGTCCCTTTGGAACAAGTGCTTTTATTAGTTGGAAAAACATCTATAAAATGTAGAAATCCCCAGAGGTTTATATCCCCCAGTTTAGACAGTCCCTCAGAAAAGAAGGTCTACCTGGGTAGGACGAGTTGCTTGCCTTCCTCTAGTAAGGGTTAAAAAAATCTGTTCTCTAAACTATTGTATAAATTGTGTCTTGTAAAAGGAGAGTCACCTGAAAAATCTGTATTTTTCTATCTATCTTGTATTTTTATATAAGTAAGTTGTATTACACCCTGGTGCATTTCTGTCAGCTTCAGTTGGGTTACTCTAGGCTTGAGGCTTACCTGGACCCCTGGAGGATCCTCTCAGCCTACATGCCTATTTTTTCTTTGAGCCTCACATAATTTAACAAGGTTATTCCCAGAGTTCTTATTGGTCCTACTTTACATATCTACTCCATCAATGTGCTCCTTTTTTTACAGCCCTCTTCCAGGTAACACCATCTTTCACTCAGTAAAAAACCCCTTGTAATGCTCATCTAAAGCTACAGGGATTCTTTCCCACAACCATGACAAGGCAAAGGTTTCCAAGGAAGATGCTGGATCTCTTGCCTGCCTTCCTATTGCATAGAAACTTAGCAACCTTCCCTCTTACAGAAATGCAAGCACTAAAACCCGCAAAGCTCTTTGTATTTGCTCTGCACAATTTTAGAAGCTCCTTGTTTTCCTCACCTGGAGCGTGGCTGTGAGTAGGTGATTCAGGCTTTGGAAACTTTGAACCAGATCTCTCTTCAAAGCTGAATTACTTTTAGCACATGTATCAACTGTGCAGACATCTTGTCATAATCAAAATTAACCAGGATGAATCAGCAATTTAATTTTCATATAAATTATGTTCATATGTGATCTGGAGGCTTTTTTTTACCTTATCTTGGTACTTATAAATTAGTGTTGTATATGCCTGCTGCCCACTCTAGTTATTGCTCTATCAGGATTAGTTTTGAATTTTTCATTGTAGCTTTTATGATAACAGACAGCTGATAATTTGAGAATGTGCTCGGAAATGTTCTTTGCAGGCTAACCAGAGGTTACTTCATTACTATGTAACTAAAACTAGATCTCCAAAATCTGCTGGGATTTTTATGATGGACTATTGCATCTGAGTGCTTAATTTTTAGAGTCTTGAGTTTGAGATGATTTTATGATGTATGATTATATTTTCCCTTCCCCTGAATGTTAATCTGTTTGGTTTGTGAATGTCTTAAAATCACTGCCTCTAGGCTTAGATCTTGGAGGTAATGAGTACTGACACTCTGGGGGTATAGGGTTCAGAGTGGTTTTGTCCCCCTCAACAGATTCACTGAAGTCAGAGTGGAGGATCTGAACACATCACACTCAGTGCCCAGGCCATATCTGCCTCTGATGCAGAAAGGATTTTGTTCTGAGCAATGTCACACCTGGTTTTCAGAAGCATTAGGCTCATGCTTGCACAACTGTCTGGATCAATGTGATTATGTGTTAGGCACAGTGACCACTAATTTCTGTAGCCTACAGTGAGCCTTACCTCTGAAAGGAGAATGTAATGATAGCATTACTGACAATCGCAGCTGTCTCAGTCAGGGTCTTTCCTCCACACCAAAATCATAACTCCTTCATTTTCAAACCTGTGTCACAGCCATGTGAGACCAGACTTGTCTTTTTATCCTGCCTGGAGACTGGACAGTGCTCCCTAGGGAAGGGATTATGGAATCTCACAGTGGTTTTGGGACATCAGTTCTTTCATTTGGGCTGATGACTTCACCAGCATGAGCGGCTTGGATCAAAAGAAAGCAAATTCAAAATCCCTGCAAATTGATGTTGTGTGCTGGAGGGGAGCCACAGGGACAGCCACTGAAAGGCAAGCAGGTTCTATGAAATAATAACTTGGTTTCAGAGTTAAAATGAGAGGTTGTAAAGGACAGGTGGCTGCAGCAAATCTGTCCCTGCCTGAGGGGAGGATGCTGCTGAATCTGCTTTCATTGTGAGGAGGAAAGATAACCACAAACCTGTGCCAGAGGAACGGGTGGGAAAAATCAGGGAGGAAAAAATTACAAGCAAAAGTCAACAAAATGAGTGGGCTCTTGGCCAGGCTCTCCAAGGCAGATGGATGGTACTGCTGGTTATGACAGCTGCAACTGAAAATGCAAGAGACAATGGGGGAAGCTGACAAATATTTAAAGATTACCACCAGCTGTTTAGCCCAAACCATATCTCCTCTGCTGGGTAAACAAAGCTTTGTTCTGGAACTGCTTTACCTCTTCTTCATAACTGGACGGCAAAGATGGTATTTGAACGTCATTATCAGGATCAAGTTCCTGAATGCCAGCAATGTATTATCCTGCAGTAAGATCCTCAAGCCTGATGGACTCACAGCCCCCTGTCTTCACACCAAAGCCAATGGGACATTGTGCCTTCCTCTGGCTCTGCAGCCTGCTGGTCTCCCCACAGCTACTTGGGGAGGTTGGGTTGGCAGGGTGCTTGTGGCTCCTGGACAGGGTTTGGAGGGAGAGAGAAGTGTCCCTGTATGACAAGCAGTGCTTTTTCACACTGATGTCTGCTTCCTGTCCTCTTGCTTGCTCTGGGTGCTTACCAAGTGCAGATAACACTGCAGTCCTGTCCCTTGGAAACTCTGTGGCCCTTACCTATCACCTTCGCTGCATCTTCTCTGATGTTCTGCTTGGCCTAGCAAACACAGCCAGAGCCTCTGGCTGGTTCTCTGCCCCTTGTAGATGTTCAGCTTGCCAAAGGAGCTGAGCTCATCTGAGAAGGGAAGTATAGCTCCATACCTGCTCTTACTAGGCACTTTTCTGTGCTGATAAATTTGGCTTCAGCCTCCAATACTTCTCCTCTCCTAGGAACACTTAATTTTTATTCATGACTGGAAATGCAAGCATAACCGTCGGTGCTTAAGGTACCCATTCTAAATGTGACAGACTGTTCACCCAAAGGAGTGCTCAGAAATGTATTGGTTTTTGCCTACAGAGTGTTGGCAAGAGTGTGACTCTGTCAAATTTCTTTTGGGTCCCCACTCCATTCTTAAACATCAGAAAAATGGATCAAAGTTAGTAGTCTATTTTCACTTTAGTCTTGTTGTACTACTGTTTCAGCTGAGATTTATCAAAACTACTTGAACTGAGTTAGAGAGACAAAAAAGGTGACTGATGGGAAGAATGGAGAACATTGAAAAAATCTCCTTTTTTTCTTTGGTTTTTTTTTTTAAAAAGGTTACCATCAGAACTGCTTACAGCTAAAAGTGATGACTAAATATACTGGAATCATTGAATTCATCCATCTGAATCCTAATAAGAGCATAAAAGCACAAAAAGATGTTGGAGGATATGGCTGGTCACTGGCAGGGGAAAAGAGGATACTGCAGTCTGCCAAGGTGAGCAATACTAGGACAAGATTATCTTTCCTGTCATGTACTTGCCAAGCTGCAACTCTTACTTTGGCTTGCTCCCTGGGTTTGGTGTCATATTCTTTCCCCCCCCGCACAACGGAGTGAAGCTTTAGGGTAGAGAAAATGGGTAAGGAAATTACGTAAATAAACCAGCCAATTGGTTATGCCTCGGAGTTATTCTGGAGTCTTGTCTTGCCAAATTTCTCTTTGAACAGGAGGAGAAGAATTTTCCTGCCTGGCCATCCTACTTTGCCAGTGCAGGAGCACTGGAAGCTGAGCTGGCCACTCTGCTGCTGGTCCAAGTGGTGGGTGGGAAGGCTCCAGGGCTGTTTCTCTGGGATTCAGAGTGGCATTACTGACGTCATGCCTTTAGCAGGGCTGCAGGGAAAGAAAGGGAGAAAAAACATCCACAACTGAGACTTGTGAGGAGAGTCCAGCCCCAAATGAACACCTGTGCCATTGCAGCTTCCCATTGCACTGCATACATCTGTTCAAGGGAGACTCCATCACACAGGCACACCAAGATACATATTTTGATTGGCAGTTGTATGGATATGTGAGACCTGTTCATTATAGTATAGGTAATTATACCCAAATCTCTTTAGCCTTTCTCTGTTAGAGAAGTATTGCCAACTGGATTTCCCTTAAGAGAGGTCATATCTACAGTTACTGTAAGCATCTAATTAAGGCTGTTGTGGTTTTGGGGCTTAATTATACTGCAGAGAAGCTTGAACACAAGCAGGGTGCCTAAACAGATCTTTTCCCAGATGTGGGCATTCAGTGCTCTGTGGCAGATACCAGCTCATGTATTTGGTGGTTTTCTCATGCCTGTCGTTTCTGTACAGGTTCCACGCTATGAGTGGTGGTTAGCCCTGATTTCTTCTTGAAATTTAATTTAGTGTGTTCTTTCAGCCTCTCCGGAAGGAAACTTGTTGGAAAATTTCAGCTGGAACATTTTATGTTGAGCTTTACAAAAGCAAGATTGTTGCAAAAATTATGCATGCAGTGGCATTTAGAAAGGCAACAGAGATTTTTATTGAAGAGCTTGACATAGGTGGCATGGAACATTTAAGGGGTTTAGTGATAGGTTTAGTTTCATTTTCAATTGACAATGTTCAGAAAAAATGTTAAAACAAATATTTCAGTGAGCCCAGATGATTTTTTTAATCTGTTTTTGTGACTATTTTGTCTTCCACTTAAAATTTCTCATTGCAACTTTTTGCAGGTCATTTACTCAGAGAGCGACTTAGTTTTCAAGCAGCTTTATGTCATTATGGCACTAACTCATGGGGAATTTTTCAGTTATTTTCATGAGCAGTGGTGAGACAGAGGCATGACTCCAAGGGCATATGTATCTGACTACTGGAAACCCTCCATGGCCACTCTATTAGTCTGGTACAGCTGTAGAATGACTCTTAAATAATGGCTTCCATCACAGTTAATGCATACCCAATGGAACTCACAAAATCCTGGGGATCTTTGCTCTCCCAGCATGTTAAGGCACTGCTGGGAACTCCATGGAGATGCTGCCCTCAGCCAGGGAGTTGGCTGCCTGTGAAGCAGCTGTGTTCTGGAGAGAGAAAAGGAGAAGAGAGGTGGCGGGCTCAGAATTGCTCTAAGAGTTTGTCTTCCAGAGCCTCTTCTGCTAGGAGTGAGTTCACACCAGTGGGTGAAAATCAGATCTTGCAAATATTTTTGTAATAGGTACTTTATGAAAAAATCAGAGCTTTTCCTTCAGAAAACTTAGTTCAAAACAACAGACTAATGTTGTTTCCTTTTTTTTTTTCATACTGATAACTGATTCTATCACTTTTTCCATTCATGCTGTGTTTGGGATTGCATTTTGGAAATGGACAGCCTGGGCAATATGAGATTTCAAGTCCACCCTGTGGCTTGGGAAGTTTTGGAATAGTGTTAATGCTTTGGAAGACTAAGTGTGTCCTCCCTAGGGTAGTCCTCAAAGCTTAGGATTAATTTCTTTTGTTTTCATGTGGGACAATGCAGATTTTTTTTTTCCTGAATCATGCATTCCAGTGTCACACCATGCTGATCTGTCATGGACCAGACTATGCAATGCCATTCCTTCTTGGTTGCTGTGTTTTCTGCATCCTGCTCACTAGTTTAGAGAAGCTGAAAAAAGTCAGCCACTGCCATGTCTTCATCAGCACAAAGTTCTTGGATAGACATCTGTATGCTTTCTTCGTAATTTTCTGCCTGTTTGGTAGATGATAGAAGGGAAAGGCAAAGGTCTAACAAAATTAGGAGAAACTTCTCCTCTCCAACAAGTATTAACCATTGCTCCTTGCGGGTTTCAGAAGTACCAGGAGAAATGATACCTACTAAAAACTTATTCCAAAAATTATCTCTGATAAGAAGGCAGATTATACGTACTTTGAAAAACAAAATTTTACATGGCACAATGCAACATTTTACATTGATTGGGATTTCTAAACCTATGTCTGGTTCCCAGCCTTTCTCTCGAAGCGGGTACTCTGTTTAGAAAACACATATACCTCTCTAGACTCACTAGAGATCTGTTTACTACTGAGGGGAAAAACCCTCATAAAGCACTGGTTTTTTGCTGGCCGTGTATCAAATGCAGGTTTTTGATTTGGAGATTCTGATGACTAAAGTCAAGCCAATAATTCAGAGAAGAATAGCAAAATGACGAGTGAGGCTTGGCAGAAGTGGTTTTTAAGGAAAAGAGTGAACTGGGAGATTTTGTTGCTTGAGAGATGACTGCTAGAGATAAAAGGGAAACATGCATCCAACCTACAACTGAGGGAGTACAGGATGCAGAAATAACCTCTTTACTTGGTAAAATAAAAATGCTTTTCAACATGAGAAAATTTGAGCAATGGAAAGTGCTATAAAATCTAACAGTAGAAAATATCAAGTGCATACATCCTTCCCCTGGGAAAAAACCCTTTAGAAAAGAGCCCTCAATTTGTGGTTTACTCCCCACTGTTCTGAAGAGAATGCTGCTCATTCTCTTGCTGCAGTTACACTGAGAGCAAGTAAAGCACTCAGCCAAGGTTTTGCATCTCCGTGTGTCTGGAAGGCTCACAGTGCTCATCCACTGCACCACAAACTGCTACAGGCTTGACAAAGCATTGCCAGGAATGTTCTTTTTCCCATCTTTTCTGTGAATTTTGCAGCTGGTTGTGCTTTTAGCCTCATCCCCAGGTACCAGGTCTTATCTGTAATCCTGGCAAGCATTGTGTCTTTGTCTCACTGGTGTCTAAGCTGATGTGAGGTACTGCGTGTTAGCAGTTCTCCATTGCACTGTGGAAATACAGACAGAGATCAGAAATAAATTACTTATTGTATTGTGCTGTTTATTGGCTGGGAGGGGAAATGCCAGGACTCCTTCCATTCCTTGTCTCTCTAATTTTGGATTGCTTTCAATTAGATTTAGTAGTTTTTATGGGGACTAGAAAAGAAATTTTCTTTTAAAAAATATGTTCTTTGGGTAAGTATTTTTATATTAAAGTATTTTTATTATTTTTATATTAAAGTATTAAGCATTGTTTATGTATAGAAAGGAAATAAAACCAAAGCACCAGGATGCCTTTTGACTTTCTCTGATATTGTCTTCCTCTCAGCAGTGCCGTCTTTCTGTTTTACTGGCTTGGATTTATTTAGGTGATCATGTCAATGATATGTATATGTATTGTTTATTTTTTGCTTTTCATCTTCTTTCCTGGTCTCTGCATGAAGTTGCAGCAGCATTGCCTGCAAAGTCTGGTGCCTGGGCCAATTCTGTTTAAAATAAAGGGCAAAATAATGCTAGGCAGTGGAGTTTCACCAGTGAGGATTTTGGCCTGCTGTCCTGATATTGCTAAAAACCAGCTGCTGCTGAAATTGCTCTGTGACTGCTGGTTCTCACATCTAGGGTGAGAAGAGGATGCTCTAAATGCAGAAGCCTTCATGAACCTGAGGGGAGAAGCTGTGTCCTTCTTCTGGGAAATGATAGGGTTATATATTTATCATCAGAGCAGGAGACCTGACTTGCCTGTTGTGAGTTTACACAGCAGCTCCAGCTGTGAGTTTACACAGCATTTAGGATGTCCTCCCATGGCATTATAAAAAAGGTCATGTTATTTTCGTGGTATGATAATTCAGGGACCCAAACATGACAGCTATGCAAGGAATTTCACAGCTTTGCTCTGGTGTGTCACCTCTACGTCTAACTATCATTCTGAAACTCCAGTTATGACACAAGGATATCATTTAAAAAAAGACTTTTCTTTAGAATGAGAGTTTTAATTATGAATTTGCATCAAATTAGGTTGCTTCTTCAATACAGCAATGAAATGGGAATTGTTTTTGTTTTGCTGAATCATTAGCCTGGTATAAAACTTAAAAATAGGATGAACATAGATAAAGATTGAAAATATAATGTGCATTTATTAACTTTAAATCTGTAGTCTAAGAAACGTTATCTTACATCATTGGTTCAGCACCATTTTCATACATGTGAAATATGAAAGAAATATAATCTAGTCTGTTTAATGGAAATTCTACATAGGCAAGTTTAAGAGGGAGAATTTTGATTATGGTTAAACTAAGACTGTATTTATTTCATAACTTCCAGACCAATTTCATTTTATGTAACTCAGATTTTAGAAATTATTTCTAAAGAATTAAACTAAAATTTTATATTCCAAATTATATCTCAGTTGAAAAACATCTGTAAACACCATTTAATGGCAATTATAATATTGAGAGTTTTCAGACTTTGCTAAAAGCTTAATGGTATTTATAACTATGAATTTTATACCAAGTTTTTAAGTACCAATTATACCTTATAAATAATGAAGCTTGTTTTCATAAAGAATTGTTTTTTAATACTTCCCAGGGTTTTCTTTCACAAATTATCACAGGATATAATATCATATTTTAAATGCAATTTAAAACGTCCGTAGTGCATTTTCAAAATTTATCAACTTGAAATGATTATTTACTTCAAGGCAATGCAGAGTGAAAAAAGCCAAAATCGTTTATCCTTTTATAATGAAGATAAAATAATTATAATTTATTGTAATGAAAAGTTTTCTTCAACTGGACCAATTTTTTTTTTGGTCCAGCCCTCCATTTTTGCTTTCTGATCTAGTAAGGATGCTGATTCTCAAAGGAACAGCTGTCTTTCATTAGATCAAGCTGTGCTTCTGATCTTTTAAAATCTCCTAAAACTGCAGTTTACCGTTCCAGAAAATCCCCACATACTCCATCTTTTCTCCCATATGACCTCTAAAAAAGAGGTCATATTTCTGAATTTCTCAGTGTAACCTGGTGTAATTATTCTTAAGAATTACTTTTTTAACTTTTTGGAAGTTCAGGATTTTTGGTCACCTGCTTCCAAATATACAATGTGTGAGTTTTCACTTGCAGGGCCATGATTTATCAGATAAAAGCCATTTTCTCAAAGGGGTTTCATTCTCCAGAGCCATGCCAATGCCTGTAAAGAGCAGATGTATCTTTTTTGAACTCTGTTACCAGTAGAGCTCTTCACTGCCGTAGTACTCAACTGGTACATCCAGGCTTCTCTCTGTTGGGTAATGTCACAGCTTCTTTTAAGATCCTGAAAGTTTGACTCTGACAATATTCAGATCCTATATAAAACACATATCTCTATGTCAACAAATATAAACCACATTTAAGCTTCTAGCATTTTGTAATCTTATCTCTTTCTGGATGAAGTGAATTCTCTCCATGGCTTTAGTTGACATCATTTAGTCCAGCTGGTATGTGGCTGTCCAAGTCACAGATCTTGCCCTGCAGAATTTAACTGCATTGTGGCTACTGTTTCTGGTAGCAAATGTACTAATGTTAAGCAGATAGAGTAATCACAGCAAAATTTACCTGTGATAAAATAATACAGAGCCATTTCATTTTCCTTTGTCTGCTTTCTTTTTTTTTTTTTTTCTCCCCTTTAAGAATCAGTAGTTTCAAGCTGTTTCAATTCCTGCGACTCCCAGTACCAGGAATCAGCCACCGACAGTGTTTGCATTCACTCCAATCACCTCATTATATAAGATAAACCTTAATTTCTTTTTTTTTACACATTTCCTTTGTATTAATTCCCTACTCTGGCAAGCAGAAAGTCTCCGGAGACCCAGGAATGTGGTTTCCTAAGTCAGTCCTTGAAAATGGAATCCTTGGGGGTAAGGCAGGGGTTGAGTAAAGGTTTAGGTTTGAGGTTTGTTTGGTTTGTTGTTGTTGGTTTTTTTTGTCCATTTATTTATTTTCTTCTGTTGTTGTTGTTGTTGTTGTTGTTTTGTTTGTTTGTGTTTTTTTTTTTTTTCCTGATGGCATGTAAAAACTGTAAAATAGCATGGTTTTATTTGATCAGTGTCAGAAGATGGTTTGGCTCTGGCTTTCAAACGTATCTGAGGTACAAATAGAATGAAAGCAAAATATTAGCCAGTATATTTTTATTAGGTACAGTGTCAGGGAATAAGCCAGTTATTAATGGTATTTTTTCTGGTCATGGAATTAAATCCTATTTTAATCTAAGAGTGGAGAAGGAAAATTAATACTGTTTGTTCTGAAATATGACACTGTTCTCTGCATAGTTGAGAACAGACTGGAAGTTTTCTCTTTCTGAAAAAATAGTTTGATTACTACATACTATCAATATGAATTCAATTTGCAGAGTATCTGTAGTCCCAGAACAGTACAATCTCAAAAATAATAGCTTTTTGCTTTCCCCTTGCCAATCTGCACCCTGGCTCGTGCCAGTGCATCACAATGTGTGGTGCAAAGCCGCCTCCTCATTGTACCGGCACGGAACGCTTCACCTATAAATCATGAAGGAACAGTCTGTACTGTCTTATCTCCTCTTTGACCTGGGTATTGCTCTGACCACCAGAGACTGTAATTTACTGTCTTTCACACAAGTGCAAAAGAGGTTGTGTGATGCCTCCAGGCTGAAAAAACTCAGACGTGTTCAGGTGGGTCTACACCATGGACTGACCTTCTGCATTTCTTGCCGGTTCCTGTGGATGAGGATGATTATGGGAGAGGGTCAGACACCAGGTGAGCCCCTGCAGCCCCTGCAGCATCACATCGCATTCCTTAAGTCAGAGAATGTCAGGGTTTCCCCCTCTCTGTTTTAACAGCTAGCATGAGGATGGGGTGGGATATGTGACCAGCATTCTGGAAAACCTCCCTTGCTTGCAAGGTATGGAATAGGCCTTTGGGTTCCTGGCATAGGTTAGAGAAGGAACGTTTCTTGGCATGCAGTTCTCCACCCACAGAAAAACACAAATGCTACAAAGCTGGGGCAGGCTGTCATCTCCCTCTGCTTATGGACCATTTACTATTTCCTTTTCTTCTCCTTCAATTCCTGTTAAAGTTTTTTTTTGTGCTGAGCTTAGAGTAGCTAAACCTCTCCTAACTGGCTGCTTTTTCTTCTTCTAGATCCTTATCCTCCTCTGTGATTTATTTTCTTATTTACCCCTTTATCTTCCTTTGCATTCCACCCAGTGTTTACCTGTCATTTGTACTGGTTTTTATTTAATTCTTTCCTTCCAAAACTGCAGCTTTTATACATTCTTGACAAAGTATTATTTTCCTCTCCTTTTCAAGCCTTTTCCTCTCCAGCTACCTTTAATTAGAAAGTCGCCTGTGGAATGCCACAAATACATCTTTGCCCCCCTGTGTTTGCTGTTTCTGACTTGCTGAACTTTAGTGTCCATATTCTGCTGTCATTACATTGCTGATGTAAACCTGGAAATTGTTTCTTATCCATGAGTATGTGGCTGAAAGATCAGTCAGAAAATCTTGGAATTTAATTACAAGTGTTTGTGTTGCTTTGTATCTTCCATGGCTTTTGTTAGATCTGAGAGGTCCATTACCTTGAAGGTGAACAATTTTCTACTGCAAGGTGGCATTGCTGCTACGTGACACATGACAATTAAGCATCTGTTTCTCTGTTTTGATGGTCTTGTCAAGTTTGACCTGAGCCTACAGGTTTAAAACATAATTCAGTCATATTCATATATTCAGCTATAGGTTAAACAAATTACTGTTGAACAGCAGAGTTGGCCAAATCCAGCCCTGGTGTTACATCTGTTTGATGCCAAGACTGAATTTTGTCCTGTATCAATAACAATGAACATTTTCAGGTGCACTTAATGGAATACTGTACTGAATTTATTCCTTATTTTGTTCCCTTAACAGTATAAGAAAAGTAAGTGTGTTTCAAAATTCAATCACTTGGCTGGCTGACACATTGTCAGGCTGAATGCTAATTATTCAGCCTAATTAAGTCCAAAATAATAATAAAAACAGGTTATAAAGTACAAATTGAACTCTGGTATAGACACTTCTTGTAAAGCTTTCACCTTGACACCTTCATGCTCCTGCTCCTGACTTTATTAACAGCTGAGATCACTTCAGCCCTGGACCACCAATGTTTTGCTCAGCAGGTTTTGGCACAGGTCCCTTGTCCCTTGTGCTGGGCAGCTAGATCCCTGCACCAAGCAGTCTGTAGGGACTACTTCCACATGCCCTATGTGCCACAGGTGATTTTTCAGTACCAGTGTGCTCTGCATGCGTCTTCCCTTTTAAAAGACCTTCCAGAACTACAGTGCTGAGAGAATCTGAAACCTTCCCCTTATTCTCAGCCTGAGTTAGTCAGGCTTGTTTTATATCCTTTTGTTCTTGGGCCAGTATAGCCTTGTAGGTCCATTAGATGCATAATTGCTCATGTTTAATCTCTTGTACCTCTGCCCAGTCTTCCTTTTGCTGTTATGTCTGCCAAGTTCTTCTAGCATCTTTTCTTAATGGTCCTACCAGTCCTTTGCTGCACCTCCTTCAGTTCAAGTTTACCTTTGCTGTGGAGATTTTATTGCTGTGAGAGGGACAAAGTGAAAAGCAATATTGCTGCCAATACCTATATGTGTGTGTAGCCTTATGCAAGCAAGCAGTGTCCGGTTCTATAGTCATTGTCCTTGTCTTCCTCACAAAGTTAAGAATGGCTTGTCAGCAGCCCTTGGCCACCTGAGCTCTACTTCTGCTGGTTATTTCTAGGTGCTAGCTCTCCAGTTGCTTAGGTTGAAAACAAGGGTGTTGTGCAGAGGGCTCAAGGTGTCTGTGGGTGGGCTGAGCACTCATTCATGCTCAGCTCATCCAGAACATATGGTCAGCTAAGTGCTGAGGTATTGCTGGGATTCTCCCTCAAATGTGGGCTAGAGCTTAACTTATATGAGTATTGAAAGGGAAGAATACTCGCTAGGTGGATCTGTATTTTTGAGCACCTCAACTGCCAGTCAGGCACCCTCTGTGCAACTGTTCTTCAAGCTCCTTGCTCTGATTTCAGTCCCTGGGTACCTGTCCTGGAGGGCTCCTCCCTGCTACCCCCTAGGTCTAGGCAAGGGTGATGGTGGAGTCCTTTGCCTGGGACAGGAGAAGGACAGTCCCTCCACTGCTGGTACCAGGGTCTAAGGATGGGCAATGACAGGGTAGATTTTTAGAAGACTACAGCTGGAGAGGTTCATCAAACACCAAGGTCATAGACGGGAACTGTGAAACTTTCAGATTCCTGAGTGCCAGAAGTCTCGTAGTCCATCTCTAATGGCTTTTAGAATGTTAGGATTAGAAAACAGCCTGAGTAGAACATAGTGATGAGTTTTTACAGATGCATCATATCTCTGATGACTGCAGTCACACTAAGTTAGAAGGCAACAAGCAAAAATATAATAGTGAGTACTAAGAAGAATGTATTGGACTCTTTTTTCAGAGGCGCTGTAAAATCTATTTCACATAGCACAAGCATTAATTCAAAGCGTTTGTTCACAAGGCACTACCTTACCTGATCTGCTTTCCTTGGCTGATATATGTACTGCAGCTACAGATTTATTTCCACAGATACACAGTTTTGTATTTTGGTAATAAATTCTTTTCAATAGAGTGGCTCCCCAGGACTGAGAGCTTATGAACTGATTGATTTAAATGCCTGTACGAGACTGTGCTTTCACTGTCTGGCAAAACACATGACATAAATTTGACTCTGGAGCCAAATAAATTGGAGAATTGTACCAAATTGTGCTAAAGAGGGAAGATGGATAGTGAAAGAAGCCACTTCAACAAATAATGCATACTCAGAGTGTCAAATGTAAAATAAATAAAGTCCCTATGGAAATAGAAAACTTGTTACCAGCAGAAGAGCCTAAGTGAGGTCTGAAAACTACTACACATGTACTCTCATGGGAATACATATTCTGCTCCCTTGGAAGAAATATTAGATGTACTTAATCATATTGGTGATATTAATTAGAAAAATGGTGATACAGAGAGAGCAAGAACATTTCTTCATTTTTTTGCTGTAAATAGCAAAGTTCTCTGAACTTCAATGAGACAAGAACTGTACCAAATACCACAACAATAGCTAATCTATAAAAGAAGAAAAATCTCAGGCAATGATTTGATTTACTTTTGTGTCACTCCAGGCTTATTCCAGAAAAGTAACTTTATTTTTCCTGCTTTAAGATGAAGTAGTGCATTGTTGGAGAAAAAAGCAAACCAGAATGTGTTGCATAGCTTGTTATTACAGAAGAAATAAAAACAAAACCCAAGGGCATACAATTTTCAACACCTTTGATTCTTAAAAAGTTAGAGGGAGGGTAATGCAAAATTGCTTTTCTTTCTTAATTTTTAGTAATTGTCTTCAGCATTCTTGGTCTCCCCAGGAGGTTTCATGTGCAAAGGATTATATCACTTTCTGGGGCTGTTGTTCAGACAATTTCACTGACACTAAATGCGACCTAACAATTCATCTTCTTTGAATTAAGTGGCTTAGTCAAATGTGAGATGAAAGACAGTACAAACTGGGAAGAAAAATGGATGTGAGCCTCCCCAAATTCAGCTTTTTCATCTCTCGTAAAGCTGAATTTCTTCTTTCCAAAATGAAATTTAAGGTATTGTATTTCATAAATCTGTTTTTAAAAGCCTGTCTTTCAGTCTGCTTTTTACTTTCTTGTTTTTCTCAGTGTTAATACAGCACCAGAAATATTTTACGGCTTCTCTCTTTGATGCATTCTTATCACAAGTGTTGAGTAATGCCTTGCATCTATTATAAGGAAACAAATGGCTATAATCTTTAGTGCCTAGGCTAAAAGGCTCTAAAGGATAACATAAAAACAGATTTTTATGTCATGAGTGTGGGAAACAGAGAGTAGGACCTCAGGTTTTCCAGAGAGAGTACTTCCATCACATGAGGGGAGCTTGTCCCTTTAGTTTGTGGACGTGTTAGGACATAATTGCATTTTATAGCCACAAATAACTGCTGCTCCTCCACTGGTGAGCAGTGCTCCCTGATAACACTCATAGCACTTGGCCCTCCAGGAAAAGAAGTCTGGAAGAGTCCCAACAGGAATGGTGAGCTCCTTGGAAAAGAGTGAGAGTGCTTGGAAAGGTGCTCCCTCATCCCTTACTGAGGGACACCTCAGTACTGTTACAGAGCAGGACTGTAGTAACATCATGTTATGGCCCTCTTACCAGTTTGGTGTCTCCTGCCAAGTGTGGCTTTAATGTGAGATACCTGAACCCCCCAAGAATGGATCTGTGCACTGGCTGGCTTGCCTGGCTAATGCTGAAGGAAATAGGCAAGGGGAGAAAGCAGTGATGTGGGAGAGTGGAGTTTGCAAAGGCAATAGAGAGGAGCAGGAGTGTGAAGCCATGGAGCTGGATAAATACAGGAAATGACAGTTTGCTGAGTTCAAGGCCTTACTCTGCTTCTTTACCTGTCCCTGTGCTCTGGGGCATCTCACCTCTGACATCAGCTAAGATTTGATCTGTAGTGAGGAGCCAGAGGACAATGAAACCATAGATACATTTTGAGGATGGTATTTATATACATTTAGTGTTGAGACAGATTGGCTGGGAAAGGAAAGAAGCTGCTGAGCTTGTTAGAGACCCACAGGGGAGAAAGTGCTCTATGAGATAGTTTGAGAGTTGTTAGTTGTTTTGGCAACCGTTATTAGACACGGCCCATAATTACTTCTGTAGCTAACGGAGGAGTATAATTTGCTTTTAATTACTGTATTAGCAAATATATCAGTAGGGAAACCAACAGAAAAAGGAAAAAATTGCTGACTTTCTTTCAGTTCTCTTCTTTGTGACAGTAGGAAGGCAAAAATATTTGGACCAAAAAAAAAAAAAAAAAAAAAAAAGCACTAATGAGCCCCAAACAGGCACATTCTGAGAAATGAACATGCTGAGGGGGGAAATAGCTATTCCAGAGAGCAGAGACCTGGCTTCTATCATAGTCTTACAAAGTGGAAATAATAGCTTCTTTCCATTGTAATTTTAAAATTGTAACTCAGCGCTGCTCTTCTGATGCATTGTGATAGATGCCAGGAGTGGAGACTGCTCTGCTCCAAGTGTGAGTCCGATAATAAAGCAATTTCTGAACTGTAGCAGCATCGCACCCTTTCTTTTGTTTCCTCTGAAAGATACTGTAAGGCTGCATTATCAAGATTCACCCTCGCAGAACAATATTTTATTTTTAAATCATCCTTTAAAAGAATTTGTGAGTACTGGAGGGGACGTCTTATCTCCCATCATGGTCACGTCTCCAGGAGATTTTGAGCAGAAAAATGCTGAATGCATTTTCTTACCTTGAATCACAAAGAATAGAAATTCAGTGGTTTTCCTGGCCTCTTAATCTTCTTGCTGAGATACTGCTCTAAACACTAATGAACATTAAATCGCTATTGCTCTGTTGGTGTGTAGCGCTTCAGTCAGCAGTCCTTCCAGAGTCAATAACAGCAGGCAATCTACTGCAGTTCCTCTGGTGTTTATATTTAAAGATAATACTTGAAATACTTTAAAAAATGAAACATTTCATTTTGAAGGTGACAGAGCTGGAAAAGCTGAAAAAGTTCAAGATGCTTTTACAGCATGTGAAAGGGACAAACCATTTGGATTTCAATTTCATCTCCCCGCTGCCTAGTTGGCCACTGAGCTGTGGAGGGAGCATGGCTCTTGGCAGGTCAGGGGTGGATTTCCCTGCTGGCTTCCCCATCGGCCAAGCACAGGAGCCTATGCAAGTGCAGCTTCCCACAGAAAATCATTGAATAAGGAAATGGGGCAGCTAAAACCAGGGCAGGTGGTAAATGATGATAAAATCCCCAGTACTTTGTTTTAAGGTGAAACCCTTCATGCTGACTGCCATACTCCTGTAGAAAATATGGCTTGGTTGGTATCTCCAGCTGTAAAATCCAGGTAAACAAGGGCATTATGTCAGCTAGAGAGACTTTTGAAGTGGATTGGCTCTGGGGCTGGCTCAGGGTTGTACACAGGTCCTGCACACTGGCAGTTCCTAACTTCTGAATATTTGGTTTTACAGCAGCAGCAGTGGTGCCTCAACATCATTTTATGTGAGGTATTTATAGACCACCTTGTCTATCAGTAGTGACTTCCTGACTAGCAGTTCCAGCTGAAAGCTCATCTGTGTCCGTAAGGGAATTGGTATTTTTCCCTGTCTGACAGCCAAAATGGTTTGTCTGATTGCGAGATGGAGGCTGGGGAAAGATGTGTCATTCTGTAATGTTAAAACAAAAATGATGATGAGAAACTCTAGTGCTGCACTGAGTTTTAAATTGAAAACTACTGCCAGCAGTGCAGGAAGAGGGAACCACGAGGCAGCAGCAGGGGGGCAATGCCACAGTGAGGGTGGGAGATGTTTGGTGGAGAGGAAAACCAAGCAGGGCAGGTAGGTGCTAGTCTATCTCAAGAAGCTGTGCCTCTATGTTTTTCACAGCATACGTCTCTGTCTTTCTATATTGCTTACATGCTTACTCAAATTATGCAGGTAAAAAGAGGCAGAATCTGAGGAAAAATAAAGCTGCAGATGCCAGGGACCTGTGTGCACTGAGGAGGCTCAGGAAGCAGCAGCCTTAATCTCAATGCTTTAATTCCCCTCCTGTAAGGGTACAGGAGGGTTCCCCTCCCTCTCTGCTATCAGTTTTGCAGAGAGGTGCCATAAAGATGTATGTATTCAAATTTTGTGGAGCACTAGGAACAAATGACATAATTTTGTATTCGGTACAGGGTAGTTTAAATAAGGCCTGCAGGCCACACACTGACTGTTGTGGATTAAAAAAAAAAAAAAAAAAAAGTCTTCACTGAACAAGTCAGACACCCTGAGGAAGAAAAAGTGCATGAGCTTGTAATTAAAAAACAAATTTATACATGAAATGGCCTGAATTAAGACTTCTTGTGCATCAGTAATCCTGATATATCCTAACTTTACAGTGCTTGATTTTGCAATAAAGTGTTTCTTTTAAAGTTACTTTTCTGTATATGAACTGTAAGGAAGACACACGGAAGCACATGAAAAGGGCAAAGAAAGACAAATAGGGCAGAAAAAAGACAAATACTGTCACTCTTATGTATAAAGTATGAGTAACTCTGAGTAACATAAGAAACAGGGGAGAAAATTTTTGGACAGGACAACCAGTTCTTCTTTACTCCTCCTTGAAAACATTCAGAAATTTTTCCTCAATTTATTTTCCATCACTTTTCTTTTTCATTTACTCTTACTTCTCTCAGAGACCTTGATTTCATTCTTTTAATAGACAGACACTGCTGAGTTCCTTCTCCATCACCTTGCAGAGATAAGGATGTTGCAATCTCTGTGCTCCTGCTAAGTGAGAGCTAGAAAGGCAACACCAGGGAATGAAGCCATTAAAAATACACTCAAAAACCTATAGCAGAAAGTATACAGAAAAATGTGGGCAGAAACACCTTATTTAGAGTTTTTATTTCACTTCTGCTATGTGTCCGAGATGACAGAGAGAAGGTTTTCTTGATGCCTGTTTTTTCCAGATATCCTTGTGAGGTATTAGACATTGCAGAAGGGGCAAGTCAACATCATACAGACTACAGAAATACAGCTGGCCTAGAGATGGAGAAGATTTTGCCCTCAGGGCTGGAGTGGGTAATGAGCCTTTGAAAGGCTCTGCTTAGGGATTTTTACCAATGAAGGAAAGCTGGACAAGGGCAGTGAAACTGAATTTTGTAGCAAACGCAGTTGAATTTCAAGAGAAAGGAAGCTGTGAAGTGTGATTGTTCTTTTAATTCTCACACATAACTTTGCTAAAAGTTATGAACAAGTTATCTATCAAGCTTGAAGTTTGCCTTTTAAATCCATACTTAGGTGCCTCTTAAAGTATCCTGATATTAAGACAAACAAACAAACAAACAAACAGAAGAGTGCTCCCATTAAAGCCATAAAAATTGTGTTTCTCCTGACCATGTTTATCCAGCACTTATCACAGTGAGACCTGGATTCTTGATCAAAACTAAATGCTCTTGCTGCATATATGGATGATAATGTTTTCAAGACAAGGACTGGAGATGAAACCCTTGTCTCATGTATAGCTGGCAAAATAGAAATCCTATTGTGCCTCTGTAACAGAAAATTTCATATACCTTTTGGGGCCTTATGTTTGCAGCTGGGTACACTGATAGAAAACTAAGTAACACACTGACACAAAAGGTCTCAGAACCATATTAATAAAAAATCTATCACCAACGATATTGATGTCCAAAGATATATATCCGGCAAGAAAAAAACCTAATTTCCTCAAGGTAGTGCTGTGAGGAGGGGATACTGAAAGTAGCACAAAGTCCTGGGAATGTAGGCCTAGGCATGCCCCCTACTAATAAATTGGTTATTTTGGTGAAGTTCTTTCTTATAAATGGCAGCATCTTTCTTCTGTGGTCCCAAGCTCAAGCTGAAAACTTCCTGTCTTTTGGAAAGTTACACCACTTAGCAAGATGTTACAGAAAGAGTAAGAGGAAAAATCAACCCAGTGAACACTGAGAAACATACCTCAGTATTCTAGTGACTGAAAACAGATTTGTTATTCAAGAGCTGTGGGAGAAAATGTTTGAGATGTCTGTCTCTGCAGCCAGTTTCAAGGAAAGGGAGGGTCATTAAGTGTGAACAGTATCAGCCAAAAGCCTCCCACCTCTCTCTCAAGCCTGCTAGTAGATCTGACCCTGTGGTAAGGGTCATTTCTCATCTCCTCAGGCACGTAGCTGTGTAAGGACTTCAGGGTATATCACAATAAATTCTTTGCTGCTCTGTAGAACTTTTTTGCTTGGAGATTTGAATCCTAATAATTCTGGTTTCTTGTTATGCTTTCCTTGTGGTGCTTTATCAAATAGCAGGAATTTCATACTGTTCCTGAGGGCAGTTTCTTTAACTGAATTGTTCCTTATGAGTTTTCACTGTAAGCAACACACTGTTTTCCAAGCTTATTGTCAATTGTGAATAAAGTTAATTCAGTTTTGTGAGTGCCTGTTCACCTAGAATAGGTCTATTATCTATGCAAATTAATGGCTTTTGTCCTTTAAAAGTTGAAATTAATCTTTGATTTAAAAACATCACTAGTAACTGATATACCCACATGAACCTACTTGCTCTGTTGGATTATTTAATCATTAATTTTATAAATCCATTTTATTAATCCCTTTTAATGGCATGGTGAATATCCCTGGTGATGAGATTCTTATTCCTATTGTGGCTTTGACTAAATTATTTAAAATTAAATTGCTCAGTAGAATAGTGTTCCAACATTGCTTTATATTCAAGTCTTTCACTCTTACTTTGCATTGGACTAGCCCTGACTGTTGTTGCATTCTCAGTCATCACAGTGACTTTCCCTTCTTAAGAATATGAGAAAATCAAGGTTTGTAGGCACATATTTCTGAGTGGCTTGAATATCTCATTCCCTGACCTAAGACATTACTCAGGACACATAAATCCATTCTTTATCCTTTAGTTGCAATACTAATATAAAAAAGACACAGTCTTTCCATCTGACTTACATAATTTAATTTGATCAAGAAAACCTATTCTGTCCAGGGTTATAATGACCACGTAATTACATGCAACAGAATCAATAACAGCTTCAAAAAATTTGCCGGTTACTGTAGCTTTTTCTCTAATCACTTGGAAAAGTGATAACACATGTTCAAGTATTGTCCTCATTGCCAATTTATAGCATCATTAGGTTTTGCTAGGAAAATCTTATGCTAATTTTTGTTCTTACACCCTGTGTGTTTAGATATGGCTGCTTTTTTGAAATTCATCTCTACTTTGGGGCGCTTTAATTTCTGTTGTTCAAGATCAGATGCTTGACTTCTGAGTATGAAAGGATCAAAGCATCTAAAGTGCAGAAGGTCAGTGCCCCAGTAAATAAGCTTCTTAAAATAAGGCGTCACAAATTTTCTTCGTGATTATAATTTTGCCACCAAAAATGAAACTAATTACATGAAAACTATTGATGTCCTTGGCTCCATTTAACCTGTAGTTTGGCAGAGCAAATTGTGGCTTATCCATCTTCCTTCCATCTAAGTAAATGTGACCTCAAGCTCCAGGACTAGTGGTTGGCCAACCAGATAATAATGGCAGAGGGAGGAGCAGAAGGGGTTGGAGCAGGGATGCCATTCCTCTGTGGTTCTGCTGTGTCTGGAAAACCCTCTGAAAGTGCAGGCAGCACATCCCAACACACATGACAGGAAAATGCAGTGCTTTGTCTTGGTTTTCTTGCATTAGATTCGAATGCTGCTTTCATTATATATCTGGTGAATTGTGGCAATTGCATAAATAAAACCCATTAAATTTAGTTTAATTGCAGCCACTGCATTAAGTGGCTGTGGTTTATTTTTAGAATAATTAAAAATGATTCCTTCAAAAAGGGAAAAATCTTCTTTAATTTTTTAAGGTTTTATTTTGCACTCTAAATGTGAAATGGAAGATAAATAGGAAATGTGAATCATCTTGTATACTAGTAAATTGCATAAAATTCCATTTGCTTTTTTTCTGCACAGTATTCACATCCAATTTGCATTATGCACCTTATTAATTCTCTGATAGTTTATTGTGATAGACCACCATTTTAACAATAAGTACATAGGAGCAGAATAAAAAAGGCTGTGCTTTTAAACTAAATTCTATTTCTTGATTTTTTGTATTTAGTTCTCATCCTTATTCTCCCATAAATGCTTGTTGTCGGCTTTTTTCTTCCATGAAATGTCTTTTAAAATTCATAAGCTTATTAAAAAAACTAATGGGTAGTGATAGCTGCCTTTCATTCTGTCTTTTATAAACCATTTTAAAGTGAATGAACTATTTGAATTGCAAACTCAGCTCTTGCCTGCATCCATGGAACAATCACAGTGGTAAACACAAAATGATCATAATTTTTCATCAAAGTGCTTTAACCTCAGGTCTGTTGGCTTGTCTCCCAGATAACAAGGTAGGGTAATTTCTATGATTAATTAGGTAAAGTTTATCAAACTGAATGAAGATGAAAGGCTTTGGTATGGTGTTAAATGTGTTTTAAACATAGCCAAATGGTCTCTTACAAACCTTTTACATACATTCAATAGTTTCTGAAATGTTTTACTCCTTGATAGAACAGTCAGAAACATCTGGTCCAAAGCTACAAACTCCCCTTGCTCACCCAAAGGCTCAAAATAATAGAAACTGGTTACTGCCTGCAAAGAGATTTTGAATCAATTTTTGTCCTAAATAAGTGCGTGAGAGAAGGTGTTCGTGAGTATGACAGGAATACAGGAAAACTCTACTGGTCACTGCTTAATGTCTGTAAGAACTACAACAGAATTTTGCACATTTGGGGTGGAAAACATCTTGCTCCATTTTCCCCCTAAGATTTAGGATCAATAAATAAGAGAATATAATTTAAAAAAAAAATTGTATGGACATTGCTCTGGGAAACCTGATCTAGTTGAAGATGTTCCTGCTCATTGCATGCAGGTTGGAAAAGATGTCCTTTGAAAGTCCCTTCCACCCAAAACTGTTTTATGATGTATAATCTGTACTGTTGCTCATTCTTTCATTCATGATGAATGTCTTTTATTAAGGAGTGGTTTTTATTAAAAAAAAAAAAAAAAGAGAATGTTTTGATTTTGGCTAACCAAAAGGGTTTGTTGAAAATTGTTAATATTTCCACTCAGCTCTATAGGTTCAGAATGATAGTTTTGTGATTTATCCTTTTTTAGTTCCCAAAATTGAGCATTCTTTTTGTGGGTGGAAATTTCTACCTGACAAAAACATATCCTTTCACTCCAGTTATTATGAAAATGCATAACTCAAGGCAGAACTTACATCTTGGGCTTTAAAGACACGACTACCATCACAAACCATCCCTGTTTATCCCACGTGAAGATGAATAATGTGTTTCAGGTAGGCAATTCTCCTGTGGTCAGCTGACTGCTGGCTGCAGGCTTTGGAAAAGGGTTTCACAACACTAGGATGTGGCCACTGGAGTACTGCAGTGGAATAACTGAAGGTGCTCTCCCTGTACCTACCTTTTAAATTAACATTTGCAACATATGGATGATGGTCTTTGTGCCTGCACAGACTCTTTGCATTGAAGGCAGGTGTCTGCAAGGAGCAACGTCATTCATTGTGGGTGTGATAGCAGGAAAATCTCTGTAACTCTCTGATGCCAAAGCAAGCTGTTCAGCTCGTATCATGCTGATGGAGAAATTAAAGGGTAGCAGACTAACATGTCTTGTTCATAATTGCTCTAAAGTATCTTCAAAATGTAAATTAAAGGACAAGCTCTGAAGGTTATTGAGCATGCACAGTGTGCACTGAAGTCAGCAGGAACTGCAGCTGCTGTAGACCCTCTAAGAGCTGACCCAAATAAAGTACAAATGTCAAGAAAATCACTTGAAAGCCTTGGAGCCCTAACTGCATTGCACACAAGTCTAATTGTGTTTATCAGCAGAGTGGTGCTACATCTCTTTTGTTGTTGATTTAGGAATCCAACTTTTCATTGACTCAACAGCAGTTTTGAATGCCCCAAGCACCCTAAATAAATCTAATCACAGGAAATCTTTCCCCTCCATCATTTCATTTGCACGAGTCCTCCTTAAAGTATCATCTCATCAGCAGAGACTGAAGCAAGCATATCTTGCCTCTTGCTGGTAGGAGGGAAGAAATCACATTCCAGGGAAAAAGATGTCCTTTCCATAGTGCCTCTTTTCATGTGTACTTTATCTTCTTCGCTGCAAGACTCTAACACTGATGAGCCCTGCAGGTCCTAAAGATTCAAACACAATGGCACAACAGGAAGGTTAAGCCTAGAAAAAGAAAAATTGGATTTCATTTCCTCCAACACTGAAAAGAGATGATTTTTTTTCCATTAGAGTGTTTTCCATTAAATTCTGCTTCCTTTGGAAAACCAAGTTTCTATTTAAAAGAGAATTTTCACAGCAGGAATTTAGTCTCTCAAGAAAGAAACATGCTTTTCATATACTCTTCTAATTTTAAGATATTGGCTAAAAATTCAATGTTTCAATTCCTCTATCATTTAGTGCAAAATTAACAATTTTGGCAGGAATTCCTTCTACCATTACTATTTTATGCAAAATGCATGTCAGGGTTTGTAAGACACTTGTAAGCTGTGATTAACTTGAGTAGTCTTAGCTGGGACCCCCGTCCCTGCTACCCCTCCCCACACCCCAGGCTTCCCTTTAAGCTCAGAGCCAGAAAGCACCTAGACCTGGCCTGAGCTCCATCAGAAATATCCTTGTCTCTACTCCTGTCTGCTCTCCTGGCTTATGGATTTTTTATTTTTACTGGATTATTTCCAAAGCCACACGGTCCTCAACCTTTTGTCCATGCTTCCTGGATGGGCTCTGGATCTGTACTGGAGTCCTGACTGAATTTTCCTTGTCATTCATCAGTGTACCTCGTGTGGAGGCGTCAGGGGGGCTGGTTGCCATCCTGACACTGTTCATCTTCCTGGTGGGGAAGTCCCCATTGTGTTGGGATTCTCCTTGGCTCCCAACTCATCCTTGCTTGTGGAGAGGCGCTGATCCTGCTGGTCCCTGCTGTTGCAGTGGTGAAGAGTAGCTTGTCATTTGGATGTCAGCGAATAACAACCAAAATATTTCTCTATGTGAGCTGTGTGTTCAGTGTCACTGTTCTCTCAGCTTTTAGCTGAGCTTGTGAGCAGTGGAGAATGAAGGAGACATATTTAAATGTTGGCCTGCAAAGACTGTATAATAGAGCCCCTGGTCAGCATTCTTAGATGCCATATTTGCTTGTGTTATTATGCTTTCTGTGGTGTTTCCAGTGCTTTGAAGCTCTCTTTGATCAATATATCCTTGGATCTTCCACACATTTGTTTTCTCTGTGTAGCTTCATACGCTGAGGTTCTTGATGGTGATTAAATTTAACGTCGTTTTTGATGATACCAAGAGGCAGTTGCAGGAACAGGCAGAACTATTGGAATTCTACATACTGCATCCCCAGCAAGATTGACTACTATGGGTAAAAGTGTTGTGTGATGAGGATAAAAATGGTAATATCATCAGGCTTTTGCAATAGACAGCAAAAAGTCAGGATAAAAAGGAGATGAACAAGTGAATTAAACCTAAGCTGATTGCTGACTAATTAATTTATAATTGAAACTAAATGTTAAGGATTGATACTGTGAGATCCCTCTTCTAAATAGTAATTTACTTTCTTTTACTTATTTCTATTGGACCAGCAGGTCAATGGCCTTTTCTGACAGTGTCTGGGCAAATAGCAACTCTATGCAGTCTGTTCTTTAAATTAAAAGAAATGCCTGTTTTAGCAATTTCCTCTGGCAGGAAAGCAAGCATATATTCTTGCTTCATTCTTTTTATTGAAAGGGCACTATCAGGCTTCGAATCCCCATTTACATTTTTAGCCTGGTTTCCTAAGGAAATGAAGCTTATATAATAACACCGACTTTCTCTTCAACTGTCAAGTCCTATGTAGTAACTTTTAAACTGTTTGGCCAAGTGCAGCTAAACTTAAAAGTGGATGGAAAAATATCAGCTGGAACAATGTTCTTAAAATCTTTGTCAAAAGCTTAATCTGTGGAGAAGAGAGAGATGCAATTAGTGCTCACACTGAGGGAAAGTGCCAACCTTGGCTGCTGTGCTGTTGTTTGGCATTTATGTGCTGGCCAGCCAGCCTGTCACTGGGCCCATCAGTACACATCTATGCCTTCTCTTGTCTTCTGTAATGTGCTGCCTCCAGCACTGTGGATTAAACTGGAGCAATTTAGGGAGGAAGCTGGGGACCATGAGCAAGCTAAGAAATCTGTAGGAAACAGCTCATGAGTAGTTCTGCTGCTCATGAAAATATTTGTTGTTTTAGGGTAGAAAATTGAGTTAAGGTAGGTGTAAACTCATCAATGTGCATTTTGTCTATCTGGTCTGACAGATATGTTCTCTTCACTTATCACTTGAAAATCAAAGTGCAAATAAATGAGTTGAAATGTCCTAGTGAATAACTTTCAGGCCTGATCTTTTGTACCAAAAATGTTGAAAAACTACATATATATTAAGGAAACTGAGGACAGTTTCAAGTTCTATGAACCAATGCATTTGGAAACTGACTTTTTCAATCTGATTAAGATTATTACTGTGCTAATTTAAGTTCTGAATGCTGATCAATTCATACTTTGACCATAGGACCAGGATCAATCCTTTTGGTGTTACATCCTGACCTTCCACATAACCTAGAAAACTTTCTTGAGGTAATTCTTGCTTGGAAGTTTTTTGAGAGGGGAAAAATAGCCACTATTAATTTAAAAATCACAATGATATACCACCCCATTTACTACAAAGAGAGGTGATGAAAAATTGCAGTCACCTTTTTTTAAAAAATAACCTAGTTGTTTTGACTTCAAGTTAACGAACCTTGCTGTGCTGGTCATTAGATTGTGTTGTACTTTGATCTATAATAATTAACAGCACTTTGAATTCCTTGCAGACAGATTACTCTGGTCTGATGGTACTGTGTTGTAACTTTGTACTCAATACACTCCTTAGGAAAATCTCTGGTAGTCGTTTTCTTGCTCTTACCACTTGTCACCATCTTCTCAGTTTCTTAACATAATACTTGAGGTGGGAATATAGAAGTGAACAAGCTATTCTGATAGAGATCCCACTTAAGTGCTCTTAAAAGACATGTGTAGTTGATTGTCTGTTATGATTTTTCCCTCTGCTCTGTTCAGTGTTGCTACTTTTTATTAGTCTCTTAGAAATCCTAGTCTTGCCTCTCTCTAGATATCAGAGTCTACAGTGGGGTTTTGTGTCCATACCACCCATTGGTTGAGCCTGTTCAGTATTAATGGTCTAAGTTATTGGAGAATGTCCAAAGGAGGGCCACAAGGATGGTGGAAGGGCTCAAAAGGAATCTTTACGAAGAGCAGCTGAGGTCTCTTCAGCCTGGAGAAGAGGAGACTGAGGAGAGACCTCTGTGGTCTTCAGTGTCCTCATGAGGGGAAGGGGAGGGGCAGGTACAGATGTCTTCACTCTCATGAGCAGTGACAGGACATGAGGAAATGACATGAAACTGAGTTAGGGGAGGTTTAGATTGGATATTAGGAAGAGGTGTTTCACCCAGAGGGTGGTGGACCACTAGAACAGGCTCCCCAAGGAAGTGATCACAGCACCAGCCTATCTGAGTTTAAGACATATTTAGACAATGTGCTCAGGCACATGACATGATTCTTGGGGCTGTTGTGTTCAGAGCCAGGAGTTGGACTCAATGATCCTGGTAAGTCCCCTCCAACTCAGCTTGTTCTATGACTATAATTTTATACTGTTCTTTTAAATTTGGCATCATCTACAGTACTTTTTCTTTGTTTTTCAGTAGGTTATCAACAAGCATATTAAAAAGATTCAGGGCCTCATGAAAGAATGCTTGATGAACTCTTATTTACAATTATATTTTTAAGACTGGTTATCCAGTGTTTAATGTATCTAATGTTATCATGCTAACTCTGTAGTGTTCTAGTTCCTGACTACACAGTCCTGATCTATCAAATCAACAGATTTGAAGAAGCATTTCATTAATACTACTGCATTTATCATCAACCTTACTCTTATCAGTGATGTAAAATTAGATTGATGACATCTACTACATAGACTGATATTTCTTATCTGTGTTTTCTCCCACTGTTGCCTTAGTAAATTGAGTCCTGTGACAACTTCCGTGGCACTTCTTACGCAGTGCATAAAAATTAAAAAGTTCTACTTCTAAAAGTTAAAAATTATCTAAAAATATAAGAGTTTATATTTTTAATTGGGTTTTATGTTATAAAAACATGTATTAATGCAAATTTTGTCTTTAAAACAGCCCTTCTCTATGGAAGAACTAAAACATTTACTGTAAAATTGTCAGAGACAAAAATATTAGGAAACAGTGTTCTATTTCGTTACACCATGATAAAAAAGTCTCTTTGTTTTGTGTTTTATGTCTCCAGATGTCTGTTTTCAAGTTGGAGTATTCTGGACTTGGGAATTAAATTTATTGTCAGAGATTAATCTTTTAAGGATTTCTTTGGGATTGTGGCTTAAGTCTTTTTTATAGAACACTTCCTTTATACCAATTCTTATTCCTCTGTAGACCTATGACCTCATTTTATTTGCCTACCAAAATGACTACTAACTGCCATAGCTATACGCTTATTGAGATGGAGCTGTTCCCAGTTCTCCAAACTCTTTGGTCTGTATTTCTTAATTCAATTTTTTGAAGTATATGCACTGAAAGCTTGTGGATCTTGCGTGGAGTTTCAAACCATCACTACACAGTTGGTGTGCACAGGCACAACCATGAGTTTGCTATGCTATCTCTAACAGGTGTCCTATCTGTGCCCTTGTAATCAAATAATAAGATTAAACAAGGTACCAAAATAAAGAATTAGATATCTAGCATTCTCCACACTTCTGTTTATGTGCAGTTGAAACTGAGCTAAAACTGCTGAATTATATTTATGTTCCATGGGCTGCTAGGGTCTGGGTATGTAATATCGCTGGGAGACTTCCTGGGCTGATTCAGCCCTCTGATTATTACCCACTGCTGATACTCCAGGCTGGCAGTGATGACATTGAAAAGAGGAGTGTCAAAACAATTAAAAGGGACTTTAGGACACTGGGTCAAGTGGTTGATAGGACAGGGGCACAGGTAGTGTTCTGCTCAGCCCCTTTGGTGGTGGAGAAAGATGATGAAAGAAGTAGGAGAACTCACATCATTAACAAGTGGCTTAAGGGTTGGTGTCATCAGCAAAATTTTGGATTCTTTGATAATGGGTTAACTTTTATGGCACCTGCTCTGCTGGAACCAGATGGGGTACATCTCTCTGTTAAGGGCAGAAGGTTTTCAGCTCATGAACTGGCAGACCTTGTTGAGAAGGCTTTAAACTAGGTTTGAGGAGGGAAAGGGCTGCAGATGGACTGTCAGGAAGCAGGTCCAAGGGTGGTAAGGCCAAATTAGGGGTGAAATCAGCAGCCCAGCTGAGGTACAGGTATACCAATGCATGCAGCATGAGTAACAAACAAGAGGAGCTGGAGGCCATGGTGCAACAGAGAACTATGGTGTAGTTGCCATCACAGAAACATGGTGGGACAACTCACATAGTTGGAGCACTGCACTGGAGTACAAGCTCTTCAGAAGAGACAGGAAAGGGAGAAGAGGTGGAGGAGTGGCCCTTTATATTAAGGAGACTTTTGATGCCATAGGTATTGAAACTAATGAAGATGGAGTTGAATGTCCATGGGAAAGAATTAAGGGGAAGGCCAATAAGGCTGACATCCTACTGGTAGTCTGCTACCGTCCACCCAACCAGGAGGAGGAGGTGGACAACTTATTCTACAAGCAGCTGGAGAATGTTTCAGGTTCATCAGCCCTGTTTTTACAGGTGACTTCAACCTACCAGACATCTGCTAAGAACTTAATGCAGCAGAAAAGAGGCAGTCCAGGAAATTTTTAGAGTGTATGGAGGACAACTTTTTGTCGCAGCTGGTGATGAGCCCACAGGGGAGGGACTATGTTAGACCTGTTGTTTACAAACAGAGATAGGCTGGTGGGAGATGTGGTGGTTGGAGGCCGCTTGGGGCATAGTGATCATGAAATTATAGAGTTCTTGATATTTGGCAATATCAGGAGGAACACTACTAAGACTACATTGGACTTTTGGAGGGCAGATGCTGGCCTGCTTAGGAGACTTATTCAGACAGTTCTTTGGGAAGCAGCCCTTAAAAACAAAGGAGTTCAGGAAAGGTGGGCATGCCTCAAAACAGAGATTTTGAAGGCACAGAAACTGACTGTCCCTGTGTGCCGAAAGATGAGTCGGCGAGGTCAACGTCCAGCTGGATGAGCAAGGAGATTTTGGAGGAACTTAGGAATAAAAAGAGGATGTATAATCTTTGCAAGGAGGGTCAGGTGTCTCAGGAAGTATTTAAGGGGTATGCTAGAGCATGTAGGAAAAAATTAGGGAGGCCAAAGCTCAGTTTGAACTTAAAATGGTGACTTCTGTTAAGGACAATTAAAAATGTTCTAACAAATATATTAATGGTAAAAGGAAGGGCCAGACCAACCTTTGTTCTTTATTGGATGAGGGAGAAACTTAGTAACTGCAGATGAGGAGAAGGCAGAAGTGCTTAATGCCTACTTTGCCTCAGTTTTAGTGGGAAGACTTGCCTTCAAGACAACTATCCTCTTGGGTTGGTTGATTGTGTCAGGGAACAGAATGGCTCCCTGTTAGTAAATTATTGAAGAGGAGGCAGTCGGAGAACTGCTGAGATGCTTGGATATTCCTAAATATATGGGACCAGATGGGGTCCATCGCAGGGTGAAGAGGGAGCTGGCCAATGAGTTTATGAAGACGCTTCCATCATTTACCAACATGGCTCAGTGGCGAGGTTCTGGATGACTGGAAGCTGGCCAATGTGACACTCATTCACAAAAAGAGTGGGAAGGAGGATCCTAGTAGTTACAGACCAGTCAGCCTGACTTCAGTACCAGGCAAGATAATGGAACAGTTTATACTGAGTGTCATCACACAGAATTTAGAGGATGGCCAGGGTATCAGATCCAGCCAGCATGGGTTTAGGAGGGGTAAGTCATGTTTGACCAACTTGATCTCCTATTATGACTAGGTGACCTGGAAGGGCTGTGGATGTTGTCTATTTGGACTTCAGCAAGGCCTTTGACACTCTCCCACAGCACACTCCTGGAAAAGCTGGCAGCCCATGGCTTGGACAGGAGCACTCTTTGCTGGGTTATGAACTGGCTGGATGGCCGGGCCCAAGAGTGGTGGTGAATGGTGCTGCATCCAGCTGGCAGCCAGTCACCAGTGGTGTCCCTCAAGGGTCTGTGCTGGGGCCAGCTCTGTTCAGTATTTTTATTGATGACATGGATGAGGGTACTGAGTCTTTCATTAGTGAATTTGCAGATGATGCTAAGCTGGGAGCATGTGTCAATCTGTTGGAAGGGAGGAGGGCTCTGCAGAGAGACCTGGAATGGTTGGATGGATGGGCAGAGTCCAGCAATATGAAGTTTAATAAGTCCGAGTGCCGAGTCCTACACTTTGGCCACAATAACCCCCTGCAGTGTTACAGGCTGGGGATGGTGTGTCTGGACAGTGCCCAGGCAGAAAGGGACCTGGGGGCTCTGGTTGACATTCAGCTGAACATGAGCCAGCAGTGCGCCCAGGTGGCCAAGAAAGCCAATGGCATCCTGGCCTGTATCAGGAATGGTGTGGCCAGCAGGAGCAGGGAGGTCATTCTTCCCCTGTACTCGGCACTGGTGAGGCCACACCTTGAGTGCTGTATCCAGTGCTGGGCCCTCAGTTTGGGAAGGATGTTGAGAGACTTGAGGGTGTCCAGAGGAGGCAACCAGGCTGGTGAGGGGCTTGGAACACAAACCCTGTGAGGAACAGCTGAGGGAGCTGGGGGTGTTTAACCTGGAGAAAAGGAGACTCAGAGGTGACCTTATCACTCTCTACAACTTCCTGAAGGGTGGTTGTGGTCAGCTGAGGGTTGGTCTCTTTCTCCAGGTAGCAACTGACAGAACAAGAGGACACAGTCTCAAGCTTCATCAAGGGAAATACTGATTGGATATTAGGAAAGTTTTTCACGGAAAGAATGATAAAGTACTGGAATGCCCTGCCCGGGGACATGGTGGAGTCCCCATCCCTGGATATGTTTAAAAACATATTGGATGTGGCTCAGTGTCATGATCTAGTTGAGGTGTTAGGGCATGGGTTGGAATTGATTATCTTGATGGTCTCCTCCAACCTAAAAATTCTGTGATTCTGTGAGTACTATTCCCTTTAGATCTTCTCTGTTTGTGTATGATACCTGTGGTAAGCAAGAAACAGAGTGGGATATTCTGATGTGTTCCAAATCCACTCAACCTGGCCGAGTCTCCTAAACATTTAGCAGTGAAGAGCTAGTGGGCAGCAGCATGTGACAAGTGTGTATCACCTTTGTATTAAGCCAAATTTTTACTCCTGAGAAAGAACAGAGCAGCTTTCTACTCTGTTCCTACGTTCGTAGTCATACTCGTTGAGAAAACAGCAGCACAACGGAAAAGCAATTTAATGTAATGCTGCCACCCAGACACTATTTCTTATTAATTCTAGTCCTTTAAAGGAGGGATTTAGATAAGGATCAGAGACCACAGAGTTGGAATAGGCTTATTTTGTATGTGGCTGGCTAAAGAACAAACAAATAAAAGAGATGATAAATCTTGTGGTGCAAATCACTGAATTAATTTCAACAAAATAATTGGGCTGGGAAAAGAAAAATCATGAATTCTAGTGTGATGGTTATTCTGGCCCTTTAGGAACTAAGGCAGGAATTATGCTTTTGCTCAGAGGCAGAGTTTCACAAACAAAGTGATACTTAACTGCTTCTCTTGCCCTTCATAACCTCTCAGTACTCATTCTCCCATGCCTGATTTAAATTGGTCCAGATAAATTCAAACATCATAAATTTTAAGCCAATTTTGGGGGAAAAGAAAGCTGTCTGAAATATGTGGTGCTCACTGTAGCAGAGCCTGTAGACACACTATGATATTTAGCTAAAGGGTATCAAAGGACATGGTCTCTTTTTACAAATATTTCCCGAAAAGATGAGATCCCCAATCTTTGACAAGCACTGAAAGAGCAAAGCTGAGATTAAAAATTAAATGCAGCAGCCTACTTCTAAAAGGCAGCAAAAGATTGCTGATGTTAATAGGCACCATTTAAAAGACTGTGGCTTATTAATGCTGTTATTATGCATATTTTCCTACTTTGACAGTTTGATTGTTGTCGTTTCAATGCATTTATTTATCATTTCAAATACCATCAAGACTTTAATGGTAAATTAAATTCTGATCATATTTAGTCTGTTCAGAACAATAGAGGCTACTCTAGACATGGCATACATGCTGAATCAGTATTGGTTGCATGCTGCTTTTTTTTGATCTTAATATGCATTGCCAAAATTCTGTTAGCTGTGAAGGTCTGCAGAGTGTTTTAGTTCTCAAAAATGAGGAGCAAGACATATTGTCCTCTTGTATGGGGTCTGGCTGAGATGGAGTTCATTTTCCCATGACAGCCCTCACAGTGCTGTGCTTTCCATTGGTAGTTAGAAAGGTGTTGATGACACCCCAGTGTTTTGGGCACTGCTGAGCAGTGCTGGCACAGCATCTCTGCTGGCTCCCCAACATTCCCCGCCCATCAAGTTGTTACCCTGGAGAAACCACTACATGTGCTGAAGTGCAGCTTCCTGGGAAGTGGTCAGACAATGTTTGCTGATGGGAAGTAGAGAACAAAAGTTTTTTTAACTGTTTGCCTGTGTTCATGCAAACTTTTGTTTTTGCTTTATTAAACTGCCTTATCTCAACCTATGAATCATTTTCCATCTTATTTTCTCTCCCCTGTCCAGCTGGGAAGGGGGAGGGATAGAGCAGCTTGGTGTGCACCTGGCATCCAGCCAAGGTCAACCTACTACACCTCTTAATTTTAGTACTCTGGCAGTGTTTTGTCAAGCATAGTTAAAGCAATTTTTTCACAATCTGCTAACATGCTGAACACACTAAATTTCTTCTAACATAAATAGTGATTCATCTTCCAGCAAAGCAGAATTTGAAAATTATCTGTAGTTCTGTTGTAAGAATAGCTGGAAGTTTTTGACACATGATGGAAAAACAGGGTAATGCTGGTGTTTCACTCTCCTGATTTTCCTTAAAACAGGTTACTCATCTGAATACCTTTCTGCATCAAAATTGAGAATTATATACTTTTCCACCTGCCTGAAACTTGCCTGCTTTACCTGAGAGAAACTCTGGGAATTAATCACACCTCTAAAACTACAAAAGGCTGGAATGTGCTCCAAAGTATGCTGATGGAGATTGTACCAAATGGGATGTGATGGTGGTGTGTGGCTGCAGTTATTTTCTATAGTCCCACTGAACAATAAATAGGGTCTCAGTAGGAAGAAAAGTATTTCCCTGAAGTTTGCTGCATCAAGATTAATTTTTGTCTTCTGAAATTCTTGGAGATTTAAGTTGCCTTTTATTTCAGAAAGAAGTCTAAGTGCTCTTCATTCTGAAAGGTTTCAACAGGCTAGATTTAAAACCAAGAGCAATTACATATGACAGCTGAGCCCTTCTTGCTGAGTTATGCACTTCCTGTCCTGTCTATGGCTAAGAATTTAACTAGAGGAATTTGCTATACTGAAGAAACAACCTATGTAGGGAAGGGACCAAACTGATCTTTAGGTGATTGATTGAATTATGCAGGTTGAATTTTCAAGGAGTGTTCATCTTTGTTGTATATTTACTGCTGTTTTACCTGCTCAGTGTATGAAATGCAAACCCCCTTCCCCAGCCTGCACTGCACACACACACGTGCATAAACATGCATATGTGCTTTTAGTGCACAGGAGCTCAATGAAGAAACTCATGTGGCTACATAGCTCATTGTGTGTTGACACACAGCTGAAGACTATATTTATGAAACTACAGGTTGGTTTTGATGAAGTGTCCTTGAAACAGTTGCAGAAGTAAATTCTTTGTGTGAATTTTGGCATGCTTAGTTCAAAAGAGGTAAAAAACTGATTTTTATTATTAAAGAAAATCAGGAATTTTGTTTTGAAAGGTCTTATAGTGAGTTGAATGGAACTCAGTCATTCTTATATTTATTTTACACTGAGTATAATAGCTATAGCTACATTTGCTGGCCCTCTGCTCTGCAAATTAGACTTGTTGACTTGGGACTTGCAGTTTTTTTCCTGAGTAGCTGTTTTAAGTAGAAAGTTAGTATTTCCAATACCTGGAAAATTAAGGGAATCTAAAATTCAACACTGCAGTTAGAAGGAAGGAATGAGTTAGTTTCAGCAAGGTCAGAAGACTAGTACATGTCTTGTCCTGGTTTTTCATCTCTACAAACAAGATTTATTGTGGTTAAAAGAGGTGGCATCTACACTTTCTGTCACTTAGTTGCCTCCTTAAGGAAATAGATGTGATTGGAATTTTCTTGCTATTTCATATTGTGTGTGTTCATTATCATTCACTGTCTCAGGAGGACTGGGCTGGCAGTCATAACATTTTGGGAGCACTGAACATCTCTGTGAGCTCAGCTGCTTGTGTTCAGGGGTACTCTTGAACAGGCAAAGCCAGTATCTGAAGACAGCAAATAAGAGACAATATTTTTACTGTTTTGGTTCTTTTCTTTCCTATTTGTGTAAAGTTGAGCTTCTTTGTTGAAATCTATTCTTTATATTTTAGCATATGTTAACTCAAGAACTCTTATATTGACTAGAGAATTCTTCCATGTAGGAGAATAGATTACAGGCAACCTCATCCCTGATAAGTCACAGCTGTGTTAATTACCAAAACCAGCCTTGTCCTTAATAGGTCACACCTATGCTCAATAAGAATGAGTGTGAAAAAAGAGTAGGTTAGTTGGTAAGGGGAGGACCAGTGAAATGGAAGAGAGAATCTGCTGTGAGGTCAGAGTCTGCAAGGGAAGCCTACAGTGGGAGTCTGTTGGCCAGGTTGTGAGCAAGAATAAACTGGGACCTTTTCACACTGTTGAACAAAAGTGTGTGACTCGTCTCATTTCTATCTTTAATGTGAGGTCTGCTGTGACAGTTCAATATTTATATTGCATAAGTATTACCTCCTAAGGGATGGTAGCAGGTTGGCCTGAAGAAGTCTTTGGCTAAGGAAGTCAGCAATGAAAGAATTGCTGCTTATAGTAACTTCCTGTTGCAGGCTACTCGAGGACTATGCCTATGGATAAAATAAGGTGAAACACAGAACTCTGTCTAGGGTAGGTGTCATAAGCAAGCTTCAATATTTCTCTAATATGCCTACATTTCAACCACTGTTTTTTTGTTAATTTCTTAATTTCTTTTATTTTAATATAAGCAGTGTTTTAGAGCTTGTAGCATCCAAGAACTTTCTGTAAACAAATCATATTTGTGGTTTCATTTGCCTTGTAATGAAGGGAGCTTGATACGATGGAACAGGGAATTGTTTGACCAGAATGAAAATTTAAAATTTGCTTCTTGCCTTTAGATTATTCCAAAGGAATAACTTCAGTGTGAAATAATTACCAGAAATACCTTAAAATTAGCAAATAGAGGTCATGTGAAGGTTTGATGCTGTTAAATCACTGGTGTCATCAATACGTTTGTTTAAGATGTTTAAGGTGATGAATCCAGTAAACTTTTATCATCCTGTCAGGCAGCATTTCTTTCACTTCTTTTGAAAATCTCTTGATGTCTGAAGGGTTCCACATCAGCTGAACACTTAAGGTTTGTCTCTGTGTCCATAGATATTATTGATGCACTTGGGAGATTGTTCTATGATGGTGACTTAGTTTTACTTTGTTTTGTGTTTATTGGGACTGTCTGTCAGATGAAGGAATTACATTTTACAAGTGTACATTTAAGCTACCCTGTGTAAAATGAATTTCATTCATAATAAATAGCAAAAAATATCAGCTAAGCAAAAGTGCTCCCTTTTAGAAAGGAGAAACTTTCTGCTCCTGAGGTTGTAGATCGTTGTCAGACTTCATTCATAAGATTTGACACTTTTGAATTATGCTACTCCTCCATGTGGGAATTCTTACAAGTGTGATTAAAGTTCCATTTTTTATACCTATTACAATCTGATCTTATATCATTCACATTACTGTTCTCAATATTGAGACTGTAATGTTATACAGTGTACATTCCCTGGGGTTCAAGTACAATAGAAGATCTGTGCAAAAGTAAAGTATGAATGGGACAAATAAACCAGATCAAAGTGCAAAATCTTGGCTTCAAAGAAAGTTCAAAAAATGTAAAAGTGTTCAGAGAATAGTAGGAATGAATAAACCACTAGTGCCACTTAGAAAGTAAGCCATGTCCTTATGTTAGAACTATGACTCAAGCAGAGCTTGCAGCAAGCATTGAATGCATAATGATAATCCAAACTTTCAACATCCTTCAAATATCATCGAAGACTTATCTGTTGCCATGCATGCAATTCCTATGCAACACAATACTACCACTAAAAAAAATGTAAAAAAGTTGAAAAATGCAAAATTTAAATTTGCACACTAGCAATTAAGACATTATCTCCATTGCCTATAATTGCTGCCTCTCTTATTTGAATGCTTTTCTGTTCTACTTAAGAATTACTTAATTCATTTCTATGAGACAAATTATCTGTCATAAATCATACAGCTTAATCAAAAGAAAAAAATCTAATAGCCATCTTAGCCATGTTACCTCTTCATTTTCCAGGCTTTTTCCTCTTAGAAATGGAATCTTACTGCATAGACTTTAACATTTTTATGAATTCAAGCAGAGGAGTCTGGCAATTGATAAAGACAGAAAGAAAGATAAATGCAATATTTTAAAGCAATTTTCTTTTTTAGGAAATACAGCCAAGGTTTTGGAAATTCTATAAAATCCCTCACTTTTAAGGGTATGGGCTAGTCTCTGCATCAAAAGAAACTTGCCCCTATGTCCAGGTATTTGCCACCACTATTTTTCAGAAGAAAGCTTTTACTGTAGAAGAAAATGCCAACCAGTGCCAGAAGTTAAATATAAAGTGAATAACTCTCTGCTCATGATGATTTCTGCACACACAAACCAGTGGCATTGAGAGGAGGAGCTGGATCTTGCATAGAACTTATCCACAAATGTGCGATGCTTTCTTGTACAGTAGAAGAGAATCAGGAATAAAAGGTTCTTTAAATACTTAAGTGCTGCTTCTTCCCTTTCTCTTTCCCTCTCCCTAAGGTATAATATGAGCCCCACAGGACAGATCCTGCAAAGTAGAAATGGGAAGCTCTGCCAGCAAATAATTAACATGTGAAGTCGCAATTTCGTATGCATCAGGCATGGAAACATAAATAAGGCTGTGTTAACAAAATTGTGTCTTAAACAAGTGACAGCTGTCTTTGAAGAGGATTACTGCTCAACGGAATTTTGTGATATTTATTGTATTTAACATATTTAAGTATGGTTATTAGGACAAAAAGCCAGTCAATATAAAAGAGAGCAAGAGTAAGTGTTTCTTTTTCTTTAATTGTTGATTCTTTTCTTGCTTACAAGCAGCTGGTTTCACTTGGGAATGTCTGACAAAAACAAGCTCTTGCAGCCGGGGTCCGCTTAAATGCAGAAAGGAATCCTTTGAACTCTGAAGAATGCACCAGGTCTGACCTTTTATTTCCTAGTAGAATGGTGGCCACAGGCAAGTTGCCCCTTTGTAGCCCAGTCAATGTTGCAACAAGAAAGGCCAGAAAGAAGGCACAGATAAACTCCCTCTGCAGCAATTCTGAGTCTTGAAAGTAAGGGAAAAGAGCTCAGAGAGTGAGAGAGACACATATAATATTTCCTCCAGCAATCCCTGGTGCACTCTATATTTATAAGTACTACCTGCTAGCCTGAAGCTTTGATGTGCCAGACAGCAAAATAGCCATGCTCAGCTTGCAAACCTCCAGACAGATCAAAAAATAATTTCTCTTCAGCACCAAACACGGGTGATAGCAGATTTGTCGCTGAAGACTAAAGTGAAGGTGGTTTCAAATGCCAAATTTCTTTTTACCTGACTACATTCTTATTGCTGTCTCGTGTCATTCCATGAGCGCTGGACAGAAATAGTTACACAACTGATCCATCAACAAGATGAAAATATTTCCTTTGTTTGTTATTATGTAAAGCAAATATTAGTAGAGTTAATGGAATCAAACTCATTTAAAGACTCTGGCTCATGTGTGGCAGGTATTACTGCTCTCCTGACACAGTAATGTTTTTGACAAATAATGCCTAAGAAGTGGGCTAACTTTTATCCTGCTGGTAGGAATGCTGTCTCTGATCATTCTGAATTTTGTTTTTAAATGTTGATGTCTTTATAAACACTAATCTCAATTCTTCTGTGCTTCTGTCACCCAGCTATGAGAACTTGGCCACCAATATCATCTCTTGCTGCAGTACTTTTCTTCTGAGGCTTGACTTTTGTTTCTCTGTGGACCCTACTCCTAAGACTTTCTTATAAAAATGAGCAATGCTCAAACCAGCATTGTCACCTGTGCAAGCTCCCTAACGCTTCCTCCCAAGTTTATTAAGCAGGTGGTTTATCCACTTAAGAACCAAGTTAGGAAAGGATGTAACTGTTTCAAGAAATGCAGCCTAAACCAATGGCACTGGGGGAAGGAGTGAGTTGCTCCATTCATCAGCAGGGGAGATGTTGGTTCTAAAATATAATGATATTAATTTCTACACCAGTATTGATGTTTTAAAAATTGATATAGTATGAGCAATTCCAGTGATCTAGATGTTTTTTTAATACCCATTAAAGTTGCAGTTCTCATCAATCTCATTCTCAAAATTACCTTTCTTTCCCTCTTTGATAAATTCCATAGTTTGACATAAAATTTCACAGTGTTACAGAAACATTAAAAATGAAGTAGAAGTATAAAATAATTGATATAAATATCAAATTAAATAACAGAGAAGATGCTGTAGTGATTGCACTATTCATTTTTATTTTATTCAGTAATAATTTTCCTTCAAAATTAACTGAAGGTATCTTTTAATTTTCATCATTGGCAAGCCCAAAGTGAGAATTTAGGTCAGACTTGCTATAAAGAAATCCAAGGCCTCAGTCACGATGTACTTATGAAGTAGCTTTTCTACAGTGTTTTGATTTTCATTGTTGACATTTTCTGTACTGATGTTTCTGAATGACCAAGTGTTGAAACATTTGATCTGGCCTAGTAGGAGTAGCATAAGGGTGAGCATCAGAAACTGTCTTATTCTCAACCCTTTGAAGGTTTATATGTGATGAATCACATCCTGAAACACTCACTTGAATATCCTATTTGATGAAAAAAGTTTAGGAAACTCATGTCCCGTGACTCTCCAGCAAGTAGGTAATTTTTTTTCCTACTGGCTCAAAGTAGGCTTTCTGCTTATTTTTTAACCAGGACTTAAGATCTGGAGAGATGGCTAAGAAGATAGCTTTGTGTCCAACATAGTGTCAAAACACTTGGTGCTGTGATTCATCAGCAGCTGCCCTTGTCTATGGTGTGCTTCCCTGGGGAGCAAGTCTCAGGTCCTGACCAGTCTGGCCAAGCCCAGGAGGAAGCTCTGCTTTATATGTGCAGAGAAGGATGCCCACCACGCCTTGCTGCAGGCTGTCCTTACAGACTGCAGCAGAAAAGGGCTCCTGTCTGGGCTGCTCCCTGCTGCCCTCTGCATGGAACAACTTCTCACTGGATTTGGGACACAGACATGTTTGGAAAAAACTCCCCAGAGTAAATAAGGTTAGTGTTTCCATTTCCCAGGGAGTGGGGAAGGAAATCATGGTCATCCAGAGCTCCTGGTGGACAGTGGCTCCATAAGGGAGGAAGACGTATTCCTCACTACGTGTGAGAAGACAGAAGTACTGCCAGTGAGAGTTTTTTTCCTGTGTTCAGTGAGAGGTCCTTAATTTGCCTCTTAGGAGTTGTTATGTCTATGTGTGTTCCCTGAGCAGTATTGAGAGACAGAAGGGAGAAATGGCCATTTCTTGGTAGTTGGGTTTTGGCCATTTGGTGCAATTTCTGTTATGGGTTTTAGCGCTCTGGGAGAATTCTTATGTGAGCTGATAGGGCTTTGCTGAGGCTGCTGAGGATGGGGGAGGATGGGCAAACATACTGGAGAAGTACACTTTGACAGAGCTAGGGAATGCCCGTGCAACACTTGGCTTGTTTTTACAGTCCTGTCTTGTTCACTGTCATAAAACTGTTTCACAAATGAATAAGTGGGAACTGATATGACAGAGAGACATTTGTGTAATGTATATTGGCAAGCCCATATTAACATATGGAGAACTAAATCCAGGGAATGCTGCCAAAATTATTTTGAAGATGTGTTGTACTCACCTTGTAGAGGGGGAGTGTTATGGTGTTTGTTTTTCCTTTTTGTTTTATGTGAATTTTAAGATGGATAATTTGAAAAGATTCATCTTAAAATTTAAGACATCCATCTTAAAATTCCACTTCCCAGAAAGAGAATACATAGAAAAGAATATGAAAAATATAAAAGTTTTCATGGTGGAAACATACATGGGGATGGAGAGACTAGTTTGACTGGTTTTTCCATTTTCTCCTATCTTTATCTTTTTGTGTATAAAAGTATCAATTTTAACCTTAAAAAATCACAGCCAATCTTATTAATTTCTATATAAAGACATGGTAAAAAGATACTTCCAACATTGTCAGTGACTTGACAGGGGCTGAAAGTCATCTATTCTTTTCTTCATACTTGAAATTAAAAGGTCATTAGGTAACTGAAGGAATTATTTGGCTCATGGTTTGGTTTTTGTTTGGTTTTTATTTCCCTTGTCTCTATTCAGAAAGAGGTAATATGTCATGGATGAAATTTCCTGACACTATGGCAGATTATTTTTATACATTTATTAGTATAAGAGAGAGAAATTACTACATCAATAGTCTGTCCAATCCTAACATTCAGCCATCTGGGAAGTGGGAACAGTTCCAGTTTTAGGCATAAGCATCCACTGGCTAAATCTTGACTTAATGTTGCAACTTAGCTGATAAAAGCCAAGGGTTAGGATTGAGCAACAAGATAGCAAAGGTT
Organism: Phylloscopus trochilus trochilus; assembly: GCA_016584745.2. Lineage (NCBI taxonomy): Eukaryota > Metazoa > Chordata > Aves > Passeriformes > Phylloscopidae > Phylloscopus > Phylloscopus trochilus. Next base: position 39,242,671 of record WQNJ02000546.1, read on the forward strand.
ATTTGTCTCCTATTGACATATTTTTGTTACATGTTACTGAAAATAATTAATATGGTGCCTGTATCTTTGACCTGGGAGCCTAATTGGACAGGAAAAACAATTTTGTAGTAAGTGATCTTCTGTCTAAAGACTGATGAAAGAAAGAGGGACTTCATAATAATATAAGTTAGTTGTATATAGAAACAACATCCCTGTCACTTTAATACAATTGGCCTCCATTTCAAGACAAATTCAGCACAATGATGAATGCCTCAGCAGGACTCTCAGTTGATTCAATTCACACTACAAACATCTCATGTACAAATCAGTGGAGGTGGAGATATCTTCCTGAAAGATAGGATTGAGATCGACCTATGTCAGGGTTTCCCCTGAGCTTTCTGACTGATCATTTGACCTAATTTTCAATATAATAGTGATCAAATTTGTTCCTTCAGTGTGGTATATTTATTGCAATAATAACATTACTGAGTGCATGTTTTCCACCAAATCACATATTTCCAACAATGAGAAGAGGGAATGAATCAGGAGTCTGGATTTAAAAATATTCTGGCAGTTTTCTGAAGTTACACAAATATTGCTTTTCATAGAGAAAGCTGGAAAATATCTAAGGTATTTGGATTTGGTGTGCTGGCCTCAAATTTCAGTTACTTTGAAAGTTTTATTTGTAGAAAACAGTGAGGAGGTAAGAATTCTCCCAAAGCAGGTGCCAATTGACAGGATATATGTATGTGTACTATCAATATGTATGTGTACTATCATGGTTTTCTCTTAAAAAATAGAACAGTTTCCATGTGCTGAAGACAAAAAAGTATGTTAAAATATGTGCAGTTTAGTATGTAAAATTATGTGCTGCAATCTGGAAGGTAAATTCTTCTGTGAAACTGTCGATGCAGCTCATTAAGCCAGCTGTAAGGGCTTCGAGACCACAGGTGCCTGTCTCAAACACTGTTAAGGCCACAGAAAGACTTTACCATGAGGTCAGCACAGAACAGGATGGCACTAGCTCCAAGCCTGGCAGAGCTGAGATCTGGGTAGCACATCCCGGGTAACGCATCCCGACAAAAATTCCCCCTTTGGCAAACTGTATAAAGGAGCTCATGAGTACATCACCTGTCAGACAAGGGTCACACAAAGTTATGGGACAGATGGCACCTGTGACCACCAGCCACTGAAGCCCCCACAGAATATGCTTCAGTGGATACTTGGACTGTAAATTAAACCATCACAGCAGGAACTGGAGATGGGATAAAGGTGGTGCTATTGTCTGGCTGTTATCTCAGAGCCAGGCTGAGTTTAGCAAAGTTGGAAGAGAAGAATGTATCACGGATAATGGCAGAATTTATGGGCCACAAGGAACTCAGCAACTGTGCTGAAATCAGCTCAGACCAAATAAAATGTAATTCTGGCAGGGGCAGGTCATGACCACCAACTCACAGACCATCAACCCAAGAAATGCACTGACTCAGGAGAAACACTGAGCATGGGACTAATTAGCATTATAGGCAAGGGAATCAACCAACAGCATAATAGAATTAATAATGCCAATAAGAATTAATTCCTTTGTTTGCTAGAATGTATAAATAAAAAAAAAAGTTTTGAATGGCCTCAGGACCTCCCCCACCAAGAAACCCAGGTTGAAGAAGGACCAACAGGATGCTGCTGAATCCATGGGTGGTGTTTATCTCCTGCTTGATCATTCTCTCTCTCTCTTCTCCCCCACCCCTTGACCCTCTCTTTTCTATTTTTTTCTATCTCTCTACCTATCACCCATTGTTAAGTAAAATCCATACCATTGACTTTGGCATATGCACCGTAATTTGGGCAGAGGCCTCTCGCAGTGACTGGATCATGACACCAGCTCACCATGGCAGATGTCTTCTGTAACATTCTGGTGCAACACGCATTGCAGACTGCCTTTGAGTGTTCCATGTGAATGATGCTTCAGTAGTGTATCCCTGAGCTACAGTGTCTTTGAGAGATTCCAGTCAGGGCGCTGTGGAAGGCAGGGGCCTCTAAAAACAGCACAATGAATTGTAGGCAGATGAGCCTTGATGTAAAGATCTTTTATTCCCTTTCTCATTCCTGTTTGAGAGCACATCAATAGAATGCACCATGGATAAGATGCTCATTTTCAAGACTTCCCTAGAGATATTTTTCAGAGGATAAACAGAGAAATAATTTTTCAGGGGAAAAATGCAGGAGCAAATAAAAACAGTTAAAGGATGAAAAATGCCCACTATTTCCCCAGTAAAGTCAGTTATCCTGCAAACCACATGGATATACTTGAAATAGAAAAATAAAACACTTGTGAGACTGTAATATTTTTTTTTCTGTAAGACTTCACCCATAAAATAATTATTTTAGATCTGAAAGATAGTGATTTCTTTTTCCCTTGAATTTTATATTGGGAATGAGGGTGAAATTTATTTTTACTTTGCAACTGAAATTTAAATATATTAACTGAAGATTCAAGGAACGTCAAATATTTCATCCATTCATCATCCAATACTTGAAATAAACTCCAAACAACCTTTTGTCTCTGAAGTTTTTTAGATCTGTAGTAATAAATTTTATGGCTTCAGTCTTTTAAGTCTATTGACTCTGGATGAAAAATTACATTTTCCAGCTTCAAAATTATGGACTGTTAGTATGGACTGAAGAGGACTCGCAGACTTCTTCAACCTTTTGAATCCCAAAGTGAAGGAGAACTTGAGATGTAGAATTTATGAATGTTCTTATATCTAAAATTATTCCAATTACTTAAAATATATTTAGAAATTTGGAAAAAGTGATTTAATTATATGGACTAATTCTAGAGAAAATTCTATAATTTACAATAAAATTGGTGTCTGAAGTATTTCAAAAGAAGGCAAAGAGTAGTTCAAAAGAATATATAAAATTCATATAAAAGTATTTGTATAAATAAGAAGTCTAAATCAATGTTTAGAAAGCAGCATTTTTTTCTCTGCCTACCTATAAATTAGAGCTCAATTCCCCTGAAGGACTAGCTGTGCTTTCTAAAGGAGTCAGATTGGAGCCCAAGACAATAATGAAGAAAGAACTGTACTATCAGGCTTCAAAGGCCAGTAACTGCCTGGAAGTTTTTTCAGATGTGCAAAATAGTGCATGTGTGTTCTGGTTCACTTGCAATGCATTTAATTTAAACATAGTATGATTCAGGTAAATGAAGTACAATTTAGTCACTCAAGTAAATGTTACTACTTACCTCCCGTGAGGGGAATTTTTTACATGATATGATCACTAAACTGTGCTGGAAACAAAGAGCTGAAAATGAAGTAAATAAATTATTAAAAATTATTGACAACTCCAGATTTCAAATTTAAATATTCTTCCTCCAGCAACTATAGCTAGCAGCCATGAATTAAAAGTGTTTGAAGCTTAAATTGTCTCCTGATACTTAGAACTGATCCTGTCAAATCAGTCTGGATTGACTCTAAGAAATGTGAAACTTGTTCTATGGCTGCCTGTACTGTTAAACCTTCTGTGAAAAAAAAATTGGGAGACTTCAGTATGAGCCCTTAATGAACTTCCTCAATTTAAATCTAAAAAAATGCCATTTTTGAGATGTCTATTTTGGATGCATTGGGGGAACCAAATCTATAGAGGTTTAAGTACCTACACTTCTGAAGTTCATGTTATTTTGAGGCATCAGAAGATGAGAACTAAAAAAATGGCTAGCCAATTTTGAAAATGTAGGCCTAATACTATAAGTCAGAAATTTATTTGCCATAGGAAATATATTTATACTAGATCCTGGAGAAAAATTATATTACTGACACACTGTGGATGATACAAACAACCCTCCTTTTAGTTTTCCGAAGTGTTTTAGAGTGGAGCGTTTGAAGTGGAGTTTTATATTTCCTAAGAACAGCTTTGAGTTGCACGTCTGTTGTCTAAAACTTAGATCTAGTACTACTATAAAAATTCTGTTGGTTTATGTCACTCATGATTTGCTTTTGGCAATAAGAGGAAATTGCTTGGCTTTTCCCAGGAAAGTGTCTTGCTTCTTGCCTTGGTTCTATGTGAAGTCCCTACTTCATGACTGCCACACACATACTTCTATTCTTCTGTTCTTGACAACTTTTCTATCAGCTGCTGAACAGTTAATACATTTAACATTATCTTCCTTCAGAATATAGTGATTTTTACTGTTGTTTGCCTCTTAAGAATCATTAATAAATGATTCTTAAATTCCACTTGTTCCACTGGTTAATTTTAACACATCATTTCTGATCATCATTTCACCAGGAAAATGATAACTGAGAAGATAAAATGACATTGCTTCATAGCTCACTTCTTGGTAGATTGTTTAGAAATACCCTAAATGTAAATTTTGTATATTTGTCTCCTTGTGAAAGCAGCAGTACCTTAGCTTGTGCACTAATGGCACAGTGATTCCTGGCTTATTTCACTGATCCTCTATAGAAGAATTTGCATTGTGCTGTGATTTGGTGTGGTCTTCCAATGCATAACTATGAGGCACAGAATTCTAACTCAGCCATTAAATGTTCCAAAAACCTCCTTTAAGTATTGCAATGTCTTAACCTACTTCTTCTAGGGAAGGACAGACAAGGGCAATGCTCCTACAGGCTTGCCAATTTCCCTTTATGTTTGCACTCCCTTTTCCCAAGGATATAGACAGCTGTAAATTTAATTTTTAACAATTGAGGAGAGCATTTGGAGATATCCCCTTAAAAAGGTCCACTCATGAATTTTGCAACAGCAAATTAAAATTTACATTTTTATAGTTCTTCTATCCTAGGATATTTTGCTAAACCTGGTCAAAACTTTATGCAGAAAAAGTTCCACACACTGACTGTGTGATGACTTTACAAACAGAATTACACTTTTTTTTAATCCCAGATAGCCAATCAGTATGTGCTTATTCATTTACAAATACACAGATTACGATGGAAATACTTATGTAATGTTTCAACCATGGTGGCCTTGGACATTGTGGAGGTATGTGGCAGGTAGATCCAGAGAGCCCTTCCTACTTTTTAATTTTACTGAAGGCATCTGTGCTTTGTAATGTGGTGCATAACTGTTGGAGGAGGAAATTATGATCTCCTGGTGAGACATTATCCAATGATGTCAGTGGGTCAGGATTCTCAAGATGTGTGAAAGATATTAATTGCATTCTTTTCAGCAACTCTGCACATCTGGAGAATGCATTTCATTGAAACAAAACTAGATATAGGAATACAAGCAATTATATACATTTGTATATATATATACAAATACTGGATATAGGAATAAAAGTAATTGTAAATTTGGCTTCTGCACTGCATTAATGATCAGTGTATAAGCAATTGGTAGCCAGCTGGCATCATCAGAGAAGTAGGTATTTAGTGTCATGCCCCATGAACAGCATGGCAGCAGCAGCAGGGTGGAGAAGTCTGGGAGTTGTGGTACACAAGGAAAACGTGGCAGGCTGGCTGCTGGGGGTCTCAGAGGAGAGCTGCCTGACTTGGCAAGGATTTGCTTACAGTTTCCTTATAGATCCCACTGCTTTTTCAACATTCCTTGGCCCAACACCATTAACTGTTTTCTTTTCACTTGTTAGCACTTGAAAAAAGTCTATAACCTCTTACTTGAATCTGGAGGTAAGAGGAAATATTTGTGATAATTTCTATCATATTAAGAAGAATTATTTATGATAATTTCCGGCCTCTTGCATAACTCAGGTAATCTTTGTCTTGAATTGTTTTGGGTGCAATGCCATGCCTTGTAGGAAATACATCCAGACTAAGAAATTTATTGTTAAGGAGAAGTCACCACAATCCTTGCTAATGACCCACAGTACCTATAAATGATGACTTATTACTACTGTGACCTTGCATGCTTCTATCCATTCAATCACTGTGTAATTTTCTTGGCTAACCTTGAGTACCTTGTGTTCATCTGGCCCACACACTGGTGTGAGAACTGCAGTTATCTGAAAGCTTTGAAATTACTGCATTTTTTCAGGCAAAGTGGACACTGGATCAAACTTGGGTTTATTTGTGTAAGAAAGATCACAAGCTGGAGCAGGATACCTGAGCCATTCACACAGATTGGCTTCTGATGCAATGGAACTACTTTTAATTTCCAAGTGAACAATTATGATAAAGATTAACATGCCAAAAATGTGCTGAAAAATTACAGTATATTCTCACAAGGCTGAGCTTCTTAAATAATTAAAGGATGTTGCAGTTTAACCCCAGCTGGTAACTAAGTACACTGCCATTGTTTATTCAGTTCCTCACCCCCTTGTTGGGATGCAGAGGAAAATTGGAAGAAAAAGTAAAAAACCCTTGGGTTGATATAAGAACAGTTTAATGATTGAAAGAAAATAAAATACACTACTAATGCTAATAGTAGTATTACTGTTTTTAATGGAAAAGAGAAAGAGAAAGCAGGCAATAAAATCCAAGAGAAAGAAGTGATGCTCACTGCAGTTGCTCAGCACCTGCTGACCAATGCTCAGCCAGTCCCCAAGCAGTATTCAGCAGCTCCTGGCCAACTTATCCCAGTTTATATACTGGGTATGACACTCTGTGGTATGGAATACCCTTTTGCCTAGTTGCATCAGCTCTCCTGGTTATGCTCCCTGCCAGTTTTTGTGCACCTCCTCACTGGCAAAGCATGGGAAAAGTCCTGAAAAGCCCTTAATTAGGGTAAAATACTGCTTAGCAAGTCAGTGTGTGATCAACGTGATTCTCATACTGAATCCAGAACACAACAGTGTACCAGCTACTAAGATGAAAATTATGTCTATGCCAGCCAAACCTAGAACAAGATGCTTCTGAAAAGTAAATATAGTTAAGGCTTTATTGCAGACAGCAATTCAGGTTGTTGAACTCAAATGCTCAGATGGGCATACATGCATGTGTGATCTCTATGTGCAGTGGTATAAAATCACTGTATATGGAGAGAGGGAAGGACATAAGAGCTACTAAGGCAAGACAGGCAGGGCTGATGTCTGGGAGCAAGACAGACACCTGCTGTCCTCACAGGTCACATGTTACAGTTCTTGTGTGCATGTATTACAGGGCACAGGCAGAAGCATGAGGGAAACTGATTGTCTGAGCCCAGAGCAGTGCTGAGTTTTCCTGTGGAAACACTGCCCATCTTTGTAAATAAGCATAGGAAGATAATGTAAAAAACAGTTTTTCTGTTTCACCTCTGAAATGGGTCATCAGAGAATGAAAATATGCTTGTAAATTTTACAGAATTTAGTGAGAGGCAAGGAAGGATCTGTGTCCCACTTTAGCAAGTCTTTTTAATGCTTACATGTCAAGACAAGCTGTAAATGAACAACACAACAGAGTAAACATGATCACTCCAGACACACCACTCTGACTTCCCAAGAGATGCAATTTGTGCTGCCTCAGTGCTGTATCATCAGGTGGCCAGAAGCCAGTGAAGGCAGCTTTAAGTCTACATGAAAGAAGACATGCAAAAGAAAAGTAACATGGGATGGGGAGTAAGAAGCCTTCTGCAAAGCCTTTGTTTCCTCAGTGCCAAATGGCAGGGAAGGACAGGCAGATAAACTGAAATGGAAAATAGAGAAGGGGAAGTTGGAAGTTAAAAGGAGGAGCTGCCCAGCCCACTTGCTTCAGGGACTATTGAACTAAAGTCACAAGACTGCCGAGGTGCTGGGCCACACAAGGAAATTCCACTCTCTCAAAAAACTTTGAAGTACATTTGTTATTCTATCTTTTGAGTGTGTATTTCATCATAACAAAGCTAGATATTTATCCTCAAATATGTTTTTCCTAGTTGTAGAGCTCAGTCTCAAAAACCTGATGCAAGAAAACCCCCCTCTCTATGGGAGCAGTGATCCTTAACAAGTTAAAATACATTGGCAGTGACTGGTACCATAATCCATTTTCTCTGAAGAGTGAGCAGAGCGTTTCCTGCTTAACTGTGCAAGCTGGCCTGAGAGCTGCTCATACAAATGCTGGGGAGGGAAACTTACCCTTTGGAAACCGAAGTTAACAGGCATGCCAGTGGTATTAGGAAGTTTGTAAGAGCATTGCCAGGAATATTTGATGTTTCCAAGACCTGGTACAGCTATAACAATTTACTTTAGAGGCACTCTGCCCAAAAATTCTTTTGATCTTTTAACAAGTCTATCAGCCTCACTTAGTTTTCCTATAAACACATTGTTCCATTGCCAGGTTACAAAGGGGATTTTCTACCCTCAGCCCTTGTAGTACAGTATGGTTATTAACCTGAAAATAAGCTGAGCTCTTGGGAAGGAAATCAGAGAGGTTGAAACTAGTCAACATGCAAAAAACAAATTAATTTTTTATGAAATTATATATAAATTAAGAGTAGTCTCAGATATTTTTCCAAGGCTATGGTACGCTATGAACCCGTTACAGCCTGTGGTTAGACAGGGATCCCTGTTAGCATCCAAAAGGACTGTTAATCACAGCATTCATAGGAAGGAATCAAAAATTTTTTGCAATGTTTGTCTTTGTGTGTGGATGGGAAAATGTTGCTTACACATTGCTCTTGTTGGTGGGATTTAAGTGATACTAATATTTCAGCTCAGGGCTTTTTCTTTTCCAGAAAATAACTAGGGAAATTAATATGTAGAATATCAGAGCTTTTAGGCAGGGATAAACATTTACCAACTGTTGCTAAGTAAATTTCAAAATAGCAAAGTATATGTGAATCCCCTCCTTACCCCCCTTTCTCCCCCCTCAGAATTACTTCATAATGGTCTATTTGATATTATTATTTCTGTTATGGAGCACATTTTTCTGAGACAGTCTTTTTCTTACCTACAAAAATGAGTAACTCTCTATTGTTGCCAAACCGCAATAATATATTATCCATCTGAATTTTTTCTTAATTAACCTTAGTGAAATGAAACGTTCTGAACACAACAACAGCAATAAAAATGTTTATCAAGGTACTTCTGGCTCCAGTGAGTTTGCTTTAGGCAGTAAAAAGGTTTTAGTTTCACACCTGAAAGGGAGGGCTTGGGTTGTGACCATAGCAAGTTGACCTCTTAAAATCTGTAATTTCTGTGGTGAAGTACAAATTAGAGTTAGAAGAGTTAAACAAAATCCGACTTCTTGAAATCATGAAACTTCAGAGCAGCCATTAAGGAAGTCTTCTTGTCTGCAACTGCTCCCTGCACAAATTTGATGGAACAAAGGCTAAATTAAGCACAGGGTGTTGAACTTTGGAGCAGGAGAACCCCCCTGGCAGGGGTGGCTCATCTCTGTGGAGTCATTTTGGCTGAGAGCAGCCTTCAGAGAGTTGTAGCTCAGCTTCTGAGCAAGCAGGCCAATTAGGCTTCAGGTCTCTTGTTGTTAAGTTCACACATCAAAATTAAAGACAGACTAATTCTTTTGAACTTTGTTGTGAACTTTGTTAAAATAGTCTTAACCTTTCAAACTATACTGGGAGCAGTGATGCCTGCTCCTGTTAGTAGGAAAATACATTCTTATTATTTGGCAGAACTAAATCTTGTCAGTTAACTTTAGAGTGATGAAGCAATGATTTGTCTGATTCTGAACCAGTCTAATGTCCAAAATCAGAGACAGACATACTCTGTGATTATATGGAAAATTGTACATTACAAGCTGCAATACAGATGGTTTTCCTTGTTAATTTTTATGCAATTCAGGTAAGCTGATTTTTCATCAACTTGTGAGAACAGATGTCATCAGATATCTGGTAACAAGGTAACGTGTTGCCTCTGCAACATGTTGGCATTCCTTGTTAAGTGTACCTCATGGATGCATTCCAGTTTCTGAAACTCTGGTTACATTTTAAAAATTGAATATTTTTGCATTTGTTTGCACTCCTTTGCTTTTTTCCTGCTCATGAATTCAAAGTAATGAGTCTTCTGTCAGGAATACTGGTAAAAAAGCAAATTTTAAACTAGCAGAAGAGGATATTACAATGCTCCAAGAATGTGACCATGGGAGTCACCTGGGCATGGTGGAAGAATGATTTCTTGCAAGAAAACTGAAAACCAGACAAGATTTCTGGTTTGAATTTTTTTCACAAATGTTCCTTAGGAAGAAAGCCCCCACTGAATTCTAAAAAAACCCCAAACCTCACATGCCTGTCCTTCAGAAAATCCTTTTTTTCAACAAATCCTGCTGCTATAAATCTGGCACTATCTCTGACTTATCAATGTCACAAAATTTATGCAGTTATAGAAATAATGTGTAAACAAATGCAAGGCAGTGATAATATTGCATCTCCAAGTGTGGTTTCCAAGGCTGCTGCTTTGGTGTGTGGTTGAGAAGAGCAATAAAATTTTCAGTGTTCTTTAGGCAGGGAACACAAGAGAAGCAAATTCCTTTGCTTTGCCCTGATCTGGCTGCACTTTCAGGAGCAGTTTTTCTCCTACTGGGTTGTTCTCTTCAATCTCCTGATGATGTATGGTGCAAATGCTGAGGGTTTTGGGTTAGGATCTTTTTTCTCCATTCTGTCTTTCCCTATACAGAGCTCATTTCCATCAGGTGTTTATGGCAGACAGGATTAGTTTTGCTTGATTCTTTGACTCTTTTGTCCCTTTTCACTTTTCATTCTTCATGAAGCTGAATGCTATGGCTTAGCACGTTGTTCTTTTTATCATCTTCATTTCATATATGTCCATCAGCATTAAGTACTGTCAGGTTTAAGCCTTTGAATGATCAAAGGCTTTCAACATCTCTCTGTTGCATCTGGTTTCCTTTGTTAACCATGCTTTCCATGTTTCTATTATTCATGCAAGATGCAGCTGCTTTTTCAGTCCTTTCCCCGTGCTTCATGTAACTCTTCTGAATTTTCTAGGCCATTTTTCCATTTGTTTCATGATTTCCACGCCTCAGATTTTGGTATTAACCTTGAGTATGTGATATTGTGGGAAATGCTTTCTGAAGCGAAAACCCCTTCATCACATCAAAAGGACATCTTCTTATACCTGTTAAAGCATGTCGTCTCTTTAGTCCTGAGGGTGATCATGTTCATCATCTGTAACTATTGACTTTCCAGAGACAACCACAGCAATGGATGTTTGAAAATATAAATCTCAGGACTGAGTGTTACATCCCTTTCCCATCCCAAGGAATGAGAAATGATTTGTGCCATTCTGGAAGTGAGAGCCACTGTTTTAATGGTCTCACCCCTTAAAACTCTCTTTTTCCCTGCCATCAGGTGCGAGCCCACCTTTCTGTATTTGTGAGAATCTGCAAAAGGGTTTGCCTGGGGCTGGGCACCCTCAGCTGTGGAGGGAACCAGTTGGTCTGATCCACAGAATGATTTGAGTGGGCACCCAATACAGTTCTTGGGGCCAGGTATGTCAGGGTGCTAACTGATTGTTCTGTGGTCTTCATGGAAGCTCTAGGGCAATTCCCAAAACTTGGGAAACCCATAGTACAGTCACTTGCTCTGCAGTGTTACATCTCCCTTGCTAATGCTACAGGACAGGCTAAGAGAGATGGGCCTATTTTGCCCTTGAATGCCTCCTTCAGAGATTGCATAATTTACATGTTTTAGCCTCTAAAGGTGCAAGGTGTGATTTAGTTCTGTTATTTGCTTTTAATGCATAAATGTCCCTGCCATGCTTTATTTCATGGTGCTGCCTACCCAAGTATGTATGAACAGGATTTAACTTACAAACAGCCCTGCTCCAAGCCTCAATATGTCTCTTGGCTGAAAGTGGTGCAGTAAAATCCAGTGTTCATAGCAACCTTTCTATGTTGAAACACTAAAATTTTACATTTGTCTAATTTATTTTCACTTGGACCTTAGAACTCTCATAAAGTCTTTGCTCATGTTGCCAATTTTACCTGTTCTCCTAACACAAAGAATCCCAGTTATTACTTTGTCTGACACTTCGGGCAATGAATTTCATGGTAATTATTGTTCTTACCCTTTGCTTTCTTCCCTCATATAACATTGCCTGACACTTTCTATAATAAACCAGAAAAGCTTAAGTATTTTCCATGATTCACTGCTTTCTGCCAGAGCTAACCCCTCCTCTTCCAGGGTCTGACTGGTTAAGATGCTCAATGCATTCCACACCAGCATGGCCAGTGTGAGCTGAAAGGGACCTGCCTCTCAGTTGGCCACTAATTTTTGTCACCCAGCACTAATGGCATGTTGAATTAACTATCTTGGACTTATGTGACTGTTTTGAACCACATTCCTATTTTTCAGATTAATTCAGACAAATAGATGCATTCTCAATGGAAGGTGGAGAGAACAAGAACCACTGCTAGATTATGTATTTACTGAGCACTATAAAATCCTCTTTGAAAATTATTCCTTGGAGCATCAGTAGATGAAACCAAACCACTACAAGTTGTCTTAACAGAACTGCATAATACAGAGGCTTTGCCATCTTGGATAAGGTTTATGAAGAAGGTCAAGATTAGTATTTTGCCCTGAAGAAATTTGTGTTGTTTCAGTCTAGTCATCTTCTCTCATTCCACACAGAAAAGGCAAAATTTGTGTGGTCTTAGACTAGAGAAACAGGAAGTCACAGAAGATCAATCCTTAAAGGGTTGCTGCTGTTAACAGCAGCTCATACTAGAAATGTGCTCTGCTTAGTGGGGCTGAGGGTACTTTGTGAATGACTATGTCTGCATACCGGTGGAGAAAGTGACTTTCTGAAGAGTTAGAAAATGTGTAAATTAAGGTATTATGAACTTTTTACCCAGCAAAAATGAGTTGAGTTTGGGAAATGATTCCTGTGGCTGTTGTTTGCCTATTACACAACATCTAGTTGTTGGAGTGCTGGAGCACTCCAAAACCCTTGATGGCAAATTCCAGATTTGCCTATATAGTGATAAGAAACATTTCTTCTTACCTTCCCTCTCCAAACCTATGTACTCCAGAAATTACATTGGTCAGAAATATAGGATGAATTATGTCTTGTAGTTGATTTGTGGCAAGTTTAAGATGTAGTGTCTTCCATAAGCTAGAAATATGACCTTTGTTCATGTAGAAAATAATCTTCATCTCTTTGAGGTATGCACTTTAAGAAGGATAATGGGAAAATCCATAGTGATCACTAAATTAACTACAAATTCTCACAGAAAGAACCTGGTGCAATACTCAATATTTTTCAGCAGCAGTGTAAACAAAAAAAGTGAATGAATAGATGTAAGGAACCTGAAATAGTTGGATGACAAAGAAGAATAAGATGAGAAACTGTACTGAAAATATGAGAAAGCCATCATGTAAATCAAACATGCCACTGACAGCCTCACCTCGAACAGCAAGTACAGTTCTACTGCTGTGTCTCAGGAGGGGTTTCTCTAAAATAAAAGGCATTCAGAAAAGCAAACAGCCTTAGCTGCATGGGAAATTTTCATAGATTAAGAGAAAGAAAAGAGGAAAAGATTAAAAGCTAGGAAAAAACAATATCCCCAGGACACAATCAACAAACAATAAAGGACATGTTTCCATTTGTGTTCACTGTCCAGAGGGTGCAGGAACAATTAATGGTTATCCAATGAAATTAAAAAGCTACAAATCTAAAAAGAATCTAGAAAGGTCTTACATTTTGCCCAATAATTTGGAGATCTATTGCTACAAACATCTGGAGATATTTTTATTAAAATTACCAGAATATGAAGGGGGAAAAAAAAAAATAAATCATATTTTAGTCAGAGAGGAAAAATGGTTTTGGGTATTTTTTTAAGGACATCCCTTTCCAGGGCAGCCTCTCAACACATGCTTTACTCAGCATTATGATAACTTGCAGGAGAACTGGGTTTGTGTATAGATATTCAAAGGTTTTGCTGAATCTTGGGTAGATGAGCCAGATACTACCAGCTACCTGTGGCCTCAATGTAGGTTTTGTGTGCCTCACCACAATAATCTATTTCTGGCGACAGACTGTAGTTAATATGCATGGGTGGCCAGGGCTGATGTGACAGTCCCATTTTTATATTTTTTTCAAGCTCTTTGTGACTTATAAGGCATGATAAACCTCTCAGCTTACCACACTCCTGAGCTGACTGCCAACACCTGGATGGTACATCTCAGGCCATACACTTGCTTCAGTGCTGTGGAAAAGACACCTTTATTTGGACCCAAAATATCTGTTATGTTCCTCAGGAACATTTTTTTTTCTTTCTGTTTACTATTACTTCTTTGCAGGGAAGTAGTGTGAGAATAACTTTTATAGTTAATGCATAGTCCCTAGACTTTAAAGTAATTGAGAATAAGGCTTTGTTATTCAAAGTAGATCTTTTAATACAGTTCTTATTGAATTAATAGTATCTTCATTTGTGTATATATTTACTATAAATAGCTTAATCATTTTTCTGATGCCAGAATGTCTCTTATCTGATGACTTCTTATAAGCACATTAAAAAAAGAAGGTGGCACATTTGAGAAGTCTCTGTGGCTTCCCTAAGGAGGGAAGAGAAGGGAGTGCTGAGGGATTAGAAGTCTGATTAGTGCATAATGAGGAACTTTACTTTCTAAAATAAAATTAGGGTAATTATAAAATGACATGTTCACATATCAATGCAATGACTTTACTAAGGTTGCCATAGAGCTGGAGATCATAACACGTGGAACTGCCATAATTTCTGACTCTAAAGAGAGAAATTTGCATGGGACGTATTTATTTATTTTGCAGTTGATTTCCTTGACACTTCCTAGCTCTTTATTCCTTTTGTGTCGTCCAGTCTCTCCCTGACTCTTCTCTGTGTCCTGCTATGGTTTTGAGGAGGTGCACTCCAAGGATACTGCTGCTTTGCACTGCTGGGGATCTGTTGACAGAGCCACCCACAGACAGGTGTTGACAGACACCTGACCTAGAGATTGTGCCCTGAAAGTACTCTGAACAAGGCTGTGGGTTGGAGCCATAATGAAAATACTGAGTCAACACATTCTACTTGCATTATGACACTGACCTCTCATCTGGATGGGGACTTCACCTATTTCTCTTTTTTTTCTGGGAGGCATTGACTCTTAGGGAGACTCTGTGCACAAATAAGCTTACTGAGAGACCCTTCCTGACTTCAAGTGGAGCTGAAGACCCTCACAGACAAAGACAGCATGAATGGCCAGTGGTGCTGTCCCCAGGAGTCCTGTCCTGATAAAGTGAATTGTTAATTAGTCATTCTGTTGAAATAAGTTTCAGATGTCTCTCAACATAGGACCAATAAAATGTCTGTGGGGTTTTATTATTTTTTCCTTTAGCAATATTTCATCACTTATTCTAAAGCATTAAAACATTTTCAGCATAAAACCCAATAGTTCTGGTTTTCTTATTTGGGTATTTACTAAAATCTCTTCAAATGTGGTTATGTTTGCTATAGCAGACTCTCCTGTTTGACATATATGTTCTGCTATATGTTTGGCATGTAGCAGGGTTTTTTGCACCCCTGTATTATTATATTATTATTATGGCTCTATAACTTTGAAGTAGGATTTAGTTTTGCCAAGGTTTTTTATCAGGCAATATAAGAAAGGGAAGTGTAAAATCTGTTTGTGCTGAGGTTTCAGCTCCTGCAACCTATCTGCCAGAAATATTTGTAAGAATACTTTTGGAGCAGTAGTAGATGTTATAAAATAACTTGCAACACCAACTCTAAACCAGATGTACAATGCAAGAATTTTCCCTGCTAACTATGCAGCGAATTTACCGTAAGTGCAGCGCAGATTAACACACAAATAAGTATAGGATGAAAGTCTGGTTTTGTAAGAGAGTTCTAACCAAGGAAAAATTTCATTTAGAAGGTCCACAGCTAGCTATATGGTATTGTGTATGGTAAGATGTATATTCATTTAGGGTAGTTGGATTTTATTTATATTTATAGTTCTTTACTACTGTAAGGATGATCCCTCCATAGCTACCTTCTTGTGTATACATAACATTCCTATGTGGTTCCATCTGGAAATGAAGTGTGCCAGCGCTGAGAAGTGGAGTGGTCCAACACTCCTGTGTTTTTGTATCTTGTAACCTTGACAAGATCTGGTTATTATCATTACTGATGACATGCAGAGGTGGCATAGTGCAGCAGAGGTGGCATAGTGCAGCAGAGGTAACTACAGACTTTGCATGAACATAAACTACAACACCTTTCCACGATAAAAACCCCAGCACATATATGTGTAACACACACATAAATACATAAATCAGTGCCTAAATGCATTACAGCTTCCCGTGGATTTTTCTGCCTGGGCACAAAAAGAAGGTTGAGGAAGGACTTGGGCAGCAAACATTTTCACAGGTACCTCTTTTGCACCTCTACAGAGTTAGAAAGTTGGTATTTCTGCTGAAAGCTGCCAGACCCTTGTGTTTGCCCCAGCTATTCTTCTCTTTATCATGGCACCACTCACTCTTCCTGGGTAGACCCTTTCTGTAAGGAATCTCTGCCCTTCCAGATTTGTATATGCAAGACTGTCTCCTCCAGCTTATTTTGCAAACTCCTTGTACCAGGACACGCAATTCACTCTCCCCCCAAAATAATTTTATTTTTCTTTCCTTTGGTCTCTGTAGGTCTTGTCTAGAGTCTGTGTAGATTTGCCAGGGCAAGATTAGTTTGCACACAATTAGCAAGAAGAAATATGTGTAAGCAATTGAGCTTCAGTTGGCAGAGGATGTTCTGGTTTCAGTTATTGCACTTCAGTTCTTGACTCTTGACTCAACTTCTTCTCTTTTGTATGTGACAGACATCCATTTTTTTGTGACAGCTGCTTTTTACCCATTCCAAAGTAATACACCTGCTGTTAATACACCTGCTGCTCCATGCTAACTAAAGCAGAAGTTAGCCCAACCTCCTTAATAAGGGCTTGCATGCCTCCATTTAGCTCAGCTGCTTGGAGGAAAAGCAGCCTTCCAGGGTGAGCTATCTCCTCTATAGGGTTCTGCCCTGCTCTTTGGATGATGCTTCTGAGCTGCTTTCTTTCTTATACCCCTTTGGTGGTGAGGAGAACTGTTGTGCAGACAAAAATTAATAGGGGCACATCAAAGCCTGTTTTAGTTTCTTTCCCCTGCAATTTCCTCAGTCAAAAGGGAGGAGAGGAATCATTTTCTATCTTTAAAGTTTTTATTGAGGACTGGTTGGCATTGTCTACTCAAGGCTGGACTGAATAACTCTGTGTCTTTGCTTCTCTTTGTTCTAGATGGGGCCTAAGACTTCTGAGCAATCTTCTAACTTTCTGCTAAGTTTTAGCATAAAACCTTAGAACACTTCATTATTGCATATTACAGAAATATGACTTGGACGTGGTTGTTGTATTAACTTGTACAGATCCTGTGAAAATGGAGCAGGTTTACTCAAGCCACAAATGCATCAGTGCTTGTACAAAAGACACAGCTAAAGCACACGTAAAACTGAGCAGCACAAGAAGTTGTGAGCACTGGTAAGCTACTGTCCTGGTTTTGGCTAGGATAGAGTTGACTTTTTTCTAAGCAGCTGGCACAGTGGTGTGTTTTGGATTTAGTATGGGAGAGGTCTGTTGGATAAGCAGTCCTTTCAGGCAATTGATGGAATCATACTGGGGGTTGAACAAGAAGAAAATCTTGTCTTTAAATTAGATATTGATGGATTAGCTCCCACAAACACGTCTAGATTTACTTCTTGACATGTTGTATATATCTATCTGCTCAATGAGTTAAAAACAACAGCAAAGTAGAGTTGTAATTCTAAAGGAATTGGAACACAATAATGCTGCACAGAGCTGCCTAATTAACAAGACTGTGAAGTAACTGGAGCAAATTAGCAGAGACAATTAATTTACGTTGCATCAAAATACACACTGGAATGCTGCAGAGTGAATGTATAATTTTCATTTCTGAGTGCTCAAATGGGACCTGATATTCAATTTATTTTCACCTGATCCCTGAAAAGCATATGGAGACTTCTAATGTTTTCAAATTCCATTGTGCAATGTCTGGAATTGGAAGTATTTTTCTGCTTCAAGAGGTTGGAGTGTAATCCCTGAGTAGCAGTGTATCCATAATATTAGTTTCTTGTCTCCAAGGCAAATATTATATTCTAAATTTGCATGTGCAGCAGTGGTGATGGTGGTGACTCTTCATGACCATCTCTAGGAATAACATTCTTTTAGATGCAGAACATATATAGGCCCTAAAAGTCAAATAAAGGTGTGTTTAAAAAAGTGCAGGTTTGTTGTTGCAAGCAAAAATGTTCTGATCCAATGGACAGTTTGAACCCTGTCTCAGATGCCCCCTCACAATGGCAGCTGAGGCAAGTTAGTGAAAACCTTGCATTTTACTGATATACCACAGAGCAGGCCCAGGATTACTACATGCTAATTACACTGTAAATTCTAAGTCCTGCACATCTTTAAAACACCACCTTCCTGGCCTCATAAACTACTTCTCTGCTACCAGAGTAAGGGAAGTTATGATAACTCTGTAGAGTTCCTTGGTGGTATGCATTTGATTCTCAGCAGAGGATTTAGGAACACAAAAGCTTCTCCTGAGTGACTAATAAAGTGCACCTTAAAAAGTAATGTAAATGAATGCAGACCAATTTGCTCTTTCTTCTGCACCACTTTATTTTTTTATTCACAGGCCAATAATGGCAAAATGCAGCAGCTTCTCTTCACGTAACTCCCTGCGTTAAGAAGACACGTCTTGAAGGCCAGTTGCAACCATCATAATGAGCAAAGTTAAATCTGAAGTGGGTCTACAGCCAAACACCCACCAGAAGTAAGTGTTGGCTCAGAAGAAACCTGTGCTCAGATTAATGGCTTTGGCACTTCTGTGTACTTGCAGCAAGTAATTCAAGGTGCCTATGGTTGTAATGATGTCTGGTAACAATGAAGCAAAAACCCATCCCTCAGTGTATTAAATGCTTGGTGCTATAGTGAGTGATGAAATAAGTGTATTTAGCTAGAAGACCTGTGCTACTGTCCCCTTAAATACAAGTGTGGCTTTGAAACAGCTGCTATAAATTACATCAGGCAGAATTTGTATATTGGTAGACTTGGGTCATTTTCTAAGAGTGAATTTGTTGATGTGAGTTTAATGCTTTGTAATTGAGGACATCCTCTTTGGGCATGCCCTACTTACTATATAAATGAGGTGCTTCTGAGAAAGAAAATAAAGAAATGTCTGCCTTTCCTCACTTGAATAGCTCTGCAGAGAATGTGAATGCTGGAGCTACCACTTGCAAGTTAATGACCAACTAAAACTTAAACTATATCAGTCTAACCTGAAGACTCACATGCAATTGCATGTGTGTACCAGAGGCAAGAGAAATGTTAGCTTTGAATAAGAACTCCTTCATTTTCATTTCTTCACCCAAAACCACAGAAAGGTGGAAAATGATAGCAATAGCTTTGAATAATTTTGTAGCCATGTCTTGAAATTAGTGTTTTATTTGCTTTGAGACAAAAAGAAAAAAAATAATAAAAAGAGAAGACATTTTTGTCCTTACGTGACTTTTACATTGTAATGTCTACTGAGGAATCCCTGATGAGGAGGATGGTTGGAGGATTCTTTGCCAGCACTTTTTTGGGAACTGTGAGTCTGAACTCCTTGACCTTTCATTAAGGGTTTGATTCCATCAATGAAAATGATACTTCTGATTGATTTTTTTGTTGTTGTTTTGGTTTGGGTTTTTTTGCTCTGACATCTATTTTACATTAAGGACAAATCAGCTAAAGTCACAGGAGCATATGTCGGAGAAGGATTTTGGTTTTCAGTGAGAACTGGCTAAATATGTTTTTAAAATTGAGATCATTAAGCAGACTTTTTTTTTTTTTTAAGTAGGAAAGATATGGAGAAGATTCAGTATTTTGCAATCATTGTTTAATTTAATTGATGTTCTGATTCTAAAAGTACAGGGGATTTAATCAGGACTGGCTTTAGTATAATTATTTTGTAAGCTTTAGTGCTGGAGGAATTAATTTAAGTGGGAATGAGACATTACTTCATTCAACTGCAAAACAGATCTCTTGAACCCGATGAAAGGTTTGACCCTCTTTCTTTTTATTAATCTCATTTTGCCCTCTCTACTTCAAGTTCTTTGGCCAAGAACAATAGCAGAGGAACCATGATGCTGCATCAAAAGATGTTTCCTGCAGAAAATGAACTCATACTGGATAGAGAATGTTTTTGTGAGGGTGGAAATCAAGAAGTCCACGTGTTGTTCTGTGTAGATCAAACCCCACATTTTGACAAAAGTAGGGAAAGTGTTCCAGAGTGAGTTGGCTTGTTATGATCACCCTCTACAGACTCTGACATTCTTCATGTGGAGTGTTGTGGTTTGAAGGGTTGCTGCCTCTGGGCTGTCCCTTGCTGGAGATCCCTGAACTCGTTGTAATGGCTAAAGGGAATGAGTGATTTTATCTACAGTTTTGGTGGATGTCAAAGGGGGAGTTCACCAGAGCCCATGGCTTGGTGGGCTGGGTACCCCCAACAGCTCACCTTGGGGGCCTAAGTAAGAAAATAAAATGAGGCTTAAGATGCCTGAATAATTTTTTACACCATACATTTAGAGGCATTGCCACCAGACAGGAGGATCAAGTTAGATGTCAGAAGTGTAATGATTTTATGCTTCCTGGAGGTTTTATTGAAACCTATTTTTTTTTAAAAAAAAATTAAATATCTGTTATATAACCACAGCCACCTTGTTTTTCCTGGGTCAGGCTGAGAACAGGTGTCATACCAGGGTACCAGAAATTAAACTCCTCTTTTGCAACATTTTCTTTTAATTTTTATTTTCTTTGTGAAATACCCCATCCCAGATGGACTTCAAGGTCCACCAGGCTGCATTTATGAATATTTTGCTTCCCCTGGTAAAACAGGTGGACCTGGGATTAGAAGACTGAAAAGAGAGGTTTTGTCTGGGAAGCCAAGGGCACATGGCAACCTTGCCAGGGGAAGCCTGCTTATGGATGTGGAATAACTCTTGGGAAACTCATTTAGATCCAGCTAAACCTTGCAGCTGAAAAAGGAGACCTAGAGAAATAAAAATAACAGTATCTTATTGAATATTTCAGATGGAGAAGCTCACACAAAAAGAGACTTCCTGAAAGTCTCTTTTCACTTAAAAAGCTGAAACCAAAAATAGATCTCAGCTTTAATAATCTGAAGGAGATAAAATTGGACAGCTACTTTGGGAGTTTAATCTTTCTGATGATATCATCAGAAAGAAGAAACTTAGTATAACATGAGAGTTTGTCAAGTATTTTTCAAGATGTTTAATGTTTGAGAGGAAGGGAAAGGTAAGACAAAATCCCTCAGTGAAAGCTTCTATCATTTCCTTTGTTTGCATTCTGACGACATTTGATTACTTAATTTATAAAGATATTCAAGTGGCTGTAAGTACTCCACCAAGCCCTTCTGTGTTATAACTGCATAAACAGTTGAGCAATAAATACTGAGCTGAGCTTTTAGGAGCTGTGAGATGCTGCTCCTGCATCTGTTGGTGGATATGTTTCAGCCAAGCTGAGATTTGCCTTGATGAAGTGCAAATTTTCCTTGCTTGTGCTAATGAACCTGGGAGCTGAATGACAGGTGGTTTGGGGGAAGACTGGGCTATTTTACTTCCAGGCATAACTGAGCTGCTTCAGCAGGTCAGAGAATTTCAGAAAGCAATCTGGGCAACTAATGGTAATGGTAACTTACCCGTCTCTTCCAGAAGTTCACTCAAAGTCTTCTCATTCAAGCACTCATTCAGAGGCTCTGTCTAAATTGGGACGTGTGACCAGTTGCTGGTTTCCTTCCAAATACATGTACCTTTGCCGAAAGTGGCGCCTGTAGACAATGAGATGCCTGTTCCTTCTATTAGCACTGACTCAATTTCTAATGCTCCCAGAGATCCAAACCGGGGAACTCAATGGCTTTTTTTAGAAGATGTTGAAGATTTAATGTTTAATATTATTGTGAACGTTTCCTCAGTGGCCTCATAGACTAGATTTGGTCCTTGTTTTTCTCCAGCTCTGTTGTTGTAGTGAGTGACTCTGGGTGACAAAGTACTCTGAGTGCGTCTTTAAATTGTGATGTGTCAGTGTATAAACAGGTGCTTCCATTACAGGTCTTGTGTGTATCATCATCTGCATTTTCTTGATTGTGTCTGAGCAAATGTTCTTGCCCTAAAGGGGTCAGCACTAAAAATAAACATTTCACTTGGTGAATTACTGCAATTCAACTGGTATATTCTATGAAGGAAATGAAAAAGAACAAAAGGAGCTACACTGTTGTCCTTGGCAATTACAGTGAAGAATGAAAATCACACACTGAGGAGAGGAACAGTGAGGGAAGGCAATACTGGAATATTGCATTACAAACTGGAAATACTTCAAAATGAAATACAAATACACATTCCTATTTGTGTCTGTTATTAGCTCTATTCTGGGCTGCAGGAGGTCTAGGGTAAAATTTAGTAGAAAATGTCTATCAGGAGACAGATGAAGCCCCTCTTGACCTTAAATTTGTTTGCTTTTCTGGAGTTTTTTGTTTAGTGGTTTGTTGGTTTTTTTTGGGTGGTGATTTCTGTGGTTTTAGTGAGAAGGGTTTTTTTTTTGTGGTTGGTTGGATTTTTGTTTGTTTGTTTGCTTTTAAATTGACAGAAAACAACAAACAAAACCCACAACAGCCACCATTAATTTCCATTAATGGAAATTAATGTCAATAAGAGACAATGTGGAATTCTGAGTCTGTAACTGCCTCAATAGTATGTTCCAAGCTCTTCTCTTGGGAAGTTAGCAGATCTATACTGCATCACTTGTAGATTCTGTGTGTTCCTTAAACCATCTATTGGCATGTCGAGCATGACAAAACATTTGGACACTCTTAGCAGGATATCTTGTTGTCATCTTTGGTTGCTGGGATAGGCACAACAAACTGTAGTACTTAACAGTTACAGTTCAATAACTATGAAGGTTCACCTCTTTCCCATGGGCTTCCTTCATGCACTTAGGAAGAAAAAAATCCTTTGAGTTAATTGGAAATCACTTGTGTTGTATGTCAAACCAGAGTTAGAGCAAAGAAGTTTTGAAAAATCAGTGGCAAGAATGATTGTCTGCACAACATTTCCTGGTAGTTGTGGTGAAAGAATAGAAGTAAAGGAAGTCAGATCTTCTAGTCTTCTGTTTTCCTGAGCAGGGCTAAAAAATAATGGGTGTCTTTTAGAACTACAGCAGAAGCTATATACAAATTAGTCATGTAAAGCAAAAGTTTAAATCTATCAAAGAAACATTAGTCGCTCAGTTCTAATCAAAGGTGATACAGCCTGATGAAATGGAGGGGAGAAGATGGAGGGAAACAGATGTCCCACTGAGTGTTCTTGTTAGGCAGCAGTTTCTGTAAAGAATTCACTACAGCTGTAGTTCAGCAAAGCACTTGTTTGTATGTCCTTTTCATCTTCAATAATAAACCCACACCTATGGTAAAACACTTATGGTCTCTTGCATGCTGAGCAGCTCTGCTAAATCAAAGTCTATATTATAAGGTCTTTCAAAGTGATGTTTAGAAACTGGCATGTAATGTTGCTCTGGGTGGGGAAACACGAAGCAGTGTTTATCAGACCTTTGCAAAATGCAGAGATCTTCTGGAAGTGATCTTTGTGTTAAGATATTTTTGTATGCACAAATATGACAGTTTGTTCCTTTCAAAATAGAGAACTGCTGTTTTGTTAGAGATTTTTTTGCCTTTCTGGTTTTTGGTTTGGTGTCCCCTGCCATCACATCATTCGTATTGTTTGGAACAAATGTTATCCCATCACTTGACATAGCTACAGGAAGAATTGTAGCACAGAACTTGTGCTACTTGATAAACAAGCAAACAAACAACAAAAACCCCAACAGAACAACAACAACAAAACAGGAAAGAGCAGGACTTTCTCTCTTTGCTCATCAGCAGTTAAATAAATGTGGTTCCAAGGGAACAGTATTCACATGATACAGAGTTTTTTTTTCTCTAGTTCAGGAGCTAGGAAATTTAAAAAAAGCTTATTTTTAATTCTCAGCTATGATCTAGAGTCTGTAAAGGTTGTTTTAAGCAGAGTGGCAAGCAGGTTATTGTGTGACAAGACCGAATTTGAAGTGCATGAGGAACATGCCCTCTGCTATCTGCTTACATCAATCTGCCTGGATAGAGATATTTCAGTCTATTCTGCTAAAATGCTACTGCTCAGTGACACCAAACAGGGATTCTTTTACAAAGTATTACAGTAGTTTTCCCTGCTTCTATATTTGCATATAAATTATTCATGTTTACATTAGCTTATAAACCAAATTTAGAATTCTTTAGGATCTTCTTCTTAAATATTCTGTGCAGACTGTCAATACTGTAATATTAGTATTCCTTTAGATCCAGCAGCTGCCTTGGATAACATTGGCCATACGGTGTTATTTATGTTTGTGCTCCCTACCAGGAGCAGATGGAATCTCCTTCGAGCAGCTTTGCTGCTTTGGCACGTGGGAGGCCTGGAGAGTAACTGTTGGTAGCTACTCATCTGCCCTGCCTCCCATTCCATCCTCCCACCTCTCCTCTGTGAGCAGGGGTGAAATGCCAGCTCTGCTCAAATCTTGCCACTGAGGCCAACTCAGCAAAGACTCTTTCTGTGATGCACAGTCCCTTCAGCCTGTTGTTGCTGGAGACACAGAGATGGCTTGGAGCTTGCAGGCAACTGTCAGGTGAGAGCTAGGTGGCCAAGGCTCAGTTCAGATATGGCTTGGCAAGAGCTGGCCCACAGCACCTTTTCTTAAAGAAGCTGTGTTATCACGATACTGGCTACCTCTGCACAAGCCTGAGGGAAGCTGCTGCATCATCCTTCTCTGTGCTCCAGCTTACCTGTGTAAGCACTTCCACATCCTCCTGGAAAGATTTCAGGGCTGCAGGGAACCTGGGACTACCATGACAAAACTGCCAGGAGAAGCAGAGGTATCTATTTTAGATGACTGGGGTTGAATGAAACAAATGGAGCAACTTTCTGGGAGGGTTTATTTAAAGGTTATATTCATGGCTGTGCCTGGGTGTACAGGTGGTTCCCCTCCTTCTCACTATGCTTTATGTCTATGCAGCACCAGTGAGGCAAGACTAGCTGGTTCATGGCATGTGAATGTTTGAAGGCACAGACTGATATGGCACAAATACATGCAGTGATTCAAAAACACTATCTTACAAGAGATAAGCAATTCCTTAAGCTGATAACCAGACTGGAAATAGCTTGTGTATAGGAAATGGTTGAAACTGACAGTGTAGTAAGAGTAAACAAATATGGCTTTTATTTTCCCAACAGTGGGGTTCTTCAGGGCTCTGTCTTAGGCCCATTGCCATTTAACATGGCAATGTTAAATGGCAATTTTTTTTAAATGGCATAAACAATTTGGATGTAGGACTGGAAGGAATATTAAGTAAAATTGCTAATGATAGAAAATTGGGTGGAGCTATTGACTCCCTCAAAGGCAGAGATGTCCTGCTCAGAGACCCTAAAAATTAAATGGCTGGGCAATCATTAACCATGTGAAGCTTAACAAAGTGGAGAATTCTGCCCCTGGGACAGGGCAACCTGGATATATGGACAGACTGGGGAATGAGAGGCTGGAGAGCAGTCCTGGGGAAAGGGACCTAGGGATCCTGATTGACAGAAAGTTGAATGTGATTCAGCAGTGACCTGGCAGCCAGGAAGACCAGCCCTGTCCTGGGGGACATCAGGGACAGCATCACAGCTGGGCAAGGGAGGGGATTGCCCTGCTCTGTTCTGCACTGAGGCAGCCTCCCTTCGAGTGCTGGGGACAGTTTTGGGTGCCACAACATAAGAAAGCTATTAAGCTATTAGAGAGTGTCCAAAGGAGGGCAAAAAAGATGGTGAATGGTCTAGAGGGGAAGACACACTAGGACTGAGGTCATTTGGCTTGTCCTCCTTACTGGTGGAGACCAAGGGGAGATTCATTGTTCTCTACAGCTGTCTTGTGAGGGGAAGAGAAGTGGTAGGCACTGTGGTGACCTGTGACAGAACCTGAGGGAATGGCTTGAAGTTGAATAAGGGAAGGTTTAGGTTGGTTGGATATTAGGAAAAGGTTTTCCACCAGGACGGTGGTTGGGCACTGGAACAGGCTCCCCAAGGAAGTGGTCACAGCAGCGAGCCTGGCAGAGTTCAAGAAATGTTTGGACAATGCTCTCAGGCACATGGTGTGATTCTTGGGGATGTCCTGCACAGGGCAAAGAGTTGGACTTGATGATCATTGTGTCCCTTCCAGCTCAGGGTATTCTGTGATTCTATGATAGTAGTTTACAGTACAATTTATCAGAAAACCATAAAAAGGTTCTTTCTCTCTTTTTTTTTTTTCTGTTTTTTCTTCTATTTCTCTTTTTTCCCCCCATGTAATTCAGAGCCTCACCTCAAAACAGTGGGATAACACATTCACACTGCAAAGCTTTTGATAGTTTATGTTTGGGTTTTTTTTATATTCAGCATTCATGAAAGTGAGCAGTTCCCTGGAACCCAGTGGTGGCTAGTTACATGAGAAATCATGCTTTCCTCTGTTCATGATTATTTATTGATTAAAATGCAATGTGCTGAATTGAAAATTACTTCTTGGACAGCCTCAAATGCCAGATCATTCTTTTATGGCCTTAAAATACATTGGAAACACAATGTTCTGAGTACATCTACCTATTCTCACCTTCCATTTATAAATTATAAAGCAGTTGGTTTTGATAATAGTAGACTCTATCTCAATAGTGCAAAACCTTTATAGCTAAAAGTAAACAGAATATTTAGACAGAATTTTAGTCAAATGTGGCTTTTTCTCCTCATTGGGAAACCCTTCCAGCAACAGCTTGAAAACATACAAGGAAAGCTTTCTTAATTTTCCTGTTATCTATTCAAGTCTCAAAGGAGTTTTTCCATCTTGTTATCCAGAGTTTATGTCAACCACAGGTACTTTCAGTCTCTTACTACACTTCTGATGTTTTAATTCGGGTGCCTCTAATTGAATCATTTTAAGATTCCTTTTCAGCTTGTTAGAAATAATTTATGTGTTGCCACCATGATGGATTTTAAAGCTGAAATGATATGTATCCACTGGGCACACTTTAGAACTAAAAAGTATTTTTTTATAGGGTTCAGGAAATACGGCCTGATTATTTAGAGGACCAGACACAGTAAAATAGGCTCTGTGAGTGTAAACAATTTCATGACCACTTGTGGTTTAGGAATTTATTACAAGTATTTTCAACAACCTGATTTAAAGGACATGTGAGAGAATGTTGATGAAACACTAAGTAATGGTTTAACAGAGCACAAGGGAATCATTTTATAGCAATAATCTGCATTAATGAATGGTTGATAAACACATTTATATGGTGGTGGCCCTGAAGCATTAATAGTAAAGACAGTAATAAATCTGTATCAAAAAAATCTGTTTTCATACTTCAAGTGAGCCTGCTTACAAAACCCCTCTACTGCAAATGATTTTCCCCTACCAATAAGCAAAATGTAAATTTACTTGGATATTAAAATCCATCTACCCTGTATTTTCATATGACCCGATGAGCATGACCATTTTCATAGATCTTTATTCTCTGCTGATTCCTATTGGTCCTACCCTCTCACAACTAAGTGTTGAGGAATGCAATTAGTGCAGGTAGCTCAGTGTGCAAACTGCAGGTTGAAGCTCTGGGAAGCTTCCAGTGGAAGCTCTGGGTTTCCACTACCTGTTGAATGATCATGATGACCCATTTTTTAATCATTTGGATGGTTAAATGGCAGGGGAACCAGAATCAAAAGTGGCTTGGTGAAGATCACACAGCTACTTGTGGCAGAGGTGGAAATTTGGCCCATCTCTGTTGATTCCCATTTCAATATGTTTACGCTTCAGATATTCAAAACTTTTTGGGTGTTGTGGGAATCCCTGTGCATCTAGACGAAGGCTACCAACAACAGAAGTGTACAAAAGTTAAGAAAAACCATCATTCTCATCTTCTGTGGGACACACAGGCTGTAAGAGCAGGGTCTATCCATAGCCTGTTATTAGATCCCTTTGAAATCCCTGCCTGAGCATATATCCGTATTTTATTGTTATTTTACACAATCACTCTTCAGTTAAATTACTAATTTTACCCAGGCTAGTACAGTATATAAACTGTACTCCTTTCTTATAGTATCTGTCTTGATGGAAAAAAATAAAAAGGCAATTTATTATGCATGATATTTGCCTAAACGCCTCATCAACACTCATTTCACCACATAGAAATTTTGTCAAGAAAATGTGCTATTCACCACCTAGGTTAATCCTGTGTAAATCTGGAGAAGCTCCATTCAGGTTCACTGCAGGCTTAAAATGCTGTAGCTGATAGCAGGATGTGTCCCATGGTTCCCTTTTTCTGATGATATTCTAAACTTATCATGTAAATTCACACTTTTATGTGCTAGAAGTAGTCATTTGTATGCAATGATGTTGCGCTGCCTTGACTATTCTAAACTGAAAAAATAAAGACTTATTTATTCAGTAATACCTGTCAGACGATGGTAAAGATTTATATTGTATAAATTTGAAGAATTTGTAATATTTAGGTTGGTTAAGGCTACTGGGGAAACAATCTCTTTAGATTTTTTAAAGGGCTTGTGTTAGAGACCATATAGGTAAGCAAATAATATTTTAGCTCATTAATGTCAACAGAAGGTAGTATTTATTTCTTGCCTAGTTGTGTGGGAAATTAGTGAAAGATAATTTTCAGTGAATATTCTGTGCTGAATAGTCTGAGGGTGTAAATGTGTGCCACTGATATTATATTCTGAGGAGGATTGTGTGCACTGGTTACCATAAAATATCTCTCCAGAGAAAGGAGGCAATGAGGTGAAGCCATCTGCTGTGTATCTGTGTATACACATACACATACATGTAAAAATAAAATCTCCTTTGACTTTTCAGAAGTTCAGCTTGATTCAGTAGAACTATTTCTAGTGAATTGGGACTTTTTTGGTCTGGGATTGCAGACTGATTCAGTGAGTTATCAGAATGACTGACAGCACCTCCTGATTCAGATACATCTGTGGTGACCTTTCACTGGGATGACCCCATTACAGAGTCATAGAATCCTACCTCTCATGAAGATAAGCATGCAAGTGAAGAGACCCAAAGGAAAAAGAGTAATGTTTTATTTCTTTTTAAAAAGTGTGTAAATAATTTGATTATATTATAACAGTACATATATTATTTAAAAACAAAAAAGTAATTAGTAATATGTTTCTTTTTTACATTCCCCACATTGTCTTCCCCTGTTTCCCTCATTTGGTTTGGTGTGTACCAACATGAGCACTGTGTGTCAGCACCAGATTTCCAAAATGAATTAGCAAGTGCTTTCTTATGACACTGGTTTGGTCTGGGTTAAGATCTCTCTCATCCTTGGCTGCAGTCCTAGGGAGCTTCTGCTTAGTTTTTCTTTTTTTTTTTCCCCCTCCCCTCCCCTCCCTTCTAGGATAAATTCAGAAACCTATTCTTTGCCCCCCATATTTGTGAGGCAAATAAATGAGCAGATGAGCTAGCTTTCATCTTTCTGTTTTTCTTAAGGCTTAGTAAAACAGCAGAGAGAAGATAAAAAAAGAGACATCTAATTTTCTTTGGAAGGAATCACACTATTGTCCCACTTGTTTATCCAAGTCTGGCTTCAAGGAACTGTAAAGGCTGTTTTTCTTTGTTTTTGCCCTTTTTTTTTTAAATAACTTTCATTTCACTTCTGTAAAAATTACATGGTGCATTTTCCAGAAAGCCCTCCAAAAGCTTTGACTTAAATAAGCTGTAATGTTGCATCAGAAACTCTTACTGAAGTCTGAAGTTGTTTTGCCCACCCTTTTCGCTATTCCTGTCACAGTTTTCTTACATTGTCTTTCTTTAGCCACTGTTGCTTTTATTTCTTTTCTCTATTTTTTCCTCTTTATTTTGAAAATGCTGAGCAGAGTTAAATGCAAAACCAGACTCTTCTCATTCAAGGTCCTTAGGATTGCTCTTAGCACAGGTGGGCTGATATTTTATAAGAGAGAACTTGCCTTCTCCTCTTTCTTTCCTATCTCACTGGAACAAGAAATAAGGAAAGATTTATTTTAGTAGTGTGATGCTGTGTCTAGGAGAAAGCATTTGCTCAAATGTGTTTTCAAGAACTGAATGCATGTGCAAGTGCATTCCAATTATCTGATTCCCTCTTGATCCTAATGAACTAAGAGAAGCTTTATCCTGACAGACTGTGCTTGACTGCCTGCTGCTCTTTCCAAATTGTTGCTCTGTCTTACCTGCCACAGCTGCCTGCAGGCTGTCTGTGAAAGTTCACAGACTGTAATTGTTTGGGTCATATATTAGCCTTTGGTTTACAAAAGAGGCTAAGTAATCTGAGAATTTCCATGGCATGCCTGCCAACTTTAATAATCTATTGTTAAATCTATAAGGATTTTAGGTACTTCGTGCTTTACTTTAGTTTTTCTAAGCTAATAAGAGCAAAAAGTCAATGCCACAACGACTTTGTGATGGAAATTGGGTAAATAATGTGTTGGTAAGGCAGAAACCAGGATTGCTGCCAGAGGGAAAAATAATGCCTAATTTTTGAGACAGTGTGACTGAGTAACTAGAAAGATGCTTTGGGGTTAGGAGGGCTGGCTGTGCTTCCCTGGATATGTCCTACAGTACCAGCTGTGCAGACTTTGAAGGCTGAACTGTAAGCATCTTTCCCCAGGCACTAAAAACACTGGAACCACTGGACATTAAAGTCTTGACCTCTCTGAATTAAGATTTGTCCTCAATTTACAGAAAATAGCTTCATACTTTGGTTAAAATATAAACAGAACAACAAATTAATAACATATAATTGCTGGTTTTGGTTTTTTTTTCATTTTAAGGTGAGTAAAGGATAATCCTTCTAAAGAAGAGCTTCAAGTCAAATTGCTTTAACTCTATAGGACATAAATAGCTGTAGCACTGGGGAGCCATAGCTGGATAGCAGATATTTCCTGAGATGTTTCGTTTGCTCTGCAACTCTTCTATTCAGAAACCTTTTGGCAAGTTGCTTTCCTGCAGTTTGAATTCCACAGCAAATGTTTGTGATGCCCTCACTGGTTAGGAAGAGGACCTAGGGACAGCAGAGCTCAAGCTGGGGTACAGACAGCAGTAATGATATGCCACTCTGATATTTTTAAGTCATACTGGCAACAGGTTTGCAAACTGGAAATTTTCCCTCCTGAGAAGAACATCCAATGTGCCAGAAGCTTCCAAACAAACTCCTCCTGCAAGCATTTGGGCTAATGAATTTTTCACCATGAACGTATCAGAGATAAACACCTGTGGCAAACACCTGTGTGGAGAGATCAAAAAGCATCTTGTTTGGGTTTTTCAGTGCTTGAACTTTTGCCAGCATCAGCTGTAGTGAGCAATCAAAGAGCTGTTAGGTAGTTCTACTGGGATTTTTCACACCAAGTGAAATCAACAATCCAGAATCCACGCTTCTGCTTAACAAGTTAATTTACAATTAAGAGAATGTACAAGGGAATCAATCTCTGTTGTATAAATATTAATTATTAGTAATATTTTGCCTCTCTCCTAACTTAAGACATTACTTTCATTACTTTGCAGTCTCCTTTTCTGTTTTCAGTCTCCAAGGTTTGAGTCCTGTGCAGTATTTAAGAAAATGGATTTCTGCAGCCTTAATATTTTCTTACTGGGAGAAAAAAAAATAAAAGCAAACGGTGTGACTGTCAAGGAGCAAAATCTTCCATCACAAAAGTAAGCTGGATCTTAAAACCAGCAGTAATAGTATATTCTCTTTGTACTTATGGTGGAAGTTTTAACAATTAAAAAGCTTTCCACTTACCTGGAAAGGTAAACACTGAATATTCCCAGCCTCTTTCCTCCTGTTTGCTCTAAGATGTTCCTTACATACAGACTTGAACCAACCTGAGCTTCAATTGAGAGGAGACAATTCAATCAGTAGACTGCCCATAAATGTGGGGATATATTTCCAAAATAATTCAATTGTATGACTGTTTTTGGGGCTACACCTGCCTGAAAATTAGCCATAGCTGGATAGGTAGATATACAGCTCTAAATTTTGCACAAAAGATTATAAAATGTTTTTTAAATGCAAAATTTGTTATGAAATCAACAGAAGCATCATCAGTCATCATGACAAATTCTGAACAATGTGCTTTGAAAAGTTAATCTTTCCTACTAAAATGATTAATCTAAAGGAACATGTAACTTGTCATATTGGAGTAGACCCATTTCTCCATTTGGTTTAGTATCCTGCATCAGAGCGTATCATCAGACACTATAAACCTGTTGTGCCTGGCCTCATCTCACTAAACAAGATTATTGAACACCTTCAAGTGTGAAGGTGTCTCAAACACTCTTGGAGGCCTCTCTGTCTGTCTTTGGGAGGACTATAGAGACATCTCTGGCTGTGCTGCTTCATATCCATTGTTACACAGACTGCCTGTACGTGCTCATCCTGCTGGAATCTACCAGAAACGCTTCCCTTGATGCAACTTCCACCCCTGGACTGAGTCCTGCCCACGTGTGTCCCTTCAGACAGGACAGGATGTGCATGTCTTGGCTGATTGGGATACATGGAGATGCCTGTGCTTTGGAGGGGATGCTGCACCTCAGGCATGCAATGCATCCAGCGTGCAAGGCTGGCCTGCGTCACAGCCCCAGCCTTCTTTACAGGGTCCACCACAACAACAGCTCCTACTGTGGATATTTGTATTATTATGACTGAGTAAACCCACTGAATATTAATGCCATGTACAGCCTTGTACTCTCCTAGAGTTATTTGAAGGTGATGTCAGCATCAGGCAGACAGCCTTCAGGGCTGGGTGTATCTAAACCAAATCCCACAGATTGGTGATAACTTTTTTCTTTTTTCCCTTATGCAAACATAGGTTGCTGCTTCCAAGCTTTTCCTTGTTGAAGGGGAACAATTCTATTTCATCATAACCCTAGTGCTCTGCTGTATGGAGAGGTTCTTGTGGCTGCTGGTGGCTCTCACCATAGCCCTTTGAGGGTTTGTCCTGTTTGCTGCTAGACTCCAACGTGGCTGTTTGCTATTTCAAGGTTGTGGTCCAAAGTTTTGGGTCTTAAATGATGCCCTGGATCAACATATTGTGAAAAGTACCAATGGCTGAGCACAATACGTTAGGAGAGGAACAGAAAATGTAAGAGTGGGGGGGAGAAATGAGCGGCAGTGCAAGGAAAAACACTGTGAGCTTTGTGTTGAGGGTGGATTTGGTTCTTCTTTGTGGTGACCTGATTTTTGTCTTCTTTTTTCTGTAGTATTTATAAAACATGAGATGTTACTGGGAGATGATGCACCTAGTTCTGAGAAGTGCTGAATGCAATCCATAA
Source organism: Phylloscopus trochilus trochilus (assembly GCA_016584745.2). Classification (NCBI taxonomy): domain Eukaryota; kingdom Metazoa; phylum Chordata; class Aves; order Passeriformes; family Phylloscopidae; genus Phylloscopus; species Phylloscopus trochilus. The sequence continues at coordinate 39,275,971 of WQNJ02000546.1, forward strand.
ACTTCTGACAAGCCCTGGCCAGCCAAGATTCTACTTCTTGCCAACACTTTTGCTTGTCATTTGCAAAAACCCAGAAACAGGGTTCTGTTACAATGAAATGAAAATACGTTTGTGGGAAAAGAAGTGGATGTTAGGGTTGTTTTTTTGCCACAAACTTTTGATGTCCATGTGTTCTGGAGGGAGTGGGGAAATTAATAGGGCCTCGGATTTTTCTGGCATGTGTTTGCCTTCCAACAATTTTATTTCTAATAGTTAATTCTCCAGTATTTTTCAGGATAATGTGAGGCAGATAAGCTCATGCATAGTGTAAGAAAATGAAAGTAATTCCAAAATATCTGGCAGAGGCATTTTAATCCTAATTAAAACTGAAGGAGAAAAGAGACAGAATTAAATACATTTTATGGTCCTGACTTACTCCCCATCAAGGAGATTTTTTCCATTCTAGAATGCCCCTGCATAATTTCTAATCAGCCTTTCAGCCTTCACCATGAGTGACAGAGCAAGGAGGAGAATGTCTGCCAGAGTCTTGGGAGAATTTATTTAAGGTTCTCCTGAACTGTGGAAGGGATTTGTCATTGTCAATATCAGCAGCTCGGCTGATCAGCACCCTGGTCAGTCTTGTCATCAGAAGAGGAAATAGAGTACGTGTCTGTGACAGATAAAGAGAGAGCGAGACAGAAATTGCTTCACAGAAAAATAATACTCATTCTAACCATCTGTGTCTCTGTGTGTTCTAGCTGTTGTTCCACTAATTCTTGGGGAAACATAAATAAGAACCGCTATTCAATTTACTCTCTAATTTACTTCACTGAGCACTTGGGAGATGAACCTGTGAGGGAGAGCATGCTAGCCTGGGGAAAAAGGAATGCAGTGCTCATTCCCAAGATATCCTCTTTTATACACCATGAAATTTTGTCAGTTAATTTCGGGAGACCCCAAAGAAACTGTGATAAGTGAGCCTCTTGTGTTAAGAGGTTTGGGATCTGCAAAGCATCCAGAATTCCAGGGGCTTATCTGAGCTTATCAGCAGTAGCTGACACTCTTTGATCTGCCAATTGAGTCAGGAATCTCTTTGAAACAGGTGTCTGTGTGAGGTTTTCCACTGCATTATGATTCTGGTCAGCTTCAGGCTCTCACTGCACTTCCAATTTGATCTAAAAATACTTTTGCTGATGTAGGCTATAAAACACTCAGTTGTAGGTGAGGTGGTACTGTCTTCCCTAATTGCAAGATTCAGTTATTTGTGAATTCAAAGGTCGAGAGATACATCTCTGATAAAACAATTTACTAACATATTTGAGCTCTTCTGACATAAGCAGGAGGTTTTCCTTCCAGATCATAGATAAACGCAGAAGGTATTTTCTGTAAAAAAAGAGATTTCTTTTGCTGAAGCCTGAGGTGCCTCAGACCTTCTATTATTGCTTTCTTTTTCTTGCTGGAGCAAAACAGCTGCTGCACGTTAGGGAATCATGGTCAGCCTGTACAGCAAAACCCTCCCAGGCTGTTCCTACAGTCAAAAGGGTATGGCTGTGGCCAAGGCACAGAGTTCTTCTGGTTGATTCAGCCTCCTTTGAAGCCATTAGCTGGCTCCAAATGGCTGAATTTTAAGTTTAGTAAAAGCATGGCATAAGAGGACAGTCAGAATATAAGTAGACACACCTAATTTGCTGAGTTTGGGCTCATGTCCTCTTCCCATGTCCTTGGAGTCCTGAAACTGGGGACAGAAGTAATTAGCTGCATATTATCTCTTCCTATACTCATAGTTCTGAGTTTAGATATCTTTTCTTCGGGTTCTGTGCTTTGCATATGGGAAAACGTAACACTGTAAATCCTTCTTGCTGGCTTGAAAAATATTCAAGGACTAGGATTTAAGTTGTATATCTAGATTATGAAATTTTAATAAGAGAACAGGCTGTCAGATAATCACTGTCTTTTATTTCTTTTTTCACTGTTTTTATTTCTTTTATTTGCTGATTTCAATCATGAACCAGCTGTTCATACTCTTTACTGCATCACAGGGTATACAAATGTTCTTGAATCTCTTAGAAAATAGTAACAAAAGCTGCTCTGATGTTCTTGACTTTATTTCATTGGCATATCCATCATAAGAGGCTATTAAGGAAATTAAGCAGTGGTAGAGTGAGAACTAAATTTGTATGAGGCACTAGAAAAATTCTGATGTGCAAAAATTGTTTGAATAAATGGCTGGTTTCCAACATCACCAAAATTCGGTAGTTATTATCTAAAGCCCAAACAAAATTGCTGGAGTTGATGGTGGGTAGGGGAGAGGGAGGGATTTTTGCGTTTTTTTAAAGAAGGAATTTCAAAATTTTCAGACTTATAATGTTAATTGGGAACAAATTGATCTCATGACATTCTAATGAAATCAAGTTCTTCATTGTGCTTGTCTATCCAGGACTGCATCATTTCTAGATGTTATGACTCCAAGACAACTTGGAAGGTGGATTTTCCACAGATGCAGTATTGGTTCTTGTTCAAAAGGGAAGCAGTGGTGCTTGGGGCAGAATATTTCAGTTTAATCTTACACTTAAGGAAGACAATGCTGTCATTCTCTCCTGAGTTTGGCTGGGATACAGTTAATTTTCTTCCTAGTAGCTGGTACAGTGCTATGTTTTGCATTCAGCGAGAGTTTTATGAGGATTATGAGAATAAGGTTGATAACACACTGATGTTTTAGTTGTTACTAAGCAGTGCTTATTCTACATCAGGGACTTCTCAGCTTCTCCTATCCTGCCAGTGAGAAGGGTGGAGGGGCACAAGAAGTTGGGAGGGGACACAGCCAGGACAACACACCCAAACTAGCCAAGGGGATATTCCATATCATATGACATCATGCCCAGGATATAAACTGGGGAGAAAGCTGGCTTGGGAACTGGTTGGGTACCAGGTGGCAAGTGGTGAGAGATTGCATTATGCTTTGCTTGATTTGCATATTCTACCTCTTTTTATTTAATATTCTTTTGACTATTATTATCATTATTGTTATTTTCTTTCCTTTTTGTCCCATTAAATTGCCTTTATCTCAACCTGTGACTCTTCTCACTTTTACTCTTCTGATTCCCTCCCTCATCCTGTTGGGAGTGTGTGGTGGGAGCAAGAGAGTGGCTGTGAGGTGCTTAGTTGTCAGCTGAGGTTAAATCAAGACACTTTCTCTGACTGAGACTTTTATAGAGCACTTTCCACTAAAAATATTTTTAGATCAAGTTGAGACTGCAAATTGGGTGAGGAAATTGGAATGAAACTCACTTCTAAACTGTTACTCATCATTTGGAAAAGAGGCCCACAAGGGAAACCAGGCATAGGGATAAGCTAAGCCTTAATCATGAAGAATTCAGAGAAATAATGAAGCTGAATGTGGAAATGACTAACCCTATCCTAAATTTTAAGTTTTGGCTGGCTTCTGTTGAAAACCATACGACTAATAAAACTCCCCTAACTAAGGTATTCTTACTTCTTTGCCTTTTTGTTGTTCGTTTACCTGTTTGGGTTTTGTCCTGTTTTGCCAGCCAGATCTCTATAGCTGTGTCAAATGACTGGTTATACCAAATGAAAGTAAGTCTTGAAAAACAATTTTGCTGGAAAAATAACTGGACCTGCTTACGCATATTGCTGGATTCTACATTGTCCTTGTCTTGGCCGAGGAAACGCAGAGAAACTCTTGGTCAGCCAGCCCAAACCATTGCTGCTAGCCATCAGAATTTATTGCTGAAGAGAACCCATGGTAACTGATTCCCAGTGCAGAGTCCATACTGCTATATTTGGCTCCTGCTCAGAAGGGAAAATAATATCTAGGCAACGAAATGTTTTGTGCTGTTTACCTCAAAAATAACAACAAGTAGCTTGAAGGCTAAAACTAATTGTGAGAGATTTTATATCATAAACACAAATGAAAGTCAAGAGCTATAAAAAATAGGGTCAAATACAGGATGTCTTCTACTCTCCATAGGTATAACATCCTGGGGGTGAAAATTATATGGAATTTTTCTATATAAAGAAGTATAGTGGCTACATGCATGACTGGAAGATGGTTTCTCCCCTCCTCACTGATGTTCAAATTACATAGTTGTTTTTTCTCTCTTCCTGAAGTCCTGGATGCCTTGGATCTCTCCCTCAGAGCATCATATACACATTGATTTGATTGTCTGCCAGGAAACTGGTGAGAAGCTAATTTAATGAAAAGAAAACAAACAGTGATTGCAAATGAACAGTGAATCTGCAAGTGTGGTCAAGGGCCCTGCCATACTTGTGGATTTTCCTCTGTCATGATGATGATCATGCTCCACACCTGAGCAGGTGCCAAAGGAGGTCTGGTGCTACTGTCTGCTTGCCATCATGGTTGCTAAGATATTATTTTGGTGCATTTTTTGCTGACCAATATTGTTTAGTTCTGAGCATCATAGCTTTTGAGTGTCCCACAGGATGAACCTTAAACTGCATAAAACTGCAGTGGGATTTAATCCTGGAAAGTTTGGTTATTGTTTCCCCCCCTTCACATTTGGCATCAGAAATCAACAGTCACTGAAAATAACTTATACACAGGAATATTTGGAATTTTTTTACACCTGACTTCACTTTTACCTCTGGGTCACATTTGCCTGATTGTCACTTCATTTCTCTTGCAGCCATTGGATGCTGTTGATTGTTGATGCTGATTTCTCCTGAATTTAAACAGTTGGTTTTAACCAGTCATCCTGCATCTTTCCAAAGGCAAGTCATCCTGTTCCAAGTTGAGCAGCTCAGATGGTTTGCCTTCTGAAGGGCTTGGCTCCATTGCCTTTGACTACAGAGGGAGTAAAGCAGCTTGATAATTACGCTGTGCTGGATGCCTACACCCTCAATTGGGGGCAAATTCTACCTCTCTAGGAGAAAGGCAATTTTCATGAATGGAAAACACAGGTCATCCCACAGCTTTAAATCTATCTATGGGGAAATATAAGAAATATTGAAAATAAGGTATCAATTTGATTTTAATTGAAAGTATAGATTAAGTATGCCTAACATCTGGGGGAAATACATATTTTTTGTATGTCTTTACCAAGTTCTGGCACACTGACTCAAAAAAAGGTGCAGAAGGTGACAAATTATCTTCTGTGGATGAATCTTTTCTTCATATGTGTTGTTAGATTTGTTAAGGAGTGCAGCTCTTCATGCACTTCTCACAGGAGAAGAACATTTCCCAGGGAAGGAAAAGGTCACCTTCTTCTAGCTGCAACCAGTGTGGAGTCCAGTAATTCATAAGTAAATCATGTCTGACAGAACTGATAAGTCTGTTCTGTTTTGAGTGTAAATATCAGAGCTGCACTTATTAACCTAGGAATGCAAAACCTCTCCAGAAAGCCCACTTAAAATGAAGGCAGACGATAACAAACTTATGCTTTTTCTGAAGAAAATAACAATATATAAATATATACACTTCTAATTAAGAAAGCATCTGTTTATGTCAGGAGTTGGTGTTGATATTTTTAATTTCCTTGCTTTTGCTTTTCACATTTAAAAGGACAAGTTTAAGGTGGCACAATCATGACTCCATGCAGCAGGGCAGCACCAGGTTAGGAATCCCCAGGCTTCCTGCAAGCGGTGAGTGGTGTCCGTGTGGCAGTGTGACATCATGAAACCAGGCTAGCACAGGTCCCCAAAGTTGTGTACTTGCATCAGCTGTTCCACACGTGCAAGGAGCCCCACTGGCAGCAGCACAGGAGTCTTGGCACCAGGCTCCATTGCTTGCTGTGCTTGTCATTCCATGGTTCATGCAAGGCTGGAGAGCTGCCCCTACCTCACAGTGCTGCACATGGTCCTGACCTGGCTGACTACTGCAGCTGAGGGCATAGACTGAAGCACCAGTATAGTCATTTACTATTAAAGTTTAATCCCTGGTGAGCTGGATTCACAGAGTTACACGTGTGACTCTGTGAATAATGATAAAAGTTGCCACATGAACGTATTATAGGGCTGGCTAAATGTAGACAGTCCATTAAAGCTCTAAGGATTTCCTTAGGATCTGCTAAGAGATGAATTTTATCCTGACGACACTCCCTCCCCAAAATTATATTAAAAAAAAAATACAATCCGAGCATGAGATTTGTTGACATGCTTTGCGTTTCTAAAAGGATGTAAAATTCACTGAATGGTGCTTCTGCTGTGTATAGCTGTGTAGAGACACAAGAGAGGAAACTTACTGAAAAAAGGATGGCAAAATTTCGGTCATGTATTGAAAGGCCTATATACTGGCCTGATTTGATTAAAACAAAATCCAAATGGACTATTTTTTTAATAAGCTAGGTGTTATTTTCCTTCTCCAAGTTTCTCTAGGAAACTAAACCCTCAACTTTCAAAATTGCAAAGAGAAATCAGAGTTAAACCAACTCCTTCATTTTGTAGCACAAAATTTCCATCACTTCCTTTAGTGCATCAGCAGTGCAGCCATAAAAGAGAGCAAACATAAAGTACACTTGGCATAGCTCACAAAAAATAATTCCTAGCAAGAAAGATAATTTTGCAGTAGGGTCTTAATTAGTTTTTTTGAAATCAGAAGAGTAGTTCTCCAAACCTCCTTTCCCTCCTCCCTTTCCAGTCATAGCAGCACAAGAGAGAGGAGCCACTCAGTAGTCTGGGATTAACTTCAGGCTCAGTGCTGGGCCCTTTGTACGCCTTTTGCATATGGATGTAGCATTTATCAGTAACCTCAGCATTACAAAAACCTGAAGGCCCCTGTAATTTGTGCCTTTTTGTCAAAGTTAATGCCATATTCTTACTTGTGTCCTATGAAAGTGCATGGAATAGAGCAGGCTCTTTCTACTACTTTACAGAAGAGGCACAAATTGTGAACAGACAAAACAAATACTTTATTTTGATGCTACAATTATTCATTTCCAGATTCATGGAGAGAATTTAGCTGAGAGACTGATTTAATTACCTCTAACAGTGAGCCCCATATTCAGACCTAAAGGCATTTGCTGTTCCTGGCAGAGGGTTGAGAGTCTTACTGAAAGCACTGTTTTGGAAAAGGATATTTTTCACAGTCCCAGGAACTCCAAGGTAATCCTTAGAATTTTGAGCAGTGAATTTTGTTTCTACTTTGGAGGCCAACGGATTGAATTCTTGTCAGACAGTGGTGAAGAGAAATATCCGTCCGGAAAGTGAAATGAAGGGCACTGTGAGCACAAGAAAGTAAAACAGGATACAGATATTGAAGAAAAAGAAGAGAGAGGAAGAGCATGGATATTCTTCTTCCTCTCTCTTCCTTTTGATCCCAGGAGTCCCTCAGTGCTGCCTCACAGGGAACCAGTGTTAACACCTAACCAGGGAGTCAAAGGATGATCCTGTGAGAGAGGTTTCATCTAAGTGCAGAGTTAGGCACAAAACTTGAGAGGGAATGATGCCATTTGTACTGAGAATATTGCTAAGGCCAGGGGATTGCAGGCTTCACTGCTTCACTAAACTGTGCCCCAGGGACAGATGCAGCATTTGCCTCTCATCCTTTCTCCTGCCCATTGTTCTGCTATATGAGATATGCCAGCAACAGAGGGGAGGTGACAAATTACGATTTTCCTCCAGACAAATCATATTGTGGGAGATTAGAGAGGCTTCAGCTGCTTGGTTTGTCCAAAATAAGGTAAAAATAATTGACAACAAACTAACAACTGTTTTTTTGTAAATCAGGAAAAAAGAATTGGTAATCCTTAAGTTTTTGACACTGGATATACTCAATGAGAAATTGAGTGACATTTTATTTTTCAGATGAGAAAATAGTTGTACACCCACACAATTATTCTCATTAGTAAGAATAATTATTCACCCAATATTCCCATTTCTTTCCATTATTCTCATGAAATACTTCTTACAAATCTGTCTAGCATTCCTTACTCCATTCTACCAGTCGAGGTGACGTAGATGCAGGCCATCTTGCCTTGGGCCAAGAGAAAGCACAAAATTACCTTTCCTCACACTTTATTTTCTGTTTCATTCTTCTATTAATTGTTGGTTTGGAGAAACATATTCTTATATTTTTGGAAAGCAAATCTCTATGAGGCTTGTTTAAGGTAGGAGAGTGTGACCATACGAATTTTCCAATGTATGTTTTGGCTCTCATCAGTGCAGTCTGACAGAGGTGCACATCCAAGATATTCTCACAGGTGTGTTAAAGTGTTTCACTGTAATATCATGGTCAGAGAGCAGCAAAGCTTTGCTTTTATGGGTGGGTAGGTCCAAGTCTGGTAGCACCACCGCTGTGAACTGAACTCAGACTTAACTGCTGTACTCTACTGATCCTTCCACTTTGATCTTCTGTTTTATACTCAGTTCAGCTATGGAAGTGGATTCAAAACCTCAGCACAAAAAATGGTTTCAGTGTGGAAATTGAGTTCTTCATTTAGAATTTAAAAACGCAGGCTCTCATATCTGCCTCCTGAGGAAGGCAGTCAAAAAAGAGAGGGAGAGAAATGGGGAAAAAAAAGGAAAACAAATAAATTTTTATTTTGCAAGTGCAGTACTGTTGACTAAGTCCATTGGGCTATCAGTGTTGTTGGCTGGAATGCCTGGGATTTGAAAGTAGTTGAAAAACAAACAGTGTATGTTTATATGGGGCCACTGTGGAATATAAGAATGCAGCAATATATCATTTTGAGGAATGAAAAATATTTAGGAATTGGAAGTTATTTTCATCCAATATTTGTCTGCCATCCACTATCCAAGGCACAGTGCATATCAAGGAGTCAGCAATGGGAGTCATGTTTCTTCTGTCTCTGCTGGTGTTTTCATATATAAGAAAAGTAACTTTGCTTTTCATCTTTAGAAATGAAAGGAAACTTTTAGAGTTCTTTAAAATTGTTTTTAAGAGTAGCAGAGAGACAGCAAGATGCAGGAGTTTTATAGTCTCAATTTTTGTAACCTTCATGCTAAAACAGAGCCACGTTTGCCTTGCTTTGACTTTTCCACAAGCAGCTCTATGCAAGCTACCAGAGTCTGTGTGCAGTCAGCTTGGCTGAGCTGTCTGCATTCTGGGTTGGATTCTTACTGACTCTCTGTACAGCTACCTTGAGTGGGCTTAATAAGCCAAAGAATGTGGAACTTATTCTCTTGTGTTCCTATAAGAGAAACCAGTGTAGTTACCTTTTTTCTCCCACCAAATTTCCTGTTCACAGCCCTGTCACGAACCACTTTTTTTCTTTTGATCACCTGCTTTCTGCAATAATGATAGGCTGACTTTCAAGAGAAACTTCTAATTTCCAACAGATTACCTGTGTAGTCTTATATTTTTCATTACCAGTTCCATTTGTCATATTATACTTTGGCTCCTATAGGTGTTGAAAGCAAGCACACAACCTGGAAAGTGAACCCAGACATTCCAAACATTGGATCCAACTAGACAATGAAACTTATTTGGGTTTTTTGATAAACAATTATCTAAAATGTTAACATATCCACAGAGTTTGTTTCAGTCTCCTTGCTCTTTTCAATTTCTTATGAGTCCATAAAAGGCAGTTAGAGTGTAAATATGCTGTATGATTAATAACTATCACCAGCATCTCTCCAAAAATGTGTGTGTTGTTTCTATTTTTATGGACTTATATTTACATATATAATGTATATTTTATATGCTGCTCATAATGGATTGTTTTGTTCTTGTCCGCTTGGAACTCATCAGGAACTTACAAAATCTCACGAGTTTCCAGTGCACTTCCTTTAAGCTGCAGAGCAAAAGAAATCCTAAGTGATAGGAATTAATGCAATATACATAAAATTAGGGAAAAGTTTACCATAAACAGATCAATTTACCAAATAACTCTAGATCTAGGAACATACCTGCTAGCAGCTGAGCTGCCTAATAAAAGACAGTGATCTTAATCCTTAATTAACAATTAAATTATTAAAAAATGCTAAAGTTTACTTAAGGGAAACAAATAATGGTGAGATGCATGTCTCATCTCTGCTTAAGATTGTGTTATTTTATACTGGAGATTGAACACTTTGCAATCTTGTTTTCTTCAGAATTCAATAAAGTTTTAAAAAATATCCTTGGGACCTGTCAGCTCCCCATGGGGAGAGGACTGGGTACCACATACATGCGAGAAATGGGAGTATTTACTCCAGAATGATATTTCATTCAGTTCTGAAGTTCTTTATGTACGTGATAATGGCAGATCTTTGAATTGATCATCAGGATTAGTTCACCGGTCTTTATTCAAACAAAGTTGTATGTAGAAACAGAAGAGAGTCATTTGAGATATACTTGTTTTTTGAACATAAACCCCAAAATAGATATTTTCTTGCTTTTTGCCAGTCTACTTCCAAAGATGTGTATGCAACCTCTCAATGTATTTGTGAGTTTGTGGGGTTTTTTGCTTTTGCTTGTTTGTTTTTGCTTGTTTGTTTTTTAAACATAGTCAGGGTTGCTGGAGATTTTTATAGAAATAAGCAGATTCTTTCTTGGGACTTATAGCTTGTATGCATTTTGTGTTGTCAAAGACAATGAATTACTTAGGGTCAGCAACAATACTGGAATAGCAGCTGATGAAGTAGCTCTGCAGGCTTCAGCACTTGTGGTTCCTCCTGAGCACAGCATGTTCACAAGTTCAACCTTGTATGCTAGATATTAAATTAAAGCCATAGAAAGGCTAATTAGTAGGTTAGCTGTTGCCTATGTGTTTATAATCAGAACACAGCTCTGGATATTGGTCTCAAACCCATTGTGTTTGAGATGGAATATGAGATGATCATTTTGGGAATGTAACAACCATATGTTCACCCTGTGCTAGACAAACAGATTCACTTGGTACTACTTAGTTGACCAATTTTTCGTGACATTTTGGAGATTTTGATAAAAGGGTGTCACTTTTGGGTACTAAGTCACATGCTTGGAAGCTAGGTTTTGCCCCTGGAATGCTGCCATGATCACAAAGACAGTGATCCAAGAGACATTGCCTATATGCCTAAGGAAAGATGACAATTCCTTAAGGACTCAGTGTGGAGTGAGACAGAGGGTGATCCAAAGCTCATTCCACCTTGATCTGCTGCCTTTGTCTTCAAGAAAATGTTGCTACACCCATAGGAGAAGAAGGCAAGTGCATGGAGGCACACCTCATGCCCAGAAGAAACACTGCATACGTGGGCTGTACCCACATCACCAGAAATGGAGAAGACCCAAATCAGAAATAAGGCCCAGGCAGACCCAAAAGGCCTTGCCTGACCAGGAGTGCTTTGAGACTGCAGCCAAACAGCTCTCAGGATTCAAAGGGGTGCCTATAGTGAATAATTAGAAACTTGCACCAGTCCTGTAGTACTGGTTCTTGGCTGAGTTACAACTGCCCTCTGTGTGCTGAGATACTGACCTCAGTCAGCATTCTCAGGACTGCTCCCAGCAGTTTTTGTATCTGCCAGATAACCAATATTTTGGCAGATGTTTAAGACCTGTATGTGTGTATGTGATATTTATTTCTATATCCTGAGTTGTAGTGTTCTGTGAAACTTCTGTCAAGACATTAGTATGTGTCAAATTTCAAGTCAAGGGATTTTGACTTCCATTATACCTGTTATTCTACTGATTTCCCTCCCCTCCCTTTGGCTTTCAGAGAAAATGAAGGCCAAAAAGCAAATGCAAAAATACTCAAGTGTACAGAGAAAGAAAACAGACCTCACTTCTTATCCAGTTAGTTTCCAGATCTATTCATACCCTTTACATCAGTGGATTATTGAGTACAGCTGACAAGTATGAAAGAGTAGCTTCAGATGGGCGATAGTTTAGGCTGATACAGGCAACTCTGCAACTTGACAGTCTGGGAGCTAAGAAGGATTTGAGGGGAAGGATGAAAGTCTTGCCCCCATGTCACCCCTACTAGCAGCACAGTTTACTACAGACCCTACACTTATGGTATTTTGCTGGTTGTACAGCTAAGAAGGTGAAATAAATGTGGAGGTTTTTTTCGGAGCAAGGCCAGCTCTTCCACAGAACAGCAAGGCTAATTGTATCCATGACCATTTTCTGTCTTGGACTTCTAATCACTTTACCAGTCTTGAAGGATGTAATAAAACTAAAATAAGTATTAAGCTGAAAACAATTGAATTATTTGAACAAGGAGAGTAGAGATGCAGATTTTCCAATCCGCATAGAGCAGTAATGAAATAAAGGTTGGAAAGCCAGATTTGGAGGAGTTTTCAGTTCTTGAAGTGGGAAGGAATCCTCTGTGCTGAAGCCAGAATCTTTGTCATGTGTAACCTAGTACCATGTTCTGCTTTAATATGTCTGTGGTGTCTTTGCAATGATTATCTATACCAGAACTATGTCCAGAATGATGCCCTGCCTCCTCTTCAGACCTGTAGTGCTCTTCACTCTTGAAAGTCACAGTGACTCTCATAATTTATTCAGTGTAATATTTACACATAGATCTAAATTCTGTTTTGCTACAAAGTTACATCAACAATAACAAAGTGGGAAAAATCAAAATTTAGGTGATGGGGGTTATTCCTGTTCTTGGATGTTATATATAAATTATATAAAAAACACCTATTGAGTCAGGAAGATGCTGGGTAAGGTTACACCTTTTCAATATTCCAATACCTTGTTTTTCTCCTCTTCTCCTTTGCTGGTGTTTTATATTGCAAGCATCTCAGAGGTGCTAATGTCCAGCTTCACTTGTTCTGGAAATTCAATTCAGAAGGTAATTCTACTGAAGATCCTCTGGAAGTGAAAGCCAGTAATGCACCTTGATGATCTATGGATGTTTGAACTCCTCAACAATATTCAACCATAAGACCTATCTGAGTTAGCAGATAAGGTATTATTACAAGAGCTCCAGTGGTAGAGCCTGTGCTTGAGAGGAAGAAGGTCTAAAGGATGTTTTGGGCAGATAAAAGTTAGAATAACCAGGAAGAAAAGAGAAAGTATGGATAAAATAGCTAGCTAGACTATGTAGAAGGGGGTAGTAGTAAAGTAGTAATTGAAGAGATGTTTATACTATTTTACTGTTTATAGTATTTTCTGTAAAGTTCATTATGGGGAAAAGAATAAGAGTTAATTATGTCAGACGTTGTGCTGGGGCTGTTCAAGTGGTGAGCCCATGATAAGGACCATAAAAACTCTCCAGTAACAACTACAGGAAAATAGTTCACTAAAGGGAAGTCCAGAGACATGGAGTCTCTGCAACAGTCAAAGTCTGCAGGATTTGAATGATTTTCATTCAAATGCAATTAGCAAGCACAGGTCAGTCCCTAAGTGTGACACTTGCTCTATACTTGTGGAAGGGCAGTTGTGCAAGCTCCCACTTCTCTCCTAGGGATGTCCTCTGCTCTTCTGGCCCAAGATGCTGACGGGGAAAGCATTTTCTGTGCAGTATCTGTCTTGGTAATTTATAGCAAATAATTGCTGTAGTATTTTCTTGTGATTCTATGTGTTATGTGGCCAATGCCCTATCTCACCATCAAGATAGAATTGCTTTCTATTCTTGCAAGTACAAATGCTATGGGGACTGTGTTGAAGTGCTGCTCTGCTCTGAGATTCGACTGGGCCAGATATATCTCCTTTCCACTGCAGCTGTAAGGGTGAACAACCTGAGCAAACCCATTCTCTTCATTTGTGCCTCCATAGCCCCCTAGGGTTGGCAAAGTGTTTAAGGAATGTTACACTTCTGAGGGATTAATATCACCCTCTCCTTCGGGACTTCTGACTTATGTGCTGAAAACTAAGCACTGGCCTTAATGTAGTGTTTTGTCCCCCATCAAAGATTAAGGAGAAGGAGTAATGGCTCAGTGCATTACCTGGCCAGCTACTTTCCTAGTTCACTCTTTCCACTTTGTTGGCAACTCCAAATGGCTGCCCTAAGCCAAGGGGGAAGCACCTGTTCTACTTTGTTGTGCTATTAGGCATATTTCTGCAGCTGTGCTTACATTAGGTTTGTTCCACTGCGACCTCCTTGAAAGGCTAAGTGCAATTTAGCACAAGTAAGAGTTGCAGAATAGTCTTCAAAGACTCTTTCATGTTGTATTTTTATCTTTGTCCAAAGATAGGCTAGTTATATCCATAAAGCTGTGATTTCTCTTTGATAAACAAGGTTCCTTAAGATTCTCAAGCAGTTTAATAACATCTATGACAGAACCTCCTATTTATGGTGCTAATCAAAACCCTTTGGGATCCCTACAGACCAAATACCTAAGCTGCTGTCTCTACATCTTTTCTATCTTTATTCTCAGCTAGGGTCCCCAAGGCATCTTATAGACATATTCTCTATGAAGTTATTTTCACTTTTTGTATTTTGTTAGAGCTCACAAAAATATCTATCAGTAAAATAGTTGTTCTAACCTCACATAAATGTACTGATAACTTAATTCTCACAGTATCCTGCCAGACTTTTAAATATTCCATTATTTATTTACTACTAATTAGATGGATTTTTTTTTAAACCAAATAATCTCTTCTTACAGTTTCCATTATTCCAGTTTCCTGTTGATGATAACAGGAAAATGTGGATGATATGGTGTGGAATAATGAGCCTGCTGAATAAAAAATAAGGTCAGATTTCTTCTATGTAATAATATAGCAAAGATAAGATGTTAGATATCCTTCTTTGCTACTGTTTAAAATGTATTGACCTCATCCAGGGATGCTGGATTCCTTGGATACATGCAGATAGTTTTCAGAGATCATTACAAAGGTACCATTCCAATAGCAGCAAAATATAACTAATAACAACAGGGTCCAAAAATCCAAGTTCTTCAAGCTGTCATGAAATGTTCAAAGCCTTTTTGATTGCTGAATTATCTGCTTGAGATGTGGCTAGCAAGTTACTGCTTTTTCTCCTGACAGTCAGATGGTATAATCAGAACCTACATGACATATTTGTCTGTCTTTAACATTTTATCACATTGCTCTGTTCTTTCATCTAGAAACTAGTACTTGTCCTTCTATGCAAATGTACCTATCTATTCATTAGTCTGTCAGAATGTCTATAAATATTAGATTGTTTTGAGGAGGCAGTGCCTAATTTGTCAAATGAAAATATTTTTCTCCAGCTTTCTAGCACACAACTGTGATGGATGCAGTCAAACCCAGAAGTTATAACTATTTAGCTGGTGGGTGCTTGAAAGTGTGTCACACAAATTACCCAGCTGGAGAGAATTGAAACCACAGTGAAAATCCTGTTATTATCTTCAAAAACATATGGACTGAAAAAAAAAGTATTGACTTCACGTGGCAGTTGAGGCCCATTTTTAATGACTTTTTCAGTCACCCATGCGTAGGAGCTCAGTCGATGTATGGAGTACCCTGAATGATATTTCAATCCTTACATTTCACTGAAGATCTATTTTCTTTCTTGCCCTCATTGAAACCTCTTAGACTATCTGGTTACAAAATGTCTCCAAATATCCTCCGGCAGCCAAGTGAAAGTAGTAAAGTGGTTTTGTCTCTTTTGCCTCTTTTCCAAAGTGGAACCATTCTGAAATCCATCAAGCGGCATAACAGCAACACGTTGTGCTTACCCTGAAATAGAAGAGGCGTAAAATGATGTTGGCAGCAAGAGTCATTATTAAGAGTGCCTGTCCTTTGTCAGATAGCTTTGGAAGAAGAGAGAGACATAGCATGGAATGATATTCACACCGATAACCACATGTCCATTTGTGCTCATACATACACTTTTCAGAACACTGCAGTGTGCACTGACAGCCTGCAGAAGATCAGCTTCAAAAATTTCCTTTGAGTAATTTCTTAGCCTCCAGCAGTGTCTGGGAAAAGTGGTTGTGATCAAACTGAAATGTAAAACTGCGATACTATAAATACTAGCAAAATTTACTTCATGGAAAATATCTTTCTCTGATATGACATCAAGTTCTTATTGAAGACAGTAAAATCAGTGTTGTATTGACATTTATTTTGTATCTATTTTGTGTTAAAGGATGTTGATAACTGCTTACTCTAATCATTTCTGCCTCAGGTAAATATTGGTATTGTCCTGAAAGAAAAGCTTATTTTCATATTACATTAGGGTTTTGTGTTTTGGGGTTTTTTAAATTATTTCTACTCTGATCTGTGGTCAGTCATACACTTTGATATAACCTTCATTGATTTCCCTGCAAACATTTCACTGGGTTAAAAGTACCCAGAATATTCCATCCTTAGATGAAAAAATGCCCAACCTGTCTTTCCTGTCTACATAAGTTTCCTGTTTTGTAAGTCTCCAATAATGCACCTCAGTCTGGGTATCAGTTTTCTGCTCATCCTCAGCCCAGTGCCTTCAAGCTCTACTGCAGCAACGTGAAAACAGGAATAAGGAATTAGGAATCTGTGTGCAGTTTGATGACTGGATAGTCTGGAGGTCCTAGAGGTGCATTTTCAGTCACTTGGTTAATAGCCACTACCAATTTGTCCTCCTGAGGAACAGTTAGGGAGCAATCATAGCAGCCTGTATCCCACTGGTAGTTAGGAAGTTTCCATTCCTAAGCATGGAACTACGCAGCCTGCTCACAGGTCTCAGACACATTTTGACACCTGCCTGGGGTTGGAGAGGTATCTTGACTGTTGGTCCCATTCCTCAGTGTGTCTAAGATGCCACGAAGCATCTGTGAACAGTAGTGTCATGAGCTTTTTGTATCTTAGATATGACCTTTAATCCTAGACCAGAGATTTTCAGGGCCTGAATGAGAAATATGCATACTACTTCTTTTTCAATCCATAGCTCTGTTTTTCTTTCTTTACATAAGCTGGACAATGAGTTCCCTTCTAGAGTGTCAAGGATTTCCAGCAGAAAATATCCAGCATATACCTTTTTATTCTGCACTGTTTTCTTATTGTAAGGCTGCAAAATGGGGAGGATTAAGAATTCTGAAGTTCTGTATTCTTTTCTTTCAAGAAAATGCACTACATTTTGATGGCTTTATTATTGAAGAATTAGGGACAATAAAGCTACTTTAGAGAGGAGAATTGGTTCATTCACTGCAGTGCTTACTAAATACCTGCATATTTCTATTATGAATATTAGCCTCAGAAGGATGGAGATATCTCCTTTCTTCCTGACAGAGGCTCTGCCAGTGATTCTCAGCCACATGAGGTTGCATCTCTGGAGGAAAGAGTTTGAGTTATGAGTGATCATTCTTCAGGGTTTTTTCTGATTTTTTTCATTGTCATCATTGATCTTGTTCTTATTTACATGTACAAGACCAGATGTGCACAGGAAAAATGAGGCAATTACACATATGACCACCAGATAAATGACTGCTTGTAAGTGCAAATGTTATTTTCACTAACAGAGTGGATGGCTAGGGACCTGTTAAATATTTGGCCTATAAATGGCAGCTGGTGACAAGCTATTAACAAAGGAGAGTAGCAGATTGGTTTTGTTGGGACAACAAGCTAGGCAGTTTCAGTGGTGCCATGTTCACCCACAGAAGGGAAAGGACAGACACCAGAAATGTCTTATTGTGGGTTTTATTCACACCCCTTTTCTCTTTAAGGTAAAGAGAATAAAATAGTGGCTGTAGTAACAGTTAAAAAGGTATTTGGAACAGAAAAAGAGCTGTCTGGTACCCCTATCACTCTTCCTTTGTTGCAGTTCTTCCTAAATATGTGATTTCGATTTTGGGGTGTTTGTTTGTTTGTTCTTTTTTCCTTTTTTTCCTTTTATTTATTTTCTTCCAATAATGAATCTATACAGTAATTTTCACAACCTTTTAACAGAAAGTGGTTAAATCTTCAAGTGAGGGTTAAATCATCCAGTTGAATAAAGCATGGGAAATACTGAGCAGGCTAGGTATATGAGCCATTTTTTGACAGTCAATGATTAAAAAGAGAGTTTAAAAGTCCTAAATAAATAACACACAGAGAAGAATTATGAATTTAACAAAAGCAGCAGTGTGATAAAGGAGGAGTCTCTTATGTGTTACTGGTTCCAATAAACAAGTAGTTTAAACAAAAAGTTTAAATAAGTAAATCTGCAGTAAATATAGACAAGGAGGAAATAGCAAAGCAAAATTTGAGAGAGTAATCATTTCAGCCAGGCTGAAAGAGTGTTCTACAAACTAAATGTTCAGGATAATTCTGTTGCTGTACTTCTATTGGAGTAGAAAATCTGAGTTTAAGAATCAGGAAAAGGCTGTGCCTAGGCTACAGCTTGACTTGTTGAACATCAACCTCACATATCAGCCCTAAAAGAAGCCTTCAGCTGGATAAGGATGAGCTCCTCTTAAGGGCAAGATTCCTTTCACAGGCATTATGTTGAACACAGCTCCCCATTTTATGGAGAAATGTTGGAGAGCTGTTTAAACAGTTGAAAATTATATAAAACACAGTAAAGTTTTTCAGGATCACATCTTTCCAGTACAATATTCCTCTGCCTTCTTTTCAGGGTAATGCTAAACATTCAGAAATTATAGGTGTTAGATTCCCTGATGCTGACAGAGTGCAAATATGGAGATTTCCTCCATTCACCACGAACCAAACATTTTAAGATAACTAAAAATAAAGTCTAAAGAAAGCTTTTGTAAACCAACAGGACTGAAGCTGAAGGTACTCATCTGACAAGTGTTCATAGGAGCACCTATCCAGGGATCATAACATGAATAACAGAAAACTAATGAGACATATTCAGGAGCCAGAAGCCTTTTCTGTCCCTTCTACCACTGTCCAAAAGGCTGCTGAATTGTGAATTATGAGCCTGCTGAAACAGGGGCAGCAAGGAGGCACAAGTGGTCTGTGCTTGCCTGGGGGAAGGCAGCTGTAGGGTGCCACTGCCACTGCCACTGCCTGCCCTTGTGCCTGCCCCTCCCATGCAGTGCTACAGGGAAAGAGTGGCTGGAAAGCTGCTCAGTGAAAAAGGGTCTGGGGGTGCTGGTCAAGAGCCAGCTGAGCAGGAACCAGCAATGTGCCCAGGTGGCCAAAAAGGCCAATGGCAGCCTGACCTTTATCAAAAATTATGTCACCAGCAGGACCATGGCAGTACTTGGCACCAGTGAGGCCACACCTTGAGTGCTGTGTTCAGTTCTTGGGCCCTCACTGTGAGAAAGACATTGAGGTGCTGGAGGGTGTCCAGAGAAGGGCAAGAAGCTGGTGAAGGGTCTGGAGCACAGCTGCTGTGAGGAGCAGCTGGGGAAGTTGGAGGTGTCTAGTCTGGAAAAGAGGAGGCTCAGCCACTAGTTGAGCCACTCTGCCTTTCCCACACACCAGAGCTATTTTACATGAAGATCACTGTTTTAAATGAGAAGGGATTAAATACCTCATATTCCTGTGCTTGGAGTTCTAAACAGTGTTGAATGCTCATTTTTCTTAATGAAAAATGCATTTAAATAAAGTAGGCTTTTCTCATTTTGTTGTAACTATCATAACACTACAGATTGCTCATAATATGCGAGTGCCTACATATATTTGGAAGCGTGGCTACTATCATGTTGACTATAAATCTGAATTAACAGAGATACATGATTTATGTGCATATGATGTAAGCACTCAAGAGGCAGGCTATTTGTAAGAGAAACACAATTCTTTTATTAACTTCTAAAAGCACCCTGCTTGCTCCCTTGGGAATTCAGAGAACATGTGCATATATAATTGCATAAGAGCAGTGCAAATAGGAGTGTGATTATAGGAAATACAATTCTGTTTACTATCTATAACATCTTTGATTGTTGATTATTCTCGTCTAGGTGCCAAAAGGAGTCAGAATACTGCCAGGAGTTAGTTCAGGACAGCAGATCATAATGAGTATAATTGTGATCCCTTTATATGGAGAAAAAGGTATTTTTTTTCTCTGTCTTCAAAACTGGAAGTAAATCTTAATTTGCTCTGTATGGAGCAAAATCAACTATCTACTTGCAACAGAGACCCTACCGACTTAAAGACAAAAAATGAGTTCATATTAAAGGACCCTGATTCAACATATTTGGGCTCAATCACTGATTTTTCCACTTGGCCTTTGACATGTCACCTAATTTCCCTGCTGAAATTCTTCTGTGAAACTGATTATTAATATTAATGTCTTTAGCTAATTTATTTAGAGAATATGGAGAATCTAGAAGGGTGGGACTGTGCTGTGGAGGAACCACTTTATTACAACTAGCCTCCTATAAGAAGGACCTAGTCCAAAATCCTGCTGTGCCTTAGATTTCTGTTAGCAAACAAGAGAAATGAGGTCTCCTGATCTTCAACACATGCTAGAAAGCCTGCTGATTTAGTCAACAATGGCTCATTATCTAAAGTGTTTATTGGATTCATTAAGCACTGAAAGCTGTGGATGAAAAAGAACGGTGTGCTTTAATTTCCTCATTCTTGAGGCCACTTTTCTCTTTCTTCACACTGACATTTCTGCTTTAATTAAATGTTCATCTCCTCCTTGTGACTTCTGCATATGCTATTTCAACAGCATAAAGTGATGTTTCTTTGTGGCAAAAATGTGTCTAGATTGCTTGTGTTTTGTGTCTTGTGTTTTAGAGATTACTTACTGGGAATGTCCTCCTAAATATTCCACTTAAGGGGTATTTGTCTGATTTTCTGCTCTGAGTAAAAAAGTATTGCCTGCGACTGGCTAGACAAGCCTGCTGTGCAGAATTGATTTTCATGTTTTATAAGGTACTGATGACCCCGTGCTTTTGTTGCAAGTTGTTTGCCTCTTGATGGTCTCTCTTTCACATCAAAAACCCAAGCAGCAGTAGCAAGCTGATCAACATTAGAACTTCAGCAACTACAAATACTGAAGCCCTTGAAAGAGAGGACAACTAAGTGTTTAAAATATTATTTTTAGGCATTTTCACCAGTTTGGTGTATTTGAGGACTGACAGTAACATCAGTGTTTTATGTTGCCTGCCTAATTATTTGCCTTAAAAAGCTAACCTATAGTGGGATTGATATCCAGCAGTGGGGATATTATTTGAATACAAACCTTCTGAAGACAGATGAGCCAAATTAATTTTTCAATACCACTGAATTCAACCCAACACAAATTCTACATTTGTTCCTCCATAGCATTTTGAAGAGGGCTGCACTTTGTAGTTCAGACTAAATGAGAAAGACAGAATACTCTGGGAGTTCAGGTTTCAGCTCAGCTGTCTTTCATTCTTCCTTTTTTCTTTTTTTTTTCCTTAGTATTTGAAATAATTTCTTACTGTTTACTATTTTTCAGCATTCTTCTATTCTACTGCATATAACAAATTGGAGGTGAAAATTCACAAAAATTATACTTTCAGATTTCCTGTCATTTATCATTAAAGTCAAGTTACTGATAGGTACTTGTTCTTAAAACAGAGAATAAGAGCATCTGGAATGTTTTTTTTTTTTTCTGGAATAGCAACAAAAAACTTGAGGTGACTTTCTCACAGGGGCCTGTGATGCTATCAATACTTGCTTTGAAGTGCAGTTCTGGAAAGGAGTATTTTCTTTCTATTCAAACTTAATTCATAAGACTACTTTTCATAGCTTTGTACTTGTCAAGGCTCATTGAGTAAAAGTCTGAGGCAGTAAAGTGCTATAACTATCTCAGCACGTCCTTCTATCCATCCTTATTTAAGATCTACAATTACTTCTGGCTGTATTTTCTTTTTTTTTACTTTCAATTTCTTTCTGCAGTTAATTTTTATCTTTATATTCATTACTGTATTAGTTGCTTAGAAAGGTCTTATTTTTATGGTCTTGATGCAGATTTTCAAAAGCAGTTCATTAAACACAAGGTAATATTATTTTTTATCCTAAAATTTTCATGGGGAAAAAAAAATCACATCATTTTAATAAAGACTATGTTTTACTTAGCTAATGTGTAAGAGGTCCAAGTCTTATTCTCCAGTAGTGGAACAAAAATATTTATATTGTGGTATTAAGAAACCAAGTTCTTATCCCTGTATTTTATACAGAAAACAAAAGATTTATGTTGGATACCAGAAATCCAGATCTGGATCAAAATCCAGAATGCTTTCTTTTCCCCCTTTTTCTGTGTTCTAGAAGATCTTATCTTTTTCAAATTTTGAAGCTGTTGGCAGGAGTCACCGAGATTACATGCATCCTTTGACTTATGGCTCTCTTCTGAAAACTTCTGAAGAGCTTAAATGTCAGCAGTTTGTCAGCCCTAGTGGAAAAAAAATTGATCCTCAATAAGTGAACAATGGTTTAGGAAATAGGAAATACTGTTTTAAATTTGGTAGGATAAATCTCCGTTCCTGAGAATTGCATTGAACCTGAGAAAGGTTGATGCTGTATCTCATTTATAGAACTAAGTTTTGATCTTTTCCTTGTTAGTATTATGGTTCAGAATTATAGTGAACTTGTTTTTTTATTTAATATTATTACTATTAATGAAATTATTAATGTTTAAAATTTAAGTTAATTTAATTGGTTTAATTAAATTAATTACTTTAATTAAAGCAAGAAAGCCTTATTAATTGAGTTCTTCAGTCTTTTCACATCCCCTTGGAAGCCTTTTATTCTCAGTAAAAGCACTTCATGGTGTGCAGTAGTGGTACAGGGAGAAAGGTGTCCACTGGTACTTGGAAGTATACAGTTTGTATCAAAAATATGGATATTACTCAGCAAGTTTGAGGAAGCCTCAGACTGAAGTCACACAGTGTCCAGGATGCTTTGTATATTAATCCTCTTTTATGTGTCTTCTTAATTTGCTGGTTTTAAACTTGTTAAGAGCTTTTCACGTGCTTAAATTACAATCAGTTATAGTTAAAGAGATGATTGCATCACTCAGATGGTAATAGGCATATGCTATTTAGGGGTAGATAAAATTTTTAAGTATCTCAGATGGGCATTTTCGCTCTGGTCTTCTTTCAGTGGTTTCAAATGTGAAATATTTTTAATGAGCAAGGAAAGATATTCGCTTTCTAAATCCTTGGGGTTTCAGAAATATGTATCTTCATAATTTTCTGCCATTTTGCTCTTTTTGGTTGTTCTATTGTTAGAAGCTGTGTTTTAAAAATATCTGAACTCGCTTTATGATGGGAAGAAGTGTTTTGGAAGAGTAGGAGTTGATGAGGGAGAAAAGCCTTGACTATTCTGTGAGGACAAATAAAAGAATTGGTTCTAAGGAGACAATCAGGAAGATAAAAAACAATGTTTGGCCTCAGACTGAGGATTAGATCTGTTTTATTTGCTCTTACCAGGAAAAGTCTGACTTTATAAGTGGCTAATGGAAGCCCATTGCTTCAATTTCAGGAGTAATTCAGTAATCTGCTAGAGTGTGTATTTCAGAGTGAGATAGATTTCTTTTGCTGTTACCATTTTCCTCACAGTCCTTCGGAGGTGGGATAAGATCTGGACCTCAGCAGTGGAGACACTAGCCATGCCCAAGTCCCTTCCTGCATATAAATTCTTCCCCAAAACATTAATTTCTCCTCCTTTCTGTTAAGTTCTTTCCTGGCCTGTCCCAGAGTTAAAAAGGAAGGCTTTGTATCTTTGTGTTTCCCAGGTAAATTTTTCCAGCTGTGTTTCTTGTTGTCTTCTCATCAAGTTGGTCTCTTTAGAGGATTGGCATTCCCAGTGTGTAATACAGCGCTCAGTTGTCACTAGCCTTGATGTACCCACTGAGAAGTTGAAAGTTTGCCATCAGGTGGCTGTCCTAACTAGGAGATGATCACTGGAGTTCTACATTTTAGCTAGTCTTGTGCCATGCAAAAAATTTGTTTACATCCTCTCCTATGGAGGCCGAGTTCTACAGAAGAACAAAGCACAGCAGAGGATAACCAGCTCTGCATTCATACTGAAGACTGGAATTTCATGCAAACGCCCCTGAAGGACCACACTGGGTCACATTCATAAGCTTGAACAAATCCTCCAATGTGTTATGGATTTTTCTCTCTCTGTCTCTCTCTCTCTTTTTTTTTTTTTTTTTAAGATGAGTCATTTTAATATTCTGAATGTAACTTCTTTAGTCTTTGCATATTATGTTAGAGGTCATGATTAGGAAGCAATAAAAGAAAGTAATTGTGCAGTAATATGTACTCACATTCCCTTTCTTATTTCTCTTACTATTTGCTAGTGATACTTCTTACTCTGGAAATTTGAATTATTTCTTCTAGATTTCTTCTAATAATGTTTAGTTGCAATGTGTGCCTTGTGTCCTTGTTTTAGACTTTCCTTAACTGCACTTTCAGCAAAATACACAATTTAAATTGCAGAGAGACGGCCTTAAATAATGAAGTGTCATTAGAGGTTTCTTGCCTGTGTTCATTATAGCTGATATTTTTCAGCTTTCTCACATTGTGCTGTAGTGGTAAATGCTTCCTTTATGCCTCTGACCTTTAATACATTCATTAAATTTAATGAGTTTAAAATGTAAAAGAAAAATCATCTTGCCAAACAGAATCATCAGGACACTTATTTAATAGGAAAAAGAGGACCAGATTCAAAGCAGTTCTATACAAAAGTGCTTTGTACTTCTTCTACCTGCTATGATATTTTGTTGATACAGTATGTTCAGTCTGCAAAGCTGAAGGAAAAATAACAGCAGACACTTGAATGCCATTCTCCCCACATGGGGTAAGAGAATTTGCTATTTTTCATGGTTAACAAGGCAATGTTTATGTCCAGTTGTGACCAGAGTCTACTACAAAATGTAAAAAGTGTCTTGTCAGAGGAATCAAATCTGGTTTGTAATTTTTTCACCTTTTATTTTATAGGAAGACTTTAGCCACTGCTGCCTTAGTTTTGATTACTGGTAGTTCTTGAAAATTGTGCCAAAGTAATACACTATGAAAATTTTACTTGCTTGTCCTCTTGATAAAGCTCTCCCTATTGTATCAGTCTAGCACGGTTTGGGAGTGGGACACGCTCCCTGTGCTGCGTTACCATGATAGAGACTCCATCTATAGTACCACTGCAGCAGAAACCTCCTTTCCAGGGACAGATTCTGCAAACTGCTATCTCTCACTTTGTTGTACTGGAGAGTACTAAAGTCCTTCTACAGACATGCAGGTGTTTTGTTGGTGAAGAGGAGAGTGGGCTCTTGCCAGTCTTTGCTGCAATTATTTATTTTTTTTTCTGTTGGGTTTGAGAAGAGATTAATAAATTCAGACTGCAAACCTTGTAGCTTCTGTTATCATTTTAGCAGTCAAAATTTTTAGCATGTGCGCAGAAACTGCAAGAAGTGAACGAGGTGTGGCACAGTATCAGCAGTGACATTGCTGACATTGCCTGGGTTTCTCCTGGACTAATCACACTTGACATGATCCCACTTGTGTCCATGGGCTCTTTGCCCCAGCTTCTCCTCCAACATTCACAGGTGCTCTCCTACCCTCTTCCCGAACAGGGTGTCCTGATACAAACATGTTGATTCGTACAAGCAAAACCAGAAAAATAGCCTGGAGTCAAGTTATATTTGCCACTATTGGATTATTCATTCTGTTCATAAGGCACATTTTTATCTGCTTCTCTTTGCCTTGATCATTTAGACAGTAAACTCCCTGGGACAGAGACTGGTTTGCAGAAAGATCATATTCAGCTACTAGCAAGGGTGCTGAAGCAGCCGAAATAAGGACACATTATAATCAGCAGATAGGACTAATAGGGAGTGACTCTATTTCTTATTTCCTCATGATTTACATGCCATCTTGAGGCATGCATGATGATGAACTATCTTGTAAAGGAGAATCAGCCATACGCTTTAAATATTAATGTTGTATAGACTTTTAGACCATAAAAAGAGGTAAGATACAGCCTTTTTACTCACTAGGTTTATGGAGGTCTTCAAAGGGTTAAATATTAACATATTGACATTTTGTTGAAGTGTTCATAAGAAAGTGGAAAATCAGAGAGAGGAATTAGCTCACAGTAATGCTTTGTGTGATGTATTTAGCATTTGAAGCAAAAACACAAAACTTGTGCAAAGCCACTACATATATATGATTTTTGGGCATGATCAGAGGATAAAGATAACTGTATTGATGATCTCCTAAACTTCTCAATGACACCTCTGACCATTTCAAAATGCAAGAAATATTAGATGTCTGAACAAATTTTTCTACTGCAAGGAAGTTGTATAAAAGCATGGGGACATTTTTTTCATTTAACATCATGCAAGTCCACTGCCTAGACAAATCTGCAGAACTGGTACATCAGCTTTAGAGTCTTCTGAGGGAAAAGAGTATTTTGTTTCTGTTTAATCCTACCATTCTTTAATCTGACACTGTACCATGAGCCAGCACTTAAGTTCAGGGTAGCTTTGACAGGTTTCATGCTTTATAACTCTATTTTCCCTCTCTAATTCTTATATCTTAAACCTATGACTTCTTTTTCTGTTTTCAAACTCATATTTGGGCAAAAGTCATTCTAGCTTAATCTTATTGGAGATTTATGAAAAAGGGCTTTGTATGTATTCAAGTAAGGGTGTTGTGAATTGGCTCAATAAAGCTCAAATGGCTTTACAGTAGCTATTGTCTAGTCCATAATACTGCTCTGAACATAAACTATGGCATTATACTGGAATTAACCAGCTTGACAGATGACTTTAGTCTTGTTTTGAATACACTGATTGACATGTCGTTTTGACCTGAAAATAATAATGGAATGCTGGAAAGAGTCTACAAATTTAAGCATCAAAGAATTGCTCAATTTATTTCAATAGTCTTCAGCCTTTATAATACAACTGCAGAATACATTAAAGATTATTTTAGTACTAGATTATCATCTAACTGAAAATATTATTTCCATGCCTATTTAGAATATTATTTATTACGGCCTTTACTTATGCTGTTAGTAAATTCAAAGCTGAGGAAAACACTATATTATCTGGAAAACTAATTAGATTTCATATTAATTCTTACCTCTCTCAGTTGCCTACAGTCTGAAAATGGATAGCATGAAAAATACTTTTTCTAACAAATTTGTTTTATCATTTGGATTTTATTGAGTACATTAGCAGAGAGGAGGCATTAAGATGGTCTGCCCTGATTTTGGTTAGGAGGTACATTCTTTACTTTCTAGCATCTAATGAATTCTGACAGGTCCAGCTTGTCTGTTTCCTCCTGCTTGGAATGGTTTTAACTCACGACTTTCATTTTCTTGTTTTTAGTTGGCCCATGGTATTGTGTGCTCATATGGAGTGCCATAACTCGATATCTATATATTGCTTTTCTAAGGAGTACTTTGTGTTTAACATCAACTTCTTTCTACTTAACTGCTTTGTATCAAGAATATCTTGTGTTACCATCATTGTCCTTTGTATTGGTTTAAAAAACTGAAAATCTTGAAAGTACAAAATAGATCACATGCCTTTGTCATGGATTGCCTCTGCATCCATCTCTGTTCTCCTTGGTATGATTTAAGTAGGGTGTTCTGGGTTTTTTTTTTTAAGTAGTTAGCAATTTTACATCCCTCAATTTTCTCAGTTTTATCTTTTCCACATCTGTAGCAAGGCTGTTCCTTTTTTTAGCATAAGCAACCAAAAATATAGACAGTGATTGAAATTCATTTTCATTCCATTGTGGTGATATAATTTTCTTTGGGTTACAGTACTCAAAATATACTTACAGACTGCACTGGTATACAATCTGATATTTTTGCTGACATTCATTTTGCTCAATAACGGCAATAGTTATTCCAGGGTTATGGTATATTAAAAGGAAGCAGCACTTATCACAATGCCTCTTAAAAAAATTAAAAACCCTTTCAGTGTTCTTATTTAATAATCTCTCCCTATTTCATTCTTTTGATATATTTAATTCCCTGACTTTCTTACCTGCACAATTCTATTAGCTTGAGTGGTGGATTTTGTGTTTTGCTTTTCTTCACTTCCATTTACGGTTTACTGTTCATCCTTCTAATTTACATCACTCTCGACTTTCCACTAATTTAAAATTAAAATTTTCACTTTCTATCCTCACATCAGCCAGGAGTAGTGAACAACACTTAATTCCAGCACACTGTAGCAGTTGAATCAGCCTCTGTGGCACTGAGTCCAGTCACACTCACCCATCACATGAGATTTTATAACTAGTTTTTTTCCTTCCATACCCAAACTTCCTAAGATCTGATGATCTTCCTCATAATGAAGAGAGCCAATGGTATTAGAAGCCATGGATGTATTTTTCATTAATTTTCTAGTGGTGCTCTGAAAGTAATTCTCAAATTCACAGAAATTCTCATTGGTCTTCTTTCCTTTTCTCTGGATGTTGCTTATGAAGAAGAAGAGCCATAAAAATTATGACTAGCATTGCCTGCACCATCATCACTAAGACAGTACACTGAGTAGGTGGCAGCTCTGAAGTCAGGCTTTATCAGAAAATTCTCAAATATTTGGTGATTACCCTAGCACAAACTATCAGGGCAGCCCTTTCCTGTGAAGAATTGCTATGTATCCAGGCAAATGCCTCTGTGGTAGGAAATCCCCACTGCACTGGAGTTATACAATAAACTTCAGGCAGGCATTTGTGCTCCATTTTTCTATAGAGTAGTGACGAGATTATAACTATGCAGTTCAAGTTTTATTTAATCACTGATGGAATTTCTTTTAACAGAATAGCATTTCTTTTATTTGGAGAACCCTGAACAATATAAAATTATATTTCCCTTAGCAAAAGGTGATTGCTAGTGACAGACTGGCAGGAGGACAGCTGTATTCTAGGACTTAATACTGCTCTGACAAAATGAATGGAATGATGCTGTTTTTTACCAGAGGAAGGCTGATCCCACAATTTGCTTCTGCTGCTTGGCAGAAGGAGAGGGAAAGTGTAAAGTTCTTTGGAGGTCAGGGCATAAGTTAAGGCTCTTCATAAGTGCAGCTGCTCCAATGTTAAGCACTGGTGTGGTAGCACCTCTCCAACTTCATCCTCTAGAATTAATCTGGTGAGCCATTGCTGAATTTCTGAGACAAGTGAGCCCTCCTGCAGGCAAACTTGGGCTTGGAGGAACAGAGTCTTGCTCCTTGTAGCAAGCCTGGTTTGAGCTGGCTCACCTTTCCCAGGACACTCCAGCCTGCCTGGCAGCAGATCACACCCCTATCCCATGGGCTACTGTTCAGGTCTCCCCACATCAGGACTTGAACGTCTGGTTATTACAGAGTTCTTCAGGTTGCTCTCTATTTTCTTGACAATACCTCCATACATTACGCTTTCTGTCTTAAGCTGTGCTACTCCAGCTGTCATTATCCCAAAGCAATCACAAGAGCAGAACTGTGCAGTCATAGGGAGAAAAAATGCTACATAATCTGAAGAACTTTGTGTTTTCCCTTCCATCTTTGGAAGTGTGCATCAAATTAAATTTACTCAAAATTTGACAAACTTGTCCTAGATCAAAAGTTATGAAATGGAACGTTTGTTTTGAAATGCATGTAATAGAATTG
The DNA here is from genome assembly GCA_016584745.2 of Phylloscopus trochilus trochilus. Taxonomy (NCBI): domain Eukaryota; kingdom Metazoa; phylum Chordata; class Aves; order Passeriformes; family Phylloscopidae; genus Phylloscopus; species Phylloscopus trochilus. Next base: position 39,305,232 of record WQNJ02000546.1, read on the forward strand.
ATTTACAATTCCTCATACAATTTTTTTCTTTTTATTTTCTCTAGTCCATATCTCTGTCATAGGCAAAAAGACAAGTATTCTATTTGACCTAGTCTCTCCTCTTTGAGTTGTATATGCAGTCAAATAAGGCAACAGATAAAGCAACAATGAAGGATTCAGACTTTTCCAAAGTTTTTGCAAAGACTTTTTTCCAAAGACTAATAACTGTGAATGTAGAATCACATTTGATTTCAGGAGACTTCTGAATAGTATTCACTGATAACCTCTGTAATTAGGATCTGCACAGTGCTTGGTGGTATTTTCAGCCTGGTGTAAACTCTCAGAATAAGAACATCCCATCTTTAAGAGTGTCCAGGTTCATCAATTGAAAGAGAAAAAGCTAAGGCTTTGCATGAAGAAGCATGAAAGATGCAACGAAAGCAGAGAAGTTCTCTCTTCCACCAGCTTGGTTGATTAACACATTGTGGGCACTGCAGGTAAAACAAGTCTTCAAGAAATTGAAACTGAAACAAATAAGAGGGAGCCTATTTTGTGAATCCAAATAAGAAAGGCTGCCAGGGGGTTGTGCAGGATCAAGGAATGGAGATGGAGGAGAATAAAACAAACACAACTTTGACATTGACTTGGCTTTTGTTCTTCAGTTTTAGTTCTAGTTTTTGTTTTGCTTTGCCTTTTTAAAAGAGGGCTATATATAATCAGTCATTAAATGTAAAAATAAGTGATTCCAGCATTACAGTCCCCTAAATCTTGCTCCAACCCTCCCTCCTTAGTCACTAGAAGTGTACGAAAAATGCAAATCAGTGAACTCAAAAACTTACAGCCTCAGTAACTGAGGTAACAGGGTTTGTTTATAAGAATAGCATAGCACTCTGCAGCATAAACCTCCAATTAATCCTTTAGTGCAAGCTACGACGATAGACTGCATGGCATTATCAAATTCTGTTTTAGCTGCACCATAAGCACAGTAAGTTAAAAGTGCTTCAGGCAGCTAGAATGACACACTTGAAATTTTTTGTTGTGTTTCTCTGTTCTGCATTCAATTGTGCTAACAGGGGAAAAAGGTGAGGAAGGAGAAGATCAGAGAAACTCACACAGGTTTTAAAATAGAATTTGAAAGGCAGTGTTCTTTATTTACGTATTTTACTGTGTTTTTTCCATTGTGTACGCATATAATCCTTTCAATCCTTGCTTTTTTACGTGGGTGTGGGTACAGATCCTTACCTAAGGCAGGCAAAATAGGTGTCAGTGGGAGTGGTGTGGTGCCACTCTAAATACCGCTTTAGACGTAAAGGCTCAGTTTTAACTGCCTCAGTTTTGGTGCTTACCCTAGATTCAGGTTAGGGATGAATCTGTGGGTCAGGGAGAAACCAGGCTCTTTGCTCAGGCAAGACCTAGGTGTGTACCACCCTCTCTTTCCCTGTGTCCTGGCATGTTTATATGGGGAAGGGGAAGCCAGCAGACAAGTGTTCTTACTGGGATAGTGAGGATGACCAGGCACGTCACACTCTGCCCAATGTCTCTATTTGCCTTTGAGATGCAGCCATACCTGGCTCAGGTTTCCTTGATAATCCCTGTAGATATCTGTAAAGTTTAACCTTACTCTGGGAAAGCCAATTACTTTCCTCTGACTATGAAGGAAGATAGGACTGAATATATTTCCAACATAGACTATTCAAGAAAATGTCTAAAGTTAGTAGTAGTTTCAGTAGTTAGAAACTACTGAAAAGATCTGTCTTTGGAAAATAAGAATGTATATGGGATGTATACAGGAAATGATCTATACATACCTTTCTTTACCTGTATTCCTAATGTGTAGCCTGAATTCTGCTAACATTGAATGTATGTTTGGCATAAGAATGCACTTTAGTGCATCTCAAATATGATGGGATTATTTCTTTTTTCCCTTTTGGCTAGTCTGACAAGAAACAGAAATGTGTTTCTTCAGTTTATTTGTATAGCCTGTATTTTCTCAGCCAGGATTTCCATTCCCACTTTTCTCCAAACCTTTTATTGCTCTGTATTATTTTCTGGTTTTAGAGTTTTCCTACTGTTATTCATCAGATATACAGGCACATATGCATTTTCTGTGGACTGTAATGCAAACTACTGCTTTACTCTAACAGGAGAATTTGCATGAAAGAGGACCAGAGACCTTTAAATTTAATTTTATTCCGAAAAAAAATCCTGAAGGCCCTGAAGAACTTGTGCTAGATGATTTTCATTCCACTACTTTGAAACAGTACCGATAATGAAATGTCCTGTAGGGATGGCTTTAGAGAGACAAGCAGTCAGTGTTGCAGTGCAGTCATGGCAGTTCCTGTGGTGCTTTGGACATGTTACTGCATTGTATTCTGGAAGATAAGAGAAACAGAGTAGTTATGGGCTATTTGACCAGTATTGTTGGAGGGCAGTGGTTGTGATTTCTGCAGTGTGGTCCCCTCTCAAGCTATTTTGTGAATGATAGAATCTAGGAGGAAGTAGTGGCGCTACTCAAGAGAAAATGACCTAATTGATTCCTTGGAGTGTTATTTCTGGCAAACTGTTTTTTCCTTGGATAGTTTTCACATTGCTGGAAGAGCCAGCAGGCACCAAAGTGCTAAAACATGCTATGTTTTCAGGCACCTGTGAAGATAAATTGGTTGTGAATTTTGGGTTTTTGTTAAGTGCCCTCAGAACAGGAGATGAAAAACTAGTCCTCCTGTTTGTGAAATGTTTTCTGTGTAGCTAAAACAAAATTTTAAAACTTGGTAAGTTTCTCCCAGTGAAAAATAAATCTGCATAGAAAAATTATTTCTGGATTAACCCCCATTAGTGTGTGGTTTATTTTTTCCAAACTGATGCAGTGTGCTCCAAGGCGTTTCATCTTACTTTCAATATTTCTGTGGAGGATAAACTCCAGTCTTGCATGTGTGATTTCAGGAAAATTTTATTTTCTTTCAGCATTTTGTGTCTGTGTTAAGATGGGCTAATCAAAGGCAGGGATTCACTGCTCTCTTTCTCTCCAGGTAGCACCAGGCAGAATAGTGTGTACACCTTACCACCTGCAGTCACAGCTGCAGCTAGATGTGTGCCCACTCCCTCTTTTCTCTCTCATAAACGATAATTGTTTTCTCTCACACTTTATCTTATCTCCTCGGATTATTAACACTGTGGGGCAACAATATTTCTTTGCTTTGTGTTTTTATTTCACAGAAAAAACGGGAGATGTTGATGTGTTATAGTTTCTGGGGAAAATTGAACCAACCGCAATAAGCTATTTATGAATATTACAAGGAAAGGATATGACTCCAGCTAGCAGGAAAACCACCACAGACATTATTTTGTCTATTTCAGGAATGGAAAGAAAAGGCTCACGTTGTTCAAAAGGCTTTGTCTTCCTTTTATATTACTTTTTCTTCCTATTACGAGTTTTTCAAGTGCTGCCTAAAGCTGCTTCTAAATTTCTAATCTAATGGCCATGTTGTTAAAGGTCTTTTTTTAAGCCCCTGGCTTTGTTGTCTCTTAATCCCACTCATTTTTTCTTTCCTCTGTTCCCTTTCCCTGGATGACTGGCCCTGGTGGAGCTACCAGGTGCATCCTGTCCCTGACAAGCCAAGCAGCCCAAAAAGTATCAGGGACCTCACTAGTTAGAGAGCTGTTGAGTCCCTTTGTGCTGTCTGTGTTTGGTTCAGTGGCATATACAGACTGCTTTATTTTTAAAAATCTCCTTGTTTTCTATCCTTCTGGTTTTTTTGTCCAAGAGCTTCATTCATAGTAATCAAAGAGGGCTGAGAAGTGATAACCTGGAATATGTCCTGCATCCACAGTCCTTGATAAACTGGGAAGAGACTACCCTTTCATTACTGATCCTCTTTGTCCGCCTGAATATGAGAAAGATGGAAAATGTTGATGAGCTTTTTGTCCTCATTGTCTGACAAATGAGGACTTCTCCTCTGGTTAGAGAGAGAAGTGAGAACTGGCAGTGGGGAGATGCCTCTTTCCCTGCACAACCCGTGGTGCTGCTGTGGTTATCTGACAGGGAAAGGACAGTAAGAGCTGAACTGGTCCACAAAACTCTCTCTCCCACATCTGTTCACTCCTCTTTCCTATCACAAGTGGATATCCTTGTTGAGAAATTACATTTATCCTCACTAGCACACTTGTCCTACAGCACTGCCAGCAGTGGAAGTGGATTCACTGCTGAATGTACATTATCAATCCATACCATATGCAGTCCTTTAAGTTTCAGAAGAAAATGAGCTATTTTGGAAGAAAAAAAAAAAAAAGTTCTTTTGCTGCTAGTCAGGCAGGGGTAGATGAAGGCCACAAGAAGAGGATCAGTGAAGCTGGCATGTAATGACATTAGTTTCCTTTGAAAACGGCTGAGGTGTTTGAATTTGAAGCCTTTGAATTTCACAGGAAATCCTTGCTGTGGTGTCAGGTGCTGGCTGCACACTTTAATATGGTTGTTTATAATTTTTTCCACTTGTTAAATCTGTGTACATAGCCTCATGTATTTTTTTAGGATTAATATTTGCATTTTTATCTTGGGATCACTGGAAAGGAGATGTAGTGAAGATGTAATGTATACTGTTGTGCACATTTTCTTCCTTTGCTGAGAGGAAAAATAGTAAACATGATATTTAAAAATATCCAGAGGTCTTGAATGTCACTTTTGCAAGAATAGAGTGCTGCAGATGAAGTCTTTGATCTCTGAGAGGCTCCTTCAACTAAGCTTTAATGAATGTGTTACCTAACTGTCCTTCAAGAAAGGCCATGATTATTACTCTGTTGTGTAACATTTCAGACACTGAAATGCTGAGATTCTTCACCAGAAATGATCCTTCTCTCATGCACCTGGCTCTGATTTGCAATGAAGCCTCATCTTCCATGCTGCTGGAATACAAGTTTGTTAAATGTCAGGTCAGGATGGTCAATGTATATGGATGGGCTCCCTTTAGGTGAGGTTGATATGCCTGCAGAACAGAGAATTTTGCTGCTCACCAGCTGACCTGGCTGAATCACTGAGTCCCTGATGCACAAGGTGTGCTGACATTCGAAATCTGTGGTTTTGAAAACCCTCAAAAACAAACACCCCGACACCCCATTTTTCCCTGGCGGATTCTGGCTGGAGTGAGATGGGTATCTGGTGGAATTCTGTGCTGCTCCTCTGTGGCAAAAGTGCAGAGGAGACCTGTGAAGCTCTCCTAAAGCAAACATTGCTTCCAGACAAGGCAGCTCTGGAGCAGTGCAGTTTGCACATAGCCAGGAGAAACTCATGAAATCCATAGTTCCTGAGGTCCCAGTGCTGAGCCTTGGACACCACTTGAGTGAGCTATTAATGGGGAGCACAAAAATCTATCCAGTGGTGTCAAAATCCATCAAAAGTGAGAGGCTGTCTACAGAGTTTCTAGATTTAGGGAATATTTTACAATTAAACTTGCAAAGCAGATTCATGAAGAAATTTCTGTGTACTCATAACACTAGGCATTAATTCCAAGCCTCTGTACTCTTCTCAGCCCATTGGCTTCACTTCTGGCTGATGTTCAGTGTGCCTTACACCAAACTCAACAGAACTTTTAATTATAGTTTCTGAAGGTGCGGCTTGGGTTTTTAAATTTTTTTCCAATGATTATTTAGTACGTCGCGAGTAGTTAGTGCTTTCCAAAATGTCAGAAAAATGTGGCTTAAAGCATCTTCAACTTCAGGGTAAACCCAGGAATGCAAAAGCTGAGCTACTTACAAGATTTATGCTTCTGTTTGCTGCCAGCCAGATGGATTGTTGACTTGCAGGTGGGAGAGATTTGAAAAGAGTCAATGAATCACTGGGGCAGCCCCTGGTAGAAATGCCTCCAAAAGCTCAAATGAATATTCCTAACAACCATCTATTCAGGGCTTCAGTCTGCAGCACTCACTCTGCACAGCTTACTTCATTTTACTTGCTCATGAAAAACAAAGCACTTGGCTTAGCAGATTTGTCAGTAGTGCCACGCTGCTCACAACTAAACTCCATTTTCTTCTGAATAAGAATAAATCCTTAAAGAGAGCAACAAAATGTTCTCACACATCATATGGTAAATGATGGCCCAAAGTCAGGGTGTGATATTTACTAACCAGAAGGGAAATGTCTGTGCACACTCATTCACAAAGAAGAAAAATTTTCTACATCCTTTGTCTTTCCTTAGTAATTAAAGATGAAAACTCCAACCCTGATTTGGCACCTCTGGCATAGCCCAACCCCTGCAAAGATTTCAACAGTCTCAGGGACACCACTGATACCTTCATGTAACGCTTGACAAATGCTTTCATACTGTGATCAAGAGGAAAGCAAAACTTCATCCTAAAAACTGCATATAGTTTATAACCTTGATCTTAAAAACAGCTGTCTCTGTGTCTGCCATGAGATCTGAATGTGTGTTACCTCTCTGGGAATTCCCAGAGAGTCTTTGAGTGCACAGGAGGTGCCCCTATGGACTATACTGGGGAGCTGGTGTGGGACCAGCAGCCTGGCTTTGGTCTCCTCTGCCTGCTGCTGTAGGCTCTCCATGCAGGAATGCCTTCAGGTCAGACGGCTCACTTTAAATGTCAATGAGACATCAGCAAGATAATTTCCTTAAAAATACAAACAAAAAACCCAACCAAACACAAAACCCTCAGCATGTTATTTTCCTATAGAAAATACCACAGAGAATTATAGGACTTAAAAAAAATAATAATAAAAAAAAGGGGGTTGACAGAGGGGAAAAAGTTTCAAGAGGCTTTTGGTTACAGACTAGCTTCTCTAGAGATTGAGAAAATATGAGCTTTCAGGAGTTTAACTGCACCACTGGCAGCAGCTACTTGGGGGCTACTTTGCCCAGGTCTGGGTTTCACCATCAGGCACCCAGTGTGTGACAGTGAGTCTTTACTCACATGATCCTGCTTGTACTCATTTCCTGGAGCCTATCCTGCTGTTCTGATCCCTGTTTTGATGATCCTGGACTGCATTCCCATTCATTTCACCCTTGGAAAACTGATGAGTTTTTTAATCTTTTTTTACCTGCTCATCTTGACCTGCCGTGATTTTGGCCTTTGTCACTTGCTTCCACCTGATTGTCAGTGCAGCCTACAAAATAGATTTATTCCCTTGTCTCTGTCAAAAGGGAGAGAACCTTTCTCTCGTTGTTCAGTAATCAGGGGGGTTGGTGCCTTTCCTTGTCACAGCAACCACTAGTTACTGGTGATAAGGAAATGGAGCTGGCAGACCACAGAGCTTTGATCAGTTTAGAAATGCTTTCTTTCTTGCTTTGTGTCGTTTACAACTGCTGTAATACTTGAAGGCAGATAGAACCAAAGAAATCATAACTAATAAGGATATAATGGAGACGTTATTTAACTAGAAATCCCTTGTACTCTAAGAAGAAAGTTAGACTGTTGCAGAAGGAACTAACCTGGGAATTAGTTCAAGTACTGAATTTGAGAACTGTAGAAAGTTGAGGTTACAAAAAGTAACTGTCTATATTCATTACCTTTTCTTGATTTTTGCACTTTACACACAACATGATTCATAGCTTTGTATCCCATGTATAAAATGAGCATTTGTTGTGCTGGAAACACTGATTCTGAAAGTGTCTGACAGTCTGTTTCTCTGCCACATTGTTCTTCTGCTAAACAAAAAGATTATGGACTCTTTTTACAAGGAATTTCTGTGAGTCTTCCTGGAGTACACCTTGTTTGGAATTCAGACTTTTGTATTATTATCATGGGATCAAATCCTGCTGCCCTTATTTAGTCAAAACTGTCACAGATTTCAGCAAAGTCTTGCCTAACTAAGTAGGGTGCAAAGATCAGGAAGAAAGGTCTAGATTCTTGCAGGTACAATATTTAAGAAGTCACAAGTATCTGTGTTTCTTTTGCTTATAACATCTGTGGAGAAGATTTTTAAAAATAATGGCATTGTTCTGGGTATCTAGGAACAGGGATGAAAATACCTATTATACCATGGGTCCAGTTTCTCACTTCACTGATGACAGTCTGTAGGTCATCAGCCACTTCTGATGGGTTCATTGTGTTGTTACATTTCAAGGCATTATCCAGGTTACTGGCAAAACTGGAAGTGCCAATGATCTGTTGTTTTACAATAAATAATGAAGAATTTCGTGATTGCAATTATTTGATAAAATTACATTAGAGATGTGAAATATTTACAAATAAAATCAGAATGGGAACTTTAGCATGATGGAGGAGGACAGCATAAGGTTACTATGCAAGTAACCTTCATTCATTTATGTCTTGCAGTGTGCTCAGGTTAACCCACTTCTCTTGCAGTATCCAAGGTACTTGTCCGATTGCTGTAGGTGGCTAGAAGTCTGAAACAGCTAAATATTTAATTATTTAATTTTTAGTAAGCTGGTAACTACATTAATCAGCCTTGACACTTTTCTTTCAAGGTTATTTTTTCAGCTCAGATTTTTACCTTTAAGAGGAGTTAGAATGAGCAAACCAGTTGGACAGCTGAAGCATTATAGCTTAGCACCAACAGAATTGTTCTAGTCAAATTGCCCTCTCAATCCAAACCCCTTGCTACTTTACTGAGGAATAACATAGCACAGAAAAAGTACTCCCCAGTCTAGAAAATAAGACAAAAGCTGGTTCTGCCCAAAAGAGAAGCAGAGACTGCAATAAAACTCACTTTTTCCAAGTGAAGAATATAAGTGAGAACACTCACTTTTTCTGGCATTGCCAAAGAAAGATCCTGTCTTTAAAGCAAATCTGACAGTGATAATGCAGTATAAAACTACTTCAGTTTTGAGACCATTGCAATTTCCCGGCTAATGTGTGTACAGATTGCTTATGAGGCACTCCTGTGAAATGCATTTGCCTGAGCACCAGTCTAGACTGCAGTGTATTAAAGGGCACACAGAAATGAATCCTTAATAAGCCATCCACCCGACACCCTCTGTTTCAGCAGAAGTGTTACAAAAAGCTGGTAGTGAAGATATTTAGTCTTCTCATGACCAGAAAGTCTCATGCATGCCCAGCCCTTCTGGGGCAGTTCAGTCCTGGCTGACAGCATGGGTTTTCCAGACACACAGCACCTTTCTGTTCACACATGCTGTCCTCATTAAGGAATCTTTTTACAGACTACTACTCTTTGTGAATTTTGCCAACGGCAATACAACAGGGGCTTCTCATGGAAGACAGCATGGTGTCTTATGAAGACTTCTTTATTTTTGCAGGCTAGTGAGTCTTTCCCTTTCATGAGTTTAGATGGGTACTTCAAAATATGAGCAAGAAAAGAACCGAAGAAGAAGAATGTACTTTTTGCTATCACAATGCTTGTCAGAGTCTTTAATGATTTACAAGGAACTTGTATTTTCATTATCTTCCTTTAATGAAAAACTGCAGGAAACAAAATTAACAACATCAGGCAAAAAGGTCATTGTCAAATTAGCCTGAAATCTAATAATGAAGACTGACCACAAGTTCACATCAAATAGCAATGGCTTGGTTTCTTTTTCACTAGTAAAATGTTCTATAGGTAGGTGGCTTGCCCCTCTGAAATACTTTTGGAAAGAAGAGCAGATGGGTTGTGATTACCCCTCCTAAAAAGAGCCAGGTGTTCAATGACAGGTAGGAAAAGCTGAGCAAATGTATGGCTCCAGACGCAAATCTGGAGTAGGGCTATTTCATTACAAGCAAACCAGGAAGAAGAGAACATGTTCTTTGATGTCCTGCTGCATTTACCTTTTTTCTAAGACTGAAAAGTAGAAAGTTATTATGCCTGTTCTCTTGTTATGCCTGGTGCTCATCTATTAACCTGGTCCAGGTCCAAGTTGTTGTTTATTAAATCATAACTGCAACAATGATTCTCCCCTGTAAGCATGCAGAAAATTAGAATAAAAATAGATTTTCTTCTCAGTAGCTGAGCTGCATTAAAGGGAGACTTATACAGCACAGTGAGAAGCACAGCAGTAAATTATTCCGCCCTCATATTTATCTGTCCAAATTATCAGTGTCTTGTATAAATGAAGTTGAAAGGAAACTCTGGTACAGTCACTGTCCATCACTGCAGCTCAAGTGCTGAGCTGTCAGCTGCAGCGTGGGGATGGGAAAATGAGAACAAACTCTTCTTCTGACCTCTGTAATGGCTGTTCATACATTAATGTTACGTGCACAGATGCAGTGTTTGATGGGGGCTTGTATCTGTCCATTTGCTGGAAAATCAGTGCCAATGCTGACACTTTCTGGGGAGGGAGAGGAGGGTAGGAAAGCAGTCTCGGGGTCTCTGCTTGCCTGAGATTAGGGTGGTCTTTGCCCTTTGTCCTTTGGAAAGCCCCGAGCCGCCCACAGAAATGACAAGGAGTCTTTAGATGTTCGTTTTCAAGGTTGTTCTTCTTGTTTATTTTATCTTGTCACAATTCTTTTTCTCTGAGCTCTGCCAAGGTCTGGACAGCACGGGCAACAGGTGACGACTGCCCGCCTGCCCACGGCTCGTCATCTTATATACAGATAATTACGTGCACCTTATTTACAATTGTGAACCAATACCTACACTTTACACTAAACAGGTGCCTTCTACTTTGACCCAATCCCTCTAAATCTACTCATGTCCTCACCACTGCACATAATGGAGACGAAGAAGAAGGAGAAGATTCTAGGGCAATGCCCAGAATCCTCCATCTTGTCTCTGGTCATCCCTATTCTAAAACCCCTAATGTGAAAATATTAATTCTTTCTTTTACCTTTGAGGGCTTGCAATTCCTCCCATAGTGTTGGTAGCTTTTCCCAGGACTATAATCAAGGCCCTTGCCTGTCTGGGGTCTATGCCAGGGTCTGCAACCCCCCTGTACAAATCTCAGACCCCCCTGTACAGGTTTTACAGCCCCCTGTACAGGGTTTTGTTCGTCCAGGGTTTCCAAAGGAATGCCCTGAACTCCCACAAGCAGGAGGCTGGATCTCTGAATTTTCCTCAGGTACTTCAGAAGTCACAATGTGAGCACTGGCCATATGTATTTGGCACCTCACTTGTGCTAGTAAGAGATAAAAGAAAATTTGATCTGCTTGCATATTTTGACCATCATGGCTGCAGCAAAACTACTACTATTACTTTGATGCAGAAACACAATCTCTCTCCCACACCCAGAGCTCATTTCTACAGACTGCATTTGTAAAATAATTTTCTCAGGTGTTTTCCAAAGCCTAGAATCACTGCCAGGTAAACAGTAGCAAATTAAAATAATGAAAAGTAGTGATGAAACTCTCAAGCCCAATTTATATAGAAAAGAACTTGATCACTTTTCAGTATTCATATGAAAACAGATCATGAAAGTATAAAAGGATTTTTTGCTTTGAATTTTGGAAACACTGAGGAGCACAACAGATATGAGGTCCTTATTATACCAATCAATACAGAACAATTTGCAGAGCGCCCCTCTGTTTGGAGAAAAGTGAAATTTTAAAAAAATTCCGTACCCTCAATTTTGCTAAAGAGCACAGACCCGGAGCTATTAATTGGCTTGCCTAGTGTCATGAAGAATTTGTGTGATTGATCAAAGAATAGAAATCAGGTCTCCTGAGTCCTGTTCTTCCACCTCGACCACAAGATAATCCTTCATTTCAAATGCCTGCCAATCAGCTCTCTTGGATATAATGCTGGCTGAAATGTTACCATTGCAGTATGTAAATGAAACTAGTCAGCGTTCATCAAAGCTGGACGAACAAAGGAAACTCCCATTACCCAGCCCCAGGACTTCAAGTACTGCTTTTTTAGGATTTAGAACAAAATTAAATGGGACAAACTCTGTGAAACTAGAAAGTTCAATAAATCCCCCTTACAAAACTGGACAGTCTGAATAAAACATGGCAATGAGCAAGGGGATTGCCTGCTTTTATATCACTTCAACAAGAATAATTTCATTTTCAACAGCAACTGTAGATCTCTTTGATTGGGTTTTTGATAAGTGCACAGTCAAGCGGTCCAGATTGGCCCTCCTTGCTACGGTACTGTGTAAGGAAGGGCTCTCCATGCTGCCATCTAACGTGAATTTCTTTAGTTTGTTGTGCTCAGCATGACACACGTGTGTGTCGCAGTCTGTGCAACAGGAGAAGGGAGGAAAACTGCCCATGAGCAGATACAGGCTGCCTCTTCTTATGTGATTTCCTCCCTGCAGAGACCTGATTACCCATTTAGGGGAGAAGCAGAAGAGTTTTGTGTGTTAAAAAGGGGCCCACAGAGCTGAAAAGGTGCACTGACTTGGCAACTGCCCATAGTGTGAGCCAGCCCCTGTCAGCTCCTATGCAATGACAGCTAAGAGCCCCTTCCTTGCACGAGAAACCTCAGTTAATAATTCTCTGGATATAAGATGTGTAGCCATAGCCTGAGCACCAACATGAGCAACTCTTTAAGGAGATACGAGTGAGTTAGAAAACTAAATGTAGATCTTTAGAAAGGAAACCTTTCAACTATTTGTGTTAGAGTTTTACTCTTAAAAATGAGGCCTAAGACCTGAGGCTTCAAAAATCCATCCTTAAACCACAAATCTTCAAAGGTCTTTAGACAGCCAATTCCCAGTGGCATAAATTGCTTTTGAAAAGATATTTTATGCATCTAGTACACATAACTATTTTTTAAAAGAGCTTGCAAAGGTAGCATTGCTGCTGTTGATAATGGAGTTTCTGCATGTTTAAATTTCAAAGAAATTATCTTTCTGAATGAGGAAATAATGTGTTTTCTAAAAAGAAAAACAACAAACCAAACCCTAATGTTTTGTCTTATTTATTTATGTATTTATTTATGTCAATTATTGAAGAGTGAATTTCAGTCCAGGCCTACAGTATTTATCTGATTAAACACATAGCTGTAGGATGCTGTCAACAAATTACAGGCTTTGGTCTGCTCACCCAAGAGTAATTTTGATAAATTTGGCTAGCTTACCTGGAAACATTTTATTTGAATTTTGGACTCCTTTCAGACAGCTGCATGATTTTCCTCCTCTGGGTACCATTTACTAATAGGTAGTTTTAAACTGCAAATTAAAATTTTGCTTTCTGTGACCGAAGTTAATTTTTGAACTGTTTCTTCTTATCCAAAAATCTCCTCCTCTGAGAGGTAAATTGCATTTTATGTTAAAAAGAGGGAACAAGAATCAATTTGCACCAGCTCAGTGACTACAAAAGTGTGATGTGTCATGAGAGCTGGCAGCACTGCAGCTGCCTGGACTTCCCTTGCTAAAGCTGCTACACAGAGTGAGTCACTGAAGATATAGGAATATCTGGTCCATAATGCTCCCAGTCCCCAGCCAGGGCATGCTGCTTGTGTTCAGGAGTTGTGCGTGGTGCTGTTACCTACTGGTGGTGTCACAGCAGCTCAGCTCTTCTCCCATCAGCGCTAAAAGCATGCCTGCTTTAGTCTCAGAGCAACTGATGTTGACAAAATGCATTGTTTGTGCTTGTGGGCCCATGTGCTCAGCACAATACACTACTGGGAAACTCTGGGAATTAGCTGTGTTGCAGCTAATTCCATTGCTAGGGTAGCTGGAAGGGCAGTGAGCTGTAGACTGATGGTTTTGCTTTTGTGGATAAAACCATGATGTATTTTCCTTACTAGATCAAGCCAACTTGTAAACCCTGGAGAGCTCAGTGAGGCATTACGGACAGTGCTTGTACTGTCTCGTTCCTCGATTCACCATCTCTAAACCAGCAACTCACTTTGGCATGCTGAAGTCTTGATCTCAGCTGCTGTATCTAGCAAGAATTAGTGCTCCTCCACTGATCTGGCCCTTGATGCTGTTAGGCACTGGAGCTAGTAGGAATCCTTTCACTACACTGACTTTTGTCTTTTCTAACTATGTGGTACCAGAATTTGTAATGAGAAAAAGTGTATTATTAGTAACATCTGCATCTTCTTTAGTACCAAATACTCAATATTATTTGATAGTCAAATATATGCCTCTCACTTCATTAAAAGGGTAATTTGTTCATCTTACAGCTAACTTTCAAGTGTGGGTTGTGATATTTTTAGCTCCAGACTGTGTGTTTTCTCATTGCTGTATCATATTACCTCCTTGTACACCTTAGCTGCAAATGTCAGAAGTGAAGGATTAATTCTAATTGATAAGAGAGTTGCTTTAATGTAACTTCATTTGTTGAAATAACTTATTACCTGAACTAATTCTTTGTCTTAAGAAGCAGACTACGCACACAAGATAGTAAAAATTTTTCAAATGGTAGATTCTTTGCCACATCACATGCCAAAAGATAATGTTTATTTCTCAGATAAAGTGAATCAAACCACCCTACAATCTTTCTATTTCTGCCCCTTCTAGATACCTTAAATTCATGCAAGAATTTAATGGTGTATTTTATTGATTGTTATTGTAATTTTGAAATCTCATTGATAATGAGCTTGTTCAGGTCATGCTGGTATTTCACTCCTTGCCCTATTTGCACTGTTCCCCGAGAGTGGCAAGACTAAGCTAGTGATAGTTGTTCCTCTTTTGTCTTCATACAGTACCTATGGGTACCAACCTACCTACTTGAGCTGAAAACCCTCTTGAATATCTGGTTTCTTCATTTTTCTGTGTCATATTTCTGCATTAAAAATAAATTACTAATCTTTTAGAGCAAATTATTGTTCAATAAAATATACCAATGAGTATCAGGCTTAAGAAGCTTAAATCAGACTTATTTACATGCCTTCCCTTCTTATCCCACCCTCAAAAAGACACTATTATTCCTAGTCAAAGGCTCCAGTGATGAAGATCCATCATATCTGTTTCTGTGCTCCATTTTCTTGGTAACATAGAATAGTTCCTAATTTTGCCTCTGAATCTTCTTCGTTGCAATTGAGAGCCACATCTAAACAGACAACAACAAGTTGTTCTCTTCCCCTTTGCAATTGTCTTGTCTGTATTTTAAAGCTTCTTTTGAGATAAACAAAATTATCTCAATCACTATTCAATGGTGATGTTTCTTAGTTTTCTGGTACTATGGTGCTCTTTCTCATGCTCTCTAGGCACTCCAGGTCATTCTCCAAATGTTTGGTTCAAAACTGAACATACCACTCCTATTGAGATCTTAACAATAAGGCCTCTTTCAGATTTTACTCCTCTTTTTATAATTCAGGGTGATTTTTTTTTCACTGTCCAATGGCATTGTCCCATGCAAACATTATAATTCATTGCAATTTATTAGACATTTTGCTAGATCTTGCTGTTCAGCTCAATCTATACTCATTTGCTTAGTCTGGGTGTAGTACACTGCACTCACCCCTGCTGAGAACATCTTGATGTTTGCCCAGAAAGCTTTTTCCAATTTATAGAGAGTATATTGTATTCTAATCATATTCAGACATCAAAATTTTGCCAAATATTTATTCATCAGACTTAGGCTTGCCTTAACAACTCAAATATCTGTTTAAAAGTATTTATGTATTAAAAATTAAAAATTACCTACAAGATTACATTATCAGAATTCTGGATGTATGAACTAGCATAATTATATATCCTGCTTCCTCTTGGCTTGTTGATTTTTCTCAGTGCCATCACCAGAACCATCCCTTGGGATGAGGGAAAGTCAGAATGCATTTCCTAAAGCCACCCTGATTTGTTCCTTAGACCTAAAGGCCGGTTTACACCAGCCTCTGCTGCCAGCAGAACTGCCCCAATATTTAGCTATGACTGGGCATCTCCAGAGCAGTTGTGGGTGAGAGAGGGCATGGAGTAACAGTGGGAAGAGGATGTGGGTAAGATTTGCCTTCAGAGATGTTCTCAACATAGTGCCACGCATTTTTCAGGGGTAAAACAACATGGGCATTCCAAGACTTCATGCTGTAGTGCAGGTGCAGGGCACAGAAAGCTGCCATGAAGAACTGAGCTTTTGTCACCTGTGAGCTACACCTCAGCTTGCTGTGTGAACATACCCTCAATTTATGGGCTTGAGGATCAATACAGACCATTTTCCACTTGGCTAGGGCATCCTCATCCTTACTGTATCCCTGGAGAAATTTCAATGAATCCAGTGGTGTTATTAATTTTCTCTAGATGACTTGTCCATTCTTTATACCTGAAGTCCTGGCGGGGCTGTACTTAGCAGCTACATGGTTGCTGGGGGAGAGCAAGTCAGTCTTATTCCTGCCATGGCTTATGGGACATGTACTCCATCAGCTAATGTCAACTGTAGTGCTTTTCTCTCTTCTTCTTTCCTCTATGCCATCTATGTCCCCCTTCTCTCCTTTCTTTCTTTTTTTTTTTTTTTTTTTTTTTTTTTTTTTTTTTTTTTTAATTTTTATTTTTTTTAATACCTCTCCCAAAGACAGCAAAGGTTAAAAGTCTAAATAATAAGAAGCCACAAGCATCTATGTGTAAGAGCTCAGGGTTTTCTCCTCTTCCCCTCTTCCACACAGCTGTTCAGCAGGAAGTTTTGATTACATCTCTTTATGTCAATTTTTTCTCCTTGATATATGAATGAATTTGCTTAAAAGGTACCATAAGTAAAACACAGGTAGAGCTTTACGAATGATGTTCAGAAATTTCTCTTAAACATTGCAGTTTCCTCCCTCCCTGTCTTATCTCTGTGAAAACAAGCTGTGTTTATGAGCCATTCACCCAAACATTTTTCCTTTTTGCATTCATGGCATAGAGGAGTCTGGGGACAGTGAGTGTTCCCACAGACTCAAGTCTGCCAGGATGGGGGTATATTGCATCTTTGAAGCTGCTTGATGGGTTGGTTTGTATATTCACATTTTTGTATGCATATTTATTGCCTAGAAGCTTATGTAGTCATTTCTTTGAGGAATCTGGAAGATAAGTGTTAAAATGGCACAATCTCAGCATGTCCCCATGACAACCCTTAGACGTGATGAGTTCAGAGTCAGTGGATCAGAGATGTTTCTCTGGAGAAACACCAGATGTGGCAGACAGGACTTTGACCCAGGCAAGAGGCTCTCCTCTTTACAGATGCTGGTCCTAAGCATGCCGTAGCTCGTAGCCCTGGTTCATGCCTGAGATGTTTTGGTTTCTCTGAAACTCTTTCCCAAAGAGTTTTCTGTCAACAAGAGACATGTTTTCCTAACTGTAACCTATGTTTATATTCTTTTCCCTAGGAGGGATTTCTTCTTGATGTCCCTCTGACTTGACCAATGTGATTGAAGAGGTTTGTCTTTCTTTCACCATTTGAGTTGTTCTCTGTAGAATAGCATAAAAGGGAAGAAATAACTGGAAATGAACGGAGTCACTGTCAGCCTTCTGAAGTCAGAGTCTGTGTCATTGTGATCTTTAACAGCGTCAGTAGCTGCTGTTGAGAAAGTGTTTATAGACCATTCAAAGCAGTTTTGATTTCCCACGCAAGGATGGACATTTGCACCCTGATCCAGCAGTTCCTCTAGACTTAGAGCAGCAAAGGACTGCCCTCTCTCCTGTTTCTGACAAGTTCTCCTGGCCTGGTTTGACTCCCATGGAGTGCCTGTGGGCTATAAGCACTGCATATGGCTCCTTAATTCCCTGATTTCTCTAGTATTTCTGAAACTTATTTTGTGCTGGTCTTTGGTGGCTGGGAAACAGTGGGAAGTGCTATGTCCTATCACTGGTAGTGACTGAACTTCTAGTAATCAAATATATACTGAAATCCCTTATTAATACAGGACTATTCTCTTATGTCTCCAAATTCTTCTGCTATCAGCTGGATCAGAACAGATGCCCAGTAACATCTGTTGAATACAGAGATTTCTTGCCAGCATTGTACAAAGTGTCTGTACTGTGTTAAACACCCTGGCTTTGGGAAGGATAGCATGAAAGTGTAGGGTGCCAAAGGAAATTACACATTACAGACACACTCTCTGTAGTCTCCTGCTGCCCTTGTCATTGCAACAGCTGTAGCCAGCAGCAGTACCTGTGCTGGAACAGTTTGAAATGTGAAAGTGTGGGCGTCTAGTAGTGTTTCCCTGCAGGACCTGCAGAAATTGTCCTCATCCTCAGGAGGTGAGCAGAAGGCTGAGTGCATGCACTGGAGAGCTGCACTGGAAAGGGTTTAAATGGGGAACCTGTACAAGGCTGACTTCACTATTGGGTTGTTTGATCTAATTGGAACTGGTGTTTTTGTCAAAGTGTCTTAAAGGACAGTTAACAGCACCTGGAGTCCTCTTGCCAGGTACTTAAAAAACCTAAGGAACAAATACATAAATAACAGCAGGACCAAGATATATAAGAAATCTGGTCCAATCAAACCCTTTACATGAATCCAAATAGAATTAATGGGAAAACAGCACAATAGACCATCAGAATCAAAGGACAATTGCAACTGCTGTGAAACAAAATAAAACAAGATGGCCAAGCCTCAGAGGCCAACAGACAGACTCTGACTCTATTTCTAGATAAAAACTGGGTATTTATGAAATTCATAGCCTTTTTCTTCTTTCCTGGAGATTGTCTTTGACGTTGTAAGCTAATTTTGGTTGCTGTGAACCATGTCTTTTGTTACACTTACGTATCTGCTTATAGGGAGCAGCTGTACCATATCCTGGGGTGTTGAGCTAACCAGATGAATCAGTTAAGTAGGCCTTTATAAAACGATGAGATGTCACAGGAAGTCACTGCTCACTAGGCATCCTGGCAGCAATGAAGCTGTGGATCTGGGGTGGGTTCCCTAAGGCAGGTGGCAAAGGCAAAGTTTTGTGAATTGCTCTCTGAAGTGGTTGGGTGAGGAGGAAAAAAAAGAACAGATATGACAAACAAAGTAGAGAAATCAGAGGAAATGAAAGCAGTGATATTTAGCACAAACCCCTTTGGGAAGGCAGAATCAGGGATCTCTGAATATGGTGATTGATTCTGTTTTGCTCCTGTCATTTTCTTGGAAATAGTGCCCTCAGTGCAATCTTTGTAAAAAGAGGAGGGCACCAAAGGAAGTACTTGACTAGCATCATCTGTTTATTCTATAATGCATGAAAAAAAAAAGAGAGCTAGATCCAAAACATTTTCCACAGACTCAGGCGAAAGTATGACAAAAATACGTGTGTAATTATATTCCTCACTTTGGGCTTTGCTATTTATCAGAGGGCATACAACTGCCTCTCCCTGCCCTCAAGCTCTTTCTGAGATGAAGACAGAGATTGTGTACCAGCACTCATAGTTAATAGTCTTCTCATCAGACAGTTGGCATTCATGAAGGAAATAGAAAAGCTCAACAACAGGAACACTGCTAAAGAATAAAAAGTTATTGTGTAAGCATAAAAGGCTTATTGTTTTTGTGGGAGTTAATTTTCATGCAATTTTTTAAATTTAGCATTTTTTAAAAACACTTAACACCTCTTACCTCTTCTTCATACATAAATACTGTGCAAACAATATCTAATTCCTAGTTATTAAATAAGTAGATATTAATATTTTCTTTTTGGTGATAGAACAGAGGAGCAATTTCTTTCTTAATGTCATGTATTGAGTCATTTTCTTGGCAGTGCTAGGGCATGGCTAGCTGGAAAGGGGGGGATTAAGCCCCAGGCTGTGCCATGAACTAAACAACCTGATCTTAGTCTTCCTGAGTAGTAGCACAGCAGCAGAGAGAACATATGTTTGTTCTCTAAATGGGAAGAACAGAAGTGAATCAGGCCTGGCCACCACTTTCCAAAACGTTGGCTACCATCTGGCCCATCAAGATCAGACCACAGTGATGATACAGGCCAGCTAACAAGACTACTCCCACAAGGAAGCAGGGGAGGAACTGCCCTAATCCTGGCTAACAGGGTCTTTCCGATGTTCTTCTTGGCTGGTACATTTTGGGAACATTGTCTTGGTCCTGAACCCTGCCTGATTCATAAGGTAAGCCCCTAATCAAATTGAACTAAGTCAAAAACAAGCTTGTACTGGTAGGGCTGTAATAGGGCAGATGTGGGGCATCAGGGGGCTCCTAGGTTAGATGATTAGTATTAACTCATTAAATTAGGACACTATCACAGAAATATGTGCCTGTCTTTTTGGTGGATAGTATAAGAAGACTAGGCACCTCCACAGAAACTGTTCAATGCTCCCTGGAGTGAAGAACAAGATGCTTGGTCTGCCAAAAAGAAACAACAGGACATGTTTGTATCTGAATAGGCAGATAAATCAGGTTTTCTCATTAAATACGTCCATCCTTAAATCCATCCTTTCAGTACTTATTCTATGCCAGAGGGTGGCTGTTTGCTGGAAGGGGAGAAGACAGCAATAACTTGCAGAGCTCACCTGGAAGTGTGGGTTCTTCTCAGCCTGAGGGCTTCTGTGCAGCAGCTCCCTTTTCTAAAAAAAAGCTGAGTCTTTTCCACAAGGCTGAAATGGAGTTTCTTGTCATTTTTGTGCAGATAGGCCACTGTGCAGGAAAGCAGATGAAGCAATGAGGAAGGTCCTACAGCAGCACAGGGCCAGGTAGGGGACTGGCTAGAGAACAGCAAGGAGAATATCATTATAATGGTAATTTTCTTGACCTACTTTATTCAACTATGGCACTTTGAAAGCAGGATCCCTAGCAACAGCATTACAGTCCTGAGGCTTCCTGATAGGCGCTTGGTTTGGTTGTTTTCAGCTGCTGTTCCCCATCCTGAGCAAAGCAACTTGCCAGCAGCTTAGCAAGGACATTGCTGAAGAACCTGTCTCTCTTACCCATGCTCTTTCAGCCGTTCGTTACTTTAGATTGTTACAGTAGCCATGTTTGGGGTAAAAAATCAAACAAAACTTTATGCTACGTGAAAAAAAATGGTGAGAAAAAGAATGCTGTAGGCTATTTGTGCTGATATGGGGGTTGGTCTGTGCATCTGAACTCATGATCCTATGGTTAGATACAGATAATGAGTCAGAGCTGAATGCTTCCATAGAAGCATTACATTTTCTGTAGCTCAACAACACACTGCTGGGGTGGTTTTATTAAGTTAAAAGCACACACAAACATACACTGATGAATAGACAGTCTTGGGGGCACAGGGAGGGCCCTAAGAGCATTTCGTGTGTTTGAGAGTCTGTTTAAGTAATGCCATTTGCCTAGTGAAAAAATTCATAAACACTATTTGGATTTCTTTTATTCAGACATTTGTCTCCTTGTTTCTTTTTACATTTCTAGGAACTCAGAGAGAAAATAAAACATTACCAAACCTTTTACTGTTAGGATCCTGCTGGCCATCATATTGCTCACGTAACCAGATGCTGTATCTATATTGTATAGGTCATATGAAATAAGTTGGTGTCCTCATTCCAGCCTGTAAAAAACTGAAGTGATGTTGAATTAGGGTACAGACACCCTTGTTACCATCAGGGTTTGACAATAACTCAAAGCCCTGGTAATTCAGATGCAGAAAAAAGCTGTCATCCCCATCTGCTCTCTCCCACTGCTCCACAGCTTTTCCTTCTTCCTCTAGGCAGAGACCCAGAGCAGGATTTGTACCTCTCATCCATGCTTCAGTCCATGCAAGCAGCACCAGGAGCATCTCAGGCCCTGAGGGATGTTAACTCTTAAAGGAACTGGCCCCTGATCATCCCTCTTTTAACAAACCCAGACGGTTAGTTAAATTTTCCTCTCTGTTAAAATGTTCCTCTGAAGCCATTTATCTAACAACCTTTTAGTAGCACAAATGCATTTCAGTTCTGTTTTCACTTCTCCTGGCTGTAATAATTGCCAGGTCCAGAGTCAGTCTCAGAAAGAGGAGGCTTTCAGAGACCACCTTGTTCTTCCTGGGGTATGAATCCATCTTATTACAGCTGGCCAGCAGCCTGAAGTATGTACTGTTGCTGCTGGAGATAAACACATCGTGGGTGGAAAGAAAGATGAGCAGTATCACCTGCTATGAACAGCACAATGTAGAATGTCAATCTCATGGCATCTAAGGAAACTGAATCCCAAAATACCCACGTTTTATGGTCCTACATAGCATAATCCAGCCCATAACTTTGACTTGAAGTGGTGAACTGAGATTTTGTAATAAAAGGTTGAAATGTGAGTGTTAAAACTCTCTTCTCCAAAATTGCACAGAATCACAGAATATGCTGAGTTGGAAGGGACCGACAGGGTCCAGCTCCTGTCCACACAGAACTGAAACAGTTTGTATGGTTCAGGTGGGTTTTTTGAGTAGTTGTTGATAATTTGTTTACACTGATCCAAGTCAGATGCCAGGGACACTGGTCCCGATGCTGTCTGAGTTGTTCCAGACCTGGGGCCACTGAGCACACAGCTGGGATGCAGCACAGCAGGCTATCACACACAGTTGGCTCTTTATGGGGCGCTGTGTTGCCTCCTGGGTTAGTATCCAGCTTGATTTGCTAATCCTCTGAGCCAAAGGAAGGAAAGGAAACACTGCCTGAGGCATGCAAGCAGAAGCAGCTGTGTGTGAGTGAAGACAGAGAGCTGGAGCTGGCAGCCAAGGGGTGTCACAGAGGCAGAGCACCACTGTGGTCACCTAGAGCTGGGGCTGGAGGCACACACAGCCTGGTAAGGTGCCAGCAGTAGTTACAGGCTGCAGGCTAAACAGCAGACTGAGGGGGTTACATCATACTATTGCTTTTGCCCAGACTGCCTTTGGAGGCTGTTTTAGAGACAGGTGGCATTTCATCCTTGCTGTGATCTATCAAAGTCATCCATTAAAACTCTGGCTACAGGGAAATTAAGGAATGAAACATCATGAAGGGGAGCCAGGATTTCCTCCATTGCTACCAGGATATCACACTCTCTGCTTGCAGCAGCACTGTGGCATTTCTTCCAGAATGCTGCAGGTGTGCTTGTAGGAATCCCCTAAAAGAGGGAAAGAAAATTCTTAACTGCTCATCTGGATGCCCTGGTCTTACCACACAGCTGTTAAAATTCTGATGCTCCAGCAGAGCCTCAACAGGAACTGAAGCCACCTCTCTGAGTATAGGTATTTACAGAAAGCCTCCCTGTTCAAAACATACTGTGAGTAATACACATATTGAGTTAGTCTCTCTTATATGCATGTATGCATATATGTAACAGGAATCTTGACCTATTGAGTGAGATGGGTCTCAGCTACATGTTATAAAAAGGGATCTGGATGTGGGCTTCTACCACTTCTCTTTGTCTGCTTTATATGGCTTAAAGGTGTGCAAAGCCATGGCTGGCTTTGCTTGTGCATAAGGAAAACTTTTTTTATTATTATTTTTCTTTCAACATAAGAAGAAAGAAATCATAACATTTTTTTAACAGATAAACACTTTCTTTGAATCTGTTTATTACCTTCCAGAATTCACTTCTTTCAAAGGCAGCCCTGCAAATGCTTTGTTATAAATCATGCAACAGTGGGTGTATTTTATTTGGGCTGATAGAGATTACGTTGTTTTATGCTACTACTATGCTATGAGCTGTGCTCTCCTTGTTGTGGGTTTTTGCATGTCCTGAGGTATTTTACCCTGTTTTAGAAGTTCATGGCAAAACTTTGATTGATTTGAAGGTGCAGAGGATTGCAGTATAATGAAAAATTACCAGAGGTTTTTGCTGAGCTCACGGGTCTGTGAGCAGTAACATACTCATTGCTATTCATAAACAGTGAAATACTGCATGCTACTTCTCAAGGATCTAATTGCAGTCCTGTTGCTGGTGGCAGGTGTCTTGACAAAATGGGGTGTTTCTGGGGATATCTGCCATGTGAAAATTTCCCAGGAATTACTGTCATCCAGTTTCCAGCAGGGCTAAAAAGAAGCTATCTGCAAGTAAAAGAAAATTTTATGTTTTGCTTCTAGAAATGCATTTCAACTTGAATGTTACATTTGAGCCTAGTTTCTGTTAGAGTGACTTTGGAGGTTCTGATGCCTGTCACGGAGATGCTGAAAGCTGAGAGGTGTTTTGATGCATGAGCTTGGGTCTGGGCAAGTCAATGTCCAAAAATATGTGGAAGTCATAACTCACTCGTGTTATCAGGCATTCTGAAGGGATGGTTTCCCAATGTTTCACTTCAATCAATGCTGGTTTTCTTCATTGTCTCGTTCTGTTCATCTCCTTGTGAACTCTACTTGTTCAACAGTTCACCCAGGGTTGTTTGTTGCTTGAAAGTATATGTAAAATTAAAAGTAGCCTAGGGTCAACCAGTTTAAATGCAGACCTCCTTGGTATTGCTTTGATGACCCTGAAGGGTGGCATAACCAAATGCAAAGTTATACATGACTCGTCCTTCCCTCCTCTGCTGGCAGAAATGCTGCACGAACATGATGATTTGAATTGGCTGGATCGGGCAAGAGTGAGAAACAAATGTAGAATCATAACTCCATGTACAAGGTCCTGTTGGCAGGGAGATTCAGTTCATGATGAAACTTTGGGGAAGCACGAATATTTCCAATAAGCAAATGGGACATAATCTCTGAGGCTAGGCAGAGGAGGAAGGGAAGTGCTGTTAGCCATAGTCACGTTCACTTACTGGTTGTAAAAGTGACATTTGCTCAGTGTATTCTTCTTAGGACCAGTGCTGAAAATACATCTCATCTATTAGCATATCTGACAAGCCACAGTGTTTAGCCAGTTTCCCAACATCTTGTCCAATCTGTTTACTGAAGTATTTTTCAGCATATTTTTATACCATTACTGTGAAAATGGTCATATTTAAAACAGTGAAATTTCAGAATATTTCAGAATATGCAGAGCACTGACTGTCTTTTCAGCCATGGATGGTTCACTCCTCAGTTAGTGCAGGACGGCACTGCTTGTGCCACAGCTATGAAGTAACTTGGGACAGGTGGAAAGGAAAAGCTCTCTTCCTATTTGGAGGCTTATTTGTAAGACAGAGATATAATAAATAAAAAAAAAATCTCTTCTGTTCTTTAGATAGCTACATAAACAGTTAAAATTACTCAAGCTTTCCTGGAAAACACACTTCATTACTGGAGAATTTTTGAATTTAGCCAGATGAGAAACAAAAAACATTGAGCTCTTTGGAAAAATGTGGTTGAGATTTGAACCAGATAGAAGGGGTAAATTACTGTACCAAATGGTGATACGATATGAAGGCAATGGGAGAATGTAAAGTTGCTGTGTCATGACTGCAGCAACAGAAGTATTTTAGGGGAGTGATTTCTCCTAATTGCCTTGAGCTGTTTGCTTGTATCTGGTGTCCCTTACCACTGTTCCAACAAGATCTTTCCTATTTTGGATTGTGTTCTGTAGGGAGAGATCAGTGTCTTCATGTTATTTGGAAAGCACCCCGCCTGGGACTGGGCAGCCAATAATGAGTAAATAGCTCATGTATTTTGGGAGCCTGTAACAGTAGCTGTGTGGAAAATGGCAAGTCTGTCTGGCTTGCACTGCTGTGTGAGTGTGCTGAGAGAGTGTCTGTACACAGCACGTGTCTCTCTGGCTGATGTGGCCACCAGTGACTGTGCAGATTGTGCAGAGTGAACTCTACAAAACCAGAAGGGACCTGCTGGGAAATAAGTGAGTGTTTCACACAAAGCAGATCTGAGGCCTTGTGGCCTCTGCAGCTGCCAAAGCTGGCGTGTTGGGCTTCTCTGTCCCCATTTTCACCGCTGGCTACAACAGCACAATAGCATCCTGACTTGTTGGGTCAGGATGAGCTCCTCTCATCCATGACAAGGGTTATAAACATGCCACCTCTTCCTCCCTTTCATCATGTCTGGACAATAGTTCTCCCAGACTTGTCTCAGGGGCTCCTTTTGTGCCCCATTTCCTATTCCTTTCGCTCAGGAAACCCTGAATCACCACCCATACCAGCTAGCCTGAGGAAGGATATTAAGATGAAAGTATGATACCATCAACTAAACCACAATCTCCTGACACAGTTTATCTAACAGATATGTGTGTGCCCTCAACCTCCTGCTGCCAAAGTCATTTCTTTACTTTCAGAAACGTGAGGATGCTAAAGCCAAGTTTATAAACTGGGTCACTTCATTATCACCACCTTCAAAAATTCAAAGGTACGAGAAAGCAATGCTTCCAGTTCCAACACTATACCTGGGGCAGGCATCAGATATCTTTCTTGTATTGGGCTGTAAAATAGTTTTGCCTTGATTCAAACTGGTAAGGTTATCCCTTTCTTTCTTTCTTTCTTTCTTTCTTTCTTTCTTTCTTTCTTTCTTTCTTTCTTTCTTTCTTTCTTTTTTTTAATTTATTTTGAATTTAAAATAATTCTTTATAATTTGAGAGAAAAAAAAAGGCACACTCCCCAAATCCCATGCTGTATTAGTTCAGCATGTATATTAAAATTTTCCTTTTACAGAGGGCTGGAAAGTTAAGGAATGAGAATAGTTCTTCTAGGATTGGCCATGGGAAATGGGAAAGGCTGTGTGTGTCATTGTCTGATGTGCTTAATATAAAGCTGACTGCCCAGTACCAAGCACTGGAATCAATGGGTGAAGAGCAGCCTCTGTCACCAGAGGGAAGCAGACTCTCTGATCTGTTGGCTCTTCTGCATCTCCTGCAACTTAAAATCCATGTGAAAAAATTATGTATAATGTGGCTTTACTGGGATATATTTTACTTCTAACACATTGCCTGCATTGCCCTAATCCCTTCACCCCAGTTTAGTCACTTAGGCAAAGGTTTCTAATTTCAGGGGCTGACAATCCCCCAGTACAAAAGGCACACAGCTGC
Source organism: Phylloscopus trochilus trochilus (assembly GCA_016584745.2). Classification (NCBI taxonomy): domain Eukaryota; kingdom Metazoa; phylum Chordata; class Aves; order Passeriformes; family Phylloscopidae; genus Phylloscopus; species Phylloscopus trochilus. Next base: position 39,331,752 of record WQNJ02000546.1, read on the forward strand.
TTACACATTTGTAGTCATGATCTGGCCACAAGATCTTAGTTTTTTCTCTGGTCTGCTACACAAGTAGGGCCTGCTGGCCAGTTGCTGTTAGCATTTAATATTAACACTGCAGCTCAAGTGCACTTTCCCAGAGCCCAGCTCTGCTAGCTTCCCAGTTACAGGAACTAAGGCCACCCCTGATCCTTTAATCTTTGCACTCTGCTTTTCTCACGTCCTCTGTGGATGTTCTTCTTTCACCTTCACAAGAGAAATCTGCAGATAAAATGTGATTTTCCAGCCACCTTGGATATTCTGTCATCTTTTGGTGTATTAATGCTGGTTCTTACAGAAGTCTTGCTGAAGTTTTAGAAAAATCTTCCCTTTCCTTTTGAACTTCTTGATGGTTTATCTGAACCCTTATAACTAAAGCAGAGTTTGATCTGTGGCACAATATTTAAATAGAAACTCGCTGCAGGCTATTTGTTTTGGTTTACTATGTGCAACAACAAAAAAGTATTCTGGCAATTCCCACACAGTGAAGGATTTGCATGATTGAGACAAAAATTAATTACTGTAGGTAATGCAACCACTGTACATATTGGTTTTATAAAAAGAATAAATAACCATCAGATTAAGACACTGAACTCATCTAGAGTTATTGCAGTCATACAATTCAACAGAGACATTTCTCATGCAATACAACATGAGCTTTCTGAAAATATAAATCACAACAAATAAACTGGGAAAGGCATGGCAGCGACACACATAAAATTACAGAACAAAAGAAATCTCTCTTGGTTTTCTTTGTTTGATTACAAAGAGCTGAAAGGCAAAGATTTGTTTATCTCATTGCTCAGGGATACAGCAAGATCATCTGTCAGATCTTTACGTTCAGGGCTGTTTCTTGTGTGTGGTCATGGCACACTAACATTTTAGGCACACTGTTATTTCTTATAAATACTTGTTCGGGACCTGTGGCTGTACTCAGGTAAGATCAACACACAAGGAAGTCAGCAGTGATTGACTTGAAAGCTAAATACCTGTGGGGGAAACCTCAAAACCAAAATGTTGCCATCAGAAGCTGATTTGGAGGCTTGGAGGGGGATTTTGTAGCTACTGGAGAGGTCTTGCAATGTAAGTTTTAAAGCTTTTCTTGGTTCAAGTGGCAATAGTTAGTAGTTCAAAACATGGCTCAAGGCAGCAATTTCATTTCTCTGGATTTCAGCAGGAGAAAAATGTAATAGTTCACATAGTTGTACTCGACTTGCAATTGAAAAGGAGCTTGTGTGCTCTAAATGTATTTCAAATGCTGAGACAAAGCAAATGTGTTCCTATAAACAGCTTTGTAAAGTCAGGTAATCTAGTCTCTGTATGCATTACACCCTCCTAGTCTCATAAGTCATGAGATATGCATAGAGAGTAGTTTATAATTGGAACATTCAGAACTTATCTGTCAGATATTTACAGGTTGACACTTTTTTTTTTCATTTGATGTACTAATTTTTTTTATCTGTTTCAACTCTCCTAATCTGAGAGGCAGATTTTAAAGGAATTCCAGATGTAAGGCAAACCATAAACACTCTGTTAGGCACCTAATTTTGCATGGAAATGTCCAATGATATTTCCAAAACATCAGATGTGTTTGACATCTAATATGCATTACTTCTCAAAATGAATTAGCCCTACATCCTGTGTAGGCTTTTTACAAATCCTATTTGATGCCTATCAGCACCTTTAAGTATCTAAATGCCTTTGCAAATCTGGATTCAAACTCTTTAATATTATCTCAGAATTTAATGATAAGGAGAGTTTTGCCTAAGAAAGTATTTCAGTATTCAGCCTTGGAATTAATCAGGTGCAAGCCAGGGAAGGTTACGTTCTAGATAATCCTTCCAAAAATTAATATCTTAACATTCACTGTGAGTGCTTAGTGCTATATACTGTAATACAACGAGGCAAAGATATACTCTACATCTTTTCAGCAACTCAGTTATTTTTTCTTTTAACAAAGGGCAATAGATCAACTTAAGCCTAAGTCAACTGAGAACTTAATGTCAGATTTTGTTTAATTAGACTGAAGTTCCCAGAAATGTCTAAATAGAAACATACTTCAATGAGAATTCTTTTTATATTACATTTTCTTTCAGATACTTGAGTCTAAGTTTAATGTAAAAATCTTGTACTACCATCCATTTTCTAGAAAGTGCTTTGGAGAGATACTTTTTAGGGTTTTTTCTTTGCTGCAAGAAGCACTTGAAAATCAGCACATCTCAAATGCAAACCAATAGAAAAGTAATCTCAGCTTTCTAAATGAGGAAAAAGATCAGAATTCTTGCTGTTTGTCTTGCTCACTCCATAGCATCTCATTTTCTAGTTGATATCAGAAAGAAAAGCAAAACAAAAATCAATTTTAGAGGTGAAGGAAGGCATTGAAAGGAATACTGCAATATGTTAAGACCATCACAGCCCCAGATCTCTTTGTCTTCCCAAATGCTACTATTTTTAACACTACACAGATTGCAGCATTAAAAAAAGAAAATGGCAGATATACACACTTTTATGGCTTCTTGTTGTTTTCTACATAAACAAAAAAAGGTCAGAATCTTTTGATATATAAGTTATGGATGAAGTGCCAGACAGGTAGCCTTTATATAATACTTAGATGTTTAATGATAGACATATCTAAAATTAGCCATCTTGCTCTTCCCTGAAAGAACCCCACACACTTTCTTCCTGTCTGTGATATTTTCTCCAGTGTATAGTCTAGCCTCTCTAAAGAGTGCTAATAAATACCAGGTGCCCATGAATAGAAATAGAGAAGAAATGAACAGGTTGTCTAATCATGGTTGTGGTGGTGATAGCCTTTAAGTAAAACTAATTTTGCTAGCCCCCAAAAACCAGGAAGAAGAATGAGCATTGTCCAAGACCGTGGGACCCTGCCTGCACTTAGCTGAGTTCTCATGGTCATAGTAGGCAACAGGTAGTTAAAATGAGGAGTTATTTTTACACACCTTCTTTTTTTTTTAGCAAACTAACTTGTGAAACAATGGATTTAACTTTTGATATTTTGACAATGAACCTATCTAAGGAATATTTTTGCATCATACTTAGTGTTCTGAGTGTGTCCAACTGAAATTTCATGTAGATACCTGGTTGCATATATTAAGTCCACTTACAGACCAGCCCTTCTTACAGACATAAATCTATATATTTTGCCTCACAAACTCTATTGTTCCTGCAGAATCAGTATTTCTGTGAGAGCTCACTGAAGTATAGGCACACAACACCATTTCATAGAAAATCAAAAGATTGTTAGGTTAAATAAAAAAAACTTTTCTATTTACTGGACCAAAGTAATTTACAGTGTGTGGGATAAAATAAGAGCAGCCTGGAAGTTGATCTGTGAGAAATTTGAGGAAGAAACTAAAAATGCAAGTTGACCAGCAACTGCTTATGATGACGGGAAGAGAATTTTGGCATTGTGACATGAATTTAGTCAAAATTAGTGAACTATTTATAGCAATGATAAAAGTAACTTAACTTTGTAACTTAACTAGTTGTCTACTAGTATCATGAAGGATAGTTTTCCCTCCCACATATGGATACACATATTTTTTGCTTTATTTTCCCTGTTCCCCTTCAGGTTGTCATAACACCTACAATATGCAAATATCAAAATCTTGTTTGTTTCAGCCAGTATTAATTATCTCATTTTTGATCTTGTTTGCTAATAGACCAGAACTTTCTGCATGTGCCACAACAAAGACAATCTTCTTTGTGAAATGAGCAATATTAATTCTGATAATTTTCTGAAGTAGCAGAGCTTTTCATGGGAGCATTATTTTTAAGTGCTGTTACTGGAATTACTCAGGAGAACTTAGTGATGCTTAAATTAATTAAAGAGAGCGGCCCATGAATTTTCCCATCTGAGTTAGGATTCAAGATCTTATTTGTGAAGGAGGTTTTTTGTGTGTATATTTTCAGCAACAGCAAATTTGAAGAAAATCTGATTTGAATGTTGTCTGCTGCATAGGAGATTACATTAACATTTCAATTAAAAATTACATGCAGGGAACTGCTTATTTTTCCTGAGATTTCATGTATCTTAGTCTTGTGTAACGCAACCAGCTATAAGCAGTGATACTACAGTACTTGTATGGGCAAGGGCCTGGAAAGGATATATTTGGCTGTAAGAAATGGGCATGGGAGGTTTGGACACCTGCCTCCTTTTTTGAGTACAGCCCTCGTTGCACTGTGCCTTCATGGCACCAGGGCAGGAGGAGATGCACTTCGTGGAGCAAATGCATGACTGATGAGTCATTTGAAAGTGCATGAGCTAATTCAGCTTCCACTGACTTCAAGTGGATGGATTAAATGCAAGAATGAAAAGTACTGCACCTATTTTGAAACATTAATTCATTTATCTTAAGTTGTCTGCCGTGTCTGGGTGCAATAGAGATCTGTGGTCTTGAGGCCTCTAGCTGCTGCAGGACTTGTAGGTTTTACATTGCTGGATAGGGATGAGATCAAATGGAAGTTCAGGCAGAAGCTGCTAAGGAAGAATATGACTATGGATGAAGTATGGATGGTGAGAGGTAGTTTACAAAATGTTATGGAAATGTTTCCAAACAAGCTCATGAAATTTTGTTCTGAGATTTGTAAAGTGGCCTTCTGGAAAAAATTCATCTTTACAGTGAACGTCAAGTTGGCTGGAGCTGACATTCATTTAAATAGCATGAGTTACTATCCCTTCTTTCTATCTCTCACTCTTTTTCCCCCCCTTCTCTTTTAAATAATCAAATCCCTTTGAGAGAAATGGAGGGGTTAAAATTTTACTTTAGGGAAACTGTTGGATTGACAAAACCTACCCACTAGACCTAATTTATTTAATAGAGATCCCAAAGGCTTTGTTGAAAGGAATCAATTAGTGTTCCTAAGGAAGAGTGTTGGACTCCTGGGATGTATGTATGTATATTAAACATTTTCCATTCATAAGAAACCATTCCTCCTAAAGACTTTTTTTTTTTTTTTTTTTTGCTTGCTGACTGGGACATAATATTCTTTATTAATATAGGTGGCACAAACACCTGTGAAAATAATACAGGAAGGTTGAAGATGTTAGGCTGGCATGATGACTTGGAAATGGAGTAATCCTGTTTTATGCAATTCCACTGTTTCTCTGAAAAGAAATTAGATTTTTGATTGTAACTGGTTTAATGGTAAGATTCTGTCAGTTTTCAGGTTCTGATTTTTGTGACCTCTCCTTCTCAGATAAGAAAACCAGAGTGAAGAGAGCTTACTTTGTATAAGGTGTTACTTGTAGAAGCAAAAAAAATCCCACCACCTCCAACCATTACAGATGTGTTTATTCCTTAGAAATTTCTTTCAGGGGCTTGGCATCTCTGATGAACAGGAAAGGCAGTTTTAACATATATCTCCACATTTAATTCCTCAGCGCACCCGCTTTGGCAGAAATCATTACAATGGGGTTGACACATCTCTGAACCTGAGAGGCGTTGTCAGAATACGGAGGAAAGAGCACACAAGATGAAGTCAGAGCATTTGTTCCTTGACAGCTCAGAGACGCTGGCAGCCAGATAGGGCTGGGAATAAAAAGAAGGCACTACAGTTCCTCCTCACTGATCTGAAGCCGGCAAACAGATATCATTTCAGACATAAACACTCTGAGCAGCATGGTTTCCTCAGAGGTTGTTGTAACAGCGAAGCACACTGATGCCTTTTCTGCACTCTCTGAAGGTTTATGTTTCGTGACCCCATTCTAATGACTGCTTTTTTTCTAACAGTCAGTCTCTGCAAAGATTTGCACTTGAATAATTTATTTATGGTATGAATGAGAGGGGTTTTGGGGGGACTCAAACTGAAATTTATCTCCTTATCCTTACAGCTTGCAAAAATAAAGTTTAATGTCTGAACTGCTACAGAATTATTAGATTTTACATAAATCAAGGAAGGTAAAACCCATTTGATATGCTTACTGTTTTTGGTTATTAACATATGTAACTTCATGTCTGTAGGTCTTTTGTACTGTAACTGAGAGTACGATTACATTACTATCAAGAAACTCACCTTGTGTCAGTATCAGAAATGTCACAGCAATGTCACCATTGGAAAATATTTTGAAATCTCAGTAATGGAAGCCCAGTAGTTTCTATCTACTCTCTCTCTCTCTCTCTCTCTCTCTGTTTTTCTTTCTCCTTTTTTTTTTTTCCCTAGAAATGCAAATTCAGTGAATTTGAATGCTGTAAGTATTCAGGCTGTGATGTGTTTATACTTTTGTATCCAACTACTAAATGACATGCACAGAGATGCATCCATTCTCAGCTGTTTTCCAAGCTGGAAAGCTTATGCCATAGTATGACATGGTTAGTCTTTGGAAAAGAGGGATTCCAATATTTAGGGACTAAAATTTTAGAAGGCTTCTTTCTCCTCTGCTATAAACCTAAAAAGCTTGTTCTGGACTGCTCCTTCTGCAGCTGGTATCCCAGTGTCTGTTCTACTTATAGTGCTATTTATAACTGCTAGTAGTGTCTTACAGAACCCTACCCCCATGTTATTGCAGAGAAACGCCTGAAGAAATGTGCAAAGACAAACCCAGACCACTCGTACCTGCCTAATTCAGACAGAACATGTCTTTGCCAGTGAGGAGATGAATCAAAAAGGACATTGGCCCAGCCAAAACTGGGAAGTTGTGTTGCTATCACTAGTACTCATGGCATAACGTTGGCTAAGGTTGTTTGCTGGTAGACCACAGGCTTCTGTTGGTTCGGATTTGGGAAGTGAGTCTGTTCCTTCCACCCCTGGGATGAGGCTGGTTTTTGGATGCAGTTGGTAACAAGGAGAGACCAATTGCCTGAGTGCCAGGCATCCTGCCATACATGCCAGAGTAGTTCTTCACAGCACAGGTCTCCTGACATGTAATTCACTTGGCATCACTGAGCATAGAGAAAAGGAGTCTAATAACAACTCCTGGGAATTTTAATTCTGCAGTCCTCATTTTGTCTCCTAATCACACATGCTGTATTATTTAGTTTCACAGCTTCAAAATATATCTCTACATGTCCAGCTCCACAAATAGGTCAAAGCATCTATCCCAGCATCAGTACTAAAAATTCATAGGGTAAGAATAGAAGAAAGGCACCCATAAATGTACATCCTGCAGCCCATCCTGCTATAATTGCAAGAGGGAAAGTGAGTGCAGAGCAGGATGCCTCAAACAGTAAAAAAGTGCATGGCTGAGAGCAAAATCTAAACCAATACAGAGGATTTCAAGCCAGCACCTCTCTTTATGAATCTCTGCTTTTCTCCCCAGTGGCACTAGCACATGGAAGTGTAGGGCATTTCTCAAATTCCAAACTATTTAGGGCATACAAGATTAAAGATGGCCTCTTAAGTCTCATCAAGAAGGTTGTTGGAAACAATCAGCTGTTTCAGAGCATTTGTACAATGCATTTCAACAGCTTGTCTGTGTAAGAAAAGGGGGTAACATCACTACAGCTACACTAGCAAGCTCTAGCCTGGGTGGCACTAGTGACTAAAAAATAAGGCTATTCTGTTTGTTATAAGATTAAGAAAAAGAATCTTTTGGAACAACAGTTCTAAACTCCAGTCTACTTCTTAATACCATACTCTTATGGTTGGAAGATGATTAGCTAGTATTCCCATGCATTTTATTTAACATTTATTTACTCCCAGGCTTGAATAACTTAATCAAAATATAAATAGATTTATTGGTCTGTTTCTCCTTCTAGCACAATTAGGTAAAGCTCAGAATTTTATAGGATATTTAGAACACTGAAGCAGATGCTGAATAATAACAGCTAATCTTTGTTCATTGTGATATAGCCCAGAAGAGCTTCCAATGATGGCCAAGCCCTGTTATGATTCTGGATTGCATGAAAATTAAAGATATCTTTGAAGTATCTCCTCTGCAGCACAGACCCATTTTCATTTCCGAGTTTGTCTCTCATATGATTAAAATCCCATGACTTCCTATAGATGCAGAATAGCTATTCCTGATCCTATGTTCACTTAGAGGGAAAGATTGTGACTATCCCAAAGTCTCTTTTAAGAGGGCCAAAAAAGACTGAGGTTGCCACGGGTAATTCCAAGTGTTCCTTAATTTATGCTGATTTTATTGAAAAGTAAATTTCGAAAATATGGTGTATACAAACCCAGTATTTATGAAAAGGCCACAAGTGCTTTTTGGTGGTATCTATGCAGAGTCCACAGAGAGCACAACACGTGTTAAATATGGGGAGTCTCCAATCTACAGGAGAAATAGTCAAAATGCAATAATCCTTGTTAAACTGGTACAGGCTCTTTCAGCAGCCTTTTTGGACTTCATGTCATATCAGATATTACAGCATAAGGTGCTCCTTCCCAGGTCATACCCTTGTCCCACACACATGTACCCCTGAGCTAATGTTTCTCAATCATTCTATCTTCTCTCCAACGCTGCATTTTTCTTGCCCCACCACTGTTTGGTCTCCCAATCCCAATAAACTGAAATAGATTTATTTCTGAGAGACTAAATTTTAGAAGAATCTAAAACTGAGAGACTAAATTTTAGTAGAAAATGTGCCTGGAAAATTCTCAAGGGTGACACCACCCATCTTGCAAGCACTGAAGTAGTAAGTCATGGCAATTAAAGTGTTGCTTCTTAATGAAAGTGATATATAGTAGCCCTGGTTTTATTGCATCCTTGCTTTTTTTTTTTTTTTTTTTTTTTTTTTTAAGTGTGTTAGACAATTCTAAAAATAGATATAATTGCCAGCAATTGCAAAAGAGCCTGTTTGTGAATGCCAAAGAGATTTAAAGGTAGATAGATTTTTAAAAAGTTGAGGTGGAGTGCTCGCATCGCTTTTGTTGGGATGCAAGAGAAGAGTGTGTCCATGCCTGACAAAGTGCAGTTCTGCCAGCAATCCACACCAAAAGGGACAGTAAGGTCTGCAGACAGTAGAAATAGGGCTGTTTCATAAAACATATGCTACCTATTTTAATACAGAATTTTCCTCCAAAACAACAAATGCAATGTTTTTGTGCATATGATTCAATACTTATAAAAGCTACCAGTTGCAGATACTCAAAAAGAATGTCACAACTTTCCTGCAGGTGGCAGAAATAAGAGAGTTTAATAATTCCATATTTGTTCCAGAGAAGTGAAAGAAAATGTGCAGTCTTGCTGCTTTCTTTTGCTCCAATTTGATGCCAATCTTGAGAAGTCACCATCTTGTTCCAGAAAGACAAAATGCTTCCCTTTTCCCACTGTGCCTGCTGCCCTTGATGACAACCAGCCACTTTGCTAGACCCCTGAGCACTAATGGAAGCTTGTGTGCTGCTGATGGCATAGGAGCCAGGACAGCTCAACTTCACAGTCTGCACAGAAATATTTAGGTAGTTAGCACATTCATACTCTATAGCAGCCACAAATTATGTAGTTTGAAGGGCTGCCTAAAGGAGCAATGGGTAAGCATGGCTTATGAGAGGGTCACCCCGTGCTTTTCACTGCCCTCTGTTCATTTTGGGAAAACGATTGTGCAATACCCCGCAGGTGTGACCACTCGCAATGTCAGGAATTTTACACTTTGACCTCAGGCTGGTGACTGCCCTGCAAGGCCTGCTTGGTGACCTGAGACTTAGAGCAACTCTGAGCAAGTGTTTCACCACAATTGTGAAATAACAGGAGTATACCACCTGTTGGTAATAACTAATAATAATAATTGCCATTTTCATGGGTCATCGATTATTTTATTCAAAGCCTCTAAATTAAAATTTTCAGTTGCAAGACTTTTCACAGTATACCTCCCAATATACTTCCTTCTCAGTTGTGAAAAGGTAGGGAATTAAAAAAAAAAAGATAAAATGCATTCCCAAAGAGTATGCAGTACATGATGCATCTCACACATATATATACTGCAACAGTTTTCGAATTCATCTATCTTTAAATAATTTTAGGTGCAAAGATTTTTTTCTTTGAAGATCTATAATGGCCAAAAATGCTTAGTTTTGTACTGAATTGTATCTTTCTTAAACAATAACAACTAAATGTACTTAGGTGTGAAACCTGAGTTCTTTGACACATCTCAAAACACCTTACAAAGGACCACAGAGTGCAATTCATCATCATACCCCATCATGTCAGACGACTCATGTTGTTACCAACAGATATTTAAAACCAAATTCCATGGAATTTCAACTCTTTACTGCATTATCCCTGAACATTATTTTTACCCGTTAGTACTGGGTATGCCAATATTGCAATGTTTCTTGCCTAACTTGGCATGGCCATCACCCCAGATTATGAACTCTCATCTTCTTGAGCAGTTAGCTTTCAAAGACAAAGATGCTGTGTGCAATCTGAATACAGTTTCTAAAATCTGAAAACCTTCACTAGCATTTTTTGCTTGTCTTTGAGCTGGGTAAGAGTTGAACTATTTAATTTTATCAAACTGTCCAAATAAATCATTACTGTTGTGCTGGTGGAGTTGTGTGCCAAATAGTAGCCTACAGCAGAGGTGCTTGGCACCGTTAAACTCCTGAACTAATTGGCTCATAAGAATAACAATTCAAACCAACCTGTAAGAAGTATAGAAGGGCCTGTGGATCCCTGATTAAAATCAATCAGTTTCCTCATTGCCATTCTGTGGTAACAGGGGCTGTGTTTTGACTCGCCCTCCAACGTGTGCACAGTAATTGTGCACTAAACCTCTCCATAAGGAGATTCCTCAGTGCATGTAAAAGTGAGGGACAGGAAACAAGGAACCAGATGGAAATAAGTACTTGACTTAAGAAAATATAAAGATCCTACTTCAGTACTGTCTTGAAGGTTTAAATGGAAGAAAATTGCACATGCCTCCTTCTGCATCAGGGGTGGATGCTGTTCTAAAACGTTGTGCTGCACGCCCAACAGGGAACGGCGGAATGCTGCGTAAAAAATCTGCCTCTTTGTAGGTCAGATACAGATACATGTCTTGACTCAGTGATGACTAATAAGAACTTCAAATTCAGACATCTTTTTCTTTGCCAGTATACAGTTCCAAATGAGTTAAAGGATTTCTTTCCACCCTGTTTTTTACTGAGTCATATTATTTTCAAGATCATGATCTTCTGATCTCATGTATACACAGAGATCTTATGATCAAGATGTTTTCAAGCATTCGTCTTCCTCAAATTCATTTTTGCACATATTTTCATAATGCTTCTGTATGATCTAGAGAATATTTGTCCTAAAATGGAAAACTGATATACAGCTGCCTCTTTCTTTACCTGTTCTCCTTGACTTTTGAAATGGATCTGTCTTTGACAAACAATATCAGAAATGTCTCATTAGTAAAAGCAATAATGTAGTTGATGTTTTTGTCCTGACAACACAGCATCCTAATATATATAAGATCCAATATTATTGTGCTCATGCTGCATTTCTGCCAGCACAAACCATGTATCATCACTGGACAATAATTTTGCCAGATGAAGGCTGTGACTTTGTCCTCTGAGGGTTGTCTGTAAGCAGATAATACTATTGAAGTAGAGAGAGGGATTTACAATGAGACTCTTTTTAGTTATCATGCATAAGTCCAGGGAGCTTTTGAAAATGGTCCCTCTTTGAGTAATTTTAATATGTTTCTAAAAGATTTAAAGTGATATAAGCTCAGTGTCAGAATGATATCTATGGCTATTTTTAAATGGTAGTATAAAACCCCAGCTACACAGCTTTGTCTGTGTTCATATTTTATTAATCAATCTGTTTTAATGTCCTCACTTCTATCTCACTCTCATTATCTTCCTTTAAGTCTTTCCCAGCTGCTTCCCAGAGACCATTTTAAAATTAATTCTAATGATTTTAGGCACTTTTAATATGACTGTCATCATAAGACTGTTCTCTTAGTGAACCAAATTGTTGGCTGACAGCAGTATTATTTTGGGACCTTGTCTTACCGTTTCCCCCAAGCGAACAAGACTCAGGCCAAATCCTTGGTCTAATCCTGTTTACTTATTTAAAATTCAAATCAATTTAAATGAATATGCCAAAGAATAATTGACTCCCTTAAAATATAATAGGAAAATAAAGAGGATCTAAGCTCCAGCTGTTTTTCAGAGAGAAAGACAATTCAGACAAATGCTGTGACCAGGCTCATTTCCTGCAACCAGAAAAAGCCTGAAAACATGGGACATTTTCTCTGGCCTGTTGGGAATCTGGGGCAATTTCTCCCCTCTGATTAATGATCAGTATGGCTAAGAGCTTCAGATACTCCACTGAGTCTGAAAGAGTTCTTGGCAGACCACTGATTTTAAGTGGGATATAGTGGTTCTTTTGAACACTCTGGATGACAACGTTCAGTGCCTTTCAACACAATGGTGAATGAGAAGGCTAGCCAGAAGTTGTGCACTTGACTAGTTAAACAAGAGAAAAAATGTCTGATCTTATTGACATCCAGAAGAAATGAGGCAATTATGCTTCAAAGATTTCTGGTTACTTAAACTTCTTTTCTTTTTTTTTACCATTGTTCTTGCGGATTACTGTGTATCTATCAAGAGTCTGTAACTTCGGCTTTGGCAATTTGCCTAGGATCAGTGCCTTGGAACAAAAAAATCCCATAGGGGGCTTCTTTGCAGAAAGTCATGACTCTCCCATTTCCTAAAAAACAGACATGCATGCCATTTTCTCTTGACCTCTAGTTCTTATATGGTGCTTCTCCGTCCCGGTAATGGCTTAATTAATTGGGGGGGGTTCACACTGGACTTTCTGTGAAATTCTCCAAAAAAGGAGACTGTTGAAAAGTGATAATAAGAATTGCAAACTCTGTTAAATCTCCACCAGCTTCTTTTCAGAGTTTGATTTATTACTGTGGAGAAATGCACATCTTCTTAGGGTTTCAATCTTGGTCCTCCCTGATGTTCAGCACCAGTGAAGAGTAATAACAAGGGATGGCTGATATGTGAGAAGGAAATCATCATACACAGGACACACACACACACACACACATAAATATATATATATATATATATATATGTCACTACAGATCATGTCATTTCCCCTGTAATACCTGTTATTACACCATATTTGTCTATACCAGAACACACCTGTTATTACACCATAACATAATTTTCTGTGAGACAATTTCAAGGAAGATAAAGTCATTTTTTTCAACAAACTGGCTGCAGAAGAACAATAGTGATCTCAAGTAATAACTGCTTTTATGGAGCATTTTTCATCTTGTGAACAAGATCTACCTTGAAAGTAAATTGCATGTACTTTCCCATTTTATCTAGGTGCCTAAGCATGAGGTATCATTTAACCTACATATTTTGTTCTCCTAGTGTTTCTGTAGGTATTTTTACAAGTGTCATTCAACACAGGACTTAGGCAGATAGTTTACTTTAAAACCTTTAAAAGGCTCAATTGAAGTAAATATCAGTTCTCCTGGAACATTATATGGAGCAGATGTGTAAATACCTGCAGGATCAGTATCTTACACTGGCAGCTTCTTTGGGGCACACCATACTTCTATTAATGTAAAAATACCACATAAATATGTGGCAAAATATGCATTTTCTGTAAATATGCACAATATCCCAGTGAATTTGGCTAAGAGTTTTGTACGTAACAATAATAGATATAATTTAAAAAATTGAACCTAAAACCAGTCAATCAAGACAATTATTCTGAAAGACTCAAGACAGTAGATCCTAGGTACCATGTGAATTCTTCCAGAACAATCAAGTTCTCTAAGTCCTCATCATACTGTACATAAAGAAATATCTTCAATATCCTCTGAACAGTGTCCCATATGTCCACATCTCAGATGGCTGAAATGAATAGCTGTTTTGCTATTGTTAATTGTTGCTGGACTACATCTTAATATTTTTTTTTCTGTTTAAGGAAGACAATAAATCCACCAAAGTTTCTCATTTTCAGACCAGACACCCTGAAATATGCTTCTGGGATATGTGCTGGTTGTTTCTTATATGTCCCATCATAAACAGTGATTCTTTATGGAAACATCTTTTCCATCTAGCTACTAAAAATGACAGCAAAGACTATGCAATAGAGGATTTGCTTGGAAAACATCATTTGCAGTCTGTACATACACTCAATGACACAAGCCCATTTCTTAAATAAAACTGTAGTTTAAGAGAACCCTGTGATAAATCTAAACTGAGAAGAATACTTTGATGAGCCGAGGCTATAATATGTCCTTTTCTCCTACCCTTCAGCAACAAAAAAAAATATCCACTTTCTGTGATGATAAGCATTGAATTAATCTATACCTACTGTGATTTTATAGGCTTCCAGGTGCAAACATCTTGGGGATCTATAATACCATTTTTGTTTATAAATAAATTGCAGTGTCACACTGTTCATCACACTTAATAGAGATACATACAACAATTATTTTACAAGTATACTATTCAGAGGCAGTAAGTCATGGAGATGTGTTTCTACCTTGTTTCACTGGTCTGAGTTGGTTTTCTTTCATTCCTTTTCATGACTCCTTCGGTAAGATGTTAGAAACAAGTTTTCACTAATTTTGTCAGTCTACACACAGAAACAGCTAATTTATGTTTATTCAGTAATATTTTCCTGGATGCAGCCACTTTCACCTTCCCATGTGAACACCATGGTGTGTATATAAATGTTTTGCAAGAGAAGGTGTTAAAGATCCAAGTTTTTATGCAGGGATACTGAGCACCCTCGCCTATCATGAAGAGGGAACACCTCCTAGTTTAGGCCTGGAAGTCTTCAGAAACCAACCAGATTTTCTGCTTTCAATCTTGCTTTTCTACAACCAAGCTGCCACTCTGTCCTGCAGTTGTGTCCTGTCAGCCTAGACAGGATGGAACTACTGATGGCAGAGGCTGTGAGGACAGGACTCCTCTACTACAGGCAGATACTTCTGATAAGTTCTTCTGATGCTTGCAAGGCAAAGACCTACAAGCTATTGGAAATATTTTGTGTTTGCATGTTTTGCTTGGTTTTTGAATTCTCAGTGAGTTTTTCTACCTCTGACCAGAGGCACTGGAGACTTTTTGGTGCTTGTGGCTTGTGGTGTAATCATGTGCATTCCTGAGAGCCCTGGAAATCAGAGGCTGTTGTTATGTACAAATTTGAAATTTTCTTACAATTTAAGGCCAAGAGAGACCACCAGACTGTCTGATCTTTCTTGCATGTAGGTGCCTACTAAATGTTGTACATGTATGCCAAGGCTGAGAGAACTACTTTCATTAGCCCATAGTATTTTAGTCCTTGAGAAACCAAACTAAAATAGTGTCTAAAAAAGTACCTGAGCTTCCTATGATACTTGAGTACTGATTAGGCATGCCCAGACAACCACAGAAAAAAAAAAAATCCATGCAAAATATCCACCATGCTTGCCAGTCTGAGCTATTAATATTTCTACTGCTTCTGGACTGGGTTTAATTCAAACCCAAGCATCAGATGTCTAAAATAATTTTCTGCATTGGTTTAATCTCTTTCTGGCTACAGCAAGATAAATAATACATGGTTCAAGGGAAGGCAAAAAGTTCTTCTGCAGAATATATGAGACCAAATGTCTCTCAGAGGAGTGGAGAAGAGATTCTTCCTTTCTGCTGTAGGCAGCCAACTGGAGCTCTCAAGTATGGGATTTGATTATACTTATTACCTTAATGCCAGTCTGAAAATGTCTGAGTGGGCAGGGTGCAATTCAAGCCATCTTTTTCCAGCCATAATGGAAGAAGATGCACAGCTATAGTGTTCTATTGGATGTAGGAGCAGAAGGGATCACCAGGGGATCTAGCCTGATGTGACCCTCCTTCCCCCTCCCTGAGCCCGCTCTGTCCATTAGAAATTCTCCCAGAAGCTGGAGTAAAGCTTATTTAAGAAAGACAGCCTTTTTTAGGACAAGATCAAGCAATGGTGAGTGCACCACCTCCCTTCATAAGCTGTTACAGAGTTTAATTACCTTTACTGCTAGGAAATTGCATCTGATTTCAAGGTTGATTACATCTAACCTGAAACTTCCAGTCACTGGATTTAGCTGTGCCTTTGTCAGCAAGAGTGAAAAAGCTCACCGTTGTTATCTGTTCCCTGTGCCCTCTCACTCTTTCCTTAAGTGGGATATGTCCAGATCTTTAAGCCTCCTATCTCAAGACTTGACATACAAAATATTTGGATTTTCTCCAAAATTTTCTCATCTTCTTTAAAGTGCAGGCACCAGAACTGTTCTTGATATCTTGGAAACATGCATGGACTGTGCTGAGTCCTTTCCTCACCAACGTACTGGGACCTCATGTAAGGGGTGATTAGGATAATCACTTTTTATCATTCCCTGAGTCTCTGCTCTCTAAGCCAGTGTCCATTCCTACAAGCTTTTGGACTGTAGTTAAATGAATTTAGTGTTCTGCTTGTTGGACAGTGATCATTTAGCCAAATCAAATTACTGCAGAAGTAATATATCTTCTTTATTTATTGTGCTATATTCAAGCCTTTAAAGCAAAGATTCTATCTCAAGCCCCAAAGTGCTGAAAACAGTAGAAAACAGTATCAGGCAAAGACTGTTTCTGATTCTGCTTGGAAAGCTCCTCACATTGAATGAAATCTCCCCATTAAAAGGCTACATTTTGAAATTTGTCAGTGAGACACCTCTTAATCCTTGCAATAGGTGACCTGTTAATTCCATACAATGCAAGACTTGAAATCAAAATTTCATGTGGTATTAAGTTAACTGCCTTGCAGAAATCCAAGTACCTCCTATCAATACAGCTGCTTCTCTCATGCAGACCTGTAATCTTTTCTATAAATCTTTGAAATAACCAAAAATTCCACAACAAGCGTATGTGTTGAGGACTAACCTGTTCTGACCAGGATTAAATAGGTTTAGTCTTTTTCTAATATTTAAGTATCCCAGAAACACATGGTATTTTGTGAGAAGAACATCAGTTTCAACTAATGGATGGCACACAGCAGAAAAATATACTTCCCTACTTACATTGTTCTCTAAATCAGAGCTAGGTGGAGTATGAGCTGAACTAGCTGAGCTTATTTACAGCCACTGTTTCTCTCTCAGAGTTAACGAATTACTGACAATCTAAGGATCTTCTGCTACTTGGAACAGAAACTCTCTCCTAAAAGCCATTTCCACCTCTACCCTATGTAGAAAAAAGACTGAGTAAAAAACCAGCAAGAACTTTCAAATGACAGGATCTGCCAAATACAGGAACCCAGAAACTACTGGTGCCTCTTGAAGGAAGTGTTTAATGCCCAGTCCTCAAAGCCTTGTGAGAGTAGCTGTGCTTAGAAATCAAGATGGTCTGCACATTGCCAGCACAGAGCTTAAAAAGATTAAGAGATGCAAAGGATTTGTACTGGCCCTCTGTGAAGAGGACTTTAAGGGCAAAACCTCACCATCTATACATGCAGTAGCAGTACCTATGGGCTGGTACCATCAAGCCTAGAGAGAGAGCAAAAATAGGTATACAATTTAGGAATGCAGCTGTAGTGAGGACATTGTTGCTTTTAGTATTTCCAGGTTGCAAAATCTCATGCTTTTTGCTGTTCTCGTGGCTCAACACAGACTGCTGCTCCGGGCCCTGACTGTGTCTTCCCTTGGAGTATGGAGTAATCCCAGGGAGAATGTGCCCCTGACATGTCTTTGCACTGCTCTCTATGAAAAAATCATGCTCTGGACCATGAACAGAATATTCCTGCTAAACTCCTAAGCATGTGCTACTAGAGTTAAAAACGTTGTGGGATTTAGCTCTTTAATGTACCCACATCTAGAATATTAATTTCATGCTACTGTTGGTGATGAAAAGAATTGATCCTGTAATGAAAGGAATATTAGTCAAGGGATAAAGAGAAGGTCACTCAATTTATCTCAGCACTGGAAGAAGCGGTATTCTTTGCTGATTTTGTAAAAAGCTATTAATCTCAGAAGATCAAGGGAATAGATGGTACCAGATGATTCTTTAATTTAGGCATTGAAATATTTTGTTAATATTTATAAATTTTTAAGAATCTAATTCTGTGAAGTCTTGTTTATATGAATAATCTTTACTCACAAATAGTCTTGCTGAATTATGTAGGGTTTTCTGCTTTAGAAAAAAATAATTTGTGTAAAGATCACTACTACCGGGCCCTTAAATATTTACAAACACTCATCAAAATTATTTTATGAGGGAAACTGAAGAACCATCTGGTATCCCCCGTTATTTAATGCTCCCTGATTTTCCTAACTACGTGTAGAAGTCAGCAAATATTAGCATCTTCTTTCTTATCTGAGGCCAGCCAAATTACCTTCTCCTTATCCTTTAAACTTATACTCATTCCTGACAGAGGACTAATCCTTTCACTTCTACTTCTGTAAAATGGACAGGCGATGCCAGTAAGCCAGTCAGCAAATCTGCTGCTGGGTTTGTTCAAGGACCAAAGTTTCTTTCACATAGAATAATAATATAGTCTTTCTTCTGCACACAACCACCGTGACATCAGCAGTATATTGGTCCTTAAAAATCTGCAACATTTTTAACAACAAGTAGCTGTGCATCCCTTTACAGTAATTTTCCCCAGAAAAAAGTACTCTATTCTCCTTTTCAGAGATATACTAAACACCCACTTTTCAACTGCAGTTGTAGATGCTTAGCTGCTCTCAGGAGTGAGTCTTTGAATACAAACCTGCATACCAGCTACACACGTGCAGCTAGTTAAAAAACTTTTTATTAGGTGCAATTTCAACAACGAAAAAGCATTTGTATCTTTTTGTGAGGTTCTGTTTTCCTTGGCAATTACCCTTAAATTATTAGGATGAAAAACATCATAGCTAATGCAGTAAGTTAAGTTATGCATGCTAAGATCAGTCTTCTCTTATATTGTTGTGATATTTAACAATGATAATAGTTAATTCCACAAAGTACCACCAGACATTCAATTTTAGAGGGAAATGACTGCATTTTTTATCTTTTTTTCCTTTTTTTTTTTTCTTTTTTTTTTGGGGGGGGGGGGGTTGTGTCAAGCAAAGTGACACAAAGATCTGATAAATCTTTTTATTTCTTTTTTTTTTTCTTTTTTTTTTTTTCATTTAAAAATATTTAACAACAGCAAATCACTCCAAGAAAGTCTGCAATGCTGGTAATGTGGTGTATTGCAACCAAGTGCATCCATTCTGGGTACTATACCTGGCTGTCATATATATATATATATACACACACACCAAGTAGTAAAATATGAACACAAGCTGTATTTGAAGAAAGGGATGCTGCACATTAGATTTTGGGTTTGGGTTATCAACAATGATTAATATTTTTCTACTTCCTTAAAATGAATCTGTGTCGGTTTCAGCTAAAGGAATAAAACTCACAAAGCCTGAAAATTGTTTCCCATTACAAATAATATAGGGCTGGTAATGCAGTCATGGCTTCTTGAGTCAGTTTCATCAGCTTTGTGACACAAACACACTGCAAAAAGAAATGCATGCTCACGTATTATGTTTTTATTTTTAACTGATTGTGTCTTCAAAGCTGGGTTGAGTCAGTGTGAGAATTGTGTAAAGAACTCATGAAAGTGATTTTTATCAAGTTTCTTTTTGAATTGGTTATTTTCTCTTACACTAGTAAGAATTTAAAATGATTGGCATACATATAAGGCTTGATAAGTCAATTTGCAAATATTCTTAGGAGAAAAAAGAGCAGGTTTTGCTACAGTACAAAGGCCTGGTCCTGCATTATCTTGCTAATATGATTCAGATAGATTACTCAGAGAGGTAAATATTTACTTGGGTAGAAACTCACAGGACTGGGGTTAAATGATGAAAAATTACATTTGGTAATGTGATTTTTCCTCTGTCCCTGCTTCCCTCAAAAGACCACCTGTCTGTGGCCATAGCACTGGTCCTTCTGACCTAGAAGTTTCTTTTTGACAATGGCTGATAGGGAGATAAAACAGTTTTGTATAGTTAGAGGTAAAAAAAAACAACCCAGAGGAAATCAATGCCAATTCATTTTCTGTTCCATGCAGCATCTTAGGCAGCTTTCCCCTCAAAGCAAACCACCTAAGATGGATCTTTATAAAACCCATCTACCCAGGTGCTCTCAACTGGAGCCAGGCAGCAAAATCCTTTGTGCACGAAATGAATAAAAAGTTTACTTTACAGAGCCAGAGTAGAAAAGTGCACAACAGAGAATGTGTGTTTGAGTAAGAGAGGCAACCAATTGGTGATGTTTCTTAAAGCCTGGGTTATGACAGGCCATGCAACTGCTGCAACACAGCACATTTCACAGAAGCACCTCTTCTGCGAATAAAGTCACCCTCCGTGATCAGAACCGTGGTAAACCCGAAGCAGGATGTGAATAACTGGATCATCACAAAAGGTTGGTGAGGCTGAGCATAGCATAAGTTCACCTATCGTAGCAAGTACTGTTCATTGGCAATGACAGCTATTCACTCAGATGAGCGAAACAATTAACCTTATTCGTGTTTTGCTGGGGAACCCGGTGGGCACTGGGGGGAGCAGAAGCACCCTCATGAAGGCACCCCACGGTGCTCCCGACAGGCAGGGCTATCCCTCTCCATCGGGGCCGCCCGGCCCTGCCCCTAAAGCTGGAGGGTGAGAGGCACAGTCAGCCCCGGCAGGGAGACGGGCAGCATCCCCCCTCGCGGGCAGCACCTCCCCGCTGTGCGGTGGGAGCGAGAGGCAGGTCTCCTCCTTCTCTCCCTCCCCGCCCCGCTCTCTCCTCCCTCCCTGCCCGCCTGCCTCCGTGCCTGCAACCGCAGCGCAGGGCAGGGGAGCGGCGGCGCGGCAGGCACAGCCTCCCGGCGGGCGCCCGGCGGAGCAGCAGGGCGGGCGGCGTTGGCTGCGCCCGGCCCCGCCGCGCCGCCCGCAGGCTCCGCCCGGCGCTCCCATGGCGCGGCGGCCCCGCGCCAGGTGAGCAGCGCTGCCTGTTGCGCCGAGCCGAGCCGAGCCGAGCCGAGCCGAGCGCGGCGGAGACGCCGGGGCCACACGCCGAGAAGTTTTGCGGGAAGGCGCCGCGATGTGAGTTGCGGCGCGCCGCGGATGCGCCGGGTGGGGGGCGGCAGCGCCGGGAGGAAACTCGACGGGGAGGGAGCGGTGGGAAGGCGATCAGCGCTGCTGCCTCCGAGGGGCTGCCGCCGTGCCGTGCCACCTCGCCCGGCAGCGATCGGCGAGGGCCACCGGAGATGCCTCCCTCAGCCCGTGCTGGCGAGCCTCCGGTGGCCGTGAGTCTTCGGGGTGACGGGGTCGGGATTCCGCGGAGGCAGCGGGAGGTGGGGAGGGAATCCAGAGGCGGAGGCTGCGGGAAGGGGGTTGACACCCTCTCACTTGGGAGCGAACGAGGGATTTGAGACCCGCGGCCCCCGATCCCGTACGGGAGCAACATCAGAAAAAGGGGTGGAAAATCAAGCGCCCCTCCCATCCGTGTGTGCTCCCGGGGTCCCGGCCGCTGTCCCTGCCGGCCGTGTGCGGGCGGGCTGCCGGAGCGTGCGGGCGGCGGCCGGGGCGCCGAGCGGGGCTGCCGGGGAAAGGGGGCGGCGGGGGCGGGGACGGGTGGGAAGACGCCGTGTGTGTTGCCGTAGGATTTTTCCTCTTTGAGACCTATCAGAACCAGTTGCTACGGTCCGGGCGGCGGTGGCTGCGATGCGGGGGGAGGAGGGGAAGAGGGCATCTCCCTCCGAACGCGAGCAACAAATGGCAGCGGCGGGGGCAGCCGGGCTGCAGAGCAGCGGCGGTGCCTGCTGCGCCCAGGTGAGCTGAGACGCCCCCGCTGCCCGGGGAGGCACCGGGCGGGACCATAGCAGGTGGCTCTGGGCTGCCCCGGGGGGCCGCGGCAGCCTGCGGGGTGCCCCCGGCCCGGGACCGGAACGGGGCTTTCAGGGGTCCCGCGGCCGCGGGGGGCTCCGTGCGACCCAGCGCTCCCAGCGGGGCACGGTCGCGACCTCTGAGCCCCCACAGAAATGTCCTGATCTCTTGCAGCAAGCGGGTACTGGGTACTGTGTGTCTGGGGGAACCGCGGGCTCTTCTCTCGCCTTTCTGGCAAGCTACACGTTCTGAATTTCCCTCGCCAAAAATTTGGAAAATGCCTCAGATATGCCAGCGAGAATTCTTCTTTCCTTCTTTGCTTCTGCCTTCAAAAATTAGAAGATTTTAGAGTATCGGTTAGAAAATGTGAAAGTGATTCAGGCAGCAGGTTATCATCCATCTTTCTGATTGTCCCTAGACAGCAGAAATGGTGTAATTACAAAATGGAAACAGTCAAACAACTTGAAAAGCATAAATAGACCAACCACCTAAAGAGTTAGAATGAGAACCAGGCAAACAACATTTAATGCTCTCCTCAAAGAAGTAATCCTTGAGTTACTTAGATAGATATGAAAATGACAGTATAAGCTAAAGCTTTTGTGATTATTGGAATTAATTAAAATATAATAACCATTAGAAAATGTTACAGATTTGGTAAGGAAAGGAAAGGAAAATAACCCTTCTTCAAGCTGAAAACTCTGACTGGGGTAGCCTTTTCTAAATGCTGAAACGATCTGTCAAAAATTTCTTCTCATGGTAACCTGTCTAATAATTTGTAGGTTTAATTTGGAAGGTGTGCGTCACGCCCTACTGAAAACAGTAGCTTGAAGGCTTTGGTATAGAGCACCACAGTGTTCATATGGCTTACCTATTGATATGATTCTTAGTAATTTAATTTTAAAGTATAGGCTTCTAGTTTGGTTTAAAGGGAAAAAAAATAAGCTGTAGAATGAACTAAATTTGCAAAACCTTTGCTACATTCAGAGTCCAATTTTCTAGTTTACTTTCTAAATAGTAAAACTGCTGAGAATTAATAACTGTGATCGCGGCAGCCCTTACTTGTGCAAGTTGTCTGGATTTCTGCGGGATTACTTCTACAGGTAATATTCTGATGGCTCAAGATAGCAGGATCAGGCCCACGGTCAGAGAGTTCCAGCGTGCACCGTGTAGGGTTGTGCCCATTGGCGCTAATGGGATGATTTGGACTTCGGTAAGAGAAGAATGTGAGGTTAAGTCCAGATCTCTTGCATTTATTCAGCTATTGCTGTCTGGGTCACTGAACCCTGATCTTGCCTTCCCCTGAGGTCTGCTGTAAAATTTGCACTGACTTCAGTCCAACCAAAACAAGCTTCTCCTGTGTGATTGTAGTTTTTAGTCGCCTTAGGGCAGGTTGAAGCTGCTGAGTGTCTTGGAGATCAGGGCCTGACTGAATGAGGATTGTACTGCAACTATCAAGAATCTATGTGTTTTGCCTCAAATGTGAGATTAATTGAAAGAGAAATATCATTTAGTAGGCATATAAGTCTGTGCTCTGCATCCAGTCCTGAGCTAATAAAGTCCATAAGAGCTTTGCCATATATAAATGGAATAGCAAGACTTAAGGATACAGGTGTGATTTGTCTTTTCCATGTGCTTTATGGATCCGTATTTCAAGTCTTTTGGGAGGTAGGAAATTCTTCCTGCTCTCACTGAAACAGCAATAGAGTAACTAGAGTAACAGAGCAAGTACATGATATGTCAGCTCAAGAAATATCCTCCCGGCAGGAGAGCTGGTAATTTATAAAATTCTGCGGTATTCAGAAGTGCTAACTCAAGTGTCTAAAGCCAGAGAAAACGTATTGCTTCATTTCAAAAGCACCTTTAGATGTTCAGTTAAATAATAAGGTGCTTCTGAGTCTTGTTTTTAAGGATATTTCCTGTCACTTCACTAGGAATATTTATGTGAATAACACAAGGGATACATGGCTCACTAGCAGGGAGATTTTAAACTTTTTAATGAAGTGGATGATTTAAGGAAGACAGAATATGGGTAGAAATATTTGTTGTTGCCACTTCAGTTATTCAGAAGATGAACTAAGGAAGGTACTTCCTCTCAGAGTGGAATACTGCATTTATAATGACTTACAGGATTTGCATGTAACTACTGTCCTTGTCATCTGCATGCCTGGTCTTTGGATCAGCACTCATTAGAGAATGCAAATTAAATTAGTGTTCTGTGGCTAGCAAAATAATGCCCCTAATTTTGCTTCATTCAGTAAGCTTTGTTCATAAGCTTAGAGAAAACTCTTGTGAAGCAATTTAGAAACTTACAATAATGTTAAACAGAAGCTTATGTCAAAATTACGGTATTTTGAGCCAAGAATACATTACTTGAGTTCATAGAATATGTAGCATTTACCTTGGCGTATTTGGCCAAGCATTTTTAAATTAATATTTAGTAAATATTTTATTTACTAAAAGTAACCTTCAGAAAATGCAATTTTGATAGAGCACTTCAGTACTAGTATGAATCAAATGCCAGTCTGTCTGCAGAAAGTACAAGCAAAAAGGATATAGGAATTTCTCAGCACCTTCAATAAGTATTTTTAAAGGGATTACAGCCTGTGGATACATGGATGAACAAGGTATATCTTCTGCTTTTAAATCCAGCGTGCTGTGGGTGAAGTAGCATCAAATTTAGAGATGTTTTGGTAAATTTAATCTCTGCTTCTAGTTTCAGTCCAGCTCTTTTCATAAGTAGTTTCTGTGCTTCCGTCATCCTGGCGCAGTTTGTTAATCTGGATGTACAGCAGACTTGTGGGTGCATCCCAGAGGGAAAAAGAGTGTGATGTGGTATTGGTTTCACTCGCTGCTTCCTCAGAGCTCATGGTTCAGATAAACAATTGCTGTGGAACTCACTGTGGAGGAGGATGTCACTAGTTCACAATGCTTAAAGATGCATGATCCTGCTTCATGGAGATTTCTGTGGTGACTGGTGCCTGTGTCTGTGCTTGCCACTGATGACCTGCACTGCTTATCCCTATAGGCTCATCAGCACCTGTGTGCAGCAACCAGCTTGCTTTACACACTTAGTTTAAACTTGGAAAGGCAAATGTTACTGTTACAAAACAAGAAAGTAGCTTTTATTCCTCTGGATATTTAAATACTTCAGCAAGTAGATTTTTTTAAAAAAACTGGCGTATTTCTAACTGACTTCCACAATGGACATGGGGAAGTCATTTTACCATAAGGATCATCCCTGCTCCTGCATCCTGTTGTCCATCAGCAAGGAAAAGGCAATGGTTGCTCAGTTAAAATGGGGTATGAACTTTTGTAGGGATGAAAAAAAGAGGTAGACAAATGGGAACAGATGAAGAAGGCCAGATGCCCTTGAAACAGCTGAGAAGTAGATGACAACAGGGAGAAAGTAGTGGCTGATCTGAGTAGTTTGACTCTTGGAGATCTGGGCTGTACCATAGCCATCTGGCTCGGCTCCATGCTGTGCCATGGATTTGTCATGGGCCTTCAGAAAAGATGTGTTGGTTGATTTCAGTCGGACTAGAAGCCTTGCAGAGGAATTGAATTTGGCTTTTTGTGTCTCAGTTCTGCTGACAGAAAGGAGATAAAAAATGCCTCTTGAGGTAATGGGATTGGTAAAAGGCCTTTTCAGGAGTACATAGCTGGATAATTGGACTTTTTACTTAAACAGAGATGAAAATTAGCACTACAGGTCTTGATGTGCTTGATTAAGGTTTACCTCTGCTTTTCAACTAGCTAGTGTCTGTGTTTTAAATGAATTTGGCACTTCATTAATAGTAGTTTCATAAAGCTGTTAACTTATCCTTTGAGAAGAAGAAAAAAAGTTAACCTCTGCTTGCCAAATAGTACTAAAATGATACGCTAATAAGAAAAAATGAGAAGTGATAGAAGTGAGTGACAATACATAAATGGGATGCTACTCTGGCTTGGAAGCAAGAAAGCAAATGGACACTATTTAATAATTTAAGGAACAATAAATGAAAAGTCTGGTTCTCAAGTGACAGTAAAAGGAGAGACAAACAGAATTTTAAAAGGTTAGGAAAGGGAAACAATGCATAAAGACAGTAGGTGGGCAGGAAGGAACCAAAGGGTCAGGGGATGGACTTCAGATTTCTATGGAGTTTTCAGCTGGAAAAATATTACCTGTATATTGTGGTGCTTGCATAACAGGCAGTATTTTACTCAAATTGTGGAAGTTTGGCACACAGTGTTCTCCTGGGGGTCACTTCATGTTCCCACTTCATCCTCCGAGTGAGCAAACCCCATTAATAGGGCATGTGCTTTTAAAGATGGCATGTCTTAGGTGTCGGGCTCTCTTAACAGGTTTGCTCTGTGGATGTTGTTAGCTTTAATGGCGCTGTCATTTACTTCTGTCAAAGTTGCTTCCTCCACCAAACAGTAGCATTGGTTTTAAATGGAGTGGTTTTTGTAGTTTACCAAAACTGGGTTACATGCTTTTGCAACTGTACTCAGTAAAGATACGTTGTATGTCAAGATCATGAATATTCAGCCTTTCATTACAAATGTTTGTATTCGTAGTTAGTGGGACATATGAAAAGCATATGGAGATATGTTTCCCATGTAGATTACAAATGTGTATTGTTTTGGTGGAATTTGCTTCACACAAAATATTCTTGTAATACTTACAAAGTATACATTATTATGTGCTTGTGAATAATTTGTGGCAAAAGGGTGAACCCTTTGGACATGAAAATAAATCCATGGTGCTTGGAATTGTAAAAGAATTGTAATTAGAAGAAAAGGAAAAGAACTGCGTCAACAGTGTTGAGTTCCTGCAAGTACTCCTTCACCTTCAAAAGCAGAGACAAATACTTCTCCCCCTTTAAAGAGGAACTGCAACAAATATTTTGTGTAAAATTGCTTGTTAGGGTGTATATGGTTAAGCAAGCAATGGTGGTTATATACCTTACTGATGAAACTTCATCTTATCAGCATTAAAGCCAAAATAAATTTAAGTTACTGGTGTTTTAATTCTTGACTTTTTAACCTGTTTCTATTCTGCATTTGGAAACGAAAATCGGCACAATTTCTTTAGACTTCCATTTCAATTATTTTCATTTTTAATTCTTCACAGTGTTTGTATGCTATTTTCAATACACTATTTTCTTAAAAAAAAATAAAAAAGAGAGAGAAAAAAAAGACAAAAAGTAAAAACCCCAGGAAACCTTTTCTTACACTTCTGAAAACACTTCTCTAATGCTTTTTTCACTCTGAAGATTTATTTGGAAATGTTGATATTCTGTTATACTTACCTCCATCTAGGCAAAAAAATGGTATTTGCCAGGAACAAAAATTGTAGAATCAATATGTGCAAATATAGGAGTTGCAGAAGAGGTAAAGTCCTCAATGGCAGGAGACTGTTCACAGGACTGGAAATCGGTAAATCCAGGGGTTAGTCTTTATAGTAAATCTTGCTAGAGCTGGGTTTGGTTTTGTTGGGGATTTTTTCCTAGATGTGCTGCAAATGGTCTTTAAAACTTATCTTGCTTCTTATGTTTTATTAAATGTAATTATTGTTATAAATGTCAAAAGAGTGACCCTTAGTTTTTGGTGGTTTTTTTCCTAAAATGAAGTTAGCAGGCTAATTCTGTCATTGCAACCTTCAAATAGTGTGATGGTGTTTCTAAACGTCCTTTTTGCCCTTGTTTTCAACTTTGTTGACACCAAGTCATTGAGATGAGAATTGGTGACTTTTAAACAGTCTATTTTTAACGAAGTTTGTAATAGAGCATTACTGCTCATGAATGTGTGTCATTCCCAGTCTACACAAGCACTAAAAGGGAAGGCATGTATCAAGAGGAGATCTGCTTCTAAGTACTCGTTTTCAACTTTGTTGTACTCTGGGTGTGCCCGGTCCTGTTCTCTAGGTGGGAGTACCAAATTTTACTTTGCTGCTGCAAGGACATCTCCTGTTTCTCAAAGCTGAGAGATTTCAAACTGAAACCTTTTTCAAAGAAATGGTCTATATCATCTTATAAAATGAGATAGAAGTGGAAAATTTTGGTTTCTAGGATCTTCTAACTTAGGGTGAAATAACTCCTCAAATTTCACATCACAGTATTTCTCAGACCTTTAGTTGTCACTTCTAACACACTGCATACAACCAAAGCACACAATTTGAATAGAATAAGAACATCTCAGCTTTGACTGAAAAGCAACATGTGGATGACAGCAGGCAATCCAGGTAATCCTTTCTTTTTCTGTATGTTTTGAGGCTGCAGAGCTGACGTGTCACGTCCCTATACACTGGATTTGCGACCCCTTCTTGGTTATAAGCAGGACTGTTGTCATTAAAAGGTTAATAATTTCTGTTCAGAAAATGTATTGGTCATTTTCTCTTTCCATAGTCTTTCACAGGTTTTGCCCTTTGACAGAAAATATTTTATCTGTATTCTGCTCATCACTTTCATCAATTACTTGGTATGCTTATTGGCATCTCTGATGCATAGTGGGTGTTAGGAATAATTTCGTGATTGAAAGGGTTATTGGAACAGGTGTTTGAGTCACCACCCTTGTAGGTGTTTGGAAGATGTACACATAAGGCACTTAGGGACATGGTTTAGTGGTGGACTTGGCAGTGCTGAGTTAACAGTTGGACTCAGAGATCTTTTCTAACCTAAACGATTCTATGATTCTATAAATACTTATTTTGCTAGAGTAGGACTTGACAGGATTTAGACATGCAAGAAACCTAAATCTTTGGCTCAGGAAACAATCCTGATGGATACAAATGGTATTTCAATAACTTTCGATCCAAAAATGTTTCTTGCAAAGCGACAGGACTGTTCTTCTTGCCAGTCATGGCAGGTGCTCCATCTGTACAAATACCACCTAATGTGAACTAGTCAAGCTTAACATTTTTTTTTCCACTATCTGCCACGTCTTTGACAATTTTTTCTCTATTCTTTAAACAAGTGTGAGGCAGCAGTGTGGAATGAAATGGACAGATGCCAACCAATTACTTAATTATAGTAGATTTTTTTTTAACACATTGAAAAACAACAGTCAACTGTGCAGTGTCAGTAGCATTGCAACTTCCCTTGGTTGTGAACAAAAAAGAAAAAAATTGCATGCATCTGTTAAAAATTGAAATGCACGCTGTTGTATTGTCTAATGCCATCTCAGCCCTTCCCATTGTCGTGCTGTGTGAACAACTATGGACATATCAGCTGTGTGCTGTTCTTTCAGTCTGGTTTGTGCAGCAATAATTGATGTACCCTCTTGTGTTCAGGCTTTGTTGTCTGAGAACAGCCTTTTCTCACAAGCTTGCCATAGGGGATATTTGCTATTACACCTTTGTCACTGATTTTAGCTCACGGATGTGTATTTATTTTTCCCCTGTAAGAAGCTGTCATGCTAGAGATCATTCTTGAGGTGAAATCTGACTACAGGTCAGATGCAATAAAATATATTTTACATTACTTTTAGGATTAGTTTGTATAAAAGTACCATTTCAATCTGGACTTTCCGTGTGACTGTATCACCACAAACACTTCTAGAGACCCCGTCCCTTCTCCAAAGAATTTCCCTGAGAGGAACAATCTCTATGCAGTGTCAGTTCCATGCACAGTCATCTTAGTATTTTTTTTCACTGTGGCATGCATGACTTGGCAGGCAATGCTTTGATGATAAGTAAATGGATTTTAAAAGCTTATGGGCATTTGAATTAACTGGGAAATCATTAGAAAAACATAAGGTGAGTGAGGTTGCACAGGTCCTTTATTCCCCTTGCTGTGGGGTTGCAGAGCAGGTGTTTTGTGGGGGTCCCAAAAGGAGTTTTGTTGACTGGAGTTAGTGTGTCTTGTTTCATTGAAGCAATATTTAATCAGTGAGCTAAGACTGGTAGTTTTAAATTCTGATTCTTGAAGCTGTGGAGTGCAGCTTTGAATACTGACTAAATGCTTGGGCATCTGCAAAGGGAGAATAAAATATTATCAGGTTTGCAAAGCAGTTCTTCTTTAATATAAAGCCTTAGTGGGCTAGGGGCTGATTCTATGGCCTCGTGTGTTTTTCCATTCACTTGGCTTCTCTGAGGAGCTTCCTCCACTTCCTATGCATCCATATTTTCCTCAAATTATTTTTTTAAAGGCATATAGTTGCCTTTCTTCTAAAAGTATGTAAGGCTAGGGGTTTGGCCGCTGAATGTAATAAATATCGGTATTGAAGTAGAATTGACATTTTTGTAAATGTAGATGTGATGTGTGTATGAGGATGTGGCTAATGTGACTTTAAAAGCATTTGGGCTCAGCCCTTCCAACATTGTTTCTGCATTTTGGACTTTTTACCTGCATTTTACTTGCAGGTAAAGGGCACTGACAGGGTAACAGTTTAGTGGCTTTAAATATCACAGCTGACAGAGAAAGATTGAATTTTTAAGGATTAGCTGTCAGGGATGTGCACTTCAGTATTCCCATCTAGAAAAAAAAAAAAAGTTTGTTTTTAATTACAGATACTGAGCTTTTTGTGGTCAGCTGATGCAGAGGTAGCCTGACTGCAGATAACATTGCTAACATTGATATTACTGAGATTCACTGTTTTTAGTCATACACCTGACCTAGCAGTATTTGGCATGGAAGTGTTGCTCCTGGAAACAGTTTCAATCTGAGATATTAGCCATAAACTTTGACCCTTTTCCAGTACAACTTAGACTAGATGGTTTTATTTGACAACTTAATAGTTTACCTAAAATGCTTCTGAAAATATTTTGCACTAGAACTTTATTGGTCTTGAATACATTCCTTTTTTAAATGAATTTTTATAGTTCCTACTACACAAAGAATGAACCCAGAAAAAGGAAGTTAAAAGCAAGTGATCTGTATCTTCACTTCCAAAACAAATGCAATATAAATAATTACATTCTTTTCAACATTTTCACACCAGAATGGGAAAAAAGAAAAAGCCCATCTCTGTAAACCTTCTGAAACCTGTTTTGTGTGCCATTGCCTGTACCACTTCAGGTTTGAGAGAAGCACTGTACTCCTCAGATGCTATAAGGAAAACATTGCTGTTCAATGGTTGTGGCAACAAGCAAAGAAAACCCTGGGCTGAGTGCCAGGTGCCCCACACTGGGTTGGAGTGCCAGGGTTGCAGAAGGACATGGGCATTTGCAGGCTCCCTGTGAACCTCCTCACCACAAGGACAAGGGTGTACCTATGGCTACATCAGGCCACAGCTTTGGGGTGCCCCTCTTTTTTCAGGGCTCTGTGGGACATTGCAAGGTTCACCCTGCCTCCTTACGCTGTGTTGTAGTTCCCCATAATGGTGAAAGCCTTTAATTTTTCAGCAGGGATTTGACCCCTGGTTCATTTGAGGGGTGAATTTGATTTCCTGCTTCTACAGTAAAAACAAACAAAGCAAAAGCACTGGCCACTGTCAGCACTAATTCATCAGATGTGACGGGGTTGGTGCTCTTCAGCTTGGGTTTGCGTGTCAGGATTTAGGGAAAATGGAATGAGAGGGGAGTGCTGTCTCTAAAGAGCTGGCAGATAAAATACCTGTGTAAGAAGGCTCATTGGAAGAGATGAAGGGCAGAGTAATCAGCACCTACAGAAACGTTTCCTTTAAGGTTTGCACTTCTGCTGAGAGGTAAAAGATAAAACACGCCACTAATACTACAGCATGTCCTTGCTAAGCCTACAGCTGCTTTCTTGGCAGCTCTGAAGGAGGCATTTTGATGGGCCCTGAGGAGTGTTTTGGACATGCATAGGTCAAGGGGATTTGTCAAGGCTGAGACTTGAACACTGGTGCAAAGGCCAAGTCACAGAACTCCTAATGCATCCAGTGAGGCATCTGAGACAGGAGCTCAGTCTCTGGGCTCATAGCTGTGTGATGGGCATCCCTTGAAAGTTTGTTCAGGAGCTGAGCTTTTCTACAAAAGTGGAGGTTTTTTATAGGTTGGGTGGCTGATCCAGGGTGAAAAAGGAATGATGGCAAGTTTCTAGTACCTGTTGCTGCCAGATTCAGTTACTGCACTCTAAAATACTAGTTTGACTGTTAATATGAGTATTATCAGTGTAAGTAGGTGGTGTTTTTATTCCTGTTACTTTCATAAGGCCTTCAAGGTTGTGGTTGAGGACTAGAGGAGGGCTTTTCCAAATCATTCCTGAGCAAAAGGGCTCAATGCCTTGTCCTTAGTGAGTGGCGTGGTGAAGTGGGTAGATGAGATTTCAGTGTTCTCAGCACTGGGAGTCCCTATGTGACTTTTGCAATATGGGTTTGCAATATTTTCTAACTTGTCAGGCATTTCTCCTTTGTTTTGTTTTGCTTCCCCAGTAGTTTAAAAACCTTGTTCTAATTTTCTTCTGGACCAAAGTGATGTTTGAAGAACAAAGTCCATGAAAGATGTTGGTACAGCAAAGAAAAAAATTCCTAGAAGGGGCTTAGGAGGTCTGAAATGGGAGGTGAATAGTTCTTTTCCTCTCTCAGGGGAAAATAGTCCTTCTAAATAAGAAGGTAAAGTGTTCTCAGGTGACAGAAGAGTCTTCAAAATGATTAAACAAAATCTCCGTGTTTCCCAGTCAAGGGGAAAGATGTTTTATTATAACATAGACCTGTAATTAGTTAATAAAAAGTAAACTTTGTGTAATTTTCCTTGAAAGTATTTTGATACTAATGAGAATCTCTACAGTCCCTAAACATTCCAGAGCTCTCTTTTTATCCTGCTGTCTTCTGTTTTCACTGCTGTTGCTCTCAGAAAAAAGCTGTTTACCCCTCTCTTTGAGGTGTCAGGTACACAGGACTCTTCCAAGACACCAACTTGACCCTTTATGTGGGCTAAGAGTGTTGCTACAATTTGTGCCTGCCATGTTTTGGTTTTAGGAAATTCTGTTCCCAGGCACTTTTACTGTAAACAAAGTCACTTATTGTAAACTACCTTGTTTTTCCACATTTCTTCCCAGAGGAGGGACTTCGCGTGGTGGTCTCTGAGAGTGACCAATGGTTCCCAGGAGTCCCACCTCTAAGGTGGGCACATTTGTAAAAAGTATAAAAGAAGCTTAGAAAATAAACCTGTGGCTCCTCCTCTTGAGGAGTCCAACAGCCTTCTGTCCACTCCGCTTCTCCATTTATTGTGTCCCACAGCGACATAAGAGTTGCATGAAGCAGGGCAACAAAAGTCTTTCACTGCAGGTGCCTGGAACTGGCTTTCCTGTACCCTTGCTGGAGCTGATGGCTGGAGCTTCTGGGGAAGAAGCTGGATTTTTTGAGGAGAGGAAACCACAGGAATGTGCCTAGGTTCAGACCTGAGACTGGGGTTGTACAGAGGTTGTGATCAAATTGGTATTTAGTTTGAAAAATCAGTATTGTGGATTTGTTTTACTTTTTTTTTGCTTGACAATCACTCATATTCAAAGATTTCAAATAAATCTGTTTCTGAGCTTGGTGGAATTGCTTTGATTTATGTGGATGTAAGGCATAATAGATTTATGTCCATAATGTGCATGTTGTCTCAATTTTTTACAGACTTAAGCAAAATCGTAATGAAAACACCTTGAGAATGGATTTTTTTTGTGCTGATTTGAACACAGGATATTTCCAGATGCAAAGTGAGGTATTGTTCCTAACTTGCAATATAAAACTACTTGATATAACTGTTTCTGGGACTTCAGTATTATCTCTTGAATTCATATCTACTCTTGTCATCTGACAGACTACTAAAACAAGCTTCTGCTCAAAATGATAGAAGTGACAGTCATACAATGCATTTCATTCCTGCTGAGCCCTGTTAGGTAGTTAGTCTGGGGAGATTTGGATCTTGCTTCAGTCATTCAAGGGCAGTCCTTTGGAAGGGATTTGCAAAATACATAATTGTGCCCATAAATCCCTCCATCCCCCTGCAAACAGGGTAGAATTTCTGTTGCAACCCTGCTGTGTTGAGGAAGCAGCATTTTTTTTCCCCCCTTTTCCCTCCTTTTTTAAAGCCCAGCAGTTGAGTTCCCTCTGCCACTGGCCACACTTCTCTTCCTCTGCAGTATTACATGGAATTGCTTCTGTGTTCTGGCAGTGTTTGCTTCCAGCTGGCAGTGGATTGAAGAAACCATATGTATGGGCACCCAAACTCTGCCCTTAGCTACACTTGTTTAAACCTGTGGCATTATACAGTTGGCTTGGAAAGGCTTAAGAAATCCCATGAGATCCACTCGGCTGAAAGTCGCTCTGCAAATGTTAGGCAGGGCTGTTGTTTTTGTTCTGGTACATTTTACTTTAAAGCTGCACCTGAGCTGCAGTCAATGATACTGTTCCATAACACTGAAAAAGAGGGACAGATCTGGAGTATGAGATGTGCCGTGCTGTCAGTGGAGTTTGTCACGGAACTGTCATAGCCAGGCACCACAGCAGTGTCTGTGCTGTGACAAAGACATGCTCAGTGGGCTTCTGGTTCCTGGCAGTGTGCAAGCCACTGGTCACCATGCAACCATCCTCCTCAACAGCCTGATCTCCTTTGGGAAGGAACCAGGGCCATCTGCTAGTAGAGTTGGCAGCAGTGGTGCCCAGCACCCTGAAGCATCTTGGTGGACCTTGCACAAGAGTGAGTCCCAGGCAGCAGAGGATGTTTCTTCTGGGCCAAAAAAACTGTGTTTAGGTGTTCTGGCATCATCCAGTATGGAGGAAGCACAGGGATGAGGAACACCTTTGGTCTTCAGGCTCTGGGGATTGGCCCATGGTGGTGCAGCTGGGTGCCCTGTGATTGTGAAACACAGTGTAAAGGAGATATGTGCTGGTGTATGGATGGGCCCATATGATCCTTTTGCTTCATGTTTAGTGCAGAACCACAGGAAATAATGTTCAGGCAGAACATTACTGACACAACATCTTTGACTCATGCTGATCTTCACCAGTGTGGAGGATACCTTATGCAGCTGGTCCACAGGTAACCAAAGAGCTTGAATAGTCGTATAATTCTTTTTAAAAGTGTTGCAGTGATAGACCTGAGCAGATTGAAGTTGCAGTCAAAAAAGCCCTGCCCTGAGTCATTTACTTTAATTCTTGGTTTCTGTGTCCTGGGGCCCTATCAAGACAAGAAAACAAATTATGAGATGTGAGGAAGGTAAACAGAAGGTACAGTGGCAGGTATTATACACTTCTCCAGGACTGTCATTGGGTATTTTTATCTACTTCTAAATTTTGGAAAATATTCAAAAAGAAGAATTCTATGTATTTTTTTCCAGACTGAATGGAAATTTTGCCATTGGTTAATATAGAAAGGAAGTTGGAAATATCAGAATTACATGTGAATTATTTATGTATCCAATTTGCTGTTGTGAATGGAGGAACAAGGATCTTAAATGTTGTTAATTGCTGTGGATTTTATTTCACTGACTCTGGTTGTAGCTGCAGGCCATGTAGCCTCTGGAGGTGACCTGGGTGCTATGCAGTTTAAGGGCACTTCTGGAAGGAAGGAGGGAATGTGCAAAATGTTCATTGCTGGGTAGTCAGGTGACATCTGGATGTTTTATCATGTTAGCAGAGAAAAGTGATGTTTTTCCTTCAAGTCCTGAAGGATTAACGGCTTTATTTATGTTTCTTCTATGTCCAGAAAGGCAAAAAGAATAGGAAAAAGTTGCAGTTCTGTAGTACAGCATCTTCACATTTTTATTCTGTGCTTCCTACATTCAAGGGATTTCCTAGCAAGAATAGAAACATCTGCAATAGCAGCTCCTATTTATGTTAATCTTTTCCAATCAGCATGCAGCCTGAAATAATTACAATAAATGCACTGTCTGCTCCAAACACTCACAACTTCCATTTATTTCAGGCTTCTTTGCTTCACAAGTCTGAGAGCATAATCCTTCATTCTGCTCTGCTTCATCTCCTTTGCATGAATTTATCCAACAGTATCTTTTGTGAGCTTCATTAACAATGGTCATGCCATGATAAATTACATAAATTGAGAAGTTTTTAATTAAATAAGTTAACAAAACAGCCCCACAAAGCATAATAAATTTAATTAGGTAACATTTTCCTGTAATAAGTCTGCACATGAGGTGTGTAATGAAGTAGACCAGAGTAAAATCTGTAATCTGGAGGTTTTTAGATTTCAGAGCTGCTGAAATAGTTTCTATTTAAAAAAAGTATTTTTAAAAGATGATGTGCTAAACATACCTGGTTGTGCAAAGGATTATACAGACTTGGCAGAAAAACAATAGTTACTGACAAAGAACATGACTAAGAGTATGTTTGAACAGAAGAAGACATGTCTTCCCCTCTTTCCCCCTCTGCTTCTTCCACAGCTGCTCCCCAATTCAGGGTCATTTTCTCCAGCTTGGCAGGGGTGTTTTGGCTGTTTGGTTTTTGGTTTTTTTTTTTTTGTTTGGTTTTTTTTTTTTTTTGGTTCTGGGCAGAATTGATGGGTGTTTTTTTGGTCAAATTGGCTGATGTATGTGGAATAAAGAGCACAGTCAGAGCAGAGTCTCCTTGCTGGTGCTGTGTGCGTTTAGCTGGGCTGCTTGCCCAGGTATGTGGGAAGGAAAAGTCAGATCAGCCTTGGCTCATGGGTAGAGTGCTGTGGAGTGACTTCTTAGGTGTCCTCTGCAGCTAACAGCAACTGTCTTTGCTTTTTCTTTCCTGAACTTGCATCCAAAAATATTGAAATCGTTATCCCCTGCCTCCTACCCTCTTACACAGCCCAGCCAGGCTGCTTTCGCTTGGGCAATGCTCCCATCTAAGGAATTTGGTTCAAAAATAAGAACTTTACTTTTCCTTTATGTCCAGGACAGCTTTGTGCCAGTAAATTGTACTCTGATTTTCGATGGTGAGACCATGAAGCAATTAAACAAAAAATAGTGGGATAGGACACAAAAAGGAAGCCTTTAAATTATGAATATTGGTTTGCGTTTTTCTGACACTCTCTGCAGTCACAGAGAGCAGTGCAGAGGGACTATGCTGGTACATCACATTTACTGTTTTGCTTTGGTGATGCACGAAGTCAGAGTAAGGTTTTGTAATTGTCTTTCACAAGTGTAAATGAGTGTGTATTAAAGGCTGTTAAAAATAGTTACCAGTATTTATTATCTCTGTGAAGTATCCTTTTTATATTTTAATTTATGACTGATTTAGAGAGACAGGTTTGATGTCAGCAACATTCGTTTACAATTTGGGGTGGGTCTCTGGTTTTTGGAGCCCACTTATGGTGTTTACCACCAAACTCTGAAACCAGGGAATGGGACTTTTGGACATTCCATGAGAAATACATAGCATTATGTCATCTGATTTTGTGTGCATATAATTATTCTGCTGTTTGCAAGAGATATGTAGTAGTATTTAACCAAGTGAGGTTTGTTGTGAAGTGGAATGGCAACTTCCTTGAGCTGGTGTATAACTCCTAGCCAGAAAGTTTACAAAGTTGTGAGCAGGTGGACCTCTTTCACAGACTACAGAAGACATTATAAAGCATTTCAGCATGTCTGTATATCCTCTCTCTCTCTCTCCTGCCTTTTTACAATCAAGAAGGAAGTAGCTGTAATTCTAGAGAAGGTAGGAGGGCATAAAGTTTATGTAGCAGAAGCACATCTATTTTACAGAAAATGTCCCACTTAAATTTTAGGGTTCTACCCGAAGACTTTGAACAGTTGCCAGACAGCACTCCTAGGCTTGTAGGGTATTGCACAGAAATCATGACTGTACTCCTTTGTAGAATTTGAGATAACTTGTAGCACACATACACCACACGTAGTCTGGTGGTAAAGAGGGACACACAGGTCTGGAGAACAAAACAAAGTGAAAGGAAAGAGTTAACAGTAACAAAAAGTGGTGGGGGAAATTAGTGAAGGAAATATAGGAATTAAAATACAAAGTGTTAGCTTTGTATTTTAATTCCTTTGAGAATTCTCCTTTGAGAAAAGCAGCTCACTAGCAGTTGCTTGCTAGGGTGAGAACATTGTGTGTTCAAGAAGAGATTCAAGCAGACCTTCCCCAAGGGATTGTGAATCTTCCACGTGAAGGACCTTGGGATGAGCAGGAAGACACTTTGCCTCCTAAAGTGTTACAAGTTAAATAGCTGGGGCAGAGGAAAATTTCTAATAGTATCTGGAAAAGAAGATATTAGAAATTAAGGTCTTGATGACAGGAGCATGTCAAATTAATGCATGATGTATTTTTGGAATTACACAGTGTGTCATAAGCCAGTTTTGTTCCAGGGGAAATGTGACATCTTCTCCCTTGTGAGGGTGGTTTCCAAAGGGCTGAAAAGCAAGGAAAATAGAAAGCAAAAAGTGAAGTTGTCAGGTGGAGAAGAAAAACATCGCCTGTGCTATTTTAATTGTATAAATTGGTGTTGATGTACCTTGCTCCTCAACTCCTTCTGATAGCTCTGTGTGTTTTGGCTGCTACACCTGTTTTCCATTTTCAGTCTGTTTCAGAACTGTAAATTTTACCTTGACCTGTGAAGCCAGTCATATCCTTTTACATAGCAGTGACTTCCCAGGAAGGAGAAACATAAATCTGTACTGTTGCTGTGAAATGCATGCTGTGCCTCAGAGCAGATCTGTTTTTTAACTCGCAAGAATGCGTGCACGAGGATTTTGCTGGGCTGCTGAAAACATTTGAGCTGCAGTTTTACATATTGTATTCTTGTTTCTTCTGCTTTCAGGATCTGGACTGTTTAGAAAGGAAATACAGAGTTAACATCTGCAATCTGACGTGATCTTCCTTTTCAGAAAAATACTGTTTCTGGCATTCATGTTGGAAAAGAGGAGCCATCCTTTCCAAGACTTCCAGTATAGGTAGAAAAATGTTCAAAGAGTTGACAGTTAGTAATTATTATTCATTGGTGCTACTTAGCTTCTAGTACAGTGAACATATTTTTGAACTAGAATTAAATCCAAGTCTCTCCAGGGGCTGTTGGTATTTTGCTAACGCTAAATTAAAGCGTGCCATGTGCTGTGCACTAGAGGTGGTCAGTGGTGGTTTGACAGAGCATAATTGTGTGTGTGGCAGGGGTGCTCTGAGTCACTGCATGGTAGGTATGATGCAGCCACAGTCTGGAGGGAAGTCAGTCTCTCACAGACCCTTGTGTTTTCATGAGCAGGAACGAGACATTCCCAAGCTGCTTTCCATCCTGCCTGCAGGTTAGGTGGTCCAGCTCCTGGAGTGGTTCTCTTGCATAGCCAATTTTTGTTCCTTCTGCTCATCCCTTATCCCACTGCTTTTTCAACTCCCAAGCTGTAAATACTTAAAATGATAAATCAGCTAATTAGAAGCCATGAAATAGAGATGGAAGCTGAACTTCCTTAAAAAATCGGTAAGTGAAGAAGCAGGTCCAGATTGGAGAAGGGATGTAGTCTTTATAATCTTCAAAATTATCTTCCTACTAAGCTGTTGAATCATGTGTTTGGAGTTATCACTATAAAAATTTTGTAGTATTCCATCTTTGGGACATGCTAGTATATGTTTGTCTTGGTTTGGAAAGACAGGTATCTGCCAGGGAAAGCTGGAGTTTCCCTTAGAATGGAGAATGTAAACCCCTCACCCCTACCAAATTATAATTTTGCAATTAAGGGCTTTCAGGCAAAGATTTGGGAATAGGAATAACAGTTCTTTACTAGGAATATTTACAATACAAATGTAGTAGAAAACAAAACCACCCAACCAAACCAGCAAACAAACAACAATTTTGGAAAACCTTGACAGAGTCAGAGCTACAACCTGACACCCTGTTGGTCAGGGTGTTGGAAGCAGTCCAAAAGTGAGTCCTCCTGGAGTGGTAGATGTGGTTCTGTTGAAGTAGAGAAGATCCTGTTGAAGAGGGTCCAGTGGGTGAGAAGGGTTCAGTGGGTGAGAAGGGTCCAGTCTTCCTCCGGGAATCCGGTGAAGCTAGATACTTTCTGTTCCTACGTTTCAGTTTTTATCCAGGTAGGAATGGTTGGCTCCTCCACTGGGTGGAGCATCTCACAATAGGATGATGGAATGTGGATGTTCTACTTTGGGGATGTGTGCTTTTAGGGATGTCTTAATGGTCCAGTGGTGAAAGAGATAAGACACAATGCCCCACCTGGTTTTAACAGTTGGCCCATTATCAGAAGGCACCCGCCCCTCTCCCCCCAGAGTTACAAGAGATAAAGAAAAACATCTCCCCAACTTCTTTTAACAAATGAAATAGAATACACACCCCTGGCTCCACAACCCAGGGCAATGTTGGAAATTCTTAACTGGTACTGCCCTGTTTTGAGCACTCACCCTTTTAATACACTTTTGGTATTACTTTTCTTGGTGAGGTCCTCACCCTTCTCAGCCAGACACTCTGAGAGGTCACCCTGCCCAGGTGATGCAGTCAGTGCACAGGATGTTGCAGCATGGCTGGGCTGAGGTGTTAGTGGGAAGAGAACCACCACAGTTTAAATTTGTGAAAAATCAAATTTTTGATTCTGAGCCAGCAGAATCACCGTGTGGGGAGGTCTCCTGAAGGGCTGAGCTGAAGGCCTTATTCCCAGGCTCTCCTCCTTCCCACTCTCTTTTCCTTCGCTCAGTGAGGGCTAAACTAACCCAGGCAGTCATGCACTGGGTGTGGATAAGGTTCCCTGGAGATGGTGGATATGATCTCTGTAGCATGCAGTAACTAAAGGGAAATGGATGGGATGCAATGCTCCGTGAGGTACAGGTGCAGGTGAAGGATTGGGGGGAAAATTCCCCTGAGGTGTACTGCACCCACAGTGATCCTTGGTGCTGCCTTGGAGCAGGAAAGAAGGAGCTGTGGCTCCAAGTCAGCCTGGGTGCTGTGGCTGGTTAAGTGGAGACAGAGCAGAAGAGTTCAGGAGGAGAGCAAAACATCTGAAGATTCATAGGGCTAGCATGATATTTGGGAATTGCTGTGTGGAATGGTGGCATTTTGTTAATTTATTTTGTAATCTGTGATGACAGTAAGCTGAATATTGAACAGCTTAAATCTAAGCAACTGTCATTTCATGCTTTGGTGAAGAGGGAGTGGGTGAGTGAGATAGTAGGGGTAAATTGTTAATAGGAGTGAAACCAATATGTGCAGCTTTCTCTGAACCTGCCCACCTCTTTTTTTTTTTGAGCAGCTGGGGCTGTGCTATCTCAGCTTACCATCACTAATCAGGCTATAGGACTCTGGAGACATGCTTTGCTCTCAGTTGCTCTGGTAGAAATCTAAACTTATTACCTAGATTACTTGCATATAGACCAGCAAAACCACATAAACAGATTTTGAGCCTTTTTTGTCAGCGTGGTTCATGAGATATATATACTCTCATTTTTTGGGAGTGCTATATTTGTTTAGTCAAAGAAGAAACCACTTGTACTCAAAATGAGAGAGCACTTGCACTATTGCCTTTTTTTTCTTCTTTGTGGAAAATTGTACTGCTTTTAGTGGAAAAGTGGAAAACTGAGAGAGTTCACTGGAAATTAATTAAAATTATTTACTTTGTTTAAAAATTACATTTCCTAGTCCACAGTCTTTATGCCTGCCTGTAAGAACACAGGACACAAACTTGACCAACTTAGTTACAGAAGTGTATGCTGCTGTAATTGAAATTCTTCAGCTGTTTCAAGCATTTTTTCAGGGAGCTTTTCCCCCTTCCTTGAATTCCATGGAGTTCTTCTCTTAAGTATCCCACTGGTGACCCTACATATGCTTTTTAATGCTGTCCTAGGTAGGTCTGTTTATGAGTTGCCCTTCTAGACTACTCTCTGTAGAGATGTAATTTAGAACTGGTGCTTCATTCATTACTATGCTTACCTTGGTCTGAATCTATGATTCTGTCTGTTGCTTAACTTTCAGA
This sequence comes from Phylloscopus trochilus trochilus, assembly GCA_016584745.2. NCBI lineage: Eukaryota > Metazoa > Chordata > Aves > Passeriformes > Phylloscopidae > Phylloscopus > Phylloscopus trochilus. Next base: position 39,373,312 of record WQNJ02000546.1, read on the forward strand.
CTGATGACTCATTCCTTTGCTTCATGGGATTGCTGCATGTGATCTTATCTCACTCTGAGTTGAGCTTTGGGAGTGAGCTAACAAGAAATGTTTACAGAATTCAGCATAAATCACAATTCCACAGAGAAACTTACTTTAAGGGAAAAAAAATGGAAAAAAAATTTGTTTCCTATAACTTGGAGATGAATCTATGCCTAAGGGACTCTGTGTTTTCTCCCAGGTAGCAGGTGACTGGACCAGAGAAGATGGCCTCATTGCACCAGGGGAGGTTTAGACTGGGTATTACGAAAATGTTCTTCACTGAAGTGCTGTTCCACACATTGGAATAGGCTGCCAGGGAAGTGGTGGAATCACCATTCCTGGAAGTGTTCAAAAGGCGTGTGGATGTGGCACTTGAGGACATGCTTTAGTGATGAACATGAATGTGGCCAGATTAATGGTTGGATTTGATGATCGTAGCGATCTTTTCCAACTTCAGGGATTCATTTTAGTAATTTATCTGTTTCATACAACTCCCTTGAGTCTTGGTATATGCAAGAAGGTGCTCTCTGCCCCTTTCCAACCAACCTTCATGAGAAGGTATGCAGAAGCACATTGCTGCTTCCATTCAGGAATGGGGTGTAGCAAAACCACCTGTGGGAATCCATGTAAAAAAAGAGATCTTAGTGGGATGGCCATTGTATTTGCAAGCGTTTTCCTTAGAAGAGCAGTTCCCTGCATGCCGTGTCCCTGCATGACTTAGCAGCATCCTGTAGGTGTGAATTCCCGTCTCCGCAGAGCAGGATATGCTAAAGATGAGGAGATGGGTGGTGGAGGTAGACATGGTGACTAACTCTTTATTCCTGGAAGTGCACCCTCCGCGTGGAGGACGGCATTAAGTATGTCCCAGATAGGCTTCTCACACTGCGTCATTGCTGGGGACTAAGCCATTTTCCCCAAGGATTCTGTACAGAAAGCTCTGCAGGAAGTGGTAGTGTGCCTCCAGATTTGAACATACCAGCACTTGCATAATAGGTTAATTCTTTATTATCCACCTTTTTTTTTTCTTTTCTTTTTTTTTTCTTTTTTTTTTTGTTTTTGTTTTTGTTTTTGTTTGTTTTTGTTTTTGTTTTCTGTTCTGTGGCACAGCCTCAGATACTGCACCTGATGATTTTGCTCCTGCTGCCATGTGGTCCTACCACATGGTGAAGGAAGGATGTTAAGACTTGAATTATTTCACCTCCCAGAAGCTTTTACATTGTCTCTTCACTTTTTCTTCCTAGTATCTCTTTTGGTATTTTTATTGTATTTTTAAAAAGTCAAACATTAGGCTAGTGATTGTTACCACAAAACTGGTTGGTTGTTTTTGTTTCTAACAAAGATAATTAGTGAACTGCAACTGAAGGAGTTACCAGGGCGTAATTTTGCCTTTTTGGGGAGGCAGGGGGAATTTGCTTACATCAATCTTTCTGCTTTGCTAGGTCTGTGAAGACCACAAGGCTTCACTTCCCTAGATGATTCTAATTTGTTCATCCTGATTTTGAATGATAAGGAGAAATCTGCAATAAAGACTTGTCATGAAATTTGAGGAGCAAGTACCTTTATGCTCAATGTAAATAAATAATCTCTTTCTGTATTTAGGTACAAGTCTCAGCCAGCCCTCTTGCTGATGGTATCCTTTAGAACTAACCTGGGTTATTGTACATACAGAGTGCAAACTGTGAAATGACACCAGACAGTGTTCTTGTGGTTATCTGTTTGTAAGGGATGTCATGGTAGCTAAAGGCAGCATAGAGTTTACACTTGGCATGTTCAACTTGTCTTCCAAATGCTGTGTTCATACCCCTTTGCTGTGTTCATACCCCTTGCTTTGCCCCTTCTTCACCTGGTAAATGTTTCTTGTGGCCGTTTGGAGTGTCTGCATGCCTACAGTCCACAAGATCTTCCCTCAGCTTGGTTGCCAAACCTGTGTTTGCACAAGTTAGTAGCTAGGTGGTAAGGGTCAACACTGGGATTTCTCTAAAGTCTGTGTATTAGGTTCCTTCAGAGCACAGGGAAAACACGAAAGAGGAGTGTGGACTAATTCTGTTTAACAGCTTGTGCAAAATATATGTAGGAGTGCAAAGAAGAAACTGTCACTACTGAATCTCAGAAGAAGTAAATGTAAGAAAAATCTTTAGAATTTAGGGAGGAAGGAGAAAATCATGTGCACGGATAGAATGTGAATAATCGAGTTCCTGTTCAAAAATGAAAGCTATTCAAAGGCCATTTGGGAAATTTGGGTAGTTTTCAGTGGGCATATTCTTGTTCATTGGTATCTTGCTAACAATTAACAAGTCTCTAAGTTTTTGGTGCGTGTCATAGTTTTACCACATACCACTGCAGCTTGCTGACTAAGGCTAGTGAAATTTGTTTTTACTGAGGATGGGTATCCTCATAGGACATGCATAAAGAAGTTGGCTGATTTATTCTTCACCTTGTGAGAGAGCTAAAATGTTCATTACAATCAACTTGCAAAAAAACAAAGAGCATTTTGTTGATAGTGTTATGTGAACACAAATTTCCTGTGTGATTTTTAATGAAGCAAACAAAAAAAAAGTGCAGCAGTTTACCCCACATTTTTTGCTTCTATCAATATAGAAAAATACTTATGCAAATGAATGTGACTTCCATTTGGTGTTGTAAGGGAAAATATGTTTACACTTCACTTCTTCTCTTTGCCATACTGCTCAATCTTGCTTACTTTATCTAGCCATGCTACATAAAGTAATATTTTTAGTATTAGTATTTAATTAGTATTTTTATAAATTATCTGGGCATTTGAATTTCCTCTGCATGGCCCTTTTCCACTATGAGAAACACTGTAAGCAGTGGTTTTCAGTGCTCAAAATTAATGACTGTGGGCAAGTACGTGGTGGGCTCCCTTTTTTTAGGCTTAGTACCTAAGGGAGTTTCTCTTCAGAAGTAGAAATTAAACTTGTCTTGAAGTAAAACCAAATTGTTCAGAGCATTTAAAAGGAATTTGTCTGCTATCAGTGCTGTCACTACTGTGAATTTCAAAGGTGTTTCTGTTACTGTGAACTTGAAAATTCAGGTGATAGTTTTTTGCGTTGTTTTGGTTTTTGTTTTTGTTTTTTCCAAGGGAGGAACTGCATGATCCCGCAATGTAGGTCCTTTGCTTATGTGTGGAGGTTATCCTCATGGATGACTCCCTCTGTGGCTTTAGAAAAAGTCTGGTCAAGCAGAGGTGCTCCCCTTCTCACCTCGAAATTATCTGGACCTGTAGAAGTATTGAACAGAGGTGGTATACCTTGCTTCTGCAGTGCCTGCTGGTACTTGAACTTTCCTTCAGAGCTCGGACTCCTGGGGGGCCCTGGGATTTCTAGGTTAAGCAAATAACCTGATAGAGTGTTTGAATGATACCAGGAGATAAAAACAGCCGTGCTGGCTCTGCTGGAAGAGAGCAAGAGAAAGCCACACAGAATCCCTCAGTGAATGCAATGACAGATACCAAGCAGACCCAGGGGCTCTTTGTTTGGCAAGCTAGGGACCAGCATAATAAAAGCCTTTTTTCCTTTTAAGGCTACAAATCCCAAGGAGGCTTCAGGGAAAACCTTGGTGGCTTGTTCCTGCAGAGCTGGGTTTTACTTTCTGGCAAATGTCATATCCCTGTAGAGGGGTTGTGAATTGGCCTCAGATGTTCTAAGAGAATATTGTAAATGAAGGATGCAAACATATATTTCCTATTACAATCCATTTGAATATCTTAAAATTAATAATAAAAGTAGGAATTTTAGAAAGCCTGTTCAGTGGGTTTGTTTTGTTTTGAAGCTTTCTAGTTACACTTTGAGGACTGTCTTCTGTAATTTGTGTACAGAAAACAGAATGAAAGTTTCCCCTTGTTTTCCTGCCAGTTTGAGTGTCATTTTGGTGCCCAAAAGCATTTTTAAAAAAGGCTCAAACTTCTTTTTTCTCTGTCTCTGTTTGGTTTGTTTAAAAGCAGTGTTTTTAAAGCAGTGTATATGAGAGTAGGCACCCAAGTTGGTGTTTGATGCATTGAATTCACTTAATCATTTAATTGGTCCATGAGGTTCTTAGGAATTTATTTACCTAAATAAATTTACTGTGTATGACTTGTTGTCATTTAAAAAACTTCTCCTTTCAAGGGTTTACAGATAAGTTTATGCATATTTATTGGGGATATTGTCATGCTGTCAATTTAGTAATTCAGTGTATTGACTTCAGTTACAAAAATGAATAAACATTTTCAGTTTTGGTCCTTTGCTTTTGAATGTTGGTGTGAGTTAAAAAAGAAGAATTCTGCTTAGATTTAGAGTCACAGAACACAGTAATTGTGTCTCTTCAGTGTTAGCTTGCTAATATAACCATTTCTCAGGAACTACTGTTCCTGTGGAAAGGAACACCATTTCAATTAATGCTTTACACCATGTTCCTTTCAATTAGTATTTTTAAAAGAGCACATCTGTAACTGGATCTGTTCACTTACTGTAATCATAGTGGAAACTATACTCAGTGGTAAGATATTTCATAAAATCTGAATGATAGAAAACATTTACAGCCAAATTCTGATTTGGGGTAAGTGTTTATAACTAAGTCCCTGTTGGAAGTGAAGAACCCCACGAAATGCATCTCTTCTTTACAGACAACACAGATTGTACAGTCATGTGTAACGCAAAGAGGAAATAAAAATGTGCGTCTGTAGGATTTAAGCATTATGCTGCAAAGCTTAGAATTACCTCTGTCTTAAGTTATGCTGCTTTTAAGTATTTTCTTCTTGAACTGTAGTTCTTTCAGCTGTCCTGTTTTACTTGATTGGAAGTAACCATGGAAGGCTGAGGCTGGAAAGAATCTCTGGAGATTGCTTAGTCCACTGCCATGCTCAAGCAAGTTGCTCAGAGCTATGTCCACCAGGTTTGGATGGAGATGCCACAACCTCTCTCAGTAACCTGTTCCAGGTGTGACCACCCTCACAGCAGGGAGAGGGGAAAAAATAAAAAGAAATTATTTTCTTACTGTCAGATGGAATTTCCTGTATTTCAATTTCTGCCCATTGCCTCCTGTCCTTTTGCTGGGCACAACTGGGAAGAGTCTGTTTATACATACTGATGAGACTTGCCCTGAGCCTTCTCCAGGCTGAACAGTCCCTGGAATCTCAGCCTCTCATACATCAGATCTTTCAGTTCTTTTATCACCTTTGTGGCCTTTGATGACTTGTTTCAGTCCATGGTCTGCATATACTGGGAAGCCCAGGACTAACCCAGCTCTGTGCAGGTGTCTCACCAGGGCTGAGTGGAGGGGGAGGAGCACCCGTAACCTGCTGGTGATGCTCTTTCTGCTGCAGCCCCTGATGCTGTTACCCACCCTTTCTGTGAGGGCACACACTTTATGTCTGTCAGGACCCTGATGTTGCTCTCTGCAAGCCTGTTGTCTGGTTAATCAGGCCCCAGCATGATGTGATGCATGGAATTAACCATACCCAAGTGCAGAACTTGGAATTCACCTTTGTTGAGCTTCATGAGGGGTCCTGCCAACATGTTCTCCAGCCAGTCCAGGTCCTTCTGGATAGCAGCACACCCAGCTGGTGTATCAGCTGCTCCTCCCAGTTTTCTATTATCAGCCAACTTGCTGGAGATTCTCTCCCACCCTCTAGGTAATTGTGAAAATGTTAAATGGTGCTGGTCCCAGTACAGACCCCTGCAGTACTCCACTAGTGACAGGCCTCTAGCTGGACTTTGTGCTGCTGTGCACAGCCTTTTAAGCCAAGCAGTTCAGCTCCACCTCACCATGTACTTATTTAGTCTGTACTTCATCAGTATGTCAATGAAGATGTTATGGGAGACAGCATCAAAAGCTCTGCTGAAGTCAAGATAAATAACATCCACTTTTCCCTCATCTCAGCAGGCATCTCATTGCAGAAAACTATCAGGCTGGTCAGATGTGATTTCTGCCTTCATAAATCTATGCTGACTACTCCCAGTCATTTAATTTTACTCCATATGTTAAGGGAATTGTTCCCAGATTGATTTGCTGATCACCTCCCCAGGGCTGGAGGTGAAACTGACCTGCCTGCAGTTTATGGAATTCTCTTTCACGAAAATAGGACTGGCTTTCATGCAGTCCTCAATAAACTCCTCTCATTCCTATGATCTTTGAAAGATAGTTTAGAGTAAACTTCTGTAAACTTCAGTCAGCTCCCTTGGCAGTCATGGATGCATCCCTTCTGGATCCATGGGCTTGTGTGATTAAATGTCCCTTACCTGGATCCTCCTCTGCTGACAACAAGCCTTTATGGCTCCAGATTTTCTCACTGGGGTTTCTGAGCATAGAATATTGTAGGAACCTATTAAATTGATTACCTTTTTCCTGGCAGTCTCTTTCCAGATATTAGAGATTCACTTAATGTGCTTCAGACACAAACCAGTCCTGTGCAGAGTGTGTGTATTTAAAAAATTAGAGTCTGTTGATAGATCTGTATTTAAATTTAGCTATTAATGTCTTTCCATGATTACACTAAAAAGAAGAATTCTGCACAAAACAGTATGAATCTACCAAAAAGGTGTGTTCTTTTCTGTATGCTTCTTTCCTCTGTTGGCTTGGCTGAGTGCTGACTGTGCAGAGATGTGTAACAGGAGTGACTACAGACTGTGCAGTGATTTCAGAGATGGTTTTCATGTGTCAGAACAACAAGGTGAATTAGTCTGCAGTCACATTCATGTTGCCATTGAGAGCTGTCGTCCGTGCCTGAGCAAGGTTGTTTTAAGCTTGCAGGGGTGTAACAGACCCAGTCTACAAGTGTTTACGTGCAGTTGTCAAATGGGGAGAAAGAAGGAGAGAAAAAAAAAAAAAAAGTGAAGCTTTTATTTCCAGCTCAACAGGAACCTGACAGCTCCTGAGCTCAGTAGGACCAGAAACTGCTGCTTCTTAGGTGGAGCCATCAGCCTGAGGCAGGATTCTGGCTCCTGCCTTCTTCTGAGATCCAAGTCCAGCAGCAGTCTGGGCTGAGAGGGGTGCGAAGCACAGATCATCCCTTTCCTGCTGAGCATGTGCCACTGACAGGGAGCATAGGTGAGTCAGCCCTGCCCTCCAGAGAGACACTGGACATTTGCACTGAATGGAGTGAGAGCTGAGGAGCCACTTGTCCTCAGCAGTGCTCATTTACCTTTCCAGCATGGCTCAGCCAGATTTAAGTTCATCACAACTTTTTAAAAGCCTTTCCCTTTTTTAGGTTCCAGGAACAGCCAGTGACTCTCAGAGGGTTGCACAGCACTTAGGACTCAGACTAGCAGCATGTGGAGGTCTGCCTGGGTTGCTCCTCATCCTGCATGGAAGCAACACTAGCTGTGCATGGGAACTGTGACACTGCCTCAAAACTAGTGAGAGGCTGCAAGTATTGCAGTAATTATTCCCAAGAGTAGCTGTACCAACTTCTGGGCTGCTTTCTGCTGGCACTGTTACACAAAAAAGGTTGTTTATTTTCCTCAGCATATCTGCTGTTGTCATCACATCTTGTGAAGTCAGAATTGCAATGTGTGTGTCTGCTCGTGGCAGACCATTCATAACAGCCCACATCAGGCGTCGTGTCTGAAAACACCTTGCATGAGCTCACCACAACCATCTGAACTTCTGCTTCAGATCATTGCTAAGTTCCTGAGTGTGAGCCCAGCCAAGCAGCATTCAGTGGGGCCACCTTGTTCACCTGTTTTTAAAGAGCTGCAACCTTTAATGCACCAAAGAAACACCTTCTTTTTGTTTTGAAGAGAGCTGACTGAAAGCTCCAGGAGGAGGAGGAACTACTAAAGAAAATGTACTGTGTTTTCAGAAAGACAGAGAAATGCCAATGTGGTTTAAATTTTATATTTTGATTGAAAATTTTCATATTGTATGTTGTTTTATACATGTTTTAAATTTTTCCAAGTGTTTCAAAATTAATATTTAATAAAGAAAACATATATGTTTCAATAACGCTAAAATATCCCTTAAAATTTTAGTAGCAGTATTGATACAAATGCTATGAAAAATGCAGGGGAAATAAACTACTTAACTGAAAGAATGCCACTGTATAGGAAAAAATATTAAATTATTTTTTTCCTCTTTATCAGACTTCAAGCCATGTCCTGTTTTAATGAGCAAAGGTAGGATGTAGCATTTTGCCTGGGAAATACTTGATAACTTTAAATAAAATATGTACTAACATATAAATAGAGTCCTTTTTTTTCTTTCATTTTACTACTGAAATAGATTCTAATAGAAGCCTACTTATTTATTTTGCTATTAATAAATGATTGCCTTACTAAGGCAGATGTTAAAGTCGTGGATGGAGAAGTAATCATTCATTCTTAATGGAGCTTTTTGTACAGCCATGAAAGTAACTTTATAATATGAAATGATGTAGTGGGTTAATATTGTAGATGAACTTGTAAGACACCTCCTGGGTTGATGGTTGACTTGCCCACTCCTCCCTGTTTGCAGAGGTCTTTGCCAAAGCACATTTCTGTGTGCAACTTTGAAGAGGGTTCCCTTCTAGAGGGTTTTTTTGCAAAATGACAGCTTTTTTTAGTGGAAAGAGAAAGGAGAGGTTGAATATATTAAACAAAAGGAAAGCAGACCTATGATAGTAGCTTTTTAGGGCTATTGAGGCTTGTGCCCGAAGGAACCACAGGCTTGCCAGCCTGCAGTCTCCTTGTTTGCCATAGTGCAGCCATGCCGTAGCACACACTGATGCCATAGCTGTGAGTGTCTCCCTTTCATCTTCTGGAGACACTTTTGAGTGCAGAGCGCTGTGAGAGCCCTGGTGGTGCAATAACATATGGTTGTTGCCACTGTGAGCACCCTGCTGCTGCTCACCTATCATGGATTGGCTTGAAAATGGGTTGACAGCACTGTGTTGACTGAGGTTTAACACCAGGCTGCTTCTCAGGCTAGCAAAGGTTTTAAATGTAGGATTGCATGGATGGGTTCTCCTTCCTCCTTAGAAGAGGTGGAAGAATACTTTTGGGGTGCATGCAAACTGTCCTTGGACCGGAATGAGTGACACTGAAAGGTGTGTGGCACCACTTCATTACAGAAGCCTAATCAGTTTTGTTGTGCTTGAGCTAGTCTGTTATGCTCACTGTCCAGTGAGCAAGGGCAGGATGGAACTGGAGGATACCTTTGCTAGACTGAAAGCAAGAAGGGAAGTGGTCAGGAGTGCACGAGTGCTCAGATCTGAACCAGCTTATGAAGATGGCTGCATGTTGCTGCAGTAGTGGCACTGCATCTATGGCAACTAAGGAAAGGAGAATGAATAAGATAATGCTTCCTGTGACGGGAAGCATGAAGAAAAAGATTTGTAAATGCTGCTCTCAAGTGATACAGTGTGATAAAGTGTGGTGTTCTTCATAGTATATAGTATATGGTCTGGGACTCGATAGCAGTGGTGTTTAGGCCGTTTGGACTTCTTTGTATGTCCTGGACTCTTGACTTATATTGAGATGTGGGAATTGAATGCCTGTAAAATGTGTATATAAATGTAAATGTGCCTTCAAAAAAAGGAGGACAGTTAACAGGGTGCTTTTCGCTATTGTCTCTCCTGAAGATGTGTAAATATGGGGAAAACTATGGTTTTTCCACCATACCAGGGCATCTCTCTCTATTGTGTTAGTCAATAGAATGCTGCTGCTGCTGCTGGGCTGTTTCATGGTTTGTCATGTAGCTCCCAGAAAGATGGTATTATTTATAGAACTTGTTCAGGCTTGGCAGTTTCGCTGGGCTTCAGGTTGTAAGAGCTCACCCGTCGGCTTGTGAGCCAATGTGGTCTCTCATGTGAAACTCCCACATCTGCCTTCCTTCCTTCATGGTGCGTGCCCAGGCCTGGGATTAACTTCTGGTTCTCTTTCTTCTTTGCTCTTCCTGCAATTTCACAGGCTCATCTGTCAGCCTTAAACTTTTCTGAAGGTACTACAGTTCTTCTAGCCTCTGTCTTTTTGTCCTTGAATTAGTAGTCCTCTCAGTGAGACAAAGACTTTTCTTTGTAGCTTGGCCATCTCTATGAAGAGTCCCTGAATAGTAATGTTTGCCTCTGACAGAGGAGAAAAAGTGGGTGAGTTGCTTTGAATTGACATGCTTTTATTTGGGCCAAACAGAAGAGCAAACCAAAGAAACAAACAAAAAAGAGCCAAGTGACAAATAAACACATAAAAATGTCTTAATATCAAAAGAAGATCCATTATTTATTTGCTTTGCCATTATATTTCATTACCTCTCCATTACTTTTTTTTTTTTTTTTTTTTTTTTTTTTTTTTTTTTTTTAAGAAATTGTTTCAGTGGAGGAAATAGAAGTCTTGTTTTACCAACCAGTGCCCAGACCATTTTGGGAAAGTGTGACATAAGGGACGCTTACTTGCAGATAAATCCACCATCATAGTTGTGCTCAACACACCTCACTGAAAGTAGCTGTTGCTTCAGGAACTTGAGGAGAAGAAGGCAAGAAGGAGGGTGTATGTGTGCCATGTGCCAGGCATAGATTCCCTCTGCTTTGACTTTTATACATCTTACTAGAAATGAGTGGTTTAGTGACTGGGCAGGGATCGCAGGTGACACACTGGGGCTTGGCACACCAAGGAAAACCTGAGGCCACTTGGACTCCGGTACTGAGTGAAAAAATTCAGCTTTATGGCTCTCCCGGAGTCTGACTGAAATAAGACTGGTAGTAAACAACTTATGTGCTAATAGCAGGGTGCCTTAGCGTGCAGGTGGTTTGGAACAGAAGTGAGTGCCTTTAAGCATTGTTTTATGGTGTTGTGCATTTCAGACTGAAAAATGGCCACAAGCTTTATTACTTTAATATTAACACTTTTTCATTCCTCTCTCCCTGCCCCCTCCTGCAAACGGCTGGGTTCATCCATTACAGTGACTCTTTTTTCCCCTTCACCTGGCGTGTTTCACAGCGTGGGAGACGTGGGTGGCAGGAGGGACAGCTGAGGACATAATGGCACCTCATCTGTTGCCGAGTGAAGCCAAAGCCCAGGCTGCCGCCGCATAACCTGTTGAGGTAACTTGCAGAGCCCTCAATGATGACAGCATCCCTCCTGCCGTTGCTGCTGCTTTCCAGTGACCTGCAAGGGGACTGCACCTCTTATGAGACCTTTTCCCATTAGGTTTTTCCATCCTGCCTCCTGCTCCTTGGTGGCACGGGCTTTGCAGTGCAGATGTTGTTATCCGTCCTTTCCCAACGCTTGCAATCAGCTATTTCCGCTGCACTTGCCATTGAGGGCTGTATGCCAGAATGTTTTAAAATTGGGAAACAAGCAGCCATGATTCACAGGATCAAATTTGCCCTGCTTTCTCCTGCAATGTGGAAAAATGGTGTTAAGAAGGGTTGTTTTTTTTAAATCCTATTCTTATATTCTCTTTCCCATTCCAAGTATGTCAAGCTAAGTTTATCTCAGTGCCAGTACCAACTGCAACTGGAGTTAAATTAGCCTTCCTGTTAGCTCTGCTTGGGTTTCACTTTTCAACAAGCCTTAGTAAAATAAATTGTGTCCCACATGTCTTTAAATTTCATTATCATGACCTAACTTAATTTGCTATAAATTATTTCTACCTGAGCTTCTTCAGCTGTGAACTTGCGGCCTCGAGTGTCTTGCTTATTGGATCATTGCCCAGCTAATCAAGACTTTTTTTTCCTTCACACCTCTTGCTTTTTGTATCAGTTAGGTCTGCCAAAGTCAACTTGGCTGTGTAACCTCAGAGGGGACACGCAAAGAGCTGATATGTTCTTGTCTTTAAAATAAAGGTTTTATTGAACCAAGTTTCAGTCTGTTCCTGTTGTGCTCTAGTGCTGCTGATAAAGACTTTTCCCTTAGTAAAAATGTGACCTCAAGGGTTTGTTCTCTTCTTGGAGGTAGCCATTGCAACACTTCCTTTTGGCTCTTCCTTCCTTTTGTTTTCTCCTTGGGAAAAGTGACTGACTGGAAAATCTCTGCGCACTCAGTGTCTAGCAGCTGTGTCTTGGTTTTTTTTGTTGGTGTTTTTGTTTGTTTGTGTTTGTTTTTGTTTTTGTTTTTTCACAACTAGATTCCATGTCTGATAATGGCTGGTGTTTATTTCCACTGAGAAAAGAAGTTTTTTTTTTTCTTTAGAGCTGTTCCTTTTATTTAGCAGTTGGTGATAATTCTTATTTCAATGCCATGAACGTTGAAGGCTTGCTTGCCTCTCATCAAGCTCATGAGCTGCAAACAGGCTGAAGATTTTTGCTGAGTAAGGGTCAGAGAACCCCTAAAGGATTTGGGCTTGCAACCTCAAGTTGTAATAACAACGTGCTATCATCATATGTCCTCAGAAGAGAAACTTAGTACAGCAATGTTTTTATGACTTTGGAAAAGTACTACATGGTTAAAAAAAAATTAAAGAAATAAGTTACCTGACTTCCTGGGAAGCCTTGGGGGTGCCCCAGAGCACTTATTTCAAAATGAAAACGTGCTGATTGTTGCTTAGATGTAATTTGAAAAGTTCTTTAATAGCAGCTGAGGGCCTGATGTAACTCACCAGCAGATTAAAAAATAGCCAGTTTGTCTAACTTTCATTTGGAGACAGTGGTAGCATGCAGCTGTTGATGATGAACAGTGGAACATTATCTTTCAATATAGCCTTTCTTTTGAAAACAGACACTCTTGCTTGGTGTCTGGATCCTGGTGGAGCAGATATGTCTGCTAGAGTAGTTTAACTCTTACAGTGAATGTTGATGCAGGATGCTGCAAGAGCAGTGGGCACAAAAGGTATTGTCCTGGGCACACAGAAGTCTTCTCAGTTCAGACATGCTTTAGTCTGACCTAAATTTTTGGGCTCAGTATGAGGTTTACTGGTAAAAAGACAACGTCATGTGGTAGGCAGGGGGTCAGATTAGATGATCTAATGGCTCCATCTGGCCTTAAATTCTTAATTAGGGAAGTGCTGCCAGCACAAGATGGCATTGAAGCTTTACACTGCTAGATTTTGCTTGTATGGGAGATCCTCACCTGAAGCAGGGCTGCAGAAGTTGTACCTGGGCTAGTTTTTTTCTCAGCTTCTAGTGGCAGTAGCAGGCAGCAGAGCTAAAAGTGGGTCCTGATGGGAACCTGTTAATCTTGCTTTCATAGCAGTACAAAATCTCTATGTCTGACTATTCCAGAATACCCCATGTTGAGCTTTTAGAGTTATAATGATACCTAAATATAGAAGGAAAATCTATTATTAGGAAAAAAAAAAAAAAGAAAAAAAAAAAAGAAAAAAAAAGAGGTAAGTTTCTCTGGAAAGCTAGTGAAGAAGAAATTACTGTTATTTGAAGCTGCTCATGGATTAAAATATTAGAAGTGGGGATATGGTTTTTGTGGTGGGTGGTTTGATATGGTAGGTTATGATACCATTGCTTGACACCTTTGGTGCAGAAATGGGAAGTACATTGTGTGTATGTGTGGTGTTGTAGATGTGCTTTTGGCTCTCTCAGCTATGCAAGCAGCAGTGTGCAGGTGTAGTAACCATTGGCACAGCAAAACCAGCATCACTGATCAGCCAGTTTCTTTGGCAAGCCCAAATGGCTTGTAGCTAACTCAGTATGTTACTTGATTGTGGAAGGTCACTTGAATGTCTTTTAAAATTACTTAATTGCTTATTGATCTCATAATTATTCTGTACTTGCTGTCTCTTTCATATTGATAAGTCACAGTTTTAATTTCATTAGAAGCTTGTGGTTTTGTGGTGTTGAGCATTCACTTTTAGGTTTAGAGCTTTTAATTGGAACTTTCAAACTTGATTGGTTTCTTTTATATGCTGGTACACATTTTATTTTTCTTGCATTTTTCTAAATTAGTTACTCTACTCTTGCATGCTTCTTTAAGGTCCTGTTAATATACAGGTAGCATATTTCAAAGCACTAGGAGCTGAATTAATAACTGCTGATATTTTATATTTTAACTGCTGTTCCCTTTTGCTAATTTATCTTGTGGGGTTTTTCTCCCCTTTAAGATTTTTTCAGAGTAATTGCTCTGGAACTATGTTATTTTTCTTTCTAGTCTCATCTTGTATATTACTGTAATTCAGGTTGCTTCATTTTAGTAATAGCTTCTGCTGGCTTATTTCCTTGCAAATTATTTGTGCCATGAATTATTGCTCTGTGTTTGTGCCACTGGGAAGTTGTGCAGGGAAACAGCCTTGACTGTTGTGTTTTAACACAGCAGGGTAATCTAGAACCAGTAAAAGCAAGAGTTTGTGGAAGTGGGTGTTGAACTGTCACTGTGGCACTTGCTCTGCTCACATCTGTATTTCCTGTTGGGCTGTCTAACCCAAGAAATGGTTTCATCCGCGGTGACGCGTTGTAGTTCCTGGGAACCTGCTCTGTGACAGATGGGTCAGCTGGAAAAAGCAGCTTTCAGCCAATCTCTGCTTTGTTCTCCTTCTCCCTGTCTAGCTTTGGAGTCAGCAGCACCTCTCTTGCAGGATTCCCTGGTATCCAGGTGTCTGTTGCCAGCAGCTGTCTGCTCTGCAGAGCCACCAGGGTGTTCCTCGCTGAACAATCCCTTCAGGTTTGCACACTTGTTTCTGCCTTGCTGCCTTTATCACCAGCACAGCCTCCCCAGCCTAATGACAACTTCTGTCTTCTACTGAGTTGCAGGAGCATTTGGATGAACCTCAAATGAGCCTAAAGATCACAGTACACAGAACCAAATAAACACTCTTAAAAGTGGAAGAAAGTTCTCTAGGTGGACTGAATCTTGCATGTCTTTTCAAGATGGTTCCTTAAAGGCCTATCAGTTTCTAATAACACAGTTTTGTTACCAGGGGTTAGATTTGCACTTTGCAAAAATAGAATGAGATTTTCAACTGGGCAAGGACACCATCTGCAGTCACCAGATGCAGTTATCAAGATTAAATTGCAAGACTTGCCACTGATTATGCTGGTAGTCATTGATGTAATCAGTGTAATTATCTTGAGACCAAGACGAGATTTTCTCTGATCTCATAGATTATGCCTAATTAAGTTGAAGGAGCATCTATCATTAGTTACTGGAAAGAGTATGGCTCCAACTGGGCACTTGTCTGTTTCACTTTGATCATGTTATTTTATAATATGGGAGAAAAATAAATGGGCAAATATTGTGAAATTGATGTCTTAGGGTAAAAACATTTTCCATTGGGTTGTATCAGATTTCTTGAAAACCTAGGGCACTGCTTATTCATGAAAGGCTCCTAGATATTCTCTTCATAACCAGACTTTAGAAAAGACTTTAGTCTGGATCTCTTTACCCAAGGAAGATGAAGTATTTCCACTTCAGGTTATTTTAAGCTTTCAGAGTATATTTTTTTTCTACTCTAGATCATGTGGAGCTTTGACTCAGCTGCAATTGGAAAGGATTTTCTTGCCAAATAGAATGGTTGTTGATGCTTTCTCAGAAAATGTGACTGAGACTTGGTAGAATATAATCCCAAACTCTTAAAAAATGTTTTTAACCCTAATGCACACTAATAATCTAGAAAAAAAAATGATGAGGCTTTGGAAAACTCTGCACAAGTAGTCATTTGTGTGTGTTGGAGCATTTTCCTTTAGCATCTGTAAGGTGGTTCTTCATGTTCTTACATAGTGGTAAAAAAAATCTTTTTGCAGATGTGTTTGCTGAGCAGTAACTGGCATATCTTGAGCCTTTGTTCATTTCTTCTATAGGTTGTCAAGACAATTTCTTCCAAATATAGTGATAAATTATGTTAAAGATTATGGTGCATCTTACATTTTGTGCCTTTCATTTTTAACTTGCTTTATGTTGCCACCATATATGCACTGTAAGTGTATATAATGTTCTCTTTTCTTTTTCACATGGTATAAATATGCATACAAAATGCTGTTTATATTTCCCATCAGGGTATATTGCTCAGGGAAGGGACAGGAGCAGTCTGTAGTCTATGTCAGATGAAGAGGATGCAGGAGATAACAAGGAAAAGTAGGCAGCACTGAATATCTTCTAAAAAGCAGGTGATTCAATCTTTGTTAAGGCTCAAAAAAAACGAGGTCTAACAGCATCCCCAACAGCTGTTTCTTTAATTTCCAGCAAGTCACCAAATTTCATTGCAAGAATTGTGTTGCCACAGAAGACTTACAAGAGCAAAGCATCGTAGGAAAGTTAGGAGATGATTGGTAATATTTTTCTGTCATCAATCTGTTGTTATCTCTGCTAAGCTTCACACAATTATTTATCAGCTGAGAGTTATGAAATAATTCCTGACTTGACGTGAAAAGGGAAAAAAGTCAAATACATTTTTTAACATGAACCCGACCCATCAGTCTTGAAGTGCTGATTCATTTGCCCACACAGTATAATTAAGATGTTAATCTGTAATAAGGAGTGATACATTCAGTGATCTCACAATCAGAAAGTAATTATAGCTTAGAATGTTCATTTGGCTCTCCTCAACCATTTTATTACTCTGTGACAGGTAAGGGAGGGCATTGATAGCTCAGGATCTATAAACCTTTACCTACACACTTTGCTTCTACAACTGGAAAAGGTTTGTAGTTATATATAGATGACTATATTGGAAGATTTTTGGGAACAAAATGTCGACTGGCATTCTGAGTCCTGTCCTAGGGGAGAATATTATAGTTTCATTAGATAATGAATCCATTATGTACTTTAAGTTCAGGCTCACACTGATTAATCATGACATTTCAATTATTCATAGAATCAGTGATCTTTTGCACCCCTTTTTTCCCACCTCATTTGCCATTGGCTTCTATTAATTTCTCTTTTTACTGCTTTAGGATTTTTCATCTTCACATATTCTGAAATCCTGAAGCTCTTCCACTGCTGGAGATTTTCATCTGGGAATTTAAATGACCTGGCACCTTGCAAGCAGCTCGTGGCACCTCTCTGGTTTGATGCTTCACAGCATCTTAGCTGCCTACCTCTGAGGTGGCTGAGCTGCGAAGCAGCCAGGCCTCCACCTCTGACGAGTGACAGGGAGAGATGCGTGTTGTCCTGGGAATCCAAACCAATTCCAGACATGAAACTGTTTCATTTAGCAGGTAAAACAATGTTCTTGTTTCATCTGCTAAATGGAATTTCCTCATGTTTTCCTGGAGCCGTGGAGAGGGTTGAGTTGCCTGACTTGCAGTCTGTCTGTGCAGCTGGTGATTGCCCTTGGCCGTGGTGTGCTGACAGCACACAGGTGGCATTGTTTAAAAGGATTGTATTGTTCGTTTGGAAGATTTCACTTGGTACCCATGCAATTTGTTGTTCTATAGTGCACAGACAGCACACAGGTCTGTAGTGGCTGCTGCATTCCCCTTTTGGTCCTGCTGCTCCTGTCCAGCTCCAGCTCTCAAGTATCATCACTTTCCAGCTCAGTACCCACTCACTCAGTCTCAGAACTACACATTGCCATGGTGTAGTTCTATCATATATCCATGAGTATGTAAAAAAAGAAAACAACTCTGCAACTTCTTATTTTTACATCCATCTTCTTGTGTTTTTGAAATCTGTGGGCTGATTCAGCCTGCAGATGTTGGTGGAGCCAGGCAGGATTTCATGGATGTTTTTCCCCAATATACACAGACTCTGCTAGACTCCAGAGGCTCAGCTGTTCTCAGACCTGCTGGACAAGACAGCCCAATGTGCAGCTTACTGGGAGGTCTGTGTTTGCCAGTAGTGTAAGATTTATTAAGGGTAGGATGCATATAAATAGTTCTTTCTCCAAATATCTTCTCTGTTTTAACTCTTCCTAAATATGCCATTAGTAATTTTTAGGGAGTAGTGGTGGCAAATCTCTTCCTTTGGGTTCAGGTAAAATTGTCCTACCTCAGTCCTCTAGCAAACTGGACTTTTCAGATTGGATAATCACCTGTTAATTTTAGCCCATAATCTCCATCTTATGGTTGTCTTATCAATACTAATTGCCAGGTAATATTTTTAGAGATAAGGTAGGATATGGCTTTTTATGGTGAGGGAAAAAAAGATGAGTACAAAGTCATAAAGCACAGCTCTGTGCATGGGGGATAGCAAGGTGAGGGTGTTTGTGTGTGTGTATGTTTTGTGACAAGTGGACTGGCATTACAGGAAGTAGAACTCATGGGAAACAATGTATTAGAAAGGGGCATATTTTCTATTTCAATGGTTAATTAGCTAAACCCGATGTAACCCAAAAATATTCAATATGGAAAAGTTAAGACCTGTTTTAACATAAAATAGAAAACTAGATTTATCAATGAGCATCTTTTCTATAAGCCAACATAGTCAATGTCTTAAAGAAGGTCAGGTCAGGTCTTTCAAAACTATAAAACATCTCAGTAATTTTCTGGAAGTCAGTTAAAATAATGATCTTTTTACAGTGCTCCGTTTAATGGATTTTTAGTTATAAAATTTTAATATTTAGTCAAAGTGCAAGTTTGCTTAAAAGATGTCTAAAAAAAGAGCCCTGTAGGAGTCTTATTTCCTGGACTTTTCTAATTCTGTATCAAAATTCCAGTGCTGGCACGCAAGAAAGTTGTTACTCTGAAGGGTAGGACTTTACTTAGACCAGGCTTGGAAAGTTCAGCTCTTTCTCAGGGATCTTTTGAGGTCTTACTGGGAGTTGAGAGCTTCTTTTGAAGTCAGTAGAGCTGTCCACAGGAATAGGAGCTGTCTCTAGGTTCATGTATGAGTTGTATGGGCAGTACGAGCAGAGCATGGGAGGCACCCTGACATTTGCAGTGCATCTCTCATGTGGAGGTCCTGCAATTGCTTTTGGGGATACTTTCAGTATTGGTTGAGGACACAGTGATATTGGTTGTGGACTCTGTGATCCCAAGGAGTGTGGAGCTCTGCAGTGCAATTTGGGATCCATTTCCAAAAGAGGGCTTCTCTGGGTACTGTGCCTAAGGTTAGTAGCAAAGTTTTTACATGTTTACAGCTTTACAGCTGTATATCCTCAGAAGCATGCTAAGCCTAGGCAGGTGAATTGTGCATCAGTCCCTATGATCCACATTCTTAGGAAGCTGGGTTGTACACAATTTTTGCAGTTTTTCTGGTGGTTAAAAAGTGATAGACCAGACAGATTGAGTACAGTCATGATGCAGCCAACAGCTCACCCCCTGTGGTTGATCCGTTGGCTTCTTCCTTTTCCCTGTTCTGATCTTGCCTGCTCCTTTGAGCACATCAGCTACAGTAACAAGAAATTCCTTTCCAGTCATGGAGCCTTCAGTAACCTTAAGTACAAACTGTGAGTGCAGTTGCTGAGCATTAGTAGTTAGCTGTGACCCCTTTGACATTGCTGGAGTAATAGATGCAATCTTTTTCATCAGTGGGTCCAGCTTTGAAGAGGAGACATTATTCTAGTTCCTTACATTATTTATAGGGAAAATGGAGTTGCTGTCACTGCATTTCCTTCACAGTGAGACGTGTGTGCTGCGCAGCCCTTTGTGCATGTGTAGAGGATGGTGTAGTTGCTGAAATGCCAATGAAGACATAATTTAGCTTATGGGATCTGCACAAGTGATTGTGCATGAGATGGAAGTATCACTTGACATAAGAGATCAGCAGTGAAAACCCTTTGTAACAGTGAAAACCCTTTGTAACTAAACTTTCTGACCCTAAAAGCTTCATAAAACTCTATAGATGGCTACTAGCTATGCTCTCACTTTCAGGACTGTGCTTTAACTGTGGCCTGATGCCACAGTACTTTCAGGTTGTTTTTTTCCCTTGGCATTCCATGATATTGTATCCCAAAGAAAGAGCAAAAGAACATCTTCCAAAATATCTGCAATATTTATCCAGTTTTTGCTAGGGGGGTGTGTTCTGCACAATGCCTATGCTTGTCAGCTAATGGAATGAAGATGCTTTTAGGATGAGATCTTCTTTCATTTTCCCATTTTTGCTTGTTTGTGAATTATAACAATAAAAGTCTCCTGTGTCTCTTGTCACTGAGGAATCCTTACAGCCTGTGATCTGGTGAAGGCCAGTGGGGTACTGAGAGCAGAGATCTGCCGCTTATTCTTCCCATCAGTGTTTGACAAACTGCCAAAATGAGTGAGGATGCTGTGTGTGAGTCTGGGGGCTCTTGTGTTGGCAAGTACCTTGTGTGATCTTGTTCAACAGGCTTAATTTGTGGCCCTCATTCTGTGATTTACAACGGCAATCTTCCCATAAAAACATTTATACATTAGGTCACAATTTTGTCTTTATTGTGTGAGATCTTGCTTAATGAAGACCTGTCAGGAGAAGGGTAATGGTCTTGATTTTTCCTCAACAGAAATGTTTGAGAGTTCACCTGACACTGAGAATTCAGGTGAAATTCCAAGTAGAGGTGTTGTCCCACTGGAACAATTTGAAGATATTTTACTGTGACAGGTAATTTTTGTAGTGCTAGAAAGTAATCTTTGAAGGACCCTACTAAAATCTAGATACACAATGCGTGGAGAGGGCATCTGCTGAAAAAATAGGGACTAAATCCCTCTCTCACATCTAAAAGATACAGATTTGCAGGAGAGTGTCATCAAAAAGTGGCTCCACAGATTTCACCTGTGGGCTGAGATAGTTGTGTGTACAGGTGTGTTCAAAATACTGTCGGCAGAATACCTCTCAAGGCTGGTTGTAGTCTCTGCTTTTGAGTCCTCAGAGAGCAGTGGCTGGCCCTCAAGTGCAAGGGTTTGGTAGCTGTTCCATTCTCTTGTGGAGGCAGGGGATGTGTGAGTACTTGGGTGATGACCAAAGCTGCCATGTGGACTCTGAAAGTCTCAACATTGCAGTAGAAACCCCTTACCCTAGTCTGACATCTTTAACTAAACATATATGATTGATTGTCTTTTCATGCATCTTTCGTTATCTTAGTATTGCCCCAAACAAAAGAACATCTCAGCCTGTGCATTTTTGGCTGTTCTGTGTGATGGTTATAGGATTTACCATCATCTTTCTCTGAAGACAAAACAGCATAAATTAATATTGCAGGCAGCCTTGTCCTGGACTTTCTGTGTGACTTTGTTGAGTCTGTGGGGCCTTTTCCATGTTGGTAGTTGGAGGCACTGATGCTTCCTTACATCAATAGTTTCTTGTGGGGAGAAGTTTTTATTCAAATAGATAATTTAGCAATTTTGCATTCAGGAGCTAAGATATGGTCTCTGCACCTTGTTTGCAGTAAAGACAAACACTTGAAAGTACCTGACAGCTGAAGCTCAGTAGAAATCTCACTATGTATTAAAAGCAATGTGCTTTCCCTGAGGATTTCAGGGTTTGTAGACTTTCCTACATCATTGGATGTTAGTACTGAGTGAATGGTCTTGGGGGATCTTTAGAGGAGGAAGCCTTGGAAACCTGTTTAAATTGCAAGACTGTAAAGAACTCTTCTGTGTAATCTTCTGTCTGTAGTATCATTCCCCTGCTGTATTTGGCTTGGCGTTAGGTATTCCATGTTTGTACTTGTATTTTAGAAATGTGCACAAAAGCCTTTTTATACCATGCTGCTACAAGTGCTCCTGGTATTGCTGTCATTTCCCTGTGCCTTCATTCACTTTTTAATTTATTTTTAATTTATTTTCTTTATTTATAGATTTATAATTAATTCATCTATTTATTTTAATTCTATGTCTTTAATCCCTTTGTCTGTAGTCATTAGTGTTTCTTCTGGTATGTCTCTCGTGTTTATTCCAACTTTGACTCCTTCTTTATTTATTGTGTTTCAAGCCAGAAGAAATTAGATGCAGCTCAAGAAGCCACTTGAAGCCATGCAGATCCTCCTATTGGCATCATAAATGAGTGAATCCTAGTCTTCTTTTCTTGCAGTCACTAGAAGTAAAGAAAGTTCTTGCTCTAAGTTTATTGTTGAAACCTAAACCTCAGCTATCCCCTATATCGGATATTCTGAAGCAAAGAGAGTTCTGTTTACCCTGACTGATCCTCAGTCCCATTGTGTTTCTTCTGGTTAATTTACTGGGAATTTGCTGAGCTTTGTTCTTATAAAGACAAGTTTTGTTGACTGAGTTGTTAATTGCAGGTTTAAGCTTCTATTTGCTCTATCTAGCAACTTTAAACATTGCAAGTTTTTTTCCTCTCTACATTCATTTATTTAGTTAGACCTTTAGAAGAGGCACTGCTTCATTAAACACTATCCTGCTTAGTCTGTAATGACTCTACTTCCCCCACTCTAACACATTACTACATTAAATAGTTTCATTTGTCTTCAGTGGGATGAGGATGTTCTACATTGTCTTTGGTGCTTTGGGCCTCTGATACATGCTCTTTGGTGGTGTAACAGTACTGTGGAGGACAGCAGAGTCCACACTGTATTTCCAATTTGAGGTGGTTTTTTTTAGCCTGTAATGAAGCAAATTTGATATTTATTTGTCACACTCCGATGAGAAGTGTGATTTTTGTGCTTCTATAAAATGAATCACCTGAGACTACTTCAGGTCTTTGCTCTTTCCCTGCAGTCTCTTCCTGCAGTAGGACTCCGTGCTGCTGGTGGGAAACCACTGTGTCCAAGTAGTAGGGGATGAGATGATGCTTATTCTGTGGTGATGAGCTGGACCACTCATCTACTCTTCTGGTGCAGCAGCACCGTAGTGAGACACGTGAATGTGAAAGGAAAAGACAATAGGTGGCTGTTTTTACTGGGGGACAGGCTGTCCTGCCACAACACCCAGGGCTGCTGGAGGGAGCAGCAGATTGCCAGCTCCGAGTGCCAGGGGGAGCAGCTGCCAGCTCCAGCTTGGCCTCCGAATGGGCTGCACATTTTAGCAAGTACTTAGCACTTTGGGGCAGGCTGGGAAAAAAACAACAACTTCTGGTAGCAGATTTCTGTCTGGTCTGAAGAACAGGCACTGCAGTGACCAAAGAGCCAAAGGGAGAAATAGGAAGGATGTACCCACTGCAACAGGACTCTTTCACGTAAACCCTGCTTTTTCCATAGAGGTTATGAAGGATTTGATTGACTTGGGAGGTGCTACCTCACCTTTCTCTCCTCAAAGGGAGCTTTTTATGCTCTGCTTAGTTCACTTCTAAACAGTTTCACATTTCTAGGGTTAACTTCACAGTTTCTCATTGCTAACAACTACTTTAAAAAAAAAATTAGAGTAGAAGTTTTATGTAATCCAGGTGTAAGCTTTCTGTTTCAGTGCTTGGGCAATCACTGATTTGAACAATAGGTAAATTGAAGATTAGTGGTGATACACTACTCTCTCAATAGCTGCAGTGAGAGTATGCTGAGCTTTTGCCATTTCTGAGCCATGGAATAATCACAAGTAATGTATGTGCTGTTACGATTGGTTTGGGTTGTTTTAGTTTTCTTTTCCTGTGGGGTTACTGACATACTGAGCCTCAGCAAAAAGGGTTAAATAGAACTTGAACTATGAGTTTGAAATTATGCTTGACACATTTGATCCATATTACTGCAATGTGTCAGCAACTGCAGTTGGTATGTCAGTTCTGGAAGCAAAAAAGTGATTGCAATGCAATTTCTTCTTTTTCATGTAAAATCACACATACCCTCCATGCAGGGATTTTCTTGTTCAGTGGGCTACAGTGTGGATTTAGAAAAAAACATAATTCATTTATATGTAAATACAACCTGAAGGCTACACAGATCCAAGCTGCTACAGAGAGCCTGTACATGAAAACAAATGGTCCTGTTGTTGTTAGAAATTCATAGTTTACCATAATAGGGGTGGGGTGAGGGGGGGAAAGGGTTGTCTTTGAAACCATATAGGTCAGCATTTCAGACGTCTGTATTTGTGTTCCAGTTAAAGGAGAAAGTGGAAAAGCTTCTGGATGTTTGCTATTTTAAAGCCAGCTTGAGGGGGGAGAAGCAGAAACAGTGTTTTACATATGTCCTATTAGCAAATTAGATGCCTTGAATAAAATATTTTAATGTTTGGCTCATATATAGGGTTTGTGAGTTTTATTTGTTTTGGAGGGTGGGGTATGTGAGTTTTTGGCAACTGTTCCATTTCTTTTTGTCACGTGAAAAAAAAAATTCAAAAAAACTGGAAGTAGAAATTATGTCTGTGGGTCCCACAAAATGCTCGGAGGTACAAGAAGTCCAGCATTCTAAAGCAAAAGAGAAGGGGGGAGGGACAAACAAGGAGATGGTGGGTGATTGTGGTGTCTTGCAGCAGCATTTGCTTTACCTGATTTTTCTTCCTTGATATAGTAAAAATATTTCCTTGCTGAAGTACTTTGTCTTGAACTTAAAATAGCATAACTTATTTTGAGATAAGTTCATGTTAACCACCACAAATTTCTCACTTAACCTGTCACTGTTGCTGGAGATACAAGTCTTAGCTCCTATCGATGCATCTTCTACTTCAGCAAGGGAAAATGCAATTTAATTTTATAGCTGTTTTAGAAGAGTCTGCGATAAAAGCAAACTAGTGCCTTCTCTAATAAGTATTAAAGACCAAACCCGTGCAATTTGTAGTAAGTGTAGTCTATCCTCTTAAAAATGTCCTGGGGATTTATGCACTAAACTCAGATTAATGCTAATAGGAGTTACCCAAGATAATAGATCACTTATTTAGCGTGGCATTTCCCTTTAACATCTTTTTTTTTTATTTTTTTAATGAAAACAAAGTTAGGATTGGAGTTTATGGTATAAAGAACTTTTTTTCTTTCTTCTCTGTAGGCATGCTTCTAAGAAGCATATTGACCATGAGGAAGCCCGCGTGTTAGTAACCAGTTTTTACTAATCCCGCCGAAGAAAAGGAAGTCATGTTTCAGCTTTGCCGATCCTTTTCCCACCCTGTTGGCTGAATGAGAAGTGGTCGTGTGATTATGCTGACAGCCCAGCATGCATCTGGTAGACCTGTGGTTAACTCGTTCCCTCTCCATGTGTCTGCTCTTACAAAGTTTTGTCCTCATGATACTGTGCTTTCATTCTGCCAGTATGTGCCCGAAAGGCTGCCTCTGTTCCCACTCCGGAGGTCTGAACGTCAGCTGTAGCAATGCAAACCTCAAGGAAATACCCAGAGATCTTCCTCCAGAAACAGTCTTACTTTATTTGGACTCCAATCAAATAACATCTATCCCCAATGAAATTTTTAAGGACTTGCACCAGTTGAGAGTCCTCAATTTATCAAAAAACGGGATTGAATTTATAGATGAACATGCCTTTAAAGGGGTGGCAGAAACCTTGCAGACTCTGGATTTGTCCGACAACCGGATTAAAAGCGTGCACAAAAACGCTTTTAACAACCTGAAGGCCAGGGCCCGAATTGCCAACAACCCCTGGCACTGTGACTGCACGCTGCAGCAGGTGCTG
Source organism: Phylloscopus trochilus trochilus (assembly GCA_016584745.2). Taxonomy (NCBI): domain Eukaryota; kingdom Metazoa; phylum Chordata; class Aves; order Passeriformes; family Phylloscopidae; genus Phylloscopus; species Phylloscopus trochilus. The sequence goes on from WQNJ02000546.1 coordinate 39,398,539, forward strand.
CGGAGCATGGCCTCCAACCACGAGACGGCCAACAACGTCATCTGCAAGACCTCTGTGCTGGACGAGCACGCGGGGAGGCCCTTCCTCAACGCTGCCAACGATGCCGACCTCTGCAACCTCCCTAAAAAGACTACTGACTACGCCATGCTGGTCACCATGTTTGGCTGGTTCACCATGGTGATCTCGTACGTGGTTTATTACGTCCGGCAGAACCAGGAGGATGCAAGGAGGCACCTTGAGTACTTGAAATCCCTGCCAAGCAGGCAAAAGAAACCAGATGAGGCCGATGACATTAGCACTGTGGTATAGTATTCTGAATACAATGACTGCCTTTGTGATGGAAACTAGAGCTGGATGACGCTAAAACCAGAGGTTTTCTTCTAACCTTCATTGTAAACATTAAGACTTTTGGGGCTTTTTTTTTCCTGTTTTACTGAATTATGCCACTGTTGAGCTTTCTAACAGAAAGTTTTGTCCGGGTGGTAAACTTCAATTATTTCTCTGGTGGTATCCTAAAGCAAGTGAATTAATATGTAAACATTAGTTTAGACCCATTCCACTATTTAATAACGAAATTTATTTTTTTAATTTAAAAACCAAATAAAAGCTTAAATTTGAACCATGTAAAGCAGAGTAATTTATTGATCAGAAACCTGTCCAGTGCCAGAGCACTCTTGGCTTGTTCAATGCTCATGAGGTAGAAGAGAGGAGCGATGATGAAGTGGGCTGTGAGAGGTCCAGACTGGAGAGTCCTCAGAGGGCACATCTCACCCATGGGTGCAAGGTGAGCAGCTGGTGAATGGTAGCCTGTTTTATGGGCTGCCTGCTGTGGTGGGAAAGGGGCACAGTGTGGGCAGAGCAGAGTGCCATGACTCTGAGTGTAAGGGACTGATGTTTGCTTAACCTCTCAGAGGGCATTTCGGCAGTGCTGGGGAGGAGGCGACCTGGAGCAGCTGCACCTCAGGACATCAAAGAGAGGTAAGCCAGGGGCATGTGGTGGTTTTCATCCTGCACCCACTTGGTGGTTTTCATCTTGCACCCTCAAGCCTTGCATGAGCTTCAGGCAGGTGATCTCAGCACTGGGGAGTACAGCAAGAAGGCAACAGCAAGCTTAGTATGCTGGTCAAACTAGACTACCACTAGTGATAACTGAAAAAAACCCCAAACCTGGTGGCTTTAAGCTGTATATTCATTCATTAGTAAATGTTACTTCTATTTTTTAGGGAGTAGCCTTCTAAAATGTTGAGGGAAATAAATGAATATATAGGCTAGGCTTATTCTGTTGTGTGTTAGGATATATATCTATATTTTTGTAGGATTTTGTAGATAAATGTTTGGGAAAATAGAAATTCTACATACAGTTAAACTCAGCCTTGCATATGAAATGAATATTTTAAATCTCTGCTGTCTTTAAAAACACAGTGTTTTTCCCTTTTCATAGATAAAATCTTCAAAGGGAATACAAGGAATCCACAAGGATGTATTCCTCGTCTTTTATTACCATAATAAAATGATGCTTGTCTCTGGGTCCCTACAGATCCTGTCTAACTGACATTGGAATATGTATTACAGAAGGGTGGATTAAAAAATTTATAAAAACACTGCTTTGCAAGAATAAGTGTTAAAGGTCAGCCTTAAAAAAATTTAAAAACTCTCCAGAGTAATCTCTCCTATTAGTTTATCCATTATTTCTGTTACGGTTCTATTATGAGGGCAGAAGTGTGTTGATCTTAGTTTTTTCAGAACACTGTTAAAATAATAGCTAAAACTTGTTTCAAAGCAAGTGAGAGAACAGAAAAAAAAAAAAAAAAAAAGGACATAGAGTCAACTTTTATGTCATCTTTGCACTTTTTGGTCATCTTTGTAGGGTGAGTCCTTGTGACCGACTTTGCTGGTTGCGAATCTCCATGAGCAGTTTTTGGCAAATTAAGAGACTGTTAATGTTTGTAAAGGGCACATGTATATGTCCGTAAAATATCCACTGTCTGATATTTCTGTCCCTGCCACCAGCTTCCTTAAGTAAAAATTTTATTTTCTAAGGAGAAGTACTCGTTGGTTGCACATCCTCCTTAATTAGCATTTTATGCTTTCCTGTTTCCAAGCTCCATCTACTCCAGTCCCCCAAGCTCTGTGTGCAGGACCCAAAAGCAGTAGGGTTAAATACACATGTGAGTCCGAAGAGAGCAGATAAAATGTTATACTCTACTGGCAATATAACAAACTCTACTGAACAGGACATGTAGTGTCTCTGTGTAGGCTGAGCAAAATTACTTCCTGATGTAATTCCCCTAATTTCTCTGAAATTTTCCTCTGAGTAAAATTGGTCTCATTTCTATCACTGTGTTCCCCAAGCAATATTTAGGATCCCAGATGATATACTAGTGTGGGAAAAAGCAGGGGGGACTAGCTAAAAGATGGCTGTAAGCTGGAGGTACTAACAATCAAGAATTTGGTATTTATTCACAGCTGAATGCAGGAATTTCTCCACAAAATCTGGACAAAATTACTTAAACAACGTTTAATAAATTCTGGTCACTTTAAACACTTTAAAAACACTTGTCAGGTTTTGAAAATTTAATTTCAAGCAGCATTTTCAAAAAGAGCTCCTCTTTCCAAAACTGACTAAGAATAATATATGTAAGTTATCTTGAGGTTTTTCTGGTGTTTGTTTTGGTTGGGTTTTTGTTTGGGTTTTTTGTTTGTTTGTTTGTTGGTTTGGGTTTTTTTTTCTTTTTTTTTTTTTTTTTTCCTTTTTCTTTATTACTTCATCCATGAGACAGGATCTGGTATAGTTTCACCCCAGCTGAACTTCTAGCTTTCCAATTTGAAATTCTGACCAAAAAGAATTTAAACCAAGTTAAGCATTACTCTGTAGAAATGCTTTGGAGGGATGGTTCCAAGAAGCTAGCAAGATGCTTGTTCTTACTGTGTTTACTTCACACCTTTCTTTCCAAAACCACTGTCTCTAGAAAAGCCTACATGCTGCCCTTTGAAGTCAATGGCACAAACTTTTAGACTTTGATAACAGTGAAGCACTTAAAGAAGTTTCATTTACAAGTATTTCATTTACAAAACCAATTTTGCTGAGAAATGAGTAATTTGGTATATTTTGTCTCTGATACCTTAGCATGTAAATACAGATGAGAGGAAATTGATGTTTCCTTACTCACGGGAGATAACATATGATAGAAAATAAGGGGATATACATAACACAGTGGGGGTTTTTTTGTTGTTGCTCTATTAAAGATGCTTCAGGAAAAGTAGAGCTGGGGCTAAGTATCTTAAATGTGATTTCTCTACCCTGATTTTCTTACAGAAGACATCCATATTTTTGTTTTTAAATTGTGAAGGATAACTCTCTCAACATTAGTTTTTTCTTTAATGGTGATTTTTCTCTGCTAATTTTTCTAGTGTTGTGCTCTGTGGGTAAGATCTGTGGTAGTACTTTTGGTCTGTGTGTATTGAAGCTCAGGCTTTATGTGTTTCTTTTATCCTCAGTTTGGTACACTATTAGATACAGATATCTTCACTGTTAATGTATATTATATTCTTAAGTCTTTGGTAGCAAGATCGTGCACTGCAATTGCCATAAATTTCAGGGGTTGAGTTTGAACAAAAAATGTGGTGATCCTCCTTCTGGTCTTCACAGGAAGAAAAGAAGAGAATAGAATTTTTGTTTACCAAATAGATGCCGTGCAGAAAATCTACCACATTTGTTTTTCAGCTTGGAAGGAACAAATCATAAGAATTAGAAAGCCAAAAAGGGAAAGTAAGAGAAGCAGCTGGAGGCTTAAACACCTGAAGGTGTAATGGAGTCTTGCAGCATGTTTAGATATGCAGTGGGGTCTCTGAGTGAATCTAAATCAATTTTTAAAAGGGTGTCCCTCTACTTCCACATCTGGAAAAAGAGCTGAACAAGCTAAACAAGTGTAAATGAGATCTGTTTTTAAAAACTATTTTAAACTTTAGGAGGGGGCTCTAGAGAAGTAAAATATAGGAGGATATAAATGCTGGTGAGGTTACATGTAAAGCCATAGTATGAGCAAAACAAATGGGAATATTTTTTCCTAAGCAAGTGAGAAACAGGAGTCCAACTTCAGCAAGAGCCAACAGTTAATTGGGTATTGAAGGGAACACTGTGAATAGACAGGGCAAATGTTTTGAAAGAAACTAGGCTAGCATTTGAGAAGGGGAAAAAGTCGCCTAACAATTAGTTACCGGTTAAAAGAAAAACAAAAGTAAAAAGAAATTGTCTGTTGACTTGAAGGAGAATGGTTACTGAGGTGCCCCACAGAAATCAGAAAGGGAGCAATGCTGTACAGTGTATTCTTGGGTGATGTGGAGAAGGGAGTTGATAATGAGCTGATAGCGTGCTTTGTGGGTTATAAACAGTTATGGAGGTCAGTCCAGCCCACAGCTAACTCTGAAGAAATACAGAAGGGTCTCACAGTTCTAAGTTGGCAGATGATGATATAAAGAAGGTTGGATTTGGTGTGAATAATTACAAAGTACTGCAGATGGCACATCTGAACATGAGGATATTCTCTAAATTGGCTGTAATCAAATGGAAAAAACATCTTGGAGGCACAGTGGGAAGCTCTTCAATGACAAACACCAGAAATTATTAGGAGGGAAATAATCAAACAGCGTGGTGGAATGGCACGATAAACCACTGAATAAAATCTGTGATGAACACACATCTGGAGCATTGCATTTCAGTTCAGGTTCTCCTTGTCTTCAAGAAAAATAAACTTACTTCTGAAGTACTGAATATGTAGAGAAAGATAATAAGATAATCAAGGATATGAAGTTGTTTCCCTAGGAGAAGACCTCAAACATCCACAGTCATGGAGGTGAGAGGCCATTAGAATTCATTGTAATAACTGGAGTAGTAAACAAAAGAGAAATTCAGAAGCTCTGATCTCCATTTCTTGCTGCAGAAAACAGCGATCTGGTTAGACAATATCAGGCAACAGATGCTGGGGTCTTTTTAAGCATTTTTGTAGAGAGCATGCATTTAAATGAAGTACAGGTTGCTGTAGAGAAGAAAACATGGGACTCCGCAAATTCTTGGAAGTCAAGGTTGTTAGCAGTTAACAGTGCTAACATTATATAGATACAGTTCTCAGCAAGGACAGTTCTTGCTCATCCGAGGAAAGGCTGACAGGTTTGTGCTTCTCTTACTCTCTGAGATGCTGCTGTGGGTGTTTGTTGAGGAAGGGAAGGTGGGCTTGATTTGTATGGCACCAGTGCTCTCATATGTCCAGTGGGATGCAAATCAAGCTGCCTTCCTGAGAGGCAGGAGAGGGTATTTGTAATGCAGACAAGGAGATTTCCCATATATGGGCTGGGAATGAAGTCCAGGAAAGCAGAATCCCACTTAAATGCTGGTGTCTTCTCACTGTGAATCGCAGCACTAAGTGCTGGACAAGGCTCAAGCACTCCGTGCTGAGTGGTGCCAAGACTGTGTTAACTAAAGGAGTGACAGCTTTCCACTGGGGATCTGTGGAAAAATTAATTCAGACCTTGTTTGACATATCAAGGCAAATTGATACTACTCTTACAGCTCACCTGGTGGTCCATCAAGAAAGGATGGGAATTTTTCTGCAGGTTCTTCATTAAAACAAGGCTAAGGGCTTGTTTTTCGCAAAGAAACCCCTTCATTATTGTTTCTTCAAATGAAAACTGGTGTGATGACTTCTTGAAAGTACAAGTACTTCAACAGTGCCACTTATGACAGGGAAAGCTGTCAAACCTGGAAGCTTTCAGGTTTTTTTGCTCAAGTCAATCTGAGGAGTGAACCCCCTGACAAGCATCAGACAGAGAGTATACATGCCATGCCGTAGTAACATGTGAAGGAGGTGTTTTTTGCATGCCAGTGCAGCCGTGAGTATGTACATGTGCAGGGCATCCATACATCTCTGAAGTTCACTCATATTTCCCTGTGGTTAGTTGTGTGCATGACTGTGTCAGTTAGCTGTACACAGACATGCATGCAGATAAGGAGGATCTCCTTTGGATGCTTTCATTTGCCCTATTTAATCATGAAAAGGGTTGCTTTGTTGCTTCAAAGCCATGATTCATGCTGCATTTAAGCCAAGTACACCTCGATCCTCAGCCTTTCACAATGCTCCCTGATCCCAGTACCAGCTCCACAAAATGAGGAGGAAAATGAGGTGACACTGGTACAGCTCATCCTCTTTCTGAGATCCTCAGTCACATCCATTGGCTACCATATCAAGCTATTACAGTATTACAGACCTTTGTGAACAACCTTTTGTTTTCCAGCTGGCTCAGAAAGCAATACAACTTCCTAGAAAGCAAGATATTTAGGTGGATGATGTAATGCCTTCTAGCTCATAAGGAGCAGCCTCGTTTGTGAAAACTGGAGAGTGCAAGTGCAGCTCATGTTCCTGGATCAGTTCTGCTCTTCTGCACTTGTAAATGAGTAGGTCCTTGGCATTACAAGTGTGTTTTGCTATGTTTTTCTCCTAGGAGATAGCTATGGCCCTTGGAGGAGATTCCTTGAGATGGCTGCGTCTGAATGCAGCTGCTAATTCCAAAAAGAAACATCAGAATGAAAAATGAGATGGTTTTAAGATTTCCCTACTGCAAGGAAACTTGAGAAGCAGTTAAGTTTTTTGGGAAATCAAACATCTGTATTATTCTTAATACTGTTTTGATGTTTTAAAAGCACATTGTGAGTATCCTGCTGCTTTGCTGGGGCAGTCTGCAAGCAGATTTCATAACAAAGCAGCAATCTCCATAGCCTGCTAGTGGCAGATTAAACTGGACATTGAGGAAGAAAAAACCCCAAACCAAACCAACACAACAAAAACACTAACAGCAACAAAACCCAAATAAGCAAAAAAAAAAAAAACACAACAAAAAAAACCAAAACACCAACCAAACAAAAAGTCCAGATGTTGAGCTTTCTGTTTAGGTATCTTCATCCTTCACAATTAGTAGTCACTGCCTTATAGTGAAACAGTTTGTGATCTCTTAAATTCTTCATAGCTCCATTTTAATTTGGAAAAAAATAGATCTGTTTAAATACATCTGCTTTAACACTGGTAGTGTATAAGGTGACACTAGTCATATTTAAATGGAGATGGAAGTTGAACATATTAGCTAAACCTTGTCTGCACTGAAGTCTGCTTCTATTCCTGTCTGCACATCTGTAAAAAAACCTTCAGATATATATTAGAAAAAATACACATTTTCTTTAAGTAGATGTGGTTATAAAATCATACTCTTTCAAATATGCTTTGGAAGTTTGTAATATATAAAAGCAAGGAAAAAATTGGGAAGGAAAAACAGATCCCAGAACTTTGAGGTTGCCTTCAGACATCAAAGCAGGACAAAAAGGAGAGGAAAAAAATAAGCCCTATCAAAACCTATTCTTTTTTTCTTCCCTTGAGGATTAGCTTTGTGCCCAATGCTGCATTTCATGGTTTACCAATTTTTCATTTCTGTACCTAAGCCAGATTAACATTCACTTTCAGCAAAGTCTCTTATAAATGGAGTTCTTAGCCACAGAGAATACTGAAACATATCACATTGTCTGAAAATACCTGTGAGTGCAACAAATAAGCCCTCTAGACAATATCTCTATACCCTGTTAATTAAATTTAGTGCAAAGGAAAGGAGTTGTTGAATTAAGGTAATACTAGGGAGGTTTCAAGTTCTTGAGCAGGTTCTGGCTTTTATGTTCTTAATGTGACTGAATAGGGGGCAACCAACACTATTCTGTTTCAGAAGCTGCAGGTCTGGCTGCTGTTACAGAAAACAAAACCCACTGTCCCTTTCTTCGTGCAGTCCTTGAGGACAAGGGCTTTGGGGAATGCCGTGTCTGGGAAATGGCACCCTGAGAGCAGTTTGTTCAGAGTCTCACCTCAGCACTGCCAGCTGTGCTGGTGTAGGCCACTTGTAAAAGGAGGAGAACTGCTGTTTGGATGAGATCAGTGACTCCTCTCCCTCTTGAAGGGACTGGCTTACCACTAGTAGCAGATACATCACAGGTCAGGATCCCAGAGACTTCATTCTTTAAAACCATGGGGAGCTTGCTTTCCTTCAGAGTGATACAAGTTAGTTTTGGTACATCAAACTTTCCAGTCCTATAAACTGAAAAACACCAGCACAGCCTGCTTGATTTTTAAGACAAGGGTGTCTAACCACATTGCAGCTGTACTCAAACTAGAATATTTTGCCCTGTCTTTAGTCTTTTGTTGATTAGTGTTACATTTGTGGTTGAAAAATCTTCATGGCTCTTCAGATTGAATCTTCAAGCAAGCTTGTTTTCACTTACCAGAAATGATTTCCGATTGCTATTAATGGTAAACCTCACTGGGAAATGGATTCGCGGGTCAGCAGAGATTTGTTCTTTTCTCATGTTTTTTCCAAGATTCTTAAACTGATTAATATAGTGGGGTTTTTTTACAAAGTAAATCAGATATGTACACACAAGTTTTTTTAAGAAAAGGGCTTATCAAGAAATGAACCAAATGAAATTTACTGATTCTAATCTCAAGTTCTGAAGTAGAAAAGAACAGTAGATCAGTTTAGGAGAGCTGAGTAAGGTATAAAGGTATTCCTTCAAACAGCAAGGTCTGAAGTACATCTTTTTCTTTTCAAAATCTGTGGCAACTCTGAAACTATAGTTGCATGATGGTAGATGCAAACTGCAATGCTGAAAATAATTTAGATAATTAAAGAAAATCCATCTCTCTCTTTGGTTACCATTAAATGGTAAATCCCTTTTAATTTGTAATTTGGTTACCATTTAATGAAAAGCATTACTTTGGTTCTCACCCTGAAATTCCTGGCTGAACTTGAAATTGTGTTTTCTTTGTTAGCAACTTTCTTCCCAAGTTCAGGAATGTACTTTGTACTGTATGTGAAACAGAAGTTTTGATATTTCCTTCAGTGGGATCAGCATTTCTGTAATAAATGTGTTACTGATTCAGGGTGAACTGAGCCATACAGGCTTTTGTACTTTTGAAAGGGTTAATTTGGGTTTAGCATCTAAATAATGACATCATATAGCTCTGCAGTGATGCACCTTCAGACTTGTAGCATAGCAATGAGGAACTATTCTTTCCTTATCCTGGTGGCAGATAGCCGTGACAATTACCTTAATTTTTTATTTTTTATATGGCAAAAGACATGTAGTGATGTCTTTTTGTATTTGGCTCTACATAGACCTCTGGAATCTCTTAAGTATGTGTGTAGGAAGACAGGCTTTTAGAGTGAAGAAGAAAGGGTGTTTAAGAGGGTTGACTGCATGTTATTAGCTTCCAGTAATGGTTCACAGTTCAGGCAGCATCACCCACAAAGTTACTTCATAGCAAAATCGCTGGAGTCAGCAGGCTTCTGGAAAATACCCACCACTATTGTTTAAATGCTTGTGTTCCAGTATTTTTCCACAATTATTTTTGTTTCTGCAGTATTGTGTTCTCTGTGTGAACACCACTGCGGAGGTGATTGTTTTGGGAGGAACGTGTTCTAAATTTCCAAGCTGTCCTGAGGGTGTGGAAAAAAAGGTCTTTCATGGAAACTACTTCAATTAAAAATATGCCAGTACATAATCGTAGACCTGAGGAGACCTGACACACATTTCACGCCTGGCCCCTGACTGCCTGAGTAAATAGATGCCATACTTAGCACAGAGAACAAATGGTTTGGGCTCAGAAGGGTGAGTCATTCAAAGCTGAGTTGCTTTTCCTGAAAGCACACAGAAATGCAATGATTAAATAGGCTTTACATTTGGAAGATCCTGCAGGCGAGTCTTTAATCAGTCTTGAAATGCTTTTCCTTGTGCTGCCACAAGGAAATTTGTTTTGACAAAGATTTGTTTTGACACAGCGTGGTGATGACTCTAGGTACGGCAGTCAGTTTTAGCTGGTAGAGGCGTATGGGTGACGACTGCTCACGTTACGTGAGCAGTGTTGGGTGTCTGACGAGTGTGCTCCTTCTGTTGCAGGTGCTGGATTGAGCTCAACGGAGAACCAGCTTTTCCACACAAACTGAGAAGATGCCTGAGCTGCGTGGGCCGCCTGAATTCAGGGAGAGTGAGCAGATGGCACCCCTCACTGCAGGCCTTATGATGCTGTTCCTGATGAACTCGGTTTGAAACACCAGTTTTCATCCCTTGTGGAGAACCACAGTGGTTCATGACACACGGACCTCAGCTGTTCCAGCTTCCTGTTCCCACACTCATGTGTGTGTGTGCTTGTGTGGGTGCAGCAACATTCGACTCAGCTAGGTCTGGCTGCTGGGAGAGCAGGCATTCCTGCGCTGGGTGTTGTGAGTTACTGTGTATACAGTTGATAAGGCTGGGTGGCAACAACATCCCCTGGAAGCTCTCTGCACACTTGCTGGAGAGTGGGTGGGAGAGGGTCAGAGGGTGCTTGCCAAAATCATGTGCTATTGCAGTATTCAAATAAGTAGCTCATGTTTATTTTGTGTTCTGTTTTCTTACTGGTTTAACTCTGTAAAAATGAAAGAGTAATTAAATCTTTACTTGTCAGTAATGCCATAATGTTTCTGCCATAATGAAGAAGCACTTGATTACTGTATGTTACATGTCACGTCAGAGCCTGTCATGTTGCTTTTCTCCGGGAGACTCCCCAGGGAAGGAGTCAGCAAAGTTCTTGGTACATCCCTGCCTGACTGCAGGGCACACGACAGAGCAAAACACACCTTGTTCACCTGACAGCTACACTCAGGGGGGTTCTCTGTGCCTGTCGGAGGCAAACCATCTCTTTGTCTCTCAAACATTGTGCATTTCCACATGCAAACTTCATTTCTTGTTGGAGAAAAAAACATCATTCAGAGGAGATCAGTGAAGGGTGATGAGAATCTGTGAGTTATGCTCCCAGGGAGAAAAGAGTGGCTGGGGTGGATGATGCGGAACTTGATTTGAGGCAAGGGGTTACAGGAGTGCCTGGAAAACCCAATAAAACCCAGAAATTTGGCAATCTGTATATAAGAGAAGCCCTGAACGGTCTGTAGAGAGTGGAGGAATAGGAAGGAGAAGCTGAGGTAAGACACCTCAGCTCTCATGGAGATATGCATTCATTCAGGCAGGGGAGGGAGATGCAGGGAATTCTCCTGTTCAGTTGTCCCAGCCCTTGCTGACACCATGGCTTGTTTTCCACCTGCCATAACACCATTGATCCTGCTCTCTGCTCCAGAAAGGCTGTTGGGGGTAAAGCTGAGTTAGGAGAGAGGTGTTTATGCTTCTGATAATCAGTTACCCAGTCCCACCTCGGGTGGCCAAAATGTTTCTACCTGGATACCTGGAGCTCCTGAGACCTGGGTTGGTGGAAGGCATCCCACCGCTGGCACTGCTCCTGCTGCAAGGCTGTTTCCCACTCGGTGGGGTGGGGGAGAAAAGGTTCCAGCCTCTCTGGTGGCTGCTGGGTTAATCTACCTCTGCCATTTTGCTACCCCACAGCTTGGCTCTTCAAGCTGATACTTGGTTCTTCCCTGTCCAGCCCTTATCAAGGGCTGAAAAGGAAAGATATTTTTCTTTCTAGGAGGTGAATCATAAATAATGTCCATGCTCTGCTTTCCCACTGAAAGGTCTTTAAACCAGCTGCATGTGCCCTTTGAAACACAGGGAAGATGTAGTGTGTATAATGAAGTCATCCTTAGTATGCTTCTGTCTGCTTTGTATGTATTTTTGAAATTTTTAAGCTAGGACACCACCTTCCTTGCTGTAATGTCTTCCTGGGTGAAATCCAAAAGTGTAGAGGGTCATATCCTTACCTGCAGTAGTTTAATGTAATTCCATTAAAATCAAAGGAGCAGTTCTCATTTATCACAGTAAAGGTCCTCTTGCAGAAAGTATTTTTAACTGCTAGCATCCTCACTGAGCGTGAGGGAAATAAATCCATGGTAATTTGGGGGGAATATTTAGCCAGTCTACTTTAAAGGTTCTCCTATTTCAGTTGTGCCTAGGGATTCCTGTCAGAGAAAAAGATGCTGATAAAGGGGATAGTTTGGAACAAGTTTAATTCAACATTGACTTAAGCTGTCAGGGCTAAGTAGATCAAGAAGAATAGCACTCAAATTATTACAGCTTCCAGGCTTTGTAGATAAGAAAGAGAATCTAATTTTAATTATGAACTTCACTGAATTTTGGAAAGATCATATTGTTTTATCAGCACATAGAAGGACAAGAAGCATATACATGAACTCTTCCACCTTAAAGGTAGCAGCAAACCTGTCTTTTGTTTTAGCCCAAAGCCTGTGAAGGGCAATATAACTTTTGTTCCTTTGCCTGGAATTATGTGTACAATATTATTTTTGCAAAGTTATTACTATACTGAAAATGTTGTTGCTATACTGCAAGGACAGTAAAGCAGACTTTGGTAAAAGCAAAATTTTTCTTCAGTTGACTGAAGACATGCCTCCCTCCCAGTTTAGAAGTATCTCCCTCACCCAACAAGATCTAAAAAAAAAATAAGTTACATTTAAAATATCAGTCTCATGCTTTGTCTTAAGTTAAAAACTTTAAAATCAGAGGTTTATTAAGGTCTGTGTTTATAATGCTAGTATTATGTCACTTGCTTCTTTGAGGGATTTATGGATAAATAGTTTACAAGCAGGCATCCTGCGGTTAAAGAAACCTTGTTTTGCAGGCTTATGTAACTTATTTTATATACAGTGGCTGACTTTACCTAAGATCCTTATCAAGGAAACCTTATCCTTAGTCAAGGAAATAAGAATTTCTCAGGTCTATTACCACTCTTAATTCCATTAAATGTACTTAAATTCCATGAATGTAACCCCCTGTTTTCTGTTGCCAGCCTCTTCTAGGACCTCATCATTCTTAGATGGGAACAGATGGGAGGCAGGTCTGCTGGGGTGCTTGATATCAACAAAGGCTGAGAAACTCCTGTTGAAATAGAGGACAATTGTTCAATTTTTAAACAAATATACCTGGATGAAGCTCACCTGTGAAGGAAAGAATCTATGGAGCATGATTGAAAAGGTATTCAGAAAACAGATGGTTCACTTTTATTATTTCCCTCTTTCTTCTGTTTTGCTTTTGAAATTGAAATCCTGCAAAATGTTCCAGTGATTGGAGAAATAGAAAAGTAGTGAATTACCACAGCCAAATGAGATGATGTTTAATAAGATAAAGGAAAGGGGTTTTTAAGTCAGATTGTCTTAGACTCTGCTAGCATGTAAATTTTTTTCAGTGGCTAATTAACTTCAGATAAAAGAGATTGTAAAGTCTTTAATATCAATTTCAGTTCTTCATGAAGATGCAAGAACTCAAACACCCTTGATGCATCCTTTATCAAGGCGTGGAAAGTGTGAAAGACTGAACTCTTGATCTTTCAAATAGATCTAAAGTAAAAGAAAACCAAGAAGGTTTTAGTTTTATTCTGTTCATCTGTCCTTGACCCAGCAGCTGTAATTTAGCCACCAAATTGACAGGGAGGACAAGCTTCATACAAAATATATATCTTCTCTCATGGCAGCTACAATGGAAAGAATTTAGAGGTTTTAATTTCTTTTAATTTCCTCAAGTTTCAAACTGACCTGTGCAATCTAAGTATACAGATACTTAAAACCAAATTTGCAAAACCTCAAGAAAAAGTCTGATTGAGTATATAATCTGGCCTTAATGAGGAGACTTAAGGCTGGATTATTCAGATTGTTTTGGAAGTCAAGGTGATTGAAAAGTTCTCTTAAATAAGGAGGCATCCTTTAGCATCTTCTTAATGAAGACCCTAAGATTGGAAATGCCTGTTTAGGAAGATGGTAAAAGCCAGAAATCAAAGCATCTCTCTTTATAAAAATAATTCTTCATTTCAAAAGTGCAGGGCAGCCTGGGAGAATGAAGGCAAGCCCAGGACCCCTTCTTTTTGTGCTGAGCAGTTGTGCTCACAGATGCTGAGTGAGGGTCTGTGCGGATACTGCTCCCAGTGGGGTGAGAATCAAGCAGATGGGAGCTAATCTCTCTGGCTCTACCTGGGGTGAGGGCAAGGTGTGGCTTAGCCAGTTTGGTGGGTTGTCAGCCTGCTCATCAGCAAGAGTTTGCACTGCTCCTGCCTCCATGCCTTGCACCTTTCCCACAGTGCATGGGAGGGGTGTGGTGCTTACCCAGATCATCTCCCATACGGCCCCCAGACGTGGGGATGTTTGTGGCAGCTACTTCTTCCCTTTCCACTTTGATTTTTTACTTCCTGTCAGTCACTGAAGGGAAGATTCAATCCTCTGTATTGGTGCAGAACAGTGACATACCCCAGCAGAGCCTAAGGGGAGCGATCTGCAGATATATCCAAACCCAGGCTCTGCAGAGCAGTTTGTCTTGCCCACTTGTGATTCCTGTAATGGGAGGAAGCGTGTTTAGAAAAGGAGTCTCATGTTTTGAGAGTGTACATGGAATGTGCTATCTGTATCTTTTGCACACAGGTGAGAGGGGCTCTGGCATTATGAGAACAAAGCCTAAAGAGCTCCTCTAAAACACATGCAGCATGCTAGTAACCAGTTTTAAAGAGATGACATTGCTTTTATATCCTGTTTTCTAAGACTATCACCAGAGGAAAACTGCATTAACTTCAGTGTCTTGAATGAGGATAAAGGGCTCAGAGTATCCAAATTCTTGGTTACTCATTAGAACTAAAGGTCTTGGTGTCAGACATCATATCCTAATGGAGTATGAATTAATCATCTGGCTGGGAAAGTCTGGCTTTAGAAATATGTAACATATTGAAGTGCTTCCACTTTTGCTCATCAAATTCAGTATAAAGATCAATTTGTGCATCTGCAACCTCTTCAGAAGTAGCTGACAACAGAATGGCTTATTTGCTCAGGGACAAACTTCTGTGGCTTATTACATGATATGGAGTTTCTGAGTTCATCTTCCTGTCTTGGTTTTGCAGTTATCCTAGGAAAAGGGGTTGGGGAAACAACAGAAAACCTTGAGACAGACTAGGATAAAATATATACATATATACACACTGTGACAGAATTTTACGATTGAAATAAACTGTGTTTTATGTCATCCCCTTATACACCCAGCTGTCTAAACTGTTTTCACTCACCTGAGACCTGTCAGTGCTGGGAACATCTGCTAAGATGTTCCACTGCTGATGATGGGAAAACATTTAGCAAAACAGCTGCAAAATTTTGTATGTAGGGGGATGCAATGTGTTTTTCCTGGTTATCCCTATCTACCATTAAAGAGCACTAAAGTTCACACAAGGATTTTCAGTTGAATTAAGTTATCAAAGACCTTACACTACTCTTAAGTCCTCAAGCACGTTTGCACTTGCTCTCCCTGGCTTAACGTCCTTGTTATAAAAGTAAAAGGCACTGTCTTTTCTTAGACTTGTGAATATAGCTGAGAAAAAGGGGGGGCACCCAATAGACAAGATCTTTCAAACCGCAGAAACTGAAAAAATTCTTGCTTGTTTTTTTTTCTCCCAATTATGTCAGTTGGCTACAAAAACATGTCAACTTCTCCCACATATCTTGCCAGAGGCCTTATGACAGCTAAAACAATGCTGTTGCTGTTTAAATGGATGCAGTGTTTTCAACTTTTGAGAATAAATAGTATTCATCATCCCACTAATACTGATATTCATAGAAGAGACCACTGGTTTACCAATCACCTGCTTATTTTACAAGCCTGTCTCAAAACAGCCCCAACACCACTGTCCACTTTTCAATATAATCTTGTCCCAGCCCACTGACAACATTTAAGACAGAGTTTCCTGTCAAATTGAAGAAAACACGGACCGGTAAATATGGAATAAATGGGATTTCAAACAATCCAAATGTAATGATTTTCACTAGGTGATCGGAAGGAGTTTGCCTATTATTAAACAAAGTCTGGACAGATTTGCTATCACATCTGTCACTGCTGCAGACTTGGTCTCCAATTTGTGTTACTGCAGAGCCCCAGACACCCTTGCCTCTGCTGGGAGAGTATAAACACATTTCAGTGCCATTGCACCATTCTAAGCATATTTCTCTGACCACGTGCAAGGCTAATGTCAGAACTTCCAGTGAGGAACCAGAAGGCTCTTGTGCACCGAAGGCAGAGTATAGTCATGTACATAAAGCACAGGTTCACTCTAGAAAAGACCTGAACAAAATCTACATTAATAGGATTCAATAAAAGTGGTGACACAGTGTGTGACCAGTTGCACAGTTTCTGATATTTCTAAAGTGATTAAGTATAAATAATCAAACCATGAAAACATCTTTGCTGCTCAACAGGCATCTTGGCACCATCGTCAGCTTTGCAGGGACAGCTGATGACACATTAGTCAGAGGATAAGGTAATGGGTTCACAGAGCACATCAGCAACAGATCAGTATTCCAAACAAAACAGAACTAATGAAAAAAGGGTCTTCAGGACATTTCTGAGTAAAAGAAACCAAGGACAAAGTATTAAGAGAACAAGAAGAGTTATATTATCCTACTAAACTGTATTTTGTGATGTTGCAGCACAGAATTGAAGTTGGTGCCAATTCTTGTCTCTTAGAAGAGATTTCTAAGCATTTGAGAAGAATTGGTTCAAAGTGATGTGAAAAAGTTGCCTTTTTTCCTTTTTGAGAAGTTGTTGATGCTTTGCAAACAGGTCCAAGTAGTGTTTAAATTTTCCTGGTTTTGTTTGTTTGTTTGTTTGTTTGTTTGTTGACATTAACCCTCAGTTTGAAATAAAGTGTCTTACTTTACTACTCCATAGAAGAATTATCCTTTAATCTTGAGGCATATATATTAATTTTATTTCATTTTAACCTATTTGGCTGCAAAGCAAGTAGAGTGAATCAAAGCTGTTGGTTTAGATGTTTTATAATTTATTGGCTTCCATTTCAAGCCAATAACCCTAACGCTTCCATAACACTTCGTGACTGTGCTAGTTCTCAAAGAAGTAACACATGCATGCAGCTTTCATTGATCTTTGGGAAGGCTGGAATGCTATTCTGTTAACATTTTAAAAGCTATTAAAACTTTCAATTAAACAGTGTGATTTTTGCTCTATGGAATTATTCCTTAACCCTATTGAAAGAGATAATAGAGCCCTTTCTGCCACTTGTCATTCCTCTGTTATGCTGAGGTGCACCATTCTGAAATGTTTCATAGGAGGCTGCTCAGCTACGAGAGTGTGAGATGGATGCAATGACCCAGCAGTGCATCTGGGGAGCTGGCTCTGTTACAGGGCTTTGCATTTAGCCACTGTGGGAGAAAACCACTTCTGGATGCAATTATGCTGGCGCTGCATGAGGACTCGGCAGTCAGACAGCCCTGCTTCTACAGGAGGCACAGTCTCTGGAGGTTTAAATCAGTGTAGGAAGTACCGTGCTGCACTGATTTACAGCGGCGAGGGTGTCGCTCCTCACGAGCCTGGCAAGGGTAACGCTTGGCTTCCTGGAGCACAGCAGCCTTGGAAGGAGGCAGTCTGGCCTCAGCTCTCCAGGAATGAAGTTGCTCCTTCAGTGCATGGGAACGGTTAAGCTCACTTTCACAAAACATATGTTGCTTGCATAAGATACATTTTGGGTGAAAACTCTGCTTTTAATTATAGACGGTTGCATAAAATGTCAGTGATTAAAGCACAGATTTAGCAGTATTCTTGGCCTGAAGGATACCAGCCAGAAAGCATGTTTCTCCTCCTGTTTACTCCTCTTGGAGCAGAATTTTTCCAACTTTATGAAAGTTTTCTATTCAAGTGAAAAAAAAAATCAACGAAAGAGGAAAGTAGCATTTCCTCATCTATTCTGTCTCTCAAGTTTTCTCAATAGTGAAATTTCTCAGGAGCTGAGCAGGGTGGTTTTGAAACAGGGAAGATTGGAGATCTAATATCTCATTTCAAAGCAAGAAGTCTAAAAGTCAGGTTTGTATTGTCTGAGGAAATCTCAGCCTTTGGTTTCCTTTTGTCCACAGGCTGATGGGGAATGCCCAACCTTTAAAATCACCAGTTGCCTCTGATAAGTAAAATTCCTTCAGTAATTCTACAGAGTCTGAGGTAATTATATCCAAGGCAAAACTGTCAAGGTTTGAAATGTGATCAGATATATACCCAGCTGAGCAGGATCCAGAATTAAGTATTTGTTCTGACTTAGCCATTGTCATTCCAAAAATACTGCCATGAAGGAAAAATATAAACATGATCCCTTCTTCTTTAGGATTGTTACCATCTGTATCATAGTTACCAAATATTTCTTGCTGAACTTGCATTTAAAATTAACTGAGTCTGTGCATCGCCTGCCTTTACTGTAATCATAATATAGTAATCACAGCTCTGTTCACAGAATGTGGTCTACTTCGATAAGCATTTTGCTTTAGCTTTGAGTAATGTTTTTTGACAAGTGCTATTTTTGCCACTTCTTCTATAAATATATAGGTTATTATTATTCTGCTGTAGTGATTCACTTCTGTACTCATTCCTCTGGAAGTACATTGAATTACACCAGCTGAGATTATGGCCTCTGCTGTGCTTTTCAGAATGTTTTCTTTTAGTCTCCTCTATTTTTAGGTCAATTACTGAGTCCAAATCACATTACATGACTGAAGATAGCACCTGTCCTTTTATTTATATCCTCATATTTTCTGAGTTCCTGTTGCTGCTTTTTTTGACCTCCCTTCTCCATGTAACCGCTTCTCATTATGCCATTTCCTGACTAGATTACACAATATCTGTGTAGATTCAATAATCCCTTTGAAAGAACTAATTGAGGAGAAAATGCTAACAGGAGACCTGTGGGTTAACCCCAACAAAGGCAAAATTCTCAAGTACATAAGGAGGATACTCTCCTTTTTGAATAAGGTTGTTAATGGTAAGATCCTATTTTACTCTTAATGCTGGGCATGAAATACTTTGGCGAGGTTTGTTGAGAGCAAAATCGTGTTTTAAGGAGTACTTCCTGGAAAGCCAGGTTCTGGCTGATTCTAAGGATCCTTACCAACAGGAGGGAACACAAAAGGGTGCCTTCCCTTTCTAATCTCCAGTTTCTGCATTTCTTGAAAAGTCTGACAGAAGTAATTTGATTCACAAGGTGGTTGCCAGCTACGCGTTGCCAAATGTTGGAGAAGTGGGGAAGTGCCACGCATGTGGCTCTGGTCTCTATCTGCAGTCAGACTGGCTGCTTCTGACAAATGTGGAAAGCGAACCAAAGCAGCAACCATCTGACCCTCAAAGGGCACTCACTTGGAGTTACCAAGTTTGTACTGTCAAATGTAATGGCCAAGAGCCAAGGCTCTTCTGTGTGAAGTGCCCAGTTAATAGCTGAATGAGTATTTGGAGGTCTTGGCATATAGTTAGGCTTTGTAATCATCTGACCTTTTCTAATCTAATTTATTGTATGTAACACATGACTTTCTTTGTGCAGGGTATTTTTTGTCTTTGATAATTATACTTTATCCTTAAAAATAAGCAGTACTGATATATCTATGGCAGTGTAAAACTAGAATTACTCACAAGTGTGGCAGATTTTAAGCGTATTTCCAACATGATTTATAGAGATAACTTCATATGCTCAAAGAAACTTAAATTTCAAGAAAGGACAGCTCTCCCCAAAAATCTGCTCTTGCACTAGGATGGGCTGCAGTATGGTTTTGGTAATTTCAGGCATCAGTGTTCTCCACATCAGTATTCAGTCTTTATTTTACCACTATCAAAATAAGGCTATCAGTTTCTTTTGCTCTATCTTTGATTCTGCATCACTTTACCTATAAAGTGCCATTCCTGTGGGTTTCTAGCTGAAATTTGAGCTGTGCCAGACTTACCATGACTTCTTGGATCCCACAGTGAAGCAGCCATGTAGTACCCTGAGACAAAAATAGGAACAAAACAGTAAGTAGTGGGTGAAAATTCTACCAGTAATAGATGAATCCTTTTTTTTTCCAAATATGGCACTGAATTGACACATTAGTAATGTTGTCTCCAACTGCTTATTTCTCAACAATGTAAAGCAATTACAATTTTGATTGTGAAGATGTGTGTCTAAGATTATGCCTTGAGAATAAGGTTAGAGTGAGTTATGCAGCAAGGGTTAACAGTTCCGTGTTTGAAGTCAGTTTCTGAAGAAGTGCACTGCTCTCATTTTCCAGTCAGTTTGAACTAAAACAGCAGCTGAAGAACATTTATGTTTATTGTGTTTTGAGCTCCCATCACTGATATTACTGTCATTGGTGTTAATAACTTACTTGGGTTTCTTTTCACTTAGTGCTGATTCTTGGCCCTGGCAGACTGACTCACTGTAAATTTACTGAGAAAGAATTCTTTCTTTGTCCTCAGCAAATCTGAATAATTAATTTTTATTTTAATCATTACGCTCCTTAGCTGACAGTCTCTTCGGGAAAAAAAGAAAGGGACATGTTTAATTAAAACAAGAAAGTGCTAAAGTTAAACAACACGTCAGTCACTCTGATAGTTGAATAACATGCTATTTTTTCAGGGTTACACACTTGCCTTCTCAGCACTATTTATTGTATGGCTAATGCTTCCAAAGCTTCTTTTTGGAGCAACAATCTGCCAAAAGCTAAATAATTTGCTGTTAGCAGAGAGGAAGCTTTATGTTTGCACCTGGAAAATATTGGTAATAATTCCCTGGCCTGGGGAGTGCCAGGAATGGAGGTCAAGGGCATGCCCAGAGCAGGGGTCGGAGCTGTGCCCTGTGCCTTCCCCACACAGGCGTTCTCAGAGCAGGAGACCCTGAAATATCCAGTTCGGAGAGGAGGTGCATTATCAGCACCTCATTAGCTGCCATCCTGCAGGGCACCTGCAGTAATTGTGTGGGTGTTATGACCAGTGCCAAACACGAGGTAGTTTGTAGTTGCTTTGGGCTGAGTGAATGAGGTGTGGGCAGGGAAACTGCACATTCACAGGGAACACTGTGCTGTTTATGAACATGCATATTATTATTACCTCCTGCTTGGCATTCCCTTGGTCTAGCAGTTTGGCCTTCATGACTAAAATGTTCCAGGACATTGTTGCCTTTATTGAAGATCTAACAAGAACCAATTTAATCTCAGATTTATTTAAAATCTCAGATTTATCTAAATCTCTTCAAAAAACACAAGGAAAGGTGTTTCCCAAGATGTCTGCTCCAAGAGCAAAACCAGAGTGAATAAAGAAAGCATTAAAGTGGTTAAGTTAAGCATTAAGCTAAGTGGTTTAAAAGTTTTTATGTAAATTTGAATATTTATGCATGTAAAAATAACAAACAAACCTCCACCACAAAAAAAAAAAGTGCAAGAGGAAGACCAAGAGCAAGACCAAGAAAAAAAGAAAAAAAAAAAAAAAAACACACACAAAAAAAAAAAAAAAAAAAAAAAAAAAACACAAAACAAAAAACCACCACCACATGATATGTGCATAGAAATGGTATTTAAAATATCTTTCCTGATTAAACATATTTCCAGGCCTGGCTTCATGTGAATAAAGAATTCTGGCTTTCTTTTAGACAAGTTGCTTGATGTGTTGAAAAATAATCTAAACACTCCATTTCCGTGCTTAGTGTATACGTATTTATGTTTCCAGCATGGAAACATGAGCTCTGTGTAGAGCTCATCACACTGATCACAAAAATTACCCAAACTGGAAGCTGTTCACATCAGGCCAGTCCCACTGCTTAGGCAGAGCAATGTGCATAGCAGCATCCTGTTCTCAGGATGTCATCCTCCCTACGAGGAGGGGTAGTTTAGTGTGCTTTCTCCAGTTTGGGGACAAAAAGTCGTATGTACAAAATTTTCATTGGTGCCAACATTAGATCTTTTCTTCTAACTGACTGGGTAGTTAGAATGGCTGCAGAATCCATCTGTGCTGGGGTAACTGGATTGGTCTAGAAGGGGACTTGCCTAGGGCTGAGGTGCAGGGTGCATAATGATCTGTGCCAGTGACTGAAGACATGTTTGGTATGGACATTAACATGATGGATAGGTTGAAAGAATATTGAGAACCTTCAGGATTCCAAATCAGGAAACCCAATTACTGTGTGATGTGGGCGAGCTTAATAAAAAAATAATGATGCCAGTGAAACTGTAGCCCTTCTTCATAGCACATCATCAGAACTGCAAAAGCAGATGTTAGAGGGAACAGAGGGAAGGATCAGTGTAATAAACCTTAGTGCACATTTCATTAGGCTTGAGCCAGAAGAAACAGCAGGACATGCTCTAGTAGTGATTCCCTTTCGGAATGGCAGCAAAGGTACTCTCATCTCATAGCAGTAGAAACTCTCCTATTCCACAAGCAAGGCAGTAAAACCCATAACCATTAGTCTCTTGTCCGAATATCTCTTCCGACCCTAAGCAGACTCTTGAAACAACCATGGAGAAACCTATCTCTGTGTGACCACCCCAGATTTTTCATCAAATCCGAGGGAATGCAGAGGAAGAGGACTCTGGAGGGATCCTTTGGCCAAAGTGGAGTTATCTCCCAAGTGGGAGAAAAAGGCATGCTTTATAGCACAATTCCTCCTCTTCTGAAGGTGATGCCTAAGTGACAGATAGGCCATATTTTGTTTTTTCCATTGGCTGGAGGGAGACTACAGGGAGTGACATTATTATAAATGTCTTTGCTTTAGATGTCTAAAATTAGGTGAGACCAGTCTTCTGGAGGAGTACCCAATAAATATGACCAGTGAAGCCTTCTCTCTAATACCAGGATGAAGAGCTCACTACACATGCCTTGGTGTATATATATATCCAATGGGTACTTCTGTGCACCAAAGTCTGTAGAAAGCATTATAATGAGTTTCTAAAAACTGGATCTGATGCTTTTAAATTTATGTCATATACTTTTTCCTGTTCAGTTTCAATGCCTTCAATTTTTCAGTTATTTTACTCTCCCAAAAAATCAGTGGAAAAAAATGGTGCAGTCATATGGTTCTTACCTAAAATCAAGGGTACCTGAAGGAAATTAATTTGTGTTTGTTTGAATGGACTGAATCTTTCCTAAGAAGACAAAACTGACAATAAATTTCCTGATATCCTGTACATCAACATTTATTTTATACTCATTTTTCAGTGAAAACAGGCTTTATCAGTCCCAGTCATGCCTCTGTCTTAATTTCCAAGGCACCATAATCTGAATAAATAGATGGAATGTCCCTGTGTACCTCAAAAGCAAATAATTTTATCTTTTCATTGCAATATATGTACTCTAGAGCATCCATCCACACCAAATTAAGGTCCTGGGTTGTAAAACAGACTTTACCATCTGCTTTGGGCATGGAGTTCAACCAAAAGCCTTCAGAGGCTACCCCCATCAAAGAGTAAAATCTGTCTTCTAATACAGAAACTTGGCCCCAGACTGGCACATCAGATGAAAGCGCAGGAATCAGAGCCAATTTGGGATCTGAACATATTAACCAGAAGGAATAGATTGAAGCGTACAAGAGCACATTTCTCTAAGGCTAACATGTGCTCTGATTTGTATCTTGCACTTATCACTGATCTCACTGAGACTTCACAAGCAAGGTATCTGTAAGTACAGGATTTGTTGTTCTGCATTTGAAGTCATACTTTTGATTCAGTTGGTGAGAAAGTGAGAAAACAATTAAGGAAGCAGTTGTTTGGGCTGGTGAAAAAGAACAAAGAAGATGATGGTGACAAACTAAATGCTCACATATGAGCAAGGACAGATAGTCTCACCTGAATGTTCTCAAAGAGCAGGCAGAGATAATTACAGAGGCATTATCAATCATTTTTGACACCTCATTAAGAGCAGATGAATTGCCAGTGGACTGAAGGACAGGAGAGCCAAAGAACAGCCAATAGTTAAGTAGGTAATAAACAGAGAGACAGATGTGGACCTTTGAGGCAAGCTTCAATATCCAAAGAAACAGTAAAAGGGTTTATTCCTATTGCTCTGGCTTCCAAATGTACAGATTTCAGTGCCTGTGGGAGGAAATGCTCTCAGGTCCAAGGAGAGGCAATCAGATGGGCAAGAATATGTTGAGGTAGTAGTTGCTGACTGAGAAGTAAGACAACCCCCACTCTCCCCCCTGACATTCCTCATATGTCAACACCAAACACTATTTTTTGTATTTAGAATATATTTGGACAGAATACTGAACAAAGAAATAGTTACAACCAATAGAAGAATCCAACTAAAGGATTGGACACATGCTTGCTCAGTGATAGTTAATCTAATTTAGGCAATCCTTGTATTGGGGAATGATTTTGAATACTAGTACTGGATTTAGTTTAGTAGTATGCAAACATAGAGGCTAGAGGTGCAAGAATGGGCAGCCATGTTTTGGGAGAAATAAATTTAACCATGCCCTGAATCTTCATTTTTCTTTCAAACAAATCCCTGGCTGAGTTACTTGCATTGTTTTGGAGCTCTTGAATAGCATTCCAACATTTCTTTCTACTATAGGGTGAATTGTTTTGCTCCATTGATTTAAGACAGCTCTTTTGGGGATTTCTCTGTTAAGATATGTATGAATGTCCATTAAGAAAGAGCAGCAACAGGCAGATGTTAAATTAATATGAAGGCAATGCTGCTATGCTGATATTGCAAGCTAAAGATCTATCCTACTGAATGCTCAGAGAAGTCACTTGCCAAACCATATTATCTATGCTTCATTGCTTTATTTTCTGTATGCCTGAGAAAAGCCAAAGAAAATTAGTTCCTTCTTATACCACTCACAGCCAGGAAAGGATCTGTCATTGTCAGTCATGAAAACACTTGAAATATGGATGCAGTCTTCGTTGCCACAGTCTTCCATGTCTAGCTTGTTACCTTGCTTTAGAGGACATAGCATTTTTTTAGTGTGCATGGGTTTCAGGCATTTTTGTCAGCAGAGCAGGGTGGTAGAGGGGAGAATGTGTTTTGCTGCAATCTCTTCTTCAATTTAGAACTTTATTTACTTCATTTATTTTCAGGTTCTTGAGTTTTCTACGTATTATGCATAGACTATTAATCTATTCTGAGATCTCCAGCTTTTGACTTTTGGTCAGCAAACAGAATAGAGATCTCAAAATTGGAGATCTCAAAACTCCCAGCATTTTGAGTCACCTTTTGTAGCTATTGTAATCTTTGAATGGTACATTACTAGACTTTTTAGAAATGTCAGGATATGACACTGGCAAGTGCCCAGTGACCCTTGCTGGCTTTCTCCAGAAGCCAACAGAAGACCAGATCTGTGATATGTGAGATCTCACTCTTAGTTAGAACTGTTTTAAGCCTTTATTTCATTACAATTGTAGCTACTGTTTTCATTTTGTATCTAGGATGGGCATTAAACTAAAAAGTACAGCTGCTTTCAATTATACCCTAATGTTCTGTTTCAAGATAGCTTTCATTTCTTGTGGCATTGCTTATTTGCCCTTCCCCCTTCCCTGCTGTCTTCTGCACTCAAAGCTTTTAACCACTTGGGAATGATGCAGGGATAGGAATTAACAGATGTCAATTGCCACTGCTTCTGCTTCTGGTAGCAAGACCAATTTCACTTAGTGAAAAAATTATCCTCTTACAAGCCAACTAAAAACTTCTGTCCTTGGGGAAATGCTGGAAGAAGTTGCCTAAATGAATAGGATGCTGTTAGAGAGGTGCCATAAATAAACCTTTTGTAGGTCTAGTCTTCCCTTTTCCTTCTGTATCTCTCAGTCTGGGGCTGGGGTTACCTTAAGGCAGGGGGCCATTTGCTGGTGAGATGGAGGAAGGGCAGCAGACACAGACTGCACCTGCAAAGATAGCATTCCTGCATGGAGAGGAAAGGTGTCCCAGCCCCATGAAGTCAGTACTGTCAGTTGTGAAGACCCAAGTTAGGAGGGAGAGACAAGGACCCTGGCACCTCTGACACAAACCTGGCAGACACTGAAGGATTCCTATGATGCCCTTTTTAATGCCATGATTAGGCTGAGTTTGCCACAAGTGTGGGCAGGTTGAGCAGCCTTGGGGTGAGACAACCTTACAAAGGCAGCAGGGGAACAACACAGGTCCAGGGAATCACTGGCACTGCTATAGGTGAGTGTGCCTTCATGGAAAGCAGGACAGGCTTTCCCAACCTCCCTCTGGTGAAGATGAACTCTGGCTGTGCTCATTTGACACTGGGGTTTTGTTAGCCTCCATCAAAATGAATAGAGAGAAATAAAGAGCAACATGTGAAAGACATGTTGGTTCATTGTGTGGTCATCCAGGATGCACAGGTGAAGAACCACAAACAAGGACAGTTCGGGTGGCAGCCTCATTT
The DNA here is from genome assembly GCA_016584745.2 of Phylloscopus trochilus trochilus. NCBI lineage: Eukaryota > Metazoa > Chordata > Aves > Passeriformes > Phylloscopidae > Phylloscopus > Phylloscopus trochilus. The sequence goes on from WQNJ02000546.1 coordinate 39,424,713, forward strand.
GGCTCATTCTTCATTGTTTCCTCAAATTAGAAAACTTTCCTCTTTGTTAACAGCAATTTCAAAGAGAGAGCAGCCTGCTCTCATACAAAGTAGCCACATGAGCAAACAGGCATTCTTCTGGCAGATGAGGAGGTTTTCCTTCCTACTTAGCTGAAAAATGGAATCTAATGTATAAAACACCTCTTGTAATTAATCAACTGCCTTGTTTATGCCTCCTTATCTCAAATTTGAAAGCTGTCTGGAAACGTGAAGTACCTTGGGGATAAAATAATGGTCATTTAGCTTATTTTCTAGCAAATGAAACTTTGGGAGTCTGCCAGCAGTCAGGCTTATTGGACCATACCTAATCGGAGCAGAGAAAGGCATGAGCTGAACTCTTTGACTACCTGAAAGTTCAGAGAGTGATGAGCAATAGTTGTCTCTCTCAAGATATGAAATAAATAATAAATGTCCAAAAAAAAGTGGTAAAGAGCTAAAAATAAAGTCCAACTACCCTGTGAGCCCTAGTAGAAATGGTGAGGACCATTTCACATTTCAGCCTCTTCTTCATTTCATTGCAGGGAAAAATGTGTTCACAGAGCACCTCACTAAGAAGGCTTTTTTCCCCTTGCTGTTCAACTCCAAGCTCTCTGTAGTGAATGTGTCAGCATTCTAGCAGAGCTGGGAGGGGAATTTGCACATCTTAGCTGGGGGCCATATGGCCCTGACGAGTGTGGTTGCCCCTTCACATCCACATTGAGAAACTCCACTGACTGAGGAAGCAGTTGTCAAGCAAAGGCTGTGGTATAAGGAGGTTAAAATGTAGTTGTAGCATCTCCTTTATAGAAGGAAAAAAGAGGTCTTCAATAAGAAATAGTCTGAAGAAGATGTTGAAGGGGTTTATTTGACTCATGCTAACAAACTCTTAGATGAAGCAAAATGGTTTTAAATGGAGGAGCTGGACACAGTCCAGCTGACCTGAGAGAAACCACGGGCAAGGGGTAGATCTGTAGAAAAATGTGGGGCTTTATGAAGCCTTGTGGTGGAAAGAGAGAGATATGGGGGCAGACTGCTGAATCCTCTGACTGCTGCCCCCAAGCTCCTACCTCAGTGTGAACGCACACATGCAGACAGTCACATTAAAGGTATTTACTGAATTTGACCAATACAGAGAACACACTTTGCAGATTAAAGAAGGTGACTTTGGTGACAGGTGAAAGGTGACAGAGGCGTTGGTTCTTTCCAAACCCCAGGGTCCAAATCTGGGCTGAGAAATGAGGAGCACACCTAAAATTGCAAAGGAAGGAGTGACTTAAAAGGGAAGAAACACAGAATCACAGAATTGTTAGAGTTGGAAAAGACCTCTGGAGATCATCTAGTCCAACCCCCAAGAAAGAAAACATTCTGCACAAAACCATTGGTTTTAATGGAGAGTAATAAGATGGAGATGTCTCCCTTGCTATGTGCTGAGTAGCAGCTGTGAAGCTATCTTCAATCAAGGAGCAGGGGGAAGCAGATTAGATTCATCAGAGAACTGAGACTGAGCAGCAAGGAGCTATGACAGGAACTGCAAAAAGGGAACTAGTCAGAGACAACACACAGAGACAACGGTCTCTTCACAAATCCTCCTTCAGATGAGAATTTCCTGTGAGTGGCTGTCAGGAAGAAAAAACAGACAGGATAATGTTGGGTATATGATTGTGCTGGGGATGTCAGAGCAATGATACTGCAAAACCTGGGGGAGAGAGAGGAACACTGTAAGCAAATCACAGAGCAGGGGTTTGGGAACATGAACTCAGAGTGAAACAATTCCAACACAAAGAGAACCAGCACTGCAGATGCACAAGCAGCATCTTGGCTCCAGCAAATGCATTTGGGAAAAACACAAATGGTAAAGACCATTCACCTTGGTTGCATTAGCAATTTCCACAGTTCACAATAGTGCAGTTTTGCTTAATCAGTTATGCTTGCATGTAACATGACCCAGTCCAATATCCACTTCTGCTGGAACAGATCCTGCACATCACTGCTCCTTCGCCCGTGTGTACCCTCCTGACTGGGTCTCAGTCTTGACAGAGTGCTTGCTATACATATTTGTCCCATTTTTTTTGCTACCACCACCAGGATGCTCCCCTCTTCTAGTACTACTGCAGGCTTTATTTCACTACAGAAATAATGCATGTCCTTGGGTTCTTCCCATCACACATCCTCTGTGTCTGTCTCTGAGGATGTCTTTAAGCGCAGTGCTCACTCAGTGTCTTCTGGCCTATGTGACATGTGAGTATGGAAAAAGGACATTTACCACTGACTCTTAATTTGGTCTTAGACAAGAGGTGAAAGCAAGAACCACAATGAAAGGCAGAAGACGTATATTGTAAAGATAAAAATATTTATTTTAAGACATGTGTTATGTGTATTAGGAATCTAAAATCCTCTTTCATGTAAACCTTCAAGGCGATCTGGATTTTTTGAAGTTGCTGAAAGAGCTGCTTCTGGTGTCACCTACAGTGCCATTTTTTACATGGCAATTCACTTGTTAGCCCATTTCAAGCACTGTTGGCATTTTAAGAGGTTTACTGGGCAGTTTCTCATTTATTTGAACTGCATAAATCTACAAGTCAGAGGCTTCTCTTTGGTATCAGATTATTCTCTCTTAGTCTACTGCAAATCTACATTGTGACTACAGTCTTCCATTTGCAGAGAAATAGTCTCACACAAGTAAAATTCTATCCAACTCCCAAAAATACCAGGAATCTTGAAGTAATTTTGCTTCTGTTATACTGCTTCACAGTCCATCTCTGACAGAGATGACATTTTTCCCAGTGAATGAGATAATGAGATGCTTTCAAGTCACTTACTAGTTTTATAGATTTCAAAAACACCACTGCATCCCTTAGCACACAGAGCTCTGTGCAAGATTTTCAGCAATGTTGTTTTACCTTCCTAGCGCTGAGCTGCAACAGGGCCCAGCCGATCGCTCCTCCTGCAGCTGTCTGATAATGCCACTGGTGACACTTTGGTTCTGGGAATGTGACAGGTTCTGGGAATGTGACATCCCCACCTTAACTTCAGAATGTCATTTATAGCCATAAGTGACAACTTTATGGTTAAAGAAAAATTTCATCACCATATTATCCATAGTTCACCGGTGTGAAGTTCAAACTGGCTTTTTTTAGTTTGCCTTTAGCTTTCCCTCAGGAAAGTGGAATGAGCCTGTCACCTTTTGATATCAGTGTTGGATCAATCCTCATTTGTAATGAGCAGGGAAAAAACGGAGAAATCACTTTCACTCATTTATAAAAGCAGCATCCAAAAATTGCTAACAAAGACTGGATGACCAGACCCCGCACTGCCTCCCCGAACTGCTTGCAGTAAGTGCTCATCAGCCAGTGTGAATGTGCATTTTGTGCATGTGGAGCACAAAGAAATCACATAGTGTACATGACAAGTGACTATGGCCCGTCAGGACCCTTTTCCTGTGCTGACAGGTGGCAGAAATTGAGTTGGTTGTAAGACCCTAAAAGTTGATGAAGGCAGACATCTGCAGCAGAGCAATCTGTAGCTGAGCCATTTAGAAAACTCCCTGTGCAGTCAAGAGAGAGAGAAGACACTTCCGTGGAGCCTTAATTTAGATGTCTATTTTAGGGTGGACTGAATCCCACTTAGATGCCCATTCAGTGCTGACCCCTCCTGGTCATCACTCAGCCCAGGTGACCTACATTTAGGTGAGTGACTCCCACCCCTGTTTTATTCAGGCAGATGAAGTGCTGCTCCAGAAGAGCACTTTTGGCTGGGTGATGTCTGTAGTGGTGTTGGCTCTGCCCTCCCTCTTGTAACCATGACTGCTTGAGAGGTTATTTTGGGGCACTCAGCAGTGGTTTGAATTTGCTCTCCCCAGTCGCAGGCAGTTTTCTCCATCTGGTTCTGAGGTCCATCAGCTACTGCTATTGGAAACGCAGTTTGCATCCCACTGCATCAATAAAGGTGAGTCAAGCACAGTAAGGGGCTCTAAAGGCTCATTTCATTGATGTTTGCTGTTATTGAGTACATACATAACTTTCCTGCCAGCTGGAGATGGCTGTAATAAGACCAGTCTCAATAACATGGAAAGGGATCTTTCCAGAGAGTAAATACAATGGCTCACACCCCCTTCACGAATTGTTTCTTACTTACAAGTTTCAGAAAACAAAGTTCTGTTGGCAGGATGTTTTCCTAGTGTTTCTTCCCTGCCTGGAGGGAACTTGAGGACAGACACAGACAATTCTTCTCACTTCAGAAAGGCTGTGATAACCATTCAACATGCAACAAAAAGGCTGAGTATGACCAGAGCTGCTAGAGCACAGGCAGCCCCACAGGTGGGGTAAACCCTATAGACATTTAAACCAAAAACGTAATCACAAGCATAAAATTACCCTCACACACCTATCCTTGGACATCTCTGAGAGACTTAAATGGTAACAGGAGGGAAGATCTCAGAGTAACTCTTGTCTGTTTAACCATCTTAATGCTTAAATAGTTTCTCTTTTACCACACCAAGTGACCTCTGTCTGACTAAAACCTATTTTTCAAGACATTTTCTTTTTAACAGAGGTGAAGATTCAGAAACAGATTCATCATCCTTTTTAATTTTTTTTTCAAAGATTCATACCCCAGTGTCGAAAAAATGGTGGATCTTCTTATCCTACAACCCTTTTTGGCTTCCAAAATTTGAGCTTAATAACCCCTGTTCTTGTTTCTTGCTGAACACTTCTCACTACATTCAGTATTCACTGTGCCCTACCTTATTTTTTTTCCCTACTTCAGCTGCTATCAAGCCACTTCACAATAAATAGATCAAACCCTCTACGAATAAACCATTTTCTCAAACTCATCAGGCTTCAAATCATCTCTGCACATTTTCATTTTTCAAGATGCCTGCATCAGAACTTCATCCAATATTTCAGTTCCAGTGGAATCACTTCCCTGCTCCTACTTGTTTATCTTGTGTTTATATAGCTCAACATTATATTTGCTTGTATAGCCAGAGCATCACAGGGGGACTCTGCTTGCACTGTGGCAACTCTGAGACTCTTCTTGTCAATGTTGTTTCCACAACTCTGCAGAAATTGTCTCAGCCATACTAAAAAGCTTTATTTGATTACACCCATACACTTAAATTCCCTACACCATTTCACATCGTTGTCATGTCATTATAATCTCTATTCCAGCAGGATATGTGATATTCACAGATTTGTTTTAAATCAACAGGAATGTTTTATTTAATTCCAGATCACTGATGAAATTGGTTGGTCAACACTGTTACTAGTACATACCACCATGGGATGCCATTAGAAACATACTCATTCAGAGAAAATTTCGTGTTAGCAACAGCTTTGCAATCTGCCATTTAGCAAGTTCTAAATTCATCTTATCCAAGCTTTATTGACACTAATTGCTCATTTTTGCAACCTTGCCATGTAGTTGCTCATTTTTGAAAAGCTCAGATTATCCTATGCCAGCAAACAGTACACATTAAACCATAGAAATCTTTTATGTCTACATGACAGTGATTATCAGCCAAACACATAATTCATAGTAAAATCAGGCTGTATTGACAAGATTTGATTTTTAATAGCATCGTATTGACTGTTATGAAATGGTATTCACACCTTTTTCCTCTATTTACATCTTCATTAATTAAATCTTCTTTGTTTTTCTCTTATTTTGGAAGGGAAATACATCAGGGTAGCAAGGTGATTGCCCATATTAACCCATTTTTGCTTTTTACTGTACCATCACCAAAGGATTGAAGCAATTGGCTGTACATTTTGATGCAAGCTACCAGGTCTGATGATTTATAAACATTCTTCTTAAAGACATGGTAAATTTTTTCTTACTTTTCAGTGGACTGGAAAACACTTGAAGTGGCATAGGCTTATCACTGACTTTTCTCCAAACACAGAATATAAATATTTATTGTCAATTTCTTTCTTTTTTTGGCTATTGAAGTGATAAATGGTTCTATTTGCACTTTGCAAAGGTGGTCTTTCATTACTTCATTTGCTTTTACTATGACTCAAAAAGTCCTTGTTATGCTAAACCTGGCAGACCTTTTTTTCCTGTAATTTCTTTACCTTCCTTCCTGTTTTCTCAAGTGCTAAGTTCTAACTGGTAGCTGTTGTTTACCCCTCTCTAACACTGTTACAAAGCACCAGCCCTGGGGTTTGCATTAACTTATTTACAGTAGGAGGTTCAAAGCAGAGAACCACCATACCTGTATAATAACAGCAAACCAGGGGGCATGAAAAGATTAATTAACACCATTTCCTCTGTCACAGTCTGAAAGAAGAGAAAATAACATCGTAAACTTCTCCTGGTGCCCAAATCTTTGACTTTGCTGGACCGCTAAACCATGTAGAACACCCAACACTAACTTACCCTGAAGAGGACCGATGGCCTGAAAGCAGGAGGTTTCAGGATTAATATAACACATGTAGGGAACATTTCTGGCTTGAAATGATTGTTTCATGCTCTCCACAGCCCTGAACTGCTGTAAATCTACTGGAGACTTTGAGGTCAACATTTCAAGGTTTGTTTCTTAAGAAAATTAAAATATTGCAAGGATCCTGGAGCTTGCAGGCTTAAGCATTTTGTCTTGAGGCTAGGAGTCCATGTAGTGGTTGTTTTGGGTGGTGACTGAGGTGTAGTGAGCTGTGTAGAGCAGCCATTATGTTTAGTAGGATGGAGGGGCTGGTAGTCAGGCAGGTGGAAGGGGTCAGGAGGTCTCTGGCTCAAGCCCCTGCATAAAGCAAGGTGAGCTTCAGACCATGTTGCTTGGGGGTTTTTCCAGTTGGGTCTTGAAAATCCTCCTGGAGAGGAGACTGCACAGTCTCCCTGGGCAGGATGTTTTGCTGCCTGACTGTCCTTATAGTGGAAAAACTTCTCCTTAAATCTTATGAGAATCTGACTGTCTGTGATCCACCTATCATGCCCAAATATTAACAGCTTGGTTCCATCTTTTCTGTGACCTCCTTGTACTCATCAGGCATCTGTTGTTAAGTCCTTTCAAGGCCATCTTATCTCCTGATGGAAGAAGCCCACCTCTCCCAGCCTCTCCTCATAAGGCAAGTAGTCCTGCCCTGATCATCTTGGAAGTTCTCTGCTGAGCTTGCTCTGGGTCATTGGTGCCTTTCTGATGTTGCAGGGGGCAAGCCTGGACACTGTACTCTAGATGTGCTCTAACAAGTTACGAGTAAAAACTTTCTTTCTAACATCTGTCTTTCAGCCACGATCCTTTTCTTCACAGCTTTTCCAGGTCCCTTAAGTGAATTCCTTGTACCCTGCCTCCATTTTTGTGTTATTACCACTTCAGTACAACAATTTGTTGCCCAGCTTTTGAAACTATCACAGCTCTGCCTCGCAGTCTGCCTGAGTGATCAGCATTCAGAAATAAAAGTGGTATTTTGAAAAGATGAGCATGGGTCTTGTTTTTGCTGATGCTGGCTGCTGTGGCAGACTATACAGGAGAAACCAAAGAAAATCAAAAAGTTCTTCTGTCCCTTCCCAGAACAGAGACTGACAATAATGGATCAGTTTCCTACATCAGCAGCCGTGGGGGCCTTTTCTTTGCTAAAAAAATATGCCCTCTCTGCCCAGCCTACAGCAATTTGTATCAAGGAAAGCCTCTCAACACTGCCTTGTTATTTATTCTGCCTGCATGGCCCCTCAGTGCAGTGGCTGCCGCCAAAGGCACACTCAGGATGAGGCATTGCCAGAAAATGTTAAAAGCAGAAAAGGTCCCAGAAGCCACACAAATGGATGCAAAAATGTACATTCTCTTCTCACTCCAGAAAAAAAAAGCAGCAACTGTTAGTTGTACACAGACTTCACGGAACATTTGGGCTAAAGAGCCTGAAAAGTCAGGGGAATCATTCCAGATGTTGTGAAAATGGATGTGATTCTACACACAGAATATTGAACATTTCACTTTATGAGGGTTGCCTGCATCACTCTCTACAGTGGCTAGATAGACCCGTTCAAGATCAGACCTCTATTAGGCAAGGAGCAAACCTCAGCCGTGTCTCCAAGGTTGGTGAGCTCTGAAGCAAATATGCACACGAGTGCCCAGTATGCCATAAAAACAGTAATTATACAGAAATTAGGTATCCCTGTAAGGTGAGGACAGAATATATAATATTCAACAACTAAAACAAGGCAAATTTTCATGCCATTCCAAATTTCTGTGTGTTCTTAGGATTTCAAATTTCCATACTTTCCTTTTTCTGCATGCTCTGCCACAATCCTTTCTCAGCCCAAGCCTTCTCTGTCCTTCCCAGCTGGTGATCCTGGATACCACCCTTCTTTCCCAGGATCTCTCAGATTCTTCCTGGTAGGGTCCACCTTGGGTCTCTCCACCTGTGTGCTCTGAATCAAGAGCCACAGAGCCAACAAGGTTGAGATTCATCAAGCCAGGGGGAAGTTGTATAGAGACGGAGGTTTTAGTGCTCTTTGACAACTTAAACAAAACTCTTATGGTTTTGAATAGGGAAAAGGAAAGTTTTCCAGGGGTATTTGGCACTTAACATATTGACCATGTTGGGGTGCCTGTGGAATAGGTGCAATAAACACATGAAAGTGAACTGGTGTGATCAAAGTTTGCAAGATAGCCTGATGTGCAAATAAAAGGACAAGCAAAGGTTTGGGGTTCTCATTTCTTATGAACATGTTTTCCCCATCATTTCAGTTCAACCTGTTGCAGCTGCTCTCACAGACATTTCATAAATTTGTAAAACTTTTGGGCTACCAGGCCCAAACACCCAAATAAATTACTCATTCAACTATTTTCCAAAACCAGCACCATTCTGTGATCTATGGTAACAGAAGTAAATGAGTAAAACACACAAAAAATAGCTGGTGATTGGGGTGCTCCATTTTAAAACAAGGCTCTTGGGCACTTTCAATACTATAATTAAGGAAACTATTTTTGCATACTAGTTTGCTGTGATAGATCTGAATTTTCATCAAAAACTGGAAGAATCAGTAATTGAAAAGATTATATAAGTCTGGTCAGCATAACACAACCTGGGAATGTACTTAATTTTAATCACTGAAACACATATATTGACAGTTGTAGGAACAGACTGAAGCTCATTAAGGCCTATTCTAAAGTAGGAGTTTGAAGAGGAATTTAGACCTGATCCTCATTTGCCTAAAGTAGCAATGAGGTATTTCAAGAAAATGCTTTGTTGAGAACAGTGAGGTGAGAAACTCTACTCAAATGAAATGGCTTTTTAATGTTAGAATATCTACTCCATACAATCCAGTGCATGTGAAAGGTCATTCAAGCTCAGGGAAATATTGTTCCCATCACACTGTTGCTTGTTTCCAATTTCTGGAACACAGCAGTGTGCAGTGGTTGTGCCAGCCACCGAGGGAAAATGTCTGCCCCAAACATACATGGTTTAAATGCATCAGAAAGAGGATAAACAGCAGGAGGCTGTAACCCTCATGTTACAGAGGCTGACCCAGGGACACTGAGTGACTGCACTTGCCAAAGGTGACAATGAGAATCAGCAGCAACACCAGGCACTGGCTTGCTGGCTGGTTTATTGTCCCTGAAACCATTAGTCTCTGAAAGGACGTCTTTCTCTCTGATTATTTTTTCTGAACATGCTTTGCTTTTTAACGGGTGGTGAAACATAATCAAAGAACATGTTCATTACTGATGTTTGTCCAAGAAGTTTCTACTAACATCAGCCTCTTTTCCTCCATACAATGCCAGTTTCACAGATCCATTTGCATCACATTGGGGAAGTCCTATTCATGCATCATTTGCAATATGAACCATCTGTTTTACTCAAAACAGAGATAACAGACAATGCAGTCTCAACACTGAAGGGATTCAATTTTTAATCTTTGTGCACATTTGTTAAAATAATCTACCTTTGGATTTCAAGCTTAAAAATACTGTCAGAGCAAACACTGGCCTGCAAAGATCATAGTGATTTAATTAAAAATGTATAAAATGTCAAAGTTGGCTTAATGCTCCTGTGGGAAGGAAATATGGGCAAGTTTCCACCCATCTTGAGCACATATTGGCTTATATGAATTGCACTGGAATGAAAACAACATTTTCAAACAGAATTAATTTTAAATTAAAATTATTTAAAGTGCATTTACCTTTGATGGCAACACTGGCACATACAAAATTACATACAATCTCTATAGTAATGCTGAAACTGTTCTATGCCCCGTTCTCAAGGTTTCAAGTCAGAGGAACCAATAGCTTCCTTTTCAGCTTCAGTAGAGTATTTATATATTCACATCTACAATAGTTATTCCATCTCAGCAGAGAAGTAGCCAATTTTCCCCTAATTAAAGCCTCATTATGCCATCTTAATAGAAACACATAGCTCTCTTCCACCTCAAAACACTTGCTAAGTTTTAACAGTGCCCAAGGACACTCCATAAATCAGTAGTGGCAGTACAATTAGTACTGAGGATTTACTGGCTCTTAGGTCTATATTCAGCTACTAAGCCAGCTCTCAGTTTCCATCCCCTGCCCACTCTTTTTTGGTCTATATCGAGCTTTGTAGGTCATAAATACATGCAATGTCAAATTAAGTACCCCTTATCACAGCCTGCCCACTCACTCAACAAAAAGATAAAACTGTGCAGAAAAGAAGGTGAATGAATATTCCTTGTCAAGGAATAAACCATTGTATATTTACCAAAAGAGATAATGTGGTACACCTTGAGGGCTCATGGGCTCTTTTCTTTCTCTTTCTGGCAATATATTCCTTCTGTTATTCTAACAATATAAAATATTCTAAATAGAAAACAAAGAGCTAATATATAAATATAATATAATATAATATAATATAATATAATATAATATAATATAATATAATATAATGTTATGTTATGTTATGTTATGTTATGTTATGTTATGTTATGTTATGTTATGTTATATATATATGGTGCCATATTTTTATTTAACATCCAAGCAACAACTTCACAAAGGGGGTTGAAATGTAAAGCAAGCTGTTTCCTAGCACCAATGGAAAAACCTTCCCAGTGACATTAAAGTGAGATCTTCATAGATTTAAGCTTGTCCCTGGTTAATCTGGCACACAGTACAGCAGGATGGCTGCATCCCTCTTACTGTGTTGATACCAGACAGTAGGTTAAGGGATTGGAAGTACCACTCATGTTTTTTTCTTTCTGTACTGAAACAGTCATAACCAGACATATATTTAGTGGTATTAACTCTTTGAAACACCCTTTTCCACATTTTGTAAGAAACTATTTCACAAGCCACTGTCATACAACAGACTTGGTACTTCCCTTGATGTCTAACCTAAACCTTTCTCTTACCTATTTTCAGCTATGACGGGATGTTTCTTAATCATTCCCTTCTCCAATTCTACAGCAAAATAAACCTTTCTTAGATATTGGCATGCTCTCCTTCACTGAATGGAGTGGGATGATCATGTCTCTGTCTTTGCTCACAATATCCCTGAGGATGGTGCCCAGGATCTGATTTGCCTTTGTGGCTGCAGCAGCACAATGGGAACTCAGTTTCAGCTTGTTGGCCAACAGGAGCCCCACAGGAGAATCTCTACTTCTGCACCAGTCAACATTTCCTATCATTTCCTCCCAGGTCCAGATAGATGACCTAAGTCTAATAATGGGCAAATTTCCTTCTAGTCTCATCTTCATGTAATTTTAGATTCTCTTTCTCAGCCTCACTTTCAAATCCTGATGATACGAAAATGCTTATTTTTATATCCATTTTGCAACAAAAACCCATGTTAGTACCTCACTCCTTCTGCTATCTCAATCAAAATTGTGGTTTATTTGACTACTCCATGTTTGATCTTGTTCAGTAGTGTCCTTTGCTGTATTTTTCTTTCCAAAAATCTTGGTGAATTCCAGGGGAGGAAGTGCTCTCCTCGTCTGCACTGGGATTTTGCACAGAGTCAAAACAAACAACTGTTCTCTCATGTGCAGTGACACATTAATCGCAAATTTCTCTGCTCCATCTCCACAGATCTCCTTGGTTCTCAAATGACCCATAATCTGTGGAGCAGAAAGGATGGGCTGAAAGCCCTGGTACAGCAAACCTTTCCTGAACCCTACAGATTGCAGCGTCCCACTTGTGTAATCTGAAGCTGTCACTGCCACATGGATAAAAGCAGTTTAGTTCAGAAGCAGAGAAATGTTCAACTCATTAGATTTACCAGACCTTCAGCTGCCTTCAAGATGTGGTTCAAAGTGCTGGCTTGAATCTGTTGGTAATTTCTGCAACACCCAAAATTGTTACTGAACCAGATATTATTTTAAGTCAAAATAACAAATTTCTTTTTTTTTTTTTTCCCAGAGACATAGAAAAGAGACACATGTTTACCTACCCTCTGGCTCTTTTCCTTATATTAATTTGGTGTTTTAGGGAGTGAGAGTGGGGGTGAGAGGGCATGTTGGATATTTTTTTCTTCTTTATCCATTTAGGTAAATAGATAAAGGTTCCTCCTCTACAGCTGAAGAAGTGTTCTACTTTCTGTATTGTTTTCCTTCAGTTCAATAAAAAGGATTGTATAAAATATGACATAAATATCTTATGATTATCTCATATGGTTTTTCAGACTGAACTAAATGACTATTCGGATGTAGAGGGGAATGAGGAGAGAGCTCACTTTTATACCACCGCCCTCAGAGAAGTTTATTTTTCTGACAGAAGTTAAATCTGATTTTTTCTGTAAGGCTACCCTAAGCACAACCATCAGAAAGAGCTTATATCATGTTGTAGCTTCTGGGTATTTCTGTATTGTTGTCAGAATAAAGGTAACTTTGATGTCATGAAATGCCAGTAACACCATGCCCAGCATAATGCAGATAAGCTAAAAGCAATGTAACCTTTACAAAAACAACAAGTTGCTATTTAGCTACTGCACACATTAGTTATCTGGCACCTCGGGCTAGAGAAGTGGATGATGCAAGTGTCTAACCTTTAGTGCAAATATATTTGTATGTGAATTATCCAAGCTTTGTGACCTGTGGCTTCCTAATCAAACCTTCTGGTGCAGAGCAACATGGGATGAGACATTTTTCAAACCACAGGGAGGAAAAAAAGAAGGGGGTTTGGCTAGAGAATGGGAGACAGAGAAACCACATAGCAGGGAACAGGGAAAGTGATTCAGTCACTGCTGAATGAGAATGGGAGACATGCAAGGAGCTGATGCAAAGCACAACAGCAAGAAATCTAAAGGAAATACAATGGAAAGTTGTTACATTCATTTAGACCTACTCAGGCATCATGGACCCAATGCTTTTAAAGAGCCTGTGAATCCACATCCCCCTTCTTAATGTCCAATCAGCTGTAAGTAGAAGATTGTAGGTTAAATAAATACCATTGTAAATGACAGCATTTAGCTGTCTAATTACCTGCTTGTCCCTGTAATTTATCTGACTTGCAAATCTATCTCCAGGAATGTGGGAATAATTTAATTACTCCTCAAATGCAGGAAAAATTGGCAGGCACAGATCTGTAGTTACAGGTGCTGGAAGTGTTTTCAAGCATAATGAGGTATTTTATTCAGGTAATACTCTGACTGGGGGTTCTTGGTTGGAATCTCAGTTGAAATTATCATGTACTGTTCTGCTCCATATTTGTTCTGCTCCTTATTCATACATAGAACATATACTTGTTTTCAGCTTTTAAAAACAACCTTTTAACCAAAGAAGCATGCAAGATACTGCATGCTTGTTTCACTTGAATGTTTGTGCCCACAGATTTTTTTTGAGTCTGAGCAGAAGACATGAAGAGACATCTATAAATACATTAAATATTCTTTTTTTTTTTTTCAGGTGATTGTGTGACTTTGGGTTTTCTTTAGCAAGAGAACAACACATTATTCTAGTAAATTATATTAATGAAAGACTCAGGCCTGCTCTTCAATAGTAACAGATACTCCCCTTAGGCAAGGTAGAATAAATAGGAAAAGCATCCAGCTATGTCCAAGGGAGGTTGTAGTTGTCTGCAGCAAGTCAACTGTCTTTGGGCTTTAAAGTGTTTCTTTACAGGAGTGAAAAACTGAAAATATGAAAATAAAAAGTCTCTGCAGACCAGTGGGGTGAAGGCAATGGTGGTTGTGCAATTCATTTAGTAGTGGCAGGCAGCTGCTTTCCAGACTCTCTCCTACCAGAACAGAGAGGAGTTTATAGGGGAAAGGAACTTAATTTCCACGGTGGCATGTAGAGGTGTGGAGAAGCATTATGCACACTTAACTGCATTATATCCTACTGTCCTGATGTGATACTCCTCACACTATGCATATACGTAAATAGGGATTTGTTTTTAGCACAGCCTTCTTCTCAGAAAACTATTTTGAAACTCCTTTCAAATAATTTTCTAACTAGCAATTTATCTTCTTTTGATATAACAACGATTGTTCATGCAAATGCAACTCAAGCTGAACACGGATATCTCTCCAGGATTAGAGCTGCTGAGTGTCCAGCCTGGGAGACCAGCTACAGTAATACCAACACATCCCTAAGCAGAAGGATAGCACCTGGCAATGCACAGAACACTTGATTACTGTCAAGCACAGATTACAGCCTTCTACGCCCTCCTTGCTGACTGTATACACATTGGTGGCTCTCTCAAAAGCAAGCCTGAAGCAACCTGACACACAGATTTGGAACCCACTGCCTTCATTACAAACCTCAATTTCAGATGTACTCAACCTGCAAGGCTTGTCTTTCTGTTCACTTCTGTAGTAAAATACCTAATGGATTTGAAAAAGGGAGTCCTTTAAGACCTCTGTTTTAAGTATTCATAGACCTTGGGACATTAGTTTGGAAAAAATTAATTGCCACCAGTCTAAAAAGAGTTCTGTTACTTTAAAATTTTAAGTAGTACCTTCTCTTGGGCCTTTAAAAAAACTATTTCTTTTATATCATTCACCTTACTTAACTTCAGTTACATTTGGCTGGTGACCAGCTGACAACTGTACATGACTTTCTCTGCAATTCATGTAAATAAGGAAAGATTTCATTATCCACATGCAGAGACCAGCCGAGTAGCTCAGGCACGTACTAGAGAGAGGTAAAGATGTTGCAATTGTCCTGCTGCAAGGCAGGGGGAACAGAAATCCTGAGGTGGGGGGCCTGCAGACACCCCCTTTCCCTGCCTGTGCTTTCAAAGCCTGCTTAGGACGGGCACCAGCTGTGCTGCCTTACACTGGGGAAGGGACAGTGTCACTGAGAGCAGCCAGGACTAAGTGCCGGGTTTCAGCTTGTGTTGGAGTGATGCTGACTGCACCCAGACACAGCTCTCTCATTGCAGCCTGGCTATGACCCATTAGAGTATCCCTCCCAGCTTGGGTCCCAGAAGGAGCCATTACACACTGCCCTTATGCATCCCTGTGACAGATAAGCTCAGCATGGGTTGGGGCGTTTTAATTCAAACTGCTTCCAAACTGCTGTATAGAGCTGCTATGTGTAACACAGTTTGTCTGTCTCTGATACTAAAGTGCACCCTTATCCAATACTGGAGGGGGCCATGAAGCTTCAGAGAGGTTGGCCAGAAAAGTTGTGGACTCTCTCTCACCTGAGATACACAAGAACCACCTGGACACAATCCTGTGCCATCTGCTCTAGGACAACCCTACCTGAGCAGGGAGGTTGGACCAAATGACCCCATTTTGGTCCTTTCCAACATGAACCACTCTGTGATTTTGTGATCCAGTGAAATCAGTGTTTACTTGAAAAAAGGCCAGACAAGTAGAAGACATCACACTACAGCTCAGTTAGGATGACTGTGTATCATTACTGTGACCAAGGACCTTTTCTCCCTTGACCCCTGCCAGTGACACTGGGAATATGGTACCATCGTGGAAACGAGAAAGCCACAGCAGAAAAAAAAAAAAAAGAAAGAAAAGAGGGAAATTACAGTAAGAGGAGCACAGGTTACATAGCACATAAACACATACAGTCCTTGGCACTGTCTGCTTGCACACAGAGACTCCCTGTCCCCAACCCAGTGCAGGTCTGGCTGCTGGCAATGAAGCAAGAATCCTCCTCCCACTGGCACTGCTGCTGGCACCTGGTGAACTGGTCAATCTGGAAATGGCAGTGACAGATCAGTGTTTGTGCTCAGTATGCTCACAGCCATGCCAAGCCAGCTGTTTTCCACATGTCTCTGCTATTTGCTCTGTCCAGCTCATTAGCTGGTGGTCAACACGAACAACAGAGGTACAGGGCACAGCTCTGGCTGACGCTGCTGGTCTCACGCCTCACCTGCTGCAAGTGTGGGCCAGAGCTGTTACTCCTCCCTCCACTGCTGCCAGCCCTGCCCACAAGGGAGCTCTCCTGGCCCTCCACTGCTCCAAGAAAGCAAAGCCCAGGGAGCTGGGGCAAAGTCATCTCTCTCCCCATCTGTTGGAGGCTGGATAAGCTTAGCCACAGCCTGAGATTTCACTCGAGGGACACCAGGAGCTGCACAACAAGCTTGTTACATGCAGATAAGGCAAAAGTCACATTTAATTGTGCATGAAATAAAAATGACCCCCAGGTGGAGGTGGCAGGGTCAGGCAGCTGAACCAGCCTTACTGGGGCTCTGTCGCTGCATCCTAATGCCAGTGCAATTTCCACAGCCTCCAGCTCCACAATCTCTCCTTTGATGTGACTCAGTGATCTTTTCAGGTGGTTAATTCCACAACCTGATCTGCTTTAGCACTGGAGAAGGTTTATACCTGACCTGAATCTCTGCTTCTTTACACTGAGCTGATGAGTCTTCATTTTATCCCTCACAGTTTTGTGTAAGGGAACCTGTTTTTCTCTCACTTATTTTCACATTTCAGATGTTTGTACAGCATTATTATATTTCCGTGGATTTTGGCTTTTTATTGAAGTGATATGAGAGAGGGGAAGAGAGGGCAAACCAAGAAAGGGATATTTAGAGCTCTCCATGATAAATTATGGGGGACACTGTGCAAATATTTGGGATGTGTATATGCTGATATCAAGGTAAATATGTGTAGGAGAATGTTGTATTTTTGTATTCATAAAAAAATGCACATACATAAGTACAAACCATTTTTCATCATAAAAATGCTTCATTAACTAGTTGCTCTTTTAGCCCTCTACGAAAAGTCTTCTTCCCTTGAAAAAAAGAAGGAATCCTTAATGCCTCTAATTCAGCCAAACTGAATCTCAATAGTCTCTGTGAGAGAGGACCAGGGAGGAGTTTATTCATTTACATGTCCCTTACTGAATCTTGTGAGCCATTTGTTCAGAGCACCTGATCCCAGAGCAGGATACTGGCACAGATGCCTCAGCAGCCTGATCCAGCCTACAGCAGGCTTTATCTATCTGCTTCTAATCCAATTTATAGATCATCTAGAACACAGATATTATCTGAATACACAGTAAAGGAGTCACAGAGCACAGCAGTGAGGGCTAGTGCCTGAGCAGATGCCCCATAATCTCCAGTGCCCATTTGTCATAATGACTTCAGCTTGTCTCTGTGCTTCTGCAGCAGGTAAAGCTGGGTCTCTCTAGGCACCCTACCAGACACCAGATACCCAGTGCTTCCCACAGGCGTGGGATAAGTGATGACAGCTTTGGCTGCTGCTCATGTCCTGATCACACTGAGGCAGGGGATGGCACAGTCCTGGGTTTTACTCGTCCAGTCCCTGAATCTCTGCTCTGCACAGAGGACTTGTACCCAGATATTTTTTGAGGGGTGAATAGAGCTCAAGCCCACACTTAAAATATGGCTCAGGCATACACACAGGACAGGTGCTATGCTGCTGTGTTGGGCTTGTGCAGACTGTTTGTGTGGCCAAGCAGGACTTAGGGTTGCAGAGAGGCAAAAGTCCAACACTTCTCTTTGGGGCCAGCTGCTGACCCATGAGACTGCTGATCGCTTTCCCTTCCCTTTGCAGAGTTTACCAACAGAGCCTCTCTCCAAGGCAACTCAGCTCTGTGCTCTTAGCTGATCTTCTCAGAGTTTACACTGAAAAAGGTCACAATTGTGCCATTCTCTGAGTGTGAAGCTCTGTGGTTTTCTTTCTGTGAAGCCTGAAAGGTATTTCAGATCTTGAACTGCTGCAAAACCAGCAACCCTCCCCATGATATAATTTTCAAAGGCACTGACTTAATTCCCAGAAGGCAGTGATAATGCTGGCTGTAATCAAGAGGGCTGTGCCTAAGAAGAATAAGAATTCCCCTCCAACTAATTTTTACTGCCTAGTTACATGAGAGCAGAGAGCCCTGCAGAGAGA
Source organism: Phylloscopus trochilus trochilus (assembly GCA_016584745.2). Taxonomy (NCBI): domain Eukaryota; kingdom Metazoa; phylum Chordata; class Aves; order Passeriformes; family Phylloscopidae; genus Phylloscopus; species Phylloscopus trochilus. Next base: position 39,442,958 of record WQNJ02000546.1, read on the forward strand.
GGGTAGAAAGGAATATTTCTATTCTCCCTCCCACCACCCCTGATAAAATCAGATCTGTCCTGGTGGGATAGAATAATGACTGCTTCCCACCAGCTTTATTTCAGTGTAATTGTAGTGACCAAAAGAGATAATCTCTTCAGTCTCAATAAGCTTAATTTACCTGTACTTCCTACAGCTAGTTCCTGTTTTAATCCTACCATGCTAAGCTTAAACAACAAAATGGTGAGAGGGGAAACCTGAGGGAAAAGTAATGATTTCTAGTTACTCAGAGTCTCCCTTTTGAGGGAATAATTTGCTGTGTTTGGAGGTGCATGTTTCCCCTATTGCAGGGAAATAGGAGAGAGCTGGCATTTCCAGTCATCAACTTCTGAAAGGCAAACTGAGTGCAGCCTGTCTGCTAAAATCTGGCGAGGACTGAATTATGCAGAGAAGGAAGGAGGACCATATCATTTGCACAGCATGTTATATATTTTCTTTCTCTGTGTTCTCGTTATGCCTCAGCAGTCTTCTCTACCAAAATACTGAAACACAATCCTTCCTTCTGAGAACACAGTGAATAATTATTTTCTAGCTAAATTCAATCCCAGGAAAGCCACTGATCTTAATGGCAGAGTAGCTGATTGAGCTAAGCCTCAATCCACTTAACGGCCAAATAATCCAAAGTCCGCTATTAAAATTTTCAGCAGAAGATGCTGGCAGGCAGGGAAAGACAGACTTTTGGTCTGTCATGCAATAAGAGTTACTGCACGAGACCATTCCCTTAAAACCCATGCTTCTGTGTAGCCAGGATGCCCCTCTGGCTGGTTGGACCTTGCCCACTGCTGCCAGTGCCCCTCCTGTCTGCGCTGTGCAGGGCAGAGCTGCTGCGGTGCGGGGGCCGGCGGGGCAGGCGCCTGCTGCTCTCAGCCACCTCCAACGCCTCTCCCGCAGCAAATGGCACCTAAGGGAGAACTGGAAAACACATTTGCCTGACAAAACTATTCCCATTCGCCTTCCGCAGGCTCTGGTGCTCTACCTCCTCTCTGCTACTGGCCTGTATTTGCTTTTTCTGCCTTCCATTCCTTCCCCACATCAAGAAGAAGGTGACTATTCAGGCCTGAATTGACATTGCACCTACCTGTTTATTACCTGTTTTCTGCATTCACAAATGTATCTGTGTTAATGCTTCTTAAATACTGGTTCTCCATTACGTATTGTATTCACTATTTTCTTTTCTACCTGTTTATTACCTGTTTTCTGCATTCACAAATGTATCTGTGTTAATGCTTCTTAAATACTGGTTCTCCATTACGTATTGTATTCACTATTTTCTTTTAAGTTTTAAATTTGTCTGTATTAAATATTTAGTTTCCCTAAGGTTGTTATATTCCTCTGTAATTTTATCATCTTATATGCATTTCTTTTGTTTCTTCAATAATAAAAATTTTCAGGACTGAAGGGACAGTTTGGCCGCTTAGGGAATGGCAGTTTTTCTAAGAGAGCTGCTGAGAAAAAGAAAACTGTATTTGATATGATTCCATATAAACAGAGGTTGACCTTATCTGAGCAGAGCCTTAAAAGGAAAGTCTGTTCAGTCTCAGGCTTGAGAGTACACAGACATGTGGACCTTATGTAAGTAGTAATAAGTGTTTACAACATTGCTCAGATATCTTCATTGTTCTTAGCTGTACTTTTGCAATACTTTTGTTTGTTCAATTTCCTTTCTCTACTGTAATCTTAATGTAGTCATAATGGATTTGATTATATGTTGTTGCTCATTCTTGGCTTATTACAAACTGCTGGCAAACAATCCATGGCTCAAATGTGCTCCTGCAAAATCAGCTGCTTAATAATGCCAAATAACAAACAAGTCCTTGGTGAAGAATCTGTAAACTGAACAAAGGGACCCATCTCTGCAGTATGCTAAACAAGCCTCTGCCTGAAGTTAGCAGCATGACTGACAGGTGAAGATAAAGGGCAGCAGTAAAGAAAACTGTTTTTTGAAGCTCACACAAAATGTTTTTTCTACAGAGCATGCATCACAAGTATAGCAGAAGTGCTATGGACTAGCACAGGATGCGTGAAAAGTTCTTTGGCATGACCTGGATGTCTGATTTCAGCCCCTCTTATGAATAACACCCTTGTCCCAAACTTAGTACAAAGCCTCACAGTGTGTTTGTTCTCTTCTCCTCCTGGGAGACAACAGTCTCGACAGAAGATGCCTATTTGTGAGTCATTGGATAAGAGAGATACCAACACTGGAATTTATAACAGCTCTGTGAAGAATCCAGCTCCTCATTTCCTTTCCATTTTTTCAGGCACTTATAACAAGCTCACATTTGGGGTCAGATGCAACACCATGTTCAATCCTGAGATTTTATTTCCTTTTTATATTTTTTTTAACAACAAATTTAAAATAGGGCATCTATTTATTAATATCACTTCTGAGACAGCTTGTGACACCTCTGTCACTTTTATCTACAATCTCTTGCCTTATGCTTGCCTTGTAAGCTCTTTGGGCCAAAGACAGGTTTTCTCTGTAGTGTCTTCAATTGCCAGAGTAATAGGAAAAAAGAATAGTAATTATAAGCTGCTGGTGTTTGTTCATAATAATAAATAAATACTGAATGTTTCCTCAAGTGAACAAAACCCCCATGTCTTGCTTTTAAAATCCTTAGATTTTAACTAATCGCTCATGGAGTCATTTTCTTATGCATCTATATGATTTAGACTTGCATCCCTGTGGAGGACATCTTGCAAGCAGAGACTGAAGTTTGTTTGGTAAAACACAAGCACGTGTACTCCTAGTGCTGAACTGGACCTCCAGGGAGCCAGAGATGGCTGCCCAGACACAGCTGGGTGACTCTGTGCTGATTAAATTGAGGGGTATTAATGCTAACTCTTCCTTTAATCTGCTCTTGTTCGTACTGAGTCTGAGCAATGGTCTGAAACATGACTGCACTCCCTGGAGCAGAGAGCCCTTTGTTGAAGGACTGGGATTATAGGTCCAAAGAGGGATTTCTTCAGCCTTACCTGCCTGAACCAGCCAACACCAAAACAGCATCAACATAAAACCTCAGCACACTGATTTTATACACACAGATGTATTTTCCAAACAAATCCATGCAATCCTTTCAGCTTTCCCCAAGTCTTGACTGAGTTGTGTTATTGTGGCAGCAAGCAGCACAATGTGTAAATATTAAAATGTCACCTCTCAGCAAGCAGAGCTGTGTGAGACACAACTGGCCATCAGTAGGACAGAGATAACATCATAGAATAGTTTCGTTTGGGCAGAACTTTTAAGGTCTCCTCATACAAACCCTCTGCAGGGAACAGGGACATCTTCAACTAATCAGGTTGCTCACAGCCCCATCCAACCTGACTAGGAATTTTTCCATAGATGGGGCATCCACCACATGTCTGGGCAACCTATTCCAGTGTTCTACCACCCTCATTGTAAAAAACTTGTTACTTATAGCTAATCTGAATCAATCCCCCTTCAGTTTTAAACCATTGCCCCCTGCTCTATCAAAGCAGGCCCAGCTAAAAAGTTTTTCACCCATCTTTCCTGCAGCCCCCCTTTAGGTACTGGAAGGTACCATGTCTCCCTAGAGCTTTCCCTTCTCTAGGCTTAACAACTCCAACTCTCTCAGCCTGCCTTCGTAGGAGAGGTGGTCCAGTCACTTGATAATCTTTGTGGCCCTCCTCTGGACCTGCTACAACAGGTCCATGTCTTTCCCATGCTGAAGAAAAACAGACATGTAGGAGGTCAGAAAATCCAGGTGGTTTCTTCCTATTTAAAATATTTTGGAACAGAGGTCAGGGCGTATGTTCTCTCTGAAAAGAAAATTGTCCTGATCCCAGGATCTGAGCACACTATCCACCGCCATACAACGCTGTCACAAACACTGGCATGTCCCTATATCCCTAGAGTTTAGCACATAGAAATGGCAAATACAAATACAAATGTACCATGACCAATTTTTATTCTGCAGCATTTACAATACCTGATGCCTTTGTCACACTCCCAGTATTTTCTTCCTGAGGCGGTCACTGAAACCTGCAGCAGCTGAGCTTACCTGGTCACTGATGAGGCAGTGCCTGCTCTGCACAATCCTGCATTAGGTTCCAGCTTTCTCCCAGGTGAAGTTCTGCTATGGCAGATGGGATACCAGCTCTCGTTCACGTCCAGAGGAGCTGAAAACAGCAGAAACTTTGCTTAATTGGGCTCTCACAAGAATGAACACTGGAAACGGAGAAAAAGAACCTTTTCTTCTTACAGGGGTGCTGGAAGCCCATCTGAAACAGCAAACTTACCTTTGTTTGTGTGACTACCTGGCCAGTGTGTTCCATCCTCCCTGTGTGTGCATGGTCTTGCTCTTCACACAGCCAAAGGTAGGTAAAGGCCAAATGACCCATGGGGCTGATCTTTGCCCAGCCAAGACCATAGGAGCTCATAGTCCTTCAGCCTGTATGGGGTAAATTTATACTCACTGACACTTAAGTGGAAAAATTTAATCTTGTTTACATGAGATTTCTACTCCTTCACTGTATTTTCCTAGAATCACAACCAAGAAATCGTACATGGTGTTCCACGTATATACAGCAATGCCTAAAAAAATGCAGTGCTGAACAAAAATGAAGATCTGTCTTCAGATTTTCTGCAAACCTTGCCTATTCTATTATTTTCAGCAACTGTCATCTGATCAGAAGTACAGCTTTCCAGACTAAAATGTATAGAATTGAAGGAAGCCAGCAAATGCTATTTTAGTGAGTGTATTATCTAAAGTAGGACTTCCATCTGTTTCAGACCTAATTATTACATCATCTTTATGTAGCTTAATTTACCATGAGTGAATTAAATGCTTGTGTGAGTGGTTCATACAATGTGAAACACAGCTGTGTCATTTTTATAGACAGAACAGGGCAAAATGTTCTCGACACACTGAATTTCATTTTTCTACTGTGTATACAAAAAAAACCTCTTTGTAGCAAATATTTTTCTCACTCTCTTAGTAATACACAATTGTATTTTGGAGAACCATACAGCATATACTCGGATTGCGATAAAATGCTGAGTATTTTCATCTGCCAAAGAAAAGACTGTGAGCTTAGTGATCAAAACAGCAGTCTCTTTGAAAATCATTCAGCTGGTTCTTCCTAACCTAGCTGTTGCCAAACAAAGACAGATTAAGATTAATTGCAGTAATTAAACAAAGGGACAGGCTACAGCATTAGTAGCAGCAATGTATTGCACTCATTGTTCCCAGATACTTTATTCAACAGGAAAACAGAAAATCACATGAGCTCTAGTCGATGTTATGCATATTTTCTATAAGCATTAACTCTTCAGCTGATACCAGTTACAAGGCATGTGCATGTATAGTTCGCTGCATGCAGCATATCACTCTTCAAAAATCCCTTTAGCTAGTAAAAGCAAGCTAGATTTAGCACATATTTTTTTACTAGATTATAACCCTCTAAAATAGTTTAATGGGACCAATTTTTTTAAACTACCAATTTTTTACTTGCATTTCAAAATTCATCTGACAAGCTGTAGTGAAAAGAGAGGTTTCTACCTCTTTTAGATAAGGGTCTAGGAAAAGCTCTTGTTTCAAACCAGATCAGGAGTAGTCACCATTTTATTTTTGCCTTCTCCTTATCCAAGATGTTTGCTTGCTTTTGGCTTGGGGTTGGGTTTTGGTTTTGTTACTGCTTTTTGTGTGTTTGCTTCAAAAGAAAAGCACCCTGCCTGAGACCAGTTTTGGTCACATCAAAGGTTCAGGTTACAGTGTCACCAGGCTCCCAGCAGGACACTGCAAATTAGCTATACTGCGTTCACAAGGCTTGGCTGTATATCCATTCTGAAAGCCAGAATATTGGTTGTTGTTTTCTCAGAAGGAGAAATGAAAAACTCTTGGATCTCTCTAATACACACCCTTGTTAGGCTAGAAAGCTAGACTTATAAACCATGTTCATATTTAGGATATTCCAAAGGATATAAATAGTCTTGGACCAATAGTTTACGGACTCAGCATAAATTCCATGTGTCTCTAAACTTCTGCTCTCGCAGGACTTTTCCCACCCCTTTTTTTCCCCACAGAGCTGGACATAAAAGCACTCTCATCTTAGCAAGACACGATCAGAGATTATTTCAATTAAATTTAAAAAAAATATTCCTCCTATGTCCACTTCAGTGTGGCACAGACACAACCTGTTTTGCCAGGGTTGGAACAGCTTAAGGCTTAGTCATTAGTCATTAGGACAGAAATACACAGGTTAAGAAATCAATAGGCAGTTTTGCAAGCACAGAGATAGCAGAAAATAAACAGAGCTGTACTCTAGGAAGCAATTATGTATTTTCCTCATTTAAGCTTTGAACTGGAGAGTGAATCTGATGGTGGGAATAAAACATTAAGCACAACTGAGGAGGGGAGAATGTGTCCCTTACAAATAATTTCCCATGAATAGCTGCCTGCTCTGACCTCTTTTGATTGAGCTATTTCTAGAGCTAACCCTCTGCTTGTAAATACTGATGCTAATCTTGTTTCAGAAATGTTTCATCTTGGCAAGGCATTAATAAACACTGTACCAGAAATGCTTGGAGTCCAGCCACACACAAGGCCTTGCTATAACAGATCAATCAATAGTGGAGGTAGGTGAAGTTTAAAGGATGTTCAGATGCCTTTGTGGATCTTCAAGCACATTTTGATTTAGCCAAGGTCTGGTTTGGCTTTCCCTTTGCACAAGAAAATTTTAGCTTGTGTAAATGCTCACAGAAAACAACTGCTAGTTCACAGGTTGAAGTTTGTTTGATGAGAAAAGAAAATTTGATTTGGTGGAGAGAACAAGATCTGTGTAGTGCAGTCATCCATCAGGACAGTACAGGTAAAGCAAGGGGATACCTACCCTCACTCCAGCTACAAATTACAGGAATAGCCATTGCACACTGTTCGCTAATCACATACAGAAAGGGGGTCCATTGTATAGTCCAAAAATGATTAATGTTTGTGGATTTTCCAGTCCTTAAAGGACTCAGAATCCAAGGTCTTTAAGATAATCTCATTCTTCAGTTGTTTTTGAAAGCCATAATATACAGATCACAGTCTGTTAAATGACAACCAAACTACAGGAAGCTGGCTCTTATTGCTGTGAATTATTATTACTACTACTTGCATTGCTGTTGACAAAGATTGGCAGCCTGGGCTAAACAACTGGAGACAGGTCCCCTCTTTGCAGGAAGTTCTGTAAAACATGCAACACAAAAAAAACCCGAACTCCCATCTAAAAAACTTCCACTCTCAATGATGCATTAAGGGGAGAGAGAGAAATACTACTTTTCCTTGTTCAGTGCATAGATATCATTGAACTTTCACCACTTATCTGAGGCTAAAGGCTGTCCTCACTTATAGCAGATGAGGGGTATTAATAGCAACAAGTGTCACTGGACGAAAGCGGTGAGTGAGTCTTTGGTACAGCCTGTTATTGATAAGACTCTGATCCCCTGCCCAGCTGAAGAACAAGACTACAGCTGCCAAACAAAGCGCTTTTGTTTGATGTGGTAGCTGCAGCCATGTAGGGAAAGGTGCCAAGTATGATTCTGAAGTAGCCTTTTAATAGCAGATAGCTAAAATGAGAGGTTGCTCTGAGTGGGAGCATAACACACACGGGGGGAGGCAGTTTTGCTTGATGTGTGAAAGCTTACTGTTTATACAAGCTGATGCACATGGCATTGCATAATTGTAACTGGATGCTTTTTTGTCTCAGGAGACATCTGAATTGTAGTCTAATCATTTGGACGTGACATCCTGCAGCTCCTATTAACAAAACAAAAGTTTTGAATTCTGTAAAGATATTAAAAATCCCAAATAGAGTTTAGCAGGAACCATGTTCACCTTTTCTTTCCATAGCTTTGCCTTAGACCCCCTATAACCAGCAGGATATTTGTGGAAATATATTTCAAGGTAAATTATTCACAATGCAGACATTAATGTTGTGATTCTGTTTCATTCCAATAAAATAAGAAATGTACTGTAGGATAAAAGTCAACAACTCATTACACAAGTCACCATCTAGTGGTATGTAAGAACATGAACTACTATTCCTTAAGTTTAGATGTAAAACAAACCTTATGGTCTTAGGGTCTTAAAATAACCTCTTCAGTGCTGCTCCAAATGAATTTTTGAGTATATATTTGGTCCATATGTGAATATATAATTTTTACATATATGTTCAGTATTTTAGATGTATGTATAGATGTAGTATAAAGAGATATTTTAAGCCAAAAATGGTGTTATTCTATGCAAAGTTTAGTTGAAATAAAGTTTTATGTCGTGTATTTAAAATGATTGAGCACAACAGTTTGTGAGGTACATGTTTTTTAGCCTTTTTCTCTTCTCTGTATGCATTTATTTGTGTGCCTTTCTATATGTGCATCTGTAGCTGTATTTATGTGCCTGTAACTGATGCTCCAGAGCATCCCATGGAAGGGGTCTGTATTTCTTACTAGCCAGCTGAGTTGCAGTGGCAAACTTGTGGTTTGCTAGTGCTGTTTGGTTACTGCAGGAAGAAGTGACATCTCCCTCACTGCAGCTATCTGTTCAGAGGGAAAGCTATTAGGACTGACAGAAAAGCTCATTCTTGCTCATTATATTCCAAGCCCTTACAGATGAGGCAATTTTTCACTCTTCTCAGTTGTGATAAAAGCTGAGGACAAATACAGCATTATACTCTATTCAGCCTGTATCTAAAAATGTTCTGAATTTATTTATCTCTGAAGAAAAGCTGTATGCAAGCCAGCACTTTTTCTCTCCCCCAGTCTACCTTTCCTATTTGCATTTATATTTAGCATTATTTCACTTGGGGCCAAATCTTTGAGACATTATTTGACTTTTACCCAATCTTCCTTCCTGCATTAGTCACCATATGAGATTTGTCTCACAAAGGACTAAATTAAAACTTTGCAGAGAGGATGTGCACTAGAACTTCCTGATGAAACAAAAACCACTTGGCAAACAAGATATGACAGCAGATTTCAAAGGTGCACTGATGGCAAGCCATAACATTTCTGTTCCTGGGCTTCCAAAATGCCAGAGGATACATGGGATGGAGCTGGAGGCAGAGAAATGAGATAGGCTTGGTGCAAGGAAGGATGATCTGCAAATAAACAAGTATGATTAGCACTTGACCATGTGCAGCTTTTGTTGCTTGTACCCCCACAGAAAGAGCAGTATGACCTGCCACAGAAGCCAGCAGCAGGTGCTGACCAAGGCCAACTCACTCTTTTCCCCACAAGGCTGCAAAGAGCAAGAATTTGACCATGTCATGCTATTCTAACTATCCTCTACTTTTGGGAGACATTTATTATGGAGATCCCTAAAGTTAAGGCATTGTGGTGGCAGATCTTTCACTGGTGAGCAATGCAGTGATTGAGCCAGGCTTCATTAAAGGCAAGATCACAAAGGAATGCAATGAAACTATCTTATAAAACACCAGGTGAGCTTTGGGGATGAGACTTCCTAAAACCAAATCTGCGAAGCAGGGGCTTTTAAACACTTCTACCAATTTTCAGTTCCTGCCTCCTTGTACTGAACCTGGAATAAGGGGAAGAGAGAACATTTTCTATGTGGACTCATGCACTGGATTTGGTTCCCTCAGAGGCAGGATACTACACATCAGCTTAGTCAGATCCATAGTCAGGACCTATCTATCTATACCACTCATACTGCTTTAAATGCAAAACAAACAAACAAATTACCTTGAATTGTTGTATTTAGCTAATATAGTTTAGCTCACATTTATTTTAGTTTAGGAGCAGGCATATGGCCATTTACTTCAGCTCAGCTCAAAAGAGGTAACTGTTTAGGTCTTAGTTGTCTTCTTGAATTTTAGAGCCTGCCTGAGTAGTTCTCCTTGGAGTCTGGGAAGGGGAAGAAAGCTGAAAGAAGAAGGTCTCAGACTCAGTAATATCCCTGCCTCAGATATCCTAAGAACCCTGATGCCAGTAGGAAAAATGCAGATTCATACTTCCCCAGATTATGAACTAACCTTAAAATTCAATTCGGTTCTCTCCTGAAGGAATTTCCTGGGTTTCTGTACTATTTTCTTTTTAAAGGTATGCAACATTACAAATGGCCAAAGGCACCTCTTGCCTGATGTCTACTTTTTACCTGATCTTTTAAAAAATAGCTTTTTGCAGATGGCATGTCAAAGGCAAGACAGAATACTTGAAGTTGGGGGTTTGTAGCACAAACACAGAAGAGTTAGAAAACTAGAAGAAAAGAAAAAAGGTGGATTTAGGAGATGCTAAGCCTCCACTGCAATACTGAACAATTGAGGAAGTTGAGTAACAAGGATAAGCCTGTCAGATCTACAAGCGGTGTAAACTGTAAAATAAACTTTACACTGTTACATTGCCAGTGTAAACTGGCATTACTGAGGTAAATTCAGGGGCACTGCATTGATTTTCACCACTGAGGACTGAGGACTGAAACTAGGGAGGAATGTGTAACAGCCTTGTGAGGCACAGATTTTATTTTCTGTGGAGAATATTGTTTCAGTCTCTCCCACGGTTTGTCAGTGACTGCTCCCTGGTGAGAACATGAAGAAATTGTTAGGTCTATTAACCTTAACAAATGTAAATATGAACCCAAAATGTGGAAAAAATGCTTAGATATGAGATGAATTTCATTCTAACAGACTGCACAGCTAAACAGTCACTTATGCAGCCAACCCAGCAACAGCAGCCACTGAGAAAGAAAATGGTTCACCTCATTCCTTTCAGGTTGTCCCTCCTTTCTCTTTCTTGTTGAAGGAGCTTGGAGGCACTCATGTGATTTATTCCAAATAAATTACCTTGCAAATGCAGGTCTTTCTTCTTCAGTCAAGACTGCTACTCACAATTTTTCTATATAACTGCAAACAAACCTTACTCACCAATTCACTCACAAAGCTGCTGCTAGGAACAAAGCATATGCTCAGTTCTTGCAGCATCTGACTTGAACCAGGAGATGTATCCCCATATTTCTGCTCCCTGAAAGAATGGCATGTCCCATGCTCCCCATCCCACAGGGAAAGAGGCTGATAGAGGCTGTTTCTGATCATGGGGAAGTGTATGGCATCAGACTAACACCAGTGCTGCAAGACTGCTTGGAGCATGACTTAGTTTGGGATGGAGTCCATGTTTACATTTCCCATAAAAAAATTTGCAATAAAAACAAGTAATCAAAAAGAGACTTTGCCCACATTTCCATGTCTGCAGTCATACAGGAGGGCCTGAGGGATCCCATTGCATTAGATTGGAATACCAGGAGCAGTGTGAAATGGCCTATTTCTCCACGTTGTGAAAAAGCTTTTACAAAATTGCTTCCTGCAAGGATCATTACCCTGGAAGGGCTGGGATGGGACTAGAGGGAGAATTGGACTAGGGAATTCTTTACTTGGCAGATCCTCTGCATTTCCTGCCAATGTACACAGGCATGCTTGCAAGAAATGCAGGAAAAGCTCACACAAAGTTTCTGTCTGCACTGTAGGATTGGGCAATACCTGTGAAGCAACTCTGCAGTCAATCTGCAGCTTGAGGCAGAGAGAAGACACTGTTTGGTGGTTTATGCTCTCAGATTTACTTTTCTAAGGTCCAGATTCAGAGACAGAAAGCTGTGCACTGCAGTTTTTAAGGAGTCAGAGGGTGGATTCTCCTTGGTGTTCCCATGGCCCAGTTATGTACTGAGCAGGAGAACCCTCAGGCCTACAGGCTGTAGAAGCTGAATGTGCTCCAGCCCATTGACCTGTGTCTCTGCATCTCCAGCTGTGCCTCTGCTGCTGCCTCCACATCAGCAGCATGGCAGACACTTCTGCATCTCAGCAGCTTCAGTGCCAACCTGATGTCCCAGAGAGGATGGAGTTAATCTGAGGGACTCAGAACTCGTGCACTGTCAGCTCTGTTAGAAAGGAAATGCCTTCCAGCCAGGGGTAAATATTTGCCTGTCAAACCATCTAAGTGCTGGGGCTGTGGCTGAGAACTGGGAGTCCAAAACTGGAGACAGGAGACTGAAAGCAAAGTAGTGAAGAGAGACTCAAATTTTGTCTTTCCCTTGACTGGATCATCAGTTACCTGTGAAGGTTTTCAACCTCCAAGGTCTCGTTGAGGGCTCAGGCATTGGTATTCTGCATTCATTAGCTGGCAGGAACACATCTTTCTCATACTGCAGGATAGCAATAGAAAACAGGATTCCCTTTGCTCAACAACCAAGTATACTAGGATACTTGCCCAGACAGCAGACTTTGAATTTCTGAGAAATAAAATAATAAATAAAATAAAATAAAATAAAATAAAATAAAATTCCAAAGCACTAGGAGAGTTGCCTTTATATGCAAGAATATTAATGAATATTTTCCATACTATAGTGGCACAAATCTCAATGGGACTAAGATAAAAAACAGGACTAGATTTGTCAGAATAACTTTAATGTACATGGACATTAGATTCCTCTAGCTCCAGTTGCATTTGGATCCAAAAAAAATGTATACTTACTGTTCTTTTCTTCCTTTAGAAAGAAGGCATTTAAACATCAATGGAGATTTTGTTTCATTTTGGAGCTTTCTTGCATTTTTCAGTTTCCAAGTCAGAGGTAAAATGGGAGCCCTTCATTTTATTTAGCATGAAATGAATTATAAGAAAGTGGCACCTCTAGGAATAAAATGTCTTCAGTCTGCATGTTCATGTAAGTGTAAAACGTACTGCAAGGCAGATTGCTTCTCCAATTTCACTACACATTAGTAATAAAAAAAAGTGGACTCTGAGGAGAACTGAGCCATGAGCTGTGTGATTTGAACAGCTACACTGACACACAAAGAAAAAAGTGCAAAAGTTCAAGACAGTTCTCTATTAATAGAAAAATAAAACAGCACCCAGAAATGCATAAAGAGGCAGTAAAGGAAAGATTGGATGACATACATGGTAAGAGCGAATCTAGACAGATTTCCATTTGAAAATTAATAAAGGCTCCCACTTTAACTAAATCAGGGGAAGGGAGGGAGAAACAAATGAGCAGACAGAGGAAGGGAGGAGGGATCATACACATTGCAATGTACAGTTATTGGTACTTGGCTAAAATACAGTGTTGGAATGAATGAGAACTGATACCAAGATTCTAATTTACAATACAGAGATACAGAGAACATTCCGTCGGTGTTTGGTAGGAGGGAAAACTAATTCCTGAGTTATTCAGAAAGCACTGATAGCCTGTTTATAATACCCACATCTGTCACACCACTCTGTTGTAATTACACTTCCCTTGATGGGAAAGAAGAAGATTATGTACATCCCCAGGGAAGGATGCACTCATGAATCTGCAGGCAACATTCAAAGAACAATCCTCTCAGAACTTGCCTAATTCAAGAAGCAATAGAGCATACTGAGCCACTGAGCCACATTTCATCATAATAAAGCTAAACAAAAAGAAGAGACATACTTAACACTGAGCAGACCTTTGATACCAAAGTAAAGGAAAAGAGATGGAAACTGGAGGAAAATACCTAACTAATACCTAAATAACTCCTTCTGGGCTACCTGCAGGTAATCCAGGTATTATGGTTCTCAAGGCTGGTTCTCAAGGATAGAATAGAATAAAACATCTTAGGAAGAAGTCTTGCTTCCTGAATGTCTTAGCAGACAAAAAATCAAAACAACTGTGTATCTCTAACTCCCACTTGAAAAGCACCAATCTGAAAACGCCTATCCACCACAGAGAAAAAAAAAAAAATTAGCACTCAAACATACTGAATATTTATGAATATTTCCTGCTGTTCATTCTACTTTGAGACAACTGAAAACAAGCTATAGCATTTCCAATTTAAACTTGATGCTCAGTGATCATATTATGGGTTGTCCATGTAGCTCAGCCTTAGAAAAAAGATGTGGAGAATCAATAGGGTTCTATTCTAATGATGAATCTGTAATAGCTCTGAGTAGCTTGTTCTCTTCAACTGATACCATCAGTATGGTGGCAGTGCCAAGGAAATGACAGACTTGAGCCTTTGCAAGATAATGATCACATTCACTCCTGTTTAGAAAGAAAAAAAGGATTAAGGGCGCATGATTTTAGCACAAGCAGCAAAATAGCATGTTACAAACACTATATTAAAAAAGAAGTGGGGGGAGGGGCATTGGGAATGAAACTGGAAACAAATATTATTGCTGGACCTTGGTTATTTGGGTGAGCTGTGAATTGGTCCCTCGAGACTTCCTCTGGCCCCCTCGCTTTCCCCCAGATATCCTGTAAAGACATTTGTAAAAAACTGCTTAGAGGTGCAGCTACCTGGCATCCACATTTTCTTGTTTCAAGGAGAAAATCAGACAGTACCACCTCTTTGCTGTTCCACCTTTGTCTCTCTGTAGAAGAATAAAAATGCAGCACATGCCAGAAACTGCCCACACATCATCTCAAAACAGCCAGGAGAGCTATGTGGGTGCAGGGGCAAGGCTGGGAATCAGTATTTTCCTCTAGATGAAGGTGATGTGACCAACCCTGCAGCACAGGGTTGGTCACATCCAGCACAGTTAGGTCATGAGTCAAGACCTTGAAATAATGCTCATTCAGTTCCCAGCGGTAAAAGCAACAAGCCTTTTCCTACACACCACATGAAGGTGTAGTGTGATTGTCAGAGCCTTACACTTTGAAAAATTAGGGAATTGGCCAGCAAAATGGGGACATGCAGACAGGCACCTGCCACATGTGCCTTCAAGACTGCAGGTGCACAAGTACAACAATGTTGTACCAGTACAACATTTCACAGCATTTTTATTTTATTTTCATCCCACATCCCCATCATCCCATATGAAAGAGGTCCATTGCAATTAAAGAGTACACCAGCTGTTTCCATGTTGCAGCTTTGTGGGTTTGCCCTGGTTTATGCATATTGCATCTGAATTAATGTACACCTTAGCTAATGTGGGATCTCATGTGTAAAGCATCACATAAAGAGAAGTTCATACATCCTCTTTGCACCCTGAGACTATAATCTATTTACATCCCACAGGCTTTTTAGTTTCAGATGTACCTGCACAGGAGTTTTACTTCTCTCAGGCTTCTATCTGCACTGTGGCTCTTATTGTTCTTCTCTCCTGTAGCTGGCAAAAGAAAGCTGTAGCATCTTTGTATTTTATGCCTTGTCTATAAGATCTGTGGCGGTGTACCACGTTCAGAGAGTTTGAGGCCAGAGGGGATCTTTAGCTCATCAGCTACTGCTCTACAAACTGTCCTCTGAGTAACTTGTCACTGCCAAAAGATGACACGTCTTCAGAGAACATGCCTGTTCTGGAAGTCGTTGAAAGATGGAGAATCTATCACTTCACCAGATAGTTTGTTTCAATCACTCCTACCAGAACAACCTATGTCTTGCTTTTAGTTTGAATTTGCTGTCCTTTAGCTTGATGTTTTTTCTGTACCCTTGTTTGCTGGATTAAGTAGCTGATTCACTCACTGGTGAATCTAGTGAGTGATACTAGTGAATATACTAGTATTTTCTCCCTAGTATGTGACAAAGGAGTTACTTTTCTTATACATTCATTCTGTAGTGCCCAGTATCAAAGGCATGATCAGCCTTTATAGTGCTCCTCCTCAGAGAGAAACAAGTTAGATCACTTCTATCCTTTTTATTTATTCAATTAAACATTTTTGCTACCAAAATAAAATTGGGTAATTACTCCCTGGCTAACTATCCTTCTTGACTGCTTTTATAGTTTCACTGACCTGTCATGGTGTGCTACTACCTGGAACAATGTGCCAGGAGTTAAATCAAGTATTAACCAGCAGAGGCTGACATAAAATGATGAAAAAAGTATTCATAATTTCAGCTACTATCAAAGAGAAGTCTGGACTGCTGGTAACAGCAGTTAGCAAAAAATTTGACATGCTTCAGGGCATTTTCAGTACTTACACTGAGTGACATGCTCACTGTGATGGCTTAGTCTAAAAAATATGTTGTCTAAAGCACAATTGTGCACTTTTGGCATAGCAGCATTTCAGAGCTAGCAACTGGGTGGAAACATGAAAGCACCAACATGACCTTTTCAGTTTCCCTGTAAAAGCCAACATCCAGAGACAGCTTCAGAGGCATTCTCATCTTCCTGTCAAAGTCAGAGGTGTAGAAGTCTGCATGGGCTGAGCAAAGCTCAGAGTGCTGGGAATGCCAGCTGTTTTCTCCATCCCTGGAGCTCCAGGGACACCGGTCAATGCAGAATCTTGTCTCTCAAATCAGCCCTCATCCTTGCCAGGTGCCTGCAGGCAGGTCTCTAGCTCTGGAGGACAAGACTGTCATTCCCACAGAGAACTTGATTGCAGATTTTTTTTCAACCAGCCTAATTTCATTGATCCTGCTTAAGGGCAGGCCACTACCCACAGTTTCATCAAGCAAATTGGAAGGGAAGACAACTGAAATTGAGAATGTGGGTACTGGTGGGAGTGCCTTTAAAAAATGGTAAAAAGTTATGTTAAAAGAGAATCAGTTATCTACACAAAGTGGTTGGATTTACCAGCTATAACGTGAGTCACTTTTAACATCAGAGCACCTTAAATTCACTACGGTGAATTTATTCTAGTAAGACAAATGGTTTCATTCCTGATTATAATGTCGAAAGCAAGAGTGTATAGACAAAGACAACACAAAGTCATCCTGAGCTGCACTTTACATTTGAAATCTCTCTTAGCCTGGGCTCTTTGAAAGATATTACACTGTCATCCTGAATTGCTAGTTCTTAGATTTCAATGATCGTTTAAAAATGTACAGAGTTAGTCCTAGCCATAGGGACAACCACCTGGAAAAACAAACAAACAAAGAACCAAACCAAACAAAACACCAAAAATCCAATAAGGAACCCTTATAAAAGTACTGTTTCATACCATCTAATTTTCTTCCAATGTACATTTGATGCCCTCATCTAAATAACTCCATTGTCATAAAATTCAATTTTAAAATTTAAAATTATATTTATATTTTCTTCAGTTCATTAAAATCTGTTTGTGTACGACTGAAACTAACTTATTTGAAGTGCTGCCTTAAAAGAATTGATACTCAGCATCTTTTTTTGCAAAATGTCCAAGTTTGTTCACAAAAGAAAAATATTCTTCCTAGTCCTGGATTGCAAAATATAAACTTCGGAGATATGGAACAACTTTGGGGGGAGGACAGAATGTTAGTTTATTCCAAAATACAGATTTCCATTCATGAAATATGAAAACAGCTTCTAATATAAGTTCAAGATTTTCAGGCTCTTAATTTGCAGGGGTTTGGAGATAACCACTTTGCAGAGAAATTCCTCAACATTTCTAAGCACTCAAGGACGACAAAATGACAACTGCCACATAATTCAACAATGAGTTTGGCAAAAATGCAAGAGATAACTTAAATTTTCATCATATGCATTCAAAGCTGTATAATGAGCCATATGCAGCTTCCCTTTTTTATACTATGCGGTATATGGACTGATATTATTTAGAGTAATATTAATTTTCATGCTATTTTAATATGTACTGTGTTATGGCTAATTATTTTTTGTATCTTCCAGTATTCTTGGTGTGATTCCCTATTGCCTTCAAAGGAAGCAACAAAGTAGAGAACAATTATGGTACATTCATTAAGATAGTTACACATTGTCTTGGTTTGGAAAGACAGGTTATCTGCCAGGGAAAGTTGAAGCTTCTCCTGGAATGGAGAATGTAAACCCGTTCCCTCCAAATTATTATAATTTTGCAATTAGGGGCTTTCAGGCAAAGATATGGGAATAGGAATAACATTTCTTTACTAGGAATATTAAAAAATACAAATACACTAGTACAAAAAAATTGAGCAAGCAAGCAAACAAACAATCCTAGAAACCCTGAGGGAGTCAGAGCTACAACTGACACCCTGTTGGTCAGGGTGTTGGAAGCAGTCCACAGTAAGTCCTCCTGGAGTGGCAGATGTGGTTCTGTTGGAGCAGAGATGATCCTGAGAGAAAAAGGGTCCAGTGATGGTGAGAAGGGTCCAGTCTTCCTCTGAGAATCCGGCGGAACCAGATACCTCGTGTTCCTGTGTCTCAGTTTTTATCCAGGTAGGAATGCTTGGCTCCCCCTCCAATGGGTGGAGCATCTCACAATGGGATGATGGAATGTGTCATGTCCTTAGTGAGCCTTAATGGCCCATCAGCAGAAAATATCCCCCTGGAGGGAGGGCGGGTGGTGAAAGAGATAAGAAACACTGCCCCACCTGGTTTTAACAGTTGGCCCATTATCAGAAGGCATCCACCCCCCTCCTCCCAGAGTTACAAGAGATAAAGAAAAACATCTCCCCAACTGCTTTCAACAAATGAAATAGAATACACATTTTTGGTTCCATAACCCAAGACACACGTAGAGCTGGGAACAGCTATTGGAACATTTTAATATTTCTAGGTGTTAGGATATCAGTGGCGTTTTTAATTAGAAAAAAAAATTTAAAACCCTTTTGTGATTACCAATAGAAAAAAATTATTCACACCTTATCGAGATGATGTGACCTGATGTTCTGCACTTCATTACTTCTGAAGCAGTCACTTCACCACTTTCTGCACTCTCCTGTTTTTTAGCAATAAAAAACTTGTTCTTTTAAACTATACTGCACTTCTGTTTGTTATGAATTCCACTCTTATGCTGGTTTACTTCTGATTGGCTATGTTGAACAATTGAGGTTCTTTGCAATAACTACAATAAGCCTTATAACAATTATTGCTACCTTTAAGGATCCTGCAAAATTATTTTTCCATTTATTTGGGAAAATTGCAAAGCTCTTTCCACTTAGGGAATGCTTTGTGATTTACTGAAGAAATTACTACTGCCATCAGTGCCAAAATTACGACCTCTATTAAGAATGTAGTTCAGCCAATGAAAAATGCTATGGTGGTTAGACTTAATCTGCCTGGTCTGTACTGAGACAGACATTAGGTACTGTATTCTATATATAACAAGCATGATTTAGTCATAATAAATATATGTGATAAAATGCTCTTTATTTTCTGGGAGCTTGAATACACACACTAATCTTAGTAATAATACTTCAAAGTAGATTTCAGCTCTACTGAAAATACATATCATACTTTTTCGTGAGGGTTAGAAATCTCTTAATATAAAATAAAGAAAGAAATAGAAGATGCTGTGGTTTAAAAAGTTCTTCACAAATGTAAAATTATTTTTTTGGAGGGAGATAATACTTCACAGCTGTCTAGGCAGGTTTGACTCAGTTGTTCAGAAGCACCCCCATGTCAAAGTCCCCTGCCATCCCCAGAGGAGGGGGTGAAGTTTGCAATAAGCCCTGCTGTAATAATGTCTGGAAGACCTGTCTGAAAATCTGTGCTTCACAGCTCTGTTATGCACACAGTAGGTACTAATATTCAGCAATAAAATACCCTTATGTCTCTTTGTGTCAACTGCTTCATTTTTCTGTAGCTATTAAAAGCACTTCACAGAAGATAGCTTTTTTCCTTTTTGTGAATTGATCCTCACCTGGGTTACAAGTAGAAGAAACAGCAGAAGTTAATTATGCAGTGCCATATCTGTGATTTTGCTTCAAGGTAGTCTTGGGAAAACTAAAAAAATCCCAAAGTAATGTCTTTGCTTTGTAAACTTTGTCAAAAGGTTTTGTTTAAAGGCCTGATTCCTGCAGGCTGAGTCCTACAATGCAAGCAGGGCTTTATTGAGCAGTTAATTCCATAGAGCAGTTCTGCAGAGGTTTGATGGACTGGCATCAAGGCTTCTGCTTATGCCTGTAGAAGACCAAAATGGGAGGTGGGCTTTTAATCCCAGAAAGAGTCTTGGGAACGCCACCTGGCACTACATTTCTCTCTTTTTTCAGGTGTTCCCTTTCCTCATCTTTCTTGTCTTCTTACTCTATAACAAGGGAGTTTTGATAATAGAGAACTCTTACTCAATCATAGCTTCAATTATTAACATCCTTCTCCTACTACCTCGTTTTCTGGCGTTGCATTCTAAACTATCACATACAAAACACCTCTATCGCCACACTGGGAATGTCCTGAATTCATAGTCTAGGCATGTTCTTGAAATAGTATGTTTTTTCTGCTTAAAATGGTCCAAGAGACAACATTCCCACAGTGCTCCATAAAGTGTATATCATAAATCACAGTCACCGCGTGCATACCCAAAGCAGATGTGGTGCATTAGAAACACAGATGACCGAGCACTTTGTCAAAACTGCCTTTCCTCTCTCGTTATCTTTTCAAGAAATTCATGAAGACCAGACCTGATACTGGGAGATTTAGGAATTTTTTTCAACAAAAAACATGAAATTCTCTGGGGCTTGGTGAAATACCCATTTTTCTGTTTACATTACTTTTTATATATTTTTGAAGAATAGATGTTTTTCTACCACACATAAGGAATTTATACTGGTTATGTTTTCTTCTCAAAGCTGAGATATTCTTCCCTCAAGAGGATTTCCTTTGAGTAATTGCCTAACTGGTGGCCACTGAGCTGTAATTACTCCAGATGAAACCAATTGTCATCATTCCTTACAGCGCAAACTGCACACCAAACACTCCAAATAGCATTCCCATTAGTCATATCTCCAGCACAACCTGCACATT
The DNA here is from genome assembly GCA_016584745.2 of Phylloscopus trochilus trochilus. Taxonomy (NCBI): domain Eukaryota; kingdom Metazoa; phylum Chordata; class Aves; order Passeriformes; family Phylloscopidae; genus Phylloscopus; species Phylloscopus trochilus. The sequence goes on from WQNJ02000546.1 coordinate 39,463,554, forward strand.
TTTCCTGCTGAAAACAGATATTGATTTGACACTGTGCTGAGATGATATGATGTATAACTGATTGTACATTTCTGTACAGTATTAGATTAGACTAATGCACCCAGGTTTTCAATCTAATTATGTCTGCTCAGCTGATGGAGAGAGTTGTACCCTTTGCAATTGCCTTGGCAATTGCCAGTATCACTTTATGATAATCTGCTTAGAGTAAAAGAATCCTAGTGCAACAGGAATAGGCTGAGTTTCTTCCAGAGCTTTTCTAATGTCACTTGCATTTTAAAGGAATATTAGGTTTTTCTCCATTGGTAAATAACCTTTGAATCCTACATGTGAAAAATCACAGAAGAAAGTAGTCAACATTTTCATGGTCTTTGAAAGAGTGTATCACATTGGCTGTCTATCACTGTTCCATAAGTGCACTCTGTTATGATTTGGTCTTGGCAATTTATGATGATAAATACTTGAATTGGGCAGCTGGCCCTGGATCTGGACTCAAGATTTCCCCCAGTGTAGGATTAGCTAATATATCTCTTTTTACTCCCTGGACAGTACTTGCTTGATAAGGTATACAGTCACAGACAGTCATCTTAAGTTTGGCAGGAAAACTAGGTGGTAAATATTTCATTAATGTCCAGCTGGAAAAAGAGAGGAACAAAACCAAAATGAGCAGGAGACAGAAAGGACAAATGGTCTTTGATTGTGTGTAGCTCCATTTTTAAGAAGAAAGGAATTGCCAAAACTCCATAGAATACTTTTTTGATATTGTTTATTATCTATTACTTCTTAGTAATAATCTAAGTCATATCACTTTGCTCTCCTAGTTCTTGGCAAAAGTACAGTAGTACAACCTGAAGCATGTCAGGGAAAGAGGTTCACTTGAGCATCTTTTGGGTCTGTGAATGATCAGGATATGAAAAGAATGCTCAGCTTCTGTGAAGCAATATCCAAGTAGCTAAACAACACTTTATCATCAATACACAAACCAGAAAAAAAAGGAACAATTCCCCCCCATTTGGACTTTTTTTTTTTTTTTTTTTTTTTTTTTTTTTTTTTTTTTTTTTTGTGGGAAACCTCATTACAAAATCAGTGTGATATTGAATTTACAGTAAAATAGATGAAGTTTGTTTTGTCCTTGAGAAAATGGACAAAAGTAGCAAATTGTCAGGATGGTGGTCAGCCAACAGTTCTGAAAGAGCTCACCAATGAAATAGTTTGATTACTGAAAGTGGTGGATAATGTTCTTAAACCTGCCTCACACACCTGAAGACATCAGATCTAACTGAACAAAAAACACTTTCAGGGAAAACCGTGGAAGTCCAAATATGGAATCCTGATGCCTGTCCCTGGCTCCAATAGCATGCTAATATCACAAAGAACAGACACCTGGATAAATACGATCAGTTAGGGAAGAGTCCACATGTTTTGTTTTAAGGCTATGCCTTACCTTGCAGGCTCAGTGAAGTTTGAAAAAGTCAGGAAGGAGTTGAATAGAGTGAACTGGCTGGTGTGGTGTATCTGTCCTTCTAAAGCAACTTCAGTAGATTTCTTTATATTTAATTTCCCGAGCGTTTCTAATAAACATTAAAAAATAAGAGAAGAGGAGTGAATAAATGTGATGGTGGGCAGAAACCAAAGAGGTGTGTGCAGGAGCCTGTTCTGGTCACAATATTGATAAATGTTAGTGAAGAACTGCAAAATTTACAAGACTGAGTGACTGTAGATCACAGCAGTTGATAGCTTTCAGTATAGATAAACATAAAGGGGTGAGCCCTGGACAAAAGGACTCCTAATGTCACACCTTAAATGATGAGCTCTGAGCCCAGTGCTAATATTCACAAGTGAGATTGCTCCATGAATATATCAGTGTATCTGTCAGTAGCAGTCAGAGATAAATAAAAGCTAAAATTGTAGGCATTACTAATAAAAATAGAGAGTGTAATAGCCAATGTTACTGTAACACTGTATGGATCCATGGGTTGCCTACAATTGGAAAAATATGCAGTTTTCTGGGAGTTTACCTGTGCCAGAAAATTTATATTAGAATTAGAAAAGGTGCCAAGAAAAGCTTGAAGGATAATCTGAAATGGAAAATACCTTCTATGAAAGAAGCAATTGAGCAGGCTATGACTTCTGATCGGGGGAAAATTATCCAGAAAAATTATGAGTGCTATACAATGGTAATTAGAAAGGAACTGTGAGCAGTGTTGTCTACCACAAGAACTGCAGATCTCCAAATGGAGCTGGTGGGAGCCAGATTCAGAACAAAAAGCAAAGGAAATGGTTCGTTGTGCACCATGTACCCGCCAAGCTGAAATACTTGTCAAAGGATACCATAGAATTAGGAAGCATTTATATGATCTCCTTTTGTTCAGCAATCTATTGGTAAGTAAAAATGTGATCTTGGGTTAGAACCATCATACAAATCCATATGTCCAGACCTGCTTTTTGGTGGTTATAGATTTGGTGCATTGATTAGGACCTGGAAAAAGGAAACAAAAAGCCATAGCAAAATGACTACTGAGGAATAAATAGTGCTGCAGATAAATCATATACAGGACATTATTTTTCTTTTTCTTTAATGTCATGAGTGTTTTCTGAAGAGGCAGGAGTCCTACTGTTACTCCCGTAACTAAGACCATCAGCAACAGAGGGCTGTCTATCAGGGCAGGAACCTGCAGACTGGAAGGCAGTGAATCATTGATGCTGTGTTCCAGGTGTTTTTAAGTGGTAGAATAAGAAGTTCAGGGCCCTGGAGAGTTGGTACAACCAATTTCCTGCTGTGGATTGTAAATCAGGGAAAGCAGCTTGCAATTAACAAGGGATGTTGCAGGTCTTGTCAATGTACTCTGTTTTACTGATTATTAGAAAGGTCCAAAACCTCTGGGTCAAATTGTTAGTGAATGTAAATCTCAGTCAATTAAAATTAGAGTATTAAAATTTCAGAATCAGGTAAAAAAATAAATCCCATGAAAAGGGGAAAAACAATCATAAAACCTGGTCGAAAGGAACAATTCCCCCTCTGCCTCTCCTGACTGCCACATATGAGTGCTCCAGCTTCACAGAAAAAAAAAAAAAAAAAAAAAAAAAAAAAAGCTCTGTCCAGTGAAAGGGTCATTGGCTACATAGTAATATGCTCTACTGTCTTGCACCCATCATTTTTTACCAAAAAAAAAAAAGCATTAATGTTTTTTACCTTTTGTCATCACATCCAGAAACTGGAGCTTCAGCTAAAACCTCTTGAAGTCAGTGAAGGCAGTCATTGACTTCAGCTGGCATTGGAACAGACTCTGAGAATGTAAATCGCCTGCTAGCAAGCTAAATAAAGATCTGGGTTCAATTCAAGTTGAACACAGATAAATTTAATAGTACTGGCATCAGTGAAGTTATACAGGTCTGCAAGCACATCAGCCTTCATTCTATTTGTTGCTGTTCAGTTGACTTCAGTAATTCATTCCATGAGGTAACACATCAAAATGGCATTTGATAATGATTTTCACTATCAGTGAAGGCATGAAGCAGAAGATTAAGTAGAAATCAAAGTTTCCAAGGGTTAATAATAATATCTTACAAATGGGAAAGGATATTTTGCACCGTTTATGCCATGCAGAGTGTTTCAAAAAATCGAAGCCAATCCCTTTTTCAAGACAGCACTAAGTCAAGCCCTATCTAGAAAATGGTACATTTATTAGAATTTCAAGAAAAAGTGTTCTTGCTATTATCTCTAGGATGAGATAGACTTTGAAGGAATGACATAAAAATATTCTTGCCTCCGGCGTTTGATTGGCATAATCTGTCCGCAACACCTACAGAATATGATCTTATATTGCAGGAATGTGGCATCAGTCTTTTTCAGGAGCAAATATTTGGAACATCTTGAAATATTTCATTGTCATGTGTGTGTCTGTGTGTATGAGAGAAAATAAATTCTGCTGCTGGTCTCTTGGGATGTATCCTCTTGCACACAGAAATACTAATTGCAGTCTTCATCATGGCATAGAGATGCCATAGCTCATTGTGGTATCTGGGCTGGAGAAGACAAGAAGAAGTAAAACAGAAAGGGAAAAAAATTCTTGTAAGTAGTTATGTAAGCTGCATAATTGCTTTGAAGGGAGGAAAACAGGACCTGCTACACAAGTCTCTATTCTAATATTTTCTATTGCTGTACAACAAGTGTCACAAATTCAAAAAATTTACCACAGTTTTGGTTTGGGGTTATTGTTATGGGTTTTTTTGACTGACAACATTTTTTTCCTCAATATCTCAAAGAAAATCCACCAGTGTTGTTCTTTGCAAAGATTACATTAAAGATGCCATATCGGTGGGAAAGAACAAAACCCTCAAGAAAACCACTTGGAACTGACCAATCCTTGCCAAACTCCTTTATTGCTAATCACACCATGAGAACCTTTAAATGGGTTCTGAGAAGCACTCAGAACCCATAACATCCCATCTACTCACTGAAATATTTTGCATAAACATTATTGGTCATGTGGGGAATCAAATCTCTCAAACTGACCAAGGACAGTCAGTTGCTGTCTGGATGGGAGTCTCTATCGCAAGCATCCTTGCAAGAGCAGCTTCTACAGGATCAAGATGGAATACCACAATTTGTTCTGATGACTTCTTACAGCTCAGCTGGTCTGTGGTCCTGCATGACAACTACAGTATATAATGATCCATTTTTATTTATTACCTTAAAACTATGCACAGAACTTCTTCTAACTTTCCTTCTATGTACAGAGTGTCCCACCTATAACCACAGAACTAGAGAATTATTTAGGTTGGAAGGGACGTATGAGCTGAAGACAAAATGCGTTGGCTATGTGCACAGATAGAGATACATCAAACCTGAATTTAATCATTTTATCACAGCTATAGTTTAAACCCAAGCTTGTCAAAAAAATGCTTCATTCTTGGGTCTAACCAGGCCTACCACTTCACTAAATGTAATACTAACACACACATAATTATGGGGTAAGAGAAATTTTTCCCACTTCAGCACTTCCATGCATTCAGCCATGTGATACTGTCACATTTGTAAAGCATGATTCTATTTATATGTTCAAGTAGCTGTCATAGCAGCCTCAGCATCAAATAGCTGCTCTGCTGGAGTGAGCAGACAGTTGCTAATGGGAAATGTTACAGAGCTCCTGTGGACAAACCTCATGCTAAGCAGTAGTGCTGCTTACTGTAGGAGTAAATTTAGAACAATTTTGCATCTCTAAAAAAACTACCACTACATAAATAGGTGTTTTTAGCTGAGGGTGGTGCCATCAGGGAATTATCTGGATACATGTGTTTCAGCAGTTCATTTTAGAGAAACCATTAGGAATGGATGTCTATCTCAGATATACAGCCCCCTCACAGCTTTCACCCTGGGTTTAACTAACTAACTAACTAACTAACTAACTAACCAACCAACCAACCAACCAACCAACCAACCAGTCATGACAGAGCACTAGTGTCATCTTTTGATTTTCCCTGAGACATACTGGTGATTACTCCATCAACAAAGGAAACTGAATATGAGATTGAAAGGGGAAACAAAACCACATAAACTGACCTAGAACAGATGTGTGTTCCATATTTCCACTTGCATGGAATTCTAATATACAAACAGAGTACTTTCTGGTACTCCAAAAACCCCATAATTTATTCCACCATCTTTCTGAGCAGAATACCGGGGTGTGTACTGTGCTTAGGCATTCCTCTAAGTTCCACTTCAGAGGAGGAGTCATTTTTTCAGTTTCAAGGGTTATATTTCTTTATTCTTTCTGTATAGTTTCATTCTAGCCATGCAATCTTATAATTGACCATGATTTGGAGCAGAACAGTGTTTACAATGGTTATTCTTTTGAATGGGAAAAGTTTACCATCTTAAGGCAAGAGGTGCAATCAGGCATGACTGTGGCTTATAGGGCCAGATTTCCAGTACCTCATGTATTAAATTAAGTAAAAATTAGCTTCAGTAATTAGGTAAAAAACTTACTTCATTTTATTCCATATTTTTCTTATAAAGATATAAAATATTTTATCTATTTATAGATATGCTACACATAAACCCCAGAAACCATTAATTATTAAGTATATTAATTTATCTAAAATTAATTAGAACTAAAAATCAATAATTTTATTGCTATGAAATTATGACCTTACAGCAAAAAAACCTAATAACTTTTAGACAAAGTCTGCGAACTCACAGGCTCATTTGCAATAGAATTTCCATACTTTCCTACATGCTTCCCTTGAGGGAAGGGCTTCTGCAGCTGCCCAGGCAGGATGTCTCAGTGAGATGAGGGCAGAGCATGCCAGCAATTCCAGTGGAAAAGCACTGATATCTTAGCCCCATATGCCACTTTTTTAGGGTATCAGGGTACACAGAACACCAAGGCATGCTCTGTACACACATACCTGCCTCAGAGCTGCTCTCTGCTCCCCACAGATCTTGTCATCCATTCTCCTTCTCTGTGAACACAGACCCTCCAGTAGAGACTGTGTTATTTGTAGCACTGCCGAGTTTAATCCACCTGCAGAGGCACCTGGAAAAGCAATTTCTATACACACAAAAGTACTTGTGGAGTTTGAACACTCTACATCTTAGCACTTCTAGTTCAGTTGAGAGAAGTGTCATCAACAAATATAGATCAAGGAGAGGAAATGTATTTAAGTAGTCAAACTTATCAGAAGAGCCCAGTCAAGCAGAGTTGAGTCTTCAGGTAGTCATGAACCCACATCCTGACTTTATCTGGAGTTCCTTGCTGAGAGTGAAGCACTAGTTGAATGTGCCATGGGAGCTTTGGCCCTGAGAATGTATAGATGCCAAGAAGTGATCTATACTACTAGGATTTACTTGCCAAAAGATCAGTGCTCCAGGATGTCAAATTGCCATTTGAGAAGGGATTAAATACAGATGGATCACCATTCATCAAGAAAGAGTGGAGACTTTAGGACAGATTGAGATGTTATAAAACATTATGCATTGATTATGCCCCATGAGATTCTACCTCCAACAAGGAATTGCCATGCTGGCCAGCTTAGTGCAGGTGATACCAGATTTCCCCTGTCTATTTCAGGGTCCTTTTGACTTCTTGGTCTTTCTTCACAGATTAACCTTATGCAGGCCTTGGGACACCTTCATGGCCCTACACCTGCATATTGTTGGCTCATGGTCTGTACTGGCTCACCAATTCAAAGTGTGGCCCATTGCTACCTTTCAAGGAAAAAAAAGAAATGGTTCTAAAAGAAGCCTAAGGACAGAGGGGTAATTTCCTGTTGCAATTCCCACCCATAACAACCTGTCATTACAAGAGCACATTTTAGCACCCCTGAGGGAGAGAGCAGCATCTCATGGTGACACAGATAAGATATCAACAGGGGCTCTAAGGAAATAGCTCACTCTGTACTCATTAATGCCGGGAGATATCTACTCATGTTGCAAGATGACTTTATATCCTGGCTGGAGTCCAGGCTTTGTTACAATTAGCATATTAGCTTCAATTATGTGAGCCTGTAGCTAGCTTTTAGCTAACATCTGTAATTTACCTTGGGAAGAAGTTTGATTTTGTCTGTCTTGTTCCCAATGTAGCTTGATTGAAAGTGAATTTTATGCAGAATATTTCTTCTCTGGCTAATATGCTGTCTATTTCTAGAAGCTCTGGAGTCAAGATCCATTCACATCTCAGGAAATCTGGGATGGGTGTCCCTGTCAGCGCAGCTTGGGTGCTGGTTATTTGAAGATGCCCAAAACACCCAGACAATGCCTTAAGTTTATATCTCACTCCAAGACAAGTTTCAGAAGGGACTCAGCATAGAAGAGTCATGCCAAGCCCTTCAGCCTGCATACCCCTTTTGGGAAAAAGCAGAGCCCCACCAGAAAAACCACTGGGAGAACTGGAAAAAGGTGTCACTAAAGTATTGGCTGGTAACTCAGACTTGAGACAACTTCTCTGATTGTAAACTTAAGGGACATGATCTGGGAAAATTTAATATTTTGGCATATTTTTACAGGGGGGGAAGTTAAGCAAAAATGACTTAGAATGCTGACTGTAGCACAGTAAGAATAAATTCACAGGTTTAAACAGGCATTCAAACACTGCCATGGGAAAAGGCCATGGATGTGCCTGGCCAAAACAGTTGGATGTTAGCTTTATGTTAGTACATTAACCTTCCCTCTGTAGAATAGAGGCCTAAAGATAAATTCATTTTGTCTCTTTAAAATAACCTAGACACAGCCAAAGCAACTGAGGAACAAAAGGTTAAAAAACTGTTGGAAAGCTGAGAGCTGTTTAAGCTTAAAAGGAGATGGTTATGAAGGATTAGAAGGAAATGTAGTAGCCCTCCTGGGCCTTCAGCTTAGCAGAGCATAACCATGACCAGCTCTCGTGATGACCCTGAGAGATTAGGAGGAGAGCAGCAGGTTTAGGATTTGTGTTCTTAGATCAAGTAAGACAAAGAACATTCTATTAACTTATGGCAATGTGGGAAAATGGAAGAGCAAATACTGATTGACTGCTTTTCTAAAGTGAGATATGAAATGAAACATTACCAGAACAATCTGAGAGATGAGATCAGAAAAGAGAAGAGGAGCTCCAGCTAAACAGTATTCTTAGGAGTTTATCTGTGGATAATCCACATAACTCTTTCCACAGAGCTATGATCTGATATTTAATTTTTCTACCACAATATGGTTTTGGAAGGATGCTTTTACTATCTCACATAAGAACTGAATTGTTTTGCAGCTTCAGGATGACAAACGCTAACTCTTCTTCAGGGTAACACTAAAAAATGGAGAGATAGAAAAATACTTCAGTGATGCACAGCCCTTATGTGTTGCTTTGTTATAAGACAGGTATCATCAACTTCCCACACATTTTTTATGCAGGAGATCTATGAGATGCTCAGCTTGGTGCTCCACAGTATGCCACCACCGTCAAACAAATGACAGGAAATTGGCAGCATGCTGTGGATTTACTTTCTTCAGCTGAATGGAAAACACTGTTCAGTATGGATCTAATACCCTTCCCTCTTCACCCACTCCTGCCATGCCTCCACGCCTTCATGTTTCCAAAGCAGATCTCAAGCTGATGAAAAACTCAGTCCTTCATAGGCTGAGTGTAAGGTTTGCCAATGTACAGCAAAAAGCTATCCACTCCTCAGGTATCCACTCCACTTGGAAGACATACAGCCCCTCCCTCCCTTCCCCAACGACACTCCAGAGAACAATGTGTTTTTTTTCATAAAGGGGAAAGCTGGAAGAGAAAATACTTAATTAGGAATTTCAAGAAGAATTAGAGTGGGTGGGGCATTATCACTCCATCTGTGTTTGTCTTACAATTTCATCTGGAAACTAAGCAGTCCATTGCACATGCCACTATAAATGACAGCCTGTGCCCCAGGCTGTTCACCCCACAGACAATTAGTAATTATAGCAGTGCTTTCAAGCGGTCAGCTCTGAGTCAAACCTAGTACTTCTAGTGTATACATGCACCTTAAATGTTCCACAAGCTGCTAACAAGGTGTTTGCCAATGTGGCTCTGAAAGGCCTTGAATTGTGCATCTTTCTTGCTTTAGATGGAGACTAGTACAAGTTGAGAAGTGTATTGCCAGTGCTGTACTCTCCTGTCCCTTCATCTCCAGGGCTAGCCCTCCCTGCACACAAGCCCAGGGCAGCTGGCTGACAAACTGGCCCAGCAGCCCCCTGCATCCCCTCAAAGTCAAAGGTGTTGGCACAAAGTTTTATTGCACCTAAGGAGCTGCAAGGAGCTCCAAAGACAAAAGTCTGTCATACTGCTTTCAACAGCCTTAGGCTGAACTGGTTTTCCTTGTGAATCAAGCTTACAAACACACAGCATGACTCGAGATGACAGCAAAGTTACAGAATCAGTTCTTACTTGTGTTATTTGCTAGACTATACCTATAGAGCCACAGAGAATGGCCCTTGGTACAGTCCAAGCTGAAAAAGCATCTTGTCCACAGGATTTACCTAATGAAGCAAGCCATCCTCAAGGGCAGCATTAATATTTCTTCCAAGCCTTTCAAGATGATTCTGCCTGCTCTTGAGTTGGGCCTGGCACTTGGCTCTGGGGTACTGTGGACACCCATCTCCGTATCTGTAGTTTCAAGGCAGAATGGACAAGGCAATTTTCTTCCCCACAGAAACTTTTTCTCCTCCAAAGCCAGGTATGATTATTGGGTGGATTTCAGGGGGGATTTCAGCTGCCTAAAAGAAGTCACAGAATCACAGAATGGTTACAGCTGGAAGGCTGTTGAACCTAGAGAAGGGAAGGCTCAGGAGGGGATCAAAGAGCATCTCGTTAATGTATTCAAATACCTGAAGGGAGAATGAAAATAAGAGGGAGACAGATTTTTTCAGTAGTGCCCGGTGACAGGAATAGAGGTGGTAGGCACAGGAAAACACAGGATGTTCTATCAAAACATGAGGAATCACTTTTTTCTGTTTTTACATCACTGAGAGTGATGAGGCACTGCAACATCTTGTTCTGGGAGGTTATGGATTCTCCATCTTTGGAACTATTCAGAAGCTGTCTGGACAAGGTCCTGGCCAAACAGCTCTAGGTAGCCCTGCCTGAAGTGCCTGGATAAAACACCTATGTGCATTGCTTTCCCTCACAACAGATTATTGGCAGGAAGGCATGTAATTTCTGTCAGAGCTGACTGGAAAAGGAAGTACAATTAAGACTGCAGAGGACAGGCAAAATCTAACCCTTTATAGCAAAGAACTGCTCAGAACAACCCTGATGGATAAAACACTTGAAAGGAGAAGCTTGAGGAAGGACAGATGTGATGCCTGGATCTTAAGGCAAATGCAGGGTGGCAAATCTTATCCCTACCAGATGGCCCTATGATTTCAGCACACTGATGGAGTTTGAGATTTTCTGTCTTGCAAGAAGTAGCTTCAGATGAGTTTCAGCAGAGTAAATATGCACCACTGACTTTTATTCAGTTTTAATAGACTTTAACAATGCACTTTTTAAAACATACTTCTACTTTATGACTGCTACTTTTTCATACTCTCCTCCTTAATCTCTTTTCTCATAGATGTTTAATTGTGTAGAAGAATCGCTGTGATGCATTTAACTTTCATATGATTTCCCTGTTTGGTAATAATACCCCCAATTAACTACTGTTCTCATTAACCAATTTACTCATTTATAATCAAGGGCAATGGCTTTAACACTTCTAATAATATGCCTTGTTAATAATGTCTTAATGAGGATTACCCTTATACTGCTTTCAGAAGCTTTCCTTTCTCCCTAAAATGAAAAAGGCATATTGATGGAAAATAACCTTCTATCTCCTGGCTAAGTGTTTTGTTGGAATGAAAAGAAAATATGGAAAAGTACTGTAGATTTTTTACCTCCATAGGCTCCCATTTAGAAAACCAGTGAATTATAGTAGGTGGACTACATGATGCACTAGTCCATAAATCAGTTCTGGCCTCAGCCCCCTTTCTTACTTGCTATAATTAGACACCAAGAGGCTTCTTTTATATCCTCAGTTGAATCAGGATGTAGGCATTCTTATCAGCTTCACTGGATATAGCAAAGAGAATATTGTTAATTAACTCAGGGAAAGAAGTGAAATCAAAGTAAAATATCTAGCCAAGCTTCTATCAATTAAACTAGAAGATCAAATCTAAGGGATCTTAGAAATCAAATGTAAGGTTCTCTCACAGAACTAGGGAAACACAATAAAACTACAACGACTGAATGTATGTTTTCCTAGCAGTAGCATTGAAAATTTAGTGTTTGGAATTGACAAATAATGAGACAGGTTTGCCAATGATCAGCAAAAATAATCTGGGATGGCCATGTTAAAAATAGCAGCTCACATATTTACAGGTAGAACAGAAAAGCTGCATAAGAAAGCTTGCCTTTAAAATAAAAGGGACCAGAAGCACAAGTCAATGCATGATCAGGCAAATTGGAAATTTAAGTGTTGGAGGAAGAAGCATTTGGTGAAAGGCAGCTCTATAATGCATCCGAACTGATGGAGAACTGAATGCATCTTTCCTTTTACAGTTTTGCCAAAACAGAGCACCCACAGGCTGGTCTAATAGTCTCTGAGGATCATAGTTCTCTGTTCAGGATCACCTGTGCAGTGCACATTTGCTGTGTTGCATTCTGTACACATATAGGACCACTGACCTCTGATGATCATGATATTTTAAGACAAAATTACAAACTTCTTTAGCCTTCCATTTTCCAGGATGTTACATAGATGTCTTTGTACTCCCAATTCCAGCACTGTTAGGGTTTGAATCTTGCCTCCAGTGATCAATTAGGATTTTAAGGCATACTTAGGTGAGGAAAATAATTGAATCTCATTAGCTCTAAATACTGAAGACATGGCAATTGATAAGTACCTATATTGAAATGGGGAGAAATTGATCTTCAGGAGTCAATATTTGCCAGCAACTGGACATGTTGGTTTGCCATAATCAGTTCTTTTCTTGCCTATATTTTGGTTTTAATGAAAACTAGTGGAAACTAAGATAAAAAGAGCAATATCCCAGCAGTATTTCTGTTCCAGAAAAGCCATTGCAGCTAGAGCTATAAAGTGTCCAAACACATTCATTCAGTTTGGGATTTAGAGCACAGTAAAAATGTAAATGTCACACTGTTTTTCAACCTTTTGCAGAGATGTCAGATCAAGGCCTGTTCACCCGACACACCTGACTATATCTTTAATTTATATTTTTGATCAAGCACAAAAGTTGCAAGTAGCCTCAGCATTAAATTTTAAGAACAGAATTTTAAAGAGAATTCTCTAACACAAAACTTTCATTAGTTTCCATTATTTCTTGGAAGGTTCCCATGATAACAAGAAATACACATGGATGAAACCTTCTTTGCACTAAACTAATCAGGGATTTTCCCACAGACTTCATTGGAGGCAATATTTTACCTAGTATCTTACGAGGAGTAGGTTTTACTTTCCCTTGAAGAGTCACAGTTTTTTACTGGTAAACAGGCAATATCCTGTATATAGCAATTCTGAGGTAGCTCATGCAAGTAATAAGAACTCACTGAACAAATTTTGATGCATTCTGAGACCATATGAGAAGGCAATTAAATAAATTCATAAAATAGAATTTTTAACAACGCAGGGATGGTTTTGTTCTTTTCTTTGGGCTTCAGAACAGTGTAAGCCTTCTGATTTGGGACTGAATTTAACAATGAGCTCCTTGTCCTTGACAATGTACAAGCTGCTTCTAAATCACTGGCATGCCAATTCAATTCCATCACTTATTTATTTTTTTAGGCTGGAAGAATTTAAAACCAAACTTAATTAAGCCTCTGACATTGTGAGATGGCATACAGAAAACTGTTTAAAATATGAGCCTTGTGTGATTTGGTTCTTGATATCAATCCCATTTTGATTTCCTACATTATCGTTGTTAAAAAACATCTCTTAAAGCTGTAAGGTTTTTTCCATGGCTGGTCTTTGTCATCTTTTGCACAGATCTATCTATGCCTTCCTTTGCACATAAAGACATACATGTTCCTATGGAATGCATTTTATATGCACTAGAGCCAGCCTAGTCCCAAATACATCTTGTTTCTCCCCGGATGAAAATACCTGGGCTGCAAAGACAGACAACTTCACTTTTCTGTTTATTGTGAAAATCAAGCTCAGGCTAGAGGGAAAGAGTTGGGGATGGAGCCAATCAGCACCTGGTCAGACATGTTTTAGAGTTTACTTGGCTGTTAATGAACAATGATATTTTCCTTCCTATATTTGCAGGACTGGCTTGGCTATGACATATACAGATGAGAGAGGCCACAGAAAAAGACAGATGAAAAGAAGCATGACCAAAGGATGGGAATTAAAAAAATATGGACAAAACATGTCAGAGTCACAAGCCTGGACACTGGACACGTAGAAACCATGACCTCCCCAGTCCAAACTTTTCCTGTAAACTATTACACAGCTTTGGGTCTGTTACCAGCAGACTTGGCTAGCTTTGGAAAATGGAACATTTTTTTATATCTTTTAGCTAAAATCTTGGTCTTATTAGGCTTCAGTGTTTTACAAGTCCCTAGGATTTCAGTGCTAATGAACTGCACTCCAGCTTCACTTCTTGGAAAGCCTATGGTTCAGCCAAAATTACTCATTGATATATGGTGGTAGCTGTTCATTCACTTAGAGAGTGAGAAAAAGCATATGAATACAAAATAACCTTCTAGCCCTACCTCCTGTCTAAGTGTTCTGTTGGAATGAAAAAAAAATACTTAGATTTGCCATTTGATTATGCCCTGGATGTTAAATCACACAGAAATAATGTGATAGACTGAACTTTGTTTACATAAACTGGTTGAGCCTTGAGATAAATTTCTCCCTAATAACCTAGGACTGATGACTTAAAGTGTTTTCCCTCCAGATGAGGAAAAGGCAGGTAAGCAGCAGATCCTTTGGAGGTAGGGTAATGCTTTTTTATCATGTCCATTTCTTCCCTCCCAGAAAGTCAGAACTGCATCTGACAGTGTAAAACTCCCCACCATGGGTGGTATTGGGTGTTCACATGGAAGCCAGAAGGTTTTCTCCCTCCCACTAAGGCACAAATGGCACAAAGAAAAGCAGGGCTAAGCAGCAGCTGGGTCATTAGAAGGGGTCACACACCATCAAAAACCCCCAAAGTGCCCCCAACTCATTTCCACAGTGTTGCTTCAGACAGTGTAAAATCCCTCTGCAGCAGAGGTGTCAGGTTCCTGCTGCAACTTAATTGTTTTAAAATAAACCTGGCTCATATGTACACAGGTGATTCATTGTCTTTTCACTCTAATCCACCACAAGGGATCTATTAACCAGAACCTCAGCTATCCTGCCTCAGAGGTGGGCTGTAGCAACTAATAAATAAATATCTATAGAACTGGCAGGAGAGGCCAGAAGTGTCAAAAGTGGTCATATTGCCATTTAAAATCCTTAGCTGAAAAATTAAGAAATAGTCATGTTCTGTTCAAAGCATATGAACAGCATATAAATGAGGAAGATACTTGTTTACACAACCCAGACTGCTTTGATCCAAGAATCAGTCAAGCAGCTGCCCAACTTGAAAGATGGATTACACTTTCACACACCACAATCAAGGTCTAGACAGATCTGCACCATTTCCTGGTACATAATACTTATTTCAGATTTGGGTTTTTAATCATTGGCTTTTTAGACACAGTTACTTTAACCCATTTAGCATCAGCCTGGATGTGCTACCTGAATACTTCCATCTTCTTGTTCTGAAGGGCTGTGGCAGAGACAGGAACTTATTCCACCTCTCTTCATTGCTAAAGAAAACCTGGTTCTGTGCTAAACATTTATATTCTCAGCCTCAAGATCCATCCTCATCTGCTGAGGTAGTGTCTCTGTTCTGGCCTCCTGGGCCAGGTATTGCTTCTTGCAGCTTGTGAAGGAAAGCTGGTAAACCAGCTGGTAAACAAAAGTTAAAAGGCCACCCTTCAGGGTTCTCTGGGGAAAACAAACAAACACACACAACAAACAAACAAACAAACAAACAAACAAACAAAAACCACACAAACTTGAGGAAGACACCTAGCAAATACTACACAAATTAAAGATTAAAAGAAAGGGCTGTCCTGCTGACATGCTACGGCTGCTCAATATCTGTAGGGATCTGGCTCTGTGCTTTCACTTCTGAAAGATAAGCCCAGGACTCCTCTTCATGAGTCAGCAATAACATGAAAGTAATTGAACATCCTGCAAGGAGAGGTCTGTCATGTTCCTGTATTTCAGTGCTTCAATAACCTGATGTTATTAAAATTTCTTGCAATCTTCTTCCTATTAGGCAGTGCCTTATTTGATCATATTATGAAAGATGGAGGGGCTGTTAGCTTATAGAGTTTCCTTCTGATACAGAATTACATGGCAGGCTGATTCAATCTGCGTGTGAAAGCAAAAATAAGAATTTCTTTGCCTCCTTTCTCATTTTTCTATTTTGATTTCCTTATATTTTTTATCCAAGAATGTCATAGACTAGTAATATCCCATGACTCCATTTCACACTTACTTAGGAATGGTATTTATGACTTACCTCTGGTAGCAATCTGCTTATGTGAAGGTATGCAATATATCTTGGGATCAGGCAAAACCTCTTTTTCCTCTTTTTAGATGATATCCTTGCACTCTTTTATCTAACTGTATTACCAATTTTTCCACTTCTTTTCTGTAGCTTTTTCCACCTTCACTTCTATACCAGCCAAATATCAAGATGAATGTCTGCTTTTACAATGTATTCCTTGGAGGGGGAGAACACGGGAATTTGCTTTGACATGCTCATGCTTATAATTGTCTGGAGTATTCTCAAGACACATCAGTGTATCATCTTTCCTAATTTCCTTTTAATCCTCTACACAGCTCTCTAAAGAGCTGGTGTTGAGTCTCTCTCCCTGATATCCCTGGATGTCAGCACTTTCAATGCATGTTCTCTAGAAACAAAATCATGCCCAGGCTCCGCCCTAGAATGTAGCATTTTTAGACCAATATATGGATACATTTGAATGTTAGGAATTTCATGTCTATTTGTAGTTATGGTTGTAATGTTTTCCCCAGCTGATAACATGGAAATGGTCTGGGCACTACAAGAAGAAAAAGAAAGTCCATCATACTGTTTGAATTTAGTTTTACATCGCACCAGACATTTCCATTACCTTCTCTACTATGCCAGAAACATAGGACTATGTGCTTCTTCCTGTTTTCCACAAAATCCTGTGAGAACCCAGAAAACAGTCTCAGTGAACAAGATTCTGTAGCAAAGAATAGGCAACCCATTGGTGGAAAAAACAGGCTTCAGGAGGCATAACTGTGTGACAGAGAGAAGAGGCCTTGCTGCTCTTGACTCCTCTCAGCTTCCTTAAGTGGAGTTTTTTTTCCCCTGTCTTTGCCCTGTTGATGCAGAATTGGCTTCTTATGGCAAACAAGTTCGGGTAACAACTAGAATCAAGCAATGAATTTAGAAACTTATTCACTAGAAAGATTTCCCCCTCACATGAAAAACCATTAGAGCTGTTGCTGTAAATCCTTTGCTGGCAGATGGCACTGCTGTGACGATATCCATCAGCCTCTTGAGTCCCATTCATTCCTTGCTGGACATGGTACTCAGCAAACCCTCTGTCACATCCACGAATCCTCCACATCCCGTCTCTCTTCTGACTGCCTGTGCCAGAGCTTGGATACACTAGCTTCATCCTGAACCTGCTGCTGGGTCTGGGAAGTCCTTCCTGGTGCTTGCTCAGTTCTTCATGCTCTGTTTAACACCTTTAGAGGGGAGCATTCATTTTACCTAAAGTAACTGTAGCTGCCTGAAAATTAGGTTTGGACTAAACTAATCGGCTATATTGTTTCTTTAGGCCATGGGGAAAAAGAGGAATCTACTCAACACTGATGCTCCCCACCCATCTCAGGATTTCCTAAGAAATTCTTTCTTCACAGGCTTTGAATTTTGAAATACTGATGCAGGCTGTGATAGGCAATATTGTACCACTATATTTATGGCTTTTTTGTTTTCTAAGCAAGCAAACAAGAATTAGAAATATTGTAAGTGTAACAGTGATGTCCCACGTATCACAATATAGTGACATTTGTGTCATTATGGGACATTGTGACAGAACACAACAGCTGCTGTAGGGAAAGATGGTATACATGGCTGAGGTACCACGAATGTACATCCATGTCATGGTCATAGCTGATTCTGAGAATGTTACGATCTAGCTGACTATATATTGACAATCCTTTTGCCAGCTTTTTGCAGGGCATTTCCTTCTCCTTCCCCAAATACAGCTTCTTAAACTATGACTAGAAAACTCTCACTGGCCTGCTGTACCAGGGAATAAACTGAAACTGTGAGGCTAGGAACTACATTTTCCTGTTCTTTATATTCTTCCACTAATTCATCCTTTTCCGTGTTCTCCTCTTCTGCACTGCTGTTCTGAGTCTTTTTGTTCCTCCCTTCCCCTTATTCCCTTTAGATTATCTGTTCATTTAAAATTCTAAAAACACAGTAACCATTTCTCACACTTCTAATGACAGCTCATAATTGCTGACAACGAGAAGTAAACCATGTGAAAATGTATATGCATTAAATTGTCATAATATCATAGACACTGCTGAGATCAGTGGTGAGGAAGTAGAGCCTTAGTTAAGACAGCTAGACAGCAAATATATACCAGAAAGAAATGGCAGAATATAAAAATGAATATAATAGTGGCTGTGGAAAGATAAATTAATATAGTAAGGAAAGCTATGTTCGAATCAGACAGAAAAATCAGTTCCCTTTATGTAGCACAGAAAACATGGCAAACAACACTTTGGGACAACTGGCAATGAATGACATTTGTGGCTCCTAACTGGCGCCATTCCACCACCATTCCACAGGAGAGGTGGTGACTCCCCAAAGATTGGCTGCCTTCCTTGCTGCAGTCACTGAATGCAGCACATGTTGGGCTGCTGCTATGAACACAACCACAAAACTCTTCCACAAACCATGCAGTCATACAAACACGTAAGCTTGTTAGTTCACCAAAGATAATTTCTTGATTTATTTTTTGCACTTCTGCCTCTCAGTCCATGCTATTTAACTGAGGCAAAAGGCCAAGCATTTTAGAGGCCTCTCCTTATCAAGAGAGGGAAGAGGTGACAAATTCTGCTGAGGATCCTGCTGAGTGCAGCAAGAAGGGATTTTATGAGAGAGGGAGTTGGAAGTGTATTATGGTTTGTTTATTTCTGGAGCAATGTCTACAGCCCCTGCCTCTCTTGCAATCTTCTAGGAGTGTTCACTTTTAGACAGAAACACGAAATCAGCACTGTCATCCAGTTCATTACTGGGTTTATGGGTGGAATTGCAGTCCATCTCTGCTATAAAATGTGGCTTAAAAAAGGCCAGCTTTGCTCAGGACTTGGCAGTCAGTTCATTAAGACAATACCTTTCTGTATCCGCTGCTCACAGGAAAAGGCTTTTAGACAAAAGAAAGTAAAAGCTGAAGCAGTGAAGCTGAGAAGGGTTCACCTCTTTACATTTTTATGAGAAAAAAACCCATTGCACTGACAGGAGATTTAAGTTTAAGCCATGACAGTCAAACCCAAAAAAGTCCCAGTGTGCAATGCTGAATATCCAGTCCTTACCCCAAATCATCTGGTGTTGAAAACCTGATCATGTCTCCTGAGGTTTCCATAAGTGCTTCCAGTAATTGGGGTTGCAGTTGGCCAGCTGCTGTGTAAGTCAAGCTCCCCTAATTAGAGAGAGCTGTCGGTGCTCCCCAGAGAATTTCCTCATCAGGACACCCGTATTCGTTTCTGCAGAGCCCCTCAGACTTTTGCTTTCAGGGTTACCTAGAAAGTGTGCTTCTCAGAAACACAAAGTAATTCCTGCATCAACATAGATATTGGTTGGAATGCTTTAACTTCGATTAGGGTAAACTGGGGATGGGGGAAGGGTGTAGGCAAGGGGAAATGACAAAAAACTGATAATCTACTTGTGATCTATCCTACAAACATCAAAGAGGGTGAGATTTTGGCTGGGTTTGTGTTCAAGATTTCTGGTTTTGTTCATTTCTAAGGATGGATGAGCATTCTAAGGGAGAGAGGTGAATGGTCCAGGTGTGTTTTGCAGTTCAGAGGAGAAAGGGAGGTGCCAAATCTCAAATCCAATACACATTTTACACAGTAGAGGAACTATCATGCAAATCTATTTCAGTGATCTGGGCATATGCAGAAGGGATCCCAGATTTCCACAGCCTCTTTTAAAATATCTTGCACACAACACAGCAGTGAGGCTTGGCAAATGACCTCCTTTCACATGACTGGCCAGTCGTGGCTGACTAGCTTTTATAGTCAGCCCCTAATGTAAAAACATATCAAATACTAATCTTAAGCACAACTTACATTTTCCTTCTTTCTCACCTGATTCTGATCTCAGCAAATCAAGTTGGTGGCTGATTAGTCCCAGGCTTTACTTCTGGAACACAAAACAGTTGCTCTTAGGCAGTATTTCCCTTATTAAATTCTTGTTTGAGGTAGGAAAAGGTAATTTTTTTTCTGGAACCAGAATGAGATGGCCACAGCCAAAAGGTTCTGTTACAGATGGATTGATGGGACAGCTGAGACAAAAATCTCTTAGCTGAGTGAGTTAAGGAATAAGCTCTCCTTGTGCTGAGAATAGATGCTAATACCAGAATCACCCATTGTTAAGCAAAGCTCTCATTAAAGCAAGGCAGAAAAGAGCAAACTCTGGACAGAGTAATAGCTTTAAAAGAGGATTTTTCAGTTTTGTTAAATTTCACTGCATTTTTCAGCCATCTATACCACAGATACCAGTGTCTGCTTTTCACTGGGGTGGAGGATTATGGCAGCTAAGTTCACTTTTTTTTTTTTTTTGTGGACTTTTCTGCACTTCAAACATTGATAATTAAAATGAGAAAGGCTTATTTTCCTGAAGAATTTCAATTGCAGAAGAAATACAAGAGAATTTAATCTCCCATCATAATGTTTCTGCTATTTTTTTGAGATGCAAGAGGTTATTTCTGGTGACTGTAAGAACTTAGGACTGCCAGTTTTGAGATAAATCAAGGTTTGATGACTTACAGCCATGTCCTCCAAGTTCTGGAACACAGACTGAAAGGATCAGCTTTTGGAGGAAAAATAGTCCTATAATCCTAGGTAGTGAGCATTGAAGTTTGGCTCTGATTTACGTTTCTGTTGAAAAATGATAAACCCTGAAGTATTTAGGAGATATAAACCCAGATCTCTTAGATCACTAAGGATGGAGTGAAATACCTTAACATATCATATGACCCTCTCCCCCCTTATTTGTCATTGTGGATTTCAGGACTCTGTCAAGTTGAGGTAGAGGCCATGCCAAAACAACTGATGCACAATAAAATGAAGACTAAAGAGTATGAGCCTCGAACTTTGCTCAGGGACACTGGCCAGAGGAAAATTCACAGATTCATTTTGTAGGGTTTTGTTGTGTCTTAGGTGGGTTTTGCAGTGTGTCTTAAATCCTGCTGCTAATTCTGACTCCCTTCTCTCTCTTCTTGCTACATTCTGCTTTCTTTACTATAGGTTTATCACCTGTCTCCTGGGTAACAGCTCTCACTACTGGGGACTGGTTTCTTGTGATGGTATCCTTTTATCTCTTTTCCCTGTAAAATCATAAGGACTTACTGAAAATTACTTTCCCCAGTTATTAATCTATCTGGTCTGCAATTTGATTCCTGGAACATTTCTTTCTGATCCCAGCTATCATTATCATCATTGGAAGCATTTGACCTGAAGAGAAACAACAGCTGACCTGCCTCCTTTTCACTTGTATAGCCAAACAGAGCTCTTTAACTCCAAAATTCCCCAATATTACGACAGATTTGGAAAGCATAAGCCAAAAATATGGAGATCAGCTATCCTTGTGGTTTCTGAGTTTAGCTTAACCTCCAAGTGATAGAATAGGGCTGCAGGGAACAAAATTTCCCTTCATCCTGAGTATGGTCCAGCCTGTAAATACAACTTCCTTGTGCACATCAAATAGAAGGGAAATCATATGATTCTTTGGTCACAGAGACTTGATATCAAGTTACCAGAGCTCAGTGCTTGTCATTATGGTATGCTATTGCCAGCTGCAGAAGAATGAAGGGGCATGAACAGACTCAAAAGTCTGGCAAGCTTTATTGCTGCACTTGATTTTGAAAAATCCTCAAAGTTTCTCTTTATAGGCAAGAGACATACTGTGTAATTCAAAATAAAGTGTCTCTGTCAGAAAGGCATTCCAGTGAAATTCCAAGTACTCTTCTCTCACCTATTCACCCACTCCATCAGCAGCCTCTTCTTGTGGTACTACAAATAATTTCATTGACACTACTCTTGTTCTTGGGCACAGCTCCTACAGTGACATCTGTGACTTTCCAAAACCAAGGAATGGAACGACCAATTAATTTCTTCATGGCTCCACTTCTCCTCATATGCTACATTTTCATATTCTAAGTGGTTTTTTTCTCAAACCAACTGCAATGTGAAAATAATACTGAAAAAAAACCCCTTTATTTCATAAATTATTTGCCTGCCCCATTCCACATTCCACTGGATTACTTTCATCTTTAGCTATGTACTTGAAAATCCATCTGCATGTTGTTTTCTTCTTCTCTTTGTTTTTTGTTTTTTTTTTTAATATATATATATAAACTATGTTAAGGAAAAGAGAAGCAAGAGAATAAATACCAAGGGCTACTTTTTTCCAATGGAATTTCAAAAAGTCACGAATAGTATGTGTTGGTGTAGAGCTTTACATGAAAGTGGGTGTATATTTACATATACAAAACACATTGGTAACCACACAGTGTTTTGTGAATGTGGAATGTCCCACTGACTGCACAAACACTCACACATACCCCAAACATATTTCTGCAGAATGACTCATGGTTTGCCTTGAAAAGGCAAGTGGAACTGGCAAGACTGTGCTGATATTTCTACCTAATGAAACATTTCCAAACACAGAACAATCACCTGTGCTCCTTGGGTATGAAACCCAGAGAGTCTGAAGTTGTAGTTGTAAGTCATTTCTCAATGATCAAAGAATCACATTCTGCAATAAGATAATCTCTTTTTTTTGTGGGGAGGGCGTGTGTGTGTTTGTTTTTTGTTTGTTTGTTTTTAAATGTATTTCTCTCACCACCACCAAAGAGCATTGTAATACTTTTTAAAAACAAATTACTTCTGTGAGGAGAACAGACAATAAGGAGAACAAACCATAAGTAATTTCAGCACAAAGGGTATTTTTTTGAAAGGTTTTATGCCACTGAATAGAAGGTTTTGGCATGAGGGTGTTTTTTCACTCGTAACTATAATGCCTTAATATAAGGAATGTTAGAAGTCAATCCTTCATTACCCAGCAAACAGAAATTAAATAGAAACCCAGTAGGTGACTTGGATTTAAGACTCAGTGACAATATATTTCTGTGAGTCCAATTTAGTTTTCTTTTACTGTAAGGTCATTACCTTCTGAATGCAAATCTGGAGAGTGCCTTCACAGCCATCTTTGGGAATATTTGGAAGTGAATTAGTAGGCATCTAGCCATTCCAGTTACAGTAAGGAGCATTAATCACTAATCACTAATCCATATGAAACTATCTATCTGATGACAGTGTACTTAAAGTCTTCTTCCTAATAGACAAAAATAATATGTTCTTAGAAATATACAGAGGGACCACAAAGTTCTCTTTATAATTAATAACTACATAATGAAAGGCAGAAAGCAAAGAAAAACAAACTATTACATAGAGCATTACTTTTCAGAAAAACCTTTTAATTTTTTTCATTACCACAGAGCTTATGTTCTTCTGCTTTTTATTTCTTAGGGGCTTGTCTGTGCTGTGTGTTACATTTTTGTGGTCCACTTTAAATACCAAACTGACACAACCAAAACCTGTTTTTTAGACTTGATCTCATGAAAAGAAACACTTTCCAAGGGATGTGGAAAGTGGAATAAGGTAATAATATTAATATTATTCTAAGTTTCACACACTTGCCAAGGCAGTTAGATGGTCCCCATTGCCATCACAGTTACACTGAGCCCTGGGCCACTGGTTTCCTGGGAATGGGAAGCGTCCAGAAACCACAGGAAAATTGCCCTGGCAAGTCTCATGTTCAAAGACCTTCCTTAAAAAATACTGTCTTTGCTTTTCCTAACTGCTGCTCCCTTACACACCCTAAGCTCTAAGCCTGGAAGAAAACACCGAATTTTAACACCATTGAGGAAGACCTGTGATGTGATACAGAGATTGAGAGTAGAGATAAAACTGTAAAATATTGGAAGAAAATATGTCTTTCTCCAGACTTCCTAACTAATTTAGCAATTTA
The DNA here is from genome assembly GCA_016584745.2 of Phylloscopus trochilus trochilus. Classification (NCBI taxonomy): domain Eukaryota; kingdom Metazoa; phylum Chordata; class Aves; order Passeriformes; family Phylloscopidae; genus Phylloscopus; species Phylloscopus trochilus. The sequence goes on from WQNJ02000546.1 coordinate 39,487,426, forward strand.
GCCACAAGTCAACTACAGCACATTTATGAGAAATCAGTACAGATACTCTTCAACTCCACTTTTCATGGCAGAAATTATAAGGGTAAATATCAGGGAATCATTCAGCCTGTAAGACTGAAACCTGCAAGTTACTTTTCTATTTTTCAAGAAGTGAAGGCCTTTTTAAGTGAAGGCTTAGTGAAGGCTAAAATATACAAAGAAAGTATGTCTTTATGGACTGTCTTAGCAAAAGAGATGAGCAAATCTGGAAGAAAAACAGGATTTTTTGCACAACAGTTTGTGTGATATTAGGTAGGCAATTGTATGTGATGTAGGCATGTATCTCTCTAGTCTGAGTGGTTTAAGCTGACTTCTGATCTGCTGAGTGAGCCTTTTCAGTTATTAAATAAACATTTTTTTTCAAAACCATTTTCCATCTAAGTCACTTTTGAAATTCAGATCAATGTTCTGTAGTAAAGAGTCAGCTCCCGGTTGAAATAAAGCATTTCTAAAGAGTTAGAAATGCACTTGATAGCAACCCAAACCATGAATCTATACTAAAACTGCATTTAGTGGACAGTTTTGAAATATGACAAAGAGCCTTAAAGTAAAACCAGATTTTGATTAAATATTTACAGATCATCTATGGAGCTGACCTTTACCTAAACTGTAGCTTGGAACAAGACCTCAGCAAGTTTTAAGCATAATTTTAAAGCACAGAGAAGGCAGCTCCCTTTCAACAGAGACTGCCTAACATATAGTTTATAGCAAAACCTATTATTTATTCTGTGGCCTCAGATGCTTTGAATGGGTTTACAATGTAGTATTTGGGATTTGTAACACAGCATTCAGAGTAAGCCCTGAAAGACCAGTGATGCCAGCATATGGTGGGACCTAAGTACTTTATATCTCATCTGGGTATTCATTAAATCATTTCAAAATCAGAGATTAGGAAAAGTACGATGGGAGCAAAGGAAGTCTGAAAACCAATGACTTTTGAGCCAAAAAAGCATTTGTGTGTGAATCCAACCACAAAGCTTTGTATACCTCCAGATGACAGTCTCAGTTTTCCATACTGAAATAACTGCCAGGAGACCATTTTGTTAATGAACTACTGTCCAAAAACTGTTGTGAGAAATAATAGCAAATATGACTAAAGGGGGTAAAAATGTGGCTGCAAGGAAAAGAAAATCTTCTCACCCTTTTCATTGCATCTACAGATTTTATTTTATTTTTTTCAGTTTCCCCACACCATTTTCTTCAAACTACTCTTGTGGCGCCATTCAGCCTTTTCCTTCTGCAAAAGCTCAAGAGGTGCTTTAGCTGAGAAGCAATGGGAAGAGACCTCTAAACTTCTGTGGGCACGAGGTGGGGAGAGAAGTGAAACACTTGAAATGAAATCTCTTTTAACTGCAGATTTACTACCTACAGGCTACTCATCTGTTCCTTGGGCATCAAGGGCATTTTGATGTTTAAAAATGAGGGCTGAACTTGGGGCAAGCCGAAGACCAATTTTAGTCTAGCAAGGGAGCAAGGAAGGATTTAATTGTTGGTCCATCTGCAAGCAGCATCTGAGAATAAGAGCTTGGAAATACTTATTATCTATCGATATTGTGAGTCCACTCCCAGCACAGAGTCTCCCAAAAAAAAAGCTGGAGTGTGTACTAAACATGTTCTGTGCTATAGCTCGTCAAGAGAGCAAGATAAAGAAAAGGGCAAAACTAAGAAATCTTTGACAACTCAAAAGAGATTTATTAGGGGATTGCAAATTACACTACAAGATTGCTTCAATTAGTTCAATTAATGTGGTGATCAGGCCTTTAAAAAGTATAAAAAACAATTGAACACTTTTCTAAGACATGCCTACATTTTCTATAAAATTTTTGAAGCATCAATCCTTTAGTCTTTACAACACACCTACAACTCAATTATCATTATTTGTATATAATGGGGAAAGCTAGACACTGAAATTAAACTAAGAGAGGCAGTTTTAGAGTCATAAAAGTATCTAGCTCTCCAGGTGGAATTTGGAGTGTCTGCCAGCACAAGCGCTAACAAGTGTCCTTGCAGCTATCACAAGACATGAAAGCTGGAATCAGGAAAAGATCCAAAGCCAACAATAAAGCTTTGCAACCTCTTCACAGAGGATAACTTAAAGACTTGCATTAATTGCAAGATGAAAAAAGTACCTTCAAATTGGCAGCATGTCACACACATATGGCCACATACTTAATTGCATGGCTGCTTTTATAAAGGCTGAAGCCTAAGCCTCACTAAAAACTAGACTAGGTCTTGAGTTCAAGTCTGCTAAATTTAGCCATCCAAGGTATTTGCCCAGCTTCCACAATCCACATAGAACATAAACACCTCTGACTGAGCAGCTTATTCTGTCTTGAGGTGGGACTTGAAAACACATTTTTCCCATGTGTTCCCATGGACAAAACTGGTACAGCACTGAAGACTGCACATCTACCTCTCCGGTGGTTGAAGGCAGGGAAATGGGTCTGACCCTTAAACAAACTTACTGTCATTTCTCATCATGATTTTTCTACTTCTCTGAAATCTCATTCTCTCTTTCTCTTCCTACCTTTTAGTCTGTAACCTTAACTAAATCTTCCTGCAATTTCATACTATTTTTCACCAGTCCTTCCACTGTTAACTGTGTACACAGGAGAGGGTTGGGGTTTTAAGATAATGATACATCCACACCAGATTTTTATTTTAAATTATATGGGGTTGCCGCAGTGAAAACACACTTTGGTATCATCCAGAGCACAGCCCACTTGTTAAGCAATTCTCATTAAAACATGAAACCAGCTGTGGGTTGATGGGACTAATGGACCATCAAGAGATTAGTTCAGTGTAATGTGTTATTAAGGAAAAAAAACCCACCTGTTATTAAGCCTTATCTTAACTGTTATGTTTTATCTTGATGATGAAAACTCACTTAAACAAGTCATCTATCAGTAGCCACTATATTCCTTGACCAAAAAGTCTTAGTTCACACTACTCTGTTCTTGTTTGGAGAGAGAAGACACTCTCTCAGAGCTCAGCTTGATAAATTATACAATTATACATCCAGGGATTTGTTTTTGCTGCTTTTAGTGCCTTCTGCCTTTGTAACCTAGAGAGCCAGAAGCAACACAGAGCTGAAAGCTGACAGGAAAAGGTTTCTAATCTTTTCACTGTAGAAACAGTGAAAAAAAAGAAACTTGAAGGAGCAGTATGAACAGACTCAAGCATTCTGCTTTGTTAGAAAGCAAAGAGAAAAAAAAATGAGACCTGGAAGTGATGAAGGTTGGCTCTGCTGACCCAGGGAGAAATCAGCTGGCAAGCAGAGATGCTTTGCAGATCTTCTCTCAGGCCACTCTGACCTCCAGGGAAGCACAGGCAACCCTTACTGCTCTACAGTACCCCTTCTCATCATCCTTTTCTTGTGCCCCTGGGTTGGAGGCAGACGGAGCTGTGGAAGCTCCTGGTGCAGATTCAACATCCTGAACCGACCAAATGCAAAGCCTGCTGCTGCAACACGAGGACTCAGCCTAAACTGAGACCAGCATAACACAAAGAAAATGTTATCCCTACCCTAAATTCTTGGTTTCCAAGTAGTTCTAAGCATAAATAAAGCCAGCTGTAAGTTCTCTCATGAGGAGGTATGTATGTGATGCCCTGCTCCAGTGCATTGTTCTTTAAGCTGTGAGCTCTCTGGAGGCTGCAGTTCGGCTGTAAGAAGGAAAGATTTTACCTGAGCACACTCCTTGGGCCCCACCACCATACAGCATGTAGCTCCTGCTTCTTAACCTGCACCTGCAATGCACACTAGGATCTCTAATTCCAGGGAATAAGTGTGGGTTTGTAGCAAGGCACCAGATGCTTTTGGGTATAACTGGGTTGTTACCTCAGTGCTGGTGCTCCTGACTTCATGCAGCCAGCGTTCCAAGCACAGCCAACTGATGACAAGTGACCATCTCACTACTACACTACCACATTCCTTCACACATGCAACTATGGGATACCAGATGTAATGTAACCAAACCATAGCCCAGCCCAAAGCAAAACAGCAGCAGCACAGTCCTTGCTTTCCAAAATGCATCAGTCCCTCAGCTGCTGTATGCCCTGACCCACCCAGGAATAGAGACTCTTGGGTTAGTTTAGGTCATAACTGATACTGAAGTGACTACAAAAGGAGTTGGGGGGAAAATGATATAAAGAACAGTAGTAACACATTGCCAAGACCAGATGGTAATCACTCATGAGTTTTAAAGCAGTTCAAGGATGAAATAGCTGAATTGCGGGAGACTTGTGTAACCTTTCATTTAAAACAGTCTGGGTACTTAGAACTGGGGGATAACATATGTGATGCAGAGGTCCCAGAGGAGAATTACGGGAATATCAGGCTGATGTCCATATTGGACAAACTAAGAGAAACTGCAAAGGGTTAGCAGACAACTGCATAAGCATTGTACCATAAATAATCCATGCTGATAGAGTCACTGAAGCTTTATATAAAAGGTCATAATCCTGCTTTTTTGTGATGTCAACAAGCTTATGTATGGGACAGGGTTATCTGAACAATACAGCCTATTTTTAATTCCAGAAGGCTTTGAGAAAGACCTTCAATGCAGCTCTTAAAGGGAAGGTCTTGCATGGTTATAAGACAGGAAAGAGAGAAAAATCATCTGTCCTTTCAATGAAGGGAAGAATCAAGAGGGATTTTTCAGGGGTTTATGCTGAGACCTCTACTGTTCAACATATTCATAAGAAAACATGGAAATGATTGAATAGTGGAACAAAAATTTGGTGACAGCATCTTTACCAGACTGCAGACTGACTGTACAAAGTCTTAGAGCAAGACTGAGAAACAGGATGTGTAATAAAATGACGTTTGGTAAGCTAAAAGAAGACAGAGGTGCCTGGAAAGAATAACCCTTACTTCATACAAAGAATGATGGACTTTAAACTGGTTTTCAGCACTCAGAGAGTCCTGGGGCTCTTGCAAGTGGCTCCATTGAAACAGCAATACTTAGCTGCAGTAAACAGAGGAACTCAGATTTTTGGCATTTTTAGAAAAATAATGCAGAACACAATGTAAGTATTTTGTGACTGTATAAATCAGTGGTTTGTTACTTCAGCCTTAGAGAAGGTTGACAGAAAGGCAACAAGAATGGATAATCAAGGGCATGAAAGCATTGTCATACTAAGGCTAAACACTGCAGTCTGGAAAAGGGATGACTGGGGATGATGTCGTACACACAAAATAATTGTGTCATGGATAGATAGAAACTGATGTTCAATGTCTTTTAGTACAAGATCTGGGGAGCATCAAATAAAGATAACATCAGCCAGGTCCAGTACAAACACAATATTTTGCTTATTCACACACTGAACTGTAGACTGCAGAGTGCAATGCTAAATGACTTAAGGATGCTAAAAATTGGCATGGGTTGAAAGTGCACGTGGAAAAGAAATACAATGACATTTACAAATATATTGAAGAACCAGGAAGTCTCTGAAGTGGAAAGATTTAGGGCCTGAAAGAGATTCAGGAAGAAGTTTCACAAGTGTTTGCCATTTCTTATTCTTCCTGGGAAGTCTGTTCACAGATACTTTTGGTAGCAGGATATTTCGGTTGTACCAAGTACACTTGTACTAGTTGGTTGTACCAAGTACAACCAACTTGGGTTGGATGGATAAGTGTTCTGACCCAGGACAGCCATCTGACTGATCTTAACATATTCAAATCCCCTGCTACCCATGGAATAAGCAGATGAATTCTAAACTTTCAGTAAATGAAGCCCTTTTGAAATGCACTGTCCCAAAAGTATACACCAGGAAATAAGCCATCCATCACATCACTTGCTTTCTTTTAATCTATGTGCAGTTGACAAAGGTTTGAATCTTTGAACATGAGCCTTCAGCACTGGAAGATCAGGCTTTCTTGTGGAAATCAATTATGTTTCTGTGAATGTTGTGTCAGGCTACAGGTGTCTCATCTGGTCCTCCCTCAATAAAGTTTATTTCTGGGAGCCACAACAGAGATCAGGATACATCAAATTAGAATTATAGTAAATGGCTCAGTTAATGAGGAATTTTTTGAGATATTTCAGAGTGATTCATGTCTCCCTGAATGTCTTGAAACTAGGTAAATGCTCTTCAACATCTCCTCATTTCCTTGGAAAGGAAAAGGAGTTGGGACAAGGAGTCAAAGAATGGTAAACCTGGAGGGTAGGGCAGCTGAGGAACATGGACAACAAGAGAAATGCAGCATGGCAGCTGGCAGAAAACAATCAGTGGTGACATAGAAAAGGACTGTGAAAACCTAATCCATTTTCAAGAGGTTTCAGTCAAGATTCTAACCTTGATACAGACCCAGATTCCTGTGCTCTTACTCACATTAAATAACATCTGTTCTGTCAGTTGCTGTTTAGGAGACATCTCCCAGATATCACTGAAGCCACCCAGGTGGAGATGCCATCAGCATGAGTTGGAGATAGGGATCTCACCAAATTAACCCAGGTCAGAATCAATCTCTGTGTTGGAGCCAGTCTCTTAAGAGGATGGAAAACTGCTTATGAGCACTCATTCTTCTGAAATAAAACTGGGGATTCAGGTAAACTCCTTGTTTAAGTATCATATCTCATTTTTTAAAAGAACTTACAGTCTTCCATATTCAGAATAAGGAAGATTATTAATTGTTGCAGGTATTTTAAGGTAAGGGCAATGGAGCAGGGTGTGTGCTCACGTGTGTGAGAAAATGAAACTGATTAAAAGTACAGGACTTACAAGGCTTGAATGAAGTAAAATTTTGCTGAAGGAATCCTGTTCCCAGTCTGCAGTCGGGTGTTCCTCGTATGTTAGTGTTTCTAGCAGACCAGCCCTGGTGTGCTGTGGCTTCCCACATCTCTCACCCACTGAACTTTGGAGCTTTACTCCTATGGACATCTGAATTTGTTTTTTAGGAAAGGGTTTGAACTTTATGGCAAATTCAATGGTGGTGGGACCAGGATTCCTGGAAAATGCAATGCATTTCCAAGATCTCTGATAGATGTGCAGCAGTATATTAAAATTCAGTATCTAAAAATGTTGCTATTTTCAGTTTTCTGCACACTTGCTCCCATGGAAGTTGCCAACTTTATAGTAGTAGCTTTGTTCATGAACCTAAGATAAAACTGGAGGAATTTTGCCTATTATCTCCCTTCCTTTTCAAATAATTAATGTTTCTTTCAACTGTTGTCTTCCTTTGCACTAAAAGAATTATCTGTTAATCCCCTTGGTGAATTTACATCTGTTCTTTGCTTCGAGAAATCTGAATTCTAAATACAACACTTTCAATCTGCAAGATTTTAGTCTTGAAGTTTAACAAAGGAATCCTTACACTGGGAAGTATTGCATTATGATTGAGAGTTGGCTGCAGCTTTTGAAGGTGAGGTTTCGGGGTATGATTGCATAAATGCCCAAGAAAACAATACTTCTCACTGATCTCTGGCTTTATCCTTACCTCACTCTCAGAGGTATGTAATGCTTCTGTAATGCAGCTGTTTGCCTTTAACATTTGCTTTCTTAAGTCATCACATGGTACTAAATCCACAACGAGACCTAAACAGAATATGAGACAAGAACAGGCTGCTGCCAAAAAAGGTGAGTATGTGACTTGACAAGGTCCTGAAGTCAACAAAATTGCATTGATTTTTTGTGCCTGAAAAGCCACAGCAAACATACATGAAAACATACAACAGCCAGAAGGCAGAGCTGTAATTTCATACTGTGACAATGCTCTGAAGAAACTTCATGTAGACACATGTTCTTGGATATGTTCTGTGAATCTGCAACACTCGAGGAGGGGTGGAAAAGAGCTTTACAGCAACTTCATCAACTACATTACCTCTGTGAAACCCAAGTGAATCTGATGTGCTTCTTCCTATTAACCACTGAAACCAGTGGCTAGTATCCTTTAAAAACAGTTGCTTCAGTATATTAATCATCTGCATTTCCGTTTTATATGAGCAGGTCCAGTGAAAGGGCACCAAAAAAAGACAGCATATCCTGCTTGCTGATTAAAGCTAAGTACCCTTCCTCTTCAGCACCAAATATAATTGAGGATGTAGATGTAGTGGACAACTGAGTCATCCAGACTCAGCTTGGGCTGAAGCCATCTGTGCAAGAACCATACTAATTTTTAATGATAAAGGCAACCATGAAAAGAAAAGCCTGCCCATATGCTGTTTAATATGGATGTATCACACATGGCAATCACAGCCCCAGGTGTATCTGAGCTGCTAGAGTAAATAGTTTGTTTCTGAGTAACAGCTCATTTTTCTCTCTTAATTACAATCATGTACTTTTTTGGGGAAAAAATCAAAACAAAACAAATCAAAAAACACTTCAAAGACCATTTTAGAAAAGGCAGGCAGGACTGAGGAAGTCCATACTGGCTACCCACACATAAAGTGTTTCTTCCATGTCTCTCCCTTTGGAAATATGGGTATTTGAGGCATTGCTTGCAAAAGCAATGCTACAGTGGCACAGCTGACTTGAGGGGATAAAGCTCTAAAAGCACACACGTTTGTGCTACCTGTGGAAGGCAGCACTTCCAGGAGAGGAAATGCTGCACCAGCTTCTGTTAAGGAAGAAGGGCTTCTAGATAATCTATTACAATTTTCTTCTTAGCTAAAATACAGACAAACAAGATAGTCAACATGGATGGAAGAACAACCAGAAAACTCAGTCAATTAATCCAGCAGATAATCTCTAAAATACGCCCAGAGATCACTGGCTCCCTGTGTTACAATCCCATTACTTCACCAGGAGCTTTGTGCTCAGGCTGTGCTGGGGTGTCTCACATGCTGAGGAGGGCATGGACAGCCCTCCCTGGGGCAGGGAGGGAGATGCCAATCACCAGCGTGCAACTACAACAGAGCGCCTGATCTTAGCCTGAGAGTCCTTCCCTAGCTTCAGGTAGTGGAAAGATGGAAGGAGAGGGACATTTTCCATGAGAAAAAGGTTTGACATTCAAGGAGAATTAATGCTAACACCTCTTGCTTCACAAACAGCTTGCAGAAAATATGAGTTATAGAAGGATTACAAGGATTTCCTTTAGAGGAATATCCATACTTAGATGTTTGCCTGTGGTGTGCATTACACAGCTAGTCACTAACACCAATCCCTTTACACCCTCCTACACACAAAGCCTGTGCTATCCTATCCCTATCACTGCACCATTGCTCGAACAGACAGTTTCACACAGATTGTCACACATGAAAGTGAGGTCACCAAAGGGAGTTACACTGTCAAACAAAACAAAGTCTATCTTGGGCTATCAACTCATGAGATGTCCTTTCTTTCAGCTTTTGGGTTGGATAATTTTGTGAATAATGGCAGAGGGAAAGAAGGACAAAGGAAAGAAGAAAAAAAAGCGAGATAGCAGGGTAGCTACTATCTGCCCAATGGGTTTAATTAATTGCTGTAATAAAGTTTGAAATCTCTCCAAGACAGACCGTGACTGGGGCCTATGCAGGGTTTAAAGACCAAAGTGCATTGTATGTAGACCTACAGAGAATTTCCTTCACTAGGGCCTGCAAAGGCTGACAGTGCCAGCAGGAGGAAGCTCAGCACAGCCCTTTCAGTATAAGGCAGGCAGCACTGCACCACACTCACATGCCTAGAGCTAGGCTGCAAGGGCTGGGCTAGGATGAGGAGCTGTGTGGCCAGACCAAGCCAAATGGCAGAATGAGAAACAGCACAGAGACAAGGGCAGACCAGGAGCTACACACCAGTCACACCAGAGTATCAGCAGGCTATCAGACTCATGGAAGCTGCATGAAATCCTCCCAGGTGACCTCTCCCACCTGTCTGTGAGGACTCTGACAAATAGAAGCAGTAACATTATAGCTTTATAATCCTGAACAAAGACAAAATGAACAGAAAATTATTACCAAGAATAGCCACTAGGTCACTTATCTTCTTCATTATATATTATTGATAGTCTCTGTATTTTTCATGACCTATGTGCAGTACTTATCTAATCTTTTTCACATGGTCTTACTGCACATGCAAGTCCAGTGCTTCCAAGCTTCTGGGCAGTTGCCTGAGGTGGCACTCACAAGGGGAACGTTTCAGGAGCAGCAGCCCATGTTGAAAAAAGGGTTCTCAAAACATTTCTCCCCATGTACAATCCTTCATGACTTGCACAGATATTCTAACATTCTGTCAAAATATTTGTGTCTCTGAACATCCCCTATTATATTTCCATGTCTTCATTTGAGATCTGTCACCTCTTGTGAGAGCTGTCCCCTACCCTTCTTGCCTGTTATCACCTCTGAGTCTGTCTAGGGGGCTGTAGTTTTTGGATAAAGTGAAGGGAAAGCATTTCTGGGATAGTGCTTAATCCCTTGGAGTGATCTCCTTCTGTCTGAGATACATAGGTGCTATTGTGTGAGGCACAGGGGTTTTGGTAGAAAGAGTGAACAAATCGTCCACTTCTTTTGCTAGTGCTGAGTAATTTGTTTTCAAGGATTTAATTTTCCAACACAGGAGAGCACTAGACTGCAAGATCAGGAGTTAGGCCATGCATCAGCTTGCATATACACAGAATATTTGGGTTTGTTTATGAGTATTTTGGGTGTTCTTTGATTTCACAATTATTTTCACAACCTTCCTTTTTAATACCTCAGGAGTTAAAACCCAATGCGGTGCATATGAAGAAGACATACAATAAAAAACATATAATGTAAAATAAACCTCTGTCTGAGTCTCCTTCCTTGTAAGTGGAAAAAAGTTTAAAACAGAAGGGTGCATGACCAATTCTTTTTCATTGCATCTTGTTTTGTGCTTGCAAGAGACCCATCATGCTTTTAAACTCCTTTGCAAGCAACTCCCCTTCTTTGCTTTAGAGAAGGGAAGTGCTGGCCTGCAGTCAAGGGAAATGCAGGCTCAGACAAGTCCTGGAGTGTAAAATTACATTGGGTTTTGGCGCAGGTTCCACGAGGCAGATCCAACAGAGCTGGAAAAGGTCTACATTTTCCCTGGAAGCTTTGGTATCCCCTGACAGAGTTTCTTTAAGCCTGCCCTGACGGTTTCAGAATCAGGAGCATGCATGAGAGCACAGATGTAATTCAGAGAACTCTTGCCTCAGACCAGCCCAAGGCTGTCTATTTTCTAGGTATTTTCATCACTCTTAAGATCAAAAAAGAGGAGAAAATTGATTTAGAAAGTCATACAGATGGGAAAATCCTTTGAAACATTCAACTAATTCTGTTTCCCTGGCTCTGATCTCTCCAGAACTGAAGAACTGATTTCAGTTCTGTTGTCCTGAGATGAAGCCCTTGGAAATAAAAGATTTCTGTCAATTTCTTCAGATTTAAAAACCTCCTTTCCCATTTTCCTGCAATCCTTTGTCTGAACAGCACCAGGGTTACAAGAAAAACATTTGTTTAAGACAAAAACCCATTTGCCCCAGATATCTTAAACATTAGAAAGATTTTGGGTGCATTATCTGGCATAACAGAACTAAAGGTAGGAGGCACAGTGTGCCACAGCTTACCATTGTCCCAGGATCATGAAGAGGTGTGTAGAAGCGTCTTGCTCCCCAATAAATTTTTGTCATTTCCATGGCAGTTTCTCCCTAGAGCTGCAGGTTCAAGGCTGTGTACTCCAGAACTCCCAGCCATGTCACTGCTGCTTAGTGTGTCCCCCTTACCTGTTAGCAGCAGCATCCTTCAGCAATCTCTGGGCCTACATGCAAATCACATGCAAATCACAGACTTCACTGTCTGTGAAGGGATTGCAGGCGTGGTTAAGAAAAAAACTCAAAACATTTTGTTTGTAAAGAATGAGAAGGTAACCCAGTAAAATGATATTTCAAACACCTGACTCAACTTCAGCTATTGCAACAATGCAAACAAAGCTTCATTCTGTCTTTTCTTGTGAATTCTAAGTCACCAAAGGCACATAAACCTTTACACTGAAAACAAATATGAACCAAAGTATTTGATCCTAGTCTTACAGAGGTAGAAATAACCAGACACATGGACAGGTAAGACTTCAACAGAAGCCAATGCTTAGGAGCAAATTGGATCAACAATTCCTAACACATCTGGCTGTTTAATTACACAGATCTGTACTGTGTTTGCTTGGCTGCTGTTTTTTTTGTCATTTCTTTTCTCTCCAGGATTTCCAGAGGCTTCAGATTTTCACTTTCTGCATACCACTTCTTTCTTCTCAAAGAATTCCTGCTCTTTTTTCATGTTCCATTTTAAATCAAGTCCCACCTACAGCACATTTTGATATTTCTGAGCTGTCACTTCTACCTATGATTCATTTTTGCGTGTTTTGTCATTCCTAATTTTGCAGTTTCTAGAAGTGGCTGAAGAAGATGGCAGGTGATAGAAAGATCTACAGGAGAGAAGGAAGAAAACATCTTGTATTTCTTAGTGAGCTAAATTGCAGGCTGTGACATTTTCAACAGTCCATATGGAGGTGATCAAACTGCCTCCAAAGGACAGCAAATGCTTCTCCACAGAGCCTATAATATGCATATATAAGACATTTCAATCACTTCTATTGCCTGGCATTTCTCCTTAGGTTCTGTTTCCTATCTTCCCATGACTTGGGGGTTTTTCAGTCCTTCAAGGCAGAGCAGGAACTGGGCTGATGGAGGTGGCATAATCTCCATTGGCAGAAATGGCCAGATATAAGGGAATGTTGGAGAATATTTTTATTGCTGTTGTAAAGCTTAAAATAAAGATCAGTTAATAGAATCAAATAAACTTCTGGATTAATGTCTCCTCAGATTGATCAATTGACCAAATATTTATTAAAAAAAAAAATCTGAGTTGAAATCAGATAAGAAAAACTAAACTCTCAAAGATACAGAGAGTTAGAACATGAAAACATGATACTTCAGGCACTGTGAATCATCTGGAAATCTTGAAATAACTCTGCCTTACTGACACAACTCTGAGGAGCCATATACATTTGTTGTATTTGGGTCCATTTTCCTTCCTTTTTTTTAAAAAAAAAAAAAACAACAAACAAACAAACAAACAAAAAAAAAACCAAAAAAAAAAAAACCAAAAAAAAAAAAAAAAAAAAAAAAACCAAAAACCACTAAGGGGACTCTATTAATGTCTAATGTGTCTGCACTGCCATACTGAATTGTAAACTATTTCCCATCTTTCATCTGCAGATTGAGAGGGCACTGCAAGGATCCAATCAAGCCAGATATTAGTTCAAATTCATAACTCTCAACTCAGTAGCTAGTCCCACAGTAATCTCATTTCACTTTTTAGATTCAAGCTCTAATGATGGCCGCTTAAATTTCACATTGCTTTCTTCACTGTCAATTACTATATACCTCTTCTTTCTGACACGTCTTGGAACTGTTTCAATATGAAGTGTAGGCAGGGGTGTCATTAGCAGTTTGACAAATACACACATGCTACTTCTACTGCATCCTGGTCTGTACCATTCCAGCATAATTAATTAAACCTGGCATGTCTCTGCAGTAAGGAATATATAGGGACTGCTAGCATCTGGAGTGCACTAGTCAACAGCAGCTTCTTTTCAGGACTATTCCCATCGAAGCTAATGGGAACAACTTCTTGTCAGTCTGCTCATATCCTTCCTTCTTAACAGGAGGCCTTAGGAGCAGAAGCAGCCAGGCTACAGGGAGCACCATTACACACACATCTGCATGTAGGTCCCCACTCAGCCCACACCTCTGGAGAAGCAGCCCTACCTCCAGTGCTGTGCAAACAAAATCCACAAGAGATCCACCTCCAGGATTAGAGAAGGCAGTGGAATATCAAAACTCCTCCTTTGAGGAGTGCTGCTTCTACACTACAGAGACCTGCTCAGTGATATGGTTTATTAGCCCAAGTGCTGCACTCCACTGACATGATTGTATTATAAACTTTCCAACAGTTAACCTGGATTTTCTGCACACTTCCACTGGAAAGTAGCTCTTCACAGACAGAACAGGTCCTTGCAGAGCAGGTGATAGTAGATGAATTGGTAATGCTGCCAAGCTATTCATGAGTTAGAAAACAGGCTCCCAGCCATGGTCAAATGCTAGTGTTATCATCCAAACAAGGCTGCTGCTTGGAGGTTGAATGAATTGGGCAGAAATAAATAAATGACTCTCACAATCATGAAATATTTGAAAAAGGAGACTTTGAAAAAACAATCTAAGTGCTGTTTTTGAGATGGGTTACTCAGTCTAGGACAACCTACAAAACTGAAGCAAGTGAACCATTTTTTCTGCATGTCAGCACATCGTATTAGAGCAAACTTTCATTTCCCAAGCATTACACAAAAGAATTCTAAATTCATTAAGGTAAAGGTCTGTCTCCTACAATGACAGACAGTTGTCAAACACACTTGGTTCCCAAGGACTGAAATAGATTGAAGTGAATTAAAAAAAAAAAAAAGAGACTATTGTGCAAGAGAAGAAATTTAGAAAAAGTCCAGACCATTTCTAGGGAAGTAACACAGTCATTAAAGGACCACAGCTTCCTCTATAGCTAGAGATATAAGAATCATGAAACTTTCCAGAAGTTGAGTCAAAGCTGTTTCTGTGTAAAAGCAGAGTCCACACAGCATCCAAGGATGCTGATTTTAGCTGTAAGGTTAAAGGCAAAAGACTTATTTATTTTACTGAATGCCACAGTACCTACTTATTGCATTTAGGGTTGCTTCATTTTTAAGCTGCAGCAAGTTCATTATGGCATCTTTAAACCATAATGTTCTTTTTTTATACTGGAAATGTCACTCAGCAAGTAAAACTAGGTCAACCATATCCAGTTCTGTCCTTGTGATTAGTTTTCATAGGTGGTTTCTCATATTGTGCTTAATGCCCTGAACAAGAATAATCAAACCTGCCTAACCCATCTAACTTAGTGGTTACACCAAAAAGCCCACTAATGTAACACATATAGAATTAATATGAGGTCAGGGTTGAGGACCAAATATGCATTGATTTGATACAGAAATCTATTCTTTATCAGTAAAACTCACATGAGATTAATAATACAGTTCTAATGGAGAGCTAGGGCAACAGAGGGGCAATGCAGAGCAGAAAGTGCACTGCTTTTTTCCCCTTGTTTGTACACTTGTTATAAACTCAGTTCATCTGTTGCAGGGTGACACTTACTAGAGATAATTCTCCTTTTCAAGATAGTATGTAGATTATTTCCCAGGAAAACCTCATTCATTGCTGTTAAAAGACTACAGAATTTTTTTTCTGAGGAAAAAAATTCTGGTTCATCTCGCAGAGACTGTCAACAGATATGCACAAGATTCAGAAGCACTGTTTGAAAAGAAACAAAGCAAATTCCAACCTCATTTCTTCCATGGTTTTGATGTAAAGGATCCCAACCGCAGAATACTAGAGTTTCAAATGTCTTTTTACCTTTTCAGTGTTAGTGAAGGGCTAACTGATCTGCTAGAAACCTCTGGAGGGCCACATATGTAAAGATGATATTGAAACATGGTTTCTCTAGCAGTCAGTCTTTGTCAGTAACAGCCTTCTCTATATTTCCACTTTTTAATGCATTGACGGTGCCTCCTAATTTCCATTCCTTTCTTTCCATCTGCCCTGCACTGGCAGCTCTTTAAATAACCACATCTGTTATTTGGTGGCTTTTAGCAGAGAGAGCTGAGCATAACTGGCAATATATTTTCCAGTAAATTCATTAGGCAATAAGAATACATTTTTTTCTATTACATCAGCCCTTACGTGCAAGACCATCACTTCATTTTCCATTTTACATTTAAATGTGCTTCAAAACATTCCATATCATATTACATTAGATGCTATTGTTCTGTGCTACTTACAAATGGCAGGAGGAAATTGGGAGCAGGCTAATGGTTTAATTTATAGACATGGCAAGGCATCTGGAAATCAAGTTTCTACCGTGGCCCTCATCAGGGATCTATTATTAGATCAAATCCTGAGAAAACTTTCTGGAACTTCAGAAGGACTCCTTCAGCAAACACTGACGACTCATCCAAAACCAACTTCCTGGGACAATGGGTTCAACACTTAGTAAAGTTCTCTTCTACACTTGGAAATACTCTGATTCTTCTCAGTGCCCTCTCAGCAAACCCTCAGTCTGGGGACGTTACAGGTAGGCAGTGAACACATCTGCCCCCACCTCCAAGACACTGGGGACAGTAAAACTGCAAACTGCAGATACATGCCTGAGTAATGACTTCCTCTTAAAATGCCCCAATGTGCAAGAGTGAGAAATAATATCATTCTCTTCACACTTTCTCAGATGCTGAAGACATTAAGTCAGCAAAGAAGGCATTAGGGAAGGCAGAACTAAGCATTGCTGCCTGTCCTAGGAGGCTAAAACTGACTGCTCTGACTCATTCCAGCTGCCAGCTCTGCTCTGCAGGGCAGTGTTACTTCCACTTTCACCCACATTAACAAGAGAAGTCTCCCAGGATTGCTCTGTATTGGCACACCACCTGCTAGAGCTGTGGGATGGATGCCTGGGATGTAGTAACACAACAGAGGGTTTCACATTTCCCAGAGAAAGGAGTTGGAGGCACTCTTTGCTGACCCGCCACATGCTGGGCAGCCTTTCTCGTGTATCCTCCCTGGATGACACTTCTCCCAGACCCAGCTATTCCAGTGTCAGCTCTTCAACAGGCTCACATGGTTCTGTGCCAACCTGCCCTAGCTGCTAGCAGGTACCTGACGCTGGAGTGATATATAAGGGAGCTGGGTGTTTCTTCAGGCATCCCATGGCTTTGACTTAAAGACTAACTCACCTGTGGATGAGAAATGCCTTGTGTTAATTGGTTACCTTAAAATCACCTTCGAAGCAGGGTAAGTGAAATGCATTTTGTTTCCAAGGTGACTTATTTTCAGTCTAGAAAATAAACAACCCAATTTCAAAGCTTCATAAAAAATAAAGGTGAAGAAATGAAAAAAAAGCCTGCCACTATTCTGATCACATCTGAAAGGTAAACTATTTGTATTCCTAACTCATTTCAAATCATCTTCCTGTTGAATCATGTTAACCTTAACAGTTTTTCCAGCCTGCCTCTCTTTCAATGTTCTCCAGCTCCATCAATATTCTATCCTGCTTCTGGATGCCTATCAAATATATTTCATTTTGTCTTAACCTACAGACAACAAGAGGAGGATTAAAAATAAGGAACGAAAAGATGTTTCTTTAAGGGACCAATTACTATTTGTTGTACTTGAATGGCCTGTCAGCAATTTCTTGGTTAAATGAGAGGTAAAACTTCTCTGCCCAACAATCTCATGTCCCATTATGCATATACTTTAGTGTGACATATCTTCACTCATTGAACCCTGACACGATTTGGACATTAGTGAACACATTTGCTACAAATATTTGCATATGTGTAACTCTTACTCTGGCCAGGTACTGAAGCAGTCAGTACTGTTTCTGGGAAGTACACGTGGGCTGACTGGCCAGGATCCCATGCCTGGCTTTGAAGGGAAGTGTAGACAGACTTTGAAGGAACAGTGTAGACAGACTTCCATGTTCTACACTTCCAAATAGTGTCACTGTTTCTTACCATGTGCATGGACACTCTGCACACATAGCTCAAACTGCCAGTGTCACTTTCCTTCTGCCAAAAGACTTTTCAACTCTCAGTGTTCTGTGTACTGACAATGCTCTCCTTTGCCCTGTTTTTGCCTGTTAAAGGCCAGCTCAATCTTTACCTGCAGCAGCCTTGTTGGCTGAATAGCCCTTCCCCCCAGGCCACCTGGTCACATCCCTGTCCTGCTGATACCACTGCTAAAAAGGTTGTCAGAGACCCAGAGCATGGAAAAGATTCAGACTAAAACTGTTTTCCAGCCAGCTGTGTGATCATGTGTGCTGACACAACAGTGGGAGCAGCACAGGAATGTAAGGGAATGTCAGGGAGCAGGATTCTTTAGGCAGCCCAGCCCCCAAACACCAGTGTGTCAGCTTTTTCATCATGTCAGCCAGTGAACTCTGCCATGTCAGGGAGGGAGCTCCCTCCCCACTAAGCACCTATGTCACCTATTCACAAACAGGAACCCAGAGAAGACTGGATCAGGGAAGTTTTGTGATTCTAAAGGAATGACAAAAAAGGGCTGCAATTGTGGAGCGAGATTCATCCAGAACTGAAGCAGAAACCAGGAGTTTTGTGGTATGCAGAATACTTCTCTTTACAGATTTTAGGAAAAATAATTTTAAATTTTGAGGGCCAAGACTGTCTGCTGCAGATAGGTGGAGATGGTCTTCATGTCCATTTCAGTGTTGTCTCTGGCTAATGGGTATCCTCAGTCCTGCACAAACTCCCCATTGGAGCTGGCCAACACAGACCAACAAAAGAAGCTGTCCCTGGGACTGTTCACAGCCCAGAACTCAGGAAGAACAGTTTACTTAGAGCTGTTCAAGCATCCTCCGAAGTACAGCAGAGTTAGTGCACATTCTCCTGTTAAGTCTCCTTATTCCTTCCTGATCTATAGCCACTCTCTACCTTGGGAAATGAAACCTGGCAGCACAGGTGATTTTTCTTCCTGCTTCCATCTGCTGCTGCAAACACATGCTGAAAGTTAAGGAGCTATGAATGATGGAGTGTATGTAAATTTAACTTAATGACAGCTGCTTAAAGAGCAATGGGCTAGAAAGGAGAGCACAAAGGCCTTTGGGTGGGGTATGTAAATGAAGAGAGAATTTGTATGTTAAGGACCATGTGTTGGGGAAAAAAAGAACTTGAGGAATAGTGGAGGTTTTAAAAGGTGGGAGTAGGATATAAAAGGTTTTGTAGGTCTGTAGGGAGGCAATATCATTCTTCTGGTGAATCGAAGAAGATATAGGTTCTCAAGCCCATTGATATATATAGTCTAAAGTTTAGGTGAGAGCAGAATAACCATGTGCAGGTTCACACTTTTCTAAATGGGACACTGTCTCAGAACATGGCTATATCATGCTCTGACATGATATAGTGCCTCAGAAAACACCAAGGCATGGTTTTCTGATGAGATATCCACCTTGCTCGGGTTCAGAATTGGGTAAGTGAATTAAGTTGTCTGTTCAAGTGGAAAAGATCACTAAGGATGCCATTACTAGTCATGACCCATAAACACCTTTGTTCACAGAATACACAAATTACCTGTAGACAGATTGGCATTCCTCCAGTAATGATCTTCTTTCTTGATTTACTTTTGGCTCCAAACTTAGAAACATTAATCAGAATCCAATGAAACGGACTCTGGGAGAGGCAGGAAAAAACAACAAAACAAACATCCTGACTACTCATTATTTATAGCAAAATGAAGACTGGCACGTATCTAGGAATTTTTCCACATTATTTGTTGTAATCAGTGGGTTTCAATGCCTAATCATACAATGACAGCATCACCAAAAGGAAAGATGACAGACATTTTTCAAGACAAATAATGCTGCAGGCAAAAATACAGAAAGCTTGTCTAATCATTCTTGTATAATGAGGACTTCAAATTTTACCTCCACAGTATCTTGCACCACTTCTATATTTGGAATGTGACACTAAATAATTGAGATGCTAATAGTTAGGGACACAAGGAGTGACAGCAGGAAGAAAAGATATCACATGTCACCATTGTCACAACCTGTTCCTGCTGCTGGCACTTTCTTTAGCTCCTGTGTCTTGGCAATGGATTTTACAACCTTAATACAATTTTAATTGCATTAGGAGGTTTTAAAATATGTGGACTGATCTGTGTTGAATTCAATGGAAATTGTGCTCCTACTGCCAAAGTGCATATTTAAGAACAAGATTTATCTGTCTTCTGGGAAATACAGCTCATAAGAAGACTGGTTTTGAGGTCTGCTATACTGTCCTGCCTGAGGATGGAAGCACAGCCTAACAAGCCAAAGCACTCTCCATCATGGACATGTATTTAATGCAGCTGATATGGCCATCTAGGGGCAATTTCTGTGTTCTTCTCTGTACTTTTTTTCATAAGAAACCAGCAACATGATGTTGTGATTTTATGAAAACTGCCAAAAGCAAGATTCATTTCCAACAGAACAATACCCATTTATAGCCCCGTCTTGCATGGGTAAAGTGAAAGTTATTTTTTTTCTTTAGGTACATTCACCAGGGTTGAAATATCCTAGAAGTTCAGGCATTCAGTGGTTCTGTCAGGCAAAATGTTCTCATGTGTACAGACACTCCCAGCAACTAAGGAGTTTCAACAGCCAGCCGAACAGTTGGTCAGGTTCTATCTTTATTTATACTTGAAGAAAAGAAACCATTTCTAAGTTGCCAGGCTTCATCATCAAAGCATGTCTATACTTAGTTTTTAGTGACAACCCCAAAGGTTAAAAAAATATGAGTTATCCTCACACAAAAAATATCACTGACATTGAAGCAGCACGATGTTTTTGTATGGGATTTTCAGACTTTGACAATTGGGACAGCTGACTCTACATATTGATTGAAAAGATCACAGAAATGGTAGAGAGGTGGGAAGAAAACATCTACAGACATCATCTAGGTCAATGCAGTCACCTGGAACAGGTTGCACAGGATGTTGTCTGGCTGAGTTTTGACTAGCACCAAAATGACTCCTCTGGCCAACCTGTTCCAGTCTGCAGTTAACCATAATTTTTTTTCCCCGTTAGATTTGAATGGACTTCCCTGCATTTTAATTTTTGCCCATTGTCTCTTGCATCTTGCCATCTCTGAGAAGAGTCTGACTTGACCTTTCTTACTCCCCTTTCTTACTCCCCTGTATGTCAATGTCTCTTTTGAAGGGGGGAGCCCAGATCTGGACAAACCACTGGAGATGTGTCTCACCAGTGCTGAGTAATGGGGAAGAGCCACCTCCCTCAACCTGCTGCCAAAACTCCTCCTAACGCAGCTCAGGTCATTGTTGGTCTCCTTTGCTGAAAGGACACATTACTGGCTCATATTCAACTCGGTGTCCACTCAGCTCCCAACACAGCTGACGCATGGTGTTACCTAATTCCAGATGCAGGACTTTGCTTTTACCTTTGTGGAGCTTCGTGAGGTTTCCCCAGCCTGTTGAAATTCTTCTGAGTAGGAACATATCACTCTGGTGTATCATCTGCAAATTTGCTGAGGGTGTACTTTGTCACATCCCTCAGGTGATTAGTGAAATTTTAAACAGTTCTGGACCCAGTATTGACCCTTGGAATACTCCACTAGTGACCAGCTTCCAGCTGGACTTTGTGTCACAGCTGCTCTCTGAACCCATTGGTACAGTCAGTTTTCAATCTGCTGCACTGACTACCTCAACCATCCATCACCATTTTGTTTAAAGGATCTAAGGAAACAGTATCAAAAGCCTTGCTAAAGTCAAGATAACAGTGTTGCTTTCCCCTTATCTACCAAGCCAGTCAGCTCACCACAGAGGATTATCAGTTTGGGCCAGGTACAATGTCTCCTTTATAAATCAGCATTTACTTTCCTAATCACCTTCTTGTCTTTCAAGTGTCTGGAAACAGTTTCCACAAATATTCATGTCCTCATGCTCTCAGGGATCAGGGTGACACTGACCATCCTGTAGTGTTCCAGACTTTTTTTTTTTTTTCTTGAAGATAGAAGTGGCATTTGCTTACTTCCAGCCTTTTCTAGGGAGCCTTATTCTCATTCCAAGTAATTTCCAGACAAAAATAGCCTGACCACCACCTTTTTCCCAGGTTTCATACCTTCAGTTCCTGCTTTGTGATCCATATTCCTCCCTTTCAAGTAAATGTAAAAATCAACCAAATATCCTTATTACTGCAGGGTGACATGAGGCAGAAGAGGCACAAGAGAGTAGAGCTATTGTGATTCTTCTGCACCTTCCTGCCCTTCCTTCTAAGGAAATGAGTAAGGATTCTGCTCATTTTGCCTGCCTGCTCTTCTCCAGGAGCTGGACAAGTGGAGCAGACATCTGAACAAAAACTGGGCTGATCATTCATTGGAGACTGTTTTTCATCTCCCTAGAAACTGACTCTTACCACAACAGAATCATTATTACCTTTGGCCTCTACCCAAATAAAGCACAAAGCTTGTAGACTAATGTCAGAGGCAGCTTCCAGCTTTGCCTGAGAAGTTGTTCTTACAGGGACAGAAACATTACTGAAATGCAAATTGAAGCAGTGAGAAAATGCATTGTCAAAAGGAGAGGTTAGGCAATATAAAGAAAGCATGTTTTCTGATGAGAGATGACCAGTCTTTTTCCTCTTTCAAGTACACATCAAACCCTTCATGTGTTTAAAAATCCCCACATGACACATCCAAGTATCTCAGACCCAAAGGGTGACTTTCTTGGCCAGCTTGGAAATAGTATTTTCACAGCCTGTATTTCTTTCCCTGATTCCACATCCACAACCCCAAATTTATTCCAAGAGCTCCATGTCAGCCCAGTGTCCTCATGTTTGTGTGATATAAACCTGGCACCGTAAGCCACATGCAGCTACAGAACCATCTCGGCCATCTCTCTATTATAATGCTTTTCACATAAAGTTTTCAAGTCATGTATCTGTACCTACATTCAGTTTGACACTGAAGTATGCAAAGCCAAGGAATCAGGCTCTTCAGAAATATAGATTTATTTTTTTTTTTTGCTTGCAAGTATTTTGAATTAAAAATAAATATTACATTTCCTAATTTATCCAACAGTTTGTTTCACATTTTCAGGCTTTCTTCCACAACAAGGTCTAGATGGACTATGTAAATAAGCAAAGTAAGGGCTTCAGTAAACTGTGAAATTGGGCAATTCTACACTTTCTACCTTACTGGGTGGCTTATTTGAGATAGAGACTAAACTCTGACTTCGGCAGCTGAGCCTATCAGGCTCAGCTTGGGATCAGATTATACAAAAATATATCCTCTCATCTTTTCTAAAGAGCCCAAAAGAGAGGTGAGTTGAATACCCGTTTCTTACCTTTAAAGTGTAGAAGAGAACAAACATGGGGAAACCACCCAAAATCTTTTCAAAGGTGTTAGCTGTGCAAATTCACCCACACACTGGTACTTACAATGTGGTTTTGCTGTCAAGGAGGGCATTGGGAAAGGACAGAAATGTTCTTTCCCGTGTCAAATAAATTCTGATTTCTTTGAAAAAGATTTTAAGAAAGATGACATAAAAGCAGAGTTTGGTTTGTGCTCTTTGGATCCATGCCTGGCTCCAGTCTTCTAAAACTGGAGTTTTTAACAGAATTGGAGATAGCTGGGATTGGATTCCTGTTACACTGGGCATTTATTGTGTGAAATAGAGCATATTGAAAACTACACATACAGAAGACTAGTAAGTCTTCTAGAAAACTGCAGGATTTTAGAGATCTCCCCTCCACAACACCACAAGCAGTTAACAAGTGTCCTCATCCTGCTTGGCCATTTTCCAACCCTTGCAGTTTGGGGTTTTTTTCCTAGTATTGCCTCTGTTAGGCACAGACACACAAAGCATCCACATATACTGAAACCCCACAGGATTAGTCATTCTTTGTTTTTCCATTCACATCCTAAACAAACATCCATGAAAGAAATTAGGTATCCATGTACATAACAGAACCACAAAGCCAATATTCAGGTTGGATAAGTCCTTTAAGACTACTGAGTCCAACTATTACCCCAGCACTGTCAAGTCCACCACTAAACCATCTCCCTAAGTGTCACATCTACAAGTCTTTTAAATACCTCCAGGGATGCTGACTCAACCATTTCCTGGGCATCCTGTTCCAATGATTGACAACCCTTTTAGTGAAATAATTTTCTTAATGTCCGATCTAAACCTCTGCTGGTGCAACTTGGACTCTTTCCCCTCATCCTGTTGCTTGTTACCAGGAGAAGAGGTTGGCCACCTGGCTACACCCTCCTTTCAGGCAGCTGTAGAGAGCAATCAGAACCCTAGTGAGCCTCCTTTTCTCTGGGCTGAACACCCCCAGCTCCCTCAGATGTTCCTCACAGGACTTTTGCTCCAGTCCCTTCATCAGATTTGTTGCCCTTCTCTGGACCTGCTCCAACACTTCAATGTCCTTTTAGAAGTAAGTGGCCCAAAACTGGACAGAGCACTCAAGGTGTGGCCTCACCAGTGCCGAGTACAGGGGGTCAATCCCTGCTCTGGTCCTGCTGCCCACACCATTGCTGATACAGGCCAGGATGCCATTGCCCTTCTTGGTCACCTGGGCACACCCTGGCTCAAGTCCAGCTGGATGTCAAACAGCACTCCCAGGTCCTTTTCCACCAGGCAGATTTCCAGCTGCTCTTTCTCAAGCCTGCAGTGCTCGGCAGGGTTGTTCTGACTCAAGTACAAGATCCAGCACTTCAACTTGTTGAACCTCACACAATTGGCCTTTTCCCATTATTCCAGCTTGTCCAGATCCCTCTGTAGAGCCTCCCTTACCCCCCAGCAGATCAACACTCTTGCCCAGCTTAGTGTCATCTGCAAATTGACTGAGGGTGCACTTGATCCCCTCATCCAGATAATTGATAAAGAAATTAAACAGGCCTGGCCCCAACACTGATCCCTGGGGAATGCCACTTGTGACCAGCTGCCACCTGGATGCAACTTCGTTCACCACCACTCTCGAGGCTCAACTAGCCAGTTTTTATCCAGTAAAGAGTACATCCATCCAAGCCACAGCAACCAGTTTCTCTAGGCAAATGCTATGGAAAACATACTCCAAGGCTATGCCACAATAGTTAGAGAGCACCTCTTTTTCACTGACTTCAGTACAACATTAATGCAAAGCTGTAATTCTTTGTACTCTTCAAAAGTCTTGAAGCAGAAGCAGAACATAATTTTTCTCCTTTCTTTCAACAAATATCCAGCCTGCAGCCTCAGCTGGCATACTGGGCATGAAGATAAGTAGACATTTGCTTCTGTGCTGTCTTTGCTCCATATATTAAATTTTCAATTGCATTTTATCTCAACCTTAAATGGAATCGCCTTCTCAAAATCTGCAGAATCTCCTCATTGGCTCCAAAAAAGCAAGATATAAATATATATAAATAGAGTAATCTAGAACATATAGTCTTTGTAATTGAGAGAGGTAATATTTTGTATCTGTACATTTATATATAGATAATGATAAGAAAGAAAAAATTCTGTACACTTTTTACATAAACCACATACCAATTTTTTTCCTTAAAGAAATATGCCTTGAGGTTTCAAGTTGAAAAGAGTATGAAAGAAGGAAAAGCTACTCCTCACTGAGACTATTTGCACATGTTAACATATTGCTGAAAGTTATTTAGGTACTGTAGTGATGGCTGAATACCTGTAGAAACCAAAATAGTAAAAATTTATTCACTGAAAAGAACCTTATTTTACACCTCTTTGCTTTCATCCTTCTACATACTATTCTTGGTTATTTCCAAAACCACTGGAATATATCTACAGATGTCATTAAGCTGATGCCCAAAGGAACCTCCTTTCACCCATGGAAGAACTGCAAAAATTCCTGAGAAGTTCCCATCTGCCCAGGACTCTACAAACTGTGATCAGCAATGAAGATGACATTCTTGCAACCACCTCCTGAGCTAATTTGGAGATGCCTTATCTACAGTCACAGACTAACCTCTGCCCCCTGCAAAGCGCTCTGAGGTTCAGCATTTCAGTTGTTCCACTACATAGCTGGCTGCACCATCCCACCTTATGCCCTGATTTTCATCCAGGGTTTTCATTCCAGTCTCTGAATATAAATAATGAAGACTTAGTGGAGTGAACTGAAGAATGTATCCACTCCAGATATTGCCAGAGACACTGCAAAGATATTGTCAGATTCAGTTCTCAGAAAACACCTCACTAACCTGTAAGTAGCACTGATTTTCAGATGGTGGTCTAAAGATTCTGTATCCTATTAGCAATGTCTTGATTCATCCTCTTGCTTATTAAATCTGATTAATATTGAATTATATCAAATTTAGAAGGCTATGCTGTGATTAACTTCACTAGAAGTTCTTCAGATTTCAAAAATAAAATACTTAGCTGTTGCTATAAAACTTACTTGCAGGTCTTGGCAAGGTGATGCCATGTACACACATGAAATGTTAACCACATTAATGATATTGCTTTATGTCAATAGTAATAATGAAAGGACAGATAAAGAAGTGAAACTCATATATCTTAAGTCCCAAGGCAGTATAAAGATTGTGTCTCAGGCAGAAAAATCCCTTACAAACTGCAGAGCTCCTCAGCCTGTCAGCCAGAGCACAGGGCCACAGCCATCACACTACACAGCTGCCACAGCACATTTGAGCACCCTGATGCCTCATGGCCTGCTGGGCTCAATGCTTCCCCAGTGCACAGGTGACAGATATCCATCTATGTCACCAGTTTCACAAGCACAGATCTCTTGGCAATGTCAGGAGAAGTTCAATAACCAGTTCACAACAAAACACTGAGAAACAAGGCACCAGAGGCACTGACCAGTGGCAGTGACATTCCTATAGTGGTCAAAAAGGTCACACACGTGCAAGTGAAGCTTTGCTGTGAACTACAGATGCCTGTTATGGTCAGGAGATCTCAAAAGAAAAGCCAGGCAAATGAACCATCTACCTTACTCATCCTGAATAGTCATAAATCTTTTCTGCTATTACAAGGGTCAGTAGATGTAAACTAGAGATTGATTCAAGGTTCCACATTGGGATGCAGTCTGGATTACAATTTAGAATCATCCCTTCTTTCTTGATGAAAACATGTCTTTTCAGGCTTGTTCAGGAGTGTGAGGCTGGGCTTATCTCTGTTGCACAGACCTCACAATGCAAGAGAGTGTTTATCTGAAGAACACTGGCAGAAACACACCCTGTGTTAGAGGGATTTAAACTGGAAACCTAGTTTGCCTCCTGGCAAACAAAACTTCCAGGTTCAGAGTTTATGATCTCAGGAAAGCAATGCTAAACTTATGAGTGTTTTTAACATACAGAGGCCTTCTGAGGCAGCACTGCAAATGAAATTCAAGACAAACAACAAAGTATTGACATCCTGAATGCTTTTCCTGGATGTGCGAATGATGAGAGACTTTTCCCTTCTTTTTTGTATACACAAGTGAAAAACACGCACTCCTTCCTCAGCACTGACTCAGTTTTGCATAAGAATTATTTGTTCCAATTGCATTTAAATCTCTTCGACACAGACTTACTTGGGGCTGCTGCCAAGGCTTTAATGGAAGCTTCACTTAAGCAGCCATAAAAAATCATTTCATTTGTGCTAAGATGCCCCCTGAACCTGAGCTTGTCTGCCTGGCTTGACTCTCAGTATTGCCAGCTGTCTCCTGAGTCTCAGACTTCAATTGTCACAATCTTCTAGAGCTTTCTCACACTCCCCCAAAGACTTTCTTGATCTTTCTATTTATCCCCTTTCTCCATGTTACCATCTTCCTGGTGAAATAAATTCATATAATTGGCAACTGACCTGGAAGGAAAAAAATCCATGTAATCAAGGAATTATTAGGAGAGCAATAAACACAACTAAGTCAAGGGATGGTATCTCCATTGTTGGCTCATATCACAAGTTGGACAGCCAGAAAAATACCATTTTTACATGAAACTCACAGGTGGAAAACACCCTACCACAAGCTTTTCTGTCCATGCATACTATTCTAGGTGTATACTGGCACAAGCTAAAAATAAGTAAACTAATGTGGGAAACTCTGATGCAACAGGAACTGCAGTCAGGGGAGAGGATAATAAAATTATAAGTCTTTGAGCTGTGGGAAGGGACTGCAGTGCAATGAAAAGGAAGTGGATGCAAAAAGAGTAGCTCAAGGCAAAAAGCATAACTACTACGAGGCAGTTCAAGCCTTAGATCTATCTGAGAGCAATTTTCTGAAGAGCTTCTTGTGTCTTGACTAGGACAAGACAAAGAGTACAGGTCCCATTGAGTTATTCAAGGCATAATACAGAAAACAGTAATGGACAGAGTGGGTTTAATTAATTATGACTTGGGAAAGCTTGGGATAGATGAGCCTACAAAGAAGGAAATGTCTCGCTCTACAACAAAAACAATTTGTTCACAACTGAAATTAAAATCAACACAGAACAGCTTTTTAAGACTTAAAAAAAGCCAACAGGTGTGAAAGAGAACAACATAGTATGTTACAAGATATTTAAGGGATGAAGTCATTAAACTAAAGATAATTTTTTAAATAGTTTAACATAAAAGTTGATAAACATCTAACAGGAAACAGTGAATTACAGTGCCAACAACAAAAAAAATAATAAAACTTGTTAAGCAGATCTATAAAAAGAGACGATCAGTTCAAGATCATCCTTTCAAATACTTTTCAAGAGCCTAAAAATAAGTTGGTGTTCTCAAATGCTTGGCTCTGTGATAATAACATAGCTCAAAACGTTGGTGAAAAGTCAGTGAAATATGTGATGCATGATAATGCTGAAGGTGAACCAGTTATATAGGAATGATATATTTAGTAGGGACATCTACAAAGGAGTATTAACATATTAGAGAAAGCCAACAGCCAAATAGGACACAAAAATTAACAGTGTCAATAAGAATAATTAAATTCATACAGGCTGAATTTTTAATGCCCAAATTGAAAAGAATTTTTTTTTTTCTATTGTTATTTTTATTATTACTTTCCTAACGATCGAGAGGAGCTGCTGAGAAAAGGGTGTGAGTGCAGAGGACTAATAATGGAAGAGGAGTTTTACCCTTTCACATATGGAGTAAATGCCATAATGGAACATAAGAAACAATTTTGCACCACTTAAACTACATTTTCTTGGAACAACTAACATCCAGAAGAGGAGAAGCAATGCTCGACTGTTTCCTGAGTATATTGTTGGACTTGGACCAAAATGATACTGACATAGTGACCACGATAATTATAAAAGGGAAGTCTCCAAGAGAGAAATCACATCCATGCCAAAACCCAGCACTTAGTACTGGCACATTAGAAGTATAGAACACGAAAGAATGGATGCAACCTGCTACTGGCTAGTAGCATCTTTCTCAAGAGCATGAGAAACAGGAGAGTTTTGGGTCACAGAGATGCACCAAAGCACACATGGAGGGGTACAGATGAATGCTTTGCACTGGTGTTTGCTATAGAGGAGCTTGCTCAGATATCTTCAACCACACAGTGCTTTGCAGGGGCAATTAGGAGAGCTGGATAAACTGAAGAGACAGTAGAAAGGGTTTAGAACAAATCAGAAGAAACAGCATTAAAAAAACGCACCAAAACTAGGTAACTGAAAAGTCCTAAAGGAATTGAGTCATTAATTGGGAGATCACTGAAGTCAAACGTATTATCTGAAGAATGATGGAAAGGAAATCTGATGACAATTTAGTGAAAGATTTCCATGGGTAAGACCAGTAAATCTAACTTTTTTCCAGGAAATAATAATAATTTAAAAAAAAATCAAAACAGAAAAACACCAAAACAGAATTGCCTTCAATTGAGATGTAATCTAGTCCTTTTAGGTTTGGGTTCTGACACTTCTGAGGACCTGCAGGACAGGACTCATACTACTTCATATTTTAGAGTATACATAGCATTTCCTAACAAAAGTGAACAGTTTTCTGATTCACAGTAAAACCTTTAAAGCTTAATTACTTAGTTGGTGTGATCTAATGAAACAATGAAAACAAACAAATGAAAAAAAAACCCCATCAAACTACCAAAACCCAATCTTCTTAGATTTGATTGATAAACGAGAGTAAATAGTAAAAGCAACTGATAATCTGTGTACTTAAACTGATTATGTGGTGCCAAGGAATACATATTGATTATATACTTCCACAGTTCACACTCCTATGCCAAGTTTCATGCCGTTGTGTTTTGCAACATTCCCATTTACTCTGCCTTACTTTGTTCTTATTCCTCTGATTTATTTTTTCCATTTCTCACCCTTTATCTCAAGCTCCTGTCCTGACAATGTGTGCTGGCCTATGCTATTCCCTGTAATGCCTGATTATTTTCCCATTCTTGATGCTTAGCTGGTTTTCAGTATGTTTTCCCATATTTATTAATTTTGTGTATATCTTTGATCATCCTTGTTTCATCAATGTTTAAATCTGTAGCCCACTCCCCATATTATCATAGCTCTAGTTTCACCTTGTGACAGTAAGATACTTTCCCATGACAACTCAAAACTGATTTTGTGTGATGAATTCTGGCTCTGATCTTATTATTTCATCAATAATCATTTGACAAAAGAGTTTTCAAATATTTAACATGCACATTGCATTTCATCTTGCTCTTCATACACTTTTAGTTTCCCGAGCTTTGATCTTCATTTAGATTGCTGGGTTGTGGAAAGCACTGATCATATGGTAATGCTCTTTTTCAGTGTAGTGACCATGACCTAATCAATTTAAAGATGATTTGTATGCAACAGTCCATCAGTTAAATAGGTTCTGCAGCTGCATAAGCTGCCTCAGAACTACCTACCAGTTTACTATGAAACAGAAGCAGTGAGCACATATTTTGATGTTAAACATCAGCATGTGTTAGAATTCACATACAAAATATTTTTACAACTTTTAACCTTAAAAAGATTGTTAACCTTGTTTAAAAGTTTTTAGAAACATTCTTACAGTTTGTGAGCAATCCAACCATGCCAGAACACAAAGTGCAAGGCCAACTAACATACTGCTGTAGCTACTATAATTAGAAGACATTAGCAGCACTATCTAAAGTCATGAGGCCATAATTATCTGCAACCGTGTTGAAATGATGCTTGTGAAACTAAACAATAACTCTGTGTCAGACTATCTAGAAACAATCTGCTAATGAAAAGAGACAAGTGCATCAACTAGGTACAACATAGTGTGTCCAGGTGACACATCATGTCATTACAGCAGATCACAACTCTGAAAGCAAGATATAGCCTGTAAGCAAAGTGAATCAGACAGGCTAAGATTACTTCAGAAACTGAAGATTATGACCACTAACTTTCTCCTGTTTTTTAATTAGGTATCAGAAACTTAGGTCTTTACCTCTTTCATGACAATCTCTACATGGGTGTGTAAGGAGGGTTTTTTTAAAACAACAATTTAATGTTAAAAATCAATTTCAAGGGCTAACTAATATCCAAAATATAACAATTTGGTAGTATTCTGTACTTCTTTTTCCCAGAGAAACCAATGGCAAAACTCATAAGGAAAGGAAGACTTTAAATACATTCTTATTCTCAGACAGTTGGTTCTAATAAAAAATTAAATCAAATTTCTCAGCCGAAAGATGACCTAGTAGAACACAGACAGAGAATATAAAAGGTTTTCCAAAGAGCAAACAGTATTCATTTAGAAAAGGGATAACAAATAAGCAATCTAAACTGGAATTTAAAATTAAAAAGCTCAGCTTAGACCACAAAAACAATTCTTAATGTTAACAATTGTGAAAGAGCGGGCTGGAGCACCTGGACAGATTTTAAATTTTGTGAGATTTTCTGACAATGTGACTTTCTTGGTCACATGACCGCCTCACGGATTTTGACAAAATCCAGTGTCATTGTGAATATTAAACAGCAAAAGTCAGCAGCAATTCAGTAACCCCTGATGCAGCAGGCTGAGTCTTCCTGAGAAAACAGCAAAACTGCTGCCTGTCAAGTGCATTACCAAAACTATCAGTCCATGAATTACCAACACCAGTTCAACTACAGCTAGACAGCAAATACAAGTTATTTAAGTTAAACAGGTCTATCTGTTTTGGGTTTTTTTTGTCTTAGAACTACTGAGGTTTTGCTCATTTAGGGAATGGTAAATGGCTGACCTTTGAAACTTGCAAAAAAAAAGTAAAAATAATTAGTTACACACAATCATCTGTGAAAGGTTTAACAAGTCTAACTGATCCTATCCTGGGGCAAAAGAACCAATCCCAAAATTCTTTCCAGCCTTATTTTCTGTTATTCTAATGATCCTATTAGCTAAGAGAAAGAAATAAGGGAAAATGTCTTGCACCAATTGCACGAGTAAATGAGCTGCAGGATATAATTATATTTCATTGCTTTTATGAAAATGGATATTGTTAAAGCTGTTGTTTTCCAGATACTTTGAACTACAAGAGATCGGGGACTCCTATTCTGCATTAATGAGAGTCAACACATGCAAGTAATCCAGAGTTTTCTTCCAAAGTAACTATATGCAGATATAAAGCCTTCCTTAAAATGAGCAGTAGGAATATTTGAAACACGGATTAAAAAGTTCGTGAAATGGCTCGAGAAATGGTCTCATGAGTTAAACATCAGAAAAAAGTCTACTTGATGTAGATGCTTCTATTTTACCATTCCTGTTGAAACTTTTCACTTCTTTCCATCTTACTCTGCCTTTTTAAGTGACAAGCATTCACTAATCAAATGTGAACACAAGCTACAATTCAGACACTCAATAGCTAAACATAAACATTTCAGGGGAATGTTAGAAAGACAGCACTGTCTCAATCCAACACTTCTTTTACAAAGACAATATCAAACACTTCCTATAAGAATAAACAGGAAGGAAAAGAGAAGGATCTAGAGCAGATTTGCACTGACAGACAGGAAAAATTCCTGCAGAGAATGTTAGATGGCAGTGAGAACAAAAATTTGGCATATTTCTTCTGTTCTTTGCCCATACAAACAAGATTACCAAAACTAGTTTCTTAGCTGACCTTTTTTACCATTTTATCATTTTATATTAACCAAGAACATTACTTTTCTAAAATTTTGGGAGAACACTAACTCTAAAGTTCAGGAATGGATCCTTCAATATTTTATGTTTAAACTCCTCTATTTTGTTCCAGGCCTTCAAGAGTTGTTTTGGTTTTTTTTTTTTTTTTTCCCACCATGTCAAAAACTTGCCTGAATAATAGTAGTAGTAGTCAATTTTCACCACTGTTCTCAGAAAATTCACTTAATTTTAGGCAACACTTTATGGGACACCAACACTCTCAGTCTGATTGCTTCAAGAATACTCATTTCTCCTGCATTACCTGACATGGTGCCTTCTTAGTGTAAGACAAATATTACCAACATCTCCTCCTGCACTTTATGACCCATGTGCTTAGATAAAGATTAGCATGCAGTTTTGCCATTAGGAATTCCTTTTGAGTTTGCTGTATCTCCACAAACCCCACCCCTCACCACATTTTTGCAATTATATAGAGTTTCAAAGCATGTCATGCAGATGCCCATTGCAGTAATTGCCAACCACCCTTAAGGCTGGATTGAATTCTACTCATAAAGCAAGGTTCAGTCCCTTAAATCATTAATGTTGGAGCATAACTGCCAAATCTGTATAATTTCTCAGAACAGAAACAAATGAAACTCTAAATTGATTTTCCAGCTATGCTCCACAGCAGTTTGAAGATTTTGAGCCATTAAAAACACTTCCTTTGAGAATGTTTCCTTAGCTTCTATTTTTTTTCTCTCACATCACTCTAATTTAATCAACAGTTACTGCATGAGTTATCTTCACACAAATATATTAATGTATTAACCTGAAATATTAAATTATTAACCTGAAAGAGTTGCAAAGCCTTAAAGTGATTCAAGGTGTTTTTTTTTGTTTTTTTGGGTTTTTTTCTGTAGGGATACTGGTCCTTCCATCATATAAGAAAGTGTTTGGGTGATATGGGTGATAACTAAAGTCTGGAAATGGAGTCTGACAAACTGGAAGCTCCAGGCATCAGAAGAAGACATTATTCAGGTCTGCTGTTCTGGCCTCTGAGTCTCCTAGGTACCTCCTGCTGAGGTAGGGTAGAAGTAAATGCTTCTTTGTCCAGCACTCTCGAGGATATGAAATCTTCCCTTTTTTTCTGCTATCTGAATAACAGAGAACCCTTCTTTTGTCACTTCCAAAACAAACATTCGGCTTCAATGCAGCACTAGCATTTCTGCTCTGGTCACGGTGTGTGTACAGCATAATGAAGAGCTGTCTCTATAAATCAGGCAGAGCCCGAGCATAGATGGAGTGGCAGCTTTACACTCTGGTAAGTCTCTGTGATCTCTATATAAACTTTAAAAATAGGGTTCATGAATAGGTTGAATGAAACCAGGTTTCATGAAACTAGGGTGGGAGCCTGAAACAAAGCCCAAAGGTAAAATACAGCAGAATATCTACAGAAAACACCCTGACACTGAAATAACACTATGACACTTCCTCTCCTGTCCCCTTCTATCTGTGATCAAGACTACTGTCAGGCAAGAATATCTGACGACTGATTATTTAAATGCCTTCATATTGTCTATTAAGTAAAACGTGGAATTATTAACAGTTTGGGCCAAAAGGTCCTGGCTGGCTCTTTGGTGCAATGTAAACGTGTAAAACTAGTTTTAAAAGGGTCATTTCCAAAAAAGGGGAAAGTTCTCTGGAAATGCTGAAGTCCACCAATATCACACAACTTGAAAACAGTCTTGCCCTTTATTCCTCAAGGTGGGGAAGGCCTGATTTGTGAGAAGCATGTGGAGCCCATGCAAGAGAGGTCACATGACCTCTGAAGATTTTTTGGTGAAGATTATTACAAGCTTGATACAAGAGCCAGTGTTAGAGAGCAACAGAAACAAAATATGAAATAGATAGGGGAAACACAACAGGAGGCGCCTAAGAGCCACTGCAGAAAGATGTTACATGGACAGAGGAAGGATTCACACACATTAGTACATTATTAGCATTTGAATCACGTACAGAGCAAACTCAAGAATTTCAGCAGTTTGCCAGGAAAATCAATGGCTATGTCCCTGACGACTTGCAGAGCTAGACATGAAACAGCTGTTGAGCTTGTGATGATGTTCTAGCTCGATGACTGGTCCATAGCTTTCTAATTGGCCTTTCTGCTCTCAGTCACTTTGAAAATGGATCTTTATATAAAGTGGTGCCTGTCATTTACCGCCTATGACTTGTTAATAATCTGAAATTCCAGCTCCTATGAAGCAATTTTTTTGGAGTTCAAAGAAATTGTTCCCTACTGATAGATATCATGTCAAAAATCTACCAACAGAACTGATGCAAATCTGTTGCATCACACAAATCAAGGATGGAACAGATACAAAATACCTGGTTTTCATCACTTTTCAGGTGCTTTGTCCAACGCAAAATAATCTTGAATTTCAAGTTTCACCCCTTCTTTCAAGAATAATTTTTCAAAATTCTTCAGCGACATGGAATTAGGTCCCAGGTTTGAGGTTTTTCTTAAGTGCTTGGAGAAGTTGGTCCCAGGTTTGAGGTTTTTCTTAAGTATTTGGAGATGTTGACAGGATTGGTAAAATACAACATTTCATACAGGAACCAGTGAAAGACTTGGGAAGATCTGATTGCTTTGCTTAACAGAAATCTCAAAGCAGACAAACTGTGAGAAACCTTGGCAAAATATAAAATGCAAATGAATCTCCTTCTGATTTTCAGCCACACTCAATCTCCAGCTAGGAAGATCACTTTCCTCTTCAAGCAACACTAAGCTCAAATCTGTTCTTATCTAGGTGATTGATACAAGGCAATGTAGTCTCAGGAAGAGACTGAAAACAGAAAAGCAACGACCCAGTTCTCTTGATTCTCTGTGAGGCCCCACATGAGATAGGAATCACTCCATCAGCTAATGCAGATAAAGAGTTCTACACCCAAGCCTGTTGGCAGACCACATTTCACAAACATTACCTCCATTTAAGTTGCATCTGTATCTGGTACTCCTGTAGCAATTATCCTTCTGGCTGTACTTTAGAATACTTAATTCAATTGGGCAGATGAAGACATCGGGTTGTACAGACGCAAGCTGCAAAAGAAGTGTGCTAGAGGACCTCTACATCTTTGGATATGGTTTTGGCAGATGTCCTGATTACAAACACAATCTCTTTAATGTTCAAATTATGTTTTCTTAATGGTGTTTGCCCTCAGTACACTGGCTGTAATTTACAAGCTGTAATCTGGTCTGTGTCTGCTACTGTATTATTGCTCTATTAATATCTATTAAGTCTCTGAAATATATTAAAATTCACGTTCAGCACATTTTTCATGGAATGTTTCAGGCTAATGCATATTAAATAAAAAGCCAAACAGTCAGGAAGCAAATGACATTGTCCAGAGTCGAAAAAGGAAAAAACAAAAGTCTAAATATGTTTATAAGACATTATTACATTTGGATCTGAGGAGCATGCTAACAAGCTAACAGAAAGTTATAGAAAGCCAACAAAGACATTTCTGTCAGTATCAGCAAGTAAAATGATCTACAAAACAATTCCATGGTTTTGTATACTTAACATATTTTTTAGAAGGTATAAATAATATTTCATGCCTCATTGTATTCTAAGAGTACTTAGTTATGTCCTTAAGTTTTGTGAATAAAAAAATCCGATAGTTTAGTAAGTATGACTAAATGTCATGCTGTGTCAGTAGGTTTTGGAGAACATCTGATGGCACCTTGGAATGCCTGCAACTTTCCAAGTAACAAAATAAGCATTTTTTGAAACAGTAACATATTTTACTACATTACTTACTTACTTACTTACTATAAGTAAGATGTGAAGAAATAAGCAACATCCCAAACATTTAGAAAGAGGAATTACACAGGAAGATTTTGACCATACAGCTCTGAAATTAATGATGGTATAAAAAGTTTGAGTAAACAAAGTGCACCTAAATAAGGAAGGAAATGTGTGTGTGTGAAGGAGACCACTATACTCCAGTAGTTGGGAATTTCCAAGATAAGAGCTTGAAACTACACAGAGCTCAGATTTTACTCACCTCTTCCAGGCATGTAAAATATATGGTTTTCCTGCATAATAAGAAAAAAGAATCCTCACATAAATTTTGTAATCCCAAGGATACAGAGAAACCGATCAAATAACATAAAATTCATCAATTAAAAAAAGCTAAGTAGTACTGTGTAGCAATGGATGACACTTTCCAAGAAGCTCAGCTGGAAGACAGGAAGTCTATGCTCCTGTGTGCAAACCAACAGTCCTGCAGAGAGCACATTTCTACAGGATCACTAAAGCTGAATGTTTCCAAGTGGCCCTAATGCCATCTCTGAGATTCTGAGAAATACACACACACACCAAAAAAAAAAAAAAAAAGTCATGAAAGCAATACAAAAGGAAGCAGTATTAATAAAAAAGATGTTACTAACACAATGAAAATCCTTGACATGGAGATACAGTTTACTTTACCATTTTTGTCCCATGTAATAAATAAATTCCCTTATCTAATAAATAAAATTACATATGAGAAAAGCATTCATTTTGTGGTCATTGCTTTAGCAGGTTAGGAGCAATTTTTCTCAGCCCTCTGAAATGTTACCAATTTCATGCACCTTTATTTGTCAGTTTATTTTCAGTTGCAGAGAAAGTATATGATGAGCAATATAACACCAAATTATGCCATAATTCTTGATTTTACATTCTGTAGATTTTTTCCACATTCCTAATATTCTTTACAGAGCATTTTTTTAGACTATAACAAGCTAAGGGAAAAAAGACTGATTTAAGTCTTAAATAGCCCTCCTAAATAGTCCTCCTTTACATGATCTAGATATATATTACCTATTTTTTCAAGAGTGCATTGTACCATTATATATATATATGTATATATATATATATATATATATATATATATATATATATAATGTACTTACACCACTGAAAAACTCAAAAGGGAAATCATTCCATGGGTGTTCAGTACCACCAAGAAAGGCTATCACACAGGAGCAGTCAGAATTTCCACATTCAAAAAAAACTGTCCCAATGCCAGCCTGCAGTTTTCTCATATTCTTTCATGACTGTCATGTATAGAACAATCTGTGATTAGAACTGGAAATTCTGATCCACAGCAGTGATTAAAAACTGACTTTTGCAGGCCAGTCCTGAACTTCTGGGTTTTGCAGATCCCAAGGATACAGAGAAACTGATCAAATGATAGATATTCACAGAAATACAGAATGGTTGAGGGTGGAAGGGATGTCTGCAGGTCATGTGGCCCAATGCCTTGCTCAAGAAGGGCCACCTAGGGAGCTCAGTGCCCAAGACCATGTCCAGAAGCTTTTTGAATAGCTCCAAGAATGGAGAATCCACAACCTCCCTGGAAAATCTGTGTCATTGTTGGGTCACCCTCACAGTGGAAATGTACTCAGGCAGAGACTCCTGTTTTTCATCTTTGTGCCCACTGCCATTGGTCCTGACTCTGGCCACCAATGAAAAGAGCCTGGCTCTGCCCTCTTTGCACCTTCCCTCCAGATGTTTATACACTTTAGTAAGACTCTCCTCAGCCTCCTCTTCTACACGTGGACAGCCCCAGCTCCCTCAGCCTTTTATCCTATGTGAGATGCTCCTGTCCTTTCATCATCTCTGGGGCACTTTGTCTGACTCTCTTTGTTGGGCTGTCTCCAGAATGTCCATGTCACTCTAGCACTGGGAGCCCAGCACTGGACACAGCATACTGGGTCTGGCCTCAATAGTGCTGAGCAGAGGGGAAGGATCAACTTCCTTGACCTGATGTCAAAACTCCCCATAATGCAGCCCAGGATCCCTTTCACTTTTTATGCCACAAGAGCATGTTCAACTTGAGTCCTTTTCTGCAAAAATGAATCTGCATATCCACATTCACCACTCTAGTTTCTGCCTTTTTGGTGGTTTTGTTTTTTGAGGGTTTTGTTGGGTTTTTTTGGTAGTTTGTTGTTGTTGTTGTTGTTTTGTTTTGTTTGTTTGTGGTTTTTTGTTTGGGTTTGGTCTTTTGTTTTGTTTTGGGTTTGGTTTTTTTGCTAGTGGCAGTACTAAGACATCAATGCAATCAGCAGCATCAACAGCAGCTAGGAATGAGGTCAAAAGGCAGCTTTATATCACTACATTTCTGCTTCCACATTTTATTTTTTAAATAAATTATTAACTGTGGTGTAAGTAGCAGGACCAGAAAGTGAGCCAAGTTTGTGGAAAACGATTTGATCTCTTCAGGAACACACAGAAAAGCTTCTTTTTCCAAACAATAAGAATATTCTTAGATACAGGATAGTAAGAAGATGTAAGATCTTCTTTTTGAGAAAAGAAAGAGGATGCAATTGCTAAAATACAAGTCAAAATTTCAAGAAACGTCACTCTTACATCCTGAAGTGAAATAGGTCCTCAATATTTCTCAAGAACTTGCTGTTCTCATCCATGACATGTGCTGTTTCACTGAACAAAACCTTCCACCAGAGCTCTGTTTTATGGATAAAAGAGTAAAGCTCTTGCTAGCTCATCTGTCTCTGCGTAGCTTTTGCATCTGTAAGATGAAGATCTTAATCTCTACCTAGTTTGGGTGCTAAAAGATTTAGTTAATTGATGTCTATAAAGCACTTCAGAGCCTTAAATGGAAATCTGCACAGGAATGCAAATTACCACTACATCCTCCGATACACAAAAATAGAGCTGCTATATCTCATCTAAACAAAACTCTCTGACATAATAATGAAATTTCAAAACATTTACCACGATTCTTTCCTCCTTCTCCATCTACTTTGTCCCAGTGGCACACAGTAATAACCTTCACCTTCCTCTAAAACTGAATGGAAAAAAAAGAAAAAAACCTTCTCAAATATGAAAGACTAATACTGAAACACCAAGAAATTGGAAGGCTTTTTAAAAACATACAAATGAGTCAAAGCTACAGGACATCAGTCCCTACCATTAAGGGTATTTAAGTCTTAATATTTTACTTGCTAATGAAGCAAACATGTAGAATAATTACTGTCAAGCACTTAACACATTTCAGTGAGGAGGATAGATATAATTTGCTTTAGAAAAAAACAGCAGCATGTGCTGCACTGATGATTACCGATACTCAGTACGAAATTCACCAGCCTTTCTTTTACAGATTATGTTGAAACATGTTTTAGGATATCCTTCAATATTTTATTTTTAAGTTTATTTGAATGCAGCATTCAGCTTGTCTCTTTGAAACAGTA
Source organism: Phylloscopus trochilus trochilus (assembly GCA_016584745.2). NCBI lineage: Eukaryota > Metazoa > Chordata > Aves > Passeriformes > Phylloscopidae > Phylloscopus > Phylloscopus trochilus. Next base: position 39,527,223 of record WQNJ02000546.1, read on the forward strand.
AACATTGAACATTTGCAATGTGCAGTCTTGAAAAATAAAGACGAGACAAGAGAGGGGTAACAATCACACTTCAAAAAAGATGGGCAACCCTCTTCATTTTTGAACAGAAAGACACAGCTTGTTGCCAAGCATGCTTGGCTGAAGAACTAAGAATATCTTCTAGATCTTTCTGAGGTATACAAAAGAACAGTGCAGCTACAGAGGAACACACAAAATCAAATAACAAATCTTGAAAAATGGCCTGAGGAAATTAATGTCTCCCCCACATATAAGTATACTATCTTCTCTTCACAGGCTGACAAAAACAAGCAGGAATACATGAAGCAATTGAAACAGAAGGTGATAAAAATTAGGTTAAAAATTGATACATTGAGCATAGCTTTGGTTATATGGAGATTATCTTTTTCCTGCTATTAATTCTAAGAAAACTCTATTTGATTAGAAGCTGTACATGTTTTCCAGGCTTCTTGCATTAGGGCACAACCAGCTTCCTAAATGCCTCTATAGTGGCAGCTTCAACAAAGTCTTCCCTGAGTACTCACCAGGAGAGTATCAGTATGCTGTGTGTTTGCTGTTATAGCTCTATGTTCCAGCAATATTACTTGTTTTTCTATGTTACATTGAAGAAAAATCTGCAAGAATATCTCCCTATATTTGGGGATTTGCTGATCCCCAGGTTCTACAGCAATATATCCTGATCTTCTCTGTGTGACCTCAGTGCTGGAGGCACCAGTGCAAAGGTCACGTGGTTCAGAAAATGCACGAGGGAGCAGAATTATTCTTAGAAATACTTATAATAGTTATTTTTTTTGTGAGTATGGGCAGTCTCATGTCTCAATAAACAAAATTGCAGAGAAGTAGCCTGATCAGATCAAATACTCCACAATGTACAGTGATTTCAGCAGAACAGTGCTCAATTATTATTGCCTTGTTTTGAACTTACCCAACCACTTAAATACGTGTCCCAAACTTCTGCTCTGCTAAGTACACTCAGTTTCACCTGGTGAAATCTGAACACAAAGTAAGTTTCCTATTGGTAAAAAAGGGTTTTAGTGCTGATTTTCACCAGAATGTCTCGCAGCAGTGACTTCTTACTGAGAACAGGAGTAGGAGAAGTTAGTTCACTGTTGGTTAACTGGAACAAGATATTTTCCCTTATCCATTACTCCTTCATGTCAGGAACATCTATTTCCATCCATTCTATAATTATTTTTCAATTAAAAAAATCACTATATTGCGTCATCATTTAATCTTTCTAAAAGTCAGTGGGCAGGTCACTCAAGGCAAAGCTCTAATTGACTGTCAGGCTTTCTTATTCAGACAGGGTATTCAAACTGTATGTAAAGGAGCCTGGTACATGTCTGTCTCAAAGAAGTGAAGATGACAAATAGGTCAACCTTAATTTAGGCCTCACTGAAGACATCTTTAAAAATAGCTGTCTGCAATTACAGAGTGCTACACCTCACTCATTTATTTCATGCCTACTCTCTGCAATATAAACCTAATTGCAGAAATGATCCATTCAGCACAACATAATTTAGGACTAACAGATTGCATTGTAGAGTTTTACAGAAGTCTCTGAGGTTTACTGTGCTCCTGCTGGCTCCTACAGATCTTCAGGAGAGGATCATTCATACCAACACTGCCAACAGGTGAAACATCAGTCAGTCCTGCTTCTGCTTGGCACACTGCTGTCCACAGTCTATTTTCATTAGCTGCAACTGGATTACAAAGGATCACAACTGATAGTAGACCTGAAGTGCTTCAAGCATATGCTGTGTTATTGGCTGTGGGCCAGACTGTCAGACCACTACACCAAACTGACTTGCTCTGCTAGCATAAATTATCTTGTGTAATTCCATTGTATCATGACCTGCCTAAGAAAAGGTAAAGAGTTAATCATCATGGTCATGCTAAAGAAATGCAAAACTTTGATTCCAGATACTGCTAATTAAAGCAAAATTTTAAAACATGCCTGAATAATGTCAATAAACATTGTTTCAATGGCTCTATTTACTGTTTCAATTCTTTTATGCATGCATTTGTAGGATCTATACATATTACACTGTGGCAGAAACTTAGGAAGGTACTCTGTGGAACGACTCCATCCCTATGCTGCCTGAGGACCAGGCAGAAAAAATAAAAAAACTATACGTAAGCTCAGAGAGCAAATTGTCTGACATTCCACTCTCCATAGCCATGATCTTTTCAGTAGCTACAATCAGTAATAATCAAACTGTTCCTCATGGAGCCCTGCCATGAAGGATCCAAGATCCTCACAGACTGCTGGAACACCACAGAGCATGTTCTGCTCAGCTCACAAAGCCAGTGGTCTCTTCCCATCCATCAGCACTGCAGCGCAGGCTGCACCAGATGCACAGGCAGTGAGTCCTCTGTATTCAAACCATGTCTTTGGCAAAGAGACTCGTTTTCTGTCTTGTGAGGTGCATCTCCTGTTTTCATCCGTTCCTTTTTACCCTTCAGTGGCACTGCTTGCTGCTCCAAAGGATGGATCACTGTTTGATCACTCTTCAACTGCAGAGTCACACACTCGGCAACTGCAATTCCCCATTTCGGCAAGGGTGGAAACATTACTCCTCTTTAAATGAGTGCTGCTGATCACACAACAGACAGATCACAGACACCAGACTTCAGCAACAGGAACTTCCTTCTTTTCTGACACATGGGAATATCGCCATGGCGTTAATGACTTGTACCTTTTGAAGGCATTAAGAGCAGTACACGGGGTACAGGAACAAAAGTCAGTGCATTTTTTAAAGTTTTGGAAGGTGCAGTCTTACAGCTCTGCAATACATCAGCACCACTACCACCAACTGGTGCCTTACACTGAATTTACAAGGCTTCACAAGTCCTGAGGCTTGTCAGCTGTGCTTGGTCTGAATGTATCTTTGTTTCAATTGGAATAGCTATATTTGTGATTCCTCCAACTGGCCACTCCAATACCTCTAATTTGTTTTACTTTGATTTTTCTTTGAACAGGGATAGATTTATGCAGATAGCTATAAAAAGTGGTGACTCAATGTATACTGAAATACTCACAAGACTAACATAAGGACGTAGTATGAAGAGATAGAGGTCTAGTCAGACAGCAGGGTCTTGAAGAGAGCTGTGCCTTAAAACACAAGATGTGGTATAGAGGAATTCAGCTATGGGATGGTAAGGGATGAAGCACAGACTTGGCACTGGTAACTGTAAACAGCTCAGCTATGACCAGCAACAAAATGCAGACCTGGACAAAACTGGGGTTAGAGGTATTTAAGAGAACAAAAAACCACTATCCAGTACATGTAAAATGCTCCATACATTGTAAATCCAGATGTCTCATGGAGCTGCAAAACAACAAAGAAAAGGCAAAGGAGTAAAAGTGTGTTAGCAAATGCAGGAAAATGATCCTGAATGGTGGATCCTAGAGTGAGGAAGATGGAGCCATCAATATGAACACCCTGTTCTTCCTAGGACAGGATTACGACTGCTGACAACCCCACCAGAGCCAAACCACTGACCATGGGACACTAAGGAGCACTCTAAGGGTGAGCATAACTGCCCCAAATGGGGAGAAGCTAAAAAGTGTTTGTAAAGCAATTTAACTGCATTATGATTCTTTCTTTTTCCTGCAAGAGATCTAGACTAATAATGATTCTTGCATTAGACTGCTAAGATTTCAACTATATTAACTTAAAAAAAGATGCATATATATACATATTACTTATATATATACAGAGATATATATGTACAAAAAAAAGTGTGTGTCTTCATAGTCTATAAAGATTTGGACTGCAACTGACTACGGATTCCATTGCTAAGCAAACTCTTAATGATCTGTATTTGCTTATGTTGCACCAGTGGAGATGGAGGCAGACAAAAGACAGTAATGAAGCTACAGCAAGCCTAAATTTGGAGCAAGACTGAGTAAATCCAATTAGAGTTTAAGTCAGGGAACATGTTCTGACTGGTGGAAATTAGAAACATAGGCCAAAATACAGCAGTGGATAATGGGTTTGATTGTGGACATAAAGTTTTCATAGAAATAAGTTTTAGTTTGGTAGGAAATTTGAGGACTCAAATGTCAAATATTTTCGAATTACTAGTTTTCTCATCACGATTCTCACTGTCTCCTGTTGAGAACAGTTGAACACAGAGTATTCATACAATTTAGCTTCCTTCAAGTCACGAAACAAAATTAATTAGAAGATCTTTGTTTCCAATTGCTGTTATCTGTCTAGACAAATTGAATGATGAAACCTTCAGCTGAGAAGTTTTTTAATTCAAGTGCATGGTGAATTCATACAGTCAAACCCAAATATTCTCAAGTGGCTTCCTCTTTTCATATCTCCTGAAATGCAGTCATTCAGAATTGCTGGTTCTTCTCAAAAGTAGGGCAGAATTCATACATGCTAAAATTGTGTCTATTATTCAGTTTGGAGAAGTCACTCCAAAAGCTTTCCTGTTTACAGCATGGAAATTTGTTGGCCTTTCTTCTTTAATGAACAAAATTCCAAAAGTTCCTTAACTAGTCAAATTTCTTGATCTGAAATACCAATAACCAGGCACTAATCCCAAAATGCTACAATGACTGTAAGAAACAGTCTTTAAACACATTATTCTGTGCCTGTAAACAGGAATTCCCTTATGGAATAAAGCTCATGATTTGGTCTGATGTCAACATCTGATTATTCAGGGATATGAAAGGGGACTGGGAAATGATTCAGACAGAGCACAACATATGTAAATCAGGCTACAGAATACATACACGGTACATTCTCCTGAGAAAAGACTTGTAATCTGTTCACTGTAGAAAGTAAGTGCATGAATAATAGAAGACAGAACACTACATAAACTCAGGTACTCCACTGCAACCAAGCAAAAGGAAAGAAAGGCCTGTATAAGTCACAGTTTAGATTAACTCACAAATTATCAAAAGTTAGCTGTAGTTCAGTAGTTTTTCAACATGGTTAGTAACACACTTTGCAGGAGCTTTTTCAATTAGCTAAATAGTAAGTACAGCTGTGACTGTTTCTCAGATTTTTGCACAGGTTACATTAAAGATGACAAACATATGAGAAAAAAAGAGCTACTCACCTTGAAGGATACCAATTATGAACTGGACTGGAACCCAGGAGATGTCAGTTCCATTCTCAGTTTTGCTGACCATCTGCTGATACAGAGCAACTTCATTTTGGTTTCTGTGTTTCTTTATACATGCTTTACCCATGTTGTCTATACAGAATTTAGCCATACAGAAATCATGTCAGAACTGGCTCTTGCTATCTTTCATAAACTGAGAAACACAATGGAAGTTCTCAGTGGAGAGGATCTATGTATTCATGCCATAAACTATTTAACAGCTTAGATAATGGATCTTCTGTAGGCACTGGTTGCCCTACATGCAAAATGCATCAGCTGTTCCCTACAACAGTCAGCATGTACGTTCTGTTGCAGCCAGGGAGGGAAAAAATAATCCTATGGAACACTGGGGAAGAAAGAGAAAAGACCCCTGGTTTCCTGCTCTAAATCAAAGCCTTGGTGGTTGCACATGCCACCAATCCATTTGGAATTTTCTTGGAGTTACTGGAGAGAAGTCTGCTCCTCTGCTGGCCAATATCTAGTATTCCACTTCTCACAGTCACCAGAACAAGCACAAAATTTGCTTCAAAGTTAAAAGCACTAAAAATACATTTAAAAAGCCACTAAGAGTAATTAATTATATTCTATTTCTCAACAGAAACAATGTCATAAATTATAAATTAACATCATACAAATCCAGACAAAATATAAACAATGCTACTTCAAAACACTTGAAATGAAGTCCAAAGTATTTCTAAGGCATTCAGTGCACACTGGCAGTTTAGAATTATAAAAATTTCTGAAAAATATTATAGTAAAATAAATTACTTTACGTGTAGACTGTTATATGCTATTTCAGTGGAAAATTATTATTAGAATTCATATACAATTTGAGTAGAACATATCAAGGTTGAATTTAAATGAAGAATTTTGGATAAAATAACCATGTAATCAATTCCATTGGCAGTCACATACAGTGTGGATTTGCTTTATAATTCATCAGATTTAACCATACTGCTTTCCCTTTCTTCATTCTGGCAAAGCAAAACTAGCACTCTGAACTAGAACAGAAATTGATTTTGACTGGCATCATTGCAGGAAATGCATCATTCATGGTGATTCATGGTGCAAACTGTAGCTACCTGCTGGTGATGCCTTAGCAATTGACCCTTAACAGACCTTTGCTATCAATACTGCAGCATTGTATAGATGCAAAGGCAGTGCCTGGTGACTTTCAACATAACTTGTGTGTGAAAAGAGGATCAATTTTATTACTATCGGGGTTTTGGGGTTTGTTTGTTGTTGTTTTTGGTTTTTTTGCATTGTCCACTGGGCCCCTTTTCACTGCTTCACAATTCGGGGGCATTGAAATCACAAATGTAAAATTCTACACTTAAATTGTTATGAAATTAATGTCAATTAGATATTTAAAGTAACTGGGGGAAAAATAAAGAAAAATGTACACAACATACATCTGTATCAAATTACTTACAAGTAATCAAGTGATGACTTGTAAGGTAACAATTTTCAACAACAATAATCACCAAGTGCATCCTGGCTATTCGCAACAGTTATGGTTGCCACAGTAGCAACTGTAGAGAAAAGCATTTGCACTTAGTAATTCCTTACTTAGGAAGGAATGTTTTGTAGACAAAAACATAGCTTCTCTGCTACTGGAGTGAGACATTTTCATCTACATTTATTCTGGAAATGTCCTTAAGTCCTTTTGATTAGCAGCAAAAAATGCATTTAATTTACTTAAGTCTGTTAAAGGGTAAAATGAATGTGTATATAAAATGCATATAAATGTACATGATACATTTTATGTACACCAATCTATAAAGTGTGTGGGTACAGACACATAATACGAAGACAGAAATAGCAGTAAAACCAGCTGGCTTTAAAATAACAATGATTTCAGAAGCAATGCCAGTTGCAAATAGTGAACGTTAACATGTCACATCAGCATTAGAATTTTCTACTATCCAAACGTAAGAAGTGAAGTTCCTTCTAAATATTAAAATTATACTGATGGTATTTAATCTGTTCTAATTCTGGTATAGTGAATCTACATATATTTTCTGTCTGGTCATATTACAAAGCTCTTCTTCTTTACACAGAAGGCATACATGAATATAAATAAGGCTACCAAACCATCATTCCAGAAAACCTGACTACACAACAGTTTAAAAAGAAATTCTAAAAATAGAAAATATGAACTGTTGAGAATTATGCTTTTCTCCGAATGTACAAACCTGGAAGCACTTTTCACAACGCTTCTTGTAAAGCACTTATGCTGTAAATAAAGCTAAAGAGTATCATCTGGAAATGGTACTTGAAGCTGTTTCACATTGGTATGCTATTCAATGAGCAAAGCTTGACCCCTTGGTAATCAGCCTCTCCTGAAGTACAGGCAGGTTGACTTCATTAGGAACAATTCCAAACCCTTTGTTTAGAATCACACCTTCTCCTCTTTTGCTAGATTGTTCTTTGTTACTTTCGAATAGTAGAGATACCTGGGGGCAAAAAAAACTGGTAGGTAGTTGGAAGTAAGAATTTGCCACTACTCACACTCACCAGGCATGGGATCAATTTTTTGCTACCAGCAGAAAGCTGATGCATGAACATGATATAGAAGCCAGAGAACCTCAGATGTCTATCAAAAGAAATGGGTTTAGTTCATAGTTTACAACAGTTTGATGCAGAAATCTCTGTGTGAAATTCTATCAGTTATGCTACACACAAGGAATTACTTTGTCTAATGATCCTCTGACTCAAAGTTTATGGACTAGTCTGCACAGTGCACAAATAGAATTAGAGCAGCATGGTGCAAATGTTTCCCACAGATAATCAATGAAGCCTGAATGCAACTAAATGTATTTGGGAGACAGCTTAAACTTATGTTGCTGATGTAACATGTCCAGAAACTTCAGCACTACAGAGAGCTAGTTGAAAGCAAGTCTAACATCACTTCCTTCCCCTTTTCTAATTTCTCTTTAGCTTGCTACATGGAAAATTAGCACAGAAAGTGATGGAGCTGCATCTGACAGCTTTATATTGGTAAAATTTGTCTCCCAATCAAGATGTATTATATTGTTACAATTATTCTATGAAAATATGATGTAAAGATTTCTCATAATCAATGCTGTGAAAAAGTAAAACTGGTTGTTCTGGTTTTGTCTCAGAATTCTACCAGTCTCCAATAAAAGTGTAAGACCTCTTCTGAAATTTTCCCAGATTACTTGTATACAATGTGTAAAACTCAGATACATAAAGGCCTTGCAAACATTCCTCTATTCATGTGTACCCTTGGGTAGCAGTGTTATTTTGATTACTGAAGTACTGAAGGATTAGTGATTGAAGTATTCCAGGAATGAGGAAAGGAAAAATATGAAAAATAGTTTATAGCTTTGCACGCACACCTCAACAAAGGTAGATAGAAATCCCTAAGCTGAAAGATTGTTATTAAAGTTGTAAAGTCAAGTGCACTTAAGAAAAGACAAAACACATGGAGTACAGGCTGACAGCAAACTTCCACTTAGCCTGCTATGTGGATAACATAATCCTTGAAGGGCACCATATCTGTGTAAAAATTAGAATCACAGAATGGTTGTGACTGGAAAAGGCCTTTAAAGATCATGTAGGTCAGTGCTCCTGCCATGGGCAGGAAAGACTATCATTAGGTTCTCAAAACCCCATCCAACCTGACCTTGAACACTTCCAGGGATAGGGCATCCACAACTTCTGTGGGCAGCCTGTTCTAGTGTCTCACCACTGCCACTACGGAAAGCTTCTTCCTTATGTCCAATCTAAATCTACAGCTTTAGGTTTAAAACTGTTGCCCCTTATGTGATTGCCACAGGCCATGGTAAAAAAAAAAAAAAAAAAAAAAAAATCTCTTCTAAGCCCCTTTTTATTCCAGCTGGTAGTGGGGTCCACTGCTTGGGACCCAGAGCCACACTCACCCCCAAAAGGTGTCTCACTAAAGACAGCTTCTTGGGGGGTCAGGGGGCTCCTCAGCTGGCAGAGGGGCTTCTCAGCAGGAGGGCAGAGCAGGGATTTTTCAGCTCAGTGATTTCAGCTCAGTGTTCTCAGCTCCTGCCCTTGTGAGCTTGCCCCTCTTTTAGCCGGCCGTGATGAGAGAGAGAGAGGGTCTTGTGTGGAGTTTCCACAGGTGGTAACTTTATTGCAAAAGTACCAGCGAGAAGGGGTCCAGGGACGAGGTATCCTCTGCCAACCAGAGGAAACCCAGGGGTTTTTATGGGACACCAGGGTGGGAGGGAAAGAGTACAAAACCAATCGATTGTAACAGATCTACATAAGATCCCGAGGGGGCTTGTGGGTCTCTGGACAGGTCGCCGTGACTAGAAGGTTTGTCTTTTGTCTTAGGGGCTCTGGGTGAAATTGTGAAATTCTTTCTTAACTCCTCAGCTTGACTCTCTCCAGGGCAGGGCGGCTGGGGCTCCACCCACCCCCAAACCTTTTAAGTATTGAAAAAGGCTGTAATAATTTGTCCCTGGATCCCCTTTGGTCTGAGCTTTTGAGCCTGACTCCTGTTCTGTGTGTCTACCACTTGCCCCTGCAGCTACCACCTACAAACCATTCACTCTTCTCTTGGTCAGTCCCAGCTACAGGTGGTTCTTCCTTTTACCCATACCAATTTCCTTCTCAGAATTCCTGCATTCCATCTCCTGTTGTTCTTGGCTCTGCTCTAGATGTATGCTCATTTCTCAGCTTCTATCTCATCAGTTCATCCTTTGCCCAGCCCTTACCTTAAGATGATGAGACAGACTCACTTTCTGTTCCGATGTCTAGATTGACCTGACAATATTTCAGACATTTTAGTACTCTATTAAGGCAACTGTTAAGAATACATCTACTACTCTTGGGTTTTTTTGAAATTATGACACTAGCACAGATTTGTTAAGTAAAGGATGAAATTCATACCTGTAAGGAAAAAAAAAAAGAAAGAAAAAAAAAAAAGGTACTTTTCTGGATAATCCTTGCTGTAATACACAAGTTAGTGAAGAAAACAACACTAGAATGTTTTTAATATGGGCAAGCAAGGTAAGCTAAAGTCTCTTATCTTCAATGATCCATTTAGGGCTGTAGAGATTTAAATATTTCAGATCCTTCCATGGCACAGACTTCTAGAACTGTAGAACTCCATGAAAATATGGAAAACTCAGAAGATTAAGAAGGTTTACAGATACAATATCATAGTAAGAAAACCAGTTATTCCTTCTTTTTATATCATTTTCCCATGATTTGTCTAAGTAAAAGCTTTCAAATTAACTTTCAAAACTGGAGTTGACGCTATGATGAGACCTAAAAATTGTCTTCATGGAGTACCATGTCAGAAACATGGGGATTTGATCTTCCCTTATCAGTAAATGGATGTTCTGTTAGTAAAAAGGTAGTATTCAAAAACAAAGGACACAGCTACAGTACTCAGAGGAACATTGTGCCTGTTAGTACTATACTGACATCGACAGCTTTTGTCTGTCTTGCACCCCTATATCAAAACACCTATGTACCTATGTAACTGTGAAATTCCTCCTCTAGCCATTGTCATTAATGAGATCTTGAAACAGGTAAGAAAGATTTTATCTTTGTATGGCCCTGATTCCTGAACACTGAGGTCAAATTCATCTTCCATTTCTTCTCAAACTTTCAGACTGTTTTTTATTTAGTCTAAGAGTTCTCGAAATCTGTTTAAACACCATGCTATGACATGGAAGGATATTACATTCTTATCAGCTAAACTGATAAGAATGGACCAAACCATTAAAGCCTAAAAAAACCCCAAACGAACCAAACCGTCAAACCAAACCAACAACAACAACAACAAAACCCTACACCTCCCCACCAAAAAAAACAACCCCCACACCCCCCCAACCAAAAAAAACCCAAAAAACTTCCCCTTTGCTTCAACTGAAAGTGTTAAGTTCACAGTAGCTGTACAAAAATGCTTGCACAAGAATGATTTTAGACAACACTGATCTTTCTGAACCAGATTAAGTAGGAAGCTGCCTTCTTATTTGATGTTCTTTGACAGAGTTTATCTATGTTCTATGCACAATTTCCACCACACAGACACCTCCAATGCACAGTAGTTGTTCTTAAATCTTTTCCTCAAACTGGTAGAAAGACCTGCTTCAGAACTGCAAGAGCAAACCCATCTTATCTTGGCCAAACAAGTCTGTGACAATGGATGCTTCCACCCAAAGATGGAGGGCTCACAGAAGAATGTCTGAGAACTCAGGGCATATGATCTCTGCAAGGGACCAGAGCCATCTGCCTGCTGTTGAAAACAGTCATTCCCACAGTGCAAATGCTGACAGACAGCTTCATAAACATGCACTTTTTCTCCAGGCATTTCTAGTGTCAGGACACCACTTGATTTTGTCTATACATCCCTGAACTGTATCAATGACTTGGTATCAACTGTATCAATGACCTACCAGCCTAAATTCAGGCCAGATGGTCTTTAATTTTTTCCAACAAGAGGTGAAATGCATCTTTCCACACATCTCATTCTAAAGATTGAGTGAAGGAAGAGGTTTTGCATCAATGACAATCCTACCACATTATCAGATTATTCGGGTACTTGCATCAGACGGATCACTTCTCTGTTCTACACCACATAATGTCATGAATAACAGCCAGGTAATCCACCTTTTATACCTAGCAATAGTAATACAAGCCAATCCTAGCAGTCTTGATGCTAACTAGTTGCTAAAGGGCAATAAACAGTCTCTTCTATGGTCCTTATCATTCTGACTCACAGGAAAAACAAGCCTAAAAAAAAAATTAAAAGACTTACTAACCAAAGTGGGAAAAATGTCTTGTAATGGTACTGTAACACCAGGAAAAAAAAAATTCAGATTCTCTTTGTTATTAGCTTACTGGTCACCCATGAAATAACCAGAAAATTTCTGCAATTTTCTAAAAATATAGTTATCAATAAGTTTTTCACACCTGTGAAAAACTTGATTTTGATATGAAGAGCTGTAATACCCTAAAATCCAATGCATACATTTTTCCTAGTTTATAAGTCATCATTTCTGTAGATTTTTACCATTACCATGAAGCCTGGGCATGTATCTTCTGAATGCATGGTATCTGTGCAGCTGTAACAACTTGGTTAAAATTATCTCTCTAGCAAGTGTGAAAAGGCACACTGTGACAATCACCATGTACAGCAGTGAACCCTGTCCAGCAAGTGTCTTTTAATCAATTTCATGGCCAAATGTTTGTCATTGGAACTCTCTGTATTCATCAAATACAGACAGTGGCAAATATTTGTCACTGTCTAACCCCAGGAGCTGGATGAAATTAAAGCTAGGATCAAATGCTACACCAGGTTTTCATGTTGCTTTAGTTTCTGTAGGATCCGTGACTTTGGAAAGATAAGCCAATACTGCCTCTTAGTGGAAGGACAGCTGACTCAAAAGGTGAAGTGAATGCTGGTCTGTAGAAATAGACTGGAAATTTAGAGTGCCACACAGACCCTCAGCTGGCAGCCATCAGAACTGCAGCGGGGGTAAATGAACGACTGGGGCAGTCATGGATGTTTAGTAGTGATGAGGATGATGATCATAGTAATAATATTAACATCATCATCATCATCATTATTATTATTATTACAATAACAGTAGTACCAAAAAATACTTCTGTGTTTTGGCAAACTTTTTTACCTCCTTGGGGACAAGTACAATTCAGCAGAATGCTGTCAAGACTTGCTGGTCAAAACAATCTTTTGTATGTGTGAGAACTAGGAATCTACATGGACAACCATTAAGAAGAAGAAAACAATTAACAGATACCTGACAACATTGGAGGAAATGGTTCCAGGTGAGAATAAAAAGGAGCAAAATGTCTTAAATCACTTAGATATTACCAAGTTAAAATATCTACTTTAGATTCCAGGAGTGTTGGAGCTGTGTACTGTCATCTATTGTCTCGTTCGGTATGTTCTAGAACATTAAAAAAACATTAAATGAAGTACAAATTTGAATCCGTTAGCCATCTAACAGAATTAAAGAGGTACATTATGTTGAAGAATACTTAATTAACATGGTAAAAATTTGCAGGCAGAGAAAGCTCCACTAATGCATTTCTATTTTCGAATTATGGACCATAGACCAAATACAAATGAAGGCTGCCTCAAACAGGCACAGTTTGGAATTTGCTGTCATTCCTGAGCTATATAATCCTTCTGGGGATAATACCTTGAGATATTCTCTCAGTAGTTAAAAATGTATAGCTATCATTAGAGCCAGACTTGACAGATCTGCTGTTCATGAAGTAGCTCTTTCTAACGACAAAATTAGTTGCTTCTCTATTTCTAAAACTTCAGTAACAATGGAATAAATTTCACTGAAAAAAGGTTAAGAAATTATGTGTGACAACATATCAATACATGCATTTGATTATGAAGTCTGTTTCCTTCTAGTCTTACTTGCACTGCAACCACTTTTCTTCCTATAAAACAAATGTTGAAGCATTCCTCACAGACATGGTCATTTGAGCTTGTATGCTTTTGGCTGGTTTAGAGTTAAATTTTTTCACAGTAATTTGCATGCTGCTGTGTTTTGGATTTGTGCAGAGAATGATGTTCAGAACATACCAGTGTTTTAGTTATTGCTGAACAACACTTACAGAGCACCAGGGCCACTTTTGCATCTCTCACCACCCCACCAATGCTCTGCAACAAATGCTGGAGGAAAGAAAAGGGAAGGGCAGGGTGGTATATTTGGAGTTATGGCACTTGTCTTCCCAAGTAGTCATGAGATGTGATGGAGTCCTGCTTTCCTGGAAATGGCTAAGCCTGCCTGCTGCTGGGAAGCAGAGAATGAATTCTTTCTTTTGCATTGCTTGCAAGTGCAGATTCTGCTTTACTTATTAAACTGTCTTTACCTCAAGCTGAGAGCTTTTTCACTTTTATTCTTCCAATTGCCTCACCTGTCCTACTGCAGGGGAGTGAGCGAGTGGTTGTGTGGTGCTGAGGCTGCCCATGGGAGTGAAACCACAACACAGCTACGGCACTCAGCATCTGTTCCATCTCCTGTCTCTGACCACTGCATTTTTTCTTATAACTGAGTTTCTCCTTGGATTAGGTCTCTTCAAGCAATTTATTAAAAATAGATTGCTGCATGAATTTGGGTATTACATGTGTACCTTAATACAAAAAAGCAGGATGGAATTTTGAAAATGGTATTCACTGCCTTATTCATAAACAGCCTCACAAACAAGGAGCTTGCCTCTTGTGCAGTATAATATTAAATCAGAAGGTGGAAAAAAAGAATGAGTGGCACAATGGATGTGAGCAGAATAATTTGGAAACATTACAGGGTCTTTTTATGCATGTTTACCAAATTTCTGTATAAATAAGTAATACAATTGAAGTGCTGAGTAATTTCAGGAGATTAGTGATAAATGGGCACAAGTTGATTACTCAAGATAAAGCTGAGGGTCATTATCCTCAGCTGGTCATTAATCCCCATGAAATGACTGGTATTGAGATAGTAATTACTACTATAATGAAAATAGGGAAAAAAAGCAGCATGACACTATTCTTACAAAGCTGTCAGTTCCTAAAGAATTCATGTTTCTCTCATCACCCAATCAAGTTGCTTGAATTATTTTTAACTCTTTATACAGTTTATTTGCCCTACTACAATTTTCATGTCATCACCTCACTTAGGGTTTGGTTTCCCATGTTACATTCTTGGAATTTCAGAAGGGCACAGCAAGGGGCAACAGTGATGGGAGAGAAAGACAATGCATATAAATTCCCCCAAACCAGAAAATAAATACAAGGTACTTTCAGAATTTTCTCTATAAAGTGTGTTCCACAGTAAAGTAGAAAATTGCATTATGATATCGAGCTGATTATTCTGCATTTAATAGTGCATTTAGCCATAGCACACACCCCAATTCTTTGTTCTAAACCAGGATTCACCTTGTAGCCTTACAATATATGGAATGAATTATGTCAATGTCAACTTGGTCAGAAAACATGAAGAAATTTGGCCCTAAAATGAAAAACATCTCTAAACATTTGCAATTTCACAAAACGAGGTTGTGGTGTTTTGATGTACCTTCTAAGGACTTTTGAGCCCTTGAAGTTCTTTTCCTTCTCATTTCTACTAGACAAGCTAGAAGCCTATAATGAGCTGAAGGGAAGGCAATTTGTTTCCTGCTAGAAGCACTGTCATTCTGTACCACTGGGAAAGACCCACACATGCTGCATCATTACAACTTAAAAAGCGAAAAACCCAGTCTAACTGAAAGCTTTTAAAATAACATAAGTAAATTTAAAAATAGCATTGCCCTATATGTTGCTAAAGCAAACAAGATACAGATACTCATCACTCTAAGTACTTTTTTCTAAAGCTCTTCTGTGAACACTTTTCTGAGAAGGGGATCGCAGGAAAGCCACAGGATGGATTGAGGTTCTGCTAGAAATATTGCAGTTGCTTCTGAAATGTCTCACTGTATGTAAAAGAGAGGAGGCTCAAAACAGCTTTAGGCAAGAATGGCTGATGGGATGTTGCTGTGAAGGCTTGCAAACCAATTACTGTGGGATGGAATAAAACCAGGTAATGGTGGACTCTGATAAGTGACTTGCAGTGCAGCTCAGGAAACTGATTTGTTCTTCTAGCTTGCTTATGTTGTTTGGAGAGTTGGAGGTGAAACCTAATGATTTGTGTCTGCTAGTGAAATGAATCATTCAATACTGGACACCTATCAAAACTGGACTCTGGCTATTTGGGGAGTGTGCAAGCAGCAAAACAAAAAATTGCTTAAGTTCTGAAAGCTCTGAATGGCACTGAGCAGAACATACTTCAGAAAATATGGCAAGTTCTCTGGAAATACAGACATGTTTTTGACAGCCAAGGCTAAAGCATGGTCTGTCTGTTTTCTAGAGGAAAAAATACAAGTTATTTGGGAGTAGAACCTTGTCTGGGAAACAACTACCATAACAGTGAAGGGGAATCAAACATAAGCATGCATCACAGCAAATAATAGTATTCAAACTGGGTTTGCATGGGCAGGTTTTGGTAGTGGAAGGCTGCGGGCGTGGCTTCTGTCAGAAGCTGCCAGGAGCTTCCCCCATGTCTGACAGAGCCAATGCCTGCCAGCTCCAGGACTGCTGCTGGCCAAGGCTGAGCCAACCAGAGATGGTGATAATGCCTCTCTGATAACAGATTTAAAAGAAGTTATTGTTCAGATTTAGCTGTGCTCAGAGAAGAGCAGAGTGAGAGGAATATGTGAGAATAACAACTCTGCAGACATCAAGGTCAGTGGAGAAGGAGTGGCAGGAGCTGCTCCTGGAACTGGAGTTGAGATTCCCCTGCAGCCCAGGGTGAGGCATTTGTGTCCCTGCAGCCCAGGGAGATCCATGGGAGTGCAGAGATCCACCTGCAGCCTGTGGGGGAGACCCACACCAGAGCAGGTGGATGCCTGAGAGAAGGCTGTGAACCCATGGGAGGCCTGTGCCAGAGCAGGCTCCGGGCAGGGATCTGAAGACCCATGGAGAGAGGAGCCAACACTGGAGCAGGTTTCCTGGAAGGATTTGTGATCCTGTGGAGGACCATACTGAAGTAGGCTGTTCTTGAAGGACTGCACCCCTTGGAAAAGTGACCCACATGGGGGCAGTTTGTGAAGAACCGTAACATGTGGGAAGCACTCAGACTGGAGAGATTTGTGGAGAACTGTCTCCTGTAGTAACAACCCCAGAGTGGAGCAGGGGAAGGACTCCTCTTCCTGAAGAGCAGCAGGAACAACCTGTGATGACCTGACTGTAACCCCCATTCCCTGTCTGTCTGCACCACTTTGGGGGAGGAGGTAAAGCCCAGGAAGGAGAGAGGGGAGTGGGGGAGGTATTTTTAAGATTTGTTTTGCTTATTATCCTGCTCTGATTCTGATCAGTAATAAATTCAGCTAATATCTCCAAGTCGAGTCTGTTCTGCCTGTGACAGGAATTGGTGACTGTCTCTCCCTGTCCTTATCTCAATTCATGAACCTTTTATTATATTTTCTCTCCCCTGCCCAGTTGCAGAGGGGAGTGGCAGAGCAGCTGTGGTAGGTACCTGGCATCCAGCCACAGTCAATCCACTACAAAAAGCACAGGGAAAAAACAAGTTGCTGGTGACAGACCAACAACAGGGTTGCAGTATGACTGTCTTGTATCTGCCAGCTAAAGCAGGACATGCTGTAGTGACACACAATGCAGTGGAGTCAGGCAAAATCTGCAATAGCTGTCAAATGCACACTGTTAACAAATCTAAGCAATAAGAAAAAAACACAACAAAATCTAGACAACATACATCTTAGCTCCTAAGGAGATTCACACTTGTGAGGAGATTTCACTCCATTCCTCCAAAAGTCACTTGAAAGTCAATTTTGTCTTTGCTATGAATCCCATGAAGAAAACACAGATCAGCACTGATTGTGGATAACATACTACAGGTGCTGCTAAAGAAATTGCGTGACTCAGGGGAAACAAAATGTGCTTTCCAATTTTCCTGTGCTCCTGTGAAAACTGAAGACATAGCACATTCATCAATGTGATTAAGGATGAATATGCCTGGCCTTCTCCAGACCTTACATACGTGTTGAAATGTACTGCTTGCTCTTTCACCCATTTCCTTCTGCAGGATCAAGAAGAATTCCTTATACTACACTGTCATCCCGTGTAGCTATGAAGGAGAAGTTTTTTATGCCTCCCTTAAAATAACATTTTTAAAGATTTAGAATCTTATGTTAGTTTTCTGCAGAACAGCTACTCTCTAAGGAATTCCAGCAGAGCAGAAAAAAAGTTCTGAATAAATCAGGAAAAAGGACAGTTAATTATTTCACTGCTGTTAGTCCCATGCACGTTTCTGTGGCACTTGTACGTTGAAAATACTGGTGTATGTGCCTGCAATCTTGAAGTATGCTCTACATTTCAGCAATTATATTTACAGCAATAGGACACAAAGCAATGAGATGAAGTTGTGCTAAGGGGAGTTCAGATTGGCCATGAGGAAAAGGTTTCTCACTGGAACTGTCTCCCCAGGCAAGTGGTCACAATACCAATCCTGTCTGAGCTCAAGGAGTATCTGGATGATGCTCTTGGTCATATGGCTTAGTTTTAGGAAGTCCTGTGAGGAGCAGGGAGTTGGACTCAATCCTTATATGTCCTTTCAAAATACAGTATAATTCTGATTTCCTTTAATAGATACCTTATCTCTGCAGTAGTTCCTGTAAAAAAAAAAAAAAACCACTGAAGTCCATATTCAACATAGTCACTTACTTCATTACACTTAATTAAAGTAAGACATTTTTACTAGTCTGTTTTTTGATATAAATGCCTATAAAACTACAACACATTTGTATATTTATAATAGAATTATATAATTATAATTGGTAGACCTTGATGTCTTTTTCTTTTTTTTTTTTTTCTTTTGTAAGTTGTGCGATACTTTTTCTTTTTATCAGATCCTGGGATCTTGTCATTAGGGCAAAATTTTTAAATACTTGAAAACATTTATCAAGACATTTGTTAGACCTCATGGATGAAAAAGTAATCTGTAAACATAATTCAAGTACACCCTGAAGGTTTAAAGATTGAACCATTATTTTATTTTGGGAGTGTTGAATCATGATTTTCAATATTTGAGCTGGCAGCTGCAAGACACTTACAAGCTGAAATACCAGTTTAATGAGTAGCCTATAGAAATATTCAGACAACCATTACAAATTTTTCAAGCTTGAATCATACCAAAAACTTCACAGAGATAAAAAAATAGCTGAAAAATACTGCTGAGGCACCAGGAACTATAAATTCTTAAAACTCTTAATACTTATAATAGGGAAGCCAAGGAGTGGAGAGGGTTTATGTTTGTTTATTTGTTTTAGGAAAACTAACTGTAGTCTCCCAGACTTTAGAATGGTGATTAGACAAAAACAGACTTACTTGATTGAAGTAATGGGGTCTTTTTTTGCATTAAAGAATATTTGAAATTATAAATAATAAGATAGGTGAAAAAAATGATAAATAATATAGTAAATATATTTTCATTCTTGTGTCAAAATTTTCCTGCAAGAAAGATATACTATCTTGAGAACAGAGCATTTGCCTAGTTTCAAAGACCACCACTTTTTTTTTTCATCCTCTGCACTTTTCTGCTACTTAACACTTATATTGGCTTTTGCACTGTACTCAAATATTTTGCTAAATATATCAGCTTTATCCTTTAAACCCTGTAATGACAGAGTGTTAAAATAAAATATACTTCTATGTAATTAACCTTTTGTTCAGATGTGAATTTATGTGGGGAAAAAAAGTGAGGAAATTGCTGCCACACTTGTACAACTCTTTCATCTGAATGAAGAAAACAG
The DNA here is from genome assembly GCA_016584745.2 of Phylloscopus trochilus trochilus. Taxonomy (NCBI): domain Eukaryota; kingdom Metazoa; phylum Chordata; class Aves; order Passeriformes; family Phylloscopidae; genus Phylloscopus; species Phylloscopus trochilus. Next base: position 39,546,702 of record WQNJ02000546.1, read on the forward strand.
ATGTGGCCAAAAAAAGCTGCTTAGATTAGCTAATATGTCCCACATACATTTCTTCCAGTTCATGCATCCATGTATTATAATAAACCACATTCTGCACTAAGTTTAAAGTGAATTGCAGTCACATAAACAGGAAGACCATACATTTGGGTTTGGCACATCATAATTAACCTTTCCTTCTTAAATTGACTAGACTGTCCTGTTAGAAGAGAAACTGTAATAACTACTTTCCTCTAGAACCTCTTCAATTAGAGTCTACAACATAAAAAAATTAATTTCAGTGAATTATGTTCATTAAGAATAATAAAGGAATACATATAGAGCTTACCTGTAACTGCTCATATGTCATCACTTCTGCCATGCCAGAAGTGCCAAGAATGCCTCAAAGTAAAAGGCAAGTAACTGAATTTGGGGTTTATGTTCCCTTACCAGTTTCTTAGCAATTCCATGTCAAACATAATGACAAGACAGATGTTTCATGATCAGTAACTCCCACTGAGCACAATGACCCCCTGAAAAGGTGGGGTCATTTTATGGCATGAAATGAACATTTGACTCATACACATTATGGAAGTATTCTAACCAAAGAAAAATAGTTTAAAGACTTAATGTAACTCAGAAGGACTCATGAACCCAGAAATGCAACTTCCTTATTTTTTCCCACTTACAGTGGAAATTTACAGTGGAAAGGGCACACAGCCAGCAGCAATTTGTGAGGACAAAAGTATTGCCTGCAGGTTAAGAGATTCAAAAATTACAGATAACGAGCATCTCAACATAATGCATTATCATCTCCAGGAACAAAATAATGCTCATATTTAAAGGGATTGTTAGGGACTCATTTCCTACTCAAATATCACCCTTGACACCTAGTATTAATTTTGGTTTTTACAATAAGCAGTGGAAGAGATATGCTATTTTCCACACAAAGGCCATGAAAACTAAGGTTTCTCACTCTTCTTTCTGGCCCTACAGATTTTATCGTTACTGTATCCTCTAGTCCATGGATTGCAACACAGTTATTTTCTGTATTTAGAAGAATGTAAATGGCACAATTACCAAAACACAGGTTGCACTTCTCCCTTATGTGCATTGCACAAAAAGTCACACGATGAAAATGTCTCTGAACCAGGAATTGTAGTTCCCCACCCCGGGTAATGCCACAGCTGGTAGGTTTGATTATACATGGTGTTTATGATTTGCCTGAGTATCACTAGTCCAAAGTAGAATTGACACATTAAAATTAAAATTAAAATTAAAATTAAAATTAAAATTAAAATTAATAAATAAATAATAACAATAATTAAGAATAAATAAAATTTAATTAATTAAAATTTTGATATATTTTTCTAAAGTAGATATACATCTGTGTGTGTGTGTATTTTTCCCTCCTCAAGATTGTTTGGCTTGATCTAGCTATGTAATTAAATCAACTCATTACAACTGTTTCAAACATGACAAAAGAACAACATAAGGGTTTGAACAGAGTTGATTTAAAAATCATATACAAGGACAGGTAAATCCTAAGTATGATGTTTTCAGTTACAAACATTTCTATTAGTTTTCATGGAGGACCCATAAATTATTTGCATCTTTGACATTTCTTTATATTTTCAAAGTACTCTCTTCAATCAGTAGAAAATTTCAGCATAAATATCTTACCAGGAATTAAATAAAACAAAAACAAAACAAAACCCAACCAATCAACAACCCCAAACCACAAACAAACAAACCCCTCAGAAAATCAGTATGGTCAGCATAACTTTATTGTCTTTAAAGACTGATCTTGGGGTAGCACTTCCTTCTTCTTTGATACCATAAACTTTATTAGAAATATATATGCCACTACAGAAGTTTATGATGCTTTGTTTACCTTTTTTATCATCTGGAAGCAACATATTTCCACCTGAAGAAAGATGCACCCCATGGCAATCTGCTGTGAAGATGTTGGGTTCAATCAATTAATGGGAACCTTGCAGCAACTAGGAAAAAAAAAGAAACTAAAAAAATAAAAACACCTGAAATGTCCATCCTTCCCATTTGCCAAAACTTCAGACTTCTAGGAGGCACCTTACCCTTCCCTGTGTTTCCCAGTGCAATCAGAAGTCAAAAGAAATTTCAGTACTTTTTAGATTAATGAAAAAGTGAACACAGTTATGAGCATCCTACCTTTTTCTCTCCAGAAATACTGAACACTGCAGGCTGCACTTACTATAAAGCACTGAATTCTTCAGATGATCTGAATAAAATGTCACAAACTATACATTTGGGTGAAGATAAACAGGAAAGTGTATTATCTTGAACCTACGACAGAAACAACTGATGACACTGGTTCTTAAAACCATGGCTTCAAGTGAAATTGTTAGCCAAAATTCAAGTGGTACAATTCCCATTAGAGGGAACCCAGCACTTTCAAAACCTGAAAGTCAGTTCAGCTACTTGACTGTATGGCAGTGATACTGACATTAAACTCAAAAACATCTAGTTTTGAAAATATCCACTGCTAACAGCTCTGACAGGAGCACTCTGTGTGCAGGAGAGAAATTTCAGTTATGCCTTTTTGCAGCATGATAACACTTTCACAGTTACAGAAATGGAAGACTTCCAACAACTCTCTGTTGTTGGAAGACTTTTACCCCATCACTGATCAGTGGATGAATCTTTTTTCGGTAATTCTTATTAGGTTTTCTAATTTAGCATAGTTAAAAAAAACCCTACTATTTAAAAATTTTATTTCCAGAAATTGTACAACTTCAGAACAACATTTGCTATAGGAGTTCAACCTAATCCTTTTCTCTGTTTATGTTCCTCCTATTACCTCCAAATTACATCCACAACATCCCGTACATTTACAGTATTGTTTTTGGTAAATTATGTAACATTTTTAATTATCAATTTGCCATCCTTCTAACTGAACTTTTTTTGTTTGTTTGTTTGTTTGTTTGTTTGTTTGTTTGTTTGTTTGTTTTGGGGTGTTTTTTTGTTGTTGTTGTTGCTGGTTTTGGTGGGTGTTGTTTTTTGTTTGTTTGTTTTTGTTTGTTTGTTTTTGTTTGTTTGTTTGTTTCTTTTCTTTTCATTAATAGAATATAACTATTTCCTTCAAGGTAGAATGCCCAGAATTGCATTCAACATTTCAAACATTTTCAATTTACTAGCATTTACTTTTTAAATAAGCACTTTTTTAACCTTTTCTACAGGTTTAAACCAAATAGTTTTGAAGCTAACACAATTTTACAGTTGATAATACTTACAAATAATTTCCTTTATTTCTGAACACCTGAAGATTAGGTGTTTTCACCTAATTTTTCTTCCTTTTTCTTATCATATTTTTGGTCATCCTTTTCTGAAAACATCAACTCAATACACAATGAGCAGATATTTATTTCTTAGATTAAATGTTATGGCTGAAATACAGGAATTTTTATGTAAATCCCAACTTGATTTATAGGACAACATGAAACTAATAGCTCAGAAAGAAGAATCTTTAACTACCTTTTTACTGTACTACCAATGTGCCACCTTCCAGGAAGTTTTAGCACCTCAGGTTAATTATTACAAAAGCAAAGGAAGGATCCAGCATTTGAAGTCTGTCTCTTTTGTAGCAAACAATGACATAGCAGATTCCATAATTCAGTGGAAGTAGATGATAATAAAATTAAGTTACAGAGGCGAATTATGTGAATGATAACAAGTCACCTTAGTCATCAAATGTTAGGTACAATAATATATCCAATAACTGCTTTATCATCAATTCATAAATGAAATGTTTTAACTTCAGTCTCCCACAGTACACAGATGCCAAGGAAGTAATGTTCAAATCCTTTGCTGGTTACAGTCCTCTCAGGAGATTTTGAAGGAATATTTGGAAATTCTGATATTAGTCATTAGATCTTTCTCTGTTGGAGAGCATCCAGCATGTCACTGGAAAACAGGTAAGCATGCTTCCTCAGTCAGGCCATTCTTACAAATTTGCAGTAGTTTTAAATTGATGACACCAGAATGTTGCTGACACACTGTGCAGCAACAGGACAAGGCATGTTATATTCAAGGTACTCTGGGACACTGCTTTCTTAGGATTAATGGTTTGAGGAGTACAGTGCCAAATACGAAAAATATTAAAGAACTATTAACATATTAACATCACCTCTAGTTATATTGCCTTTCCTCTTGTCTTTTTGAGCTCTGATGAGGTCTGGTTTTGTGTGTTAGGAGCTAGCAGGTCCTTTTCATTTACAGAAAGAGTTCTAATGACAAGATACAAATTTGAAACCGACCTCCAGAAACTTCTTACTTAAGGAGAGTCCTTACTTGCCAAATATAGGAAGGATAGCTGGAGCATATTCTAAAGATTTCTTTTTGAAAATGGTTTCTTACACTTATATTGCTGTGATACAAGTAGCAATAGCATGATTGAATGGAAAGAGAGAGAAACTTGACCACAAGTAGTAAACAGTGAACCACACCTTTTTGATTTCAGATTACAAGGATTGCTCTGCTGACTGAAGAGGGACTTTTTGAATCTCTTGATGATTCTCCTTTTTAAGTTGCATTGCAAAGCTGGAGGAAGCTACATGAAACAGAGAAATATGCTTTCACCATTCAGTTACACCTGCCATAAAAATGACCCATTCAGAAATGCCATTATTGAGAAATGTAGCTACACTGCAAAAAGAAATATTGCTATCTAATGGCATGGTGATAAACAGTATAAGACTTGATTTAATGGCATTTATAATAAGGTTTTATAATAAGTTTACCACGTAACTCAGTTCCTCTAGTCATGAAGGTAAACATCATTATTAGCCTAACACTGGTAATACCAGATTTGCCTCCTTGATCAAAGTGCTAGTATTTGGGACACTTTTCTACAGATGAAGCACATAGAACATTACACTAGATTTCATGTTGGCTATAATGAGTCACTCCATCTGGAATTAAGGGAATATCAAGAAGCTTAGACCTTCATTCAATGTGCATAAAATGGCTTCAGTGGCCTCTTTTAAGGTCCTCATGGGTCTTAATACAATTCAGAGCATCCCTTTTGCTCTAAGCTTCCTGAGGGAGGTAATTTACCTTTCACTTATCTATAAAGCATAACTGATTTTATATACTTTTTCCTCCTGTGTCTTTTTGGTTGAAAAAGAACACATCTTTCCTCTATATTTACAAAAACCAAAAAGCCAAACAAAAACCCCACAAATCATACTCTATTGTACCTAAAGTCTCCAACAGAGAGTTCAAAGGATATATTTTCCTTTAAAATAATTTTTATGCTCCAACAGTAAATGTACAGTTTCAGCTGTTGGCCACTGCAATGATACCAACCCAGTCTGACAACAATTCTATGGTATGTTATTACTCTGCTGAATTTATCTTTTATGCTGTTTCTTTATAGTTGTTTATACCTGCAGACACTATTTGAAAAACTATGATTTTCTACCATTTAGTATATACTTTATAATAATTTCATTGATGTAAATTCATGAAGTGCCACTTCACTGAATTCGGGAAGCTTTTTGACTATTTAGGGAGGGGCTGACCACTAATGATTCACATTCAAACATTCAAACACTGACATTGTACACATTATAAAAATGTTTATCCCACTGGAACAAATTACTGCCCTTAGACAGCTATAAAGCCAAAATGGTTTTATTGGCCTCACAGGAGTCCTGATTTGCTCTGACAAATCAGGGATCAAAGTCACATGCTAAGCACAAAAACTTCTCCAGACAGCTGCTGGCATGCAGATTTTTTTTTTTTTTTTTTTTAAGACAGATACTGCTCCTTTTTCATGCAGGCCTTACACATATGCTTTAAGTCAGAAGTTGAATGTTCCTTGGCCTATAAGAGAGAAAAAGAAATTATGCCTTAGGAAAGGCCAACAGCATATTCTATGGTTTACATACCACTGCAATCAATTGTGTGTAGTTAATGTACCACGGGGATACTGGGATATTCTGAGGCAAAAATGGTAAAGAACAAGTCCAGTGCTTGGGAAACTTGGGAGTTGCCTTGGGCACTAGTGTTCCATTTTAGCTTTTGTTTTAATGAAGTCAGTTGTCAGATCAGTTAAGAAAAAAAAAAAAAAAAAAGGCCAAGGGTTTACATAATGCTTTTTAAAAAGCTTTCCCTTACATTGTTTTCCAGAGATCACTCTGATTCTTGTTCCCATGGAAACAGGGAAGGCTGCTGGCAGCCAAGAACTCTTCCTCACAAACTTCAGTTTAGAACTGTCAGCTGGAATATGTAACAGTTTGAGAAAACAGCTATGTATTGTAAAAAATACTCAACCTTAGATTTGTGAGAACATAAACAAGTGCAAGGGAGGCATATGGAACACAGTAAACAAGTACAGGTATGGATTCTGGTTTCTCCAAAATCAGAGAAAAGCTGTTGCTGCTGCTTCAGTGGTCACTTCTGAGCCAATTTTTGAGTTGCTGTTAGTTCTAAGTTCTTGAGCATCCACATTACAATAACTTATATTAATTAGTAAGTCACTTGAGAAAACCTTCTTCAACAGAGAGGATAGGCTCACTAATGAGCACCTTGGACATACTTCTAACATACCATGTAAAAACTGAACTGCCTCATTTCTGCTGACAGGAGAAGGATATAATTTCCAATTATTATAAATAATGTTTGTTGACTTTGTCTTTGATAATTTAATTCTTGCATTACCTGTTTTGATAAGCTTGACAATAAAAAAAAAGAGAGAGAGACATGTAGAGCACACCCAAAACCAAATACATTTGGCTGATCAATCTCAAAAGCCCTGAGGTGATGAATATCACATCTCAAATGTAAACACTGCATTTTGGAAAATAAAAATCTGTTTATTTAAGAATAGAAAAATCGCATTTTTATGTGAGAGTTCAAGGCAGATTTTGTATCAGCTCAGCTCCTGTTTTGCTTTGGAATCACATGAAATAACTTCAACTCTCTCTCACTATGAAACAGTTGAACTTAGTTTTAAAACAAGTCTTAAATGTGAAAAATATCTGATATTTCAAAATAGTTGACATATTCAGGATTTCATCTATTACATTAAAACTCCCAGGAGAGTATTACTATACACTGATAATTAAAATATAACTTCAAAGTTATTTTGAAACTATTACTACAGAGGAAAGCATTTTATTAACTCTCCATGTCAGTATATGATATCATCACCTTAAGCAGTCGTATTGCTGGTATGACAGAATGTTGTAAAAATACTTTACTGTACAATTCATTTTTCTGAGGCAAGCCACAGCTTTTTTTCTTTTTATATGACTCAATTATTGCCATCCTCCACATACTAATATTCAAAGTCAGTCTCTATTTTAATGATATATTTTTAAAGCATCCTGCCATCTGCAAAAAATGTCAAGTTCTGTTGTTTTTAAAGAACAGTAACTAAATTAGCAGCACTTTGCAGTAACATCATTGTGACAACAGTGAATGACTAAAAAGTACAGAATGTCAGAAGCAACAGTAATGCATACTTGAGTGATAATTTTGTGCAGCTGAATAAGAATCTGCTGAACAGGGTCACTGATCTGACTCACCTTCCTTTATGATACAGCAATTCCTGCCAACGCTGTAGATGAAAAGAGTAAAATCAGGAGGGCAGCTCATTTTGTTGCCTTAGTACATTAATAGCATACAGTGTTTAAAACTTGTAGATGTAAATACCAAGCTGAAAATCTTGACTTGTTTTCCTAATAATGCTGGGAACAAAAAAAGGATAATCTAGAATGCTAAAAATTTAGACAATGTAAGTGATAACCCTTTCTCTAAATCACTAAATTACTCCAGTATTAATGTACCTTAACAATTGTTAAAATTTTGCAACATTTACTCAGAAGAATAAATATATGATAAACATCATTTTCTTAACTGATTTTTTTACATAGACTAACCACAATATATTTTTTAATATATTTTGATGTTATGAAATTTATTTTCATTCTACCTTGAGCATTATAACAATATATCTGATGTGGACAATTTCAATGACGTAAATCTATTGTTTAGGATTTTTAATCTTGTGTATTAAAGGCATACACATTGTCAGGCTGAGAGATTAAATAAAAGCTTATCAGCAGACTTCCACTATAAAACATTTAGTGTATCACTAGAGAACATTAGTTCACAAAATAATATTTCTAAGTTGACTATTGGACCTGGAAGCTAAGCAAAGAGCTTTGGCCAAAGTAGTGAACTTCAGCTAGCAGTTCTGGACCTCTCTTAAATACAATTATCTCTAATCTACACTTCAGAGGCTAATTTAGATATTCTAACATTTATTCTCACAGAAACACCCTGAGGATCATCAAGTTTTATGTACAAATTTACAACCACAGAAACTTTCCCCCCCCCCCCCCCCCCCCAAAATGATCTTATTTCAAGATTAGAAATTCTACTGAGAGGGGGATGAAACCCAAATACCAACATTAACTAGTCCACAGCAGAACTACAACCACTTTTTTACTGATGAATTTCTGCGCTGGCTTCTTTAATAAGAAGAGAGACATTCACAAATATTAGTGTCTAAAGACCACCCAGATCTGAACTGTGGTCTCACAGAAATAAAGCGATACAGAAAATATCCTTCTCTACCACAGGAAGACACATTCCTAGTAGGATCAGGAAGACAACATCATTGATATTGCTGGGGATTTTTGTTGCGCTGCCTTTTGGCAGATGTCTTGAGAAAGTCAAGTGAAATTCAGTTTGACATATTTTTCCTAGGTCTTCTCTTAATAATCAGTAAGAGGAAAAGAAGCTTTGCATGTCCTCGGAATCACTTAAATAAGAATGTAAATTGGTTCTGCTCAAGGTAACGGTGGAAGCCATGCTATAATCTAAAATATATGCCACCAGAAGAACAATTTTGGTTTAGCTCTTTTTCCTTCATTTTCACCTCTACCAGCTGTTTCAATGCTGCTGTATTCAAGGCACAAAAGAACCCAGTATGGTCTTGCCATTATAACCTTAAAATCTTCAGTTATGTTAGGACACTCATAAAACCTTTACTTCTTTGACACATTCCCATTTTCACTGCTCCCTGTTCTGGGGTATTTGTCTCCTCTTTTCCTGTCGATGACTTGTATTACAAACCAAGAGTAAATAAATCAGGGCCTTTTCTTTTGTAGGTCTTAATTTATTTTTTTTTCTGAATAGAAATATGTTTAGAATGGTAACAGCAAACAGCAATGACCAAATAGGACATAATTTGGATTTCCCTGTTATTCAACTTACAGACCTTTTTCTCTTTTCTAGTATGACAGCAACCATATGACTTAAAAGTCTAAGAGGACTAGATTTAATGTGTACTTGTAGTATCTGTGTGCTTCAAAGACTTTAAGAGTTCCCATGAAGTACACACACTCCAGACCACTCCAAGTTCCTTGTTAGGGTTTGTTGGTTTGTTGTTTTTTTTTTTTTAATCTAAAAGTACAGCATTATTTAAAAGATGAGGGCACATGCGTGAATAGACTGCTGAAGACTTGACCAAAGCTTTTAAGACTTTTATCTAAAAGGAAAACATCACTGACAAGAGATAATGGATTTACTCAAATTACTCACAGCTGAAAATATCAACAAAGGCCGAAGTATTTTTCTGTAGATCATTACAGCTCGCAGACATTATGTTTTTATTACATGGCACCCTTTAGCAAACAGCACTGAAGCTACAGAAGGTTGAATCAAATTTGTATTTGTACTGCATAATTAAAATTCTTTTATATTAAAAGCTGTAAAATAGAACTTAGTACAGACAATAGGCACTTTTTTTGTGAAGCTCAATATCTTAACTGATCAAAATATTTTTATTTCAAATATTATTTAATTCAGACAATAAGCATTTTGAAATCACAGCTTAGCAACTGTGAAGCATGTGAAGCTTCTCAGTAAAAGGAAAAGTACTTCAAATGGAAAACTTGTTTCATCAATCATGATGTGTAAATACATGATATTTTGCAAGGGCTGTATGAAATATTCATTTTACAGGAGAAATTCCCATTGCATTCAGCAGAAGTTCAACTGTGATAATGACAACATGAGATCTTACTGATTCACTGTTGGAATTCATACTTTTAAGAAGTACCTTAATGATACTTCAGATAACATATTTGTATGTGAAATGTAATTGTCTCTTTTTCAAACATTTTAAAATACAATTACAAATAAAACCACGATATTTCATATTGCAAAGAGCTACAACTGGTATACTGTGAAACTGCCATCTCATCGTGAACAAATACTCAATTTTCTTAGTGTGGAACCTGCGGGTGAGTGAAGGGATTCTTAAAAGCAGATCAATAGGCATTAAAGAGGAAGAAATAAAAGAGGAAACACTCTATAGGCAACAGGAGAATAATGTAGTAATGTTCATATCCTTGAAAATGGTTAGGTTTAATTTAAGTTAAAGTTTGAACTTCTTGCAAGCACAAAATTATCTGACTGCAGTCTTGATCCAGAGCCAACATAATCTCTATCATTACTAAAAAAAAAGTAAAAAGTTTTAATTGTATTTGGTAACAACAATTGTAGAGAAAACACCAGTATTCCCTGACTCCTTCTCATATTTCCTTTAAAGGAAATCTGTCCAAATTCAAGAGTTTACAACTTGCACATTTTTAAGTCACATAAAGGCTGGTTTAATCTGCGTATCCAAAAAAGAGTTTAATCTGCATATCCAAAATAGAACGACTTCTACTAAAGAAAAGTTTCTTTCCCTGGTCAGTACTAGTAAAGTGGGGAAAAAATTGTATTATTTCACTAGGATAGCAATATCTCAATGTCAGAAATACAGGTCTATGTGTTTCAATTCTAGATCCTTCTCTAGACAAATACTATCACAGACTGCAGGTTTCACTAGCTGAGATAAGCAATAACAAATGGGTACAGACACCAGGGGAAGAACAAACATGATGCCCTGATGGATGGCAGTCTCCATAGCCCAAGTACGGCAAGAATTCGGATCTATTTTTGTGGCAGTAGGAAAAATTACACTTTCAAGGAGTAGTTACAAATTAAGACAAGGAAATAGTTTTGCTAATGATTATGAGAGGGGCAGAGATTTGTATAGTAGTAAGTTTCTGCAAAGAGAAAGAAAATGTGCTTTCTTCAAAGCTCAAGAATGGGGAGGCTGCCATTACTGACTGGAGCAGGACTAAAGATGTAAGGCTAGGAAGTGATAAATGGGTGACTGGATGATGTTATGCTAAGAACCATTCTAAAAGCAAAAATAAAACATTTCATTTGAATCAAACAGGGTCTGATGAGAAACAGGAAAAGAATCAATGCTATCAGTATAAACACTTACCTAGCTAAGTTAAAGGTAAAATGAAAAAAATTGTTAGGAGGCAGATACAGCCAAGAGTGATTCTGAAAGTTTTTTTCCAGATATGAGAGAAAAGAAGGAATGAAGAAATAATTAACAGGATTTCTGAATAAGGGTGGTGCTAAAGAGATGAGAAAAATTAATGATCAAGAATGTGTTTGATGTATTAGTGAAGAAACAGAAGAAAAAGGAAGACCAGTTGTTGGTCCATTATCTAATTGGCAACAAAACTGAATGTAAACATTGAAATAATTAATTGCATACTGCCAAAAATGTGTAGAAGGAAAGCTAATGTTTGATGACATCTATTATTTATGCACTTGGGAAGCATTGCCTTAAACCAAATATTAGTCTTAAGCATTTGTCTTAAATCATTCCTGTAAAACCATTGTTGTGATGGTAATTTGGATGGTAATTTGAGACCACACTGGTATCTCATTTTGATTGAGTGTATGTTTAATGAAAAGATAATTCTACTAACTGAAAGTCTGAATAGAAGATTAGGATATCCTTACAATTTTCCCATACAATTAATGTATCTTTGTCTACATGAGATTTTTTTTCCTGCACTAATAGCATCACAAACATTATCATTAAACAAGAACAGAGGCATCTAATCACTCTAACAGCAGATAAGAAGTAAAAAGTTTTATGTCAAACAAGTTTTCCCATTGTTAGTCTTGTTACAGCAGTTAAACTAGCTCTAGAGCAAGCGTAGAGCAAACATATTTCTGAGAGTCTTACATCTTTTCGTGTTCAAACATACTTTTGTGTTGAACTCTGAAATACTTTTCTTACTTTTCTGAGATTTTCTGGATTTAAAAAAAAATTCTGAAGGAGGCTTTCATCTGTCAAACTGAATTCACTTTAAAACCAAGAGAAATGATACATCTTTAGGGCAAGTCTGTCTCCCTAAAAAGGAGACACAAAGACTCAGAGAGAATGAAAGAAAAAGAAACAACATTTTAATCCTTGCTGATGCTTTACTTAGCAAAACAGATATCAAAATTCTGTGGTAGCTATCAGAAAAGACTATTTGATTAGAGCAGCTGAATTACATAATAGCAAATAAACCAGGCCCTCACAGAAGCAAAAGTTCTTCAATTAACTTTGTTAATGAGACAGAAAAATAGAAAATAGAGTGCCCACTGCCTAGAAAGTAAAGGAAATGAAAAATATTATTGTGCCTATTCAAGGAGCAGTTATTTTACCTGCTTCAGATGCAGACACAGTAACACAAATACAAAAGTAGAAGCTCTGAGTGAACATGAGTCATGTTGCTTGGGGTAAGGATTTTGAGTTACAAACTCAGACACTCTGTCACAACAAATACCATAATATATTATGTGAATATATGCAAGAAAATCTGTAACAAAAGCCACTTGGCTAGAAAGCTAAGTGTGAACACAGCTGTTTGCTAGAATTTTATGAAAAACAACTCCCCTTTTCAAGCATTCATATACAAAATTGGGTTTGAAATCTATACCCTTTGGCTATTTTAAATAAATGGTCTCTTATCAGTAAAGGGCTCATATCCAAATTTGCTTGATCAGTTTGATGACTCACCACATTTGACTTGCTAATCTGAAGTCTTATGAGTGTATTTACAAGTGCATGATATTTTACACCAAAAAGTCTGTCTCACCACTCACTGTACACAGCAGAGATGCAATATTTTCTGACTCATGTGCTAAAGTTAGGAAAATACTTATTAATGCTAAAAACCAAAAACCCCAAAGATGATGAACACCACTAAACAATAGTAAACACCCTTCAGGCCTATTTTTATTGCTTATTATTATGCTAGAGACCCACTGAGCAGCTAGATCTGAGAGAGGAATCTCATTATGTTACTCACTATGAAAACACAGGAAAGTAATTTACTTAATAACTAAACACAAGGAGACTCAAACACGTACAAATCAACGTAACAAACACACATGTGTACCCACACACTCAAGGAACACCAATGACTTCACTCATAACCCCTAGCCTTCTGTGTATGAGTTATGCTAATCATACACAGCCAGTTAGGGAATAAGAAATAGCAGAGATGTGTAGGCAGGTTAACTCACATGGGTTGTGAAGTACACAGTGTATCCTGATGTTCAGCTCAGGGTTACCTGGACCATATTTCCTTTTACCATGGCTACTCCTTTGACAAGGATGGGAAGAGCAAGGCAATATGTTTTGTTCAAATGCCTTGCAAGAGGGCATTTTTCAGTTCAAGACAATCTCAGGGAAAACGAAATATAAACCATCCACTTTCCTGTTTTGTGCTCACTCTTGTTAGAATGTGAAAGACACAAAAAAGCCAAAGTTTTTCATTCTCATCAGCCTCCCTGTTCTGAATAGCTCTATGCAGATTTCTTGAGGACATTAAAAAAAGTATCAAATGAGGCATAAATAATTTCTCTGACTGATGATTTGGTCTTTAGCAGCTGATGTAATTACAGCAACTTCCAAGACTTTAACTTCTTAACATTCATCTACATTGGTAAAAACCATACAAATACATCTTAATATGAAATTTAGTGTTCTGCTCTTGCAGGCACCTAAACAGGCAATTGCAAGGAAAGAGCTAGTAAAATGATATGAGATTAGAAAAACCTGAGAAGATAGTAACTTTTGCTTAGGCTTTAACTTTCACTTCAATTGTATCTAAAAAACAAAACCTCTGAAAACCTTTCCAAGTTTGATCAGACTGGCAGGAAAATTGAATCAAGATCTTATATTAGCAGAGAACTTTAATACATCTCCTTAAATGAAATGGAAGCAAAGGGAGTGGTTCTTTGAATGACAGCTCAATGATCTTTTCAGGATAAAGGTGCAATTATCTTTATTCAAAATACTCTTAGTAAGCTGCCCTTCAAATCACTGTACACAGTCTCAACCAGGTTAATTAAGCTGTTTTGCAGAGCAAACAGCTAAGTTTTTTCTTGCTAGCAGTGATTCCATGTACAGCAACAGAAGCTGACATAAAAAAACTTAACTCAGGTATCATATAGGAAAACTGGGCTGATGTCTTCAACAAAATCCCATTAGCCTGAGGTTTCAAGAGAAATCTGAATCTTAGGCAAATCAGGAAAAGCAAGCCTACAAAACACTAAGGTTTCCAAAGTTCTTCACAGACAGCCCATTGTGAAATGATAGGTTTCTTGGTGCAATGACAATTTTCAAGAAATTCCCTAAACTCTCACTTTGCAATCTGAAACCAGAAAACCATATAGAGCAGACGTCAGACAATTTTATTCCAAAAACTTACCAAACTTATCTAGTCATCTTATCTAAAGAAGAAATGTCTTCTCAAGTCAACAAATCCATCAAATACAGCTGGTCTGAATAAAATAAAATTAAAAAAACTCAAAAAGGGTCATCTCTGTGACCACAGAACTTTCAAAATATAAGGAAGCTTCCTGCAATGTAGCCCAAATTACAGGCTCCAGAAAACAAATTACATTACTGAATGGGGGGTTATTTCATAATGTGTTTGTTGTTATCCTCAAAAGTAGTTAAATTTGGAGCTATGACCTAAACTCATGACCTAAGTGATGGGCCAAATCATTTGCTACATACAACATGCAGAGTTCCTGTTTAGAGAACTAGAATTTCTAGTTCTAGAAATCCTCAATTATTGAACTGGATATAAGCATTACCTGCACAAGACTCAAGTCCAGGCACTATGGAGACTAGTTGCATTTCTCAAAGAAAGATATAGGAGATCCTTTTAGAGTTACATCACTAGAATATTGTTCAGGCAGATCTGTGCTGTCTTCATTTGGTAACTTTGGTACTTTGAATGGTAACTTTGAATACTACTGGGCTGCAGAAATTCAGGAAAGGAATCCTGGATATCAGTGTCTTTGCTTATTGGTCACAAGATACGTAAATGCAGAGATTCCTCCAAATAGTGAAAACATAGATAAAATTGTGAGGGAAGAGAAAAACTTTTAAACAAGATACAGCAGCACAACAGGATTGTGGTTTGAGATCTCTTAATCTCTTGAAAAGGCTGAGCAATTCTCAAAAGAATCTATTGCTACCTCTATATTGGGAGGAAGGTTAGAAGTACATAAAGCCCTTAGACCAGGGTTTTTTAATAGCATGTTTTACACAGAATTGCCTTTCAATGTATTTAGGACACTGTCCTGATTGTGATGTAAATGAACGTGATTAAGCAAAACAAAAAATATCGTCCAATATTGCAAATTTTTCAACTCTCACCCAACTGACACATCAGCTCTACTGGACTACTTTGCATTAAGACATATCACAGTGTCTCCTGCTATTTGGTTTTACCAACAGAAGTGAAGGAATGGCTACACTGTAAACCAAATGCAAGTAAAAACCCTTTTATATGACTAAGCTAAGGTAAAGTTGGGAACCTTATAATTTTAAACCAAGAAAAAAGAGCAACTAATAAACTGTTAGCATTCAATCATTCTTCACAGATTTTTGACTCAGTATGTCCCTATCCTCTGTCAATCTTTATAATTTGAAATTATAATTACTTCAGGAAAAGAAAAATGCATCTGTCACTGCTGCCTCTATGCTTCTGAAATGTGCAGAATCTTGTTCTTGTAGGATTAATCATTTCAAGTACCAGGAGCAACTATTCCAGAATGTGCACACCCTGCACTTGGCAATCTTGAGTTGTTAAAGGAGCTGATCTTGTAGAAGTACATTGTCTATACATTCTATACAAAGAAGAATAATCCTTTTTTAAAAGCATAATTGAAAAACACTGAGTATGCAAAGTCATTAAATATATTATGACAATGTTGGACTATAAAAAAAGCTTACTCCTAGTATACTGACAAATCCTTACCAGCTTCTGTGTTACTGAACAGCTCAGCATATCACACCTTTTTGCAAAATACCACCCCAGTTTTAAATTAGAATGATCACGTTTTCTCTGAGAACGATGTGATGACAGCACAATTGGACAAATTCTTCCACGATCCTCATAAATATACCTCAAACTAAAACTCTCATTTTCATGTTAGCAGTTTCCAAGTTAGCTAGATCAAAGTTGGTCACATTTTCCCCTGTAATGCTGACATACATACTTGACAAAACCATGGATGATAATTCAAACTCTGTTAGCCACTTATTATTAATGAATGTAGCACATCTCAAGCAATACCCAATTATCCTGAACTTACAATTATTTTTTTAAAGCTATCTTTTCTTTACTCCTGGAAGGTAGAAACATTTGCCAGCATTAATTACAACTGATCTATAACACTGACTTCAACATAAAGTAGAAACTGCAGCTGATCTAAGAATGTAAGACTGCAGAGTAATTTTCCTGAAAAAGCAATCCTGAAGTATCTATATTATAATGAGACTCTATGCTGGGAGAAAAACAGATAATGACTTCTAGAAATGCTGATAAAAGTTACTGGAACTGGATCTTTCCACTTAAAATATTCAATTAAAACTATGGCAATATGGAAACATTCAAACATTAGGAAAAGCTGATATTTTGTTAATGTCTAAATCTTCACAAAGAAAAACTAACTAGAAGGAAATAATTACCACTAATGCTTTGGGTGTGGCAAGTCACAAGCTACACAAAGGCTTCAAATTTCTGTGCACAATGCTGAACTAGCCCACAAAGAATTGCATTCCTGTGAGACACACAATGTGCTATTCTTCAGTATGAACACAAAATAGAACTTTGTCCCTGGAAGCTGCTTTTCCTCGAGGGCTTCATTGTATGCAGCCCCTTCCCAGTTATTCAAGGCTTCCTTGTACTCTGCAGCCTTCTCCTTTTACTCTCTTAGGACAAGAAAGTAAACACAAAAAGGTGCTTTTTTAAAATTATTATTTTTTTAAGAAAACTTTGACAATAATCTCAGGGCTGGCAAACCACAGGTCCTACAGCCTTCAGAATGGCAGGATATCCAGTTACAATTAGCAAATAATTTTAATGGATTTTAAGTAGAATTATCAAATCATTTGCCCTGCACTAATGGCTAGACATTTCAGTAAAAAGAGGTCATATTTCTTCAGTATAGGAGCAAAAATATTAAATAGATTCCAGCTACAAAATAGGATTACAAACAAATAAAGTAATGTTATTCTAAATTTTTTGAAGCCTGGGACATTTGCTGCAACAGTGTTTGCTAATCTTCAGACAACTACATTCCCTTTACCTTTTAAAAGTACATCTAAGTCATCCCCATATTTTATGAATGAAAATCTTAAATTTTGCTTAACTCTAACATCCACCTCCTTTTTTTTTTTTTTTTTCCTAGTAGAAAGTGCACTTTGATTTTCTCTAGTCAGAATCCCAATGCATTTAATAGGTAGGTCATGGTAGCTCACAATCTAGCAAGTAAACTCATAGTGCTAGGGTTTTTTGATTTTTTTTTTTCATTTTCAAATTGGAAAAAATGTTACTTAAAATAACACCCAACACAGCTGGTGCTTTCCAATCTGGTTACCATAAATAACTATAAGTGGAATTAATGCTGTGCTTCGTCACATAATTCTGTCCTAATTAAAATCTACACATTCCTTCAGTTCCATTCAGTCAATTCTTCCAGACAGCTAAGGCTTGCCTCTTTCAACTTTCTTTTTCACACTCTTCCATCTGTTTCTTATCAATATTAGTCATCTTATGTTTAAATTTAAAACCACCTCCTTTCTCAGGGAGCCAAATAATATTTCAGTTTTCATAGCTGCTGCTACAAAATATGGGGACAAGGCACACAAAAGTCCTGGTGATACCAAAGGTATTAAACTGGACATGGCTGTCACAGAGGCACAATTATTTTCTTTACTTAGGTAAGAACAGATTGTGAACTTGTGACAAATAATGAAATACTCTCAAATATTGGGCTAAACAACTGCTTTACTGTTAGAAAGTAGTGAACACACCTCATTCTTGAAGAATCTTACCAATTGCAGACTCCTTCAAATTACTTGAACTGGAGCTGCTTGAATTGTCCACTATGTCTATGTCATTATCCAATTCAGAGAAAATACCTGCACACAAAAATGAAAGCAAAGAAGATTTTAACCCACCTCTTACCAGCATGATAGCACCTGATGCTTCTTCTGCTATTGTCTAACTTTCTCCATAGTTCTGTAATCCTCTAGCAGGACTGCTTCATACGTCCTTTCCTCATCTTCTCCATATGCAGACTGACAACTATTAACTGGAAGGTCAGTATTTTCTGAAAATTCAGACTTGCAACTGGCTGCTCCACTGCTGCTGCTATGCAGACTCAACTTGTCATCATTTTTCTGATGAGAAAGAACAAAAGGACAATGTTAGATATTGTCCTTTTCCAACACTCACTGGAAGATCCAAAAATTGAAGTGTCACTCGTGCATACACACATAAAACTAGACTTAGCTGTTAGTCCAGGACTGCACAGTACCTGGTTCAGTTACTGATTCCAAATTTAGAGTAAGACTTTCAAACTCTTAAACTACACAAATTATTTCTGTCCTGTACATATAAGGCTTTGCTCTTGATGACAGTCTTTCCACAACAAGCACTGAAAGTAAGAAAAATGAAACAAATGAGCAAGAAGAAGTGAATACTGAACAAAGGGAAAGTAACAGATTGGACAAAGGTCGTAGGTTCCCAGGGACAAGCATTGCTAGATTTGCTCTCTTTCATCTTCGATATCAAACACAGATCTGGACAACACAAAACCTGTGTAACAGTTGAGATAGTAGTGAAGTGAAAGTGATAGCAATGAAAATCTGCAGTGAGCTTGATATGATGTTGTGGTTTGACACTGGCCCAATGCCAGGCACCCACGAGAGTCACTCACTCACCCTCCCCTGCCACAGCAGGGCAAAGGAGGGAAAAGGGATAAAAAGGCTTAAGTGAGATAAGGACCAAGAAAAATATTACAAGGGCAAAACAGGCTCAACTTTAGTTGCAAAGTTAAATTTATTTCAGGATCAGAAGAGGATAATGAGAGGTAAAATAAGTCCTTAAAACAGTTTCCCCCCTAGCCCCTCCCTTCTTCCCACCAACAGCACAGGGAGACAGGACATGGGAGTTTCACCAAGATTTTCTTCTGCTCCTCCAGGAGAGGAGTCCTTCCCCTGGGAGACCACGGGGACCCTCCCATGGGAGACAGTTCTCCATGAACTTCTCCAGTGCAGGTCCACTCTCATGAACAGCAGCAACACCACACCCACTGCAGTGTGAGTCTCCCCCATGGGCAGACAGTCCTCCCAGATCTGCTGCAGCATGGGTCTCTTTTTCCATGGGGTGCACTCACCCAAGGACTGCTTTACCCTGGAAGCAAGGGCCCTCTCTCTCCAGTGGGTCTTCCACTGGATCACAGCCTCCTCCAGGCATCCACCTGCTCCCCCACAGGCTGTGGGTGGATCTCTGCATCCCTCATGGATCCCCATGGGCTGCAGGGGCACAGCTGCTTCACCACTTCAACACAGCCTGCAGAGGAATCTCGGCTCCAGCACCTGGAGCACCTCCTCCCCTCCTTCTCCACTGGCCTTGGTGTCTCCATGTTGTCTTCCCTCACATGTTCTCACCTCATCCTCTTCTCTGACTAGAAGCAAAACCTGTGATTTTGTTTGGTTTTCTTCTTAAATATGCCATTATAGAGGAATTACCAGCCCCTCTCACTAGCCCAGTTTTGGCCAGCAGCATGTCCATCTTCAGAGCCATCTTCAGAGCCACCTTCAGAGCCAACAGGGATTGATTGATTGGCTCTGCTGGACATGGTGGTAGCTTCCAGAGCTTCTCACAGCTTCTTCGGAGCCACCTTTGTGGCCCCCCGCTACCTAAAAACCAGGCTGTGCCAAACCAATACAGATGTGATGCCAGAGAGACACTGAGACTGATATGACCAAATGCTACTGGCATTATCAAAGCAGAGCTAAGAAAATCAAAACATGGAATGCAAATTCTTTGCTTGTAACATTTAAGTGCTGCATCTTGTTTGTAGCACAGGGTGCTTTAATGCCTATAAAACTCTGCCTCTGTCAATGTTTATAGTTTTTTTCTGGAATGAATAGAAATCCCCAGTCCCTGCTATTGCTTCTATTTTAATGGAACATATTTTGAAGTAAGACTTTTGATGATCTCCTATTTTTCCAAATCTTCACATATTATTTCTGTTATTTCTGTTGTGTGTAAATAAAGTCATGCTTCTTTTTACTCTGCCTTGTCAAAGTAAAGCATGATAAAGGAGGACAGGAGATAAATTATATAAATATATCAGATTAAACAAATTACTATCTTTAATATTAAAGTAATTCCAGGAGATAATACATTCGTAAATACTTATATTCTTACCAAGTCTGCATAAGACAACTTGTCCTGTATCTAAGACAACATTCTTTCAAAGTTTTTCCCATGAAGTATTTTGATTTTATTAGGACACAGCAGAGTGAATGCACTAGAAACTTTCTCCTTAGAAACTTCACTGCATCCCTGAGCATTGACTACACATCCCATAGTCTGTATAATTGTCTGCTTCAACTACATCCCCATCCTTTGTTTTAGTCCCAAATCTATTACAAGGCAAAACATGGCTTGTCAAAGTTTTCTCTTTAAATTCAGGTGGGAAAAGATCATTTTATACTTCAGTACTGGACTGAGGTTATGTCCAACAGGTTTTTAATATTTCAGAACTATAGTCCAGTAATTATGTTAGGCTAGAATATTAAAATATTTTCATTGAAATTATCACTAAAATGTGTTAATTTTTTATATTAAAATGTGGGTGATCGTGACTGTGCACTGCTGCATTCATATCCCTTTGGAAATGAGCGAGGACTCAGGAATGTCATGAAGGCTTAACATTCCACAAATTGCTTTCTTATTCTTCCACCTTTCACTCCATTGTGACACCATTGTGTTCTGCTATCTATGTAGCAGGTCTTATAATTTATGTCTAAATTTTAGAAATGTTGGTGTGATCAAAAGAGAGGAACATTTTCACATTTCTACTATTTAAGTTTGGGGAATAAAGTGTCAATGCAAAAACTGTTTTGAAGGCATAATTTTTTAAGAGTTGCTGAATATTTAATTTGTTAGTACATCAAAGTTTTTAATAGAATTGCAGAATGTAAGGGAGGAAGAGTTGTCAAAGATTATCTTGTCCATTTCCAAGAGTCACTCCTGACAGGTATTTGACTAGTCAATCTTAAAAATGTCATGTTATAGAAACAGTTTGGAAACAGCAGAAATACAAAAACTGTCTTTACAGTCAGCAATCATATGTCTGATTGAGTCTTTTTTTTCTTCAATATGAAGACAACATCTGCAGTTAGTCTGATGCTTGCAGAAAATTTTGGTCTTTGCTTGAAAAGGTTTATACTTCATTTATGTCTGGTTTCCAAGGGATATTAGATTGACATATGCCTGTGCATGTATGGGATGTATATGACGCTTGAAATTTTCAGACCTAAACTTAAATGTCATATAAGGGCTCTGATAGCACTGAGTTCAGAATATCCCCAAAAGCTGTTTGCTGAGTGGCATTCAAACCTGTTACGAAGTGTATGAATCCATATTTCTCTCAGCAGGATCCCAGATAGATGCAATAGTTAAACACTTAATTACTGAAAATTTCCTCCCCACAGTGAAAATATGTAAAAGTTATGGTTTTTCTCTTATGTTGTATCCTCCTCCCATTTATTTTTATTTTCTATTTTTATACTTATTTATTTTTTTTGATTTTTTTTTTATTTTTATTTTTGTCTTTTTTTTATTTATTTTGTTTGAGCTGAATAATAAAAAATGTGGAGACAGAAAGGGAAAGAAATGAGAATAATCAGAACACGATTTAAAAAGTAAGATTGACATGATTTTAACAAAATTGGACCTAATGACTCCAACTGAGAATCTTTGTGGTACCAAGCAGAAGAAATACACAAACTTTCAGAATTATTCTCATTGTTTATATACTCATTGTTTATATATATGATGTCTACATTTTCATAACAGCATGGTATTGTAGCATCATATTCTGTTTCTGATCCATCAAAATCCCCATAACTTTTGCTGCAGAGCTTCTGTCACCAGTCCTTCTCTAGTCTGTGCATTTGTGTAGTTGTTTCTCCTTGCTCACAGAACTTTGCATTTTCCCTGGTTAAACTTCATCCGGTCTTCAAGTTTGTCCAGTTTCTTGAAACTTTCTTTGACACCAGCTGTCACTTTCATTGACACAACTCTGTGTATGATGTATATGCTGCAATATGATAAATGATGTGAATGTATCACAGTCTGGGCACTTTTAATAGGCATTCTATCTATCCATGATGCAGATTATCATTGTAATTCAGTGACAACATTGAGTGGTTTTGGAAGAAGGTCAAAAAGGAGCATGATAAATTGTGCTCACTACCCATTTTCAGTTTAGCAGACACTCAAAGCAGTTACCAAGTTGAGTACCATTTTTATGGTCAATTATTCAGCCAACTGATCATGATTTTTTCTAGCTCACACTTCCCTAGCTTCCTTCTAAGGTGTCATGAAAAACACTGTCAAAAGCCTTGCTAAAACCCACATATGTAACATCTACTTCTTGTTCGTAATGCACAGGAGCTGTTACTCTCTTACTGGAAAAGATATAGCCAGTTTAGATATAGCCTGGCCTAGCCAGTCTAGCCTGGTTTTTTTACTTTGCCAATTTCATGTTAATTATTACTTATTTTATTGGTACATTACCAGCAGAAATAGGTTGTCTTTTTTTTTTTCTTAATAGAAATTCAATTGACTAGCATAATGCTGTAATTGTAAATGTCTCTCATAAAGAAGATTAATTAAACACTGTTTGCAAATTCCACTAGAGAGCTCTATATTTCATGAAGACAGAAAAGTTAATTCTTCTGGACAGCAGTATGACAAAACAGAGATAAATAAAAGATCAGGATTTTTATTTTATTTCAACCTACTTTTTTTTTTTTCTTCTAAAGACTTTTAGATTCCTGTTGGAAGTCAAAACCAACAATTCAGTTTTCGCTTTTCCAAAAAGCATATCTTGATTTTACAGTATTGATGAAGAGATAGACAGAAGTATACAGGATATGAATGAAGACAGAAATTTTCTTCATGGCAGGAACACAAATTTCTAGAGATGCTTTAGCTCAGTAATAAAGGTAGATGAATGCCGGAAAAAATATTAATTGGTTCCTAATTTGAACATTTTTTGTAAGGGGACTTTTCCCCTTAGCTTTCCTTTCCAATTGTGTTTTTTATACAAGAAGGCAGAATGTATTTCAACAATCAATCAGATGAATGGGAAAACTGAGGCCCTAGTTTATAAGGAAAATATAGAGACTTGTAAAATACTGAACTCTAGATTCAAGTGTGGGTATGAGCACAGTTCAAATTAATAAATATCAACCTAACTCCTTTTTCAATGTTTGGGACATTTTGAATATTCCAGTTTCATAGATTTCTTCAAAAGATGAACATCTGTCTTTCTCCTTATCTGAAAGAAGTCTCTCTGAGACTTCAAGGTATATGAAAATGATTGTTTCAAACAATAAATAGTATAAATGTAAAAAGATTCCTCTCTTTTGATCACGCCAACATTTCTAAAATTTAGACATAAATTATAAGACCTGCTACATAAATAGCAGAACACAATGGTGTCACAATGGAGTGAAAGGTGGAAGAATAAGAAAGCAATTTGTGGAATGTTAAGCCTTCATGACATTCCTGAGTCCTCGCTCATTTCCAAAGGGATATGAATGCAGCAGTGCACAGTCACGATCACCCACATTTTAATATAAAAAATTAACACATTTTAGTGATAATTTCAATGAAAATATTTTAATATTCTAGCCTAACATAATTACTGGACTATAGTTCTGAAATATTAAAAACCTGTTGCATGCTAAGTGTTTTAAACCCAAGCATACTCACTGCTCCCACCAACACCAAAATCATTGCTGCAGACACACACGTTTGTTTTGAGAAAGAAAATCTTTCATGCACTGAATGGCACAAAATCTATTTCTAAACACAAAGGAAATTAAAATGAACATTAATCCAATCTTTATGTCTTTTTCTGAGTTAACAAAAAACCTTGATTAATTCAAATCGAATTGCTAATTAAGTACTACTTTGTAATGCATGTGGTGATGCTTAGAAACTAACATGATTATTAGCACAACAATTGCCAGCAGAGCAGAACTGAATTTGGACATGGGGGAAAATGACTGGGTGAAAAACCAGTTAAATTATGTTTTGTTTCTTGGTCCTTCATATAGCTGTGATCCTCAAAAATACAATCAACTCATAATCTAGAGGTGGAGTATAAAGGTTTATGTCACAGATAAAGTTCAGGGAACTGCATCAGCTGTTTTGGGTTTGGTCAGGTTCTTCAGTTTAAATTTAGTCATTTACAGATAGTTTGAAAACAGCTACAGTGCTTGATTTACTATTTTCAGCTGACAAATATTTGAACAGCCTCTGCAGAAGAGATAGGCAGACTTCCTAGCATAGGCTGTAGCCAAGCTGCCTGCAAGAAGAATAATCAGAGAATTTTTTCTAGCAGCATCAATCTAGTCCAGCAGCACAACACTGTATACCTACAGTGGGAGAGCCAGTGTTGACCTGCAGCAAAAAATCCTGTCTAGATGAAAGATGACTCGCTGTGGTCTATATGCCATGCTCTCCAGCATGCTGGGTTAGGAAAAGACCAGTTCAAGTGTAAAAACAGGAAAATGCAGAGAGCAGCCTTGCTAACAGGCATTCTCATGCATTTGGACACTAGGACAAAGGGCGACCTAAATGAACCAGCTGAGACCAAGCACTGTTAATGACTTCTGACTCCCTATTAGCCCTGACTAACCTAGAATGGGGTTAGATAAGGCTACACCCAGAAAAAAAAGCTGGACCTACTTTTCCCATTATCTGAGCATTGTTGCCCCCCATTACTCTGAGTTACTGGGAACTTGATCTGAATACATGGATTTGCATGTACAAATTCAAAAATTAAATGCGTATTCTAGTGACACTGTTGATTCAAAAATAAAAATAAGCTTGAATTCCTAAAGAGCACAGAGAGGCATAGAGAAAGAGTGTGACAGAATATATGTGCCTTATGCACAGATCAGAACTACAGAAACAGAGAAGGAAGTTGTTCTGACCATCTCAGTAGTCTATCATGTCTCCTCATTTTTAATATATTCTCAGAGTAATAGAGATACAGAGTAATACAAATGGCTCATCTTTTGTATATATTTGTCTCATATTTGTCATATACTTTTAGCTGATGAGTAGTTATAAAACGTACAGTTTCCTCTACCACATTCAAAAGACAGGACTGAACTGAATATTCTATATTGTTTTAGGTATATGTATATTTTACATTAAAAAATGTAGCAATGACAGAAAAGTTGAAAACCTTTTAGGATACGGGCAGTATATGAAACAATAATGGATGATGCCCATCTAATGAAATACATGTTTCCAAAGTAATAAAAGTGACTTATTTTCACTGCTTTCTAAACAGACAAAATATGGTTTTCAAATCTCTATATTTCAAAAGCAATCAAATTATTTTTTGGCTATACACTCATCTCTTTAAAGGAAAATATTAGAAAGACAATTCATTAGTTAGATCAAATACTGTTTTGAGACCTTTACTTGCCTTGGAACACAGAAAACTCAAATTTGCTGCTGGTCTGTTTGGTGACCTTACACAAACTACCTTTTTCCTCTCCTACTCCTCCTACTCAGAACATGAAAATATAATATTGATCACCTTGAAAGGAAAGGAGCAACATGACAGAGAATTATTGCCATTATCCTTGCTTGTTTGGGTCCTCTGTACTACGTGTTATGTCAGCAACATTAACCTTCCAGAACTGAACACACAAACTCTATCAAACACCTGCCACCCCTAGATCTGTTTCTGTTCTAACATAAACACTTTCAAAGGAAAACCAGGAAATATAAGAATTTGTGTAGGGAGCTGATGATTATTTACTGGGATTATTTTCAAGCATGGATTTTATGCTATACTTACCACACACGGTAACTAACTATACTTCATCATCTATTGACCTGCCTTTCAATTGCCTATTTACCAGCTACCAAACTAGTTCTCAACTACTTATAATTCCACTCTGGCTTCAAAAGATCTCTGTTCTTTAGTTCCATATACAAGGACAGAGAGTACAGTCCTTATTTCAGAAAGATTCACAATATAACATGTCTGGGATGAAAAAGCAGGCCATAAGTACATTCCAGTAAAGAAAGAAAAGTATAAGCTAGCTGGCTTCAACTAAACATTGAACTACATGGCAGAAACACCAAATTCTCTGACACCATGGAAAAATGACAAATTACTTGAGTGTAGAATCACTGGGGCCCTGACTAAGATGAATTAGGCTGTCTATATCTCACAGAGTTTTTATTTCAGGAGCAGCTGCTTGAAATTCTTCCAAGCACTTTTAGTCAGAACACTGCCTTTTTTTTTTTTTTTTTTTCCCAAAAGGCAATAATTATTCCCCCTATTAGAAATCCTTCAACTTTATAAAGTTTTCCTGAATACCAGGAAGAAAGAAAAAACATGGCTCCTTCTGTTTCTAAGCTCTGTAACATGGCTCTGAAATATGAAAGATCCTAGCCTGATTTAGTCTTATTTACAATAATTTGCAAAATTATATCTCCCACTTCTCGTTATTCCACTCTATTTCTTCAGTGTTTTAGATCTTTGTCAGAATCTCTTGTTCTTTAAATATGCATAATAAAATATCAATTGCAGTGGAACTAGAACTGCAGTGTGTCTTCCTTGAGAAAACTAGCCATTATCACCCAAAATACACAGGCAATTTTGTAGATAGGTGCGTTTTCCAAGTATTTATACAAAACACAAGTATTCTAACTTCTATGCAAAACTATCAGTTCTGTCATATCTCACAAATATCTGGGTAGGGCATTCTTCTCTCAAAGACACAATAATAGCATCAAAATCCCAAATCTAGCATCTTGACATCTACAGCACTTTTTTTTTTTTTTGCAAATTTTATCATAGTTATGCAAAAGAATGACTATATCAAGATACAAAAAAATAATGGCATACAAAAAGCTTCCAAATTTGTAGGTTGAGAAAATTTAAATAAATTAAAAAAAAATCACAGGAAAAGTTGTTTATAGTGTTTTAACTTACAAATCCTACCCTGCATCTTTTTTTGTCTCTTACATTTTAAAAGGCAGTGGTTTGTTACAGTTTGCAGGTAGCTTTTGGCATTCTTTTTATTGAAAAAAGGTGTAACATAAATAATGGTCTTACACTGATAGGTCAAAAAACTCCTGAAAAAAATATTAACTATTGATACAAGTTACTTATTTTTGGTAGGTGGAGACTAGGATGTTTGGGACCAGGTGTTCTAGAAAACTTTTTTCCAAAACAGAGGCCCTTCATGCAAGCTACTGAACCCTTAAAAAAGGAATCTAAGAGATGCAATATCTGAACAGACAAGAGTGGCTGTGTAAATGATAACTTTATATTGCAATTACTATGACAATTTTCAAAGGGCAATTTTGCTACACAAAAATGTTGTCCTTGTATTTGTAAAATAAATTCTCTGAGATCATATATGATGTGTAAACTACTGATGTTCCTCATGAAGAATGCTTAAAACACAGCCTGGAGCAAATGGAAGAATTGTAAGAAGTATTTCTGCAAAACTGTATCACAGAGTTTGAAAACATGAGCAAATACCTTATCAGCATCACTGGTCTGTATTTTGTTATCTGTAATTAAAAATTTTATTCTTGTAGGTTCCATTTTCTATGTGTCATTGTTTATGAATCATACACAAGATTATCAGCTTGTTCCACCCAAATCAAGTGTATATTCTCCTATTCACAAACCACCCACAAGTGTGCCATAATAATTAAATGTTATCAGATATTATCAAAACTGTCAGAACCTCCATGACAATGCCATTTTCCAACAGAGAACGACATTGGGTTTTAAGATACTGTCATTTTTCCTGAATGAATGTCAAAAAAAAATTAATGAATACCTTGTTAAAAATAAATTAAAGAGCCTGCATGGGAAAATGTTACAGGAGGATGGGTCTTTTCATTTTGATTTATTTTCTGCTTTGCTGCACCTTATTTTCTCAGACACGGCAAACAATGATAACAAAAAATAAAGCCTAATAGATGTACTTACTTGTGATAAAATGGGAAGCTGATGGTGATAGGTTACTGCATTTCAATTAGCCTCCATGAAGTACCGCTGGGTTTGTTTCCTCTCCCGATCCAATTTCTTCTCCAACATGAGATGAGAGGTGGATAAAACTTCCAGGTATTTCACCATCACATCAGACAGCAGTGAGCTGACCTCCACTGTGCCTGGATGTGCCCCCGCCTCATGAGTCAAGCAGCTACAGAAAGAACATTCTCTATTTACTTGTTTCTAAAAAACCTTTTCCACCATTGAATTCCTGCCCTGGTATTTATGGAGTTATGCCAGCCAGCACTGCTCCCTCAGCCTGCCTAGGACAGTTTGATGCTGGGAAGCCTTGGTGTTGCCACACCACAGAACAGCCTCCAGCATCAGCTGGAACAATTATCCTTGACACTGACCCAAACAGAACTGCTACTGGGAGCTGTGGCTGTGCACTCCCAGACACACAAAAGGAGTGCCTGGGGCCTTCTCCTGGGATGGGGGAGATGGGGCCTGCCTTGTGAGGACTGTGATCTGGTCAAGGCACTACACCACTGGACAAAGCAGCTGTGAAGAAGGGGTGCATCCTGTCGGGAGGATTTAGAGGAGAATGTCAGGATCTTCACAGAGACAACACTCTCAAGACAATGCGAAGAAAAGAGAGCTTGCTGTCAAAGGAGCAGTGGATGGGGCTCTCAAGAGGAGGTAGGTCGAAGACTTGTGACTTCTGCCAAGAGAAGGAAAGCTTTTCCTCTGACTACAGAGATTCCTCTGTATTGCAGAAGAGGTGTAGTGGCCTAGTAACAGGTGAGGAAGATCAATGCCTAATGGAGGACACATGAGAGTCGGGTGAGCCTGCATCAGGTGTTCACATCACAAATAAGATGCAGTAGCTGGCAGTCATTTGGGGCTGAGGAAACAGAGACACCCATCTACCTGATCAATTCAATGAATGTGATGGCTGTTGCTCAGATCCAGGACATTGTGGAGATACTACTGAGACTCATCCTCACCCTTGGGCTATTACTTCTTGCTGCTCACGTGGGCATCCCCATATGGGCTCAAAAAACATTATGAGGGCCAACTCTCAACACACTGAAAGTGACCACAGTGCACTGAGGTCAAGTGGGAAGAGCAGGGGACAGAGGGGGTGTTCTGAATTCTGTCACTGAGGAGAAAAGGCTAAAGTCAGGCTGCAGTCCAACACCTGACCATATGTAGCCAAAAGCTTATCAGTGAGGATCAGAGGAGCAGACTAACATAGATGACATTGTGGTAGATGCCTGCTATGAACCACACAAAACCAGAAAGTCAATGAAGCCTTGGAGAGAGGGAGGAAGCTTCGTGATTCCAGACACTTATACTCATCGGGGCCTATTAACAACCCTGATGGGGTAATATGGGTGAGTGCAGCAATCAGGAGACTTCTGAAATCTGCTGATGACAATTTCTTGATGGAGCAGAAAGGCACTCTTCCAGACCTGTCACCCTCAGACAAGGAAGAAAGAGGCAGGGATGTGAAGATCAATGGCAGCGCCTCTTGATCTTACAGCAACCATCAGACTGTGGAGTTCAAAATCCTGAGAGAAATGAGAAAATGAGATTGAACAGTTACAACACAGGACTTCAGGAGAGCAGAATTTAGCATATCCAGGGATCTTCCTGGTAGAATCTCACAGAAGACTGGCATGGAAGGTAAAGGGAAAGCAAGCTAATCTTCAGGGACATCTCAAAGTTCTAGAATAGCCTGATCCTGCATGTAGGAAACAGGTGGACTACACAGAAAGAATACAGGTATTGCCCAAAGGGTAGAGTTAGGAGAGCCAAACCTCAGCTGAAGCTGAAAAGATTGAAACTAGGAATGGATGAGGAAGGCAGCAGAAAGGTCAACAAAAGAACTACAGAAAATGAGAGCCCACTAAGCAATCTAGTGACAAATGACATGGAAAAGTTGGGGACACTTGTTCCCTCTTTTGCTTCCATTTCCATTGAGAAACTTTGGCCATAAGTGTTTCAGATCTTGGAGCCTACCTGTAGAATCTATGAGCATGAAGCATTTCTATATAGCAGAAAATACAATGAAAAGCATTTAAGCCAATTGGATGTGGACAAGTCCATGGGACCAAATGAGAAGGGTCTGAGGGCAGTCATTCAATTGGTCAATACCACTATCTGCCAAGTCTAAAAGGATCAAAAGAAGGTTCCTGTAAATTGATAAAAGCTGAATATCACACACATACCCAAGAAAAGCAAGAGGGAAGATTCAGGGAGCTAATAGCCAGTTAGCTTCACCTCAGGGTGAAGGTTTCTCTGGGAAAATAATAGAGCCATTTCCTCTGGAAGTAATTTTCAAGCACAAAAATGACAAGAAGGTGACTGGGAACAGTGAGGATGGATTAACAAAACAGCTCTTACACCTGACTAGGCTGCTTGGTGTCTATGATGAGATTACTGTCTGTGCACAAGGAAAGAGCAATATATGTTGGAGATAGCCTTATTTTACCAGGACTTTTGTTTGATAAATTGTCCCACAGTATCCAAAAGATTGTAAGGTAGGAAGATAACTGGCTGAACCTCCTGGCTCAAAGAGAGGCCATCATTAGTACAAAGTGCAGTTGGTGGCTGGAAGTAACATCCTCCAAGGACTGATATAGGGTCAGTACTATTTAATGTCTTTGTTAACGACCTAGTGCATTCTCCAAAGGTTTGTGAACAATGAATTGCAGGGATGCATGGGCAGGGCAGTTGTCAGAGGGACCTGAACCACCTGTTCTGAGATCTGATTGCTACCTGCATAACGGGAAGGCATGGCCAGATCCTTCTCAGGGGCGCACAGTGTTAGAACAAGAGGCAAGAGACATAAGTTAAACCACGGGAGGTCTGGATAGATAAGAAAAATGTTATTATTAGTAGTATTACTTTTAATCACAAAGGCAGACAAACACTGCAGAGGGCCCAGAGAAGTGAAATCTCCATCCTTCAACACAAAACTGAGCAGTGAGAAACCAGATCTAATTGTATCTCCATGGAGCAGGAAGAACTAGACTATTCCAGGGGTCCCTTCCAATCTAAAATACTTTAACAGGTCTATGGTTCTTGTTTCAGGCACTCTAGGTAGCTGTTTAGTAATAGTAACAATATATTATTATTAGGTCTATTTTTAAATCCCAAGAATATTTTTATGCATTGTAAGACAGGAAAGCTGCTAGGGACAGTTCTGCATGTACTAAAAAGTGTCTTAAGTCTGTTAACTCCAATGAACCTGATAATTTACTGAGATTTCCTTGCACAGTACTATTGACCCAATAACACAAACATAACACAAACACTCTTCTTCAAAGAAAATATCATAGAATGACTTATTATTTCTAAAGCAGTTCTTTCTAAGTAAAACACAACTACCATGCAAAGTAGTACTTTTGAAAACATTTTACGATTGAACTTCTTGATTTCAATATTTTTTCTTTAAATTTGCTTAAATATGTTGATTAATTTCACTAATTTTCATTAAGTTTAAAATATTTTTTACTTTAAATTTTGTATTTCTTTTAAAGAGGTGCAAGTTTTCACCCTCAAAAAATACTATGGGTTGGAGTTTTCTTTTAATTTTTATTTTAATTCACTGAAATCAGGCAAAAGTTCCAAGAAAAATGGGAACTAGAAGAGATTTTAGTAAGTCCTATATCATGCATCTAAAAATTATTTATGACTAAACACCAAGTAGATTGATGTTCAACTCTGAAGGAATTTGATGTCTATGATTCCAGAACTTTCTTTAGTAGCTTAAAGCAATAAAACTGTATTTTAATAACAATACTAAAGAATAGTAATGATAACACAAAATGAAAATTTACAGTTGCAAAAAGAAGCTTTCAATATTTCTTCAAATAATTATCAAGGAATTTTCTTTTATTGACAACATTCATCTCTGAAATGTGTTGTGTTTTAGTAATTTGAAAATAAGTACATCTTTTCTGTTAATGTTTCCTCATCTATATTATAACTAAAATCTCATTATTATTGCTTTTCTTTAATGTTTTCTATTATTTCTAAATATCTCACGAAACACAAGCAAAAACCTAAATATAACATATTGTTTAAGATTTAAGCCATAGTAAGCAACAATACCCCCCAAAAATAGCAATTGCAAAAAACCCCCACTTTATGCTTGCCACTGTTAGTAGGATATGTAGAAAAAATTCTTGTGTAATGTAAATATTTAAATATTTTCATTAAAATTAATTTCAGAACCACTTAAATATTTGCTCTTCTACTCTCATTGTTGTCCTTTACCTTCAAGGTCTTTAAGTAACAGAAACCTTTCTGTACAATAAAAGATACAATAAAAACCTTAGTTTATAAGAATTAGCTTTTTAGGGACAGAATTGAATATCTGAATGAGAAAGTATAAGCATTTTTGTGCTAAGTGATTTTTTTCTTCTAAAATGGAAAAATCAAGGGAGCTAACTAAATCTCCAATTCATTCTATACTTTGCCTTACACATTACATTATCTCCAGGAAGATACAAACATAGCTAATAAATTTGTGATAAGTGAGCGTAGCAAGTACAGGCACATCTTTTCCTCCATTACTTTGTTACCTCTGCTGCTGAGCTAACAGAATTATAAAGTAGTGAAAAATGTATTTCCACCAGTCAAATAAACAGAAAAAACTGCAGTGATCTATAAATAACGTATTATAATGGCATTACTTCCTTG
The DNA here is from genome assembly GCA_016584745.2 of Phylloscopus trochilus trochilus. Taxonomy (NCBI): domain Eukaryota; kingdom Metazoa; phylum Chordata; class Aves; order Passeriformes; family Phylloscopidae; genus Phylloscopus; species Phylloscopus trochilus. The sequence goes on from WQNJ02000546.1 coordinate 39,579,894, forward strand.
ACAACAATCTGCATTTGAAAATTACTAAAAATGTTGGATTTTTATGGGAAAAAAGAATGATGTGTAGGGAATTCAGTACAGCAGTGATATTGTTAAATTTAAGTTTCAGTACTGAATATAAATGAATGCCCTGACTATGCTGGTATGAGTTCTCTAGTTGCATGGGTGTAGCAATATGTTATTATTGGTGTAAGGAGATAGCTCTGTTTTTCTTTAAATCCAAAGTTATTTCCTATTCAGAGACAAATACTGGCAGTTGCTAAAGTCTGTAAACTGTCACATTATCTCTGCTGGAAGCATACAAAACAAAAACATCTTTACAGCAGGATGTCGAAATAAAATGAGTAATCACCTCTTAATGGTAAATGACACTTTTTTCAGAGTACAGTCCTTCTGGCACAGGTTTATACACAGCCCCTATTAGCCGAAAAATAAAAAAAACTACAGTTTGTTGAAGAAAAATACTGCAGTATTTATTTGAGGATCCACTATGATAACCATTGTCCCTTGAAACTATCTGATGGGTAGAGCATCACAAGCTCTAACTTGCAGAACAACTTAGAGGCAGACTGTGTCGTGCAATCAGGTACCCACATTATTGTACATACTGAGGATTAAAGTGCTACAATATTGAACAATTACAAGCAATTTTTTGCAATTAGAATGGCAAGATAGCAATTCACACAATGATAAACATTTGTGCTTGTTCACAAGCCACACAGATTCAAGCTGAGAGCAGTTTATGTGTCAATAAACTTAAATAAAAATTCTCTTGGATCATGAGAACGCATGCATAAATAACTGGGAGGTTGATCTGGCAAATGTGAATACCTTAGTTGCCACGGAGAGCATATTGGTGCTGTAAATGGTGGGTTCAGAGTGGCCATCTGATAAAAGATGCATCCTGCAGCCCAGACATCAGCCTTGTCTCCATATCTCTCAGCCTTTACAACTTCAGGACTAGGAAGAAAGCAATGCAAGCCTCGAGAGTTTTATTAATTCACCTAGAAGCAGGTTTTTTTTAAAAAAAAAGAAAAAAAATCCACACAATATTTAGTTACTCACAATGACATAATTATGCACACAATTACATTCAAAAGGTCACACGTGTCATTTACCAGCCAAATTCTTTAAGGGGAAGTACAATTAATAGATTTTTAACTTCTGCTGCCCTGCTTCTCACAACACCAGGGGTTTATATTTTGTTCACTTGTCCTTTGCACTCACATTGTCTCTGAACTTACTGGACACAAATTAACTACAGCATTTAGAAGTCCTTTACAATGATGGCACTCCAATAAAACAGAAGAGAGAACAGATAAGGATGGCACCTCATCTTATGATTCAGATATCAAAGATTTGAATATAACTCCTGTATTTAGAATGATAATGGATATAGTTTTGTTATTAATGTAAGTAAATGAACTTGACTCATTGTATCATTTTCATCCTCTTAAAACTACTGCAGTACATTTCTTGTTAGGATGCAACATAGACACTCAGCAGGCAGCCAAATGACAATACAAAAAAAATTGTAAAGATACATTTAAAGGAAGAAGGCAGTAACTTCAGTTTTGATGCAGTACAAAACAGAATTTACTTCCTTTGTTTCATTTCCTCAGTGCTTTTCATGAACCTGGATGATGATAAATTACAATAGTAGGTGTATTCTGATGTTGGAGTTCAAGACTTAGCAGTAAGTAAAGATCATATCACAGAATATGTTTGGTAGTTTTCATTCAGAGATATTGAAAAATACTTGACTTTTTTCACCTGTAAAATTCACTTGTTTACATTTTTCCTTCAGCTTACAATTTGGAACCACTGTATCTTTATAATTGTAGTACTGAAATCTTTGGCAAAATGCCTTATTTTGGTGCTCAGAGGTATAGTGTGAATTGAGGTAATGATGCTAGAGGATATCCTATTGCTATGTACAAAATGCAGATTTTTAAAATACATGGGATGAGGTCCCTCAAAAAGACAAAAGATAAGATGAATTACATGAACTTAACAGAACAGAAAGTCAGAACAGAGGTCACGGTGCAGGGAAGTGAGAGTCACACTCTTCTGATAAAATTGATCAAGCAAGATACAGATTCTTGGGTCAAACTTGATAAGCAATTTTCTTTGATACTTTCTGCTGCTGTTACATAACTACAGAGTGGGTATTGAATATTGTGTTAGGACATAATAGTATTTCTGTAATCAAACTCTCTGTGCCAGTATTTCATTAGATATCTTTGTGGAAAATTCCTTTTTGTGTATTAAAAGTGTCTATTAGAGCAAACATTAATACTGCAATTTATCATTTAGATGGTGAGCTCAACAGGACAAAGCCCCTATCTTAGTAAAGTTGTAAGCATGCTCTTAATCAGAAAAAAGTCTGAAATGAATTTTTGTCTTTTGTTCTAGAGATAATTTTCATGCAGAGAGAGATCAAGGTAAAATTATTATTTTTAAATTACTAAATTATATTAAAATACCAAACTGAGATTATTCAAGCCAAATTTATGTAACTATACAAAAAAGCAGTGTAGCAGCCACAGAAAGAATAAGCTGAATACAGTGGAGAGAGAAACAGAGGCAACCATGACCTGGCCCATAGCATCTTGATTCCTGAAGACCAGGGAGAAATCTTACCTGATGTCCAGAGGAAACAGCAGCCCACCAGCTGGTGACTTAGAAATATAATACTATGATTTAGAAATCATAGAAAGAATACAGTGCTGACAGGGTTATAGCTTGAGCACACCCAAACACACAGTAGCTCAAAGTTAATGAAGTCATTTGTTCTGTTTATTCATGCTGAAAGATTTCTTGTTCTAAATGTTCATCTAATTCCTCTTTTTTTTTTTTTAATCAAAAGGACTTGTAGAATAGAATTTGATCTTTTCTTCCAGAACAAATGCCTTAGAAACCTCAGATATTGAGAACATTAGGATGACCAATACCTTAAAAAATACTGTCTCATGCTTAAGAAATACTTCAAATGACTGAAGTTTGAAAGTTTTACAGAGAATATAAAATCCCATACTTACATGATGATTTGTATTTGTGGCTAATTAGTTCCCTAATTTTGATTTTTTTAAATAGGATTTTCATATATTATTTATTTACTTTTCAAGGGACGTAGTAAAATCCATCACCATATTCTACAGGCTTGCCTCACCATCTGCTAGCTAGAAATGTGGGTGGGGTACAGTAGTTGTTGACTAGCAAAACAGTGCTGCAGTCAAGTTTCATGTTTTGGATCCACACTGGTGGGGGATGCCAAGCAGAGAAAGTACCCAGTGCTTGTTCCTGTACACTGCCACCCACTAACAGGAGGGGGGTGGGAGTACATATGGTTTGCCTAATTCAGATGACAACTGTGTATAAACTGTCACTGTCTGGTCAAGACCAGAAAAAATATGTGGAACCAGTCTTACCCACAAACACTGAGAATTTGAGACTGCAGCATTAGTATAACTTTTTATTATTATTATTATTTGTAAAGACAGTACTCTTTTAGCTTAAGATAACTCAATTGGCTGGAACAAGACAGCAGTACTAATTAAAATTTTAGCAAACAGGTGTCTACATCACAAAATGCATTCAAAACAGAATATAGAAAGGGGGAGCCTCTAAGAGATTATAAAGATTTTAATTTCCATTGCTCCAAGGTCTGAGCTTACTGCCACTAAGCAGCATTACTGATTCTATTAACTAAAGCTACTAGAGGTGGCAGCATTAAATTCTTGCAACTAACATATTCAAGAGAATAACTCTAGTTTTCATCTAAATTTGCAAATCACTGGTGATTTCCAGCTTAGAAATTCAGGCTGAAAAAGGTTGTTCCAGTATCATTATGTTAAGTGTAAGAGAGTCCTTCACTAAACAAATGTCCACAGCAAATGCAAGATTAAATTCTTTTCAATGAAAGACATTGAATTTTATCCACAGAATAACCATCCAAATTCTTAGCATCCTTTAACAAACAAATTTTTAATTGCTTCTTAGAAAAGTCACCCTTGCTCAACATACTAGCACTGCTTTTATTCTTAATAATAGAATCATCAATGTCCATGGCCTCAAAATGAGCCATTGCTTAATCCAAATAGTTGTTTTTCCTTCTGAAATCCTTTTTACAAAATTAAGCAGCTATTTTAAATACAGGTCTCCCATACTACCCCACATTTATAACTAGAATTTAAAAAAATAATAATAACCAAATCTTGTCAGTACAGTGCTACTTGTAAAACATCAAACACATTTAACCGAATCACCTCTACATGGCCTTGGGGATAGTTTTGCAATCAAGTTTTCATTTATAATTTTGTTTACTGATGTTATTTTACCATTGTGTTTCTTTAGGAACACTTTTAACAGAGACTTAAACAGACTGTATCTAAGTCTGCTACATTTGCACTACCACACAGCTATATGAAAGGTGACTATCCTCACTAGATTAGCTCATGTTCACATTAGTTACGATTGGACAGAAGTTCCAAAATAAAGAAAGAAGTCCTAAATTTAGAGAGGGAGGAACAGAGGAGATGAGGGAGTGATGTTTTCAAAACAGCATTAGTTTTCTAGAGCGTCTGAAGCTTCTAAAGAATGTTATGAATACTTTCAGGCTGACTTTACGTGGGACACAACCAGAGATGATTTCCCAAGCTGCACAGAAGTTCAATAAGCCACTCTGACTTATCTTGGTGCAGTGTTCACTGCTGCTTCCAACAGGTGTAAGAACACGCTGGTATATGGCATCCTGAAGTAGGAAGAGTATTCTTAAATGAGACTTGGTTTCAACTAGACAGATAGGAATTAATGAGAACAACAGTGATTCTTCAAGAGTGACTCCCAGAGAAGGTGATGGCTATAACAAAAAGCTAAACAGAATCATCCGCCAGGGCCGAGGATTTTAACAATGACAGATTTGTTTTTAGTCTTTAGCATAACTTCAATTAATGACTTAAACTTTGATGGAGATTCCAGTAGCAGGTATGAGCTATACAGACACTCATGCCTAGCAATCATAACTATTTCAGGAAACAATCCAAGCTGAAAATAGCTGGAAAGTCGCAAAGTATCCAATATGCTTATCCCATTCTTCCTTACCTAAGGATATTGATTTTTTCCCACTGTTGGAGACAGGACAGTAGGAGAGACAGTAGACAAGCTTGCCATATATTGATCAATGGGGGTTTTTTGTTTCCTTTGGTCCCAAATGCTACAAGAGTCTCTGCAACTTCTATTAACCTCAGGTAAGTCGATATTTTTGTTAAAATACCTGTAACATGTAATACGTCATACTCACTTGCAATGGATAACCTTACTACTTGCTGGTGGGACTCACCAAAGCCAAGCAGAGAAAGGGAGTTTCACAATCTTTGTATCTATGACTGCCACAACTCACTATGAAAATGAAACTACTGTTCCCTGGCCCAGATAAACAGGGATTTATCCAGTTGTGTCTTGAATATTTTCAGAGGTAAAGACTACACAACCTCTTACTTCCATATTTGACTGTTACAATGAAGGAAAAAAATCTACATATATCAAGTTAGAATCTCTTCTGTTTCAATACATGTCTATTTCCTCAGAAAAGTTCCAAGACCACAAATTTCAGTGCAAAGAATGAGAAAATGCTTGTATTTGGACACCATTCCTTGGTTTCTACAAACCCATCTTCATTTTATCAAGCTACTGCAGAATAATTTGTGAGTGTTTGGAGACCACTGTGAAAATATCCTACATTTATTCTACAATCAGTTCTCTGAGTCACAGAAAGAGGTGGGGGGGAAATATAAGGGAAAAGAAAAAGGAAAAGGAAAAAGAAAAGGGAAAGGAAAAGGAAAAGGAAAAGGAAAAGGAAAAGGAAAAGGAAAAGGAAAAGGAAAAGGAAAAAAAGAAAAAGAAAGAGAAAGAGCGCACCAGTATAATCCGCAAATGAAAAACAGAAAAGCAGTTGCTGCATGTCACAATTTTTCTCTGGATAGTTTGCTGCAAGCTACAGATACACATTCATTATCATAGCTTCATAATTTCCACTAAAACCAATGGAAGAAGAAACAGGAGCTACAAAACTGACAGTTTGAATAAAGAGGTCCTGTGAATATTGCTGAAAGCTATTTGCATTTCTCACCACATAAAGAATTCAACACGAGCCTTTTGGGGATATTCTGTCTATCCCCTGAGTGATGAAGCAGGAGCAGGATTTTCAATCACTAGTTAAAATTTTACCTTCACACTTTTCTATTTTGAAATGGAAAAAATATGGCCAAGTAAGTCTATAATAATTTATTATGTTGTCATCTAATTTGCTACCATTTTTCTCCATAAAAATGATGTTAAGTATTTTTGGGGGGAAAAAAAAACCCCGTATAATTTTTTGTTCACAAGAGACATAATTTCAGACATCCTAAACTTCTACTGATACTTAGAGAAAAATTCATCACTTATTCATCTGTTCCACCAAGTTTTAAAATGTACAGGGGTAGGGAAGAAATTTACTACCTTCAGATGGCAAATTTACAGTGTGATAAATCCTCATGCCACCAGGTGAGGAATGTAATTTTAAAATGGTTGAAGTCAGTTAAGAAAGGCCACTTTCATGTATATAATTGCTCTCTCATCAGTGTAATCTCAACAGTTTCATTTCCTAGTCCAGCCATTCATTGCCTGCCTCTGCCTAGAAAGCTCTTCTGTATTCATATAATTTCTTCTACAGAGAGGCAAAACCAATCCACAGTCAGGGACAGGCTACTAAGAACTGTAGCATACAGCAGACTGTATAATGCCTGCATAATTTTTTTACTAATATCTTCCAAAAAAACCATCCTGGTTTGATGTGAAAGGACACTTTTCACTGCAAACAGTTGTAAATTCGTGTTGTCTGTCTCAATCTCAAATGTTAATGAGCATTGAGAAATGTGTAAAACCAAGATCCCAGTAATAAACCAATGCAAATTTCAGTTACACTGCTGTTGATCAATAATTTCAAGAACTCACTAACTTACTGCTTCCTTTCAACACAATTCAGTACCTCTGTGTTTGAAATAGTCAAGAAGCTCCATAATTTACTTCCTTGGGTTTTTATTTTACACTTTTGAAAATAGAGATATGGACATCCAGTTAACATTCAGCAACAGACTTGTGTTTCTTTGAATTTACAAGCCTTCAAGCTTTTATGTGTGCCAGCTTCATACAATATTTCTTAGTGATGCCAAACATATTAACTTTGAAAAATAACTTATGGTCTCTAGCATTGTTAATAAGACATTGTTCTAGAACACATGAAAAATTGCCACCAATTCACTTCTAACTCACTCTTGTCACATAGGAATATAAATCAACATTTTTAAAGATTTATTCTATTGTTTTTTACTCCTATTGCTTTGTTTAAGAAAAACAAAGAAATACCTTCTTCATACCTAAATCATTAAATACCCAAGGCAAAAGCATGTTCAGAGCACAAGGTCCTCTTCCCAATTCCTAAGTGCAACTTAGAGCACATATGAAACTCTGAAGACCAAAACAGCCTCACATAGGGCAAGATTTTTAGGCTGTATATTCGAAAGATATTGAAAGCCAAGATGTTGTCTTGCTTCTGGTGTTCCCAATCACTCTCTTCCACCAGGGTCTGCTCTCCTGGGCCAGCACGAGTACTTCTACAGCTGCTTTATACATCAAAGACATAAAATATTTTTAAGCCAGTTCAGTTCTCTAATCTAGCTCATTGTTATATATTTACACAAATGTATATGTTTGCCCTGGAGTATGGCTGGTTTAGGTTGGATGGTTGTTGTCCCAATTAGATTTTTCTGCCTTGAATCATTTTATTGACACAGTTTATACCACAGCCTCAGAAACAACTGGTACAGGCAGATGTTTGGGAGGCTTTTTTTTATGGAAGAGAGATACTAAACAGAACTGCCAAGAAGTCATCTTTAGAAATATAAAATCAGCTTTCACTGAAACACAACTTTCAGTTTTACCCTTAGCTAACTGAAACCTTCAGCTCAACTGAAACTCTATTTACCTTCACTAAGAAAAATTAAGTCAATCAAAACATAACTATACAAGAAAATGCATAAAGAACTTCAGCATATCTATTACCAGTTCCTCTTTCTGGGCATAAAGCCTGTATAAAAAGCTGCTGAAAAAGGGGAAGAATATTATTGACAGGACTTGTTTTCACACTCAGAAGACCAGCAAGTTATATACAACTACTACACGTTCTCTTGAACTCTACCTTTTCTGCAAGAGTGTACATCCCTGGCAGACAGACCTGTTTTTTATAGCAACGCTATACTTTCACTGCTTTTACACATATGAACTTCTAGTGCTAGAGAAAACAAATGCTAAATCTCAGCTCTTTCTGAATTTCACAGAGCAACACAGCTCATGGCACAAGTATCTTCTTAAAAACTATCTTTAAAATTGAAGGATATATTTCACAGGTGTTCCCTGATTATGCTTCCCAAAGGACACCCATATCTAAACGTTCCCATGTTTGAATACACAGAAAACAACAACCTCAAAGAATTCCCAGCACACGTGCTAGGACACCACTTGCTAGGACACATTGGCTTAAGTATCAGTGGCAGGGAGAACAAAAGAAGAATTCTCATAATGTAAAATATCATAGATTGAAAGCATGGGAAACATCAAGATGGCAACTTCCTGAATATGTGGTTAAGCCAGAAACAGTGTTGCTAATCCAATCTATGCTTAATTTGGCAAATTAACACAAACAACAAATTAAACAAACAAACAAACCCAAAAATCAAACAAGCCAACAAACCAACTAACTAAAACCAACCAAAAACAAACAAACAAACAAAAAAAACCACAAACAAACAAAAAACCCACCAGGACAGAATCTGTTTTACATTATCTAAACTGAACTAAATTCTCTACAACTATGAACATTCTCATTGATTTTTACATATATATGTGTGTGTGTGTGCATGTCCTTGTGTGTGTCAGTATATAAGTACATGCACATATATATATGTGTATACATATATACACATTGCTACTGCTCAAAGATGTATTTTGGATCTCTAAAATTTTTCAGACAGTATGTCTTGTTTCAGAAACAAAGCAGTTTGGGAGCACTTACAGGGTACAGTACTATTGAGTTACATTGGCTATAAAAATTGGGAGAACTCTTAACATAATGCAAGGCCCTAGATCTCAACATTTATCTAAGTAGACCACAAATATTAGAGTTTATTGGGCTCTGATATGCATTTCTACCCCAACTGAAGTATTTCTACACACTTTTTTAAAAGTCACACAGTGTGCTGGTTTGGGCTGATGCAGATTTAACTTTCTTCACAGTGGCTGGAATGGGGCTATGTTTTGGATTTGTGCTGAACACAGTTATGGTAAATATAGATATGTTCTTGCCGAACCAGGCTTACACAGAGCCAAGGCCTCTTCTGCTTTTTGTATTGCCGTGCTGGCAAGGAAATTGGGAGTTCATGAGAGGTTGGAAAGCAACAGAATGGGACAGGTGAGCCAAACTGACCAAAGGGATATTCCAGACTATATGACATCACACCTAGTACATAGAGAAGGAGGAGGGGAGGTCATTTGGAATGATGACATTTGTTCCATGTAATGGGGCCGTGCTCTCCTGGAGATGGCTGAATGCCTGCCTGCTCATGGGAAGCAGTGAATTAATTCCTTGCTTTGCTTGCATGCGTGGCTTTTATTTTCCCTATTAAACTGTCTTTATTTCAGCCTCTGAGATTTTCAATTTTCATCCTTCCTATTCTCTCCCCAGTTCCACTCGTGGCTTGCTTGATGGCTGAGGTTAAACCATGGCACAGGCCTATTGGCAATGTTTTTGTCCCTCATCAGGACAGGGTGTATAGGCACACTGGGAAAATATCCCATAAAGATACAATTTCTTTTGAATTTGGCCTTCTCATCTATACACTGTATCTGTTGATCTGGCGAAAAAACTTGCTGGGAGTCAGTGTGTAAAACTACCATTCTTTCTAGGCCTTCATTTTTTTTTTTTTTAAATTGTTTCAAGGACAATTTTAAAAGCCTTGCAGCCTCCATTAGAAAAGGTGATGTTTACATCAAGCCGATCCTTTCTTCAGTTGTCTTACAGTTACTAAAGAATGTCACAAAATATCACCTATCACACTGTAATAAAAATACACTTATCTAATTAAACTCAAAATGTGCACAGCTGTTTCAACTTCTTTACGCTTCTGAATTTTCAAGATTATTATATCCCTCTTTGAGTAAGTTATAAGAACAAATCAAAGCACCATTCATTTGTAATTTAATGTTCCATTATTACATACAGAACTTCTGGGAGGCTTAAAACAGAAAAACACATTGAAGTTCTAATTTACATCTATTATTCCTTCTGACACATCATGGAACAAAGTCAAAAACAAGAAGAGGAAGTATAAGTCACATTCTGAAACTTACAAAAAATAAAATTTCTATTTTAATTTGATAATATTAATATTACCAAAATCAAGCATCACTGCATGGTCCACACATGTGATGTTATACATTTATACAAAAATATTTAGCAAATTGTCAAGCTGTCAGTTTTAAAAGAAAGGCTGTAGACAAATTGCATCTGTAAGCTGTGGCAAAGTGCTATTCATACACCTAAAAACCTGAACCACTCAGTTTCTAAAAAAGTACTCCTAACATGCATCTGGCAGATTCTTCTAAGAAGAGTTTCATTCCAACTAGAGAGGCTTTCCAGTGAATTAATATCCCAATTTCCTGTAAAATACTTAAGGAATTGCCTTAAGTCTGTAACTGCATAAACAGCTCAAGAAAATATTTTTTTCCTTTTATCTATGGAACAGAAATCTGAACAGTTAAAAGATGGTAAAGGATTTTGCTTACTGAGATATATGCCTTTTGGAATGAATTTCATTCAGTGCCTTTATCAGGCTTAAAAGCTGGATAACCAAGCTTATCAAGAAATTGCATGAATATTTACATTTTAGAGGGAGACATGGAAAAGTAAGCAAAAAGACGACACAAGCAGTAGCAAATCCTATTCTACAACAATTCCAAAATAAACCTAGATCTTTGATAACTGATTTCAAAGGTGTCAGTTTCACCTAACCACTACACTCCTCTAAGAGATTTATGCCAAGATCCCTCTCTAGAAAATGAAGAGAGATAGACACATCAGGTGGTTGATTCATCTCATCAACTAAACATAACAGTTTAAGGTAGATGGGATGAAATTCATTATCCAAATGCCTATTTTTTTTCCATTACTTTCAGTAATCATCTAGCTGCTTGACTTGAATAAGATGCCCAGCTTTTAAATTGCTACATATAAGCAAGATGAATCCCAGCCACACAGAGTCTTCTCTCTGACAGTAACTTGTGTCTCACAGCAAGGTATGAATTAGATGACTTTCCAAGTATTTGGATTTGCTGGGAATTAATATACAAGATAAGTAACTAATAACAACTTTTCTGTCTAGCAATCACATTCATTATGGATTAAATGGGAAAAAAACCCAAAAAAAAACCAAAAAGAAAAAACAACCAGAAAGAAAACAGACAGATGAAAATTTTACCTGAATAATATGGCGACTTCATTGTTTTCTTTTGCACAGAATTTAAAATTCTCAAATCTAAATAAAGTCTGTTGATCCAGATGCCCCCAACAGCCATCATGAAAGTCAATAGATGAAATAAGCACACAGGCTCATAACATAATAATCTATACATATTTTGTTGTATTTTTATTAAAATGTATTGCTTCCTAGCTCCCAAATATCAGCTGAAAAAGTAAGGCTACGTGGGAAACTGAGCAAAGACTAAAGAGAAGGAAGAGATTTGAGACACCATCTCATTCTGTTCTGCTCACTACCAAACCACAGCAATGAGAACCCTTGGGAAATACACCAGAAGCAAAATAGGAAAAGACACCAAAATGAAACTGTCACATGATCCCGCGATGAGAAAAACATTTAATTCCACAGCGTTCTTCTCCAAATTATCTCTAAAAGTCCTTTCAGGAATAAATTTGTTGCTTCCAAGGCAGCAAGATGACACGTAATGGCACAAGAAATTCAAACAGACAGCACACCATATACTGAGCAGCAAAGTAAAGCAGAATAAGAAATAGTAAGATTTAGAAATAATTCGGATTTGCCAAGATACTAATACAGCTAACATCTTGAATACAGAACAGAATGGGAAAAGCAGAAATAAACTCACCAAAACTATTCTAAGTCCTGCAGTTCAGATATCATAAGAACATAGTTTGTCTTAATGTTGCTCATTTAACATTACTTGAAATAAAAATGAAAGAAGAATTCCAGCAAACAAATGCCAGTAGCATTAGACTAAAAGACATTTACAAGATGATAAATTAGTTTGATGAAATGACTAATCTCATTTTAATAAAAGTATTCATTAATTATCATTATTATCTCTTCCAAAGAGATAATAACATAATAATTATTATAGATTAAAATAATTGCTGTACAATTTATATAAGTTCTACAGAACTAACTATTTCCAAGAAGTACATTGTTGATTTATAATGTATTATGGTAGTAGAACAGTACTTTTTTTCCCCCTCAAGATAGTGGTCTAAAGTCACCATGGAGTCTATAAAATTATTACATGCTACACCTCACCCCTCAGCATTAAAGTAACTCTTTAGAAGCTGGATCAGCACCATTCACTTGATGGAAAAGAGGTACAGAAAACTGTTTTTGCACTCTCTTTCATGTAAACAACCTGTGCTATGACTTTAAGCTACTTACAAGCCTTTGTGAGTACAACTCCACTCAGGGTAGGAAAAACACATAACACTTATAAAGTGGCCAGCTTTCTTTTAGTCCAAGGTCATTTTTTCCCCCTTCTCTCCTGTCCCGTATTAAGTTATCTTTTACGGTGAGAATTGTATAATTGCCACTGAAACATTTTTCCAGAGATAAATATATGCTTTCTTTGTTTCCAGATTTACTCCCAAGATACTATCTCCCACTGGACACAGTATTAAGTACATTTCAAATGTCAGGTGGCAGTAAACTAGACAAACTTCTTACTTAATAAAAACTATACGAAATTAAATCATTTGAACATCTTTTTGTAAGGCAGTCTGTCAAGTACTTGCAATGTTCTTCCTTGAGGTTTATGCAGGTATCCTTTTAGTCACAGGATACCCATAATGAAACACAATGTTCTACACAGAGTTGTCCTGTAGGTTACACATGGGGACAGTACTGCCTGCCTGTCCAACTACAAACTACATCATCCCTGTGGATTCCATCACCAATTGCACTGGACTTTTTGCTGACACATGTTATTATAAACTTATGTCTACATTACAACCAAATTTTACAATTGTATTTCATTGCTATCTTTCATTGTCAGAGTGAACACTTGTATTAGACAACTTTCAGAAGGTCCTCTGGTAAAAAATCAGTATTAATAGATTGAAAGAATTATTTAAGCTTTGTTACCTTTCAATCCAAATCAGCAAATCCCCTCCAGAAGCCGTCTGTTCCATGAATGGCAAAACTAGCACAAGATCAGTTTTCCACTAGTTTTCTGTTTTCCATCACCATCACACAGTACCTTCAGTTTTCTACTCTCTTGGTTATCTAAACACACCAAACTACTGTCACACAGCAGCATATACTGCAGCTTATTTGAAAGGTAACATTTCAGATGAGTTAAAAAAAAAAAGAAAATCTCCCCAAGACTGAATTGTTTTGCTACTTGCTATCTATCATCAAATTTTCACAAACAATGAAAGAACTTAAACTCTCAAACTTGAAATTGGTGAAATGTTTCAGATTCTCTTTTCGGAGGAAGTAAGTACTGCTGGGAAATCTGGTAATCAGTTTGACCATATAGCATCAAAAAGGCTAAAAATAAAGTATGTATGAAAATAAAACACACTCCCTCAAATTACCTTTCCCAACACAAATATGCTTTAAATAAGTGAAAATATTATGTCACCACAATAAGCAATGCAGCCTACTGCAGGTCCCTACACAAGAAAACATACCAGAATATTGATTTGTGCAATGCTCTCACAAGATATGGTCACAAACAGAAGCAGTGACCAGTACTAGAAAAGAAATCTGGTTAACAAAACACAGTATACAGACAGAGTGTGTAGTCCATAAACAGAAATGAAGATCAAGGAATATTTTCTCCTCCACGTCAGAGGAGATGAGGGGCGCAAGTAAAATAGTACCTCCAATTACCACTGAAATGGGAGTTTCCTCAAAATACCATAGCAAGAAAACTCCACAACATCAGCACAAAAAGCTAAATAAATAACATTATTCTGTGCATCAGTTTTCTTATATTTGAAAATAATTTTGTTTCAGAAAGATCAAGTGAGCTCACCAGCTAATGTAGAACTTTTTTGTCTGCTTCTCAAGGACACCTGAGGGATCTACTCATAGCTTCTCAACAGCTTTTAAAGATCAGCCAGGTTCTCAAGGAATTATGATGAGATTCTCTATTCCATCCAATCTCAAAATTTACTTAATTTCCCAGAATTCATCTAAACTACACATATACAATTATATACACCTCTTGCTCTGCTGGCAATATGTCCTCTCTTCCTAAATCACAATCCTTTATTTGAAACAAAGAAATGGAAGGTATAAATGACAGGAAACATCATTCTCTATAACCATGGACCATGGCTCTGTCTCTTCTGTGAAGGTCTTTGAGACAGCACGATAATAAAGACTGTCACCACTAACTTGGAGCAGATTGTTTCTAGTGACTTATGAGCTGGGAAAAGACTTCAGGATTCATTACCAATTCCCTAAAGCAGTCTTTTCCTCAACTTTTAATATGTTAAGTGTAAACACATCTATTTAATACATTTGGTATTCTAAACATACACATTGCTGGATATTTAGTTTGGGGAGATAACCAATTAAAGGGAATTTAATTAGTGTGATAGAAGAATACAACCTAGTATGAAGTAAAATTAAAAACCATCACAATTATAAAGCACAATTACATAAGCCCCTCTCTAAACATAAAACAGTGTCTGCAGTTATTTTATGATGACAAGGTACAAAAAAATTGCATTAGCAAATTGATTCAGTCAAGCCCAAATAGAAATGTTTGGTACATACAATGATGTGTTTTTATCTGAACCATTCTGCATAACACTGCTTAGTCAAATTTAAACAATAAGCATCAAAACCTACTTTTGACATTTATTGTTTTGTTTCTGTACTATATTGTCTGCTCCAAGAAGGGTGGGTTGCAGCTCAAACTACTCAAAACTATCACCTGTCAATTCAGAAGAAAGCAATTTCTGCCATTCTAAGATGAAAATGGTCTCTCCTCTCTCACATCTCTTTCTCTTTTTGCTTTGGTTTTTTTTGTTTGTTTGGTGGTTGGTTGGTTTTGGGATTTTTGAGCATTGGGAGGTAGGTAATCCTAATTTTTTGATTTCTTAATAGCCTTTAACATCTACATAAATCACACAAAAAACCCCACTAAAAAGTCTAGTCCAAGCACTGCTTACATCTATAGGCTCTGATTTCTCCTTCAAGGCTTGTGCTAAAATACTCTGTCAGTTTACCTTATTCCTTGTGAATAGGCTTCCATTTCAAAAAGCCCACTATCACATACAGTACCAACCCAACACCTTGAAGGTGGCCTCCAGTGCATGGTGCTGTTTGCAAAGCCTTTTTAGCATTCTTAAATTATTATGACATTGGCAAGACTAATGTCTTAGCCTGTCAGTTTAAATATTAGTCAAGCATATATTTTAAATACATGACATCTGTACTGTATCCTTGTTCTCTTTTTTGACTGCAGACAGACGAGGATCACAGCTTCTATGATTCTGCCTGTGGAGTAGAACTGACAAATAATGTCCCAAAAGACCACTTACTTGAGAGATTGCAACATGTAAGGGACGTTTTATCCTCAATCCTGCATCCGTATAACTGGATAAAGAGGTAGAAAAAGACTTGCCAAAGTTCTAGCTCTGATATGAACTTCTGTGTACAAAGACAGGGTATGAGAATAATAATAAATATAGTATAACCAAAAAAATATTTTAGAAAGTGTTTAAATCTACAGAACACTATTTTCAAACAAAATTTTCCTACAAAATATTAAAAATTCAAAAGATATTACTGAAAACAAAACAGGTATCTAACAGAGGAAAAAGAAGAAATAAATGTAGATGGGATAAGAAAAATTACAATTCAGTGAGCCTGAGGGCCACAGCAGCATGGTTTTGACATCTCTGGCACCTCTATTTTTAAACTGGTGTTAAAAAGAGCAGATTAACTTCTCATCAACAGCTTTTCTTCCCAGTTATAAGTGCACAAAACAATTGATTATTTCAGAGAAGCTGAGAAAGATGGCACATAACTTGTTACACCAAACTCTTACTACACTTTATATACCCAAACTATCACTCACAGATCCAATGTCACTCAGAGATTGTGCTATGCTTCAGGAATATTTGGAGAACCAGTTAAGGCAGCCTTGAAATCCCCTTACCTTTGCTCTCTAAGAACTATAAGCATTAGTCTTCCAAGGTATGTGACTTGAATATTTAACATATTACAAGGTTTCACTCTTGAAGCCATTTTAGGACTTAGGAATTTTAGGGAGTGTCAATCATTATCATTCTGGCACTAGGAATTCACAATCAACAACTTCAAAAATGGCAAAATGAATAATGTCCAACTGCCAAATGCCTGAGTTCTTGACTCACCCCTAATTCAGAGGAGCAACCAGTAGCTCCCTCCATAGCTTGGAACCTTTAATTACTTATCACAGCCTGCAGACCAAACATTCTCACAGGTATAAGGCCATCACATGTGATGGTGAGTTGCTGAGGAATGTGAAGATAATTCACCACCAGTGGTGGTGATAATCAATACCATTTACATACATGTTTTTATAATTGAAACACACATTTCATTACCTATAAGGATATTCTATATATAGATGAAAAAGTAACTACACTGCTCCAGTTCATTTTTGTAGCAGCTTAACCCACAGTAACCACCGTGTGTTAAGAACAGGTAGCATCAAAATGGGCAGGCAATCAACTATTGTAGAGCAGTTTGTGACTTGCACCTTGTTCCTTAGTCCATTGCAACTCCAAGAGTATCTGCTCCAAGAGTAACCATGAAGATGCAAGTCACTGGACTAAAAGTTACATGCAGGAATACTTACCATGAGTATTGAATGGTTCCCACTACTGATGCAAGTTTGCAGTTCTCTTGCTTTTGCTTTGCAAGCCCAAAGTCAGCTACAATTAAAAAAAAAAAAATCACATCTCAATAGCCATCTTCTCTGCATAACAATCAGTGCTCAGACACAACAGCTGAAAATTTCGGGGAGGGTGGAAGGAAGATTTGGACTTTTTTTATTTGTCTTTTACATTTCACAGAACTGGACAAAATTATCTTTTTATCTCCACATTCATAAGCAACTTACACTTGAATCAGGCCTATCTGCTTTAAAAATACTATAAGCACACTTCTAATGATTTCACTCTAAACTATATGACCAATTTCAGATTTCTATTAATGTATTTCAATAAACTGTAACACAATGGTACGTATCTAATATGCAGTGATCTCTAATAATCTAAATTTATGGTAATTATTTTTCTTTCCTTAAAATTATGACAATTGGGAAGGGTGGACCTTCCAAGAAATTTAATTTCAAAGGAGCATGGTGAGGGGATGGATGTCTAATAACTTGATAGTTCATGTTCAAAGATGGAATTTGGTAAGAAATTATGGTGAATCTTAGCCTTACCTTGTGAAAAAAGCTGTAGATTAAGATGATTATGTAATTATGTTAATATAAGTGCCTTGTGTAATTATCAGGTAGTCTTTCACCAAATGCCACACACGGTCTTTAGAGATTATATTTTTAATCAAAGTTCCATGCAAACAGTTGAAGTTTCTTTTTTCTCATTCAATATTCTACTGCTGCCTCCACACAACAATGCAGCTAAGATACATGACACTTCATTAAGTCCAAGAACAAAGAGCAGAAAACATTATTGCACTTGATAAATCTTGTTAATAATTTTTGTATTGCACTACTACTTCAGAAGAAGATTTGTGTTGTAAATAATATTGTTTAAAATATTCTGACTTCTGTTCTACGTGGACAGAGCCCATAGCATGCCTATTCCAATTGCTTTCACTGTGACACAGTTCATCAAAATTTTATTTCACAATGTTAATACTCACCAAAAGAAGCTGGAGATCTGAAGAAATACAGGTAGGAAAAATTAGTTTCTGTTGGCTCTTGTTCAGTACAAGCCTTCAGGGTCTGAATAGGAGTTGGTTCTTGAATTCAGATTGGGCCTTTGATAAAAAATACAAATCAAGACACTCAAGCCACAGATCATTTTTCTTTGAACTAAATGTCCAAAGAAGGACTAGCCCTGCAGTGCTTGGAAAATGTAAGTAGAAAGAATGCTAAATTAACAGGATAACCAAGAAGCCTCCCTTTTCCCTTAAGGCAGTCTCAGGTGGTTCATTCCAAGAAATATTAATCCCCAAAGGACCAGAGGTTTTTGCAGTGTTGATACTTCCCTGAATTAATTGAGGTGAATAATTCTAAATTACTTCCTTTGGACTTCTTCAAATAGTATTTGACATAGGAAGAGTATTGAGACATTACAACAATAATAAATTCAGTTCTGGTTGCTTGAAAGTTTAGTAAAGAAAAGGAGCTGAACATCTCAGTTCTGGAAATAGAAGTTTATTTTAATACAACATGAGTGATTATCTGGGAGGAAAAGAAAAGAAAAGAAAAGAAAAGAAAAGAAAAGAAAAGAAAAGAAAAGAAAAGAAAAGAAAAGAAAAGAAAAGAAAAGAAAAGAAAAGAAAAGAAAAGAAAAGAAAAGAAAAGAAAAGAAAAGAAAAGAAAAGAAAAGAAAAGAAAAGAAAAGAAAAGAAAAGAAAAGAAAAGAAAAGAAAAGAAAAGAAAAGAAAAATCAGCCAGATGGAGTAAATATATTTTTTTCCTTTTAAGCTCAGGTCCTCAGAAATGGAGGGATGAAACCCTTCACTGGCAATTATTTTTTCCAAATTTGGCTAAAGTTTATTGACACCAGGAAGAAGCTTCTACATACAACTGGTGTTGCCAGAGCTAAGGAATGTAAAGCACAGGACAATCAGCTTTACATTAAGCATAATTTCTTTTCCCTTAGCTTTTTCAAGCCTATAATAGAGATTCCAATGAAAAAGAACTGCCAACTGTTGAACTGCATCAAACTAGTGATGCTGCTTCTTCCAATTTATTTAAGCATCTGTCTTAAAAAATAAATTGGTCTACAACTTGATCATCATACTCCATGATTATTTGGTATGTGATGCCAAAAGTTGCTACAATAACTAACAAAAACATGAAATAACTTCTGAGAACTGTGACAGGCCTGTCTCATGTATCATTAAATGAAGATATGACCAAGTAGGAAGGTGACCCCTATTAAATAATTTTATTTTAATTTTTTTAAATTTGTTAAAAAAGAGTCAAACAACCATGTAATACAATCCTCCAACAGGAAGAAAAATTAAAATAACATGATGTAGTCATAATCCTTTAGATTCTGATCATGCTCCTCCACTTTTTTCACTTGTTTACAGGGTTTAGAGTTGCAGAATAAGTGATAACGAAGCAAGGTAGTTTCAAAAAGATTAACAATCTGTGGAAGAAGGCATGAAGAAAAGACAGAACTATGAAAACAGGAGCAGGCTGACTTGACTAGTATCTTAACCTCCTACTGAATGGTCTCTGCAGCTTTCATGATAGCCAAATTACAGAAACTTTCTAAATCTTAGCAGTGTTTTCAAATGAGCATTTTAGGTACCTACAATGTTTACTGTTTTTATTAAGAGAATGTGGATTTTCATTTGCTGTTTCATTGCCCAAAATTCTCACCTAAATTTATCTTCTGCAGTATAAACAAGACAACATTTATCCAGATGCACCTTAACAACACTGACTTCATACTTGAAAGTTTGTTGCCTTAATTTATATCTGAACCCTATTCAAAAATGCCATTAATTTCTCCTAAAATCAAATACACAATCAAACACAAAGACAAAAATCACAGCAAAAAAAGAATATTAACAGAGTATCAAATTCACCCCATATATGAACTTCAGACCTCACATCAGATTTTCACTGGGTACACACTGAACAGTTTCTTCTTCTACCCTGAAGGATTCAGGATGAGAGAAAAAACTTCTCTTCAGCAAGTTTGCTATTGTAATCAAGCAAGTTTGTTAGCAATTTACTGAGTTACAGGGATTTGTAGTATAAAATTAGAACTTTAATTTTATTTTCTATAAAAACATACACTAAAATCAAGATAATTTGCAATTTAATCAACAATAGTACATACTTATTCCACTTTTTCCCATCAATAGAATGTGAACAGAATTAACTTCTCTTCATTCCAAAATAAACCTTTTAGCTATTCTATCATTCTCCTTTCTGTGTGCTTTTATTAATGCTTTGTAAACAATCTACTGCTAGTTTGGTGGAGCTTGTAACTTCTCCTCTAGGAACCTAAGCACTGATCCACATCTAAAACTGAGATTTGTGGAGAGATGTGATCATGCTATTAACCCACCAATGACTTCCAGAATGTTTGATTTACAAAGTGAATATAAAAAAAGAAGAAGATTCCACTCAGCCTATTATGAAAATAACTTTAAAAGTAAAGTACTACAAGGACTTCCTTGAACCTCAGTGTGAAGGGTAGCAATTCTGATTATGAATATTAGTTAAATGAGCCATGTAATCTGCTAAAAAATAGCAGTGATTCAAGTGAATCTGAGCAGTGACTGACACACAACAGACACTGGTTATATCCACTTATCTCATGGCCATTGCTTCTCTGGGCATGGAACAGAATCCAGAGCCAATAGGTGTTTTATACAACACACTCAACCAGCAAATATTCTGAATTACAAAACTAACAGGTAGCTTTCTTCCAGCACTCAGTAACTCTTTGAACTTTCCAAGTCACATTCAATTAACCATTCTGACACTCCATGGCTACCTGCTAAGATTAAAAGTTTATCCAACAGTGAGTTGTCTCAAAACTAGAATTCTGCTGCTATATAATCCTAAGTTCAGACCCACACAGATCCTTCCAGCTGCTCCTTTATCATGTGTATTAAACATTAAATAGAACATGCTTCCTAAAAGAGAGTATGGTACCCTTCACAATTCTCCTTGATATCAGCTCTGAAAGGTGTCCAAGTGATTCCACACAGCCCTCTTCCCATCAAGGTCTAAACCTTGCTGCAACTAAATGACACTAAGGAAAAGTGATGATCTACAGAGCCCTCTGTTTTGTCCTACAAACAGATGCAGCTATGGAGCTCTAGACAGAAATACACTGTGCTAGAAGCAAAATACAGCTGCAGTAAAATACAGCTGCAATAAAAGCAGATACGCATTTTCAATTTAGAACTGTAACCTCTCAATGTCTTACATAAAAAGGCTGGGCAGATTAAAAGGAAAGCCACAGATAATATTGGTTCGATGAACCTCTAAAACCCTATAACAAAACAACTTTCATCCATGCTGCGCCTAAAATTCCACCTTTCTTAGTGTGTGTCTGAAACAATACATCAGACTTTCAATCAGAGATGTAAGTTTTGGTAATACTTTTCTATCAATTTAGAATGAGATGTTTTATGAAATTGCAGGTTGGCATGATTTAATATTCATATTTTCATAGAATTGGTAGCTCAATCAATTATGATTAAATGCTCTACAAACATAACAGATGGCAGTTATGGACCCCTTCCTATGGAATTTATGTCAGAAATTAAACAGAAAATGAGTAGAGTGGGTAGTTCTAGAGACTACAAAACAACAACATGCTTAAAGTTCCTTACAGTCAGAACCAGCCTGGCTAGGATCAGATTGTAAATGTCTGTTTACATTTGCAACAACACACAACTTTAAAGAGCCTGAAAAGGATTAGGATAATTCAAGTTTAACTGATGTCTAAAAGATGTCCTGGGAAATACAACAAAAATTATACAATCTTCACATAAAATGAAGCACCTCCTGGGCTTAGAATTTCCATTTGTGTAATTTTTAAGTTCAAAAACAAAACAGTGAAGAAAGATCTGAATAAAGAAAGTGTCTAACCACATACATTACTTAAGAAAAAGAAAACACCATGTGACTATAAATATTCAAAAATTCTTCACACTACTATCGTAGAATGGTTTGGGTAGGAAGGGACGTTAAGATTATCAAGTTCCAAACTCCCTTCATGAGCAGGGACACTTTCACTACACCAGGTTGCTCAGAGACTCGTCTAACTTGACCTTGAATACTTCTAGGAATGAGGCATCCAAAACTCCTCTACAAACTGTTCCAGACCTTCACCACCTGCTCCCCGCCCCTGCCCTGCCCAAGTAACATCCCCTTCTCCTGCCACTACAGGCTCTTGTAAAAAGTCCTTCTCCAGCTCTCTTATAGTCACCTTTATGTACAGAAAGTCTCCTGGAGCTTTTTCTTCTCCAGGCTGAAAAATCCCAACTTTTTCAGCCTTTCCTCATAGGAGAGGTGCTCCACTCCTCTACTCCACAACCTTCTGCTGGACTGACTCCAACAGCTCAGTTGTCTCAAAACTAGCATTTTGCTGCTATGTCCTTCTTGTGCTGAGGACCCAAGAGCTGGACACAGTACTTCAGGTAAGGTCTCACCTTACCTGAGGTGAGCATGAGCATGAGGTTATTATCTCAGTATTTATTTTTCAGTAAGACCTATACACATGATATTCAGACACCATCCCTAGCAGAGGTCCCTCAAATTTAGCCTTGCATTGTGCCAGGCCAGCTGCAGATTTCTTTGCATGATTTCTTGTTTTCTTTCACTACAGGTCCCTGCCTACCAAGTTCTGTTGGCCTGATAGTTCCTGCTAGCAGGCTAAAATATCTCAGACCCAGAAATAGCAGGCTCACAAAGTTCTGCTGGAATTGTTCTACAAGGGCCACCTGTAGAACATTTCTCCATGAAAACAGGAAAACAAGCATAATTCTTCAGCAGGTTTATTGTTTTCCACTCTGACAGAAAGGTGGGAGTGTCTCCCACTCTATGCATTCCTATCCTTTTCAACCAACATAAAAGCAGAAACTGTATAAGGGATCTTCAAGGGATTTGGAATGTGAGTGGTCCCATTCTTACATACATGGTATGAAATGCCTATCCGTGAGTCCTAGAATTTTCTTAAAGCAGTTCATTGGTGTGGCTGTTGCAGAATTAAAGTCTGAATCTCTAGGTCTTTCTCCAGTGTATTGATCATTTCACCAGGTTTTTTTAAATCAAAATCTACCATAAGAGTCTGAAACTAAAGCACATCTCTAAAGGCAGTATTTTTAAAGAACGTTAGTTACAAATGATCTGTCTTTGTTATACTGTCAGCCTGCAGATCCTCATAGCAAGAGATTAACAAGAGTTACTATTTCCAGAAGGACTGATTGAGGAAAAGAAAATAGAGCAGTATTATAAGATTCTTTTATAAAACAATGTAATTTCAGCCATATCCCACTTATATAGTCACACAACACTACTTCACAGGTAGTTAGTCCCCTGGAACACTACTCTAGTCAGATGAAGGCAAGTTTGGTTAGTTTTCAGACTTGAAAGACCCCAGAAAACTGAATTTTCTCTGGAAGAATGAGTGTGCAGCTTGTAAACTCAGAAGTACCGTTTTTAGTAGATCTTAGAGCTTAGATCTTCTCTTTTTATAAAAGCCTACATGATAAATTCAATTCAGCAATTTCTCAGCATTTTAGCATATGCTTCACATTCATCTGACATTTTGTAGTAACTTTGTCACGATTTAACCCCAGCCAGGAGCTAAAGCATCACAAATTCAATTTTTAACCTTCCCCACTGGGAAGGAGAATTGTAAAAAAAAGAAAATAAAACTCATGGGTCAATGTAAGTTTGAAGACTTACTCATCAAGAACAGTTTGATGACTGAAATAGAATAAAATAGTGTAATATTTCAGTATTATAGTATTACAATTTACTACCATATTAATAACAATTGTAATTAAAAGAAGGGGAGGGGCAGAATAAACCTTGAGAAAAACAAAGGATGCTCAGTGCAGTTGCTTACCACCTGCTGAAAGAAGCCCAGCCAGGCCATGAGCAGCCATTGGCAACACCTGGCCGCAGTTTATATACTGGGGATGACATTCCATGGTATGGAATATCCCTTGGGCTAGTTCAATTCAGCCATTCTGGATGTACTCCCCACCCCCAGCTTGCTGTGCAGTTCCTCACTGGCAGAGTCTCGGGGTCTCTGCTTGCCCGAGAATGAGGGTGGTCGTTGCCCTTGGTCCTTCGGAAAGCCCCGAGCCACCCACAGAAAAGACGAGGAGTCTTCAGATGTTCTTTTTCAAGGTTTTCCTCCTTGTTTATTTTATCTTACCTTTACACTTTTCTCTGAGCTCTGCAAAGGTCTGGACCGCACGGGCAACAGGCGATGACTGCCCGCCTGCCCACACTCGTCAACTTATATACACATAATTGTGTGTACATTATTTACAATTGTGACCCAATGCATGCACTTGACACTAAACAGGTGTTTTCTACTTTGACCCAATCCCTCTAAATCTACTTCATGTCATCACCACTGCGCAAAATAGAGACAAAGAAGAAGGAGAAGACTCTAGGGCAACGCCCAGAATCCTCCATCTTGTCTCTGGTCCTTCTTATCTTAAAACTCCTAATGTGAAAATATTAATACTTTCTACTACCTTTGAGGGCTTGCAATTCCTCCCATAGGGTTGGTAATTTTTCCCATGGACTATAATTGAGACCCTTGCCTGTCTGGGGTCCATGCCAGGGTCTGCAACCCCCCTGTACATATCTCAGACCCCCCTGTACAGGTTTTAAACTCCCCTGTACAGGTTTCTGTTCATCCAGAGTTTCCAGAGGAACACCCTGGACTCCCACAGCAGAGCATGGAAAACTGAAAAGTCCTTGATTTAGAATACACACTCCTCAGCAACAACTAAAACCTCAGTGTGTTATCAATGTTACTGTCATACTAAACACAGAGCACTGTACCAGCTACAAGAAAGAGAATTAACTCTATCCCAACAGAAATCAGGACAAAATTTCACCAGGAACACTTGAAATGTACTAAATGGACATTTATCCTCAACTCTCGTGAGATATAATCTTTAAGATCACAAATGCTCCAGTCTTTGGCATATATGGACTATATGAGTCAGGAACAATACCACAGCATGCATCTATACAGTACATAGTATCATCAGAAAGAAAGTAAATTAGTCTTAATTTCATTAAGGTTGTAAAAAAACAAGGCTTAATCAAATTCAGAAACAACATATAAAAGTGCTTCAGCTCTCCTCAAAAATTCAACAGGTACTACATTTATACTAGTTACAGGACTAAATAAAGTGAGTGGTTCTTTAAATACTGCAACAGTTTTGAATTAATTGCTGTAGAAATGATCCAAATAAGTTTCTGTTCTCTTCAATTTCCCTGAACTCCTGTAAATCTTTGACAGAAATATAAATGTTTTCAAGGGCAATTTTGAGCTTACACTTGAAATTTCATTTAGACTTCTCCATATTTAGAATGAACTAAAGGAAATGTTGTTGAGACAAGAGTGCCCCTCAGTGGCAGTATGTTGATATAAAATACAATTACATGATATGTTAAAATCATGTTTTGAACATTTATTTTTATCCCTCAAGGACAAAAGCACCATTACATCACATTCTTTCAAAACTGCTTCATTACTAAGAATCTGAAGGGGGTTTAGAACATACAATTTAATAATGAATTAATTTAAATATATATATCATGAGGTAAAAATATTTACTATGAAACAACAGTTGCCAAATATTTATAACTGAGTGTTTTGTGGATGGGAGTGCACACGTGTACACAGTTACATTTAAAGAAGAGAGATGGAATAAAGACTTCTCACAACCATTCTACAGCATTCAAATTGTTTATTTTCTTCTGTTTCATGAGCAGCAAGAAAACATGCAGTAGTTCTTTGAGAACTTGAAAAACTACAGGATCTGAATTGCCTGGAAAGCTTGCTGTGTGTACCAGGTTGTATTAATTCGCTCGAAGACTAAAACTATGCCATGCTTTGGACTGTTCACACACATACTGCTTTCAAAGCCTGTCCCAGAAACTGCCTAGGCTCACACTGTGGTGTGTCACACTACTACAGATGTCTACAAATAGCACCTCACTGCAGCTGACCTGGGAACAACTGAAGGATACTAAACAATTTCATGGCAGAATTGGAATAGAATAAACAGCTGTTATAGAGCAGCATTATAAGATTCTTTTATAAAACAAAATCATTTCAGCCATATCCCACTTACACAGTCACACAACATGGCTTCACAGGTAGTTAGTCCCCTGGAACATTACTCTAGTCAGATGAAGGCAAGTTTGGGTCAGTTTTCAGATTTGAAAGTCTTCAGAAAATTGAATTCTCTCTGTTTAGGATGAGTGTGCAGCTTGTATCTGGTTATTTCAATATTCTTGCTAATATAAATAAAAACGGGCCTTGAAGCATAACTGTTGTTTAAATATCTTAAAGCTAAACCATCTCCTCCATCACATTTGCCATCCATAGCTGCAAAAAATATAGCCATGCCTGATGACACAAAATTTGCCTTAACAATTATTTTACTTCTGTGCCTGGGAAGGTCACGGAACAGATCCTCCCAGAAGCTATGCTAAGGCTCATGGAGGACAGGGAGGTGATTTGAGACAGTCAGCATGGCTTTGACAAGGGCAAGTCCTTCCTGACCAGCTTAGTGATCTTCTATGAGGGAGAAGTGACTACATCAGTTAACAATGGAAGGGCTACAGATGTCATTTGTCAAGACTTCTGGAAAGCATTTGACACGGTTCCCCACGACAGTAATTAATGAGTGGATTGCTAGATGGATAAGATTTGTTGGATGGTTGCATCCAGAGGATAGTGGTTAATGGCTCAAATTCCCAATGGACATCAGTGACAATAGTGTCCCTCAGGGGTCCATACTGGGATCAGTGTTATTTAATGGATACATTAATGACACAGAAGGAGGGATCAAGTGCTCTCTGAGCAAATTTGCAGATGACACCGAGCTAAGTGGTGCAGTCGGCACACCTGGAGGACAGGATGCCATCCAGAGAGACTTGGGCAAGCTCAAGAAGTGGGCCTGTGGGAATCTCATGCAGTATAACAAGACCAAGAGCAAGGTGCTGCACATGGGTCAGGGCAACCCCTGCAATCAACAGAGATTGGGAATGAACAGGTGGAGAGCAGCCCTGGAGAGAAGGACTTGGGGCTGCTGGTGGATGAGAGACTGGACATGACCCAGCCATGGGTACTCAGCACAGAAAGTCAAACGTCTCCTGGGCTGCATCCAAAGCAGTGTGGGCAGCAGAGCCAGGGAGGGGACTCTGCCCCTCTGCTCTGCTCTGGTGAGACCTGCAGTGCTGCATCCAGCTCTGGGCTCCCAGCACAGGAAGGACATGGAACTGTTGGAGCAAGTCCAGAGGAACTTGTTTGACAAGATGATCAGAGGGATGGAGCACCTTTCTCCTGCGAGGGGAGGTTGAGAGAATTTGGTTTATTCAGCCTGGAAAAGAGAAGACTCTTGAGTGAGACGTCCAGTACCTGAAGGGAGCCTCTGAGAAAGATGGAGAGGGACTTTTAGCAACATCACATAGTGACCGGACATGGGGGAATGGTTTCAAACTGGAAAAGAGTAGGTTTAGATCAGATATTAGGGAAAAAAGTTATTTACTGTGAGGGTAGTGAGGTACTGGAACAGGTCATCCATCCCTGGGAGATGGGATAGGTAAAGATTTCATCCATCTTTAAGGTAAAGATGGATGAGACTCTGAGCAACCTAATCTAGAGAAAGACCCTCCTGCAGGGAGGGGTTGAAAATAGATATTTAAGGTCCCTTTCAATCTAGTCCATTCTGTGATTCAATGATTTCACACACCATTATAATAATGCAATAATTTACTAGCTTCTAAGTATGATAACCAACACCCAGGAATCTGAGACCTTCTCAGAATTTCAGTAAAGAAATGATCCTCAGGTACATCTTCAAAAATTGTCTTCAAACAAAGCAATTCTACTTACTAATTGTAACTTTGTCTTTATTCCCCCAACGTGACATTGTTTGGAGGGAGATCTTGAATCCTTTTCTCCTTATGCAAATAATGAAAGGCTAGACAAAGGTTAAAAACAAACAGAAAGAGCCTTACAAAGATTCTTAACTGCAACCTAAATAAAGGTACATTAAATTCACAGCTATGTATTAGTGACTGATACAATAAGCATTACTTTGTAATTTATTAGCCTAAAAACATGGTACTGCTAATTACATGTAGGAAAATCCTGGCAAAAAGAATGGAGGCCCTTGGATAAATATATGTCATATTCTGCTTTCTGTAAACTGTTGCATTTCCTTCAAAGAGTGAATGTGTGCTCCCAATGGCACCTTCTGTGAGCTCCATGACTATGTACAATCTGTCATCTCATAAAATAAATTAATACATCATTATATTTATACAGAAACCATTTTAAAATAGAGTACTTGAGGTAAAAATGTATTTTAAAAACTGTTATTTTTACTATTTAAAAAAATTTATTTGTACAGATATACCTTAATCTAGTTCTATTCTTTTTTGCTCTATTTTTTCCTCAACTTACATCACAGAACTATAAGGAAATCACTGCCTGATAATCACTCAGCAGGCGGATGTACGTAGATAACTCTTTATTGAAAAGAAAATTTAAACAATATGGCTGGTAATTTATATCATTCACTCTATTACTCACCATGGCTTTTCTTCCTATTTAGCATTTCAATTGTAAACTTTGGATCTTTAGAGGAGAATAATGATGCTTGCTACATGTTTACATTGTATCTAGTTTTACTGATAAATAAATACAAATACTATTTCTCTCTCTCTTTTTTTTTTTTTTTTTTTTTTTTTTTTTTTTTTTTTTTTTTTTTTTTAATTTTCAAGGAATATAGGCCTGTTTGAACTTGTAGCAGTTCTGGAGGAAAGATTATTGCTCAAATCGACACACTCCTGCCAACCTGTAAGTGGTTTTACATTTCTATTGTAAATAGAAATAGTGTATATTTCTATTTCTTCATTATGTACAATTGGTAATTCTCTGCATTTCTACTCACTTTCCAAGGTGGTTCTGTAATACTGTACAACATTTGGATGATAAAGCTACAATGAGGAAAGAAATGTAAATGCTTAGAATAGTTAAACTGATGGCACAGTATTCAAAATGTTTAGCTACACATAGGAAGGAAGGATATTACAAAGATTCCACAAACTTGTTTAGGAACTCCAGTGCACCTTTGCTGCTACCCCAAATGCAGAGAAATGTTGCACATTACTAGAAATAGAGTACTAAAGAGACAAAAATAGAGTATTATTCCTGGCTAAACACCCCTAGCTCTCTCAACTACTCCTCACAGGATTTGTGTTCCAGACCCTCCACCAGCTCCATTGTCCTTCTCTGGACCAGCTCAAATGACTTAATGTCCCTCTTGTCGTGGGAGGCCCAGAACTAAACACAGGATTCAAGATGCTGCCTCATCAGTGCCAAGCACAGGAGGACAATCACTACCTTGGTCCTGCTGTCCACACTGTTGTTGATACAGACCAGGATGCCATTGGCCTTCATGGGCACACTGCTGGCTCATGTTCAGGCAGCTGCCAACCAGCACCCCCAGGTCCTTTTCCACCAGGCAGCTTCCCCCAGGAGAACTCACAGTTAATAATTCAAAATGCTGACATATCAAAGTAAAGTTCATGAGACACACCTGCTCTTTGATGATGATTAATTCAGAGACAATATTTTTTACACTGATGTCTCTGTCTTTTTTGCTCTTTCCAAATGCTGGATTGTGTAAATTGACTTCTTTCATTGCCAAGAGATGTTGTCCATTATGTTTTCTAACCTATAAACAAGGTAAAACCTTTGTACAATAAATATAGGATGGGGATAGGAAGAATGGTATTATGGCTACCAGATTAGTTATCAGAGTCCAAACCTTTCTCATAGAATTTTAAATCATAGCTTTTTCTGTGTATGATGTGATTAGTAAAGGAATTGCAATCCAACAGTACAGGCTAGCAATACACTTCTGAACTTGCACAGTGTTTGAAGCAACATTATCTGTGCTCAGTGTTGCTTTTCAGATGAAACATGCTTGAATTTTTCTGGTTTTACACAGATTTATTAGCCTTTGCAATAGACAAATGCTGTTAGTGGAAAGGAATTAGGAGAAAGTAAGGCTGGAAACCTAAGAGGTACACTGGTCAATCTTAAAAGTACAACATGGAACAAACAAAATTGCAGCAAACACTGACAACGAGCTCAGATCCACAAAGGCCTCTTTGCACCTACATTTCCCAATTGAAATTCAGAGGACAGTTGTGCCTAGAACAAGTATTATATCCTTTTCATGATGCTTCCCCTCAAATCTGTAAAATAATAGCAAAAGAAAAGTTTACCTTATATACACTTCCAAAAGCTCCACTGCCAAGGTGCTCTAAAATTGCATAGTTTCCTACATGTTTTGTGGGTGCCTTATTCTGATTCCTGCTCTCAATACTTTCAGCAATTTGCTTCAATACATCCTCCTAGTCAAAAATAAAACGACAAATAAATAAATTTAAAATATTTCATGACTTCCTTGTGCTAAGAACGTGCAAGAATACAACTTGTTAAAACTATGAAGGTTTAAGCTTTTTACTTACCTTTAACAAATTTAGCTTTGACACCAACCCTTCATGAGCTCTGATATCACACACATAACATCCAATATTAATGAAAGTTCAAACAAGTCAGTAGGGAAGAGTTTAGAAAGGTGCAAATTTTTTTGTATCTTTTAGTAACACTGTACACAGGAGCTATTAATCTACAGCAGAGAGTTTTCAGTGATTATTATTAAAACTTACTTCAGAACCTCCTAAATAGTACACTTATTTTTCACTTATGTAGTAAGATATTAAGCCTCTAACACTACATACATAGGAGTTTAAGCCCCTTTTGAAAGTCAGACTTCAGCCCCCATTGGTTGGGTATCAATGTAAATACCAATTCTACAAAGAAGTATGTATTTAAATTTTCAGTAATTTTACTTTTTTTCTTACAGTACTTTCTTTTATGCTTGTTATCACTGTATCTGAGTTTCTTCTTGTAATGCACTAAGATCAACATTTGTCTGCATTTAAGGAATCATGACACCCATCTTAGAATTTTTCCCCAAGAACCCCAGTATAAAAGATGAAAAACCTGAGAAAAGCAAAAACCAACACATAAAAGGCAACAATTGATTAGCTAGATGCTTGACTGAAGTTTTGTTTCTTTTTAAACTTCTGGGATAAGTAGAAATGCAGAAAATTTGGAAAAATAGGCATTTGGAAAAATCAAAATAGTAAATTAGTCCAGATTCTTAAAAAATTGTCACCAAGCATGAAAATTCATTATAAACTGAGGCACTTTCAGTACAAAATCCACTTTTTAAAAACAACACAAAAGTCATATATAGAATTTTAGTCATTTATGATAGATAATAACACACAGAAACAGTACTGATAGGCAGACCTCCTAGACACTCTGATTACTATTCTAATGCCACAAATCACACTGTAAGATTTCACATGGCCTTTGTAGCCAACCTGATGAAATGGTCATCTTACTAGTAAAAAATGTGTAATTGATGGAAAACATTTTGTCCTTATTGATCCAAACCTTTCAGTAACACTCCTAAGTAAAACAGTTTGATGCAGAGTCAGACCCATGGTGAAGGAGTGGGGGGCTCAGAGAAAAAAATTTAACTGCTTCCAGTTAATTGCTACTGTCCAGGGCTTCAAATTGCACCTGCTAACCTTCAGGGCAAAAGTATGTTTTACTGCCAGCAGTGTTAAACCTGTCCTCAACATATATAAGAGGTTGATTCATGGGGGGAGAAGGAGCCCACACAGATGTGGCTGGCATGCACACAACAGAAATTCCATCACTGAACACCTAACCTTGTAGACTGGCACTGGTGCAATGCAGGGATGATTATCTGTTGTGGACAGGACAGAAACTGCCCATTACAAAATAAATTACATTTAAAAATATTTTTTTTCTGATTGGACTTCTGAAAGCTATCCTAAAAGAATTTCACAAAACATGTTGTTTAACATACCTTTTAAAAATATGTCCATTTCTTTCCATACTGAAGAGAAATCTCAGGGCTCTGAAAGTATAACACTACAGCAGGAAAAACATTTCAATTAATGACAGATTTATAACAAATGTGGAAAAGCCACTCATAAACAATGAGATTCCCCTTGATACCTTACACACTTTCAAACTTCGTATTTAAATGACAGATTATATTATTAACCTGATAACAAAGGGAATAAAAATATATTAAGTTCCTCCTCTATTTTAAAAGAATGCAAGGACATTTAGGGGGGAAAACAAGTGAAAAAAAAAAGTTGGTGACGATAGCTACAGCAAATGCTGAGGCACACCTAAAGCTTGATCATCTCTTCATCTGCAGACAGCTCAAGACTTGAGACCTGCTTCCATCTCCAACACTGAAAAGGGTAAATGTAGTCAGTGGGTTTGTACTGTTGCAATAAAAAAGCAACTTTCAGAAAAATGCAGTGTGGAATACCATAACTTCTAACAGGGACAGAAGAGATTACTCAGTTTTTTGACCCTAAATCTGTCTTACTTACAGAAAACTTTATCTACCTCAGCTTCTATCTTCATATACCTTAGTTCCAACACAAAGAAAGTTCTTTAAAACAGCTAATGGCAGGTGGTTAATATGTATGCTTTGATGCAACTCACTTTTTAGTTCTATTTGTCAAGACTCAATGCTATGGCACATTTATAGTTGAGCAAACAAAGATAGTCATGCACTAAGATCACTAAGGTGGAGTGACAGAAAGAAACTGAAAATTTAATCATTGGAAACACACACAGCGGGGCAGTAAAGAAACCACAACTGCATTGCAAGTATTCTAAGAAAAACATCTTTGAAACTCAAACAGGATATTCCAATAGCTGCAACTATATTTCATACCAGTAGCATTTTTAAAGGCCGTACAGGTAGCAGTGTGAGAGGTTTCATAAAAATACACTTCTTGCCCAAAACAGACTTAGTTTTCATATGTGATCATTAAGTCCATTATTAATTCATGTGGCTTCATGTCTAACACAACTACAGCTGCTTAGTAGCTCTTGTGAGTTATTTCCATCATATTCTGCTGGAATCTAAAAATCTCAGTGGGCATAAATTAAGCTCCTTTTCTGAGGCAACTATACAGAGCATATGCTCCAGTTTGTTAGACTGGATGTTACTTTCATATGCCTACCCTCCAGGAAAGTTTGTTTGTAATTGTCTCATTCTTAAGATGATTTAACAAGAAAACCTTGTTGCAGTAGAAAGGTACCTACTACTCTGAATCTGCCCTCCAATTCTAATCTAAAAGAACTGTGATGCGAAAAATTACACTACAATGAATGAATTCTATTTTTTTTTCTTTTTTTTTTTTTTGTGGAGATGCCTTTCTTCACTATCCAAGCACACCTTCCTGATTAGATAGTGGAGTAGCTATACAGCCATGTTAGTGGCTCTGTCAGAACAAAGACCACGTGAGAGGCAGGATCATGAAAGCATTCAGCTGTGCTAAGGACTTTGCCAACTAGAGCAGCAGCTGTGCTCATCCCTGAACTCCCAGGCTCTACATTCCCATACCTTAGAGAGACACTCACCAATGCACAGAACCTGAGAAAAGCTACCAGGTAATTAATTACTACTGATAACCTTTAGCCTAAGTTGACTCAAACCACTACATTTACAGGGGTAATGACATGCAAAACCAAGAGCCATTCCATGCTTATTTGGCCTACTTTTGTTCTAAACTTCAATTTTCCCTATTTTATATGCTGTCTTCATGTATGTTATTTAACATCCACAGTAAAATGCTCCAGAAATAAACAGGTATTAGTAGAGTGTTAAGTCTAGAGTGAGTTTTAATGAAGATCAGGGGTCTATAAAGAAGACCTGATACTAGAGAGCCAGAAAAAGTAGAAGAAAGATTATTATGAGAAAAATATTGACTTTGCTTTACACTATATGAGGTACCAGAAACAAAGTAAATCAGAACAGAAATTGAATCTCTATTTAATTTTCAGTTCCTGAGCTATTTGTTGTTTTGGGGTAGGGGGTTTCCCCTTTAAATATGGAGTTTTTTGTACTGTACTTTAAAAGAAACTTTAATTTACAAAAAATTCTCAGGGACTACAGGGACTTTCATTGTGTAATGATATTAAAGGGAGCTACCTTAATAAACTGACTTTTTCAACATTCCTTTCTTTGTTTGGTAAAATCAGCTTTGCTATTGTATATATTCCATTTGCCTTGAAACAGAAAAAGGTCAGCATTAATAGTGCCCCTTTGGATGCAAACCACAAATAAAAATCAGTCCAGATAAATCAGAAGCTAATACCAATGGACGAGTTCTCAACATCCTATTGTACACCCAAAATATAAGCTTAAATGTGTATAAGAATTAAATCACAGTTATATTTAAACTGATACCACAAAGAGAGTCTGTGAACAGATAAAGAAGTAATGCTTCTGTCTCTGGAGGTGAAGGAAATTGCAGCACTATATCTCCTGTCACCATGTGACACCATATTTTGAATTGTCAGGAACAAAATTCAATT
This sequence comes from Phylloscopus trochilus trochilus, assembly GCA_016584745.2. NCBI lineage: Eukaryota > Metazoa > Chordata > Aves > Passeriformes > Phylloscopidae > Phylloscopus > Phylloscopus trochilus. The sequence goes on from WQNJ02000546.1 coordinate 39,614,701, forward strand.
CTCAATAAAAATAAATTGGAGAAACACCAAAAGTAATATCCTGAGAAGTCTGTCCTTGCCTTCAGCAGGATTTTGTGAAAATCACACTGATTTCAGCTTCCATCTTCATGCAACTGTGTGTCCTCCACTGTTCTATCCACTTTGTAGATCTGATAGATTTAGTTGGAGTACTGCTCGCAGATACTTGACAAAGTCCCTGGGGGAGACTACTCTCCTCTCTTGAAGAGTTGAAGGAGTATGTGTCAGCTCTGCAGAGGCCCTTCTGCAGTTCCTGATGTTTTCTTCAACTGTTCATGAAGGCGGAATTAAGCTAAAACCATGGTTAAGCTTCAGTTTTGGGCTGTGCAGTAGAGCCACTGAGTCAAACACATTCTGCCTGCTACCAGAATTACTGCAGACTGCTGCCAAGGCTGTGACAAAGACAGACAGGTAGAAAGCAGCTACAGCAGAAGCAAAAGTTCCCAACTGCCTGATCCAAGAGCCCTTTGACACCAAATGATACAGGTAACCATATCCAAACAAAGACCAATTCACAGGTTACTCAGACTGACTTCCTTGGCACATAACTGAAAGAGCTGCACATCTTTTTCTTCTGTTTTTCGCCCAAGTGTGTTGCTTCACTTTGTTCACCATGCAACTCTCAAAGTTATATTAGCAAAAAGAAAGTAGGATTTAAAATTACTACAGTGGTATTGTAGGGTGGAATTCCAATTGAAATGAGCATGCTTGAGGCTATGTGCTGATCTGAACAGGGGATGTTGACTGGTCTTTAAACAAATGGAGAGGTTGGTGTCGTTTAACATAATGAGCAGAAGAAGTTAAGTTTTAAACACCTTTTCCAGCTCTGCACATTGTACCATCAATTTTTAAGTGATTTACTGACACCACAGTTACCATGCACTGCTGGGGCAATGCAAAAAACCTCTCTGTTAAAACCCTTTAATTTAAACAAATGGTATTTTATTTTACTGAAATCAGACTCAGCCTAAAATATATAGTTATATTGTTTAGATAAAAGTTGTCTGAATCAGTGCAGTTTATTGACAATTCTAGTGCCCAAGAATAATAATAAAAAAATTCTAGATTTACTTTGATTTCTTTTCTCTTAACCACCAGTTTTGAAATACACACAAACTTCTTTCCTGTTCATATTTAAGGTTCTTGGTCTCTCAGTTCCTCCAGGCATACTTCTAGTTAGGTTTTAAGCTAATTTGAAGGCTTTGATTTAACATTGAGAGTTTAAAAGCTGGCTACAGCTTTTAGCTGATATTAGTGTCCTTAATATTTATATCTTTGACTAGGTCTGGAATACAACCAGGGATTTTAAGAATGGTTTACCCCTGGAGATAGAATGCCAGGAAATTATCTCAGAAATACCATACTCTTAAGAAATGAGAAATAGTCTGTGAAACAGCAACATTTTAAGTCAATTTTAAGCTGCATAGTTTTTTGGAATAAACATGAAATTTTCAGAATTTGCACTTCTCAGTTTATTCTGTGGTTACTTTTATTTACTATCCTATTTTAAATATGACAAAAGCATGCAAAAGATGCCAAAATGAACCTTGTACACACAGAGACAGACACAAAGGTTATCAGCATAGGTGTCTGGAAGAATGAACAGCTTTTTTGGACAATTATAAAGAAACAGAATTACTAAAGTTATAGAAAGGCATATTTTCAATCTCATAAATTATGATAACAAAGAACAACAATTAAATGAAATTATAAACTATAATGCCTTCCTTAACTGAATAAAATCTTCCTACCTGTACAACCTGCTAAGCATTAGTCTCTTTGAGCAGTTCAGTAATTGCAGCACAACAAGCTTGAATAAAAATTCAGAAGTAATATTTAGGGCCATTTCACTCTATTGAGAAATATCCTCCAAAAGCAATTTACTGCATAACTACCAATGAATTCTCACCTGACTATGAATTATTAGAATACCACCTTGAAATCATATGATTCATATTGATCTATCATAGAAAATTTTATTAGTGAAGAAAAATATGATCAAATAAAAATAATTTCATGCTAAACACAAAACTAACTAACATTTTTGCCACTGTTTTTGCAGATGAAGAAATACATATGATTCCCAGATACTAAATACTTCATGCTTTGCATCTTTCTAACAAAAGCCTACTTTTAAAAATAAGTGCTGGTATCACACATCTGAAAACAAAAAAAAAATCTGATTTGATGCTCCCACTTCCTAAAGCAGGTATAAAAATTTAAGATTTTGTAATATTTTGAATCCTTTTGCAGAAGTGTATGTAAAGACGTAACAGAGTATTAGACATTATAAACCTACCTGCTTGATGTGAGAAAGTATTTTCTTGTATCTCATCAGGACTTGGCTCATCTGACAAATGAAGATACTGGATTCTCCCTGCTGCATTTGCACTAGATAAACTTCCAGCTGAAGAGGGTCAGATACAAGACTCCTTTCTCTGAAAGAATAAAAACATAACAAAAATCAAGTTGCAGTGTTAAAAAAGGCTTAATATGTCTTTGTTAACCATTTCCAAAGTTCTGAGAATTTGTATGTTTTCACTAAATTAGCTATTTTAACAATAACTCCATCATTACTTTGTATTGTTAGTTAGCAAATGGAAAAAAATGCAGGAAGCTTAAAAAAGAGGAGAGAACTCCTCTTGAAAAAAAAAAAAGTTAAAGAAAACAACTTAAAGTCATTGCAAGTGGTTAAAGCCACTGTTTAAAAAATAAAAGACCATGGTCCAAACTTTCACAAGGGATGAAATTTTATTTACATTGAATTCAACGGTCAGCAGAGGCAACCAGGCACACCCAGCCAGGATGGAAGGTGGCCAGGTGGGCTGCAGTCATCCATGGTACCATCTTCTCATTAATGGCATCAGTACATCAATTAGCACTGACTGCATGAACTTCTAAAGTCCATCTGAGGAACCTGAATAGCCTAGTTCCACAGATAACACAAAAATGCACGATTCTTCTCTCATATAGTTTGAATATTATGTTTAGAAAGTGATTGGATAGATCCCTTAAAAGGTTTTATAAGACTTTCATTAACTGCAATGAAGGTGGACTTCCCACAGAAAATATGGTAAAGGATATCCATTTCCACTTGAAGCAAAAAAGTTCCATGTGTGTTTAATTAAACATGTGAATTCAGATTAATATCTGAATTTAAAATTACCCTTAACTGGCATTGAACTTCATCATCTTCCTGTCTACATTGAAGTTCTAACTCTTACATCTAACTTTTGATATACATATAACCTAAAAAAATTTTCAAACTCAGAAACTAAATAAAACCTTTTCATATATCAATTTTCTCTATTCTTAGTCAAATATAAGGTCATTTATATGTGTGAAATAGTTAGGCATGAAACTTTAAAAACCCCTTCAGAATTTTAAATGTGATAAGTGATGTATTATCAAATTTGAAAGTCTTTCAGTTTCTCACTGAAATTCAGTCTTGCTTTGCTAGTCTTAGCTGAGATGATTGAACAATTGAAGGAACACTGATGATCTTCTGATGAAGAGCATGTGGAATCTGACTCAGCCTCTGGCATAAACTACAGCAGCTCTAGGTGTTGCAATTTTACTGTTTATATTGGGCATCCCAGAAACTGTCAGGGCTCAGCATGCTTTCCATCTAACCACTCAGGTCTGCCAGGAGCAATGAAGAGATGCACCAAGAAAAGTGATTGCTATCACTTTATGAGAACATTGCAACTCATTTGCACTGCACTGGAGGCCATCAGTGAAGAGAAAGAGATGGATTACAACCAAACTGCTGGAAAACATTTTGCTATATTAGTGTGTGACTGAAAAGACACAGGTATCAGAATTTAACCTTGGGCGTACTAAAGTGGCACATTTTCAAATTCCTCTAAATACATGCATCCTTAAATAAAAAAAGTCAAAATTTATTTTAACACAATTAATCCATAAATAAAGTCTCACCTTTTAGTGAGAAAACCATATTCATGGTAATATTACCAGCAAGTTCTCAACAATGGTGAGCTCACCTATCTTCTCCCTACATTCTGGACTACAAATTGATTATTCCTGGAATTTGTATCAGATAAAATTATATGAAAAACACACATTGCTCTCTAGCCTCCTTCTTCGTACATTTGATGAATTATTTTTTCCCAAGTCTTAAGTAATAATATCACATTATGCACACAAACATTTAAAGCCAAAAATATATGCTGGGTCAAGAGTAACCGTGCAACAATTTTCCAATTTTCCCAGTACAAAAAAGTAAATGTGAATGTGTAAAAATAGAGACAAACATATTTTGTCTTACTGGTAATTAAGCAAATGGAGTACATTTTTAAAATCAACCACAATTTCTATGAACATTTGTAATATACTTCAAATTCTTTCTTGCCCAGTCCAAATGTAGCACAAAATCCTACTTTTCATTCCATGAAGAAAGTTAAATGGAAGTTGAAGATGTATGTATGACATAATTTAAATTAACGTGGACATTAAAAAAAAATTAAACTGAAACAGAGTTTTGGGAAGTCTGAGACACATCAGATCAATAACAGCAGTTCTTCTTCTATAATAACATTATGGATGAAATTTACTCCATCCCCTTTTTTGCTCTTTCTTCTCCTTTTTATCTTTATTTAACCACTAATTAATGAGAAGAGGGCACATATACATGGATTTGGCTGTATGAGTTTATTATTTACTACACTGAACAATATTCTACCTAATTACTGTGAGGCACTGTTATATTAAGCTGAGGACAAAAGATTTTTATATGCAGGAAGTCAGTAGTAATTCCAGAATTCTGCATGAGGATTGCAAAGACAGAATCTGTGATTCCAGTCTTGCAGTTATCCACATGAACAAGAAGTTGCAGCAAGGACCAAAGTTTCTACTTAGTTTCTATTGCTTCAACAAAAAATTAGGAACATTTAAGTTTTCCTCATAAAGAACAGTTTTAATATTATGTCAAGAGAAAACATTAAAAAGCTTTTGTTAATTATATAGCTCATTAAGTTGAACCTACCTTTCTGAGCAGAACAAGGAGGGCACAAAAAACACATGGCTGTCTCTGGCAGATCAAAAATTTACTAAGATCTGGAAAAAAATTTGAAACAGGTAAGCAAATGTGTGATTCTGTGTAAATATAAAGTATATTATTTTCTTTTATGACTCAAACATATAGAAATATTTATTGAAAAGTAAAAATTAAGATATCAAATCCTTACAAAATACATTAAAAGTCTTAGGTTCATTTAAAGTACACTTAAATATACACTTAAAATCTTAGAATATACACAGTAGGACAAGCAAGGATGTTTCTTCTCAAACTACAATTAGTATCTCTTTGACTGCTAAAGCACCTTTATTACACCATTGTAAGAATTTGGTTTTGTGTAACATTTCAGAACTCTAAATCATGTCTCCTGAAGTCAAAAGTTAATAATCACCTTATATTTAAATGACACAGTAATTTAAGGCCCTGCCTTTATTTCTGTTCATGATTTATATCTAAGTAAACTCCATATTTGTCTAGATTCTTTACAAATAGGTTGTCTGATACTATGTGATAACAATTGCCATTGTTTTTCTGCAGCATGATAGAATCATGAAACCCTAGTTACACTGATTTTGATCTCAGCTGTATCTCAGTTTAGCCAGAAACCAGCAATAGTTAAGTACAGATTCTTAGACTGATGGTAATATATAGCAAAGGATATCTGGGTTGACACACAATATCTAGACACAACACTTCACAAGTGAAAAACCACAGCAGAAATTAGCATAAAATATATTTACATTTTAAAAGTATATAAAACTCCTTGAATCCTAGTAACGTGTAGCTCAGGACAGTGTATATATGAGCACTATTTTTTATATGAACAAATGTTTAGATTAGTCCAAATGTTTAAAATATATTTTTCTCAAACAGCCGAAAATCATACATCAGACCAATTAACTTACAGAGAAGAAATAATTTTTATGATACTACTAATACATCTGTGAAACACAGAGATTATCTTACCTTACAAGCCTGACAAGGTAAGGAATTTAGTCCCACCTAGGTCAAATCTGAAAAGCATGCTTTATTCCTTTAAGTAGCTAATTAAACAAAATTAGCAATTTTATAACACACTTACTTTATGGGCTCCACTTGCTGTAACTCATTCTCTTTGATTCTTAACAGCAGCAAGCTTTTGGAAAATGTCTATGGAACAAAGGAAGGTACATAAATGGACTGTTTCTCACTAATATTTTCATTTTACCAGTCACAGAGCAAAAAACTGTATAAATTCTTTGAACCATAACTGGCTCATTTTACTCCTTTATTTCAATGCAGAAAAAGATACTAATCTCTTAAAGAAATACTACTCATGTAGAAAAACAAGCTGTTCTTTTCTATTGGAAATTTAGCTTTTACTTGTGTGATCATGCCTGGAGTAAATAATAGTAGCATCGTACTTAATGACCACCTCAAGTATTTCAAACATTTTAAGCCTCACAAAAAAAGCTGTGAGCAGCCTTATCATTTCTGTTATCAGCTATTGCACTTACATGTCATCTTGACCAACTTGTCTAAATTATGCTGCTCCTCTCAACAATTAAGATAACAATTTGCTACTGTTTCCATATACTGCAAGTAGGAGAGGAAAAATAAAGGATATCATTAGGAAAAATAAAGTTTGAAGACTTCATAAACCTAGACTGTTCTGCACAGGTGGAGCCTGTAGGTGGTGCATCTGTCTCATGAAAAAATATTCTGTAATGCAATAGTAGTGTAGCCCTAAGGTTTAAACCTGCTTCAACATTTAAAAAAAACCCCCATGTTTATTCTATCAGTATGCTTTTCCCTTTGCAAAGTCATTTGCTACAGTGCAGGGTGATTTTGCTCATCTCCTTTTAAAAGTCTACAGTTTCTTTTGACTGAACCAATTATGTTGACTTTTCCAATTCTTCTCCCACTTCAGGAGGCATTTCTTAGGTCTCCTAACTAGAAGCCCTAAATGAATGCAGCTAGATTATAGGACAGTAGTTTTGAAAACTAGTGAAAAAAACCCACACCAACTGCTTATGTGAAAACAGAGGAACCGACTCCCTCCATTCCATAAACTAAAGAAAAAAAAAGAGGTTAAGAATTACTTAAAATAAGTAAAAACACAAGAGGTGAAACTTTAAATGTTATTAAACTTTTAAGTTTAAAAGTTCTTAATCTCTTTATCTAAATTTGGAGATTCACCAACTACATTACAGAAATTTTACATATCTATATGATAAAGTCAAATACCAAGTCTAGGGCTCAGAGCAACAACAAGCCATCTGTTCTGGAGATTTACAGTTTCTTTGTTAGATAGGGTTAGCAAAAACACACAGGACATAAGAAATAGCAGAAATCGAGCAAGTTATGCAGTAACAGTGTAAAATCACTCTTGAAATCTGTTTATTTGCAATTCCCATCCTCACATATAGAAGTATAGGTACATACATGTAGGTGTGCATTCATAAGAACAAACATTTTTACACACAAGCACCAAGACAACTCGTACGTGTGACACACGCATCCCCTAATCCAAGCAAGAAACAATATTTGGACATACTGACCTGGTAGCACAGATCCCTTATGAATAATCTCAGGCAGATTAATGCTCTAAGAAAATGGATAGACAGAGTTTGAATAAACACTGCCTGTAAATGTAATATTCAAAACATAAACCAAATGCAATTAAAAAAAATGTTTGAACACTTAAATAAAACAGTTTGATTCAGAACCAATTGACTAGACAATTAGTGAGCTACAACAACTGTTCAACATACCATACCATTTAATTTTAATGTTATTTATACTCAAACACAGTAGCAGCTATAAATAAATTTATTTCATTATATGAGCATTATGAGCCATCACTTATTATCACTGGACTGATGAGGGAAAGTACATGCCTATCTTTAAGAACAAACTAATTGTGCTTTGATATTAAATTTTAGTGGTTGACTTGAGGCCCAAAAGAACAAAGTAAATGAGAAACCACACAGCAAACTTCAGTGCACAAAATACACTTATGAAAAATATGGGTTCTACAGAAGTAAAAATAGCTATATTTAAAATATTCTTTTGAATTACCATAATCTATTCTGGCTTTTAAAAACTCTATTATGCTGGGAATAATTGTTATTCATTTCAAATGTTCTTGAAATAGGATTGTATTTCCATATAGAACTTCCTCCTTTATATTTCTTCATATGATTCTCCAGCATAAGACATGGCAGAAAACACAAATCAGATTTGCAGAAAATGTCCAGAGGCAGTAATCCTGCATAAAATACCAGTAATGGAATCACTATTTCCACTGCCTGTTGAAAGTATATATCCCCATTTCCCTATTTAAAATAAACCTAAAATTAGACATCTTTGCCATGTGTTTTTTTGTTGTTGTTTTAACTGAGAGGACAAAATTTGTTTGGATAGGTTCCTTGGAAACAGAAGAAGTATATGGGTCATGGCAGTTCTCTTGCCATTTCATCATTTGCAGTTGGGAATTACGCCAATAGCTAAAAATACTTCCATAAAAATAAATGTTTTACAAATAGATCCTAACAAACTCTCAGCCCTTTTATGCCAACATGCTGCCCAAAGTAATACCATTTTTCATCATGATTCCATAATTGGCCACTTCAGAACAGCACAAAACTTGGAATGAAAACAGCAACCACATACCTGTGTGCAAAATTTGTAGGTCAGATTTTGAAGTGGCCTGAAGATATTACCATGGTGGACAGTCATTCCCTGAGCATGGTTAAGATTTGAGAGTCTCTTCTACTGCAGATACAATACACGTTACTAGATACACCAGGGTATATCCAGCTTATCTACATATCTAATAATTTATGCTTGTTTCATCAACTTTGCCTGGGTGCCTTCATTCTTAATACAAGAGGCTTGTTTTGCCATATCACTATCACAAAGAACTACCAACGAAAACCAAAATATAATCCAAGTATGTCACAATGTATAAACACAACTTGGGAAACCACAGTGTAAGCAATTCTTAGATTTTTGGCAAATGAAGCTGAGCCAGTGACCTCCCACTGGTGAGTACTGAGTTGACATGCAAAAAAGAGGTACCAGATTTAAAAATCACTTAAATGATCTGTTTTAAACTCACTGTCATTAAGACAATCAAAGAAGAGATCCCTAGTTTCCCTGTTGGTTCTGAATAGAGGTCTAAGCAAACTATGTGGTGGTCTTAGATTCCTCTGCAAATTCTAGTAGTTACACATTAATACCTTTCAGTGTTCTAGGATTCTGTCTTTAAACTTCTGCAGCACTAAAGGGGTTTTTTAGAAAAAAATGTACTTGGTCTTTAAAAAGGAAAATATAATACACCGCAAAGGACTATGGTAAAACAATCCTGAAAAATACATCTTTTTTCCCCTGAAAGTATCTTTCTCTGCCCCCTCTATTTTTGTCAGGTCTTGTACTTTTTCCTCACATAAATGAGAGCAGCATAAGTAAAGGGATTACCCATTCCAATCCTGTTATACACAGAAATACATATAAATACAAACAAGTGGCATCAACTCGTGTATTTTATGGCAGCCACTGGCCTCTCACTATAATGGCAACAGTCCATAAAATATAAATAGAATCATTAAAACAAATTAAAAGCAAATCATAGATTACAGACAGCATATACAGATAAATGATCAAGAAAACATAGCAGTTAAGTTTTGTCATATACCCAGTCCTTCTTTCTTCTGCCCCACTAACCCGAGCATTGCTCCTCAAAGCCAATACACAAGTGGTTGTTTAAAACTGAGATGGTGAAGTGCTGCTGGTAATTTCCACAGAAAGGTGTATTGTTGTAACATATGGGATATTGTCCATGCTTCTTGCTTCTTCAAGGAAGGCAAGAAATGATGGCCCTCCTTCTTGGTTATAAATGTGTTTCATATACTGACCTGCAGGTAAGTCTGTCCTTAACTTAAACAACTTAAAGTTGTGAAGATATCTCGAAACAGTTGATACTTGGGATATTTGCTAAAATTTCTCTCATTCTTGTAGGTCACGCTAACAAGGAAGAAAAAACAAAAAAGGTGAATTGCAAATTAACTTGCCACAAGACAGTTTCACACTGTTACAACTTTACATTACAACAAAAACTAAGAAACGTTACATCAGCAGTTACCACAGAATAACAGGATTTCAGATTGTCAGACAGTAACAGTCTGTCTCATGCATAATTTGGGACTATCAGACTGGTATAACTTTTCCAAATAAAGAAAGTATCACTATTTAAAATGAGTTTATTAACTTCCACCAGTTATACTCTGCTGAGCGGGAAAGTTTGAAACTTAAAATGGCAGCAACATAAACAGGTTTAAAAAATTAAAAACATGTAATTCTCATCTCAAATACTGAATTAACATGAAAGTACAAGTAACATATACATGTAAAAAATTAAATGCCTTCAATACCTCAACAAGGTGATATCCTTAGATACATAAAGATGTTCAGAGTTATCAGAGTGTCACTATCAGCTTTTTTTAATTATTTTTGCCTAAATTTCTCAAGCTCAACAGCTTCTGTTGATTTTTCCCATTGACCACTGGACTTTTGTTCATTGCTTCTGACATTTTCAAAAGTTCTTGTCACACTGGTTTGACCACTTTCAATATATATACAGCTAGAAGCTAAGGAAGGAAAGGATGGTAGTCATGAAGCAAACACTGCATTTTAAGTTTTATGAGAATATTATCAAGCAAAAGTACCCTTTCTTAAGTTCTGATTTGAACTGTGGACCTAAAACTTGCCGTTACAGAATACACACAGCCCCTCTGCAAAACAAAACTGACGTGGTAGAAAACTGATGCAAAGCGAGACTGGAAAACAAGTTCAGAGAGATAAATAAAAGGTGAAGAATGGTGTCTTTTAAAATTTATGATAGCAAAGCTAAACAAAATCTGCAACACATGCTCATTATCTATGCTTCTTACCTGTCCTAATTCCACAATTGCATAGCTTTTGCATTCCTTTTAGGTTGTACAACTCACATGTTTCAGCTTTCTGCTCAGAAGCAATTCCAGGCCTCTAACCAGGTAGAAAGTGCATAACTCCTACTTCACATGGATGAATCCTTTAGTCATTTTGTCATATCTTTTTACAGAACTGAAAGGGAGAAAACGTTCTGTGACTCCAAAGACTCACACCCATCATCATGTGTTCATTTTCTTTGCTTCAAATACAAAGCAAATACAAGCTTCGCTAAGTGAGTTGAGGTGAAGGAGATTTGACTTTCTCCTGTAAGTTGGTATTTATGCCCTGGATATTTTTAGCTCAAGTGTTATTCTTCAAAGACAAATTGTTTATGGTTAAAATGCTGATCTTATTTTATATTCTTTACCACTCTCCCCCATGCTGTTACTCACACATCTCTAAGCCTGCCTTCGTGTGACATTGTGAAAGGGCACAGAGGAGAACAAATCTGCTAGGCTACTTTACTGTATGCAACAATAGCTGGAGAAAACCTGCTAAGATACAAAATAAAGCCATTTTTCCTATTAAAATAAAAAAAATGGTATACTAGATTGGGAAGGAGATCAGTTTCATTCTTTTACCAATTCTAAATGTGATTTGTCCCACACAGAAGGTCTAATGTTGCCAAGAAAAAAAGAAGAAAAAAAAAAAGAGACATGAAGAAAGATACTCGCTACTCAAGATTTTGCTAACATGTTTTAACAATTATAGAATACAATGTTCTAATTAATCACCATTAATTATAATTCTAAAGCCTATTTAATAACAGTTATTGAAAAACACCTGTTGGTTCCTTGACTGAACACTTAAGAGAGACTGAGGCCTTTTTTAGATCAGAATAATCCCTTGGAAAAAACCACAATAGTGTGTGTTAATAGTTACATAAAAGTTTTTCCATAAGTGTGAAGAAGGTCAACAAGCAACAAAGCTACTGACAGAAAATATCGTTTTCTAGTGTTGCCTGGTGTCCACATGTTGTGTACAGAAGAATTTACAGCTTCTCCAGAATGCCTTAAATCAACAAAGGTGTAAATAAACTTTGTGACCAGAGTAACAGTTGTCATGTTTATACTGCATTTCAAATTGAAGCATTCTGCTTTGGCAGCCACTACAAATTCCACACGAGTCCTGCTGAAGTTCAAAGTAAAACGTCAGATACTATACCTCATAGAGATCCCAGGAGGCTTTTTGTCTGTTGCTTTTTCTGTGCTCCTCAGCTTTTTGTCCTGATCAGGCATTGTGCATCACTATTATCATTATGGAGCTAAAAAATCATTTCCTTAAAAACAAAGTAGATACAAAGAATTATGTCACTGCAGCAAAAGGAACACATTTACTTAGAGAACGATCTGATACCACTTTTAGAAAAAAAAAAACATAAACAAAACAAAATAACAGCTTTGCTATTTTCTCAGCATGAAACCTTGGGCATTATATCAGGATATCCTTTGAAATTCCAGATATTAGTAAGAAAGCTATTAAGCCAACATACAGAAACCTTGGTTTTCCAACATGTGTAGATAATGTTGCCTTGCTCTTTCATATATTTTTATTAGGATTTTTTATTAGGATTCTTCCTCTTCTTTCATCTTCTTGCCACTATTTCTCTCTGTGAATTGGCTCGTTATGTTACAGCAATGCTTACAGGCTAACATCAAGGTTGTCAACAACAAGCTGTTGTCCAGACAACAGAGAATATAATAATTATATCATCCAATAAACAAGTCAAATGAAGGGTAGAAAAATGAAGTATCTGACAAACATGCAGCAAGTTGAGAGAGGTGATTCTTCCCCTATACTTGACTCTCCTGAGACCCCACCTGGACTACTGCATCCAGCTCTGGGGTCCCCATCAGAAGAATAACAGGGACCAGTTGAAGTGGGTCCAGAGGAGGGGTACAAAGAGAATCTGAGAGCTGGAGCAACTTCCCTGTGCTGAGAGAAGCTGAGAGAGGTAGGGTTGCTTGGCCTGGAGAAAAGAAGGCTCCAGGGCCCACTACCTAAAGGGGCCTACAAAAGAGTTGGAGAGGGAGTTTTTACACAGGTGTGTGGTGCTAGGGCAAGGGGATGATGACTTTACACTAAAAGAAGTAAAGAAGTCAGGTTTAGATTAGATATCAGGAGGGAATTCTTTACTATGAGGGTGATGAGGCACTGGAACAGGTTGCACAGAGAAGTTGTGAACATCCCTGGAAGTGTCCGAGGTCAGGTTGGATGGGGCTGTGATCAACCTGGTATAGAGTGACAAGTGCCTCTGCCATGGCAGAGACTTGGAACTCGAGGATCTTAAGCTCTCTTCCAACCCAAGCCATTCTATGAATCTATGATTACACAGAAATGTTCAGCAGTTTAGAATCTAGGCCTTCTGAATGTCTTGTACCAAACCTACCTGATTTTCTTGCAGTGGGACACGCAGCTTCTTTTCACAGATGAGCAGATCTGTATGGCACGGCCTCATCAGGGCTATTACCCCTCATTAAATCCCTGAAGACAAACGTTCAGTATGTAGGTCTGACTTCCCACAAAAGCCCTGAGCTAGTCACTGGCACAGTACACACCACCTGTTCACTGAAAATCTTCTAAAGCCCTAGAAATATACAAAAGACATGGAAACAAGATATTCAAGAGGAATCTCTTGCTGCAACAAAAGCAACTATATTAATGTAGATCTTTCTCTGAGTGAAAAAAAAAAAAAAAGAATGGTCAGGCACAGGCTGGGGCTGTAGAATTATCCTAGAGAATTACAAATAGCTGTGGCATACAGCATTTTAATTTAAAATAGAGCATTTTAATTTAATACCAAGGATATAGTACCACTGTCTAATCCTTTCTACCTATTTTACTGTTCACTAAACATGGACTGTTTGGATGTTCCCTTTGGTGTGTCTTTAACAAGATTTTCTGTATCAAACCTGATGGCCTCCTTTTCTTGCTGTGCAGTATAGAAGACCTCTGCTACTGATTTTTATTTTTATTTTTCCTCTTCATAAGGCAAAAAAACTGGTCATGAAACAAAAGCATTGTAAACTACTAGAAGTTACTCCTCCCCAAATGAACATCAGAGTAATTTTTCCAGTTATACAATCTTACATCACAGAACTACCCAAAATGCAACTGGTGACAGTATGAACTCATGCACTGTATTAAATCCCTCTCGGAAGTGGCCTGTAAGCCCAGTTCATCCATGTCTAGTCTTTTAAACAAGCCTTTATCCTACCACAGGGAATCGTTGATCTGGATCCACAGGAAACCTCTCTGCTCTCTTTCATGCATCTGCTCAAGAAGGTTATTTAAAAACACCTCAGAACACCTCTGTGGCACCAGGGAATTAATTACCAGGGAATGAATACAAACAGGATTTGTTCTACCACTCAGCAGACAAAACTACTCAGTTCAGACTAAACTGAATGCAGTTTGCTCAAAGCATTTATTTCTTCTTCTTCAAGAGCATTAGAAGTTAAGAGAAGCCACATACATTGCTAAGCACATTAAGAATCCTCATGAGTAAGAATTTCCATGTATAGTTTCAGTGATATTCTTAGAACATCCCCCAATATCATCTACCCTGTCCATCTGGAATGTTACTGAGGCATGACATGATGCAATAAGCACCTCACATTTACACAGTAGGAAATACTGGGAAACTCACAAATTGTCTACTTGACTATATCTGCTTGACCACAGACAAGTAAGTTGTCCATGCTCAAACAGAGCTAAAATTTTCAGCATCCCGTGAAATCCTTGGATTAAATCTCTAAACTGCAAACAGCAAGATTCCCAGTACCGCTGAATTTTAATCCAGAAGCGTTATGTCTTTGTGATTATTTAGAACATTTTACAACTACATTTTACAACTGTCTACCAACTTTGCTTTAGGGCTGCCATTCCAATTCTTTTGCTGTTTCCTCTAACTCGGTAAAGATGAAATAGAGTATGAAGCTATAAAGATAAAATATGACTAATATTTTAAAGGTTTGTAGCCATTACAGAAGTTCCTGTGCAAAAATTAACCTGCTATACATAAAGCCAAATTCCCTTTACGGCTGCCGAGAATGAAGTGACACTGGTCACTCCAGGATACAGCTGTCACCCAGCTCTGAGGACCTGTCCTGAGGTTACCTGTTTCCTAGAGGCCAAAAAGTCAGCACAGGTCAGTAAGACCTTCAAGAAAGAGGCCAGCTTTGGCCACAAATTGACCCTGCACTGACCTCTTTAGTCAGTCCCGCATTATCTCAGATGCACAGCTCACTGGATTGGGAAACTGGATCCAGGTTACAAATAATCTCTCCTACTTTAGCCCTGATTACCTTGTCTCCAAAGTACTTCTACTGTACAAGGGCAGGGGCAGAAAGGAAGATTTATCCATGCAGCTTAGAGTGTTATGCCCTTCACCTTACTACAGAGATTAAACTAATTAATTAACAGCCAGCTGCCAGTGAAAATGGCTTTTCCCATTCCTTCCCTTCTCCTTCAGCCAGCAATTCTCTACTTCTTCAGCTGATCTGACCCAAACATGAGCCAGTTTAGAGAGCTAAACACACAGAAAACAGTACACTTCCATTTATACTGTTACTTTAGCTGACTGTTACAGTGGCCTGATGAGTGTTTCTGCTGACAGGGCAGGAAAGCACAGGTGTAAATCGAGGGAGAAGAGCAGAAACCCCCTTCCATCAGTGGTCAGTCATTAAATCACATTGGTATACTAGCACCATGTCCTAACTGAGGGGCTGACAAACAGAAACAACTCCATTTTCCTTCTATCAGCCAGAGACCTGAGAGAAAACAGACATTACTATTCCTTTACCTATTCTCATAGTTATTTGACTTCCTTGAAGTCAATGAGTAAGTTCCCACCCTGTGTTTCTTCTTTACTCGTGCCAGCAGAAATTTCCATGGAGCCAGGCTATTATTCACTGTCCTCATAAGTATCCCCTGCTATGACACCAGCCATGAGGAATGTGTAAGAAACACACCAAACAACACTCAGTTGTGCCAGATAAAAACTGAAATCAGACAACTCTTTTCAAGAACAGAGACACATTAAAAGAAAAATGTCTTTATAGCACAGTCTCATTTAATTCCATTTAAGACAATGAAATTAGAGCAATAGCATAAAATAAATAAAATGCATTCATTTTAATTGGGGATTTAATTGCATTTAATTAGTTATGTTGATTCAATTACATAGGAAGAGAGATGCATTCTGACAGCACTGGAATGCAGGAGAGGACAAGAAATGCTCCAAGAACCCTGTCAGAAATGAAAGAACCCACATGATGAGAAACAGGAGACAAAGGAATTACCCCAGACCAGATCTGTGTGGCCCAGTCTAGTATCTGTCCCAGATGACATAAGCACATAAGCTTCAGAGGGTGAAAAGAAGCCCCAAAACAAACAAAACCACAAAGAAGTGTCGGAGAATGTATCTACCCCCACTGACTACAGTGTAATGGTCTCTTCAATAAGAAGATTTCTTATAATCTTTAGTAGCAATAACTACTGGATACAGATAATTTGTAAGCCAACTAGTTGCTTGATTTTCCCTTAAAATCCTTTCTTAATCACTCCAGTGGCCAAATTCCACTGTCTAATCATACACAGGATAACAGGCTTAAGGTGGATAAAGTAGCAGTAGATACGTTGGCTTTAATGTGACTTCTAATGCTGTTGCTAGATAGGAATGTATCTAACACCCTATGTAATACCATAAGGTGGGTCAGATGAAGGTCAGGTGAAAATGCACTCCTTAAAAGAGCAATTGGAAATATATTATTTCTGTCAAAACAGAAATGGATTTCAAACATGGTCAAAACGATGGCAAAGGAAGCATCAAAGGTGATGAAAAACTCCCAAAAGGTATTTTCCTTATCTAGTCTGACGGGAAAAAAAGGGAATTCTGGCCAGCTTCCCCTCTTGTTCTCAAAGAGCATGGCAGTTATAAAGGATCCCTACCCATGATAGCCTGTGTCTAGGAAATCGTATTGAAGAACCCATACAGACAATGTTTGAAGAGTATTTCTTTCATTTCATTAAATGAACCAATATGGAAGTTTATGTGTTTGCTATACACAAAAACTTCCCCACACATATATGTGTCCCAACCTTTCTGTAATAACTTCTTCAGAGATTCTCTAAAGGTTAACAAGAATAAGATTCTCCCTGTTTTTCTGACAAATGAAAACATATAAACTACTGCTGTTTTGGGGTTGTTTGTCTTTTGCTTTTTTCTTTTTTGTTTTACCTCTGTACCACCTCACTCCATAAATGGCCAGGCTTATTCTCAGATTGCTGGGTCCACCAAGCGTTCGTCTCTTGGTTAATTTCCAGAGCATAGCTTTCCTCTGTGGAGTTTGCCAAAATCCACCCTGCTAAGCAGCAGTTCACATATGTAAAGAAAAAAAACACACAAAACCACAACACGACAAAACAAGAAAAAAAACCCAAACAAACAAAAAGACCACCACCGCCACCAAAAAAAAAATAAATAAATAAATTAAAAAAAAAAAAATTAGGGGATTTCTGAGGTCTAGTGAGCAGCTCAGTTCAATATCAACACGAAGGTCCTTGAAGTTTACCCTCTCCGCTCTCACTACCAAGCAGACCTTTATAGGGCATTATACCGCTATTACTGAGAGCCCCTGGGAATCACGAGATTGCTCAATGCCTACTGAAAGCCCAGACCTGGTGCAGCTGCAGGGCTGTGGAGCACGTCATGAGGTGGAACGAGAGGAGGATGGGGACACTGCACCGCCTTCCCTGCCCTCGACTGCAGTGGCCCATCCCTTGCCTCGCGTTTCCCTGCGCTCCGTCCCTCCCCTCCCCTGCCCTGCCCGCGGTGCCTCAGCGCCGCGCGCTCCCCCCGCCCCGTCCCCGCTCACTCCGCGCCCCAACCCGGCTGCGCCAATGCTCGCTCCGCCTGGACGGGACGCCCGGACCAATCGCCTCCACTCTTCTTGGCCCGCCGGCCAATCGCGAGCCGCCGTGCTGCACGGTGCCGGCGTTCCCTGGCACTGCTTCCGCCCGGCGCCGTCGCCATGGGCACCGGGACGCCCCGGCCGGGCCCGCCCCGCAGGGTCCGACCCCAGCACGCCCCGGGAGGGGCAATGAAAACAGAAGTGGCTTTAATAGAGTCCAGGAGATTGTTTATTGCTTTTACCAACTTTCTGAAACGTTACAAAAGATAATTTTATTCTAGCAGTAATTAAAACAACACAAAGGCTGAATCTTTCACATTAAAGACAAGTCTGAGAGTTGTGTTTTCTGTATAAACTGAATATTGATTCTACAGTTGGAATAATGTTTTCATTGCTTTGGATTTGTTTATAAAGTAAGAAAACGTCACTGTAATTAGAAAAGCAGTCATAAAAAATTCGAACCATACAGTATGTAATCACATTTCAAATAAAGAATATTAAAATCAAAACTGCAGTTCAGCTGCAAAAGCTGAACCTGGAAGACACCTTTGCACAGGAGCATCAGCAACAATAGAAAGGAAAATACTAGAAATTATGTGTCTTTCCAATAAAATCATTTAGAAAAGTATCGATTTTCAAACTCATTCATTATTCCAAAGAAATGTCAACAGATACTAAATTCAATATGAAAGTGTCTTTAGGTAAAGTTCAACGCCAACTACAAAGTCCTATAAGTTTTCACTAAAAACATTATAAAATAAAATTGACAAACTTACTGAGCAATTTGCTTTATTTATAGCACTACACTTACGCTGACTCAAAGCTGTGTGCATCTACAGTCTTGAAATTTGCCATAAAATAAATTATTGTTGGTATAAACAAAGTATTTCCCACGTTTTACTGTACTTGATAATTTCGTCCTAGATGAGTAATTAAAACATTACTAATCATAAGAAAGCAAAAAGAAAACTAAGCTCGCTGTGGTGCTCGCCTGACAGATTACACTTGTGAACTGAGAGTCATGAACCATTTCCTTTATGATTTACAGAACCTATGTACAAGACAAACCCTTTAGAGCGGTGCAGGCTCTGCGACGTGACATCCCTTTGTTGCAGAAATATTTTACAGCCTGTCGAACCTGCCTTTGCAAAGGGCACGGATTAGGAAGTGACCGTATAAAGACAGAGATGCAGGTGAAGCAAATGATAACTTACGGGAGAACTTTCATTAAATGAAGAAAAAGCGGCCAAGATACTCGGTTGAAAAAGATCCCAAAACCATTAGGGCACCAAGTTCTACCCTGACAGGTTTTATGCTGACAAGCTTGGCAATTTGGAACATTTCATGGAACAACTGCATAAAATATTATGTTATAGCTGCAAAATTAGTCTAGGAGGAAATTGTTGTTAACTTGGGCATATGTAAACAGAATGAAAAACGTGTCACTGTAATACATATGAAAATAGTAAGAATGAGTTTTCTAGAATATAATTTAAACACAGAACTGCATTTTAAGTGATACATTTTAGATGATAATTTAAATGGAGTGGTCAAAATTAAGACCTACATTTTATGTAAACATTAATACTTATAAATAAATTAGAAAAAAAAAAGGAAAAAGAAAAAAAAAAAAAAAAGAGGGACTTCCTGAGGTGGCTCTGCAGCCAGGTACACAGTAGCACTAAGCTCCATTCCAGGAAACCAAGGCATCTATAAAAAGTGCAGGGTTGTTTATTTTCCTCTAACTGTCGGAATGGAAATCCATTGGCGTAGTTTTTACAGGGCTTAAGCCCTATGAAAAAAAAAAAAAAAATCAGTGCACAGCAATTATCACTGCTCTTTTGCATCCATTAAGGCAAAACATATATCTACATACAATAAACTACATCCTTAGCTGTCTTATTTTAATACTATGTGTGATTTTAAAGCAGAGAAGGTGTAAAATGAGCAGTGAATCATTTAACCATACATCAGCAACAGGGATTTATGCACTTAATACCAGATCTTCTCCTGTTCATATGGCAAGAAAGTGCAAGTATAACTATTGCCCAAGAACACTGGAACTAAAGGTCACTGTAGACCGGTTTGCCAAGTCATGGTATTTCTGGCACTGATTAAAATAACTGTACAATTAAATAAATACTGTAATTAGACTTGTGGGGCTTTGGTTTTGTTTCCTTTCAACTTTACTCAAAATACACCCATTTCCTGTAATATTGACCAAAACTTAACCATTCTGAAGTAGGAGCCAAATACAAGGTATGCAGCACCATGGAACCCTGATTTCCAGGATTAAAGAGTTAGAAATCCAAGAGGATTTGTAGTAATTTTTTGGGTCTTTGGAAACTGTTGCAGGAGAGTGAACACAAAGTGTAAAATACTACTGAGAGGACTGAAGTATTGGATTGTGGATGATGCTGCATAAAATGCTCAAAGTATCTCTTCCCTCCTTGATTCAGAACAAGAGGTACTTAGTAGTCAACTACTGACATGCAGATGGTGCTGTTTAGGATTTTTTTTAATAATGTAGAAAATTTTGAGAAACCATCTGCTGTAGTTTCATTGTTATCTCAGTTTGATCAGAGGGAAACCATGGGCTATTTTCTGAAAGAGCACTAAGTCAAACTAAGGCACAAGCTACACTATTATTTAAGAATGCAGGTCATTCATTACACAGTATTGGTCAAACTGGTAATGCAGACCTCTCTTGCTTTGCCACTGACCTGAGCCTGTTATGACAGTTTGGATACCATTATTCATATAGCTGTACACTACAATTTCCTTTCTTTAAAATGTCTTCTCGAAATTCAGTTAAATGAAAAAAGGAAAGAAAAAAAATTAAATAATTGCATTATGTTTAAAGGGAACAGTAACAGTCCATGTAATGTAAATACTATTTTTAAATGTTTCTATTTATTTCCACTGATTGCTTTATTTTTGTAATATACAATAACCCTCTCTACAGGTGACACTTGGCTGAAGAGCAAAATTCCACCTCAAGTGGTATTTTCACATAAAGTCTGCCCTCCTCCAGAATCAGCTCCTTTTGCAATTGCTGAGAATTTTATCACTTGGTCCATGGTAAAACTCCCAACTCTGCCAAAAACAGAATTAAGCAGACAGCATCTTCTAGTATTAAATGAGCACAGATTCTAATTAAAGCCATTGTAATGCATTCAGAAAGGGCTAGAGGCAATTCAGAATGTAAAGAAAATGTTGGAAATTAAAGCCAAAAAACTAAGACATAAGGCAGAAAAATATTAAGAATGGAAACTGCACAGGTAAGTGATCAAGATTTTCATTTATATATAAAATTCTCATTATTTCAAATATTATAATGCTAAACACTAGAACTTGAATATGTAAGTATAATAAATGCACTGACTGCATCTTTATCAGTGGAGTCCCCAAAAAATCCCATTTACTTTAATAAATGAATATTTATTTTTTTCAATTCATCTTACATGATAGAAATTTATACTAATTAAATAAATAAAGTGTTTAAAAATAAGTTGGTGTGCTATCATATATGCCCTTTACAACGGAGAGGATCAGAACTGTACATACAAATACCACAAGCAATTAGTAATCCATAAAATAATACTGATCACAAACCTATTCCAGAACTGAGCTACAACTAATTTAATCAAATACACAGTAAATTTAAAAATGTATTAACCAAGAAATATATTTGTTGAAGATATGAAATACTCCAAAATCTTAGAGCTGAGTAAATCAGACACTGCAAATCTATGGGAAAAAAAATGTAAGTAAAAACAGGAAGGAAAGAATCCAAGAGTACTGACGTGGTAAGTACTTATCATTTCCTATAGACCAATTGCTGCCTGTAATCCAATTTATATTGTGTAAACATGGAGTGTCCAGAATGGCAAATACTGACTTGGGATTGTAACTACCATTACTGTATTCATACTGCTACTGGACAATAATGAAAACTCGAGAGAATTCAAAAAACCAAAGAAAGCAGCACACCAGGGTATTTAGATACATTTTAAGGCTTAACTAATCACCTGACTTAGGGCTCTAGGCCACGTCTGTAGAGTAGGAGAGACAGAATCCAGAAAACACTAGGATGGAGTGGAGACATAAAACACAGTAGTTCTTGTCAACAGCACATTAACATTTGTTCTATGAAACCACAAAAAAAGTATACCCTGCAAAAACAAGCACTAATCGCCTGCATGGAAAACAAAACTTTTGTAGCACACATTATAAACAGAGGTATTGCAAAATTTTAAGCAATGTGGACCAGTAATCATCAGCAAAAGCTGATGTAACTCTTCTGCACATACGATTATTGAAAATAATAAGCATTCATTACAGTCTTCCTATTTAAAAATGAAAATAAAATTTCCAATAAAATAAATAGCTGAAGTGTGATTACCACTCATCTTATTTGCTGGGAAAATCTTTGCATTATGCAAGCATATCTACAGTGCCCTAAACAATGGCAGAAATTAAATATATGTTGCTCCTTAAACTGGAAATCACACTTCCATGGTATAATATCCTACAGTGATATATATACACACACAAATACAAGCAATTCCCATTGGTTCCATTCTATAAAGACGTTTCAGCATCCACGTATCTCACAACATGTGAATTTTCCACTTCTACTTTCACACTTTCTGGTTTTTCAGGGCTGTTTAAAAACAAAGAAGAAAATGTAAGGCCTGGCTCATTTTAGGAAAGGTTAAATTTCAAACGTTTTATACCTCACAATGAACACTGAAAGTATTTACATAAGGATGCTTTTATGATGAGGCATTTCTATTACATTTTAGTAATTGTTAAACACTATTCACTGGAACAGTACAAACTTAAAAGAGAGAAAACACCAATATCTCATTTATAAATACCATATCCAATTCCACTGCTTTTATATTGATTTGAAACTGTTCATGCCAAACATCTTTAAAAACAATCCCCCAACACAGCCTGCAAAACTGTCTAGGTAAAAATACTCAAAAATACCTAACAAGCAATATTACTAACATTTCTTTATTCTTAGACAGAGAAACCATCTGTTCACAAGAACAGGAGGACATTTCAGTCTGTTCAAAAGGGGAAACCACACTTTCCAACAACAGCAGAGGACAGTAAGAAACCTGTGTAAGTGTCCATTTAAGTGAAGCAGAAGACCCTAAAGACAAGTGGCAGCTGAAAAGAGACACTGTGAGGGACACAGACACTGAACAGTGCCTAACTGAAGGACAGTAAGGAATGTCCCAAGGTAGTTTGAAGTCACTAGAAGATGAAATGGAACAGAATAATAGGGAGGATGAGTTTCAGAAGATATGACACATCTGTAGAGTTGCTCTTTAAGGAAAAAAATACATTAGAAATTCATGCAAGAGAAAAATTCTGTGTCTCCTTAGAAAATACAAGTGTGCTGGGAGTCCACAGAGACTGTAAATTATGATAGATGGTTGAGGTAGAAAGAAAAAGCAAACTGGATCGATTCAGAAAAGGCAAAAAAAATTCAGAAATTTATCTTTTTAAAAATATATGATTTTTAATAAATCATGCCAACCCACAAAACATGTCATCTGGAATTATAAAAATATGCCTCCTTTGAACTGCATTAGTATTTGAATATAAATCTGAAAAAAAGTGCCTACAGAACAATTTTTACCACAGCACTAAATGTCTGTCTGTACCACTAGATGAAGACAGTTATACAGAAAAACCTTAGTAAAACTGAAAAGAGTAATTAACTGGAAATGACTTTTGAATGACCAGTAGTGACACCTCTGAATGTCATCAGGATGCAAAGAAAGTGTAGCAAATACCTCAAAACAGCAACCAGTTGAGTTAAGGCTCAAGAAGTCTGCCTTTCAACACTTTCCAGACTAGTGCAACATGAGATTGCCTGTTAAAAAGCTGGTTTCTGGCACCAGTGGTTTTTATATTCAATTTGTAGTTTTACCAAGTGTCCTACCAACATGGAATTTTTACTGTACTAAGCTCAAGCAGGGTATGTTATGGAATCAAAGGGAAATGTCTTATAGCAAAACATAACAAATAGATGGAATAATGAATACAAGGCTTAAGCATAACAAAAGGCACTGCAAACTGGTCAGAAACCTGATTTGCTAGCATTGCATATATCTCCATACTAACTTAACCTACTCAGGAAACAGGAAAGTGAGAGATGAAATTGTACTAACTTATAACTGCCTGAAAACCAAATCTAAACATCTTAATTCTTCTGGAAA
This sequence comes from Phylloscopus trochilus trochilus, assembly GCA_016584745.2. Classification (NCBI taxonomy): domain Eukaryota; kingdom Metazoa; phylum Chordata; class Aves; order Passeriformes; family Phylloscopidae; genus Phylloscopus; species Phylloscopus trochilus. The sequence goes on from WQNJ02000546.1 coordinate 39,638,886, forward strand.
ACAAAATACAGGCCTGTATCTCTTCAAGCCTTATCCACCCAATGGCTATCGGACAATGCACTAGAATCATCCAGGAATTCTGTAATGGGCTTCTGAGAATTTCGCAAGAAAGAAAAAAAAATCTATTAAATAAGGAGGGTATGGTGACACACATACTCTCTTATCTCCTTAATACCTCTTATTATTTGTCTTCTTGATGGTCTCGCTCGTGCGGTACTCAAGTTTTTGAAATGTTGTAATTAAACATGTTTTACAATTTAAAAATGTTTAAACAATACAGCCTAGACATTCACTGGAACTGGTGCCTGCACTGATGAGCCTCTTAAGCTTTTCCTCTTACAATATACCTCAAAGCTCTTTCTCTGTCTCCTTTACCTTTTGGTTAACCTGCTGTCTAGCCAAAACAAAGCAAATTCGCATGCCTAGTTTGGAGCAATGCATGTGATTAATAGACAGATGGTGTACAAGTGCTAAATCACTGCTAGTGTTTCCAACAGTGCCTGAGATGGCTTGGACAGAGCCGTGAACAGAGTAGGAACATTCCAGCCTTGGACAGCCATGGCACATTCCCTCCTCACCTTTGTAATTTTATACAAAACCTGACAATTTTGTATCTCTGAAATATGTCTTCCTCTGACAGAGCTGATTGAAAGGAATCACCCAATAGAAGATGCATACAATAGACAACAGATTGCTTAGGTTTAGTTTTCTGAGGCAAACATGCCCATTCTCCCCTTTCCTACATAAAAACTACTAAGCAATAGCTGCATGGACGTGGAGCAGTCCACAGATACCAGTCCCTACAAATTACAAGCCTTTCAGGAAGTTGGGAATATTCTGCTTAAATATTCATGTTTTGGCTTGTTTCCCTAGATAGATTCAGCCAGACAGGGAAAAAATTAGGATAGAAGAGCAGCATGATTCATCACACTCAAAATTCATTCTTTGATGGGGAGCTTCAAGAGAAGAAAGGCCAATGGCCAGCGTAGAAGATGCATGTCAGCTTACAGGCAATGTCCACAGCACTGAGGCCTCATGATCTGTCCATGTACTTCACTGAAGTATATTTCATATTCAGTGAAGATAGTATTTGAGACAGGTTTAATTTTTAGATATGAAAAATGAGTTGAGGAAAAGCAATCCAAGCAACGCACTCACCCACAAAAACAGGGCAGATCCTAGGCCAATACAAAACAGCAATGAAAGTGATGGATTTACCTTTTATTCTTGGTGGAATTTGTATTATTGAGGATCAAACCACTCCCATGCTCATGTACACTCTAGTATTAGAAACCCCAAGCTCATCAGAGTAGTAAACACTTGTATTAAATAAATATATAGTAATTTTAAAATTACTATTTAAAATAACACATTTAATAAAATAGTAATAAAATAATTTCTCATTGAAATTGATAAACTTCAGAGTAAAGAGGAAAAATTAAGCTCAAATTCTTCTAAAGTAAGAAGTCAGTAACTCAGATTTATAAGCCACATATACTCATTTTTTAAGATACGTTTCAATAAATACAAGTACAGCTGCTAAACACAAGATGATAGTTAGAAAAGGCGTGAGTAATTATAGCTACCTCAGGTTAGCTCTGGTTACTTTGGCATTCTCAGTACTCATGGCAAGAGCCTTCCACTGTGCAGTTTTGGCCATTTCGTCTGATATGTTTACAACTGAGGGATCAGTGCTAAAGAACAAACATACTTTCTGGTTAGTATTCAATTCCTTGCACCACTATTATACTTACTGTCACTCATCATTTACATCAGTTGTGCCTTCTTTCAATATTTACACAGCCACAAGTTGAGTTCATCTCTTAAAAGTATAATTCAACGAAAACCTGAAACTTTAACTCACTAGCACTAGCATAATTACATAGCATCTCAGAAGTTTTTTGCATAGGTAACAGTAAGATATTGAGAATACTTGAGAGGTAACCCATACCTAACTTCAGGAAATTATTCTGTATGCCCAGAAATAATAAATTGAATCACACCGTCATGCTAAGGCTTTCATGAATCAGTTACTTTAAATGGCTTCTAGGAAATAATCAAGGGCAAAAATTTAGCAAAGGTTAATGAAATTTCAAAAATTCAGGTGAGATTTGAAACTCTTAAAAATCTAGAAATTCCAATTATCTTGACAGATAAGTTTTTCTCCTTGAAAGCTTTATCAGATATTTTGCAAGGTTCTTTTGCCAGACCACCCCCCTCCCAAGTGCTTATCACAAGAATAAGTTTACCCTCACAGATGTTAAGTTTTTAAAGCCTATTTCCACTTTTGTCCTCCACACAGTTACATATTATAGTTACAGCAGGCTTAGGTGTTGCCTGTAGGTCTGTTTTCTGTTCTGTTCCATATTTAAGCTTCAGAATCTACCCTAAGTCATCTGTAAATTTTTCAAATGGCAGAAAACACTTTCAAAGCCATTTTTCCTCAGGGACCCCCACAAGACATAAGGCAGCAGAACACATACAAAACACAAGCACACATTTGATGAACTCACAGCTCTACTGTGAGAGCAATTAGCAACTCAAATTTTTTTAAAAAGCTTTAGCATTTTCATTTGAGTTGTTTAAGTCTGATTAACCCTGCTCTCAGAACAAAAAACAGCGCTCCACAGGAATATCTGTATAATCCAAATTTCTGTCTGTTCCCAACTCTCATCAGGGCATACCTGGTACTACCCAAGATCCACAGGAAAGCCAATTTTTAATCTACAAACCCTTAGTATTAGAGAAGAAAAGAAAACCTGTAAGCTAAATATCTGTCACATCTTCAGGTTGTGTTGGAACAGTTGAGAACACCTGACAGCTATCTCAGCTAAATACAACCCCAGTAAGGCAGACACCAACTGAGACAAAATGCCCACCAAAGCTGAAAGAATTTCTATGACTGAAATTCCAGTGCTTCCTTTTTTTCTGGAAGAAAACCTATTCTTACATTTATGTTCAGAAAATAACCTTTTAAAGTAAAAATGGTTTCCTGTAAAATGGTTTTTTTGTACCACAGAAATGACGACTTTAGTCCTCGCTAAGGTAAACCAAATAATTGCACACTTAGATTTCTTCTGAACAACCCAAGTGGCTGGCAAACACATGGCTCAACTGATGCTATTAGTTGCTTAATGCTCAGTATTTCATGCACAGTAGCACACAAATATTCATAGAAACTGACCAGGGATGCTTCTTCACCTTTAGTACAGCTGCTCGAAATTGAGTCATCTGATCTGTACAAGATGGTCATGTAAATTTATAATTAAGATGCAGTTTTAAAGAACAATGCAATATAAAAATACTAATGTAGCACCATGAGATATATCTTCATATTTCCTAATCACGGCTAAGTTACCAGCTTGGGGGAAAAAGTGATTTCCACTCATACACAACCAACTTAATATAAAGCAAATTACAGCCTCTGATAAAAACAACTTTTAAAGAGACACGTTATTTTATACCTGTATTTCAGGGATTTTACAGGAAAATCCAGATTTGCTTCTCCATATGCAAGGTTTACACTGTCACTGTCTGAAAACATTCTCTCTGCTTCCTGTAAATTCCAAGTAAGAAGATTGTAGAATTACTCACATAGCAGAAAACCATGGTAGTATCTCAAGTAATTCAGTTATTATCTCAAGTTATTCAAGTTATATGACAGGTATTCCATAGGGGTAAGAGGCACTTCTGTGTAGGTACTGCAGTTGAATGCAGGAGACAGAGCTTATGAACTCTCCTCTTGGAAGTGTTTTAGTAAGGCATGGGACATGGGAGACTGGGGAAGGAGGGTGTTAAAAGCTTGGCAAGGAATTCATCTAGGTGGTGAACAGCAAGGCAAGACTTTCATGGAGGTGTTACAGAAGCTATCTTACTGTACTATTGGTAACTAGCCTTTGCACTTAATGACAGCTTCACAAACACACAAGCAAAATGTCCCTGGTATTATGAACACTTTTGTGACCAATTTAAGCAGAATAAAGAAATCCTACTCCACCACTTCCCTCTCCCTCTTCTTTCTCTCTTGTTCTCCATTTTCTTTCCTTCTAATCTGATGAAAGACAAAAAACCCAACATTTTTGTGCTAACAACTGCTTCTTTCCACTTTACTTGAAAATTTTGATCACAAATAAGAATCATAGTTCATAATAGTATAATTGAATCAGTGACTTAATTACTTAACCACCAGCAACAGTCTCTCTAGTAAAGAATTTCATCTCATTAGGGAAGAATGTCAAAAAGTGTATCTGGTACATAAGGTCATATTCTCAGGTCACCTAAAATTCTTTTAAATTGCATTAAGTGCTTCCTAGAAATTTACAACATGCTCAGTTTCATTGTTTTTACACTTACTTCTTTCTCTTTTATCTTTTTATCATCTTCTGTCTTCTTTTTACTTTCTGGCATAAGATCATCAAGCCAGCTAAGCTCTTTTTTGGTGAAACATAAATCCATGAGCTTGCGAACGAACACTAATGCTAGAACCTAAAGGGAACCACAGACAAAATACTTAATATTAAACTATTCAAATGAACAAAAATGCACACACACTTTCAGTACACTCAGAATCTCTAACTGAAGCCCTTTTTTCTACTACTAGATTTTATCTTACCTCAAGATAAATAATTTCCACTTTAAATAACTATTCACAACTGAATTGCTTGTATTCAGAAAATGAGAAATCTTTGTGTTTCAAAAGTGAACAGCTTGTACTACAGGGGATTTTTGTTTCTTTCCCACTCCCTTCTTACTTAAAGGCAGCAAACATCTTCTGAAGAGGCCCCGAATAATATGTGTAGTCTTGTACAAAAACTATTATTCTGGCAAAACAGAAAACTTACCATCATAGGGAAAACAACAGCAGCTGCAGAGGCTTTAATCACCCACAACAGAATTAGACAAGTGAGCTGAATGACTGTAAAGATATGGACCTTCCAGAGTGGCACATAACGTAGATAAATCAGGTCAGGTTGATGTTTGGCAGGCATTCCAAACAGCTTTATACGATCAAAAAACTGCATGGAAAATAAAATCATACTTCAGTTAATCATTTTTTGCCTCTCCAGAACAAAATAAACATTTTTAGGGGGCTACAGAAATGTAAGATAATCCCAAATAAAATACTAATGAAAGACAGTGAACATTCAAGCAGGTGGAACTGGGGGCTGTTTTGCAGGGGTTGTCATCCCCCACCTTTCACCAGTAGCAAAAAAACCCGGAATATTTCAGAAAAGTTGTTTCTTAGCTACACTACTGAAAGAATAAATAAAAAAGAATCGACAAGTGAAGACAAAATATTGTAAGAACAAATACCTGAACATCACACTCCTGAAATTATCCTACATGCTATTGAGACAACATGGAACAATGTTATTGTGGCTCACATAATGTGGAGTGTTACAGTTTCCTTTTCATTCAGTGTTAAACAAAAGCAAACTGCTCATTAAAATGAGACTTTACCTGAATGCCTTTTAATGAAGATACTCCCATGTAAAGAAAGACACCATACAAAACTGGCATTGGAATAAACTGAGGAGGAAAAAACACCCGAGTTAAAAGTAGAATCAACATGACGTAAGAGAGCAGTCTGTATCAGTGAAAGGCACAGACCAAGTAATTTTTTACTTTATATTTTGCTTAAGTGAAATTTGAGGGCCTTTATTTAAAGGAATACATATTTATCATTGAGTAGCAAAAAAAATCTAGAACCAAGGCTATCACTAGGATAAAGAAGTAATTCTGCCTTGACTGCCCATTCACTCAATTTTCTAGGTTGAAACCAAAATTTCTATTCATGGTAAATATGCTGCTTTATATTGCTATTTGATAGAAACTGTATTAAGACTACTGTATTCTGTACAACTCCATAAAGTTGCCACATTAAGTTTTACTTTTGAACACTTGCATATCTGGACCAGACAATAAAAAACCTCACCATACCAACTGAGCTATGAACATCTGCTAATTATTCAGAGCTAAGTTTTGCTCCAATAAAAAGACCAATATAAAGCTTATTAAAGATAATACTTATAATAATTTAAATTGCAATATATAATAGACAGCTTATATAATTTTTTACAGTGCAATTTTGTAATTTTTTTATATGAATTAAAGCTTACTAAGTTGATAAAGTTGTCCACTGATTTTAGTGGCACTTGCATCAAACCTCTACAGTGAAGCCCTCTTTGCTCCTGAATTCATTAAGCTTCCAAGTGAAGGACAGCCAAGATACAATGTGAAATCTTAATAAAAACTGCTGCTACCAAGACTGGAAAAAACCTTTATTTAAACAGTGTGAGCTAAAACTATGCCTGAGGGATTCATTATTGCATGTGTGTGTGTGGCTAGTGTCTTCCCTGTAAGTTCTGTAATTTGATATAGCATCTTCTACTGCATTAAATCAGTATAAATCCACACATGGAACAAAAGCACAGCAACTGACAGATGCAAGGCTTTGTTCTCCTTACTTCTTTTGAACAATATCAGTCATTCACACTGAAAAAGAAAAACATTTCTTGAAGAGCAAAGAGTAATAATGCCATTCCTGTTACCTTGGGTCCATAAAATAAAAAGTATTCACCTCTAAGAACAAAAAGTTAAAATACAGGGTTTAAAACACTTTGCTTCAGCAACTAGCACTTTTAATTTTTGCTTTTGAGCAATAATAAATCTACTTCAGTATTTCTGCTTTTGATTCTGATTATTTGCATTATACAGCTGAGCTCTTGATAAATTTTTAATGAGAGATTGTAAAATCTGAATACTTATTTTTAGTAACTGCTATGGCCTTGTTCTTTTCAGACCTTTACATTCTTTAATAGGCATACAAATGGTCAACTATTTAAAATTTATAATAAATAACTACTTATTAAACTATAGCTGTATGTTTACTGGATTATTCTTTCCCATTATCTAAATTTGAGAAGCTACATTTCTTCCAATATTACTTGCGATATGTTTTTCTTTAAACAGACTTTTACAAAGTTCTTTAGAAATACCAGCAGTTATGCAATATCTGCATTTCTGGCAACAAAAAGATAGTTCTTTCATTTCTCCTTTTAACTACTGGATTTGAAACAACAAAGTAAAAGTTCAACAGATTTTAGTAAATCTGAATTGAGTAATTTTCTTCCAGAAGAGTCTTTGAAAGGTCACTAGGGATATAAATTAAGAGCTAAATTGTAATCTGATGCTACAACACAAAGTGCAAAATCCCCATTACACTGTGACGATACATAAAATAATCTTGACACTCTAAAAATCAAATGAAGTTTAGTATGCTAAAGAACAAGAAGTGAAAATTGTCATTTCTCCCTTTTAAAGCAATGTTTCTGTTCCTTCTGCTACACTATATTACTTCTGCTCAAGTAACTTGACTTCTTTATCACACTCCTTTTCTCTCTCCATTTATCCACTCACATAAAAAACTGCAGGTTTTAGGTAACATGAAACTAAAAAAATATCTAGCAAGAAAATCAGGTCACACAGGAAATGGTTGCTTTCTTCACTACTCACTACATTCCTAGCTTTCTCAGATTTCATTTTCTTCTACCCTCCCGTATTGTTTCTATTCAACTAACACCTGTTGTTAAAAAAGCAATTTGAGAATGAGTCCAGGCATATCTTACTTAGCAGAACTTTCTCCCATTATGAAATGCTAAATCACAACATCAAAATCAAAAGCATAAAGAAAATATTTTGGGAAAACTGTCTTTTACCTTTAACACAGAGGTCATGGACACTGACATCCCCATCAGCACAAAAATCATCAATCCTGTCACTCGCTGCTCCCGAATTCCCAAAAACTTTGGTTGTTCTCCTGGTGCTGAGCACTGAGATTCAACTTTCAGGCTGTTAACATGACTTATAGACAGGACAGTTGCAGCAACAAACCACGGTAAGCCCATGAGAGAACATATTCCCAACATAATACCAACCATGAGCAGATCAAGATGATAACCACAGCCTTTCTGTAAAATTAAGCAAATAAATAACTTGATATTTCTATTTATATGATACCATATTTCTAATTCAGCAGGTGAATAACCTACACCTACAAAAGTCAGATACTTTGAGAGTGTCCACAAAATTGTTTGTTCTTCCTTAGTCAATTTATACTTATATTTAGCAGCTGACGATCATTTCACAAATTTGCAGAATGAATTTGATTTAAAGTAAATCTGACTTACACAACATAAGACTTCCGTAAAAATTACTTTTACCTTCAGTTTATGCTCTTTCCTGTTTACAATAACAGCTGTTATTTGTTGATCCATGAAAATGAGAATGGTACAGAGTAAAGCAGGAAGAGCAGCAATCAAGAGTGTCCACCAAGGATTGCCTCCAAGAGGATCTATGAACCATCCTCGGTCTTTTCGGGTGGGCTGGAAAAAAAATCCAACCCATCAACAATGAGAACTAAATTACTAAAATAGAATGCAGATCTTATCACGACAAACAGCTTCAATGAACAACAGATCAGTCTCTTAAGTATACATTTAGGTTTTTTTCCAATGGCTTTGACCAAAAACTGATTTAGCTGTTACAGGTGAGCATGACATTTATATGGAAAAGATTAAAACAAATCCATTCAATTCCTTCATTTTGTATGTTTGCACAAAAGGATGCTTCCCTTTCATGGTAATAATATAAAACATAATTTCTTTTGTCATTTGAGACATCCAAAACAGAAAAACTACTTGATCAACTACATTGTAATCAAAAAATAGAAATTTCTGTTTCTATACAACTCAATTGTTCTACTGTTCATAAAACTGCAAGCATTTTATAAGTTAAGTTTTTTAAAAGGTTTTGTTTCTTACTTCAAACTTCTCTGGAACATTAAGCTTAGGAGAAGGTATTCCTACAAGATAGTCAATCACAACCATAATTACTATGGTCAGAAATACTGCGAAGTCACTGATGGTGGAACGCACCTATAAAGAAAAGACTTGTGTTAAGTCTTGCTTTTTCACTGTTATAATTTGCATGTGTAGAAAGACTATTTTCTCCCCTATAAAAAAATGAAGTTTATTTATATTATACTACACCATGGAACATTATCTACTTTTTCTTGTTACTTTAAAATTTAAGCTGCTGACCCACATAGTATGAAGTTGCAGAAGACAAGTATTTCGTACAACTGTTCACTCATTTAAAAGTGGTCTACTGCCAGAGGAAAAATTACTTCAAACAACTCCATCATCTTTCTCTCCCCTCAATCCTATTGGGAAGCTTGGCCATCACAGCTACCCTTGGTACCTTAGATCAGTAATATTCATACATTTCATATTTTAATTGATAGCAGGGGGATAATTTGCAATACATTCATATTATGAAAGATAACTTTATTAAACTTTATTAACGTATAGGAAGACATTACAGGGATGAGTTGAGGTTTATAGCAGATCTAACCACTTCATTTTGCCTAGCAGAAGTTATACATAAATCAGTCTAAGAAGAATCATCACATTAGGATCCATTAGAAATGGTAATCCCCTGAGGAACCACTCGAAAGCAATTAATAAATAGTTTTGTATGGCTAGGTGAGGAAAAGAGCAGCAATATTGTCTCTGCTAATGATACCTGGCAATACTGATTAATTTGGGGAGATGGACTGCTTAGGTCTTTCAAAGTTTAGAATATCTTGTTGTAACTCTACAAAAATACAGAAAAAACACCGAATTTTCTGCAGGTGATTTCTTTCCTCAAAAGTCAAAAATTTTCTAATTATTAGCTGACTGTGGGGGTTTATTCCTTTCCTGTCTTAAAAGAAATCTCTCAAGATAGAACTCAACTCCATTAAATTATACCAAGGTATATATTACAAGGTAACCATAGTTAAGTCTCTAATCAGAATTACCTTAGTTGGGAAATAGCGTTTGGTCTTGAATTTCTTAAGGAAAGAGGAGAGGAAAAATGTTGCGAAAAATAGTATGACAGACCAGAAGAGAACATCTGGAATATATGGTCCGTGATGGCCACAAGCTGATCCATGAAACACACCATGATGTTCTATACATTCCTGCAAAGAGAAAAACTCTTCATATGTCTATGTTTTATTCATTCGCTATATTCAACCAAGCTTCCAACTTTTCTATATAAAACACATTTGAGAACATTCATAATTCCAAAAATTCTTTCCTTTATCATTGCCTCACCCTGAAAAAGCCAGACATGTGTGCTGTCTGTTCCAGAAAAGCCGCAGTAGCCACCACTGATTATTTCAGGATGCCGAAATGCTGGGAGATGCCCATTAAGAAACTACTTCTTTATGGTCACATTACTTTTATTCTGTTTTTCAAAGCATTGAAAGATTGCCCAGGAAAAGCAGAATATCCAAGATCAACTTTAAGCTAACAGACATAAAAAAGGATCTTTTCAGTTTCTCCCACCTCTTTGACTTCGTTTTGCTCAGTTAAGGAAAAAAAAATAGTCTTATAAAATAAGATTACCCAAACCATAAGAAAAAGTTTCTAGCAAAGTAGGAAAGCATTGTAAATAGTGGATTAAAAAAAATAAAAGAAACCCAAGTCAGATGATACCTATCCAAAAGACTTAATGAAATGCAAAGCAAAAAGTTAAAGAAGACACATGGAGTACAAGGAATCAAGAAGCCAGTAGGTCAAGTAGCTGGAAGCAGCACTGCACCAACCTAATTTATTAATTAATTTATTGAAATTTTATCTTATGACAGAAGTTCTCCTATAAACAAACTACTTTGATTATAAGGTAACACCAAATCCTGGATCAGTTCTGTCTCTTGGGTAAGACTAAAGATGCTTTAGAGGTAAATGCTTATAGATGAAGAGGCATATAAAATATATAATAAATATGAAGGAAATATAAAAACTGAGTTCAAAAGGAACTGCCATCCTAAGTCATTATGGTAAACTATGAGCTCTTGGTAGCACATAAAAAACACTCCTGCTACATACAAGTCAGGTAAAGCACTGAGGTTTTACATGGAATTCCCGCTGTGCAAAAGAGGTGCTCTAGAGTGAATGTCTATGCTCAGATACCAGGAGAGCCAATACACAGATATCCACTGCTGCTCTAGACAGCCTCAGATGGCCAAAGTAGGCACACAACCTAGTAAGCACAACAAAAACCACAGCAGACCCAAATCATTCAAGATGCAGGTGGGAATCAGATGCCAAGGTAAGCAAAGTAGCAGCACACAGCTGCATTTATTCCACTGCACGCTGCCCAAGAAACTACTTATCAGCAAAAGTGTTTCTCTCTAAAATCCTTCCAGAGCACTTGCACATGGTAACCTTCCTCCTCTTCACCTACACAAAAAATTAGATATTGGTATAAAATATCCTATTTCAAGCCTATTCTAAATAGGCTTGTTTTCAATTTCAAATAATTATTTTCTTCCAATCAATATTTAGGTAGTTCCTTTGATTCTGTTGGAGTTTTGTACCAATGTCTAACAAACTAATGAAATGTATTTGCTACCACACTTTAACTACGAATTCCATCATCACATGATATTAAAAATTTTTCCTTCATTCTTCCTTTCAGGAAGAAAGCAAACTCCTGTTTATTCACCTCATCATGTTCACCTGCAGGAAGATGACCGTGGTGCCTAAGAGCACTATGGTGGCCATCTCAAGCAGACATTTATATTCACATTTACTTCCCTGGACTCACTCATCTAGTCCTCTACAATGACTGTGTAAAGCCTTATGGAAGAAATACAGAGAGTTCAAAAATACAGTTTTAAGGAAAACAGTCCAGGTTTAATTAAAAAAAGAAATCAGATGAAAAAATGTTGATAAAAAGTGGTACTGTGTAGGTATTTATTTTTTATGCACATAGCTTTCAGATACTCACAGAAACTGTAAGGTTACTCCATGCTATATCTTCCTTAGACTTATTCATACTCTTCCACACACGCAGTGTGTCATTGCTTGGTTTCTCAGGCTCAGAACACACACATCTGAAGGGAAGAAGACAGTTTACATGCTTTTAAGCTGTATGTGCCAAAATGCATTAATTTGAAGTAAATTCAAAAAACCTGAAGAGTTTGAACCAGAGTTTATCCCAAACTTCTATGGAAGAAGCAGAATAAAAAGCTTTTCCTTACATCACATGACCTAGGACTATTGAGAGGGTGGGGGAAATGAGGAATCAGGTCACCCTCAAGTAAGACACCATGTTTGAATAGGTAGTGAGCTAACTGAAGATATAAATGCTTACAGTGCTCAGCTTTATAGCAACTGTATACATACTTTTTCGCAACGTTTCTGTAGAAGTAAAAATGCCCCTCCCTACTGCAGCATTTTGCAAACTTGCACTGCAGAACCCTTTCTGTTAGACAGGCTGATAGAAGTACACATCAGATTAAAAAAAAACGAAAACACAACAGACTGAATATTGATTTAATGAAATGTTTTCAAATAAAGCTATTCAAGTACACCAACAGGTAAGCTCAACGCATAAACATTTATGTAGAAGAGCCGAAAGAGGTAATAACCAAGAAATAAGTCTCTTTTTTCTACAAGATTCACTAAAGACACTGAAAAAACCCCAACTAACCATGGAAGGGAAAATCTGCATCCCAGTGGTGTGAGGTTAAAGAAGGAAAGCATAATGTTTGGGGAATCTAAAAAGTACTACGTAAACAAATTTTCTGTTGTTCACTGAATTCTAAATTAACAGCAATAGGAAATGGGAAAGGAGTGGAAAGCAGTAACTCCTATAAAGTAGTTGCCAAAACAGAATCATTGGAAGAGAAAGGAATTGCGACAACAAGCACAATGAGATAAACCATCATTAGTTGTCAGTGAAGGCAGCAACATAAACAAGCATGCTGAAGGAAGACTTGACAAATTTCTCAACAAAGACAATGAAGATAAAGTATGCCACCAAGAAGATAAGCAGAAATCCAGAAAGAGAAAGAACAAAACACCACACCCAGAGAAAATATAAGAGTATTTAAGTTTGTTTTGTGGCCCAATTAACTGAACATGCTTGTTCTGCATGCTTTTCCCCACTAGGGATTACAGAGTGGGGAGAAAAGGAAAATGAAAGAAGAAAGAAAACAATTGTGAACAGCTGGATCTCCTACAGCTTTGTGAGAGAAAAAAAAAATGCAGGACAAACCCAAGCTGAATACTGTGGCATGTCCCAAAGATGGAACTAAACCAAATTAAAATCCCACTTTCCCATCTCCACCCTCATCGCCTGCCTGTGACGTCAGGTGGCAAGTGCCAGAAGACCTACAGTACAGTTTCTGCCAGATCAGTGGATTTAACATGCCCATATAGAAGTCCAGTGAGGATCCAGAGCCACTGAAACAGAAGGATGAACAGCCAGTAGAAAGGGTAAAGTATGAAAGTGAGTGTCCTCCCACAGCCCACTCCTGGCAATGTGGCCTGGTTTTAGCAGCTGTTAAGACAGAAAAGTGAGTGTAAATGTCAAGTGTGAACAGAATACAAGAAGTGGTCTGACAGTGTGTTTTGCCTTTTCCCTCTGAAAGAAAGTACTGAAGAAGCACTGAATGATTGTAAAAGTGAGCAGAGATCTTGGAGGAGAAACACAGTAGTGCAAACCTGGTTGACACTGTTAGAAGTCACCCTGTGTGCAAGATGACCTCTGTCCTGGCCAGGCAGAGCAGCTGCCCAGTAGGACAGTGAGCATTCTGCTCTCCAACTAGGGAATGACTGCCCAGTGCAACAAGCAGGGACCCTCACCCGGGTGCATGGACATGACCTCATTGGGAGTCCCTCACCCTGTGACCAACACAGGTACAACTACAGCTGGAAGATGCACATCTCCAACAGGAGAGGAGCACTAGCATTTAAAAGATTTCATTTAAACTATGAGAAATAAGCAGTTTTCTCTGAGCAACGGTGAGCAGGATACCCATCTGGCAGATGTGAGCTGGTAATCCAACTCATCTTATTTCATGAAACTATACTTCCTAGAAGTAGCAAGGCAGAAGTCCTGTCCTGACCTTTAATAAAGCTGCATTAAAGCAAGCTTTGTCACAGCCACTCATCCCTTCTAACCACCCATGGCTAATACAGAAAATTCAATTCCACACCATCCTGAATAGAATTTTTTGAGGTTTCTCATGCCCATACCACCCCTAGCATTCCTCCTACCCTTCCTGGAAGTGGCACCCACAGCCATTTAGTAAACAATATGTCGCTCCATATTTTCCTATTTATTTCACTAAGAGATAGAAACTTGGTACTTACGAATATGAAGTCAGTTTATTCAAATCATTGTGCATATTGAAGGCATACACTTCTCCCAAATGAACAAGCTTTTCCAACGCCTCATAAATAAATATGATGCATATGAGAGCTGCAAAAGCTTCCTCAGTAAAGCGAGTGATGTAGCACACGAGGCTGCTGGCATCTGTGGCTACAAGCACGATGCATAGAAATGCAGTCCACAGACCAATGCTACTTCGCAGGGAGAGGTAGGAAAGACCATAATCTCTGTGTGAAGAAAGAAACAAAAAGCATTAACTGAGCCAAAACTCAACTGTACTTCATTCTATTTGAAAAGATACTGAGGCTAAGCTTTATAGGCACTTTTCTCATGCTTGGTATTAGCTCTGAAAGAAGCAGAACATTTTTTTGTCTCATCTCCCACCAAAGCAAAGCAACCCTGCAAGGTGTTTCTAGGATTGACAGTGCAATTATCTAGCTTGGGAAGCATCATGGGGATGGATCTCTCCAGAACTACTCAGATGGTTTCTCCTACAGGGCAGATAGATCTCTGCTTACCCCTGCAGAAGCAAAGCCAACAACTTCACACAGTCAGAATATAACTTTAATTCAAGTCTTTGCCACTCCTTTCACTGAGTTTCAGGTTTGCCAGTGCCTCAAAGCTTTAACAAATCATATCAATTTCTTAGTCTCTTGCCACTGTATTTACATACATTTGTGGATATACACATTTACTGCATATCTGCTTTCAATTGCAACTATTGTAACAGGCTAGAATGCTAAAAAGTGCATCATGCCAGTATAAACATCACTTACCTGCAAAATTTAAATAATATTTTTTCAAATACTAGAACTGGTCCGGTGCTTCCCAAGATAGTAAGAGGTTGCCCAGCAAAGAGAGAATAGGCAATCCCAGTTAATGAGGCTCCAAAGAGAGACTCTATTGCACTCTGTTTGGGGGAAAAAAAACTGCTGTAACTTTGCTGTCTTTCAGATTAGCATTAAGCATCACATCTTCATAAAAAAACAGCTTTAAGATGCATTAACTTGGAAATATGACAAGATGTAAACACATTGCAATTAATATCCATGTTTGAGACAAGAGTAACTTAACACAGTTTTGCAGTAACAATACCATGGACAAGATTTTGAAAACTTCACCCCTGAGAAACATAAAGACATCCAAAACCATGAGAACAAGTTACTAGTCCTGCTAGCTCTGGAGGAAAAGCACACCAACAATTATACAAATTTTTAAAAAACCCAAAAAACCAAACAAACAAAAAAGAAAATAGTTACTCAACATGTTGTTTACAAAAAGAATTACTGGTCTCTGTAAAGAAAATAGATACTTGTATTGCAACATACCTACAGAGTGCCATATCAAACCTGCATCAGTCAACAAAGCATTACAAAAGAAAAAGAAAAACAAACTGACAGGCAAAGGTGCAAGGGAAATTACTGAAGAATATTGGTTTATGTATACATGACACCAAAAATAGATGAGCAGTAAACCAATGTCCCACCTGGTAATGCATTTCTTTTCAAGGAATTAAGGTATCTACTTCAGTTCTTGATTTAAACGTTTCCCTATAATATTTTCTGCCAAAAATACCCAGTTACAATGCACCTCAAAAGAGAGAGGCCAGAATTTTAAATACTAAAATTATATTAAATTTATTTGAAAATAGTTAATTACACCACCTGCCACTATGAGAAGTCATGGATTACAGATTCCTCTAACAGAATTACAGTGTTCCTGGTGGAACTTTTAAGCATTTGCTATTTTGAAATTATGCAAGCCTAAGAAAACAGAATTATGCAAACTTGAGCTCCAATTCAGGAAAGCATCTGAAAACGGTCAAAATGATTTGCTGAACTGGAGGCTATTAAAAATGAAAATTAGTCCTTCGTTCACAACATTAGGAAAAAATGTAATTCCAGTCTCTTGTTCTATTACCTTTGAATTAGTGTTTTTGGTTAGTCAATGCATTAACCTTGGGGCTCTCAGTCAGGGTGGCAGGGACAGGAGCACTGTGGAGGTGATGGCCTCTGAGAATGCGAGGGAAGGTTTCAAAGACAAACTGTGTACCTTACAATGTCAGCTACTGTGCTTGAACATGTGTGTGCAGTAACTAAATGTTTTATTCAATGATGCACACCACGTATCTGAAGGCAGGAACAAACCCGCAAACAACTCCAGATAGCTAAAAGAAAGAAGGTGTTTGAGAATCAAGCTTTGAAAGGAGGACACTTTCATTATTATACATGTTGCACATTCAAAATTCACACTGTCATTTTACTAATCATTCCTACATTTACAGTGGCAGCACCAGCACACAGAAAAGACATAATTGATTTCTGTATTTTCTATCAGCTTGAAGTGCTACATCAGTAAACAAATATCTGAGTTAACAGCAACAATTGAAAGAGACAAAACAGTGAACTAAATTTTAATATGGTACAAGCTTAAAAATTACATTAAGTATCAAGAAGAATTTTGTAACATTAAGTTTCAACAGAATCTTAGCATTTGTAAAGGACATGTCTGAATACATCCTTTCCTCCCACAAAAGGACAGAGCCTTGTTTCTTTGTGATAGATTTGAAAACAGAAAATACACTTCAAACTAGTTTACTAATAAGCCAACTGACACCAATTTACTAACACCGCTGATATTAAGTCATTTTTCCCTGCTTCACAGACTAAAGTGCAATGATATTCTGGTGAAAAAGGTGCTGGTATTATCTACCGCCCAACACAACACTACCAAAATTTTGTATGCATAAGGTTTACATTTGGGTCATTTACAATGAAGTGTATTTTCTGCTGATAAACCTCAGACACTATTTTATTGTGAGCAACATATGTATTATTGCAAGCATAAACATAACCTGACAGTTTTATAAATGGACTGCTGGCATTATCATCCTCATAGGCTTACTACTCAAGGCCAGTACACATTCTTGGCTATCCACCTTGAGCCTCTGACTTTGCCTAAAGTAGGCCTAGTGGGATGGTGCACCTTTACTGCTATTCATTACTCTTAAGCAGCCAAAAAGAAGGCAATGCAAACCTTTTCTCAATTCATGAAGCCATTCATCCAATAAGGCAGGGTAAACATTTTTTACCTCCCCTGTGCATCTTCTCCTGTTCACATAGGTTCCCCACATTTTCCACAGCAATTACCTTTTGGGGAAGATCTGCTTTGGGGCAGGCTAATCAAGTGCTGTGGGTAAATTCTTCAAATACAAGTATAAGTAAATGAGACAAATGCACACAGTGACTTGCCTCTGAAGGTCTAAAAGCCTGGCCGCTACCATTCTTTGTACTCACTATTCTGCCTTGTGTAGCTTCTCCCAGGAGCCCTCCAAAAGTGATTACAGGAGACATACAGGCACAGTATAGGAAAAGAATCGAGGCCAGGCACTGCAGGCTTAATGCATCCTTGAAGTCACTCAAGAAAAAAGGTGCTTTCCTTTGGATGTCAAGTATCAAACCACCAAAAAGCCTAAATAGGTGAGATGAAACTCGTCAAACTGTACACTAAAGGATTCTAGCTAGTTTAAAACTATGGGCTACACATGACTGCCAGTGCCTATTGCCGGCACAAATTAGCTACTTCATAATCCAGATTAAAGCATAACAATTAAAAACGTAAATATTATCTAGTCCAATTCAGCAGTATTCCAAATATAATCAAGCAGGTTACCCACATTTTTAAAGCTGACTAACCTTTTTTTAATATATGGGCTAGATACTGAAAAAATAAATTTGCAAACAATTTTACCTAAATGATACTTTAGGTCCAATCTATCTTATGATATTCAAAACAATGGAACAGAGAAATATGCTAAACTTCAACCAAGATCACTGCGTTGAGACATTTCAATGTTACTGCTCCAACATACAGTTATAGCTTTTTATTTGAATTCTCTACATATCTATGATTATGTCAATAAATTAGGTCTATCATTTTTAAGAGTGTTCCTATCTGGAGTACAAAGATATTCTATAAATGCAAGTATAAAACCAAATATACCTAAGTTCAACTGGGAAAGTTATTACTGAGAATTTAAAAAGCAACTTTAAAAAATCTTAATTATTTCAGAATACTAGATATTAATTTGCATTTAGAAAAAAACGTTTTATTTTTAATTATTAAAAAAACCCAAATACTCCTAAGAAAAATAAAAGCCTTATCTACAGCTAATTCTGTGAGCAGAAATTAACTTTTCAGCTCCATATACTCTCTACAAAAACAGTATAAGGTAATTACAACAAAGCCACAATGGTAAAAATCAACACAAATGTTGTAAAGTCTTTCTCACAAATGTATGAAAAAAATGCATTTGATTTGGAAGTTTATTATTCTGGGGATAACAACACTGTACATACACTCCAAAAATTTTCAGCTGATTTAATCTCTACTCTCATTTCAGATATTAAAGTTTAATCATAACCAGGTATTTCCAATGTTGGACACTTCTTTAGCAAATATTTTGGAATTAACAGAGAACAACAATAACTCAAAAAAATTTCCTCAATTTTATTTTATCTCTATAAGAAACCTGACCAAAACCCAAAGCTAACCAATACCAAACTACTTTTTGCCATTCTATTTTTTACTGTTCCATTTCATATACGCTTAATAAAAGAGATTTGCATTAATGGGATTTTTTCAGTACCTAGCCCAACACTGAGAATTGCATATTCCTGCTGTAATTATGATAATTGCATGCTCCTGAAGATTAAAATTTAAAACCCAACTCTTAAAAGTCAGTTAGTTAAATTAGGCAGCATCTTATGTGAAATCCTTCACAAATGTGTTGAGAAACATTGCCAGAGGCTTGAAAATACTTTAAGCACATTGGCACTTACAGGCAAGAATCCAACACTTGAAAAGGACAAAGGATGCGCTCTGACACTTGTACCATGATTTTTTAATGTTTACATGACAATCATGAGGATGATGACTTATCATTTTTATTTCTTTATGGAAGCTAGCATTTAGGGAAATGAACACACCTTCCAGTTCTCTGAAGTTCAGGTCCAGCATGATGGCCTTCTTCTTTAAGAGCCTCTCCTGTAGGAGGAGTGGAACCATTTGGAAATTTAGGTGCCTTCCTTTTCTCCTACAGAAGAGACAGTGGGAGGATAAAAAGAAAAAGGAAAAAAAATTCTTTGAGATCGCCTTTACACTAAAAAGTATAATTAAAAGAGGGCGTGCAGAAATTCTATGCCTGCCACACCCTTTTTCATATTCCCAGCTCATCAGCAGTCCTCCATTTTCCAAACTAATCTTTTGTTGAGTACAGATGACTAGAACTGTACAACACTGCCTGAAGACCTTATTAGTACCTTGCACAACAGTATTAATCTTCCCTGTATCTACAAGAACTAGGTTCCTGAAACACAATGAAACAAAGCCTAGATTTTCAACACACAGTAGGGGCTCAACCATGAGACAGAAATCTTTAGAGATTTTTTTCTTCAACCATTTCTAGAGCAGGAGTGTTTAACACGTATCAGAAACTGACCTTTTTATGATACACACAGTATTTAGTTGAAATATAAATGAAAAGTAATTCCTCTGCTGAGCAAGCTGCTTACCAGCTCCTCATAAATTTTTCAGCTATGCTTGCTTTCCAAAAAACCCTGAGCCCTTGCTTATTTTGGAAACAAGTTACATGGTAACCTCAGGCTATTCATGAATAACCTGTACTGCTGTTACCCCATTCTATTCCACCCACTCTGCCAAACCACCACTGGACTCAACACCAATGTTAACCTTCTGAAGCAAAAGCACTGGTCTCTCCCCTGCTTTTGATACCAGAGGCCCAAATTCCTTTAAGTTGTAAAGAAGGAGGAGGAGAAGAAAGTCTCTCTAAGAACCCACTTTCCTTAGCTCTCATTCTAAGCTTGCATTATCACAACTGAGCAATATGGTCAATTTTTATCTATTTCATAAACATTCTGTGAACAGCATATGCTACACAAAATACATTAAACATCGCAATCAGTGCTGCATGCAAACAGAAGTTCTTACAATAATTAAAATACTCTTGCTGACCATTGCTAGACTAATAGTAAAATTTGGTAACATGAACTCAAGTACAATTTCTCACCAATTCTTCCAGTTCTCACATGAACTCATTTTAGTGTTTCAAAAGGAAATATTGTAGCAAAATTAACTTAACAGCACAGCAGAAACCTGATTAACGCCTTTCCCCCCTTCTTCATTTTTTTCTTTTTATTATTATTTTTTTCTAATTTAAATGGACAATCCACTTCTTGCAAAATGAATGTGGGGAATTTCCTGATGCTTTACAGCCATCTGGATACGAACCAACAGTGTGGCCAGGTGGCCAGAAAGGCCAATGAGATCTTGGCGTGTGCCAAGAAGAGTGTAGCCAGCAGGACGAGGGTAATGATTGTCCCTCTGTACTCGGCAGCTCAATTCCTATGTTCAGTTTAGGCCCCCTCACTACAAGACAGACTGGACCATTTTTTTTCCTTTTACCTGGGAAGGAACACTTTTTGGTGGCTCAATTCGTATAGATGGATCCCACTCTCCTGGAGGCAGGACTGTCACTTGGTCTAAAAACTCATCAATTCCTGACAACAAATCATTTCGGTCTTTTGCTTTGTAGGCAACATCATGGAAAACCTACAAGAAGAAAGTACTCAACATTCATTTTTATTATATTTTTCTGAAAGAGGAACTGATGATCGTTATATAATATTACACTTGATTATTTTTTAAAAGGCATGGAAAATATTTTGTAGGTCCTCAAAAGTTTGGCTTTTACTTTACTTACATACGTTTCAATTAATAACTACTGGTATGCACATTCCTATGGACCATAAAACATGGAAGTTTTATCTTTAAACTCCAAACAAATATTGAGTTCATTTCTAAAATTAAATGAGAAGTTAATCTTCATCATTCAGGATGTCAAGTTCAGACGTTCAGAATTATTCAGACATTATTGTCTGAATAATTCTGCCCTACAGCCACTGTACCACTATGCTATGCTAAATCATGACAAAAAAGACTTCAAATAAGCTTCAAACCAAACCACAAGTTTTTATTAAGAATAAGAATGCATTTTTATACATCTACCTTAATTAGGTTCAGAAGACTACTTGAAAAGCACATGAAAACAATCCTACTAAAAAAACCTACACTGTTGTACAGGCTACTACAACATGAACTTCATGATGCATTTTATACACGTAGAGGAAAAAAATGCTATTTTGCTATAAAAAACTGCTTGCAGAAGATGATTCTAAATTGTTCTGTACATTTGAAACCTGAACTGTTTTTCTCCAAATACTGTTGAATCTGATAATTAAATCTTCTCATCTTAAAATCAATCTCTGAAGTCTACTCAGGTCTTTTTAGACCAAACAGTAGATTTTTTTTTCTGTTTCAGTGATCTGGAGTATTCGTAAAAATCAGATCTGCCTATCTAAAAAAGATCAGGAGCTGCAACTAAAGCTTTTAATATTCAATTCTCATGCTGAACAAAAACTGTATTCACAGACACGTTACCAATTGCAAAATGACAATTTTCTAGTTTACATTACCAAACTTCAAATTGTTCTAGAGTAAAAAAAAGTACTTGCATTTCTGCTAGATAACCTTAATTTTTAAGCAATTCAGTAGGTGGCGCTCAGTGTGAAGTCAAAATTAAATCCTAATTTTGCTCAGTAAGATGGCAACACTCTTAAAAAGAAGTCCGAGTTCCCTCCTGTGGTCTTTAAAACCAATAGGGCTCTAAGCTATGACTTCAAAAGGCTATTAAAATTCTAATTTTATTTATTTGACCTTGCTTAGATTAAAAAAAAATATATATGATGACTCAATTGCATGCATTTTTAAAACTCTGTGTCCTGAGCACTTGTGCAGCTGCTTCTGTCCCTTCTGACATCCAAATTCATATCAAATGCAGTTCTATTTAATAGTTCTGTTAACCAACTTAACACAAAAACGAAATCCATACATCAAGGCCAATTTTTTTTTCAGAAATACATTTAGAATTTCTTCAAGACAGACAAGAAGGGAAACTAATTTACCGTTATCTACTTCACTAACACAAAAAATAATTAAGTTTACAGTTGTTCATTTAACCAGTTTGTGGGTTTTTTCTTTAACCTACTACTCCAAATCATTTACTGAAATCCATTGGTAAATACATCATTCTAGATTTTAACTACAAGTGTTTAAAATAGATCACTCACATCATCTGTCATAAGTGTTGCTATTGACCGTCCAATTTCATGGTACTGTGGAGCTTTTCCTGCTGGTCCCAGCAACAAAAACAAAAACCTGTGGAGAAAGTAATACAGATGAGTATGGCTGACTCAGCTGCATATACTCAGAGGGGGTCTTTCAAATTAATGTTTAGACAAAATTTAGTCGCGAAGCAAAAATACCATTTTCACACTTCAGATCTTAAAAGACTGCTGCAACACTGTGAAAAGATTCATCTTAAAGTCATTACTGGAAGGAACTCAAATCCTGAAGCAAAATTACTCAGATATTTTCTTAATTAAGCCTAATTTTCCAACTTCTTATAATGCTTTAGACATTGTAGAAATCCACAGAGTAGAGCTCAGTGAACCTCTGAATTCTAAGCCTTTCTGATGTTCCCAGCAGCAAAGACCCCTTAAGTGGCAGCCTAGGAGCTCCATGACCTGTCTGAGGCTCCCTAAAGATCACCTTTTCATGGGAGTTAAACCCCCTCAACTGCTGTGACTGGGCATGGCACACAGAGTATGCACCTACTGTACTTCTTGCAATGCACTGGGCATAGTCATACAGTCATACCCTGGTCTTGTGTTAGTGGAAAGAAAGGGAACTCAGATATCCAAACACCTGAAAAAGTAAGTGACATTCTGGGAAGCTGATCCAGTCTGAGGGTTGGGTCACAACATACGTTAGCAGATTCTTGCACAGTAACAGTGCCAAACATAAAACTCACTGAAACCTTGAACAGGAATAGCATTTTATAAATTCAAAAGAGTGACTCTCAGTAATTTGTTTCACAACCTTCTTCCATGAAAATGACATTCCCAAGCACAACACATCTGAAAAAAGTAGCACCTTCTTTCAACTCATAGTACAAAAAGCTCACTTCTGTCTCCTTTGCAAGTTTACTACCCTAACTGAAGCTGAGAGTGCATCTTCAGAACCAAGTATGCTATTCCAGATTTGCAAGTTTATACCATTCTGAAAAACTTAGGACAGAATAATTTTAGCTACAGTAATAACAGTAATCTGTATGCAGAAATTTTGGAATTTCCCAACAAACATTATGACAACTCCTATCAATTACTCTCTGAAAATTCTCACATATATGTATTTTTGCCTTTCAACAGAGTGCATAGGCTGAAAATCACGAACATAAACAAACACTTTGATCATTTAAAAATATTAGAAATCCACCAAAAACATAAATGTACAAATGTATGCCAAACACCACACAACAGTCCAATACATCAATGTACACAGAAAATGAAGTATCATCCATAATGATTGATGAAATTATCTTCTACTTTCATTAAGAGACCTGCATTTTGATATTTTGAACATCTGTGGTAAATATACCCACAGTATATTGGCGAGATGCTTGGGTTTGGGGGAGCAGGGGTGACTGCACCAGGTTGGATTGTACTTTGCAGACCGAAAATAGCTTCCATGTATTAGCTGCAGATTGACTACTTCATGCCAATCATGTAGATTTAGGCATACAATAAAAAATTGGTTTTCCACCACCTAATTCATTCATACACAGAGCATTTGTACAGAAAGAACAAGATGTTCAGATTAGACAGACCTTCAGACTTAGGGTGCTCTTCCACACTGACAAGATGTGTCAAATCAAAGGGAACTGTAACTATCTTCATGCCCATCTTTAAAATGTCAACACAAACTTGAAAGACTCATTGCTTTTACTCCAAATCAGCTATCAGTTTCAACTCCTCCACTTAATTAAGGCAGCATCTTTACGTGTATATAGATGTATATATATGTGTGTGTATAGAGAGATATAGAACGCATTCAGAGAATTTTGTGATAGATCTCATTCCTTCAAATTTTGCAGCAAATGACTGACATAATGTTAAACAAAACTCCACATTTTCTGAGCTTAATACAGTATATATAAAAATTTACAGCTATTTGAGATCTTAAATATTATTATCTTATTGCATAAGTAAAGCCAGACTTTCCAGGCATTTATTTACCGTGTAGGAACTGGAACCTCTGTGAGACCCGAGAGAAGCACAGCAGGGGAGAGCCTCACAAAAGCAATAATAGGTCTTTCTAAAAAATCTACTTCTCCCACTAACACATTTGATGCTTCTGCTCCTGAAGGAATTTTCCTCATGAAGTTCATATCAACCTATTCATACAAAGATGAAACAAGTGTTTATTCCCTTACATTTCTTAACAGAAATTCCACAACATAATTATGTTTATCAGAATTCTCTAGACATTTATGCTACAAAGAAAAATTAGAAAGCAAATTAAATATCCCACAATACAGAAAAGACAAACACATTTAGAAAATGCCAGCCAGCCAGCCAAATAATAATAAACTATTTTCTATAAGTTAGAATTACTAACACCTAGTATATTCTAGAAGACTCCAAACTGCATGATCACCTTTCTAATATTATGACAAACATTCCATGATAGGACATAAATTAACAAAAATTTATGCACAATTAAGTAAGGAGAGTTCATGTAATTACTCATGGTTTCTAGAATGCAGCAAGTTATTTCACAGCTGTGTATTTCAAGTATGTCATAATTTTGAAAAGTAATTTGTATATTTATCTTTTCATTCATAAAGAAGATGATGGCTGAAAATCTTCACCTTCATTTCTGTACGTAATTACAGAAGTGCATTAGAAAATGGTACAGCACATGAACTCTGTGTTCACATACACACACACACAAGCACCAGTGACACAGCTAGCTAGAGAACTTACAGATGGCCTCTTGAGTCCCACACCAAGTGTGCCACAACTACAGTGCCAGGAGGCTGACTCCTGTCCAACAGGAGACAAGGCAGTGTACACAAGGACAGGCCAAACAAAAATATAAAAACTGTGACAGAGGAGCAGGAATATATGGCACCTGCCATGACTGATCTAGTAGATCAGAACTACTGTGTAAACTAGCTTTCCATAAATAAAATTATTTAAATTCTTACAGTGTTTTCTTACAGTGTTTCACAGTATAGATGACACTTCTGACTGAACTTTATAGTAACAGCCACAATGTAACTTGCCCAGCAGATTTATATTATGAAAGAAATAGAAGAGATTTACAGTAGATTTTTTACAAGGTTTCTTTCAGAAAGTGGTATGACATGTTTCCAATGATTAAGATGTACAACAACTTTTGTAAGGGTAATTCATTATACATACAAAGCAAATCTTTCTTAAAAGCCCTCTTCACAAAAAAAAAAGGAACCAACAAAAAATTCTAGAAAAAGAAGTTACAACACAATGTACACAACTGCTTTCATAAGAGCCTTAATAGCAGATGTGAAAATATTTCCATCTGCATGAGAAAGTACAGCAGCTGCACTCTTATGTTACCAAAATACTGAGAAGATCATCAAGCCTTTCCCAAGAATTGCAAAACATGTGACACATTTATTTAGATTGTACTGTGACACAAGTTATCTGTCAGTACCTAGTTCATGTGTACACTGGTACCAGTCTTAGTTGTAACTAAGGGGGAAGTTAAGACCAGTACAGTTTTTGTTACATAGTTAATTGATGCTCAACACTAAGGTATTTAATGTTACTTACCTTACTAAAATCAACAGTGCTGTTTTCTCTGCTTCCTCCTGCCCCAGTACCTTTAACATCTCCACTTTTCCCAGTGTCTAAATTTCCAGGTGCTGACTGTGG
The DNA here is from genome assembly GCA_016584745.2 of Phylloscopus trochilus trochilus. NCBI lineage: Eukaryota > Metazoa > Chordata > Aves > Passeriformes > Phylloscopidae > Phylloscopus > Phylloscopus trochilus. Next base: position 39,665,015 of record WQNJ02000546.1, read on the forward strand.
AGATGCCAATAGCCCTAAATTAAAACAAAGGAGGTAAGTTCAAAATGGTGCAGGAAATTAACTGAGTGTGCAACACTACCAAAACTCAATGTGGCAGCTTGCTTAATGCAAAAGTGCACGTTATTCTGTAAGTGCCCTACATTAGTATCATAAATGCAACATTAACAAGTCACTGTGTTGTCAAAAAAATGACATAATTAAAAAAAATTAGGTATTGCCCCAAATGATGGCCATTTGCAGAACAGTCACCAGAAAACATCAGCTGCTTTAATCACAGAAAAAATAACTGCTGGCATTTTAATCCTAACTGATTCAGTAGTTAGTCTATAGCAACTTCACCATACTAGGAAGTCCTTGAACACCAAATGCAAATACCTCTAGTCTGCAGTGTAGCAGTTACTGCAATTGTAAAAAGTGTCAGCAAGCCTCAGGCTACAACTACAAGGAGTGCTGTCAACTAAGTTAACTAAGCTGTAAAAGTAAGTAGTGTACTACACGAAGGATAGCTTGCAAACCATGCTTTCAATCAACAGAACAAAGCTTCCACTATTCATCCAGCCACATGTTACTATATGGAATATAGGCTTGAGCTGAGGACTCACACACAGTGAAGTTTTTCACAGCATACAGCTTCCCTCTAACATTTGCACCAAAACAAAACCATGTTATGTATCTTGCTACACTGCCAGCAGCACTGAATTGCAGGTTCAGCAAAGGGTGCAAAAGGCAAGTAACCCAAGCGTTTATACACACAGAATTCCATGTGGCATCATGGTTCTCTGGATCCAATTAACATTTAAAAGCTGGTCTAGGCATGCATAACCAAGCCCAAATCCCACCTTTTGAATGACAGAGCTTTTATTTGTTCAGTTTAACGTACACTAGAAGTGCATTTGGCCTTCTTGCTTGTCTACACTAGACCTTCCAGCTGTGGTGACAGAACATGCTTTCACATGCCTTCAAAACCACATCTAGATACAGACAGAAGCCTAGACACTGTACTACATGGAGGCTTGTATTTAGGTCAAGCATCTCCCTAGTCAAGATATAAAGGAAGCCCTCTCTGGCTATCTTCAGGCTATACTGTTATACCATAACTACTGCCACATAACTATTTGCATACCCCCATGTTTATAATTTCTCAATTTTGACATTTTTTAGCATTTCAAATGATGATGGTATTCACTTTATTTCATGCCCATATTTGTTTCCAAAAAACTCGTTCAAAAAGTCATCATATCAACAAAAACATGCAGGTTCAAACCTTTACCCCTAATTTTAATCCTTACACTTCATAAAGGATATAAGTGGTGTGGATAGTTTTCCTGAAGCAAAAATCAAATCAATTTAATAGGCTGTCATTTCCTTCATAAATCCTAACATGAACAAGTAATGAGCTAACACAACAAGAAAAAAAAAAAACACCCCAACAACAAAAACCACATTCTACTTTTCTGCTCCAAGATTTATGTGTTATTCACAAGAATCATACCATCAACCACCTACAAAATCAGCTGATCAAAGTACTTAACTGCTTAGGAGCTGATGTTTGTAGAACTAGAAGGAAATATTAAACAGTTTTGCAGAAGAGCACCATAATATAAAAGTTTAGAAATACAATACTTCTTCACTTTTTCCCCTTCTCTGTAGCAATACAGGTAATTTAAAATGTTTTTAACTGATGAACGATGAGTCATAATGCATCATTTTGAAGTTTCTGGAAAAGAACTGTGAGCAAGAGCAAGCAGAGTCTAGAACAAAAAGTGTAGAGAATAAAGGAGAACGACAGAGAATAAGGATTCTACATATTAGCATTTATTATTTCACTACTAAAGTGATACTGATTCTTCTAAAAGGTTTGCCTTCAAAATTTCTCCCATCAGTCACAGTTAAGGCTCACAAGTTTTGGCACTGACACAGGAACATTTGTCTGATTCTAAACCATGTGTGAATTGTTTTCTTTTCTGTTGGCCTTGCAGTTGGACAGACTGCTGCTCTCACAAGACAGTATTGCTCACAGGTTTTCAGACCTGAGCAAGTATTTCCATATGAGACTGCACTTCATTACTCAAATCTGATATTTACAGAGAAACTCTGAACAAAAGAATTATCTTCTTTAATAGTGAAATACTTCTATTCCAATCTCACATTAATAAAAGAATTTATTTCTCTTCTCCAGTTCAGTAGATGCAAACTCAAGGACATTGACCTAGTAGTACTTTTCAGATTGTAAGACAGAGAAATGCATTGTTACCAAGTTACCAAGAGAATCCTTAAAAACACAACAGTCTTCCTGATGTTAGTTAGGAAGATGGACCACTTGTCTCCTCTGAAAGACTACAGTGGAGTGAGTCTTGAGTAATTTGGAATAAAACCTCATGAACACAAGGTACTTAAAACTACACCTTCACTATCACACAGATCATGTGCTTTTTCTAGCCAACTACACTTAATACTGTGATCACAAAAATCTAATCAACATTATCCACAGAAAAAAGAAAGCAAGAAGAATACATACATTTGCCTCACATCTGTTTCATATAAAAAGATGATTAATATAAGAGCTCAACACCTAAGCATGACTATTCCAAAATAATTGTATTTAGAAAGGCAAAAATTATGTAATACAAACCTTCTAAATATGAAGTTCACCGTATTTGTATTTAAGAAAATTAAAATAAAATTTTAGAACTAAATTCCAATGCAGCTCTATTGCAAAAAAAAAAAAAAAAAAAAAGTTCAAATTACTACTAGAGAGCAAATACCCAAACTTTTCTGAATTACTCTTTTCAGGAAGCAATCACTGTAAGAGGAAAGCTGTAGTAAATGTTATTTTGCTCAGTTTTAAAGTACATTTATCAGTGGACCAAAGGCCTCTTAAAACAGACTTTTTTGCTGTTGTTTACAGACATTATGAAACCTCAATAATGCTGGTAAATTAACAGTGTTAATTTTTAGCTGTGACACAGCTCACTTCCCAGCCCTTCCTATGGAATTCATTATTCAACAGTTCAAAGGTGGGAAAACAAACACTGTTCTTCAACTGATGACAAAATTAAAAAAACACTATTAAGGGAAGCCTTTGTCTGGTTGACTTACTATGAACTGATGACTGGCTGATTAAAATTAAGTGGTAGACCAAAGGTGTGTCTCTTTTCCCTCCTTTTACAGTAACCCATATTAAGTTCAGTAACCTTCCAGCTATTTATGAAAACTAAAAAATAGAAGTCTGAATAACACAAGGCAAATGACAGAGGAACATAAACAGAAAAAAAGCCACCTATTAGAAAATTAACACAGTTCCTCATGCTCACAGGAGGCAAACCAAACCCAATCATACAGATGTGTAAAATGTTTTCACACTGCAACATTCTGAATTATTAGAGAGGTGATACAGACCATAACCTATAGTGGAATGGACCAGGAAGATTATTTTTTTTTCCTTAATTAACACCAGGAAGTTGACTTCCTTGTCCAGGTTTTCTTTTGACTCTTGTCTCCCAAGACAGAGATTGGTCCAGTTGCAGCCCTGAGGTCATAGTCTGAGAATGTCTTCAAAACCAGCTCTAAGGAAAAAATGTCTCTTCCTGTGGTCAGATTATTCCTTGAACTAAAAAAGTGGGGGGAACCCCAGAAAACAAAACAACCAACAACACAACCAACCAACACCAACAACACTGTTGGTGTTTATCATTCTCTGGAAAGACTTATGGATTAATTGGGACATCATCCCTTTCAGATTTTTTCTTTATGAGAAACATTCGTACAAGGAACAAAAGCGATTTGAACATGACTTGGAGATTCTAGTAGAAAGCTTTATTAGTGATAATAATAATAGCATCATGTAACTTGAGCCTTCATTTCTTTGCCTTCTCCTGGATTCTAAAGGAATCTTGGCTGTCATTCCTGTCAGAAAAATGAGAACTGGGAAAACAATTACAGCTATTATTTTACTTCTGATTTCTAAGCACATTTGGAAGATGACCTGTGACAGAATTATCGTCATGTGAATTCTCTTAATTTCCCATAAGGAAGTCAGAAAAAGAGATTTGTGTTTGCTGTTCTGAATTTAAGTAATGATGAGGCCTCTATACTTCAACTGAAGATAAGAAACTATGACACAGTTTCTTTCCTTTTCAGTGACTTGGCTGCCAAAGTGAAAAGGCAGATAACCACAGTCTCCTCTCTGTCAGCGTATTTTCACTGCTATATATAACAGCGTGCTCTTATTTATCAAACAAGTGAGGAAGAAACCAACCAAAACCTCAACTGATGGGAAAACTGAGGGAGACCATTCTCCCCACTCCCAACACGCAAGCCTAAAGCAGTCAAATCTACAAACTAGATTTTGGCAAGACAAATTTTTAGGAAGGGGAGGAAAAGCCTTGAGACCAAAAAGAAAGACGATCCCCCCTTAAAAGCACAATCTGCCAAGAAGAACTGTGAAGTTTCTAAACAGGTGATAATTTTGCAAAAGTAAAGCAAGTATAACAGTATGTATGCAGAATGCACAAGTTATGAAACTTTTACGCAAAACATTTCTAGAAAGGATGGAAAGTTCTAACAGTTTCTTTCAACATATCTATACACCTACATACCTTTTTTACATATAAAGAAGAATAGCTCTGCAGATAACAAAATAATTAATTGCTGAGCTCTGGCCTACAATTACAAGCTCCTAACTACTGTCTCCAATTTTGCACACCAAATACAACAAAACACTAATGGATGTCTGATGCTAAAGCAGTGACTAAGGGAGAACTATACGGAAACAGCTGCAGGTGAACTCAACCTGATCAGTTAACTACTGCTGGTTTTAACAGTCATGGTTTTAAAATGCACAAAAGAAAAAATAAAACTGCTTGAAGGCTTCATGATACAACTAAACTATGAATGCCACTGATAATTGTATCCTTCCTAATTCTTTTCACATTCACCTCTAATACTTCACCATGGTCTCAGCCGTATCTTTCTCAGGATAGCAAACACTGGTTTAAAACATTAACTCAACCACTGACAAAACCAAAGCAAAAAACCTGCTATGGACTGTAGGTGAGTGAAAGGAAAAGGCCACCATTTTTGACATTTTGCTTATATATTAGATTTTAAAACCATATTCCTTTTTAATTACACAAATGAATGTTAATTAAAGAACTTTTTGCTTGCTTTAGTTAAAAGCTAGAAAGTTAAAAATGCCAAACAAGAAGACAGTCACAACTGAGAAGAAATAAACATGCAGGCAGAGGTAATAGTTATCATATTTCTTTGTGCCAAAAACATTGCAATGCAAGTGATCCAGATGCAGAGAGCATCACACATGGACAGCTTAAATTTCAATAGTTGCCTGGTGTTTTGCCAATATTTTCCTCTGTCTTCTTTTCCTGGCTTTCCTGCACTTCTAAGTCCTCCTCAGGTGGGTGGATTACTACTGAAGGAATATCATCACTGGCAGGTGACACCAGCAATTCCTTGCCCTGAAGCGGGCTTGGCTGGGCACTTGTGGTTGGCGGGAGCCTGCAGGTAGGGCTGGAGGGTGGAGTGTTTTGAGGGGTGGTTACGGGGGTTGTACACCTTGAGGCTGCCGGGGTCCCAGCTCTTGAAGAAGGAAGAAGGTAACTGAGAAGAACCGACAAACGGCTGTCTCCTCTCAGGGAAAGATTTGAGGCAGAGAGACCTGTTCGTAAAGAGTGGCGGGAGGCTGAAAGGCCTTCCCCTGAGATAAAACAAATGAACACCATGAGGCTTACAAAAGGGATATATTATATTAAAACAAAACAAACCCACACAGATACAAATATGCATTAACAATTCACATAGGAAATTGCAAGCTTTATGGGCCAAAGTGTCATACTCATGCAAGTAGGGTAAGAGCAATTCTGATATCCACTAGACATTAGGAAAGTCAGAAATTACCGAGGAGTACTAATAGAATGCCGAAGATCTGAGGGAGAAGATATTAAGTCAGAGTAATATTTGTTAACAACAAAAAAAAAGTATCTCTTGAAATTGACTCTTATTTTTTTCCAGAATTCCTAATTCCAAATTGTACAGCAGCTACTGTTAATCCATCCAAAAATAAACTAAAAAATCATTAGCAACCACGACATTACAAGACTTCAGTTAACTCTATCCATTATAGACAAAAAATTACTAATTTTTAAGAAGTGATCATGACCAAACATATCTAAATGCAAATGTCTTCCAATAAAAGTCTTGTTTGACTGAGAATTTTCCCAGGCAGCTGTAGTCTAATGTATGTTTTTGAAGAGGGCATAAAAATGAGATACGCAGCCCCTTCTCCATATCCTCTTGCTGTGACTTACCAGTAGCCCCATATGCCTAAAACCAAACATTTCTCCAAAATCCCTTGTTACTTTTGTTGCTCTAGTTTCCATGTCCCACTAATTTCATATGAAGAGAACACAGTCTTGTGATGGTTCCTTCAGACTGGAGTTTGTAATGGATTTCAGTTCTTCCTTAAGCAGGAAGAGAGACTGTTTATGCTCGTATTAGTGCTTCCATTAAAAGGTTTAGCGATACCATTTCTCCCATTTGCCACAAATACTTTTTCTGGGATGACCAGTCTCCTTGAAAACATTACTGATGACTTCTCCTACAATCCCTGAAATCCAAAACATGCCGGTTTCACGTACCATGCCATCAAGCAAGGAAACAGCAAACTAGACACATTTACTCTCACACTTACAGCAAGCACTACAGAGACCAGTAAGTTGAACAACCCCAGAATAATTAACAAGACAGAGGCACAGAAAGCATGCCAAGGTAAAGGTCACATACATTCCCCTCCCGCCAAACAATGAAAGAGTGGATCCTACAGATACAAACCTGATTTAAGAAGAAAAGCCTCAAAACTCAACTATTAAAACATCAAAACTGCAGAACAGTAAAGAAAACAGGCCAAGAGTGCAGACTTGGTCTGTATTAATCACTACATAATAACTAACTTCCATAAGTATACCTCTGATAAATCATGAACATGAGATGTCCTAAAACACACATAACCCCAAGGAGCCCAGGAGTTTATATGCACATATGCATATGTGGTTTACCAGCTTACTGGAGGGTTCCCAAAAGATAATAAAGAGAAAAGCAAATCAGTATATGCTGACAAGGAGTTCATCATATTATACTGGTTTCTTGTTTCAGCATATATCCCATAATCACTTGCAAAAAGAGTATTAAGAATAAAATGCCCTAAAAAATGGAAGTGATATATGAAAGATACCTGACAAGAAAGATCACAAATTCACAGAATTATATCTGGAGATAACGGTGTTCAAGAATGGGCAAAACCAAGTCCGTGTGTGTGAAATTTTCATGTTTGCTGAACAAAACATGAAAATCAGGACTTACAGAAGACATTATGCTCTTAGATAAATTAGCTGCATTTTTATTCTTGAAAAAATATATCTAAAACTATTAGAGAAATATTTAAGCATATATTATATATTCACTGGCTAAAAAAACTATCAGCAAACTCAGGCATTCACTGCAGAATACTCCAGTGTATGTAGCTCCTAACAAGCAATTAACTAAGTGATCATATTCTAAACAATGAGGCATCCTTCAAGATAGAAAAGGAAGTTCACTTCAAGGACTGATCCATGAAATCAGAATCAAGTTTTAACCAGAGTAAAAAATTTATTTTCAAATTCTTACTTGTCTTACTTAATGCAAGGCAAAAGAAAACAAAGAACAGAGATGAAAACAGAGGCCCAATAAAAACACAAGAATACAATTAAACCGCTCTTTAGTACATATTGCTATTTGGGATTTGGGACTGGATGTCCAGAATAATTCTTCAGGAACTGGTTCAAAAAGGATATGGTGCAGCTTCTAAGATTACTGCTAATAACCTTTCTTGGGTTTGGGACTTTTGTTCCCGTTAGATCCTTCTCTACAAAACAAGATAAAAATATACAGTGTCCTAGCTAACAGTACTACCTCACCACTGGCATAGCAAACCTCTTGTTGAATGAACGTAGCAACACCAGATTAGAACACAGTAATTGTCAGCATCACTGAACTCACGATCACTAAATCTCTTGTGCAAAGACTGTAAAAGCAAGTAGGATCCATCTGACATATGTATAAGTTATGCCACAATGCTGAAATTCCTCAAACATTGCACATTTAATTTAAGCATAAACTAAAGAAACATTAGGATCAATGTAGGTCTACTACTTACTATACTTCAAAATAATAACGCATGCTATGGTAGAGTAGAATATTTGAGTAAATTAAAAAACATCATCCACAGCTACACATCACACACACTCTTATTGTTAGTTCTTTGCTCATCAAGAAGGAAACACTTATCTGTTATTACCAGCTGACCTTTCCTTCATCTCCCAGTGAGAATATCATTTACCAGGTTAGTACAGACTAGATGCTACAACTTATCTCACCATTTCGTTCAAGCAAGTGAGGGTCAGAATGTTTCTTGCCTATATCTGCGAAAGACCGAACTAGAGGAATCCGACTGCTGAACTTTTTCTCATTCTGATGATGGTGCCTCTTTAGAAGAGCCTCTCTCACATTCTCTCTTATGGATTCATCCAGCTGGCCAGAGGCAATCATGTTGTCCAAAACCATATCTACATAATAATAACAAAAGAAGAAAGAAGAAAATTAGGTAGCTATCTAATTTCTTTCACCTCACTCAAGCACTGTAGTTGCATCAAATAATAAAAAAATATCAAAATCTATTTAAAAGAAAAGTTTTCTCTTTAGCAAAACGATCTTCAAGAATCCACAGGAAATTTTCGAAGATATCACTAAACAAGCAAATGTGATAACATGCAGATCCAAAAGAGAGTATTTATTAGCAGCATCATTTCAATAAATGAATTACTTAGTACCTTATAATTTACAGCCATTTACTTCAACTTTCCATGGAAACTCACTTTCAAAAAAGTATATATTGTATTCAACAAACCTATACCCAGAGTGTGTACAAATACAATGGAAAACAGACTTTTGACAGTCTCAACCTGGTGTTCCCTACTTTTAAAAGTATATACAACTATATAAAAGTGAAAGTTGCAATAGAATAAGATGAATTACACAACTCCTGTCATCTTCAGATGCTCTAAACTCTTGAGACTCTCTACCTACTTCATGTGAGTCACATGTTTTAGAAGAGGAAGTATGAAACAAAATCTAGGCATATAATCTAAAACAAACTACTCATCTGTCAAACAACATCAAGTTTCTCAAGAGCATCTCACCAGTAACAAGGAAAACATCTACTGTGTTTTCTTAGGAGACCATTTTTTTAAAATAATAATAAAAAAACCTCATAAAACATCTCAACCTACACAAAGCAACACAAATCTATGTGACAAATTTTAAATATATTTCCCCAGTTTTAACTAATGTATCAATACTTAAGTGCATTGTTAAACTCAAATTGTATAGAACTTCTCACAATGAAAAATGTCAGGGCTCAGGGTAGGACACTGTCCTTACTAACAGAGCAACATGCAGCAAAATGTCTGTCAGTACAGTGTAGCTTCTTTCTGAAATCACTGGTAACACACAGCCACTTGTTACAGCTTCTAAAAAGAAAACCTGCCACCCTCTCTCTCCTGTTATGACTAAGAAACAATACTACCTCTACTGGGTATTCCTGGCTCCTGGAAAAAAGACAATACTTGTATACCAAGCACTGCTAACCCACATGCTTCACAATGGCACCTAAAATTAACCAGAAAAAAATTCACACAATCTCTAAAGGCATCCTAGTTCCAACTAAAATACCTGCTACTCAGAGTGCTGGTTACACAGCATTAAGCAACTGCTTTCCTTATGTATTAAGATTATCGCTAAATTCAATTACTAAAAATAAAATTATAAGCCAAAACATTACATTTACAAATGATGTATTGAACACTGTTGCTCAGTAAGTCAGAAAAATAGGAGGGGAATACCAATTTCCTGAGTGAATTTCAAGGACTTCAAAACAAGAAAAAATTTCAATGTTTTTAAGGCCTCGCCCTTCACGCACATGTTGGTCAACCCTAAGTCTAATGTGATTCCTGAGAAGGCATTTCACTGTGTGGTACCTGTAGCAAGAGATACCAGGAAAATTATGTAGAACTAATTCAAAGGCACTTAGAGTAAGCAGACATATATAACATATATATACGTGCATGTATCTATACATTTTATATATACATATGAAAGCCTTCAAAGCTGCCTGTATAGTATCCAAAATGACCATGTGATTAGTGAGGACACTCAACACAGTAGGTCAAACAACAATGTACAAAATTTATTTCTGCTCACCTCTTATAAAAGTGAAAAAAATACCAGATGTGCAACAACCAAATGCACCAATGGCATCAAGTTAATATCAGCCAAAATATGATTAATGATTATGGTACTACTAAAGTGCAGAAATAGCTCCTAAAATGTTCTGGCAGATATTTACAATTCATCTATAGAAACAAAGACGAAGAACACATTAAGGGATTAGAACATAAAGGCAAGTTCTGGGCCTCATCCTAAAATACATACTAAGGAGCTCCTACTCATCCAGTGTCCCTTTTTTAAGTGAAGTTTGTAGAACTAGCTCCTCTCAACCAGATCAAGAGAAGTGCAGCAAGAATGCACATACCTGTTTCTTCAACACAGCACTTTCAAGAACATAGACATCACCAAAAGCACCTCAAGTTATAGATCAAAGTTTAGGGATAAAATATTTTAAAAAAATTTTGCTGCAACCTGCTATCTCATCAAGTGTGTTTGCTCTCATGTCCAGCATGACCGTCCCATTAAGAATACAGCTCCGCAGTTCAAAGAGACTGTGCAGAGACAGAGTTGCTACGTAAGGCTTGCTCCATCGATCACCACCATCTTCAACATCCTCTTCAAACTTCAGCCACCTGAAATGCATTCACATATACACATTTACATTTCTCATGGAAGGAAAATCTGGCAAGCAATCCCACTCTTCCACATGGCTTAGGCATGACACAGACCAGAAGATCCCATGAAATCGTACCACCTTTCATGTTCTCAGAAGACAGCCCAACTGATTAACATTTTTATCAGGCCTTAATAACCACACACTCAGCCGTTTTAGTTTTTACCTATTTTGTTTCTTTTGGCTTGACCAATGCCTGTCTATTCACACATTCTTGTGAAGAATATGGCAGTCTGTCTCATTACCTGATTTGCATTTCATTAGTGTTTTAGGATTAGAAAGTGTCTGAAACATATCATATGCATGTTCAAGTCTCCTAAGGCTGCTAAGCCAGACATTTAAGAACTAGGCAATATTAACACGTGAAACTATAAACTGATCATGATTCCTACTCACAACCATTATGCAAATTTAGTTTCTACAAAAGTTTACATGCAACAAAGTAGCTGGACGTACTGAATGCAGAAGTATTCATCACGATGCATACGTAGAAGGAAGCAACTAAACCAGTAAGGGACAAGAAGAACTGAAGTTTTGGTTTGCTGGGCATGAATTAAGTAAACAATTCCTATAGATAGTGAAGATTCTAGGCCAAACCTGGTTTGCAATGCTTTGAAATAAAATTACTGTAAGATACATCTTGAAACAATCTACTCCAAACATACCTAGCAGTTTCTCTCCATTCATATTCTTCTCCATCCCTGAAGCAAAGTTCATCCATTTCAGTGAAGAGATCATGAGGAATGTGTTCATCATCATCTTCAGTACCCAAGATAAACTGCACTCGTTGGGATGGTGTGTCTTGAAGAAAAGGAGAAAATGAATAATTAGAAGAATTCATACTTCTATGAAACAAGAAACACTATGTAACAGTAAAACCTCCTGCCCTCAGCTAGAAATATGCAGGACAACATCCTCTTCAAGAGGGAGGAGAAACAAAAGAAACATATACATGTCTTTTAAAGAAGGCTCTCTGAAATTTTTGCACTGTTTCTGAAAACAAAACATATGAAAATCCATGTTTATGAAAATTAATCAACTCTTTTTGGCTCATCTGTAGATTGCCAATATGAAAATTAAGATCAACAGCAAATTTGGTTTCAAAAAAAAACCAAAGAAACCTAAAAAAACCAAAGAAACCAAAAAACCAAAAAACCTAGAACACTAGAAACCTTGTTTTCATTTTGAGAACAAAATAATTAATACCATCATGACACAAGACACTAAAGAAGAAAAAGTTAAACCAAAACAGGCTGATGGAAACTTACTTACAGATCAGCTGCCCAAGCAATAGTTCAAGACAGTCACCAGTGAGTAGCCAGGCACTCACTGTTAAAGCAGCAGATTTTTCTGTGGTCTGTTGCTATTTATGTAGTATAGAATTTTTTCATTACATGGTTGGAGCACTCTGTATAAATTAGCATAGGAGAGTAGAAAACTATGTAGCTGAAGTGTCCAGAAAATATTTTAACTTCTCATAGTATAATGCCTAGTGGAACAGGCTCAGTAAGTTGCTAGAAAATTAAACTATCTTTTTTTGATCAAGTAAGTACTGGATTTCAATTAATATGAGCAAAACTTTAAAAAAAACCACCAATTAAACCAAATTATTTTAGAGACACTTTTAATACTTACACAAAGATTTTTTCAACTCAAGTGAATTTTCATAGTACAAAGGTTCAATAATGTATTATTTGCAATGTTATCTCAAAGAAGGTCAGAGACAGAAAATCCAGGTAAATCTCAATTTTAAATTCTTTTTTAATCTTCTCAAATTTTAAAAATCTTAAATTTGTTCACTGAAACATCACTCACAGCTTGTAGATATGAATATACAACTGTAGGCTTCTACTGTAGAAGGAAGAGCCTTTTAGATTTAAACATAAGATCTGAATTACTAACGAAGTTCATTCCAAATTGAGTTTTGATTTCGCATTTTTGTTCTGGTATATATCATCATCCAGTAGCTTAATTCTGAAATGTGCTCTTGAATGCAAACGACATTCATTATCAGCTGAGGTCTACAGCAGATTGTTTCCATCCCAAAACCAACACACTCCAGAATCTTGCCAAACCCTGTGCATACAGTATACAGAAGCAATCAGAACAGAGAAGTGAATTTCTATCAACCTACTATCACTTGTTTCTTCAAAAACTGTACAGCAAGACTCTACAAACATAACATCAATTATAAAAATTTGTATTTGGGAGGGGAAGCCTTGACGATGGTTGAAACCAAGAACCATAGGAGAATAGTACAAGGAGATTTGTCGAAGCATTTCCACCTGAAAACTCCTTTGTTTTAGGTACTGGCCCCATGTAGAACATGCTGGTAGCATTGAAAGGTGACAGTGAACAGCATGGTGTCTACACTTAAATTTAAACATTGCACCATAATTTGCCCATTTATGGCAGTCTGGGAATAAAAGTGGACTCAGGGTCTTAAAGAAAAACTGCCAAATAATTTCATTTCAGAGAATGATATAACAAAATTATCATCTCCTGAGGATAATAGTCTGGGGGAGCAGTTCATGATCCAAACCAAGAACTTACTGGCAGTACAATTCCTTTACTAACAGACTGCAAGAAGGTTGAAGTAAATATTTAAATAAAATAAGATCATTGATCAAATTACCATGGCAAATGCTGCTTTTCACAGTTACATGCTTAGTTTCAAAAATCAGAGGAAGAAGCATACACGACTACACAATCTGAACAAAGGTGTCTAATTTAAATAACACATATTTTCATGCTACAGGAGAGCATTACAAAGCTCTAGTCTAACCTATTCAGTGCAGGCTGCTGAACATTCATGCAGACACCTGGACCAAGTCCAACAGCTTCTGACTTAGATAAAACACAGCCACAAAATCCTTGTCTGATTGTACACAAAAACACATTAATTACAGTGAGAATAAAAGAAATAGCAAAAAACAAACAACATTTAAGCACAGAGTAGCCACTAAAGTTTATTTTCAGGAGACATGAAGAACACGCACAACAAATTTCTTACCATATGATGGAGATTCTCGGCCATCCTCTCTATCAGTTTCTTTTTCTTTTTTTCTTCTGTGGTGCCTGTGCCCACGATGTCTATGCCGTCGACGGCCTGGCTTTCCAAGTGGGACGTGAACTCCAATATACACAGCTCTGTGGCCTTTTCAAGAAAGTTTAAAAGGACACAAGTAAACAAAAAATTACCTACTGCCCAAATTTAGTATCTAAAGACAAGGGGTTTAAGAAATAGAAATCCAAAAGCACTTGACAAAATTACCTTTGGTGAACTAACGTGACCATTTCCTTTCTGTCCTTCCAGGATGTCAAGGAACTAGTGCTAGACTAATTTCTCTGATAAATTAGGTCATATTCTTAGTCAGTTTAAGAATTCAGTTGTGAAGCAAATAATACAGAAGTACGAGCTTGACCTGTAACACTGAAAGTAGCTACTTGATACATACAAGGCCAAGGCAGAGAAATTACATTATATTCCTCCTTTTTTTGCAGGGATTCATATCAGGACAGCTGTAAGAATGGCAAAATAATCTCCTGGTTCAGCGTATTAACTTCATCAAGAAATCACCCTTTGTTTAGAGCCTGCACGTACTTTTCTCTCCTTGAAAGAGCTGCCAATATTTCCTCAAGTAGCACATAACACATCAAGGTGAAGCTGATGTTCAATTACACCATTAATTTAGTATCAGGAACATAAAAGGAACTTCTATTTTGAAATGCATGTCAACATGTCAAATAACTTCCAGAGATGTTGGGGTGGGGTTTTTTTACCTATTTTAGAATGTTCTAAAAGATTTAGAAGCACATCTTCAAATTAATGCATACTGCTCTTTAAAACATGTACTTTCAAAATCTTGCTTTTCCTTTGACCTTTCACATCAAGACAATACTAACATCAACATCTTAGCAAAAGATATCAATCAACTAACTGTTATGAACATATTACTACCATGTCTCCTGAAATGGAGATAGCATGTACAATAGGCTTTTCAATTCCTATTTAAACAAACAATCGCAGGAAGAGACAAATTAACTATAACACTAAATACTCTGTTTCATGGTGTTGAAGAGTTATTATGGGAAGACTGACATTAACCAAAGGAAAAGGAAGTGGTCTTCCAGCTCTTAAGACAGATGTAAATTCAGCAAATTTACATTATGCAGGCAAGCCCTAGAAATTATGACTACACATACACACACATATGTATGTGTGTGCCTAGCTCACATACACTAGATTAAAGATATTGAAAATTCCTGGTCATTACAGAGCTTTAAAGAAAAAAAAAGTGGTAAGATGTCAAGTGTATTTCCCCCCCAAAAAAAAAAAATCCCTAAGCCCAAAAAGATACTGCTTTATAGAAGTTTTGTGTATTTTTACAGTGCTACATGACTAAAAATACAAGCAAAAATCATTATTAACATAAGTAAGTTCAAAATTTAATTAATTTGGTCAAAGATTCCTTTTCACATAAGACCCAATTCTTGACACACTTCCAACACTAGTTTAATTAGAGTCGACTGATGGCACTATGACCAAATCTGAAATTAAGCATACTAAAAGCTATTTGTCTCCATGTAAGAGTGGAAAAGAGATTAATTTCTCGAAGCACTCATCAGTCCTATTTATAGAGAGAAAGACTTGTCTTTTGTGAGTATCTTCCAACAATACCCAGCCTGACCTCTGCCATCCATGACTGTTATGCACAATGCAATTCCCAGAGAAATTAATGTCATTGTGACACCTATAAATCACTGCACTTGGTATATAATATGACTGGGGGGCATCATTAACAATGGTCATGTTGCTGATGCCATCATGATACAATAATCTTATGCATAGGGAAAGCAAAAGTATGAGGTCCAAAAATAACTGCATTACTCACCACATCCCACTGAAAGCTGCAACTCAGTGAGCCACCACTCAATGCAAGTGTTGTTACTATGCCTGTTAGGGTTTCTGTTTTATTTCATATATTCAATTAGCAAGTATCAAACTACAGTTTATATATACACTTGAACAGTTCTATTTGTTGCCAAAGTCTTGGATTTTTTGCAGGAACTATTTCTTCCTAAGAGAAACTCCAGCATACATTTAGTGAAAGAAGCATTTTATATAATTGCTTGTTTAAATATTGTTAATATGACTGTTGTAAGCATGTGGTTTGATCACTGCACTAACAAACAAAAAACAAAACAAAACAAAACAAAACAAAAAAAAATAAACCACCACAAAAAAACACACCCAACCTTGAAGGAATCTGAAACTTCAGGATTTTATTCCCTGAGAAATAAGGACTTTGGTCTCCTGCTGTTCTCACAAACAAGAGACAAAAATCCCTCACAGATTTTCCAAGGATCTCCTTCTTAAACAAGGTATCTTGCTATTGCAAAAACTGGTTATTTGTAATAGTGTGACTGTTTCCATAGTCAATGACCATGTTGCTGCATGGAGGAGAGGTGGAATAAGCAAATGAGGAGTTATCTCCTTTTACCTAATTGCACTGAGACAGAATTTATTTTTTTTTCCAGTAGAAAAGTTTGGAGGAGAGCAGATATGCTGCAAAGATACAGGTAAAAGCTATGGAAAACTGAGCTGAAATAAGCAACAAACAGGTGTTTTTAAACAACCTCTGTCCATAGCAAATGGCTTTTACTATCACAGAACCACAGAATTGTATCCAGGTGCCTCACAGCAGCCTCAAGCACACCAAGTAGGCACTGCCAAGTTAGTAACCTGGACTGTCAGTCCACAACCTAGATTTGATATTGCTGTTCAACTCCAAAAAAAAAAAAAAAGATTTAAAGGAAGAACCTTCTTGCAACCTGAACAAACTAGGGTCTCACAGAGACAAGGAACAGTCTAACCATGGGTTATTATCCTGTCCTTCAGTCCACATTGCCCAAAAGTGACTACTGTGAGACTATTCCACACATAGACATGGTCTTGCAAGCTTATGTAAACCAAGAATACCTTTCCCAATCAATTTCTGTATAGGCAAGTGTTCAGACATCTGCAATGGTATTTTGGGACTAACATGAAATGTCGATGAGCAAATGTTCAGTGTTTATAAAGTAAAATGGATCCAATGCAATCCTATCAGAATAACTTTAAGAAAAAACTTGATGTTGACAAACAGCCTCTGAAATATTTTTCAAAGCAAGCAATTGGGGTGGCAGTGCAATAGACAAATCAAGAAAAATTTACCTACAGCAAGTAGAATCTTTTGAGTGCACCTAACTGGTCCTTAGGAAAAGGGACTTTTATTCTGGTATCACAAAGAGTAATAAATAAAGACATTTCAACTACTGTCTAGAAAATCTCAAACTACTGCTGTTAAGTATACTGCTATGATTACTCAAAAACATTTTACAGGCATATTCAACTCCAAAGGTGGGACAAAACTACATAATAAAAATTGGACAAGCTTAACTTTGATTCTAACTCAACAAAGCAAAACATTGAGAAGCCTTCTAACAATAAGACTGCTGCCCTGAGTAGGTCTGTGTTTCCTTAAGTTTCATTATTCAGATAGGAGTAATAATGTTTGCAGATGGACAGATAAAGAATTACTTGTACATACACAATTTACAAGGAAAAGCAAAATGAAACAAAACCATGTCCATTTTTCTTCCTTCATTCTCAATGAATTGGGTGAAACAACTTATGATATCCTTCAGCCTAGCCAAAAAACCTAACCTAAAGAAAATTACAAAATCAACCTTCAAGAAAGGCAATTAATATAAAATTAATATATCAACAGTGAAAGCAACTGAAAGAAATTTAACTCCAAAAAGGCTGGGATTCAAGTTTCTAGCATCAGGTGATAGTTTTAAAAGGGACACAACCTTTACTTGAATATTGTGTTTAAAAGTTCAAAAGGTACATTTTGTGACCTTCAAAGCTTCATTCACGTAAATGTCTGTAGCACAGTAGCACTTTCAAACAAAGCTTCTTACAGAATTACTATAAACCAATAATCAATAGAATTAGTAGACTGCCCAATACTAAATTTAGTAATACAAAGCTCAAGAGATGATTGCTCATTTTAATCCAACATGACTTTATCCAAGCTTAGCTGTTCAAATCCACTGAGAGTATTTACTACTTAAGGCCTTTATCGATATGAAACAAACTTAAATGTTAGGAACTTGAAACGTGTCTCCACCACATGGTTGATCTCCAATCACATGGCTGGTCTCACTCCAAAAGTCAGTTTGGGTAAAGTCCTGTAACATTTACAGAAGAGAAAATGCTCTACGTTTCTTGATTTCTCCCCAGAGCTCCTATGAAAATGGTAATAGAAGACTTCTGAAGTCTGAGAGAGATCAACAAAAAATGCCCTGATGTCACTAGGCTTTAAATACATTCCACACAGAACCAAGGAAATCAAGTTTATAGCTATGTGGATTCTCAAATTCTGTTACTTAGAAATTTGAACTAAGAGCAATTATATATATTAATGATGGATGTGAGGACCATCTGGAGGTGAGCTACCTGGTCCAATCCTGCTCAAAGTACAGCCAACTTCAAAGCTGAAGCCATGATTTTGATCAGTTTAGTTAGAATGACAGGCATCCATTTAGTATTTTTAAGGACATATGTTCTACAGCCTATACCAACATACAGCAACACACCACCTGAAAAAAAATCCTAATATCCAACTATCACTTCCAATATAGAATGTTATGTGTGATCCCCCTCACCCTTTCACAACACATCAGTGTGACCCCATCTTCACAATAAGCTCTGAAGTCTGCTGAAGACTAAAACATAGTGACAAGAATTACTATTTTTTATTAAAATCTTCAAATAATAATCTGAAGATGGATAATTTATTTTATACAGAAGCCTTTTTTAATCGAATAATGTCATAATCTATCTAATCTTAGCATGGAACTTTCCAGTATGGAAAAACTGGAGTATCTGCAGGAGAGATCCTAATTCATTCCTTAAGATCATAAAACGGGGAAGACATCCAGCTGTTTGATGTCTTAACTCACATCTCCAAGTGCATGACCCTAGTAGGAAAGATCTGGAACACAGCATCTCATTCCTTGGTATTAATTTCCCTTACATCACAGAGAGGACTTGTATGCACAAAAATAAGCTCAACGCAATCTACGAGCACAACTTCTTGTGACCTTTTCACAAGGCTGCTCTGAAGGTAGAAGCACACAAATGGGGAAATTAGGTGGATGGAAGAAGTAAGAGGGAGAACAAAAGTGGTTTTTCTTGCCCTTGAAATTTCATAGCCCATAAGACTTCTCCAAATATTCGTGGTTCTGGTAAAACACAAGGAACAAGAACAATGCCTCTACACACACACACCCTCCCACCCCCTTGGTTATTTATAATGAAAAATCACTCAAGTCATTAATTCACA
The DNA here is from genome assembly GCA_016584745.2 of Phylloscopus trochilus trochilus. Classification (NCBI taxonomy): domain Eukaryota; kingdom Metazoa; phylum Chordata; class Aves; order Passeriformes; family Phylloscopidae; genus Phylloscopus; species Phylloscopus trochilus. The sequence goes on from WQNJ02000546.1 coordinate 39,684,362, forward strand.
AAAATACTTCTGCTATGCTAATTTTCTAATTAAAAATAATGCCCTATTTCTGAAGGATGCAATTAAAATGCACAAATTAGTATTGATAGTGAAGTTCCTGTCATAAGAAAGAAACTAAATATTTCAGAACAAACAGCACTTTTCGCTTATTTTATAAACTTCTCATGCACATTCCCAAGAAAGAGTCAAATTATTTTCTACGGAATGAATGTATCAAAAGTGAATATAAAATAATTAAATATATAATCTTGGTCTTCTATGCATGAATTGACTACTAAAAAGTCCTTTAATTAAAGGAACTATTTTAAAAAAAAGCTATCTCTTGCTCTCAGAATTAAACATTTGAGATAAAATTTTCTAATTGAACCTGTAGAAAAAAGTAAAGAAAATTCTTTCATGGGATAGCTGCACACCAATGACTGGAACTCAAAGGTTCTCCACAGTACAGTTTATTTTAGAATCCATTACACAAGGCTGTGTAATGGCTGTGGTCTGAAATCTGCTGCTGCTCCTAACAATTAGGTCTATCTACTCTTTATACTTGAACTGATAAAACTGAGAAGCACAATCCTGAACTGTAGTTAGCATAACATAGGGTAAAGCAGTTCAGGAAGAGTGTTTTCTCACTACATGACAAAAATTGGCATATTATGCTGACAAAAACAGTAAATGCCCGATTTTTCATTACACAACAAAGTGATTTTTTTTCTGACTTAAAAGCAAATGAGTTTGTAGGGGCAGTCATAGAGAAAAACGCACTGAATGCTTCTGTTAGACACAATCAACGATATTCAAGAAGGCATTATCAGCATTATCACATTAGATGTGCAGGTAGGAACAGTAACAGGAAAAGCTAAGTGCTGGGTGGCAGTGCCACACAGGGACTCTGGCACAGACTTCCACCTGTGGCTCACTGCCAGCACCGATCTTCCTGGCCTGGGAAAGGAGCCAGCCCTTGGTACCCATGGGAGGGGGGACCAGCCGTCCCTGCACTGCACAGCCAAGCAGACCAGAGCTGGGCCCCACACTTGATCTGGGATCCTTGGTCCAGCCTGTCTCTGCAGCAGGGCTCAGCAAAAAAGATACACATACAAGGTAATTTCGAAGAGTTGCTTCTGCTGGAGCAGAGAAAACCTAGAAGCAAGCAAATCAAGTGGACTCCCATCAACATTCAAGACTAGGCCCTTGTCCACTAAGCACAACATAAAACCGCAGAATGGTTTGGGTTGCAATGGATCTTTAAAGATTATCAGTTCCCATCTCCCTGGTAAAGGCACAAGGCTTCCACATACATAATACTGTTCTTGTAAAGTACTTCATAAGAAACTTCTGAAATGAAAATTTTCTGACTTCATCAACGGGTCACAAATACATTGTCATTACAAATTTGATCACACCCCTCTCTTGTACAAGTGCTTAAATAGACTGGTTTGCCAAATGCATCTGTTGATATTTAAAGATATGAGAAACATTACAGAAGGAATCTTTCTTCACAGAAGGGTTACCCCTTCCTGAGAAAAACTGAAACTCTCTCCTTTTTTTATTTTTTATTTTGTAAATAAAAAAAAGGTAAATCTCACACTTTAAAATCTTAAACTGCTATGAAACACTAGCCTTCACTGAACTGCAAATAGAGAAATCATCATTCATTAATAGTTCTAATATCCAACAAGGTACAAGTTTAGTCAATGTTTGGAACAACTGATTTTAAAGGGAATAAAAAAAGGTAAAGGTTATGAAAAGTCATCAGTAACTTCAGTAACATCAGTAACATCAGTCAAAAGTAACAGGTTGCAGAATCAAGTAGTGTCTTCTGCCTCATCTCAAAAAGTTTACATTTGAGTGATCTGGAACTATCGAGTTTACTGCAAGTTTTAAGTTTTCTTTAATGCTGTTTGGTAGAACTTCAGTTTTATGACCTAAATAATAATATAATCATTAATAATAATTTTATAATAATTAATAATAATTTTATGTGTGTTTCAGATTATAAAACTTATAGTTAGCACTAGCTGTCTTTTTATAAAATTTCTGATGCAGTTGGAACAAAAATATTGTTCTCTCAAATAAAAGAAGTTTGGAGAAAAAACATTACATGGTTTACGTCAAACACTTTTAAAAAGCTTCAAATTGCAAAACACTTGTACAGCAAGTTTTCTACTTAGATACAGACTATTCACCTAAGGGGAGAAAAATACAGGATTATTTGATTACCTGTCCTTGTCAACTAAGATTAGGTGAAAACCACAGTTCTTTTATTAAATAAAAATAAAGGCTCTCCAAGGTATAAGAGATAATAGGGTCACTTAAAATGTAAACATGACTTACATCTGCCACAGGATAATGCGAGAGTAGATAGCTATTAAACCATCTTAACTCTTGAAAGCTGGTGCTTGGATTTATGCCACGGAAAACTAGTCTACCAAGCTACACATGCCTGACCTCAAGATTGTTTCTGGAATGAAACCTCTGTTATGTGTAAACTCCTTATCTTTGCTATGCCCGCTAAGAATAACAGAATGTATCTATTTTCCCTTAAACTGTATCTAGTAAATGTATCCTAAAATCAAGGTTGAAAAGTAGCTACATGTTTTAAAAGATGCATCCGGGTAGTATCAAGCCAGACATCTTAATGCAAGTTTAACAAAGTTTTCCTTAAACATCATTTAACAGAAAATACCTTTTACAAGATCACATGAAATACCTCTGCCATTAATATTCTTGCCTTACTTCCCACTCCTGGCTTACTTTGTTATTGCTCTCATTCACTGCAGCTCAAAGAGTCTGGCATCAAGTTAAGAACATTAGGTGCTCTTAAAAAGGTTATTTTAAGATGTTATTCCCCTTTCTAGCTCTTCTGTAAACTGACATTTGTTAATTCAAAATAAGGCCTTACAGCTTCAGTAAAAGTGCAGTACCTTTATTTAGTACACACACAGTCTGCCCACAATTGCAGTTTACCATCTCTAACCATTCCTCTTTTATGGGAAGACTATTACGAAATAAGCAGCCTGTGCCTAACCTTTCTAACCTAAACACTGTCACTCCAGACAGGTACCACACTCTGCCAGCCACCATAAATAGAATGCAGAGCTTGAGAAGCTCCAAGTCCAAGATCCATTTTCCCCTTTAGCATTTGTTTCTCTTTCCATTAATATTTCATCATAAAATTCCCAGAAAATACAAGCATCTAATACTGACAACACCAAAAAACCTTCCCTTTAGTATTAATAGCAAAATTATGCCTTCTACTGTATCAAACCAATCAATATTAGTTTGCACATGCTTTAAAGAGGTTAAGTAACACCTGTCCATGTGGATTCTAAAAGACATGGGGCTTCATAACAGAGCTGAACTCAATTTACTGCTTGCTGACTCTCCCTGAAAATACATCGATGAACACTTCTGTAAAGGTTCAAAATTCCAAGAACTCCTTTTCAAGTCACCAGAAACACATATTGAAAGACGAGACTGAGATAGTTTAAAGTCTTAAAACACTTCTAATGCCCAATGCTTTAGTACAGGGCCTCCCAAGCCTACAAGAAAATGTTTGTGTCAGAAGTGGAAAATACTACTAGTTGGAATTGTTTTACTGCTTGCAGTCAACAACACCATTTCACCCCTTGTAGGATTTTAATACCAGAATTAAAAACAAAACCTAAAAATTCCACATACCTACTTTCATAATAATAGCTTATAAATAATGAACTCCTAAACAGAGCTGTAAGTTCACATAAATTCATTCTCTAAAACAACCTGAATTTGAAGAACTTCTGAGAAGGTAACTATATGAGTTGAGCAATCACACACTTTTCATAAAGGAAAGAAAAAACGTTTTGTTCTTACTTTGGAACGGTTTTCACTTTGATAAAAGCTGAACGATATGCTGCCCCTCCCTTGCCCCTTTCTCCCAATAAAAAATTTAATTCTTACAAACATACAAGATACTAAAAAACATATGTGAACATCAAAAAGAAAATCCTATTTCTGTGAGAAGATGTGTGCCTATATACAGCTTCACATATGTGATAATCCTACTGGAAAACATTTTTCTTGTCAGATACTTCTTATTAGTTATTTGCTAAACTTCTGTAAAGCCAGCCCTTCTTACATTAAAACACAAACACTGGACCACTCCAAAATGAGTGAGGGAGGGAAAGAAAAGATAAGGCTGCATGGCTAAGAGCAAGGTGACAACAGTGAGATCTCAACTACTCCTTTCAAAAGCACTTACATTGACTCAATTGTTCATTGGACAGCAGTCTACATTTCACCTTAATTTACTCTTTGGCTATGGGTAAGACAGGGGTATTTTCCATAGCAGTCATCCAAGTGCTTAAATTGCCTCAAGCAGCCTGAGCCCCCTTCCTTCCTACCCAGTATCTTGATTAACTGCTGTGCTGTACCAGCTGAAGCACTCTTACAAGAATGTGCTCTGAAAGAGACTGGAGAAGTGATCTGGCTGCACATTCCCATGTCATTCTCTGAGCTGGAGGTATTACAGCTGCTAACGCTGCTGCCTCTAACACTACTCCAGCTGGATGCCTGCTTCCCTTTAACCCCTGCCTCCCTGCAAAACATACACACGCTTTTTCTGGGTTATCTCCTGAGAAAAGCAAGAGAAAGAAATTAAGGAGGAGACAGCTTAAATCTGCACTGAAGATTCAAGTGCAGAAACAGCCAAGGCAGTGGTTTCCCTACAGCAGAACCCCATCTAAACCAGCATCGTCACAGCCTCCACTGCTGCATCTTCAGCCTCACATCCATGCTTGCTTCCTCTGCTCAGCTCTGGCACACATCCATCAGTGTGGCATTTTGGGTGCTCAACAGCTGAGATCTCGACCATCTTCCTTTGTCAAACTTAAATTTTCCAATGGCTTAACACACTTAGCTGGGCTTCTGGTTTTGTCAGGCCAATGGGAGCATTAGCACAAGACAGAAAATAGTAACAGAATGAAGGGAACAGAGCATGAGTATGACTGCAACAGCAGCAAACAACCTCAATCATGTTAAACTGTCTCCTGTTATACCACAGTATGAGAAAAACAACAACCTAAACCTAAACCAACATTTCTTAGCCAGAAACTGCTGCCATTATGGTTTTTCAGTGTGCTGAAGCGGTAAGAGTCAGTACAACTCAGTGAATCTACTGCCTTTGAGCATTCTGCAAATGTTAATTAAGCTTCAAAGCATTCCATGGGAAAGGCAAATAATGAAGATTTTAACATTGGATCTCCCTAGTCTTCTCCTCATTCATTAAGTAGCATCCATGAATCCTCATCCCAAACTAATTCGTTTTGAAGTAAGAAAAAAACTTAGATGAAATACATAATTTCACATTCTTCTACATGAAACTAAATCATTGCTATTTTTATTGCTAAATGTGGGATCCAGAGTCAAATTATGAAGACTACCGTAATGCTTTACTGACAGCAGATTGTGGAACATACAGTTTACTGTGGAACCAGAAGGACAGTTACATGTCTGTTCAGACTCAGTATCTGAACTGCATGACCACAATCACAAGGATACTTAACTTGCAGAAAAGAAAACAAACATCTCCCTCATGACCCCTATTTCCTGACTTTTAATTCTGCAGAACGTGACATCATTCATGCTGGAAAATTACTTACCAACAGGAATGATTTTTTTTCAAATCTAAGTGTAAGAAGCAAACTTTCCTTGGAAAGCTTCAATTTTTTTTTTATTTTTTTTTTTTTTTTTTTTTTTTTTTTTTTTTTTGGTGACAGATTAGAAGAGTGGATTTTTACCAGCATGCACAGACACAAAAAAAACCAGGGCAGGTCACCTCTGCTTTTTACCAGTTTTACTCCCAGAATTTCATGATAGCAATAAAAAATTGATCCCTTTTAGCAAGGAAAATTCAGCTTTTATCTCTAGGCAAAAAAAAATGCATGTTAAGCAAACAGAAAACCACCACAAACTTACTCTCTAGTTCTTCTTTCTCAAAATTTGTATTGATAGTAGAGCTGATTTTGCCCATATCCACAACAGCTTCTTCATCATGACCCTGAAGAAACAAGACACAAGTTTAGGTTAAAACTAAATAGAACTATTATTTTCCGAAATTCCTAAATATGATCTGAAATAGTATGTCATCACTGAAAAGCTACCCATCCAATTTTTCAAGAAAACATTACCCAGTGTTTAAGGAAAACCAAGTAAATCAACAGATAGGCTAAATACCATAAAATTTCCTCCTGCAATGCTCTTGATTTCATCATATCAACAACCAGGACACACATTGCAAAAGGGCAGTATTTTTTTAGGGTTTTTTTAAACAGCAATCAATCTACCTCAATAAAATAACTGGTAAATTTATAACAAAATACAGAAGTTATTACTGAGAGATCTCAAGCTCTTCTCTTTAGGGGGCAATTCTTGTGTGAGATTTTCTAGCACAAGTAAGAAGCCTCTTTGAACAAAGGGGTAGCAAAAACGTTAGGTTATCCGGCCTAAGGTCTTTCCAACAGCTCTGGAAATATCAAAATAACTGCTTCATTCAGGTTTCAGCAGCCAGTTTGTTCACCCAATTCACTTTTTTTTTTTTCCCCACAAAGTTAAAAAGCAGCAGTTTCCAGCAGACCTTTTCAGCTTCCATTACTGCTGAAACCACACCACTCATAACGTGCAATATCTGAAATAGATATCGGCTTATCTCTGAACACCTCCTCTAATCATAGTTAGCACATCACTAAAGCAGACCTGCCTTTTGCTCAGTCTTGACAAAAAGGAAGTAACTGAGTAGTAGAAATCTCAAGCCCATCTCAGACTTGACATCAAAACATTAAAGTTGCCTTTCTCCATGTGTTTGCATTTCTTAGAATGAAGTCCACTTTTCACAGCACACAAATTACAGCCTCCCGATAGAATAACTACCTAAGGGTAACATTTTTACATCCAAATACAATGGCAAGGCTAACTGCTAAAGATTGAAAGTCAGACCTAACTAGCATGAACTTAGCTTAAAAGCACTTAAGAAATGGTGCGAGTTTTTAATTGTTTCTTTGTTTTGGGGGGAGGGTTTAGCTGTTAGTGTTTTTATAATAACTTGATTAGTTTTCCATTGGATCAGCTCACCAAAGTGACTTCTTGTGGCCATATGACAGCTAGATTCACAAGTTTATCTGTTCAATCACTGCTTCTAGCAGCATTTACATCGATCTGATACATCTACATCAATCCATGGAGGATCTGTGATAATGGTTTCATGAGGGAAAAACAGAAGGCTAAATCAGGAGTTTTACAGGAACTGAGAACCCTAACAGTGTTGACATTCAACTAAACTTTGGCCTGAGAATTATGCAATTGCTTTATATATAGAACAAATTTGTCACGTCACAGGAAAGTGGCAAGGATGAAAAACAACATACCTGTGTGTAACAGGTACAAGCTAAAACATACTGTATCAACTCCCACTCAGAAAAAAAATTTCTTTTGGAACACAGAACTTCTCGATCTTAAAAAATATCTTTATTATAGTATATTGTGTGCACACACATTAAAAAAAATCTAAATATTTAAGTATTGAGGAAAGAAGATTAAAGAATATGAAGATGACGAGCACCACATGCTGGGGAAAAAAGTCCGATGAGGTTTAAAAAAAATGTTAGATGCAGCTAGACCACAAAAAACCAAAAGCAGCTGGCACTATGTACATTAGTAAAAAACATAAGAGAAAAGAGTAGCACACGGCAGAATAAACCTCTGAAAACTGAACATAAGTCAATTCTCAGCTGGGTCCCTGAAAATAGGGTTTTCAAGAAATGCATTACACAGTAACCTAACTTTGTCACTATCACTGCGTTGTAGTGACAATCGAGTTTTGCATGCAGGTTAGGAAAACCAAAACCCTGTACACTCCACAGAGCTACAGTTAAAAAAATGAGGTGATATCTGTTGGGCAAGACTGTGAAAATGTTCCAAGAACCTGTTAATAAAGAAGTGGTAGAAATTTTTCAAGTGTCATGGTAATAAGATGGGAGGGGAGTATGGGGTAAAATAGTATATTCCTATACTATTAGTATAGTATAGGAATATACTATACTTCCTATACTAATAGTATATTCCTAGACTATACAGTCTGCTACACACCAAAATCAGGCACGCTGTAGTACACTCCTGCTCACAGTAACATATACATACAGTATGCATGTTACCAAAAAACTCCAGCTAGAGATGGAAACACATGGAAAGAATTACAAGTCCTTTAAATTACTTTAAGTGGTTTTTTTATATATGAGTAGGAAAAAAAAAAACAACCCCCCCCCCCAAAAAAAAACCCACCCCAACTAATAATAGGAAAACTCCTATCAAAACCTGTTCCACAATCAGCTTCATGGTTACAGCCACAGACTGCTGAAAAATCCTGTACCTAAACACACCCATCCCCAGCAGTCCTTTTAGGATACTTGGAATCTCGCCAAACACAGTTTTTGAGCAACAAAGGAAGAAAGAGTTTTTCTCCAGATGATACAAACAACTGCATACCAGTAGAAAACTACATACACACTGTGAAAAATATACACATAAAGAAAGACTTTTATCTCCCAATAACGTTCTGAACTGGATTTGCTGTTTGCCCTGTATCACGTTATTCATTTTTATCACCCTTTGCTTCAGTAAAAGAGATTCTCTGCCAAACTCATACATACAGAAGCAGCCTTCAAAAAACCAAATCATGTGAAAGTAACATGTCTTTTAAGATTAGATTACAGGAAGGTATGCGTGCCCTTGCAAACCATTCTATCACTATCTCAAAGTACTCAACATATGCAAAGACTCTTCCAAGAATAAACCATTAACAACCACAAATATCATACGTGACGGAAGCATATCATTTACAGCCTTTGTTCAGAAAAACACAAAGCATCATTTTTACATATCTGTTTTGTGATGCCAAGAGCAAATGCCAGTATGAGATACTTTTGCCTTAGGTCAGGTAAAAAATCAAAAATATTCAAATACATTAGAAAGCAATTCCAAACTACAACATTTCCTGGTTAAAAATAAAGTCTGTAGGGCATACATTCCCAGTAATTATAGATGATCTGTCATGTCAGTTGAAGGCACTGAAGGGAGGGAAAATTTTACACTTGCCATTTTAGTTGTCTTGTCTACTTTCTGAACTTTTTACATAAACAAAGAAAGTGGGATTGTGGAAAACTTGCCCACTTCCCTTTTTTAGGCAGAGAACGACTGGAGCTTAAAGCAACTATTCCTGGGCAGTTTACTACTCACTGCATGTGAAACTTTATGTACAACAATCCCACAGATGCTCAAATACAGCCGGTGTAGACAAGCCAAAGTAAAATTCAAGACTAACTTAGAATGTACATAACTTTCATTTTCAGTCAAAAGACAGAACAATTGAGAAGGGGAAAAAAAAAAAAACCCAAGGTGCCCTAGGGAGAGATTAAGCTTTCACCTTTGGTTTCCACTTTTTTTTAAACAAGAAGGTAATTTATAAAAACAGAACAAATCCAGAGTACTTCAAGGGAGAGGATAGAAAATAATAATAATAATAATAATAATAATTTTTAAAAGCCTAGCATATTGTATTAAAATACACTACACTGTATTATGATACACTAAGTATACTTTTTCCTTACACCAGATTTCTGGATACTCATAAACATACTGCAGAAACAACCTCCAGTAAAACCTTCATATTCAGCTAGAGGTGCCTGCATAGACTAGAATCTGTCTTCTCAGCCTTCTAACTCTCCTCAGCATGAAAATGAAATCCCTATTCAACTGCTATAGATCACACAAGACTTTCAAATACTCAGTGCTCCAGCAGACTCCCAGCAGGATTCTTCTTGCAACCTCTGGTTTCCAAATGTCTTTTCTCACTCCGTGAGAAAGAGTAATTCCCCCTTGCAGAAAAACAAGCACCAGAAATTAACACTACCTATTTACCTTCTCAAAATGCTTGTTGTCATTCAGTACAGTACACCTCTGGTATCTACCATAAAAATGCTACATGTTTTTTAAAACCAGTATTGCAAAAAGAGTCAATCCTAAACTGCAAGAATTTTTTATGGAAAGCACTGAGTTTGGAAGCACTAACAACCTGCAGCAGTATGTGGCAGCCGCAGTCTCAAGGACTAGCACGAATATGACGCATGGAGTATTAAATCCAAAGGCAAGTTTCCACTGTCATCTCTGCAAGCACTTCTCACCATGCAACTCACTTAACCTTGTGCAGGCACACACATGACAGATTTCAGATGGGTATGCTGCCAAAGTGCATTACTGAATAACCACTTCCAAGACAGACAACTTGCTAGAAGCACATTTTTAAAGTACTTGAAATACAGTTCAATCAAATCATTCTGATGATAGACAGTGATCATAAATGGCTGATACAGCTAACTGTGAACCTTTGAAATCTATGAGCAATACAGTAACCGTGTTAAAAATAATTTGAGCTCAACATTTAAGACCATTACTTAGCTAAGTCAATGTTTATGTGCTCCATTTGCATTTCCTCAGACCAAAGTTCTTCCCCAGCAGAATTAGGGAGTGACTTGCAGCACCAGAAGGGACTGTATTAGCGCTCATAGAAGTAAGTAAGTAGGGCTTAAGAGAGGGCACAAACAAAGGAAAAAGCCTCTACAAACACCATTACCCTCCCCCCCCACCCCCCCCAAAAAAATTACATTACGACTTCCATGCTACAAAGAAGCTTCACTGCAACATTTATCAAAGTAGGTGCAAATAAAGGGAAAAAAAATCAAAATAAAACCCCAACACAAAAATCAACCAACAAAAACTAACCCCAGCTCAGGATGGGGGGGGAGGAGTGTAATCATATCAACTTTTTCCCTTTATACATCTGTCCCTGGCCAACGGTTTAACACTTTTTATTTTAATAATATTCTAATACAACTGCCTACACCATCCCAGTGGTCCTACATAGTGCATTGTGACTGTAACTGTATCCCAATCTCTCTGGCTTGAAGAGAAAGGAAGCAGTTCCCTCCTCCTTCTCAAAAGAACCCATGGATACATCTCTACTTTTGTAGGGACAAGAGATCTGGCAGACAGGATTTAACTTTTAAGGCTGGAATGTGGCACCAACAAATCATTCCTCTCAAAACAGGAGCACAGCCTGCTTACACACCCAGCTGGCAAACTTTTGTAGCACACTGGTGTAGATTTACCAAACTGAACAGTGTAGGAGAACTTGTGCACAGTGCATTTTGCCTTTCATGCTTTGTTCTCCCTTCTTTCACCACCAGTAAGTACATAGGAGCAGTTCAGCTGGATCAAACCATCCATCAGTGTGCTGTCTGCAAGAGGATACAACAGGAGAGGTCCACAGCAATAGTGCAAACTGAATCAGTGTCAACAGTGGCTTGACCTTAGGAAGCATAGCCAAAGCAGGCTCTTGTTTTATTATCAGCCCTCCTTTGTGAGATCTGCATTCAAGAGACAGATATGACAGCCATCAAAAAAAGCTCCAGTGACAAAAACAAACCAAAAAAATAATTAACATAAGATTGTTGATATTGCTCTGCTTCAAAAACTAAGGTTTGGCTATAAAAAGGAATTAAAACCTTCATTTTGACTATATATCTCAAAGATAACCAAAGAGGAACTACAAAACCTCACTTTGCAAATGTATCCAGATATGTGTGTGTACATCCACAAAATATTTTAAAATTGACCTTTTTCAAAAACAGGTAAACAAACTCACTTGTTTCATTACAAAGGTATTGAAATGTATTGTTCAGGGTAATTTAGAACCCACAGGGTAATTCATTACTCATTTTCACAGCCACATTTCCCAAGTGGTCTGTTTCAGAAGTCTGCATTTCTGTTCTAAGCAGACATAATATTCCATGTAGTCAGGAAATAAAATACATTTCCAATTTACAGAATGCACATACAGTCCCCTCTCTATCCATTCAACCTCCCAGAGCTGCAAGTTAGTAAGAACTAATACTTCAGGGACTAAAAAAACAGAGGCCACTGTTGTAGACTCACAAAATTAGGAGATTAAATCTACCAGGGACAGCAACCCTGGAAGGGATAAGAAAAGAAACCAGAAAAAGAGCATATTTGTTAAGGCCATCTCTGTACACTGCATGCAGAGTTGAATGACCATCACTCTACTTCAGGCAAACATCAGGTCTGTCCCATAGGTCTCCCACTGACACCCATACACGGCACCAAGCAGCCTTGGTTAAAAGTGAGTAAATAGAAAGGGCTTGTTGATGTGGTTTACCTGCAGGAACAACTAACAGCAGCACTTGGTAAGTTCTAAATATATTGTTCTACTTCTCTTTCAGACTGATTCTGCTTTTAAACCAGAGGTAAGATGAACCTATAGTGGGCAGGAGGGCAGTCATCTCTAGTTGCTGCCTTCTTGAAGGACAACCAGGATACAAAAAAAAAAAAAAATCAATCAAAGTTCTTTCTAAATAACAGTAACTGAAGGTATTAGGCAATCTATGAAACTGTTCAACTTTAGCTGAACTGCACAAATGGTCGTACAGATGCATTTGAAGTAAATTCTTTGGACAGAGTCTCTATGCAGCAATACTGTATCATCAGAAGTTGCCAGAGTGATGAAACACTACCAGTTCTAAATCAAGCACATCAACCTAACAGCCAAGGAAAAATGCACCAAATATAAATGAGCCCTGTCTCATTGTGTCATCGTACAATTTTTAGCTGGCCTTCCCCTCTAAATATATACAGATGAGAGCATAATTAATAATAATTCACAAACAGAACACTTGCCAGGTTTAAAATAGGAGGCATACTGTCGGTGGGTTCCCCCTTAGTTGTATTTTCTATGCTCTCCTTTGCACAGGAACAGCTGCTTTCCAGAGTTTTCTCCCCTACTATCTTAGTAGAGGATATTGCTCAAGCACTACAGCAATTACTCTAGTTCAGCTCAATGGCTTTGGTGTCACCACCCCCTCCCTTTTCCTGTGAATTTTACCTGTGCTCATACAATTTCTATTTTACACAACAAACTTCACATGTAAATGACAGCACCTCCTAATCAAAGCTACACTCAGAGCCTCAGAGGAAGGTGTGACTCTTAGGTTTATTTCAGTAAGACCATAACTATAATGGAAGAGGTTAGGGATACTTACACGTTTTTCTAGCCTACTAATCCTCTAATTAACTGCTCAGCTTACCTTACTAAATACATCTGACCAATCTGCTTCTAGAAGACTTACAATAAACACAGCAGCTCTACAAACCTTGTTTGGACAAGTACGTCCAAAAGATATCAACAGACTTCAGTCAGACTCTCCAGAAGTTTCATTGTACTTTTCATTTTCCAAAACTGTATGTGGAGGGCACTAAAGATGTGTATGTGTGCTACTTAAACACCACAAAACCCAAGCCCTTTCAGGAAAAAAAAAACAGTTGTAAACATGCTAATGTTTTGCTTCTTGCGCTATTGAAATCTAATGTTTATAAGTAGTTTTATCTCAGTTCTAGCAGGCCTTACTCCACTCAGGGTCACATTGAGCACCACAACATGCAAGAGAAGCCATGTCCCATCCCAGAAAAACGAAACAGGTCTTTGGACAGTGAACCAGGTGTTTGTGTTAATCACAAGAGAAAATTAAATTTCAAGAAAAAATCAGAAAAAAAGGAAACATAATACCAACAAGAGACTGGTCACAATTGTGAATGTGCTATCAACATGCTATCAACCATGGCATACCACAGCAATTCATTAAAAAAATGGATTAGAACTAGCACAAAAAAAAAGGGATGGCTTGATTCCTAGCAAAGTATGACTAAGGTGCAGGTGAGTATTTGATTAAAATTAGAAACCCATTTGAATTCAGCTCGAGTATTCTGCAAGCCAGAAAATTCACAACCATGCGTAAACTTAGAAAATACTGTCACCACTCCAACACAAGGTATCAAATTGCATATCTATTATTATAGTAGCTATTTTACAAAGTTGCATTTTATCACTGCCTCACAGTACTAAATTTCATTCAAAAAAAAATCCGTATCTCCATTCACTTAAATGTAATTAAGTGAATTCCTGAAATTACAGGTTAAAAAAGCAGAAGTACTATAATGTTTACAACTAGTCACCTCATATATTTGGCTAGTCTTCCAGGCATATGCATGCTTGATAGAGTTCTGTGCCCAGAGCTGAAAGCAGCACCACAATGAAAACCAAAAATCGAGTGCTGTTCTACAGAGACCTTGACACAAACAAAAGGCCATGGCAATCTGATGCACTCTAACACATCTAAATCAAACTCTTTCTTATGCTTACACAAGGGAATAGAAAATTGAGTTGTCATATATAAAATAATTCAGGGACCTTTAGAGTTTTACACCTTAGGAAAACTCCTTCCCACAGATATTAGTAGTAACCCCTGTTACAGGCTACACTGCAGTTACATGGCAGTGATAATGACAACCCATACAATGTCTAAGCACCAGCTTGTACACTAATACTAGAATTCATTGTACAAATCCCCACATATGGATTTTTAGCTGTGCCACTGAGCTCTCAAGAGAATGCCATCTCCATGAACACTTTACCACAGTTAAGTTCATTAAGTTCACCTTCCTTTTTTTGTCAAAAAGGAACAAAATTAACTGGCTATTTCAAGATTCTCTATCAGAAACATCCCTGCTATACTTGCACAGAATCAAGCAAAGCCACAGTTGATAACTTTCAAATTAAGGAAGGCTCACTCAAAATAATGCATAAGAAAAAATAACCCAATCCAAAACACTCAACGACTCTCAGTCTGGTAGTGTACTGTCACAATTGTAAGAGCACATTTTCTTTCTGAATTAAGCTGGTTACTATGATTAAGCAATTCTAACAACACAGCAAATATCTTCCCTAATACAGAAATCTCTACTCAAACTACTGCTCCTATCACCAGATCTTTCAAAAATTTCTTCCACAACTACTAAGGTAACACACAATTCTGAAATACAGCTGCTAAATATCATTTGCATCAAATCACATTCGAGCCATTGCTACATTACACAGCTGCTATTTACATACACGTTGCATTTTCTTCCCTTGACGAGCTTCTTCCATGCTGATGTGCAGAAGCAGAGAATGCCCTTGTACGAGACCCTGTAATGAACCTCCCCAGAGATCAGAGCCTGCGCATACATGACTGCTTTAGCTCGCTGTGCCTGACACAGATGTACTCCGGGAAATTGCTCCCCAGCCAATCGCTCCCGCTCCAGTCGCTCATCTCCCAGGCCACTGATTACGGCTACCGCAGGGTCGCACAGCAGCAGCAGGGGCAAGACGGCATGCCTTCAATTCCAGCTCAGGGAATACCAAAAAAGGAACTGAAACCGAGTTCCACACTTCAAATTTTCTGCATCAACAGCTGCTAAGAACAGCTCCAAGGTAATATTTTTGCTCTGATCCAAGACTTCATTAGCACTACAAAACGCATCTGTACCTCGGGTCCCAGAACAGAACAACGCAGAAGTCAAACATCTGCTAAGTGTATTTATAGCTGTATTATCAACCTTTCACCGAATACTCATTCCAATGCAGGTGGCTGTTGTTTTATTTTATTTACCTAAGCTATACAT
The DNA here is from genome assembly GCA_016584745.2 of Phylloscopus trochilus trochilus. Lineage (NCBI taxonomy): Eukaryota > Metazoa > Chordata > Aves > Passeriformes > Phylloscopidae > Phylloscopus > Phylloscopus trochilus. The sequence goes on from WQNJ02000546.1 coordinate 39,699,956, forward strand.
TCTTGCTCAACAAAGTAAACCAAGGCTCCTAAAAGAAAAATCCTCTTTTTTCCCCCCTCCTGTTGAAAAGGTAAAAAAATAGATGTCAGCTGCAATTAATCTCATGCGTCCTCCCAGAGTAAGGTGTCTCTGTTTCAGGTACTACATGAGTAGATGTATTTTTCCCTTCCTTAAGACCAACTTTTGAAAAATGCAACCTCTGCTCCAGCAGATCAAATTCAGAGTTTCACTCTTCCCCTCTTCATCACTGACATACCCTAATCTCCTTGTCCCATCATAAAATGCATGGCTCTTTAAGGAGTTATCTATAACTTAACCTTTAAGACATGCCACTGCCTTTTTCCTCTTATTCCTACGTCTTGTTTGATGAGAACTCCAGTGATGAAGCTGGACTGTTGCCATCCCAACCAACAAACAACTTGGACAAAATAGAACAAGTAACATACTGTCCATGAACTTCGTGCAAATACATTGTGCAGCTATGAAGATGGTATTTATCACCTAGCTGTAGAGAAATCAGAAGGCCACATTCAGCTCCTCTCACTGCCTCAGTCCAGAAAATTCTCTAACCATAGGCTAATAAAAGTATTCTCAGATAGTGCTGACAAGAGAGTTTAAAAGTAGTTTGTTTCCACTCTGTAAATAGAAGTTCACTCTAACACACGTTTGCATCTTTTAACTTCCAAGCCATTGAAGGCCTCCCTGCTGCCATACATAAATGGCTATAAATTAAATGATTCATACAGGAAGCACAAAGTTAAACATAAATATCAGATACCCTAACTCTTAGTGATCTCTTCTAAAGTGGGCATCCTAAGTCACACCTATTCTTTCCCTAACACAGAGCACAGATTCATGCAGTTCTTCAGCTGCTGAGATGAACACTGAAACAGCTGTGCTGAACTGTGTCCTGGTGACTCTTCAATATTTCAATGAACTAACTGCTCCTTAGCATAAATCCATTCTAGAAGTAATTCAATTGCTACAAGTAAAAAAGATGTTTGTTTAGCTTGAAGGTGGGTGTGTGAAGGGAAAAGAGGCTTTCTATTCCTTAGGGATAGACTAAGAGGTGGGGGGAAATCACACATTTAGTTGGTTTTTTTTAATATTTATAACTTTGGGAAAAAGCACTCACCTGGTTTGAACACTCAAAAAAAAAAAAAAAAAAAAAAAAAAAAAAAAACCTCTCTGAAGCAGCTCATTGAAATTTCTTTAGAGTCTGTAGTCAACCAATTCCTTCTTAACAGTCACTCAGTCTTGGAGTCTTCCCACTCAGAAGCAATACAAGCACATTTTTTTCAAACAGATGGAAGTTTTTGTCTTTTAAGTCCCATACCAAAACACTTTGTGGATAAACATCTGCTCTTCCCTTAGAGTAAATACCACGAAAAAGCTTCCCATCAAATGGATAACAGCAGAGCAACTTCAAACTGCAATTGTCTCAACATGTTTAACTACAGAAGTATTCTAAAACAAACTGTAGGCAAATATATTCGAAATTATCACATCCTTGAACATGTTCAGTGACAACACTGTGAGAACCCAGAGCAGAACTATTTGTGCTGAAGCAATATTTTAAGCAAACGTTTGATGCTGCAAAAAAATCTCTAAGAACCGTATGAGGGCATTTTTTAATAAAAGAAACATAAATACCTATCATGAAACATACACTTTTTCCTTCAATCTTTTCTTTGTATTTTCCCTTTTATACCACTTCAACTTCCACTTATTTCACCTTATTTCAGTCTATAAAAGCACATTTTTGAAAGATGGGTCCAAAAGAGTACGTACCACTTATCTAGACAAAAAAAAAAGTATTTCATGTGAGCTCCTATGTCTTTGAAAAACTTCTCACCTTTTCCCAAGTGATATGCAATTCTGATCCCAGTCCATTGGGAAGTGGCAGTGAACTGCCTTACTGCAGGGTCTGCAGAGTGTCTAGCAGGCAGAGTTGTGCTTAATCTGCCATTCCGAAATGGCAGGACATTTAAAGTAGCTGCAGTAAGCAGGACTGAGCTCTCAGCAGGATTTACCACATGAGCTCCAGCGCAGCTGCTATCGGACACTGTCAGACAGGAGCACAAGGAAACAGTGCTTTTTTGCTTGCAGACACCATACTGACATACCCACACATACAGCCCTGTAAACTCTGAATCTATTGATACTTAACATCAATATTTTAAGGACGAAAATCCTGGTTTGGGGGATAAAGAGGTGAGGTGTTAAGAGCTGCATCCATAGTCCAAAATCAACCCTTCCTTATATGAGTAAATAAGATCAGGGAGTTGATGATTCCTATGTTTCCCTTCCACCTCAAATTAGTCTATGATGCTATGACTACCTTTTCTAACATTGCAGCCCCAAAAAACCAACCCAGTCCACTGCCACCCTTCTTCATGCAGCTGAAAGGACAGCATGTGACAAGCATCTCTCTTTAGGAAAGAATAAAAAATATAAGCAAGAAATAATTATGAGACAGCATAAAAATACTTCTACATGAGGCTTTATTTTGGAGGGGGTGAGGGTGGGCCAGGCCATGGCGGGGGGAGTCAGGTGGGAGGCAAGGTGCTAGGGGATTAAGATGATGAAGGGGGCAAGTTGTAAGACATAGTCTAAAGTTCATACACCTCTAAAGTCAAACACCTATACAGATGGTTTTGTTCAGTTTCTTATCAAAGGGGAACCTAGTAACTCATATTAAGAAAACTTCCTAGGAGTTTCTTATTACAAAGATATTACTAAAGAATTTCTAATTCAAAAGAAACATTACTACCTTAGCAAGGATACACAGAAACCTTTGCTAGCAGTGGCTCATAATTTAATGAATTAAAATTAACCATAAAATCCGATACTGCCTACAAGTATTTTTCAGAGTACAATTTCTATATAACACCCAGTTCACAAGACATACATATGCACAGCACGCTTCAGCTTGCCTCGGCACATACACACAGAACTGGGTTTTTCCAAAAAAAGAAAGGAAGAAAAAAGATAGATGTATTTTGTACAGATATTCTCTGGTGTATTGCCCCAGTAGTGGAGTCTTCGGTTTCTCAGCACATTGCAGGACAGCTGTCAGAAGCCACCAGGATGCTGAGAGCAAACATGAGGCAGATCACTAGTTTAAGCCCTCCTGACATTACACAATTGCACATCATTTGGACAGCTGAGTGCTTATTCTCTAGAGATCCCACTGAAGTTTATAACCTGAACCCTCATTAACAGCAAGATTATTATGTTCTCTAGTGTACTACGTACTACTTGATTAATCACATCGCATTCTGATCTGAATACACTGATGATGCAAAAAAAACCAGAAGATGTGTGTAAAGTTTTCCAGGACATGTTCCAGGACTCAAAACCGTCCCTCAGTATAGATGGATGAAAGTCACCACGTTCCAAGAGAACCCCACCAAGATCTTACAGCAGCATCTGTGAGCATGTGGTCAGCACGCAAATGTCACTGAGCTAGGCTAGGGAGGGTTGGGTGATTTGATTTGTTAGGGTTTTCAGGAGGTTGGGTTTTTAAACTTATGGGAGTTTTTTGTTTGTTTTGTGTTTTGGGGGGGGGGTGTTTGTTTTTTGTTTTGGATTTTTTTTTTAGGGGGGTTGGGGAGGGATCGTAGGGAGACACAGAGGAATTCAAAGCTGCTCACTTTACAACTGTAACATACTGCCTTTAGCTAAATTAATCTCCAGGCATTTTGGCAGCGTTTTTGAGAGCTATTCTAGTTTTTTCTTTATCCTAAAACGGTCTTAGAACACTGTGCAAGTTCACAAGAACAACCAGGGCTGTTTCAACACTATTAAGATCACCTAAGCAAGGCTGTATGTTTAAATGCTCTACAACCACTGGTACAAGTATTCTAAATTATGAAGTGGTTTGAGCTGGAAGGGGACCTCGAAGATCATCAAGTTCCAATCTCCCTGCTGTGGACAGGAACACCTTTCTCAGAGCTCCAACCTGGCCTTGAACACTTCCAGGGATGGGGCATCGACAACTTCTCTGGGAACCCTGTTCCAGTGCCTCACCACTCTCACAGTAAAGAATTTTCCCCCACATCTAATTTAAACTTACTCTCTTTCCATTCTCCTATTCCCCCTTGCCCTGTCACTACATCCTCTCATAAATAGTCTTGTCTCATCTTTCCTGTAGCCTCCTTTCAGGTACTGGAAGGGCACAGTAAGATCACTCCAAAGCCTTCCTTTTTCCAGACTGAACAATCCAAGGTCTCTCAGCCATTCCTCATAGATGTGCTCCAACCCTCTGATCAACTTCGTGGCCCTCCCCTGGATTCACTCCAACAGGTCAATGTCCAAATATTAAACACTCACCCTCTAGATTAATTCCCTAGAATAGAAGGCACTGTTGTGAACAGCTGATGAGTCCAGATATGAAGCAGCATAATACGAGATAGATAATTTTATCTTGTTTTCATTGACATTATTTAAAGTGCTTGCACATGAAGGCCTTTCCCTGACCAAACTACACCCAAATAGAACAGCTCCTTGACAAGACCATCAACCATCAGCAACTAATAAATGAAAGAATTCTCTCCATGAATGGTGCAAATTTTGAATGATTATTCACCTATATGTCGTCCCACAGAAAAGCAAAAGACTGAATCTCCCCAATTCACACGAATTCAAGGCTTAATTCTTCACCTTCAGCTTTCCCTGTGTCTCAAATTCTGTATTCATCTAACTGCATCCCAGTCAAATCAAGTATCTGTATAATAACTTACTGACAACACACATTTATCCTCACAGTGAACAAAAATTACTACCTACATATCAAAACTCAGTAAGTTATAGCAGGAGGGTAAGGCAATGTTTCCAATACCTATAGATAACTGATACAGGAGGAGGAATCAGCACTCTGCTGGCCTACAACATCTCTTTTTAATAAGAAGGCAGGCAGAATGGAAGTATAGTCTGCTCATGCAATCTGAACTACAACAGCATTTCACATAAATTTTTAGCTAAGTGCTGTAACATACAGGATTCAGGTGCTGTCATCTGCAGATTATTTTAATGAAATAAATTTTTAAAAAAAGACAAAAAGCCAAACACAAGACAAAACCCAACAAAATAAAAAGTCCACAAAGTCACACCTTCAATGATATGCTGAAGAACTTTAAGATACTTGAAATCCTTGTAGCCTTGAATGCCAGGCAGATTATTACCACTGTTACACATGCTGAATATCAACCAGCCAGCAGTCTACTAGCAAGCCTCTACCACAACGAATTCACAGCTAACAAAAAAAAAAAGTTTTAGCAATCCACACATACTTTATTAAGAAGGCAAATAGTACCAGAAAGCTTCAATTCCTGTTTTGTGCTACTGCTGGCCATAATGTGAACCTGCAACACACCAGATCAGGGAGCTGACCCAGCAATAAAATTGCACTGATGGTATTTTCCACTCAATTTGAATGCCACTCAGTACCAGTGAGGCACAGGCAAGGGAGACTACTGAGCCCTGAGTAGGTAGAGCAGGATCATGGGGCAACTCTAGCCAAGTCTGACTCTAAGTGGAGCCACACACTTTCACTGCTGTAGCTTCCCATCTCAGCTTGGAGAAATGGTGAGGTACCAGTCACATCACCTTCCACTCTTCTCATAATATTTTGACAATGCAACATCTTTGCCTTATGTTAGATCAGATGCTTTTCCCATCTCTGCCCCCTTTGCCTTTCCTCAACTCTCACAAGCATCAGGCTCTTTCCCTGCCCTTGCACACACTAACAAGATGCCTTCCAGACTAAGGGACATTCAGAGGCTGAGGGGGTACATCAGCCACACCCACACCCACAGGAAACATCCCAGAGGACATGGTAATGCTGGTGGTACATCACAGGATGAACTTTGACAAGCATCGCTCTGGTTACCTCCAAAAAGTAGGCATGACACACTGCCACTTGGAAAAAATTCTGTGCTACTGTCAATTTGGAAACTGTAGACACAGGTGAATAGAAAAAGTTCAATTACATGAAAAATGAGGCCAGACTGGTCACAGTCACTGATATTATGCACTCAGACTACTGCAAAGTGCTGGGCAAGGGGAAGCTGCCCAAGCAACTCCCAATTGTGAAAGCAAAGTTCTTCAGTAGAAGAACTGAAGGACAGGACATGGACTTGCTGGAGAGAGTCCAGAGGAGAGCCAACAAGATAATTAGAGGGATGGAGCACTTTTCCCTGGAGGAAAGGCTGAGAGAAAGTCTCTTGCACTTCAAACGGAACGAGATGAGACTCACATTAGGGTATCAGGAAAAAATTCTTTACTGTTGGGTGGTGAGGCACTGGAACAAGTTGCCCAGAGAAGTTGTGGCTGCCCACCACTGAAAGCGTTTAAGGCCAGGTTGGATGGAACTCTGGTCTATCTAACTGAAGGTGTCCCTTTCCAAGCTAGGGGTGCTGGAACTAGAAGACTGTGCCTTCCAACCCAGACCATTTTTTTGATTCAATGATTCTGATTGTAGAATGAACACGTCACTCAGTTAACTTTCACTTCAGGAAACTAAAATTGACAAGTCTTTTTTGAGCTTGTAGGGTGCTTTTTAAGGTTTTGTTTGAGTTTTTCAATGGCTTCAGAAGTTGAATCAGCTTATGAGGAAGGAGAAGGGATATAGTGGGAATGACATTTTCCCCCTTCAGAAATCAGGAACTAGTTAGTCCAGCTCACCCTTACCATGAAGCCATATTTTAAGATGCATACCTTCTTGTTGAAATTTCCTCCATTTCCCCCTTGTACTTCTAAAGTGCAACAATCTTAAGAGTCTGAAAAGTCTGAAATAAAGACATTGCTAGCCAAAAACTGTCAGAATATGAAATTTCTAGGAGTCATTCCAAGGTCCTTCAGAAGGGCCACTGAAGGGACATTTAAAAGGAGATCCACTTCTGTTTCTTATTTTATTGCCTAATATCCTGTAAAGCTACACAAACCAGCTCTTTTAATTTCTGTTTTAAAAAAGCAAGCAGCTGATTTTCTGATGCATTAAGAGTAATGTTTTCACTATGTCCCACAAGTAGATTTTGAGGAAATTCAGTTTAAAAGTAAGGTGTTGATTCTGACACAACTGACTCAGGCATGACACTGTACATGGTGCTTACTTTACAGGAAAGATCAGCTGACAAAATGCAAAGGGAAACCAAGACAGAGACCTAAAATTAGCAAAAAAAAAAAAAAAAAGAGCCAACCTCTTTTGTAGCCACTTGATTCTTTGTCTTGAGGACAACTACTGATACTAGTTTTAGTATTTTATTAGTTTTTGTTTTGTGAAACACCATGTAAAAGACAATCCACAACAACACTTCAAAGAAAGACATGCATTCCTCTTGCAAAAAGAAAAAAAAAATGCTGTAGGACTCTTACTGTAAATTTATGACTTGAGGGGCTACTTAGTAAGAAAAGTTGACAGTATCCAACACATGGCAGGCAGATCAGATGCTGTTCATTTGTTTAACACTTAGAATTCTCTACTTCAGAGAGCATTAGCATGGTTTGCATGGGAGTTCTAACCAGCTAAGAACTATTAAAAAGGAAGCTCTCTGAAAAGGCATTTTTCACTGTTTTAAAATGAACAACAGAAGTTACCTTCTTTCTAATAAAGCCATAGACCACATTTTCATGCACCTTAATCTGTACACTACCATCCAGTAACACAAATACACGTTCAAGGAAAGACAATTTATTTGAGACAATAATTTTAAGCCAAATTGGAGCACGTACAACAAAGAACTTAGACAGGCTTTTGGCTTTCACATTGACTTCTGGAAAACAGACAATTATCTAGCCTTGCATAAAGTCTACACATAAAAATTCTGCTGCCACAGTTTTCTTGTCAGGCAAATTTGAACATGCAGAGTAAACTTACACCAGCCCTGCTCCTTGTGATGCAGCCATAGCAATTCTGACCAGCCCTAGAACTCTAAAGCTGGCATCAATAAATCAAAATCATTGCCCTAGACACAAAGTCTCCTCCTGCACTCTCTGCCTGAACTTGAAACAGCTTTAAGATGTCCTTATAAACATAATTGATACCATTAACAGATAAAAAAAAAAAAGCCAAATACACAGTAAACCAAACATTAAGACAAATACAGAAAATACATCATCCAGACTGGAGATCTAAGCAAAAGACCTTCCAGCAATATGAATCAAATATGCTACACCCAGTGGCTATAAGAACTTTATCTTAATATTTTTAATTCAGGATTTCACAGCTAGCAGGGCATTTTTAAATGCTGAAAAGAATGGAAGAGTTATTCTAGTCAATGGCAATTGTATCTGGGAACCAAATGAATTTTCTACACATATCAGATAAGGAGAAAAAGAGAAAGTAAAGAAAATTGCATTATGTTTCTCATTATTTAGAAAATAAGCCTCCAGAACAAGTACTTCTTTCCAATGCTATCAAATTTGTAGAGAAGCCACCTACACAGAATCCAGTATTTCCTTTTACTATGGCATATAAAATATGAACAACATAGCTTACAGCCCTGGGGATGTTATGATATCAAATAAATTTCTGCAATCAGATATCCTAACTACATATGCATTTATACAACTTTAAATGTTCAACTGGGTTTCTCTGGGAGGGAAGAACATCTTTACATAGTGGCTTTTGGTAATTAAAAGCACACAGCTTTCATCATTCCATAGTTCCAAAAGACTGTTCCACCTCAAACTGACACAGATGAGAATTTGAAAAAAAAACATGAGATACATGAGAAACAACAGTTAAGAGCAGCTTTATTGAAACTTTCTCACCTACTCCCAAAGTAACATGTAAAGACATACATGTTAAATAGGAAAAGTTTGAACATACTTGTCCTCTAGGAACTGCCCATATTTCTAATGATAAAGTTCCTTTTTCCAGTGTTACTTCACCTAAGTCTGGGCACACACAAAGAAATCAACCTATCCACCAAATCATTTGGATTTATTCTCCCATTTCCTCACAGGACTGACTCAACGGAAGAAAATCAACTGCCTGTAAACCTGGTTGGAAAAGTACCACCAACAGCAAGTCATAAAAATTTCCCCTGTACAAAACAATCAGAATCAAACTGGCTTCTGGTGCACTCTAACCTTAATCAAATGAGATTGTATCTGAATGACAATAAGACATTCAACTTTGGCAGAAAATGGTACCTTTTTATTGACATTTGAATACACTTTGATATTTGGGGCAGCACAACATCATAGCTTTTGGTTATCTTAACATCAATTTCAGAGCTTCCATCTAAGATGTAATTCATTTAAATAGAATTAACAATTTCATATCTGATTTTAACAACCTTTTACAGACTTAAAAACTAAGGTTTCCAAAACGACTTGTTTTTTCAATTTAAAACACTTTCATAGTTGGTTATCAAAATCAACACTAGCAGAAGCATTGTTTTATGGGGTTTTGGTGGGGTTTTTTTAAGCATGTAAAGCAAAATTATTCAAGCACAATGAGACAAATAGATGGCTATTTTAAAATATTTACAACCAGGCCAACTGTCTACTAAAAGCTTTTTATGCTGTCTGAGGTCCCTGCACATTGACGGGAACTCAAAGAAAGGGTAAGATGCCCTTTTCTCTCTGGGACAGAACAACTGTGCCAAAAGGAAGCTCTTCCATTAAAGGAAAACTGAACTGTAGTTCACTTTAGAATTACAACATCCACACCAGGACACTAGGGGGAACCTGAAAGCAGTCCACTTCAAAAACCTCTTGTACTCTGATCCTGCCATTAACACTAAATTTTCATTCATGAACAAGTGATTTAGATATACATGGGAAGAGAACTTCTTGCAGACAGCTGAGGTCATAATGCCTAAACATTTGAAATGTAGTCACACACTGGGAAAAAGACATGGCATTCTGACAGCCTCAGACAGGAAGCTATTGTACAGTAATACAAGAGAAAATCATCATTCTCTCCATTCTTGCAGTTCTTCCAGTCTTCTTTATTGAAGAAAATGATGAAGCTGCATACTCAAATACCAAGAAAATTATGTTAAACAAAAAGCAGTTGAAAAAGCTGCAATGTTACTCTTGATGTTTAGGAAATGAAACAAAGCAGCCTGAAGAAAAGTTTGCTCTGCATTTTTGAAGTTTGTTTCCACTTTTGACTCATTCCATAATGAATGTAACTTTTTGATTTTTGGTAACACATGATAAAATGTTATTAGCAACTTCATAAACATGTCTGCTCTCCTAAACAGAATCACCCTGGGCACATTGCACAACAGGGAACTACACCACAGTTCAGACTTCTGGAACCACTGTGTCAGCAGGTTTCACTTCTACTCTGGGTATTAATTTGAATATGCAAGATAACTCCACATTTCTGAAAGTCCTTTTAGAAGTATTAGGAGACAAATATAGGCACGCAGTTTTGAGAGATGTCATCAGCCACATTCACAGCCTCACACTTTATGAAGAGGAGGGAGGAAGAGGGTGATAGAAGAGCATTCACCAAGGATTTCCTGAAATTACTCATTTCATTTTTCTTTAAATAATAGTTTTCTTACCTCTATGTACTTACTGATACTTTAAAACAGTATTACATTCCATAACTAAGCTTTCCCAAAAACTCCCGTATTCTTTCAGTTAACCATTCATGTATTTTCCAGGTGTTGCAAACTAACTTGACTCTTTTTTACTAATGTTACCAATAGACCTGTCAGTGCACAGACATTTACAGCTGGACTTAAAGACCTTAAAGGTCTTTTCCAACCTAAATAAGTCTATGATTTCTATGATTCTAAAGGAGAGACATCAGTGCTTCCAATGAAGTGGAACATCCTTAATATTTTGTATTAATTCTGAAGCATCAACTGAAACACAATCTTTCTAACACTAACCTCTTCACCAAGATTTTATGAACAAACAGTAATAAAGTCACAACACAAAAAAAAAAAAAATCCTCTGCTTAAGTTGCTTTTATTGGAAATTTGTGAAACCACAAAGGAAAATTTTAACTATTGTAAATTAGGAAGCCACTGTAGGGGCCATTCAAAAAAGGATATTACTAATACATCATCGAAGAAGACATGAACATAATTCACTCACACTACACTGTCTCGACAATCAGGCACCACTTCTTTGCAAAGTGAGCAGGCCTTGAATTACAGGCTTTCTCTATTACAACAACAGAGATACATACACACAATGAAAGTCACCAGTAAGTGTTTAAAACCAGAAACCCCAGTTAACCCTCAGCCGCCAAGGAAGACAAATTGCTCAATCCTCAGCTTCTCTGCTGTGCTGTAGGTGTATGCTGTAGCACTTCCTAGGATGAAAAGAAGACTTGACTGCTCTCAGGTGAGGGTCTTAGAATACCATGACAGGACCACATCCAACTATCCAGTTTGAACCAAGTAATTCCAGCTGTTTCATTACATCTAGTCTCTGAAAAACTTTGCTATAAACCACTGTTCTCATTAATAAGACTTCTGTCAAAGTACCTGCTACAAGTAGGTTTAACATGTTAACTTACATAATTAGTAGAGTTCACTTAACAAAGATCAGCTTCCTGATCAACTGCACCAAGAGCTCTGCTTCTTTTACATGGGCTCATTTAGACTCTTGTTGCTTCACTGCTAACCAACAGTTTTCAGGTTTGGATTTTCTATGATTTGGATCGATATAGGATTATTGACCTTTTATCATATAAAATATAAAGCACATAACATGTTTTGAAACTTTTTGTCCCCACTAGTAGTGTAAAATTAGGAGATCAGTACTCATGACTGTCCCAGAGCATGATCACTATGTATATCAAAGGAAAAACAGGATTATATTTATAAGTGCTTGAATTCCTGGTACTTCTAACAAAGCTGCCTTCTCAGAGCCTGGAGGGTTTAGAAACACCTTCTTCAGTAATATGAACAGCACATTGCAGAGAGAACCAACAAAAGAATATAGTCACATACAGGGCATATTTACATTTCAGCTTTTATTACTATCCACCAAGAATTAATACACTGGAAAGCTGCTGTGGGTCTCTGCCTAGAACACACCTCACTTGCAGCTTAGCAACTCATGTCAAAGTTGAGAGATAGCAGCACAGTAATATGAGGAAGAGCAACGTTGTACTACTTAAAAGGAAGTCAGCTTTTAGTTATACGTGAAGCAGTATATGAAAGAGAAATACTGCTGAGTTGCAAATGCCTCCTTCTCCCTTTAACTGAGAAGCACTGGTCTACAGCCACCAAGAAAACTTCTCTCCAGGCTGCAGTATATAAGTCACTGTCAATCTTGCAGGTATGTGGAGTAAACACATCAATTTTTCAGTCACAAAGCCCATTTTTTTATAGAAAACATCCTGTGGGAATCCTTTGACATCACAGACTCGCTGCTCACATAGAACAGGGCACTCAGTGACAATCCAGTTCTTTGAGGCCATCTGTCAATACAGAATCAATTAAGTTGGAAAAAGCCTCTAAGATTATAGAGACCAACCTTTGACCAATCATAAACAGATGAGGTTAATGATAAAGTCAGGCAAACCTCACTCTAATAATGAAAAGCACTGGATACCAAATAATAAACCACAATAAAGGGAGAAAGGGAGAACTACAGCCTTGTCAAAACACCTACAATTTGTTTCTCCTGCTTGCTGTTACACATAAATTTTTCATGGAATTCTCAAGAATTACCTTGACCACAGAAACTATAGAAGCACACCATCAAGCTCTGCTTTGCCCCATTTCACCTCTCACAATAAGCCACTTTCCTGATCATTACCTTATTTTAATGATTCCTATGTAAGCAAGAAGACATTGAAAGCAGTTCCCAGATTATTCTCCTCTTTTCGATCTGATACTTGACTTCAGGAATACTACAGGATTTAAAAATGTTTATTAAGGATCTGTTAGTAACATGTTAGATTTGTACAAAAGTATTTTGATGTAGAGCTCTACAGGAGACAAGTTCCCCAAATAAAGGTCATGTCCATTCTTTTCTGTAACAATACATAACTTCTTCCATTTCAATTTAGTACACCTTAAAGATATATATACACTCAAACAATCTGCTCACCACCAAAGAGCCATTGTTCAGCTTTTATTACATTGTACAGCATATTGTATACATTCACGGATTTTTTTAGCAACCCTCAAGACAGGAAGGATTTTTTTTTTCCATCTTCGCCCAAGAGCCTGTTTTATACCATAATACAACTGAAGCTGGAAACAGGTTCTCCATATCATAAAGTGCCCATAATACATAAAACTGTTTACAGTCTTACAATTGATTATCTGAACTTGACTATAGCAGTAACATAAGCCACAAGACAGAAGCAAACATGCCATTTTGGAGGTATGTATTTCTTTGTTTTCTTTATTTTTCACTAGAAATTCAAGCATGCTGTACGCTTATATTTTAATTTCAGAAACAAGCACGCATACAAATACAGATTTCATTTCTGTCACTTCCAAAAGTACTCAGCTCCCCAGCCACAGAGCCCTTGGGCTCTCAATAGCTTCCACAGCACCTAATACCTGTACTGGCACTCCCCATGCCTATCCCCAGCTCTTGCTTCCTCTGCAGCCTCTAAAACAAACTTAAACCTCTTTTTGGAAATACTGACACCATTCTCTAGAAGCCATTTCTGAAAACAGATACACACTTCCCTGGGTCCTCGGTGTTTTCAGCGCCAGCAAATTCATCTTCTGGCTACAACCACCCCCAGCACCTTGAAGTGGACACTTGTGACTTTACTCAGAATATGCACCAGTGGCGATTTCAAATCAAGAGTATTCTGCAGCAATCTCTTCGGGCAACAAGACTACAACTTTGAAAAAAAAGCTGTTTGAAAAGTTATTATCTAAACAATGGTCATCAAGCATTACACATTTTTTCCAAGAACAGCCAAAGACAAAATATGCCTTTTTTCAGAAAGCTGAAGTTCATTATTTGTTAATACATCAATCCCCAACAGAGTTTTCAAAGTTAGACCTACTCTTCCACCTCTCCCCCAGAGAAACCCAGCTACAGAGCTGGTACATGTGGACTAGAAAGTAGGCCTGGTTTGAAGACTACTGTTTTCACATGCAAATGCTCACCTTTACATTGCCCCCAGGATCTGGAAGTTTATAATCATCAGGCTCCACGCCTGGGCTACCATAAATGAAAATACGATAAATATCCAGTCATACAACAAATCACTGAATGTGACAGAAAGAAATTCATTATCTTATTTAACAAAGCAGCATATTTCAAGCTATTTCTGCACTAGGACTAGCTAAAATCACATATACCAAATGGCTCACAGTAAGTTGGCCCTGTCGCCAATGAGAAAAGCACACTGAACTTTCTTGTTTGCCTGGCTTTTCAAAACCTTCAGTCAATGCAAAGCACAGAATACCATACCTACACAGAAAATAACAGGTATATTCTTTGACCTTGAGCATATCAAATTTCCTCAGAACCCTATTTATATTTTGCCCTTCATTTACACCTTTATAGCAAAGGCAATTTACTCATGCCCAAGAATTATTTGGCTTCGCTCAACAGAATGTGGCCATCTTCTCCCTGAATTTGTAAGCCAACAGGCTACCTACCAAGCCCATGTGCACTATGCAAAATGTATAAAGAATTGGAATTTATTTGTGTCCATAAATGGACTAACTTAAGTACATTTAATCACGTCAAACAAAATGTTGTTTGACAAACAAGGTTTCCCACCATGCCAAAGTAATTTGGTGGACAGCTGTTCCATTAAAAAAAAAAAAAAAGTTAGCATATTAGCTCTATTTATTTTTTTCTCTTTCCTGGTGAGCAGATTTTTTAACCTTTTTTTGTGTCCTGCTCTAAAGGCTCAAATCTATAATTTTACTTAATTTAAAAATAAATCTTCATTCCATTGACTTTCAGGAAAAATACTCTCAACTTCTCAATAAACTGATCTTCTTCAGCTAAAGCTCTACCTAAAGCATCTGTGTATAAAAACAAGGCACAAAAATATTTATTCCTACAACACACAGAACCATGTACATTTACATATTTCAGTAAAAGCAGTCAAAGTTGACCTAGTGAAATATACTACACAATATGCTGAAAAAAGCCCTCTGGTTATGTTTCTAAAAACATGTAAAGCAATTGCAAGCATTTCATATAGCAACAGCAGTTAAGGCAGGTAATGGATGGCAAACACTGATGATGACAAGCAAAAGAAAAGGTTATTCTTTTTCTGACTGGCACGTATCAGCAGTTTGAAAAACTCAAAGATTTCCACAAAAATCAGTTAGAAGAGCTTTAATCAGATTGCAATCTAAAATTTAAGCTGGTAAATTTAATTTATAAGCTGAATCATTATCTATCTGCAATTCAACCAAATATTAATTTTAAGTGTATCTGCTTTATTAATCTCCTTTTTGATATCTCTCAATTGCACGCAAACACAGCAAAGTTAATAAAAAAAAACAAGCTGAAAAAGGAAAGGATCCCTGCTACTCTTGGGTTTTATCACTTCCTTAAATGAGTCATAACAATCATCAGATGTTATCTGCTTGTTTTTATATAAACAGTTTTAAAATTCATGGCTGGTAGGGTGTAGTCATTTGACAAACAAAATGAAGAATTTTACACTAACAGGAACACCAACTGTGGCTACTCAGTAAGAAGTTTCTCATTTCCTTTTTCGTACACAAAGTCTGTCTGGAAATATGTCTGACATGTTAAAGAAATGCATGTGCTTACATAATAGTATATCCTCATAATAGTGCTATACAAGCCAAAGGAAAAAAAAAAACAAAAATCAATAGCCTAAAACAAGCAGTAAATTTAAATACAATCTTTCCAATAGCTTTTTTTCTTTAATAGAAACAAAGAAGCAATAAATCTGGCAGTAGTCTAAATAATCCTACCTTGTTACTTGGAATGCTTAATAAAGAGTTCGCAATCAGTCCTTTGACTTCACGATTTAATCAGAGAACCCACAGCATACCTTCTTTTAAGCTTTCTTTCTGGTGACCAACTACAAAAGAAGATCCTCTAGTTTTGTACTCACCCTTGTAAGCACCAGTAGCACTTTTCAGTTAAAATCCCTCTATAAAAGAGGCAGAGATGAAGAAAGTCCTAAAACATAGACTGAAGCAACAGCGTTTCCACCTATAACAAACTAAGTTTACAGATATCACAAACAAAAAGAAAAAAAAATAGGTTTTTCAAAAACCGAAGCATCTCCAGTAAGGTAGAACTGTCTCTGCTCTACATAATGAGGTATTTATCAAATGCTGTTAAATACTTCCAGGTAAGGGAAAGAGACACCTATTATTACAGGCACATGATCTAGAAAAATACGAACATGAAAATCTGTTGTGTTTGGTCCCTCCAAGCTGAGAAGCCAAGAAGTAATGCAACACTGGCCAACACAACAGCACCAGCCAATTATAAACTTTAATGATTATGTTACTGAATATTTGCCTTGAAGAAATAGCAGTCATTACAAGTTTACAGTACTGAAGTTGTTAAAGTAAAACTGACATGACATGCCCATCAAAAACCAGCTGCAGGCAGACCAAAGCATTCACACGAACATGTGTCTTAAATCCATATTGTGAACAGAACTGGATGGTAGTGTAATAGTTTCACAACATAAACCTGGGCGCAGCACATCCATCTACAAGGGCTCAGCCAACAGATGTCACAGCAGTTCAAAGGGACCCAAAATACCTTTGAAGTTTTTGCAACGCAACCTTACAAGGTGAAGTCTCTAACACCAGCCAAAGGAACAGGTACATCAGAGATCTCAATTCCAAGAACTGCACAGGGAGGATGTCACCATCCTGCAGGAGGCCCCTGCTGCTCCTCCCTGGCTCACTGCTGTCAATCACAGTGGCCTCCCTCACCCTATGGGAAGTGTGCTATCTTCGAGGTGCTGAGCAGGCCAGGTGAAAGAGCTGCAGGAGGAGATAAACGCATGGCACAATAGGGAAGATAAGATAAGCAGGAGGTCCTGGGAGGTCTGCTGTTTGCCAAACAACATTTTGGAATAACTGAGGCTCATCCAATCTTTAAATTACTGGACTTTCCTGCTTATCCAATGGACACCAGTGACACTTCCAAAATACAATTACTGACCAAATAAACAATAACTACGGAGCACTGTGGGCAAGGAAGCCCATGTGCTGTTTCTCAGTCTCTCCAGTGAGAAGCAAAAGGCTTAGGGCAGATTAGGTGCATCCAGAGGGTCATTATGTGGTTGTCAGCAGAGCTTTTATGCTATGACCACAGAAACCTCTTCCTGGAAGAAGGATCCATCTAACAAAGTGTGGCGAGAGTGCATTTGTCACCAGGCATAATAAGTCTGTGAGTATGGCTTTAAACCAGGTATGGTGGAGAAAGGTGGTCACACTGAGGAGAACTGAAGATGTGGGAACACAAGTCAGGAGGCTCACACACACTGCCCTTGTGGAAGCAGCCCATCTGCGAGCCTACCTCAAGTGCTTCAACACAGCATGGGAAATAACAGGACTTAGTCCATGTACCATTGCTGGGCTATAACCTTATTGGAATTGGAGTGATGGGACAGCTCACATGGCTGAGGTGCTACAATGGAAGGGCAGAGGCTCTTTAGGAAAAACAGCCTGGAAAATAAGAAAGATGGGTTTCCATCTATGCAAAGGGATGGCTGGAACACACCCTGCTTTGCTTGGAATAAATGACAAGGCATTGAAGACCCTCTAGGTAAGGATCAGAGAACAGTCCAACATGGACAACTTTGTACTAGGTGTCTGCTACAGACTGTCTGATTAAGAAGGGTCCATAGAAAAAGCCTTCATTTAAAAGCTGAAGGAAACCTCGTGATTGCAGATACTCCATGGCCTAAAATGACTAGTATCTGCTGGTAGGGTAAAGCCAAACACAAGCGCTCCAGGAATTTTCTTGAATTTGTTGAAAAGTACTTGGTGCAAGTCAATGACCCAACTAGTGAATATGCTCTGCTGGACCTGCTGCTCACAAACAAGAAAGAAGCAGACAGAGATGAAATCATGGAGTTTAAAGTCCTGAGAGAGGGAGAAAGACAAACACTACAGCATACCGTGCACAACCCAGTACATAGTTACAACATGGCACTTCAGGAGAGCAGATCTCACCTTGTCCAAGGATCTGCTTGGCAGATTCTCCCAGAAGATTACAACAGAGGGTAAAGGCAAAGCCTGTGAGTAGTGGCTGCACCTTTAAGGATAACATCCTCAAAGCACAACATGCAGGAATTCAAGCAGGCCTGACAATGGACCGGTGTGAAAAAAGAGATAACCTGTGGCTGAGCTCAAATGCAAAACAAAATACATGAAAGGTGGAAGCAGGAGTGGGAGGAATATACTGACATTATCTAACTGTGCAGGAGTGGAGCTAGATAAGCCAGAGTTCTGTGGTGATTGAAAGTAAAAATTGATGCGAAGGCCACTATGAAGGAGAGAAAACACACTTCAATTTTTTTCATTCAAAAGTAAAATTATACAGCAGAAACAGAAAATAAATCTTAGTGCAACAAGGTGTTATTCACACCAGCATCTGCTTGCCATCCTTTACTTAAAAATATAAGAGAAAATCTGAAGAATCAAGGCTTCTAAATGCAAACTGGAAGTTTGATTAGTTAGCAATAAATGTGATTTACTAGCTGTATTAGCTTACTTGTAACCCTATCTCAAAGAAAGGAATCACACAGGCTTTCAATTAGCATGATTTTTGAGGTCCAGAACTCAGCACCCTGCATCTCTTGACACAGCAATGCAATTTTTGCACTGAGAAGCAGTCACAGTTGAGAAACGGACACCAAACAAGATTCTATTACAACAGCTCAGTGAACAGATATGCTCTAACCTCTTTCTGTTCTTTAGTAACAAAGACATACATGCAAAGCAGGCTGATTAGAGATTCTCTAGTCTTCTGATTGGAAGATGCTAGTGACACAATCAGTGTCCATGATTTTCACAGGCAGCACTTTTTGTGGAAGCAAATTCTTAACTTTTTCTAGTAAGGAATTACTGGTATCATTACTCCTGCCATAAAATAGGTATTCACAATAACTTAGCTGCCTTTTTCTTCATCCCAAAATAGATCCCACTCAAGACACGGCCAGCATATATTTAGTAGACATTACTCATGGAAAATGAAATGGAATCAGCTTAGTGCAAAAATGAGTAAGGGAAAAAATAAATCTTCACTTCATATTTTAGGGAAGCATAGATTTTTAAGACAGTATTTCCACATATGCACTCTAAATATGTGCCCCCACAGTAAAAACATAACAACTGAAAAAAACAGCCAGGTTTTCATACAAGTCCTCAGTTCACCCCATCTGCAAGCAGATCTCAGCACTATAGCTGCACTGTAAAAGCAACAGTAGCAGAGGGCAGAGTAGGTCAAACAGTACAATTCCAACATACAGGGGATGCTTCTCTGTAATTCCCACTTCCTCTCCACAGTTTCCACCCACATGCCTCATTCACAGGAAGCTCCAGTTTGTTTGGAGGCAGACTCCAGACATTCTGTTAAACTGGGGCAACAGTTTGACAACAGGTGCCCAATCCGGAAGCATCTACTTAAGTTTAAAAAAACCTTCAAGTCTGTTTTCAAGTTTTAAAATATTCTGGTATTTCAGGATACTATCTTAGCACTACTACCAAGAAAGTAAGTCTAGACACCTTACAGCACAATTACATCTTATGAAAAATTTTAGGACTCATTCTGTATAAATTGTAGAAAATTTAAACTTCCAATTAGTTTGAATAAGAAAATGTCCAACCAACCAACCAACCACAACAACGCTGAGCCACAAGAAATCTCAAAATCTCTCAGCAGGATTCTGGGAAAGAAGATGACTCACCTATACCTCACAAAGAATCATATACTGAGAGTTTAAATGAAGATTTGAATAAGGTCCTACTCTTCAAGTTGGCATTGTGTTAATCTAAAATGATCTTCAAGCCACCAGACAGAAGAGTGGGGAATGGGAAGGTGGTACATTACTAAGGATCTAATGCAGGGCCAGAGTCAAACTGAAAAAAAAAAAAAACTTTTAGAAAAGAGGGTGCTGAAGGAAGATATAAGATATAACACAATTAGTACAGCACTGGGAATGCTTCTGCTAAAATGAGACTTGCTAGAATTAATAAGCCTGGGGTATTTCAAGGTTATGAAGCATTCCAGCATTGCTGAAATAAGACAACTGATAACAGTGTATCCAAACAGGACAACCATTTCATTGCATAGCTTCGAATCATTTTAGTTTAAGGGACTGGCAGAGTAAAAACAAAATCTCAAAAATCTCAAAAAACGTTGAGCTAACAGCCTTTCCTGGGCAGAAGTCATCCAGAGAGCATCCAGACTGTCAGGTAATACCACTATGGATCAATATTCCGAAAAGTTACTTCAGGAAACACAAGGTGCACAAAGGCTATGCAGCTCTACTCATGTGACACTGGACAATTTACAGGGGAAAAAAGCATTCACTTTTTTCTCCACATTTATGAAAACGGAATAGCCTTCCTGCTGTACAGTCCTGGCACTGCTATTGGAAGAAGAAAATATTGTCTTCTCTGTAGGAAAAGAAATGATAAAAACATTATAAAATATCCTCTAAAGACCAAATGACTGAAAACACTTTAAGAAACAAAGTTTTCCAAACTTAGATAAATAGACACACTGATACATAACTAAAATGGCTCCATCTAGCGGTTAAAAATATGTACATTTTATAAGTTATGAGACTCTCTAGTGCAGGGAATTTAATTCCCTGAAACAAGGAACTCTGAGGGTGCTACATACACAAGACTCTTAGACAGATAATCCCTTCTAATAACTGTTGAGGCATGCCAGCAAGGTAGATTTGAGATTTGGGACATTTCAAACACATGTAAATAAGAATATTATAAGATGATCTGCAAAAGAATCAAAATTCTCATTTTACCATTTTCTGATCTACACAGATAAGTAGAACTTGGTGCTCATCTCTGTGTACTTATTTACAAAACACTCAGTTGGACTTCACTATTCATATCACTATTTCAAAACATTAGATGGACATCTATCTTCATTTTAGCAAAAAAATCTGATATGTCTCTAAACTTTATCATTCCAGAATGTGCTGTACCAAAAACATGACAATATTCACTGGAGACCTTCTCTAGCTAAGTTTGAATATCCTCGAAGTTAAACTCTTTTTTTTTTTTTTTAATCTAACACTAGCTATAGAGCAGTTCTATTTCCTAAGTATTACTACTGCTTCAGGGCCACTAAAGGTCCTGTGCAACACATACCCTTGCGTAAAGGGCATCAATACTCAAAGGCCCACAACAAATGTGATGACATGTCAAAAGTCATCAGCAGAAGCAGATAAATGACACGGATATAAACCAACAACTACTCAACTTGCTACACCCCCAGCATATTCTGGACAGAAAATAGAACTACTACAATGAAGCGTAATGAAAGTTCTCAAATAACACAACAGGTTTTTGACAGTCATGGTAACTTTTCAAGAACTCAGAAAGACTGCCAGACATACACTTAAAGCTTACAGAGGCCCACAACACTGCGAGCTGTACGAGGTACGCTCTGTACCCAAACAGCAGAACCCAGAAAGGCAGCCTGTCTCTCCAAAGTCATAGCTTCAAGTCTGCAAGGCTGGCAAGCCAATACAATTCTCTCTGATCAGGGCTATTTAGCTAGGGCACTGCCAAACAGCTATAACTGTATTGCTTTAACTTGTGCAGAGCATTTGTTCAGACAGATGCCACAAACTTGTGGGGGAGGAGAGTTTCCTGCACAGTCCTCAATTATGCAGTACAAACATACCCTCAGTTTACCCTTGTCCAGCCATAAAGGGAAAACACCAGTTTGAGCTTACTATGTTAGTAGGAAAAAAAAAATTTATGCACCAGCATAATATTCTTCAGAGACCTGTTGTTTGGCTTAACATCACAGAAGCCCCATGTTAAATAAGGTGACAGCAGAGGACAGTGACTGGAACCCACCTGATAATGTGCATGCACAGCTGTTAAAAAAATTTAAAAAGCTGTAGCCAACCATGAAGCCACTTCAGAAAAAGCACTGTGACACTAATATCCTCTTCAGTGAGATAAGGCAGACCACAGTACTTCACTGGTTTGATTAGGAAAGCCAGGAGATCCCTGGAAACAAGCCCTTCTCTGACAGAGCCACTTTCAGTTCTATCATCATCTACAGTAAAATTAATGATAAAAACAGATGTGTTTCATTGAAAGAAGACACAAACACACCCATCACATACTGCATGGTCTACAAACTTGTGAATATTTTGTTATACATGAAGTAGTAACAAATACTAACAGAAAAAAAGTTTCCATCTACTTTAAGATAACAAAGTATTTCAAAAATATTGCCTGCAAAACATCTAAAGGCAGAAGGGCACTACACATTCCTTTAAATGCTACTTAAAGTTGTTGCAAACAAATGCACCAAACTATGGTAACGAACACCATAATGACAAAAACTAGAAGCTAGAACTAAGATCACTCATATGCAGTATCAAGCATTTTTAGTACCACACCTGTAACTGCCAAACTCACCACTGTATAGAAAACAAACAACCATGTCCCACCCCTATTTTAAAAAACCCAACAAGAATTACCATAAGTAGCTGCTGAGGGAAGAGGAGAAACAAGACAAGCATACAACTCCTCCTCCTTACAGTCACAGCCTCCAGCTGTTCTCAAATCAGATTTCCTGGGGCTGTTGCTCATCCACTTACTAACCTCAATGTATCTGTCTTCCAACCTTTGTCCAACCCCCTCTTCAGTTCACATTGTATACATTGTATAGCAAATACACCTGTAAATCCCTACACTGAGTTTCTTCTGTTTGTTCTGAACTTGGACCCAAGTCTGATTTGACCATGTGCCTCCTCTTCCATGTTCACCTACTCTCTCCACAGGAGTTTTATAGAGCTTTACCACATCACTGTTCCATCATCTCTACCAGGCTGACAAGTCCTAAATTGTTGAGTACTTTATCATCTTTGAACTAATTCATATCTTCTTGTTATTCAGTGAATGTTTTCTAATAATAACGCATCTTTTCTAAGATGAGGGGCAGAACACCTAAGAGTATGTAAGGCATGAAAGAACAATGGATTTATGCAGTTTTGTATCTTTTTCCTACTGCATTTTCTAGTCATCTCAGATGCTCTGATCATCAGCTGCTCTCTGGTTGTAGTAACTATCAGGCATTTGTTTCACCTCGCCCTTCCAACGAGTACATACTGCCACTAATCAGGTTCCTTAAAACGCCAAAGTTCTAAACACTCATTCATTCTCTTCGTAAGACAGGACCTAAAGTATAAAACAATCGAGATTAAAGGATTTGTTTGTATTTTTGATTAACTAAATGGGAGGGGGCAGCATGTGACTGACAGAAGTGCTCCTCCATAAGAGAGCCACCAGATTTTAACTCATTACATATCTAATACTCTGTGAACACAGAAACAACACCAGAGAAAGGAAGAAAAGGAATTTTTAGGGACTCCTCTGTTTGATTATACATCTGTACTTTTAAGCCACAGCAATGAAGCTCTCGGACTTCATATGCACATTTTTACAAAGTCCTTTCATCTTATTGAGATGTTTAGTTCTGAAAAAGTTATGCACGTGTAAGCAGATCCAGCAAGCTTTGCTAGCAGGAAGGTAGCCTGTACTGTGAAGAAACACAGGATTAGAAAAATTAAGTCAAGTTCTCTTGCCAAAAATACTCATCTTTTGGATTAAGTAGCTCTCTTGTACATAAAATTACACTTATTGCATATGAAACTTGTAACAAATCCAACACTGCTATACTATGCAATTGCCCAAAGATCGGCACATCCTGTCTTTCTGTAAGCCATTTACTTCATGTGTTTTCCCCAGAAATTCTTTTTTTCCAGTTCTTACCAACTCTTCTGCTCTCTCACTTTTCTAACTGTTTCAACTCCACTGGAATTACCTCCCAAATACACTTTGGCACCAAGGTCACGTATTGCTGTTGCAAGGAAGCCAATCTGGACCACTCCACTGAGCACCTCTGTTCAAAACACCTGCATCAAAAATGACATGCAGTAACACAGCAGGAGTTTGTCCCAAAAAGGTTAATTTCTGTTACAACAGAACCTAAATAACTGCTGCCAGACGCAACAAGTGTGCTCAGAGCACACTGACTTTCATGACATCTGCAGTACTCTTTTGATTTGGATTCACCTGAGGGTAACCATTACCATCTTCCACTGCAAACCCACACTTGAAGCTCAAAGTTTTGCAACTCCCTCCACACATCTTAGCATCTCTTTGTCCTGCCAGCTAAGAGATAGCTCATACAGACGGGCGAGGTAGTTTTAACACGAATTAAACCTATTAAGCAGTCTGCTCTTACACAGACTCTACCCTGAACAAGTTAACATGAATTGAGAATACACCTTTTTTGCAGCAGTGACAAGACAGAGAAATGGTCTAGAACACACTCTGCAAAACCTTTCCACGTGAGCACAAGCATTAACTTCTGAAGTCAACAAAGACACTAACATTTGCAAAATTCATGGCCCTTTGAACCACTAAGTTATCAACGCTCCTGTTATAACAAAGGAAAAACATACTGAACATACTGATGTCACAGGAAGCCAGCACTTCATTAGACTGCCAATTTTATCAAATGTGACTCAAGTCTCTCCGTGAAGAGTAACGGAAAGATGATGAAAACTCATGTGTTTTCAGTGTTATTGCTCTGTCGGTCACAGCAGTCTTTGTGTTACAAACTACACATCCCTCCTCTTCAGGCACTGCAGACAAGTCCCTGTGCGACACCTTTTTGGAAAAGGCCCTGAAGGAGAACATCAGAGTAAGAGCTCAGAGGCTCATTAACAAAATCCAGACCTTGAGTCATCTGAAGGGAGGAGAAATTACAAGCGTGGAACCACATGTATTTTTCAGCAGCACAGGAAGGCAACACATGCCTGCTTCACTGAGCCACCCGGCCCGAGAAGGAAATGAACCCAAATTCCACAGTTTTACCCATCTCCCCCTCACCAACACTTCCACTCCCCGGGACTAGAAACCCGCCGGGGAAGCGTGCCCACCACCCGAGCCGACCCCACCACCGGGCAACTCGAGGACAAGGGGAAGCTCGCCGCTTGCCATGTGTGCGCCACTTCTCCCTCGCCCAGGAACTCGTCAGCCAGCGGGGCAGGGAGAAAGGCGAGGCCAGGGGCGGCCGCGCCGCCCACCGCCGCCGGCACAAGCCCTGCGGGGCTCTCACAAAGGAACGGGGGGGTGGACGGGGCAGCCGCGGCCGCCGAGCACACGGAGCCCGCGGCCGAACAAAAGGCTCCGGCCCCGCCGCCGCCCCCCGGGGATGGCGCGGGGGGACACGGCCGCGCGCACGCGGCCGGCACGCGGGCACACCGGGCGAGAGGGACCGGAACCCCCCGGCCCCGAGGGTCCCGCCGCCGAGGGCTGGGGAGCCACGGCAGGGGCCCCGCCGTGTCCCCCGTGCGCCGGCAGGAGGGCGGCGGGACGGTCCCCGGGCAGGACGCGGGGCAGCGCTGCCCCGCGACGGCCCCTTTGTGCGCCCCCACACCGCACCGCACCCCCCGTTACCGTGGTGAGCAACGGTCTCATCTGCTCGCCCGCCCGCTCCTCTTCCATCGCGGCCCCGCCGAGATCGCCCGGGAGACGGAGCGAGAGAAAAGGGCGCGGAGCGGCAGGCGAACGGCGAGCTGGAACCGGACGCGGGGGCTGCGCTGCCTGGCGGAGGCGGGCGGCGCCGGTGCCCTCGGGACGGGGCGGCCGCGACTGCTCCGCCGCGCCGGGGGCTGAGCCCGGACCGCCTCGGCGGCGCGCCCGCTGCCCCCGCCTCGCGCCGCCGGCCGGGCCAATGGCAGGCAGCGCAGCGCGGCCCGGCCCCGCCCCCGCCCGCCGCCGGGGCTGGAGCAGCGCGGGGCGCGGGGGCGGCGCGCTCGGTCCCACGCGGAGCCGCGTGGCGGGCCCGGCTCCGCGCGCCGCCGCCGCTGCCCGCGCCGGGAGCACCGCCGGACACAAGGGATCAGCTCCCGGCGGGAACGGGGGCACGGGCGGGCAGCGGGCTCCCAGCGCTGCCGGTGACTACTACGGCTGCTTGATGCTTGCCTTTCTTTTTGCCTTTCTTTCTGTCTTTCTTTCCTTTCTTTCCTTTTTTTCCCTTCTTTTTTTCTTTTTTTTCTTTTTTTTTTGTACACCCTTCGCACTTGCCAGTAACTTCTGCCAGGCTCTTACCACGCAAACTGAAAATTTCCATGCCAGGTGTCTGCCTCGGGCTCTTTTTTTTTTCTTTTCTTTTTTCTTTTTTTTTTTTTTTTTTTTTTTTTGGAAAGAAGTAACGAAAATAATTCAGTCATTTCCAAAAATAATGTTATTTGCCGTTGCATAAATAGTCCAACAATCCTTTATTCAAAAGGCTGGAGGGATGGGAGGGAGCAGTGTCAATGTTGTAGTTCTGGCTGCCCCTGTAAAGCTTTGCTCCAGTGAAAGTTTTTAGAAACAGCTGTTAACACTTGTCTAGTAGAGATAACTTTGCCTTGTCTGCCTCCGTAAAAAAGACAACCTCCTTAGGCTCATTCAGTTGTGAAACACCTTGTGCTGATGGGGCTGAAAGCAGGTGAACCATCCCTTCGTGCTTCCGGTTCTTGACTACATGCTCACTTTGCCCTGGGGCTCCTCCTTTCACCTCCTCCCACTGCACTTCAGGGGGGATTGCATACTGTGGCTCCTTCTTCCA
The DNA here is from genome assembly GCA_016584745.2 of Phylloscopus trochilus trochilus. NCBI lineage: Eukaryota > Metazoa > Chordata > Aves > Passeriformes > Phylloscopidae > Phylloscopus > Phylloscopus trochilus. Next base: position 39,726,722 of record WQNJ02000546.1, read on the forward strand.
CCCTGACACTCTGCCTAGCCTGAGGAGGCCTTTATTTGCCCACGGCTTCTGGACTGAGCTGTCACTGGAGCTCTAACATAAACACAGGGAGCTGATGGGCAGAGAGGCCACAAAGCTCCACAGCATGTGCAATACAGCCAGTTCCCTGGATCACTTATGGGATGCTTTGGGCTTAGTGTTTGTTACATATGGTGTCAGAACTCTGAACGGCTGGGAACTGTCAGGAAGAAAATAGCAGTGACTTCACTGCAACAGGGCCAGTCCTAGCTTGACTTCTGAAAGAAGCAAAAAGTCTAGAGTCACTTGATGAGAGGCACAGAGGTTTCAGGATCAGGCTGGGATCACAGGAGATGCAGTGTAAAAGCAAAGGCAGGCTGACTGGTGCAGATACAGCACGGTCAAGACAAAGCAAGGCAAGGGCATCTCAGTTGGACTGGGTCTCTCAAATGGAGACAGAAGAGCTTCTGGTCTTATCAGCAGTTTTGGAAGCAGCAAATGAAAGGAATGCATGCATCAACAAATACCATGCTGAACTAAGAACACTATAAAAGGCGGCTGTGCCGAGCCTGCGGACAAAAATATAAACCTGGCTGTGGAGGCAAAGCAGGCCTCTGGCACTGCCTACCAGCAGGAGGCTGAGCACAGCCTCAAATGCTGGCTTGCCCTGGAGGCTGGCCACAGGACAGCAAAAGACTCTGGACATTTGCCTGAGCCTGGGGAGGAAGACCTGATTGGTGACCAGTAACGCTCTCTATGCTTTTCAGGAAAGGTGCTGGCAGAGCCAGATCAGTCTGCAAACAAAATTAGTTCACCATTTCTCTGAACAGCAGCAAATGCCCTGGAGGGAACAGCAGGTGCACACACTGTTGGATGGCACTGGACACAGATGCAATCCTTGCAATCCTGGCCAGAGCTCCTGACCCATGCAACCTGGAGGGAGGTTTTAAATGAAAGATTTGGCATAGACCTCCACCAGGTCACTGAAACCTGCACTTTGAGGAATGCATCATTAGTGTAAACTACACCTGCCTAGTTGTACTGAGATCAAGTAAGGCAAGCTGTGCAGAACTGATTGAATAGGGAGCAGTCATAACACATTTTTCAGTCAAAGATTATGACCCTGCCAAGTCTCAGATGAGTTTTAACAGATAATAAAGCACTGTGCACAGCCACCACAAAAATAATAACCTTGATATAAAGGGCATTAATATACCTGCAGTATAACTGACCTATTCCATCCTTTCCTTTTCCAGGAACAGTATCGGCAGAGTTTCAGCCCAGATAAACCATTGAAAATGGTCTTGTACAAAACAGCATGGGTATAATGGGTATAATAGGGATTGTAACTTCAGTCCCACATAAATTGGTGCTAAATATGTCTTGGGAGGCAGATTGCAGCAGTCTTCCTTTGATACTGAGATCAACACAGCCCATCTTCACAAGCACTGAACTTCTCCATTCTCTGGGGATTCAGCCCAGAGAACAGCCCTAAAACAGGACTTCCCATAATGTGCAGTATTTAGTGAGGTTTCTCAGGGGACAGCATATGAAGGGTTAGAGTGAGAAAAATGTTTGGTCCATCAAAAAGGAGCCTATTGACATGAATGCCAGTTAGGTTTTGGCTTAAAAGGATGTTCCTTTCCCCTTGATCTCTTAAAAGGGATCTCTGACAAGATGCTCTAGCACTGTTTTCGCTGCCATCAGAGAATGCCCAATGGACAAATCAAGGTTCAGTAGGGCAGTAGGGCCCAGCATTCATTCACCTTACTTCCTTTGGCGCTCTGCTGAGAAAAACATCTCCAGGTGAACATGCAGTCATTTGCTGAGCTGAAAAATTTGTTTGCTCACTGCATTCCATCTGGTCACCATACATATAACTATAGCAGAAAAGGCCAACCCAGCTTCCCCATGCCATGCTTCCTGAGTTAAAAGAAAGTGATGCCACTGTTCACAACAAGTTGACCAGAACTTCAAAACATTTTAAACTTACCCAGAAGCCATTATCAAAATAGAAGCAGGCCAACTTTGTGCATATGAATATTAGAGGAACTGTCACTGACACACCAGGTGACATATGGAAGGAGATAGGTAGGGCTTGTGTGGCACTGAGGAGGTGGATCATCAGTATCTTGAATAAGATACTGTACCTGGTCCACTGAGAGTGGCCTGATGGTGCTTTTCCTCCACTCCTCTTCCTCCCTTTCCTTCCCAACCGCCACCCCCCCACACCCCACACCGCACATCCCCCCCCATTCTTGGACATAAAAGCAGCAGAAATTGTTGGATAAGCTGGATCTCTGATTAGGATATTGCCTGTCTCCTGTCTCCTTAGGGCAGTGCCATAAGAGTCAGCTTTGCACTTAATTCTCTTGCTGTTTAATTTCTTGCCAACTACTGGGCGCTTAAAGGACTCGAAGAAAGGAAGTCAGAGGCTGATAAAAGCACCTTCCACCCAGTCTGACACCAGCATCAGATCCACTCCAGTCATCAGCTGCTCTGGCAAGTAGGACCTCTGATAGGAAGTTACCACAGACTTCACAAACAGGATGAAAAAATGATGTTTGATGGGACAACAGGAACAGCCATTACTTCTACCGAAGTAGACTCTTTCTCCAGGCTTTTATCTATTAATACTGGCTGTTCTTCCAGGCTGACACAGTATTACTAATGAAAACATTGTCAACTTCAGTGGAGCTGAGTACCTGGTGCAGGTAATCATAAGAGGAGGTTATTTTAGCAGCAGTAGAACCCTTAAAAATAGTGAAGGAGGAAAATGCCAGGAGTCAGTATTCCATGGTCCTTGTAACCTTTTCTTTCAAGACAAAGCAGACATAATTTCCATGGCTAAGACAGAGTTTCATACTGAGGACCATCAATACAAAAATAGAAGGAGGAGCTGAGGGCAGGAAGACCTGCTCCCTCTTTCTCATTAGAGCATCTGATGCTGGCAGAAGCAAACAAAATTAAAGAAATAGTGTGAGGGGAAGAGGGAATCAGTATGCAAACAACCAACCAGTTCCTATAGCTACACTGGGACAAACAGGAGGAACAAAAGTAAAACAAAAGGAGCAAAGGCAAAAAAGACTCAAACACTAGCACAAACAATCACAAGTACAGAAGGAGACAGGCAAGAGAAGCACCTGGGTAGGTTGAGAAGACTGGCTCAAAACAAGGAAGTGGAATAAACCTGGGGAGAAAGTAAACCTGATTTCTTGGGGATCAGAAAGGTAAGTGTCAGATGTTAAATGGAGTGTGAGGGAAAGAAGGGATAAGGAAACAAACACACAAACTAGAGCTATAAAAGGAGAAAGAGGTGTTCTGACTGAATGCTCTTAAAGAAAAGTGTCTAGGGAAGGAAAATTCTCTGCTAGGAGGAATATAGGAGAAAACTGAAGAGTCTCAGAACCCCTGCCAATGTAATTTCTATATCACATTTTAAAAATTAAACTTTTTCCTATGTGCTTAACTAAATGGTGCATTCTTTGCACTCTGAGTACCTGTTTGCCAGGTTCAGACTGAAAAAAGCCAAAGGCATTTGCAAAGAAAGCTGGATGATGTTGCATTTTGAGGACAAGTGTCATACAATACTTAACACATAAAAAAATTACCAGTTTAGGTATCTAAAATTGGATACTGACGATCATTTGAAACTTGACATTGCTTGGCTAGCTATCTGCAAAAACACAAATCCCCCTTCCCATGCTTGTGAAAGCTATCATGAAAGCCAGTGCTTATGAAAGAGATATATAAACTTGACTGTTAGTAAAAAAAAAAAGAAAAAAAAAAACCAAAACCAAAAAAACCAAACAATAAAGTCGCTCCAGTACAGTAAGTAATAAATAAATGTCCTAAGCCTGCACAATTAAAATAAAACACCTAGAAGTTGCTCATTAAGTAAATGCTGTCATATTTTCTGTGATGAATGCAGTATGAGTGATCCTGAAAAAAAAGTAGTGAAACCCAAAAAACCCGAAGCAATTGTGTAAATGAAAACCATCTCATAAGGCAGATGAACAGGGTCAAATCAAAACTAAGAACAACCTGCACATTCTAGCAGCTCCTTAACTAAGATTTACAAATGTTGAGTGCTCATCTCTGCACAGCTTGTGGGTGTAATATAAAATGCAGAATTGTGACTAAATATTTATTGTAAATTCATATGGTCAAGGATCAAAGTTATTCTTGTTTCTTTCCAGGAGATTTAGTGTACTATGTGGTTTTTAAATGCATATGAAGAAATAATCACAGGCCTGATGAGTTCATAATCTAAAGCTAAGAAAAGCAGACTTGAGGACAAGTGCAGCATGTTTGAGGTATACCAAAATTACCAAATTCCAAAGATGAAGAGTAATGAATCTCCTAAAACTATCTCTTTGTGATTGTGCTCAGAAGAGATTTCAGTATAAACAAAACAATGATGTCACCATCATTACAGTCACTAGCTTCAACGAGTACAGGTTCAGATGAGTAAAGTAGATTTGAAAGGTATATAGCAAGTCAAGACAGGCTACTTAATGAATAAAATCACTTCCACTTCATTTTCTCTCCTTAATTCTCCTCTTAAAAGACCAATTGTCCTATTGTTTCTTCTTTTCTTCCACATAAAGAGAAAGAATGCACATTTTAAATCAGATATGTGTTTGAGCTGTTACATAGTTCAAAAAGAAATTTTAGTCTAGGGAAATTTATTTCACCTTGTCCTAAAAAAAAAAAATCTGCTTAATGATTTTCTGGTACTGATCTCTGACAGAAGGAAAATATTTATTAACCAGTGTATAGAACCTGGCCATTTTAGAAGGCATAGTCAGATAGAATGAAAGGTCTCTGCACTACCAAGTGTCTTGACTCTGTGTCCATCTATTGCTATTTATCCCTCCTTAGTACTATCCTTAATCATACATGATACCTGCCAATACACTAACAAATAACAAATTCAACCATCAACAGTAGCAGACTTCAAAAAATTTTTCAGTTTAATTTCCATACAAGTCACAATTATATGCAGCTGATTTTAACACCGATTTATATTTGTCACCCCATCCAGCTTGTGTGCAATATCTAAAACGTATTGTTGTGTAGAAAAGCAGTGAAATCCATCCTCAGACTTGACCATATGCTCAATGCTCACTGCATTTCAGTGCTAACTTAGCATCACCATGGCCAGCTTAGGAGAAGGAGACAAATTTCTGACATTCTACCTCCACATGATTTAGCCCTATGGCAGCCATGATACTTCCTTTTTCCCCAGTAAGACATAGACTTCAAAGAATAAAGGATTTTAGAAAAGTTAAGATTTTAGTTAGAGATAGGCTTTGCTGGAATTCATTAAAAGCTTTGTAGTTAGTTAAGAGAAACCAGATTTGAGTTAACTTTACTTTTAAATAACTGATTGCTTGTCAACTTTATGTTTGCTTAGCTGTGCTTGCAATAAAAAACAAAAACCTGATAAATAGATTTAGGAACACAGAACAATTATAGAAACTCCCATCCTCCGAAACCTATTAAAAGTCATGTACCTAAAGAAATGGGAGTCCTACCATGGCTCATTTGTTACATTTGCATTTAAAAAATAGAAAGTTCAGAGTGATGAAGAGTAATTTTACTTCCTCATTTTAAACCCCCTCCTCTTGAATAGGACCACCAACCCATTTCAAAGGACAAACTACTGCATGCTCAATTGCCTTTCTGCTAATTACCGTTCAAAGCAAAGAACAGAATGTACCAGGCCTATGAATATGCATTTGTATTTTGAGTATTCAACAGTTTTGCAAATAAAAAGACTCTATGATTTTCTGTAAATCGCAGTGTGTTTTTGGGAGCCATCCCACATGCTGCCCAGCACTGTAAAAAACATACACTTTCTAACTTTAAACTGTTAGAGAGTTTTTGTCCGTTTCAGATATCAGTATTAAGTCGATTTATTTTTTTTATTAAACCACTAGGACAAAAAAGGAATAGTTGTTTAACACAAAAGACAACATTGGCAAACTTTAGGCTGGAAAAGGTTTCTAGATATCAGAAGAATGAAATCTAGGGAACCCTTTTAGGACAGGTTTAGGGCAACCTTGAGAAAGCTAGAAACTACTCAGTTTGAGATAGATATTGAACTAGTAATTAAGGACTTCAGCATGTAAATGCCTGCAGTAGGAGAAGACTCTCCCAAGAAAAGATTCCAAGAAGTTCTTTCTAGTCATGTGGTCTCACACATTTCACAGGTGCACTTGTTCCTTGTTTTCTATACAGTGTAATATTTTAACCTCACCCAAGCAGGTCTTCACATCACCAAAACAATCAGTACCCTTTATTACAGCCCTACTTAGCCTAAAGTCATGAGTTTAACCTTTAACCTGTTCCTCAGCCAAGGAAGACTATTAGTCAACTTCTGTAAAATTTTTTCACATGCACAGAAGGAAGACAGTAAATAAACACCAAAGATATTCAAATATCCAGGGTTCCAGGTAGCTGAGGCAAATTGTGCAATATGGAACACCAAATCTCTTTTCCCATAAGACTCTCCAGATGATCTTATTCTTCCCACACAATTTCTCTTCCATCACTCCAGGGAGTTTAATCATACCTGTTGTGATGAAAAGCCAAATTCTAAATGAGTTTGGACACCCTCTGGACTCAGTTCCAAAACTCCCAATACACCACATGGTAATTATCTGCAAATAAAATGCCTTCAGAGTTGGCATTTCTGGTTCAAAATTATGTACCACAAGGTCTTCACCCAGGAACTGGTGACTATAGCTTTATAAACAGTTGCAACATCATCTGCACTAAGATGATTTTCCTTTTTTTTTTCCAATAATCAGTTGGGATAAAAAAAAAAAAGGCGAAATCAAAACCAGACAATTTCTGCAATTGCTGCCTTTCCAAATGAAGGATCTTTACAACATAAAAGTTTTCAACTTGCTGTTGTCGTCTTTGTTTTCTGGCCAAGAACACAGGCAAAAAGCATGCCTTCAGATGCTTTTCTTCCATATTTAAGAAGTTTCAGCTCTTGAGAAGTAAGATACTTAGAGACAGAAAACAAAGTCATAACAAAGTCATAGTCTTATAATATTTAAATAAACAGTTATGATAAATCAAAATACAATATTATTTAATTACAGATTGCAGTGTAAGTGTTTCACTGAATATTATCAAATTTATTAAACAGTGCCTTTTTTTTTTCTTACATTAAAGCCTAACCCTATATATTGCTATTTTCTCCACAAGAGATAGAAAATCTTTACTTTAAAAGAGGAATTAAGCAAGAAGGTACTAGTTAAACAGGAAGGTAATTCTTTCACTCCTGGCCTCCTGGGAGAGAACAGATTTGAATATTGTTCCTAACAGAGCATGGTCAGTATAGTGAAAAATGTATTTGTGCATGAAAGACACTACTGATGCAAATGAGGTTACACGTCCCACTAGGCACAGCTTTGTGATTTTTTGGGGGAGGAAGTGGTGGCCTACTTTGCTTACCCCCTCACTTAAAGAGAAATACTGCATAGACCATCATCCTCACTATTTCCAGTTTTCTGACACTCTTATAGGAGCATGTATATATGGAACATTTATTTACAAGTCAAATGCACATCCCACATTTAGTTATGTGGTAATTAAGATGACAGTGCTGCTAATGAGCTGTATGTATTCCCTAATGCAAATCAGATCAGGAATTACGGAGATTATGACTTCCCATGAGGCTGGAAGTGTTGTCCAAATCCCTTGTGTAAATGTGACTTCTAAGAAGTTCAGATCTCCTATCTGAGACTTCTAGAGAACAATTACCATTACAACATATTACATTAGAGAGTCTCAACTGAAAGGAAGATTTATCAATGGCAAATGTAGGTGCATTATTCAGGAGAGAAAGTCATTACAGCATAAATTCAGAGATTACTGTCCCTCAGAATATTCTTCTTAGCAAAAGCAATTCCTCACCAATAGGTAACATGAAACAAAATAATACTTCCCAGGTCATCATAATCTAATCTATCCTTGTATCTTTTTCTTAATGAAGAGGTGTTCACCAGATTGTATTAAGAGGCAGGATGTCCACAAAAAAGCCTAGAAAAAAACCAGATCAGAGTTGAAATTTTTCCTCAGCCATTATCAAAGTGCACTCTGAATCTTGTCATTCAGGACTCTTCCACATATGTGCCTTCAATTCTAATGACTGTGCTTCCAGTTTGGAAATCGCCATGGCACAAATCCCAGCCATTAGACAATTTTGGGCAAAGAAGCTGTGAGGCTTAGAGCAAGAAGAAAGCAGCTAAAACTGAGAATGGCCAGCTAAGGAAAGCAAGGTACAGCATGACCTGTCTCAGTTCCTAAACAGCCTGTACTCCAGTCTAGAGGATTTGCTGAGTGAGCTGGCAGTGAGCTTAGAAGTGATGGCCCTAGGCCACCACAGTGCAAATGGAAACTGCTACCTGCACTCTCTGTGCTGTACCACCTAAGTTCTTAGAATATTTATGGAAGTACCAAGTTGTAAGTAAATGCTACCCAGGACAATCGTTCGGTCAACAAATGGAACACATGTTTCTGCAGCACTCTGCTAACTGAGCAGGAGTCAGATTACATCCCACCGGCCAGCTGGGAAGCTTAGTTTTCCCTTGTGATTGCGAACCACCAAGTTGTTTTTGGCAAGATACAAATAGCTGTGGCCCTGATAGACATCTAGTCACTGAATTTCCAATTATGGAGAAGTTGCACTTAAGAGTTTCACATCTGAAATATGGACTTCACCTTAATTTCACAGCCATTGCAAAACTATTTGCCTATGAAGTTGCAGGCCAATCTGTGAAAAAAAAAAAGCCATAGAAGTTCACAAAAAGTTTGCTAATGCACTTGTATTTGTCTAGAAAAGGATTGTCTAGAAAAATGCCAATAGCCAGGGCATATGGATTTCCAGTTTGAGTAAAACACAATTATTTTATCTCAAAATTGGCTTTTTTCAACTGGTTGGTATTATTGGGGGATGAAGTGAGAAAGTAACTTGGAGTCTATTGATACCAAAATTTAGACAGAAAAGAGCTTCTTCGTTTTTCTTCCTTTGAATTTGCAACACTAACATTTTATCCTGTCTTCCTGTCTTCAGAAATCATCTGGCTATACTGACACATTCAGCTTCCACTGAGGTGCCTTCAAAATTCCTTTGTACTGTGAGTTCATGTCTTGTGTATTTCTTATTGCAAAAAGAGTTTTCTGTACAGGTGTATAAGTACATGGGATAGGCACTACTTGCTTCGTGCTGCTAAAGTGCCCTTTATACTCTTCACAGTACCACTTCTTTAGTATGACCTATTTTAAAGGTGCAACATGGCTGAACAATCTCAAATTCCTATCTGATAACAGAAAAGTCAAATTTCTTGAAAGGAAAAACCTTTCTTTTTGCGATCATGCAGGTCACCTACCATAGCAGAAGGTTTCATACACAATATTTGCTCAGAAATTCATCTAAAGGACTTTGGTGAAATCAGATCATATATTAAATATATTAAAGAGGAAGCAATATCTAAATAGACTGATTTTAAATAAATAACAAGGAAAGAAAATGTGTGGAAACAGAATATGTGGAAGTCAATTTGGGGGAAAAATTTTTATAAGACACAATTATTTGCATCTTTTAAACTGGGCTACTTAATATGAAATGCTTTGCATCTGTAACCAGATGTCTTTATTAGCGACTAGACTGCCACCATGTCCCAAATGGGCTACAGCAGATACTCCAAAATTTGAGAAAACTTAGGTTCTTTACTTAGTGACTTGGTAGTAATTTAAATTCAAATAGCCAAACCTGGAACAAAACCCCAAGAAAATAGGCATAAATCTCAAACCTAGCTCATAACTTTCATTTCAAGTCAGCTCCCAGTTACAAAACTCTTGCTTACCTTGGTGATGGTTGCTGAAGTATTCTCAGTCTAAGGTAAAAGCCAAACAATTATCCCTGTGTTACTTCTTCAAGTGTGGCATTGCAGAATCATAGGACAGTTTGGGTTGGCGGGAACTTTTAAAGGTTATCTCCTCCACAGCCCTGCAATGGGCAGTGACATCAGCCCATGGGGTGGCTCAGAGTCCTGTCCAATTCTATGACTCTGTGATTCTTGAAAGTGACATGAGTATTAATTCCATGATAGGAATATTAACTGAAAGCAGTGGCTCTGAGTCACATCAGCAGATTCCCTAGTGCTTTGTAAAGAGTTTCACAGAATTTCTATTCATCTCTAATTTTGATACAGATCTTCTTTCTTCTAAAAAAAAAAAAAAAAAAAACCAAAAAAAACCCAACCAAACAAACAAAAAACCCAAAACAAAACAAAACAAAACCCCATAATGTTCACTACCTTGATTTAAGGATTTTATCAGTGTATATAAGAGGATTTTTGGAAACAAATGTTATCACCATCTCCATGACAATGGAAGTTCCTATGGGGCAGCACAGGAAGCATGCTGCCACAAGTACAAAATATCGTAAGACAACAGCAGTATTACATAAAACAACCTAGACTAAGCTGATTGTTAAGATGCCAACTTTGGTGATACCTGTGAGTGATCTAAAGGCATGTTTCCACTTCAAATTAATAGATACCCACTTTCAAGATCCTATTTACAGCACATAGCTCTCCTGAAGCCCATCAGCTTTAGTTCAGCTTATGAATTATTTTTTTCTTCCATATTTGTAGTTCTAATACTCAAAAAATGTTTGATTATAAAGACCTATACTAACTGTATCTAGCAGAAAATCATCTTGGCCTGGATGTAGAAGGGGCAGAAAAATCCAGATACAGTCTCTTGTTTAATTCTTTCCTGAACATACTCTGAGCAAGACTCTTCCTTACTAAAGATTTGCAGCTTGTGTGAATCATCTTGACTACCCTGGCTTGACTGCATCTGTGTCAAGCAGTCCATGTACAGCCTGAGCAACAGCAGTATATCATCTCAGGAGAGTGCAGGGAGAGATGGAAGGACAGAAGCTGACCAGGCGTGAGACTATTCTGAACTGAGAACCAAGTTGGCACATTAGCATGGAACTCTGCTGGGGCTGATCCCTCTGGTGAGAAAGTGTCCATAGAGATGTACCCTCAGATAGTTGCTGACATTTTATGACTCTCCTTTGCCTTTTATGGGAGCTTCCATTTATAGCCAAGAGATGGTTCTTATTTTATTCCTTCCCAGTTTCTGGATCTAAACCAGTACTAGAAGTCTGTTCAAAAAACCTACATGAGACTTCCCAGTTTAAAGCTGCCACCACCAGCCTGCTGAAGTTTGAAGGTAACACACACTGTGGTTTGGCTTTCCACCTTATCTTCCCATCAGCATTTGTCTTAAGCTTTTATTTATATTGTTCTGTCACAAGTGAAAACATACAGAGACAACTCTTTTATCTTCAGTTCTGTGGTGTGGTTTGGAGTGATTTTGGCAATGTCATTTATAATCAGACCTGCTTAAGCTGTGAGTAAAACATTCATTTACATCAGGAGATACAGAAATCGTGTTTACACATTCAGTTCTAACTTAGTGCAACCAATAATTGTAACATGCTTTCTGATCCCTAATTGCAAGGTACAATAAGAACATAAAGTCTTGCAATCATTATACACACTTACTTTATTTTCTATTTCATGAAACATTACTATGATAGCTACAGAGAAATATATCCCAGAAATTTAGCACACCGAAATTGTCTATTAAAAAAAAGTTTCTAGGATTTGGTTTCTCAAAGAAAATATACATATAATAATGACAATGTTAGGGCCCCAAGTTCAGTCTCTGTTCTCAGATCACCCAAGATACTGAAGTGTTACTGTTGTATTGCATTTCAGTCAGAAATTTGCTCTCCACCTTCTTCTCCATTACAGTTCCATTTCAAAGAAAAACAAAACACTACTGAAAATAGTTGTTAATTCAACATTAACATAAGTTCAGCAAAGCTCTGCACAAATCTTCCAGTACAGAATATGGCTTTATTTGTTTAAGCTTCTAAATTACATGATATAAAAGCCTATTAGAATTTATATCACCCACCCAAAACCCTGTATAAATCCTAAGCTCTGCAAAGTATAATACAAACCAAAGATAGAAGATTGTAAAGGGAAATAGAATGCCAAACATAAGCTTCACAATTTGCCAAGAAAATTGTAGATAAAAATAAAGCTTGGAGTTTAATACTTGGCTGCAGGAAAGCTTATTTTGCTGAGGACTAGAGTTTAGAATAATTCCCCAAAGAACTCTGGCACTAGGAGATTGCAAGGACTTATGCTATTTAGAAAACAGTTTCTTCTACACACAGAATGACTAGCTTTCAAGAGCATATCTGGCTTTCCTTCTTCTTAGTTTTTAGTTAATATAAAATCCTTTTGACACTAGTCTTTTTGGAGAAGACCCAAAGTGGGGAAAAACAGTTCCGTTAAAATAGGACAGCTTTCAACAGAGATGATAAATTCCATTATGTCTCAGAGCAGAAGAAACAGTAATCAGATATTTTTGGCTACTTTATGTTCTCTCTGGCTACAGAGGAAAGGATTTTCCCCTGTGAGAAGCTACACCCCAAATAACTCAAGTATATCACTGTTCTCTCAAGATGCCTAGGCCAGAGACAAGTTACAATTCTAGAGCTTATTCCTATTACCAAGTTTCAAGTTTTGCACATTGTTCCATGCAAAGGAGTTTATACCACCATCTATTTCTACCACTGAAATGCTCTGTTTAAATCTAGTCCCTGAGACCAAGACTACATTTGCTCTTTGCAGAGCTCATGGCAGTGAACAAAAATCAGCTTCTAACCTGTGAGACTGCTTCCCTTGCACCTATTATTTCTGACTCAGAGTCAGAAGGCTGGTGTGTGATCCCATAGCTATGTGATTTGATCTGCACCTGGGCTGCTGCAGTCTCGCTCTCCACTGCATGCTGCCATTTACCTCTCCTGTGCTAGCACTGCTGCTTCTGCAATTGTTTGGTGAGGTGAGCCAACTGAAAACCAGTCCTAAAAAAAAAGGATTCACTTTTGTTTGGCTCAGCCCTCAAAGGAGAGAGGACCACGGTAGCCCCCAGTATATCAGCTACAACTGCTGCAACACTGTCCCTTTAGTCGCATCTCCAGCTTGCCCATCACATCAGACTCTTCCATCTCCTCCACCAGCTTTTCTAGCTGGACCCCTGTGCTTTCCTCTTGCACATTCTCAGTTAGTTGACGTTCCTCATAAGCATCCCCTGAGCTATCTTATTCTTCCACTTCCAATCCCCTGCACTTAACATCAGTGAAAATGCTGACATGCAGTGACAACTTGTTATAAACAGAGATCAAAAATATCCCCCTTGTTTACTTACCCTGCCTATTTGCAAGACTTGTTTATGAGACAGTCTTTGAAGTACTGGCTGTGTCTGTGCTATATGCTGCTCAAATACAGAACAGAAATTTCAGCTGGAGACACAAGGCAATAAAAGTTCCATGTCCTACATCCAGTAGAGTAGTTGCTCAAGGAACATGTGATGTATCAGTACCAGTACTTCTAGTGCTGGTACCTGTTGCTATTGCCATTACTATCATTGATACATAGAAAAAAATTAAATTAAATTTGAGAAAAAGAGTTGTGAGGTAAGGAGCATTTGTGTTACTTGGGCTGCACATGACAAAATAAGCTACCCATTATGCACACTCCACTGCCTGCACTTGTGAGGCTCAGCAGAGAGAAATAGGAGTCTGTGAATGAAAAGCCCTCCCCCAGCTGCAGCTGCCTTTAGGAGCAGCAGAGCAACCCAAGCCAGCAGGACTTACTATAAAAGAGAGGAAGGATTGTGCTTAACCTGTCATACTGACTAAACCCCACAGACAGTGGCTCTTCCACCCTGTCCTCAGACATGTGTGAGCCCTGAGCACATTTTCAGCCCAGCTGTAGCAAAGCTATTTGGCTTTGGTAAAAGAGCCCTCCAAGCACGTGCACGCTGCCGACACAGGATGCCTCACTGCTTCGCCTGCTTCTTTGAAGGTAGAGATTCCTCACAAACACCAAACTTGTGGGATGAAAATGTCACTCAGCACTACTAGCATGTTTTTTTCAGGCAAGGAGGTAGGGACAAATCAAAGGCCATTCCCTCTGTCCTTGCTACAGTCTTCAAGCAAGCTGCACTCTATAAACCTGGGGCACCTCAAAGTACCTTTATTAACAGGCACAAATGTGATTCCTGGTAACAAAATCCCAACTGTGTTACTGAAATAAGACAGCAGAAACTAACTAAGTACTCTTTGGACATACTTTGCCAGTGCATTGCCAGCACAGGTTCTATATGACTGGTCCTGATAAGAGCAATCCTCCAGCAGCTATCCCACGCTTTGTTCTTCAGGTAGTATAAACTGCAGTTGCTTTTTAGCACCCTTCCACCCAGGAACCCAGACACCATCACTGTTTTCTGAAAAGCTCATTTCCTAGCCCATCTGGCCAGACAAAATCTCCGTCTCAAAACTGTACTGCTTTCTGGGAAAGGAATCTTGGATCCCTTAGGCCTGCAAGTTTGTAGTGCCTCTTGGATCCCACTGCAGGACACATTTACATGGTTGCTGAAGCCCGGAAAGCAAAAGTGGGCTCTGCTAGAAACACATTAGATAAAGGCACAGCAAGAGCCTTACTGAGAAGTGAAGAAGACATACAATCCAGGTTGCTCTCCCCCAGAATAGACAAGTCCTTGATAAACCTGGCAATGATGCCACTCCAGTGTTGTCACTCATGTTGTCACTTGTCACTCGTATCTCCTAAGACCCAGAAAGAGAACAATTGGCAGTGCCCACTGAGAATGGATTTGAGGTATTATCTATCCCTGATGGCAGATATACACTGAGGAGGGAGATATGGACTTCATTTACAGCAGGAATAGCTCTGTCCTAAGTCAGGTTAAAATTACACTTTGAAAGAGATGTAGTAAGAGCAAGAGGAGGCAATTCAAATTACTCTGGCACACATTTTTCTCACTCAGGAAGTCTGTAATCTACATTCCCCCTCCTTTGCAACATATGAGATGTATGCAGGTAGTTAGAGAATAAAAAAATTGACTTTTTAAGACCAACTTATTCAAGGTGTGTGTCCTAAGGAAGCAGACTGAAGGAAAGGACTGGAAATTTCCACTGAGGAGCACACCAGGAGGCCAGGAGAGCACTGGAAGTGGTCCTGATGGTCCTGACTCTGGAAAGTAGCACGTGACAGCCCACTGGCCCTCTGTTATGCAGCTGTGTGCATCCCCACTGCCCCAGAGTGAGCAGTTTAAAATGACCCTCTGCCTCATGGCTGCGGCAAGCAGAGGCCGTGCGCATGGCCAGGCCCCACAGTGCAGCTGACAGGCACGTACCAACACAGCTTTGCAAGTGCCCACACCCAAATCTCTCTGTCAGTCCAAGAATTTTGACAAGAAGCTCACGGGATGGCATTCACAGATCTTGCAAACTAACAGATTAGATTTTCAATGGACATGGAGCACAGCAAAGGTCCTACAGGACAGGACTTTGGACGCTGGTAGGATGCTGTTCACAGTGCCTGTGCATTTACTGTCTGTAGGCACTCATAATGATGGCATATCACAAAGATCCTGAGCACAAATATAACAGCCAAGCAGCCAAAGGCCATTATCCACTCTAGCTTTTAGTGTCAGATCTGGCTTTAGTCACGTGGGCCAAGACTAGTGACAGGCATAAAGAAATTGAACAGTTGGCCTGAGTTCACCTATATGGAATTAGCCTAAGCACTATAGTCTCTCTCTTTACTTCTGCTAGCAGGGATTGATCTGCATCCAGTGCTCTATATTGTACCAAAGGACATGGCTTCACTCTGCCAGCCTGAGCCTGTGTCACACCAACCACAGCTGCTAGGTTGAAACCAACCTTCTGTATATTGACTACTGTGCCTATAATGTTTGCTTCTTATGTTATCTTATTGGAACAGCTTTGCAGGAACAGAAGTCATTTAATAACTCCTTATCCAAGCTTCAAGCTGGGCTTTATCTTTCCGCTCTTCTTGCAAAGGATATTGTTTGTGAAAAGTAATCTGACTGACCGTGGACTTCTTTCTGTTTGTTTCTATGCCCATGAAAGCACTTATACTTAATTTCTTTTCCTGTGTGTAGTCAGACAAGTTTAACTATTTTCTAACTTGGCCAGTAGATATGTTTGTACATGGATATGCATCCTATCTCGTGGTTAAATATCAGTTTCATTGTTTTTAATGCAATGTATGATTTATGTGGCATCGTCTCACACTAAGTGCTTTACATGTTGGATATGCTAGGTATATATTTTGAATCTCATCAGTGCAAGGGACTACAACAGTCTTTATAAGCTCAACACTCTTGAAGAACCAGTATTAGATACACATTACACTGTTCTAATGAAGAAGAAAGATAACAGACTTGGACTCAAGAAATATCTTTTTTTCCTAGAAATGTGTATTTGGCAGTGTGGTGATGCTCTTTTCAGCTGAAGGTGACTAAAGATTCACAATAAAAAATGAATAAAATCTATTAATCAGTGAAAGGGTGAGAGGCTGCAAGGCACAAAAGAGACTGATGGCTTTCCATAAAATGTTTCGATTCTTGCTTTGATTTCCTTTAGCTTTGTGTTTTGCTGTTGCCTAAGGAAAACTCTCTGATTGAACACATCACATCTAATGTCAGACAGAGTTAATCTAATTCTTTGCGTGGAATACTGTTAGTTTACCAAAACGATGCATCAAATCCCTAACTGGTTCAAAGGTTGTATGCACAAGTTATTATTTCCCTACAGATAGGACAATCCAAATAAAACATTGTTTCTGCTCCTTGGACCAGAAACAGAAAAGGCTAGTTTTGCAGTAACAGGCACTCCTAACATTAGGCCTATTTTGTCTGACAGAAATTACTTGAAATATTGTCAGCCTCTATTGAGGACTGTAAAAAGATCACAGAATATCACCCAGATACCAATGAAAGGAATTATTTTTTTAAGATACAAGTGAATATCCTGTATCTCTAAGTTTTCTGAGTTCCACTGAGAGGAAATGTGATTTTTTTTTTCTCAGTGTTGCTGTAGAAAATTCCATTCATGAGAATTGGATTGACAGTCTCTGTATCTCACCCTATCCAAAAAGAATCTCCCATACACATATTAGCTCATTTACTGTTATGAATGGTAACTGCTTACAGCAGCACAAACAGCTCTGGGGACCATTTGATGTAAATTCTGCAATCACTTAATTCCATGCAGCTCCAATGACTTCAGTGCAAATATGTTAGACTTAAATATGCACAAATAAGCAAAAAGCAGAACTTGGGACCACACTCAGCAAAGTTTTCTCACAGTCAGTCCTACTTGCTGAAATAATTGTTTGGTCTTTCCTTTTAAACATATTTGATAAGACTTAAAAACCCCTTTTCTCCTACAACACACGCACAGGGACTGTCACAATGTTACATCCCACTTAAAATGTCTTCTTGGCTTTAAGAAGGAAAAAAAAAAAGATGCAATTCTGTATTAAAACTGTAGCAGAGAGTGTCAGTTTTTTGCATAAACAGAACTACCTCAGATGGGCATAACTTAAACTGTATCTCTCTGCAGACAGCTGCATTCAGAGCAGATGTGGCAGATTTATCATAATTTCACCATGTCATATATTTATGATCCCAGTGGAAAATAAAACTAAAGAAAAAAAAAAAAAAGTGGCAAGTCCAGTTACACCTTTAAAATGAGAGCAGGTACAAACATGCTCTGCTTAGAGCTGCGCCAAGAACAGCTCATTCAAAGACATGCAAAAAACACATTCACTCCTATTCCAGCCTCCCAGTGAACTTTCACCAGCATGCCTATCAGCCACCAGAGCAGCACAGAAAATCACTTAACCGTACTTGTCAGTAATATTTTACCCCTCTCTATTTTCAGGTGCATAATTCCTAACCTGAGGAATTTGGGCAGCTGTGTATCTTTGAGAATCCAAATCTAAACTTCAAGTGATTCAACCTCAATCAATGAACATGTATTTGAAAAAAATCTACCCTGTTGGGAACACATCCTTACCCAAATCCCTACGCCAGATTTGGATTATTCACTTTGCTGTCTGCAATCCACATCCCACAATTCCCTGCAGCAAATAACTAAACTGTTTACACTTCCAAAAAGCTGGCACTTCTAACTGCCCATGGTAATTCATACCTGAAGTGGCTCCTTACTGGACAGCAGGTAAACTGGTAAGAAAGTCTGGGACTTCACTAAGTGTGAAGTCTTTCCTCTGAGGAGGAAATGTTTTGCCCATCACAATCTTTCACCTTCTGCAAGTGTTACCAAGCACTGGAACAAGCTGCCCGGGGTTGGTGGTTGAGTCACCATCCCTGCAGGTAAGGTAGATGTGGGGCTAAGGGACACAGTGGACTTAGATGTTAGGTTTATGGTTGGACTCAGCAGTCATAAGGGTCTTTTCCAAACTAAATGATTGTTAGATTGTTAGACTGATAGAATCTTAGATTGATGCTTATATGCATGGCTGCATCTAAAGAACTTACAAAGTAGAAGAGATGAGAAAAATTATTAGACTTACTATAGCTCATCAAGGCAGCATCTTGCACACTAGCACTGTGTATCAGCTGCTGTTGATGTAATTTAAATCTTTTATTCCTTCTAGGTTAAATAAAATCAATTTGAGAGCTTCACGCGTTAGTCTAACATACAAGATCTACCACAGGGAGAAGACAGAGAATATTTCCCTACAAAGTCACAAATGCTGATTTCAGAGAATACTCTAGATCAGGCAGACCATCATTGGTCACCAGAAAATGTCTTTAACACTTTTATGTCATTGTTCTTCAATACACTTGGATCTGAAATTTTAAAAGGTAAGAAATATATCATACATAGGTTACATATTTTGCACCAGTCCATTATCTAGCATGTACGTTTCTTTTTCTGTGATTGTTCACAGGTTCCACACCTCTGTCTGCTGGAGCCAAACACAAGGAGATGAGATACGTCATCTTATGGATTTCACAAACAAAAGCACTCGAATTGTGAGCTCAGGTCTCAGGAAACAAGTTCAGACACCATGAAGCTCAACTGGCAATTTTCTTTCCTGAAAGAGACTTGGTAGTGGAGGAGAAAGACTCCAACCAGTTAGTGACAAAGAATGTAGGTATCACCTTTCACAACACTCACATATGTAAAATTAGCTGATTCCAGCCCATCCTCTTAGCTCCCTCCTTGAACTGGGATCAAAATGCCCCAACACATTTTTAAAAATATGCTGATCTGACAAATAGCAATTAAGATTTTTTTGTTTTGTTTTGTTTTTTTGGTTGCTGTTTGGGGGCTTTCCCCCAAATTTCAAGGGGATTCTTGTAGGACGTCTATTTCTTCATGTACAAGTATTCCTGAGACTCAAGACAGCCAGACAAGTATTAACCACCTAGACATGTAGGCCTTGCTCAGAAACACAGCAGGCTGCCTTTCAGCCCTTGTTGTTTTCATTGCCTGAAGTGGCCCTGCTTTGGGCCCCATTTAAAGGAAATCACAGAATACAGGACCAGCAGAAACCTAATACAGAAGTCTCTCTCCCAGCCCTGAGACTGAAGCAGCAGTATCTATATGATTCTCGACACAGTGATGGTGCACTTTTTCCTCCAAAAGGCTGCAGGAAAGCTAACTACCTCAACAATTAACGAGGCCTTGCCTGCATCCAGTCCAAACATCACTTGCTGTAACTCAAGTACCATGCACAGATAACACAGGGCATCACGCATTCCTTTCCATTTTGCAGTTATCTTGACTATAGTTGATGCCTTTTTTATCTTTCTTCTGACTGCTCTTTCCTAGAGTAGGGACTGGCATTTTTTCTGTCTTGTCTTGTAGATCTTAACTGATAGCTAGAGTTACCAGCAGGAGGACAGCACCACATTTCATTGATTGCTATAGTGACAATTTATTTTTATGCCTGAAGATCTTTATCTTTTAAACATCTATTTAATTGTCTAGTATTTCAAAAGCTGTTATGACATATACCAATAGACATTTTGTCTCTTCACTGATAAATGCATTAATTTCATTTTTCACTGAATTGTATCATTTCACTGTGCCATGAAAATAAAGGAGTGGACAGAACTTTTATTTAACTCTGCAGCTCATCTGACTACAGCAAACTACTGGGTACCATAAGTTTTTCCTACAATACATGAGAAGAATATGCTACTCCTCTAGTCATCTACCTTTCACCTGCTGACAACAGCCATAGTCAAGATAATTGGACTAGTAGCAAAATTAAGACATCGAAGATTATTTCCCCTCCCTTTTCACAAACACATTATTCAATTTTTCCAGTACCTATTTTGTTGTTTTTTTTTTTTTTTTATTAGGTACTTTACCTATATGCTTTCTCCATACCAACAACTGCTAAACTACCACAGTCAAAATGGAAAACCACATCTGTTCAGGAAGTGTGCACAGACAAGAAAATTACTTCAATCATTATCTCTGTGTCTCCAACCAGAAAGTAATTTCTGGCTTTTCAATAGGAAAAATGAAGGTATATCTGCTTTGCAAATTACTTAGTACCTGTGATGTTTAGATTTCGGTATCCTTTCGTAAAAAGTTAAGTGTGGAATACTTCAGGTGTTCATAGTTAAAAATCACCACTACAATGTAGCCTGCATGGACAATTAATAATGAAATAAATCAGAACAAATTACACACTGACAGTATAAAGCAATGCTGGAACAAAGCAAGTGGAAAAAAAAAAAAACCACAAAGCTCTTTGTTTAGCAGATGAATCAGTTTCATCATCCTTAGTAACAAGATCAGGCACTGTAATTAACTGTTAGAAAGCTAATAGTGTAATTCATCCAAGTTAACTGAAACCAGGGTGTGATGTCTGAGTATGTTTTTGTGGAAGGGTGTTAGCTTTCTTCACAAGAACAGAAAACAGGATAAATTTTCTTTTTAGTGAGTTATACAGACATTATAATCGAGCTGTATCTAAAAGTCTTTAGAAACAAAGAGCAAAGGGAAGAGAAAAACACCAGGCTCAAGTACTATCTTAACAAAGAGAAAAAAAGAAAGAAGAAGGCTTCATATAACTAAGCAGCTTCTGTAACTAACTAAACTGTTCAAGAGCAAGTGGTCTCGAACTGGAGACCTGATCTGTCAAAACTCTGTCTCTAAATAATTCCCACTCAGATAGGAACATTCGTAAGAAGAACTATAGCACTGATCTTTATGCTTCTCTCCATGGAAGAAGAGGATAGAGGATGAAACAAGTACAGTTCCAAACATAATTTTATACACTATCATGTAGCATTCCCTTTATGTTTGTCTCTTTCTATTTGAACTCTGAGTGACAGTCAGTACATTTCAACAAAAATATATTAAAATTTCAGCATAGCCGGAGCTTAACTGCTTTCAAATTACTTGAGCTGGTCAGAGCTAACTCTTACATCATATGAAGCACAAATGGGGCCACTCTGTCACTTGTGAACAGGCCCCAGCATCTCAAACCCACTACAGGCATAAGTGACCCAGCCTTCTCTATGGAGCCTTGGATGCAAGCTACACTGAAGTTTTTTCCAAAAAAAACCCCAAAAAAGCTCCCTAAGACACCACTGCATTCAGAGACATCAATGTTCAACCATGCACTACTACAGACTCTGTAATTTTCCATTCTGTGGTTCCATTCAGGGGTGTAGATAAGCTCCATTGTCAGAACAACCTTGGCAAAACCCTTCCTTCACGACATCCCCAACCTTTGAATTCTTCCAGTTGTCACTTTTCTACCCAGTACTCTGCTCTGGCTTTTAAGATCTGCAAAATTTCTTGCCTTCTCTGTTAGTTCACTAAGTTGACTTACCACCTATACTCAGCAACAACATAAACCCTTTACAGTGACACTATAGGCCACTAATCTGTTTAGCAGGCACTTTTAATCATTTGGGATTAGACAGAATATAACTAACAAAGCAGGCATAATTCAAGCAAGGAAGGAAAGAGAACAGACTCAGGTCTGACTTGAACTTGGTGAAGTTTGACTCAAAATATTTTTAGGAACTGCCTGAAGCTATTTCAGAACCATCAACAAATTATCATTGAGAACTTGTGGAGGAGGGATGAGGCTTTTGATAAAGGGTGAATACCGTGCTTATCTGTAAAAATGGAGAGATAGGAGGACCCTAGAAATGACAGAGCACTTAGCCTAACACTTAAATTCTTGGACAGATATCAGAATAAACCATTCAGCTCCTATGTAAGCACCTCATAGATAAGGACACATCAGCAGGGATTTGTCAGTAGTAAATCACTTCAGTCCAAGTTAATTTTCCTTAAGGCAAACAGCAAGCCTAAAACTGAGTGGAGATATGACCAATTGTTGCTTTGTTAAGGCTTTCATGCTCTATCACATAACAGTCTCACAGACAAGCTACGTCAACATCTTAAGACAGACACAAAATATGGAAAAATATTCAGAATGATGAGTTCAATGAGAACTTGTCCAACTGGAAAGTATATCAACCTGTGTTATGCAGAACATTGTGCTAGAGCCTCAGCTAGTCAATATATGTATTTGTGATCTGAAAGCTGGTAGAGACTTACTACATCTGCAAACAATGTCGAACTGGAGGGAGCTGTGGGCACTCTGGAAGATGACAACTGAAAGCAATTGGAACAGCAATGAGTAACTGGGTCTCTGGCCCTGTTTTCTATGATTGTATTTTCCTTTGTATCTAAACCTTATGCAAAACACAAGCTTTAATCCCCTCAATTTGACACATTTTAAGGCTTCCCTTTACCCATTTCGTGCTTTCATTCAATACTTTCTGACCAAATCCAGGCAATTTTGTGTCTCCTCTCAGGCTGTCACAACTTGATGCTTGACTGGATGCAAGTTCCTGTTGAGCGGAGCTGCTTTTCACTGTATTTGCCCATCCCAAAACTTTGCTATGGTTTCTAACAGTTTACATGTTACAAATCAGTTAAAAGAAAAGAAAAAAAAATCCAACATGAACCAGGCAGGCCTCTTCTTTGTCAAAAGTGATGATTGTTGTTTTCAGCATTAAAGTATTCTGAATGTTTTGCACAGGACAGCACAGTGGGCAGGAACTGAAATTTGCATACACTTTTAATTTGCTTTCTTTTCATACAATATCTAAGGAAGAAGTATTCAGCTCTGGTATGTACTAATAGTGCATGCACTGAGGGCTGACATGTGGAAAACAAAGTGAAGTCTATATAAAATGAAATCATTCCATACAAGGACACCGGAGCCTAAGGGATGGAATTGCCAGCCCTAAATGGCACAGCAGCCAGCTTCTGCAGTGTCTGATCTTGCAAACATTGAACACACATGCTCAGCTTGACTATGAATAACCCCATTGAGTTGAATGGAATTACTTACAATAGTAAAGTCCGTGCATAAGCACTCACAGATTTGGGATTTAGCACAGGCCATTAGAGAAACAAAAGGAAGAAACCGGATGTCTCCTGTGCTACAGGGAAGTTTCAGACCAGCAGATCTGCTCAGACCCGGGTCCAGAAAGGCTGGGAACTTTTCTGTAAACACTGTAGAACCTTCCAAGCAAGCGGATGGGGTGGAGCTCCCATGTATCAGAGGCACTGCCCAGGGACTTACCCAGACACCTTCACAGGGTACCTGGTGCTTCTGGATCTAAGGTGGCAATAAAAGGCACTCTCAAATTTGGCACCTGTGGCCTTTTCATTCAGTTCAGGGAAAGTGAATCACATACTGTATGTTCATTCACAGTGAAATACAAGCCAAGAATAAAACCACACAGGCTTTTACACACTGCCCTCACCCCACCACACTGTATTTTCCAAACTCTCAGCCAAATGAGTACACATGTCCACAGGCTTTGAAGAGACAGCCTCCATACTGCAATGTATATATCCTCTTTGTTATCTGTTATCATTTAGGTCTGACTTTGGTTTGCTTAATAGTTTCAAATGCCTTTTTTTATTATTATTATTTATTTAGGGAGTAAAGCAATTCACTAGATCCTAAAAGGTACTTAGGACACAATACAAAAATAAACTATCTATGGAGGATTTAAAATAGGCCTATACTCTCTATTTTGTAATGCTTCATGATTTAGTCACTGGAATGGAGAAGGGATGATACCACAGTCAAAGCATAGGATTGACACTTAAGAGACAGCGGCTTTACCACTGCCTGTTAGAAATACCCTCTGTGATTCTGAGCACATTATCCAAATTCTATGGCTGAGTTTCCATCAGTGATCCATCATATACAACCAGAATCTTCAGGCTGGATACTTAATCAAATAGATACCTTACACTCTGCATTCTGGAAATGGAGAAGGTTTCCTTTACAATACCTCATATGCTGCCTACCCCATAACTGACTTTTCAAAGGAAGTGAGAGGCAGGTGGGAGAAATTAGTTCAGAAATCAAGGCATCCAAATTATAAACTGGGGTTGGATTTAATTAATCCTAAGGCTTAATTCATTAATTAAACATCTGACAGGAAAGTGTTCTGGACAAAATGTGTTATTTCTTACATTTTTCTCTCCCGAGTTTGCTTGCCCTAAAAACCATGTTCACATACCAGTCCCTGTAAGGTCAACCTGAAGCTCTTGTAGTTATGGCAAGATTAAAACCAAAATAGCTCCACCAGGAAAGTGCTTTACAGCAGACCACCTTTGACTTCAGCATGGGAAAATCCTACCAACAACCTCTTTTGGGCTGATAGTTCTGCCTTGTGTAACAGGAAGTGGTACATACAGCGCTCAGAGCCTCATCTATGGCACCGGTTCCTCTAAAGCGGAGGGACAGCAGAGCACAAAGCAGGAGCCAAAGAGCTTTCATCCAGGTTTACTATCCACCCTGCTCTGCAAGGCAGCAGGACACCAGAGCAGGGCTGAGGTGACGGCAGCAGTGCCCCATCTCCTCCTTTGAAAGGCACAGAGCACCGATGCAGAACTGACTGCAGGGCAATGGTGCAGCAGAGGAGGAACCAGTTGGTGTGTGCAGTTACAGTGACTCCCTTCTGGCACAGCCAGATGCTGTTCAGATGCTAGTGGCAGAAGTTCAGTGTTGCATCCTGAGCTAGGTTTGCTGAGGTGGGCTAGAATAAGCTGTCCAAACTGAAACTCAGCTTTGCTGTCGTAAACTGTGGCCACAATGGGGAACTGTTCTGAATTTTAAACTGAGTAGCACCTCCTCCAGAGAGACAGAAACTGTGTGCAGGAGCTGTTGTAGGGCTATTTGGTTATCATTTCCTTCTGCTTTCTCCTGAACAAAATCAGAGGTGTTAGTCAGCATAGACATGGTGAATTATTCTCACCAGTGATTTTGTCAGTAATAACTCCTGATGCCTTCAAATTTAGGGCATTTTTTATTTTTACTCAGATAAAAATATTAGAAAGTCCTCACTGTTCCTATTTTATTTCAAAGTTGTCTGAAAATGTATTTTTGAGATGATCAGTAAATACTCATTGATCAGGATTATTCTGAACTAAAAAGCGAGTTTAAATTTGATTACTCTCCTTTCATAATAAAAAAAAAAAAGTTAAAAAGTCCTTGTGTGAACAGACATGCACACATCTTTCTGATATCCTGTCAGTGCACTGTTTCATAGGATTATACTGTCATATGACAACAGGTTCATTTGTATCACAGGCTTCTTTTGAACAGACAATGTGTTTCAACAGTTTGGACTTCTATCACCTGGGTGGACACTTGTCAGAGAAAAGATACAGACAGGCCTGTTTAAGCAAGTAGATGGACAGAAGTCATGGAATTTAGCTCCAGGGTTTTGACAGGTGTGAAACCCCTGAGCCAACTTTGAACGGGACACAACATACAAAATAGCGGGGAGTGCAATACCAAGAAAGCTTAGAACAAGAACCCCAGAATGCCCACTGAACGCTGTCCAAAATCCTGGAGCTGTTGAGAAGTCTCTGCTCTCAAAGCAGAGCAGAGCTGCCACATAAGCAAGAATCGGAGTTAGCCTTGAAACAAATATCTTTAATTTACATTTCCCGGTATTTAATATTTGTGTAGAGTATCTGTGTTTTGTTCACTGCCATGTCACCGGCTAGTTTTATGGTTTCAGCCACAATACTTTCGTACAGCTGAAATGTTTTTCCTGGCCACAAAAGTTTTGCCTTGCCCAGATAGAAAACCTCTCAAATGTTTATCTTGATCTCTTAGAATACTGGCCCAAGAAACAGAAATAAAAAAGTGCAGCTAATGGAGCAAACAAGCAAAGAGGACTGAAAAAGGAAACTGGAAAACAAAGATCTAAAGGACAAAAGAGTGAGCTGCTTTCAAAGATATCAGAAGAAGAGTTCCAGCTGTGAGAATAGAAAGATGTAGTGCATGGCTGTTTACTTTTGTATGCATTAATAGAGGAGAGCCAGAGCAATTCAATAGAAGGCATTATTACTGCTTGTGTGTAATAATAGCACACCTGAAACTACTAATGATGAGTTTAAACTTTATTAGGCCCTGTTATTACCTAAAGAATTGTCCTTATCCATCCCCTCGAGTTCCTTTTTCTAGCATCCAGTAGAATGGCATTTTGGCACTCCTCACATCCTTTGACAGCGTGCTCATGACTCCACAATGTGTGTAAAAAGAAAAGTCAAGCTCATTGTTTTTAAATGCACTAAAACAAATGCCAGGAAAGTCAACCATAGGGTATTTACATGCTTATTACAAAAAGAAAGGATTGGGCACTAGACAGCTGAGATCTATTTAGTCACTTGTCTAAGCCAACATGATTTCTTTGAAATTTGGACACATGCATGACACAGTTATTGCAGCTGACCAAACAGCTGGCAATTACCTCAACTGCAGCAAAGCATCCACTCTGTGTCAAGAGATCCCAGGTGACAAAGCAACCCAGACTGATGGGGCCCACAGGCTTCCAGCTGTGGCACAAGATCAGGAAAACTAAGTACTGTGCCTGACTGTAAGGACTAAAGACCTTTAATGGTCTGCTCAATGCCAAGCTTCATATAGATATTTCAGATTGTAATTCTACTGCTGCAGAGGAACTGAGCACCAGCCTTGCTAGATCTAGGCTTTCACATCTGCCTTGTTTCCCAGATTTTAGTTTGACAGAATCTCAGCTCCCTTGTTAGACTTGGTTTTAAAGAAAGATGAATTGGGCAAGGTGATATAACTAGGTAAAATGTTGGCTGATTTAAAAAAAAAAAAATAAATAGGTAGACATTTCTGTTACCTCACAGCAAAATAACCAAGAAAATGCTCTATGCAAGATGGTAAATTCAGACCTGATAAGGAAGTTTTTATACATATATATGTAATATAATAATTTCAGCCAAACCCTATAGCCAGACAGTGTTACTGAAGCTACGAGTTAGGCAAGACTCTACCAGGGTTTGCACATGTATAAAACAGACTTTCAGTAACCATTTTTTCAAAGGGCAAGAACAACTAATTACATGTTCCCAGGCTCAGTATTTAGAGATCACATTGCAACAAGGAAGAGGCTCCTTTGAGGACCAGCATCTCACACATACTAATTAAAAGCATGCTATGCCTTCTGCTAGAGCATCCTATACTGACCACTGCTGGAGAAGAGGAACTGTCATGCCAAAGCAGATCTGGAAATGGATCAGCTCCTGTGCTTGCCTACTGTACAGGTCCATGGTCAGGCAGTGAGGGAGACTAACTGCAGCAGCAGCATCACTGGGCAGGGCTGGGCTCAAATGAGAGCTTGAGCCATTGACAGGGTGAGGGAAATCCCTTGGGGAAGCTGGGCATGGCCATTAGTGCCCTCAATGCCATAACAACTCACAAAAAAAAAAAAAAAGAAAATAATTACTCCCAGTTGCTAAATAGTTTTTCTATGACCAATTCAAATGCAGCTTCCTAAGTTACACTCAAAAATAATTATTCATCAACTTTTATGAATAATATCTCTATCTCTTTCAAAGGGTGGAAGCATTGGAGTGGGAAAAGCAGACAGACCCAAATTCTGCTCCTGGTCCTGCTAATAACCTGCAGAGGGAGGTCACTTGTCCTCAATTTTACCATTTTAGAATAGGGGACAATGACACAGTCCACAGCTACAAGCAATAAGCTTTACACACGGCCACAAGAAATGGGATAATTTTGCATCAAGCCAGTTTGGAAACTTTCTGAATTGAGGTTGAGAGAATGGTTTTGTTTGCTAATATATGCTATATATTGGGGTTATTTTCTAGCTAGTTCATACCCAGGCTCTGTTAGTTGCCAAGAGTCCAAACAATACAATTCTGGGAAGGAGAGGACTATCTCCTCAATGCATTTGTAATATTTTAAGACTATGTAGAACAGTTTATCTGTATCTAGATGAGATTGTTAAGGCCAATATGACAAGCCTATCTAGAACTGGATCTGTGCAAGCAGTACCCCCAACAAAGAAAGATTAAAGGTGAAAATATGGTCAAAGTACTCAAAGTACAGGGTAGATTGTTTTGGCTTGTTTTTAAAATCAGGTAACTCCACAATTTAGCACAATTACGTCCTTCCACATACCGAGTGCTATTATCTTAGGAGTCAAGCAGTAATCAAAGAAAGTCTCTGCTCTGCTGATTTCAGAGTTGGGGTTTTTTTTCAGACACATTATTTACAGACTATCATACATTTTACACTGGCCATAAGAACAGATGTTGTCACTGTTCCAAGAATCTAATAAACACACCTAGCCATCAAAAACAACCAAAGCAGAAAAAAAAATTTTTTTTCAAGCACTGCTTACATCTGTAGCTGATGAGATAATTATAGGCAGCTTTTCTGAATAAACAACCTAAAACTTCAAAATAATTTTCCAAGTGAAATCAGATAAAAAGATAGAAGTGCCCCTTGGGCATGAGAACCATCAGTGTTCCTCACAGACACACAGCGTAAGGAAAAAGATTTAGATGAGAAAAATGGAAAGGGTCTAGTCCAGTTTCACTGGTGTTAGCAAGAGTCTTTCTATTGATTCCACAGGGCTAATATGGCCAAAGACAGCAGTCAGCAGGAAGACCTGAAAAATATAAGCACTGGATAAAAGATATGAAGGATAAGGGCAGATTGGTCTGGAATTATAATGAAGTTAGGATAAGGTTGGGCTTTCACAAGTAAAGTATTGAACTGATTGCAGAGAGAGTCTCTTATATTTCAGAGCCCAAAAGATGATCATTAACTTAACTTGATGTCCTTCTTAATCAAACTTTGGGGGATATGCAGTACTATTGACTACTATCCTCTTAGAAAGATCTGAACTCCAATTGTTCCAAGTACCTTCACCACTTATTGGCCTGGAATTTTATCATGAATACTAGAAACAATAATCCCTATTGAAACTGTGTTATCATGATATCAAGAGGTTGGCTTGCATGGATATTTGGTCACTGTCTGCCAGGGAGGTAGTCAGAAACCAATTAAATCTGTCTGGCTGTGCTGACATTTTACTCAGTGTCCACCAAGTCCTTAATTTCTGCAAGTGTACATTAAAATTTGAGCTGCTGAAAGTGAAGGGAGGGAAAAAATTCAGTCCCTAAAATCTCTTCTGTATCAGGTTGAAATTTTTGTTTAAAATCAAGACTGATCAGTTCCCTACCATGGGTAAAAGTCCTGTGTAAGAGGCCATGTCACTCACCATTCCTATGGCCAGAAGCCATCGTTTCCACAAGAAACAAAAGCAACTAAAAGCTTTAAATCCTATCCCATTGTAGGAACACAATTGAATTCTTTTGCCAACATGAGGACAGAGTATACATAGTCACTGCATAGGACTGACAGTCTGTGTGGGAATTACTGAAGTCTAGCTGCAAGATTTCCATATACAGACATTTCCTGCCACGAGAACATTACAGTACTAAGTCAGCAACCAAAGTAATCTAAAGAACAAAAGGAAAGCCTCTAAAACAGGGAGAAAGGAAAAATTATATACAAAGATCACTTCACATATTCAATACAGGCATTTAAAGTGGAGGATATCAAGGTCATATTGTGCAGCCTTTTTTCAGGCACATCAATAGGAGTGTGTTTTTAAAGTAAAGCCTGAGGCAGGATCTGACCTTTTTCAATTTTATTTTCTTTTTCCTTTGGATAAGATGGTTGTGAGATGCTGCCCAAGAACAGAATCAAAGGGCATACCAAACTCAAACACACATTTGAAACTGAGTATTATCTCTGCTTCAAAGTATGGTTGCAAAGGAACTTTTAAGTATCAGTTATAAAAAAAGAGACAAAAGATTCTTGGGTCCATAGGTTCATAGTATAAAAATAATTTAATCTTGCTATTAACTAAGCAAGGAGAGTTTAATTAATCAGCCATTACATCAGTCATGTTTTAAGTGAACACAGACAGCAGTTCTCATGGAGGTTTGATGGCCTTCCAAACTGTAAAATTAATTTTGTGGTGACAACTGAACAGATATATACAGATAATGCAGATAATGCTCTGATGCAACCCTGCCCACCTACCTCCAAAGAAATCTTGTTTAATATAGAAAAGTGTAGACTGTGACTGTATCAGCTCCAAAATCCAGCTCACCCATGTGACCTTGAATCCTGTTGCTCAACACATGGAGAGAAACAAGATTTCCCCAGAATTGTCATGATGGAGAACATCTCCTTCTTCCACAGTCTAGGCTAAATACTTTTGTGTTTCTATATACACAGACATCTGAGAAATAGGCAGCCATCATCCATGTCAACTCCCCTTCTATGCTACTTCAGATCAATCCCACTACAAAGACAATAACTACTGAGTCTGCAGTGATTGTCCACTGTTCTCTCACTTTCCTTTTCCCATGTCTAATGACCTACAATTACATTACATATAATAATAATTAAAAGCAAGCAAACAAACAAGCAAAACCACAATAAACTACACTAAAGCATTTGTTTTTCTATGTACCCAGGTGGTACACCTGTGCAGGGAAGCCAACTGTTCCAAACCTAACTCTGATGTTATTATACACCACTAATACAACAAACACTTAGTAGCCCTTCCATATACTTCCTGTATCTCACTGCTACCATTATTCCTCTTACTCCATAATATTAATTACAGTGTAATCAGAGCATCTCTTAAAAGCGATGTAACAGGCACCTGAAAATACTTGTGTGCCATTGCAAGTGGTGTACTTTCATGCCTATTTTGCCTGAGCACTTCCTTGAATAAATGAACAAACTCTTGCTTCTTACAATGTGTTCCTAGAACAACTTGGTTTTCGCTGAACTTTCTGTTTTCAGCTTCTCCTAGAAGAAAGCAACTTGGAAAAGCATATTAAAACAATCACAGCACGCAAGGAGTTAGGCAGCCCTCCATGAGTGCCGGGCTGGGTGCCCCCCTCTAGGGGCACGGCTGCCTGATGCAGAGGGTGTGATTTACGCACGTCTAACATCTCCCTCTGCTGGCTACAACAGCAGCAATGCTTTCACTGCCAAACTGGACGGTTTTATCTGGAGTGAGAATCCCCGCATCAGGTCCACTCCTGTCCTCTAGTTTTTACACACTTGTAATCTCTCTCTGTAACCCTAAAGCAGACAAGGTTTGCGTGAGGGATCAGGTGATGATGAACGGGGCACAGTTCAGCTGAAACCCTAAATCCCTGATGCTAAAAGCTTTAGTGAGATGCCAAAGGCCTCAGTGAAATGCTTTGAAGACAAGCAGACTTAAGCAAGTTCAGTAGGACCTTTCTTGGGAACCCAGGAATAAAGGGGGCTTTGCAACTACAGCTGCTTTGCAGAAGCTTTCTTCTTGGACTCTGAACAATGTCTGATTTAGCAATACTGATTATTAAATCGTATAGAAATCTGTGATCTTAATGGTGAACTTAAGCCTCTTAAGTAAAAACCAGAGTCCATTAAATATGGATGTTTTACCAAACCTCAGTTCTTCACCTTTAGTGACCTCTGAAACTGTAACTCACTGTTATTTTATGCCCCACACTAACAGCATTTTTCCATCTGTGCTGTCTTTAAATGCTCAGCAGCTGACAGAACTGGTGAAAAATTATCTTGATACATTCTGAGAACAAGAAAGGCTTGCCTATGGCACACACTCCAGGTGGAAAGGCATGGCAGGGATACTCTGTGAGGAGAATTTCACCACACAGCACCTACACACACATTCTGTTTCCAGCAGTGCATTACATGCTTCCTCACACTCTGGAGAACTAATAGTTTTAGCAGAGCATTTAGGCTACAACTAGTAGTCTACACCTAGGATTAGTAAAGTACAATTCCCATATATTCCAACACCAAATGGCATTAAGCTGAGACAAATATATCCTAAAGTTAACCTTCTCTTTTTTAAGTTGCAATCAGAGTTGCCCATATAGATCTCCTGCAGTCAAGAAAAACTGAAAATATGATCCATTCCATTAAAAATTGAGAATTCACTTCATACCAACCCTTCTAAAATGTGGCCTGCACTATAGGTTCTTGATATATAGGCTACAGACACTAACATTTTTTCCTGCAACAAGATTGTAAAGTTCAACAAATAATTCAAAAACTATTTCTATTAAAATTCACACAATTGTAAATAAGGTAAATAAAAGAAAAAAAAAGTTATTCATAGCAAGGAAGAATGGTATCCTTTTCTTTCTTCTCCATCTTTTAAAAGGCTTTTTAATTCACCATTTCTTCCCCTTTATTTCCCTTCTTTTGTTTGATAAGCTTTTTTTAAATTTCCCTTCCCTGCATCCTGTGTGCAGGGCGAAACCATTCACGCAGAATTCATCACAGGAAAACAAACATAATATCTCGCTCCCATATTCCCAAGAGGTAATTAACTGAAATTACCACTTCTTGGGAAATCGGCATAGAAAAAAAAGCAGGAGAAATTACTATAGCCAAGTTGTCAGGGAAACTGTTAGCACACTGGCAGCTCAGGAATATGGGCTATTTGAAACACTTTCTACTAAGTACCCAAGCAAACTGTAGGGTCGTTTGTGGGGACTGGAGGCACACAAAGCCTGAAAGCCTTATTGCCTTTGAAAGGCTTAGTAACTCCTAGCTATTGTGGGGGAGCGCCCCGCAGAATGGAAGCTAGCTACCTTTTCAGCACAGACATAGAATTCTATGAATAGCACTTGGCTAATTCCCCCTTTGTGGAAGTCTTTAGGAAGCTTTTCATTGTATAGCCCATTCTATAGAACTCCTAAAGCCAAAAGATAAGAGTTTTCTAAGGAAATTGTCCAATTCTAAGTGGGCTTTTTAAAAATTATTTGTGCCCAGCCCTGTTACATTTCCTTTGCTGCTCAAGGGGCAGCAATTATCACAGCGAGCAGCAGACAGACTTTTGTGACAGAACTTCATTGCTTTTAGTCCTGCATGAGCACATGAAAGGACAGCACTCTGACAATTCCAATTCCAGGCAGATTGTGTAAGGTGCACCTAAGTCACAGAGCTAACCTGCAACACAAGGCTGTGATGATAAAGTGCAACACTCTCCGGAGCTCTGTGCTAGGGAAGGCTTCAGACTGGGACACGACCTGAACTTATGGGAACCTGCTGCTGGGCTGAGAGACTGGCTCCAACAGACCTCCCTACACAGATGCACTCAAACCCAGATGGTGTCTTGTTTTGCTGTGCTACTATAAACACATGCAACTACAGCTATGGCTGGGAGAGCACATGAGAGCTAGAGTGGGGGTTTTTTGGCATAACTGCACCTGAAGTAGTGTTTTTGTGAAGAGAGTAATGCAAGTAAAAAGAGAAAAAAGCAACATGCCTATGCCAACCAAAATTTCAAGTTGACCTTGTTATGAACAACTGACCAGTCAGAGCAAGTACATTAACTGTGGGCCAGGTCAGACGGTGGAAAGAAGGACAAGAAATCCTAGGCTTTAGCCTGACCCAGCACTGCAGTGAATATGTAACAAATAAATCAATAAATGTCTTTTATGTCATACGAGGAGATGCCTTAGTCAATGCATAGTTGAAGGTGTGGAGCCCTCATATCCCCAGCATTATGTTCCAGAAGCTTAAAAAGCCAGTAGCAGATTTCACATTGTCACTGCATTCACACGGATCAGAGACCCGTGATCAAAAATACGCGAGGCAGTTTGGGTTGTTCTAAAGATGATCTGTGCAAGGGTGGGAGGGGGGAAACACCAAGAGATCAAAACTTGCTGACAACAATAACAGGTTAACATCAGAGTAAAAACTGAGATTTTGGGGGCCATCCCAAGGTTTTTCTCCCCATTTCCCCTCTTTCAGGAATATTGCCTATGCTATATCATGCTTAACTATATCAATAATTATTTGATTACCAATTTTGAAACCTGTTAAAGACAAAGTTTTGTGACCTTATTTTACCTTCTGTTTCACAGGTTATGGAAAGTTTCCTGCATGGCTTGCTCATAGGGTATTAAAGTATTCCTCTTTCTCAGATTACTTGATTTGCCTGCGTGAACTACACATCTACCAGCCCTGGAGATCCATCTAACTTGTACCTACTTATCCTCTCCAAAACTGCTTGCCATCTCTGGCTCCCTTTCACCTTAGAGCGTGAAGATGTGCACGCACATCTTAACAAGGTGTGTTAGGAGGTTAAAAGGGTGAATTTGTGCTGGGAGCATCATGTAGATGATTGGAGGCTCAGCTTGGCACAAGAAAAAAGACCAAGGCATGCCAGAATTTGCAGAGACATATTCCTCAAGTTGCTTGAACTGTACTTGGCCCTCCGACTCCCAGCAAAGACCACAAGACTGAAGGTCACCATGTTCATACAGAGAATTGTTAAGCACGTGAGTGTGCACACCATTGATTCCGTGCACATCAAGGGCACTGTGCCATCTGCATTCCTCCCTGTACAGGGCTTGCCCCTCCCCTGACAAGGAGCAGCCATTACATTCAGATCATTCATTTCACTGGCTATAAACCTCCAGAGCAGAGCAGCCTAGCCTGCAGTTCTGCTTTTCCCTGCTCTGAGGAAAAACATTCATTGCAGTTCTCCAGGTTACCAAGCACATACTGGAAAACCACTGGGGCTAAAGAGGCATGGGAAAAAGAGTGAAATCCAAGTCTGCAGCCCCAAGGGCAAGAAGGGATTGCACAGCACTGTCTGGACAGCCTGCCCGCAACATTTGGCTCTTCCCAGCGGTGCTTACACTCACCTTCCTTAAAAATTAACCTGCTTAAGCCACCTATGCCAAACCTTGAAAGAAGAGCCAGAAGACACCTGCAGCAAAGTCCCACTTCTATGCAAATTGCCCTGTCGCAAACAATTGGGAAGGATACTCTTGCAGAGACTGGGACTCTGATTCAACTCAATTCACAACTCAGCAATCAATTTCCATAGCGAGACAGAGAAAGGCAATCTGTGCCTCAACAACTGATGTTTAACAGGGAAACAGTGCAGCCTTTCTCCCAAAGACACCTTTTACTAGCTTGCAGAGCTTGGCTCTGAGGTTGCTGATGAACAGTATAATCCAGAAGGACTTGGAAGTATCTGAACTAGCTCTTGAGATTAAGAGTGGAAGACAGTCACATTAACAGCATCTTGGGTCAGTTAGCAGGTCTGTCCTATAGGATGCCACCTTTTTCTCTCTACCACTAACCTCAAGACCCTTGAGAGAAGAAAGAAGTTGGCAAATGTCCCTGGCACAGGGTCAAAAGGCACATATAATGCTCCACAAATCTCTTGGTGAGTGATCCCTCTGGCAAATGTAACTCCCTTTCCCTCACTGAAAACACAGCAACTCTGTTCTGGGACTTCTCTAGAGAAAGAGTAAAGGATTGCCATATGGAGTTGAGGAGAAGGTGAGTAAAAAGAGGAGTGTGGCACCCTTGGAGAACAGAGGTTGTGCAAATAACACAAGTTGTGGTTGAGAAAAGAAACATGGCAGGCGAGAGAGGAAAAAGAGGAATGCAGCATTTCAAAAGGATCACAGTAACAGACAAACACGTTAACATTGGTATATAATAACTCTTAATATAATGTGTATTTGGCATTGCAAAACCCCTACACCATCACAAATAGCATCACAGGATAGCATCAGGCCATGTGCACACACTAACATGTAGGCATGGCATTCCCATTAGCTTTAATAGGAATTATGCATCTGAGACTAGGGTTTGTTAACAACTTATCTCCATGCATGCCCCATGAGCTTGCACTGAAGTACAGATCAATTGAGACAGTGTCTGTCCAGAGGATGCTAGGTGTTGGAAAAAAAGAGCATCACCACATCTAGGAGCTGCTAGCTGCAAACTCAGGCTGTGTCTTAAACATACGATAGTTTTCAAAGTTGGTTTTGTCTCCTCTGCAGGCCTATTCCCTAATGGTATCACCAACTGCATGTTCTAGCTTGCATTAAGCAGCACCCTGTTCACAAGAAGTAATTTTGCAAGAAATTGAGGTGATTTCAGCATATTTCTAGGTATTAAGATAGGTTTAGTAAGTATCAAACTCTGAAGTAAAGTAGATAATAGGCATTAATCACCCAAGTAAAATCCATTAGTCAGTTGCACAGCATTCATAGCTGTTCCTGCACCTACAGTATCGATGAAGTCAGAATGAAACATCAGCCTTCTCCAACTTGCTATAGCAAATCCATGTTATTTGAGTGAAATAAAAAATTCCAGCCCCATGATCTCCTCCTTCACTTTTGCTAATTACTTTGGTACGGAGATTTCAAAACCATTTT
This sequence comes from Phylloscopus trochilus trochilus, assembly GCA_016584745.2. Taxonomy (NCBI): domain Eukaryota; kingdom Metazoa; phylum Chordata; class Aves; order Passeriformes; family Phylloscopidae; genus Phylloscopus; species Phylloscopus trochilus. The sequence goes on from WQNJ02000546.1 coordinate 39,763,347, forward strand.
TATGCCACAATAAAAACATAATGGCTCATCTAGCTTGAAGAGGCATAATTACTACAAATATATTTGCAATGCAGATAATGATTCTGAATAGCATGTTTCCACGGGCAAAAGCTAAAAGGAGAAAGCAGGCTGATGACTGTCACCTGACTGCCAGTCTTCTAAAACAATGCTTCTTCCCTCCAAGAAGATCAGCCCTGCTGCCTAAAAGCTAATGCGCCTAAAAGTATGTGTCTCAGGCATCACTTAATATTTGATCTTTCCTCATATTATCAGTCAAAGTGATGTATTTTCAGAGGGTTGGGAAGTTTTTTCATATCTTGTCAATTTGGCTGTAAGCAAAGAGCGTTAGATAAAGGACCACTAAATAAATGTATTTCACTCTGGAAAGTCAAATGTCAGTCGGCTGTTCCCCACTATGGAAACAGTTGTTCAACACTTATGCATATTTAATACATAGCATACCTGGACTGATAGCTAGAAATCTCCACAAAATGAGATGTGGATTTACATGTTTGTAATTAATTTACATATACAATTGGATTTATCAATACCATTCTGTGCTACCGAAGGCAATCTCCTTAGTTTCCTAAAATGACAAAGAAAGTTCTGTACAAGGAAAATAGATCCACGTTCTTAAAATTCCCTATTTAAACTATCACTGTTCATGAAATGCAAGAGGTAAATTTAAGGAAGAAAGGAAGACTAAATTAAAACAAAAAGTATTGGTTTTCCTTTTGTAGGTTATGTGAGGAAAAAAACACTACAAAATATGGAAAATAGACTAATCTTAATGAAGAAAGTGCTCTGAACTTTCAAGTTCTACTAATAATTAAAATGTAAAGGATGGACGGATTCTGAGGTATACCTCAGGTATTTCTGTCAAGCCAGTCATGTCTGCTTGCATTTCTCCTAGTCACAGTGTCCAGGAAGATTTTACCTTACAAAGACTGCAGCAACCATCTGAAGAACAGATGCTGCAGAGATCTGCTGCACAGTTACCAGCAGCACTGCATGTATTTACCTCAGTGCATGCCGATTCAGAAGGCAAATGTTGCCCTTCCTGCTCCAAACAGTCAAAGGTAAGAACATGAGAAAAGAAAACTTTCATGTAATACCTTTGCTCTTACTGAGCAGCTGGAAGGTTGAGGCACTTCCAGAACTCCCTCCTCCTGTGAGGTGAAATCAGAGCTGAGGAGACAGGACACCCATCATGTCCATCACTGTCTAGCAAACAGACACGAGCATTTCCTGACACTGCACACAGGCTGCTGTTGCAAAGCCCCCCAGCAACGCACCTCTGCCAACCATGGCCTTGGAGCCACTAGAACACAGGAACTGGGGAGCAGCAGGTTACACCGCTTCCACATGGCCCCTGCCTGCTCCCAGCTGAGCCTGCAGCACCCCTTACCCGTGCTGGCCAGCTGCACCAGGGCTGCGCTGGGAACCACACCGGGGCCTGACCCAAGTTACACACAACCATCTGCAGCTGGCTTGCTTTTCAGACAAATCAGTCTTCTGATCCTACCCAGGACCCCATCCCACACACTGCTCTAACAGCACCACTTCTAGGGGCATGTAGCGGGGTGGAAAAAAGAACACAGGAAAATGCCAGAAAACAGGAGGTACACATGCTATCCCCATTGCCAAAAATAACTTAGTAAGTAATTAGTTTAAAGCCCATTCTCAAAGACTTAACACATCTGAATTGCTGAATTCTGAGCCTTACTCGTTCTCCTCCATCAATCCCTCTTTCCAAGAAATCCATGAGTCTAAGTTTACTAACCATATTCTGAAAACTGTTCTCTCTCAGTTGCAGTGAGGGTTAAGTAACCACCCTCACATCATCTCTCTCTCAAACATACAAAACCATCCCCAGTACCATGCCAGGTGGTTAACTTGTTGGGGGCACTAATTCATGTTTGAAATAATTGATCTTGCCAGATTCTTTTGGTACTTCCTATTCTGTCTCAAGCAAGAATTCAGAAACTGTTGGGAAAACATAGAGAGGTGGACAGCAGGCAAAAAAGAGAACAAAAAGGAAAAAGAAAATGGACAAAAAAACAAACATGTTTGAGTCCAAAATTAAAATGGGTTACTTTCCAGGTCCTGTCTAGCTTTAATCCTGGATGATATGTTTGCCTGAACCAATCTGTCCATTGTCAGCAAACAAATGGCAGTCAACAAACACTGCAATAGTCTTCTCCTGAGTTATTTCTTATGTTCCAGCTTCTCACTGCCAAGTGTTCAAACTTACTTGCAATGATTTGATTTTCTTTCTAGTTTGAAGAATGTGATGACAGACAGTGCAAGAAAGCTGTACAATAGTTAATATTGTGCAAGCACTAGAATGACAACACTGTTGTCAGTAAACATGGTCATTTCCCTAAAATGTATTTATCCAGTTATTAGGCTTGCTTAGTCCACGCTTGTGTGGACTTACAGAAATGCGCGCTGGAATTACAGAATCTAATTACTAAATCTTCAAAATGTTCTTTTAATTCTATTGACAAAATAGAAAGAATGAAGCTGAACACCTTAGGATCAGATGGGCAGTCTTGTATGAAGAGCACATTCATTGGAGAGCAAATGGAAGATCTTAGCTATCATATACAGCTTTGTAAACCATTAAGGGGACAGAACATTGTCTGTTCACAATTAAGTCAACAGCAAAACCTCACTGGCCTAAGAATCAGCACCAACACGAGAGCTGATCTGAAACACATGTCCAAGTTCTAGCAAGCTACCTTACTAGGGTGAACAATGGTTCACTCTTAACTACTTCACTAGCATTTCCCTCCTGAAAAATAAAAGCAATTTTTAGTAATAGACTTGCAAGGAGGGAAATCCAGAAGTTCTACCTCATAAAAACTCTCTTTCCTTCCCATCCACTTGGAGTGGATTTTTTCCGTTCCTTGCTTCTGTCTCATTTCTAAGTCAAACTCCTAGCAGCTGCTTACTGAAGACCTAAGTGGTGATTCTGGCTGGCTGGTGGCAGCTTTTTTCTTTCAAAATAACAGACAAAGAAGGATACACAATAAGAAAGATTTCTTCACAGTTTCCAACACAGCGGATGAGTAATTCCAAAGGTATCAAGAATTTCTTCCATTTTCAGTATTGCTCTCTTCTGCTTTATTTAGAGGATACAACAAAGAGCTAACTTAAGAGATATCAACAAAGCTATACCACACAGGACGATCTCCTTTGCAAGGGGGAAGGATGTAATTAACAGCTGTCACATATAAAAGTTCATTGCACATTATTCTTTTGCAATGGAGGTTTCTGAATCCATTTCAATAGTTTATCAAGATAAAACAAAGTAAACAAAACAAGATAAAACCCAAACATCTCCCCCTGTAATTTATTCAAATGTTTAAACACTCTTTAAAAGATAACTTAGTTTGCTACTGAGTGACTAGCAGGTGGTATATAATAACAATGTACACAACTTTTCTCACTTTTAGGCTTTGATTTAAAAGTCAAGAGAAAATTCCAGAAGAAACAGCAAACTGCAACTTGCCACAAGTAAACTGCACTCTTGAAAGCACACTGCATCCGCCACAGCAGTGGTGAGATCAGAGAGTGTTCATGGTGAGTCTCTGTGCTGCATGAAAATGCACAGTCTACATATATATAGCTTATATCCCAGAGATCTGAATTCAGTTTTGATGTGCTGTTGATTTTGCTCCCATTTGCAAACATTTGATAGAATTGCTATTATTTACTTAATCACTACCGCAGACCCAATACCAGCTGCAGATAAATCAACAAGAACATTCTTGTTATTCTGGCATCTCATAAAAGAAATTTCCATTCTTGCATGCCTAGGAATAAAAGTTCCATCAATCAGAATAATTCATCAGTTTTGTAATGCCCCTCTGCCTGACCTTCATTGCCTCATGCAACAAGCAATCTGCTGAGTCTTCTTCTGTAAGGAAGAAGCCTATTCATCTAATCTATCAAACAGAAGAGGAGTAGTTGTTCTGGTCAAATTCATGGAAAAGGCATGCTGTGGTGGCTAACTGAACCCCAGGACCCACGTCACCTTAAAGCTCTTACCTTCCAGTAGGCAACAGGGGCAATATTGTAGTAATCAGACAAGCAGGCAGCTGAGAACTGCATTTAACAGATTGGGCCTGATCATCTTTAGGCCAGTGTTGTAATGAGAGGACTACGAGTAAGAATTATTTTAAAATTACATCCCTTAGATGCTGCTCATGATACAGCTTTTCAAGAACACTTACAGCAACATTCTCCTTTAGGATAGGCAAAAAAGATTTTATTTTTCATTAGCCTACAGCATCAGGAAACTTGGAGTTGGGTACGATATAAAAGAAGAATTAAAATTAATGGAGTGACTTTGAATATGCCTTTGGTGATTTAATCATATTGCAAAACTACTGCTGAGACAACATTGACTCTATGTGGCCCTAACACAGAGACTACTCTGATCTGAGCTTTAATCAAACACAAACAGTATCTGAAAGAGATTCTCTGTTGGAACTAATCCTTTCACACCTTGACTGACATTTTTCCTCAACCAACAGGAGACATTTAATAGATTAAACTATTAAATATTACTCTGGTCCAGATCTGGATCATAAATCTTCAAGACAACATTTTCAATTAAGACAGCCTGAAATGACCTGTTTTTCAATGCTCATTATCTGATACATCTGTTTGGTTTAATTATCCCAGTCATGGAACTTGTTAAAATTAGGTGCCATGCCATAGCAAGATCTGAATGATAGATTAGGACAAACCCTGGAATTACACTGCTTTGCCTTTTTTCCAAACCTCTTCACCTTATTTTCTTAAATCTGGCCTTACCAAGGATCTCTTGAAATTGTTAACATTTCACAGGTTTTTGTATTAATGGCATGAAATTACTGAAAAATATATAATGAGAAAAGCAGAGGTACCACTGATGGGGAAGTAGTGGCAAGAACTGGAAATAACAACTAGAAAGGAACTAGAGTTTTTACACTGGTAGAAAAGATTCACCCTTTTAGTAGTCATTCTGAAGAAATTCCAATTGCTTTGTATTTGAGGAGGAATATTAATTTCCTCATTTCCCATCCCAAACTAATTAACACCACAAGTCTTTCCCTGAAAACTGCAACTACAGCAAAGAGGAATAGCACGAGAGCAGACTTTATTTCACTGTATATGACTCTACAGTAATATATACAGACCAGTTTGTCTTAGTTTCTTCAAATATTCACTGACATCTATTCAGAGCTGACCATCTAGCACCTAGTATCAGGGAAAACAATTTCACGTTTCATTCTTATAAAAATTTTCATGAATGTTGCTTTTCTTTGTTAATTTTGCATCATTTTTTCCACTCTTCTAGATCCTTCATAGAGGCTAATATGTTACAGTATGGCTTAACCTCAGACAGACTCCCGGGCACTGCACCAGGAACTGTTAACTGTAACAAAACGTAACCTATCTCTGCTTTTTTTCTGACTGCTTAGCCAGTTCCCCATCTCATGCTCTCTCTCTCAGTTAAATGAAAAATAAAACCGTGTGAGGAGCTTTTTTGAAACATGATCTCCCCATAAAAATTGCTGCAAAGACGCGGACTACACTAAACAGAAAAGGGATCAGAAGACCAATTGCCTGGGCATGACTCATTTTCTGACACACATGTAAGCTGTGCCTCGAGAAAGGCACAGAGACAGAGATCAAGACGCCTGTGATAAAATGGGGTCTGTAGTTTAATGACTGGCTCCAAGTAAGCTCCAAGCTTCACCACTCTGAAAAGGAATTGTCTGTGGAAATCGTTATGCTGGCTCCCAGCAGACCCTCCTTGTCTAAGTCATTAAGACTCTCCCTCTTACCACTATTAGTCATGCTGAGTACTAATATTATTCATTATTACTCATGGTTTACTCTTTGAATAACCTCATTAATTTCAGTGAGAAAGTTGCAGTAGGAGGTATTAGATAATCTATGCATTTATATAGGCATGCATGTCTAATTAAAGGGTATCAAATGGGATGACTGAGCTTCTATTGCTGACTAAGCTGATCCTTGAAACTCTGGACCCAAAAGTGAAAGTGTTTGTGGCTGCTGCTTAAAACGTACTATGTCAAGCTTTCAAAAGTACCTGTGGCAAAATCAGTCTTTACAGCAATTTTCATGAGGATACTGCAAAGTTATACCAGCCTTTCACCTCTGGGCTCTACCATATAAAAGAGGCTTGGAAAGGGGCATTTGCCCATCCCTCAGTACTCCCAAATAGCATATTAGTAACAAAATTGGGAATCAGACTGAGAAGAAAACACATAGAGTTTTATACCTCACAGACCACTCTTCCTGGTTTTTTTGCGGATTCCACTGACATTGAAAACATTTCTCTTCTACAGGTCTTCCTCCTTCCAAAGCTAGGGAGAAGAGCAAGTCAGTTAACCATTCATTATAAGATCAAACTGTACTTGATGTCCCTCTGAAGGCATCCTGTGTTAGGATCATCTGGGAGCAAAGGGCAGACTCTGCCTAAAGAAATGAAGATGCTCATGAGAGCATTTCAAATCATCCAGGTTGTAGACTACATGAGTGTTGTTGCTTTTCATTTTTTAAAAAGGAAAGTTAATTTTCTCAGTGGTTTCAGCACATTGCAAAACTTCATGTATTACAACATTAATATTTTAATTATATTTTTACAGAGGGAAATTCTTCTGATAACTTTTTACAGAAATGAATCGGGACAGCAGTGCAACAGGCAGGATACTGGAGGGGGATGCTGTCTGAAAACAGGACAATGAGTCAGAAAAGCATGACTGGTGTCTGCTCCCTGATAATTTCCTTCAAATGTTGAAGGAATTCCTTCTATGGGTGAGAATTATAACTTTTTCCTCTGTCCCCATGTCTTCCCCTCAGTCCCCTCCCCCAAGCAAAATTTACCAGCACAGCTACACAGTCATCACCCATCCTGTTTTCTCACCACTACCCACCTCATCCCTATGAAAGCCAGCTGGATCAGGCAATGCCTGTGAAGCCAGGCTCCTAATCCCATCAGGGGAGGGTGATAGCAATCTGAAAGTGGCAAGGCGGGACACTTTCTAAATACTACCACCCACAGGAAAATTTGTACTCAGCTGCCTACAGACTATGCAAATCTGTCTGCTCTCCTGGCCTGGAAAAGGAGCAGGAAAACAAGGCCAGGATCAGCCTGTGCTGTTCAGTGACAAGGCCTTGGAGAAGGAGACCCAGTCTTTCCCCAGCTCTGCGGAGCACACCCGGAATGTCAGCCCTGTATATTGACTGGGCTTTGTCTCAGCACTAGACGTGGCTCACATGAGTGGTTCCCACTTCATCTTTGTCTGGAGCCAGGGTTAAACTTCCTGTTCAAGGCAGAGCCACAGGCTGGTGTGACGGCTGAGGTGAGCTTAGTGGATGACAAAGAGGTGACAGCTCTTTTGCCACTAGATCCCACTTACTGTGTTTCCATGTTCATCCTACTGTAAGGATGCACCCGATCTACAAGGGCCCCTCCTCCACCCTCACAATCCTCTCCACCAAAAACCTTCCTCTGTCACAAGCCTGGCTGCAGCACATTTGGGAAGCAATCATGACATGGCACCCTGGATGACACAATGCTGCCTGCTTCCTCAGATTGTAAACATGAACCCTCCCTTGCAGCTGGGGACGATTTTAGTCACCACAAGCTCTTGAAAAATAACAGCCAGTGCACTTCTCTCAGAACTGGTGTTGTGTTTTTCTCTGATACAGACACATACTGAGGCTGGGGAAGGAAACATTTATCACCTCATCCATGGTGGAGCCAGACTGCAGGCAGGCACCACCTTATCCAAAGCAATTAATGATCCTGCCACTGACTGAGCTCTCAAATAGTTCCTTCCTATCTGATAGGCTTCTTCACACGTGAGGAGAGGAGTTCTTCTCAGACTTATTACCAGAGCTACATTAAACTTACTGATGGCTAAGGCGTGTTTCTAGACAAAGCCCAATGCCAACATGGGCCACAGTTGCATACAAACTGTCCACCACTTCCTTTGAGAGCTCAGTCATAATTCATAATCTCATAGGGATGGACCAAGGCTGGCATATTTTAGTTTAAATTAAAAAAAAAAAAATCAGCTTTAGGGTTGCCCGTTCCAGTAGCATAAGAACAAGAATCTGTCAGACAAAATCAGCGACTTCCACACCTGCAAAATTCAGGCTGTATTATTAAAATTTCTGTTGTTTCAGTTATATCATTCCAGCCATATCATGCAGAAAAGTCTGAATTAATATATTTCTTTGTTGGAGAAACAGAGGAAACGGTCATTTACCTATCACATAAGAATATGAAGTGAATAAATATTGGGTAACATCTATCTCCCAGGTCATAAATCATCACACAATTACCTAGGAGGATTAGGACTTGAACTTTCCTTTTACAAAAACACTCATCATATAATCTGTCTTCCATGCATACAGTAATGGAACTTCCCATGAATACGATAAAATTATGCATTGTGATCTTTTAAGAAACATGTTTCATTGGGGGTCCAATGAAGAAATACTTTTTAATGGAAAAAGAGCACAAAAAGCCAAACCCACTTTAAAACTATTTCAGTTTTGACCATGAGGAATGCTGGGTCAGTCCTGTGCCCAGATACTAGTAAGCAAATGGCAAATTGACTTCATTGACTTCAATGGGAGAACAATAGGCCCTCAAGGCAATGTATTTTAAGTTACTGATATTCACAGGAATTTCCCTGCAAGCACAAATGTCATACAGTAACCACTGGGCAAGAATAAAATAGTGACATTGTTACTAGTGCAGAATAATGGTTCGTGACCCTTGCACTGTGCCCTATAGTGCAAATATCACTACATTTATTAAGATATTTCTTTTCCTTGGTGTCTGAGGGTATGGATCACAGCAGGCAATATTTTTATTTCTACAGTGACCTTTGCAAAGCTCGCACAGCCAGATTATGTTATGGTAATGGTACAACCCAAAGGTCATGAAACATTATTCTGCCCTAGTAACTATTAGGGATGTGATGGGAGTTAGAAGAGGTATCTGTCCCCTGGGCCAGTTTTCCACCTCTGGAGACTTGGGTTCAATATAGGCCACACCAGTGACACACTGGAGGCGAAGAGTCCTCACTAAGACTTTACCAGTTAACTGAAGGCTATGCTTTCTGACTTGGTGAAGTCTGCTCTCTCTTTAGCTACCACTGAATCATCCAGATAATAACAATGTTAATATCGGAGGGAGTGAGAGCCAGTTTCTAAAGGCAGAGGAAAATGCTGCCACCCTCTAAAGAACAGACAACACAAAGCCACAAAACCAGCCTGAAGGTGAGGGCAAGGCATTATCCTGGATAACACTGACAAAAAAAAAAGCTTCTAACTCAGCAGTGCAGAGCTTGTTGGCAGCAGGCTACACTTGTGCTGTGATTGTCAAAACATTAGATTATGATGACAACATATTGTGTTAGTCCATACTTTTCAAAATGACACAAATCTAGGACAGTGGATGAAAAGCATAGCAAGCAAGAAAAAAAGTTTCAAGAGTATTTTGTATAGCAGATAGGAAAGTGAATAGCAACACTGACTAATGGGTACAAATGCCTGCAAAATATGTCTATTTTCATCAAAATGTCATTTAGGGACATGCAAAGTGACAATGGGAAAAAAAAAAGGCAAAATCCAAGGCTCAAAATCACACAGAAGACAAAAAAAGCAGCACTGAGACACTAAGGAAGCAGAAGCTGGTGCATCCATTGATGAGTTCAAACTCATCACGCACAAGCAACACAAGGTGAAGTAGTTGCAGCAGAAAGAACAAGATTCCTAGGGATGACACACTAATTAGAAAACCATTCACCTCCTTTGTTTCAGAACACCCTGTTCTGGCACTGCCACAACATGTCACTTTGAAACCAAAATGGCATTGAGAAGAATTACACAAACATGGGCATGTGGTTAACCCTGCTGGGGCTTGTTGCTGTGATGTAACCACCTGATTTTTTTCCTTGGTGTTTTGCATGCCAGGATTATACAATTTTTTATACTTTTTTTACAATTTTTAGCCTCCAGGCCTTAATTATATTTGTGTTTTACTGGTACAACAGCATTTTATGCTGTATAACTGTAACAGAACACCACCATGCCATGTCTGTGCAACAGTAAGTATATTGCATGGTTCTCCTCACAAACCTGATACTGAAAACATCCCAAATACTCCTACTGTGATAGAAACAGGGAAAAATTGCACTGAGAGAAAGGAACCACTGGCAGTTTCACAAAAGTTTTAGAAAACAAGAGGAAAGCATTTGGGGTCTAGATTTTTAGCAATGTTACCAGTAGGATTCCATCTAGTTTTTTTTCATTTTGTTCTTAAAACAAACAAACAAACAGAAAACCAAAAACAAACAAACAAAACCACCACACCAAACAGAAATAACCTGACATAATTTTCAGCGAAAATTACCACAGAATAAGACTTTTTTTTTTCTTTTTTCTTTTTCTTTTTTCTTTTTTCTGACAAGGATTGGACGTGCCTAGTGAAATGTCACATTGGATTCTTTCAAGTGAGCAAACAGGTTTTGTGGCACAAACCTGCCCTCTGCTGGAAATACAAGAAAATGGTAAATACAATAGAGAACCGCAATGTATTTCCAAAAGGATGCCTTTTTTTTTTTTTTTTTTGTACACAAACAGGACTTCTTCACATTATATGTTATCTTTCTTCGAGTGAAAATGAACTGATTTTTCAAACTCTGAATAATCCACTTTATTCAATGCTACAGAACAACACCTCATCTACCAAGAGAACATTACTAATCCTGCATAAACCCTTCATTTGCCTATGAAGGAAGGCAAATGCTGGTACAGAAGAGGAAGCACTGACATGATAACAATATGTCTGTCATCCTTTTCTCGTGAAACTCACCACTAAAAGGCACATCTGCATCTCACCTCTGGGAATGTTAAACTTTCTTCTAATATTGTCACTCCATAAACTGTGAAAATCACATCTGTCATTGCTGTCTTGTCCTATACTTGTATATTACAAATTATTTTCTGCCTTAAAAAACGCCAAAAAAGCTGCTTCAACAGCTCCAGCATATATTCTGTATTCTCCTACACAACGATCGATTCATATTAAATCGACTCTTAAGAGCTTTTGGCCTGATACAAATACATCACTTTTCATTTAAATAGAATAACCTTGTTAAAACTCAGTCTCCTTGCAAATAAAGGACCAGCCAGCTCAAGTGAATGAGAGTGACCAGTCTTTCCTCCCTGCAAAGCTCTGCAGGTGTAGAATGTTTGTAAATACATGGTCTGTAGGTACCATCCACTTATTGCAAAAGCAAAGCCCTATCTCTTCCAGCAGCCACTCACTCCTGACTGAAAGCTAACTTGTGCCTCACCCTTAAATCCTCCAGTTCATTACCCCTGGCTTTGCAGCTTATCCAACCTGGGCACACTGCCAAAAGGAAACTATTAGTAGAACTCAAAGAGGCACTTGTGGCAAGAGATGAACTTCAGGACCATTTACGTTAGAGCCTCTGCTTTTTCGTGGACTTTATGCCAGTAAACAGCTGTGCACAATAAATAACTCCTGCACAAACACAGGGTTATTTGAAAGACTGTAGCCACCATCCCTGCACATGTCCCAAGACCTGCAAAACTGTCCATCCATGTTTGAAGATGACTTTCCTGTAGATGTGATCCCCCATCTTAGTACTCCAATGGGGCAGGTGGGGCTTCATGTGGCATCAGTGGATCTAAGGTGATCAAACACACTTTTAGCCACTGCCACAGTTTCACAGTGTGCCTGTATTCAAATTCTGCAACTTTCTAGGGACTGAAGCTCACCTCCCTGAGCAGTACCTACTGCTGTGCCATTACTCAGCCACTGTTACATCACCTGGCAGGAGTCTTCTTCACAGGCAAAGGTGTCCACTCACTCACTGCTAGGGCTGGGCTCCCCCAGAGCTGACTATGAGCTGTACCCACATAGACCTGCAAAGTGTTCTGAGAGACAGCTTAGACCATGGCATCCCTGGCAGTGAAGTAAAACTATGGAGTCACTGTCTGGCTGGGACCAACAGATTCTGTGTCATTTTTTAGTCCTATGTAGGACAGGAGCTCTGGGATTCTGCTGTGCTCCTTCCTGTTGCAGCTGTAGCCAGCATCTATCCTGAAGAACAAAATGGACAACCTAGATTATCACTTGGTTGCTGTGAAAGGCAAAGGCTGCTTTTAACTGTGCTCTGATTTCAATCAGAAATCCATATGTCCATGTACGCACTGATGATCCTGCATTTGAAATCTGAAAGTTTCTCAGCAATACTAAAGTTGACCTGCCAAGTGGCAAATACCTCAGACATGCTGAAACTTCTGGAAAACCCTTTTAAGTAAGCTTACAGCCACATTCTTGAAAGAAAAGACTGCAACTGGATATATGTGAAAATACCTTATTTACCTGCCAAAAAAAAAAAAAAAAAAAGTATGTATTGTAGAGTTAAATCTCCTGGTTATGCACTCCACAGGAAGGTGTTTCAGTCTAGAAACAGTACCTTCAGTTCAGAAGCAGTATCCCAGCAGAATCAGAGCTCAAGTCACCCCTTAGACCTTTGCACTGCACAAGTGAGTCTGGTCTTCAGGACACCCCTCAGCAGACAGAGGCTTTGCCAGTATCTTGTGTCTGTATAGTCAAGGTACTGAAGGTGGAAAAATACAATCCAGTAAGTATGGAACACAACAATACATTTTTACATTTTCATGTTGCTGAGCAGCACTGGCATTTAAGTAACAGGATCCCAGATTGAAGTTGTCTTGGTTTGGAAAGACAGGTATCTGACAGGGAAAGCTGGGGTTTCCCTTAGAATGGAGAATGCAAACCCCTCACCCCCTGCCAAATTATAATTTTGCAATTAAGGGCTTTGAGGCAAAAATTTGGGAATAGGAATAACAGTTCTTTACTAGGAATATTTACAATACAAATGTACTAGAAAAACAAAACCACCCAACCAAACCAGCAAACAAACAACAATTTTGGAAAATCCTGACAGAGTCAGAGCTACAGCCTGACACCCTGTTGCTCAGGGTGTTGGAAGCAGTCCAAAAGTGAGTCCTCCTGGAGTGCCAGAGGTGGTTCTGGTGGAATAGAGATGATCCTGTAGAAAAAGGGTCCACGTAGTGATGAGTAGGGGTCCAGTGATGGTGAGAAGGGGTCCAGTCTTCCTCCAGGAATTGGGTGAAGCTGGATCCTTTCTTGTTCCTGTGTCTCGGTTTTATCCAGGTAGGAATGGTTGGCTCCCCCCACTGGGTGGAGCATCTCACAATAGGATGATGTAATGTGGAGAGTCTATTTTGGGGATGTGTTAATGGTCCATCAGCAGAAAATATCCCCCTGGAGGGAGGACTGGTGGTGACAGAGATAAGAAACAATGCCCTATCGAGTTTTGACAGTTGGCCTATTATCAGAAGGCATCCACCCACCTCCTCCCAGAGTAAAGAACAATTCTCCAACTGCTTTCAGCAAATGAAATAGAATACACAATTTTGGTTCCATAACACAAGACAAAGGTAATCTTGTGATATTTAAGACAATAATTAACTGAGTTAATGTCTTGCGTTTGAGTAATAAACAAAGCCTATCTTGATTAAACCAAAGTGAATTAACTGGTTTATGGCATACTTACTTCTTTTCTGTGACAAGGTCCTAAGCTACAAGACTTTTATGTGCTTCAATAAGAGAGAAGACATGGTGATGCTGTTAAAGATCACAACTACACAGACTCGACTTCAGAAGGCTGACAATGACTCCGTTTATTTCTGGGAATTTCTTTTATGCTATTCTATAAAGAACAACTGAATTGGTGGAAGAAAGACAAACCTCTTCAATCACATTGGTCAAGTCAGAGGGACATCAAGAAGAAATCCCTCCTAGGGAAAGGAATGTAAACATAGGTCACAGTTAGGAAAACATGTCTCTTGTTGACAGAAAAGCCTCTGGGAAAGAGTTTCAGAGAAACCAAAACATCTCAGGCATGAACCAGGACTACAGCATGGCATTTCCAGCCAAATCTCACATTACCCACCTTAAGGGCTGGTGGTGGTACCTGCAGGTGCAGTCACAGTGCCCAGGGAGGGCAGCCTGGAGAACATGATGGGACACACCAGTAGGACTGGAAGACAGGATGAAAGCATTTTAGTAGCTGAATTCTGCTCCCAGTTATTTTCATACAGATGCTCTGGCACTCTGCATCTTTTTTCTAGTCAGGATAACATCCTTCCCCTCTTTCCCATTTCTGTTGCTTTCTATGCAACTCAGTTCTGCTTGCATTTCAACCTGTGCCAAGTTTTTGTTTTGTTTTGTTTTTTCCTTTTTCACCCCCCCCTAGATTTGTGCAGTCCAATGGCCTCTATAAAGGAATTGGGTTTGAATTTTTCATTTTTTTAATGTTTACATTCTTGCTTACACAGTTCAGCCCTTGGTACTACAATGATAATTTTCTTCCTTAGCTGTCACTTATACTCTCTACAGTTTTGTCATGAATTGTACTCCCAAAAGGGTAGCTATATTTTTAGAATGGTCAAAAGGCATTTTATCAAATGAGTGGGACATATCTCTAAATCTTCTATGTCACAGTTGAACTTATTTGCATAGGCAGGTATTTTTCTTGCCTTGTAATCTCAAAACACTGCGGTCACAGCAGATTTTTGCTTTGCCATTTTCAAATGATAATGTGTCAAAACCCTCCTGGGTCTGTCCTGCTCACTTAGTTCTGATCACTGTGCCCTTTCTTCCCTTGAAGTTTTCTACTTTTTTGCAATCCAAACATGTTAATTCAATCTCCCTAATTTCAGAGGCAGATGAAGTACAGCTGACAAGTCTGAGGCAGAGAAAGGAGGACACCAGGTTTGGTCACTTATTTTTTGCTATAAAGTTGAAGTTTCATAGCACTTCAAAGGGCCAGCCTATGAATGTGGAGACACCATCTAGCATGTCTGGGAGCTCTTCTCCATAACAGGTCCTGTGGGCATCACCTCAACAGAAATAGTAACTGCTCATTTCCCAGCTGATGCCAAACTTCTCGCAGAATACACAGCGCATTTCAAGCTGTAGAAGCCCAAGGGCTGTCCTTATTGTTCGCATTGTACCACATAAGCAAATAAATCGCTGGTCGAAACACAACTGCAAAAGAGGATTTTGTTCTCGGTTTCCTCCCCTCTCCGGCAGCCAGGCGCTGTGGAGAGACCGCCGGAATCAGCCGCTGCTCACCAGCGCTCACTTGCACAAGAGGGCACTGTAGCCACAGACATCAGGGCACATCAGGGTCCTCAGCCCAGCAACTTGGTCACCTGAGCAGAACCAGGCTCTAAACAACTCTTCCCTGACTGAAGAGGCCACGTCTGCTCTCACCCAGGATGGCACGGGTACACCTTGCACAGACAGGTACAATGCATCACTCTGGCGCAGAATATACCCTGCAGAGTTTATCCCAGTTCCAAGTTTGAATAAAATTTTACAGTTATGGTTTTACCTGCATCCCTAGGGATTTGATGTCAGGGAAAATATCAAAAGCTTCTTTAAAAATAATTTTAAATGCTATTGGAGAAAACAATCCCCTGTGCTTGTTATAATGTGAATATTTAGATTATATTGGCAAACAGAAACCTAGACATTCATTCACGGAACAACCTAAAAAGAGCTCATGGCAGATTCAGGTGAAGGGTAATAAAACTTAGTGTGTCTTCACATTTGTAAATCCTCAGGCCTGTTTATGCTTCCAAATAAATGTTCTTTCTTCAGGATTAGAGCATTCAGAGTTTCCACTAATTCAGGTACAAGTCATAAGCACGATACACCCCAAAATATCAGCCTGCCACTAACACAAGAAACCTGTCAGAGTTAGGAAACTTTAGGCTCCTCACTTAATATATTCAGTTACATTTATAATAATGAATAACAAACAGCAAAAAGGTGAAATACTTACATCCTATCTCAGTTCCTCAAAGTACCCAATGTTTGTAGCTCTAGAAACAAAGCCAGAGAAGTCTGTCACATGGAATTGTATACATGTTCTGAATTGACTCAAGCACTGGGTGGACATATAGGCTATTTGGGAAAAAAAAAGTTTAGGACGGGAAAAATTAGAAGATTAAAATAATATCTAAAATCAACAACAAAGGGGGCCATTCCTAGTAAATCAAAGAGTAAGAGCATAAGCAAATCCCACTTGTGTTTTGAGTGCATTTCATTTGGCACTGATGATTTACAGAAGTGGTTTGAAAGGAATAAATCTCAGCAACATGGGTTGAGATTTCCAGTGGGGAAATCTGCAACCAAATTATTGCAATGTAAGGCTGCAGAATTTGAGGGGTTCCTATGGGGAATCAGGATTAAACTGCATCAAGGAAGTGTTAAGCATGATAGTCCAGAAAGAGCTCAGGAAATCCTTAAAGCTGGTGGCCAGAAGCTCTCAGGAGAGCTATCAATCCATAATGTGTCTTACTCTTACACTTTATGAGCTGCTCTAGGGACAATGTGCTGCTCAAGGCAGACTCTTGGCCTAATGCCACACAACCTCTATGCTCCAGTGCCCCACCTTGGCACACAGCAACCCCTAACCACCTTGATCCTGAGAGATGATCCAGCAAACCACATCAGTCCTTCAGCCCAGGGCACCATGCCTTCATCTAAATGCTAACCTTCAAAGCACAAGAATTCCAAGTATTTTCCTGCTCTTAACACCTTTCTTGTATCTCCTTTTCTTTCTCTGCCCCACTTTTCTCTATCCTACCTTACTGAAAAAACCCACAGCTCACCAGCCTGTCCTAGGTAAGGGTTCTTTATTGTGTCTTATCCTAGCAGACTCGAATTAAAAAGGCTAAAGCTAACAACATATGAACTTCAGCAGTTGATATCGATTAAAATACGCCAGGTCTCAGAACATTAAATAAATTCATATGCTGAATTTAGTAGCAAGATAATTAGAAAGCCACCTAGTCTTACAAGTCATAGCCTCTCTTTCCTGTTCTTTCTTCTTTGCCTCTACACTTTTGTCTTCTGCTGTTGTTGTGAAGCAGAGCTGGACAACAAATAGCACAGCGACTGCTCAGCACGCTTCACCTAATAACAAGACATGTGATACCATCTTTATGTGAAAGATAAAATTTTTGGTTGGTTTTTCAAATCAAAACCAACCAAAAACCTCAACTACGAAACTGTCTTTGAAATAGAATTGCAGATACTTTTAGTTTAAATTCTCTTTGTAGCTAATAAAAGGGAAGTAGGGGATATTGGTACAAACTTTCTTGATACTACAAACATTTATCTCCCTCCGTATCTTCAGAAGATTCAAAGTGCTCATTATTTGCCACAGTACTTCATAGAGCAGCATCTCTGTTCCCAAAATGTCAGATAATGGTTACTTCTATATGGTGACAGTGCCACAAAAACATCATGAGCTCTCAGAGCCCTTTATTTAAAAAAAAAATATATATCACAGCAGATGACATGGAGTCAGATGAGAATTTTTTAATTCTCAGCAAAGGCACAGCTGAAACCTCTATCACCCCTAGTTTTCCTAGAATTTATCTCCCATCTTTCTTGTGCCCAGACACAGCCATAAATTTCTCCTGCTTCCACAAAGATCACCTTTTGTGAATGGAGAAGTACTTTGCTGCACTCAGTGCTAGCATTAAAGAACAGAAGACTTCCCTCTCCATGAACTACTGCAAACAATACATGTAAGCTTTGAAAAGCTGTTTGTGTATTGCCAGTTCTATCATTTGCTATTTACAAAGACAAAACAACTACAGTAAATTAATTCTACCAAGATCCTTTGCACTAACCACAGGAGCACTACAGGTGCATTTGTAAAGCCAAAGGGCATAGCACTAAAACAGAATAATCCCTTGTGACATACAAAAGCAGTGTCTGATTTGCTTCTGTCATCCAAAGACATTTGCTTGTAGCCCTGCGCTACCTAAATCTAAGGTGTTAATGTACTAGCCTGACTTCAGAAATCTCAGGAGTTGCTCACCCCAGGCAAAAGATATGCATCTTTTTGGGGGGCCTACTATGCAATACAACACATGAAAGCTCTATTTCTAAGAGAAGTAAGGCAGCACCTTACATAACATCTAAAGGAACAGATTTTTTTTTCACTTTTCTTAGGCTAATTCTTCTCTTATTAGATTTGTAGGAAAAATAATCATGCTGTTCTTCCACCAACCATCCCCCACACCTAAAGAAAACCTGCCAGAACAAAAATCCCAAATCCCCTCAAACCAACAACTCTCAGAGCCAATGCAGCAGTGGACCATACCTCTCTGTTCACATCCATTTTAAAGAGCTACAATTTTGTGTTACTAACCTAGGGCCAAATTCAGTATGTTCTACTCATATTAACTTCAATAGTGATGCACAAATAAACAGCATTCAGTGAGACTTCTTCTACTGGTAAGTACTACTTATCAATGTGCAGACTGCCATATCTAGGCTTTTGTGACCCTGTCTCTCTTAGTCGGAAGGCACCCTACCTTTGGAAAGCCTCTGATTCCAGCCAACAATTCCAGAAACATTCCTACTTCTCTGGGAAAAGTTCTCCTACTTGTATCCTACTTTATCTTTCTCCTAACCACACTCCTTTGCCTCTTCCAAGCTGCATGTGAAAGACTGCATGCTAGACCCTTATGTATGTACACACCATTTGCATGTTTAGGGGCATTCTAGACGGTCCATAAACATAAAAACACACCCTGTTTGTGGTGACAAGTGTTACATTTGCCATCAGAAATGCTGGAGAGTTGCAAACCCAGAAAACAGGTCTGTAAACCTAGTATGAGTTCCTGCATGGAATCTGGAACCAGTGACTATTATGTTTATGGAAGTTGGGCATACCCCTCAAGGCTGACACCTGGAACCTTCTTCCACCCTGGGGAGGCCTTCCTCCTAGGGCCATCCTTTTTTAATCCTTTTTTAATACACAATACTTCTTACAATTTAGGAACAGCTCCACAATTCAGAGATTGCTAACAACGCATTACAGAGCAGAACGTAAAAGGAAGCAAGTTAGAACATCTTCAGCAGTGAGAAACACTGTGCACAGATGCAGCAGCTCCTGATAGGTCTGGAAGTGTCCAGCTCAAGTGCTGAAAGGAAGTCAGCTTCAGAGCAAACATGCACAAATGGGATGCAATAGGGACTGAGGCCCTGCACTAGCAAAGGGAAGCCATTATGCAACTCCTTCCCACTTCTTCCTGATGTGACTGTGCTGGGCTTCTGCTGGCTGCAGAACTGGACTTCATTTTTTGGAAATAAGCAAGAAGCTCCAATTTGGCATTTAAAAGCTACAGCCTGAGGGCCTGTCCCTGGGAAGTGCTGACTATTTGATTTTTGTTGCAGTCAGTTCTTTTATTCCATGCCCAGCACACTACACCCTCTGCAGACCCACACTCTTCCTTACAGGTTTATGTCCAACTTTTCATCAGAAGCTCAGGCAGGGAAGATACTTGACCTACTCAGAAACAACACCGAGAAAAGCACGAACCAGCTTCAGAGTTCAGCAGCTCAATGATTTTGTGTGATCCACAGAAAAAAAGCAACAGACTCTCAGGACTGTACGAGAAACAAATAGGGAATTTCTCATTTGAAATGGAAGTGGTCAAAAGTGTCAGAATACTACACGGAGAGCAGACACGGGAACCAATGAGCCAGCTCTTACTGATCCAATTCAGTGAAAGTTTTGCTCTCATATAATGCTGCTCTTAATAAACAGCAGTGGACCCAAGATCCCATTTGCTCATGAGTGCTGACAGAAAGCTAAATATACTTTTACAGTTGTAGGCTGAGGTCATAAAGCAAGACTCTGCCTCAAAAAAGCCACAGCAGTACAAAACATTCCAAGTTATTTGATCTGAAGCATTTCAGACACTTTTGGAAAAAATTCTGAGTGAAAACCTTCTGTTTAAATTCAGCCTGTCTAATCCCATAAGAAAGGTTACTGCATTCCAACATGGTAGCAGAATGTTTCTGTTTAAAAGACAGCAGAACTCCTGTCTTATTCATTACATAACATGGGATTTTGGAGCAACTGCTGCAGCAGGCTTCAATGCAGCAGGTTGCATGGAAACTTCAGTGGTATTTTCAGTACAGGTAATACAATAAATACACTTATTTACCTGACAGATTGGCACTTCTCATTAGAATTTTCACTCTTTTCAGCAATTTCAAACACTGGTTCAAGAAGAGATTTTCTTGATACTAATTTTCTGATACTATATCATAATACAACTGAAGTGAGGCTGTAATAATTTATAGTATTCTATGAGTTTTCCATGCAGTTGCAAAATAGAAACTGAAAGTGCATTTTTTTATTAATAATAATAGTAGCATTCAAAATTCATACTGAATCAAACATACCCGTGGCAGTGATAATTCTGTGACTGAGGGTTAAGCGTGACTTCCCATCAGTTACCAACACTTCTCCTTTAAAACTGAATATAGACATAATTCCATAAAATGGTAACTGTGGTTGTAGGACACAACATCAGATTTAAAAAGGTGAGAGAATCACATGACATAAATCACTATGTTCTCATGAAATCCTTTTTCTTGATGAAAATTCTTCGACTAAGTCTTGAAAGGTACATAAGAATCCTGGAGGGTGGTTGGAAAAAGCCTCTGAGATCACAAAGTCCAAGCCATTAACCAGGCACCACTGTCATGTCCACCACTAAATAATATCCCCAAGTGCCAGGTCTACACACTTGCTGAACACCTCTAGGGACAGTGATTCCACCACTTTCCCTGGGCAGCCTGTTCCAATGCCTGAGCACTCAGCAAAAATATTTTTCCTAATATCTAACCTAAACTTCCTCTGGTGCAACTTGAGGCAGTTTCCTCTTATCCTACTGCCCATTAGGTGGGACAAGAGATTGACCCCCAGCTGGCTACTATCTCCTTTCAGGCAATTTTAGAGAACAATAAGGTTTCCCGAGCCTCTTCTTCTTGAGGCTTAACAGCCCCACCTCCCTCAGCTGCCCTTCCTAAGACTTGTACTCCAGGCCCTTCACCAGCTTTGTTGTCCTTTTTTGGACACACTCCAGCTCCATTCTTCCAGCAGGCTTTGTTTGATAGTTATCACATCTTCACCCTGGCTCTTCATCAGTCATCTCAGACCTTCATTCTGTACCTTTCTCTTCTCTGCTCCCAGTGCTCAGCAGGGCATGCCTGGCATGCCACTCAATACTGATCCAGGCCTCCAAGTTTTCTCTTCCCCTTGTTACACCCACCAGAGCCAGGCCTCCCTTTCTCTGCTACTGAACCACCCCATCAGCTTCCAACCTGCTGATCCAGGCTCCATCCTTGTGCAGGCTGCTGCTGAGCAGATGGAACTGGGCCCCCACACCAGTCAGCAGAAGCACCCTAACACCAGCACACCAATCTAGAGAGCATCTGTGCAAGACCCTACTGCCAGGCCCTGTGAGGACTTACTCCATCCACCAGTGCCTCCCTGGAAAGCAAGCTTCCCAGCACAGGGACTAAGGCTTGACCTCCGGCTGGCCTCCCTGAAAGCTCAGAGCAGTAATGAGCTCAAGGGCTGCTGGAGCACCCAGCTCCTACACAGCAACCAAACTAGTGCAGTGAGAAACTAAAATGCCTTTAGCACTCCCATTTACTTGATGAAAGAGAGAAGAACAAGGCACTGCTGAAAGAGGGGTGGGCACTCAGGGAGAGACAGAAGGAGTGAGAAAAAGGCAGCTCTAAAAAGCAGCACTGACCCCTGAGGATCTGAAATCCCAAGGACTGTGGCAAAAAATCCCAGAGGAACCTAAAGAAGGCACCTGCAGTCTGAAAACAGATGGAGATTGCTTGGTGGTATCTCACAGGGTTGTAGGATCACAGTGGGATAGCCCACATGGCTGGATTGTTGCTAAGGATGAATACAAGCTCTTGAGAAAAAACACACTGGGAAGGTGAGGAATATGGATGGCCTAGAGTCCATGCAAAGGGCTGGCTCAAGACACACTGCTTTGCTTTGAACAAGTGACAAGTGAGTCCAGACATGGATGAGGATCACAGAACAGTCCAACACTCACGGCTTTGTACTAGGGGCCTGCTACTGGCCTCCTGATCCAGAGGGGAACTAGGATAAGCCTTTGTTTGAAAGCTGAAGGGAGCTCCATGAGCTGATCCAGAGCTCTGGTCTGCACTAGTACTCAGGATGAGAACCACCCTGGTACCCGCAGATAGGGTAATGCATCTGGGCAGAGAAAATCCACATTTCCAGTCTGTGTTAACAGTAATTTCTTTGTGGATGTGACAGATGAGTCTGCTGGACTTCTTAAAATGGGATGTATAGGACAGCTGCAAGAAAGTGATTAAAGCTATGAGAAGTGAGAAAGACACATAATACACTTGCAAACTGACACTTCAGAGCAGAATTCAGCTTAGTTGAGAGTTGTTCTTGGTTAGGATCCCATGGAAGGCTGCTGGGGAAGGGAAGGGAAGGGAAGGGAAGGGAAGGGAAGGGAAGGGAAGGGAAGGGAAGGGAAGGGAAGGGAAGGGAAGGGAAGGGAAGGGAAGGGAAGGGAAGGGAAGGGAAGGGAAGGGAAGGGAAGGCCTGTGAGAGCTGGCTGGTCTTCAAAAACAATCACCTCAAAGCATGAGATGTCCCATTCCTGCATGCAGGAAGTCAAACAGGCATGGTGGAGGGCCAACAGGGGTGAAGACAGCACCTTACTCCTGGGTTCAAACACAAGAATGAAATACGTGTGTCAGTCCTGAATCAAGAGTTCTGCAAGACCAAGATAAGAACCAAGGATCTTTACTGCTTTTTGGTTTTTTTAAGATTGAAGAATTACAGCCCTATGTTCCTGAATGCATGCACCATCTTTTTGAAATGAGACAAAGATTTGTGTAAATCCACTTAAACTAGCTGTGCCTGGGCAACAGCCACCACACAATTCTGCACTTGCCTCTTTCTCTCCTCAGTTACTGTTGGCTGGAATTTCCAAGTGTCTTGTGAGATGACAGCAAACATGACATTACCTATGCAGAACAATATGGACCATGTCTTAATCAGCCAGTCCACAATACTGAACTTCTACTTTCTCAAATTAGCACAGCCTGCCACCCACACACTGGATTTTAGCTTTCTCCACCTGTAGCTTCCTCACAAAGATAAAGGAAACGTTTTCCACTTCCAGAGCCTGATGCAAAAGTTGTTAACTCAGTGTGTATCTCCTTGTTCACAAATTAGCCACAGGAAACCTATCCCAGCAGGAATGTCATTAATTGCAGTTAAATTTGGGTGATATTTCAGGGTCACCAGCCTGCACAAGAAAAGTCACACACTCAAGCAGTGTCTGCATTACTGTGTTCCCTGTCATCTCTTCCCATCTGATCTCCGTATTTCCTACAGCCATGCCACAAGTGAATGATTTTGCAATTCTTTCCCAGCGACTTCGGCCTTTCTGGACACTCAAAAAGAACAGAAAGGCATGAAACATTTATCCCAACAGCCTGGGAAAACAACATTTAATCTGAAGGAGAGAATTTTGTCTTTTTGAGTGATAAATCTGCAATTTCGCGATTCACGGTATCACAAAATAAGTCAATGTAAGGCAACACCAAAACCAGATCCTGCCCTCTCCTCTGCACTGCCTCTGCCCTTGTTGGACCTTAGCTGAGCCGACCCAACTGGAGAACCCAGCAGAATGCAATCGTCCCTTTCTCCTGGATGTGTTTTCTGCTAGGTCTGTAAAATGAACCGACTCACAGAAAAACTGGATGGGCCCCATAGCTGGTGCAAGGTAAGAAGTGGACCTGCGAGCCAAGCCTAAAAAGGAAAACTTCAGAGAGATAGGTTCGTATCTCTTTCTCACAATAAGTGGAACCATAAATGAGCTCAATCCCCCTCCCACAGATTCACTGTTCCTCTTCAGTAAAGACACACCGAGAGCTTTGGCCTATATTAACCTCTGTGGCCGTTGTGATAGAGGACATTGAAAGACAAAAGATAGTTAATCTACTTTTGGTCCATTCCGATTTTTTCTGGGTGTGCTTAAGGTAAATCTTTAGACTTTTCTATAGACTGTTTTTCAATCTATATGTTGGTGATCTTTAAACACGATGGGCAGCCATTAGCACCTATCAGCAGAACAATATGAAATATCAGCGTGGAGAACGACGCAGATCAAGCGTGATGGATGTGAACAGGGTGGAGGGACACAACTTGTCCTTTCTTGCTGCTTTTGCTCTCCCTGTAACTCCTGGTTTGGAGAACATTCCAACAAGGAAATGGATCTGTGGTTTTGGATGGGGGTTTTTTTAATCTCCAGTCCTAGAATAGGCTTTTTTTTTTCTTTTTTTTTTCTTTTTTTTTTCTTTTTTTAATTTTCAGTCCCAGGGTAGGTTGAGAAAATATTAAAAGGGCATTGTGTCTAATTTTGTATCCCCCATGCTTCTCTACAGAGACTAAATACAAGTCAGAGCAGAGGGAGACATCTTAACCACTTACCAAAAACACCCACAATCCAGTCTAGCAGAAGTCAGTCATCGCCGCAGAGTTCAGAACAATCCTATCAGTGGTTGTGGGATCTATTTTTTAAGTTTGTGATGAAATACTACACTATATTTTGCTTGCTCATTTCTTGTGTTGTGTACTAGAGCCAAACACACCCCTTGTTCCAAGCCAAATGTGAAATGAAAAGCAGCCTGCCATAGGGCATCCTCCCTGCAGCTCCAGGAGACACTGCCCTGGATATTTCAGTCCATTTCCAGGGGAATGAATGGCACCTCCTCTAAGGTTTCTCAGTCAGAGGGAATGTCAGAAACAAGAAACCCATATGTTAATCACAGGTTTTGGGAGTAGAAACCACATTCTGGCTATTGCACACGTTCCATTATACTATGCAACAATTAAGCTTTTTGTGGTACAGCAAAAACAGGGAACACATGTTTGCTGATACCTGTGGGAATGGCTTTCTCTTCCCATGGTTGGAATAAGGAAATTGCTAGAAAGACCTAACCACAGACAAGGAACCACAAAGGAAACGGTAGAAGTGCATGCCCATGGACAGTTGTTTTGGGGTATGAGAGGTGTTCTAAACCCACATTTCACCATATGCCTGCCCACAGAGACCTAAATGCTGTGATTGTACCACTGTGGCGTCTCCACCCTACCCAAAAGTTCTCTCACCATTTTCTGGACAAGAGCATTTATACCAGTCTGCTTAAATGCTTTTGGAGTTTGGTACCTAAACTGGTCAGGTCACCATCCAGACACCCACTATCATGTGCAGTAAACTGTGTGGTGAGGGGTGGTATGGAAAGGGTAAAAAAAAAAAAATAAATAAAAAAATCAGAAATGCTGCTGCTTACATTGCTGAAAGCAGCCACCAGCACCTTTTCATTCTTGCATTCTGCTCCATTTCTTCTTTCTGCTCAGTGCCAGCATGAGCATTTCTGCTGCTGCACAGTGAACTGAAGTAGAGAATTAATGTGACTGAAAAATAACCCCATTGTTCTCCACCCTATCCTGACAGCAGATATTTCCAGAGTTCTGTTATGCACATGTAAGTTAAGCAAATGAAGTAGAGAAGTATACTGCATATTTGAAACAGAGATGTACAATGCAGATTTATCTGCTACTCAGGGTCATTACTGGCACAAACATTAAGAACTTAATTTTTCCTCTGAGTAAAAGTAAGACCACTCAAATGTCACAGATTTTGCCAAAATTTTTTCTTCTGGATCAAAGATATTGCCCTCAAAACAAGGAATTTACCTGACAGTTACTCTCAAATAATCCTGCAAAGGTGCTGCAATACTGTCTTGGTATCTGAAGGTATTGGTATTCTGTCAGGACCTGAATCCTGCCTTCACTGAAAGAAGTAACAGAAGAGTTGGGTTAACCATAATCTTGCAATATACAACACAAAGTTAATGGAAAATAAGCTAATCAAGGTATCATAGGACAGCAGGCTACACAGGTGAGGCTTTGTCTGTCCTATCTGAAGTAAGAGATAGGATAAAATTTACATGCTATTGCTGATAGCTCCTGAAAAGTCACCTTTGCATTGACATGTCCTCTGCAGTGTCAATTCAACAGGTCTGCTTGCTCAAATCGTACCCTCACCAGGGCAGGAGTATCAAGTTATAACATTTCTACTTGGCATGGGAAGTGAGGAGAGGAAAGCAGTAAAATTTCTGTTACTGAGAACTTATCATTAAAACAAGCACACTCCAGCAATATTACCAAACTATTTTGTTTCCTAATAAAGGTTGTTTTCCTCCTCAAAGGAAGTCTGCAGCTATGCCAAGCAATTTACAAAAACTACATTGCTTTGTAGACAAATGGAATTATAATAATATAAACTCCATCAAGTTTAATGATCAGTGAGTGCCCTACCCACGCCACAGAAACCTAACCCTGCTGCAAGAAAACCAGGGATCATAACAGAACAGAACCCTTTGCCCTCCTACTGGGTACGGCCATATAAAATCACAGTACACAGGAACCTTAACATGAAGTTTCATTCTCATGAAATGAGATACTCAAGAAATGATACTACTTTATGGGCTACATACTTTAGCAGTGCCTACTTCATCCACAAGAGGCCTTCTATAAACCTGTAAAACTGCAGAGCTCATACTTCAGCAGAAGAGAATATGGACCTCCATGGAGCTCCTAACACAGATTTGTTAATGGATGTCCCACTCCACACATCCTTTCCTCATTTACAGACATCATACCCCACAGAAAGAGAACTGATCCTTTTTGGGGGGGAGTCTTTCTTTCTGTGGAGAACACTCCAGGAAGAAGGAAATCATTTTGCTTTTTGCCTGAACTTGATGATAAAAGACAAGTGACTTTGGAAAAGCTCTAAAAACACCTGATCAGATCTGGGTCTAGACACTCGAGTCAGTCTGACAGTGAGAGGATGAAGAGCACAGGCTGCTTTTCAAGCTTCTAACATCATTATACGAATTTAGGTATTCATTACTTTAATTCATTTTACTGGTATAAGCCAAAAAGTGGCATGCACTAGGAAAACACACCTTCTCAGTGCCTTCCCCAAAAGCAAGATGGATGAGGAGCAGTCAGCTGGGGGTTAGTGCTGTTACAGGAGCCACATCATCTGAAGCCCTGTCCCATCCATCTTCTCAGATCATCTTTTGAGGGGCACTGGTCCAAACAGGTTGGAAATCAACCCCTTTGCCAATAAACAGCAGCAAGAAAACAGATCCCTGCTGCAGATGGAAACTAAATAGCCCACAACAGACAGAAAAATAGATTTTGCTCTGCAGTCTGGAACTGAGCTAACAGTCAAAGCCAGAGTGGGAGAAGGACTCTTCCTCCAGAAACAGAGACTTCCTGCACCTGATTAACATCACTCACAGGTGGAAACCCTCTATGGGAAGTTAGTTTCTCCTGTGACTAAAGTCAGGCCTTTATTTTCACTCACCAGGATCAGAACTGCAGATTTATCCCCTTTCCACCCAGCACTCCCTGTCTTCATGCAGTCCTTCGGGGCAGGCAAAGCACACAGCACTCCATCTCTCCTGTATTTCCCCTTCCTCTCCTGCATTCTGTCTGACTCTGAAATGAAAATGGGGAGAGGGCGGCAGGTTAGAGGAGAGCCTGCAGAGGATTCCTCCTCCCCAGATTAGGATTTAATTGTATTCCTCGTGAGTCCCTTCTGGTTGCACTCGGTCTTTCAGATGAATGTTTCATCAATATGATTAGGATCACATCCCTCAGTCTCCTCTATTTACACAATCGGTTGTGACAGCTCAGAGTATAGTACTCCCTAAAGGAAATATTAGATACCACCCTATCTTTTTATTCAAATCATATTTTGCACTCCACACTTTCAGGATAATGCCATTCTCCCCTGGATTACATATCCGTGATACCCAGAAAGCACTAAAATCCTTCCAATAAGGATTAGATTAATATTTATATTAGCCATACTCGTATTATTATGATCACGGCTATGAAGACCTGGGGAAAAGGATGAGTGGGCTACAGAGCTCAGGGGGCTGGGGAATTGAGCTTGAATGTATAAAAAAAATGTAGGACAGTAACAAAATTGTAATGATGATGATGACGATGATGTAATGAAAGTCACCATTTCACGGGGTGGACGGGCGTGAGGGAAGCGCCGGCGGACCCCGTCTCCCTCGTCTCATTCCCCCCGCCTCCACTTTCTACCCCGAGCCGAGGCCCCACAGCTATCTGGCCGACATTCCCGTTGGGAAGGGGAATTTCTGACGTGTGCCGGTACCTCAGGAGCCATCGGGGGCCTATTCCCACTTCGGCGGCCGCCGCCTCAAAGGCGACCCTAAGCGGGGTCTGCCAGAATAATCTTTCCCGGGAAAGCCCCCTCCATTAACGCCGCGCTCCCCTCAGAGAGGAGGAGGTGGCAACGAGAGCAGGTGTTAAAAAGGCAGCGTTGAGAGAGGTGGGAGCGGAAATTCAGACCGAAAGTAAAACTCCATCCCCATTACTCGAAGAGAAAACGTACGGAAAAAGATCTGCTCTTTCCTCCCCGGAGCTCTGAGGTGGCCGCCCTGAGGAGGAAGGAGCCCTTTCTCCAGAGAAGGTCGGGGCGGTGCCGTCGGAAGAAAGAGTTTCGGGGTCTTTTCGTTTTCCGCCCCGGGTGTGAAGCGGCGGCGATGCGGTTTGGGGCCAGCAGCGAGGGATGAAGTTTCGTTGGAAAAAAAAAATTACCAGAGGGTTGTTCTGGACGCGCCAGGTCTGCTTTAACGAAAACAACACCAAAAACCAGAATCTTCGGCGGGGGATGGCCTCAGCCCATCGGACGAACCCGTCTCCGCTGCCTCTATTGCCCCGCCGGGGACTCAGCTAAAGATCAGGGCTACGCAGCCAGAGCACCGAACCGCTCCCTCGGTTCAAGCGAGGGAATATCCCAGCGCACTGCTGACTCGCGGGGAACAGCCCCAGGGTGCTCTCCCGGCTTCACGGGGCCGGCGGAGGGAAGGAGCAGAGCCTTTGCCCCGCCGGCAGCCGCCGAGGTTCGGATTCTCCCTGACCTAGAACGAAGTTTTCCCTTCTCCATCGGGCAGGGCTCGCACTCCACCTCCCGCCCGCCGCACACCACCGCGGCGGTGTAAACAACTATTACTTGTTTCTTTATTTCGCTCTAGTGCCCGTCCAGCTCACGTTTCAGACTCGCAGGCAGTTGTCATGCCAGAGCGGCGGGGACGGGGCGCGCTCCCTTCCAGCGCCGGCTGCCCGGCCCCGGCGCTGCCGCCTTTCCCGGCACACGCCCGCCTCACGCCGGGCTGCGGAGGAAGGGGCACTCACCCTCGGGGTGTCCCCCGTGCTCCCTGCCTCCCAAGCCGCCAGGAAAAGCCCGCCGAGGCGAGGCGGGGCGCTCCGCCCGCAGCCCCTTGTTTGTGGCAGTAAATCACATTACGAAGCAAAGTGCAAGGGTAGTTAACTTTATCTTCCGTTAATGTAAACAAATAAAAAGCATTCAGTTCCTTGATCTTTATTTAAATCCGGCGTTGTTTATCGGTGTCATCCTATGAAGATTAATTAGATACCTTTATTCACAATTTGGCGTCTGACACCCCATTTTAGGAATGCATTATAATCACAAGGCGTTAATTGGGGCCAGCCAGGCACTTACGTTTCTATTAAACAGTGTGAGGACTTTTCACAAGTATTCTTTTTTTTTTTTTTTCACCGTGCGGTGCAAAAATATACAGCTTTTAATAACACAGCGCGGCGGAATCGTGCTGTGCAGTCGGTGTTCGCAGGGCGGGTGGGGACGGCCGGCCCTGCCGCCGGATGGGGACGGGGGACAACCCTGCCCAGGGGCTTTTCCGGGAGGGGGTGGCCCCTCCGGAAAAAAAAAATTAAACAAAAAAAATTTAAAGAAAAGCACTAATATGCTCGGTCCCTAGTCTCTTAAAATTGCCGCAAGTCCCGATTCTGTTCCCGACGGGCTGCTGGGGCAGAGGGAGAGCTGACAGGACAGCTTGCCACCGCCCAGAGCCGGAGCGTCGCCCCGAAAGGCGAAGCGCTGATCGAAATCTCCTCGGACACCCGCCGCGTCCCGCTCCGGAGGAGGGGGAGCCCCTGTCGGAGCCCCCCGATAGCTTTACCTCCACCGGGGACAGCCCCAGCCCGAGCCCCGGGTTTATTTTGTTTGCAGCCGGGAATCGTTAACAGCTTAATCCCATTACTGCCTGCATATCCTCAGGAAAGGTCCCGCTGCCGCGGGAGCCGAGGTTCAATCGCTCTGCCAGAGGCTTTCCCCTCAGATAAGCGGGCAGGGGAATTTCTTGCCTTGTTCCGGGAAGCGGAGGGGGTGAGAAGGGGGCGGCGGGCCGAGCTCGCACCTCGCCTGCCGCAGGGGCGGGGGTGGGGAGGGTGGCAGGGGAAAGGAGACCGTCCTGGTTTGGAGTGAGCCAGGAGCTCCCGGCTTGTGCAGGAGATGCACAGGACAGCCGTGGCAAAGCAAGAGCCAAGGCTTTTAAAAAGAATCAGTTAGAGGAAAATTACACACGGAGAGTGCAACAGATAAAAGTGCCAGCAGTGCAAAGGATGGTTAGATTTAGAGACACCTCAACCCCCAGGACTGTGCTCCCTCCTCCCCTTTTGGGACACACCCAGCAGAGGCAAAGATGAGGCAGAGCCATACCCTCTTATGCCTGGCACCACCACATTTATTAAAAATTATAACTATGTACATAGAAAAAAAACAAACAAGTTTCTTGGGAGGGGAAAAAGTTTGTGGGCCAGCTGCTCTGGGGCTGATCAGTTTAAAATGGCTGAAAGTATAGGCAAGAATGGGTAAAATTACATCACTTCCAGTTTCATACAGGGCAGCTGAAAAAGTCACTGTACGTACACCTAAATAGAAATCTCCTTTTGCAATGCTTCATATGCTAAGTTTGATTAACCAAAAAAATGCCTTTTGAACTTCAAATCACCACCGGATGTCCTTCAAACTGAACAGCTATAGGTCGACTATTTATACATTATTCCACAATATTCTACAGTGTACCTAGACAAAACACAACTGTACACTTTGTTTTTGGCCACCTCAGTAAAGGTTAGGCTTTTGGGATGGAGGCAGGGGTTTTAATGCAAGTTCTAAGCTAAGAAAAGTCAGATTTGGTCATTGTAATCCTGTTCATTGGCAACAAGACCTTCAAGTCAAAATCCCGCCTGGCAAGCAGGCCTTATTTTGGCATTTTCTGCCAAAAAAAAAAAAAAAAAAAAAAGGCAAAAAGCTGTAGCTGAGCAATATCCAGCTCAGCCAACTGTGTTGTGGATGGGTTGAAGAAAAAAAAACCAACTCAGCCTAAAGCAGAACATAGCATTTGTGCAGTTCCCTGCAACCCAGTTCCCTTTTATTAAGCAGGGAAGAAAATTAAATTTGGGATCCCACCCCCTCCTTCCTTGCTCAGGAGTGCATAGATTTGATCAGGCCTCTGAGCCAACCCAAACTGTACACTTTAGTGTCTCCAATAAATATGCCACATATTAAAGACACTAGAGTTCTCACAGCTTCTGCATATGGTTCCTTCTAAACAAGGGGAAGAATTCTCCCGTGGTTTACCCCTTTCCCTACTTTTGTTACCTGCAACAGTCAAAAAGCTTTGGCACCTTCTTTAGAATTGCACACAACAACTCAAGGTGGAAGGCAAGAGTCTTTTTGGCAATTGTAATGCAAAAAAAAACCCAAGGCCACCCTGAAAAAAAAAATAAATCAGCCAATTGGAATAAAAAAGATGTTTTAAGAACTAGAATAGAAAGCATAGTAGCCCATGCCTTTCGAAGTGTCTTTGTTATAGTCCTCAGCATTAATGTCCTCACATTTCATTGTTGGGGAATTTTCGTTGCTGGAAGTGCTAGGGGAAAGTCGTCTTCTCTTACAAGCACCTGTGTAGACCCCAGAATCATTGGAATCTAGAGACTTTATAGAGGGTGGAGTCTCTATCCAGGATGAGCCCATCTCTTCTTTCACCTTGTCCTTGGAAAGCTGGTCTTCGGTGAATCCCGGAGGACTTGTTCTTGATGTCCAAGTTAGTGCTGTCGTCATTTTCCGCTGGTAAGAGCCCCTGCTCCCCCAGCCTGCCATGGCGGGGAATGTCGGGTCAGGGTAGTACCCCAGAGCGTGGGATGTCTGAAGGGGAAGGGATTTAATGCCATAAGGGAGCAAGGTGCTGTGAGAATACTCCGTCTCATAGGAGTTCATGTCCAGTTTGTTGGCACTGGGCTGCTGCATGGGCGTCACAAACCACCGCTGGGGAGAGCTGGCCACCTCCTCGTTCTGCTGCGGGGACAGCAGGCCGTTGGTCTGAGGAACGGTTCTCTCACCGTTGTAAAACCTGGCTGGGGGCAGGTTGTTGACAAACTGTTCTTGGAAGAATGGCTGCACGCTGTATCGGGCGCCAGGGACGATCTGGTGGGATCTAGGAGAATCCGTGGGAGATGGAGTTAATCTGTCATTTTCGGAAGCTGTGTACATGCTACAACACAAGAGAGAAATACATACTGAGCGTTTTTCTTTGCCATTTCAGTTTAACAGTAACAAAAAGACACAAAGAAACCAGATATTTCTTAATTAGAATCAGAACTACATTTAATTGGGTGGCTATTTGTTTTAATCTGATTTAGTAGGTGCTTTTCCTAGACCCCTGTAAGTTTTCTATCACTGCTACAAGCAATAGCACAAGTTAAGGTAGAAGGTGAATATGAGGCATGTCTCCTGCTGACAATTTAAAGAAGACGCCTGTTCTGTGGAGACACACAATATCCTGCTGCTGTTAAAATCTGCAGGCCAGCTGGGTTCTGCCAGCACAAGTTTCCTACCAAAATTCAGAAGCCAGCAGAACGACAGGCCATCTAGACAATACACTATTCAGACATTTTACCATAAGCAAAATTGCCAGTAGAAGAAAATACTGATGCTGAATTAACTGAATTAGTGTCAAAGGAAAAACCCTTCCACCAGATACATTTCAGGCCAGAATCATGCCTCCTAGACTAAGACATCTGCAAAAGAAGACAGAGGTGTACTTACGAGTCATAGTTGTCTCTGAAGCCTTTTGCAAAAGGATTATGGTCAATTTTCAGCTGTGTAATCTAAAAGTGAAAGCAGAATATTGTAAGATGAGATACTCAACCCACAATTCATTTTTTTTTTCTGAATTGCAATTTTATACATCCATGCTTACATCAGTGTTTTGATATGCTGTAACTGCTATGAACTGCGTTTCAGGGAAAATGAATGTTTGAGTCTTTGAGGAATCGTTCAGATCTTCAACACCATCTTCAGTCACTTCCACAATGTGAAGTCGGGGCTGGTACTTGTGTAGGGACTGAAGTACTATCATCTAAAAGAAATCATGAAAGAGACAATGTCTTTAGACAAACTGCATCTAATATTAAAAGACCTATTTTACAGCATGACATTTCTTCCCTGCAAATTGCAATCTCTTGGTTTAGAAACAGACCAGTTTTAACTGTTATCAGGAGCTGAGTCACAGCTTGCAGCCCCGTCTCGCTAAGAGCGATCAGCTACCCTCCCACTTTTTGAGCAACTCCAGGGGATCAATATAGTGGCTAAAACTAAAGAAATTCTCACATCTTCTAACATGGTCAACTATTCGTACGGAGAAACAAAGAAAACAAGCTCTATGACTCAATTCAAGAAGGGAACGAGTCACAAGCACAGGGATCTAGCGGCTCGATGAAATGCTGTAAAAGCCCCAAACCCCCAGGACTCCCCCGCTGAGCCACCAAGAGCCCTCCAAGCCTCCCTCATCCTCCTTACCTGCGCGTTGTTGTTGTTAGCACCTTTATTGTTCGTTAGCTTCAGTTTCCCGAAAGAAATCTCCTGCCTCATCCAGTGAGCCCCGGTGTTTGGCGACTCAGGGTGAACGTAGACCTTGTTGCCTGGGGAAGACGAGGCAGTGAAACGCCGGCCGGGCACAGGGCTTTGTTCCGAGGCTCCCCACGGCCACCCTCCCACGCAGCCTCGCACACCGCGGCGCAAAGAGGCGCAAGACGACCTTAGAAGCCCAGCTCGTCCCTCAGCAGGACGCCGGCTGTGGGGAAGACCCTGAACAGGAGCCGAACTGGAAACCCCTTCGGAGAAACCGACCCGCGGGGAAAGGGGGCGAGGAGACCCCCGGAGCCTGCACCCACCTTGCATGTTGTTGTCGGCCTTGCCGCAGGTCACCCACTTGCCCCCCTGGAAACGCCAGTGGTTGGGGTCCGCCAGCACCACCTCCACGAAGACGTTGTAGTGGGCCGTGGGGTTGAGGCCGGTGATGTTGAAGCTCAGGAAGGGAAACATTCTCCTGGGGAAAGGAACAAGGGAACAAGGCATGGTGAGGCGGGCCAGGGGAGGGGTTCGGGCTCCGGCGGATGCCGTAGGCGGCCGTGGGGTACCCCCGGTCTGTCCTGGCACCAAAGAGACTAAGGAAGCAAACGGCGAGCCCCATCTGACCCCTGCCTTATCTCCCGGCCGCCATGTGTGGGGAAACTGAGGAGTAACTTCTCGAGGAAAGCATCCCCGGGCACCACCGACGGAGAGAGCGTGCCCCTCCTTCCCGGGGAAGCGGGCAAGCGCCACCCGAAACGGAGCGTCCCCGGGGGTGCCACTTCCCCCCCATTCCCGGCCACCACACCAGTTCCCTTCTCTCTCCACCACCCCCTGCGCCCACTTACCGGCCCTGCTTGGTGATGATCATCTCCGTCTGATGCCGGTGGAACTTGAGCCAGAGTGGCCGGTTGCAGAGGAAGACCTGCGCCCGCATCCCCGGGCCGGCGGCCGGCACCCCCAGCGCCCCGAGGCCGCCGCAGGAGCCCGACGCCGGCGGGTAAGGGCCGTAGAGGGGTCCTCCGCCCGTCGTCTGCCCGTACTGGTACCCGCCGCCGCCTCCGAACTGCGCCCGGCCGCCGGGCGGGCACACGGCGCCCGCGAAGCCGCCCGGGGACAGCACGGAGCCGTAGGGGTATCGCGGCCCGCCGGGAGGCTGGTAGACGGCGCCGTGCTGCGCCGCCGGCGGGTACGGGAACAGGGCGCAGGGGCCCCCCAGGTCGGCGGCGGGCGGCCCGGGGGACTGCAGGTAGTAGCGCTCGGGGCTCAGGCTGTCCATGGAGTAGCGAGCGGCGGCGGCCGGGGGCAGCTCCTCGTCCCCGCATGGGGTGGCCTTGCGGCCGTCCGGCTTGGGAGCGGCGAAGGGCGGCTCGACGGCCTCCGCCTCGCCCAGGATGGCGGGGCCCGTCCCAAACTTCTTGGGCATCTTGTCCAGGTCGAGGCGCGGCGGCGATCCCGGCCCGGGCGGCCCGCGAGAGCCTCCAGCAGCGCCCGTCCCGGCTCCAGCTCCCGCTCCGGCGGCTCCACCGCGCCCGCTGCCCTCCAGCGGGTAGAAGGGGGCGCCCGGCAGTGCCCCCGCCGCCGTCAGCAGCGGCTCACCCAGTTGCATCCTCGATAGGCGGTGCGTTCGAGCTCCCACTCAAGCCTGAGTCGACGCCGACCCGTGGCACTGCTCCGCCGAGGCGATTTATACAGCGCGCCGGGCTCTTCGGGCCGCCGGGGAGGGGCTTGCGCCGGGCTGCCTCATCGTCGCCCTCCACCCCCGCCGGCCCATTGGCTGGGCCGCGTAACACTAATTTAATTAGACAGCTACTAATTGGAACAAGTCACCTGTGACTTTGGTGTGCGCCCCGTCCCCTTCCGTGGCCCCCCTTCCCGCAGCCGGCTCTCCGAGGGCTTCTGGCCCCCTCCGTGCCCCCCATGTCCCTCGCACTGAGCGGAGCTGCCGCATCACCCCACGGCGGCTGCGGTGGAGGGCCCGGCTACCCCTCTTCCAAAAACAAAAATAAAAAGACCTTTTGCTGAGGTGGTACCGTCCTACCGTTCGGGCGCGTAAGGAAGACTCCCCGGGTCTGAGCGAGAGATGGGGACGAAATGGAAAGGTTTGGGTGGGAAACCAAACGGGAAACTCGGCACCCGTCAGGTAG
The DNA here is from genome assembly GCA_016584745.2 of Phylloscopus trochilus trochilus. Taxonomy (NCBI): domain Eukaryota; kingdom Metazoa; phylum Chordata; class Aves; order Passeriformes; family Phylloscopidae; genus Phylloscopus; species Phylloscopus trochilus. Next base: position 39,799,364 of record WQNJ02000546.1, read on the forward strand.
GGAGGGCGGCCATCAACCGGGCCGCTGAGACGGGCCGGGGGTCGCTGGCCCCTCGCAACCTCCCCGCCGGCCGCCTCGCCGTTCACACGGCTCGGCTTGTGTCTCTGCTGAGTCCAAAAGCCTCCTTCCTCCCTCTCCGCTCCCTGAGCAGCATCCTTATCGTGGGGTTAACACGTTTCACCTTATCTGTGGGAAGTGGCGGCTTCGGTTCGCAGTTCCAGTTTTCAGGAACTCGGCAGTCGGTTTCTCACAACCCGCGTTCCCCTTCAGCATCTCCCACCGGGAAGGCAGATTTTTAATTGAGGCGCGTGCCAGATCTGTTTGGCTCTTTCTCTCGGTGCAAATCCCCGAGCCTTTAGCCCCAAAAGGGTAGGTAGGGAACACCGCTTGGGAAGGGGTAGATGCCCGTGTGATTTTGTGGAGCGAGCAGAGCCGGCGTGAATGATTTGCAGCTACAAATCCGCAGCCCCTCGCCCTCTGCCCGCCACCGGCCATCTCGCAGGGAGCGCTGCCAATACCTGCCTCCACCTCACGGCTGAATTTTAAACCAGACCCGCTCAGCGGCCAGGATTTCGTTGCCTGACGGAAGGATCCGGCCGGGCAGGAGCAGCCCAGCTCTGCCGCCCTCCTCGCCGCCTCGGCCCGCTGGCCCCGCTCCCGCCGGGCCGCGGTTCATCAGGCAACTGAGATAAAGGGCGAAGAGCTGACCGCGGCCGCCGAGAGCCGGGGCCGAGGCGCTGCCGGAGCCCCGCCGGGATGCGCATCCTGCGCAAACCGGGCGCCGGCAAGTGTGGGCGGCGGGGCACGCCCGGTGGTGACCGCCGAGGCCGGGGACGGCAGCACTCACCCCCACCGCCGGTGGGAGCCGAGAGACGGGGGAAGCGGCCCCTGCTGTGCCCACCTCTGGCTGCGGCCGTGGGCTAGGGCTAGGCTGCTCACAGCCGGCAATGAAATAGCAGCCCCAGCCCTAACCACACGTTCTCTCCGGGATAACGTTTGCCTCATTTTTTTTTGCGTGGATCTCGTTCGACCGAATAAAACAACAAAAATGTGTCGGAGAAGTCCGACGCACCGGCACGACGCGGGCCAGGCGCTGGAACGGCGAGGTGCGCGGTGGAGCAGAGCTCGGCCGAGCTGCCCTGCTTTGAGAGCAGAACAAGCCGAGGAGCGTCCTGCCGGGCTCTGCCGAGGCCGAGCCGCTGCGCCCCTTCCCCCGGTGCGGCTCCTCTCGGCGGGGCCGGCCCCAGCAGCCCGCTCCCTCGGGCTCTGCCTCTCCCGGGCTAGGGCGGGAAGGAAGGAAGGAGACTTTGCAAAACCGCTATGTAGGTTTTAAGGGAGTTAATTTTACGGTTTTACAGACTGAAAGGGACGCATTATTTCAAACATTCCTTCGGGTGCCGCGTAGTTCAAGAGCATTGCGGTTTTTTTCCCTAAAAAACTCAGGTAATCTCGCGTTCATCTGGGTAGAGAAGCTTTCGATGTTGCTTGGGTTTCCTGCAGATTGCACCCGAGACGCGGGCATAAAACCTGTGGCTGTCCCAGGAAAGGGAGATCCTTCCGTTTTGCTTCGAAACACGCCCGGGGTGAAGCTCTCCCTAACGAAGGATTGATGAATCCTTCTCAGACTTGGGGTTATTTTCAGCTCAGTTCGGAAGAACAGCAGCCTGGGTTCCATCCCTGCCTCGTACTCCGCAGCTCCCACCGAGTCGGGGCTCAGGCGGCGGTGGCGGGAGAGGCCGGGCTCGGGGTTGCCCCCCGGGAATCCCGTCGAACCAGCCTGCCCGGGACCTTCAGCGGCGCTGCGGGAGGGAGCCCCGGGAACGCGGGGGCTTCTGCATCCACTCTGTACGCTGAGGAAAGAGCTGTAATTCACCCCCTCTCGCGTCCCGCAAATTAAAGTTACCACAGTCACCTTACAAAATTCTTGGTACTCAGTATTTGTCATTCCTGTAGCCTGCCCATTTACCCTCCCTGGGAATCAAGGGGGATTGCTGGGGGAATGCCCCCAGCCCCCCTACAAACCGTCTCCGTCCCTACTCCCCGTCCCGGACCCCTACAGGCTCCGCTCAGGAACATCGCCCCAAGAAAGTTGCGGGATGTTTCAGTCCTGTGGGATCGGAGACTTCTGAGTGGGTCCCGCAGCCCTTTAGATGTTATCTTAAAGATAACGCTGCAGAAACACCAGAGTCTGGTGAAGCAGAAAGGAGAATGTTCAGTTTGTAAAGCTACCGAAATAACCTCTAAACCACAAGGGAAAGGAAAAAAAAATAAAAAAAAAAGTTTTAGAAAGAAGACGTAGGTCTTTGCTTTGTAGGGTTACAGATTATCTTGTTTCGTTGGGGTTTATTTAAATATATTCATGGGGTTTATTGAAATAAGGAGCATCTCTGACTAAAAAAGCTGTTCCAGAAGAGCTTTTGTTTCTGCAGCCCAAGTTACAGCAGTGGCACACTGGACTGAAATATTTAATACTTTGCGTTTGGGCTGGGATTGAGACCTTTCCTCTTTCACCAGAGTATTGGAACACAGCCTCGGCTTCAACAAATTGCTGGGACTCTTGTGACTGAAACTGTACAATTGAAGCACCCTGCTTAGGAGGGCCTAAGAGGAGAAATCGGGAACAATGGAATCTATCAGGCTGTTGCACACTTACATATGTGTGTATGTACATATGGAAATCCACATAGCACCATTTATAGCCACGTATGACCTTTATCCTTATAAATATGGATCTGGATACATACACACACTCCACTGGATCGATATGGACACTTTAAAAATGTTGGTTATTAGAATGACCTGTCTCACTATTCCATTGCTGTAATCTTTTCCTGAAGTTCTGCCACCATGGCAGGATTCACAGGTACTTTCTTAATGCTACATCTGTGTAGTTGCAGTGACGTAATTATTTCTTTGTTTGATTTTGGTTAAGGACTGTCTGTAAGTTTCTGGATATCCTCTTCAAGTTGCTAGCATCTGGTTCCCAAAAGGCTTTAATACTTTCACCTTGATGTCCAGCTTGTGCAGAGATTTTGCAGATTTTCTTTCTATTTTTCCAGTAATTCATTCTGTTAGGATTTTTTTTTCCCCATTCAACTTACACACAGAGTATCACACTGCCAAATGAAACTTCCACTCTCACCATGTTTCAAATGGCATTTTTAAAATCACTAAAGCTGGGGTTTTTCAGATGTGGCCAGTCAAATATTAGTGCTTCCCTTTTATATTCTTGATACCTTTCTTTTCACGGCCATTGAGTCCTTAGAGCACTCAGAAAAATCAGGGAGATATTAATATGGCTGTGCAAGGCTTGGCATTTCAGCTTGTCACTGAATTTTAGGGGCTGTTTTTATGAAGAAGCCAGCTACACCCTTTCAGTGCCCAGGGACTTTCTTCTGTCACATGCAGTCAATGTCCGTCTCTTTCACGGGAATGTTGGGAGACTGAATTAACTGAAAGTGCTTTTTATTTTCTGATGAAAACAAGTCCTGCTATAGCTGCAAAAAACCATCAATCTATTTTAGTTTATGCCAAGTGGGATTTTCAGTGTGCAGACATAGTCCGAAGAAACAATTGTAGCTTAAAATCTGCTCTGAGGCTGAGAAAACTTGAACCCAAAAGGGTTAAAAAAGTAGTCAACTCTTGTTGAAACATATATATATGGACTTTAAATAGTGGAAATCAATAGCCCTACAAAACCAAAGAACTATTATCTTTAATATTGACCAGGAAAGGTGTCACATTAACAGCAGTTTTACCCTTTGGTAATGATTCAATTTAGCTGCCACTTTCTTTAAAAAGGCAGCACACAGACATACATATTTTTAAAAAACCATATGTAGACATAAACCCCACAATAAGGGTTAATTTATTATAAAATCAGAAAGTAAAGAATAGCCCTTTCCAACCAAGGTATACAAAACAGAAAGAACAGACAGAAATCAATGAAACAGGACCAGGAAGAAACAACTCAGTATTTGAAAATAAAGTGCCATTCAAAGCAACTTCATTGGTCACTTCCTTTCTCCTCCATCAAAGAAAAATATTACCTAAAGATCCTTAGCTGTAATTTTAAATTAAATGGAAATGCAATGTTTAGTAAAAAAAATATTCAAAGTCTGATCCTAATAGGTAAAATATGGATGGACAAGGGTAAACATATTCAATGTTTGAAGTGAATTTATGGCAATGACTAATTTTGCTAGTTAAGACCACACAACAACTTTCTGTCGTTGGGCCTATGGTGCCCTATTGGCTAAAGAAGGAAAAGGAAAGTGTGTTTGTGAAAATCTAAGTCTTTGTAAAGTGAACACCTTTGTTGTTTTGACAAATATTTGGGGAATCTATATAAGGGAGATGGGAAAAGTATTAAATTGTTATTAGCTTCCAGATTACTTTCCTTGCTCCAAATGGAATTAGAAACCTAGTGAAAGAAAGAGACTGAAATTAGGATCACAAAGACAATCACGACCAGCATTTCATATTTTTAATATGGCTCATGGCTTGGGCAGGTGCACACTCTGCTGGGTGAAAAAACATCTGGATGGCCAGGCCCAGAGAGTGGTGGTGGTCTGAGTCACATCCAGTTGGCAGCCACAAGTGGTGTTCCCCAGGGATCAGTGTTTAATACCTTTACTGATGATCTGGATGAGGGAATCGAGTGCACCCTCAGCCAGTTCATGGATGACACCAAGCTGGGCAGGAGTGTTGATCTGCTGGAGGGTGGGGAGGCTCTACAGGGGGATCTGGACAGGCTGGATTGGTGGTCCAAGGCAAACTGTGTGAGGTTCAACAAGGTGAAGTGCCAGGTCCTGCACTTGGGTCACAAGAACCCCTCTGAACACTGCAGGCTTGGCAAAGAGCAGCTGGAGAGAAGGAAAGTGGCCCAGTGGAAAAGGACCTGGGAGTGCTGGTCAACAGCTGGCTGAACCTGAGCCATGTGCCCAGGTGGCCAATGGCATCTGTATCAGCAATGGTGTGGCCAGGAGGACCAGGGCAGTGATTGTCCTCCTATGCTCAGCAGTGGTGTGGGCACACCTCAAATCCTGTGTTCAGTTTTGGGCCCCTCACTGCAAGAAAGATATTGAGGGGCTGGAGCCAGTCCAGAGAAGGGCAACAAAGCTGGTGAGGGTCTGGAGCAAAATTTATGCAGAGCACATGAGGTAGCTAGGGTTGTTAACCTGGAGAAAAGGAGGCTCAAAGGGGACCATACTGCTCTCTACAACTGCCTGAAAAGAGATTGTATCCAGGTGGGGGGTAGGTTCTTCTCTCAGGTAACAAGCAGAGGTATAGAATAGTATAATATAGTATAATAGTATAATAATAACTGTTCTATAGTTAATAGAATGAGAGGAAATGGTCTCAAGTTGTACCAGAGGATGTCTAGTTGGATATTTCTCCACTGGAAGGGTTGTTAAGCATTGGAACAGGCTGCCCAGGGAAGTGGTTGAGTCCCCACCCCTGGAGGGGCTTAAACAGCTTATGGGTGTGGCACTTGGGAACGCAGTTTAGTGATGGACCTGGCAGTGCTGGGTTGGAGGCCAGACTACATTATCTTAGAGGTCTTTTCCAACCTAAACGATTCTATGATTATTTTTGCATAGGGATCTCCAAACAGCTCTTCATAAATGCCTGCTTTTTCACCCTTCAATAAATTTAGTAAGGGATGCCTAGCACCTTCTCCCTGGTTTTAAAGCATCATTGCCTAATCACGTACAGATTTGTGCCCATAGCCATCCTGACAGTCACACAATAGAGAGGTGAGAACATAACGAGATCCATGTCGTGGGTGTGACAGCCACAGGTCTGGGCAGTTTGATCCTATTTGTATTTACAGATCTGTTACAGACAGTTTTAAAGAGCTGATTTTGGCTTGCTTCTCCTGCTTTGTATGAGAAATGACTATTAAAAAAGCCTGGATTCAGCAATCACAGTAATTAAAATTAGCAGGTCAAATCCAGTAGAACAATGTTCTGCTTTTTTATTTTCTTGTGTTAAAAAGTACAATTTCATCATGTGAAGGCCCTGATAAACTTCATGCTGCTCAGAGCTTATGATGTCAGAGCTATGAAATATTTCCTGCTGATAACATAATAGCTGAGAAATATGAGTTTTGGAAGGTTTGGGGTTTTGTTTGCTCTCTGTGCATTTGGTATGAGGCGTACAGTGGGAAAACAATTAACTCTAGGGGCTGAAAAAGTGAATAGCAGTGGGCTACAGTGTAATTGCAGAAACAATGAGGAATTTCACCTGGTATTATTTGTGACAGCAATCAAATAGCAAGGCCTAGCAGGGAACCACATATTAAATAACTGCGGTGACGGGCAAGTCTGCTATAAAAATAAGCAGAAAGCGGAACGGGGACGACATATGTACTCTCTGGGAAGGTGAGAAGATAGCTATAGGGTTCCCCTCCCAGGGAGGGCTCGGGCTTGCTAGCTGCCCGCCCCGGTTCCCACCAGCATCCCACTGCTACTGGGGGCGGGATGGAGCCGGCGTCTTCCCTTCCAGCCGCTCCGCACAATTTCTCGGGGTAACCGGGGCGGGAGAGGAGCCCAGCGGAGGAGGGACCGCCAGGGGAGAGTACCCCGAAGGTGCCCCCGCAAGCGGTCGGGGTCCGTGGCGGGGCCTGCGGGGCAGCTGCAGCCCCGCACGGCTCCCCCGGGCGCTCCCCGGTGCGAGGGCCGGCAGCAGCCGCCCGGGCGGGGCGGGGCGGGCTGTGGGTGGCGGGGAGCGATCCCGCCATCCCGGCCAGGAGCTCTGCCCAAGGCCAGCTTCTCACACGCTGCCCCGCAGGCAGTTTCAGGCTTGGGGGTGGTGGTAGAGGGGGAGGAGGGGACATGCTGGCCTTTGCCTCTGTACCCGCTCTTTTAACCAGTTTCGAAACATCGCTGCCAAATCTTCCGACCTGAGGACCGACCGGGCACACCTCGCCCCCCGCCGCTGCTGCGGGGAATCCCGGCAGAACCCGCTGCGGCCCCGCGAGTGAGCCGCGGCGGGCAGGGGGGCATGGCATCCCCGTGCCCATCCCCATCCCCATCGCCAGAGCGAGATCCGGCGGGCGATCCGGCCGGATTAACGCCGGGCGCTTTGAAATCCGGGTGCCGCAGTGATCCTGGGTCGGGGTGCTTAGGGCTCTCCTTTCAGTTGTTAATTCCCACTAAGCGTTTGTAAGTACCTGAGCTCACAGACCTCCGCGCCTTCAAAACAAGGGCATTCACGCAAATAGCTCCAAAATTACCCATCTGGGTACCGGCAAGACCAAAGGCACAAGGCAGCGGAGTCGTTAGAAAATAATTGAAGCAAATGGGCACTTTCTTTGCCACGTGAATTTCAGCTGGGAATCCCGTTGACAGGAGCGGCAGTTTCAAAGGTGTCCGCACCTGCGGGGCCTGCGCCCGCCGGAGCGCGGAGCCCGGGGGGTCGCCGGCCGGGGGAATGGGGTTGTGCCCCCCCCCGCTCTGCTTAAATGGCCAAAAAAAAAAAAAAAAAAAAAAAAAAAAAAAAAAAAAAAAAAAAAAAAGAAGCCATCAAAACAACTTCCATCAGAAAAAACATTAGCTAAGGAGGAAACGGCTGTGGACACCCTGGTGGGATAGCTCCTCCTCACTCCGGGCAGGAGGGTTCCCGTCATTGGTACCAGTCCTGCACAATTGCCCTCCTCGGTTTTGTTTGTTTAGCAGCTGAGATTTGGAATATACACAGCAGAAGGAGTTATCTTCCATTATGAAGAAATAAAAAAAAGATGTGGCCTACATCTTCACCCCCGAGCCCACCCAAAAAACCCCACACCCCTCACAACAGAACCACCACAATTTGCTTTTCGGTGACACAAGGAGGATGTGAACTGAGTGATCCCTGCACCACTTCTCTCCGAATAAGTTCAACGTGAAGTATGACCTCTGTGTTTTCTAGTATTGACGACTGTGTTGATTTCTAGCACATTAGTGAGGGGAAATTTTAGCTTGAATAATTTGAATTTTTTAGATGAGTACAGACAAATTAGCAATTACCGTCACAGAGAATCGGTAAACCGTATCACAAATGCATACTCTTTTCATATTGCTTTTTTGGTTTCCTGTTTTTCTGGGGTTTGTTTGTTTGTTTCGTTTTTACTTTTTTTTTTCCTTTTACCACTGTTCACATCTCAGGCAGTTACGGGTTCTCCTGTTGCCCACGACCAAGGATTGAAGGGTAGAAAAGGATGTAACAACTAGGAAAAGGATCTAAATGAAAATACAGCGCCCTTAAGATACAACCCATTAGAAAGTAGCAAGGAACTTGGTGTGAGCAGTCAGACCCTGATGTCCACATGGTGGCGAGGCCTCGGTAAGCATAATGTTATCATGGTAACATTTCTGCCTAGTTCACACACTATTCCGCCCTACTAAGGCTAAAATCCCACCTTCCAATTTCTCTTATATGTAGCCTAAGGCATAGGGTTTGACAGCTGGGGAACAACAGGGCAGGTAAAATACAGAGCCTCGGGATGATGATAGAAAACAGGGGCCGTACCCTTCCATCCTGCAGATGTCTTCCCAAGGCTGTGTTCCTGCTGCCTGCAGGATGGATGTCCTTGGCTCCTGAGAGGAATGCCTGCCTCTGCTGCTCCTCCTCCCAGCCGTTTCTCCTAAATGACACGTGAGAGCGAGTCAGAGATAAGCAGTCGGCCCGTCAGATAGCACAGCAAAGCAAAGGACACGCTCTTCCTTCGGCCCAGGAAGAAACGAGAGCAGGAGCTTTTTACCCGTGGGGCAGATGGTGGCCACCAGCGGAGCAGAGCACGGGCCACTCCTCCCCCGGTCACCGACCCTTGGAAGAAAGAGTGGGATGCCACAGGGTCTGTGCTGTGGTGACAGGAGCAGTCAGGGCAGTGAGCAGTGATTAGGGAGTGACAGAGTTGGACCCAAAGGAACTTTGCCGAGCAGGTTAAGCTGTGTTGTGTTTGCGTTTGAGCCGCTGGCTGAATTGGGATACTGGCGTGCTCCTGCCAGGCAAGTGCTCTTAGTATCCAGCCCTCACCATTTATTTCATCCCTTCTCTCCATGGGGTGTAGTCGGTGGGAGGTTCTAAGGAATGGATTTTTAATACATTGCCTGTCTCTGAATGCTAACAACTCTGGAGACTATTTGATGAAAGGTGGATATTAGCAGACCCTGAGTAGAATAAATGCTGTTTAAAAATCCACATTATTTGAAAAAAATAATAAAAAATCCTGCTGCAAATGTGGAAAACCATCCCGCCAGGCAGCCATTACACAGGTTTCAGAAAAAAAAAAAAAAAAACAAAGCAAAGCAAGCCTGCGTTTCCATCCAGTAGCAGAACAGCTCTGGAAGTAATTGTCCATTTTTTTGTTTCACCTTTCTCCTCCCGAGGTTTTGGGTCTTGCCTGTCACATTTCACCATCGACCAGAGCTCACTGAGGAGCTGTGGGGTGGGTGGTGCCCCCGAGGGCAAGACCCATGTGGGGAGCAGCACCAGCACCTGCTGGGGGGACACCAGTGGGCACCACCGTGAGCTGCTGTCCCGGTTCGCTGAGCACTCCGCCGGTCCCTGGGGCTCCCCGATTCTGGAGAAAGTGGCCAATTATTTTTCTGTCTGAAAGAGTCTGTGATGTGGCAGAGAATGACAGCTCCAAGGGAGAAAACACCTCTTCATTAAAAAGTGCTGCTAAGCACACTGAATGTCCAGATCCCAGCACCCAGTTGCACAAAGGTTAGGATGAGAGCCAGGAAATTATGCATTTTCACAGATATTTTTGTACACACACAAACACACACACAAACACACATGTATGTGTGTACAATGTACATAAAGACACACACACACACACAAAAATATCTACAGGCTCGCTTTCAACACAGGGTGGCCAAAATCTTTTAAATTCCTATTGAGACAAAACCCCTGCTGAAGTCAAGTTTTGCTATCAGTTTTGATGTGCTAGGAATCATCTGGAAGAAGAAAAAGGAAAAAAAAAAAGAAAAAAAAGAAAAAAAAAAAAAAAAAAAACAAAAAAAAAAAAACGAAAAACCAAAAAAACCCCACTCCACACCAAATTGGTTACCAAATGCAAGAAGAGAGTCAGCTTTATGGAAATAAATTATAAGACATTTGTTGAGGGAAATATTAAACAGAAAATCTCTGGTTTGCACACCTCTCTTTGAGAGACCACAGGAAGAGAGGGCCAAGCTGCTACATTTTGTAGGTTTCATTTTATTTAATTTCATTTTGGTGATTTAATGATTGCAGGAATTCATTTTAACGAATGAGAAAAAAATTCCAAAAAAAGATACAAGACACATATGAATCATGTGACAATGAAGAATTGGGTTTCCTGGTGAGGCACACGGTGTTGTAGAAGAGAACCACTGATACCAAAGAAAGATCAAAATGCAAACTGCATTTTAACAGCCTTCTTTTTCTTTTCCTTCAGAAATTCTGAAAGGCTGAGAAGACATTCTAAGGAAAAGGTGAGAGAAAAAGTGGTGACATCCATGTCTACCACAAGTAAGCAAGGTAGAAATAATAATTTCCACAATGGCTCTGTAGAAGAGTTCAGGCACCAAGATGGACAGAAGCAACCCTCAGCCTTACCCTAACTCCTCATGACCCAGCAGCTCTCCTCAGCCCAGCTCCCTGGCTGCCTGCATTCATGCACTGAGCTGCCTGGGCTCAGCAGCCTGCTGCCTCTCTCCCCAGTTACAAGCCTGACCCAGGAGGTTGGCCCAAGTAGGATGCTCAGAGCATCACACCAAGGTTGCTTTGCAGATGAGTCCCACTCCCTCTTGCTCACATATTTCAGCAAAGCAGGAAGCAGACAGAGTGAGGGGAGGGCAGCAGGGGACCCTTTGGTTATGGCTATCCATTTTTTATAGGGGGATATACTGAGATAAACCACTACCAGTTCCATCAAATCTGGGGCAATATTCCAGGGGCACAGTGATGAATAAGGAAGGAGATAGATTCCCGTATTTGTTGTTCAGAGCTGGGCACTGAGAAATGTGGAAACCTTGTGCTGACAAAATAGTTAAACCCTTGTGACTTTGAATATGCTGTTATTTACTGACATGTCAGAATCACTAAACAACATTTTTCTAACCTTTCCTGCAGTTTTATTTTGAAATTTCCTCCTCCCTGTGTCCTCTCACCTGACCATATAACACCTTCCTCAGCATCCTAAAGAATCTGCAGCAAGGCAGAAATGCTTGAGATACAGCACATAACTTCTTCTCATAAACAATTTACAAACATAGCCATTTATTTTCAATAAAGATTTTAAGCCCCAATCACATATTTCCAGTAGAACTTTTAATTCTACAACAGTGCATCTTTGTTCCCCTGTTGCAATGCAGAACTGCTGGGTTTTATTCTGTGATATTCGTATTTGATTGTTCTCTGTTTTAAATGTGCACAAACATAACCATAATATGATAGTGCTTTTCCATGCTTAGCATATTCATCACCTTATTTTCCTCTCAACTTCTTGATTTGCATGCAAGAAATCTGTTATTAGAGAGAATGCAATCTGCAAGCCAACAAATCCTGCCCCATGGGGAGAAGGAGTCAAAATGGTACACATAGCTCAGATGAAGAATATGAAGTATGTACAAGAACTGGATCCTGCATCATATGAAAGGCCCACAGTCCAAGTGCAGTGTGCCAGGTAGAGAATAACTATTGCAAGAAGCAGTGAAAAGACTCTGGTTGCAGTTCCACCAGGTATTGGCTTTATTGACAGAAGCAGACCACAAAGTCTCCAGCTCCCTGGAGTAGGCTGCCTGCCTACTCCTATGACTCAGGTCTCTGTCCCTCAGTCTGTATGAATATTTGGAAGGCTGGGCTGCAAATCAAGCTTTGAGGGTAGTACTACTTAATAATTACCTCCTCCCAAAAGAAAAAACCTGTGATTTTAGCCTTGATTTTTTTCATTTGGTGATCAGTGCAATCTTACCAACAGCTGCATCAGCACAATGAAGGCAACAAGCCACATTCCAGGAACAAAAACAAAACTGTAGGGTAGAAACTTCCTCCACTGGTTTCACGGGCATCCTGTTGAACCCTCTCTCGCAGATGAGCGGGGGCAGGTTGCCCAGGCTGTTGCCTGTTACCTGCCTTCAGCACCCAGGGCCAGGGCTCTGTGCTCAGCAGGGGTGGATCTATGCACTGCTCAAGCACCCGTGGTGCTCCTCTGACCCGGTTTAGGCTCAGGCATGTGGTCACATTTCTGTCAAACTGGTCCACAATCCCATCAGAGGTTTAGCCCTCTGCAGGCGAGGAGGCAGCACCTGGCTCAGGCCAAGGGCTGCTGGTGCAGAGTCAACCTGTTGCCGTGTTTTGAAGAAATCAGAGCCCAGGCATGAGTTTACTGACCAACAACCTGAGGCCCACAGTGCCTCTGATTTAGTACTAAGAACCTTAAAACCAGATTTGTGGAACCATGGTCTGATGGGCTTGCAGCTCCTAACCCACGGTAGCATCCTAAGGCATACAGACATAAACGACTATTTTCTTGCAAGTGTTGTACCCTTGACTCTGGCTGTCTGGCAGCTGGTCTGGCCACACAGCACAGCTGTATTTATGGCAGGGGCTGGGGCAGTAACACTGTCAGGCTTCCTAGCTCCAAGCAGAGCAGCAACTAGAGAGCTAAATCAGTCAGCACTGGTTTCTCTCCCCAGATTTGATCTCAAACACCCAGGACAGAGGCAATTACACCTCTCCGAAACAGCTCTCCACTGCCTGCCTTCCTCTATATTCACTTGCATAAAACCCAGAGTCAAACATTTACCAGTTCAGAATAGTAATAGGCAGTGGCAGATCACGCCTAGTTGCACTTTCTGTCTCTCTCACCAAAGTGTAATCTAGTGGTATCTGATATGGCTAAGAGCTAGAATGATGATTTACTATGCTTGGTTAGCATAAATCAGCTCAGGCTGCTGGATGTTCACAACATTTTGCTTTGGGGCATGCCCTTTTCATCACTCCTATTCCCAGCTGTGGCCTGGTCAGGTAGGCTGGTCCAACCATTGGTGGGATCTCTTATAAGCCAGAAACCTAAATTGCTGCTTAAAATTCATGCTCATATCCCAATTCTAACGTGGTTGTTCTAGGGATTATATGCGATGCTGCAGGGGCCAAAACCCATCGCAGAGGGGTGAGGTGACCCCATGAACTCCTATGACCACTAAAGCATGCTGAAACCAAACTTGCAAACTTCTGTAGCTGCATTTTGTGCCCATTACCTGAGCAAAGGCTTTAACAAACTTGTTATTGAATTTTCTCCCCATTATCCAACCTCTCCTTCCAAGTAAGTATAAGTCTGCCAGACTTATTTCTCTGCAGAGATGTGGACTCTGTACAGTGCTACTCAGATGAAGTTTGCCTCAGCCTCTTTATTCAGCTAGTGACAGGTCTGTGTGAAACTCTTTAACCTAATGCAGAGCCTATCTCATTAAGCACCAGTAGCTTTCAGCTGATACATCTAAAGCACCCCTAAAAGCTGACTGAGAAAAGTATGTTCAGCCATATAGTCTTCTGTAAAACTGCAAGAGTTTCAGTAACATACTCTTTTTCCCAGAATATGTTGCAGTTTCCACAGAAAATATTCAAAGGTCTGTGAATTCAAAGATGTGCTCAACTCTGCTGTAGTGAATCGCTAAAAGGCACAGGTGAACAGTTTCCAAAGGAAAGAGGACCACAGTGATGTCCATTAAATCCTGACTGAATACTTGACTAGCCATAGCTTGCTGGTTTTGGAAATTCTGACTTAACAGAAATTGCAAACAGTTATGAAAAACAAGAGGTGGAAATGATGTTTGTAAAAAGAAGCACTAAAAAAATGCTTAGCATAATGCCATTACAAAAATTGAGGTAAACAAAAAGATTATATAAAAGCATTAGGTATAGCCAAACTGCTGTTAAGGCAGTCTGCTTTAAAGCATACACACAGGGGCATTTGAACTGTGACAGCTGAAAAAAATTTCACAATTACATCAACTTTTCAGACTGAACTGTTACTATCATTCACAGGAAAATAAACCATTGAGAGAAAAAAAAAAAAAAAAGTTCCCCCTCATCATATTTCTCAATAGCAATCTGTCCCTTGCTGCCTAAGCAGGTTCCACCCCTAGCACTCCAGCTTCACTTTTCCTACTTCTGGTTTTTCCATGTGGGCAAGTCCATGGTGTAGGCATCCTTACTATTGACTCATGTGGTCTTGTGCCAGCACAGGTCTGTCCCAGCAGCCAGGCTCAAACCTACTTCCCACCTTCCCAGGAGTACTCTGGATCTGTGGTGTCCTGCTGTCCTGCGAGCTGCACTGTCCCTGCTGGGGGTGACCAGGGTGGATGCATGCTGGACAGGCCCTCATGTCATCCCACAACTGCTGGTACCCGTGCATTGCCCCATCAGCCTCCTAGCACATCACATCCAGGGAGCTGGTTTATCTGGTGGTGGTCCATATCCAGCTGGGTTTCCCACAGGCAGCACTGAAGTGTTCCAGGGTATAGAACCAGCTTTTTATGGTCTCAACACTTTAAACTTCTGCTGGAGGAAAAAACAGAGCAGATGGTGCCCGGACTGGGAGCAACTCACCTTTGACGTCTTCTGAAAGCACAGCCTGGCCAAAGGCCACTAGCAGTTCTAAATAGCGAGCACCTACATCTCTGTCCTTTCCTGCTATTACTCTGGCTCTTGTTGCACCAGCCATATGAGAGGGGTTCAGCCACCAGTGCTGATGCTCTGGAATTGAAAATGCGTAATTAGAAGCCAATTATGCTACATTCCAGTGGACAGGTGCAGAAATAGCCATAGGTTGATCTTGGCTGCCTTACCTGTCTTGATTACCAAAATAATTTGTCCTTCTTAACACTGAAATAGGGACAAACAATCTCTCGTAGTTAAATATGTTTTTGAGAATAGTGGTGGCAGTTGAAATACAACATTATAAAACCCCAAACTCTTGGTCATGTAATTCATTTAGAAGAAAAAAAAGTACAGGTTTATTTTCCTACCTTCTCCTTAACCCCTACAGGCTGTGATATCACATGTGTAAATTCAAATTAACACTTCTCCCATCTGGATTTCTGTATATTTAAATTGGAGGCTTGGGATAACATTTTTCTCTTTAGAATAAATACTTGTGAGAAACTACCATGTTTGAGGAGCAATGGGTTGGGCTGCTGACCAGTCTAGTGCCCAGCTAGGAAAACCAGAGCCAACTCTGAAATGACTTTGTCAAGTTGTTTTTTCCTGTTTAGCCTTCACAGCCACTGTCTTTGAAGGCAGGGCACATTTGGTGATAAGGGTTTTTCTGCAATCTTTTAATCCCCTATTTTTACCACAGGCAGGACCTGCTATCTCTGCCTTTTTTTTCCTCAGTCCCCTCAGTGTCCCCTGGGCACTGCCAACAGCATTACCTCCTACCTCTGTCCCATGAGGAACCATGGCAGCTGCTCCACTAACTCCTCATTCAAATCTCCTCTGTGAGGCAGGAGGGCAGGTGTGAGTATAAAGGGATGGGTACCCCTGATGGGAAAACCAAAAACCCAAGAAGAAACCTCCCAAGACACCCACTGCATCAGTAACTGGAGCAGAGGAGAGCATTACCAGAGCTGGGCTGCACTGCCCTGCTGACATCCTTCTTGAGAGAGCCAGCACCTCTACCTGCCCCCTTCACCCTGGCAGATGGGCTGAGCCTGAGTGAGAGCTCCTGATTTGCCTGCACATGCTCCTCTCAGCTGCAGGGAGGTGTTAGAGTGAAGTCCTCAAAAGCAAAAGCATCAGTAAGCAGCACCAGCCTCTCTGCCACACTTCTGCTTGCAGCTTTCCCCAGCTCATCCTTCCCTCACAGCAGGGCAGGAATCAGAGAGGAAACTCTGCTTCACAATTCCCAAACAGATGCTCTGCCAGAAACCCACCAATGAACAGAAACAGCTGCTCTTCAGCTTCCTCCTTGCTCTCACGGGTGTGTAAGAGTCTTCTCCATGTAGAGAAATGGGGAGGAGGTGTCCCCTGGGCTCTGGCTGCCCTGTCCCCATCCCTCTCCTCCCTGGTGCCAGCACAAGGGGCAGGAAGCAGCAATCGCTCAGCAGATTTGCCTCAGCTTGTTTTGGCTGGCTCAGGGGAGGAAAAGCCTCAGAAGTCAATTGGCACAGCTTGAAAGAAAATCCCAGCACCCCCCACCCCCATCCTGCCTGGTCCAGACTCCAATGCCTGTTCCCAAACCCAATGAGCTCTGCTGTATTAAGCTGAGATGCTTCACTAGACTTCAGCTGCTGTGGACCCTCACTCCGTCTGCACAAGGGTAAGGGGAGAGCTGGACTTCCTGGGACTGTCCCAAAACATGGAGCTGGAGGAAATGCTGCTGCTAGTGCCAGGTGGTCAGCATGGGGTGCACCACAGTTTCAGCAGGAGGGTGGGGGGAAGTGACGGGCTGTTTGCTGACACAATCACTTTTTAAAACAAGCTTATGCTGCAAAAGCCAAGACATCTCACACAATGTTTTTCAACATGCTGCTGGCTGCTGTGGTGGCTCCCAACAAGTGCAATTCAGAATGGCTCCACGTGAAGCCACATGTGCGCCAGAGAGTAGCCAGAAACCTGGGGCAGGATGCTGCAACCCTTGGCCCAGAGGTGAAGCTGTGGATGATGGGCCAGGTGGCAAGATAAACCTGTGGGCTTTCAAGGACTCTCCTCCATCTCCACCTGCAGCAGCCACACACATTTTACTAGCATGCTGCAGTGTCATTGCTTGCTCTCAGTAAAGTTTTTACCTGACTGGAACTGCTGCCAGGCCCTTCCCAACCTGAGCTGGTGCCATCAGGCCAGTGGGAATTTGGTCTCCTGTCTTCAATGCAGAATGAATCAGATGCTGCCTCTGTGGATGGCTGGTGTTCCTTCTGCTCCCAATGCATCTGGAAAGGCTCCTTCAGCTGGCCAGGTGGTCATGCACTAGTGTCACACAGCCCACATGTCCCCATATGCCATGGGACAGCCACGGTGCAGAGCAGTGTGCTATCACTGTGAGCATGGCAAAGACTCCAGCAGCTCTTACCCCTGTTGGGTCTCAGCCAACAGCTGCACACCTGCAATATGCAGAGCCCAAGGTCTTGACTACTTTCATGCAATCAGGAAAGAGGAATATGGACATCATGGACAGTGGGAGAGGATGCAGACTTTTCATACTGGTATCACTACCTGTAGAACATATAAGTTGCAGCATGTTTCTGCACATTGTGCAGGTCACATTTTTTCCCCAAAAATGAAGCCCCAAAAGAGCTGAAGTTGATGAATTTCTGTCTCAAGCGGTGATCCCATTCCTCCAACACCCCACTCCTCCCTTTCACTGTTTTTGTCTCAAAGGCTCCGTCCCACACTGAACTCCTGGTTGTTCATGTTCATGCGGCCCTTTAATTCACTCAGCTGATGAAGAATCCTCAGTGTGATTTTTCTGTGACCATTCCCATTAAAATCGTGACTTTTTCTGTGTTAACATTTTGCAGAGTTGAGTCACAGCAGGGTCTGAGGAGCAGATTGGGCAGGTGGAGAAGAGAAGGGATGAGTGGAAGGAAACAGGACATCCTCCTGCTGATGGCAGAGACCAGGTCAGTTTGCATCACCTCAACTCCTCTGATTAAACCTATTTTAGAGAAGCAGCTTTGTTGATTTTTAAAAAATTATTTATTTTCATTTTAGAAGATCAGCTTACCACACACTTCATCACTCTTCCTTCAGACCTGATGTTTTCCTTTAGAAAATGCTCTTGCTCAAGCTGGAAGACCATGCTTTATGCAGGACTGACTAACAAATCCTATGGCTTGTGTTGCAGAGAAGGCAGTTTAGAGGCATTCAGAAGTGATTGCCAGCTTAGCCAGCCAAAGGTACCAGGTAAGGGCATAATTCTACTGGATGTACTCAGTACTTTGCAAAAGCCAGACCTCGGTGTCCTGCTCACAACTCACTGCCAGAAGAAGTATTTACTGGTTTTCTTGAACTCAGATAAGTCTTTCTGTGGTTAATCAGTAATATCTTGCACTTCTTGAAAGATGTGCTCTTATCAGCACTCCAGCCCTTCCAGCACTGTTTCCAGTTCCTTTCTCTGATTCATTCTTCATTATTGTCAGGGGGAGCTGAGACACCAAATGTTAAGTATTGCAATTATTGTGTGTTGTTACTTATCATGGGTCGTTACTGTGCATTGTACTTGGACAAGCCTGAATCCCCGGGATTGGAGGCACCTTTAAAAACCCAAAACAATCAAGCCCATCAACAATTTATCTATATGTTTGTTAGTACAATGGAATTTGATCCAAAATAGCATACAATGCAAAGACCATATGTCTTCAAAAGAATTTCCTTTCGACCACACACATAAATGTCAAATTATTTGATTAAAGGAGCTGAGATTCTGCATTTAATTTATTCCTGGCCTACTGCACGTTTCATCACATGCAAATTTTTTTTGTGTTTTTGGTTTTTTTTGTTTGTTTCTTTTTGTTTGGTTTTTTCTGAGGAGAAATGAAAATGTTTTTGCTGTGTTGTTCTATTCACTATCTCCTTAAGCAAATTGAAAAATCATTTTGACTTTGCTGGGACTTTGAATCAAGTTACACAAATCTGCTGATTTTATTAGGCAGTTTGGGTCTGACAATAATTTAAAGCACCTAACAAGGTTGCCACCACTGAGTGCTGTTCATTTGACATAAATAGTGCTCAGGTCTGCACTGATGACATATTGGGCTGTAGGTCCAGCATTGTTTGACTGGCTCTTACTCCAGCTCTGGGGAAGGCAACTGCAGTGCATACAGGAGCAGGGAACCCACAGTAGAGCTAACTGAAAAACAAGCAGAGAGGTGGGAAGCATCAAGTTCATGGCATAAGCAAATACTCTACAAATCATCAAGAGACTAAGTGGATGGCCACAAAGAGATTTTTGTCAAGGGTTTTCTGCAGCTAAAATCAATTCATTCACTTCATCTGTTTTGAACATACTGGAGATGCAGCTAAAGATGTCACAAATGGTTAGAGTTGCCTGGAAACCTTCAAGGTGTCAATTGACCATATTTTTAGGTGCAGGAATGTTACATGGACACACCACAATTTCACCAGTGATTTGTTTAAAAAACGAATGGAGTCAGAAACCTACAAGGGAATAAAAATATCAGGAGAGTGAAGCTGAGTTGAAGCAGGGTAACTCAAAATCAATATTTTGCTTTTAAACTCTTAAGGGGAGGCCCAGGAGGGCTGCACTCATTTTGTCCTCCTTCCTTATTGTCCTGGGAGGATTGGCTGAGAAGTGACAAGGCTGCTCCGTACTTACTGCAGGACATTCCTCACTAACAAGCCACTTGTTAGAGTATTTGCTTCCCTGTCCAGGGCCTGGCTTTTACTAAGCAGCATCACACAATGGTCAAGCCAAATTTGAAACTAGAGATGGAAAAGGGGCTCCTCTCTTTTTGATGTAGGAATATGTTGAATGCCCCTCTGTCCACAAACTCAGATCTCTACACGAAAATGGGTCACTGAATCTCCAGCATCTTCAGCACAACCCCGAGGGTTTGCATTCAGGGAGTAAATTCAATCTGAGGTTGCTCCAGAGACTGAGCTTGTGGTGAGGGGAAGAAGTGGCTGTGTAAGTGAAACCCGCCCCTTTTGCTCGTGATTATTTTTCTATGGCTTTGTCTAATACAGGAGGGAAAGGAGGCAAAAGCTTGTAGGTATTTTTCTAAGTAGAAGTGGACAAAAGGCCAGGAAACTTCTGGGGTCCCATTTTCTGTAGTTCTTAAAGTGTAAAAAGAAATGTCTAGAAATTATTATAAGGTCCTTAGATGCTTGAATCCCAGACTGGCTCTTTGGGACCACATATACCCAGACAAAGCACAGCCACACAGAGGGATGGGTTTCTCCAGGATCATAGGTTCAGGAAATTCGCAATGGTCAAGACAAAGATGATGCATTGAAAAATTCAGAATCTGTGCTCTCATGTGGTTGTGTTTGCTGAACTCAAACAGCTGAGTGAACTACCCATCCCCTCACCAGGCTGAAAGAATGTCTTGGGTTGCAATGCAAGATGTAACCAAAAGTATGTATCCTATTATCATCTGTTGAAACCAGCTGGGGAGGTGTTTTTCTCTTCTATGATCCATTCCTTGTGACTCCAGGGGGGGAGGGGGAGGGTGTGATATGTAGCTGCGTGGGGCCAGTGTGTTATTAGCCCCACGAAGGTGTGTTCAAGCTCTGAGGGTTGCCAGCAGCCTCTCAGAAATAGCTTATAAAAATTAGCAGGACAGCATGATCAGAGGTGTTTGGAAAAGCAAAAAGGTTTTAATTAAAGCAAAAATAACAAACTATACAAAACAAAAGAGTAAAAGCTGTGCATGGTGCAGAGAGGTCCCTTACACCTGCTAGACACCCGAAAAATGCATTGAGAAACTCCGGGCTCTCTCTTAAGTAGTCAATAATCTAGCAGGGGTTTTGGCATGCTGCCCAGGAGAAAATAGCTACATTTCTTGAGGAGCAGTACAAGGATCCAACAAGTGCCTTTGTCCTGGCACTGGGCCACTTACCATGAAAAGAGCAAAGAAGTTTCTTGTTCTTTTTGCTTAAAAGTTCAGGGATGAAGCTTACATTTTTTCCTAATATGGAAACATCTGCTAGGTGTGGGGGTGCACCGCAACACTGGTATCTTCTGTTAATGAGCCAGCTGTTAAAACCAGGTGGGGCAGTGTTTCTTTATCTCTTCCAGGACCCATCCTCCCTCGGGGGATATCTTCTGTTAATGGGCCATTAAGGCTCACTGCATGATTGATAAAATCACATTGTTCCACTGAGGGATGCTCCACCCAGTGAGTGGAGCCAAGCATTTCTACCTGGATAAAACTTGTGATTCAGAACACCAGGACAGCCTGTTTTCCACTGGATTCCCAGAGGAAGACTGGACCCATTTCACCATGTCTTGGGTTGTGGACCAGGGGTGTGTATTCTATTTTCATTTGTTAAAAGCTGTTGGGGAGATGTTTTTTTCTTTATCTCTGAGAGGGAGAGGGGCAGATGCCTTTTGATAATAGGCCAGCTGTTCAAACCAGGTAGGGCATTGTTTCTTATCTCTTTCACCACCAGGGGAATATTTTCTGCTAATGGACCATTAAGACACCCCTAAAAGCACACATCCCCAAAATAGACTCTCCACATTACATCATCCTATTGTGAGATGCTTCACCCAGTGCGGGGAGCCAACCATTCCTACCTGGATAAAACCGAGACACAGGAACAAGAAAGGATCTAGCTTCACCCAATTCCTGGAGGAAGACTGGATCCCTTCTCACCATCACTGGACCCCTTCTCATCACTAATTGGACCCTTGTTCTACAGGTTCTATTCCACCAGAACCATCTCTGGCACTCCAGGAGGACTCACTTTTGGACTGCTTCCAACACCCTGACCAACAGGGTGTCAGGTTGTAGCTCTGACTCTGTCAGGATTTTCCAAAATTGTTGTTTGTTTGCTGGTTTGGTTGGGTGGTTTTGTTTTTCAACTACATTTGTATTGTTAGTATTCCTAGTAAAGAACTGTTATTCCTATTCTCAAATCTTTGCCTCAAAGCCCTTAATTGCAAAATTATAATTTGGCAGGGGTGAGGGGTTTACATTCTCCATTCTAAGGGAAACCCCAGCTTTCCCTGGCAGATACCTGTCTTTCCAAACCAAGACACACCACCACTGGACTTTCACAGGAAAACTATGCCCTTCTACAGAATCATCTCTCCTCCAACAGAACCACATCTGTCACTCCAGGAAGACTTAATTGGACTGCTACCAACATGCTGGCCAACAGGGTGTCAGATTGTATTCTGATTCTGACAGTGTTTTTTTGTTTGTTTGTTTGCTCGGTTTTTTTTGTACTACTACATTTGTATTTTTAATATTCCTAGTAAGGAACTGTTATTCCTATTCCCAAATCTTTGCCCAAAAGCCCCCCATTTCAAAATTGTAATAATTTGGAGGGAGGGGGTTTACATTCTCTATTCCACAATAGGCTCCAGCTCTCCCTGGCAGACACCTGTCTTCCCAAACCAAGACAACGAAACATAAGCAGATTTTTTTTTCCTCCCTTAAACAAGGACTACTTTAGACACCAGTTGCTGGCCAGCTGAAATTGTGGATGGACCATTAAAGACTTCAGTTTACCAATACCCACTTGTGCAGCCCTCTCACCTCTGCAGGACACAGAAAGGGTCCTGCAGTCCTGCAAGCCCTGTCTTTGGTATCACAAGGGGACCATGATCATGGCAGAGCCTCTTTCCTGACCCATGAGGCAGCAAACACACCATGAGCAGGGCTACAAAGGAGAATGGGGGGACAGCAGAATAACAGCATGTAAATCTACAGTCATCCAGCACCAAACTCCAGAAACTATTTTATCTAAGTCCTAAGTTGACAGAAGTTAGGTGCCCTGTGACTTTCAAAGCTCTGGACTTTACAAAGCTCTAGATCATTACAAAAAAGCAGGGCAAGCGCTCAGCCATCCCTTTGGACTCTTTGCAATCCAATAAACCAGAATCAGCACAAGCAGAGGATAGAAGACTCATGGTCCTTGTCCCTGCTCTGCTTGGTCCACAGCTATCCAGTTCAGTACAAAATTTGCCTTGGGTTCAAGGTCACCTCTTGAAGGAACATTTCCAGAAACATCTATTGCAGGAGGCACAAATATAAGTGAACCCTGAGCCTTGAGATCAACACCAGAGCAGGGAGTGAAGGCTGTGTAGTATCTTGGGAAGCCAAGGTTCCTTTCTCCTTGCCCTGTAAAGGCAAGGTGCTGTGAGGCAAGGAGAGCCACAGCCATGGGATTTAGTTACTGAAGAAGTTCAGGCAGCATGTGACAAGTGAGCTTGCTGATACAGCTGAAGCACGGAGCTACACAGTCTTTATCCATCCAAACTATCCCTGGCTGTGTGTAGTTCAGCTGCCCTGAGGACAAGTGAGGCTGGCTTTCCTGATGGGACGCCTTCAGCCAGCGCAGGCTGCAGTGCACTGCCACACTGCCATTGGGCATTTCTCACTCACTGTGCCCTGGAGATGGAGGGGTGCCTTGGGAGCTGTCTTCTGTTTGCAACCAAAAAAACCCCCAAAAAATTCCAGAGGGAGGATTCGCTTTTTTTTTTTTTTTTTTTTTTTTTTTTTTAATGAGTCCTTCCCCCAGCGGTGCTGCCACTGGAGGTTTTATTGGCCCAGGAAGTCCCCTCTGTGCTGCCAAGTGGACCACGTGCTGGACTTCAGATCTCTCAGAGAGGAGAGGGAGAGGACAGATGTGTGCTGCAGTGCTACCTCATTAACTCATTTGTTTAAAGCCCACAAATAATTCACTTCCATGCAGATGGAAATCCAAACCTCCCCCATTCCACTTAGATGTGTATTCTCCTGACAGATACGGCAGATATGTGTTGATCTGCTCAGTTAAAAACTTCAAACCCCTAAAATTCTGGTCTTTGACCCCACCCTAAAACTAATTTGAACTATTCTCAGCTGATCTGGAGTTGAAGGAGATGGCTTTTGACTGGAAATACCTTATCTTTAGATAGGTAATGGTTGTTAATTAAACCAGTAAAAAGACATTAGCCTCTGCTTACTGAAGTTTTAGCCAGTGAATTAACAAGTAATCCATGGTGTACTTTTAAATGAAGAGGTTCTCATGGAATAATACAATCCCAGAATCAATATCCTTTTTCTGTGAGATCTGAAAAATTAACCCTGCAGCACAGACTGAGAGTAATTTCTCCTGCACAAAGCACACATTTCTAGAATTTGCTTTCTCTTTAATACAGATATACAACTCATCCAATTCCAATAATTATTTCAGCAGTAGTAGATAAAAATCCGGAACAACTTGCTAATACAGAAGTCACCACGTGGAAAAAGAAGGGTATGCATGTGTATGTTTGTACATGGAGACTCCCCTCACTGGAATTTCTGTATGAGTAACAACGAGGAGGTGCTGCAGTTGTAACTGCAGAAAGCTTGATAGAAAATGGAAAAGAAGTAGGTGCAAGATTTGACAGTGGAAGAAAAAAATATTTATGGTAAAATACATTGTCTAAAAACTCATCAGCCTCATTGTTTACTTGCAGAAAGAAAAGGATAATTGTGATAATGGAAAATATGGTGATAATACACCGAGAAAAGCTGCTGGGGAGATGGGAAAGGGTCTGGAACAGCCCAGGTAAAACGCACCCAAGGTGGTGCTGCCAAGCACATTCATGTGATGCAGGGAGACCAGGAAGCATTTCTTGTTTAAAGTGTGACATGTTTGGACAGATTCTGTGATGTATACACCACCACCCACCCCCCTGCCCCCGCCCAAAGTTTTCTACTTGAGATTTCAGTCTCCTAAATCATGTGCTTGTGTCAGCCTTTAACATGGGCCAGAGCCAAACACCTCCAGTGAGGTGTTACGGTTTTACTTGCTAATCTTCAATGTCCACAGGCTGGATTCTCTGTGTACTGTCTTCTTTAGTGTCCTTTGCACCAGGGGAAAGTGATGCCAGCTGCAAAAGGCCAGCACTTGACACTTGTTTGCTATCAAAATTGTCTCTTGCAGTGTTAGTCAATAGCAAACTGATTCCACAGGAAGTTTTCCCATTGACTACAAACTGGAGAAAGCCACATTCAACTTAACAAATTCTGCCTGTGAAAAATCATATACAGAATCACATTTCTCTTTTTGCAAATTAATCTAGAGATCCTAGATCTCTCTGATCTCTAGAACTTTCTTTGGAGGTTTATTCCTTCTGTAGATTCCTGAAAAAAATGAAAAAAAAAAAAACCCAACCCCAATCTTTATCTATATTTAAAATTACCATTTCCCTGTCAAATGGTGCATTTATTAAAAGGCTGTGACACCTGGAAAAAACATTCTATCTGCACAGAGAACCTCAACCACTTCACTTTGTAATGAAGAAACATCAGTGCGTCAGGCCAAGAACTTCTGTGAAGTTCTACTTCACAGAACTTAGCAAACTTGCTGGAGTTTTTCCCATCAAATTTTCATGGCCACTCTCCTTTCAAACAGTATCAGTGTCTTTTTCCTCTCTCCCTCTCTGTCTGTTGCATGCATAGATTCCTATGACTAAAATCAAGCCAGCAGAGGTACAGTACATTTTTATACCCTAATTAAGATTTAAAATTGATTCTGAAATTTCACATATAGCAAAAAACCTGAATGTGATCCTCAGCTATTAAACCCCCTCTGTGTTTCTAGTTACTGACTTTGAATGTCCCATCCAATATTTGCTAAAATAAAGCTACCAAAGGTCTGTTTCCCCCCTCCTTTACCACCTTAGCTACAATGGGTGGGCACGTGCTTAGGGGAAGGTGAGGAAAAGCAGGGGGCAATCAAAGCTTTGAAGTGCACAGACACAGCTACAGCTGAGACCTTGACCTGTCAACATCAGGCAGCTCCAGTCAGACAAGGCGTGACAAGGAGATTGCACAGCACCCTTGCAAAGGGCACCTGCACCCAGGACTTGCCTCTCTGTTTACCGAGGAGCCACCACAGCAGCAGGGTGAGAGCAGGGGCACAACCTCATTCCCCCAGATCTACCAAGTTCACAGAGAAGAGAGACGCGTATTAGCATTTAAATGGGCTCTGCAGCATGTTTGTTGGTTTTACACATCTGGCTCAGGGAGGGCAGCAGCTGGGATGACTCCAGACAGAAAATACAGACTTCGGTGCTTCAGAGTCCCAAAGCCTCCTTCAGCAAGTGGAGTTCATAAGCCTCCTGGCAGCTCCAATTATGATATCCTCACTCATAACAAGCAGTACCTTACTCCAGGGGAAATCTCTTTGATTTTTAATTTAGCCTAAGTTGTCACATAGGTGTAAGACACCAAGACTCAAAAGTTCCTGGAGAGTTAGAGAATACTGGTATTTGCATTTGAATCTCAGCTGTTGGCTTTAAGTGTGAGGGAGGAGAAGGGACACAGTCTCCCCTCTTCTTCCTACTTACACTTCTTGCATATGTTATTTTGGCAAGAAAAGGAATTCTGGAAGAGCAACAAATGCTGGGGTAGGTCTCAATGTTTTTAAAGGCTGTCATATTAAAAATGATTTTTTTTTAATTCAGGCATTTAATTCTTTATCTGAGTGACATTGAACAAGCGTAGTTACAATCTGTGATGAGTTACAGAAGAGATCCCTAGTAGTTTTCTGTTCCTGTCAGCCAGATCTCCTGCAGAGCCACTATTCTTGCCATTTTAGCAAGTACAACCCTCATGTTAAAGATAGGAAATGGGGCCATCGAAAAAGTCTCACCCAGTAACAAAGTCAGAAACCGCACCTCTGTCCTGACTCTGCTGTCTGTTCTACCCACCAAGCCATCCTTCTGTCTTGGATGCAGAGAGAATTTTTTGCCTTTTAATCTTAGCCCAAACCTTCAATTTTCTGTTTTACTTCTAGCACTACACGCCTTTGCTCTTCCTTGCGGTGTGTCCTTCATTCAGCCCCACTGCACCCGTGTTTCCCTGCACACAAACACCCTGTAAAAGCTCCTGCTGGTCACCCAGCTGCAGTGGAGATCTGTACAAGATCTGCACAAATGGGGTGTCTGTCCAGCTGCCACTGCTGCTTTGTCCCCCACATTCACTGTGAAGGATCTGAAGAGTTTTCTATGCTGAATGCAAAGTGGAGAGAAATGAAATTAGTGCAAATATAAAGACAGTAGTGTGATTGCATGAATATTTAAGAGTGTGTGTGAATTTGATGGCCAAGTGGCCACCTAAGGGAGAGAGAAAATAAACCCTGACTACACTGCATCACAGGCTGTAATAGCTACAGATGAGAGCCTGCTTTGTATTCCACTTTTTCAGAGGGTAATAAGGAGTCACCTATTTGAAAAGAGATAAACAGGCTGGATCTTCAACCCTCCCATTTGGGAACATTGATGTTTAAAGTGAAATGTTTATTGGCTCTAATGAGGTTGATGCAAAAGGGTGTTGGGTATTTGCATACCAATTTCTAAACCTCCAAAAGAAAGGTGGTGATGTCTGAAAGCATAGAGTGACACCCACAAACACGTCGTCTCTGGTTTCAAAGTAGCACGGTTTAGAAAAAATGACATCTCAGATCTTTTTTTTTTTTTTTTTTAAATGCAAGAGCAAAGAAATTTGCAAAGTAATTAAGAAGCAAATAGCCTAAAACCATCAAGGAGACTAGATTTTTAAGAGTTAAAACGTTGTTGTAGGTTCTCTGGTACAACCTACCATTAGCATTAAAAAGAAAAATTGGACACTTACATGGTAGCAGGCAGAACGAATGGGTTCTATCCTAGACAGTGAGACATACCAGGACAGAAACACTTTGACATTAGAGAATTAACAAATCTGTAAATGATTAGCCAGGAAAAGAAATCTGGCTGATTGTTTGTCAGTTCATTAACCATCCACTGCAAAATATATGGCTATTGTCTCCTGCAGTCAGAATACAAATACAAATAATAAAGATAACAGCCAGAAGAGCTATTTCATTATGTGGATTGTGCACTTGGTCTTGTAAATCAATTTTTGTGTACCTTGTCTCGTTTGCAAGTGATATCTGCAAGGTTAAGAGACAAAGTAACACACATCTAGTATAAGTTGATTAAATCTGGAAAATAGGCTCGCTACCATTTTTTCATCCAGCACTTACATAAGAAAAAGACTAGCTTTGTGTCACAATACAAATCTCAGTGCTTTACCTCTTCTGTGCACAAGTGAAATGAATTTTATTCAGCTAAGCACCTGCCCAGCTTTAGACCTGTGCCTAAGTCCTGTTTTTAACAACTAAACACTGCTTACAGTACTTTGCTGAGTCAGGGATTGGATTCAGTTCTCCCATGGATAGGCAGCCATATGCCAGGCACATTGTGGTATACAATGCTTAATTTCCCAGGGGAGAATAAACCTTGCAGAAATTTTTCTTCATCAGGCCTTTTATTAGACACTGCTAGATCTGAGTCCCAGGAGAACACGTTTTCCTTGGTTCCAATGGCATGTACCCTCCTAGAAAATATAGGAATTGGCTAGGCACACTAGCACCAGAACTGGTACCAATACCAACAGCCAACTAGACCCTTGCTTGCATGTTTATTAACAAATGATCAGGAAAATATGTGATCACCACATATTCCTATTTAACTCAAGGAAAAACCAAACCCACTCCTGAAAGAATAGTGC
Source organism: Phylloscopus trochilus trochilus (assembly GCA_016584745.2). Lineage (NCBI taxonomy): Eukaryota > Metazoa > Chordata > Aves > Passeriformes > Phylloscopidae > Phylloscopus > Phylloscopus trochilus. The sequence goes on from WQNJ02000546.1 coordinate 39,827,563, forward strand.
CTATGATCTTATCTTCTTGACTTGAAATGCCACACTCTCCCAGGGGCACTCTCTCCTTCCCAGGCAGTTGCTGCTGGTGTAGGATGATGTATGTGATGGAAACTTGCTGACTGCTGAGACATAGGTGATGGCTCCCTCTCAAGATCACCCTTCTCTTTTCTTTCATCTTCCATCATAAGATGGAAGATTTGGTATGGTAAGGTTTTGGTGTGGTAAGATTTTTTGAGCCAGGATTTTTCTTGCCATATTTATGTGTAGCACCTACACTGGGTCATGGTGACAGATGGGCACCAGAGACAAAATCCAAACAGTTTAGTTCCTGATTATTTTTTTATTTCTTACTCTAATGTTAAGAATATTATTTGTCTTCCTGCTTTTTCACCTTCCCTTAATTCATATTGAGAAGAATTCATATCCTGAGATACACTTGCATTCAACAGGCCAAGGGAAGGGATCTCCAACAGAGACCACTTTTAGCACAGATTCACTTTGACACACCATAATTGTAACTGTAATTTTAAAGTCAGCCAAATCCCTGGCTTTTTAATCTACAGATTACCTTGCTATGCCTTACCTGCCTTTCAGGAAGGGATGCAAATGGCTAGAATTTTCAAGTTTCTTACTGATTTTCCAGTAAAAAGTAATTTACACAACAGCAGACTTTGTTTATCACCTATACATGATCTATACATAATCAGCTTTCTTATGCTTAGTAGATACAAGGTGGAAGAAATCTGCCAGCTGAAGACAAATGGAATGTAGCAATAAACCAACAATCAAATCAGTGCCTCTAAAAAGGCTTTGGAAAGAAAGATCCACTTGTGGATGGAGAAACAAATACAGCTTAAATATAGCAAAGCAAAAGCAAGACAAAGATTACCCTGAGGGGCAATGGACTCTGGGGTGATAAAAGCTCTGCTCAGTCATCTCTAGGTGCTGCTGCAGGGCAAGACCAAGCAGCCAGAGGGGAAGAAAGTGCTGCTTCAGTCCACTTTGCTGTTGGGAGAAAAAAACACCCATGGAATCATTCATCCTCAACTGCTTCAGTACCTTTTCAGGCTGAGACAATTCTTCCATTGCCATCTAAGTTACCTTTTTAAACACAAAATAGAGTAAATCCTGTCCTTCAGAGTTCCTTAGGGAGAAAGCCAGTCTTGCTAGCACGAAAGGATTCAGTGGGTTTTAGGCGACCTCCATCCATGTGGGAAGAGAGGACATCCACATGGGGCTGACCATAGACCAAACACAGAGTCTGTGTCTGTGCAGATTCCTGTTTTACTACACACCCAGGCATGAAGGAATTAAGGCCTGATCTGGAACACAAATCTTGTGTTTCTTGTGTGCTCCAGGGTTAGCATAGTCCAAATCAAATAATAGATAAAATTTAGTACTAGTCCTGAAAGCACTGAGCATCTCCTGTTGTTTCCATGCTCCATGGGGCTGTGATTTCATGATGCAAAATATTTGGCCACAAAACAGACTTGTGGTATTGCTGGAGTCCCATTCCACGGCTCTGCCCTCCTCTTCCCCCCAGCTGTGGCTGCTGATTTCTGCCCTTACATGGGGAAGAAATAATCAGGTTGGGATGTCAGAGGACACATCAAGCCATGTTAATATAACCACTATCTTCAAGCATAGATGTTGTTTACTCAACCAAATTATTTATAAGGAAGAAAGAAGCAAGATACTTATGCAAATAATATCAACACACAAAAGCAATGGCACACATTGCAAAGAAGGTCAGTGTATCAGACCAAATAGTGTTCTTGCCTCCATATCTCAAATATTTCTAATCTAAGACCCTATAAAAGATAAGTCTGTTCCATCTCTATCAAAACAGCTTCTTTCAACACTGCAGAAAAAAATCCCAACTTTGAAAAAGAGTAACACAAATTAAATTGTGTACACTGCAAGGATTTATCCATCTGTATCACCAAGGCAGAAGAAAAAGAGAGACAAGCCATCTTTGTCTAACCTGCTGTAGTGAGAGAATTGTCATTGTCTTTGGATTCTTTTATAGATAAAATAAATATAAAAAGACAAGTAATTTTCTCACCTAATTTTCCTGTAGAACTGATAATTAAGTGTTGTTGGCTGCATCATCAGCACACATTTGTGATAGTTGATTTAGTGTCTCTGCACATTTAAAAGCTAAAACTTTCTCTTTTGCTGAGTAAAAATACCTGTTTCACGACCTTTTTTCTCCTTCAAGTAATAAGTCAGCTTTTTTTTTTTTTTTTTTTTTTAAACTTGCCATCAGTGAAAAGTATTGTTTTTTCAAAAATCTTTCATATGTCTAGGACCTCGCTGAAAAGTAATTCCTGTGTATGTTGTAGAATAACTCCAAATATACATTAATAAAGTTGCAAGATTATTTTTAAAATATGTATTACAAAGACACTGGCTTGAACACAAGGTCAAAGTTTAGAGGGACAAACCTCTGACTGGGTGGAAGTTCTTAACTCACTGTGTGATGTTTTGAACATCCATTAATTTATCTTCTTCAGTGGGAAGTGCTGAAACTACAGCTAAGACAATGCTGGACATGGGAATATATCATCACTTATGCGGGAAGTACTTGAGGCTTTCCTCACAAATGTGTTCATCCTTTTAGTGTGGTTCATTCTTCCCACAGCAGCAGCAGCCTGGCAATATTGTATTGCCAGGTCAAACCCTTATGGCTGAGAGCTATGCAAAAGGAAGACAAACAGTTTGGACACAAAAAGGAGAAGGTTTAATTTAAGGTGCCCAAGCTCAGAATAGACAGTCTGTCTTTGACCAAGAGCTTTTGCACATCCCCAGAATTTGGTGTAGCTAAGAGAACTCCTCTGTTCTTGGCTCTTCCTTTCTCAGTGGCCTTAGCTCTGGCTCCCGAACATAAATCCTTCACACTGTGATGTTAGAATGTGTCTGGATGTGTCTGGCACTCCTCTCTGACCACATTGACTGACAAGCTTTCAAGAAAAACAATGTCTCTATGCAAATTGAGGGCCCCAACACCTGTGCCAGGGCATCCAGTGCTTTTCTTCTAGGCACACCCCTTTCATTTAATTCCACTTATTTTGGTACAAAAAGAAAAAATAACCCTCCCCCAAGAGATGACATTAAAATAAATTGTGTTTAAACTGAAACCAAGTACTTTTACAGTTTTCCCCATTGTGAAACTTGTTGTAAATTAAACCATTGAAACTTTCCTGGGTACACGAGGCTTTGAAGAATGCCTACATACTTCCCACGACACCGCAAATTTCAGCAATAACCCACAGTAACTCCCACGTCATGTACACAGTAGCACAGTGCTTGCAAATTTGCTGTCATTTACCAGTGTCTGTACCTAATCAAAGCCTGCACACACACACACCAAGCTATGACCAGAGCTAATGACATGTCATGGGGTCCTTTTTGCCACCCTGACTTAGCAAGAGACATTAAAGGAGACATTAGAAGAACCTCCCTGGAAATGGCCATGTGAGAATAGGCACAAAGGTAGAAAAATTACATCGTGTGCAAGTTTTCTTATGAAAGTAAATAATGAGATAGGACCAAAGTCCTAATTTAACTCTCCTAGAAGGATCAGTGTTGTTTCTGCCTGAATATTGCAGTGTAAATCCTCGAGGATTTGTAAGCTCCTGCAAGTCCCTCTGGGGCGATTTAGGAGGTTTATTGTTGTATATCTGTTTAGGGAGGCATTAGGAGAGATGGGAATTGTATGCAAGCCTTTCCCACCACAGTTTGCAACCTGGAAAATTAAACTGCTATCAATCCCACCTTATGTTAGCATTCTGCCCCCCTGGCAATGGTATTCTGATCAATCCAGGTTTTACATACATATATAGTTTTAATTTTGGCAATGAAACATCAGAGACCCTGAGCTGAAGCCCACAGCTGCCTGCAAGGACAGAAAGCCATTTTGACAGCAGCAACTGGCACGGGCTGAGCACTTTCTCATCTGTCCAGCTTTTACCTGTGCTTTTGCCTGTCTGCCACTGAGCCTGAGTGTCAGTGTGTGCAAAGCCCTGGCAGCAATATAATATTCACCAGTGATGCTTCAAAGCTCAGTCTTTTCAAGACTAACCCTGCCATCTTATAAATTCCAGATATCACTTAAAAAGGCATTTTTAATGAAGGGCTTGTTATTTCCCAAGTAGAGACAGGCAGCCTCAGCTTTCTCCTTTCTGTGTCTTGCCTTTTTCCTTATCACCGTTGTGTAACAACCCAAGAGATACATGACATTTATCACAACAGTTCTCATCCATTCACCTGACAATTAGAAATGCCCAGTGGATGGGCTGGAGGCCTGATATTTATGTTTGTATTTTTGAGTTTCAGCATTTCTGTAACCCTTCGTTACCACTAGTACAGCCAAAAGTCAGCATTTACCTCATACAGAAGGCACATCCACACCACTAAACCACAGGATTGAGAGGGAGCTTGAGCATGAACTCTGGTTTCTGTAAAGAAGCACTTTCACCTGTATTTTCTGCCAGCTGTCACATCACAACCAGTTGCACTTAGTACCAGGAAAGGTTTGTCACAACCTCTTCTCCTTCTTGGAAGGCAGACATGAGTGTGGGGCAGTGATGAAACCTGCTGTGTCTTTGTTCATGGACAGCTAAGGCCAGATCCTGCTCCCAGCAAAACCAGATTGATACTGATTAAGAAAACACATCCTGACTACACTGCTAAACAAATGGTAATACTCTATTTTTTTTTAATACCTGGAAAAATTTATTGGCCACCGCATCTCCCCACTAGTGATGCAACTCCATTTGCAACCCATTGCTCATGACCGACAGATATTTTCAGGTGCATCACACAGGCACATCATGCTCAAGTAAATCAGGATGACTAGAATTTAAATAAACAGAGTGATTTAGGGCAGAATTTAAATGAAATAATACAAATTACATTGTGTTTATGCTAGATCTAAGGCCAACCAAGCCCCTAAGATCATTACTCCTGAATTTATTTGCAGACTAAGTAATTATAAGAAAAGTAGGTTCTTGTTTAGACATGTCTGCAAGGAATGAAACATCATTAACATGCAGGGGACTTGTAACATTTTGGTGGATTTGATTTTTGAATACCAGGCTTGGTTTCTTGCTTCCCAGTCTCTGCAGCCCTGCCATCACCACTAGTTGCAGGAGAGGCGGTTTTGCAGGCAGTGGCATTCCCCTGCAGAGGCTGTAACACCACACTGCCCAGAGGCACGGCGTGTTGATTGAAGCATGGTCTCTATGTGTCATGTGTCAAGGATGATATGTCACCAAATCAGCCTTGCATCTCTATGCAAGGTGTTGAGATAACACTATCAAATCATGGCCTTGTGACTGTTTTTTAGTGTCTAATATAACAAATGACTATAAGCTCACTCTGGATTAATGTTGGTGCCATCAATGTTTATTAATGCATATCAAAGCCAGGATCAATGCTAGAAAAGGATTTTAAGTGTAAGTTTACAATGAAACACAGACTGACTTCCCCCCTCCAGCACAAATTACAAGCAAGTTTACACTGCATTGTGCAAGGGCAGAGGGCAATATTCCTGACACATTATTGAGAAAACAAAGCTTCCCTTCCTTCTTTCTGTGAGGGAATAACTTAATTTTGGTTGTATTGGTTTACTACTTGAAAATCGCATTGTAGGCAAGATGTAAGCTCTGACTTGTCAGTAGACATATACTTAAAACTCTGACCGAACAACCCAATACCAACCGACTGGACATAGTGATGTTTTTTCACTTCTCTTTTTATCATGTTCCACAGCTGGACATGTCTTCCCAGATCCTTGGAAATGGTCCATGATTGTGTCCTGTGCTAGTGCAGCAGGTATAGCAGCATGCCATCACCTGTGCTCACAGAAATTCCCACCCTGTCCCACCAGGTTCCCTCCAAGCAGCAGGTGTTTCCCAGGCTCCCAAAGCTCAGAAGTGAACACCAAAGGATGCTATTTGAGGGCAATATGCTGTTGCTTTCAGTTTTAATGTTTTGCCATTGCTGCTTTGAAGGGCTTTGCAAGCTTGCCTTAATGGACTGCTTTTCTTTGTCGAATGGCAATATTTATTTTAACAAACAGGTTTGGGGCAAATAGGTTAAAGGGAGAATCCTTTACTTTTATCTCCTGTTTTCTGGAGGAAAGGAGGAGATCCCTACTTCTGCATTGAAGCCTAAACTCTGTGTGGGCAATTCCTGACCTGCTGAACATCACAGTCTGCTACACAAGGCCTTCAGCCTACTCCTCAGCAGGCAGCAGCACTGTGGGACCAAGGCATATGAGAGACAAAGAACAGCCTCAATCCTTTCCTCCTTCATGCAGACTCTCTGCAGTCAGGTAATATATCCTTTTCCATATGCTGAAGCTGGCCCAAAGTGGCTGGGGCCTCTTGCCCAGCAGCATTTGGTGGGCAGTGCTGCCATACACCATGCCAGGCTGCACATGAGGAGGGCAATGCCTGAACCTCACGCACATCTGCAGGAACCTGAGCACTGATATCTCACTTCAGCCTCATCCTGGATATGTGTTTGTGCACATATGTATGTTCACAGCCTTACAAATGAACAAAAAGTACGGTTCTTTCAAGCAGAGATAGTGTCACAAGGAAGTGACAGACTTGGGACATCAGCACTGCAGCTCCAGTCTGTCAGCCCAGGAAGTCCCTGCCCTGTGCATCACTACTTGCAGCTGATCTCAATAGGCACATCTCACTCTCCTCTTGGGTCCTCACCATTGCAGCAAGTCCAGGAAAACCTGTTTAATCTGGACCTCTGGGAATTACAGATATCTAAGGCACATGGGGTGTTACTGCCCCAGCCTTTCTGCTCTCACCCCAAAAGCAGGCAGCAGATGCTGACTCACACCTCACCAGCTCCCAAGTTACAGCCATTGAGGAAGGAGAAAATCAGCTTACAGAAAGGGGATGGCGTGTGAAGTGTGGCTGCAAATACTGGTCTCAACCTAGCACTGCTGTGGCCAAGGAGCCAGCCAGAGCAGCAGAGCAGGACAGCAGCAGCCTGTGCAATCCCACACACTGCTGTGGGCAGCTCTCAGGCCGTGTCAGAGCTGGGGCTGCAGCAAGTTTCAGGCAGGTTTAAGGCAAGATGGTGTAGCAATGACTGGATGTCCTGCCTAGCAGCATAGCCGCACGCTGCTCTGAGCTGTCATCCAGCCTGGCCAGGCTTCCTTGTCTGTTGCTGAATAATGCCTGCTACAGTCCAACACCTTGGTGTTCCCATCTGCAACCCAGAGTCCATAAAACTTCCCTTCCTTCATGGAACATTGCAAAATGTTTGGACCAAAGCACTAGCTAAGAGCCAGCATTACTGGTGTTCAGCTGATCATGCTGAAGGTAAAACTGCAACAACCTTGAACTTGGGGGAAGGAGGGAAGGAAAGAAAACCTCTTCATGTGGACTTAGGCCAGCACCACAGTTGAAGGTATAAGTGAAAAAAGATCTTCATTTTGGAAAGGATGGGCACACTGAGGCCATTATAGGACAAAGCAAAACAGCTGAGCTGTGACCGGCCACAACTGGCAGCCACAACTTCCCCACTCATAGCAAAGTGTCGTTCACTGAGAGGCAGCAGTGGCTAAATGGCCCTGAAAGAATCCAAGAAACAAATTTTGAGCTGATCTCCTTTTGAGCCAACCTCCTTTGCTGTCAGTGAGGCAGTGGCACAGGAGGAGCTGGCATCTGATGGGATGGACACATGGGCTGGGTACTTGCACGTGGCAGCAAGGGGAGGGCGGCAGAGCCCTGAATCTCCACGATTAGAAATGCTGCTTGTCCAAAGTATTATGACTGCCACTTCAGCAGCTCCTCTCTGATAAACTGTGGTTTCTTTATCCAGAACCTGAGTAAACTAAGCACAGGGAGCACCAAAGGCTGCATGTTTTTCATCTATTAATCCATCTTTGCAACACTGGGATTAGAGCAACTAAACCTTTGATTTCTAACAAAACCAGCAGTTTATAATCCAGACCACCCGAATCAGAAGAGCACAAAACTTGAGCTTCAACCCCCCGCTTTAATTTCCTTCAGCAATTTATCACCTCTTTGCAGCTCACACATACAGAACAACCAGAAAAAATTCTTAACACCCCTTTGGCAAGCCACACAGAAGCAACTGCCACAGTATTTTTTTATTATTGTTTTCAGGGCCTATGGCAAAGAAGACCTTAAAAAAAAAACCCAGCACCCAAACTACACTAAGAAAGAAAAAAAAATTAAGTACTTACCTTCCACAGGCAAGACACATACAAGGAGTGTGAGAATCCACATGAAAGGGCAATTTTTTTTTTTTTCTCAAACAGAATTTCCCTGGAAAACATATAGAGAATAGTGTCATCTCCAAATATGTACTTACACTACCTACATACATGTTTGTCCATGCATCTATTATATATTTATATAAATTATTTTAAATGCAGTAGAGAAGGTGTTGCTTGATGTTTCACATAAAAGCAGGAAAAGGGGAAGTAAAATCCAGCCCCTGCGCCAAATCCACTAGCAGTGCATATTAATTTAATATTTTTTTCTATTGTATTGTTCTAGTCTTCCATTAAAATCTCAGACCAAACTCAGGCAGCCTGTGTAATTTCAGGACAGATGGAATTGCCCTTGTTGTTTCCCATTCAGACAGCAAAGGATTCTCTAATGAGGTGAATACTTGGGACTCAGGTTTTCACTGCTCCATAACCTAGATTCTCATTTTACAGTGCTATGAAGTGGTGGTAAAATGATGCCTTACTAAAGAGTAGTATTTTACACCCACTAACCCAACTCTTCAAAGTCGTGTTAATGACCATGGAAACTGCAGAGCCAGAAGAATCAGACCTTAGGTGTTTATGGCCAGGAAAAGTGAGAGCAGGCGCAGCTCGCTGTACTTGCAGTGCTGCAGCCCTGCCATACAGAGACTTGTGCAGCTCGTTCAGTTCTCATCATGACCTGCTTGTAACCAGGCAGCCTTCTTTGGACTAGGGTGGTAGCTATGCCTTCTCTAATTTGCTGTTTCACTGACAGGTTTTGTGGCCAGGACTCGATGTCAAAGGCGATGGCTCTTATTCAAGAGCCGTCTTCCCCCACCATGCCCAGCTCAAGGATACATTTAAGCTACATTAAATGAAACAAATCCAGCCCAGTTTTGAGACCACCACACAACAGACATGTCACCACCTGCTCTGGGGCTTGTAACCCTTTAATCACTGAGATTTGTCCCTTGCATCCCACACAAGTGTGGCCAGGTTAATTAATTCTCTTCACTCACCCTTATCATTCTTAACTCTGTGCTTTGCTGAAATGCATCTCCAAAAAACTACATCAAAAAGCAACAATGTTATTCCCAACCCATTTTCATTAGGTCTGCTGCAGGAGCACCAAGCAGAAACATCCCATTGTTTCTGACTGTTTGATGGACCTGTGTCTCTGTTCAGAGCTTCTTGCCTTTCAGATCACAAGTTCTCCAGGGTGGGAAGTACATTTCTGTTGGGAATCTGCCAGTCTGCTGGTATAGTGGAGTCAAACACAGACCAGTCTTTCATCTCTTATACAGGGAGCGTGCAGAAAAAAAGAACTCTGCCCAAATCACTTCAACTAGTCTTCTCTGAAAAGTTTTGTTACACTACAGGGCAAATACTTTGCATGAGACAGGTAATGGTTCCCATTGCCTTTTGCTCTTGTGACTCTTTTCAAACACCATGTCTATTGCAGAGGAAAAAAGCATTTATGTAGCTACATTTTGTTTCCACAGCCTCTCAGTAAGTGGCAAATACCCTCTCTTCTATCTGGGTCCTTGATGCAGAGCCCACTGAGAGGAGGCTGACCTGCAATCCACTAAGTGCCAGCATTACAGTTCCCTGCTGTGCCCTATCTCTGCACAAGCAGAGACATTTGCCAGTTTGGGGCAGTGGTATGTTGGCACTGGGGTATCAATTCCTCCTTTCAGAAAACAGGAAATATAATGGATGTGTTGTTTTTCTTCCTGGGATCACCTACCTACTGATGGCCCTACAACACTGTTAATGTGCAATCCAAACGCTGCCCAGTTTGCTTACAGACAAGTTTTTCTCTTAAGCCCCATGTGCTTTCTACTAGAAATATGTGTGTGAATGTGAATTTCTACTGCTAATACCAGAGGCATAAGGGAGTGTACAAGTGTGCAGATGGATGATGGTTGCACATTAAACCCTATGCAATACATAATAGAATATGGTACCAGTCAGTCACTGTGTCACTTCAGATCTGACTTTTTCTTTTCTTATACTACTACTTTGCATTAGTTCTTCCACAGCACACAGGATTTCCTTGGAGAAGGAGTGGGATTCGTCTACTTGACGTTAGGCATCTTATTGAGAGTTCTAAGCTGCCTGCCTTAAATTCTCTTTATGAAGAATTCTAAACTTGGTTTACTTCTGTTTTCACTCCAGGCTGATATCAGAATAATTATTATTCCTGAGTTTAGAGTGAAAAATCAAGCAATGTGACTTTGCTGCAAAGCAAACTCAGAGTAACTGACCCCCTGGGGCAGGCTTAGTGAGGGATTTGACCCTGTCCACCAGGGAAGAGGGATAGCACCATGTGGCCAAGTGGCAATGGTCATGAGATAAGGTAGGGAGAGGCAGGAAGCAGTACTCAACATATGTGGGTGCTTAGACCAGACCCATCACTGCTTTTGGCAGGAAGGGTCACTGGAATTGATACCAGTTTGGGAACAGACAACTCTTTACAGCTACCCATGGGAACTGATGAAAAAATGGTTTATAAGCAAAAATTCAGTAGTGCTGCAAAGGGTGGATAAATTTGCACTAGAAGAAAAAGACAGGTAACACTGGCTGTGCCCTCCACATGAGGAACTGTTTCTGCCTACAGCACCAGGTTTCTGACAGCGTAGCTCACAGGGACACCCCAAACTAAAGAAGCTGTTCTGGTCATTGTTTTTACTTTTTCCTTAGTGTGACTGCATCCACAAAAGGCTTTTGGTTGTACAGAACTGCTGTTTAAAAAAATCACACTTCAAATCAAGAGTATTTTTCTGGTAAGAGTTGCTGGAGTGTGATCTTTAAAGCACTTTACACTTGTGATTCTCCTCTGTCGTGCTCATCCCGCACCACAGCACTGCAGGAATCAGGAGCACTCACACAACATCAGTCGGCAATCTTCCCCAGTCACAGCATGTGCCCAAAGTGTATATTAAACACCCATCAATATTTGGCACAAGGACACTATTTGCCATCCCACAGTCACCCAAAGACATTTCAGCTTTAAAGCCCTACCTGTACAGATTTAAATTAAACCTGCACCTATACAGCTTTAAATTCAACCTGCCAGGGACTGCTTTTGGCCACCGAGGCCAGCCAGCACAGTGTGGCCTGTGTCTATGCTACCGGCTGCTCTCCTTTTCCAAAACCTGCCTCCGGTCTGGTCACTGGGAATGGCCCACGTTGGCTCCCAAGCACTGCCTGCGACCTGCTGAGAGGGCTGCTGCCTGCTTGGACCAGGTAGCAGCACAGATGACTGAGTTCCCGTCCCAGGGATTTTCCCTGCCGCTGTTTTTTTGACTCAGATGGACGCAGACAAGGCGTCTGCACAGACTGCAACACGTGCTGAAGATCTTCGCTTACGTTATTGCACAGAAGGATTAGGACTCCATAGGTTTGGGTCAGCCTCAAAAAGAACAGCCCTCAAAAAGAACAGTTCAGCAAAGCATTTACACATATGCTTGGCTATGAGTCAGGTAAAATCTGGGATAAAGAATCCTCTTTCTGTGCCTTTCCATAGCAAACTGGAAAGCCAGTAGGAAATGCAGGTCCTCTGGATGCCTCCTGCAGCTTTGCAGCATATGTGTGGTAGCCATCATGATGTCCACACAGTATTTAACCAGAACCTGCCCGCTCTGAGCATGAAGATGGTGTCCCTGTAGGTCTGTCATATCCCCCCAGTGACTTGACATATCTCTCAGTGACTTGTCAGCTCTTTAGAGATGAGGAAATGGAGAAACCACAGAAGAATACAACAGCAAGGAAAGCTCTCCAGGTGTAAATAATGATTTTTACCAGAGCAATTAAGACAGCTGGAAAGAACAGACTTTAAAGAAATTAATTTTTAAAAATTGATGTTTCTGAAAGGCTATCCCTTTTTCCAACTATCACTTGAGCTAGTAACACAAATTGCCTCCCCTTGCTATTTTCCTTAGACCAACCCAGCTGTTACTGTTAAAATTACTCTCACTCTCTGCAGAGGAGTGGATCACCTAAAAGAACCACACCTGCTGCTTCTAGACATGATGCAAGTGCAGCAAATACTCCATACCAGTGCCAGAGCAGTCTGTCTCCCTTTCCATGGCATAATCCCATGAAACCAGAATTTGAGGACTAACCAGCCCAGCTATTAAAATACCCATGTCTAAGCAGGGAGTAACTCCCCAATCCATTGTGTGAGCATCATGTCTGCAGATAACAAAGTCCTACTGGTTGGACAGACATGAGATTAGATTAGATTAGATCAAATCAAATTAGATTTGATTAGATCAGAATTAATTCAAGATAGGAACTTTATTATCTCTTGACAAGGTTCTTGCTCTCGTGCTGGGTTTTTAAGGAAGCCATGAAACATCTTGACTGTTTAGAAAATAAATACATTTGTATTCTGCCCAGAATTTGTGATTTTGTTGTTGTTAAAGATTTAAGAGGGGACTGACGTGTAAAATCAAATTTTAATCCTGTTCAAGACAGATGTACTGTATTACCAGCACTGTTGGAAGTGCTAAATGACAATGTCACGTGGAAAAATTTTAGCTGGGAAGGAGAGATGCACTTGCAGTTTAAGAGATAAATAAACAGTGCATGTTTAAAGATTCTCACAGTAAAAAAATAAATAGCTTCTGAATACAATGATTCCTCTCTTAGGACATGGTTATTTGTTTGTGCCATACAAAACCAACAGCAGCGTAATATTCTCAGCCTGAAATAGCTGCTGTACTTCTCTTCTGAAGGTTATTAGAGCAAATTTTTGTATATCCTCAAAGTCTGAATGCATCAGTGAACTACGGGAAACTTCCCTTATGTTTAGCATTGTGCAGACTAAGTGTTGAGTTCTTACTTACTCAATGACAGGATTCCTCAGCCTCTCCTTGCTCTCCTTTTTTTTTCTGCTAAAAAAAGGACTCAAGTCCAGACAGCTTAGGTTCTCTCAGCAAGCCTGGAGGCTCTCCCTGCTCTCTGCATATAAGGGGAAATGCCATGCTTCTGGTTTTTGCTTGGGAGCTTTCAATGAAGAGTTGAGAGGAAAGGCAAAGTGGACACTTCTCATTAGGGGAAGAAGGAAAACTGAACTTTCTGAAGGTAGTCTGCTCTATATACTTTAAATGCTATACAGCTGGAATTTTTTGTCACATATGTTGTTCTTCACATATTCACACGTGTGTTCTTCGTATCTCCTTATCCCTCAAAAGGTTTTTTTCCAGAGTTAAATAGGAAATAACTTCAAGGTTCATCCACAAACTATCTGTTCTATCAGGGGACAAGGCCATTAGATTCATGTGCAGAAAAGCAGAGTGAAGGACAGGGCTGGAAGGTTTTCCAAAGATTCTCAGGCTCCTCACTGTCTACAGACAGCATCAGAAAAACAACTTAGCTTAAGCCACTTAAGTGACTTAAAAGGCAAAGCAAAATAAATTCTCCAAACACCACTGATGTACAGTGATGGGGCTATTCAATCAAGTCATCAGTGGCCTCAGGTCTGTCCTGAAGGCATTATCAGATACAATCAGCCTCCTAACTATTACTGGCTTTTACAGATTTTACAGATTTCTTACAGGAAACAAAGGAATTAGGCCATATTGGTGCTGAGACTTCTCTTTTTGGGGAGTGCTTCCCATGCATTGTTTGAAAAGTTAAGTGCATGGTACAAGTTGCTTTTCTGTGTTCTTGGAAACCCATGGTCACAACCACAGATAAATTTAAGTGAGCTCTAAATGCAAGGGCACATCCACATTTCTGTGCTAAGAATGGTTCAACTTTATAAGAGGAAAAAAAATTTTAACCCAATTTAAGGTATTCTTGGGTTTCTTTCTGTGCTTTATTTGTTTCACTGGGTGCAGTGCTCCTTCACCATTCATTAATTTTGGAGTGGATGAGGCAGACTGCACCATCACTCAGTCACATTTCAGGGAAGTCACCACTGGGATGGCCCACCTGAAAACATCTGTCCTTGGGCTGTCTCTTCAAACCCACCAGAGGACCACAGTGGCATTTGTGCTGTTCAAAACAGTTTATCCTCTCATGAAAAAGAGATGAAAGAGGAATGTGAAGGCAGACACCATTTAGGACACATACTAGGTTCATAAGCAACATTGAGAGGCTTCCTTTGGATTCTCTCCCATGTCCTCCTCCTGCCCTGCGCAGTGTGGTTCACATCCATCAGACACAACCTGCACACAGCTCTGTCATTCACACCAGATTTTGACTGAAGCTAGTCATATTTTTAGGAACTGGATATTAACCCACATTTCTATGGATTTACCTTTGTCTGCAATTCTTGCATCCTCTTGGATAAAAGGAGAAATATTTTTTGAGATGTATTTAAATGTTTTCATGTGTCCTTGTGAAATACTGCAGTCAGGTGCTGCCCTTCATATCTTCTGTGTACAGGCACTGACAAACAGCAGCAAAGACAGAAGTGCAGATACAGAGATAACATATGGTCACCTTAAAACTTGGCATCACTATTGTCTATTGAAGCCACTGAGATTGCTTCCAGTGAGTGGGCAGAGGATTTCAGATATGACATTTAAAAGGCACAAGCGAGAAGCTTTAAACTATAATGTGTTACTAACAGAGCTAAAGCAGTCTGACAGCCCCTAGCAGACATGAGGCAGCCTGGGAGCTCCGTCTCAGCTGCTTTCCTTGGTCTCCACCTGACAGCAGCAGCCCCTGAGCCTCAATAGGTACAGACACAACTCCTGGGAGACATTACTGGGAACGTGTTTTGCTTTTATTCCTGCTTTAAGTTAAACTCTTTGCCTTAAGCACCCATGGTGACAGGTGACAGGTTTCCCTTTATTTTGCCTCAGGTGAGCGTACCAACCACTAGGTTTCAGAGGCAGCAGATTTGTAATGTGAGTCACCACAACAGTGCTGGTTTAAGCTATTTTGTCATAAGCATGGCTTTTGAACTCTGGTGGCATAACTTAAAGCACAAGAGGGGCAATGGTCTGGCTCTGAGTAGATTAAGTGACTACAAATGGCAAATGCGTTGTCTATTAGCACTGGCAAGCTGAAATAAGGCCACAGCACACCCTGGACTGATGCTGCTAGTTTGGGTGGTTTGCTTTTACAAAAAAAGAGCATCCTGAAACTGACACTGTGCTATACTGTCACACAGTTTTAACAGAAGTTATCTCACTGTCGTTTGAGGCCATTTTGTTACCAACATGTGCAATGCAGGGAAAAAGAAAACAAAACCCAATAACAAAATCCCTAGAGATAGATGGTGACACAGAATCGTAGGATCATCGAATGGCCTAGTTTGGAAGGGACCTTAAAGATCATCTAGTTCCAACCCCCTGCCATGGACAGAGAGACCTTTCAGTAGACCAAGTTGCTCAGAACTCCATCCAATCCAGCCTTGGACACTCCCAGGGATGGGGCATCCACAGCTTCTCTGGGCAACATCTTCCAGTGCCTCACTACTTCAAAGTAAAGAATTTTTTCTAACATCTAATCTAAGTCTACCCTCTTTCTCTTTAAAGCCAGCACCCTTTCTCCTGTCACTACATGTCCTTGTAAAATGTCCCTCTCCATCTTTCTTGTAGGCTCCCTTCAGTACTGGAGGGCTGCAATGTGGTCACCCTGAAACCTCCTCTTCTCCAGGCTGAACAAACCCAATTCTCTTAGCCTTTCCTCATAGGTGAGCCTCTCCATCACTCTAACCAACTCGGTGAGCCCTCCTCTGGGCTCACTCACTCCAACTGCTCAACGTCCTTCAATGTGATGTGTAGAACAGTCCTTGCAGCCAGGTCTCATCTCCATTCCATTAGAACATGCAAAGCCTATTCTAAACCTGGAAGTAGTAACCATGTCAGAGAGGAGCCTTGTCACAGACAGATGTACCACGAAGATATCCCATGCAAGTGCAGGTATATCAATATAAATGCACCTTATGACATACACATTATTTCCCTTCCTCAACCAGAGTTGCTACAAAATCACGACAGCCTTTAATCTGACCTGAGCCTCTGCAGGAAGGAGTATCACTTTAGCTAGACAAATTGACCTTATTATCCTCTATACACTTCAGCAGCTTAAGCACCTTGTCAAGTAGATTTTTAGCAGTAGAGGGCTCTTTAATTTAGCTTGTAAAGGCACGACACCATGTTATGGCTAGCAGCTGAGGGAAGGTGCTTTTGGATAATATCCAGTAAACAGGACTGGATTACCAATGCACACTTTCATAGTATTCTTCATTTGCTAATTGATCAGAGTTTTAAGAATCCTCTGGCCACGTGCTCCCCTCTGTCCCCCATTTAGAGCTAGGGGTAGAGTGTGGGGTCTACCTCAGATCTGTTGCCCATGGAGGTTTTGTAGTCCAGCCCCAGCTGGTCTGGTGGAGGCAGATCCTACTGCTGCAGCAGATGTTTCTGCTCCTTCAGATAGTGCCAAATCCTACTTCAACTGACTGTGTGGTCACATGCTATCTGAGGAGGTAGAAGCCACTAGTGAAAGACAGGGTGAAGAGGTGACACTTTAGTTAGGTGTTGTGTTTGCCCTTTCTTTTTTCCCCCCAGCAATAGACAAAATGATTCAGTATAGACCTTAATTTAATTATTGCACCTCACAGTAGGAAAAGTCATGAACTGAAAATGTACTCAGTTTTTCTCCTTTAAGCTTTAAATCAAACATATCCAAAAAATATGATCTAGTTAGAATAGACATTAGAAATTTCCTCAAATTAATGTCCTTATGTTTCTATCTAACATCCATCTATTAATCTAAAGGTAACTGGCATGTATGGGGAAACCTTACGGTTCTTGTGCTAGACCAGTTACTGCAACAAAGAAGATGCTTGTTGAAGAAGTCTTAAGAAAGACAAGTGAGAACTTGCAGGTGATGGCTGAGGAGGTCCATCCTACTTCCTTGTCAATGAATGTGCAGTGAGCATAATGTTGCTCTAACTTGTCCCTTCAGAAGAAACTGGACAGTTGACATGCAACTTTGCCCATTTTACATCACTCTCAACTATTTCCAGACTAATTTCTGAACTTAACTTCTAACCAAGATCTCAGCAAAAAGCAGAAGTGTTTTTGAAGACTAGACAAAATTACCTGCAGAGAGTTCAGAAGCTGGACTACCCCAGCAACGTGTGTGGGGTGGCATGGAGGCACTCACACACAGCAGGATTTTTCAGAAGTTATGTTATTAGTCAAAAGGTTATGAGTGGGTGTAGAACTTAGATTTAAGTAAACTTAAGAACTTAGATTTAAGTAAAGTTTGTCTTTTTCATTCTCTTTTGTTATTCAGCCTAGCAATAACCAGCAGGAATATATTTCTTTACTGAAGATTCTAAAACTTGCAATAATTTTAGAGTGATAAAATGTGGGAAATGGATTTGTAGAGAATTCTTTGAGAATTCTCTACAAGAGCCTGACAGAAGGCTCACATTGTATGTATCTGTATGAAAACTTCGAGATATGACCTAGAATGCTGACCTAGAAATGCCATGGAATAGGACATTGTTGAGAGAGAAACGAAACTAGAAACAAGTTTCAAATGATGGCCTTGCAAGTAAGACTAGATACTTTGGAGAAACAGAACTATGAAAGATGCATTGTAGTAGGACCCACAAGAGGTAACTTTAGATGATTGGCTTTAAGGCATCAACAGCATTGTGTGGCAAGGCCAAGAAACACTTATAATGTAGTGCAATTAGGAAATAGTTTAGCTTCTGATTGTGATGGCATGAATTATAATATCTGTATTGTCTCACCCTTCACATGAGACTGAAAATGGAATAAAATTTTTTAAAAACTCTCAGTTGCCCCATCTCTGGGTCAGAAAAGATAGTAAAGGAATAGTAATGGAACAAGACCAGCAGTGAAGTGAAGGTGAAGCAAAAGGACAGATTTGAGCCCTTTCTCTTTAAAATATTTGCATTGGGTTCTGCTCACTTCTCTGAGTAAGTCCCAGCCATTCTCCTTTGCTCATCCCTACCTTCCCCTTGGAAACTGAGCTCCATTACAAAATAAAGCTCTTTCTGATGTCATCAAGCACAGTGATGGGTTTGTACAATAGCAAGCATTTAATTATTTCAAAAGCCATCTTTCCAGGTCCCATGACTTCTTATTGAGCTGCTAAGTAGAAGTTTCCTCAACTGTGTCTGAACAGGTTGCTTTTGTACCAAAGTGAACTTTTAACGAAAGAATACAAAGCTTTAATGACATTACAAAAGCTCTTCAGAGCTATGTATATGTTCAATCATCAGCCCCTCCTCAAAGATACAAGGATGTTCAGAAAGCACAGCCAGGCAAAATGAAACATGATGACAGATGGCAAGGATACAAGGACTGGCATTAAATTAGAATCCATAAACAGAAAATATCAGTTATCACAGAATATTTTGAAAGGGACCCATAAGGATCATTGAGTCCAGCTCTTAAATGAATTCCATACAGGGATTGAACCTGTAACCTTGGGGCTAGGAATCAGCTGTTCCCACAAGCTTTCAGAGTCAAAAAGCATTGCAACCAGAAAAGTAGTTGCAGAAATAAAACATCAAAACAACTTCAGTCAAGACAAAGCCAATTTCAGCCAAGATGAAGTCTGTATCTCGAGGAAAATCTGCAAATTTTTTGGTTTGGGGTTTGTTTGATTTTCTTTTTCTTTTTTTTTTTTTTTTTTTTATAATCTACAATTTTAACAGAATCAAAACCACAGGGAAAAAAGAAGTTGTTTTACAGTGTTTTCAGCTCCTGCAAACTTCAAAACATGATCCAGACAGATGTGGAAACAGAATTAAACCAGTAAAAAACCCCACTTTCAGTATTGCCAGTCTACAGGATTCTAAACCAAAGTAGATTCTTAATATTCCTCAATGTTTTGAAAGTGTCCAAACCAGTTTTCCCCTTTCTCATAGAGGCAATGCTTCAAAAGCTCAAGTTCAGAGCACTGGTTCTTACTTTGTCTCTGTCCAGTTTAAATACAGACTATGCCAGAAGTGTGACTTTTTCCACAACAAAATTAGGAACATAAAAATCTCCACAGATATTTAAAGTGGGTTTAAAGTAATTAGATTATGTTGTATCAGCAAAAATATAAGATTATCAGTAATAATACAATTTTTCCCCAATACATTTTGCTTTATCACCACTTATGAGTCTTGGAATAGTCATATACAATAGTTAAAAATCTCACATACACTCTAATTGTTTTAAAAACATATAATTTCATGTATCACAGCAGTTACTATCATTCTTCTTTTGCATTTTATTTTTTTACCTAGTCCACTAAAAATAAACAGATCACAAACCTAGTGTTAGTTGTGATCAGGTACTTTCTTAATATACTCTATGAAAGATGTGGCTTCTCTTTATCCATAGAGAGTGCCTGAGGGGTTTTTAAGGTTAAAAATACACACGTGAAGGAAAGCAGTAAGGCTTCTGATTGTTGTTTGCATACAAGCTACATTTTTCTAGTCCCTGAAGCTAGAAAATTGCTAAATTTATACAGAAGACACAGGAGAAAGGAGAGATCTGACTTATGTGGATGGGACCTTAAATATAAAGTCTGTGATCTAGCATGTCTTTATCTTTATACTTATGCCACTTTATTTCTAGATTAGCACTTCAGAGAAGGGACATTCTTAGAAATGCACCAGTTTAAACACTTTAAGGTGAGAGAGACACAGTAAAGTCTGTTTTAAGTAAAACCAGAGCATCCTCAGCCTTTCTACGGAGAAAAAGGCAATGGGAAAATAGGGAAAATTTCCAGTCATCTTAATGTGTCACACAGCAGTGACACAGAAAGACCACAAAGCCACAAAGCTCAGATCTCCACAGCTGATTTTTATGAGATGGAGATAAACAGACCAAAAAAAGGAGAAAAAAATCCACTACCACCACCACAAAAAAAAAAAAAAAAAAAAAAAAAAAAAAAAAAAAAAAAAAAAAAAAAAGTGAGCCCTATGGCAGGAAAATTATCAAAAGGGAATTCTTCAAGTGCTGCAGATGATGGGTATGTTACTCCCTGGCCTCTGTGAATCAGCTTTGGTCTTTGTGACCAGGTGATGTGAACAGGACCAGACCTGCACAGTCCTTGCATTAACCAGGCAGTGCCCAAGAACTCCCTCAACTGGCAAGTCAGCAATGCTCCTCATGCCTTCCATGCAGAGCAAAAGCCACAAAGGCCATGCATGTGGCACAAACCTGCACTGTCCTGTGCCAAACAGGCAAGGCAAAATCAAGATGGGGGAAAGGAGAGAAAAAAACCCCATTAAATCAAAATGCAAATCACTTATACATCAACATGTTGAAAATCCTGTTGTTAAAAAGAGCAAGCAGCAGACGGAAACCACTTCTCTTTAAAACTGGCAGCGTATCAAAATGTTTTTAAAAATAATCAGAGAGGTGCAAACCACCAAGGGGACCCTGCTGCTTGCAAACTGTAAAGTAGCTTGTACTTCTCAGGGCATGACTGATTTCAACCCTGTTGTGGGTCAGCACACTTCCCACATGAGCCTGAGATACGGATCTCTGCCAATTGATACAGGCAGCCCCAGCCCCACAGCCGCCCGAGTGCAGTGGGCTCTGTCTGCAGAGACACGCAGCGATCTGGCACGAGCTTTCCACCACGCAATGCCCAACAGGCTGGCGGCTCTCCTCCCTGTCAGCAACCAAGAGATGCTCAGGAGATGGATTTTTTTGGCCATGGATGGTGACCTTGGGACCCCTCATATTTAGGGCCATGCAGCAGGATGGTGTGGTCCCGCAGGAGGCCCAGGGTGCCAGTGCATACTATTTGGGCTGATGGAAGTGTTGGTTTTTTCCATGGTGCCTTCCCTAAAAGTTACTCACAGCAGCAATGTGTCCCTTGTCTGGTTATAAAGCGAGGGATGGGCAGAGCCAGTGTACAGGTTCAGCCCTGAAAGGTGACAAAGAGCTGGGCCTCAGCTTCACCTCCTGCAACTGTGATTTCATGGTGGTGACACTGGGGTGGTGACCTGCGTCCTCCCTGGGCTGCTGATCCTCTGGTGCTCTGGCACCTTCCGCAGCAGCTCGGGTTTGTCTGCACCCAGCTGACAGGATCCCCCGCTGCCATTCCCAGTGATCACCCAGCAAGGCAGTTTCAGGGGAAGGAGCCAGCTCTGGCTGCAGAGCGGTGCTTTGGCAGACGACACAGCCAGGGTCAGACATTGCCCCAGCTCCCCTTGGTCCAGGCCCGCTGCCGGGCTGCGGATGCACTGGACAAGGGGATCCATGGCTGTCTTGTCCTTCCTCCGCAGGTTCCCACCCGCACAGCCAGTAAGGCCTGACAAACAACAGAGGATGCTTTGCTAGGGCTGTCAGAAACAAACAACGCAATTACCCTCTGCCGATTGCTTCAAGTCGCAAACAAAAGATGACAAACAAAACACACAACAGATCCCCCTCCAGGCCCGCAGAGCAATCAAGAGGAGGCTGACAATGGCAGGGCCCCTCCAGCTCTGTGCCAAGGACACTCACCCCCAACAACAAGCACACGCTGCTGCCTCGCAGAGCCCCTGGCCACCCGCCATCCCTTTTGTCTAGCACGTATGGAGCCCATCCTTGCTTGCAGACCGCCCTGGCTATGCCAAAGCTGCATCTACCACCGGCTTCCTTGCCAAGAGTTCAGTACCTCTCCCTGCTGCAATCTCAACTCTCCACTGTCAGCTCCTGCCCGCGCAGCACCACCATCTCCTCCTCCTCCTCCTTCCCGTGGAGCTCGATGTGACACAAGGGTTAACATGAGTTACCCAGAAATGAGTAAGCAAGTTCCTTGCCCTGAAGTCACTGCCCTGGTTTCCAGAAATGCTGACTATTTCCAGATCAGCCCAGCATCTGAAGAATAAATGAAAATGTAGTTCCAAGCCTCAAAAGTTGATGAGCATCCAGCTAATCACTGTGCTCCCCAGGCCAACACCTCAAAGTGGTATGTAAGAACCTAAGATCACTTTTTATTCAATGCCAATTTGACAACCAAAGCTCTTCAGCTGGGTGCCTTTAGGCCTGTGCAATTAATGTAATTCATTTACCACTGCAATACTGAAAAGTGCAATGCAAACTCCTCTGGTTGCACTTGTTTTGGAGGCTTGCAGTCCCCATCCTACCTCCCTTCCCTGCCAGCATTTCCTTTTACAAATAAAGAAGCACAAGGATGCAATGTTTTTGACTAAGGATGCAATGTTTTTGACTAAGCAGAAAAACATTTGTTCTCCTCTCACCTAACTATGATGATATGATGATCAGGGCTGATGGGATTAGGAGGTTTAGGCTGGTCTGGCTGAGTACTGGGGCACTTGTTCAAGGGGCTACCCTAGTCTCTCACAGCTTCTAAACAATGCATGAAGCCCAAAGAAGAGAATATGATCTCTGTGAGCTGTAGCTGCAAGAGAGGCAGGAAACACTGTGAGAACACTTTTTCTCAACATACATCAATGTTTCCACTTCCAGACTGGGAGGAAGTCCTCCACAGAAAGACTTTAAAATTAAATGTTCAGTCAGTACACAAGATAATCAACATTTTTAGGACTTCAAAGAACACAGTTAATGGCCCCTGTGGTATCAGCTTCAGACAAGGGACGCTTTTTCACTTCATTACGAAGTACTAGGAGCAAATGTTCACATTTCTATGATTTCTCATTAATCTAAGCAGTGTTTTAGAGACAAATGCAATGTACTTTGATAATGAATCCTAACTTGGAAATGAGCAGCTTAAACTGTAAGGGTATATGTATCACAATCAGTGTCTGCTGACTTTAAGCATTGTCTGCCTGTACAGATTATCATAAATCTTATCAATGTGTCACCTCCACGAAAGATTTGTATCCTAAAATCATGTCATTTGATGACAAACTCAGGTTCTTGGCTGGTGTTTTTTTTTTTTTTTTCTTTTTTTTTTTTTTTTTTTTTTTTAGGACGAAAAGCAAATCAGGCAGATCCACATTCCACATTCATTCATGCTGATTAAATAGCCCACACAGATGTTTATAACATGGTCAATGTAGGGCTTGAACCTTAGTTTCTGTGATTTATTTTGCCAAAGTTATCAATAGCAGAAAGTCAAAACCAACTGGAAAAAAATTGAGATTTGGTGGGGAAGTGAAGGGAAGTCAAACAAAAAATCTCCAACTGTTTCAACAAGTTGTCTTCATTATGTATATATTTTAATTCAAGGAATATTGATTATTATTTACATGGGAAAAAAGATGGCAACATGCAAAAGAAAAAGCATGGCACTTTTACCCAAACATAAATGAATAATTCACCTAAAAGCACTGTATATTTCTGTCCATGATTTCATTGAGTTTTTAAAATTAGTTATTTTTGTTGAATTACTTTTTCCCCCAATTTGTCCAGTTCTCCCTCTCCGCTCTCATTCCAAGAACTAGTCTCCCACATTACATCTGAGTTCTCATTTCACATAACCTACCTTGCAGCCATTCAGACTTAAATTCTGCATATTAAAACTGATTTCAAGTGATCATTTTCATTTTGGCTCACTTATTCACATAAATTTAACTTCTCCAATATTAGGTTCAAGCAATCTCCATTTGCAGCTTGTGAGTAATTTTTAATGTACTTTTACCACAAATGAAAAAAAAATAAAACCCCACTAGTTTATTCAACCAAGTCTCCATTAGTCATCATGAACCATATAACTAACAAATACGGTTTTTATTTCATATACTCATTGGGTGTTCAGGGTGAGGGTGGAGGTATGAGTGGGAGAAAAGAGGTTACTGAGGTTAAAAAGAGGAACGAATAACTGGGTACGCCCCTGGTACTTGTGCTGCTTATTCCTCTTTGCTTTGTGTCGTATGCTGGTAGGCACAGAGCCAGTACTCTTACACAGAGATCAGTTGCTTCTGTAGCAATTTCTTCTGCACATTTTGGCTAATGGATGTGGTTTTTTATGTGGTTTTATTTCAGCATGTACAAGTCCAAATACAACATTCACTTTGGCATATGTCTATATTTTCCCACAATATTTATCTAGCGTGCTTAGCTATAAAATGGAATGTGTGTTACTAGAGGTTCCTCTAAATTTGTGTTGTTTGTTTATGCCTAATACATGCTCACAAAGGCAACAACGCCCAAACATATGCATATACCTGTGTTTAAGGGATGGATTTTCTCCATGTTCTCATCTGAATATTATTAGTATGGAGAGCTCTGCACAACTGAGAAATCACAGGCTCCCGAGACTTAATGCCCTGGCCTGTCTGAGCTCTGCACACTCTGAGAACCAGCAAACAAAAGCAAGACAATTCAGGGCACGCTCAGTCATCCTGGCAGTGCACTCATCTTCACACAATAAAGTGGTCACTGTTCTCAATCTGCTTCGTGCCTCTGCCACTGTCCCAAAGTCCTGGTCTCGCTTTTGCTGAAAATCTCTGGGTAAGATACTCTTTGACCTCCTGTGACCTCAGTGTCACCCGCTGAAGATATTCCACTGAGGAAACTACGATCTGAATGCAGTACTTTCTTCAGAGTCCCTGCATGCAGGGATGTGGTACTGAGCTGCTCCTCTCTAAGAGGCAGACCAGGTCTGGGTTGCAGCTGCACAAGCCAAGGGAGATGCAGGCGAAGGCTCTCTCTCACAGCCAGGTCAGCCAGCTTGTGTAGATTTTATTCCAAGATTATCTCACATTCATCCAACACTATCTCCAACCAGCTTTGGCAGGTGTCTCCAGGCACTGTTCTGATGCCTTAAGTTTTAGCATTCATATTTTCCAGGTTCTGTACTGCCTTAGTGTGTGAACTCAAGGAAGGATGGGTCTTCATAACCTGAAGCTGTAATTGGACAATTAACCCCAATATGTAAATGGACCAAAACCTATAGAAGTTTTAAGCTCATAACCAGTCATCCATCTTGCATCTATCTTGGGTCCATCTTGGGTAGAGCCTCAGCTGGGCTCTTGTACTGCTTGAGATGTAAACTTTGAAGGCCTTTTAATAAATACCTACTTTATTCCTTTAACTCTGTCTAGCCTGTGTTCCAGGTAGCCTCTCTAGGCATCAGTTCCACCACAAAACACAAACCCAGCAGTGTGTATGCAGGATCAGTCCAGGGACAGCTCAGCACTCCAGTGAAACCTGTGGGAGGCACTGAGCTGGAAGGGCCACCCTCATGGAAATCTCCACCTCTGCTGGAAAGAGAGGGCCTTTTTTTCTCTTCTCTCCTGCCTCATACTTTTCCGGTTCAGCTCTAAAGAATTTTGTTCATTATTTATAATTAGAAAGTGGAAAGCAATTACTGTCTTCCCTGTTGTTCATATTCTAAAGCAACACTCAAAGAACATAGAAACAGCTGAAATCTAGGCCATTTCAAAAACTTAACTGCACTCCTAGTCACTACACCTGTCCCTGAATCCCCCCAACGTTTGTGGTTTTGCATCACATTTTCCTATGTTAAAAAAAATTAAAATTATCTTTTTTGTTGCCAGTTGAAGAACCCACAAACAAATGGGCAAATCTGACTAAGTGCTTAAGCCGAGAAAACAATGGAAATGTGTATGCACCAAAGGCTGTCAACAGTCCCACAGAAAGAATTGGAAAGACAGAAAAAAATCTTTAAGCTCTTGTAACAACAAAATGTCAAAACCAAACAAATAAGAGACAGAAGTGGGACCTAAGTGTTGAGTATGCCTTGTTAAGAGTTTAGTGAGCAAAGCCATTCCAGCCTTGCCCTGGGGTGCCCCAATCCAGCCCTGGGACTATCTTGCAGCTTCCAGGGATAGCTATTGGGAATGCTTCCTCCTCCCCTCCACCCTCCTTAATTATTGCTAATACAATTTGTCTAAAATTCTGTCCTGACACTGAGATACTGGTATTTGTAGTGCCCATTTCTTTTTATTCTTATTATTTTTTAAATACTTTTTTACAATCTCCTTTTTATGCTTAACCTAGAATAGGTTATGAATTTCCTGGCTTCTGTGTGTTAGATAGGAAACTCAATGTTACTATTTTAGTGTAGAATGCAGACATTTTTGTGGTCATACTTATCACAGCTGAGCTAAACTCAACAGGAAACAGCATTTCTATTTGCCTGCTGGCTCAGGGTGCATATCCCACATCTATAGTGCAGAAGTAGCTGATAAACTAATGGGACATTGATGAAGGACAATTTACACAGAAGGAATCGTGATATGACAGTGGTTCAGGTATAACCATACCAAGAAAATACAGAACTGCTTTGTATTCCAGGGTTTGTATGAATTCAGGACCAGCTACAAAGTCTTGCTTACCAAACTGCCCTTGTTTTTATGCTTGAGTAGGGAAGGAGGCTTCCAAAGGGAGAATTCCAGGAGCAAGCCTAGAGTTTGCCCACACCTTAAGCATTTTCTTCTCAAATAATTGTCACAACTCATACTTTTTTTTTTTTTTGGTCATAGTCATTCTAAGACAATGTTACCAGAAATCCACGGGGATAAGAATCCAACCTAGGGAATCAAAAAATACGTATCTATATATTTGTTTTCACTATGTCCAAACAGAGCAAAGTTTGGTACACAGTACCTGTGGGAATGTTGCAGCTTGTAAGACTTCCAACAGCACTACAGGTCCCTTCTGCCCCCAAGATCAGGAACCTGCAGCAAGGATACTGAAAAATATCTGTGGTTTGGGTGGGTATAAATTTGGGTCTTAAACTACAACATTTTGAGGGGAATCTGTGGGAAATAGTGCTGCCCACCTTGCGCTGACTCCAGCAAAGTACTGGCCTTTCTTTTGAAAGCAAATGTTTCTTCAAGTTAGTCCTCTATAGGTTCCAGCATTAAACTCAAAGACAAACATAATTTGTACAACACCCCTGTAGGTTTATCTCATTCTTACTCTGTTCAACCACAATTCACTCATTCTTCCTCTGATGTACTACAGCTCTGGGATCTCAAGAACTGCCTGTGTCTCCTTGCTTGGGTAGGTATGGGGGTGGAAAGAGCTGTGGTGGAGTAATGCTCCTCATTCATATGTTTCCAAGCTGAAAGTCCCTTTTCTAAATTTGAAAGTCTTGTTCTGTATGAGAATCTTGGGGAAGCTTGGGACAGCCCTTTTTAGGTTTTATCTTGGTTGAAACCTTGTGGTATCAAGGTTGAAGGGGGTCACGTACTTCCTCTGTGATCTCCACCCAAGCCACTTGAAAAAAAAGTGCTGTAAAAACCTGAAGCTCACTTTCTATCAGGCAAGTCTGTATTCATGGCAATAAAAGGCAATACTGAATATGTGCCTCAGCAGGGGGGCTGTTAGAAGCAAGGTTTCCATTTGTGCATGCATCTGGCAGTGCTTTGTGTACCGACAAATTCAAGTTTCCCTATCCTGGCTGTTCTGTCGGCTTTGCCCACCATTCATGTGGCTTCACAGGGCAGAGAAAAGTGTATTAAAAATAGGAAAATGTGACTGTCAAACTCCCAACCTTAACAGGTGGAACTCAGAGAGTAAAAGCAATCTCCAATATCACATACAATTTAATTTTGTAATGACCATCTTCTGAATCTTTTCCCACATTCAATCCCTCTGTTAAAGGAAATCTGGTGTATCCCAGGAGTGTTTCATGTCCTAACCAATTAGTGCAATTTAATAGCCAAACCATGACCATAGTTAAAAAGACCCTTGGGGAACAGATCCCTCTCTGAGAATAATGACAGATATTGGGCAACTTAGGTAGCCAGGGTTGGTTTTGTTTGCAATAGTCTATTACACAGCACCATTTGCTGAGCCATCTGATCCACTTATAAGCCAGATCCTAAAGCACCTTAGTTTAACAGCTTTGGCCTGTTAAACTAGCTGCTGCACATCAGCTTTGGTTGGCTTGAAGGCACTGGGTAGCACTGCTGCTGGATGAAAAAAGTCAGATATTCCTGGTTAGATGCAGAAAAATAGAATAATGCAGGTTGGAAGGGACCTTTACAGGTCACTTAGTCCAACTATCTGGCAATGAGCTGAAATATCTTCAACTAGATAAGGTTACTGAGAGGCCCATTCTATGTGGCCTTGAACACCTCCAGTGATGTGGCATCCACCACCTCTCCGGGCAATCTGTTCCAGTGTTTCACTGCCTTCACCATAAAAATTTCTTCCTAATATCTAGTCTAAATTGACACTCTTTTAGTTTAAAACCATTGTGCCTTGTCCTGTTACAACTGGCCCAGTTTCTCTCCCCGTCTTTCTTAAAGGTCCCATTTAAGTACTGGAAGTCTGGAATGAGGTCTCCCTGGAGCCTTCTCTTCTTCAGGCTGAACAGCCCTGACTCTCTCAGCCTGTCTTCATAGCAAAGGTGCTCCAGCCCTCTGATCATCTCTGTGGACTCACTTCATCAGGTCCATGGCCTTATGTTGGGGGCCCCAGAGCTGAATGCGGTGTTCCAGGTAGGATCTCACTCAAGTGGAGAGGCAGAATCCCCTCCCTTGCCCTGCTGGCCATGCTTTTTGGATGCAGCACAGGACATGGTTGGCCTTCTCAGCTGCAAGCATGCAATGCTGGAGCATGTCCAGCTCCTCATCCACCAATCCCCCACGTCCTTCTCAGCAGGGCTGCTCTCTTCATTCTCCAGTCAATGTTGATACCAGAGCCTGCTTGACCTGGGTGCAGGATCCTGCACTCAGCCTTATACCTTGTGAGATTCACATAGGCCTGCTTCTCATGCTTTTTCAGGTTCCTCTGGATGGCACTCTGTCCCTCAGGCATGTCAAAAGTGCGACTCACCTTGATGCTGTTGGGCTTACTCATTGAGGGAGCACTTGATCCCATTGTCTGTGTCATTGATGAAGATATTAAACCACACTGGTTCCAATACAGACTCCTGAGGGACACCATTTGGACCCACCTATCTCCATCTGGACACTGAGACGTTAACTATTGCCCTCTGGATAAGACCATCCAATCAATTCCTTGTGCACAAAATAGTCCACCCACCAAATCCATCTCTCTCCAATTTAGAGAGAAGGATGTTTTAGGGGATCACATCAAAGGCCTTATAACAAACATCCACTAGAATTTTAAGGAGGTTGGGAGAGCCAAGTGTTTCAGCAAAGACTAGAAACTCAGAAATACTACTCCATAACTTTCCTCAACTGCCTGAGCTGAGACACTGTAAGGCAAGGTCACAGAACAGACTGGGAAACTGATCCTACAGAAAAAAAATGCTGTACTGATTGTATTGGGACCTTATGCAGGCAACTGCACTCCTGCACACAAAGCCATGCTGGCATAATTCCAAGTACAGGGATTTGATGTCTCTGCAGCTGAAGGTATTGGCTGCCTTTACCAACACCACTAGACACTGCAGCAGTTTCACTGTGACTGAGGCACTGCAAAGTGATCAGAAAATACAATGACATTTTAAAATCCAGAACACAGAGCCAAGCAGGAAACTTTTAGAAAATGCCTCTTAGGACACCAAACTCTTCATGGAGATCCTCTGCTGGGTTAGTGAAACTTTCTACTTTCTCATCACTCAGAAGTCTTTGTTAATATCTATTATATACAGGTATGTATCCATTAACTGTATGTAAATTTAAGTTAAGAAGATTCTGCTTGCCTTATTGTGAGGATCAATCTTATTAATCTGACTTAGCTTTTCCATTTCACTCTAGTGGTGGCCACTATGGAAAAGTCATTAACTTGTGTGTTGGCAGTTTTAAGAGTTTGTGCCATTTTGTGTCTGAAGAAAGAAATCCATCTGCTCTTTTTGATCCTGAGCTTACCTTTGTTTCTCACATTTCCTGTCTTTGTAAATCTGCTTATTAACACTTTCACTATATTGCCCTATATTCAACACTGTCTCAGTCACACTTCTGCTGAAAGTCTTATTCACACTTTTGTCTTCTCCAGGCACGATTATTGTAATTTTCCATCTCCATGGCCTTTTCCAGGAGTTTGTTTTGTCAAGGCACAAGAAGTATCATAAAGTAAGTATAATGCTCACTTTGCCTTGTATGGAACAGAAATAATAAGATGACTGAGAAGCGATGAACACAAGTGCTCAGCTTGCATTAAGGACCTGTACCTTCAGCTGCTCAAGGCACAGCAGTGGGCAGTGACACAGCCAAGATAAGCAGCATAGTCTCGCTGCTATTTTGAGCTGCTCCCTGGAAACAAAATTTGCCCCCTTTTCACTGCTGTGCTCAAACACCTGACTCTTGTTCCTCATTACACATTTTGTGTTGATCAATACACCAACAGCAGTGGTTAAGACCTTGATGCAGATGAAGTCAAAATATTTTTGTCCCAGAGACAAACTATAGGCCTTAATTTGCCTTTATGGCTCAAGCCAGAGGTAAGGCACAGTCAGTATGCTGACAACACAGTGCCTAAGGGGTTGCAGCTCCACTTAGGCTGTGTACACTGGGACACCACAGGCTATAATGGCATGTTCCTGTCAAAGCAGAAGGCAATTCCAAGGCATCACTGCAAGCAAACTGACCAGGAATGGGCCTGTACACTGTCACAGTGACACCATGACAATTTGTCACAACAAATTGTCATACATCAAATAGATCAGATGTTGATTCCCACTTTTACCCTACTATTCACAGGGTCTTCAAACAGTCACAGCTACACAAGCAAGACCATACTAAATTTCTGTCTTGCCAGCCAGAATTGATCCAGTAGTTTAAGTTTCCATGCTGTAAATGGAAAGAAGTGCAGAGGGGCATGGATCAAATCCCTCACTGAAGTAAATGTAATGAGGTGTTTTCACAGCAATGCAACCAAACTGGCTAAAACCCTCTCTGCGCACAGTCCCATACTATGCAAAAGTTAGTATAAGGTTATTCATCCAGCCTACAAGTCACTATATAATATTTACATATATTATTCTGAGTCTCACAGAGTTGCACCTAAATAGACCCCAGGAACATTCATGTGATTAAACAAATCTTCTAAAGAAACATCTTGCCTTGGTATAAAAACACCAAGAAGTTGAAATACTACAGTTGCTGCCTGTGGTTTCCATCAATCATTTATTCTCCTCACAATTTAACCAACTAAGCAGCACATCTTATTTCTAGCATGAATATACTTAGCTTTCCTTTTCAGTCACTGAATCTTTTTATTTGTTTTCTTGTTAGGTTAAAGATTTATACATATATACATGGCAACAAAGCAACTCTTGATTTTTCTTGTGTTAAAGAATTGATTTAAAAGTGCTTCACTGGAAGGTGTTTTCTCCAGCCTCCTTTGTATTGTCCCCATGCAGGCAAAAGAATGTTGTACAATATTGTAGTGGGAGGTATGCTTATGCTGTATTTGGAGACAAATTTGCCTCTCATCAATTTCTACCAAGCTAAAATATCCCTTCCTTAAGTCAGATTCTACATAATTCACATGTTTTTAACTGTATCTGTTAAAACTCATATCTTGACTTAAACCAGAGTAGTTCCCACTGAATGCAAACCCTTGACATAGGGACCTATACATAACACATTGTGATACACAGGATGTGGAAAAATGAAATAGTAAGTCCATAATATAGAATGGTCTTAAAAATCAACAGCTAGTTCCCACCAGTTACATATCCATATCCTTACTCCATTGAAATTCAAAGGATGCTAGGATATGTGGTACATTGCTGTAAGTGCTGGCTGTGATTCCTCAATAACAGACAATAACTGATCTAGTGTAGAGCCTGCCAGGATGAAGTTACCTTGACCATTTCTTTGAAAAAATTAAACCTTGCAGAGTGAGCACAACTCTTATACTAGAAACCCTATGAGTGGATTTACTGTCCTTTGGAATCAGAGTCTAACAAAGACTCATTAATAGCCTTTCTCAAAGAAAAACCCTGAAATCAGATTTATGCTTGTTAGACAAACCGTATCAGAACATGTTTAGACATAAACCATGATAAGTCAGTTTTAGCAACAGAGGACCAGAAGCATTGGATTACATGATCCAGAGTCCAAAGGTTTTTGTCTGGTCTTTTGTCTCTTAAATTAAGCAAATCACTGACATGACACAGTGTTTTCTCTAGAACAATCCACGTGGCAGTGCTTGTAGAGTAATTTTGTTTCCCCTTTTATCTTTCTCATGTCTTCAGTATAGCCATGTGGATTTGCTGGTTTTGTTGTGGTAGTGTTCTGGCAGGGCAGCAAATGCTTTAAGATCATGATTCAGGGGTTTTGCTGGCCATTATTTACGTGTTTTTGTTGAAGAACTAAACAAGTCTAGTGCTTCACAGTTGTCCTCCATGCAGCCCCATTAACACACAGAAACCTGTGACCTGATCTTAGATGTTTTTGGTGTTTTCAGCTAACAATGCCACTAAAGAACTTAAAGTTTGCTTTCATTTTTCTCACTCAAGTTAACAACCCGCTCACTTTGCAGTAAAACTGTCTGCCAGCACATTCCTGCCACTGGAATGCCAGCAGTCCTCCAGCACCTGTCCATGACTTTCCCTGTGGGTCAGCACCAGGCATGTTTTACCAGTTTGTTAGCACAGTCTCTCAGAGCAGACCGCATTCCTGCAGGACTGGGAAACACGGGATAAACCCCACAGGAGCAAACAATACCAAGGAGGAGCAACTCGTTTGGGGTTTTTAGAGTGACTATTCCTACATGAGCAGCATTGAGCTCAGTGCCCAGAGCAAGGTCACAGCTGCACATGGTTAGCTGCACTATGAAGCTACACTTGGGACAACTGGGAGATTGGTTATTAAAAAATGAAAAGCAGGTTGTTTATAAACATTATGTAGACTCTGGAGAAGGGTTTTCAGTTAGAAGTAGCAGTAAATGAATCGTGTTAAAGATGCACTTAGAGATGCACTATCAGAAATGCATTCAAAGAGCTATTTCTTTGCAGCCTGTGCTGAAACACAAACACAGGCTGCAGAAAGTGCTGTTGCCTAAAGGGATTAAGAGTAGCAAAAAAGTCATTGAAGCTAAAACGTTTTAGGCTGCCTCTTGTTCTGTAGTATCAATGTAGAGATGAATGTACTGCCTTACTGGCTACTGCTTTAATCATCAGCATTTATTAGAAAAATCTCTGTTTAATAAAGCATAAAATCTCTGTATTAAACACAAAATGGAATTGTGCTATTTTATTAACACTTGTCTTAACTAACACCTAAAGTTACAGTCATTGGAAATACATTATACATGTAACCATATAGAGTGCTGCCCAATTTTCACTGTTCTTCCTCCCCCCAGTTTTCACTTTCTACTTTTCCTTACTTTTTTTTTTTTTTTTAGTATAATCAGTTTGCTGTTCTAAGAAATGAAATATTTCAGATCTGTCTTATCAGGAATTTTCTTCATTTACAAGAAGTTTTTCTATTTAATGCCATTATTTCCACAGTGAGCTTATTTCTTCTTGTATTTTGCATAGGGATATCAACAACAGTAAAACCAGTCTGGTGGAAGACGAAAAAGTACATCAAAGGATACACCAAGATACAAAACGATGCCACTTTTTTTTTTTCTCCTTTTAATGGAGCAGCTACACACTACTGAAAGCAATCTGCATGTACCTGCAGTGATTCAGACACTTGAAATGCCTAGTTCAAAATGCCATGAAGTGAAAATGAAAGTAAATGCTTCTGATAGCAGGGGGACTGTAGCTTAGATAAAATAATTGTAAGAAAAACAAATAAATAAACAGAAAATGGGAATAATCAACACTAGACCACCTTAAAACCAAGAGAGCTCTGTAGAACACAGTGGATGTGTGAAAGTGCATGGCACAAAGGTAAATTTCTGGGGTTTTTCCCCTGATACTGGTAACATCAGGTCAAACCTTCTCTCTCTCTCACTCTTACATTTTTCCTGCCACCCTATTTTTGTTAATGATTAATGAATTTTAAAGCAGTTTCACACAATCAGCAAGGTGTTTAAAATTTCCAACTTACATAAGAGAGTATTTTAGGATTCATAGGGGGGAAAATCAAGTATTTCAAGGTCTTTTCCTTCACTTGCCTAGCATCCTGAGTTCAGAATAACTCTTGGCTGGGATTAGACAAATTATCTCTTATTATTTATATACATAAAAATATAAATATATATAGTTATATATAAATTATAACATCTATTTCAACTATAAAAGTAGAAGTAATACCATCAATGTTGAAGTCAAAATTCTGGCATTTAACAAACACCACTGCTATGTAGCAAAGATTGCTTCTGAAGAAGAAAGGATTATACAATGAAAAAATAAAATTGTATAGTAAATGACTAAAATAATTTTGACTATCTCATTGAGTTTCTTTGTATGTTCAGTGGGAAAACAGATGTTTCTCCAGTGATGGTGATTTAGATGTTAGGGTAAATTACTCCTTCCACCATTCACTGTGATTTTCTACTGCATGTGTACATTTTTTGTCTAAAGTTAGGTGAGCTGAAGTAAACTTTTAGGGAGTAACATAATGCACAGACTGAGGAGAGTTAAGCTTATTCCTGGGATTTTTGCTAAGTTCCCAGATAATTCAAGTTTGAATTTAGCCTGTGCTTCAGTTCCACCTGTTTACTAATGGAAGGTGTTACTTTCCCTTTCTACACCTTGACAGGTGTTGTAAGGCTAAGCTGCAGCTCTTATAATGATAAGACTTGATTGGTACCTAGAAAAAACACTCCAGAAGGTGTGTTCTCCAGGAGAAGAATAAATGATCCCTACCTTGTAAAAACTGGGTATATTTGCTGATGTGTTTGTAATTGCGCTTCCTCCTGTATTTTCTCATCTGCTTCTGTGGAAGTTCTCCACTTTCATGAGAGACTTTGTAGTGAAGGCTTGGGAAAAATGACACCATCAGGTTGTTACTGGATTATCAAAAACCAATCTATAACAAGAATTCTACAAAATCATGTACAAGTTCATCAAAACTCTTTTAGGATATTAGGATGTATTTTTTGTAAAATAACAGCTATGTGTCACAGGTACACATAGGTGAAGAAGAAGCCCAGCCCAGAAGAGATTTCAGCCCAAATGAAGTGCTCCACTGTTTTGCATAGAGAGAACTGAAGTAAAAAGGTGTGACTTGCTCAAAGACAAGAAACCTCTGGGAGACCAAGAAAGTGAACCCAGATCTACTGAGCTGGTCCTTGTTGAGTGTTATAAACCACAAAGCTCTCCTTCCTCCCCATCTTGTTGCTCACTCTAGTTTCTCTTTTGTTTCTTTGTAAATTTAATCCTTTCCTCTATTTTACAAGAAACTATTATTAAAAAAATGTGTGATGTAAAGATCTTTCTCCTCTTCTGATTTACTCCTTCCCTTAACAAACCACATTTTTACAAGCAACTATTTCTTAATTACATTCTATACCATAAAAGATGTACCTTAAATCCCTTTTCTAGGCTTTATACTGGTCTATGCTTCCTGGTTTGTTTTTAGGTTATAAACTAATGTGGTAGTTTGAATCTTCCTGGAGCAGCTTTTCTTCCCAGATTAGTCTAAGAAAATTGTATGTTAGTGCATGGAGAAATGGCAATTCCCCATGAGAGAAGCAATTCCTTAAAAATCACCTACACAGTGGAAATTCTTCTTGTTTCAGGACTAGCAATTGGTCATCTTTAATTCAATGATGGTTGTGAACACAAATGACATGTAAAGAATACTAGATTCTTACCTCAATGTTTGAGGACTTGACTCTCTTAGTCATACTGCTGAATACTGAGTCAGCTAAGGACCACTTCTAGTCAAACAAGGTATTATTCACACAGATGGTCCCCAGCATGAGTGAGGACTAGAAATTTGTACTTGATGTGTTAATGACTAGAATTAGACTAAGCATGGTTTTGCCGTACTTTGGGTCCATCCTAAAAAAACTCAGGATGAAACTCTTCCTTTTTAATTTTAAAGGGCTCATTCCTTTTTAATTATTTTTCAAAATCTGTGGTGGTTAAGTGAAAACATTCTTAAAAAAAATCCTCCTGGATCATTCCTCAACAACTGCTGTCATAGGTGAACTCCTATCTATATGACAACAGCTGGCTAAACAAACCAAGTTTCTTGGTTTGTTTGGGCCTTTTTTGAATTTGCTTTATGCTTGCAGTAAGCTGCTCCCACTGAACTGTTTTACTTCTCAAGTCCAGTAGGTAAAAATATATCCTACAGTGCAGAGAAAACTGGACTGTAGATAAGGGTGAGCTTGAAGGAACATTTTCAAGAGGGAAAATGAAAGAGTTCAGCAGAGCTCATTTCAGCACTGCAGCTACCACATTACTCAATTCAAAGGAGAGTCATGTCAGTGGCACACACTACAAGCTTTCACAGCCATGTGAAATCAATCATGTGTGCTTCATTGCCTAAACTCCAGCCCAGAGTCTGTCATTGTGAACCAGAAAAATGGAAAAGATCACTGTAAGATCATGACACCAGCTAGCTTATTTCTTTTGGGGTTGGTTGACATGGTCCCTGTGGGAAGAGAAAGATGAGATGCCCTAGTAACGAAGAAGTTTTCCACTGTACGAAAGCAGCTACATGCAAGATCATTTGTATTTTAAGCTCTGGTTGTGTACAGTGTCAGAGGGATTACTGGTCACTGTACAGAACCTTGTAAATCTGCTTCATTCCCCCCCACTTCCACTTCTCTCCCGTAAAAATATTCTTGGTAACTGACACCATTCTGTTTGTTAGCAGAGTCAACAGACAAGCTGACAACTAGATTGAATAGAATTACTTTCTGTTTACGGTAGATAAACTGGTCAGTCCTAACAGCAGGTGGCCACAGTACCTGTAGATGAGGAAAACCTTATGCTGCAGAACAACCCCAAGAAGTTGTGCTAAACTATTGTTTCAGACTGCAGCCTAGGCAGGAGCTGGCACGGTCAGACTGGGATTAGGCAAAGGTGAATGAACTCAGTCGCAGCAGGAAATGACTGCTCACCTGTGCTCATCACTGTGACACAAAGTGTAAGAATAGTCTTGCTCAAACCTAAGTCCACTCAGCCTACCGTTCCCCTGCAATAGTGGCAGCGAAGCATTTCAAAACATCCATCCTTTTTCCAGCAATGAGAAGTGCAGGGACTCTTGAGCCAGAGGAGCTGTGTTTGAATTTCAGTTGAATGCCATTTGCAGGCAGAGGAGACAAGCTACGTGTATTTAAATGCAAACTAAACAATTTGGGGTTGCAAATGGCCAAAAGGGCAAGCTATTGTGGTAAAAAAATTTGGAATTATCACATATAGTTTCTCTCAGTCAGCATCCAGATACTACCTTAGAAGTGCTATTTTGTAAAAATGCAGATGATCAGGGTATCCAGAAAGAAAGTGCTTATAGGAAAGGCAAATTGAGTGTGGTAAAGATCTTATCTGTCCATCTGCTTACTTAAAGACAGGTAATGAATTTCAGTCTCCTAAACTGCCTTAGCTAAGTATTTGTAGCACACTGACACTGCTGGCATTTGACTGCAATTTAGGGAATTCACAAACTACAGTGCAGGTGTTTCAGGTCTGGCATTTTCCTTGCTCAGACACATCTCCTCCCCGGCCACCTTACAGCCCAGCAGGTCTAGGCACAGTTCAGCACTCACGAAGAGCTGCCTCAGGTTGGTTCCTAGCAAATCCACAGAACTGCGACCAGCTAAGGCTCAGATCCTGGACCTTTCCTTTGTCACCCCGCCTTTTTCTGATTGATGGTTATATATTGACATGTTTGTATTATTTTGATGGTTCTATTACGAAGCATTTGTCATTGGTTCATGCTCAGAGCAGCGTAATTCCTTTCCCCCTAACACTTTGGTGACACTTGTGTAGCTTTTCGTGCCAATAAAGCTTCATTTTAATTGAGCTCGAATCGGACTAACAAGATGCGGAGGAGGAAGTTAGCAGCGCCTATTGCAATGAGTCTTTGAAAGGAAAGATAGCGGAAGAAATTCACTCTTCAAAATTATACATGACACCGAAATGTATGAAAACATTAACTACTACCTTTTGCAGGGATACAGCTGTGATCTTAATGTTAAGTGTTGTGTGGGCACAAATTCAACATGGGCTAAAACAACATTATGTCTATGGAACAAGAATGACAAAAAAAAAAAAAAAAAAAAAAAAAAAAAAAAAAAAAAAAAAGTAGAAAAGAAAGACCAAAAGCATGGACTAAGCCAGCTGTGGACCACCAGCCTTAAGGAGCACTTGACTTGCCACTCCAGTCTTTAGACAGCTTAAACTTGAAACCTCCTCCTCCAGGAAGACATGCCAGGGCTTGCAGCTGTACTAATGAAGTACGTTAGGTGGAGGTTTCTGATATGATAATCAACAACAAAACATCAGCTTTAGCATTTAAACCATCTTAATGAGGTGTTAGAACTGAAGCCCTTTGAGGTGAATGGGGAAAGTTTATACACGCTGCTATTGTTCCAGCCCGTCTGGCTCTCCTCTCAAAACAACAGCGTGGTGATTACCTTAACAGCCAGGTGAAGAAGAAGTTGAATTCCTCGGCTCTTTGTTTGTTTGTTTGTATCTTTGTTTGTGGGGTATTTTTTGTTGTTTTTGTTTTTGTTTTTCCTCTTCACAGCCTTGAAGTTTTCAGATGCTAGAAAATGTAAGGACAATGAGAAAAATTAACTGAGATTGGAGGCACTGGAGAGGAAACAAAACTTCTTCAATCACCAATGTATGCAGATTTGGGTGTACCTATAAGCTATTTGAAGCTTCAGTCTATTTAGACACTGGGGGAGTAAATGGATATTGTGTTTTTAATGGCTCATTACTTTGGTTTTATTTTTCTTTTTCCCCAACATAACAAAACGCTTTTTTCCCAACACAATGGCCTATCGGGCGCTCATCAGTGTGATTAATCAGCTTGTATTCGCACAGGACTTTGAAGACACAGAAGGCTGGTAAAAGTCCTGAGACTTACTACTGCCCAAGTAAAATTACCTGCATTCCGCTTCCTTATTAAGCTAGTCTTGCAAACAACTGAAACAAACAACCGAAGACATAAGTACATCGCTTCATTTTCCTCAAAGAAATATTATTTTCAAAGCCAATTTAGGACCGTTCAAACGCAAGTATCTCTCCAAGGAGGCTGCGCAGGGACCAATGGTACAGTCACACACGAAGGCACAGCTGTATACAAGTATCAGCCAAGACACCGTGCATAACTTATTTTTCTGCCAACAGCACTGGAAGCTTATTTTCTCTTGCAGATCCCAGTGCTAAACACGGGGAAAGGTTCAGATAAATACTCCCTCTTATTTTTCTATGAGACACGCATCCTAATCTGAAAGGCAAATCCCCAAACCCGTGTAAGGTAAAGCTGCTGCTACTGGTCTCCAGGTGTTCTGCACCACTTTTGATTGTAGCCGAATGCAAACATCTCCACCCAAAGATTTTTAACTCTCTAGCAAATTCGGCGCCCCACTTGAAGTCCACAGAGGATTCTGATTAACTTCATTTGCAGCCTATAGAGAATCAAATTTTGGCCTTAT
Source organism: Phylloscopus trochilus trochilus (assembly GCA_016584745.2). Lineage (NCBI taxonomy): Eukaryota > Metazoa > Chordata > Aves > Passeriformes > Phylloscopidae > Phylloscopus > Phylloscopus trochilus. The sequence goes on from WQNJ02000546.1 coordinate 39,867,145, forward strand.
TTTAGTTGTGCAATCTATTTTACTGTGCTATTAAGCTATTTACTGTAGAATTTGCCATCAATCAAAACACAAAGTACAATTCTGGTGTATGGCTAGCCCTTGCAAAGAAATAAATGTTTTGATGTTAGACATCAATTTTGTTCAGCGTTAATAAAAAATATTTATTTGTATACTTTGCCCAGACAGTGTGTGGATGTCAGGCCATGGAAAACGTTAAGAGTGTCTCCCAGAATAATCGTTCCCTTTAGATATTCTGCTGTTTGTGTGGGTTTGTTTATTGTATGCTTTTTTAGTTAATTAATTGACTGACCTAAAACAAGCAGTTGAATACCAAAAAAAAAACAAACCCCAAAACAAAACCCAAAAGAAACCAAAACAAAACCAAAAAACTCCCAAAAACTCAAAAAAACCAACCAAAAAAACAAAAACAAAAACAAAAACCCACAAACAAACAAAAAACCCCAACAACAACAACAACAAAAAAAAACCAAATCAAAAAATTAAGTGCTATCCCTAGAAAGGAAGAAAAGGATTTATTTAGACCACTTGAGACCTCAGTGCAAGTAAGGAACCAGTCAATTAACAGGCTTAACTGTGTCCTTCAGAAATTGCTCTTGGAGAAGGTTTTATTCAACCCTTTGGTCGTTATGCAAAATCAGACATGGGGTAACCATACATGTATGGGTACCCATACGAGGGGTAACTGAAGTCATCAAGACTGCACATAAAACTTTATCAGATGCAGATGACTCTGTGAACTATTTTCATTGTGAACTCTCTTATCTGACCCTAATTTTAGATTGATCTCTTTAGTCATCCATTCTGCAAAACCCAAACCAAAACAACAGTACTGGGGTTAAATCCTTCAGAAGGGCTTCCAGGAGAGTTAAGTACTGGTTCTTTCCTGAAAGCAGCACAATTAATTTTCAGACTCTGGTAAAAATATTATTACTAATAACCAGAACTGTACAATTATTTGTATAACTATGGTACTAATGTAATTGTACTATGTCTGACTTGCTGGATAGAAAGAGGGAGAGATTAGGCTTGTTCTTTATTTGTAAGCAGATGTATTTAATGTAAGTGTGAAAAAATGGAAGAAATAACTGATGTAACATAGACAGTGACTAGTTCTACAATTGCTAACCACAATTACATATCTTCAATTGAGGGGAGAAGGTATTTCAAAAGCATTTTCCTCCCTGATTTTCACACTTGATAGGAACGTTAACTTGCCAGGCTGGAGCCACAGCCCTGCCAAGAAACAGAATCTGACCTCAAGAGTGCCAGTCAGAGAGTGAACATTTCAAATCCACTTTTCCAAAGGAAAACTTCCAGAGTGAGCTAGTGAAGGCATTTGGGTGAATAACTCCTTGAGAGACTTGTGATTTGCTTTGGAGGGAGTGGGAAAATGGGGTGTTGTTTTCTGCTCTTGGTAATGCCTCCTGGGCCACAAGTGCCCAAGGAAGTTGTGGACCACAGTTTCTTCTGCTGCCAGGCAGTACCTTAGGGCTTCAGTTCCAGTTGCTGCTAACAGCAGTTGTTCCAGAAAAACGATTTTCTGGAGAAAGTGTGTGCAGCTAAGGATGCACTTCATCCCAGTTGTGAGGTTTAACAGGCCATTATGAGGACAATATCCACTCTCTTGCACCTAGACTTCCTCTCTCCTTCCTCCTTGTTGTTCGTTTCCCACACCTCTAATGCAAAGAAAAGCTCATCACAAAGCCTAGATAGCCATGTCTCCAACCCAGGTAATCCAAGAAGATTCCAGAACCTGAGACTTGAGAAAATCAAAAGAAAGGAAAGCCATTTCCTTCAACTTTACTGATGATTTTTTCTTCCTAAATTTGCAGAGCATGGAAGAAAGATGTTTTTATTGTTTCTTTCAATGTGACGAAATATCCCCTCATTTTCTTCCCTGTTACTGGGAGAAAATGAGTAGTTAGCTCATTACACTGACACCAGAGACAATATTTTCAGTCTACTGATTTAGAGCTTCCATCTTTCTTTATTTACAGACAAACATTTGCTTCTAAAAATGTCCAGTTAAGGCTGTAGCTACAGCCCTTTGCATCACACATCTAGCGGGGGGAGTGTGAGACACAAAGTGTTCACAGCTATCAGGCCTAAGACCTGAAGCAAAACTTTCCCTGTTCCTATTTCCACTCACCTGTACATCCACTGGTTGGGGATGTTCCATCAAGAGGAATTTGCCTATCTGAGGAAGACATGTATTTTAACGCCTTTATGGAAGCCAGAGTTGATGCTGTCAGAAGAAGCAGGAGCAGTGAGTAATTTTCACTCTGACAAAAAGCCCAAAATCGAGTTGTCAACCGCCCAGTCACCACCAAAGGGAGCTGCTGGGGGTTGCTGGTGAGGCAAAGAATGAGAACGTGGGAGTTTGTTCAGTTTTGACAAAGGTGGGCTAGAATTACCCCGGAAATCGTGACTCAGATGTTTTCATGGCCCCGGCTTGCATCACTCCCAGGAAACTCTCTGATGCCAAAGTCACAGTTTTAGTTACATCAGTGACTCACAAGTGTGAAGATTCATATTTTAGCACTTGACAATCAGAGGCAGCATTAAACCATTTAAAAATGAGTGCTGATGAAAATTAAGGACTTGGGCTCTTCTGACCATGGGTGTGCATTACGATCCTAAACTGGGACGAATGGTTTAATTATTCTCTGCTACTTATTTTGGATCACAGTTCAGGGATAACATGAGCTTATTGCTATAAGAAAGATAATTGTTTAAACCTGTAAGGAGAACCTACATTAATTTTCACTTTGCCTTATGTGCAAAGTATAAAAGGTGTATAAAATCTAAAAAGAGAAATCTTATCTGTGAACACTTCTGTACACTGGACTGCCTTTCTTGAGCTAATAGAGATCTCCTTAAACGATGCCAAAAATGATGCCATTTTCTACCTCTTTTAGGAGAATCTTTTAAATGTTCAACAGCCTTCTTTTATATTTTTATAGCATGCAACATAAATGAAGTCTGCCCTGATAGCCTTTCAGAATGAAAATGTAAAAATTATTTGTATTTTCAGTTTTGCTAAACCTTGAATTTTTATCTCTGGTATTAATTGATGAGTTTAGAAGTTATCTGTTAGTACTGATTTTTTAAGTCTTGTGATTAAGTGTCGATTTTGGTCCTCTTTTGACCTTCTCAGTGAAATAACTTTTCTACCTTGTGCAAGGATAGCTAGGAAAGGTGAATGTGAAAGGCTAAAAAAACCCAAGGGAAACACTCATCTGAGTTTTGTAAATATGCCTGGAGCATATCTGCTTATGCATTTGCAAAATGTTGTGATTTTTAACTTACTATCCTTCTTTCTTCTGCATTTTGAGGCAGTGGCCAAAAGGCATTGAACAGCCATGAAAAATATTGTAACTATTTCTTCAGTGTCTCTTTAGTGTGACCCAAGTTAAAGGAATCATCATTAATGCAGAACTATCAGCTTACCTGGTGTCTTGAAATAGATAAAGCATGACCCATTAGACTCATCCTTTTGCCCCAAGGCATTAAGATCTAACGCATTTTATTAACTGAGAGAGTGTAGCACAAAGTGGCATATGGCCTTTTGGCTGGGATGATTTATGGTGACACACTCCAAAGGAGCTAAGAGAGCTTCAGATTTCTCTGTGACTCTTGTAGCTTTTCCGAATCAGGCACAGGAAGCTGAATGGAATAAACCTGCCTCTAATTTACAGTGACAGAAGTGAGATGAATACTCAAGAAAGATGGTGACATGGAATGAGAGCAGCAGTTCTGGTTGTTCCAATGGTGAACACCGCTGGACCGAGTGATGAAAAAAGAAACAAAAATGCCTTTAAACTGGGAGCCATTTACATTAGCCCTTCCTAATGCTACATGTCTCATTAGAGACTAAAATCTCTGTAGAAGCAAAACATTGGTAGGTCATTCAGAGCCACTCAGCGTTGCATTTTGCTTTAGTTCTGGCAAGACAAGATGCACTAAGATCAATGGGGAAGCAAGTTCAATGTGCTTTACTGCTTTTACTTACTGCACTCAGCTTGCTTTCTAGTTTTTACTGTGCTGCATGGTGAGTGACAAGTGATGAGACAAACCAGCAGTGTTAAAATAAGCTGCAGTCACACTGTCATGGATAGTGTATAGTGTCTTTTCCTTCTGGAGCTGCCCGCCTGATGCACAGGGAGGTCTGGATGGCCCTTTCCTGGGACACAGACCAGAGAGGGCATGCCTGCTGCCAGGTACTTGGGTATCAGGGCAGTAAAGTCACCAAGTGAGCATCCAAGGGTTGGGAGAGTGAGCAAACAAAGGTCCCTCCATCAAAGGGGCTGTGGGGACAGGGTGGAGCAAGGGCTGAGGCTGTATCACATGTGTTTGCTCAGTGACTCTGGTGGAGCAGCCTGATGTTGATGTCTCCCTGCCCCCCTGCACTGGCTGGGGCATGTGGGATAAGTGACTGGGACTTGGACAAGCCCTTTGCCCAAGAATTGTTACTCCCTCTGGTGTTGCATCACACTAGAGACATACCCCTCTGCCTCCTGTCCAAACCTCCCTGGAGCACAGGAAGATGATGAGCCACATGCCTCAGTGAATGGGGCAGAGACTCTTGTTCTGGTGCCTTACTTTCCATTGGTCACTACAAGAGACACAAGCCCTGGCCACCATGGGCTGGTTCATTCTTACATTGCCTGAGTCCCTGCCTCAAATCCCACACAGGTCTTTTTTTTTTTTTTTTTTTTTTTTTTTTTTTTTTTTTTTTTTTAATGTGAGGCTCTGTGTAGTAAGTTCAGTGCAGGCAATGCCCAAAGCTGGGCCACAGCCCTACAAGGCAGTGATGACTGTGCAGTGCTCATAGCAGGAGTGCCATTGCTTCCATTGGAGATGATGCTGTGAGCCCAACAGAAGCAGGAGCTAGACTGGGAAGGGTCTGGCAGCCAATGGGTCCTTGAATTCACAGAAAGAGCATTAAAAAGCAGTGGGTCCAAGGTCCATTTTCTCAGACTGGATAGAAGGGGGTTGTGGCTGGGGAAGGCCAAGGAAGGCCTCCCCTGCAGTGGTTTCCAGGGCTGGGGTTGCAAGCCCTAGAGCCAAGGAGATTATGGTGGGACTTGCAATGACAGACTTTGCCCAGTACTGCACAGTCTCACAAGACCCTGTCTCCACCACAAAGCTGGTGGAAGGTGATCTCACTCCAATCCCACTCCTAGAATATGTCTTAATGACTTATTGCCACCTTCATGTCACAGTTTGCCATACATCACTGTTTAGGGGGCTGTACTGCAAAGTAAATTAGTTAAATAATCCCAACAAAAAATAAAAGTGTTTGGTATATTTTTCTCCTGGATTCTAAAGCAATATAGCAGCACAGCAGAGAGGTCACTGCAGCACAAAGACAGGAACAAACTCTGGGAACTAGAAGGAACCAGAACTTTTAAAGATGGTTGTGCCACCAAAAATGATATATTGTGAAACTATGGCCAGGATCTACACAAAGGGTCTGTATTTCCCTCTTTAAAAATTTTCATAACAGGAAAGCCTTTGATGTCAGCTGTTATCGGCAATAATGAGTGCTCTGTGCCAGACCTGCACGTGCCACTTCAGAGATGTATGCCTAAGAAGGGAAGTTCTTAATTTGATTATTCAAGCAGGCTTGAGACTGGTTTGCAGTCTCTTGCATCAAGGTTCCAAACATCTCCTGTCAGATTATATATCTTCACTTATGCCCCATAGCTACTGCCAACAGGATCAGAAATGCTGTTTTTAATTAAAAATGTTATTTCTAAATACAGTTTGCTGTGTATATTCTTGGTGAGAAGTGCTCATCACCTTGTGAACTTTCAGATTGCTGTACTGCAATCAAAATATTGCAAGCCTTACTCTAATATCTTATCTACACAGGCTAAGAAAATATGCCTGGGTTCCTCTGAAATGCTTTCCTGGTGTAGCTGTGCTGGGTCAGAGTTGAAAAACCCATGCTGGCAAAAAGCTAGAAAATAAAAGGACAGAACTTCCGACTGTTTGCCATAATAGCTTATTTAATTTAATGCGGGCATCTACAATCCCAAAGGAACTCTCTTGTGAATATTACTACACTTCATCTATCTTCTGCCAGTCATACTCGACACTCTCAACCCCTAGAGAGCTTATAGGAGAAACTTAGCAGCAGATTAATTCATGGCCTCAAATGATTTTACTTGATCAGGATGAGCCATCTCTCCAGGTGCCCACACCAAACTCATTCTTACTTTTTTATGTGTAAAACTGAACTCCTGCAAAGAGGGTGGTTTGTAATGGAACTCTTTTGCTTGTATAAGCTGATTTTCCACTGAGGCTTTATTGTGCACTTCTACAAGTTAATGTTTTCAAGGGGAGACAAGCTCAGAGCCTTGACATTGTTTGTAGCTTTGACTTAATAACCAGCCTGGTTTTCCCTGGTCCTGCATATTGTACAGTCACTTATACCTGTCACACCTGTGGGTGTGAAATGCTACCACATGAGAGCAGTTCTGTCTTACACCCTCTTTTATTTACTTATCATAGAAGTACAAAAACTGGTTTTGTTTCAGGACAATGGAAGCTCAAACCAACAAGCTCTGGACCAAAACATGCAGGTGAAGGTACTTTGCAGTACAGCCAGATTCAAAGTACTCAAGTCCAACCAACCAAGGTATTTCCCTACGAATTTCTCACCATTCTGCTAGTAATACAGTAATTCCCCAACAGAGAAGCCACATAAATAAAGTGTAAAATATGGTCACCACCACTTTTTCACAGGTGCACATATTAGCTGCAAAATTAACTCACACTCTCTAACTTTGCATGTTCCCTTGCCAGGAAAACTACTACCAGATTACACCTGGAGTAATTAACTCTCTGGCCTGCCTTAGGGGGTGAACTCCCAAGTAAAACCTTCAGTAAGGGGTCTCTTAATTCTCGCTTTGCAATGAACACAAAACCGTTGCTTGTAGTCAGCTGTCCTCCAATATCTTCCATAGCATTCTGTGATGAGATGGGAAGGAAAGACAAACCCTTTCACAACGGACTAGGAAAGGATCACAAGCACTTCAGCTTACCACACTCATAAATTTCAGGGGACAAATCCTCATACGCCCTCACAGTGCCTGTAACTGGTTTTTCACTGTGACTGCTCACCCTCTACAACAGCTTAAGCTCAGATGTTCATCCACATTAATGCTGCAGTGAATCTATTCCCATATTGACAGGCAGTAAGGCAAGAGAGGCAACACTAGCTAACGATGCCTGAGAAGTCTAGCTGTCCTCTTTGGGGTCAGAGAAAGGCTGGTATGATGGGAAGGCAGGGTTTATACACACAAGGCCTTAGAGAGCAAGCAAAACGGAAGTGCAACAGTGTTCTTATCCATAAGAAGCCAAATCATCATAATAAAAATCGGTTCACTGTTTGTGACTTTACTGCAACACTTGTCACATTTGATCATTTTCTTAAAGCCCACACTCTCAATTTTCTTCTTGAAGAAGCTGAAGGAACAGCTTTCTAAAGAGTAAAGGAACAGCTATCTAAAGAATACAAAAAGTATCCCTGTGGTTGCAGGGCAAACCGTGAGAACACAACCCACAGCAGTTAAAAAACCAGAAAGCATATCAAAACAGCACATCGTTGCCTGAAAAAGCCATGCAGTATTATAACACTCTCATGACCCTGTGAGGCAGAACTTAGTGTCTTTTGGAGTGTTTGGCACTGGCATTACATTGGTTCCTATGTAATTTTGCTCAATGATGTGAATTTGCCTATGAGCCTTAGCTCTGAGTGCATGTCCACCAGCAACATAGAATTCCCAGCATTGTCAAACACCTTTTCACTTTTCCACAATTCTGCTTTTCCTAGCTTATCCAGTAAGCTTGTAACTTCAAGCAGACAATAGGATGCTCATAACCACTGTAGACCTTTCCCAAGAGCAAGCTATCAATTTGCATGAAAGCAAAAAAAGCAGAAGGACTCATCAAATTGTCACTGCATCTGTACAGAGCTTTAAAAAAAAGCCCTGGTTTTTTTTTTCTTTTTCTTTCCTTTCCTTTTATTTTTCATGGAGGTTTTCCCTGAAGCCTCAGCTCTTATGCACTGTTCAGCTGTTGCTGTGTTTCTGAGAGGGACCCTGTGGATTCCAGGGGTCCCTTTCTTGCTGAGCCTCTCTGATACTGCTAAAAAGTGAGAAAGGTTCCAAATGTTACTGCATGCTGCATTATTTCTCTTTTTTCTCATCTCTCATGTGTTTTTAGTTATATGTGCATGTTGTTGATATTTTTTTTGAGACTGTTCTAAAAGCTTTTAACTTCTCAAGCTTTCAGTCAAGCGCAGAGCTGAACATTGTACAGATGCTCATTCTGACAGATCCTGAGGAAAAGGGACAGAGCCATTTGTAGCAAATGGGAACCCACGTGCGTGGGCATAGACACAGACACACACAGGGCTATGGGAAGCTTTGCAGAAGGAAAGACTGCTGGATAGACCCACACAGGCCAATTTTTTTTTTTGCAAACACACAATGCCCTTCCTGCAACTTCAGTTTCACAGTTTGCGGCTTCTAATATTAGTAAGTGACTAGAAGAAAGCAGAATGGCAACCAATATGTTTGAGAAGACAATATTTGGATTTTTATGCACATTTCACGAGGAACTAATCCACATGAATCCCAACCCTTTTCTATGGGAATAGGCACTGCTGTCCATCAAATGGAATGTGGTGTATGCTTATTGTAGTAGCATTGTACTTTTCTGCCAGCAGTCTGTCATTTCTTTTTCTTCCTGCTTTGCAAACAGCTAGTACAGAAATCTGCAATTCAGAAACTGTCCTAGATTCTTCCACTAGTGCACTGTTAAATCACACATTTGATGGAAAAAGACAGTTTAAACATTCAGTTCAGTTATAAAGACTCAAACATGAGATCCAGCTGTTTTCATGAAGCACGTTTTGATGGATGATATAGGCTTCAGACAAAAAAACACTCCAGCTCCCAGGGCCACAGTGCATTTGATTAGAAACAATTTTAAAACCATAACTTTTTAATTAATGAAGTGATCTAGAATTTTAAAATATGAAACTTGACGTGCAAGATCTAGGAAGCGTCTGCCCCTCTTCTGCAGTCCAAGGATGAACCACATGTATATGCATCTTCTTTTGCTGCTAGCAGTAGTCTATGGTCTCATCCAAAGATCAACTTTAATGGAGCACTCACACTCCTCACAATCTCAGGGAGATTTGGGCCACACTGCCTATCTCTTGGAAAATAAAGAAACACCATGAAAATGAACAGCTCTGTAATCTTTCATAGAACTTTTTTCCCCAAGTCACTAATGCCTGTTTATGCTTTTTCCCTATTGTAATCAGCCATTGTTCCTCCTAAGTTACAGCAACATCACAGTTGTAGAGAAAATAAAGTGTCCATGCAGGCCATGCTGCTACAATTCTTCTTTCACTGGGACAAAAGGTAGCATAACAAATTTCCAAATTAAAGCCTTAGTTAACATGTTTGATCTGGAATGATTCAGAGGGGGGCATCCAGTTAGCAGTTTAGAAATAGCAACAAATCTTTAATACTAAATAGCATTTCCCCACCTCTGAGCCAGTTTGGTAAGCCTCTCAATGGAAAAGTTGCTGAAACACTTTTACAAGCCTAACCTGGCAAGAAAGGTCCAAATGGATGACACTGATTTGATCAACTCGGTCATTAAGAGTGTTACTGCCAGCAGGGATATTGCAACCTTGCCTGCCCTGAAAGAATTGATAGCTAAAACAGCTGAGGGAGACACCAATTAATCTACTTATCTTCCTGCAGAGTCAGAAACCCCAGGTCCTCACTTCTGCTTTGATTCCCAGTTTCCCCTGAGTTTCTCATTTGAAGCTCCCATTTGCAGTACCAGCTGCAGGACCAGTCTGCTCAATAAACTGGCTGGTGCATCAGTCTTCCAACACTGCAGCAGCAGAGGTGAGCCCAAAGGAGTCTGACCCTGCCTGACAGCGAACCCCAGGAGCACTCAGTGCCTTAATAAATAATGCAGGGCAAGTATAGAGAAGGCATGAGACGTGGGAAATGTGATATCTCAGTTCTGAAACCCAGGTGGACCAAGTCGGCAGCCTTGGATAGAAACAGAATAAGTGTGAGAAATCACTCATCCTTAATAAATACTAGTTTCATAGGCCTTGCTGGTTGTGAGAAGCATTCAGCTTCAGCAAGTCATTGAAAACAAAATGTGCATTTTTTCACTTCAGAGGATTTAGGATTTGATTAAGTACAAAAAGAGGGAGCTCAGTGAGTAAAAGGACGAGACTCTCACTTCAGGGAATTCAGGTCGAGCCCTCTGTGAAATGAGTTCACATCTCAGCTCAGCATCTCCAGTAGATACTAACTCACATCACAAAACCACTGTAAAGGATTTGGCACAGTATGGCATGTCTGAGGATTTCTGCTCAGAAAGGGTGGAGGAAGGGGTGAGGCTTAGCCTGTACTAGTGCAGGACTATCACCCCTTAGCTGCAGAAAGCAAGCCTGGAGAGGACTGGACAGGAAGGTTTGGATTATCTTTAACCTGGAATCAGATCTGTCAAGTGGAGACCATTGGAGTTTTATTTTAGAGCTGAAATAAAATTCTTTTCCCTCCTCTCTGGAAATGGCAGTGTTGAAGAGAAGGACTTGTCCCTTGTGCTGGAACCTTTTTGAGAGAGGACGAGAGAAAGTCTAAGTACAAAGGAAAACAACTGAGCATGGGTGAATCAGTAGCCACAACTGATGTGTTGTGGGCTATGTCCGACCAACCAGCCAGCTGTGTGCAGGTCTTCCTGCTGCTGTGTGGCTCAGAGACTGCTCTGCAGCTACCACATGAGCTCCCCAGGATTCATAAAACCTAGTGTACCATGGTGAAGCCACAGCCACACGCAGTACTTAGAAAAGCAAAGGCAATCAACCAAATGCGTGAAGTGAGCATATTTAAATTAAAATTTGTAAATACATGTAGTTCTTTAGTTCTCAGGAAGTATTAAAGCATAGCAAAAAAAAAAGGCAATTGTTAATACAATAGTGAGAACATTCTCCTGACTTCCTTCAGCATCTCTACCTAGATTAATTCCAAGTGTATTCATAGAGGCACTAGGCAAACTGAGTTCCTTCCTCTTTCTCTCAAAGCCCATTTGCTCTCTCTGAACCTGCAGGAAAATAAGCAAACATCAATTTCTGTTCATTCAGGATGATCTTTGTCAAACTTTGGTTACCTGCAGAGCTTGACATACCATCTTAAACTTTGCTTATTAACGCATTTCAGTGTATTCTTCTTTTGAGGACATAAAACACAAGGATGTGTTCATTAAAGAGAAGAAAAATTATATGTGGGAGGCTTTGAGCTCCAGGACCTTATACCTTTAGCTGTAAATAGTGCTCTGACGTCCTGCCGTTGTGAACAGGATTCCATTCCAGCTGTGAGAACGAGCAGATGCCCTCTAGTGGTGCATTTATTTCAAAGTTCTGCTGCTGTGCCCCTAAGGTGCTTCCACATAGAACTCCACGTGCCTTCCTCCACAGTACTCTGCAGAAAGGAGCTAAGGCACAGAGCAGCCAGAAAAGAGAAAACATAGCATGTATAACCTCAATTCTGAGTAAAACCAGGTCATGGCACGACACTGAATCAGACAGCCCTCTTCCAAACTTGCTGACCTTTCCAAACAGTAGGCCTCCTGATAAAAAAGTGCCTTCAACTTGACCAAATGTGCTATCATCTCCAGGTTTCAGAAAAGAATGCATTTTCCTGTCAATCTCAGTCTTCCTTGACAAGCATTCACCCTCTTTGTCTACCCATTCCCTTGCAACATTGACCTCTATCCCCAGAGAGGGGAGCTCCATAAGAAGCACTCTCCAACAATAACTGACAACATGTACTGACTTTGCCAAGAATTGTAGACAAGCCTTTCTGCTCCGTGAAAAATACAGGTTTTGAGAGATCTTCAGATTATACCAACCAGCCAAAACACCTTTAATGAAAAAGTTGGGAACTTTTTGGAAAATTTTCAACAGATTCTTGATACAGGTCAACCCCTGGGGGGATTGTCTGTCCCTGTTTTTCTGTAGATCAGCTGGAAAATGGTACAGCCAAAGCAATACATTTATCCACTCCAAGCAGTACAGACCAGACTGCAGTTTAAAGTATTTACAGTTCTAGCTGCAAAGGCTTATATAGACCAGCCTGACACATTCATCCAGTGTTTAACTTGCTACCGCTTCATGATAGTGGACAAAATGCCAAAAAATTCCACCTTTGTTCACCTACTGTAGGCAGGTGCCATTCACCGGGACATTTCCAGCAAGCAGCTGTCCCCCCCCCCTTACAGGGACACTGCTTTAGATTCTTGGAACGTAGGTGCTAGTTTTAGAAATCAACATCCTATTTACTAGTTTTAGGAGCCATGGTCAAAGGCCAAGAAAAAAACCACCAGTCATTTTGTGGCTATTTCTGATCCTGTCGTATCCATCACAGCCACAGTGAGATGTTCTCTTGCCAGTATAGCTGTAGGAATTCAAGAAGTTACTGAGGACAGAGACTCTTCAAATGAACCTGGCACCAAGAAACAGGACTGCCGGTGCAGTTGCTTGTTCAAATTCAGTGTTTTAGTGAAGAGATGGGTTGGTGATACTTAAACTGCTTTAGGTAGTCTTGCAAGAGGACCTTTCACTGTGATCTTAGACTATAAACCTTAGACAGCTAGGCTGGCCGTTTAGATTACATTTTTAGCTGAGATTGTTGTTCCCAATATTTTTGAAAGAGGTAAACACTGCATTTCCTTCCCCTCCCCCCCCAACCCCCAGAGCACAAACAATTTTGGAGCATTTACAGTAAATGTAAAGAGAGACAATAACATTTGGGTCCTGGAACCAGGATCAATGGTCTGTCCAGCCTAGTATATTGTTACACTATCAGTCAATCAGCCAAGCCATTTAAGTAGGAATGTAAAATGTTCTCTAGATAAACCCTAAGCATTTGTGCAGCACCTTGCACAATGATTGGGGCCACTAGAGTTACCAAACTATGAATAACAATTATGGCAGAAGAGAGCAGTCACTAGATTGTGAGTGAGGTAATATCAATGCCCAGAGTGCACCTCTGAGGAGCTTTTTGGCAGGGTGAGGCTGTAGGAGCAAAAGAAATACTACAAATACATTGTCAATGATGCTTCCATTGAAAACAGCATCTGAGTTGTAGGGAGACCTGAAGAAATATTTTATTCCTCTTATTCCATGTCCTTGGCAGTTTGCTTAGAGAGTACCAGAAGAAGATGGACAACATGGGGAGGGAGGGGAACATACATGGATCTAAGAGTTGATCTGTGCTTTTCAAGGAATGAATCATTACTGATGACCAACACATGGAGGGGGGCTGCCAAGGGCCCCTGAGGTCGTCTGACACTCAAGGAGCAGCGTTATGAAAGCAGACATCTTATAAATAATTATAAAAAAATCTGTTCCATTCTTTTGCACTGACCCCAGATGGGCAATCCAGCCCCTTAAAGATGGTCTTTCTCTGCTCAGTCAAAAATTGTATTAAAATGAAGCATTTGACAAAGAAGCTGTGAGTTTTTGCAAAATACATTTTTAAGCCCACCCCAGAGTAGCTGCCTGAAAAAGTCTTTGTGTATCTAAGCTTCAAGCCACTTGTCAGCAATTATTATCATACAGAAAGACCATTATCTCTTGTTTTATATTTTGACCTTTAAGACTACTTCTGAAATAACTGATTTTTGGAAAGGAGCAAAAGGGAAAATCACACAGTGCTAATCACAGAAAGGCAAGCTTTGCTATTAAAAGACTTTTAATTTTAGTTGTGACTTCTACGAAACAGGCTGTGCTGGTCTACACCTAATTGGAAGATCCAGCTTTCAGTGTTTTGGGTATAATTTCTAAAAAACATTCACTACATCTCTGTTGCACTGCCAAAAAGAGACATCAAGGCTATGCATTTTGAAAAGATAGGTATTCTCTCAAGGAAAATGGGTGCCCTCTTAGTTTAGGTACTTTTTGTTAAAAGTACTTACTACACTGTTTTATTTTGCTACTGTGCTTATTTTTATAAAGGTGTTTTTGCCTGTAAACCCTTTTTCTCTTCTGCTTCTCTAACCTTTCACCAGCTGTATCTTGCACAGCTTTTGTGCTCTCTGAAAGTACCAGTTTCACTGCATGGAACCCAGGCCAAGAAATTCTTTCCTCTTTCTGGGTCCCATGCTACTAATCAGGGGGCAGTGCTGCATGGCTTCTAGCAATTAAAACCACAGGATTTTCAACCACAACATGCTAAATCCCAAAGCAAAAATGCAGCACTCTTTGGCTCTTTGGCTCTAGCTCCAGGGAATTAGTCTGCAGAAAACTGGCCTTGGGGACACAAGCCAGGGATGGTTAAATACAAGCAGGATTTTCCCCTGCTTTAGAATAGTCTCTTGAGCTTTGTGATGAGAGAAGATGCTAAGCTTGCAGAAAGGCAGACCAGATATTTTAAGCAATTCCTATTCTTTGGTCCCCACTGGATTTATCTATAAGGAAAATGCAGCAAAGTGTAGAGATAGCTGTGCTGCATGTAGACATGTTAACTCAGTAGCTGTGTAAACACAGCAGCATGCAGCTCAGTGCAGGGCTAATTTACCCTGCTGCTTGTTTAATGCCAGCTTGTATAATTCCACAGTGATTTGCAGTAGCCATACCTAATTTCCACATCAGTTGCAGCTGGGTATATTCTTCTCACCTGTAATTGAGTTACATACCCTTCTTGTGCACTTGCAGCTTTAATGGCTTTGATCTAGGAAAATGGCTCAGGCTGGATGGGGAAGGGGATATTTCTGTTCTTGGACCTGTTCTTGTGTCTAGGACCTTGTCTATATGTGAAAGACAGGTCATGATATGAATCTAATTAGCATGTAAAACTGTTGTACATCAGTTACTAAAAGGAAGGGCTGTGTTTAATTCTGTGCCAGTGTGGATGTATATGCAGTATCCAGCCCTGAGACCAGAGGGGCTCAGTTCTGCACAGTGCTGTGTACCAGATCAGCAGAAGTCACAGCACACAGTGCACACCGAGAGTTTTCTTCCTCTGGTCTTGCTAGCAGTTAAAGCCTCTTCAGGAGTCAAATCCTTAAATCCTCCTTTTGTACAAATTACTTGTACAAAAACTCCTCCACCTTCATGCCTTCAACATCCATATCCTTACTCCAGTGTGTAGTTTCTCAAAATTCCTCAGACAAGAAGGAGCCATAAGTATCATGTTTTAAGTTGCAAAGTGAAGGCAAAAAAATAATTCTATCAGACGTAGCACTGGGAAGGGCTGTGCTGTTTACAGCATTGCTCTTACTGCACCCAGCTGTAGGAATAGAAAGGGCTGGGAGGGAAGTGCAGTACCTCCTAAAGGGAATGGTCACTACAAAAATAATTAAGAAGTGCAAACTGACTCAGATGGGAAAGTCAAAACAAGGCATCATTCAGCAGGGCAGAGCCACCACTGAGCCCCATCAAGCAACTCACACAACCACATGTCAGAGCCAGAGGCAACTCCACGGCCCCCAACACAACTGACTGCCTCAGGACTCAAACAAGGAGCCAGATGCTCTGTCTGGGAATCATTCTTCCACAGGTCGACATCAAGATCCCAGAACTGTCATTTTGAGAGAAGGAAGAGCAAGTACAACATAGTGACATAAAACAAAGGTTGAACTGGACTATATTTTGGGGTTGTTTGGTTGGGTTTTAGTGCACTGGATAATAAATAAAATACTTATTTCAGACTTACTTTTGCTTTGCTGCATGACTGGCTTAGGTTATAAAAAGAAAAATGTCCTCTATGTCCTCTTTATAAATATTGAGGATGGGCCCCAATTACATTTTTCCCAGCATTACTGCCTCAGGCTTGGGAACCCAACTGACACCAGCCCCACATGCTCCTTTGCAAAACAAACCCTCAGATCACAGGCTGATTAGGCAAACAAACCTCTCCCTGTCCCACCATGGAGATAGGCCAAGAGAAGAAACATTTACCTAGCTCTCCGCCCTGCTCTTCTTAGATAAGAGTCTGAGCCATTCTTAATTTCAGTAATCAAGGATGCAGGCAGTGACAATTGCGAAATCTAATTCAAAGGCAATGTCCATCCTTGGAGGCACATCCATCTGGGAAAAACAAACTTTGAACAGTTAAGTCACGCATACCAACTTGTTTACCACCAAACAAAAAGGTAACAGAATGATCAAATCCAATTCCCTTGCCCTGATATTTTAACAGGATCACAACTTAAAGGAGAATGCCTAAAGTTTGACCTTACAAACTACTAATTTTTGAAGCGGCATGTTCCCATGATTTTTCTGCTATTGTAAAACGCACAACTAATGTAGTCCCAGGGATGAGGTCTGCATCCAATATTAGGAAACTTAGGTAACTGTCAATTTAATCTATAGATACCTAAGTTTTGATGTTGGAAAGCAGCTGTAGTGTGTTTGCTTCAGCTTTGTTGTGTCATTTTTGCCTTGGTAGATTCATGCTGCTGCTGTTGCTCAGCATTCCAGTACAGAGGGAAGAAATGCAGGATATCTTGTTAGAATGTAGGAAGACATCATGTATCTGGCATTTGGGCAAAATTTATTCATGTGTAGCACCTGGGTTAAAAAGAATTCCCCAGTAATGGAACAACCTGGCCAACCTTCTTTGCATGAAGTGTTGCTTTTTTGTAATTAGGCCTAGTATTTTGTTGTTTTATGAGAACACATCTGGTGTATATGTATGTTAAACCAGGCTGTAAGTAGAACTGCACAAAAGGGGATTTGGGGGGATGACACCCTCCAGCAGCTCCATCCAGCAGGTGGTACAACTGCCAGTGGTCTTCACTCCAAATCCCACAAGAGAAAAAGAGAGATCCTTGTGTCCAAAATAGAAATATTCATCCTAGAAGCAAAAAGTGTTTTTGCTTTGGTATCCCCACAAGGATCCCCTCAGGTGACTCGGTAGCAGCAGGCTGAATCAGACTAGATCAGAGCTGATGTGGCAGCAGTGACAGCGCTGCCTGCTCAGGGCCAGCCGCAGCGGGATGCGCGCTGCCAAGCTGGACTGCGTGGCTGCACACTGAAATGGGGGCTGGCATCGTTCAGTGTTTTGCACCAGAGCAGACAGACAGAGGGGAAACATCCCTCACCAGCATGAAATTCAACTGGATCTGTGTGTCTGTGTGATGGGAGTGGAGACTGGAGGTTTTTCTGCACCATTGCAATGACTGAACCTACAGACAGATCTATATGGGAGAAAACTCAAAGCAACTGTAGCAGTAAAGCTGGAAAATGGTGAAATAGAAGCAAATAATGGCAAATGTTCTATGTCAATCCATCATAACATGGAATAAATATTATTACTATAATCACAATAAGAATGACTAATGTAATGATTATGTCTCCTGTTGATATCCCTTGTAATGCCCTTCAACTAATAGATCATCCATAAATCTTGGTGTTGCAAAACCACACAATTTACATTTCAATACAAAGAAAAAGCAGGATAGTTGTGAAGTTGATCTTAATGCGATCTTCCAATGAACCACCTACACAAACTTCTTCTAACATTCTGTGTCCTCATTCTTAAAAATGAAACTCCAGCACCAATTCTGGTTTAAATGTCAAATACATCTTCAGAAACTCCAGACAGGTGCTGTGACGTTTTAGGGTTTTTTCACTGTTTCACTCAACACTTTGCTACACTATACCTCCATGAAAACTGCATCTCTCATAGCAATCATATCTCACTCATTTATGTGAGTGATGCCTTCAGAATATTGATATATGCTGTCAAAAGCCTAGGAAAGACCACAAAACTAAATATGTGTTCTAGATATACTTTTCACTTAAAGATATTTTAAGAAGGTCCTTCTCTCTCATCCTGAATTTACCTATCAGGCACACATAAGAGTGTGTTTCAAACCTATGATACTTTCCATACTGTTTTATGCAGCACCAACAAGGTTTAAAAGGGTCATTTCAGAACACCAAGACTGAGAAGAAATCACAGTAATAAAACATCAATCCTGGAGTGTGGGAAGTGTCAACACACAGACAGTGGAGGGTTGATACTAGAAAAGAACTGCTTTATCTCTTCTATGCTCACTGTATTACATGGCCGTATCTGCTGACTCAAATCAGCTTGAACTTGTCTGTGTAGGTGTCACACATTTGAATACACCAATCCGTAGATGCAAAGAGTTTGCCTGCAACAACAGCATCTTTCCTTGTTATGGATGTATTGAATGATCTGCATTTGCTGAGTGTAGGGGGAGAGAGTGTGCTCCAGCTAAAGCACAGATGCTCAGAGGGTTTTGTCTCTATCTCTGGGGGGTCAGCTACAGCAGTTACTGCACCCCATTGCGCACATGCCCCTGCTGTCAGAGGTCACAGTCCCCTTCCCATGGATGTCAGTGATTTGCACCTTAGGAACAGAAATTTGTAATCACTAAATTTGTAATCACTTGTGATTACAGCACCTTAGGAACAGGTGCTGCAGTATTTATGTAATGAACCCTTAATTTTGCTGTAGGTTAACTACCAGGCTGTGAATTTGGCTGAGGATAGCCCTGTTGTGCTATTTCTGCTCTAGGCCATCTCTCCAGCAGAGAGGAAGGGAAAGGTAACAACACTTTCACCCAGACAAGGACTCAGGGCCTTTAGCACTATACAAAGGGCCATTTGTACCACAAGAGTTCTACTGATAATGACAGTATATTCAGGTAAGTATCCCACCCGGGGTAGGAGTTTATAAACTGCTTCTTCTGGCCTTGGTTATTTGCTGCATATGAGGATCAGCTAACTGCTAGAGATCTCCTTGACTCAACACAGTACAAGTGAGTGGCCACAAAACAATACATGGGATTTCAGGGCACCCAGTATTAAGGCTTGCATGCCCACAAATATCTTGAAGTCCATATCTTCCACTCCAGTTAATTCAGCCCAAGACTAAGAATGCCTGGTTCAGCACTGTCAGGTGATTGCTCAGTGTTGATGAACACAGAATTAAACCCCTTGTACCAATGCTGGTACTTTGCCAAATTTAATTCCACTGTTTTAACAATGTTAATTTTTGCTACCTGTTACGGTTTTAATAAAAATCTCACTGTACCTGGTGTTCTGTCTATGTACCGAATTTACCAGTGTCAAATGATCATCCTGGAACCTCAATATTCTTTAATCTAGGGGAAAAAATAAAAAGAAAAGAACATTTCCACCCTTTGACACTGTGATGAAAAACTCAGAAACTCAAACCAAGCCTTACCATTGCCCTAAAAAGTAGTCAAGATTTACTGTTTAAATCTAGTTATTTGGGGACTTTCAGTCATTCTTTTTTGAATGCTGAGAACCATAAAAAGGAACTTTACTGTTTTTAACTGTTCAGACAGCCTGGAATAACTGATCCATCCCAATCAATGATGTGGATTTTCTTCTGCCTCTAGCATTATTCATGTAATATTCACAACTCCCTCCTTGTATTTTCTATACAGCTATTGTGTCCCTATTCTTGTTTTCAAGATCAAGAAGATTACTTGTCTAGGGCTTCCAGTTAGCCTGATGAAGTTGGTGAAGGTGGCCTTTGGAGATTTCTTTTTTTAATACAGATAGTTAATTTTAAGAAAAAATATCTGTTAAAGTCTTTTAGAAATATTGAAAGCTAAATTAGATTCAAAGCATATGGGACTGTGTAAGTGAAGTGTTCAAAGGTAGGCTACATGCTTTCTTTCCCCTCTAAAAATTTATCTGAACAATAATGTGGTTTGTACCTAGACTTACACAGGGCATCAAACCAGCCTCAATAAAATCAGTAGGAGCCTCTAGACTTCAGTGGAACCAGGATTTAATCCAGAAAGTTTTACTTCTCTAACTTTACAGCATTAGAGCATTCAGTTAGAACACATCCTGTATGCAGAAAGATGTAAGTATCATAAAATCAAGGGAGGCCATCCTCTAGGACTGCAGCATGCCATGTTTAATACCCACTAAATTTACTCTGGGTCCCAATGACTGATTAGTTTTCGTTGACTCTCCTGATCAGAATCACACTGAAAGAAGTCAAATTAATTCCTTTAAAGTCTCAGCAGTGAATGCATATGAGACACATAGCTATTCATTATCTGAGCTATTGTTCCTAATTATCTTCCATTCCCATCCATCTTTTTAAAAGGATGCTGCAGCCACATCCCTTCAGCATTCAAACATTGAAAACACACTGGCAGTTTTCACTGCAGTTTAACTTTTAACAATGAAAACTGGAAAATTTGCCTGTAATCACCGGGCTGAATTATGTCATTGATGGGCTGCATCTCTGACTTGTGCCAGAATGTAGCATAGCTGTCAAATTCAGGCAAACGGAATTCAACTACACGTTGGAGGTGAGCAGACTGGATTTTAGAAAATAAGTTGTGGTGAATAAAAATTATAATAAAGGACAAAGAGGAGACAAGTATTTTGTGCAGGAGATGAACTGCCTGCAGACCACAGATTGGTGTTAAATCCTGAACTTTAGTGAGCGGGTGATGAGCTGGGTTCATCTAACACCAACAAACATGATATAGCTACAGGGTATTTCACCCTGGTTAAATACCAGATGAATTAAAGGCTGTTGCCAGCAGCTGTGATGAATGTCACTGGGATGCTGTCTGATTGCTCTCTGGGTCTTATGAGTGAAGTATGTCGGCTCCTTCTTTGTTAAGGTCAGCATGTATTTCTAATGGTTCATCTGCAGGGCTTTGCTGAAGGCACCAGTGAGTACACAGGTGCTGGAAAATGTCTCTTTCATGCAGCACAGACTGAAACAAGCGGGACTGAATAGTGTCAGGAGGAACTTTTGCATCAACATGTTTGCAGTGTAGAAACAAGATTCACAGATCAGGATATAAAGTGACAGGCATTTGTGGACGGGATAAACTTATTGCCAAAGAAGAGGGTATTTTATTTAACTTTATTATTAACTTTATTTAACTCTATAAGCATATAATTTGCCTTGAGATACCTGCTCGGAGAGACTTGCACAGTTTTTATATAAAGGTGCTATTCCTATGACATCCTTATCAAAGGACCAGAAGGAAAACTGAAGGAGCCCAAGGCAAAGATGCCTGAGTCGCATATGACAGCTCCAAAGGTCTCCATGCCACATGTTGATCTGAACCTAAGCGGCATCAAAGGTGCCAAAGGGTGACATGAATATTTCCATTCCCACCACATGAGCTGATTTGAAGGGTTTTTGAGCTAAAGCTCAAAGGTTTTTATTTCACTGTACAAAATTACCACTATTTCAAGAAAAATCCCACTATTTTAAGAAAAAAATAAATTGCCACATGTCAAATCCTGGGTTCAGTTTGGGCCCTTCACTACAAAAAATGACATTGAGGGTCTGGAGTCTGTCCAGAGAAGGACAACGAAGCTGGTGAAGGGTCTGGAGCACAAATTTGATGAGGAGCAGCTGAGGGAGCTGGGGATGTTCAGCCCAGAGAAAAGGCGGCTCAGGGCCTTATTGCTCTCTACAGCTGCCTGAAAGGAGGGTGTAGCCAGGTGAGGGTCAGTCTCTTCTCCCAGGTAACAAGCGATAGGACAAGAGGAAACGTCCTCAAGTTGTGCCAGGGGAAGTTTAGATTGGATATTAGGAAAAATTTCTTCACTGAAAGGTTTGCCAAGCATTGGAACAGACTGCCCAGGAAATGGTGGCATTTAATACCTGGGGGTATTTAAAAGATGTGTAGATGTGGCACTTGGGGACGTGGTTTAGTGGTGGACTTGGCAGTGCTGAGTTGGCGGTTGAACTTCATGATCTTTTCCAACCGAAATAATTCTATGACTTTATGATTCTCATTCTTTCCAGCCAAAAAGCTGCCTACATCAATGGAAGAAAACATTAACAGAGAAAAAGTAGTGGTAGCCCTGTAACCCACTTAGGTTTGAACATGTTAAAAAGAGGAGGTTGGACTTGATCTTAGATGTCTTTTCCAACCTTAAAATTCTATGCTTCTATATTAAAAAAAACCAAACAAAAACCACACAAACTCCCCCACACAAAAACAAAACAAAAATAAAAATTAAACAACAACATCAAAAACCCTCAAAATGAGAAAGGACCAATGTTTCCCTGTTTTCAAGGTTTGCAAGGTCTCAACTACTGGGTTTTGAGACAGAGAAAGTGTTATGAGCTTTTTAACACTCCTCATCCTCTCTGGACAATTACCTAAATTAACTGAAGTGCTCCTATTCCTCTGGACTTCCTTCTGTACAGAATAAAGTGAAGGTTAGCTTTCACAGTAATGTGAAATTTCAGGTCACTCACTTTCCCACCCATTCTCAGCTCTTCCTCCTTCAGTCTGTCTCTATCTAATACTGTCAGAGGAATAATTCCTGAATTTTTGTTATGATCAACAGTTGCATAACAAAATAGGCACCCTACTCATTTTATCGTTTCTCGATGAACAAATAGCTAGATGCACTCCTGCCCTGGGAACCTCCATGCACTTCTTTAAAAATATTTTTAAAGAATATTTGATCATTACTACCAACAAGCCAAATTATCAAGCTGTTCTAATGGCAGGAAAACATGTTCTAGTTAACTCCCACCTTGCTTGCTAACAATCTCTTGAGGTAAGAGGATAACTAAGACATTGTCTACACCTCAGAGTAACCCTAATCCTGAATGTTGATAATGGGTACAGGCAAATATAGTCAAACTGGAGCTTGCATTGACTGAATGAATTCACCCAACATCTATCATGAACAGAGTAATGGGAATCTGACCACATCTGGCAGAGGCCTGTTGACTAGCTCAGTAGGACTAACACACTTCTGGATTTACTTGGCTTTCCATGAATCAGCTTTGCTGCATGCATGCACAGACTCATTCTCACACATGCTCTCCATGCTTGATCCCACAGTTCCACATGTGCCATAAATCCCCAGTGTCTGAGACATGTTGAAAAGCCACAGATGCTTCTCTGCATGTATGCAGTGATCACTTGTCTGGCCAACTAGCAATTGATTACTGCCAAAAGTGGGCACCAGGCTCTCTACAAGATGGTTAATATTGCCATTTGGGCATTAGAAACATCGGTATAAGTCCCTTTAAGTGCCTTTGCCTTCCTTTTGTCTTAGCACAAAGTCTCTCTAATGTTACAAGATCTCAGGACGACAGAATGAGTGTTTCTTTGGAGCCTCTTGAAATGTGGGTAGCAGGGCTGACATGATATAATTAGGGTTAACCCTAAGACACTTGGAAAAAACCACCCCACCATTTAAAATAGTGCACAAAATTTCATCAGTATCTACAGGAGGGCACACTCTTAGAGCTTGATTTGCAACACAGGTATGGCTTTGTACCAGCTATTCCACACATCAGATCCAGTCTGATATGTGCCAGTCTGATACATGCCAGTCTAATTCACAAAAAAAAAAAAAAAAAAAAAAAAAAAAGGAAAACTCATGACAGTTTTCTATTGTTACAGTGAATTAAATTGGCTCATAGGAGAGCCCAATGACTGCTACAGCTGACATAAGGGAAGAGGCATGGAAATAGTGACAGAAGAGCAGAGGAGAGTAGTTCCTGTATCATGGCAGTTGTCTGTGGCTTCCGTATCATACTGAAAGCTAACATAAAAGCATATGTAGACAGGTCAAAACCAATTAGCATATTTTGAAGTAATAACACAGAAGATTGTGCCTAAACCTGTCTTGAAATCTTTCTACCAAATACATACTGGGGAAAAAAAAGCCCCCAAAAAACCCCCCAAAAATCTGCAAATACATAACTAGGGAAACCTCACTTTGTACAAGTACTTTCTCCCACACAATGTCCCTTGCCACAAGTGCCCTCTTTGTCCCCTTCTCTGTTATTCCCTGAATCATGAAAACAAGGTGAAAGCTTTGCAGCCCTGCCACTTCATCATGGCTTGCATTGCAGTAAAATCTCCAAGACAGACAAGCGTTAGTTAAAAAAAAAAAACTGTCATTAATTCTGCAAGTTTCCCATGTGACAGGTATCATCAGGGCCAATCAAAGCATATTGGGATTTCTCCAGTGGTGTGAAGTTGTGTTCCCCAACCCAGGGAACTCAAGATGCCATTTTCCACCATCCGAGCTCCAGTAATACTTTCACCAAAACTCAGTGAATGTCTAGTGAACCATATGCTTTAGGAGGAAATAAAGCTCATGCCACTTGACTTGGTTTTGGGTGGTGCCCATGCAAAAACATTTCCATGACAATTAACAGTCCTGGTGAGATTCTTGCTGGGCTTCTACAGCCATATGGTCCAGAACTGGGGCTGGCAGTCACAGCAGCAACTGCCCTGATTGGGAAATCACACCAGTTTCTCCTTGTTGTGAGGCTGACAGTGACTGAGTGCAAGAGAAACCAAGCCAGTTCCTTACCAGTAAAAGTTGTTACCAGTCCAGTAGATCTGTGTCAGACAAACTCAGCTGCATTTAAAACCAGGTTGTAGTGAAGTGAAAGAATAATGCTGTGTTACAAGACTTGGCCTTTCATTTAATTCTCTCCATTAAACTGTTCATTTACACTTTGAAGAATATTGACCCTGAATGCTGAAAGAAAATTACTAAGTACACATTTTTCTTCATCTTCACAGCACATAATTGTTCTATTTCTTTTTGACAACAAGTAGGGCAGTACTGACTGCAATTACTTTCCTTCATACCTCTCATCTATTTCTCAATCTTCCCCCATTCTTTCCCATTTACTCTCTTACCAGAAGCAGTGGGCTCACACTCATAAACTGAAATGAGATCCACAGAAGCTGATGTACAAGGAAGGACTTCTATCTGTCACTTACAAATGAAGATATAAACTCCAGCCAAAGAGTAGAATAGTTGTTTGGCTAAATAGTAAATACTGTAAATACATCCATTAAAGCATACTTCTCAAAGGGTCTCAAACTTTTGCCATATCTTTTCTTTCCTTAACAGTGAATTGTCTTCAAGTTATGCTACTTTCAATTTTTGTTTCTTAGTAAAGGTCATCACTAACAGAAAAAACAACCAATTTCTACTTTAAATGCTTTTCTGGTTATGATAAACAAATCCCTTTAGTAGTTTCTGTGAGTTTGGAAACATCTGATTTCTTTTGCAGTATGTAAAATGTGTTTTTCTAGTGGGCTCTGGTAGCACACTGAAAACCACAGCATTGACAAGGTTCATGATTACACAAGTGAGCTCTAATCTTTGATGACTAATTTTTTGCATGGAAATGGGGATTGGTTTCTCAAAGCTGTTCATGCACTGTAGCTCTGAGAAGAACCACGATCTACACAAATCCTGTAGTCTGCCATGTCCCACTTTCAGTAG
Source organism: Phylloscopus trochilus trochilus (assembly GCA_016584745.2). Lineage (NCBI taxonomy): Eukaryota > Metazoa > Chordata > Aves > Passeriformes > Phylloscopidae > Phylloscopus > Phylloscopus trochilus. The sequence continues at coordinate 39,892,493 of WQNJ02000546.1, forward strand.
AGACACACACCCAGAATGACTCCCTTAGCCTACTCATTTATAGCAAGAATGTCATTAACACACATGACTGAGGACAAGGATACTTGGGTCAGGAGCAGCATTCATTGCTTTGCAGAATCAAACTTGTGCTGTGCCAAGCTAAGCACACACACACACATTTTGCACTGTAGTGCATTCTCAAAGCAGCACTGTGAAGTGTCTGCTTTGTCAGTGCCTAAGCTGAGGGGACACTGAGTTGAACAAACCAAAGAACAGCTCATGAAGCTAACTACAGGATACTAACAAGTACCTGAAATTATTCGGAAAGAGGGTATATATGGGGTTTGTGAGCTACCAGAGATTTCTCATAAAATGACTCAGTATAAGATATTCCAGGCTTGTCCTCCTCCTGTGAGATTTATTTTTTACAAAAATATTCTTGCATGAAAAGCAAGCCAATGTTGCACTGTAAAACTCGCAACTGATTTCCATCACACTAGCTTTTTATGAAAAGGAATTATGGAAGGAAAAAAAATAAGGAAAGGAGAGGAAAAATTAATTCCTGTATTACGTAAATATCTACAAGTGTAAAAGCTTTGAATTGGATGATACCACAGTGGAATCTAAAGTTAAACTATGTCAGAAACTCCTAAGTAAGCAACAGAGAGTTTCGCTTTCACACAAGATTACTCACTGGACTCTTTGGAACTAAACACTAGAAGATTAAGCTTTTCTGAGTCAGGAACCTACAGGAGTTATTTTGTCACGTGTTACATTATGCCATGACATAGACAGAAGCTAAAGCACAGACATGGAAGAGTAATTAAGAAATGTTGGCACGGCAAAGCACCACAGTGCTGGTGCAAAAGGCTCAAAAACCTTTCAACTGGTGAAAGCAAAGAGACAGAAATTTCTTTCTGACTTGAAGACTCCCCTCGTTCTTTAGCATGACTTCACTGTCTGATGGTTGTCTCTTCTTGAAAGCAGTCTGAGAAAATGGGGATGGGATGTGAGACACGTGAAAACAACAGTGAAAATACAAAAGAGATGGGACTGGATTTTGCATTGTATTCATTGTTGATTTGATTGTATCCCACTGAAGCTGTTATAAAACCTTCAATAATTCAGCAGAGCAAAGCTGTAACAGGACTGTGTGCTTACAAAAATTTAATTCTTAGAAGAAATGCAACTTAAAGACCTCCAGGACAGTAGGCGTGCCCAATCAAAGAGCAAGGGAAAACAGCCTCTTTCCTTTTTTCCAGTGATGAATTTTAATTTTCTTACTTCTGAAGAGGAACTAGCTCTCTGAAGTGAATCAGCACACTTGCTAGACAAGGCAAAAAAAGATCTTTGCCTTTGCTGTCTGACTCTCTAAATTCTTGAGACAATTACTGCAGTTTGCTGTTTGTATAGAGAAAGTGTGGCCAGGAAGGAAAAAGACTTCCTCTCCTGAGGACACCTGTTCTAAGAAGCTCTGATAAATTGAATATGCATAGCACACAAGAGGCACTTGCTAAGTGTGAAGTAAATCACCTAACAAGCAACAAGGGAGGTGGGAAGAGGAAGAACGGAAGGATACAAGACAGACAGACTACAGGATAAATTAAAGCATACACAGAATGCCACAATGAATATGCACAGCAATATTTAAGCTATTTGATTTATTTCCCATTAGAAGAATGCATTTCTTTCACAGTTTTCACAGGCAAGCAGTGATTTTCAGTAATTTTTCCACCTTTGCAACTCAGTAGATTGAAATGAGAAAATGCTCCATGTTAGCCTTACAATTAATTTTTTTTAACATGAGATAACTTCATTTCAAATCCAAAATTTTTACCTTTATCTCTTATTCAAATTTCTGACTTTTCAGAATTCATCCCTTAACAGCATCTCTTTCTGATTATCTTATGTCCATGCAGAAATCATTCTAGAATGGCAAGATTTTTAGCTAGATAAAAGTTCAGCTTGCTGGACAATGCGAATATCTTTCGTCTGACAGCTGCATTTGACACCCAAGACCTATGAAAAACATAACGTGCCTAGATTTATTGTATTATCATAAAATTTTAAGCATACCTTCCTGAGTTTGTGACTGATAAGATTGCATGCTGAAATAAGATTTGAGAAGAGTTAAATACAAGATTGCTGAAAATATGGGCAAATCTCATGTCTGAGATGCTCTAATAACTTGCCATCGGCTGAAAGGAGAGTCTGCTTCCCTTTTGCTCTACTCCTACCAGTACATTCCAATGCCATATCACTTCTTCCAGCCTTCCACTCTATGACAGCAGCTCTGAAGCCAATTCAGCACTAAACTGTTCATACTTCTGCTGCATAATGATCTGTTGGTTCAGCAAGTTCAACCCCTGCAGTATGGGATCAGGAGAACACCAGAGGTGGTGCAGGGTAGAAAGGGTGCCAATAGATCAGCTTCAGTGCTATTATAGAACTTAAAAATTTGGTATCCTTTTCAGGCTCTTACTATCTTTAACATGTGTCTTTAAAATATATTTTTGCTATCTTTAATTGCTAAGAGAGAACCCAGCCCTAGAGCTATTTTTCTTTTGTCCAATGTCCTCAACACCATCTCCCACTAGTCTCAGTGGGAGCAGAGGGAAGGCAGTCCTGGTGAGTCCCATGCACAAACTCTGTCCTGACAGCTAACAAGGAAGTCACTGACAGAAGTTCACTGCTCAGTGCTTTCTAAGCCCATCTACACATTATTTGTCCTTCACTTTTATATGTGTCACATTTGCTTGTTTAAAAAAATAAACAATAATACCTGTGGTCACTTCAAGCATAGATATGATGGATTTTTGTTGATAACATGTTTGCTAGAGGAACCTGTACCCAACCCATGCTTATTGTTGACTTCTCTTAAGAACAGCAGGTAGGCCAACATTTTCACACATAGCACCTATATTTAGCACCAAATTGACATGGAGGACTACATGACAGCAGGATGGCATTAGAAACTTTTGCTGGTAAAGCAGTGCGTAGCACAGAGTTGGTTAGAGGTGTGATTTTTGTGCAGCATCACTAACGTCAACAAGAGTGCTAGCACGGACACAGTTAAACTATTTCTTGCCTGTAAAAGCTTATTTCATTCAGGGAACTGACACAAGACGTAGCAAAAAGAAGTGTTTTGCTGATAGATGTCGGGGTGTCATCAATAATGATCTAAACCAAGCGGGTGCACAGCTGTGATCACAGAAGTACCTCTTCACTTGCACGGAGGGACCAAGTATTGCTAGCCAGCAAAGCTGCTCCCAGTCAAAGCTGCATTTTCCAGAGGGGAAGGGAACACTAGGACTACACCAGAACCAGCTTTATGCAATAAGGTGTGCATCAGGTTTGGTGTCTTGCCTTTACCAGGACTCCACAGAGCTCAGGTAGTGAAGTGTTGGTGAAAATTTTAAATGCTAAAGTTGGAATAATTTGTGACAAGTTTTAGGCACCCATTCTTAATACATATGTTCTGAATAGCTGGATTCCTAAGTCTGTCCACACAAAGACAGTCTGAGACACTTAAAGTATCTTCATGACATCTCAAGAAATAATTAGGATGAATAGGATGAAGGCTGAACCCTACTCTGTGCGTGTGTGTGCGTGTGTGTGTGTGTGTCAGAGAGAGAGGGGGCAGGGAGGGAGAGAGAGAGAAAAGGGATGAGAGAGAGATCCTTTTTTCTTCTAAGTGTGAAGGAAAGCTACCCACACACCACTTCACATAAACATCACGTTAAGCCTTACTGCTGTCAGGGCTAATTGAAATTTACAGGATTGGTACTTGCAGTATTAACCCAGGAACTGTCAAACTTCGTTATTTCCAGTGGAGTCTGACAGTCTTGTCTTAACATTATGAAGTGTCACTCTCTTTTCCCTTGATGACAGAGAAATAACATCTGCATTTCCCCACCCAGAAAGGCTAAAAGGGTATGAAAACTAGTGTTATGGTCAGTATTTCAGTGTTCTCAAGATCATGATAGTCCAGTCACATCCATTGTCACAAACACAAAAGAAAAAAAAAAAAGTAATTCAGTTTACTTTATATTTCTACCTTTATCATTCCTTGTTGAGTCAAATAAATACCACAATTTCCCCTAAGCAGAGAGTGCTACAGTTAACACTTCTGATTAAATGAATATCTAGAAAAGTCCTTTCTTCCTTTGTTTACAACTGACCGAAAGGACTGAGTGTAGCAAAAGGCAGACAGAGAAAAGCAACTTTTTGTCTTCAGAGATCTGTGCTCAGCTAAAAGCTTGGGCATGATGTAGAGGCTGGATCCAGTACAAGCCTCCTTTATTGTATCAGGTTCTAAAGTGCTGTCCAAACTGATGAATTTAATGTCTTAAAAAAAAACAACAAACCCCCTATATTAACATGAGCTGAAGTCTATTACAATGTTCCACGCACAGATCTTTAACCACTCTCTATTAAAGCCACTACTGATCTTTTCACCACTTTTACTGATCTTTTTCATTGAAACTCCTGCCTTGCTGAGATGTTTATAGGGACAGATGTTCCTTGTAAAAAAAGAGTAAATATATAGATAAGCAAAAACCAAAATAAAACAAAAACACTCACAAAACAAAACCAAAATAACTCCCCTTACAAAAAAAACCCCAACCAACCAAAAACAAACAAACAAACAAACAAACTAAACCACAAACACCCCCCTCCAAAAAAACACCCAACCAACACTACCCCTCCCCTCCCTCCCCCCTCCCTTCAACTACTCAAATTCAAGAACTGGTAAACTAACTTTCTGACATCTCACTTAAAATTACATTGGCAGTGAGCAGCTCCAGGGGGACTGAGTAGGGTATCTGGGGCCAGCATGGATGGACAAATCTGTCTTCCCCAGAAATAAATAATCAGAGACAGCATTATATATACCCTTTATTATATGTACCCTTTGTAACAGGTCCCACAACATCTTGCTACAGGATTGAGGAAAATTTATCTAAAATGAAAGAAGTAGCAGCTGTGTTTTTTCAGTTCAAATCCAAGTGCTGAACTTTTGCTCCTAAAAGCCTGTGCACAGATCTGATACACAGGACAGCCTTTTGAAAAAAATAAGATTCCATTTCTCACCAGTGATGCAGGCAACCTAGAAAGCCAGAGAATGCAGCAATATACATATTTGCAACCGTGCAAGCTAGTTAAGCCAAAACAAAGGAAAAAGTACCAAATCTGAGCAAATTGTCCTCCACAAACATTCTGAGATGAACAGTTCCAACACAGATGTTTCCTTCTCTCACTTTCCCTCCTGTAGCTGCTTATCTCCTCTTTTCCCTAAAGTCAAGTTGCAGTGTGTGAACCCAAAAATAGTGGAGGACTTCGGCTTAGCCTAGTGGAGTCAGAGCCTGTTCCAGCAAGTAATGCTTATCTGTAACTGGGCCATGACATGGCACCCAGAAAAGAAGAGGGAACCAAAAGACTTGGGGCTATTGTTGTGCACAAAACTTACAGAACGAACATTACCACCTACAGGTTTAAGAAACACAGATATTTCCAGTGTATCCGTCTACACATGTGTAGAAAACATTAAAAATCAGTGGATCAACTTACCACCACTCAGTCCATCAGATTACTTGAGATAATCGCTGGCTGTGTGCTATTCATTTTTATTGTTACTATGTTCAATGTTCCCAAGTTCATTAAGGTATCAACTTGAATGTACATAGGCTAGCATCTATTCTCACATTCAATTGGCTAAAAGAATTAAAATAATTTCTGTGATCATAAGTACAACAGATCTCACATCTCATAAACGTTCAGAATTGGCATGTTTTCAAATACTCAAAAAACTTTCTGAACAAAAAATGGATAGAGGTTCAATGAGGACAAAAGATCCTAAATAGTTTGATGAAGCTGAGAGGAAGAACTGGGGAGGCTGAGAGAAAGAACATATTTCTTGCTCCTCTTCCGTCTCAGTTCTTTCAGCTCCAATAAAAGCACAAAAGCAAAGGTCAGTGATCATCATTCTAGCTACTCTTGACGTAAACTTTCTGTAACTATGAGAATAGTTGACAAAATCCTAACTAAAGTCAGTGATTAGAATCACAGAAATAACCATGACACACTCGCCTAATCTATTTATCCTGCTTACCTGCAGGGAGGCAATATTCAGGAGTACAGGAAACAGTACAGGAAACTATTTGACATTCAGCTTCTTGTTACTGGATAAACCACAAAAAGAAAGAATTAAAGTGAAAGTCTACTTAAAAAAATGCACAGCACAGGAGAGTTCCACTCTACAAGGATATTCATTTACACTGGAAGATACTAAAATAAATTGATGAATTTTTTTCCACACAAGTTCTAGCTGGACTCTAGAACTGTCATGGGAAGCCAAGAAACCAAGAACACAAGATGAAATAGTGGATTAGACTTCTTTATACAGATACCAAGAGAATCCATATGTATCATAACCAACCATAAAATTCCTGAAGGGATGATAAACCTGGTTCACTAGAACTTAATTATTAGAGGATAATACATACCTTAGTGTCATTCACTGTCAGGCACTGGATGTTATGCTCTAACTGTGGGTCTGATTTAGTAAAGCAATTTCCATGTTTCTGATTTGGCTGAAAAGCTCATTCAGACATTTTCTCATATGTGTATTCTTTTGATAACCATAAAGTAATTTATAGCATTTGAAAACCATCCATAAGTGAAGCTTTACTGGCATGTACCTAATCCCATGTTTGGCATCTGTTACAAATATTTTTCAGGACATGAACAATTAATGGTATAATTACAGCTTTCATACTGGCTAATAGCTCTAGTTCTGGGTAGTCATTTATATTATAGATTTAGCAGCATTTAGTAGTATCAAGCCTTGAAAATTAGTTCAGTGTTATAAATAATCACTAATAATTAATAGCTGTTGTGTTTGTTGCAAACTAGTGTTTAATAAACAAAAACAACAACAAAAAGGCAAAAAACACAATCAAACTGTTTGGTCAAGCATTTCCTGAGTATCTTCCAAGGGCTCCGTAATGCTTACCTAGCATCATCTTCTCCTGCTTATATAAATTATATCAATGCATGTACCATGGTAAACACTGATATGTCAGGAAGTTATGGAAAAAAACCCAAACAACCACATGTTTAGGCTGGTAAATTCATTTTGTGAAAAACAAGAAGTCTGGGCAGAGGACAAAGACTGTTCTCACTTGAAACAACAGAACAATTGGTTTGGAAAACAGAGCTTAATGTGTGAGCTGGCAGCTACCCAACTATCCCAGAAAGATGTTTATTTTCTTTGCTCAGATGCTTCTCAGTCTCTTCCTGAACTCCTGGTTTATTGTGATGGTCAAAAGCGGCACAGTCTAACCTCTCAGCAGGTTTGGTGATCCTTTGAAGGAAACAATTTTCACCTGAGGATCTAGAAACAAGAGAATGTGGCTTTGATTCCACAAACCATAATTCTTAATTGTATGGATAAATTGTCTGTGAGATGTACTTTTATGGACTGGGGAATTTTTTGTGTACTTTCTTTCAACTACCCTTTATAATTTTGCTCTCATCCTCTTTCTGGTTTTTTGCCTCATTCAAATGCCCCCACTGCAATGTGTTCCTGTTCTCTGACACTCAGTAAGAATTTAAGACAAACACTGTTGATATTTTTCCTCAGCAGAGAAATTGATGTATTTACTAATGGTTATTCCTATGATTTATATATTGTATAATTTGTATGTTATTTACATTCTTGAATATTGCTGTTTGTTATACACAAACTTGTTCATTTCCTGTTCACACTTCAACCTCCAATACTACACTGATTTTTGTCCTCCCCTGAAAGCCATTCATTAAGTTGAAAAATTAGCAGACGTCTTCATTCTTGAGCAGCTAAACTCACAGGGAATCAGTTGCCAATAAAAGTAGAAAAATAACTGCTTAAAAGTGTCAAAGATGCTAATTGAATTCCAGTTAACTTGCCTTGGCTGAAAGCCAGCATATCTAGTAAGGCACTGACAAGGGAGCAAAGATCTATCTGCTGCTTCTATATTGTGAATGTTTTTCCTAATGACAAAAAATTGTTTGGAAGAGGAGCAGTAGCAATGTATGCTAAACAATTTTTTCCTATTATATCGCTTTGCCTAATGTGTTATTTTCTTATGGTTAAATTGTTATTATCATTCAATGACCATGATTTAAAAGGAAAGAATGAGTAGAGAATGATGCACGTGATAAGCAAGAACAACTTTAGGTATTGTTTGCAGTTCCATATTTAAAAATGACAGAGCAAAGCTAAGAAAGTATGCAGAACAGTAAACAAAATCATTAAGTAGAGAGAGCTCCTCCTTTGTGAGAGACTAAACTGGATGGAACTCTTAAGATGGACAGCAGATGGCTGAGATGACAGGTTTAGGAGCTTATGATGGCAATGAACAAGGTGAGTGGTTATGCAGCATAGTTCCAAACTATTTGAACAAGGGGTTACACAACAAATAGGTGACCCATCTAGAAATTATTTTTTTAAGTAGGTAGTTTGGTTTTAACCAACAGGAATGAACCTCTGGAATATATTGCCCCAAGCAGTCATAGATGCAGAAGATACCACCAGGTTAAAAGAGGTCTGAATAAATACATGGACAACAAATCCATAAGCAGACACTAACATTAACAGCATGATGCATTCTCTAACATCCCTTATCCAGTAGTTGTGGGTGGTGGGAAAATGCAAAACGAAAGGACTGCAGAGAGTAGCTAGGGTTGCATGCTGTTCCCAAATACCATCTGCTGTTGTCACAGTTGGGGAGAATACACTGGATAGGAAAAGGAAACCAAAAATTGCCCTGTTGGATTAGACCATTGCTAACAGCAGCATCACATCCTCTGTGCTCATCCTGCATCCACATTTCTACATGCTTGTACCATTTCCAGCACAACAGGGACCACTCTGTGCCAAAGGCTCAAGGAATCAAAATAAACTTTAGGAAGGTACACCCAAGTCTACAGAAACTATCTAAAATGCTTGCTGAAGGCATGATGCAGTTCCTAATTATTTGACAACATAATTTGTTCTAATTTTCCCTCTTCTTTTAAAAAAAAACAACATTACCTCTAGAACTTTCAATAATGCATGTATTCTACCAATGAGGCATGACTGGTTAGATGTGGTTAGAGACAATAATGCCCTATTAACCTCAGGGTAGACTTAAAGAGGCAAAGCAAATACATCCCAGCAGAAAACCAGTATTCATTTAATAACTTCCCTTTATTTTTCTCTGCTGGAAATCAATACATTGCTATGGTAATTCACCTATTTTATCCTCAAACCATAATAACATACAGATCCAAGGAAAGAAAATTAGCCTCTACATAAAAGTTTAAAATTAGCAGCACGTGTCCTTACTATGATAATCAGAAATACTTAAAGGTGACCTCAAAGCAAAAGTAATTTGGTTTCTGCTCTTTTGTATCTCTTAATTATCTCTGGAGGGGGTACAAAAAATTGCTTTTTGTTTGTTTCCTGCATTAAAAATGCAGATGTTTTCTGCCTTGGAAGGCTTGAGATCTAAGACTTCACATAAACTTGGAAGTGACTTGCATAGAAGGAAAGGATTCTTACATTTTTTTGGCTTTGAATGTCACGTAAAAACAAATGTACAGAGCACTAGAATAAATGGTCCTGAGAAAAAGCATTATGCATGTTTATCACTGAAAACAAGGCAGACGAATCCACATGCTTGATATCAATAAAAAACAGATGTGCTTTGGATTCTTTAACCTGGAAGTGATTTATATACATTTATTTCAGGTAAGCCATGGACTTACCACTCACTTATGCTCTCAACAGAGCCCATACAGCTCTTCCACATTATTTTGGTAGACCTAGCTCCTCCACCTATTCTGCTAACAATACAAGTTTATTTATGAGCCCTTGCCACCAGATTATGGCATGTGCAATATACCAAGATTGTTGCTTGGTATATACCCATGAGCACATGTTTTTCTAATAAACACATAGCATTCTTCAAGGAAAAGAGAAAATGAAAGAAAACTGTCAGATACTTCAGCAGAGTTGTGTTTTCTGAAAGGATTTACAATTACTCTAGATATGAATTCATATCCCCTATATTTTTTGTCTAACAGATTTTGCAGTAGACATTATTATTCTTGCATTTTTGGTTGGTTGTTAGCTAAAATTTTGTTATTTTCTACTTTTTAACATAGGAAAAAAGCTGCTTTCTAGTATTTTCAATTATCTTGCAAATAATTGCAACTTTGTCTCTAGATTCTTACAGGACACATAACACCACTTTAATACCATTCTTCCATCAGTGACTATTTCTTGATAAAGACCTCTGGTCTGTAACAATATCTATTGACAAACCTAAGCCTAGATTACCAGATAAAATAATAGCTAATTTCTGCGGATAGTTCTTCCCTAGAAATAGCAAAAATCTTTCTTCTCTTCCCAAAACTAAGGGAAGAATTATAACTTTGCCCAGTAAAGCATTGTCAAGTTTAACCGTAAGTATGAGTAACATCTTTAAAACTTCTTTAAAAAGCTTGAAATTGAACCCAGAACTGAGAAACGTAGGTGCGCTACTGTCGTCAAATTTGCCTTTCTAAAAAATTTTGCTTCTCTCCCACTCTGCTTATGTGTCATTTTCCCGTTCTTATTTTAGCCTCCAATGAAACAATCAGATTACACAAAGACCAGTAACACCTCTGCGCCGAATCCCTCTCTGGCAGGAGATTGTTAAAACATTCCCTGGAAGATCTACTGACGTGATGTCCCCTGACTGTCCAAACGTAACACCACGCCGGCACTGCATCCTTGTGCCGGGGAAAGCTCCCTGGGAACAATACCTCGGTGCTCGCAGGCAGGAGGCTCTGGGTGACCGTTGAGTGCACTCGGATTTTACAAACTGTCATATGGCGAGATAGTGGTGGGTTTCAATGCCCGCACCTATTCAGTCAGCGCAGATGAACTAGAATCACCATTTCAGTTATATCATAGCTCGGGGCGAGAACATGTCACCCTCTTTATTTCCAGCTCGGAACAAGCTGCTTAGGCAGATGCTAACTGTGGTCCTCCCTGCCATGTTCTGTAGAGTGGCCTTTGTCTGGGTTAATTGAGCCCCCACTCCATTTAATAGGCTGTTGAAGTCTTATTGAAACAGAGCTAGTGCCGCAGGTTAAATACATTGCAGTGCTCTTGTTAATCCCCTCATTAACGGAGCTGTAAAGCTTGTTGAGAGCTGTGAGTTTGCATATATTATCAGAGAGTTCTTCACTCAAGTGCTATCAATAAAATGACAAAGCCAGTTTGCAAATAGTGAAATCAACAGTGACACAAAGCTAGATACCTTAAAAAAATAAACAAGTTAATAACTGATAAATCTAATTTTCACACTTGGGGGATAAAAAAAACAGGTTGAAGAATCTCCTCTTTTTTATTGGACGAATTTAAAACATGGATTATACAAACTCAATTACTTTCCTTAAGCAAGAGAACAAGCAAGAAAAACACCACTTCTTCAACAGGGGCTTCTGGCAGTGGTTTGGCTGTGGCTGTTCAGAAGTAATGTAATGAGCCATGCACAGACTAGCTGCACTTAGCAAACTTAAAGAAAACAAATGAACTCATAATACAAAATAAGAAGTGAACTTAGATATAAAATACAATGGAGCATATTGAGAAAACCTCATATGGTCTCCAAAGAAAAAGGAAGCTGAGTAGGCCCTGGAAAAAAGAAGAGGAGCATTTAGCGTATCAGGACTCTCTCCCACCTTCCAGGAGGGGGAGCAGGAGAAAGGATTCCCCCAACACATGCACAGAAGGATATGTCTGACTGATGAACAACAAAGAAATCAGACTGTGTGGATGATGTTCACTATGAAACAGGAGAAGAATTTTGAGAAGGAGAGGCAGCCAGTAAAAGCAGGTGAGAGCAAAGCCAAGCTATGGTGCTGGTGTTGATCTGAAGCAACAATCTTTCTTGTTCTAAGGAAGACAGAACTACCTGAAAACATATTTTCATATCTACCCATCTTTTATCTATCTGCATTATAGGCATGATCCTTGGCAGATCAGAATTCCACAGAGAAGCCTGTAAGTAAAAGCAATGGCTAACATCATTGAAACTGAACTTTTGTAGTTACAATGTGGTTTTAGTGCTGTTCAACTTTCTGTCTCTGATCAATGAATGCATATATTTTAGAAAAGCCCAATAGGGTCATTACAGAAACTTGATAGCAACAGCCAAGGCCTTTACAGATACTTTCAGAAATTATTTTTCTAAAACATAACATGAATGCCTCTGGTTGCCCTGATTTTTCATTTCTTGCTCTGACTCACTGGCCTATAAGAAAACCTGATTTGCATTCTTTTCTTAACAGTCCCACCTATACAAATAGCTGTAATTGTGATTAGGATCTTCTTTAAAACTCTGGAATAAAGCATAGCCAATATTTACCCATCAATGCTGAGAGTCTACCCTCTCCATGCACACCAGTGACTGGACTGGATGACAAGTTTATTATAGGCAACTCTTCGTGGTATAACAAGAACGGTGTTTTCTTGGATACTTCAACAACTTAATCCTGAGTGCTTTTCTACTGTGGTTTGATGTTCTTTCTTTTTTTCTTTTTTTTTTCTTTTTCTTTTTAAACAATCAGAAAGTGGAGTTATGGTGTTGTTTTCAGGGGTGTTGTTGTTGTGTTTGTTTGTTTGTTTGTTTGTTTTCTCTTTCTTTACTTGTATGCACTGTCTATAAACTGTATACAACTTGATGTAGATGCAGAATATTTCTTTTCCAAATCATCAGGATGCTATATTTGCACCACGAAAAATTCTGAGAAAAACTGAACATGAGATGATAATGTGCACCTACAGCCCAGAAAGCCAATTGCATCCTGAGCTGCATCCAAAGGTTGCCAAGAAGTGATTCTCCCTCTCTGCTCTGCTCTCTGCTCTGATGAGACCTTACCTGCATCCAGATCTGGGGTCCCTGACACAGGAGTAGCATTGACCTGTTGGCAAGAGTCCCAGAGCATGGCCATGGAAATAGCCAGAGGGCTGTGAGGAAAGGCTCAGAGAGTTGAGTTAGTTCCACCTGGAGAAGAGGTGGCTTTAGACCTTATTGTGGTCTTTCAATATATAAAGAGGGCTTGTAAGAAAGATGGACAGGGAATATTTACCAAGGCCTGTAGTGCTAGGTCAAGGGGCAGTAATTTAAAGAAGCTAGATTTAGATTGGCCATAGGGAAGAAATGTTTTACTGTGTAAGACACAGGAGCAGGTTGATGACAGAAACTATGGATGCTCCATGTTTGCAAGTATTCAAGGTCAGGCTGAACTGAGATTCAAAGCATTTGATCTAGTGAAAGATGTCCCTTGCCCATGGCAGGGAGTTGGATCAAACAGTCTTTAAAGGTTTCACCCAACTCAACCATTCTTTGATTCTAGAGAAATAATATAAAATTGGCAAAAGCTGGTCCTTTTGTTTTATCTCAGTACTTAAAACCTTTTTTTTTTTTTTGGTATTATTTATATTTTAATAGTAGTAGCAGAAATTTTGTCTAGTGCCATTGGCTTTAAGCTCAGTTGCTGCCATCACAACTTTTTCAATCACATCTTAAAATTTAATCAACCTGAAGCAATCATGACTCTCTTGAAAGCAATAATAGATAACATAAATACTTTGTTATGTCCCCTGTTATCAAGGTTTCATAAGCCAGTTTTTAACATCAAATATGTAATGCTGATATATTGCACTTACTTTTTTCACCTGAGTTAGAAACCATATTGAGGGAAAGGTGGCCACAGGCAGGAAGCTGAACACAGTGCTTGAGTGTTGGCACATCTGCAAGTCTTGCAACAAATGATGTTAGGTTTTGTGAGTCTATCCACTCTTCAACACAGAGGGTGCTGTATTTAACATCCAAACCACAATGATTGTTTCTTGCTGGCTGAATCACTATCCACCTAACTGAGGTAGTGCTAACAACAGCTTCAGCTGGCTTACTCCAAGAACTTACTGCTTGCCTTGCCATGTTGGAGACTTACTGTCATTTATGTGGAGATGCCTTTACTAAGCTTAAGCAGCATAAAATGTCTGTATGTCCATGCTCCTGCATAGACTACAGAAAGCAGCAGGCTGTTATTGAAAAATATTAGTTTCTTAGGCATTTCTGTGAGGCTGCAGTCAAGAGAATCACTTCACTACATGCACAAAAGACTCATAGTAACCTGCAGAATCTCTGCAGTGTTTTTCCACAGCAAAAGGTATTCCTCTTCTGTACAAGTCAGCCCAACCAATTGTTTTTTACTAGACTTAGCAAAATGCATTTTGAATTTTTTTTTACTATATTTTTTCAGTATTCATATAAATGAAAATATTCATATACCCTTCTCTCCATTCTCGAGATCATCTGTAAAATTAAAAACAAACAAAAAAACCCAAAAAGGATTACATAAGTGGAGAAAAGGATCCTTTATTACCTGGCATAGTGGATGTGAGTTGCCAGTTTTCATTTCAATTTATACAACTGCTGTCAGCAGAAGGAACTCCCTTCCTTTCTGCAAGAAGTATACTGTTTAATAGTATTTCTATTAATAATTAAGGCCTTTGGGTTGTAGCAAGTGATTGCCAGAACTTGCATTTTTTGATCAAAATGAGACTGTTGGTGAATGTAAGCCAACAATTTTTAATGGAATTTCCTTTACTTCCTCCTCCTATTTCCCTCTCAGGAAAATATTCCACCAGAAATATTTTTCACTGGCTCTTTCAAATATTGAGCTTGTAGGCAGGCAGTGGCTGAATAAATATTATACTGCTAGCACAGGTCCAATGAATAACTGTCCATCTGTACAAAGCTTGCTTTGCTCCCCATGGATCTAAAATGGCACCTGTTAAACAACACACAGATGGGTTTTATGTTTGCCAGTTGATCTAAACAGGGAAAGTCGTCTTATTGATGGTGATCCTTGGCTGGCCATAATGCTCAAAAAAACAAGGAAAATTTTGGCACAGGAACACTATTAATATACTTTTAAATATATCTGTTTAGATAGATTTGAGAAAAATGGGTTTTTTTTTTTTTCCTTACTACTAGGCAAAAACCCCCTGTGCTTTATCTGAAGAGGTGAATATCTAGCATTAATCAATAACTCAGCTTGTGAGTATTTCAGAAAAATCTCTTCAACCATCATCTTTCCTCTGAGGCTACAACAAGCCCAAGAACATTGTCTCTTTGACTTTTATCTGACCTACATTGCCTTTCCGGTCTAGAGAAGCCCATGTGATATGATATCCCTTCAGCGTTGTGTTCTACTGTCATACACCAATGTTTTAGTGCTCAGAGTCTACTCACTCACCCAGCTAACATCCAGCCTTCCATTGCACACTGTTTCCATAATCTTACAACATGCAAACATTGTCCTCTCAACTCAGCGCTGTACCTTAGCCAAGCAACAGGGATTTGGAGGCTGTGGTAACGTGTTCTGTTTTTCTCTCAGTCAATCAAGAGAGCCTTCCTTTACTAGGAAGAACCTGATGGATGGAAGAATAAATAATTTATTTATTCCATAGATTTTTAGTGTAAACCTATAGGAGTCTTTGCTGAATTTCCTGTGTAGCTTGCTGGGAGTAAACTTCCACAGCAATAGAGTAGGACATCAGTTTCACATAATACCCCTGCCTCTCAGTACCAACCCTTGTTTCTCCCTACCAAAATGTCTCCTAAGCACTAACAGCCTCGCTTGCTTACAAGGGGGGAGGTTGCCTTCCACACTTGGGTGAAGCATATGCTGAATTGTGTTAATAATCTTTGAAAAAGATGGGTATTTTTGATAAGCTTGTTGGCTTGTTTGTTTTGAGATTGCTGTAGCTTTCATCTCTACACACAATTGAAAAAAGAGACTTGTTTAGGGCACATTCAAACATATAATCAAGAGAATTATGACTACATTCCTGTGTAACCTGAAATTTCATTCTTGCTTCATAGCTTGCTTGAGAGGGTTTTGGCCATTTTTCATGTGCTCTTCAGGAACACTGTCTAAACTGAGGCCGTGTTACAAGTTGCAAACCGTTGCTTTTGCACATTAGAAAGAGAATTTCCAGGTTGTACAAAAATTACATATACCATGAAGAAAGAAAGAAAGAAAGAAAGAAAGAAAGAAAGAAAGAAAGAAAGAAAGAAAGAAAGAAAGAAAGAAAGAACTTGAAAACATAGATATAAAATTAGAGTTATTTCGGCCCCTGCCCCTACAGAGGGAAAATAACTCAGTGAACTTTTCAGAACATTAGAACACCAGTCTCTCTGCTAAGCTCTTTCCCTCAAGGAAAAAGTGTTCTGATGACACTGACTGCGTGCAGACTGCAGGTTTTAAGAAAGCCTTAAGAGTAATTTAAACAGTTACTTCCCTCTGCTTGGGTGTTGTATATATACCCCATGGGCACTCTGAAATTCCCATGCATGATGATGGATGAATTCAGCTAGACAGTCCTTTGGATTGTTTTCCTTCTAAAAGGATTTAAATTATCTCAGACAAATCAACTGAGAAATCAACTATTGCCTCCTATGTGATATGAAAGTGTTTGTAAAATGACAAATTTCTTTTAATGCCTTTTCCCTAAAAAGCTTAAAGAAGGAAATCAACAAGTTAGGTTTAGTAATCCATGGTTTTGATTTTCTGGTATAAGCAACTCAAGATCATTCAGAAATGGAGAGGGGAAACTCACAAAGACAGTAATCCACTAACATCACAACCTTGGATCAAAGATGAGCTATCTGCTAATATATGAGCACTCAGACCAAGAATCTCTTGTTAGTTATCTCTCCATAAAATCAGCAAAGAGATTTATTTGACTAAACATTGAAAAAAGAACAGCCAGGAAAAAAAAAAAAAACCATGAAGGAAAGTGAATTAATGAACTATCAGGTCTTCACTTTTGATATGCTAGTTGCTGGCTCTGTAATGAAATGTGTGTTTACCACTTGTACAGGAGGAGCTCACTGCAAATAATTTGTCTTGTCATATACTGTGGAAGCCACAAAATGATACATACATATTAGCTGTAGTGCATGAAAACAGGGACGACAAAGTTTTAACTGTTCCTAGCCAGGTACCAGTCCAGACCTGAGAATCCCAGCAGAGCCTGTTGCATCAGCTCAGCACAGAAGATGACAAGGCCTTGACTCCTCATCTCTCTGTTTCACTTGACCAAATGTGTTAATAGAGCTAATGCCATCTCATTTTCTCACTTTGGTTCTAAAGAAGGTGACCAGACAACGAGTGTGAGGTCATTTTGGAAAAAGGAGGACTGCTAAGGTAAGGGTCATTGAAGAGGCAAGGTGCAAGAGTTCAGGATCTTGCCTCCTGGGAAAACTGAAGTTTGCACTCTGATTTCTACATTTTTACGAATTCCTTGTCATAAATTATATCTCCACCTTTTTAGCCCATTTATCTTCTTTGCTAGAGTTCATCTCTCCCTAGTTTGGTGGGTAGGGAAGAATGCTCAACATTTGCAAAAGAACATGCAGTTGTGATTAGAGAATCGTAGGTAGAACACGTCACCATTATGGCCCATAATTGTCACATATAGTTGCAGTGTCCTCTTCAGAGCTAAGCTAACTTTCTTCTGTGGAATAGAGATGCCCAAAGTTGCTTTAACCTGCTGTTGTAACTGCTAACAGCTGCAAAGCAAAGAGCTGTTGCTGCAGCTGGACAGCCGTAGGGGACAATGTCATGAGCTGTGCTTCTATGTTCCTAGGCAGAAGTTGCAATTAGAGTGGGAGCTGTCACAGGAGTGGCCTCCCAACAGGAGCTCCAGGAGGATGAATCTACTTATTCTAGAATCACTTTTCGACAGATTTGTCTCTGCTTATAATTAACCATCAGATCAAGTCACACAAAGCTCAGTGATCCCCAACCGCCTGCAACAAATTCCTCCTAGTCTTACTCCTTGCTTTGATAACTGCACATTCCCAACACATTTGCTCATTCTGAGATCCAGTGTATCTAGGTACGTGTCCAGAGAGAAAAGAAAGCTCTTCGCTCTTGTTTCCAGATGTAGTGGAAAAGTCAGATTAGATTCTTCCACTGTAATAAGAATCATATTTGTTTTATCTAAAAGGGTCAGACTGGGTCAGGATATGCTATCTGAGCACTCAGGAGTCTCTGCTCTAAATCCAAAACAAGCTAGCAGAGAAGGGAAGGCTTCTGAATGCAGCCGTCATCCCCCATGTGCAAATACTCACATCCCAGGAGCAGCAGAGTAAGACTGGCCATTTTGTGAGAGTGCCAAAAAGACAGAAGGCCATCTGGTGCTATAGACTAATCTAAAAGCAATGAAGTCAATACAGCCTGGTTGGTATACAGTACATAAGGCTCCCTTACAGACAGATTAGTCTCCGTTCCCGTAGTCAGGAGAGACTGGACATTACGTTATCTGCACTAGAGAAGCAAACACTGACAAGCTGCAAGAGAAGTTGGCAACAGGGCCTTCAAAGAGAGCAGAGAGTAGGAAGTGGATCACAGATAGATTTGTTCAGGATTAAGAATTTTGGGAAAGAAAGCTGCTGAATGTATTGGACCCAGCTGTAAATCAGCGTGTGTAAATTCCTGCCTGTCATAACCTAAGCCTTGCTACCATTTGTACAGGTAGTTTGGAAAAGCATAAAGTTGTTATGAAGATAATATGGGAAGAAAGGGAGTAAAGTGTGAGATTGAAATCAAGAGAGTAAAAGGTGAGTGCTAACACATGCAATCACACCAGCATATCCCAATGTCTCAGTGGTCAGTTGTGTTCATTGCATTAAATGTGAGAGTACCATGTGCTTATGCAAACATTCAGTACTGAAAGACAGGCTACTTATACACACAAGTTTTTACTGTCCTGAGTGGAAGAGCAGGATTGACTGCCATACTTGAGGGCTGAGGGACAGTCAGTGTTGCACAAGAAGTTAGATGAAAGAGTGGGCAGTCATCCAGTGACTTCCAGACCAATACTTTGCTTTCGATAACTGGTAAATTATTTGCATTGGTGCCTTTAAGATACTTAGAATAAAATGAGATCTATAGATTGTGAGCTCTGCAAAGGAGCTAATTTGTAAAATTTCTTTAAATGAGTCAGTAGTATAGCAGGTAAAAGAAAGGGCTATCGTAAATTATGTTCTCTGGTCCTTTGTCTAAACTTGGTAAAGAGCAGCTACAGAAGCTAAGTGAGCAAAGTGGAGAAGGCAGAGGAGACAAAGTAGTTGCACAGATCAAAAATTATATAAGTAATAAGAAACAAGATAAACAAAAATTATTGCTATGGCATGAGGTTATCTGTGGTGTGCCACAAAGTTTCATCCCAGGGCATCTGTTGTTTATCAACTATCTGGAAAGCGTTTTGCTGACTGAAACTATTCTGAAACTATTCAAGTAGATGCAGACCAGAGAAACTGTGAAAAACTTTGAATGTCTTAAGCAAGTTGAGTGAATAGAAAACATGATGGCAGATGAAACCAAATGCTGGTAAGTCTTTTTGGAACACTTTAAAGGAAATCACTGGAACTGCCCACTTTACTGGGTTCTAAACTGACTGCACCTCAGAAAGAGATTCAGCAAACATTGTACTAGATTAAAAAAAGACCATTATTCATGAAGAAACAGTAGTGGAAAAATCAAGCAGTTAATGGGCTATGCGTAAAATACAATGGTAATAGAACAGAAATAAAATTATGTATGTCTATGTATCACAATTTCATTAACTAAAAAATCTCTTGTCATCCGGAACACTGCACAATTTTAATTACCCCTATCAAAAAGGTGACAGAAGAATTAACTGAAATAAAAAAAAACAGTAGAAACATACTGACAGACTCTCCTATGTTTGCCTTAGACAGAAGGCAATTAAGCAGGAGTACCAAAAAGAATCACAATAACAAATAACACGTTCTCAGTACAAGAACAAGGGAGCATCCACTGAAATGGGAATTTAGTGTCAATTTCAGAGTGGCAATAGGAACATCTTTCATACAAAGCAAAATTATGTATAATTATAATGTTAAATATTACACAACAGATAATTTCAACAACCAGCAATTATAGCTTTTGGAAGCACACCCTTCTACACAGTGAACCACCCCCCTGGCAATATACTGCCAGACTTCCTACAGTTTCTTTGATGTATCTAGTACCAGCTACAGCTCAAGGTAGGACCATACACCTTAGACCAAATTTGCTCTGGACACTGCTACGAGTAATTACTGCACTAAAAATGATTAGTACTGTATATAGTCTATACTGACATTGAAGCTGTCTGTTGAATGACTTTATTTCAAAACTTTGCTGCTTGATCTGTTGGCACTGTTGTGGTTTTAACCCCAGCTGGTAACTGAGTGCTATGCAGCTGCTCACTCACAAGCCCCACATCAGTGGAAAAACCCACAGGTTAAGAACAGTTTAATAATGTCATAAAGTAAAATACAAGTACAACAATAATAATAATGAAGAAAAGCGGGGGGGAAGAGGAATAAACCACAAGAAAAACAAGTTCTGCACACTACAATTGCTCACCATCCACTGATCAATGACCAGCTTGTCCCTAAGCAGAAACTGGCACCTCCTGGCCATCTCCCCACAGTTTATATATTGGGAATGATGTTCTGTATTATGGAATATCCCTTTGGTCAGTGCAGGTCAGCTGTCCTGGCTATGCTCCTTCCCAGTTTGTTGTGCAGATCCTCGCTGACAGAGTATGGAAAACTGAAAAGCCGTTGAATTAGGGTAAACATTACTTAACAAAAACTAAAATCAGTGTGATGCCAATTATTCTCATACTAAATCCAAAACACAGCAATGTACTAGCTACCAGGAAGAAAATTAACTCCATCCCATCTGAAACTAAGGTACCACCGATTTTTAACTGGAAATAAAAAGCAAGGAAACAGCAGCAGTGAACCTTTCTCTGTGTCACCATATTTCTAATTTGTTCTAGAAGAAGTGTTGTAAATTCCTTTTTCTCTGATAGTGGTTTGAGAGGGGGAGATGCAAGATATCTCCTTGATCATTAAGTTGCTTCTATTGACAGCAGATAGCTATTGATGTTACACATTCACTTACTCCTGTTTTCACTCACAGTTACCAGTCAGAGCAATAGTAGGTACAACAACTCCACTGTATACTTGGAAGTTAAGCACCATGCTGAAGCATCAATGGCTCCCAGGTAGTAATTCAGAGAGTCCTTCAGAGAGCCCTTCTGTTTCATGAAGTGGGCATACAATCCTGTATTCTTTTCATCCAGCTGCCAATCTCTCCCAGGATGTGGACCAAGTTATACCACCCACTGTTCATGCCAGCACGTTCAAGTTGCCTTGTATCAATTCAGCAGACTCAAGGTGCCTTGAGTTTACTGGTTGCAAATTCAACATGACTACTTGTCTCCAGATCTTATCCTGAGCAAACTTTCACTAACTGCTTTCTCAGCACCTGCTTTTCCCCTCCTTGGCTTGTAGATAGTTAGCTACCAGAGTTAACAAAGGCTTATGAGAAAGTATTGATTCAATCAATCCTGCCTTGAGTTTTGTGCCAAGGCTTATGAGAAGCAGTGCAAAGACATTTCTGTCCCCCAAAGTTAATTCTTTTACAGGGGAGCTTGCTGCCTCCACATCTATTATTAAAGAGTGGGTATAGAGTAGAAAAGAGTAGAAAAGAAGCAGCTGAAATGGCAGGAGGGGGTGAGTCTATCTTAATATTTTTTTGCAGAAGTGTCCAAGTTTTCTCCTGAAAGTTGTGCTCATGTCATGTCTTTAAAGTCTGTGGTATTAACACTTAGTCAAAGGAGCATGTTGTATGGCATATCCTATAGCCCAGCTTCCTGTAGTCACATCTCCAGGGGACTCCTCTGTGAAACAACTTATAAATGAATATTGTTCATATCATATATGACAATGTAGTACATTCAACAGCTGTGGTTCTTCCTCCACAAATGCCATGCAAAGTAATAATAATAACAGTGATGTCAAAATATATTCATACTACTAATCTTTGCAGCAGCTTGGGTTTTATGTTGTGTCTTTAAAAATCTCTGCATTCATTAAGAACTTACTGCAAAGAGCAGGAAGTCTTGCTTAAATTCTACACAAAATCAATCAGAATCAATAAGAATAATTTCGGTTTCTGAAGGGCCAACCTAAAGGTTGCCTAAAAGATCAACACTGAGACCTGACTTGTAATTGGACCAGGCTGCTCAGGGCCTTGATGAATCACGTTCTGAATGTCACCAAGGATGGAGATCCCATGATCGGTCTGAGCCCCATTTCCACTGTTCCTTCATCCTCACTACGTTCTTTCCAACAGCCTTCTACAACAGAAGCTTCTCTAATCATCTTTCTGACTCCTCAACAGATTTGCTCCTGCATGTCACAGGAGCACTTTATGGCTGAGTTAGGAAGTGACGTCTGAAGGCCACCTTGTCCACTGCTCAAGAAGAGCCACCTGCTTAGTTTCCCAGGCCTGTGTCCAGATGACTTCTGAATATCTTCAAGAACAGAAGACACCACAATCTCTCTGTGAAACAGAAGCTTATGTCAGTGCTCAGTCCCCCTCTCAGTGAAAAAATTCTTCTTTATGTTCAAAGGGACCTTCCTGTGTTTCTGTGGGAGTCCATTGCCTCTTGTGTTGTCACAGGGTAACCCCTGGGAAGAGCCTGTTCTCTCTGCACCTTCTTTTCAGGTTTCTGTATACATTGGCAAAATCCCCCAGATACATGGGTAAAATGCACACTATAACAAAGTATAGACTCCCAATATGTCCATATTTTCTGGTACCCAATGCCTCAAAATGGAAACTGGCTTCCACAAGGGATTTTAAAGGTAGCAAGTAGTGGGGAACAGTCATTTCCCTCAGCCTGCTGCCCTGTTTTACTAATGCAGTATGGGGCTAGGCTTCATCAGCACACTGTTGATTTGTGGTTAAGGATCCTAATGCCATATCAACATTTATATATATGACCACTTTGACATTCACAACCTAAACACCAAAATCTTCCCATTAACCCACACACATCTAGTGGGAAATTCCCTGGAGCTATTAAAAAAAAAGAACTATCATACATGGACAAAATTTGTACACATCACATATTCTGATGAATAACAAATATAATACTTGTAGTTCTTACATTCTTTGGATTACATAGATGACCTGCAACAATTACAATCATGACTCACAACAAATTCTGGGAAAAAAAAAGACCCTGAAAACAGCAGTGCTTTACAATGTACTAGGATGTATTAGAGAAAAAAAAATAACCAAACAAATTGTCTGTGGATTAACAGGCTAACAAGTGGTATCTTCTTTCAGCACTCTGTCATGTTATATGTGCATCTGTGTGAAGTTTCCTCCTTCAGAATGAAATCCAGGCAGTATCACTCCTTGAGAGACATGCAGGGATTCAGTGTAAAATCTGCCTTGGTCTATAAAAAAGGAAGAAGCCAGCTCTGCTGATGGTGCCTTTTAGGAAACTGAGTAGAAGAATCAGGCCTGTAAATTCTCAGCTTTGAGAAGGATGCTGAAGTTGCAGAAGCAGAGCTAAGCCTGCAAGGAAGACAGATGGTTCCTGTGTGGTCATGTAGAAGAAGGTGGTAAAAATTGTTGATGATGCAGGAGGATGACGCTGTTTAACAATGACACGGACTCCTGAGGTCAGAAGGCTGAAATGACTCCAAATCAATCTTTATTACCTGGGAATTTCTTCCCTTTATACTGTTTTACAAAGAACCACCCAAAGGGGTGGAAGAAAGACAAACTTCTTCAACTACATTGGTCAAGTCAGAGGGATGTCAAGAAAAGGTCCCTCCTAGGGAAAGGAATGCAAAACATAGGATACGGTTAGGAAAACATGTCTCTTGTTGACAGAACAGTGCTCGGGAAAGAGTTTCAGAGAAACTGAAACGTCACAGCACAAACCATGACTACAGGAGGAGAAGATGTAAAGAGAGGAACATCTGTAAATATTCCCAATATTTGGCTTCCAGAGCAGAGACTGGCAAAAAACTGATGTTCTTTCTCTGATGTATTTATGAATTATTTTATATGTAGGTCTACTCCACAGCAGGAGGAAGATACAAGATGAAAATGGAGGCAAAATCAGGACTGTGGTACGAGGTGTGGAGGAATGATGTGGCAAAAAAGAAGACACTATTAAAACAAACATGTATATTGAATAAATATATCCTGTGCTATGCGCAAGTTCGAAGAGGTACACAAATCAGACAAAAAGACAAAACTTTGCCAAGCCATTCCAAATTGTGCATCACCTTTAATGTAAACATGAGCCCACATATATATAAAAGAATAGAGAATTTCATCCCTGATCTTTTGCTATATTCTTTTAGCTGTTAGGTCAACAGATAAGTAATATTTTCCTCCACCACGTGTTACAAACACTGGTTCCCAGTTCTTTTATTTTTATCAAGATACTGAAGTGTGTACTTCGTCATACTGGTGGTGACATTAATCAGTGGGTGACACTGTGGACCAGACATAAGAACAGAACATGTGGAACAGATAAAAAAGAACAGCAGAAGATGTAGCAACTTAGTCAAAATGCTTATCCATGTTTTTGAGAGTAAAACTCCTGTAACTGCTAAAAAACAACGGCCAGCAAGATGATATCCCCAAGTGTTGATAAATTTGGTTGAAATTAATCTCACTATATTTATTTTCAACTCTATTTTATATGTTTTTAAATGGATTTGCAGAAAATAAAAGTACAGGCATCTGTTTGTTCCTTCATAGATTTAATACACTATCTATGCAGGTCACTTCAGAGATTGGAAAAATTCAAGGAGTGAAAAAATGTCACATTTAATTAGGACTATGAAGATAGCAGTGAAGCACAGTCCTCCAAAGCTGTTGAGACAAAATTACATACATTTCATATTACTTTTAAAAAGGCTGTATTCTGAGGTAGATTGGTATGAATCTAGAGCTGTCCACTGAAATTATGTTGGTGTAAAGACGGAGAAACTAAAATTGAGGACTGTCCCAAAGCACTTTCATTCTGTAATTTTCTGGAGAGTAGATTCCCAAATAATATACACTGGAAAACACAAGAAAATAACTCTAACACCAGCTATAGAGTTATTTGTGATATATAAATACAGGAATGAGACCAGAATCCTGTCCTCAAAACTGCAAATTTTCCTGCTGAGTCTCTTTTCTTGCGATGGAAACAGATGGTTGGATACATCAAGGCCAGATTTTAATCTCAGCTGTAATCATGTAAATCTAAAGCTGTTTTGCTGAAGTCTTTGCAGGGGCTTGTTTTCACAATAGAAAGTCGTCAGTGGCTTAAGGTATTCCCAACCCCTGGCTTGTTTTCATTGGCATGCTCTCCCCTCAGGGATTTGGGTTGAAATAAAACAATTAATAAAACATGACTTTTTCAACTTGGATCAACTCCCTGATTAAATCCATAAAACTGACTCACAACCACTTGCACCAGGACAACTTGGAGGGTGATGTCCTATGACAAACACCAGAGCAACTGGGACAGGAATACTATTTAGCCAACAAACATGAAGCTGAAGCCTCAGGAGGTTAGCAATGACAGAGGGCTAACACAGTGACGTAAAGCAAGAACTCAGGCTAGGAAAGGAAGAGAACAAGTCAGAGGTTACTTTGATAAGTTAGAGGTTACTAAATTACATATACCTGGCTAAATTTACTATGGCCTAGAGCTCATAGGGAAATAGATAAAGTAATTTAAATCCATTACAATTATTTTTTTCCACCTTGAGGATACAAGGGGTGCTAAAAGGCTGGAAATAAGTAACCAGTATGCTGGCTTGCACAGGCAGAAAGAACAGCTGATAATCGTTTTAACCCAATATATGTGTATACAGTCAATGGACAGGGCAGGCTTACTTTGTCCCACACATCTGTCCACCTCCCTAGTGTTAGCACTGTTATTGTTACTATTTTAACTGTGTGATAAACCAAGTCAAGGAACCAATTTATAAGAAAATTCTTCCCATTCCCTCTTTACTCCACTCCTCAAAGCTGATTTCCATCTATGACAAGCACCGAACAAGCATAGAAGCAGTACCCTCACTATAATTAAATATCACTTATGTTCTGCCACTATTTTCTGCAACATTCTTGTAAATCAGGTAAAGCAACATGGCTTGGACAACTAACTGCTACATGAGCATACTTTGTGATCAAAGCTGGAACACAGAGTTATGAATCCGCATGTGAAATATGAACAAAATTAAATGAAAATACCATCAATATAGCAGAGAGGCATTTCAATATATTTTCACATGGGAGCAATATATTAGTATAGTCAGGAGCTAGAAACAATAGACTTTTTTATACTTTCATTTGTAACAGAGACATAAAGACTAAAAACCTGAAAGAATTATACTTCCTGTATTTGGCCAGCTGGCATTTCTTTTTTTCTTGGCTTATAATTCAGTTGTTTTAGAACTGTGCCACTGCTGGTATTGCTTCCCAGTGGCTGAGATTATACCAATCACACCCCAAGGGAATTCAGCAGGAATGAACCAAAAAGAGTCAACACAGAAGTAGGACTTCTGTTTTTCCACAATAATTTACTTTATGCTTTAAGCAGTAACTGAACTGACTACCCAGTGGAGTCTACTTCTATAGATACACTTGATTATATAGAAAAGTACTTACACTTCATGGTTTAAATAAGACTTTTGAACTGTTCTACTATTTAAAATAATTTTTACACACTTTGCCTTTTATACAAATAGCCAGCTTTTGCTACTAGCATTTAAAATACCCATTGTCATTACTGTATTGATCTGGCTGATACATTTATCCACTTGGAGAATCAGTTCTTCCACTTAAACCTAGAGTGAACTCATAGAATTTTCTAATCACTACATTAGAAACCCTTATCTCTGAAAATGCAGAATATCTTCTGGAATTGATATGTATATTCCAAATCTGTGATATGAGTTTGATTATCTCTGCTTTTTATTTTCAAAGGAATTTAAAATAATGTCTATACTTGCAGCTCTTAATTTTATTTCTCTCAAATAATTCTCCATAGCCTTTCTGTATCAGGACAATTAAAACTCAGTTTATTTTTGTTTGTTTCCTTGTTAAGTCATCACTTAAATTCTAATTCCTTTAACATGGGCTGGGTCAATCAGTCATTTTTGTTTCATTTGCTGATCTGTCTTGGCTAAGAGATGGCATATAGGTCATATTTGACTTCAGCACTATTTAAAGGCCTATTTGATCTGATTCATCTGGGAATCCACCGACATTTAAGCATTTTGCATATGAAAGACAGCTAAATTTGAAGGAGTCTTTTTGAGCCATAAGTATCTCCACGGTAACAGTTAAATATACTAAGTCCCACTGTACATTAAAAACAGAGAGGAAAAATATCAAAACTCCCCTGAATATTCTACTTCACTAAACTCATCATCAATGCAGTGTTCTAGCTACTTTCCCCTTTGGTTCCTTCAACAAATGCAGTAATCTGCAAGGCTATGACACAAACCAGTTGAGAGTAGCTAGAACTACTGTGCCTAAGAGAAAGATCCCTATGAAGCTTCCACAAAAGGTATAAGATTGACCAGATCTAATGTAAAATTACATATTAGCAACTGAACATATGCATTGTGTTGGATTTGTGTTAATCTTTGAAGTGGGACAAACTACAAGGTAACAAAAGTAACTAGATGAAGAGATTTCCACCAGATTTGTAAGTGTGCTGCTAAATATCTCTCAGAAATATAAAGGCTTTGCAAAATAACATTTTTATATTGCATACATGCTAGACTCAGCAGAGAGACAGTGAACGAAATCATGAGTCACATGAGATGTATTCAAACTGCTTTGGATCAATGTCTCTGGCAGGTCATCATTTACAAAGCAGCTTTCTCACTGGGGTTGCTGTATTAGGTCTGAGTCATGTGTTGCAGGTGAAGTTTTGCATATGAAACTACCTCCAATATAAAAAATAACATCTCCAACATGAAACCCACAAGTAACCAATATGTACCATTCCTTTCAAAATACTAAGTTGTTTATTTTGTACTGGTGCACAGTACAAGAAAACCCAAATTATTATCAGGCCTGACAATTCCATAGGGATTTATAGTGTGAAACAATACCCTCTCTCAATTATAACAGCTATATGAAAATAGCTTTTTTTTTCAGTATTTCATTTTGCACTGCTGTGTGTAGATGAGGAATCAAATATTTTCTGGGTATCATTTCATATCATCTCTTTCTGCCCTGCAGGTACTCATGGGCTGAAAGTTAAAAACCCCTTTGGAGACTGTGGTAGCAAAACTCTGGGTTTGTCCATGTCCACAGCAAACAGATCCTGCAATAATTTCCTGTGGCACAGTGATGAGTATGGTCCTCAAACTCCTTCCATTTCTGTGGATCAGAATCCACACAGCAGACCCATGGGAGAGCAAGCTCTGACTTTCTCAGAGCAGGCAAGCTCTGTTACACTTGCATAGCAGGGAAACTGAAAGACAACACATGGAGCCGACACAAGATGGGTATTGATCCCAGGTAAAAAGCACAGCTCCATGTTGGTCAGATGTTGCCCAGCCACAACTAAGTGTGATTCTCACAAAGATGCTTAAGTGCACTCATAGTGTCTCCTTTACTAAGGGCAAAAAACATGGATGAAACCCAGCTCCCACTGAAGTCAGCTGGAGCTTTGGCACTGCCTTAAATGAATCAGCATTTCACCCCAGAACATTGCTGTCGCAGGTTAGCAAGGAGATTCAGGAGCTTTAAGCCTCTGTCATCTCTCTAGTCTTCATCTGGCAAGAAATTAGACTCAGCCTCACAAAGAGCCGCCCCTGCAGCATGTGGCTGGCACTACAATTTCCCACCCTGTTCCACTGACAACTCTAAAGAGACCAATTCAGTAAATTATTATTCACCAATTACACTAGTTTCTAAGGGATTTACTTGGAAAATGAATGACCTGCACCACCTCTTAGTCAAGGCACTGATGCTTCTGCTCTCAAAGCTCTTTTTCCTTTGACCAGTGTTGCTTCATTCTGTGTTGTATTAGTAAAGGAAAAACAATCTTCTGAACAGTTTTCTACCCATCAACCTGCCTTGCATTCTTTCACTTTAACTAACGCCAGCAGGACTGCTACTGCCCTTTTGCAAGGCAATATGAAGTTTACTGATGAACATTTTACCTTAAAGTATTACACAAATCTCCCATGAAACAGTGCTTTAGCAGAGTCATGTTTCAGAATCCCAGGATTTCTCCCCACACCTTTTTTGTACTTGTTAACTGGCCTATACAATACAGTATTTTTTTAATCTTGTGACTTCTGGTGTCTCCTACAGATGAAGAGTGTGAGCACACTGCTATTTTTATTTTGCCTGAAGCCAAATAATTAACAATTATGTTGCACTCAGCAATTATACTGCACTGTATACCTTCCAAGGGCTGTGCAAACATTAGTTGGGCTTCATAAGTGTCAGTTTTTACAATTTAAATCAGGTCATGTCTGGTTAGTACTTCGCATAGAGCCCTTCCCTCCTGCTTCCCCAAATCCCAAAAATTCAGAAAGGAAATATTTGAGAGAGCCAATTGAGTGCTATCCAGAAAAGATGAAATAATTTCATAATGCAAACTTGCAGAATAGTAAAAAAGACTTTCATTTTCATGGAGTTATACTGAGGCCGGTTTTGCCAATGCCATTTTTAAAAGCTTCTTGGAACAGTAAGAAGACTTTGTTTGGGAAATCAACATCAACAAACCAAATGCAAACAACCTAGATTAAAATGGGTTAAACCCCACTCCCATTCCCCCCAAAAATACCAACACTGAGAAGAGACGGCAATTTATTTCACTGATTGTTTTTCAATCTACAGTTGTTCAATTCACAATGGCATCACTTTCTGAGCACCAAAGACAAGTGGGAGATATGCTGATACCAGCACAATCAGGTGTCCTCTTTGATTTGAAGTACGAAACCAACATCTAACCCACTAACAAGTTTCCTCAAGATTTTGGATAATGGTATCTGTGTAATACTAATTACCAGTAAGGTTTTGCATTTTTTCTGCACTTGACGTCTTTACAATTCAAAATTATACCAACACGAGGATAGGAAAAATGCAGTACTGTTCCTAAAAGCCCACCCACAAACCCAACCAATTTAAAATAAAGACATTTTTAGAGTTACCACAGGAAATTTTAGATTTTGCCTCAATTAGCAATTCAGACTGATGTTAATTTATCTCTCCAGTTACTCATGTTTACTACATAAAGCAACCTGTGCCATTCTCTATACACCTAGTGCCATACACTTCAATAAACAATGAAATGGTTAATGAAGTTGACAGTTAAGTTAATGGCATTAGATCTCCAGGCTGATACTGCAATGAGATCAATGGGGCATTTCGGATCTCTCAGAGATACAACTGCAAGCTTGCAGAAGAATAAAAAAACTTCATTACAATGCTTGGTATTTGGTTTCTGGTTCTGCCTCCTGAAGACTCCATACAGTTTTAGCACTGTCAGATTTTAAACTGAGGAGGGTCACATATAATCTGGAAAAGAAGGGGATGGAATTACAGAGTTTTTCTTTGTAACTATACGATCAAGTTCTCAGTTGTTCCAAGGGGTTTTAATGTGAATGAGACTGAAATCCTTACAGCTGATTTTTGCTTTAATGAAAACCTAAATTCTGGAGCACAGATGGCAGTTGAAAAAAAAAGAAGAAAACGAAACAGCATGACAAGCTACTGTAAGGCAACTCACTCCAGTCCTTGGATAAGGGTCATTTCAAAGTATTTTCCAATACTGCTATATATTGCTAACAGTTCCATTGTACCAGGAAGTGTGATGAGACTAACAAATAGCCTTTACATGAACTGAACCATTTTCAAACTGCCCTTTCAAATGAATATTTTTATGCAGCTGCAATTTTTTATGGTTTCTAGGGTGTGTTAAGGGGCTCACTTAATTCCATCCATATAGTTATTTTTTTTATTTTTATTTTTATTTTTATTTTTATTTTTATTTTTATTTTTATTTTTATTTTTATTTTTATTTTTTTCCCTTCATTTTATTTTATACAAAGTTGAGTTAAAGTACCAGGAACATTATTTTGCCTCTTTTGAAAATCTGTACTAAGAGGTGTGAAATTCTGCCATTCTTACTCAGTTGTTACACTTTCAAACTTATAGAATTCAGTTTTTTCTTTGCTTCAAAAGCCAGACTTGTCCAAACCACTTGCAATCACAAAGTTTTCCAGACACACAGGTTGGAAAACTAAAGTGCTTTTAACAGCTGTGTCCCAAGTTCAGAATATAGGTCTCTGCGTGCCTTGTTAGCCCTGAGGAGGGAAGCAGGGACTTCAACATTTTGGCTACGTCTTCCACTGTTTGCCTTTTGCTGTCACAGCGGCTGCTGCTGCTGTTGCTGTGGATGACATCTGATGTTGACATCAGACTTTTGGGAGATAGAACAGACTTTCAATATCTGTGCTCAGTCAGTGGGAGAAAAAGCCTTCACAAGAGGCATCAAAAAAGGAGATAATTTGCTCCTCCTCCTCCTCAACCTTCCATCACTCTCTCCTGCAAACACTGAAAAGCTTCAGAGGAAAGCAGGCTAATGAGTCGACCCTGAGCCCCACTTCTAATTAATTTCTGCTCTATCTTAAGGGAGTGGCTCTGCAAGCACAACTGATGATGTAAATAAATCATCTGTATTTTACAGAAAAGTCATATGTATTGAAGTCATTCTAAATACTGTAAACAACCAACCACATACTGACATTTCTTGGTTTTTTTGAACAGAGAAGGACTTGTAGGTGGCATGATGGCTGGAACATAGAGATCACAAAATCCTGATTTTCAATTCTCTGAGAAGTTAGGAAGGGGGTCAGCAACTGCTAACTTGGACTTCCAGAGCAGACGGTATCCTGTTTAGGAGCCTGGTTTACAGAGCCCCTTAGGAGGCAGTCCTGAGGGACAAAGGAGTCCAGGAAAGCTGGATATTTTTCATGAAGGAAATCCTAAAGGTGCAGGAGGAGGTTGTTCCCCTGTGCCAAAAGATGAGCAGCAGGGGAGACTAACTGGCCTGGCTGAACAAAGAGCTGGTAATAGGAGAAAAGAGAGCTTATGACCTTAGGAAGAAGGAGCAGACAACTCAGGAGGACTACGAGTATGTTGTGAGGTTATGCAGGGAAAAAATCAGAAGGGTCAAAGCCTAATAAGGACTTGATCTGGCTACTGCCACAAAAGACATACAAAATGTTTCCAAAAATATGTCAGCAAAAAAAGGAGAGCTAAGGAGAATCTCCATTCTTTACAGGATGTGGGGGGGAAACATAGTGACAAAGGATGAGGAAAAAAGGCTGACATACTTAATGTCTTCTTTGTCTCAGTTTTTAATAGAAAGACCAGCAGGATCAGGGCAGGGATTGTCCCCCTGCACTCGGCACTGGTGAGGCCACACCTCAAATCCTGTGTTCAGTTTTGGGCCATTCACTGCAAGAAAGACACTGAGGGGCTGGAGTGAGTCCAGAGAAAGGCAATAGAGCTGGTTCTGAAGCGCAAATCCTATAAGGAGCAGCTGAGGGAGCTGGGGGTGTTCAGCCCAGAGGAAAGGCGGCTCAGGGCCTTATTGCTCTCTACAGCTGCCTGAAAGGAGGGTGTAGCCAGGTGAGGGTCAGTCTCTTCTCCCAGGTAACAAGCGATAGGACAAGAGAAAACATCCTCAAGTTGTGCCAGGGGAAGTTTAGATTGGATATATAGGAAAAATTTCTTCACTGAAAGGTTTGCCAAGCATTGGAACAGACTGCCCAGGAAATGGTGGCATTTAATACCTGGGGGTATTTAAAAGATGTGTAGATGTGGCACTTGGGGACGTGGTTTAGTGGTGGACTTGGCAGTGCTGAGTTGGCGGTTGAACTTCATGATCTTTTCCAACCGAAATAATTCTATGACTTTATGATTCTCATTCTTTCCAGCCAAAAAGCTGCCTACGTCAATGGAAGAAAACATTAACAGAGAAAAAGTAGTGGTAGCCCTGTAACTCACTTAGGTTTGAACAAGCTAAAGGGAGAATTATCAGATTATCTGTACTGTCCTACACTTACTATGTGAAAATGGGTTGAATACAGGACTTTCAGAGGAACAGAAGTTTTCAGAGAGCTTGATGCTGCAATCCTTATTTCCGTTATAGAGATCCTACCTACAGGACACTTCCAATGAATCGAGTAATTTGTATCTATGAGTGTTGTTCAACATAGGAGCTGATTAGGGTCTGATACAGCTTTGATTTCTCAATTATTAAACGTAACTAAAAATTAAAAAAGCAACTACTGTAAAACAATTGAATCTTTTAAAGTTAACTTTTCTTTAATCACATTTAGTGCTAATATGATACCAAGCCTATCTGAGTTGGAGGGCTTCCTAATATTTTGGTAAAACAAAATACACAACATAAATTCAGCAACATAAAAATGTTTGTTCTCACAAGAATGAATTGAATTAGGCACAAAAAGGAGTAAGAAAAATGAGTTTTTGCAGCAATATGGTAAGCATATGTTCCATCCTTTCCAAAATGCCATTGTGCAAGCTATTTGGTGGGGTAGGCTGCTGGTTTGGTGTTGATGGCTGCAACAGATTTATTGTCTTTCAAACTTATGTCAGCTGCAGCAAAACAAAGAAGTATGTCAGTTTGTTAAATGACAAATCTTTTCCCATTTTCAAAAAATGTTTCAGCACTAGTCAAAGTTTTAAGTCTTCAGATATTTTATATTTCTCAATTCATTTATTTCTCTTCAGTACTCACACATATATTTCCAGCCAGGACAGGTGCACAGCTCTGCCACAAATCACTCAGTCAAAGCATTTGGTGATAAGCCAAAGAGAC
Organism: Phylloscopus trochilus trochilus; assembly: GCA_016584745.2. Classification (NCBI taxonomy): domain Eukaryota; kingdom Metazoa; phylum Chordata; class Aves; order Passeriformes; family Phylloscopidae; genus Phylloscopus; species Phylloscopus trochilus. The sequence continues at coordinate 39,926,352 of WQNJ02000546.1, forward strand.
TATTGTTTGTTGTTTTTTTTTTTTCCCCAGAGGAAAGTCTGTAGTTTCCTTTTGAGAGAGAATAGGAATGAAAGGGAATCCCAGAAATTCTCCTCCCATTAGCTCTGTGCTTGAAATATTATTAACACTTTCATTTTCTCACTCCTACTCTCACCATTTGAATCTGGGTCATAACAGCATGCCTACCCTTCAGTACCTTGAGTGGGTGGTTGTTTTGGCTGGAACTAAGGCATACTTGCTTTGTGACACAGAGTACCCTTATGGTGACACATACCTGTCCTTTTCAGTTGCTTTTTATACATTGTCTTTTTTTTATCATCTTGTTTATTATAAAAAAATAGACTAGAGAGCAGAATTTGAGTTATTCAGTATTCATATTGTTTTAACAATGTGTGAAAAGAAAACCTCTAAAATACTTCAGTCTGCTCTTTTCACAAAACTGGATTATTTCCTACAGTATCTTTGCTTTTCCCTTACCAAATACCTTTTCCTTAGTAAAATACTTTGATACATGCTCTAAACTCAAATACTACAGCACATGACTGAAGTCTCAGGTTCAGTCTCTAGTACTCAATTCTTAAGATCCAAAATGAAGAATCTGGAGAGCTAGAATTAAATTACAGTAGATATTAAATTCACTTAGTCCCAGGCTGCTTATGTAAAGAGAGTGTCAGACCTGTAAGAACTCTTTCATAAAAAGATAAGAGGGACCAAAAGAGATACGTGAAAGAAGTCCAATCTTCAAATTTCCCTGCTAGCAGGAAAACAAAATCAACAGCTGATACATAAAAGGCTTAAATTATGTGCAGCAGAATGGGAGTGACACCTGTAGATTTATGCCTTTCCAAGCAAGTGAGGTCTCCTATTGACTCTGCACATGTCTCATTGCAATGCTTATTTCTATCCTGTTTGAGGGGTGGAAAGACTCTGTGAGCAAACAATTCTGGACTTCCAGAAAAGGTGCAGAGAGGTAAGATACTATTTTTCTGAACTAAAACATCTACCATTGTGAGTGTGATTCCAGTGAAGATAAAAAAAAAGAGATTGTTCAGCATGGTTTTGTTTTTCCCAGTTATTACATGATCATTAAATAATTGGCAAATATTCTAAACAGATGCTATTCTAAAAGTTCTAGAAAATCAGTACCAACAACAAAAAATCAGTACCAAAGTAGTTCACACCTATTTCTTTATAGCTAACATACTGAGTAGAGGTAAATTACTCATGTATTTATACACAGTATTAAAACAATCCTAAAATTATATAAATATATGTATACTGTTTGCTTTTACTATTACTGCCACAAAACAAATGCAGGATTTGCAACCTGGGTAATTAGCAAGAATTTGCAAGAATTTGCAAGAATTTGCAAGCTGTAGAGAGAAATAATGCAGTGTTAGCTTTGTAATTTAATGTACAGGACACATTTGTTCTAAAGCTCTGTAAACTGGGCCCGTGGTCAAAAGGAGCAATTAGCACTTTGTTAGTATGCAATGATGTACTAATCTACAAAGTCCCCAAAAGCAATTGTCTGTTCCTTTTGCCCTCATGTACAAATTTTCTACAGTATGTACTACTCTGCCCCTAAAAATAGCCCATTAAAGCACAGTTGCTGAAAAAAAAAATCAAAATTCCTGTGATTACAATCTATATATCAATTAGAATTTGTTTATTGGAAAAAACCCATGTTGTTTCATTAACCCCTTTTTTCTGTGCTGAGACAGCTGCATAGTCCTCTAGAAGTGTTAAACATCTGTAACTGTTCTATTACAGATTTAGGTGACAGAATACTTCCATCTGAACCCCCTCTAAACGTTTCTCCTAACTAAAAATAAACTATTGCAAGCCGTGATCTGCAGAAAAATAAGCCTGGTGCTAAAAATGGATGGATGGTAAAAATCAGAGAAAGTATCGATAACACTGTCAACTGTGAGAGGACTAAACCCTAATATTCTGTGAGTGTTCCACATCCCCCTCTTGTGGCTGCTATGTAAAGGATGTGAATCTATCACGAGTATCACTTAGCATTCAATATAGATGGCCTTCGTGATGGTCACCAGAGATGGTCCACAGTGAAGGCTACAAAAACCAAGGAGGAAAGCAAGGCAGCACACTGCCAGGAGAGTGTAAGAGCCTTGTTGTTAAAAGCCTAGCTTCAAAGGCTATTTTCCAAAAATCAGGCTCATTATAAGCTATCTCAGCTGTGGCACCCACCAGCCAAAACTCCTTCATTTTGTCAAACTAGCCATTTTGGAAAATCTTGGCAGTGCAATATGTGCCTACCCCCTAAGGGGGTACAGGCACCCTGTCCACCCTATTTAAGTTGCCTAGAAGCAAACTAGTATTGCAGTTTCATATTTACCCAGCAAACTCACAAGGTATCTATCAGAGGGTTACAGTTTCCAAAAAGGGTATGAACACTGAGATAGCTAACACTTGAGTTAGCTCCCTCAGACTAATACTGAAATTTAATCCTCAAGTTAAAAGAGAAAATAAAATAGAAAATTCTGTGAACTGACAGCACAATTGGTAACTTTACAGAATGAAGATTCATGGGAACCTCTAAATAAAAAGATATCCTTCAGAGTCACTGCCCACATAGCTGTCTTTGACATATGCATGAAAAGCTCTTTGGCTCTTCAGACTATGAGAACAATGGGTACACTCTGGGATTTGACAGGAGGAAGGAAAGAACAGTGAAAAGGTTTATGTATAAATAAACTATTAGCAACACTGCATATACTAATATATTCCTTCTAATCTTCTGAAAGAAATAAATTAGATTATGTTGGGATGAGACTACTTTGATCAATTTTAACATATAGAGCACCCTAACATTACAAAATTTATTAATGGATCTGTTACACAGCAAAATAGTTCTACTAAGGTCATATCAACTACTTGTCCACCTCATTCAATTCCTTTTGCTAGCAGCAGTACCTGATTAATTTGATTTCCTCCATCTGTCTTTCTGTTTCCCCAGTTCAGCACTCCAGGACACCACCTTTTGCAAAGAATGCTTTAAATTTGCTTTGGAAAGAAAATATAGTAGCTTGGATATTATCCAACAGGGCTAGGCATAGAGAAGATTTCTTTGCTTGTTTGCTCCTAAGCTGCAGAAAGCTATCTGAAATATCTGTAACAGTACTGAATTAGTTTTCTGTTACTTCATTTAGCTTTCATTGTCAATGAGTTTTGTAACAGAGCAGTGGTAGGTGAGGAGTAGATAATATGTTAACAAGAAGGCTGTTCCTGTCTCTACTTAGTGTCAGCACCTGCCATTTGGGATTCTCTCCAAAATTTGTGTTCCATTTGTGAGAATACTGAAAAACAATGAAGAGACTTACTGAGAATTCTAGTTCTGTTTTTCTACACTTACTTGGCAAATTAATAAAGAAAAAGAAATTAACATATGGAACTGTAAGTTTTCAGATATGTTATCCACAGTAGACAGCAATAAGATCCTGCCAAAGATTCAGCATTTGAACATATTGTTTAATATTCGTGCAGCAAAATTTAAACTGATTATGTTCCAAAAATACTGGGTTTAGATTTGACTTTGCTGAAAATATTGAATTGCTCATCTGCTTAACAAGTTTTTATTTAAATAACATTTTAATATATGTTGCTATCATGCTGTTATAAATATTGGAAATTATTAGCACTGGGAGAGTATTAAAAATTTAAACTGTTTCACCATCTGTGCTGTTTGTTTATTTTTCACATTTCATTCAACTTGGAAAGTGAAAATAGATTAATTTTTTTTCTCTTTCACCCTTGTGCATTAACATGACGATTCAGTGTCTCTGCTACAAACATTGCAAGGGTATATTTATCTCCAGACTGCCAAATAAAAAAAATGCTGTTCTCATACAGTTATAAATAAATAAATAAATAGAACTTAAAACACAAATGACTTAATTAAAACAATTACATGATTGGCTCATTGTTTCAGATTTTTATGTTTGTAACTTTTCCCAATATATTACAGGCAAGCCAAAGTTTACACTGCTGGTGTATATCTGATGTACTTGACAAAAGCCTTTTGAAAAAAGTTTGTCAGCTAAGCAGGACAAAGGATACCTGAAGAGTGATGGTAAGGTCTTCTCTTCAGTATAGCACTCTATGTTACTTGTATGTAATGAATGGAAGACCAGTGTGAATATTTTTATAGGCCCACCTTAATGCCCTGCCCACTTGATTACTGTAATTTAAAAGCACTAAACCTTTTAGCTGCAAAATCACTGAAGATGGAAATGAGTTTCAAGGTCCAGATTTAATGCAAGGAAGAGTGGTTCTAGCTCTGCTATCCTGCTACAATTTTGCTATTCAATTGGAAAATTCTCTGAATATCTCAGAGGCATTCTTCTTCCATATTAAAATGAAGAAAAATCTGAAAAACTGAATCATGAATTGATGTTCTGCCTTACAAAGAGAGGTCATGTCCCACGGCCATTTAATCCCTCAGAATCTGACAGAGGAGTAAGTCCCCACTGAATGACTTAAATTATAGCATGAAAACCAAAAATAAATCTGTCTGATTAGCAGCAACACTTGTTTTGTTCCATGTTCTCAGGCACAATGGCTAGAGATCAATGTCATCTCTAAGCTGATGGAGTAGATTCCATGCATTCCTCATAAAATATTTTCAGAATCATGCCATAATCATCCCACATTTATTGATTCCCAGCTTGGATTCAGTAGCAAAGATCTAAGCCTGAGATCTTTGGGGTTTTTTCTCCAAGTAAAATGAAACTAATTTCATATAATAGAAAACTTGAGATGGTTAGCATTCTCTACTTACCTCTTGATTATGCTTCTCCTGGACAATTTTCAGCAGCCATTCCACTGTAATTCACTCATTAGCTGCAGTGTTCTGCATTTCAACTGAACTTTTTAAGGCTATAGTAAAAGAGATGGAAAAAAGAGGAAAGTTAAAGTTCAAATCTCTTCTAAATGAATCATTTTTTTCTTAGCAATTTACTTTGTGTGGATCACACAGTGACCAGAGCAAGAAAAACACCACTCCACCCATGCTCCCCCCGAGGTTACAGCACAGTGAACCAGGAAAACAAGAAAGACCAAGGAACGAAAAAGAAAAAAAAAAATCGTGATTAGGAAGAAACATTTGAAAACCTTTAAAAATGACAGCTTTGAATGTGATATAGAAATGAAGAACAGGTATAAACAAATTAGACTTGCCTTACATATGAACATGACCACAAAGATTTCTTTTATCCTTTATTTGCCCTTGAATTTTGATAAGAATTCTCTTGCATGCTAACTGCCTGGGCTTTGAAAGGTCTGACACACAACATTCATGGTAGTCAGTTCCACTAATAGTTCTCCACTCTTCTTTTTCAAGTAAAAAATCACACTTTTCAGAGACATAATTTTCTAATTCATTTTCTCAGGGGGGATTAAAATATTAAGTCCTTTATTCCTTAGCTTTGATGAGTCTGGAATGGATTGTGAACATGATATTGCAAATTGGCAGAAAGCTGTTATTTTGTCTGAATTTTTGAATCAGCCTCTCTCAAAGAGTCTAATCAAACCTGTCACTCTTATGAAGACTGACATGGCCAACAAGTGTGCTGCTGAAATGCAACCTGCCAGACTTTGCAACTCCTGCCACAAACACAGTTGAAAACCTGGATTTTCTATTGATCCCAACTTGGTTTTGCTATTTGGTGACTTCTGTAGCTAGACATCGATATTTCTGTCAGAAAGGTTACTGCATGTGTTGTTAATGTTCAATTTACAAAATGTTGAAGTGACAATGTTGGGGTTATTTGAACATCTATTGTTGAACAGTGAGAAACAATGTATTTGCTGATGTCAAGGAAGAGTCTATATGTTCTCAGACACCAGCAAGTGCAGAAGTAATTAATCTATCCTTCCACAAGCCCTTGGAAAACCCTCTTTCATTTGTAGCTCAAAAGAGCCTTAGGCTCAGAAATAGATGGTCAAATACTTTTTGATTCAGAACTAAGGTGTGCATTACTGCAATTCATACTACAAAATGAGTAATGTTCATTTTCTTCCTCTCCAAGGGTATGGCTTGCAAACACATATTCCCTTGTTCCCTCTCTCCTCTCTATGAATGTTGCATTTTCCTGCTGCATTCAGCAGCATAGCTTACTCTCAGATCATAGCTGGTCATTTCAGGGCACTGGGAAAATTTTGAATTCTCCACCCAAAGTTAATGGTTAGATTTTTAACATTAATATGAGAATTAGGCAAGCAGGGGTTACTGAGTTTAGGGAGGATGACCAGCTAACTCACTTCACCTTCAGTAGTAATCCAAGACTGGAATTTGGGAATTTTTTCTCAGGCAGCACCCAGGAGGGAGTTCTGTCTGAATAGGGATGTCAGGACTGTATCTTTACAATACCATCCTTTACTAAATCTGAATGGTATCAGACCTGTTCCAAGGTCTGATTACATTTGCTACATTACATTTCCTTAATGTAAGTAAGCAAGAACAAAGGAATCTATATAAAGTGGACAGAATAAATTCAAAACAAACAGTATCTCAGCAAGTATCTGTGGGTATGAAGGCTATAATAACAATATTAAATAGCTAAGTGTTACCTAATCAATCCAGTCAAGTACCTATTAAAAAAAAGGAAAAAGAAAAAAAGAAAAATGTCTCTTTTTTTTTTTCCCTCAGCTATGGTGGTGCAGCACCTGCCATTAGCTGTGGTGGTTCCTATTTTCATATTGTCTGACAGTAGCAGTTGGACTGAGCCAGAGCCAGTGAGGCCGAGAGGCAGACTCCCTGCTTCCACAAAGCTGAATTTAATAAGATGAGAACAGTATGCCAAGATGGTGAACTCCCTCCCTAGCACTTATCATGACACTAGTCACTCAGCAGGGCCCTTATTGCAGCAGTAATCTGGGTGAGCCTGGCAGAGCATCCTGCTTACAAGTTCAATATAATAGAACAGCAGGGCACTGGAGGCCTGGCAGAAAAGCTTAGCAAAGTTAAAGCCTATTACACTATGCTTGAAAAAAAAAAATGGCTCTCAAAATATTATATGCCCAGTAAAAATCTGGACATTCCAAATGCAGTGACATACTAAGCCTCCTCTATAATGGTGCACTCATTAGTCTATAGACACAAGCAACATGGATTTAAAAGTCCATAACCTGAATGGAAATGGATATGCAAATTCATCCTTTCCTTCTGCTTGGCTTGAATTTAATAGGCAGGACTAGAGCATAATATATAGATAGTGAAAACAAAACTTGAATCTGCTCTGAGCTGCTGAAAGTTGTTGAAGTTAGAAAACCCCTGCTCTGCATTTTATCTCCTTTATATTTTCATAAATAACAAAAAAAATCATTTGGAAGTAATTAGTCATCTCACTTGTATATACTGGGATGTGAACATGAAATGTCAACCCAGACAAGACCCGTGGCAAGGAAGCTGTATCAGACACATCTTTAATGTAGCAACATATGACCACATGCCCAAGAGCATTTAAATTAAAGAAGAAAAAACATTTGAGTGTGAGCCGCTCACAGTGGTATCATAAATCAGATTATATTTTCCACTGGATTATCACTTATATGATGGAACATTTTAAGTCCATTTTACTCCTCTCTCCATTTTTTAGCCTCAGTGGTGTCTATTATTGTATAGACTTGAAATTAATCAGGAATGTGTTGATATTACCTTGAAACTTGTTCCTTAATTTTAATGGCATTTTGAAAAGAGAATTTTACTTGTTAGGAATTGACAGAAAAGTCTTTCCATCTGGTCAAAAAACCATAATGAGAAGCTCCTCTGAAATGAAATCTAAAATGTTAAAACAGATAAAAAGAGATGGAAAAAGAAGAGGAAGGCATATACTCCTCTGCATAAACTTCACTTCTTGTGGGACGATAAAGCATGTAATTTGGCTATCTTTCAAAGTCAATCAGTTCTTCTTTTGCCTGAACACAATCCTTAAAACCATATGACATGCCTTTGGGTTTCCTCTATACTGTATATTCACCAGAAGAGCACCAGAAGAGCTAGTGTCTCCTGTGGTTTCTGCACCTTACACATATATCAGTACATATATCTATACATATATCCCATATACAATAGAACTGCATGTCTTTCCAGCTGGAAGGAACCTCAAGAGGTCTTCAGTCCAACACCCTGCTCAAAAAAGGATCAACATAGCATTCAGAGGATGTTGCTCTGGACTTTGTCCAGCTAGGGTCTTCAATACCTCCAAAGACAGAGATTCCATAATTTCTTTGGGCCCCTCTTTCAATGCTCAGATATTCTCACAGTGGAACAATCTATCCTTATTTCCTGTAAGCTATAACCTTTCCTATTTCAATTTATAGCTCTCATTCACCCACTATGCTCCTTAGCAAAGAATTTGTGTTTGCCTTCTTAAAAACCGCCTTGTAGGTATCAGAAAGCTCCTACTAGATGTCCCACACCTTCTCTAAACAATCTTGCTCTCTAAAGAAGCACAATCGCTTCAGGTTCTTCTGACAAGACATGTGCTGCAGCCTCCTGACCATCTTGGTAGCTCTCTGCTAGAGTTGCTGATGTTTACCAGCATCTTCCTTGTGCTGGAGAGCCCAAAACTGAAGGCAGCCTCAAAAAGCAGCAGAGAGGAATAATCACACTTTGATCTAGTGGCTACACTCCTGTTGAAATCTCCCAATGCACTTAGATTACTGCCTACCCGGACCTCTAGGTCCTTTCCAGAATGTTTCAGTGCTAGTGTGGCAATCTGTATGAAGAAGGGTTGGGGATCTGATGACTTCCTTCAGTTGCTAAAAGAAAGCTTTGTCTATTTCCCAATATTGACTACATGATTTATAACAGATTCCCACTGTAGTGTTGCTTTTACCAGCCTCTCCTCTGATCATGACTCAATCACCCTACCTACTGTTCCACAAAAGAGCTCAATACATCCAGGCTGCTTCCTCGCACAGATAATAGCATCCCTCTTCCTTTTCCTTGCTGCCCATTGTTCCTAAAGAGCTTGTGTGTTCCTTACAATGCAGAGATCCTGCCACATCTCAGTTATTTTTATGCTGCTTTAGTTCTGCACCTGCACACAGAGATCCACCTCCTCCCGTTTGCTTCCCAGACCATGTGCATTTGTGCACAAACACTTGAGGCAAACCTTCTTTTAACCTGTCTTGTCCTTCCTGAGGGCTTTCTTGCTCCTGTCACCCTGTCCCATGTATTTACTGCCCCGACTGCTCTTCCCTCACTTATCTGCAAGCTGTCATCACCATCCCCTGACGTACCTGGTTTAAAGCCTGTTGGCAAAGATCATATGTGTGGATATTTTGGATACTCTAGGGCACCTCAAATGGAAAGTACTTGCATTTAGACAGTTAAATCCTGCCTTTAGTGTCTGAGTCCAAGACTTAAAACTGCTTCTGTCTGGTCATGTCTACTTCTCATCTCATCCTTCCAGTCTGTACGATTTCATTGACCATTTAAACAGAGGAACAGACCAAGGTGTCCTTTATAAATGCAGAGAAAGAATATTTTAGATGCAGATTTAAGGACTGTTTTTGAGAAAAGGTCTTCCTGAGTGAAAAAAAAATTACTTCTTTTAATCACCCAACAGAACCTATCTAAGAAGTATTCAAGCTTCAGTGCAAACATAGCAAAACCAGCTAAAACATTCCTGCTGTAGCACAAGGATCAACAATATTTGTCAGATGCAATAAACACAGGAAGGAGCAGAATTTTAGGTAACACACAACCTGTAGTCAAGGTGTCTGAGTGCACTAATAGCCAAAATGGTCCTGGCCTGCCTCAGCTGGAATCTCCACACACACCCAGAAGTCTGGAAGATCTACTTAAGCTCAACCCTGAGTGTCTGCTTCTTTCCTAAGCTTCTCTGGAGGAGTACTAATTTTCAGCTCAGCTGCTGCTGTGCCCCTGCCTGTCAATGCATCCAGCTGACCCAATGAACTGCCTTGCCAGCTTGAACCTAGGGTCTGCCAAGCAATTGCTGTACTTTACTCTGACCTGCAGATTCACTTCCTGGCTTGACCTCAGACCTGCTTCACCATCATGAACTTGCCTGGTGATTTCAGCTTTTGGTTGGGCCTGACCTCTGGGCCTGCCCTGCTCAGGGTGGCCCCTGGCTGACAAGACCCCTGCCCTGCTGACCCCTGGCTCCATTCCACTTAGGGGCCCTCTGGCCCTTGTTGGCCCCTGATGAAAACTGTAAAAATGGTTAATGCATGGTACTGGGAGCTAAGCATGTAGTCAAAGTGTTACTGTGAAAACAGCAGAGGCAGCTCTTGGAATTCTATTACACAAGAGAAGCTTTCAAAAACATTGCTTGTTTCCTTTTTAAGTTTTCCTCTACAGTTCAAGGCTGCTGGTTAACTTTAATATGTATTGATCTCTCTATTACCTTTGAAAGCCTCTACTTAAGTACTAGTTTTCTTGCCTCAGACCCTCTCTGCAGTCAGTACCTTGTTATATTCTGCCATGTTGTTATGGTAAATGACAATCTTCTAATTGAAGCACTTTAACTTAGTATTGGCAGACTTGACTGTTTTCCACTTGGAAATAGATGCTTTGTGGATTTTGTGGAAAATGTTAATAGTTCACTTAACTCAGAGAGGACATTTTGTGCAGTAAATTGCAGCCCATCATCATTCTTTAGATTTGTGACAATTCTCTGTTGTGCAGGCAACAGAACTGAGAGTAGTTTGATTTTTTTTTCTGTATCCTGTATCCACAGCAAACACACTGGAGAGCTGAAGATATGCATGGTGTCTTATGACCCCTGTACACTGTAAAGACCAATCATACCTGTAGTACATCTGAAAGGATTCCAAGTTTAGGGTAAGGTTAAAAAAAAATAAATATATATACATATATATACAACCAGTTTATAAAATGAACAATCTTAGCTCTGCCCTGCAGTATGTTTTGGGATAACCATTACATGAAGTTCTTTGGATATCTCTAGCTGTAAATTACATGGAATTTATTTGTGAATACACTGACATTGGGAATTTGGATTTAGATTACTTTTTTTCCATTGTCATTTTGAAGTATACAAACTTTTGCTCCTCACTAGTAAGTGAGCTTTTATTAACCAATAATCCACATCAGCAAAAAAACCCTCCTGGCTAAGATTAGCCGACTTCATGCAAATAAGCCTAAGAGCCTTAGAGAACAGCAGTGTCCCAGAACACTTTTCAGGGCCTGTGGACATGACTTGCATGGACTGAAGCAGCTTTGCCTTTAATTTCAAGAGAACTTTGGTGAAAAGGCAATGGACGAAGCCCTTGCTTTCCCTTGTGGGAAAGCCTCTGGTGTCAGAAAGCCAGGATACCACTGATGTCCTCCTGTGCATATCCAACATCCTGAACAAGAGGAATAGACACAGAGCACTGCCAAATCTTACCAAAGAATAATTTTTTCTCTTTTAAGTGTCATTTTGGGCAATTAGTTTTAGCTTTGTAACTTATCATCTAACAATGAAACACTCCCAGCCAGGCAGCTGGGACAGCGTTAAATGCTCTTGGTAGATTTTGGATTATCTTGTTCGTATTAGCTTAGTATTCAGCTGTTCCAGTGTCATCTGAAGGATAGATAATATTTTCAAATTGTTTTGTTGCTGAAGCCAAAATTAGTGACTAAACTTTTCAAATGAGCTTTTAATATCACTGGACATCAGGAGTACTGCAGAAACCATCAGCAATGCAGTCTCATGAAAGAAGAAAGTCCTTTGGATATTCTGTCTGAGGGACCAGTGTACTTATTGCAAGGAAGGGAACAAACGAAAGCAACGCCAGAACAGAAAGCACCATGTAGGTTGTGTTATATAAAGCTGAGTGTGCCATTTGGCTTTTGCTATAGCAGCTGTTACTCAAAACCATATGGGAATTTCTGAAGACAACTTTTATTCTGAGGTTCCTCATCTGACTTAGCAGACATGAATACATAGTAATGAGCATGTATACTCTTGATGAAATTTCAAGAGAAAGGAGTTCCAACATTCTGAAAGCAAAGTCTTAAGGCCTTTACATATTGGATATCTCTTAACTTACATACTTAAGACAAATCAAATAAATGTTTTATTTTGTGGGAACAGATGGCTAACACCTCACAGACTAAAAAACCAGCTGCCAATTTGTTTGTTGGTGTTTGGCTTTAAGTTACTGCACGCACTGGGAGGCAAAGAATAAACTTTTAATTTATGTCAGATTTATTATTTCTCAATTTGAATTTCAGTCAAGTTCACATTGAGTGGAGCAACAACTTGAAGCAAATTCTTGTGCTGCTCTCTTAGAAAATATTTTCCTACATGTACTTATTGCCACCATTTTGATGTGAAAGATGGACAGTCATGCTTAAAAAAATCCAGTACTCCTTGAGTTCCAAAAATCAGTGCTGGAGGAGTAGCTGGCCGTGATTTGCTTTTGATAGTGGCTTCAGGTTTTTTCTGTTGATATCTATTTCCAGCAACTATTCCAGTTGTGTGTGCAGTACATTATAACTGTTCTTACACATTCCTCAACTGTGTCCAATGACATAAAAAGCCAAGATTCATCATTATTCATTTGTAATGCCATAGTCCGAAGATACTATGGCATAGTCTATGACAACATAACATCGAAGAAATCTCAATATAATTTTTCTGTTCAAGACAAGATAAATACACTCTACTTGAACAGAATTTTTAAGTATTATGCAATGGACAGACTGGATATGGTGCATACTAAGCCAATAATTGCAACTGACTCTAAATCCCTTTTTTACCAGTCCTTGGCACTGAAAGTTTAAGCTATTACTGTTATTTGTACTCAGAGGTAGTTTAGATATGGGGGAATAATTCATTCTCATTTAAAAATAGTTGAAGTGCCTTTTGCATGGCTTATATAAAAATTAACTTGTTGCTATATCATACCATTTAAAGTTATTTAAATTTTTTTAAATTTGATAGTGTCTGATAATAGTAACTATGGAACTGCTTGCACAAACGCTGTTTATAGTATGATTCCAGTAGGCCACTGACAATGAAAGCAGGATATCCACAAAATGGAATCTGTTAATCAGGAATAAACTGATTTGCTGAACTGCACTGTTGGGTAAACCATGCAAGAAAGAAAATCCATTGTTTGACTTGAATGTCAAATTTAGAAAACAAACAAAAGGGTTGGTGTACCCAAAAAGGAATTATTTTTAAAAAATTATTATTCTGTACATCATATATTTAAATTCCTTTTAAAACATTACAATTAATTCAGGAAAAAAAAATAACTGGAACATTAACAGCTCCAGTTCTAAGCAAAAATAATAAAAGAGATTAATGGGGTTTGTTTCAGGACAAAGAGATCTTAATTTCTTCTTGCCCATGAATGATTGTGAATGTGTAGCTGAGGCCTTTGTAGGACAAAACCAACTTGTAAAGTAGCTACACATCAGAAACTAGTGGTTTATTGTTTTATTGGTTTTGGTGGGGGGGAGGGTTGTCGTTTGATTGATTGTTTGTTTGTTTGTTTGTTTGTTTGTTTGTTTTTAGATTCAGTCAACATTTTTGTTTATTAAGGAATGAAAGCTAAGTCATCAATATTAATTTGCTTTTTCTCTCTATCTGGGAGACATACGAAACTCAGTCCTTTCATATATGAACATTAAAATGATTGATAAAAATCCTACACTGTTACATTCCTGTAAACAAAAATCCATAAATTCAGTGTTGCCTGCTGAAATGGGATCTGATATTATGATTCGAGGGAGTTCATTCAGCAGATTTTAGGTTTTATTTATCCCATATTATAATACTCAGACCAACATTGAGTACAATTGTGGACTAGACACAATGCCCATTTTTCAGATTTTAGAATGTACTGAATATGTAATCTTGTATTTTCCCTCTAGCAGCATTTTCAACAAGATACTAGCCCACTTCTGGTTCCATCTCCTGATTTTCCTCCTGTTAGATGGCTGGTTTAAATCTCATCTCTGTCTTAGGAGTTAAACTTGTCCCTCCAAATATGAAAAGGTTTTTTATTGGAAGAGCTACTTAGTGCTTGTTTATTCTGAAAACAAAATAATGGCACTAAATGAAAGTGTGCTTGTATATTTGATTCCAATGTTGCACCGCGCAGATGAGACGTGAGACAAGTGAGCAATGTTCAAACTTACATACTCTGCTCTCTGAGGGTAGTGGGATGGAGCTGTGTGGACTTACACAGTTAGTGTAAATTACAGCTGATTTGACCTGCAGTCACTTTCATGCCTATCTGTGCTTTGTGGTACTGATAAGGAGCTGCTCAACTGTTGTAAGCCCTTGACCTTTCACTTGTCTAAAGTGGTAAGTGTGAAATTTGTGACCAGCTATACTTTGGTGCAATTTCAGAGCACATCAAGATGATGGCAGGAGATGGATGAATTGAACTGGATAGCGTAAGAGCCAACATTACAGACTGATATAAGATCCTTAGAAAGAGGTTTATCTTTTATGCAGCATCAATATTGTTCAATGTTTGCTATTGTAATAAAATTATATCTATAACGAGGATTTCAATTTCAGATGTTTATATTTTACTCTAAAAGGAAAATTTAACAAAAAGAAACTCACCAGATAAAACCAACTTATCCTTTCTACTACTTCCTCTGTGGTCAGCAAATTAAAATGGGTAGGAACTTGTGAATGAGAGCTCAGCTTTATATATTTAGAGGTGTAAATGTCTCTGACTTAATGTCTCTATGATTTTACATTATGAAAATGATTTACATTATCATCATCTCAAAGTAAGCCAATACTAGGAAAGATTCAAATCTCCATATCAATTTTCTAGTGAGATTACACTTTAACTATTTTCCACTCCTTGCTACAGATGGATAGAAGGGCACAGGTCAGGAATATTTGAGGATGGTACACCAGAGACTTTTATTCTTTGATCTCGACTCATGGTGGGTCCCAGCCATCACCTCTGTGCCTGCCCTGCTCTGCTGCCATGGGCAGTGGGACAGACCCTTCCTAACAAAGTCCTTGCTCTCCTGGCCTGCAGTACCCTGGTCACTGCTGCACTCTGGTAGCTGGAATGTGGTGTCATTAAAGTTTTAAATCCATGATAAAATTAATGAATAATTAGTTAATAAGAAAACTTAATTTGTGATTCAGTGGACCAGTGGCAGTATTTCTTGATAAATTCTAAGGGAGAAAAGAGCCAGTTTGGGGCTCTTCAGTACAAGAGGGATATGGAGTTCCCGGAGTGGGTCTAGGGGAGGGTGACAAATCTGATTATGGGACTGGAACACCTCTCTTAGGAGGAAAGGCTGAAGGAGCTGGGCCTGTTCAGTGTCAAGAGGAGACGTCTGAGAGGGGACCTCATCCATGTCTGCCAGTATCTAAAGGGCGGGTGCCAAGAGGATGAAGTCAGGCTCTTCTTGATGTTGCTAAGCATTAGCACAAGAAGCAATGAGCAGAAACTGATGCACAAGAAGTTCCTTCTGACCATGAGGAAGAACATCTTTACTGGGAAGGTGACTGAGCACTGGAAGAGATCACCCTGAGGGCGTGTGGAGTGTCCCTCACTAGAGATATTCAAGAACCCTCTGGATACAATCCTGGGCCATGTGCTCTAGGATGGCCCTGCTCAAGCAAGGAGGTTGGACCACTGTGGTCCCTTTCAACCTGGCCCATTCTGTGATTCTGTGAAAAAAGTAGCTACAGAAAAAGAGCTTTATTGAAGATGTTCTGATGTATTGAAAGCTTCCGTTCACACACTTTTAATTTGGAAAATGAAATTTGTCAATGAGGCAATTTATGAGCTACCACAAAGAGGTATTTTATGCTGTAATATTAAACTACTCCTCTATACATCAGGTGTTCAAAATTCATTACTTACATCCTTGCAAAAGATAGTAGGGCTGCTCATTCTAACTGGAGAGTGTACTCAAGTTCTGCTGTCACTGGTGGAATTATAGCCAAGTCATATCCTTGTTTAGCAGTCTGTTGTATCAAAGACGATAATTAGCACACTTCTTATTGCTCCTAAAATCCCACTCATATGGCATCTGAAAGATAATTAGGGGAAATCAGAAAGCAAATTTTCAAAACAAGGCATAAACACATACTGAAATTAGCCACATAAATAAAGGTCAAGTATGACTGAAACAGCAATAGATATTATGTTGCCACTGTATTGAATTGATTTTATAATTGAGGTTTTTATGGTTCTAAATGTATATGTTTGATTCCAATATGAATACTGGAGTGACTGTCAGTCAAGAGAATATATGAAATGTATAAATCAGACTGACCCAAACAAACAGTCATGGGCTTAGAATCATGAATGTTCATGAGTATCTAGGACTTATGCTATTGTTTGGATTAATTTACCCTTTTATTCACTCTTCTACATTATGTATAAAGAACACTTGGATGTAAGCTCAGATAGAAGATGCTACTTAAAAATTCCCATCCATATCAACTGAGTTTTTCATATATCAGAAAGACCAATGAATATGAAAAGCTTAGTTTTGACAACCTGGAAAAAAAAACAAGGTTGAATGCAACTCCAAATATGGCTTAGTATGGAAGTTTATGACAATTGTAAAAAATATGCTTTTAAAATAAAAAATACTGAATATTTAATACTGCAAATACATAGTATGTAGAATTATGCCTGAGGGCTCTTTTGCTATGTTGAGTGGATTTAATTTAATTTTAGAAGGGCTGAAAAAATAGTATACAGTACACACTTTTCCAATCTGCCAAGTTTTTGTTATAGTTGTAGAAAAGCAGAGAGGAGGTTGTACAACACTAGGAGAAAAACCTCAAAAATAATTTAAATAGGAGCCCAGTAATATGATGTCCACTTTGCAAGCAGCATAGCAGAGAAAACTGCTACGCTGACAGTAGAAGGCATTTCATTCACACAAATATTTTTACTTACACAAGAGAGAAAATCATTATCATCAAGCCTGCTCTTACTGAGGTACTTGTGAAACAAATATTAAATTATTTTTTCATTTAACACTATAAATAAAATTTAAATATTTTGCTGCATTGAAAATTAAAAAAACCCCAACCCCCAAAACAAACATACAAGGAAATCAACCAGAACAAAAACCCAAGACCCCTCAATGAAGGAGCTTTGCTGAAGTCATGTGTTTTGGTCAAAGTTTGTAATTTTTAGAGATCTAGTAATTCAACTTGCATCAATGTTTTAATGCTATCTCCATGTGATTTAAGGATTTAAAAAAAAACTTAATGGGCTATAGAATGTTGGAAACAATTTAGAGAATACTTGCTCTAAGAATCAGCAATAAAAAAAAGATTATTGCTTATACAATAATATCTTCTAGAAATATAAAATTTTATGCTTGTACAAACACAGGCGGTAGATCAAATAATTTGTTTGGAATACTGAAAAGGTGTAATTCTTCTCAGAGTGGTACCCTTTTCCTTCTGTCATGCATGTCTGCAGCCAATCTTAGTAGCTGATGCATTACCACCAATGCCTGGTTTCACTGACACTTGCTCTATGTCATTTACATGCTGCTAAATGCATTCAATAAATATTGGCTGGTCACCCAGTTAACCTGCATTTCTTTTACTTGTGCAACAGAACTGGAATGACTGGACATACCCAAAATGATATTGTGCAATATAAGATCTACAGTAGTGTGGAAATACACACAACTTTGTACGTCCTCATATCAAAATTGGAGGGACTTCACAGAATACAAAGATTTACCAGTGTATTCAGTCAATCCTTTGGAACTGATATAAATATCTACATATTATATTTGTTTCACCATGAAACCAGATAAAGAATGATATTGATTACCATCTCTTCTTATCCTAGCACTCTTAACAAGGTAATAGCACCATTTCTCTTCAGCATGCTTTGAAAGTCAAATATTTTGACACTTCAGAATTTTTAAAGTACCCATTATGAAGGTATTAATTAGTTCATTGCTTCATCAAATATAACTAGCTATTTGTACAAGCCTAGATAAACATCTAATTCTGTATTCATAAATAAAAGGATTATATATATGTCAGTGAAGTGCTGTATGTAACCTGCTATTGTGTCATGTACCCCTTGGGGCATTTTCCTTTACGTTCACAGTCAGATTTTGATGTAGAAATGAACTGCATATATGATTCAAATGGGCTCCAGGCAGATGCTCAGATTTTTTCTGAAAACATATAAAGGCTTCAGGGAAACATCTTCCTTTGGTGATCATAAAAGCACCACTTGCATATTTCCATATGGAATAGCCTTAGAGCCTTGTTCACAAACATAGGGAGAACTGAGAAGCAAACATGAGTGGTTCTGGCACCCTAAGGATTTTGGAGATAATAACTGTGAGGAGAAGGTTCTTGTGTACATAGAAATGTGCTACAAATAATGGAAGATATCTTATTATTCTTAAATGTTTGGCAGTGCTCTGCTCTGGTCTGTTATAAAGCTAGATATTAATTTTGGACTTGACAGATATTTCCATAATTGAAAATCATCTGTAATTACAAGTTGTTTACATTATAAATGCTTTGGTCTAAACATTTATTTGGAAACAAAATACTGCATATATATTTATAAATTAATAGTATTAGTAAGGTAATGGATAGTAGAACTCATTAATTTGAAACTGTTGGTGGTTTCACAGCTGCTTTACAAGAAAATTGCTGCCTTTGCAAAATTATATTAGGAAGTTAATCTTATCATCACATCACAACCACTACTAAATAAAAGCTGGTTATGTTAATCTGAATTTTCATTTAAGTGATGGTTTGCTTAGGGTGGGAGAAAGTCCTTTTTAAACCAGCATCCAAAACCATTGGTAAATGGAGCTGCGTTCAAATATCTTTTTCCTCCTAGATTCAGGGTCAATAAATATGGAAGTGACATATTTCTTTGTTTGCATTGCTGAAATTCAAAATTTTTTTTCAGCTTTCCAGGGTCTCTCTTCTATAAAATTTGGTTATACACAGTCATCATTTTCTGTGCGTCCTCTGGCTTGTTACTTCCAGGGTGGTTTGCATTTTAGATTTTGTGATGCAATGTTGCTTTGTTTTCCTTCTGTTTCCTTTTTCTACTCCCTGCTATTCTTTTCAGAGACAGAGAATCCATCATACATTCATGTACTTCAGGTAAGGCATTTTACTTGTCAGTAAATTCTAGTTTAGAGGCCTAATTGCAGTCTTCATTGGGCTTTCTATCATGTTGTACCCTATGTAGCAAAGCAATTTCAAAGCCTGTAAACACATTCTGTTACCTGCATCCACCACACGATGCTCAGGACAACCTTCCTGTGGAACATTACTACTTTTAAAAATTGACTTTCTTTGTCAGACCTTTCATGTGTGATGTTGAATAATGGTTTTTCTATGCCTCCTAACTGTATTGCAACACCAGTTCTGTCTTCTGATTTTCTCTCTTAACCTTTTCTCTAGGTGTGCTACGTATTTCAATCCTTAACATTATTTCCCCTTGTCTACCCATCTGCTTATTTTAGCTGCTTCTTCCTCTCTGCTGGATTCTGTACAGACTTCCCATCCCCCTTGTCCACTCCTTTAAACTCTCCCCCATAGCTCTGTCTATCCTCTCAGTTGGTGCATTTGTGACCCTTCTGTTCAGATGGAACCCGTCCCACCTATATAGGCTCCATCTGTTCGAAAATGTCCCACAAACCTAAAAGGGGACAGAGGAAGTTCTCCTCTACAGAATTGACGTCACTAGGTGGAATTCTCCTGGGGTTCTGGCCCCTGAGCATCAGTAGCATCTACAAACAATAAAAAGGCTTCTTCTGAAAGGAATTCCTGGGAACAATGTTACATTACCTACCTATTGCACATATATTTCCCAGGACCTGATCCAAAGTCTAAGTCACTGGGGATTTTCCACTGATCTCAGTGGATTTTGGATCAAGCCTTTGTTCCAGAAATACACGCGTTCAGAGGACAGGTTTAAAAAATAGCAACTTCTGCCAAGACAAGGGCGTTTAACAACCCCAAAGCAATTCTCTTTACTCAAAAACTATGGCAACTAAGAAAATAAAATATTACAGAGATACTTCTTTTGGAAACTATTACTACCAATATTTCTCTGCATATTGAGACTTAGTGAAATTGAATCTCAGATATGATGCAAGCTTTTGTTGGTGAAGTGATTCCTTTGGTCATTCTCCAAATGTTGCTCAATATCTGCAGTATGTAAAGTATTAAAATCTCCTTGTGATCTGCTTCAAGGGACAAGAAAAGCTGGAAACAGATAAGAGCAAAACACTCCCTAAAATGGAACCTTCTTTTCAGCACTGATAAAATCTGTGATTTTTTTTTTCTTTATAGCCTAAGGAGAAAAGTTGTATAAGGCTATTGTGTGAAGGAAATATTTTGCTGTTCAAAATAAATAAGGACTGAAATCTGAAAACCTAAACATGCCAATGAACAAAAGTAAAAACGTGGAGAAAAGACTAAAATTAATTCTTGGCAATTATTAATCTACTCAGTTGCTGAGGTGCATTTAACAATCGTTAAAAGACAAGAGCCAGAACTGCTCTATACTTTATTTTTGAATAAGGTTCCTTGCAATGATGGTCTCTCCCAGCTTTTTGCAAGGTACAGTAGCTGCAGCTTTGTTTATCTGGCCCCTACACAATATTGTCAGGATGCATTTCCATTTTCCAAGTGACTGCTGCCACTGTGCCACAATCTGTGCTCATTTCTCGAGCAGCTAAACCCTTTGACACTGTGGTTTTTAATTAAAATTACATTAAACTTAATCAGCCAGAAAGAGGCTGCTGTAGAAGGCAGGTTTGATTGCAACCTGCAAAGGGCGCTGGGGCTGCCAACTCGCTAAAGATGTGCCGGCAGATGCCAAGCTGCTCGTGTGAGCCCCATGGTCACAAAAATGCTATGAGAGGTCAGTTCTGTCTTCACTTTTTTCTAGCACTGTCACCAAACTATAATGCGTGACAAGTCTTGATAAAGCTCAAGGAAGAGAAAGGAATACATTGCTAATACAGAAAATGTACTTTGTTCTTTTCTCTAAGGATCAAGGGTCACAGAAAAGACATATTTGAAAAGTGTTATTTGATAAATCAAATAATATGCAAATGATAGCCCTGTACATCTACTTGCACTTTTGAAAATCACAATATATGCAAAGGGGTTATGAGATTAGGCCTTGTGATATAAATATCCCTCAACCCCTCAAGATTTTTCCTAGAGGTTCTTTCTTTTTTTTGTTCTTGTTTGGCTTTGAAGGGAGCAATAAATGAATGAGCAGGCCTAAGAATGCTAGATGACAATTTCTTTGTGGAACTAAGACTGAGATCACTGCACAAATTAATAGTTTTTATCTGAAAATAAATTAAAGGTTAAAGTAGAGTTTTGGAATACCATTTATAACATTTCTAGCTGTTGTTCAACACCAGCCCAGAGCAACTATAGAGTTTTTTGTGTTGATCACTGAGAGTTACATATAAGGATATTATTATTTATATTATTTTAATACATACAAAACTTAAACCAGCTGTCTCTGTTATCCCTTCCTCCTCTCTTCCTCTCCCTCAACTATGTCCCTTGTTTAGATCTGAACAAATGCACAATGAACAGGAAAGGTCGCAGTGATAGGATTAAGAAGTCCCCGAAACTTATTCCTTTCTTCTTGAGTTCTGGATTTTATACCCATAATTTAGAGGGTCACGGTGGTTACAACAACCACGATTCATGTTTGAAACTGTCCAATCTTCAAAAATTGTATCGCTTTGAAATTTTGTACAGGAAGAGTTAAAAAAATATCCAGGAGCCTTTTGGCTTCTATTATATTGTATTAGACCCACTAACAAGGCTTCTGAAAGCTTCTAGACAAGATTTTAATGTTTAACTCTATTTTGTATTTCCTTATGCAGACTATGTCATCTTTCTGTCTGCAACTAGTCAAGGAAGCACTTGATTTTTGCTGAGAGAATTTGATTAATTTTATGTGTTCAAGGGAACACATAACTACTGCAATCACATGATTTACCAGAATGTGAAGTTTCACACAGTTTTTAATTGTGTATGCCTGGAAATGTGTTTACAGAAACCTGGAAAATCAGGAACAAATTGGTCAAATTAATGAGGGAAGAAGGGAACAGCAAGATGAGAGATGTGATGAAATCTGAGTCTAGCAGATTTAAAATTAGCAAGGGGAGACATCTGAAAAGAGAGAGATCAGGAAGAAAGGTTTCCCAGTGATTTAAGTGGTAGGATAGCAAATTTATTTTCTTATTACATAATCAGACATATTAAATACAGTGAATGGCAGTTACTGTGTTAAGTTCTATTATAAATTATCAGAAAAAAATACATTAACACTCTTATAAAATAGGAATAACACTAATTAAGGCAATGAAATCAGACTGTTCTAGGAGAATCAGGAATGCTTTTTTTCAACTGTTCACTCAATGAGAAAAAAGAGCAAAGCACATCATGTTTCCTAATTACATTTGGTAGAGGAAGCAATAAAATATATCAGAAAAATTAAACTCATCTTGTGGGACACAAAAGCATGAACCAGAAATGCTGGAAGTAAGAAACAATTTTTAAAGTCTGGACATCACTTTTTTTGTGGGTATAAGGATTTGTGGGTATAAGGACAAGCAAAAAAGTAAACTGTGATAGCTCCATCATATTATGTCTCAAGCGACTGGGGAACATTTTCTTCCCCTTTATTCTTGCAACCTCCACTGTAAATTCCTCTATTTTTTGCCACATTATGTATATAGTTTTTATATTTTTGAGTGTTTGTTTTGTGCCTTGGAACTACTCCTGTAACTCCAGCTTTTCTAATCATTTTCCATGACTAGGCCTTAGCCCTGAAATGAAGAGATTAAACGTGGAAAGAACTATAACAGCAAACATCCCTCTTAATTGTTTGGATTAAATAGGCATTAGCAGCAAACATGAACCAGTTTTACACCTTACTAAAGGGTGTTTATTTCATTGTATCAACTAGACTTGATAGTGCATCTTGTGCCCAGTTTAGAGCAAGATGCATGGCAAGAAACACTGCTATTCTGTGTGTGGAGCTTGGCCAGTTACTTAAAAGGATTACACAGTGGGACCTCCACTGTTCGCAGGGGCTGGACCCAGTAGTCAAATATTACCTTCTACTACAATGTTCTTAACAAGCAAGGATTAAAAAGCAGACAAAATGCTCTTTCACATTTTAAGTCATCTTTTAAGCTACTTTCTATGCAATGAAATCTGCAGTAAAGCTGGAGATAATACTCTTTACTGATCACCCACACAGCTTTATTTGGAACAGTGAGATATATTATTTATAAATAAAGAAAAAAGGGTAATTCCAGGAAAAGTAGAACTGATGTCTCCTGGTTTGTCTTTGCATATTATCAGTAATGAAAGTTTCTTTTGTGATAGGTCTTACTAAATAACATCATCTTTGTGGATTCTCTGGGATCTAATCTTAGTTGAATTTACACTGCAGTATTTGTCTTGCAGACCATGGTCTATCACAGGACACAGTTTGTCTTGTTTCAGGCAACTTGCTGAATTTGTAGGTTGTCTACCCACTACTTGATGTGAGTTTCTGTTAATGAATTGCAAAGCAGTGATGGACAAAGAGCTCTACAGTTAGTGCGAGGCATAGTACATGCACAGAAATTCTGCAGGCCCATGGAATGGCACAAGCCACACTACCCCACAGGAGAAATGAGGGAGTCCAGAATGATGTGTACTACGTGATGGGATAAAGATGGCATACATGGCAAAGGGCAATTTGATATGGGGAATTTCTACCTCTTGTATAATTGGGGAAACCTTAGAGGTGTGATTGAATGAAGGCAAGGGTGATGGATACAAAACATGATGTCTTCTTAAACTAATGTGTAGAGAGCCCTGCCAGGAATGGTTCATGTCTAGACCTAGTTAACCAGTTATCAGGCAGTAGGAGCAAATTAGAATTGAGGCCCTGGGGGTCAAGTGACTACAATCTAATTAAATTTATTATAATTCAGAAACCAAACCCAATTAATACAAATATAAAAAGTATGACTTCTGACTGGCCTGCATTGATGCCTCATGAAGAGGATTTTGGTAGTACTCGTACACAGGAGAAGGCAGCTCTTGTGTGGCTCTGGAGCTCAGGTTATGGAGGAAAAATCTAGAATTGGTTCAGTCTAAAACTTGACATTCCAAAAGGAGAACAGTTTTTTTTTTCCTCCTAGAAAATGCCCACCTACCAGTTGCACTAGTTATGTTTGAAGTAATGATTCCTACTTAATCAGAAAACGTACACTAATGACAGCATTAACATGAATATTATTAGCACTCCAGAGACAAGACACAGGTTTTTAAGAGGCTGCACTTTAAAGGGATATCTCACAAGGATATTAATATTATGATACCATTTACATTATTAGCATGTCTCCAATCCAACCACTGCAAACAGTTGTACAGCAGAGAACCACATATCTCATGGATTTGCACTTGTTAAGCAGGCTCTTGTAAGCAAAACAGACAGTGAAACTCAAGCACAATTATTCTCCTGAGGTAGGATACCCAGTTTTTATTTGGTATCACCATGACATTTTGTAAAGGATGGGCACGCATCTATATAATGTGGCAACTGACCAGCAGCTGGTGAGAACTCAAGTGGGGATTCCCAGCTGCCTCAGCTGTTAGAGGCGGGATAAAACTTCTTATGAGCATGTATATAAAGTTGTAACACACCAGAAAAGATCACAGCAGAAAACTGGGCAGTATAGCTCTCCCAAAAACTCATGTCCAAGCTTATCTACTGTCCACACAGAAGAAAAATTCAAGTTCATGCTGCGTTTTAGTTTGAGTCCAAGCACATATAAGCCTGACATATATGCAGGTAGCACATGACAGAGGAACCTCTCCTAGAATATCACCTGCCAGATTGGCAACTAGTGTTTGTAGGAAGACTCAGCTCAGATTGTAGTCAGAGTGTGCATGCTGGAAGCAACATGGGTGCACAGAGTCAGCTTGATGTACAGCCTCTTCCAGCCTCAGTTAATGTAGGGACACGTGATCAATAATGGAATGATTGGTGCTTTGAAAGAAGGATTTTTAAAATGAAAGGTTAAAAAGCCTCCCATGCTATAGAACTGCTATGTGCACTGCTGTGTAATGCACAGCATGAGTATCTCTCTCTCCTCCCTACAATTTGCAGTGCCCCTCTTTAAAAGGCAATGCCATATCCATTAATGTACCAGCTCATGATCAAAAGCAACACTCAAAACCTACAATGTCTCATACTAATTTCTCAGGAGGACTTTTGCCTTCTAGCTCTGTTCTCTGGCCTGAAAAATCAGCACTTGGCTCTTTTAATAGTTCCAATGGGAAGTGTTACTTTTGATTAAGCCTGTGTAACACATTTAACATTCAAGAGTCAACAACATAGCTTATGAGTTACTGATTTCTAAGTTTATCAGGCTTGATGCTAAACCATGAAGAAAAAGGACACAAATTATGAAATGGCAAATGTAATTTTTCATCCATTAATGCAACAATGTGAGGTGCCTCAAGGCAATTGAGATGGTTTCTGGTGGTCAAATATACATAATTTGTAAGATACCCACAATAAACAAAAGAATTAGTCATCACATTGAAAAATATAGATAAATACCTCTGTGCCAGTAAAGATAAAACCTTTGTTAAATAACTACAACTTCCACATGGCTGAGTCTGCCATTGATATATCTTCTGACTGGTACCGTATTACATGAGTAACCCCACTAATTTCAATGAAATCAGGCAAGAGGTGAAGTCCTGCATAATGTAAGCACAAAGAAGATCCCAGTATTTACTAAACTAGAAGAGCAGTAATAACCTCCCACAATGGACAATTTCACTTATAACACGTTTGAAGACAACAGAAATTAAGTCCAGACTGTTGTTTTCTGTACACATAATTTGATACAGAACTTAACATCTCTTTACTACAGAAAAACACTGATTTAGAAGACACCATTTTAACAACAGAAATATTCTGCCTGGAAATTAAATGAAAGACACCACAGAAAAAAAAGTAAAGAAAATGTACCTTACAGAACTAGATATAGAATATATCTTATAGAACTGTCTTCTTTTATGAAGTGTAACTTACTGTTCATAAATTCACTTGACATAATAGCTTTGGTATTTTTCAGTGAAATTTAGTAATGTTCATGACCTGAGAACAAGTGCAGGAAGGAACTAAGCTGGAGATAACTAAGCACATTCACTCTTCAGAAACCATCTAGAGAAAACAGTAAAAATCCAATAAAACAATTTTTTAAAATCCAACTCAATTGCAAGGCAAAATTATTTAGATTTTGTTTTTCACTTTATATTTTTCTACTTTCATTCCTGACTGCTCTTTTGGTTTACAACTTTGTGTTTTAAGCCACTGTAGCCATGCACTTTAAATTTTGTGTTTAACGTTTTGCAAGTCTAGAGACATCTTTCCATCCAACAAAGGAACACACGTAAGACTCATCTGGACCTATGACTCTACTTGATACATCACCACTGATTAGGACATGTAAGGGTCTATCACACCAGGAGTGTCCCTGGCAGCACTGGGTCATTGCACTCAAGGGGTTAACTGATGGCATTTAATATACTTATCTGGGGGCAGAGGTTCAAGGCTGGAAAATACTTCCCCTCGTATTACCATTTGGTCAATTAGCAACCTTTAGGCCAGAGCTCTGTGTTCATATCCTCTCGTAATCCTGTCAGGACTCCTTATGCATTCTCCAGTAATGGAGTCCTGTGACTAAAACCTTTCCTGGCCAGGGGTAGCTGAAAGACCAGCTTCTGATTCCTCACAGAAACTCTCCTATAGGCAATAAAACAGCAGTTATATCACAACTGTTCAAATGGCAAATGTGAAGTGACTGCTCCAGTATAAGTTGCTGCCTGAAAAAAAGGAGATGGGGGTAGCTCATTTGACAGAGCTGTTCACACTTTTTCTGCACAGCTGAGAGACATTAGCTTGATTTCCCAAGACCGGTGTGTTTTCCAGCGCGGCGAGTTAGAAAACCCAACAGCCTCACAGATAAGCTGGGTCTGATCATACATGTTTCAAAGCCCAGGCACCAAAACCCATCTCAACAGAGAACAAACAAACAAACCAAAAAACCTCTCAGAAAGCTGAATATTTCACAAGGTCAATAGTTCAAATGAAGTAAAAAGAAAAAAGGCTTTAGTGACCTGTCTCTAGACCATCTTTCCCACAATGATACCCCATCTAGCTAACAATTCCATAGAGTTTGTTTTGTAGCTCTTTGGGCAAAATTCACTTTGCTTTAGTCAAAAAGAAGAAGTTATCTATGTTCACACAGACTGGAGATGACTGGTAAAAACTATCCAGTTCAGTGGATTTGGGAATTAAGCAAAGTGGGATACAGTTGGTGCTAAACAAGGAAATTTTTGTTTTTGTTTTGATTGCTGTCTGAAGCTAAACACCTGTATTTTATACTGAACGACTCAGTCAAGAAGATTCATAATCAGCACTGCTGGTTGGTTACCCATTTACCTTGTCCAGAGTAATTATTGCTTCTAAAATATCAAATCAGTTTTTGAATGCCTAAGTATGGATTGAGATTTTTATCTTGGGTGGCCAGTTTTTTTAAACTTGCAGAAAAAATATATTTTACCAGCCTCATTCTATTACAGTCACTGATAATCAACATTCCTGTTGAAAAAGATATATTAAACACTATATTTTTGGTAGTGTCAGAACTATTTTAAGATGTGTACTGTATTACAGTACAGTTACTCAGTGTATTATATGGAATTATAATAGCTACACCTCTGTCAGAGAGAGTAAAAACAGCATAGACTGTCTAGAAAAGATGGAAATCTGTTGATTTCAATATAATATGACTGTGAAAATTTGCAAACCTACTCTTTTGACTTATGGTGTGCAGTAAAGGGCCAATCTAAGTTATGCTTCTGCTGCCACTGCAATAAATGATAGTGGGACACTATCATCATTAGAGCTTAATTATTGTACAGGTAAAAATAGAGAAAAAATACAACAAATACTGTATTTTTACCTTCCCTTAGCTTTGATATCAGTATATCCCAGTTACTGGAATTTTTTTTCAAGATTAATATGAATAATTTCAATTCTATCGATTACAGGGGATCTTGTAATCTTACTTACCTCACAGCAGAAAAAGAATGGAGAAAACAGAAATGAAACGAAATAGAACAAATTTGCAGTACCTTCTAATTGCAAACACCCCTTCATCTCCATCAGTGCTTCTAGTTTTATGTTGCTTTAACTACAGTAAGTACCACCTAATTTTCTAATATCTGAACTTTACAATAATATAAAGATGTATTTGTTTTAAACTACTAGACATACTTTTCACTCTAGTTATAACGACAAAACAGAAATTCTACAAGAAAAAAACTACCAAGTTAATATGTGAAAGACCTAGATGACAGCCATATAAATTTATGCTTCAGCATGCTCAATAAAATTAAAGAGACTCTGCAGGTATAATGTTCCTCTCTACTATAAAATAAAAGACAAAGAACCAGCAGAAAAGCTTTTTTCTATCTCCTAAAGTTACAGATAACATATTTTTCTGAAAAGCATTTCCCTTTTTTCTGCTGAGATACACTTGATTCCAAACTCGCAGTATATTTATAAATTTATTTATTTATTTATTGCCTCCATCAAGATGCCAAGATCAGTCCATTCTAATTCAGGATGTCCCACTGTTTTACTCATATTTGTTTCAATCTACATTAAACACAATTGATAATAATTGATCCCTGATTATTTAAATTTGGACTTTGAAAACCTGACTTTTTACTTCAATTAAAATACATTACCCATTATGTTCTACATTAGTTTACAAGCAAGATGTATTTTTGAGGCAGACTTTCCTCAAAAGTCCTCACCAATAGGTCTTCCAAACTCTTTCAAAGGAAAACAGAAGGTAATTATATGCAAAAATTGGATACCTTACTGCAATATTCTAAAAGATGGGTATGCAAGATGTGCAACAAACCTCCATAAAGAGTCAAAATGAGACTCATACTTTGATACATTTCAGGTGCCTGTTGGAAATTAGTGTTTGTCACAGTGAGAAATTCTGTGGTGAATGTTGAGACAAAAACCAGACTAACAGCAGTCATCACAGCTGGGAGTAAGTTTGAAAAAGAAGCAAAAACGAACAATCCACTCTCTAAATCGATACCACTGATAATGTAGACCCATATCTTTTTCATATTGACTGAAAGCTGGGAGTATGTTGACCTAGGTCTGAACCCACTGCCATGCCATCTATATGTATCATGTGCTCCGAAAACTAATTGGTTGATGGACTTGCGCATGGAGGCGTGAAAAACTTTGTAATGCTCAGTCACAGCAGGATAAGGCCAGAAGAAGACATTAACAGGGACTGAGGAGGACGATGACATGGTAACAAGAGTGAAGAAATGCATGTCCTTGTAGACAAAGAAAGACTAGGGATTTTACGTAAGCAAGAACCATTTTTCCTTTTTCACTGTTAAGAAACAATCCTCACCGACATTTTGCTAACTTTTGCCAAAACCAGGCTCTATTTTTAAAATTTATTACATGCAATAGAGAACACAGTAATAGTTCCATATGATAGAGATGAATGCAGTATAAATGCTTAAAGTGTAGTCACCTCATCTCACATTGCATTCAAATTTTCTTTTAGAACAGCGAAAGATGGAAGAGAGATTTTTGCTGTTGTTTTCAAGAACCACCAGCATTTTTTTTAACATAACTTTCATTTTTAACGCCAATAACTTTACTAAATTCCATTTGCTATCACTTAATTTCAGCATGTGCCCAAAGTGTCTCAAAAATATCTTTTTGATAAGATTTTACAGCTATTGCACTGTTTGCAGTTCTTACTGCTACTTCTTCCATGACTAAAATTCCTCTCATTCACTTGGGGCATGCAGTTAAAGACAAAGTGGAACACTTTTGTAGTTTATCCATTAAAGAATGAGAAGCATTGTATAAACATTTCTATTATAAAGAAACTACTCTGTACAATCACATAATTCATGACTTGCATTCTACAATTGACAGGCTTGGTATGTAGTTTAGCAAGCTAATGCTAACTTTTTGCCTACCAATCCTTTGAACATTATCTTCAGCTGGATAGGTGATTTCTCCATCCTGCTGAACCATCACGACCTGCTCCCCCAAACTGCATTAACCATGTGGTTGTTAGACCGCTCCAGCAATGTTATAAACCATGTATGACATCAACAATACAAAATACTGAAGCATTGCCACCGAATATCAAAGTGAGGGCGTTCATTTGCTCACACAAGGATTATTGGTATGAAAGATGACCTAATGCCCATGCATAAAGATGACAATTGACAACAATTTTCTGTTTGGCTCAGTAGAGCTTTCAACTATCAGGATTTTTTTATCCTGATAATTTTATCCTGCACAGAGGATGCAGATTATTAAGTGTTTCTTCCTTTCACCACTTCTTAGGGAACTAGTGACCATCAAAAACCTCATGTCTGCCTATTCAAGCTACAGTAGATACATCTGAGCTTCCTAATATAACCTTCTCAGAATAAAGGTACTGTACTGAACACACTGCTGCCTCACTGGAGTCCAAGAGCAAACACAACAGACATTAGTCATCTTAACACACTGATGGAAGGCACAGGGATAAAATAGTAAAATATAAGGAGAGGAGAGGAGAGGAGAGGAGAGGAGAGGAGAGGAGAGGAGAGGAGAGGAGAGGAGAGGAGAGGAGAGAAGAGAAGAGAAGAGAAGAGAAGAGAAGAGAAGAGAAGAGAAGAGAAGAGAAGAGAAGAGAGAGAAGAGAAGAGAAGAGAAGAGAAGAGAAGAGAAGAGAAGAGAAGAGAAGAGAAGAGAAGAGAAGAGAAGAGAAGAGAAGAGAAGAGAAGAGAAGAGAAGAGAAGAGAAGAGGACTACTTCAGTACATATGCAATTGACTGGAAGAGCATTAGCACAGCAAAATGTAAGAAGAAAAAAACCTCTGTTAAGTGTGAAGTATCTACCTGTCACTGAAATTAAAAGCACTCATAGCTTGCATACAGCCTGTAGTCTGAGTATTGAACCATGACTAATACCCCAGTACAATACACTCTACTTCTGCAAAACAAAAGTGAAGTGCTTTGGAAACTATTAAAATGCTTAAAGTTATTTAAAATTAATTTATATTAAAAAAAAAAACAAATGAGAACTATGAGCTAGAAGATGTTACAAAATCTAAAAAATAGGTTGATAAGAATGACATTTATTAGTGTTTTCTGAGGAATTCTGAACTCTCCTAGAGGAATAGTGGATATGAAGCTATTGCAGTACTGAATGTGGGCAGCACAAACCAGAGAACTCCAAAGAGGGACAGCAG
Source organism: Phylloscopus trochilus trochilus (assembly GCA_016584745.2). Lineage (NCBI taxonomy): Eukaryota > Metazoa > Chordata > Aves > Passeriformes > Phylloscopidae > Phylloscopus > Phylloscopus trochilus. Next base: position 39,957,733 of record WQNJ02000546.1, read on the forward strand.
TGAAAAAAAAAATACTAAGGCACACAGATATTCTAGCCAATGTTTGTGCATATTGTAGGAACTGCTATTCCCACCTTAATTTTTTGCTTACTAAGATAAATGTAACTGCTTTTACATTTTGATAAACTGGAATGTTGAGTCCATTAGCTAATCATATGTACCTGACTGACTTAACCTTTAGATGGGCTGCAGGACTGCAAATCCTTAACTACAACATGTACCAGCACAGATGAGAATGTTTTCCAAGGCTTAGGATGGATTATCTTGCCCTGTGCAGCAGTGGCTCCTGAGACTTTGAGAAATTCCCATCCAGATTCCCCTACAATGGAAATTGCAGCAATATAAAAAAAAAGGATGTGTCCTTTTTGTGTCTTTTTTATATCCTTAAAAAATCAGAGGTGCTAGAGTAACCTGAGATACTTTTGGTAAATTGGCTGGTTAATACTCATGAACCTCACACTTGAAGAGACAGGCATCCAAGGGTAGGACAGGAGGAATGTCAAAAGATTTGTGACTGCTTCAACCATTTCCAGTCTGAAAGATATTTTTGGTTGGTTTTTGGTTGGTTTTGTTGGTTTTCTTTTAACGCCAGAATTCTGCTGGCAGCCATTTCAACAGCTTGTCTTTGGCTGTGAGAAAGACAGCTTCTCTTTCCATGGGATCAAAAGATATAAAAATAACAACCAAACATACTGTAAAAATATAGCTAATACAGTATGTAACATCTAATGTACTGTAAAATAGGGAATTACTAAATTAAAAAAAAACAACAAAACTGATTCTCAGAATGCTGAGGATTGTTCTCCTATGTGAAGGAGGAGTTCCTTTTGAATTTTTGTAGCTAAGATCACTACTAGAGAAACAAATCCTCCCAAAACAGTGGAAGAACAAATAAAATATTTACACACATCATATAATCCTCAATACGCTTTTCCCTAATTTTGTTGTATGAGGAGGTTGCTAAGCTTCCTTTTTTTTTTTTTTTTTTTTTTTGGGGGGGGGGGAGGTGTGAAATGCATTTCAGTAGTTCTATCATCATTTTTATTAGCTCCAGAATAAGTTAGAACAAGGTATTTTATTTATTGTTTCTCTTTGCAGTATTGCCACGATATAGGAATTACTTTTCTTTTCATCCAACTACTTCAGTATTGTAATTTTAAAAGAAATGTGGTACCACCATCCCAACCCAGTGCACAGTACCTTAATTTCACAACATCAAACACAGCCTTCCAACCAGTAAATACATCTAGGCTACCAATACCTGTGTAATTTGATATGCTGACACATTTTTTTCTGTCTCATTTTGGTAACTCATTGCCATAGGCTACAAACAACTCTCACTCCCTGAAATGTCATACGTAATTAATACACTGTAAATTTTAAAAGAGGAAGTTCTTCAGACCCCTTGAACCCCTTTCTTTCGCTTTCTGTCCTACCATACTGGCTAATGTAGATGCAAATTCTGTTTTCAAAGTAGCCAATTTGGATGGTCAGTGAAAATCTCTTACATCAGGATATTCTCAAACCTTTGGTTGAATATATGTAAGCTCAGGTAAATATGTTAGTCTGCATAAGCACTGATCATTGACTGCAAGTGCAGCTTACATATATATGAATGTACATATGCTTTTGGACCTATAGTATTTGTAAGCTTGTGCATAAACAAAAAATCTACTCTAAATATTTTGTGCATATTTTGAGTATCAGTAGACAAATACAGTAGTACATACTTGGAAGATATATTTTCATCATGAAGTGCTGTACCTGAGAACTGTGACTCCTGTCTTTAAGCCAAATGCCATTCAGGAAACAGTTTCTGTCTCCCTAGTTCCTGGTTTCAGTTACTACAAGAGCTGTCTAGTTATTCATATGATACCTCTGGTACAACAGCATGTGTACACAGACACAGTTTGTTTCCACAAATGATGTTTGCTCACATAACTATTTGCAGATTTAGCTGCACAGTCAGTTTAAAAAAGTAAAGCAGCCCTAGGCCTGAATACCACAATGAACTTTGAGATGCAGAGAGTCAGCTGCAATGATGACTGAAGCCTTGCAGTACAGGTGGAAAGCCCTCCCCTTTGTTTCATTTTGCTACTCAGTCTTGGCTTTGTTCCCTCATTTTTGCTTTCCTGTTGCTAGTTTAGCCATAAATCTTAATGCAGGTAAATCAGTATTTATTGCAGTCCTTTAACAGCAACTAAAATGTGAAACTTAGACCTAAAAATTCTGCTTACATTAGATTGTGCAATAAACCTGCAAGTGTCTTAACAGATAGGTGCTAATAATATTACAAAGGCCATACAATTTTGATCCTTTTAGTAAGAAAAATAAGAATGCAGCAGACTCATCTTTAAATGCAACTTTATGATTGTAACACACAATATACCTAGACTTTCTTTATGCCTGGACACAATGATTGTGTTCCAGCACACCATTGTAAATCTGTTGCACCACCAAGAAAGTGGTGGCTAATAATCTTACATCTTTTTGGAGCATTTTATGGGTGTGTCTATGTGCTCTTGGCTGCCAGGTTTAAGGTCCCAAAGACAGATGGCTAAAACCATTTGTGTCCCCACTGTCATCCCACATTCACTCACAACTGATGCTCATTGCATTCAGCCCACTCTAAGAGGCTTGTTGGGCTCATTTGCTTTTGCACTCAGTAATGAGAGGCCTTTTCAGGATTAAACGTGAAGTGATTCTCGTGCATTTCACACATCTTATCATCTCCCAGCACACTCTGTGAGAATCTCACTGGCTCAGTCAGGACTGAGCTCCCTGCACAAGCAAAATGCATAAGCATTTTTGAGCTGATAAAGTCTGAAGTGTAAGTGGCTCCCCTGCCTTGAAGCCAACACCCCTGAAGTTACAAGACACAGAGTTTCTTTGCTCTCATCTTGATAGGCTTAAATCTAATCCCAGCCAGGACACTTCTATATTTGTCTAGATCTAGGCAGACTCCTGAGACTCCCATGATAGTCTTCAGAGTGCCTATGACAGATATACCAACCTGCCCTTTCAAGTATTAAGAGAACCACAAAAGGCCTGGGCAACTCATCCGTATGTTCTGCATTTCCAGTTGAAGTTTTCTTGTTGGGCACCAGTTGTTTTGCACCAAAGAAGAGATTGAATGTGAGCCAACAGCGGGTACTTGGGGGCTCTGAAGTCAAATATGTGAGCTTGCTATCTGAGTTACCATGAAATCACAAAGTGACTGCTAACTGGTCTAGGTTCTTACTCTCACAGAACTTCTGTTTTTTTCCACAGCTGTGTTCCATTAACCAGGCAGGCTACAGCTAAGAACAGAACCACGAACCAGCAAGATCACTTTTGTCACTCATTCATTCAGCCTCATATCAGAATCACAGAATCACAGAACAGTCTAAGTTGGAAGGGACCTAGAAGGATCTGAAGTGAATGGCCCATACCATCATTTTTCCTTGTGAACAAATTGAAGAAATTTGTATTCTGATTTAAACAACTTCAGTGTACATTTTAATTCCATAAATTCTGCACATTTCCCACATATTTTTACAGAAGTGAAATATTCTGGAAAATCATTTGTTTTCTGTGATCAATTTTTTCTCTGCAGATACATATCTGACATGTTCTATTATGCTTTTAGAAGCTCCTTTCCAGTTATAGAACCCCTTCCTTGGCTTTTACATAAACAAAAAAACCTATTTGTCTGCATTAAGTTAGCTAAACTTACTCTGGTTATGACCTTGGTAAGGATGACTATTTATAGTCCAGCTTGCTTATATGAAAGATTATTAAAAAGATATTTTTTCCCATCCTATAACAAAATGTTTACCTTCTAATAATTTATCTTCTGTCTGGATTGTCTAAAAACAGCTGGCATTTAGATACAGAGGAGAAGGGGAGCTCTATCACCAGTTTGAAATTTCTCAGTGTGAGAAGAATGCAAATACATGTTCCATCAATATATTTATTATTACATCTAGCCAGATACTTGTTTCAAGATACTCAATGTATCAAGGACACTATTTTATATAGTCTATGAAGTCTGCAGTTTGTGGGAATTGTGGTTATTTAGCTAATTAAACTCAAAGACCTGTGAGAAAACTGTGAAAAATGTCAATAAGAGAGCATTTATAGAATTTTTCTCTGATAGAATCAGTAATTATTTTTTTCTTAAAATGTGATAAAGAAAATTCAAGTGTCCTCTGAAGAGTTATGACATTATTCAGAGAGTGAACTCAGTCTTTAATGTGTGAAACAGAAGGATTATAATTTTGCTTTTAAAGCAAGTATCAATAGAACTTAATTGTGGAATTATGTCTGATGCTTCACTAATACTGAGTGTGCCTTGTAAAGCAAAATAAAAGACTGTCTCTCAAGAAATCAACATTATTATCTCTCTAGCTCGCATCTAGCACAAAAACCCTCTTACCATCTTGTCTGCAGCTGTAGCTGGTTTATTAATCTGTGTGCAGAAGATATTATCATAATATCTAGACTATCAAAAATTTGTAAAACATCAGTTTTATGAGTGATGGTTCAGAAAAATCCCTGACCAAAAAAGAAAATTTTTGATACAAAGCAAACCACCCAACATATTAGTTCCGCTTCATATTCAGCAAGTCAAATTGTGAGCCATAATAAATAAAATACTACCAAACCATTTGGAAGTATCCTGCTGTATTTGTTCATCATTTGCACAGAATCTAGGAAAGGCTGCAGCAAATGACATAAAATGGCCAATGGCTAACAGCCACACAGGTAACCTGCTGTGAAAAGTTAATGCCAAAAAATTACTCTCCTGTGCATTGGACACCTGTGGGTGAATCCTCTATCACACCAAAAGCTGCTAGCTGGCAATCAAGTTCAAACACCTGATCACTAGATACATGTGTATTTACTTAGTCCATCTGTGGCACAGAACATGTGCCAGAAGTGACTAAAAGTGAGCAAGAAAAGAGCAGTACAGTACCACATGTTTAAGAAACAGTTAATAAATCCGCATTAAATATTTCATCACTTCTTTAAATTCACAATCAAAATGCTCCAAAGAAAGTGTAAACATTGGATTTTTAGCCATGGGAATTGCAAGTTGTTGCTGTTTTTGTTATTATATTTGGAGACTATTGCTGTTGTACTGAAACCTTTTTTTCAAAGCCCTTAAAATTTCCTATTAAGAGAAACTTCTGAAAAAAACCAAAGTTAAATCAAATAATTTCCCAATGGATTTCATTAGTTTGTCAGAGCATGTGCAAAATCAGATCACTGTACTAAATGCAAACTTTCTGGTACACATGGGTGAAAGCAGATCTAATGCATGACGGGATAAAGAACTGCCAGTCTCATTGGAAAATGAGATTAATCTAAACCTCACTGAAGCTAATGGGACTTTCCATTAACTTCTACAGTCTTTGGATCAGGTCCTATAGTTTATTTTTCTCTACCCTTTTATCTTCTCTCCCTTTCAGATTTGTTTTTCTCCTTTTTGTGTTACAAGAGCAGCACTGAGAGCTGAAATGGACAATGCTTAGCTGGCAGTCATTCTCTGGTAATTAGACCGAGCCTCAAACACCTGACCTGCACATCTATGGATATCAAGCACGTCTGAGTGCCCAATTACCCGGGAGTATTAAGAAATAGGTTTGGAGGATGGGCAAATGATTTGATTCTTAAACTCTTCTGTAGTTGACGCTGCGCATGCTTCTTCTTCAGCACAGACTAGAAGACCCAAAGAGAGACTGGAGGTCAAACCCTGTCTGAACCATGATATGCTGTGAACAATCTCTTCATACCGTTTAGGATCTTTGACCTTTAGAAAATCTACAGCATTCATAATTATATCTAAAGCAGCTTTGATGGTGTCTTCCCCTATAATGGATTCACAGACGTGAATAATACTCCTTAATTTTCAAGTATATCTTTTTCAAATTAATATTTCAAAGAGAAAAACCCTTATCTTGTTAAGAAGAAGAGTTTCAGGGTAGTAGCTCTTGCATAGGATGCTACAGTTTGGTGGCCTCTCTTGTTAAAAATGTTCTAGTACCCATCTAATGCCCACTTATTTATGGATTTTAGACTAAAAGCCCTTTTTTGCCAGTTTTCTTCACAAGCACTTATCTCAGCATCCTCATTAGATGGTTTTTCTCTTTTCTTTTTTTTCAAGGCCTATCCATGCCCTTGGTACTTTCTTTTGTTCCATTCTGCAAAAGGAATGGCTTTAAAGGATCTCTCTCTACCAGTTTCAACTTTTTTTCCTTTGTAATTAGCCTTATTTGAGGAGCAGAAAAGTAGAAGACCAGAGAGAAATAATAATAATAAAACCCCCTGGTGAACAAAGCAGATGATGTTCTTTACTTCAATCATATGCTGTATAGCCTGAGTCAAAGAACTTGCACATCTTTTTTTTTTTTTTTTTTTTAATCTGACTCATACAGTACATGCAAGCCAGCTGAGAGACAGTTTTGAAGCTAAAGAACAGGAATGCTTTATTTAGCTGGTTATTGTTATTACCAAGAGCTTATTTAAAAGTTATAATTAAAGAAATCTTTTGCAGATAGTACTTTGAAAAGGAATGATATGTTTGCCATCATCTGCTGAGAAGGAACATACTGATAGTGTTCATACAGAAGTGTCTGAATAAGAAAGAATATATTTATTATATTAATTGGAAAGTGTCTGAATGTTTGAAAAATAAGCAGTGAAATAATATACTGGAACTAAAATGGAACCTGAATATGAATTAATGTCAAATAAACTTCTCATATCGTAGCTAAATCTGGTGTCAGCCTTTATTCAAATAATCAGGGAGGTAAATTTCTTTGCTAATTCTCTTTCAAACTGAAAAAAATACCCAATGCACATTGGCAGTCCTTTAAACTTTAGAAGGTATTTCAGCATACACAACACTGGTAGAAATACAGAAATCAGAATTTCTGTATTGATTCTGCAACTCACTTGTGAATGGTTCAGAAGAGCCAAGAAAAACAAAAAGGGTCCCTTTACTAATAAAGTGCCTTTACTAGTCTCTTTATTAATAAATTATTTACTAATAAAGTAATATTTTATTCAAACTTTTTTCAAACTTAAAAAAATAAAATTTTGTACCTTGAATATCAGTTTCTGAATTCCTACACTTTGTTTGTATTTTTCTTTTTTCCTTTTTAGTATGCAGTTCTCGCTAGACTAGCTATCTAAATGAATGAACATTTACTACCTGGAACAAAGCATATTTGAATTTTTAAAATGCAGAACTCTCCTCTTAAAGTACTTCCAATCACTTCCATTAACAAGAGGTATAGAAGATATTTTACCATTGGAAATTCACAGTTGTGAAATCATTAGTCTTTTTTTCCTTTAAATCTGCGAATTACATAAGTATTTTTATTATTCACGTCACTTTGAATAAGTACATAAAATTTATTTCGACTGCTACCAATAGGTCAGTTAGCTTTTACGTACTTGAAGATGACTAAATTTGTGTCTTGTGTAGACCATCTTGATTTTATGTTGAGCCTAAATAAGTTCACCCAAGCCAACAGTAATTTCCACAGATGTTATTAGGTTATCTAATATTTACTATAAAAGAAGCAACATACATGCAAAGCCTTATCTTTTAATTTTTGTTAATATGTCTAAATTTTAATAGTTTTAGAATTATCCAATTTAAACTAATTTTGATGGGTACCCAGTTCAGTTAAATATTTCTACTTCTGTAAATTTTGCTCACACTATAAGATCATTTTGCAATCTGCAAAACTGAATGGAAAGAGTTATTCCAGTAAGATAGTTGCCATTTGTTCTGCTGTTTATCTCAGAAAAACCACCATTTTTGCCACTCATTCTTTTTAGTTCTAGACAGAAGTCTAGTGAAAATAAAGCAGTATGTATCATTTCAGAATGATCACTGCATGCAATTGAACCTTAATAAATAAGGTCTGAATTTTGGACAGATAGTTCAGACATTTGTTTTCCAAATAGGATCACTCTTCCTCATTTTGCATGCCATGAATCTAATCAATCTACCAACATTCTATGTACCAAGATGTGTACGTTCATACCTGCAAAATGGGGCACAATTCATCAGTTTGCTGACGCTAAAACCTGCAAGTCTGAGGTGGTTAAATCTCTCAGTATTTTATCTCTGTACCTACTCAGATATTTTCCTGTGGTCCTTGTTCATTTACAAAACTATCTCAGATAATGCAAATACATTACGCAATCCACGCTCACAACAGAACTATCAAATTTAGTTTGTGGCCTGCATTATTTAAAGAATTACATCTGTTTCTGTTAGTATGCTTAGGACACCCAGATATACTATATTTTATCAGATAAAGGATTTCGTTTTTTGGAAAGGGAAGTTTACTTCCTCTTTTGATTTAATATTTTGTATACTTTCTTTTCTATTTTAAGTTACAAGCTGACATTTTTAATTGATCCTCTAGCTGAACCCAGCTATGGCTTCAATATGCACAGGAAAGGCAGATGAGCATCATAGACTTTGCAAAACCTATGGTGCTTCCCCTGCATGAAATTTGGCACAGAAAAGATCTGTGAGAAAATTAGAAACTGACTCTTGCTCAGGCTAAAGGAAAGTGAAGAGATTTATAGAATGGATTTATATTTCTTTCTCTCCTTAACAATCCCAACCTAACATGCTGAGAAGAATATAGTATGAATGAAGTAATTTTAACTGCATCCTACTAGAATAAGCATAATGGGATGCAGAAAATCTTTTCAAAATCTTTTCAGTTGCATTGTACAATTAAATTTAATTTAGCAGGACGTTGCATAGATTAATTATCTTGAATACGAAATATTTTTTTCCTTTTCATTTGTAGGAAACTCACCTACCTATTAGTGGTATTTACCTTGTCTGGCAGTAGGTATTTTAAGTGAATATTTCATACAGGAAATTACTCCTCCCTCCTTACGTTTTTAAGAAATCAAACAGAAATTAAGACTGAGAGTCAGTTTTCTCAATTTAAACTTGTACCTACTCTATCAATCTATTCTTTGGTCAGCCTGTATTTGTGCTCAGGATTGCCCTGACCCAGATGCAGGCCCTTGGATTTGGCCTTTTTGAACTTCATGAGATTAGCACAGACTCACCTCTCAAGCCTGTTCAAGTCCCTCTGGATGGCATTCCTTTCCTCCAGTGTGTTGACTGCACCAAACAGCACGGTGTTGTTAGCAAACTTGCTGAGAGTGTGCTCAATGCCACTGACAATGTTGCCAAAAAAGAGGATAGGAGGATAGACAGTGGAGGGGTCCCAGTGCAGACCCCTGAGGAACACCACTCATCACTGGACTCCATTTCAAGCCATTGATCACAACACTTCAAATATGACCGTCCCACTAACTCCTTCTCTGCTGCATTAAATCTCCATCCATTAAATCCAAGACTCTCCAGTTTAGTGACAAGGATGTCATGCAGGAAAGTGTCAAAAACTGGTCAAATGCATCCCACTTTGAGCAAGAGGCTGGAGTAGCTGACCTCCATAGCTTCCTTCCAAACAACTTTTCTATTATCCTGTGACTAAATTGAATGAATAAATACCTCAATTAGGCACATTCAACTTCTGACTTCATTACTCATTTGCAAAAGACAGATCTTACTTAAACCTCCTACTTTTCATAAAATTTTCCTTCAAATATCAGAAGCTTCTGCTTCTGGTATTTGAAGAAAGATGGTTCCGAATGTCTTTTATTCAGAATGATTATCTTATGTTTCATGGCCAAATACTCTTACAGACCAGCCTATCCCCTTGATTATGGGTTTTCATAGTCAATGGAGAAAGAAATCTTCTCTGTGCTGACAGACCTGAGGACCGCAGAATTGCTCCAGTACTGCTGTGCAGAACTTGTTCTTTTGTGAAAATGCATTTATATATAGACCACAAATGTTGTGAGTCTAGCATGTTGTCAGCTCAGTTAAAACGGTATCCCAAAGCAGAAGATTTGGAAGAAAACAAATGAGGCAGAATCCGAACTATAATGACTGGTAACACACAGTTCTCAAAAGTGTCTTTCTATGTCACTCATGACTGATGTCGGACTCCTGCTGCTAAAGGCAGTTGGGCCCTCTAATCCTGTTCATGAACTGATGAAATATACTCTTTAAATCAATCCTATTTGCTCTCTCCATTGTTATTTTAGAGGTTGTTCCAGGGCTCCTTCCTCTTAAACTTAAAAACGTTTTAATTTTCATGACACGCATGCCCAGTTTAAATCTTCATCTTTGCCAACTCAGATCTTTTGCTATAAAGAGATCTACCTACTACCAAGGGTTGAGAACTGGTAAGAAAATTTGTTTCTTGATTGAATATGAAAGCAAATTTACTTTTGTTTGCAAATAACAAGAAGTGCTTTGCCACAAGTTCCAAAGTCAAAAGTCAAAACCAAATTCTTTGTGCTTTGTGCTTTTTCTTTAGATTTAATAAGTAAAACAAGACTCTGGGGAACCACAGAGCAGCAAGAAAGAAAGAAACCTACTTCTGAATTTTGGGTGGATTAGCCTCTGTAGGACTTGGCATCAGCCATGCATATGAGATCCCATATCATCAATGCTAATGCTGCAATTGCTTTCCTAATGCCCCAAGTATTGCCAGCAGCCTTAAACCATACACAGCAAACCTCTCGCAGTAAAGTCTGAGCTGAAGGCATCCACAGCCAATCTGTTCTCACCAGACTTGGCAAATCTTGCAGACACCTAAAAGGGTTATCTCAAGTCCTCCTCACAGTAAATAAAATATTCTTTAAAAGGCTTTTGGGGATCCTCAGGGCATTCCAGTATTACCAGGAAGATGCTTTACCCTACCTAGTAGAGAAATACATAACAATGTGCTTTAAAAATTAAAAATTTAAAAGAATCTGAATAATTGCTTCCTGTCAATTTTCTAGGTTGGCTTCATGTAATTCAAGAGTGAACCATCTCAACAAATTCATTTGGAAATGTCTGTCTAGCCTGTGGAAAAGCTATGTAAAATTGTGTACAGAGCACAATACATAATGAAGTTTACACTTGCTTTGGTTTTGTCCTGAGGAATGTACAGCAATTCTGACACAGTTTCTGTTAGTGTTACCATCTGCAACATGCAGCTCAGTAGCACAGGAGTCTATTTCCTGTTCAAAGGGGAAAACAAGGATTTAAATATTTACAGGTTGATTGTCTCAAAATATTTTCATTTGGTTCTTCTTAAAAATAATTAAGTGCCTGCTTTACCAGAATTAATGAAAAAGAATATTATTAAGTATATGCTAAAACTACAGGGCAGGACAAAAAATTCATAATGAAACCAGTGTTTTCCTACCTGCTTCTTTAGGTTTGCACAGGCTATAGTCTCAGACCACTCCCTTTTGACCTGACCATAAGAATGAATCAAAATTAAATTGATTAGGGTCTTGTACTCTGATTTGCTCAAATAATTGCCTTTTTTCCCCCCAACATGCACCAAAGGGAGCTGTGTGCAAAATCAGGGGGGGATCAGGGGAGCAAAAAGACTATGGTTTATTTCAGTATTTTTCTGAGTCTTGAAAATTGAGAAAGTGAAATAGTAAGACATATTTTATTATAGTACACAGACACCAACTAAAAGGCCATCAAACTTGAACAGATTTGTACATAGAAGAATCTCTGAAAATTGCAAAGAGCTGCTTGAAATGTTAAAGCAACAGAATTTCTCAGGAAAGCAGTAGTCAAGCAAACAAATACATACTGAAAAAACCAACTTTTTCAGTAGGATTCTGGGGGAGGGCTTTTTTTTCTGTTTGGGTTGGTTGGGATTTGTTGTTGTTATTGGTTTTGTGGTTATTTTGGTTTTGTTTGTTTGTGTATTTGTGGTTCTGTTTGTTTGGTTTTGTTTTCTTTGCCTAGAAAACAGATTGATTTGCTTGGTTTGATTTGATTGATTTTATTGTTTTTTGCTGCTTTTAAAAAAAACAAGTTAGACTCAAAGCAGATTCAAATCAGGAAGAATTTCAAACTGTATGGCTTCCTATATCTCAAAGCTAAAGGCATATTCACCAGTGACCAGATCAGTGCACATAGAACAATGAAACTTCCTCTATGACTGTAATATAAGTAATTTTCGTATTAAATTGGACACGTGTTAAAGACTAAAGAAAGAATATTGTTCTTAAATACAGGGTAGAAAAGTGAAAAATTACAGATGTGAAATAGGAGTAAAATCAGAAATTCTCAAGTTAAAGCTTCTTGCAGATCCACTGCTGCTTCCACCAGTGTTGCCAAGGTGTCTTGATTTACCTGAGCAATGAATCTATTACAGACTGTACACCTATTCCATACTTTCATGTATTTATATACGTACTTTGAAGGAATCATTCTGACTACTGTGGCTGACTTCCCAAGCAAAGAAGACTAAAGTTTCCAGTTGAGCTACAGAACCACACAGCACTAAAAACGCCCCCAAAACCCCAAAACATTTTGGTTGGCAAAGTAGTTGACACTGAATCTGTTATCTTGCTTGTTAAATACTGGACCATGCTGCTCATTTTCATTTGTCTTGCTTTCATTTCTAGCCTCAGAATTTCCCCACAGATATCCATGCACAATCTAGCTGTATAAATGAACGCCTCATGACAAACCAACTTTTTAGACTACAGTCTGCTTCTTAACACTTTGACCTGAAAATTCAGAAACAACACTTGTGAATCAGTATGAGGAATACAAAGAGTTTAAAATGTATTAAAAAAAATTCCTAAATTTGTAAGGCTAAAAGGCTTTGAGTAAGTTGTGTTTTTAAAACAATACTTGGTTCTTAACTTTGGTATCTGGAATACCATTATTTACATGGATCAATTTCAGAAAAGAAAAATTCAGATGAAAAGAAAGAAAACAAAGAGGAAGAGACTAATCTTTACTCACCAAACTGCCTGGTAGTAGCCCTCAGCTATCTCAAAAGCTGTGTAATACCCTGGTGAACTTAGAAGTCATTTATTGCTCTTCTTCATTCCTTGAAGAACCAGCTTCCTCTGTTCCTCTCTTGTTCTCTAAACATACACTGACCAAACAATTTTCTCTTAATCTGCAGGAATAGGGTAGTGAAAGTTTGCCTTTAGGGGACCACAGAGGTAAAACATCTTTTTTTTTTTTACCTTTCCCCATTGCTCTCTCAGGGCATAGCACTCCTGACTTCAAGGCAACATCAGCAGCATTCATTTACAAGCCTAGTAAGAATACCCATTAGTTATACTCAAGACAGTATTATTGAGCCCTTTCTCTAAGTTCTGTGTATTAATTCAATATAAAATCACAGTTCTGAGTATTGATCAAATAAAAAATTTCCACTCGAGCAGCCCTGACAGAAAGCGAGGAGATTTACTGCACAGCAGCACAGTCCTCCCATACATGTAGCCCACATACTGAGGTTTCCTCTGAAGTTTTGTATCCTGACAGCTCTGCCCCTGGAGTGCCTTGGGATATGCCTGAAATACTTCATTACCCTCTCTCTGATCTTTATTGGCTCTCCACCCCAACAAGAAACAGCAGCCTCACACTGATCCTCTTTGGCTTGCCACAGAGCATTCCCCAGCTGCAAGGTGCCATGAACATGGCTTGGGATAATGGTCCATATTTGCAGAAAACACTTCAGAGAAATCATGGGCCCTAAATTTACAATTTCCCCCCGATCTACCTGAACCCTAACTTTAGCCAAGTTTAATGACAAAAATTCACCACCACCGCCCCCCCCCCAATTATTAAGCGAGTATTAAATTTAGACTTAGTTCAATAATGGAAACCCTGAACTCTCATTTATACCCCAAGCCTGGCTGCTCAGTCAGTAAGACTCTAATTTTTATACCTGTATATCTGTATATCTTTATATCTAATCTCTAATTTTTACATCTGTAATCTCTATTTTTTGTTGTATTTTGCAGTTAGTTTTAGGACACAAAAGCAAATATCTGAAGTGCTCCAGCACAGTAAGGTGAATTGTAAAAGTGGGAGTTACAAGCATACTTATTTAGTGAAGCCCACCTCTTACAAGGAATGCCTTATAAACTGGAGACTACATCCACCACCAGCAATGCCAAAACCTGATGAACTGAAATAAAGAAAGAGGCAAATTTACACAAATTTTACTTTTGTGGAAATACAAAATGAAACATAGGCTTAAGCATGTGGTTCTCTTTGAATCACCTGAGAGCTACTTCTTTAATTTACTTGACATTTGGAATTGCACACAGAAAAGGAACGAGGTGATTCTTCTTCCTGAACTAGCATAACAAAAAGTTGTTAATGTCTAATTTTGAACTCTACCTTTGTGCTTTAGCAGACCAGAAGACAGAGCTTGACAAACTAGAGTATTTATCCAGACAAAAATAGCCACTCAGCTGTGCTTTAGTGCCATTTTCTGTCACACCAGCATGACAGCACTAAGTGTTTAGTTCAAATAAGTGGTTCCACGTCCTCTGATAATACAACATGGTTCCAGCATTCTGTTCACTACAATTTCAGCTCCATCAGGAGTGGCACAAGACAGCTCAGTATTCCCAGAGATTTTCAAACTGTGGTGCATGTGTTCTATTATGCACTCAACCTGTCTGGTCCATTTGGACTGGATTCACCAGGGAATACAATTAGCTGGCCATTTTATTTACACAACCCAGCCTGCCAATTTGTCTGAAGCTTCAGTTATTTTTTATTTTTCTCTTTTTTGTGGTTTTGAATTACTTCTGATGTGGCAACTATCTGTAGCCACAGATTCTTCTTCCACCGGGCATTAGTGTGGGGACTCATCTTGGGGCAGTCAGGATCTTCAAATTTGAAGCAGTAGTTATTTCCTCAACAAACTCAAGTATATTGTTCTTCTAAATGAGTCACTAAAAAAGACTTCTTCTTAATGTACTGCCAAAGAAATCATGGAGAACACAAAGGAACAGCAACAGACAAAGGCACACAAACACAGGGCAATGAATTAATTCTGCTCCCTGTTGCACAACTAATCAGTGCTCCCAAAGCAGGGCACTGCTGCTGCCCTGAAGATGAGAATTTGACAAGGGCTATTTAGTGTTTTAGGAAAACAGGAAAATATTTTTTAAAAATGAGACATTAAATGATCTTATCCAAAGGACAGAGAACTTAAATAATCTCATCAAGCCTCACAGAACCACTATTGTCACTGTATTTGAAGGTACTTTCCAAAGTTCAGTTAGCATATATAACACAAATTTTTAATGTCAAAAAATAAGACCAGACATAAAAAGAAACATAAAAAATCACACTCATTCAAATGGAGACATTTGAAATGGTAAATATATGAAAATACTGTGTGCATTTTCAGACAAGAAGGTTCATATACTACCGATTTTATGGTGCCAAATATTTTCTGCTAAAGTCTTCACTATTCTTTTCTTCCTCCATTTCTGCCTCTCTCTTCCTGCATCAAAGAAAAATCTCTCAGCCTCCATTTTTATCTCGAGGCAACACAGTCTCAAAATGTTTCATACAATTAAAAAGAAAATGTAGTAAAACGGAACCACCTTTCATTAGATATGGATTTTTTTCTCCGCTGCTACTCAAAACAAATCACCTGCCTTTCAATTTGCCTAATGATTTTAATTATCTTATTTTCCAAAACATGCTACCCCTGGACATAAAATATGCCCATCAGCCATATTTTGGCATGGAGCAAATATGATAAGATGGCTTATGCCATATACTGCGTAAGCCCATAAAATATGTCCTAAGGTCAAAAGCTTTTTCCATAAGCTTTTCCAGCCAGCTTCAAGAATCTTATTGGGTTTTTGCAATGATTTATAATTAAAATATGATATGAAACTTTTGGCAATGTATCTATAAAGAATTCAAATTATTAAAAAAATAAAGTTATAGTAGATATTGCAAACACAAAATGACTGTCTTTGTTGTCTCCTCCAGCTGAGCAGAAGTCCTAATACATTGCATTGCAGGGGTAGGACTGGTGGAAGAATTTGTGCTCCCACACCAAAAACCAGAGCTGTCTGGCCACTGTAATTATTGCTGGGATATAGGATTCATGTCATTTCTTCAACAAGACTGAGAGTAGTTATCTTAAGAACTGTGTGATATCCTGGTGAACTTGTAAGTCATTTAATGCTCTTTTTTTCTTGCTGAACCTGCCTCCTCTGTTTCTCTCTTGTCTTCTACTAACACAATATTAAGATTAGAGAATGACCACATTCATGGGGCCATTTTTATTTCCTGCTGAAGAAGGACAATCCCTTGGCAAATATGGAACAGTTACATCAGAAAGATGACATTAAAAAAGACAGCTATTGTTAAAAGCTGTGTCCTAGGGTGACTTTACGATACTTGTATCCCCAAATTTTTAATTCTAATTTGGGTTAGAATTTTCTGTTCTGTTTGTGCTGTATATTGAGTTCTATACCTTTAAGACTGGTTCTGAGAGCAAAGTGGGGAAAGAAGCAGTGCAGTTTGTTTTGATAAAAGCTGCCTGACTCCTACTCATTCTTTCTCCTGGATGGTGCTGTCTGCAGCATGGATGGACTGTGGGACGGAGATCTCCTGTGCTTTTAGTTAGTTTTAGCTAGCTAGGGCAGAGAAATTCCCTGGATTGGTTTTTTCTCCCTTTTTCTTGGGACTGTTTAAACCTGCTCCAGACTGAAAAAACCCAGAGGAGCACAGGGAGCTCACACCTGTGGCCCACCAGGGCCTGGACCTCTGGAGGGACTGATAAGAGACTGATAAGAGAGCTGAGCTACCCACAGCAAGGACTTTCTGAATTTGCCATCTCATTTCAGAACAACAAAAGGTTTTATTGTTCCATATTATTAATTCTTTATGCTTGTGGACACTTTGCTTGTTAAATAAATAGTTTTTTCCACTTTTCTCTGAGGAAGTTCCTTCCCAGACTAGTTGGGAAAAAGCCATTTAAGTTTGCTTCCCAGATGGATCCTATTCAGGGGATTTCTCCCAAATTTGCCCTAAACCAGGACAAGGTAGTATAGTAAAAAAACCAACAATGTTAAAAAGTGCCCAGAATGTTCAAATTCAGATGTTCAGAAAACTCTGAAATAATTATATCTGCCCTTAAGCCATTTTCTTGAGTATAGCTGCACACAACAAGCGTGCAGGGACACTTTTCAAAGGGACTGTGAAGAGCAGACCATTGGGTACTGTTGGTCACAGGCAGGACACAAATAAAGTCTGCTTAAGAGGGAATGAAAGAATGTAAAAACAGCTGCTAAAGGTAGGTGGAGTCTACCCTGCTGCTGGACTTTCTAAAGCTGCCAGAGCTCCTTCCAGAAGGAAGTCCAGAAAGGTGCCTTAACACAATGAAAGAATCAATCCAACCACATAAAGATGGCTTACGGAGTACCTGAAGGGTAACTTTATCCCGTTTCTATTGGAGAAAGTGAACTTTGGGCCAAGGTAAACTGATAAGGCACAAGTTTCCTCCTATAGTCCAAAGCAAGCCAAGTCAAAGCCAAGCTCAGAAAGTCAAAAAGAATGTGTCCATTTCTATCTCCATACTTGAATGGAATTGTTGAAGCAGTTTCTCTTCTGCGTGAACTTCAGACTAGAAGTTCAACACACTGCATCTCATGTGCCAACTTCATTCAACATTGACAGCTGACCATTTGACCATTTCCTAGACTGCTTACAAGCATTTACCTTTCACATTTGCAATATACTAGTTTATGCTAGAAGAACTAGTACATCTATCCCACCAAATCCATGTGCACATTTGGAAATATTTGGGGTTGCTTAAGGTGTTCTTGGTTTTGTGTCTGTTTTCAAGAACAGCAGGTTAAGAATTTATTTGAAAGGCATCTGTCTGGTCATGTGGTTTCTGCTGAAGTCTCCAGACAGGGAAAATGAGGAGGGGAAATAAAAAACAACAGTTGTCATTAATAAACACACCCAATTTATTTTGTGGTTTGTATATCTGCATTCTAGGTTTGAGCACGTACAAGGAATCTGAATCTTCTGAGAATTTCTCCTCAAAGAGATTGCTGTTGGCCTGCAATTCTGGATGTTGAAAAATATTCAGTGCTGCTTGAAAGGGAAAAGATATTTTTCCCAGCCAAAATAGAAATATTTTTTTATTAGCTTTATCAAGAAATTATCCAGGTAATATTAAAATAACATTTTAATATGAAAAATACAAGAACTTTCATTTCAAATGTGGGTCAAAGTTACTTTTAACATTTAGAATAAGAGCTGGAGAGAAAACTATAAATTTCTAGCTAAACATTTAGCAATATTCTTTAAAGTTTTCTGTATTTCAGACAGATGATACAGATCTTAAACACCATTTAATTCCTACACACCTTAATAGTTTTACGTATTTCCCATTGACATGTTTGGCATCATTCATCATCAACTACTCAATTACATTACAACTCACACTCTCTCAATTTTTTTTTTCTGTAAAATGGATAACACCCATATTAACATTCCAGGAATGAGCCTAATTCTTATGAAATGAAAATGAGAATGAAAAAATGTCCTTTGTTAAGTTTTTGCTGGAAATACAAAAGAAAAAAAAGAAAAACAAATTATACAAATCACCTTTCTAAATGTATTTGAACAATCTGGAGATTTGTTAGTTGAAAACAAGGGAATACTTCTGGTCCTCTGGTAATTTTAATGGCAAAATGACCTAGGTGTGCCCCTGTAAGACCCAAATACTGAATTCTTCATCACCATTGCCAACATAAGAGGAGACCTAAAACTTGACATTGACACATACAATATCTGGTAGTCCAGAAATCAATAAGAGCAGTGACCTGCTTTCAAATGAAAAGCAGGAAAAATCTCTCCCAAAGGCCCTAATGTCTATATGTCCTTCCAGCTAACCACCAATATACAAGAAAAATGTAGAAGCCTCAAACATGATGATAAAATGGACAAAAGTGAAAAAACCACTGGTTTTAAACAAGTATGATTCAGACTTATTTACACTACTACTTGGGGTTTTTTTCATACTGCAGAAGTCAGAAGTGGTCTGGAGTAAATGACAGAGGAGAGAGAAACTGAATGAAAAGGTGTTAAGAAGAGGTTATGGCAAAATCACCTAGCCAGAACAGCACAGTACTTATAGAATTACAGCAGGCTTCTGACTAGAAGTGTGTGAAAAAGCTAGGAGGGTATTTCTGATGTACATCAAACACAGTAAAAGCTGAAGTGAGACCTCAAAGCTCCTCTTCTTTTCTGAAACAGGTTATGAATTTAATTATGCAGAAACAGAACTGGTATGTGCATGTCATCTTCTGAAGGTCTTGAAGATCCCTCCTAAAAAAATGATTCCTTTACAGTAGCAAAGCCTCCAACTCCAAAGAGTTTTAAGTATGCTAGTGCTTGCTGTTCTCCCTTCACTGCAGACTCCAGCTCCTCCCTGAGTCAGAGCGAATGCAATTCTTTAAAACAAACAAGTACTGTGACAATATGTTCATTCTTTCCCAGGGTTTATTGCCAATTTCAAAAACCTAATTGCTGTTGTGAATCCCAAGGATATCCAAACTGAGTGGAATGAAAAGTAACATTTTCCCCTCCTCTATTCTCTCCCTAATTCAGCTGCAGATTTTCTCCCTTGCTAATGCAAGTATCTGTTGTGGAGAATTTCTCTTTTAAAATAAAACCAAAAGTATCTCTTGATTTCCAACATGATTGTTACAGATCAACACCAATTCTGACTTTGTATTTGATATTAGCATTGCTCTTTAAAACAAATTTGGTAGTTTCTCAGCAGTAGCATCACATTTATTTAATGCTTATTGACAGGCAGGTCAATAGCCAGTGACTTTTTTTTTTAATGACTGTATTCTTTTGTTCTCTTTGCAGTACCCACAAGGACTTGAATGACAGAAAGTTCATTTTTCTTCGAATGAACATCTGATTAGAGTAGCCCATGCTTTACCCCCCTTTGGGAGACATGCTGTCAGCCAGCAAAGCCATGGTGGTCGTGGTAGCTGTCACTGCATATCCAACAGCTGCTCCGTTACACATTCCCTAACCTGGCAAGAACCGTGCCGTGGAGATTCTGCCGCTTTTCCCCACCCTGGCTCTGTGCTGCCCTGGCCCCGTCCCTCCAGCAGGCAGGCTGGCCAGCAGCTCTGCCTGCAGCTGCTTCCCACCCTGCTAGCGCTGGTTCCCCACAGCAGGAGCTCTCCCAAAGGTGCTTCCTATGGCCTTGGCCCTGGAGAGTGAGTGTCACCCCACCAAGGAACCAACTCCTAGGCTGTAAGCTTGCGGCTCCCTAACCTGCTTGGTACTCACAATGTGCAGATAGTGGCACACTGTGGGGTCTTTGCTGCACCAATGGAAGGAAATTCTGGGGGAAGAATTAAGCTGAAGTAGACATTTTGAATTATTTGTGTTCAAGGCAGAACATGGCTTGATGAATATAAAGCCAATTAAATGGACTTCGTATGTTGCCCCAATATCAAAAGAATTATATCGGTGCAGTAGCCATGCTCTAGTTGAGTGTTAGCTCAGAACACGGGCTAGGTAAGACAGAATTCAATGCAAATTGCATTCAATAGATGGATGCCCTAACCATTACCTGCAAGTCATTTCAGTTTAATGCTAAAGAGTTCAAAATGTTGTTTTAACTACACAAACTAGGTACCATAACATTTCTTTGGAACAATCCTTTATATTTCAATCTTTATTGAAGATGTGATTAGAACACGAATAGAGCTTAAACTGCCACCACAGCTGGCTACATCTTCCTAGAGAAACTTGAGCAAATGCTGGGTGTCCTGGTTAGGATTGTATTCTAGGTCTCTCACATATGAGTAGCTCTGTGTTCCACAATGAAATCCAGAACTGAAATCAATGTGAGACATTCTTAAACATCATACTGTTCTAGAAACCTGAAGGTACAGCAAATGGCTTTAATTTTTTTTTTTTTAATTAACAGTCCTGCTTGTGCAAACCATACAGAGCTTTAAAAAATTAAATTCAAAATTTTCCCTAATTTTTGGCTAACAAAATTGTGAGTCAATTCAAACAATATGAGAACTGAATTACAATGGTACTTATGTACCATTAATATTAATATCTACCATCCTTTTTGTTAAAACACAAATGTATTTAAATACTTGTAAAAGGTAGCATCAATGCATATATGGTATTTTTAATGACATTCCAGGTTCTGGATTCCTTTTCACTGTGAATTAATGTGTAAATGGCTAAGCAGTGAATATGAAGTGACTGTAAAAACTGCATCTGCAGAAACTGCAGTTCAGCCACACACCTGATTAATATTGTACATCTGTCAATGGTGGTACAAGATCAGATGTCACTCATCAACCAAATCTTTTTATATAAAAAAGTAAATCAAAATGTTCATGAACAACAAAGAATGGCAAGAAAGGCAATGAATACAACAAATTTGGAGACGAATTGTGTTGAAAACAAAATTATATTAATGAACTGAAAGACAGTGGATGACAGTATAACCGAGTCTGAAATTGGAACCCTAGCAAGAATAGCATTTGCCAGAGATGATGGATAAAGTTTTCCACATACTGCTTCTTTGCCTCCTAAAATTGACAAAAGCGATCCTTATGCATTGCAAAAGGCCAAGCTGTCATATTGTAATAGAGAGCAAAAGAATAAAAATATTTTTCTATGCATGATATACTGATGTAAGAAAAGACATAACATTAAGATACTGTACTTATAGTATATATTTCTCAACTGAAAAATCAAGAAGTACAACAAGAAGGTGGAAGAAGCACTTGTTAGGAGCCCAGTAAAAACATACCAAAAAGCCCTGTAATTCTCTATGGGTGCCACCATTTCTCCATCTAACTTAGCTGTCTCCATTTTGTTAGGATTTCCTCCCTGAGGAAATCAATACCAAGCAATGTAAATTTCCACATCTTAAAATTTTCTTTCATAAGCATCAAGAAAGGACCCTCAGAACAAAGAGAACTTGTATTTCTATAGATGTCAGCACAGCATACAGACAGTGAAAAAGAATTATTCTGACATTCCAAATGCAGTGTTTCTTTAGAACTCAGGTTAAAATCTTGCTGTTACTCCTAATCTGCTGCTTTGCATCAGAAAACCATGAAATTCAAACTTCAACTTCCCTTTCTACAGCTTATCCCAGCATGGGAATTGATTCATCACACACTGCAATCAACTTTTTGGTACTTAACTGAATACAAATTACAATACTGAGGGAGATTTATGTGTTTGTGTCATAGAACACAGTGCTCATGAAAAAAAAGTTGGTTTATCCACTGCAGGGATTCAGTTACATTTCCAAATACCCATTCAAAATAAAGTGCAGAAAGATAGAGAGGATGGGCTTTATAATTGTTTTCTCTGCCTCTTTCTCTATGTTTCTTTAAGTAATTGCTCATTTTTAAAATGATTGTTTTCCATTTATCTCAATCTTTTGACTTACCAGAAATACCAAATTTGCTCTACCATAATTTTGTTGTAGATCTGCTGGGAAGTCTCAGAGATGTTATGAACCTTACTGAAAGTTTAGAGCACTGAATATTATATTCTCTATAATGCGAATTAGTCACTGAAATTAAATAAAAGGTGTTATGAAAAGTGGGGAGGAGGGAAAAAACCCAAAAAAACTCCAAGAAAGAATGAATTTGAAAATACCTGACAAAAATCCCTGCTTTTCTGAGTTAACACTTAGTCCCAGTTATGTAAAAACATGACAGAAAGCTAAACATAAAGGTACACTTTCTTTTGACACATCCCCATTCAACCATGTCTGATGCTATGCTCCTTTCTAATTCTGTATAAGTCAGAAAGAGAATCAAATATCTGTATATATGAAACTTTTACCACCTTTCACAAATATTACCAATATATAGTGGTAACAGATATGCAGTAGATGTCCTCATGCTAAATATGACATTTGTAATGTCTTCTTCCTCTGTCCTTATTCAATTCTGCTTGTTTGGCCATTTCAGTTGTTTATACTGAAAGATTTTTAGAATAGATATGCTAACAATACCTCAGAAAACAGACTCAAATCCCTCATACTGATGTTAATAATGCACAATGATCAGAATAATGCTGAATAAATAGTAAATAATAAAAACAGCAAATTCATAATCCAACATTGCATCTTACTAGGAGAAGTTGAGAAATATGGGATACACTTTAACAATCTATTTAATTGGAGAGCAAAGACAGAGCTATGCAATCCTAAATTGTAGCATCTATATTCAACTCCCAGTTTCAGTTTGCCCTAAATTAAAATTGTTACCATTGTAACTGAAGTTTCAGAACTTTCTAGCACTTTCTAGATCTTAAAAGACTTGCTTTACTAATTTTGCCAAGGGTTTCTATTGAATATCTATTTCTGCATCAAGCTTCAATTACATTACATTATATGACGACATACATGTCCTCATATAATTTTCAGTTGTGAGTAAAGCAAAGGACATGGTTAATCAAATGCTTTGCAGCAAAGTATTTCAATGTAGAAGTTGTCAGGCTCTTATGGCCTCCTAAATGCAACTGGAATCAATGGGATAAATCCCTCGGATTTTCACCTGGATTCTGTGTATTACAACATGTCACATTAATCAGTCCAAATCATATCTCATGATTCTTTAGACAACACTATGGTTTGACACATCAGCAGCAACCAACCCTTGCTGCACCTCCATCAACTAGCCATCAGAACTGGAGTCACACAAAGCCTGTATTACTTAGGTATGCAAATATCCCAGGTAGGGAATTAGGTACAAACCAGAATCAGATTGCAGGGAAATACATGTTGAGAGCTGAGTTTTCAAATCAGATCTCCCCTGCATTCAGCGGTCAACACTGAAGTGAATGTCAGCAGATGAAAGTACAGCAGCTATAAAGCCACACCCAGCAACACAAAACAGAACATGAGAAAGGGAGATGAGGGCAGAAATAACATTTACTTGCAGGTACAATGAGAATTTATCTCTCAGCTCAAAAATATGGGACATTATAATTTCACTGCCTTCACCAATACCTTCACCAGTACCTTCCTGTACTCAAAAACAATTGCCTAACTGCACAACATAGATAAGATTCTAGGAACAAAGAAGTTGATTTTCAAAGCAATGGATGAACACAAAGAAGCATGTAAGACTTTTTTCTCCTTACTGAATTTCAGGTTATCAAGTTTTATGACTGCAAATTCTTACTCTTGACGATATCCATATCTCAGTAACTAAAACCTCAGAATCAGTGCTGGTCAGTTGAGGTTCCTTAGCAGAGCAGTGTTAAACTTAAAGTCACATTGAATTTTTCAGACTGGTGAATATAGAGAAGCTAAGTGTTCAGCGTTATTATTGTTGCATCACTCTTATGCACCTAAAAACTAAAGGGGAGGGAAGAGATTTTACAAAAAAACATGTTCTGACCATATCTGTCACGGTAGAAAAGCATCTCCCCCAAGCCACATTCTGTTTATCAGACTTTAAGTGAGAAGTTTGAATTAGAAACAAATGCAGTATACATATTTAATTGTAAATGTTAAGGAAAAAAATCCCGGCATCTCAGATTGTATTTTTTATTTCATGGAGAAAAAGACAACCAACCAAAGACTTCATAAGTAGGTATGCAAATATAACATCATAGATAATTACATAACACTATCCTACTGTAAATCTAGTTGGATAGGTGTGAGGATTTACTGTAAGTTAAATACTGAGAGCTTGGTGCATGCAAAAAGAAGCCATCTGCTGACAAAAAGATTTTTTGAGATAGCATCAGGATCACATTCAGCAATTACATTCTTTTCTTTTTCATTTCAGCATCCTTCTCTACATACATTAATAAGTAGCTTTTGTTTCATCACTTCTTCTGTCCCGATGACTCAGATCATTTCCAATGATGACAATCCAAATGTAGAAGCATGGATTGTATTTAGGCTTAATTTCCTGAATTATGAGTAGTGTTACGATCTCAAATAATCTGAATGGACTGTAAATTGAGGAGCTTGATCTTCAGATCTCTACCACTAGCATTCCTCCACAGTGCCAGGCAAACTTCTTAAGCTCTTTGTGATTTTTTTTCCTATCTCTAAGGTTCTTTGTGGTTTAGAGATGAAAAAGCAACTACTGCAGTTGAACTTCAAGGCAGAATGGTGATCCTACGTTACAGGATGGTGTGCCCTATGAGAAGCAAACACTTCCAGAACTAAAGAAACAGACAATGTCTCTTAAGAGGCTCAACCAGCAGTTAAGAGGATTTGTATCTCTAAGCAGGGATTTACTAAACAAAATGAGTATGTACAAATAAGACTAGCACTCGAACAGGACTCACTATGTAGTGCATTTCAGCTGTTAAAAGCTCACTCTTTCTTTTTCTGTGCTTGTAATACAACTCCTGACACCAAGGGTGGAGCTGTAACCTCTGTCTGCATTAAAGAATGGATTGGAAAGTACCTTACAATTTCAGAGCTTGCCTCCATAGAGGTGTTCTCTGGTGTGGCACAAAAAAACCCAAACAAATTAAAACCATACCAAGGTGTGATTTGGAAATATCCAGGCTAGTACCAATGAAAAGACAGCAAGAGGGCTCTTGTGCCAGCTCCCACACCTAGAGGACTGCACCACACAGTGGTTCCTGCGGCCTAGAAGCCACATTGAACACTGAACCACTTCTTTTTAAACATTTCTCATCCAGGATGAGAAGGCACATAAAAAAATGGGAAAGGGTGAAGCAAGAGACGTAGCTTTTCAAAGAATATCACGAACAGAAATAAAACTTGTGACTGGATGCAGAGCTGCAAGGAGGGAAAATGAAAATCCTAAGCTCCAGTAATGACTCAAATAAGTTGGTAAACAAAACTTGCTATACAAGTGAGAGTCACTCTATAGTGGTTGTGAATGTATTCAGACAGAAAAGCATTTTGACCACAGCCTGAAAAGTAACTGTTCTTGTCAGCAAGGTAAATCAAATCATGAAAGTCTGCTTTGTTTTGGTGGCGGACCTTCCCTTCCTTTTATACTACTGAACTAATAATACCTAAACATCTTAATGACAGTCAAGTGATCTACACCTGCTATAGAGTTTATAACTTTGGGATGCATCCATATCTGTTGATATAAAAGAGAATTTGAATTTTTAGGAAACAAAAGCCAGTGAAAGAGTGTGCTCTTGTGTGCAGACTTCAGAAAAGGAACTGAACTGTTTTTTATTCTGCCAATCAGATCTAGTAGTGACTGGCAAAAAGAATTATTGTTTGATGCAATTTTTTTTACTTGAGCAGATGGCCAGCTCCCTATATATAACTTCAGTGACATCTTGCTAGAGACAGCAAGTTTTGGTAGTCACCTTGATTAGATGGTCTCACCTGCCCTGAAACTTGAGTGGAAAGGTTTCATTCGTGGTGAAGTGTAAGAAACAGTCCACAGGACTCAAGACTTCTGCAGTATTTTCACAGTGAGGGCACTGGCACTGCACTGCTTTGGCCTCTCTCTTGCTCTTAAAGAACAACTGGCATGTTGCTAGGTGGCAAGCTCTGTGGTGGTGGTGCCAGTGCCTGCACTGTGAAAATACTGCAGAAGTCTCATGTAACTTGACAGGCTTGACAGGCTGCAGGTTCAGAGGTCTGCAACATACTAGCATCCACTAATATTCAGAACAGGCAGAATTAGAGACTCATAAGACAGGGCACAACTAGTTCAATATGCCTAATGCTTCTTCCTACAGTAATAGACTCTGCTGTAAAGACCTCCTATCCTTAAACATATGGATGGGTTTAATTCTGTGGGGGAATAAATACTGCAATAAAAAATGCTGCAACATGTATGACAGAAAGACACTAAAACTCCTCCTTTGTGTTTTTCCCTCTTGTGGAAAATGTCTCAAGTCAGTGAAAATCTCAGATGGCAATTGCAAATAAGGCCCTCAACAACTTTGCAGTGACTTCAATAAGAGTACGTTCCCTCCAGAAAAGAAGGAAATGTTTCTTTGATTCTAAATATTCTCATTTAAAGCTCTCCCACATCTCACACCTATGAATGAATGTATTTCACATGGGTAAGCTTAGCAAAGAATCACAACTCTTTACTGGAAGTTATATTTCATGAAACAAGATCAAAAACATCAACAGTGAACAAACATGTCAAAGAGGTGCCATTTGAAAAAAAGCCTTTGAACTCATTTCACCAAGCTATTGTTTAAAAATAAAAAATCACACCTGTGTGCAGACAGATAGATTCTCTTTATCTGATAAGAACAAAGTGGGGGGACTCATGGGATAGATAATTAATCTCTATTGCTACCTATAGTTCCTTTGTTAACACTGTCTTGGTTGAAGTGTGAAAATATGTTCACACTTTGGAAAACGGGTGATTAGCTAATCAAATGACAATATAAATCTTACAAACACAGAAATTACTGTAACCTAACACTATTTCTGACTATATAGGGGTTTTAAAATTTTATAAGAAAAACATCCTCTCAAGCACCCTTCAAGACTATAAGGGAAGCTATCATATCTTCCCTACTGTAACAATCAGTGCTGAAATTGTAACCACCATCCCCAGTCTATTTCCACTACAGCAACCAGTATTTTACCCTCAGGGAATTAATTGCAGGGAGTATTTTCTTTGCATAGACAAGTTCCAAGAAACTGTGACAGAGAGATGACATAAGCAGCACCGAATAACCAGGGGCACTAAGCAGTAGCCACTGCTCTATTAGGGCCCTGTTAGGTAGCAGTTGTGTGTATTAAGTACTCCTGGTCTTACACCAGTGCCCCAGGAGATCCCCCAATTAAGCAAGTTTGCTGGATAAGTGTCTCGGTTAAACGAAGCATACAGCACGAACTTGTATCAAAGTGCTACATGGCAAAAGCCCCACACATTTCAGCACAGCTTCACAGGGCTGCCCAAGTTGTGTAAGATTCATACTAAAAAAGACCTGACTAAACACAAATTGCATACTCCAGACTGTCATTTCAAAACTCTCTCCTGGGATAAGATACAAGTTAGACCTCATGTTTAAGGAAGACCCACTTTGCACTTTTTTTTTTTTTTTTTAATGAAACTTTCCCTTTATACCCTTGGGTGCTCCTAAAGGATGGAGTTCATTTCACAGGCACTTCCACATTAATGAAGGAAGTGAATTTATCTTCATATAAGTCAATGATCTCATTAACATCAAGACTGTATATAAAAGCATGAAGAACATGTATTTATGAAGTGTTTTGCTTTTTTTATCTGTGCTACTAAAATTCTTGATATGGAACTAAACACTTCACGTCTCTCACACAGTAATTTCCTCTCTTCTGGCCATGGAAACTGTTCTGCTTCTATTCACTCAAGCTGCTGTAAGAAAATAATTTTCCTGTGTCATTGAGTCAGCCATTGTGCCACTCTCTGGGATCACTGCACTCCCAAGTCAGACACAAGATATTTATCCTAATTTAAAGCCCTTTGTGGACAGTTTCTACCTTACTGTCTTGTGGCATTCCTTCTCTGCATAATGTCAGTCCCATCAGACAGCTTATCTGTCAAGGTAACACTTTCTCTGATACTTTCTCATTTCTGATACTTTCTACTAGCCCCAAATAGCATGAGATTGTTATCAGACTCACAGCTGCATATGCCTTCCCTCAAAAACTATTTTTGACCCTCAAATCTCCAGAACAAAGTTGTTCTATCAACTTTTTTTTTTTCCTTCGTATTTGTTCTGATTTCCTCAACCTGTGTCTTGCTCCCTTTTACACTTCTCAGTGTTCATCATTCTTATCTGTCAGACTTGGAAATAAAACTCCCAGAAAGTCCTGTTCCTGCTTTCCAGACCTGCTACCGGACGAAGCAGCAGCAGCAGAGGACAACTTCTCCAAGCTACAAAGCTATTGCACATTTATTTTTGCATGTACCGTTTCCAAAAAAGAAGCAGCAAAGTTCTGGCCTGAAACTGATCAAATTAGCACAATGCATGGAGCATGTAAGTTCAAATATCTCCATCAGTAAAAGAAAACTTCAGAGGTCTAATTTTGCAGGGCATATAGAAACATGAGCCAAGAGTTTAAGAGCAGCAAAAATTATTAACTTAAATAATGCCTTTTTAAAAATACTCAACTTACTTTGAAAGCATACATTTCCCCTTTTTTGGCTCTTGAAAGCTCCTCTTTGTATCATGTGTTTACTTGTATTTTCTCTTTGCAGATTATATAAGAATTCTTTGCAGATTGGCTGGCATCTTTTTTTTTTTTATTTTTAACACTCTCTTCCATTCACTGCAGAAGTGACATAGCTAAAATCCCTTAATAAAACAAATACAAATAAATTGACATGTTGCATTTGCATGGCTTTGTTCAATTAAAATTCTCAAAACGGTTTGGAAACATTAACTGAAGTGGTATAATTTAAAGTTACAGAAAACAATTGGAATACTTACATTTTACTCTAAGGAATGAGATCAAACATGTGGTTAAAAAAAGAAAAGCATAAAGGCACTTAATGGTATAAAGCAAAGATGCTCTAGATCAGTAAGGCCAAAAGCATTCGTGTGGAAGATTTTGTCTACATCATGCTCTACTAATTTCTGTGAATGTATCAACATGAAGAACTTGGCTCTCTCTTAGTGTGGCCTCAAGTTAAAACAATGTATTTCAGAATGAAGAGTCTAAATTTTCATATGGGGAAAATAATGACAATCTGGGGAAAAACTGCACTTGAATTTTGATGGAAAATCATTTAAATAATGAAGAACGTGGTGCTATCTAAATTCCTCCTACCAAATTTTCTAGACTGCTTATTATCTTCGAGACATACAAGGTCTATCTGGTGTTTGGGGAAGGCTCCTGGCCTTGTTGCTTCCCTGAGAATGTAATGTTTAAAACTCACCTTTCCACTGAACAGAAAGTAACAATGCCAGGTAACAGAGGAAATGCTACATTTGGAAGAATTTTTGCAGCCTCCTGTAAGAGGCTACTGCATAAAATGACTGATTTTTCATATCACTTGTCAGTCTAAAATAGTAAAGATAGGAAAAGAGGGTAGGCTTTCCGGAAATTCTGGGTTGTATTTGTTAAAACAAGTCCCAGGTTTCAGGTATGTCTCCTTGCTTCTCATTTCTCTTTATTTCTAGGCAATCATGTTCTTGGGTTTTTAAACACACGATAATTTCTGGCAATTTATCACTTTTTTAAATTTATCATTTGACTCCATGTTTTGTGTCCCAAAGTGGTTATTCTTGCCTCATTCAAGCGATCACTAAAGGTTGGTCGTTTAAATTTATTGCAAACTCCTAAATAAGAGTTGCAGATGGAACATTAGATTTCCTTATTCCTCCTTCAGCCGCACCGCTGTCACAGTGTGATGGTGACACAGTGACACCAGGTACTACTGAAAGAACCTCTTGCCTACTAACTGGGAAGCTCTTTTTGTGGTCAGTCACCGATAAAAACAGCCACCATGAAATTCATTTGCCAATTCAAGTCCTTGCTGTGGAAGCCTCAGGCACCTCAAGGGCTGGAGGATGTGACACCAGCCCCTGTGAGAGGCTGCACACACACAGACACACACACAGGCTTCCCTGAGGTTCCCCAGGAACCTGGTGCTCAGCACCCAGGCCTGAAAGGAGCCCAATTCTGGGCTTCTCAGTAAAAGAGAGACACGGAGCTCCTGGGGTGCATCCAGCGGAGGGCAATGAGGATGAGTGGGGGACTGGAGCATCTCTCTTATGAGGAAAGGCTGAAGGAGCTGGGCCTGCTCAGTCTCGAGAAGAAACATCTGACAGGGGACCTTATCAATGCATATAAATATCTAAAGAAGGGGTGCCAAGAGGATGGACCCAGGCTCTGCTTGGTGGTGCCGAATAGGACAAGAAGCAACAAGAAGAGTTTGATGCACAGGAAGTTCCACTTGAACATGAGGAAGAACTTCTTTACTATGTGAATGACCATGTGCTGGAATGGGTTGCCCAGAGAGGGTGCGGAGTCTCCCCCACTGGAGATACTCCAGAACGATCTGGACACAATCCTCTAGGATGACCCTGTTTGCACAGGTAGGTTGGACCAGATGACCCAACTGCGGTCCTTTTTCAACCTGACCCACTCTGCGATTTTGTGATCCCTCGGTGACTCACATGGTACGAGCCCACCTAGGGCCCCTCGGCGCCGCTCACCGCGCCGGCGGCTCAGCCACACTGCCTCAGGGCCGCCTCAGGGCCGCCGCCCTGCCCACCTGCCCGCACCCACGGCACCCTTCGCCCTCAGCGCACCCGCCCCCGGTCTCCGCCCGACGCGGGGAGGAGCGGCCGGAGCGGCCGGGCTGTGCCGCGCCTGCGCCGCAGGGCCGGGGCAGTGGCGGCGCACGGTGTGCGCAGCTGCCGCCGCTGCGTGGGGCCGCAGATGGAGCCTCCCCCCGGCGCCGCAGGTAGGGGCGGCCGACGGGCGGGCGAGCGGGAGGGAGGGAGGGAGGGAGGGGAGGAAGGAAGGAAGGAATGGAAGAAAAAAAGAGGGGGGGAGGAAGAAGGGAGGACGACGGGGCGGCAGAGCACCCCCGCGACTACTCACTTCACCCCCGCCCTCCTCTCGCCCACCGCCGCTCGCCTCGCTAAGGCTTCCTGTGGGAAAGCCCCGTCGCTTTCCGCTGGCCCCTCATACGCGCCGGAGGGGGCAGTGGCCTGGGCTGCGGCGCACCGCCGGTGGGTGCTGGGAAGGGCCACCCTGGGGGACTCCGGCCCGGCCTCCGCGAGGTTCCCGGCGCACTGGGGCGTCCCCGCCGCCCTCATCGGGCTCCCGCCGCCGCCTCGCTCCTGCCCGCATTGCCGCCCTGCTGCTGCTGCCGCCGTGACCTCCAGCGCCAGGATGCGAGGCGAAGGCAGCTCCGGGGTGTCCAGGCACCCCTGGGTGCCTGCTGGAGCCTCTCTGGCTGTGTAACAAACGTAAAAGCAAAGTAACAAGATTATGTGGTCCCCGGCTTCGTCCTACCGAGATTTTGTCCGAATGGTTACAGACACGTGTCTGTACAGGAGTGAATGTAAGCCTCTGGCCTTTATACCCATGTAGAGTTTGCTCATTGTGCCCAGAGTTCCCGAGTCAGGTGCCTTCGGCTTGGTGTCTTACAAGGCCATTCCCTCCAGCTAATGCAAGGTGTTAAGTCTCCCGTACGAGGTGGTGACTTGCAGTGGTCGTGGCTGTGCATCTCGGCCCCTGCTGCCTGTGGCTGCTTCTCTAAAAGCCAAAGGATGCTGGCCGAGGCCAGGCTCTTGGTTTCTGATGGAAGCCTGTCCTGGACCTGGGTCTTCAGGCCTTGCAAACAAAGTGTTCATAGACTAGTCAAGTTCTGGGTTTATTGATTGTATTCTCTAAGCATTGATCTGCTACTCAGTTAAGAAAACGTTATAAAGCTTACCACGTCATTTCAAGTGGTGGATGTTCATCTGCAGCGTAATTTTACTTCCCAGTTGTCCTTTGGAAAAAGCCTAGTTATTACAGTAGTTAATTCACAGATTTACAGAATATTCTGAGTTGTAAGGGACCCACAAAGTTCATCAAGTTTGACTCTTAAGTAAATGGTTTATATTGGGACCAAACCCACAACCTTGGTGTTATTAGCAGCATGTTCTTACCAGCTGAGCTAAATCCAGTGATTCAACCTGTTGTGATTTCAGTGCAAAAAGCATGGAACCAAACACTTAAGTCATCAGCATATTGTGTTCCCTATTTATCTATATAATGACATTAATTAGCTGTCCCTCTGAAACCATCTTGTGGTTCTATGTTAGCTGTGGTAGGACTGCTAAGGGTGTACTTTGGGTCCCTGCTATGTGACACCAATACTGAGATTCATCTCCTGAGCAGTGGCATTGCTTACTGACACCTCTGTAAATCTGCTACCTTGTTACCCACTTTTTGCCTCCCTCTCCCCCGCTCCCCAACAGTTTCTGGCTTATGCAGCTCTGTTGAAAACCTCAGAATGAACTAAAAGTGGAGATGTCTAAGTGAGGTAGCAGACAAACTGGAACAAAAGCTGCAAGAGGTGTGTGAGCTGCCCTTTTTGTGTTAGTAAGGTGTTAACCCAAGTACCCTGGTGTGGTAGGTTTTAATGTCATCCTTGTTAACTGCTTCTTGGGTCATATACCAGAAAAAAGAGGGAGGAACACAGTTCTGTAAATTGTTACCTTGACTGATACTTCATTTTATGGCCACAAAAGACACAAGTATTCTCATGGCTTTGAAAGGCAGTAGGGAGTGAATATCAAGGAGTCCTCTGAAGCTCAGATTGTAGAATCTGTGAATTATATTGTGATTTGTATAGGAGGAGTTTTTTGATAGCCATAGTTTGGGAAAAAACTGTGGTTGTGTCATTAGGTGATTATATCCAATAGATAAATAGGTGGTAAACATATTCACAAGATTTTATGTTCATAAAATCACAGATTATTCTGAGTTGGAATAGACCCGCAAGAATCCTCAAGTCCAATTCTTGGCCCTGCACATGACTTCCCCAAGAATCACACCATGTGCCTAAGTGTGTTGTCCAAATGCTTCTGCAACTCTGTCGGGCTTGGTGTTGTGAGAACTTCCCTGGAGACCTGTTCCACTGCTCAGCCACCATCTGGGTGGAAAACCTTTTCCTGATATCCAACTTAATAAACCTCTCCTAGCTCAGCTTAAAGCTTCTGCTTTTCCCCTTGTGAGAAAGCTGTAGACTGCAGTGAGGTCTCCCTTCAGTCTCCAGGTGGAACAAACAAGTGACCTCAGCTGCTCGTTGAGTGGCTCTAAGCCCTTCCTCTCATCTAGGCCCCTCACCCACTTTGTAGCTTGCCTTTTGATGCTCTCCTAAAGTTTTATATCCTTCCTGTATTGTGGTGCCCGAAGCACACAGGACCAGGACTTGAGGTGAGGCCACCCCAGTGCAGAGCACAGCAGCACAATCCCCTCCCTTGCCCAGCTGTGATGCTGTCCCTGATGCCCCCCAGGACAGGGTTGGCCCTCCTGGCTGCCAGGGCACTGCTGACTCACGTTCAACTCACCATCCACCAGGACTCCCGTGTCCCTTTCTGCAGTGCTGCTCTCCAGATGCTTTTTCCCCAGTCTGTCTGTACATCTAGAATTGTTCCATCCCAGGTGCTAAACTGTGTCAAACTTCACATGGTTGGTGATTGTTCAGCCCTTAATTTGTCTAGGTCTTCCTGGAGGGTCTCCCTGCCTTTGAGGGAGTCAGCAGCTCCTCCCAGTTTAGGAAAACCTTTTACTATTTTGTTTTATCCTTCGCCGGATGAACGCTGCAGCCCAGTGTTGAATTTAATTTTTGTATGCAGCACTTCCAAAGCTGTGTAGGGTGCTGTTTTTAGTAGTAGAGGCCATGAGTTATGAGAAAGCTCATTTTATTTTTAATGTGCACTTGGTTATAGCTGTCGTTTTCAGGTGGTGATGTTTGGATCCCTAGTTGAAGAGTCACAGATGTGTAAAGTGGAGTCATGGACAATAGGTGAGATAGACAATACAGGTTTTGGTACCTATCCTTGACATAAGGCTTAAAAGCAGAGGATCTGGAGACTGATTTGATATTTTTCCTAAGCTACTTAACATGTCTATTCCTTCATGTCAGGTGGAAGTGTAGGTTGTTAAATACAGCAGCAGTTTTATCAGTGGACCGAGAAAATTTGGCTTGCAGAATGGATGTGACTTGTGTTTCAAAGTGGTAAGGGCAGTAAGACTAGAGCTAGAAGAATACACTGAAAAGAATTAAATTATAGCTTCAAAAGAGAGAAAGGATAAAATAATGGGGGATAAAGCAATTTTGAGTTTAAAGGGAAAATGTAGAAGTAAAAGGAAAAGTTGCTTTTCAGCTGTTCTTTTTCAACTGTTAATTAAACTTCTTTTAGGTAAGTTTTGTGATTAATAACGTAAGTTTCCAGAATAACATCTGCAATCCTTGTGTTAATGTAACTGAAAGCTTTTAGCCTTGTCACCCCATGCTCTGAGACTTAAGAGAACACTGGTGTGTTTTGATCATATCCCTGAGTTAGTTTCCAAGATGTTAATTCATTCATATTGTATGTATTGATGGTTCAGAAGTCAAAGGTAGGCTTGTTTTTTATTGTTTTTTTTTTTTTTTTTTTTTTTTTTTTTTTATTTTATTTGTCTCTTAATTCTTACTTCCAGTTAAAGAATTAAAAAAAAATGCAGCAAGAATGGTATTTGGTCCTGTTATTCACAAGCCCTGCTCTTCATTTGTGTGTGATGTTCTTTATTTGGAATGAAAGGTGTAAATTTTATCTTGAAAAGAGTGATTAAAGAGCTAAATATTCAAACTCTCAAAGAGTTCGGGCAGCTTTGTTTCTATAATGAAACTTTTATTTGTGATTTACATTGCTTTTCATTACACCTTGTCACATACTTCTGAAAATTAGTAAGGAGGGCTATGTAGTGCTGGAGCAGCTGATTAATGGTATTGGGCGTGGTGGCAAATCTTAGGTAGTTAACACCTCCCTCTTGTAATAACTGGGGGATTTGTTGGTTGTTGGATTTCCCTCCATCCCTTCCCCGTCCATATTGTGTACTTTGCTCTTTCTCTGTCAGATTTACCTCTTAACTCGTCCCTTGTTTCTGGTGCAAATTATTGCACAGTTTCTTATGTCACTGTTTAGCTCTGTTTTATATGATCTATTTGGTTGTACGATTCAGATAGTTTGTGTTTTTTCAGGACCTTTCTCTGTTTCTTACTCTGAGTGGAAGTAAGCATGAATTCTTGGACACCATTCACTGTTAGTTGGAAAGGGCTAAGTAACCCTAACTGTGGAAGAAAGCGGGATTATACACTTGGGACTGATTTCAGACAAGAGGTGCTCAGATGTGGGGCTTGACTTTTTAAGAAGTGTGCAACCCTATCCTGTATGTAGGAACTGAATTGTGTCTGTGCTGTTAGTGTATTTTGGCATCTCAGAAAAACCCCTGGAATTTGTATTTGGCTGCTGAAATCGTGCTGCATGGTGTTTTGTTTAAGTGACAGAGGGTTGTGTTGAGGATTTTGTGTCAGTTACCAAGTGAGGCACTCAGAAGCTTTACAATGGTGGAATTTGGGCTGGCTCTGCTGGTTTAATCCTTGGTCAGTCCACAGCCCTAGTTTTTACTCACTGTGTGTTTTCTGCATTTTGCTGGAATTCTCATCTGTTGTCAGATGGGATTTGAGGCAGGCTGAGGTGTTCCCTTTATAGATAGGTTACAACCTAAGTTTTCCCAACTGGCAGGTCTGTCATACTTGAACAATGGTACAGGCTATGTGTTAATGAAGTTGCATTATTTCCAGTAGTAAATATTAAGTCCTAATCTGTAATTAATTTTCAGGCCCTGTAACTGGATTTGCTGTGTGATCAGCAGTGTAAAAATATCTCCTTGTGTCGGCTTGGCTTTACTTATTACTCACTAGATGTATGAGCATTTGCAATCTGCATGTAATTAACAAGAAAGTGTGCTTTGTCAGGTCTGCTTTTCCTTTTCTTTCTAGGTATTACAGACTTGCTGTAATACAGCCATTGTTCACTTTTAGCAAACAGCATTCTTGTAATCCAGTACTGCCATATTGCAGGAACATGAGCCCCAAAGCAAAATGTAAGATAACAAATTCAGCCAGTGAAAAAGGTGAAAATTGACTTTGAGGTGATGATAGAATGGTGAGAAGTTAAAGCTTTGGAAATTTTCCCTGGTGTTGTCATCCCTGTACTCCATCTTAATTTAAAATGATGTCAGTATTAGAAAGATCTCAAAATCTGGAACTTTTAAAATACAAATAAATTTATTCATATACATTTAAAGGAAAAGAAAAAAGGATACTGCATAGAAAAGCTGCATTGATAAGTTTATTTTTCTTTTAAATCAGGGTTTCAGGATGACAGATCTAGTTTCACTTGGATTATAACACTTCTGTCATTCCATATTGTCCTTCTATACTTTAAAACCTCAGTAGAAACTCAATACATAAGGTTCCAGTTTGGATGCAAACACTGATGTGCGACAGAAATTACCAAACTCAGTAGCATTTCACATATGTATAAAGGTGTTTGTTTGGTCCTGGTCCATCATCTGTCAGTTCACACTGGATGTCTTTGACTGATAAAATTCTTTAACAGGGTAACAGGGTTCTGCAGGGTTTTTTAGGACTGAGGTTTACAAAGCAGGATGCTGAAATTGTTCTGTAGCTTTGACCCTTATTGGTAAAGGCACAGAAGCCCTCCCAAAGGCTACAGGTTTGGATACCTAAAGTATTAATTGATATATCAAATTACAGTTGTAGGAGAAGACTCTTAAGATTTCAGAAACATAAGTTGTTTTTTTTTGTCCCATGACTTTAATGGGTCTGTCTCTAAATGAACTTGTTCTGATGTGTTACTTAGTGTTTTCAAATAGAGGTTTTGAGTAATTGATAATATATTCAATGATACAGACTTTTTGGATAAGTTTCTATGATGTATATGCATAAAAGATTCACATGAATTAACCTAAGAATGGTAATTTTTATTTAATACAACGGGAATAAGTTAGGCAGAATAATGGAGATGAAAATTTTGAGTTGAATGCATTCTTTTCCTGGAGGAGTACTAAGCTCTAATTATATTTGCTTATTCAAAGTACTGTTGTAGGTTCACTAAAACAGATATGATTTTTTTGTAAAAAAAAAAAAAATAATATCTAGAACCAATAGTCTGATTGATGAAAGGAATGTTTGCCAATAAGCAGGCAGTGCTGCTCCTTCTGGTATAGAGAAAAGTTTACTTTTCCAGTGTATTTTTTTAATTAGCTCATAGGCAAGTGTTTTAAAGCAGAACTTTGTAATGAAATAGAGTATTTACCTCACAGAAACAATTTTTACCAAGACGTGAAGAAATTCAATCAATTCAATTTTGCAACTTAGTTATATTATTAATTCTTATTCATTCTCCAAACCATCTCAAGTGTTGTGTGTACTATAGGTCTGCATATGGAAGAAATGACAGAATGGCTGTTAAATTCAAGTTTTAGGTGTCTTGTCATAGATGAAAACAAGATGTTCCCTTCCAGGAAAACAGATTCTTTGCAGTGGAGATTTTCTTTAAATGTGATGTAGGTTAAAGAATGGTAATTCTGCATGCATCTCCTTGGTTTTCTTCCCTTTTCACTTTAGTAACTGCTATTTCTAATGCTAAAGTTCTCATTGATATTTTTTCAAGTTTAATTTCTTAGCTTTAAAAAGAACGGTATCTTAGAAATCTATCTATTCACAATTACTTACCTTTGATGGCAACTGGTAGGAAAAAATATGAAGGTGTAATAAAAAGAGGGTCCCCTTTATGATGCCCTTTATGTTTTCAACCAATCTCCTAAAATAATGAATGTGATTGCTTTTAAAATTTATGTCTTTTGTGGAGTGTTGTATTTTAACTTGGATTCGTGAATCTTCACTGAACTTTCCTACCTCATTTTTGCTAGTAAGGAACGTAACTGATGTTTTAAAGTTGGTAGAACTGGATTTCAAGGAAAACATGAGGTAGTACAGTTGCTAATTAAAATTATATAAAGTTACTAAAACTTTCTCTGTTCTTCATATATACTGTGATTCTTAATGAAAAAGCAATAGTATTTGAAGTACTATTTTGAGCATTTTTTGAATGTGGATAAATAAAAAATCAAGAAAATCCATATTATAGGTTGTATAACTAGAAATGCACATTTCAAAGACAGTTACTGAAATTGCTTGACTCAGTTCTTTTTGGCTGGAGAAAGTGTACTTCTTTAAGGATCTGGGTAGAGCAGATTTTCAGCTTTCCTGAGTAATCTGAGTCCGTGCTACCTGAAGTCAGGAAAGAGGTGAGAGCAGAGCTGTTAAGTACCAGCAGGATGAGGAAGGGGTGAGCAAGTTACCAGCTGTGTTGAATGAAGTGGGGAGATGACCATAGACTTCTCTCAGGACGCTCTTCTAAGAAAGCTTTTGTCTTGGTATCCTTTTCTTGTAATGGTGTTCTAATTAATATGAGAAGCTGCTACAGTCCCTTCTGCTGTTAGGACTGTAAAGCAGCTTTGTATTTCATTCTCCTCTTCCCAAAGGTCTGCTGCCTGCATCACAGCTCTACTCTGTCCTCATGTTGTTCTCAAGGCCATCCTGGGTCCTTTGGTCAGAGGCTAGAAAGTCAGCAAAGTATTTGTCATCTGTTTTCCCAGCTTCCCTACAGAGTGAATTTGATGGGTTCTAGTGGTTGGGATGCTCTTGTTCCTATTAATGTATATAGTTTTTTGGGGTTTGGTCATTTTTAGAAAAATAATGAGAACTATTAAACAGCTGTGGTCGTTGGCCTTCCATGGCAGTAAAGAGCTTTTGCAGCTGAGGGTTTTGATCAACCACAGAAGGCTGTTACTACAACTGTAGTCTTGTGCCCTACAATACTGTACGCAACAAGAGAACCACAAGCACTGAGATTGCCAAACCCCACAGATACTATTTGTTAAAAAAAAACAAGTAACAAATGTTTCTTAGTGATTTGCTGAATAGCGATATCTCCCAGTTTAGTAATCTCTCTCTTTAATTCTTTACACTGGGCTGAGGTTTTATGGAGGACAATTTCTCTTTCACAAAGGTATTCCCCTTTCTGTCTTTCTGTAGCTTTCTCCCCCCCGGCTTTTTTTTTTTTTTTTTTTTTTTTTTTTTTTTCTTTTTTTTTTTTTTTTTTTTCTTTCTGCAAGCTTGTAACTTCTTTAATTGCTCTTCATCTTCTCATCTGTTCCTTGTCCCTAAGAGGAGCATTCTGGAATCTACTGATGAGTCTTTAGGAAACATTCAATAGTTCTATCACAGATTTCTTGCCTGTAGACTTAAATTTTCAAGGGGCTAGTGACTTAGCTGTAACTCCTGGAGGCCTGCATTTGGTTTTAATTCTGGCTAACTTCTGTGTATGTTTTTACAAAATACTTAGTTTTTAGTATTAATAGTATTTAGTCTGTGTTTTGTAACCTTTACTTGATTAGTTGTGTTCATCCATCTGTCCCTCATAATGTTTGAAGGTACTTGGAAATATCATCAGAAAGTAAGATAAGGCTAAAATCTCAGAGTATTAAATTGATCTATCAAAAATGCCCTAGTTTGGGCTGGCAGAGAGAGGAGAAGCAGCTGCTGCTAGCATTTGTCTGGCCCTCTGGAAGCTGAGGGGTAACGTGGTGGTTCACTTTGTGGCAGAAGGCCATGGTCTCCTCAAACAGCCTACCCAGAAGACCAGGAAGAGTATGTGGAGGATGTGGGTGGGAACCAAAGGTATCAGCTTTCAAATGCAGGAGGCAAACTGTAGGAAAATATGTTTCTTACTTGTCTGGGAATAATGTTTTCGTGATGAAATAAAATAGAAGACTGTTGAAATGCAGATTCTTCTGTAAGGACTAGTCTGCAGCAAATCTGGTATTGGAGTAAGAATTACCTTTCTTAATGCAGAATGGTGAACTTGCAAAAGTGGAAAAAATGTTTTTATTCTGGAAACGGTAATATAATTGAAAAAAGGCAAAAGGAGTTGATGGTTTTACATCATGGTCGTGTCATGTTTTTTGATGAAATCTTGCTTCTGAGGTGTTCTTTGAAGGTTCTTGCTATGTATGTTACTGCAGAGATAAATAGCTTGGATTGATGATGATCTTGCAAGTGCTTGTACTTCAGTATCAGAAATGCAGGTACTTTGCATGTGAACATTTGCTTTAGCTGGTATATGCTATTTTTAATATTTCTGCCTTATTTTTCTGAAATATTTTGTATAAATGCTAAGGATACTGGCTTCAGTAAAGTGTTCTAAGGTTGTTGAAAGAAAATTGCTGTAATTGTAATGCAATGGATAGTTTAGAGTCAAGGAAGAATATTCAAATACTTAAGATGTTCCGGTTGAAACTCACAAGTAAATACAGTACTGCCCAAACTGAATATCTGCATTTGAGTTATTTGGAGTGGTAGTTGCACCCAGAGCCTGAAACTTAGACAGTATAAGATAATTAAAATTGCTTGGGCATAGAGTCACTTAGGCTAGGTTTAACACCATCAAGCCCAACCATTATTAAGCACGAAATATTTTCTAATAAAAATACAAAAGCAAAATCCTGTAAATATAAACATTGTAAAATTAAAAAAAAAGTTACTGATACTTCATCATAGAGATTCTTTTAAAAAATGTAGATGAGTTTATAAATAGTCTTTACTGTCGTTTCCTTTATACTGTTGTATAATTACCTTTGAATTACTGTTGTAGCTC
The DNA here is from genome assembly GCA_016584745.2 of Phylloscopus trochilus trochilus. Classification (NCBI taxonomy): domain Eukaryota; kingdom Metazoa; phylum Chordata; class Aves; order Passeriformes; family Phylloscopidae; genus Phylloscopus; species Phylloscopus trochilus. Next base: position 39,998,882 of record WQNJ02000546.1, read on the forward strand.
TCTTCTCTCATACTGGATGCTGCCCAGTGTCCTGATGTGCCCTCTCCATCCTGCATTTTCAGCCTCTGTAGACTTGATAACATGGGACTAAAAAGAAGGAATTTGCCTGGAGCACAGTTGTGTCGTGGTTCTGGTTGCACTGGTGTTAACACCAGTGGAGCTATCCTTGCTCTCAGTCTTACGCTCCTTTTCTTTTGAATACTCAAAGAGAAGATTGGGTGTTTAACTTCAGAGAAAACCCAACAATCTTTTTGACTGTTCTGGGCTATCAGGGAGGTCCTCTCTTTTGGGGTTTCTTTTTCTTTGCTTGCTTACTTGTTTTTTTTTCCAGGTGGCCCTGTGTCTTCTTCCCTTTCTAGGCTTTAGTTCCATTCCTATCCATTTCTCTGTCAATAGCAGGATAGCTGATCCTTGCACTGGGGCCCTGTGCTTTGTCATTGTTAAAATTGTGGATGCTTCTGGCCAGCTTTGCCAGCAGAGCAAAGCTGTTCTTGCCAGGCCCTACTACATTTCTATGTGTGCTGTGGTGTAAAAGTTGAACCTGTGCAGAGAGCCAAGGGTTGGACTTGATCCTTGTATGCCCCTTCCCAGTCAGGATATTCTATGATACTAATTAAGGGAAGTAGTTAAGTAGATCTAATTACTCCAAAGTGTAAATCAGCTGAGACACGCTTTTTTTACATGTATTTGAGTCGGTTTCTGTTTTGACCTGCTCACTCACTGTGTGGTTAGGTGCATAATAATGATGATGTGATGGGAATGAGTGAGGGTATATGTGACTGGTAAAACTTCCCTTTTGGTGACAGGTGGCAACCCAATTGCTTAACTGCATCTGCATTTGTACTCTGTGTACTCCAAGCACCAGTACAGCCAAGTTGAGTTTAGAAAATGAAAGTGTGAGGAGCAGAAGTTTAGGCTGTAATTTGAGCCAGTGTACTTCAGTCTTTCTTCTTGTCCTAGTCTCACTGAATTCCCTCAGATGAGCGGCTTTGGAGTTATACAGTGAACTGGATCAGGGAATTTACCCAGCTGAAAAATTGCTTAACAGGAAATTCATTTACTTTTAAAGGAAATTAACTTCTCCTTTCATTCACCACACGGCTGCTGAGCCTATCTGTGTGGGCAGAGGGAAAAGAACGTCATAGGGATGGGGAGAGGGCAGGAAGGCTGCAGTGCCAGCTTGTGTTGACTGGAATGAGTGGGGCTAAGGCACGAAGCGTGGTGGTGCCAGTTCCTGCCGTGTCGTTCAGCTGAACTGATTTGTCCTGTTTACAAAACATGCTTGGAAGTTTTCTGACAGCTTTGTCTTGTCTGTAGCCTATGTACTGTACCAAGTGTTTGGTACAGTAATTGCAGTGATACTCTGCAGAATGTTAAAATGAAGGATATTTGAAATATTTTATCTGTAAAATAATATATTTGTAGAAATCTGATATTTGTAATATTTTAATATGAAAATCAGCATGGAAGCAAAACTAAGTCATGAGCTATTTGTTTTTAGTGGTTTTGTTATATGTACAGAATAGAGGGGTTTTTTTCCTGCTGTAGAAATGCTAAGAAGGATATTTTTGAGGAGAAGTGTCTTTAGTTCAGATTCTGTATATTGCTTCTTGTAATCCTCTTGCTGCCAGATTCCACTAGTAATATCACATATCCAATACTGTGTGATCTCATAATGTAATCTCTTAGCATTAGTAAACTTTAGAAGATGATGACTTAAGAATGACAGATGTTGATTTCAGTTGTTTTTTTATGGAGAAGTAATCAAAAATGCTCTGAAAAACAGTGTTTGAAAGCTGTAGGTAACTTAAAACCTGCTTCTTTCTTTAGTTTCAGTACATTGCACTTTTACTTTTTCTTCATTCCATCTCCTTTTCTTCTTAATAAGTGATTTTAAATTGAAATTATTGTCTCCCAAAATTATTCTATCTGATGGTAGAATTTTTATAGTGTGAGCATCCCATCTGGCACTATTCTGAGATGTGATATCAACTTCAAAGGATGAATAAATAGTGCATTTGAAGATGAAAACCAAGTATTTGGTATAACTGCAGTGGACTATACAGTATTCTGAGCAAATGTCCTTTAAAGGGTTCTAAACTCAGAAACTGGGAAGTAAAAAACTATTCTTGATAAATTCTCATCCCTTCATTTTGAAGTGGATTTGGAAAAACAGTATATTTTTTTTTGTAATGTTTGTATTTATTCTAAATCACTGGCTGTACTCAAGAGAATTCTGGAGACAACTGAAAGCAAACAACAACTTGACTTTTTAAGTGTAGAAATCAGGCAGCAGCATTGCTTCTTTTTAAGTTGTATTTCTCAATGAAAAAGCTCCTAGATCCTCCATTGAAGAGACTTCATTTTCTTCTGAAGAACTGAAGTCTTCCACATAGCCATACAAATTCTAGGTTCTGATCTAGTATGTGCTATTTTTCTCAGCTTTGTGTCAGTGAATGAAAGAGTACATACAGATCATGTGCATAGAAAAATACTAGTATCCAGAAATAAAAGTATTTAACTGCTGCGCTATCTGTATGCAGATTTTTATTCAGTAAGGCAGAAATTCAAATGTGCTGCCAGAATTTGCTCCTTTATTTTTGGTTCATAGTGCACATTAAACAGAGTAGAAATATTCAGGATAATGCTCATATTTGTATCTTGTGGGAGTCCAGGGCATTCCTTTGGATACCCTGGACAGACAGGAGCCAGCACAGCAGAGTTTGAGACCTGTACAGGGGGGGTTAAAACCTGTACAGGGGGGTCCAGGATCTGTACAGGGGGGTTGGAGACCCTGGCACAGAGCCAGAAAGGCAAGGGCTTTGACTTTAGTCCATGGGGGAGCCTTCCAACATTAAGAGAGGAATTACAAGCCACAAAGTGTAATAAAGAATAGTACAGTTTTCACATTCGGGGTTCCTAGAATAGGGGTGAATGGGAACAAGATGGAGGATTCTGGGCAGTGCCCTGAGGTTGTCGTCTTCTTTGTCTCCATCTTCTGCTGTGATGGTGGCACAAAGTAGTTCAAGGTGATTGGGTTAGTGTAGAAATAACTTGTTTAGTATAGAATGTAGATATTGGTTTGTAATTGTAAATAATCAGTATGTAACAATCTGTATAAGCAATGACAAGCCTCCATCAGAGGCAGGAGTCTTCGCCTGGTGCCCGTGCTGTGGCGACCTTGGCTGGGCACAGAGAAAAATGAAATGATAAGAAATAATAAACAACAAGAAAATCCTTGAAAAAGAACATCTGAAGACTCCAGTTCATTTCTGCGTTCAGCTTGGGGCTTTCAAAGGGCAAAGGACACTTAACCACTCTAATCTTGGGGAATAATGACCAGCCCAAACCTGAGAGTATCTGAGCAAAGTTTGGTCTTTCTGTCCTTTTGATCTGTGTGGTCCTTTCGTGGTACTTTCTGCTGCTGTTTGTGACAGTTTTACTGTACTCCTGTATGTTATGTAAACAATGCTGTGTTATTTCTTTAGATTGACTTCTTCTGATGTAGATAGCAGGTTTTTTTCAAAATTATCTTTTTTCACTCTTGCAGAAAACTCTAAGCTGAGACATGTAGAAAAAGACGTTTTGATTCCGCAAATAATGAGGGATCGAGCCAAGGAGCTGTGTTCAGATAAGGTGCAAGGTAAGAGTCAAATATTCATTAGGAGATCAGATATACTCACTTTTGTGCCTTGAATATAATCCTTGGTTTTGAAATCATGTAGTCAGAGAATTAATATGTGTGATCTCTGTCTTATCAGTTCACTGTGAAACCAGTATTGAAGCATATAAATCTGCTGTGTAGGCTTTGGCTGCTTGGTGGACTGTTTTCCAAAATGACTTGTTCTCAAGGGCTGTAGAATTTAGTATGATTAATACAAAACTTTTCACATCTCAGGCTGGTGGTGACAGAGCAGTGCAAGAGTTACTGTGTTTCTGTATGAAGTATTTAATACTTACATGAATTCAATTACCTCATGCAAACCTTCAGTTAAGGTATCTCTCATTATAATAAATTTGTTTAAATATTCCCAAATTACTGCGTCCTTTCCTTTCCCCAGCACTGAAATGGTCCATGCACATAAACACACACAGGTCGCTAGACAGATGTTGAAATAGGGTGGTGCAGTGCACTTCTGCTCTCATTTTCTTTTGAAGAGTACTGGACAATAACTCTTGAAAATGGTGTCACCACCTCTGCTAAGAGCTACTTACACACAGGTTAGACAAGAATGCTGCTGTAAGAGGGATGTAAGAATGGATGAAAAGCCAGGGAATTATTCTGTACAAGTGTTGGCTTTAAGTAGAGGGTGTTTGCATCTGGTTATCCAGATCTGTGCTCTTTAAGCTTCTTTTGTTCATACACCCCATCAGTAAAAAGATTCTGACTGCACAATCCCAATATAGGTACATTCATTTATAAATTATGTAGTTGTAGGTTATGTACATTATAAAACATAAAAATAGAAGTTAAGGATGAGATAAAGATGAAATAAACAGTACTGTAAAATATTTTTAAGCTATTTACCAATGTAAAAAGATTACTGTTAATAATGGTACTTTTTGTTGAGGTCTATACGACTGAATATGCATCATAGTTTTTAAAATCTTTAACACTGTGATACAGGAATTTGAATACCTGGTTCTAAGTTCAGTTTATTTCAACACTTGATCTTAATGGGTGTTATGCCTGGAAAAGGTATCTTACAGGGATCCATAGATCCCCATGGAAGAAGTACATAGCTGCTTGCACTTACTAAATTTTACTTTATAATACTCATTTTTCAGTCCTGTCCACAAGTTTTGCAAATGTTCTCTTGAAATTGGGCAAATAAATGATCTTCTCGCCTGATGTCAATCAATTTTTCTTCCGAACTAATGAGAAGGTGTTACGTTGGTGTTTTCAACCTCCTAAAACTTTCCTTGGGAAGATTTTTAACAGGTTAGAAAGTTCTCTTTATATCCTTTTAAAGTATACAGATATAGGAGGTTTTTGTAGGTGACACACCTTTTGTTCACCAACAAAACCAAACCAAAAATTACATAATTAGGTGAACATATCCAAATACCTATTTTCAAAATGCTTTCTCCAATGCACAAGTTTCTTTTGCAGAGGAGTTACTTTCTTACTCATTGTTAAAATCACACCTTCACCTTGGAGGGACACATTGATTGTTTAGTTTTTGGAAATTTCTGCTAGGTAGCAAACTACTTGCAGCCACTTGTCATAACCGAAAAGGTCAGTGGATTTGGAGCACTTGTCAAACCTGACACTTTTTTTTTAGAAAAGACAACTCTCTTAAGCACTTTGCCACAAGTTATCCGGAGAATGAACCTCTCTCTGGTGTCAGGGATTTTTGTGGCCGCTCCCCATCTCATTATGAAGTCTGGTAAAGATCCCACTGTTTGAAAAGCTTGTTTTTGTCAAGTTATAACATTGATGTCATCCTGTGGCACATTGTGTACTCCTGACTTCAGCTACTTTGCTGCAATAGCTCTCCCCTCAGTGGTGCAGTGAAGGGGTTTCATGTGCAGTGCTCTCTCTGTACCCTTAGTCCAGAATCCCTTTTTTATTTCAGTCAAAGCAGCCACTCCGTAAGTAGCTACATTTGCACAGTTTTTCCATAATGCATTGTCTTTTATTAAAGAATCCACTTCCTGTTGAGATTAGATCTTCTCCAGTACATCTTTCCTTTAGTGGTTCACAAAAGAAAAGAAGAAAAAAAAGTGCATTTCATTGTTGAAATGCAAATACCACAAGGTGTTAAAAGAAGTTAAAAACTTCTGTACTTCCACTCAACTGTGTAGCAAAACTCCCACGCTGTGTAACTTGTTTTAACACTTGTTTCTTCAATCTTCATCAGTGTCTTCTGTGCATCTTCCAACAGTATTTACTGACAAAGGAGTGCATTTTACTTTATTGCCATATTGCTTTTCCTGAATTATTTCACCAACATTTACCATGGCAGGAAGAACAGTTGTTTCCCCACTGTCATGTGGCTTTTTGTGTTTTACTGTTATTTAAGAAACTTCAAAGGAAGTTTTCCGGAGTGTTATCACTGGGGCACTCTGTGACTAGAGTCATGTCTAGGTAAAGTGGACCAGTGTATTTTTGAGCAGCTGCTTTTAGAGGTTCTTCAAAAATATAAAAAAGTAGTGTTAAAGTAATGTTAAAAAAGTAATATCTGCCAAAGGAAAGTGGCATCATGTAACAGGTGCCTTCCAGTGCTGCCAGAAGGACAACAGACCTTTTTTTCATTTGAACAATAGTTGAATTGTTTTTACTTTGAACTCTATACTGTTGGGGAAAAAAAATGAAAAGCAGTTGCAGTAGTGTGGGTCATTTGAAAGAAGATGTTGGTTAAAAGTATTTTGAGAGCTTTCTATTTGTATAATATTGTTTGAGGTTAACCAAAGAGACAAGTGTGTATGTGTTTTTCTCCTCTGAACTTCATGTAACATAAGGACTTTGGTATCAGCATCTCTATTTTCTGTGGCCAGCAACCAATATTGTAGGTTCTTGAGCTGTGAGCTGTGCACCATTACCTTGCAGCTTCTCCATCTTTTTCTCTCCATAAATTTTAAGGCCAAATGTTATGGTTTTTCTCTTTATGTGTAATTAAGCAAAATTATAATATCTTCCTTCTTTCTCCTGTATAGGGTTTAGTTTTGTATCTTTAGGAAAATAAGGTTTGTGGATATATCTGTCATTCCTCTATCACCTGTAAGCCAGCTTTGATCAAACTGTGTGAAAGTTAGAAGTGGAAACTGAGCATTTCTGAAACAATTTTTTTTTTGTCAAATAGGTGAGCAAAACCCCACATTAATACCTCTGTTAAAATAAAAGGTGGTAGCAGAACTTCAGTTATTTTCTTGTACACTTTTTCGTCTGGGTGGAGGGGAGAGACCAAACCATGGGAAATGAAGCTTAAGCAGTTTTGTGATCAGTAGATTTACCATCTCATAAATCCACTGTGAGATTATTCCTGGAATAAATTTGTCTTGTTAGTACACAGGGATAGGTGTTAATCAGAGTAAGTAGGCAATGATTTTTTATGCTGTAAACAATTATAAGCTATGAACATAAGCTGTGTAATTAAGTAATCAAAGCTCTTGTGACTTGGTTTGTGTGCTGTGGAGTGTACACACATGCATGAAATGGAGTTGTTTACACTGAGGACAGAGATACTCATTTAACTGTCTCTCAATGTAGGATTTTTCTGCTTTATGTTAAGTTCATGTTTCAGAAACTCCTATTACTAGACCTCTGTTTCTTTTTGTCCTTAAGAAATTGTGATAAATGCATCAGTAGTGTAGGAAATAAAGCTATTCCACAAGTAAGGGCCCTTACAATTGGCTTGATCAGGCTGGGTTCACATGTGTCCCTATGGGGAGCCCCTATACATTCAATAGTGCTCTGCATGAGCACAGGGGTCCATCTGTACCCAGCCTGGTACCTTAGCCTGCAGCTATACCACCTAGAGCTGTGTGCTTAACAGAGCTAATAATGCAAGTAATGACAGCCTGGCCAGCACGTGTTCCAGAGCTGTCCAGGGAAAAGAAACCCCAAGTGCTATGAAAATAAATAAAAAATAAAGGTTTTGTTAACTTAAGAAGTGATCCTGCTATCCTAGTGCACAGTTAAATGGGTGGCTCATTGCTGTACTTGGTTGTTAGCCTACCAAAATGGCTTAGGGAAGAAATAACCATGGAAAGTATGTCTACCTTATAATTTTTAAGAACAATTAAGTATTGTGTCTGGTCATATTTTGTTTTACTTAGATTATTTAAATTTGCTTACAACTTTTTTTTCAGATTGTTCCAGTGTAAGTTCTTGTGTGTGCTCCATGTTTCTTAAGAATTTTGTATCTCCCAGTTTCAGAATGATTTTTTTGTGTGATTTAAGATTTTCAAGCACTTTTTTTTCAGTGAAAAATGGATATATTAGTAATTTTGTTAATTTGGGTAGTTATTCTGTTAACATGCTTTCTGGGAAACACTAGTCAGTTTTCTGTGACCATTATGTAAATATGCTTGACTGTGTTCATATCCATGTACTGTGTGTGAAATTGTGGGCGAAAGTGTCAAAACCCAAGCAAATGAAAACCCCCAGAAACACTGGCATGCAGGAACATTTCACTGTATTTTTACAAATTGTAGCATGAGTTTGCCTGAAACAATATTAAATGATACATTTCTGTATCAGCATGTCCTTTCAAACCTAACTAACTAAAAGGATTATTTCTTAGCCATTGCCTTACTTATTACTTTTATGAAATAATTTCTTAAGCAAGCTGTTTTCCTGTTTCGCATTAATTTCCAATTATAAAATTTAAATATGAATAAGCTTCTTCAAAGCAAAATCATAGCAAATTTCAGGAATCTGGAGTTAGCATTTTTCATCAGAATGGTGACCTTTAGCACATAGAAAGTTCTGTAGTTTCATCCAGCTGTGCTTTGCTTTCCATGACTCCATGCTCTAAAACTAGGGACAATTGTGGAAAAAACTGCAAGAGCTGTGGTTGATTCTTGATCAATTTTACAGAAAAGTTTGTCTAATTTTTTGAGAGTACCTACTCTGCTGTCCAAAGTTACGAATCTGAAGCTGAACTTGATGGGTTTTTTTGGTAACAGAAATACACAGACTTGGACTGTCAGCTTAATTTGGTTTAATTTTGGGTTGTTTGGCTTGGAAAATAGAAACGACTGAGTGACTTTCAGACTCTGAAAGTCTGAGTGACATTTAGACTCTGAAGAGATTGTCTTGAATTGAGATGCCAAAAAGAAATTACTGGGTCACAAAGTCAGTCATTAAATTAAATCTGTATTATATTTATTGTAGATGTTTTGTATATTTGTTGTATTGTAAAGCATTTCTGCCCACCTTCCAAAACTTGTTTTTTGGTGGGTTTTTTTTTTTGTTTTGTTTTGTTTTGGTTTTTTTTTTTTTTTTTTTTTTTTTTTGGTCTGGGGGAAAAACAACTTGCTCCAGAGACAAGGAGTTTAAGTTCTGAACTTCCTTCCTCTGAATTTTGTTGTCTGTTACCGTCACATCATTTGGATTTTGGCCTTTAAGGTCACAAAGAAGGACCTGCAGACATCTTCTGTAACTGAGATGCCTTTGTAATGTTGAAGGATTCAAACAGGAAATAGACCTACCTGCATTTCAGGGTGACTGCAGGGACAGATAGTTCAACTCAGCCTGGTTCTGCTGTTAGAAAGATGATGAATTAACTGTAGTCATTTCTTATTTTAAGCATATTGTGGGAGACATCCATTTGATCAAGATGACAAATTGTTCTGTCCTTTAAAAAAATTATTAGTCAATTTTAAAATTTTTGTGAGGGAGATGCAAGGAAGATATTTCTACATGTGCTGAGTTGAGGACCTTCACTGGAGACCACAATTGTATTGGTTCTGTTGTCTGTAGGAGCTGTGTAATTAAAGCAACTGGAGTTACATTGCTGAAAAAATCTCATGATACTTGGCAGGGCTTTAAAAATGGTTTGGAAAGTGTGGCTGGAAAAGGACATTTCCAGCAACTACCCTCCTCCCATTCTCCAGATTTCCCATTAGCCCTCTCCTCCTCAGGGCTCATGTTGATACTTAGTGAAGATGATGGGATGCAACACTACTGCAGGCTTCTCTACAGTTGAGCATGACCAGTGTCATCCGGAGTTTTGATAATGTGCACTTACTCAACAGTCCTGTCACTGACATTATCTCTGTCCCCGTAGGGGCCACCTGCTCTAGACTGTGACCCTTACACCTGACATAGCAAGGTCCATAAAGCCAAAGAAATTTCTGATTGAACTACATGTGGTGCTGTACATTTAAATGCCTAAGCACACCTTTAGATATTCCTTCTTTAAAAAAAATCTCTTTTTTTTATACTTTCCTATCAGAAATGCAGATAATGGAATGTGTGAAATCCTTAGCAGGTTTTGCTTGATGTTGCTCACTTTCCTTGGTATTGCAGATTGAATTCTGTTAATTGTTGCCAACCCTTGTTGAATGCTGAGAGAGGATTAACCTGTTAGTACCTAGGGTTCTGACATCAGAAGATGCTAAGACTGATAGTAGAGGGAAATTACATGACAGCTCTACTTAAAAATTTTGATGAGTGTTCTTGTCTTATAGCAAATTAAAACTAAAAGCACCATTTACAGCTGAACTTCACTCACCCACTTTGCATCATTGTGAAAATAATGGTCCTTACAATTTTTTTTCAAGTTCACATCTCCTAGGAGTATCTAGGAACACAGTGATCTTCTAATTGACCAAAGCAAAAAGATCAAGTGACTGATAAAAATCAATGAGTTAACATGACAGCTGCTAGTACCTTTTTTAAATTGAGCTGCTATGATCAGAAATTGCTTACATGTGCTTATGTCCATATTATTCAGTTTGGTGGAAAGCCTGAGAGGTTACAGTAGAAGAATCACACATTTTTTATGACCACAATAGCCTTCTCTTAGGAGGATGAAGAAAACATGCTGCATTATTATCTGCAACTCCATTTTTGTGAGAAGAAGGTTAGTATAATTTGAGAACATAGTTTCAATTGAGCAACAAAACTGCAGGTGGAGAATGGAGGAAAACTGTTGTCCTCTCTTGCTGTATTTAGTATCTGAATATTGAAGTATATTATAGTCATATTGTGTGCAACACATGACCCTGTATGAAACTGTCAATATTACACTATGTTGTATGTGTTGTGCAGTTGTCAGTTACTTAAATCATTTTAGATATTTTGACAGTGTACAGTTATACTTAGTATTGGTAGTAAATTGCTATGAGCTTTTTTTTTCTGGCTAGCATTCCTTGAGAGTAAGATGCTGAATTTTTATATGATGTTTTTGTTTGCACACAATGGCTTTTATTTTGGAAAAAAAATATTCAATGCTATATATTTCCAATGAACATTTACTCTCATCACATTTAACTGTGTGAATTAATTCAGTCTCTAGAGGGATTATGGTATATTGAGCTTTGCTCCAACAAACTGGGCAGAGAGAACAGCTAGATGTAAATTAGAATTTGAAGAAATGACATTCTAGATTTGTATGAGTTTGTTTGTTTGTTTGAATGATAACAGCATTAACTACTTTAAACTAATTTATTGAAATACGAGGGAATATTGTCTTGCTTGGTGATAGAAATTTCAGTGTTCTAACTAGTTTTTAGGACTTTGTAGAAAATGTTCAGGAAGGGGACTTGCCTGGTTTGATTATTTTTTTTCTTCCCCCTGTCCATGTCATTGCAACCCAGCTGATGACAAGAAATGGGTCAGACTGCTGGCTTTACCACTGCAACTTACTTGTGTAGGAGTTTTTATTTTTTTTTATTTTTTTATTTATTGGGGAATGGAACAGCTTTTACAGGGACAAAGAGAAATGAAATCACTTTCAGTGAAAGAAAGAGGCCTCATTATAGCCACCAACAGCAGTTATTGACAGCTACACTTCCTATTAACAAGGAGCATTTAAGAGTTTGGCTGTTGGATCTTTGGACTTGATCTAATTTGCTAGCATTAATTAGTTTCTTTTGAGCACAGACACTTGGTGCTCACAGCTATAGATTTAGAGGACTAATTAGGACAGAAAATTGAACAGAATGGGGTAAGGCATTAACCTTCAACCATTACCAGCTGGGGCTCTGATAAAGACCACAGAGTCCAAATGCTCCTATTCATGCAAAGAGTACTCTAATGAATATCAATTTCAGCCAGGTTGCCATATCTTACAAGCCCTGTCTTGATTTTGGTTCTCTTACCTGGTAGAGATTTTTATGTATAGATATTATAGTGATATTAGTAGTTCAGAGCTCATTAGATGACAACCTCAAGAGGTTACCTGTGTTTCATCCAGTCTTTCAATTTGCTTTTCTCAAGTTACAGATTTTCCAGCCAAGATCCCGGATTTCAAATTGATTTCTTTGTCCAGCATAAATATATTAACATAGCCCAGATTAATTACATGTTCTTAACAAATGCTGGTTTAAATAGAGGATGCCTGTGTGTTTTCAGATCATTGTAGTACATGGTAGTAATATCCATGACAAGAGCACTCCCCAAGCTAACGTCTGAAAGTTGAACAGTAGGATTGCTTCTTTCACAGCTCTGATGGTGAGATACAATTATTGTATTGTGGTATTCAGCTGCTAATCCAGTTTGAGGAGGAAAACTATTCTTCCAGACTGGATTCATGTGTTTTAACATCTACAGAATGGGAATGCTTTAACTGTATATAAAGACAGAAAAAAATTATTGCCTTTGTCCTTTTGTATCATTTCTTGGATTATTGGAAGTGTTGAACTTGGAATTAAGCATCAGAATCATCAATTGTTTCTGCCCTTTAGTCATATTACTACTCCCTGACAAACTCACTATTAAAGTTGAACCATTGTTGCTGTCTTTGTTTAACTTCTGTACCTGGAAATTCTTTGCCTGCTGATGAGAAAAGTTTAAAAGTCTCTTCTCTATCATAATTTCTCCAAACTTGTTTTTTCAGGAATGATGCTAGCATTGATGTATATTTCTTTTATGTGCTCTAATTATTTCCAGTTCTCCACTAGTACGCTCTATAATGTTAGCTGAAGAGCTGGTTTCACGTCTTAGGGTCCTGGTGAGGTAGGATTGCCACAAACTGTAAAAATAGAGAAATTCAGCCTTGCCTGTATCTACTGATCCTGGGGGATTCATGGTATTTATTTCAGTCTTTGGGGAACCATGTGAGGTGAATGTCCATAGTGGAGGAGACATGGTCAAGTCCTTTTCCCAGCAAAAGGGCAAGGGTACTGTTCTAGCCACTGACTAATACCTTTATCCCAGATACGTATAGTGTTTGCTGATCCCATAGTTTTCTTTCCCAGTTGACACATTTTGATTCTTCTGTGGCAGTCGTTCTTATTACCAGCAAGTGAGCACAAAGTTGGGATTCTGTAAGGATTTTTTTTTTTGTGCATCCCTTGGATGGATGGTGGTGATAAGGTATGGGTGCAGTGTCAGAGTGTTACAGTGAGGGGTTACTGTGGCATAGGTGGACAGAGCAGTGGCAGTTCATGTGACTCACAGTGGCTATTATTTTAGCTGCCTATCCTTAACAATGTATGAAGTAGTTGCTCTGCAAATTATAAACCCCTCTTATACTACATTCAACAGTTACAGAGTTAGCACTTACTGTAAATAAACCTTAATACTTTTTAAAAAGTCATGCTATATTCCTGTTGCCTGTGTATAAATATTTATGTTGCATATGAATTATTAATATTACCCTGAGGTTAGTTTAACACAGAAAATAGGTTATTTTTCAGCTATTGAAGTTAGAATGTGTTGTATAGGTACTATTAGGTTCAGCAGTGGAAAATAAAACTTAGTTTGGTCAAAAAGTTGCTACTGTGTATTCAGAAACACAATAAATAATAAGCATTCAGGCAGCCTAAAAGCAATATATTGTCCTTGTATTCAGCAAGGGGAAAGCTTCTGTCCATTCTTCAGATGACACAGGAAGTTGGTAAGTGTATTTGCCAAAGAAAATTGCTTATCCAAATCTCAGAAATTGAAATGAAGCTCAACAGGAATTAATACTAAATGGAAACCAGAATAGGAGTTGTGGTTTTACTTAATATCTTTGGTTTAATGAGACAGTGGATTATGAGAGTTGTAGTTTTGATCTCCTGTATGTTGGAGACCTATACCTGTTGTACATATCTAAGTGTAGAATGTTATGACTCAGCAGAACCAGTCCAAAAAAAAAAAAAAAAAGGGACAGGAATCACAGGTCTTATCAATAAGGGAACAAAAAGTTGAACTATGGTTTGGCAAATACACACACTTTCAACAAGATACGGTGTCTAAGTGCTCTTCATGCTTTATGGTATAAATGTTCTTCATTGATGAAAACAATAAAATCTGAAATTTCTGTCCTGTTTTGGGATGAGAATATTTTAAGGTTCTTTTTCCATGTAGAGCAGTAGTTCTAAAGATTGCTTAGCTCAAACTGAGTTGTCCCTCTAGCACTTCTTTGATGTAGTAGTTAATGGGTCCTATGGTAACGACACTGACAATGCACAAGTGGTTTTTTTTATAGTAGAGACAATGTTGTCTGTTGCTGAATAAAACTATGTTCTTGAACATTATTTTTCAGGTCCTTTCAATAACAACAACAAAAAATAATCCCCCTCTTTCCCACCCCCAAAGTTAGTTTTGTTGCTGTTGTAATTGCTTTCCAGTAGTTGTCTCTGTGGTGCTGCACAGAAAAAGAGCAGGGAGATTTGGGCTCTGAAGAGTGTTTTACTTAAAGGTCTGATGCCTAAGAAGGGAGTAAAGGCTGCAGTATTGAAACACCGTAAAATGCTTGTGCTGTGTTTTCATCCCAGAAATTTTATTTTTAGCAGTCCTGCAGAAAAGAGCTCCTGGAACATTTGCTGCCTTAAATCAGGATGTATACCTCTACAGGAAGTGTAATCATGTAACAGAAGCCGAGGGGTGGTTTGGATGTGGAATCAAGAGCTGCAGAGCTGGTCAGAGGATAGGAAAGGGGATGATCAAGGAATGCTAGAGCTGTACAGAGCTTTGGCTGTATGGAATGAGGCTTTAAATTTATAATCAGGGAACAAGAAAGGCATTTTAGCTGCTGTATCCTAGATTTGAGAGAGGTACTAGTAAAGGATTTAAAAGGAATCATGGAAAGGAGGGAAGGTAGTCATTCTGATGGGATAATGAGTAGGAAAGGAACTTCAATAAGGAATTTTGAAGAAGATAATGTAGAAAACCTGTGCATGAAAAGTTCCCTTGGATGGAGTGAACAGATTCTTCTCTTAGTAATTATCCATTGTATTGGGAAGGAGTTGAAATGGTTGTAGGGAATTTGGAACTTTAATTATGGAATTAAGAGATATTCCTTCTTACCTCTTTCATAAAATGAGTTTAAAGAAGGGTTTCTCTATGTCAGACACGTTTTTTTGGGGGGTAGCTTCTGATATTCAAGTGCAGGTTTTCCTTGTATTACTTTTATCACCTATAATGTTGTACACTTTATAGTTTTCTGGCTGTGATCTGGAATCTCTCAAGGAGGTTCTAGCTGTTCTTCTTTTCCCTCCTCTTCAGTATATACTAAATATGCCCTTCAAGCTTTCAGATCAACAACGTATTTCAGTGATGTTTAAATGGTCCTTTTTGAAGCTCAAAATCAAAAATTTATTGTTGCTTTTGCATGCCAGGCTGGATACAGGTCCTACTTTGTTTCCTGGTGACAGAAATGTCCCATACTCTTTGCTGTAATGTAACAGCATTTCACCAACTTTCATGAAGTTGATGAAAATAAAACATTGCAAAGTTGTGGCTTGAGATGTAATCTCACTTATGGCTGTAGACTGTTCAACTTCTTTTAAAAGTTATTTTAGGGAGACACAGCTAATGTTTGCAAAACGAACTTTTGAATGCCATGTTTTAATATGTAGGAAGTGTACAGAAAGTGTATAATGTGGAGAGACACAGGTTTATTTTACCATTCAAAGAATGCTTTTGCTTTCTAAGTTTTTTGGGGTGGATTTTTTTTGATTTAATGCCTAAACTAACTTTTCTTTGTGTGTCAAGCAATTTATGTCCTCAGATATTGGGCAGATTCCTGGCAGTGATCTGAATAAAAGCAGGACTTTAAACAGAAGAGATAGGATTATCTGATTAAGGTTAAACAGGCAAAAAGGAAAAAGAAAAATAAGAGACTTATACTGTAACACTCCTGGAAAACTATTTCTATCAGAGTCCTCGAAATGGCTTAGGGAAGGTTTTGAACCCTGAGATTCCAGAGTTGTTTTCAGGAACATGAAGAATTTTAAACACAATCCCCCAAAATCTTTAATGCTGTGATGTTAAAAATGACATTTAAATTCACAGGGGGCACTTGGTGCTTTCAGGTTGAAGAAAATTATATCCAGTAAACAAGAGTGACCACAATCTGCAATTTCAAACTTTGTTGCTCATTACTTTTTTTTTCCTGCCTTTGGGGTGATAATTTTCTACAGTGACTCTGACAGCCCAGTCAAAATGATTCATAAGGCCAATGGTTATTTTTCTCTGGTGTAAATAATCTTTGTAGTTTCTGATCTGTCCTGGTTTCCTCCTTGTGCTTCTTTGCATGTCTTTTCTGAGTGGTTTGGGTTTTTTTATGTTACATATAGGTTTCAGCATATCTAGTTAATGATCAAAAACTTACCATTGCTTTCCATAGAATATGGAAAAGAGGAATATAAAAGAATGTATAGCGTTTGGGGTTATTTAACTTAAGATTTAATAGTAGTTAATTAATTAATTAGTAATTAACTCATCTTTAATGGGGTGCTAGAAGAGGTCACAGCTTCTCTGGTGTCTTTAATGACTTACATCAAAAGTCCTATGTTTAAAATACTTTATATTAGCTATGTGTAACTATGCTTCATGACAATTGTTTAATAGTATTAATGGTTCTTCAGCTTTTTCTTTGTAGTGGAGATGTCCCCATACTTTTGAAAACTGTTGAAAATTTAAGGAAATTAAAAAGCATATTTGTGTGTATGTGTGATGATTTTTTTGTATTTTATTTTACACATTCCAAACAGCTTGAGGAAGTTTTGAGTTCTTTGTGGGGAGTGAGAATGGTGTGGAAAAGATGCTTTTGCTTCAGCAAGACTGTTGTGTAAGTTCATTTTGATATGCTGCATCTGTTGAGTAACTATAAAACTTCAGCAGTTTTAAACCAAAATACTGTTAGGGGAATCTGTCTTCTTCACTCTGTTGTCAAATTCATGCAAATACTGGCTGACTCTGCACAAACCATTGAGAAATATTAATTGTTGGGCAGAGAATACTTAGTAAATTACAACCCCAAAAATAATCTTTGCACTTTTATAGAAGGAGGATATTTAACAGAGTTGCAAAGTTTTGCTTTGGCTACCTTCTCCCGCCAGTAATTTAGATGAACAGTTCTGATCTCATGATTTTCTTTTCTGCAGTGGTTTCAGTGCAGTGCTGTTGTTCCAGACCTCATGTTACAGATCTCTGTGGCCCTGATGTTGCAATGACTTTACTTGTCTGAAAGCTAATTCAGCCACTCTGACAAAGAGAAATAATCACCTCTGTGAATGTGTTAAAAGTGTGTAAAGGTAACAGTGTTTGGGTTGTGGTATCAGGTTCAGCCAGATACGTTTCACATAAGCAGTAAATTGTAACAGTGACTATAATTCTTTTGTGTGAAGCAGGTAGAATCCCCTTGTTTCTAATATGACATAGTTACTGTCTTAAGTTTGATTGTAAGGTTGATACACTGATGTCTGGGTTCTGCTGTGTTATAAAGAGATCTTTTGTGTGTCCAGACCTGAACTGATTGTACAGTAATATGTGATTTGGGCATTTTTGTGCTAACAGTTGTCAAGTCCTCAGGTCTCTAAGCCTTGACTGAACTTGTGACAAAAAAAAAAAAAAAAGTCAGAATGAACACCTAAAGCTTGTTTTTCAGGCAATCAGAGAGGATGAATCTGAGTAAGAAACAGAGTCTAGCCTTCCTCTTCTCCCTTTTGCAGTCTTTCAGAGCTCAAGGGGGATCGAAGTTACTTCATCCTGTTCTGCAGTGTTCAGAGGAGACTCTTGTAAATGGAACACCCTTGGAGACTTATGTCAGCTCCTCAAACTCCTCCTTTGATTTTTGGTTACTTCACGTAGGACAGGCATCTCATCCCAGTTGCAGTCCTCTCTCTCTCTCTTCTCTCTTCCCTGTCCTCTTACCCCTTCCTTGTCAAGGCTCAAGGCAACAAGGACAGGAAGGTACTTTCAGAATCAACTTTGGGTTGGACATGGAAATTTTGGGTGGCTAAAATGAGGTAAAGTGTATTCTACTGGTAGTCAGTCTCTGTTCAGACATGTAAATGGAGATAAGACCATAAATGAAGGAGAACTGTCATGATCACAGCATGTGGGATATTGCATTTCATAAAGCAAGGATGGCAGTGATAGCGCTGCCATTGATAGCTTTATCAATTTTGTTTGGGTATTTGATCTCCTGCAAAAGCTGTGTAGAATCCCTTGGACTTTGCAAGCATTTCCTCAGGATTCGTTCAAGCTGTTTTTCCTGTGTCTCTGGTTGCTTCCATATCTTGGGAATCCCATTGGTTTGTTCATTCCTTCTCTTACATGAGGCATCAATGTGTCTGCAGGTTCTCAGGTTCTCAGCAGGTGTGGACTGGCAGGATAGTAAGTGACTTTCAGTTCCCAACAAGATCTGGTGGGAGTAGGGGAAAGGCAGTGCTGGTTCATAGCAAACAGGGCTCAGCTGGAGACTGGTTACCAGTTTTAAAATTTGGGAAGAGCATTTGTAATTGAATGTAAGCTTTTTACTTTTATGGCTCAAATTACTTTTTTTTTTTTTTCTCCATTTTCACCATTGGCAGCAGTCCTAGACTCCAGCTAAAGACCAAAATCTAAATGAAGAAATGAAGCTATTATTCATAACTAATTTGACATCTTGTTTCCTATTTAATCACTTTTTTTTTTTTTTTTTTTTTTTTTTAAGTCACCAAATATATAAGGCTGAAATCTTGGTATGTAGGGGAAAACGGGTAAAATAATCTCAACAGTGTAAGCTTCAATTCATAAATTTGAGACTTGCAACCAGACTGCTGTACAAGAAAACAGATGCCATGCAATAAATTAATACTAAGCTGAATAATAAACAAGATGTATTGTTAAAGGTCTTTAATGCAAGGAAAGTGATTTCAGACTTTCATATGCTTGTTTTCTCTCTTTGTTTAAACGAAGCCTTTGCATGTGTTTTCTTTATTGTTCTCTTTTGCGCACATTTGAGCTTTGTTGGGTTGAAGACTCAGTCTCTGGTTGGGCAGTGGTGATTAACTTACACTAAATAGGCAGCAATAATGTGATTTGAGAATGAAAAGGATTCATTTCTTTTAAACGAGGGGGAAAAAAAACCAAGGTTGAAGGAAATAGTTTACATAATCTGTAAACTAGTTAAGGAGCTGAATATTTATGCAGGTTGAAATTGAAGCTTAGTTGCCCTCTAGGGGTTTTACATTAATACAGCATATGCTAGCTTTTGGGTGGTTTTTTCTTCTTTCAGAATAAAGGTGAGACAAGTCTTTGGAAAAAACTTACATGCTGACAAATGTGTGGTGGTCAAGGCATGTGTACATCTGCATTCAGTGAGTAAAACTCATTTAGTCCAAAACCTAGAAAATGGAGGAAAGATTTTTAGCCAGATTAGGTTCTGTTTAATTTCATTGTACCAGTGGAGAATGCACTCGCAGTCAACCAGTCATGGCGCTGAAGTCCCACCCAGGAAAGGTCCTTACTTTCAGTTTTAAGAAGACAGAAGACAAAAAGTCACAGAGGGTTGTAATGGCAGCTCCAGGACCCTCAGTCAGTTTCTGCTCATGTCCCAGCTGCTGGATGCTGCTTCAAATTCTTGTGTCCTCAGCTGCCGCTGACTAATGCACAGGGGTCTTCTGTCACTTCTGGTCTTACGGCAGGTTGAGCCCTGGATATTGGTTTGTGATTTAATGTGTTAGAAATATACTTCCTCTCCTCCTTCAGAAAGCAACTGACAAAACCAGTTGCTTGGATAGGCGTGTGATATTTCATTGGAAGTATCCTCATGCCATAGAAAGAAGTGTGACAAATGGATTTTAAACTGGAGCTACATATACATATCCTCTGGTCTTTTGTATCTCCTTTGCCAATGATTTTGTAGCAGATGCATTGTTAACATACTTGTTTGAACAATTGCTAAATAAATTCATAAGAGTTAGATTGTTTTTCTAAAAATGAAAACCATATTTATGTGATTATTTTTGCTGTTTCTTTCATAACACTGGTGACGCTGTAATACTCTAAAATATTTTTGCATCAGAAACAAGATAATTGGAGCAGGCAGAATAGATGCACTTAAACAACCCCGTCCTGCCAAACTTGAGTCCCTCTGCATACAGCTTGAGGAGCACAGTGTAATCAGCTTTCAGAAGGTAGAGTGGTGTGCCCGAAACTTCAGTGTGCCAAACTACACCTGGATTTGTGCTAGTAAAGTCAATAGTCTTTATACAGAGTTTTATGCTATTTGCCTGTTAAGCCTTGCACTGAAAAACAGTTTCTCTCATTTGAGGGATTTTTGTACCTAGTTGCTGGTGTATTCTGTTTTGCTTTGTAAATTTATCAAAGACTTGTTTGTAAATCCCCTGTCTACTAGTATTTTATTGTCTTCAAAATTACAACTTCTGCTATGAGGAAATGTACCTGGTTATTGCAGTCCTTTATTTAAAACATTTTACAGAAGATGAAAGATAAATGTTACGCAGTTACTACCAAATTTCCAGATATTTCTGTGTTTTGGTGGTATGCTTTCCTGCCACATGGTTCAAAGTCACCTCGTCAAAATCATGAAATTAATAGGGTAGTTTGAAATTCTAAATGCCTCCATGGTCAATGATGCAATTCTTTGAAAAAGTAAGTTTACATACTTTATCACACTGCATGATTGCAAAGGGTCGAGTTACTCTTCACTGTTCACTTAAGAATATGGACACAGCAGAAGGTTGTTTTTTTTCTTTCCTGGGAAATTTGCTCTTTGGTTTTGTTATCCTTACTACTTAATAAAAAGTTCAGCAGGAACTCTTCATGGTGGAGAATTCCTGCCTCCACACCAGCCTGTGGCTAGTCACTTTTGAGAAAAAGAGACTAAAACATACTCTGCAAAGTAGGGTAAGCACATGGTAACTGTTTTGGAGATGTTGGAACAGTGGTTGGGGATGAATTGTGACCTGTGAGGGAAGGTTACTTCCTCTTTAAATAACTGTATAAATCTTTTATGTTCTGTATATTGGAAATATTCTATATTCTCAAAAGACCTGAGATTTTGACCCTTTTCTGTGTGCCCCATCTCACCCTTGCCCTCCAGCTGGAACCCCAGAACCAGTTTCACTTTTGCTTAGAGAATATTTTGTTTCATTCAGAGGTGTGGTAACTACTATTACTGCTACCACCACCAACCTTCGGTATCGGAGCTCTGAGTTAAATAGGTCATTTTGGAAGTCCATTAAATTGAACTGGGGCAGGGGGAAAGGAAGAATCCCTGACACAGCACGGTGTAACTGAGAGCTGGTGTCATAGTGGAATAGCTGGGCAAACTCCTCTTCAGGAGTTATATAAATGCCCTGCTCTACCCCCACCGTGTGGTAGAAGGACATTACTGTTTCTTCTTCCACTCCGTGAAGCTCTGTTTTTGGGAAAGAGATACAGAGTTCAGCTAAAGAGTCAGTCGCTGTGGGACAGAGGGAGGGGATGTTGTTTCTTTAAATCATCTGTTACCCGAGCTTCTCAGCTGTCCCTGAGTGGCTCGGCAGCTCCCGAACGAGGCGGGAGGACAAGCAGTGGTGAGGCTGCTCTGCGCAGCTCCAGTTGGATGCACTTGTTTATATAAAAGCAGGCAGTGACAGACAGTAGCCATGGGGGAACGTGCATTTGTTCCAGTTCTGCCTCCTCCAGCGCCTGGTATGGTAACGCTTGATGTCAGGGATACTTACTGCAGGGTGGCAGGAAAATTAGATCAAGTCAGTCTTAAAGGAAGCAGTTGTTGAAAACCAGTGCAGTTTAGCCAGGTGGCTGTGCTTGCTGGGCGTGCTTTACCTGAAGCCTTACAGAGAAGATAATGCTTGTACTTGACAAGAACATTCCTCGAGCAGGTTTCTTTAGTGGACAAATCATGATTTACCCAAGTAAACTGCTTCACAGCAATGTGCTCGCTTTGCTTAAAAGGGTAGATTTTTGTAATTTCACTAGGAAGAAAAGGAGCTCTGCTTCTCTAGAAAAATCTGCCTGCATAGCCCAGCAGATTGTCATCTTGGAGCACTTAAATCTGCCTAGGCTGACAAAGTAGTCACTGTAAAGCCTTATACATAATAGTTATGCCATTGCTATTTCTCTTGTGTCTTCTGAGGACATAACCCTCTTGTGTACTGCTGTGCTCTGCCTGTCTTGCTTAGTCAGAAGCAGGAGGTTTTGTCTTGTAGCTCTTGTAGAGCCGGGTTGGTGGAATTTACTTAAAAAATATGACTGTGCTAGGTTTCTGTGTGTTTGGGGCAAAATGCACATACACGGAGGTAAGTGTGTATATGCCTGCATACAGAAAACAGTGACAACTCTATACATCCAGGATGGAAGATCAGATCAGGTCTATGGCACCAAAACTTATAAATAGACATTTCTCTGTATCTGCCAAAGCTCCTTTTGCTGATACAGTCCAAGTTCTGTTGAAATTCTAGTGACTAAACATATTTTGCTAATAAATTCTGTCTTCCACAGTATTTCATCATTTAGCAATAGTCAGGAAAGCATTGATTGACATTTTAAGGTGTATGTTCTTTTTTGACTCTGTGAATCTTAGGAAAACACTTTTCCTAGTCAAGTTTCATGTGTGCATTCAGTATTCTCATCATACTAAAAGCTAACTTTAGTCTTTCTGACCCTTCTCCCCTAAAAGACATTTTGGTCAGATCTCATGTGTGCAGGACCTAGAATGAGCAGAGCTGACCTGTCCTTGTCCTCATGGCAGAACGAAATGCTCCTGGAAGTATCCTGAGATTGCATGTGTATATTATTTTCAGCACTCTTTTTTTAAACTCTTAATTACTTTAATCTGGCATTTTTTAACACTTCTAAGTATTTGTCTGGGTTTTGTTAGTTGAACTGATTGGGTTGGCTTAAATTACTGTGTTTGGCTGTATTCCTTGGCTTGTTTTATGTGTTTTTCTTTTTCTTAAACAAAACAATTATTCTCTTCCTTAAACTTTGCTTTTCAGTTCCATTCTTTGATTCTTGATGCTTATAAAATTGGAAAAAAAGGACCAACAATCTGCTGTGGATAAGTGTGGGTTATTTGGGACAGACAGAAGCGCCTCTCTGCTGTTGCTTGAGGTTTCTGGTTATGCCTCTTAGAAGCATCCACAATTCTCAGTCTGAATGGTAGCAAATTTTGAACTGCAGAACACTGCAGGAGTGTAGTGAGTCTGGTGAGAGAGGTTCCCCCAGCACAAGCCTCTGCATAGCATGGGAATGGGACTGTATCTTCATTGTTCCTGGCTTTCGTGAATGTTCCGTCGTTCCTTGATGGTAGTTTCTTTAGATCTTCCTTTCTTCCCCACAAATTCTGTCCTTAATGATTGTTGGGTTTGAAAACAAGAGGAACCCTGCCAATCTTTCCATAAGAAAAAGATCAGCAGCTGAGCAATGACTTCTGATTTGAATTAACTGGTGTTGGAGGATCTCTATGTGCCTTACATGAGTTTTCAGAACTGCTGTGGTATTGTGGTTTTAAAAAAAAAACCTATATATTTTTTTATAATTTTTGAAACAGGACATTTAAATAAGCCATAGATTTCCTATATTGGTTTTAAATTGGTTTGTAAGCAGTTGACCAAGTCTAGATCCTTGTTTTATGTAGGATGTGAAAACTTTGGAGGATCTTGTTCCTAAGTAGGTAGGTGGCATTCAGAGAGTGAGTAATTGGATGTTCTGAAAAAAAACCCCAACCCAACTCTCAAACATTTTTGATCTGTGTAGAGTGCCTATCCTCCCTACTGCTCTGGCCTTTTTCTATATCCAGCTGAGAGATACTTTGAGGCCAATTAATTTTTGCAGCAGGATTTTGAAAACCTGCTAATGAAAAAAGCACACACGGTATGTAACAAATAACTACAATTGCAATAATTGGGAGTTTAGCAGGATTTGAGTGGGCCAGGGCAGATAGATGTTGAAGGAATCCAGACTAGCATACACCTCTCTAGTTTCAGGAGTTTTTTTCCCTCTTTCTTCCTCTTCTTTTGGATGCTTGTCCATTTAGATACACCATTTAAGGCATACTGAGAGTTTTGAAGGACATGTGAGAACTTTTTTCTTCAAGAGGTATAAGTCAAGCTTACAGTTGATAGGGATTATGAAGAAACTTCACTTGAGAAGATGTTTTTCCATAATGTAGACTTTCTCACACATTTTTAAAAAGCAACTATTACTGGCTTCTGAGAAAGATGATGTACAAGACAAATAGGCCCTTTGATTTGGTATGTTATTTTGTCATCTCTAAATGTTCCCTAAAGTAAAGTCTTCAGATTTGTTTCTAGGATACTGATAAGATGCTTTCTTTATCCCAAGGCATTATGTTTAGACAAACAGTTTCTAGGTTTTTTTGGGAAACATTCTTCCCCTGCAGATCACATTTGTGCTGTTTGCCTTCCTAATGATTCTCCTGCTGAATGTTCACCTCAGTCACGAAACAAGGGAGGTTTCTGCATTTCATTCTGGAGTGCCAGAGATGCTGTGGTCTGCTGGAGTGTCCTCTGCTTGCATTCTAAGACAAAGCTGCTTTCCTATGCTGAGAGTGCCCTGGGAAAGATTGGCCAGGAGGATGAATATCCCTTCCTTAAAATCCCTGGATTCCTGGGATTCTCTGCTCCCCCATCCTGTATTGTGTGCTAGTATGTATTGATCATCTCTCCTACGACAGATACCTCCAGCTCAAAAGCTAAAATGGAGCAGATTTTGGGGGGCTGGTGGTGAGCAGGAAAATGGAAAGTATATTATTTTTATGTTATAGCAAATGAATATTTGTGGAGACAAAGTATTTGATCTGATAACAGAGGTTCACTTGAAAGAATCAAGGTTATTTTATGTCAATTTTCTCTTTGCCCTATATAAGATGCATTTAATTATTTCATGCTATCTCCCTCTATTCAAATTAATCTGTCTTATATATATTGTTGCTCAAATTAGAATAATTCTTTAATCAACTGTGTTATGCATGCCATAGTAGGCTAGAATAGGAAAGCTACTCCTAGCATACTGACGATGCATGTATTTTATTTGTTGTTGTAATTTAAAAGTAAAATCAGAAATATTGATTTCTACTTGACTGGAGAGATGATTTAGTTTGAATATCAGACTGATCTTAATCAGGTGAGAATTAATTGAGTTGGAGGTATTAGATATTCAGTGATGTTAACTGAACCATGAGCAATCTACAGAGAAGCTTTCTTTTGTACTGTGTTGGAAATATCAAATAGCTCATACTCTACAATGTAAAACAATCTCTTCATGTTCATGCTACTACTACCTCTGGCTCATTAAATGCACCAGTAATCTGTTCTGTGCATACTGAGTAATCTTCGAAGTAACAAGCTAATGAATCATAATTTAATACAAAATTAAAAGAATAATATCTACCCTTAAAATATTGCTGGTAGTGTTTTGGATAGTTTAGTGTTTTTGTACACATTTTACAAATGTAGGGGTTAAAATTTTGCCCTTGCTTACATTTTAAAGGGAACTGTTTCCTCCTCCTTCTACTATCACCCCCAAATCCCCGTTGTTGTTTGTATCTTTTCTCCACCCCAGTGGTACAGCCCAAGGAATGACCCAAACACCAGACAAAACTCTTTTTTTTTTTTTTTTTTTTGTAGGGGGAAAAAACCTACCCCAGAATAAGTCTGGTCTGGATCATGATGCAAGCTGGTTTGTTTTTTTTTTTTTTTTTTTATTTTAAGAGTGTGATAGCAGTATCATAAGTGTTGAGAAAATATAAATGGTGAGATAACACCTCTGTAGGACTTTCTCTTAAGTAGTAAAATTGTAAAGTCTTTAAATAAACGAGAGCCAGACCTGAGAGGATCAATTTATCTTGATAATGGGGAATATTTCATTTATTTTGTGTACAAGCATATCTGCAAAATAGATGCACACTTATAATTGATAAAACTACAGTTCCAGTATTATATGAAATGTACAACACTTCACAATGTGAGGCAATATGAAAGTGCCAAGTATTTTTATAATCTGAATCTGCAAAAAATGAACTTTCAGAAATAGCCTTCACGCTACAAACAGTTCATACACTGAAAATAACCAGGATGATTCCTTGGTGTTATATCAACAGTTTCCATGCAGCTGCTTGTCTAGAGAGAAGTCCCTCTTTTTATTCTTCTCTTACTTTGCACATGGGAAGACTTTGATGTTTGCAGGAAGAAATAATTAACTATCTAATATTTTAAAATATTTAAAGTAAAGAAAAAAAATCCTTTAGAAATCTGCTACAAGTATAATCTGATACTGATTGTTCCTCTTTATTAAGTTGCAGAAAAACCACCCCACAACTTTCAGTTTGTTTTTACGCTTGGGACAGGACATAACAGGTTTTTTTCATGAAGTCTTTCCTTTACTTACACATAACTGAGACTTCAGCAGTCCTACACACCTGTTCCACCATTTCATTTGAATGCAGCACTGGGAAGAGACCAGCCTAATTCTGTTGGGTGTGGGATGGTGTTGTAGGCTGCATAAAGAACACTTGCATCATAATTATGATGCCTTGTTTCTGTTGTCCACTGTTTGTAGTGCTGCAGACACTGAGATGAACAGTGTTAAATATAACCTTGTCTGGTTTAATGGTGTGGAAGAAAATTGTCTTTATTCAGCAGAGCTGTGTCTATGTCTTATGCCAGATGTTGGTTTGTCCCTTTGACTCAAAATCCTACAAGTTTTTTATTTTTGTCATACAGACCAAATATTTCTTGAACCTGTGAATATGTTCTAAAGTTAAAATGGGCAGGACCCTGGCTTTTTACCTCCTTTTTTTAGTTAGGACTTGTATGTCCCAGGACATCTGTTGGTGGACCCCCATCAACTTTGTTGTAGCTTTCTGGTAATGTATCTGATCTTTTAAAATTAATACTTTAGTGTGTATCAGACATGCCTGTTTGAGTGCTTGAATAAGCAGGGAGATAATTTGTCCAGTTTGTCACAGTTAATCTGTGATAAGTGAACTGTTAGCCAGTTTCACTTCAGTTTCCATCTGCTTCTCATATTATCTTGTAGTAAAGTCATAAAACGGAGTTGTGGAAAAAGCAGTTGGAAATACTAAAGAAAAGCATTCTTCTTACTGTTTTTGTCAGCGAAGATCAGTGTGGACTATAAAGATCTTTGTAAACAAAGTGTTCTTTACTGTGCCAATCTTCTAGCTAATTATCAAAGAAACCTTAATAAAAAGAGTGCTCTGTAACTTAAAGAAGTTTTAATCAACCATCAAATCTACTAAGTCAGGCACTCAAAACTAATTCTTTATACCTCCAACATAATTTGTATAATTCTGTATCTGAAGGGAATTACAGAAAGACTTGTAATTGGATTTTTATTTAAAAAATGCATGTTTGTACAGCTTTACAGATAAATTAAGAAAGCTTTTAAAAGCTCTTTTTTTTCTGTTCTGTGACTTCTCGTATGTCAGGATCTAATGTCTCCTAGTTCTTTGTGTGGTGCTTTTTCAAGTTGGGATAGGAAGACCCAGTGAAATCTGGCTCTTGGATCCAGGGCAGATCTGGAGGTGCCAGGGACCAAATTCAGCATTCCCTGAGTTGCTCAGGGCTGGAAATGCTCCCTGCTGAAGAGTCAGTCCTTGGAAGGACTCATTCATCTCTGGCCTCAGCCAAAAAGCCTTCCTGTCTGTCCCTGAAAATGTGCTCTTCCCATCATAGGCAGATCCCCTGCACATGCCAGCATGCCCTAGTGAGCAGGTGAGAACTGGCAAAACTGAACTGCTCTGTATTCAGACGTGGCTGTTCAGCTTTTGTTCAGTTGACAGCAGACCTCTGTCTTGGCAAAGATACATTTTGGCCTTATATACTTGGTGGATTCAGAAAACGTACCAAATTGCAGGCTTGCTTTAGCAGTTAAAATCTCTCTGTGTGGCTGTAATGGCCAAAATATAATGAGACTTAAAATTTTCAAAACTGTGACCAAAACTCACGGAACAGAAATGCAAAGCTTTCTTCATTGAGAGATAAAGAAGAAATCCAGCCTCAAATCAGTGATGAGCCCTTCAGTGAAGTCTCTCTGAACTGTAGCCTGGAGAAGAGATCTTTGCTCTGTGTGCATCCCCTTAGACAGAGCCTGTGGCACGGAGAGGAGCCTGTGGGGTGACCTATGTCAGACATGATGTCATGAACCATGGCTGCTGCAGGTGAAAGGGGGGTCTGTAGCCAGTTTCCATGGTAACTGGGTAGGCACCTGCAGCTTGCTGACGCAGTAGTGGATCTGTCCTTGTCTGTGCACAGAGCATTCAGTGATGGACATATGTAGCTGTCCTAGAAAAGCCTTGGCAAAGGGTTGATTTGATGGAGGGCAAGCCTTTCCCCCCTTTCTAACAAGGCATTTTCACTTCTGTTGTGTTGAGCTCCGGTTTTCCATTTATTTGGCTTGTATTTGGAAATATTGGGGATAACTTTTATTGTTTGAAACATGACTTTCTTTTGTGTTACAGTTTGCACATGAATTTGCAGACTGGTCCAAATTTACCTCTTCTTTTGCTGCTGCTTGAGGTTGTGTTTTGGTAGCTTGCTGCTTGCAGGAAGAAAGAAAATGTATCAGCCCATAAACTTCTAAAGTCATGGAAAGCCATTTCCATTATCATACACAAGATTATGAAAGGATCACTTCTGTTCTTTCCATAATGGGCAGTGTGTCAGGAAGAAGGTTTGTTTAGATTCTTTAGTGTTCTGATTACCCCTCATAGCTGCTAAAGTGTTAAATTACAATAGGATTTTAATCAGATCCTGTGCATCTGCTCCTTTTGTGGTGTTTTGCATCCTGAAACTTCGGTCAACAATGCAGGTATTGCTTGAGTGAGGAATGAGTAAGGCTTGTCAGACATGGAGATTAATTCTTGGTTTGATATCTGGAACTGTTGAGCACTATTTCTGACATTATTCTCCAAACCAGTAATTTAAACACTGTTGGTGCTGCTCAACATTGACACATTTAATTTCGTGGAAGAGTCATCGAATCATAGAATAGGCTGGGTTGGAAAGGACCCAGCAGGATCATCAAGTCTGACTCCTGGCCCTACACAGAACACCCCAATCACACCATGTGCCTGAGATCATTGTTGAAATGCTTTCTGAACTCAGGCAGGCTTGGTGCTGTGATCACTTCCCTGGGGAGCCTGTTCCAGTGCCCAGCCACCCTCTGGGTGGATATCTTTTCCTGACAGCCAACCTAAACCAGCCCTGGACCAGCTTCATGCCGTTTCCATGAGTGCTGAAACTGGTTAGGAGAGCAGAGAGATTGGTACTTGCACCTCTGTGAGCAAGACAAAGCACAATTAAAACTAAGTTAAAAAAAAACCCAACAAAACATTCTCCAGACTCCTGGAAAGTTTCTGGTAAATGTCTATAACTAAACCTGTCTTGCCCTCCTGACATGACTGCCAAACAGAAGAGATGGATATTTAAGTTTTGTGTGCTCATATAAGGATGCCTAATATGCTTTAACCTTCTTTCTTCCTCTCTGTTGTTAAGCATCAGTAATGCTAAAGCTGAACAGCTGGAAGCAGTTTTATCACTTTGCAACAGTGCCTGGCCATGTACCACAGGCAGGGCCTCTGAAGCCAGGGAATGCTGGCAATTGCAGTTCAGGCTGCTTTTGTTCACTGGGACATCACGCCTTTAACCAATCAAGACTGGTGAGCTAACAAGTGAGAGGGACCTCCTGTTGTCTTCAGTGGTTTTGTACTTCACAGCTTCCAGAAGAAATGATTACTGCTACAGAAAAAAACCCCAACCCAAAACCTCAGCACAGCACTTAAAGAAGTGCCTGTAGAGAGTATAAATCAAACTGGTCACTAGGCAGACCATAAGCTTTCAAAAGCTTTGAATGTTTTTCCCAGAAAAAAAACAAAGGTCATTTTTAGAAATGTACTAATAGGTATGATTTTTCTGAGATGCTGATGTAGGAACAGTCACTATAAACAGTCCAGGAAAGAACAGAAGAAATGTCAGATTCACCTTTGCAAACGAAAAAAATATTCTGATAACCTAACAACACATTTGCCTTGTTCTGAGCTCAAACTGCTTAGTGAACTTGAGCTGTCCAGGTGTTTCCTCAAAGCTATGCTTGTGTATTTGGATGACTTTAAGTCTAAAACATAGATCTTAGAAACTGGGTGTGGTTATTAATAGATACCTTTGAGCACAGGTTATAGTGTCTTCCCAGCTGGTAATTAACTGGATAATTTAAACCCATTTTCTGCACACTTTCATCTGGTTTTCATTTGGGGTGTGGTGGAGTTGCCAGTGTGTAATGCTGGGTGTTGTGTTGGAGAAGGTTTTTAAGTATTCATTAATAATATGTTGAAAGTATGTAAGAAGTCAGTTCTTTGTAAAGTTTGCCAGCATAAGGACACTTAAATGTCATCAACACGTTCAGCAAACGCTACCTTGTCTTGCAAATTATTTTAGTGGAAGCCTAATTAATAATAGCTGTGGACAAGCAGATTAATCTCACCTAGGGATTGCTTGGAGCTGTCGGATCACTTTCTCTAAGTCTTGCCAGTAGTGTCCAGGATTCTAGAAGGTGGATTTTGTTCCACTGAGGTCTACAATTGCTTAATGGTCATTTCAGCTCTGAGCAAAGGACAGGACAGGAGTGCTGCCTTCATAGGCACAAATCTCTGCTTTTTTGTTTATTTAAGTCTTGATGTACCTCTGCAGTGAGCATAGGTAATGTGATTTACCTGCTGTGTGATGTAGTACCATTAAGTTTCGATGTTACTAGATCAGCTGTAAATTTTGCTAAGTATGTGCAAGAAAATAACAATTTCTGTATGCCCTAAATTTGCTGGATATTAAATCATTATTAGGAAGACTTTAGAGGAAGAGAAATGGATAGAATTCTGGAAGGGTATGTAGTAGGGGGCCACTTTTTTCTTGTTCTGGCTCCTGGTTGATCTTGGACACATGGCTTTCTCTCTCTTTTCCATCTGCTAAATGCAGCTGATTACCTCTTAGCAGACCTCTTAAAACAGAGCAGTTTGAAATCTGATAGAAATAACAACCAATTCTTATCTAGGGTTATTATTCAGTGAAACATCTGTACAGGGTGCTGGTAACAATGAAGCATAATTTTAGTTA
Source organism: Phylloscopus trochilus trochilus (assembly GCA_016584745.2). Taxonomy (NCBI): domain Eukaryota; kingdom Metazoa; phylum Chordata; class Aves; order Passeriformes; family Phylloscopidae; genus Phylloscopus; species Phylloscopus trochilus. The sequence goes on from WQNJ02000546.1 coordinate 40,029,872, forward strand.
CTCCCAGATAAATCCCATGTTCCTAGCCATGACTTTGCTGTTCTGTTTTAGTATCTCACTGACTTGCTTTTAAGTCTTAAGACCCTTAGAACAGACCAGGTACTTTCACACTGTTGAGCAGCTTCATTGTTCTAAATGTCTGAGATGTAGGTGATAGCCCTGAGTAGAGCATGTGAAAAGCAGGCACAAGAATCATGGATTTGCTGCAAGAGTAACTTCAGTAACTTCAGTATTAGCAACAGCAGTATGTGTGTGAATGTGCTACATGAGGAGGGGAGAATCCCAGCTAAAGAGTTGTTGCTAAAAGACCTTGCAAGCAGTATAAGAATCTAGGCCAACTATGGTTATATTAGCAATCAGATCTGGTCTGCTACCTCCTACACATAGGGGTTTTTCACCTATTGTCATGTTTCTAACTTCAATTTAGTTTGTGTTGTTTTTTTCCCCCCCAGCATTTACTAAATGCTGTCAAGAAACTGGTCTTCTGATGGTGGTGAAGTGTCGGCAGGAGAACACAGCACTGAAGGACTGTCTGGTTGGCTAGTAAGTCCCTCATGAGTTTTTGCTGGGTTTTGTGTATGGCCTGTACTAATCTAGAAATGTTAACTATTCTGAAAAGGGCTGTGCAGGGTTAGGGACTTGGATGTATTTTCTGAAAATGGTATCTTTGCTTTATTAAAACCGTGCCAGTTAGGGCCCTAAGTGACAAGATTTTATTTACCATATGAATATATGGCTACAGAGACTCTTCTTGATTCACCTGGGGACAGATTGCAGCTCAGAGGACTTGCAGCCCTTTATTTGCTCTGGTACATCACAGTTGTGGGGATAGGGGTGCACAGTGAGGCTTCTTCATAACCTGTTAGTGAGACAGGTTAAGTTGGTTTTCATTTTGCTTCTGTTTTTAAGATTTAGTCTCTCTTGAAAGTGTCCTGCTGTTGTGAACAGCAGTAGCAGGAGCAATGGGAAATTGTTATATATGAGAGGTCAACTCAATGCCATGGTGGATTGAAACATCTTTTTTGGAAGTCCTAATTTACCCTCAGTGCCATTAGGCTGAAGTGTTAGAGTCTTAAATTTCCCAAGGTGAGGGCTGTGAATTTTTTGAGTTTGACTGGGGGGAAAAAGGAGGTTAGTTTGATTTTTGGTGTGTCCTGCTCTCTTAAAGCAGCAATTTAGATTAAAAATAAATGCCTTTGAACTAGTGATAGTTATTCTCAAGTATTTAGGAACTGATGAAAAAAACACGTGCAGCCAGGCAAGAATTTAGACCTAACTGCAGTCAGAACTTGCTGGAGTTACTCAGTTTTATTTGTCTGTTCCTTCACCTTTTAAAAAAATAAAATTAAACAAAATGCCTCTGACAAAAAAAAGGTTTATAGTGTTGAATAGTTATACTTCAAAAAATTATGAGAAAGGAATTTAATGTAATGATCAAGGACCTCTATATCTACTGGTAAAGACATACACTTGAACCTATCCCCAGTAGTAACCCAAGTAACTACTTGGGTGCATTAAAAAAATAAGTCAACTCCAGCTTAAGTTCTTCAGCTGAACTTAAATACCAAATGTCTTTGCCCTTTTTCTGCCTCTCCTCTTGGTGGCCTCACTGCAGAGGCTTGAAAAGGACTGTGCTTCAAAAGAGAACAGTATCATGACAGATACCTCTTTTTATAAAGTACTTAAGTGTTAAAGTTAGGTTACTGTTAAAGGCAGGCCAGTTTTCTTTGGGTGTGAAAGGAAGTTCAGTTATGAGTGGTACTTGTTCAATATTCCAAGATGAAAAACAATATGTATTTTTCTGTCTTGTAGCTATTCTGATCCATCATTCTATGAAGAATGCAAAGCAGAATATTTGAAGCAAAGAGAAGAATACAGAGCAACTGGAATTAAGAAAAAAAGACAGAAATTTACTCCAAATGTGTGATTAAAAGTTAAAATGAACTTTTTATATGCAATTTGGATTTCACTTGATTTAAACAGACTTAAATTGTCTGTACTACTCTGTGTGGAGTTTAGCTGAAATACACAAAATGAGATGAATAGAGAATAAAATAATGTCTGAAATAAGGAGTCAGTTTTAAAACTTTTCATAATTAAAGACCTAGAGCATGCTGTAACAGTTTGCAAGAGAGGTTGCAAAGGTGTGTTCCTCTGTCTGGACTTGAGATTTTGTTACCAGTGTACAATTTGGAGTTTACAATTCCAAAATGTCCATTTGGAATTTAAAGCCTATATCTAGCTAGATGAGCCAGGCTACATAAAAACTTAAGGGTGAGCAGTTTAAGTTGTATTAACTGATCACAGATTGAATATACACTGATGCTGGTGTGTTAGTCATCACCTGAAGCTGACTGTGTATGGAGGTGCACTTATTAGAAGAGAAGGGTGGCAGATGCAGAAGAGCTACTCAGACCAATGTGAATTACCCTTTTCAACAAAATGGTGCCAGTGATGAGACCCTGGTAGTACTTATGCCTGCACTGTAAGTAATTTCTAAGTCCAGTCTGTGACTCACTTTTAACCCTACACTGTCAGAAGGGATGGATGCCTTGCCCTTGTGTGTGGCCCTGACTATTTCAACTGCAGAGGGGAAAGTAATCTCATCCAGACCTTCCTTGAGAACAGGGAAAAGCTGCCATGCTTCAGGAGGGAGGGAGTAAGTGAGTGACCACACTTGCAAAATTATTCCATGCAGAGGTGAGTAAACAACTAAACCAGGCATGGAACATGCAGATCACCTCTTGCAGGAGCTAAGTACATCTCTGATGTAAAAAGGGCACACAAACCATCTTTCGTGTACTGATGCTTGAACCTGCTTAAATTGTAGAACTCTCAAATGCTTAAATGGCTATACTAGAGATACTAATGTAAGTTTTAGAAACTATCCTTCAAGCATCCTGAAATAAAACTAGATTTTTTAAAAGCAAGGAAAGGCTGCACCTAAACTTGGTAACTTTAGTAACCTAATTAAAGAAGAAAAAAAAGTAATTTTCTGAGTAAGGAGTTTGATTTGATACTGTTCCATTAGAAAGGCAACATTTCCCTTGTTTATTTTAATACTGCTTCACCACAAACAATATTCCTCTGTTCAAGGAGGAAACTCAGACTGACACACGTACACGAAGGACTTAATGGTGCAGGTTAGTCATTGCCCTTTATTCTGTGCTTTTACTGGAATAATCATTAGTACTGTTGCTTCAGCAGATTGGGTGGAGGACTGGTCTTGTGACTGACAAACTGAAAAGATGTGTAGGATTCTGCCTTGTTAGGCAAACTTAAGTGGCACTCAGCTCTAAAGCTAATCACTTTGAAATAGCTTATGTGGAACAATGTCCTACACGTTCTTGGCTTCTTAGCTCAAGTGTTTTGGAAAACAGTTACTCCTGTTTAGTTGTTTTGCTGTATGTATTTTAAAAAGGAGGAAATTTAAGGTAGATGGTGACACGTGTTCTTAATGACAGTGACTGTTCTTTTCTCCCACTATGAAATCTGCTATATTTTTGACCTCTGGAAAGCCTGGATGTTTGAAAGTGTTGGCAAAAGCCCTTCCCCAGAAGATTGGGGTAGGAGTGCGCATTCTCTTTGGGGCAGTGCTGGGTGCTGCCAGTGGTGTGTGCCTGCACTGAGGGCTCACCTGGGTCATACTCAGCTATGACTCAGGTCTGAGTCAGACAACAGCACCAGCAGTGGAGGTTTCCTCTTCTGGCTCAGCAGAAATTGTGTGCAGCAAGTGAGGGGGACCCCCAGTGCAGTGACCAGGACTGCAGGGGAGGAGTGATGTGTGGAACGGCACCAAGCTCAGGTGAACCTGCAGGTATCGCTCCCCAACCTTCAATAGAGGCTGTATGTGAACAGCAGCCACAATTCACATCTTCACTGATGTCACACCTGGAATTCCATGTACTGAATGGTGCTGTCAGCCATTTATGTCTCTTTTCCTACATCTGGCTTATTGGAGCACTTCTGTTTACTCTGGTATGCACTCAGAGCAGGGATTGGCCCTTGGATCATATGTCAGCTTCCTCTATAATACACCTCTGGCCTTAATGTGCTGTTCCCTAGCTTTGAATTCTTGGTTTCACACCTTTCATTTAGTATCTTGCGCATATCCTGTACTTGAATTGCATTTACATCTTTTATTTAAATAAAAGAGTGAGTACCATGACATGACAAACTCATACCACTGAATTACTTTCAGTTTTGGTTTTGTCTCAGCTGTAAACTCTCCTTCCTGTTCAGGTTAACTGGAGGCAGCCCTGGATTCTAATCAGTGTAAGGATACACAGCACAGGGGCCTATCTGTCCTCTTCAGAGCACTTGGCAGGTGCCCAAGCCACCCCCATTTTTCACTGGAGGCTGCACACTCTGGCTGTATTAAGATCTCTTCAAATTCCTGAGGGGAGCCCCCTAGAAATGGAAGATCTGACAGGAGAGCGGGAGAAGGTGTCATATATTTATTTAATAGTTTGCCTTCAGAGAGTAAAACCCAAACTGAGAGGGAAGGTGTAATGCAGTTAGTAATGCACAGGTTTCAAAGGGCAGTGAACAACCACTGCAGTCCGAGGCATCACCCTGAAATTAATCTGCAAGCCACAAACCCATTCTGCCCCACATTTAGTACAGCCATACTCCTCCTCAGGTAATTCTTGCAAGTTAATTCATCTGTCCTGTTTACTCTGCTGATCAAAAAATGGTCAAATACACTTGCATTGTAATTGTTCCACTTAGTTAAAAATTGGTTCAGTAACAGTAAGCACCTGGGTGTTCCTTGCATGCTTCTCCCTACATCAAACAGCCATACTCAAACATGACCATCTTACCACTTTAATTACTGTATCTTAATGTTTGACTTGTTCCATCTTAAAATACAATTAAATTAATTTTGCTGGACAGTTACCACACAGGATGTTTTTTAATGGTTCAACTGCAACTCAGTTAAAATTAGTTTACTGCTGGTCATAAAAAACCAAAATGTTTAATCAACTGCCCTATTTCGTACAACTGCAAGTAGTAACAGCACTCTCCCTGAAGAAAGGGTCAAAAGTCTGATTCCTCAAAACCTCAAAGAATAATATTAAAAAAAAAATATCAACCCCCCACACGCCCTTTTTTATACTCAAACTACACAGAGGATCAGGGAAATACTTTACAAAATACCTTATACCTCTGTGACCACTGTCCTTCACAGGGCCTGTCTGGAGAGCAGAAGACAACACAGGAGTCAGTCAGGTACCACAGCTCTTCACATTTCCTTTACCAGCCCACAGCATCATTAAAGCTCCAGGTGTCTCAGCACAGGAGTGTTAAAAGTCTGCTGCAAGTTGGTTTTGGAAGGAAATTCAATCTGCTTTACCTACCCGTAATGTGATACTTACCCAGGCCTGTGTTGCATTACTTGGAATGGGAATTGTTTTACCGTAACTCCACCATATGTCTCTTGCTGTTCCTGTCTTTTTCCAGTTGTAAAAATTGGACAGTGCATCACAGCTAATTTGGGGGTTTGCTTTCGTCACTATGGCTAGTTCACGTATGAGGAAAAGTGATCAGCTGTACACCACAAAACTGGCAGGGAGACTTGAAATGATCAGATTTTAAAAATACTTAAAATTAACCAAACAGTGCAAGTTTACATACAAGTTATTAGAAGGTTCATCCAACTCACCAAATACCCAAATCCATATTCATCAGGTTGCCATTTGCTCTTCTGAATGCGCAAAGCAACAACCTCCTCCTGCCCCAAAAGCTGGTTTTCATTTCTGTTAAATGGAGTTAGTGCTTTCTTAAATTAAGAACTGTCAAATTGACGGGTTGGGGGAGGTTTTAAAATGTTCAAAGTTTGCATTCAAGTTAAAACTTTCTTGGGGCCATTTAACATAATTTTTTGAGAACTTTGGTCCTTGCTCTATGCAGTTTCACATAACACATGCATACTAACACCAGAACCCTGGTACTACAGCTGCTTCTCCCTGTAATTTGCTGTCACTGTGAAAAGACTTCACTTCTGAAAATGGAAAAAGCACTGTAAGCCACTAGTGGTGTGGATTTAAATGACTTTTCCATCTTCAGTCAAAATCTGATTGTAAGCTCTGGACCAACAGATGCTTCACAAGCCATGGACCTCCCAAGTGACTCCAAATCTGGGGACTTCCTTTTCAAATGTTACAGCTTGGACACGGCAGTGAGTGATTGGATTGGAAATGCTGCCTGCAGCAAGCTCTCTGGCATCAGTCCCTCTTCTCCCTAGTTAGCAGCAGTGCTCCTGAAGTCCCTTCTCAGCAAGCATTGCTGCTCCCTTCTCCAGCATGGGAAGGAGCACAGAATATAAACCAAGGCTCAAATGCAAAACCTGGAAATTCTCAGGTTCTGCACAGAAAATCTTAATTTCACACAGGGAACCTTTTGACAGAAATAGTCAAAGCACCATAGCTTAAGGTAACTAAATCCTTCAGGTTGCAACAGCCAGGAGGATACTTCTCTCAGAATATGCTGATGCAGGCTACAGCAGATGGCTGGTTTTTTCCCTTGAGTCAAAGTGATGAACCTCAAATCTAAATGTTTGTATTTAGAGTAACATTTATACACACTAAAGGAATTAAAACTTCAGTAAAAATTTTTGTGCCAAATACAGAAAGGAAATTTGTTAGTGAAACCAATTTCAAACAAAAATAAATTTATTTAATAACTTACACAGTAGAATTCCTTCATTGCACAAATCATGTTAATGCCTGTTGGATATTACATTCCTTAATAGAAAACCTCTGTAATGTTGAGGTGGGGAACCCCAAAAGAAAGCTACATTAGAACTAGGTACCATATAGCTTATGCAGCCACACGAGAAATGTTTTCTTTGTTATTACATAGGTAGTTGGTTCTATCAGCTAAAGCATAGTGACTTGGATTTGTTTTATGCATATTGGATTCTGTTCTATTACTTTCCAAGAGATTGTACTCCCCTGAGTCAGCTGTGTTCATTGGTCAGAATAAATTCCAGCATCTGACACCATTTCCATTAATCACAGACAAGCCAGTCTACGTGAGCAAGATAATAGAAAGATAAAAATAATATCTGGTGAAAGGGAAACATTGTTTATGTATGCTGTTTGTAGTACAGAGAAGGTATCTGGAAGGCAGCTTTTTGCCTTGGGCAGACAAAGTGAAAGATGGGCTCTGTCTGAAGTACTTACTGTGCAGGGGAGAGTGGCTGGAACCACACAGGTCACACAGCACCCTCGGAACACTTCCACAGCCCATCATTACTATGGCTGGGCTACAGCCACAGTTTCCCCATCTATTTGCAAGCAATCTCAAGATAATTTGCTACTAAACAGCTGTGAAATTAATTTTTATTACTTTGATGTTAAGCTGGATCTGTGAAGCTGAATACTTCACCCGCCCCCACATCTGTAAATAGCATATTCAGTATTAAATATCTTCCTGCCCATTACAAGTTAGGTATCATGGATCTAAAACACAATGCATTTTTCTTCAACTTTTTGAGCAGTCAAGACATTTCACTTAACCCTGTTGTATTAAGCCAGATATGAAGCAGAGAAGTTTACAATAAAAAAAAAAAGGTGCATAAATTATATTTGTCTAGAAACAGTTCGTGGCCCTAAAAGGAAAAAAAAAAATGAAAACGTAGTGCCCAGACACCCCTAATCTATAAAGCAGGTAGCTGGAATTCCAGTAGCTCTGGTTCTCAGTGGCATACTAAAGACACCACAAAAACACTTATTTTTGTATATCAACAATGTAACAACACCAAGTCTGATTAAATTAAGGCTTTGTTTTTTTTTTTAACAAAAAAAAGAGTAGTAGCCTTCACCACCACAGGAACAGAGAGTCAGAGTTGTGGTGCTGTGCAAGGGAGGCACGATATGGAAAACTGCACTGTGAGCACGCTGGGGCTGTGGCAGTACCGCTGTGCAGTTACAGCAGCTTCCTCCAGCGGGAACTGAGGGAAACAAGCTGAACCCCCAGGGTTCACAGTGTTCAGCAGCATTACTTACAGTCCTTCACAATTCACAATCAAGCCCTAAATGGGGCAATCGAAACAGGATAGCCGAGGGGTGATTTTTCTCTTGCCATTATCTCATATAAATCAAGGTTGAATTAAAAAAAAAAATCTTACCTTTCTTGGTTAAAAATTACAGAAAAATACACTTACAAACCAGAGGAATCAAAGCTAATTGAAAGGAGGAAGGAAGAGAGAATCCAATTCTTCATATTATGTCTTATTCTTAAAAAGAAGACTGTCAAAATATAAGCTCAGAGCTGGTGCAAGTTCTAACACTGGATACCAAGTATTTTCTTGTTAACATACAAATAGCAAACAAATACAGAACAGGATTATTTTGTTTTATTCCACAAACTCACTTTCAGTGTAACCTTTAGCAAATGTATGTCATTTGCAGTACAGGACTATCTAGGCCTCATGCTAGATTTCTTTGTATTTACATTATACCAGCACAGCTTTAACATCAAGGAACTCACTCCTGGATTTACAGCAGAGAAAGACTAGGCTTTCTGATTTGGAACTAGAATTAAAAATAAAGAACATTTCAAGCAATTTGTTTTCTCTCCTTAGAAGTCTGAGCATTAAGGTGCCTATTCAGAATCACTCCAAAAACACCTCAGTTCATTCTAAAAGTTAACTCTTGTGCAGACAGTTTTGATTACATTGATCCAGGTAATCTGCTGGACAGTTTAACAAGGTTGGATTATTTTTCATTTCCCAAAACATATTCTCATTGGGCTTTGGAGGACTTGGGAATACCCAGGAATTATCTTCCAGAGAGCTCTTTCCATAAGAATGGTGTTCCTGAAACGTTTTGCCATCAGCTGGAATTGGTCTCTCCTCTGTCCAAGTTTGTAGGGTCACCCTTTCTGATGGGACATGAGCCTCTCGCAGCAGAGGGGGAGACACAGCGTTGCCGAGGGCTTTATCATTTTGTGAGAGGTTTTTATAGACTACCCCAGATGTCAAATTCAGCTTTGAAATGTTCAAGTCAACACATTGCACTGGTGCAGTACAGGCAGCTGAAGGAAGGAGATAAAGAAAGATTTTAGAATTACATTATCTAATGCATTTTTCATGTACTCCAAATGTACTACAGTCTAGCAGGGATGTTAAACATAGTTTCTTCAAGCCCACAAGTTTTCAGACCATATTCAGTAACTACTTGAAAGCTACAAACAATAAACTACCCTCACGAGTCTCAAAATGAACACAAAATCCTGAAATCACAGTGTTTAAAACACACCCACAACTCCCATTTCAAGACAGATAAATGGATGGGTCTTTCTGACCAGACTGAAATGAATGCTGAAACAGAGACCATTTTCACACACTTGGAGAAATCAGCCAGATGCAGAAGACAGAATGCTGCTTCCTATTCTACTGATTCTTTTAGCAAGTTGTGTTCTCATGCCACCCAGAACCTGAATGCTCACTGCCCATGAAGCAGTAAGGGGGAAACACGTGGTGTTCACAGGTTCTCTCGTCTGACTTCCAAAAGTAAAGTGACAGACTGCAATGTTCAGCCATGTGAAATTCCAGAGGAGTTTTAAACTGTTAGGAAGGGGGGGATTTTGAAACAGAGCAGCATCTACCTGAAATAGAAAACATACATCTGAACATATGGCCAAATACAAGCAGGTCATTTTGCTTTGTAGTGATAATGTAGATAAACATTTAAGAGAGTAGACTGGTGCTTCCTGCAGTTAAAACTCACATCTTACATGGAGTTTTCTAGAACAGCTGTTAATCTTGAGCATGAATTGTAATTTTTAACTTTAGCTCTTAAGGGACAGAAAAAAGAAGCAGGTATCAAAGCTTGGTCAAAGAATACAACTTCTATTTGTCACAATAAATTAAAATTTGTGGATGTCAGCCCAAACCATTTTCCAATAACATGGGCATCATGTCTGAAAGACATGCTGAGGCACTGGATATGTATCTTTGTGCTGGCAGGTGTAAAAAGCAATTTGAGTCCTACAGACCTTTAGAAGTTCAAGAAAAATTGAATCCACTAAAAATAGATGAAAAAATTACCAAAAAACCAAAATAAACAAACAAGAAAAAAGAGACAAAAAAACCACCCCAAAACAGCAACAAGAAAAAAACAAACAACCCCACAAACACACATATTTGTTGTAAATGCCTCCATACATAACAGCTAGGTAGAATCCATTTGTTAACTGATAATGTTCATGTCCCACACAAAGTAATGAACACGTGTTCTGCAGAATTAATGCAACTCTGACAATGGCAGCTGGTTTGTAGATGCTAAGAATCAGTACTGGACATATTGGAAGTGGAAGGCTTCAGGCAACTGCACCCATATTTTGCATAAGCCAAGATTTGTCTCTAAATATAAACGAAGATTTATTTGTATTGCCTTCATAAGCATGGCTGATGACCAAGATCAGACCTGTCCACTCTAATATATTGAAAAATTACTGAAAAAAGTCGACAGATGAAAAGGCAAAAGTCCACTGTCCCCTGATCAATCAAGAATGCTTTCTATGGCTGTGGATGAACAACTGCACAAGAAGTGCAGAAAATGAGACTCCTCACCAAGGAGAAGAGAAAAATCAGTAGCTGTGTGGTGGCAAGACAGGTAACTCCAAAAAAATAAGGACATAAAGACACTATACAATCCCATCAAACCTTGACAGATCTAAGATTACTTAGACTCGTTCAGTTCCCAGTTTCTCTGCTGAAGTTATTTGACAAGGGTGTTTTAGAATTGTAGGAACACACACTCACCTGGTAACAACAGGGCCAAGTCTAGAAAATGGGTTGACAGTTTGTATCAGCCAAGTACCAGAGACAAAGTGATCATTAGTCATTGCTGACTACAAAGGCAGGGACTGCTAGGGAGGTGAATCCTGTCATTATCTCACTGAGCTGTTCAGAAACAAAATGTCTTGCTCTGGTAATGGACAGGGACATCAGAGACTGTCACCAGTACACTGTAACCAAGTTCACTGTCTTCCACCAGTATTCTGAGTAGAGTAAAGACCACAACTGAAGTGAGCAGAAAACAAAGGCACTTAACTCTTCACCACAGACTGTTTGACTGATTGTCTAGCATTTGGCTTGTGAGAAACATATGTATGGAACAGAAGAACTGTCTGATGAAGTGCACACAGAAATTTTAAGTAGTTTATGTGAAAAATATTTAACCCTTAAAATTATTTAAGGCAGTTTTGCTTCCCCAGTATTCTGACAGTCAGAAAATGTCATACTGTGTAGCATTTTGTTAGAAAAGACAATTTTTTCTGAATACAATGTAAAGAAATATGGAACCATAAGGGAATTTCAGTCTTTTAAAGTCTGATTTTAAAATGTTGCCAATTTAATACTTCATATATTCTGCACTGGGAAAAAAAGACTGCATTTGCAAAATGATTTTTCCCCCCTAATATGAAGTAGTTGTGGTAAAAGGTCAAATACGAGTAAACTTAACACCTCAGCCTTGTGCACATAAGCAACACTTGACTGAGAAAAAAGCCACAAGGGGAACAGAATACAGTACTGTAGAAAAAAACACATCAGCAACACCTTTATGTGTGAAGTTGACCAGTATGAGACAGAAGCAAAAGCAGAAAATGGGTAAGCTGGAACCATAATACAGTCTAGCTTATCAACTTCAATTGATGAGATTCTGATAAGATATGATAGCTAGTTTATTTTTAAAATGCTACAGCTTGAATCAACGGTTTGTGTTTGTAAGGTCTGTTACTGCAAACACTGACTTGCCTTTCTTGGCTCCTGGTGGGTTCCTTTGCAGTTTTCGTAGGACCTCAGCTTGCTTGTCGGTCACTACACGCAAATTAGACATTTCTCTCTTCAGGTCCCAATATGTTTGTTGCATGCTTTCAAAACAAAAATTTATTACAAGCTAAATATTGCTGCCTCTAAAGCAGCCTATTAACATGCCTATCAAATGTGACCTGTTAATAAATTGTTCTTGCCTGACACACACTGCTAATTTTGTTAAGAGTACCGTAACTGTAAATGGACTGAACAATACTGAGAATTTAAATGGATGGACCTTTGCATATTTCACTTGATTCTTGCCTATTACAATATACAATGCATTATATATTGACATACTAGGTAATAATAATAACTTCCACTCCCCAAAGGAAAGAAATATGAAGAAAAGTTTTCATTTCAGTACCTGAAACTAACCATCTTCCAACAAAATTAGTCATCTCAAAGGAATACTTTAAATAAAGTGACACCGGATTATAAAAAAGGCAGTGTTAACTCTGGATACTTTCAATAAATGACTACATACTCCAACCCATATTATGAGCTTAGTAATATTGATTGATTTTAATTTCAAATAATCAAAACCCAGTATTTGGGTCTTATACCATGCATGTTGCTACACTGAATTCAGATTAAATACCCGAGACCCAAACTGAGCATACACACAGAGTCCAAACTAAAATATAAACCACACTCGTTCATATTCAAGTCATCCAATTTATGTTCATACACTGCCTTATCAGACAGTGTAAAAAATTGTGTTCCAATCCATTCTCTAAGACAGCATAATATAAGAAACATATTTAGCAACAGCAGTACTGCTCCAACACTGATGTTTCAGGTTAATAACTGGTAAGAAAATAAAAAAAAAAAGGGAGAAGTCAGCATTACCATATGTTTCTTGGTAAAATTTCTAGCAAAGGCTCACTGAATATTCCATTTATGTTGATTAATAATTAACTTAGTGTTCAAAGACATAAGGATGTAGTTACTTCAACACGAAATCAATGATTTAATGCTTTTTTAATGCTTAACAGTCTACCAAAACACATTTTGAAGACAAATATAATGGATAAGACTTTCCAGAATTTTTTCTTCCTCACTACATTCACTTAAAAGGCATTTATCTGAAAACAGCTCAATATCTCAAGCTATTGAGATGAGCAAGAATTAATAAGCTTTATAACTTCATGTAACGCTATCCTTCAAAAATAGCAATACAGGATCACTCCTGCATGAAATATCAAGCACAAATGTGTTCAGAATCACTCTGAGAAGTAGCTATTATGCAAGTTAATGCTAAGAGAGTTCCCTTCAAACAAAGAAATAGAACTTCTATCCACAGAAATACTTCCCCAGAATACAAACGTCCACATTCATAAAGCTCTGTTAAAGAACAAAGGAAGCTGATATTTTATTAAATAATGTATTAAGTCTCAGCAATTCTGACACATAGAAAGTTAAAATTTTCAGAATTGGTATTTCAAAAAGTTCAGCTAAACCCGTGGCCTCTCTACTGCAGACTCTTTTTGGCTCTTTGAACTCTTAAGAGGTGACAACTTAAAGCTGCTGTGGCAACCACACTTCCTTAATTCTCGTGTTTTGGTCTAAAAAATAAGATCAAAAATTTTAATCATGTCAAACCAGAACTGTCCAATATTTAACACAGAAGTGGTAAATATAAGGACAGCTCAGCATCTGCCACCAACCAGAAGGGAAGTGCTTGGATGAATTTTTTGAAGTGTATTCAGCCCTTTTACAAGCATCTTGCCAAGGCCTGCAGGTACCAGAATTCCACTTAAATCACATGCAACAGATTTTAATTGTTTTTGTGGATACTGACTGAGAATCCCATTGCAAAGCCTAATTTTCAAGGAATTTGTAATTGAAGACCAAGGATTCCCTGTGCCTGGAGGTTTATCCTATACTGCCTTCTAATATGTAATACAAACCTTCACTATGACAGCCTGTTCAAACCTACAGCAAATTAGATTTGCACACTGAGAACTTAGATTTGCAGGCTGCTCACAAATACAGAATAACTGCTTTCCAAAAAGTTAACTAAGTGCAAATGCCTCCATTTCCTATAAAAAGAAGGATTACTTACAACAAACGTTTCTCATAGGAGGTTTTTCAAGTGTTTTTCCACATATTTATGGATGGGCTTGCATATTTATCACACATTCAGTATTTGTACTACAATAAACACTATACTGCCCATGTGCTATCTTAGATGGCTGCCACCTGAGCACCACTTGGTGGAATAAATCTGATCAATAATTATTTGATCAAATGATCAGTTTGACCAGAGCAGTGATCAAAGTGATAACTGCTGTGTCTCGAGACAACATCTTTTATCAGGCTGACTTCAAAGCTCCAGGAGGAACCACAGGAGTAAGTATCCAGTCAAGGTGAAAGGACCAAGTGTGATTTGTGTGTATTATTATCACCACTGCACCAGAGAACGTACAATGGGAAGTGTCTGTATGTTCTCCTTCAGAGGCTGATCTCCCTTCCCATCTCTTCAAGATCCAAGGAGAGCACCAAGGCCCACTGCACTAAAGCCTGGCATTGTGAAGGGCTGCTCTTCCCTCTGGTGGAAAAAGGTGTAAGTGCACCAACAGACATAACTATAAGTGTTCATTATCATCATCCTGAACTACAAACATAGCAAATAAAAAAATGCACGATGATCTTGTTAAATAACTATACCTAGACTTTCAATGAAATTATTTAACTTGAAATAACACACCTAAAGAGTCCAGGTGAATAATTTACTTGTTCAACAAACTGCCCCTCGGTAAACTGAAAATAAAATATTTCATACCTTTGGATGTCTTGCCTTTGCAGGTGGTCTCCATGTAATGGATTTTTCTCTTGAGCCTGGTCCTGCATAACAGAGTGAAGGGAAGAGAGAGAATGAATGAACGAACATGATTTCAGATCTTCTCTCTCAAAAAATGGCAGTAAAACTCCAACTACCTAATAGTGAAATTCACAAGTAAAGTACTCTTCATTTGTGTTAGCTGCAGTGGGTTTCAAAAGGGAAATAAAAACTTCTACTAAGAATTTCCACTGAAAAATGCTTACACTACCTGCTTATACAAAGGCATTGCTCAGCCACCTCCATATGTTTTTTAAACAGCTGAATTCTCAGAATTAGAGGTTGATTACTTTTTTTAATGGACATCAGAAGTATTTCTCAATTTTTGCTTTTTAAACAGTTTTTTTTTGTTCTTTCCCTATCACAGCACATAAAGATCCTTAAGTTAATGCAAACTGTTTCAGTATAGATCTACTTCCACAGGTTACTTTTATGACAGAACACAATTTATCCTTTCAGTCTGAAAGACTACTTTAAAATTGCACAGCCTTACTGAATTTACCAGGACTGTTTAACAAATCAAACATTGGGCTCACTTTGTTAGCTGTGTTTCTATTAGACTCTCACTTATGATGAGCTCCCTCTCCTTTTGATATCCCTTCTTTCCATGTTCCTTTTCTACCATTCCCTCTAGCCAAACCTGCTATGGATTTGATACCTTTACAGTGGCTGTAAAGTACAGTGTACAGTGGCTGTACACATTTCAAGCACCTTGTCAATACAATGTGCACGCTGTGTCAACTACAATGTAAAACTTGAGTAAGAATATCCAAAAGTACAGAAAAATAGAAAGTACACTTGCCTAAGGTAGGAAACATTTGAAAACAGCTTTCCTGTTTTCGTTTTCATTGTTACTTTCATTACATGTTAGCTAAACTAATGTAATAAAATAAGTAATACCGAAAATAACCAGCTGAATTGAAATAATGCTGATATGTCATTGCCCATTGATCACACTTGACTGTTTTTCACCTGACAGATTTTCCCCTCCTGAACTTTCTAACCATCCCCCTAAATATTCAAATTCATAGCTTAAAAAAAGTTCACTCTATTACCCCACATTTAAAAACATGCACTTTTTTTTATTTCCTATATTAAGCAGTTACCAGGATCAAGAAGAAATTATACTAAAGACAAACAAAAACCAAGAAAAAAGATAACAAAACCCCCCAAAACAAAAAAAAACACAAAACGCTGTTCCCTCTGTATTTGTTCTGTGCAACAAAAGCTGCTGGTATAAACATCATTTAAACAGTGTCACATGTAGTATTCCTTACAACTGCTATTTCAGTCCTTTCTCTCTGACATCATTCACTCTCACAATACAATCTGCAATTATTTATGCAGCTGTTACTCTGTTCTAGAGTTACCCAAAGACACAAGAACTGCACACAAGTTACATACAGCAAGCCTTCAGATTTTACAAGTTATTGAAAGCACTGAAAGGCCTCCAGACACAAGTAAAACAAGCAAGAGTAAGGGAAGTTAACGAAACACCTCATGTGCTTTATCCCCACCTAGTGGAAAAAATGCAGACTCACTCAAATGCTGTGTGGCTCAAGATTACATAATCATCATTATTAATCACCATAAGGAATCTAAAACAGTCTGCCTCCTCAAACAATCACATTTAAATGTTTTACATTCACTGTGTAACTTCCATGTGACTGCAGAATCCTAGAGACTGGCACTGTACCTTTCATCAAAGGTAAGATGGAAAGCAGAAAGAATGCACTAGACAGTAACTTACTGCTTTGTGTTACTGTTACCTTAATTTTCTTTTTGAGATCCTAACAATGTCTAGGTTACAAAATGTGTCCCTCGAAACAGATATCTTCCCCAGAAATGGCAGGGAAGGCTGCCAAAAGAGGTACTTTCCTGACAAGCTTCATGTAACTACCTAAAGAGAAGTGCCAGACCTCCTTAAACAAAGTTCATTACATCTTGTAACATTAGCATCCCATTGTTGTTTAATAAACAAACTAAAAAATAATACAGACCAGCTTTTGCCCAAACTGTCTTACATAGAAGCCCAGCTTACACAGAATTTCAGTGGCTACTTAAAAAATAATCATAAAGCTTTGTTTTCTGTTGTTATAGAGGTAATGGCTGGGAAATCTCACCTGTATAGAATCATAGAGTATCTCAAGTTAGAAGTGACCCTTAAGGCTTAAGTTCAATTCCCTGTTCATTACAGGATGACCTAAAACTAAACTTTATAATTAAGAGCATCATCCAGACACTTCTTAAATATGGACAGGCTTGATGCCATGAACACTCCCCTGAGGAGCTTGTCCCTATTTCCAAGAAAGATGACAGTCTATGAAAATATTTAAGGTTAGTTTTACCAAGATATTAATCTTTCACTCAATTGTTTACTTCATATTTTTGTTAACCCTTGATTTTGATTAACCCTGGGATTAAAAATTAACCATTAATACAAAAATTCATTAAAAATTAAGGTACCTTCTGCTTGGAATTTTGCAACTCTTTCCTGAGACTGTTGCACTCTTCCTTGAGTTTTTCTAGATCCCGTTCCAGACTATGCACTTTCAGGTCACTGTTCAGCTTCTCTAGTTCCCAGCTAGCCTGAGTACAATTGAGACTTTTTATCACTGTAAAGAAGACAAGCAAGACAATCAGATTCCAATCTCAGTCCAAGGAATGTAACAATATGCAACCAGTCCATGCCCTACAAAAACATATTCTGAAGAAACTGGAGTCTGTGGCCACAGGGAAATGTAACACTGGTTGGAGAGGGGTGGGAGAGGTAGTCTATATTCTGGGTTTAAACCATGGAGCCCTACTTTGTAGGAATGCACTGGAGATTTGACACAGGGAAAAATAAAGTACCATCATAAAAAGGCAATGGAAATAGAAAAATCAATTTATGACAAACACATCATATATAACAACTTGCATACTTCTTACATGCTTTGAAAACAAGAACCTTTTGGCCCTCAGATTTGTATTGTTACATCATTTACCATTAAGTTTTCCCCAGGTTTAATATCAAGAAGTTCCAAACAGAACAACAAAAGATACGATCAAAACAAAAGGGGAAAACATAAAAGTTACACAGATCTTGTTAGACTGAAGCAATTCACATGGTAAGAAGCAACCGAAGCTGGTGCTACCATCAGTAGCTGGGCATTAGTAAGACAGCAAGAAAAGGAAGAACAAGACAGGAAGAAAACCCACAAGTCTTCAACTGCATGGTACACTTATTTCCAGATTTAATAGTTTAAATAACCTTAAGTTACACTGATACTTTTTTTTTTTTTTTAACCAGGGTACTCAGTGTCCACTTATGAGTAAAATTGAGTTACAAGCAAGGATTGAAATCATCACATTTTCAGAGCTCTCCTTACAAACTCTGCAATTCTTACCTCCTGAAACAATGAGGTCCTCAACAGTGATACTAGCACTACCTGCAGTTTGTTTTTCTAGGTTTAAACATTTGTGCAATTGAAGTAGTGCATTACATGCTTAAGGTCCTCTTGGAGAGTAATCTAATTCAAGCACAGCCATACTCAAAAGTGCCTTTCAAATTACTGCATTTATACAGACGCTGAAATCAGTCCATATCTCTAACTTTACACACATGGCATTTTCTTGTAGCTAAATTTATCAAGGTTTGTTTTTTTTTCTTGCATAGCATTTTGTTTTATGTGTCTGTCACGTACAGAGCACTCTTTACAACTGCAGTAAGAGAAGCTGGATTTGGGCTTTTTGGAACTACCAGGATCACCATTAGTTTTTCCTTCCTCTTTTCACCAGGCTCTCTACAACCATCTATCTCTTCCCAACCATCTAAGTAACTGTTGGTGACTGCAGCTATTGCTTTACAACATCCTCTTGTATTTGTCGTATCCCAACAGCGAGACAAAACAATGTACTGGACCCTCTGCAGGTGCCAGAGGAAGTGGCATTGAGGGAATGATCTTTATTGGAACAGGCCTCTGCCCTGCTCTGAGGAAAAGGTGGTGGGGTCCAGAGATGTACATGACACAGCCTATAAACTGTCAGGTGGCGCCCATTTCTCAAATTTGTAAACCATCTACAGCAGAAGAACACAACAGCCTCAGAACATACACGTCACCATTCACAAGAATGAAGACAAGTTCAAAGTACCTCACTGCTGTTCATGCCTCCCTTACCTTCCCCCTCTATAGGGTTAAACCTCTTCATGCCCCGAGATCACATTACAGCCACTACAGCCCCACAACATGCCTTAAGATGAAGTAACCAAATGCATACCTTGCTGAGTTTCCACTTCAGTTCTTAGTTGTAACAGCTCTACTTCTTTAGATTGCAACTGTTCGTTCAAGTTTTTCAAGGATTCCGCACTTTCTTTCGCCTATTTTCAGAGGGGGGAAAATCCCAACCCAAAATAATTTGTGAAGCATTTTTCTATCATGTCTGACAATTCAATATTTTAGAACAAATACAACAACAAAAAATACTGCTTTGATATTTTTTTAGCATTATTCTAGCCCAGTAATAAAATTGAGGTACTTTAAATCGTTATTCCTACAGAAAGTATCGTCATGTACTTTAAAAGAGCGATAAAACCAACACCACAGATCTTAAGCATATGAAGTTCATTCTACAGTAAACACGTACTAACTGTGCAGTACTGATAAAGCATGCATTGAAGTCATTAGTGAAAAAGGCACACCATTTTTTCCAGTTTGCTTTTCAAATGATCACGGTCGATGCAGGCCTCTCGATAGGCTTGGTAGGCCTTATTGACTTGTTCCCGCCCAACGGAGCTGCACTCCTCTTCCAGCCGGGAGCCAAGCACCTGAACGTGTAACACATGAAGGAGAAGTGGGAAGTTTTGTATGTTATGCTGAGAACTGCAAAATTTTAAAAAGGCAATGCAATATTAATCTAACAGCTTTTCCTTTTTTTTTTTTTTTTCCAGTTTAGATAATAAATTAATCAAATACACTGATATGGGCCAAAGTTTTTTATAAAACTGCAACAAAGGCTGTCTACAAATTCTGAAATTGCTCACAATACTTAATGCTCACTAATCTATAGAATCACAGAGTAGTTTGAGTCAAAATAGCACATTTAAAAGCTCATCTAGTCCAACCTCCCTGCCACAGACAGGGATGCTTTCCAATAGACTGCTATGAGTTCACTCACTTAGAAAACCATTTTTAAGTTTTGATTACTATGATTTTGATTAATATGATTACTCACACTGACAATCTCTTAATCATACTTTTTCCAGGCTCTAAAACATGTAAACTGCTTTTTGAAAAAGGAGTTTTAAGCATGTAGAACATGCACAACATATAGTACATTCAAAGGAAACCAAACATAGTTTCTTGAATGCCTCTTAATGTAAATATTTTTTCAGTGTATTTATGTAAGAAAAGCCAAAGCATAATTATTTTACTATTTACATACTACATAACTATGAACTTTCAGATGATCACCATCTCACTGCCTGCTATGGCAAAAGACAAGCAAGGGAGAATAAGCACTATCAACTGGTTTACTAGAAAAAGGGGAACAGAATTAAAATATATTCAGCATTTTTCATAAGACAGAAACAAAAGTCTTACATCAAATTACAACCATTCATACAAAAAGATCTTGCTTTAATTAAGTATTGCATTTTCCTTCTTATTCTTTTTATCCTGCACACTTATTTTAAACACAGTGTACCTCCTATAGATATTCACAACAGATTTGCACATATTTTCTTAAAAATATGTCACACACAAAAGAATTATTAAAACAAAGCATTGACAGTCATGTGTCTACCTTAAATATCTCCTCTTTTAAGTGTTTGCTTGAAAGAAAGTGTGGGAAAACAAGCCACAAAGATAAGAAGCTCCTGCCTTTTTTTTTTCCTATGTGTATGACTCCTTTTAATCTTTGTCCTTTATATTTTTCTTTCCCTAATAAAGCTACTCAGATAGAACACAAGCCTTTGAAAGCTTTCTAGAAGTTTCCACGCATGTTGAAGTTGAAAACTCCGAAGGGGTAACTCCCCATATATTTTTTAAGCATACAGGTATATTAGCTATTGACAAAGACTGAAAGTCACTAACAGTCTTGGCCTTCTTAATACACCTCCCTCATAGAAACATTTTATAGTATTCACATACTAAAAAGTTTTCTCTACAGAAAACAAAGTGCCATCTTGAAGGGAATAAAACTGAACAGGCCACACCAAAAGACACAAGGCAAAAGAAATCTTCAAGGTCAAATCCTGTTTATTGTGATTTTAAGTAACTGTTGCAGCAGCCCTCCTGTTAGAGGGTAGAAATGAGCTGAGACACAGAGTTCTTGTTTATCACAGCATGAAAAGGGCCCTGGTTTATTCCCCTTTACAGCTTAGCCATCCTGACTCCAACTCACAGACTCTGGCTGCAGCAGGCTCCTACTATAGGTTTCCCTTCCAGCCTCTGACTGCTGATTATTTGCTGCTAAACCATGATTGCAGGTATTAGCTTGCAGACTCTGAATGCAGACTTTTATCTAGCTAGACTATGGCTGCAGGTTCCAACAACAGGCTTTAACTGCACACCCAGACTGACCTCAGAGCACTGCTCTTCCCAGGATCCTTCTTCTGTCATGATTCCCCATCACCAGCTAACCCACTCCCTTTTATCACCCTTATCTTTATTGGAAATGGCTGTGACTCATCAGGGGCGAGGCTGTATTGGGTAACACTTATCAGGGGCAAGGTTACCTGTATTCCCTTCTCCTATAAGTGACCACATAAAAGATGATACACTCAGCATATATTTCAGA
The DNA here is from genome assembly GCA_016584745.2 of Phylloscopus trochilus trochilus. Lineage (NCBI taxonomy): Eukaryota > Metazoa > Chordata > Aves > Passeriformes > Phylloscopidae > Phylloscopus > Phylloscopus trochilus. The sequence goes on from WQNJ02000546.1 coordinate 40,051,324, forward strand.
GAATATTAAGTCTAAAGCTCTATTCCTCTTCCCAACATCCCCCCCAGACTTCATATAAAGGAAGTCCTGGGATAGTTTTGCTTTTTGAGAAAAAAAATCAATCTTGTCTTCAGCAAGAATTCCTGAATAAGTGTTTCAGCACTGTGCCAAGTGTGACTCAAGTTCTTTATTCCAATGCCATAAAACAATACACAATTGGAAAGCTTTTAAGAGTCAGTAGCATACAGTTAGGAGTAATTCCTAAAAAAAGTCTCAACTCTAACACTAGGACCTATTTTTGCATCTTATATAAGAAAGCAATCTATCAAAATCAAGAACTTCTACAGTACAAAGACACTCAGTACTCAACAATGGATATATGTTTAATGACAGCATTCAATACTTGCTGAGAAAAACCTGTGCCCTGGTCAATTTTTGGCTTTACTGAACTTCACTAGTTTATGGCCACAAGAAACTGCCTAGAAAACAAATTCCAAGATCCATTTACATTTTAGAATTACTGTATCAAACGCCAGCTAGCCAGCATATATGTTAAGCCTTGCAACTTAGTTCATGCTTGAGGTTGTGATTAGCTGGACCTAGCTGGATATTCTTAGCAAGCAATTTTTCCTTATCATTTTGGTATGCTGAGCCCAAGAGAGTCTTCTGACAGATAATTCCTGGATTCTGATAATTTACACGTTTTGCACCTCACTGTTCAACAATACTGTGTCACATGTGCTCAAACTAATAAACACCATGAAGAGGCACCCAAATTACAGTGACAAATTCTATGCACCTACACATCTGTCTAAATCAAAGTCACTGTCTCTGCATTGCATCATATATGTGCTCAGTGTGAATCAAAAAGGCCAGTATAAAAACCACACAAACTGCATCAAGGAACAAACTGCATTTCACTTAAACAAATAAAACCATTTTCAAAAAAATTTTAACATGGAAATTATTTTAAGTGTGTATTTTGAATCCTTATCCTTATTCTATGCCATGCAGGAGCAAAAGAGAAGATGATACCAGAAACTGGTACAGCAACTATTTTCTTACCTTCTCTTCTAAAATTCTCACTTTTTTTTTTAAGAAGGAGTTCTCCTTCTCTGTCTCCTTCAGTCGTTTCTTGATATCTTCATATGCAGTGACAAGTGCAAAGTGTGAGGCAACAGACTCATCTCCACTATATGATGGAACAGGAATATCGCTGTCTCTCTTGTGAGCACTGTCTGCTTTTTCATGGTTCAAAATACAGATGTCATCCTCTACCAACTCCTCCATGACAGCTGTTAAAAAGACAGATATAAGTGCTAAGTTTTCACAAAGACAAATTCATCAAGAGTCTGAAAACCTTCCAAAATAATACTGCAGGGTGTTTCTGTCTAAGTATGACAAGTCGAAATAATCAGGAAATATCTTAATATCACAGAAAAACCTTGAAATCCATTTTACCTGGAAAATGTTTGGAAAAGACACGTTTCCCTGTTACTTGATAAAAATATTTTGAGTACCTATCAGATGTATGAACCCTCAAATTCATTTTTATTAAGTCTTAACAGCAATGTAGAATTTGTCTGGTACCAACTATCTAACTCCAAAGGAATATTATATCAGAGCTTTTGCAAGCCAGCACTGAGCAGTAAAAGAGAGTACAGTTCCAGCAAATCAACTAATTCCCGTGGTTCCTGAGTACAAGTGCCGAAGTTTATTTTTGAATGCAAATAATTCTATTTTTCTCAAACTTTAAAATGGAATCTTAAAGTACACTTGTATTTGTCCTGCATGCGCAGTTATTCTTTCCTTGGTCACAGTAGAAAACCTCCTTCTGAACTGCCATTACAGAATTTTTTGACTGAAAATATAATAAAAATGAAAACATGCACAGTAACATGACCTGCCTCAATATGTGTGGAGAAAACTTAAAATAATCTGACCACTAGTAAAGTGTCACTCTAAAATATCAGGCAAATCCACCTGAATGACAAATGTAAAGTAGATGTTACACTGAGTTTTTGTTACAACCTAAGTCATTTAGGCACAGCAAAACATTCAATAAGAAAATAAGATCTTAAAGCAATTCTACGTATTTTCTTGAGCTACAGGTCTCAAGGGAAAAAACCCCTAAAAGCATTTTCCTTAAGAGTTATAAGTTATTTGGAACAAGTATGGGGGTTTTATTTAAAAACAAGCCAACCTCCAAAGTGCAAAACCAACCAATTAAAAAAAGACGCATTGCATTTAGTTATGAATATCAAAATTATTTGTATTCCTGTGCAATACTAAGAAATGCTACAAAGTGCCTGATAACACCAAGCCCCTGGTAAACAAGCTAGTGATGTGACTGCTATGAAAAGCAGACTTTTATTTTTTCCCCTTCAACAAATCCTTAGGTTCCTGATGATTATCTAATGAACTAACAGAAATGCTGGAATGAAAGCACTGAGCATAATGAAGACAGCTTTTTGTCCTGCAGGAAAAACTTACTTCAACAGAAAACTGACTTGATCAGCAGAACTTTGCAGAAAAGGCAGGCATTAGTGCAAAAAAGCCCTACGGCCACAATTGCTGTTTTCTACTGTGTATTTGCTATTTGAATTCAAACTAGACTTCCATTTGTTTATAGCTTACAAGAAGCAAAGGCCTGTAGTTTGTCTATATGGTCAAATTTCTCTCACCATGCTGGAAAGCTTCCAGAGTGCAGCATTATGAAGAGCTGTAGTACAGCTACTGCTGAACAATGATGCCGTTATCACATTTGTCTCAATTTGCTCCAAGCCAGTTAGACAACATGATAAAAAACTGTGACAGCTCATTTCTACTAAATAAGACAGCAGTGGAGTTTCTCAACAGTGAAAAGAAGACAAGAACACTACAAACCAAAACTGAACTCCTCTTAATGGTTTGTTCAGGAGGTGAATAGATGCCTTGTATGTTGTTTGATGCATTCTGACAATAATAAAAAGGCTTCCCTTGCTTGTTGTTCTGCCTTAAGTATTCTGTGATTTCTGTGATATTTTAGTAGAAAGAACCCTGCAAAAAAAGGTTTGCTTCCTTTTCATTACAAGAACAGTATCACTCCATGCACAAGGTGACCTTGACTAAAAGCACCACATCACTCAAACTGCATTAACTGACTGAAAGAATTGCTCATTTTGTCTTCCAAGATGAGCAGAACATACCAGCTTATCCTCCCCCATTTCACCAAAGGCCCTGCAAGTCTTGTCACCCATCTCATCAAATTCCCAAGAGCTTGCCCTCTCAAGGCAACACATCTCCTTTTCTCAGAACACTTGACTCAAATGTTGTTAAAGAAGTGTCACAGCTTATCATTATCTCTTGAGGAAAGCAGCAGATTTGTGACCTTGTACATAAAATAGATCTTTGTCCCCATGCTATCCTATAGCTCCTAAACCTCAGCATCATACATTCCCTATTTGTTGCACACATCAGTGCTACCAGGAGATGGCAATATGGGAAAACAGGACCATATTTATTTTGCATTTTGTTAACTAAAAGTGCCTTTATGAGCTTCCAAGAGAGAAACACCTTCCAAATAAGACTCAGCACACACAAATACTATGTTAAAAATTCAAATACACACCTAACCTGCACCTGCTAGGAAGACCAGTTATGCTAACATTTGGTTACTTGAAAGATTTCATTTAGTTTACAGCATTATTCAACTCGGCTTTTCTGATGCTGCTCTCTAAGCCAGAACTGGAGATTATTTGGAAGAGAAACACAATTACACATAATTCAAAGGGACTTCGTTTGCATGCTTTTCTAAATTTCTATACCCAAGATAACAGTTCTGAAAAATCCAACATATACATTTTTGACTAATGGTACTGCTAAGTGATGTCAAGCTGCCATTAAATAGTTCAAGATCAGCAGTATTATAAAAGGCTGCGGTGAAATGCACAGCTCACCCAGCTTTTGTTGCTGTCACAATAGACAGAAACCCTCAGTATAGAAAAAGAGGCTATGTCTGTAAGAAATCCTCAACTACAGCTGTAGTCTTTAATTTCACTCAAGGACAGGAATCAAAATTTAGATTGCCCAGTACTATATTACCTCATTTTAAATGGGTAATAACTGACAGCAACAAACAAAGATGTGCTTTGATTATTCCACAGGTTACAACTCTGCAAATCTGGAAGAAGGATGCCAGAAGGGCTTTCAGGATGGTTCACCAAGTCCAGCCACAGACTTCTACCCTGTTTTAATCTGTTTGACTTCTCCTAACTCAAAGTCACACCCGTATGCACTGCTGAAAATGCCCCAGAGCTGACACTCTGAAACACCTGAGTGAATTTTGACCTCTCTGGAGCTGCAATTCATGAGATAATCTGTCTTACAGTAACCGGTTCAAGGGAAGGGTTTCACACTAAAATATTTGAAGTAATATACTGACAAGTTAATGTCTATAAATAAAACTGATGTCCATCTTGGCCTCCTCCTTAAGGCCAACTTCACAAGCCCATTTACCACACATCCCATCCCAAGAAAGGTCTCCCTAATATTTTTTACTCTTTTTACTTCAGCACAGTAGCTAAGTATTTTGCCTGTGATAAATATACTGCATTTACACTTTCGAATGATCTGCATACAAAACAGCCTACTTAAAAGGACTTTAATCTTTATGTCCAAAAACAAATACGTTAAATGTGTACCAGTACTACCACTTGTATTAAATAACTAATGTTTAAAAGCCAACAAACAAAAAATGCAACCTGAATATACTGTTGACAGGAAACAGTATTAAGTTCTAGCAGGACTAATTATGTTCCCTGTTTATAAGCAAATGAGTTTGAAGAGGTGGCACCACTTATGTTTTCTTTCACATAATGTGAAGAAAAGAAGAATTAACAGGAACTACTTCTGTTGCTCAACAAAGGTTATAGAACAGCTTTGATTCAATACAGTAAGTATCCTGAGCAAAAGAATGTTTTCCCATATCTTACTAATGCTTGGCATAAACATAGCTGCTTTCCTCTTTAAAAGCTTTATGAATACTAGTCATTAACACCAGGGGAGGCAGTTAAATATGAAACACATTCTGCATACAAGGATCATGGGTTGCAGAGGCTCTAATAGCAAACAGACCACTGCACAGAGCTCTGTAGTTTGAAATGCTAATCTTATTCTCAGATCAGATGGAGAGATGGTCAAAGCGGGATTACATTAAATTTTTCCCAGTATGAAGCAGATTCTCATTTTGGCCTAACTGTTGATTTGAAAGAGAATAAAACAGTTTTCAAAATATTTCCAAATATCAAATGCAAATAATTTCAAGATGGTTGTTTTCCTGTTTGCCTTCCAGACTCCAAGGATTTGACTTCATAATGGTAATATGAACAGTTTCCAGCTGTTGATAACAGCATAATTTTTGTACTGATTTATCTTGCCTTACATAGAAGGGTATACATATATGCATGTAGACATAAAAACCCCTTTAAATTCAAGAAATGCCTTTGAACCAAAGGAATCCTGAGTGAGCATGTTACAACTCTCACCTTAATTTCAGAAAAGCTGTACTGATTTTTTTTTAAAGACACTTCAGCACAGCAAGGAATAATACAGAATTCCTGCAGCCAGCATCAAAAACTCCACACAGCAGCTGGAGCATTTGACACAAGATGTTAAAACAAGCAAGGCTTCCAGTCTCTTTAAGCATCCATCACTTTCTTTGCATCTCTCTTTCAGAAATCTTAGGCTCTCTTTGATTCCAGTTGTGAACAGACTGTTCTACAGAGAAAGGCGTCACTTTTTACACATACTTGCTCCATTTTAAAAAGGAATTCACACACACACATAGCATAGCTGCTACTTTGGTCGCTGTTCATCCTTCCTGTTCATATGGCTGAAGTCCAGAGGCCCAATGCCCTCCCAGAGAGTCGCTGAGCACAGCGGCACAGCCCGGCTGTCTCCGTGTACTCTGTGCTCCTTCAGAAACACGCCACCACGTGAGCTACAGCAGACCTCCAGAGCACTTTCGTTTTACTGCCTTCAGGAAATGGAAACTCCCTGTCTCTAAGCTCTCATACCAGATCACTGTAGCTCATCTGTCCTGAACATCTGGGTAAGCTACAAAAGCCAAGCAAAATCTCCTTAGGTACAACGGCCAATTTTTTTTTTTCAATTTCAAGGTTTTTACAATAAATAATCTACTCTCACAAGGACCAGAAAAGTAATAAAAAGCCCATTTTATGCCAACAGCACTTGATAAATTTTACCTTCTCTGAACAGTGTCAGACTCCAGTACCTCCACTGCTAATTTGCAAACCTTATGCATCCTCAATGTAACGTATTCAATCTGCCTTTCTGTGGATGCTGTCACAATAATCGCTTTCCCTGACAACTACCTGAAAAGGGGGAAAATAAAAACCCAGAAGTAGGAGTCAATAAAATATTATCCTTTCAGCATCATATAATCCTGTTTATTAAACTATTACATTTAATGTTGAAACTAATTAGAAGCAGTACTGTCAAAGAAACTTAAGTAGGAGCAAGACGGCTTTTGGCTGTTAAATATTTCTAGCACCAAATAGAAGTATCTTAAGAGGTTACTGAAACTCTTCTTTTGCTGCTCATTCGTTCCCATTTCAAAAGGTTTACATGAAATAACTATTTCCAAAAGTTTAGAGGATTTGTTTTGGATCTTTTTTTAATATCTTCTTTTGAAAACCAAACAGGAGATCCTACCTTCCAATCACATTTCCTTCTACTCAATTAAACTGCCAGATTAATTACCATTCAATAAGTTCACAAGTTCAGTGATAAGCCTTATGTAATTGCATTAACTTTTAATTCAGCTGAAAATGTGCCTCACCTGTTACAGCCACTGGAATGAAAGTGAGTGTCACTAAGGATGGCCCTTAGTCATCCTGCAACTCACTAACACAACCTCTGTAGGTTTCCAAGATACAACTGGACAGGATGCCAGCAAACCTGATCCTGGCTCCCTTTTACAGGGGGACCAGATGATCTTCCCAGGTCCTTTTCAACTTGGGCTGTCTTCTAAAATTCTCTATTCAGATTTATACGGCATTGTTTCAGACAAACCTGGTCATTTGAACCTCAGTTCCACTTAGCAGCTTCTAAATGGGTGACTTTGAATATTCAAGCCATTCATGCTTCACTTACCCTCTTGAACTTAATTTCTTCTCCCCAAAGGTCCTGTCAGTTGCATCTACAGTTTCATACACTAAGAACTCCACATAAAAACATTGTATAATCATGTAAATTAGTTAATTAATGCAACTAAAGTATAAACGTTTAGCAAAAACGTAAGACTGATTCCAAAGTAAACCATGCATAATGCACACAGGTATGGAGTCTCCTTCAGCAGAACTCCCCATTGACTCCTACCAAGCTGGTTCCTATCCTGACCCCTTTGTTAATCCTATCATTGCCATCTTAGCAAACTGGATCTCATTATCACTGTTTTATTTAATATGGACTGTCAGACTTCCTCTGTCTATAAAATCCTTGTGAAAGAATGAAAACATATATCAAAAGGTAAACCCAAGCTGCATTTCATCCTGTTTTCTTCTACATGTTCTCTTTTTTTCTTCAAATTCTCTTTTAAAGAAACCAGCTATGGATAGCATGTGCAGTGACAGGAGAGTTTCCACTTTCCTAAGAAGGCAACCCACATTTAACATTTACATCTCCAATTCAATGCATCAATTGAAACAATACAAACAAATGTTACTGCATTTACAAATCTGTGCAAACTCTATGATTTTCCAGTGAGACAAAATTATTCTATTTCTCTGCCCTGAGTACACTAAGCCCAGTTTGTTCATATATTTAATCAATAATTTTCATACTTTCCCCACCTTTTGAGTGTCACACAGAAAAAAGAGGTATGGTGAAAACCAAAATAGAGTACTTGCCGAAATTTAGGCAATCTTAAAACTATCTCTATTTATCACCAATTTTTGCTGCACAAATATGTCACTTCATCCTCTTTGCTCTTTTGAAAAAACTTTTTACTATTTAATTTGCATTATAAAACATAACCTAGCTAGTACTCAAGAAATGGCCACCTCACACTTTTCTAAACTGGAAATGCAGCAAACAAGGTTCTGAAAAACTATCAACTTTAGCAAAAAAAAAAAGGGGTTTTGGGAGTGAGAAGGTGGCTAAACTCTTCATACAATCTAATCTAGAGTTCAGTCAACCAGTTGTGACTTCACTGAGAGCTTAGATGAAAAAAATTCTGCTTAAAATTTGAGGCAATAGTCACCTACTTAAGTTATAGGGCAATTATCGGATAAACACTTCTAACAAAAGACCAGTTATTAAACAGCAACTATTTAAAGAACAAAAAGTAGTCATTATCTCAGATTTCTTTTGGTTTCTACAGTAATTCTAGTAGAATTATTAAAATTCTAAAACAGATGTGGGAACAGGTAGCTTGGATTATTAGTAGCAGGCGATCATACACCACTATCCAGGAAATGACGTTTCCCATAGCCCATAACAACATTTCCCAGAGAACTGTCACAGAAGAGAAACTGACCTTTGGAGTCCAGAGCAGACTTAACTGTCCTGGCAATAATTCTCCCCTAACTCCAATTTTTCCAGTCTGCTTCCAGCACACTGATTTTACTGCATACATACAGTGAAAGGCAGCGGGGAAATTAAAGGATTCCGTAAGAAACAAAAAGCTCCTAAAAGCACTCACTGGAGTTGAGTTGATACTCACTTCTAAGTTGCTAGGGGACCAATTTATTTAAGGAGTTAAGGGTATTTTCCCTACCAGGTGAAACATCAGGATTTAAACAGGCAATCTCTTAAAAGCTGAAAGCACCAATAGCATACACCTCAATGCTCATCTGCACTCCCTTCTTCCAAACTAACACGGCCTGCAGCACCTCTATTCCTATCAGCTCCAATATTCCATCATGTTTCTGTTTTCACACCCGCAGTCCTACTTTGCTCATTTCCTTTGCCAGAATCCCCCTGTACCGAGGCACAAACTGCAGCTCCAGGAACCCACCCAGTTTTTCAGCTTGATCAGAGGCACCTTTGTAACCAGCCTGCCTGCCTGCCCGAGGCCCAACCCCAGCCTGGTAGCGGTGCCTTGCTCACCGTGCCCCCATGGGATGACCCCTTACTCCGGCCAAGTGTGACTGGGCAGGGACACGGCACAACACCGACAGCCTACTCCTTCTGAAACTCAGAAGTTCCACTTCAACATGAGGAAGAACTTTATATGAGGGAAGCAGAGCACTGGAACAGGCTAACCGGGAGGGCGTAGAGTCTCCCTCTCTGGAGTCATTCAAAACCCACCTGCACGCGTTCCTGTGTCACCTGTAACCTGCTCGAGGTGACCCTTGGCAGGGGGATTGGACTAGATGATCTCCCTTCCAACCCTTACAATTCTGGGCTTCTACGAGGACGACTCTATTTTACGGGGAGAAACGAAAACCAGCCTCTTTTCCCAGGGGGAGTCGCTCCTTCTCCACGAGGCACGAAGCTCCCCAGCACCCCGGGGGAGCCCCGGCCGGGGCCGCCCCGCGTTCCCCCCGCGCCGGGACCAACCTGTCCGGGCCCCGCTGGGCCGGGCGGGTCAGCGGCGGGCGCTCAGCTCGGCGGGGAGGCAGCGCCGCCCCTCGCGGTCTCCGCTCGGGCCCCCTCGGGTGCCCATCGCCCCCACCCCGCCGGCCCGGCCGCGGTTTCGGCCTCCGCCACCGCGGGGAATTCCCGGGGCTCGGCGCCGCCCCCGCCGCCTCCGAGGAAGTCAACAAACGCCGCTCCCGGTCCCCGCCAACGGGCGGACGCCGCTCCCGGAAGGAGAGAGGCGGCCCCGCCGCCTGACCGGGAAGGGAGGACGGACTACAAGTCCCGACGTGCAAACGGGCCGCCGCCCGGCCCAGCCGGGCACCTCGGGAAGTGCGGCCGTGCGCTGGCTCCGCCCGGCCGTGGGTGGGACTGCTGCCGCCTCCGAGCGGCTGGGGAGCTGCTGCGGGCCGGCACTGCCGCCTGGAATGATCTCACAGAATCAGGGAATTGTTAGGGATATAAGGGACCTCTAGAGATCACCTAGGTCAAGTCCCCTGCCAAGGCAGGGTCATCAGGTGGGTTTGGAATTCCTTCAGAGAGGGAGACTCCATGACCTCTCTGGTCAGCCTGTTCCCGTGCTCTGCCCCCGCAGTGTGAAGAATTCTTCCCCATGTTGAGGTGGAACTGCTTGTATTTTAGTTCATGGCCATTGGTCCCTGAGAGAAAGACTTTGGCACCATCCTCTTGGCATCGACATTGGAGATATTTATATGCACTAATGAGATCCCCTCTCAGTTGTCTCTTCTCTAGACTAAACAGGCCCAGCTTCCACAGTCTCTCCTTAAAAGAGAGGCCCCTGATCATCTTTGTGGCCTCCACTGACCCTCTCCAGTGGCTCCTTGTCTTTCTTGTACTGAGAAACCCAGAACTGGGCGCAGCACTCCACTTTCATCTACCAAGGGTACAAATGTGCTCCCTGCCAGCGCCCGCTCTTCCAGCACCACTGGGCATTGCCACTAAACCCCCACTTTTCTCCCCTTTCTGAGGCTCACTGCACTCCCTGCCATCATTCAAAACAAGGCTGTAGCAAGGCAATAAAGATGAGTGACTTTTAATGGGAGCTGCCCCCAGCTTGCTGCAAGTACTCCTCAGCAAATGAGCCCATCCGATTCATATTCTTCAAACTCCTTCCAGCATCTTGAGAAGTTACACCTGCACGCAGCTGAAGAGCTAGTGAGACATGGTGTAACATTTTACGTTCATACTCTTTTTATTTTTTTTTTTTTCTCCCCACATGTCAGAGGCAGAGATGAAAGGCAGTGGGATGCTCTGTTGCTACAGTGAGGTGAAAGATCATTGCAAGTAACCTCATCTGCCAAAGCCACAGCTTTTGTTCCTCCACTGAGGTCGAAATGAAGCAAGAACAAATCTAAATTGCAGATCAGGACCTCTGTTACAAGGAATAAAAGCAAGCTGATTCAACAAGTCTAATGTAGATCTACAGGGGAGAGCAGCTGTGCTGTTCAAGACTAATTTAAAACTAACAGGAATTTCCTTTGTGGCTAAAAAAACCAAGCAGTTTGCTTTTATGTTGTGAGAGTTCTCCAGCCAAGTCCCAAAGGACTCTTGGCAACTGTGCCACAAAGTCAGCTGGAGCAAGGGAAGTGTACTAATGTGCCAAATTGATCTATATATGGAAAAATATTGCAATATTGTGTAGCCCTTAAATGCTTAAAGACCAAATGGAAACAGGACCCCTGCTGCGGGTAGGGAATTGTTGTTTGGACAGGAATCTAATTTAAAAACCAAAACCACAAGTTCTCCATTAATCATGTTCACAGACCTCAGAACAACATTTTTAAAAAGTTTGTAGCATACTACCATTACTAAGATTTTCACTAGAAGTTTGCATTACATGTAAACTGTTTTTTATTTTATAAGCCAGAGTAGTACAATGCTGTTTTCCACTGTATTTCATACCAAGAGCAGCAGCCTTCAGTTGAAGGGCAAAAAATACTATTTCTAAGTTAACACCTCTTTGTAACAATTTATATGACATGGATACAAATGTGTTTGCATGTTATTAAGTTACAGAACAGAGGTCTTACTATGTAAATTAAGGTTGTTTTGAAATAGTGCCATTCTGAAATCCAGAAGGAAGGCACATAAGGACTTGGGCTACCAAATATGCACACTATTTTTGTGGATAGCATTCACACTTATTTTTAATGATGTATTTAATTTGTAATCTTTTTCTCATTAAAATACACAGTTGGCATCCTATCTCCTGAACAGTTAAACAAAAAAATAGCCCCAAACAATGACCAGTACTGCAAAACCTGATGCTACAAATTTAGAACCAGCTGAAACCCAGTCATATTAAAATTAACATCAGAATTTTCAAATAGTAGAGGTCTGGTTTTGTTTTTTTTCCTTGAAATGTTGAATATTTAGGTGGGCAATAGTTCATCATGTAATTTTTCTTTTCTGAAAGAAACAAACTTTGATTTCTGAAGAGATAAAAATGAATTTATTATCACCCCATTTGTGCAAAATGTACTAGAACAGGGTTAAAAAGCTAATTAGAAAGTGTAAAAACATACATAGTTCAGCTGCATATGGGCATGCATTGTTCTGTTGAACAACTACAGAATAAAAAAAAAGATAATGAAACATATCATTAGATGGACAGATTTTTCCTGTAACATGATCATGTGGCTACACAGCTGTTTGTAAGCTGTCCAGCCTAGAGCTTGGAAGCTACCAAGAATTATCTTCTAATTAGCAAGACGTTTCTCTGTACTTCAGTCTGACATCCTAATCCCAGCACGTGTTAAGCACATACAAAGGAAGTACATTGCCAGGCACAAGCATAAGGCCTGCACAACCAGAATGCTGGACTTTTAAAACACAACAAGAAAACCCCACCAAAAGCAAATCCCAGCTCTTTTCAGACTTTAGCAAATAATTCACCATAACAGATGGCCACAAGGATGTGTGCCAGAATATCTGGTGTCAAAAGGTGTGTCTTTAACTGAGACTAGTAACTTTCCAGTACAAATACGTTCCTGTTTCATGACCCATCAGAAAGGTGTGTTAACTAATTCCATTGTTTGTTTTTTCAGGTTCATGGGAAGACTGTGTTTTGCTACAAAAGAGATAAGTTAGGAAATCCGTCATAAAAAAAGCCCACTGACCAGCAATCAGATACAGTTGTTTGGCATAAGTAATATTAAATGACACCACATCAGGTGCTGTCATTTTCACCTGGAAAACTGTAAATAGAAGGTAAAATATTCAGAAATGTTGAGGCCCCGGATGACAGAACCCTGGTAGTGTTCAGAGACAGGTTGGATAAAGCCTTGAGCAAGTCGGTCTAGTGGAAGTTATCCCATGTTGGTACTAGAGGAACTTCAAGGTCCATTCCAACCCCTTAACATGCCATGATGATTCTATGGTGGTTAAATAACTCTGATTATAATAATTCTGCATTAGAATTGTGTGCTTTGAACAGCTTACTCCCTGTACTCTGCTGAATTCTCTTGACTACTTCTATTATGTGTGATTTAAATAAGTACAATTAGAATGATACAAAATTCTCATTGCATATGATTAGAACAGAATGAACTTGATATAAAAATCAGCATTCTATGAACCACATTACATTAGATTTCACTTTGGCAGATGCAAAGGCTCTGTTAAACACATCTATTTATGCAGTGCAAGTCCTTGCAAATATAAAAATAAGTCATAGTTGTTTTCTTCTGATCCCTTTCTGTGCTTGACAATGTACATAAGCAACAGAAAGATCACAAGACCTGTCCTGCTCAAAGATAATGGCTTAGCAGTTTTTATACTCTTTGCAATCCCGCACCAGTCAAAGTAGGACACAAAGCTGCATTACGGTAAAAATTTGGAAGTACCAAATAGTAATACATGCAATTAAAGTCCTTGTTGTGTATTTCTCTAGACTGCTGGCAGAGCATAAATAATATTTAAAATAAGTCTGCCCCACCACAAACCAGCAGTCTGTTCAAGGTCAGTAGCTGGCAGTAGAGGTAGAAAAAAGTGAAAAGAGCCCTCAAACAAACCAAGCCCGAAACACCAGACAGTGTGATTGCTGAAGTGCATTGTTCATAGATTTATAACAAATCAAGCCCTTTATTAGACATGAAAAGAAAAAAAAAAGTCCATGCAGTAACATGTGCTCTGCAAGATCATGGGAACAATGCTAGCCTTGCCAAAATTACTAAACTTTGTAAGATGACTAAACTGGTACTTTTTTGTCTGTCTATCTTGACAGATGCAGGCCATCCTGGAAGGTAAATCTTCATGGTTTTGGTGACTCTGGCAGGCAGCTGGAACTTGTTCTGTCCTGGCTATTGTTACAGAGCCTCTTTAGGAAGGCTATGAAAAGGATTTTGTCAGGAAAATCCACAAATGCCAGAGATTTATGTCCAAAAAAGAGATAGAGGAATCCTTCAACTTTATTCAAATAGAGGGAGAGAGTCCACGGGGGCACACATGTGTGTTTTCTCTCTTGAGGTTTCTGAGGGTGCAGCCTCCTTCTATCCTGAACTCCTGGCTGCACGTTGCTCTCTTCTTTCCCCATTGCTGAGGTACTAGCAAGGTACAGCCTTCCTGAACGGCTGCCACATATTCACCCCTTGAACCTACTATTTTACTCTAAAGTTCAGGCTTGTGCAGACCCACTTGTTTTTTTTCAGGAGCCAAGCTGTCTGGGCTCTGCAACAAACCCGCTGCACAAAGTTAGTAGAGATCTATTTCAAAGGTGTTAATACCCATACCTTCACCCAACAAATTGCTTGTAAACACATTAGCTTTCCTCTCGATTTGATAACACAAAAAGAAAAACAAAAAAAGATAGGTGTCTCTAGGGGAAATTATTTAGGATATGTTTATACTTCATTACTTCATTAGGATTTTTGTTAATAATTAAAATGCAGAAGCATAACTGGATAATTTTATGACTGCCAAAGAGCAAGTAAAGACTAAGAACAAAAGAAAAGCAAAACCCACCTTTATTTTCTTAAAAAACGTGGTACATTTTCCTTAATTAATTCTGAGGTATTTACAGTCCCCTAGGAAAACTATGACTAAAACCCCCCACGTTGGCTCAGTCCTGTTATGAGGGACAGGTGTGGGTGACACTCCAGTGAATCAAATTCTTTAAGGACGCTACCCGGGAAGAACATCTTTCTTGTGAACCTTACAGCATATAAATTATCCCTATTGCAGTAGCAAATGGCCTTGCAGAATAATTTCTGAAGGTTTAATTAAAAGGATTTGAGAAGGAGCTGTAAGGCTGGTTTTTGCCAGGCAGGACTTGCTGACTTGGGCGCCAGTGGTTACTGTGTTGGCAAAGGTTATGAATACAAGTTTCTGACTTAGAACTATCTTACCCAGCTGCCAGCAAAGATGAAGCTCCAAATGAAAAACTAACAAGCTCCGAGACTGCTGCTCGGGTCCCCTCTACACCCGGCGCTCCCGCAGCGTTTTCCCTCACATCACTCCGTGCTCCGGCCGCCGGACGGCCGCTGCCTGACGGGGTCAGCGAGGCCGTGAGCAGCTGCGGAAATGCCCGCAGGGTGCGGGGCAGCGAGGCCCCGGGTCGGGGCGGAGGCGTGGGGGGCACAGCGGCGCTGCCCAGCCCCCTTGTCCCGGCCGCGGCTCCTGGCGGGAAGCGCCTCGGGCGGGCGAGGGGCGCCGCTGCTGCGCCCTTTCCCCTCAGCGCGGCCAGAGCCCCCTTCCCCTCAGCGCGGGCAGAACGCCTTTCCCCTCAGCGCGGGCAGAGCCCCTTTCCCCTCAGCGCGGGCAGAGCCCCTTTCCCCTCAGCGCGGGCAGAACGCCTTTCCCCTCAGCGCGGGCAGAACGCCTTTCCCCTCAGCGGGGCCGAGCCCCCTTCCCCTCAGAGCGGGCAGAGCCCTTTCCCCTCAGCGCTGGCTGCGCCCAGCGGCGGCGACCCCGGCTCGCCCCCAGGTTCCCTGTCCGGCGGCGGGGGGAGCAGGGCCGGTGATGCCGCTCAGTGATGCTCGGTTCGCCCCTCAGCAGGGCGGCCCGAGGGCTCCGGCCGGGGACAGGGCGGTTCCGCCTCCTCCCCTCCCTTCAGGTGTCCGCGGATGCTCGGGTGCGGCTTTCCGTGAGGCGATGGGCGCTGCAGGAACACCGCAGGTACCGCTCCGGAAGCAGCAGCTCTGGAAGCAGAGCAGCCCCGGCCGGGCAGACAGAAAGGGGCCGCCCTGGGAGCCCTCCCCCCCGAGGGACTTCCCTTCATTCCCCTCATCCAGAACCGTAACAGGTTGAAGGAGAAAGTGATTTATCATAGGAGCTTAGCGGCTGGGGGTGTTTTGGCTCTTTTTCGTACCATTAGCAGGCTCCTCAGCAAATCTGAAGAATATATTTTTAATCACAATAGATCTACGTATATTTATGTTCCTTGAGCCTATTGGTGCTACCTTGGTGAATTAGCTGAAATGGTGAATCCTTACAAGGAACAGATGCTTTGGCAGATGAAAAATATTAAGTTCCTAATAAGGAAGAAAGTACTTTAAAGAGGCTAGAAATACAAAGCACTGAAGATTCAGCTTTCATCATCATCTATAATTTGAGGAGTAGGGGTGCTTTTTGATTGACAAAATCAGTGTAAAACTTTTTGCTGAATTCAGCTGAGTTCTTGCTCTTGCTGTCCCCTTAATGATGTCCCCAAAATCGCCCAGATTTTGAAAAACTAAATTGTTTTGTGTATTCAAATCAAACATCTCTTGTTTGTTCTTAAGCAAATATTGTTTTTAGTTATTCCTACTTTGTCCCTTCTCTACTTTGAAGTTTGAAACAAAATATTAGGTCCTTATTGCATTCAGTAAACTTGATTAACTTTTCTTTCTTTGTAGCTAAGACACATCTATCGGGTTTGTTCTGTGTATCAAATGAAAGAACTGTCTGTTTGAAGCCTTGTACAATTTTATAGATGTCTGGAAAACTCTTGGAAGTTCTATTTTGACTTTTGTGTGATGTTGCCAGAATGTATATTTGTGTGTGAATGAAAAGATAAAGGAAACAGAAAGAGAGCTATCCAGAATTAATTTGGTGCTAAACATCATGCTTTGGAGTGGTCACTCATTTTTTTTAAAGGAAGCTCTGTTCTCAAAGAAAATCTTGTCAACAGAATGCATAAACTCTGAGGCACTGCCATTGCCATTCCAAATATGGCAATTTATTGTAATAAACTTTTTTCACAGTTTTTACAGAGAAAGGTTTTGAATTGGAAAGGAATCAGGGACGAGGGGAGGAAGCCTAGAGTATGACCAGAGTTTTGCTACTGGCTTAGTATGATATCAAGCTTATTAAGCATTTCTTTTTTTAATTGACATTTAATTATTTGTATTTTTCTTATCTCTTTCATGTGTGCTTTTAGTTTTATTCTGCAGTGCTACTAGGATGTGGCACAAATGGGCCAGGATGAAGCACATTCAGGTAATTTCAGTGTGATAAAGAAAACATAAAACTATTAGCAGTATGCAATTCATAAGCTGAATAAACAATATATTTATTATCAAGCTAGTTGTTAGCTCTGGGTTAATTTGTCTGTCAAATGTCTCCTAAATTAAAGCTGTGTCTATTCTTTCTGTCATGGATTACAGCAGAAGAAAGTGGTAAGAGCTAACAATACCCTCAGAACGTTCTAGTGTGCTAAGACAGCTTCCTGCAGCAAGTTTGGTTTTGTCTGATTCCACAGTCAGAATTCTAATGGGGGCTTTCTTTCCTTGTGAAATGCTTTTACTAATTTGTATAACTCTTGGTTTTAATTACTGTTTATGTTCATGTAGCATCTTCTCTTGTCCTGTTCATAACCCTCCTTACAATAAGCTTTTACGTTGTACGAGTGCTGTCGTAGTTTCCAGTTACAGATTGTTAAAATGTCAAAATAGAAGGTAGAGAAATGGTCAGGACTTGCAGCTCTTTGAAGACATTAAGTTGCCTGAATTCACAAATGACCGTGTCCCAGCCCATAAGTGCTGCCTTCACTTGTGGAAGGCACTCCAGGAGCTGGTACCTAATGTTTTGTTAGTGTCTAGCAGCTGTGATCAGGGTACCTGAGGCAGAGACATCTCTGTTGAGAGATGTTGCCTCTCAGGGCAGTGTGTTCTGCTGGCATTCCAGCTGAGCAAAGGGAACTGGACTGACTTGAGCCCACTGAACTTGCCCTTGTTAGTTGCAACAAGCCTGAACTTCCATATGCCAGTATGATAAAACCAGTTAAAATTCCATTACCGTTTCCTGACTAAGCTTTTGAATTTCACTTCAGTGTTAATCCCAAACTGCTCATCTCTCAGTTATGAGTATTTAGAATTGGAAATTTAGCTACTTTTTTTTAGCTAAATGTCTTCAGAACTTGCTCAAATGCAGGTTTCCCTGCTGTTTGGCTGTTTCTTTATCTATTTCGTGTAAAAATCTTAGTGAAACACATTAAGTAAGCAAAGGGAAAGGAGAAGAACTTGTAGGGTTTATTTTGTGGTTTTATTTGATTTTCTTTTTTTTTTTTTTTTTGAGGGGAGGAAGAAGTTTTTTGTGGGGAAGTAGGCTATAGGAAGGAAATGTTTGTATTCCTTATTCATGGAAGTTATTAAGGGGTACTGTGATAAATAGATGATTTGGTACTATAAAAAGAATGAGTGAGTAATTTTCTGCTGAGATAGTTACATTAATTAGAGACTGGCTTAATAAGCCTTCAGTTCAGTGATACACACTGTAAATGCTTTGTATTCTCTAGTCTTCCCTAACCAATGAAACTCTTTTTCAACACCTTCAATACTTTAAATATCTTAGTTAAGTTCAAGGAAATTGTCACTTTTCAGCTCAGGAAAACTGAACAGCTCTTGTGGGGCCTTCAGAAGATAACAAAGGCATTGTCCTACTACAGAGGTATAGATCTCTTTCATGAATAGGAAGGTCCTTTGGTGTAATTTTCCATCTCTCTTTTCTACCAGTTAAGTACTGATGAGCCAGTCGAGTTCCAAGACTGCAGTTTCAAAGCCATTGGTTGGTAAGTGTGATATGGAAAGAAATGCAGAGAGATGTTCCAGCCCAGTCTGCTCCTTGATGGGTCTGCAGCATGTTCTAGAAGGTCAAGAAAGATAATTTGTTTTGTTAATTTTGGAGGCATAATCACAATGCAGGATAGACTGATGTACTTCCCAGAAAAGCATTTTCCTGGAGACTTTCCCATCATTTTTTGGACCATGAGAAGAAGCAGAGTTGTAGCTAGGCATACTGCACTGAAGGTAGACTCCATGTTCTTGGGCCTTTCTCTCTTTCTCTATTTCTTTCTACTGGGCTCTTGAGAATTCTTTGAGAATGCATTCATGGATGTCTTTCCTGATCATCTGGAATGTATATGACAGAAAAACAAAAGAATACGGGCCATGCATCCAGGCATGTCATCCAGATATCAAAATATATTGTTGACTTTTAATTTTTTTTCTTTAATTTCTTTTTCTTGCATACATGTACCAACAATGTCATATCATGCAGTTAAACCACTTAAACCAGTCTTGGGTTCAAGTTGTGCCGACCGTGCTCGCTGATCACTGCACTGAGCTCGTAATGTAGGCAAAGGTTGTCGCTGTCATACTTGATTGCGTTATCAAAGCAATTCATTTTTTTAAGAAGGCTCCCTTCCTTTGTGCAATATTCTGATTTGACAAAATAAAAATATCTTTTAAGGTATAGTCATGCTTCTGTGATAAAAGAAAACAGACCTGGTTTTGTAAACTAAAAAATGAGTGAAAATGGTAGGCTATGTAATGATTTTGTTGTTGAAATGTCATTAATGTTCATGTAATTAATTATGCATTTTAAATATGTGATAATCATTCAAATGTAAGAACTATGGAGAAATGAAGATCTCAAGGAATTATTTTACATAATCCTGCTTTTTCTCCACAAAATTTTCTTCCCTTTTTTTCCTTCTACCTTCTTCACAAGGTGATAGAGAAGTCAGTAGCTGGAGTAATCTGTTGCATATGCACTGACTGACAGTTTCCTGGTATCCTTGTGGTGTGTAGAGATAAAATGCTTTTGTTGCAAGATGTTACTCTTAGATCATAAAAAGAACTAAAAATAACTTTACTGGTAAGTAGATCTTCTTGAGAAAAATCTGTTGCATTAGTTGTTATAATTCAGGGATTTTTTTTTAAATTTAGAATAAATACAGATTGACACTTTGTAATGAAGGATTTGCAAAGCCTTTACTTTCCCTATGACTGAAAAAATGAAAAAATTATCTATATAAAGTGTGGGTGAATGAAAATAGAAAGTGTTTAGAGCAGGGACTGAGGATGCAAGTTCATACAATTCAGCCATGGTATTGCAATACGGACACTCGTCCATACTTTAAGTGTTGGATTTCTGACAAGGATCTTCCTGAAGAGGCTGAGCCCCATAAGAGTGGAAGTAATTATCTCTCTCTGGAGCTTCCTCTAGGAAGCAATTCTGGGAAAAAATATGCAGATAGCCAAGGTAAGATTACAAGGGCTATAATCCTAATTTTTTGATTGTCTTTTTTTTTTTTTTTTTTTTTTGTCAAGGCATGCACACACTTGCTTTGTATTATATGCAGAAATATTTTAGATGTGCTCTTTTTCTCAAGAGTATGAAAAATAAAAATTAGTTGTAGAAGACCAATAAATATTATTTCAACCACTGCTGAATCTGTTCTCCTTTACTGGGGGCAAGATGATTTATATCAAATTTTCAGCGCCAGCGTATTTTTTAGTTAGATTGTTCTTCATGTTGTCTCCGTTGATACCTATTTGATACTTTAATGACTAATTTTTTAAGAAGTCTTTATTGTGATTTCCAGCTTTTAATAATAGTTGCCTTTGAGCAAAGCTGACTTTTCTCACTATCTAAGGCTTGGGTTAAAGGTGTATAGAAATAAGAAGAGCATGCAAACCAATCTCATCTTTTCAACAGAGCAAAGTCTGACCTGACCTCCCCACCCCACCCCTGCATTTTCCAAAGCTTTTTAGTCCTCAGGGCTTTCTATTAGTTTACTCTCTTGGAAACCATAGCATAATCTTGCCCACAAATGAATATGCTGAACTCTTGCAAGCCTCTGTCTGATGCTCTCTAGCAGACGTTCTCTGCCCATTTCTCTGGAGAACCTCACCCCCAGCACTCACCTCTCTCACACAGTGCCCACAGCACAGTTTTGTTTAGAGCTCACAGACGCTCCCATGCCCTGGCCTGTGGTTCCCAAAGCTCTTGGCATTGATTCCAAACAGCTGTGGCACTTCTGAAGCAAAGGTTACCTCTGGCTTGCCAGCTGCAGCATTGACAGATGCCTGGCCCTTTGCTGTGGAACAGGAAAACTTTCTAAGTCCTTCTGTGGATTTTGCTTTTATAACAAAGTTAAGAACATAGGAAATACAAAATATGCATCTTGCATGTTACTCCAGTAGAAGATCTTTCAATTGAAGTTTTACAATCATTATTTATTTTGGGACAGGATGATCCCCAATTGAGAAAAATTGCACAACTGTGATGTTTGTATCATAGTACTTTTGGATTTTAGCATCAACAGGTCCTTCAAATTCATTGAAACAATTTCTGAACGTCTATAAAGACAATCACAATTGGAAAATTGAGCAATGATGGAACTTTGAAATTTTTTATCTTTACTTTCTGTGCTTTTAAATTATAAGCATAAAGTAAAAAATGAACAGCTAGCTACTTCAGGAACAGCAGTAAAATGGAAAAACTAAATTTGTTAAATGTATCAGATTGGACTTGCTCTCTGTTGGTACAGAGGTTTATCACAAAATTCAGATGAAGTCAATGTGGATTGTAATTGTTCACCTGTGAGAGCTTTCAAAGTAAGATAAGGATTTTATTTCTTCCTCCTAATGCATTCCATGCAGTAATTGATGGCAGCAGAGATATGGATACATCTCCCAAATAGACTTCCTGTGAAGGCATTTTTTCTTCCAGTTACTTTTTAGGGTGCTCTGACAAACTTAGTTCCAATCCAGTTAACAGACAGTGCCTGGTGTACAATTTAGATGTCTTTGTTAAAGCTATCATGCTGAATTCCTGGTTACTCTTTGTTCCAGGGCTTGGGTTGCACCACAACACATTAACAATTATTCCAAACTCTTTTAAGGTTGGGAAAATATCACATTATACACACATGACCGATAGAATATTTTCAGATGTGAGTTACTGTATATAGCTATGCCTAAAGGTAGTTGGAAACTGATTTTTCACATTATATAGGTATTAACAGACATAAGAATAAGACAGTAATTATTCTAGGAATTTTGTGATTTTTTGACTATCAAAAGTTGATAAGTGGAACCATGTTTTAGAAGTGGCTTGAAAAATTCCATTCAAAAGTAAAATTTAAGTACAAAGGAGATTGAAAAATGAACGTTACAGTCTATCTGAAAGTATGCATGCATACAGTAGTGTAACCAAAGCTGTAGGTTCAATTTGGCAAAAAAGAAGGTACAGAAACATGACTGAAGTTCCTATGGTCATGAAAGAAGTGGATAAAAGAAATATGGAACTGTTGCTTGTTAAATCTCACATTACTAAAACTAAATGGCATTCAATTAAAGTAGTTGGAGGTGAATTTAAAACAGACAAGTGAAGTGCTGCTTTCTGCAGTAGGCATTAAACTCTTGGAATTTACTGGAAATTGTGTAGTCAGGTAGTACATGTGGGTTAAAAAACCAAATCTGCTTATTTGTCATAACTAAAGTAAGTACATAGTAAGAACAGCAGTAGGCAAGTGCATCTAACATTGCTAACCCAACACTTGCAGGTGCTGTGGGAGTGTGCTGGGAGAAACTGGCTGGATGTGTGCTCTCCCTGCACAGCATTTCCTTCTGCTACTCGAAGAGCTGTGCTATGTGGATCTTTTGTCTGACTTAGCAGTATTTACAAATAAAACCTTTAATCTTTCTCACCAAAATATTTTTTTTCATTTGTGCTTGCTGGCAACCTCATAGGAGTTTAACACTGATATAAAATATAAAGTAATTTCTAAATTACTTGCAATTTTTGGGGGGTGTGTATTAATTTTTGCTTTTTATAGGCATTTGGAACATCAATGTGCATTTCTTGCCAGTGTATACTAATGAAAATGTCAGATATTTACCATAAAATAAAACTATCTCATGGTTATTGCTTTGACTGCTTTTGAGTGCTTGCCAGAGATTAGATTGTGGATATAATTTTGTTTTAATAACTTCATGTTGGGTAGCCCTGCACTCTAGTTTATCCAGATTTGTGCCAGAACAAATCAAATATGAAATCTCTGTCTTATTTATTTTGGAATTCTGAATGTAATATAGCCTATGGATATTTTAAGAGAGTATGTTCTGTGTGCTGTCATCAACTGCAATCTATTCTTCCTTCTCTTCAGTGTATCAGCTTGTTCATTGCTGATGAACATGTTTTTTCTGGAAGATGTTACTCCTTACATCCCACTTAAAGGAATATAAAACAGAGAACTCAAAAGTGCAATTTTGTTTTGTTTTGTTTAATATTATTTGAACCATTTTTCAGATGACCTTAATTTTCAATAAATCAATAATACCTTGCAAGGTAGTTGCTATGTTACCCACAGCCAATGCTTGCTTGGCTTATACTGATAGGAACAGCAGAATGCCAGTATATTCATACAGGAGTCTGTAAGTCTCAATATTCACTTATTTGGGCTAGAAACTGTCAAAGTGCTGTCATTTTTGAATGTTCAGGCACAGTATAGCTTTCTATCTGTGGATATATACCTGTGCATACATGCATACTAATAAATTGGGATTTTGAATGTTGAAACAACAAAAAAATGGTTTTAAATAAATAAAAATAGTCCTGAGAGGTGTAATATTTTGTGCAGAAGGGAGTCCTGGTTAATTTTAAAGATATATTCTGCAATATTACCATGAACTTTTCTTATTTATGTGTAAGTTTACTAGCCCAAGTATGAATGTCCTTTTTTATTGTTTATATTTAGTTTTCAGACTACCATTATAAGAGAAAAAATCTGAAAATGAGCATTGACTTTGTGTGTCAGGGTCTTGTTTAATGGGGAGGCTACAGGGCTGGCTTCTGTGAGAAGCTGCTGGAAGCTTCTCTCAATTCCAACAGCAGCAGTGCTGGCTCCAGGATGGACCTGCCACTGCCCAGGGCTGAGCCAAGCAATGATGGTGGCTGTGTCTCTAGGATGACAGATTTAAAAAGGAAGCAAAAGAATTAACAGATTTGAGAAGGGGAAAAGATTGTTGTGACAAGGTAGCAGAGAATAATGAGAATATGTGGGAGAAGCAACCACAGACAGCAAGGTCATTGGAGAAGGAGGGGGAGGAGGTGTTCTAAGCACTGTAACAAATTCCCCTGCAGCCCATGGTGAGGCAGCTGTGCCCCTGCAGCCCAGGGTGGTTAAGATTGGAGCAGAGAACCACCTG
This sequence comes from Phylloscopus trochilus trochilus, assembly GCA_016584745.2. NCBI lineage: Eukaryota > Metazoa > Chordata > Aves > Passeriformes > Phylloscopidae > Phylloscopus > Phylloscopus trochilus. The sequence goes on from WQNJ02000546.1 coordinate 40,075,320, forward strand.
CAGCCTGTGGAGGACCCCATGCCGAGTAGGTAGATACCTGAAAGAGACTGATCCTGTGGAAGCCTGAATTGGAGCACGCTCCTGGTAGGACCTATGGACCCGTGGAGAGAGGAGTCCATACTGGAGCAGGTTTGATGGCAGGACTTGTTACCCAAGTGGGGAACCCATGCTAGAGCAACCTGTGCCTGAAGTACTGTACCCCATGGAAAGGACTCCTGATGGAGCAGTTCGTGAAGAACTGCAGCCTGTGGGAAGGACTCATGTTGGAAAGGTTTGTGGAGGACTGTCTCATATGGGATGGACCCCATGCTGGAGCAGGGAAAGAGTGTGAGGAGTCCTCTCCCTGATTAAGGAGTGGCAGAAATAGTGTGTGACAAACTGACTGTAACCCCCACTCCATGTCCCCCTGGTCCACTGGGAGGAGACAAGGAAAAGTAGTATTTAAGCCTGGAAAGAGGAGTAGGGGGCAGGTGTTTTAAGGTTTGGTTTTATTTCTCATTACTTTGATCAGATTTGTAATGAATTAAACTAAGTTCCCTGAGTCAACTCTATTTTGCCTGTGACAGTAATTGCTGAGTGACCTCCCTTGTCCTTATCTTGACCACAAGCATTTTGTCATGTTTTTCTCACTTGTCCAGCTGAGGAGTGACAGAGCAGCTTGATAGGCACCTGGAAGCCAGCCAGGATCAACCCACCACAAAAGGCCATCTGTCTTTTAATGTCTCTGATAAGTGTTGGAGTGGTTTCTTTAGGAAAGATAGCATGTTGTCACTGATCTTTAGAGCCTTCAACAGATTATTACATTTACAGGTGTGGAGTGTAGACAGATAGGCCTCCAAGCAGAGCTGGCAATTTAAATAGTTTCCAGCTTGTCTTAGATTGGCTGAAATTATTTTTTTATGTGCTTGGAGACAAACTGAACCTTTGACCTTTATGATGGACCAGAAGTATTTGTAGATGTCTGATACAACTTATGCTTAATTCACCCAATTTATCGTGTATTTCTTAATATAGTAATTTCTGGGTTTTTTCACATATTTCAATTCTTTTTCTCAATAAAGTTGTGTCCACTCTTGTAGAGAGGAAAAAAATTCTTAAAGGAATTACTGTGCTCTTGTCTTTGGCTGAAGCATATTTCACAGCTAAGAGTGTAAGGAAGCTTGCCATGCCACTCTGCTAGACAAGCAAGATTACACCTGAGATTAGTAGTCCTCTTGACTTCTTTCATAGAATTTTTGTTAATACCTGTCTGAAAAGGTGATTGCCTACACTGATTGGCAGCACAAAATTAACTCCAAATGGGTACTATACATGAGGTCTGTGGAGCATTCCTCCAAAAGTCCCCAGAACCATCTGCTTGTGAGAACTCCAAGATAACATGCTTCAGGACTTTAATTTTCACATCCATCTGTTCTGATCATTAGACACATCTGATCTCCCTGTTGGAGAGGCTGTCCCTGACCAAGAAGGGCAGAGTATGAGAAGGAGCTTTATGTAAGTGTTCCAGAGCTCTGACCCCTCTCCGTCTGTCCTCCCCTCAAATCTGAGCAAGAGGTGCATTTTTCAGCAGCAGGCACAAGTAAGAGCGCTGTGTTTTAATGAACATAAGGGAGTATATGTAATTTCATTCTGATAGCACTTTGGGACTGATGTTTACCTTCTCAAGTACATCGGATGCCAGCTTTGCCAAAGGCATGTAAAACCCTACCAGCAGGTCTCAAATGCAAGTTTCAGGATTTTACAAGGGCTGCTTAGACTGTGATATTACACTGAGCTTACTATTCAGGAGGGGCCTTGATCCACCTGTAGACAAAATATGACCTAATGGGTAAGAAATATTTGCAGTTTCTACTGTCAAATATAAGTGGATGGAAACCTGGTCATGAATAGATTTGCGTTGGATTTACTCTTGTGAGTTTCTGTCGGTTGCAGTGTTAATCAGACAATACTGGGTGAATCACAGTGTATCAAAATGGCTTCTTCTATACAGATCTGACAGTGTCAGTGTCATTCTGTTCTTCTCTGTTTTTTTAAAGTTTGTACAGCCTTCTGGTGATTTAATTTTTTTAGTGGAGTTTCTCAGGGATTTTCACATAAACAATCCATTGTTATTGTAACTGTTCTTTTATGTTTACATTCTTCTCATAAGGAGGAGACTGTTGATGGACTGTTGGTTTGACCAGTGTGGTTGGAGAGGACAATTTTCTTCCTCCAACCCATGGTCACTGTTGGAATTCTGTAAATGTCGAGGTCTGTAAATAAACTGCCCCTTGGACATCTCAGTGTGTGAGTGATGTTCATTTGTGTCATACTGCGACATGGCAGCATTCATGTTTTCCCACCTCTCAGCAGTATCTCCTTTCCATATGGAGAAAAGGCTGTCTGATCCTTATCTTTACATCGTGGCTTTACATCGTGACCCTTTTGGGTCCCTTCCAACTCCACATATTCTGTGATTCTGTGATTATGATTTGTCTTTAAAATTAAATATTCAATCTCTTCTCAAACCTTGCATGCAAGACTGACTATAATTGACTTTCTAAGTCAAGATACTCTCTGGAAATGTGTGTGTTGTACAACTTTATTTGTGGGACAAAACACTTCTTTGTAGCAGAGCAACGTAGTCCCCCTCCTTCAGTATGTATCTAGTCACATTGTTTATTGTGTAAATATATTTAGTTTCTCTGGCTTCTTGTTTGGGTACTTCTGTCTTCCCTCTGAACTTACTTCTGCCTTGACTAAGGGTTTTATGAAAGGTAATAGTACTTCAATCTTTTTCACAGAAGTAACTGTCTTACATGACTTCATCATGAAGCTGAGAAATAGATTTTTTCCTTCTGAAATGTTCAGAATGAACACTTGTTTATGTTGCTGAGGGCTGCACTTTTATTACTATATATATATATATATATATAAAATGGGAGACTTTAATCCTCAGAATACTTAGGACTGTAATTTAATAACAAGGGCGCATTACTTATGCTCATTTTATTTTGTTAATATTATATTCTTACCAAGATTGTAATTTGCTTAAGAAGTTGATGAATATGATTTGCAACACTTGTGAGCTCTTGTCGTATATAAACTTCTTTTAGGCTGTTAAACCAAATACTAATTGAGATTTCAGGAGAAGGAAAAACCCTCATAAAAGGTTGTCTGGGACTTTCTAAAGAAGTGAACACTTTTGTGGTTATTGTAAGCAGATAAAATAGGAGAAATTCAACAAATCTAAATGACTGTAAGTAGATTAAATAATGTGGATTTTTAAAAACACCTTCTGTTACTTTATTCATATTTTATTCAAGAAATACTGTTTTTCTGATTTAAAATTTCTAATGAGTAATTTTAATTTTTTTATATTAGAAGTTTTCACTTGAATAGGTATCTCAGTGACCATGTTATCCAACATATTTATATGTTGAAGTTCAACACTAACTTTAGTAGGGTTAAGCACTGGATCAGGCTCCCCAGGGAAGTGGTCACAGCACCAGACTGACAGAAGTGTCTGACACCTCAAGAGGTGTTTGGATGTTGCTCTCAGGCATGTGGTGTGACTCTTGGGGAATGTCCTGTGCAGGGCCAGGAGTTGTACTCAATGACCCTTCTGGGTCCCTTCCAACTCTGCATATTCTGTGATTCTGTGATTATGATTTGCCTTTAAAATTAAATATTCAATCTCTTCACAAACCTAAACATAAGTAAGTGAAAGTATCTATAAGACTTGAAATCTTGTACTGTAGGTGTGAGAAATTCAACATAGCTTGCTCTTTTAAGGATCTCAAAGTAAAATTTCAGTATTGCTTTAGCCATGATGAGCTGAATTGCCCTTAAAAGTTGCCCAGAGCCAAAACAAGGGTTAGGAGGAAATTCCATTCTAGCAAGGTTTTCAAGTAAAGAGTTATATTTTATTTCTGAGGCATGAGTCTTTAGGACTCTATGTCCTTGTGTCTGCTAGAACCACACAGTTTGCATGTCATGAAACCTAAATCCAATTCCATTTACAGCTGAGAGCGCATTATTCAGGTAGCCTGTGATTTTTTAGATTCAGATTAGGCTTAAAATTTAGTCTGTTTTCCTCAATAATTGAAGTCACATTTAACAGTTTTAATGAAAACATGTCTGTTTTAATGATAGAAGAGCATTTGAGTCACCTTTCTCTTTCATATATCACTAATTTAATTCTTAAATTTAAGAATACCCATTGCTATATAGAGAGCCCATAAGTTGTGTCCACTTCTGATTTTATTCCGCCTGCCCCCTCATTATTGATCACATCTTCAGGGTCTCTGCTTTTAATATAGAAGGCACGACAAATGGTGCTCTGCAGCGCGATGTTCTGGACTGCACTTAGACCGTGTGACCACGAGATGTCACAGCCCAGCTGCGGTGCGGAGCTCGGCTTCACCCCCACCCACTGCCTTCTCTGCCCCTGTTGGCGAGGAGCATCCCACACCACCCCCTCCCAATATTGTCTTTGGAAAAGTATTCATTTCCTGATGGCAAGTATTTCTGTCTTCAGCTGCCTTTATCATTTGCTCTCCATTTGCTAACTCGGTAGTCAAAATACTTTGTTCTGTGACAAACATTCATTGGACTTCCTTCACAGCTGTACTGTTATGCTTTTCTTCCTTAAGCAACTGCTTCCCCTATTGTTGTAAGTCTGTATTTTTGTGAGAACACAGAAAGCAGGAAATAATAAAAAACCTCTTCACTTTCTCTATGCCAGTCAAGACTTAGTATACCTCCATTTTATGATCTTGTCAGCCATCCCTTTTCTAAGGTAAAAAACTCTACCTTACATCACGGTACTTGAAAGGTATTCTCTACCTTGATTCCTTGTTACCTCTCTCTTTTGTGTTCTGTCTTGTTCTTGTGGAACAAAAAAGCATTCAGCCTGTAAGATTTGGGAGCTTTGTGAAATCATGATGTTGTGCTCCTCTGTTCCATCTTGGTAATTCCAAATACTTGATTTCCTTCTTTGATTGGTCCTGAACGTCGAACCAATGTTTTCATAGAGTTGTCATAACTTCAAGGTCATGTTTAAGTGTCAATTTTTCAGCTTGTCATGTTTATAAAGTTAATTTTTTCCCATATTCATTACTTTTGAGTTTTAATCTACCCTGTATTTCATCTGCCATTTTATTGCCCAGTCAGGACTAGAAAGTTGTGTAAGGTTATTTGCTATTTTTTGGTTGGTTTGATGGTGTTGTTTTTCAGTTCTTTATACACACTTAGAGATTGTCCTTGGTGTTTACTCACTTTCCCAGATAATTTATGCACATATTGCACAAAAACAGCCCAAGCAGAGACCTTTTTTTGATTTTATTAGTGAAAAGTCATTACTAAGAAAACACACTAAATATGCTTTTACCTTTTTTTTTTTTTTTGTCATTGGCTTAGTCATCTGAGGATCCATAAACCATGGCATTCTTAGATGTCTTAAGAGTCTATAGGGAGAAACTAAGTGCCTTTCATAAATTCAAGGTTGTATTAACCTGATTTCTTTGTCAAGATACTTGAAGACTTCTTCAAGGATTTTGAGTGAAAGTAATAATCTTTACATCTATATTCATTCTCTATGATAAGATGTGCTTCCGTATGCGTCTGAAGGATCCTTGAAAAGCAGTGTTTTTCCAAAGCAGTGGTTCAGCAGCATTGCACGGATCCATTTTCTCCATACTAGTACCATCATCCCAGCACTGTCTCCTAAAACTCATCTGGTACAGCCTTTACATTTACATCTCATTGTGGATGCTTCCTCAGCCATGGAATTATCTATCCCAGTTACATAAATTCAATGTTCAGAAAAAGTATTGAAATAGGAAGATTATTTTTTGGTGCAAGTTATTTTGGAGGGAAAATGGCAGTACTCTTCGGTGTGGTTTTTTTGTCTGGTTGGTTGGTTGGTTTGGTTTTCCTCTGGATTATGTTTGATCCCTGTGCTCTGAAAGTAGGGTTTTTCTGGGTTTTGGGTTGAATAGTTCAACTTCTGAAATCCTGAAATCTCATTTAGCATCAACCTGTGTGTATCATTTCATTTTCTCGATGCTTTAAAAATATCAAACCTGAAAAAATCATTACTACTGGCATTATTCTATCTGGATCGGATGCTTATAGTATCACTTTGCCTTTCCTTGAGGGGACATGTTGGGCTCTCACAAAGCATCATTCTATCCTATTTTCCTGAAAAACTTGGTGAGTATCCAAAGATTAGGTACATACCTAGCTGGTGCATCTTCATTGGTAAGTCGGATTGAAATTCCTGTCCTGGATTTGAATTATCCTACATACTATTGCCTTAACTGCAGAAGCACACATCAAAATATGTAGAGTAGCCATGAGAGAGTTAATGTCTCTTCTTCAGTAGCCATCACCTTAATCAGAAATTTTGCCTAAATGCTATGCTTTGACTTTTGTTTAATATATTTTTCCTGTGTTTAACTGGAGAATAGCTTATACTTCCTTATGTTCTGTGCATCTACTTTGAAGGTCTTTGAAGGAATGTAGTTTCCTTGTTAATAATGATAGTCCCCTAAGAATTATCACTGTAAGTTTTCTGCCACTTCATCTTCTGCATCAAAGTTTGCTTTGCTCAAGGTAACATCACAGTCAAAGAGGTTTAAATCAGCGTGTGGTCACTTCACTCTCAGACATTTCCAAGTTGTTGTTTATGAATGCTTTCAAGAACAATGCCACTGGAGGAGAAATTCTCATCCTTCCTTTGGAGTCCTTGCTCTAAAATAAAAGGAAGACTGAAATTTAGCTGTCAAAAAGTGAATTTCCAGTTGATGATGCCAGTTTACAGTATACTTGTACTTGGAAATACAATTTAAGACAAGCATTTAAGTTTCAAATGTTCATTTCAGTGACCCTGAGATTTAAGAATTTTGTAAGCTTATAATCAGAGGATGCTAATTCCACAAACAACAATATACAGAAATAACTCTTAATGGTAAAATTTCCTCAATAAATGTGCTCAAGAATTTAATTCTTCCATTGACTGAGTCTTTCCAGTTTCAAAACTCTAAGGTGCTGACTTATTTCTCATAATTTGTTGGCAAGCTGCAGTTCTTGAGGAGCTCCACCCTAAAGAGTGGTATGGAGCTGAAGATTTTGTTCAGGATTCTGAAGGGAAAGATCTTGGACAACAGCAAACCATCATGATAATTCTACTCTCAGAAGGCTTTAATGGAACTTTCATTAGTACAACAGTTGTGTGTCTGGTCCAGTGTGACTGAACTATGTCCCAGTCAAGATGATTGTTATGTTGAATAGGAACCATCAAGTTATAATGCTGTCCAAAAAATACCAAGTACAAGGGTCCATATTTTTGTAGTTGTCTTTCCACTTCATTTGAACAGTGCTGGGTATCTTCAGATGCAAATCCTGGTACCTGGGTATGGCAAAATCCAAGAGTACTATGAATATGTTGAAGATTATCTCTGTTTTCAGATGTGAACATCTGCTTAAGTTCTGAAGCCAAAACCTTACAGGCATTTCACTTTCTTTTCATGTCAAAAAGTGAAAAGAATGATCCCCAAAATAACTGATCATTCATGGTAGGTTTTTCCATCAAGTTACTGTTTCAGTTCAGTGCTCTTTTACCAATACAGAGAATTTCAGACAAGCTTCTTTAAAGCTGTGAAACCAGAAATCTCAAAAGGACAGGAGATTTGAACAGAAGCCATAAAGTAGATATTGAATCTAGAAGACTTTTATTTTTGTACACCAGTTTCAAGTATAGATTTTATTATTGTTTTATTAATGTCTAGTATTGAAGACTTTAGTCCTAATACATGTTAGTATTGGGACTTGTATCAAATTTTGAAACAGTTACTAAGAAGGTTAATTTAAAATTATATTCTCTTTTATGTTTAATTTTGTCAGGTTTAGAATCACTAGTTTTCATAAGTAACACCTTATTTTTCTAGAAACTGTAGGAAAATAATCCACATTTTAGCTTAGGTAATGTCATAGCACATAAGTCACTCTACCTGATGAAACTTTATCATTAGTCAGATGCCTGATGCTCCCTAAATGATACATTATGGGAATTGAACAGTGTTCATAGTGGAAGAGAGGGATTTACGCTGGATTTCCTACAGATGCCCAGAGAGTTTTCATGTTTCAGTAAATACATAGAAAATTACTGCAGTGTTCAATTTGCTTTGATGATGCTTTCAAGCAACAGCTCTAACCATGCTCAGTAGTTGTGAAAGTTCAATTTCTTAATTCGTACTGTCAACTTCCACACAATACATAGTTTGTCAAGTTTCTCATGCAAAATCATGAGCTCTAACCATGATCAAAACTGGCATCAAAGGTTTTGGAAGGTGCCTCCTTTTTTTCCCCCTTTAAGATTCAACTCCCACTTAACATCCATGAAAACAGGTTACCTACACTTTAGAGCTTTTTTGGTGATTAAAAAAATATTTTAACTACATATGTATCTTTTTTGCATACTTCATCTTTTTGCAGCCAAATAATGACTTTAGACACATTAACAGGTGGACAAGTTTCAAAAATCCTGAAATACTAAGTACCAAGCTCTTTTAAAAATCAGGTCAAAATACTGCAATGAGTCTCAGGGTATACAAGGCATATCTGAAAGTCTCTCACCACATATAGGAGACAATTCTTTGAAAAAAGCTGTTGGAGTAATTTTGGAACTTTAGAGAAATTACTCTCTGCCTGAAGTTTCTTTTATCTTGCTACTATTCGTAGCATTTCCAGAGGTTACATTTTGTCCAACTGTACGAGTGGTACTACTTTTTTTATTTATTAATTTACTAATCTCTGACTTCCTGGAAATTAATTTTTAAAAAATCTATACTTCAACACAATTAAATGCATGCTTATCATCAAAAGTATGTAATAGTTGTTAAATATGGGACTGAGAAAGAATTTCTAAAGTGCTAGCAGATAGTAGCTGTACTCTAAGAATAGGTTATGCCTTTGTCCCTGTAACTGTACTTTTGTGACAGGTAAGATTTCTGATTTCTAGTCTGAAATGTGGTTTCTAATATATGTATAACCATTTTCTCCAAGCTTGTGTTGTCCTTATGTTTTAGCATCTATGTTCCTACTTGGTGTTTCCTTTCGATGTGTTTATTAGCAAACAGTGATCTGCACTTGCCTCATAAGCTGGCATTGTTACTCTTAGCTTTGGGCCTTATTTTCTGTGTGCCAGCATAGACTTACACACTCAGAAAAGAAATCCCATCAGGAAACTGAAGATGGAAAGGTTTTTATTGATTATAAGTTCCCTGACCCAGTTCATTGCATGGACACAGGAGCATTTGGGCTGGTGGAATGGTGCAGTTGAGCAGAAGCCAAAACAAGTTATGGTGGAATTGGAGGTAAGGAATAAAGGTTGTGTGCTATCACTTTCTTTAACTTTGATCTTACAAAACAGGGAAGCTTTTGTTCTCTGATCACCTAGTAACAGTTCTCCACATGTATACCATTTTGAATCCATTTTTGTTTAAGTTGCCAGAACTCTGCATAGCAGTATACACAGGGGCTCATTAGTGCAATGCAAACTAGCAGAAAGGCTTCTCTTACTCTACTGAAATTTCTGATTTAAGGTCATGTTTGCCTTGTAGGGTTGCATCACGCTGGTGGCTCAGTTGTCCTGAGATTGACTAATATGTTATGATCTTCATTTCCCTAATAGGTTTTCAGTGTATTAGTTTCTGAGGAACTGTCACAGAACTAGATTTAGGCATAAATAGTTGCATATGATGACAGACTGATGTGTCTGCAGAATCATCATGGTACAGAATTGCTCCCATATTTCATCCTCTCTTAGCAGCTCAGGGTGCCAAGATCACAAGAGCATTGATTTCATGTGACTGCTGCTATGTCGGCTGTGTACTCATCCCCTCCTGCACACACCTCTTCCCCAACACTGTCAACTTGGTTGCTAGAAGGGATAACAAAAGAGAAAAGCATTCATTTCAGTATGGGGGAGCGGAAGATGGATTTAAGCGTTTAAGCTAGTCCCTGCTTCTAACAGGGCTGTGTGGTTTAGGTCTCATGGACACATATTAATAGGACTGGGAAGCTTTACTCAGTTGTGACCTTTGTTGCCGCCTCTTAATTTCTCCAGACTGGAGACAACAGAGTGTTCTAGGAGGATTTGGCCATCAGCAGAGGTGAGCACGGAGCAAACTGGGATCTTGGCTATCTGATGCTGGAACTGGAAGTTCTTTTCACCTGGGATGCAACATTTCACTACTCTGCCGGTAGCTTTTGGTTGTTCTCCTCAGACAGGGTGTACAGCCCCAGCCCCGAGACAGAGAGAGGGTTCTGCAGAAGGCAGTGGGATCATGGCTGTTTGTTATTGATGGTAGGGTTGTTGCTTAGCTTAGCAACACAAACTTCTCAGGGAAGATGTTCCTGTCCTCTGTCATCACCACAAAATATAGTTTTGAAGCCTGTTCATGTTGAGAAAATAAGTAATTTTATCCTCTCCTTGAGGGCATCAAAATCCAATTTAGTATACACTGCTAAGAAGCCTTGAGCACTGAGCTTGTGCCCCAACCTCATACTTCGTATTATTAAATGTCATGACACTTCTATAGCTCCAGTCCCCGAGTCACCCGGTTTTTCCTTTATCCTAGTTCAGTTCTCTGTATTGACACATGGTTATGAGGCATTGACATCACTCCTACTTTTTATGCCTGGCAATTTTAAAAATATTTAATAAGATTGTTCTAAAAGATTATTTTTGAGGAACCCCACTACTAACTTCACTCTAGGGCAGAGGTCGAGCTCATAGGAGCAGACAACTCCTCCAAAGCCAGTTCCTTACTTCTTACAATTGAAGCAGTAACTCCGATTTTATGTAAAACTTTTTGTGTAGACTGTTACAGAGATCTAGACAAATACTATTCTGCTTTTTATTTTTTCATAAAATTTGCTCCTTTTTAAAAGATATCCAGGAATTCTAGCAGAATTGCTTTGCTAGTCACGTCATTTTATCTCATTTTCCATTTACCCCCATATATTTAATGGTTTATTTTCTTCAGAAGTTATTTTAGATTCTTTGTACTCTGAGATCAGAGTAAAGTGTTCAGGTGTGTAGATCACCTCTTTTTCTGTACTGTTTGCTGACATAAAATAGGTATAGGAATAGAGAAGTAGGACAACCTTAGCAAATGGCATAAGTTAGACTACTGCTGTAATATTATTTTCAATTATGGTTGTTATATTTCAAAAAAAGGAAAATTATTGAAAAAATATTCAGAAGTAGTTATAAAAATGTTTGTGTGCTACTTGTAATGTGGGTTGTAATGAGAGGCTTAGAATGCTCAATCTGGTCAATACATTTGAGTGAGGATTCAGATGTAATTTGATCAGAGTTCACAAATACGTGCATGAAAATAAGATTTCTAGTATTTAATGACCTTAAAGAGTATAGAATGTAATAATATCCAGAAGCTTGAATCTGAATGTAGACAAATTCAGACCAATAAAAAAGGTGCATATCTTTTAACAGTGAGGGTAACTAACCTTTGGAGCATAAGGATTTATATTATCATTACTTGGAATCTTTACAAAGACATTTAGTTTTGATGTATTAGCAGGAGATCCTTTGGCCTGCAGAGGAAGTGTGGCCGTGCTAATTTAGTTGTAGCCCCTTTTGGCCTTGATATTTTTCTGCTTCTTTTTTAAAATTCTGGTACATAAAACAAGTCCCTCAAATGTGCAAAAGAATGGAAATAACATTAACCTCTCCTCTCAGCTTGCCATGTACAATGCACTTATCTTCATTTTCTATACTTAAGAGGAAAAGACCTTGCAAAATGAAATCTGCTTGCCCTCCTGCCTTGATAATCTGTAAATGATGGCATTTTATAGCCATAAATTGTTGGAAATGCTATCTTATTTTTATAATACAACAGAGTTTGTTATTTAGTCAAGATTATTTCAGCTTGAATTAATTCCCAGTCAGTCTGCTTTCAAATGAGCATTGCTTTCTTTGTGCTTTTAGAACTAAGAATAAAAACCCCATACGCTGAATATTGGTAGCCACTTGAAAAGGCAAAATGATGCACTTCTATTGTATGTGGGAAACCTGTTGTAGACAGGAAAGTATTGGGGTTTTTTTGATCCAAGATTTATTAGAAGAGACAAAATTCATTAAGAAAGATGGGCAGACATACAGAATAGCAATGGTGCTGATTTTATTAGTTATACAAAGCATATGGGTAGAAGGGCCTGTGCTTGAAGTGACTTTGGCACGAGGACCTCTGGGGTTTTTAACAAAAATTGTCTAATTTCTATGTTTTACATTTCCCATTCAGTGCGGGGAAAAAAAAAAAAGAAAAAAGAAAATTATTTAACCTTCCATATCTCTCCAGACTTCATTAATTAGTAAATAATTAAGAAAGAGGTTTCTATTAAACAGATAGAGGAAATAGGAAATAAAATTGAGTTGGCTTAAAAATATTGCATCTTAAAATATTTCATTATATCACTTTCTTCTTTTTTCCCATGTAATTTCACTTGTCTGTGTGTTATTTGAACAATTTAATAGTTAGCCTGACTTGAGGAAAAGAAGGCATGAATGGAGAGATAAACACAGATGGGTTGTTTGTTTGTTTGTTTTAGTTTAGGAACATTTTCACTTTACAAGCATGGAACTACTGATCACTGTGGTGACATTGCACACAAAGTAAAATTCAGAAGACTGAATTAACTGTGACCTTTAAGAGAAATCTCAACCTTGACGATCAAAGTAAAAATGGATAAGCAGACTTTGACAGATGGATTAATAGATTACCATTTAGTACACTTTCAATACAAAATTTGTTTAATTTCTGCACTATTTTGAGAAAAATATATTGGTAGTTTCCAGAAAAAAGTTGAAACTGATGAATTGTCATGAATCTTGAGGATCTAAGGACAGGAAATCAATGGGGTTTTACAGAATTGTATGAAGAAAATACAGTATCCTTATGTATTTGATAAAAATTATACTATTTTTTTGCTTGTTACCTGATTCAAGAGCATTAAAATAGAATCTTACTGCAAAACTCGGCCTTCTAAGTAGTGAAAGTGTAAATGGGCACTATGGTATTTAATCCATGCCTGGAATTCTGTAATATTTTTGTCTGGAGCATTTAGGTCCAGAATACTTACGACCATTTATTTGAATATAAAAAGGATTTAAGAAACATTTGCTTGATGTTGGAAAATGATGAGGGGAAACATAGCAGTACATCATTACATAATTTCTTTTTGTGAGAGCAATTTTGAAACGAAAGTACAAAGTTCATCTGGATTTGTCTGTTAGAGCAGATGTCTGGGATGAATACTGAATTACTTTAGTCTTTAAACAGAGGATTTAGAAAGCTTCATGTTTTGAGTTGAAGTGGAAATAGCTATAAAAAAAAGAAAATTATTTCAATGCTGAAGATACGTGAGTTATGCTGTATAATGTACATTACATAACTTTAAAATTGTAGTGCTGTTGCTGTTCCATTCTCAGCAGTTTTATGTGTCATGTTAAATCATGCCAGATTGGTGGGGTTTACAGTGATCTAGTAGAGGCTACAGGAATACTACCTACTCCATTTTTAAATGTTGAACTTGCTAAATAGTAGCATATTGCTTCAGTAGATTTTCAGTGCACCATTTTGCCCTATAGAAAAATGTTTAGGGGAAGTCTACAGCAGGCAGCACTAAAGCATATTAGTTTATCTGAAGTATATTCTCAGTATAGATGTTTTAAAAATAATTGACAAATTGGTAGCATCTTTCTTAGATAACTTCTTAAAAATGCACAATTTATTAGAACAAGCCTCAATCTGAACCTGGAATTTACTGTAGTAGTTTCTGCTGCTCTTAATTAAACATGCTTGTTTTTCACACAGAATCATTTGATAAAAATTACTTATTAAATGAGTGCAGGACTTTACATACTACTGTACGGGACTCCTTGTTCACTTGAACTTGCAAAGAGTTCAAATATATTCTGTAAAAAAATTTAAAGAGGCATAAAATTAGTATCACCTTAAAATAAGTTAAACTTACATGTTGAAAATATTTAAATTACTATTTCTTAAATTACATGTGAACACAAGAGCTGTGGTTGCTGAATACAGTATTACTGATAAGTAAAATGTTTGCAGATTGGCTGCACTCACAATAGAACTTAATAGAACAATATTTTAAGACTGAGAGAATCAGATAAGTTATAATGACATATAAAGCAGGCTCTTCTTAAGAATATAATTTTTAGTACTGTAAGAAGGGAAAGTAATAATTATTGTTATAACCAATAATATTGGAGTGACTGAAGTTTTGCAATAAACAGACCTGGAGAACAGTAATGCATTTTCATTTGATAGAATTTCTAAGTACAAACTTCAGGACTTCTTGTCCTAGGCATTTGAAAAACAAGTATGGGTGACTACTGAATTTCTCTCGTGAGTGTCTGCAAATGTCCCAAGACGTTTCTGACAGGGTAGATAATATCTGAAATTAATGAGATTTGGGGAATGAGAGAGAAAAGCCTGAGAAAAGAAACCTGACTGGTTTATGTATAAGACAAGCTATAAGACACAAATAAGTTTTATTAAAACAGAGCCTCTCTGAGAACTGCATATATTTATGTGGGTACAGGTAAAAGTGAGAGAACATAGGTTTTTCTTTGTTTGCAGGACTTATATTAAGGTTTTTAGGAACAGTTACAAGGAGAAATCTTTGCTTTGCAGAGAGGTTCAGTATTTGATGTGGGCAGTAACTCCACAAGCTGACTTCAATGCACAGACTGACAAATCAAGAAGTTGCTTTAGATTTTAAGTGTAAGCAGATTTATTGTTTGGTTCATTTGTGCTTCTGGACTGAATGTGACTTCTTAGTATTTTTTAATGGTTACTTATCTACCACTCAATGGAAATATCACAATAAATTTACCTGGTTTTCCTTAGTGTGCTAATTTAGAGAATCTTAAGAGATAATAGTAAACTTTTATTAATGTATTAAGTGCATCAAAAAACCTGCTGCATGGGACACTGTAGAAATGCACTGAAAGCTAACCCCTTATATATAACGCAAATATTTCACAACACTGTTGAGAGGAAGAAGGTCATTGTGGTTGCAAGATCCCTATTATAAATAATTTTGAAGAAGACACAGATAAGATAACATTTAAGAATTGCAAGGATCTTCAGAGTAAACATAAAATTATTTTATTCAGAAATTAGACACACTCTTAAGTAAGGATTCTCAATTTTTTTCTTTTTTTTTTTTCCCAAAATCACACCTGCTCATCATTAAATGACTTATTGCTACTTCTAATTAGTTAGATTTTTGTTATGATTTTTACCAGGTTTTAACTTCTGATCCAAGCTGTGTTAAGATACAATTCTTACTGGGTAATAAGACAAGCCATCTATACTTTCAGTGTCTCATTTATCAGTGAAAGTAATTACTTAAGGGTCTACATAACTTAGAGTACTTTGTGAGCTATTTAGGTAACAGAGTTCCTTAAATAGAGAAGCTGTTTTTCAGAGTGTGGAACTGTGGAATTATTTCCCCATTAAAAAACATAAGCAGAGCAAGCTAAGTACTATAATTATTGCTAAATAGTGAAGTGATTCTTTTCCCACAGTCAATTTCCAGCCACTAACTCTTTCATGACATGCTATGTCTGGAAATAGTATTTCATTTTTTGAAATGGTCAGTCTTATGGCTATTTAATAACATTTCACAAAACTATAAAATCTTTTTAAAGGCAAACTATGCTAAGATGCTCTGTTGAAACAGTTCTTGTGGGGAGGTAAGACACATAGAAGTCTCATTTATGAGGAAATTATGAGGAAATCAGAAATTACTTATATAAAAGTCATGTAATACATGTCAAACATTTAATATTTTCTCTGTGAGGAGAAAATAGTTTTTTTTCTGATGCAATGTTTTAGCAGTCAAGTCATTTGTATACTTCATGCCCAGTGTTTCTGGTAGTGCTTTTTTTTTCCTTCCAGCTCTATTTTGCCTTAAAAAAGATTTTCTTCTTACAGTAATTGATTTGTTTGGTTTTATTATTTTTAATATGATCAAATGATTACAATTCTAATGATATTACTGTAGTTACAATAAGTACATAGAAATGGTGTAAGAAAAAAACTATTTCCAAGACATTTGTTATTGCCACACCACATTTTACTTCTAATAATTTGAAGATGATATAAATCACAAAAGCAATTGTGATTTTGTGGCTCCTAATTTTCAGCAGCCACATCCTTTGTGTTTCAGTATAAATAATAGTT
Organism: Phylloscopus trochilus trochilus; assembly: GCA_016584745.2. Classification (NCBI taxonomy): domain Eukaryota; kingdom Metazoa; phylum Chordata; class Aves; order Passeriformes; family Phylloscopidae; genus Phylloscopus; species Phylloscopus trochilus. The sequence goes on from WQNJ02000546.1 coordinate 40,091,603, forward strand.
ATCATGTTGGCAGTGGAACACAGGATGGTTTGCTGTCCTACTGGTGTACCTTATTGTTTTCTTAAGTATTGTGTAAAGAAAGATTACAAAATTTACTTTGCCTCACCTTTTTTAGTTGAGATAATTCTGTTGGACTAGATTTAGTTTAAAACCAGGTGAATCAACATATAAGTAAATGGTGCCATTTGGATGTTTCAAAAGATCCAAATGGTGTCCTTGGTATCCAGAAGAGAGGTTCTACTAAGTTTTGTGGTATTCTCATGCCACACATTGTTCTGTGCAGCATCTAAGATGATCAGTTAATTTAGTTAATTATTTTATAATCTGTGTGGTGTGAAAAAACTCCACTCAGGAAGAACTACAAAATTTAAGAGTTTTAAATCTATATGTGTTGGCAAAAATGAGGCTAAAAAATGCTACAGTTCTTAGCCAAATTCATCTCTATATAAACTGCAGAGCATTTGGAAACGATGGGATGGAAAAGGAGGAGCAGGGCTAAGGGAGAAGCTGGACTTGTTTTGCACTTGCCTCATCTGGATATGTAGGGCTCTATGTTCTTTATCTAAGGCCAAAGAAGTGAAATTTAGGAACCTGAACCCCATCTATACAGTTAATTGAAAAAGCCTTTTTGAAATAACCAAGAGTCACAGAAGTAATCTCAGTATTGGTATGAGGCTTTCTTTTCCCCAATTTTACAAGAGTAAGTATACACAAGTTGTTTTGTTACACCAATTCCAAATGGAGTTCCAACTGTCACTGTGTAAACCTTCTCAACTGCTTGTATAATTTTCTTTAGCCAGTCCTGGTTTAGTTGGATATCCTTGTGCTTTCCAGAAAAATAGTTAACAGGCAAACCCAGGAAATAAAAGCAGATCTTTGACCAAATTCCATTCTCAATTGTGCTAAAAATTCCTTAAAAACACTAGACTTCACAACCAGTTTTAGAGTATGTGTTTTTGATAGATAAACCTCTGAAGTGACTGCAAGTTGCAGTACCTAGAAGTGTAAGAAAATAAGACAAAGTGTAATAACCTTTCAATGTAATATTAAAATTATACTAGAGGCTAAATGACAACTATTTGGTTTATTTCCCTATTTTCTTGTTTGGAATTCCCAACAAGCTAGCTGTAGGTTGACTTAAAAGTCCTTGAAAATACTGTATGGAATTTTGTGTAAGCACATCTATAGGTGGCCTTTATGAAGATATGTACTGTCAATCAGACAAAAAGAAAATGAAGTCAGGTCCCCCAAAAGAAAGCAAAACTGAACAGCCTGAAATAATTAAAACAAAATTCAGAAAATCTTCTAGTTTTGTTTTTTCAGATTTCTTGCTGAGCATCCTTAGCAGTGACATTGAAAGTGATTAATAGTATTAAATTTTAGGATATAGAATTGTTGAGTACAACTGTGTTTCCTTAGCTACAGCTTTGAGGGATACATTTTCACAAATATTCTTAATACTCTAAAGAAGTCTGACGACAATAGACTACAATATGTAAAAAAAAAAATTGAACTTTTGACATTTCATGTATTTTTAAAATACTTCTCACTGTTTTTTGGTATGTGTGTTTTCTTCTAGAAAAGGAGTTTTTATCAATAAGGAAGAAATAAATCATACATAAAATAACCATTTGGTATTCTGGTAGCTGATTTTCACATAAACAGCAAGAAGCTGCTGTAAATTAAATGTTTCCTGCTGATCCACTTCCTTTTAAAACACAGTAGGAGGGGCATTAGTTAACATTAAAGCAAACACAATTATCTGCTGACTACATTGTATTAAAAATAGCTAACAGCAATAATTCTTTGGCTTCTTCCATCTTTGCAGGTATGTTATAAAATTAGTTGATGTAAACATGCTGGAAAGCAGTAAAATACTTTGTAATGATTTCCTGTATAGCACTCTGAGCCTTGGCTAGAGAAGTCAATTTTAGATGTGAAGAAACATATTAACCATGTAAAGTATGACCAGTTTAAAATGATCTTATTTTCAGTAGAAACAATGGAAAAGTATTTGGATAAACATGAAATAAATAATTTTAAACATATATAACAATATATAAATAATTTATTTTCCTCTTATATTGGCCTTATACCCAGGTATGAAAATATGGAAGATGGCTGTGTATGGAGCAGAACTTACAAGCTGTCCTAATTCTGTATCTGAGAGACAGATGAGCAAAAACCAACCAAACAAAAATTCCAAAGCCCTTTCCAGAGAGTTCAGACTCTTTATTTTCAGGAACTTTATTTTCTCTTGTGGTGTTTTGCAACAATTTTTCCAGAGTGTTCTGCCCAAAAAGATGAAGATGTCTATTTTGATTTCTGTGTATAAATAATATGTTTTTCTTAAGTATTGACTTTTAATAATGTTTCTAATATCATCAGTTATAGTACTGACCCAATTATTTTATTATCAGATGCAATTATTTGAGTATTATTTACTTATTTCAAATAAGCATAAACTCTGGGATAAATTATGTCCTAACCTAAAACAGAGTTAACCTTGCTCACTTTAGTATCAATGAGAGCTGATCTTTTTGTCTGCTGGTTTTAGTTCTATATGCTTTAATAATAGTTAAAGTAATATTTTTCTTACAAATACTGCCCTTCTGAGATACTATTTTAAATGATCAAATAATAGAAATAATATTGCCTAAGATATCTGGAGCTCAACAGGACTAATCAGTCCTGTTGCAGAGCTGTTGCTTTAAAAAGCTTGTGAGTCACACAGAAAGAAGAGACACAAGGAAAAAAGTATAAATTATACTTATTTTTTGCTGGTAACTCACAACTAGAGTAATTCTTGCATTTTGCAAGTATATTCATGATTATAAAATGAAATTTTAAAATTCCTTTTCAATTAATAAAAAATATTTCTAAAAACAAATAATGTTGTTGAGACCTTCAAGCATTTTTATATGGTGAATAATCCCTCCTATGAGGAACTCCATAATTTGAACACTAAAATTTGAATCCCTCCTTGTTGGCTTACAGAAATTCTAGGTGTGTTAAGGGTGTTACTCATTCTGAAGTAACTTACTTCACCCATCTGTAAAAAGGAGGACCGCTCTTAGTCCAGTTTAGTCCTTTAATGTACTATATTAGTCAGAACTACTACTCTGTCCACATATCTAATTAAGTATTTATAGTTAATTGTAATTCACTTTATCAGTGAGAATTGATTGATTTGATCACTCTGATATGGATCAAGTCCAGAGTCTTGCAATTCAAAGGTCTGCATCCTATCATCCTGTCTGTATTCTTCTCCAAGACAGACTTTTTACTTTCTCATTTTGCATCCAGTTTATCACAAAGAGTCAGATATGGAAAGTCATTTTCACATTGTACTGACATTTCTGCTGCCTTTCTCAGACAAGTAGGATGCATAGGTTGGAACACTGGTGGTTTGCTTTCTGTAAGCTTTCAAGTGGGCTATCATGGACTTCATACAGGTCTTGAGTGTACTTCTAAGGTCTGACCTTTGTGGAAAAAAATCATAGCTATTCCCTTCTGCCTCATTGTGTGCTAAAATATTACACCTGAAATCTGCCTTTCTAAGTCTCAACTGGATTCAATACAAGTTCTGTCTTGTGAATAGGAAATTAATTTATAGAACTGCAGAGAATAATGATAACTTGCATAGTCTTACTATACCTGGTGGTTTGTGGAATGATAAAGTGTAAGAATCAAGTGAGAATGACAGCCTCACAGCAAACTATTTTGATTACACAGAGCTGGTGTTTCAGTGGTAGTTACAAACATAACAATAAATAGCATACACTGGAATTTGAACACAAATACAGCATTTGAGCTGGAAAAGATAATGCCAGAATAGATCCCCACTTCAACTCTTTCATTGCCATCAAAAATTATTATTCAGTGTTGGGAATTTGTAGGAATGTATATAAAATCAGCTGCCTTTTTTGATGCAATTTATTTCTAATTGATTTTGAAGAAAGAAATTTCCATACCTCATAAAGATGCCTTGTCACATTGCAGCCTATTTTAAAAGACAGCATTATAACAGCATTTGTTATTATTTGTTGTTCAATGCATTTTCTTTTATTTGAAGAAGAAATATTTTGGATAATTTTCAAATGACCATTTTTTTTTTATTTTCAGAGAAACGAGGCTTGTCACTTGGGACAACTTTTTAGACTCTGTTACACTCTGTTCCTTTCACAGCCCTTGAAACATTAGTGGTCTGCATTGTCTTTGGTCATGAGAATACTCTTCTTTTGCTGTTCCCTCCTGGGAGCATTATCCCAGGAAAGCCCAGGGTTTGTTCTATCTTATGCCAGGCTGTTTGGTTCCCATTATACTGTTTATTACAGGAAAGCCCTTTAAGAGTAATACTTTGGACATACTTGAGCTCCCTCAGCTCTCATCTGTTTTGTGTCTTTATTTTCTCATCGTGGCCCTTTAGGTCAGACACAGTAAGGCTATGTTTAGATAATCTACATGATATTAGCATTGAAATGCACCCTCATGCACACTGCTTCTAGAGCCTCTTGGGCATGGTTTGGAAGTTCTTTGTTTCACCTGTGTTATAGGGCCTCATTTTGAGTCAAAGTTGTTGTGAAAAGGATAGAAACTTACCTCCCTGTTGCCTGATCCCCCAGAATGGGGTCATGAACTCGTGGGGTGGTGTGTTTTTTGGTGGGGTTTTTTTTTTTGGGTTTTTTTTTTGGTTTTTTTTTTGTGTGTGTGTGGTTTTTTTTTTTTTTTTTTTTTTTTTTTTTTTTTTTTTTTTTTTTCCCGACAGTAAGATTGAAATTAGTATTATTTATAAGGCAATGGGTCATGATTTTGCTTTAAGAGAAACTTTAGACTTGTGCATTGTCTGCTAGTGCACTGTGCTTTGAGGACAGCCATACTGGCCTAAGGCATTTCTTCAACTGCAATTTATTATAAATCTTTTCCAAAATTTGCAAAACCAGAACTTTTCCTTTGAAATATCAAATGGCATGTTTGACTAAGTTGAATGCATTAAACATATTTCCATGTAACTGAAGTCAGTTGTTCAGAAGTCATTTGATCCAAGACATCATCCAAAGGGATAGAACTCAGAAATTAAAGTCTAGAAGTGATCATCTTTTAGACTTTACCTATTCGGATCTTGGGACAGAAGTTTATCTTAAAATTCTGAGGTTTTTGACAGAGGAAAGTTGTAACAGTGATTGACTTCTAATAAAGAAAATTGATGGTAACAGCACATCCTGTGTTGATAAGGAAGAAATTTTTTTGTTCCTTCATTATTTCTGAGTGTAAGTAAACCATTTCCTAATGCTAAAAGGAAAATTGGATAAAATACAAACTCTGTTATTTACTACTTAAATTATCTCCTGAAAAAAAACGTTGGTATCTTCCAGCCTTTCCAAAAGCCTTCTAGCAATGAGAAAGTCTTCATCAAATAACCTTTGTCTTTTGAATGACTTTGCTGTAGTATTACATTCTTTAGAACATTATGTCCTGATTATTTACTCTCTATTTTTAAAAATTATTCTTGCAAGATTATTTTTGCTGTAATTTCTTATTGAATGATTCATATATCAGACTTTGATCTATTTCTTAAAAATGACCATGTATGTGCAAAAATTAGAATTTGTTTAGAAAATTGGCTTCTTCCCACAAATGCTTTTAAAGAAAATAGGAGGAGCAGTGGTACCAGAAGGGACTGTACTCATGGTACCCACTTGAAAATAAAAAATGTAATGATTCAGTGTAGTTCAGTGACTGCATTCACAAGGTCTTACCTTTCATATTTCTATGCAGTAGAAATAGTATTTTCCAATCCCCCAGTTATTAATATTTTATTTCAACATATTCTTGCTGCACTTCTGCAGCATCAGATCTACAAATGCTTTGAAATGCCAGAAAATCTGGACAAAAACTCAGTGCTTTTTTACCATTGCATTGTTTTGCCTTTCCTGGTGTAAAATTACTCTATCATGAAAGGATTATCACAGAAACACAAAATGTTGGTGGTTGTAATAACCTTCTCAGGTTGCCTGGTCCAACCACCTTGTTCTAGCTGGGACATCCAGAGTTGTTTGTCAAGGATCACGCTTTGGTGGCTTTTAAATATCTCCAAGGACAGACTTCATGACATTCCTGGGCAGCCTGTCCCAGTTCTCAGTCAGAAAAGGTGTTTCCTGATTCTCAGGGAGAGTCCAGTATTTCAATTTGTGCCCATTGGCTCTGGTCCTGTTGCTGGTCACCAATGGGAAGGGTTTTTATCCTATTTGCACTGTCCCTTTAGTTATTTGTATACTCTGGTAAGATCCCCCTGAGACTTTTCTTCAGCCTGAATTCTGTTTCCTACCACAGTTCTCTTCAGAAGCACATGCTATCTAAACAGCTATTGCTTTCCCTCTGTTTTGTTGGTACCATATTCAGATATCTCCATCCATGATAACCATGATATCTCACCTTTGAAGGCTTTTTTGGAATCCAGTACCAGGAGAAGTACTGTAGAGCCACTCAGTCATATGGGATAGAGCCAGGCTTAAAAAAGTTTTTACAGTCCAGAATAATATTGTAGCTCTTCATGAGATACTTTTCAAAGCATTCTTGGTAAATGCTGGGGGCGTTTCTGCATATAATTTTTTGTAAGCTTAGATAATACAGAAATAATGACAGCATCTAAGAAACGATGCTTTATTAAGTTTATTTTTTCAGAGAACCATAGAATGTTTTGGGTTGAAAGTAACCTCTAAATATCACTAAATCCAAGTCCCCAGTCATGGGCAGAGACATCTTTCCCTAGATCAGGGTGCTCAAAGCCAAATCTTTTGCATTTACTTTGTAACATACTTTGGGATTCAGCCACAGAGAAACACTTAGTGACTTGTGTCACCACACTCTGACTACTGCCCTGCTGAACTGTACTCACATATTGCCCACTTTCTCACAAATTCACTGCTTCTTCATGAAGTAGTTTGAACTATTAAAAGGAATAATTATTTTAAGTGATCATTACAAGACATGACATAATTTCTCAAAATCTTCCTGTGTTTTCTAGTTTAAGGTAGAAAACTAAAGTAGTATTTTTTTTTATCACACAGAAATATTTTATTTAGATTTAAAAAAAAAAAAAACTGCAGATAACTGAAATATGACTCTTTAGATAGCTACTAAAATAAAACCAGTCAAGTTTCTCTGATTCTAAATCAATTTTCAGTGCATTATAGGAAAATGCTGGATATTTATATGTTTGGAACTGATTTGCACTTATCTTTCAGTGGTTAGAAACTGCACATCAGCTTTAGAATCTTGACACTCTTTTTTTCCAAATATTAAACAACAATGGGATATAATTGTCCTTTGCTCCTCATATGTCATCCCTTTTGGCTAACATTAAGTTCAGCCCCAGAAAATTTATCTCTAAGTGGTCTCTAAGAGTTTTTTTCACTTCAAAAATAGTGTGTTTGTCCCGAGGATTATTAGCAGCTACACAGCTTTTAGTTATGGTAGAGAACATCCAAGGCCTGCTCATTTTACTGTCCTAAAACTAAAATGATACTTAAAAAAGAAAAACCTACAAAATATAATAAAGATCAAAGCAAACCTCTTTCCTAAGGAGTAGGGAAAGAAAAGAGAAACAGAACCAAGTGGATAAAAATGGAATTAGGAAAGAGGCAGAAAGAGACAGATAAAACACCAATTTTAAATACAAAGGCCTTCCCTTTGCTATTTTACAGGATAGATGGTCATCACCCTCACATTAATTTTTCAGTGAAAAGCCCTTTAAAATTATTTTGTGCAACTTTTGCAATAATTTAATTCTTTTTGAGGCTTTTTATAAAGAAAATATTACAGAAATTATTCTCAAAACAATTTTATTTCTGACAGGTCTTGTTATTGAGGTTTCTTAAAATGTTACACAATTACATGTTAATGTTAAGAAATATTTTAAGTAATAAATAACGTCATTTAGGCCAGTCATTTTTTAGTATTTTTATGGCCTCAAGCAAACATAGCTTATCTTTGAAAATACTTATTCTTTGCTACGTGTTGCTTGTGACTAAAAGACAGAAGAACTCGGAGCAAAGGAGAAACATAAAATATGAAAGTGAAGCTCTAAAATCTTCTGATTTAGATATTAGTAGAGTAGCTTTAAAGTTACTTACTAAAGTAACTTTAAAGGAAGTTATTTGTACTTTTGATTTAAGTACATCACTTAAAACAAAAAAAATGCAATGTTTGAAAAATGTCTAGCATTGTTCCCATCTTTAAAAGGATTCAACAATGACTCCAGGTAGCACAGGTTTGCAAACTTCTCTTCAGTATTATAAGAACTGATGCAGTATAATTAAGGAGAAAGTAATGAAACGCTTGGATAAATATATGCTGATATGATCAAACCAGCCTAACTGCCACAAGGGTAAATCACACATTCTTGACCAGCTAAATTCTTTGAGTCAACAGTACAGTGTAAAAAGGGCATCTTGAGGAAGTCATTTACTTTGATTTTTCAAAAGGATTTCTGACAAAATCTCTCAGAAGAAATTAGGAAGAAAAATAAAGCCTTCTGAGAAGGCTTAAAAGTAAGTAAGCAAGCCAAAATAAGCAAAGTTTTAATAAATAGTTTCTTCACAGACTAGGGAGGAATTCTTATCAGGCAATATGAAACACTTAAGGAAAAAGAAGGTTTCATGCTTTTACCAAGTAGCTAATAATTTGTTTCAATAATTATCCTATCTAGATTGGTGTTTTCCAGAAAATTTCTCATGAATGCCTTTTCATCACAGCTCACTAGGGCCACTGATGTATTTTAGGTACAATTTGATTTTAATTACACTTTTCTAGTATCACAGCTTCAAAGCATCAAATTGACATTGCTGCAGTCCAGTCCTGACTTTGGTGCTTTGTTTTTTTTTAGTGTCCCTTGATGCAGTGAGGTATTTGTCTGAGTACTTAGGAAATTAGATCAGAAAACCAGTCTGGATCAAAATAATCCCATATCCCCTCTAGCGAGGAGTTAGAGATTGTCCAGGTTACTTTGTTTATCCAGTTCACAGTGTAGTCACATAAGTACATCTGGTGAGGTAAGAGAGGGAATAGAGCAAGGACAGGAATAGTGACTGCAGGAAATTCCCTCTTTTGATGACAATACTGTTTGTTCTTCCTTCACATTATTTTTGAGCTGTGTCTAACAGCTTCAGGTAGTGAAAAAGGTAGCTTCAGGCAGTAGAAAGGTATTGAAGTCAATTATACTCAGTTCAAACTTGAACTCTAGTAGTTGCTAGCTCAGACAGAAATGCAAATGGCAAGACATTTCTGAAAAATGCAATGATGAGAGGTACCCTAAAAGGTCTGTAATAAAATATTTACATCTTTAAGCTATATATTGATTTTCACCAGACAGCTATGCTGGAATCCATTTCGCTTTGCAGAACCAACAGTCAAACTGGTAATCATAAAGAAAAAATATTAAAATTCTTTTGAGCTAGAGGAGTCTTGTCTGCATTGTTATGAGAAATATTTAAAAATGTAACTGAACTTCACAGGATGCTTGTAGATTCACAAAACAAAATATAAGCATGCATGATGTATTCATGCATGGTCTATTAAATATGGTTACTAACGTGGCATTTCACATATATTAAACCAATTGATCTTTTGTATTTTTTTCAGGTATTTAGTAGGAATAGAGTCAGAAAAAGCTGATTATTTAGGTTAAATGCTAGTCTAAGAGTTTTCTGCCTTTCAAAAGCAGTAAAATTTCACCTTTAAACAAATAACTGAATAAATGGCTTTATGTTTTACCAAAATTAACGTGGAGATGAGAAAGATGTAACAGGTTCCTTGGGCTCTTGGTTACACCTGAACATTTTTTTTTACACCTGAACAAAGATTGTTGGTCATGGATATTGGAGAGGAGTTATCTGAGTTTTTCACTGTTCAGGTACTTGTAGCAGATGATTGACAGCCAAAATATTATGAGCAGTATGGGCACAGTACCATTTCTGGCTACCTTGCAGGAAGATAAACAGCACATCATCTTGTTTCAGCTGGCTGTACTTGGACAAGAACGGCATGCAGAGCAGGATTTTAGCATGCACGGAAGGAGCCGAAGTTAGAGTTAATAGATTGATGTGGCTGGATAGGACAGTTTCTTCAGAGCAGTGGATTTATAAAAAATCTCTAGCTACATCTACACTCTGTGAATCTTCTAGTTAAATTTAGTAAAACTTGAGTTTGTGAACTCTCTGAGTGTAAGGTAAGAGTGGTTTTGTTGAAAGGTCAGAGAGATGCCAGTTCCTCAGAACAAAATACACTCCCTCAATCTGTCCTACCATTTATTCACATTAATCTTTAGGGGAACAGATTTCTTCAGGTTGCATGCTGCAAAGAGTCATTGAGAATGCAAGAAAGGAAGCAGTACAATCTCTTAAACATGTCTTATTTAACAGTATTTTTAATAATCTGAAAGACAGGAGTGTTAAAAAGAAGATAGCAAGTTTCAGAAATGATGCTAAATTAGAAGGTGCTGCAAATATTAGTGAAAACAGAGATAGAGGAGCAAAAGCAGGTTGCGAATACAGGGAGGAAATAAGTAAACCAAGGAAAGTTTGCTTAGAAGCTAATTATATGGAGAAAAATAATATGAAAATGTTCAGCATCAGAAATATGGAAAGGAATAGAAATAAAGAAGCTACAAGGACAATAATTGAACAGCAAATAGTATATGATTGCGAATTGAAACATGGAACAAAACCAAGCAATTTTATTTTGGAGGCAAACTCCCTTCTCGAGCTCTCTGATCTGCAGAGCATGTAAATAAACTGTATCATCTTTCAGAATAGTGCATCTTGTTCTCTCAAGTTTATCTCGCCAATTTTGTGAGCTGGTTGCAAGAGAGGATGTATCACCACAATGAAGCATTTTTATCATGCACAAAGTTAATGGATGACGGGAGCTACATTGCTATAAGCAGAACAATAATCCCTCACTATCTTTGAGGCCAGAGGTAGGTGCAGTACAGCTGTTCATGGCAGAGGGAAAGGCTGTGTCCCATTTCCATAGTTTCAGGTCGTTCTCTGCAGGCTGGGTCATACGGTGGGGCATTCTGCCAACCAAAGAGCTGCAAAGCATATTTTTTGTACTCCCATTTTCAGGTCCTGCACAACACTGCAGTTTCTCTCCACTGAGGAGAAACACTGGAGGAGCTGGAAAGAAACTGCAGTGCTTCACTCGAGTCAAGACTGAACAAATGAGTTGCTGGTGCAGTGGTGGAGAATGAGAGAGTAACACTGTAACAGTAATGCTGTCAAGTAATTATCATAATTATTTGTTCTAAGTATCTCAGAGCTTTTTTTTATCTGTAAGGAAGAGTAAAAATCAAAACACTTTTTGGTACTGGAAGGGTTGGCTTGTGGAAGAGGGTAAAAGAACTAGACATATGTTCATGAATATGATTATGTCTGCATGGCACCTCAGGGGCTGGATCGTGGAGCTCACTAAGGCTGCTGTGTCCCTTGATGTGTCTTAGTGCTTCTCATGGTCAAATATGGGCCACTTGTAGCATTCCCTACAGGCTTAGAAAGGTTTCTGGAGTTCACACAGCCCCCAAATCCATCTGCCCTTGTATTTCACAACATTGGGACTCTCATCTGAAGAGTCACATGGCTGACTCATCATTGGCCATGTTATGGCACTGCAAGGCTGCTGATGCTTGGCCATGTGTAATTCAGACAGAGGCATGCTCTGCTTGCTCAGACATGATCCAAGTTTGCAGTCTGCAGCACACCCCAAACCTATTTCACTTTCAGTTTTCCAGTACGGAATAAACACACCATTCATACCCAAACAGTCTGGGCCTGGGACAACCATGGGCCTTAAGAAACAGGCTTTAAACACACATTCCACAAAAACAGAGATGAATCCTATATAACATGCTTAATAGCTAACTGAAGAGAATGTAATGAGCATTCTCTAACGAAACAGATCCTATAAAATAAAATGGAAACTGACATGTGTACAGCACTGTGCAGTTTAACGTGCACAATGGTAAATGAGGAGACAATGTTAGGGTGTTATTAAGTGCTAACTCTTAAGAGACCTTGGCTATGTATCCTGCATTCCAAAGCATGCTGAATGTACTGGAGATCTCCATGGCCATTGCCACTAGACTATCCTGCAGTTGCATGTCAGTTTGGCTTTGTTGAGCCAAACATGGAAAGTTTGCAGTTATCTTCTTCCAAGGGAGCTGCCAGGTTTGAATGGTTTTATTTCATGCCATGATCACATCACATTCTGGCTGCAGGTATCTCAGGAAATGGTGGTTCAGTCTGTCTCCTTAGGCACTGGCTGTCTTTCATACCTTCTTCAGAATTGCACTTGACATTTCAATATCCTAAACTTAGTATATGTGATATTTTGTGTTGATTTCCACACTTGAGTTAGGCATCAGGTAGAGTTCAATGTTCCTGCCCCAAAGAGAGAAAATCTTTCAAATGATTGAGGCTTAAAAAATGTTGAAAGCAGAAGACATGAGACAAAAGAAATAATTTAAAAAACAATGAAATATTAATATTTTGTAAAAGATACACATACACAGTGCATTATTGATAAGCTTGGCAGAAAGACTGCAGTCCTATGATAAAAAAAAAAAAAAAAAGAGTTCTAAAAGAGCAGAAAAATGTCAACAGCTAGGCAGCTGTTAGGGAAAACCCTTATCCTAGCTCTAAAGAATAAGCTGCAAAGAAACAAGGATCCTAATGTATCCTCAGCTGGGACACTGAGTATGAATATGGAAGCAGTGGCAATGGAATGAAATGTTTTCTCAGGACAGGGTCCTGTTTTGTCTCTGAGCCCTAACCTCAAGCTGTGTTAGCACAAGTATGGCAAGTGGGTGTAACTATTTTTGTCAGTCTTTCTCCAGATAGGCAAAGTTAAACCTAGTTAAGACTAATGCAGTTGGTCTGAGATTAAGTCTGGCAGAAGTGGAAAGTATAAGTCTAACTGATCTCAGACTATTTCCATCAGCATTTGCTTTGGTATTTCTTACCTAGTTTAAAAGTCTTAAATTATATAGCATGGTCTCTAATGTCAGAATTCATCTTCCTATACAGCATTAATGCCTATTAATATTTATATTAATACCTAAGTGCCTATTAAAATCTACCAGAATTATTACATGCCCCCAGTTTCCTTTTTATTTTCATTTTTATTTTTATTTTTATTTTTTTGGAGTAGGAGTCATCTTTGTTCTTTCTCTTCTCTCTCTTTTTTTTTTTTTTTCCTGTGGTACAGATCCTAGCACAATGGGACCCTGATCTGAGACTGATTTTCTTAAAGTTCTAGAGGAGATGTATTGGAAGTAAAAGTTTTAAAATAGATCTATGCCATCTGAACCTCTGTGCTTCACTGCATGACGCCCATTTTAAATACAGGGTCAGATTCAGGAGCAAAAAAAGTTGGAAAGATAAAGTGGGGGCTCTGTGAGACTTTAGCCAAAAATAAGATCCTCCATCCATAGTCCTGCAGCCTCTGAGACTGACCTGTAATGTTGGGAAATTATGAACCTCATGCCAGCCTTCATTTGTGTATTGAGCAAACACAAGGACAGAAGGTTACAACTGCTTCCCAAAGAAAATAAAAGAATTAATACTAAAAATATGAAAGTGTCATGTGAGGCTTTGGTAATTGTTTTAGTAATTATTTCATTGACGGAGATTCTGTATCTCATACTCAATAACATTTCAGTCAAAAAGAGTAAATTCCAAAATATGTGTATCTTGTGCTATTCAGTCAGATCATATAAACTGAAACAGTGACTATGTGAGACTCAGAACTAATTAACAAGAAAGAGAGTTTACCATTATTAGCACAGTTCTTAAATTTCATTTTTCTTGATTGTAGAGGGAATTTTAAAGAAGCCACTACTAGAGAACAGGGAATTATTATGGAGTCACATAAAGAGTACTTGCTGATAAGCAATCCTTTGAATCCTTGAATCTCTCTTCTCTTTAATAATTATACTAACTGCCACTTCCAGCCACAAAGCAAAGCTTAACTGGCACAGTAACTTGAGAAATGCAGCAGTTGTCTAGGGAGGCTAAACAACATATTATTCTGCACTTATTTTAATAAAAATATACATGCATATACAATTTGAAAATGCATGTACTTTCATAAATATAAGCAATGGGGAAAAAAAGACCTCAGCAAACAATACTGTTGATGATTTATGATTCCATAATGCCCTTTATAGCCCCCTAATAAGGCATTACATGTAGTAAAAACAAAAAAGGAAAATTTCTGTTTTAACCAGGCCTCTTAATCCTGAGAAGTATTTAATCTTTTGGAAATGTCTGGTGGCACATTGCTGATGGCATGCAATAAAGGTAGTTGACCTGTCCCCTGTGGAGCAAACCCAAGGCAATCTGCCTAATCTCATCCTGGGAAACACACCCAGTATCACTGCATCTGATGAATTCACATGGGTATTTTTTCAGATGCCTTGCAAATGCATATACAGAAATTATTAAAATGAGCTTTGTTCAGTTCACAATTCAGCCTTTTTGAAGCATCTCCCATGCCCTTGAAGAACAAAGCAGACAGCTGTAGATAAATTTTGTTTTTAAGATTGTCTGCAAAATGACTCTCGTCCCCTTGAGAGGAAATAACTCAATCCCCACAATGCCAAGTACAGTTAAAAATCTAAAATAAACACATAAGAAATCCCCTTATTTAAGACACTGTCTTTTCCCATTATTAAGTGTCTTCAGATAAAACACAATTTTGCTAAATTCTAAATACTCAACTCCAAGTTTTCTGTGGCAGGTGTCTGCCTCAGGCTGGAATGAATGTAGTATTTTACTTGTTTTGGAAAGCTTAAGCAAGCAGGTCCATGCCTCACAATAGATTTCTTAGGAAAATATATTTGCTCCTATGAGAAATGTTTACAATTACCAAGGAAACTGTATTGTCTTTATGTTCTGGAGCAGTGGCCTAAAGCTTGGCATGAGCTACCCTGTGAAAATCTGCCTACATTTGGCTTCCATTTATAACCTCCTTTAAAAAAAAGAAAAAAAGAAAAAAAAAAGAAAAAAGCTTCCATGTTTTTAGCCACCAGGGTTTGGTTACCTTCTCCAAAGCTTCATCTTCATTGGATCTGCTCCTTGCCTGGACTGAAGGGGCCAAGTGGGGCTTTGTGCAATTCCTCCTCTCTCTGACAAGTATTGTGGTTTGGAGAACAGAGCTTGTAGCAGGAGATTATCTCTCTTTTAGTGTAAAAGAACCCCTGCTGATACCACAGCAATGAAAGAAAAACTGCCTAAGTGGAGCATTAGGAGCTGGGCCTGAGTGTTACAGGGATGGGGAAAACGATGGAGCACAGGGCAAGAGCGAATAACTGAAATTATTAGGGAAAAGAAATGAAGGCAGAGAAAAGTGGAGTTAAAATGCAAAGGTAATAGAAAGGAGTGGGAACAGTCTGGATCTCAGAAATTACTTGACTGGGAAGGCCACCGAGGAATCTGACTGTGATATGGATGTAAGGGAAATAGCATCTGTGGAGGATTTCTCTTTAGAAAATGATAGAGAGGTATTACCTTTGTCTGCCTCTAGAACTAGTGTTTTGCTCCTGCCAGGTAATAATTCTGTAGGCCAGATTACATGCACGTCTCACCTGCCTCTTGAGGCTGATTCACAGAAGAGAGACAGCTTTTCGCAACTCAAGGACTTTCCTAGTTTGCATGTCAGAGGTCTGTGCTGCACCCACCAACACAAACTGGTTGACAGTGTGTACATATGATATAATGTCTGTTGAGAGTTTTTGCTTTTAAAAGCTAGGCAGTTTCACAGACTTTCCAAACATAGTCCTGTTGTTCTTTGGGCTTTTGTGAATAACATCTACCTATTTCCTCAAAAATTCATAATGGCAAGGCTTTACTGAAACCTGACATGAATCAGTCATTCTTAGAATACCTTCAAGAGTCTACATTGTACTTTGTGCTTCTTTCACAAGATAACTCTGAAGAGGAAAATCAGAATATTCCAAATTCTAATTCTAAGTCTAAATTAAAGTAATTTATTAATTGCAGCATATTAAAGTAATGAAAGTATCTGAGACATATTTAAATTCATGAAGTTAAAAGACAGGAGTGTATGTAGAAGCTCAAAATGCAGCTTCCTGGAAAACTTCTGTGAAGGAAAATTTGCAAGGGCAAAGGACAAAAATCCAGTAAATTACTTTCTGGTCATTTTAGCTATGTTGCCCAATTTACTAGAGCTCTGGAGACAGGAACTGACCCATTCCCACACACTGTGTGGTGCTCTGTATTTAAAAACCGATTGTGTTAATAAGCACTGAGGAGCTTCCTTTGCCTTTGTACAGTAGAACTAACTGTGTGTTTATGCAAGCTTTATACTTTTCTTTTTTCTTACTATTTACCATTTCTTCCCTTCTGTCATTTTTAGTAGCACTGATGTTTACTTCTACATCAAATTACAAATGAAGTTTTATTATGAAACAGAAAAGAATATTTTGACTGTAGTTCTGCTAAGTATGCAGTGCTTTGTCATGGTAAATGCTCCCCATAGATATCATGTCTTATGATCACTCTTGCTTGGAGTTAAGAAAAAAACCCAAAGACACAAGTGATAAAGTGTATTGCAAGATTGGTGGAACATACTGAAACTCCATTCTAGCTAGGAAAACTGAGTCATTGCCACGATTAAGAGAAATGAGGTGACTTACTCATAAATCCCTAGCAATCATCATCTCTCAAATACCACAGCTAATAAATAACCATTTGTTTACAAATAGGCTGTATCATCCTCTGGTGGCTGTGGCCCATAAAGCTGGATCATATTTACCTTTTTCTGAAGCCTTCCATTAAAGTTTCTAAAAGGTTTCCCTTTGACAATCTTATGTCTATAAACACTGAATCCCCCTTAATCTCTTTGGATATTGTGTTAAGTACAGCTTTTCTCAGCCCATGGAAAAATCTTGAAATATCTCTGTGAGAATTTTTTAAAGATAGTTTAATTGTAAGTCATTTTAAGTGGCATACTGTAGCTGCATTTCCTTTAGCCTTGCATTGTACTTAATAGGTTAATTATCTTTTGCATTTACAAAGAATATTTTTTTTTAAGAAAATTAGGTCTATCAGGCACCTGAAAATTTTCAAGATAATAAACAATGTTGAGTGCATCCTGGTTATTACAAAGGCTAAACAGTGAGAAAGAAAACCAAAATTTGATTACCAATGAACACCTGAATATTATAACAAAGCTGTTTTCTTCCAAATTAAGTATTTCACAAGAATTTTTAAAAACTTCTCTCACCTTTGAACTGTTTTGTTTTGAAGTCCCTATTTTTCAGTGCAGAGAAAAAGTTTATTGATGTAAAATACCTTCTGAAGAGGAACAGGAATTTCACTCATAAAACCATCACCATCAGTCATAAAGGCTGTTCATACATACTGAGATTCCTCTCAGTTGCCTCCTGAAAACAAAACATATTTAGCCAAGTATTAGTGAGATAACAAGGAGCTGTATTTTTACCAGTAGAGAGAACTTGGTTGCTATGCCAAAAAGTCAAGTTTTCATTTTTGAAAAAGAAATTACTCCAGAGAATTTTTTCCCACAACTCTTAAAATATACACCAGCACTAAATAAGCAATCATGGATTCACTTGAAGACTTGAGCTGTGAAATTGCATCTCAAGCAATTAAGAATTCTTTGTACTATGACAAGTAATACATACTAAACTTGTTACCCAGAACGAGCCAAATGAGATCTTCCAATATAATAGTAACTTTTTATCTTTTTAGTGAAATCAATACCTGTAATTTTAACTTTCCAGATCTTCTGAATTTCCACTTGAGAGCGTGTACAGCCAATATGGTCTTACATCCTTTCAATTTATATCTCTTCTTTCTGCTACTCTTGAATCATAAACTTGTTCTCCAGCCAGTCTTCTACATTCATTTCATTTAAACTTAGTCTAAGCTTTCTGAATCAGGCTGCTATTCTTTTAACACTCGTCCATAATCAGCTACACCAATTAGTTAATTTCTGTTTAGAATAATTTCTTTTTTCAACATTTTAGAATTGTTTTATAAATCAAGATTTTATTCTGTGTTGTTTTGAGTTTTGTTTTCCTCCCCTGGAGACTGCTTTCAGTTGGCCTTTGTGTTTGAAGGGAATTTTTCAATTTCCATTGGTAAACACACTTTTATTTTATTTAACTTTTTTTTAGACTATGATTTTTTTCCCCAATACCTCAGCATTTCTTGCTTGTAAAGGCTTTTCTAGCTCATCCTGAAACATGGCAAATGACAAGCAGGGATGTTTTAGTTTACCATCTACCTGTTATTCCATGTCACATATGGGGGTTAAGTGCATCCATATGATATGGAAATACATGCTTTATATATGTTTGTGCTTTATATAAAGATACATACCCATATGTTTAAAAGTACAAATACACAAGATGGTCTGAGTGGATTTTTAATGAAATGTAGATATTATCTTTAATATTTTCTGGTCCTCATTGTTTTTGTACATTGCAGTT
This sequence comes from Phylloscopus trochilus trochilus, assembly GCA_016584745.2. Classification (NCBI taxonomy): domain Eukaryota; kingdom Metazoa; phylum Chordata; class Aves; order Passeriformes; family Phylloscopidae; genus Phylloscopus; species Phylloscopus trochilus. Next base: position 40,110,138 of record WQNJ02000546.1, read on the forward strand.
ATACTTGAACCATATTGTCTCTAAACAAAGAATAAGAAAGTTCTCACTCTAAATGGCATTTGTGAAGTTAGTTCCTTCAGAAAGAATGGCCCAAAGACAATATTATCTGCTTGTACCTATTTAATCCTCCCATCCCTTTGAATCATGTCCCAGAACACAGGTTTTTTTAGTAGGAGGCAAGTCTTAAATAAGAGGTCTTTAAATAGATTGTTATGTTGTTGTGACAGGTAGAAAAAAGTAAATGAGCTATTAGATGTCACAGAACTGTAGAATCACCAGATTGTTTAGAGCTTCAATCTGACTGATAGCACTGCACTGCAAGATGCAGCTGTAGAAATCAAAATGCACATCTGAACAACGCTGAGTCATTACTCATGTTTGAGAACGTAATGTCTGCTGATTTGCATTTGCTTTGCTGTACCTTATTTTGGAATTTTAAAATGGTTTTTAAATTCTTCGAGTATTAGACCTTTATATGGGTAAAGAGAAAAACAGTTGTAGGAGGTACAGTAAAAAAAAAAATGTACACTGTAAATATAATTTGTTATTTTGGCATAAATTAATGACAGTGTGGTGGCAATTAGGAGGAAAATCTGGTACCAACTAGTTATTGCATATTTATTTGACACTCTTCTCTACTTATTTTCCTTTGAAGTGTATTTGACACTGGGCACTGTCGGGGTATAAGAGTAGGAGGTCTGTTGGCCTTAGATAAGATACCAACTCCTAGTTTTCATCTAATTTTCCTTAGAAAAGACAGAAATGTCTAATACAGTAAACACATTAGTCCAGAGCACTTAATGGAGGGCTAACAAAATAGATAACTTGACAGGCTTATAAAAGTTGTATAAATATAGCAAAGTATGTAAACTGCAACGTTTTTCATTAGAAAGTAATAGAAATGCAAACTGATTTCATAGAAGGCACTCAAAATCGGGTTTTTCTGCAAAATTGTTTTCTTACTGTGAGACATCAGTGTGGTAATGCCCCAAGAAACAACAGGCATCTTGCTTAGTTCAAAGAAAATAGGGATTTTCCCAGGACCAAACCAGCACAGGTTATTATACAGCTCTGTTATTTCTAGTAAAAGCTGTTTAGTACTGTGACTATCTTCCAGACAAATTTCCAGGATTAAACCAGATAACATTCGCTAGATCTATTTCATGTAGGTCTTCCCTTCACACACCCTCTAGCTCTCAAACTTGAATTCCATTCTGAAGCATACTGCATTCTCCTATGGTGGGACACCATTTATCTAATTTGGAAGACCAGTTTCAGTTGAAGTAGATACAGGTAGATCCAAGGAAAGTACCCTTTGGAAGTTGAGAATAGATTAAGTGGTTGATGAAGCAGTAAAAATATAATCTCTTGGATTGCTGTTGGATTCTGACTTCAGCTATTTTCTACAGCTGTGAGTTCTAGTGCTCCCATGAAATGAGATGAATAGCTATATAGATAAACCCCAGACTATGAGTGAATGTAGTTTATTGTTTGAGGGCTAACATTGTCTCTTAGAGGCAAATGCAAGAACAAAACGGGACAGTGAACAGCTTTATAGTCCCACTCTTCTCCTTAGCAGTTGGGACTTGTGTTTCAGCATCTAAACACTCTAAATAAATTTTATCTAGATCCTTCTATAATGCCCTGCAAAACACAAATAAAAATATAAAATATAACATATATATATATAAATAATATATATTAATGGCAAATACACAAAGGCCAATGGGGATAGCTTGGACTGTGCTGATACAGAACTTGGTGAAGGGCCCAGCTCAATGCCAAAGATGGCGTAGAGAGAGGTTAGCTGACTAATTCAGCCTCACAGCTCTCCTGATCCAGCAATTTTAGTTCTGTTTACACGACTGACACCATTGTACAGAACAGACATGCCATGAGTCTTCACGGCAAGATCAAACAAGAGTACTGAGAGTTATGTATTGTGTCTACTTGTAGCAAAGCATTAGAACCTTCTCTGAGGTAAAGTAGCCCCTAACAACTGTTAAAATTATGAACTACTTCATTGTCAATTAAAGGGCACAAGAAAGGAACAAACAAACACACTCTAACATCTGCATGATGTCTGGCATCTTGCTTGTTTTATCATAAACTGTGTTATCTTATTTTGGTGTCATTGCTGGAAATAGATTAGATCCTATCTGAAGCATTGTATTGGGACTTTTTGCTTCTTCTGAACACTACTCAGAACCAGATTTTCAAAATATGACATCTATTTTTCAGGTACAATTTGAGCATTGCTTTTTCTGCAAGCAAATGATAAAATATACAGATATGCATACAAACCTCAGCTGTATGTGCTAACTGAATACAAACGAAGCACAAACGGGCTTTTACAGATGTAAATTCTATCATTTGCTTGTACAAGTGACAGTGATAAACAACCACACACACCAGTGATTTGCATGCACAGAGCTGAAGTTTAGCTTTGAGTGCTTTTTGAGACCTTAAGTGTCATACCCTGTTGACAGCATATTTGACCTGGGAACTTCAGCTTTTAAATCAAAACATTTCCTTGCAACTTCAGTTTATTTTCTTTATATCCATTACCATGTCTATTTATTTTTAATCTGTCATCAAAACATCTATCTTTGAATGGTTAGGCTGACTGGTGTCTTTTGCTGAGCTATTGCTAATATGCTGGGAGGCATTGCTGTTTAAGTACATTTGCTTAATTTTGGACCTAGTTCTATTCATTTTGCAATCAGTGGACATTTTTCCATTGGCTCTTTTAATTGTACATTCCTTGGGGCAGGGATGTGTCTTCCATTGTTTTTTTGTGAGTGTGCTACCAGTGATGGTGTCCAAGAAATACAAGTAGACAATAACCTATTCTTTCAAGGAACAAAAAGATGTTCTTTTTGATGCATTCATCTTTCATCTCTCTTGAGTTTGCCATTCAGAGTCAGAAAACTGTTTGCAGGGTTTTTAATTTTCATCAATTTCCTAGGTTTTTGCATCTTCTAGTCTTCTCATTTCCTCAATTTGCTTCACAATTGTATTCATTAATTCACTCCTTCAAATGTCTATTTTAAACTCTACAATTCTGAGAAGGAAAATTAAGGATAAAATTTTCAGGTTTCTTTTTGAAGACATATGATATCCCACTCAGCAGAAGCTTCTTTCAAATTTTTACTTTCTTTCTCTATGGCATCCAACAAAAGCAAAAATAATGAAAACATGGTTTTTACAATTGAGGAGACATTGCTAGCTCCAAAGTATAGATATATTAAAACTATTTATGGAATTTAAAACTATTTTGGAAAGGGAAAATTCTGGATTTTGTGTTTTCCCTTCAGAACCATGTCCTTTATTTCACCTTGTAGCTGTAAAACTGGCATCAAAACAAGTTTATCATAGGCAGAGACAGCAAAGTCAGACTCTTTTATAAATATTAAAGCGCTGAAGACTATAGTGCTTAAATACATACTCTCTGTCTCACTGGATTCAACCAGCTGCAGATAAAGGCATTAATATAGTGGAAAAAACTGGAAAATCCTGTACTCAAGTCCCAGCAGTTGAATAGAAGAGTAATTGATAATGCTGTCTTGGGTTGTGGAGCTAGGGATGTGTATTCTATTTCATTTGTTAAAAGCAGTTGGGGAGTTTTTTTTTTTTTTTTTTTTTTTTTTTTTTTTTTTTTTTTTTTTTTTTTTTTATCTCTTGTAACTCAAGGAGGGAGAGGGCCGGATGCCTTCTGATAATGGGCCATTAACACCTCCCCAAACTATACCCTCCCCAAAGCAGTACATCCACATTCCATCATCCTATTGTGAGATGCTCCACATCCCCCCTGGCAGTGGGGGGAGCCAACCATTCCTACCTGGATAAAACTGAGACACAGGAACACGAAGGCATCTAGCTTCACCCGATTCCTGGGAGGAAGACTGGACCCCATCTCACCATCACCAGACCCCTTCTCACCATCACTGGACCCTTTTGCTACAGGATCATCTTTACTTCAACAGAACCACATCTGCCACTCCAGGAAGACTCACTTTGGGACTGCTTCCAACACCCTGACCAACAGGGTGTCAGGTTGTAGCTCTGACTCCCTCAGGGTTTTCCAGGATTGCTTGTTTATTTGTGTGCTTGTTTGGTTGGGTGGTTTTGTTTTCTACTACATTTGTATTGCTAATATTCCTAGTAAAGAACTGTTATTCCTATTCCCAAATCTTTGTCTGAAAGCCCTTAATTGCAAAATTATAATTTGGTAGGGGTGAGAGGTTTACATTCTCCATTCTAAGGGAAACTCCAGCTTTCCCTGTCAGATACCTGTCTTTCCAAACCAAGACAAATGTATATGCTTGTTGTCAATTCTTAGCCTTAAGAAGATGTGATGAACTGTGTTCAGTCTTATTTATGCTTAACACTTTGGATTTTTTTACTCTAAGAAGTTTGATGAGTTTAAATGTATTTCCAATCTGCAGAAGGAGCAAGGAAAGAATGGGGTATAGCTCAGCAGGACTAGAGAGCCAGCAGAAGTTGAAAGAAATAGTCAAATTGAGCAGTATGCATTAATTTAAGAATTAAAAGCAGAAATGCTTTAAGAAAGTGGGTTTGTGCATATTGTTTACACAGATACTACTAAATGGATTACTCATCTATTTCTATCATCAAGAAAATTCTCCAGACTTCATTTTGACAGTTTTAAACAAAACCCATCATCCCAGCTCAAAACTGTATTTGCATATGTATATATGCAGTCTGCTATGAAAAAAAGAAAAAAATAAGACGCTATTAGCACATTGAGTCCTTATGCTTCAGCCTACCACAAGAGACAGAAGCTATGAAAAGAGATTGGGAAAGAAAAGAAAAAAAAAACAAAACCAAAAAGAACAAACAAGAAAAAAGGGATTGCTGGAGCTAAACACGTAATTGTTCTGGGCTTCCTTCTTACTCCATGGCATGCTCCTGTTCTGATGATGCTTCCCTATGATTCTACTGGGACTATCAGATATAAAGGCACAAAGGAACACTCCATAGCATGGAAGATCAGAGAAGAATTGGTGCTCCTAGCACCTGCACTGGCTCCTCCACAAATCCTAGTTCCTCCTGCACTTACTTTACACAGCAGGGCTGTGTGTGGCTTTTAGATCAGCTGGTGAAGAAGAAATGCTGAAGGGCTTGGCCCACACATCATCTTGTCTCCATCTCTCCCTGTTAGTGTGACTCCAAACTTCAGTTCTTGCACACCAACCCTTGGCTGCCACTAGAGATGTTGCATCCCTTGCAGAACATTCTCATGCCTTTGTATACTTCTGTAAGTTTCTGCTCTAGCAATGAAGATTTATCACCCCCTAAGAGATTATCTAGACAAATTCCTTTTCTGTTGTTTTAAATCATCTCACTTTTGTTTGTTTCTAAAAATTTTTATAGTGACAAGTTACTTTTTCTCCCAATTTTTAATGTAAGTGAACTTGGTGGAAATATTCCTTTCCCAAGTGCTGAAAACTACATCAAACTTTTCAGTTTGACACAGATCCAGACTTACCACAGGAACCGAGAAGACTGCAGCATCACCCACTGAAATACAGATGTTTTCAGTGGGTGAAACAAATGTGGCTTTGCTGCCCACCCATTTCCTTCAGAGCTTCATTTCTTCTCTTTGAGTCTCCCAGGTTAGGCCTTTCCTCCCACCCAGTGATGTTCTGACTAGCTATGAGTCCAGGCCAGCTCTCAGAAAAGTCAGTAGAAATAGCTGCATCTTTTTCAACTTCATGTAACAATTTTGAGGTGAATAAAGCCTTCCACACAAAAAGAACAGATACTTGTGTGCTCAAATCATAATGCTGCTATGGAAAATGAGTGCATGGCCATTGCTGTCATTGCAGTGTCTTGGACAAGGAAGGATGAAGTTCTGGCTACGGCCAGATAATAGTTTTGTTTGTCAGTCATGAAGAATTTAAACTACAAGGTGCAATGTTCATGTTTAAAAGTCATTAAGCCTATCAATTCTATTTTGATGGTTTTCTAGAAAAGGAGATGTAGGAGTTCAGGTTTATAGGATTCTTTACTCAAATAAAGGAACAGAGATAAGTCTTTAAAGGTGTCAAAAATAAAACTCAAGGCTTGAGTTGTGCAGCCATTCTATGTGGTTTTGGGATCTGTGAGCAAAAATGTTGAAATGGAGGGGAGAATTGAATCAGAATTGTGTGTGGAAAGCTAGAAGAAAAGATGCTTTTGAAAATGTAGCTTGTAATGTATCAATTTTCATGTGGCCTGTGTAGACAATGGTGAAATTCAAATAGTATATACAGCTTTTAATATCCATGAACATCCACAGCATATCTTTATATCCCAGTGCAGTGTAATGGTTTTAGGACAGCATTTATTACACCCATAAAATTATAGACTTTCTGAGAAAGAAAATACCTGCATGATTAGACATCAAAAATTACAGAAGTCTCCAGGTTACCAAATGTTTGCTTACCTGCAGTAAACAGCCTAAGAGTGCAGAAGCAGAGATCGATGAGTGGGAAAATGACTCATTGGATATTTGTATTAGCCACTTTGAAAGATATAATATGGAGGGAATTATCAATAAAGTCAGAGCCTCCATGAGAAAGCAACTTTGTTTACAAGTCTTAAGTGAGAAATGAAATTGCCTAGGATGCAAGTTGGCAGATAAGGCTGTTGAGTGCGCCCCCAAAGAGCTTGGGTTGACAACAGGAAACCTTTTATTTGAATTGTCCAAGGGTGGTAAAAGGTCAAAATTATTCAAATGCTGAATGCAGCGGACAGATGAATAATGAAACAACAGAGGCAGCAGAAAGCAAAATGCTCTGCATTTTTATAAAGATTGTATAAGTCTTGCTAACTTTTAGTAGCCACTTTGGTACATTTTACATGCCACATCTTCAGTTCATCCCCATTAATGTAAATGTAAATGTGCTTGAGAAAGACCAGAAAATATATTTGAACATTAATTCTTATGTAGGCAAATACCAATAAATGTTTTAGTTAGTTTCTGAGGAGTTATCCTAGCTACTCATAAGAAGAAGTGACGAAGAGCTAAGTGAAACAAATGACCAAAAGAAGAGATTGTGGAAAGAGAATAAATGTTCTTTTTAATCTGCTGCTGAACTACTTTATGATCTTAGGCAACTCATTTAATTTGTTTGTGTCTTCCCACCATTTCTAGCCTTATTAATTAGGACTACATAGAATCTCCCTGCCATCTTGGTTGCACAATATGTTTTACTGTCATCTGATCATAACCAAGAACAATAAGATAAAAATTGCACTGGGTTCTAGAAGAAGTCTTTGACCCTTTCCATCAAATTGTTCCAATTCTTGGCCTGTAATTAAATTGATATTGTCATCACTCCCTGAATTTAACTTTTTGAGCTAGGAAGAATTTACTTGGTCATGAAAGGCCTTCCTTTTGGATTTTTGAACATCAGTGTTTCTGGAGTCTACTTAGTCACCTACACCCATTTTACAGTTCAACACACAACTGCAAAATATGCAAGAGCATGGAGTGTGTGTTAATGAGTCATAGTATTGATTTCACCAGCAATATTTTAACGCCATTTCTCTTGAAAAATAAACAACAGATCTGGGCTCAGGAATCCTTAATATATGTTGTGTATGGTAATAGATAGTCCATATTCAGTAATGCACTTTATTATTCTACATAGAAGCTAAAATATATGCTGTTTTACCACAGTGCACATAAGTGAAAGATCTATGCTAACTTTTTCAGTCTGTCAGCACATTTGAAAAGCATTCAACACAATGTTCTTTTCTTAGGAACTCAGCCTTTTTGGTGTGGATTGGCTTGCCCTCTAGTGAGACTCTCTGCTTTCTGCTTCTCAAATGCATGCTCTTCCAGGACCATTGCCATGTGGTAAAACATTCTGGTTCACCCTTCCTCCACCTCAGCTCCAAATACAATTCTGTGTTTTTAGCTCAATGTACGTACCAAATAAGTTGAAAGTTCCAAAACCTTTTCATTAGGGCAATACTGATGAACTGTTCAGTTTTGTGGCTCATTGCATTATCATGGTCTGTAGTCCCATTCTTCGGAAGGATCACTGAAGAGACTGGAAGGAGGTCATGCTTCCTATCTCCCCAGGCTGCTGATTCAGATCATGTTTTCCTGTCCAATCCGTCAGTGTTTCTGGATTTGTAGTTACTGTTTCTATCTCAAAATGTGCTTGGCCTGGAGATCTTTATTCTCTCATTGAGATTTGCAATGATTATTCAGAACTTTACCTTAGCCTAAAAAATATATATTCTACTTAGGGTTCTCTTGAAACCCTTTGAATGACAGCAGCCTGGTTTGTGCAGAGAACAATTGAGAGCACATTGTTAAGATGAATTGGTTTTAACAATTTTATTTTTGCAGTAGAGTTGTAAATCTCTTGCACCACAAAAAGGAAATATAGGGTAAAAAAAAGGAAAGAAAGGGAAGTTTGAAATTCAGCAGCTGTATGCAAAACTTTGTACCAACTTTCATGTAGTCTAGGACCTGCCCTTTTCTTCTTATGTATGATCACGTTCACTTAAATTATCTCAGAAGTTTCTTTTGGTTTTGGGGGTTAAATTCTCTAGGATTAGGAGCAGAGCTTTCTGAGTTCAGGGCCCCCACCTTTGGAATTAGTTTTCCTTGGTTCTCTGCCAATGTCCAGCTCCAGTAATCTTCAGAGCATGTGGACAAATATTTGTATTCGGGTAAGTTTTTCTGTATTTTTAGGTGGTTTGGATTTTCTTTGAATTTTACTTTACAGTCCTTGAGACTGGGAATTGTTATTCTCTAACAGGATAATTTAGTATTACCCACCATGGGAAGTTTTCTATGTAATTCATCAGTTATTTTTATAAATGTGCACTGCAGTGCCTGAATGAACAATACATCTATTTTCACTTTTATTTTGCCATTTTCCGACCTGTGATACTGGGAGTACTTTGAGTGAAAAGCTCTAGAAGACAGAAGTTTGTTCCTTGCATGTCTTCCTCTCTGTGGAAGGAAGGGGTGACTGTGCAGGTGGACAGACAGTGGGATGGCTTATCAGCTGTGTGGGCTCATTGCTTTGTTCTGGGCAATTCTGCCATCAAGTCCACCTTGGTACATGTTCTGCAGCCATTGTGGCTGTCCAAAGTGCCTGTCTGCAGTTACTACTGCTTTTTTGCTTGTGAGACCAAAACTGCCAGAGTGTCCAGAAGGTTTAAGGCTTTCTACCCCAAAATGTAGTCTTTCAATAAAGGCTATTGCAATGATTACAGATTTACGATTGTAAGTAGTCTAAAGTATTTGATTATAAAAGTTAATATATACTGCTTGATTGTCTAATTATTTACCTCAATTTTAAACATTTATGCTGGTAATTTCAATAGAAAGCCTCCTCATTTGCACCAATCTGAGAAAACAGCAGGGATTGTAAATACTTGATATGCTTTGAGAATAATACAAAAGGATCTTTAGAGATGTGTATTCTAAAAATACAGTTTGGGTGTGACAAAGACTTTTTTTCTCTATTGCAAGATTAGCTTTTGCCCTTTGTCTGAATACACTGTAGCAATGAGAACTGTTCAGGTTCCCACAGTAATAACACTGCTGGGTATAACACAACCCAAGGCCAGGAATAAAAGGGTGTCATAAAGTACCTGATAGTCACCCGCTTCCCAAAATATCCTGGGACAGGTTCTCTCTTGGTGTAAAACAGACCAGCTCCTGAGGATGTGGCCTGGTATCTCTGCAGAGCGGGTAGTTGCTATTGGAGAGGTCAGCACATGCATCAGCCAGATGATGTATAGATCAGATCTTTGCGCTGCAGGCTCTTAGGAGATGTTTCTAGTTAACTTCCAGAGCAGCTGCTCCTCAGGACAATGTGGTGTTATATTTAGAAGTACAGACTGGTCACCTGATGGTGTCCTGATTTAGGAACGACCAGGTCTGTGCTCACCATTCGTCTCTTTGAAATGAAAAGGGGAATAGCTGAAGAGTTAGCTTGGCTGTAACACCACTAAGGAAATTCTTGATTCTTGTTTTGGTATAAACCACTCTTAATGAGATTGCATTTTTCCCTATCACGTCTAACTTCAATCTGAGAAGGAAGATAACACAAAGAATAAAACAGTTGAGAGTGCACTGCGGTCACAACTGATTTAGCAGCTTACACGCGATTTTTTTTCCCCTTCTCTTTTCTCTTTTTCTATCTGTGTTGATAAAATCGGAGAGCCGGTGGCTAGCACTGATTTAGATTTCCAGCCTGGAATTGTTCTTGTTTTTCTCCTTACTTCAGTTCTCCTTGTGCAGTGCTGCGTGGCGCTGGCAGCCTGAGAGAGAGGGAGCTCCAGTCACACGCATAGACTCAGACCGCTGAGAGGAGATTAACATCAAGGAGCCCACATTTGCAATAGCGGGTGGTGCTGGGGGGAGAGGCGAGGGGAAAATAAAATAAAAGCAACAATCGGGTAAATGCTCGTCTCTTCTCGCCACCAGCACCTTGCACAGGTCTGAAATCGCTTGTTTTGCTTTGCTGTATTGCGCTTGCCTGGGCTGTGGAGAGGGGAGGGGGAGGGGAGGAAGGGGGAGGTTTAACTTTTACTTGACATTACCGGGTTATTGTCACTTCCCCCGTGTTAAACCCCGGTGGTTTCCCCTCGCCCCCACCCCCTCCCCGGGCTCGGCTCCCTCCAGTTAACTTTGTTCAAAGGGCTGCAGCCGGGAGGGCTTGTCCGGGCCTGGGACACAGATAGCGTAAAGTAAATAACCACCACAATTAGGCTGGGGCCGGGAGTTGATCTTCGTGGCGAGAGATCTGCTTAGTTAGCGTTTGCTGTTTCGGGGCGATTGAAGGCCGCCGTGCCAAGGACACGCACACACACACACACACACACACAGACACACACAGTCACTCTTACACACGCACGCTGGATACAAAAGTCTGGAGGATCTAAGGGAGAATTGCAGCCGCCGGATCGGTGCAGCAGCCGCGGCCAGAGCCATGCGTGTCACGGCCTCCTGAGGGGGGAAAAGGAAGGAAGGGAGGAAGGAGGAAAAAAAAAGAGAGAGAAAGAAAGAAGGAAAAAGGAAAAGAGGGAGAAAGGAAATCAGAAGAAAGACGCGGGGTGGTGGAAAGTGTTTGCCTGCTTTTGTCTCGCAATACAGTGAACTGGAAGATGGAGATGGATGTTAAGGGAGTTTCTCCGTGCCCGGAGCCCATCCCCCCGGCGGCGGGGTCTGGCGGCTGCCCGCACCAGCGCCCGCACCACCGCGATGGGCAGCCCGCGGAGCCGGCCCCCGCCGCCGACAGCGGCCACCCGGAGCGGAGGCACGGCAGTGAGAAAGAGGACAAAAAGGTAGGTCCGCTCCGCCGCCGGCCGGCCGGCGCCGCGCCCGCCGGAGGGGCCGGCTGCCCGGGGCCGCGCTCGGCGGGGCGGGCGGGGCCGCTCCCGCTCCCCGCCGGCCCCGGGCGCGGGCAGCCCCGCGCCGCCCTTTGTCAGCGCGGCGGCGGCGGGAGGCGGGGGGCCGGCGGCGGAGGTTGTCTGAGGACACGGGGGCGGCGGGGCGGGGAGCGCGGGGCCGCCGCCGCCGGGCCCGGGGCGCCGGGCATTGTTCCGCCCGCCCGGCGGGAGCGGCCCAGGTGCCGCCGCCAAAGTTTAACCTCACTTCGAGGGGCCGCGGCCGGCGGGGCCGCCGCTCCCGTTCCCTTCCCTCCCCGCTCCTCGCCTCGACTTGCAGCCGGCGGCGAGGGGCGAGTCACTTGGGGGAAGGAGCCCGGGCGCTGTGTCCCTTCCAGCCCTGCTGTGTCATTGCGGACCGGGGGACGGCTGCTCGCTGCCGAGTGAGAACATGCGGGTGACGGAGTTGAGCGAGAAATGGGTCAGATCGCACCCTTTGGTGCGGATGTGTCTGCTGCTGGGAGAATCAGAAAGTAGGGAGGATGGGATGGAAAAAGGTTGCCATTAAGATAATGTCAGCGGAGTGCATTGATCGGTGCTTTTGTCTGTGGGCACTGTCTTCATTTCCATTCATTTTTCTCGACATGGGTTTGCTAAACTGAAGCCGATGAATTCTTCTGTGTCTGTAGGTCTGTGACAGGCAGAGACTGATAAATGTGTAAGTTTCATCGTAATTCGGTGATGGTTGCAAGGTGTGATCCGTGTGTGCTAGACTGTAAAACATATCCATTTCTATTTTATCGAAGTCTGAGTAATTCTCTGAATGCACAGATACCCCCAAACAGATTATAATCCTAGAGTAATGTAAAAAAGAAATGTTGGCATGTACGGATTTGAGCCGTGTTTCTTCAACTAGTTTTACTATAGTTTGGTTTTGTTACAAATGTGTAAGAGAACAGTAACACAATGAAGGAATGTAAGCGAGCAATGCAATAAATCAGTGCAACAACTATGTCACACCACATATTTGCATGACTAGAGCTCCAGTTGTCATGAGAAAGACGAGGTATTTTTTAAAAATCATATTTTCAAATGTAGACTACGAGTTTTCAGCATTTGCCTCCTGCACTTTAAGGTTTGTTACTCTAAAATCTGTGCTATTGTTTTAATTAAAAGAGGGTATCAATGCCGGAACATTTAAACAGGCCTGTACAGTTTAAGAGGGTGGATGCAATGGCTTTATTTTTAAAACGGTAACTGGTAGTTTACATATTGTGGTAGATGAACACAGAATTTCAGCTCCTTTGAGTTTATGAATATTTAATTCTGTCATGACTATGTTACTGTACCTAGCTGAATGATTTGTGTGTGTGATTGTTTTTAGGATCCCTTCCCTTGCACTGTGCTACTTACTAAACTTAACATTATTTTATTTCAAAATAATTAAAATGTAGAGCCATTTACATTGCCATTTACACATGACTTCATTTTGCCACTGCCTCAAGAATTTTAAAACCCTGCCATCAGCAGAAATGCATGCTCAATAGTTACTTTCTGATGTGCCACACAGTCTGTCTAATGTTTTACCAATCATGGACATGGGGAAGGCAAAGAAGGTGTGACTCAAGGTGAATGAACACCAAAGAAGGCCTGGTTCTCTGTGGTGTGGCTAATTAATGTGTTTCAATGACTCAGAATTGCAATATTTTATTCTGTATCTGCCAGCATTTTCTGGACATGGAAACAAAAGTACTACCTTTTTTTTGTTGCTTGGTTTTTTGGTTGGATTTTTTTTTGTTCTATCTATAGCCATGCTAAAGTACTGTGATATATTCCTCTTTTTTAATTCCACTATTAGCTTTTCCAAGTTTGCCATTGCCAAGGTTGTTGCAATGACTAGCTTGTATTTTTGGGATGAGCTGTGATATTTCAAACCTCCCTAAATGTATGTATCTTTTCTGGATGCTGTCCCAGGACAACCAGTACTTCTTATTAGTGCAGAACTATTTCAGATATCTGGTAAAGTACTGGCAACAGAAATATGATGAGAAGGGGAAAACCCATTACAGCGATAGTAAAATCCTACACTATTGTGAAAAAAACCCAAGTCAGCTACAAAACTGAACTCAAGCATTTCTGGAAACATCATCTAAGAACTTTCTAAATTGATTTAAATAACTGTACAATTGTTCTTTTGGCCCTTATGCAAACTTCCTAGCACACTGATACATCCTAGAAGTGTAAGCACTCTATGTGGAAATTGTAAAGAACATTAGAACCCGGATTCCTGACAATGTATAATTATGACTAACTAAATATTAAGATCTTGCCATGTCTCATGATTTCACTGTCAGATTTGCTTTTTTTGATCATGCTTCAATTATAAAAAAAATCTTATATTTAATCATTGATCTTCATTTCCTGTGGATATAAAAAGTTTTACTTCCATCTAAACAGGACTCGGTCGAATTTATGTGCTAATAAAAGTATTTTTTGTCACTGCCTCCAAAAGGAACATTGCTGAATTAACCAAAGCAAGTATTTTCGTAAGTCCATGGAATTTCAGTAGAAGAGACCACAGTCTCACTTATATGGATTATTGAAGGTTTTTTGCCTGCTGTATATTAGGGGGTTTTATTTGTTGTTGAGCTTTAATAAAATTTTGAAACGTGTATAACTTGAAATATATCCCACTGTCTTCACCTGGGATGCTGACATGCTGAAGTGTATGCTAAGTGCTTTTTTGGAGGAAGATCTAGCTTACTTCTCATATATCTTTCTGTTGAAACCATCTCTGACTATGAGAATAGAAATTATGAAGATTGACTTTATAATTTATTAAGTATACAGTACTTGGCGCTTTAAAACCTTGTTGCTATTTGGGTGAGAGAAAATGAAACACAAATAGTAGAGTGCAAGATTTAGAAAGCTAATAGGCTGGCTCTATATGGATACTATTTTTTTCTCTTAAAACAAAACACATCAGAAAATATTTTTCAACACTCCTACAATGTTTTCTGTTATTTTAGTTAAAAGCATATAGGTCTAATCCTATATACAGAAGCATGTTGACATTCTCCAGTACGGCAAAGTGAGTGACTAGGGGAGAGAACAACCTGCAATCCTGGCTGTTCATTCCTGGCTGGAGGTGCAGCTGATGTCTGTGACAGGTTCTGTGGGCGGATTGTCACACCATCTTGCCACTCCATTACTCGGTGCCAAGGGATCCAGGCCCCTAAATTGTACCAAGGATTCTTTCCAGCTTATCTTGGAATGATTGCATCTTCACAAGGATCAGTGTATGGAGTACTTAGGGAGTAGAAGGCAGCTTTGCAATTCCTTTGCAGACTGGTGACTATGGGTGAGGTTTATCACAGCTCACAGCTCGGGATGAGTAGAGTTTTCCCTAAGCCCTGTGTTAAGACTTCCAAGACCTCAGCCACAGCCAGTCTATTAGAGTGCTGCCATTTTCCAAAGCTCCCAAGTTCTCCAAAGGTTGGTCTGAGGTATGGATTTGGTAATGTAACATTTCATACTGCATCTCTGTGGTATGCACAAATCATTAAGCACAAACGATCTACAAGCACACGCAGAGCTTTCATTTTATACCTACATTCCAGGTATAAACCTGTCTGTGAAATAGCTCCAAAGTGAAGAACTTTCTGTGCATTTACATGGAAAAGAGCACACTGAGGTTATAGCAAAGCTTATGTTGGCTGTGTATGTTTTATTCTGGTTCACAACAAATTTGCCAGTGTTTGATGCAAGAATTCTGAGGTGTTTTGTGGGCTTTTTTGTATGTTATTTCTCAGGATGCTCACCTGTGATAGTGCTGTGTGATAATGGCACCCAAGTGTGAGCTTCTAGAGGGGAAAAGCTGAGTGCTTTGAGGAAAGGCACTTAGTATTAACTTGGGGATTCTATTCTGCTGTAGACACAATCTGATCATCAGTCTCTGAAAGCCTTCTGCTAGGGTATTTACAAGAATAGTGCTATCAACTATACAGTGCTTGTTCACTGATCCTCCACAAGCAGTAGGTCAGGCATAGTGGAAGACTTCAGGGGAATTCTTTTTTAATAGTTTTTCTTATGTATTTAGTTTTGTTTAATTTGGAAAGCCAAATATTACTATGTGTTTACATTTAGAGAGAGAAGGCTCAAGAAATGCAGTTTATGCTTGAAGCAGATGGTGGGGATTCTTTCAGGGGGTAGATCACTTCAGTAGGTAGATCAGATGTGCTTATCTTACCTTAGGCAGTTCCATTGTGAACAGAAGAGGAGTTGTCAATCACTGTCTTGTTTCCTGGAGATTTGATTGGGTTTTCTTTTGCCAGATATCTGGACCCATTCCACTGAGAAATGAGAAGTTAAGAACCAAAAGCTGAAACTGAAATGAGTAATGGATGTGAGGAACTGGTATGGGGTGTGTGGGATGAAGAAAGCAGAAATGGACAACACTAGTGGTTGCTGATGGTAACAGCTTCTCCTGATAGTAGTGTAAAATGCACCTTGAATTAGTTGGAGTTTCCAAGTACTGAAGGCTTTGTGCCAAGTGTATCATGGCTGTGGTTCTGCCAAGATGTAATGCAGGCATGAATAGTCAAGGTCAGGCCATTGTCTGCATAGATGGACAAATTCTTAGCCACACAGACATGGCAGAAAATTATTCTTATGGCTGTTGCTATTCTGAGAGTTTGATGTCAGACAGAAACTCAAGTGTATGCTTAAAGTGAGAACAAAGCTGGAGAATAATGTGTCTGTCTAAATCATTTCTAAGAAGATGTCAGAAATCGTTCCCCAACCCAGCCACATCAACTCTGTCTATTTCAGATCCCCTCTTAAGCACCTGTTCTTCATTTTAAAGCTGTTCCTATCTGTGCTGTGGGCCATCGTGATACTGGTATTGATCTGCATAATTCAGTTTCTTCCTGATGAAATGGCCAAAAAAAAGTCATCATCTCCTTCTTCCAGCCTTTCCAGAGCCTAGTGGCTGCCTGGGTGGTGAGCCCGACCCAAAGCCACAGACCCAGGACATTCTGAGTCCCTCATATTCTGATATTTATCTTGCACATTACTAGATCACAGCTCTGGGGCAGGCTACCTCATGAAGAAATGGGAGACTCCTGGACACGTGTTCCTGGAATGGCTGCCCAAAGCCAGAGAGCCTGGCAGGTGCCTCTGGAAGGGAGGTTTTAGTCCTTTGTATTGCTGATGTGGGCAGCAAAGCTATTAATCTTGTCATTAACCTGTTTTGATGAGCAAGACCCAAGAGCCATCTGCTTTGAGGAGACTAAGTAAAAAATTCAGATAAAAGGAAAATCAAAAAGAGGAAATTCACTATGAACTGAAAGCCTTGCTTTGCAGGCAGGTCTGCTTCTGCATTTTGATGCATTTCATGTACTCTGCCTCACTCTTCTCTTGCTTTCTAGTGAGAGAATGAATCCTTAGATGAACCTAGGATTGTGCCTCTGTTACAAAATTAAGCAGATGCGAAGAAGAGAGAGAAAGAGAAAAGCTGTTAGTATATCTGAAGGCAAGAATAGCAAACTCATGTTCCATTAGATGTCAGAGAATCCAAAAGGAGACAAGATACTGGGAACCAGACCTCATTGTTTTCATATCTCCAAGATTACTTTTTGTCTCATGTTCTGGGAGTTCCTTTTACTGCAGGACCAGCAGGTCAAGGGAGGTGATTCTCCCCCTCTGCTCCACTCTTGTGCACCCACCTGGAGCACTGCATCCAGCTCTGGTACCCCAGCATAAGGAAGACATGGAGCTGCTGGAGTGGGTCCAGAGGAGGCCACAAAGATGATCAGAGGGCTGGAGCACCTCTCTGATGGAGACAGGCTGGGAGACCTGGGGCTGTTCAGCCTGGAGAAGAGAAAGGCCTGGAGACCCTACAGCAGCCTTCCAGTATATAAAGAGGGCCTATAGGAGAACCAGAGAGGGACTTAATGCAAGGGTATGGAATGATAGGACAAGGGGAAAGGCTTTAAACTGGAAGAGATAATTCTTAATTAGGCATTAAGAATGAATTCTTTACTGTGTGGGTGGTGAGGCACCTTGGAAGAGTTTGCCCAGAGAAGTTGTGGATGCCCCATGCCTGGTTGGATGAGGTTTTAAGCAACCCGGTAGGGTGGAAAGTGTCCCTACCCATGGCAAGAGGTTTGGAACTAGATGCTGTTTAAGGTCTCTTCCAACACAAACCGCTTCAAGATTCCGTATGATATTGGAAAAAACCTTAAGTGGATGTCAACACTTAAGTAAGACAACATTATTCTTATACTAAATACAGAACACAGCACTGTACCTGCTACTGAGAAGAAAACTAACTGTATCGCAGAATCTGGAATGTGGGGAATGTGGGTTTTATGTTAAAGCATAAAGGTGGAGAGTGGGGAATTGACTTCTGTGATTTGCCTGTGTCTGTGTTGAAACAACACACATGATAGTGCATGTGAATGAGTCTTCAAAATTTTAACCAATTCTGAGATTTCTGAAAGGATATGCTATTTAAAATAGTTGTCCTCTCAAATAAATTTTATGAGAAATGTTTTGATGAAATTTGCCAGTCTTACAGCTGTTTAAATTTTTCATTCAACTGATCAATAACTGGATGAAGCTTGAAAAGGTGATCACACTCTGACTGGTTCCTGGGGTAAATATAGAGATATTCATTGTAATAGATTTCGTGAAAAGCAAATACTGCTTAGAGTTAATACAAAGTGAAATTAAGTGCATATGTAGTTAATTAGGTAACAAATCTAGGGACATAAACAATGAACATCATGGGTGGGAGCTGAACAATGCTCTTGAATCATCGGCAACATAACCACAAGTTTTGTACGCAGAAGACACAGAACTGACTCTCTGGCTAAAGGCAATTTTGTCTTGGCTGCAGAGGGGTTATGAGGATTCCTACTTGGAGGAAGACACAGCACTGAAAAGGGCTTTGTTATTTCCTCTTGAGCGGTTGGGACATTGCCTTGACTCAGATGTAGTGCTATGTGTTCATGCCTATGTGCCGAGACTGGAAAGCAGTTCTATTCAGGACTGCATATGACAGCTCAGAGCTTGGCCGGTGCATGGCATATCCTGCCCACTTAAGTAGAGCTTGTTCTCAAAAGCCCAGTATTCACAGGAGCTCCTGGCCAAGAGTTGAGTGCCAGCTTGTAACAAATCTGAGGCTTCAAACAATGGTTAATCAATGAAGCTAGAGATGAACAATACCCATGTTGTTGCATGCTATTCCCAGTGTTTTCCTAGATGCTCGCAGTGTTTTTAGACCATCTCTATCTGTGGTAAAAACTTACTGTGTTGCACTGAGTCCTTATGGCACAGCAAATTTTAGTAGATGGAGGTTTCAGTTTACTTAATTGCCTGAGCTAAGAGAGATGTATAGTTACTGATGTGTGAAGTGGTTCAGTTTTTGTTTGGTTCCGTGTTTTGTTGTTCTCTGCCTGGCTGTAGCCATGCTGCTCATGTAGTGACTGAGATTACTTCCCAGCACCTTGCACTAGGCGGATTTTTGTACTGACCAGCCGCCAGTAGTCATTGTCTGGCAACGATATAAAAAGTTGCAGAGTCTCGGTAGAGTTATTGTTTTCTAACATCTTGTCTCTGAAAATACCCGAATAGTAAAGAAAATGGGACTGCAGCTGTAAATGGGAAAAGTAACAACAGGACCACTGATAATAATTTCCATAAAAGTAGGGATCAGATCAGGTTTTAGTGTGATGTTTAAATACGTAGAAGAAAAAAAAATGGATCTGAAAGGCAATGCAGATGTTAGTATTCTACAGTAGTTGTTTCTTTCCTTCCTCACTGTCATCCTTTCTGTGTGGCTCTGAAATTCTCTTCCACCTATAACAAAAATTTCTGGTTTATTTCAATTCCCCACATTGCATTCTGAGATATAGTGGCAATATTAATTGTTTCAGGAGCTCCAGTAACTGGTGCATCTTAACTGGGATAAAACAAGACAGCATTTGGCTCACAGTATGGACAAGGACAATCATGTACAAAATTTGTTAGACAGCTATGATTTACTAGAAAAGGAGCAATTCTTCCATGCCTAATGGCTTATGCCATGTGTTTAAATACAGCTGTTATTTTCATTATATATTATATGAAGACCAATCTTGTTACAGAAGCAGAATTGGAATAGTTTCCTTGGCTGAAAAACAAGTGTTGGGTGAATAAAAATTACAGATTCAAGCCACAAAGCTGGGTTAATGCACTTAGTGTTCCTGGGCTTCGGAGTTCATTCCGTTGAACACCTTGTCCTATGGTTACGGAGTATATTGTCTCCAAAAAGCTATTCAACACAAGTTATTCAAAGTGATAATGTCATCAGCAAGTGCAGGGAAAATAAAGGTAATATTCCCCCCTTTAGTTCTAGACCATCTGCAAAAGACTCTGATAATTGATTGGAGAATGAATTTAAAATACTGTGGAACCCATGCCTGTTCCATCAGCAGAGAATCTGTGTTAATTGATTTCAACAAGTGCCTCAAGCACCACTGACATCTCTTTATTGCTATTACCTAGTGATGCTTTTCTCACTGAGGTTATTACCGAGTCTGTACTGATTTTTAGGAGGCCATAGCAGAAAATCTGGTTTTAGATCTAAACTGACATACTCAAGGTCTTTGTAGAAAGGGTGTAAAAGGGCTACTATTTAGTAAGGATAATTTTTAGTAGCAGTTTTGTATTCAGCATAGTATAAATAAATAGGCATTGTGCTTTTCTTGATTTCAAAAGGAGTACTTTATTGAGGTAGTTACTGTGTCAATCAGACATGACACAGGAAGGGTGAGCATGATGTGTGAGGGGCAGGTTGTAAATAACTTCTGCTCTTCAGGTGACTTAAGAGTGGGAGGGAGTGAGGTGGAGGGGCAGAGAGGGAATAGCTGGAAAGCTAATTGAAAGCAGCAACTTTTGAGTAGGGCTAGAAGAGAGAAGTTTGTAAGGTTTGTGTTTTGAGGCAAAAGAGCTTTATGAAGTGTGCACTGGGTCCATGTGGAGTTAAGGAAGCACACGTCAGAGTTCCACAGTGTTCGCAAAACCCCTACTGAGGCTTCACAGACGTTATACAGTGCCCCTGTTAGCCTTGTTAACTTTATTGAGTGTGCTTTGAGGACATGCAGACTTTCAAAGTATGTGAAAACCACTTTTAATAATTAATTGGCTTACTTTCTCCTACCTATTGTTTCATATCTAATAAAAGACAACAGCAAGTCATTGCCAAAGGAAACAGATACAATAATATTTAGGTTAGTTTGATTTGAGATATGACAGACTAAAAAGGATCTCCCCAAAGGTCTTGGAACTTAAATAATTCCCATTTTTTGTCCTGTCTTATTTCTCCCATGACTATCATAGGATGTGCTCTTAAACTAAATTTTTCCCAATCTAGTAAGTGGTTTCGGGAAGATCAGTCCATTTTTAGAGTGCTTCTATATGAACTAATTTATAACTGGAAGCATGTTTCAGCTTTACTGTGTCAGGGACATGCTGAAATTTCCAAGTGATAAAATGACTTTTTCCTTAAGCAGAGCAGCCATCATCCACATTATCATCTACATCCCTGCATACATGATGTGGCATAGGAAATGACACATCATTATCAGATGGCTGTTAAGATGGATGCAGGGAAATGGCGAGGTGGCTGGCATGGCCTCAAAGACAGACATCCACAGTTGTTCTGTAGTCACTTCAGTGCATGTAGTTAAAGGGTGCCTGTTGTGCACTTGGGGAAATTTTACTTAAACAGAGAACATTTAAATTTGGAGGAGGTCATGAATATGTTTCCAAAGGGAGAAGGGAGGAGCAGTAAGCTTAGAGAGAAGGAAAGCCATGCAAGATATTCAAGAGACCAAGAGGAGCAAGGCAGCAATGAAGGGTCAGACTTCATCTGCCTCCCACAGTAAGGAGGTAGCTAAAGAGGTGTCACATGCTGTTGTGGCCTTATGCAAAGCATAGCCTTATTAGACCTTAAAATGGGAACCAAAGGTGCCACTTCTTGAACTTGTCAAGAGGACACACCCTGTGCAGAAGATAAATAATTGATGGATCAATTCAGAGAGAGGCCATGTGGAGGTTAGAGCATCAGAGGTGATCAAAGTCAATGTGTCTCAGGGAATCTTTTCAAGAAGGGTACACCACAGGACTGTCATGAGATAATCAGCCAGATCAACATCAAAATTGGGATCATTGTGTGCTAGGAAATGCTGCTGAGGGCAGGAAAAAGGCTCTGAGCTCTCTGGTCTGCTCTCTGCTCTGCATGTTCTGCCTCTTGGTAAGATTCAACAACTTTCTCTCTTTAGCCAGCATTTCACAGTCATATGCTTTTGCATGCTGCTGCACACAAAACAGTCACTGAGGTCTTCCTAACTGATCAAATGATGCAGTCACACTTATGCTTAACTGCTGTTTTAGAGTCAGACTTAGCTCCTCACAGCAGGTTATCTGTTTGGTAACACTATCCTATTGACTGTGGTAGCCTGATTCCTGGTAGCCACAGCTACCCATACTGCCCGTGTTTGCAGATTCAAGCAAAGCCCATGGAAAGGTGTCCTTCTGCAACACCAGTCTGCATTTCACAAGTGGCTGTGCACATTACTTATGATCATGTTGTGACACCTCTTAGTCATGCATCCACATCTGATGCTAGTAACTGGAAGAGACTAGAGACAGGAAACTCAGAAAACCATAGATAACAAATGCTTATGTATTATGTACTGTGAGAACAGAACTAGGAGCAGGAAGACACAATGACACAACAGTTAAAAGGGGCCTAAAGAATTACTCTTTTATTTGCTGATAGAGATGACTTGTTTCTCACCTCACAGAAAGGAAAATTATTGATAAATCTGTCCTTGGTAGAACTTTTGCCATTTGTAAGATGCAGGTCAGAGCAGTTACACCTGTTGACACACAGTTCTGTGGTATCAACAGTCTCAGTGTACAGTGTGGTCCTTGTTTTGTCATGCATCTGTGGCACAGACTGTTACAGCTACCCAGAACACTGTGAGAAGTACAGAAGTTCAACAGCCGGGGTCAGGGCCTCTGAAAGGTGGTGTGGAGATCACTGCAGAGAATTTAAAAGGTGAGGTACCAAATGAAAAGTACAGAAACACACTGTGCACCAAGCTACTCTGTGCACAAACAGAAGTGTATGTGCTGTGCAGAGTAAAGGCAGAAAATGCTGAGTTCTTCCAACCAACACTTGTTATGTTATCATGGTGTGTAAAAAAATGGGGGAGAAGCATATGTACAGCAGTGAGGCAAAAATAGTAAAATTCATGTTTAAAAGCCAAACCAATGTAAAATGCATACATGCAACAATGGCATCTAGTGATAAATTTTAAAGGCTAAGTTACAGAAAAGAAGAACAAGGCAGTTCATCCTTTTCCCTCAGTTAGCAAGAATGAAGGAATGGGATCTGCTTGTACGGCAGGCCACTGCTTGATCTGTAGAATCTGGAGGAATGTTCACCGTAGGTAAAATACTACTCCAATGCTCCATTTGTGCAGCTGGTACTGGATGCCAGTGCAATACTGGCCACAGAGAGGGACAAAGTCTTACCTCACGTCTCTAGTCTGTTACTATCCTTTCTTCTGATCTCCTTCCAACCCACTGCCAGGGTGTGCTGGCAGTGCTTCTGTGGGCTCGGCAACAGAAAACGGAGACCACACCCTTGCCATGAGTATTGCTGTACCTCTTTGACAGCACTTTAGCATCAGCCCAGATGTGTAAGGATCAAAAGGACTAGTAAATTATTAAATTTCAAAAACACTGAAAAGTGCTTCTAATATTCTAACAACATATTTCAAGCTGAGATGTAATATTTGACTTCATAGAAGGCTAAGGACAAATTTTGTGTTCTACTAGCAAAGGAAATTCACCATGTTTTTCACAGGCATGTTGTATTTTACTGACTTAAAATGATTTATGACCACTAAAACTAAGTGGAAGCTATGCAGGAAGAAGTGGAGAAGTACAGATTGTTAAAAAAAATAATCCAGAGGAAGGTGTATTAGCAGGTTCAGATGGGATCAGATGTGCATTGTCACTATTCTAACAGCTTTCATTACAGAATTCTTACCTTTACACACTTAGGAGAATGACATTCTTTAGTATCAATGGGAAATTGAAACTCACTTCTGTTCTTCAGAGGTGTAAGAGAATTGTTTTGAGCAGTATAATGTTGGGAGTAATTTTCACATTTGAAGAAAAAGGAACATGGACAGGTCTCATTTTCAAATAAATCTGAAGGTTTAAAGTTTACTAAAATAACAATTTTACTTAATGTGCGTAGTCCAAATCTGCTCCACACAAAACCCTCTAGAAAGTCCCTTGATGAGATTTTGTTTGGGATTAGGGAATATCCTTCCTTGGAGCAGGAGAATGCTGTAAATCTTCCACGATGTTCCTATATGATTCTGTGCTGGAAAATGCTTTGATGCTTTTTCAAATGAAATGGCATCTACAGAGAGTTTTCAGATGCACTCAAACTCCAAAAGTTGATACAAATTACCTGACAACTGTCTAAAGTGAATGCAACTATAAATAAAACTACAGTCTTGCATACTTGCATGATCAGATCTTGGAATTCTGAGGTTTTGAATCAGAAGCAGCATTTCCTTTGTAATTTTAATGTAATTAAACAGTGCTACTACAAGGAAACTTATACACTTACATGTTCATGTAGCACTAAGTATAATATTTCAACAGTATAATAATGCAGACCTTACTGTATCAAAAACAATCTTAGAGCTCAGGAACACCAGTGTGCTGGGGATGTGATACTTAATCTGAATCTATTTTTTTAGTCATAAATAGTTGATATAAAGTGTAGTAAGTGAACAGTGGTTTGAAGCACCTTAAAAAGGAAATATATTTTGAAGTGAAAACTGGTGGCTACCTTGCATTTTCCAAGGTTCATATATTTAAAGAGGTATTTGACTATAATACAATATTTCTAAGTAGTCTTTTTTAGAAGGGATGTGTAACAATGTTAAATGTTGCAGTTCGATAGCGTAGCCTTATCCTGCACAAAGATTATAAGAGTGGAATTCTTTGTCCTCTTGCTCTTGCTGGAGCGTCAGTTTGAAGAGTAACACATCTGTAATAGAGTCAGGTTGCTTTTTTTTATCAGCAGCTGATGGTGACACTCATAAGAAAGGGCCGAATTCATACCTAGAAATAAATTTGTCAACAAAATATGAGCATGTGAGACAACAGTTCAGTCACATTTCACTTTCATTTTTTCTCTTTTGTGCTAGGGAGTAACTTTCAAGTGTCAGCTCTTTCAGCTGAGTGTCAGCCTTTTAATAATTTGCTGCAGCCTGTCAGCCCCCATAGAATTACCATATGTTAGCTGTTTACCATGCCGACTGAAAGCATGCGCATCGAGCTGCTCCCCTTTGCCCTACCTGTGTTGCTCCTGGTGACAGCCAGGTGATTATTTTAGCTGACAATTCAGCCACCATCAGGAATGCCCCAGGTGTATTTGTTGTGGCTGTGCAGAGTCTGGGAAGGTCGGTCAGTCACAGAGCCAGGCAGCAGGAAGAATGAGGCTGGGTGGTGGATGTGCTTGGCAGGGTGGCTAGTGAGCAGGAAGACTTACAGGCCTAATCCCTTCCTTCCTTGTCTGAATATTTAGGCAACCAGGATACAATTACACTGTAGGTTGTGTGATCTCCATGGGAATTTGCTTCTGAGAAGTCCTGGCTATGGAAGCAGGAGAATCTGTTTATCCTAATGTCTGCCTGAGTTTTTGACTAATGCTACTGCTACAGGATGTTATCACCCAGCAGATATTTGAAATACTGTAATAACCCTAATTTTTCCTGTCCTCACTGTCAAAAAGAAGAGCGACAAAGGGCTTTACTCATGGCAAACCTTGTGTTAATAATGG
Organism: Phylloscopus trochilus trochilus; assembly: GCA_016584745.2. Lineage (NCBI taxonomy): Eukaryota > Metazoa > Chordata > Aves > Passeriformes > Phylloscopidae > Phylloscopus > Phylloscopus trochilus. The sequence goes on from WQNJ02000546.1 coordinate 40,135,432, forward strand.
TAACGTGCCAGTGTGTATCTAGTTTTGGACTGTATCCTGTGGCTGGTTCCTGACTGTGAACCGGAGCTTTTGCTGGCATTTTCCTGTGTCTGACATTCAATTTGGACCTGTACTGCAGAGGGAAACAGTAGTAAGCTAGTAACAGAGTGCCAGATAGTAAGAGGATGACAAGTCTTTTCCAGTCTTGTGTGAATGCTATTGAATGAGCAGTCAGTGTGCTAGGGGCCAGTGAGCCAACAAATATGTTCAGCGTTCCCAGAAAATAGTCTTCAGAATAGTAGGAGGTGTGATTATGAAGGGGAAGCATTTGAAAGCTATAGATAGTGGAGTTAGGCAGGAGAAGTGAGCTGGCAGGAAGGCGTTTTGAAGCAAAATGGGGCTCTGTGTAAGCCTTTCCCACAGCAGCTCTGCCCATCCAGCCTGCACATCCTGCTAGCTAGCGTGGAGCTGACTAGGACAGGAGACTGCCAGCACATTTCCCTGGGGGAAAAGAGGAATGAAGGCTATAGGAGGTGTCAAGGGGACACACACATGGCGTGGACACAAAGAAGTCTGAGGAAGGGCCATCTCTGCCAGGACTGCAGCTGTAGCAATGACCAAGATTGACGGCGTAATTCAGCAGCTTTCACCAATTCTCTGCATACGGTGAAAGTGGGTTCTCTAAAGCTGAATTGTCTGACAATCTCTCCTTTTATACTTAGCTGTATTATTTAACAATTTTGAAAATGGTTCAGTAGGGGATAACTAGTGTTCTGAGCTCATGATGGGTCTAGTCAGCTTTCCAGAGTACAGCAATTACCGTGTGAATAGAGGTGAATGTGACGGACAAGCCGGGTGGCTGCTCTCTCTAACCTGAGCATGAGTTTTCTCGTGTTTATGTGCACACTTCTTCTCTGTGATTAGCCTCAATGGAAATGCCATCACCAGGGTCCTGCTGGCAGCAGCAACTTAATGGGCAAAATGGAGGGGGTTAGGTGTTCTTCTGTCTTTTTCATTTTTCATTAGATAGGGCAAAATACACAGTAAGTGAAGTCTGATTTGCATGGAAATTTGTATGCATGTATAATAGATCTAAATGTTAATGTGGGAAATTACTTTCTTTCAACTCAGTGGCCTGTATGTTTGATTTTTAGAATTTGCTTCTTTGTAACTTCCTGTAAGTTTCTATTGCAAAATAGTGTATCTAAATTCCTTGAGAAATACTCAAGCACTTGTGGCCTAGTAGATAAGGATGTTGTTGCCTTCTATTGGGAAGCATTCTTTATTAAAATCCATTGGCAACTTTTCGATAAATTCCTCTTTTCTTCCTCTGTCAAATGTATTATTACAAGGATAACAATGAATGCTGTCATTAAGAAATACCAGGCATTTAATAGCCATAATGTAAAACTTTTATTCCATAGGCAAATGTCTCTGTGTGTCTGTATATGTATAAGCCAGTTTTCATTGGATTTTGAATGCAGCTAAGTCTTGGAATGAACTAGCAAATATCCATTGTTTAAACTTAACAATAATTGTATTTGATATTTTCAGAATTAATTTTTATAGCAGTTTTCATTATATTGCTGTTGTGTTCTGGGTACAATAGGGCAGCTTACTTGCAACTGAATTAAAATCTGGTTTAATAGCACTTTGTCTTGCCTAGGCAATAAACTATTTCCCACAAATGGAGGTGCTATCAAGGTAAAACATGTCAAGTTAATTCTGTAACAAATCCCTGTGTTGCTGATGGAAAATATTTCAGAAGAATAACTCCCTGCTGTGTGTGGAGGCTTCATGAATTTCAGGATAATGGAGATAACACTCTCTAAGGGGTCTGCTGAAATATACTCTTTCCTGAAGCACAGTCTAAATTCTTCTTGGAAGTATTTGTGGATCAGAAATGGGCTATGGTCTAACTACACTTTCATTTGCTCTGGTTTAACAAAAGGTGTAATTTTAAACTGTCTTTAGGAATTTGGTGAAAAGTCCTGTGTGGATACACTTAATTCAGTTAAACCTAGCTAATACAAATTTAATATGCATTGTTAATTTATAGATACAAGCTAAGCTAACAGAGTAAGTTTTTAACTGTTTACATAAATCAGTTTTTAAACAGACAAGGAAAAACTTTCATATAGTACAAGATTGAGAAGATTGGGACTGTTTACCTTGGAGAGGAAATGAATCAGAAGTGAGATGATAAAAGGTTACAGACAACGAAGGTGTTGGCTTTACAGAGCAACAAATGTTATTTCTACCATCAGGGAGGAAGAAGGAGCATTCGGTGAAGGTTAAAAGTGACAAAGTCAAAAGTAAGTCAGAAGAAATGCTCTGCCATACTGGGAACTCTGCTGGTGGAAGTTGAAGTTGCTGGATAACTCTGAGGGCAAGAGTTTAACAGGGTAGTCTTAGGGACACGGTTTAAGGGTCAATTTGGCAGTGTTAGCTGTTGGACTCCATGATCTTAGATGTTTTTTTCCAACCTAAATGATTCTATGATTTTATCCAATTGCAATGGTAGGGATTAAAAAAATAAAAAGAGTGGTGGAAAAGGTAAATGCCTGTTTGTTTGAGGCAGCTCTGTTACTGATGAGGTCAATTTCCCCCCATATTTAGCTGCTTGTGCAATCTCTTGGTTCCAGTATTGTGTCTGGGGAGATCTCCACTAGTAATTTCTTGTTACTTGTACAGATTACCACAATTGTGCCCATTTCTTTCCAAAATCTCATCATGTCTGCTTATTCCCTAAAAGCCACAGCAGACTCTTTTGTGGTCTCATTAAGAATTTGAATCATTACATTTCAGTGTTTCTAATGAGTAAATGCCACAGATTTTTCTCTAAAGGTGACTGTCTCTCCCACAGGTGGGTAATAGCGAGTACCTTTTTCTGGTTACCGGAGTATGACATAGGACAGGTTTGAAAAACTTTCACTGTTGAATAATGCTTGGTTCTTGGGAATGCATCATAGGACAAGGTGGTTTGTTCATGGTTGTAGCTGCTAATTAAATGAACTGGGATGACAGAAGCCTCCAGAGGACTCTTGGCTAATATCACAGTCTAATGGAAAGGCCCCTGTAGACTGCCATGGAGAGGCGATGCAGACAGAGCAGGAAAATTAAGATGCCCTGTTCTCACCTGCTGCCACACCCTGGTGACTCTAGTTCCTTAGACATATCCTGGCACTTCTTGAACACACTTCCTAGAGCCTAACAAGAACTGTATTTTGCAGAGCAAACAGAAGAGCCTAGAACCAGGCTTTTGAGTTGGATTTGTGGAGACCATGGGAAAGACTGCAGTGCAGAGTTAACCAGCATTTTTGGATCGGTCCCAGTTCCAACTGGTGAGCTGTGTGCTACATGGATAAGAGATCTGGAGAGTGACATCTTTTTCGTGTGGATTCCAGTCTTTTTGTTGCTTACTGCTCTGCAGCAGACGCCGAGAGTGTTTCTGCTGCCTCTTGGCTCTCCTTAATCAGCAGCTGCTTTTTATCTTTGGAAGCAGCCTAATCATCTCCCCTGGTAGTTAGCAAGGTTGTTCTGGGACCCAGATGCTACCTGAGTCTTCTGTGTTGCTGGTGCAGACTGAACATTGTGGCAGCCCAAGAATGAGTGTGCTGTGCTATTTCTTTTGTCTCATGTGCTCAGCTAACCCTGCCAGGTTTTTGATCCACACACGAGTTTTCTCACTTTTTGCTGTTTATGATAGAATGAGGTCACAAGTTAGGTCTGAGGCCATTTAATCATTCATTTTGTCTCTATCACTTACCCTCATATCCCTCCATCCTTAGTCATGCCTACAGTATCAGTAGACTAATTGTACTATGGTGGAAAGGCCTGACGTGCAAATCTGCCATTGCTCATTATTGTGGCCTGCTCTGTGTGCCAAGTCTTCTGTCTCTCAAACTATGTACTCCACACAGTCGCAGCCTGGTGACAATGACCCAGTTATACTCAAAGTCTGAGAAGTTCCCTCTATTTTTCTCCCCCCCCCCCCCTTTTTTTTCTTGGTTTCATTTGGTTTTTTTTTCTTGTTATTATTCTATTTTTCTTCATAGTGTAAGTAAGGGCTAAGCACTGGACAAGAGAGAATCTAGACTAACTTTTTGCCTACTACTTTCTTCTCCTTTCCATTTCTTTTAGTCTCTTTTTGTGTATCTCTGAGGATGCAGCTTCAACAGATTCAGCAGACTGGAGGGAGAGTTGATGGGTCAGTGGGGGAGGTGAGCTGGTTAAAAGAATTTTTCAAAAGTATTTTTTTAGAAGAATTTCAGATTTGATCTTATTTCAGTAACTCAGAGACAGGTTCTCACAGCCAGCTATATGGATTCATGGCAAGCTGAACAGGAGCCTGTTAGGTGAAGGTATTCCTTGCAGAAAAGTCTGATACAGTCTGATGCCCTTGCACTTTGGCACTTGGTGTAAAGCCAAGGCTTTCAGAACTGTGTAAGTCCCAGCAGTAAATGGTGCTCACCTCTTGGGTCCTCCGAAAAAAGCCTAGAGATTTCAAAAGGTCATATAGCTCTGGAGAGGCAACAGAACCAAAGGTGTGAAGGCTCTGGTTTCACAGTCCAAGGCAGTGTGGCTGCCAGGAGGGTGCTCAGCCCTCCTGGAGCCCTGGCCCTGGGAGGTGTGACAGCTGTTTGGAGTAAATGACATGTTCCTCAAGCTCCTGCTACTGCTGACATCAATACCAGTTTCCCTCAGGCTCAGAGAAGTGGTGGGGATCACCTCCCTCCCAAAGCAGAAGCCTGCAGACTGTTCCAGCCATATGGTAGTGGCAGCTTTAAAATTTTTACTCCATTTGCTAAAATACTGCTTCAATCTAAAGGAAGATGAAAGCAAATAGGAAGTAATTCCTGCTGAACATGAACTGCTGTCTTCTGGCTGGCTCCAAAGGGCAGCCTGAGAACAGCTTGCCAGCTGTACCGGGGAGCAACTTCTCCCATTAAAGGGATACAGCAATGCATTTCTCTTCCCAGCTGACATTCACTGCAGCTCATGTTTATGGCACTTCCCAGTGGAAGCAACGCTCTCCAGAGGAGTCCTGGCTAATAACACAATCTAATGGAAGCGCCCCTGTGCTGAGTGATGCTGAGGATGGAAGCATGAGCCTTACAGCTTGCAATGAAAAGTCAGGCCCTGTAAGTAAAAGCTGTAATGATTCATTTCCTTCGTGGATGGACTGTAGAGAGGCACGTGTAACGTACAGTTACAGCTAGGACGACAGTAAAACCAATATAAAACAAAACCCTGCCCGTAAAAGGAACACTAAAAAAAATGTCAGTGAAGAGATAAAGCAAAGGTGATACATGGCTTGTTCTACAGCCAGGAAGTGTTTGTCAGTCTTTCTCTGGGAATATCAAGTTGTAATTCTGAGATAAGTAACATTAATACTAAAATAGAGTTTTGTGCCTATGTACAAATACAGGGTTCAGGAGGGTGGTAGCTTTGGAAAAGCTCTTTTCTGGTGCTTACCTATGGCTCTTTTTGAAGTATTGTTTGCACACTAAAATATACTGCAAGTATAAGTCTATGGTCTATGTCTTGTATTTAGATCTAATGTTACCATGACTGTAAAAGAACCCATTTAGAATAATATGCAATCGAACTCCATTAATATTGTATTGTAGCTTAAAATTTCTGCTGTACTGAAGTTATTTTTATGTAAATAGAGAAGTTTGGATTGTAAAGTAAACAATTTCCATTCTGTATTCAGCAACTGAACTATATTTCTTTTTGACACTTTTGTAAAACGTGTTACACAGGATTAGTATAAAAATCACTCACTGGAGCTTTTAGATTTAATTTCACGTGGCTGTGCTAACTGAAAGAGGCACTACTATGTTAGAAATACAATATTTTCTTTGTTTGGAGAGAAGGATGTTACCTATGATTTGCTTACTTGTAGTTATTGGTTGTTACTGGGAATCCAAACATTTTTGAGCTGAAATTAATAAAGTTGAGATAGATTTAGCAGAAAAAAATATAAAAGAGAAAAATGTGTGTTCCTTTGAAAATTCTGTTGTAGGTCATAGTATAGCTATGTGTCATTTTTTTAGCTACTGAAATGTAAAGTAGGTAATTGGAAAATGCCTAGGTTTTCTGACTCCCTAGGATACTAATAATCATATTTCTGGTACAAACACTGCATTTCTGGGTCTTACCAGCGCAGCCTGCTGCTGGTGTTATACTGGTACCATCCAAATTTAGGCCATACCAAATGTGGTTAGGTGCTGTCACAGTAAATTTAACCCTCATCCATTAGGGAAACAGTTCAAGTGAAAGGTCACTTCCAGCATCAAAGTGGCCATTTTAATGCTTTTATTTCCTCTACTCTAATTGGAAATGATAATCAATGAGAATCGTTTATAAAACTTGTCCAGAGTAGTGCCACTTAAAATGGCATCTTCTGCCTAAGGCACCGTAATTGCAACCAGGTTGATGCCATATGATCATAATGGGATTCAGAACTTAATGATGTGCATGGTTAACCTGTTTGCAGTACTTGGCAAATAGACCTAAGCAGGTTTTTTCTCTGATAGGACTTCATTGTGTTTGACCTTTTGTCATCCAAAGATTTGCGTAAAATATTCCCTTCTCTGGAATTAGGTGCTTGAGTGAAACATTTCATGGGCCTGCTTAACTATTCATTTGTGCCACGATAGCAATTAATGTCTGTGTAAGTAAACCTTCTGTTTTAAAGGTCATTAATTTTCTATACATGATACAGTTCAGAGATCCTGTTACTAAAATAATTGGGAGCTAGAGGTACTGATTTATGAGGGAGGATTAAAAATACTAAAAATCTAAAAATTAACTAAGTGACTAGGAAAGGTTGTGATATAAGTCTTCCTCTTGGTGTTTTTGTTTGTACTGTATATTTGGCTGAATGCTTTTGGCTTTTGTTTCAAGAAAGTCAAACTAGATTTTCTAGTCACCCTTTCTGGTCTTAAAGTCCTTACATCCTATTTGCCTACTTCTTTAACGTCTGAGGAGAAACATGTTTTTTCTTTTTGTGAAGAAATATTTTACCCTGCAGAGAAATGAACAGTTGTGTGTGTGGGGCCAGTTGTGCTGTAAGACTTGAGGATGTAAAGAACTTTTGGGTGGTGATGCAGGTCCACTATGACAGCTCTGCCACTACATTGTTTTTCCGGGTCAGAGTGGAATCTGTGGCAGGCAGTGTTTGTTCTGTGCAGAGGCTGCTTTGCAGTGGTGTCACATCACTGTGTTAACAGATCACTCTTTGCTCTGATGGAAAATATCCTTAATCCTGGCTCTCCTTTCCATCAGCTCCAACTCACCTGCATGGGAGTTACTCTGGTTTTACAGCTGTAACAGGGGTAGGTTGCGTTTCATTAACTTTATGAAGATTATGCTGAGGTGAAAAAAGGTTTGTGTGGCAGAAGCTTTTCTCACTGATGGGGTTGATTCAACAGTAATTCCTCATATGGATCTGTTTTGGATTTGGCAGCTTCTGTTGGCAGCACAATTAGTTCTGTAGCATCTGGAAAATGGCCGTGCATCATACATTATCATTATAAGAATACTTATTGCAGTATATTATTTATCTGTAGCAGTGCCCACTCTTTACTGCGGCTTTCCAAAATGTAAGAATATATTTACTCTGAAGTAATCACAACCTAAATAATCACTAACTTACCAAAATTTAGAAATTAACCACTATTGCCAACTAGATCCATAGAGAATATTTGATGGCATGGCTCGGAGTACATCAATTAAGAATTGCTGATGAGAATCCAACACAGTAAGTAACAAATTAATGGAAGGGCAAGCAGTGGAGCTTCTTGCAATATTTCAGTGTTATAAAGCTCCATTTCTAAATTAGGAGAGTGTGCATTACCAGACTTCCAACTTGTTACTGATCCAAAAATGAATGTTGAGCATGAAACACTATGGGACAGTGTCATCTTTGTGAGGAAACCACGTGAAGAACTGTGCAGGAGAAAGCAATATTTTCTTTGGCAATTAAAAAATAGGTATCTGTTTGAACCTTTGCAGAAGTTGAAGTGGGAGGAAAGCAGAGGGAAACTGGTCAAAAGCAAAGGAGAATAAATGGAGCTGGGCCTCAGTGCAAATGGAGTGAGGACTTCAATGCATGCCACAGTAGTTAAGAATTTTACATCAAATTTTCCTAAAAACTGATCAGCACTCTGAAGCATGATAAACAAATCCACAAAGAAAATGGAGCTGAAGAATTCTGTTAAACAATATTCTGCAGTACACAGATTCACTCTTGTTTTTTTAGCAAAGAGGAGTTTAAAGAAGCACATCTCCTGTTGGATTTGTTTTAGTTTTCTGTTAGATATTTCTGTCAATGAGTGTAAGTTCTCTTCCCCTTAAGACTTCTGTTGACTGGCAGAAACCATCTGGTTAGATATTTTTATGCTTGTTTAATTGATAATCAAGATTGAATCCTGTTGAGAAAATCTGACTTGTCTGTTAGTAAACTCTATTTCCCCATTAAACTCTGAAGTCTAGAGTACAGAGAGAAACACATTCCTGACCTGTAATAAAACTGACAACCTTTACCTTCTGCTGGTACCTGTAAGTACATCCTCTTTAATCATGGTCTAATTGAGGCTTTGGTATTAGAAGGGAAGGAGAGACTGTAAGAGCCTGAAGGGACAGTTTATCTTAAAATGCCAAGAAAAATTCCAGGGCTTCCTAGCACACAGAGCAAAATGAGTTATGTTCACCTGTCGGGAAGGAAAATTCAGTGGTTATAGTAGACTTTGCCGTTCAAGTCATGGAACAGGATCCCAGTGATGGGTATGGCTTAGGATTGATGAATGATTTATGAATGACTTTAGCTTTTTAGCTTCTGGAGGAATCTTCTTTTCAAGAGTTTTCTTATGCTCTGCCCACCACCCTTCTGTAAAGGGAAATTTGCAAGTATGACAAAATACCTTGATTATTAGAACTGAAGGTTTAGGGGAAAAAAAACCCCTAAATACTGTAAAAGTAGGAATTTAATCATGAGAGTTAGGAGGAATGTGCCTAAGGCTTTTCTTTCCCACCTCCCCCCCCCCAATCTGCATATCTCTAAAGGGTGTGTGCAGTGGAAAATTTACTGCTCTCCTATATGCCTTGTGTTCTTGTTGTCCTCCCAGCCTTCTCCAAGTCTAACTGATGATAGCAGTAGTGCCTTCTACTGGATAAATAGCACTGTCCAAATCTTGTTCATAGTATGTTGGGCAGTAATTAAGTTCAGAATGAAAAGTAAGGGAAGGACGAGTTGTAGATTAGGAGGTATCAGGGATTTGAACGCAGCTGTGGCTGGTCACAGCTGTCTATTGCTGTCATGTCTTTACTACATAAAGCAGCAACTTTTAATTTGCAGATTCCCAGGTTCTTCCTGATAGCTTTTGCAGGTGGCCATTGCCTTCTCTCTAGCACAGAAGGTAACTAAACCACCTAAAAGGCCATAAAGTTATCAGGGAGCCTGCATCTAACCAGGAAAAATTCTAGGAATCTGAGAGGGGAAATGATAGGTGGTGTGTGGCTGGGTGGTTGGATAAACTTGGTCCAGGAAATTGCCAAGTAATTAAAAGAAAGGATCTGTGATCTAGTCCATGGTCAGTATTATTGTCCTGGAGATGCATCTGTACACAGAAATGTGCATGAGGAAGTCCTTGCAACTGTAAGCAAAATCCAAATAATTCCCTGTGTTATTTTGTTTGAGACAAGGGGTTCCTTGTACCTGCATGTGAGCTACGTGGCAGATTTCCCTCTCCCTGACTGGGAACCGCAATAAGTAATCACACAGCTTCAGGTTGTTCTGCTGCAATCACCAAGGTTTAGATTGCAGCTAGGCATTATCCTCGCAAGGCTTAATGTTGAAAGACAGGTATTTCCAACTGCTGCAGCACAAGCACCAACATTCCTGTTTGAAATGGATTATGTTTGTGTGTGTAAGAATTTTATTTATGGCTGTTGTCTGAAGCATTGCATCTTCTGCTCTGTCTTCACATGCGTGGCATTTGTGTTTGTTTCAGGGCTGAGGGATATATTTGTAAGGATGAGAATGGCTTCAGTTGGCTTTGGTGTTATAGAGGTTTTTGTAAAGCACAGCTAAGGTTTGAATTTAGAGTGTAGTAGCCCTGTGCCAAGTGGGTGATTCTGAGCCCCCTGAGTGACTCTGTGGTTCAGATTAGGTGGAAAACAGGGTCTTAGCACAGGGTAAAAAAGCCCAGGTGAGAATTAAAGAAGGATATCTATAACTTGCTCTTTTCCCAACTAAAAAAATCCTAGACAAATTTACTCTTTAGCCATCGGGCAAATAAAGACTCTCTTTCCTCAGATTCCTTCTTATATTACAAACTCTTTGTAAATATTTCCTTTGGCTTTAAATGCAACATTTAATAGTCTTAGTATTTTTTTTTAATGTAAATGGACACTTTCTTGTAGCTTAAATGGAACCAGTCATGATGCTGGCTTGTTGCTTGCTTTGTATAGGGAATTTGGTATGAGACATTTTCCTCATTGTGGTTTCTTTCTTTCTTTAGTATTGGAATTTATTTTATTTTGAAGCCAGTGAGCATGGAGCAGAATATGTTCTCTTGAAACCCTGCTGGACTTGATGAGCAGTTTTTCTAGTTAATCCTCAAAGCCCTGGTGCCACTTTTCCCTGCGTCTTCATGATTTCGGTCCCAGTTTGGCCCACTTCATAACAAAAACAAGCTCAAAGGATGTTGTAAATTATATTGGCATGTGTGCTCCCTTGAGAGATAATGTGCTGCTTCATCCAAGTCCCAGGGTACCCTGACACCCATCTGCCAGGGAACTCCTCATCTGCCTAATGTGGGATTAGATGCTGTATGAAGCACTTGCTTTTTTTCCCCTTTTAAATGCATTTTCTGAATACTAAATATCCCTTTCTACACCCACAAAGCTTACCTCTTTCATGTTGTTTTATAATAAGTATCCATTATTAGCATAATAACTGCTCAAAGTGACATCTTACATTGTATTGTCAAAGATCCATGTATTAATATTTCCATAGTTCTGATGCTGTGATACACTCTAGTACTGTAATTTTACCAGAGATTATTATTTTTATGTCAAAGATCTGCCTATTCCATTTACATACCATACAGTGACACCAAAGCTACTGATAGTGGGCTGTTGTGAAGGTTCTGTAAAGCAATGTGTCAAAAAAAGTATGTAAAAGCATAGCAAACCTCGGAGTGCTTTGATTGCTTCTTGAATTGCTTGAAAAATGAGAATGAGGAAATTCATTCATGCAACATTCCCCTGTTGTGTATGGATTTGTTTATTTTAAAATTGTTTAGGCCTGTCTTATATCCTTTCTTCTAAGCAGTGTGAGTTGGCAAAGGCCAGCACGCCACTCTTAACTCTATTTTATTACTTATCAAAGAGCCTTTGTGCAAAGATTAACTGTGTTTGCTCTCTATTTGCTATTATTGCCCCCCCACACTGTTCAGTAAGTACCCCAAGCAGTTTTTGATAAGATGACAGAAAGGTTGTCTGGTTTCATTGTTGCTCCTCTCGAATCTCTTGTATCCTCTGGCGAAATGTTATCTTGTACTTTGTTACAGTAATAGTCCTCAGTGATTCAAAACAGGTATTCTTTTGTCTCCTGCCCTAACAATGCACGTATGGGAGAGCGTTTGTTCTCTTTCACCAGCTCTGCTGCTGCTAACAAAAGCCACGCTGGATCACAAGAGCAGCTGTCTTTACACCCAGTATCAATAGATCGCCCTCCTCCTCCTGCATGATGATAAGCGGAGGGGGGGGGGGGGGCTGCGAATGAGCAAAATCATTTTGACTCTTTCCTTGCTCTGTAGGCTACAGACTTCCTTTTCTCTCTCTGCTGCAAGGCATGTTTCAGTGAGTGGTTAGAGATGATAACAGTGTGGTACTCAAGCATCTGTGTGCTGCTGTGAGGTGTCCTTCTTGAGCTGCCCCTGTTCTCTGGCAGGGTCTATGAAATAATGTAAAAAATACTCACTTGAGGTGAGGATTTCCTTTGACAATAGTGTCCTTATAAGGTGGGTAGAACTGCTAAATTCATACTCCCTGTTTACACATAACATTTTGAATCTTAAGGGAAGTTTCTTCACAAGCTACTCTTTTTTTTTTTTTTTTTTTTTTTTTTTTTTTTTTTTTTTACATTTGACAGCATCTTGAAAATTATCTGAATATGTTTCAGTGTCTGATGAAAGCCGTATCAGTGGATAATGCTGTTTTAGCCCTATGCCTCTTTTGGGGTAGCAGGAAAGGGGGTTTGGGAACAGAGTTTCTTCTGTGGGTTTGTTTTTTTCTTTTCTGGGAAACTTGGAAGAAAGCATTTTACAGATATCATTTATGGGTAACCAATGATCTCATCCCGAAGTAACCCCACTTCATCTTGAGGTTTTCTAAAGATGAAGTTCTCTTTCCCAGAAGATGGGAAGGGAAGAGAAGAAAGAAGGAAACAGTGCTTGTTGAAACCCCACTGCTGGATATCCCAGAGACTTGGTCTGGGTTGTGTTTGGCATTGACCCAGATCTTGACGTCGTGCAAAACCATCTCTCACCCTACTTTGGGAATGCTCACTAAAAAGCTATATGCTCTCCTGGGATGTTCTGTTATCCTGAAGCTCTTCTGTGATGAAAACAATAACGCTAATAGTCATAAAGCCAGAGAGATGGTGAGAGTGACTTAGAAGGGTTCTCATTTTGGCTCCCATGATTGTTCTGTATAAAGTGATGCAAGCCCAGCTAGAAATGCTGAAGAAAAATCTGCCTCAGGGTAGCTTTCAACTTAATGATTGCGTCTGTCTCCTCGGAAATGAAAGCGCTGGGTTAATGTTACTTCCCTACCTAAGAGCTTAAAATAAGGACTCTGTCTCTGTTTGTTGTAGGTACTAACACCCCATAAACATGTGATTGCCACTGTAGAAATAACTTGTGAAGAGTGTATTTCAAGGTCTTTTAATATTTGAGCGGGCATTGGTTGTTTCACTGAGCCGTAGTTATTTGCCAAATACTACTTGAATTTCTCATGAGCAATATTAAGATCATAGTGTGTATAAAACTTTACACTGCAGTAAAACCAGTGTCCCCATTCCCTAAGCAGACTTTGACCCAGTCCTGATGCAGTCTTTGCTAAAAGAGAAAAAAGTTAGAAATGATATTTTGGTGCATTGCAGCACCTACACAAGAGTTTGTCTTTCCATCCTCTGATCCACCAGGGATGGCAGGTTCTTATTTTAAGGAGTACACAATTCAAAGAAATGAAATGCAAAATAAAAGAGAGGAACCAGTATATTCTGTAGTTATTGGAATGTATTTAGAGCTTATTCTGTTAAATTATTTACAGCTTTAGATATTTGGGTGTGATTTCCATCTGTATGGTGTTACTCATTTCAAAGGGTCAATGAAAAGTACAATATTTGCTGTACTTATTTTCATTTGACTAATGAGACTTCTTGTGATATTTAGCTGTGCAACAATACACTGGAAGATAGGAAGAGACTGTGTTCATGAAGATCTGGAGGGACCTCCCAGACAGGCAGTTTCTCTAATATGCCTGTTGGTCCTTTCATTTCTCTGATGAGAACATAATGTGCATTTATGATGAAAATTACAACTTCTGTACATCTTCAGCAACTCTAGCAAACTGCCCTGTTGAGAGTGGCTTGTTCAACAGAATTAAAATGTAAATGAGATCATTTATTTCTAATAGAATAGGTGTTGTGCACTATAATTCTCCCAGTACCTGGCTGAAGTCTTTCTCACACAGACACAACTCTTAAAGGATTTCTGCAGAAAGTTTGCTGGAACTTAATGGAGGAGGACCATGTGTGGAAGTGTTCTTGTCGTGACCTTCTTGTTGGTGAATACTGACTCACCAATTAACTGCAAAGACAAACAAACACCTTCATATTTTGTTTCCCTGTTCAATAATAAATTCAAAGGGGTAGGCTGGACCAGTGGTAGGTAGGCTTGGACTGTGATACTGATGCTGGGTGTGTTTATTAAGATGACAATATTATGATGTCAATTTATGTTTTGCATTTAACATTCTGAAGTGGTTGGAAACAGTGGGTTACTCTGTTCTGTTGATCTAAATCTGAGTGGCTTCGGGGAAAACTGCTTCCCTCTTTCATCTGTTTGGGTAACTGATTTATTTGTTTGGGATTCTGGACTTGGAATTGATTTTGTTTATGTGCTTTAAGCTCCTGTGAGGCAGTGACAAACATTGCTGATGTCTCAGTAACTCTGCAGATCTGATTATCTGAAGTAATTGCATTATGTGACCTCTCACTTTGCAAGTCTTGAATGTTGTTTTAAGACAATCTTTAAGAGCAGCTCTGAAAGGAGGCTGAATTGCCCCCAAAGTGAAGCTCTGTAAGAATTTGAGGAAGGGGAAAAATCCTAGTTTTCTTTTCCACTAAATTTCTATGTCCATCTTCATTATACTAACTAAAATGAGAACGAGGTAAAAAGGTTCTGGAAACTCTTTCCAACTAGCTTTGTGAAACACTGTATTTGGTGTGCTGCTAAATACTGTGCCAGAACAAGCTAAAAAGCTGTGGAGATAGCTAGTCCCAGGTTTACTGAAAAATACAGTTTAATGAAAAATTTTGCTTTAATAATAAATAAGGCTCTTCTTCTTGAGTCACAGACTAATCAAGTGGCATTTCCAACAGTACTGCTCCTTTGGGTTTCTGATGAGTAGGAGCTTCACTTAATGTGAAAGGGTGTGCTGCATCCTCAGATACTTGACTGCTGTGAAGTACAGAAGTGGGATGTCTGGCTTTTGGCAGTGTTAATCACCTGTGCTTGAAGGCCATTTGTGCATGGATTAATGAAGCAAGAGGCAGGGAAGATTGGATCATGAAAATACTTAGATCTAATTATCTATTTATTAATTCATGCTTGTATTGACTATTACAAGACTTGATTACACCTATGGATAGCTAGGATCAGAACCTAAACTTGACAGGGGATGCATTTGGGGGTATGAGGGAGAGGAACAGTAGGGAGGAATGGAGCTAAGTTTTCTTCAAGAGATTGTTGCTTAGAAAAAAATAGCAATGTTGAAAGCTACCTCTGGTGAGTTACCACTGCCTTCCCTGCTCCTGCCCCCTTGGAAGCATCAGAGTTGTCGCAGTCAGTTCCCAGCTGGCTCTTGGCTGTGACTCTGAAACAACACTGTTAGAGAGCTTTTTGCTAATATTTAACACCCTGTTTATTCAATACCTTATTATATCTAATATTTAATATTTTAATAAAAGCAATTTTATTTCATGAAAAAAATGCTATGACAGGCTGTAAAACCTTTTCAACTGTTCTTCAGAATTTTTCCTATGTCGTTAGTTCCTAATGATTCTTATGCAAAACTTGAAGGGAAAATAACCCCAGCTAAGTTGATTCACTATCTTATCCCTTGTAGTTAGGTACATGGGGGGTGGTTTTTGCCTCCTTCCCTCCCCTCTCAGTCCCCCCAGTATTTTACTCACAATCTGCCCAAGTGATTTCTCTCTTTCTATTCTAAAATAGAATTTAGGCTGAAGGAAGCCTGAGCAGGATGGCAGCAACACTTCTGCAAATGCTTGCTCTCACCTGAACATGCTCTTTGCTCTTTGGGAAGGACTAAAATAAAATGGGAAAGCACTGGATTAACCCATGCTGTTCCCTGAGAGGACTAAGCCCAGCACAGTCTAATGCTGTTTGCTTGGGAGCATGGCTATAATGGTTTTCAACAGTTTCAGAGACTGGCTCATGGCAGTAGACAGCTCTTTTCCATCCAGAATACAAGCCCCTTTTCTTTCTGTCTACTCCTATATAGTCAGCACATCTACCATATATGCCCCACCTTGCAGGTGTTTTCAATTTTGCACAATCCTTTTACTTGACCTGCTCTATATTCTGAACCTTTTCCCTCCTCTGGTAAATACTAGTTATATTGAATTTGGAGTAAACTCCTTGTCTCAACACTGTCTGTATCTCAGGCAGAAATCCTGAGCTTGCTGCTTTTAAAATAAAGCCTCTAACATGGCTTGCTTAAGGTGAAGATGATTTTCTAGCTTGTCGTTAACATTTTTTCCCCTTTTTCTTTTTTGGCTATTTTTGTTTGGTTGGTTGGTTGGTTTCTCAGTTTCTCGAGGTGTTAGTGATCTTGAGTAACTTGTAGCTGGATAAAACCTGCTGCATTACAATATGGATAATTTGTGGCACTAAACTTGTGGCTGGCTAATAGATGTGAAAGGGGTGGAAATCTTTGGAGTGATCTGTGTAATCTCAGCAGACAGCAGCACAGAATCACTTCCAGCAGTCCAGAGCAGTGCTGTGTGCTTTAGAGGCAGGGTATCTGCAGCCCTACAAACCCTCACAGTGCTGGGCACTGCTGAGTAGCCTGGCCATCATCATGTAAGCAATGCCCCCAGCCCACAAGGTAGGGGTGAATCTTGGCAGTAGCTGCTCGGTGTGTCCTTAGCAGAAAGGAAGAGGAAATGGAAAGGCCTGGGACTGGAAGAGGTAATCCCAGCATGAGGGTCACAGCTGTCAGTTATCGACAAGGACCCCGATCTTTGTTGACCTGGACTTTTGTAATGATCCGTGAGAGCTGTGTGAGCCTGTTTTCTGCCCATGCTGCTGTAAAATAGCAGGATAAAAGGCACACACCAGAAATTCTCTGTCTCTCCACTGGCAGCATTCTGTCTGTTTTATGGAGGTACATGACTGCAAAGCAGTGGAAAACTTGACTTTACTGCACATCATTATAAATGTCTCCTGTCTCTTCCCAGGTCATAGAAGGGGGGAGAAGGAGAAGACTTTAAATTTGGACTTTTTTGTCCCTCAGAAAGCCTAAAAGATCAATATTTTTTACTGTTTATATTTAGCCCAAGAAAATGTCTCACACTCTTGTTGGTTATTTTAAAAACCTTTCTGATTTTCAGTACCAATCAGTAGAGAACTTGCAACTATTTTTAATAATTGTTTTATTGTAGTTTGTTCGTATGTGGGAACTGAAAGTTATGTTTCAAGATTTTTTCTGTCTGAACTTCTGCCTAGCATAAATATGGGTTCATTTGTTAAAATAGTGTTCACTATACTGAAGAATTAATTTGGTTCTCCTTTGCATATCTCTTAATTAATATTTAGTGAAAATTTTCTTATTTTGTTACTTGCCATGTGGAGATGTCAGGCAATGAGTTTCACGAAGGCAATAATAACTGCATTCATGTGTTTAATACCTGATGTCTTGGTGGCTTCTGTGTAGTGATTTGGTAGTATTGAATTTTGTACCAGACTTTCTTTTTGCTGGTTCTAAACTTCCATTTTAAGGGCAGGAATTGGCAAGTACACATCTTCTAGTCCTGTCTTCGGTGGAATTTTGCATGCTAAAGGCACTCCCTTAGATGTCACTGGGGTTGAGCTGGGATTGCTGGGCTGTCCTGAGAAGCAGGCTGCTTTTCCTTCCTTATTTTAAAAAAGACATGTTAGAAGGGAAAGTGTGTATTGTGATGACTTCAGGAAAAAAAAATATAATATCGCAAATAACCTCACTGCTGCTTATGTTCCTCAAACCCTAGACATGGGAACTAGCAGTGGGATGCAGGCACCCCTTTTATCTCCTCCTGCAGAGGGTTAGGTGCTGGCTGGCTGAACCCCTCTGCCCTGGCTTTCCAGTACTGCTCCTGGACATCAGTTTCATGCTCTGTGTGCATCAGAAGCAATGCAAGGGAAGCGGTTTGTCCTTGTGGCAGAAAGCATTCTTGAGAGGCTCTTCACCGCATAGGCCCTCACACTTCTGTTTTGACAGTATCTCTTCTCACACTGTCATGTTCTCAAAGTCTTTCTTGCTTGAGGACTCTTATGTAAGGAGCATGGAACTGAAATAAATGCTGAGGGCCAAACAGGTCCTGACTTGATCAGCACAGAAACACAGACAGACAAAAAAATTGTCTTGCTTGTTTGAGAATGGCCTTTTCTGCTTCCCTGGCTAAATAAATGCTGTGTCTTCCTCCAGCGGGGATACAAGGTTGAGTATGTCCACCCCTTTTGTAAGCATACTGTCTGGCATTGCTGGCTGCCATCAAGAAAAGGCCCTTGGCATATCATCTTAGATGGTGAAGTGTCCTGGATACAGAGAAGCAGGAAGAGGGTTTATTTTACAAAGGTACAAGCTACTCTGATCCTCTTGGGCCTAGGTGGCTTCCTACCCACCACATTTTCCTTGGGGATGTGGTGAAATGCCATAGTCTAGCCCACATGCTTCTGCTTGGAAATCTGAACCTCCAGGCATGAATAACTTACTGGAATTAATCTTTAACTGTTGTCATCCAGTATTCAAATATTAATGTGGCTGATCAGGGTAAGGCAGTGCAACCATGGTGGTCTTGCAAAATAGCGCATCACACAAGTGACATTTCCTGACATGAGTCAATGTTTGTTCTTCTGTAAAAAGCATTCTAACATTTTTCTTCAAACTACCAGGCTAAATGGCTTATGCTGGCCCAACCTCTGCACAGAAAACAGCGCATCTGTGCTGAACAGCAAATATCAAGAAGCAGCATTTGAAGGGGGAAGTAGTAGTAATGGAAATGCAAGAAGATCCCCTGGAGGTGATGAAAGTTCTGAGATGCTGCAAGTTTAGCAAGAACTGTTTTTTGCTTTGCCAGCCATGCAGCCAACGTAGCACTGGGAAAGAAACAGCACCAGGATCTGAACGAAGTGATCCTTCCAGGGAACAAGTGACCTGGTAGTTCTCAGAGTGACAGGTGAGACAGGCCGTATGCCAGATTTATTGTGTGCTTTGAACTGGAAAGTTTTGTGTAAGTTCATGTACTATGGCACTGATCAAGATTTTTTTCAGCCCTTTTACTGAAAGGCAAGTGTCACCATGAGTTCAATAATCTTGGATCTGTTTTCTTTTTTGGGCTGCCATAGAGGAGGCTTGTGCTGTAGGAGGTTATGTCTTCTCTTCCAAATCACCTCCTGGATTGTATAAGGAGTTGGGGCAAATACTTTTCTCTCATGGGGCTCTGTTTATCTCATCTGTAGTGATGCTTGCAGGTTTTATTTAGCAAAGTTTCTCTGAGTAACTAACAGAAACTGGCATGCAAAACTCGAAATCACCTTGTTTTAAATAAATTCATGAAAAAATCCCAGAACAATATTGTCTGTGCTTGTTCACATGAAGGAGTGCTGTCTGAAGTTGACGAGGCTGCTCAGAGCAGATTTTACTATAGTGCAAAAGTTATCCTCTTGTATGATATTGGGATTAAAACACTCTTTGAGGGGAATATGGCCTTCAATATGGCCGTAACTATTCTCAAGCATGGAAAAATATCCCTTTTCTCATCTCCTCCCCAGCATAAGGTCTTTATGCAACAACATGGTGCACATTTCAAAATACAATTTCCTAACTCTCATTGAGCTTCAAGAGATAGAGGTGTGTAGATAAGTTCAGGCTGAGGCACCGTAGGAGTGGATTCATCTATAGGTAACAGAATCAAGCCTTTTAAAAGGAAACTACATAAACGAACCAGGGAATATGAGAGGCACAGGGGAAAAGATTGTTCCCTGCCAACTCACATTTGCAAACCCCAATTTCATGTTAGGGTGTGAAATGTGCACCTCTGTGAGTCGTTGGACAGACCAGAGATCTTCCTGTCCACCACATCAAGCAGGACCACAAGTGGAATAACTGGTGGCCACCAAGCATCTTTTCCACAGGCTGGCCCGAAGCAGCACCAATCCCCTTTCTGATTCACTTCATAGATATTTGACAGAAATCTCAATTTTTGGCTCAGCCACAAAAATTAGCCTGATCAAGGATCTTCCTCTGGTCTATCTCCTCTTGGACTTTGGTATTTTCTGCCATGTTGGTTTGTTCCCACTGAGTCTCAGGCCTGGACTCCTCTCCAAATGTTCTTCAGCCAACTGGTATCCCTTGGACATAGTCTCAGCAGTTCCTCTGCATCCAAGATCATTAGAGTTGAGACTCACACCCACATTGCCACACCTCTTTGTCGTGTTTTTTAGCCAGATTTCAATGTCTGACTTGTGAAAGATCTCAGTTTCCATGACTTTCAGATCCCATTTCTCATCTACTGTGATTTCAGCCTCTGCAGGCCAGTCATTAAGGGTTTAGGGAGAGAAATTTCTCTACCTAAATACTTCTTCCCCCTCTATTTCTCTCTAAATGATGCAAGCCTGACACTTTTTTCCCCCTACTATGTTTGGTTCTGAAAACTTTTTCTTCCATGTTTACTGGAGCAAATGTGTTGTTGGCTGGGGAGATAGTGGTGGAGGAAGAGGGGATACATGCTTTTATGCAGAATGGCATTCAGCACACTGAAATTTCAGTTTCAGGGAAAGTCCTCCTCAGCCCCAGCCTGGAGTAAACCTGCTGGCTTGGGAGCCTTGAGGGAATGGCTGAAATTGCCTAAGCAGCTTATCAGCTAAAGCAGCTAAAAAATGAATAAATCTTTATTGACTGTTTTTTAACTGGTGTTTTTCTTTTCTGTTCTGTTTGAGGACTTACACCTTGTTCAAATTCAGGCAGCTTTTTGTTTAGACACATGCCTGACACAAACAGTACATTTTTGATGTGTCATACTTATTGTCAGACCCAAAGCAGGGCCATAGTGGCGAGTCTTTACTGGAAAAGAGCTTTCCTCATCCACACATTTCCCTGTAACTTCTTTTTCAAAACTGTCAACAATATTATGTCTGGAAACATTTTCCTCCCTCCCAAATCAGACTGCAGCCCATATTTAATGCATTTCAACCCCAGTTTCCCACTCAAGGGGGTCAAACTTTTGCAGATTTATTGGTGATTGAAAATGAAATCTTATGTGGGGAACTACCAAGTAACCTTGGTAACAAGCAGAGCTGTGCCCCACAGCACTCTGAGCTGACACCCCCCCACCTCCCTCCTGTGCCTTTTCTTGCTGCTTTATTTAGCTCAAGGTTTCTTATGATTGAGCCGGTTCGTGTTCTCAGCTGAAGTCAGTGACAAACTTTTTGCTGGCTTTGGGGCTGGAGTGTTCATTGCTTGATAAAATGGGAACACACTCAAGGGATCAGTCTGAGGGTCACAGAGCCCAGCTGGCTGAGGCCACCGCAGGATATTGTGCTGCTGAAAAATACAGAGCAGAGTCGTGTGTGCTGTCCTGTTTTGTTTTAACTTCATAAGCATCAGATCATTTTAAATAGTCTGCTTTTTTGCCTTTTTTTTTTTGCCTTTTTTTCTTTTTTTTTAACTTTGAAAGGATTGCTATTGCTGGAGGTGTTGTAAGCAGGAAGAAGATAAGTTGTTTGATGCTGCACATGACACAAAGCTTGGGGTAATGAAGGAATGGGTATGTTTCAGGTCAGCATGAGTTCAGGCAGTGAGGTCTAAATAGCTGCTGGAATGGCACAATTTATCATTGTGTGAGAGAGAAGATTTTGGTTGCTAGACCCATTACCTATGATCTATGTGCCTTCTGAAATCACAGGGCTTTATTTACCATAACAGAAGTTTAGATATAGACTTAAATATATTTTTTAACATAGTGAGAATTTGGTAGCATCCAGATACTATTGATAACATTATCTTAAAGTGTGAAGGTGTGGAAACACTGTAAACCAAGGTAAAGTACCTGAGACTAAAGCGATGCTTTAATGGGTAAATCTTTCCTATGGCAATTTCCTTGTGGTGTTGAAGTGGGGTAGAACCATATGGCATTCTTTCTAGAAGGCAAGACTTTTCTGAAGCTAATGAGCATTATCCTGCATTTGCCATAAGTCAGAGAAAAACATACATGTAACTGGTCAATGTGAATCAACAGATGTGCAGAAACTATTTGTTTCTTAAAAAAGCCCTTACAAAAGTCACATGCCATGTCACTGGCTATTGGCCGTGGGATGATACGGAGACTTTTGATGAGTCAAAGACTATAAATCATGGAATGTACAGAAATGTGGTGAGTTGGACCAGGCGAGCCTTTTGGCATATTTAAGGATTGATGTAAGTCTACCTCTGCAAAGAAAAAGGGGGAAAGTATATTTCTAGAGCTAGACTCAGTTTCTTTTTTAATGACCGTTTGTGGCATGTGAAGTCATCATAAGGTAAAATTGAAGCACTTTCAATATCACATTGATTAGCAGAGGAATGAAGAAGAGATGGGGGCTGTTATTGATTAACAAACATAGCAGAGTAAAGGAGGATTTAAACACACAGAATAGTTAACAGGAGAAAATATACTTGTATAAACAGTGATGAAAGAAGTGTGGTGTAGGGCAGAAGGAGTTGCATGGCTGTAGAGACAGCTGCTGATGAAGAAAAGCTGGAGGAGAATGCCACTGACATTCCTGAATGGTTTTCAGGTTTGATCTTGTTTTTAAAATATGCTTTCAAAATAAGCTTTTAGCAATGCCATGGAATTATTTTATTGCTGTCATTTGTATGCACTATTCAGCTACAGCTTTCTATATATGCTAGAGCTGAACTGAGACCAGGACTGGCACATGGGAGATTCCTGCAGCATTCAGAAGGAAAGGAGACTAGAGGAGTGAGTGACTACTACAGCTGAGAAGAGGGAAAATGTATCAGTGCCTTTGGGAAGTTTTCCAGATGGGGGGAAAATTTTTCCTATGTACCAGTATCTGCCCAGCTTGAGGCTGGAGGAGGGGAGAGGATACGCTAATACATAAATGCAGAAATTTGCTGAAATTTCTTTGAGAAATTTCTGGAAAGTTTAGGGAGTATGCCAGGTTTATTTGGAAAAAAGACATGAGTAATGTGGGAGGAGCCCTGCAACACAAAAAAATTTTCCCAAAGTCCATAATTTTGATTACTGAGTGCCTGTCCCAAAATCCTACTAGGAGCAATATTTTGTATTGGATAAGGAAGCGTGTCAAAGATTTTTTGGGGGAGAAAAGATATTCTTACGCTACTGTAAAGGTAAATCAGTAAAAATACACAACATAGCAGAATTTCTAAGTTAAATCAATAACTCTACACACTAAAGTAGTGCTTTGTAAGCTAAAACTGCTCCACACATCATACTAATCCATTGAGAGTGTTGAGAGTTTAGGAGATTGGTTATACTGTCTGCAATATCAGTAAAATACAGTATTAGGTTACATATGCCTGCTAGGGCAGGCATCAGTAAATAAGTATGTGATATTAAAAATTTGATACTTCTAAGTCATTCTTTGATAGCAAAATGTGTGTATTGGCATGTAGCATTTACCTTTCTGTGTATGTGAGACGAGTGAAAATCAGCCCTTTGGTAGAGTTAACAGGCTGCTTTAAGCATTTACTGGTGTCTGGATGAACCTGAAGATTAGTGCTGTAATAGGAACAGGAGTTGGAGGGCTGACATTAGTTTGCAGAGGTCTCTGGGGTGCCTTACCTGCAGCTAGAGAGGCTGCATTTGCCATTAGTTTTTAAATGGTGAATGAGCTGGGCTAAATCCACTTCTTGCTCCCTGCTGCACTGGGTCTTGAGGAGGCAGCGTGTGCTGCAGGAGGTGCATCCTGGCCAGGATGGCAGGGGCTGACTGCTCTGTTCCCACAGTGTTTATGCCATTGAAAAAGGCAGACTGCAGTTTCACTGGTCACCTTGGGGAAATCTAGAGGGTCTGTGTAATGAATAAGTGCATCCTTTAATTGCAGTGTTGACCAGTCTCTGGAGTAGTCTCCTCTGAGGAGAAAGTTCCAGATGCTTCTATGCTTTAAGGCTGCAATGAGCAGAACTCTGCTGGAAAAGGCAGAATCAGAGTAATACCAGTATCTATTCAAGTTTTATTTTTTTTTAAATCTTCATTGCTTAGGAGGAATTGTATACTACATCTGGTGCAAGAAAGGGCCATGCAGGGCCTGAGCAGACACCTTTCCATCCACAGCACTGCTCTGTGTGGAGCACCAGCCACTTCAGACCTGCTGTGTGCCAGGGGCCTGTACCTAAAGAAGCTACAAGTTGTAGCACAGCATTCACTCAGTGTGTCCTAGCAGTCCTGGAGTTGTTCTTAGCTGAGGTTGGATTGCTATCTAAAAGTTACAGATCTTTTGGTTTTGTACTTCACTATGCCTGTTGTGCTTTGCTTGCTGATTCAGGGCAGTCAGCTTTATCCAAATCATTGGAATTAAAATTCTCACGCTGTGTTTTTGTTCTTAAAGTGTCTGCATGCAGTAAGAATTGCCTCTTTTATTATTCTCAGTGGTACTCACCAGCTCAAGTCCCTGAAGGGTTATTGGCATTATATTTGAGCCAATTATTTTTATTTAGAAAATTATACTTATTCATCTAGTGTAATATTAAGTTACCAGGCTTGATGTTTTTCTCTTCCTCTAGCCTATATTTGCTGAGCTAGAACTGAGAACATATGCATCACATTCCTTTTTATTTGGTGGGCCTCAGAGTCTAAATTGGGACTTCGGAACTGCTCTTGAACACTGGGAAACCATATGTGGCATTGTGTTGTTTGAATGACATTCAAAACCAGAGGGTTTTTTGTGAGCATGGAACATGCATCATTGTTCAACCTATGCATGTATACAAGAAGGCTGAGAATGGGAGAGAAGAGCTACAGCTTTTCCAAAATACAAAAGAACAGGAAAAAATTGTCTTTCCAGATGGACTATACAGGAAAAAAATCTCCAGACCTGGTGTCTCCTACTATGTACCTTGGCTTAATGGTCCTGGAAGCAACGGGGCAATTGCAGCCCATAACTGGGTCTGGAACTGGCCCTCCTGTTAGCAGTTCTCTGTGATACAAGAAAGCACTGTGAGGAAAGCTCTCTTTGAGGCCAGTGACACATTCCCCACAGATGGGGTAACTCCTGTGGCTGGGGAGGAGTTGTTCCAGGGTGTAGGTCATGTATGCTGTCATTTCAAGAAGAAGCGAAAAGCTCGGTGTGTGAAGGATAAGGGTTACTTTAAAGAAGGGTTGGACAGTAGATTTTGAACAGAAGATTTGTGAACTTCAGGATGTTTGTGCTTCTGTTATAATCACATAAACAAATTTTCTAAGTTTTGTTTGTTTTGTTATTTATACATCTTCAAAAACTTTCAATGAAATCAAGCTGCCATGGGATAAGGGGTAAAGTCCATTAATTATTATTAATTTCAGTCTAGGAAATAAAAGTGAGGGGAAACTGGCCAATTTTTAGAGAAGGGATGGAAAGACCAGTGAAGTTACGCTATTGAGTCTGGTGCTGTTCAGCATAGTCCTGAAAGAGGTGGAGAATGAAGAAAGAAGAAGCCTTCTGATGATACCAGATCAGGCAGGATAGCTGAGGTGAGGATGCGCTATGGGATTGCAAAACAACCTCACCATAGAGAATGACTGAAGGATGACCTGCCAGTTGAAATTCAGTGTTGATGAACATAGAATAGTGCAGAGGAAGATAAACAATTCTAAATTGAAATACACAGTGATGGAATCTAAATTATCATTTGGAAAGAAACCTTGGTTTATAATAACTGTATTAAAATGACTGCTGAATGTGCAGTAGGAACGAGAAAAAGAAAAAAAACCCTGAATACTGGGACTGATTGGTAAAGAAATTGTGAACAAGAAGAGAAGTCTTTGTGCTACAGCATAAATGAATGGCACACTTCAATATTGCATCCTTGCTCCATCATTTTAGAAAGGATGCAGAAGGGGAGATAATACAGGAAATATTGATAAAGATGTGGAGTGAATCCCACATGGAGAACAACACTTGGGCATCTATCTGAGCAGGAAGAAACAAAGTTCTATGATCTCTCAAGTGGCATGGAGAAAGCAAAAAGAATGCCCATTCACTCTCTCATACTGTGGGAGCTAAGCAGCCTCAAGAGAATGGTTAGGTGACAGTTTTAAAGCTAGCAAAAAGGACTTCCTGTAGCTGTGAAATTGCCCTGGGATATTATAGATGCCAAGAGTTCCCATGCTGACAGGGGTGTTTGGACATACCCCTTCAAGAAAACTCTCCCAAAGGCTATTGTACACTGCAGTTCTGGTTCAGGGAATCATCTCACCAGAGATTGCTGGGAGCTGGGGAGTCCCAGAGGTTGGAGCGTGGGACTGGGGAAGGGGCTGAGGCTGTTTGCATTTGCCTGAGGAGGAAAAAGTGAAAGCCGTGAGTGTGATAGGATGCTTGACTTCCTCAGTCTCTGAGCCTATCCCATCTGTCTCTTCCCATGTAATTACACCACTCTGTGCCAGGGTATTGTTTAAATACATGACAATCAAGCTCCTGCTCTTAAAAAATAATTTGAGCTTTTGTGGAACAATTTCAGTGAGTATTCTTGCAGAAGAGAAAGGCAGAAGGATTTTAAAGAAGAGAAGTCTGAGATGGACAAAACCAAGTTCTGGGTGAAGTCCTAATTTGCAACAATATTTTAATAATTTTGAACGGTCCTTTTGTCTTAGTAGCTGTATACATAGAACATTAGTGTCCACATGTGAATAACAGGGATGTTGATGTCTGGCAATAATTCCAAATTGTGAACATCTTTCTATCCAGGCACTTGCTGTAGCTTTTCAGAGTGACTGAAATGCAGCTGACCTGAATAAAACCTGTGTACTGAAACATCTGATTTTCTTTTCTTTGAGGGTACTGTAATGTGTGCAGTGTATGTGCTAAATACGTTGCTTTCTAGTTGGCTCTCCATGTAATGTTGGATTGCAACAGACTGCTCTCTGTCACACCTGATGACTAAACCTGTCTCACCCACGCCATGGGAAAGTACTGGTGCATTGAGCCTTCTTAGAATCAAGCTTTAGGTTGTCCTCAGATTTCAAATCTCCTGTGCAGTTTTTTTAATGTGGCCTCTAACTCAAGAGATACAAGCACAAATGGATTCCAGGCAACAATTAATCAGATAAGTATTTATTTATTTAACTCAACCTATAGAATTATGCTGGTAATAGTTTTTTTTGTTTGTTTTTGTTTGTTTGGTTTTTTTTTAAATTTTTTTTGAGTTAGACTTTCATTGCGCAAAAGACTGTCTTTTAAACACTTTTCTCTCTTTTTCAGGCATCTACACTGAAGCATTCTGGATTTCATTGGGCATGGTAAGAAACTCCCACTTAATTACAGAAAAAAGAATCAGTTAAGAGCTGTCTGCTTTGTTTACCTCCTGATATGTTCAAAGTGGAAATATGACTGAGGAAAATAGATGCATTTCATTCATGTTGTGCATTTAAAAACAGGATGGAGACACAATTAAAGGAAACATACATTTCAACTGTGTGGTAAAGCATTTACTACCACAATACCAAGAAGCGGGTCAGAATTGGCTGTAAGCTGGGGATGAGGGTTCATCAGAAACTGCAGAATGTCTGCAGTATTTCTGTCTGTATGATGGAGAGAGATTTTTTAAACAATCAAAAATAAACTTTTAAATGGCCCTAGGTGAGCCTGCAGTTGCGTACTTGATGCTGTAAATGTTTTATGGGAGATCCATGGTTACCAGAGGAAGTAATGCAAAGCCAGGTGACTGGGGAGGATCCACTGTGCTGTGAGGGGAAAAGCTTGTAATATAAATGTTGCTTAAATATGAAGTACTTCAACCTAATTGAGAAGAAGGCTTTAGTCTTGCTGGGATAGCTGTGTCAGGTAGGAATTTATTATAGTTTGGTCATCATTGCTATGCTAGCATAAACCCTAGAACGTATGAAGTTAGACCAGGGGAAAAAAAAGAGTTTTTTTCCTGGACAACTCAATTTGTTCATGGAAACAGTGTTAAACTATACCTGCAAATGGCCTTTTTGTAAGTGTAAACTGTCTGTGCTTGTATAACTATACCAACACACCATTACAAGAGTCTACAAGGAGTTGTTGAAAAGAAATCATCTGTATGAAGCTAAAGACAACAAATAATCCTCACTATAAATTGACTAATTCATACAACTGGACATGCTATATAAAAGGGAAATCCAGTGACACCCCAAGTTTTTGGATCGGTTTTTGTTTGGGTTTGGGGTTCTTTTAGCCATTCCTCTCAACATGCGGTCATTTTTTTTCCTAAAGTTCAAACTAAGGAAAATTCAAGGCAGCATCATGCAGAAGTTTTTTACCTCCTTGGGCGTTTATTGTCTCTGAGGGGCTGGTGGGGCTGGAGCCAGCGAGTCCCAGAAAACCTCGCTTGCAGACCGTGAGAAGTATGGCTTTCTTGGGCAGTGCTGAGGGAGTCTCTCTTTGAAGACTCCCTCCCACATATGTGTACTGGGCTTGAAGCCAAGCCTCTCTTCTGTAAAGAAACCTTGCTAAAATTTCTCATTTCATGCCCCTTTATGGAGAGAGAGGGAGTGTGAGGGGGAGAGAGAAGGAGATATGTGCCAAGAGTATTGAGAGAGCAGAGCAGAGTAGACTCTTCATTTTGTGTGTTTGGGGACAGCGGGGCAGCAAGGAAGGAGAAGGTTTTATATTAATTAGTACCATATTTGCCAGCCCTTCCTCCCACCTCACAAGTGATAAGTTGTCCTCCAAACCACATCTCTGTTTTTTTTAGACAACGTTTTTTGTTTGAGGCCTTTGAACTAGCAGAGACGCTTGAAATAAATGCACTTATAAATGTGCCTCCTGCCAGCCTCTGTCTAGTCTGCATATGGACACTTAAAAGAGTTGAAGAGTATGTCTTATGTATCTTAGAAAAATGCTAAGTTCACAGTGGTGGCACCTGAAATGGCTTTCTTCTTGCCTCCCTCTTAGAGCACAGTGGAATTGCTAGTGTATTATTTGATAAACAATCACCAATTAGTTGTTCCAATCCTCACTAATTCAGCAACTGCTCTCCAGGGCCTCCAGGCAGCTTGTATGCCAGTTCATGTGCTCGCCCCAGGTAGCTCTGAACTGAAGGAGTTTCCTTAATTGCTTTTGCTGTTATGTCTGTTTTAAAGGTTTTACTGCTCCTGTAGATGAGCTGGGTGGTGTATTACAAATGTGTGTTTCCTGTCTTACCTTTCCCCAGTGTGCTGTTAACAACACAAGTGACATAAACCATAATGCTGCGTGGTGGGTAAAAACACCCACTTTGTGCACCAAATGGAGGGTGGTCTTGCTGATTGGAGGCTGACAGGTGTGGTGCTGCTTCACTTCATCTTTTAAAGGTTTGGGTACTGCTGGGTGTCTCCATAGACAGCCCTGCTGCCCCTGCTGTACACCTAGATCACAGATAAATCAGATATCACTCATCTGCTGATCACAGAATGGAGCAGGACCAGGAGATGAATTAGTCATTGATCTTAAACATACTTGCAAATTCTAATGAGCTACAAGCTGTGGATGGGAGAAGTGTCTCTCTGTTAACACTTTTTCCTTATTCTTTTGTCTTACAGGTGCCTGTGACTGATTACAAAATCTGCTGCTGAAGCAACTTCCAGAGGTGGTGGAAGACCTACGGTTGTGGATCCTTTGCACATATAAATGTTATTGTGTGTGTCTGTTTGACCATGGTAGGATATTTAATGTATCATAGAAACAAGTTTTGTATCTCCAGTTTCAGTGTCCCTCTCATCATGGATCCTTCCTTTCAAATATATTTTCCCTTGTTTGAGCCTTTAAAAAAAAGAAAAAAAAATGCCCCAAACCTTGAAAAATTGTATCATGAAAAATATACACTATTGTCTTCTTCTGGGGAAAAGGGGAGCTTTACCGTGTCCACTGTTGTTGTAAGTGAAATGTGGTGTACAGCATGCTAAGTAACTGCTCAGTCAAGTGTCAGTGTGAATTCAGAAATCCTCAGTAGAGGAAAGAAATAAATATTTTTATTTTCTCTAAAAGCTTCCCTGTAAAATTCTTCTAAAGATTTTCTTCATGAGACAACACAAAAGAAGCATTTGAGTGCCCTTTCACTTCTCAGCCTGATGGCAGGCTTGTTGGGACTTTTGGCCAAGTGCTCTGAAGCTATTGTAAGCCTCCACAGAGATGAAGCCCATGTTGTTAACCAGGGATATGCCTCATCTGTGATGAGCAGGAGGCTTGAGTAATAGATGTTTCTGTTTTAAATGACATTTACCACTTTATCAGGACCTTGAAAGAAACTGCAGGCAACTGATGTGAAACGCTGCTCACAGTATCTGGGCAGAAAGTTGGGCAAAGCTGTTCCTCTAAAACTGTTCAGCTAGACCCCTTCCCTTCCCTTCCCTTCCCTTCCCTTCCCTTCCCTTCCCTTCCCTTCCCTTCCCTTCCCTTCCCTTCCCTTCCCTTCCCTTCCCTTCCCTTCCCTTCCCTTCCCTTCCCTTCCCTTCCCATCCCATCCCATCCCATCCCATCATTTCTTTCACATTACAGTCTATACTTCAGCATTTTCATTTTGATTTGTACATTTTTAAAACTCCTAATTCTTAAACATACTTGCTTTTTTTCAATTCTCCAAAATGGGTTCTTTGGCCTCCACTTACATAATCCTCCAGACTTGTGGTAAAGATTGGAGAGAAAAGCTGATACCACAGCATAGTACTTGCAGTGTAGTGCATCTGTAACCAGACTAAATAGCAAGGCATTATTCTCAAGGAGGTGAGGTTATATTTGCTGCTGCTAAGCTCCTAGCTGTTCAGTTTTAACACTGGATGCCTGGGTTTCTTTTTCTGGAGTGCTTGTTTACTCTTGTATATTTTTATAGAGTGAAAGGGTGGTGGGGAGAATGAGGGTGTTATGTGCAGTAAAGTTATAAATAACATTGGCTCTCAGGTTATTTGCATTATATCTACTTGCCTGAATGCGTAAAGTTAAACAAAAATGTCTTATAAAATCCAAAAAAAAGGGTGGAACAATGTCATGGATAAGAGGTCTAAAGGCAATGCTACAGAATGTGTTTATTGAGGAGTATTTCCTACCTAGTTAATAAGCCAGACAGAAAATTGCTTACTCCTCCCACAGATTCAAACAGATCAAACAGAATATTAAAGCCTTAAAGGTGCTGATGTAAGGAAGAAGGAGGGTTACTCAGCACCCACTGCACTAAACTGACAGGCAAATGGGGAGCATGCTGGGAACAAAGCTATATTCCCAACCCAGAGACAGTGATCCGGGGGTGGATGACATGATGAAATGCAGTTGTGACCCACAGGGGTTTTTGTTGTTGTCTTTTTGCCCTGTGTGCTGTTGACTTGGGGGCAAATAGACAAGAAGTGCCCACTTTTGGGCTGCATTTCAGTCACTGTGGTGGCATTTGATTCAACAACGAGACATTGATAATGCAGACTCCTGAACAAACAAGTGTGGGACAGGGATCCAAGGAAGAGCGGCTGCAGTTTCTTCACTGACCTGTGGATGCTTGCATGGGACAAAGATGCCAAGGTTTAGTCTTGCAGTGCTGAAACTGAAAAGGAGGCAGACTAATTTCAGGCAAGGCAGGACTGAGCCCTGAGGAAGCAATGCTGTCATTGTGAGGGCTGTCTGAAAGATTTCAGAATATGTCTAAGCCTCTGAGTTTTTCAGTGGTGGAATTTAATTTCTAAAGTGTAATAACACCAGTGCATCCTTGTAATTTTATTGCATTTTTTATTACGGATATCATCTACAATAACCTTGCTGTCATATTGGCTTCTGCTATGGTTTCAGCAGTCTCTGTCTCTTCATCTAAGGTGATGAAAGTGATGTTGGACCACATTAGACACACACGGTTTTCTTTCTTCCTTTGTTTCTTTTCTCCAAAATGCTGGTTGAGTCTGTGGAATTCTTCTGGCACATTCTTTCCTAGCATTTACCCTCAAGGGTACACAGCATCCAGTTGACCTTTTCTTGGAGCAGAAGGATTAAAAAACATCCTTGATAGAGCTGCTTTCTTGATGCAGCAGAGATCATGGAAGACACTGTGTCCTATTCATTTTTCCTGTCCTTCCTGCATTGCTTATTTGTGTCCCATATCAAGGTCTTGAATTCCTGCATGGCAGATGAGCCTTTGGAGCTCAGAATTCAAATTCTGGAGGCAAGAAGAACCCTTGACAGGCTTCTAGAATGGCAGGGCATCTTCTGGCTTCCAGAAGTCATACAGAAACGCCCATGAATCTGCAAAGGAGAGCAGTGCAATACTGAAGATAGCAAAATGCTGTGAGCAGAAATGGAGTGGCCTGGGGCTGGGATTCAAGGATGAACTGCTGAGTGCTCCAGTGGCAAACCTCTGCTAGACCAATTGGTTCCATATGCTAGAGAACTTTGATTTGTGGCTGGGTTTCACAGTGATTTGAGACTTGTGTCTCCTATAAATTCTACTGGAAACAGAGCTTCAGCTGTGAGTCTGTTACAAACATAGTTAGTTAATTCAGGGATATATTTAAGTAACACTTTACATCTGGACTTGGCAACCAACTTGAAATCCTTATTTAAAAACAATAGTAAAGTACCAGAGAGGCATGATGTAGTCCACCAGTTTGGTGGGGTTTGTTTGTTTGTTTGTTTTTGGGGAGGAGTTGGGGTTTTTTGGTTTGGTTTTTTTGTTGGTTTGTTTGTTTGTTTTGTTGTTGTTATTGTTGGGGGTTTTTTTTGCCATAAGAACCAATGTTTCAGTGATCTTCTAGCATGGAGAATGTATTGGAAAAGTAATGAGAAATTGGAAACAAAATGCTGTGAGTGACAAAAGAAAAACCTACAAAAACTCCTGTGTTGTGGACTAACAGATAAAATACTATTATTAGACTGAAAGCTGGGAAGGAGAGGAAAAGCAGAGGGTTAGGCTAATCTGTTGGGGTGGAAAGAGACTAAAGTTGGGCTTAGGATATCTGCAAATTAACAGAGATTTCTGTTGTTTACCTTTTTACTGAGAGAGAGCTGGAGCCACCATGTTGCAAAATCTGTGTGGAAATACTTACACAGTGTCTGTGCAGGAGGAGCAAGAAGTATTAGTTCTAAAGTTTTCCACCAAGTGGGCAGAACAGTGCTGGATGAAGATCAGTGGTGAATAAAGAATGATTGAGTGTGAACAGTCAGTCCTGACAGATCCAGAAGAGATGAATATGAGAGATCAGTGGGGGCACGTGATCAAATTACAACAGCCAAAACCCAACTGTGATATTAGGTTGCACATCATTCAAGATCGCTAAGAAGTTGAGCAACTGAGAGGATATTGTACAGCCTTTTGTATGAAGCTATGCCTGAGGTCTCAGCTAGAACACAGTGCACAGTTTTGGTCTCCCGAGATCAAAAAGGACGTGACTGAAACAGAGGGATTGGAAAAAGGGTGACAAGAACATTCAAGAGCCTGAGAAACCTCCTGCCAGAAGAAAGACCAAAAATATAGCCTTAGAAGATAGAGAAGAGGAGAAATGGTACAAGTATGGAGGATACTGCTTATGTTGGAGGTGGGAGGTCAGGAACTTAGTCTCGTCTCATCCCATAGTGTAGGCCCACAGGGATTCAGGATGAGATCCTACAGTGGTTCAAAAAGATAGTAATTATGACTAATTTGGGAGATGATATTAACAGTTCAGTCTTAATGTCATGACCTCAACTTTAAGAATTTAAGAGGGGTAAAGGATAGGTGACAGCTGTAGTCCTATAAGAGCCTAACTCCCAACCAATGTGCCTTGTCAGAGGGTTTGTTGCTTAGTTTCTTCATGCTCCAGTTTTCAAACTGTTATTTGAATGTCTTTAACTCTTTGTACGAGTTAAATTTTCCTGAAGGCATGATGCAGCTCTTAAGTAATGTGTCTGTTGATGATGAACTTGCTGGTGAGCATAGAATGCGTGGCTTTAGATATTTTTGCACTTCTTGGAGCACAGAAATGAATCTAAACATCCATGTGCCCTTTGTACTGATTTGAAGCATATGGAGACATTGAACAGCTGATCTCCAAAATTATTGTATATGAAGCCATCTCTTTGTTTAGCTTGCCTTGACAACTCTCAAGAAATTAGGTATTTTTTAAAAATAAGATGAACAAATATTCTGAAGTCTGAGTCTTCCCTCTGACAGAAAGATTTTTTTCTTAAAGAAATATTAATAAATTGGTTAGATTTTTTAATATAAATATTTTTAAGGACTGTCTCAGGCTTATAAAGAGACAAGTGTTTATTTTAGAATGGTATCTTTTTCCAGATAAGTTCTAAATTATTAATTTTTCCCTTTTCTCCATTTTATTACAGCTTTCATTTCTAGGTGGCTGGAATGATTAATGGGACATGCTGGGCTAATGCCTTGTGTTTGGGTACACAAATGATAGAAGCAGCTTCCTGCAAAGCTTTTAGTGTTGGTGCAAGATTGGAAGATATTTTGAAGGCAGTGGGTTGGCCATGGCAGTTCCACTTCCCTCAGTTTAGCCATAAATCAATTGTGAGTGGTTCTCTCACAGTAATTTTTCATACAGTTTGAACCCGGGTAATGAACATCCCTGTCTTGGATTGAAATTGTGATTTTTCTAGATCTTGTTGAAGACGTGATCAAGATTTATGAAGGGTGACAATGTAAACCCATTACATTTGCCTCTCTCTCTTTTGCCTCTCCACCTCATCATCTCTTCCTTCCTTCCTGCCTGCCTTCCTGCCTTCCCTCTCTCCCTCCCTCTCTTCTTCCCCTCCTCCCTTCCTTCCTTCCTTCCCTGCTTCTGCCAGCCCAAGGAGCTTTAAAATGTCCATTAGAGCACAGCTGTTGCATAGCAGTGGCTCTTACTGCATGAACAGTCATTTATCTGTGACAGATAGAGGAAACAGCAATAACCTAGATGGATATGAGCTGGTTCAGATCAAGTAACAGGAGGATGTGAGCAACTTCCTCAGTTCTGAACTCTTTTTTTCCCTCTGAGTCTATTGCATTCTCTTTTAATGTTGCTTGATATAAAAGTACAGCTTGCTTAAAAAGGAACCTTGCAGAAATTACGCTCTCTCTTCCTCACTTTCTATTTCAAATGCTCAAAAATGTTTGAAAGCAAAAAGATGCTTGTTTGTTTGTTTGTTTTCCTGGCAGTCCCCAAATCTTCTCTGCACTCTGAAGCTCAAGGTATAGTAATATCTTCCTTCTCTCCTCCTCCCTCTCCATCTTTGCCATTTACTGATTTGAAGCTGCCAGCACTGAGTGGCCTCACTAACACCTTGCTAATGGTGCCCTTTGCACCAGCGTCGCAAACCTACATGACAATTACATTGGAATACTGCATTTAGGTACTCTGGAATAATCTGCAACATTATGTTTCTGTGTTGCCTGGTTGGTAGCTGTGATATTGAGTTGCAGTTTATTAGCCCTGGAGTAGAGGTCCTTTCCTTGAGAAGGACCAGCTAGGTCCCTCGGAGGCATTTGGCAAGTCATATGTCAATAAGCACTTTGGTTTTTCAGCCAATAATAAATACACACACGCAAACTCATTTGGCTGCAGACTGCCTGAAATTAAGTTGCAGATTGTATCTGGCCCTTGGGCCAGGAATTCCTTGTTCCTGTATTAGACAGTGTCTAATAGTAGTTGAAAGAGAGAATTTTTAGAAATCATTTTGCAAGTGACTCTGGAGAGACAATGAATGTAAATCCTTGCAGACTCACAAAGACTGCAGTCAGAATACTGAGTGATTCTCAAAGTGCAACATAGCGGTTCCTCCCTCATCACAGGCTTCAAAGATTTAGTATTCAAAAGAATGTGGGAAATTGGGTCATTTCTGTACAGTTTAGAAGAGATCTGAGGTTACCAACTTTCTTGCTTTAGTCG
Source organism: Phylloscopus trochilus trochilus (assembly GCA_016584745.2). Classification (NCBI taxonomy): domain Eukaryota; kingdom Metazoa; phylum Chordata; class Aves; order Passeriformes; family Phylloscopidae; genus Phylloscopus; species Phylloscopus trochilus. The sequence continues at coordinate 40,171,010 of WQNJ02000546.1, forward strand.
CGTAGAAACTCTGAGTCTGGATTAGCAGGAATCCTGAACAGGATTTTCCTCTGCATTTAACATGAAAATCTAATAAATGTCATTTAACTCAGTGAGTGAAATTCTGTCACCATTGAAGTGGATGTCAAAATTTCCATTGGCTTTTGTGGGAATAGAAAATCACCCTATAAGCATAAAACCCATGTAAATCTCTAGGTTTTTGATACAGTTATTTCTGTCAGGACACACCTGTAAGACTTTTTGAATATGTTGTTTTAAGAAAAGCAGTTTAGCTTTCTTACTCAGAAGTAATTTTTCTGCCTTTTAGAAATGGCTAAAAGTTACTTTTCATGAAGAGCATCATTTAGTGTGACACCTTTAAAGATCTGAAGGTAACAAGGAGGTGGTGTTAATTACTGTAAAATAGGAACACATTTTCTATCCTTCCTTCAAGAAGTTTAAATTTCTATTACTTGTCCCCCCCAAGCTTGTTTTTGGTGAGAGTTTATGTGATGATTTAATAGTCCCCTGAATAGTTTTCAGAGTCTATGAGGTAGTATTTTATAACTGTATTCTGCAAGCAGTGGTGTCTTTTGGAATGGCCATGAAGTGTTATAGTAGAGATTTCAAAATGATCGGGTCTTGGCATAGGCTTCTGCAGGGAGGAAAAATGACTTTGGAGAGGTTTAGAGTATGTCTTATGGCAGGGATGGCCCCAGAGCTACCTGGCTTTGTAGGCTGTCTGTTTCAGCAGGTGGGAATTGGTAAATGTAAGAAGTGCCAGAAACAGGCCCAGTGTGAAAGTCTAGGTAGTATCTCCAACACAAGGAAGTAGCAGATGTCTCGGTGAGCTTATGGAGATACCACTTGATTATACTTTCCTAGATTTGGGAATTTCCTAAGCCAAAAAATACAATAATAGAGGGGGCTGAGCAGGGGAAGCAACATCTGGTTTCTCTTTCTCTGTGACAAGGCTCTGAAAGAAGGCTTCCTTTATCTATTTTTTCACAACACCTGCGTCTCAGTAATTGCCCTGCTAGAAACTAGAACAACCTGACACTATTTTTACACAGAGCGTGGAAGTACTTAATATGTAAGTTATATGAAAGAAGATCTGACTGGGAGGAAGCTGAAGGAAAAGCAGGAAGATAAAGAGGGTGTAAGATAAAAGGGATACATGGCTTTTTATGGTATTTTTATTCTTAATTACTCTTTCCGATACTTCTCCCTTCCAGCATCTCAACATGCAAGCTAAATCTATTTTACCCTGTGTGAATGCCCGCAAAGTTTGATGTACATTTCATTTCTATACACACCTATTTCTCCAAACAACCCTAGGCTAACATTTTGTGTTAGTGTAGAATTTGCCCAAGAAAATAAAGTAAGCTTTGGCAAGGAAAAATAGGAATTTAATGGTATAATAGCAGTGTAAGTTTAAAGGCATAAATTGATGGTTCACATAAGGATTATAAGACATTTTGGTTGCAGGCTGTTAGCCATGCTACCAGTACACTAGAGAAGCCTAGCTTGCAGTTGTCAGCATTCCAGAGTTTCACCCACTAAGTCATTAATTTGTTCTCATGTCTGGAAGATTTAGCATGCCACTGTAGTTTCTTGCATAATCATTTTATTATATTAAAAAAAATGTAGCTAAAATGGGTTCTGATAATAAAAACCCCAAATATATGAGACTCTGTTTCTTCTGTTGAATGACAAAATCAATTATAGTTGTGTTTGTATGTTCAGCTGGTTTAAAAGCAAAAATTTCATGCAGATTTGAAAGCCCAATGAAAAATCAAAGTGAAAAATATCACACATTGAAAGATACAAGCAACCTCGTTTCCTATGAAAGTCTGAAGCTGAACATAAAAGAAAGTATTGCTGATTGTCATATGAAAAAAAAATGGACCCTGCTGTATTATCTCATAAAGTACATTTTTCCAGTTTCCAGGAGGAACAGATTAAGACATTTGAACACCTCAGCTAGACTTCTTAGAGATTGGCTTGAAGTTACTGAACATATGGTGTTTTGAGTAAACAGAGAGCCACTAAAATGATATTTGAAATCTTTTAGAATATATATGCCAATCAAATTCTCACCAGGATCTGACACTGTTGCATGGAGCTAGATCATGTAAATACTGCTAAACCAGATCTAAAAAAGGAAACAACTAGCCAGAGCTAATTCTCTGGGTTCTTTCTATAGTCAAGGAGTTAAGGAGGTAAATTCATTACACTTAATTTAGAAGCCTGTGTTGGAATTAAATGACTCTTCAGCTGCCTGAAGATTCTGATTATGATGGGAATTAGCTGGCTAGCCAAGGATGTATGCTTTAACTCTGAAATAAAGTGAGTTAGGTGAGACAAATCCTATCCCAAAGATATTACTTTCCTGCAGTGTGATCTGGGTGGAATTGTAGTCAAAGCAGCATTTTTGATAATCAACAATTGTGACCCAGAGTGAACTGCAAAGAAAAATCTTCAGGATAAGTGGGAAAAATACAGGACAGTGAATGGATTCTGATGGTTTTCCAGGGAGCTGTGCTATTGAAGCATCTGAAAACTGCTGGAGAAGTTTGTGTGTAGGAACTGCCAGACAGCAATTAAGCCCAGCAGCACAGGCTGTTTGTTGTCGAGACTGAAGCATATGAGTTGAGTACACCCTGTTCTAGAGGGAGTTCATGGGCTGGCTGTTTTGCTTTTGTTGAAAAAAAAAAAAAATCCCAAGATGAAGAAAATACCCAGAGCTGTGCTTTCCTTTTTCCTTTGTGATCGTCTCTAAGTGTTAGGCGGAACTGGGATTCCACTCAAAGTGGTTTAAGGGCAGGCTGATCTGTGCTATAAGGCTGCATTGGCAGCAGGGGCTAACATTATTGCTATTAAAGAGGTGTTCTCAACAACTGCAGTGGTGGCAGATTTAGGCCTGTGTTGAAGTTCACTGTTGACAGAAATTAGGACAACTGTAATGGATGTTCTGTTTGTGTGAAATGTTCAGGAGGACATGATTTGGGGAAGAGGAGGAAACCTAAAATATTATCAATATTTAGCATATCTTTTCCTTTCCCCCCCTTCAAACCTAGCTGTTTCTATCAGTGACCTACATGTAGGAGTTCTTCAGATAGAGGGATGAATGCTTGTGTGTTTTAAAACCTTCTCTTATCATCAGGCTTACAGAAAACAAATTCTCGTTTAAGACAATACCTGTGCTCTGCATCCATAGAGGCACAGTGGCAATGTATCAAATTAGATTATTTTTCTATGCCCGTCTCTTTCAAGTGGTCAGGATTTGATGCATATCAGCACTTTGGAGAGGATTTATGAGAGAGGAAGAATGTGGGAAACAAATAGTTGATATGCCTCAGATTATGAAATGTCTGCGTACGTAATGTAAAATATTTTTTGGTTTTATTTATCACCTTCCTTGAAAACACAATAATCCAATCAGGACTAATAGTTTGATGTCATTGGTTTGGCAAGCTAACACACTACCTAATTCCTTGTTTCTTTCTGGGATGACTGAAAAAAATGGCAAAAAGCCAAGCTCAGAAGCAACCTATCTCACCCTTGGTGTGTTAGACCCTCTCAGTGTGTTAGACCCTCTCAATTGGACTTTGGACTAGAATACAGCAGAGATTACTTTTGTGTTGCTGATGGATGATTTCTTAGTAATAGCTCATAGACAGATTTTTTTCTGTCCAAGGATATTTGACATTGTGAATAACGCATTGCAGCTGATATGCCTTGAAGATCTTGTAAAGATGTAAGCAAATCATATGGATTGTGTCCAGCTGCAGTGACTGAACTGTAATGCATAACTACAACTCTTCTCCTGGTATTCTTCTTTGTACAAAGCCTGCAAAATGCTGTCCTCACTCCTGTCTTGGTATGAGCATGAAGAGAAAATTAACTGTCCCTTAGCACGTATGAGCATCCGTCCTTTGCGTTCAACTCAGAAAATATAAAACTTCTGACTACTCCTGTAACTAAGTTAAAAAAACAAAAAAAACTTCATTGAAAAACTTCAGGCTTAAACAATCTGGCAAAATAAAAGGAGAGAGGGAAAGCTAACATTTTGAAGACTAGGTAATACATAACATCATCAATTGCCCATGAAACTTTTCCAAATGCTCTTCATGTGGGTTTTCATTCCAATACTCTTCAAATGGGGTCTTCACTTTTTTTCCTTAAATCATGGATGATCAAGTAGTGGCGACTTCCAAAATGTTTCCTCCCTCCTCTTAGCAGATGTTCTGTGGACAAATAATATTTTGATAGTGTTCTAACACATCTTTAGGTCAGGTTATATTCTGCTTTCAGATTGAAAATCTGGTCCCCAGAATGTCAAACTACCTTTTTAAGTTCCTTGGGCAAAGGCTGGCCATCACTATTACCCTCAGCTCACCTTCTTGGTTTCCCTTAAGTATGGGATTAGGTGGTAAATCAACCTTTATAGGGCCTAAGGGGAGGAATCTTTCATTCTTTTTGTAACCAAAACCTACCATGGCATCAAGCATTCATCCATGGGGAGGAATGAATTTGGAGACAAAATATTCAGATGTTCAACTCTTTGTTTCATAATTGTCTCTTAGAGATCAGGCTTGCTGTAAATCATGTTGAAACTGATTTGAATAATCCACCTATACTTAACAATAATTAGCCTAGGAAGAAGCCAAAGTTGTCCTTAGCCAAGGAATAGTGGAAGAGAGACTCATGAAACTGCAAATGTGGGCTGAATAAGAGGTTTATGGTACAGGTCATAAATGTTATTTGGGCCAATATATTGCCCAGACTCTGGATGGCATCACTTTGTTATCCTGTGTGGGCTGTAAGGCTTATAATCCTGTGCTCATCCTCTTCTTTCAGAATCAGATGCTTAGCTGCATGCAGTTTTTTGTCCTCAGAGAAAAAAATCTAGATAACAATATCTAGAGAGCTCATAACAATGTACATAACAGTATCTGGATGGAGTAAAATCCCCCAAATATCAACAAAATTCCTGTTGGCTTCATCAGAACTGCACATGAAATTACAATTTTATCTGATGAATCACTCTTTCTCCATTGCTTTGTTACACTTCAGAAGATTAGATACTCCAAGGAACTTTTTTTTTACCTGTTGCTTAAATGCATTTTTCACAGTAAAGATCAGAAGATCATGTAAAGGTGTGGTTGTAGTTTACAATGATAATTTATTAGTGCAATCATTCATATTATGTTTCCTTGCCATATCGTTATGGCATGGAGTGATGCTATCAAAGCATTACAGATTCAACTAAGCAAACATTTTGAATACATTTGGGAACTTTAAAAGCTAACTGCATGGTTATGCTCTGAATCCTATGTGAGTCTGAGATTGAAACCCTTGCCTGAGATTAATGAAAGGGGCCTGCCTTCCTCCCTTCTCTCCTGCCCCAGTTTTGGCCTCTGAAGTTTAGTTTTGGGTCTAGTATAAAAAGATAAATGTTGAAGAGCACGGAAAACCAATAAACTAGGTTATGTTAATTCTAAACTGTAATGGAATGAAAGCAAACAAGGGATGATTCAAAATTGTGTTGATTTTGTGAATGGGTTTAACTGGAAGGTAGCTTATTTTTCTGCCCTTCTGGCATGAATTTGCTGTAAAAAAAAGAAGCGATTTACTAGGGGACTAAAATGAGATGTCCCTCATGTAGCAGGGTAACAGCTATATTTTTTTCACTCTTGCATGATCTTTGCCCTACATTGTTCCTCTTGTTGCAACACAGATTTCCCAGGAGCAATGTGCAAAGTTTGCCTCCTCTTGCACAAAACCTAACTCCTTTTTCAATATTCTTGAGGTTTTATCCAGTCATATATAAGGAATTATTTCTATTACCACCAAATCCTCGAAGAGAACCATTGTGAAAAACTGTTCAAAGCCCAGGGTGAGCTTTTCAAAGTATGTGCTTTTACAGGGAGTTGGATTCATATCATCTCATGATGCGTCTTTGAAACTGTCCCCCATATGACTAAGACCATGTGTGAGACTCTGTGCCTAATTTGTGAGCAGTCATAATGATGGTACAGTAATAGGCATGCAACTGAGCCTGCGTTTTGTTCATAACTCCAAGTGCCTTTAGCTGAATTTTCAAAGAGGCTGAATTCTCACATCTCCGACTACTTCAGTGGAGCTGTAGGTGCTCTGGGACTGAAAATCAAGCTACTGACATACTGAAAAATTAAAGCTGAGGTATGAATGAGTCAATCAAACATCTACTGTTCATTCGTAAGTCAGACTTACGAACTGAGTCTTTCTGAGTTTAATGGAGGCTGCCGCCTTCATCTTTCAGGAGATTGTCAGTTCAAGAGTTCCCTCTTTTTGTCACCTCACCACCCAAACTTTAGTCTTACATAAGTGATATTTTCTATTCACAGGTCACTGCTGCATTTTATTTATTGGTCTGGGTATCTGGTAATTTCAAAGCTTGGTTGATGTGCTATTTTTTCATCTTCACACTGTATGTCTACATGCAACACTTTTGATTAAGGGTTTTTTTGGATGCTCTGTTGACTGAGCCATGATCAATCACATCCTCAAGGCTGATATTCACTTTTAATACATAGAAACAAAAATGAATAAAACTTTGTATCACATACTGTGAGTATTCATACATGTTCACACTTATGCATGTGTATAGTTCCATTAACTTATTGGCCATACTGCTATGTATGATCAAACAGGTATTTTCATGCTTGCAGGAGAAAGCATTTTTTTTTCCTCTCGTTCCAACCTTTATACATCATGTTATACTTCAAAAACATCATGATATTGGCTGAAAAAAATGGGGCTTTAAAAAAAATGTACATTCTTTTTACTTGCCTTCTGATTTTTGATCTTTTATCTTCAGCTTGGCGATGTTTTCAAAACTCCTCTTTACAACAGTGAAGGCTAAGAGCATCTGGGTTTTTAATTTAAAGGACGAATGAAATCCTTACATAAACATATCATTGAATAACCCACCAAATAAACAGCGGAAAATAAAATTATGAGCCAGGGGTAGAAGAGCCTTAGAGAGAGCAACCTATAAACATAAAAGAATATATTTTTATCAGTTTAAAGCTTAGAGGCACTGAAGAAAAAACTCTTGAAAGATGTGAATTTTTGAGACAATGGAGTTCCAGGAGTCTCTCTTCCTTGCAATGCTTAATTTTGACCCACTATCAACCAAATCTGAACTTCACTTGGCCAAGAACTTAATATCTGGATTCTTGCAGGCACTAAAGGGTTATTGATGAGTAGGTGGAGGAATTTTGTGTTGCTTGGTTATATATGTTGGTGTTTTTCACTGCAGTAGCTGTAGCTGTTTGCGAGGCTGTCTGTAACCACCTCATTGGAGGGTGAATTTTCCTGCCCTGCCATTGCCTTTGATTGTCGTAAAGCACCCATCCACTGTGAAGAAAACAGCAGTGCTTAAGCGTAGTCTATTCAAGTATATTCAAAATACGTTATTTTTAGCATTATTGTTAATATGAAATGTTCCACCAACCAGCTGGAATTATGCAAATCCTAGCACATGCGTTCCTCACTAATCTGCACTCTTGGATGTACTCTTTACATTCATTTCATTTTATGAATGTCTTTCCAGCATACTTCCCTACAATAGGAGATTGAAAAGCCTGCAATTTTCTTCTTGCCTGATTCTCCCATTGGGTTTTGTTAGTATTCAAAAAAATAAATTGACGCATTTTTTATTTTTTTTTAATATTTTTTTTTGTCCAGATTGAGGAAAAAATCAACCTGCCAGCACGGATGAGTGGGGAAAAAGGGAGAAAAGGGAAGGCTCACAAACTGCAAAATCTGAGTTCTTTAGGTGGTTCTTTGTTGTCTCACTGTTTGCAGAAGAGACACAAATTAAGACAGTCGTGGAAGGAGCTCTGAAAGTCTGAGAACTTTTTCAGTAATTTGACTTTGAGCCAAAAGGCTTATAACCTCTGTCACTTTCCCTGGTATTACCAGCAAAATATTGTGTGTTTTGGGACAATTTCTAGATGGGAAGGAAAGGAAGAAGTGATGGGTCTGTGGTGTTGGCCTGATTCACCTGTACCATGTTTGTGGATCAGGAGGACGCGGCCATGGCCTTTGCCATCCTCATCATCCTAGCATCCTTGCTGTAGAGATAATGCACAGCCTCTGTTGCACATTTCTCCTTCCTGCCTGGGGCGCTTGGCCTTTGGGAAGCTTTGTGTGTGTGTCCTGTTCCTCATGTGCCTTTTCGTCCCTGTTGATTTATGGAACAGGCCTTCAGTGCCTTCTGGCATCATCGTAAGCACAGCTGTGGGAAAGGTTTCTGTGGGGCCCTGGTCCACCTGCTGCTGCAGCAGTTAGCAGTTCCTTGCGCTCTAGCAGATTTCCTGGGGAGCTGGAGGATTTGTCCCAGAGGTGAGCAGCCTTGTTCCCTGGTTTGAATTCCCATGGTTAAATGACATTCTAAATCTCTGTTATATCTTCACCTTGTAATTTGTCTGTTTTAAAGCTTTTTTAGAAAACTCATTCAATTTTAAAAACTTATTTACACCTCTAGTTCACCTTGTCTTCCTATAAAGGTCTTTTCAAACCTGGTAACTTCAATAATTTGTTGTGTCTCTGTGTTTTTGCTGAACTTGTGATTTCCAAATTGAATTGGTACAAGGTTTATTTGCTGCTGCTGTTTTAGTTTTCCGCAATGGAAGATAAAACACACAGCAAGATAGGATTTTTCAGGTTTTTTTTCTGACTAAAATAATAAACTAGCTCCAATTGCTCCTAACCAAAAGCTGGTGATGCATTTCATATTAGCTCTTCTGGGGCAGAAGTGATCCACCCTGTGTGCTTGCAGACTGCCTAGCACCTCTGGGTCCTACACAAAAACTCTGATGGATACTGGGATTTTTCATTGCAAGATTCTTACCTTGCCTGAGGTCATCTCTTTTGTTAAGCAAGAAGGGACATTTAGAGTTTTCACTGTGCACAAGAGATTTCTCACTTCTCTAACAAAAACAAACTTGCAGTTTTGATGGCTTAGACACATGGTCTTCCATATCAGCCTAGAGCTCCAAGAAGTGATAGGGGTTTATTTCTTAATTTCTTCAGTCAGCTCTGCTTCCCAACTACTAGTTACGCCACTTGTTTTTATCCATTTAGGACCTGATTCTGATCCGTGGTTACAAACACTGTTTACTTAAACAAATGGAAGCTTCATTGAGCTACTGTTCGAAGAAGGTGAAAAGGAAGATCACTCTGTTAACTCGTATGAAAACTTCCCTAAAACTGACCTTTATATTGCTTGTTCAGTATTTATCAGTCTTTTGTAAACATTATGTGTGGGCAGCTCAGTCTTCCTTAATTTAAATGAGATTGTTTGATTGAGACTTATTGATGAGTTGACCAGGGCACATCTGAATGCTGATTTTAAGTATTCTGGCACTGGAACTATTTCCTACGGTGTAATGGTAACCATAAGTGTTAACCCCATAGGCTAATAATATAATACTATGATTGCTTTACAACCACAGCTAATTTTTTTATTATTCATTCCTTTTACCCAGGAGCTTGCATTGGAAAACAATCTGTCCTCTTAATTTGATATGGTTCCTAGTTTCCTAATGTTTTGATAACGTTGCAAAATATTCAGAATTATGGCTGTCCCCGTGACCTCTGTTTCATGCTGAATAGCTCTTGATTTAAGTGATGTTGTTCTGAATAGCTTTCAGACTTTCCTAGACCCAGAGTTTAACTAATTATGCCATAATTAGTAGTATCATATGAGCATAATTAGGTGTATCAAACTCCAAATGAGTTGTGTGAAACAGAAAGGTGTATCAGATGTTTTCTGAACTGTAGGAACTTAAGCATTTCAAACATAGTAAAGTGAATGAAGGAATGGCAGTTGAGTTTAGATAGATTTCTAAAACACTTCTGTCTCCCTTAGGTCAATCTTCTGCTTTGGATCCCCACATTCTGTAGGAAAGAAGTAATTCTTTGCCTGTATCCATTTAATGGCTGGTACCGTGGAGTCCACATCACTGATTAAAGCTTCTGTGTGGTATTGCTGTGCAAATGAGAAATACCTCACACAAAGCGTAGGCAAGATTTATTGGGAATAGTGTGGAACTGGCAGCAGTACCTCTTTGCTGGCACTGATGTAATATTATATATTGTTTTTCACAAACACACCTTCTGATAGCTGTTTTAAATAATTTTCATAGACAACTCAAAAATCTGCAAGATGAATACTTTAGCATTTACCGATCAGGGCAATAACTTTTCACTCAACTGGTGTGAGATTTCTTTTTTTTCTGGGTGCATTCCAGTCGTAGTGATTTCCTCTGTGGGGTTTATATCGTGCTTGTAGTAAGGTAAATGCTGAGTGGCCCAAAGCATCCTCTTTTCAAAACAGGAATACAGCTCGTCCAGCATAAGGCAAGATTCAGCAAGGTTCCTGCCTGGTATAACCTTTCTATATGGAGAAAATTCCTCCATGCGGAAAAAGCTTTTTTCACAAGAATCTGTTGTACAAAGTGTATTTTTTTTAATTGAGCGGGTGAAATAGGGGCATAGCTCTTTCAGGAAACTTCCTAATTCAAGAACCCGAGTTGCCACAGGTTAATCATATATGATAAAATAATATTTCCCAATGTCTTATTCCATCTGTAAAGTGTAAGCAGTCTTAAAAAGAAGCAACAGCGCATGGGACTCTTTAGAAGTCAACACAGATTCAGCAAATCTGACAATAGGACTGGAGAAATGAAATGTGTTTCTAAAACATTTTTCTGATGGTGAGAGATTGTCACAAATTGGGGAGAGGTGGCTACGAGTAAAATGACGAAAAGAAAAAGAGAGGAGGAAAGAAGAAGACTGAGGAGAGATTTTCTTTGAAACATCCCACATTTCATTTTGCATAGTGTGCACACACCCCTTTTCCTGATCCTGTTTGCGATGTCTGGACTCTGAAGCAGAGACGACTTCCTAAAAAAGGAAGCAATGGCTTCACCCTTACACATAGGCTACAGCTTATAGGATCTAAGGGGCTGAGTGATCTCTGCACCCCTCTGGCCTGCACACCTGCCCTTGAAGAGCTGACCCATGCTCCAGGTCTTGCGCTGGTAGGGAGCTGGAGGGAACTGGAGGACTCAGGGCTCCAGGCCTCTCCACAGCCTGCAAACTTTTTAAGGACTTGCTCTTTTCCCACACTGCTTTTGTTGCTGCTGTTGTACATAGAATGAGCATCAGAGGCTTTAGATGCTTTTAAAATGCAACTCAAATACTCTAAAGAAAAGTCTGGTACAGTCATGGATTAGAATTTAAATCCATTTCAATAGAAAAGACTCCAGGCAATCATCAATTCGGTTTCAATACGAAGCAAATGGATGCTGAGACATTTAGAGGCAGTGAAGGAAAGCAATACCATTTTGCCACGGGGTCAAGTAGAAATAAAACTGTTTGCCTCTGTCTTAAGAAATGTTGACAGATTTCAACACCCCTAGGGAAGGAGTGGTAGACGATGGATATAGCAGAAAGAAACTTGTCTTAAGCAATAAGTTGAAGCCCACCAAAAAGTGGTTGCCTAGTGATGGTGCTTTGTGCGATCCAACAAAATTATGCTGGGAACTTTAGAAGTGAATTGATGCAGTCTCCAAAGAGGGGAGGTTTTCAGTTGCAGGCAGCTTTTAACAATGTGACTGGACTAGTGTTCAGAGATGGAGGGCCAACTTCATGGCCTCAGATACTCATCCAAATCCAGACAGCACCGGAAGATGTGAATAACTTTGTTTTTAAGTGGATCTGCTTTTCTATAGAAAGTTGCTTTGACACCCATGTTTTTGATGGATCTCTAGTCCCTAGCATTTGTTATCATCTTTTACCTGTACGATTTATTCTGTCTTTTCATTGCCACAGCTGTGCTTGTTGGCACAGGTTTTTATTTAGAAATAGGGAAAATGGCAGGGTCCATGGCTCAACCTGCTCCTTCTGTTCCTTTATTCCCCCACGTGGAAGCAGAGACAAAATTAAATTGCAGAGCATCAGAATTGCTGAAGAGCAAAGTGCTAAAGCAAGATTATAATTGATACAGAACAAAGTTACCGTATGGTGGAGTGATGTTATGCCAAATATTTTTGCAGCCTTTCTAAAAGTGGGAGCATAACTTTGCAAACAACTAGGAAATGCCTACAAATTGCCTGATGTGAATTGCTTTTTTTTGTTAAGCAATTTTTTTTTGAGAACAGAATGGTTTTGCTTGATTTTAGAAGTTAATTTGATATAATGCAATTGATGTAAATCATGTAGTTAGCTTGATTTATGTCATTTGTCCTAGCAACAATTTGTTTATAAACCAAGCCCAAAGTATCTTTCTTAACACGAAAAGTGCTTTTCTGACAACTGCTGCTGTGAAGTAGAATACATATTGCCAAGCAAACAACATTTCAATTGTATTTTTGATTTCTTTATGGGTTGGGGTAAGGGAAAGACTTGGATTATTAATTACAGAACTGTGTCATTTTGTGGTAATTTCTTAGCAGATTTGGGAATTTCATTTTCTGAAAAAAAAAAAAGCTATTATGTTCAAAAGACATTTGGAGAAATAGAATGGTGTTTTCTCACTAATGTATTTCCAGTAAGCATGGAGATTTAATGATTTTCAGGGATCTATAATTGTATGCTGACAGTCCCTCCACTGAGGGAAGACCACTCTACTGAGGAACAATTGTCCCACATGTGGATGATTCAGGATTCCTTTTGCAAGAGATTTTGTGGCTTCTGTGGGCATTTGTGATGGCATTTTAAAGTATCATGTACCAGTCTTAAGGCAGTGACATTCACTAGATGGTTCTTTCTCAGGATTCTCTTCCAGTGAATCTGTAGCAATTTCTCTGGGATCAATGACATTACACTGGTATAAAACTGCTGTAAGAGGAAAACCAGATTAGATGCATGCAGTTACTTTTACATTATGCCTTTCTATTGTCATCAGCAAAGGCACACTATATATTTAAATGTTCTAAGTACTTGAAAAAATGACTGTTTTTTTTTCATACAGAGTGCTTTGAATAACACATCTAGTAGGTGTTAGTTTAGGAATCTCTGAAAAGCAGTGAATGAACAAACAGCTTAGAGCTCCTGCTCCGTACTCTATGTATGTAGGTCTTCTGAAGGGCTCCAGTAGCAACAACATGCAGTATGCTCGCAGTCACACCTCTCTTTTCCATATGCACAAAGCTGCCATATGTTTCTTCAGTTTTTCTGTCAGCTTTGCTGTTCTTGTTCCTGTTAAATGCAGAGCCTGGAAGCTAGATGTGATTTGCCTCTGGAGCAGGACAGAAGTAGTAAATGTGACCCTCTGTGAGGGAAACTCATTATGTGAAAAGGCTGCCCAGTGGCATAAATCAGCCCCCGTGGAGTTTGGGAGGAGTGTTTCACACCCTTGAATCTCTGCCAATGCTAGTTAAACTAAGAGTCAGTTATAAGCCTGTTGCATACATGCTTTTCCTAAAGAAATATTTGGGTTTGTTTCCCCCCACCCCCCCAAGAATACTGTGTCCTGTCCCATTGAATAGACCAAATCCCATTCCACTATACGGATAAATTGAGTAATTTGGTTTCTTGCATTCTTGAGACACTGTCTTCTTGCTGTGCTGCCTCAGCCCCTTTCTCTGGGGAGCTATCACAAAACTCCAGCTAATGCAAGTTAGGAAAGCAAAGTTGCTGGCAGGGCTAGTTCCTAGGGTTGTTACTGTCCCCAAATTCTGACTCCATCCAAAATCCCGACGATGCAGTTCATTTGGCTCAGGGCAAGCACACACTTTGTTATACATAACACAGACATGATTACATTTTCCATTTGGTAAAGTCATAGTGTAGCTCCAAGTCTGCTAAAAATAGAGACATGATTCAAGCTGCAAACAAGATGGAAGGATTTCAAATGGCTCCATTACACATAGAGCAAGCATAGTGAAATTAATAGGAAAAAGCTGGTTTGGGGACAAGGACTGTGCTCCCTTTTTCTAAGCAGATGCATAGTCCTGAAGCTGTGCAAATCAAGAGTTACACTGTTGCAAGTAGAAAGAGTCTGATTTACTTAAAATGCAGGCTGTTGCAGGCTTTACTGTCCTGAAATGACAGAGCAAAAGAAACAATTTCTCTTAACTCACTGACCCATTTGTTTATCTGCTGAGTTGCCAAATATGCATTTACAACAGATGTTTGCATGCATAGTGTGTCTACCTACTGCATGCTTTTGCATCTTTTCTTAGGAGGCTGTAGACTTAGGAGGCTTTCTTAGGAGGCTATAGACTGAGGCTATTTTAATTGCTAGTTTTGCACTCTCTGTCCCGTTACCCATAGCAGCCTCACTGACCTCTGCAAAAGGCTATGTACAATTTAATTGCAGTTATTACTCTTTAGGCTAGGAGCATGTGAATAGGCTGTTCTTCTTGTCTCTTGGTGCAAGGGTCCAATATGCCAAATATGGTTTAATGGATAAATAAGAACTGCATCTGTCAGGCCAGAATATCAAAGCCTTTTAAAGTGATGCCAACATTAGTTTTACAGGGAGAAATACTGGGGGAGAGACATTACTGTTTGTTCAAAACAAGGGCTGAAGAAGAATTGTGAGTGGCAAGTTCCAGGCTCTTAAAAAAGAAGAGATGCTCCTTAAAAGGCACTCCTGGTTTGCATGTTCAGGTGTTAGGACAATAGACTCTTGTGTCTCAGAAATTCCAGATCCCACTTGGGGATCTGTCTGGGCTATTTGTGTGGTCTAAAGCCTCTAAAATGAGGATATTAGCCATGCCCTAGTCTAGAGGTCTGAGGAGGTTAAATTCAGGTAGGAAAGGAAAAGGAGATGTCTGCATCTTGTTATGGATGTGAAGCTAGAATACAGGTTTGGTGGGCTTTTTGTACCAGAAAAAAATGTAGAATCATAGGATTATTTGGGTCAGAAGGTACCTTAAAGATCATCTTGTTCCACTCCCTTTGCTGTGGGCAGGGACATCTTCAGCTAAATCAGGTTGCTCAAAGCCCCACCAAACCTGTATTCTAGCTTCACATCTTGCTTCAAAGGATGGAGCATCCTCAACTTCTCTGGGCATGATTTCAGTGCATTTCTAGGCATTCTTTCATTGTCTCACCCTCACAGTGGATAATTGCTTTCTAATCTAAATTTATGCTCAGTTTAAAACCATCACTGCTTGTCTTACTGTTACATGCCCTTGTAAAAATCCCTCTCCAGATATCTTGCAGGCCTCCTCTAGAGACTGGAAGGTGCTCTAAGGTTTCTCTTGAAGCATTCGCTTCTCCAGGCTGAAATGTAGTCTTTACTTTCTGCATAAGGCTTTGGAAGTTTTAAAATGAACTGGACAGAGATCTGGAATTTTTAGGATGATAGGACATAGCTTCAAGTTGTACCAGGAAAGATTCAGATAGACATCAGAAGGAATTTCTTCATGGAAAGAGTTGTTAAACAATGGCATGATGTGCTCAGGGAGGTGGTAGACAATCACCATCCCTGGAGGTGTTCAAGAAACGACTGAATGTGGCACTTGGTCTTGGTGTATGCCATGGTCTGGTTGACATGGTGGTGATCAGTCAAAGGTTGGACTGGATGATCTCAGAGGTGTGTTCCAAACTGAATGATTCTGTGATTTTCCCAAGAATGAGAAGAAGATTCCGTCCTCTCACTCTCTCCAGTGTGTTGTTCTGCATTGCTGTTGTCATCTCCCCTTAGGATCTGCAGATCCTGGTGAGGGAAGTGATTTGCTTAAAGTAAAATATACCTTAGGTAAAAAGTAGCTTGTAAAGTAGCATATTTATATAGATGTAATCATGGTATCCTATGGATAATAGCAAACATTATGCTTTCTGCATAATAAATATTTTAAAATTGGGTATGTATTTCTGTAGTATCAAATATTTGAGTTTTCACAAAGATAAAGTTCTCTGCTAAGATTTTGATACATCAAAATAATATTCATAGATGCTGCTGTTCGTAAGTGGTCAAGTATAATCAGTGTGCTTTTAGAGATGTTATGTTAATTTCTTCACTCAGTTCATAGTAGTTTTGGTGTTAAAAGAAAACAATAAGAAAAGCAAAAATGTAAATATTCCAATTTAGATACCTGTTATTTATTTCCTCATTGATGCACATGAATAAAAACTATATGAACAGAAAAAGGAAAAAAAAAAAAAAAGCCCAAAAACATAGAACAATGTTCTGCAGCGCAGAACAAGGTTTCTTGTTGGAACTTTAATAAGACCTATTGGTTTCTGGTTTGTGCCAAGGCTCAGGTTATGACCAAGCCTGACTCCTTGCTGTTCCTGTGGCCCAGCAGTGCCTCACTCTGCCTGTGTAATTATCCATTTTTTCCTATCCTGCTCATGCTTGTGTCAACTTGGCTCCCGAGAGCCTCTGCTCTACCTGGAGTACAATGCCTTGTTCTTTCAGTCTCACCTGCTTGTACAGAGGATCTCCTGAGCGTGGCTGACACAGCAGACACCACCAGGCACCCCACCACACTTGTAAAACACAGACTGGTGTCAAACTAATAAATTTGCTCAGAGGGTAGACCTACGTGTTATTTGGTTGATCACAAGGACACCAACTGGAGAGTGTTAGTGTGGGGAGTCACACCAGTTTGAAACTGGGTTTAAATGCCAAAAGTTTGGTGGTTTGCAGGGCTGCATTTCTTCATTCTCAAAGAACCTGCAGGAAAGCACAGTCTGTCTGCTCTGCTGCCACAGGGCCTTTGCCTTACTGTGTGCTGCCTTTGGAGTTTGAATTGTTTGTTGAGTTACAGGGACATTGCAAAATCCAGATTAAAATAAACACCAAGTGTTGTTCCATTTGATCTTGTAATTTCCTGTTGCTCACAGTAGATAATGATGGAATAATTTGTTACTATGTTTGAACTTTGCTGTATTGTGAATTCTCCTAATCTAGTTTAGCCCATAGGTCATTCATGGGGAAAGAGCAAAAAAATTTCCAATAACTCTCTTGTTTCTCTTTTAAAGAATGTTGAACCTGGTTCTGTGCTTGAAAGCAATTAGTATTGAGACTGCTAAGAATAAATTGCTGATACCCTAGAATCCTCTTAATTGCTATGCTGATCAATGACATGCCTGCTTAATTGGGATGATTGGCAGACAACTAATCCTGTGCAATGCATTTCAATTACTCCAAACAATATACTAATGGCCTACCTCTGTTTAAATGACACATCTCCTGTTGTCTTCTGCTGCTGTAAGCTTTTCATAAGAGCTGTAGAGAGAAAGATGGAAGCTTGAGAGGAGGCATATCCTGCTTATGCACCTCCTTGCTTTCTTGCTGTTCTTCTCCCACTTCTACATCACTCAGCTTTATCCCAGATATTTAATACAAAATTATTGTGTGTACTTTAAACACAATTCACAAACTACAGTGAAGTACTTTCCCTCATCTTTGATACCCAGAAGAACCACTTAATTGGTTGTTTTCTGTTTACACTGGGTTCTTTGTGCTAACCAGAGTGTGCTGCTACGTGTAGCTTCTCACTTTGTTTTCTAATTGTATAAAAATGTGTAATTGGACAAGCCAAGGTCTTAACTATTATAAAAGAATACTAATCAGGTATATTACTGTTCTCTTGTTATTAGGGGAGCTCATTTAAAAATGTCAGTGTTTTAATGATGAAAGAGAAAGTTGTTTAAAAAAAATGCTTTTCATTTTAATTAGCTCTAATTAGAAGACTAATAGATTTTAAGGACTGAAGGAGTCATTGTGATCTTTAGGGCTAGCTCCACATGACACAGTGACATAAAAGATACCATATCCAGCCTCTGATGGTACATTAGTGTGCATGCAGCAGACATCTGCTGCTTCCTGGTCATCTAGATGTGTTCTTCTGTCAAGAGGGAGGATGTGATTTTCACCTCTTAAGTAAGATATCTAAACCAGTTGAAATTGACTGAAAGAGACTAAAAAGAACCATAGACTAAAAGGGGGATTGAGAATGACTAGGTCCATATGGTGGATATCAAGCTACAGATTAGATTAATCCCACTGTGTGTCATATATCTCACAGACAGTGAAATAAAGAGTGCTTCAACAGCCACTGCCATAGCTTGAAGGTGTCTGAAGTTACTCACAGAGTATTTGTCCCTGAGACTCCGCATGCTGCTGTTCTCTCTAGTGCAAGTGGCCAGGGCTGCTTTTGTCTGACAAAACATTTTCATACTGAAACAGTGGAAAGCCTTCACTGAAGGAAAGCCCCTTGATTGTGCAGGTCCTTTGACAGGAAGCTGAGGGACTTGGTGATGTGGGATTACATGCTGGTAGCTCCTCTGCTTGGGTAAAAAGGATCTGGGATTATATGGTTCACATTTATTCAGGTAAGAGGCAGCTCCTTGGCTTTTACTTTATACCTGAGCCATGTGCTCCTAAACCTCTTGTTGGCTACCACCCTGTAGGTTTGCTGGCTTCCCCCTGACACAGGCTGGTACAACCTGGTTCTTCACAGATTCATAGCATAGTTTGGGTTGGAAGGGACCTTTCAAGGTCAACTCATCCAAATCATCTGCAATGACCAGGGGCATCTTCAACTACAACAGGTTGCTCAGTGTCCTGCCCAACCTGACCTTGAATGTTTTCAGGGATGAGGCATCCACTATACCTCTGGGAAGATTCTTCCCTATGTCTAGTTCACCAAGAGGCAGAAATGGCCATTATCTTTTTAACTCACTGGAGGAAGAAAAGGAGCTATTTTCCATACAAATACGTAATGATCAGGAATACTTTATTTTTTTTTTTTTTTAGTAAGAAAAACAGGTCACTTGCTGTCCCAGTCTGGGTTCGTTCAAACCTCAGTGGCCTGCATCCAAAAAAGCTTCCTTAACTTCAAGGCTGCTGTAATTAAAAATTCATCCCTGCTTTTCTTATTCACTAGTGTTAAAAATCATGAACCACACAGTAGTTGTGTTTGTGTGTGAGAGGAAAGGTACCCTTACTGTTTCTCCTGCCATCCCTCCAGCTCAGCTGGGAAACCTCTCTCTGGTTCCCATTGTTCTCATGAGTCACAGGAAGGATGGTGTCAGTGCTGCCTCCTTCTTGATAGTGTTGCCCAGTTGCTTGCTCTAGGTGTATCATGAGGGTATGGATTGTTTTGGACTGCCTCTTTGAAGTGTTGTCCTGGTTCCAGCCAGGACAGGGTTGATTTTTGCAGTATCCAGGAGGGGCCATGGCTAGGACCTGGAGATTACTCTATATCACCTCAGGTCATTGCTGGGGATGGGGGATGGACCCTCTTCCCTGTCACTGTAGTGTGGCAGAGGGCAGAGGGATTGGGTGTTTTGCCTCTTTCTTTTACCCTCTGTCATTAGTATTCTTGCTGCAACTGTTTGTTTTATTATCTCACTACTGTTCCCAGTAAATTGTTCTTACCTCTTCCTGTTATCTTCAACTTTTGTGCCTCCAGTTCCCCTGTCTATCCTGCTGAGGGAGAGGGGAGGGAGTAAGCAGCAAATGGTTTGGAGACTCTCAGTGGGAGCACTAAACTGTAGAGTACCATTCCTAAATCATGACATGTGTGTGTAGTTCTTCACATGAACAGAGATCCCATACATAGGTCTGGTGTTTGGATTCAGCCTGGCAGAAGGAAGGGACATCAGGTTTAGGATTGAAAGATCCTCCTAGGAAGTCTTCATGTTTTTGGGTTGGTTTTTTTTGTTTGTTCGTTTTGTTTTGTTTTCTCATCCTCGGTTTAATATTCCATCATGATTCTTGACAAACTTATAGCTAAATTATCTGTGCCACACTTCCAGGTCTCACTTACCCAACTCTGTCTTTTCTGCACAGCGAGGAATTTGACACAACCTAATTTGACTCAGTTAAATTCTGCTTTTAGAAATCTTTGTCCTGCCTATTTACTGATGTGCTATGTTAAGTACATAAAGCAATGATCATGTAACTATTTAGCTTTGCTTTGTTAAGTCACAGATCACATAGCTTACATCTTCAGCTTTACAGTAAAAGATAATAGCTCTTGTATATATTATTAATAAATACAATTTTAAAAAATTGCAAATAGAAAAAATGTGTTGATTCTTTATTAGAGATGTTCATTTCTGTGCATCCCTTTCATAAACATTTTATATGCCTACTTGTTTCTGTTTATCCTCTTACTGATGCATTTCTTGATATGTGATTCTTGTAGTGTAATTTGTGATGAACAGGCAAATGCATTGTTTTCACAGCACTTACATATGTGTAAAATAAGTTTTTTTTTTTTTGCTAGGGATTAAACCTCTGGAGAATTGTAAAGACAGACTAAGATTTCTACCTTTGCCACACAGCTTTGCAGCCCCCAGTCTTATTATTGTCTTTATATGTATAATCACTACCCCAGGGACAAGCTTCTTTCCAACTTAGAGAGTGTAGTTGCTGAATCTGTATTTTTGAAGAAATCTTTCATTTCCTGACAGAGTAACTGGAGAAAAAGAGTAAGAAAGAGAAAAGGACAAGTATTTTCTCAGATGCTGATTTGGTGACAAGGGCAGGAGACAGGAGGTTGGAGTATTAATGTGCTCTTTTACGGGAACAGAGGAGAAAAGGGAATAGCAATAAGTAAGAGGAATTTAAAAAAAAAACAAAACCAAAAACACAAACAAAAAACACACCAGAAGGATATTGTGTAGATGTGTAGAAGATAGGACAAAAGGAACAGGGGTGAAGATGAATTTGCTGTGACACTGCAGGGAAGTTGACAGTGGAAGCCAGGGGTGGTTTGCTTGGGAGAAGCACTGGGGCAGAATGAGGGCTGGGATCCTGGAGTAGTCAGGACTTCTTGGGGTGTCAGGGCAGGACACAGCAGCCAGTGCCCACCCCATCTGCCCCTGTCAGGGGCAGAGCAGTTGGGGGACAGTGGGAGCAGTCCCAGCCCTGGTTATTGGGCTGCTCTCTGGGGACAGGGAAGGCACAAGGCTGAGACAGGATGGGCCATTCCCTGGGGTGTTCATGCCACACCCATAGGACAGCAGAGTGTGAACCTGTCTTTGCCTGCCCCTCGTGGTGAGCATGACAGCAGGAAAGATGCAGCTGAACATTGGCCAAAAGCTGTGCTCCATCAGGAAATGCATGGAATCTGCAGAGCAGGCTGCTCCTGATGGGGGACATTGGCCACTGCTAGGACAGAAGAGCACAGAGACAAACTCCTATGCTATAGAGGAATAGCGTGGTCAGCTATCAAGGTTTTTGATTCAACTTTTGTCCTCTGTGATGTTGCAGTCACAAAAGCAGCCATTTCTTTTGCTTGAACTGCTTCTCTGTATAAACTGTGCTAGGTTGTGTGGGCTGGGTATGAGCAGTGAGTGTAAGCCACCAGGATTGGAATTCATGTGCAACAGAAGATGGTCCTAGTGGGAAGGGCAAGTGAGGGTGTGTGGGGAGAAGGAATGGGGGCCTGTGGACTCCTTACATATCTGTGTGTATGCATTGAGTCTACCTAATGCACAGGGAGGGCAATCTTTGAAATGTCTTTCAAAATTCTTCTCTCTGAGGAATGGGACAGCGCTTCAAGCAGACTTTTGATGGCTGTCTTCATGAATAATGCTAATTGCGTCATAATACAAAAAGTTTAAAACTTTAGCTTTAGTACAGTATGAAATGGATGAACAGTGCATCAGAAACATCTGTCAGGTTATAGAATAAAGGCTTAATTAGCATTTTTGTGTGGTGCAGAATAATTCATGCTGGGACATCAAAATTTGTCTTCTCAAATGTATGGGAAAAACACATTTTTTTGGTCTTTCTTGTTATTCTCAGGATGGAGGGAGAGAGAAAACAGAGTTGTGCCATGTTAGCACCAGTGAAAGTCTGCAGGGTGCAATGCAGTAGTATGTGCATCTTCAAAGTGCTTTAGAAATAGGAATTAACACATTGATGTTGCTCTCGGATTCTGTGGCAAGGATAATGCTGCAGTCCTATCCAGAGTTCAAGGGTGTGATTTACAAAAACACTTAAATGACTTTGTAGCACAAATTCAATTCAGTGACACTTAGGATTCTGCTGCCTAAACCCTGTGTTGAGTTGGCACTGAAACAAAGATAGCAGCAAAAAAAGGAAGAGAGAAAGACCTCTCTGAATGATCTGAATTCTGGAAAATCTGTCTCACTGTCACACTGCAGATTCCATGTGTTTCTGTTATTACAGAATTGCATGTATGGCTATAGAGAAAGTAGATGCCTATTCAGTCTGGCAAATGAATTCAATTGCCAAAGACAATAGTTGGAAGGAGAAGTTATCAGTAGGAGGAGGATCTCGAGCAATTCAGAAGAGAAGTTGTAGGTATTTATTCTCCTAGTCTGCTTTTAGCTCTTTCAGCCATCTCTGACTCGTGTGCTGAAGCTGAGTGACTGCCTCCTTTTATTGACTATGCAGAGAACTCCAGTCCTTCACTTTGATCTGTTGAATCATTCCTAAGCTGGATACCTAACATGGGCATGCATACATGATGTGAAAACCTGCCAGAATGTATATTTTTATCAGCAAGGCTGTGTTAAAAAACTGAAACAAATAGATGGAAATCCCTAAATGAAGGTGGGATATCTGAAAAAAACCCCTCAACTTTTCCAGAAGCCATTAGCTTTATGAAAGAATCTCTGAGTGAAATACTATGGCTCATGTCATGCGAATATTAGAGTCATTTTCGAAGGACAAAATAGTCCCTTTGGCCTTAAAATGCATACAAAAATCATTTCAAGTTGCTCTCAAGTCTCTTATACTCTTTATGTTACATGCTGGGCTATAGGGTATAAGGAGCAGAGTGTAGCATATTCATGCTGTGCCTTGTCTCCACTGTGGGAGAGAAGTTTAAGAAAATATAAATAATCAAGAATTTATTAACCCCTTGCTCTCAGTTTTATTGTCCCTCCCCTTTATGTCCTGTAGACACACACAACATTTTAATTGAATCAATTATAAGTATGATGGGCTAGTTAATAGGATTTATATGCTTTGTATATACTTCATAAATTCTGAAGCGCTATAATGCATTACATTTATAGATAAACTATATGAGGAAGCTGGTGAATTGAATAATAGGAAGAATAATAGAAAAACAGTAATTTAAAAACCTATAAACTCCATTAATGTCTGCCCTTCCTTTATTAATTTGTAATAATAATGTCGTGGCTAAATCAATCAAGGATATTACAACAATAGCTGACTTAAAATGTTCACTTCCAAAGAGATTTTTTGTGATGTTATTCTAATTCCACACACTGAGTGAATTAAGGATGGAGTCAGTCAGCTATTGGTCTGTGTTACACCAAACTGATTTTGAGTGGAGCCATATTAGTGTAATTGATAGCAGAATTTGGCCCTGAACTCTCACTTCCCATGGGAGGAAGGAGAGGGGAGAGACACTCCCCAGATTTGCCTGTCATTTTTAAATTTGAGACTTGCGCAGAACGAAAGCCTGAGCCCAAGTACCTCTGTACCCACGGCAGCATCCATAATGCATAAGCTATTAAGTGTTGTGAAGAGTGCTCTGCTTGTTGGATAGCTGCAGAATAACATGGCTAACAGATGTTGTGCTTCTAAAGCAGTTGAACTCCTGAGTGTGTTTTTATCTTCTGATCTGCAGCGTACTGTGGCTCCCTCACTGGTGCATACACAAGGCAGACAGATTAGCGTTAATTAGAGATAGGCTTTGCTCATTTTTCGTTGCCAGTTTCAGTTTTGGGGAAAGAAAATGTGTCTCTCCTTTGCAATTTAAAATAAAGGCATTTTAGAGTATATGTACAGGGGGAGGGGGGATTAGGCATTAATCAGTGATGCTTATGCTTAAATCGGCTGGTCCAGGTCTGGAAGTCAACTGTCCAAGTCCTGAAGTGGATGAAGGCTGGCGGGGAGGGTGAGGAGGGCAGGGCCAGGCTTGGTGCTGACTTTAGTGCAGGAGTCTCAAGAGGGAAGCCAGAAGAGCCAAGGAGATGTGCCATTTTGCAGCATGGCTTTGTGAGGAGAAGCATTAGCTGATTATTCCTTCTAGGACATTGCTGAGCTTTATTAAAGCATTTTGCATTGCTGCTTATAATGAGAAAGGAAAGGGAGCTCTCTCCACCTTCTGACCCCCCTCCCTTCAGCACCAATGCAAGGGAGGATTTATTGCTTCATTAGCAGCATGATCACGCTGCACAGTGAGTATTAAAGTATTGGCTTACAGAGTTATTTAGGGAATGAGTCTTCCC
This sequence comes from Phylloscopus trochilus trochilus, assembly GCA_016584745.2. NCBI lineage: Eukaryota > Metazoa > Chordata > Aves > Passeriformes > Phylloscopidae > Phylloscopus > Phylloscopus trochilus. The sequence goes on from WQNJ02000546.1 coordinate 40,195,199, forward strand.
CCAGCTATTCCTCTCTCCCACTGCCATTGCACCCCCACTTTATTTCATGTGCTTTTGCCATTTACCCATCATGATCAAAATATCACTGTTTCCCTTTCAGTAGTGATAGGACACTGGCAATAGAACAAATATTTTGGGATTGACAGTATGTTGCAGAATTGTAATGTGGGCTGGGTAAATTGAAATCAAAGCAAAACCAGATTCCACTCATTCTTCAGATTCCCAGGCAGACTGAGACATCTTTTGCAGTTCATTGATCTTTTAGCATGGGCTTAGAGATCATTCCCAGACAAGGGATGTAAGTTCCCAGATGGTGAAGGCTATGCTCTCTGCTCCAGTTGTACTTGTTTTTGTTTTTTTTTTTCCATCTCCACAATTCTGTATTTCCAGTTGTGAGAATATAGCATGACCTCCACAGTGCCTGCATTTACCTGTCTCCCTTTTTAATGACCCCTATACTGTGGTGTTTTATCAAATGTCATAATTAACTCTATCTACTGTCTTCCTGAATATATCAGTGATAGAAGGGAACTTCTGCTTTTGCAAAAGAGTTACTGTGGTAGGCTTGTGAGTGTTGCTTTCTTATCTCATTAATTTCAATTACATTCTGTTAGATTTCCACAACAGCTGTCCAGCAGTGAGGCTCTGTAGGCCACCATGCCTTGGCGGTTCAAATTGTGGTTATGTTTAGAAAGGTGAATTCTTATTCAGTCTGTCTGTTGCCTGTGTGCTTTGAGTCATATTTGCTTATTTTACTGACACAAACACATTTTTATTACCACTACCATCACAGTGCCAATATACCTCCAAGCTGCAGGATGACCTGTAGTCTGCTCTGTCTCATGTAGCCTCAACAACATTGTCAGCAATGCTTTAATTGTAGATGATATTTTGGCCCTGGTGCCTGGAACAGATGCAGCTTGGCCTCCATCCACAAAAAAAAAAAAAAAAAAAAAAAAAAAAAAAAAAAAAAAGGTGACACTGTATTTTTTTCTTTATCTGTTAGGAGGCAATTCACTACTTGGTATTTGTTGGTTTTGTCACAAATGATCAGTCTTTGATACTACCAGAGCAGCAGTCAGAGAAGTGAGGGTTGAAGTCACTTCTTTGGTGAACCTCAGGGGTGTTCAGATGCACATGCTCACTCTCTGAAGTCTCTTCAGAGGCAACATCCTTGCTGCATTTGTATGAACCAAATATTCTGAGCTGCCTACCTGTTTCCCTGTTTTTGTGGGGGTTTTTTGTTTGTTTGTTTGTTTTTTCCTTGGACTTATAAGACTGCTCTGCATGCAGAATTTTACTATTAAAGGGTATGATGCTTGTTTTAGCTCTGTAGTTGATACTTCTTTTTGCTGTGTAGTAATGAATGGATTTATTTTTAACTTTCAGCCAGGCTAATTTGACACTGCTATTGCAGTTTAACAAATTAACACTTTAATTTGTCATTCCTACCATCTCTTAGGGGAGGGGTTGTTCTGAAGGGTAATGTAGTTACAGTGGCAGCAGGCACCAGTGTCGCTGGCAGCAACATTTCCTGACTCCTTGCAGTTTTGAAATGGTGAAAACATTGGTACTGACATGTTTTTTGGGGTATGGGGACACCTGCATTTACAAACACTCATGCCAGGATACTTCCTTGCTATGGAAGTAGGAGTAACCAGGGCAGTGCAGAGCTTCTCTGCTGCTGAGACTCATACTGAAGATGAGTACTGTTCTTGCCTCTGTTTCAATCTTCCACCATGGATGACACCGTGACTGCCTCTCCCTTTGACTTTTAGGACATTCTTTATGCAGCCAAGGCTCTACATTTAGTTATGCCAAAGATCCTTTGATATCTCTGAAGCAAAGGGGTGTGGCTTATTGTGTGTGCACACTGCCAAACTCTCTCTCCCCCCAAAACCTGGGGACAGAATTCCCCATGCATCCTGTAGGAAACATGGAGCTAGGCACTAACTGTTGTGGGACTTCACTATTTTAGCAGCACAGATGTGGTTCTTGAGGCCAAATAATATGCTTGTCTCTAGTACATTGACCTGTGTCTGGTATACATCAATATCACCCCTGCTCTGAACATTAAACAGAAAACTTAAGGGCCAACACGGCTGATGCCAGGTGGTGTTTATTGTGTTCCTTCACTGAGTCTTGATGATGTCTGGTTGACATGTGTCTCCATTTCTTGTCCCTGGTGTTGTCTCTTCAGTTCAGTGTTTTTCAGAAGGTCCACAAAGTCCTCTAAAACCTGTGTGCAGAAAATCCAAGAGTGAGTTTTTCCGTTCCTCTCCTCCTTTTCCTCATCAAAGCTTTCTCCAAGGGGAAGGCATCCAAATCCCTCTGTATCCTCTTGGGAAATGGTGAAAGGATCTGATGGGACATGCTGGAGAGTCCTGATCTGGTGGTTGTGGCACAGAGGTGTCGAGGCCTGTTCCACATAGGTACATGTGATGGAGCTTGTAGGTGCTCTCTGCTGCCTTGTCTGCTCCAGGGGGACAGATACAAGCAGGGCCCTGGAAAGATTGTGGGCCTTAGGCTACGTTTGCCCACCCCCTCAACACTTTTTAAATGTCAAAACTTGTGATTGTGACCATTTGGGTGGTGGTTGCTGGCATGGTTTGCCATAGGACAGCAGATGAACTCGGCCTGGGCTAAGGACTGGGAGGTCCTGTGGGAGACTGTAGCATGCATATAATCCAAACATATATGATTACCATGCAATAATATTTTTTGTTGTTTCTGTGGTTGAGAACACTTGGCTTTGATTTAGCTAGGCCCAAGCACAAGCTTATCATTAATATTCAGGAAACTCTTCTACTCTTTGTGTTTAGTTAAAAGGAAATTTTTTCATTATTCACCACATAACCACATCCTTTAGCGTCACAGTTTTATTTTCTGGCTATCCAAAACTTTGAGAGATTAACACCTCAGAGCTCAGACATTGGATGGGATAAATACTCCATTTTTAGTGTCAATGGTTGTCATAGATACTCATAATTAATATTTAGTGTCTAGAACAGACCTTAGAATAACTTGAACATAAAAGGATGCTGTGAGATTTTGGCAAATCAGAAAGCAAGTACCTGTTGCAGGAATGAAAACAAATCAATTTCAACACATTGTCACTGACAATGTTTATTGTCTTTGTTCCATAACCTTGTTTCATGGATTTTCAGTTTCTGACATTTTTTCCTCACAGTGTAAATGGTATGTTGGGATTAAGGCATTAACTCTAAGACAAGGCTTTCCAGTTTCTACATTACCTCACTTGACAGTTACTATACATTAGGTTTCACATTACAGCTCTTTAATTTCCACAGTCTCCTAACTTGATCCTCTTAACAGGAAAGGGTTTTCCAGAGTGTTACAGCTACAACCAGCTCCGCTTTAGTTTCTGCCTTTAACAAACATTTGACAAACTAAGGCATGAATGGTACAGGAAGAAGCACTTGTTAAAGGCAATCTCAGTCATGTCCTTGGAACACATGAAATGCAAGTTTATTTTGTAGTTTGCTAGTTCTCAGCTTGAAAAATGGTTCTGAAGCATGTTAGGGTACTAATCTGTCAGCATGTGGTAGATTTTGTCTGACCTTTGACAAATTACAATTTTGGATTTGTAAATTCCTTTTCATTGGTGCTCTATGGTAAGGATCATGATTTCTTAAATTTTTCTAGGCAGCACACTTGAGATACTTTACTTCTCACTGGATAAAGCAGAACTCAAGAGTTTTTATGGGGTCTTTAAGTGGTTTGTCAAGTTTTGTTTTGGTCAGAGACCAATGGCAAACCTCTGTTTTGATGTAAGGTGAACCTCAACTGTTTCACAGCAGTTGGGGTTTGTCTGCACAGCCCAATGCCTTTCCCCTAGTATCTTCCCTCTCTTATGTCCAGGTAAGAAGATGACATTGTTATCAGCAATGCCTCCAGGTAAGAGGCTCTTTGGCCAGTATAAAACTTTATTATTCCCAAGAACTCTGATAGGAAAAGCAAGAAATAGGAATGAGTTCTCTGTGAAGGATTTTGATTTTTCTTCCTAAGCATTCAGCAGGAAGTCTGACTCTGTATTTGCTGCTTAGTTAACACCCATGTTAACCCCATGGAGAAAACTATCCTTGATTCTCCAGAAAGAAAACTAGATCAGTTTTTTCATTAATATGAAACTACACTTCTTTGTAAAGTTCAGCAAACTGCAATCCAGTAATGCACTTCTATAGACAGACAAATTTATGTTCTTTTTCTTTCTTCCTTTTAAGAAGCCTTAAGAGTATAGATTAATTTATTTTCTTTAATGTGGAAACAATCCACAGTAATCACTTGGTTCTTGCAATTTTTATGCCCTTTCCCGAGTTGTTCCCTGATCACCACAATGTAAGTTCATTTGCTTCTATCAATTACTTCTTTTTGCTTGTACTGTCAGATTAATTCTGAAATATTTCCATTGTAGGAGGTATTTAAACCTTCCTTCTTTAGATCCATACCAGATAATCAGGGCAATTTGATTAAAATGGGAGGCTGACTTTTGATTCATGTTTCTTCTTTTTATGGTGAGGGAAGAAAGTTCAGGTCATCTTTCAACCACACATAATACTAGTCAAAAAACAATATGATAATCCTGACTCCAGTGGTCTTCATCTCAGCGGGAACTTAATTCTTGTTATCTACGTGCGATTTCTATTTAAAATAGGAATTAAAACAGTTCAATTAAAAAAAATACAACTGTTCACACAGAATGCAGAGACAATTACGCTGAAGAATCTTTAGAGACATAAATCTTCTGCCAGTACAGCAGAAATAAAATGTGTCCATAGTTCCCATTAAGAAAGGAGAATAAAAAGTGAGAAGCAAAATGGGCAGAGGTCATAGCACTATTTTGATGTGAGATTTTTAGAAGCTGCTTAAAAATTCTAGTTGGGTGATCAGCATAGAAGCCAAGAATTTTTGTCCTGAAAAATGTAGATTAAGTCATGGTCAAAGGTAGATTGCTTCCTCCTAAGCACTCAGGAGGCAGAGCTGGACAGCACTGCAGGGAGTTCTGCATGCAGAAATGGTCAAAAGGCAAACAAAAGACTTGCTTCAGTAGCTTTCTTACTGTCCCTGGAACTTGGATGTTTTTTCTCAAACTGGATTGAATATTTGGGGTTTTGCATTTTAATGAAACTGAAGCTGTTTTAAAGGACAGTCGGTTCATGCAGGTAATAACTAGACTGATTCTTTTAATCTGCCTTTATTTTCTTCAGTACATGAAGAAAGAGACTAATTAGATGCCTGAAAATATGACTGACTTCTGCCTCTGAATTTCTATGCCTTTCAAAAATAATTTCTTTTTTATTAATTTTAATTGTGCATGGTTCTATATAACCAAGACATACGATAGTAGTAAAAAATCCAAGTCAGTTTTTCAGAATTACATTCATACATTCATACATACATTATATATTCATTTTCGTTATAGTGCAATTCGGAGGAGGACTGCTGGGGTGATGTTTCTCATTGGTTTCTGTTTGGGTAAGATCTGCTGGCTTACCAATATAAGTTGAATGTCTGCCTTCACAGAAAGGGCCAGAAGACTGTTGGGTTTGTTGGAGTGCAGTATCAGATGTTGTCAGATGAAGGGACATTTTCCTAATTTCCATCTGTTGACACAAGAGAATGACCGAAGCAGCATGGCCAGCAAGGCAAGGGAGGGGATTCTGCCCCTCTACTCTCCTGAGACCCCACCTGGAGCACTGCGTGCAGCTCTGGGGCTCCCAGCATGAGAAGAATGTGGACCTGCCTGGGCAAGTCCAGAGGTGGCCCACCAAGATGATCAGAGGACTGGAGCATCTCTCCCAGGAAGATGGACTAAGGGAGCTGGGGTTGTCCAGCCTGGAGAAAAGGAGGCTTTGGAGAGATCTTGGAGAACCTTTTGGTGCCTGGAGTGAGACTTTTTACAAGGGCGTGTGGTGATAGGTTGAGGGGAAATGGCTTTAAACTGAAAGAGGGTAGTTTAGATTAGATATTAGGAAGAAATTCCTTACTGTGAATTCTTTACTGGTGAGGCTTGAAGCAGGTTGCTCAGACAAGCTGTGGATGCCTCATCCATGGAAGTGTTCAGGGTCAGGTTGGATGGGGCTTTGAGCAACCTGGGCCAGTGGAAGGTATCCCTGCCCATGACAGGAGGGTTGGAACCAGGTGATATTTAAGGTCCCTTCCCACTCAAACCATGCTATGAAGTTATGATTTTATGACACTAGAGTAGTTACCGATAAATAGGATTTCTTTTATTTCCCGTTTTCAGGATTTTTGGACAATATTTCAGTGCTATAAGAGTGTGTCACATGTGCCACATTGCCAGTGTGGCATAGCAAGTGCCGGCCATGTTCAGCAAAGCAGCTAAGTGCATTCTTAAGTTAAAACACCTGAATAAAGTTAAGTATGGGCTTCACTGCTTTATAAAAAGTTATGGTTGTCTCAATCTTGGCCAGTCAAGACTAGTTTTCTGACATCTGGGCAAGCTGCAAAGGCCTGTCTAGCTGGGAATTGCCATCTCTCCTTTCTGCTGCAATTCAGGGGTGTCTGCAAGAGGTCAATGTGGCTGAGTGACTGCAGAATGCAGATTTTCTAGCAATGCCTGCATTTTCTCCGTTACACCTGACACAAAGAATCAAATAAATGCAAACCATAGAAGCAAAATAAATCAGACAGAAGCCCCAGAGTTAAATGAAGAACCTTTGTTTTCCATTTAAAATGGCTGGAAGCAGTAGTCTGTATGCCAGACCTTAGATCTCTTGAAAATTACTTATTCCCAGCATAATTTGCCACCTACATTAGACTGAATGAAAATCCATCAGCAAAAAGCTTCCAGATAGAGACTCTGCAACACTTGGATTTAGTTCCAAATTTCAAAGGTCATTTAGAAAATCCAGGTCAGGACACAGAGTTGAATTTCAAATGTCCCTGAAGTTCATGTTTGTTCAGACCTAAGCCTAAAGATCTGAACCAACATGATAATGCAGATTTAAAACCTGAGCTTGTAGGTTTATGCAGAATCATTTATACAAACCCTTGGTTACTTTTTTTCTCTATGGTATTATTTTCCACACACAAGGGCATGTAAAATAACTACTTAATAATTATGAACTGCTAAAACCCCTCATTATGCATTGAAAATGTGTGAGTGCAAATTCTCTAAACGATGTGGAAGTTGGACTGTTGGGAACATTCAGCTTGTACATTACCAAAGTGTAGGCTACTCTCTAGTACATTTGTCTGATATACAAGACAATTTCATCTCGGCTTGGATGAGATACAGAAGCGTAGGCTCTGTGGAATATGAAGTGGGCTTGGTGGAGCAGAGGGAAATTCATGTTATGTTCAATGTGCCTAGTAAATAATGAGATATTAAATTATAATGTGTTCCAGGAGTTTTCAACTGTATTTTCTCTTTAATCATTTCATTACTCAGAGTCCTTTGTTTCTGACTTGTGTCTTTCATTAGTTTTTTCGGGAGTTTGTGTGGGGAGCTCTGGGTCCCTGTGGCAGCTTTGCTGTATTGATCCTTCCAAAGAGAAGGAGATTTGTCCATAGCAGAATCACTTTTTATTTCCTGAGCTACAGTTTCTGCTACGGGCATGGGCTCTTGGGCAAGCCCATGAAGACAGGCTTCACCTGCAGCAGCCAGCTGTGTAGCCAAAGCTCCCTTGGACCGTATCCTGCTTCCATGGCCCCGTGCTCTGAGTGAGCAGATGTGGGGCCTTTTGCAGAGAGACTGGCAGCAGAAGTGACCTAGTGTGACTACAGGGGTGGGAGCAATGGAAAGGACTCTTGTAGCCTTACGTGAGCGAGCAGCATCCTGCTCACTGTTCCTGTCCCTTGGCATTGCTGCCTGAGCACTGGACCAGCAAAGCAGGATTGGTGCATCCAAACAGATGGGCCTGAGCACAGTCTGAGCCAGGGGAGGCATATATGTGAATCACTTGTGGGTGTTAAGGGCAGGATTCCCACTTGATGTTCTCAGCATTGTAGCAGGTATGAAGGTCCAAACATTTAAACAGTGGACGTGACTTGAGCCTATTAAAAATGCGTGCTGGATAATTAAATTCTTCTAAGTGGGAAGGGGAAGGAAGCTTCTGCAGGTAGGCTCACCAAGCAGCAGAAAATTTAGGGATGTGCACTCTGGTTTGTACCAGTGAGTCAAAGAAGTCCTGGGATATGAATTTGCAACCAAATTTGCCACAGGAAGGCAAATAGGCTTCTAATGCATGGCCTCAGTGAAATCCAATAAGAGATTTTTCAAGTATTTCCCTTTGATTACCAGGTGCTAAAGTGTCTATTACAGGAAAGCAAAGAAAGTGCTTTAATTATGTTTCCATAAAAAGGTCCTGATTTCTTGGACTGAAGCCTCAGGGAGCATTACAGTGTGGCAATTGGTATGGGCTGGTGTACCGGTCGTTTTGTTTGACCTTTTGCTGTTCAGAGGAGTGAGCCTAAAGGTGTTTGATCCCTGGTCACTCATAACTTTCTTAAGTTTCTTTGAAAATCTCCTCTTTACTGTTTGCTGTAAAATAAAACCTGTTGACATTGGCTATGTTTATGGTACCAGTCTGCAAGAGCTCTCCTTTCTGTGCTTCACAGTCTGAGCACACAAAGAATTTATCCAAATATGGAGCTTACTGAGTAACCTGCCAGATTATTTATGAGAACATTTACTTGGGGGCACAGTTTTTTCACTTCCATGCACGTGCTGCTTTTATTTTTCTTAACATGAGTGAATGGATCAGCATACAGGTATAGTTGTCAAGTCCACAACTGGAACAATTTAATCAAGTGTAAATAAAAAGCCAGAAAATCTTTGCAGTCTTGTATTTTAGTGTGGGTCCAGGGTTGCCTCCAAATAAACTTATATAATGACAGTGAGAATGCAGTAAGGTTGCAGAGATCCCTCTCCAAAACTGGAAATTTTGGACCATGTGCTGGCTGAATGCTGTGATGCACTGTGGTGTTGCCTTTAACATCAAAATAGGCACACATACATGGTCATTAGGAAAATGTGCCCACAGAAGGCACCCAGAAAGCTGTAACTGTGCTTATGACTTATGTAGGATCAATAAAGTTCATTGTTGTGCAGTCCAAATGGCTCCCTTTGGTGCAGCTCTCTTTACAGCAGCTTTGAACAATAAAACCCTTGTTGGAGGGTTCTGAGAAACGATAATGAATTTTCAAAGATGCTCATATTTAGTTTTATATATATGTATATACACACACACATATACATATACATATACATATACATATAATCTATCAATCAATAAATGGAAACATTTGACAAATAATAGCCAGCACAGGAAATATTAAATATATTTTAATTTGGTTACTGTAATGCAGGGTGCTGTAAAATAATTATGCACTTTTATTTCAGAAGATCTGTATTGTTTTGCTTTGGTTAAAAAAAAAATATGCAGTACTGATCTGAAAAGTAACTTGACACTTGAAAATATAACCTAGAACTAGCAAAAGAAGTAAAAGAAAATGTGCTGGCCTGCCAGCCTCAGCTTAGCACCTGACTCAAAGATGCCCTACATTTAAAGCATTTATTTTTTTTAAATGCAGACCCATGGATTTATTTGTGACTATCTCCATGTCTTCCTTCACATTTTGCTCCTTTTGTGAACAACTCCTAACTGTGCTCTTGCACACTATAAGCTGGCTTAAGTCTTTCATAAAAAGTGCCCTCTAACCCTAATTGTATGAAGTTATCTGGGAGCACCGATGCCTTCAGAGAGGCTGTGGTATCAGTCTTTTAGGGGTGAAGACTCCCCTGTTTGGCAGAGGTTTTTCACTGCGTTTGTTGTCCCTTCTGCAAGTTGGTGTCAGACAGTGTGTGCCATGTTCATCCTGGGTAGCCAGCCTGTATTACCCGGGTTCAGTGTCCTGCTTGCATGGCCCTGAATCTTCTGCAGAGAACAGAGAAGGAGTTTCCCAAAGAACTGCTGTTGATGGATGGGCTGGACAAGTGTCAGTACCTTTTCCTCGGCACATCAAATAGAGCATGTGCTGGGCAGTCAGTTCTGCGAGGCGGTGTGACAGTCACCCTTGCCCACAGCTCAGTCGTTTGGATGACAAATTCTCTCTGAACACTTCATGCTGAAGTACTCTGTCCTTTTTCAGTATGGCAGGAAGTCAAATCTGTTTGTGCTTACATCTAATTTCAAATGAATACGAATAGTAGGTGAATATTTTCATTTGATATTCTGTCCAGTGAAAGAATCAGTCAATTGATTAACCTATTGTTCAGTCTATTATTCAGGGTTGTATCACCATGAAGTCACAATTATTTAGGAAACTTTGATTAATTTAAATCTGTTCTTGGCTTTAGGCCATCAATTAAACTATATAAAAAGAAGCGATTAGTCACTTTACCTTTTAAGAATTTTTATTTAAGTTCACACAAAGATCTGTTTCTGTTTTGAAAAGAATATAGCCATGTGCCACTGTGTTTGTCTCTCTTAGGTCTATTATTTCATGTACTGTTTTCATTCAATTCCATAAAATTGCTGAAAGCTGTGAGTACTCAGCACTTTCCCAAACTGGGCTACTTCAGTTTCATCGCTTAAGTTTGCATTCAGGCATTTGCTTTAGGTAGAAGTGTTTTGATATGCTGGGCAGTGGTTTCTGGCAGGAATGTTAATCTTTGCGAATGCCACCACTGAGATTTCAGTCTTTGAGGGCTACCTCTTGCGGTAATGAAAGAGCCTGTGTTTCAATGATCCTATAATCTCTGCTGGCTGGAGTTTTAACTCCTGGTAGGGCCACTTAAGTCTAACAGGTCAAAGAGGCCAGATGAAATGAATTTCACTGTTTTGCCAGACTGGCAGGTGATTGATTGTTCTATAACTTATACTCATTAGCAAAATAAAGTCAAGGATCAAAAGCACACTAAGGTAGTCACACAAGGAAGGTAATGCACTTGGCAATTTTTGCAAGTCTTTCCAAGAGTCGTTGGGAAAGCCAGGTCTCTACAACAGACTTTTCTGAAGGTAAATATGTGCGAGAATTTCTAGAGCATTTAGAACGATAGTTGCAATAATGAAAGTTGATAGTGGCAATGAAAGAAATGGACAAACGCAAGCCCTAAATCCTTGTAGTGCACAAACATCACTGCTGACAAAAAGCATTTTAAAAATGAGGAAATCTGTAATAAATCCAAGGGTGCAAGGTAGTTACTATTCAGTGAGCATAACGTTAATGCAGAAGCAGCACCATCACTCGTAGGCTAAGAGCCGGTTATGACTGTGGAGTTACTCATTAGCGTGCTCCGGCTGACAACATTGCTAGACCAGGATCTCTGCAATAAAGGCAATAACAAAAGTTGAGGCAGTCAAAAGATACTGGGAAATGCAGTGAGCAAGCGCCATGACTGTATTTCAGATCAACATGAGGGAAAAAAAAAAATCAGTGCCCAGTGTCAGACTCCAGAGTGGGTGGAAATCATTGTTAAATCTGGCTGTCTACAAGTCATAGGAGTCATCCAAATAGAGTCACCAGGGATTGCTTCAATTTCTTTAACTTTTACTAAAAGGAAATTTGGGTAAGCTATTGAAGACTCGAGCTAGTGTAGATGATGCTAGCTGGCTGATGCTAGAAGTTTTTGTTTGATAAGAACAAATTCATTAAAAAGGCACACCATTTTATTATGTTGATGCAAAAGCATGAGAATGAGGCTGTGGGATGTTTTAACTTTTTTTTTTTTCTCACTGGCAGGAAATGTGCTCTGCTCCTCCTGAAACTGATGTAACTGAATTTGAAATATTATTTTTGGTAGATGGGCTTAAGAGTAGACAGACTGAATAGACCCAGAGGAGAGTAACAGGAAAAGAGGATTAGAAAACGTGCTTATGGAAATCAGGTGAAGGAACTGATTTGTCTAATTTAGCAAAAAGAGGCCTGAGGGGAAACTTCATCTTCCAAAACATATATGAATGATGGGAAGGAACAGTGAGCAATTGTTGTGGCACTGGGACACTCATTCAGGGCTCCTCATTAGGGGTTTTAAAAAAAGTGGTTAAAGGAAACTCTGCCAGGGATAGTCTAGAACTGCTTGATCCCAGCTTATAATGCAAAGAATGGGGCCAAAATTGCCTTGCAACTCTTTTCCAAGTCTTCATTTTTACAATCTTAAAAAGCATAAGGAAAAGGCTATTCAAGACACAAACCCCACATTTCAGGTTGTACCAATGAAAGGAGTCTACGTGTGTTGAGGCTCAGGCCCTGCACAAGCCAGGCCTGATGTGCCATTGTATTTTTTGAATGACCGTGTCATATAGGTGCTGCAAGCACTGTTAGTGATTTTCAGAAAAGTGCCTCTGACGTCTGCGTAACTGAGGGATAGTAAAGAAACAAGGCAGGAGAAGTATTAACTGCTCAGAAATACCTTTAAAAAAGGGATAGCAAAAAGTTTTAAGGACAGTGCAGTACAAGGCATCTTGAGTAGAAATGAAGAGAACAATATGGATAATCTAATCAAGGAGGTCAAACAGTTAAGCTGCAGTGAAGGATTCTATCAGCTCAACTATTAATGCTTTAAGACTTTGACTCTTCAGAAATTACTATTATACTGCACTCCACAGGTACAGTAGAAAGATATAATAAACATTCAGAAACTTGAGAAAACTTCAGATGAACTCATAGCACTAGGGAAATGCTTGTGAGAAGGAGATGGCTGATAAATTACTGAACTCTTCTGCAAAGCAGGGCAATAGGAAAAAGTTGCACAGAATAATGGGGAATGCAGCATTATAGCCAAAATATCAAAGAACAGAGATGTAAAAAGTGATAACAATTAACAAAGTAAGCAACTATGACTGTTACACTTCTTCTGTTGGCAGGAAATCTCTTCCACATTGATACATAAACCAAACTTAAAGAAATGGGAGAGCTGCTGCCTGGACTTTAACATGGAAAACTAACCTGCCAACTAATTTTTCACACAAGGTTTAATCATTCAAGAGAACATCAAATGGCTTCAAAAAACCTTCATACTTTTTCTGAAATCACGTGGCAGATTTCTTTACAAATTGCTCTGAAACATCTTGATGTGTCACAGTGTACCTGTAAAGATCATTCTATTGAGGTGCAGTGTGCAAAGCTAGATCAATGTAATCTTGAGCAAATGTTTTGATAATAGATAAATGTCAAGCATTGTTGCATTATCTCACCTCTGGCATTTGACTGGCCATTAAATAAAAAGTAGGTGGATACAGCACAAGAACCGTATGACTCAGAAGCTGTACACTGGAATCAGATTTTGCTGGTTGCAGAAGTCCTTGAAATGGAAAAAAAAAAAAAGAAAAAAAAAGAAAAAAAAAGAAAAAAAAAAAAGAAAAAAAAGAAAAAATCCCCCCATGCATTCAAGGCATCTTAGCATTGTAAATATGAGCTGGTTATCCATCAGGTGTGAGTAAACAACAGATATTGCAGCAAGAACCCCCCAGGTCCCAGCTCAAATGTTATTTTAGGAAGCAGAGCATACAAATGTTAATACACCTCCTTTGCAATAGATTATGGGTCAGTACAGATGTATAAAAGGATCTGGTGTCAAATAGTCAAAAAATGTGCCTCCACATGAAAGACAATTGATTTTCAAGGGTCTACAACTGGAAGGCTAACTGACAAATCTTTAGCTCACAAGTTGCTTCTGATAGAGTGCCTTAAAAATATGAGGCATTAAGTGGAATTAATTTTAACAAATACGAGAATTCATCAGAGTTTTCAGGCAATTATGCTTTATCATTAATGCTATTCAGCAAGGAAAATGGGAAATACTTGCTGGGAGTTGTGAATCAAAGCAGAGCATCAGCTGTGACAGCTCTGCCATGGGGCAGTTGGAGGAGCAGAAGAAAAAGGCCCACAGAAAGAATGTTTCTAATTGAACTTTTTGTAGTGTGGGAAATAGTGCAATATTTAACAATTCTGGGAATATGTAGAAAGCTGTCCAAATTAAAAAAAAAACAACAAACCAAACCTGTCAAGGCCTCATCCTGGCCTGAAGCTACTTTGGATGGTACAGGAAAGAATCATGCAGGAGTTTTAGAATCTCTTGTGTTTATATAGTCCTCGCAGCTGTAAGAGGTTTGTGTGTGGAATGGAAGTATTTCATCACTGAGTAATATATTACAGAGGGTAACTAGCGGTTACTAGTTCATTTAAGAAAATGCTTTCAAAAGGCACTGTGTGCCAAAATTGCAAAAATAAATATATTGTATTGTAAAAAAAGACATTAATAATTGCTTCCTGGAGATGAGCGTTATAGGTTTCAATTTGTAGCTACAAAGCAATGACATTTTCAGTGCACTCAGAAAATTGTACATTGTCTATTAAGTGAATTGAAGACTTTGAAAATGGATATGGGTGTTCAATTTTTATCTCCACACAACAGTTGAAGAGTTAGGTAAAGCCACTTGCTTTCACATGACTCCTGAAGGAAAATGCTGATCTGAAATGGTTACTTACAAGCAAAACAAAAGTCGCACACATTCCCCCAAGTTGCTCAAATGTGTTCAGCACAGTCTTTCTATAAGCTAGCAGAATTGCTCAAATGCTTGTAAAAAGGAGTAGAAAACTGAGCAGAAGCTTTAAATCAGTACAGTCTGGGCAATCACAGACTCCCTTATCACTTCCAGAAATGACTTGCTTGGAGTAAATTGAAGAGCTTTGATAGTTCAGATAGCTCTACAATTCACATGTTCAGAGTGGTGATCACCTTCAAATTTAAGCACTTAATTTAAGAGCTTCAGTAATTTTAAATTGCTATGTTTCACTGAGTGGCAGGCAGAGACTCAAGTGCTACAGTATTTTAAAAAACTTTGGGTGTTCTGCTTAATATTTTTCTTTCAGGGAATCCAGAGAGGATTTCTGTAGTCGAGTGTGGAAAATGGAACAGATTTCAAGATTACTGTAAAAAAGCAAAAGACTTTATGCTTTTTAAAAATCAGAGCAGAGGAGGTATTCTCTGGGGAATGTATAACTCCTCAGCCTGCGCTTGCCCTTTTCTGTGAACTGTTTGACCAACGTCCTTGTGTGGGCTGCAGCAGAAGGTAGAAAGAGAGGTAATGACGCTTACATGGGCACCAAGAGACTTCTCTTTCTATTTGCTCTCCTGAAAGAGCCTGCCCAGGCTAGGTTTGTTTCCATTAGGCGTTTCTTCCCCAGAAGCAGATAGGAATGAGAGTTTACTGCTATTTGAACGCTTTCCCACTTGTGGATTCAGATATTTTTACCTAGCTGCAGGTTTCTTCATGTGTTATTTTGGTTTTACTAGGCTTCAGTTTGATGTCACGATAAATCCTTCCTCTGTGCTTTTAACCAACCTGGTACATTTACTGATTAAATACTTGGCTGAAGACTGAGCCGAACACTGTAAGTGATTGCCATGAACTTTGTCTCAGCAGCTAGGAGAGGTGCAGATCCTACCACAAAACCCCCTCACAGCCCCATACCTCTATTGGGGTCCAGATGTGGGGAGCAGGATTTTTGGGTGTTGTAGGAAAGTCAGAGATGGTTACTCAGGCCTGCCTGGGAGGAGGTGCAGTTCCTTGGAGCAGGAAGGTAGCACTGCAGCCTCCTGCAGTCTGGCTCACAACGTGTACTGCTCTTCAGGCTGGAAGGGAACAGGGCAGGCAGCCACAAGCTACAGCCTCCAGAAAACTCGCAAATGAAATGTCAAGAATTAAATATTACCCAAAGAGCCTGGGAGAGATTCATTGCAGCTGATACCTTGTGACCTCTCATTTAGCGGGACAAGACCAAAATTAGGCTCCTGTGAGGTAAATGTAAAGAGTATCTTTTACTTCCAGAAAATTAGAATCCAGCTCAAAGACATTTTATTATTCAGGGTGCCACTTTAAATGCTAATCACTATTTGCAGGTTCATTGCAGCTTCAGACTGGCTTCTTCAAAGGAATGGAGGGATATTTCACGTTCATCTACTAGTGAAATTTGAAAATCCCACCTCCAAGGTACAAGGGGCACAGACCAAATTGAGTGAATTCATCAGCCATTATTTGGGACAGAGTTAGGTTGCTTTCTTGTTTTTATTGAAGAAAAAACAGTAATCTTTGCCTTGTCTCTGAATTTACACTGGCTTCCTCTAATTTTTCAAAATGAATGTCTGTCTCACTGGAAATTTTCATTTCTTGTGTTCTTTCTCTGTTTATAAACTTGCATGTGTTCATTTACTTGTTCAGTTCTTTTTACTGAAAGTTGTTGTCTGTAGAAGAGTTCTTACTGCTCCAGTTATTTACTTTATGAGTCCTTCCAGGACTCAGTAAGCTCTGATTACAGATTGTCACCGAATGAACTGAATTGTGTGAGAATATGATATTAACTTTCGTAAGTGGTATCAGATAGTAATGTCACAGTTCACTTTTGATGCCACCTCTGTAATACTGAAGAACAGTGGGCTTACCTGACTAGCCCTCTTGCTAGCCTGGACCTGAATGAAATGGAAACTTTCATATGAGAAAAAAGACCAGTATTTTTATATAAAGGAGGCTTATAATGCATTCCACAAAAATGATTTTTTAGACTCTTTTTCAAGTCCATTAGCCTTGCCTTTTACAAGAAATATGCTGCAGCCTTTTAATTTTGGGATCCTTGTTTGAGTTTTTCAATAAGTCACATCAGGTGCACAGTTGTCAGGTCAGAATTGTACCTCTGTATACCCACAACTGGAAGGAATACTTGGGGTTTTCCCAGGGATGTGATTTTGTCAAGGAAACTGCACTCCTTACCAGTAAAATTGTGAACATTTTCATTTTTCTCATGGGAAAAAGTAGAATAAAATTAATTCCAAAGCTGAAAATGTTGAATGGCATTCCCGGACTCACCAGTGGCTTATATAATGGGATCTGTCACTTCAGAAAATTCATAACCCAATCTCTCTGCATAGTACAGGCAGCCTTATGATTTAACAGCCTAAGAAAATTCAAGAATGCCAATGTGGACACCCCTGTGTTTCACTGCAGGAAAGAATTACAGCACAGTTCTTAGGAATTCTATTGTACAAGAACTAGCAATAGCGTAAAAAATGCTGGTATTCAACTAATATGCCTTTCTTTTACGTATGTCTCAATTGAATGAAGGAAAAATACTCAAACAAAGCTGTACTGTATTTTGATTATTAAAAAATCATGGTTATGTGTGACATTGAAATAATTTCCATTGAAATAGTTTTAGTAAGTGTATACTACAAAATCACAGAAAATACTATTCCTATAAATAAAGATAGCAGCATGAGAGGTGGCTGAGTCAGTGTGAAGAATAACAGGGGTTTACTGGCAAAAGGGTGATATTTTGAATACTCATAATTTATTTACTCTGTCTTAAAATTTCAGCTCATCAATTATACATGAAACTGAATAGCATAGCATAGGAGGGGACTAAAAGGCAAGTATTCATTTCCAGCTCTAACATCTCAGTCTTTAAACAAGACCGACTCCTTAGCATACTGGTAAGACAGATGGATAAGTGTTGGTAGATATGAGATTTCTAGTTTGGCATTATTTAACTGCTCCATAATTTGCTTGTACTAGCACCCTCGAGACACATTTTTTTCAGAAAGTCTGATTTTTCTGCATTTATTCTAGTAATGGTATACTGAGAGTTGTTAAGGAAATTAAAGTCCCATTTCAGGCCCCAGTTCAACAAAGCGTTTAAGTAATTCTTAACTTAAAGTACATCTTAAACCAAATCCTATTTAACAAAGGGGAAAAAAACCCCACAAGTCTTCGGAGAGATTTCCTCTCATGGTTTCTTAAAGTGAACTTAGAGATGCTGCCTATTTCAGAGACTAAAGAGACAGGCTGTGGAAAGGGACATGATGGATGAAATTACCTGTTGTCCAGAAAACCTGTATGATGTGGTGAAGGAGGAAGGAAACTTGATTCAAATTTTGAATCAGAATATAGAATGAATTGGCCTTACCATGCTCTGAGGCAAGATTAAAAAAAAAAAAAAAAAAAAAAAAAAAAAAAAAAAAAAAAAAAAAAAAGAAAGGTGTTTGCAAGGAAAAGAGTAATCTTGCAGTCACAAAGCACAAAGTTATTGGGCAGTTAGGCATGTTCTCCTGAGACCTCATGACATTGGAGGCTTTGCTGAAAAGCTAGAAAAAAGACTTTTTCTAATGAATGGAGAGGCTTCTATCAAACTGGCAGTTAAATCCCTCATATTTTTCTGTTTTTAGAACCATCTTTTAGTAGCATTGTCTCTTCTCCCTGTTCTGGAGAACTTTAGGGAGCTATATTGAGAGTTAATGGCTGTTCTGTCTAGTACAGTTCCAGGTCTTGGTAAAGGTCTTGAAAAATGTGGAAAGATAAGTATTAGGTTTGGCATTGTGGAGCATAATATGTATTTCTACATTTCCTTAGAAGATTCTATGTTACAGCTTTCAGTTTTCAGTTCAAAGTAAAACACCAATAAAAAATATTTATATTCACCTCACCTCCCCAGTAAATTGGAAGCTGTTATTTACAGTCATTAACCCAAATACAGTTACTTCATACAGCTGGTTTTCCTTATGAAAATTCTATGATATTCAGCAGGAAAATGCCTGGTAGCCTTGTGTTTTGCCACCTGGTGTGATGTAAGATAAAAATCCACAATTTCACCTGTGAAGATGCTCAGATGACAAATAGCGAGGAAAAGAAAAAATGACTTTCTGTCTAAGTAAGCTGTTTTCTACTTGTTCATGAATGAAATTAAAAATAGCCATCAAGTATAAAACACCAATCATGATGACAAAGACATTTTTCCACTCACTAGTTTGGATCATTAGGGAGATCAAAACCTATCTAAACCCCAAGTTCTGTTAGAGGAAAAAAGGCAATTTTATCATGTTTAATGAAAATTCCCATGTGACAGAAATTCAGTGCTGCAAAATATTTTGGTTTTCCATATGACAGCACAAAACAGGACATAGGGAAAATTCAGACTCAATAGATTTTTTAATTAATTATGTTTCTATATTTCAGCATATGACTTAAAGTTATAGCAGCCTTACAGAAAAGGTATAAATGGGTCTGTTGTGAATTTAAATGAACACACATTAATATGTAGCTAATGGTAAAAAGAGATTTTCTTTATGTGGTTGCAAATTGTTATTAAGCAGAAGAGAGTTAACATGCTAATATTGCACTGCGCAGTTAATTTCATCACATTCTTATTTTAACTTCAGGACACTCAGAACTACTTCTGTGTACCTTTTATCAAGTTTGTCTGAAGAGGGCAGCCTTTCCTAATACACTTGGAATTTTCTTAATTTGACAAGGTTACTGTAGGCTGAACAAATTGACAAAGGACAAGCTCGTGATCTGAAGTTTGCCTCTTATTATTGCCTGTGTTTTCATTGAAGTTTCTCTCCATGTATATTTATCAACCAACTGCAAAGGATATTATTATTTTAAATATTTGACCCCTCTGGTAAAATACAGCCCAATTTCACTTACTCTCAATACTAAATGAAAGAAGGCTTTCTGTGATATTTCTAGAAAGAAATTTAAAGAGGATGTTATTAGGAAATTTCTGGAAATACAGGTGTTGTTTATTCTTTTTGAAGTCTAGAAATAAGTGCTATTCACATGCATTTTTAAATGCTAAGACTGCATGTGAATAGAGCAGGGAAAAAATCTGTCCCTTTGTGCTGACAGTCCTCCTAATCTTTTATGATTTTCATGCTGATTTCCTCTCCAGCCTTCAAAAAAAGCATTAGCCTGAAAGGAGACAGTGATGTTACATTTTCTTTTATTTTATAGTTTAATCATAAGGAAACATTAGAAAAAAAAAATCTAACAGCAAATTCATGCATTGCCATGTTACCAGGAAAGATGAATGGCTACTCTGCATTTAGCAATTAGTGTGATAGATTTAAGGGCTCTTAGAAGAATTTATTGCTCTGGTGTGCCTCGATCACGGAGCAGGGAGAGGCATATGAAGAAGCTGGGATGATAAATTTTTGCAGTTATTGCTGCTCTAGCCACTATGTCGCATCTCTCCTGTTGCAGTGGCAGCCAGATTTGAATGCCTGTCTCACCTTCCGTGGTACTGGGGTTTAGATTGCACGAGAGGCCTGGGGGAGGAGGAATGCTCGCTGGACACAGGGAGTGAGCACAGGGAGCAGGGTTTGGAGCTGGGAGAACCTGAAAGCTGCTGCTGGTAGAAGAGGAAGGTAAGTGGAGACAATAGGTGTAGGACTTCACAGCATTTACATCAACAAAGAGTATCACCTGGATGATTAGAATCCCTATAAAAACCATGTTCAACACATTGCTTGGGCAGTAAGGGTGGTGGTGTGAATACTGTGCAGAACAGTCAGCTAAGTAGTTCTCTTCTAGAAATGTCTACAGCAAAATGAAATCACTTCATGTACCCAGGAGCTCAGTAAGTTTGCTGTGGTGGTTGACAGCTAGCAAACCTTGTACCACATCCCAGTCACAGCAGCTGTTACATTGTGCTTGCAATGGCTACAGTCAAACTGCAGTACAATGTCACCCCTTCCATTTGTCAGCTTTTCTCAGCTGATGATTAGGCAACACCAGTGCCAATCTAGTTGAGAGATATTTTTTTTTTAATTTGGTGACTTTCTTTAGGGTCTTTTGTACAAAGAAATTTTTCCTTCTGTCATTAGGTCCAAAACAGAAAATAATTAAATTTATTCTTCTCACAAACAACCACTGGCTGTTTAGGCTACCAAACTCATTGTAACTTCATTGCCTGACAGAAAGCTTGCTCAAAATCTTATCATTACATAGCTATTCACCTAATTTTACAATCCTTAAATATCATTCATTGGTTTGTGGGTTCACTGATCCAAATCCACTATTTTTTTTCTGACCTTGTCTTTCCTGCAGCAGCCACTTACTCAAAGGTCGAGGCAGATGGCTTCAGTGCCTTCCAGCCAATGACTGGACTGATCTGAAAAGTGTGGAGCTTCTTCATCTTCCCACTTTAGCACTGGATTGCTATAAAACAGAGCAGAAATTTCATTGTCTCCCTACTTGAAAAGCATCCAATTTCCTACAAAACAAACAGTTGCATACTTGTGCTGTGATATTCCAAGATATCAGATACTCTCCTTACAGGCCAAGGACCCACAAGATTATCCCTAAATCTTCTAAGAAATTACACCCTAATTTTCTTTATATCAGCATTTTTCTTGGAGACAACACCTAACTAAAACTGATTGCTTGTTTTCATTTTTTGTGACTAATCTTGGGAGGGAGCCCTTTGCCAGACACCAATATTCGCCATCGCTCACCATTTTCTGTATTTAAAGAGTATTTGTCTGCAAAAGGTATGAAAGCTGGATTTTTGAGGTTGAAATGGGAAGAAACATAAAACTACTCCTACATTTCCAATACATCCTTATTTTGAAATTGGAAATGTGACTTTCTCTTTCTGCTCTTAGGAAATATTATCAAAATTAGGTTGTAAAAAATTTGACTGAGCTTATTGCATCCAAGTCTTAATAATTTAGCAGGAATTGCTAGCATTTTTTCCTGAATGTCTAATTGCCTTTTCAATACTTTAAAAATTTGATTCTTCTGAGAATGACTTCTTTATCTAGAAAATAACCATTTGTTGTTCACTTTTATCTCTCACCATTAAAGAGATCATTATAGTACCTCCTCCACCTTTCTAAGATTGCATTGTTTGCAAATAAAGATTTTTATTTTTGTACTTTACTGTACCTTCATGATTCATGCCCTTGCCTCCCAGTACTGAAACACATGTAAAATATTCTGATTATTACATCTACTGTATGCCATATTTTACTTTAATTTCCACACTGCTGTATTTTGCATTGTCTTATCAAGGCTATTCTCTGTCCTGGCTTTATTATAATCTTCAATGTAAGCATAAATCTGAATTCTTATTTTCTTTGGTGAACATTAATAAAAAGGAAGGGTCTCCCCACACCTTTATGAGAGCACATCGTTGTCTTTATATTTGCATTTGTTCTTCTAATGTTTTTTGATACTCTCTAAAGTGCAGGTCTGATGGTTTCCTACTCAATATCAGTTTTCAGTGTGGTCACTTTGTTATCTTTTAATACTTCAGACCCAATAGTACTCAAAGATTCTGGGTCACTTTTCATATTTCTTCATATATCTTGCTTTCATATTTCTGCTAATATAATGGAACAGATAATCTTTCTCAGAATAGCTGCTCAAAGAGAACAGCTCTCATTACAATCAATTTATTTTACGTTCTTGGTGTTATTCCTTTATCTGAAATCAACATAGACTTGTTAATTCCATTTTTGCAGGTCTGTGCAAGCTTCTGAAGAAAGCCAGGTCTCCTGGTCCCACAAAACTGATCCCATTTTGCTCTCTGCCATAGCCAAGACTGTCTGTGTCACAGAATCATGGAACCATAGAACCATAGAATACCCTGACCTGGAAGGGACCCACAATGATCAACAAGTCCGGCTCCTGGCTCTGAGCAGGACCATCCCCAAGAGTCCCACCATCTGCCTGAGAGCATTGTCCAAACGCTTCTTGAACTCTGTCAGGCTTGGTGCTGTGGCCACTTCCCCTACATCTCCTGGTGCCCCAGCAATGAATTTGCTCAGGAAGATGGTGAGAGTCTAAAGGACATAAAAGATGTCATATGTTCCAAGTTCTTCTGATACCGCTTCCTTGAGGATTCTTTCAATAGGAGTGGGTGTCTTGGTGATATCCATACTGTGGTGTTCCCTGGTTTGTTGCTTAAGTTACTGATTGCTGATAATAGAATTTTGCTCAATGGAATGCTACACTTAGTTCTTAGCTCACTGTCTTTTTTCCACAGAAGCAGTTGCTTTAGAAAGCCACTTAATGACTAAATTTTCTCTCATGGCTGTGTTGTGCTCCCCTACCTTCTCTATAGCGCTTGGGAGAATTCTTGACCTCAAAGCATTGCATGTCTCCATATTTTTATTTTTTTTTTTCCCAGCTAATTTCTTCTCCTTATCTAATTGTATATTTCTATGTCTTGTGACATTCCTACAATTTTGTAATCATACATTTTATGGGATAAGAATGCCAACTTAATGTCAACTCCATCTGGAAGACTTGAAGGTTGTTCCTCGATCTCTTTACAGCTTATCTTCAAACTCTCTGGCTTTGGAAGGAAGTGATGACTGCACAGCAAATCATGGTGTCTATGGCATCTCCACAGAGAATTTCTTTCACCATATAAAACTCCTAAGAAAAATGTTATTGCTTCTTACCAACAGTAACAGTTGTTCAGCTTGTTTGTGATTTCAAGGATGCTGCACTTGGCTTGATCAATATAAATCAGAATGGAGAAGGAATTAGTGGTTACAATATTGTTGGCTTGAGCTTGAACAGTCAGTTCTGCTAAGGAAGATGTGGTTTGAGATGGATAGCACAATTTCTAATATCATTCTTATTTGATTTGTCAGGTTAAAAGGACTGTGGACTTCATCAACTATGTTGAAATACATAGTTTGAAACTTAAAATACATTAACTATTACTTTTAACAATTAAGTAGGATATGGGAGGTCATATAGGGAAGGTCTGGGGTTTTTTTTAGCACAAAGCTCCTGGTTGTTCAGTGTAAAGAGGTTTATGAAGAGATGGTATTTTTATCTCTGGCTTTGTCTAGAAGCTGTCTTCTTCTTTAATGTCTTTATTAAATAAGTAAACAGGAGTGGACAAAGAGAAAAAAGAGAGGGAATCACAGTGTCATGACAACCCCTGCATCTTGGTTCAGAGACCATATCAAATTGTTAGGTGTCAAGAACCCATGGATGGGGGCGAGTGATAGACATATACTACTTTTGGCAATTTCATCTCAAAAATTGTGAGTCACTATGTTGATGGTTGAGACTAGACAGTGGATATGAAATGTGAGTACTTTGAGTGACTGCCTGAGTTCCTATAAAAGCATCTATTGAATGCATTTGCTTCATCAAAGCCCAAACCCACAGGTTCAGAGAGATGTACCCCTATGGTTGACAGCTCAGTCAATATCTCTCCTGCTCTGTCTCTTCCTGTCATAACATTGATTTCTGTAAGCTAGAGGAAGTAATCCCTAATGACATTGTGTAACAGCGTTAAGGAAAGATTGTTTTCCCACTACGCACTTTTTCATACACAACTTATAAATGTATTTCATTACTTACAAACTTTACCTCTTGTAACCCTGTTACATTTTACGTCCTGCCATTCTATCCAGATCGGCTGCTTTCTTAATGTTTTCTTCTTGATTTTGCACTTTTATGGAGCAACATTCTTGGTGATTCCCCTGCATCATCTCCTCACTGCAAAACAATGATGTCACTCTGACATATGCTATTCTCTCAGCTGCCAAGCAAGCTGAAGGATGTGTCATGCACCCTTTGCATGGAGGAGAAGACCATATTGTCACATCATGTACCATCCTTCCATTGCTGCCAACATCACTGCACTCTGCTTCGTGTCCTAACCCCATGGTCAGCAATGTTCACCACTGAGTGGTAAAAACTGCTGCATAGCTGTAATCAAATGACATTCCTGTTATTAATCTGATTATCGAACCTTTTCTGTCTTCCTTTGTTCTAACAAAAAAACCCCAACAAACAAACAACCCAACAACAACATCTATCACTCTGCAATTTTGTAGAGCTAGCATCAATAGAAAGCAGGCAGTTTTCCAGGAATTTTGAAGGATTTTTTATCTTGTATGGTTTTGAAGAAACCATGTTAAAAGTACTTGGAATTTGTTTAGTCTTATGTCCAGAGTGCTAGCTATGAATTTCCAGCATAGTATTGGTATTGTTGAAAAATGGGATGAGGTTTCGAAGGGAGCAGGGAATTGTGTATATTTATTGCACAGAAGTGAAAATGGCTTCATGGGTGAGCAGCACATTTGTAATGAACAGGCTTTACTGGGGTTTGTCTCCCCGTGGAGCCAGGTGATACCAGATTGGAAGCACAGAGACACCCTTTCCACTGAGCTGACTTCTCTGATCCCTTGAGATGATGTTTGTGAGGAAGAGGCTGTAAAGGATTTAATATTATCAAGTGTGTGAGGTCTTACCTCACACAGAGAATCAGCATGGCTTAAGGGTGTCTGGAGCCAGACCAGAGGCAGGTATGGATTGATATGTAGGCATGAAGTCTGTGTTGTTTCATTAGATACCACTGGTTCAAATTTCAGACTCTGTAATTCCTCTAAGCACCATTTTTGATCAGATAGTATCAGACAAGTTGTGACCATTTCTATTTACTTTGTACATAGAAATTAGTAACTCATCATTTTCTGTACTGCGCTGTTGTGGGATAAGCTAATAAGTAAAAAGAAATAAAACTCAATACTTCAAAAGCCAGCTCCCACTGCTCCAGTCTGCTGTGGTTAATGTCAAAAGGACTTCACCCATTATTCATTCCTGGAGAGTCATAAGGGATATTATAGCCCTTTATAGTATGAGAAGTAAAAACTTTATTTTTTCACTCTTGTTTTCTTCAAAAATCCCTGCTGTGAATAAAAAAAAAAGAAAAAGAAAAAAGTAAGCCCAAAGGCCTGTGTCTCACACAAGAAGCATCTCCTGAATATTGTTTCTTTTTAATATAACATTGCTGGTTCCTCTTTGCAAAAGTCACAGATATACAAAACTCAATTAAAAAAAAAAAGAAAGCAGACTTCAGAGAAAGAATTTCAGTGCCTTAACATCTTAGAGTTGTCAGCTGTCTCTTTGTTCAGGAAATTATTTTTTAATTTAAGAGAAAATCAAGGAAATTCCATAGCAAATACTAGGAAAAAAAAAGAAATCAAGGTATTGGACAGTGCATAATATATCCTCAGTTTCATATCTGCCTATACATAAACAACTGGACTCTATATTCTTTAAAGACGCTCTTGTAAATCTGATGAACTGGAGACCAGCTGAAAATCAGCAAGATTTTAGGCCAGAAAACCAAAGAGCTCAGGAATTGGTGGTATATCAGGTGTTTCATGTAACTATAATTGTATTCTCAGAGTACTACAGGTGTAAGTCTAAGTAGATCTTCTTTGAAAAAAAATGGTTGTATATGACTAAATGTTTAGTATAGGTTCCATTTCTTTTCATATTTTATTTTCTCTATTTATAAAGGCAATTCTTTTCTCCCCTTCTTGCCCGGCCAAAAAATTCTAAGTCCTGCAAGTTGAGACAGTATTTCTTGTCTTTACCAATGAGCTGTATTTTAAAGATTAACCCAGGTTGTGGGAGTTCACAAGGCAGTTCACAAGTACCCCGAATGCATAACAAATTTGCTACCATAATAACCCTTTGAAAGGTAGAAGAGGACAAATTGATTAGGTCCCTTGGTAGCAAGGAGAACAGGGACTGTGGGTAGATTTAATTTCACCTAACATTAGCCATTCCCAGTTAGATGTCTCAATTAAACTGCCTGCTTAGCCTTTCTCTGCAGTGAGTGGATGGAAAGAGACAGGTACTTCCAGACAGTAAATCATCCCATCTCATGATACTTTCTTTTCCAGACTAATGGGATGAGTTGTCATGCCCATCACAAGACTTTATAAGTTTATTTGGATGTAGAACAAGTTATAAATTTTGCCTTTGTTATCAGAATATATACTCTTTTTTTAAATATATATATATATATTTAGAGTAATGACACTTGTAATTCTGGGCTCTGCTTTTCTTTTATAAATTTGAAGTGTGGCCTTATCTTGAAGCTCACCTTAACTGACTGAGGAATTATTTAGGGACTGCATATGTTCTTGGCTTGTATTGTATACAGTCACTGGTAGCCTTATCCCAAAAATGAAATAGTAACACATATTTCCATGAACACTCCTGTTGAGCCATGCTCCATTGTAATGATTTCCATGTATTCTTCTAAAACTTAGGGTTTTTTTTCCTGGCTTTTTGCTATGTTATCTACTGTGTTCAGTAGTAGAAATCTTCTGAGAAAGCAGTTTTCCTGTGAGCTGCATATAAAAGAAGCATCTTTGCACATATACTGCATCATTTGCTCTTCTTTTATCTGTACCACTTTACTGCTATGAGAAGTACTTTTTTTCCTTGCTCTCACTGGGATTTGGAGGTAGTCTGATGTTTCATCAGCATTCCTCACATTCAGGCTCAAGTCTGGCTATGTGCTTGAAGCATTGCACCTGAATCTACATCAGATTTTCTCCTCTCATACTGACTGCTGCCTGGGCAGCAGTGTGCAGACCACCAGCTTCCCTCTGCATCACTCCACAACTTCCATCTCAGATAAAAAGCTCAGACATCCAGTTTCCAGTTTTATTGCCTTTGGAACTACACTCTACTGTGATTCTTATATCTTTCTAAAACTTTCAGCAGAACTTTGTGGTCTTTTAAAACAACTGGTGGTCACCTGCAGCTCAGTGAGTTTGATCTCTCTTCACAGGTGGAGGGAATGAGGGAAGGGGCCAGGACATAAGGAACAGCTTGGACGAGCAGGTAATTAGGGCAGTCAGTCTTAATTAGTTTTTAATAGTCGGGGAGGAGTTTTTATATCTGCATATGGCTGAGGCATAGCTTGGGGAGCAGAAATGAGCTGGGAAAACAGAATGGATATAAAGTTAGCTAAGAGGGGGACTTGTTCAAGGCTTTGAAGGTGTTGATGGCTGTTTGGTTTAGGTGGTTTCAGTAATGCTGTTAGGGAGCTCTGCAAGACCAGGAAGGAAGTTTATGTCCAGGGTTTGTGCTAAAGTGCTAATTGTGCCAGAGGGAGCATTCTTAAACGCTCTGTGTTTGTGCTCCTTCTTTTTTTTTTCTCAAAAGGAGCAATGATGTGGGAGGTGATTTTAAACAAAGAAAGGGATGTGGCTTAAATGGCTGAATGTAGCCCATGTTCTCCCTGGTAAAATAGCTTGTGAAAATGCAACACCTTGAGATCTTTGAGGTGAAAGCTATATGCAAAAGCTACTCATCCAGCAGAGAATGTGGTCTGGCTTATGACCTTTGGTGCTAGGCATAAAGAGTCATATTCCTAGAGGTAGGTGGTTGTCTAATTTTTACTGGTTGAAGCAAAATAGGGATGAGGGGATGTGTGTTTGCAGTTTGCTCGTGCGTAACTTTTTGTCACTTGCTTGAAATATTTTGAATATTGAGATGAGCAGGCCTTATGTCCTGGCCTTCAGATCTTTTCCTGTTGTCCTTTAGAATCAGGACAAAAGCTTAGATGAAAGTATTTTCAGAATCTATGCTGAATGGTCTGATAGAGAAGCTTCTGTGTGTGAGCAGTGCGAGCCTTTGCTCTATAACCCACTAGCCTGGCTGCCTTGGAACGTGCAAGTGAGCCTGCTTCTTGGTTTGTGATTGGACAAGGGAAAAAAGAAAGCCTGGAAGGACAGGGAAAATAGAAGTTGATCTGAGGTCTTTTATACTATAATTTGCAAATTTTTAGGTGCCTCCTTAATCATATTGGAAAGTGGAAGTCATAGGTACTTCTGAAGCTCTAGTCTTTTCTTTTTTCTAAAGTTAAAAAAATAAATCATCTTCTGCCTTTGTCTTGAGAAGTATTTGTTTGCTGGGTGTTTGTCCTGGAAAGGATTTGCCTGTTTCTCTGTAATATTGCAGTACTGTTTCTCTGTGGGTTATTTATCTTTTGGATGTCCTAGAAACTGAGACAGAAAAGTTCAAAAGAGTGATTGCTGTGTAGGAAATGTACCTACTAAAGGTATTGGAGTAAGTAATGAAACCCAAGACTGGTATTTATGACTGGTATTAAAACTGGTTTAGACAAGAGGAAGATGCAGTTTTATTGGCTGATACTAAAGGCAGACATACATTTTATATATCTATATATTAATTAAGAAAGGTGTATGGTGCTCATGGAAAGGCATCTTGCTGGAAAACAGCTTCCAGGTGCTTCTAGAAAAACTTTCAGCCATCTCATTATTCGACTTGTTATTCAGAGATTGACTGGTCATTCTTCTGAAGCAGATGGAGATAGTTTTTCACAAAGCTGAGACCAGCATTGTGTACACTTTGTCTTTTCTGAAGTTTCTATCAAAAAAAAGTATTATTCTGTTACATGGTGTATCTGTGTATTAAAAATGCCTTTTAAGGGTGTCTAGGAGAAGATACATACACTATACTGTAATGCTAATAATTAAATTTGTAAAATAACTGCTTTTTTGATAGACTAACAAATACAATTCCAGCAGTGGCTGTTTCTCATTAGTTGGAATGACATGCTAGCTTTAGAATATATAATGATGTATAAGCCCTGGTGGTTATAATTGGCATAGAAATGTACTATATCCTTGGGTGTTAAAAGCCATAAGCTATTTATTTTCATACTTACAAAGCATGTACTACATTGTGGTATAAATCTCACATGGATTGTCATAATTGCATTTTTTTAGTAATCTATGTCCATATGGTTCAAATATGAATCTGTCCCCCTTATTAGCATCCTGCTGGTGACATAATGTACTGATAAATTAGTATCTCATGTCTGGAAAGCCTGTTTGAATTCAAATCTCATGCAAAAGAAACTTACACCTACCTGGTCTTCCTGCTGCAAGTAGCCTTGTTGTCCTGAAGGTTTTGTAATACATGAGGTTACACAGAATAGCAGTGATATGCTTGCAAGAAACTTGGTTATTGGCTGTGGTATTGAGGAGGATTGTTTGGTTGTTTTCTGGTTTTTGTGGGTTTTTTTTTTTTTTTTGGTTTTTATTTTTTTCTTTTTTGGGGGAGGTTTTTTTTGGTTTTTTTTGTTTGTTTGTTTGGGTTTTTTGTTTGTTTGTCTGTTTTGGTTTTTTGTTTTTTTTTTTTTTTTTTTTTTTTTTGTTTTTTTTTTTTTTGTTTTTTTTTTTTTTTGTTTTTGTTTTTGTTTTGTTTTGGTTTTAAGCACCAAATTCATATAAGTAAGGTGTGGATTTGAAGGCCTTCTGTTGCATCAGGCTCTAGCCTAGACTGGGAGTTGATGGTATAAAATAATTTTGAAACCAGAGGTAATGTGTAATAAAATAATTGATGGAGTTCTATTAGATGCCATATTACATTGAGTCTTCTGCAGTATCAAAGGCAGTTTGATTGTAAAGTCTGTATGTGACACACACGATATGGAAATATGCTATGGATGTGAAGGTACATGGCATGGTCTTTTTTATTAGGGCTTTGGGAGAAAAAAGTAGAGAAATGGGTGAGAGAAATGTAAGGATAAATCATAAAGGCTGCATTACTTAAAAAGAAAATTGGTATATAAATAATCCACTACCTAAATGAAACTTAGGTAAGGTGAAGAGATTCTGAAAGAACAATTCTGCTCTATTTTGTTTTGACACCCTCCCTTTAATTCTTCCAACCCATGAGAAATGCCATGTGTCACTGATCTTGATGTGAACACTGAGCCACTGACCAAAACTCTGAGTGTGACCTTGGTGCCAATTCTTTATCTGCTGGTTGGTCTGTCTGTCAAATCTGTGTCTTCCCAATTTTGGGACAAGGGTCTGGTGTGGGACAGTGTCAAAGGCTTTTCACAAGTCCAGAGAGATGATGAGAGTTGCTCTTCCTTTGCAGCATGTTTGCTTAATCTGAGTAAATTATCTGCCTGAGGGGCAGTGCTTTGTAGCCTTTGTTTAGGTTGGGGTTTAACATTTAAATATGCACTCTAGGGACAAGCTACAAATTGAAGGGCATATTGAGGTCCTGAGGTTCAAGGCTCAACAGAGCATTGGTTGCAGATTCGGCAAGCCTCCACCTATGTGATTTTAGTGCAACTGTCTCATTTGTGGTTTCTGGAGGCTCTTATTTAGGGTTTTGAGTTTGTTTTATTTACTATACATATTTACATGGTTGAGATTGGTGAAGTTGCCCATGTGTGTGACGGACATGTTGGTGAATAGTTGACATGTCCTTCTTTTATTTTGCAGAGACCTACAGCCAACAAGACTTCTGGTGCTCCTTCCTACAGCAGATGGTCCAGTTCACAGCCCCATCAGGTAATATGCCCTTGTCAAAAAGGATATGAAGCTCAGGTTGACACATGCTTCCTTTTAAAATGAATCCTTGAGAGGATCCGAGAGTGTTATCTACCTGCACTAGCCCAGCCAGGTCATGCTGGTCTCTGGGGTTGTTGCAGGATATCCTGTGGCAAACTCTTGGATGCAGTGGCTGCTCATGGAGCAGCTTGTACAGCTCTGCCACCTCTACTGCAGTGGTGCCTCTCTGGTTTGTCAGGGATGGATATTGTGGCTGTATCCCCCTATCTTTGCATCTTGTCACTTAAGCTACAAGTGTGTGTGTTTGATGCCCTTTGGCAAGGCATGAAGTCTTCTCCTGTGCTAGCCTTGCCCTCATGGCCCCAGGAGTTTTTTGTGAAGTGGTTATTTATAATGGTCAAAACTTCCAGGAAAACTTGTTGTTAATTGAAACTGAAGCCAGAAACTCTTAACTGATAACTAGGAAACAATTTTATGGTTAATGATTCTTTTTAAGAATTTGAATGGTATTCAGGGTTTCTCTTAATTTATCGAAATACTTTTTTAACTATAGACAAGGACATGGCTTACTTTTGTTACTAAAAAGCAATGTATTTCAACTAAAGCAACTTTGTCTTTAAAAACTCTTCAGGTGATTTTTCAGTAATGATTGTATTGGCATTACTTTCTTCCAGCTTCTACTTTTGTTTTTTCCTGCCTCTTTCTACATATGCTTAAAACAAAAACCAAACCAAACAAACAAAAAACACCAAACAAAAAACCGCCACCAAAATCCCAGTAACCCACAAAACCCAAAACCACCACACCCCCCAAAACTATGAAAAATTTAAATTATCATGGTGAACAAACTCTTGATCTGACATGCTGGATTTTTCTTTTGAAGGACATTTATACACTAAGAAAGGAAACTTCCACTAAGTTGTGATTTGGCCTCAGAAACTAAAGGAAAAGAAACCGTGAATTTAATTTGTATTCAGATTAGGATGGGAAATAAGTGGCTAAGTGCTTCATGGGCTGTTAGCTACCTTTTTCACTATCCTCCCAGTGTTAATAGTTCTGTTTTCACAAAGTATTGTGAGAGCTTTGTGTCTTCTCCTCCTAGAAAAATATGGTTCTTTTGCTCACAAAGTTTTCCATTTTTTCTGTCTTTCACTCTTTCAACATTGAGTTGAGGGTAAAAGTGAAGAATGCATAGGCCAAACATTAACTCTTCTCAGTGGCATTGCTTGCTCCATCCTAGGGCATTAGGCAATGAGCAAGAAAAAGTTCATGGAGTATAACTAATACATATGAGCACTGCTCCCCTCTTCCTGTGTGTCTGCAGTTTTCTGTTAGTGGGAGACAAATTCCTAAGTCAGTAGAAGATCATCCTAAAAAAATCACATGAAATGCATCTTACACACTTGATTTCCTTTTTGAGAAGGGAGGGAAACATAAGTGCATAATAAAGTTTGTTTGTAGTGTTACAACCCTGTCAAACCACTAGCAGAGTTGAAGGATTAACTGCCAGGAATGTTGCTTGAAAGTATGTCTAGACTATCCAACATCTGCAGGAAAAAAAATTGTTCTAATATATTAAATCATGCCCGTGGTAATTTCCCTCCACGTATATTGAACCCCTTATGTTTGACTCTTGTTTTCTTTTGTCACTTCCACTCTAATCTTTTCTTTTTCTTCCTTGTTTATTGTCAGCTTTTTTCTTCTGTGTTTTGGGTTTAATAAGCTTATAAACCTGCCTCGTGGATATTATAAATGCCAGTACCAACTGTGAGGATGTATAGGCTCTCTGCAGTTCCGTTTGGGAGACTGGAATACTGCTGTGTGCTCTCATGAGCTGAGTGGCAAAATATTTGTATTGGATAAGAGATTTGTATTCAGCCTTGCAACTTGCCAGCATCTATATATAGTTAAAATAAACTTTTTTTTTTTTTTAAGATGGCTTTCCAGGAAAGAAAAAGATTAAAGTTCAAAATTCATAGTCTGCATTTTCTTTAGTCTCATGCAGTGAACCCAGTGAAGGTTTTTTCACGTGCATCTTATAAGAATCCACACACAAACCTAATAGAACTACATAACTGAGACCTTTGATGCATCTAAGAAATGTTAAAAGTTAAATTGATTTCTTCCTTCTTTCCCCTAAGTTTTTCTTTTTTCATTTCCTCTATCTATGTGAAGTTGGAAGGTCCATTAGGTGGGAGATTTGAAAGGGTGAGGTCAATGAGTCACAGAAAATAACACATTTTTCCCTGACTTGTTTTGCTTTTTGCTACCCAGACATGCTTATATTTTGTTTTGCATAAACTGAAGCATGTTTATCTATCTCAAATATGCTATCTGGGGAAGGCTTTTAACAAGTTTCTATCAACTCATCGCTCTTGTGGACACATGGAATTTCTATCCTTGCGTCTTTTTTATACAAAGCTGTTCAGAGAATAGTGTTGTCAGGTTTTTTTGTTGTTGTTGTTTTTCTTTTTTTCTTTTTTTCCACTGCCCCTTGAGCCTGGGAAAGTGTCTTGTAGGGGAGGCATCTTTGGAACTTGATTTAGAGGTGCCCTGGGAAGGAGGCATTAGTACCTGGTTCAAGCTAGGTCTCTTCAAGCATTACTCTTTCTCAATGTCAGAAAAAGGAGCCAGTGGTCTAAAAGGTTGATTTTTCTGAATTTAAGGAATTCATCTATTGAATTAAGGAGTTGGAGGGATGGACAGGAAAGCCAAACCAAGTCTCGGCTTCTGAACTCTCATCCATGGAGCTCTGTGGGATCTTACTGCCTTCAGATGTATTAAACTGGCTCAAGGGATGGAATCAAGGAGGAGAGGCAGATGCTAATAAGACAAAATTGCCTACACTATGGTCTTGACTAGTGGCATTGCTTGATGTGTGAAGACGTCTGCAGCAATTTTGTGAGAAGCTCTGAACTTAGTCCTTCTGTGGTACTCTGAAGACTGCCTCCTGAAGTGCAAGTGGCTCTTACCACTGATGAAAATGAATGAGGAAGTGGCACTTTATCAGGGATGATGATATAGCTATTTCTAACATGCTGCTGTGTTTGCTGAGTGGGATGGCAGCCAAGGCCCAGCTTCTAATAGTGATGGCAAATCTTTGTGTGGGACAGCCTGTCTGACGTTAAGGATCATAGGTGCACAGGCAGGCTTGGACACAAGGCACTCAGCCTTGCAGCTCGGTCGTCCCTGAAAGCAGTTTTAACATTAAAAATTCACTCATTACTGGTAACAACTTGAGAACTGTGTGCTAGTAAAAATGAAGAAAATTGAGAGAAAACCTCTCATTTTTCCTTGGGGGAAAAAGAGAAGAAACCAAGTATTTCAGATGCCAGCTTAAGGTCGAGGCACTGAAAGAAACCATAGATAAAGTGTCCTGAAAGGGAGAGTAATGGGACAACCATCCTCCTAATTTGCTATGTCCTTACTGTTAAAGGAGAGGCAAAAAGTCAGTAGCACCTAGTCAGATCTCACAAATAAATCTACCTTGTATGCAGGTAGAAGATAGTGATAGGCTGACTTTTCTTGCTCATGAGCACACTAGGAAGCTGGTGGAATCTGACAGTTCATTTGGTGTCCACTGTCAGCTGGCTTCTTAGTGGCAATATTCCAGGTCTCTTGCACAAAGGTTGTTAGCAAGACTATCTTTAGAAATGCCTAGATTATATTACTTTCTAGAAATATTCGAATGCCTCTTCAATATTAGGTGCTAAATGAGCCTGCAGAATAATCGGCGTGCATTAAATGCCATTAAAAATAATATAGAACATTTCAGCATCTTTCTCCTCCTCATATCTATTAGCAAGGCATTAGTTTATGAGCTAATGAAGTAAAAAATGCAGGAAGTGAGACTCTGTCCAATGGGCCACAGGACAGGAGGGCTCTTAGCTGTGATTCCATAATGTTCCTCTGTCTGGTTCCACTGCTGCTTTGTTACAGAGTTATTGCCCTGACTTTCTGGTAGAGGTAAAACAAGCTCATTGCTTTCTTGCTGGCAGTCAGAGCTTTGTCCATTCCTGAAATTGGCATCAGTGCCTGAAGGCCGGAATGTGGTTTTTTTCAATATCCTGCTCTTCAAATACAGGTATAAGTGCTATATCTTAGTACAGAGTGGTTAGCAGTTTCTCAGAGGAATCTGGGCAGACAATGATGTTGATAAACATTCAGTCTAGTGTCTGTATTTCAAACAGCAGAAATAGCTTGGCTTACAATTTATAATACAGCTTCTTTGTGAGAGAGATGATGAAAATACCAGTATACCAATAAGGAAGGCAGAAGCTAGGAAAAGTGATATTCCAGCTATACTGTGGCAGCTGTTTCAGTGAATTTCAGGTCAGAGATTTCAATATACATAATTTCTCTCTTTTGCTTTGTCCCTGTTGTGTCTGTCCTTGCTTTTCCCTTGCTTTGTTTTTGCCCTTTTATTCTTCCTGTGTATGTGTTGGAGCAGTAATGTGTTGATAAGAAGATAATTAGACAGGTGTCTGTTCAGTAGGCTTTTTCATAGCACACAAGGTCAAAATGAACATTGTGATTAATTGTGCAGCGTGACAGTAGAGTTTTAGTTTTAGGAAGCCAGACTAGGTATGGCTTCTGGTAGCAGTTGGGATTGTTGTAGCCTAAGACACCTCCAAGTGGGATTCATGACTACTTGGATGGATAATAGTGAGTTTCCTTGATGGGTTCTGGCAGGCTACCCGAACACAAAGATATTTGGAGCAATGGCTCAGAAGATCCATTCCTGTGAAGCAAATTGTTTGTTTTTTTTTTTAAAACTGGTGGAAGACAGTTAGTTCTAAATACTAAATAAAGAGTAATAAATAGTAATGTACTCAGCTGCTTTGAATCTTATTTGTTTTCCTTCAGTGCCTCAAGTCTGACTTGGAAAAAGTCAGTATTGAGAAAGTCACTATCTCCCTGATGACTCAGCTCTTTGCTTTTCTGCTGAGCACTGCACACTGTGGCAGTAAACTTTAGGTTATGTGCCTGTCCACTAGAAAACTTACAGAGAACACCAACAATTTTTCCAGAAGCCACTGAACAGCTGTCAAGTGGCAACAACAACATTCCTTCACTGTTGACCTAGGTTTGAGCTGCACCAGTGTGCTCGTCTAAATGACAGTGACTTAGTCCAGCTACTAGGGTTAAACCTTATTTTTAAGGGTCTAAAGGGTCTGGCAACTTTCCAAAGGCAAACCAGACAACCCAAGCCACAGAAACACGTTCCTTCCTCCTGGCACTTGGTGTTTACCCAAAAAAAGTAGCAAAATTCAATGGGCTTAATTAGACTTAATAAGGGAAATTTGCCAATTTTGCAATAAATGGAGTGAAAAATCCCTAAACACCTCCTTTCCATAATATCTTTTCAGAATTAAGCATTCCTCTTTACCATACGTCATCATAGTTTTGCAACATTGCAGTTTGATCCTAGTTAGATTTGGATAAGCACATGGAAAAATCAAGTCTGCAATGATAGAAACTGAATTTTTTGACATGGCAAAGGAACTCACTGAATTTCAACAAGCCTCTCTTTGGTTTACCTTAGATCACTTATTAAATTTGAATTCAAGGTGGAGACAGTGCCTTGCAATAGCAAATTTAACTAGTTAAACATTTAGAAGTGTAATTACTCTTTTAGACATCATGTGTTGCACTAAGTTCACTGAAAGTTTGGAAAATTCGAATATCTGTGGTCACTGTACTCCAGGTCTGCTGCTCTTATTACATCCACTCTTATTACATCCATGGGCATGTTATGCCCATGAGAGCCTTGTGGGATTTTGTCTGCTACTGATAAAGATTGACCCATGTATTAGGTCAGTCTTTATTAGTAGCAGACAAAATATTAGCCACTTTTTTTTTTTTTTCTCCCTTGTGTGTCTCACCTCTCATACACTTGTCCATCTTTTTTGCTACAGCATGGTAAGTTCAACTGGAAACCTGGAAACCTGATGTTAAAAGTTCTGCTTTCCAAAGTTTGATGCTTCCTCAGTGGAATCTGTGAGCTGCTATTTCTAGCATGATGCTTTTTGTAGGACAGCATAAGGGAAGATTGAACCTGGCATATGTTTTGTAAAGCCACAGGAATCTGCACTGGCAACCCCAACTTCACCAAGGTCATGGGCAAGGGCAGAGTTAATCTTGGTGACTGCTTTGCAAGTAACAGGAGAGCAGGGCACACTGAGTTGGCTGCTCAGCTAAATGCATCAGTACACCAGGATGCGTAAGCTATTTTTATGGTGTGACGATAACTCAGCCAAATGAGACTCAGGAGCACTTGCGTCTGTTGCCAACCAAAGTACAACATAAACTCAGCTTTAAAAAGTTAAGGCTATTGTAAATAAAGTAAGAAGGGAACTAAAAAAGAAAACTGATTTTTTTTTTTATGGTCAGTGGTGGAATATGAATAAATGTAAAAATATGCACTGTCATTCAAAGGTTGCTCTTTGTTGTCTAGCTACCTGTTGTCTGTGCATAGTCACCAGTCAGCTGATTGAATTGAACATAAAGCTGTTTTGTAAGCTCCAATAAGGTAAGAACCTATCCCTGAAGGGAAGCAATGGTGTTCATAAGATCCAACCCCATGCTTTCCTCTTAACTACTTGTGGAGAAGCCCTCTGTGTATGACACAACTACTAACACAGCAGGATGAAGACTGAGGGTATCTTTAGAAAGAGCCCAAAACTTATATTTAAAAGAAGAGCTTATGCATTATAGTCACTGTAAGTGACAAAATGCAGGCTCTATTCTGCAATCTGTGCATCTAGTACTTCTAGGCTACTCTGTAGGTTGGATATATATATATTCCTTACCAAGCATGGGATTTGGGCATTAGTTCCCAATACCTAAGTCTTAGTAAAAAATTGCATTAAATTTCCCCCAATTACAGTGTATAAATGTTGAACTTTAGGTGTAATGGTTCTGAAAATATAGGAGGACTCTTCCAAGACACAGTATTGTGTATTTCTCTTCTACAGGTGTGAGGAAGAAATAGCAGGTTTCCTTTCTCAGGAAGGGAAAGTTACCATTACTCCGTCAGATACCATTGATATAATGTTGCACTTTCAAATTGAAGTTCAGAAGATTTCATCTATAGCTTGGCTAATCTTAAAAATCAGCATGCAGGGGAGAAAAAAAAACTTTTGTTCAAAATTATGTTTCTAAACAGCTGGTTTGTGGGGGTTTTTTGTTGTTGTTGTTGGTTTTGGTTTTTTTGTTTTTGTTGGTTTTTTGTTGGTTTTTTTTTCCGTAGGCGAGCAGAGTTTTTAGTCCCTTCAATTGTTGTGTAATTATTTTTGATGACAAATACCAAATGTATATATTGTTCTAACTGTCTGCTCAGTGTGCTCAGGTTTCTCTAGAGAAATGTGTGTGCTGGGAATGAGGGAAACTAGCAGCATTTGTAATGACTTCTGTAGATGTAAAACATTTCTAAAAGCTATCTGTCATCTGCACTTACGTTGTCTCTCAAAACTATTTTCTTCTAGAAGAAGAATTTAATAAGATTTAAAAAGACTGAAAACTATTTTGTTCTACAAATCTTTTAACCATAAAGAAAAAATTCTCCCTATGTCCCATATTGTATCATCACTGAAAGATGCCCAACTCTTTTGGAAACCTCACTTCAAAACTGCAGACTCAATTTGAGAAATCCCAGGAATGTTCCTCCTATAAGTCTTTTTTGCATTTTTGGCGTAGCAAGTTAAGCTCATTGGTATGACTGCTTCCTATTTGATTGAATTTGGTGAGGAAAAGGAAGGATGCAACTTGGTTGAACCTTTCAGAGATGTGAGATTTATGGGAATTGTAGGAGTACAACAGAGAAGAGATGTTGGTAATGCCATACCAAAGGAAAACATGAGATCACCCTAGCCATGGAGCAGTTCATAGGCGAGAATCATAAAATGGTCTAGGTTGCAAGGAATCTTAAAGAATCATCTAGTTCCAAGCCCTTGCTGTGGTCAGGAATACCTTTCACTGGACCAGGTTTCTCAGAGCTCCATCCAGCCTGGCCATGAACTCTTCCTTTGACAACATTTTCCACTGCCTCACCACCCTCACAATAAAGAATTTCTTCCTGATATCTAATCTAAACTTATTCTCTCTAACTTTAAACCTATTTCCTCTTGTTCTCTCACTAAATGCCCTTGAAAAAAGTCTCATCTTTTTGTAGGCTCTGTTCAGGTACTGGAAG
The DNA here is from genome assembly GCA_016584745.2 of Phylloscopus trochilus trochilus. Lineage (NCBI taxonomy): Eukaryota > Metazoa > Chordata > Aves > Passeriformes > Phylloscopidae > Phylloscopus > Phylloscopus trochilus. The sequence continues at coordinate 40,234,333 of WQNJ02000546.1, forward strand.
GTCACAATTGAGTCACACCAAAACCTTCTCTTCTCCAGGCTGATGAATTCAATTTTTTTCAGTCTTTCCTCATAGGAGAGGTGCTCTATCTCTCTAATCATGGTGGCAGATCTCCTCTGGACCTGCTCCAACATGTTGCTGTCCTTTCTGTGCTGGGGAACTCAGAGCTGGATGCAGTGTTCCAGTTGGGGTTTCACCAGATGGGAGAAGAGGGACAGAATCTTCTTCCATGCCTTTCTGGCCATGCTGCTTTGGGTGCAGCTCAGGATTGGATTGGATCAAGTGCACATTGGCTGCAAGTGCTCATTGTTAGGTCATGTCCAGTCTCTCATCCACCAGCATCCCCAAGTCCTTTTGAGCCGTATTGCTCTTGATCTGTTTGTTTCTAGTCTGTGTTTATACTGACCCAAGTGCAGCACCTTGCTCTTGGTCTTGTTAATCTGCATGAGATTTTCATGGGCCTATTTCTTGAGCTTGTCCAGGTCCCCTCTGGATGACATCCCCTCTTTCAGATGTGTCATCTGCAAATTCGTTCAGGGTGCACCCTTTGTCTGTGTTATTAATGGAGAGATTATATAACACTCGTCTCAGTATGGACTTGCAGAGGACACCACTTGTCACTGATGTCCTTTAGGACTCTGAGCCATTGACCACTACCCTCTGGAGGCAAGAGTCCAACCAATTCCTTATCCACTTATCAGTCCAGCCATTGAATCCACATCTGTCCAATTTTGAGGGACCAGTGTTACGGGGGACCATAGATGATGTCTGCAGCCCTTCCCTTGTCCACTGATGTAGTCACTCTGTCAGGGAAGGCCACTAGGTCAGTCAGGAAGGATTTGCCCTTGCTGAAGCCTTGCTGTCTGTCCTCAATCACCTCTTTGTCCTCCTGTGTCTAAGCATAGCTTCTAGGAGGCTCTGTTCCATGTTCTTGCTAGGCACAGAGGTGAGGTTGCCATGGGTCACAGGGCCCTCCTTTCTACTCTTTTTATATATGGGTGCATGTCGCTGTGGGACACAATGAAGGAGACGCAGACTCCCATGGAGGGAGCCATCAGGTTTATTGTCCAAACCTATTTTATACTTTTTACAAATGTGCCCACCTTAGAGGTGGCACCCCTGGAACCATTGGTCACTTGTAGAGACCATCACGTGAAGTCCCTCCCATGGGAAAGCGTGTGGAAAACACGATTAAGTTTACAAAATGACCTTGCTCAGGAATTCTGTCCTGGGAGCAGAACTCCCAAAAACCAAAACATGACAGGCACAAACCGTGGCAACAGGTGCAATGTTTCCCTTTTTCCAGTCACCTGGGACTTCACCTGACTACCATGACTTTTCAAATATCATGAAGAGTGGCTTTGCAATGAACAAATTCCCTCAGGACACCAGAATGTGTTTCATTGGACCCCAGAGACTTATTTACATTCAGGTTCCTCAGGTGGTTGTGAACCTGTTCTTTATTTGCAGTAGGAAATGTGGTCCCCAATGTGCTCTCCATCCACTTGAGAAGCATAGGAAGAGAAGCTGCTGTTGAAGACAGGGGTGAAAATGTTGTTTAGTACTTCAGTCTTCTCTTCATCTGTTAGTGCCAATTTTCCAGTATTGTTTATTGGGGAGGATACACCTTCTTTCACCTTCCTTTTCTGTTTAACATCCCTGTAGAAGCCCTTCTTGTTATTCTTTGCATCCCTTGCCATGTTCAGTTCCAGCTTCACCTTGGCCTTCCTCACCCCATCCCCATACACCCGAATGCCATCTCTGTTCTCCTTCCAGAGCACCTGTCCTTGCTTCCACTGTGCGTTTGCTTCTTCGCCTTTAGTTTGACCAGCAGTTTCTTACACAGCCATATGGGTCTCTTGCCTTCCTTGACCAGTTTCTTGCTTGTGAGGATTGATAGCTCTAGGACGCTATGGAAGACTTCCTTAAAAGTCTACCAGCTCTGTTCTACTCTCCTGTCCCTGAAGGCAGTCTTCCAGAGGTTCCAATTGATTATTTTTCTTAAGAGCTGGAAGTTTGCCTTCCTGAAGTTCAGGGCCCTACTTTACTCTATGCGTATCTCTTGGGACTGCAAACTCCAGCAATGCAGGATAGTGGTGGCCTGGTCTGCCTCCAATCTTGACATCCACAATTAGCTCTCTTATGTTGGCCATGTTATGGATTTCCTAACACTGGGGCAAAGAACTCGGTTGGTGGTGTCTGTGCTTTTTCAAGAATGAGGCTAAAATTTCTCTCCTGTGCAGATTTTCTGTTAAAGGGATGAGCTTACCCCAGAGCTCAAGGAATAATTCAGTTAAAGTCAATCAGCGGCAAGATGTGTGTACATTCACTATCAGGCTTAATTAGTTTTGTTGTTCACACAGCTACACAGTTGAATTCTAACAAAATTCTATAGTGGATTGATTGAATCCAGAACTCTTTAAATTTCTGAGTCTTTTAAGGAAACAATCTCCTTGTTGTGTCTAGCAACATTATTCTTGACTCTTCCCAAGGTTCAGATCTTGTCATATAAACTTCAGATAATGTTGTTTGAAGCTGCACATAATCTTACAATAGGGTCTTTTCATTATGTTATCTGTAGCATCCCTGATGTGTTGACTAATAGCAAAGATTGACAAAGTGTGTTACACACAAACATCTTGCCTCATGTTCTATTAAATTTGTCATTTGATATCTTCTGTGGTAGATATCTTCATTTTGACTTTGCTATGACATCTTAAAAGAAAAAGAAGCTGTCAACAGATGATGTTTTAACACTTGTCAGCAATTCGTCGTGTTTCTTCTTACTTTAGATTTAATTGTTCTTGGAATGAACAGTTCAGAGGGACTTTTTTATTTTTTTTAAATTCTGCTTTCTGGTTAATGCAATCAATTTGATGCAGACGATAATTAGTATGATAATTGCAGCCTACACGCATACTGCTGTACCCGCCATGCTTTCTTCAGTGTTCCAATGTTTTTAAAGATTGCAAGATAGGTGGGAGCAGAAGAGTTTAAGTTATTTTTAGGGGCCTTTTGCCCCCTTGTTCTGGTATTTAAAAGTAACAGATGGACTGTGCTCTTGTTGCCTCTCATCTTTCATGCTCCTGAAGCCTTACACCTGGAAAGGAAATGCAAGCAAGAGACATGACTGGATCTACCATCAGCTGCACTAACAAAGGGATTGATGGTTTTCCAGAGCAAACATTAGCTGTGGAGGAGGGCTAACCTTTGGAGGAGAAACAGCTGGCATTGGGCCGTGTCCAGGGGCTGATCTGGGGCTGGGGGCATGTCTAGGGAAGACGGTCAAATCAGGGCTGGTGGCATAGAACTGCTTCTCTGCTTTAATAAACAAGGTCCAGATAAAAACTTCTTTAAGAGCCTTTCCCCTTTCTTGTCTTCTATGTGAAGGAGAACAAAGCTGGCTGATGGATTGTTTTAATAATCTAAGTGATGATCATTCTGTTTGATAATTAACCATGCAAATCTGAAAGAAACAATTGGTGGATCAACAAAAATAAATCTTCAGGCTACATTTGGGGGAATAGCTGAAAAAGCTAATTTGGTTATAAAGATAGGTTATGCTTTGTAATGAGAAACGACAAGGCATTTTGCTGCAACTGTCATGGTAACTTCAGAGCTTCTTTATATAGTCTAATTTAAAATGTATTTACCCCGTAGCAATGAAATTGCAATCTATGTATGATTCATAAAAGCTGGAGATGGAAAATACCTCTTGAACATATGGACCAGTTCCTCAAAGGATACAATTCGGTTTAACTGAAAAAGCCAGAGAAGCAGATATTCTGTTTGTTTTTCCTGGATTTTCTCAGCATGGACGTTAGAAAGGGTCCCTTTGTCTAATCATGGAGCTGATATTGGCTAAGAAACTTTTGTTAACTAGAGATCTTGATATTTAAGTTTTGCTTCAAACAACTTATAAACTCTGTCTACTACATGGCTCCACATAATCCTGAATAGTCATTGAACACTGATAAAATTCAGTTATATCAAGATGCTTGTTAGTCCTTATGTTTCAAGGCACAGATTAGTTGCCTACTGAGTTAAGATCTTAATTGTGTGAGTGCTCCATTTTTGTTCCATCAAGCTGTGTTGATATTTGAAATCAAACTGCAATCAGGAAATGAAAGCCCTCTTTTCCCCCTCGTTCTGTATTAACAGTGACTCAGTTACTTGCCAATGCTAAGCACTGGTAGCAGTTATCTAAAAGGCAAGAATATGGTGCTAGAAAGAAAATGAGACTTTTACATTGGTGATTTAAATCAATGTAAGGTTCATGGTGCTGGTTCTCTCAGCGTGTTTAGAGATCCTCTTTCATTCTGATGACCAGCTTTTAGACTTGGAGGAAAATTCTTTGAGAATTTCATGGTCTTCCTGGCAGAAGCTAGTTAACTCCCCCAAAGCTTGCATTACTTGATCTTATCCATAGTTTGGTACCCTATCTAAAAGTTCTGTTTTCAAGGTCCATGATGAATATTTTTTTTTGCTCTGTAGTGTAGGCAGTGTCTGAGAGCCTTCTGCAGAGTGACCATTACCCTGCCTGTGAAGTGGGCTTTCAGTTTTGACTGGGGTTATTTTAAAAAGCACCAATGTTTCACACATTTGGGGGGCTTCATTGTTAAAAACACCAAGAGCCTAGAAGTAACTTATGGCAATACCTCAAAGTCCACTGCTGGGGGAGGCCAGGGCCTCAATTCCATTCTAAATTAAATATTCAGGTTTTCTAAGAAGGGAGTAAGAAATAGGGATAATGTAGGCAAAGAACTAAAAAGAATGATTCTGTATAAACTGGACTTACATATTGTCATAAAACCACTGTCTTTCTTGCTTCAGCTGTAGTGGTTGTGCAAGATGATTACTGTATCAGGGCAAAATTTTCATAAATGTAGAAACTTGAATTAAAACTTCAAAACCAAAAGCCACTAAGAAGTTATTGGAAAGGCTGAAGTAGTGCAAACAAAAATCCTACAGGCTTCCATGGAAACATCAAGTAGTGACCAACAATATCAGGAAAATGTGACTCTGGCAAAATGAGATGTTTTGTTGGTTTCTTTTTCTATTAAGTGTGGATGGTGCTCAAATGGGAAAAGCATATGAACTCCCAAGAATGAATGGCAGTGCCTTGATGGATGAGATTGATTTGAATCCCTCTTCATGCACAGGTTAAAATGTGAATGTCAACTGGATTGTTGCAAAATTAAGAAGGGAGAACAAGAGTACTGTTCAGGATCGCAAATGTACCCATCAAAAACATGTGGAGGGAGTTGATAATCTGTTAGAGTATGCCAATGTTAATCCACACAAACTTTCTTTCCATGATTTACGTTTATGGACAGTGGAAGTGGTAAGCAAAATCATGCTGTATGCCTTCATAACCATGTCTGGACTGTAAGAAGCAGGGGAGAAAATTTTTGTCAATCCTCCCAGTGACTTTTAGATGGACCTCCAAAGACTAGACAAAATTCTAAGCTGCTTAGAACTGAGCTCTATTGTATCCTGCAGTACAGAGCTTGCTTATCCTGCTAAAGATCAAGCTCTGCTTGTACCCATCTAATAGGAATATTGAATCTTGCATGGAGTGCAAGCAGGACTTTGATCAATATTGCACGCATTTTATTTGAGGACCTACAGCAGAGGCCCTACACTTAGAAAAACAATTGAAGTAGGTCTTGGGAACACTTGACAGAATATATAAACAGATGATGTTATGGTCTCAGTGGAAATCTAGCTGTATTGAACTGAAAATAGACCATACAAGGAGAAAACTGTAGAATACTTGGTGCTTGTAGTAGGACACTGTATGCAGTAGGCCAGCAAGCTTTTTTTGGATTTCCTTGGAAAATAAAACTGCAATGAAATATTTCCCTCAAAGAATTTAGTACATCTCTCCAGACAACACTGTGAACTTCTGATTGATGAGTTTCTCTGTCTTACTGAGTGAAGTATACTACAGGTATCTGACAGTAAAAATTAAAAGCATGAATTGTCCAGAAGAGGACATTGCAGGAGATGCTCATGAGGTTCCACTTCTATAAGGGGAAGTGTGAATTCTGCAGTCAATATATAGTTTGGAAAAATAAATATATTACACCTGAGCTTCCATCCCTCGTGTTCCCTGTTCTCTGGGGCAATAGCACAATGCACATACCAAATGACTACAAATTGAAAAACTTCAGGTTGTGAGGCATTATCTGAGCTACTGTCATTTGTATGTTCACATAACTTTCTGTGTGTTGATTTTTATCTAGGAAAGTGGTGCTAACATTTATTTTGAAAAATAACTAAGGAAAACTAAGTAGAAATAGGATTAAGTTCTGATTTCCTTGCCCTTTGGCTACTTGTTTTCAGTTCTAGTCATCAGGTCTAAGTCTTTGATCTCAGGGCAGTAGTTTGGTATGCTTTCATTTCAGTCTGGTATTTAACTAACTACATTGTGTTTTGAAGCTGAAACTTTTTATCTTAAGTTTTTTTTTTTTTTTTTTTTTTTTTTTTTTTTTTAAGTCCAGTTTTCTAACCTCTCCTTACTCTTGTTTTTTCTAGGATGTCATTTCTCAAATGTAGTGTATGAGAAGTTTTATAGTTACTAAGTGGCTGTACCAGTCTTGTGGTACAAATATTAATATGAACTCCTCCCTATAAAAATGTTGATATATCTTCTTCAAGAGGTATGAAAAAAAAAACCAAAAAAACTCCCAAACAAACAACAAAAACAAAACCAAAACCAAGCAAACAACAACAGCAACAAAAAAAACCAGTAAAGGCCATGCGTTTTGACTGATATGGTAAGTGTCCATGAACTAGAGTGATTTTCATGTCACAGTTAAGTGGCTCTTGTGCCAGAACAGATTCAGAATTCCTCATGTTTAAAGTTGCAGTGATTATTTTTTGTCTTCTCTGAGAAAGTTTTCATTTAGGGACATAGTCCGTAGTATTTTTAATCTCCCTGTGTACTTTGCCCCATTATTGTATAGAGGCGTCTGCAGAATCAATTTTGAGTATTTAAATCTTTCTCCCATATTGACTTTGATATGAACTCTCTTAAGAACTTCGCCATTTTGGTCCCTGAATGTAACAAAACTATCACTATTGAAAGGGCCACAAGTAATCTAAACTGAAAGCACCAAACTTTCAGCTCTGGCTCATGCCTTGTCACTTGGAGTTGTGGAATATGATGCCAATTTCCTAAAGAGATGCTTGGGTGTTATTTATACTTTTATATATTATATAAATATATAGATTTACTGATATCTATGATATATATTGAACTTGCAACCAGCAAGGGTCCTGATTAAAGCTTTTTCTGTAATTTGGAAGTGCCATGAGGAGGGAAGTCTGCCTGAACTCTGTCAAGGGATTGACAAACTCTTAGGTAAAAGTGGCATGGATCCTGCAATCTCCTTAGATTCCAACATTAGAAGTCTGACCTGAAGTCCTTCACTGAAGGTGCCTAAAACAAACTGAAAAGCTCACTAACTCCTCAGGAAAAGAAGTCTGCTGAGGTGTATTGAGCACAATGATGCATATCTAACCATTGGCTCTGAATGCTGTCCCTTCAGTAGGGCTCAGAAAACAGGATTGCTCACTCTGGAGCAGTACAGCTCCATACTTGAATCTTGTACCTTTTCCTTGAGTAGCTGTTCATCTCGGGACTGGAGGAGTTCAGGACCCACTTGGACATTGACTCTGAATTGTTACAGCTGTTCTGTTGTTACTTTAATGTGTGTTATTGTGATCTAAAGGTGAAGACTGTTCTTGGTTGTAGAGAGTATTTTTCACATGTTAGGCAGGTCAGCTTTTCCAGCTTCTGCTGCAGTGGGGCAGTAATCCATCACCATGGCGTATTGTGTTTGTGTCAGTGTACCAAAAAGACAAGTAAGCATTGCACAGGCCAGGTCTCAAGCAACGTAATGCTTTCCCCATCAAAGCCAGAGACTCCTGTTGGCTCAGCTTGCTAAGGCCTCTAGATGAGTACCAGGACCCAGCCCAGCCTTGCTTTCCCCTGAGCTGGTGCCTGCAGGGATGTGCTCAATAGCCATTAACTCAGGAAGAGGTGGGAACACCACAATTTTTCCAGTGTTGCTTTCCTGTTTCTTTTTGTCCTGAAACTTCTTGTGGTTTCTCACTCCGTTAAAATATTAACTGTAATCTGCTTTTTGATGGTTTTATAGGAGAGCAAACGTTTCTGTGCGTTTCAGAGCTGACAGATGTGTTTGCAGCTGAACCAGCTCTGGAGGGAGGCTCATGCCAGCATCTGCCACAAGGAGGCAGAAGCATTAAATCTTAAAATACTTTTTAACCACGTCCTTGATATGTGTCTCAGTTTATTAAAACCGTGCTTTGGAGGATCTATAGCTGCCTCTGACATATACAGATGCTTGGGGAGAGGGAAATTTTATGGGGGAGAATCCAAAATATCGAAGAATTTCGTGCATAGTAGGGTTTTACTTGGTGTTTTGATAAGGTGGAAAAAACTGTTATGAAAACATATAAGCAGTGATTAAAGCAAAGTCATCCCCCCACCTCTGGCAACAGTTACATGACAGTTGCACACCCGTTGCATTTCATAGTTATCACTCTTGGTCACTGTCCCTTTGTGACAGCAACTCTAAAGTCCAGCTCAGCGACAGTGACACATTAACATTGCAGTAATTGTATTTTCAAGCATGCCTGCTTTCCTGTTCAGCTAATAAGTTGCTTGCTCAGCTGCTTGCAGTAATTCAGAAACGCAGCAGGGCATATTCGTGTTTCTGGTCTACCTTTTTGGTGGGGATGATGTCTGATTGCACTGAGATAATTCTCTTAGAGGTTGGTTATAGAGAATTCTAAAAAGCGTGAGTGGTTTAATTGAGTCTGATCCCTTCACAGCGCTGCTGAATGCGAATGAAATCCCACTTGCGTCCTGGTGAACAGAGTATTGAAAGCTTGGTGGTGGTTTGCTGTGTATGCTTTTTATACCTGGTAATGCACGTGAAAGACATGGAGAAGGGGAGGCAAAATTCAAAGTGAAAGCTTGTGTTTTGTCCTTAATTTGTCCTCCTTTACTTAAGTATCAAAGCACATAAGGAGGAAAGGTTACTTTGTTATCTGAAACTACTGCAGCTCAATACCTACCTGGGCATAATGGAATTTGTTTAAGGACATGGTATCATCTGTAATGTCAGATGTCCTACTTGTTACCATCTGTGTCAGACTTCATCTGACTGACTGTAAATACAGATCCTCTGCTGTGTGCCTCAGACTGCGGTGTTGGTTAATGTAAGTTAGTTTGTGTGTTGAAATCCACTTAAAAAAGAAATTTCTTCCTGACTAAAAAATGTTTGTGTGAGGAACACCTCTTTTGCCTGTGAAGGGATATTGCAGTCTGTTTTGTTAAGATGTATTACAGGTTTAAATTACAGATTATGACACTCCAAAGGTGCTTTCTGATACTCCTGAAGCAGTCAGACATACAGTCACGATGTTCCTATGGTTTAGTGACTCACAACTGAAAAGGAAGGAAAAAGGCATTTGATACTAGAGATGCATTTCTGAAGAGCAGCCTATTGTTTCGTTCTCATCCTGTATGCAACCACAAATGCTCATTGCTGAGGGCAGGCGGGTGCTCCCCCACTTCTGCTGCAGGGAGCTCTGCTAATGTGGGGCGTGTAACCTTCCTCTGCTCCAAGCACTGTCTTTATATTTCAATAGCCTATTGAACGCGTGTCTTTCCACAGCCCAGGGCTTGAATTTGAGATCACATCATCTAGCTTCCACTCTAATTAGTTATTAAATACACTGGACATTTTCATGTGTTAATTAATACCCAGTGAGACTGTATGCAAGGTGACAAGTAAATAATGCATCAATAGATTTACATTATTTCTTGGGTATATATATCAAGGAGCGGTTATGCCTACTTTTAAATGGGGGGAATTTTGATTTTATTTCAAAACTTATGGAAACTTTGGATTGTAATTAATGATGCTATTCTAGTAAAAAACTTCCGTAAGGTCTAGTTTCTGACCTAAAATTATTTTTCTCTTCTTACATTTTCAGGTTAAGTGTAGCTTTTAAACTTGTTATTTTAATTTTATTCATTTTTGAATGTTAAAAGGGAGATAGTGAAAGCAGTTTAACATCCAGACTCTCTCCTTTGTTTTGCACTTTCTTATGATTCCGTGATGTGCTTGCAGGAAAAAAATAATCTGTGGTATGTGTTGCTCTGCCACAGGCCTTACATTCTGGTAAACTCTTCTCCTGCAAAAGATGTGTCAAAACCACCATGAGGAGCATAAAATAAATGTTTTATATAAGTGAGCTGTTTAATGTCCTGTTACAACCAGTAAGATCTATGTTGTCCTGCTAATGCAAGTAATCACTTAACCTTTCTGGCAACTGACCTTTCTTCTGCTGTGTTTAGCAGGGTTGTTTTTGTGCATCTCAAGACTGCGCAAACTGCTGTGTGTGATTGTCACGTAGCAGAGTGCATGTCTTCATGTCACATAGGACTGCCTTAAAATCACTTCTGCTGTTTGAATATTTTATCAGTTTCTTCAATTCAGAATGGTCTGCTACATTTTTTTCCCTTTTTTTTTTCCCCTTGACTAGCCATAACACTTTTAACTGCTATTGAGTTTTGCCATTTGATTGACTTCTCTGTTATGGAAATGGTGTGTGACATGGCTGACTTCCCGTTTCCAGGTAAATTACACAGAGACAAGGCAGCCTGGTTTACTGTAATGATACTCCACGTTTTCGGGTATCATGGCTGAGCAAATGGCCCATTGCTTTGATTACAGTGGTCACTGAGGTAATGTCTGACAGGTTTTTGGTTCCCAGGTGTCTAGGTAATAGTCTGTGATAATAATGGGGGGGCGGAGGGGGGAGGGTGTTGGTGTTTTGTTTTTTTTTTTTCTGGTGAAATTGGTGATTTCTAGTATGCTTGAAAATCTGCTGTGCATTTCAGCACAACTGCAGCCTATTTCTTAAGCTGGATATCTTAATGCACATCACAGCTTTGTGCTGGGAACAGTCGTGGCCCTGGTGGGGAATGCACTGTATGTTTAGAGCCCCCAGAGAAATGGTTCTATTTCAGAGTGACTCCCACATACTTCTGAGAAACTTTTAAAAAGAATTTTATAGTAGACAACCAAAGTGTTTTCTCTTGCTGTGTGTAACACTGAAGTATTTTTCAAAACACTTTGACAGTTAAAATGTGCTTGAGTATCAAGTTTTTTTTTCCTGCAGTGTCTGATTATGCAGGTGCAGTTGATATAAATTTTTCCTTTTTAATTCCCTCTCCCCTACCCCCAGCTGTTACCTTGAAGTGGTCTGAAATAATCTTGGTTTAACAGTTCATGTTCTTACTCAGGTGCTATGCTTTTCTGCTACAAGACTGCATTCTGTCTTACAGAAGTCACTGATACATCCCTTGATAATTTTTTTTTGACTCGTAGGTGTACTAGCAGTGACCTTACTATAAAGTCTTCTGCCTGTTGGTATCCTACTCTTGGCTATTATTATAGTGGTATGGTGCAGGTTTAACTATTTGTCAGACGTAAAAAAAAAATAAAATTCCACATTGAGGTGAGAGTTTGTTCCCTCAGCAGAAGCAAACATGGCACAAAAGCTCTGGACACTGGGAACCTCAGGGCTGTGTGTTGAAAGGTCCTTTTTCCTTTACTGAAAAATTTCAGGACTCAGACTTTTTTTAGCACAATTTCAGTGAGACCCAGCTTTTTCTGACTACTCGATAACTGCAGCACATTTGTGAGTTGAAAACTTCAGAAGACACTTTTACAGCTCGTAAAGCTAAATAACCTTTGAGTGTTTAATCTCTTTAGGAAAGATTTGTGTTGTGATGCTCAGAGCTGTTCAGGTAACAGCACGGTCTTTGGATGGACCACAAGCACATGGTCTGGACATAGTTCTACTCCTAGAGATTTATATTGATTTTCTCTTATCTTTTGTTTTACCTCCCTCTCTGTTTCTAGCAAAGATGTGAAGATATAACTCTGATCTTGGTTGCTGTCTCTGGACCCATTTAGTTGTGTTATCTATTTTGTGCCTGCTACACACAAATATGTCCTTGGTGTTGCTACTAGCCTGTGATTTAAAACTGCTCTCATTCTTTTTAGTTTTGTCATATGCATACAATATTTCATCTTTTGAGACTGCTTGCAGGATTACTGCTGCGTGATTTCCCGTTGTTTACAAGGCTAGGTATCATCTTCCTGTCATAGTTATTAGCTCTGATTCTGTACTCAAAGTCTTTCTTCTAAACTTTTTCCTGGCTTTTCTCTACTGCACCTATATGTTGCCTTTCTGTTTAACTTTTTTACCTTGTGTCTTGTGCAAAATCATGTTTTTTCCTCCTTTTTTTTTACACTTTTCCAGTTCTACTGAGTGAATTATTTGTATGTCTGCTTCCCAAGTTCTTGGAGCTAAGTTTGAACTTGTTTAGCTGACATTTTTCATGTCTTGGTGGAGTTATTGTGTTCTCTTCTGTCTTTGCAGCTCTGCATCTCTTGTTCCTTTCCTGGAATGTTTGTCATGGTATGTTTTTATTGTGCTGTGGCTTTGCAGGAGCCCTGAAGGCTAGAAGATTCTCCTATTAGCCACGATGTATAGAACCCTCTCCTACATGTATTATAGACTGTGCCTTTCTCTTATCAGTTTCTCTCAGCCTGTGGTGCACATCATTCAGCTGTGCTTCCTTTGTTTGACTCTGGGTACAGCTCTGTGTCTTCTTACAACTTTCTCTTTTTGTCTGTCTGAGAGATTCCCTCTTCAGAGCCCCCTCTTACCACTCCTGGAAGCAAAGCTCAAAGTCTTTGCTTTTTAACCAGGCCATAGTCTTATGGCTTTGGAATTCCAGGTGGGTCTCTAACCAGGGGTTATGTGCTGCAGTTCCTTCTAAAATTCACATGTATGGTCTCACCTCCATTGCTTGTGGGGACAGTGCAATTCCTAGTAGGCATTTGAATCTTGCGCTGATTAAGGCTGGCAGCATTACTTCCAGGATTATTTCAGGAAAACCTTTAAAATCATCTGCTAAAGTGTCATTATCCCAAGGATGACAGCCACCTGCTCTTTCCTACTCCCCATTTGGATGTGACCTGTCCCACCATGACTTCAAGCAAGAGATGAGACCAGTGTGGTGCCAGTTTTGGTGCTAGTTGTGGCTCTGCTACTTGACCAAGATGATTATCAGGCAAATGAAATAATGTTTGAAAGCTTTGTGGAAATTCATGTTTCTTGCACTCTTCATGGTAAGAGGTGAATTCTCTGATGATGCACTATATAATTTTTGCAGACCTTTCCTTTTAGTCACTAGAGCAAAACTAAGTTTAAAATAGAGGTCAAGAAATTAGAAGTTGTTTTGATAGCATTTGTTGTCTCTTCTCCTGCCAGTCCCTTATTTCCTCCTTTAGACATGCTGAAATGAAACCTCAAATTCTGACACTCAGCAACCCACTTACTCAATCGAAACCATGAGATAGGATGAGCAAAAGGGACAGCTAATGTTTCTTTCTACAGACACTTTTTTTTTTTTTGGGGGGGGAGGGGGGGAGGGGTCAGGTCTACTGTATCCAAGTGGAATTACATAAAGAATTTGTCTTAACAGTCTAATTTATTCTTTCTTTTTTCTTCTCACACTCCCCCAGCAATAGGCATGAAAGCTCCTGCCTGCCTTGCTGTCTGCATTGGGAATTACCCATTAATAATTTTTCAGCATGCCCAAGGTTTTTATTCCTATAAAGTCTGTGTTTCTTCCTCATATCTTGCTTCCCTGTTAGGCACCTGCTACTGGTGACCTTGCAAAAGGGCCTGAGGACTCTTGCTCTCTTCCTCTTTCATCGTTTCTCACTTCTGGCAAGTCATGCTCATGGTGTGAGCTGAGCCTGAAGCACGCCAGGAACAAACTGTGCAAAGTCCTTTGTGACCTGACCAGAGGCTGAGATTTCAGTGCAGGAAACAAGAGCTGATACTTAAGCTCAGATACACTTTGTAGTGCCTCAACTTCATTAGGCCACTGCTGCTAAGCTGTGTTCCTGCCACTTGGTGGGATCTGGCTGCAGCAGCTCATCTGTGGGGAGCAATCAAGAAACATGAGATTCTTTGAGGTGGCACTATTTTTCCTTTGATCTTTTAGGCCTTCATGATCAAATGGTAGCTTGAACTGCAGAGTGGAGGGATCTGCCAAAAAAGTGCCTTTGCCAGGAAACTCGGAGCATCAGATACCTTCTAATGAGAAATTCAACTCTTCTCTGCTCATACAACTTGAGAAATTGTGTGACCTCAAATTGGATCAGTCCCACAAATACACCTCTCATTTGAGGAGGGAGGAGAGAAGTTCCACTGCAATAAGCATGGTTAGCAGATACCAGCTGACTCTTGAGTTTCAGGCTTCCTTGGGTGATGTTTCTAAAGAATACTGTTGTAGTCCTTCACCATTCCCAAGAAGTTCTAGTACAAAATAAAAGACATTCTTTTGAGAGGAAGTATCTTCAGTGTGGGTCCTGACAAAGTACTGGTGGAGAATAGCTGTGCAGACCTTATTTTAATTGCAAGTGAAGATGTACCTAGAGAGGAAAAGAAGCTCTTGGTCTTACTTCCCTCCAGGTAAATACTGTTTTTGAGTTGGATTTACAGAGATTTTTTTTTTTAATTAGCTAATAGTTGCATATGATTCTGTCATCATGTGCACTTTGGAAGTGTGATTCAATTGATTCAATATCTGAGAAAGGATCTGTGTTGAGTGAGGTACTTGCATAGGGATTCTAAGAATTACTGGTACTTTTCTGTACTGTTGAAATGTGCAGATGGTTTTGGCAAGTTCTGTCAAGCTCCTGCTATGACGAAGAGTAGCACTACTATTATTGTTCTTTTTATTATCTTTAACAATATAAGAGATCTGAAGGGATTATTTTCTTTTTCTGATCAAAAATAGCATGATGAAAATATCTGCATACATGAGTCTGCTCTAAGACAGATTTTGTGTGGCATCAGTTTTTGTCTTTTGTTGAAGGTTTGCAGCTCTGTTGGAAATCTAAATTTCTGGGTTTGACCATGCCTGATAGGAGCTGCCTTGGCTTTCCCTTCCATTTTATGTTTAACATGTATTTAGAGGCAGGAGAGGTATATGTTCATGTTTATGAATGTTTTGTGGTCCCTCTTAAAATACCTTCTGAAAGTACAGTTCCTGGAAAACTGCAGTTTCTGCTGTTCAGAATCTGTGTTGTTTTCATTCATGTGATTCTGGTGATTGTAAACATAGGTCTTAGTTTTATTCCATTTTTCCCAGGTTTTGTGCTGCATAGATGAAAGAGTGGATGTGTCTGTTCTGGGTGGTTTGTGTGTGTGTGGTGGTGTGTGGTGGTGTGGGGTTTTTTTTTTTGTGTGTTTTTTTTTTTTTTTTTTGGTTTTTTTTTTTTTTGTTTTTTTTTTTTGTTTTTTTTTGTTTTTTTTTGGTCTGATGCACCGTTTGGTTTGTTTCTGTTTTATATAGTGAGATGTCAGCACAACATCCCAACAATATGTGCATATGGGCCTCTCTGTAGCTGAGCTATGAAAGTCTGATCTTGAAATTATTTATATACTTAACCTCAGTGTCCTGAGCAAACATACAGACTGGATGGATATTACTGGAAAACATTAAAATCAGTGCTCTTCCCAGCATATGTTTCTGTTGAACAAAACCTCATTGTTGTTGTTGGGGGTTTTTTCTCCCCATACTGATTATTGCCATTTCTAAGAATATGCATGTTACTCACTAGTTTAACAGTCTAGCTTTTTAAGGTAGACCAATTTAGCTTCAGGACTGAAATCATGACTCTTCCTTATGATCTAATTAATAGTATGCTGACTTAGAAGACAATATTTGCCACATAATTTATTTGTCATATGGTAACCTTGAAGTTAGTGGGGTTGTGTTGGTAGCTGTAGCATCAAGGACCAAGCAGTCACAGTACCCTACACTGTTCTTTTGATATGATGATAAACTGCATTAGTCATAAATGCTGATACTTGGAAAACAGTATTTATTCCTAAGCCTCTCAGTTGCTCTTAAGTTGGTTTTTTTTTGGGTATTAGTGGCTTCAAGGAGCATTAACAAAATGATGATTATATGTTGGTTTAAAGGCTATGAATGTTTATTACTTCAAGCAGAAAGACTTTGACTTATTTTCTAAATCACTGGTAGTGATTTGGAGCACCACACTTAAACATATGCTCCGACTGATGCTTCCCTTGGTAGCTCAGTCAGAGGTGGGATTGTTCTGTAGTTATGCATTTCTAGGGGTCTCGAGTGTCAACTACTTGCAAGGCTCCACCCATACCTTGTGTGCACACAACAGACAGATGTAATGCTTTACCTTTTATCTTTATTGAAGATAGGTTATAATATGAATTGGCACAAGTGTTTTGAATTTGGACTATTATGCAAAGAACAGAGCAGTATGAATGTCTTAAATAGTGCCTGACTTCTGTTCTTAGCACCTGCTGGCCTCCTCCATTGGTCTACTATTGTGAATGTTGAATAAAGGGAAAAAAAAAACCCTCTATGTTTTTAGATCTATTTTACAGCTGAATGACACATTTCTGAACAGATTAAAGGAAAAAAGGGTGAGAGGGGAAACAGCATGGATTTACTGAGAGTAAAGCATCTGATTAATCTTTTGTTATAAAAGAACTAGGCCTGTCGACAAAGGAGGAGTGGAGGGTATAATTTTCCTTGTCTTTACCAATACTTCTGATGTGGTCTTCTGCAATATTCACGTGCCCATGTTAGGGACAAGTGCTTAAATAGATGCAGAAATAAAATCTGATTGGATGGTCAATCCAATGAGAGCAACATTATAGGTAGGGCTGTACTCTGCCTAAGCTGACTCTGAGTGGAGTGGCACTCCTGAATTTTCCTGTGATTCCTATGACTTTTTTTGCAATGACATCAAGGTCCATGTGAGATACGACTTTCCTGTAGAATGTTTTAGAAAATGGTTTTGTTTATTTAGGCGCTTGACATGTTTTGTTTTCAGATTCAGGAAGAGTTATTTAATTTTTCCAAGGAAGTTAATAAATACACATTTCAAATTCAGGAACACTGAAGTTTAGTATATTGATAAGTACAAACAACAAAAAAGTGAATTTAATAACGTGATAGTAATCTTGCTGGTAACACAGTAAGAGAGAGTGCATTGTAATTCATTCAGGTTCTTCCACAATAGTCATCATCACACTGCAAACTGTACTTAAAGACATCAGCTCAGAAAGAATTTCAAAGGTTACCCAATTTCTTATGTGTTTAGAAGTTAACAAGTGCTTTTGTGATTTTTTTTTTTATACATCTGTCCTATTTTACAAAATATTCCTTGATGTTAGGGTTAAATTGCTGATGGAGTGTCTCAGCTGTTGACCAAGAGCATGCACTGTCTTGGTTAATGCACTTACCCTGCCACAGATCTAGGCTGTCATGCTTGACATCAATCCTCTTGCATATCACAGAGAAAATTGAAGGCATATCAATGAATTGGATGTGAAACAGGTTAGAAAGCTGCCATTTTTCATAGAAAGCTTGTAATATGCCTTGTTAGGTGATGGCAGTCTCATTCTTGAAAAATCTGTCGAAGACTCATAGAACAACCTGGTCTGGAAGGAACATTAAGAATCATCTTGTTCCAACCTGCAATGGGCAGGGATACTTTTCACCAACCTGGATACTTAGGACCCCATCCAACCTGGCCTTGAACATTGCCAGGGATGGGGCATCTAGAACTTCTATGGTTAACTTGTTCCAGTGCCTCACCACCCTCACAGTAAAGAATTTCTTCCTGGTATCTAATGTAAACCTCCCTTCTTTCAGTTTGAAGCTGTTCCACCTTACCCTATCACTACATGCTCTTGCAAAAATTCTCATCTCTTTGTAGGCTCCCTTCAGGTGCATAAACACTACAATATGGTCACCCCAAACTTCCCTTTTCCAGATGTCCAACGTGTTTTTAAAATTGCAGATTTAGTGACAGTACAATGACAAAGGCTTTAACGCCAGCATCCTCTTGCAGCTTCCTTCAGAAGCATCAACATTTGCTGTCCTAGCAGTAGACTTGCTGCTAAGTATCCCTGCCTGCAGTGGCCTGGTCTATTAGCCCAGCTAAGGTTCTGATGGCTGAAACTGAGTTTACTCTTGATGCTGAGCACATTCTTGGGACATCGGTAATTATCCAGTATGAGCTAATTTGATCTTAAGGGCATGAGAGCAGTAAAGATGATATTCATCAGGAAGGCATAATTCAGCTGCTCATAGCTGCTTTCTGTCTCTATGGGTGATAACACTAGTCTTATGTGGCAGCATTATCTAGGAAATTTCCTATAAGTCTTAATCCTGCTCTGAATATATATACAAGGGTGTTCTGCCCCCACCACTTCTGCATGCCTATTCTGGGTTAGAAATTCTGCTTCTCTCATGAGAAGGTGCTTGCTTCTTACCCAATAGCAGTGTTATTTTGGCTCCATGTTTTTGGCTGTCCATGCACCCCTGAAGATGCTGTGGAGTATAGGAATGGCAAAGCCTTACTACAACAAGACTCCAAGTTGTTAGTGGAAATAGCACTAAAATTTCTCAGTGTTGAAAGAGTTGATTGTCTTTCTTTGCTACTGCAATGCCATCTCTGCAAAATATTGACAGTCTGTAGCACCAACTCATAAGTTTAGAAGCAGCTATTTTATTTGTTTTGGTTCGCTCACTGCATAAATCAAACAGAGCCTTTAAGGAAGTATAACAAATAATGATGGTCCTATTGTTATAAATCTTCTGCTGCTGAATAAAAGGAGAGAAGCTCAATATGAAACCTATGAAAACACAAAATGATAAAAGCAGGTATTTGACTCTGTAAATTGTTCCCAGTTATTCCCAGCACTGAGGGTTTATTCCTGGGCTGTATTTCACCTTTAAATGTGTGACTGCTGTTTTTCTTGAAACTGAGATCTGTTCACTGTCATCTGAGGACTGATATGGTCCCTTCTGGGTTTTAGTGAGTATATGATGCTCTGGTAGCTGAATTTTACACGGCTTCCTGTGATGAGCATTACAGGCTTCTGTGAGAAGAGACTTGAGCAGCTGAAGCTTGGCAAGCCCCAATGGATCCTGTTAGAGATCAGAGGAGAAACCCACAAGCAAGGACATGGAGTAAACAGCGATGCATCTGTCAGCAGGCAGCTGATCAAATCTGTACTCTCAGTACAGTTGGACATGAAAGAAAATACTCAAATTGCTCTTTCACCTACCTTGTGCCTTGCAGCCTCCTGTAAAAGAATGGCCATACTGTTGGATTCAGGTTGAGATCATGCTATGAGTGAATGTGTGCTATGGGTATTGGCACATTGGATTGCAGTGTGTCTTCTTTGGCAGTCTCTGGAAGAAATGGGACCAGTGCTCTCTTAATTCAGTTGGGTTTTCTGTACTAGAATAAAGCCAAAGACAAAAAATAAACTTGTTCAATGAGAAGTACAGTAAAAGAGCTCAGTTTTCACTATTAGGACATTGAATTTTTATTTGTTTTAAAAGAGAAGTATATTGTTCTGAGAGGAATGAAAAATGTCTGATTAATATTTATTTCCTGAACTTGCCTCACTTACCATTTTTTTTCTGTTGAAGATACTGGAATTATGTCTGCTTTTTTCATTCCGAGTGGTGAAAATAGGAGGAGACCTTAGAGATTTTATGCTTATATAGTTCCTGTAATTTTTTATAGTAATACTTAGTCAACAACCATACAGTAACTTAACAAAACTTAAGAATTGGCATTTCATTCTAGGCATTGCATTATGTGCAAATGTAATATGTTTTTATGATGAGTTCTTTCAAGTCTAAACTAGAAGTGCTCCAAAGAGAACAGAACAAAATGTGGAAAACAAGTGACAGGTCCTGCTGTTCCTCATCATCTGGAGGAAGGGAGCAGAGATCCTGGCACACAGGTGCCCCTTGATAGGCTACACTGCTGAAAGAGGGTATGATGCTGCTCAGTTGCACTCCTGCAGCCAAAAGCACTTTTTTTTTCTGCTGAGCAGAGCAGACGTCAAGTGCGTAAAACTGGACCTAGAAGCATTTCTGGTGGAAGCTGCATTTCGTTCTGACATTAGTCTTGGGTCTGATCTGCTTGGCAAAAAAAGATTTGTTCCAACCTTACTTGAATGCAGAGAGTATTCCAGGTTGCACCTACATTAGAGGTTTTTTTCTGGGCAGCAGTGCTGCTCTGAAGCAAGTCTGTTAAACCTGGCATCTTGCAAGGCACTGGCTTGATTCACAGTGTGACTCTGGAGCACATGGATTGCATCTCTGATGGGCAGCAGACTTGGAGGCCAGGCAAATGTTACCAAACAGATCCTCCACTCAGAGCATTGAGAAAGCAAGGCCTCAGCACCAATTCCGACCTCTGTGTGAATGCTGAAGTATAGCTCAAGAGCTGCCTGCCTGTGCCACACAGGGAAGAGCATTCCACTCTAGCTTTTAAGCTCTTCAGTGGTGAAAGTGGTAGTTGCTGCATAAATAAATGTGTATGCAAAGCATTCATCATAGAACAGATGGATGAATGACACTGTTTGTGTTTTTCTGTTTAGTTTCTGTGTATTTAGATTATTTTACAGATGATCTAGTCCTTTACCAAGGATCCCTAAGGGTGTTGAAAGATCAGAAGGATGAGGGAGAGCTCTCAGCTGCTGTGAGGAGCTCAGAAGAGCCTTGCAGAGATGTGCAATGGGCTGTGGATAGAAATGGCACGAAGACTCAGTACGACCCTCCTTCTCCTGGCTCCAGCAGATTTTTAGCCGTCTACTTTGGTGGATGTTTGAAAAATCCCACTTTGGCTTGACTGTGCCTACTGTACCTGAAGAAGTTTAGTAACTTGTGCTTTTCACTGTCTGAAGAGACTTATTTACTTCTGGGAGAGTGTTTGGGTTCATGTCGTGCCGCAGGTCATCAAGAACTGGAGATAGAAACTAGTTCCACATAGGAAAGTGCTTAAACCTGAGGTGTGGATAATCTACAGCCTGGATAACCTGTTACGGAGAGCAGGAGTCATCAGAGATGGGTTTTAATGTGGCTTTTTGTTTGTCTCTCTCTGGATCTTCAGAACATGCTGAATTTAGCTTAGCTACTCTTCCCAGTGTAATGTGGCTGGGTTAGGAAAACCCTTAAAAAAAAAAATTGAAACTCTGTGAGCAAAACCTGCTGAGATAAGTAAGAAGTGTTACAGTTAGAGCTGTAAACAAGATTATATTGCTTTTACTCCCAAATATGACAAATTTCTGCAGAGACTAATGTTCTGCAGGATATAATACATGAGATCTAAAAGTAGTGACAATGAAGAAATTAGTGATTTTTTTTCTGTAATGGAAAGACGAGGCTGTAAAGATGTTGGTTTTGAGTTACATTTGCACAGCTTCTACCTTTAAACAGAGGCAACTTGTGCAAGAGCTTGAATGCAGCGTGTGGTCTTGTAGCGAGTGTGTGGATGTGACCTCAGTCCAAACTACTTATGCACTGGCAAATAAAAACTTACAGTAACTTTTTTTTTTTTTTTAAACATAAACCACATTTCGAGGTTTTGGATTTCATCTTCCTTGTTCACAATGGAGATCTTTTGTTTGAGGTTTTGACCTTCTATGCATACTGCTTTTCTCAGTCTAAGGAGCAGCAGCAGATATGCACTACCTTGTTGAGAGGCCTTCAAATCAAGGCTTTGATACCAACAAGGAAATCTAAATTTCATGAACAATGCTGTTCTGCAATCTATATTTAAAAGACTTGACCATGCAGTTCACTGTTTCATATGTTTGGTGACATGCAGGAAAGAAGGGTAGAGCCTGGAAGTTACCCCAGGGAGGCTTTCACCCAGCAGTAGCCTGCTGGACCACTGTTCCATGCAGCCATGGCCAGCACATCCAGCCTTCCACCTGCCAGCGGAGCAATGGATGCGCTGTGGTGATGGGCTCTGAACAAGAAGCTGCTGCTGTCAGTCTAAGCCCTTTCAAAATGGATACTTGCCTCCTAGAAAAAAAAACAACAAACACAGCTGGCATTAACTGAGGTTCCATTTTGGAAGTTCCTATGGAGGAAGTGCCAAATCAGCCCAGGTACTGAAAAAGCCACAAGGGATTAACTGCTGGTGGATCATTGTGATGCAGTCAGTGGCGCTCCTGTCTATGGGGGGATATGCTTTACTCTCCAGCAGTGTGAAGGAAGGTTTGCTGAGTCTTTAAAGGAATTCTGCAAGCATCTAGCCAAAAAGCTTGTTGTTGATAGTGTTGATGTGGATTAGGATTCGACTGGCCAGGTGTCCACCTGGCAATGAAAGACAACTGCCTCTCTCTAAGACTTTCTACACACCTGTAAGATAACTGCAAAGCAGGGCTGAAGATTTTGTTTTCTATATGTCCACCTGAAACCTGACAATATCAGTGTGATGTTGTTTGGATATAACTTTTTAATTAATAAAAGAAACATGAAAAGTAATCTTTTGGCACACACATAATAATTAGTTTCCAGAATTGTTGTAGTGATTGCAGAAAGCTACCAGACTGTCTGTTCTGTTAAAGAAATTTAATATTTTGATGCAAGCTTAATGTGTCCAAACTGAGATCTCATGAACCAGCAACCAGAATAAGTCTAGAGAAGAATTTGCTTACCATGAGTGCCCCCTGTCCAGAGAGCTTTTAGGAAAAAAAACCCCAGTCTTTAAGTAGCAAGGATTTCAAATTGCATGGGACTTACGAGCTAAAGCCCATGTGTTGACTTATACTTGAAAACAAACTGTTAGCTATTGCATTTTTAGACTATGCTTTCTTCTGTGCAACACTGACAGAGCACATCCTGGAACAATTAGCTGTAACTGTGCTAATTGCCTTCTTGTACTGTGAGGGAACACAGTAAAGGAATATAATCCCATAAATTGTGCCCCACAATTTAAAAAGGATGTTAAGATATTTGAACAACTCTAGAGAAGAGCAGCAATGATGATGAAGGAGATGGAAGGAATGTCCTCTGAAGAGTAGTTTAGGGCACTGGGTTTGTCTAGTTTGAAGGGAAAGGGGTTAAGAAGCCACCTCACTGCTCTCTACAGCTTCCTGAGAAGGAATGGAGAAGGGAATGTTGGCTGGTCTCTTCTTCCTAGGATCCCATACCAGGATATACAGGAATGGCTCGAAGCTGCATCTGTTAGGGGAGGTTTGAACTTAACGTGAGGAAACACTTCTTCATCAAGAAGGTGGTCAAATCCTGGAACAGGTTTCTTGGAGATGAGGTTGATGCCCCATGCCAATCAGTTTTTAAGAGGTATTTGGACAATGCCTTAAGATCATGCTTTAACTTGTGGTAGGCCCCAAAGCTGTCAGGCAGTCAGACTAGATGATAGTTGCAGCTCCCTTCCAGAGGAATTGTTCTATTTTCTTCTTCTTCCCCTTTTCCTAGCAGTACATGCAGAGGAAATCTCTGACGATGTTTCTTCACTGCCCTGCAATAAAAGAAGGCTTTGAATGGGTAATCATGTCCTGTTCTACAAATAGGTTCTGTCACTTTGTGGGGAAAAAGGAGTGTGCCTTCTGATGGGGGTGAGAGTTGTGGATTTTCTTTAGGTAATTTGACCACTTGAAGAAATTTGAAAAAAAAAAAAACCAACAAAAACTGTGCAAAGTGCAGATTTTGTAAGCCTTCTGCGTTCATCCAGTTCAGCTGTGATTCCACAGGGTGGCTCAGGGCAAATGCCTCAGCTCAGCCTGGAGCCTTCAGACCCTGCTTGAGCTGCACTGTAGGTTTGCACATCTCTTCTTCTGTCTCCTGGAGCAGCCTGGGACCTACAAGGGAGAGATGCTCTCCTGGATGGACCCCTCAGGCCTAGGACACAGCTCATCATGACTAACTTTAGGGGTAACATGGCATAACTATACTACCTTATTCCATTCCCTGTCAAATAATGATGAGACTCTTATTTGCCTGAAATGACAGGAATTTTCAGTTTCAAATCCACTTTCAGGGACACATATCACAAGGGTTGCAAACGAAACAGTATTTTATTGTCTTTCTCAATCTGCTTCAGAGCCGATGTTCACAAATTAACAAAATGCACATGAGCATAGCCAGGAGCAGGCAGATCCATTTTTCAGATAGCTTGGAAAAATCTTTGTTTCTTTTAAAAAATGAACAGCAAGTGCCCAGCTGTGGTTTCTGACAATGACTCTCAGGATCATGCATGCACACACCTGTGCCTTCTAGCGCCAGAAGAGGTTATAAAAACATGGAATCTTGTAGGAGATGGGTTCTTCCAGTTGATAACAAAATTTTGGGACAAATGAAAAATTCTTTTTTAAGCAGACTAACAACTAAGCCTCAAAATTTTGTATGAAAGATCTACATCTTTTTCTTTAGGAAAAATAATTTTATTTCCATTGTCTATTTTTCCAGTTTGTATAGGACAACAAAAAACTACAAATTGCATTCTAAAAAGGTCAAAGTTGTTCTAAAAAGGTGGATTTATAGGAATGTTTTGGTTTTCTTTTTCATGAATGAAATATTGTTCGCTGAAGTGCTGTTTCTCATGGAAATGTTATTTTGGAAAATGCTTATCAACAGCTCTAATAGCTCTTGCTCCCTGCCTTAAATAGTTGGACTTCTCTCCCAAGCTGTATTATGAGTCTTGCATAATCTGGAAGTTTTGCTCATTAGCAAACCAAAAATTAAATGCAAATCACAGGAGAAAGCTAATCCATTATCTTTATTTTGGGTAAAAGAATCCTTTCAACTCATTTTAACAGGGTTGTTGTTGTTGTTGTGTTCTTGGGAGTGATCTTTCCTTGCTGTTGTTTGTTTTAAGCTGCGGGTTTAGATAATATCAGGATAATGTACCACGTACATCAAGGAAATAATCTTAATCTTCTGTCTGGAATGTGACAAGTGTTTCTAATTGTAATTAATAACCCATATACTAAACACTTCAATTAGCTTTGGTTGTTTAAGGTAAGAACTGGTTTCATATCAATGACCTGAAATTGGCAGTCATTCTGAGGATCAGATAATCAGATCTGCCATTAGGCTCTCATTTCTTTGGTCAGATTGTTTTCACAAAATTTCTTCCTGTACGTATGATTAAATCCGACTGAATTTCTTGTTGTCTTGAATTTGGTTTCTTAGATGATATTAGAATTTTATCAAGGTTTTGATGTCTAGATAAAATGTTTTGAAGTAGTGTTTTAACCCATTATTTCAAAGTACTTCCTATTGTACAGCCTTAACTGCATGCATTGGTGTTTCAAATATACGTGACTGGTCCAGAATCCTGAAATCCCTGGGTTTGCAAACACCTGAACTTTCTCAGCTAGCATAGAATTACATCTTTGTCTACAAGTTCTCTGGTTTAAGAGCAAGCAAAGCCACTGCCTTGCCTCCTGCTCCTCCCTGGGGCTGTGTCACGCAGCGGCAGTGCAGCTGTGTCAGTAGGTAACGCGAGTCAAATGGAGCTCAGCAGCATCTCACCTTTCTGGTCTTTTGGGGTGGTTTGGCACAGTACTTGCTCTTGAGCAGATGTCTGTTTGTGTCTGAAAGGCTGAACTGATGTCTGCATCATTTATGTGAAAATACAGCTACTGACTGGCACCTAACCTTCCAGAGAGATGTCATAAAGATTAAATTATGGAGCACACTGGCAAGCCCCATCTATTTCTCATTTCCTTTGTTTTGGTATGGGTGTTAACAGCTCCTCTTATGGAAATATTTCTTTCTTTCTCTGATTGGAGAGCCTTGATTTTTTTTGTTCCCTGGAATATACTTATATAAGCCTTTTTCTCTTCTGACCAGCTGTAGAGATGTTACTGGGAAATTTCTGAGCATCAACTCAGTGCTTTTCCAGTTGTATTCCACATAATGAGAGCTCCTTTACTCCCAAACTGTGATGCTGCTGTGGATAGGCTTGTTGGATTGCCCCAGAACTAAATTTATAAATGGAGATGCTCTTCTATATGCTACGCTGTGATAGATTCTGCTAATGAAGGGCTTGGGTGAGGTGCCTCCTCTTCCATGGCTTGAGGCAAGTGCTGTATGAGAAGGGGAAGCAGGAGAAAATGAGGAAAAGTGTGCTGCAACTAATGTTTTGCTGTGAGCATGTTTGCAGTATTAAAGCAAATTCATTTTTATAGCCTTGTTAGTTTTAACTTTATGGCCTCCAATTCAATTCATAAACTTAGAATGTCTTATGTAAATGCAAGCCTAAAAATGCCAGTAGTGAAGAATTGGCAAAATAGTGAGTTATCCGTGTAATTTATTGAAAGAATGTAAACAGAGATGAACGAATAGACAGACTGCTCTCATGGGGACAAGGGGAAAGCAATGTCAAAAAATGTCCACTGCATGAAGCCATGAGA
Source organism: Phylloscopus trochilus trochilus (assembly GCA_016584745.2). Lineage (NCBI taxonomy): Eukaryota > Metazoa > Chordata > Aves > Passeriformes > Phylloscopidae > Phylloscopus > Phylloscopus trochilus. The sequence continues at coordinate 40,260,718 of WQNJ02000546.1, forward strand.
AGTTAATACAGCATAATGCAACTAGGTCTGCAGAATATCAAGTGAAGCCAATTACTTCTTTTAGCCCAACATGCTTAATAGATTCAGTGTTTTGTCCCTGTCCTCTCAACTAATTCCCTTGGGACAACACAGGCTGTCTTAAAGTAGCTACAAGATGTAACTTTCCTCAGACAATTTCTCCATGCTATTATCAGTTAAAATGTTTGTATTAAGATCTGTGAAACTTGGAACTAAGGTTTAAAAAAATTCACAGAACAGATTTACTAGAGGTTGTAAGTAGAGCAGAGCGAGCCTGATGCTTTAGTAGATGCCTTGGCTGAGTTTATGTGTTTAACATAACACTTGTTTGATCCTTTGAAGTTGTGTCCACAAAAGCTGTGGGGTGGAGGCATGGGGTGGATTTATTCAGTTATTTTAAATTTATTACCTGGCACTATCCCAACTTGTCTTGAACATGCTTTTTCCCCTTGACTTGCACAAAGCCTGAAGCATCACTGGAGTTACTTTTCTGTATCTTCTCTGCTGTTAGTCCTAGCATGACTAATTAATGATGGAAAACAATGCTCAGGACTGAGCAGATATAGGGAAAATGCTGGTGATTGAAAAGTGCTAGCCAGTGTAGTTATAAGTTGATAAAGTTGTTAAGTCACTCACTAGTAGTGGAAATAATTTTACTGCATAAATATGATGCTGTGCTATAAAATCTGCCTCGTGCTTCTGTGAGAGTTTTGCCTGGTGCTGCTCTCTCCAGCTTTGGGTGGTGGCCATGGGGTATGAATATCAGGAAAGAAACTACAGCTTTTATGCAAGTCTTTCAATGACAAGCTTCTCATGAAATCCATTTCACGTGTTCTTTAATCCATCTTATATATTTTGGCTGTAACTTTCATGGCTATGTAGATAAGGTATCATGGTGACAACACAGTAGGAAGGAATAGTTCCTTTTTTTCCAAGGAAAATCATTACAAGTCAGAGAAGATGAGTTCAGTCCCATATGTTAGGGAAAAAATATGGCCAACCAGCAGCTGTGGTTTCAGCTTTTACAGGCTTTATCCACTGGACTGATGTCCTTACCCTGCCTTGGTTCCCTTTGTAACATTTTGTATAGGACACAAACATACAGGGTTCTTCTGCTCTGAAAATGAACTGAGAAATAGTCTGTGTAGGGTTGAATACACACTTCAGGTTGTGTGGGTTTAAAGTGTTTTGCTGGAATGAGTCAAGTGCTTAGTGGTTTGTAATGCTGAGGGCATTTATGGCTAAGTGCAGGACATCTCCAATATTCATGAGAGAACAGCAGCCCCAACATGGGACAGCGTAGCAATAAAATGGTTTTTATTACAGCTTTATAGCTCTCTTGAGATAAAGCCCTGGTTACAGAATTTGTGATTGTACCCTCAAGCGTGTGCAGGAGGACATTTTGTTTCTGTTGTTTAATTTCAAGCACCCCTGTGAATCTTCAGTTTATAGAATGTAAAGATTTTCACAGACATGGGTAAATAAACAAACACCTCTGTGTTCAGTAAAATGGGTAGCAAGCCCTACCCTTTTAACAGAGATGTGTTAGAGCTTTCATGTCTGCTCTGACTTCGGTAGGAAGCCTGAGGAAAAAATTCCTGTCAGCTTCAGCATAAACTGGTTCCATAGGTCCTTTCCCTAAGAGAAAGCTCACTCTGGAAGGGGATCTTTTACTACTAGATACACAGATTTGGTAGGGTGTACAGAAACAGGATGTGTTATAGCCAGTTGGAGGAACTGATATATATCTGTATTTTAATGTTTTTGGTGTACGGATTATATGTAACTCAGAATTTATACTTGGGGTAACCATAAGCTATAACCTTGTGGAGGTTGACACATTTTAAAAGTACCTTTTAAAATGTACTTTATTGATATTCAAATGAGCAATGGAGTACAAGAGATTTTGCCATACTGCAATAAAACTTCTAGCAAAAATAAAAAAAAAATCAGAAGTCAAGAACAATTTTAAAACAATGCAGATTAAAAGGAAAAGAATGGGGGAGAGAAGGAACTTGAATTTCAAAAGCAGTGGTGGAAATATTTTTAAAGTGTCAGTGGAATCCTGCCAAGGATATATATTACACATACTGGTTGATATAGAAGTTGCCTACCAGCAAAATTTTGGTAAGTAGAAGCAGAAAGATGGACAAGAAGGACGTGCAACTACATGTGTGGTGTTGCTTCCCACTTGTCTAAAAAAACCAAGAAAAATCCTGGAGCCACCGGTCTTGATGTGCTTATGCAGCTGAAGTTTTTTAGCATGCACAGATGCTGTGGTGGGATTCTTGCAAGACAGTGTTTTCCATATTATCCCCAGCAATTGCTTAGCCTGAAAATTAAAAGCATCTACTTATTCAGCAAACCTTGCACAGTGGTGCAAAATGAAAATCTTAGTCCTGATGTTTCTCCTGGATGCAGAATCAAATCTTTCAGCAGCCTGAATGAATGGTGCTTGTACTGTCACTGTAACGCGGATGAACATACGAGAAGGTTTTGTTCTGTGTAGCATGATCACATAGAAAGGATAATGTGGAAACTAGTAGATGACTGATGATTTAACAATAAAAAACAACAAATAAATAAAAAGAAGATGCTGTATAGTTTATTGCAATTTTCTCAAAGAAGAAAAGATATTGAATTCCTTTCAAGAAGGATCTCCAGAGCCTTCCTTAATGCACATCCAATGCCAAGCTCTTGAAAGCCCCATGTATTGTATAATATGGCTAACAAAGGAAAAACTGTGCAACAAAGCAGGGGAGGGGCTCATATTGACTGAATGTGGACAGACTGTGATTGATAGCGTTAGCTTTTTTCCCCTCTGTGAGCTGTGCACAATAATTACTGTAGGCAGAACCTCATGTTTTAATATATTGTACAATAGCCTCTCCTTTGATTGAAATTCATGTTCATTTGATCTTGACAGCAATGCAAAGTTAGTTTTTTCCGGTAACATTTTTAATAATTAAACAAGCTATTTAAAGCTTGGCATTTTCATTATATTTGCACCAGTGCTATCCATTATTCTGATGATCCAGTGATTCTTTATTAAAACGAAAAATATTGCATTCAAATATAAATGTCAGGCATAATTCATAAGTGTAATGAAAGTCACATCTGGCTTGGAGATGCAGTCCCCTCATGTATCTCAGTGGCCAGAGAGTGCAGCATCTTTTTATGCTGGGCCACCTGGGTGACAGTGCGTGTGCTCCTGAACCTGGTGTCTGTTAACCCTGGCATTCTCCCTCTGGAGAATGTTTTTATTGCTTTCAAAAATATTATTTCTCTGGATGGAAACTAAAGAGCAATGCTGACAGTATTGTTAAGTGGAAATACCTCAATTGTGATAGTCTAGGCCCGTTATCCTGGTAGGGCAAGAGTGAAAACTGAAAAACCCATTTAATCACACTGCGATTTAGGTGAGGCTGTGATAAACCTGTAAAATGCCATCATTCCAAGGGTTATATGATGTAGAAATATCACAGTTTAATTTCAGGGCTTAGGTGTAGATTAACTCTACCCACTTCATGTCTTCACCCTTAGAAAGCACTTAGAAATATTTTCTATAACAAAGGTAAAAGAGTAAGAGAATATTAATTTCCTATTGAGCAAGGAATATTTGTAAAATAGGCCATTCTGGCTGACTCTCTTCTGAGCAGCATATGCTTTTTGTAGATCTCCTGTCTGGACTCCCTGGTACAGTTCAGGAAACCCTGTTGCACCACCCTGTGTATCTGTTCCTATGTGGCACAGTGTGACTGACATCCTGACAGCTCCCGAGTTAGCAACACGGATGAGCCACGAGCCTCTTCACTGTCCTGATGTGCTCATGTGGCCTGAAAGGGGTTTGTCCAGCTGCTTCACTTCAGTGACACAATCCTAGTTTGGTATGTCTGTGGCTGTTTTATCCCCTGTCATTAAGGGGATGACATACTTATTGCAGCTGACTGGGTTGATGTCACTACAACAGAATCTCCTCCTGGGCTTTCTGATTATTTGTCCAGAGCAAGGAACTGGTTGAGGACAATATAGCATTTCCCCCTACTTATTTTTCACAAACTCACTGCTTTTGCCTGAGTAGCACCGGTCAGAGAGAAAATGTCAAACCTTGGCTTCTCTCTGAAGAAAACTCTTCCAGATGGAAGCTCACCTGGGAACAGGGCAAGAGGTGATCTCATGGGAAAGCAATACTGGCTTTGCCAGCAGTGGAGGTGTCAATTGCTCCATCCTTGCAGCGTTTTTCTCTCAAGAGGAAGGAAGGATTGTATTTAATGTAGTTTCAACTTATATGGAGTCCTAAGCATCATGCGAGAGCGATAGCATCATGTCATATTTTTTACAAAGGGCAGCACCTCTTGGACTATTTCTTCATTGCCCCTAAATTATTTAACCTCTTCTGGTTTATTGAAATGACATGAACTGGCCGTCTAAAATTCTGGAGCCAAACTTAAAGAGTAGGTACTAGATACTATAACAGCCCTGCAGTATTTTTAGATTATTCAAATGATTTTTGAGAAGTTTTTTGAGAGGTTTTTTCAGACAGCAATTTGTGGACTTCTTTTCCAGCCTGGTTTTCTGAAAACAGATGGATATAGCTGGAGAGAAATCTGGTGAGAATTGCTGAGAATTGCGAGAGAGAATCTGGTGTCGAAATGCTCCCTCTGAGAAATGGTTCTTCCTGGGATTTCCCAGCTCTGGTCTGGCTTAACACCCAACTGTTTGCTCAAAGCACTGCCCACAATGAAAGCCTTCCCCTTAGTATGTGGCATGCCTGTTTGGAGTCTGTGAGAGGATGTCGGTGCCTGTGGATCAGAGAGACTTCTTCAGAGTCACAGGAAAACTTAAACTCACAAATATTTCCAGAGGGGGTTTAAAGAGGGGACAAGTTTTTCTTTAGTATATGGTTCATTTTGTTGCTTTTTATTATCACTCTGTTATTTCATTTAAAAGGACCCCCAAAGTTTTGTTATATTTTTGTTTAATAAGGGTAAAGCCATTAAGACAGTATTCTGGAATATTATTTGAGTATCAATGTTGTTGAAGCGCATTTTTCAATTTACTCTGTCTTTGAAGCCATGGGAGCAACTTTACATTTGAATCCAATCAAGGAACTCTTGATGTAATAAATGAAACACCAGGGAAAAATCAAGGGTAACAATTGTATTTTCTCCCTTTGACTTTGGATTTTTAATGGGAAGAATAATTTCTGAACATTTTGAGAAATATTAAGTCTTTCCAGGCGAGCGTGCTTTTGCCTATTTGTTTTTTATGTATTCTTGCCACATAACAGTGGGAGATTTTTAACATACAGCTGAGACTGAAATATAAGCTCCCCTAATGAGTAAGATATATTGTCAGTGTCAAGTCAAATACAATAAAAAATGAGTGAATAATATGTGTACAGAAATGTACCATATGCCATTTCGTGATGATTTTTATTATCATATTTATTCTTCAGCTGATGCCACAGGCACACAAGCACTTTTTTACCTTGTGTGATTTTTTTTTTTTGAAATCTGTGTGTTGGCTTTTATTTAGCTGATGCTAATCTGTTTCTAGTTGAATAACGTGTATATATATATATGTGCATGTCTATGATGGTATGTACATGCCTGTGTGTGCTGTGAAATTCTTGTGACACTATAATATTGCTTGGTGACAGCGAGTGTTTCTTCCTTTCCATGTTTTTGCCTTCCAACCCACGTGCTGGGGTTGAAATGCACTCCACAACCCAGGCCAAAGTCTCGGTGCCTTACTGGATGGCTATGCCAGGATCTAAGCTTGATTATTCACTGCAGGCACTTCATGCCCCTGTACTAAGAACTGAGAATTAATGAAAGCAGTGTCTGAGCCTGTGTTTGGATTTACTGGCAAAGCTTTTATTGTCATTGATGGGAATTATATCATGTGTTTCAAAAAGAAATGAATTCTGATTTTTGCCGAATTTTATAATTTTATTAAACTTTCTGGTGCTCAGAATCTCATTGCAATCATAAGCAGCTTTTAGCTTGAATGTTTCTTCAGCTGAAATCTACTGATCTTTGCTGGTGGAGCAGAGCTGTGATTTATTATGCATTTTTCCCACCCCACCCACTTCTCCCCTCTGCTCTTCTACCCTTCCCACATATGCTTCTCTTCAGGTCTTTATTTTTTCTCCTCAGTTTGTTTATTTTCTTTCCAGCATGCTTACACACTGTTGGCAGATTTAGAAGTTCAGAAATCTAACTGAGGAGCTTTATCTGAGTGTCAGATGCAAGAGGTTTCGTTTTTGAGAAGGTTATCTTGATCTTTGGAAAGGAAGTTTGTAAAGACATAGTAAAAAGGGTAGCCCGAGCTTCAAGTCACTTTATCAACTCTTTTTCAATTTAGCTAGTTTCGAATTAAGTTCATTCAGATACCAGGGCCAAAACAATTTCAAGTGCTTTTTACTCATGTTGAGTTCAAAATATTGATGAAACTAGCACTAACACTTTCTGTATTTACAACCACTCTGTGAGATTCAGATGGGGGAAAAACTTCCCTCCAATGAGAATGCTAAAGTTCAAGAATGTATGAAAATCTGATGGGGGCAGCAGAGGAGAATGCAAATTTACCAGATATTTCTGAAATGCTTTAAAATAGTGATTGAGTGGAGAAGCTTTTCTTTTTTTAACCAAAATTTAAATTGGTTAAATTGCAAAAGTTAAATTGGTTTCCTCTCTTTGAACCGTGGCTCTTCAAAAAATACGAAATTAGTCCTGAGTTGAAAAAATGGTTACAGCATAGTAGGGCTGGTTCCCTGTCCTTTTTTCAAATGATATCATAGTATATTGTGTTCTAGACTTCTTCAAGGTTATGTTATCAACAATGGATTTCTCTTTAAATGAAGGGATGCCTCTATTCTAATGATCCTGGATCCTAAGGAAACTCCATTTTCTAATTCAGTTACCCAAATGACATACCAAGGGTAGTATTTGGTGTATTTAACTAAACCTAAAGCACAGGGGATATCAGAAATATCTGTAATACAGATTTGAATTAAGCAGTAAAAAGTGATAAGATATGCATCTTCTTTCTACATATAAATAAATAATGGGTCCTATTACCAGGCTGTGAGGCTTCATTGTCTGCAGTTATGGACTTTTCCAGGCCAGGGGGGAAATATAAAGGATGCAGCTATAGAAAGAAAAAGATAGGAACATGTGTGAATTATGTATTGAGGTTTCTAAGAGTTCTGCACTGTCCTGGGTTAGTGTAGCTGTTCTTTCCCTTCTTGTGGGAATGATGATTCATGCAGGCTCTGCAGGATGAGAAACGAAATCATTTTAAGTATGTTAATGAAACATTTGTAAGAGCTATGAAGTATGGAAGAGTTGGTGCAAGAATGAAACAGCTAACAAAATTATTAAATAAAAGTGTAAAAATATGTAATTATCTGCCACTTTTACAGTATTCCCAGGGATTCTGCTCGTCACTTGCTATGAGAGAGCAACTGTTATGACCTTAGGGCCTGGTTCTGTAAATGTAATATTGCTGGCATAATCCTACTGACTGCATTGGCATAATTTTGTGGAAATCTTTCCAACACCTGGTTGGTGCTTAATATCCCAATTCTGAAAAGTTAAAGTAATACTAAAAAATGACTGTACATGCTATTTAGAATGTGTTCATATGCATATGCCTATATATATCTATATATAAAAATAAGAGACACAGGAAGCAAGAATTATTCTCAGTCCTAGGTGAGCAAGTACTTGTTCCACCAGCTCCCTCCATTGCTGTTTGCAGTCATCCCAAAATCTTGTGCCATGCATCTGCAGTTGTACAAAAATACTTATATTGTACAAAACTTGTTAGTCTGCTTGCTGCCTCCTTTCCTTGCTCAGTATTTTGCTCGTGTTCACATTCAGGAGAACACTTCCAGCTCCCAAGAGATGAGATTGATTCAAAACTCCTAGAAACTGTAAAACATAAACTTTTCTGATCTTTTTTTACCATATGGATTTCAGACCTTTAGGTTCACAATTTTACATGATTCTTTACAACCTTCAGGGCTAGAACCTTAAATCTGCTTATATGGTGTTTATGTCAAATGCTGTGAAACTTTCTGGAGTTAAAACCCCAAACCAACTAACCAAAAAAAAAATCACAACTCACTACAGATTCCCAAGTTCATAAGGTTAGAAAAGAACTGGTTCAAGCACAGAATAACCTTTCTATAGAAATGTTAACATCTGAACTATTTCTTTCCAAACTGGAAACATCTTGGGCTTTTGTGTTGTCAACTGCTGCACTGCAGTTTTATTTCATTATTTAATACAGTGCCTGCTTGATCTTCTTCTTAATGGAATTTCAGAGAGTGAGGGCATTTATGCAGAGAATCTTCATCTTTTTTATTTCTAGAAAATAGCATTTCCCAAAAGGAGAAAAGTTCAGTAAGATTACGTAGAAATAAAATTATCTTGCTCTAGTGCTAGGACTTTGAGGGGGCCTGGTCAACCAGTTAATTGACACATCTCAGGAAGGTGAAGCTTTGTGAATTTATTTTAGCAAATAAATCAAGATTCAGTAGCCTTCAAAAAACCAACCGTGTAACTGGGGAAGGCTGGAAATATGGGCTCAGGCGAATAACATAGCTGTGTTGGGATTTTTAATGGCAAAGGCTGAATTAGAATTCAAGCTGCTGTTGCAATATGTCCCATATTATATCAGCAACAATGCAAATTTCACTGTATGCTTCCCGTGCTATGGAGGATAAACTGTCCTTTGTACCGCAGATGAGGTCTGTGCGAACCTCTGACCTTTCAAGTCTTGCTAATCAATTCTCATCCATCAGGGTACCCACAAATTGCTGTATGCATAGCTAGAGAGGGGAAATTCTCCTCTCATTATACACAGTACAAAAGGTTTGTCTCCCCCTGAAGCACGGAGGTACTGCTGGAGGCAGGTTACTGAACCAGCTGTGCGAGTGGACGTGATGTGTTTTGGCACGTCCTAGAGCGCCAGCACGAAGGCACCCAGAGAGTCCACGCTGGCTTCCAGCGTCATGCTAGGCCACAAAAATGAGTGGTGCCCAACCTGACAATTCTGTAACTCTTGCTGTCAGAGCGGCTCTCTGCTGGGAAAAATTTGTGGAAGTCAAGCGAGCTGTGCCAGAAAAAAGCTAGGAAAAGCTCGCAGTAAGTTATATCCCTTGAAGAGTATTTTATTTGGCAGGCATTATCGGAATGCCCGTCTCTAAGTGCAAGATGTCTCTTGGCACCCATGGGAGTGGTTGGAATTCCAGGATCTGTAGTAATCTGGCTGTGGGAATCTGACTCTGCAAAGTGCTGTGTGTCCCTGTTAGGGTGAAAGGCACCTATATGATAGCAACGGGATGTGATGTTAGGATAAATTAAGGATCTTAGAGGAATCTGCTTTCAATGCTATGTCCATTGTGTGATACTCAGGGCTTTGACTTCAATGGCTATTGATGCTCTAGCATGACATGCATTTGGGAGCAAAAAACCCTCATCCTTAAAACAAATAACCCCCCAACCCTACAAGTTCTTAGCTCATAATCAATTAGGAAAACAGGAGTTTTTTCCTCATGAAGAATTCCTAGATCTATTTGTTCACAATTTTTACAGATGTTTATTTGAGTGCAAGCAACACAGTGTAATGAAACAAATGAGTTGGAAGTGTCAGAATGCCCAATTATCCAACTCGCTGCCTGTCTATGGGACTGAACAATGGGAACTACTAGGCATGCTTTACTCATTTAACTTCGTTTAAACTATTCTTGGCATCAAAGTTGCATTAATGTGATAACTTCTGTGTGGCAATTAACAAACTGTAACAATTGGAGACATTCATACGGCCTGCTGAGGAAGAGTTGCAGACTGAGCAGTTTAGCTGTTCAGCTAATTTCCTGTTGAACCTGAAAGGAAGAAGGAAAAGATTCAATTCTGGCCTCCTTCTCACAAATCTGGAAAAGAAGAAAAAAAAACTATAGAAAATCTGAATAGGAGTTGCTGTATCTCCTCCCAAAAAGGACCTAAATTCTTCTCTTTGCCAGTTTATCCCTTTAGCCACCATGGCAATTTCCTCTCCTTACTTGCTCTCAACTCCTGTGTCATAAAAAAAGGATGGACAAGGGGAGGAGGATATCATTGTCAGAAAAAGATAGAAGTGAACAGAAAGCAGGTGAGAATCAACTAAAAAAGGCAGAAAAAACTCATTATATTCAGGAAAAGGACAGCTGGAGTAGTAACTGCAGGTGGATCATCAGGGGAATGGAGAACCTGAAGATAAAAGAGCTGTTCCTGAGTCCTGCACACTAAGGAATTTTGGAAAGAATAAACTTGATCTTATGCTCTGAAAGCAGCCAGGCAGGCCCCGTTTTCACAGACATTGTTCTCATTGACTTATATTTAAGTTTTCTTTGAACAGAGACCACAGATTTGAACTCACCTTGTTCAAATAGATGTATCTTTTATACATGCAAAATGTCACTTGACTGTAAATTATTTCAGTCTGTGCTTTCTGTGCTAAGTGGTAGAATATAAAGTGGACTGAGACACACATTCTGCGGAATTCTGTATGATTGTTAATAATAGCTGCCCAGCCATTCTCCTACAATTTTATGGCTTAAAAATAACACTCAGCTGTTCTGGAACAAGAGGCCATTGGAAAAGGGTGAGGGCAGAATCTTTCATAACCTCTGAGTGGAAACAGTAGCCACTGATCTGTTGGCACAGGAATTACCCAAGCCTATTATTATTCTATAAAAAGTAAATTGTTATTACCATACGTACAGACCTCCATTTGCTGGTGCAGAATCAGAACAGCTATTTCCTGACAGCCCATGCTTCTTAGAGCTGTGCTGCCTGTGTTATGCAAAAGTGTTTCTTGGGGATGGAGGGTAGCGGAAGTCACTCATGAAAGGATGACCACTTTCTGTGCATAACTACAAGGGCTTTTCCAGGGGAGGTGACCTGCAAAATTCCTGTCAGCACTAAATAATACAGCGTCTTTCTTACCATTTTGTAGTGGAGAACCATACATAACCAGTGTTGGTGGAAGCACGTTTTTAGTGGCCAAGTCCCCAGTCCTCCCTCCTTCAGTTAGCAACATGTATTCATGTAGGAAATGAACAAATGAAGGACTAGAGAGCTGAGCTCTTTCTAGACAGTAAGGGCACTTGAATTTTCTAGTTTCAGTAGAATTTAAAATCTTTTACATAATAAAGCTTTGTAAGAGTGTGCTTTTAGTTGACTTGAGGTTGAAAATCTAACCCCAAGTCTGTGCTAAAGCAATAGCAATTGTCTTCATGTGACATGGCGTGAAGACGTAGCTTCATAGCATGACTTGGCAATTTTTGTGTCAGATCAGTGAAGGTTTTTCTTTTTCTGTCAAACTGACTTCCAGAGAACAGTTTTCAGGAGTAAATACTAGTAATGAGTAAGGCGTACAAAATTGTGACCTGCCAAATTTTGACAGTTTCCTCTTTTAAAAAACTCAGGCTTTCTAGAGATGGTCTTCTGAAAGATGCAAAGTGCAATATGTGCATGGCAACCCAGGGATAAAAGCATGCAGTGCAGTCTGCTATTGAATAGTGTTGCAGGAGTATCAGTTTGTGCAGGGGTGTCATGGCTTTCCTGTAGAATTTGTATGTCACACAAGATCATGGATGCGAAAGAATAATTGTCTAATTCTGCAGCTTGTCCTTGTACTGGCGTGGGGTGGCTTCGCTTCAGTGGGTTCTCAAATCAAATATATTTTAAATGTGAGAAAATGGCTCTTTATATTCACATACTGTATGAAGTGCTTAATCATTCATAGCTGAAAATTAGCTGAGTGTGATTATTCACCAAGGTGCATTAACAGCAGCTGGTGTTGTACCGCACTCCCAGAAGAGAAAAAAAATGCTGGTCCTAAATCCATGTGGAGCTTTTCAAGTCGTCTGGGTAAATATCTATTGGAAAATGGACCAAGTCTTCCTGCTTGCACCTTTACTGACAGAGAAAGTCTTGTTTTCAAATCTCCTGCAGTAAAATTGGAGGATGAAAATGTTCCTTGGGCAGTGTGGCATAGAAGCCAGCTCCCACTCCTTCTGTGGTTGCTATGGCTCTGTTTCTGGTCTGGATGGTGGAGAGCAAACACTGAACACCTGTTCCCTGGGGAGGAAGAGTGATTGAGCTTGTATCCTCTTTATTCCAGGACAGAAGCCAAACATTGTTGTAAACCATGCTCGGGTCTGCCTGTGAGTTCTGATGCACTCCCCTCTGCTGCCTTTATCTGTGTACCAAAACTCAGGGGAGATGCTGTGATGGCACCAAGCACTGGTTTAGTGACTGCTCAAACATTTTCAAAGAGACAGATGCTCTGCTAGAAACAAACATGTTAATACTCCAATCACTTATTTTTCATAGTTACAGTGGAAGTTGAGACCAAAAAATGTTGTAGAGGTCAGTCAGCCCATCTACCTGCCCCAAGATAGTGCAGATACAACCACTATGTTTGCAACAAGTGTCTACATATCTGTTCTTAAAAGGCTTAAATAATGCTGATCACAAGATCTCTATAGGCCAGGTCTTCCAGGACTTAGCTATTCTTACCACTAGAAGAAAGTGCTTCCTGAAGTCTAACCTAAATCTCCCTTGCTGCCTTTTCAGCCTATTTCTATACATACAAACCTCGGCCCACATGGAAAAGGGCTTATTTCCTTTCTCTTTCTAGCAGCCCTTTTCTATGTTTGAAGATCGTTATCGCATCTCCCTTCAGACATCTTTATTTTTAGACTAAACAACTCTGCTTTTCCCAGACTTCCCTCCAAGGATAGGTTTTGAGACCTCTGGTGATAATTCTTTTCATCTGAAATCCTTCAAGTTGGCCTGTGTTGTTCTGGTATTAGATACTGCGCCCAAATCCGGCTGCAGTGCTCCAGCTGTGGGAGCCTTGCTGCTTCTGAGCAAAGCAGAAGGTTTACTTCAGCTGTCTTAGGAGCAGTGCTCTTGTTTATACATCCCACTTTGATACTTGCTTTCTCCCAAAAGCAAAATAGTCTTGACTTGCATGCAGTTTACGATCTATTATGATTCCCAAATGCCGTTCTGAAGACTCACTGCCTCTCCAGTTGTTTCCTCTCTTATGTCTTTTGTCAGTTGCACAGGTATATAGATGTGTGTGTATATGTGTATATATGCAGATATGTACATGCAGTCATCACGTTTCACAGTCTGCAGCTCCACACTTGCTGAAGTGAATCCTCATTTGCTCAGACACTTTTCCCTCTGTCTCAGGATTACTTTGACACTAAATCTCTTCCTCTAAAGGATCTGTTGTACTTTCTCACCTTGATGCTCTCTTCAGGCTCGGTGTTTTCTCCTTCGTCATACCAAATTTTTAATGAAAATACTGAAAACTGACGGAATGAAAACAGGTTCCTGCACTTAATTCAGCTTTCCTTTTTGGCAGTGAAGCAATGCTTGTATGGTTTTTGAAATAATCATGTACCAAACTGAAGAGTTTCACCTATACCTTGGTTGATTGTCTTCTTTATGATAAATTTGTAAACAAGTGTCAAGAATAGTTACTAAAGTCAAGACCTAATACACCCTCTGCTTTTTCATTCTCCTTAAGAGCTGTGATGCCGTGGAATAAATTGTTTGTAAGATATGTTATGTATGTAAGTCATTTGTGTTTGTTTACAACTTTCATTGTCTGCTTCATTGCTACTTTCAAGTATTTTAATTTTGTTCAATATCTTTCTGAGATTTGAAATTACTTTGATTAATCTGAAAGTCTACTCAAGGTATTTGAAAAAATGAAACACATTTTATCAAGATTTCCTGAATATGGTTGTCTGGATTCAAATTTGTTTACCCATCCACTTGCATTTTGTTGCGGAGATGCTTGTGGGCAGTAGGATGTTTGCTTAACATGTGCTTGATATGTAGCCCCAGACTTCAATGTACTGGTCAGCTAGCTAAAATTCTTTTGCAGACTGGCTGGCCTCCCTATTTGGCAGCCTCTTGAACCTAGTTTATTCAGGCCACAGGGAGTGTTTTTGTTTTTCAGTCCTTTGGAATAATAGGCTTCTCCTCCTCAGTTAGGCAAGAGAACTGTTCAACCTAACTAGGATGAGAAATGGAATGTAGTTACAGCATGCAGGTTAATGCTTGTGAATCTATGAAAACATATTCTGCCTTGATTTTGAACTTTGTAAAGGTACAGGAGAGGCTGAGTGACTGAAATTTCAAAATCTACTTCACTTTTGGAGCACATATCAAACTACTGCTGGTTTGGTTTAGGAGGTTAAGCACATTTGTCACAGGTTTTTTCAAGGTTACTAATATGTCAGGATTTTGCTATGGCAGAGTTTTGTTCCTGCAGTTTTGTTCGCATGGTGATGTAGCTGTCACTTCAACAACATTTTGACATCTAAAATTTTTTCACCAGTGTCCTTAGTTGTACTAAGTGATTACATTCTATGTTCAGTGATGAGCAGAGTTTAGATGTAATTCCTATTAAAACCCAGCCTCTGTCTCTCTGCCCTTCACACTGCTTCAAAATCACAAGAGCAAAACAAGTAGCAAACTTGGCTTTCCAGTTCTAATCAGGAGTAGTGCCTGTCTGAAATCAATAAATGGCTCTTGGTTTTAATAGATCAATTGAGAAACTTTTCCTTTTCCTGTTGGGTTTGTACACTTTTTCCAGATTAACTGATTTGTCTTCCATATTTAATGGAGGAGTCACTAGCAGTTCCTACTTGTAAATTTCTTACACCTTTCCATTACAAAAGATGGTTGCAGCCTTTGCTTTGAGAAGTTCCTGTCTTTTTCCTGTTTGCAGTGAGTGATCATATGCAGCATTAAGGATGTTCTTTGATTAAGGAAATGCCTCTTTTTATTTTTTTTAATCCTATTCCATAGGATGACATCCAACTTGTCCTACAATATCAAATATTTTAAAATGCCACCTCACTTTGTTGCCTTATGTGCTCCAAGAAGTGCTGGCAGCCCACCAAAATCACTATAAAGTTTAAGGCCAGGCTCTTACTTGTGCTACATCTGCAAAGGTTGAGAAAGGACTATGAGTTCCCAGAAAGGCGATGTAGGGATTACACTTAAGTGGTTAAAACTTACTTCTTGCTCTCTAGGGAGAAGAGAGGAAGTCCCTCTCCCAATGCAGGTTTCAAGCAGCCTGTTGCTCATCCTCCTCCATTTTACCCTTGAGGGTTCGAACTTCCTTAGACATCGGTGGCAGGGCCTTGCTCCTCCAACTGGTCCTTATCTCAGGGAAAAAACATGCCGACAAGAATGTCCAAAACTCATCCCACATTCAGCCCATGCACTCTGAAAGAGAAGGTCCTGTGGTATAGAAGGCAATGGTCTGTATAGGCACATACAGAGGGGTTTGATTGCACCTGGCCACTGCAAAGCCATACAGGGCAGGCCACCTTTACAATCTGAGTAAGTGTTTCCTGAGGGCAGCAGAGGAAGGTGGCAGGGTGGATGGATGTCTTGAACCTGATCCATGTTACCAAAGCAAAGGTACTCTTGCTGCCCTCCACAAAATACTCAGGCTCTCTGCAACGCCTCAAAATTAATTACCTTTTGAGTCACCTAGTGCCTTGCATGCCCCCAGAAACCAGCTTGCTCCTCTAGTGCATCATCTTCCAAATCTAGTCTGGTGCTCCTAGATGAGCAGAAGCTGCTGCTAATTTTAAGGGAGACCCTGACCAAAACCTAGTGCTGTATGGTAATTGCAGAGACAGGAGGTTCTGGTGATCACTCTTGCCATTTAATACTGTCCCATGTACAAGGCAATATGCACTTCACTTCCAGTACATACTCAGATATGTAAACCTTATGCAAGTGAGTCTCTAAGTAGTTCAACCAAATTTCAACCCCAAATACAACCAAATAGTTCAACTCTGAAGATTGCAGGATCAACCTGCAGCAAAAAGTGTTCCTGTTTAATGTTTATTCCCAGAGATGGGAACATACAATCCACAGTGAACTCTTTCTCCTTCCACTCTTTGTCCACGCCCCAGGTGTGTGTTTCCTGTTGTTGTTGAAGGGAAGGAAAGAAACCTCAGCACATTGCAATTGCCACACTTCAAGGCAGCGTGTTTTGAGAAACTTCCAAAACAAAAAGCTACCACCAGTCTCCAAGCACCATCTCACTGTCTCACTGCACAGCTGGAGAGGACCATCAGGGCTTAAGGAGATGCCATCTGTGCAATTTCAGGGCCACAAAGGTCTTAGAATGTGTTAATGGCATTCCTTAAAATGTCTTTACTGTGGAAAACCTCAGAGCATCTGTCATTTGTAAATTTTAACAGTGGGAATATCTTGCAGAAGAAAAATTCGAATCTTAACCTGATGTATTGGTTAAATATGGATTCTCTGGCACAAGTGACTGTTTTTCAGTATTTGTGTGCCCTGCTAGGGTTAAGAAATACAACAGCAATTAAAGTAGATGCACTCTGATAACTTGCTTGTGCATCAGTGCTATTAATATCCATCTATCTTTCTGGGTGGTTTCAAACAGGAGACCAAAATAAAACCCCACAAAATGCTTAGGCAATACCTTGCATCATAAACTGCTGTGACTGTAATGAAATCAGACTTACACCATTTTATTTTATGAAATGTATTTTGTCAAGCTCTTTACAATGTCCCCCTATTATCAGGGGCTACCATGTGTCCTACAGTGCAGAGAAGCCATTGTCATTTGTGTCTCAACTTGTCCAGCATTCCCATGTCTTTGAATTTCCTGGCACTTCAACTCACTCAATAAATGCAGCTTTCTTTTCTTCTTGAATCAGACACAGCCATTTCCCAGTGGTGATAAACCTGAAGAAACATCCTAAAAGCTAGAAAGATACATCTCTTTCACATTTATTGTGGATGTAAAATACTCTGCAAAGAATATAAGCTGCTATCAGGCATGTAGCCACAAGATGAGTGTTTTTCTCACATATGTATCCATTTCTTTTAATAATGAATAATGGACTTTATATTTAAAAGTGATGTTTCTATGAATGTCCTAGATTGTGCTATATTTCTTTCACATGAGTATATTCCCATCATGGCAAACTTCTCACAGAGCTTGCCTTGGGGGCTTTTGTTTAAAGTAATGCACTTTAATGAAAAAGAGCTGCTGAAATTTGTCAGCTTCTTCCAGCATGATTGCATTTTGGTGGTGGTTTAAAAAAAATCTTTACCCACTTTATGATCTTCATGCTTGTTCCAAAATCCCCCTTCATTTTTAAAAGTAAAAAAGATATATCTACACACGTATTACTGAAAGCCCTAAAACTGCCTTGGACCTTTTGCATGAATAGTCTCATTGAAGCCAATGAATAATAGAGGTAGACTTCAGCTGTGTGCAATTTTCAAGCTCTGGCTGTAGGGTAGATTTCAAGTATTACAAGCAATTTAGAGATACACACTTTGTGTGTAGTTTTCAAAGCCAGCAATATATTTTAAGGGCTTAATATCTAATGAGAAATGGATGATACTGATACCTCATTGCCAGGAGATGACTGGAAATTATCAGCCTTGACTCAGTGAAGTAGAGACATCTTTGGAAGAGTGAGTGAAGTACCCTTTTATTTGTAAAGATAAGTGAGTGTGGTAGTTCTTGGAAGTTTTTTGGCTTTTGCATTTCTCTAGGGAGAAGTTCAAGTCCTCTGGCACCAGGCAGATAGGCATGGCAAACCATATGGTTGCAGTGATCTGTGACCCACAGGTTTCTGGTTATTTGTTTCCTCTTCTCCAGTGGGCTGTAGGGCAGATGAACTGAAAACCAGTACTAATTCCTGTAACATTGGCTCTCCTTTAGCAGTGACAGCAAGGGGCTGAGTGGCTGTAGTGCTGAAAAGTGAGAAAGTATTTAAAGAGGACTGGCATGTCCTTCAAGACAGGCACTGTAAGCCCTGCTGGATGCAAGGTGGTCTCTGGGGTGCTGCTGAAGTGTGTTGGAGCCTGGAGGAGATGTCCCAACCTGTGGGGCAGCAGCTGTGCCCCTGCAGCCCAGGCTGCACAGGTGTGCTCCCACCAAGCAGCTCTGCACTGAGCCAGCACCAAAGGTGAAGGTGACCTGCAGCACAGTGCTCTGGGAGCAGCTGATGTGTAACTTACAGGAGACAAGAACTGGGTGTGCCACACTTTGTTCTGGAAAACGCTTCCTAACTGCAGGCTGTGTGCTGGATTTACAGACAAATGGTGGTTCCTGTGGCTTCGAGGAGCTAGTAGTATTCAAGTCCTTTTCAAATCTAAGTAGCTTCTCTCCTTTTCCGAGTATCTTGATGGACCCTGACAGATACAAAGTCAATAAGGTGATCAGGAATCATAATTTTTGGATGTGTATGTTCATTTATGAATGCTAGTGGAAATCTGAAACTGGAAAGGTATACAAACACACATACTCAAAAAACAGAAATGTGGAGTAAAAATACTCCCTTCAGAGACTTACTCTACAAATGTTTCAGGCTATATCAGACTGGCCCAGGCAAGAGGGTTATTATAGAATGACAGAATAAGCTGAGTTGGAATAGATCCATCAGGATCACTGAGTCCTGGACCTGGACAGGACACTCCAAGAATCACATCATGTTCCTGAGCATCTTGTCCGAATGCTTCTTGAACTCTGCCAGGCTTGGTGCTGTGACCATTTCCTTGAGGAAGCTGTTCCAGTGCTCAGCCACCCTTTGTGTAAAACCTTTTACATATCCAGCCTAGACCTTCCCTGACACAGCTTCATGTTTCCTGTGTGTGCCTCACAGGATCAAATGGTTCTTCCTGGCACAGACGCAACAAAAATGAACAGCAAATGAAATGTACAGCCTGACCATCTGATCACACACTTCTCCATACCAAAGATCAGCATCTGTTTTCCAATGACAGGCTTTGGGTTATTGCTGAATAGCTCTTTTGATTATTTGGCAACATTGTAAGGTGTCCCTAATGGTTGTCTGTAAACCTGACACTTGATCTCCTTTTCTTACTCCATAGTGTTCTAAACAGGGAAGCATTTCCTCCAGAGCCTGGACTCTTTTCTCTGTATAGATGTCCAAAATTTCACCAAGCAGCACTTACATGGTGTCAATCTAATGGTTCAGCAAAGAAGGGTTATTATAACATATTTTAGAGGTTCTCAGATAAAGATGAAGCCTGTAGGAACTCTGTAATCTATGTAAATTCTTCCTCAGTAGGAGGAAAATTCATTTGATATGGGAGTAGGATTTCTTCAATATTTCCTTTTCCCCTAATAAATCTTTAACTTAAAAAAAAATAGCACCTCCAAAAAAAAAAACCATCTTCTATCAGAACATGCCCTGAAGGAGTAAATGAAGCTAGAAAGGGCCAACATTTTTGTTATTGATTTATATCAGATGTTCCAGTGATGGGCAGAAATAAATTAAGTGGAGTCTGGTCTTCAGTGGCATCTGTACCTTCTTTTTTAGTTGGATTATGTTGTTTGAACTTACTAGTAGCTCTTCAGAAACATTCCCAGCTTGTTGGGAAGATGCTTTGTCATAGAGTAATTTCTGCGTTTTTCTTCAGCAGTGTAGTGTCCACTCTGTCTTATTCTGCTTCCCATTTTGGAGTGTTAACCCATGTGGGAACCAGACAAAAGCTTCCTTTCCACACAAAATGATTTCTAGATTAGCTGTTTTTGTAGCTCATATACAAATATCTAGTAGAGCTCTCAGGATTTTTTTGAATTCCAATAATATACAAACTGAGTTATTCAGTAGTTGAAGGGTGACTAATACTTGTTTTACATAGTTCAAGTTGATGATTACAAAGTTTGAAGCTCGGTTGAATAGAATTTAGCACCTAAAACTCTGCAGGGCTTGTTTTTATTTTACATTTAATCAATTGATTTTTTTCCTTTAATGGATTCTCTTTGAAATTTTATGTTTGTACCAACGTGCAGACTTCACTATTGCTGTATTGCATTACCAAGGGCAGTATCAGTTTAAATCACTTCATGATAAAACTTTGCATAATCTGCTCATACAAACTAATTAAATGTCAGGTCACTGTAATACAGAGCTCATATTATCACCATGGGTCACTAGAAACAGCAATTAGTAATTCATGTGTAATCCAGTTAAATTCAAATTAAGAAAGAGAATGTCAAGTCAGAGTTTTGTTCCTAATTCCTAGTTTTCATAATTTTGTACAAGTTGATAGGGGCACTCTAAACACACAGCTTCAGAATTGGTTTGTAATTTAATTTGATTTATACTGCTCAAGCGTTTCTTTTAGGTTGTTCTAACCAGTGGTCACATGAGTGCTTGTACTTGTAAATTAATTAAGTTTAGAATATATACATATTTTGAATATGTTAATCCTTCACTTACTACACAGTTCTTTTACTGATGGATATTTAATGGTTTGAAGGACCTTTGCATTTAGCTTTCACAAGCAGAAATAAAAAGTGGCTGATTGTTAGGTGAGCTATGCAACTCATAAATAAATGAAAGAGCACAATGGTAGAAAGTCATGGAGGTTGTGCACCCTGCCGTGTGCTAGGTAAAGACAAGTGAGAAGGCAGGAGAGTGCTTTCTTCCACAGCTGCCTGGTGGGGCAAGGGCTCTGGGCTGGGGCTCTGTCATGCCAGCTGTCCAGCTCATCCTCTGCTTTGTATCGTCTGGTGCCTGCGGAAAATGTTCTGCAGGATGCATTGTCTTAGCTTGCCACGTGGGATCCTGCCTCTGCAGCCAAGGACTGGGCAGCTGCGGTCAGTGTGTCCTTACTGTAGCACTCAGGCTGCTGTAAATGCACTGCAGCCAGAGCAAAACCCCCACTGCTGCAGTCCTCCTGCTATGACTTTTTTGTTTAGAGTTCCAGATAGGAGGGCGTGCTCAGCATTAGGTACTATACCATCTCTATATGGTTTTTATAGGATTTTTCTTTGATTTTCCTGGGTATATTTGGATTCGGGCTTCTTAGCATTTACCTTTCTATGGCTAAAACCTCATTAGGCTCCTATCATATTTCAAACTAAATAGAATATCCTGACTAAAATGTCAGTGACATTCTTATAATGACTGTGTCTGAAAGAAGCTAAAATAGTGGTTGTAATTTATTTATATAGCATGCAAAGGTCTTAGGTGATTTAGAGAGAAGTCTAAAGACAAACAATCATTCTGATCATGTAATGGCATATTCTCAGATTATTTTAGCTTCATCAGAAGACTTTTACTTGGTGTGAGCAGTGTCGGGGCTGGATTAAAGTCACAATGTGATGATAGTCACAGTTCCTAGCCCTGTTCTTTAGTATTGCTCAGATCCATAAAAACTGGTTACTGGGTGATCTGTTGTGCATTGTTTTGTCACTACTATCTCTATCTAAAGTATCTGGAGAGACTATCAAAATCTCTTCAAAAAAAAGCATATTCCAGGGCACTTTTATTTTGACGAGTCTCAAATTTAAGTATCTAACTTCAGTTTCGAGGTTTAAAAGATTTGGCCTTCTATTTTTTTTTTTCCCTTAACAAAGTGAAAATTCAAATACTGAATCACAATCAGCCAAGCCCATCACTGCCAAATTAGGGATGACAAGTATACCTTGCTTTGTGTAGTTCCAGAGAGATGTTTTCAGATATGAATTTGGCTTTGAAGAAAGGCATGATTTCTTTGTAACTTTCCTGTCACATTCACTTTTGTAATGCAGTGATTACTGAGCATTCAAAAATAAGTAGTTACTGCAAAATATTTTTTGCACTCAGTTTATTGGTGTGTGCAGCACAGCTGTGTGTTGGTAACCTGTAATAGTGCAAAATACTGAAAACTTGAAGGGCAGAATCAGATAAACCCAGAGATTAATCAAGTGCTGTGCTAATCAATTTTTTATATTTAATTAAAGTGTTTTGCTTTGGAAAGTTGCTGTGAGAGCTGCAGAATTTCCATTCCCATCTCAAGAGATTGATACCAAACCCAGCCAACCCACCAGCCAATGGTTCAGAGAGAACTGGAGCTGCCACAGCTGAGCATGGAGAAGGCTGGGAAACACTTATGTCTCTTCTTTTCTGAGCTGATGAATCAGTAAATATCACACAAAGCTGCATCATTTTATATCAGCTGAGATCCTGCCCTTGTATTTTGGAGAAAAGAGTTTTGAAAAGAGAGAGAGACGAAGTAATGAAGAACCTGGAGATGGGAAGTTGGCACACTACCAGGAGCAGTCCTTGCTTTAGTGGAGCTGTATTTAAGTACTGCTGTGCTCTTTGCCATTGTTACACAAAGGCAATTATGCTGAGTTCATTAAGATGACATCAAAGGCAGAGAGCTCCCACCATCTATTATGCAAGCGCTACAGCAAGCCTGCTGTTCATGCGTGTAGAGAAATGGTAGTGGGTATTTTGTTTTCCCACTACAAAGAGTAAATTCAATATCATTTATAAACAATGAAGTCAATAAGAAATTTGAAGAATGTCTCTGACAATAAGCCTGCTTTAGAGTAAATATCTCTTGGTGTCTTTAAAGGTTATTTTAGACAGTACAGAGTTTACAGAATCCCAAATGGGAGTTTGCTATCTTTATGTACATTAACAGACCATGGCATCAACTCACTTCACACTGATGTTGACAGAAAACTCTATCTGGTTTTGAATACTCTGATTTGTTTTCTAAATATAGTCTTAGATCAGGTCTGCCCTGCAGTGGCAGCAGGAGTTCCCATTTACCTTACCTTGTGTTAGCCTAGGCACAGTAGCAGTGATGGTGCAGCTGTGTGCAACTCGTCCCAGACAGTGAAAACACAGGAAAAGCCAGCCACAGCAATCATGCACCACATGGTTGTCCCCTGCCCCTCAAAATCCTACAGTGCTTTATAATTTTAAGGTAGATATATATTTTTATTTGCTTGTGACTTTGAGTAATTTGATTTTCTAGTTATAACAGATGACATTTTAGCTTTCACTTAATTAAAAAAAAAGTTTGGTGGGTTTTTGGGGTTTTTTGTTTGTTTGTTTGTTTCTGGGTTTTTTTCCCCATGGAATTGCATGCTGCTGGAATATGATGGTTTTCAAGAAAAGACTGTGAATGTTAAAAAAAAGTACTTAGAAGTGATCACTATCTCAAGTGGGCATCAACTGAAAGAAAGCAAGTTTTCTTATGGGGCATTTAAATGTTTGGAGATCTTTAGTTATGAAAGAAGTCCTGACAAAGGAAACATATTGAAGTGGCTTGGTCTACATGGAAATGTGAAAGTGAATGAGAATAAATTTAAACTTGAATTAGCTGTGAAACTGGGATGCTTTCATCACTGGTAACGGATGAGTCAAAATAAAGTACAAGTATACTTAAGAACTGATAGGTTAAGTTTGCCTTGACCTGTAAGTGTAACAGCTCAGCAGCAGCCTGGTCTCACTCGTGTTGCACAAGCTAATGGAATGCCAGGATTAATTGCCTGTGCACCCGTATGATGACATGAAGCTGCTTGTATACACTCAGCAAATAAAAGCGACACAGATGTTTCTTCTGAAAAAGCAGTGCATATCATTGTACCAACTTACACAGTGAGAAGGACAAGGCTCCTGATCCTGGTTTCTGGAGATGTTACAACAGCCACATCACCAGTAAACTCCTTTGGTGTGTCCCCCTGCCCCCCAGGGTGATATTAGCAAAAGCTGTATGCCATATGTTGTGGTCTGTGTGGGTGCATTTCGAAAGCAAGCACCCACAGCCATGCAGAAATGAAGCAGAACCTGGTGTTTTCTGACCGTGTGTCTCTATGAATTTAGCACTACTGACCAAACGAGTATGTGTCATTTTACTTGGGTTTTTGGGGGAAGATCTGTGGCTATGTATGGAGACATTAGCGAATACTAGTGAAATAATGCTAATTGATAAAAATATCCACTGCTTTTTGTGGACAGCCAGAGGAGTTGTCTTTGTGCAGACCAGTGCTACCTCTGTGCCCATGGAAACAGCATCCATTAAAAAGAAAACTGCAAAATTCTTATGCGCATTAGCGGGAGCATAGAGGGAATGAGATGGTGGTTGTAATAAATCCCATACCTTTTTACATTCCTCCCTTTCACTCCGGTAACTGCAGCACCGAGAACTTTGCGTTCAACTTAATTCTACATCTGTTCACTTCTCTCTGCCTCTGTAGCTCTGAGGCACTGGGCTCAAATGTTTCCCAGGGCTCCTGCTAGGGAACTGCATTTCCAAGTGTGCTTTATGCAAGCTTTCTTTATAACCACAAAATCCTACGTGTTGGCTGGTGGACTCTGGGAACACAGACTTGTGCAGCATAGGAAACACCAGGTTGCTTAGGTCTGAGAGGCAAAGCCACATCACATGCAAAAAAGATGCTGAAAATGCTTCTTTTCGTGGCAAGCAGCATCACTGCTTGTGTTTGCTCCTCGAAAAGCAGTTCATTTAAACTGCCCTGCTTTGTTTCCATAAACGTAATCTATAGAAGTAATGAAAAGCCAAACAAGCTCTAAGGGTCCTGGCACCGTCAGGCTCTTTAGGATTCATTGTAGCAGGGGAGAACATCTGCACTCTGAAGCTTCGGGAGTTTGGAACGAAAGATTATCGTGTGTCTTTAATTGGCAATGAACTATTTTTAAATAAATGCCTCTCCTATTTGTTAACAGTGAGAAAGGGTAATATAAAGGAAAACATGGCCTTGCATAGCTTTAGAAGAGACCAGGCCATTACTCCAAAATTCTTGTTTCTTCACCTATGGCTTTTCCCCTCATTCCTAGGTGTGTCTTGTTGATGACTGTGACATTTCTAGCAGTCAGGATGTATTCGTGCCCTGTGGTCCACAGTCCTGAATGTGAGCTGAAATTGTTTGAGATTCAGAGAAGCTCATCATCCTGCTGTCTGCCTTAAGTATGTGGTGGTGGGCAACCTTTCATTATATGTTCCACCAGGGAAAAATCACACATCCCCTCCCAGTGACTGACAAGAGGCAGTGAAATCTCATCGCTTTCTGCTCTCCATCACCCTGCCTCAGCCCATCAGCTAACTGACAGATGGGACATGGTCCTGATGTATAGGTACTGGGAGATTAAAGAACAGCTCTACGGCAAAATAAACCCATAGGACACAAGTAGCTTTTAAAATGACCTCAGGAGACGTGTCAGTCAGCGCACAGTATGGGATTTTCTCAGGTAGGAATTGCATTTGTGGATTGTGTGTGTTGTTTAAACTGCAAAATGCCCTGCTGCCAACCATTTGCCAAGCTGTTTCTTCCTGAAATGAAGGAGGGAGCTGGATCTAGGGCTCCCTGTGTTCATAAATAGAGATTATAGATCTGTATCTACTGTTATCTATCTATTTACCTGTGTATGTTGAATGACTCTTTTTAAAATGATGCTGGCTAAGTTTTGTGTAAAGTGGAGCAGAATTCTCCTGTGATGTTGATTACAACACACACTGTGCACATTTCTTATTTCCGGGGGAAAATGACTTAAAAAGTTGTTGAAGCAGAGAGAAGCACATGGGTCTTGGTTTAGTTTAATGGCAAATCACATTTGTCAAAAGCACAGATAAGGGAGCCTCACCCCAAGCAATTTCTGTAACAAAAATTGGAACAAAACTTGACCCTGGACTCTGTGAATTCTGATCTCAGTGTGGGAGTTGTGCTTGCAGGAGAGTGGTGGGTTCAGTCCTTTAATACAAAGGGCTTTGCCATGGTGTCTGCCTTTCATGCCCTTTCTCACCACCTAAGGGGGAGAATTTTAGCCTAGGATTATTTTTCTTTCCTGTGGAGATGAGCAGTTCGGGGTTTTTGAGTTTTTAAAACCCGGAAGCAGAAGCTCTCAGTAGCTCAGCAGTGATTTGTGCTGGGGTGAGGAACTGAGCTGCTGTGTGCAGCTGTTGGCAAGCAGGAAAACAGCAAAGTGTTCCATGAGGGCAGCTTCCTTAACTAGCATCACATAAAATAACTCTTTTGTTTACCTGAGGATGGCTGAGTTGTTGTGCCACTAAAGTTTATAGATATATGGGGGAATGGGTCTTTGATGGGACGGTTGTTTCTTCGTTCCTCACATGCAAAATCATTTGTGAGACTGTGGTTCCTTGTGAGATACAAACTTCAGGTTGTGGTATTTGACTACCTCCAGTGCAGGAGAGGGGGGAGAAGAGAGTTGAAATCAATGGATTCACAGGTGAACTCTAAGGTGTTCACAGGGTGTTGCAAAAAGCAGATCTGTATGGTTGGCTGAAAAACAAATAAACATTTTGATTGCTCTGAAGTGATTTACTCTCAAGAAGAAAAGATTAATTTTTCATCTATCAAAGGTAACAAAGACTCCTTCAGAATTAGCTATATACATTTTTTACATTTTTAGTCTCTTTAATTACCTGTGTACTCATAGACTGTGTAGCACAAGGCAGCTTTGAATGGTGAGAGAAAGAGAAAAGATCTTTTGCAGCAGTGGGAGCAGAATTCTCTTTAGCTGCTGCAGAAAAAGCTGGAGAAGGTCTACTGAGGAAATTAAAAATTGGCCAAGCCCAGCATTTAGGTCTTGATCTTTCAGTCAAAGCAGCCAGTCTTCTGGTGTCAGATCTGTAAAGAACCACTGGAGTGCCTTTTGGGGAATCTCATCTCTTCTGACAGCTAGAGGAGATAAGTGGTTGCCCTTCAGGTCACTTGTTGAGAGGGGAGACATGCCTTGGCTGAGCAATGATCACTTGTAGCCTCCTGCCCCTTCTTGTTTGCCCTGGGCTGGGCAGGAGAGGTGGTGTTGCAACAGGGATACCCCTGTGTGCAGCCAGGCTGAAGTCTGCCTCTCCCATGCAGGAACCAAGCCCTTGGCTTTGGGCTAAGCAACACTGGCTAATTTATAAGCAACTGAAAGCACTCTGGAAAGGAAATGTATGTGATTTCATCTACCATGGCATGCTGTAGAGGGTTGAATTATTAAAATGCATGAGAGTTTCTCTTTTGAGCCAAATCAGGAGCTGTGGCTCTTCTCTGATCTGAAGCCTGGCAATCGGTCAGATTTTTGCTTTCAGTGTACAGTAAGTACAAGATGTCGCTGCACCTACTTTCCCTTGGTTTTCTGAGATGAAGATTTGCCAGGTGCCTCATCTTTGTGGCTGCCTCTAAGTGCTGTGGTCATGCAGGCTGCAGCCTGAGACTACTTTGCATGGCTCAGCAGGAACGGTGCCCAGTCCTGGAAAAGTGGCTGAAAAGTAAGCTTGGGTGATTTTTGTTGCAGGTCTTAGGCACAATAAAACAGACTGAAATGTCTACTCTTTCCCAGACTGTGCTGGCTACTTGTGAAGGGCAAATAATGCAGAAGATGATCAGTGAAGCTGCTGTGATTGTTAGCACAGAGTTGAAGGTACCTTTATGGTACCTGTCAGGCTTCACCATTAGCTGAAGCACAGTGTGTAGAACCACAGTTGAGACCTCAACTAAATCAAGACCAGATCTCCTCCCTTATGAAAAGACTTGAGGAAGCTGTTCAGTCATGAAGCTATATTTCTTGGGGTTTTCATCAGGTTCTCCTTACTAAGCAAATACTCTCTTGCTGAGTGTGTGGGTGTTGGGTTCCAATGGAGTCATGAGGAAATGAACAAAAAACATAGAAGGGCCAAGGCATGAAGGGCTTGAAGGGCTTGTGCTCCTGGCAGGCTGAGAGATCTTTTTTCTTTTATATAAACACTCTGTCCCCTTCCAGTACTCCTCATCCTGGTTTTCTGGCAGTAAAAGTCCATAAAATCATGCTGGTAAACAAGGCATCCCCAAGTACTGCCTTGGTGGCCATGTGTGACCAGGAGGGACTTCATGTGTGGTCACCACGTGAAAACTCATAATTTCAAAGAACTGTAAGTATAATACTTTCACTGTAGCTGGAGCTTTGACAGTTTACTGGAGAGCCTCACATGCAGCTCCTGTACGCTTGTTTGAGAAATGCCGCCCCAGGCACCTCTCATCTGGCTCTTAATTTCCTCCTGGGGAGACAAGGTGTGCGTGTGTGTGAGGGAAGGTGTCAGGAGGGCCTGTTTAAAACTTTGGCAGAAAGCTGGGTGAGGCTTTCAGCAGGCTGCCTCAGAGTCAGAGTGTGGAGGAGGAGTGTGAAGCGCACAAAAGGACGTGCGTGCCCTCGGCGGGCAGAGCAGCCCTGAGAGACCAGCAGAGCTTCTGGAGGCAGGAGAAGCCTGCCCAGCTCCAGTGCTACAGTGTGCAGCCTGCCGAGGTGGCCCTGGAAAGCTGATGCAGGTCATGACTCTGTGCATAACTTATGCCACACATGGAAGGAAGTGACCTTCCCTGCAAAATTAGATGTGTGCTCTCATGCGGTGTGGGGTATCAGCAGGGCTTCTGTCTATTTCATTTTTGAGACATAGAAAAATAATCAAAAAGAGGGCGTTTTAAAAACATTTTTTTTGTATGGAGGATTTTGGAACAAAACTGAAGCTTTGCCTGTCACACTGTTGTTTTCCCAGAAGTAGTGATTAGCAACCGTGATAAGTAGCTAAGGCTTTTCTGCAGAGATGGTGTTCTTGGATGCAAAGCACAGCAATTCCCACGTCTGCACTGCATGCTCAGTCCCTGCTGCCCAGTGCTGGAGCTGCGACACCATTTTCACTGCATCCTTCCTAGAACAGCAGAAGTAGGAAGCTGGATGGTCTTACTCTGTAACCTGTCATAAGAAGTAACTTCTTCCTTCTGGCATTAAGGTATTTGCCTTTATTCTGCATGAAGCACTTCAGTGATTTGCTGAATTAATATTATCTCTCAGTGGAGAGTACATGAAGTATATTCTTTGTGAAGCAAAGTTGTGAACACACTGTAAGCTCCAAAGGACTGATGCAATATTTATGTTGTTCCATGTTCTACTGGCAGATTCAAGCATAATATTGTAGACTGGCAGGAGGCTGTTATGATCTAAACTCCATGATTATGTCAGTGTTTAATTGTAAGATCTGTTGCACACAGCATAGTATCCAGTTACATTTTTGTGTATGAGCCTCCTTCTGGAAGCAGAGCTACCAGTGGTAGTGACCTAGACTGGAAGGCAGGGTTTTCTTCTCACTCAGATTAAACCATGCATGGTTTGGGCTCTATAATCTCAGTAACATTTCCAGAAGATGTATTTCTGAGTGCAAAGGCAGATGACATATCTGTCACTAGTCCTGTGTTATCTCTAAGTCCCATACTGAGGTCCCATTATCCCATTTCATCTGGAAGCATGTGCAAGTACTGTAAGGAGTAGAAGACCTTTCCTCAACATGCCTTCAGCTTTATGCAAGGTTCATTTCTGAATTGCATTATGCTGGCGGAACAGATTAGCTGCTCCCCCTCCATTCCCTTGTCTTCCCCGTGAGAAAGGTCCATCAGAGCGAATGTGCACCGCCTGTGTCAGTCCTCTCTCCTAATAATTAATTTGTGCATTTTTGCGTTTAGTGCACTTGACTTCCTCAGCCCACAGTCTTGAGAGAATGCCATAAGCTTTATGGGTGATCAGCACCTATGAAACCATTAATTTTTGTGAAGGACTCAGCTCCCACTTATGCGAGAAAATATCTTTATTTTAAAAATTTGCATACCCAGCGTGCTTAGCAATTAGGAGGAGTTTCATGGATAGTTTTAATTTCAGAACTGAGTTTCTTGGAAACTGTGGGGCTGAGTCTTTAGGTGCTACAGCTATGAACAGTTGCCCTTTCCTGTTTATGGTAGCTGTCAGGCTGATGGCTGTTTTGCATGCCTGAAGGTTATTTGTCTGGTAATTAAAATAGGTTGTCCCAAGTAGTTGGCCTCATCCTATGAACTGATGAATTTCTGCACAAGATGTCTTGGTTTCATCAGTACAGCTTGTAAGAGAAGTTAGGTTGTACATCTTTTTCCATCACATGTGATGCTCAAATAGTTCAAGTCAAAAAGTGAACTTTAGTTTTCAATTTCAAGGACAAATAGAAGTTTTTACTTCAATCCTTTATGCTACGAACATCCTTGAAAACTTAATTGTATTTGTGATAATGTAAGCCCACTCCATAAAAGGCATTTCATTATTTTAGTTCACTATAAACACAAATTTCTTCTTGATAGTTAAATACTGAGGCTGAAATTTATTGTCTGACTGAGGAACAGTAGCTTCCGTGTGGCCAAGGAGGAAAGGCCAACCTAATCATGTCTTAAGTGAGGTGTAGCACCTCTGCAAGCATCTCTCTCCACTGATTGCATCAGCTGCTCTCCTAACTTAAGTACTTTGGTTGTTAAAGTTAAGGATGAATGTAGGCCTGAGGAAGACTCCAGTTTTTGTTGATGAACAGAGGTAAAATGCTTACAATTCAGCCAAACATTATTCATGCTGTTATTTGTTGCTGTGGCTGACTGTGAATGTCTCTCTTCCTTTCTATTAATGAATACAGATGTGCAGCTGCCTGCACCCATCTGGCTTTGTTCAATAAACGTGCAGGCACAGACGTTTAAATCAAATATTGATAAATAAAGCTTTTAATATGTAAATTTTTGTGAACAAAACTATGTCTGCCTGTTTTTTCTCATGGAGACGCATTTCTACCATGGTGATACTTTTTTTGATTGCCATTGTATTCTGCCTACAGCGGCACATGCTTGAGAGTCAGAAAGACAGGAATAGTTCCTGAAATAGATTTGGGGTGTGAATAAAAGATGGTAAAAGGAATTCTTTGAGCATAATAATAATTATTCTGTTGCAGTTGCAACATGTTCCTCATCCAAACGCCTTTTCAGAGATCAGAGACTCAATGTGCGAGGTGTACTAGTGAAGTCTTGAATGGTCCCAAATAATCTGCAGGAGTGCCAGACAGGATAGTGTTAAAATGTGCACTGGTGTGTGTATATGCAGAAAAAGTGAGTAATTATAACCCCTGGCTTTCAAATTTTGTGACCCTCTTGAAAGTAGTGAGCTAAGGCCCTGCTATTGTTTGACAGGTGCTTAGTGGAGAGAGCCTAGCCAAAGGTCAGCAGTCATTTCTCAGGGTAATTTGTGATCAATTATCACACTTCCTGTTAATTCTAAGATCTGAAGGAATCTGTGATTTCAAGGGATTTTCTTTTTCTTCTTTCCCCTCTTTTTTGTAAGAAGATATTCATCAGAAAAAGTGTATTGGAAAAGCAGAAAGGAGGAAAGTCCAAATATCAGCATTGATATTTTCCTAGGGGAAAGTTACAACTAAGTGTGTCTTTAAAGGAGACAACACTGCTGTATGGGTGTCCAAGGAGCACATGGTGAACTTGTGGCATGGCTGGGTGTGCCTTTCTCTCCCATTTTTTTTTTTAATTTTGGCCTTTCCAGAAAATCAGGTATAAAATTAACTTACAGTAAATAAGTGGGCTAGTTGTATATACACATATAATTTTTTCATAGGTTCATAAATACACTTTTAATTACACTTTTTGGTTTTCTCTGGTTTGAAAAAGTTTGTCTTGGTTTGGACTACTCATAATAGAAAGTACCCTTTGTTATCTTGAAATATGAGATATATGTCTTTCCCCTCCCCACATCCCTTGGAATTATTTTCTCCTTGGAAGCTGGATGTAGTGCATTATCAGGTCTTCAACTTGTTTACAGATTGTATGATGCCCTTTGCTACACAGGAAAGACTTGTCCATCTTGTCTTCTTTAGTGGAGAAGCAGTTGAAATTGCAGCTTTTGTGATACGTTGAACGGAAGACTTAAGGTACAGGATGAGAACAAGAAGTGATTTTTTTTTTTTAACTTATGTTACAGTCTCAGCATAATTTATCTTGGGGCAAAAGGAGTAGAAGTAACTTCTGTGTCCTTCAGCATCTCCCACCCCACAACTTGCTTCCTGCTTTGCTCTCTAAGTAATGTCATATGTGAAGTTACTGTCTAAAATGGAAGAGGTGCGTTCCCAGGAGCCGTGACTGATGGGTTTCTGTCAGCACTCTCAGGACCAGCCTCTCCACAGCAGACTTAGAGCATTTATTATGCTGCTAAGGAGACTTTTAAGAGGAATTAAGGTAGACATGTAAAACTGCTGGGTATGTATCGCTACTCAGTGTCATAAAATGCAAACTTAAGCTATTCAGTCAGTTAAAATACTTCGGTTTCCTTGTCTGACCTCAGAACTTTCTATGGAGAATACTTGCACGTCACTTACGGCTTTTTTAGTATCTCCAGAAATGTACGAATTTTTGTTAGTTTTTCCAGACACACACATGCAGAAATAGATGGCATTATTCCAGTGGTTTATAGAGAGATTACTGGATTAAACAACCTTTTTTGTCTAGACTAAACTTCTTTTATTGCACTGTGGTTCAAAAAGCAAAATCAAAAATATATTTTAAAAAATCAACATTTTATTTAAGGCTGTAAATTGTATACTTCAAAACAATTTAGATGACATTGCCATTACGTATGCAAATGCAAGGAGCAATGTCAATAAGTTGGAAGCTCTGTGGGTTGTATTTTATGTTTCATACTGTGATAAAGGAATGTATCAAAGAAACCTTTCAAATGTACACATATGTTGTAAAAAGTAACTCTATAAAACATCAGGATTTGAAATGCTTGCAGTAAGTGCTCTGTGGGATTATGCTGCCTTCATAAAAACGTTGTCAGCACAAAGAGACTAATTCCAGTCTTAAATTAACCAGCTCAGGGGAGCATGTTTTGGTACCGAGTAGCAGGGCTTGCGAATCACTCCTGGAGCATTTGCCCTGTGGATGGAGGAAGAACATGGTCCATAAAGTTCACAATGGGTCTGAAAAGCAGAAGTGTATGTTGGAATCCTGTTGTGCTCATTGGGTAAACTCAGCAGTGGGGAGCCTGTGCTTTATCAGCTCTGCCTTCATCTAGGGGGGGAAAAAAAGCCCCAAGAAAAATGCCCCCAGAAACCATGCATGGGGAAATTCCTCTTATCCTGAACCTTCTTTTAGTCTATTTTTGAACAGGTTTTATTGTTGTCCTGGGCAGAGTGTTAAGCTTTGAATTTTATGTAAATGTTTTCTAAAGGGCAGTGTGCAGACAGAACATGACTGGGAACACATTTCAGCCCTCAGGTTCAACGTGTTCTGGATGCCAGGGCTCTCACCCAGCCCTCTGCAGGCTCCCAGTATCTCCAGGCAGAAATGGAATCTCCTGCCTTCCTCCTCCTCCCCACCCTGTGCATGTTATGGTTTGGTATTCTTGAGTCCTTCTCTGAGAAAGGGTGGCTCTTGATGCTCCCACTGGCACTTCTCAAAATGCATCATAGTAACCAGAAATATGAAACAATTGAGCTGTTATTATTCCATTAAAATGAGATTTTTTTTTCTCAATTCCCTTGAAAGTTAGATCATTCTTGCATATAGGGAAACAGAGAACAGTATTGGGTCAATGTTATTTTTCTTCAGTAAAACCCCAAGACAAAACACTCTCCTGAAAAGCCATTGACATTCTGTGCTTTGTCCTGGGAAATAAACACCTACCTTTACTGTGTCATTTTAACACTGCTTTTAACAACCTTTGCGCACACAAATACATCTTAAGCAATCTAATGTATGTTAACTAGGTGTTGATGAGCTGTGATAGATTACTTTTGATGGCTGGCATTTACCTACTCCTTCTTTGATAGGCTGCTGCTATGGGAGGATGGAGCCCAACTTTGTGGGCCCTTTGTGGAAAGCCCAGTGCCTGGGCTGAGAAGTTTGAGACCACAGACTCTCTGTCCCTGGTGCTTTCCATCTCTATCTGGCTGGTCTATTGCCATTTTCATGCCAGTCTCCATGGTAACTTCTTTCAGGATAGCATAACAGAAATATGAGTTAGCTCCCTGCCCACAGGAAAGCTGCCATGGTCCCGATGCCAGAGCCCCGGCAAGACACGTCCCCAGCATTCGCATTCTGGTGGGGTTAGGCAGGTTTCAACAGCTGCTTCCAGTCAAAGGTGAAAGCTCTCCTTTCCCCCTTGCCTGGTCTCCTCAGCCCTTCCCTCTCATGTTTGGAAACATCCCTGTGTAATTCTTCAGTGGATTACTTTTCCCCTCCTGTTTGCAGGTTCGCATGATTCATTTTACATTTTAAATGGCTTTGTCAATAAAAGCTTCAGTTTTCAAATGAAATATTAGCTGGTAACTGGGGAAATGTTACAGGAAAATGTTTACTAACAATTGTTAGTAAATTAATGACTTTGCTGTGCCACAGTGTACTTAGGAAATGGCAATATAAAAAATGATTTAGAGAGCTAGGCAGTTTATTAGGAATAAAGCACCTGAGTTCTGTCCTTCCCTTGGCTGTTTGAGTTGTTTGTCCTTGTGCAAAGTCGCTGTCAAGCTCTGTGCTTCTCCTTCTTGAAATATTAAAAAAAGCAAATGATTATACATGTTCTTAAATGATTTTGAAGATTGCACATGAACTGCTACGTAAGTTGGAGCCACAGTGGGCTTGGGAGCCACTTGGGGTCCTCAAAAACAGATGTTCATTTTTTGGTGTGACTTTAGGAAGTGACCTGTGACTGAGTCGCCAGATACTATAGAAGTAGATGCTTTAGATGTTTAAAATACTTTTCTTTCTTATTAAATAAAGCCTTATTTACACTTCTTGCAAGTGTATTGCTTTGCATTACCCTTTCTTCACAAGAAGTGTCAACTGGAATCACAACTCTTTTGTTCCAAGCTCCCTACGCAAACCTTGAGAGAGACTTCCATGAACCACTCAGTTCAACTAGACAAGACATGTGTAGAGGCATGTTGGAAATGTTAACCCGTTCTGAAATGATGTGAAATGCCATAGACCCAGAAGGTGGGTTTTAGAGTCCCGAGATCTTTCAGCTGAAAAATAACCTCCTCTTTTGGGCTTGTGGGAGTTGAGGGAACTCTGGGGACAGCAAAGTTAGTAATTTCATTTAGCTTCATATGAAATCTATGTCTTTAAAATACCAGTTTTCCTCTTGGCATTTAGGGCTGGAATTCTCAGATACCTACCCTATCTCCTCCCCAAATTGAACTGAAGTTACACAGATCCTCCAGAAAAGCCAATGAATTAGGTAGCTGGTTTGAAAATGTTAATCTTGAGAACTTTTAGTTCAAGGCATCTTTTGTCCTAGGTTCCTGAATTGTCAAGTGGGAAAGAAGGCAGAGCTTGAACTGTGTGTGTCCCTGAACAGGCACTGTAACCCTTTGCACAGCCCGGGTGTGGAGCCTTGGAACGTGCTGCATCTGGCATTGGATGAGAGGGCATGTAACAGGTTATCATAATTCCACTCCTCATCCCCAGTGCCCTTCGTAGTAGCTATTAGTGGAATGAGGAAAAGAGGCAGTGAAGTGGTCCTTCACCGTCCCTTTTGTATGCCTTCTTTCCCAAAAGGTAGGAAGCAAAGCCTTTGAAGTGACCCTGACAAATGGGAGCATGCAAAAACTCCTGTAGGGAACTTAAGCAGCCTTTCTGCCAGCCGCTGTCCTTTTTTCATGGGGTGCTTTCTGCTAAATCTCATTAGAATGGGTGAGTATTTCCAATAGGGATGGTGTAAAAATTCTGGTGGTTTAGCAGATGCTGGCCTTACACACTTTTCCTTCCCTCTTGTGCCGAGTGGAGGGCATTTATTCAAAATGTTGTTGAGGCACATGGTATTATTTAATCTCAGTGAAATAATTCATGGTATCATTAATTGTGGGTTGTTGACAAGATTTTTGTGGAAGCAGTGAAGAGATACACTCTGCTGTGTGGAAAAAATTAGTGTATAAATAGAAAACAGAGAAAGTTTGCAACTCATGCAAAGAGGTGACAACAGATTTTGAATGCAAATATGTATAAAAATAAGGTGTTCTGAATGAATAATTTGGCTTCCTGTGGGAGTGTATGAAATTGACCATTTACTCAGCATCCCCAGTTTGGAAATTGAAGCTGCATGTTGTATCAGCTTGACAACAACATTGAGTGCTCCTCTTACATTGGCATTAAGAGGTGATTGTCGGTCAGAGATCATTAATATTTATGTGTGCAGACCAAAATATAGCATTTGCTTTTTGAATTGACTTCTTCATGGTAATTCTTGCCAGATTACCTGCTTGGGGTGAGCTATCTGGACGGGAGTTGTGGCGGGGGAATATCTCCATTCTCCGTGTTGCCCATTAGAGAAATCAGGTACATTCAACAGCGAAAAGCTGGACTAACGCTCAAAGCTGTTGCTCACACAGAAGGGAGTCCCCTGCTGTGACAATTTTTCTTCTAAAAGAGCCATTTCCTTGGAGCAGTACCGTGGAAATGCGGTGTGGCTCTATTCTGGCAGGTCTCTATGGTGCCCAAACAGATTAATGAAGTCTTTGGGCTTGGCCTTTCATGGCTCAGTTTTTGCTGTAGCATGTCCAGACTGCCAGACCACTGAGTCTTGAAGAGATCTGTTAGTTACTGACAGAAAGGTCCTAATGACATTGTTGTAAACACAGCTGTCTCCCACCCCTGGGTGGGAGTCCCTTTCTTGCAGATTTCTGAAACAGCGTGATGATTTGTTAATTTTAAAATATAAACAAAAGGGATACTGCTATCAACAAGGGTCATAAGAAATGAAATTAGAAAGCCTGCAAAAGCTAAGCCTCATGTTATTGTCCTTTATAATCAGGACAGTTGACGTCTTACAAACACAGAGAAGGGGGCCTATTGTCCCTTGGTTGTTTCATACAGAAATATACCGATATTTTTTACGTCTGTGCTGAAAGTAGTAAAGCCTTCTGTTTCTCAGAATATTTGCATTTGATCAAGTGTTCGTGTTAGGGAGGCAAATTTATTGATGAGCTGAGTGTTTGAGGCAGTGTTATGTCTGAGCTTTTTGTATCTCCCTCTTGTGCATCATCCTTCAGCCAGTGAGAAGTGTTCTGGCACTGTTGTGTTCTGCTTCTCCAGGTATCTGCCTTGGAGGTACTCCTGTTTCTCCTTGCCCGCAATTAATGGCACACAATACTGTTTGTAAAACAAAAGTTCACCTTAGCAGTTATTTACTGTCACCCAGTTGCTTTACTTCATTATCTATTTTGCCAAGTAATGTCTGTGGGTGTGATCAAGTGGAAAAACCTACTTGCCACCTTTTTACGGTTGGTGTTGGGAAT
Source organism: Phylloscopus trochilus trochilus (assembly GCA_016584745.2). Taxonomy (NCBI): domain Eukaryota; kingdom Metazoa; phylum Chordata; class Aves; order Passeriformes; family Phylloscopidae; genus Phylloscopus; species Phylloscopus trochilus. The sequence continues at coordinate 40,297,725 of WQNJ02000546.1, forward strand.
CCCTGTGAACAATGCTCACTTGTCCTTGTCTTCAGCTTGTATTTACTGGTCACAGGAGAAAAATGGATACACCCCTGAGAAAAATCACAGAATAACTTAGGTTGGAAAAGACCTCCAAAATGATGAAGTCCAACATTTGGCCAATCTCCACCTTGTCAATTACACCATGGCACTATGTCATTTCAGTCATTTCTTGAACACCTCTAGGGATGGTGACTCTACCATCTCTCTGGGAAGCCTGTTAGAATGCTTATAATCTTTTGGTGAAGAAATTCTTCCTGATGCCCAACCTGAACCTCCCCTGGAACAGCTCGAGTCTGTTTCCTCTAGTCCTTGTCACTAGTAGCCTGGTAGAAGAGTCTGACCCCTACCTTGTTTCAAACGCCTTTCAGGAGCCGGTTGGTGACCGCTGCTGAAACTTTCTGCTAAACCCTGTTAATCCAGCTTCTATTTCTGCTTTCCTTTCTGCTGCTGATGCTTCTGCCACTATGGGAGGTGTTGCTGCTTTCTGCTTCTTTCTACTTCAAGGTCTTCCTTACTCTCTTGGGACTATTCAAGGGTCCTCAGCAGCCTCCCTGCAGGCAAACAAGTAAATAAAAGGAAGAAAACACTTTCCCTCCTTCAGTGGTATAGAAATATTTGGTTAAAATAGCACCGTCTGACAGCATTCTTCTCCATAATCTCCAAAGTCATTGAGGGATCTGGTGAGAAGATAATGGTGTAGAGCAGGACCTCCATTAACTTTTCACTGAAAGTGAGAGATGAGGAGGTTCAACAACGGTTTCAAAGACCTCAGAGACAAAAAGGAATACTACTGCATCCTGTATTTAAGTAGCCAAGGGCTGTGTGGATTCTGTGTCTGTCTTCATGCCAAATGTATAAGTTGAAGAGTAAAGCACTGGGAAGCACCATAGTCTTAGATTTAGGGCCTCAGGGGATTGAAGATTATATTCTGTCCTAGCTGAAGGTCACACACTCCATAACAAATTGTTCAAACTTTCTCCACCCTTGTTCCCCCACTGAGGATGAGGATGGTTGGGCAAAATATGGCTCATGTTCCTCAGATGTTCTAAAACTACAAAGTGTCTTGGTTGAAGGTAAGTATTTCCTTTCATATTCACATTATTGATGTTCTTAATGCATATTGAGTACTTATTATTTTAAAAAAACCTTTCAATTAGATAGAAACTCTACATGAAAAAGGATTTACATACAACTCTTAAATATCTGTTGCAAATGATAGAATTTGAGATTTTAGAAATTAAAGGTAGTGGATGTTTCATTTCTGATTCAGTACAAGAACCTGACAATAAGGAATACTTATTGTCCAGTTTGCAGGGACGATATGTTTTTCCTTGACTGTAGTCAGTCAGTTTGCCAACATTGTTTAATGCTTCTACATAATCTTGATTTTGATTTTAACCCAAATGTGTTTTGTTGGGAAGAGTCTGCAATGGTACTGCTCACAACCAACAGAACTTGAATAGTTTTTTTAAGATTTTACAATGGCATTTGACAAATGTGGCACTATAATTTATGTCTGCAGCATTTCTGTCACCCCATTTTGGAGGCAGGGGTAGGGGGAGAAGATCTGTTGAATATAAGAGTAATTGTTATGTTTTCTTCCTCAGTGATATAGCTGCATTTAGTTGTCAGTTATTTTCCTTCACAATTTTAGTGTGATTTTCTTCCTCCTTTCTAACTATTCCCTGGTTTGTTTTATAAAGAAATTACTTTAGTCCTGAAAGTGTGTGTTTCATAAATATCATCTGATTAGTTTTAGTGTCTTTTGTTTTACTGTGTTCCTTTGACATATCCTCATGACTTTATAATCAGAGTAATCTTTGATGCATGCTCAAAACTCATTCCCTCCACTTGACTTATATTTAAGTAGATGTTTTAAAGGCTTTGCTGCAGTAAGATCTCAGTCACCAGTGTCTTGAGAGATTCATTAGTTAAGTTCTGTAAATACCATAAAATGCATGTCAGAAAGACTATCCATAATCTGTGGTTTGGCTAGGAGAAGGTTTCTGCTTTCAGTTTGAGAGGATTTTTTTACTTTCTTTTCTTCTCTTTACTGCTTTGAAAATGCTTGGTATTTCTAAATGGAGCACAGTCCTAAAAATTCCGCTGTCCTTGAAAGGAATTTTCTGAATTCCCCTGTGTTTCCATAGCATAGACGCCCCCTTTATTGCTGGTTAGGTGGCACTTCAAAGCTTTGGTTTGAGAAATTGCTGGTTGGAAGTCACACAAGAATTTTTGTTTTAAATTAATATGAATCTGAATCAGATTTGGGTTTTGTCAGATTTTAAAATTGAAAAAACCCATACCAGCAAGACCGCAAACACTTGTGTCATGCCAGCCGGTTTTATGATGGTGTTTCATCTTTACTTAGGAGTGTGGATATGATCTACCACTCTATAAGCAGCTACACAGTGAAACCCAAGAAAGCAGTATTTCCTCTCTTCGATGCTCTGCTCTTACTTACCTCCCTGCTCCCAGCACTAACTTCAGTAGGAGTTTTATTGTGAAAAAAGATTTGTGATTTGACTCGCTGACTTTTAGTAACATTGTTTGAAATAGAACTATTGCACTCACTCCCCAGTTAGTATCCTCCTGCACTTTTTATGATGAAGCATAAACTTTGGTGAACCCGATATGTAAAATTCTTGTAGTGGTAGTTTTACTCATCTTAAGCAGATCTACCTTCCTCTGAAGACAACCATGCACTTGGATGACTTTGTGGTCAGCAGCACTAGAAAAACAGGTTACCTTGGAAAAATATATTTGCCAGTGTTATGCACTGGAATGTGGGGTTTCCATGCTACCACTCATATTCCAGTGCTGATGAAAATTACAGTTATTAAGTTAGTCTGCTTTGTCTCAGCCCAACTAGCATTTTACTGCTCGTTTGTCACTGGCTCAGGATGAAAACTTCTGCTTGTCTTTTTTTTCTTTTTTCTTTTTTCTTTTTTCTTTTTTCTTTTTTTCTTTTTTTCTTTTTTTCTTTTTTCTTTTTTTCTTTTTTCTTTTTTCTTTTTTCTTTTTTCTTTTTTCTTTTTTCTTTTTTCTTTTTTTCTTTTTTCTTTTTTTTCTTTTTTCTTTTTTTCTTTTTTTCTTTTTTCTTTTTTTCTTTTTTTTTCTTTTTTTCTTTTTTTCTTTTTCCCAAGGCAAAAAGCAAGTAGAATCTATTGACATTTTCCTGTACCAAGAAGTCAGGATGCTCTTCCTTTGAAAGTGATCTTTGCATGTTGCTATGCACTCAACCATAGTTTCCTAAAAAAATGGATATATTTTGGAAGCAGGATATGGGTTTCATTCTTCCTCCTTGCATTGTCTGGAGAAATCACCACTATTGGGATTGGGATAGAGAAACCACTGTAGTCAGAAACTGAATTGGTCTTTATTTGGAGGGGTGGGTGTTAAGAAATGCTGGATTTCCCGGGTTCACATAATGCAAACCAAGACAAAGTATATGAAAGCAAAAGAGCTGTGAGAATGTTAATATGACTCCAATTGCTGAAACATATGGAGCCAATCTCTGGCACTGCCTCAGCACAACTGGGAATGGAAATTAGCATTTTTCTCTGAAAAATATGGGATATTTCTCTTCCTGAAGTTTGACTAATTTTTAGGGCATTTCTTTTGTATAAAAACAGGGATATTTTCAAGATCAGGGTAAGCTATTTTGCCATCAATATTAATTTCTGATCTTGTTTTTAATGCATTAAAATAGGAGAATTATGTGCAAAGGAAGAAAAAATACGAAGAGGACTTGGTATGCCATTGAGCATATTCTCTTAACTTTGACACATTCTTGCTGATCTCACCATGGTGCACGCTGAGGAACTCCTAATAGTTTTGCAAAAAAATGTGCTTGTATCTTGGAGGTGGTACACTGACAAACTGTAAGTTTAAATTGTGTTTGGGTTGTGATGTGTCTTCTTTGATCTTAGACACAGATCTGTATTTCAGCTCATTGATGTGATGAGTCACTGTTAAAAATAAGATCTAAAAGCTTTTAAAACCTTAGATGTTGATCTTAAGAATCCTTTAATATTAAGAAAAACTATATGGTAACTTCAAAAATAACTGTACTCCAAAGGAATGATTGCTTGATTTGTGCTCTCAGGTGAACTTCCCTCATTCTACCTCCTCCATTCCTTCTTTTCTGATTTTAGAATTGTTCCAAGTGGAGACAGGAAGGCTTTTTAACCCTATGGCATCTGTCATTTTTAAAGGAGACTTTTTGCTGTTTTCTCTTCTGTTCATACAGATTTTTTTTTCCAAAACTTTGTGTTCTTTTTATCGCAGTTGTTATTAATTTATTTATTGTTGTTATTCCTTAGTATATTCCTATATATTTGCTCAAGCAAGTATACATTCCATTTTATGCCTAGAGATTTAAACATAGAGCTGTTTACTGGAATATCACCAGCTGTTTAAGGACATTTTATGCATATATACACATATATGTATGAAATTAGTATCTCTTGAAACCTCTGTCTTAAATTGGCAGGTTCCCTCTGTTTCTAATAAAGCAGGTCAACTGCTGTTGTGGCTGACAACAGGACTGAAAAATAGTACTTAAGCTACTTTGTGTAAAACAATGAAAATTCTTACACAGTATTTTTTGTTTCTCTTGTTGTGTTTGCTTTGCAGCTATGTCAGCGGGGAAAACTAAGGCAGGAAAAGAGGATGACCTTTGTTTTTAAAGTAATCTAGATAAAATTTCTTCTAAAAATCTATTTCAATACAAGCTGCCCGTTCATCTCATTAGGTAAAATTACCAACCCAAGATGCAATTAATTTTGGTCAGCAGGAGACAGAACTGAGTGCTCACCTTATACATAGCTCCTGTGCACACAGTGACTCAGTGGGCAGCTTCTTTTATGAACTCTGCAGTATCTTCTTTGGTTTGACTGGAATGTTTCCAGGTTTGAAGAAGCTTAGGAGAAAATTGCCACATGGAGTGTAAGAACTGTTTGGATCCTCTGTTTTTTTCCCTAGGTGGAAAGAACCAGGTTTGTCAAAACTAGTGTCAAAAAAGTGTTTATAGGAACATAACACCTTTTTTGATGAGCTTTTCCTGGGAAAGAACTAGATAGAATTTCTTGTCAAAATTCCCTTAAAAAACCAGTGCTGTTGCATGTATACTCTTGAATACATATTGAATATGGAAAGCACCAGTCTAGAGCACTCCTGCCGTGCTGCTTATTTGCCCAGTTCCTGGCAATAAATGGCTTAGTGGCTCTGAGATCAAGGCTGCATCCAGGCTGTTAACCTTCACAGTGATCCTTCCTCCGTGATCTATTTTGCAGCTGTTCATATTTCTGGCTACCAAAGTGTTGGGTGGTGTGAGCTGCACAGCTTAGCTGGGCTTTTCCTGAGAAAGCTCTTTCTTCTGCTGGCTTTAAGTCTGACAAGTAGCTTCTCTGGGCAGCCCATCCTTGTATTTCTCACCACTTGTCCACATTACTTGTGATTTCTTTAATACACTTTTATTGCTCTCCAGGTTTTGTCTCTTTCCCAAAGTGGAAGCAATGTCACACTTCTGATCGCTTTTGTTACCTCCTCCTGTAGCTTCTCAATTTCCTGTGTGGTTATTGTGAGATGAGGTGCCCAGAGAGCCAAGCACTATTTCAGATGCAGTTGCAGCAGAGCATAACAGGGCCCCTTCTGTTTGTATTCTTAAGTAAGCGACATTTGTAGAGTCCTGTCACTCTGGAGGCCATCTCTCTTTCCAGACCAGGGCTCAGCCCCTCCACCCTGGAGCCCATGTGCCACTGGGCTTGGAAAGGATGGTCCCAAGGTGCTGCTATTTGCTAGTGACTGAATTCTGATTTGGCATGAAATAGCCACCCACTTCCCTGTGGTGGAGCTCATTAAAAACTGCAAGTGTCCATTTGCACATTCCTCACTTTTTATGTATTTCTTACTCTAGTAACTCTGATAATCTGAGCCCTTCTGAAGACTGAAGTGTTGCTGATACCAATTTTTTTATTTCTTCCCCCAAAACAGACACTTCTTGACATTACCTGGTTTCTAATGACATATAAAAAGGGAAATGATTTCACATAAAATGTCAGATTTTGGATAGAAAAACAGATTTTGGGTTGGAGTTTGTGGCTATTTTTTCATTTTGTTTTCTTTAAACATGGATCATCCTGACTACTGAGGTGCGAGGAGCGCAGCTGTATCCTGACTCCACTTCTACACTCTTCCTCTAGTTACAAAGTGCCTGATTTTTGTCAGGAGATAACAGCTCCACTTATCCAAATTGTTGTATCAGTCAGAGTGAAAATTACAGTCAAATTTGTTGGGTTCTTCAGTATGTATCTGCATTTTACAGCATGTTAACATTAATTAAAGCAATGTTTTTGTTACCTGAAGAATCCTGTCATTGCTCTATGAGGTTTAGATTTGACTAATTATAATGTCAGAGTATTTTTCTGCCTTTAATTAAAGTTTTTTCCTTCAATCTGGTTCTATTGTTACATTTGGTCTCCTGGCAAAGTAAAATGCTGAAGAAGGGTTTTCATTTTATATAAAGTGATTGCTAAAAGTGAAACATTTACATTCCCCCCCAAATTTTCAATAAGTATAGGCAATTTTATTGAAGGAAACTCTAGAAATTAAGTTGAAAATACAACACTTTAATATTAGTAGGTTATTCCACAAATAATGGCAGGGAAATAGGTAGAGGTTAAAAAAATGAAATGACCTAACCTCCAAATTACTCTTTACATTCAAATTCTCAGCTTGAGTAAATCAAAACCGCTGTGCAAAGTGATATGATGTATTTTCACTTAAAACTATTTATCTAAGTCAGTGGAAATATGCTATTTGCACAAGCTGGCTACTGGGGTATTACAAAGATTGTCCTAAGAAAAACAACTGCCTTTTTGATTCCAAAATGGGGCTTAAACACTTAAAAACTAAAATTAGGTAAATAGTTGATGTTATCGTTGTTCAATTTATTCCTGCTTGCAATGAAGAATGACATATCCAACAAGGACTGGCAAAATCTGGATCCAGACTTCTAAATTCCGGTATTTTGGATCCAGAGCTCTGGGTGGGAATGATGAGTAGTTTCTTTTTTGTTTAAGGCATGTTGAAGCTATTTCCTGAAAAAGAAGGAGAAGGATGGTGGAACCCTCTGAAGTTCTTCTGCAAGTGGCATCTGACCTTAACGTGGGAACTTCAGTGGGTTGGTTGTCAGTTCAAATGCAGAGGAGCTTTCCAATCTGCTGTAAATAAACAACAAAGCTTCAAAGGAGACAAGTCACAGCAATACAAACTGAATGCCTTATACCTCTTCTATTGATTAAATCATTCTCTAAACCTGTGGACATTTGACACCTCAATCAGCTTTCCCAAGTTGTACATCAATTTTTTTTTTTTTGTGATAACAGCTCGACTTCTAGCATAGATACATTGCAAATACAGAAAGATGCTTCAGCAAAAATACTAGGAAGGCTTTACAATTTACTTTTGGGGCAAGGGTCACTAACTCCTTTGATATTTTCTTTTCCTCCTTCTGCATGGTTCATTAAATTCCCTGAAAGGATGGTGTATGTTGTGCACATAAATGAACTAGCAATAACAAGGTCCCATCACTTACATCTAGTAACTAGTTTAAAAAACCCAAACAACAAATGCCAAATCCCTCTACTATTGAATGGGGCTATCTTCACACTTGTAAGAATATATTGTACTCATGAGTTGCAAGGACCTTTGTCAGATAATTAGTGAATTTATTACAAATTACTACAATAATAGTTGGTAGGTAATGGAGGTCACATTGTTAGTTATTGATATGTCTAGTGTTTAGTCTCATTGTGTTCATCATACAAAGTGAACTGCAAGCCACTGCTCTTAAAGGACAGTTGCTACATCTGGCAGGAAGAGGTGTATAGGAGTAACATTTTGATTTTGGCATCTGTGACCAACACTGTTAATTACTATACACTTTTTGTGACACAAATGATAAATCTTCATGATCAGTGTCTACATCTTCATCCACATTATTTAATGCAAATTAATGTAAAATACCATATTGCAAAATTTTATAATAATTTGTGATTTATAGAGTGTAATGTGCTTTTTTTCCCCTCCCCTCATCCGCAGAATTTTTCGTGTTTTTTATTTCAAGGACTCTCATGATAACATGAAAAAATTAATTTTATTATAAATACTTCAATAAGGAAAGTATTTTTTTCTTTGTTAACAAAAGATTTTTCTTTGATAACAAAAAAAATTTTTTTCTTTGTTTCTGCAAAAATCTAGTTTCAGAAATCTGGTTTAGCTGGTTTGTAAATAGTTTTTTCATGAAAATTTGACCCAGGAGTTATTGCTGATGCTGTTAGTGGTATACATTAGCTATTAAAATAGTTCTGCATTTTCAAAGTCAGATTGCATTTTCCTAAAACAAGCCTTGGCCATCTCTCCTTTACTTGCTTCTCAGGCCTTGAAGGAAGTGGGACTAACCCAAGAACATTAGCAAGGTCACTAAATCTGAATTTAGGAAGGATCAGAGCCAATGCATTTATGCATCTGTATTTATTCCTTCCCTTTAGGATTACACATGCTCTTTGCACAGCTAGAGTTCATAGGATAGGGGAACTGATAAAGAAGGGAAAGACAACTGAGCAATTTTTGCTGCAGTAACATAATCCCTTGTAAAATCCTTAATGATATCAATGGGCTTTAAAACCAACTTGTTTTCTCTCTGCACAATGAGATCCTTACGCATTATCACACAGCGCTGCAGCCGCTCGCTGGCTAGAAATCACAGGGTGAGTTGTGCAAGCATCAGGAAAAGTCACCGAGCCTTGTTCTTCCCTCTAATCTTATGTGACCATCTCTAAAATATGACCTTGGAATTTGTCTGGGTGTAAATAAATGAAACAACAAATGAAAAGTAATAAATGAAACTGGACTAGTAATGCTAGTAATACAAGTCCATTTTAGCTCAATTTTCTGCAGTGAAAGAAGTTTTTGAGGTCTGCTACCCTGAAAAACACTTCAAGGTGAACTGGATTATCTAGTCAAAATGCTTGACCCAAGGAAATAACAAGAAAGGGGAGGAACTAGCTAAATCAGAAGTGAAAACATTTTTTCATGTTTCCCATTGCTGCAGTCCAAACTTATTTGCATTCTGTGCCTCTTGCTGTTTCTTCCAACTAATTTTTTTCTTTGACTTCTTTATTTTTAAAATTCTCTCCCTTCTTTATACTCATTGTGTTTTCTTTATTTGATTACTGATGGCATCACTTCAACTGGACAAGGAATAAAAAATTAAGTGTGTGTAAGAGGGCTGAAGGAGGAAAGGCCTCCAAGCAATTAGACTAATAAATATTCATTTTTATTTGTATTGCATTCAGAATAAAGGAAAGAGAAGAAACAAAGAGTTCAGCATTTGATGTTTGCCAAGAAAAAAGTGTGCTCTGAGGCATCTCTTGCTTAAATGACTGCTTAGTTTTGTCTGTCTTCTGGTAAATTGGTAGTACTTGTTTAAATAATGGACTTTTCCTCATTGTCCCTCTGACCCAAATATTTTGCCCAGATGGTTAGTGTAGGTGTTGATCCAGTAGTTTTGGAAATCAGTGAAGTTATCTGCTTGTTTATTTATTGTGATATTTCTATATGAATCCCTTAGCTGGCACAGTTTTTATTTCAGTGCTGATCAATGAGTCTGGTTTTCAGCTGTCTCGCTGGCTGCAGAGCTCTCTGTTGCCTTTGGTAGTGTCTGTGGCTTTGAGGTGAGCTCTCTGTGCAAACAGATCTCTTCCATATCCAGACGTGACCCCATGGCAGGGAGCTCGTACAAGGAGCTTCCCTCAAGTGTTTCCTTTCGATGACTGCTTGGAATCTAATGAAATATAGAACTAATAGCCAGAACTGAGCTATATAACGTTGGTTCCATAACCCAAGCACAATCTAATGAGTTGACTGAGTAGCACTTTTTTGAGCAGCTCCACTGTTGAGGTGAATTGAATGAAGTGGGTGAGCTCTCTGAAATACTCCCCTTCGGAGTCAAAAGAGGCACCCATCTTGCTCCCATAAAGTTTCCTTCAGAGAATTCTCAGATTTAAATTTCAAGCAATGTTTAACTTGTAACAAGCCCTTGCAAGCATCTGTGAAAGAGATAGACACCGAGATATGAGCTTACTCCATTAGATTGCTTTATCCCATTAAATTTGCTTTACTCCATTAAATGTTTCCATTACCCATTTCTTCCTGAATCATGGAGCATTTTTATCCATGGCAGATTGTTTCTCAAGGCAGCTGTCAAAGACTGGAAGTGGTAATATCCAAATAATGTAGCCAGATCAGAGCAGGCAGAAGGATATTGAGGCCATAGGTTTTAGCCACCCTGGTAAACCATGATTCAGGGCAACCCCCTTTCAGCAGAGATAGCTGGGATATCAGGCAGCTGTCATGAATAATCCAAATCCGTGTGTTTGCTTGCTGCCTTGGTACTAGTTTCTTGTTAATATTCTTTTTTGGTCTTGGGATTTGAGCAAGCGAAAAAGATCTGTTCCAGTTATGGTTGTGCAAGAAATCTGTTTTGGATCATGCAGGTTAGAAGGCCTTTGATTATATGCTGGAGAGGAGTCCTATAGAGAAAGTTCTTACATTTTTTATTCAGACTGTCTCTACATAAAAGCTTAAGCAGCAGGGAGAGACTAGTTATGTTATTTAGGCTATTGGATAGGAAATACAGCATGGAAAATCTGGCTGTTTATGGACAAGAGCTCCCACTGGCCACATTTACCTGAAAGTTAGATACAAGGGACTCTGGAGCTTTTTAAGGTGCTGAATGAAGGCTGCATTTAATTACAAGAAAGAAAGAAAGATGTTAACATGAAAGGATTTTTCTTTTTCTTTATATAAGCATGGATAGGGATGCTCTGAAATGCATGAGTCAAAGGTACTTATTGAAGAAGGTCAAATTTGTAAAATGAACAGTTGAAGTGACCAGAGATATTCTTGCTTTTTTTGTGGGGTAGGCTCTCTAATCAAGAGCTGTTTCAATTGAGGAATGCATAGTGAAAATTGTGGATTTTCTTTACAGAAATTGATTTTTTCCTAGGCTAAAAAAAAAAAAGAAAAAAAAAGTGGAATAATTATGGGCCATTTTACTTCTACATAATAGCAAATAAGGATTATATTAGTAATTTTTAAAGTGGTGAATAATGTGTAGTACTCAACAAATATTTGTAATTGTGTGTGCCTGGGGAATTTAACCAGGTTAGCACAAGTGATCTGGTGGTAGTGGTAAGAGTTGAGTCAGTTTGCAAGACTTCTGCCAATATTTGATTATCTAGGATAATATTAGCCTGTAGGATTGACTGACTTTTGATTTTTTTCTTTCTCTGAAGTATATTTTTATTGTTTTTCAAAAGAAATTAGGCAATTTCTCCTATTTCAAGCACTAATGGGGTGTATGAGTTTTTCAATATTCTGGCAGCCTTCAGAAGACCCTGCTAAAACCCTCTGATACAGGGCGTGTGGGCTTTGCACCTTACTCACAGCATTTTGATGCATTCATTTTGAATTGATATCTATTATCTATAGAATATCAAACAAACATGTAAAACAAGGGAGTTTATTGTAGTAGGAGCCCCTAGGATTAACCTTTTTTTTTTAGATAAGCTTAACATTTATGTGCTTATGTATACAGTAACACATCTTACCATGATGCAAGATACATCCAAAACAAATCTGACCCTACTTGTGAATGCTCTTGATCAGTTTTTTTCCAGGGTTTCCAAGCTCAGTCTTCAGACTTTTTTTTTTTTTCTTTGCAGCTTTGGTAAACTCCATTAATCTGTTTGGGTTGTGAGTCTTACAGAAATTTCACCTTTGACAATGTTTTCTGGTACTTCCTCTGTGTTTGCTCTTTGCTCCACATTAGTTCGTGGAGAAATCAGAATCTTTTACAGTTAACCTCTTTAGTGTATTCATTATTCTAATTAGTTGAAACAATTCTATGTTAATTGTTCTTGGGGTTATCATATAAATGCTTCCCAAAAGGGTACACGATACATGAAATGGTCCATGTCAGCAAATGGACGTTCCGTGCGTGGTGGGAGACAGTGGAACGTTTCACAGAGACAGCCTTTAGCATGACTTCCTTCTCTACATTGCCCAGGGCAAGCCTATGTCTATTCATTGGCTCTGGTGGGAGCACAGTCTCACTAGATTAAACTCTGCTTTTGTAAATACCCTCTCAGCAGTACAGAGCACTTTCATTAAATCAATCAGAATTAGTCAGTTGTTCATTGACGAGGTTCTTAAACATTTGCAAGTCAGCTTTCTCCAGCATCTCTTAAGGGAGTCCTCCCACTCCCATTTCAAAAAGAAATATTTAGCCATCTCCTGAGAAGCATTGTGTCATTTTGGCACCTTGCAGCACTACACAAAGCTTATTTGTTAGGTGTTTTGAGGATGAAGTGGGATATATTTCTAGTGAAGGTGTCAGAGTTGAAGACATGAACCCACTGCTGCTGTTACATATTCAGGCAGAATCCTGGTGCCTGAGAGCTAGGATTTACAGAAAATAGATAAAAAATCTGGTGCCTTGCCCAGCTATACCACTTTTAATTGCTGCTTTTTCCGATTTTTAAATTTTTTATTTTTTTTTTTACATCTGAAGTTCTCTTACTAGAGTCAATTGGCAGCAGTATTTCTCCTCCTCCCTCTGCTTCCCACTGCTCCGTGAAGAAAAAATGTGACTCTTAGGGAACAGCACAGTCAAGAAAATTCTTTGTATTTTTGAGAAGTGGGATGATGGCTCTTTTGCCCAAAGGCAAAACTACTCATTTTGAGCAGTAGGGGGCATGGAGAGTGTTTGTAAGCATAACTGCAGGCTGAAAAACTTATGTCTTACTTCCTTCTACACCTTGTTCCCGACGGCCAGAGGGGAGGTCAGAAGTCAGCTTTAAGTGTGCTGCATTGCTCTTTTCTAAATCTCCCAGCTCTTGGGGGTCTGATTTTTCAATAAGTGGGCAGTGCTAGGATGAAACACCTACCCTTTTGTGAGTTACAATGTCATGTGCTTTAAAAGAGCAGTTCCTATAATTACACCTATATCCAGATGTTATTCAGACATTTTAGCTTAGTAGCCTGGAATTCTGTAGCTTAGCCTGTGGTCTCAGGGAAGGCCAGTGCTTTAGGAGAAGGACTTGCACCCTCTCTTACACTCCTGTTCACTTCTGCAGCATTGTTTTGTACTCCTAATATTTGAATTGCTATTACCCCCAAACAGAGGCTTGTAAGAAAGGATTTTGGCACAAGAGGCCTCTGGCACATTATTTCCTCCTTTGTACTCCCCAAAGGATGGGATCCCTTAATCTCCTGATTTATTTGGAGCCAGCCTCCCTGCTGCTGCGGGAGGGATGTGAAGCTTTTCTGCCATCATCCCTTTCAGATACACTGCTGGAATGTGCCGCTAATCACGAGGAAGAATTTCCCCTTCCTGCTGGCTGTTGCTCAATGCTCTTTGGTTTGCTCTGGGTTGTGCTTCAGACTGGTATCATTGAGGCCTTCAAATTGGAGCTGTTCCTTCATTTCCTTGCGTCTGGAGACAGTTTTGGAAATAATCCTGTTCTGCCTTGCTTCCATTATCTTGGTAAGGCTGCTGGCACAACCTGTAGTCTGTCACCAATTTGCCTGCATCCAGAGCTCCTGGCTCTTCTCTTGTTTCTAAAACCACCTGAAACACATTGCAAAAAAAAAAAAAAAAAAAAAAAAAAAAAGAAAAAAAAAAAAAAGAGGCTGGGGGGATGTCACTGGAAGGTTGTGTGGTTGTGTACCTTCCTTTGCTTCAGTGCTGGACCCTCATGTGGGTTGCTGAAGACGTGAATTGCTGACCCTGCAGCAGTATTTGTATTTGTTTTCACTTCCTTTTTGTAGCCAAGAATCTGAGTTCCCAAGTTCACTCTCTATTTACAAAGCTGTTGTAGACATGCACCTTCAGTCACAATTATGCTGTGTGTCCCTTCAGGTTTGCATCATGAACTCAGGAGGAGAAATAACTCATAGTTTCTCCTAGAGAGCTGATAGACTGCAACCAGGTCCCTGACTTTTACCCATTTGGGCCTTTGTCCTTGGAAGAAGTGTCACTTTCTGCCCATGGCCTCTGGCCCCAGTGAGCCTAGGTTGGGACTTATAAGTACTTTTTTTCAAGTCAATATGATGAGCACAAGTCAAGTTTTGGGAGCTTTTTTAAGATACAAATTAATCTGAAATGCTGACTCCAGTAACGTCACACAGGAATGAATGGTGGTCTGGGGAGATGGCAGAGATGTGGTTCCTCATTCTTTCTCCAATGAACTTAGTCACCTAGGATGAGAAACTCCGTCAAAGCATCTGTCCAGTTTGTGGGGTTTTACCCAGAATGCTCCTAGGGATTATTACAAATATGTCCTAGTAATTTCAGAATGGTTGCAGTAGTAAAACCAATTTTTGTCTAAATAAATGCTTCTGTTTGTGGTGTTCCATGTGAATGTTATTAGGTGAGCAGCTACATTAAAGTCAGTCAAGTTCAAATTTATCACTCTTCTTGAACATACCATGAGTAATGTTCTGGTGAGGTGGAATTGGATGATTGGGTATTTAAATTGCATAGCAGCAGCATAGCTGCTTACAGTACCAAAGGATGATAGTGAATTTTCAGTTATATCCTTGTTGCTTGTTAGTGATGAAACAAAACAGTAATCTGAGGCTTTTCTTCTTTCCTGTATGTTTTATTTCAAGGAGTAGGATAATTTCAATTGCAATGGAATTTGCTTACTCTGACTAATATTAAATGCTAACTAACATCATCTACTCCATGCTATCCACACCTTTTGACATAGTTTCATTACCGCCTCATAATCAGTAAGATTTGCTATTTACTTGAGAGTGGGAACCAAAGTTTGCTTCTATTTGGCAGATTTTATTAAAATCTGACAACTTTCAGGACCACAATAAATTAAAGCTGTATGCAGGGAATTTGTACAAATACACATAACCCTACATGTTATTAACTACTCATAAAACTTAATTAGTTACTTAATTACCTACTAATAAGACTTTTGGCTCTCCAAACTGTGATTTGTCAGTGGTGGCCAGTTTGCATCAGGCTTCAGGGTTCAGCTATAGCGAGGACATTCAATGAGGAGTGTAAAATTAAGGCACATTATGGAAAGACTTGAAGTTGCCTCACGTCTTCTGAGCTGACCAGGGGTTTTGTGGCATCCTTCACTGAAGCATATATTATTTCTTATGCAGCCTTGCTGAGAAGTGAAATTCAGTGCTTCACATCTGCTTACAGCATTGTGTAAGATGAACTGACATTTCAGGTAAATGTTTGGAATAATTCTGCGGTGGTCAGTGATCAATGACAGAGACTTTCAGTAGAGCATTGGCCCAAAGGTTTGGGACTTAGTGATCTGAAAGCCACTGTGCAGAACTCAGCCTTGTTCTAAATAAATGTCAGGAGTGCAGATTGTGATTGAGAGAACAAAAGATATTGCCTAGAATATCATGTTTTCATGATATTCAGAGTTTTTCTTTACTTATTTATTCTGTAAATGTACACTTCAATTCCTGTCCACTGTTGAGAATAAAAAATTGCTTGAGGAAACTCTTGAGTGCAATTTTATTTCTCAGTTTTGGAATATGTGAAGCCTGTATATTTAAATAAGAAACTGTGTTTCATAAAGGTATATGGTTACTATACATCAGCAAATTATATATGATTTCCTGTCCTGTGCTTGGCTTGCTTTTTGTGTGTTAAACCTTTGGATCTTATTTTATTATCCATTCAGAAAGAAAACTCTTTGAATATAGAAAGTCTATTCAGTCTATTTCCAGAGTTTCAGGGAAGCCCAAGAGACTTACATAGAGTTGTTGTTTTTGTTGATGATGTTGCTTTCTAGGATTTGCAGAGGGAAGTCTCTTGTTTACCCTAACTCAAATTTAAACACGTTCTTCCCAATAGATTTCTAACAGGAAGTGTTGGACCACTATGTCACAACAGCTCTCAGATGCTCTGTGAAGATAGTTACCCCCCTATCCTTGCCTGACCCTGTAAATAAAATTCGGATATACCTTTGAAGTAATTGGCCACACTATAGTTAACTTTTTCTCCAGTAAAATGTAATGTTTTTGCCAGGTGCAGGGCAAGGGAGGAAGCAATAAGGGAGGTTCATGGGGAGAATGGAATTGATTATAGGTGGTATAAATTTCAGATGATGTATCAGCTCTTTGCACAGGGAAACCAGTGATTAAAGACCTGGATAGTTCTACACAATTGACTTACACTCTGGAGTAGTGTTCTCCAAATTAAAAAACCAATCAAGCACCCTAATTGCCTTCATTCAAAACCAGTCACCAATTTGATTCCGTTACCAGCCAAATAAGACAGCATAAATCAGGCAGTTTGAGTGTCAGGGAATGTACAACTGAGACCCAGCCAGATCTTATATAAACCTAAAAACAGTGTATTAAATCCATGGTCAGGGGAAACTTGCAATTCTCACTTCAGAGCAGCGTGTCCTTTCGGCTTTCTGTGACGTGGCAAGTGTAGGACTGCAAAGCTCCAGCTCTGAATGCCGACCCCAGATATGATGGTGTGGCTTTACAATAGCTGTGGTGTAAGCGAGGCCTGAACGGGGCCTTTACTTTGTAGTGTCTGCTTTTATTAGGATTTTTTTGTAAAAGGCTCTAATGGGATTTACTTTGCTTCCATTGAATCAAACTGTTACTGACATTAGTGAGAGCAAGTTCAGACCCCAGTTAGCTTTTCACTGTTGTTGTAAAAGCATTTATTGGTTTCTTTTAGTGGAGTGGAGCGAATTCTTTTTTCATCTTCAGCATGCATTCTCTTTGTCTGCTTTTGTGTGCATATTCTATTTTTGGGGGAAGAAAAATTCCTTACTTGAAAATCTCACCCTATTTCAGCCTGCCTGTAAATGGGAAATGGAGCTGTATGACAGCTTTTGGATCTTGAACACGCTGAATAACTATGGAAACAAAGGTTGCACTGCCTGAGGAGTCTTTCCTTGGAAGAAGGGATGAACTTCTCTCTAGCTATCAGTAGGACAGAATACCCATTAAAAATTCTCCAAGCCCAATTTGACTGTCAGTTTAGGAGGTGCAGTCACAGATAGGCAGTGAAAGATCTTGTTGGTCAAACAACAGAAGTTAAAAGCAAATAGTTTAAATAGATGCTTGGAGCAGAATAATAAATGTCTGCCACTGACAGGGCCATGTAAGAAGTCTTGTAACAAATCGTGACCACTATACACAGGAATCTAATGTGAAGCATAAAGATTTAATTGTCCAATATGAAAAAAGGGTAAATTTAATAGAATTTAGAAAACTTTCAGGTCTTTCAGATGTTAGCAAGAAGACAGTGAAGAAAACTGACAAAATGACGGAATAAAACTGAAAATGAGGTACAGAACATTTCACTAATCCATGAAAAGCTAGGAATGCCATGCTGAGGACTTGACCCGTCTCTCTAATTCTGCTAGTAATAAAAGAACATGGACATCTGATTTCTGACAAAATATAAAGGCACTCCATAAAAATAAATACTTTATGCAGAAAATATTGAAGCTATGATACTTTGGCAGGAGAAATCACAATATGGATATTATGTCCAGTACCTACTGCCTTTACAAAGATGTAAATACAGAAATAATTAACTCTTAGGTTTCAATATATAAATGTATCTTTAAAAAAAAAAATCCAGTGCTGATGAATAGCATTGCTCAGCTTTACAGGTGTATAATAGTATTTGTTTTCTGAGTTCTCTAATAGATTACCTTTAAACTGGTGAACAGGATGCCGGATTCTAAAACAACGGCAAAGATTTATTGTAAGTGTCTGAAAAAATATATTTCCTGTTGTTGAATATTTTCTGAAGTTGCTGGAAGATGCACTCTTTGACTTCCTTTGGCTGTTAGGCCAAACACACCTTTCTAAAATAGCAAAGAATTGAAGATACAAGAAACTTGCAACCAGTTTCAAGTAAGCAAGCATGGTAATAACCTGTGAATTCTGGTCAATTTTGTGGAATTGCTGTATTCAGTTCAAGGCTTCATATCTGTAGGTATGGCATGTCTGAGCTTGGACAGGGAGAGAAACAGAATGGCATGCCTGTGTTGGACACGACTGCGTGTGCAGGACTTTGTCCAGGAGGAAGGAAGCTGGCTGCAAAGAAGTTATGCATGACTTGGTAGAGAAGTCAAAGGAAGGCCAATAAAGACTTTTTTTAGGAAGGTCTGACCTAAGCAAAGACAACACTTGAGACTGTTTGGAAAACTAGAACAATTTCTTGGCTGTCTGTACAGTAGTTTCTTGAGCTTGTGCGCCTGCCCTTTGTCCACAAAGAGATGAACTGAGAAAAAGATAATTAAAACTATGAGTAGGAGATAACCTCATGCTCTTAGAGGATGAGCAGGAGGGAAATAGGCCCACTGGAACATGGTGGGGATTGGACAACGTGCAGACAAGTAAGGTGCTACTTCTATAAAGAAACAGAACTGCTGGGCTGAAAGTGATCTGAGGAAGGCAAGGAAGGAAACTGGAGCCTCTTTTCCCGAGAGTATGGTGAATGCCTGCTCAGGAAACCCCTAGGTTGGGGTTGGTTCTGCTCAAATGCAAGTATCTCATTAAATCCTGCAAGTTGCTCATCCAAAACCCAAAATGTACTGATCTAATGGGAGAACCTGGAAGAGAGTGGAGTCTGATGAGCATGAAGAAGCCCTTCCCCCCACCAGCCCTCCCCCTTTGTGCACTGAGGGGAGTGTGGAGAATTTCTTCTGAAAAGTGGTATTGTAAGCTGGACAGAGGAAGGAATTGAGTGCATCTCCGCATGAAATCTAATTGCATAGTAAATACTTTTTCTTTCTCTTTTCACTTGTACCCTTTCTGCTATTTTCTCTTCCCATGTCCTGATTTTCATTCCTTCATAGTCTCTCACTTCTCTTCCATTCTGACTTCATGTCATTTCATCATTACTATCTTCTTTTGCTCAGATTTTGGAAACGTTTATATCTTTTTGCTAAATATACCAGTGCTGTAGTCTCTTTGCCTTCCTCCTCTAAATGACCACATTCTGGATCCTGTGTTCCCCTCCCTGGCCTGAATTCTTAGCTGTGCTGAGGTGACTCCTTCCCTCGCCACATCCCCAGACATGTAGAGCACTCAATCTTTCGTGGAATTTAAAGAAAAAAGCCATAGGTGATATATCCATTTCCTTGCAGCAGGCAGCCAACTCTGTGGAAGCAACATTACTACCAGTAAGACTGTGCCAAACCCTGAGACAGTCTCAAGCTACTCTTCTCTTTAGAGGAACAAACGTGTGCAACATATTGATCCTTCATACCCCTCAGAAAAAAAATCTCTGTGTTTTTATGGTGAGTGGCCTGAAAGATCTGGTTTTGCAGGATGTGAACAAAGAATCCCAGATTTCAGTCTGCAGGCAGATGGACCTTTAAACAAAACTCCCTGCACAGCAGGGACATCTGTTACAATTTGTGATCCACAAACTTTAAGGATACTCAAAATTCAGCTATGGGGCTCAATCCTTAGCTAGACCCAGCAGGAGAAGTAAAAGGCAAAGTCTGTGTGCTGTGAGATTTGCTGAGAGCTGAAATAGTTCCTGCAGCAAACTGGAACTATGTGATTTTAACCTCATGTTGTCTGGAGCATTGTTTGAACATCTTTTCTTCCACTTTTTATCCTAGGAGACCTGACTAAGGAGTTGGGGACAGTGACAAGCAGCTTGGTGGAACCATTAGAGGGGTACTGTACATTGGGATGATATTTTTAGAAATAAATCCTTCCTGAAACAGTGCCAATGGCAATTTTTCATTCACCCTGTGGAAGCAGGAGCCAGCCCGGTTGTTTGCATTTACATTTAACACCTTCTGCATCTTCTGTTGAAAGTTAAAGGGTACCAAATAATTTTTGTCTGTGGTGTTGAGTGCTGAAGACTATAGAGAGCTGTTTCTGTCCTACTTTAAAAAAGGCTCATTAGCTGCTGAATGATCTGCATTTAGGAAAAAAATAATAATTTTCTATTAAGTACTGGGAAATAATTTATTCAATACATCTTTTCTTTACATTTTTCAAGGTTTTCTAGAAAAGTCATATGACATCTTTTCATTGCAGTGGTCATTTCTGATGGCACTGCTAGCATTTGTGCAGACATTACATGAGGTTTTAAAATGTTAATTACTAGTTTGGATTTTTTTCCCCATGAAAGGTTAATCATAAGGGTCATTTAAGACCAGACTTAAGTACTTTGCCTTTTTTGTCACCCATTAAATGTGTATGCTTTCTTTTCTTCGACTTAATTGTTTCAGCAAATACTCCTTCAACTGGGTTCCTTACAAACATTAAGCGAGGAATTCAAGGAGCTTTGCTTAGATGCTCACAGTGTGTTTTACTTGGACAGATAGGACAAACATGAAATTCATAGGACTGTGTGGCTGGCACACCACATGCTATATTTCCAAGGAATTCTATCTTTAGCCTCCCTGTTCCTGATGATTTTAGATGTGAATTAGTATTATGTTTATAGAAGTTCTGAGCGAGTATCTGTGAATATTTTAAAAAAAATAAATCCAGAAGGTGCAAATTTATAGGCAAGTAGAGCCAAAGCAATTTCTATTTCATCTTTTGGCAAATATTTAGGAGAAATATTTAGATATTTTAAGTTCTGCTTGACAAGTTTCCCTTAATATCTCAGGATAGAAGAACCTAATTGCTGGTGTCACAGCTTTTCCACAGTTGTGCTCCTGCCAGCAATGGCTTGGAAAAGCCGTCTGTAATCTAAAACTTTATTTTGAAATTCATTTCATGGGGTATACCTGGCAAGAAGTCAAAGTGCTTCATTGTGTGATCTTTCCACTTTCTGCACTACACAACATGCCTATAGCTTTCCTAACTGTTCTTTCAGGGAGGGGTTGGCTCTCCCCACCTCCCAGATCTGTCTCCACATGATCCGACCTTTCTCATTCTGGGATAGAAATGTGGAAATACAGTGTGAATATTAATTTAGCAACTGAATTGTGTTCTCTGGAAACAACCTTCTCTCTTAGATACAGTAGGAAAAAAAAATGATTTAGCATCTGCTGGTGTCAGACTGATGCTTCATTGCCCCCCCCCTTTGGAAGAAAAAGTAAAAAAGTATGTCTTCTAATCACCTCCTCCTGTTTCTTCCTAGTTTGGGGTAACATTAATTAAAAGGAAGAAACTCGTGTTGTGTTGATAATACACTCAGAATGACTTGGCCCTTTTCTGACCTTTATGGAATATTCAATAGAAGAAACTTTCTGTTTTTCACAGTGACCTATAGTGGTTTTTATCTACTGAATAGTTATTATTAGGTGGAGTGTCCCGTGATTGTGCAGCTCCCATAATTACCTAATGTTATTTGTAGATAGCATTAAGCAAGTACAGTGTTTCTCTCTTTGCATAACCAAGTCTGTGTGGAAGTGTTCCCAGCTGGTTCTCTGCCATTTTCAAAATTTCTCCCATGTTTAGTCACATGTAGATTTTTTTTTTCAGATTGTCACCTTTTTCTTTGTGGATACTTGAAAACAAATACATTGCTTATTGTAGACTTTAAATTCTACTAGTAAGAGGGAAAAACCTAGATTGTGCATCCATTGGGAAAGTTGTCAATTACTAAGTGGAAAGAGAGCTATTCCTGGGGTTTTCCATTTACCAAATTGTCATAAGAGCTCTTCTGCTTCGAAAATACTAAACTCAGTCCAACTGGGACATGCTTATGACTGTTTTGCTTTATATTTAATAATATTTAATATCAGTAACAATTTATTATTATTAAAATGCAAAGTCTACCTTTAAGAAACTACTCTTCAACCTATACATTCAAGTTTTAGTAGTTAAAAAAAATTCCACTATCTTTCTTAAAAATGTTATGAATTCATGGATATCAACCTCAGCATAACTCAGTGAACCCTTAAGAGGAAAAAAAGATAAGTAAAAACCAGTAAAGTTTATATCAATCCTTAAAATCAGTGGAGATGCCTGTGCTTCTTATCAGAAGCAATTAATAATAGTAGATTTTTTCATGTCAGGCATTTGGTTACTGAGGCTTTGTAGGCTGTTATAAACCTCAAATTATTTTATTGCCCATTTAGTCTTGTACTTTAAATTGTTGTTTCTTTCCTGAGAGTCAGATTATGAGGATACATATTAACAGATGAGGATTCTACATATATTGACCTAACTATAAACTGCTAGCAATATCTAAAGAGAGAGAAGTGAAAAATGTTTCACAAGAAGTGTGAGGAAATAAGAGAAGAATGGAAGAGTCATGAGGACAATGAAATGGATACCAACCAATAGTCTGAAGCTGGTGATAATTGAAAATCTAGGTGCTAGTTGCTTACTTTGTCTGCAGATTCTTGATCTAGTCAAATGTGTTTACAGATTACACAGCCTGTTCTTTCTGTTCTGTCATCTTTTTTTCATGCAAAAATGTGGGGTTTTTTAGAAAAGGTACAGTGGATGTAATTTTTGAAAAAAATTTAATTTTTTTCACTTCTTGAAAAAATTAGCCCTAATAGAAAGTAAATAGAAGTAGGAAGCATACTGAAGGAAGAAGCAAGACAGTGAAATGTTCAGTCCTTTGTTCCTGTTGTTGAGTCTTCTGTTTCCAGACCTCAGCTGCACCAGTATTTCCTCCAGGAAGTATGAGACATAATGAATGTGTGTGTTTTTTCCAAAAATGAGTTTATTAAAAGACGAAGGTCAATAGGGCTCCTTGCAATTTGCAGCCCTGTTACCACAGAGGCAGCATTTTGCCAAGCACCTACAAACACTATTGACTTTGTTGAAGTTCAGAAATTTTGCATCATACAGTATTGACTGATTTATTTATTTTCAAGCAGGGAAAAGCACAAGGGAGGGAAATGCATAATCTGATGCTATGTTTTAGAGATTAGCATAGTGGAATTCTCATGTAAAGATCAAATGGGGCCATATGCGCCCTCTGGTTTTGATTGCTGTATCACAATGATCGATGCAGCAAGGCCGTATCAGACCATTAAACATCTCTTGTTCCATGAGCCATTGCTAAATGCTTCAGAACAAGGTGCAAGATATACTGTGCATAATAAGAGTGTAAGAGTAGAATATCCTGCCCAGAGAGTATTAATCTTTCTAGCTTTCTTGTATAGCCTGCATCATGAAGATTTATATCCCTTTAAAACAAACAACAAAGTCCCCCCTTTCTATCTAAACCTCCATCTTTTTGTTCTTGCAAAGAAATAAACTTTTTATCTTCAGCACAGGATCAATTCCATTAGATATTTAAGTCTTTCAAATGAAAATCTTTTCTGTGATTCTAGTACTGTAACAAATCCTCTGAGCTCCTGTAGACTTCTTCCTGTGCTTACAGCTGTGCAGGTGCTTCCAGTTCTTGGTGCACTGGGACCTTGGCATCCAGAGCAAAACTGACATCCAGGGCCTGAATGACACTTCCTTAAGTTATCAAATTTTTTGCAGATGAGTGGTTATCAGAATCTTGTCAAACTGTATGACTCTGATGCTAAAGAGACAGATAAACACTATATTTCTGCTTCATCTAACAAATTTGGTATTCTTTGATCAGCTAGATGTGGTCCGTGAAATCAAATAATTTCTTAAAATTTGTCTTACTAAATCTGAATTCTATTGTTTTTTATAGCATCTATATTCCTGCTTATCTTTACTTGAATTTGAGCATAGAAGAAAATATATACTTTTTTTTTGAGTAAAATTTTCTGCTTCTTAAAAATATTTTTAAACTAAAAATGGTTTTTCATCAACTAATTAAATTGTTTTGCATTAGTTAATGTTTTCTCTAGAGAGTTTGTTATGAATTACAATCTTTCTGACTCAAATCAGAATTCCAGGCAGCAGCAAAAAAACCCCCTCATGTATGTTCTATCAATTTGATCTATCTATTTAAGTTATCAATTCTTATTAGGAAAGTCAATGCAGAAAATATGCATTTTTCTGTATTATGGCCTAAGTAAGAGACCTGTAAAAAAGGTGCGTAACCTCAAATCATAGTGTGATTAGCATCTATTCAGCATCCATTTGATTTTTTTTAATTTATTTTTTATTTTTTGTTAAAAGGTTGACAATGCCA
Organism: Phylloscopus trochilus trochilus; assembly: GCA_016584745.2. Taxonomy (NCBI): domain Eukaryota; kingdom Metazoa; phylum Chordata; class Aves; order Passeriformes; family Phylloscopidae; genus Phylloscopus; species Phylloscopus trochilus. The sequence continues at coordinate 40,321,900 of WQNJ02000546.1, forward strand.
TCAAATATTCCAGGAGTTTAAGTCTTGACTATTCCATTGCGCAGCAGTATCTGCAAACAATTTGGGTATAATGACAGTCTACAGCAGATATTTCTGAAATTACAGGAGATAGGGACATAAATATATTTGGATTTTCATCAATATTTAAGCTGTAGAGTGTAATGTTTTGGCCTTTTTTTCCTGTGTCCTTCTGCATTCATGTTACATAAAATCTTAACATCAGACTGTTAAAAAAATGATAATGATCCTTTCCTCCTAAATAAATGTTTCTAGATATTTCTTTTAAAATATATCATTTAAAAAGAATGTTCCAACTATTGCAACAAGGTGTTTTTAATTTCAACTTTTCCCCCTTATGTAATACAGACATAGATGTATGTGTGTAAATATACATAGCTGAATGAGATGAAGCAAAGCTCTATTATTATGATTCAGCTCCTCAAATTTACTTTCCTCATCTTTGCTTTTGTATGCCTTTAGCTTTCTTAAATCCACCTAATCCATGGTCCTGCTTTTAGCTTCATTACAAAATTATTCTGCCATCAGATTTAAACAAAATTAGAAACATCCTCTGTGTTGTTCTGTCTGTGTTGTTATTTATTCCACTTAATTATACTTACATGTATATATGTGAATTAGTAGAAGCATTTCTGTCTCTTTTGTAGTGTTTGTTCCCAATCATACAAGCTTTCATATTCATTATATACCTGAAAATTGACCAAAAACTTGATTTAGTGATTGGATGATTGGTGATTGATTCGGGACTTTGCTGTTAATATTTGTATGGACAAGAGATGTCACACATTCTCCCAAAGGGTGCAAAAGAGGAAGCAGTAAAGTCCATTACAGAGGCCTGGAAAGAGCTGTGTAATGTTTAAGTCACATAAGAAGCCTGATTCAGAGGTAATGGTGACTTTTGATCTTCCAAATAATAGTTTTCCTCTTTAGGTGAAAAACTATTTTTTATTTCAGATGAGAATAGTAAATGAGATTCCTTTCTTCTACATCTATACTCATTAACTTACCCTCTTAGTCTCTATGTAACAATTCACTATACTGAAAGTTGCACTTAAATAATCATGAAGCTACTTATAGATGATTGGAACTTTTAAAATATATTTGGCACTGAACAAATAATGTGCCTCCAAAAATATCTCATGGCAATCTTCAAAAGCATTCCCACCAGTCATTCTGAACTATTCAGGTAGAATAGGGTAACTTAATGTTGTAAGCTTCTGTACAAATCCTGTTATTATTACTGGGTTTTCTTTCCTGTTTCTTCTATAAGGTTATGGCACCTATACATGTCAGGAAACAAAATATATGACTGAATATACTGTATGGAAAATTGTCCTGAAATGTATATTCTAGGCACAGAGCTGCAGAGACCATCTACTGACATAGAAACGTGAGATTCAAAATATGCCTTTTAAAGTAATTTTGAGGATATTAATTTTCTGTTAATTCTCTAGCATTTTTAGACCAGGGTCCTTACAGAGTGGTAAGAAATTCTACTCATCCTCAGGCTTTGGAAATACAGTCATCAGCTCTAGGCACCAACCAAGGCTTTGACTTTAGAAGCAGAGGTTTTAAACCATCTGGGAACAATGTGACAAGACAGTATCAGTTTATCCTCAGAGTCTTCTGCTGTGGTTTGTGGTCTTCTTCTCTCTTCTGCTCAGTCTGTTCATTTCTCCTCTGATTCTTGCAGCCTGGACATGAATGCTGTACTTATATTTTAAAATCTGGATTTTAACATTTTAACAAACATTTGGGAATATGAAAGGGGGCTCTGGTTACATCAGGGAGAAACAGAAAAGTAGAGGTTTCTGTGCCCCATTTGCCTGTCAAGTTTATGATGTTGAAGTTCAGTAAGAAGAATCTGAATCTTCTTCAACCTATTGGGCACTAGGGGAAAAAAATCCCTTAGACTGAGTTGAACTGAGTTATTCCCCTAGCTGTCAGTGTTTCCTAAGTGAAGAATTACAGCTCCACATGCCAGGCTCTGAGGAGCTCCAGCTGGATTTCCTCTCTTGAGGCTCAATGACTTCTCTTATTTGAGCACCCTCCAACAGGATTCAAAAGATCTCTGCTTTCCACTTAGAGCCCCTCAATGTGTAGTGTGTTGGGCTTATTTTTCCTCAGCAGTGTAATTTCATGAAAACTGAAGCCATTTTCAGACCTGCTTGTGTTTTTCTTACTGCAGTAACCTTTCTAAAATGTAAGTAATCGGCATCTTGTTGTTGTTATTTTGATTTATCAATTCATATAGTATAAAATGCCAATCTGAAACACTTGTGGCTTGGCCAGAAGCAAGTCAGTCCTGTATCTTTAGCTGGTAAGAATAAAAGAGGCGGTTTACAGTTTGAAGGAAAAGTACTATTATGGAGAGGTTACTCAGATTGATACTTTACAGTAAGAGTGCTTTAATATATTTAGAAGCCTTTGACTCATATTATCTTTACCTACAGTAAACAGTGATGCATGAGAGAATTGTGTTTAACTCAAGAAATAGTTTTGACAAAGCTTTGTCAGGGATCTGTTTGCTTATACTCACAGTTTACTTTGAGGTCATGAGTAGTCCTGTTGTTCTGAATGCTGTGCAGGCCAAAGCCAGAGAAGCTTTGCATGGTCAGATGTTCAGCATGAGTGCCTCATGTGTACCTCATGCTGCTCCATTCCTTCAGATTCACTAAATGTTTCATTAACTTAATAGTATTTTTGTTTGTTTGTTCGTTGATGCCCATGTCTCCTTCATCCTAGTCTAGGATTGTCAATAATCTGCAGAATTATTTGGATTTTAATAGCCTTTCCTTGCTCTCTTTATTTTCTTTTTTTCCAGGAGAATAAAAGCAAAGCTAAGCAAATCTCATAATCTCTGGTGCCTTAGCATACAATCTCTAAGATATTTGTATTGTGTTTTATTTGAGGAATTTTACTGTCATTTTTCATTGAGATTTCCTTATTTTTTAATGTCATCTGTAACTGTGTATTGATGTATCCTAGAAAACCAGTCCTTGCTACTCTGAGTTCATAGAGTTTACAGTCAACTTCCCAGTTATAATTTGCTCATCCCTTTTAATCAATTAATCATCTCTCTTCTCCAGTATGAGTGGCCAAAACTTAAGGGAAGAAAAACCAGCTTTTTTAGACAACTCTATAGCCCTGTGTGCATGTTCCTCTGTTTTGTATTTGATACTCAACAGATATCTGAGGCAGTTGAAATTGATTTGGAATACCCTGAGAGCTGGTCTTGAAAATGTCTTCTTATTTTCTTTTTCTCTTCTTAGTTCATTCTGCTTTCTCTTTTATTTTTTGTCTGCCCTACTGAAGTCATGGAATTGTTAGACCGAATATTACATTTCTAATGGATCAGATGAGTACTGGAAAAGACAGAGGATATTAGCCTTTTCACATTCAAATGTGTCATATACAATGTATGTGGTTCTATGAATAATTAATTTGAGCGAAAGGCCTGTCTGAGTATGATTTCACTGAGTAAGAAATAGCTTTTCATTTCTGGATTTCCTGGCTATCCAGTTTGCTCCTTGTTTTTTTAAAATGTTCATTGAGCATTTCCAGCCCAATGGAAACCTTTGGCAAATCCAGATTCAAGGAGCAAAATTCATATTAGGTTTTCATTTTAATTTAAAAAGATGCTTTTGTCTGTTCTATTTATCTGCCTTTTGCTTCGTCCTCCTGTGTTCCCTTGGTTGGATCTTTAGGGCTATGTTGCCTGTAATGTCCCTCAAGTGATCAAACGTGTTGGTGCTCAACAGATAATGAGAGTTCAGGTGTGATATTGAAAAGTGAGCTGTAATTTTCCCTATATTACTTAATTCCATAAGAAATGGTGCTGAGCTTCAGATTGTTGTGCTGGAAATTATAACTCCATGGTCAGAGAAAGCAAGCTGTTTTATTGTCAAGGGAGCAGGAGACTGTTCACCAATCAGCAGTAAAACAATTTATGGGAGGAGTATTTGTTTCTCCAGCAGAAAATAAAAACTGTTTGCAGGGTATTGTAGCTAATGACAGGATGGATAAATCATGCACCTGCAGAACTCCCAGTATACAATAGATACAACATTATGGGAAGGAAATCATAGCTTTGATAAATGTCCTAATCCCACAGTGAGGTTTACAAAAGCATGCAAGCCCATCCACAGGAGATAGCAGGAGAGTGGTACATTGGTTAGTTTTGTAGGATTTATAGAATTCTTCCCAGTGGCCAAATGTGTTTTATAACTGCACTGCATTCAGTAAAGTAAGCATTTTGTGTACATGAAGGCTTGTAATATGCATGTGATGCTGGAATCCAGATTTGCTCTACTGTGGCCAAGGAGAGAAATTTGACTTTTTATCATTTGGTAGAATTGTAGAAGTGATGTTGTGCCACTGACATTTTTCAGTTGTTCATAAGCATCCCTCTCCTCTGGTATCTCAGTCCAGATTGCATTCACTGGTTAATGTTTCAGATTTGCTTAAATTATCAGCCAGTTGTTACTCTTGGGATTGTCTAAAAAAAGCTGTGTATTGCAGATCTAGTGTGAGGAAGATGCATTTTGTATCCAAGACAGTGGTTGATTTATTGTTTATGGAGTAATTCAATATACATGAAGTAAACAGATACATCAGAAAAAAAATGTTAAGATCCTGCAGAACAAAATGAATTTGATACTGTAAAAGGGGAAGGAATTCAAGTGTTAATGAAATAATTATTTTTCTCCCCAAACTATCAAAAAATAATGTGTTTCACAAAAGATGTTAGCAGTCTGTAAAAGGTCCCAACTTGGCACACAGGTAAATACTAAAATCAGTCATTAATCTGTAAAGCTCCTGAAATTGTGTTACAGTTAGTGTTACACAGAAAAATAAGATGGAGGTAAAAGTGCTTTGTTGACTTAAAGTAAAATTGATAGAAGAGCCTTGTGTACTTGGAAATGTGATCCTAAGGAAATATATTTATAACAATATTTTTTTTTCAATTTTTGCAGAACCCTGTTCTGTTATCTAGTTTACCAAGGGAATGCTATAAATCCGAAATACTGCTGTGTACTTTGCAGAAAATTCCTTTAAGAGTGGCAACAGGCACATATGAGAGAGGGATTCTTAGACCTTGTAAAAATATAACTCTGGAGATCCGTCAGTGATATGTTTTTTATGTAATCAACAGATATCCTCAATATTAGTGTTCACCAATAGACTTTATGATCTAGAACAAATTCTTTGCCTCTGTGACTTACCTGCTTAACAGCTGTGGCAGAAGAACATTGTTTTCTCCAGTCACTCTGTACAGATGGGCTGTATATGCATTCGCAGGAGTATTGCATTGAGTGGTTATTTTATGTGGGTGACTTCTTTAGAAACCAGAAGTATTCAGGTCATCTGTGAAAGGGTCTTAGCCAGTGCTATCTTACCAGAGTTTACTAGAAACACTCAGTTCCTGCTCATCTTGGGTTAACACAATGCTTCACTGCTTTAAATTGTAACTGTGATGTTTTAAAAAAGGCTGGAATAAATTTAACAAATGCCAGTGTGATTTATTTTCAGAAAATAATTACTTAATGACCTACCATTACAAGGTCATATTCAATGTCCTTCTGAGGTTGTTATGATTTAAATTTATCACAATACATTGACTAAATAATATTCTAAACAGAAGAAACTTTGACATGGCCTTACTTGGAGTCAAGTTATTCACTGTGTTTAAAAGTAAATCAAAGGTTTAAACTAGACCAAAAAGAATCCCATCTAGCTGAAATAATTTAATCCCAGTTTACTTTGTACAAAGAAGGTAACAAAGATAAATAACAAACACACATTTTGGGAAGTCAACTTTCATTTTCTTTCTGTGGAAGGAAGACATACAAATGAGCGGTCCAGAAGCATGAACGTCCCCCATTCCCCATGGCTTGGTACTACATGGGTAACAAAACCATTAGAGGGGTCTCTTATGCATGAAAAATTCCTTTTCTTATTCTGGTGAAATTAGTTTGAAGTACAGGAGCATTTCTTGAGATTTTGGCCTTTGCACTGACTTTGCCTGCTGAGAACTGGTGGTGGTAGAGCTTTTGGAGAGGGGTGTGTGGGCAGAAGTTGACTGAAACCCAGTGGTCTCTTGCTTAGGGAACCACCAGGTAACAGCAACTTGTTTGTGTGTGTCCCACACAGGTTGCCAAGAAGTTTCAAGGCTTCAATCTGGATTGCCACTGGCCTATCTTCTATTACTAATTCTTTGCCCCTGGTGTGGATGCTAAAATGGCAGAAAAACCAGCCTCTTCATGGCCTCTTCCTCAAGCTGTGAAGGCCTTCATTTTTTCAGCTCCTCTGCTCACTCTCTTGTAACTACAAGAGCAATGCTTCATATTTTGCCCAGGAAAAAAAATGCTCTTGGGATTCAAGTAACAGTTAAAAGTACAACATGAATTACAGTGTTGTCACTGGAAATGACAGCAATTCTAACCTGAAAGTGTGAAAGCCATATATATTTTGTTTTCAAGGCATAATCACTCTGGGGGGAAATAACGAATGGCAAACTCTTTTTTTCTGGAATACATTCCTTGAGTTATTTGAGACCTATCCTAAAAAGTCTCTCAACTTCACATTAGTACAGGGCCCCAGCTGTAAGTATTCCAGCTGTGCAGACCTGGGTCCCCTTCACCTGGCTGGAAGGGAGCCTGCCTGCTAAGCAAGGCTATTCCATGGAGAGCATTCCTCCCTCACTTACTGGGAGGGGGCAGATGGACTGCACATCCTGACTTTGGGCGTGATGTGGGCAAGCGCTCAGTGCTCTTGGATCCTCTGGATGAGCTGTAACCTTACATGTATGCCAAGGTATGAAATACAGCCTCATCATTTCTCTGTGGTTTCAGTGGAATGCTATTTCTCTCAGTTGATCCTGTTTTTCCAGGTAGAGCATATTGAGTTTCAATCCCATGTCTGGAAAAACAATGTTTCTCTCAAATTTGGTCATGTCTCTGAATTATTTTTTTTTTTAAGGTTATGAGACAAACTTGATAAACTTGAAGTCTGCAATGGCCAAATATTAAAAACTAATTTCTTACTGAAACAGATGGAATCTGGTCCTAGACTTTAAAAGATTTGCAAGGTATAGTGAATGATTATGTTGGAGAAGTAACAGCACAAAATTCTTCTTTTCTGACATTAAAAAAACCCCAAAACCAATCTGCAATATCTTCTATGTTTAGTTTTTGTAACAACCCCAAAAGAAAAAAAAAAACAAAACAACAAAACCCTTCACTCTCCAATTTTCCAAATCTTTAAGGTCTCTCAGGTGGATTTTGTGATGAACTAACTTCAGATTTGGTTTGCCAGTTTCATATTTTCTCTGAGCATAAAAAAAACCCTCAACATTTTAGCTCATGCAGTAATGTTCCAAGGAAGCTATTTTCATTTCTTACAGGTTATAGGAAACCTTTGATTTCTATGGGAAAAGTAGTATTTTGTAAAGCATCCAAACTTTTAAGAGCATAGGACTGTGCTTTGCATCATGGTCTGATCCAAGTACAGCCGTATAGAGTTCCTGGAAGCAGTATCTCCAGAATGGCAGTTTCTCTCCCTGGCTTTTCCCATCCTCTATAATCATTTTACCATCCAAAATAAGGGATGTCAAATCCCTTGAAGGGATATGGGAGGAGAGTGGATACCCTTTCAATCACAATTCCTTTCAGAAAAAAACCCCAGAAGACACAGCTGAAGACAGAGCCATTCTATAATCAAAATCCATGGACTGAAAACAGCTGAAATTGTGTGGGCTAAGAAAATTACATCATAGCTGTGTAAAGTTGCTTTTAAAAGATGAGGAAGTGGGAGGCTGAATTCAGATGTTTACATCTCTTTAATCCCACTTGTTTGCTGGTTTTGGTTTTGCTTTCTTTAAAGTCAGTGTTAGTTAAGAGGTAGTGTGGAGAACATTTGAACCTCTCCCTTCTTTTGGAGCACCAAAGCCAATAAGAATCATAGCATCTGGAATGTTTGGCAGAAAGGTGTCTGGTAGATGTAGTAAATCCAGCATTGGACGTGATGTAGAAATTCAGAAGTTAGCACACTAATTCCTGTTAGTTTACTGCACAGTGGCACTGTAATGCAAGAGTGGAGGGCATGGATGTGATGACATGAAGACTAAGGCTGTGTCAGAATTATCAATTTTGTTTAATGTCCTAGTCAAAGAATGCGCTTTATTCACATATGAATAGAAAGTAATGGCTGCTAGTTCTTACATCCACTATAAACTTCTTTAAAAGTTGGAAATGTGGCACCAGTCAAAAATATTGCCACCATTTAAGATGTGTACAGTGCTTTGATGCTAAAAAATGTTCCATAAATACTATGTTCTATTTTTTCCACTGTTAGATTTCACACATCAGCTATTACAAGAACTAAGAAACTGAAAGCAGTTAAGCTCAAGAAGTACTAATAATACTAATAACACTTTCTACTTCACTCATGCTTATGTCCAAAAATATTCAAATCTTTTAAAAACACAGGGAAAAGGTTACTCTAAAAGTTTTAAAGTAAGATTATCCATACTTATAAACCAGAGAAAATAAGGCACAGGAAAAAAAAAAAGGGTTGCACTTTAAAATATGCTTAGACATTTAGATTTTAATTATCTCAATTTTATATTGCATTAGGTCTTTGGAGTATAAAGGTACTGGACTTGACCTACTCAAGGAAAAGAAAATTCTCCCTTTGCTTTATAATATTTCTTGTTTCTGGCAAGACAGCAAGGAGAGGAAAAGCTTTTGTGGGTTTGTTTGGTTTTGGGTTTGGTGATAGGTTTTGTTTGTTCTAATCTGATAATTTTCTGCAGAAGTTTTCTGAGAAAAGGTGACTTAGTTGTCCCAGAAGTGGCAGTGGTGGTCTGCCATTGACAACCTAAGAGCTATAAATAAGACATTAGGATTATGGGGAGAAATGATTCCTTTTCTTGACAGAATCAGTAGTTAAGGGGAAAGAGACACACTTCTAAATCCTGAAGCTCACATGCCACAAGACCTGCCAGTTTGTGGTGAGCTTACCTTTGCTGGCTGCCAGACACCCATCCAGAGGCTTTTTTACTCCCTCTTCTCAACAAATCAGGGGTGAAAAATAAGGTGGAAAAGCTTGTGGGGCAAGATAAAGACATTTAGCAATTACCTTCACAGGCAAAACCAGACTCCACGTGGAAAGAGTAACTAACTACCAGTTAAAATAAGTTGGCATAGTGAGAAGGAGGGGGAAATCATGACAATATCCACCCCTTCTTCCCCCTGCCTTTTTCCCAGGCTCAGTTTCACTCTTCTGTTCCTGAGCCTGCTTCCCGTCCCTGCTGGCACAGGGAGGTTGGATGTTCTCCCTCTCCTGCTCCTCATGCTCCTTCTCTGCTCTAGTGCAGGCCACAGTTCCCTCAGGACAGCTCCAGCTCCTCCAGCGCAGGTTTCTTCATAGCTCCTGTCCCACACTTGCTCCAGGTGGGCTCTCCAGGGGCTAAGGGGAGCCTCCTCAGCCTCCTCCGGGTGCTCTCCCCCAGGTGCTCACAGGCGTGTTTCTCACTTTTTCCTTCGCTCCCAGGCAGAGTTCTGCTCTTTTCAAAATCCATTTTCCCGGCGGCAGCACCGCCTTGGCTGCAGGGCTCGGCGCTGCAGCGTGTGCGGGTCCCGGAGGCGGCCGGGCCCGGCCGTGTGTGCCTGCCGTGCGTGCCGTGTGTGCCGGCCGCGGGCCCAGGCCCGCCTGGCAGGGGCTGCCCCGCGCTGCCAGCACCGGGCACCATTGTCCCCTTCCAGCTCTCCCACTTGGTCCAGTATCTTTCCCACAGCTGCCTCTTCACCATGCTGAGAAGGCTGCAGAGATACACAGTGTTTTGTTGAGCAGAGGACACCTTGAAATCAAACCATCGGCTCTTGGAGTCCCTGGTCTCACATCCTTGCTCCCCGGTCACCTAAGGGGACCAGGCTGTCCTGGAACTTTGTGGCTGGCAGTGCAGAGATCTTTGTTTTCTGGCTGACAATCTGTATTTCTTCAAAATTTCAAAGCCAATTATCCTGTGAGTGTCTCCACTGACTTGTTTTGTTTTGCTGTGTGTTCTGGGTTTTTTCTGGAGGTGATCCAGCAGCAGGAGAGCAGCCTTTATGGGTTCAGACATGGTGGTCCCTGACCAAAGCCATTCAGAGCAGAGAGGTCTCCTCTCAGGGACCTTTCTCCCATGGCTCCCGGCCACCCTGAGTGGGAGTGGGATCTGTGGGGTCTCACTTTGTACCTCTGTGTCCTGAGACATCTGCACGGGTAGGACATCTGCACCCTGTGCATTCTTGCTGCTCTGAATGTCTCACTGTTCCTAATGCACCCTGTGTGGGGTAGGAGCTGGCTGGAGGAGTAGAAACAGGGCAGAAGGGCTGAGCTCTATGCCTGGATTTAGCACTGGGGCTGAACCGTGCCTGCAGCATGGGGACAGATCCGGGAGGGTGTTTTGTGTGGCACACAAACAAAAGGCAGGTATCAGGCAGAAGGCTATCCAGCAACTCCAGCAGACTATATAAAAAACAGGCTCATTTTTACTCCAGTTCTCTCATAAGAGAGCAGGTACTGTGCACGTCCATGTAGTGCCAGTAGCACATCTCTCCTTACTGTAGTGGAGTTTGCTGCCATTGTGAAAATAATCAGTTAATTATCACAGCTGACAATGCACCTTTACATCCCATCAGCCACAGATCCCTTCCACTGGTCCATACAAACTCATCAGAAATAATAGGAAGAAGCAAAGTTATTATTAGGATAGAATAGCTCAATGTTCACAGAATATTCAATGGGGGATCAGCTTCTCAAGAGGAGTTAATAAGCAGCCACACTTGAATATCTGATATTTATAAAGGAGAGAAATGTGTACAGAAAAGTACACTAGGGCTAAAAATCTACTTGATCTGGCCGAAACAAAACCTAGCCTTCATCTCTTATGTAGAAGCAAGTCTACCAGGGCCCAGAAAGAAAGATTTGTCTTTGAGGAGTGATCTGAAAGATAAGTAATATGTCAAAGGAAGGAAAATGCAGTTTCTGCTCCTTGGGGAAAGAGGGTAAAAGGGGAAGGGAAAAAAAAAAAAAAAAAAGAAGAAAAAACCCCACATTAAAACTCCTCAGCTGTTTTTCTTTTGGGTTATTTTTTTTTTCCCTAGCTGTAGCTATAGCCTCTTTCCTTTGATTTGTCATGATTTAAATTCATACAAAAAGATTTATTTCAAATAAGCCCCTTTAACTGTAGGGGCAGATATTTTTTTTTCCCTAAAGCCTTTTGTAAGAACAAAGTAACCACTTGTCACACACAGTGACTAATGAGAATTTAGTGTGGGTTTTAGTGTTCATTCATAGGCTTTGTGTTCAGCTAGTCGTAAGTTAAATCTTTAGAAATCACACCGCAGGAATCCTTCTCTTAGGGGTGGGGGCGGGAGGCGAATCTGTCGAGATATTGAGGGCTGGTGAGCGGAAACTGCTCTTTTCAGGCTTCCTAATCGGCGGCGCAGGAAATAAACACATGCAGGAAGTCGTTTGGCCTTTTCTTGAACTTAAAGTTTATACAGCAATTGATAACGGAGGCAAACTTTGTGTACTTAAACTTTTGAAAATTAAATGAAATGAAGAGGGCATGTTCAGCCCATGCCAGCATGGCCTGTAGTTTCTGCAGCTAGCTTGTCTAAATGCAGTATTAAAAGCTGGAAAGATTACAGCGTGTATGTCTTTACAGCTAGAATGTGTCCTTGAAACCTTTCTGTATGTCTTCTTTCTGTCCTCTTTCCCTTCCATTTCTTTAATTCTCTCCCCATGAAACTGAGCTGAAACACTGAAATTAAATTGAAAGTCATGTTTATGAAGCTGTTTTCCATGCTTCTACACCAGACTCTGCTCTTTCATCCTTTTCCTGACCTTCTCATTTATCTTGTAAGCACTTCAGAGTAAAGATGGTCTTGGATCATGTGAAACACCTTGTTTGATGGTGGCCCATATTGATATTTGGTTAATGCTACACATATGATGTATAAAAGTTGTCTTTGAAAGGAGGGGAAAAATAAATGAAGTGTCATTCTTGAGTATAGCTTTTGAAATTGATAGCATCAATTTGCTAACAGGGACATTTATAAGCATTTCTAAGAAATATTATTTGTGTTCGTATTTCTCGAGCTTTCACTGTATAAACAAGGTCACGATAAATTTAACTCTCTAAAAAGAATAGGTTTAGTTTTATAATAACTACAATTAGTTGGGGTAAATTTGCATGGGAAATTTAGAACATCTTTGCCAATAGAAAGAAAGCAAGCAAAACCCAAATGAAGAGCAGAATATCGAATAAAAATACATTTGCATGTCTTTGAAGACCAATCTAAATACTCTTTTGAAAACTGTTTCTTTTTTGCTGCTCTAATAAACCACCTTTAACAGTGCAAATGTTTATTAGGAATATTTTTTATAAAACAAAGACTAGAAGCAGAGAGCTCCAATTAAAGTAAAATGAGAGAAGGACAGAAGAAATGCATGTGACTTACATATCTGTAGTCCAGGTTACTCTCGGATTAAATTATTGAGTTTTTAAAAAAATAATTCAAGATTTTGGATTATTTTTTCCTAAGTAGTTAGAATGCCATGAAATTTTATAGTGTGCTTGAAGGTTGCATATTTGATAGGTAGCTTTGTGATGGCTTGGCCTTAGCTAGCCACTAGATGGGATTTCAAATCTTCAAGAAATAGACCTAAATATTGGCCCCAAACTGCCATTTACTGTAAAATGGCCATAGCTGATCAGTTGTTCAATAAATGTCAATATAATAAAAAGATATGGAAGTTTCTACAATTAATCTTGGGATTGTTCCTTCTACACATTTTCAGAACATCCCCTTACTCCTATCACTTATCCATTTGATTTATAACCCCACCTGAAGTCTAACAGTCATCAGTCTTCCTTTTGGGCATTATAGCAATGTAGCTCTTTGACTGATATCTTTGATGGAATCCATCTTTTGCTTTTCCCAGCTTCTTACAGGAAACATTCAAGTTTGTTCCAGACCATGTGGCATTATATGTATGCACAATGATGATTTATAGCTGCATTGTTTGTGTTCTACCCTAAAAGCTATTTTTACGTTGCATTTTTTTCTTTTTTGATAGTCCAGCTCCACAGTGAGAACGTACCAAAACAGTAAATCGAGAGTGACCATGAGCCCTGGCTTTAGCTCCCAGTGGAATAGCAGCCAACCTGCTTGGAATACATACACCTTTCCAAGAGCAAGCTTGCACTACCAGTCTCATGCTAGCTACACCTACTGTGCTGGACATCCTGCTGTAAGTAATGAAAACCTTTTCTGCAGTTACCTGAATGAGCTCTGTGATTCTCTGGGAGGTGGAGGCACTCAGGGGCTGATGGTTCAGCGCCCTTCTCCAGCAGTCTTTATGTCCCATGCCAGTCAGAGCAACTCACATCTACTAACCCTAACTCTAAAAAAAAATAAAATATTAGAATGAGTCTTTGCCATAAGCAAACCTGAAAGTTTTATGCCTCAGTAGAAATACATATATTTTTGTACATTTAGCATTCTTCCTACTTGCATGAAATTATTATTGTATGCCCAGGTTTTGGTGTCAGAAACACAGTCTGAAAAGCAGTATTACAGATGGCCTCATTTCTGTTTCTGGTGAGCCTGTAAGATGAATGAATTATTCTTTCTATTTCAGACATTTTTAATTGTGTGGATTAGTCAGAGAAGGAGAGCATCTCTTCTCATCATTAGATTTGTTTAGACTCCCTTCTTTGTCATTAATGTGATCAGTAGTGAACATGCAATCCTGTTGCTAAGCACACTACTGGTCTTCTATAATTGCATGAACTGGTGGCCAAAAAGAATGGGGAAGGGTGGCTCAGCGGTGTTGTGTGTTTTAATTTGGCAGTCGTGAAAGGGTCACAACTATAGGCTGATGGTGAGTTTCATCACATTGGTATTGTTGACTGCTTATAGCAGAGCCCTTTCATTCAAAACCATTTAGTTTCTGGTTTTGAAAGACCCCAAGAGAGTTAATGGGGAAAAATCTCATTAGTGTAAGCAGTCTTCCTTCCTTCCTTCCCCAGTCCACACTTAGATGTTTTAATGTTTGGATTTGAACTTAGCTTTGGACACTTGGTTATAGAACTTCTTAAAGGACGTAGCATCTTAACCTCCTGCCTGTATACGTAATGGGGTTTTTCCATCCTATAGTGAATTCCAGTAGGGAGATGGGAAAGTGCAGCTTTTGGTACAGAATGGAAATTGTGCTGTGCAGTCTTATTGTGAAATCTTTGTGATTTGATTTAGATTTGCTATCTTACCTGCCAACAGACTTCTGACTGGAAGTTTGGGTTAGGAATTGTCTCAAACATTAACATGGTAGTTGCAATAAAGGAGAGGAATAAATTTGTAGTATCTTACTTTTTTCTGAGATGATGAGTTCTCAGAATAAATTAAATATCTCTATGGATTCTTTTGTTTGCTCACTTCCATCATGGTGTCATTGAAAAGGATAAAAACTGTTGTGAAGAAATAAAAAGTATTTGACATCAAAAGGGCACATATTTTCCTTGTTTAGAATGATGGCTCAAAAAGAGTCCCATGACAGCTTAATTTATCTTAAACTGTGACTATTCAAATCATTAACTGCTCCTTAACTTTGTTCATTTAGAATAAACACTATCCCCTCAAGCTTTGACTCTGCTTAGTAAAAGAGCATACAAGAAGAATGCTCTAATTCCTGGAAGAGCGCTTAAAATTTGAATTGAAATTTCAGTCTTTTCAAGCTACTTCCACAGTTCCTCTTTCCTTTCTTTAGACTAAAGTTGAGGGTAGCTCCACTAGAATTGTAGTACAATACCTGTATGCTGTAAATATACAATCTGGACAATACTTGTTTTCATTGAGCATCCTAATATTCAGTCACTGGAAATGATACGTTAGTCGGGAAGTTGATTTATCTGATTGCTGGAAAGCAGAGATTTTAGAATGTGCACGATTGCATAAACCTTTGTGCAGATTGGTCAATTAGCCCTGCCCTCAGTGTCCCCGGGTTCAAACATCTGCAAAACTTGGCACATTTCTTGGTTCCAGCTCATCTGAGCAGCTCTGTTGTAGTGCTGCTCAGCAGAGATCGGACAGATTTCTTAAGCTGGTGGTAAGAAGTTGTAACAGGTTAGCTGCCATTGCAGTGCCTACCACTGTGATCACACGCTTTTTCCATACCTTCCCTATTTCTGTGTTCTCTGAGGGTGAGTCCATAAGCAGGGCCCGGGCAAGGCACTCCAGGAAATCCAGCTCCTCCCTTCTGCAGCATCAAACGAAGTTCAAGTTTCCAAGGGGAAAAAAAAAAAAAAAAAAAAAAAAAAAAAAAAAAAAAAAAAGAAAGCGCCTTAATATTTGGTTGGATATCAGTTTCATTGTATATGATAAAATTGGAATTAGTCTGGTTCCTGTTTTTAATTTGGATTTATTTAATCATGGCTCAAACCAACCTTTTTATGGTAAATTACAACAATAAAAGCTGGATACGGGGGAGCTCCTTTATTCGTGAATCTTCCCAGTATTACGTGCTCAACTGGATATCTACTTTACTTCAGAGGATTTTGTTTGCCCTCATCTGACACAGGTTCACCAGAACAAGTTGTAGGTTGTAGAGCTGTATGAGGCTGTTTCTGCAAAGCCTCCCACATGGAATATGTCTAAAGATCATTGCAGTTCCTTGACACTTTGGAGGCTAACAAACTTACAAGCGCTTCGCAAGTTCAAGGCAGACAAATGTCAGGGAGTTGGATCTGCCCTTGAAGTACTTAAAGATATTAGCCCCCAAAGACAGCACCAAGAGAAAAGCTTTGTATTTCTCTACTGTTTGAAGAAAAGCTGAATGAGACCAAAAAAAAAAAAAAAAGATTCATTTTAATTGGGCCAAATGTAACAAAAAAAAGTCAATTCTCTAATTTTTTTTTTTTTAATCTAAATGAAAGAAAAAATATCCTACAAAGTGCAGTGTTAAGAGACCTTTATGACTCTGGCTGGTCTTGAGTATGTCAGAGCCAAAGGTAGGGTTTTTATTTTGTTTTATCAGAGAGCACCCTTGGCATCTCTGTTCCATAATGCTGCAGTTGTTGATTAAAAGTGGTCTTTCCACCCTAGGAAGGAAAAGAACAGGAAGTTTGTTTAAACAGGGTAATTTTTCAGCTCTTGAGTTATCTAAGGGAAAAACAGACTGCATATCATCCCAGTCAACAGTGCAATGCAGTTTTTGAACAAACAAGGTGTTAATTTCTAGCTATACTGGAAAGCAGGATACCCTGCAGGATCTGTGTATACTAATATAAATGATAATGTGGTAGATGGTCCTTACATAGTAAATGATTTTTGATATTAGGGGCTTGAAATTCTCCTGGCATTCACATTCAGAGGCTTGCAGCCAAAAAAATATGGCATGTAGTGCTGAGAATAGGAGAATACACCTAGTCATCTAACATGCTTTTCTCTTGAATGTTCTTCACAAAGTAAGATAAAAAATAGACAAAGTAATTCTGATTATTCCCCCTGGGCAAGACAGGAATCTTTGAGTGATAGTGTCCTTTGAACACTTTCATATCTACACAGGCTTCCTACCCATGCTTTTGCAAAAGTCACAGACTCATTTAATTTCCCTTTCTCACATTTTGCTCGAAGGATGATAGAATTTCACAGATCTTCAGAAATCTTGTCCACTGAATTAACTCTAACAAATGAACTACTTAAGACTGTACTGATGTTTTAAAGAAATACATATGTCAAGTGAGAAAACAAACACAGACCTCATCAGCTTTAGAGTATTCCAGCTGAAATTGTAAGGAAGTCTTTCAACTGGATATTCAATGTCTTTCTTGGACATTCATGTAGCAGCCTCAGATACCTGCCATGCTCACCTTTTTGAAAGTCAGTCCTTATGAAGGAATTTGACCATGTGATACTCTCTGATGAAGCAGACAGAACTGTTACAGTTTGTTACCCTGCAGGGTTTGAAACCTTTGTTGTATGCCCATGGGATGATGAATTCAGCTGTGTGTATTAATTTCTCCACGTGCATACCTCTATGTAGCATGCACAGAGTCTTTGAAATCCTTATCCAGATACCCAACCCAGCATATGTAAGACTTTCAGCTAGAATCTATT
The DNA here is from genome assembly GCA_016584745.2 of Phylloscopus trochilus trochilus. Lineage (NCBI taxonomy): Eukaryota > Metazoa > Chordata > Aves > Passeriformes > Phylloscopidae > Phylloscopus > Phylloscopus trochilus. The sequence goes on from WQNJ02000546.1 coordinate 40,339,086, forward strand.
CTGCACTCTAACAGGAGTTGGTCATGCTCCACTAGATCAGTGACAGCCTTCAAAGCATGATTGGTTAAATCTGTAGAGTTATTATTTGGAGCTCTACACATAATGTTTACAAGCTGTTACAGCTGAGATGTCATATATGGATCAGACAATCAGTTTGCTTAGCAGTCCCCATTCCAACAGTCTGTCCCCAGACTTCTTTCTACAGCTTCTTTAAATGCGTGATTGCTTCTAAAATTATGCTGTTAGTTGGAACGTGAAAAGCAGAATTTTTTAAAAAAATGTGATGCAGAGCACTACGAGGTACTACTGGCATTCTTCCATTCACTTCTCCAAGCTCTAGTAGGATCTCAGATCTTTAATCTTAGAAATCTTAAGACCCAGTAGAAGGAGCTGTAGCTCCTTTTACACATTTCCACTGACAATCCTTGGATAGAAAAGCAGAAAGGGAGCAAGGCTGTCACTGTGGACAAGTCTAATGGAAGGGCTTACTCACTGTCAGCATGACTATGCAGAGTCCATCGGAAAAATTTCCAGTTCCAGGTAGGTAAGCCTCATTGCTGATGACAGAACTGCCGGACTGCAGCCTTGCACAGCTGTAATGCTTTATGTAAACTGACTGTTCTGATCATTACCACACAAATTGGATTAACATCTGTAGGGAGCTCTCAGTGATTGACTGTTTTAACAACTTATTTTGTATACATTCAAAAAATTAGAAAACCCGTCATTTAAAAATGGGATTAAATTATACAATTTTTTGGCCACCTGGGGGTGTGAGATATAATTATCAATTTGTATGTATACATACATGGCTAAATTATTAGTTTTAAGTGTATATATATTTCTATATATAAAACACAGATCAAAGTTTTGGCAAAAATCTTTGCAGAATGATGTAGGAAGGTTCCCAGTGCAGGGCTGGAGTTGGTTATGAATCTCTAGTTTTCTGATGTGCTCCTGTTCTCTGCAATGTAAACCTAATTAGGGAACACATTTTTTAAAGTGAAATATTCTACTCAAAGTTGGTTCTGTAACACCAAAGTAAGACTAACAGAAGCAATTTACTGATGCATACCAAATTCATAAGATAGACCATAAATGATGTGACCATACGTTATAATGCAAAGATAATGTTTTAAGAAGCATCTTTCTTTAAATTCAGGAAGTATGCAATACGTAGCATGGATGTCCTTTTCAGAACAGACCTTTATTTCTCTGGAAATGTAAGTAGAACAGATCAGCAATCGAGTTTGTTTTTTTTAATACTAAGATCTTTCCAGTGAGTAGATCTGTTGCGTCTCTCCTTAGAGAAGGAGGCAGAGCTAAGAGTGAAATGCTTATGCAGTATAATCCTGTCATCACTAATTTCTGAGATATCTGTTTAAACAAAAGCTGTCACTTTCTGATCTGACTTGAGCCTCCTGCCTGATTCATTTTGTAATGTCACGAACAGTGGATTGTGGATTTATGGAGTAGAGCTGGTCTGATTAGAGAGGAAGAAACTTCTTTTTACACATGCACATCCTTATAATCAGCAATGATGGGAAAGGAAATAAATAGTACAGTAGGCATGAATTGGAAGCGTCTCTCTAAGAACCTCTCAATTACACTTGAAGTTCTGAAGTCTTGGCTTTCTCTGTCCTTAGTGTTAACTCTTTCTTACCTTCATGGGCCTTTGATTTGAGATTGTTCCCTACCATTCTCTAGCCAGTATTTCTTTGGTGCTACTGGCCCTTGTCATTATAATAGGCAGAGATGAAAAAAAAAAAGAAAATTGGAAATGGGTCCAAGAAATGGGTCCAGTGTCGAAGAACCATTGTGCAAAATATCTGCCAGATGCCACTTTGGTCACAGTCTAACAGTATATAAAGTGTAAAGGATGTGTTTTGATCTTCTAAAGTTGGTGACAGCCCCAGCTTTCCCCTGTTAGTTAATCTGGGGAAAGATCAAGCACTGGCTGTAAAGAGGTAGGAAAGTTCCCAACCACAAGTAAAAGAGAAGTGTATCACCAGAAGCTATTTTATGTAGTTGCTGACATGTTCCTTATGAAATTCTGCAAGAATAAGTGAGAGTGTAAAATGAAGAGGCAGTTATTAAAGTGGGAATTAAAAAGATGGCATCTCCATTGCTAGGTATCAGTTGTGCTATAAGAGAGAAGCTGGGGCAGTTAGGAGAAAAGTGATGAAGGACTGTGGGGAAAGGAATATTTTTAATTGATGAGATGTTGTAGCTATCAGGTGCAATGAGTAGCTTAGTGATCAGCTGCAAATCCATATGCTAACTGCTGACATAAATTATTTATTCTGTTTATCTATTACCTCCATCCACAGGAACAGAGCCTCAAAAACATGAACTTATTAGGCCGCAAACGTAAAACATATTTTCACTGTGGCTTGGCTTCTTTGGAGAAGAGAGGGTGGAAATTTCAAACCCCCAAACAAATATGTCCCTTAATTAACTTTTCTCACCATCTGTGCTTACTTATAGCTGAGGCAAGCGGTACCAGTGACTTGTGAGATTGCTTTCAATGCTGCCTCTTTAGGCCAGCTTTTCAAAGCAGCAATCACATGCAGTTAATTCTGATCAGATCAGCTTATCAGCTCAGTTCATTGTAGTGCTTTCATAATAATTCGTGTGTGACAGCCCATTAAAACTTGGCCAGGCCTTAAAAAAAAAAAAAATCTCAAAATCCACCAATGTGTTTTGCATTCAGCCTTTGAGTTATCCAGCATATTTGTTTTGTGTATTAAGCTTTGAAATGGAACTTTAGTGGAGGGTTGCAGGGAAAAGTCAGCAGCAATATAGAACTCCAGCCAAAGTTGTTTAATGTATTTTACCTCCAATAGTAGTTTTATTCAAAAATGTGTACATGATGCTGTAATAATTGTGTTAAATGCTGCCTGTGGCTCTGCTTGGCCCCTGCAAAGGGACAGTGCTGTGGATGCTGGCCACCAGATCTGTGGAGTGTGTGAAAGGCCACTGCCCACGGGTGGTTCAGGTTAACCAAGTGAGTTTTTCCTTTCTGGAGTACTTTTGATGGATGGCAATTACAGTTTGAAGTTGAATGCCCTGCTCCAAAAGGGCAGTGCCTCTCAGAGGGGAGGGAGAGCACTGATAGCACAAAACTCTTCAACTGACTCGCAACAAATATTTTTCAGAAAGTCTGGGGAAATGGAGAAGTTCCACGTAAGTGACTTTAGAGATGTTTGGTTTCAGAATTCTGGTTTTTTATGTGTAAATGTTGTTTTAATATTATTTTTTCCAGTATCGTCTACTCATTTACACATTGCATATATTATGTTTTGTCATTGTTTCTCTTAATCTTAACAGATTAAGAATTTTGTAGGTTGATGTTTGTTGATGTCTTTTATTGATTTGTTTCCTGAGTGTTATTTAACAGAAAAAAAGTCAAAATTTCTGAAAAAAAACACAGGACAAAATATTTTTTTCCTCAACAATTAATGCTAACAATACTTAAAAAAAAAAAATCCCTCATATATAACTAGTGCCCTTATTTTCAGGAAGAAAGATTCCTTCATGGGAAGTATAATTGAGATCTTTAAAATTACCAAAAGTACTTACTTACACAGATAAGTCCACAGCACTTATTTATTGGTAAAATAACTATTGCTGGAAAGTTTCTCATCACCTCCAAATGCTAATAAAGTCAACCATTTTGGAGATGGGAACTTTTTGTTTATAAACAGAGTCTATGGGAATTTTCTTCCTGATTCTACATTCTTTATTCTTGCATAGTGAAGTGGAAGAAAACACAGAAAGATGGTATTTTTAATAGACCTAAAAAACCCAAACCAGATGCTGCTTTTTTTCTTCCTTTTTTTTTAAGAGAAGTAGATTCCCTAAATTTAGACTGTAAAATGGGCTTGTAGGAGGCAGTAAATACAGATCTTAGTAAATGTCTATAATTTACAGCTACAGATATATATCTACCTATACATCTTTATATGCATTTCTGTCTGTATTCATGAATGTGTGTCTATATATATGTATATACATGCTTCCAGTGTTTGTTTTGGTTTTCTGCTTTAATTTAGCAAATAGAAGGTGTATGGTTCTAATTTAGCTTCTCCATCTCATTTTCAGTAAGCCAGACAGGTTGTCTTTAGGATTTGTTAGTTAAGGTGATGAGTTCCTTCAGGCTCCAGAGAAAATCCTGGTATTAGGGCTTGACAGTAGATGCTACAAACTGCCAACCTGTCACATGTTTTGGAGACTCCTGACACTTTTTGAAAGATTGATTATTGTAAAAGGCCAGCAACTGTGTTGCTTTCATTTCAAATAATTAACACGCTCAGACAACTTCCTTGTATTGCATCCTCCAAGGGTGAACAGTTTTGGACTAATCTGAGCAAATACTACTTCAAATAATTTTTCTGATGGACTCTTTCTCTTCCCTCTTAATTTTAATTGGGGTTATTGAATTAATATAAACCCTCCAAATTCAGTGAAGGCAAAATTTTCCTTTCGCACTTAGAGCTTTCTCCTTGCCTTGAGGATTTATTTACATCAGGGATGCTATTCAACAGTACTGTCAACACTAACTTCTGTTTACAAAGGGAGATGGAAGAAATGCACATCTGTGGGAAAGATTGATTTGTCAAAATTGAAATGTTCTTTTGATGACATTTCAGTTTTTTTACCCTTGAAAATTTTCAAATGTTGCTTTACTATAAATGCAAATGCTGACCAAGGATCACTTGTACCTTGCTGATTTCTGACATACATTCTACCAGTGATTTGAACACACTGTTGAGAGTACATGATCTAAAAAAGATCAAAATCTTAGAGTTCCTTGCATGACCATGCTTAATTTGTTAAGAAATCTAAATTTTCATCTTTGTCACCTTTGTTGAAATGTTTGCTTATATTAGCTGGGTTTCATCTAAAAGAAACACCTGAGAGACATTGTGATCTGTGTGTCTGTCTTGGGCAAGTTTTTCATTAATTTCTCTACTTTTGTCCAGTTTTAAGGTTTCTGTGGGAGAACTTTATTTTAAGGAGACTGAAGGTATTGTGTGGAAGGTAATTCTGCATCACTCTTGAAGGAGGGAGCTGGAGTTTTTGAGAGGAAAAACAGATCTACAAAATAACAGGATTTATTTGTTTCTGAAATCCAGGGAACAATTCATCACAGTGCTGTGTTGACTTTTTCTTTGAGAAGGACTGTAAAATGCTGTAAAAGAAAGTCCCTATCGCAAGGCATGCTACTAGATGGGACAGAAAATAGGAAGGGGAGCAGTGGCACTGAAAGGGATCCTATCCAAGCTCCTGCAGTTGTAGGAGGAAAACAATGGCAGTAAGCTTTGGTTTTCATTCACTCCAAGTTGGTACCTTATCTGTCAAACCAGGCTCTTCTCTGTATTTTTTCCAAGTATATAACTAGGCAGTGTTTGCTTTTGTTCTAAAACCTGTGATTATAAGGTGATGGAAGTGTTTTAGTGAAGCCCAAAAGTTCTAGCTGAAAGCAGGTATGGTTAGTTATGTTCTTTGCTTTCCAGTGTCTCTCAAATGCTGTATCAGGTTCTCATTAAGGATGTCAAATACAGGCATTTGTGCTTTTGGGAAAAGAGTTGCTTTCTGCAAGGGCCTCTCCCCTCAAGGCATCACTCCTTTCTTTCCTTTTTTCTGCTTTTATTTTATTTGTGGGCTGTCAATATTTTAATATTATTTTCCATGTCATTTACCTTTTTAGCTGTAAGATGGACTGTCTGGATTTTGCCAAATAGACTGACCACCTTTAGGTTTCACAAGGAGCAGAATATTTTTCTATTTATGTACAAACACCTTTCTTCCTTGGGTATACAGTCAGCTTCCATGCAAGACGAAAAAAAAAATTGTAAGGTTCTGGAAATATTACAAAGGTCTTTGCAGAGTTTCTCTACAGTATTTTCACCTTTCATGGTTTTTTTCTCATCTTTTTGAGCATTAGCCCTCTGGCATGGTCAGGTGCTAGGAATTTCCTGGCACCAAAGGCAAATACTCTGTTGAGGCTCTGTCCTTCTGCCCTGGTGACCTGTCCCTGGATGCCTGCCAGCATGGCTTGCTCTGCTGAAACCAGAGCTGCTGCAGATCTCTCTGCCAGCTGCTTGCAGTCAGGGAGAGCAAAACTCTGCCTTTATGGTCAGCATGGTTGCAAAATCTTTATGATTGGACTCTGTCTTAAAGGCCTTTCCTGACCTAAAGGATACCACGAATCTGTGACACAGCGTCAAAGCTGTGAGGAAGTTCTAGCACCTTCACTTCTGCTCTGTGCTAGGTTCTCCTACTGCATCTCTGTGTGGTCTTGGAAAAGCCATGTGGTTTTATTTGTTCCCACATCCTACTTTATTTCTTTGTTTGTATCCTATAAATGAGAACATTTGCCCACAAACACTTAGATGTGTCGTTGAGCTTTTTTTTCTTTTTTTTTTTTTTTCTTTTTTGTATTGTCAATGATTTATTTTAAAAGTAGGATCTTTTAAACTTCTAGAAGGCACCTCAATTTTTGCTTTGTTATCAGGGCAGTCTCTCTTTGAAGACTTCATTTTCTTCAGAAGCTGCACTCGTAGAAATCCTCATATTGTATACAGCTGGGTGAAAGGTTGGATTGAGTTGTTTTCCTGCCAAACTATAAAGTGATTTTCTTTTTAAATCTTTCTTTCCATTTGGCTGCTACTTAATGTCTTTTGTCTGCTTAAGGAGGACAGGTGCAATTATTCACCTCTGAGTCCTGGGAAAGAAATAGTAATTCAGCATGGTCTCTTAGAAAGGAACGTAATTCACTGCCCCACATACAGTACATTATGCAAGACAAACAGAACTGTGAAAGCTGTAGCATTGTAAAGGAGAGCATACGATGAACAATGCCTGATACAAAGTCAAGCTGTTTATCTTAATATTTTGTTTGAGAGTTGGAAAGTAAAAGAATTAATCATATATTGATAGAATTGCCTTTTCAGTCTTTTAAAAATCTCTCGGCACTGCTGTGTGAGGAAAATGATGTGTTAGCATTCTCCAAAGAGTTCATTGGGATGTAGACTTTAAAGCAGTGATAGTAGATCCGTCAATCCATCATTACTTAGATAATTTAATTTTTTTTTTCTTTCATCGTGGTGAAAATGGGGATCAAGATTTCAGAAGTGTAGCTCAGAATCTGTTTCTGAAGAGTGAAAGTTCTCACCTTTTCCTTAAAGAGCAAACCTGTCCATCACTGAGTTAAGATACTCAGGCTATACAGGGGTTTCAGCCCAGAGTGAATATATTCAATAGATAATTAATACCTTAATGATAGAAGAGATCTGCTTACTAAACAAAATTCTGCATTGGGTAAACAAACAGTTTCTAGCTGTGATCACATAGAACTGTGGAGCAGCTTTGTCCCATCACACTTGTTACATGAGAATTCCAGAAAGCGCACAGATTTATTTTAAATATATTTAATTCAAATTTCAAAACAAAAAAAAAAATTAATTGCCACCTCTGGGGCAAATAAATCAGGTTACTGCTTGTGTGTATCATAGTAAAGTCTTTTCATTTCAGTCCCTATTTTTACTTGCTTATATATTTATGACATTTGTATCTTTCCAGAGAAACCTGCGGTGTGATACTAAAGGGGTGTTGTAATGTAATTTTGAACAGAATCCTTTTTGCTACTCATAGTCAGAAAAGTCAAATGCACTTATTCATCAAATCTTTTGCTCCTGTGAAATGCAAGACAAGAGAAGAAATACCAGTCTCTTCTGGCAGTTAAATGTTCATGCTTCCCCATTTCCTCCCACATGCTCAGTTACATCAGGACCAGAGATATAAACTTGATGCTTTCCAGTAGAGGGTGTCCGAAGCAGAAGTTTGGTCATTTTAACTTTTCTAAAATGTAGAATGGAGTAATTTTGTGATTCTCTGCCATGGCTTTTTTGGTCCCCCTCCACACTCACACTCCCTCTCCCTCTCCCCCCACTAATTCTTTTTTTATTTTATTTTTATGTTTTTATTTTATTTTTTTTTACCAGAGGAGAAAAATAGTGGGAAGAAAACCAAATTACCTTTAATTCAAGGTAAAAGGCACAATAGAAAGAGGACAAGAATTCAGTTTGTTGTTCTTACAGCCAAGTATCGTACAATAGACAAACTGACTATGGAAACTCTATCTGCCTACAGTGAGATGTATAATTCCCTTCAGAGAAAATATGGGCTGCTCTGTAGATCTAAAAAAATTCTCAGAATTTGGGAATAAAAGGCCGTGCTGCTGTTCCAGGACTGAGTGTACCACATGGCAATCACTTTGTTTTTCTTGAAATGTTAGTGAAGCAGAAAACAAACAAAAAAAATCACATACCATTAATAAAAGAATTTTTTTAATGTTAGTGTTTTTGTGATGGTTAGTGTTTTTGTGATGGCTAAAGTTATATGGCTTCATGAGCAACTGCTTTTTAAAGGGCAACCAGCATTGAAATCTTGTTAACTGACTAAAAATACATTAAATTATTTGAATGACTACATCCAATTTTGATATTTTATTGTAAGATGTTCCATGTGAACAAACACCTTTTTCTAGTCTTGTTAACCTCATAAGAGGTGTCTGTGTTGGTGGTGGTCCCTCTGGATAGAGTAACTGGCATGGTTGAAAATATTTTTCCTTATTTAAGACCAAAAAAAAAGTGTGGGGGAGGGAAGTGTAAAGACTTTTTCCTCTGAAAAAGGAAGAATAAACCCACACAGAAAGAAAAGTGCCCATCAGATTATGTTTTGGGGAAAACAGCTAAACTGTCTGTAAACAACATGTCAAATATGTTAAGAAGGAGGGAAAAAATCCAAATATAATCTGTTTCAGCAAAAGTAAACTTACATTGTTAGCTATAACATTCTTAAGGACTTTTCTTTTCCGTATTAAATTTGTTGTAAAAAACCCAGTACCTTGCCCCTCTCTTGCCAAAAGCCCGCAAGAAAACCCAAGACCCAACAGATATCTTATTCCCACTCAATGAATGCTTTTTAAACCAACCCTATATATTTTTGGGAGTCAAGTCTGGAAGAATAAAACCATCTAATTTTACTACATCCAAAATAAAAATACTTTGTTCTGTTTTAGACGACAGTGAATAAAATGGAATTGAAAAGCATATGTAAACAAGAGTAGTGATCACAAAGTATTGTTTGCTGTCCAAACAGGGAACTAGAGGACAAACTTGAGAATCATTCTGTGCAAATTACCAGCTGTAAGGAAAAGTGTTTTTTCTTGCTTTATACAATTCTTAAATTTCATGAGGAAGGAAAAGCTTCTTCAATGAAGTCTCTAACTGCAGTTGTGTTCAGTGATGGTGTTGGTATCAGTGGATCTGCAGCTGAGTGTGAGGCTCCTTGCTGATACAGTGGACATTTATAATGCAGATTCCAGTCTCTAGTGCTTTGCAGAATGTCTCCCACAGATATTTCACTTTTGCTTTTCCCTCTCTAAAATGCCCAAAATACACACTTGCAGTTTCTGGCTGGAAAACGCAATCAGCCAAGCTCTCACATGATCAGAGGTGATGAAGTCCCACTGGCCTCAACCAAGACATTCCTGTTTGTATTCACTGATGATCAAAAGTAGATGGAAAGTTTCTGATGCCAACGTGGACTTCTTTGTCTTTTTGTCTTCATTATCTATTGTATCGATACACTGAAACAAGCCTGGTTCTGGTGGTTCTAAAGAGGAAAAATGGCTCTGATTTTTGCCCTGACCTTGTTGCTTTGACCACATGTATACATACTGTTCTTTTCTGTCCTCATCTGTCTTTTCTTGAGATCATGGGAGAAAGGAAGATGCCTTTTCCACATGAGGCAAAGAGATTTTTTTGTTTTGCTTCCCACTATTTTCTTTGCTGTGTTTTGTTCTTTCACAGGTGAAAGAATCCCCTACTATCTGGGGGGATTTTAAGAAAATAATCCTCTAATATGGAAGTGTTTATGTTCTCATTAAGGGGTGAACATAACATTGATTTCCTGTACCCTCACCCAAAATCTAATTGCAAACTGTAGTGGCCAGAGATAAGTCTACTCACCAGGTTTAGTGCTGTTTTACTAGTTTAATTAGGCTTTAGGTTTAAGGTGTTTCATGAGAAGAAAAGGGCTTCTCAATAGTTGGGTTAAAAAGGCAGAGAGAAACAACAGCTGTAAGGGCACTTTCCCATGTACTTGAGCATGATTAAATGTAGCAGGGGGTTCTTCCTTCACTGAGTAAATTACCTTTGTCCCACGTGTATATTGATATAAACTTTAAACATTTGCCTTTGCAATATATCTCAGGCTGCTTCTCTTGCTGCTCAGGGTCAAGAGAGAAATTCATGAATGCTGACAGGAAACTCTCTAAGTATAAGGAATAGGTGTACAGTTTCTCAGATAAACAGAAGATTCAGATTGTCAAAACTCCTTGTGTGCTTACTTTTAAACAATGCACACAGCAAATAAAGCAACCTTTCTGCCAGATTTATATTACTGATTTAGATGACACATCATTTCTCTAGTGTCGTACATAGAAAAAATTTCTTGAAATATCTACTTCCCTCTACAGATTGTTTAATCCTGCTATGGTGATTCGGAAAAAAAAAAGACTGGTTTGGGTTATTTGTTACTATTTTAGAAACCTGATAGATCTGAATTTTCATGAAACTCTACCTGACACTGCCAGACACCACTCAAATGATAGTTACATCAAGGTGCCACAGGGTTTAATAAGAAGTCTGTGTGGTGTGTTTTTTTTTTTTTAATTTCAGTATAGGAATATGAGATCTGTTAATAAACTTTTCATTTTCTCTCCTAACTATCCCATCTCTATCCATCTTAAAGTATTTTTCTTCTCTGTAGCTTTACGACAGATTTAAGACCCCAGCGGAAGCATAAGACATAAATAAATTAATACATGATCTACTTAATCCAAATGTAATTTGTTAAAATTTGTTCAAAATTTTGTCTAACAGGCATATATATATATTAAAATAATCCAGATATTATCCCTTCTATCTAGAATTTCTTTAAACTATTTGGGACTGCTAAATGTTGGATATTTATTAAATAGAGTATCAATATATTTCTATGTTTATAGTTTTCTAATATTGAAACAAATACAAAGTTTTCTTGTTTTAATATCAAGCTGACATAAATTTGTGATGTGCTTTTCAGTCAAGCTGAAGATATTTTCTTCAACCCTGTTCTCATAAAAACATGACTAACAGTTATAAAGAAAATATAATGGTTCAAACATTTAGACACTAAAACTTTTAGACACTAAAATTGGTGTGTAAGCTTTTAGACATTAAAATGAGACCAAACCTAACTCTAACAGCACACCTCTGGGTGCATCCATTCAGCCTATGCCTTAGTAAGTGTGCTTCCCAGATTTCACAGAATCACAAAATGGAAGGTTGGAAGGGACCACAGTGGGATCATCTCGCCCAATCTCCCTGTTCGAGCAGGGCCATCCCAGAGCACATGGCACAGGATTGTGTCCAGATGGTTCTAGAATATCTCCAGGGATGGAGACTCCACAACCTCTGGGCTTCTCTATGGAAGCAAGAGCAAGGTGGCATTTAGGCCTGTGAGGCTGTGCCATGTGGTGACAATTCACCCCACAGAAGTCTGACTAGCAGGAACTCCTGGCATGGCTCTCATGCCACCACCAATCTACATTGGATCCTGGAATATCTTAAATGATCTTTACTCAACAGCAAGCTTTTTATCTCCATTTCTGACTCAGAAGTACTTCAATGAATATCCTTGTTCATTAACTACACACTAGTTTTAAAGATTTGTTCCATTTAGCCACTCTTTAAGCATGCTATTTCTAGCTCGTGCTCTGAATGCACTATTTGATAATGATGGTGAGCAAGTAACTTCAGTCACATCACTAATAATCATCTTAACCAATCTATTGTGCAGCTGAACAGATGGAGTTAATGCAGAATGCAGAGGGGTTTAGAAGCAGTTCCCCTATCAGAAAAATGTAAGGCCAATGTACATTGATTCAGATATAAAAAAATAAAAAGGCAAATTGCTGATCTGAACAGAAATATATGCCAGTCAGAATCAATATTGGCCTCAATGAGATTTATTTTGTTGGAGAAAAGGGTCTAATATTCAGGAGACACTTGATCTGTGGTAGTTGTTGAGTATTGTTTATTCTGGCAGTTGAATTGTTGGGCTGAAGCAGGGAGGGTTTATTAGCCCTGCCTTGGGCATCGAACTATTAGATTTCATGTGATTTCAGCAGGTTTCTAGGAAATATTTTATACCTTTATGAGAAAATTTGAAATTTTGGGCACTGGGAAACTACACGAGCATTCTATTTTTCATAGCATTTTCCAAATAGTGCTTAGTTCCTTGTGACCATAATGTTTTTATTATGATAAGCATTATTTGTCCCTCTGTACTGTTGGTGCTCATATTCTTTTTAAGGATAATATAAGAATGAGTTCTGATATGAGGTACTGCATAACGATGTTAAAAATAAAAAGGGGAGGGAATGGTGGAGAGCTGCCTCAGACAGATGAAAAATGCCCAGTTGTCAAGGAAAATATATTCCCCAGTGTCATTTCATGCTCTGCAGGGGTCTGTTTTCTTGAGTCCAGTGCAAATGCATAATCTCAAGAAAGCCATTTTCTGCTTAATGTGGAAAAGAAGAATAAAGCAATTTTTTTATTCTACTTTTATACAATCTTGTCAGAAAAGAGAGGTGGGTGAAGAATTACAATCTTTAGAGATGCCATCAAAGCTCCCTAAACACAAACCTTATAAACCCCAGTCTGAAATCATGTCAAATTTCACAAATTAAGCAAGACTGGATTCTGCTTTGGACACCTCCAAGGAAAACCCAGGACACAATAGGAACTAACGTGAACAATTCCTTAAGCAGATCTCTTTTTTTCCTCTGAGTGAACAGTGATGAGATGAATATGGAGAAAGTATGCAAGCCCTCCCTTCCATTCCCTGGAAGAGGTTCTCTACCAACCTTTTCACCTCACCAAAATTAACGCTTGCTCTGACCTATTTTCATATTTTTTATTCCTTGTGCTCTGTGCCAGAGAGCAGGCACAGAGCAACACTGAGAGTTCATGCACCCGCCTGCAAAGAGATGGAATGTGATGCAAGAACAAGCTAAGACAGGAGAATTGATCTCTTCAATATCCCAGTGGCCAGCACATAGTGTTCAGTTCCTAAATGAGTCTAAACAAAAGGTCCTGTGCCCTTTGAAAAGCCGTGGGGTTATTCTTCCTTGCCTACAGCTCCCGCTCTGGAGGACCACAGGTCTCCTGTAGGTTTTGTGTGATACCTGCCAGGTCTCTGTGGTTGCTGGGGGTACTCCAGGGCATCTCAAATGGCACTAGGCAGCTATAATTAGGCAACTTGATCAAGCCCTTAGTTCCTGGGACTGCTTTGCCAAATATCTAATTTTAGCTGTCAGTGATGCCATGAGTGGACATTTCAGATGCTGCAGAAAATGAGAATTGTCACCATATGACTCACCGAATCTGCCAACCCAAATGAAGTGCTCAGCAAAGCATGAAAAATCCAAAGACCAGAACCTGCAAATGGGAGTGTACCCCTGCAAATGAACTTATTCTTGGCTAGTCACTTTGCTTGCATTGGATTTTGTGTATCGAAGGGGAAAGTGATGTGCAATAGTAAAAGCAAATGAACCCAAGGAGACAAAAAATACCCCAAACCCTAAAAACAACAAAGAGCCTTCCTGAGATTAATTACTGTAGACATTAACATCACTGAATATTTTGCTAAATCCTAAAGGAGTACAAATCTCACTAAATGAAATCCTACAAATGATTTATTTTATTATAGGTCAATCTAAATCTAAAAGTTTTGTTAAATAAAGTCTATACGAAACTGTTACATAACAATAATAACATAACAGTAATTTTCCTGCAGTACTTCATGATAGTAAACTACCTTTCCAGGATGGGTGAGGATTGAGGTAGTCACAGTATTGATTTTAAGAAGCTGCCTTGATAGTACTCTGCTGATCACTTCCAGAATGCACAAATAGTAATCTTTGGAATATTTCTCAATGTGGTTAAAAAAATCACCTTTCACATCTGTATCTGCTCTTAAATGACATAAATGTAAAAATAACAGTATTCCTGCAACTGTAAAGAAGACAAATGCATAGTCTCTAAGAAATGGCATCTAAGAAAAATCCTCACTCTTTCCTATTGATGCAACAGTTAAAATATTTTCATGCTATACTCCATCCCCATATGGTTTTCTTCATTGTTGTTTTCTCAGTTGATGGAGGAAAATTCCCTAGACACATTTTACATAATCGTTTGTGTGGTTGCTGTTGCTTACATTTGCTTTGTCAGTTGTGGATAGTTCTGATTTCCAACTATTTTGTTAGGAGTGTTCAGAATGCTTAAAAATACTGGAATAAAGTATATTTAATACAACCACTCACAGAGCTAGAATTCATACCTCAACACTTCTTTCAGCACCTAGCTCTGTCTCATGTAAATATCTTTGCTGTTTTCTTTTGCTTACTTTATCAGTTTTTGGGGTTTGTTGGGTGTTTTTTTGGTAATTTTTAGAAATTATTTTGATACTTGCTGAAGATACAAGTTCACCACTGTTTTTGTTAGAAAATTGCTTTTGTCCCCTTTGAGGCAACACAGGCTGTTGAAAGGAGCCCAGGCTCTAGACCCAGGAAATGTAATGTTCCCCTGCAGTTTGGTTGAAAATATTTTTCTCATTAGTTCATAAAAGAATTCCATAGCATCCTACAAGTACTAGCAGTTAACCTCAGTATTTCAATGGGGGAACATTTGCTTTACAGTTTAGGAGACTAAGGTGGAATGAAGTTAGATGAGGAGCATTACTGGGATTGGCACTCATGTTTCTTCTTACCTACCACCTCACTAAATGGACCAGAATATATTACTCACCCATTTTTTTTTTTTTTTCTGGAGGGTTTTACCCCCCTAGGCAGAACGATGCAGTAATACTTGCCATTGGCCTTCCTGATGTTTTGAAACTATTTTCAGTTCTAAATCCGTGTGCATAGAGACAATTGCCTGAGGTAGAGATGATAATGGCTCCCCACGTGGATCACCCTGAAGCACTTGGGATCTTTTTCCCCCAACATCTTTGATCTCTCACTTTGAAAGTCAAAGTACAGAGTCCAAAATCAAATGAAATCTGACCTGGTCAGTGAAGTATTTTTTCAATAGACCTGTGGAAGCCTCCACAAGTTTGATCTATGACTAAAAAAACTTACACAGGTTTTTTGATTTATTTCTTTGTTTGTTTGTTCTTTAATTCCAAAAGACTGATGTTGGACATATTAGAGGTGACACAAGGGTGAGTGTTTCTTAAGCATATGCTCTGCAAAGATCTATTCAAAACATTAATCTTTTAAAACTCCAAGTATCCTGTCTTGTAATAAAATAAGATGCCAAATCTCATCAGGGAAGTTCTTTTATTTAGACTTTCTTCATTTGCTGAAAAATTACTAGGGGAAAACTTCCTGAAAGTCAAACCAAAAGCAATAGATTGTGCCTGTAAGAAATCATAAAGTTCATTATGTACACAACGATGTGGCAGAGGAGAAGAGCTGAATTTTTAGTAGCGCTGGGTGAAAATTAAAGTAATCCTGGGTAAGTAATATGTTGCAAAGTGATAGTTCACTGTGTTTGAAACTCATTTGAATTCAGCACTGATGATAAGTGAGATCTTAACAGAACATTTTAGAGTGTCTTTTCAAGTCTGTAGTCTGTAGGAGAGAAAGATTTTTATTTTATACCTGTATAAAACAAACAGAAAAGGTTTTTTTCCCCTTTTTTTATAGGATGAATTTAGAATACTTGTCCAGTTTTATGTGTTCCCATAATAACCCTTTGCTGGGGAAATAGTTTGTCAATTATTCCTGTTTTTCAATTCAGACTTTTACATTCTGCTTTTAACACAAAGAAGGTGAGAAGTAAAACTAATTTCCCAAGTGATTTTGTTTTTCCTCATAATGAGAAATGCAATTTGTAGTGTTTCAGATGATGGACAAATCACCTGCAGATTTAAACAACAAATTTCCATTTTCCATTAATATGACAGTTCATTCCAGTTGAAGAGACACTTTTCCCTGCTTATGTGGACATCCTGCCATACAAAAAGGAGATGCTGTACTTGGGAGGGTACTGGGGTTTCTTGTTTGATTTTGTTTTTTAAACTACTTATAATGAGCTGTAGTCACCTATCAGCATTAATTTCAGGGTACAGAAGGAGAAGGCCTTTCTATTTGAGCTCTATTTGTTGTAAATAAGCAGCAAACTGAGAGAGCTACATAAGCCACCCACAAGCACAATTGTAGTTTCAAATCTAAGTAAACATTGGAAGGGAACAGTGCCCAGAACTTGATTCCATATGAAATTTAAGGTATTTCTAAGTGTTTCTGCCAGTGGTTTACCATCCTAAAACCAGCAAATTATCTTCCTGAATTTCTAATAGACATAGGAAAAAAAAAAAGTGAATCATTTTTTTTTTTTGTGAAGAGGAGTTCAAAAAAGTAACCTTAGTTTTGCCTGCTGTTCACTAGTAGTGTCATGACAGAGTAACAGTTTTAACCAGCTTTTAAAATAGTGGTCTCCAGTATAACTCCCTAAATAGGTACATTAACATTTTATCTACCCTTCACTTTCATGCAAATAGTATGGATCTGCCAGTTTTTGCTTCAGACATTTTCTTTCCATTTTGAGGCATTTTCCCACGATATACTTCAAAGTGCAGAGCTGAAGGAGTGTGGATTTGGCTTGGGTAATCTGGACAGGATTGGAAGTTTCTGCCAGTGAAGGGACAGGAACAATTGGTTTGCTGATGTAGTGGCTTTGTCATCTCCTGTGCTTGGACTCCCCAGTTCTCTCCAAAAGTTTGAGGTTCATAAAGAAGATTGTGGTTGTATCTCAAAATGTTACCTCAAAGATAGCCTGCTTATCTGGTGAGAAATTACCCTGAGGTTGCTGTTGTGGTTTGTTTTCATAAATGCAGATCCAGGGTCCCCAAGGCCCTTGCTGGGCTGAAGCAGAAAAGAGCAGAAGAGGTGATGCAGGCCACAAGACAATGATGGGCTGGCAGTAAAAGCAGCACACAGGCAGGGCGACAGGAGTAATGCAAAGAAGCCACGCAAGGTGTTGGCTGAGGTTACAGGCAACTTGTGACACAGGAACATAAAACGAGCAAAACCCATTTCGTTACCCAGTTATCTTTTCTCATCAGTGGCAATACAGTTGTCTTAAGACATGGTATGGAGCAAGGTAAACTTGCAGGGCTGGACACTGCTACTCTCCCAGCCTCCAAGAGCTTGCAGCTGACACGCTTTCTGAGACAGGAGTGTTGTTTCTTTTTAAACTATCAATGTTTCTGGAGGAATCGCAGCAGTTCTAGGGGAAAATAGGAAAAGCAATTGTTCTCGGTGGTTTTTAGGGAGAACTCCTCCCTCAGGCAGTTCCTGGGAGGGACAGTCTGAGGAAAATTTATTTTCAACAATTTAATGCACAACTAGTGGGGACCAAGATTAGAATTCCAAGTAGGAGTTGGCTTACTGGTGCAAAATGAGAAAGAATATTTAATTGTTGCATGTGAGAGTAAGGATATCCGTAAAAAGAGAGATTACTGTTATTTCTGGTGTAATTACATTATTCTCTTGCCTGTGCTCAGATGCCTTTTTTTTTCTGTAGTGTTTGAAGTGGAAGAAACACTGGCCCAAGGACTAAAAACTGTAATACCCATTAGTGGCACTGAAACAGAAGTCAAGATACATGTGGGCTGAAGGGTTAAGAATTGAGTAGCTAAGAGGGTAGAAGGGCTCAAGTGCTTTCTGAGGTTTTACTGAAGTGCTGCCAACTGACTTGAAACCTCTCATCTGAACAAACACTTGAACTGAAAATATTTCTGTATTTTCCCAGAGAAGTATTTCATTAGTCATCAATAACTCTTGGGGTTATGTACAACCACATTCACAGGTGTTAAGAAATAGCTTGAAATCTGAGAAATCATTATTAAAAAAAAATAGAAAGTAGAATTTGATATTTTTTTTAAATGTGCTTATGCCCTTGTTATATTCTGAATAAAATTGAAATATAGCAAAGTCCTTGGTTTTTGGATAAAGAGCTAGATGTAATTTTGATTATACCATCAGAATGCCTGCCTGAGTTGTCAAAGTATTAAGACCTGTGTCACATTAAGTAAACATTGTCCAGTGTATCTGTTATCTTCCTTTCTTTTTGGGGCAGTGTAATATTTTGTGAGATGGAAAACTGGTGGATGACATGTCCATGCTGGTGGACATGTCAGGGAAAACTATTTTTAACGTTTAAATTGTAGGGAAAGTAATTAATAAATTTCAAAATTAGAATTATATATAAAATAATTAATGCTCAACTTGTCTATTAATTATAGATTATAGTTACTTTATACGGGGCAAATTTTGGTTATATGACTTTTGCAAAACAGGTCTCATATTCTGATCATCATTTTGCTCCTTGGCAGATAATAATCTTTCCTTCCTGGACACTGGCAAGTTCTGTATTTCCATCAGTTCTGAAATGTTGGGTTAGCTTTTTTCACAACCTGAAATGTGTGTAGCTGGACATCCTGAGGCTTCAGGAGCAAGCAAGGGCAATTCAGCCGTAATGACCCAACGCAGGTGCTGTGGAGAGAAGTTCTTGGCCCTGCAGGTGGATATGCAGGAGCAGCTAGACAGGCTCAGGCCAGGCCAGAGGCGGAGGACAGGCTGTTAATAGTGACAATATGCAGTGGCATTTCCAGTAAAACAGTTTTCTGCCTTTGGCAGTGTCTGACTTCCTTATCCCAATTACATGCAAATCATAGTATTTGGTAACTGTTAACGGCCTGAAGATTTTTCTAATTTCCCATGATTCTGGTCTATTTGCTGTCTTCTAGCAATGCTTATTTGTACTTGCTGAGAAAAACCAGTATTTTAGTGGGTTTAAACCTGTTGCCTGAATTGGAAGTTAGGTATTTTTGATGTCTTGCAGTGGTCTGACTGCTGTTAAGATGGGCAGAGGACATGTTTTCACAGAGCACAGAGAACTATTTTGTCCTTTTCCACAGGCAAAATGTAGGATTTTTTCTGGTAACTGTGTAATTGTGAGCTGTCTCTGCTCTCTCTCTAGCCAGCTTTACTGGTTGGGGGTGAATCCCAGAGCCTTGGATCGCAATTTAGGAGATTTAATAAAATATTTCACTAGAATAATAGCAGGATCATTTATTTTTAGCACAGTGTAGCTAGTGAATTTATTTTGAGATGCTATTTATAGACTGTTTAATTTTTTTCTGCGAGACACAGCTTGAATTTATACTCATTGCTCTGTAGCAATTATTAAAGTTTGTTTTGTATAATCTTAGCTATAAGCTTATAATCAGCTAAAAGAAACAATGATTTTATATAGCTTCTGAAGTTTCAAATGATTTTTTTTGGCTAGTGGCTGTCTGCTGTTAAATCACTTCAAGGTGTGGTATGATCCTTAGGTATGGCAAATACAGGATTTTTTTGGAAAAGAGATCGTTTGGAGAGTGGTTGGAAGGTGGACTATACAGAAATATAACTTGCATGAAATTTGTGATTAAATAAAATCAATTACTCTCTTCAGGAAAGATGAAACTACATTACTCTTGGTGGTCCATTTAAATGACCATTCCTGAGCAAAGTCTTCTTTATGAAATTTCTTAGGGGCAAGAGCAATGGGAGTAATTGAGGAGCATGAAATATTCCTTCTGAGAATTGGTTACTTTAGCAGCTACCTGGGAGGAAAGATGGAAACTATGTGTTCATCAGGTTTCTGTGTCACCAGATTTCTGTGAATTTATTGGTTTAAGCTGTGGGAGGGGGAGATGAGAATTTACATCATGCAGCTTCTCCAAAATGGAAGCTAAAGATTTTAAATATGAATCAAAAGGACTCACAGGTCCTCAACTCTGCCACATTACAAAGTGTAAAAGAGAATCCTTTTTTTCCAAGGAAACCTTTCTACCATATAGATATATTGTCCTTAAATTTGAGCAATCTATGCATGAGGCAGGAGCCAGCCACTGTCAATCAGCTGGTTTTCACTTTCCTGCTGCTGTGCAAGGCAGCCAGCAGGAATTTAGCAAGATCTGGCTGCTCAGCATCTGACCTCGCCTTGCATGAGGCAGGCTTGTAGGATTTCATTTCAGACTCCAGCTCCTGCTATCTCAGTGCTTACAAGAGGGTAGGGAGGGAGAGGGTTTGAAGAGCAATGATCATGATTTGGGAAATCAGGCAAGAGTCTGATAGGAGAACAGAGGAGGATGTAGGAACGCCAAGTTTCTCTTTTATGGGATCTAAGCATGTTGAGATCTCCTTAAATTGACCTTAAATGTCAATGTCATCTCCTTTATGTCATCTCCTTTATGACCTTAAATTTAAGGTCATACTTGGCCTCTTAAAATAGTTGTATACACGTACAAAAAATAAAATAATGGTCTCTTTATATCTAGGTGGAGTTTGGAATTTTTCTTTTACTAAATAATTTGAAACAGCTCTTCTGGTTTTGATGGAGTAGCACTGTACTAATACATCTGAGTTCAGGATCTGACCCCAGCAGTATGATGAAATGATCTTCCTGTCGAAGCATAGCATACATCACCACCTGGTGATTTCTGGCTTTTGGTGAGAAGGAAATTGGGCTAACACTGTGCCTGCAGTGAGAGGGATGCTAGTCTGACTGACCCAATATTGATGCAGTCTTTTCAAGTTTAGCTTCTGTGTTACCTTGAAATCTTTGGAGAGTTTTCAGCCTTTGTTTCCTGTTAGAAATCCTTGGAATAGCTGTTATGTGCCGTCTCAAGGGATAAGAAAACAAATCCAACTTCCAGTCTTACCTTTGCTTGTGTTTCACAAAAGCTGTGGCCTTCATCCCACAGGAAGGAACACATGCAGAGTCATTATTTCCTTACTTGAAAGATGAACTACATATTACTGATGTATTTTTTTTTCCTTCCTAATTTTCAGTTCACATGCACATCTTCTGTTTTGATCAGTCTGACAAGTTGAAATGCAACCTGAACGGTGGTGGTTTTTTCAGATTTGAATAGAACAGAGCACTTATGTAAATATTCCCATATTACACACATATTCAAACCTTTTACCTGACTCGGGTGCTTATTGCTTTTATAACCTTTCTGGCCAGCCATTACAAGGGCCTGGTGATTTTATATATTCCTTTTCTACGTGATTCAGGTAATCCTCCATTGCTGCAAAAATGTCAACATTTATCGATGAGAGAGACTTGAGGAAAAGTAACTTAAAATGAAATCAGAAAGGGGCTTTCTGTGGAAACAGTTGTGGTTGTAGCATTATACCTGCCCAGCGGTCCAATTACCTCATCAATGAGTGAAATACACTCTGAGAAAAATAGTGGAGATTAATATACACAGCCAGTGTCTGAAGATCAATATAGCCTTGGATACATCTCAGATTTATTAGAAGTGTGGATAGCTCTATGGATGTAAAAGGAGTTTGGGAGAGAGAGAGAAATGTATCCATAGCAAATTTGGATAAGCAAATTTGATCGTCAATGCTTAAGAAGAGACAATTCAAAATGGGTTAATTGTCTTATAGTGCCAAGATGCCAAACATTAAAGATTTGGTGTCTTTGGGGGATTTCTAATTGAACATTTCTCCATAATGGAGGAAGAACCAAAAATAGTCAATTTTTATGTCCTAGTAAAGTTCTTAGTCTCAGGAGCTTCTGCATCAGAAATACTATCATGTCAAGAAATAAATGAGAACTATCAGCTGAGGGTAAAGTAAAACAAACCACAAAATCTCACAACAGGGCTGTGTATTTTTGCTGCACTTGTAATGACAATATGGAAAAGAAAATCTAGTAACAGTTGCCACCCTGACTAAGGTATTTTATCCATACTCTGAGATAAACAGACAAGAAAATGTTTCAGGGGCTGAGGCTAATAATAATACAGTTCTATTATGCTCTGCCTTTAACACTGTGCATTGGTTTTTACATAGTTCAGCATAATGAAAGCAGGAACAAAACAATATGTGTTGGCTGTCCGGTGTGAAAACACAGCTGACACGTTAGCCAGACACCTTACAAAGGAAAAACAGCCCCAAAGGTTTAGCAAAAATCTCAGAAGATGTCGCTGCTAATTTGCACAAAGGAAAACAGCAACAAAATGTCTTCCTCAGGGAAGATGTCCCCGCGTTGTCCCAGGACAACAGCAGAGAATCTGTTGTCTTTGAAAAACAGATGCTATGCAGGGAAGATGAAAGACAACTGGGAAGGCTGACCAGACTGAAAAATTATGCAATCATACATTGCTGCAATATGGAAGTCAAATGCATTTACATTTTCTGGCTAATAGGGGAAGCTTTACAGTAAACAAGAAAGTCATGGAAAAGGAAAAAAAGCACCCTTTTCTTCCTTGGTAATTCTGTGCATTAGGCAGAGCAGACTATTCCACTGTTTTCACTGAGAAGAAGGACAGCAAGGGCAGTCCAGTCACAGAAGATTGCTGATTTGTGCAGGGTTGCAAAAATAATGGCAAGTCTGAAACTGAGCTGGAATTTGTGTGGCTTGAATTCATCTCTAGTTTCAGTCAACAGGGACTGTGCCCTTCTCAGCATCATTCAGCGGCTAAGCCTGCAGTGATTCCAGTTGGTGTTATTTTCCCGTCCCTGTCATTTTAGGATTTTGCAACCATGGTTCTGTTTTGTGCTAATGTTCATTAACCCCCCTCTTGGATAATATGAGTTCTTAAAAGGTGAAGCTTGTTACACATTTAGACAGATCCTAACTATTGATTAACACACTTGTGTACTAGAGGAAGTCTGTCACATTGCAAGCATACTGCAGGCTGAATAATCTGCTTTCTGACTGAGTGACCCCTTCATCCTCTGCCTTTGTTATTTATCAGACATCTTAATTTTCTCTTAAGATAGGATGGATGACTGCCTTTAAACCTGGAAGAGTGTAGGATCCTGCAAAAAAGCTAGCATGAACAAACAGGAAAATCTACTACCTTTTCCCTTTCCAGCACTTAGGGTTTTCAGTTCAACATAGATTAATATTGAGTCAAAACCTCTGCAGATCTGTTTCTTTCCAAGCCAGCTCCTTGCCAGCATCTCCATTTGAACCATTAAACTTTGGCTCCATATTTCTCTCTGACCACTATCATGTTAGCTAGGAGAATTAAACATCCTTCTCTATTTTCTTCAAAACTGTCCCTAGAAGATTTTGTCTAAGACTGTCTTTCCTCTCTTGCCCTAGTAGGAAATCATCCATCTTACATTTCATTCTGGCACAAAATATATACAAGTTCTTTTATCTGGGTTAAAATGAAGTTTGTTTACAGATGAAGTAACATCTTTCCATTCAGGTGAACTATAAACTTTGCCAGGTTTACCAAAGCTGTTACCAAAGTAACTAAGAATAATTACCAGTTTTTACTTGTAGTCCCTCTAATTTCTTGATTTCGAGGCTGTTTTGGAGACCTGGTCCTGATGGAGACTATGATGCACTTGCAGGGAATCCTATTTAATGCGAAGCCAAAGCACTAGGGAAGCTGTAACTGTGTACACAAAGCCTTGCCCAGTATGGCACCACTCTTTGGGGTGGTGTTGACTATGGTGGTGTGTGTTTGAGCAGTTAGACCACAGCTGACCTCACTGAAATCTTAAGCTCAGTTTTCTCAGATTGATGCACAGGAACGAGGTCATCTAAATCAAAAGCAAATTTAAGTCAGTTCTGTCTGGTCAGTGTCCAGAGCTGTGACAAGCACAAAGAACATACAATGAGTATTCTGTGAGACAGCCAGAATTTCTGGAGCTCTTTGCTGGCCAGCCTAGGTACCTTTCTGGCATAATGTGGCCTCAAAATGCAAGGCAAAAAGTGGGCCTTGGGCTTCTGATGTCTGAATATAAGTGTTTCTCCTTAATATCATACAATACATGAAAGGAAGCATCAGGAAGGAAATATACCCTGTAGCATCATTCTCAAGGGAAGGTATACTTCCACAAAATGAAAATAAATGAGTTGGTATTATGATAGTCTAATACTGTGATGT
This sequence comes from Phylloscopus trochilus trochilus, assembly GCA_016584745.2. NCBI lineage: Eukaryota > Metazoa > Chordata > Aves > Passeriformes > Phylloscopidae > Phylloscopus > Phylloscopus trochilus. Next base: position 40,363,182 of record WQNJ02000546.1, read on the forward strand.
TATGTACAACAGATGCACTTTTCTGCTAAGGGTTTAATCCCTTCAGGCCCATTAAGCAAGGGGAAAAGTTTAGAAGGGATGCTGTTAAAAGAAGACATTAATGCACCTTTAAAAGAAAGTAGTTGGAGCACAAATCCCAGGAGAAATATAGTACAAAATAGTGAATGAAATATTTATGCTTTCCACTGAAGTTGAGTTTATGCACTTGAGGGAGAAGCCCTGATGAGTTGGTCTTCCCCTTTGTTCTGTATCTATTTTTCCAACTGCTCAGACACAGCTGTTGGTTTCACAGTCACTCTCAGGTTGATTAGATTAGAAATCATAAGCCTGTCTGCTCAGCATGGCCAATGACACACAGGAAGTTTGGAATGCATTCTAAGCGTGTAGTTTGGGTAAAGGAGATTTCTTTTTGTGTGCTTCCAGACATAAATTGGTTCTTCAGGATTTAGTGTGATTGGACCAACTTTCCTGTCTTATTCTGAGCAAAACAATTTAATACATGATATAAAGCTTGTATATGTTCATGTGAAATCTCACTTAAGGGCTAAATATGCTGCAAGGTTCACTGACTTATCCAAGGCCCATGACTCCCACATTTATATATCATTGCTTTTAATTGCATTTATTCACCATGAAACAAAACTGCATAATAAAAAAGCTGTGAAAGTTTTTGGAGGGAGATTTTCCAAAACAGATGGAGGAGCAAAGTGCTGAATTGGACTTCGTGCTTTCTAGAACCCTTTTTTTCTCTTTAGACCTTGACACTAAGATTTCTTGTACAGGAACATTGTGCTTTTAAAGAAATTAGTTATGGTTACTCGAAGAACAATTTTTATTTTCAAATAGCTTCTGAAAGAAGAGCAAAACTCAAATGCAATTTAGTGCCTTGTATTCTGCAGGAGGGTTCCAATGTTTTCTCTACATGGTTAATTTCTTTCTAGAGGGTCTTTTCCAAATGCTGCCCTCCTATTCAGTCTCATTTATGTTACCTACTGCCATTCATCTACCTACATCCCTCAATGCAGCTATGTCAGTTGCCTAACTGCAAAAAATGAAGAAAAGGTGGTGGTGTGTTGTTTGGTATTGGTTTATTTTTGGGTTGGTTGGCTGGTTGAAGTTTTTGTTTATGTGGGTTTTTTTTTCTTTTAATTTTTTTCTTTCATTTCTTTTTTTTTTTGGGTTGGTTGAACTTTCTTTTTTTTTTCTTTTTTTTTTTTTGGGGGGGGGGCATGGTTGAGTTTTTTAAACTTTAATGTACTGCAATTTGTAATTATGTCCTTTGATATAAAGGGTAAAATGACCTTGCCATTGTCCCTCTTGTGTTTCCTCTTCCTGAACTTTTTTTAATCTCACAGTTCCATGATCTAATATAACACCTTCATCTGTGTTTTCCATAGCTTTTCATTCAAATACACAGATCTCTTGGGCATTCACATTAGCTTTTACATACAGAACATTTAATACTCTTGGGATTGGGTTTGTTTTTGTGGGGGTTTTTATGTTTTTTTTTTCTTAGAATTAGCTTTTTTCAGGGTTTTTTATATTTATTTCAATAAATATAAATAGATTTTTTTAGCAGTTTAGATAAATCTGACGGTGCAAAGCATATTTCAAAATCTCTGAAATTATTAAGCATCTAAATGAATTGTCCTCAAATACTTTTACAAGAAGCAGCAGTAGCAATCTTTATGCATGTTTTTGTCAGTACTTAAAAGTATGTAAGAATAAGCTGGAATGGACTTATTCCAGAAAATAAGAAATTATTAGGGAAGATAATTTGCACAGAAAGTCTAAAAATTGTGGCCCTCAGGAGTAGTTTTTGAAGATGATTGGGGTATACTGAATTACATTTTTATTTGTAGTGTCAAGTCAAGAGCATATGTAAGAGTGAAAACCGTTCCTTGAGAACTGTCAAATCGGATCTTTCTTGGTTTTGCTGCATTAATGAGTAATCGATACATAAGGAAAGGAAACGTAGTAATTTCCCCTTGAAAAGATCTTCTACTCAGCATTTCAATAATATTTAATTCTTATGGAGCCTTTTGCTCCCTCAGAATATGTTAAAGCTGAGAACTTATTCAATCCCTCCCTGTTAATTTTCCTAGCACTTCACTGAGAGTGGCAGTTACACACTCCTATTTCTGTCCAGGAGGGAGGATAGGGCGTGTTGCTTCGGCTGCTTCATTAACTTTTTTGTGGACAGGAAAAAGGGGCACAGTTGGATCCCATTTTAGAACTAAGGATTTCCTGATTTTCAGTCTTCTGTTTACACAACTGCATTGTCCTGCTCTGACTTGAATTAAGTATTCCCTGGCTTAAGGGACTGAGGTGTGGTAGATGTAATCAAGATATCCAAGCTTGCCTATCTCCAGTAGGCACACTGGGGCATTGTTAGTTGTTGTTACCTTGTGCTTCCTGCAAATCTTTTGGTGTTGTCCAAATGGATCTCCTAGTCATGAATCCGTTGCCTGCTTGTTAATTTAGGACACTGGATTTTCCCCATAATTTTAAATCCAAATGCCATGAAACACTGAGCTTTGTTACTTCTTTTACTGTATTGAACTAAAAGGTGCTTTGAGACACCTGCCAGTGATGTATTGTAAGGATAAGGTAGCATTTTTTTTTGCTTGTTTGTTTGTTTTTTGTTTACTTCTTAGAACTTTTTCTTTTCTGGTATTAAGGATGCTTTTTCAGGGTGGAACACAGGGAATTTATTGTGTAACACCTGTTAACAAAAGAGGAACTTGATTAATTTCCCACTCATGGTGCTGAGACTGTTCCCCTTTGTTGTCATTTTCTCAGGGTTATTACTCATTACCCTTATTCATTCTGCTTTGATAGAGGTAAATAGCTTTTAATTCCCCCTGCCCCCAAACCTTCTTAAAGTTTCCTTTGACAGCTTGTTGTAATTATGCCCCTCATTGAGGACACATTCATTATTCTCTGTTGCCCTGAACAAGATTATTTAAGGCTCATTTTGGATTTACTCTGTGCATGTGTCCTGAATGTATTTCCCTGAAAAATAGAAAATAGCAATATAAAGGTAGTGTGAGATGCTGTTAAATGTGTTACTGATCACAGCTTGTATAGTTGGAGGTATTTCAGTGAACATGAGCAATGTCCTTGTCATTACATGACAAAAAAAAAAAAAAAAAAAAAGAGAGAAAAAAAAAAAGTCAGAAGGATACAAGCAAGAAACTATCAAAGCTTTCTATACAACCTGTTATTGAGTAATTGTTACATACAGTAAGCTTTTGTTACATACAGTGTATGTAACGAAATTACATGAGTAATTGTTACATACAGTGTTGAGCTGTCACTGTATCCTCAGCTTTAATAAAGTATGAGCCAGTATTAGGGGCAGGTTTTTGCTGTATCAGCAATCTTCTTTCGCATGTATCCGATGGCATTATGGATGTTATTCATAATGTTATGATATTGCAATGTGACAATTAGTACATCCTCACTTTCTTCACTTCATCTCCCCAGACATAACTTACTTGCCAGAATTCACAAGTTCTTGGGTGTCAGGATTCTTGATTTGCCACAGCCTTATTGTTACTGAGCCATCTCAGTGCCGAGGCATTTAACAAATAGCTCAGGCCGTTCCTGAGAAGCCCTGGCTCTTAATTTCATGTCTTCTTTCCTTTCCCTTAGAAAAGGATCCTGCTTGGTAAGGCTTCTGCTCCTAACTGCTAAGGCTGTTAATTCTTTGACATATCAAACAGCAGGAGCAGTTCCAGAAACATACCTTTGCCCTTAAATGAACTTGAATTCACCTAGGCGGCTATAATACATGATGACTCCCATCCAGGAAAAAAAAAAAAAAATTAAAAATCCTCTTTAACTACCAAACTATCACAGTAGCTATGGACTTCCTTTTATAGATTATATGTAAGTGATCACATTTGAATTATCAGCTCTTGTAGTACCTGCAGTCCCAGGTTTTTTAGCTGCATTGCACCTCAATGCTTTTTATTTGGAGACAGCAGATCTCTTTTGCTTGTGTCCTTGACTTTGTCTTATTGCCTGCTCCCTTTTATATTAGGAATTGCAATTTTTTTTTTATTTTTGGTATTCTAACAATCTTAGACTATTTTGTAGCAGTCTGATTCATTAAGGTGTTGGCATTTCTCGTTATATGAAGATAGTAACGATGCAAGGAATGCTATAGAGATTTAAGGATAACAGTACTTTACAGATGAATAATGAACACTAGTTCCTGGCTTATCATCAAGAGTATCTTCTGTTATACCTTCCCAATATTAAACTCTTTGGTTTATGGCAAACATATTCCTGATGGGGTGAATTTTCAGACTTGGACTCTGTTTTGCCCATAAATGATCCATAGAGAAATGACTGCACATGCATAGCTTTTTAATGGGATATATTAAGTTAAAGTAAAGAAAAAATAAAAAAAAAAAAGAAAAAAGATGTTTCTATAACGACCCATCCCAAGTAAGGCATTCCTACCTTGGAAAGTAGGTAGCTGTATTTTTACAAAGTCATAGGCAGTAGATGCAAATGATAAATATAGACTTAAAAACTTTACTTTCATAATTTACTTTTTCTTGATACCTTATGCTTCGTCTAAGCTACAGAGGGTCAACAACTGCAAAGACGTGTGTTGGAGGAGATAACTCTTGAAAAGGAAGTTGCTGAATAAGGATCCACAAACAAAACTGGGAGCCCTATGGTGGTCTAACCTTGACACAGTTTGTGTTTGCTGGCTAGTCCCAGGGTCCATGGTGTATTGCATTTGCTGCCCACCTGATTCAGATCTGCTGTGAGAAGCAGTTTTTTACCTAGCCTTTCTGGATGTCTGTAACAGAGGCTGCCAGAGCACCAAAAAAACCCCAAACCCTGAAACAGTAAAGGAGTACCTTGCACGACAAATGGTGAAATATCAGGCTGGTTAGCAGATTTGGTTCAGCAGATCTGCCTTTGCTCTTGGACCACCCTTCCTGCAGAAATTTACTTGTGAATTGTGTAGCTAAGCATATTTTCTTTGGGGAGATGTGTAACTTCCAGATGTATGAATGAATCTGTGATTTACAGTGCGGTCTATGTGAATAATCACAACTGTTGTGCATGCACACAGATTTTTACAGGATGTTTCCAAGAATTTTAAGCAAAAATGACACAGAGCCAGTACATATTTCAAAGATAACATCATCTATACATGTGTCTCTCTTTGCTTCCTACAGTCTCAGTTCCTATAAATAGGAACAATCCTAGTCTGAGAAAGAAAATGAGAAATAGTGCAAATAATACAGACCTTTTTTTAACATAATTGTCTGCATGTGCCAAATCTAAATGTGCACACAGATGCCACTGAAATAGAGATGGTTCCAAACCAGTCTCATGCCTTTAGCATAGAAAACACTTTTTCATTTCCCAAGAGAATATGAAATCCCTCACTGAGTATGAGAGATTGTACCTTAAAAATTATTTCAAGTGATTATATTTATAGGCTGTTTATAAGTCTCATTACTATGTACATGAGCACATAAATGAAATTAACCTCACAAGAGACATTTATCCAAGGACACACAGGATGTCTGCAACAGAGCCAGGAACCAGAAGATATCTTCCAAGTTTAGTCCAGTATCTTAACCACACTGCTATTTTTGCCTACATGTGTCCTACCATACTCCATTAGTGACCAGAGATATTCACACAGAGACCTCTGCTCTTTCTTTCCAAAGAAGATCTTGTGTGTGGCTTGTGTGTTCCTTCCCACTATATTAAGATATCTCAAAAAGAATGTGCACTTGTGTCATCAGTCAAGATCACTACTTCTAAATGACTGAAGGAAGTAGTAAAAGAAAACACAAGGCATATGCAAAATAAGATATTTCAGATCTTTTTTAAAAGAATATCTCATGCTGCTGGTATAAAGAAATATCCTATTCAGAGAAATCCATTACCCAATTTAGTATGGAGGGGATAATCTACTGTGGATGTTAATCCTTTGGAGTCTATTTTAACTCTCTATTTCATAAAATTATTGCTTCATTCTCTGATAATTTTACAATTCAGTATCATTAATTTTATATATAGAAAAGGATTGATGGAACTACTTATTGTTAAGATTTCCCATCCTTTCCCATTAGGAATCTTTCTTTTCAGCTGCTGTAAGAGTAGGATTAAGTTTACTGAGCAAGTAGATTAAGATTAGCATGCAGGTCTGGGACTTGGAGCAGCACCTGCCTGCCAAGGTCTGTCTGCTGCCAGGATGTACACGAGGCTTGCTGCTGCAGTGTGGTGGGCTGATGCCATAGGGGAGGACAGGAAGGTTTTGTTGCTACTGGTCACCCTGTTTGTGGCTGATGACTGGCAGAAGCTTGAACTTTGAGCATATGATGCACAATATTCTGAAAATGTAGGCCCTTCCTTAAAACGTGCACTAAAATCCAGCACTGACTTTTTGGTTTATTTTGTATGTGCCTCTGTTGCCTACCTGTTAACTGGAGATGAACACAGTTCTCCATCTCCTCAGGCATTAGGAAGATAAATTTACATGTGCTACAAAGCACACTGTCACTATAGTGAAAAAAACCCTTCTTGAGAGTCTGTGCAAACATTAATAATTCTGTCTTCAGAGCAGAATTTGAATGCTGTACAGGAAATATGGTATGGCATTAAAAAGTGATGAGAAAATAAAATATGGAATATTTTGTCTTACGGTTAGCAGTGCCCATTCAACACTGACAACAAGGCAAGGGGCCTCCCATTAGAATCAGATGCGATTCTGCAAATTTTTTTCTAATGAAGAGACTCAAGGATGTAGTTAAGGTGGAATGAGCAGTCTCAATTCCGGTGCTCCAGGGATTTTAGCTGTTCACTTTGCAACTTGTCTTTTAACATACTTTCTGTTGTGTTATATAAAGTGACTAAGGTGGAAATTTAGAAGCTCCATCAGGCTAATGTAGAAATCCCAGTATCATATTCCAGAAATCCCAGGCTTGGTATGACACTTCTTCCCCGGCCAAAAGGTGCTGGTATTCGTGCTGGCAGACGTGCAACAACCACCAGCTCTAAGGAGGAGGCCAGAGTTGGGGACTGAGCACTGAAGGTATTCCAGAGCCACATACGAGCACAGCCACAAGCGCTGCAGGGCTCCTAGGAGAGCTGAGTGAGTGGCAGAGTGTGCAGCTTGCAAACTCCACTGCTGGAAATGGGGTTTAATAGCTGGTTCAGGAAATGATTGTGATGTTTAAGAGGGAGTTCTGCTGAACCAGTCCAACTGCTTCCAGACAGTCCTGTGGAAACAAGTGTGCCATGGCACCCTGTCATCTACCAGCGTACTTGGATCATGGATTACACGTGTGTATGTTTGTATATAGAGAGCCATCCATCATTTCAGTTCAGAGACGGTCCTTTTCAATGCAGCATATTGGAAATCAGAGGATCTGTTTTCATTTATCTTTGTAGGAGTTATACAACTAAGTATCCATACATCACCTGATTTTTTTTTTAATCTTGCTGATTAGTGCTGTTACAAGACTAGTTCTTGATTTAGGTGTTACTGTGTTTCCCACATGCAAGGAGGCAGCAACTGAATTATTGCATAAAATAGAAACAAAATATGGTGAAGTTCATATACTGCTCTTTGTGATGCTGAAGAACAAATGAATGACTTGCTGTGACAGTGAGAGCATAGGATCCATCACCTTTCTCTTATAGCCAAGAACTTAATAACAGAAAAGACCAATTCAGAGAAGCATGCAGGGAGGGTCTTTCATTTGCCCTGTCATTCTTCACTGCTGTTACCTCCTACTTGATCTCTCACTTTACACCTAAGACATGTTTCTCTTGCTGTTTGAAGAGTGCTGACTAGAGATTGACTCTTATCTAATATTATTTAGTGTTAACTCCCCTTTTCCACTCAGACTGCAATGACTGCTTCAGGGTCATGCGGCTGGAAATGAGAATGTGTGCTCCACAGGTAGTCAGCTCACTTAGCTGGCCCCCCAAAGTGTCTGCTCTTTACTACAAACAGGTTTTTTTTTCTTTTATTGCAAACAGAAATCTCAGCTGCCAAGAGAACCACCTGCATATAAGCATGCAGGTAGTGTAGTGGTGGTTGCTATACGGTACACATTAGGATTCTAGTCTGAATAATGCAGATGTTCAGGGACTTGCAATGGCTTTAAGGTGACCCAGAGTTGCTTGAGTGACAACAATTTGGGACAGTCCTATGGGGCATTTATTATTATTATTACAATACTTTGGAAAGAAGAGCTAAGAGCTTGCTAAAAGCTGACATTTGCAGCTAAAATATGTAACGCCTGAAGAAATGCAAAACAGCCCTTATTAATATTGGCTTTTCCTAGCAGTAAACTTGAAATATGATGATAGTCTGTAAGCATGCAATGCCTCTTTCCAATTAAAAAATGTGCCTAGTACCGTGTCTAAGCAGGAGTCCAGCAGCGAAGGACAGCACATAAAACTAAGGTAAATTGGTGCAATGTCAGATGGAAAGGAATGAAGGAAATGGTTGATGCCTTGCTCTCAGCCACAACCCTAACTGAATAAAGTATTTAATTGTGTCCCAAAACCTTGATAACTTGGCTTGCACTGTTAGAACAATTGGAGAAGCAAATTGCAAAATCAGAAAATAGTTACAAAACTGTTGTAAAAACAGAGGCTTTAAAAAAGATGAACCAAGCCCAAGAGTTTGTAGCATGGTCCCAGCTGTTGAGGTAGGAATTATGAATGTGCAGAGAGGCAACAACCGAATGCATCCCTCACTATCTCTTGGCTGTTGCTCACTGACATAATCACTTGTCTCTTCTCATACTCAGTATAAAAATTTCTTTGAAAGGTATCAAGGAAATACAAAGACTGCAGATGGTGTCTGGAGATTGTTATATATCATTACACAGGTAAAAACAATGTTAAAAAAGCATTAAGGTTGCAAAGTCAAGTGTTCAAAAGGTATAAAATTACAGAGTAATGGTTGTCTATGCAGTTATAATGGGCTTCTCTGTGAACACTCGTTATCATTTTATTATTCATTGTAATTATCCCATTACTCATTAACCTTAAATGTGGGATCATATGGAATTTTCCCACTTGTTCTTTTAATTTAATTTATGTGTGAAAAAGGTTTTAGCTTTAAAAAATAAAGGAACCTGAAAATGCCATCCCATGGCATATTGACAAATGGATTGTCAGCAAGGTTGAAATCTTTCTATTTATCACGGAGACATGGAGAGCCTGGCAGCATTAGATTTTAATAGTCTGTGTGAACCAGTGCTAGAAGGGGCTGGATCACTTTGCAGCTGGGTGTAGATGATTTTTGTTGACAACAGAGGAGTGGACAATGTCAGGAATCTGAGGATTGCAGCCAGGATGCAGAGGAAAAAGGGCTGTCCTCTTTTTTTCCTTGTATGTCTCTGTGTCCTTCTGTTCTCACCCATTTTGGCTCCTCTCATGTCCTGCCTAGCCCTCCTCATCAATTTGGATCGTCTTAACTACCTGGTTGCCATCACTACTGCTTCTTCATTCTCAATTTTAGTTTATTCTTCATCTCAAGTCCCATCTTCCACAGGTATTTTGAGATCCCTGTTTCATTCTTCTCCATCTCAGATTGCAATGCTTACTCACCCTGGGGTCCTTCTACCAGTGCCTTGATATATTGTCTTCACTCCCCCTGTAACCAAGGTGAATCCCCCTTTTACTGCTCAGTCTCCTTCAGTGCCCGCTCCTCCACACCTCCTCATCTCAGTGAGTGTTGGGGCAGCACCCCAACAGCCCAGCAGAGATAGTGCAACACCTCATAGCACTGCTAGAGTTATGTGCCAGCATCTCCTGTCATGCCTGTCATCCCTGTCTCCTGCTCCTGCTCCTGGGAGGAAGGTGCCGTTCCATGTCTGTCTGCAGATGTCTATGGAAGCTGGGAGGGAAGCAGGTACATGGACTTGAAGGAGATATATGCTGAGGATGCAGGGAATGTGCCTTTTCAAGTGTTTCTCACGTGGCCAAACCTGGAAAGTTTTCACAACACATCTAGGAAGTACATCCCTAGCAGAATGAGTCACCCGTTTGGGCAAATTTCTGGTCCCTCTTCCACATGTTCTAAGGAACCTTGCCTTCCTTCAGACTCCTTCCAGCCACTATCCAAGGAGAAAAAGCTGGATGAGCTTGCCTATTTTTGCCTTCATTTGGCACCACCTTATTCCAACACAAGTAAAAAAAAATGTATCTTTCTTGAGAAACAGGAAAAGGACAAATGGTTTGACTGAAATTTCTCCCCATGAACTCGAAGGGAGCTTGTGATCTGCAGGATGGAGATATTTGGCTGCAGTGCTAGGGATCTGACAAATCAGTGTTTCACTCCAGTGAATGTCTGAGACCATGGGAAATGTCAAGCCCCCATAGGGACAAAACACTCCCAGCCCTTCTAATAAAACATTCAAGTATTTGACTAGCACAAAGGAATATCTATTGCTAAAACACAGTTTCCCAATTAAATGAAATTAAGCTATTCTTTGGGTTTTTTCTCCTACAAGCTCTTCACAGTACAGAAACACCTACCTTTGCTTGGTGGGAATGTACCAAATGGCCAAAGTGCAAGTTATCTGCAAGCTGAATTTGTGTCAGTGTTTCATCTGAAAAACTATATCAAAAGATTAATATTTAACTCCTACTCACTTTCAGCGGTTTCTGCTTGTAATTCTTACCCTGCTGTATGAGGTGAGAATTCTTTGGCAAAGATTGCTCTTAAGGTTTTAAGCTGATATATGTTTTGCTGCCATAGGATCCTGAACAGACAAGCGTGTTGATGTGGGGGGTGTACAACTTGCAGTTGCGAGGAGAAGGGAACCTGTGTACATCTGTACTTAGCAGAAGTGTCTTTAAAGCCTTTTATTGAAAAGAAATCAGTAAGAGGTGAGATTGATTGGATCCTCAGTTTGTGAGACCCAATTCTTCCTCTGTTAGTGAACTTAATGTTCTCACCTTCTACTTTATTTTAGCTCTGTCCACAACCCTGCCAGGGCACCTTGGCTGACATGAATTTAGATGTTTACGGCACACTGTGCTCTCTCTTCCCATCTCTTTCCATCAGGATGGATTTCCAAGTTAAAAAGAATAGTGCAGTGGTATCTTCCCCCCCCCCCCCCCCCCCCCCCAATTAATATTTTTGTTCTACAAAGAACTGCAACCTAAGTAAGAAAGTGGAGCCTAAAGCATCTGTGGGTGAGGAATGGGGGCAACAGAAAAAATACAATGAAGAGAAAATTTGAGAAAAAGTGCTTGTGCTGGCAAGACAGGCAGTTAGGCAGGGACAGAAATAAAGAGGAAACAAAACAGATGAAGGATTAAAGAGTAAAAACTATTTGGGAATAGGATGTTGGGAGCAGTAAATAGGCTAGAACAATAGGGATGAACATTTGCTGAATGTGAAGAGAAATCACTATAAAGTTTCCACCATCTCCTAATAAAAATACAGTAGCCTTGAGTCCTTGTGCTTTATTAAAAACTCCAGCTGGAATACATAAAAGAAGGCAGGAAAATTATTCTCAAGCCAGATAACTTTCAGATGAAGGAGAATGTAGAGATTTGATGAGATTTTTTTGAAGGCAAAAATATTTGATGAACAAGACAGAAGAAAAGATGCACAAAGGAAGGGAGGAAGCAAAAGAAAAAAGAAATTGTAGAGGAAAAAGAGGGAAGATTTGAGCTATAATTAGCATTTGTCTTTTTCAGGAAATAAATGATCTCTTACCCAAGGAATTTTTCTGGTACAGGAAAGTGTCAGTCCTAACCCTGTTTTTGTTAGATGTCAGGTAATACCCTCCCTTTTTTTCTGGCAAGTGTACAAGTCCAAGATTAGGAGGTTAAACATTTCCACAGTGTGCTCTGTTCAGAATGGGCTTGGTACTCTTTAGTGGACAATGAGCTATACTGCAGCTGACAAAATACAGGTTTCCTGAACCAAATATATTCAGTTCAATACATTTTCTTTGGTTATGATGGACAGTAATCTAGTGTGACATAAGGTTTGATTTTGCACAGCAGGCTGCATTGGTTCTGTGGTAAATGGAAGTTGTCCATTACAAAAAAAAGTCATTATTGCTATAAAAGAGTGAACTGATTTGAAAAACGGAGAATTGCTTCAAGTCTGCAGCTTACCTGCACATGGAACTTTTTACCCAACTCCCAGTACTGTACTTCTCCATTTGCTCTGCATTCTCTCTCTATCTTAGTGAGACAGAATTTGAGAGCCGGAAATTCCCCCTCTGTTGGGAATCATTACACACAGTTTTTGATTCCATATTTAGTGGACACTTACAATTTTTCTTGTAATGCTTTCAGGGAAGCTTTACATGTTGATAAGAAGGCACTAGCAATCCTAGTACATGTTTTTATGTGCTTTCCACTTCAGTTCCCAGTTGTGTTTAGGTGAGAAGGAAAAGAATAGCATTTTGTTATGGCTGAGGATTATAGTTCCTCCCAACCTGTGATTTTTCTTTATTTATAAAATACTTTACACTGAATAGACTCAGAATTACTGTAGGGCTTACTGGCACAAGCTAAAGTGCAGATTGCTTTTCCCAGTCATGAATTTCAGTTAAAAACAAACAACTGATGAACACATTTCACTAGAGACTGATTTAAATCGGGGTATTTCATTTGTATATTTCCTAAATAACATTTTCCTGCATAGGTAGAGATAAAAAATGCGTTTTTGCTTAAGATATTTTTGAAAACATGTTAGAGACTTTTTTTTTTTAGACTTTGACTTTTCCTTTTTCAGGGGGATTAAGTAGGAAAATACTTATTGCAGTTGGGTCAAGGCAGAATTTCTATGGAAAAATTAAAATAAAAAATCAAATTTGAACTAAATTAAAAAAAATGAGGTAATGTTTTGAGATTTCATCAAAACCATAAAATTTCCAGGAGTTACAATGAAAAATTATTTTTTGCAAACAATTTTGAATGAAGTTTTGGATGAATTTGCAAGGATAGTGCCATAATTGTACCATGTTTTAGAAGGGGGTCTATTAGGAGATGAAATAGAAATTATTATCAAAGGCTCCTTCAGGCTTTATTTACAGCCAGCATTAGATAAAGTGTTACTTAGTGGGCAAATAAGTCTGCCAGATATGAAAGAGACAGAAAGAAATGTGTCTTGGCATGCTGGGGAGGATATAAGTATGGAGCAAGCAGAATCTATTATATTTGATAGCAATGGAATGTCGCCTGAAATGACCCTCCATTCTTGCCTGTTGTTAACTTTTTCTCATTAAAAAAAAAAAAAAAAGCCACAGCCAGCGAATTCTCTAATAGCAGACGTCTGGATGGTAGAACAGCAAACTGTTTACATATATTATTACAGATTTCTGCTGTGTTGTTTTGGTGCCCAACCAAAATTGAGGTTCCCCCTGTGGTACTGTAAAAACATAGAGATTGTTCTCACCATGAAGAGTTCCAGTTGACACTCATGAGACAGACAGAGAGGAGGGAGCAGCAGAAGTGGTTAGTCCAAGGTCATGGTGTAGGTCAGCAGCAGGACCTGCAGGAAAACAGCAGCCAGAAGTCTGAGTTTGTGTAAATAGGGGCATTTACCAGCATAATCATTCCCAGGGAAGAATGCCCCTATGAGGCATTACGTGGGTATAACTCTGGCTGTCGAGGATGCTGGTGCAATTACATCAGTAAACTTTCCCAAGCAGATGAGCCCCTGCTCATGGGCTTTAAGCACAAAATCCTGTTGCAAGGAGACCTTCTGCCAAAGTGTGTCATTGGAAATCTAGCAACAGGAAGGAAAGAAAAAAAACCCATCAAAACAAAACAGTCCTCTCTTCAATTAGAGGAAAAGATAATTCCTATCAAGTCGAGAGGCTCAACTCCTGCTGGCCTTTGTTCTTAAGCTTACCCTTGCTGTAATTTCACAGAGTAACTTGAATAATGCCAGTTTGCTCTGTGATTACCCTCAGCTGGAGCACAAAATTAATATCTCACTAAGTAATTCAGTACATGATGGGTGAACATTTAGTCAAACATGCCCTAAAAAGCTAGGATTTTCCATGTTTGCTGGAACTCTTTCAGTGACAATTAACTGCCTGTGTTCGTATATGTTTATGAGCTTCAGTAAACAGGCAGCATATTTACGTCTCCCCATTACCTTCAGAAATAAACTTCCTGAAGAGGAAAAAAACCCCTCATGTTCCCTGATTACAATCTAATTTAAAGTAAACAAGGGGTGGGGAAAGTGACTAATAAGCAGGATTTTGGAGGGAGGAAGGTGGGAGGTGAAGAATTTTCTCCCTCTGGAACCATACCACATCTAATGTTGGTAGTATTAAGTTAATATGCTGCAAGAGAGAAATAGCCTTGGCTAGTCCTCTTAGTGTTTGGGGGGTTGTTTGCCTTTTTTATCATAAAAGTTTAGACTGAAGACCAGGTGCAATGTTTACTAACTGGTGATGTGGAGTTGCTATAGAAAATGCCACCTTTGAAAGGCATGTCTTGTAACCCATGCACAATCTTGGCGTTTTCTGAAAGCCATAAACTATTGATGTGTGATCCTGTGATATGCTACAGCCAATGCCTCTCTTCCATTTCTTCACATTGCACTCACTGCCATTGCACTGCTTTGTCTCCACATTAATCCCTTCCAGAACTGAAAGTACCAATCTTTTGCCCCATTGGTCTTATTTGCTGTGGCTTTTACCATGCTATCAGGATTTGGAGGGTGAGGGGAATCCCCCATTTGTTGTCACAACTGGGGCATTGCCATTGACTGGTCATGTTACTTTATCCTCTTCCACATTGCAGGAGGAATTAACTCTTGCAAAGTGTTCAGAGATGTGTAGGAAACAAACTGTAGACAAAAGACTAAGTATTATTTGCTTTGATTATTTCATTAACATCTGCAGAAAGAAGACATTAGTGCATAATTTCAGTCTGTCTGTACAAATGACTGCTAGTTTCACTGGCTGGTGCTTGTAAGGGATTATATCAGGTGGAAAACAAACAATTTAGTGAATGTTCACTGTTGTTCGCTTTTCATCTAAATTTTTTCACTCTGTTGCTGTCCAAAGATTTCCTTTAGGACTGAGTGTTCAGGTAAAAGTAGACTAATGGAAATCCCTGAGCCATAATGTGAAGACAGAAGATGATAAAGAGGAAAATAATGAAGTGTGATGATAGATGGCAATTCTTTGCTGTTGTCCAAAATCTTATCCATTGACTCTTTCAGATTTACTTTAGGCCATCTGTAGCTCTGCCTAATTCTAGACTCTGTGCTGTTGTGATGGTTTATGCTGAAGGTTGGAGAGCAAACCTGCTGGGTTTTTCATGCAGGCAGGGAAGGGGGTGTGTGTGTGGGTAAAGCCACCTCCAGTAGTGTTTGGTCTCTTAATAAAGGAAAGCACCTGAAAATAGTGGCATCCCCCAACTCAGAGAGGTTCTGTCAATCCCAGACACTTAATGCTGTCACTGTTAAGCTAAGTGTTTTGATCCTCTGTGTCTTCTCTGTGGCTATCACATGCTTTACTGATGGTTGCACCAGGATGTCCCTTCTTGGAAACTTGGTTAGCTCTCCTTAGGTAAATCAGCTTGATAAATGATCCATTAAATAGTAAAATTCTTTGTTCATCAATATAGTTTTAAGGGAGCTAGACTGAAGGAGCTGACAGATCTAAAAAGAAAATCAGTGCTTTTCTTGTAATCCATTGTAAACAAGCTGTAAAACATCACTATGGTCTACTTTCTAATTGCTTTAATGAGTAAATAGAGAGAACAAAAGTAGAGAGAGAGGGTAAAAAATGTAAGCCAAATATAATTGCTCTTTTTTGTGTGTGTGTGTGTTTAGCCTATTATATTGCTTTAGGTAGTGGTGGAATCTCTATTTCTTTAGTCCTGACTTAGAAAATTCTGACATAATTTTGCCAGAAGTTAAATCTTCTGGAATACATATTGCTGCTTTTCAAGAGCAAGGAGCTGGAAAATGTTTGAATTGCTCCCTGACTCTGCTACCTATGACTTTGGAAGGTTTTAATAGAATAGGTAAGCTTATTTAAAAAAAAAAAAAAAAAAAAAAGTGTATGTAGAATTGTATTTTATCAAAAAAAAAAAAAAAGCCCCTGAATTTTCTATTAGGTATCTGCTTTTTTTTCTTTTAACTCAGTTTTTGTGAATGAAAAAAATCTGCATTCTATGACAGGTAAAAATGCATCCAAACATACGTAATTTTTCTGTACTTTAGGCTGCCAAGAGAATGAGTCTTTTTTTTTTTTTTAATCTTTTTTTTTCCCCTCACTTTCTTTTGGTTAACTCCAGGTTTCTTATCCACAGCTTTGGTTGTTGCTGGGTTAATAATATCCATTGGTGCCTGTTTTGAATGTACTTGGCTGTCAAGTTTACAGATGATGTGTTCCCATTTATTTCATCTCATTTCTAAACTTTCCATTGAAGAGATCCTTACTCTCACCTGGCTCTTGAATCTGCCCTCAGGTCAGTGGCACCAGTGGCAGCAGCGCTTTGCAGAAGCACTGGGATCTGGCTCTCTCCTTGGGTTCCCAAGGCTGGGACTGGCTTGATAATGAGCCCTCCCATAGGAAGAAAAAAAAAAAAAAAAGTTGTGAAGTTTGCTCACTGTTGCTCACTGGATCGAACAGCTTGTCTTTTCTTTTGAGGAACATTTATACTTAACACTCGGTAGGCAAACTGCTATTTCAGTTTGCAAGTGGATTCAGTTATTCAAATGCACAGGCCAGAAAATGAAGGGGATTCTATTTAAACAGTGTGCTTCCAAGTCACAGATGATCTTTTTGATGTCTGTATTTTGCAAATGGAAATTTTCCATTTTCCAGCACTAGCATTTGTTCAGAGGCTGTATGCTATCTAAATCTGCTTTTGTGGCTGTTCATTTGCATTTTTGCTATGCTATATTGCCTCCTGTCTTCTCCCCTTGGCCCCCCACTCTTTTATATTGAATTCCTATTTTTGCTGCCTTCACTCTGTCTTGCATCTCTGAAGGCTCAATCATGCAAGATGCTGAGCACTCAGAGCAAACAGCAGAGGCTGCTCAGCACCTGGTCAGGATTACAGGTGAAAAGGAAAATCCAAAGCATCTGCATATTGAAGACTTGCTGACAGAGAGCAGATGAAAGATGGAGCTGTTCCCCACTCAGATAATAGTCCCACTTCTCCTGTAGCTTCCCACCTTTTCTCAGTTGCTAGAACTGCTGGTAGTAGTGCTAGATGCACTAGTAGCCAGTGCATCTGATGGGGAGGTGTGTGGAAATCTTGAGTTGAAATTTTATGGCATGATTTGAAATACTCACAGTAGTTGGATGACGTCGTCAAAACAGCCCTTCCTGGATTTAAAATAATGACCATGGAAACCCTTGCATGTTCATGTTGCTTTCTTGGTCAGAATGCAGTTTTCTACTTCCTTTAGTATTTATCTTTTATTTCACCCTGAACACATAGGTTCTTTCTTCTCCCAAATCTGGTTACATCCACGTCTACAAGCAAACCGCTTAGCAAGAAAAACTGCATTAATATCCTGAGGGAAAATTGAGAAGGTGAGAAGAGAAGCACAACAACTTAATTCTGGCAGTTGAAAGAACAATCTGAAAGTTGTCTCGGCTCAAAGTATCACATACAGTCAAGTAATCACTATTCACTTCTGCAGATCCCAACCCTCAAACAGTCTATTTCACCCTCAGGGAAAGCCGGGCGGGGGGGAGAAGAAAGTGTAAGCAAGAGTATCACGCACTACAATGAGAGGCAGCATATTTAAAGCTGAGCAGTGATACAATCTGTGGGGCTGGGAGGTGGGGCTTGCAGGCTTCTCCTCCCATTCCTATCTTTTTTCTAAATTCACTTCTCAGAAGAGAAGACGAATGAAAAAGAGGGACCCTGAGAATAGGGACCACATGGTCCTGGCCAGCTTAGAATGATAATGCTAATGATAGGGAATAAAAATACTCAAGTTTACCCAACCAGGCTTTCTTCTGAATTTGTTGGAAACTGAGGGAATGGTAGTTCTCCACAGGGTTCATCCAGGTGTGCAAGAACCTGCTGAATGCCTGTACAGTGCTCTGGGAACAGAGCACTCGTTTTGCAAAAGCTTGCAAATACCTGTGCAAGCACGGCACGTTGTTCGCACTGTATGGCAGAGGGCTGGTAACTAAGTACCAACGATTATGAATGCCTGGTGATGAAAGCACAGTGTACAGGCAGCATTTTGAGTGTGTTTATGGCTTCCCATGCTGCCCTTTTGGACTGGCTATGGGGCACTTATGGGAATCCATAACAAAACCCTCTGCTTACGAGAACAGCAAACTGCCAGAGTAAAGCGTGATATTTCCATGTTCCTGTCATGTGCAAGCACGTGCCCACAAACCAAAACACAGCTGGCAAGTCTAATTTTAGCTCTACCAGCCTTGAGAAGTGTCCCTTTAAAGAAATTCTTTTTATAATTCTTTTTTTTTTTTCTGAAGCAATTTGGTTGATAATACAGCAGCTGACAATCCCGCTGCCATACTATGGATGATTTAAATAAAAACAAAAAGAAACTGCTTCCCCACATTTTTTCCCTAAAAATTTATAAATAGGCAAAACCACTGTAGAAAGGCCCTGGAATCTGATGACATGTTAAAGAAATAAGTTATTACAAAAAAGGAGAAACGCTAGGATTTGTGTACAGCAGGAAACATTTTGTTATTCACGCACTTTTTTTTTCCCTGATGATTTATAGCCCTGTTGTAAGACAGGCTCTTCCTTCGAGTCTTTCGGAGGATAAATATTTGGGATCGCGGTGCTGACACTGGTCCTGCACGCCTGGGATCTGTGGCAGGTGTGGGGCTCTCGGCCGGACGCAGGGGCCACACCTGGCCCTCACCTGGGCCCGGGCGGCGGCGGCAGCTGCTGCGTGCGGGGGAGCCCGGCCGCGGAGACGCAGCCGCGGGTAACTTTTGTGGCACCGCGGTATTTTCACACGTCTGGGGAAGGCACCCGCACGCCAGGCCGGCCGAATTTCCTCTTTACCCTCTTCCTCCATTTTGTTCCAACTTTAAATAAACCAAGTCTTATATAAGCGGTCTGACAAAGTATGTATTTAATATGTCTGGCCCGGGGTCGCCTCTCCGCGTAGTGCCGGATGACGGTGCGGAGTAGTTTTCTGAAGGGGGAGGACGACGACGACTTCCCTGCTCGGCGACCAAGCTCCGTGACCTTCCCCCCCGCACCCGTTTGTTAAAAAAAAAAATAAAAAAAATAAACATAAAGCCTCCTTTTGAGGCTGGTCTCCCTAGTCCCCCGCCCCGCGGCGTAAGGATTTCCCAAGTCCCAGGGCCGCTTTCCGGAGCTGCCCGGTCCGGCGCGGGCGCGGAGCGGGCGGGGGCGCGGAGGCGGCCGCGCGGCCTGCGCCGACCTCCCGGGGGAGCGGCGCGCCGAGGTCCCTCCCACCGGCGGCGCGGCGCGGAGGGGGTTTGAATGAAAGACAGGACGAGCCCTGAGCACCATGTCACTCCGTGAGGGAGGCAGCGGCAACTAGGCTGGGGAAGGCTTTTCCCTCCCCTCCTTTTTTTTTATTTTCTTTTTTTTCTTTATTTTTCTTTTCTTTATTTTTCTTTCTTTTTTTTCCCTTTTTTTTCCTTTTTCCTTTTTTTTTTTTTTTGTATTTGGTTGGAAGGGGGGTGGGTGGGGAAGAGAGAGGGGAGGGCTCGAGAGCGGGGCGAGCCGAGGAGAGGACGAGGAGAGCGAGCGAGCGAGCGGGCGGCTCTGCGGAGATTTGGAGTTGCACTGTCTTCCCGGCTCCTCTCGCAGGACGGTTCCCTCCCGAGCCGGGCAGCGGGCACCGCCGGAGGCACGCTGCTGCTGCCAGCGGGGGAGGCGGGCTGCTCCGCCGCGGGCACCCGGGCACGGGGCTTCCACCCACCCAGGCACCCACACCCGCACACACCCCGTTCGCGCACACACACACGGACACACACACGTATATGTTCGTGCGGGCGCGTTTTTGGCTGCGCTGGAAGTAGCGCGCGGTAGACGGCGAGGAAGTCTCGGCAGCCTCCTCTGTCGCCCGCGCTGTCAGGAATAGCGGCGTGAGAGGAAGAAAGGCCCTGGGGCACTAGACCCTGCCAACGAGTTCCCCGCACCAGCCAGAAGGACTCCAGCTACATGGGCAAACGCCTGGACCAGCAGCCAATGTACCCCCAGTACACCTACTACTACCCCCACTATCTCCAAACCAAGGTAAGGGCTGGCGGGGCCGGGCGCCTGGCGGGGGATGGAGAGCGGAGCCGCGCGAATTGCGGGCTCGCCTCTTCTCTTTGGCGATTTTTCTGTCTCTTTCTCGGGTTTGCTGTCACACAGAGGGGAGCTGGTAGGCAGAAAGCAGGCGTGAGAGAGGCAGGAAGGTTACTGTCTGCCCTCTCGTTTATTTCTTTATTTCTTTCATTTTTTTTTTCCCCAAGGGCTGCTGGCGTCGGCTAATTCCTTTTATTGTTTGGGGAGAACAGTGCGGTTAACGCTATCGTAACAGCGGGCAGGTAGTGTGTTTGTTATGGCATGGGATAAAGATTGCTCTGGACAGCATCGGACATAAAACACTTTTGGTGGGTTTTCCACTTATTCCTACAGTTTATTCATAGCTTAAAAGCATTTTGCTGTTAGAAAAGCTGTCTGTGGCAACTCAAACTTTTAATCAGCTGAGGAGGAGATGCTGTGGAGCTCGGAGAGGAGCTCGGAGCTAACTGTAAATCTGGTGGAGTTTGTTTCAGTGCATTGCACTGGTTTTAATATTTCATTAAATATTGAGGGTGATATGGCCGTACTCTGGTGCACTTAAAAGGTCTAGAAATAGAGGGTAACTACTTTTGGAGAGTGGATCCGAGCGCGGACGCTTCCGTTTTCTTTCTTCTTTTCTTAATAATTTTTAAAATGCCAGCAGACTGGAAAGAAGGCCGGCCTCTTCTAGAGAGGCTGAGTGAAGTCTATGCTACCTGGCCATGAGTTAGTTAATTAAAGCCTTATTTTTATAATGCCATTGTATAATAGTCTGCTCTCTGAAAAGATTTCCTGTGTGACTGAAGGACAGTAACAAAAGAAAGCCCTAAACCGAAAGTTTGCAAACCCTGTCAGGACACTGAATTTGGAGGAAAGAAAAAGGAAAAAAATACACATCCACAGCCACGGATTAACAGTTTCAGTAAATAAATGAGCATTCTTTAGGAGGGAAAAGCCAAGGCAGGGCGCATGCACACGTGCATATGGTACTGCGTGCACATATACTCATTGCGCTCCTGTGGCAAATTTAACACATGGGACATTTGATGTGTGCAACTGTGTGTGGTGAAGTGCCACAAGGGAGGCTGACTTCTCCAGACTTTTGGTTTGAAGCACGTTGATCTGGCTGTGGTTGTGAAAGGATAAATTATATTCCTTGTTAATAAAAATTACTTTCCCGTTAACATTTATAGCCCGACTGCTGCATTATATAAATTAACTAATTGTAAAAGCTGCGATTCAGGCTGGTTGGAGTTGTGATGACACCAGAAGCACTCAGTATGATTACAGCCTTGTAATTCATGGCAGGGTTACCTCTCACTTCTTTGCTCTGCTGTTTCTTTCATTGCATCACGCAGATATTTTTCTGGTATGAAATTCATATTTTTTTTAAATTTTGTATTTTAGCGTGAAATTTATCATTTCTCCCCGCCTTCCTTTCAAGGTCAATCCAAGTAGCATTTTACCTTTGTGACCGTTTAGTGTGTAATGTTGCTGTTGCAGCAGCAGCAGCCCGTCACTAGCTTGACTGCAATATTGCCCATAGCTTTAACTGTTTGGGGGATTGGGGGATGCAGGCTGATGCTATTCCTCAAAACCTGGCAAGCCAAGGACATGAAACAATTGATGGTGTTTTTTTGAAAGAACAATAGCCTCGAGTATTGGAGGAGAAATATTGGACATTCCATCCCTTTTACTCACGTAGCTTAGATTTTGCCAGTTGTCCTTTTTCTTCCTTTTTTTCTTCATTTCTTTTAACTTTGTAAAATAAGCTTTTTGAGGAAATTAATCTTTTGAGTTTAAAGTAGAAAAGTAGCTTTTCTGTACCATGACTTTTTTTAACCCTTCACTTAAAAAAAAAAATTTAAATAAATTCTTATAGCCAGTACATAAAATTATGAACCCTGTGAAAAGTCATGTGCATCAGTCTTGGCACACTTGCACTATTATAATAAGGACAGGTAAAATTTCAAATCGGTGATGCATTTTATATGCTCTTTTTTTTTTTTTTTTCCTTATTTTCCTTGGTCCACAGTTAAGGGCGTACATAAACTCTAAATAATAAACAAACATACATGTGCGCATATATATATATGTATGCACACAGATGCAAGTATTTCTCTTCTGTAGACCCTAAGACTTTAAAGTAGTGCAGACAGGCAGCATCTGGATTTTGTTACCTTAAAGCTAGCCATCAGCTTCTGGGACGTTTTAAAGTAGTTAGATCCATTGTATGTCTAAAGCTAATAGTTGGGTAATCAAATAATCGTGTGGCAGAGAGCTGTATCTTTTATCATCCCTATTGGAGCAACACGTATAAATAAACCCTTGTATGATTCCAGCCGGCCTGAGAACCTCAGCTTCTTATTTTCCAAAAACTGCTCTTTGTACCAAGCATGGTAGGATTCAGCTCTACAGAAAGAATGTGTTTTTATGCTCATAGTCATGCATGCTGGGGAGGGTGGAGGGGGGGGTGCACATTCATTTGTAATTAAGAAAGAAATTCTAGGCTTTCTTATGGCATTTCTGTACAGCTTCTGAAATTCAGAGTGGCAGCGTGTTCAACAGGCAGAGTTTGGAAATTCACGTTCCCCAGCGTGTTTGGGTGAAGTGCTGCTTTTGCTTTGCTTGTTTGGTGAAGTTGCCTTGGTTCTCCTTTGAGAAGCACTGCACTACTGTACATCACGTCCCTCTCACGGGGGAGCACGGAGCTGCGCAGGATTCCCGCCACACTACAGTCTGTGTGTGTGTGTGTCTTCTAACGTGGCTAGCATGTTGTTGTGCAGAAAGAGTGTAAATGAATAACTGTATGGGTAATGGGATTATAAATAGAAAAAATGGATTCCATATGTTTGTCTGATTGCTTTAACTTTTTAGTGTTTTGCGGCCTTTTGTGGAATACAAAGCATGCACTCGTTCCATTAACTTGTGCTCCTTCATTATCAAATACCACCACTGAAGCTAAAACTTTAATTTCAGGTTTAGGAAAAGCCATTGTCATCCAAAAAAAAAAGAAGAAGGGGAGGGTGTCAATCCTTATGAGACAATTGCAAGGAATTTAATATGTCTCTTAAGGACACTTAAGCACTGAGTTTGAGGGAAGACATAACCTTATTTCTGTTTTGGTGTGACGCTGTCTGAAAACTTCAGTTTGAACATACAGTTTTGGAACTTTAGGCAGATGCTGAGAGCAAGGGGAGAGTCCAATTGTCCTAAGAGTTTATTTCAGAGTAAGTGTTTCTGTTTACTGTTGTAAGTGAAGCATACAACACATACAAGTGTTCTTTTTGCAAAATATGTTGCAGAGAGGTGGTATAACTGATGAGAATCTGTAGTATTTTTTTATTTTAGTTTGAGATGTCAAGAGAAATTCTTTAGTTGCATCCTTGCTGATGGTTTAACTACTCAAACAACTGGTTTACAGGAGTATGTTGCAAATTGTCACGTACAATGTTAATGATGCCAAATATTGCATTATGGTCTGCATTTCTTTCTTTTGTTTCTTGCTTGCCAAAGTAAATTCTTTTCTCTTTGTCATTTAGCACAGAAGAAAACAAAAATAAGCACTATGAAATATCATGTAATGATGTGAAAAAGGGGAAAAATATTAATTCTGAATATACTTGAAAGAGTCTAGTTGATTTAGTAGGTGATGTGTTTTATCTTTGTCCTCTGCAATTTATGATTAGACCTCTTGCTGGGGTCGGCTTTCTTTGCAAACAGTCTACTGAAGAAACCTGAATGATTTGGCTAGAAAGGAGGAGGTGCCACGGTTACCTGTCGACAGGAATTGTTTGGTTTACAATCTCTATACCTGCACTCGGGGTAAAAATATGCCAGTTAAGCAGCTATTTCCGTGTGGTTTACTTTCATGCGTTCTCCAGATATTTCCTACTTATTAGTCATGGTTTGTGTCTGGTAGTTTAACTCTCATGATGTTGACTATGTAACCCAGTCAGATGGCAGAAAGACCCCAAAACGAGAGGCAGTGTTTACAGTACCCACAGTACCTCTTCATCTCTGTGTGCATGTGTGAATATGTGCAAAAGGAAGAAATGTGATTTCCCAACACCTGCCTGAATAAAACCCCATCGATGTGGCTGTGAAAGGGATGCAGACTGACCTGCAAGCAAGAGGGCTTAATGGGCCTCTTCCTGAAATGACAGATACATGCCCCAGCTGAGTAAAAAACAATTAGGGAGTTCAAACAGGTGTACTCGGAAGAGTTGAAGTTTGATATAGTGATTTTATGGGCACGCATTCTTATGGCTGTGTGTTATGTCTCCTTTTTGACATTTTTTTGGGGCTTCTTTTGGCATGAGGGAATTGGGCACTTGCTTCAGTTGTGTGGCATAAGCATACCTTCCTCCTTGCTCCATCACTCTCTTTTAGAAAGTGTGCACTTGGAATTGGTGCAAAGCTCTAGCCTCTCTTCACCTTTTACCTACCAATCTTGTGGTCTTTAGCCACTCACGTTTCTGTTTAGTGGGTTTACGGCATTCCCCACTTTTGGCCATCTGGCCATACAGAAGGCCTTGAAGAAAGCGCTCCAGATACGGAGATGCCTGACAGGGCTTCTCTGGCTGGTAGTGTTCAGATTGTGTTTGGTGCCTGGTGTGAAGCAGGGGTCAGGTGTAAGGAGTAATTCATCAACCACACACTGATTTCAGGCTGCATTTCCAACCATCTGCAGCTTGGATCACTGCCAGAGCTCAAAAGTCTAGCTGGAGCCCATGTGATCGTGCCAAAGTAAAGGCAAACACTTGCAAATAGAGAAATGCATTTCTAGGAATGAAGTTTGTTCGCATTTAGCCCCTGTTTGATTCAGTATATCACAGCGTGTTTTTAATGCCTCAGAGAGCTGCCCAAAAGGAATACGAATTCATTTAAATGCCATTTAAAAGTATTTCAGCCTGGCTATGATTTTGATGGTGATATTAATATCTAGCTGTAGTATTTGCCAATTGGCTTAAACAATAAGGAAGATACAAGTTGTGTTCCTCTGCAAAATGCAGGAATATATGAACTCATTTGCTTTCCATTTATCCTTGCATGCCTGGATAAAAATACTTTTGTTGTTTTAAGGGACATGATGATATGTATTAAAATGGTCTTAAATTTCTTGATTGATCTTCCTTTCATATGTTGCCTCAATGCAAGCCTGTTTAAATTAAAAACTAACCAACCCAAAAATACCCACAAATGAAAGCACCAAATAAAAATCAAACAAACAAACCAACAACAACAAAAAAACCCTCAGATCAAATCCGTGGAAAAGGAATATTCAAATTTTTACTATTTCAAACACTTACATATTATGATATTCTATGGCTATGAATTTTGCAAGCAGATATTTTATTTCTGTGACAAAAGGTGGAAGTTGCAAGCATTTCCCAGATGAGGCTATGAAGATCTTGCTGTGGCGAGCATGTTAATAGTTATAATTTAGAATGCCTTATACAAGGTGCCCTTTCAAAATAAAGTGCAGTGGTTCAGAAAAGAACTGGTTCGGTTTTAATGCATTAAGTCCTTTCAAAGAAAGCATGATGGTATGCTTGTACTTTAATTCAAGTATATTGATAAAAATCATCAGACAGTCGGTTCTTAAATTTCCAGGAATTAAAAAACAAATAAGAAAGGATGTATTTCAAGTAGGAAGTCTGAGTTCATTTCAGGTCTTGCTGTGAGTAGCCTGTATAGTATTCCCTTTGCATATAATTACAAGCTGTGTTTTCTAATTCTTTTTTTTTGGGGGGGGGGGGGAGGGGAGGGGAGGGGGGGGCGGAGAGGGAAGTGAATTCTCCGCTCTCAATACTCTAGGTGGGGACTGAGTTTGCTTGCAAACAACCTCATTCTGGACTGTCCAGGAAGAGAAGCAGACTTTTTTTTTAAAAAAAAGCAAATAGACTGTTTATTTTTTTTTTTTTTGAAGAAAAGAATTTTAGTGCTAGAAATTGCATGTAGAGGAAAATAGTTAATATGTCTCCAGAATTTGCTTCCAGTGCTGCATTAAAATTGTGTTTTGTAACAGTCTCATCAGCTACAGCTGTATGTAATTAAATAGTGTAATATCAAAAGCATGTGTGAATGAGAGCTTTTATGATATAGTTGTTCCATACCAAAGACTGCAGATGGGCAGAGAAGGAAGACAGAACAGTGATTTACTCAGATATTGTCCGAGCCTACACTCCAAGTATTCCTGTACTGGTGTTTTGCAGTTGCTTTCCCGCTCATATGGGCAAGATTGAGTAACAAAGGGAAGGTTAGAAGTAAAACCGTTTTACAAAGAGACCTCTTCTAAACAAGCGGGTATCAGCCCAAGTATGGTGCCTACTGAGGCAGAATGATGTACCAATATTTTAAGTAGAGGATTAACAGTAATATTATTGAATAGAAGTTATAGTGAGAGGGATCTGTTCTGATTCTTTTGAAAAATCAATGAAAAAAATTCAGTTGTCTTAAGCAAAACAGAATCAGGCCCTCAAAGCACATACTGATCACCATGGCAAAACCAGGACAGCTGAACAATATGCAGGTTAAAAACAACAACAACAACAACCCTGACAAATAACAGTCACAAAAGAAATAAAAACAGTAAATCAAAATGATTTTACATTGTGCAAGGAGCTGAGGACATACCTCATCTGATACTTAACAGCATTTTGTGTTTGCTGTGGCTATAATTTTTATTTAACACTATTTATCATGATTTAGAATTTTAGAGAATGAGCAGCATAAACCAGATGCTTTGTCTTTGTCTGGTTCTCTCTCTGCCAGTTGAGATACAATTTATACAGAGGGGAAGTCTAATTGCCATAGGAGATGTCTCACATGGAGCCCAGTGCCTATAATGAAGATTAACAATTTCTGTAAAAGACTAAGGGGTTTATCCACGAGAAAAAGTATCAGAGAGCTGGTTTTGCTTTTAGTTATGTAATTCTAAAGATAAAAATACTGTGTAGCCTCTTTGAAATTTGAAACAAGTCAGTTTTCTGGGTAGGTCTTTTCTGAGGATACAGTGTTTCTAAATGGAGCAGTTAAGCAAAGGTTGCTTGTCCTATCTGTAGGCGCAGATTGGAAGCCCCCGTTGAATTCCTCAGTCAGACTGTCTTTTATATTTTGTTGGTTTACAGCAAAGTCTAATCTTTTCTCTTATTTTTTTATTACCTGAAAGATTTCAGGTCTGACATTGTCAAATAAGAGAAAGAGATTATTTCCCCTGCTTTTTCGATTGAAAGACTTCCTTCCTTCCTCCCTCCCTCCCTCCCTCCCTTTATTGTTTTTGGGGTTGCTTGCAACCATGGTGGAAATAAATTCCCTCTTTGCTTATTTGTTATAAAGTTAGCTTCAGCATCAAATGTAATAGTTTATTAAAAAGTAAATATTTACATTTTTAAGTGCTTCATTTGTGGTATATTTATGCAGATGAAATTGTTTGGACAGATTTTCTATGAGGGTTCCTCTGTTAATTGTATTGACTTCATTCAGATGCAAATGAATGAAATAAACCACCTGACACATATAGATCATAGCAGAAGCCAACAGACTCATAAGATTGCATGTTTATAATGTAAAGCACTCTGATATTTTGTTCCTTGTTGGTTTCTTCCTGACACATGTTTTATGGTTAGTACCATGTGGTTGATGATGATTTATGTGCTGCCATGTTGTGGAAGTGATGTCACTCCTGTGTGAATGAAATTTATTCAAGAAGATAAGTTGTTGAACTGATTTGTGTTCCCCCCTCCCCAAGTACAAATCAACCAGAAGTTTGTTTTTATTCTGTGATTTTGCATTCATAGACCTAATCCTGAAGCTGTGCTTAAATACTCTGCTGCAGAACCTGGCAGAGTAGAGAGGGGAGGTCTTACTGGTGGACCAACATGGTGTTGTATTTAACTGATTGCTCATTTGGCTTCTGTTCCACTCCCTTCCCCACCCACTTTCACAGCCCTTCCTTGCCCAACTATATTTAGAGGCCAGCCAGGCCGAGCCATTCAGTATCGATGCTGCACAGGAGCCTGACCTTTCCACCTCCTGCCGATGGGGGATGGCAGGACTGGATCAGCCATCCGGTTTGGTGTGTCTTGCCTGTGAGAGACTCTGGTTCTTTGGAGCAACACATGATGCAGTCTCATTGCCTTCACAGTTAAGAAGCTGGCAATGTTTGCCAG
Organism: Phylloscopus trochilus trochilus; assembly: GCA_016584745.2. Classification (NCBI taxonomy): domain Eukaryota; kingdom Metazoa; phylum Chordata; class Aves; order Passeriformes; family Phylloscopidae; genus Phylloscopus; species Phylloscopus trochilus. Next base: position 40,391,615 of record WQNJ02000546.1, read on the forward strand.
GGTAATGGGAGAGTGAAAGGCAGGCTGAAGATGCAGTGGGTAGGGCAGAGGGCTGTTTTGTATGTGCAGTCCCAGAGCTGGCAAAGCCTTGCAGTGGTACATGGGTGACTTGTGAGATAAAGGGATGTTAGGGAAGTTCAGATGGAGGCATTTCACCACAGGATGAGATAAGAGTGCCTGGTGTACCACTACATCACAAAAGGTTTTTAAAGCTGGGTATCCATAGTTACAGGAGAGTGAAAATCTAGATTTCAGGGACTCACCTGGTGTAATGTCCTCCTTCCCTTTAAAGAAGAAAGTGTTTGGCAGTTCTTAAAGCTAGAATCATGTGCCTGTGTGAATTCCCTGGTGCTCAGAGAGCTGCCTGTTTAAAGTTTGCTCTATTTTACCCTCTTGCTCTAATTTTTCTGGCTGTGGAAAAAAAAAATGGCTTTGCAATTCTCAGCCATGTAAGGGACTTGTTAGTTTCTTTATGTGGTTGGGAATTGTTTCTGTTTTTGGTCTTCAGAGGCTGTTGCTGTTGAGTATGCTTTAAAGGGAAGAAAAGGAACTACTTGCTTAGACAAAGGCTGCAATCCTTATTTCGTCTCTTTCTCGCTTCTCTCTGACCTTTTATTGGGGGACATGCATATAAATAAATTCTGCTTTTGGTGTCATGCAAGTTGGATGGATACTCTTAAAAAGAGAGAAGCATAATGGGAAATGCAGTCTTCATTTCTGTTCTCTCATTTTGTAGTGATGAATTTGGTTTGGTGCCAGTTAGTAAGTACATGACCTTTTCCCTACATCTTTTGATTCATGACAGGGAGTGTCAGAGCCGTGTTAGTGATCTCTCGTTACAGCTTTTAACAAACTATGAAATATTAAAAACGAATTAGGTCATTTGGAGCTCGGCTAGTATGTCAGTGATGCAGGGTGGCGATTTCATATTAACGAAGCATAACACACAGCTTAAAATGCAAAATTCAGATTTTTTGTGAACACGGACAGCAGGGACATATCGCTTTTAAGTCAGGACATTTTTATCTTGAAAACGTAAAGTTTTAAAGACAAACCAAACAAGATATTTTGCAAAGATGGTGTTATCGGCCACATTTGGTTAGTGTTCATTCCAGAAAACTGTATCAGCCTCAGCCTAATTGGAGCTAAGTTTTTCAGTGTATTTACTTTAAGATCAGAGCTGCTGACAAGATTTCTTTAGTCTCAGCTGAGATGTGGCTACACAGCTGTCGATGTTCTACTTAGCTGCTATACACAACCTGATAATGTACCCCATGTAACCGAATGGTACAATATACACTCGTTCGGTGTGCAAATGACGCTTCTGGAATTGTTTAGTGGAAGGGAGACCGGCGATAAAAATGTGCTAGGAAGAAGGTAAAAAAATAAAACTGATAGCTCTTAGACAAGCCTCTGCCTGGTTTTGCATTCATGGAAACTACCTTCAATACGACTCTATACCTGCAAGACATCAGAAAAGAGTCAGAGGCACTGCAGTCCTTCAGATGTTTGACAAAGCGTGCAGCAGGACTTGGGAAGCTGAAAGCTTTACCTAGGCTGTATTAAGATGACGTTTGCTGTGTCAGTGTCTAAGAGCTGCACTAAGTGTACTGTTAAACAATCCTTTGTGAAAACAAGCATAAAGCAGACATATTGCTGTGGCCTTTAGCAAAGCAGCTGGGAACTTTCTGCCTGGGGGAGCATTGCACTCCTTGCATTTCATGTTTGTGCTCTTTGTGTCTCTTTGGAGCTTTTGCATCCTAAAGAAACACATGTGCTGGTCCAAATCTTTCCGTGTCCTTTTTGGTGTTGCTCTTACTGTGAGTGTCAGCTGGGGTGCAAAATGGGTACACAATAAATCTGGCTGATATACAGTGACTCCACGATGGCAGTAATAGTACATGCTGATCAATGATGTGTCTGTCATTGCCTCACAGATACAGGTGTGCAATGCACTGAGCTGTCTTGAATTTTAAGATTATGGATGTAATTCCTGTCTCTAGAAACAGCTGTGAGAAAGATGTAGACTTCTGGCCCACCAGGACATACTTGTTATCTGTGTGATTTAGAAGCCTTGCTGGCCACTCAGTTTCTGCTTTATATCTCTGCCATTTTATGAAATCACTGTAATTGTATACAGTTGTCCCTGTGCAACATGCAATTTCCTGTAGTTTGAAAAGCTTTCAGCTTAAGATTGTCTAAACTTAATAGCATAAACATTAATTTACTGTGTTAGATGGGTTATTGGGTGTTTTTAGCATGCATAAGTCTGGCAGTAATTGTGCTGGACAGAAAAAATAAGTTTTGTTTCCTTCACTGTCTGCCCTGCTTTGACTTAAATGGATCCCTGGTGATGGTAATACTTAGCATGTAGCAGTCATTTCAATTTTCAGTGGGCTGTGTAAACATTAACTAATCTTCAGAGCCCATTCTGCGAGGTGCCTTAAACACCTTATTTGCTCATGTAATGGCTGCATGCAAAAAATGACCTCAGCTTTCAGAGGCCTGCATTGGATTGTCAAGAGTTGGGGGATAGACTTGTGCAGCATCCACAGCTTTCTCTCTTTGGGCAGAACCTGGAGGTGGGGAATGCTGTTGCTGCTTTGAGCAAATGTGGTGCATGAGTGGTCTGAGAGTGGAAAAGAAGCTGAAAAAAATAAGGAGAAAGCATTTTCAGAAGGTGACATGGTAATCTCTGGTCATCCAGAAGTGTTGAGTGCCCACAGCTTTAGCAGATAGAGTTCTCAAAGACATTTGACACTAAACCCAATGTGACTCATGGCATTACAAAGCACTTTGCAAGACCACTTACCTGAGGCAAGTGCCTGAACCTGCCTGCTGGTTCAACATTACACCTTCCTCTTGAACCTTTCTGCCAGGGAAGAGGACAAATGGGGCAGGGTGACAGGATGCACTTTCTGGAGGAGAGGAATTCCCTGTTGTGTCCCCACTGCTGGGGAAGAAGGCTGACTGCAGTCCTGCTAAGGTGACTGAAAAAGATGTTTGTGGTGTTTGACCAGTGTGAGGGGCAGATCAGGGCCCAGCTTGCAGTTTTTTAGAGATTTGAGCAGTGCTTGGCCCACATGTTTCTGGGTGACAAAAATTTAGCAGACACCTGGACAAGGACGCAAAGGACTTCTTCATTCTTCCAAGTAAAACAGAGAAGAACATTTTCAAACAGTGCATGTGCACAGCCCCCAGACCCACTGGCCCTTGCCAGCTTTGTCAGGCACTGATGGGAAGGTTATAGAAGAACAACAGTCACAATTCCAACAGCATTGTGTAAGGAAACTGGTCTGTGTTCGTGTCCTTCAGGTTAATATTTCAAATCTACAGCACCCTGTTAATCACCAAGGCAATAGCAAAGAAGCTATTTATGGGTTGGTGTTAGCTAAGTAGTAGTTGATAGATACAGAACTGTCACAGCCAACTGGCTTTAGTTTTCTCATGCCTGACGTCATGTCCATTGCCAGAACTTATTTTAGATTTTCTGTTGTCATTACTCTTTTTATTTCTCTCACCTTGCCTTGTAACAGTATCATATGTGTTTCCCTCTCTGTTGTGTGGGAAATAGTTGCATTTTTAAGAATCACAGCTTGTTTGGCTCAAAGGTACTTCATGAATGGGAGAGAAATGATGATATTCTTGATGCTGATAACTTCTTGTGTCCCAAGGCTTTTGTTTTGTGACAACACTGCAAACAAGGGTTGATTATTGGTGTTTTAAAACTGAACAAGGAACTGTGCCAATGGCCACAAAGATGTAGATTGTGATTTTACAATGTGTGTTGAGGAATGAAGTAGGACTGCCATGCTCCAGCAACAGCCGATGAAGTAGGCGTTTATGCTTCATCTCTCCTGGTCTTTTAGCAAGGGAGTAAATTATTAGTTGTTTATTATTTCTTAACCTTCAGTGGGTGATTTCCTTTCCGCCCTAGTCAGCTATTTTGAGGTAGAGATAGGTGGATTTTATTTCCTTCCTCCTCTTTCCCACATTCTCATTTGCTCTCAGGTAGATTGTCAGGTAAGTTCATGCCTTCTTTTTTACCGGCGTGAGGGTCAGAGAGGTGATCTGAAGCTTAGGTGACAAGGACAGGCTTTGAAAAAGTTGAAGCATAAGGGCATCATTACCATGAAATGAATGTAAGGAAAGCCAGAAGCCTGATTTCTATTCTATCATTTGTCCATCATTTGTGATTTAGCAATTCTACCAATTCTACTTTCTTACCAGTGTCTTTGTTTTGACACCCCCTTGTTTTGGTTTTCTTCTTAGCCTTTTAAGAACTCTGCTGGTATTTTTTTTTTTTTTATATTTTTTTTTTTTTCTCCTCCCCACATTCTAAATGTGTATACCATGGTCTACCATTTGACCATCAAAACTTCTTTATTATAGATAGATAATAAATAAGCCAGTCATATTCTTCCCCTCTTTATTTTTTTTTTTTAATGGCATTTTGCTGTTTGCAGACTGCCTCTGATTGTGCAGTTTGGTTGTGCTGAGCTGCATGCAAAGCCAGGGTAAGAGATAGTCCCTGCCTGCAAGAGTTTATGAGCAATGTAAATAAGGCAGCCTCACAAAGCTGAGTAGGAACAGCAAAGGAGAGAAGTGAAGTGCCTGGTAGGAGGCTGCATTGCAAAGCAGTGCCAGGACCCGGATGGTAGGTGGCAAGTAGTGTTTACTGTTTACCCATATATCGTATGGCACTCCATCACCTTGGGAATGAGTCACTCTGCTTCCCAGTTCATGCATTGATGGGTTTTTGGGTTTTTTTTTTTCGTTTTCTTCCCTAATACTTATGGTTTCAGTGGCATGGAATAATTTGTTCTTTTCTACCTTTGTGCTTACCTGGGCTTTAACTTCTTCATCTTTGCTGTTTGGTGGCCAGTCTCCCATGCATTGTCTGTCAGATTTTGGGTTTTGCAAAGTGAAGGAAGCCGTGGAGTGGATTTCTGGAATTGCCTGTGTCAGTATACTGGCGCTGAACAAATACAGTCTTTAGCTGATATTGCTGGCTGACTTCATGGAGAACGTAATGGAACTGGACAAAAGAGCATAGCAGTTGAGGTCAGTGTGAGACAAGAAGTCTATTCCCAGCAGATGAGAGCTCTGGAAATATCCTGGTGTGCAGTGGCTGGAGGCTCATGCCCAATGAGGATTAGAGCTGGTATTTTTTCAAGCTTGCTTCCTGTTTCACCAGGACTGTAATGTTCCAGGAGAGCCATGCTGCCCACAACTGTTCGGTGCTTTTGAACAGTAAATACTGTGGGGGAAAGACGTGCATGTGTCTTCCACTTTAGTAAGTTGGCTGCTGGTAAATGCTGAAATTACAAAGGGACAGTGCTCTGTATAGTAGGTTGGGGCCTCAGAGCCAGAAGTGCTCGTCACCTGCAGCCCCTTTTAATTTCAACCAGAACCTAGTTGGCAAACTATGTACTTTGTGCTTTTTTAGACCAAGAGCTCCTTAGGGCTTTAATGTTACCCTTTTTTTGTTTTGTTTTTCAAACAGGGCTTGCAAGCTGACAGGGAAACATCTCACTTTTGCTGTGTTTTTGTACGGGAAGAAAATAGAGTTGGGAGACAAAGGGAAGAAGTTTGGGTCTTTTGGGGTGGTTTTGTTTGTTTGTATTCTTGTTTTACAGCCATGAATAGAATGTATTTCCAAAAGCAGGTATCTCTCTTAACAGGTAGCTCTTAATTTTGTCAGTGGTGTGATGTTAATGATTTAAATAACTTTATTGTTTATTTAGCTTCCACAGCTTAAATTGGATAATGAAGAGGGATGTGATTTTTTCCCTTAGTTCATTTTAATTTTTAAAAATGTAGCATTTGAGATGCATGGGCTGCCATGAAATGATTATCTGCTTAAAAAAATGCAATAGAAGCTTCTCTAGCAGTTATGTGACATTTATTTTTATTAACATGCATTTTAAGAAATTTTTACTGTTTTGGTCTGTTACCAGCTCTTCCAGTTATACTAGGCGGCCGGAATTTATTTTTCCTAAGATATTTTAGTTCAAAAAGATCTAAATTGTCAAAATGTGTGTTTGTATATGTACCAATTCTAATCTCCCTCTAGATTGCGGGGAGAAGCTTGAATGTCTAATCTAGGTATACCTGATAGGCTCAGAAGTCACGCAATGAAAATCAGAATGCAGTCTTCTAAAAAGCTTGGGATTTAACATCCAGGGCTCCTTGTGTTTAGGTGTAGGTTGCAGTGCTGAGTGTTTCTTGAGTTTATAGACAGTAGTTTTAACACTCAGCTGATGATTTTTTTTTTTTTTTTAGACATGCATTTTGAAAATCTGGGTTTGTGTTTCATATTGATGCCAAGTGCTGCTGTGTCTGTTGCTTACTCAGCATTTACAGCAGGAATATCCAAAGCAGACAACTGGAGGAACAAAAAAAAAAAAAAAACCAAAACACCAACCCATGCCTGATTTGTTTTGTTGTAATAATTTTCTTCCCACTGAGGTTGGTAGAAGTGATTTATTGGGACAGATGGAGTGCTAGTATTGGGAGACTGGTAACCTGTGAGGTGTTTTCCCTTTGGGCCCCATCCTGTGGTCCAGGTGTGCTCACAGCTGAACAGTGCCTTGTAAGCAACTCTGCTGCAACTGCAGCACTGCGTACAGGATGAGGAATTATTCAGTGGGAAGAGGGCTGTCACAATTTGGCCTTTAGGATAGAAATTTCATTTTGTGAGTGTATTACAAACAAGAGAGAGTTAAAAGATGAAAAACTGCTTCTACATAGAAAAATAATACGGTTTCAATTTAAGCCTTGGTTTAGTAAGCTTTCTTGGAAAGAAACTTGTTCCTGAGGGCATTTTATCTATTTTTCTCTCTCTCTTTGGGTTTTATACTGCTGCCCATCACGGCAGTATCTGAATGCCTTCTATGTTGAGATTGATAGCAACTTTGAAGTCCCCAGTGAACTGTGCAATCTTTGACACATCTTTCTTTAGGGGATGAGAAAATACACCAGGTGGGATTTTTTTTTTTTTTTAATATTTGTGTTATGTAATTTTTCATTCTAATAGTATTTTTTAATATAGTTGTTTTGGAAGATGTTAAGTGGTTTTTTTTTTTTTTTTTCTTATTAATTTTTCTTCTCCTTTTCATGATTTGACTGAGCTAATGGGGTACAAGAAGTTCAGTGTTACATTCAGAATACATTGCTGACTTTTAAAAATGTGTTTTCCTAAATGTCACATCAAGCAGATAAGGGATAAGTTATCAAATATCCAGTGTTACAGAGGTTTTCTTTTTTGTTCAATGTTATCTAAATTGTTTGAAAACATTCAAATAATATTTGCACTTTTACAGGTGATGCATACCAGATCTATATCTGCTAATGTAAATTGTTAGATGCAATCTTTTACTTTTTAAAATTATTCCAGTAAGAGTAAATATTTAAATTAGTACATAGGACTAAGTTCTTAAAACTAGGAAGATTACAGTGAGAGGATTTACTAATTGGTTTAGATATTCTGTTCTGAACCATTTCAATATTAGTCTTATGTGGCTTATCTATCTGGCTAGCTATGTAGTCTGTTTAAACAAGGTACTTGGCTCTTCCCAAATAATTTCAAAGAGAAATAAAAATAACATCTTTGTTTTCTCTCTTTCTTTCTAGTCTGTCAGAGAAACACCTTGATTAGTTTATATTTAGTTTATATGCGTGGGTGTCTTCCTTGGATGTGAACAGTAAGAAATTTTTGAAGAAACTCAAATTGTAATAATGAGTCCTGTGGTTAATTCAGAAGATGACTGATCCTGTCGCTGTTGCTTAGTTGTTGTTTTTCTAGAGCAAGCTAGACCTATCCTACTGTCAGCTTTTATGAGTGCTTCCAGGGATGTCTTAGCGAAGATGGAAGTCTATGGTAACTTCTGAATGAAAAATTACGGGTGGTCATTTCATAGCTGGAGAAAATTGAAGGTAAACCACTCATCACTAAGGCATGGATTTGAACTAGGCTGTGCATTTAGTAGGCAGTTTTTGGAGAAGGAGAAATTCTGGTAGATTTCAGGAGAGATGGGGAAAGCAGGGAGGATAATCTTGTAGTGTGAAATTTCGTTTCCTTAATATGCCAATAGCATTTTCTTAGAAGGTGTGCAGTATTAGAAGAGACCTCATCCAGAGCATATTCCCTTCCTCAGAAGTGAAATCAAATGGATTTACAGCACCTCTTCCAGACATTTCTCAGTGACTTGTATTATACAGAGGCGCAAGGAATGGTGTAATGAGGAAGGAATGGATGTGGCTGAGGAAGCTGCTGAATCCCTCACCCTTGGTTAGAGAGGGTGTGTTGGTGTGTTCATAATTATATGGTGAAGTGGAAAAAATAAAGGCAATTTTTTATGGTTCTTTAATTTTTCCCTTCACAGAGGGCCTGCTGTCCCTCCCCTGTAAGACACTTAGTTTTAAACATATGAAGGCAAAGGAGCATGGTCAACTCAGGTGTGACAGATACATCTGAAATGTCTAAATTTTTTTTTTGTATTACCTTTTTTTTTCTACAGCTGCTATTTTAAATTAACATGTTCTTCAAAGGTGTTAAACATGCTTTGTCACACTAAATCAGTTTTTACCCATGGATTCAAGAAGTCAGCCTGTATATTCTTGTTTGAAAAGATGTGTAGCCTTATCTTATTTTTCGCTGTTGAGTGCCCATTAGGTTTGGTGGGAGCTGCTGGGTGCATGATATTTTTGGAAATCAGGCCATCGAGGTGTGCTTTGGTTATAAATATCTGTAAGCTAATTAGGCTTTAAAATGATAAAAATTCCCAAACAAAACACATCTTCCTTCCCTTTCGCTAGTAAAAAGCTGGGGTCAGCTTGGATGAGTTCCTCGCTGGCATGGACGGCATACCCACGTCTCAGTACGTTCTTTGAGCAAGTTTCCTTTTTGAGGCCTGTGAGTCAGCAGGGTTTTGAAGTGGATGAGTCACAGACAAACTAGCTGAATGATGGTTACCAAGTGGGTGGGGGAAGCAAGGATTTTATTCTGGGAAGGTGCAAATGCAGACAGAGGCCAAGTCTGGAGGTGAGGGAGGCCACAGGATGAAAGGCATTCGCCGATAGGAAGCCCTGAACCGGTGTTTGATGCTGGCTGCTCTTTGTGGTTTGCTACAGCCATGTGCTTCCTCCTGGCTCTGTCTGATGCTCCTGTGCAAAGTCTGTCCCCCTCTTGGGGAGCAGATGTTCCAAATGAAAAGCGGATAATCCTGACAGATAATAAAGCAACATTAACTTTGCTGAGAGCCAGCTAGTTCCTATCCAAGAGTTAGATTCTGACCAGAAGAGAAATTGAGCTAGTCGGTGCTTCACCCCTTTCAGTCATACAGACCATAGACCATCTCTCTGACTGGGACAGGTGGCATCAACCATGCCTATGCAGAGCAAATCGGTGTGCCAACCTCAGAAATCAGAAACAGCAGTGACATATATTGTACTGTCTGACAAATCTTCTTGGAGGGCTTAGAAACAAAAATGCAAGCAACATGAAAACATCCTGTTCTGGACAATCCCATTTACTGGTTGATAGAAAACCAGAATGCCACTCCAGAGCATCCTTTTATGTGTTTCTCGTATGTTCCTGCAACTCCTTATGCTGTAATGTAATTTGTAATGAGGTTTCCCTTAAGGTGTGAGGGTCTTTTTATTGCACAGTATTTCGTAGTTCAACAGGAAACCAGAACACATGACCATATATCATTCCCACTAGAGCTACTGCTGACCACCTATCTCTGTATATTAGCAGATGGTGATAAAATCGGGGGTTTTTTGTGTGATGGAGTGTTCGCTTAGAATGGGATAGCAGAATTGCTGTCAGTCAGAGCTGTGGAAGGAACTGAAGAGCAGTGGTTTAACAGTCAAGCCTCTTGCAACCCTGACTCTCTTTCCCTTCTTCCCACTATGTTCAGATAGACAGAGCAAATATTTCAATTGATAGTATCCTGGGGTGCTCAGATACTGAAGGAAGAGAGACTGTGGTCACCAGATTCCAGCTGTCCTGTTTCCTCTCCCAAATGAAAAAGCTTTTATCAGAGTAGCATATATAAATATTTTTCATTGCAAGCTCAAATCATTCTAAAACTATTGTGAGTACAAAGTTTATGTACTTTTGAGTCTGGATGTAGAAAATGTGAGACAGTGAACTGAAGGGTGAGAGGCAATTGAATATATACTCTATAAGAAGTATATAGAGAAATTTAGTAGAACAAAGAAAGAGCCAATGGCTGAAAGTTGAAGCCAGTAAAATTCAGGAGATGACAGTGCATGTTTTGAAAGGCAGTGGTAATTTACCACTGGAACATATTGCTGAGGGATGCAGCAGATTCCCCTGTCACTTGAAGTCTTTAAACTGACGTTGGGTCTTTCTCATTCATCTTTGCTGTGTCAGTCCAGGAGTTTCTGGGTTATATTTGTTGACTTCTGTTGTGCAGAAAGTTGAACTAGACCATCGTTATGTTTCTCCTGGCCCTAAACTGAGGGTCTATGCGCTGTGATTGCTTGTATAACTTGAGTAACAAATTCAATTGCCAGTGGTAATGGAGGATATGTAGAGCCAAATCTCAAATTAAATCCAAGCACTGGGAAGAGTGGATGTGCATGTGAGAGACACCTGGCTAACTTTTGCATTACATCTATTTAGATTTCATTTAAGTCATGCTCATTTACCTACACTCTGCCTCTCACTTGGCCCATTGCATATCAGGGATTGTTGATCACATAAATCACAGGCTGAAACAGTAAAGGGAGGGAGGATTCAGGACAGATTAACAAAGAGAGCAATATGTAGGAAAGCATGACTTTAAGTGCCCCACACTTAGGGGCCTTATAGCGTTTCTGACTCTTTGATATATAAATTACATCAATTTAGATTCCCTCATGCACCAATAGAGTGGGTAGAACAAGCTCTAAGGGAATCTGAGTGAGCATAAGTGGGTATAAATTACATTACCTTACAGATTGACTCTGATTTTGGCCCAGGTTCTTTCCTTTATTTTCATTATGTCAACTTTGTGCATTGGCATTATAGTCTTTTCAGCAACTGGCCTGACAGCTAATGAGTTCTTTCTACCAACAATAAATCAATCAAGACAGACAATGCTGCTCTGTGTAAATACTTCTCTTTATGTTCAGAGTATTCAGAATCCCATTAAATTTGGAACAGTGTGCTAGTAGAAATGCATGTGAAGAACTACTATAAAAAGTGCTAATTATTCATAAGCCACCTGGTTTTCCTCTTTGCTCCCCAGCTAACCATGTTCTGAGACTGGGGAAAATTAGAAGAGGAGTAGGCAGCACGATAATGCTGAAATATAAACTGCTGTGTTGAAAACAAGTCCAAGTGGTTTTAGGAAATTTTCTCAGCTTATGGTTGTTTGTACTTCCCAAAATTCCTGCAACAAACAAGGTTAAAAGAAAAAGTCAAGAAAAGAACTAGTAACATTTCCACTCTTTAACTGTAGTTCGTTAGGGAATAGAATGGATTTTCCCTTCTATTTATTATTGAATAGAAGAAAAATTGTATTTGTATGTTAATTAAGTTACAGTAGAATTTGCTTTAGGAATAAGTTACAAGCTATGCAACTTATTTCATCTCTCAGTTCAGAGTATATTGCTAAAAGGCTAAACTCTATTCCAGATTGCGGTATTGATAAATGCTTCTGTGCCAGTTCATTATGTTTTAGGGAATTTTTGCTTTTTTGATGTCAGCACTTAAGCATTTAGGAAGCCGTAGGGTAGGTAGAGCAAGGAATTCCTGACTGGTTTCTTCTTTTGCCTTTTACCCTGTTGTATGGACTGAAGAAAAACTTACTGTTTTGTCTTCCTTTTCTGATCTGAGGTTGGTAAGAAGGCCTATAGAATCTTATGAAAGATGTTCAGAGATACAGTTATCTCTGTACAGATACAGAGATACTTTTTTTTTTTTAATAATATTCTCAGGTGGTGGGAGCTATATAAATGCAAACTACCCATATTATTTCCTATCATATAAGATTTTCAATCGTGCTTCTTTTTCAGAATCCCTGTGTTCTCTTGAATGATGAAATTGCAAATGTTCCATGAATGTCAGTGCAATTTATTATCATCTTTCATTCAGAGCATTACAAAATGATTTGCAGATGCAGGTGTTGCTAATGATTTTCAGCCATCCTCCTTAAAGATTGAAGAACATAATTGTCCCTGTTTCTATAACAAGGATGAAACTCCCTAACTAAAATGGAAAGGCTAGCTTGGAAGGTGAGTTTGTGTTGCCTACTACATCTTCCTAGGGGTCTTTTATTCTTTCTTCTACTTTTTCTGTTATTTTTTCTTAGTGGAATGGGAGGTAGAATTTTTTTGTTTTAGTTTGTAATGTACAGAAGGATGCTTCAGATGAAACAGAAGGCTTAAGGGGGAAAAAGTGCTGCTTGACAAGCCTGAATAATCTTGCAATATTTAACTGTGGACATCATGGCTCTTCCTTTGTTATCTAAGGACTCTTAAACCTCTGTTTTATTCCTGAAATGTACTTCAGCAGCTTCACGTGCAGTATCTTAAAGATTGTTCTGATTTCACTTCCAGAAAGTTCTTTGTTAATAGGAGACATTATATATGACTTTTATCATGGAAGTTTTGAAGGGATTTGTAGGGAAACATTTCTGTCTGTATCTCATACAGTCCTTTGTTAAGCTTTCTGCTGAGGAAATCACTGAGAAATCAAATGGAGGTGTAAATGGAGGCATACTAGAAGTACTAAACTTTTTGAGAATGCACAAGTCTATTGACTTGACCTCTTGTTGGTGGGGACATTGGATCCAAGATCCTGGTGATAGGAATGACTCTCTCAGTAGAAAAAAAAGACAAGGTTCCTTCTCTCTGCAGGATTGAGCAGGTGTAGTTGGTCCTGGTTGCATAGAGGTGCAGAGATTCAGCCTGCTTTTCCTGCAGCCTCAAATGGAGAAAGTACTGTGAAGCATTAGCTGCAAATTAAAGATTTTTTTCCATAGGGAAGAACCCTTGGGTGAAGGTTGGTGCAGTCATGACAGCTCTCCCTTGAGGCAAATCCTCTTAGGCATTTCTGTATAAAGGGATGCAATTTGAAGCCACATGCCAGCGGGAATAAGTCAACTGGGATGGCTCATGTAGGCGATGTCAAAGGTATTTTAGCACAGATGAGGCTATGATATTTTTGTTGTTATTGTCTTTTAAAGTGAAGCTGTACATACTTTGCTTGTGGCAGCTCTCTGAAGGCTCAGCAGCTCACTTTTTATTTGATTTTGATTAAAATCGATGTTTCTGCCAGCTGTAGTGATCTCATGAGTGAGATACCTGAATTTGATTCCTGGATTTGATTTTTCGCTGTTGTATGGTGAGGGGAACGCCTGTCTCCCTCTAGAAGGAAGGCAGAGCTTCAGATCTCAGTGCAGCAACCCCGTTAGAGGTGGGGTGGCTTTGATGGACTCCACAGGAGGGGTCTTTACCACCAAATAGCTGTGGATGCACACCATGTAGGCATTCCCAAACACAGAACAGGCAGGGTTGGAGCAATCCTCCCATCCCTCCCTGATAATCCTATTTAATGTTAATAGGGAAAAATCATGTCTTGTAGAGAACAGACTACTCTGCCCTAGGTTTACATAGACCTTTGTGTTTCTCCAAGGTCTGAGAACAAAGGGTGGTCCCTTTTTGACTCAGCAGAGATGAAGATGACAGGTTGTAAAGTTCTTGTGAAATTAGGCTGGACTCTGGACAGCACTTCATTGCTAAAGTGTGTTCTCTGTTAAGAAAGCTGAGCCAGGCTTACTGGCTTAGATAAACTATCCAAGAGTTGGTGAAGTAATTAGTAAATGTGCACTGTCAGACCAACTAATTTGTTTAATTTTGAACAGGCAGTGTTTATAGTTTTATTTAAATCATCTTAAGAAGTGGCTGTCCAGAGTTATGGCAGGATCATGATCTATGCAGTGCTGCAGACAAGCAGACCTGTTCCCTCCTTTTGCTGCAACACCACTGAGCTCTGTAGAGGACAAGTGCAGCCCTTCCACACTGCTATTTCATGGCTATTTAATTCAGTCCTGGTGGTAGGTGTTGGAAGCTGCCCCTGGTGCAGACATTTGTGTTTGTGTGGCCACCAAGTGAATCAGGTTAGGGAGCAGATATGGCTCAAAACTAAGGCATTAGCTTTCTGTTTCTGTCACTTTTTTTTTTTCTTTTTCGTTTTTTTCTTTTTTTTTTTTTTTTTCCTTTGTCCTTGGGCTCTTAGAGCCAGCTCAGCACATGGCCAAACAAGCACTAGAACTGGCATCCAAGAGGGAGTACAAATACCCAGCCAAGGAAGGTACTGAGGGCAGAGACAACTTGCACTTTGGGCAATTTGATTGGTAACAAATCTGCAACCTGAGTTTACATGCCTGTTTGTTTAAATTGAATAGTTTAGTGACTTCTGGCTCGAGCTGTGTTTGAGTTCTCCAGGATCCAGGAACAAAAATGTCAGAAGCTTCACTATAGTGACTGAGTCTTTCAGCTTCCTGTGCGGTTCTTTGCCAAATTAAATAGAGCCAGAAATCTCTGCACCAGCAGCTGTAGGGAGTTAATCCCACCCAGATCCAGATTAGCCATGGCACATTTTTGTAACCATAGGCACGACAGTTTAGTGTAGACAGCTGTCCTGATAAACTGATTTGGGAATCCTGCCCTCATAGGAATGTTTGATGTGTACTGGTCACAGAAGTTGTTTCAAAGTTAAGGTAAGACAAACTGGTAGCCTGGATAACAGTTGCATGTTTTTGTTGGTGTTGTGATGGCAATACTACATGGCTATCAAAAATGATATGAATGGTTTTGCTTTAGAACTAGAATGAATTTATCTCTCTACCTGAAATTATATAGGTATGATGCCAGTACTCATCTCCTGTGTTGTGAGGATGATGCCTATTTGCTTATTTAATAGATACTTGATACAGAGAGACAACAGGTGTAGAGAGAGCCTGCTTCCCACCCTGAGCAATACCCTATTTTCAAAGAGGATTTTCTTCCCTGCTGCATTTGCTCTTGTGGCCCGTGTTGGCTTCATTGTTGAATATTTTGTGGAACAGAGCGACAGGGATACTTGGAAAATAGGGTCATGTGATGATTGTAGACAAGGATGACTTTTGACTGGGTGAATGGGGATAAAACTTTTAAAATTGTTTGGAGCCATAACGATGGGTCACCTTGGGTAGTTGCATGGCTTGAGCACCAAACTTTGAATCTCAGAACTGGGGATTTGATCACAGTTTAAGAGGAAAAAGCCCCTTATTTTGCCATAGAGTAATGACATGCTAAAAGTTCACCTGGATTCCAAATGAGAATTAGACATTTCATCACATAGAAATCACTGCGGCATTGCCTCCAAAAGACTGAGCATGCAGTTCCAAACATTCAAGTTGTTAAGGCTGGGAGTATGGTCAAGGGTAGTTAAATGTATGTTTCCTCTGCTCCTGTCCTCTCCTTTTGCCATCTACTTCTGGTTTTTGTTGAAGACAAGATTTGGGGCTAGATGAAAAAATGCTGTGAACTGACATAGCTCTTTTTGCGACTTGATGGGAGAATGTTTATAGAAGTAGCAGAATCCAGTAAGTAGAGTATTGTAACCATAAGCACAAGAGTTTAGTTCAGACAGCTGTTCTGATAACCCGGTCAGAGGGGTGTTTGTGTACTGCTTACAGAAGCTCACAAGGTCATGGTGAGCAGGTTTGATAGCTACCCTGATAGGGTCGGTAGTCTGGAGGGGAACCCATTATCTTCTTGGCTGTGCCATTAGTGTGCTGTTCAGCTCAGGACAAGTTATTTCATCTGTTTGACTCGACTCTCCTGTTCCCCTGACACACACCCTTTTTTCTGTGTTGCCATTTCAGTTGTCATCTCTGTCAGCTGAGGACTTTCTTAGGCCATGTTTGCAGAGTCACAAGTGAGGCAAAGCATTTCAAAGACTTGGCTTTACACTGCTGGAAGTTCTGCCTCTCAGCAGAATTTCATTGTGGCTGCACGTTAAAGCAGTTAAAGTTAAACCATCCTGAAGCGTTGCCATTAAAATAGATTACATTAACTTTGGAATTGTAATAGTTGAGGAGCACACATGTATCAAGTAAGATGGGGTAGTGTCCCAAGGTGTCCTACCTCACCAGCTTCCCATTATGCCAATGGGGTCCCCCATGTTCTGCTTGGTGCTTTGCCCAAAGGAGCTGTCAGTCCATTTTATTATTTTTTTTTGTTGTTGCTCCTCACTACTCTAGTAAAAATAATGATAAATCTGAACATCTGAGCAGAATCATTTTGCTGTTCAACCTCTGCTGCTCTTTTGATTAAGGAAAGATTTAATGCTTTAATTTGAGACACATTCTATTAAAGAATAGAGGGCTTTGATTCACATGTTTATTAAGGGGTGCACTTCCTCAGCAGAATGGAAAACATTCTTGGGTAGTAAAGGATGTCAGAAGTACACTTTACACTCCCTGCAGCTGATGGATTTGTTCTGGGCTCGTATTTATCAGTACGTGTTAACAGAAAAGAAAAATGTTGAGGATTTCCACAAACAAGGTAAATTATATTCTTTCCCACATTTTTGCTGAGATTGATGCAAAACCTTAAGCTCCATCTGAGTAACTTCTTGATGTTAGGACACTTTAGTGGCAGGATTTTTAGTTTGTTTGTTTGTTTTTATTTTTAATTTTTGTTACTTTGTGTTCATTCCTTTCCTTCTCAAGTGATTGTATTTAATGTCAGCAATTATTTTAGAATAATGTTTGCAAATAATATGCAATTTATATAGAAATAAATTTTACTGTACTAGGTAATTTGAATTGCAAATATAAAACTCCCAAAACAAACACCAGCAAACTCCCTTGATGATTTGACTCCCTAGTCTCTTTGAAAGACTGGTGACTGATTCTGATAGCAAAGATAGGTATTTTTTCTCCCTTTTTTTTGCCTATTCTAGAGTAGAGAAAGAAAATTTATTATGTAAACTACTGGTCTTCTGGCTACAGTTTGGCATCATGATTTTATCAGCGTTCTGCAGAGTAACTAATATGACCCAGAGCTTAAACTTGCTACTGTCACTGTAACATGTGTTTCTTCTAAAACTCTTAATTGTTAGCCAGCTCCTGCAAGTCCAATGCTACAGTCTAGCATCCTCTCTGAGAACTGCTAGGCTTAGCTTATCATCCTCCTGGCACAGAAAGGGATGTGGTTTTGAGCTCTGCAGGGTGCAATCAGAGCTAAGAAGTGCTGTTCTCCAGGAGCAGCACATAATAAGTACTGAGTTTTAATCTGCCTTCTCTTCAAAACTGACGTGAGCATCTGTGGATTGCCCAGAACTCAAAGATAAGAATTTTCAGGGTTCTTAAAAGTAGGGGTGAGATTAGTAGCGTTGTAAAGACCTGAAGACCATTATGGCTTGAGCAGAAGAAAAACTTGCAGCTGTTCTCTAAAAGCCTGGCTGTTACTGCCCCTTTTGAGAAGGTGCACCATGTCTGTCCTTTTCTCTTGTGCAAGACAAGTCAATTGCTGATGGCAGAACCCTCCTCCAGTGCTTTTGAGAGTCTAGCACTGGCCTCCACTCCATAAATTGGAAGGCTGCAAATCCTGGCTTGCCCTGCAGAAAATATATTGTGTATTGTAGGATTTTTTTTGTGATCTTTTCCCATTTGCACACCTTCACAGAGCCAGGCACAATCCAGCCCATTATCTGTATGTGAGGATTTTCACTATTACTGACTTGTAAAAGTTTCTATTAGCAATTCTGATTTGGAAAGGACAATTGGAGGCTGAAAGAATGGCAAATGCAACCTGGATATAACTTTTTGATCCCAGAACCCAATTAAACTTGTGGTTTTAAAGTGCATGTGACTCCTGAGTTCAGCTGTAATACTAGATTTATATTATTTCCTGGAATGAAAGTCACTGCAGACAATATCCAGAAGAGCATAATAATGATCCAGTGAAAAATGAATCCAGCTTTTGACTTTTTTCCCCCAGCAGAAATAAGATAGGGAACCAATTTAGTTTTATATAGGCTATTCTTTTAATGCTCAGTAACTTTCCTACCATCAGTGACTTTTTTCCTAAAGATATCTACTTCATTAGTGCTGCTGTTTCTACACAGTGCAAGTGTGCATTTGTCTTGACATGGCTAGTGCTGTAGTACTTCCACATATTTAGGAATAAAACCCACAGAATATTTGTTACAATGTATTATCTAATATCCTATTTATAAGCTCACTTATAACAAATAATTAGCATTCTGTGAGCCATGTGTTTCTTTTTACATCCTCTCAAGGTCCTCTGCCTAAAATGATTCTTCAGCCTGATCAGTTTAGGTAAGGGGGAACTTTAGACAGCAGTAATCATGAATGCTCTGTACTTAGCTTCTGTTTGGCTCAAAACAGCCTTTGTGCTTCTGAGTTATTATTAGAGACACTTAAGTTTTGGACTAGCAGTACCCTATCTGTGTCTCATTTTTAGTTATATCACAGGACAGCTTTTGTCTCACAAGGAGACTGTTATCTTAATTCTGCTGCTTCTTGGAGTTTGTGTCCCCTTTTGCTCTTACAGATTTCTAGGAAAGAGACCAGAGTTTTGTCAAAGATGAAAGCAACTGTCCTTGCCCTCCTCTTCACTCTCTTTTCTGATCTCTTTTCTATGGAGCTTGGCAGGTTCTGCATGTAGTATGAGGTTTTCTATTCTGAAAAGTGAGAGCTTTGGGGCAAACCATAAATTATTCTTAGGGAGAAAGAGGCTACAAATTCTCTTTTCCATGGAAGTAAATGAAGGTGTGTGAGAAGTCTTCTATAGAGCTGAGCTTTTTTTTCCCCCCTACCTTTTCTGCCTGGCTGGTAATTTTGGAGGTATTAGCTAGATTTATTGTAATGACATTTTTGTTCAGCAAGGCTGTGCTCTGTAAATAAGCAATAATCAGGAGTTCAAATGTGCTTTTTTGTTTTACCAATGGACTTGCACAGACATGAATGACGCTGGTTTTTTCAGCTTCTTGAGGTTGGTACACTGCAACCCAGTTGACATCTGTCTCTAACTTCAAGTGACCAGAGAATGAATTACGGAAAGCTCTGTGTGGTGTGTATCTAGGTAGATTCCAAAAATAGGTGCATCCTCATATTCTCTCTTTAGTTTGAATATGAATGGTAGCCTTTGTTTTCAGCCTTTGGTAGCTACTGTTCGAGTGCTTTCCCAGATAAGGCCAGCCTATCTGTGAAGTAGAAGCGTATTCATTTTTACTTTTCAGAATTTTTCTTCTACCTGATCTGAGTTCTGTCCAGAGACAGAGCAGAGGGAAACATACATGGTAATTTAGTTCCTGGATTACCCTGGATTTGCTGTAACCACAAACACAAGGGGATAAATGCTGTCAAGAACGAGTTTCAGCTCAGATGAATGTTAACTGAAGATGAAAATCACTATGAAAAAATAGAGCTGTTGCTGCTAAATAAAAACAATACATCCTTTTTGAACCCTCTGGGAAGGCCCTTCTTGCATGAAAGATCTTCTGTGAATCTAAAAGATATCCATTAATTCCTGTTATCTCTTCCTGGCTTCCCATTAGAAGATACCTTGGCTATGATGAACATCATCTTTTATTCTTTCTCTGCTGTCTTGACTGAATATGGAATATGACTCTGTGGTCAGTTTAATCCACATTTCAGATGCCGAGAGGAGAGGTGCTTATTTATGTCCAAAATGAAAAAGCAAAAACATCCATCCAGCTGAACTTGGTGATTCACTAAGATTTTGGAGCAAGGTTTTTTTTCTGTGAGCAGCTAACTTACTCAAACTGATGCTGATTTAGTGAGTAAACCTCTCTTGGATGATACAGAGCTTATTGTATCACTCAGCATTACCTAATAGAGGGAAAATTCAACAGAATGAAGACTTGACCACTTATACCACCTTTATTTTTTTTTCCTTTCTCTTTTTCCTTATCTTCACTCCAAGACAGTTTGGTAGTTGACCACTTTGCATCTTGAAAGACAAGTACTGTACCTTAAGCCCATCTCCATTTGGTGCAGTATGATTCATGAAACTGGGCTGTGTCTCTTAATCTATATTTTTTTCAGACTCTGGAGAACAGCATTGTGTTGCTGGTACTGGTTTTGAGCTGAGGTTCCTATCTGGAAAATGTATCCCTGGATGTGGCACACTGAGCTTGCAGAGCTGGTCTGCAGTGCAGTCTGGGACCAGATGAGGAAATGGATACTTGAATGAAATCATTATTGCTCTCACAGATGCAGAAAAGTAGACATACAATAATGGCTTAGACAAAATGTATTGTTTAAAGACCATGTTAAATGGATTCCTTCAGGAGGGCTTGTGTTTTTATGGAGAATGCTGTCCAAGCAAGAAGGATCTGTTCTTCCTTAGTCCAACAGAGTAATTGAAAATGATTTGGAAACTTCAGTCTGCTTCATATATTTCTCTCCAGGCCAAATACCTGCAAAAATAAACATTATACTACTTTTTCCATCAAAGATAGACATGTTTAGAGGCCCTGTTTCTAATCAGACAATTTTTGAAGCCTAATATTATACTCTGAAATCAGAGCAGTAGTCTTCTCAACTGACTCACATGTTTTCCCCAAGTAAATGTAAGAGACTTTCTTCCTTCTGTTAAACTTCAAAATGTAGTCCTGAGGAACTTTTAGGATTTCAAGGCAGGGAAATCACTTTGCCTGGAGTGACATAGGCCAAATGGCCTCAGGGTTAGTGATATAGAAATTCACCCATTGTGCTTCTTTGTCACCAGTCCTTTAAGCGTGTGTCCCCAGGTCTTTTCTGCACATTGGTGTGCATTGAGAGAAAACCTTATACGACTTACCTC
This sequence comes from Phylloscopus trochilus trochilus, assembly GCA_016584745.2. Classification (NCBI taxonomy): domain Eukaryota; kingdom Metazoa; phylum Chordata; class Aves; order Passeriformes; family Phylloscopidae; genus Phylloscopus; species Phylloscopus trochilus. Next base: position 40,412,480 of record WQNJ02000546.1, read on the forward strand.
ATTCTCTGCATTTATATTCTAAGGAATGCATCTGGGAGGAAGAGGTGGAAATTTCTTTTTACAAAGGATCTTTGATCCCTAGGATCATGATTGATAGGAAGAAGTATGTCTGTATTTACTTTAAAATCCTTTATTTGAACAAGATGATCCACAAGCACAGCTTGGCTAGAAATAAACAGATCATGGAGGACAGAGTCAGAAAGTAACTTGGTTGCTGTTACAGGGAGCATGCTCTGCAGTTCATATCTTTAGAATATACATTATAATAATTTTAGAAGTTGCTTATTAGCTTTTTCCCTAGCTTGTACTTGGGAACCAGTGTGTATTTCTGTGTGTAGGAAATGACCAAGAAATCAAGTATTTCTAAATTTTTAGTAAGCAAGTAATTAATAACTTTTAATTAAGATGCTGAATATTTCACTCATTTGCACAGGCACATACTCAGGGACACTCATATTCATTGCTTGTCAGGTTATCCATTTGTAGAGATGAAAGCTGTATTTGCAGTCTATGATGTGTCTTTAACCTCTTTATTACCAAGCTGTAGTTATAAATAAAGTATCAGATTCCCTCTTATCCATGTTATTTCTCAATACATGAGCGAGTCTATGCACTAGATCTGGTTTGCAGGTTTTCTTACTTGTAGAAGTGATTTTTGTCATGAGCCTTCCTCTGAAGGGGTCTAATGTAATAATAGACTGCTTTGCTTTATTCAGAAGTGTTTATTTTCAATGTCAGCTTTTGCTGCTCAGAAAGTGGTAGGTATTTGGTGCACTGAGTTTGTGTGAGAAGAGTGGGCTCAATGCACTATTTTAAAGGTTTAGTTGCATTTGAGAGATTGGGTGATGCTGAAGAAGTGCCTGGTGTAAACCTCAGTTTTCCTCTTTAGTGTGTGATGCTGTTGTGTAAGCAGAGTAACACACAAGCACAACTACCTCTTGCTGTGCTAGAGGAGTATCCCAATTTTAGCTTAGCCTGAACTGATCTGAAGTCTTTATCCTGTCTTTGGTGCAAAAATCTATATCAACAGGCATGGCTGAGCAGCACAAGGAGGCTTGTGTTGCTGTCCCCAGCATGACTGAATCTCATTATGATGGGTAAGAATTATCATGAAAGTAAAAGCTTCAGGCTCAGGAGGCAATGTTTGTAGGCTTGCTAAAAAATGATGAATCAACACTGACCTGGCATCTTGTTTACAAACATCTCATTGTGCTGGTGAGGAAAGCCTTCATGTAATTAGCCATCTCCTGAACAATTTTCTCTTCCTTCCCCTCACCCTTTGGCTGTGATCCTTATGAAATGATACAAGGTTGGACTGTGGGGTTTTTGTTTTCTTCTTTTCCCTAAGGGATCCTAAAAGAATATGGTATCTGACTCGTATTTGAGCTTCAGTGGAGATTGGCTGTCTGATTTTCATTCCAATAATATATCATGAATATGTTATATCAAATAATATATCATGAATATTAAAACTCCTAAAATATGCAGCTGTGTGTGCATTTCTGCAAGTACTATAACCCTTGCAAAAGCAAAGTAGAAATTCACTAGGCTCTAAACAAAATGCTTTCTTCCTCATGAGATGTTTCACAGTACAGGTATCAGGAACAGGTGGGGACAAGGGGTCACCAGCTTGATATTGCTGCTGCTGCTGGGTTGTGATGCTGGCACTGGGAGCAGCATTCAGAATTGCACTAGAGGAGGTGTTTGGGCAGGATTTCATAGCGCTCTGCAGAGCGGGTGCAACAGTTAGGAAAAGTCTTGATTCCTTTTTGAGCAAAGGCGCGGTGGTTACGACTTTCCAGGCATTTGCTAAGGGCCTGTGTGCTCGGTTTGGGTGGTAAATTGCATTTGAGCCAAACATAGAAACTCAGCAGTTTCTGTAGAGCTGCCTGTGGAGTGGGATGCCACACAAGTAGCCTCAGCAAGTTCTGCTCTTGGTTGCTAAGAATGGAAGCAGGAACAAATGTTCACTTTTTGGTTTTCTACAAGCATCTTCTTCTATTAGTAAACGCAAATGTAGTAATGGAAATCTGTATGTCTTCCATGTGAAATCTTTGCTTTTATAACCATTTCCTCATAATGTAGAGCAAAGCTAACAAAAAAAGAAGTGGTTTTATGATGCAAACAATGTTTTTCCTATTTAGCTTTCTGAAAGCAAACCTGAAATAAATAGTTGTGCAGCCAGAGTACAATTTGCAAGCAGTATTTGAATAAAGATAATAAAGAAGAATTACAGTTCACTGTAAGAACTCAGTTTAGTTGCATCAGTCTTAATGCAGTATTACATACTCTGCATTTATAAAAGTAAAAGAAATAAAATTATAGTGGCCCTAAAACCTCAGTAGTGTAATGTAGACAGCTGCCAGTAGAATCCAGTCTTCATTAAGAAAACAACTTTTATTATTGCAATAGATTTTTTTTTGAAAAAAATTAAGATGTCTCTTTATCCTTCTTGGTCCCAAGGACTTGCTAAGTTAATGGTTCTGAAATTCAGGGCATATGAATGATGCAGCTTTACAAATGAGGTATATGTGCAAGAAAAAACCATTCCACTGTTGGTCTGTTAATTTATCCCAGTAGACACTGTTCTATCCATTTGTTTTGCATTCCTAGTGTTTGAGTTTGTAAACCTTTTGAAGCAGAAACATCTGACTTTAGGTTGTGCAGGGAGCAGGGTTTTGGCTTGGACTTGTCAGTGCTGCTAGGAAAAAAAACCATAAAGATATGTTTCTGAGGGGAGAGGGAATATCTAAAAATGTGAGAAGTAATGCAAAGTAGAAGTGTAAACTTGCACATGCCACGTTTCAATTCTGTTTGGGCTTTGTTGTAAACATATCAAATGGTACTTGGAAACTCTAGCGAATAACAGCTAAGAAGAACTTTTGTCTACTTTTCCTAAGTGCATTATAAACCCACAAATACATTGAATATAGCAAAATAAGAGAGCATTATTTCACATATATTTGTAAGAAATAATCAAATAGGATTACTCCATGGTCGTTATTAGACAACTGTTAGTATCATTCTCAACTGCCTGTCAGTGTGCTTTGATCAAGAGTTTCTTACTGAATGTGCTTATTTGATTAATAAATATATGTATAATGTCAAAGTAATTTAGGCAGAGAGGTATTTTATTGGGAAAAAAAAGACAAAATCCTATTGATTTGCTAAAGTAAGCTTTGATGTTCATTAGTTTGTATTCAACTACTACAGTAGTTCAGTATTGTTTCTCATGTTTTAGGGCCAGGTTTTCCTTTCCTGAAACTTTCTTGTAGAAATAAAATAATTAACAGAGGATGGCATGTCTTCTGTGCTTTCTCACAGCAGGAACAGAATTCCTGCCTTACCCTGTTTCGGTCTTTACACTGCCCTCAAAGGGATTTAGATCAGACCCATAAATCTCAGCTCAAGTCCGTAGGCTATTTGAAGGCATTTCTATAGAGTCAGGTTTCTTCCATTCCTACTCTGTTCGCATGATTCACGGTACTGACTGAGGAAAAGGCTCAGGGATACCTTCTGGCAAAATCACTCATCAGGGGGGTTGGGTTCTACTTCTCGTATTTAGAGAGAACAGGGGAGGAGAAGTTGTGAGCTGTCAGTGGTGGTACCCAGAGCAAATCTGTGTTTACACCTTTTCTGTGTCAGTGAGGGGTGGGGTCGATTCCAGACACCCTGTCCCGAGGCAGGATCCTTCAGGCCTGTAGAAGGCAGGAATGTTTCTCTCCATCACTGCTGCATCCTTGAAGCTTTGTTTCTGCGAAAGCTCCCAGCTCCATATTAGGCATGACTAAGCTCATCTGGTCAAAGGGCAGGATTACCAAACATGTTAGTAGAGGTTCTTTTCACGTATTTTGGAAGTTCTTTCCTTAACAGTACCTTGATTTTCGTTCTTGTGTTTCCTTGGTAATAGGGAAGTTGTGGTCTGAAAACAGAGTCTGACTATTCATGCAAGGTACTTTGTTCTTTTGGTCTTTTTGCTGATACATCCTTTTTCAAGGCAAGTGAAAGAGAAGGATGACTTTGCCACCATATGCGTAGTTTTGGAATGGTTCAGTAAAAATGTGTCGCAATTCAAAAAGTATATTGCTGACTCCATGTAATATGCTGTCTTTAATGAAGAGCTAGATTTTCAGAATTGGAGGTGCCTGATTGTGCTGCTCCTCACACTGGCCAGTACCTGATCACAAGTGATAACCTGAGCAACAGGTGTGTTGGTACAGCTGGCCAGAGATACCAGGGAGGTTGGAGATGTGTAAGTATAGAACTTAAGAAATGTATTGGTTCATGGTCCAGTTGTCAGCATCTGGCTTTAATGCTTCTATAGGAACTGTTCTGCTGTCCTTGTAAAGGGGAGCTAAAGAGAGAATGGACTTAGTATTTAAAAATTAACTCAAAGTTAGCTGCTGAGTGAAAGAAATAGCCATGTGTTTTTAATAAAATTGAAGGGAAATATTATCAAAGATTTTAAAGATGAGTGCTTATCTTCCTCCTCTCTAGCCCTATTAAGCAGTAGTTTGGAGAAATTCTGTTTGGAGTAGATGGGGGTTACTCTATGAGAATTGGTAGAGTGTAGGGGAACTTTTGTCTCCTGCAACACTTCTCCTCTTATTACCTTCAATTTCTGTATCTCTACAACAGTGGGAAAAGATTTTCCGTACATTAAAGTAGGGCTCTTTCTTTAACTCTTGCCTTCCACTGATACTTCATCACTGATATTTTATTTCTAACGATCAGTGATGATGTCTCAAAGCACTGAGAGCATTTTGTGAGGGCTGCCTTAAAACACAGGTTGGTGCTGTTCAGAAATGCTGTGGACACATGTGGTTGGGATTATTCATCACATAACTGAAGTTATAATGAGGTTTGACCATGGATTAATGAAGGCTTCTGTGGTCACTTGTAATCTCTGAATTTGTCTAATCGGTGTTGCAAACATCTTGTGATGAGTCTACAGCACAGCTGATTGAAATACTAACAGCTCTAGAAAAAAAAATTCTTCTAAATATCAATCAATTTGTATGTATTGAGATTATGTGGCTTTTGTTTGGTTGGTTTTTTTTGTTTGGTTTTTGTTTTTTTAACATGAGACTATACAAGTACAGAGAACGCTGTTCTTAGCCTTGCTATAAAAGCAGTTTTGTTGGGTAGGAACATTAAATTTGCCACTACAGTTAATCTGGGGAGAAGTTTCAAGATGGCGTACGGATGATGAGTGTGCAAATCCTGTTTGCAGGATTATAGAAGTTGAATGAGAAACTAATTCAGAATGGCATGTTGCTTTTTCATTTGTGAGTCTTGAAAAGTCAGACAGCACCAAAATCAGCATTCTTAAACTAATTCTGAAATTCTTTAGATTTGCAGTGAAATGGACATGGAAAATGTACATTTAGTGACCCACTGGAAGGGGTAAGAGCCTTAGTCATCCAAATTTAAATTTGTTTTGTAGGTGTGGGGTAATACAAAAGGTAGAGTGAGTGAAAGCCTTTTTTCTTTTTTCTTTTTTTTTTTTTTCTCTTTCACACCTTTTGATTGGAAATGTGAAGTGCCACAATATCTGTTACTTTCCTATAATTGCTCCTTTTACACATTTATCAGGTATGTCCCATCAGATTTGATTTTTCTTTTACATACTGTATCCTCTCTCATAAAATTCCTTTGAATTTGGGTGTGTTACTAGGGGAGGAGAACAAAGCCAGAAGTGTCCCTGACTGGTATTTCTGAGTTGAAGTCGCTTTGTGTGTGGTGAGTTCTCTTTTTCCTGGCAAACTATTGTATTCTTTAAGCTGCTATTCTTAAAATCCCATGATGATGGGTATACTGAGTGCTGAAGTGAAGCTCCAGTTTCCCTTGGTGATGGTTTTCCTTCCTGGATGGTCTGTTACCAAGACTTAAGCAAAGTCTATCTGTGTTCAGGTTGCTTGTCTTGCAGCATCAAATGGCAGCTGGATGGGAGCTGTCAGCATGAGAGCAACGATGCTGTTCAGCCAGTGCTGCACAAATAACTGGTGACTGACTTCTCCCCCGCATCCAGCCCAGCCAGGAGTTCTCCTTATCTTTCTGGGGTCTCTTCTGGGAGGATGAAGGCTTTCTAACCCTTATGGAGTCTGAGCATGTTACAACCCAAAGTAAATAGGATGGAGGTAGCTGGAGGTAGCTTTGCATTTCTTCATCTCAGGCTGATTGCAAAAGAGTTACTAAACCCCCCTGCTGTTTAGGATTAGCTGGGTCCTCCCTGCAAGTGAATGTGAGAGTTGGGCTTGAAATTCTACAGTAACACAGGGATGCCCTTAAATAGTACCACAGAGCCTTGTAAATTTAGGATTTGTTTAGCCTTTCATTGTTCTAAGGAATCTTGAATTATAGCATTGGTTTGTGCATGAATGTATATTAGTAAACCGGTTTTTAAAATGCATAATGCTGGGAGAGCAGTGTTTTGCAAAGTTGAAACTTGGCATTATAAATTCATTCTTTTGCGTTTGAGTGAAATGAGGAAAGAATGCAAGTTGGTTAGAAATTAACTCCTTGTGGTCCTTCTTTCGGCTAAGCAATGGGGTGCCCTCCTTTCTTTCTCTGATAACTTATTTTATTGCCTTAAAGATTTTTGTCTAAATCCTCAGAACATCCCTTCCAACCAATCAGTCCATCTCCAAGTGTCTGTACAGACTCAGGTAAAAACTCCAAACAAATCTAGTTTATGCTGAAGTATTCAGGCACTTCATAAATACTGAGCCAGGGCCAATATTAAATCCTTCATCTCTTTGGGTTAATGAGCAGCCGTCAAGACCAGGGGAAGGGGTGGGAAGAGAAAGGGAAGAAAACCCCAAACTACTCTTTGTTCATACTTGTTTAGTACACCTGTGCCTTTTAAAGAGTTCTTATTGTAAGCAAAATTTCCATTGAAATTCAAGGTAAATTTTCTAGCTAGTCACATTGGTTTTAGGAAAAAAAAATCCTAACCTTAGTGAAAAGGAGTCTGATACCCTAAAATGATGATATGTAAGTATACATTGTGTTCTTTCATTTTGCTTTGAATTTTTGAGACATCAAGGTACATTTGGTTCCTGTTCCCAGGCTTTTATGTACAACATGAGGGCTGAAAGTATGCTTTGGGAAGTGAAAGCTGACATTCCTAGAGGATCATTTGTTTGGAGCAGCTAGAGTTTTAAATAAAACATCAAATATGAGAAAATCAGAAGAACTGTCAATGTTGTGGTTACCTGAATGCAGTTCAGATCAGCAGTGCTGAAAAGTTGTCATCTGATGGTTACAAGATGGCCTGTGACACAGAGCAGTTTTCTCAGAGACAGGTGTGTATTAGGTTGATGTAACAAAATTGCTACCTGCAGAAAGGTAGGCAGAGCTGCCCTTCCGTTCCTCACATTAATTTCATCTGTGGTGAGGGCTGGGAGACCATGCTAATTAGGAGGGCAAGAAATACTGTGCAATTACTCTGGGGAGAAAAGAGTCTGCGTGAACTGAGAACAAACCAAGTTCATAATTGTCCTGGATTCCAGCACTGTTATAAATTAAAAACACATTTAAGTACGGTTTTGCTAGTTTCCTTCTGAGACTTTATTCCCCTTTCAGTCTGTTACATCAGTTCCATCAGAAAATGTAATTCCAGCTTCTTCTTTATTTTTTTATTTTCTGTGTGTGTGCGCCTTGATTGTAAAACAGAAATTTGACCTGCCAGTGTGAGTGCAAAGAAGTTTTGATGTATGCTTAGGCAGAAGGATGTCTAGCACTTGCCTGAGAGTGACTTAAGAGCTTTTAATTCCTCTGTAAGTATATGGAGACCTGGCACCTGCTTCTGAGGGCAGCTGGGGTCAGTGTTACCACACACTTGTTCCTTTCCTTGTAGCAGAAGAATATTTGCAATCTGTTCAAAACTTACTGATTTCTGGTTTAAGTGTAGAATGTGCACAAGCATGTATGTGCTTCTAAACCCCATCTCCTTTTGTAGTGAAGGCCTCATAGAAGTGTAAGTCATACAAACAATCTCCTTTGGAAATGACAGGCAAGGAGGGTGCAACATCTCAAATCCCACCGTCAGCCTGGCAGAATCCTGAATTTGAACTCAAAACTCATGAGATGCAGTCCAGCGCTTGTGTCAGAGAATGGTCCTTTTTGTCTCTTGCCGTCATTTGTTTTCAAAGATGTTCCTGTTTAAATGTCCTGACCGTGCACAGACGATCTATAAGGAGCAGACAACAATCAGAAAACCTTGAGAATGCTCAGTTGTGCTTTATTTCGAAGTCCTGACCTGTTCAGGATACCTTCTGAATGTGTCTGACAATTCCCTCTGATTTCTAAGCCCTCTATGGCAGATATTTATCATGAGTTCCCATGAGTTAGAGCAGAGAGGCCATTGGCAAATGTAATGCCCTTTCAATATCTGCTTGAAAACATCTAAAGCAAATTAGGGAAATAATGTTTACGTAGCATGGTCATGAAATCATTAGCAAGCTGGCTGGCAAATTAGAATTTTTTGAGAAGGAAAATTTAATTAAGTAATGACATAGTTGTAGTGCAGTTTCATGTCCTCCTCCCAGACAAGCATTCATTATGAGCTTGAGTAAATATTAGATATTTATCACATAAGACTTTAAATATTTAAATTTTCCTGTAACAGATGTATATTCCTACCTGCTAGGCTGCTGCTCAATACTGAATTAGAAGGACAAGTTTCTCTTAAGTTGTTTTCTTGTTTAGGTGTCAGCTTGTAATACACAAGCATTGAACTGGATGAAAGTAAGGTTTGTCAATAGTGATTTTGTGGTTAAGTGGCTACTCTGGGCATTAAGGGTTTTATTTCCAAAGAATGTCATCACAGCCTGGTTCAGAAGAGTCTTGTCAGTGGCAACCAGCACCTGCAACTAGTACTGTGGAGTAAAGGCATGGAAATTGTTCTGTTGGCTTTCATGGGACATCTCCCATGGCATTTCTCATAAGGGAGCTTTTTTTTTTTTTTTTTTTTTTTTAAGGGATGTCAATCAAACATGCTGTGAGCTCTCTTTGGCCAAACCTGCTATAGTCTTTTCTATGAGTATTTGTGCATCCCAGCTGCCACAGCATTACCTGGCAAGCTTATGTAATACATAAGTACATGAGTACTTGGGTGTCAGGTGCAAGTTCCGCTCCAGTCTGGAAGCAAATTTTGTTTAGGTGAGCCTTCTAAGGTTCCAGTGTGTTGTTTTTTCCTCTGTTTATATTCCATTATTCCTCTCATCATCTTCTAGTCTCTGGGAAAGAAGCTGCAAGTGGTTCCCTAGTTTAGCCCTGAAGAAGTTGGTCCAGGGAAGCTGGAGTCATTGCACTGCTCCTTGATCAGCAAATCTTCATAGAAACTTAGATCTAGATCTGGAGTCTTGTGACTACAAGTATGCTTGAAACAGCTAAATACTGTGGAGCTAGAAGGAAATGTATTATTGCACTTTGTGTCTGGTTTGTCACTGTGCCACCAGCTGAAAGGGAGGGTGAGCTATGTAGCTTAAGGAGCAGCTTATGCTGAAACCAGACTGGCAAAGGGGAATCAGTTGTGTTGCATGTGATGTCTTCAGCAAAGGTCTTCTCATATTATTGCCTTGTTATCTTTTTTTTTTTTTAATTTTTAAATTTCAGAAAAGATACATCAGCTATTTGTAATTTTGAATGCATTAGGAAGCAGCCAAAAGAGTGACAGCTAGGTCAGAAAAACAGATGCATTGCTTCATCACAATTGCATATGATAATCCTATCCATTGTTATTTTAAAGGAAATTATACTGATTTTAAATTAGTCTTTGACTTGAGTTCTGTGCAGAAACCACAGCAGAGTTATCTCTGCTTTGGAATTGACAAAACTGTACCGTTTGTCATGCAGTTCTTTAGTAGCAGCCCAGCAAATGCAAAGCTGCATAACTATAAATCAAAAACGAATGCTTGCTACCTTTAGAAAAAGTTACTGACATATTAGAGAGATGCTAAATGAGCCTTATTGATGTTTCATTCTAATTAAATACAAGGTAAATGCTCAGTAATTGCACCTTTCATTAAAATGCGAATGTGTGATTTGCAAGCTTCCCAGCACTGCCCTTTAAAAATCATCAGAAAATATTATGGCCTGGTGACATTAAGTCACTATAGCTTAGCAATGTATTGGTAACTTAATAAGCTGTTGGCATTTGTTTTGGAGAAATTGTCCTTCATAGGCAAAGTTGTCAGACTGCTTGGCTATACAATCTTTCTTCATGTGAAATAATATGATAAGGTTCTTGGTATTGAATTGAATGCTTTACTGTGGCCTGTGCTTGGGATGATTGTGCATGGGCTGGAATTGCTTGGCGGCAGTAGGATCGTTTGGTGACAAACGTGACGATTTCATCACATCCATCTCTCTCATTTGCATGGTAGATCACCTACTGCTGCTGTGTGCTTAGGTCTGAGCAGCTCCATGTTACAGAATGGAACTGTCAGCCTCGTTATTTTTCATGTTGTTGGAATTAATAAGTGTTGGACTTCACTGTCAGTACTGCAGGTGAGTTTATGCCTCTCTAGAAAGCCTGGCATATGTCATTCTGTGAAAGAAGATAGGGAAAATTTGCATTTTTGCCCGCTTTAAATTAGGATCTGTATTAACGATTTAGGCTATTGTGTTATGAGAGCATTGATTTCATCTTTTCCAATGATTCCTTTTAATGAAATTGTTCAAGGCTCAGTTCACCACAGAGGAGAGGCTGCTCTCTGCATTATTGGAGCCAAGTTTAGGTCACAGATCTTGGCTCTTCTATCATGAGAATCGTTCAATAGAAAACACGGACAGGCCAGAGAACAATTTTCAGCTAATTCCGTGATTGCTTTGAAAGCAGTGGTGAAAAGCACAGGAGTTAATGAGTCTCTCCATTACTTACCCATTCCAACTAACTCAGCCAAATAGAAAAAGCCCCTGATTTTCAACTGAAACTATTTTCTTTTAGCTGTCCCCAAAATAGACCTGTTTCAGCTGAGAAGGAGGCCTCCTCTCTCCAGTAAAAGATCAAATGTTTGAAAGGCTGATTCTGCTTCTTTCTCTTCTTCTGTCAGTGGCCTTGGAAAAGTCACTTCATCTTTATTTCTGTCTTCCCATTTGAAAAGATAAAATTTTCCTACTTCATTAGGATTGTGACTTTGCAGTGTTTGAGCTGCTTGAGAAAATGCAAGTGCAATTAACTACAAAGTATCCCTAAGTACAGTTAAAATACAGTGTTTTCTTTTTCTTACATACTTGCTATATGTTTAAAAGTATCAACAAATCCCCATAAAAGCAACAACAACAAAAAAATGCCAGTCTAGATCTTCTCTGTTTCTTTATATAATGTATCTGGCATAGTGTCCTTTAAAACGAAAGGTAGGCAGTCAGAGAAGAGTATACAATCTCAGGAATTATATTTTGATAAACCAGCATCTAAATTCTTAAGGAAATAATTTTCATCACATTATGCATATGTGGGTATTGGATTAGAAATGTGTTTCTGCATAATATATAATTATATATGTAACTTACACAAATATAAATATTTTAAATTAAATATAATTAGTATTCATAACAACTATAATAATAATATGTAATCATGTGTGCCTGAGTACTAATATATAGATAAGATTTAGTAGCTAGACTAATAATTGGATTGGTACAATAGTGTATTTCATATTCAGGATGCCCTTGAGTGGCAGTTCCCACTTCAAAGGTGTTTTCATAGGTTCCTGCCCTGAAGTGTCTTTATTGTGGCAAACTCTGAATGCCTTTCTTCTAGGGCATCCTTTTTGCATTCCCTAGATAGCGCTGATAGAAAGCTAACTTCCTTGTTTTCATGTAAACAAGGAAAGCTGCAATTCAGAATGTTTTGTCTGGCACAGAAGAGACAAATTATAGTAATAACACCTATCTCTTATATAGCACATCTCAGACCAATTGGTCTAACTAGGAGTCAGGTGCTGTTAGGGAGCATCAATTCCTGGTGTGCAGTCTGTGGCCTGAGTCCCGAGTTCTCCCTAGATCCTGGAGTACTGCTATTTTGTGTCCAGTGCTGAAAATGGAGACACCCCAAATTTAGGGCTTTCATGAAGTGGAAAAGACAAGAGAATAATCCATGATTACAGGTTTTGAGAAATGTGCTTTCAGCAGATGCAATCCATTTCGGAATGCACCTAAATTGTGATGATACTACAGATTTGGGTAGAGTTTAAAGAGTCTAAAGATCCCTTTCTGCATAGCACAGTGGGACTGTCATCCAGACTTATATTTCCCATGTAAGTCTGGACTGTCATCCAGAGTTACATGGGTGCTGTCAGGAAAAGGGGCAGCAGTAGCTGCTTCAGCTCTTCAGGTCATGGCTGAGGCACAGGAGCTCAGGGGTTCATCCAGTGGTCCTGTCTTCCCTTCGCTGAATGTTTTTGCAGTAGCTTAGTGCTTCCTTGTGATTTGTCTGTCTCTTGATCTATTCTGATGAAAAAAGGTTCTCTCAAAAAATTCCTCTGTGAATTACACCAAAATGTTGGGAAAGTCCCCAAAAGAAGTGCAGAAGTGCGCTTCACTCTCAGGAATGTGCAACTTCTACAGTTGAGTAGGAGTGACTGGAAGGAAAAAATGCCAGGTAGGAGGGAGAGAACTCCCGGACTTGATTTTGTATTGTAACTGCAGCATCACTGATGTGAATGTGATTTTGAGTCTGTTTGGTCTTCATAAGTGATGTATGACTTCTGCTGAAGCTCTGCATTTTTTCTCCTGATGCTTCCAGGCTCTGACTTGCAAAGAGGTCAGCTCTGCAAGGAGAAGCTGACATGAGGAGATGCAGTTCTTGAAAATCCTTTTTAGTGACAGGAGGTAGGGGAAGGAAAAAACCCTTTAATCAGGGTCAAGGAAAAACACTAGGACTACAATATATGGGGGTTCATGATTACTTAGTGCCTCTTAGAAGTAACTTAAACTCAGCATTGTAGAAAAAAAAGCTTTGATGATCTGTATCACCATTTACCTCTCTACCTTAAACTTGGCTTGTTGAAATAGGGCAAAAGAGCCACCTAAAATTTGTGGATGATCATACAGTGCCTGATTATATAGTCTGGCTTTTGAGTCAGCCTGAAATGTTAGTGAATGAGCCAGGCAAATATAAAGAATATAGTATTTTGCAGAATTTGCAGGCAAGTCTTCAGTTTTTGATGCTTAAAGAGCAGTTGAATACCATATACTTGTTTTAATCAGACCTGCTGAACTGTAAGAAGTGTTTTACTGCTCTTCAATTTTTAGAGGAAGTTACTCTAGGTAGTAGTAGTATTCCTTATAAGAAAGCATGTCAACCAACACTATGCACCCATCAAAATATTCTCAAGATAACAGTACATAGAATAGAGATAACAATAAAAGTCTGTGAGTGTCTGCATAGAAATTTCTGTATTAAATACATAAGGAACAGTTTGCTTAAGATCGCTGAAAATTATGATAGATACGACCACAGGATTCATACTCACCCTCCAATTACCCTGTTGGTAATTTAATGGTGGTAACGAAACTTGCTCCTAACAGTGTATGCCATAAATAAATTGAATAACCTGTAAATTGAATAATGTACTGCAGAGATTGCTGCATTTACGTATGTGTACATATATACATATATATAATTTTTCATTTGTGACTTGTATGGCATAAATCCAAAAGTTTCATAATGCTAAATTATCTGAGGGAAAAAAAAAATTAAAAATAATTAAGGACAAAGTAACTGGAAATTGGGAGGTGAGGGGAACCCCAAACAGTGGAGTTTAAGGAGGAGGAAAACGGTGCTTGATAATTGGGAAGTAATCTGTCTCAGTAAACGTTTGCACCATGGAAACAGAGTTGTCTTGTTAAAAGCCAGTAACTGTAACTCATTCAATTAAACTCTTACCTGTACCCAGATGTGTGATTAAGATGGGGAGCATGAAGTGCAGGAATCTACAGTTTGAACTGCACATGTGCAGGCTCAGGACAAGGCAAGCATGGCTGAGAAGAAACCAATTTCAGAAACTTTTTTATTTAATGAACTGAACTGGTTTTTAGGATCTGATTTCTCAGATCCAATTTTTAGCTAAAAAACTACTTCCAGGTAATAGTATGAGGCTGCTTGGGTTTTGCACATGTTGGTTTTGTTTCTGTGGTTTTGGTTTTTTTTTTTTTTTTTTTTTTTTTTTTTTTTTGTTTGTTTGTTTGTTTGTTTGTTTTGTGTTTTGTTTTTTTTTGTTTTTTGTGTTTTTTTTGTTTTTTTTTGGTTGGTTTTTTTTTTGTTATATTTACATGAAGTTTGTGGCATGCAGAGAGACTTGGAGAAAGGTTTTTGAGGTGAAAATGCATAAACTTTGCCTTATTTTAATTTCTTTGCTTGGAAATATGAATTTTTAAATTTTTCTGTATCTGATGTTGCTTGAGTTGGAAGGGAAGCACCTTCATTTCATTATGTAGATCTTTGTTATCACACATTGCCTTGCTGAGACACAAATTTTAATTAGAACTATTTTTTTTACTGTTATTACAACCTTGTAAAATGGCCAAATATTTCAGTTTTCTTTCAGTGAGCAAATATTTAATTCTTCCTAAGAGTGTGAAGAGGAAATATATGGGGGAATGAAATGATATCAACATGACTTAGATCATCATCACATGACTTAGATCATCATCAAAGACAAACTTTTTTTTTTGTTCAAATCCTGATTTATTTAAATTACCTTGCACTGAATGAAGTGTTTAATGATACATACATTTAGTTCCCTTATTCAATCTCTTATTTATTGGCTTTCCTTCACTAGCTTGTGTTATGTTCTCTGCAGCCCTGCTTGCTTATTGTATTTTTTTGATGTTCCACCAGCTCTAAAAATCATATAGTTCATAAACAGTAATTAGGAAAGAAAAGCCTGTGATCAGCATTACTTGAACATGAAATGTTAAAATTAGAAATGAAAGTGTTTGGATTCGTCATAGCAGGTAGCTTTTTTTTCCTCCCTGTTGTTGAGAGGGGAGAGGTGCCCAGCCTGGCTAACTTCAGCATTTGCATGTGAAGGACACCTCAGAGAAGAAAGCAATCCTGGTAATTACTGTAGGGGGAAAAAAGGAGGTAATAGAGGCTAGTGAAACCTTGATATGTCAAATTGAAATAGAAGAGATATGTAAGCTGTTGCTGTAATTCATCTTCCATAAAAGAAAGATGCCATGGAAATCCATGGCGAGAAAAGTGGTTTTATGGCATAAAAAGCAAGAGTTGTTTTCTTTGAGGGGGGATCATCAAGTTAAGCCAAATAGACTTACTCAGAGCTGCATGATTAAACCAGGACAGGACCTGTCCTTCGATCTCGTATCTCTGATACTGAAGGAAAAATTATTTTCCATCACTGAAAAAAACCCAAAACAGAAATCTAACTACATTATGGGGAAAGCGAAAAGACTTCAATATCTTGCAGTCAAATATTTTAGCAATGTTTGTAATCTATATTTAGATTCTTGAGTCATATTTCTTAAATAATTGCTAGGCACAATTTCAGTCGACAAGAATTTATTAAAGATATTATGAAATTGGAGTAGGGATGAATTCCGTACGCATCGAGTTGCCAGAATAATGCTTAGACCGTTTTACGGTATGCATTTAAATGAAAGTTTACCTCAGAACCTTGCCATAAAGGACAACATACCATCCTTCATAAAATGTTTGTTTGATAATAAGCTTTTAAGAATGCATCTTATAAATCTGTTGGATTACACCGGTAATGTTTATGTAGAAAATATGTTCCAATACAGCTCAGACTTTTAGGAGATAGAATTTGTTTGTGTGTTACTTTGCCCAGGTAATGTTTTGACTTCATTATTAGCTGGCTGATGATACTGGTGTTCTCAAACTGCTAAATAGATTCAGTACATTATAAAATGTCTTCCTGTGGGATATTTAAAAAAACTTAGATCCAGCCTTGATAATTGTTTTCATTTGCTCTACAAATGAAAATAGTTATTGCAAATCTGTGTAAAAGTTGTAGAAATCCCTAGAATTTGACTTTATGTATAGTTGTTTTCCCCCTTTTAGTTGCCCAATGCCATGCAGGCACTGTCTTTTATTTTACAGATCAGCGTTGTTAAGCATCAGATATAGCTGGTTATGTAAGTCAACAGAAATTTGGTGACAAATACGAGCTTCCTCTTGCTTTACAAACCCCAAGTGCTTGATATTTTCACAGGAGAACTGCTTTCTTAGTGTCAGGCTGTCCTTTCCCATGTGTGTTATTTTCAGTTCTGAAGCAGCTGTAATACATACAGGGCAACACAATGTACAACAGCAACTGGAAGCTGTTTCTGAAGCTTGAAGTGGGGCTTCTCGTGTGACTGCAAATGCCATGCTCGGTATGGAAGAGTTTTCCAGTGCCTTGAGACCCTCCAAGCTCACCTGTTCCCTGGCAGCACAGGCAGGCTGGGGCACACCAGCGCCTTGATCTGTCAGCAGTGCTATCACCCTGTTCCAGTTGTTACTGATAGCCAAACAGCAGGAATTACTTTGAGGAATGCTGGGCCGGGGCCGGGGAGGGTATTGTACACTGAGCCTAGGATATTAGGTAAGACATTTGGGAAGCAACATTTTTGTAACACAACTTTCTTATGATCCAGCATAGAGCCTAAGCAATAATGGTATAGCCTGAATTTATGTCTTCCTGTAAGATGGATACGTATTTTTCATTTCCATATAGCTAATTCATGATGGTTCTACTTGCTTTCCTTTTCTTTTTTTTTCCTAGCACCTGCCATGCAGCAGCAGTTCTGTGGAGTAGCAGTTCTGCATTCACCTCTTTCACTGCCCATGCAGTTTTTGTAAACTTTGCTCTCATTACTGCCCATCCCCCTTTCCATATTCAAACGTGTCAACCTTTTTAGCCTCTCATGGTAAGGGGCAGGCTGCTTGGTCAAAGTTTAGGCAAAAAAAAGCCTGGCTTAAGGCTGTTTTGTTTAAAAATGGCTGTGTAAAATTAGGCATCCCAAGCTCTGGTCCTAAGGGACTCAAAGAAGTGGCCTGTTTTTCAAACTGCTAACACCCCATTAGTTCCCCTGCAATGATTAGAAACTGCTGAATCTTCAGCAATTTTGAAAATTAGGCCAAGGATTTAGTCGCCCGAGGGTGGTATTTTCCAAAGAGTGTGGGTTAGGCCAACACAAAGTGCTTATGAGCACCTTGCTTCAGTGGCAGCTTTAAGCGTGTGACTTTACAAAAGCTAATACTTTTCTTAAAAGGATAGTTATTCAGCCTCCTAGAGGGGCAGATGGGATTTATGGAAGCTGTAGCTAGAAAAGAAAATGCGAGGTATGCATACTTTCAGGTGCTGTGCTCCTAGAAATGTTGGCTTTTGAGAAATATTCTGAGAAGACGTGGAGAGTGGCCAGTCTGTGTGTTTAATAACATGTTTTTGATCTGTAAATGCCACTGTGCCATGGTTAAAAGGTAACTATATATTTCTTGTCCAGTAATCACTAGTGGTTTAACGGCAGTGTATTTCCTTTCAGAACTATGTGGTTATAGAAGAAATGAGCTATTGACTGGAATCTTATCATTTATCTAGACTCCTTTTGGTGATTTGAAATGTGCCTGAGAGGTAATAGGTGGCAATTTGCATTCTTTTGTTCTGTGAATTTTACCTGACAGTCCTGTCTACAGGCTCTTTTGTAAGGTTTAAAGGAACACCAGGGAGGGGAGGAAAAAAGCTGAGCAAAATCCCGACCTTGCCAGTACATATTTTTGTTGCATTAAAATTCTGCCAATTTAGGAAGGCTTCACTGAAGCAAATGCAGAAACAGGAAGGATCACAGCTCATCACAAAGCAAAAAGGAATGGATTATTATCTTCCTGCTCTGCTACACTACCATTTAAACCGATTTTCCCCCTGTTACTTTTATGAGAATTCGAATGAAGGACAAAAATTCCTGTGTTCCTGAGACAAGACTTCAAGGAGGTTGGATTTTTTTTCTGTGTGCATGTGAAAATTCAGAATGTGTTCTTTAATTATTTAAAGTCATTGTCTATATGAAGACCTGCCTGTAATGGAATATCCTAACATGTAGTTTAGCAATTTAAAAGAGTATTGGGTAAAAAGCGTATGGCAACAGGATCTCATTAACAAAACAGATTTGATTTGAAGCCCTGATGCAGCTGTTGACAGCATAATTAAAATGATTAATTTGAAGTAGAAGAAGTACTTTGAACTAATTTGAAAAAATGGTTATGATCTTGACCATACATCTGACCAGTGTTAGGCAGGTACATAGAAATGTTTAAAAGGAAAAAAAAAAACAACTTGAAGTGTTTTAGCTGAAGGCTTTGTCTCAGATCCCTCTTTTTTCAGACATCAAATATTTCCTAATGAAAAAAATGAAGGTAAAAAAGTGAAACAAAACCTGACCTGAACACATGAATAAAAGCAGTTACATATAATTTCTTTCCTATATATCTTGGGATTTCTGCATGTGCCATTTTTTCACGGAGAATCATATTTAACATCATAATTAAGAGTATAAATATTCCTAACGACTAATTCCATCTATTTCGTCATCTGAAATGCAATTGACTACATATTGTTTGCATGTATATATAATTTTACTTATATATATATATATATATATATATTCGTGTATGTATACATATATATTTTAAAAACCACATTGTTTCTTTTCCTCTTTCTCTGTCTTGATCATGGTGGGAATTTCAGTTAATGCCTGGGGCAAAGTGCCCTGCAAGGATGTTTGGAATTCCTTTGCTTCCCATAAAGGAGATCTTTGGAATCTGTAAGAGGGTTAGAAAATACATGGTTGTTCTATAACAATTGGCTTAACTTCTGCAAGTTTCTTTTGTTTTCTTGATATAATAAATAAATATGTTTGATATGCTTCAGTTATAGCCTAAAAGAAGCGCTGCCCTGTGTTTTCTAGTTTTTAAACAGGCTGAACTAGAATGTCCTCTTCTTAATGTCAGCTATGTCATGTGCTGTATTTTCATGGATGTTGTAATATATGTGCATTTAAGCTTTTATATGTAGGCTTTCCTTTTGATTGGACATCTTATATCTCAGCATTTAATTACTCACATCTTTAACATGGGTAATACGAATTGTTCCCCTGAACTGCGGTTTGCATTCTATGTGATATTAACTTGTTCAAGCATCTCTTTTCATACTACTTCACTCATTTGTGTAGATGGGGCTGCAGGGCTGTGAGGTGCAGACAGAACATCAAAACTGGGCAGAAGTTTTAGCTAGAGAAAGTATTCAATTCCATAGTTTTTTACTGTTTGTTTGTTAAAAGTGCAGTATGTTAAGAGTAGATTTTTAATGTTAGAATGAAAATTTTGTCTGAAATATGGAGCTTAAGGACTATTTTGTTTCTCTCTTTTGGGCTTCTAGATTCATAATTGCTTTTCCTTACTTCTTATTATAGCAAAGATTGAACATTTTTACTGTAGGGGAGCCAAACTGTTTGCTTTGTAAACACAAAGTCACACACACTCTTCCTGCAAAAGTATTTTTGTTACTGGTGCTCACCCCATCTTCCTGGGCGTCAAGGCAGGTCTGGATCATAGATGTGACATCCTTTTCTTTTGAAGTGGGCAAAGGAGGTGCCAAAGCGAGTCTGCCATGCTGTGGTGCATGCTCCCAGTTTTCCTAGTTCTTCTACCTGAAATTGAGGCCTGATTTATCACACATGCAAGCAGTTTTCTCTGCTAAAGATTCTGCATCCTAAATCTACACCGTGATACTGCCTTAGTGATTGTAACACATGTGTTTTCTGAAAGGCTAAATGCCTGCTCAAGACATGTAAGTTTATTTTTCTTTACACATTTAATAAAACCCCCCTCCAAAATCAAAACCCCAACAAAAGTTTAAAAAACCAAGAAACAACCAACAACCCCAAACCACCCAGGTTTCTTGAATAAATGGTCTGCTTTTTTTTAATCTTGGACTGACCTTTGGAGTTAAGCCTCTCTGTGGTGTATAAATAAGTGGTGACCAATTACTCTCGGGAAGAAGGAAGTTTGATGAATCACAGGAAATAGTAAATTATGTGGATTCCACATGATTCCCAAGGTTGAAACGACTTTTTTTTTTTCTTCTCCCCTTGCACAGGGGCCTTAAAATGTCACTGATTTGATGGGATGGTAGGCTCGGGTTACTTCTGGAGGGCACTGTGGGGGGAGTGAGGAAGGAAAGCAGAAGATTTCACAGTTGTTATCACACAGAGTAGGTTAAATTTGCTCTCCTTTGTTTCCTCCCTGGAGGGTGGAGGAAAATAATCATGGTGTGCTAAAACTGTTCAAAAGCATACCAGCTACTTGGGACAGCAAGTGATGAAAGCAGGGGTTTTAAAAGGAAAAAAAAAAAAAAGAAAAAAAAAAAAGAAAAGAAAAAAAAGGTGTGTGAGGCATGGCTGTGGTGCTGATAACCTATAAAGTTTTACTCTGCTGGTCTCCCATGATTTAAAGTTTCAACATATCCATGAAGTGGTAGTAATATAAATAGTTAGGGTGGGGAAGGCTGCAAGTACTAATAGCAAATAGACTGCAGGATGTGAGAGCAAATGGGGAAACAGAGCCTTTCCTGGTCTACTCTCTCTTCGCTGCTATTCTCTTGGCTTCCTTGTCAATTAAACTAATTGGTGCTGAAGATATTTCCCTAAAGGAGATCTCATACTAGGGCTTTTCAGGCAAAATCATTTGCAAGACTTTTAATCTAGTCAGGATATATTAACAGTATGCAGGGCTCTTTTTTGTGTGGAGGGAATGCTTTGAAATTGTTACATTGTTCGTGATCCCATATAGCTAGACAAAACACTCCATACTTACTGTCTCCAGAAAAGGAAAGTTAATTTATACAGTGTAGCAACATACTATGTTTTGGAGCCAAATTAATATAATATAGTTTGAGTCACAAGAAATTTTACTATTTGATTTAGTCTTTTTCATAACAAAAGTAACTTTTCAATGCAAAAGGAAGATTTCCCTTCCCATTTCCCCATCTTTTTTTCAGTTTGCTGTCTTCACATTTACATCAAGAGATCTGAGACCTGTATTTTATTTGAATGCCTAATATCTACATTGTGCCACTAAATGTTTTCATTCTCTCTACAATTCTCTCTTTCATTCACTCTTCAATAGAATTTATTTGTAGTGTGTGTTAATAAAATGTGGTGGAAAGAGCATGCAAGGATGGTACTGAAAAGTGGTGTATCTATCTGGAATTTAGCACAACTTTGGGAGAATTAATTACAAATAAAACAACCACAACTCAAACCTTTAAATTACAAGCAGGTGATTTTTTTAGATGAGTTTTTGTGAGGTCTGATTTGGTCACAGAACTTCATTGTTTGTGTATCCTCAAAGATATGAATCGGTATTTTCTAGTAAGAGCATTAGTTTGCAAAATGGCTGTGCTTGCCAGAGTTAAACTCTGCTCTGAAAGGCCCCTGTGCCTAGGAGAGTTCCTCACTGTGATCAGAAAGCTGTAGGATGAATACTATTTCTTAGTTTTAAGTCCTTCTTGCTATTAGCCTGTAGTCCTTAGTCCCAAGGATGCATGTGATGCTTAGTAAAGCAGCGAGATGGAGTCCCTATTCCGTGGAGTGTAGGGTGGCTGTGCTCGTGCAAAGCTGTCATGTGTTTGCTGTCAGGTTTACCCATGTGAAGAGCTCCGATAAAGGCTTTTAAGCATTGACCACATGGTTGGAATCTGGGTAAGAGGTCTGTAGTCACTGCCCTGAGTGGTGTTGTGAGAGTATTGCAGCTTTCCATAGGGTAAATGTCGTGGACAAGTGTGGTATTTACAGTAACCTTAAAACTGTTCTCAATTCAGGCATCTTTGGTACATCTTCTGCAGGGCAGCTACAAAGATTTCATGCTGCCACACCTCTGGGATGTGGCAGAAAGGAGTTGATGTGGAGATTGGTGTTTTGGTCTAAATGTGAAAAACATCACAGCTGTAGCTTGATCACAGCACCTTGATTTCAGACTGTTTGGATGTGGCTCTTGGGGGAAGATGGCAATTCCCACATGGATGACTTCCCAAGAGCACTGAAGTGGTGACCTGACAAAACAGTACTTTAATTTTTATATGTGGTACTTAGGTTCCTCCTGGTTGGAGCACACTGAAACTGCTCTGTCCTGGGCACTCATCCATTGCAAGTTACCTTCCATAAACTTGAGCAGTTGAATTCCAAGAAGCAAGAGAGATGTAGGATTGCCATAATTACCCACTGGCTTTTCAGCAGCTCATTTGTACTAGAGTGCTACCACTTTTTTGGGGATATCCATCTCAAGCCATGTAGGAAATGACCCAAAAGAGACCTGGAGAACCAGAGCAAGGTGGGAGATACATTACTTTTGGAGCTGGAGGTATACAGAGCTTTCAAGTCTGACAATTAATTGGAAAGTTGACTGAAATTTGATTTGCATTGAACAAAATAAATCTAAAATTTTCCATCTTAGTTAATGATACTTTGTCCTTTAAGGTAAGAGTGGTTAGATCAAAACACCACATCTTTTTCTGCTTGGAACATTCTTTGTGTTGCTCTCTTCTGGGTTTGTTCGGGGTTTTAATATTTAAACAATGTCAGCTTCAAGTGATTTAGTGAAAAAATGTGGAGAAAAACCTTACTATTTTTATAGATTAAATTTCTCAGTTAATATAGGAGCTGAAACCTTCCTTTCACTGAAACTGTTATCTGAGTTTGAACCATGGATAGGTTCTGTTCGTATTTCAAAACACAAAATAAAATTTGCAGTGTATTTAGTATTGATTTCCTCCCTTTTCCCTGATCTAGCTGAAAGTGTTATGTGCTTATTTTTATTTGGACTTGCAGGTACATGATTAGCTTTCTACAAACTGTGACTCGGTCCAAGGTCAGTTCAGTTTTCAGGCTTGCTGGGGTTCTCAGTAAACATTTAAACCGATTTTCACTGTGAGTGACCACTTGGAGAGATTTGCAGGCAAAGCTGGGCAGGAAGTTACAGAATTCCTCTTCTTCCAGACTTATTTACCATACAAGTACCTACCAACCTCAACAAGACTCCATGTAAATATTTCTGAAGTGTATGGTGAGTTTTCAGTTGAGAGAGAGGAAGAGTGTCCAGTGTAGACACTAAGACATGTTTTTAGGATAGTCCCATGCAAAGAACATGATCACAGTGCAGTTTCCAGCTGCTTTCTAAGTTGGATGTGGGCCTTGGTTTCTGGGTTTCCCATACCCAAAACATGTTGTTTCCCTTCTCTTCGATTGGTTCAGCTTTGTAGAATTAAATATAAATTCATTCAAGAAGGGCTGGCTCTCTAGCTGCATGGATTAGGCACACTGTGGCACACACATCAGAACAACTTCTTTTGAATCCTTCCATCTGTTTGAGGTGTCTGGAAAAGAGCTTTTTTTTCAGGGTGGAATATCTAATTGGTGACTGAGAGGGAAAGGATCTGGTGGAGGAAAGGCATGAATTATATTTTCATATTAAAACTCCCCAAAGTACAGCTGTGTACTAGCAACGCCTCTTTTCTTCAAAC
The DNA here is from genome assembly GCA_016584745.2 of Phylloscopus trochilus trochilus. Classification (NCBI taxonomy): domain Eukaryota; kingdom Metazoa; phylum Chordata; class Aves; order Passeriformes; family Phylloscopidae; genus Phylloscopus; species Phylloscopus trochilus. Next base: position 40,436,026 of record WQNJ02000546.1, read on the forward strand.
GTGAATAAAAGAAATACCTGTAAGATGGTAGGAGGAAGAGAGGAGAGGTGGTGACAAAGAAGCTGACAGCTGAGCACAGATGCCTCTGAGCCACTGCCCTGTGATGGGTCACTGACCGAGGTGCAGGGTTGGCCGTGCATGCAGAGAGCTCTGGGCTAGGCTGGGCTTCAGTTTTTAATCCTGTTGGGTACAAGCAGGTCTCAAATGCTCTCCATACAGGGATCATCTGCTCCTTGTGAAGACCAGTCTTTCTGGCCATGAACAAGAAGCACCCATTGATACTATTGGTGAACTTTCAGGCCAGGCAACATGGTTTTACTGAAGAGTGTTCTTAATAGTCTGGGTTTTTTGAAATGCAAGATTTTTACCCTCTAAAGAAACGAGATCAATTATAGGAAGGGAAGTGCATGTATATATAAGTAAGAAACTTTTTTTTTTTGTCCACCGGAAAAGCATTAGCTGAAAGTACTTTGCTCTGTTTCTTCATCTCTAGAGGCAGTTGTCTCGTGAAATTTGAGGTTTCAGAAACCTCCCAGTAGAATGGGAGTTGGCAAAGAAATTCCCTTTTATTGTATCATCTTTTTGTAATGGGAAAAAGGGTGGTTGCCAGCAGACAATTTCTTGGTGTCATTTATTCTAATCAAAATGTTCTATCATTGGGCTGCTTTCACAAGTAGTCTCATTTGGCTCTCTTTCTCCTCTTGGAGTAATGACAGCATCCTTTCATTCCCAAATGACACCCAGTAGTCCCCTGCTATTGAGAGTCAGACATCAGTGTGATGCCTGTGACTTTCACACAATCTGATAAGTATTCATAACTCTCAGGTTGTTTCTGCTTAGCTGGCACGTATGAAAAGTGGCCACTTACAGCAGTGAACTGACAAAATGTCTTTGTAACTAGAATCTCACAGTCAGTTTCTGGGAGGGGGGAGGAAATAGTGAATGTTCTTGTCAAATGGTTTAACATGATCTCTACTTCTGGGCATGCCTCGTAAAACAGAAGTCATGCGGTGAAGGGGAAGAGAGCACTTTTGATGTATGTATTATCTACTCTTCTGCCATGGGGTGAGAAACACTTGAGCCAGCCTGTCTGTTTATCCAGCTAAAAAGCAAATCAAGGTTACCCATAATTAGAGATGGTTGAAGAAAAGGGTGTTCAGATCTGAGTCTGGCTTACAGGCAGGTTGCAGTTCATGTTTGAGGCTGAATGATCTTGTCTGGCTTCAAGAGCACTGACACTGGAGACAGGCAATTTTCAGGAGTATCTTGGCCTTGAATAGTAGAAACACACCATGTGTGGTTTATAACTTCCTTATGAGGAGAAGAGAAAATTTTGACCTAGAGTTGGGCCATGGTAGAAACTCTAGGGAATTTCACGCTCTTGCTGTCCCTGTGAAACTTGTATTTAATATTCAGTGGCATGATATGTGAGTTCCAAGAAGGCAATGAAGTGCCCTTTATGAAAAGAAGCAGAGAGCTGTGGAACCAACCCTGATGTTTTGTTACCTGTGGGAAGATCTTGTGGGGGAAAAAAAACCCAAACCATGGCTTAATTGGAACTCTGTTTTGTGCCACTGGCTCTCTTCATTCTCTGCTACCGGAAGATTTATGGGAAGTGTGGGAATGTTTCTTCTCAGTTCTCACATCCCCAAAGAACTAAGATTTCATCAGTAAGGAAAGCAGATATAACAATCTCTTTTTTTTATACAAGTGTGTATCAGATCTCTACTAGATTTCCAAAAATCTAATTCTGGGATCATTAGTTACGTTTATAAGCTACAAACATCATAGTAATAGGACAGCATATTTGTCATGAACGTGCTGTTTAGGTCTCGAGAGAAAAGGAGAGGAACACGAAGACTTCCTGCCTCTCCCTCCCTCCCTTCCCTGCCCCCCTGCTGCAGTTATTTGAATGATTACGTCTTCACATCTAAATATGTGAGCATCGTCTTGGAATGCTAAAAGTGGATTCTTTTCAGGTTTATAGATTAATCTAACAAAGAGGGGTTAACAGTCAAATAGATTTGATGGTATCTATCTAATTGCCTTTTTACATAATTTATACTTTGCCAGCTATAAAAAGATGCTTTGGAAATGATTCGGAAAGTCCTTCAGGAATAGTCCCAATCTCTGCAGCCTTATTAAATGCATACAGGCATGTCTCCCAGTGAGAATCTCAAGCTGTGAAAGTCATTAGAATAATAAATTAAACTGCTATGTATACAGGCATTTTAAACTTCAGGTGAAAATTCCTTATATGCCATGTTCTAATTTTCAACTCAAGGGCTAGAGAAACAGGACTTTGGAAAGGATTGGTGATCTTCTGCAATATTTTACGTGCATAACAAGTCACTGGGCTGTGCTGGCTCCTGAAACATGCTGCAGAACTTGAGATATTAATACTTTGAAAGGTTCTTTTCCTTTCTTGACTTCTAGGACTGCTAAAATTTAATTAAGCTTTTTTAGACTATTTAATGATGGAAACGACACTTCTAATAACAGAGTGCATGTTGCTATTTTATATTGGTTCCTGTCAACACTTCCTATTAATATTTTAGTCAATATGGTATTGTAAAATGGACTCATTGAATACATTGTGTAATCAGGATGACAAATGAACTTCATCAGGTTTTGCAACTGGAGCAACATAGCTTAGAATAATAACTCTAAGAATCTGAAAATCAAGGGGCCAATGGAAACAATTCTTTCATGGAGAAGTCTGTAAGAGTAGTGCCTTTACAGATCTGCAGTCAACTCTGTAAGAAAGGCTAACACTGCCTTTTAGTACCAATTTTTTGTTTCCCAAAACCATTTTGCTTGTGTTAAATTGCTTCATTTGATGAGTGTGTTTTCTTGGATGTTTCAAGGTACTTATCAGCCCGTTAGTGAAGTGGCCCAGAACCAAAGAATATACTTCATGTTCTGTCAAAAATTGTCTCTTGAACCACTAGAATTACCTACTTGACCTGGAACCTTTTACCCTTAGCTGTTTTGCACTACTTAACGCACGACAGAGTACTCGCGATACCATGCATGTGAGTAAGGGGGAGGAGCACAGTCTGTGTGAAGGAAGACAAATACATGAGGAAAATAGTAGAAGAATTGGAGACAGATTTACAAGGGGGCTGTAATCTTTATCTTCCAATTAAGAATTTGGTATATACCTTGATTAATTGATGTGGAATTCTTCCTCATAAATTTCACTAAAGTTACTTTGACTTCACTAGAGAAAAAAGATACTTGTATTTAGGCAGAAGTTGCAATTTCTTGCATTTCCAAAATTCTGATTTTTTCTGAGTGGAAGAATTCAGTTAATGAAATGGATTGTTTTGAGTTTGAAAGCTGCTGCCTAAAAGCTAGGGAGTGGAAACACCGGAGTATGTGATTGTGTGGGGCTTTTTTTAAATGTCTGGAGGTTATGATCATGAAGGATGCTGGATCCTCCAATTAGAATTTTAGTTCTTAGATGATCCCTTAGGCTGTGATTGCCTAATAAAGTAGTTTAGTCAGAAAGTTTAAGAAACAAAAATTAGGAAGGGATACATTTTTAACAGGAATTAAATTTGTCTTATTGTCTTCAACCATAGCTGGAATTATGTTTTCACATTGTAACTGTGGCCTCTCACTATGCTTGTGTTGGGGAACTTAATCAAGAACATTTTGTTTTCTCTTATACAAACTGCAGAAACCATAAGAAACAAATCTATATGCAGGAAAGTTTTAAGAGGAAAAAAAAAATCAAATACTTTCCAAATAATAACATTGAATCCAACTCTTACTCATGCTGCCACAAAGTAGTCTATGGCAACAGCTGCCACTCAAACAGCTAAAAACACTGAAGCATCTATTTCAATACAAATAAAAATAGACCTAAAAATGCTTAGTCTGAATCTAGTTCAGAAACTAATCCAAAATAAGTGTATTCTGGGAATTGGCTGTATTCAACAACTGGTCATTTTTAGTATTTCATCAGGCAACAGTGTGAAAGAAATATCTACTATAAAAGTACTGAAAAACCTAGTCAATCACAGGCCAGAAGTGGACAGAACAAATGGTAACAAGTGGTAGTGTTTCCATCTACTTTGTTGGACTCTCAATTCATCATATGGTGACTGTTTGCCCAGATTCCTGGGCTCATTTTGGCCTAGGTGAACAATAGCAATAATGTCCTTATCCTGCGTTTGTTTTCCCTGGCATAGATCTTTCAGGATTTATATATGTAGCCTTTTTTCACATCTTCCCCAAATCTGGATGAAAATCAGCCTCTGTGGCAGTCTATTTTTCTCCCAGAAAGTCCCAGAGAAACATCCCTCTTCCAAGAACTATACAGACCACTTGTATATTGCCTGAATTCCAGATGTGTACAAAGCCAGCTCCTCAGGCTTTTCAAGGTGTAAGGGAAAATTCTTCCTCCTTTTTTTCCCCTGTTCTTGTGAAGAGGACATGACAAAATTTCTTTAAGGAGGTTTATTGAGTCTGTAATTAAGAATAGACTCAAACATTTCCCATAATGGAAGTAATCCCTGTAATTGTTATGGCAGAAGAGAAACATCATCTCATCTCATCTCACATTGCTGCCCTGATTGTGTCATGGTGGCCGGACATAGAGGCAAAGGAAGTGTTTTTCCCAGACATGCATTTCTTGAAAGACCTGCTTCCATTATCCTCCTCTGAGCCAGCAAAACTATGCGCATTGCTGGTCCTTAGACTGCTCATCCAGTCTGAAATTCAAACTCCAATGGGCAGTGGTGAAGCCAAGGCCTGATGCCCATGCTGGTGCCTGGCCCAAACCAAGCCCTAGACAGGAGGAAGGTGTCAGAAGCACTACAGTGGCCTTAAGGGCTGCACTCAGATGCTGTGCTAAGTGCCACTCCTCTCTTCAGGTGAATCTTCACTCCCTGCTTGTCAGCTGCTCAGTTTGCAAGAAAGACAGAGATTTTCCTAAGGGTGTTTAACAGAATGAAATAACGTTTTCTCAAAATGACTGGAACCACTCCTTACACAAGAGAGAACCTGCAGGTGGAGGAAGTGCCCCTTCTGTATTTCAACAGGAGGACAGAGACAGGCTTTTGACAGTGAGTAAGCAAAGTTTGATTAATTGACTTATCTATGGGAGATGGAAAGAACTGTAGTAGTCAGCACTCTGCTGGCTTACACCTCCCTAATACAGTTCTTTGCAGAACAGAGCAGTCAAATAATGACCACATTCCCCCCCGCCCCCGCACACACACACTTTCTAATGAGTTTTTGCTGAGCTTGTAGTTCTGCTGGGGACATAGTCCTGGTTTGATAATTGATGCACAGAGCCTAACCTTCCCTGGGACAGATTTGCAAAAAAAAAAAAAAAAGTTTATGAGCAGGCTTAGTGTTTTCATCATATGTGGCATCCCTTCTGAACTGTAGACTCTTTATTGCTACTATTACGGTTGGAAGCTCTTACCATATTTCTGTCTTTTGCTTGCCTTTAGTGCACAATACGTGAATTTTAGAATCCAAGTTTTACATCTGAGTGGCCTGAAAACTTAACTGCTGTTTTATCGTGAGATAAACCTAGCTCCTCTTCTCGTGTGACTAACAGATGGATGCATCCACTATGTCACGTTAAAGGAATAATTAAAAGCTTCATTTGCATGCAATATGAAATGTCCAGAGATAACTGCACTCGGCTTTGAGATGTGCTGTGATATGTACTGTAACTTTGGATTGTTTTGGTTTTCTAAAAATAATAAATGACCCTCCAAATAGTGGTTGGCCGGAGGCATGCAAGAAGCAATCCATAGTATATGGATTTGCTCAATGGCATTTAAAGGACCCTGATTAAAATTCAGCCCAGGCTGGAGTGATGAGAAGACTGTTTACTGAGGGCTGTTTGAACTCATACATTGCACTGCAGACAGACCAGAGGGATGCACAGATTGAAACGTTTTACCTTGCCTGTCTGCATCCGGCTGTCAGGAGCCGATGGCACTCTGAGAGAGAGGTATCAACATTCTTGAGAGGTCTGACTGCTGCTGCTTATGAGTCTTAATTTTCATTGTTTTCAAGGTGGCACAATCTCAGCATCAGAGATCACGGCGATAACAACAATTTTCTTAGCTAGATCTGTGGTTTTTTTGTTGACTACTATAGATGTTTAGATATTTGATTTTAATGTAGTACGCATTTGAAAGTTTGTAAAAAAGACATCACTTCTTCCCTTAGCCTCCTCCAAGTACATCTTCATGTGACTCTGAAGAAAGATGAATATATTATCCTCTCCCATTTTTCTGTCTCCTGCTCTGACTAGAGTATATAAGTACCATAGGAAAAAAAAAAAAAAAAAACAAACAAAAAACAGCAGAAAAACCCACCAGGCACTGTGTCTAACCTCTGTATTGTTTTATATTGTGGTTTGTTTTGTTTTGGCTTTTTTTTAATTTATTTTTTTTATTTCGCTCTTTTCAAATAGAGGACTTGTTTTAAAAAGAAAAAAAAAGAAACAATAAAAACCCACAAAAATAAGGGTCGAACATGGAATTAAAAGAATAGATTTTTTCATTTTATTTTTACTTGGGTCTGGCATTTAACTAGGTTTCAGGGTAATAACTGTGAAAGGAGTTTTCTTACTCTACTTCCATATGTATGCTTTGCCACAAGCTGCGTAACCTTGGGAAGGAGAGATGCTGGTGGTACAAAAGAGTTTAAAAAAAAGTCAGTTAAAAAAGTTTGAAGAGTAGGGTTTTCCTTCTGCAATGAATCCTAGATAAAGGGAATGTAAACAGGGTACATTGTTCACTCTTAACACATGCAACATTTGTACTATCTTTAAATAACTCTCTGGAATAGCTATCCACTACTTTCTTTAAATCCATGGAAATATCTACTTGGTATATAAAACTGATTAACAGAAATTATGAGATTCAAACCATCATTAATTAATGAATAAAGTAGAATGCAAAGTGCCATGCTCTTCAGGGTAAAAGCATAAAGGAAAAAAATCTAGGTAACAAAGGAAGTATTTTTAAAGGGTGTTGATAAAGACTTTGAAACACCTGACATTGTATTTTATCACTCAGGGTAATTCTGCTGGTCTCTGGTGCTGAGAGCTCTGTGGCTTCTGCTCGCTCTTGCTGTGGTGTGAAATGACATTCTCTCTGCTGTGATAGCTCAGATGCCTCTGCTGGAAGGTTTCTGAGTTTTCCTTTTTGCAGGGTGTCAGACATTTGGATGTTTTGTCAACATTCAGAGTGTGTTATCAGGCTCTGGTTTGAGTTTGAGTGTGCTGGGACAGGTCCTATTTAATTTGGGGTGTTCTGTGCTGTTTCCTGTCTCAGATGGATGTGTGTGCAGCCAACAGCTGAGTGTAGGAGCAGGGAAGCTGCAAAATTCTTGGATCTACGCTATAGAGAAAAATTCATCTGATATATCAACACTTTCAGCTTGCCTGTTACAGACCAGGGATTTTCAATAAACCTCTAGGCCTATGTTTTTAAAAATAGTGATTCAGTAAAGTATGTGGGAAATGGGTAGCACTCGGGTAATTATCTAGGAAATTGGAAAAAATAGGTAAAGCTTGGTCCCAGTTTTGAGAGAAGTCATTAGTATCAGTTTAAAACTCTTAACTGCTGCTTGTAAATGGTTATCAGTAGTTGTTACCCATTTAGAAGAGTAGGGCTGCTAACATCTGAAATGGAGCAAAAAGTGGCAAGTAATTGAGCCTTGAGGGACTCCCTGTCACTTTGGGAAGCACAGTTGATGTTCATATTGCAGTTTATGGGTGTGTGCTGTAATGAACACACTTATGGTTAATTACTTTTTGTCTAACATTGGCTGAGCTATAATCAAAATTCATCCAGAAATATAAATGATCACAAAATGCAAAGGAGGAGCTGAAAGGGTTCATGATGCTGCTCAGCTAGTGGTGAGTTTCTGAGTTGCAGTCTTGTTTGAGGTTTTCCTTTACTGTGTCATGCAGAAAGTTCCTAGACACAGGCTTATTTTTTCAGTGACCTACTGGTGCAGCTAAGTTTTGATAAATTTAGTCCAAGAAATTGGCACAAATGTGAGCAGAACAGATTTAATGCTTTTTCAAGTTGAATCATCAGTTTCAAACAATAGCTGAGAACTAAGTAAAGTAACCAAAAAAGATATGGGTATTACCCAGGGAAGTAGAAACACAGGTTGTGGTGGTTTTTTTTTTTTTTTTTTTTTTTGGTGTTGTTTTGTTTTGTTTGTTTGGTTTGGTTTTGGTTTTTTTCCCTTTTTTTTTTCCCTCAAGGAAACAAAATTTGATGTGAGTCTGATAGTTTCTTATAAGTCCTGCCTAACATTTGAAGGACGTGCTGATAAAATTTCTTTCCTGTGTCAGTGGCAAGTAATTTAAAATTTTAATGAATTCAGTGGAACATCTGCAAAATGAAAGTGGAGAACTATTGGACAAACAGTTGAACAAATGTTTTGCCTAATGTAGATTAAGAGTTCAAAAAGATCCATGTTATTTGTACTGGGGGTAAAGTGGGTAACAAACCAACAAGGAGTGAGATGTGGAGGAAATTAAGGGTAGCTGGCAAACAAGAGCAGAAGAAGTAATCTGGGTGAAAACTAAAGCCTGTCCACATCCCATGGTAGTAACTGTACATTTAGCTTTGTGTGGGTTGTGTGACCTAATGTACTGAGAAACCATTTCCCAAAATGCTGTTGCAGACAATAAGGAGAACTGTGTCACTTGACAGCTAATTAGGAAGCAGAAAAAAATCTCCTCCTCCTCCTGATGCTCTACTAAGTCCTCATCTGTTCAACAGAAACCCCTATGAATGGTAGAGATTCATGATACCTTTGCATTGCAGTGTTCATGGTAGTGGCAGCTGCTTGATGCTAATAAGATAAACACAGAATAGAATGTCTTCAGACCATCTTACAAAATGTGAATTAGCTTTCTCTAAGGTCTTTGTTAGCTTTCAGCCAAGTGTGATTTGTAAGGTCTTTGCTAATACCGTGTCGTTGAAACCTTTAAAGAACTCTGTGCTTCATTTTTAAACATGTGCTGTCTGAACTTCTTTTTTTTTTCTACACAGAAAGAATGAAACAAAAAGAAAACTTAACAAAAATTAAAATGTCAGATTAGCATATTTGCGTTCTTAATTTTGAGTGCCTCAAGAGCGAAGGCCAGTGAAGATTCACTCACTCTTCCTTGCCCAGTGTGTTTCATAGTACAGATCCCCAACACAGTTTTTTTGGTGAAAAATTTTCCCCTTTTTCCCCCCTTGGCTTTCCATCCCCATCTCTTACATGGGAATCAATTGTGATGTCTTTTTCCTAGGGAGTGAATGCAAAAGTGCCTTTGGACAGGTATCTTCTCCCTGTTGTTGTGATTAATCCTTGCTTAAGGTCATGATGTAGTTTTGACTGATCCTAAGAGTGCATGTTGGGTGCACAGCAGTGCATCTTCCCAACAAAGCTCCAGAGGGGGTACTTGTAGGGCAGCTGCTGCTCCCTGTGAGCTGGGACTGCCTTTCCTATCTGTGGATCAGTCTACCCACCAGCAGTGGGAATTGAACAGCACCTAAAATCTGTTTGAATTGCAGCTTAACTCTGTTTCACAAGGTAGAAAAAAGATTTTCAGGGACAGTCTGAGTAGAGGACATATACAAGTATGCTTGTCGCGTTCCCCTAGAAGGCTGGTAGTTAATCATGCATGCAACATCTGGCCTGCTAGGACACAATCTGTGTGTTGGATGTGGGCTGTAATTTCACTTCGTAGGGTCTAATGCAACATGACTTACATCTCTGTGTGGCTGCTGCTAAGGTCTAGCTTAGTGTGTGGCTTTCAGTGGTGTTTGGAAATCATGTTTGGCTTGAAGCAAGCAAAAATTTTCATAGCCCTTTGTTAGACCAATGTATGCTAATCCTGTAAAAATTGTCCTGTACTGGAACAAGTATTTAATCTGGGCACAATGTAAGAATTCTCTTGGAATGTACAATTTTGGGCACAGGGATACATCATCTTCTGATCTAGTTTTCATACTTGTATAGATGTTCATTTTTGTCTCTGAGATCTTGTAAACTTTATAGGGATCATTGAAATAGTAGAATAGATTAGAATTGAATAGATTTGGTATTGAAGTCATGCTTGACAAGTACCTGGTCTGTGATGTTAGAGAGAGCTGGATGAAGCTGATTGGCACTGTTTGACCTAAATTGTCATCTACAGTATGACTGACCCTTAACAAAGATACATATTTTTTTAAACAAGTGTTGTCTAAGAAATAGAGGATAAACCTTTGAATGTTCATCTGTTCTATGTGTGATTTTTGCGATGTAGTTTCTGAGTCTCAGATCATCCAAAGCAGGGTCCTGTGTGTTCCCAGTGGCAAAGCTGATTTCACTGCGAGAGCTCATTCAGGTCCTACAGGGTAGCTGTGTGGCAGAAGACCTTAGTGCTATGATGGTCATGTAAATTGATCTGTAGAGGAGGATTCCTCTTTCTCTGTGGGCAGGTTTTTACAATCAGTTCAAGTTAGGACTTCAGTGCTCTCTGGTTCAGCACTTCAAATGAGATGTAGAATGTTGGGACAGAGACTAACAGGCAGAAATGGGTAACAGCTTTTACAAAGTGTCTATGGTCCTTAGTGAAACTATTGCATCTAAGTTGTATTGAAAGCATGGGGGCAGAATAAAACCAGCTCTATATACCCTTAAAAAAAAAATCAGCTTTTCACAGCACTAGGATTCTAGGATTTACAAAAGTGAGAGTTTGTTCAGGCACAGTTTGGTCTGGCTCAATCTGGGGCATGGGGCAAAGCCCACATCCTTCAGTTATCATCTGGTCTTGCCCGGAATTATTCACCCACCAGCTGCTGTTTGTTTTTATTGTGGAGAAGCTGTATTCCATTGCAAGTTACGATAGTGTTGGTGCTATGAATGAGGCTCTGGCTCTGTAATGATCACTGGAAGGATGATGTGTGAAGGGCTGCTCCTGCTCCAGCCACACCAAGCTCTGGAGCTGGTACCAAGCATTTCTTGCTGCTCCCAAGGCCACTTTGAGTGAGGCTTGTGCTAACACGTGTTGTCAGGAGTCTTCAGCACTATTAGCAAGAAAATAGAAGATTAAAAAAAATTTAAAAAGAAAAGCAAAAAAAAAAAAAGCTGTTTCCTCCTTGTTATGACAGGTCTGGCTGTCAAAGCCTGTACTGTTGCAGTGCTGCCCTCCAAGGCAGTTCCAAAGTCACCCGAGCTGTTTGGCGGCTTTGCTAAGAAATTAAGTGTGGGGAGAGTGTTGCAACACTTGCTCAGGTAAGTAATGTTTCTAACACACCACCAGCCAGAGCAAGCTCAGCAGCCCCAGATACTACACTAAAAAAACCCCACTCCTTTCATTTTGTTTTTCAGCTGTGGTGCTCAAGGGCTGAGCAAGGGTGAGGAAATACAACTGTAGACAGCAGCGTGCACAATGCACAGTTGCACTTGTTGTTATGTTGGGGGCGTTAGGAAGGTGACAGGCAGGGCAGGGTTTGCTTCCCAGGTGAGCCCCTGAGTGTTTTGGCCATGAGAGCTGTGGCATTTCTGTGCTGGGTGGCGAGGGATGGTGTGTGTGTGTGTGCCTGTGGAAAGGGAATGGGTCAGTAAGTGGAAGCACATGGCGTGGCTGGCATTGCTGCTCCCTGTGTTTGTAGTAGGATAGAGTTTCCAAAGGATTAGATAACACGCCTGAGCTCCATGGTGTGCAGTTTTTAAACTGTGTTTACAGTTCAGGAGGTACTGTGAGTAGAGATGATTATGTCCTTTAAGTGCTGTTTTTGTTGCAAATTCTGTGATAAAAGGAGACTCCGGTGAAGACATTTTTTGCTGGCAGATATGTATTCTCAGAGTTGTTGCTGTGCAAACTTTTGGGGGATGGGCAACCTACAGAGATACCTCAGCACTTCCCTTTAATAAAGGCACATCATTAAGCCATTTCCTGCACATCTGAGAGGCTGTTGGAAGAACAAGATGGTATTGAAATGAAATTAAAGAACTGCTTGATTTTTGTTTTAGAGTATTATTTAATTTAATCTTTTTGGATTATTATGGTTTCTGGGGAAAAATAATGTAATGAAGACAGCAGAATTACATTGATTCTGTGGTCTGAGTAACTAGAGGGAGAAATTCCAGTCTCTTCTTTCCTCTCCCCTTCTGAAAATGTAAAATATGGGAGAGAGTACAAATTGTAAAATTGTTTTACCGTGTCAGCTATTAGTGTGACCAATGCAATCCCTGCAATTAGGGGGGGTCTTTTGCTGATGTATGTTACCTTCTATGTGTGTAAATCTATTGTATACATTATGTAGGCACAAATATACATGATTTTTATAATGTATACATTATATTAATATATAAAGCACCATAAGATAACATAATGGGAAAAAATAGAGTAGAGGGAAACCTCCTTGAATCCCAGGCTAGTGATGGGTGTTGGGTACTGGGCAGCAGCACATGGGCCAGGCAGGTGCTGGGTGTTTGTCAGGACTTGTCAGATGGACAGGGCTCTTTCTGTACATCTGTCCTCATGAAAAACTGTTCAAGCTATTATAAGCCAAACAGCTAACATGGTTTCAATGGTAAGAATGAAACAAATAATTTAGGTGTTTTGCTGATGTTTGGAATTGGAAGATCTTGTTCACCAACATAGAATTTCTGTCGGTATGTGAAGAGCCCAAAATTCATGGTGGAGAGATGCATAAAAATTATAACTTGGAAGATGCAGGCATAGCAATACAGCTCAAAGTATTCAACGGAGTCCTTGCATGACCTTTATTCAGTAAGGAGGTGGTCTTGCAGCACTTTACTGCAATAGCTCTTTGCAGCATATTGCTCAATATCATAATGGCTGCAGAAGAGCCAAAACATCATGCTCTTTCTGTCATCTTTAATATTTTTCCAGAGTTGTGAGCCAGCTGCATCTAGCTGGCTTTTTTTTTTTTTTTTTTTTTTTTTTTTTTTTTTTTTTGTAAAGAAGCTGACAATCCCACTGGCTTCTGTAACAATGAGTTGTCCTCAGCTCGTTTGTATATAAAAACTAGAGAGCAAAAGCAAGTCATGTCTTTGTAAGTCAATACTGAGACATGGATGAAATGATTATTTAGCATCCCAAGGATATGCAAGGAATTTTTTTTATTGCTGGAATTGAAAAGCTGAAAATATCTTTTAATATATCTTTTTATATGTGAATATGGACATGATATGTGCTGGACTTTTATCTGTTACACTGCATTTTGATACTTTCCTCAGAGAAGATGAACCTTTAAACATGTTTCAGCTAAGAAAAGGCACTATTTTTTCACATAAAAGCCTTAGACTTTGAATAAATATTAATGCTTTATGTTCAAAACATGTGTTAAGTCTATGCTATGCTCTGTTTACAATTTATATATGTTTAACCTTCAAAATGTGGATATTTTTAAGGTTAATCAGTAAAACACATGGCTAAGGCATATTTCTGGAAGTATAAAGTAATGACTTTGGGCTCAATCCTCCAGTTCTTTGTCTCCCACATACTTGTTTGGATTACAAATCAGAGCAAACAGCATTTTAAGTTATTGATCCCAAAGCGGCTCTATGCTTTGGCTGGTATTGAGCTGAATGGATGGGTCAGATTTAGCTTGACACCAATGACAGCTTTCCATCAGGGGACTGGTTTTGTTCCAGGTGCCAGATGGAGCAGACTAAAAGTTGCTGCAGTTTATACCTCACTGGAGTCAGCCTGCTGCTGATGCTCAGGGTTTGCTGTGAGGCACCTATACTGTCTGGCTGTGGGGAACATAAGCAAGGGGATGGTAACATGTCTTAGGAATAAATGCTGCTTGGGAAAAGTGAGGATGAAACAATTGTCAAAAGTAATGAGGAACTACCAGAATGCATTCAGTAGTGAGAGGGTTTGTCTCAATTTCCTTGCATTACCATTGTCTCAATGAAGTTTGCATGAGAAAAACAGCCCAACCCACAATCATGTTAAATTGTGTCTGCACCTATAGAGGGAAGACTATTGTTACAGCACCCCATCCCATGAGAAATGTAAAGAATTCAGCAAAACCAAATCTGTGTTCTTTACTGGTGTACTGAATCATCTGAATTAATCTCTAGAATTTCAAGTAGTACTCATTTTAATTTAAAACAAATTCCTTGGTAAACACCAACTTGCTGGTAGATATCTTCTAAAGTGTGTTTTCCCACAGTGTAATGATTTACTGTGTCAGGACCACCATTCAGGAAAAGGGTGAAGTATAATTTGAGAAGTTTCTTGTATCTGTAATCTTTCTTGGTCAAAAAAAGAGGCTTTATATTTGTTGCTCTCCAGTTTAAATAATGTCAGCCAGATTTGACAAGTGGCACCTGTAAAACTCTGTGCTGAAAAACAAACATCAAAGATATTATGGAAATATTGTTTATAGTTGTTCAATGGTTTGTAATTATTGCTGATTTTTTAAATAGATTTATTGATGGGCTGTCCTATAACTTCACCATTAAAGGTTATGGCAAACTCTTTTTCTTTTGCATTGCCTTCAGTCACAGAAGTAATATTGCTGATGATGACATACATGGTGAAAAAGCCTCGCTGCTTTTCTGTTTTCTGGAATGGAAGAAAACAATGCTTTTTTTTTAACTTGGAGTGAAATGTTACTTTCACAGGCTCCACAGATGCAAAATAAACCATCAACTAATGAAGCAGGTTCCATTTTTCCCTAATCCATTTTCCTTTTGGCCAAAAGAAGAGTATGGGATATACGTAATTGTGGTTAACATGTTTTAAAAGCAGTTCCAGTATCTGAAATAAAAAAGAATGGTTGAAAAGCATAAAAGCATAACTTGCCATATACATGCAAGATTTACAAAAAGATGATTTGGGAGGGGAATCTCAAGAAACAAAAGTTAAGTAAAAGCAGAAAAAGTGCTTGCTTTTGGGAGGACTGATCCAAAGATGCCTGTTCATGAGTTTTAGTAAAACAGCTAGTATATATTTCCCAAGTTTTGTGCATTTTATCTTTCATATGCTATATCTAGAATAAATATAATGGAACATATTTTCGTGATGACACTTAATGTTTATTATTTTGTACCCCCCCACTAAATGATCTCTTTTTAAAAAAAGTTTCATAGTAATTTTATTTCTACTGGAATTAGATATAAAAACAACAACAAAGAGGACAAGAAAGTGAAGATATACTCAATGGTTCAGATATGTCATAAGAAAAGACTGATCTTGTTCTTACTGTCAGCTGCCTGTTGCTGTTGATGAATGCTGATAAAACAAATGTGATGCGACCAAAAGTGGATTTTAAGTCTTTTTAAAAGTGGTGAATTTTTATTGCCTCTGCCTCAAAGAAAACTCCAACACCTGAACTCCCTTGCCCCCTTGCTAAAAGTACATTCTCTTCCTTTTTCCCCCTTCTCCTTTTTTTTGCTTAGGGCTATGGTTACAGTAGTTAATTTTTAAAACAGGAAAATAGAGATTTAAAAAGAATTAGAGAAAGACGCCTTTGTACTAGGTACTGTACAGTATAGTGTTTAAAAAGTCAGAAAATATGTTAGCAGAAAATGCCCAGACTGCAGTTTAGATAACAACCCAGACAGTGAGCTAGCTTGTTAATTGTAAAGGCTGGTGGAGACCTGCCAGTTAGAGAAATTGTCTTTTTGTATCGCACTGCTCCTCACAGCTCTCCTAGATGGTGAATCACTGGACACAAACTTTTCTAGTTTAGAGTTTACTTTCAGCATTATTATTTTTCCTCCTTTTACTTAAAAAAAAAGAAAAAACAAACCCACCTCACAACCTCCCCCAACCCCCCAAAAGTCCCCCAAAACCAAACCCAAACTAAACCCAAAAAGAAGAGCCATAGTTGAAGTTTTACAAGAGTAAGTAATAACCAACACTGTGAGGGAGCAGGCAGATTGGGTGGTCTGAAAAGCAGGGTAAACAGAGATCTGTGGCCTGAACATTGGTGCTGTAGACATCACTGTAAGTGCTCTTTAGACCAAATATGCAGTTTGCAAACAGTGAATCTTGCCAAATTACTCATCTGAAAACTGTTTCTGAAATAGTGGCCATGAGGTATGCAAAATTACATGCTAACAGCCTTCAGACTTTTTTTTTTTTTTTTTTTTGGCAGCTGCCTTAGAGTAACTGCAGTGATGGAGAGGCAATCTAGGAGTGTCTCTTCGGTCAGGCTGTTCAGTGGCTGTTCAATAGCTCTTGGGGGCAGTTTTCTGGAGGGAGATGAGCCAGGCAGCACTCCAGCCCTCCCTGTTGCATTTTTTAGAGGGCAGTGGATGATGGAGAAGATGACCTAGCAGGCTGGCTCCCAACCCACCAATCCTCACTAAAGCCTTAGTGCTCTTAGATGGCAGATTTTGAGGAGCAGAGATACTGTACCTGATGCAAAGATAACCAAAACAAGTAATTTCTGAGATCCCAGCAAAGAATTGAGCACATCTTGTCCATAAAGACCCGAGTAACTGTACAGTTCCTCTGCAAAATACTAAGCACATGGTTAAAGTATTCTGTTTTGCAGGGGGTGCTAAGAAAACAGCAAGAGCTCTGGTGGAGATGTGAGCTGCCTGCTTCATCTCTGAAGGGTTTTGGTATGATTGTTTCCTGCTCACAGTTTAGGGTAGGATTTCCTAAGGAATTTTAGGGAATTAAGCACAAGAACGTCACAGCATTTCAATGGGGTTTAGGTGTCAGAGTGACACTAGTCCAACTCATGATGTAATTTCAAACTGATGTAGTTAAACTGAAGAATGTTATGCAGAAGACTATGCATAAGCCTAAGTCCACATTCTGTTGGCTTTATAACAGTTTTGTTTAATTTAACTAGGACAAAGATTTAAACTAAGGTAAAGTAAATCACTCTTAAACTGAACTGTGACGTATTTGATAAAATACCTATGCAAGTAGGCATATTGAAAGTGTATAGATATGCATATGCATTTCCTGGTCAAACTAACCTAAATTGCCTCATTTTTCTTTGCCAGAACACTAGTTCTACAAAAATCCTCTCTTTGGGTGTTTGCACAAGCTGTTAAATTATTTTGTAGTTTCCTTTAAAGATTGATAGAAGTAAATTTTTTCTTTCATCTACTCTTCAACTTAAGATGTCCAACCACTGTGCCTCTACAGACTGGAAGATAATAGGACAGCTACTCTTTGTCTTTAGAGAAAACTCAACCATAAGAAGCACTGGAGCTTTGTGTGGTTATATTTTATTCTGTTCTTGACTCTTTCTATTAACTCATCCTCAAGACTGGTAACACCTTAAAATTTATGCCTGTGGTTTTGGAAGGTAAATGGAAAATTCAGGATGAGTATGGACCCACTGCAGCACAGATTTTGGTGGAAGGTGGGGGAAGTTGTAGGAGACAGCTAGTGCCAGGCTGCCTACTTGTGGAATGAATTTATTTGAGAAGGAATTTCTTCAGCAGCTGGCGGTTTCCTCTTTTGACCTGTGCCACTTCCAAAGAGGGCTCAAGATGGTTTAGTGGTGATGAATTGGCAGACTTGTCACTAAGCTGTAAATCTTGAATCTGCCTTGCTGGGTTGAGGTGTGAACCCAAGATCTAGAGGAGGTCAGCATTTCAGACTGCTGCGGTGTATACAAAACTCTTAAACCTTATTTAGTAAAGGAAGTACTGTTAATAATAATGATATATATTTTTTTTCACTTTTACAGTCTCTGCTATTCCAAAATTATTTGATGGATATTTATCTTATCAATTAAATGCAATTGAGTTAAAAGTGAACAAAACCCCTCAAAACCGAACTACCCAACCCCCCCCCCCCCCCCCCCCACCCTCAACCTGAAACCAGGAAAAGGGCATCGAAGTAGAGCCCCAAATAATTTTTTTCTGATATGACTTTAATTTTTCCTAGTTTCAGGACAGATATATAAGAAACAAAGAAAAAAAATCTCCTTTGTTTAAATGTCCTTTATGATACTGATATTTTTGAATATTATTCTGATGCCTCCATAAAGAATCTAGGTTTCTATATAGGCTCTAGATTTTTAGACATTGGGTATTGTGAGGTTGCATATTATGGCTGCATATTTAGGGGTGTTTTATACTCTGTTCTTTTTCAAATTGTGTAAGAAACTGTCTACCTGGCATAATGCAACCTTAAATTAATTCAGCTCACTATGAACAAGCTGCTGAGTTTGTGCTTGCAACTGCAGAGCAACCAACTCAGGTGCAAAAAGCAGTTTATCTCTACTGTTGCACTTAGCCTTACTTTGACTAAGCCTTAGCCTTACTTCTTCTGCTTCTGTTATACTGGCCTTTTTGCTGCTGGTCATCCAGTCTATGCCTATAAAAGGTGAAATGCCAAAGGGATGAAATGCTGTATTGTATTGGTTAACATGTTAAAAAAATTGAACTTGTTTATTTTAAGTGACCACAACATTTTCACCTGATTTGTAGAAATCAAATTATTTACAGCTTCAATAGATAACATATTCCCAATAACATTGAAAGTCTTAAAATCAAGTGATGTGAGAGTATTTACAACTCCCTATCATTAGCTACTGGGTAGATACATGCATGCTCCTATGTAATTGAACTGAATGAAGAGCTTAAATTGAAATGCTTATTTGTCACACCAAGAGTGAATCCTCTCTTCACAATAAAAGTCCAGCAGTGAGAAAGGGCTGGTCTCTGCAAGAGGGAAGATTTGAGAGAGTGTCAACAGAATTTCACCACAAAAGTCTTTGCTGACACACAATCCTGTTACTTCAAGTACAATCTACTCCATCGAAAATTAGCGTATATAATTGAATAGTGCCAAAGGCTGAAATAATTTACACTTAAACTCATGGCATTTTTTGTAATGCTAAACAAACAGAGGTGTACACATTACCCAAGCAGAAACATCCTCTGGGCTTCATCCCTCTCCATCCCCTCTAATTAAATGGACTTGAGAACTGGGCTTGAGATGTTATGATGACTGAAGATGCTCATCTGGAAATCCTGCAGCTTTTTAACACATAAAGTGGTGACCTATGTCTTAACCTAGATTTGCAGATAGCTGTTAGATAGCTCTTTCGTGCACTACTGCTGGTTTGATTTTGAATAACCATGGAAGTGGTATTGCTGACAGTAATAATGTTCATTTATAGAGCTTTTCTAGCCAACGACCTCAGAAGTGCCTAAAATAAAGTTAGTGTTCTCATTTCGCTTAGAAGAAATGGGAGTCCCTAGTGACAGCTTAGTCAAAATCATGCAGCCAGCTAATGACAAAATCAAAAATAGCACTGAGGTAGCTACACTCGAAACCAGGACCTACCTTCTTGGTCCCTCCTGTGTTCTCAGGATAGATAATCATTCAGCATGAGCAGGAGGATCACAAACAGATCTCATTTCTGCACAGGCTTCTTTGCTGAAGATCTCTAGTTTTTTGTAGCATCACCTATGGGTGTATTCACTCAGTGTTGAATTATTATGGCTCAACGGGGTTAAATCCTAAGCCTTTTTGGTGTGGGTTTTGTTTCTGTCAAAAATACGGTTTGACACTTTCCGTGGTATGTTTTATGCTACGTGCAGAGTTTAGTTGCCAGAGCTGAATCTTTCCTCAGGGAAGCCTCTGTTTGCATGCTTAATTTTTAATCTGATCTCTACTAAATGGTAAAGAATTAGTTTAAGCACTGGCAGACCCTCTGTTGTGCTTTATAGCAAGCTGAAAGGAACAAGTCTGAAGAAGAAGGCAAAGCAACAAAATTAAGCTATTCTATGCAAGGGCTCTTTTTGCAGTAGTTGCAGTTCAGCCCTACTTTTCAATCACAGCTTATTGTCTGGTAGCTGAGTTATTCTAATGGGGCTGAGAGCAGAATCTAGCCAGGAGTTTGTGGTGATTGCCGAGCAAGTTTGAAGTACACGTGCTTTTCCCTGGATGCGTGAGGGTTGCAGCAAGTCAGCAGGTAATTCAGCCACCCTCAGGGCTTGACCTTATATTTCACATCAAGATACACATTTTTGTTGTGAGTCCAATTTGATTTTTTTCATTCTTTTTCCTCATTTGTTAAGAAGCAGCCATGTGTGAGGTGCTAGGAGATACGAAAGAAAATCTGGATTAGGCCTGAGAAAACTTAGTCTTAGGTTTAGTTCTTGTACAGAGCTGCAGCAGCCAGGCTCTTGTACCTGCATGGGGCTCTAGAGGTGATATTTTGGATTCTGTTTCAGGTGCAGGAATTGGCTTCACATGCTTCTCTTTGAGGGTTTGGGATCAAAATAGATCACTAATATAGACAGGCTTTGGGAGACTCCAATAATGTTTTGCTTTAAAAAAGGAAAAGAAACTGGCTAGTAATTGTCTGTACAGTGCTTTTTTTCCGTTTTGCAAGAAAAGTGTCTTGTTGCTTCAGCCCATTCCCTAAAGCAGGAGCTTGATGCCTCAGAACTGGCTTTCAGCAAGGCTTCTTTTTCTCTTCTTTTCTTTTTTCCTCCCCCTGGGGGTTAAAAATAGCAAGCAGTAAGAAGTGATATTGCATACAAGGCTATTACACTTTTGTCTTGGCCTGCTTAATGTCCTTGACACGTACCCATTTCACCCAGGGACAGCCACTATGCAAATTGGCTAAAAGCTCCATTAGGTTGTTCAAGGCTGGGGAAACCCATCTGTCAGTGTCTGTGACACAGCCGGGCTGGAGTCTCACGTGGGACTCTGTCCTTGAGATACCCAGGCAGCTGAGTTTCTTTTAGCCTCTAGTGTTCCCAGAATCAAAGGAAACTGTTGTACGCTCTTCTTCTTGCTGCTGTTTGTGTTTTTATCGTTCCTTTTCTACCTTGATCCCCTTTTTGGAAAAGCACAGTCACAGGCTGAGAATTAACAGGGAAAAGATGTGTTTTACTTTTTTTTCAGTTGCTTTGCCATAAGTGAACAGTTATGCGTATGACTTGTGGAAAAATAGAACAGTAGCTATATGTTGTCCTGAAAGAAGAGCTTTATAAACCTTTTTTATCTTTTCTTGTGTGATCAGCTGATGATATGCATGAGGTAGATATTTAAAACAGTCTTGCTGGGGCTCAGCTACAGTTGATATGTTCTCTGTGAGTGGACCAGAAGTGCATGATAAGCTAACAAAATACCAAAAATGCACCCGTGAAAGGCTTTCATTGAGACAATTTGAATGTGGGGCCTGGGACTGGGAGGCAGAGACAGAGAAGTCCAGCTCCTGCACATAGTTTTGGGAGCAGGCTTGAGTCTTCTCTGCTTGGCATCCCCAGGGAAAAGTTCCTGTAACAACACTTACTGTACATCTGTTGAGGGAAACCACTTGCTTTTTCTGCTAGGTGGAGGTAAGGTGCTGTTTTCTGCTTTTTTTCTGCCAAGGACTCCATTAAAATGCCTAACCAGTGAAGCACACCACGATGGATGGCACAGAAGTCATTACCCTGCGAGTGCTAGAGTTAGCACTGTTACAGAGTTTTGTAATATGAGACAGTGGTAGCAAAATAGTTCAGATTTTCATCCCATTAGAGCAAGAAGACTCGCCATACGACATCAAAAGTAGTGCCCTTGAAGTGTGCAAGGTCTATATTGACAGGCCTCTCAAGCTCTTGATTATTTCCAGCTGGTGTCAAGTAAGAGCCCTGAACAAGAGTATCTGGCAAAGTAGCTGGAGTAACTTCAATGCCCAGTGGTGTTCAGATGTATGAGATAATTATAGCCTTCTCTATAGCAGATGCTCTGTTCTCCAGTTTGGCACTCTCCTTCTTCAGCATGCAAAGGATTTTCTCTACCTAACCTGATGGCCATTTTGATGATACAGTTTTTTTCCACCAAAAAGTAAGCAGTATGGTTTTCATGGAAATACTTACAGACCTGCATGAGTGGGATTTCCCTTTATCATCCTTTTGAGGAAGAAGAAAAGCACTTTTGAGAGTACTGTGTGGAGAATGATGACATGAAGAGTTAATGTGTTAGTATAGCCAGAATCAGTATATAAACTTCATCTTTCCAGAAATAGAAGTCAGTGATTCAGCAGTTCTCCTTCATATTGCCAAGTGCAACTTATTCAAATCATGTCATATTCTGCTTTCTGTGTTCCAAACCCAGTCACGTAGTAAGGAGGCTTTTAGATTAGCATATTAGTTTAAATTTCACACATACCATTTTGGTTCGCTCTCTTAGGCTCCCAGTGCTGCTTTTTTTCCTCTTTTTGTCTCTGGAGGTAACATAGACCTTGCAGGTAACTCCCACTAAAAAATAAATAAATAATATAAATATATATATATTAAATATCATGGTAAGAGAGATGGTATATGCATTTCTCTAGAAGTTATTTGTGTCTGGCTTTACACAACCTTTGTTCTCACAGCTGCCCCAATTCTTTCAGTGCCTGTGTGAGTAACTCAGATTTGCCAAGGGGAGCAGAGGGCTTGAAATTTTGCTCAAAGCCATTTCTGCATTTATGTTTTTCTGGCTGTCTGGTCAGACTGCCACATCCTAATGAGAGCCAAAACACAATTAAATGTTGGTGAGTTGTGAAAAGGCATAAATGGTTGGCCTTCCCTGTGCAAAGGATTCCTGTGCATAGGCAAAGTAGAAGATGAAGCAGAATTTTTGCACACGTTTTAAGAAATTAGATGCCCAAAGCTGTTGGGAACAAAGAATCTTCTTTGTCCTCACAAAAATTTTGGATTTTAATACTGAAGTCCTGTTTGAGGAATGGATACTCCTTAGGGCAAACTCTTGATGCAACTGGCCCTATGTGCTAAAGGGATGAGGGTGTGCCATAAGGAGTATCTTCTTTGGCAGAGGAGGAGGGAAGTGCAGAGCCTTTCTCACAGCAGGTCCAGGGCACAAGGACAAATCATAAGCTGAAACACTTTCTAAATGAATGTAGAAAATTATGGGACTACATAAAACCAAAACAAAACCTGAGATGTGTTAAGTTTTTGTGGCCTGTTTACAAGTGCCTGAGAAACAGATTTTAATTTTAGTCAATACTCACAAGCCCATCAGTGGAGCAGCACAGGGGGACACCGTTCAAAAATAGCTCTAGCAGATGCCACAATAATACGAGTTTTCCCTGCATCTCTCATTTATTTCTTGCTGTGTGTAGTTTCTTACTAAATCTGTTCCCTTGATAAATGCAAAGATGTTCTTGCCATTGGGTAGAATGGCTAAGTGCAATTGTCACAAACACTAACAGGCTTAACCTTCTTGTTGCATAGCTACTGCTGCTGTTAAATATTTCCTGGGCTAACAGAGATCTTTGAAATGAGTTTTAATGGGTTTTCTTTTCATATACACAGACCATGGCTGTTAAACAATGGCAGCTTGAATAAAAGCTATTCTAATGATAACAGCAATAGTGTCAGTTATTTGGATGAACTGTCAGAGGGAGGCTGGCTGTCAGTGGATCACTGCAAGGGAGCTTAGAAAATTGAGAAAATTAACCTGCTAATATAACCAATACTCCAGATCTTCAGAAAGGGTAATTATCCTACTACCTCACTTAGTGTGCAAGTGTTAATATTGGTACTAGATGTCAAGAGACCTTCTATCCTGCCAATTTTACCTTCCCTAAAAAAAGGCTCTCCTTTCATAGCCTTGATTGCTTTAAATTCAAAATATGGCAAGTTGATACTGATTTATGAGGCATCTTGGTAATCCCAGCCTTGTCACACAATTGGTATTATTTATTTTAAAATTTATTAATTGGTACAAAGTGCCAACAGCACTGTGCACATTCATTTCTGAGGGCTTTCGCTCCACTGCAGAGTGACGAATGTGAAGAAGGGGTCAAGTGCTGCTGCTGAATGATGCTGCCCTGAGATCCTGAGGGTTTGCATTCCCTTCCTGGTGGGACTTGTGTGCTCTTCTGCCCAGCATCTCCCCTCTGCTTAAGAAACTTGTCTGCCCTGGGGGACTGTGGTGGTCCTTGCGTGTTAGTGCTGTCTCTCCTTGGTGATGACAAGAGCACGACCAAGCCCTTGGGCCATAACCTTGTGGGAGAGATGTCTGTCTGTTGGCCTACATGGGATGGCAAAGGGAGCTGATCTTCTGATGCCACCCCGTAGCTAATAGATGCAGCTAGGGCACTTTTAAGCCCACAGTTGCAGAATACAAAAATTGCGGGCTTATGTTGGACAAAGTGTTGAGAATTCTTTCGAGGTGGTGATTTTTCTTCTGGTTAGGGCTTTGTTTTTCTTTTGTTTGTCAAAAAAGCTGAGCTCATTTTAAAAATCTGTAAATAGGAATGATTGTCTGGGAGCACAGGCAGCAAAAGTAAGCTAATTTGGGTGTTTGTTTGAGTAAGACCAGCTACTGCTTATGAAGATGAAAGTGATTTGTCCTGCCCTGATTTCATTAATGAATGTTGTATGTATATTTTAAAAAGCTCTGATCAATAATGAAATATTTGAAGAACCGGTTGAAATTCAAAGTCATGAAACATAATCAGAAACAGCTGCATAATTTTGTTAGTACTTTTGTTGGTAATTTTTAAGTGCAGTGAAAAAAACCTGGTGTCTGGACTATTGACAAAAGAACATATTGTAGAAAAAAAAATTAAATTTGTCTGTTGTCTGTGAGCATTACTTCCTTTATATTCAACCTTTTTCCTTATTATCCTGTTTGGAATGAAGCTGGACTTTATTTTTTCTTGCCATTAGTTTGATAAATGCCTTGAGAGGAATTGATGCTGATGGCCTTGTTTGCTCCTTAGCAATTGTGTCAGGGAAGGAGATTTTGTGTTTGTTTGTTTTTAATTCCCTTTTATTGGCATAAATGATTTTATTAAACATCAAGGTCAGTTCACAAACTTGTGAGGTTGGGTGAGAACTGCTAATCAAGAGGGCTGTAATTTTTTTAAAGATTTTTTTAAATTTGAAGTCAAGTGTAAACTGACAAATATTATTGTGATCAAGTGAGTAGCTGATAAATGCTATTTTAGCAAGTAGGCTGCTAGCCTGTGGAACTACTCTTTGCCAGGGCATCTGCAAGTAAAATGCTGTGGCTAATTTTATAAAAGCTCAGAACATTTAGGACCAAAATAACCATGTTTGTAATTAAGGGTACTGAAATAGAAGCAGTCAGATCCCTGAGAATAATAAAAAAAACAAACCACAAACCAAACAAACCAAACCAAAATCTTAGTCTCTCCCTTCTCAGGTCTGCTGACATGGCTTTGACTCCAGCACATCCCAGGTACTGCCCTGGCCAAGCCAGGACCTTGCTTCAGGGAGAAGCCACTTTTCCTCAGTGACAGACACACTGCACAAGAAGAGGAGTACATGAGGTAGTTGATTGAGCTGTGCTAGAGCTGAGCCAGAGAGGTGGTGATAAGCTTTAGAAGCAGGTTGTCAGAGCTCTGTGTAAGTTGAATCACATTCACTCTATGCCCTCCTGTTGTATGCTGTGTCATGTTATGTAACACTGTGATGTATGTCTGGGGTTTCGTGCAAAGGACTATTTATGCTTCCCATAGGCAGGAGAAATAAAGGTCCTAACTGAGTTAATAATTTGGGTACGTTTTCTTTCCGTGTGCAGATTGTGATGCAGATTTCTTCAGCGTATTTATTCTGCCCTTTTTTACATTTGAATCTGAAAATTGACTTCAACACACCTAATTTTTTGTGAGTGCTCTGGACAGCGTTTTGAAAAAGAAGAGCTGTGGCTGTTTTGCGTGGCTGTTAAGACCTGCATGGCACTGTTTAGGAAAAGGGAAAAAAAAGAGCAACATGACCTGCTCTTTTATCTCCCAAGTCTGTCATGCAACCTTCAATTAGCTGCACCTCAGTAGTGCAAGAGGGAGAGATATGGCCTGCAGAGGAGTTTGGGATAGTCCAGAGTGAAATGTACAACAGCTGCCAATGAGATGAATCCACTGAAAGGTTGGTGTTTATTTATGCAGAAGGATGCAAGAATAAATAGGCATCTGATAACACAGTACTGCTTAATAAAACAATTAGTCTGTAGCACAGACTGTTAGGTAGTTTGGTTCAGGCCAGAAATGGTTCTGAAGGAGCACATTCAGTGGTGGTCATCTTTAGCACTGTGCAGAAAGCAAATGACAGTGCAAGTAACAGATGACACATTAGGAGAGCTGCTTGTATAAGTGTCCTTTACTAAACTGTTACGGAGATGAAAGTATTCCGACTCCACCTTTAGGAACATATTGTATTTCCCTATTTATGTTTGTTTCCTATCATGTGATGAGGTGCAAGGGAAGGTGCTGCTGGCTAATTTTAGCCTTGCAGACTGTCGCTGCAGAAACCTGGCAGTTAACGCTTCGGGAGGGTGGTAGTGCTTTGAGGGAAACCGGGCTACACTGTGCCATCGTTCTCGACAGCACTCCCAGCAGGGAGCAACGTGGGGAGTATTTCAAAGTCTTGTTTTCCTGGCTAGTGTTAATGTACTTCCTGCAGAAGAATTACTGAAGACTGTAAAAAGCATTAACGGGAAAAGAAAAGCTGTTCCTTTGGTGAATAAATGTAAGCTATGGGCACTGAGAAATGCAGTGAATGCATATATGCAACTTCACAGCCGTTGCTGTATTTTTCCAGAGCTATAATACTGAATTATTACAGGAATCACTCTGCAGGTTGATTTTCACCTTTACTCCCCCATTTTGCCATCAGAGCCTGAACAAACCCCATCTTTCCAGATGTTCTGAGTCATCTTTATTCAGCTGATGATGCTTAGAAGGGGCAAGGGAAAGAAAGGGTAGAAGATGTCAGGAGACCACATGTGGCTCAGAAGCCCTCAGTTCACAGCCTGCAGAGGAGCTTTTAGATTGTGTCCTCTTTGCCAGACCAGTGGATCATCGAAGGTCTGCTAGCTACAGAGACTGTTCCAGACATGTTTGGGGCAGGGTAAGGTCTCAAGATCTGAGAAGGGAGCAGGGAAACTTGGGCTCTGTTTGGCAGCCAAAAACTGTGGCATGGTCCTTCCTAGAGGTGCCATGATGCTGTATCTATTTCTTCTTCTGCAGCAGCATTTCATCTGTTGGGAGTGGTAGGATGAGGGAATTGTAATGGTGAGTGGACCTCAGTGCAATATATAATAGCCTGATAACAGGTTCTTGCTATCATTGAAAGGCTTCTTGCCTGGCAAGAACTGCATTAGCCCAGGGTTCACAAAAGGAAATTTAGTGGAAAGCTGTTGCAAACAAAATATTAGGCATATGAGGGGTAAAACAGATATTTAACACCAGCAGAGTTAAGAGTATCTATCTATATATATATATATTTCTTTTAAGAGAAGTCCCTGTGATTTTTTTTTTAAATACAGACATTTGTTTTTAAAAGTGTTAAAAACATCCAGTGCTTTTAGTAGTCTGTCTCTGTATTTTGTCAGATGCATCACTGTGTTAACAGTGTTTCTATTTACTTGCAAAAGATGTGATAGCAATCCCCCTGACTGTGTGGCTGCCACCTCCTCGTGCTTTTAAGGATTGTCCACATAAGACATGGGATAAAATGTTTCATGTAAAGTGTTCTGAATGGTAGAAAGAAAGGGGAAAAAGAACCATAGCAAAATTTTTCTTGTAAAACAAGAGTGGGGTCAAGCAGCATCAATTACACTTTTTTGGGGGGCAGATCTGAAACACACAGATTCTTTTTTTCTTTATTATAAAATCTAATTCTTAAACTGATTCCCACTAGGAGGTTTTTTAGAGGACTTAAGTCTAATGGGCCAAATCACAGAAGATGTAGGATGATTATCTGCGTACAACATCTGGTTAGGAAGTTGCAAAGTGAAAAGTGTTCTGGGGATATTTACTCTCTGCTTGCATTTCTCATGCCATTTCCTAAGATGTTCCCAACTGTTATTAGCAACACCCAAATGTACGTCTTTTTGCTAGGTAGGCCTTTTGTCTTCCCAAATGGGTTGTTTCTTACAGAAACTAGGTCTCAGCTTCTTTTATCACACTCTGCTAATTCAGTCAGGGGAAGTTAGGATTATATAGTCAGAGAATCAAAATTTAGGAAATATTGGAATTCCTTGTGAGCCTGAATTTGGATTCTGTGTGAGTAGTCATTTGCATGTGGTCATTTAAACACTTGATTGGATATGTTGTGCTTTCCACAAGACCCCAGGCTTTGCTGTATTTAGTGATAGTTTGGTTTGTTGTAACTAGGGCTGAATCCTGCAGTTGTCCTCAGACCCACCTGAAAGACCTGCAGTATTTCAGTACTGCTGTCTTTCAGTGTCCCATTGCAGATTTTCAAATTTTCTGGCACCAAATTCCCCAAACCCGAGGCTTAAGTTAGCCCTGTAGATCTGTTGTGTGTGACACTGTGTTTGACATTGAGCCTAGATACTCTGAGTACCTGGACTGAATATGCTGCCCATTGGACCTATGCCTTGATATGACCGAGGGAATCAGATTCCCTTCACCCTTTCAAGGAGATAATTAAAAAAAAAATCAATTAATTATAATTATGGATACATGTAATTTAAAATCTTACCCAGACTGAACTTTGATTATGTGCTGGCACCTGGTATTGGCATTAATTGTATAGCTTTTAGTGTCAGAGATTTTTAAAGACTTTTCAGTTTATTTAATTTCAAATGATTGAGTACCAGACTGCCCTTAAATTAGTGTTGCTTTTTCTTAGAGAATGTTTCCTTAGTCTACACTGTAGCTCTTCAAAAAAGCTGAGGAATAGGATATTCAGTATTTCTAATTCCTTTAATCCAGGGATATTGCATTAATGTAAATACTACTGCTGTTGAAATCTGTGTGGAACATTGTTGTTTAATAATGACTTTAGCAAATGAACTAAACTTGAGGTCAAAGCATAGCAAAGGAATAAAGTTCAGATGTCTCAGTTTTAGTAAATCCTTTTTGTGCAGTTGAATTTGATTATAGGATGTACCTGCACAAATCACTTAGTAGTCATTTGTTCTGTAAGTAAACTTGGAGAGCTTTTAGCATATGTAATGCATGAGGTGAAGGAATTTTGTGCTGAGTAGTTCTTTCTTGTAGCATTGGATAGACTGATAGTATTTTCAGACAGCCTTTATCTCTAGTTGGCCAATCACTCCCTCACCTGAGTGTTACTTGCAGTGTTGGTGTGGATGCACTCCCTCCTGTCATCCAGCTTCTTGTGACAGTGCCACATTGTGAGCCTTGCTAAAGTCAAGGCAAGCAACATCTACTGCTCTCCCCTGATCTGTGGACCTGCTTGTTCCAATGTATAAGTTGAGTAAAGTGGCCAAGTCTTGTTTGCCCTTTCTCATCCCTGCTGAGTGCTCTTGTCCCTCACATGCTTAGACACAGCACCTATGAGGCTTTTCTCTTTAGCTATGCTAGGCTGTGGCCAACCTAATGACCCCCAAATGCTCCCTCTTCTGAAGGCAGATGTAATGTTTGCTTTTTTTTCCAGACATCAGGAACATCCTTATGGCCTCCAGTTGCTATGGCCTTTCAGAGATAAGAGAGCAGCCTCTGGGTGACACCGGCCAGCTCCCTTACAGTTTGTGTTCAGTAACCTCTCACTGGCTTCCTGAAGTAGTTTCTAACTTAATGCTCCTCTTCCTCAGCAGCACTTCTCACCCCAGGCCCTACTACTAGGGGAAGACAGCCAAGAAGGCAGGCAGCAGACCTTGCCAGTGGAGACAGAAGCAAAGAAAGCACCGAGTGCTTTCATCTCTCCTTTGTCACTTGTCCCCTGTCCTATTGAGCAGTGGACAAATCTTTTCTTTAGTTTTCTTGTTGCTGCCAACACGTCTGTAGGCAAGCTGGTATTCCTAACCAATTTATCTTTCTGCTCCAGCTGGTAACACTGTGTGTTATTATTACAAAAGTTGTAATACTTGCTAGAAGTATTGTAGTTGCCATTCTTCTCCGTTCTGGTTTGGTTTTTCTAATGTAAACTCTTTTTCATTTTAGATTTGAAACGTTTGGGTTTTTTCCCCCCACAACATTTTGTGCACATGAGCCTATAACAGAGGCATAAAGTGGTATTAAGAATTTTAGAATATTTATATGTATCTGATTTGAAATATAAACCTTATTGTTACGTGCCATAATTCCTCAAGCTTCTATTCTAAAGCATGGCACAACATTTATTAAAAAAAATGTATTAAGGAGATTTTCTTTCTTCCTTTGCTTATCCTGATTTAGCATTTGAAATTACTTCAAATACATACTCTTTCCAGAGAAAAAAATGCCGACTTAAAAATTAAATCATGTGTGAATGAAGAATATTAAAAGGTCAAAAAGCCAGAAAGCTAACAGAAGAGATTGGAGGCAGTGTTGCAGTGCAGAAGGAAATTGAATCTTTTGTTTATCAGGAGATATATCATTTGGATGAAAAACAGTAAATAGAGACGGTGGCTTGTATCAGGAATTTAACATATGTACCCTGTTACTCTGAATTCCTATTGCTTGCAACAGGAGTACCTCATTATCCCAATTAGTGGTGCGTTGGATTTTACACAGATGCATAGCGAAGCAGCTGCGTCCCCACATTGCAGAGCTCTTCACCTCTGAGCGCAGAAGTTCAGGTTCTTCGATTGTTACATCGCACAGTATGGAAAAGCACATGGCACAGAGCCCAAAATGGTTTAGGCAGAGCATCTTCAGCTGTGTCTGTTAGCAAGATACTTGGCTCATCGTGCCACAACATTTAGCAGAAAATAGTGATGATTTTGGGGAACTGAGGAAAAGCAAATTGTCACATTGAAATCAAATTTCTGCACCATGAGACATCCTAAGCATACCAGAAAAAAAGAGAGTAAACCTACTCCTTTACCAAACTGAAAGCTAGTTTTGTGTGGATAGTTTAATTGAGTCAACATTTTGAGTGCATAAGTCAAGTGACATTTGGAATTTCGGACAAGCACAGTGGCACGATCTGTTGTTGAAGAAATGGGAAGACACTGAGAACTTAGACCGTTGCAAATGTAGATCTTTTAAGTTTCCCCCACCACACACACTCTTAAATTGCTTAAAATCAGAGGTAGGGGAAACATTGAAGAAAGAAGCAGGAACTAGATGGGAAGGGACTTACTGAATAATACTGGATTGAAGTTTTAAAAGTGATGGGTCTTTTGCAGCAGGTCACTTTTTATCTATATTCAGATCCACTGTTTTTTAAGCCAAATGGGCATTCTGAAGATATTTTTACCTTTCAAAAAAAGCTTCATAGTTTTTATTTGCCTTGTAGGAAAAACATGACAGAATCTCTCTAGTTGCAAAAAACCCCAAAAATAAGTTGTCATCTTTCAGTGACTCTGAGTATTAAAATTTCCGTCATTCAGTAGCCCTGTGGTTCCTGGACCTGAAGTCACAGCAACAAAGTGAATGCTGGGCATTAACTGCTGTGGCATCTACTTGGACAGGTGGCCAAATACCCCTGTGAGTGGGCTGATCAATTAGGACCTTTGCCTCAGTCTGCATTTGATGTGAATGTAGAGTGTATCTTGAGAGTTTAGTGCTCAGGCTTCAATTCAGCCTAAGGTACATATGACTTCCTTGTAAGAGTGTGAGTGGAAACAAAAGTATGGCAATATTTTGTTTCATAGATTCAGCATGCTTAAGTAAGTTCGTTCTCAAAACCAACAACATTTACAGAAAATTGAATGTTAAGGAAAAAAAAAAGTCTGTAAACAAATTTGGTATAATTCTGAAATTTCCAAAGATAGAATAAAGAAGTTCTCTATTTTTTGCATTAATTATTTAGTTTATTTAGTAAATTTTTCCTCGAGTGGATTTGATTGATGTCTGGAATATATTTTAATTGTAAGTTATATTGGATGATTGTTACATCAAATAAAATTAAATAACTTTTCCCATACTGCTTCCCAAGTCTGCCACATGAAATCTAAAGAAAATGGAGATTTGATAAGGTTTCAGAATCTCCAGTAACAAAGTGAAGAGTGCTTATTCATCTTCCGTAGCATATGATTTAAATCCATAGTTCACATCCCAGAATGTTCCTGGCATATCTTGCTCACCTTCCCATGTTCCTAATACTTTGTAATGCCTAAGTAATGCCAGTAATGTGATGTTCAAATCACATTGCTCCTTTTGACCTGAAGAAGGTCTGGAATTCACCTCCTCAGCAAGTTAAGGCTTGAGAAGTCCCATTCCTTCAGTCTTTCCATGGGCCCAAACAGTTTCTCAGGTCACATATAACAGTGACTTCATTATGAAGTTCTCTCCATTACACAGTCAACTGGTTTTAGGAATGTAGAGGAGTATCTAGAATGGGACAGAGAAGTTCTTAACATGGCTTTTCACACTCAGCTGCCTGCAGTGAGCCCTACCCCAGCTTCCCTGTCTCCCTTAGCCTTTTTTTGGGTACAGTATTCAGGGCTGTCAGCCGGCACCACCTTGGCCAGCTATGTCCGTAGGCTGACACCTTAATTTTAACCTAGACTTAAATTCTTACCCCCACCATATCAGCTTACTCTTGGGAAAGCTTTCTAGCTCTGCTATAAATGAAATTACATACATTGGTCTCACAAGGTTGGTTGTGTCCTCTTCTTCCTAAGTGAGGAATTATGTATGAACTATAATGACTTATGTGGGCAATTTTTTTTAAAAGCTGTTTTCTGTGATGAATGTGCTGGATGAGTTTGCACTGGAAGCAAAAATGTGGTGAGGTTTGTGATGGCTCATATCTTCTGCGGGCATCTTTTGGCACCCTGCCTGGACAGGACTGGGTTACTACTGTAGCTCGAGGGGTCTCAAAGAAAACATGAACTCTGGCTATTGTGAAATGCCCCAAATTCTGTGGTGATGATGCCACGCTGTTGTGGAAAGGAAAAGCCTTTCCCAAGCTCTGCGTTCCATGGATTCTTTTGGCCACAGGATAGGAGGCACAACTCATCTTTATATGCATACTGGGTGGAGGAGGCAGAGCTTCCCCATGCACATCTACAAAAAATCATTGTGGTAACATGGGGAGATGATAAGCAACATTCCTGGGGAGTTCTGCCATCCCTGAATCCTCCATCCCAACAGTGCTTATGTCAACAGTGGCAGATTTCCTGCTTAATTCTTCTATAAGAAAGATAAACTGAGGAAACTTGGGTTGGATCTTGAAAAACCTTTTTGGTTAGGCTTTCTTTCTGCAGAATGAAAAAACATCTGCTTCTGATCTCTGCTCGCCAAATTCTCAAGTGGTAGGAAAGAGATGATACCAACGTTTAGTTGAGTTTTGTTCTATGCTGTAAATTCAGGTTTATGTGGGGGGCTTTTGTTGCAGCCAGGTTCTCACAGCAGTGTTGATGCCGGAGTATGACTGGACTGTGTGCAGAAAGGCAATGCAATGCAGCACAGGCCTGCAAGCAGCTCATTTCCAAGATGCTTCTAGTCTGCCACATGTAAACAAATACCCGGAGAGTAAATTTAGTTTCTCAGAACCAAATATGTGTTTATTCTTGCAAACATTAAGAAAGTTAAGTATCAGCCTCTTGGTCTGCATTTTTATTCTTAACCTTCAAATGGACTGACAGCTCATTGTAGCCCCAAAACTGGCTTTGTGGAAATATAAACAGAAACAATAATTTCTTTTTGAATCTGTTATTTTCCCCTCTGTTGTTTTTTTTTTTTTTTAACCTCAGAGTTGTTGTATCACAAACAGTAATTGCCGTCATATTTTGATCTGTGCTCTAAAATATTTTTATTAGAGAAATTGCAATATTTTATTGTCCAGATTGCCCAGATTTAGTAATTTTAAGATCTAGAGTCTGTTCACATTTAGTCTCAGTACATCAATAAAATATGAATGGATTGGATAATGAAGCAATAACACTAATTTATGTTGAAGGATATAGGCTATTGTTTATGAGTTTGCCAAACTGCCAAAATACTTTATCTATAGAAAGAATTCTTCTTCTCCCTTGTGGAGAAATAAATAATGCCTCAGGAATATTCTGTTATGGGAGCCTCCTGCCATGAAATAAATGGGAGGAGACAAGGCTGTGAAGGTTATTTTCCACTCTGGAAAATATTTTTTTGATGACACGGCTCCTATTGCTAGTTTTTGGCTCTTCAATGCTAGAGACTAAACTTTGCCCTCCTGGCTGGATGTTAGAATCCCTAAATTCAGAGAAGTTGCCATATTTTAGACCTGAACTACAGGCAGTCTGTGGATAAACAGAAGATTGAATATGAGGGATGAGTAGCTCCATGTGTGGTATAATGATACGTAGGCAGGAGAGGGTGAAGAGCTGAAGCTGGCAGCTCTGCAACATCTCTTACATCTACTCAGTGACCAAAGCCCTGGCAGGCAGCGAGGGCCAGGGTATTCTTCATCTGCAAACAGTGCTTCTAATTTCTGTGCCATTCCCCTCTCTTGGACTGGTTTTTGCTGGGGCCCATTCATCCTCAGGTGAGATGATCTTCAGACTCTCCTAATGATATGTTCTCTAATCCACTTTATTATTTCGACTTCATCACACTTCAAAATAAGCTACTTTACATCCGACCAATTTGCTTTTGAAATTTCCTGTTGATAATGGTAGTAGAGCAGATTATTTCAGTCTGTCTTACTGGAAGCAGGAGATACTATTAGAGAGAAGATTTTCAGGATTCTAGTGTACGTCACCCTGGCTAATGACTGCTAAACTCTCAGTACTCTTGAAGATAGCCAGAACAGTGAATTGCTGGAGCTTTTTCTTTGCTTCATTGTTTGGTTTTAATTCAGAAGACTGTATAAAATGAGACCTATTTTGCGGATAATGTCCAATAAAGAACTTCTCTGTATTGTCTCCCTGTAAATATTTATAAAATGCTAAAATCTGCACAGTCGTGATTTGGAAGAGAAGTATTTTGGAATAGAGAAAATTGAGCCAAATTTTGCCTGTACTTTCATTCTACAGATCTTCAATGCTTTGTGCCAGGTTCAAGGGAATTGTAAGCCTCAGGAGTATTTAGCCTACTGATTTCAACAGCTTTGTCTGTGAAGCAAAGATCTCAAAGTATTTTACTGATCCATCAAATTCCAATTTCAATCTGACTGTTGAATGACTACTGTATCTGTTGGAGGACTAGGCTGTGGCTTTTTTCATAATTTCCATTTTCCCCAAGTGACCTTTTTTTTTCTCCTGTGTGAAATGAAAAGGTAAGCAAAACATAATTACACCTTTCCCCCATGTAATAAAGATATCATTTGAAATAAAGTAGGTTCAGTGCATACATTACAATCACAATAGCCCTGTGAACGCATAAATCTAAGTTTGTTTTTAAACTAAAAAACATTAATGAGAAAACGAATTTGATTGGTATTTTATTATTTTAAATTATTGAATTCATTCAGCTTAGATACAGAATAGCAAAATCATTGTATGGAGAAATCATTTTTATCTGCAAAAGAATTAGGTTTAGCTCTGGTTATTAAGTTAGACTTTAATAATATTTTCCCCATCTTTAAGTAATATTGCAATCCTTAGTAGTGTCTTTCATCCAGTAATCACATAGCATTATATATGCCTTAAGAAGGTAAGGAAGAATCATTCCATATTAGTAAACTGAGATGTAAGGAACTTAAATGACTTGCTTGGAGTAGCGCAGTGATTTTGAGATACAGAGAGAGTGTAACCCGGCAGCTCTGACTCACTGGGCTTCTTGTATCTAGCAAATCACTTTTAAAAGTCTTGGAAGGAATTCAGAAAAATCAAAATCCTCTTGAGGTGTGTTCTGGTTTTCGTGATTGAAA
This sequence comes from Phylloscopus trochilus trochilus, assembly GCA_016584745.2. Lineage (NCBI taxonomy): Eukaryota > Metazoa > Chordata > Aves > Passeriformes > Phylloscopidae > Phylloscopus > Phylloscopus trochilus. Next base: position 40,471,654 of record WQNJ02000546.1, read on the forward strand.
GAACTATGAGGGAATAGACTTTGAACTTTGTCTGTGTTCATCTTCTGAGTTTACTCGTGCTTTCACATGCCATTCCTATACAAATTGAAAATGCTGCCAAGAGGTGAGTTGGTGCTTCTACAGAAGCAGTCTAGGAAGCTTTGTTACTGTGCAGAGGGGTTAGAAAACTCAGACTCTTTTACATCTGTATATTTTCTCTTATGTATCTGGGGAAAGACCTGACTATGTAGAGAAGCACCCAAATTCAGCTCTGTCTTCCAGGCCTTCATTAGCCAGATGGGAGATAGGCAATAGTCATGGCTGGATTCTGCAAGAGCACAGAATGCCCTACCAACTTGGGAAGAAAATTATTACTGGAGTTCCCTTGACTGCAGATTTCTAAAATATTTGAGGTGTCTGTGTTGCCTTTTATTCCCTTTTATTCACTTATTATCTTTTATTCACTTTTCTGTTCCACCTGTCTATGGATGAGAAATACAACTTACCTTGTAGTGCTGTTCCTCACCAAGGAAGCAAACCAAAGGCAGGAGAGTTGCTGTTACTTTGACCTCATTTTTTCCTATATTTCCCTTACTGCTCTGCTTTCTCTTCAACTGTGATGATTGTCTTTTGTTTAATAGGAGATTTTCTGTTCACTTAGCTCCGAAATCCCATCAACAACTAAAAGTTGTGGCATCCTCTCATTCTCTCTATAATTGGCTAGTAAGAACTCTCCAGCTCACAAAAATTACTCCTTCATACAGTAGGGTGTAGAGAGAGCAGTGTTTTTCTAATGTGAGCTGTAAAGTGGTATTTGCACAATTTATTTGTATTTACTTTGTCTTATTTTATTTTTCTCAATTGGGAGCAAAGGGAACTGTGTTGTAATTGGGCACTTAGATGAATCTAGCAGCTGGAAAACACTCCATTCAGAGTGAAATGGATTGTGTGTGTTCACAATTGCTTAAATAACATGTGTTTTAATGTAGGACTGTGTGTTGCACTCATTTCTTTGTATAAAATATGAGCTATGATAGGAAAAGTCAACATATCGGTGTTAATAGGGAATCTTTCCAAGACCTCCCTTTCAAGTGGATAAAAGAGTACAAATCTGGGATAGCCAAAGGTGACTACAAACAAATTGGCTAGTCCATTAGCATAGCTGTCCAGCTGCATCCTAGGCTCTGAGGCCACTCCAAAACCACAAGCCCGACCGCCTCAGAAGCCTGCCAAGGAGCCAGCTGCTGCTAATAAAACAGACTCTACAACTTGGCATCTGGGCCCTGTGATTCCCATCCAAAAGGAATTGTATGTGAAAAATATTTGAAATTTGTCTTTTTAAGTAGTGTTTTGCTTTGGAAGGAAAATACTTTAGTCTAAGCTTGCAACTAGTAAGAGTTACTTGGTTGCCATAGAAAGATACTGTTCTTGTGTAAGGAGGTTGGATGTGGAAGGAGGAGCGTTGTTCATTTAGTATCTGAGAGGCTTCTGGTTCAGCATTTCTAGGCTACTTACTTAGAAAGACCAAGGTGTATCTCATTTTTCATGCTTAGCTGTGTGCAGTTTCACAGGACACTTTGTTTCAGAGACTTGAACTGTAGGGTTTAAGCAGAAGGGTGCATTCCTGAGAATGGATAAGAATTAGCACATTATTTTTTTTTTTACTTTTAAATAATGAAAAAGGAGAAATTTCATTCATTTTTCAAAGATGAAAACAAATCCTATTAGCCAACCATGCTAAATTAATAAGCTGCTTGGAATGATCTACAAACCAGTTCATTCCCCACACACTCTCCACTGAATAATGAAGCATGAGAATTGAAAAATGAGTTGGTTGCATTGGTTTTATGAAAAATTAATGGCAAAACCAGTTCTGAATTCCAGTCTTCTTTTGAAGTGAAACATTTAGTGTGGTGGTGTTTGGTGTTGTGGTGGGTTTTTTTTTTTTTTTTTTTTTTTTTTTTTTTTTTTTTTTTTTTTTTCCCTAGAGATGTAGACCCTGTGCTTGGTTGTGGTAGCAAAACCTCTTTTCCAGATTTCTACAGCTGATGTCAGAGTGTTTTGAACCAGTCTTGACAATGGTGCTCCTTCTGGCTCTCGAGGCAGAGAAGTTACGTGCTTTGCTCCCAGCTGTGCAGGGGTCCAACATCAGAGCAAGGCACAAATTTCTTGCTACCAGGCGTGCAGGTGGCTCCCCAGACAGTGCCCTACTTTGGCATCATCCATGATCCTGTACCAAGTAGTCCATATCTGGGATCATCATTAGGTTGCCAGTCATTTCTTTCGCTCCAGTTATTACTTGGAGATTACCAAACCAGATCCTTTGCTCATTTAGAGGCAAAGCACATACTTCTGCCATCAGTCATCCACTCAGCAGCTCAGGAAACAAGAATTGGAAGCTTTCTTCTGACCTGAAGCTTTTAGTCTGGCAACCAGCCAGAAGATGTCATCAGCCTCAGTAGAGGCAATTTTGTAATCTTTCTGCAGATGGTATTCTGGGGTATTCGATATGCATGGAAATTACTGTAGGCTGCTGTGGCTGAGATTTATTGGTGAAGAGGGTTTGGAGTGTAGCAGTGTTTGCTGGACTGAGAAGATCAGCATCCCCCAAAGTGGACTGTGACTGCCTCTCTGCCCACCCTTAAAAGCATCTCTGAGGCTACTGCTGAGAATCCAGGCATCCATGTGTGCCTGTTGTCTGAGTAGCTGTTACTTGAGGGACAGCCTGTTGTATGGCCTCATTCTCTGTATACCGAAGACTTTTTTTCTTTCTTTTTTTTTCTTTTTTTTTTTAATAGCTTTGGCCTCAAAATTAGTGTAAATGTAATTCGTGTTCACTTGTCCATCCCCTTTCAGCTGGTTGAGAGGGATAAAATGTCTTAAGCTTAAATTAGAATTAGGCCCCCAGTGTTTTCCTCTGTGTGAGGATAAAGATCTTATAATAGAATGAAAATGGCTCTTTGTATTTCAAAGGTGAATTTCCACTTTTTTTCTTTTCTTTTTCTTGCTTATTAGGTGGGTGTGAGAATAGGACATTTACTCATTATCCCCTGCTAAGACATATATAATAACAACAATTAAAGTACATAGCACTTCATTGGCTTGTGGAAAGATCTTTCACTGCTTTACGTCATTTATGTGTAAATGTTCAGTGTGCACGGTAATCTGGGTGTGGGGTAAAGCAGTAAGAGTGTAACCTCAAACTCTGTTTGTTTTTTTTATTTAACCTTAGCAATGCTCAAAATGTGCAAGATTGCCATGGGATATTTCCTGAGCTTTTGCTATATTAAACCCCAATACATTATACGCAGTCGTACCTGCTTCTTCCAAGGCCCTGCAGTGCACAGAGATTTAAATATGCTTTCAGACAGGACATTATAATATGTAGATGCCTATGTATTTAATACAGGTTGATGTTGCCTGCAGCATTATCCAGCTGGGCTGTGGCCATGGCATGGAGCTGATTTCCAGGATGTGTCCCCACTGTTGGGGCTCAGTTGAGCTGGTTGCCTGTGCTGGTACTCAAGGCTGCTGCTTCAGCTCTCTGTTTCTGGGAATGACATTGAAGCTTGAGTGGGTGGGGATTACCCAGTCATAAAATGTGTGTGCAGAGAAATATGATCCGTATGCATTAAGTGCTTTTGATTGTCAGCAAAAGTATCTGTGCAGAGAGACTTGGGGAAGGGAGCTCATTGCCCTTTCTCTTTTACTGGAGATGAGAAGGAATGTCATTACTTGATAGCATGGTGATCACACTGAAAAACAGTACTTTTTCTTTTAATGGCTCCTACTTGAGTCACATTACAACCAGGTGAGAAATTGCAGAGGGATTCTGATGTCTTGACACTTGGTGCTATGTTCCCTCTCTCCTGGTTTAAATGGGAGAAACTGGGAAGAAGGAAGGAGGAGGCCAGGAGGAAAGGCACTGGTGCAAGTGTGGTGTTTCATTTCATTGAAATGTCGGATCATCACCTTGTCATTGATGCTCTCCTTATATTCTCCAACATTTTTTTTTTTACTTCCTCAAAATAAGGGACTAAATAAAGGGACTTATTTAGAAACATCCATCTACCAAGACTGATTTAGTGTGTGCATAATTATAAGCACTAAAGTAGAGCCACTGACATTAAAGGGGCAGTTTATTAGCATGATCAGAATTACTCACAGACTTAAATATTTTCTCTGTTCAAGGCCTAAATGCAGAACAAGCATATTAGAAGTCACTAAAGTGTCATTGCTGCTATCATGAAAATTGCAGATGTTTTGCTTTTATTAGTCTATTAGCATAGCATGGTTAACTTAGCATTGGTCCAACATTTACCTGCTGTTGTCTCTACACATGAAGTTAGCCGAATGTGCTGATCAGGTTGTGGAAATGGGATTTTCTCCCTCTCAGCAGGCAATTACATTCCTGGAGCTCTGACTTCAGTTCCCCTGGCTGCCTGTCTGGAGTTTGGTCCTTAGGATCTTCCAGCCCCTACAAGTTCTTCTCTAGATTTCAGCTTTTCTGCACAGGTCACAGTACTGACAGGATGCCCTCCTCCTTTGCTCCTTTGCTCTCCTGGCAGGCACCCTGTGCTGTGAGTAAATACTCCAGTGGTCAGAGAGCCAGGGATGGTTGCAGCAATTGAAATTCTGCATTGTTGCCTCAGATCAGAGATGTTTAGGTAATTTTTCTAGCATGTGGGTGTCTTTTTCACAGCATGTATTTACCAGTGAGTTAGAGGAGAATACTATTTTTCCCTTCTTAAGCAACATTTCTCAGTTGCTGTGTGTGGTTTGTGGTTGTTCAGGAGTGGGTACGATTTTGAGAGCAGAAGGTCTTGGCCTGATGGTCTTTTCCAAACCCTGTTTCTCTATTGCGAAAGACATCTGTAAAAACAGAGTGTTTTCAGGCTGCTTTGGAACTTTTTTCTTCTCTCAGACTAGCCAACCCTCTGCCACCTGACTGTGTTGTGTACTGGGTGCTCCTCATGTTTAGAAAAGACTAACTCGGCTTCTGGCACCAGCTTCTGTACCTTTGGCTCAATATTCTTATTTATGTTTTAGCGTACTCTTAGAGCAGATTGTGTTTAATTTCTTTCTTTAATGCTAGCTACTCCTTGAGTATCTGTCATTTCAGAGCTTTGTTTTGTGATCTAGTTATTTTAATTCCAAGTTAAAAAGTATAGTAGAATAATGCATTTCATAGTTATGGCTGAACCTAAAATGTTGGTTGTTCCTGTTTTGCATTTTGAAAGGCATTGCTGGCTGGGAGTGGGCAGTTGCAAGTGGTCAGGGAGGGTAGGACAAGCGTAGCATGGTTCTAGATTTACCTAGGTAAAGCACACGCTTCTGCTATTTTGCCTTTTCCAGTAACACCCCTTTTGTTTTGCTCTGTTTCCAGCAGTCCTATGCACCAGCTCCCCACCCCATGGCTCCTCCCAGCCCCAGCACAAACAGCAGCAACAACAGCAGCAGCAACAGCAGCGGAGAGCAGTTGAGTAAAACCAACCTGTACATTCGAGGCCTTCCACCCGGCACCACCGACCAGGACCTTATCAAGCTGTGCCAGCCGTAAGTGCCCTTAAAGTACTCAGTGTCTTTCTGCAGGAAGATGTCACTGCTGGCCTTCCTGCTTACACCTCTGTGGCCAGTAAAAGGGATTCAGAAGCCTCCTGCACTTGAAGGTTGACTTTTTCCTTTATTTTGAAGGGCTAATTAATGCCTGCTAAAAACCTTCAGGTAATGAGTTTAGGGGAAGAGAGAGGTGAGGGCCTCCACATTGCCTTGTGTTTGCTCTAATGTGGTTGATTTCTTATGTTAAAAGGAGAACTTGCATGGCAGGAAAACCTCCCTAATGACAGATTTTATACTTATAATGATCTGTGAATCACAACCCAGTGCACAAGACAACATGGGTGTTCCTCCCTCAATCATTTATCACGTTTTATGAATGCTGTGTCACACGTTGCTGGGCTCAAAGATTGAGAAGTATGAAACCCACTGAAGGTGGCCTTGTAGCCATATAATTAACATCTAATTAACTACAGTGCCACTGAAAAATGATGGTGTAGAAAGTGGGACCTTCTACCTCCCTGTTTATCTTGAGAGTCATATTTGCAGACTGTACTGATAAAGATTGCTTTTATTGTGTTTTATTTGTGTTGAAACCAAAGAGGTGGCATAAAGGAGCTCTTTGCTCCTCATGCAGCATTAAAAGGACTACTTCCTAAAATGTTGAACTCTTCTACCCTTCTTCTCTTGACTAAATGTAGTGGGCAGTATGAAATGACAACCTGATTAGAATTCCAAAATCTTGATTTTTATTGATGAGGTGGGGGAGGGGAATAATCCAGTTTGGCATTCCAGTCAGAGATCACCATGGTGGAATTAAGCATAGGACCTTTCTTTTTTTTTTTTTTGCGTTGAAATAAGCTCAAGGAGAAATTTGAAAAATAAAAATCCACTCCTCTTATGATGCATAACTGCAGTGCTTTTGCCATAGAGCCATCTTATTCCAAAAGACAGTATCTTCTCTGTAGTTTGTCATCAAAAATCAGCTTTTCAAATAGGTGCCAATAAATGAAATTTGGTGCAGTGAGGAACAGTCTGGGGCTGATCTGCAGACCTTAATCCAAATGACTGTTGTTTTGAAGCTTACAATAGGAGTAACTATTTAGTGGGTTTTTACAATTTTATGACATTCTGCCTTTCCTGATTTTGGTCAAAAATCCTGAAAGGCTTCCCTGAGTACACTTTAAGTGGACATGACTGGCCAGGACTTGAGCTAGCAGTCTTACTGAAGTGATATCCAGACTTGAGTAAAATTATGTGAGCTTGAAACTCTTCCCTGTGACTTTCTGCTATTAAAGCTTCTGTGGTAGAACTGACTCACTGTTGTTCACAGGAGAATAGTGTGCTAGTGATGTTTCGTATTTCATGCAAGCTGAAATGTGAGTGTATTTGTCTGACATTTGTACAAACTACATTCACTGACACTTTCCACATGTGACAGTCACAGATAATCCCAGTTCAAGGGCCAGATCCTCAGTAGGTATAAATTGACTGTAGTATGCTGCCGTTCAAAAAGCTGTTTTGCCATACATCTTCTTGCAGTCTGACCCTTCTCCAGTTCACATAAATGCTTTCAGCTGATCAGGACTGAACTAACTATTCCTAAAGGAGCCTCACAGCTTTGGTGCTTAAGTGCTGCCATCGTGGTGTGAGGCTGTGGTGTGAGCAGTGATACTTGATTCATGAAGTTCAGAGAGTGTGTCCCTACCCCTTGTCTGCGTATAGGAAGTGCACATCAAGGATCTTCCTTTTAGCACTGTGGCAAAATTTTTAATGTGCTCCACTAAACTTAATCTTGATATAAGATCAGAGGGCTTTGTCTTGCTGTCATGGGGTTCCTCTGTGAACAGATGCTCTTTTAGAAAAATGCTGACACTCATTTTGCTGATTTTTCTATCCTTTGGCTGAATGTCAGTGAGAAGAAACCAGATAGTTCTTCTGACTTTTTTTTTTTCAGAAAATTAAAGGAATTTTTCAAAGCAGAAGAGAAAGACAATGCAGGGAAACTTAAACATTTGAAAATACAAGAATTTGTACTGGCAGCTGTGGTGATGCATTCCCCCCGCCCCCTCCTTTCCATGCTGCAGTGTGATCTGAGAAATGCTTAAGTCTGATTTTTCCTCATACCCTTGTCAGTGATTTTTTTAGCAATCTCAGACACTCTCACTCATGACAGCAGTGTGTAGATTTTAAGTAATGTATTTCAAGATATTTTCTTTACCTTTGCAGGTAGTTACACAGTAGAGGTAGATAAAGGTCCAAAGCCCTTATCTCTTCACCTGTACCCACTCCCAAGAAAACCCTCAAACCCAACCCTTCTCTTCAAAAACCCCACTAAAACCAAACCAAACCAAACAGTCTGCTGCAATATGAACAAGAAGTATTTTTCTCCTCAGAAATGTTGTCCTCTGTAGAGCTCTCTTATTGCTTACATGGCAGGGGCTTCACCAGGCATTAAAATCTTCATATGAACAGGTATTTAGAAATGAGCAGAAGGTGCTGGCTCCTAGGCTTCCTGCATATCCTAATATTAGCATCATTAGCTGCAAGGTGTGAAGTGAAAACCTTAATTCCAATCCATAAACCATATTATTTTGTAGTACAATATTTTTGGAGAGCTGTATTTAAGGGAAGTATTCACCAAAGCTGGCTTATGTCCAGCACACTGGTTCCCATAGGCTAGCTGCCAGTGCCTAAACTGAGCCCTTCCAAACCCATTTCCTCTGCTCTAGCACGGGACAAGGCTGCTAGCAGCACAACTATCACTTCTAATGTCTTACATTTGGCAGGCTGAGGAACAATGTTCTAAACCCACAATATTTCTCTTTCAGAAGTACAGGAAATTCTGGAAACACTTATGTTTATGTACATTATCATATCCCATCCCATTTACAGGTTTAGTCCCATAAGGAGGCCACCCTTCAAGTCATATGTAAAGTTTTTCATTTAATTGCATTTTGTGAGGTGGGTTAAGGAATAGAAAGCCTTTAATCAGAATCGTTTGGTAAAGTATGGGGCTGTTTTGATGAATCCTGCCTGCTTTTCTGTCTTTCTGCTGCATGTTTTTGTTGCTGTGCATTGCACACTAAACAGAAAACAGGAGACTGGAGTACCATTGATGCTTGAAGTGCAGAGTCCATTACACGTGATGTGAGACATTTCTGACAAATGTTCTGACACTATCAAACCTTTTATCAATTTGAGAGTAACCTTGTCACAGTAATCTGTCAAACTGTTCATATAACTAAAGGAAAACAAGTCATCATAGGCTGTACAGTAGCTGAGTAAATGAAAAAAAAATTGCTACTGGAAGATTTTTCTTTTTGTGTGGTTCTGATCCTCAGTAGTTGGTTTAACATGTGTCCAGCAGAATTTCATCAAATTCACTTTTGCAGCAGGGAGCTGTTAGTTTGCACTGTATCATTTGGGACTCTATACTATAACTCTTTCAAAAGTTATATCAAGAAAAGAGTAAAAGTGTTAAAGCAAGCAAGAATCTGTTGTTCTTTTTTGTATGCATCCTCTTCTGGATTTTCATAAACGCTGAGTAAAGGAACTTCCAAAAATGGATCTTGGCCTTTCTTAACCTTTTCTGAGGTTCTTAAAAAGAAGAGGCTTTATAACTATCTGTTATTATATTGATCATCAGAACTTATTAGTCTAAAATTTAAATACTTGCATATTTCATAAAGGTAATAGTAAGTATCACATAGTTATCATTTATTTCTCAGAGGTACACACTCTCTGCTGATGCAATGGTATACACCATTGTATGTGTATCTGTCCAGTCAAAATAAGCTTTTCATCAAAAGGGAAAGATAATCAGCCTTAAAATATAACATTATAGACAGGAAAATTTGTATGGTGTGTCATTGTACAAGGAAAATATAAATTATTATCTTTGAAATATTCATAATCTGTCACTTTAATTTTCATGAATTGTCTTATATTTCACCCAGAAGAATTCCAAGATCTTCTTAAAAACATACACAGATCAATTAGTGCCTTATTATTATACTAGACACGTCCTATTCTTCCTAACTGCATCCTGGTGAAGATAAGTTGAAAGAAATCTCACGCACAGACTAAACATCTGAGCTTTATGATTTTGAAACATATTGAATTTAAAGAAGTCAGTCTGCTTCTCAAGGTTTTGGTATTTCTGTTTGTTCTTATATTTTTGCACTGAAGAAGATTTAGGCCCAAAATTTTTTAGAAGATAAAATAAGCTTTTCAGAAGGGAAAGAAAATTTGGGAAAAGAGTATTTTATATCTCCTCCTCCTCCCTAATTTCAAAAGTAATTTTGAAAAGTTGGCTTAAAACTCCAGCATTTGGCTAAAACCTAAGCCTTCTGCATTACAGGTAAGACATTGACATGTATTCAAAAGATAATCTCTATCCATCTTGACTTGAATCATGACTTGATTCAGTCAACTTGACTTCTTTGTCTTCCAGGGTAAAATAAAGGGCCTATTTAATTAATTAAAATAACAGCAACAATAAAAATATCTAAACCTAAAGAGAGAAAGTCTGTATGCTGCTCAGGCTAACTCTTGAGGAAGATGGGACAGAATTCTCTGAGGTTTTCCAGAATGGGAAATCCCTGCTGCATAATGATTTCTATGAGTGTTGCTTTCTTTAAATAACTCCTAGATTGATACTTTTGAGCAAATTATTCAAAGGTTTGGGGTTGGTTGTTTTATTGGTTTTGGGATTTTTTCAATTTGTCTTTTGTCTGAAGTTATCCTGATTGACTTCTTGACAAATCATGAAGTGTGAGATTTTAGTCTCTCATTTAATTTTGAATGTCCTTGGTTTTGTCTTGTGGAACGTCTGAATAAATATTCAGGCTGTCACTATTTAGGGTCTACTAAAGGGTTAGTCCCAAGGCTAATGTAACTGAGGTTATCAACTGAAAAGTCACACATTAATTTACTTAAATTCTAGACTATTTTTGAAATGAACTGTGTGCATTCCTTTTGCCCTCACAGAAAAAGGCTGAGTTCATTGAGGTTTCAGAGGGGTTCAAGGTGCCTTTCAGGATAGGTTGTCTTGTTAATAACTGCAACAATTAGACCAAGCCTTATAGCAAGTTTATGATGGTCATTTCTGCCATGTGTTAAGGCAGCAAGATTTATACATTCCTGACTATTTTTAGTTTCCTTTTATTTTGTTTAAATAACAAGGCAATATTATATTCTAATATATTATATAAAAACTGATGAAATGAAGGTGTGGGGAAAGAAAATTCCCTTCCTTTCCTGTTTCTTACTGCATTAAAAAGTCAATTTAAAATAATTGCTGTGAACTATAGATAAAATAGAGGTTAACCAAAATACAATTGCCATAGGGACCTCAGGACCAAAAAGACCAAAACAATCTTTGCAGTAAATCTGTTCCACAATGAAGTCAGACAAAATTTGTACCCAGTGTAAACTGATGTTCTCATACCGACCTTGGTGAAAACAAAACCCAAACTGTCTGAGACTTACAGAGTATTAGGCTGTGTCTGCTCCTCGATTTTTAAGTTATCCTTGGAATGGTAAAGGAATTTACTGCATTCTGTAACATTCTGTATGTTAGAGCAATGTGCACTCTTTCTTCCATATTAATTCAAACAGAACCACAACCTCCATCTCTCCTGTAATTAATATCAGCTGACACCATTGCTCTGTGATATAGCAGAGACTGAGAGGGCATGAAGGTGAGAGCACTCATTCAGTGGGATTAGCTCATATAGGAAACATGTGGCATCACAGGAATAGTTCTTGCTTAAAATCTTGGTGGATATTTTGGTTCAGTGTATCCTGGTAATATGAGAACTGGGAATGGCTATGAAGTCTGCTGAAGAGATCAATCTTCATGAGAGCTAAAGAAATGCCCACACTTGAGGAGCAAAAAAAGAAAAAAAAGAAAAAACCCACAAAAACAAAACCAAAAAAACCCCAAAACACCCAACCAAACAAAAAACATAGCTCTCCCCTCCCCTGAATTTTCTTTGTTATTCCAAGTAAAATGCAGAAAGCAAAGTCCTAAGAAGGGTGTACTGCTGGACCAAGTACCTTGCTGGACTAATATGCTGATAGAAAGCAAGGAGGGAACTACATGAGTACATTCCTCTCATTTGTTAATGTTTGTGTCTCCAGATCAGAGAAAACACACTGATGGGTTAGATTGGAGAAATCTGTATTCTTCTCAAATTCTTTATATCATGGACTTTTCCTAAAAGTTTATTGAGGGGGGGAGGATGGGGAAGGAAAAATAGTTTTTTTAAGTCAAAATGCTTTTGATCAGGAGCCAAGTGGTGAATGCTAAGGATGCATAAAGTGGGCATAAAAGCAGAGAAGCCTGATGCTGTGGACATGATTTGTTAATTTTTGCACTGAAGACATCTTTATAGTGATGATGCTTATCAGTGCTATGGAAAACATTTTGGGGTTACTCTCTAGGTCTGAAATGATGCAATGCAGTGACCTTATATTTTGTTTGAACAATGTCTTCGTTTCTGAAATCAGTTGCTTTGCAGTTTTGCAGTCAGTTATATGAATATAATATTTTTGTAGTGTGTAAATATGGACATGGATGTGTACAGGTTTTTTTCTTTTTTACCTGGTGTAGTTGAAAAATTATTTGTACATTCATTCCCATTGAAATAATCCCCAGATGTCTTCCATTGTTAGAAACAAACATTAAAGCTGCCTCAGTAGGCAATGAACTAATCCTCTTCTTACCTTGTCTCTTCCATCAGGGAAAACAAAACTTTAGTTCAGCAAATGCCCACAGCACTACAGAGAACTCCATCTGGGATATGAGCATTCCCATTGTCAGGAAGAAAAGCAGAAAAATAATCTGCCTAAAGTAATAAATGAGCACCTGTACTCTCTTCTGTTTTGAATGTGCCTGTCTTTTCACTGGAGTGTGACAGTGTCAGTGAGAGTCTCTCATCTCCTTTCAAGTTGGATGAACCTGATTTAATGGAAGATACAGGAGGAGGCAGCATTTTCAGACACTGCTGCTTGAAAATATTTCTTCTGATGAATTTTAATTAAAGTCCTTGTGGAAAAAGAAAGAGAGAAAGAGAGAAAGAGAGAAAGAAAAGAAAGAAAGAAAGAAAGAAAGAAAGAAAGAAAGAAACCAAAACAAAAAAAACACAACTAAAAAGAGAACTCAGAAATATTGAGTTTTCTGTAGCAGTGTGAAGGGCATGACCATAACAGCCACTTGTTTTGCTTACTGTGCAGGAGGGGTGTTGAGATAGGAGGGCAACACAGTTAATGAGCTTCTTCTAATCTATTCTGAGATGTATGATTCCAGTCTCTCCTTGTCCTCTTCCTTTCTTCACTTCTCCAGCATATTTTTTGTGCAGCCAGTCAACCACGGCATCACCATCCGTTCATGACACTACTGATGTAGCCATTTGAGTCTGAAAATAATCATGGCCAGAAACTGTCCAAAGGATAGACAAGCTCTCCACCATATAAATCTGTGGGACATGTGTATTCTTGTAATGTGGATGTTCCTATGAAAGAGCTTTCATAACCATGTGTCTCTTGACAGTCTGAATTTTTCAGCCCCTTAAAATATCTTGTAAAACTCTGATGCTTGGTTTCTGTTTTCCAGGGAGGGGGCTGGCTGAAATGCTGTTGGTTTGATAAAGATTGTTTCACTGCTGTCCTTTGAGTCATAGTGGTCGTGGGGGTGTTTTTTGTTTTTTTTTTTTTTTTTTTTGTTGTTGTTGTGTATATATATATTTTTTTTAAGTGGCAATGCAAGTTCTGGTTATCTTTATTTCTTCTGTTTTGAAGCTTATCCATGTGTTTTAGATTTGTCTGCATTTTTGGTGTTTGTTCTCCTAAATTCCATGGTGTCAGATTCAGTGTGTCTTTCTGATCTCATATCCTTTGAGAGCTGATGGCAGCAGTGGGAGAGCAGAGCCAGTTGCTGTCTTACATGTGCAGAGAGTGGAGACGGAAGTTCTGTGACTGGCATGTGGTTTATGCTCCTTAGGAGTCACCAGCTTGTGAGAGGAGATGGAGACATGCTGTTCACGTTCTGACATTTGTGTAGCAGAAATGTTTCTGTAACCTTTTCCTTGAAGGTATGACGCAGATAATGTTCTGCTCTGTTTGAGAACTGCATTGTCCTAAAGCTTTGCTTTAGGAAAACAATACCAGCTATGCTTAACCACCCCCCTCCCCAAACCAGTAATAACCTGGGCACTGCTTCCAGCTAATGGCAAAAACCTTAGTGCATGCCTGCAATTTCTATGCAAGGGGAAGTGGCAGGCCAACTTTGGTGGCAAAGCTATTGAATATTATCAGCACGAAAACAAAAATGTCATTGTGTTCAGCCGCTAGACTTTCTCATACCATTCCAAACAAGCATCAACAAGAGCCCTGTGCTATGTAGCATGCAATGTTCTTCATTCCAAGCATTTAGTAACTTCCCAGAATTATTTGTGTGACAAGTGTTGCTACTAGATTTGTGTTAAAAGCTGCAAAGGCTTTAATTTTTTAAAAGATGTTCGCTAGAGAAGGAATTTCTTAGAGTTGTTGCAACTACGTCAGGTTTTCCTATTAGCCTCGTTATAAACAGAGACAGGAATGATGGAATGTTTTCAGTCTAATTTTTAAAAGATGTGGAACTGACAGACATCTAAAAAGGTTTTCTCTGTCTTGGGCATGTATTTTCTGTGTCCCCATCATGAGCTCTAGGGAGAATGTGGAGACCTCTAGATTCTGGTTCTCTTGGAAGGTATCTAGCCACAGCTCCGGGGGAGACCCTAAATAAAGCAATGAAGGCAATAGCAATGTAGAATTATAGTTCCTAGTCTGAAGTAGGATTTCTGCCAACAGACACCCAAGTCCATGGAAGCTTCATGGAAGCACAGCAGTCTGTTCAAATAGCAGTTATTGAAGGATCACAGGCATATTATTGTTTCACTGTAATACAGGTAATAAGTGAAGCATTTATGGCTATTACTGCCTGGTGATCACATAAAAAAAACCAGACATGCTTTCCTTACTTCAGCTTCCCAGTCCAGCATTTCCATATTCTCCTGGGGTTATAATCCAATTATGAAACTTCAATTATTTTCTGTAATTCATTGATTCAAGAAGAACATTAACTTTTTAGTTTCTTTATAGTAGGGAACTAATAATTAAAAGGGATAAAATTATTCACAAAGTCATAGAATTTAAGATCCAGAAGAGATCAAGGGACGGTCTACCGTAATTTTCTGGTTGATTCAGATCTTTAAATTCCACTTCTTTGTTCCTGGACTAAACATAGAAATTTATTTTGATGTAAAGAATGTGTTCCAGGAAAGCACCCACTCTGGAACCAAAGATATGAACACAACAGCATACCTACCACTGTTGCTAAGAGTTTGCTCCTGTTAACCATGTTCCCTGGTCAGAATTTCTAACCCACTTGCAAATCAAGTTTCTGGTCTTAATTTTTTGCTGTTTGTTCTTGGTGCAATGAGATTAAGGTTCTCTCTGATTGTCTTGCTCCATTCTTCGCCCAGATGCACTTATGCAGTCACTTTGCAGATTTTTTTTCTTTAGGAATCCAAATAGATGGAGCAGTTTAAGTATCTAATAGTAAGACAGTTTTCTCCAGCCTTCGGATAATTTCATCAAGGACTGCAGGCATCATTTAAATGTTTTTAAAATTAATTATTTCATGCTTATGGACATCTGTTATTATACTTAGTTTATGTATATTTGTATGTGTCCTTAAGTGGATGAAATGTATTACTGGAACATTGGTGTTCCTAAGCAGGAGAAATGCTACTCAAAAGCTGCTGTAGTGTCTTAGTGGGAGTGTCAGGAGGTGCCACATGCGCTCTGTGAGATCACAGAGCACTGGTACCAGCATTATGTCAGAAGCAGAAGCCCATCTCTAAACCTCTGAGGTTTTAATTACCTTTAATTTTAAGTCATGTGTCTGTCCATCCTTGGCTGTGAGCAACAAAACCCCATAGAATGAGAAAACTGCAAGACCCTTGAAGCTTTACTTTTAAAAGTAAGGAATTTGGATTTAAGCCATACCTAACAATTTCTTTACTCACTTTTAATGTATCGGGTCTTCTCTGCTTTACTTAAATCAACATCAAATTTAGAATTGCCAATTAAATAGACTATGGCTAGGAAGGTTTTTTTAATTATAATAATTTAGCACAAATATTTCAATAGAAAGTTTATTAAGTGCCTTAAGAACAAATGAAGTGCCTTATAACAAACTAATTTCTATCACATATATGAACATATAGCCAGTTCAAGGACCTGAAGGATTTATATAGGACAGTCTCTTGACACAGAATAAAATTAAGTCAAGGCAAGTGCTTCTATATGGAAAGGAAAAATGATGCCTATGGTGGGAAAAATAGAAAATGACTGAGTCTTTTGTGGATTTAAATGAAACCAGCGCGCTATACTCATGCCATGATTTTGGTCATTGCCTAACGTAAGAATTGGACTACAGACATAATTGTTAGCAGGTCACAGACATGGGAGGCAGGTGGTAATGGTACAGCTGTTAAATGCTATCAGCACTTTCAGGAATTGTAGTTGTTTTATCTCTATTTTCATGGAGTGGTAAGAAAAAACTCTGTCTTTTATAACAAGAGATTTGCAAGTGTTAGTTCTTACTAGATTCCTGTGTTTGTTTGTTGGTTCTTACTGAACATAGATATAGAGAAACAAGATTTTCTCTCAATCACAAGACCACATTTTTTGTCCCTCCTGTGTCCCTTCCATGCTGTTCCCATGGTCCATTGAGGATATGGGGCTGCTGTTAATTCAGTGCTAGTAGCTGAATCTCCCGATGCTTCTGGTCAAGTATAACTCTATAGACAGTACACAGACATTTTGTAGTGAAGAAGAGGTGGATTAGAGAGGCAGAAGTGTAACTACAGCTCACTGCAACTGTTTGGATAATGTCTGTTAGTGTGTAGTGAGCCAGATATGTGGAACAGATGTAAACTCCTCATTCTCCCTCATTCTTTTTTCCATGGCTCCTCATGTCCCCCTTTCTTCTCTAATGCAACCCTCCTCTGAAGAGGGATGTGTCTGCAGAGTAGCCAGGCTCATAATTTACTTGGTAGGTGCTGGTTAGCAGTGCAAGGGTAAAATCTCACATTAAATCTCCCTTTGGAGGCTGCCATGGAGTTTTTACAATTCACGTACCTGTGGCGTTGTAACCTCTCCACAAAGACTTCGGAAAGGGATTTTTAAAGCACTGTGCCACTAGTTAGTAGCTGTCATCAGTGTGTGAGGCGTGCTCTCAGTGGACAGTTTAGCAGCCCTCTGTTGCACCTGGAGCCAAAAGGTCACCAAGTAAATACTTCTCTATCTTTTCAAGCTGCCAAGTCACGGCAGCATTGTGTAGGATGTTCAGTCTGTGAAAGAGGTCTTTGCATCTCAGCAGACTTACAGGCCTGGGGACCTTTTTTGGCTGAGGGATATGCTGTGGCAGGCTGCCTGGTGGGGACATCGAGGCAAATTGGACGTGCTGAGGGCTCTTGGGATTCAGGCTGTGTGCCAGCAGTAAAGTGCTTATCCCCTCCTAAAGAGGTAGCCCTCTAGTCCTGCTATCAGGATGGCTTCAGCTGCTCTGCTTAATGGCATTTAGTAACAGTATGAGCAGTAAAGCGTGCTCTCCTGTTACACAGCAATCCACTAATGCTGGCCTCAGGAGTGGCGGGTAATTCAATCACACCCACAGACATGGTATTGACGTAACGCTAAAGGGCGGCGTAGACCAGCAAAAGACAGGAAATTATGGGGAGTCCAGGCTTGAAACTTTATCCTTAACTCACCCATATTGTGTCGAGGTATTTTGAAATTTTCACAGAGCGTGTGATTTTATGGGACCTACAGTGGGGTGGATTGTCCTGTTTGTGTGCAGAGGACTTGCTTGGTTAATATCAGCCAGCATTATTTAGAGTTATGTAAAGAAATTGTGTCACAATATACAAAGTGTAGCTAGACAATGTGAGATTTAAATATGAAGGTCTTGGTTTGGGCGGTTCTCCACCCCAGCTTTTCTGAAGTGCTGCATCAGGCATTTGGTCTGTTGACATTTTTCAGATCAAGTTGCAGTTCAGTAGCTAAGGCCCTCTTCCAGTTTCAGAACTAATTTTTAGAGTTGGGTTTTTTTCTGATCACAGTCACTAAAAAGGTTTTCTTCTGTTTAGAATTTACCTTTTGATTTAAAGACACTACTCCTGTTTATTTAATATGAATTCACTGGAACCAAGCTGAATACTAAACAGAACCCACAAAAGCCAGCTCTGTATCCGTCTTTAGGCTTTATGAATATTTTTCCTTATTTTTAGTCCTGTTGAAAGTGGTCCTGTTTGTGACTTCGAGTCCTCCATTGTACCTCCTTGTAGCAGCAGGGACAAAGGGAAGTTCTTGCAAGAGCCCCGTGGGTTAAGGAAGAGATAGGGAGTCTATCCACAAGATGTTTATAGAAAAGGTTTAAGCAGTTTTGTGAATACAGCTATTTTGTTTTACCCATTGGCATCAGAGACACCAAAAGTTAAGGGGAGAATTGTTTGTCACTCCAAGGATAGGATGTCACTGCAGTCAGATGTGAAATGCCAGATCTTCCAGGAATGGTGAAGCCAGCAGGTATACTACTTGCAAAACAGCTGAAATGGCAAGAGGTGCAGCACACAGGTATTTTCTCACATCTTCAGGCACGTTGTGCAATCTGTGCTGAGGTGTTTTCTGCCTGTGGATGTCAGTCCCCAAGTAAAACCTGTATGAGTCCAAGTAACATCTGATTAGGGTTTGTTCCCATGGGGGGGAAGAAGGGAACTACCTCTTCTGGGAGAGAGAAAACTACATAATGGTTCTTATCTGGGAGAGATTAAAAAAAAAAAAAATTTAATCTAATGCAGTGAAGCAAAGAGTGACAGAAACCAGCAAGAATCATTTTATTCTTGTAATAGCTCATTTGGGGATTTTGTATGGTTCTTTCTGGGGACGATGAACTCTTGGTATGGTTGAGCTCTGAGGCTGTTACAATTTTTCCCCATGTGCTTTCTGTGCTAAGGAGCTGGGGAGGAGTGCCACCGTGTCTGTCTGTCTCTGTGGTGAACAGGATGGTCATTAATGACCATGCATAGAACAGTAGGATGGCTGTATCCTAGGGGAAATCAATTTTCTGCAGAGAGCCAGGCTTGTAAAGAGTAGAAAATTTCCACTGAAGGGGAGGAGGGGAAAGGGAGACAAAATTGGCAGAGCAGGGATTAAAAAATACAAAGGCTTCAAAAGTAAGGGAAGACTCAAAAGGCTTTCTGTTCAAGGTGGCTTTTTTTCCCCCCCTGTCAAAACTGAGCATACTAATCTTAGAGGTGGGGGAGAAATCAGCCATTGGGAGGAGGTCAGGGACAGGGGACATGGTGGAGGCTGGGGAGAAAACTGCCTGGGGTTTAAACAAATGATTCTTTTTTAATGTGCATTTTTCTTTTACATGAAGAGCAAACATGCAGAACTGAGTCAGTAGCGTGCATTTCACATTCATAGTGTGCAGTTCCTGAAGGAGCCTCTATTGAAGATGCTTGTGGGTTTTAGACCCATGCAGTGAAACCTGGGACCAGGTCAAAGCCAGCTGAGGTAGCTCCATGTCCTCCTGCAAAACTGACATGACTGTGGTGTTGATGAGTCCTTGTGCTACTCACCATGTGCAGGTGCAGTTTGGAATTCAGACTAGGGCCTGAATTTTCCTGCCATTCTCCACTCTTTTGCTTTTGTGTCTCTTCTCTGAATCAGTTTCACTGTAACATTGATTGTCTCTCTAAACTTTGGGTGGCCCTGAGGCTAGGAAAATTCTTCCCCCCCACCATCCCCCTCCCCCCACTGTAATAGTTTGCTTCACTCTCACTTCTGCAAATTTCCTTCTAATCCAACCTTCCTGTTCCCTTTGCAGAGCTGGAGAAAGCTTTTTCAAGCTCTGATACGAGAGTAAAATGACAGCATCCTAGAGAAAAAAAAGCTATTTCACAGGGGAGATAAGGGAACTAAGATGCAACTGGTGTTAAATATCATCATGCCCATTACAGCATTAATAAGAGTATATTTTCTTAGACTTTTTAAAGTATGTTTGTGTATCTTAAAAATGTAAGCAGACATAAACCTTTGCATCTCAAACAAGAGGATGATTCTTTTCTGACTCTGCTTAATATTAAAGGCTAAACCAGAGATAAGATAACATACTATAAACATGGAAGCTTGAACAAAGAAACTGTTGTCCTGAGAATGTGGGAATCAAAAAGAAACTGAAGTCTGAGCATAGGAAATTGTTTTACAAAATGAAATGTTGCACATAGAGTAACATCTAATGGCTCTCAGAAATTGCAAAACAGGTCAAATCCACAGGTTTTTCTCTTGATCTCTGTGGTCTCTGGAGCAAGCCCAAGTAAAGTGAAGGGCAAAGGCATATGGGAAATGAGTAGCTAGAGCAGTCCTTTTCTTTTGCCTTGGCTTTTTATTCAAGATGTTGGTCTTTTGAGAACTTCCTTTCTTAAGCAGCAGAAAGGGAAGAGGTCAGAAACTCCCAAGGTCTGAGTAAGTGGGAGGAAAGAGTGCAAATGCTGTTGATGAATAAGATGCTTCAGGAATGCATAAATACATGGTCTGATACTGCAAGTGCTAGGTTGATGAAAGCTGGCCATTGGGTGCATTCAAGACAGTCCAGGATATAAATTCAGTCATTCACAGTTGTAAATATTTGCAGAATATTTGGCTGTTTCTTGTAGAATGTATGTTTGACTCCACAAAGAATGACTGTGACCTTTTTACATTGGTTTTGTGTTTTCACTTCTGATGGGATGTTAAAAAGCAGGCAGCTTGCTGCTATAGATGATCATTGTAAAATTTGTGTTACTAATTTTTAAACCCAGCACCTTTGGGAGATTATATCTGGCAGAATAGATATGCTGGAATATAATTTATCTATATAAGATATACTTGTTATTTATGTGTGTGACAGCAGT
The DNA here is from genome assembly GCA_016584745.2 of Phylloscopus trochilus trochilus. Classification (NCBI taxonomy): domain Eukaryota; kingdom Metazoa; phylum Chordata; class Aves; order Passeriformes; family Phylloscopidae; genus Phylloscopus; species Phylloscopus trochilus. The sequence continues at coordinate 40,492,200 of WQNJ02000546.1, forward strand.
AGGTGAGGGGTGTCAGCACTGGGGTTTTGATCTATCTTTAAATCCAGCTCTTCTTATAAAGTGGAGAAGAGATCACAGGCTGGATTTGTTCCTTGCTGTATTTTTTTTTCCTTGGGATTGTTTTCTGGGACCCAAACCATGCAACTGTCAAGCAGCGTTCTTACCCTAGCTGAGGTTCTTCACTAATATTTGATGAAGATGCAGCTCTTGGTGTTTCCATGCCTCAGAATTTTATTGCTAGATTCACAGTATTTGTTTCTTAAACCCTTAGTTCCTTAGGCATGTGATAAGGTAGAGAGCTCAGCTTTCAATTCTTATAAAAATGTAGGTTTCTTTCCCTCATGGCTCTAAAGAGAAACATGAAAATACAGCCTGAGTCTATCACAAAGATTTAAAATATATAAGCAAAAGAAAAGAACGTCTCTTATTCATTTGTAATTTTTAAATATCAAAATAAACTTCAAAACCTTTTCTTGTGCATTAAAGAGCAATTGACAGTGCTATGCTCTTTGACCAGTTTCAGGAAGATGTGGATTTATCCCAATGAATCACAGTTCTCTCTCTCTCAAAGTATGCCCAATACTCTGAAGGAGGTCTCAGATTTTCCATGTGTATCTTTATATGGTTTGAGGATTGTATCTTATTTAATTAGTTTATTTGAAGATGCCTGAAGCCAGTAATATACAAAAGTCTTTTCTTGAGGGCTCCCAAGCAACTGAAGCTAAATTGCTTCCAAATTCAGCATTACTGGTCAGATTTCAAAATGGGCTCACTGTGTTTTTTCAGTGAGTCTTTTGTTCCTGGGGTAAAAAATTTCAGTAGAAACATAAAATATTTAAATTCTTGTGCCTTTCTGTAGATCTGCCCATGGATATTTCAGAAGGGATGGGCTACAATGCATCTCTTTATTGCTTTCCATCTAGGGTTCTGCCTAGCAGGACCAACCAAGTGTCCTTTTAAGGGCAGAAGACTCTATGGATATAAAGAGTTTATTTCTTTAGTGAATCCCATGGTTTATCTCATCCCTTCCTGGTGCTTGTTGGCTGTTTTTGGGCACAAACTGAACCACAGCAGAGCACAGCAATTGCCAGCATTGGCTTTTCTTCTGTAGAAGACTCATGGCCAAGGTGTCCAGTGGGAGCAGCTGGCACAAAGCCTGAGATTTTGGTTAACTAAAATCTTGTTTTTCTTAGGCCTAGAAGTGATGACTGAGGAGCAGAGAGCTACAGGATGTGGTAGTTATGCTGCACAACCTGCCCCTTGATGTTTTCTTAAAGTAGAGCTTCAGCACTTTAAGACATGAGGCAATTGCTCTATCAGTGTAAATCCGGGCAGCACTTAGAGCCAGCAGAAGGGTACCACATTTCTGGAAAGCAAGAGTCTGATCAAAAGTGAAGTTTTTAATAAGCTTTACCTCTCCAAAGATATTTATCCGCCTGGCATAGTGAGGCTAATAATGTCCATCCATCTTTAGATAATAAAGAGTGAAGAATTATTTATACAATAGACAAAGACTCTAAACTAAATGTCGTTTTAAACCTGTAAATGTGTTTTTGTATCAGGTGATGCTTTGCTTAATGCTACATTCACTTGCAAGTTTTTAGTGGATTTAAAAATATAAAAATATTATTACATGATTCATAAATTGTGAATCTATATTGCATGTGGGGCAGCTTCGCTCAGTTTGAATTTAATTGTTGACATAACCACTCCTCAGGAGGAAGTTTTGGTGAATACCTGGGAGTTGTGGTGAGTTACCAGCCAGAGCAGATTTGTCTTCTTCAGACTAATTGCTGTGGTGGTTATAGGCCTTGCACTGAGGAAGGCAAAGCCCTGGCTGCCTGGGAACATGCACTTGTATGTCCTGCGTACACCTGTTTGCTGTGTCGAGGCTGTAGGGAGGACTTTCTGCACCAAACCAGCGCATTAATTTATGAGCCTACAAACATAACTTAACCCTGAGAAATGTCATTCATCCTGTTTAAGTTCAACGTGCCTGGAATTGTACGTGTGCATGAGTATTTAAAAATATCACCAACAAATAGCTTATCGAATCTGTTTTCACACACTGTCCTCAGCTTGTCGATATGCTAGAGTTGTACAAATAAATGGACTAAAAAATCTTGCTTTTATAAATATACTAGATGGAATTAAAATTCAAAGGAACTCAAACCCAGAGGTATTCTGTCCCAGTTCTGGGTAAGCAGTGTGAACTTTTGCCCGCATAATTGTAAAAATCCAAATCCAAGCTCTTGTTGTTTCTTGAAAATTTTAGGCAGAAAAAAAAAAAGGCTTTCTGTGCCACTTTTTTCAAAGTTCAGCCTTTGGAAAATGAATACAACTGTGACATTCCAGCCCTGGAAATAAAAGGATTAAAATAAATATATTGAAGAAAAAGAATATTTTCTATGATGTAGTCCCTGAATGATGTATTTTGCAATGTAAAATAGTGAAGAAACAGTTCCTCTCAATACTGTATTGTTTCTAAAGACAACACAAGTACCTGGATTTTTCTAACTTATAAATAATGAAATGGGACCTGTGTAAACTCAAGAAGTCTCACTCACACATTTGACTCAAGTGACCTCTGTGTGAACCTTATAAAATGCTTTAGCTTTAAATTATCAGTTTGAGTTCACAGTCCCTGGTGGTAGCTGGAGTTCTTGCTTTTATCTGTAATTCCTTTTCTTTTCAGTTCCTCTCCTTTTTCTTGTCTATTATTAGAGAGGAACCATCTGATTGAGGCATGTATGTGTATATATATATATATATATAACAATATGTTGCAGTCATTGAATTCTTTTAAGAGTAAATTGTTTCAGTGAAATGTCAGACAATCTTCACAAACTCAATGCTCAGAGTTCCCTTGAATAATGAGGCTATTGTTAAATGATTGAACACTTCAGAGATTAATATCATGGTATGCTGGCATGCTGCTTCATACCAACTGTAATTTAACAATGAATCTTCCGTAAGTAAGCAAGACTGTGAATTAGCAATCGGATTCAAGACAGCACAGCATGCTAGAACATACTAAGCAAATAAATTCTACACTTCGGAATGATATGTTGGGGAGGAGGGGGCATTTCCACAATATCTAAAATAATTGAATTGTTGGATAGAGGAAATTCTTCAAGTTTGAAGAACTTAATTTTTTTTTAAAATTTCCAATGCCAAGAAGCAATGTCTTTATAGTACAAAAGATTTTGACTTTTTATAAATCCACTGCCCTTTGAAATTTAGGATATGCCTGGCATTACCATTTGTGACAAGCTACAGTAAACCACATCTCATTCTGTGAAGGGTTTCAGATCCCTAAATTGTCTTCCCAAGTGTGCCTCCTATCATACAGAAAATTTAGAGGCACTGCTAAGTGTCTGCAAACAAAAGTTGTGTTTTATTTTTTAAGACATCTGAATTTTTGAAAATGTGGAATAATTAGTAATTGAAGATTTAATGATGGCCCAGGAAAAGAACTGAACTGTACTGCATGAAATCATAGTTATTAATTTGTGCATGAATTTCATTTTCCATACTTAATTTAGCAACTGTAGAATATTTTGCTAATTAATTATTAACACTGGTTATTTTTCATGGCAGAACTGTGAGGGAAAAACATAGCTTTCTATCAAAGTAAAAACATAAATGTCATAATTTTAATATGATATACAATAATGTAATCAATTTTTAAATAGTCTTAAATAGCTTCAATATTTAAATATACAGATTTAATATGAATATAATGCATAGCACTAATTAAGAATAAACAGCATTTAGAATAGAAACTGCAGCTAATAGCCAAGTGTCTTACATGTAACAAGCTGAGGAAAAACTCTGTAAAATGTCAGGCTGTTGTGGGGAGTGCCACATTACTAAGTGGCTTTTTATTCTGTCCTGGGTAACAACGGTGTGATAGCCTTATTAGAAACTCTGTCAATAGGGCTTGAGGTTGTACCTACTGAAGGCAATGAAAAAACTGTCTTCATTTTCTGCAAGTGTTGGATGAAACCACTTAATTTCATTTACGTGCTGAAAAAAAAATCTTATTCTGATTTTGGCAAAGAAAGGGAAAAGTCTACACAAAAATTTACCTGTGAACTACTAAATTGATACACGTCTTGCAGGTCTGAAAGTTCAAGGTCTTACTATTTCAACAGACATTGTGTCTGTTTAAATTTCACTTACTTTAACTTCTGTTTTACCTGGTTTAATTTCCCAAGTACTTAAAACAATTGCAATATGCCTTCAAGCCTGTACACTTTCATATGAAACAGTTTTTCCAGAGGTGAAGGTTCATATATAAATACATAAATGCAGATTAGTTTGAATACAAAGTATGATTCTCTATTTCTTGATCAGTATGTGTTGTCTTGTAAATACAGTGCTAACTTTAATGTGAGACACGTCTTTCATTTTAGTGAGGGTAAAGGTGACACACATTCCTGGGCTTTAATAGCAGTAGATTTTCCTTTGGAAAGAAAAGCTAAAATTTTCACAGCAGAGGAATGTTTTAGTTATAGGTGTTTATTTACATATCTGTTTATTTACAAGATTATCTTTCTGAGGTTGTTGAAATTTTACAAGAAGCAAACGTCACTAAAACTACCAAGTTTTCCCTATTCCTCAATAAAAGGAGCCCCAAGGACCTAACACAGCCTTCCAGGGCCATATTAGAGCCCTGTGGTTTGAGATAAATGGAGCTTGCATCTTCTGAAAAGTGGGATTTCTGAATATGATCTGTAAATGCAGTGTTAAAGAAAATGGCATGATCCATAATCTGAAATAGCTTTTTAGGTTCTTTCTTCCTAAAGTGGAACTGATCTTCAATAGATTGGTAAGATCTTGGATTTTATTTGTCTAAAGCAATAATATAGTTTGTAGATGTGTTATATAACATAGCTATTTTATGGATTTCATAGCTTTTTCTCTCTCCGAGTTCTGAAAAATATATTTTCAGTGGATGTGGGATAATGGTGACTAATAGGCCCATGTATGAGTGAAATCACCCTTAGTAGTAAATATCTGTACCAGAAGATACTATTGAATATGTATATGTTGTTTTAGTGATTCATCAGCTTGTATTCTCTTGAAAATTCACTCTTCCCACATGCTACAATGTTCATTACTGTCTGTTTAAAACTAGGCTTCTAATTATGCTGTTAGGAACAGAAATAGGTCTCAGTTTCAAAATTGCTGAGCTGCCCTTTCAGAATTTGGTTCTAATGACTCAGGATCCTTTCTGAAAGTCCAGGGCTGGTTTAGATGTACAAACAAAAGATTTAAGAGGCTCCTCTCCTTTTTTTTTGTGATGTTTCTGCAACTCTTGGACAAGTTCTTAGTCTAAATTGCTTACTAACTTCACAAAATATTCTGTGAAGACTTGGAAGAGACTCACTAGGACCATCAAAGTCACCCTCTGAATCATGGAATCACAGAAATCACAAGACTGGAAGAGACCTCCAAGATCATTGAGTCCAACCCATGCCCTAACACCTTGACTAAACCATGGCACCAAATGCTACATCCAGTCTTTTTTTAAACACACAACACACCCAAGGATGGTAACTCCACCACCTCCCCAGGCAGACCATTCCAATACTTTATCACCCTTTCTGTAAAAAAAATTTCTTAATATCCAACCGACATTTCCCTCAGCACAGCTTAAGACTCTTTTCTCTCATTCTGTCAGTTGCTGCCTGGAGAAAGAGACCAACCCCCAGCTGACTACCTACTACTCTGGGTGAAGAACCTTTACTTAAACCTTCCCTGACACAACTTCAGGCTATTCCCTTGGGTCCTGCCGCTGGTCACCACAGGGAAGAGATCAGGGCTTGCCTCTCCTCTTCCTCATAAGAAAGTTGCAGACTGAAATGAGGTCTCCCCTCAGCCTCCTCCAGGCAGAACAGACCAGGTGACCTCAGCGACTCCTCATATGGCTTCCCTTCTAGACCCCTCACCATCCTTACAGCCCTCCTTAGGATACTCTCTGTTAGCTTTATACCTTTCTTAGATTGTGGCACCCAAAACTGCACATAATATTCAAGGTGAGGCTGCCCCAGTGCAGAGCAGAGCAGGACAATTCCTTCTTTTCCCTGGTGGCGATGCTGTTCCTGATGCCCCCAGGACATGCTTGGCTCTCCTGGCTGCCAGGGCACTGCTGACTCACATTTAACTTGCCATCAACCAGGGCACCCAGGTCCCTTTGTGCAGTGCTGCTCTCCAGCCTCTCGTTCCCCAGTCTGGCTGTACTTCCAGGGTTGCCCTGTCCCAAGCACAGAATCTGTCACTTCCCCTTGTTAGATTTCATAATGTTGGTGATTGCAGAGTCCTCTGATTTCTCGAGGTCTAGCTGTCCTTGAGAGACACAACAGCTCCTCCCAATTTTGTATTCTCTGCAAACTTAGTATCCTTTCCAGTCCTGTGTCCAATTTGTTTATGAAGATTTGAGCACTGGGCTGAGGGTGGAGCCCTGTGGAACCCCACTAGTGACCACGCCCAGCCAAATGTCCCCTCATCCACTGTAACCCTTTGTGCCCAACCCATGAGCCAGTTGCTCACCCATTGCATGATGTGTTTATCCAGCTATGTGCTGGACATTTTGTCCAGTGAGATACCGTGAGACACAGTGTCAAAAGCTTGCATTTTACTCAGTGAAGGAATGACTTTTGTTATCACGACAGCCAGACCAAAGTAACTAGAGAAGACAGAACATCCAAATGTTAAACTCTTACAGAAGCATGGTCTGGTCAGTCCAGTGCACCATTGGTTCCCTGCAAGTAGCTCCTTCTGTTTGTTCCCCAAGCCATGCACTGGTCTGTGTGATGTGCTCTCAGTGGCATGCATTTTGTTGTTGTATTTTTGTGTGAATATAAGAATTTTGTCTTAACTTTTCAGGTTTTCAATTATTTAAATTACAAGTAATATACAGAGAAAGGGCAACAAAGCAACTCAGTCTTTGTTAAGGGGCAGAATACTAATGTCTTATATTTTTGGGAAAAAATGTAAGCATTTAAAATGCCATGCAGTAGATGAAATGCCCAGAAATTATCATGCAAATATAAAAAAAATATTTTTGAGTGAATTTCTCCTTTGTGTGTATTCAGATGTTGTAAGATCATGTCACAGTGTATTATAGGAAAAATTTCTCTCCAAGAAATTCAACAGCAATTCTTTCCATACTTTAGGTCTTCATAATGTGGGCTTTATTTTCTCCCAAAACCCATGATTTGCCTAATAGAGTCTGCTTTAAACAAAATAAACCTGGTTATGCTATTTAGATATTAATTCACAAGAATGAAAGAGCTTCAGAGTTGCTTATCTAAATCCAATTACTGCTGGTCAAATTCATCCCAGTACAAAAGTTCCCAAGATAAAAGCATACATTACCTAAATGCCCAGAAACACAGACTGTTTTCAGTTGGGTGGATTGTGCTTGGAGCAATGCTTGAGGCCTTGAGTGAACTCAGCTGCTGGGGATATAATTATTAAGCTCTGAACTTGGAAATTACATGATAATTCCATTGGTTTTTACTAAGCAAGGAAGAGTTCTGTACACTGGTTACTTGAGTTTCAATTCCAAGCCTCGCTTTTTTTAAAAGCATGCAAGCAATGGTTGGAATTGGGTAAAAGCTGCATTTTGTACATGCCTGTGCACCCATCACCTTGTAGACGAGGATGGCAGCACATGTGCAGCGCAGAGCTGGGTGAGTGGTGAGAGATTTATCCTGTCTGGCCCCACAGACATCTGGTGTTACAGGACTAGCTGTGGCCAGCCTGAAGGTTGGCTTGAAAGACAGAATATGCTTGTTTCCCAGAACAAAATGGAAAAGTTGAGAAGTTTGAGTGGCCCTCACCAGCCTGGCCCCTTAGGAAATCCATTCTTTGATGCAGCAACTCCTGGTCACAGCTGTCACTCAGCCACCTTCCTCTCTTGGCATGTTGCCTGCCAGCAGTGGGGTGGATGGCACCTGGCTCCTCTGCCTTCAGCTAGTCCTTAGCTGAATCTCACTTGTCTCCTAACCCTAGCTGTCCACTTACTTTCCCTGCACCCTGGCTCCCCACAGGCAGGAGGAGAAATGGCTCAAATTCTTTGTGTGCTTTGAGACAGCTAATTCCCCTCCGTTTGGAGTTGGCTGTGCATCTTACAAGGGGTATCACTCACAGCTGAATGGTTTCCTTCAGGAATTATCTCCATTTTAACAGCAGTTATCAAATAACTTCCTGGAAATGATGGTGTTGAACTTTGTCTGCAGTGTAAGTGCTGATCGACCGCCTGCCTGAAAGCTCTTAAAGTGATCTGCTTTGATGTACATACATTAAGGGCTTATTTTGCATTGCTTGCATCTTTTCTGAGTCTGCTGAGTAGTCTGAAAATGTGGGGTGCAATAGGATGGGGCTCTCAAGAGTGATTTTTGACATAGCTCTCTTGCCAGGACTGAACAGGGAGGTTGTTTCTCTGTGCAGAGCTCTGTGGGCTCTTCCCTTAGTTCTACCTTTTGTGTTGGTAAGTGAAGAGTTTTTAAGCGACTTTTGTAATTTTAATAGTGTATGTCATCAATTTCACTGATACATACAAGATAAAGTAAAATTGGTTATGTTTGTAAGAAAGTATTTCCACCCCCAACTGAATGTTTTCTCAGAATGTAATAGTGGCTGGGCTGGGCCTGATAGGAATCTGTTTCAGCAGCTGTGGAGGTGCCTGATGTTAAAACAGGGACAACACGTGATGATGCTACTTCAGTATCTTCTGTGACAGTTTCTGATGGTATGTGACTTCCAGGGCACAAATGTCTTTGCTTTTAATTTTATGGAAAATTTTCCCTCCTAGAAGCTGTCCAATAGATTTTCATAGTGTGGACTGTGGCAATGAGTTCCTCAAGTAGCTCTTTGTTCTGGAACCTGCAGATTTTAAGCTTTATAATTTTCTGGGCAGTCCTTATATATTCTGGGAAACAATGAAGGCAACTAGTCACTATTTCACTGCCTGGGTTCTTCATTAATGTGGTGAAGTTCTAGTCTGTGCAGTTGCTCCTGACGTGGGAGCTCTTTCAAAATCTGACCACCTGGTTTTCTGTGAAAATTATTACATAAAAAAAGAATTAAATGCATAATTGAATATAAACAATTACAAGGATTTTTAAAGGCACTTGAACAGTTTTAGTGGTTACTATGCATTTATATAACACTTCAAGAAGAGTGTCTGGAAACCTTTTGAACAGCAATTTCATTTCAGATGCTCAATAGACATTCTTGAGGTAGCCATATCACATTCATTACGTCTATTTCCTTGGACAGTGTGATGCATTAGGTTATCCTTAATGATACAGCCATTATTTTGAAGGGTTGGTAATATGGCATTGAGGTGAACTCAATTCTACAGTCATCCTTTTATGACCAGAATTTTTGATTCAATATCTTTGAAAGAGTACTTCCATGAACTGTACTCAGGAGAAAATTAAATAGTGCTCACATTTTCTCACAACAAGGAGACCATACCTCTTACTTCTTTACATTAATGATATCAGTAGTTTGTGGAACACCAGTGTGTGGGCTGTTGAATTTTGTAATAATTTCCATTAAAAATATAAGAAAACAAGAGAAAAACTCTTGTGCTGTATTTTATCCCTATTTTTGTGAACATTCCCATTGAATACATTTTTTTGTACTTCTGGGTGAGCCAAATCACTATTAAAGCCAAACAACTTTGGAGATGAGCTATAGCTTAATACCACACTTCACACATGAAAGAAAGAAATATGACTGCATTTGTAGGAACAAAATACCTTCCTGATTTCATGCAGCACACAAACTAACATTCTTCATCAGAACTGATGTTCTGATTACTGTAGAATAATCACTTGAAATATTTAGTAAAACAGTGTCCAAATTAATTCCAATTACTTTCTTGTGGTAGCGCTCAGGGTTTATAGCAGTAGATTAAATCGCCGACATATGGCTAATTGCCTATAACAGTGTTTGTTATTGTGGTGCCTCTTACCACTCTGATGTCTGTTTTTGCAAATGTGAAGGTGTGCACAGAACTTTGAATGTGGGGAGAAGCATTTCCTGAGCGGAACAGAGTTCTGTGAGTAAAATCTCTGGTGAAACTGTTTGCAGGATCGCAATACATAGCAAATAACTCTGAAATCTGTAATAAAAGCAGTGGAACCACAAATGCCTGTCTCTGCTGGCAAGAAACTTAAACTTCTAGCTCTCACGTGACTTAGATGAAACAACATATCAATTCATTAGGAGTGGCTGGACTGAAATGGAGGCTGTGTGTTGGTTTTTATTGGCGGAAGTTTAGGTAGGAGGTGTGTTTTATTTGAGGTTGTTGTGGGTTAGCTGCTGATTTTTGTTGGATTCTTTTTCCATATATCTGTCAGAGGCACATTACTGTACAAGATAGGTGTGATTTTGCATGTTTTTCACATATTTGATATTAAATCTAAGTAAATCAAATAAATGAAGATACACTGTACGAACCAAATTTCCTGCTGGGTAGGTTGACCCACTGAACAGCCATAAATCACTGAATTTAATTTTTCTTTGCCTTCTTAAGACATGTGCTCTAATATCTTAGAGGCCAAAGTCAACTTCAGGTACTACCATGAAGAATTATAAAATTAAGTGGAACATGAGTGAGTATAAAGGCCCCAATTCTGGGAACACCTGAGGTTAGAAAAGCATGTGATCTCATGGTTAACATTAAATCTGTTTGGTACTTGGTTGGAGTGGAGCCAGCTATGGCAAAATAGATTCTCAACTACCTGCCCATTACCCATCATAGTGCAGATGGATTGTGCCTGCCTTCAGAGCCCAAAATGCTTCTGATCTACAGAGTCAGAAAAAAAAAAACGGGGGTGGAGAGAGGTGAAGGGGAGAGAGGCTTGTGTGACTTTTTTAGGTTCTTAAAAGATAGCTGAATTTGGGCTTGACTTAGTTTACACAAATTGTTCATACCCTTAGGTCAGTTTTTCCTCCTCCTCCTGACTGGTTTCAGACTGAAACAAAATGAAGCAAAACATACTTTTCCTCCTCAAATGAAACAGAAACAAATGCTTTTGTGGGTTCTTAGGGAAAGGAAAAACAGTGAAATGGAAAGTCTCACTTTGCATCACTCATGAAAATAGAATGAAAAGAGAGGGAAAGACAGTGCTTTTTATCTTAAGCCTAGTGGCTACATGTAACTTGAAGTATGGAAACTTCAGTTGAGGACTTTGTCTCAAATTTTTGCTGGTATCAAAGAATATGTTTAGTTAGGCCATTCCCAGTCCTTCTTGTAGGTGCTACTCCACGAGGTATTGAAGTGTTTTCTTGATCCCAGGCTGAAACCCAAGGGTTTCCTTGGTTTCATTTACACACTGAGTTAGGATACCATTTCTTCTTTGTCTCACTGTCTCTCTGCCTCTCTCTCTCTTTTTTTTTTTTTTTTTTTTTTTTGAGAGGGGAGGGTGTGTTGTGTGTGGTGTTTTTGTTTTGTTTTGTTTTTTTTTGGCCTGGTTTCCTGAGTGTGTTTACAGACCAGTAAGACAAAGAAAAGTGTGTCCTTGAATATGTGGTACAGTACTCTAGCTGCCCTCAGAGTTCTTGAGTTCTTTTCTGTGTATAGCGAGAGACATGGGTTTCCTCCTGAGGCCTGGAAGGGAATAGCAGCAAGGTTTTCTACATTCTGGTTTCTGGATTTCAAGTAGGAGTCACTAACACCCAACGTATATTGCTGTTTATAAAGATTAACCAAATAAGCATTTGTCCCCCATACGTTTCAATGGTTTATAGTTGATGTTGGTTATTTTCCACAGGTGTTGCTTTGCCATTAGAAGATATGATTTTCTTAACTCTTTCATAGTAATATGTCCTTAGTGGATGTGGAAACTTGTGTTTCAGGGAAAAGCCCTCCAAATGAAAGCCCAGTGTATCAGAGTATCAATAATGCTTTTTAAAAAATGTGGGAAAGGGTGTTTTTAGGGAAGTTCTTTTCAGCGAAGACCAAGATGTATCAGCGATTTGAGAAATAAAATTTATTTTACTTATTCTTCTGATGTTCATCCATAAATGCTATCTTCTGTGATGTTTTACCAGGATTTTGTGATACTTACTATTGAGTCTGCATTTTTAGTCTTAACCTCTGGGAGGTAAACACAGATACCTATTTTATGGTCTGGTTGCTTAATATAACAAGTTGTAGCTGCCTAAATTCCCTCTTCACTATACTAAGTCTATCAAATTGCAGTGCAGTGCCATGCTATCTATGGGAGGTGATAAAAATTCAAATGAGCATTAGCATTCATCTTAGAAAGAGCTGGGAGGTGCACAAAACCTCAAAGGTTCTGTTGATCCAGACTTGACAGAGTGTCTATCCACAGCCGTGGATGCACACGTGAGCACAGCTGTCTGTGCCTGCGTATAAAAAGTGACCATAATTCCTACATTTTTGTTAATCCTGAAGAAATGTGGTCCATTTAAACTAAACAAACTTAAAATAATTTAGTCAAAGAAGCCTCTTTACTAGTGTCAGTGTTCTAAAATCCATACTGTGATTGGCATTTATGCTGGCAGTGCATGGACCAGAGATGGACAGGCTGTGGCAAGTGCTCCTCAGAGGAGCTCTAAAGGTGTTTGAACTAGTGGCATAAAGGATCTCGCCAGGATTTTGAGATGAACATTTTTCAAGAGCTCTAGACCTCTTCCTAGGATATGGGTTATATATGTATGCAAAAATCACTATGTACTTTACTAAAATATAGTAACTTGTACCTCTGATTTTTGTTTTCTCCATAGGTATGGAAAAATTGTATCCACAAAGGCAATTCTTGACAAAAACACAAATCAGTGCAAAGGTACGTGCAAAGTGTCCACCCTGTGAGTTCATTATCAGTTTGAATGATTGACTGGTGGCTTGACTGCCAAAGCTCTGGCTCCAACTGTGCAATCAACATAATGTGCAGTATATTACAAACATATTTAATAATGCCAAAGCTTTGAGTTGTACTTCCAGTAACATTGCTCATTAATTTTTTTCATTAACAAACAAAATGAAAATCACAAATCAGAACAAGTATCAAATTGCTTCGGCAGAAGAGTAAATTACCTTCCAAACACATAGTGCTGTCTGATTTAAATGATATCATCAGTGATGCAAATTGATTTCCTATATAAAACTGAGAAACCTTTGGGAAAAGTTTCCCAAGGAAAACCTGGTCTAATTTTTATATTTTTTGTGAAGTCCCGGCATATGTAATAGAAGAAGGAAATATTTTTTATGATGCAAATAAATCTACAAGTTGCAATACCAAGACGTAGAAATAATTCCACTTCCAGTTTTATGTTCCTAATTTTTCTGCTAATGTACAAAAATATTTTTTAATGAAATGTAGCATGTTTTGTGTGCATTTGTGTAGCTGTATTTGCTGAGGAAAATATTGACTAACGTGTAGTAGTATCTCAGGACAAGAATTGTTACTTATGAGTCTGCAGTGTCACTGAGTCTATGGGGGAGAAACTGCCTTAAAATGATTCTGTAGCTTTCCACTAGTGATGTACAGAATACTTTTGGAGTAATAAAATCTACTAGAGTGAGTTTTCCTGAAAAGAAGCACATCCTGAATAGCATTTCCTGTGCCATAGTAAAAAGAAAAGGCATTGTAGTTTAGGATTATCTTGTGAGTGGTCAGATAAGGGATGAAGAGAAGCAGCAGAGAAGCATTCTGGGAAAATTATGAGATGGGAAAAAAATCCTGCCACTCGTACCAAAGATGTTTTTGAGATTTGTAGAAGTGTGTGACTTTATCTTTGGCCCACCAGAAACAGTATTAATTAGCTACTCAGGAGAAAAGCAAGTTGAAAGACTGAAGTTCTAGACTTAGAAAACTCCACCAACCCAGTTGGTCATGGGCCATCCTCATAAGTTGCTCTGCTGTGCATTTGCTTGAATGTGTGTTTCATTTCTTCAGGTCACTCTTCTGTCAGAATTCTGATAACATCACTCTGTATTTCTTTGAATATCACACCAGGAACAAGACCTCATTGTGTTTGGGGTTTGGTAGTTTTTGCTTTTTTTTTTGTGATTGCATTACAAAAGAATACACTTGTGAGCAGAACTTCCTTTGCTCCCATTGCCAGTGGTAAACAAGGAAAGGAGTGGATCTCTTTGTGAAACACAAAATATGTAGTGATAATACTGTAAAGAATATGGATGGCAGAATTTTGAGAAAGAAAAATGTCTGGGTTTAGTGTTCCTTACATTATAGTTAGCTTTAAAATTATTTTAATAGGAGCCACATAACGAGTTGTTATTTTCTGTTAGTTTGCTTTCATGCTGTTGTATTACACTGTAGGGCAGAGATATCTATTTCTATTTTCAAAGATGGATCTTTATGACATGAGTAGTGCCATTAAAAGATCATAAACATAATTGGATTTATTAACAGTATGCTTTATGGCATAAAAAGAATAGATGTTTTACTGCTTTAAATGCTGGGTACAATTTCCTTTCTCTTCAGTAAGGCTGTCAAAAAAACCCACAAAAACAAAAAGCTTCCCAGGAATCAGAAGTGGAAGGGACCTGGAGAGGTCAGGACCTGCCTTGGGGCAGGATCAGCTCTAACCCACTGCTGAGGGGTATTTCTGTAAGCTGCGCTCAAAGGCCTCCAGTGGTGGAGATTCCTCACACTCCTCAGGCAATCTGTGATAACACTCCCTCTCCTCACTATAATGAAGCATTTCCTAATGTCTAACCTAAATCTCTCTCGATGCAATTTAAGTCTATTGCTTCTTTTCTTATCCCCAGTGGATGCCTAGAACAGTTTATTTCTTTTCTTTTTGCAGCAAACATGTATATTTGAAGACTGATCTGCATCTGCCTAATCTCTTCCTTAGACTAAACACTAGTCTTTAACTTTTTCATTGAAGGCAATTTGTTTTAAATTTTTCAAGATATTGCACTTTGCTGGTCTCTTAATCAGCTCACTCCTTACCTGAAGAACTTGGAGCTGGGCATAAGATTTTAGGTGGCCTAAATTTGATAATTTTAAATAGTATAGAGGGGTTTTGTTTGTCTTCTCTGTGATCATGTGATCGCATGACTCTCCTCTTTGTTGATGTATACATATAAATAATTTTATATGTGTTTAAAATATAGATGCATCTCTGAGGCACAGGGTGTTGCATGAGAAAAATATGGTGCTGGTTTATGCTGAGAGAGTCTGTGCAGCCCCCAGAGGAGGTTTTGTTACTCTCTTCCAGTGCTGTTGCCAGCCAGGCATTCCTTGTTGTGTGCTTTGCTCTGGGTTGTTGATTATTCCCTCCTAGAGCTAGAACTTTTCATTTGTCTGTATTGAATTTTATCCTATTTTTTTCCCATGGTCTCCTTAATTTACTAAGATAGGAGTATAATCTTAAGCCTCCAGAGTGCTTGCAGCACTTACCTCTTTAGTATCCACTTCACAGTTAATAAATGGTTTCTCTAATCCACTGGACAAGATAATGTGGAAAAGAGTGAAAAATAACAGACCTGGAGAAGACTTTTGAGGAAACCCTCTCAGTACACCAGGTAGTGCAATACTGAGCCATTGAGAACTTATTTTTTAAATTGGATCTGCTAATCAGTTTGACACCTACTTCACAGCATTTTCAGCTAGACCTTTTTTTTCCTATCTTCTCTAGTTATGAAAGAGAAACAAGGTTTAACTAAAATACATAATACTGAGCTATTCATAAGGCTGGTTACATGCTTTTAAACAAAATTATGATATGACTATTTTTACTTTCTGAATCTGTGCTCCATAGGACTAATCATCACCTTTAAGGGTCTGTGAATGGATTTACACAACTATTTGCTCCAAGATTTTTCCAGAAGTTGAAACTGTCTCTAAAACAGTGGAGTCTACATCTATTCCTTAGCAAAACCCAGCCAAATTCAATAAACAAAAACAACCACAAGCTGCTCCCACAAAACAATCCCTCTTTCCTCCCAAACCCCAAAAAAAACCCAAACAAAAGCCAGTATTCAAAAAACAACAAAAAAAGGGAAATAAACACACTATTTGTTTGCTCCTTTCCACTCTTTTGGGTCTCACTCACTTTCTGCCAAGTATGAGATTATCTTGCTAAATGAGCACATTGTCCTGTGATGTGCATCCAATGAAGTAGAGTGGATTAAATTCAAGGCGATGATAGAAATTATCACGATTAGTGATTTCAGAATTTATTTCAGTGTCATTTGCGTGTTGACCAAGGCATAGAGTAAAGCTGAAAGTAGAGATATTTAATTTAGCAAAGAAATAATTTCAAAACCTCCATGTAACAACAGATCTGTTAAAACAGGTTTGGAGAAATAAGGAAAACATTCAGTGATGTACTTTAGGTCATTCTCCATTATTCCTCAGATTTTTAAAAAGATACCCACAACATTCCTGTCATGATAAAGAGCAGTGTTATCTAAGGATTTCTCCCTGGTCTGAATTAAGCAGTCAGATCTAAAGTAATCATATAGGCTGCAAGGGAGTTCACCAGGGACAGCTTTTGACATAACCTCTCATTTTCAGATTGCTCTTTGTTGGTGGCATAACTGCTAAGTGAGGCAGAGGAGAAGTAACGATCACTCTGTAGCAGAACAATATATAAAACAAAATGAGCACAGTCATGACAACATGGCCAGAAATCTCTGAACAAAGCAGAGAACAAATACATATGGAGAATAATGAAAAACAGACACATGATTCATTCAGATGTTCAAACACAAAACCTCTAATGAACCAGTTGGAGAGTTTTGGCTGCTTTTGCTTTTTCCCTTTCCCTCCCGTCTCTCCCTCTTCTCCTTGCACATTTCCCCTTCTGGGCCTACTGTAGTTGCTAATTTAAAAAGTGGGGGAAATGAAATAAAAGGAACCATTCAAGAGAAGCGTTAATCTGAAACGTGTAGACTCTTCTTTTTCCAGCCCTCGCCCCCCACCCTCTCCAGCCTGGCTTGCCTTTGATAGACCTACGTGCTCAGAGCTGAGGGAATGAGTAATGGTTGTTTCACAGTACAGTTTCCATACCTCATAGCAATGGAATACAGAACAGTTAATCTGCCAAATACACAAGCCCATTTCTTAGAGTATGAATTACTGTCATCTGTGTCTGCCCTTGCAGACACTGTAATTGCATGCATGCAGATTTGCTTCCTGGTTTAATCAGGGGCTTGTATGATTTTGAGTATCACCTTAGAAGATGAGCACAAGAGAATGACTAAAAGTCTGAAATTCCACCTGTTGGATTTTTTTTTGTTTTCATAAATAAAACCTATGAATCACAGTAATTTGTAGGAGACAAACTCTTTAGTGGTATTTTCTTCACTTTATGTGTATTTTTTCAAACCATGGGTGACTTGATATATTAAATCAGTGTTTGTTTTAGGAGAGAAATGTGCCGAACATGAAGAAGGGAATTACAGCAAATCTGTTTATAATTTTAGTATTTCATTATGGCATTTTTCTAGTTGAGAAATGTTAGCAATAAACTATTTCATTTTAAAATATGGAATCTGTGGATGCAGATATGCACTCATTAGGATTAAGGTAGGTTTACGGTAAAAAAAAAAAATGCCATGAGGTCATCTGAGTTAACTCACCGTATATCACATACAATTTTATTTCTCCAGTTGCCTTGCTGTTTTTAGACCAGAACATAAAATTTACCATGACCTATTTTATAAATTGAGAATTTATTTGTGTAACAAAAATGGAATAACTGGAGGCTTACCATAAGTGCTGGAGATAATTGGAATGGCATGATAAAGTGATGTTTCATATCTCCCAAAAGGAGCCTGTCCTGCCTTGTGTCAGTGTTGCTACTCGTATGCTTAAGCTCACCAGCATCTCTAGATATTCTAATGCATTGGAGCTTAATGAGCTGGAGGCTTCCGCTCTAGTGTTCTGATAAACAAAGCTTATATTCATATAGTAGATATACCTTGGTATCTGTGTTAGATAAAATACTTTCAAAACTTCAAATTTTACAAAGTATTCTCTGGACGTATTCTATGAAGAGTGAAGGTTATTTATGGTTATATGAAATGATGCATTTTTACTTTATATTTTTGAATTCGTATACTTAAGATGGCACCATTTGGTTGTGACTAGCAACGTGAAGCAAGTCTATGTGAAATAATAAGCTGGTGGGAAAGAGCTAAGCTACATAGAAAGCTATTTATTTAGTTAATAAATTTTATTTATTGGGAATAAGCTTGAATTACAATAACTGTGGTATGTAATTTATGATTCTTAGAATTGCCATTTTGAAAGGGAAAAAAATCCAGACAAGTAGGTCTTTGCCTGATCACAGACTGTAAACTGTTCACACTAGGAGGGCATGCACAGTGTGCTTCAAGGGGAAATGGATCTTGTAGAAAGTAAATAATTTGTAAAACAGACTTATTTAATTTTGAAACTCTAGACTTGTGTAGCTAATAAATCAGTCCTGTTTTCAGTGCCAGAGTAGCAATAGATGTGCTGGGTTTTGTGCATTAGTTTTGTTTGTTTGCATTTTTGTTTTTCCTTTTTGATCCACTCCAAAGCATTACGTAATCAGTGGCATAATAGTTCTCAAATTATTAAAAGTGTAGCAACATGGAATATTTTAATTCAGCAGGTTTTCTGACAGTTTGTGAAAGTTGGACACGTGCTGAGTGTTGGGCAGGCGCGCAGCGAGTTTTGTCTGTGGCTCTGCTGATCTATCTCACCACTAACCTGCAGCAGCCACAACTGATCTGGTCCTTCTGTTCCTGGGTCTCCTGAACAGAGTGCACAAACCATGCTGAGTTGTACCACTTTTGGTTAGCAAGCCAGCTGATAAAACAAAATCTCCAGGGACAGAAGGACAAAGTCTTCAGCAGTGTCACTGAGTCTTCTTTTTGAAACATTTGAAAGGAAAAACAGACTTGCAATGCTGTGTGTTTTGATAAGATACATTAAACAACATGAGGCTAGTTGTTTAAAATTTGTATATATATGGAGGTTTTTTACATCTGTTTTCTGGGATGTCTTTTTAAACCTCAGAGGTTGGTTGTTTGTTTGTTTGTTTGTTTTTTACTTTCACTCCTGTGGTTTTTATAAGTAAAGGTAGAGATTTTATTTTCTCTGTTTAAATTAAAAGGTGATATTACTATGGAACCACATGAAATCAAGAGTCAAGTCTGAAGAAAAAATACCTAAAGGAGTAATCTAAACACCATGATGGCAGGCATATATCAAAATGAAGAGAAAGGGATTGCCAGTAAAAAAACCATGAGGTTGTTCCCTCATGAACAAAGTGTAAATTCACACCCTAGCTTAGCAAATAAAAGCTCATTTGATCTCTAGGCTCATGAGCTATGATGCTCTGTAAATCTGAACACTTTAAGAAGTTACCAGAAACTATATGGGGGGTGGGAAAGCTGCATATATATATTAAAAATAACTACATAGTTGTCTCCTTGAATTTACAGATGATGCGTTCATGGGTGTTTAGGTATCATAACAAAGCAATTTTTCTGGCACCTGTTGGGTTGGCCAGCAGGCATTATTATGTCTTGGCAAATGTGCAAGTGTTTTGCAAAATCTCATTTTAGCTTGGAGGTAAAGATTCTGCTGTCTGTATGCTTTTGAATGCTTTTCACAGCTGCTGAAGTGAAATAGGAAAGGATTCAATGAGTTGTGCCCAGCAAGTCATAGCTGGAGCACACCAGCACTGGCCAGTGCATCACTGTGGTGAGGACTTAGACATACCCACCCAGTGCCTGCAAAATGCAGCTGCACCTCTGCAAACATTCTTGACTGCCTTTAAACAGTGCTCTGTCTCAAGCAAGACCTCTAAAAGTAGTTTATTGAGTTTAAAGCCAGGTCTTCTACAGAGGAAACTCCTTCCTAATTAGTTCCCTAGATACTTTCTTAAACGGCTTCTTTGCAATTAAGGAAAAAAATTTCCTGGGTCATTATCTTTTCATAAATGAACTCATGGCCTAGCAAATATTTTCTGTAAGGAAACCCAAGATGCTCAAGTATTCTGTGACATATCTAATCTGTGATTATTCTTAATTTACTGCTTCCAAAATCTGCAGGCCCATATCCCTGACAAATAATTGGTTTAACTTTGTTTCCTTCCAGAGAAATAAAAAAGTAAAATTTCCATTTGTACACAGTGATTAATGTTTTGATTTATTGGTCTCTATAAAACTTTGCCAATAGCTTGGCATGCACTTGAAGTGCATTTTGGGACTGGGTAATGCTAGTAGGCTCTTAGTGGTATCAGCAGACTTGGAAATATCTATTTCATATCACAGAAATTAACGGGAGAGAATTTTTTTACCTTAACAGTTGCTCATAATCAGCTTTCTTGAAAGCTTCCTTACAATGCCTTGGCTTTTTCAAATGTCTTGAAGAATCGCTTTGCTTAAACTTCTTTTTCTGATGCCGGGATGCAGTGTCCTATACACCAGTTTATTTGGCCTCTTGTTGCTTGAAGGCAAGTCATCTCTTCAAAAAGTGATGGTACTCTGTTCAGAAGTTACTTTCTCAAAAGTCTCAAGACCTTCAGCACAGCAGCTGACCTGTAGAAACCCAGGGCAGAGGCAGGAGGAGGACAGTGCCCAGCTCCTTAGTTTTGCTAGAGCCTACTCCGTTAGGCTCTCTTAGAGTATAGAGCATATGCCAAGCATATGCTGCCTTGATATAGTGACAATCTGATAATGAATCCAATTGACAGGCTCTTATTGAACGTGGGTACTCAACAGGAACTGTTCTGAGTCAGATCTGTGAATTACAACACGACTTCACTTCTGTGGTTTGCCAGCAGAGAGGTCACTGCTCCCTTTTCCCCTATTACTACACACCCCCTGCTTTTGTTTCAAAGAGAAGCGTTCACTTGCCCAAGTGAATTAAGTAAATGTTCTCTTTCTTGGTAGAGGGTGTACTGTGAAACGCTAGGAGACTGCCAGCATCATTTTTATTACATCTGTCTTTCTGGGTGTCTGAGGGCTGCCTGTCTGGAGATGGTGTAGGATTGCTTGAACAGGAATAGATGTGCAACACAGGAGAAACAGCATATTAGCTGCTGGCAATAAAGATGTAGTTCCCTCAATGCTGATCAAAAAGCCCACTCACACCACTTCTGGGAAAGGAACTGGTGAGCATTAATAATATTGCTCCATCTATTTGGGCTATGGTAGCCTTATACAGTTATGTGAGCACTAAAGCTCTAGGTGCTGGTCAACAGTAAAGAAAACAATTGCGCTCTTCAAAAAAGGAACTAAAAGGGGACCTTGTCCTATGGACTTTGCACCCCAGGTATTTGAAACGATCAGAGTCTAGAAACAATGTAGGTACCGTAAGTAATATTAGGATTTTGAATGGAGTTAAATGACACTTCTTTAAATTACTTGAGTTCTCCACAAACTCCACAAAGAAGAAAACCAAACCCAAGCCAAACCAGTCTTTTAGCTCTCCTGAGAACATTTGGATAACATTTAGTGATTTTTTTTCAACCGAGAATATTTTGAGGAGAGCTAATTTTATAGATGAGAAAAGGAGGAGGCCATGTTAAGGGTGCTGGAAATGACTCTCCTACTTCATGAAATAGTTTTTGTCTGACTGGGCCTTTCCCAAGACAACTAATTGGCTGATGTTTTCTTCCATTAGATGGCAGTGGTGTGATATGTGGTTTCTCTGGACCCCCAAACTACAAGTTTTAATAAAATATTACAAATGGTTAAATTTTCTTAGTTTAGTTTCCAACTTCAGAGTCTCCAAGCTATAAATTTTTTATTCACAAAGAAGTTTGCAACTTATTGTCCAGTTTAAAGCAAAAGAGGGCTGGGACTTTCAAATAGAACCAAGTTAAATATTTTCAGAAAATGGGCAGTTATGTAGAATGGATGCTCAGTTGTCCTGCTACAAGAAACGTGGGATGGATTTCGTTTTGGTCCACCTGAAGTAACTACAGTTGCTTCTCTATGGTGGAACCAGCCAGAGCTTGTGCTGGTTTTGGCCAGCAAGGAGTTTGGGAGGGAGGTATAGGTATGAGAGTAGAGGTTCAAGCAGTAGGGAATGCTTGAAGAGAGGGATGGGAGTCATGGCAGCAAGTTGTAGCATCCCGCTTGGAATAGAATATGGGAAAGAAAGAAGGAGCTCACATGTATAAAACAACAGGCTTTCTTTATTTCATTGCATATAGAATGTTGTGTTTTATTCTAAACAAAGGAGAAAAAGAGTTGGGCATTTTTATACGATCTTTATAAAGATCTCTCAGGCACGTTCCTTTGCTGCTTGTGATATTAGTTGTGCTGTTGTTTTTTATTAACTTATTAAATATGGAGCAGTAAACACTATTTATTTTTAAATTAATTGGAATGGACTTGTTGCCCTTCATGGCTTTTTATTAATTGAATATTTTTGCTAAGCTGTCTGCTTTCAGAGCAAAGGTTGCAGTCAGGAGATGGGGGTCAATGGGACCTGCATTTAAATGCATGTTATCTCTATGTTAATTGCCTGCATATTTAACCAACCAAGCATGTCATTCTGCAGAATGTAAAGGTTTTTGTGGTCAGCCTTTAATCACAAAACAGCAAGAAAAAGATCTGAGTGACCTGGTTTGCCTGAGGTATCTTGGTTGCTCTTGTCAGTCACTTCAGCTCACAGTAAATTGCAGGGTAAATTCCACATAATTGATGGAAGGTATCTTTAGAAAAAGCCTGGAAACTGAGGGGAAAAAAATCTGTGCTCAATATTTTAGTGTTTAATTTTTATTTGTTGCACATTGTTTTAGTAATTTCCTTTTTAAATAGAAACATGTTTTACTGCTTGTATAGACAGTTATTAGAGAAGAAAGTAATGGAACAGACATTAAATATGCTTTGTGTTTTGGAGACACATACATATTTATCGAGTTGGGTGAATTTGAGTTCTTACATCAGAAAGAATTGCATAGCTCTGCCTATTTTCTTGGGTTTTTACTGCAGAAGTGGTAGAATTGTTACATGTAAAGGAGAGAGGTGTATGCTGTGCAACAAATCCTTCTGAGGCTGTTGGGATTAACAAACTTCTGCTGTGTTTTCACCAGTGTCTAGTAATGAGATTGAGGTTTTGGAACTTAAAAGTGTTTGAGATTGCTAGCTCTGTCAAATTTGCTTGAATGGAGTGGAGTCAGTCAGCTCAAAAGTTATGGGAAAGAAGGGTCTGACAGGAAAATATATGTAGATATTTCTACTGGATGTTCTTTGCCTTGCTTTCTGCTTCTATTGTAATAATTTCTGGAATTCAGTTTGCCTTTCTGAGCAAATAGGAAGTTGACACTTTTATGGACATTTCAAAGGGCATCATAATGTAAAGCCAGAATTTTCTCCCATGTGCATCACTACATTTATCTCTACTTAATTTTCTCTTCTGGTTTATTACCCAGTGGCTTACTTTAATAAGGTTCTTCTGCAGCTCTTCACAGATGCGATTCCTGTTTTGTCTCCTAAATAATCTTGTCACCTCACTGCTTAGCCTCTTCTTGTCAGTTGGAAGTGAGTTCTACAGTATGGGTCCTGGCAAAGTTCCTTGTAAAAGTCCACTGGTCCTGCACCCCCTTGTAAGAAAGATCATGCCCTCTACCCTCTGTTTTTATCTCTTAACCAACTGTTTACCCAAGAACTTTCCCTCTTAAGCTATGGCTGCTTAGTTTCCTAAGAAGTCTTTTGTGAGGGCCTTGTCAAATGTCTTTTGGAGATCTGAGCAGACTATATTAGCCAGATCACCCTTATCCACAGGCTTGTTGACCTTTTCAAAGTACTTCAATAGGTCTATGAGACAAACCTACAAAAGCCAGGTTAACTCTTTCAGCACAGTTTATTTCCATTGATTTTATTCTGTTTCTCTAATTTCTGGTGATGTGACATCAAGTTTACAGATCTTAATGTACCTGGATATTACCTGGGGTGTTTTCAGAATGTTGGGACCATGTGTGCCACCTCCCAGTCCTCAGGTACAAAGTCAGTTTTGGGAAAAAAAAACTGCACACCACTTCTTAGTGTGTGTAGTCAGTTATTGCATCCTGGAGCTCTTTTCAAACTGGGAGGGTGAATACCATCTGCTGTTGCAATTTGTTAGTGTTCACTTTTGTCAATTTGTCCTATAACCTTCTCTGTGGTCATTTAAAATTAAGAGCTGCATCTGTTCTCGGCTTCCTAAGCAGCTGCTCTCTGAAACAGCACCTAAAAATGTGATATTTGCATTACATCCCGTTTTGCCCAATCTGTGTAGGGATGATAAAAGTCCTCTATGAGCACTCCACTTACTGCTTTTCTGCATAATTCTGCATTTCAGTTCTTTCAGGTTATGTGTTACCCTCTTCCCTGCTTTGTCTGATCATTTCTACTCAACTGGCACAGCCTGTTCCATCTTTGCCATGTATGTTAGATCTTGGTGTTAAGATGATCCTCTCATTGCCTTCACAGCTCATTGCTTTCACAGTTTTTCTGTGACTGTTTTCTGACTGTAGTATGTATTTAAGTTCACCTATCTTATTTCTTAAGGCTTAAAACACTTAGGGAGCTGGTGATGTTTCAGTTGTGCTGTCAGCACTGCATTTGAGTGACTCCATGGTTACTTTGCATTACAGTATGTCCACTTAGCTTCTCCAGCCTGGTGTTTTATTTGCAAGAGGGATAGATCTAGTGATCACCACCTGATTTTCTCAAAGGTTACCAATTCCCCCATCTGCTTGCCTGGAGTGAGAGATTGTCATCATTCCAACCTGCTCCTTCCTTCTGGCTAGCTCCAAGTTCTAGAGGGACACTTTCAATGCAAGAGGATGCAATGTCAGCAGTTCTCAGTGGGAAAGATCCAGCACTGGATTACATCCTGCTTTACCACCTGAGTCCTGCCCTGAACTGGAAGCTGCCCTAATAGACCTGAACCTGCTGCCCTTGTGTGCAGCTCTCCCACGGGCAAAACATGGCAATGATAGTTGGCATATTAAATTGGTTAATTCCCACTTTAATTTCTTCTTCTGGACTATTTGATAGGGTTGTTCCTACCACTCCTTTCTTTCCAGGTAACCTATTTGACCTCTCCTCCTCTTGTTGCCCTAAAGACAAAAGCTAGAGTTTATTCCTTCTTCCATGCAGTCAAACTCATGCTTCTGTGGTCTCAGTTTAGTTCTTGGAAATGCTAAGGCTCTTCTTACTCGAAAGAGTATAGAGAAGGATTGGTGAGGAATGGAAGACACAGCATTTGAAAGAACATTCACAAAACCAGAACAAAATAAGGATGTCTATGAAGAAATCAGTGTCTGGTATTAGGCAAGGGAAAAAAAAATGCGTGCACAATGCTGGCAGCAAGAATAAGTTAGAGTAAACTGGCTGTGATTAAATATGGGTGAGAGTTTCTGACCACCAGAGCAGCCAAGTTTTGGTACTGAGGGTGGAACAAACTCAGTTTCTGTGACAGTGCGAGCTGTGGCACAAGCCTGCTTGAGAGTGGGGTCAGGATTCTTGCCCTGTTCATGCACCTGTTTCTCAGAGTTCCCTCAGTACTCTGAGTCTGGAGTCAGGCAAATATGTAAGATGTATTTTCATACAACTGCTTTAACAGTCTCAGTAGCTGCACCCCCACAAGGAGTACTGGGGAGGGAGCTGGGAGTCAGATTCCCTTTAGGACTGCTCTCCTTGGGGCCACTGTGGCTGGGTGCTCAGGGCTCTTGGGACTGTGACACTCCACCACACTATCTACAGCCCTTCTGAACAAATCTTTACCTGGAAGACAGCTTCTAGGGCAGCTCTTTGAAGAAAAAGCCTGGCTCTTGAGTTAAAATAGAGAGCAACTGTCTCACTCATCCTGAGCCAGCCTGACTGGCTGCATTGGGGTGCATGGGAGTGTGTGGGGGAAGCTCTGGTGGTTGGCTGAAATGCTTGGGAGCAGGAGCTGGAAGAGTGAAGTGTGGCTCTGTTACAGTTCATCTCCTTGCAAATTACCTATGTGTTTGCCAGTGTGAGGCCTAGGAAATGTCTCCAGGTTTGCACATTAAGAAAAAAACCCAAAACAAAAACACCTCCAAAATGGGTTTTGTCAAATTAACCTTCAAAAGCCCAGCAAGGTGAGCTTTCAATGTTCTGAAAGTGAGGATTAGGCAGAGGACTGGCTATGAAAAGTTCTTCTATTATTTTAAATGGAAGTTCTGACTGTCACTGAGTCATTTCATATTAATAAGGCTTGTAAGAAAATAGGATTTCAGATTACACTTTTAAAGCCCCCTGTTCCCACTGTGTTTTAGGGGAGAGTAGAAGCACATGTTACCCATAGGACTAAGTGAAACCAGAAATTTTGTTTTAATTTGGACAGTCTTTACTGACAGCTTCTGTGTTTGGCATTCCTGAAAGGGAGAAGAAGCGTGGAATGTAAAAGGAGAAAAAATTTCCAATCAACATTTGGTTTGAATTTACATAGAGCTTTAAAAAAGAATGAGAAAAAAGAAAAAAGGAAAAATTTAAATCAAAACAAAACAAAAAAACTTTATCCTCAGAAAAATTATCTGTTCTGTGGATCTTCCCTATGCCTTTCTTTCTATATGCTTCATCAGTAACTCTGCACTGTTATTTTATCCTGGTAAATAATGATTTAAATGGAGGGAACTTTGCAATACAGAAATGTTTGGATTGGCATATAGAAAATTGCACTTCATTATTTATATTACTTTTTAAAAATTTATTTAATAAATGGAATGAATACCTCCCCACCATTCCTTTTGAAAACAAAAATAAGATCTAATATTAGATAGGTTAGAAGATAGGTTATCTTCTCTCTTGTAGATATATCCAGAGATTGAAGGTCTAGTCTGTGCTATTCAAGACATTGTAAGAAAATATCTGAGTTAGGCTAAAGAAGGCCTTCAGTTCTAAAGCCTCAGTTGCCCTTTGCATAAAAGTGCTCTCAAGAAGCTTGTGATATATATGGAGATACATGTTATGAGTGTATGTGTGTTAAACTACTTTGTCAGGAGTTGATGTGTCAGTTCATCTCGTATAACACCTTGAATCATTATAATGCAGGAAGAAACGATTCCTGAGCATTTCAGTACAAGTTATACAAGACTCAATTCATAAATAATAATTAAAACTATAATTTTGGTCTGGTGATAAACTTTCCTAGAAAGAGTAGTTTAATTATCAAGATCGGCACTGACATTTGAAGTTGTCAGTAGGGTTCAACTCATTAATGTTTCCATTTTGCATGTGTCATTTACTCTGCTTTCTGAATTTCCTGAACGTAAGACAGGGCCACCTCAGGATGTGCACGCTTAATATTAGATACATGCTGAAGCACAATACTGAAGAAGGCTTTGAGTTTCACTAAAATCAATCTTCTTGATGCAACGTGTGTCAGCTCCTAGGCATCCTGGTGCTTCAAAGTTCATTTTAGGCCAAAGGATGCGTAAGCTCGCTATTACAGAACCCACAAATGCTGCCATTTATACTGAGCTCTGCACCTCGGTATTTTGTTTTATAGGACTCTTAGAAATATCACAGGCCTGAGGATATATTTGAAAAGCTTCCTCTCCCTTTCATGATGATGTAAAGGTGGTGTTCACGGGTCTGACGTGCTTGGAATGAATTTGACCACTACGGCTAGATTGCGTGTCCAAAATGTTATCTCCATTATTTCAATGAAACCATGGCTACGTGCTTAAGATGGTGGCAGCCTCAGGGAGTACGTATCCCACTCACTTGGAGAGGACATCGTACTCCTGGTATTTATGTTGGCTGGCCTGCATGCTTGTTTTAAACATATCCTGTTTGGATCTTTTGGATCACTTTTCAGATTCGGGGCTGAATCTTCAAATGTTTGTCAAGTACTCTCAAAAGTGAGATACTGAGGCTTACAATGTCTCAAAGTCTGTGGTACTTTTGGGAAATACATTGCTGCTCTTGGTAAGTGCTTGCTTGTTCTGCTTGCACTCCTACTTCTGAAGTTTGCACGTGCATCAGTTCCTGTGATTAAAATACATTTAGTGGATTACTTTGGTGCACAGTTCTGTAAACTCAAACATCTGTGTGTATGAGTGTAAATATTTCCTTTAATTATTAAATGAGGACTACTAGATGAGTAAAAACTTCTGGAAAGCTCAGAGTTAATGTAGAACTGAAGAGGACGTTTTTCTTTGCAAACTTCTGGGAGCAAAGAAGGTATTTTACACCAACTGGCAAAGAGCTTATAGGGCACACTTCCAAACCTTCAGAAAAAGTTTCCCACAAAGACTTTTTTTTCTTTTTTTTTTTAAGTCATGCTGCAGGAATTAAGTTGGAGATATCACTGACCGAAAGGACATTTTTTCTGAATGAGCCGAGAACCAAAGGAAATGACTCCGGGGTTTGAAATCCTTTTATTTCCTCTGTGGAAGATATCTGTGCAGCTGAAACGAACCATTCTGGCTGGCTCCAAGCCAAACTTTATGGGAACTGAGATTAGGAAGTTCTATGGTCAAAATAGCCATTGAACAAATTGCTTCCAGTGTAAAGCCTCAAATTTCCTGATAAAGCTACAGTGTTTAACCCTTCTTTTTCACTTGGGTGAACAGCCTGCCTCTTATTAGGCACAAACTGTTTATCCAGTTGTGGTCCCAGCAGTGCTCTCAGAATTGCCTGCAAGGGTTTTGCTGTTTTTTATTTTATGTGAGGTAGGCAAAGCAAACCCCAGAAAAAAGATATTAGAACAGTTTGGGGTGATGCTTCCCACTTAAGATAGCAGGAAAAATGCTATAAACAAGACATCACATTGCCAAGTGCAGTGTGTGGCATTTTCATCTTGCAGCCTTTTCTGAAGGGATGCTTTATTTTGTTTTATGATGGTGTTAGCTGGCTTGCTTGGCCTTCATGAACTAAATGAAGAGGCAGGAGCAATAGCAGCTGTTCCTCTGAACTGCACTATTGACTCCAGAAAGTGCTCAAAAGCAGAGTGCTGTGACTGGAGCACCAAGCCTGGCCTCTGAATGGTGTGGCATGGGCTCACTAATCTCCAGACAAAATTACCTGATTTAGAACTACAAAATGCTACAGTTTTGGTTATGAATTTCTTTTGCTGTTACCTTCCAGGCTGGAAGGCCTGGAAAGGTGGCAGAGAGAGCTAATGCTGGAATTGGGAGCAAAGACCAGGTGTGCTGATGTGTCCTTTACCCCACTGTGCTTGGAACAACATAGGGCCAGGAACTTCTGCCAACCAGCTACTTGTGCATATGCCTGTCTCTTTTCCACTTGGCAGTGCTTCCAAGCAGAGCTTGTGCCACGTGTGTAGGCTGTGTTTTGGGCAGTTCTTGAGGAGGATGTTGGTAATTGCCCTGTAGCCATGGAGCTGAGGCAGGATGTGGTCACCACCTCCGTCCCCACCAGCACTGTTTTGTTCCCCAAAGCGCGTGCCTTTGCGCGCACTTCGTGTTTCATGTGTTAACGCCCCTGCGCAACCTAAATTTAAAAGTCCTAAATCTTAGACAGGTGTTTCCATCATTTCACCTGAGAGACTAATTCCCGAAATAATAAAACTCATTATTAGTAAGTTTTTTTTCTTTATATTCAGCCTAAATTTTGCTTTCCTTAATTTAATCCCACTACTCTTCATTATCCTTCCTCCCCTACCTCTGGGCACCATGCTAATTAATTCATCTCCCTCTTTGGTTTTTGCTTCTTACCCTTCAATATTATAGTTCAATGTTAAAATGCACTTCTCTTTACTTGTATTTACTCAGCTCAGCAGATATATTTGAACTCCAGCAATGTTTCCTTGTAAAACTTTCTGCTGACCTCTATTCAATGTTACTGTTCATCAGTGAACAAACCCTCTGGTTTGTTTACAAATTGCTGGTATGAAACTGATCAGAACAAGATGCATTACCCCAGGTAAGTGTGTGAGTGACATTGTAAACTGGGATTTTATATATCAGTGCCTTTAAACCATTTTTGTTTGCTTTTTCTTGGGCTATGTTTTCAGCCCAAGAAATTTTTATTTCTTGTTGCTGCTGGTTTTTGTTTTTTTTTTTCTTTAAGGCAGATTGATTGTAGTTTTTTATGATCTGATATTAAATCAAACCAGACTGGCACTTAAATGTACTTAGGAAGTCCTATTTAATAAGTATTTAGGTCATAGGTGATTTTAATAATTTGATGATTTTTGCTATTTGATAAATACATGGGTGTCCTGGCATGAACCTTTCAAAAGTTTCAGCTTGCATGTCTCTCCTTTTCCATCAGTGCAATTTCTGGAATGATTTCTTAACATTTTGAGGCCCCTTCTTAACTATTTTACCCTTTGTTGGTTAAATAAGTATATTAGACTCTCTGTTCCTTAATGACATTCTATCTTATATTTGTACACAGCTATCACACCTGCCCTCCCTCATTTTTTCCCCTTGCTATTATCATCTGTGCCCTAGATATCAAATGTCAATTGTAGGTAAATTTTAACAACTCAATAATGAAACAAATGCTTTGTCTGTCATTAGTCATCTGAACCTTGACAAAAATATAATCTCTTCTCTTCCTTCCATGGGTATTAATAGTCTTGGACCCTACAAATGAACCTTTTGACCTTAAATACAGGACTTTTTCTTTACACCCTAAAAATATGTCTTTGGAGGCTCTAAATGAGGTACTACAAATCCAGAACATGAGGCTTTGAACTGTAAGTGAGATTTTACCCTGAAAGGAGGCTTTGTCCATACACAGGAGGCTTTCAAGGCAAGGAGCACAGTTTTGGGCTCCAAAAATTAGGATCTTAGCTGTAATAGAGAGCCTTTGAGGCTTGGAGGGGACCTTCCAACTCTCAAGAACTACCTGAAAGGAGATTTTAGTAAGGTGGAATCAGATGTTTCTTCTCAAGTAACAAGCAACAGGATGAGGGGAAACTGCCTCAAGTTGTGACAGGGAAGGTTTAGATAGAATGTTTGGAAACAAATTCTTTACTGAAAGAGTGTTCAGGTGTTGGAACAGGATGCCCAGGGCCGTGATTGAGTCACCATCTCTCGAGCTGTTAAAAAAACTGAGTGGATCTGGTGGTTGGGGACATGATTTAGTGGTGAACATTATGGTGCTGGGTTAATGGTGATCTCAGAGGACTTTTTCAACCTTAATGGTTCTATGAAAAAGGGCACTTTGGATAATTTATACATTTTATAGTCTGCACTCCCATTTCAAATGGAGCACACTACCATCACATATTACCAATCACCTTAAAAATAAGAAAAAAAGACCCTACCAAACCCAAGTAGGAAAAAGAAACAAACAAAACCAAGCCCAGCTGACATCCCAGCTGATGAGTAATTAAAGGCTGGAAAGTACATATCCTTGTCATTTGGCAAATATGGTACATTCTGCTACAAAAAGAAGGAATGATATGAGCTTTCCCTGAAAAGAATAAATCCTTTATTAGAAATTATGTCTGTTAGGTTACGTTGGCCAACTCCTTCTGCAAAAAGTACTGTAAATTATCATCTGAAAGTTCTTCAGGATTTCAAATTTTTATAGAATGAATAACAAAAAAATAATCTGATTTTCTGTCACCTGATGAAAGAGCAGATCCTCTCTGGACTGTGTTTCCATGATTGATTAGAAAAAAATGGCCAAGCTGTGTAAAAGCACTGATGATAGTACTTGGCCTGAGGAAAATTTCTGTAGGCCACTAATAAATGCAAAGCAGGAAAAGTAAGAATAAGGAGTACTCTGAAAGAATGCTCTGAATCCATGCATTTCAAGTCTTTATCTTGGAGATTATAGAAGGGTCCTAATGGATGTAACAGGAAGGTTGAGTAAGCTCAAGCTGGAGAACTGTCACCAAAATAATGGGCTACTGGTCACTTCAGAGTTAATAGTGGTTTTGCAGTGTTTCTATTTAAATGGATAAGCAATAGGACTAAATTATTAATAGTGAGAAATTTTATTCCTTATAAGAGTTTAATGAATTTAAGATCTCCTCACAGGTGGTCTATTAGTCTATTTTGAGATCCTTTCAAGGAAACTGAAGCTACCGGAGAAGGGAGGATGAGGTTGTCTTTTATCCACAGTCTCAGGGGGAAGTGTTGGCAAAGCTAGGATTAAACCCTTCTGAGTTTTCTTTGCTGTCTCATCTGCATCTTGCAAAACTCTTTACAACTCTCTCCAGGAGGCAGAGAAATTATAAAATCCATTTAGGCCAGAAAAAGTCTGCATTAATTGATGTAGTTAAGAAAACTAAAACAGGGAGTCATGGCAAGTGAAATAAAATTATTGAATGATAAAAATGAAGTCTACATTTTAGAATGCTGTGTAGTAAACCTGAGTTTCAAAAAGGACATTGCCCTTTTTTCATATTGCACAGTTGTAGGGAAACATAATGATTTCTGGCCATGCAAACTACTAGAAGTGCTGTGAAAATTCCAAATTTTTCTACTAAAAACATGTAGCAGTACACTTCATGCAAATTATAGCTACAGTGACTCATGAAAATAAAAATATAGCAGTAATGATGGATAAACAGTTGCAGATATGTTCCCATGCATATGCTCTTGAATTGATAATGACTTTATTGTGGCCATACATCATTGTGGTCCTTCTCCATTACTAGTTGAATGCAGTGAGTTTCACAGTTGTCATTGTTTATAGAAAGTACTATTTAGATTAGTGTGACACACATTGTAGTCTTGGAGGGAGGACAGTATTCCATCAGCATTTGCCATCAGAAAGCAGGAGTGTGTCATGGTACTTTGCTGTTTTAAGTTTAAACATGACAAGCTCAGCACTTTTTTTTTTTTTCTAGAGAGAATCAAGAGAACTGCTGAATGTAGTGTTACACGATGAAAGGCTTTTGATAGCTAAATAAAAATCAGACACTTGTATTTCCTTTTAGATGATTGACATGAATGTCAATGTTGTTCCTGGAAAGGCTTAAATATGTATGTGATGTAAGGACAGACATAAAATTTCTTATTTAAGTAAGCTTCTTTCTTGTGTAATTGTATCATTGAATTCTGAAGTAGTATTGCCATAGCAAATTGCTGTACATTCTTTGCTAATATTATAAATATGTTTTTGTAGCTCCAATCATTCTAAAAAGATGCCTTGTTTTAAACTGGACATTTCTGGATGGCTGAGCTTGAAATCTGTACTAAAATATCTGGTGAAGTATTGGTGCTTGTTCTTTTAAAGACATGGCAGTACATTTTTCTGATTTGTAAACATGTTGGAAAAACATTGAGTTTTCATTTGGACATTTGTTAGTAAAACAATAATTCTTTAAAGTGTTGATTTCATGGGTAGTTTAAATCACTCCATATGACTGTTTTGCTCATGGAAAATATAGTAGGTGTATAACTGTTGTGAATGAACACATGGGAAATATAAACTCTCTGGACCCATGAATATCTTCTTATTAGACCTATATTTCAAAAGTGCAGGTTTTGCAGTAATTCTTATCAGCCCATCTTTCATTTCTTGCCTTTTTTTTTTTTTTTTTTTTTGGTAAGTCTCAATCTGATTTTCTAATCTGTTGTTGCAAGCAAAGCTAACACGCAAATCCCATGGGTGCCTCTGTCCCCACATTTATAGCTTCTAAATTGCTGTTCCTCAACTGATAACTCTTTTCTTTAAACCAACCAGGCAGTGCTAATGCCAGTGGAAATCAAGAGTCATTCTTCCAATGTCATTAGTTAATACATTGCCATGAAACTTGTTTGGAAGAAGCAAGCCCTTGATGCTCAGAGGTGTAAGATTCTGCAGAAGGATTGAGGCAGGGCTGGTGCTGCCACCTTTCAAATAAAAGGATTAGAAGTGACAGCCAGCTCTTCTCTTGACTGACTTAAGCAATCGCTATCAAAATGATTATGGTCATGCTGCATTCAGTCATTTTGTGCTCTATATGCTAATACCAGTGATGGCATAGAGGAGAGGGTGTTTTATATGCACTGGGCTATGTAGTTGGGAATCTGCTAGTCACTTGTCTCCTGTGCTATTATTTCCGGTAATATTCTTCATCTTTAAGCTTATTCCAAATGTCTGAAGTACTGGGGAGAGGGGATGAAATTCTCCTTGCAGCACTCTGCACATTTGGCTTTTTTTTTTGGTTGTTTTTTTTTTTTTTTTTTTTGAGTGACAGGTTGCTTAACTTCTCTCTGCTTCAGTGTTTCCCCATATGGTATAAATGAAGATTATCTGTCTATCTTGGATTCTTCCATAGCTTGCATCACTGAGGTATCTGAGTGCCTCCCAGTCTTGGATGTATTTGATCTCCCAGGACCCCAGGATGTGGGAGATGTACTCTTAGTACCCTTTTACAGAATTTTAAAGAAAGCATGTGGCAGAGCAGGTTTTTGCAGGTCAGTGGTTGTTAGGAGACGTTTTTCCCTCTGACCATATATAATACCAGAGAAGGTGGAGGATCCTGAGAGTAACATTTACTTTTTTTATTATCCTCCTGGGTGAAGGTGTCAATTGGGTAGTTGAGTGGGCTAAGTAACTGTTGCCTCTCTTAGCCAGGGTTGGCCCTGCTTACATTATAACCAGGACAATCTTTCGGGAAATATGCTGTGACACTGTCTACACCACTGGTATTTCTCAGTAAAATGTAGTTATTCCTAATTGGATAAGAGCTGGGTGGCCAAAACTGGTGCTCACAGAATCACAGGATGGGTCAGGTTGGAAGGGACCACAGTGGGGTTATCTGGTCCAACCTCCCTGCTCAAGCAGGGCCATCCCAGAGCACATGGCACAGGATTCTGTCCAGGTGGTTTTTGAATATCTCTTTTGAGGGAGACTCCACAGCCTCTCTGGACAATCTGTTCTTTACTTGCACAGTAGAGAAGTTCTTCCTCATGTTTAGGTGGAGCTTCCTGTGCATCAGATTCTGCTCATTGCCTCTTGTCCTATTGCTGGGCACCACTGAGGAGAGCCTGGCTCCACCCTCTTGGCACATACCCTTTAGTTATTTATGTACATTGGTGAGGTCCTCTTTCAGTCATCTGTTCTCAAAACTGAACTGAGGGGCCCAGCTCCCTCAGACTGTTTTCATAAGGCAGATGCTGCAGTCCCAAGAAGCTTCAGTAATGTGTAGCCACTGTATTTACTGGGCTAAAGTAGACCAAGACCAGGGTATGAACATAACCTTTCTATCTGGGAAATAGTGCCCAGTGTAAGGATGGGAATATGACCAGGTTTTTGGTAAAATTTAAAACATAGTCTTGTGTTCAACATGAATTTAATAATAACATATACCACAAAGAGAATAAAGTAAGTGTCTTGAATTTCTTATGCAATACTGACATGTTCTGCTGCACCAGAGGGTGTTACAAACTTACAGGAAAGATTGCTGTCTTTGTGGTTGAAGCTGATGCCTTTCTTTCCCAAACAAATTATCTTGGGTATGTGTACATGGCAATAAGCTTGCCCTGATTCTCACAGCAAGCTGTGAAGCAGCTGGGGGGAAGAAGCCCCAAGGAAAGTAAGGACTGTCCTGAGAACTGCTGGAGATGTTCCCAGTTTTGTGGAGAAACAGGATCCAACTCGAGCTCAGCCTTGCAGCCCTATTTTTTTCCTTTAATCAGCAGATTACTAGGATAAACACATTTGTTTCAGGGACACTGCAAGACAGGACAAAATTCCAGTGCTAGCTGTGATCAAATGGCTTCCCAAACGCTATGTACAGAACTGTCGTTGGGAAGCAGAGATCTTAATTCAGTGTCACCAATGCCTTTTATTTCCTTAAATCATGGGAATGTTTCCGAACAGCCCTCCACATTTGTTTCTGTTTTCTCCAGCTCTCTCCTCTGCCAGCTGTCTCATCAGGCAACAGGTACTACCACTTGCTCTTTTTAGGACATGTATGTTTTTTGAAGATACCTGTACTTTCTTTCCATGGTTCAGGTTTACCCATACAATTGATCTGGACACACTATTTGGCTGTTTCAGGTATGTTCACATTTGCAGGGGCTATTTGCTTTGTGTTAGTGCCAAACATTCTCGTATGTGTGTTTGCATAAATATACTTATTTTGTTTTGGGTTTTTTTTGAGCCTAGGGGAGAGTCAGAGTTGCCCACTATATAGTACCTGAGGCTTCTGTCTGTTACTGTTGCATTGCCCAAAGTACATCCAAATAAAGTTCAGGGATTGCTATTTTTGTCCTTGCTCAGGGTGACACGCACACACATCTGCGCCTCCCGTGGTGTCTGTGCAGGGTGATCCCAGGGCATGGAAGGATGAGTTTTTTCAAGGCCCCAGTTTAGTCCAGAGGCTTTTCAATATGTGAGGTGTGAGCTGGTGCTCAGCCGTCATTTCCTCCCTCCTGCTAGAGCCAAGGACAAACTCCTATCTCTCAATACATTAAACCTGTCAATGTTTGACATAAGCAACAAAAAGATTGATGAATGGAATGTGAAGCAACTGGTTTTGAGGGTGTATTATTTTGTTATTGATAGGCCAACAGTTTTTTAACAACGAAACCTGTTTCAAAGGTGTCTGTTCAGTGGTTATTTAAGGTGTTTTAAAAAAGAGAAACAAGTTCTGTCATGAACACCCATTGGGACTTGTCCTGCAAGTGACTAGTTCTGTGCAAACCCATAAATTCCCATCATTAATTACTTCTAGTGGAGGTATTAAAAGGAGATTTGATACATGCATTTCCAGTAGTTTTATAAAAACATTTTTTCAGTAGCAGTAGAGCATTTGAAGGTCAGGTATCCAGTGTTCTGCTCTGAAGCATGACAGCACACTTGTCAGTATTTACCTGGGATTATAGCCAGAGCTCTGGGCACAGAAGGATCTTCTTAGATACCACGGAGTTTCTCTGTTGATCTGGATCCTACTCCTTACTCTGCAGAAATGAATACTCAGCCACCTTCTAGGTGTCTGCTTCTGGTTCCCCTCTTTCTAATGCCTGTCCTCATGAAATTCTGAAAAATCTCCTTCCCTTCATAAAAGGCCTTCTTAAATCACAGCCTAAGGTTTTTTGTTTGTTTATTACTTTATTGTATTTTTTGGTACCTGGAATGATCTTTCAGCCATCTGCCTTTGAATAAGGCTTATATTTTCTAATCATTTTATATTCTATTTTTATCTGAAACAGTGCAAAGAGCTGAAACTGTGGGACTACTGATGAACATATCAGAGGAGGTTGTTCTTGGCTATCAAGTCTCTTTAAATATCTTCTCTTATAAGCGGCAATAATTAATAATTATGAAAATCTATTTTCTAATTATTTATTTGGCAGGAAGCTTTTTCTAGGAAGATAAGTAAATACCAAAGGAACAGTGGGTTGAAAAATATTGTGCAAAGTTTATGTAAACAAATTATGTTAAGATAAACAAAAAAAAATCCAGAATGTGGGCTTTTGGCTCTTGATTAATGTGCTTTTCCGGTGTTTTGCTGGACAGGATCACTCAGTTACACCATGCTGAGTATAAAACCCTTCTAAGGCTTTGTGCATCTGTTTCTGGAACTCTCTCACCCAAGATATGTTTTCATTTAAAAATCCTAATGTGTATCAGTAAGTGCAATGGGCAAGTAAGTCTTGATGTAACCTTGAGGTCATTGGAAATACACCAGAGAAGACTTTGGTCCCAGCGTCTCTTCTCTTACAGATGGCCACCCAAGTGCAGTAGCAGTGTATTCATAAGCATGGATGTTTGTTTTCGTCTATTTTTTAGGGTAAGCTTAACACTTGTTGAACTCACATATCTGTTGTGTGACAGACAGGCCAAAAGCTCTGTGTTCAAAGGTGGTGTAGGAAATGAAGAAGGATCATATCCTGGTTCATAGCACAGGGCAAATCAATTCCTGCTTTCTCTAACATTAAAAGAGAAAGCCAGTTGTTATTTTTGTCAAGTTTCAGGACTATAATCTGAAACTTACACATAGTTGTGGCCCTTAGAATCATCAGACATGGAGTTCATATGGAAAGATTTCTATATCATTTTGTTTTAATCCTCAGACTTAGTGTTTTGTCTCTAGATTCTAGACTGCAACAAGAACCCGCTTTGTGTCAAAAATAAACAGGGTTAAACCTCAGGGAAAGAAGAGACTCCAGTGACTAAATCAAGATGCCATAATTACATATGTCAAATACATATGTTTAGTAGGTTTTTGGTTTTGGGATCCAGACTCTGGTGACAAGGATAACATAGTGGTTATTTATCAGCATTAGCCCCAAATACTCTGTTAGGCTTACATCCCACATTAAAGTAACTTGTGGATTTGCATTTTCAGCGTATTTTGAGTGTTTGTTTCAGTTCTTTAGCCGTGCAGTGTTTCAGCTATCCTGAAATAACACATGGATAACAGCTGTAGGAAATCATGCAAAAGTTTTATTAAGCACTATACTCTGAAATTGCCTTTTTCCACTACAAATGCGCTGACATCTGGGTCATATCTTC
This sequence comes from Phylloscopus trochilus trochilus, assembly GCA_016584745.2. Taxonomy (NCBI): domain Eukaryota; kingdom Metazoa; phylum Chordata; class Aves; order Passeriformes; family Phylloscopidae; genus Phylloscopus; species Phylloscopus trochilus. Next base: position 40,530,574 of record WQNJ02000546.1, read on the forward strand.
TGGTTAATTCCAATGTGCCTGACAGTGCAACACAGGAACAAATGAGGGAAACAACACAGAATGCACAAAAGAAGGAAACAGCAAATCAGTGTTCCTTGTGTTTCAGATACTGTACTCCAGAATATCTTTCAGATTTTCCTAATAAATCAATCCAAAGTTCTGAATTCTAGAGGGGATGACTATGAAAATCCTATGACAGAGCTGGCTACTGCTATAATGAAGTTTTGAAGTTTATTATTATAATGAAGTAATGAAATTTATTATTTTCCACTGGTCAAGACTGCAGAAATTTATGTCCAGAAGGTAGAAGCAGGTGTCCTCCACAGATCTTGTTACTGAGCAGTGAAAATAAAAAAAAAGGGGTCAGAAACCATTTTCAAGTTTTCTGCAACCTTTTACAGTGAGAGATGGTCATAATTTCAAACAGACTGTAACAGACAGCAACAGAAAGTGCCAGCTGTGTAGTAGCTGACTGTCTGGATAGCCTAAAATTTATATCTATGCAATTTTTTTTTTCTTTGTAAAATTGAGATTTGTATATCCACATGATACATAAGCTTTTGAACACTGTCTTTTAATTCACAGAGGTTAACATGAGAAAAATGATGGTATCCTTAGAAGTGAAAAAATACTGCAATGAAATATGCAGTCTTTCTTTGCTAGTAGTTTAATATGTATAACTTTTCATTAGTTACAAAACGTATTTATTACAGGCTTCAAATTATCAATGACTTCTCGGTAGTATAAACCTGTTGTGAGACATATTCCTTGTAATAGTAGCATAAATTCTGCAGTTCCAAGTGAGATTAAAATAAAGCTAGATAAAAATAATATGTGTAGAAAATATGGCTGGGAAGAATTTATGTAGTCCATCCACCTGATTTTAAGGCAGGCTGATTTGTTTTCTACAGTTATTCCTACCATCTTGTCCCCAGAAAGTTCCATGGCTGGGATTCCTAAATATTAGTAGGCAATGCATACTATGCTTACCCACAGGCTTTGGGGTTTGTATTGACACCCAATCTGTTTTCCTTTCTGTGTTTTAGGCTACTGTTTCCAATGAACAAGGAAACATAGTTTTATCTTTATACCTTGCAGCACCTGTCAGTTTGCCAGATTACTGTCATACTGTCTCTGCTCTGCCTTGTCCAGCAACTGGAGCCTGAGTTTTTCAGTCTTTCCTCTTAGCTCATAATAGCCAACCTTGTAATTAATTTTTGGTCTACTCTGGACTTTCCTAGTTGGTCATGAAATGTGGCTTTCAGAAAAGGGCACAAACCTCCAAACAAAATAGTGGAAAGGTTATTGTAGTTGGTGTTTGTAACACCTTCCTGTTCATTCATTCATTGCAGTAAGGTCTGCTCTTTGGTGCTTGGATGGCATTGGTCACTTGCTAGCACTGTTAACTCCAGCACATATTTTTCAGAGCTGTTGCCAGGCAGTCATTCCCCTTCTTAGTTAAAACTATGTCCCTAGTATGACCTAAGCATCATATTAAATTACTTTTGTTGCAAAATCTCTTCTTACCACTTTTTTTTTTTTTTTTTTTTTTTTTTTTTTTTTTTTTTTTTTTTTTTTTTGTTCTTGCTCTTTATATGGTGAAGTCAACAAAGGAGGGGGAGAGGGAGTGAGTGACAACTCATATGTGCAGGTTACTGTGAAGCAGCAAGTTCTTGCATGCTCCTCAGGGACTGTTCAGGTTCACACACATCTCAGGACATTGGGGTAAAAGCACATTATTTACCAGAGAGATTACTTTCAGCAAAGAAGCAACAAGCTGCTTTGCATTTTTTATAGAGTGAGAACTTGCCAAGGGGGTAGCAAAACAGATGATGGATAGTGATTTGTTCCTATATTGCTACTTTGGTTTCATCCTGACCTATAAGAAAAAATAATTAACAACATTTTAAATATGAAGGCTTTTATAAGCATAACTTATAATGTAGTGGAAAAGTCTCCTAATTGAAACTAGGAATTGTATTGCTGAATTTAAAATTGTGAATTATTTTTATTCTTTCTATTTATTAGTAATACTTTTTGAGCCAACTGACTTCAGAGCACTCAGAAATTTTCTGGCAGTAAGGAAATAGAATCTTTCTGTTTTTAATAATTCAGTTGAAATTTTTAGTCATCCAGTTAAAATTACATGGAGAGGAATACACAGTCCTGTTCTAGAAAGTCATATTTGTGCTAAATCTCATTTTAAGGATGTTTTTTTTCCTTATGTGCAAAAGAAATTCATAACCTTTTTTAAAAAGGGTGAGGGGGAAGAGGAAGAAGACACATCCACTTGAGTTCCCCAAAGCTACATACAGTAAAATTGCAGGGATGGCTACAGAGAAATCTTCCCACACAAGACACATTTACATGTCCTTTGTATGCACAAAGGCTATTTCAAGTGAGGAAACGGACTTGGTTTTGAGCACTTGAGCTCCAAGTCCTACTTCAGAGATTTTTCAGTGAAAAACATCTTCTGGTACTTGCAATGCACCCGGTTTGGCTGCCTGCAAGCTTCTCCTTCTCACAGCAGTTAACTCAGAAGTGCTCATGGAACTCGTCGGGTCTACTCATACTTAGTATGTCGTGGTGTCTGTCAGTGCACATACAGACATTCTGGAAATGCCATTATTTTCTATCCATGTGTGGGTTTAATGGGATTTCCAACTAGTTCAAGAGCTCATTTTTCCAAGATGCTGAGAGAAACATGAACTCACTCAAACAGTGGCTCTGGATTGCTTTACCTGAGCTTTTTGCATTGGTTCATAATCTATTGATGTGCAGTATGAAGCAGTGGACAGTATCTAAGGAGAGAATAAGAATATCCTTTAATCGAGTAAAAAGTCAATAAAACACATTTTTAAAATGAGCCTGAAGGCACAAGCTATTTTTCATAAGCTTGGCTCTTTCTTTTTCAGTCCTCTTTTCTCTCCAGTCAGGTTTTGTTATTAAGTACTGTGGCTTTTTAATCAAAGCCCACAGTTACCCGGAGTACATTTTTATGCTGGCTCTGCCCCAAGTGCAGGCTGCCGAGGCTGCACATCGACAGAGAGCCCAGAGAAGCGTTCCTCAACTTGGACCTTTTGTCCCAGCTTACTTCCTGTTGACCGGCGAGTGGCCCTTTGCCTGGCTTCTTGTCAGGTTGTTCACACAGAGGAGAGTTCAGTGTTTCTAAGGGCAGTGAAATCTTGAAGCAGACTAAAACTCGTGTGTGATGCTCTTGGAGCAGGAATACCAGCTTTTCCCTTTGTGGCTTTGCTAAAGGACAAAGGTCGCAAGGACGAGATAGAGCGGTTTGGTATGCTGGGGTGTAATTACACTCCTGCTAGGGAAGCACAGCACAAGATATTTACTGGCTGACTGTTCTCCTTAATGGCAGTGTTGAATCTCTGACCATGTGTAAAGCCTCGTGAAAACGTGCTATTACTTGTCAGAAAACAATTTTAATACGGTTGCTTCAGTTCTGTTGCAGTATGTCCAGCCTAAGCACGGCCTTCAGGAGCTGGAGGAAAGAACTGTATTTGGACATGTCCTTTGATGCAAAGCCTGTAGTAGGATGTGTTTGTTATATTACCTGTAATATCTCATTGTCTAGCTCCTTTCTTCTGCTACATGCATGTATCATACATATGCTTATGTGCACATATAAGTGCATATAATAACTTTAGTGTTTATTGCAGGAATAAATATACAGCTGTAGCTGCAGCAGTACAGTGATCAAACAGGGAGCCCTGAAAAAGTCATTGGTGCCCCAAAGTTTTTCAGTTATCTGAACTGGACTGCAGAAAGTCACTGCTACTCCCTGCGAGTGTTACGGGATTTTTCTTGCTTTTTTAGTGCTTGTGGCAGGGAGGAAAAGTATTGTAGTGAAAACCTCTCTGCTCAGGCAACCCTCCTGGCACACCAGCATTTTACTGCTGTCCTGAGCTACAGGGGATTGATGTAAGTAGGAGATTCCTTAACTACCTGGCCTGGAGGATGATGCAAGAGAGTAAGATGCAGGCTTACAGAATTAAATGAAGAAAAGAAAAATGAGGCTGAACATCCAAACCCCACTTTTGGAGAGCAAGCTTGTGTCACAGGCTGCTGAGGGCAGTGGCCAGGCACTGCTGTGAGTCACCTCACTGAACACCACAGGGCATGAGACACAAATACCTGTTTATACAGGCAGGGGTGGGAAGAATTAACCCTGCATTTTCCATGCCAAGAGCTCAGTGTGCTGAATAAAGATCAATCTAGGTTCAAAAAATGTTGAAGAGCTTTTTGTGTATTTGTGCCTGTGATTTTGAAGATTGAAAGCTTAGCCTTTTCAGTGATTTTTGAGGATACATCCAGGTAAAATTTGGTAGGGAGGAGCTTGCTCGTATGAGGTTTTAATAGGAAGCTGGCTCAGAACAATACAGAAGTAGGTTATGAGTCTTAGTGTGTGTCTCTCTCTCATTCCTCATTTCTGTGTCTGCATTCCTGAGGGACTCCTTCATATCACGAAGCCCATTTGACTTATGACCTAAGACAGATTTCTTTTCCCAGCTCAACAGAGGTGAAAGACTAGGGCAGTGTCCCCACAACCAACCTAGCTTCCACATTGTTTTCCAATCTGAAACGTTTCAGTACTTGCAGATAATTTTTGAGTGTCAACACACTGCTTCCAATGGCTGGAGGGTAAAGGGAAATTGTGAGGTTAATTAAACATTTCCAAAAAATTGCAAAAAACCCATAAATAATTATCAGTAGTAAACATTTTAAAAAATTAAGGGAAAACAAATCTGGTCATATTTCTAATTTTAGAATGCCATTATTTGTTCCTATTATTTATCAATACAATTTAATTTATTGCTGGCATTTTTCCCTTCTATACATTCCTAATGTTTTTGTACTCTTAATAGCATACCTTTTGAATTATCATAAAGGAAGAGAAGTAATGCTTTATACTTATGGGAACAAACATTGTTAAATTTGGAAAATTAAAATTTCTTAATTTTTTTCTCTTGTACTTTTTAACTGTGTTTGTTCCAAAAAAACTTTTCCCCTTTGTAAAATGCTTTTATTTTAATAAATAGCTGAACTTATTACACATGGAAAATTATCCAACTCCCATATGTTAGGACTCAAGAACCATCATTTTTTGGAGCCAGACCACCTATCAATGCATTTATGTCTCTAATTTTCATGTCATCTTTATGGTTTTGGCATGGAAAGCCAGAAAAATTAGTCTCCTTTAATCCATTTTTTCCCTCAGCTTCTAAGGTTTTAGGTGCCTGAGAATCCCTTTGAAACCTGCATCTTGGTCGGTAAAGTTATGCAGCTAATGGGTCACATGTAGTAAAAAAAGACCAAATTGCTCTAAAAATACAGAGGTTAAAAAAAACGAGGGGATTGGCTTGTGAAATGGAAGACAAAAGAAGGCTATGTATGTGTTCACTGGAAACTCCTTGTGTCTTTGGGCAAGACCAGGGGGCACCAGTGTTGGCTGCAAACTGAGAACGTGGAAGGACTGTTCAGAGGTTGAGTATTAGAAGGCTTCTTTGACATTTGTCCCTTTTTGAAGGACCACAAAGGGAACACAATGATATCATAAGTGCAGGCAGCCTTCAGCTGGGCCGCAGTGTCACAGTATTGAAAGGCTGGTAAGAAATGAATGAGCAAAGCACGCTCACGCTGCTGGCATGAGGGGCACAAAGCCACCGGCTCCCAAGTGGCTGAAAGGATAAACACTCCATTTGCACACACAAAGAGAATGTTTCCTTGACAAGACAAGCTGAATTATACCCAGGGAAAATTCCACATGCCTGTAGAAAAGAAATAAAAATCAATATACTGTTTCAAAATACTTTTTTATTCCCTGCTTTCAGTGACTTCTGTAAGCTGCATGTCTGCTGCCTGGCTTCCAAGTCCAAGCAGCAGTGATACATTAAATAACTGTGTTTTCTTAAAAACAGTCTGTTTTCTTTTTGACTGAAGTGCAATGTTGAAGAATCCACTGGCAATTGTATTAAATCAGTTGGTTTTTTATTGGATGTCATTGGTGAAAGAAGAAATATGCAGTACAGATGTGCACTTGAGTGCTCAGGGAGACAACTTTAGGTGATAGGATGTTGATCACATTGCTTGGCCTTTTGAGCCAGTTCAAAACATCTGTGCAGCTCAGCTGAGTTGTGTTTTTTACTGTTTGGATAGCAAAGCCCATGCGTCAATACAGAGTTTGAACTAATGAAAGGACTATTATCATGGCTTGGGCCATTCCCAAGCATAAATGTTCTTGTATGTAAAGATTTTATTTACAAGTAAGTGTAGTTGCAGATAGACCTCACAAAGATAAGACCCTCGGACTCAAGCCCCAAATCTCTGCAACATTTTTTAAATCCAAATAATCGCCTTTTTTTCGCCAGTTACTATATTAGCAGGCTGCGTCAGCTGCAACAACACTTCCATGAATATTTTTAAAGTTAGAAATAATCTTCTTGCCTAGTACTTTCTTTCCTATATCCTTTTGGAGTGCTGTTTCAATAAGGCTTTTTTTTTTTTTTAATACTCTTGATGAAACTGGGGTTTTCCATCTGTTAAATGTTTTTGAGGATTTCTTCATCTACTCTGGATTGGGGTGAACTCACGATTTTAAAAAATGGAGGCAGGGGAGAAGAGAGTAGGGGAAGAAACAGAAGCTTTTTCAAATCTGAAGGAAAGCTTTTATGAACAAAAGTATGTTTTCCAACTGTTGGTCTAATAAAATGTATTTTGTCTGTACCTGTGCTTCTCCTGTTCTTAGCTTGGCACTGTTAATAGTAACCACGGAAAGAAACGCCCCATCCAGACAGCTGGCTGAGAGGTGAAAAGCTCAGCTGGAGCTCCGGGTCTGAATCAGCACCCAGCCTGACCCCTTCCACCCCCACTGAGGGTGTCCTGACCCTCAGGCTGCTCTGCCTTCCTTAGCTCTGTCACAGCTTTTAGTAGAAATTATGATGTGGAGGTGAAAGGTCTATGGAAACCATGATTTTGTTTTGTGTTAATTTTAATAGATTGGGGTATTTTTCAATGGAAAACTATTTGTTTGGCAACTTCCCAGCCCGTTCTGATGTTGAGCCTACAGCATTTGTATCTGCCTTAGGAACAAGTTGCAGAGAAAAGTATTAATGACTTGGAGAGTCAAAGTGTTGGGTTATGTAGCCCAGGACAGTGAACACGCCTGTGAGCAGGACTGCTTGCAGACTACTCTTGGTCAGAGGAAAGCCTGAAGCAGTTTGGCGTAGTTTGTACTGGCACTAAGGCTGAAAGACTAGAAATAATCAGAGCAGTGAGGAGTTTGCTAGTCTGGCCTAGAAGTTAAATTTAATCAGAAGAAGCATCCAACTTTCAGACATGAATTGACCACCAGCACACAGCTGTAACTGTGTGGAACATTGCAAGGTATTGGCTTGTATGTGGGAAGCAGAAGTGAAATCCTTGCAGGCAGGAGCAGGTAGGAAGACATCATAGTAAGATGTGGGAAAGCCTTTGATTTAGAAACTAAATACCTACAGTAAGTAGTATAAACACTGTAAGACATAAGGTTTATGACTGATAAGAGGATTAAAACATTGCTCTGACATTAGACGTTATGCACCTCCCATCCGCTCCCCTTAGATGAAAGTCCCTCTTTAAGCTGAGACATTTTGGTGGTTACCAGATGAACATTAAGAGGAACATGCTGCCAAATGTTAACTCTAAATTAAGATGTTTGTATATTAAGTGATTATCTCTTTAGGCGTATGCTCCCAAATGGATATCTATAGAGAATCTTTTATAAATAATTCTTTCAGAAAATTATAATGATAAAGTGACTTGTAAGGAAAAGCAGCCGAGGACTCATTCCCTGTTGTGATGCCTTATTTATTCTGAAGTGTATAAACAAATGGTGTTATGACTAATTCTCTGGCATACCAACATACAGATTCTACCTTTGACATACAAATTTGACCAAGACTTTCTTTTTTTCTATTTTTGCTAAGTCTATATAAAATTTCTTCCTGCTTATCTAGAAAAGTCATCACAGGATCATAGTTAAAGCTGTATATAAATGATCATTAACTGGAGTTTCTAGAGACTGGCTTTTTAAATTTTTATTCTAAGTTATCTTTCACATCCTTCTGTGCAAAGCAGAATGCCATGTTGTGATTGATCTGTCTCTATAAACCACTGCATATTCTGCAATATCTCTGCTTTCTTTAGTTCTGAGTCATCAGGCTTTCTGAGAATACCTTGGATGAAATGTTGAAATGGAACATTCACACAGCCTGTATGAGTGCTACATGTTTTCTTGGGTTGAAGGTATGGTAGGGTAGCAGTTGTTATCTGTTCCAGCAGTTCTCTCAAAACTGCTTCCATTCTTTTAGAGTACCTCTTGTCAGTGCTGTCAGAGACTCCCCCCTTCTGATACAAAAGAGCTATCAAAGGTCTCCTGTCTGACTTCTAGCCTGACAGGATATAGCCACAAGATTCTGTGATGTACCATTGCTCCATTTTAATTTTCTATAAATAAGTGGGAACATAAAGATATCCTTAAGACTGAGATAAAGCTACTTTTTCTAACAATAGCTTAGATGTGCATTTTTAAAAGCTCCGGTTTCTAGAGCTGAAGACACAAACCCTCAGAATCCAATTTTAGCTGCATCACTCTAAATTAGAATAATCTCTCATATCCTCAGTGTTCTCCAGGTAAATATTAAGACCAGAATCTGGTCAGTAGACTTCAATTTGAAATCTTTAGCCTGGTGACAATTTAATTGCAAGTAGATAAGCTCTGATTACCCATCAGGCTTCAAGCAAAGATTCACAGTTTTCATCACTTTTGCTAAGATATTTGCTCTGTGTCATTGTCTAGACTCTGTGAACAGTTATAATACAAATAGCATGTTAATTAATATTGTTTAAAAAAAAAAGGGATGACAAATCTGGTGCCTTAAATGAAAATAATTTAAAGGGCATAGGAGGACAAAACTGTCATCAAACCTAAGTGCATAGATAACCATAGCAGTGCTGTTTAGATAACATAGTTATGAAATTTCAAAGCTAAACTTGGCAGGTTCATGCGGTCTACTTAAATGGTAGAATAACGTCACATTTTACATGTATAGTTGATGCTAATGCATGAATTTTGGCAATTTCCAGAACGCTTTTTACGATCAGAAAATGTGTTTTGCCTGTCTTACTGGTTGCACAAGATGACTTTAAAGTGCTTCTAGTCTGGTGCAATAACATTAGTCCTTTGTGTAGCACAGTGTCCTACAGCGAGCGTAATGACAGTGCAGTTATCATAGCTGTTAACAAATGGGCCTTAATGGTTGCTTCAGTCTTTATGACTCAGGAGAGACCCTTTAAAAATTGTACTGTAAACTCATTAGACGTAATTTGAATTTGGAAGTTCTAGAAATAGATGCTAGTGGATAGACTTTGTTGATGGTCATAGAGCAAAACAATTAATCCCTAGTTTATATATCCCGGTGGGTTGGTTTTTTGTTTGTTGATACCTAGCTTGTTCATATTTCTTTCTCTGAAGACTGGTTATGGTGTCGTGGGATTGTTTTGTTGTTTTGTTTGTTTGGCTTTTTTTAATGGAGGCAGTAAAAAAGAAAATCTACTTTTTTTGTGTCAGTCCAGGTTAGAGAAGTTTAAAACCTGGTTTTCAGTACTGCTCCCTACATCCCTCAGCTGTCCTGATAAGCTGTGCTCTTTCACAGATGTGAGGCAGACTGGTATAAACAGCTGTCCTCCTAGTGAAAAATCAAAGCATTAGATCAGTGTTGATGTCATTTTTATTTATTTTTTTCTCTTGAATGCTAGTAAATAGTGGTTGAAGTTCATGTGAACAAGAATGTTTAGAACAGTATGTCTTAACTGCCTGACTCTCAACATGAGGCAATGTGTAATTCACATAAACCTTCTGCAGAAATTTCTGGATCACATACCAAATGAAGTGCTGGCCTTGTAGCACAGAGACCCTGATTGAAGTCCAGCTCGCAGTTCCACACAGGCTCCTTTTTTTCCAGGGTAGAGCTCTTTCCAAAATCACAAGTGAGTAGTTAGATGATGTTTGGCTCATCAGCTGTTCAGTCTTATGACAGAAAAATAGTTCCTTTCCAGCATTCGCTGTTCTTCTGAATGGAGTGGCTCAGCAGAGTCACCCAGCTTTGATAGCAACCAAAAGCATCCCTTGGCCAAGGCCATTAAAATGTTCTTTGTGCAGTACGCAGGGTATCGCCGCGATGAGCCGCGTACAGGCACGTGAACCAAGGGCTGGGCGTGAGCTACTAACCAGGCAAAACAAAATCAAATTCAGATTTGGAGCACTGTATAGGTGAAAGCCAGCAATGTCTCCTGCTCCAGCAGTGATTTATGACACTTCCTCAAATATGAAACATCTGGGAAGAGAGATTGATAAAGTCCCTTTTAGAAAGTGGATGCAACAGGATGGCAGAGAAGGGTGGTACATATGAAAACTGCCAAAATCTTGTATGAGTTCATTCCAGCTCTAAAAAAAACAAACAAATAAATAAATGTTTCTTCCCCGCTCCTTAGCCAAGCATAGGGTAATGCTCCTGATGGATAAGTTCGTTATTTTATTTTTCCCAGATAATGAGTCTCATTTGGATTAATCCTATGGCAAAGCAATGCACCAAATTAGAGCCCCAGCTCCTGCCTGTTCTCTTATGTCATTATTTCTGCACACCCATTGTTTTGCCACATAGTACATTTTATTTGGTGTAGTGAGCCTTTCTGTTATGATACTTGCTGATATGGAACATATGATATTGTGACTAGTCCACGTTTTCTGTCATATTTCGCTAGCATAACCTTGCAAGCGGTATGAAAGGCTTTTACACCTGTCAGAAAGGCTTACTTAACTCATATGTTAGAGCTACTGCAAAACCGTCTTGCAGAAATGAGCTGCAAATTCAAAGCAGCATATTGAATTTTTTAATTTATTTATTCACAGCACAGGTCAATTAATTTATTTCACAGTGATGTAATATTTAGTGTTTGAAAAAAAATAGATAAAGCAGGGGTGAGAAGCTGTTCTCTGATCAGCTGAGCAAAACAGCAAATGTTTTCCCTGTTTGCAGCAAATACAATGCATGTCATATGCATAATAGTATCCAGTGAATAATAGGCATTCTTGCTGAAATGGTTTGGACTGTATTGTTTTTCCTGTCAGCAGAAGATTCCTTAACATTCCTTATTAAAAGGCACAGTACAATTAAACAAACAAATAACTCTTTCCCAGACGGGAAAAATAAATAACCTTTCTGGGCCTCCCAAGCTGAAATTGTCATGCATATTTTATCCATAGTTGATTGAGACATGAAATATATCTCCTTTTTTGCTCTGCAAGACTTCACAATGTGGGCCCCAAGTGTAGTGCAAGCCTTTCTTCTACAATATAATGCAAATAATCAATGATTATCACAGTGTCATTTTTTTTGTCATCTTTTAAAATAGCACTCAAAGAGATAGCATTATGTGCTTAGTCAGGTTTGTTTATTCCTGTTCCTCAAGCTTCATCTTTTGCCAAACCCGAACATGAAAAATGAAAACCACCAACAAATCAAAAATTATTAGGAAAATAAACTCTTGAGTTTGACTTTGAGATGAGTCACCAATACCAAGTAACCTCAGATAAAAGAACTACCAACAGTAGAAACCCAGGATTTGTTTTTATAGCAAGAAAGCCCCAGAAATGCTTGTAGGTCCAGTGATATATTCTGTGGAGTATAGACAGTAGTGGAGTAAGGACAATAAATGTATGTAGATGATGTACTTTAACTGGAATACATCCTGTGATCTCAGACAGTAACTCACTCTTGGACACCCCATGCCTGGTCTCAGTGCATTTTGTCTATCAGGACTCATAGATTATCTCTTCCTGATGAAAATAAATGCCAAAGGAGAGATACCCTTGTATGTTCCCCAGCTGCATGGTGGTTGATGGTAAGACTTTGTTCTTAGCAAATGAACTAGGTATTTTCATCTTGTTTTTAAAATAAATCACAGATCTATCTTTCAAGGGTATTGTTGTATGCCAGTTTGTTGAGGGAAAGAGGAAATGTATTGCAGTCTTGAATATTGGATTTGACAGACAGATTTTGAGTTTGTTTGAGTAAGTGCTTAACACCTTGCTGATAGGTCTTTGTGAATATCCCTCTTAACGTACATGCCAGTGCCAATATGTGTGAATTCTGCCGTGTTTTCTGGTTTATAAGTTCTTTTGTGATTTGTGTTTTTTGTTAACTTACCATTTGCAGCATCTTCATGTTATCATTACTGGGTATGAAGTTCTGAGACATGTACGTGATAGTTGAACTGTGACTTTGCTATTTTGGCATTGAATACCAAACTTTGGCCTCACGCTAAAAAGGGTATGCTAATTTTAGACAGTACCCACTTATCCATTCCTCATGTCAAAATCTGTGTCAGTGTCCTGCAGAAGGCAAACAACATATTTTGCTCCCGTGCCCTTATTGTTTCACTTTGATAGCTCATGTTATGGCTTGTCATTATTTTTAAAGGAATCCGTGGCATATAAAGATGCGGTGGTGCTACAAGGAAGCAAATTTAACAACAGCAGTGGCCACAATGTCTCTGTTACTCATGGCAGAGTCCCTTAGGGAACCTACATTTTTTGGTGCTATGGCTGACAAGGTGTTGGGATGAGCTGGAAGGAGGCTACTACTGGGGTAGGGCAAAGTCTAAGGGAACTCTTTTCATATTGTCTTTCAAGACCTGAAAAACAAATTGTTTATGCTGTTCTTCTCTGGTGAAAAGAACAATCCAGCCATGGCCCCCTGTGTCTGAGACAACAAAGGTCTGTTTTGCTTCTGATCAACCTTCAGATGCCTCTGTTAGTGTTTAAGTGAGCAGTGATGGAGGCTGTCAGATGCCATCAAAAACTGATTAAGTTAATGAGCTTGTTTTGCCACTTGATGTGCTTCTCAGTAACTGTTCTGAAGGTGAAAATGCGGTAGGCACACGATCTTTTGGACTCTGAAATCCAGTCTGCTCCTCTTTTAGATATGCTAATATGGGTCATCTATTTTCCCTGTCACTGATAATCAGACTCATTTAGATCTGTTTTACACACTATGTTTTCCTGCCTTTTTCTTTGAGGACATATTTTTGAGAAATTAACGTCTGGTTTTACTTGGTTTCTTTCTCATGCTGGTATCCTTGCTTATGCAAGCTTTCAGATGAGCCTCCCTGGAGCTATTTGCAGCTGGAGCTGCTGCATTGCCTTTCAGTTGTCTTATGGGCAAAACTCAGGTGTGTCAGTTCCTGAGATCTCATCTAAGAACATTGAACCCTGTTCTTCTGGTCTGAGCCTAGATTTCTCTAGTGGTATCAAACCTTCTGCTGGACCCTCCAGCCATCTACTAGCTATTACTTTTCCTGAAAGAGTGAGAGCATCAAGTTTTTTTCAAGCTAGATTTTTAGTTTTACCTATCAGGAATTACAGTGCTCTCATGGCGTTGGTTTCACTAACGTCCTAGTAAGATGGTCTAATACATGGATACATTTAAGGACATATGGTGGCACTGATTTGGGGAAACAGCTCTCTGGTGATCAACTTGGTTTTCTGCTGATTAGGCAATGGTTACCAGTGTCAGACTTGCCTGTAGTTTTCTCTACTCAGTTGTCAATATGTCCATCTTCATTATGCTGAAGTTTCCCATTTTCCCATTCTCTTTTGTGTGAATTTGCCAATACAAACTCTGAAGACTTAGTCTTTGATATCATTTTAGTCATCACACTAGTCAGCTAGTAGCATTCTATAATTGTTATTTTCACATGTTTTGAAACCTACCTTGGAGCAATCAGTTGCTAATAAGTTCCTTCAAGATGAGAAATCTTCTTTTAGAAATCCTAATTAATGATGTTTCCTGTGTGTGGTAACCATCTTCTCTCTTTGACTAAATTGTGTTTTTATTTTCATTTTTCAGTGGCTGTCTGCTTCTCATTATTAACTATTGCTTATTCCAGGAAGAGTAATTACTCCAAAAGGAGATTCTGCTTGTTGACTCTTCTCATAACCTTTTGTTTTTACATTTTTGCTGATGCAGCCATGCTCCAAATGTTCCAAACTTCTATTTCAAAAGTTATTGTGCATCCTCACAGGTTTTGTTACTCTTCAGCTTTCAACAAGAGTCCATGCTTGCCAGTATAGAGTCTGTTACCTTGGTGTGCCTTGCATCCATCTTCCTGTCTCCCTTGCCACATAACTTTTCTTAGACAGCTAGAAAGGCCCTTTTAAATTGGAATATATCCCTTAGACCTGGGTAGTTCAGATATTTTGAATAGGAGTAAAAGCCTAGTAGAGTCTCACAATCTTTCTGCAACACCAAGACCCAAGCCCCAAGGAAAAGATTTATTTAAATGAAATATGTATGATATGTGTTAAATATGTTTTTATGTGTATGTATATATATACATATACTTAGCTGAAACAAACTCTATGCAAATACAAGGTTTGGAGATGAGTTTTATTAAGAGAAATTTTGGCCATGGATACCCTAATATGTGTGTATTTTTGTGAGGAAAAAAAAACTTCTTATTTTCTTGTGTTGAGCAGGGTTTTTATTGTGAATCTGATTAACCAGAGCACCTAAATGCTGGTTTTACACTAAGCATGTGCTTAAGGACTTCTGCTTTTGGGAATCCTGGATCCATGAAAAGAAGCTGATCAGACAGTACTTTGAGCCACAAGGAGCTTTCTGTGAAATAAGCTGACAACAGCTCCTTAACCAGTTGAAGACTGGAAGTACAAGTTTGCATAATCAGCAGTGATCCTGCTGCCAATAAGTGAGACTGGATATTCCATCTGCCAGCTGGCATCTTCCCTTTCCCTCTGAATTTTGATTATTTTTACAACAATAACAATAAAACTTTGTCTTACTGTAATGCTTTGCTTCTGAGGAGCTTACAGTTCTTTACAAATGTGTGATAACTGGTTAATTGGATTAGTTAATCTATTTGCCAAAAGGTGAATATGAAAGTATTACTCCCATTTTACAGAAGAAGAAATTGAGGCAGCAAGAGGTTAAGTTACAGGAAGGTCTGCAGACCTTAGCACTGGTATAGTAAAGGGAATAAGAAGGATACGCTCAACTAATAAACAGAAGGGGAGATAAAATAAAGTAACATTCCCTCTTTGGTGATCTAGGACAATCAGTGAGAACTCTGTCTTTCATTTCACCCTTTTAGTTGTAGCTCTTTGAGCTGGACCAACTCATTCTTCCTTTCTGAAAGAGTAACCCCTGCAAAGACCGAAACTAGGACAAGATGGAACCATAGAATCATTTAGTTTGGAAAACACCTCTAAGATCATTGATTCTAACCATTAACCCAGCATTTTAAGTCCATCACTAAACAGTATTCCCAAGTGCCACATGTACACATCTTTTAAATACCTCCAGGGGTGGAGACTCAACCACCTCCCTGGGCAGCCTGTTCCAATGCCTGACAATCCTTTCGGTGAAGAAAAATTTCCTAATATCCAACCTAAACTTCCCCTGGCACAACTTGAGGCCATTTCTTCTTGTCCTATGTCTTCTTATTTTGGTAAAGACACCAACATTCACCTCCCTATAACTTCCTTTCAGCTAGCTGTAGAGAGTGGTAAGATCTTCCCTGAGCCTCCCCCTTTTCTCCAGGCTAAACAACCCAGCTGCTCCTCTTAAGACTTGTGCTTTAAATTTTTTTTTAGCATTATTATTTTTGTTAGGGAGATGGATGTAGCTGGTGAAGCTGTGACGTGTGAGGCCAAAAGAATTAAAAATAGTCCTACTGAAGCTGTGGAAGGAGTGAAGATATTTGTGAGGCACTTGCTGTGCTCACCTGGGTCTGCCCTAACCATTTTCCCTGGGTTCTGCAGCTCTGTTGCTTCCAGCAACCAGGCTGGCTTGTTTGGAGCTCTTTCAGGGATCTCTGCACCTTTCTACCCCCTGGCATGTACCTCATCAGGCTCAGTTGCACTGAGGGTAGAAGTGACCTCCAGCAGCAAAAGAGCAAAGCTGCTGCTGGTTTCTCTGACTGTAATGCAGTTAGCTGTTATTGAACCCCTGCTAGGAAACAGGCGTTGCCCACCTGAAGTTACTGTCCTTGTCCTTTTCTCAATTTACTGCCCTTGCCTGGCATGGGGAGATTTGGAAATTTATGTGTGTTGTGTATGAAGCAGGTTATTGTATTTTAGATTAAAACCAGTGCAACTGTCCTTGAAAGGTACAGCCTGAGGAAGTAACAGGGAAAATGGGCTTAAATTGTTTTAGTTAAGAAGAGATTAAGAAAAATGCTTTGATCTCCCATGGTAATGATGAACTTCAGCAGAAGTACCTGAAGTCAGTAATGCTTTTTTCCTCTTTCAGTTTGTTTTGTTTGGTGGTTTGTTGTTTTGTTTTGTTTTTGTTTTTTTCTTTTTATTTCAAAGAGAATCTTATTGAGAGTGAACAAAATACTCATTAAATTGAGCCAGCGTGGTAGATAGTTGTCTCCACTAGCTGGCTAATCTTTTGGGCATCACACATAATCAGAGAATGATTATTATTGTAGTCTGTGCTTATGCAGTGAGTTGTTTGTTCCTTGAGATGTCTGTGTCAATCCACACTTGGATTTGAGTGATAGTGCATACGTATTATGCAAATTTAAGGGAGCACTTCAGGATTTTTTTAGGGTGCTGCATACTTGGTGGGGATATGTTGTAAATCACACCAAACATGACCTCTTACTTTTATTTAAAAGTTATGCATACATATAGTAATATGGATGCTTGTATGCTCTGCCTACTTCGTAATGAAAAAGAATTCAAGAAGAAAGGATTCGTTGGTTTAATTTATTCAGCTCCTTAAAAATACACATAGTAGCACATTACTTTAAAATTATATAAGAGAGCAGAACAATTTGAGGCAAAAGAAAAAAAAAAGTCATGCTTTCCAGCTAAAACTTGCTTTCCATTGTATCAGCTCGCTGTGGTTTGTCTGCATGACCCAGCTGCAATGAATGGAATTGAGCAGGAGCCTTTTGCCTGAGTCTCTCCTATGTGCTAACAGGAAGAAGTAGTGGTGACAGTCGTACCCTTCATCATCACTGGGAGAGAACAGAGAGGGGAGGGAAAGAGACCAAGAGAAAATGAGAACAATATTTGGCCCAAATTACTGTTCCTGACCAAACACTTGGTATTTTTGTTCCAAAGGCCTCTGGCTCACAATGAAATGAGCTAATCCATATTAGGAAGTCTTTCTGGATTTTGACTGGGAAGTGTTTGGTGTTGAATGAAAAAGCTTTGAGAGAAGCTTTTGTCCATGTTGTATTCTCATTAACAGTGTTCTCATTAGTGAAGCCTTGTGATAAAAATGGGTGAATTGCCCTAGTTTTTATTTATTAGAACTACAATCCAATGTGCATGTATCCCTGATTTTTTTGTTTGTTTGTTTCCTTATCTACCTATGCTGTGCCTTGCTACCCTGTCCCTTCCTCTGTGTGCAGTGTGAGGAATCCCAACATGAGAGTCTCAATCTCCTTTCCCTTCCTTTCTTCTCCCTTTGGCACATCCCATGAGCTGGCAAGATCTTGCCCCACACTGTTAGCTTGTTAAAGGCTGAATAGTGACACTTGCAGAGGGAAATGTCTGCCCTGCCCAGTTTTAGAAACAAAAGCAACTCTCAGTTTAAAAACTCTTTTTCCTGGAATCTATATGAACCCTGCAGAGAGAAGCTCCTTCAGAGGTTGTTCAGAAAATGAATTTACTTTTGGGGCTCTGAAGTGCCCTACAAAGGAGCTGCTCTCCATTTCCTCTGACACATGAAGAATGTGGTGCTCCTGTCTCCTAAATTAGTCAACATTACCTGAAGTTGGGCAAAACTGAGGCTCAGAAGCTCAGCTATCTTCTGAATTGTCCTTCAGTGAGCAAGTTTTCTCCTGTAGAAACCATACTTTGAGAAGCAAAATAATAACCTTCTAATACATTTTCCTTTGATAAAGAGATAATTGCATTAAGTGTGTTCAGAAACTTTTCAAGGCCCCAAGTTCATCTTGAGAATTTTCTAGTTGTATTTATAGGACAGAATCAAGTGTCTGTGGAGCAAGTTGCAGCAGGGAGTCCCTGCAGCAGGCAACAAAATCAGCAGAGTACTGGCTTTCTCAAACTGCACTAGAAATGTGCTGCAACCTCAAACTGCCGCATCCATCAAGAGAAGGTTGTGAGTTCTCTGTTCTGTGACCTTTGCCTTTCAGTTAGGACCAAACTGTTCTGCATGTTGTAGGGTGTGGATAACAAAGCCCCTCCTTTGTTAAATTCAGCAGCTAGACTGAATTTTAGAAAGTTAACGTGACAGACTATTAAAAATGTGAGTACAGCAATTTGTGGGCCTGGTTTTGTTTGAGATACAGGGCTGCACTCCTTCATGAGAGAAATTTTCCATTTAAATACTTAGTACTTTCTGTTTCTGATTTATCTAGGAACTCTGGCATTTTCCCTGTCTAAAAGTCTCTTTACTAGTAAGATTTTCATGATATTTTGGCAAGTCTACTCCCCATTATGGATAAAATCAGTGAGTACAGGAACATATTGGACAAGATTTTTTTTTTTTTATGGAAGAAAGCTTGAATTCCAAGTGAAAACTTGGGTTAGTTTTCCACTTTTTTTTTCCCCCTAATTGCTTCCTTTGTTGCACTATCATTTCAAAACAGACTTTTGTGCTTACTTTTCACCTTTTTTCAACGTCCAGTTTTTTTGTTTCAACTTTAAAAGCTGAGGTGTGGGTTTTTTTGTTCGTTGGTTGGTTTTTTTTTTTTTTTTTTTAATTTTTTTTTTATTTTTGTTTCTGGGTTTTTTTTTTTTTTACTTGAGAACTACTGTTTCCATCTTAATTGCTGAAATTAGCAGACAAAGGAAATTGGAGGCAAGAGAAGCTAGAAAAACAGGCTAGGAAAGAGGAGATGATGGAAGAAAATGACAGAAATACATAAAACACAGTAAGTATGGGGAGAAAAAAGCAAACAGAAAAGGAAAAGAATTGCATTGCTAGAGGATGAGGTCTTGACTCTCTCTTTACCTGCATTGGAATGCTTATGTGTTTGCAGGAAGCATACTGGGGTTTATGGAAACATCTTTCCTGTTGTCATCCCTGGATAGAATGATTCCTTTGAAATTACTTACAGGAGTGGAAAAGTCATTAATCAAGCCATCTTCCTAGCCTATGCGTGAGTCTTTCTCTTTTTAAGTCATCTTAGAGGAGCAGAGAGAGGAAGAAAATGAAGAATAGGAGTGATCATCTCAGGACTGGAAAAGAATGGACAAGGCTGTCTGGGAAAAAAAAAAAAGAGTCTTCAACAGAGTTTGCTATTACCAATATATCTCTAAAAAAAGGGAGAATGTGGTTGTGTGTGATTTGCTAGAGGAATTTAAAAAACCTCACAACTTTTAAAAATATTATTTTCTACTTTATACATTTAAAAATAAAGGGAAAGCTTAAATGAATTAATTTTATTTGTGCTTGTTTGGATGGTATGATGGCCAGGAATTGTTTGTTTCAAGGGGGTCTGCTTCACCTCTTTGTTCCACTATGAGAACAAGTCTCTCATACTGTTTATGTCTCAAGACCCATGCCAGAAGTCTGCAGTTCTTGTCTTCCTGTGCAGAACCGTTTTGCTTGGCTGTGAGCATAAAGCTCTAGGGAGGCACTGTCTATTAAGGCTAATTCTGTTTCAGCCTTATCCAATACTTTTGTCTTTTGTGTGGCTCTCTCACACTGTGTAGTTTGGCTATAGTTATAATCTGCATGCCTCTGGCCTGTGAAATGTTGTGCTGGTTCAATTGCTTTCCAGTGGCCATGTTCCACACACTCTTTCTCAGAAGTGCACAGAGCTTAAATGTATCCATTGATCAGTCTGACCTTCTGCACAGAACCAGCTACAGAACTTTGTCCCAGTAAATCCAGGCTGCATCTCAGCACAGCTGGTATGGCCTGGAAGATACGACTGGTGGAGATCTCAATCTGGGGTTTTCAAAAGCGCAGTGCTGTACTGAATAGACCTGTCCAAACTAGTACTGAAACTGGTGACACAGTGGTGCTCTGCTAATTCTTTTTATACTTGATGAGAAACAGTCCTAAATACTCTGGGAGGACCACACTGTTCAGGCACTGCTCTTTGCCATGTAGGCAGTAATGCTTTGTTCCACGCTGGTGGGAAGGTCTCTGATGGACGCTGGTGAGATGCGCTGTGGATGTGCCTGTTGCATTTCAGGCACAAAAAAAAAAAATCCCACTGGCATCCAGGGGTGGTTCTAGAAACACTGCTGATTTAGTAGAATGTTTCTGATAGTCCCCCTCTAACTGGCTTTTGTGGTCCGTATGGGTGGTTGCGGTTGCTACTGCTGCAGGTAGGCGATTAGTATTATGTGAGGTCCTGCAGAACCCAAAGAAATCCAAAGTGCTGTGGTTCTGTACGATCTCCACACACATGGCAAAGAAATCTTATTGCAACATGCATGTTTTTGTGGTGTTCTGCAGAGAAGCAACATATACTGGGGGAATGATCTTACTCAAATTCTTAAGAGGATACCATGATTAAGAGCTTTGGTGCTACACGCAGCATCTGGGATAATATCCAAAAAGCCCAGATGTTTAGTCTTCAGTGGCTTCATTTTAAGCTATTAAATGTGGAGTTTATTTTTTGGTTGGAGATGACTTTTTCTTAATTTTCCTAGTGTACACTAAAATGTTGACTTTCCTGAGGGAAGCTTGATTCTGTTGGTTGCCCATTAAACAAGTGCAATGCACTTGTGCTACATATGTGAATTAGGATTGGAATCACGTGATTTGCTGGACTTTACTTTCTTTTTTTCAAAAGATCTTAGGTTTTGTCATCCAGGACAACAATGCCTTGGTGCAATAAATGCAGATTTCCTAAGTTCCAAAATCCCTGATAGGAAGGTGAAATGGGCATCCTAATTAGATGTAGTGTAGACTAAGGGAGGGAAATGCTGTCTAATACTGCAGTCTCTCTCCCATCATGTCACACTGTCATGCTTTGCATGAGATCCTTCATCTGCTCCATCTGCTTGTTTCTAGATACAGGCAAGGAAAGGCTACTTCTTTTTCATGTGCATTGTTTGTCCCAACCATCTGTGAAGAAAAAAGAAAAAATAAGTAATAAAATGAAATGACAGAAGAGTGTAATTTCTGAAGGACTAGGCAGATTTCGTCTTTCCAAATGTCTTAGCTGTCTTTTGCTGGAACCTCATATTGTCTTCTAGTGCAGGAGAGAGCACTAGGAGGGTGAAGCTGTTGCACCCCTTGAACAGATGAGAGTAGCAATCCCAATTTCTGTCAAAGGTTCCAAGCCTGTTGAGGGAATTTACACCTCAGCTCCATGTTACCTCCTACCCTTGCCTTTAAACAGTGAAAAATAAACCTGCTCTCCGGGTCATATAACACAATGTCACTCAGTGTAACAGAAATACCCAGTACAGGGTCTTCTGATTGCATTAAATACAGAAATACATGGACATGCCATCTTGTGATTGGTGCACCACCTGCCTTTGTCACCTCTAGAAGAGAGTCCCAGGTCTGACCCAGAAATACAAAGTGGTGCCTAGGAACGTGTAGGGGTAGAGAAGCAAGTTGTTGCCAAGGCTGCCATCTCTGTGTAACAGTAATGAGATGGGTTCCTTTTTGTGGGCACCCTTTTGGTCATGGGCTCTGAGTAACTCTGTGTTCATTTTTTCATTTGACTGGTACCTCAGCATCTTCCTCCATACACACTCCTCACTGCTTTCAGGGTCTGGTGGTGGTGTGGGAAGGTGCTTTCCTTTGCATTTGGTCACAAAAACCTTATTGAGAGCTGCAGGCCAGCCATAAAGCAAGCAGCAAATTTTGTAGTACAACATTTATACTCTTAAGAAAGCACAGCCGCGCCTGCCGGATATTTGTCTGGCTAATTCTTGCTGTTGACAGGAAGCAGACATTCAGGCTCAAAACATTTACATCTCTCTGCATTGACAACACCAACATGTATTTGGCGTCAGCGGGAGAGATGCGCTGCGGTGCCTGTGTCTGTTCTCTGTCTCTCCTGCTACAGCAGACGTGGGCTGAGTGACTGACCAAGGGCACACACGAAACTCTGGGGGGGGTTTCGCACGCTTTCTCGAAAGACCAAAAAATAATTTTTGGTTGCTGTTTCTGTATTTCTTTGATGTGGTGTATGAGGATCCTGCTGGGCATTTCAAATGTCTTTTTCTCTTTTTTGTGCATTTTGGCTTCCTAGGCAAAATATGTTTGCTGGGTTTGTGTCCCCCAGCAAAACTCCTTGCTGCTTCTTCTTTCATTTTTGTTTATTTGTTGTATTACGCTGATGCACAGCCACTCTCTGCAAACTATTCCAGACCTGGGCATCTCAGTAATTCTCTGTGTAATTCATAAAAATGGTGATATTTTTAATAATAAAATAGCCCTCATTAATAACAGAATACGACTGTATCTGACTTGTACTCATTTTCATTTTTAAAAAGAATATTTTAGCACATCTCCCTTCCTCACATTTACTTTTTATTTTTAAGCCTTGAAATTCATGTGGTTAATAATAAACTGGCTTCATGTGGTGAAAGTTGTCTTGCATTGTATATTTGACCTTTCACTGATAATATATATCAGTGGGTTTGCTTCTTAGTTAAATCCTTAAGCGTCTCTGGAGACCCTAAACTTAACACCTTTATGTTCAGAGGATCCCTGAGCATTTAGGAAAAGCTACTAAACCTAGTCCTTGCTGATACTATTATGATCTGAATTCAGGATAGGACACAGCAATCGTCGCCATCAGCAATGCCTGCCCACCCCTCTTTCTACGGCATGTATCAAATTTCTCATTTACTCTTCAATGATATTGCTGCAAAAGCTCCCTCAATACCTGCTTTCAACACAAAGTTGGGAAACGTTAGGCAATTACATGGAAAGGTAATTAGACTGGATTTTGGAAAACAGAAAAAAATCCAATAGTAAAATCATTTACATAGCAAGTAATAGAAGAAATTCTGAATGGAAATTTGGAAGATTATTTATAGGGAAAGTATCAGATGATTTTGTAAGTGCCAAAGCCGAAAAAAGGGCACAGTTGTGAAGGCAGTATGTATGATATAAGGATATATCAGGTGAGATCCTTCCAGTAAGTAAAGGGTAATATTAAAAGAATTATGTGAGTCACTGATGCAATCCCATGTGGTCATCTGATGTTGGGTTTTCATCATCCATATTCCAGAAAGACCTGGGATGTCTCTTCCAATCCCATATTTGTGCCTTTTTTCTTTACAAGCTCCGTGAAGGCTAGTTGTGGCCATGAATTTCAATCTGCAAGAAGCTTTCTACATATTGGCATTTGTACACAGGGGATTGTCCTCCTGCTGGTTTGACCCCCTGATGCCTCACAGTCATCATCCAGGTGGCTTCAGCATGGGCTTCAGTGAGCACCTTCATCAGACCTTTGTGTGTGTGATCTCCATGTTCTGTACCAGCAGGGAATGTTACATGCAAGCTGACGCTCAAGAGCTACCTTAAATTCAAGATAGTAAGGAAGATGTTTGCTTCAGATTCAAATGTTATATTATTCACTTGATTCTTTTTCATGTATTAGAGATATGTGATTTATAGTGATAGGAAACTTCTACTAGTTTGAAATTCAGATTTGATTAAAAGCCTGCACTTTACCCACTTTATCTGTGTCTTTCACTTACCTGTATTGCAGAACTATCTCAAATCTGAAGAAAATGGATTAGAGATCTTGAGAAGAGATTTTCTGATGTGATTTCTTCTCCATTCTTTTTTGGTGTGTGTGGTTTGTTCGTGTGGTTGGTTGGTTGTTGGTTGGTTGGTTTTTTTGTTTTGGTTTGGATTTTTTTTCTTTTTCATTTTGTCTCAGCCTGGAAAACGAATAGCCACTTCTGACTACCATAATAATAGCATTTTTGAACTTCAGGCTACAGCTATATTTGGTAGATACAAGAAAAAACGCTCACAAAGTGCAACTGATATTTAACCACAAAAGAAAAAGAATACCCTGGGCAATAAAACTATAAAACAATGAAGATAAATAAAGGCTTAAATTCTGATTGCCTGAAATACTGTCTAAGTCCAGAATCATTGGGCAATAAATGTACGCTGTGTCTTTAACATGAATTTTGTTCTCACCTGTGTGTTGTGGCTTATCCTGCTCTGTACTGCCCATCTCTGTTGTGCTTTTCCTCCACAGCACAGGTGGAATGCTGGCTGTTACCACCAGTCATTTCTTGAAAGCACATTGACCCCTTGCTCAAAGGTCATCAGTTTTTAGCATGATGTGGTGGTGGTATCAGGATCCTTCTCTTAGAAATATGAAATATTCAGAAGGTATTGCTCATCTCTGCCTAAAGGTCCAAGACATCATGAGTGTTGATGGGTTGGAATAGGAGCTCTTTGCATGTTATCCAAAATGTTTGTCACAGCAAAGGCTGGCATGCCAGAATTGGCCAACTGGCATGAAAAAAAAATTAACTTTCTTGGGAAAGTGTTATCATTTTGCTGCCTTTTAGAAACTATAGTTGTTTTCTGAATTACAAGTGGTTTGCATAAAGAACATAAATTGCTGTGCTCTTTATCACTGCTTACTGTATGACAAATATACAGACCAATTTTTCAAGTGCAGTGTCTTGAAAATGAATGTGTATTTGAAATGAAAACCATTTCAGTACTTGAGCATCCTCCCTCTGGAACAGACTGGATAATAACATGTTCATCACCTTGGGTTATTTTAATATTTCCTGAAGCCTGCACAAGATGCTTTCTATTTTCTTGTCAAAACACACTGAAAAGAAAATTATTTTTAATAAAGTACAGTAATCACAGTGTGATCACCAAGTGCATCTTCTCTTGTCAGATTGTTTCTTCCTACTTGCAAGGATTTGCAGTAACTTACTGCTAAGACTGCTGAGCAATACAGTGTTGGGGGGAAGAGAATGGAATATTTTATTTCTGACAAAGGGCCCTGGGTGATACACAACATCCTCCTTTGCCTCCTAGAATAGTATCATTGTTTAAAATGAGCGCTGGAAGAGTTGGCTGCTGAGAGAATTCATTTCCCCCCTCCCAGTATTTCACTGCTGTCTTCCATAGGTGTGGTGCACTGGAAGTACAGCACTCATAGATTCTCTTTTGTCTGCCTGCTAGATACCAACCTTGAGAGATGCAGGGCAGTATTAATGTTCATTTTGAACTCCACAGGAGCTGGAATTAGTCTCGTAGTTTCTTATCTTATGTGCCTTTTTGGTGAACAGCTGGTGGATAACTTGCTTAGCTTTGGGTAACTGAATTCTAGTATTTAGAAGAGAAAATCAGTTGTCTTACACAGGCACTGGGAGCTTTCAGAACTAATGGCTGAATGACTTTTTCCTAAACTGTTTTTCTACACCAGGTTTTTTACTCAAGTCGCTCAGGTCTAAAATAAGTGATGGACAAATCTCAAGAGATTTGGTTTCATATCTTACCCAAACATTATCCAAGCTAAGTAAAGCTCGGGAGTCTGCATAGCTGAGCATGAAACCTCAGAAGAACAGACTTTCTCATGAGAGTGTCAGAGTTTCCTGCTGTCTGGAAATACTGAGAAAATAGTCTTTCTTGTGGTATTTTGAAACTTCAGCATCTGGACTTCGCTGTAATCAGAGGAAAGTGAATATGAAAAATAGCGGTTTAAAAAGCAAACCCTTCTCCAGTCTTGGGTGTAAGGGTTCCTTACAAGTTTTTCAGGGAAGCTATTAATTGATACCGTAACTCTGGATCTCAAAGCAGGTGATCTAAATCTGAAACTACAAATTCTGGTTATTTTGTTTTGGGTATTGCAAAATATTATCACTTATGAGTCACTGAGTGTTTCTCCAGTCTAGGAAAGAAACAGCTATTGTATCCTTCCCTCCCTTTTATGTAAATATGTAACTAAGCACTCCTCTTGCAGTACTTGTGTTTGGGAGAACATTCTGCTTTCTTCAGTCACTGCTTCAAGTGTGAAATTTAGCTCAGCTGCAGAGCCACAATGACAGTCTCATGCTAAATCTAGTGAAAATAATCTTCATGATTACATTGTACAACTAATATATTGATAAAAATGTTGTGGTAGTAAATAACTGTAATGTTGAATCATACATAGGTTTATATGGCAATTGTAGATGTGAACTATCCTTGTATTTAAAAATAGAGTTAATCTTCATTTTGGATTTTGACAGTGAATCAATGGAACTTGCAGAGAGATTTACTTCAAAAGTTAAAGATGGAAAAGTGTGTTTATCTCGTCCTTCTGCCACTGCAAGATTTGCAATATGTTTTTTTTCTTTACTCAGTCCATATTTAGTAACTTGAGCAATGAATTTTCCATCACTGGTTTTGTGCGATTAATCCAAGTTCGCACTGTTAGCAAATACCAGGAAATATTTCTCAACTTCCCTCTCAGTTTATTTTCACCAAGATTTTTGTTCTTTGAAAGGTCCTCACAAAGTCTCAGGTCTCTCTGTTTGTGCTGGTGACATGCTGCAATTAGGATTACCCATAAGTATTCACTCACATGTAGGTTCACCTTTAAGGCCCCAAACGTTTGTCATTTTTAGGGATAAACAAATTTGCAAAATCTGGATTTTTATGGCTATGTTTGTGCTCTTTCTAGAATTGTCTTCAGTTTGCCAGTCTTTGGGGTTCTGAATTGCCAGGAATGCAGTGCAAATTGAGAGAGGGTACTCAAGTGCAATACTGTTTTCTTGATAGGTATATTTGCTAAATTCATAACTTCTTATGCCTCTCCCCCTCACAGTTGTTATTGCAACCATCTTTCACAAAGAGCTTTTGTCAGTTTTGAGATCAGAGACTAAGGTTTTGGAAGCATGAAGTTCCAGAAAAATAGATATGAATATGCATATACATATAGTTACATACACTTACTCTATAAGTACTTCTTTCCCACATAGAAAAGTTTTGCAGGTTTCTTTGCACTATTTCCTTTACTTATTGGAGATGGACAAAAATAATTTAGAAGCAGATTAAAATACATTAAAATATCATCCTGAGTTCCATACTTCAGTTTTATATTATTAACATTAATTACTCAATGCAATTAATAATAACCTGTATTCATATATGCTTTGCTTAAATCAAAGTAATTGAATGTTCAAATTAAGAAGGTGCATTCAAAGAGATCTCTAAAAATTCTCTTAATGCTGGTTTTCTCCAGTTCTCTTGTTATAAAGGGGATTCGAATAATGCAAGAGGCAAAAGAAATCACTTCAGAAACATAATCAAAGTGACAGTTTTGTGCTATATTTCCATATCAAGCTAAAGCAAACAAAACAAAACAAAAAATCAGCGATATATGCATACTTAACAGTGTAGGTGCATCTCTGGGGAATGATCTGAAATGAAGGGACTATCTTTTCTTTCTTGCATTTAAGAGTCTCTACTTCCAATTATTTTTCTAACTATATATGAGCTGTTTTAATTAAAAGGTGATGATTCACCACTTTCTAGCCACTGAGAACATTTTTATAAAGTAGAGATTTAAAAATGGTAATGATGTAGACTATTTTACTATTAGTGTGAGCCTTTGGAGCTGTAGGAATATTTTAGCACAATTTGAACAATGAAAGAAAAAGCTGTTTTCAGTAATTTTGTGTTCAAGGGTGATTCAACCTCTTTGCTTGCTAACTCTAATTTTCCAAGGCTTATAAAACTTTAATTTGATTCTTTATCTGAGCATAAAACAATGTCTGAAAATTGCATAGTAAATTATTAGATAATCACTTTTTTTGCAGACTACCTGATTGTCAGAACAAATACTGCCTTTTAAGAGACATTCTAAATAAGTGCTGGGCAAAAGTGAACTTTACAGCTCAAATTAACTTAGGTTTTTGTGGAATCCTAGTGGTTTCTTTTAAGTGTGAAGGAGAAACATCTCTTTGATTATTATATATTTGCTCAGATATGTATTTATATCATAAATATAAATAATTAAAATAAGGTGATATCATGATATCATAAAGTTAAAATAAGGTATTTTTGATAAATATATTCTCTTTCATGGTTTCTTAATTCATCAAGTAATTTTGACTGCTGTCTCTTCTCTAGGCTGGTATTCCTTTCCCTCATCAGATCTCCTTTTGGGGGTGGTTTTTAATTTCCAGTCTCTAAGTAACATTAGCAGAAACATTGACGAAAAAAGCAAGCACTCTCTTAAAATTACTTTATCCTCCTTTTTGTCCAAACAACTTCTATACCCCTTGAAGACCCAACCTGCATGATATGCTCAGTCTTCTCTGTTCTGGATTTCAGATCTGACATATTGAATTCTAGATGGTCAGAAACAAGGACTGGTAACTTTTTTACATTAAAAGAAGTGTTGTATGCTGGTGGGAAGCACAGTTTCAAATGGTCTGGTACATCATACCTAGGAAAAAAGTTGAGCTATAATCCAATTGTAATTACACAGAAGCAAATCTGTGTTCATCTTTTAAACGTTTCTCCACTATTGTGTAATATTATGTAAAATTTACACATCTTATGCTGCCAAAAGGAGTCGTTGTGACCAAGTCAAGCTCTCCAAGGTGGGAGAATGTCAGAGCTGGAGTTCCTGCTTTGCCACAGCTTCCCTTAACACCCACATCCACCCCAGTACAGAGGCCCTGGCAGGAGTGGGGACTGCCTGGGACAGTCGGCCTTTTCCATCTTTCAGGAAGGAAGTAAAGATGTTAACTTACAGAAACCAAGCATTAACTCTTTTGATGAAGTGAGTTTGTTGGCATCAGTGGAACCAGAAGAGCTCCTCAGTATGTGTGAGCTCCCCATCTGTATTTAGGTGCTTTCAAGATTAGTGACCCAGGAACACTGGCTGAATTAGTGCCCAGACTCCATGCCGGTCTCCTAGCTGGATGGGTCAGGTCTCCTGTCTCTTGTCTGTGTTTGTGGATGTGTGGGAGCCAGAAAACAGAGAGTACTGGTTTACTTGAATTCAAGTGATTTAAAGCAGCACCTGGTCAGAGGTCAGATGTGGTGTTTGGCCTTGGGTCAGGCTCAGAGCTTACCATCCCCAATTTTTCCTCGTTTGTCATGGCTTCTCCTTTCTCAGCCCCCTGCCTGAGGTTCCTGTCTTTGCAGAGCTCCAGCTCAGCAGCATGCCAGGGCACTCCACTCCTCACTTCTAGGAAACCACACTTCTCCTGCTCTTTGGCTTTTTTGGTTTTTTTTCTTTCACTTTATTTTGACCCTGGGTGATCAGGTGGCTGCCGAGCTGTGGCTTGGCTGCACGTTACCCTTTCAAACCCACTGGTGGTTGTGGGTTCTGGGGGCAGCGCCAGCAGGAAGGATGGAGCTGCTGTGAGGAGCTGGGGGTGTGCAGTCAGGACAGGAAGGAGGGCAGAGCAGGCTGCTGTGGTGCAGATTAGTTCAGCAGCTGTGACAGCTCCCTTTCCCATGGCGTCAGCAATGACGCCTGCCCACGGAGCGTCCTCCGCACGAAAAAGCACCTTGGTGTGCTCGCTGTACGTGCTAGTCGGGGGACCAAGCTGCTGGGACACCCTGAAACTTCTGTGCCCTTGCGCTTTGAGCAACTAATGCCACTTTCAGCAGGGATTGAAGGGATGCCTCAATGCTCCAAAAAGGCAGCGAGGCTCTCATTCCTGTCACTACACCAGCGGAGCTCCCTGGAGGTAAAGTGTAAAGCCCTATGTGTGCCAATGGAAGCTCACCTTTGCTCTGTGCCACCAGCCAGCACTTCACAAGAATTACGGGAACCTCAGGTGGCAGGCAGCCCCTTAAATTATTGGGCATTACCCCTAAGTACCCGATCCATCATGGCAATTCAGAGTTTGATGTCTAAGACCTCTACACACCTGCAATTACTTAAATCCACAAAATTGCACCCATAGGTATTTGCAGGCGCAAAAATGTTGGCATAAAATTAGAGGCCGTTTCCTAAAACCTGTGCCGAAATTTTGATGATATACTATATGAGGGGTTGTTATTTTGAAATGGATTTGTGGAAAGCAATTGAAAATCTCCAGGCATCCCATCTGTGTTTAAAGTAACAACAATAACAAAACTTTAAATTAGCATAGGAGATTTAAGACATTTCAGGAAAACATTGATTAAATCTGCCAATGAAATGAACGTGTTTGGCGAGTGACCTAATTAGTGTATACTTGGTTCTTTTTCACTGCACTGCTTACCACTAATTGCTGTTCTGCTGGTCTTCTCCTGACAAGTAAGAAAAAACAAGGATGAGGGATTTGTTGAGGAAATAGTGACATTCAGTTTTAATTCATTTGAACCTGCTGCCAAGCTTAATTATGGAACTGAGAAACTGAGACCGGGAGGCCCCCAGCCATTTAGGTTATAGGAGACGGAGATGTTTAGTGTCTGCCAGTGAATTTGGGTAGCACTTACTGCAGCTAGCTATAAACTTCAGTTTGCTGATGCTTAGCTGCTTTCTTTCCCCCACAGGTTGAAAAAGCAAACAAACAAACAAAACTAGTTTTATTTTTAAAATTAATTATTTAGCCCTAATGGCATCAGGCCAGTACAAAATCACAGGTATTTTTTAAAGGAAAGGTTCAACAATTATTCTAGATAGTCTTGTCTTGGGCTTCTTTGTGTGTGTGTTTGCATGTAGGAACTTGTAACGTGTCATTTTACAAAAAAAACCAAACAAACCTCAGGATCTTGGAGAACTTGTAGCATTGGAATACCAAAGTCACTCTCGGTGCAAATACACTTGAGGTGAGGGGCTCCTGTTAGTGATAAGTTCAATTCCCATCTCTCAAAGCAGCAGGGGACACCACAGCTTTCCTTATTTGTGTTTGGAGTTCTTAAAGGAAAATGTCAGGATGCTTCAGGCAAAAAGGGGAAATACTTTTGGTTTTGGTTTCCTGTGGTGGTGATGGATTCTTGTGAGCATAGTCTGAAGGTCCTGGTTTAGAATCTGAGTTTGTTTTTCGTGATGTTCTGCATAAAAATTGAGGGGGAAAAATGTATAATCCATTGACCAGAATGTTTACAAGGCAGTGAACACACAATAAAAATGCAGGGGAAAGAAAAGAAGAAAAAGCTGTGGAATTTCAGTCTAGCAGAGGGACAGTCTGGTGGGGCTTGCACTTGTTTTTAAAGTAGGAAAAAGAAATGTAGATGTTTTCTTAGAGCAGAGTCTGATTGGCAGGCCCTGATCTGAATTTCATCCCGAGGGATGATTCCAACCATTTTCCTACTTTTCCCAGGAGGAGCCAGGAAACAGAGCAGGGATAGATGCTGGAGCAGCCAAACCCAGCCACAGTGCACCTTCCAGAGGCAGCCACAGCAGCCCAGTTCTGCTGACGGGGAGCACAACCCACTTCAGCCACAGCCTGGACAAGAGGGAAGGACTCTCAGCAAAGGGAGTTTGAGGCTTCATTTACACTTTGGAGAACACTGGAAAGGATATTGCAAGACCCAGTTTTAGCTTTTGTGGGGGCTAAATTTCATCCACCCAGACAATAAAAAAAAAAAACCCAAAAAAACCCCAACCAACCAAAACAAAACAAACAAAAAAAAAACAAAACAAAAACACAAAACAAAAAAAACCCAACACACATAAACCCAAAAATCCAAACAGAAAAAAAAAGCAAGACTAGTTAGTTAGTGCCCGAGAAGCAAAAAATGAAGTGAGATTATAAACAAATGAAATATGTTAGCGTGGGTCACTAACACAGACTATAAACATCTACGTGGAAGAACGGAAACCATACAAAAAGGCAACATGCCTGGTTTTGTGTTATATAGCATTGCAGGGTTCTTGTAAGGATACTTGAATGCTGAAACAGCCTGGGAACTTGGCTTCCCTCGCGGCAGATTGATGTTCTTTGGACGGGTTTTCAGCCATGGAGTGATTTTGTCCTGATGTTCTGTGTGTGGTGGAGAGATGTGTCAGGAGGGGGGAGGGCTAGAAAAAGGTTCTTGGAATGGAAATGAGCTTGCGGGAAGGAAAAAGAACAGCTTTGCAGTGAGACTGGGAGTAGTAATATTAGAATGCATAATGGGCAGCTAAAGATGTGGGTTTTTTTGTCTCAAGAATCCACTGGATCTCTGATATGGTCATATAGCCCCTTGTGCCCACAGAAAAAATCTTAGAAGATATTAATGGTTTTAGGTATTATGGACTGATGTTATTCTTCAATAATTTATTATGCTAGCTACCTAACTAACTAACTAGTCTTGCTACCTGATAGCTATGATACAACACTGAAATATTCTTACACATTCTGGTTTTTATTTACAAGCAAAACTAACTAAGATATGAATAATTACTGTGCTGTATAGAAAGTCGTATTAAAAATAAATTCCTTTCTATTCCTTCATACATGAAGCCTGTACTGTACACTGATGTTAAATATAAAAGTCTAACTCCATAATCTGTTTTTAATTACAATGTTAAAATTACTTTTGCATGTTTACCTCCTAACTGTTGGGCATGGAAATGGTGAAAAATAAGAAAACAATTTAGTTTCCTGAGAAGAACTCCTCACTGTCCTAAAAAGTAATTTCCTCAGTGTTTGATCCAAGCCATCCCATCACTTCCCAAGACATTTCAGATTTCCCATTTGACAGCTCTGGCTTCTTGTCAGGATCTCTCATACAGGAAAATGGAAGTTGCATTTAATTGTATCTCCTCCTTCCTCCCAGACGTTTCTCTCCCAGAGGGCAAAAGCATTGGAGAAATCCAGGGAGGACTCTTGCTCTCTTGCAGCATGTTTTTTAGTTCAAAGCAGCAGCAGCTTTACTGCTGCTCTGCAGTGAGAGGAGAGCTTGAATAGCACTGCAAAAGAAAATGTGATGTAGGACAAGCTGATTTAAAAATGGCTTGCAATAAAAAGAGAAAATCAAATGAGGGACTCAGAGGAGGCCAAACACTCCTCACATTCCAAAGCTGATCAAACTCTAGTGTTTATTAGATTTTTTTATCACGGTGTCCCTCAATCTTAGTAATGCCTTATCAAAAAAAATCTCCCCCAATCCTCCCCACAAGAAGAAACCCTCCACTAAACAAACCAAAATGGAAAACTGAGCAAAGAAAAGAAAAGAAAGGTTCAGATCTTGACTTTGCTACAGAATAGTGTTTTTCACGCTCCTTAAGTCAGCAGTTTTCTTATTTCTTTTAATTTTCTTAAAACTTTGTGGATGGGATTTAAGCCAAGAAACAAAAACATCCATGTACACAAAATTCTTTCATGATTGGACTAACCCCTGCATTGAGCAATATATGCATACCAAAATAATAAGAGAAATGTTTGTAATTTGAGGGGCAAGGTGATCACAAGCACACACTCTTATATCTAGATTTGATGCAGAGAGGATGGCAATGAAGCCTCCCAGGAGT
This sequence comes from Phylloscopus trochilus trochilus, assembly GCA_016584745.2. Lineage (NCBI taxonomy): Eukaryota > Metazoa > Chordata > Aves > Passeriformes > Phylloscopidae > Phylloscopus > Phylloscopus trochilus. The sequence goes on from WQNJ02000546.1 coordinate 40,563,994, forward strand.
AGAAACAAAGGCTGGGAAAAGAAATACAAATGGATACAGCAGGAAATCATATCTGTGGTTGCCTCCTGTAGGATGTGTATTGACCTAGTAAATGGAGATGTCTGCAAAGAAGCTATAAATACGCTTATGCTAATATTATTAAAGCTTTCAGGCGGTTCAGTTTCATCCATATGGCTTTCTAGGGAGATGCCAAAGATGTGGCCTCTGGCCACAGCTTGTCTGAGCAGCACATGCCTACCTGCACTGTAATTGCTTAGTAAGATGTAGGGGTTTTCCCTGGATGAATTGTGAAATATATGCAGTTGCCTAAATAGGTGCTTGGTGGGATTTTTAGATCTTCCTAGTTCAGTTGAAATCTTCATGAGTAAGACACTTGAATGCTGTTGAAGATCAAAGAGAGCTCAGTGCTTTAAAAATTGTGAAAAGTCAATTCCTTGCCCTCTTACCCCTCCTTTATGTCTTTAGGAAAATACAAATACTTTCAGAGTTGTTGCTATCCAGTAGGGGCTTAACAGCACTGGGCTTGCTTGAACATTCCAGTGTTGCTGGCTAAAGGAAGAGAAAAAGTGGAGAGAGAGGAAGAGAAGATAGGAAGCAACTGGCTGATTAATATACTAAACTAATGCAAATACCGTGAGTAAGAAAGCCACTTAAAAGCAGATGATTATCCCTTGCCAATCCCTAAGATCTAACCTCTAAGCTGTTGTTCAGATGATACCCCCAAAGCAATTCCGGGCAGAGATCTGTCCCTTGTTCCAGCAGAGAGAGCAGTGAGATGAAAGGGATGTGGTTTAACCAAAGCTGAGACTCTGCTATCTCACCATCTTGTAGAGCTATCTGGCAGTTGCCTGTAGAGCACACGTTGGGATTTCTCCCCGAATTGGTCCCACCTGCGAGAAGGCTGCTCTCCCTGCCCCTGCACACATGGCCCCAGCCTGCCACAGAGATTTGTTGCCCCCCTTTTCTGAAGCTTAATCCTGGTATAGGTTTAAAGGACGGGAGAAGGGGTGTTCTGTCATGAAACCAGCTATTACAAGCTCCCAGGAAGGTCCATAATATTACCTCCTCTTATGGAAGAGATGGGCAGGACTCCAGAGCACTGGAGTCCCATGAGTGTGTGTGCTCTTCTGCTGCCAGGACCTTTCATCTGTTAGGACAGACAAAGACCTGCCTGAACTCCCCCTCTGCTGCATATCTTCTGGCACTTTGAAGCTTCAGGTCACTACTTTCCCTTAAACCCCGCTAGGTTCAAGAGAAAAGACGTGACAAATAGAGGTGTGGTGGCAGTGCTACTGGAAGATTATGAGACAGTGTGAGAGAGTGGAAAGATTTTCCTTCTTTTTGAAAATCTTTATCTGTGCTCATACACATTAATAATACTGAAAATCTGTATTTATCTGTTTGTTTTTCAGGTTATGGTTTTGTAGATTTTGACAGTCCCGCAGCAGCACAGAAAGCAGTAGCATCTCTCAAAGCAAATGGCGTGCAGGCGCAGATGGCAAAGGTAAGAACTATGTCATTGCAGGATTATTTCAGCTGTTGGGTTAAATTTCCAGGGGTTGGTTTTGCTCCTGTTTTTCTTAAGGTTTTGGATTGCTTATTCCAAAGATTCTTTCATCCTTTGACTCCAACACCTTGTTCATCCCATGGTTTGTCTGTGTTCTTGAGAGCTGTGTCTCATGTAATGGGCTCTGCTCTGACTCTCTCTCTGCCCCTCTGTCTGGAGAGGGTTTTAAGACAAAGCACCAAAGAGGAAGAGCATTGGAAATGCCTTTTGCTAAGTACTGAGTGAAAGAGTTGCCTTTTCTTCACCTTGAAGTTGTCTTCAATTTGTTCCTTTGCTTGGGAAAAGCTACTCTTTTCTGACGTGGCTGGTGGGCTTCTCTGAAGGAGTGATTGACTGAGCATAAGGAAAATCTGGTTGATTTGCCTAGGTTGATTTGGCTTCTCCTGCTTATTAAGTTGGTTTTTTTGTTTTGTTTTGTTTTGGTTTTTTTTTTTTTTTTTTTTTTTTTTAATTTTGATGACATGAGTGAAAGTGTAGAAGATTGCTGAAAGAATTGTTGCTAAAAGTTGTCTGGAGGTTACTGTCATCTGTTCGCAGAGGCTGCAGGAGCCATAGCAAGTGCAGCGGGCTCAATCACTCTGGTCTTGGAATTGTCCTTTGTCCCCAGGCAAAGGAGCTGATGGTGGGACAGGGGCTACAGTAATGACCATCGTGTAGTCCAGCTGTTGCCTTTCTGAAGGTGGAATAATGTGTCTTTGGGCTTTAGACTTTGGCTGACTTTGTCAGCCAGCAAAAATAGCTGTCCTTTGTAGTTCAAAAATGGCTTGCCTGAGAATCACAAAAAGCACTTAATATTGCCTGATTTAATCTCTGTAGAAATGATGCTGCCCTAGAATCTAAAAGAGTGAAAACAAACAGGTAATTACAAAAAAAGAGGGAAATCAACTAATAAACAACCATCAGGTTTGAAGATTTCCACTTATAGGAATGTTGATGTTTAAATCTTTGTTTTTCAAAGACGTCTTAGTAAAAACATAGTTCTGTTTTGGTTGGCATTTTTTTTTTATTATTATTCTTATTTTATTTTACGGAGAAAAGTAACTGCTGATAAGTGAGGTTCATTTGCCTTCTGCTGAATTACACTCACTGTGCCTGAAAGAAGCTGGATGTCATAGATGTATTTCTGTTTAACAGTGCCCCACAATGCAAGCTAGGCTGTTTTATTGGCTCTTAGTTTTTATTGACACATGGTGATAAAAAATATTTGCTTCAAATGGGTAAAAGATGGCAAGCTGAAGAATGTGGACTTCTACTAAGGACTGTGCTATTTTATTTCTCAGATATATGGCATCTCCTTGTTAAAATATAGGCAATTCGATGCATTAGTCAAGCTGAGGAAAAGAAACCAAAGACAGGAGATATGTTTTGTCCTAATGATTGATATCAAATAGCCATTTCTAGAAAGGAGTAAATCTATATAAATCTCTAAAAATCTAAATCCATATAAAACTCTACAGTTATAGATTTAAAAATATAGATTTAAAAATATAGATTTAAAGATAGGATTGAAAGATAAATCTATGCTTGGGGCTGTCAAGATTCAGAACAATGAACAATTGCAGTACTTATATTTGTGGAAACACCAGAAAAGATGGTGACTTAAAACATTGTGGTTTAGATTGTCCAGTATTTAGGGATTAAAAGCAAAGCCTGATGTTTTCAGAGTGGGAAGGACTGAACCAACCCTTGGCTAGTTTGTTTCCTGAGGAACCTGTGGCAGGAGTAGCTTTTTGCCCTGTGAGATTTTGAGGCGGCTGGTGTATACATATTTGTTTGCATAAGACTGACTGTATTTTTATTATTTAGCCATGGTGCCTGGAATTTCAGATAGACTCTTTTTAGTATGTTTGATAGCTCAAGATAAATATACAACTGACTTTTCTTATCTCTGAAAAAATCTAAGTATTTAGAAAAATGGGGTTTCAAAGGAAATTGAGAAGACTCCACACAAAGTACCTCGCATTGCTGAGAAGGCAGGAGCCTGGGAAAGCAAATCTGTCTTCAGAAACATGTTAGTTCTTGCACATGTTGGAAGCCAAGTTGCATAACAGGACTGAAAGACAGCATTACCTGCCAGTGTCTGAATTAACAGTGAGGGCTCAGAGGAGGCTGTGAGGAAAGGGGCAGAATAATAATTTAACCTACATTTCTGGAAGTTTATCCAGAGCAGTTTTATTTCAAGACCTGCTTTAATTAGTGGGGGATGGTGGCTCTCAAATGAAACCAAAATTAAAACAGTTAAATCTGAAGAAATTCCCTAAACCTTTTGTGTGCCATGCTTTCATAATAACAGTGTCCTCTGTCTTTTACTCTGCATTGCAAAGTGGTGAAACTGCCCTGTGTAGAGGCCAGGGAGGAGAAAGACTGTCACCTGGGTTTCAGCAAATGTCAAACATCTCAGTCCAGCTGTGGATGCTTTTGAGTAAAGGTGAAAGAGGCATTGGCCAACTTTTTCTATGTGCTGGCCTTCTTCAGTAGAGAAAGTATGCTGAAGTGTCGGTATTGTCTGTGATGTTTTCCTGGAGAGAACTCTTGCTCGGAAAGAGTGGTTCTTTCTCAGTTTTAACACAATATAATTTTTCTCCTAGAAATCCAGGAATCTTCTTTGAAAAACAAAAAGCAGAACTGAACCCCCGCCCATGTTGGCTAGCAGAAGTATCTTGTGGATACTTGAGTAAAATATACTCATTTTATCGATGCTAAAATACAGACGCCTCCCTCTTTTTTTATAGCATTTGGACACCATTTTGGCTGATTTTGTTTCAGAGTGTTGCCTCTGGGAGAAGGTTAAACTCTGGTAGATTAACGCTCCAAGTCCCATCAGTATTGGAAAACTTGTTCTGTTGAGGCTAATACACCCCATAAACCCACAAAGGGGAAAAAAACCCAAAACCAAACCCTCAACTGTTAAACATGTCTGAATTTCTCTTTTTGTTCTGGTTTGAAGCAGGCAGGCGAGGATTTGGCTGAGGGAGAGGAATAGCAGTAGTATGCCTGCAGAGGAGAGGTACTGGTGGCAGCTGAGGAGATGAGGTCTCATGTGGTCCTTTTGGTGGGACAGGGACCCACACAAGGACGCACACAACCTCCCATCCACAGGAGACTTGCGTGAGGCTCTTGCACTCACATGTTGTCACCTGGCTTCTTTAGCATTTCTCTCTCAGAGTTACATGAACCAGGAGTTCTGACCACTACTGCTGTCCTATTTTCACCTGAGTTGTCCATCTTTGTCAAAAGTGCTTATTCAGCATTTCATTTATTGAGAAGAGTTAATGCAATGGAGCTGCTGAGGGATGTTTTGCTAGCTGGCCTGGCTTATTTTGCTGTGTGCTTCCTGCGTGCCTTTGGACATGCAGATTCAGTTGTGTGCATGTAATGCCTGCTTGCTCAGGCTCGTAGAGTCCAGGTGTTTTTTTCGGTTTGTCCTCCTACTAAAAAATGGCACGACTACTGATATGCCTCTGGGTAATCTCACAGGAATTATTGATTTTGTTGTCTCTTTATGCCAGGGACTACAGAAACATGACAGAAAAAAACATTGCTTATGTGCATGATCTATATATGAATTTAGTTTTTTTCCAGATGCTCCTTTCCTACATTTCCTAGAAAAATATTATAGACAGAATATGGAAAATTAAGAAGGAGAATCTTAGTAATATAGGAGTTGGCTCAGACAAGTAGGCAAGGAAGCCTAGTACACATGAAAAATGTATCAGTGTTCTAATAAAATCTGTAGCCATATCTATTCTTGGGATTTGCTATAGTCCTTCACCCAGAATTACACATTCATGAGGACACTTCTTAATCTACTTTATATGTAAGTTTTAATGATGCCAAGGAGTCTAAATCACCTGAAAAATCAATAGAAGTCTGCTGTCTAAATAAATTTGAGCATCTGAGCCTGTGTCAGCCTGCAGCTGAACTGTGCAATCAGTTTATCCCTTTGCAGACATTTGGAGTCCTCTCTACCATTTTTTATTCCCAGTTCTCATCTGCTGTAAGATTGCATAATGTGGAAATTCAGGCGAAGGTAGGTTCTTGCAGAGTATCTAATAGCGTCTTTAACACCTAGCAGCCCATCAAGAGTGTTGAAACAAATACATTCACAAAGGAAGTGTTTTCAGTCCTGCTTTTATAAGGATTAAAAATGTATTTGATGTTGTGTATCTTCTCTGAGTTTTCTTTTGTATGTATAATGCATTTAGACATCCTCAAGACCTGCATGAAAAATGCGGATATTGGAGGAATATTAAATTAAAGCTAGCAGTTGTCTGAGTCCAAGGGATCATTTCTTGACTACTCTGCTGCAGTAATTGCCATCCAGAAAGTACACTGCAGGAACTGGTTCTGAAAAGGGGCTGTGCCAGTAGGCTCTGATGTGTTTTCCTCCACAAGGGAATTGCAGAAAGTGACTTTGCTTCTTGTGTGATATTTTCTCATCTTTCCATCGTGCAGAAGCTTAAATACAGGGAGTAACCACCATCTAGGTGAAAGATAAAAGGGAGCTGTTTCTCACAGAACAGAGCCAAGCGTAAGAGCTTCTAAAGACGAACCGAGTGCTGGTTGCTGTATAGTTAAATAGACAGATTTTCTCCAAGGACCAAGGAAAAGGAAATCCCACAGAAGAATCTTATTTATTTTCCAGACTTTTGCGTAGGCTTCAAGCATTGCTCTGGTATGAGTCAGCTGACCAAATAAGTTTGTTCTGTCTGCTTCTTTCTCAGCTTCATATTCTCTTGTTTTTAAATTACTTCCCTTTTTTTTCTGTCAGACACCAATAGTCTAAAGGGCTGATCCTTAAAATGGAAAAACTCTGGTGAAAACCCTTCTTTCCAATATTTTTTTAACCTAGATTTTTAATTAAAAGTTTTGTTTGTTTTTGCAGTTTAAAAATTCATGAAAATAATAAGAATGCTGTTCCTACAAAATATGAAATATGGCCTATACACGATACACTGGTTTCCTAACTCATGATTGAAATGTCTGCAAATGTTAGCTAAGGAAACTTCAGGTTGGTCGAGTTTTTTGATCATTTTTTTGGTTAACAGCCCTACTGACTGAGCTAACCTTCCTTTTGAAACCAAAGTGGGATTCTAGGAGTTTTAGAGCTCAATATTGAAATTGTCAGGCTTTGTTTTACTCCTGTGCTTTAATTATCAGATACGCCATCACCAGCGAACTCCTATATGAAGTCTAATATTTTTATTGATGATTTAGAAAGCACTGTTGTCTGCTGTTTGCTGCTAGAGCAGGAGCTGGTACCTCTGGAAACCTCGCCATGCTCAGCAGTGTAGGAGTAGCTGAGAACATGGCTGTGCTGGCCACATTCCATGTCGTTTCTGAATGAATTGCACAGCCAGGCATAGGCTGCTGCTGCTGCTACAGTTGTCAGAGATGTTTGGCACAACTCTTGTATGTTTGCGGAGCACTCTCCAGTGAGCTCTCCTCTTATCTTTCTAAGATGTGCACCCTCTCTCCCAGTGCTTTTGTACAGCGCATACCTGAGTTGATAACAGTCCTGGGCTCAATGAAAGTGAGAAGTTATAGCTGGCAAGAAATGAGAGGTTGTTAGATTTGGAAATTACACATGCAAGTGTCTCTCTCCTTTGATTTCTTTTACCAAGTCAACCACACCAAAGGTGTCCTGCAGAAGCACTAACCAGAAGTTCCAAGTTTCATGTACTGCTGCTTATCAAAGTCATGCTGTCCTCATCCTCTCTTGCCTGTTTACTTCTGTTTCTCATAAACTATCTTGTACTCTTGGAATGGGGAATCATAGTTTCCCAGATGGAGCTGGCCTTTAAGTGCAGGTTTTGTAGATATAGGGTATTTTTCCATTTCTAAAAGGATAATAACTGACAAAGCAAGAGCATTAACAAGATGCTAAATTGTTTGTTTGTATCAGGTTTTATCTCAAAATTTCTTAGGAAGATACGCCTTTCAAAACCTGGATGATTTTTTTGTGCTGTTTGATTGGTTGGTTTTTTGCCTTTTTTTTTTTCCAGATGAAACACTGTCTAAATTCAGGATTCAAATCACAGATGTGCTAGCAAAGGGCTAACTTTGAATTTCAGAAAATCTGCAGTAGCAGATGACAGTGTCCTATGAGTGTCCTAGACAATCAAGACTAAAGCAGTGAGCAGCTTTGCACAAACAATGATAGATTGGGGTGATAGCAAGATACATGATGTTAATGGAAGGACTTCCTAGTCTTATTTAGCCTTGAAAATTTCATGCTTCTACCTGAGAACTGTATGGTAGCCAATGTGAAATGATCTTAGGATCATTTAGGTTTTTCTGCTTTTAGATGTGCATTCACAAGCCAATATAGAATGCATTAGCTTGAACCATTCTTGAAAGAATGTCAAGTTACCCTGGGGGTACTAAAATCCAGCAGTCCTTTCACACTTGCGTGTGTTGCTCCTAAAAACATGTAGATCAGCATGCACTCTGACAGCCTTTGAACCACACCTGCCAAATTTACAAACAAAAATTTCTTTGGGGGTTTTCAGAAGTGCTTAACTTGACATAATTCTACTCTCTGAAAATGCATGGAACTTTACTGTTGGCTAATTGAGAGGAATTAGGTCAGTACTATGTTCCTTTGTTCCCAAACATTGTAGCTCAGCATCTTTCTTAACCACTAAGTTAGCTTAGAAAATCTTACAGCACACACAGTCATGTTTATTCTCTAGCTATCACCTCAGACAGACCTGGCCATGGTATTTTCCTTCCCTTTTCAAGTGCTGCTTTAGTTTCTAGATTTACTTGATTTTTTTTTTTCATACTGTAACTTCATCTAACATTAAAACATTCCTCTGCCTTTGAAAATTAAAGTACAAACAATCAGTAAATATATCCACCTCCATGCTATTAATGCCTTGCACCACAGAACAGATGCTGAAAGTGAAAAATATAGCCAACTTTTAGGCTGAAGAATAGTGGAATTACTGGGTTCTTTTCGGGTTATGAACTTCAGCCAAACAAGAGTTGGCCTTTTTTCATAAATACACATTGTTCTTGACTTTTCTCTGACTTGGAACACATTTGAATTGGTAATAATACAGCTGAAATCCACAGAGCTTTGGCAATCTAAGCTGGGGAGAAGAATGGGGCTCCCTATCTTTAGCACTCACATAGCTATACATCTTGGAAGCTCTTACACACTCTTTGCAAACCCTTTATGTTTGCAGAACAGGAAATCTGAGTCCTGCAAATGAGTTAAACACTGGAGTCAGGTTAATTCTTTTTTGCCTCCATACTCAGGAAACTCCGAACGCCCCACGGAGGAGTTATCCGACCACAGCTATGCAGCTTGGGAATCTGGAGCTCAGACTGAGCAAAACTATGCTCTAAATTCAGTAAGGACAGCCTTACTCACCAGGAAAAACCCAGCACACTCTGAATGATCAAAACACAGTGGCTTTAGAAAATATTACTGTGGTAAAAAATGGACGTAGCCTTTCTTTCAGTGACATATCATTTAACTATGTTCTTCTGTAGATCAGCCTGAGGACAATGCTTTCGTAAGGTGAGAAACAAAAATTCATTGTATCTAGCATGATGATTCATATCACCACCAGCAGGAGGATATGTGCATGCTTTTTGGGGTACCACCTAGTCTGGACTGAGACACAGCTTCAACAAAGCAATGCAATTTGTGTGAAAACTGGGCCACTTTCTGATTATTTGGTTTGATTTGGAAAACAGGTGTGCAAACTTCAGTAGCATTTCTTCTGAGTTGATGTGAGTGCCTGTATAGCAGCTCATCAGCCTGGAAATACACAGGTGCACGCTCTACCAGTAAACACAAATCTACCGGTAATATGCATAGATATTCCCTGTGCACCTATGCTTCCCCCTCTGAATATCTAAATGTTACTTATTAGTGAATACTCTGCTTGTTATTTCTTTATTAATGACTGTCTCCCATTCAACCAACATGTCTGAGTGGTTTGGCTGTAATCTAAATAAATTTTGGTTTAGATGCAGTTTTGTTCACTATTGAATCATAATTTTTGTCACTATAAAAGGAACCTCTATTTTTCCTTTGTATAAAAATGTGAAATTAGGCTGTGCTCATGCTACATGCCACATACATGCAGCTCACTGAATTTTTTAGTCCTTTCCCTTTACATAGGGGAGGGGAGATAATGATGACACAAACAGCTGAATTCTATTTGTAGTCATGATAAATTAGCTTTGATGTGATCAAAATAAATACAAGAAAACTAAGAATGTAGAAGTGGACATATCAGACCAGAATAAAGTTTCTCCTGGTATCAGATGCCCTTTCTGATAATGCGTGTGCCAACAGTGGAGGACAAGAACCAGACAAGCATCTGAGGATACTTCCCCAGAGTAGTCTCTTAGCCTCTAGCAATTTGCAGTTTGGGATTTCTTCAGCTTGTATTGAATAGACATTTGTAGAACTGCCTCCCCATCCCCAAATAAACAATTTATGCTGCCTGTTTTGCATTTAAAATTTTGGCAGCACAACATCCAGCCATAATAAATTCTTCAGTTTATCTTCATGTTTTTCAAAGATCCGTCTCCTTTGCTTGCTCTAGACCTGCAATGCTGATTTCATTGATTGCTTGCTAATTCTTGGATCAGAAGAGACAGGAGGCTCTTGTTCCCTATGAATCTTTTTCATGGCACTTACAGTTTTATAAAATGCAATCATAGCTTCCTTTAATCCCTGTTCTGTTTCCAGTTTTAAGAAAGATGTGCCAGGATGTGTGTGCGTCAATAAGGATGTGGTTCTTAGAAGCAAGGAGCAGTTGCTAAGTAATGAACGTGAAGCATGTTAAAGTGGCTTTGTAATATGAGAGCAGAGCTGACAGGAAGCTTAGAGGGTCATTTTATATCAATATGCTGGACATGAGGCAAGTGTTGCTAATGCTGTGTAGTGCTGCATCCTGGGAAATGGGAAAATGGACACATAGAGGAAGGGTACATTTCGCCGGTATCAGGCACTTTGTAAGGCAGTCCTCATTTTGCACAAGGATAAATGCACATATTTGATTAAACCTAAGAAGATCAATTTTTTAAATAAGAACTGTCAGCTTTAGAAAAATGTACCCCAGAAATAATTGAAGTGTTAAAAAAAAAAAGTAACAGAGCTATTCTTTTGAAGCAGCAAGTGAAGAAAGGTACAACCCCTAGTAAGAGGACGTGTTCAATGTGTCAAAAGGAAATATACCCAACTCCCCCATCTGTGTATAAATAAGGCTTTATAAATGCCTACCTTAAAGTCTGGGAATGTTTGGTCGTAGCTTTCCTTAAATATTAGATCAAATTAGTATCTGTCACATTGATGGACAATACCTGAAACTGATGCCATCAACGGATCAATATCTGGCCAATTCTGTCAGCTGGCTTGAGGACTTCCTCTTTGCCAGGGGCTACTGAAGCACCCCTGTGCATTTTGTCTTGCACCCACTGCTTGGGCAAGATGTGACCAGCAATGCTGCAGCACGTGCCTTCGTATCTCTACCAAGGAAAGAATTAGAGCAGATGTCATGCTGTGCAATGAATCCTTATTTAGGAGAGATTTATATTCAAATTCTGCTTTCTCTAGAGCTCATGGAAGAAAATTACCCTTTTATTAGTCATAGTTCACAATGGTGGACACGTAGAAGAACCTAGGGGCCCTAAATTGCCAGTTCCTCTGCTGTGTAGGCAGATGGAGTCTTTCTGTGATTCCCAAAGATATGTACTGAGTACATCTGCGAGGTTTACTCCTACCAAAGACACCCCTTACACTGTGTTAATGGAGGTGCAATGGTTATTTCCTCTACTGCACCTCACAACTTTGCACTCTCAAAAACCACACAGAACAATGAAAACTTTGATGAAAGCAGCTGGAAAGGCTTTTTTGTATTTGGAAAAATTGGACCTTCCCCATGTGAACACACGGTTAGAATATGGATATGGTATTCGGTAGGAGATATATTTTTCCCTTGTTAAAATGGATACAGCTTTGTTTATCTGGGTGCCAGTAAGTAACAAAGTGGGATGTGTTCAGTGATTATCACTTGTCAGTCATCTTCTATCCTGATATTCTTACCACAATTCAGAAAGGAAAAGAGGTAGTGAAAAAAGATGTTCGTTTCTAGTTGAAAACCTTGGAGTTGGGATAATTAAGGCTTGGTGCTAGAAAGCTTGGCTTTGAATTCCTCAGAACAAGTGAACATACCTTTCTAGTAGTTGAGACTGAAGTCTGTGTCTCAGATGTCACTTCTTCATGCAATTGAATCGTTTTTGGTCTTTAAATTCAGTCGGTAGACAGGTAAACAAGGAGAAGACACCTTGAAGAAAGGCTTCCCCATCTTCAAAGGCATCTTTGGCATTTTACTATCCCACTTAGTGGATAGATGATGCTGCTCCAGTGCACCATCACAGTTCTGTCTCTCTCTCTAAGGACATAGGGGGTTTTACTCTGTGCATGCCTAGTTGATAAGTATTCAAGAAACTATATTTGTATCAATGTATGCCCACATTTGTAGCTGATAATTCAGAAATATTCTTGAGAATATTTTATAATATAATAAGATTCTCATGAGTAGCGAAAAGTATTACAGTGGTATTTTCATAATATGTGCTGTTGGAGTATGACTATTTGCTAGTAATACCTCTAAGCCCTGAGAATAAAATAGTGTGTGTTTTTTTAGGAATGTGTTGTAGAAATAGAAAGGAAAGTGGAGGTAAATTAAATCTTGGTCATAATCAGCCAGTATTTTTCCATCTGTCAGCAAAACCTGGCAAAAAACTCCAAAACAACAACAAGATTGTAAACTCTGAGACGAGATTTAGTGACTGACTGTCTGCTTTAACTGTGCCTATGGCTTGCAGTAGAGCTACACAGCCTCAGGGTTTCCCAGATATTTCCATAACTTATATGTCCATTTTGCATAAAAGGTTATGATCCCACCATTTATCTAAACATTTTCCTAGGCACCTACTCCAATTATAGCTTGTTATGGAAAGCCAGGACTATCATTTATATGTCTGTGTTGCTTTATTATAGGGATGCAGTATATGTGGAGTCAGTGAAGTGAGGATTTTCATCGTGTCTTAGCTTCCCAAAAATCTTTTCCTTTGCTTAAAAACTGTTCATCAGTGAAAGGTCACCACTCCTAATAGCATGACCTAATTCACTTCAGCCTGCCTTCCTGCTGCACGGCACATTTCCATTTCACATGGTAAAATCATGGGTTTGGCAAAGGAGCCAGAACTGGTCCAAACCAGGTTGAAGTCTGGCTGTAATGGGCTCAGTGGTCTTGCTGCCTTGCCCTCTCTCCTGGGGCTGCTGATCCTAGAGTAATGGAAGTGCTTCCCTTTCCTAATAGAATTTAATTAGCTGAGATACATAATGGATCTCTTTTGTATGATCAATCTTCTGAGTCTGCTTGAACTCAGACTTTCTATGTTAAAAGAGAGTGTTGGATGCAAACCCTGCTTTGCTTTGCTTTGCTTGAAGTTCCAATAAATAGTTTCATCTTGCATGATTACATTGCTGCATGTTATTTACTTCTCTGGGGTATGTAAGTAATCTCCAGATTGGCTTACAGGGATACCTTGAAGAGGCTCAACATTTTATGTCAGTGAGCAATCAGCTTAGTTACAGGGGCACCACTCTGCACTCCTCTAAGTGACTATTGTGCTGGCTCTCTTTGATCCCAAGACATCTGGGAAGTCTGGTGCAGACTTATCTAAAGGATGTGGTCTGAAAAAGTAGCAACTTAGGCACTTTCCTCCTGGGAGCATCATCTAATACTTTATCCTTTATACTGGGTTTTACTAAAGGTTTCTCCCTTTCTTTTTTGAGAGGTCCTTTGAATGTGTAGTAGCTGAGACCTGAAACACTTTATGCTGTGATGGAAACCTCTCACAAAACGCAGCACTCTCAAGTCACCTGGTATTAACAGCCCGAAAATCAGATCAAGCATTGTGTAATAGCTATAAATACTATTTATTGCCTGTTTGCTGGTATTTGTTTGATAACCCATTGTGTTGTTCTTTAACTTAATACTTTAAAAGTTTTTAATAGTGGTATTTGACTTCTGTAATGTCCCCTTTTGTTCCCATGTAGGTGGAGTCCTTTCACTTTAGTTTTTTCCACTTTAATCAGTCCACAAAAAGCATTGGGAAAGCAGAATGATACCAAATTTGCATCCTTCATTTTGCTATTGTGAATATAATACATTCTTTTTAGAATGTTCCTACACACCTATCACAGTCCTGTTGCAGTGTTGGATTTGAGCTGCATGGATGTTGCAATAGGCATACAAAGTCTCTCTTCTAGGATATTCACAGTTCTTCTTGTGATACTCCACTGACTGATAGTGTCTTTTCTATACCTTTTTTATTTACAATCCATCTTTCTTAAATCTGGTTGAGTGGAGCTGTATGCTATTTTTCAGAGTCTGCAGTGCTGTAATACGTATATTTTACTGCCTTTTAGTCAATTGATGAGCACTGTAGAGTTTGCATTAGAGATTCTTATTTTTAGCAGTTGTATAAGCTACATCATTTTGCATGTTCTACTGTTAAATTTCATTTGCTCAATTAAATCTCTGGATACCTTGCTAGGTCTAGATTCAAATGCAGATGTTATATTTTATAAGTGCAAGTTTTAAAATGATGCCACAAGTGTTTTGCAAACGTTCACAGCTAAAGATCTATTCTTCAGCTTGGCTTGTCTTTGGTGAGTACATCAATTGGTTGGCTGTTTAACACCATAAATGTGACACACCTCAAGTGTCTTGAGTTGTGCTAGGGGAGACTTAGAGTCCCAGAGCTTAATTTCTAGCTGTGTATAATTCCAAAATTATAGTAAGCCAAATAGGAGATATATAAAGTGAGTTATATTTATGTGTTTCTAAACTTTAAATGCTTTCTGAAATGCTGCATTTCACAAAGAAAAGTGGGTGTGAGAAAATGGAAATAGGGGATAGATGGGTTTCTAACATATTAAATCTTGGAATTTTTGCCCCATGGGAACATTTATTTCAATTATGGTAAAATCTCACATTTGCAGAAATGAAGATTAGATTCCATGAATTTTGCAGGTTTTTATTACCTTTAAGATTACTTTTTTTAGGGAGAAAAAAAAAAAAAAGCAACCACCACAAACTCTCTTTTCTATGCAGATACTTCACTGCTAAAAGGTTTAATGTGAAAATAGAATGCTGAGAAATACAGGCCTAAGTTAGAAAGCTAATAAGAAGCAAATGAGTATTTTACTAGTTCTCCTTCATGTTTTTGATTGTTTGTGTTGTGGTCTTTTTTTTTTTTTTTTTTTTTTTTTGGTCAGAATTACTGTTCACATAAACATTATGTAGAGGAAAACCTTGAGATGTGCAGTGTTTGCTAAGAGAATGATCTATTCTGTTCAAATTGGTACTCTTGAGAAATGCACTCTTGAGATATATGTCTCTAATATTTGTTTTAGACAATTGTGAAATCTTACTGTCCCAATATAAATATCCAGATGACAGATACATCTACAAATACTTTTCAGGGAATCAAGTCTGGTTGTTTTAAGGCAGAACTTGAGTTTTGTGAATAGGAGATAAAATCTGGAAGTTTGGATGACTCAGATGACCCTCAGCTATTTTGTATTGCCACTTCTAATCATGTTTAAAAACAAGATTGCTCAGGGTCCCATAGCAGTCATTTGTGGTTCTGAAGTTAGTTGGTTTAAAATACAGATCTTTATTTTGGACCCAAAGTCAATTGGGTTAATATACCCACATATATTCAGCTGACAATAATGAGTATAAAGTTATTTTTTAGAACAATTTCCTGGTTGTTTCAAGATTTTGTCAGTCTTGGTCCCCAGCTAATATTCCACCTATGTAAAACACTTTGCTGTGTCATCTCTGCTCATTATTTTATCTTGCAGCAGAAATGGAACATATTGAAGGGGTTTGTTAAACAGATGATCTCTGTTGATCTTTTAATTTTAATTCCATTCACATTTTTTCTTAGTTTTTGTTTTAGAAAAAATAATTCAAGGTGGTATGTATTTGGCAAAAACCCCTCAAATATTTGATGTTGTTCTTCTTGGTCATCAATAATGTAACTGCTCTTCCTTAGCATATTAGTAAGAGCAAAACCAACCAAAACCTCTTGTCTTTGAAAATAAGCAACAAACTTTTGTTCTCACTCTTAGTGATGTAGTGCAAGATTTAATTCTGGAAAAATTTAGAAATGGGGGTCAGGTTTGCCTTTAAAACTCAAGTCTCAAATAGAGAAAAATATCCATATTAAATGATTCCACAAAACTCTTGTGTCTCTCAGTGTGGGCCCTCCGTGCCTGCTGTGAATAGTTTGAAGCCTGAAGGCAAAGCTGAGATAACAGAATTTTTTCCAGAGGTCAGCTTGGCCCATCAAGCTGAAACCAAAATCTAAGCATCTGGCCTTCTGGGCAACTCCGCTTATCAGCCACAGTCAGTGAAGTGCACTTTGACCTGCTGAATCCATGAACCGTCTCCTCCCTCACAAATCTGAGGAGCTGAAAGGAGGTGCTACTGAGGCGTGTTGGAATCTAAATCATAGGTGAGGTTCCAGCAGTTTCTTCAAAAACCCCTTCCAAAAACAGACCACAACTGATTTGTATAAGCAGTGTACATTAAGGCAAATACTTCAGCTGTTTTAAAACAGCTTAGAATTTGCAAAACCTGCCCTAACAAAGTAAAAAGTCACAATTTTAATGTGCTTGCTTATACATAGATGTCAATAGCTTCTCATGTTCTGCAGAATGTAAAAAAGAAAGAAGCCTTTGTATCTGAAGCTTTCTGTCCAGTGCTCTGTCATACCATTACAGTTTGCTCTGTTATACCAACACAGTTTGCTATGTGCTGTGTTTGTTAAGATGAAACTGTAGCATCACAAGTGTTATTAACTTCTGCTGTTTGTTGTATGTGCAAGGATTTTATTTCTAGATGCTGAATGACAGATGGGATCAAGGTCCAACTGTGTAAAACTCACAAGGTTCTGACACATAAACAGGTTACATCATAGTAATACATTACTGATATATCCTTCCTTTACTTGAAGGATAAACTAACCTGAAATTGTTACATGTATTTTCAGAGAAGAATATTCATATGGATGGATTCTGAAAAGTGGTTGATGCGTAATAACCTGGTTTTGGACCAAAGTCCTGCAATATGCACAGGTCTGGGAAGAGTAGGTCATGAACCCATCTGAATACCGTGAATTTGTAAATAAGTAATTTACTAAATATGTGGTTTCAATTAAAGGTAAATTAAAGGCACTGTTTTTAAAAATGTGAGGTTTTATATTTATTGCCTTCTTCTAATTTCATTCAATGCTCATTACCTGAGCACCAACACTCTGCAGAGCTCTGTAGATGTTACAAATTAAAATCCGGTGCTTCAAGTGAATAAAATACTTACCATAGGAGAAACCATCAGGATGCCTTGGGCAGAGGTTGATTTCAGGCATTATCTCTTGTTTCTGCTGGCGTGCATGTGCACGCCTGCCTGCCTCACGTGTGCATTCAGGGAGAGAGCGATGAAAAGGTCAGATGCGGGCTATGGATATGATCTCTGTTCATCTTGCTGTGCTGATGAAGTTTTGTTGATTGAATGTAAATATGCCTTAACTCTTCCACAGCATGTGCATCAAAGAGAACATTATTAGAGCGAAGACAGGCATTTGTTGGTACAATGAAGGTAATACTGTCTGTGCAATAGTGTTTAGAGGTGGCGTACAGTGACATCCGGATACATTTGCATCTAAATGAGATGAGCGTTTCTTTTCATTCAGCTTTGATTTACCTTGATCGCTACAGGTTTTTATTCCTTCTGGGATTTGGGGAACTGTATTCCCATTATGCACTCATCTTCCCTTCACATCCTGTCTGCCACCTTCAGTCAGTGCCGCCAGATAAATATATATAATAAAGATCTTTTACATCAGATCTGGTTACCATGCTGTCAGGCCAGTTACTGGGGTCTGGGACTCAGGAGGAGCAATGAGTGAAGAATACAGCATTTATTTAATGTTTTTGGGTTTTTTCCCCCTTGTTTTATGTTAAGTATTGTCTGTATTTGAACCTGCTTCTGCATTATTAATGTTTGTGAGAATAATTGGATGATAATGCATAGTTCCAAATTTTTTGTTTTAAAATTGTTTTAAAATCATTGATTTTCCTTTTTTTCTTTTTGCCTCTGAAGATCCTCAGTAGTCCATTAATCAGCATACTAAAGGTATGTGTCAGACTCCCTGACTCAGTGAGTTTGTAGATTGCTGTTGGATGTTTCAGATATGTCAAGATGCTCTATTTGTTCCGTATGTCACTCAGTGTGGGTTAGCTTAGCAAAAGCATTTCTTGGCCCAGCTCTTCTCTTGGTTGCACCGAGTTGCATTTTAAATCAAAGTCAAAGCAAATCAATTTAAATCTTGATGTAGTGCTGATGTACAGGGTAGCCAGAGCTATGGCACTTAAGGATAATAATGTAGTAAAACACGCAGTAAGTAAAATTTGTAAATCAACATACATGAGTGAGCCTCTTGTGTTGCACATAATAAACTTTTGCTTTGAATTAATGCAAGATTTCAAATCCTCCTTTGCACAATATAATCATTCACTGAAGTTTTCTTTCCTAAATTCTGCAAGCTCTAAAAAGATTTCAGAACTATTTTAGCATTGGAAAAGGGGAAGCTATCATTTGTTGGTCATTGTTGTTTGGATTGCAGTACCTTCCAAGGAGCACTGGACACTTACCAAAGGCTGAAGAAGGTCCATCCCATGGCCCAGTGACTCTGTGATTTTAAAAGGCAAAGGCAATTATACAAGGTAGTGACAGAGTAGTGTGTGTAATCTCCTAATGAGAGAATTATCCCCTCATTAACAAGACCTGTCCTCACTGTCTTCACTTTTTCTGTCTCTCTTCTCATTGCAGTGAGGGATTTCTGATTTCTCACCTTTTTACCCAGGTTTTGTATGTTCATGTCTTACGATGTTACATACATTTCCCTTCAGTGGAGCATCTCCAATATTTCCCTTTTCATTCCCACTCCAAGTCACTGGGGCAGTCCTGTCCTTCTGACATACTTAATGGGATTTGTCAAGTCCTTGGTGTAACCGTGTTTTATTTCCATGAGTAATGAGATAACTGTGATAGGGCATCTTGTCCTGCCCTAAGCGAGACATGCCAAGCCAAACATGAAATGGAATGCCAAACGCTATGTCCTATATGTTTGTCAAGTGTGTGATCTATTTTTTAGAGACCCAACTCAGTACACTGAAATATTTTACTAGTTGTGAACTTTAGCTTCTGTTAATATGATTGAAGCAACTGGAAATGGAAATTGTCAGGGCAATTTAACAAAGCAAGTCTGTAAAACTCATTACATCCCAGGTAGTAAAATCACTTTAGAAGGCACATTCTTCAAACTTGAGCTTTATTCAGTAAACTGCATTGGTGCCTGACCTTTTAAGAGCTTTCCCTTGCTTGGGAGGGAGGAGGGGGAAAGGCCCTGTTGTTCAGAGCTACCTATCTTAAATTACAAACAGCAGCCAGACTTGACTCTGTGCTTTAGATCACATGGGATGACAAAGTGTGCAACTGCTCCAAACAGACAGTTAAATGGCCAGCTATTTAGATGAGTTTGATGTGTATTTCATGTAATTGTATACTCCATAAAGCAGTAAAAAACCAATGTTGTGTGCTGGCTGTATTTTAGCACAAAGTAAATCAAAGTACCAATCTCATGTTTGTAATTCAACCTAATCTTATCAAGACCTGATGCTTTAAAGAAGCTTTAGATTGATACTAGGTAGTGGGTGTGTGACGGTTAAAGATGCTTTGGAGAAAATAATTCCTGTTAGGTCTATATCTAATTTGCATAGCAAGATAAATTAGCTTGTTGAGAACTCTGTAAGACCATGGATGGGTTTCTCCTGCACTGCAGTGTAAACATGCCCTTAAAGTATGCCTCTCTCTGCACTGTCACCATGCATGTCTCCAAATAGATGACAGGCTTTTCCTGCCAAAGTTATGAATAAGCTGTCAATCCACCCTAGATAACAAATTTAGGCTCTATTTTTATTCTATTTTTTTAAAATACTTTATTCTTCCAATCATACACCACAAATTTTGATTAGTGGCATACATGAAAAGCAAATGTGTCAAGGGCTGTGTCTCTACCAGTTCATTATTTTAATTTTCCAGCATCTAAACAATTATGAGCTGTAGAGATTGCATTTTCTTGAAGCTATCCTTTACCAGGCTCATGAGCACAAGTCAGGTTGCTCATTAGTGAGCCCACACAGAGTTTAGTCCAGTAACCTTTGAAGTAAATGGAAAGCCTCCCACATATTTATTGAGTGTCAGATAGACATTTAGTGCACATTGTGGCATTAAAAGATTTTGTCTAATTACAATAATGAGGCTTTTGCCTTATCTGTGTAGTTTGTGAAGTTATGGGGAGTAGGTTAGACCTGATTGTGGAAAACTTGGAAAAGAGAACTTTTTATCCTTCTTTGGAATTTTCATGTTGTTTCACGTTGTTTTTTTGGTTTTGTTTTTGGTTTTTTTTTTTGGTTTTTTTTTTGCCATTAGTGCTATGCATTTTTTTTCCCTCTTGGATCTGTTACCATTTTATCTAGAGGTTTCCTGAATGTCTTTACAGATGGTTGGTAAAAGACGTAAGTGAAAATAAAAATGGATTAGAATGGATTGAGAGTGAAGAATAGAAACTTTAAAATTGGAAGTTTTTGTAATAAGAACTGGTATAAAAAGCCAAAAATGTGTATTTTTGATTTTCTATGGGCAGAAGGATTTGCAAATGTGTGAATGGTACTGAGTCCTACATGCAGTGAGGTCCATAGGTGACAGATTAAAAGCTATGTAAATTCGTAGCACTCCTGGTAAAAGTTCTTGTGTGTGTAATCCACAAAAAGTTTGCCAGCATAACGAAATGATGGAAGATGGTTGTACATGTAGGTAATGGAACTTTGCAGTAGCTGGCTTTTTTTACCACAGAGAAGTACTGATCTTTGTGTATAAATTGTTTTACATCAAGGGGAACCTAGTACTAAGCCACATGTAAAGCCTAGAATGATGCCTCTTTAAAAATTTGGCCTTTTTCCATGTAGAAAATAAATGCCCCTTGCTTTCCCACAGGTGGAATTTATTCCATTATTCCTGTACATTGGTAGCCTTTCTTCTTCCATGTTTAAATTCCCTTTCCAGTGTGTGGCACTGCTTGGGTTGGAAGCATCAAAAGGGGAGCGATTATAGAAAAAACATTAATGTTTCAGGAGGTGTTAGAATGTAAATGATCCACCATCCTGAGGAACAGGAATGCAATTGAATCTTTGGTTGTAGATATGCTACATGTGGCATGCTTTATGGATTTCTTTCATAAATACTCTCCTTTGCACAAAACAGAAATAGGCATAATTGGGACCATGCTCTGTTCTACTAATCAACCTGCAAACTGTATGTTGTAATGACCCTGGCATAATACCTTTTTTAAATGCCTAGCTGGTATGCCCAGCATTTGAAAAAAACCATACTTTAAACACAACACAGTGTGTTTACTGTCCATAGCTGGGTCATCTGTAGCTGTTGTTGAAGTAGGAAGCAGCTTTGAAGGTCTGCATTTCTAGAAGGAAGGTAGACATTCATTGAAGGCATTTAATTTGATGGTGAAAGAAAGTATTTGTTTAAATACTCAGCTTGCCTTCATTTATTAGAGTTGTTTATGTCACTTAAAGCAGGGTTTCCCAAAAGTTTTTTGCTCTAGAACCAGCTATAAACTACCTGTGGTTTCTTCAGATTCCACTCTGGGGCTCACAGAAATAATCATGAATGGCCTTGCCTTAGTCAAACATTTTTAACCATCATTATTTTCCCTTTATTTCTGAAATTTCAGATTTTAAGGCAAATTACTCATTTTTGAATATCACAGATAGTGCAGCAATCACTCCCTCCCTGTATGCTCCTCTACTTGAAATGCAGGTCAAATGTTGATGGAAAAAGGGAAAAAAAAAAACAAACCCAAGAAAATACTGGATTTTGCAAACAGCATTGTGATTGATTAATAAACCTCATTCTCTATTTATGTATCTTGTCACTATTTTCTCAGCTTTTGCAATGCTATGGTTGCATTTTAGTTCTTGGCCTTTTTTCTCCATTTGCATTATTTTACATGTGCTCCCTTTAGTGTCATTATCTTTTTAAGTGCTTTACTGTTGGTAGCAACTGAATTACAAATCGTTTACATTAACACATCTGCACAGCCTTAGCAGGAAAGGCTGCTCTTCCCTCTTTTTACCAAATTCTATGAGATACTGCAACCCAGCCTTAGTTCAGAAAAATATTTTAAAATTTGGTCTGATTCCAGTATTGTAATTGATCATATTAGTTTTTAATCAGAAGATGAGCTCAACTATGTTTAAAATTAAATATATTAACTGCTCAGCCAGTTTTTCTGTCTGTAGCTGAGCTCTCATCTAACCTCAGCTCTCTGATTTTCATTTTGTTCATAACATGGGCAGAATGAGTTCCTGGGGAAGTCCCTACAGAATTATCCTATAAACACAGCCTCCTTGCTGTGAGAACTGACACTGCCCTTGGAGCGCAGGGTCATTTGCAGTGAGCTTAGTCAGAGGTTTTCAATAAACTGTCTTAGCTTGAATTGTTGTTCTGCTTGGTGATTTTGATGTCACTATGTGTAAGCAAGAGATGGTCACAGCCTCGCATATGTTTAGGCTGATTGTGGTTCCTCCACAGCTTGTGTGAGGGAAAACGTATTGGACTGCACTTAGTTTAACTACCTGGAGTAAAAGGAAAAGTTATTTTTTTACAAAGATGGTGAGAAAATCACATTTACCCAGGGCTTTTAGTACCCAACATAAAATAGCACTAATCGTAGTTATTGGAATACTTTTCCCAGGAATATGGTAGCAATGTTTGAAGGCATAACATTCAGACCTGCTTGTCTTCTTAAAAAAGTGTTTGTATTGGAAAACAGATGCAGCTGTTTGGTATATATACCATTTTGCTGGTAATCTAAATATATCAGAAGAAAAAAGAAATTATGCATATATTTATTGTTGAAATGATGAGCAGTCACAGGGAGAGGACCTACAGTGACCTCTTGTTTGTAATAATTTCCCCCCCACAAAAGATAGATGTAGGCAGTATGCATGATCCCCTCTTAAGCCAATTGGGTTTATTCACAAATCGCTCATATTTTTGTTAGTCACTGCAATTATTTCTTTTGTCCTAGTTTGTATTCTCCCAAGTCATAGAACAATTCCAGGATACAATTAATTTCCAGAAATTCTTACCAATTTTAGTGGGATTTGCAAGCTATCAGTTCTTTTCCAGATGTGCAGAGTGGAAACATCCATACTCTGTATCTGTATGTGTATATGGGAGGCTGGAGCTGTATTAGATAGTAAACATCATTGAGTATATTATGTACAACCTATTAAATATAAATCTGTTTTCTGCACCATAATTCCTATTTTGAATCACTCTTCTTTATTTTTTTTAGTATTGCTTATAATTTTTTTCAGCAATTAAGCAAAAAGGCAAGCAGCAGGAAAGGCACATTAAGAAAATAATGTGCCTTTTTGTAGACCTCTGTCTTTTTTCAGGTAGTGATATGTTTAAATGATTTGTTTAAATTTTAAGCTACACAAAAATGAAGAATTTAACACAGAGAAAGGACATTTTGGAGTTCTCATAGCAAACACAGTTACACTTAGAAACAATACTAGTGCTTTCTAGGGACTTGGGGAAAAGATATTTTAGCTCATTGTAATACTGAGCTGTGATCCCTTTCTCATTTCCTAGAAAAAAAATTGCTAACTTTTTCAAAAAAAAATATCATTGACAGGGAGAAGGTATGTAAAAATGATCTTTGCTTATTTTTACAATTAATTGATCCAATAATTATTTCTGAAGTAGCAGTATTTTGAAGAAAAAAAATCAGATCAGTATTAAGGCAGCTTAATTGGCTACATGATGTGTCTGCATTGTGGTTGGTACTTTCTCATGGAGGTTTCCCTCTCTAAAACTTTGCTGTGTAAGGCTTTGAGTGAGCTAGAGGAGTTTCTGCCTGCTAGGGGTATAATTGATAAAAATAGACAGTGTGCAAAGCAGGCCTTACTGTAGCACTGGCTTAAAATGTTCAACCTGTAATATTCTGGGGAAAATTTCCAGTCTGGTAACTGTGTCATATTTTCTCTCAAAACACTATTTGTTTTCTATAGACAAAGAGCTGCTGTTGTATAGGTAGTTGAAAGTACAAAGAGGTCTCTTGGCAAATCATTAATCTTGCTTATAATTGCTAGTCAGCACTGCAGCTCTTTTCCATAAATTAGAAGAGGAGGGTTAGCCAAACATCTTGTGCTTCCTGAGGCAGGGAGCAAGAAGAGCTGATTGTCAGGGGCAAGGACTACATTTGAAACTTGTATTCATGTCTAATACCATTCAGTAGGGGAGAAGGGAGGGAAGACAAAGATAGGGAAAAGAAGAATTAACTTAGTTTGTTCACATCATTAGAGAGGAGGAAGACAGACTTAACTCATCCTTGGCTTCCATTGTTTAAATGGCTTTCCTTTTGCTCATGAGTGAATGACATAACTGCCCATGTTTTCCTCATATTTTGTTTCTTGTGAGCATGTTTACATATATGTGTCATTTGAAAAGTGAGTGGCCCCACTCTGGTTTTACACCCCAGAGTGGACATTCACACGGGGCTGTCAGGGCTAGGATCACAAGGAGCAATGGTTTGGCCAGACCCGGAGGGCATCTTCCATAAACATCACCACTTAAAAGGGCAGCTGAACTGTCACTTCCTTCACGATGTTGTTATTATTATTATTAGGCATGGTTGTGTCACCAAGGTGCAGCTTATGATGTGGGGTGAAAGCTGAGGGACTTTCTGAGACGGGATTCTTCTCATTCCTCCCTGTGTCTGCTATTTTATTTGTTCAGGGGGAGTGTCTGAGTTTTCCCAGTGTGAGAGTCTAGACAGGGAAGGAGCAGGCTATCACCCTCCTTGCACTGTGTTCTGAGGAGCAGGCTGCTTGCTTATGGGACAAGAGCAGGTGCAGAGAGTCTGCTGGGCTCCCCACGCCCTGCTGCCCTACAAAGATCATGCAGGTGAAGAGCTGGGCTTTTCATGTCCCTCTGTCCTCCCTTGTTGTACTTCTGTAATCTGCTCCTAACTTTTCACAACAGAAAATTCTTAATTAGCCTTTCCTTAGTTGGACTCTGAGTCTGACTCAGCTACTTGTGAAGAGCTCTTTAGGTAAGTCAAGTGTGGGGTGTTCTTCTGTTCTGTGTTATAACACAGCTTGTCAGCTCAGGGATTTCATACACTGGTATGGCAAACTCTTTTCTTTGTATGTATCTCAGGACTATTACTCTTACAAAGTGCTTTAAATGTATTAAATAAAACCCCACACAAGGCAAAATGCTGGTCTAGGAGAGTTTACACAGTGCTGGTCCTTGTGGATTAAATATGTACAGCATCCAGTTCTACTGCATGAGCAGCTTTTAGTACTGAGCCATTCAGCCTCCTCTGATAAAGGCTGGCGTATTGCCCACTTCCTTATAAGTTGCTGGATACAGCATAATGATATTGAGGATGTGACCAAGAAAGCACGCAGCTCCAAACAATCACACTGGTGCTTTGCATGCCAGGCAATATGGTGCTCTTGACATGGGGTCTTTCCTTTTCCTGACGTTTATCTGCTTTGTTTAGATTGAAACCTATTCTGGGAGTTTCCCTATGTTTTATTTTTAAACTGTCAAATCCCAATGCTTAACTACCATAATAGAAGAAAATAAACAGCACCAATTACTCTCAAAAAATAATGGACGTTATACTGAAAGTTGCAAGTGCAAATTTATAGTATTACTCAGACATTTTAAAACATTATACAAAATTCCTCTTTAGCAAAAAAAAAAAAGACAAAAAGTACTGCTGTCTTCTGGGAAGTAGCACTATGACATTGCTGTAGATTTTCCCAACCTCTCAACTCTGTTTAAATGCCTGTACAAAGATGCATGCCCCATGGGGATTACAAAAGAGTATCACAAAATACTGTGAAAGTATTAAAAGCATGGGAGACCACATTTTGTATAGGAGCAGAAATGCTAATCATCTTGTCCCCTTGATAACCTCTCAAGGCCCTCTAAAATGGCAATGCTCTATCTCCAGTTTGAAAACTGCTGCTCTCCAGGAGAGGGATTAACTCAAGCTTCTTGGTACACAGAGTAAAGGAACTATTCATATTGACTTCTTAGGCAATATAGAAACCTGATTGCATGAAAGTAAGTGTAAAGGCAATGTTTGTTGGCAGAGAAATTAGTTCTGCCAACAAACAGTAAATGAGATAATTAGAAACACAAAATGCAGAAAAACATGAACATAGAGTGGAGGAGACATCAGAGCTTGAAGAACAGTATTTGCATACTGGTCAGTTCTCTGGTGTTTTTCCTGGTCATGTAAATTCTCTTTCCTGTTTTATACTTTGGTTGGTTTTCTGTTTAAATTTCAATTTGAAGTATGTGAAGAAGGACCAGATGGTTATACAGTTGGGATTGGTGGCAGAGAGGTAGCAAATGATTTTATAATGTGAACAAACCAGGTTCTAGCTGTTTGATCTCAACAATTTCTTCCCACTTTGGAAAGCTATCTAGTAAATTCTGTTTCCCATATGGGCACTCATAGGCTGAGATCAAGTCACCTCTAAACCATCCCTTTGATGAGTTAAATAAATTGATCATGCATCTCACACTGTGAAGCAAATGCTTTGATCCTTTCATCATTCCTCTTGCTTTTTCCCCTGCAACTGGTTTAGTTTTTCCAAGTCCTTACAGTGAAAGTGAGAACTTAGACCTCACAGTTCCTGGATTGCAAGTACTAGAGCCAAGGTGTTGTACTTACTCATCCTGTATCCCCCTTTCATCACATCATAGCTTCTTGAAGCAGTGCTACTCTAAGAATTCATGTCCATCTCATTTAGCCTGACCTCAGGACTTTTCAGAGGCACAGCTCAGGGCTGAGCTCACCACCTAGAAAAAATGCTATTTCTTATTCCTAGATGAAAGCCTGTATGCTTTTAAACAGCGCATTGTTTGGTTATGTTGATGCATGAGAGGGCACACTGATGTCAAATTTTGAGTCAGTGTGATCTGGAGCTCTAGTGAGAATAAACAGTTTTGCTATTTTCATTGAAAATAGCATGATTTTAAGAGGTTATTTTTCTGTAAGAAATAGACTTCACGGTGCAGGTGAAATGGGAAAAGGGTAATGCATAAGATTGGTTTGGTTTTGTGTGAAGTTTTTAAACCAATCCAGTAATTCTGTTAGCCTAATTTGACATCTTAGTTTCAAAAGTCAGAATTTAGGCATTATTTAAGATGGTTGTTTTCCATTCCCATGTTTATATAAAAGACCTCATGTAACTGAGTATAGAGAGGGGGGAAGAAAATCCTTTGATCCTTCAGCAAAATGTTTTTATGTAAGTAGCCTTCTTGTGGTGAGCTCTGGATGTCTGGACAGATCATTGTCCATCTGTTTTTACAACTTTCTGTGATCACTGTCCAGCAAATGCTGTTTAATCTACAGAGAATAAACACTTCCAGAGTTGAGAATGTGCTTCCCAGGTGCTGAGGGGGAGGGTCTTGCAGCCAGACCATTTGCTGAAATGTAGGAAAACAGTAATCTGGAGAAAACAAATATCCATGGAGACTTTGGGGGAGGATCACATCTCTTTCATTTTCCTTTTCTTTCAGAAACCAGAGACTCTTTTGGAAAGAAATATAAAGGTACTGGTAACTTGTCTTGTGATATAGTGCACAAGAAAGAAGAGACGCCAAGATCTTTATAATCAGTAGCTCTTTTTTAAAGATTAAAGGAGTGCGAAGGAAACATGTAACGTTTGTGCAGAAGGCTAATGAAACAAATTCCCATAGCTGTGTTTCCATTTGGAGCACTGTTGATTGCAGGAAGAGGGATGGGAGGCCCAGAGCCGCAGCGTGGAAACGAGCCGCTGCGTCTGGATCGTGTCATGGCAAGGAGGTTTAGTAGCTCTGAGGCGCTGCCCTCATTCGTACTGGAGCTTAACATCCCCTCCAAAACGTTATGCAGCAGGCAGACAAGCAGCCCTCACTGCTGTTCATCCCAAGGACTGTGCCTGTCCAGGCTACATTGAGATCAGAAATTCTGTGCTGTTTTTCTCACCCCAAGAGAAGGTTGCAGGGCTTAGGCTCCCTAGCACAGGATATAAATATTGTGCATATGTTTTCACGTTATGGTAACACAAAGGCAAATGCCACTGTCACTGGTGCTGCTCTAACTACAGCACTGCTAGCTTATTTTTATCTTGATCTCAGCTTTTTGAGCCTTTGTGAATGCTTGTATTTCTATTCACAGGATATTCCTTCATGGAAATCCAAAGGGCATTACAGAACCAATACACCAAACTTCCTGTGCTGTAAAACCTGGCTTCAAGCACCCTGTGCTTCTGAAATACCCAGAATTTTCAGGGTTCTTTCCTTATCTTTCTTCACGGTTCTTTACTCTGAAGTGCACAAGACCCTGTAGTCTGGATAGTTTATTCCCCAAAATGCTCAGGGTACTTCAGCTCCGGGCCTCTTTTGTGATTTTGTGTTTGTTCCTTTGGGTCTCTCTCTTTTAGTAGGTGGTTAGAATATGTGCATGAACCTAATTTGGGGGCCTAACTAACTTTCCTGGCATCCCTCATGTGCATCACCTGTGTGTGGCAGGGTTTCAGAAAGAAGAACAGGAGAGGGAATGAAGCAATTTGGCTTTTTGACTACTACTTCTTCATGAGCTGTTTGGAAGGGGCTTTACTCTTCATCAGTCCCCAAGTACCTAAAAATGAATCTTGTCCAAACACATGCGTTTCTCTAGCTGCAGTGGTTTTAAAAGCAAGTTGCCCTCTGGGTTGGGATTCCTTCTACGTTTTCTCATCCCAAATTTAAGGCTTGATGGTTTTAAAATTTAAGTAAGTGTTTCCCATCTTTGCCTCTAATCCATTAATATCACATATCATCTAAGCTGCTGAAACTAATAAGAGTAGTGAAGAAACCACATCCACACCCCAACTGGCCTTCTTGTGTGGCTGGACTGGGCCCATAGCACTGCCTGCCAGCAGTATCCATCACTGCCAAATGCGAGTCTGCTGGATGTGCAGCAGTAGGTTTGTGAAGTATTTTTGCCACTACAGGTCAAGAAATTGAATATGAATATTGGCAGGATCACATTGAGAGTGTTATTTAATAGAGCTGTTCCTTCTTAGAAAATGGGTTTTTAAATGGACTGTGGAGCTAGCTCAGGACTGAAAGGTCTTGTGTCTAACTGAAAGGCTGTATAAACTAACAGCAGCCAACACAAGGTGTAAAAGCTGGGAAAACTCCATGCCCTGAATGTGGCTGAGTCAAGTTCAGGGTCAGCACACTTCTATTCTGGACAAGAAAAGTCACAGCCATTCCTTGCCACCTGGGAACACCAGAAAACTGAGGTTACTGGGAGTTTGTTTACTAATCAAAGTGGAATCTTTTTGTTTGTCATGACTTAGGCTGCTTCAAGTAGCATCAACTGTTTCCATCTTGCTAATTATCTGTAGTGAGGTAGGGTAATGAAAATTTAAGAATAATTTCTGCTCTCACTTTGTTACTTGTAAGTACTTTTTGTAGCCTGCCACAATTTTCTGTTAATCTATTCACCACTATGAAGTCTTAAAACAGTAATGAAGAAACATAATTTGCAGATTACATCATTTCAGAGCAGACCTTTGAGGTTTAACTGCAAGGTCAAAGTCACAAAGCACTGGTTTTGACACAAGGTGCTTTATCATCTGCAGAGCTTAAGTTCAGTGGTTCTTTGAAAGCTGGGAGATGCCTGCTGAGAACTGGTTTATGTCAGGTTGACCTTACCAGCAAGAGACACTGTGAGCAAAGATCTTAAAAAGGGGTGTGGATGACACATTTATTTATTTACCTATCTGTCACTGATGGTACTTTGAGATATAACAGCCTTGCAGAGCCTCATTAGATTCATGTATAGGAAAGAATAGGGGAAAACTACTTTGTCTTGTCAGTACATATTAGATTTAATATGTACATATGTGTGTATATATACACACAGAGCTCAAAAAGAGAGAGAACTATTTAACCATTTTTTTTATTAGATAATTTAAAATGGCAAAATACTTGCTAGGATTCAGTGCTTTGGCACAGGATATATTGTCTCCAAAGAACTCTAAGCATGGCACATAGTACTAATTATTTAAAAAAAAAAAACCAAAGTTTACATCTGGTAATTCAGATTTTGGTCCTTCATTCTAGGCTGCCAGAGCATGGATGACACAGTAGATAGTAGTGACCCTCAAGATTAAGAGGCAAAAAATTCAGTGTGGATACTCTTCCATGCTCTGTTGGTGGTTTACTGCGTGACACTGGTCAACTAATTTCTTCTCACCATCTTTGTACTCCCTCTAGCTTTTTTCTTTTTGATACTTGTTGCTCTTGGACACTTTCTTACTTTCTATCTGTGCAGAACATAGCACAGAGCAGCCCTATGCTTGTCACTGTAGCATAAATATTAGAGAAAAGAGGAGAGAAGCATTTTTCTCTGATTGTTGTTCAGTGTTAGCCTTGCACTCTAGGGAATACTGTGGCCAGGTTGACATGAAGTTTGGAAATGGATAGTGGGAAAAAGGGCTTTTCTCAAAGTGCTTCCCCCACTCCCTCGGGATGGTGTGAATCCTGTTGTTGGGAAACTGGATGTTTGCTTCCTGTGTGTGATGGAGCTGGTGGCTCTGCTGGTAATACACCTGCTTAAGTGGTTTTAGCTGGATCGCAGCCCGAACAAATTGTGAATTCCTTATCCTCTCGTATCTCCATTACCGCATGCTTCAGAGACTGTAGCAAGGCGTTTTAGTGTCCAGGGTAACACCTTGTACTTGGCAGCTCTCCTGCTCCCCCCACGTGGTCTCCCAAGTGTCAGCACCTGGGCTGGGGGAGGCTCAGGAAGCAAATCCCAGCCCAAGGCAGCGGCTGCAGCCCACCTGCGTGGCTGCCTGGCTCCCAACCCCACTGCTGTTGCCGTGGCACTGGTCTCCTGTCCATCTTCATTTGGAGATAATGCTGAGGGAGGGCACTGCTTTTTACCTTGACAAGGCACTACTCTTACTCTCTATGTAAAAAGGTTTGGGCAGTGGCCAGAGGCAGGCTGCTGGGTTATTCCCACCGTCCAGTTTGGATGCTTCTTCTGTCCTTGGCCTTATCTTCTCCCTGAAGGTTTCCCTGCCCTTCCCCAAGCCGTGCTTCTGTCGGCATCAAAAGCTCTCAATCTGCTTGCATGCAGTCCCTACTTCTGAAGTTTTATGTGGTAGGATCTTATTTATTTAGACTGGTCCCAAATCTACCGTTACAGTTGATCCATTTATGCAGCAGCCCTGTAACTCCTATAGTTTTGACAGTAAGCCCTTGTAGGTAGGTCTAGCTCCAGGAAAGCCTTTGAGATGACTGAAATGTAATTAAAAAGTGAAGACCAGATGTTTCTTCCCAGATTATGTTTTCAAGATCACAACAGTCCTTTCAAAAGGGAGGAGAGAAAAGGGAAACAAGAGAAAACCTTTACTGCTCTGCTTTAGCAAGGGAATTTCCTGAAGTATATGCAAGAAAAATCTGGATTTTGTTAATTCTTTTTTTTTTTTTCCATTCCACACTGAAGTCTGTAAGCAGCTTGAAATGGTAATAAAACAAAGTGGACTTTCCATTCCATTGTGCAAAGCCAGCAGATTTGTTTTTCCCCAGTGCACCTGCTTTGTTGCTCAGCCTTTCCAAAGGAAAAAAAAAAAAAAAAAACACCAAGAAAAAGCCTGCTTTTTTATTTTTCTGCAACAGTGCTTTACTATTTTTGTTTTCTGTAATTTGCCACAACAAACATATTTTCTTGAATATTCTTTTGAAAACCCTTCATTCCATTCTGTGAAGGCAAATGAAGATATGGAGGAGTTGGGGGAGAAAATCCACATTAATCAAAAGCAGAAGTGAATGTGAATAGTGCAAGTCTTTTTAGTAAAACTGCTAGGAAATACACAACATTGATATAATTATGGCATTGAACTGGCAAATTGTAGGAGATATACTCCTGCCATTTTTAAATAAGACACTTCTTATACAGACAGAATGGTTATTTGATAGATTGAGGTTTCTTCTAAGTATTTAATTTTGTTCTGTGGTCTGTGTATTATGTTGTCATTGTCCTGTCCTTGACAAGAAAAGTCCTGTCAAAAAAAGAGTTTTTCCCCAGGAGAGTATGATGATGCTTTTTGTCTTGTAGACAGCAAATATGCGGGTAAACTTTATAGGTATTTGCTTATTATCTTTATAAAAAGTTAGATACGGATATGTTATTTAACTTACCAATTTAAGATCACTTTTAAAATTCAAGTACTAATAAATGTCCTACAAACTCTTCAGGACATACTAAATCTACTTTATGTTTATGGAATATGTTTTTCCTTGTCCTGGGCAGCATACGGAATTACCATTGCCATGAAAGGAGATCTTGTTTGATGGTCACTAGGACTACATTGCTGTACGTTCTGTTTCAAAGTGGGACCTTTTTTTTTTTTTCCCTCTTTTTTTTTTTTTTTTTCTTTTTTTCTTTTTTTCTTTTTTTCTTTTCCTCACTTATTTTGGCACATTTCAGGGCATGTTCGTTGTAAAAATATGTCCTCAATAATAAAACCAAATTTGGTCATTCCATTTCTTTATATGTAAAGAAATGAATAACCAGGTCAGTTCCAGACTACCAGAAGAATATAAATACTTGAGTAATTTGTATATGAAACTTGCACTAGTTCTCCCACAGAAATCATGAAGGAGTTTTTAGGTGTTTTCTTAAATTGATGCTCCCAAGAATTCATCATTTCTGTCCAGACCTGGGGACAGCAGTAGGCAGCCAACCTTCCTAGCCTTAACAAGCGTCAGTGAAGACTGAAAGGTTTTACTGTATGCTACATTCTTGGGCATTGCTGCTAAGAATAATGCTGGAATGACACAAGGGGACCAAAATGATGTCTGATTCTGAACTCCTCACTCACTAGCTTTAGCTTTAGATCTGCATAGTCCAGGTATATTATTTAACAGAGAGCATAGTAGGTTTGTGGTTTCCAGCTGGGCAGTTTGCTGAGCTGAGCTGAGCTGAGAGCTGTAGGTCTTTGCCCAAGCCCGGCATTCATGTTGTGTCTACAGTAAGGAACAATTTGGACTAATGGGAGCAGGCCTGGAGAGACAGACAGTGCTGCAGAGCTGACATCCACACTGTGCATTTCACGGAGGTTTTATCGCACACGAGTTCTCGTCAGGCCCTGGAGGCAGCAGGCTTCATCGTGGTGGAAATACATCAAGTGAAATCCTGAACTGAATTTCTGGGTGAATTTAATCTGAAAGTACCTGAGTTCCCTGTGCTCCACAATGGCTCTGTGATATGAACCAGCGCATGTCAAATGGGAATAATTAGGAAATTTGCATAAAAGACACATTCTTGATTCACACTGAAATGCAAATGTGGATGCAACCTCAGTGAGCTTCATGCCTGTTTATATTCAAGCTAATTTGTACCTCTTGGAAAATGTGAAGGAAACAAGTGAGAGCAGATTAGGATATGGGAATAATTGTAGTCTGGGTAAGTGGGAATCAAGGCTAGTAATTGCCTTAATTTATGTTGTAAATAACTTCATACAGCCATTATTGGAAAAAAAGAGCCTAATAGAGCAAGTAGATTGCTTTATAAGGTTAGAAAGATATACTGTATTGTCTTTTGCCCATATTGTTATCTGTTCATAATAATGCAGACGCTGTTTTTCAGTTACAAGTTTAGTCTCTTGAGCCTTTGTAACAAAATTTCTGCTCAGTATAGAATATTGCAACGTGTACTGTCAAGAATAACAGTTATCTAGAAGCATGGAGATGGAAACATGCGATGCCTCTGATGTTTCTTCAAATAGTGTCTGTGCTGAGGAGCCAGAGTTCAAAAGCATATTGTGGTTCAGCCTGAGCTAAGGCACTGGGTGCTCACATTGAGGAGGATTGCAGGCCTGGGGACTCACGTATGCAGGGGATTTTTAATATGCATTTACCAGAGGATTGCTGTAAGGGTTTTGTACCTTAGGTTTTAAGAATTTAGGGAGTTTTGTAAAGATGGGTATGTCCAGGTAGTCAAAGGCTAGATCGTGAAGTGCAGTGATGTGACCCGTGCAGTGGTAGAGAAGTAGGTAGAGTTGCCCATTTCCTCTGGCCTCTTTTCTTAAGTAGACTAAGTTCTTTTGCAAATTGTAGCTATTTATAAAAGATTTTCATCAGAACTGTCTCTCCTTAGATTTTCATCATGGCAGTCCCCTGGCTCCTAAAGACCTTGCTCTAATCAACCTCACTGACACCTCTATAATTAAATGGAGAGACAGGAGGTTGAAGAAGTGAAAAAGAGATGATAAAATGGAAAAGAAGCCTTCAAAACTGTGCTCAGAAGTCTCTGGAGCCACTCCTGGTAGAAGATTGGCAATTCTTGAATTTTCAGGATTTAAAAATGAGGAAGAAGGGAAAAAAAAAACCTGGCTATTTGTTTGTTTTATAATATTTGGCTGTTACATCTGTTTTTCCCCTGGTATTTTATATCAGTGCTGTAGATTAGTGTACTGGAGAATATCGCTGTAGACCTCTGTGTTCTCTGGAGCGTCACAGTCCTATCTTTAAATGTAAAATATTATGAAATGTGCAAAACCAATCTGAACCTCCTTCCTCTCAACTCCGGTTATTTCTGCTCTACCTTCTTATCTCTCTCAGCTTGTTCTTCCCTCTGCAGCTTCTTTGAATGCCAGATGCTAAAATACCTGCTGAATAAATTTTGATTATGGTTTGGGAAAAGAAATGTTTTGCAGAGAGTTGAGGGAGGGCAGAAGGGGTGCCCTTTGTTAAGTTTCTAGATGTTTTGAGAAATAACCAGTCCCAAATGCTTAATGAAAAAAAAAGCTGAGACTTCCAAGTGTTCTCAGAGCCACTAGTTTCACTGCACATGACAATGCTGGTGTTGTGTGCATTTTCAGTCCTCTATATGTCTTAACCCTGCAGCAAGAAACTTAAAAGAAATCAAAGTTGTTAGAAGATCCCTATCTGCCTTAACAGTAATACCTTATTTATTTGTAGTAGATCCCTCAGAGGGAATCTCTGGCATCCTGTTTGTATGGAACATGTTGGGAAGAAAGGACAGAGGGTGTCATGAGAGGGCTGGTGGGCGCAGGTCCTCCCCTCTGGTGCTGCTGATGAAGTCCGTGGTGTTGCTGTGGTTTCTTGTCTCTTGCTTCCTCTGGGACTGAGACAGCTGAATCTCCTTTTCCTCCATCACTGCACAGGAGATGTGTCTCCAGTGGACCTGCCCGTAAGCCAGCAGCTCTGCCTTATGGCAGCTTCAAAATATTTCACTGGTACCATATGGCAAAACAGGATTGTGTCTAACTTTCTGGTCTGATTTGTTTGTTGAACCTTTTTTTCCTTTCCTTTTTTTTCTTTTTTTTTTTTTTTTATGCTTTTTCTGCAAATTGGAGAAGTCTTCAGCAGCTCTCCAATGAGAGCTTACCAGAAAAGGGCACAGGTGCATGGATGTAGAAGATGCTGCAGAGACCTCCTGGGTTTCCCACTCTGTTCCTGAGGGATTTTAGATGCAACTCCAGCTATTTTTAACTGTGTAGCTGCATAGCCTATCCTCCTGGGATGGGATGCTGACTTGAGCTTGCCAAGGCTGGGCCATGTTTGTCCCTCTCACCAAAAGCTTGCTGAAATTTCATTTTCATGGATCTATAGGCACTATCTTACTATCAATACATGAGAGTCGATAGAGGTTATTTAGGACAAGAGGATTTGTTCCCTAATTTTAAAATCAGGATTTTAATAGTCTGTGCTACAGGTCGACTTTTGTCGCTTCCTGATTTTTCCCAGAGTCCTTTCCAGCCTTCAACTTCCTGGTTACTGCAAGTCTTGGGACAGGGTTGTGCATTTTTTCTACATTTTATTTGAATACCTTGAGCAGGAACACATGTTGGTTGTTATCTCAGAAGGTCTAGTTTTAGCTCAGCACATGCAGCTCCCTGACCTCTGTGAACACCATCAATACTGACCATCATAAACGGCAAACCCCTTTCCTACACCCAAGTAGTATTGTCTGGCTACCAAAACGCTGGAGAAAGTACAGATCTACATGAAAAGTGCATGCACATGTCTTCACCTTTATGTTTTAGGAGAAGGCCAGATTCCTCCAGACCTTCTGTTGCCTCTGCCATGCATAGCCTTGAACAACACCTGAAAATGACTTCCTGCTTCCTCTCTCCATTCTACCAAAACTTTTTAAACGCTATTCTCCCTCTTGATCTTTGAACTTTCAGTACCTTTTGTGAACTTGTGCTTTCCCTGGAGATGAGATACAGTCCCACAGAGCTGGTCACGCTCCACCATGTACCTCAAGATGGTTGGTTTCAACCCTGCCTTGTGTTAAACTTAATCAAGGCAGTCAGGAGATAATTTTCAATCATTTACTCTGATTTTATGGTTGTCACTGCCCATGTTATGTGTGTTGTTCTCAACCTTATTCCCCCATTCTCTGTGCATGGACCCAAGACTCTGCCTCCCAGACCTGTGTACTTATCAGCAGAATTTTTTTTTCTGATGAGACCCACATAGTGTTGTTTTGGGCTAAACCAGTGATGAGGTTGGTGACTGCCATCCTGAGAGCTGCTAAAGGAGGTTTGTAAAATGACCATGACCTAATGAATGTACAGCTCTACTGCGTGGTTGGATTTTCAGTGCGCAGAAACACAGAACATTCGTTGTTTATCTTCATGTGTTCATTACCTGTGTAATATTGATCACAAAGCATCTCACAGAGCTTTCAGAGAAGTAAATTTTGCCAGGACAATGACTCAAAGCTTTCGTCTGCTAAGAAACTTTAATGAGCAGATATTTGTTTACTGTGTTAAATTATTATTTGGTAATGGAGGAAAATAGGAAATGACTCAGACTGTAATAAAAAGTATTTCTCC
This sequence comes from Phylloscopus trochilus trochilus, assembly GCA_016584745.2. Lineage (NCBI taxonomy): Eukaryota > Metazoa > Chordata > Aves > Passeriformes > Phylloscopidae > Phylloscopus > Phylloscopus trochilus. Next base: position 40,600,704 of record WQNJ02000546.1, read on the forward strand.
CAATCACAGCAAATGCATTGCATAGCAGTTTGTGGTTTATAGTAAATAAATAAATAATGAAAGATGCTATTCCAAACAGACCTGCTTTATTTCATGTTGTTTTCAAAATGTCAGTGGATATGCATTAATAGGTAGAAGTACATGCAGAGACTTTACAGAGGTGAAACACAGGAAAGCTTTGATAGTCTCAAATTTTGTTTCTGATTTTTTTTCTTCCTGTGCTTTGCAATTTTTTCCCTTTCAGAGTTCTTACCCATTCTCCTTGTTTAAGAGGAGACTTTTTTTTTTATTTTATTCTCTTGTGTTTGCCTGCAAAACATTACCAGTTAGCAGAAACTAATTGTCTGCACTGTACAGCTCTCCTGGGATTTTGAGCTCCATGAGGTTCACTTGGTTACACTGCTGGGTTTCTTTCCATTTTCAGAAAATTTGACTGTGATTGCAAAGGATTTGTGTAGTAGCCATAATGCATTTTATATGACAACGAGAAAACGAAAGTGTCCAAGCAATAGAAAAGACTAAATGGTTACGAAGGACAATGAGTGGCTACTCTCTGAGGTGAAAGACATGGGTGTTATGATGAATAGCATGTGCCAATGTGTTAGCAATTATGTCTGACTTCAGTATAACTGAAGATAATCAGCCTGCTTGATTTATTTTGCAGTGTGTTGTGTGAACAAATTATCTTTACCCTGATTGTATATATTAAATATCTGTGGTATTGCCTGACTAGTTGCTGTATTTTTTTGAACTATGTTAAGTGACTTTATTTTTCATGAAGAAATTCTATTGATCACGATGATACTCAAGACATCAACGACCCCAAAGATTCTAATTCCTTGATGCATTACTAAAGTCCTTCCAAGTGCAATTTTCTGAATGCAAGGTCAATGAAACTTCAATTTATGTAGATTGTTTATCAGTTTTCAATATTTCTACCTTCTTCCTTCTGGACTTAAATACTTGTACATCTCTCTTATTTTTGTGCAGAACCTTTCATCATGAGTCTCAGTGGACCACTTAACCTCATTTTGTTTTGCCACTTACAACAGTAGATAAATATAATGGTGAAAAAGGCAAGGTCTGGTTTTAACCTTACTCCCCCAAAAGAACAAAAAGAAAAGAGCTGCAGAAGTTTAATGGTGAAAGAATCTCTTTTCTTCGGAACAGTTAATAATTCAGAGCTCAGAGAACTCACTTAGGTTTTGGTGGCTTGGCCTCAGTCCTGAGTCAGTCTAATTTGCAGTAGGGCCTCTAAGGAGGGTCTCTAACATGCCAGGTGATTGCCCCTCCATCAGATTATTGGCTGTCTTGAAAGGAGACATTGTCTCTCACCCAGACCTTTCTCACCTTGTATGAATAATTGAATAATCATTGGGGCAGGGCAAGAGACTAAAGCTATAGCCTGCTAGGTATCAGGAATGTAGGGCCTTGAACCCAGAGCTCTCACACCCTGCTGGAGAAGCCTGGAATCCCTGTGGGGCCTTGTGCTGTCAGATTGTGTGCAGCGCTTTAATGTTCTTTTCTGATTTGGGCAAAGGCAGGATAATCCGCCAGCTATTCTTCCTGACCTGCATTCTTCTCAGTCTCTCAAAGCCCAGCAGTGGGCTACGTGGCCATCTCTGTATAGGTTTCCCTACTAATATTTTGTGTGCTGTAAGATATACTTCTTAATCCACAGAGGTGCCCTGTTGCTCTCCCAGCTCTAAGATTTCCTTCTTTTGTAAGCAAAAAATAGTGTATTCCCATGGTAAACAATGCTTGTTGTTTATCTGTACTGTTGATTGTCTAGGACTTGTGTAAAAGCCTACCATCAAGCCCATTTTGTTTACAGTTAAACCTAAGCTCGTTTGTTGGCCAGGGAGTCTGAAGTTTTAGTGGTGGGTTTTTTTGTTTGTTTGTTTGTTTTTTTTTCTTGTATTGTACTAAGTTAATGACAATGATAGCAATACTAATAATGAGAATTAATCTGTGCCGTCCTCCCTGAAGTTCACTTAACTTGTGTAGGGTGCAGATATGGAGTTTTCAATGATAAAAAGCAGAAATGCTAGAAAGGGGAAATCTGTGTTCCCATTATGAAAGGCAGGTGTCAGAGGCCCAGTGCAGACTTCTTGCTACGCGCCTTGCAACATGGGTTGTGGATATTCTGGGTTAAATGGTAGCTTCACTAAAGGTTAATGGCAAAAGTCCCCTAAGTTTTGTTGCTATTTTCAGAAAAACTGTCTCTTCACTAGCTTGTGTCATTTGACCCTGGTTGTAACATGGAGACCATGCAGACTTTGTGTTAGAGACTACAACTCTACCAGGTCCTGAACAAGTCAAAAGAGAAGAGCAGTCCTTGCCCCATGAGTGGAAGAGATTCAGGTGGAAGACAGCAGGTGCTGAAAGATGCAGGATAATACAGTGTCTTAGAGGGTGGCCATGTACCTGGATGTTGTGGCATCTCTGTATCTAGAGAGGGTTACACAAGTCTGAGGCCACGCAGGGTTTAGGCAGGATTTTTTTTTTTTCCCACCACTTGAGGAAATGTTTTGCCTCGAGGTCATTGCATTCTAAGAAATTAAGCTACTGGAATAGTTTAGCAGGAAGAGAAAATCCTGGGTTTTAGGCTTTGTTAACTAGTGCTTTCACATGGCTGTGGCAAATTACTCAGCACTGAGGCACGAAGGGAAAATGTCAGTAGTTTGCTTGTTTACACAGCATGTCCCTGCCAACTCCATTCTTTCCTATACATCCATTAATAAATAAAAGCCCCTCAAAGCTGAGGACATAATAGAGATCAAACCTGTAAGACAAAACCTGCTGATCTCAGCCCGTTTCTATTCCACTCTGCCATCTCTGTCCTGTAGCTGGCAAGTGCAGTTATGACCCAAAATGTAAAATGAGAAAGCAAAGGGGGCTGTAAAAGAGGCACAGTGAGATCATACCTACTGCCACAGTATAGCTTGGACACACACCTAAGTTCATTGTATGGCAAGATTCAGGTTCCAGCTGGAGGTGGGTCTGAGTGTGGGTGGCTCAGGCTGCCCTACAGCCCTTCCCTGAGCCCAGCCTAGCCTGGTCCTCCTGTTTTCACATCAGGACAGCCTCACTACACTCATTTGTTCTTACATTACGGAAAGGGCTATTTATTACTACCAGCTCAGGAAATGACCTAATGTGGCCTTGTAAGGCAGAATTAATTTGCAATGACTCCAGCTGAAAGTTGGCCATCTTTTAACTTAATAACTGCAGAACTGTCAGCTTCCTTTGAAGTTAATAGCAGTTGTGATGTTGAAATAGGAATTTTCATACAGGAAAGCAAACTTGACTTGATTTGAATTGCAGTATGTAGTGTTTTTCTCAGTGGAATAAAGGGAGAGGAGTGTTCAGCTGTAAAACAAAAAGCATTCCTTTTGCATTTAAAGAGAACTCTTACTATGCTGTGTCTTTTGAATACAAACTTAGCAATGATGTTTTGCAGTGAATGTTCAAGCTGGAAATATTTAAAATGTGAGTGACTCTTGTAAGTTGTGTGGTTTTTTTTCACAGCAGGGACCACACACTGCAAATAAATGCAAGCCTACTTTGGCTCTACCACATTTCACCCTGGGATGCAATTTCTGCAAAGGTGTATGAACCCCTGTTTTAATTAGTTTTTCCTTAATGATCAGAGGAGCAGCTCAGCTGTAGGATGAATAAAGGGTTTATTACACTAAATGCAGAGGTTGCTGATTATTATTTTTCATCTCTAAGTTATTTAAACTTTAATAAATTGGTCATTTTGGGTTATCAACAAACAGATCATGTATACACACGCGAATGTGCAAAATGTAGCTGTTTCTAATTTAAACTAGAGTTTATTACTGCCACTGGATCTGCTTCATTGCTGCTAATGAGATTTTAGGGGTTCTCATAATGTAACAGCATGAATAACCTTTTGTTAAGAAAGGCCACCCAAAGTACGTGAAGTGGTGGATACCATTCACGTTATTGGTTTACTGCGTTTAGTTCTCACAAAGGGACTGGATGATAGCCCTTTAAAATGGAGAGCGCTCCCTCCCCAGTGCATCCAGGAATGTGATTAAAACCCTTCTTCTCCTATGATGCCAGCTTTAATCATAATCCCACTCGTTAATAGCCAAAATTGATTCACATCTGATAGCTGTTAGACACCGTGAAGGGTGTCAGGGGTTTCTGTTCAGCTCATGCTGGACAGGTGTCCAGGGAAGACCTCCATCACAGTCAGCATAAACACACCTGCTCCTGAGTGAGCCTAATGATGAAAACCCAGGAAAATGGAGTTCTTCTGTTGCGACTGAGTGGGAAGGTTTCCTTCAATGGGCATTGTCAAAGCAGCCTCAAAGCATGAAGAGCTATAGTGCAATTAAGCGAAAGGAAAGTATTTCAAATATTAGGCAAGGTTTTATGAGTGCATGACTGCATGGACGTGAATCTGTCCATCTCATAAACAGCACAGACAGGTGAATAATGTTTTTTGTACTTATGGCAGGATTAACTTTATATTAATCCACCTCCCATAGGTCATTTTCTGCCATCCCAAGTCCCCAAGCAACCTTAAACAAGTGCCATTTTACTTCTGTCAAGTAGTCAAAGACATTTTTCTTTCCCTTGCTCGGACAAAGAATTCTTTATTAAAAAATGACTCTGAACCCCTTTCGGTATTGATTTTAATCCCAGCCCCCTGAGTAGTGGTCAGAATACGTTTATACCCCATAGTCCAAAATTATCAGCCCAAGGCTCTGATTCATCAACAATTTTCTTATACAGTTTTTTTAAGAGATGTCATAGAACTGGGTTTTAAATGGGTGAGAGTATGTGATAAATCATGAATACAAATCAGCCTGGATCCATTGAATTAAATGGAGTTTTGAAGTTTTACACCAGTTCTCTGTTAGGCACACAAAGGCCCTAATTGTTGGGAACATCAGTTTTCTGTGAGAACAAAGTTTTTTATAGCATTCAGCAGACATATGCAAATGTCAGGATTTCTTCAAGGCACAGTGTTGCTAATCTCATTTCTCAAGATAACAATATAGCATGTATTCACAAATAGAGTTTGTTAATATAAATATCTGAGCATTCCTTTTTTATCATAGTTTGATGGAGAGGATCTCACAATATTTACTCTTTATCTCAATCTGTGAGAGTGGAAAGAGTTAATTTGAAGGTTTTCATCAAATTCTAGTTCAAGAAATTCATTGTAATCCCTTTTCTGTTTTCCTTAGGTAAAGTGTCAGTCACTTCTTATCCAAACTTGCTATTTGATGGTGCTGGGCGCTGTAGATCAGCCAGTTCATTTTCCCTCCAAGGTGGTTCTGTTTCAGCCATAAGTGCAAAAGACAAATGATTCTAATCTGGTTTTATGGAAAACAGAACCTGTGGGTGGAAAACCAAAAAACTTCTCTAGATAAGTATCTCCATATAGTTAACATGATTAGTTTTGTTATTCTAACTCTTGTTGCGAGTCCTTGGAACTATTATTCATATCCAATATGGTAAATATATATTAGTGTTGCAAATGCAAGCCATATAACAGTGACATATTTTTTAATGCTAGCTTATGCTCTTTACATTTATAGTTTACTGTTTTAGCTGCTTATCTACCCTCTACTTAAGTGCCATTGTGGTTTATAACTCTACCCCTTCCCCATCACATTGCAGATAATCTTGTACAAAACTGTAAACAACTTTTGCAGTTTAAAATAAGCAAAAAACCCAAAAAAGCCTTTAAAAGGCAGGAAAAAAAAAGAAAAAGAAATGCAGGTATAGATTTACACTTTCTAATGTTTTTGATACTCTGTTGTACATTATCAGAGATTTCACCTTTACTTTGGCTTCGATCTCCTCTTTCTCGTGCAAACTTCAAAAGATACATTTTTCATCACATTGCATAAATTTGCCAGTGCAAGCAGGCAAACAGAAAACTTTGCCTTTAATAATTAGCTGTGGCAACACTTCAAATAAGGCACCATTATGTAATTTAAAACAAGAAGAAAAAATACTGGTATATCAAACTTTGTGCCTCGTTCCAAATAGCAGCCTTCTCGAAATCCACAGGAACGAGATAGCAGTGCTGCTGTGATAGCTCATGGGTGCCTTGGTGGGGAGAGTTCATTTGGTTTGGGGTAGGGTTGCAATGGGGCAGCAAAGCTCCCTGTGTTAGGAACCCTTTATTCCAAGGGCTGTTACTCTGTGCTCTTCAGGGCGATGGGAAGCTCAGCACTGTTTTCAGCTGAGTTAAGATACTGGCTCAGGTTTGGCATGTGTCTGTTCCTATCTTTCAGAAGACTTTTCCCACCCGCTGATTACTTCAGGAAGAAAAATCAAACTTATTGATCCTCATGAGATTTAAATGTGTGGGTTTGAGAACAGTAGCATTATTTGTGTATTTTGGGAACTGGTAATTGAACTTTACATTCTGGTCAAATCACAAAGTTTATAGCAAGCTCTGTCAAGGTCTTCATGGAAGGAAGAGAGGAGCCAAATACCATAAATATACTGATTATTGTTTTAACAGCATGTGGTGCAGTACCAGTTACAGGAATTGAGGAATACAAAAATCTTTTACTTCCCGCATTAAGCAGATGTGGAAGATCCAAACATACCTGCTGGCTCCTTTCTTGGACTGAACAAATCCCCATTAGGAGCATGTGAAGGAGAGACTTATTTCTGTAAGCAGAACTTTGAAATGTTCCTTCTTTATCCCCATTAAAGCATAATTTGATTTTGCCCTTCCATTAAGTAATCTGCCAGATGAGTATTCAAAGCCCTGTGATTCCCATTTATCAAGTCAAATTAAATGTTTCTGACCAGGTTCATCAACTAGGTATGTTTTAATCAAATTTAATGACATTTTCAATGAAATAGTAAGTGCATTGAGCATTTTTCTGTTTGGATGTGTGGGGGTAGAAGAGGCATTTGCTTCCTTTGAACATGAAGAGATTTGGTGTCAGTCCCTGTTTATTATTGTGAAACATGACAGTTATCTGAAGAAAACCAGCAGGATTTAATCTGACAGCCCAGTAAGGGAAGAGTGCCACCAATCTAATTATCCTGTAATCTAGTCAGAATGGGAGTAATTCTGGGCCTTTCTCAAGTCAGTTAATCACATTTCCTGTGCATTAGCAGCTGCACATGCAGAGCTTTTAAGGATGAGTTCTTAGCCCAGTGCAGCCCATGGAAGACACAAGAGAGGCATCATGTCATTGTCTTTGTTTGTTGTCAGGTTGCTTTTTCTAAATTATGATAAAGCATTTCTGTTCAGACTTGCTTTCACTCTTTGAGATAACCTCTTTTGGTACTTAGTTCACCATCAGTCATAAACTGTGAAAAATACTTATTAATTTTGGACGTCCCAAGATGTAGGAAACGGGGTCACCCAAAGGGTAACACTGATAACATTGTCAAAAATCATCATTTGTTCTTCCTTTTTTCTAATGTCCTATGGTAAACTGAGGAACATAAAAACAAACCAAACAAAACTTTATTGCCTAGCCAGCAATTGTCATGTTATCTTCAGGCCAGGTATCAAGCAACGTGACGTATCTATGGTATAGAAGGTGGGTTAGGGGAGATTTTTCATGGAGAAAAATTAATTCAGTTTGTGGCAAAAGTTCAGATGTTTGGGTTTTCTGCTTTTGTTGTTCTTTTTTTATTTAAGAGTGCTTAAGGCTTGATTCTCCTATTTGCTACTTGTGTGACAGGCACATTTATCCTTACTGTCATTTCTTCTCCCCCATTTTATTGTCAAGCCAGGGGAGAAATTATTTCATAACTCTGTCCTCAGAGGTATAACTTGCCAGCCTGAAATATCTACTTTGGATTGTAAGTAGTTGGGGCGAAAAATGCTGATCCCTGAATGTTTCATCATTTTTTTGCAAGGGCAGCAGACCTCGTGCTGTCATATATTTATTTCTGCAGTCCAACCCACTGTTCTTGTAAGTGGGCAAGACAGGTCTTGCTCTTACTTCAGGAGAAGAAGAAAGATATGTTCTAAATGTGGGCCTTTCCTACACTTGCATTTAAAAGAGAATTCTTTGGGCTTCCAGAAGATATTTAAATGCTTACTTCTTAACTTTTCCTGTGAAAGCAGAGGTTTTGAACTCGATGAAGGTTTAGATATCATCAGGTACCTTTTGGCTTGGTTAACTCCCTGCAATGGGACTGCAATTTTGTCTCTGGTCAACATCATTGTACATGAAAAAGTTACCCCTACATAAAAGCAGAAATAAATTTCAAATAAAAGAATTTAAAAAGAGAAGAAAAATGCCCATTCAGTTCCCCTTTCTAAGCCTTGCTTAATTGAAAGAGCACTTAAAGCAGCTGGCCCGCCTGAAAGACTGCTTGTTCTTACATCAGCCAGAACATCAACTCTGCCTGGAAAGATGGAGTTTTCTCCTATCTCTAGAAAACAACAGATTAATAAAATGTTTGAAATTGGGTGGTCTTCCTATTTAGTGTGCTTTAAATTGCATCTTAGTCCCATCTTGAAACTCCTTGTCTCTCCCTCAAACAGTCACATAGGAACAGCACTTTGGATCCAGATGTTGCTGTTCAATTTGATTTTTTGCTATAACTAAATTCCTTTTCATCTTTCTCACCTTGCTCAGGTTAAGGGAGTTGAACTGAGTGAAGACAGCTTGTGCAGCAGCACTAGAGATTGGTTGTGCATTTTTTCAGCTTTAACTTTACTTGTGTAACTCTGGGTGTTGTCACTGACAGCAGGAGCTGATTTAAATGGGAGAGCTGGTTGTTTTCCATTCCAGTTTGACAGGGAGGTGGTGGAGGTCAGAAACAGAAGAGCTGCCATCAGTGCTGTGGATTTCTCAGAAGGGCAAATGGCTCCAATTAAAAATAACAATAATTCCTTAAGAAGATATACCAATGTCTCCTGTGAGACCCTAGTGACTAAATAGAACTCGCCAAGGAGGCATTATGCACCAAAAGGGAGAATGGGAAGAAGTGACCCTGTGAGAAGAATTGAGCTAAACTTCATGCCAAGTTCAGCATTTCACTTGCAAATGAGTACCAGATCTGAGCTGATCTTCAAAAATGTATTTGTAAAGTTTGACAGAAAAAGTCTGCAAGAGCCAGCTTGCAAAAGCATGGTTCATTTTTTCATTTTGACTTAGTGGAAACAGCAGTTACAGAGCACTTCCAAGAACTGAAGGTGCTGCCATTCCATACCAGGGTCTAGTAGAGTCATGTAAGCAATTGTCAGTATGCCCAATTGTGGTAGGGTGACTTTATGCCGCTCGTATCCCCAGTCGTCTGTTCTGTTTGTGCTGTATATTCAGTTCTGTACCTTTAGTTACATTTTTATATCAAGTATTAATGAACAACAATACATTTAATATGTAAAAATAGTTTTTCTAAACGACTTCTTTATGTTCAGGAGCTTCACATCCCTCTTTTCTAGTTGTGTGGTGGTTGTGGGTTGGGTTGGGTTTGGTTTGGTTTGGTTTGGTTTGGTTTGGTTTGTTTGTTTGTGGTGTGGATTTTTTTTTTCTTGGCCAGTAGTCATCTGTGACTTTTTGAAATATCAGTGAGATTCTCCTGAAGTTCTTCAGGAATCCTCTTTCATTATGATTCCTTAACAAAGTACAAATCAATTAAATTTCTACTCTTAGCTACCTATGTGCGCAATTTACTTATGTGACTGGCTTTTTGAGACCATGAAACCAGTGTCTTGAAACAAGCAGGACTTGTTACTGTGTTTAGAGATTTGTGCTTTAGGTATTCCTTATGTGGCTAAATAAGATACACATGCTTTGCTTGGCGTTTTTCTTAAAATAACTTTTTTAAGTAGAATTACATCAATCTGCCTGTGGAACCAACTTCATTGAGCAGAAAAAAAAACAAACCATCATCAAACTTCTTCTCCGAAAGACATAGGATAGCTGAAAGGCTTCCTTGTCTTTTGAGGTCTATTTTAATTCATTATTAAAATTGTGGTTAATGAGTGAGATGTTGAGACTCAGAGTATCAGTTTTAAAACTTCTGCTGAGCAGGGCAGAAGCAATGCATAGGTATGTACAAATCTGAAGGCCCTTTTACAGCTTTACATCGTGGGTCTTGCATTTCTTCAGTGATGCTGAGCTGTTTGTCAGCAGACACTTTGATTTCAGTGTTCAAATTAATATCTGCTGAATGAGCAGTGCTTTGCAGAAGTTGAGCTTTGTGTCTTGTTCATTCTTAACAAGAGAGCCTGCTGCTGTCTAAGGAATTTCACAGTGACAAGAAGGGGCTTTGTGTAAGGAGTGAGGGGGGAAACAAGACCTTAACTGACGTAAGGGAATTATCAGTCTGCCTTTCTGTACAAGGAAATAACTACGGACTTTGAACTCTGGATAATGATGACTGAGTTATCATTTCAAATCTTGGTGTAATATATAGGGCCTTCAATTTTTATCCAATTTTCCCCTTGTTTGTTTCGCTTCGCTTTTTTTGTATTAATAAACTGTGATCAGGTTCCTGACTGATTTTATCAATGTTCTTGCTATAGGCTTTCAGTCTCTTTAAGCCATCAAAGGAAATACTCTGGAGTGGAAGTACAGCATTTGTTTTTAACCAGACCATGAATTCCAGCCTCATTTGAGTTTAGGTTTTGTCAGTCTTGCTTAATCCTACTGCCAGACCAGAAATACCATTGCTGATATGGTATATGAAAAATGATATCATGCTACTGATACCACTGTTGTGTGTGAAAAATTCACTTTCCCTTCTTCTTTAACACCAGCATTGAAACACTATTTGGCAGTCTGTGTTTCCCTAAAGTGGAACAGTGTGAGCAGGCAACGTTGGGAGACCAAAGTCTTTGTGGTCTGTGTAGTATTTATACGATCGTAGGAGGAGAAAGAGGCCTGAGGAGCTTAAATCACTTGGTTGAGGTCATTATGTCAGAGCTTGGCATTATAACCCATCGTTTTGCTCCCAGAGTAATACTCAGGTGCCGCATCAGTCACAGGCTCACACTTTGCTACATCAATCCTTAAGCTTTTAGTGTCCTAAGAGATGCTGCATATAAAAGTGTTTGTACCAGACAGCTTTTCCATACAACACTGAAGCGACCTCAGTAAAGCTCACAGGTTAGCCCTGAGGAGGAGGTCTTAAACCCATGTCCAGAGCCAAAGCAGGAAATGTTATTTTTCATGGGATTTTTTTTTCTTGCTCTGTGTGGAGGAGTTTATTTTTACTAGTGCTCTACCTTTCAAGTCATTAAATAATTGATTCAAAATGTTTAAAGAAAAGATATTGAAGCAAAAGAAAATACTACAGTAGACAAACCTTAAAGGTCAGCACATACCACAGAAAATGCTTTGAGTATTGAAAATGTGTGGCAAAATCAAACTTATGCAATGAATAGAAAGAATGACCTTTTAAGGGTACCTTTCTTCTGTGCTCCATGTTCTTCATTTTGACATCTTTTCATCTTAAGGCTGTCCCCTGCCTATGATTTCCTCTGATATTTATATTATTTTCCATTCTTTTAAAAATATGGTAAATTTCTTTCCAACCTGTTTAATGATATGGAGCTTTTAATCAGTGCTCCATTTATTACGGGGTTTTCTCCCTTCTTCTTTTCCAATTTTTAGTAAATAGCTTTCTCCCTGGTGTTTCTAAGTTTCTAGATCTGTAATCAACTTTTATTCTTTCCTTCATTTCACTCTACTTCTACCATCTATAAGAATGTTTTTTTTTCTTTTGTTCTTGTTCTATCTTAACTCATTCTGAATCTAGAATGAAGGTCGTGCTTGAATTAAAATGCAAATAATGAAAATTTATGAAGTTGAGAGATTGAGAAAATGAATTGGCGTCTAAACCTTCCAAGAGTCAATGAATAAAGACTTAAGAATTTAGAAATTCGATACTCATAGGCTGGTGGAAAATGACTTTGCTAAATGTACCCATCTGTGCAGTCCTTCTTTATAAGCCTACATATTTTAGTTTGTCAGGTTTCCATTGGTTGTCTACCATTACATTATTTTAAACAATAAAAATATGACAAATATGTGGGGTACAGAGCTGTCACATTGTGTGTGTGAGGGTAAATATTTTATCCTGGTCAAAAACTCTGTAAAAGAAGTTGGAAAGTCAGTTTGAAGAAATTGGATCTCTCAGAGACGTGATATCCATAACTTCAAAACTTTACAAATGAACAGACCACAGTAAGAATGCAGTGATGTAGAAATACGTGGTCTTCTGTGAATAATAAATAGAATAACTCATTTATAAAGGAGAAATAAGTATTTCTTTTTCCTTAAATGTATTATACTCATTATTATCCTAATGTGAATCACTCAAATACATTAAAAATTTAATATGAACACAATTAATAATCCTAGTGATTATCACCCCAGGTTAGCTCTATTATGTAAATACCATTTTCAATACAAGTCAAGGTGGAGGAACAATATCCAGCAGTCCGTATTTTGGGGGAAATGCTGCTGATGTCAGCCAAGCTTTGCTGGAATCTCCCTGTGATCACTTAACCAAAGTTCAGGTAACATGTATTTGGTAGATATGCGTCTGGGAGGGGAAGAGTTCTGCCCTGGCTCTCCCTCACTTTACTCTCAGTGGGCTTCTTCAGAAAATTGCAAGAAACTGATGTGATAATCTGAAGCCTGATTTTCCCATGGGACAGTAATAATAATGTAGCTTGGGAAGAAGAAAGATGGAAACTGTGTTGACCCTTGAGACTGTCCTGAATACATCAGTGGTCAAAATAAATGGAGCATTTCCTATTAAGGATTAAGTGTTGTAAATGTGATGAAAGACTAGACGTGGGTCATAAAGGCAAACAATGACTCTGATCTGACTTAATCATCCTTATTTTACTAGACAGTCAGTCGCCCGTGCTGCTCTTTGAGCTCCTGGGGCGTATGAAACTCCTGGCATTAGTCAGTGAATCCAGGCAAGAGGGGAGGGTGTGAGCTGTTATTGTGGCTTTTCAGCCATTTATTCATCTGGCAATCCCCAGTAGATTGCTGAAATATCAGAGATCTTTGGGCATCTGTGAATTACGGGAGAAAAATAAAAGGAAGGAGGAAAGAAATGTCATGGGTTTGGAAGTCCATAAGAGACTTTCTTGGCATCTTGCACATGGCAGCCTCAGGGATCAGCTTTGATCCCTTATTGCTCATCACAGGAGAGCTGGTGCACTGCAGCCCTACACATATTTATGGCAAGCAGTTCCCTTCATCTCTGTTCAGAGGCCTGCCAAATGGGGAGAGATCCAGTTTGCATAGTAATGCTCCCTCAAACCATCTCCTTAACCTTGGTTTCTCCTCCAGCTCATCCATGTTGCTTATCCAGCACTTGAAATCAATCTTGTGCCCTATAAAGGACAGTGAGTAAATGTACTTAGCCTTGTGTCAGGTTGGTAGCTGGGAGACCTCTTGAAGACATTGCTATACCTCTTTTAACCCTCCTGCCACTGTTTTCAAATTCTGGCTCATTACTGGGCATCATCTTACTACAGGGTAAGGGGGTAAAAGCTGTCCTTCCACAGCATTCCTTAGTTATGTACTTGACAAAAAAAGAAAAAAAAAAAACAAAACAACAACACCACCACAGATATTCATTACCAAGCTGGTTTTAATTCAGTATATGCTTGGAATATTAAATTGAATATACTGGACCTCTCCGGATACTTGTTTAAAACAGAAAAGAGAAATCTTGATTTCTGTTTGAAAATGTTTATTACTGCATCAAAGAAAGTGTTATCAATCTGTCAAACTCACTCAGTAACAACTTACTTGGACCAGGTACAAATGTTTCTTTTGCCACAGATTTATATCCAAAGTCAGACTGGGAAAAGAGAGAGACTTTTTTTTAATTTTTTTTTCTGCCATCATTAGCACAGCCTCCTTGAGGACAAATTGATTTAATATGTGGAGCAGTGGGGTTGTTCTCATTTTGGAGCTATTTATCTGCCTTAGAGAGCACAGGAAACAGGCATGATGGATCAGTACCTACACACACGTCCTGTGCCCCCTCTGCACTGCTGTGCAAGCCATGTCTTCCACATGCTTGCATGGATGCTGGCTTTTCCTAGGGAGGCACCTCTTGGAACACATTAGTGCAATGTGTTAGACTACACCATAAATAGAGTTATAGCACACAGTCACATCCAATTGATAGTTTTCTTAGGACTGAACAGAGAGATCTGTTTTTTCAGGCAGAGCACATGAAAATATTCTTATTCCAAGCCTTGTTAACTCTCCCATCTAATTAAAAAACATACCTCTCTAGGTACAGGAATTTAAATGCCTTTAGTTCTTTCTCCTTTTTTTCAGTGTCATCAGCATTCAAATAGTAATTTACAGCCCAGTTCTTCCAGCAGATGTCTTTTTCCTGCAGATCTCATTTAAGAAGATGTTCTGCTGGAGGAGATCTAATGGGACCCAGTTCTAATACAAGGATTTAATTGCTCTTGCTTTCAAAGTGATGAGTTGGCTGATTAAGTTATGGAGGCTAAATGGGAAAAAATGGGGCACTATTGGCCAGAATTTTAAATTTATTTTAGATATCTAAAGATGCACTTATGCTTGAAGGCAGATTTTTGAAAGCAGATAGCATAGCATGTTTCCTAAACATGGAAATTCCATAAAAAAAAGTCTAACCCAGAGTGCTTTTTTGGAAAGTCTTAGGCTAATGGTATGCTTTCTCAGACAATTCAGCCTCTCGTGGGAGGAAAAGGTGTCCAAAACTACAAGTTTTAGTTGTCTTTCTTGGCTCTGTTCATGAGAGCTGTGGGTGTTTTGTTAGGTTCTTAACACCCTTAAGTGCAGGATCTAATCTCATGTAAGATTTATAATGTACATATGTACGCTCTCAGGGTGTGTCCAGGCCATCTTTACTGTTGTGGCTTTACAGAGGAATTACGAGCCTGTAATCCAGCCCCAAACTATTGAAAACCAGTTTCTATCTAAGCCTACTGTTATCTGCACCTGTGTTTAAAATAATTTTCCCAAGAGGAGTCTAAAAGCAAAATTGAAATCCACAGGAGGTATTTTTATACTAAGAGTTTAATATTCATTTTTACGTGTGTTTCAGACAGTTCGTCTCAAGGTAGTTGTTTATTTAAGAGTTAAGCAGGTTAAATCCAAAAATAGTTTTAATTCATTTTAGTTCATTTTTTAATTAAAAAAGTTAAAATAGGAGTTTAATTTTTTCAAAGCGAGGTTTGCAAGAAGGCTCAGAAACATGGTGGCAGAGCAGTGGTTTTGGGTTTTTGGAGCCTTTGGGTGTTGTTTTTTTCATCAGTAGTACCTCAGTGGTACTGAGTTTTAGAAGAGGAATATCAGACTAACAGTTTCCAAAGCCTTCCTAACATCTGTGGAGGCATTTCACAATATAACTTTTGGCACAGATGAGATTTGGGCTGCAAGATTCTTGGGCAAGACCCCCATCTGATGGATTTGAGAAAATTGCCTAGTGATTCAGAGAAAGAAGGGTAACCTATGATTTACAATTTTATTTTTTATTTTATTTAATTTTAATTTTTATTTTAGTTTATGCTTCAGTCATGCAGAAAGAATACTGTAAGGCTATGAAGGCAGCACTTGGAAAGCGTCTGGGATGTTCGGCCTCAGAGTAGCGCTGTGGAGTGTGAAACTAAAGGCTTATTGTTTGCATTTCCTCCCTTTCAGCCCCAGTGGGCTTCCACACTTGGCACAATCTAAGCATTGCATTATTTTTCCTGACGTGAAGGCACATTGCTCAGGCTCTTTGCCTTTGGTCAGATATCAGCAACACAAAATGATGTCTTTGTGTAGCAGTTTTGTGAGGAGTAGCAGCTCTGGTCAGTATTTCATAGATTCATTTTATTAGTCAAGATCTAAAACCTTCCCCTTTCTGTCCCCATATGAGGGAGGGACACTTGTTCCACAAAAGACTGGCTCTCACAAGACAGTGGGACATTTATTTAAAAGCCAGATTTGAATCTCTCAGAACTTTTCTTCCTTCCTTGTTTTGTCTCGGACTGGAAACAAAAGGACCAAAATTCCACCACCCCTCAAAAAAAAAAAAAAAAAAAAAAAAAAAAAAAAAAAAAAAAAAAAAAAAGAGTACAGAGACTTGGTGGCCATACCTCTCTCAAAAGTTTTCTACTTGAAACTGCATCTTGGATTTTCCTTACATCCTTGGAAACCTTACTGTCTTTCCATGGATATGAATCAATGTCATTCAGAAAGAACTGGCTCAGTGCTGATGCTACAGAGTCCTTGCACTGGCACGGTGACTTCTTCAGCACTTCAGTTTGTTGGTGAAGTTGTTTCACATGTGTTCTATGATCTTACCATCTGCAACCCTTCAGAATTACACCTGGGCTGGCTGCTGACCCACCCAATCCAAAGCAGAGAGTCAGAAAATTTTTGTGAAGTCTTCTCAGCATTTCTCCAGTCCTCTTCCAAAGAGTGTGCAATTGTTGTTCGATTTTAAATTCTCTTTTCAGGCTTGTGTATCTAAATAAATTCCCACCTGGGCAGAATGGTTTTAAAATATTTGTGTAAACCAGATGTGACTGCAGTAGATAGCATTGGAATAGTTATTTGTAGCTAAAAGAATGCTATGTAAACATTTGAGGGTCTCTCTTAGAATCTGGAGAGACTAGCAGTTGGTCTTCAGCAGGCCTTTCTCTGGAGTTTTGTTTTGATATCCCAAGTTAAAATAAATGCATTTTTTGAGCTGGTCGTAGCAGATTTGCAGGAATTCTGCAAGTTTTGGCCCAAATTCATATATGAGTTTTCAGAAGTAAACCTCAGGCTCTTTGAATGAAACTTAGAGAATGAGTTTCTCCCACACTGAAGCCAAGGGAAGTTTCACCACTAGTGTCAAATATGCTTGGACCATTGGTCTTCATGGATTCATGTAGTGGGATCTATTCTGCTAGCACAGACTTTATAGAGCAGAAGAGAAGAGTTGAAAGGTGTTACCAGCCATCAGCAATGAACCGACAATAGGAAGAAAGCTGGGGGCTTTTGTCTTGCCTATGGGACTTGCTTGCAGCATACCTAAAAATCCATCTGCATGTGTGGCTGAGAGAACTGCTGCCCGTCTGTGCTCTGGCACAGCCTCTGTAGTACCCTAGGGCTTCAAAGTAGATCCACATGGTAGCCAGCTTCCTGTGTAAGCTCTCTTGTGCTCATGTAATCAGAGTCCTGCTGAGGTCATTACATGATTGACCGTTTATTGCTGCTGCCAACGTTTTGACCCTTTAGAGACATAGCGGGATTAATCATCAGCTGATCTGACTTTGTGTGCATTCATTTTAAGGGGAGATGAGGGCTTCTGAGGGAGATGCTGATAACTTGAGAAGTGGTGAAAGAGGGTGTGTTGGGAAACTAAAAATGAGCAGGCTGCTGAAGTGAAAGAAAAGGGTCAATAATATGGTAAAACTCTGAAAGTTTATTACAAGCTTCCTTCAATGCTTCAGACCTCAGATCACTCTGTGTCTGGCTTGACATGGACCTCTGCATGGGTGACATGCATCTGTCTTTGCACAGGTGCACCACATGGTTTTCATGGCACAGCAGCACCACTCAGTGCTTTCAGCAGGTTGGAAAACATTATTCAAATGTAAGGTGTACAGGGATCCAAACTATGAAAACTGAAATTTAGCCATGAGATCAGTTTAGATAGATGTCTGTGTCACGCTGTTCTTTTCAGCCTTCTGATGTTTACTTTTTGAGATGGAGTTTCTCCTCACTTTTCATGTAAATAATGATTGTTTTGCATTCCTTTCTGGAGGAGGAGAGAATTGATGGATTGTTGGGTTGACCAGTGTGGTTGGAGAGGACCATTTTCTTCCTCCAATCCATGGTCACTGGTGGGATTCTATAAATGCTGAGGTCTGTAAATAAACTGCCCCTTTTTTGCCTTGGACATCTCAGCATGTGGGTGACATTCGTGTCGTATTACGACAGATCTGCTTCTCAGAGGATTGTCTTTGGAATACCAGTGGCACAGTATAAACTTGGCTCTACAAGTCTCAGTGTTGCACTTTAATCTTCCCAATAGATGGAAAGATAAGACAAAATCACAGCCTGAGTCATTCAAAGCTATGTTGGGGTTTTTTTCCAAGGCAGACAAGGAACTCAGCCTCCCAAGCAACAATATGGTAGTGATTACAGAAAACAAAACCCAAAAAGAGTAAGGCAGTGTGATGTGTGAGCAGAAAAGAGGAGCAGAGCTGAGACTGTGCTGGCAGCAGGCTTGGTGTGCTGGGGCTGTGCTTAATGCGAGTTGCCTTCCTGGTGGGAATGGTGTGCAGGGACAATGGGAGCCATGGGTTAGTAGAACAAAGATGGAAATGAGGAGGAAATTCCTTTTTAGCACATTTTGCATGCTCAGCCACCTTGCAAGGTAGGACTACCGGAGACAGTAGTTGGATATTAATAGGTGACATTAAATAATTGTGAAACGTAAATGCAATTGAATGCTTCTCTCTGCAGCTAAGTGTTCATTATGCCATAAAAAGTAGTTGGTTTTCCACCCCTGTGTGTACAGAAGGAGCTCAGAGCAGCGAAATTCAATTTACATGAAAGATGAGAAAAGATGAAATAATCTTTAAGTCATTTTTATTCTGTGTAATTTTATTGTGAACAGATAAACTGTGTATATCTCATTGGTTTTGTCCAAGTTTACACTAGATGTTACATTATTTCAGAAGATGAAAGAGTCAAGGGTAATAATGCAAGTCCCTGTTTATAAATCTGTTTTGTTGCAGTCTCTGACATAAATACATGAAAGTGAAAAATCAGAAAATGAAGAAAACAGCACAGACATTCTCAACAATGATTGTGGTTCACATAAAAATTAATCACTGAGGCTTGGTCACTGGCTGCGTCCAAAGTTAAGCATAGCCTGTAGCTTGTCTGTAAAAATCAAATACTCTTTTTCAGAGTGTTAATGGAAATCTGTTACTCTCGGCTGAGAGTGCACAAGTGATGCCTGTAAATAAGCTTCAGGTTTTCTTCTTTGAGTTGTTTGGGGTTTTGAAAAACCAAAGCACTTGTTCCTGTTTGATAATAATTTTGCCTCTCTCAGTGAGAGGCATCCTTGGGGCCTCAGCTGCAAATGTATTCTGAAAAGCAAAGTTTGTGCATAAATTATCCTGTATCTAAAAACATTTTGATTTTCTGACTCCTGTCTGAGATGTGATTTCTGGCTGTACCCAATTCTTCCTTCATGGCTGGGGTTTTTCTTCCCCAGAAGCCCATGTCATTAGCTTGTCAAAAACACTGAGGAGAGGTTAGGGGTATTAGCAAAGAATAATGGATACCTTCTGAAGTAACTTTTTGTTTCTCTAACATCTAGTTTGATGTGTCCATACTTAATGTTGACAGCTTCAGGGTTTCCAGTGGAATAATTAATTTGGGTCACTGTGTTGCAGCATTTTGCTTCTCCTGTGTCCTAATGCCTGGAAATTTCTGGAGCCTTTGTTTCATGTATGCTTGTACTTTAAATCAGATGTCAATGTTTCAATAGATCCTGAGCTTAATTATTCGTCCTCGACTGAAGTAAATTTAATGTATGTCCTGTCTGAAACAGGAGAAGAGGTGTCAGGTGCTTTTGTCTAGAGGCTGATATACCGAGAAAGATTCAGTGTAAATGGCTGTTTGCTTATTTTCCAACAACATAGTAGCTCTGACTACTTTCCACTTGGTACACGTATTAGAGCTCCATTCATGCTTGCTTTTTTTAAAATTTATTAAACTGACTAAAACTCTTGTAGAAATTTAGTGGGTTCCTCTGGAGGGTCATTGGGAAAACCAAGAGACAGCTGGACAAAATGGAAGGAAATACTCAGAGTTAATAACCTCTGATCAGCAATTTACTGAGACTGGGTGCATTTGGGAGTAGAACAGGCAGAGAGGAAGCTGAATACCTCTGCTGTTTGTTACATGGCTTATGTGCATCTCCGTTTGCCAGTGTAAGTTGTTTTACTCTGTGTGCTGGTGTGGAGCTGAAGGCCATTAGGAGGAAGCTTTTTACGCAGCAGTGGAGTAGGTGGGCTTTTCATATGGGGGACAATACCTGCTGAGAGCAGGGGTGAGCCATGCCTCCCCACAGCAGCCCTCCTTCCTGCACCAGAGTCTCCCTGAAGAATAGAACTTAACTGTTTAAAGACTCTCTTTTGGGGCAAGGAGGAAGCAGGAAATGGACACACAGAGATATGGAGGCTGCATGAGAAGGGCAGGCATAATTCCACCACCCCTGCAGCCAAAGCTGGAGCCCATGGCTTGGGTTTGCAGCCTTTGGGTGCTTTTGAGTTAGCAGCAGTGGGTTTGATGGGAGCTGCTCTCCGTGGAACAGAGGGTCCTCAGAGCCATGTAAACTTCCTCTCACGTGGAGGGTGAGTGGGCTTAGAACTGGAGGCTCACTCCCTGCTTGAGTCTGGACTGCACTCAAGAGCTTGCTGCAGTTTCCCCAGAGAAATATTAATATAGCCAAGGTGGAGAGTCCAAACATACAGCGTTTACATTTGACACGTTTATTTTGTTGAGTGAGATGATTATCGGGAAAGCTTCCATAAACATATTTAAATTATTTAATATCTTAATCTCTGAAAGAAAGTTTCTCAAGGTTTCTCAGAAATTGCTCTGTGGCTCTCGAGGCACTGGCATCTGACTGTATTGCTATCATTTTGGCCTAGTTTTACACATGGTAAAGGGCACATAGCAATCAAGTGGCCCATACATTTCCATCATGTTGGTAGTATTCCTGTTGATAAGTGGAAGCCAAAAATAAAGGATTGAGGCAAGTCTGATCCTTTCCAGGGAGACATTTTTCAAGGTCAAGTTTGAAGGGCAGTTCAGAACTAATGGGTGATTTTGGTCTAACACTACCTGTATTATAGATATTCTGCAGTGAGATTGGGTTTGTTCTGGAAACCTTTACCTGAGCTGCTGGCCTTGCATGTCACCCACCTCCATGGGTGTCATGGACAGGCCAAGTCTTCTAGGGGAAATTTGCTGCCCCACCTCTGCTATCCTTTGAGGTTTTGTGCTTCTTTGGAGAAAAGCCTAAACTTGATCAGCAGGTTGAATTTTAAACTCTTGATGGAGGTGCCATAAGAGATGTCACAGCAGGTCTGATATGTAAACCAGGGCATGGGGACCAGCATATCATCAAAGGGAGACAGAATTGACATGACAGGCAGAAGATCCTCACTAAATTCTCTGCCCAATGGCCTCACAACATGGTTCTGGGTCCAAAATATGAACTGTTGACTTCACATGCCTTTGAGCTTTGTGCAGTAAGTTACGTCTGCAGGATCCTGGGAGAAGCTCCCCATCCTTCTCCTGGTCTCTGAGGTGGGTGAGGAGGAAGAGGAGAGCTGTTCCACTTCCTTACTTTCTGGCAGAGGGACACAGCAGAGCTGCAGGCACATGCTGTGCCTTATAACACTAGTGGGGAGCCTTTGCTGGGCGGTGCTGCCCCCTCTGCCCCATGCAGAGGGAACAGTGCCTGCAGAGGCTCCCCTGCTGCCCTGTGCTCCCTGTGCCTCAGAGCTCCCACACCAAACTCAGGCCTCCCTTTACCTGCCGCTTCATCATCCAGTTTTCCTCTTATTATCCAGCTTTCTCTTATTTATGTCCCTTGTTAAAAGTCGATTTATTCATTTTAGAGTCCCTGTCTTTTCTTTGTCCTGGCGTTCATTTATTAGTGAGCCTCTTCCATCTTTTTCCTGCCTGACATGAAGTATTTGTAAAAGCCTTTCTTACTCCCCTTAATCCCTTTGGCTGGCATGAACTCCCCTTGCTTTTCTGTTACTCTTACTTTCTCTGCAAGTCTTTACTGATCCTCTGTATCCTTGTGTGGATCCTCTCTATTTCCAGTATGCCTGCTTTTTTTCTTTAAGCCCTCAGAGTAGTCCCTTGTGAAGCCCCACCGGCTGCTCCTTCCTTTTCTTTGAATTTTTCTCTATCACAGAGACTACAACAGGCTGCATTTTCATTAGAGTGCCAGTCAGGATTTTTTTTGCTGCCTTTTGCACTTATGGCTGCTCAGAAAAGGGGTTGGATTTTAAGCACCCCTTTGGGAGGAACAAGCTACATCCCTTCTGCCCACAGCTCCCTCTTTCAAATTGCAAACGAAAACTAATAATAAGGGACAGATTAAACAGCATCATGCCTGGGTGCACTGCTCAGAGAGGCTTTCAATGTGCTTGTTTCCTGCTTCTGAGGCATGTAGGGGTATGGTGTCCAAATACAGACATATTTGGGTGTACCCTGACATCCCTGGGTTGGATTGCTTCACACAGATGGGATCTTTTTTCCATACTTACCACTTTGTGAATGCATACACATGTAAAACATCCTGTGCCAGTGAGTTCTACAGTTATATTAATTCTGTGAATCTGTTTTAGACCTCTGACAGTTTCATATGATGTTCTCTACTTCTTTAGAAAGAAATAGAGCACTGCCCTTCTGTAATCACTCTCTCTGTGCTGTTTAAGATTGAATTAAGTTCTATCCCAGAGGCCATTTGGTCTGACTACTTTAAATAAAGACTTAACATCTTAAAAAAAAAAACCCCAACATTTTTGTTTGGTGTACAGAAATTTTACCTAAGCGTTTTTCAAGGTGGGCTAGCAACACTCCTATCTTATATTGATTTCATACAGATATGTGTGGCATATATGGAAAGATGCATAGACATTTTCTCCTTCTGATAGCAACAGGTATTTTAGAGAAAAAGAACGACATCATCTGTCTAACGCTGCAAGTGAAAAACATATTCAGCATTAACTTGGCTAGCATCCGCACAAATATCTACTGCAAATGAAGTAATAGGTGAATATTTCAGTGACCCTTGGTGATGACTAATTCAGTATCCACCCAGTAATGTAGCAATATAGAGGTATGTGAATAAGGCATGAGGTTGTGGCTGTCGCTAGAGTGTCTGTAAGCCCTAGAGCAATGCAGAACAACAGTTGGGAAACCAGAAACACCTTCCAAAAAGAACATGTGTCAGGCCCAGGGTCCCAGCCCCAGAGAATGATTCCAGATGACTTTCAGAAATGAGGTTATTGCATAAGTGCATAAAATGAGATGCCTGTGAATGCTTGTGATCCCCAGAGCTGTGTGACCAGTCGTTTTGAATCCGTCTCCTGCCAGAGGCAGAGCACCGCTTCTAAAATTCTTTTACCTCACTGTAATTTCAAGCAGTAGGTAGGCAGAGTCAAGTCACACTCTGGATTCCAGTAATAAGGAAGCAAAGTGTCACAACCCGTGTTCCCTTTTTATTCCCTCTTGTTCTGAAAACCCCGTGAGTTTATTAGTGGTGCTGTTTGGAAGGGAAAGTGAACACCGGGATCAAAACTGCCTTGTCATTTCCTTGTACATGGTGGGAGCCGAGCTGTGCTGTGGGCTTGACAGTGAGACCTGCTGAGCTGCATTGGTGCCTGTTAGGCTGCTTGTGTGTTAAGAAATTGGTAGCATCAAGTGGCTTGTTGAAATTCATCCTTTGCTCCACATGAGGTACTCTCTTAGCACATGAAGGAATAATTCATGCTCAAGGCTTTTTGGCATAGGTATTGCTGTCATGATATTAAGTAAGAGTGAACACATAGGTGGAGGCACTGGGAGAAATAAAAGAGTTTTACCAAAAAACATGAGGAGAAACAGGAATCCTTGCATGGATGTGATTTGCTAAAAGCCCAGAAATACTGTACGTGAGATAGCAATATTAGTGGCATGCAGAGGAGCTGGCTAAAGTGCAGGCAGTGCAGCTACAGTCCTGGTACTATCTGGAAAGGAGGAGATCATTCTTGTTGAAAAGAAAGTGGCTGAATAAGGATCCACAAACAAAACTGGGAGTACTGTGGTGGTCTAACCTTGTGAAAGCACTTCTGGCTGCAAACGGGGTTGAAAATGCTTAGTGGGTAAAATTTTAAGCATAAATAAAAATAGGCTTACGTTTGGACTTTTAGTAATAATTATATTAAAATGACACAATTCATTAAATAATGCAATACATTCACATCTCTAAATACACAGCAGCTGTTCGCTTCTGTCAAAACACGATTCCTTTAGGGACTGAATAGAGAAGAGCAACATGCTGGCTTGCATGGTAATGTCCTGATGAGCGCTGGGCTGCAGCCTGCCCCCAACACTGATGAACAAAGGGTGTCTCTCTGCCGGTGCCAGATCCTGAAGGTGCCCCTCGGGCTGGGCAGGAGGTGCCAGCCGGGCAGAGTAGGGCAGGGGAGGAATGGATACAACACAGGCCTTGAAATTGTCCTTCTCAGGCTTTGTAGAAACTGAGCATTAAAAGATGTTTCAGCCTAGGGCTATAGGCAGATGAATTTGGCAGGCTGTGATGTGCTGGAGGTGTAGAAAATAGAAAAATCTTACTAGCAGATGATAGGCACATATGAAGAGCCCATCTTAGAGCAGAATTTGAGTTATTGTCATTGTTGACATCATGTGGTTCCTTATCAGAAGTAGTGAGTTGCATGTCTCCCTTACACTCCTGTGCTTCAATTAGAGAAATCCCTGGGCATCCAGAAGCAAAATTCGGACCTTAATTTCTAATCACGGTGAGAAAGGCTTCGCATCTTCTACCAGTCTTTACTAAATTAAGGGATTCTACAGAAAAACATCCATTTGCAATAGAATGCTGATCCTGAAGATATCATATGTAACTTCTATGTTTTACCCTTTCAATAGATTTTTGCACATTTTACTTTTACTTCAGCCAAATTTAATTTTCATATTATATTGAATCCAGTAGCAGGAGGCTTGTAGTCCCTCATTTATGCAAGAAGAGAATTCAGGGTTAAAGTTGTCTCTCTGTGCCAACATCTGTAGAGAAAATGACAATAATCTACAAAATTAGAAGCTCAGAGCTTGTAATTTCCTCGTGAATTATTCCTTCCTTGTTCCTTTCATATCACTATACTTGTATAAATAGATCTTAGTTTATTTTTCTTTCCTGGTGATGGATTTGGAGTGTTTGTCACCTCTGCTCTAATGTGATTTGTTGTGATATATTGAGATTTTTATCTTGGTAAGGATTTTTCTCTCCTGAGCTTTGTTTGGGATTTTTTTCCCCCTCTTCACTGTAGTATTTTTCAGGCACTAGGTTTTTATTCAGGATCATAACAGAAGCTTGATAAGAACACTCCAGAGAATGAAATTCTGTCATGAGAAGAAGCTTTAAAAAAAGAAAAACCCAATTTTATTAACTGGTACACTATATTGTGTGGCCTAACATTTCAAGTTGAAAAAGGCCTTATGTGCTGTTGGTGAAACTGAGCATAAGCATAATGATATGGCATTGACAGACTTATCATTTGGGCACTATATCTTTATCCACTGCTGCTTTATACCAAAGAGATGAGCTCACCCACTCTGTATCCCCTGCGTACTAGTGAACATATGTGCAGAACCTTCACCTTTCAAGTAAATCCCCAAGAGTCAGTCCCTTGCCTTTAGGGACAAGAAGAGGCAGATAGAACATTAATACAGCTTACTAAGAGGTAGCATGTCTCCTTTTTTAATTCTCAATATAGTCTAGGTATTCTTTGTTGGTCCTCTGTCTGTCTCTTTTCTTTCTGCCTTTACTTCGCACTGAGCCCACGATGTAATGCGATGGTGAAATTGCAATTAAGTGCACCTAAATCAATGTGCAGCTTTTACATTCAAATCAATGTACAGTTTTTACATTCTTCTCCTTTATGAACTGCATAAAACCAGGCCTCTGGAATGCAGTGGGAAAAAAGCAGCAAAATCTGTCTACAGGTGACTTCTGGCTTAAAGCAAAGGGGAAAAAACAGGGCATGTGCATTCTCTTTGTTTATCCTCTCAAGATCACAGAGGTTGTCTTTTCTGTTTTGGTGAGATTGTTTGCAGAGGTTACAGAATAGGGATACTATGGGTTAAATATTAGCACATTTCCTGTCCGACAGAGAGTTGGCCTTGCAGTAAGACTTTAACTCTTTCTTTTCTAGGGCCACTGATAAACGCTGTATGAATTTTGAACCTCTATATTTATCATTATTTTTTACACATTTTAGCAGCACTAAATGTAGTAGTACAATAATTAGAAATAAATGGTTAACATTTTATTATTTCCACCAAGTTTTGCTTTTCCTGTAGGGTTTCTTTTAATTTCTATTCTCTCCTGACTCCTTGTACTCATCAAGTTGGCATTGCTTTTCCTCACACCGTTTTTGCACAGAGAACGGCACGGTGCTGCTCTCCATGCTCAGACAGTCCCTCTCTGACTAAGGAGGTACTTTACCTCCTGCTGTCTCATGTCTGTCTTCGCAGACGAAAAAAAAATCCACCCAAACCCTCCAGAGAATAGCTCAGGTTCTGTGATACTTTTTCAATAGGTAATACAACCCTGTGCAGTACAGGCTACGCAGCTGATTTCAAGCACCTTTGCTGAAAATGTCCATCTAGCATCTTTCCTGCTACGAGAGTGACAGCCCTTCACATTTTCCTCTTAATTTGTACCCTTTGGTTGACAATAGTATTGATTTGTGCATTAAGGATGATTTAATCTTTCTTCCACCCTCTTATTAAGAGGGTTTGAAACCCTACCTGGAGTCTTTATTAGCTTTTGACATCACAAAGGGAAATGTCAACACATAATGAGATAAATTTCAACATCACAGAAGACCGGAATACAACTTTCATGAAAGATGGATACCGGCAACACTTAGCAAGATAAAAAAAATATGCCCAAAAGACAGAACCCTTCCTTTTCAGCATCCATCCATCTTTCTGTTTGTCTGTTGCTGCATTATAGTATTTATTAGAGTTTGTCTTGCTATACAATGGATTGCCAGAATCATGATTAAGAAGCTTATTCAAATGAATTAAAAATGTTTAAATGAAAAAGACCCGGAGAAGTAATTGCCAAAATTTAATCAAGGATTTAATTTGTAGCACAGACCAGCCAAATGGATTTTGCCGTTTTTCACTGCACTGTTTGTACAAGGAAATTAAAAAGTATAAAGAGTCAAAGACTCAGCAGTGTAACCCTTTAAGAATATTGCAGTATGCTCACTTATTCTCATTAGCCGCATTATATCAAACTTGCTCCTGAGGGCTTGTAGTTTGCAAAGCCAGACCACAGACGGGGGAAAAAAGATGATAGCATTTTTTCCAATGTCATAAATTACTGCCAGCACACATTAGATGATTTCTTCATGCATTGCTGTAAGCAATGGTAGGTTAAATATCCCCCTTCTTAATGCCACTTAGTAATAAATGCCCTCATTTTAGCATGTCATCTTTAGCTGAACTGAAATAACTGAGACTAAAGAGCTGTCGGGGTTTGAAACAGAGACACTTCCCTTGCATTTACTGTTGAGAAATACATACATGCACCATTATGCTGTCTCTGTTTCATTGATGATAATAAGGTATCATCAAGCCTGGCATATCTGTTTGAACATGTTTTGCAGAAGTCTAATCATTAAGTAATACGTATCCCATTTCATCCATCATTTCCACACAAAGAGCCATACAGTGCAATTGAGAGAACAATACTTTATGAGCCATGAATAGCTGGAGCAATGATAACTTCCAAGTAGCATATAACAGACCCAGAACTGTGCTCTAAATTGCGGCGCTGAAGAGGTAGGAGGAGAGATAAGGAGCCCCTGCTTGTGAGGAGGAGGCCGAGATCAAGTGCACGTTTCTTTCCCATTAGTTGTGGTTGAAATAAATATTCAGCAGAGTGCTAAATGCTCCGTCTCTTTCAAAGGCAGAGAGGGAAGCTGGTGCTGCAGTGCTGCACTGCCTTGCAGAGCCTGAGGCAGCTGGCAGGATAGGGTGAAAGGGTTCTGGGTTGTTCAGGAGCTCTGAAGTCCCTTTCTTCCAAAACTGCTGACAAGGATGTCAAAAGAAGCCAAACGAAGAAAACATGCAAACCACAAATGGAGAATGGCTTCTAGGTAGCCCAGAAGAGTTTACAGATTCTCTCCTAAGCCTAAAATTACATTAATTATTTTAAAAATGAGTAGAAATAAAAAAGCTTCACGTTCAGTACATACCTGAGGTGAATCATACCGACTGTAATACAGAATGGCAGGTCAGTGTAGCACTGGGGCAGGGTGCAGTGCAGAAAGGCTGTTCCCTTACTGCAGGAGGAAGGGTTTTGGTGTTTGCAAGTTTAAAGGAAATGGTGTAAAATCAGTGATTCCCACCCCTACGTCTGTCAGAGAGACAAAGATGATGTTTACTACTTCTTTATTTTACTGCTGTAGCACCTGGTTTTACAGCAGAGAGGCAGGCTTAGTCTCTCCCAGCAAGCGGTCACAATAAGATATTTCTAGAGCTAAGGAGCCTTTCTGTGAGCAGGCACAAGAACTGGCTGTGGCTTTCCCTGTTTCTCTGCCCCTGCAATCCCTGGGAAATTCTGCTCCCTTCACATTTCTTCTGTCCTGTATGTTGGAAAAGGAGGGAGGTAGAGCTTTTTGAAAATGAAAACTTTCTCCTCTTGAGATCCTTGAGCTCGTGAACTTGCTTAGCTTGCTTCTGCTCTTAGTCATTTTTGGTTTGCCTGATGCTTTTACACAGTTGCTCTCTTCACAGCGCATTTTTAATTTAAGGCATCTCTTGCTTGCTCAGTTAAGTGGTTATAATTTTATTTGCACAGCAGAAGAGTTACTGATAAACAAAGTTAAGACATTGGAAAAGGAAGGAGTCCAAAATTCAGTGGTTGAGTTCCAAATATTTGAATTTTGTTCCCTATCCAGCCTTCTGAGCATTCTTAAGATTGTGGCAGAGTCAATTATGCAGCTGCTTTTAAGCAGAGCTTTAAAAGGTCATTTTGTTACATGAGATCTGAGTTAAATTCATGCATGTTTTTACTTCTTGTCTCCCTTTCAGAGACTTACGTTTTTGTAAACCATGGTTGCTGCATCATGTAAAGTTCTTGCCTTTGAAACAAAAACAAAATACTTCTGAAAAATAAGAGCAAAAGTATTATAGTACGAGATATCAGTGGCTATTATCATTCCACACGTGCAACATTATTTTCACAATCTATTCTACAACCAGTTTTATTTGCCATTGAATTTCACCTATCACAGATCATTTACATTGCAGAATTGGCTGTATGTTCATACTGTTTCCAGTTGATGGGGCCCAATTCAGTTTAGGTGCTTTCTTTGATTATAAAGAAAAGCAACTTAGGTCACTTTGAGATTGTGACTAAACCTGTACCTTTTAAATTGTATGTAAACCTATGTTTTCCTTTGATATTTTCACATCTTTTTTTGAGTTGTAAAACTAGCAGCTATAAGTTTGGTGGGGTTTGTTTGTTTGTTTGTTTTTGTTTTGGGGGTTGTTTGTTTGTTTGTTTGTTGGGTTTTGTTTTTGTTTCTTTATTGTTTTAGTTTTCATTCCTGGTGGCTTTTTGGAAATCTCTCGTTTACTGGGATGTTTAAGAAATGCAGTTATTTGTCCAGGATTATTCTGAATGTCTGGATTTGAAAATGAGAATGAATAAGTGTGTCCCATACTTCTTCATGGGATTTCCTGAGCAGAAATAACTGTGTGTGAGCTATTTAGCTGATGTGTTGCGGATCTGAAACATTGAGGAAAATCTTGGCAAAGGGGTCTTTTTTTCTTTCTTCCTTGAAAAAAGATTCACTGAACAAAACAAGCAAGTCCTGAGAAAGACAAACCCACAGTAGTTTGTAGTCCTAGTCATTCTGCTTTTAACATTTCAAGAAAAGACTATGGTGACTTCTGTGTGAATCTTTTATCCCACAAAATATGTTTATTCTAGTTGGTTATTGTAGAGACAAAAAAAATATATGCATCACTTCGAAAAAAAGAGTAGTGGTTGTTTGCTTTAGGGTTTTTTATTATTGAAATTTGAGTTTGCTTAATTTTTGTTTTGTTTATTTAGTTTTTGTTTTGGTGGTGGTTTTTTTGTTAGTTTGTTTTTGGCTTTTTGGGTTTGTTTTTTTTCCTTTTTTTTTTCCTTTTTGGGTTTGTTTGTTTGTTTTCTGGTGACACTGTGACAGAACAGCATTGTAAAAACCCTTCTCATCTATAGCATGGCTTTAGCTTCTCCAGGGACCCTGCTCAGATTGCTGTTGATTTCCCATCCTTGCCAGTTCCTCAGCAGGAAATAAAACAGGGAGTTGCTGCCTTGATCCAAATAGACTCACACAGCATTTCAACAAGGAAACAGAGCTGAAGAGGAATGTTTAGACTGATAAGCTTTTAGAAAATATCTCTGGGAGTGCACTTTTTGAACTGGTGAGCAGAGACAGTCTGTCTGTGTCGGGCACTTCTCCTCCTCCTTATCATGGAATTTACTATTAAAAAAAAGCTGCCACCACCTCCTTGAGCACAGAAAGAACTTTGCAAAATGCTGTTTCTCAGCAGCTGATACTCTGGAGTCATGCTGGAGGTAGTAAATGAATAAAGCTATTTTAAAAAAGTGAATAAAGCTATAGCATCTCAGCTATGTTGGAGAATCAATCATGGGCTTGAGCTCATTTGTTCCACTAGAGTGTAGTCTTATAAGAAGAGAACGGCTTGTTCCAGAAAAAAGTGTGAATAATGTGATAAAACAAAATGAACTGCAGAATATATTCTAGCCAGCAGCCAAGAAATTATTCACACTGACAGATATTACAGGTAGAGAACATTTTCTGTCTAGAGTACCACCTTCTACTTTCTCTTAGCATATGCATTATGGTTGCTGTTTTCCTACCTGCTCTGTTGAAGTGCACCCAGCTGTATACATGTGATTGTGGTGCATTTTCTTCTTGTATATCATACAAAGAAATCAGTATCTAGTTAGAGCAACTGCCCTTGCCCGTACAATTGCTCAATTTTTTAGCTGTTTTGAAAATTTAAATATTTAGTGTTGAAATAGAAGCATTGTTTCTCCTCTTTTTTTATCTTGAACTAATGCACATACGTGCACATTTATGTCTAAAGCAGAATGAATAGATCCTTGGACCAAAAGAGTAGATTTGCTATAGTCTGAAGTGATAATTGTATGGGCCACAGTTTTGCTTTAGCTGAGGTAAGGAACTCATGGATTTCTGCCTCATTACTTGAGGTGGTTTCCTCTGTATCCCTGTATATAGCACACATTATAAAATAGATCTAGATAAATAAATCCCTCTATTTCTTTATCCCCATCTTGCATTTCTTTAACTCGTCCTCACAGAGCTATATAAAGTAGTCATGCTGATGTCAAATGCGCTTTGTTAGGTACTGCAGCCTTTACTACAAACTCATGAGTATTGCTGTATGCAAGACTTGCCTGAATTAGATTGCATCAAATATTAGCAGTGCAGCCCACAACAGCTGGCTAAAAAGTACCTGCAAGGAGGAGAGACAAGAAGGATTTTGAAAGGAAAAAGTAGTCTGGAAATGGACAGACCTAAAGGAAGAAGTTAAGAGCAGGGGGGGAAAGATTAATAGTGATAACACACATCTAACTATTCTTCAGCTTACAAATGCTATGAAAAATGTCATGTTCTTTCCACATCCTTTTCTTTTGTATTTGCAACCTGGACCTTCATTCATATGATTATTTGACACATGGTAGGCATTTTACTGTTGACACAGATACCTTTGGGCTTCTTTCCTAGTGAGATTCTTTGGTTCATCCTATGGAACATACGTATTACACACAAACAGCTGCTAATCTTTTATAAAAATGCATTTGAAGCCATACATGAAAACTAGGGAGTTTGTTTAAGCTTACATGAATTGAACTGATTAAAAGAGTCTGTTAGAGAAAACATTGCAAATAGATTTTTGTATTTTTTTTTACTCATGGACAAGATTAGTACTAGCAGCCAGTGATCAGGTTTGAATGAGTACACATTTATAGGTCAATTCTTTGCTTTTTGACTCAAGTGCACCATGTTGGCAAAATCTTTCAGGATGCTGGGAAAATGGATTTATACCTGTAGTAAATGAACAAAAGCATTGTAACATTGATTACACATTTGCAATTTGCCTTTCCCTTTTGGAAGTGAACTAGCGGACACTGGTTTCATGTTTCACTCCACAAAATGTTTTGTTTGGGTCTGTTTTCCTTTGAGAGCCTGACTGGGGAAGAATGAGGTCATGCATTTTGAAAGTACATCACTGTGTGAGGATTTTCTTTATGCATAGCTTCTTTCTGAGTCAGAAGCTTATTCTGGCATGA
The DNA here is from genome assembly GCA_016584745.2 of Phylloscopus trochilus trochilus. NCBI lineage: Eukaryota > Metazoa > Chordata > Aves > Passeriformes > Phylloscopidae > Phylloscopus > Phylloscopus trochilus. The sequence goes on from WQNJ02000546.1 coordinate 40,632,867, forward strand.
GTAGCTGCTTATGCCATGTCCTATAAACTGTGTCAACTGAGGACATACCTATGAGTAGTGGAAAACAGAGACAGTGTAGTAACAAAGGACAGCAGCAGGTTTAGCTTAGGGTATGGATAAGCCTCTGCTTAATCTCAGACACCTACCAAAACCAAACCAGTGCCCTAACTCACCAATGCTCTATGTAAAATGAAGATGTCTGTGAAAATCAGGTTCCTCAAAGTAACCAACAGACAGCCAGTGTGTGCCATTGACTTCATACCAGCAGCGCCATCCGCGGGGCTCCCGCGCCAGCCCCGTGCTCCCCATCACACCGAGCTGTGTGGGAGTTCGCTTCCAAATGGCAAGGTAGTTGACATATTGTGTCTCAATTTAAACCCCATTACCATTCATTAGACATGCTCCCAGTTAATTATTTTAAAAAATAAATGTAAATAACAAGTGTTAATTATACCCTCGAGGCCATTGATGTGTACAATGTTGGCATTTCATGTTAGAGAGACTGCCTGAAAATAAGGAGCAGTATAATGCAAGGAAGAGGTTTTGGGAAATACTATTGCTAACACAAGATTTTATAAAAGTAATTTCATCAATTATAAGTCTTAATATTTAAATAATGTTCTACCGAGAATCTGTTATGAAAAGCATTTAGGTAATTTCTTGACTGTTATATTTCCCTGTGCATTTGAAAGGTTTATTTCATTAAAAATGGTTTTCAACCAGCTATAACATCACACGGTGTTTTTTGGGGTGGTCTTTGTACATGTTCACTTATGGGTTTGTGTCATGTCCTTTTGAACGCTGACAACTTTCTAGAGAAATGTTATAATGATCTGCACCTCACCAGTGTCATTTCTTCTTGCTGTCTGGTCTGTGATTTCACTGTATTCCCCAAGAAAGTTGTTGAAAGTTGTTCTTTTGGTTTGGTTTTTTTTTTTTTTTTTTGTTTAATTCTCAGACAGAAGTTTCTTCTTTCTTCATTGCTTCATTGTCAAATAAAGTGGATATTCTATGGCAAATCAGTTTGGATTCTTATCCAAATACCTTATTTTCTGGCATGAAATGTCTGAACAAAAAAAAAATATCCCAAAGGAAACATTAGGTGTGCATTTTGGGTCAATTTGTCCCTCTTAAGGTTCTGTACTATGTGATGTGCAGCAGATTTCATTTCTTTTCCCTACAAGACTGATCTTCTTTGTAAGGATGACTGGTTGTATACTTTCAGATTCTTCTCAATAATCATTTTCTGTGAAATTACATTTAGACCTGTTCTGAGTAATAGCCAAGGCAGCTTTTCTTGGATGCAAAATTTTGTACTGTGGAAGGATAAAACTCGACACATAGTTTTAACTCAAGACCAAAGGAGCAGTCTGGGGTTTGCTCCAAAACTTCTCCTGGTGGTAAGTGCTGGAATCAAGTCCCCAGCCTGTTTTTCCTTCCCAGTATTCTTAGACTGTGCTGCCAGTTGTGTTGTCTATGGCTGCCTAAACACCAAGATTCCAGCCAGGCAGTCTTGTGCTCTAGGCAGTCTCCAGCCAGTTTGCACTGTGTCAATAGTTTTTATGAAGTCAGGGGACAGATGTTCACCTCTGATTTCTTCATACAGAGAATCCCTGATAGTACTGGGCAGTTGAACTGCCTGTACCCAGAAGTCACTGAAATTGGAACTTTGTGGAAGCTTCTGCTCCTGCCTTCAAGCAGAAGTAAAAGAAAGTGGAAACTAATGTCTGTTCCTAGGGGACACATTGATGAGAGGGACTGGCAGAGAGAAATGTGGGGAGGGAGGGACAGGGGGAGAAGAAAGAGATAAAAGAAGGAAAGAGAGAAGGAAAGGAAAGAAAACTTTTTTATGTGCTTGAGGTGGTTGCTCATAGTGACTTTTCTTGCAGCTTCTGCATCTTCTCCTGGAGGAACACACCGACCTGCAGCAATACCTCATCAGAAGGCTTTGACACTGGCCTGTCTACCCTCTAGCTCATGATAACCCAAAAGTTGGGCAGAGTGCAGTTCAAATCAGAGTGCATTTTGTGGAGCTGCCTGGCTTGTGCTGAATGTCCTCCCTGATGCTTCCAAGCTCTTGGGGATAAATATGAGGTGTCACATCCCCTGCTGATCCTGCTAGCAGCAGTTTCTCTTTTTCCAGTGCTGCCAGGCTCCCTGCACAACCTGCCACCTTCCTCCACCTCTTCTGCAGCCTTGTTTTTACATTCAGACCAGCCAAAAACTCGGGAGGAGTTGCAAGGCTGTCCTCTGTGATTTAGCAGGGGTATAGCATCTTTTGATTCTTGGGGTGAACATGAGGACACCCTTCTCCCAATTTCTGCAGATAATGCATTTGTTGTCTCCTGAAAGTATCTGTGTCATATCACAGGCTGGCTTGGCTTCCTTGAGAGGGAAAATAATAATAATAAAAAAATAACACAAAACAAAAACACAAAACCCCCAAACAAACAAAAAACCAAACCAAACCAACAAACAAAAACCCACAAAAAAAACCCCACCCCCCAAAAAAACCAAAAACAAACAAAAAAGCCCCCCAAAAAGCACCACCCAAAAATCAACAACAACGACAAAAACCCAAACAGAAAAAACCCAAAACTCCCCATTCAAATCACATTGTGACTTTCCTGTGCATAGAGCTGCAGTGATACCCTACCTCTGTGAGAAAGCAGGCATGAACTTTTCCTCTTGCATTTTGTGATCAGGGTAACAACATGATAAATTGTAGGCTGAGATGCATGTGTCTAAACGACATGGAAGCCCATTTTTCTAGTCGACTGCTCAGATTGTATATTGTCCTGTGATCTTTCCATGAAAAATAATCGCAGGTCACCTTGTCTGACTCTTGACTGTGTTATTGTTTGCCCTATATTCAGTAATAATATAAGGAAATTCCAAGTAATTTTATCTTGTATTTGTAAGGAAGGGAATGTGGGGGCTGCTCTAGAAATTTGAAGCATTAAATAAATTGCTTCAGGCTTTTAAATACATTCCTTTTCCTGCCCTAAAACACCCTAAAATTAACAATTTGAGGAGAGGGCTATTAAGATCTGCCCTCATCAGTACTTCTGGTGGTTGTGTCTGCATTAAGGTTGAGATAAAAATTATTTAGTTTTTAAATCTATTTTAAAACATGCAAAAATGAACTTATGAGAAAACGTTGCCCTAAGCATAATTTTATGACCCATACATTTTGAATATTTAAAGCAGTACTAATAAAAATAAAGCAGTGAATATTCTCAGGGGTTTAATTTTGCTGGTGTGTGTTGATCTGATGGTTTGTGAGTTTTACTACATTTCATTAGGGAAATTTTACCAGAGAAATGGAGTTGAATATACAAAATAGTTTATCCTAAATTGGCAGCATGAATCCTCAGTAGAGCTTGTTTACACGTACTGATTCACTTGAACACTTACTTTATGAAGAAACGTTTTGGAAATAATTTTATTTCATGCAGCACTTAAGCAAGAAAGGTAGAAAAAGACTTGCTGAAACAATCTGCTTTTGGATGGGAGTCCTTCAGATCCTTAGAAATGTTTTATACATTTATTTGTGTTGAACATTATTTTCCTATCCATCAGTAGAGCTTGAGATAAATTCAATAAGCCCATTTTCAGATAACTGCACTGAATTTTTATTGATATTGAAGTTTGAAATTAAATAAATTCCATGAAGTCAACAGCACTGAAATTTTACTAGATCTCAACCTCAAAGAAGAAAATTTTTCCAAGATTAAAAAGTTGGAGACAAGCATAGTCTTTCCTGTGAAGCTTGAAAGTTTGGCTAGACAGACCTCTCTGAAACTAAACCCCCTCAGTATTACCTAACTTTCTGTTTATAGTGCTGTAATAGTAATTAACTAGAGGAACAGCTCACACATACATGCTCAACATACTTAAAGACAAATAACAGATAAAGTGTTTCTAAAACAAAATTGTCATGGTGCTGGAAACAGTAAGGAGAAAAGTGCTTTTCCTTTCAAAATCAATTTGCATTGTCCCTGGATCTGTAATTTATGCTTTCCTTTTGCCTTTTTTTTTTTTTTTTCCATTTTATTTGGAGCTGCTTTTAATGTTTACTGAATGATCTTTCCCCCAACCCTCACTCTTAAAATTCAGCAGCAAGTTAGATTAGTGTTTACTCTCCCCTGGAGAATGCTTGCTTCATATTTCCTTTTTAAGATAATGGAGGAACTCTTTGAAGTGAAGCATTTCATTGGAATTAAGTATTCTGTGGGGTGAAAGAATGATTTCAGCCAGTGAGAGGTGAAAAGGAAAAGATATCGTTCTTTTTATTCCAACAATACATTTTTTTCCTTGATATTCCTAGTCTTTTTTTCTTGCTATTTGAAGCCTGACTGCAAACAGATATTGGAGAAAAACACTTCTGTGTTCACACAAGACTTCTCTTCTTGATTCCCAGTCCAAAGAGATTTGGAGAGACGTTTAAACTGCAGACATTTCAGGGCTGACTTAGCTTTAATACTTCTGTCATGTTTCTCTACCTCTTCTATAGTGTTGACTGGTACTTAAATGGTGCTATTAGAGGGTCTTATGCACTGCGCTCCTGCAGTCATGTTTTACAAGTTTAATGAGGACCAGGCAGGATTTATTTCTAATGTAGCCTGTTGTACTGAATGGAAGCTTCAATTTCTCTCTTAGTCCCAACATGAGATAACTTTACAATGTGCTGAAACTAAGCAGGGCTTGCTGAGGTTGGACTCACTCCTCACAATGCTCAAGTGAGCTACAAAGCAATCCCAGTTTGTCATCTATTACCATTTTTTCTTAGTCTTTTTTTTAGGGCTTAGTTGCATTGCATTTATAGTATTATGGAGCTAGTAAAGAGAGACATTTCCTGTTTATTGTTTGATAAAGGGATTTGATGAGTGAGAATAAAATAGCATTTAGTTAAAAATTTGGATTCAAATAAACAGAACAACAGCAACCGAAATTATTTAAAGAAGTATAATTTGTACAAGTATATCTTAGAGTACAATACTAGTTACCAGTGAAGGGAATATTGTCTCTACATGTCTTTCTATACATATGATGGCAGAATATAACAGCTACTTCTGGAGTTGCATTTATAAGGTAAACAAAACAAAACAAAAAAAAAAAAGAAAGAGATAAAAAGTCTTGAGCATACCAGCTTGTGTACAAGATGAAATTTGGACATTTTGACATGCATAGTCCTCTAGTTCATCTTTCTTGAAATTTACTTTTCATATTTTAAAGTTTTGAACAGCATAAAGCACACATCACTGATGATCTGAAAAGGAGAAGGTAATCTTTCTGCTGTGATGTCATTTCCACTTTAAAAAGTGGGAAAGTTGCAGCTTTGGACTGGACAAGGTAAAAGCAGTTGTGCTGAAACTGGCCAAATGCAGTGTGGCTCTTAGCAGAAGTGGAAGCTACAGGCTGAAGTACTGTGAAAGTGTAGTAGGATATTTCTCAAAACAGTACAAAAATATATTTTTTTGGTAGTTAGGAGGGGGACTTATTTCCGTAAAATGAAACTAGAAACACCCAATATCTCAGTGATCTAATATTTGTTTTTATGCCTGAATGACTTTAAACTTTTAAATCCTAATATTATTGCCAGGGAAAAACAATTTTCTGTAGGACTTGAAAACATCTTTGATTGCTCTTGTTCTTTGCACTTCTTTTACTGGACACTTTTTAACAAGGAAAGCTTATCCACACAGGAAAACAGTGAGCAATAACAAAGACATATGATATGATTGTTGGAAGCACTAACACATTCCTAAAAGAGTCACCCCCTGTTTATGATGCTAAAGTCTACATCCTTGTATTTGCTCCAGATGTGAAGGAAGCACTAAAGAAGAAGGAACCTATTAATAAGTACAAAGGCTATGTGGAAAGATGTCTATGTCTGTGAGCAACTACCTTTCTTCACAGCTGGTGTTCCTGAAAGTACAGGGCATTCATATCATTCATAGATGCTGGTGCAACAGAGGATTTTCTGCACAAAATTGACTTCAGAACCTCAACTAATTAGTCTGCATTAACCCTGAAACATCTGGCTGGGTGTGGGGTTTGACTCACCTCATGGCAAGTGATGGAAGCAGGGAGAGAGTGTATCACCAATGTGCAAAGAAGGGCTGTTGATACCAGCAAGTACAGTCTGAAGCCCCACAGTCTGCTCCAAAATGTGCATAAAGTCACGCTTTGTATTTCGAATGTGAGAAAAAATTTGTTTTCTCCCAAGTTTTCATATTGAACTCAAAGCTGTGATCATTGATGTAGCATCCACAGTGCACCAGGCACTTTCAGATGCAGTGCCCTGAAGTTTTCATGTGGGCACCACCGTTATGAAGTCTGGCTTTATCAACATTGCCATTGAAACAATGCTTCTCTATAAGCAATAGCTATGGGAATTTAAGTGAAGCAGAAGTATTTCCTTAGGTTTTGAGCTGTGGGAATAGTGACTGTCAATATTCTTTGGAGTGTTGCCCCCCTGCTAACAACTGTGGGAGATGGGTAAACAGTGCATTGGATTTCCTGGGTCTCGGCACTCTTAAAATCACACCTTGCTTGGCTGTGATGCTGCTCAGCTTTCAACTTCATCTTTCAGAGAGCATTACAAATAAATTCTTCTTCTAGTCTTCTGCTGGTGGGATGACCTGTTTGTGCCCTCTTAAGAATTTAAGGCAGATTTAAGGCAGGTGCATTTTCTTTCTTGGTAGTACATTAAAAGAAATGATGTTAAAGCTCTAAATTCAAGAAGTTTCTGTGGCTTCTCAGAAGACAGTGGGAGCAGCCTGGTGCTACTCTCACTCAGCTGCTGACTTTTTTGGAAAGGTTTAGGGCTTTATTCTACTTTAAGGGAGACAGTGCTGTTTTCTTAGAAAAAATGTAGCATGTTGTCCTGGTTTCAGCTGCTTGCATTTTTCTGTATTTAGATTTGAAAATCCTCCTATAAACTATCTTTATAGAGGAGATGACTAAATTGCACCTTTAAAAAAAAAACAAACCCAAAACCAAACAACTTTGTATCCCTGAAAAAGTAGTATAATATTGGTGAACAAGTAGTCAGTCACCTATTCTTCCTAAAAAGATGGATGAAGATGACAGTAGTACTTGAGATAAAAACAATATGGTTAAAAGAATAAATATCAGTTTTTAGATGGTTGGTTGTATTTATTTTGCTGGGGTTTTGGTCTGTCCTTGTTATGTCTAGTTAGTACAAAACACTGTTTAAAGTAAGAATTGCTCTTTTTTGTTTTCTTCAGCTAAAATAATATTGTGTTCCATTATGCTGTATCCTCTTTATAGGAAGTAGAGCTGTGTTGCCCTTTCCAGGTATTAGAAGTGTTCTGAACCCTCATTTTGGAATCCAACCAGCCACAGACATACTAGAGATTTGTCCGGTTACCAGGCAAACTTCAACTTCAGTTTTGTACTTGGCTTTATATTCTTGGGCAACAGCGGGGCCTTTGCTTGCTTTCTGAGCAAACACGGGGTTTCTGTCTGCTGCCCCATCAGGAGGTTTGGAGAAAGCTGCTCCAAGTGCCAGAAGTAATAAAATAGGAGAGTGGAGAATACAGTTGTGATGATGATGATGACATGAATGTCATCTTCATTCTGAGAACCAGGGAATTTGACTGTGTCAAAAAAGAGATTATAAATTTAGTGAACAATGGCTGCAGAACTGTGAACCAAAACAGATCTATTGTAAAATACTCAGAGATTTATGTTAACACTTCATGTATTCTACATGTAAAAAATATCTTATGGCCAAAAGCACTAAGCAAGAGGGGCCATTTTTTCCTAAATAAAAATGGAGCACCAGGTCAATTTAGAGAACAAACCATTGAACACTGCAGCAAATACAATAATGTTCTCAGTGATGTTATTTATGGCATACATCATCCAGGTTACTAGAAATGAACAACTTCTATTTTCTTGTTTAGAAGAACACTCTCAATTCTAATTTTACTATTCTCTGTTTTACACTTCTAATAAATGTAGCCATTGTCATAAAAGAATGACCAAAATTTATTTTTCTGTTCAATAATGAACTTACTGGTTGGTGAAATGTATATGTTTGTGTACAGGAGTATAGCCTTCCTCTCTTTCTGTCTTTCTCAAAAATAAAATATGGCTGAGTTTGTTGTAAACACACTCAAGAAAATAAGAGGGACCTGAGGAGGTATTGGTGGAACCCTCAGCAGCGGAAGTATCCAATGAAGCTGACCACTGTGATGCTATAGAACTTACCAGAAATTCCTTCTCGTTTTAACTAGCTCATGTCCTGAATTCACAGTATGAATTGGCATTCACATTTTGGTTCCTTCAACACCATCTTCTGCTACTGTTCAGTGAGGTCTCAGCCTGTTTTCTCCCTCTTTCCTCTCTGCTTTGCAGGAAAGAGATGTTAAAAAATACAATAAAGGAAATCCCTCAAAGACTTTTTTTGCTGCCATTTAGCACCTCACTTTTCAGAAGTGCCTAGAGAACTGCACAGGGAAGTGAGTGTTTTGGTTTGGTGTTTTTTTTTTTTTTTTTTTTCTTCTCTTCTTTGGCCTATCCTTTTAGGCTGCCCTTAAAAAGGAGCTGATGGCAATGGCAGCCTTCCTGATGAAATCTTCATTAGGGAATGGGTTGAGGCCATTCATCATTTCACAGGAATAACTGAAATGGTGTCTGGCAGCAACAGCTCTGGCACTCTGGAGCTGGACTGAAACTGCAGCCTCAGGGAAAAATGTACTCTCATCCTTTTTACCCAACAGCTCCCCCAGCCCCACAGTTTCCACATAGCTGTATCAAGCAGCCAATTCACACAGAGGGGAGTGAATGCTTTATATGTAGTTGCACATCAACTCTCCCAGGGCTCTTAAGCATTTAACTAATTTTTTTTTTCTTTGGGAAGAAAGAAAAGAACAGCTCCAGATGTTTTGAGTTTTCTTTTCTGAAATGGGTGCATTACAGACAGCTCTTGTGCTTCCCTGGGAAACAAGTAACCACCCAAGCAGTCCTCCTGCTCGTGCAATGGTCATCTCTTGATAACCAAGGTACAGAGGGAAGTTTCATAAACCGATCATCACCCACTTTTTTTCCATTAATGTCTTTCTTTTACGAACAGAATTGTCGGGGGATATTTTCAAGACTTTTTATTTGGGCAGTATATGAGATCTTTGTTAAACTCAACTCCACTTTCACTGCCAGCTATCTTAGGGATCCCTGGGGCAGCTCAGTGCACTGTAGCCATATCCACACCGTGCAGATGTTGTGTAGTGTGGTTGAAGTCACTGCTCATGCATGCTTTGCTGTGTCGCAATGCACAGCAAATCCAGAGCACTGAGCCATGAATGTGTCACCCAGATGATTTGTGTGAAACAATAATTCCAGCATTATTGTTGTGCTGGGATTTACATGTGGACATGGTGACTGTTTGTAAAGAACATACAGAGTTTCTGAATTGAGTTTACCAAATATGTGCAGTAGTTATAGGCATAGATTTCTCTCCAAAAAAAATCTGGATAAAAATTGTTGGAATTCACACAGAAAAATAGTTTCATAAGGTGTAGGTAGAAAAACTAGTGTGGATGACATTAATATTGTGTACTGTGTCTGGGGTTTTTTTTTGGTTGTTTTTTTTTTTTTAAGTTTTAATTTTTGTTATTAATCTTTTCATCAACAACTCAAAAAATGATCGTCTTTCAAAATTAAATACTTGGTCCAGTACCAAAAAACTTCTGCAGGCAAAACTATGCTTCATGGGAAGCATATTCATTTGGAGTAGACAGCACATTTTCTACAGCCCAACATATTTGACCATACTTCTGGAAACATTTGAGGTGTTTTCCTCAAAATTAATAACATTTAAAAATGACAAAATAAAATTCCATGCCACTGGAATTTGTTATGTAGCCCTCAGGAAGGGAAGACACACTCTGGCTGTGCCTGAATCCCTTTGAAATTAAACCTCTTTCATTGGACATAGCAATTACTTTAATTATAGCACTGGGGATTTGGATAGAAGCTGGTCTGCAGGGCTCTGCCTCACACCCAGCAGTGTGCTAACTCCAGCTTCAGCTGAGATACAGCCAGAGAGAAACTTGGCATCTATCTAGTGACCTTCCTAATGGTAATTCCTGTCCTCTGGGAGAAAAGAACTGGGTGGAGGAAGGAAGGAAAGCAAGGAAGAATGGGAAATGTTACTCCATGTCTAGCTTAGAAGTAGGGAGGAGGATTGTGCCTGATGCTGAGCCATCCTTGCACTTTTCCTTGCTCGGTGGTCAGACAGCTGTCCTTCGCTTCTCCTGCAGCTTGGCTTGCTCTGTGATGGCGAGGTGGCAAGGAATGCTGCATAAACAGGAATGAAAGAGTGCCTTTGAAAAATGGAAATGGTACCATTGGTATTGCATTCAGCTGCTCCCTGTTTCACCACGGTGTAGGTTTCTCTTTCTTCTTCATTTTGACTGATAAAGGAGGAAAGTCTGACTGGTCACTGTAAGGGTGTCAGTACTAGTAAATCAGGAGGCCAAACAGTCCAAACTGGATACCACCTGGTCATCAGAAATGTTTGTGACTGGTATTCATAATTGAATTTTAAACTAAATTGACTTCTCTCTCTCTCTCTTTTTTTTTTTTTTAATTGTAGAAAGACAAGTCTAAAAGCTTTGCTTTTTATATGTGTTCAAACCTAAATAAGGATGTAGTTTCTTTTTTTTTTTTTTATTGTTAGCTTTTCCTGAGAAGAAGGTGTGCACATTCACTGTGATTTCTGATGAATGCATGAGTGCAGCTCTGCTTGTCTCTGAAAGTGAGGTCCTTATTTTTCAGGGATGTAGACTTCAGCCATCCTTTAGAAATGAGAGCAGGTGGGAGCTTCACTGTCATGTTGTCACCTAGTGAGTTGCCAATTTCCCCCACCACACCGAGTCCCTTTTTGCCCTTCAGGGAGGAGAAGAAAGAATGCTTGTTCCTGCAGCAAATTCTGAGTGTGTAATGCCCGTAGTAGAAAATGAGACTGGCAGACTGGTATGATGGACTGTACCTGAAGTGTCTGGGATTTTATGTGGTATTCCTGTGTTATAAGGAATCCACAAAATGGGGTATTTGAGGGTGAATTGCTGTTTTTACTGCCGTTGGCTTCCCGAAGTAGCAGCAGGTGTATTAGTGTGGACTCTGCCTTCTTCCCCATCATCTGCTGTCCTTTTTACCTGGCTGGTCAGTGGTAGTGAGCTGTGGATGTGCCCAGGACCTGGTAGCATGGGTGCCAGGCTGCCAGGTTGTTGTGACAGCAGGATTATGAGCATGTGCCACTGTGGCAAGTGGCATCAATTCTGCAGTTTCTGCCACCCAATGTCAGGAACAAAATTGCATGAAGACTGTAGTAGGATTGAAATTTTTAGGAACATTTAAATTACAGAATCACTGTGCTCCCGGGCTGTAAAATTAAATGTTACTGTTCACTGAAGTAATTGAGTTGAAATGGCTTGCAAGAAAGCACTCCAGTAATTGTTATTTGAATAAAGTGTTGTCTGTACTCAAGTTTCCATGTTGACTTTCTGAATGGGGAAGCCAGCCAAGTGCTTCCAGGATGTCCATCAGGAGTGATGCAGCAGCCAAGCTGCAGTGCTGGGCCCAACCTCACCTAAGACATGCCACAGTCAATGGGAGGGAGGGATGTAAGGATGAACAATTTCACATGCTGAAGCCCTGTGGGCAAATGAAGTTAAGCATTTGGCCACATGGGTGAAGATCAATGGAGATGCAAATACAGAGGTAACTCAGGCAACCTGAGTGTTCCTGCAATGCAACCACCCACACTGCAGGTGTATCACAGAGTGCAGCCAAGAAAGGATGCTGCACAGTTATCTGCAACAGCATTGTTATCACATCCTTCTCTCAAAACCAGGCTAACAAACCTTGGGTTTCCTGCAGATTTCTGTTGCAAAGTTGATCAATGGTGATATTTCAGAAGTTCACAAGATCTGACTGACACTTTTTTCATGATTAAAGCATTTGTAAGGCCCCTCTCCTGTGTGGGTAATCTGCTGTCCAACAAAATGTGAACACATACTTTTTTTTTCTTCTTCTTCTTCTTTTTTTTCTTTTTTTTTTTTCTTTACAGCTGGGGGGACTTGCTTGGTCTCTCATCTTCGTTTATGACAGAAGACATGTAGACCTGTAGTTTGTCTTTGAAAACTTTGTCTTTCTATTGTATTTGGCAGGTATTAGGTTAAAAACTTATGAATACAAAACTGCATGTTGGGTCATCGCACCAACCCTAACAGAGCTTTCAGGTATTTGGACAATGCTGTCAGTTATGTGGTGTGTTTTTTGGGGTTGTCCTGTGCAGGGCCAGGAGTTGGACTTCATGGTTCTTGTGGGTCCCTTCCAACCCACGAAATTCCGTGATTCTATGTTTGCCTTATTTCTCTAGGAACTTGGATAAAACAGCCACTGTTTACTGATAGAAGATGAGAATGAAGTCTACTTTTATTTTTCTAGTCATTTTCCAAACATGGCAAGGTAAAAGAAGGCAATTGAAAGGGAGCACATGTTGATGGGGGATGCCGTTTCTATGGCACTATTCCCACATTTTCTATGGAATTCAGGTAGAAAAAAAATGCTTGCTCTGAACTTCAGGTTGCCTGAAAAACCATGGAAAATTAGTAGTTGCAGTTGTTAAGAGCTTAGCCAAATAGGAGCAATTTCTCCATCCACTTGAGTAATGAAGCAATAGTTAGGTGAAAAAAGAAGAATGTAGGGCATAGTTAATTGCTTGGCTGATCAGGCTGCAGTGCAACTCGAGGAGGAAGCCTTGAACAGACACGAGACTGGAAGGAAGTGAAAGAAGCATTGCAGTCACCTTGTGGAAGATACCACACTTTCACTTACCTTGCATTAGGTAAGAAGGAGGGATTTGAGAGTGGTATTTTTCTTCCTTTTTCATATCTTCCCAAAGTGCTTATCTGTCTTTATTCTCTGTGCATTGATTTCTCTGTGCTCCAAGCCCTAAGAAACAGTGAATCTGCCCTTCTAACTTGTGTTGAAGCATTATATTGCAACCTGTCTAAAACAGGTTTGAAAATGAGGCATACTGTTTCAAACAGTCAGTTACACTGAGAAGACCTAAATCCTTGTTAGCCAAAGGAGAGTAAAGTGTACAAATTCTGCCCCAAATTTGTTTGCAGACGTTTTCCTCTGTTACCTTATTATTCCTCTTAACTAGATGGCTCTGTGCTCTCAGTTAAACAGCAGTCACTGATGGAGAGAAAAGCCTTTTCTCTTGTTTTGTAAAGTACCTTGAAAGATTAGGGGTTAGGCTGAAATGCTTGATGCTTTATGCTGCTCCAGTGATGTAAAGCAGCTGCTAACTCACTGTAACCATTCTCCTGAACTGGATTTACAATGCTTTACATCGCTGTGATGATGCAAGGCAGCTGGAAAAAAACCAGTGGATCTGTTCCTTTAAAAGAAATAAAATACTTTGATAATTGAAAGTACAGTGCTACTTTTATCTCTTTGATGTTTGTTGTTTCTTCAACTCCCTGTTTATAAAGACCAGATTGTGCTTGTGATCACCATAGTCTGAAATTAAAAGGAATGTTTATGGAAAAGAGTTCTTAAACTGAGAAAGGGCAACAGAATTAAGGTCTGGGATACATGTGAGATATAGAAACCTTTAAGTGACAAACATGTTTGAATTAGGATGAAAACCTATTTGACTCTTGCCACAGGCCAAGCACACCCATATTAAACAGGTGTTCTGTTCATACCCTCTTGGCCAGCAGTTGGTTGATACCATTTGCTGTTATTAAAATCCCTTTTTTTTTCTCTGTCAAATCTGTGCAACTCTATCAGTAGCCAGGATGGTAACCAAGGGTCTAATCCTGCTGATTTTGTTTGGAGCTCATTGCATCTCCTGCATTGGTACAAGGCATTGAGGTTGCATTCCCTCTGAGCCTTCTTGCAGGATCCATCCCCACAGGACAGCAGGGCTCATCTGGATGGACCCATGGCTTTCTAAGTCAGCATATGTATCTCTGTGCATAGATATCATGGTGAGAGAGCTAATTTTTAAAATTCTTTTAACTGCTCAGTTTTCCTTGTGAGATAAATGTGCTGCATTTGGGGAGGTTTGGCATTTGAGGAGGAGGTGAATAAATTTCTCTCCCTTTACTTATGCAGCCTGTTTGTTTACTGCAAGAGAGGAGGAGACAAGCTAAGGCAGGCCAACATATAATTTCATATGGCCACGGATGAGTGAAAATATAAACATTTTCTCCTTGATTTTAAAAACATCCCAAATAATCCTGTTTGCTAGTGAGGCATGGTGATGGTGGAACACGCACTGAAGATGTATCGGGAAAGACAGACCAAAGTGAGCTGCTGTTTAACAGAAAAGCCAAAAAACATGCCAAAAGGGGAGGCAGTCATGTTGTGTAGCTGCACAAAGGGGTTTGTGTTGTGTTGTTTTGTTTTCCTGCTGGTGTGGTTTTGCCCCTTGGTTTGCCTGGAAGGGGAGTTGGAATGCGGTGTGATGGGCTGCCCTCCATGCTGGCGGCGCGGCGCAGGAGTGCCTAGCAGCGGGTCTGGCGTAGGGTGATTGATCCCTCCATTTAGGAGGCATAATGCCTTCTGAAGAAACGAACAGATCAAAGACTTTAATGATTGACAGCGATTTATGCTGCTTTTGTTTTTAATTCCTTGACTCCTGACTCTTTAAGATGGGACTTTATAAAAGAAGGATGCCGTATCCTAGGGTTACGCCTCCTTCCATAACAGGGAAAGCTGAAGGAGCTGTGAAGACTGATATCCAGATTTCAGATATATTAGTTTTTATTTAAATCTGAGGTTCAGAGGTTTGTGGGCATGCTGTTTCTGTTATTAAATCATTATGCACCTACCTGGGGGGAAAAAAAGCCAACAATCTTACCAGGAGTGCCTCTATAAACATTTCTTACTCTCCATAGTGTAAGGCTTGTATATTAAAAATTCTTTGAATAGCTGACCTCAACAGGTGTTTTATTTGAGCAAACAAAACAATAAATAGTAATATAATCCCTGTGGAGCTGGCATTAGGCTTTGTGGGAAATGCATAATTTCCTTCACTAAATGTAGGAAGCTGCACAAATTTCATTTCTTCATTTTTGTCATTAATACCAAACCATCCTGGAGCTCTTTCCTCCTTGAGGCAGAGGTCCAAAGCCTGTTGCACAGAGCTACACGGAGGGATTTTCTGTGCCTTTGTGTTAGATTTTTCACTCCTTTGTCAGCGCAGGTGCCCTTGGGGGTATGTGCCAGCCAGGGCACAGTAGGGATGAGAGCATCCCAGCGGCCTTTTTGCCCTGGGAGAGGGTGTTACACCATCGTGCTCACGGGAAATGGGGAGCGCTCCCTCCTCTGAGTGGTGCCGGATGTGCTGCTCTGCTGGCAGTCCCTGCAGTGCTCTATAAAGCAATTACTGTACTTTTGGCTTCTTGCTGCTGGAAGGCCTCATAATTTAAGGGCTGGTTTGTTTGTTTGTTAGTTTTAATCTAAACCATATGTAGGTTGCAGTTTTAGTGGCTGCATTTGACATGTTCTGGAAGGATGATGTCAACTTATAAGATGTGCTTTGCTGAAAACATTTTGTCATTTCTCCATGCGGCAGAAACTGTGGTGTTGTCCTGGGGTCTC
This sequence comes from Phylloscopus trochilus trochilus, assembly GCA_016584745.2. Taxonomy (NCBI): domain Eukaryota; kingdom Metazoa; phylum Chordata; class Aves; order Passeriformes; family Phylloscopidae; genus Phylloscopus; species Phylloscopus trochilus. The sequence continues at coordinate 40,648,527 of WQNJ02000546.1, forward strand.
CGAAGACAGGGACGGTGGTTTTCCTAAACCACTGCCACTGCAATGACAGGCAATAGAAGGGCCAGGCAGGGCCCAATGTCATAATGTAATCTTGCAATTTTCTAACCCAGTCTTTTATTTTAACAGGAGACAAAGACAAGTCCTGAAGAAACTTTAGATCTGAAATGTATCTTAATTTAGGCCATTTTCCATGTACTGCATGAAGCAGTGATGACTTGTATTTTCATTTTCCCATATATATGAGTAAACTCTACAATTAGTAGAGTTAGTCTTGCATTGCAATGAAAAAACTGATGTAAAGGGATGTAATCTCCAGGTGAGATGGGCCAGCAACCTCACCCAGGATGGCAAATGCTGCCTTTTTATGCTTACCATAAAGCCTCAGGTCCTACCCATTAAAGAGATGATGGCTGAACTGTGGAAGCCATTAGCAAAGCCCATCACTATATTTTATCATTCTCATAAAGTTCGTGAATTAAGGTCCATATTTTAAGCATCATTTACTGTTAACTCCTCTATTAACTATTTTGGTATTTTCAGAAAGGAAGTGCTCTTGTAGTAGTTCTCAGGGGATTTAAACTATGCTTAAATTTCAACTCTGCTCAGCTTGCTAGGTATAAAAATCTGCTCCTAGCTTTGAACACATTTCCATTAGAAGATATCAACTTATTTTGGTTCTCTTTGTGCTGGCAAACTAATGAATTTGTTTAAAACCATGTGAACATGGAAGTTTAGCAGTCCTAGTATAGCTACAAGTTTGACATATTAAACAATAATAAAAACCATTAAATTAGCATATTTTTTTGTAATAGAGTGGGCACAAGTGTAGAAGAGTCAAAACACAAACCTAAACCCAGAGGTTTATTTTCAAACGTAACTCCAAAGAACATTTGGTACATGCTTGTGTTGGTTAAGAATCTTCCTTAGGTTTAGGTATTTTACCTCATGAGTTTAGTGACCTGCACTCTTTTATTGTTTCTATAGCCTTTCATCCTGGGATTTATAAACAAGTATTGTGCATAGCTTGTGCATAACCCATCCCATTCAGCATAATTTGGTGTGGTACCTGCTTGGCCAAATTAATATTTACTCTCTGGGGTTTTTTTATTGTTTATTACTTGAGTAATTGACCAACTGCCTCAATTAAGTTGGACCAAAACTTACCTACTTTGTCTTAAAAATGGGGGAAGTCTTTCACTTCCAGATTTACTTATGGATAGGTTATTTAGAGCAAAAGATAAGGAAAGATACTCCCTGATAACTTAATTTTGGTTCTGTGGTTCTATTGTAGCTAGAGGTTTTCTAATAACTAGTGTAAGTTAGATCAGCAAAATGCTTGGCTGATTAAGACATGATTGACTTACATACTTGAAACAACTGAAAGAGAAATCCTTTTTTGTTACTTTTATTTTGCTTCTTTGGTGAGGATTTTTGTTATTGGTTTGATGTTGGTTAGGTTTTGTTTTGTGGTTTTTTGGTGGGTCTTTTTTTTTTGGTTTGTTGTTTTTGGAGGGGTTTTTTTGGCGTTGGGTTTTTTTGAGTTTTTTGGGGTTTTTTTTGTAGTTTAGTGTTTTTGGGGTTTTTTTTCTGCTTGCTGTTGCTTGTTTTAGAAATACAGGTTCTGGTGTTCCGTGTCTTTTCAGGCCATATTTGCACATTAGGTGTTGCTCATGAAAATGAGCTGTTCATTCACCCCACTCTGAGCCTTACACTTGTCCTCTTAATGTCATCTGGCAAGGAAAGGCCAGATGCTCAAAACCACAGGGGATTGCAGGGGATAGTACTGAGATCTGTGTGAGGATGAGATCTGAAGGGATGGTACCATTTTCAGCTGCCACAGGCAGCTTCTAGGATCAAGCTGGAAATCACTTACGAGTAAAAGCAAACACAACCCAAACTCTTAACCAAAAATTCTTGGTCTGACCTTAGATACCAAAGTTAAATTTAGTCTAATCATTTAGAATGGCTTCTTCCTCTCATTTCCTTCTCTAAAAAGGTGCATAGAAAAAGCTTTTAAAATCAGACACAGTCCTCGGGCTAGGGTCTGCAATCCACACAGTCTTTGCCTGGGTGTGAATCTTGGCACCAGGGTGAGGTGCTAAAGAAGGGCAGTTTTGGATTACTGCAGTTGAGATCCCTTACGACAGCTCAAGCTAAAACATCTCTTAAATGTCTCTCACCTATGTGGGAGGGAAACTCTATGTGATGAGGCACCTACTCCCCACTCTAAAGCCAGATACCCTTAAGTACATATTAATAAATATAAATATTTATTATGCACATAAATATTAATATTTAATATGTGAGCCTAAAATGTTAGTAAATGCTTTTCTTTCCTCAATGTGCAGTCTGGACAATGCCTGGAAACTATTCAGATTTTATTTTTTTTCTGGGAAGAACTTTCTACATTAAGGGTCAAAGCATAATTAATGAAGAAAGCAAATAATTTGAACTGTTCTCAAAAGTTGGTTTGAAAAATAGAAAATACTTCATGCTTGAAGGCACTGTGTTTAAAATCAAGCATTTTTCCCAGAGCCAGAGTAGATATACAAAGCCAGGTGCATAATGCACATCCAAACCTCCATGATGTGGGCGTGCAGAAAGTTGAGCTCATACCTCTGCCTTTGTGTGCAGTTCAGTCACTTTTACCAAGTAGCTTTAAGTGCAACCATCTGCTTTCAGCTCCAAATGCCCAGTATTATTCAAGTGCAATGATTTGGGATGCAGAATAGAATGTTTTGATTTGTAGTTTTAAAATAATTCTGGCCAATATCTTTTCTCCAGATGGGAACTTAGTGTGTAAAAAACCTGGCCCATACTCTAAAATGAATATGATTACCATAGCTTTTAAGGTATACTTGATCATACTGCAGAAGGAGAGATGTTTAATTGTACTGCTTGGATGTAAGCGTAGTTGTGTTATTTTCCAGGAGAACAAAAGCTTAGGCAAAATAAATTAAGATAGTTGATAAGACTAGAAGGTTGTTAGAAGGTTGGAATTTTATTTTAAGTTTGCAAAATACAAGATGGCAAAGTGAAATTATTCTAAATTATAGGACAAGGAAAGCCCTCAGTTGTCAGCATAAGGCAACTTTTACAGTGTGATTGCAAGGTGGAAGTTTGAGTTCTGTTTGACTCAGCAAGGGGTGGATTCCACAGTGACCCCTTTCCTTTTGTTGTAATGAAATGATCCAATAGAAAGAGTGAGATGGACTCAGAAGGGAAAGCCAAAACACATCAAGGTTAAAAACCTGTTGAAAATGCTTCTCTTTTTGGTGGACACTGTTTTCCTGTTGAGATGGAAAAACTGGTTATCAGTTATGTTTTGAAAATCTTACAGGTCTCCTTTCCTTTTTTTCTTGTCTCCCTGCAAGTATCAATCAGTTTCCCAAACAACTGGCCAGATGAAACTGGTACAGCCCTTTACTTACTGGGTTTGTTTTCAGGAAAAGGTTGGGATTTCCCACAGCTGTGTACCTGGCAGCATTTGACATGGAGGCAGAGGCACATGCCCACAGTGTTGATGGCCATGCTCCAGCAGTGCCTGGTCTCAAGTCTTCATGGCCGGAAAGCAGTTGAGGAATGTGATCCCGGAGGGGATATACAGTATACACATATACCTGTGTGTGTTCCTGTGGTAGTCAGCAGGCACCTTTCTTGCTCTCCCCACTTGGCATTAGGTATCCCCAGCTGAACATATGGAGCCAGAACCTTGTGCCAGCAGTGGTGTGTTTTGTCAAGAACTGTAGGGCTGGGGTAGTTCTCTTCAGCGAAGTTTTGAAAACTACATTTTTTTGTTGTTGGTAACAAAACCATCTCAGCTTGTACACTATCAAAGCATCTTTTGCTTTAACCACATGCCTTGTTTTTGTCATACTGTAATCTTCCCTCATAATGTTGCTTTCTTTGAGCTTGTTTGATGTAGACAGGAACTCCCACACAGAACCATACCCCTTCTTTTTCTGTAATTAATTCTGTGATCGTTATTGTGAATATCTCTTGTTGAATCTTTCAGACCCACTTCTGAAATAGATAATCTTTTCACCAGTTTGGCATTGTACTTTCCTCCATTCCTTTCAAAAATGTTGAGAGGAGAAAAGGGAAAAATTTCCCCCTCTCAGGGAGACAATCCATTTGTTGCTTTGGGGAATAGTTTGAAATAAACAGATAGGGTTTGCACAAAGAATTTAATGAGCTAAATAATACTCCCAAGACTGTTTCTTTCAGTTTTGTCCAGCACCAAGATTATGATGGATCTTGTGAAATGTCTAGAGTAGTCACTATTCCCATAGTTCTCACTCACACTTAATTTTTGGTTGGTTGCTGACTTTTATTTTTCTTATGTTTTTCAAATACCAAGGAAGTGTGGTAGGTGGCCCAATGGAAATTTACTTAGAAACAAATCCTTCAGCTAAAGAAATCAGACTGATGCACACTAGTGTTGATAAGACTTGGGTTTCTTTGCCCTGGGGTTGGTGAGACTTGTAGATATGAGAGGTGCAGTTGTGACCCTCCTGGATGAGGAGAAGACAGAATTCCCAGATCAAAGGGAGGGATTGGGTTTAAGTGCTATTTGCAGTCACTTGTGCAAAGTGGCGGGCTGTTGGCTGGGAAGGGCTTGGACTCTGGTTACCTTGATGCAGTTGGCGAAAGATGGAATTTTGTTGGATCTCAGAAAGGTGCTGTCTTCTGATCATCAGGACCAGCACCGTGCATCTGCTGGAGAATGTGTCAGAAACATTTATGGGGTGTCCGCAAGTTTCCTGAGGACTTGGGCTGTTTGTTCTGGTACCCCTTTGGAGGCACAAAATCCAGCCCTTCAGTGATCAGGGCAGGAGGACATTTTGGTATGCAGAGTGAACTTATCCAGCTAGTGTTAGTGAAAACACCCACCCAAATTCTGAGTCCTGTGCTTTGGGTTCAGAAAAGTGACACCCAAGCAAACAAAGTCTACTTGACACGGTTTGGTGGGTGGCTGGAAAGAAAAGCATGGATTGTTTTCTGCCTCTGAAGATGGTTTGTTTCTTGTTGATGGAGAAAATTGAATTACATTCTAACAAAGATGCAGCAATAGCTGAGGTTTTTGTGCTGGGGGAGGGTTAGTACAGTATGCTTGTACATTTTTCTTTTCTGTTCAGAATATTAGTGTTTTTGTGGCTTTTTGTTTCTTACTTTCAATGAAAGAGGTTGACGGAGAGGTTAGATACCAGTTCTGCCTCAGTGATTCATTAAAGCAGAGCTGGAGGAACGGAAGTCGCCCCGTTCAAAGGTGTGGGGAGTGTTTTATTGTTCTGCACGGTGCTGTGAATGCCAACGATTTTGCAGCTGTGAAAAGGGCTCTTAATGAGTTTCAGCATTTTAATGTACTTCAAGTTCCCAATTGTACAAATTTAAGAAGCTTAGCAATTCAGTATCTCCTGAATAATAGCATTTATTTTATACTCTAAATACACTTGGGGAAGTCTCAACAATATTGCAGGAAGTCTTGGTAATATTGTGGCTCCTTCCCGATGTAATAGCTTTAGAGGACCTAATTGACTTGAACAGTGGAATTGGTCCTTAAAAAAACATGCACACACAATTTTTGATTAATGAGCCCCATAATAAATCATTAATCTTTTTTGGCTCAGAAATTGTCTGAATAGTTTTCAAAGTAGAAGTTGTGTATGTGTTCCTAAACTGTCTTTGTGATACAGTGCTTGCATTTCAAATCTATCATCTTCAATTAACAAAAAAAAATAATCTACCATAATTTAATTTTAGAAAAACAAGTCTAAACTCTGAACTACTTGGTTACTAAGAGGCCTGTGTAGAAATATCTAGATAGGAGTACTTCCTCTTAGAATAGTAAAAGCACTATAAAATGACCATGTAATAAGTGTCCTTCTTCCTGAAGGATCCTAAAGTGCTTTTACACATTTTCTATAGTCAATGTGGGTTATTCACCCATCACTTGAATGAAACCAGTCTTTAGTGACTGTGCTAAACAACACTTTTTATAGGAAGGAAATCACAAATAACTCTTGCATTTGAAACTCTGGGGAGAATTTGAGGTAGGCAGATTGTAATTGCCCAATTTGGAAAAGGGCCAGAAGACTGTGATTAATATACCCAGGCTGCACTTAATTGTCCCAGAGTACTCAGGGCCTTGGTTTCAAGTGGGTTTTGTCTCTGAATAGTATTTCTTTTTCTTCATGTTAATTTTTGAGCTTATAGACTGGATAGCAGGTTTAGCAGAATTTAAAAGTGGGGAAATTTGTTACTTACACGGGGATCAGCAACACTGGGAGAGTACAACACAATTTTCTAGGTGTATCACAGGTGGCAGAAGCTGGTCGTGTATTTTGATTTTTCTTTTTGTTTCACTGCATGACCTGTGACTTGGTTTACTACTTCGAAATATTTTTTTCCTCATACTTGACTATTTTGAACTCTTTAAATATTGTTATTTAAGGTCTTAAAATTAATAACACAGTAAATGCAAATAGCTCTACTCCTTAGCTATTCACTTTACTGGGGAATTGCTTGATCTTTTGAAACAATGTAATTTCTCAAGAACCTGTGAAAGGCAGCCTAGCAGGTTAAGTTGATTGATCTTTAAAAATAGGGTCATGTAACTCGAAACTATTTCCCGTAAAAAACAAACAAGCTGCAGAGGTTGTTGATGCTTTTCCCTGCAGAGCCAGCCTCATCCGCTCCCTGGCGTGGAAAGGCTGGGAAACCTCTGAGTGTCAGATCCCATCCTGAGGCTGCTGGATGTGCAATCTGTCTGTGGCAGTCACAGATCTGCAGGTCCACAACTGAGTCAACATCAGACCGAGACATCACTCAGTGGGATCCAGTGGATATTTATTTTTCTCGTGGAGAGCCTCAGCATTTTTGAGGGGTTTTTTGGTAGATTCAGGGTTTTGTGACCAACTCTTTATTTAGCACATAGATGTGGGGGGTTTTGTGATTTTTGGTTTTTCTTTTTCTTTTTTAGTTGTCCATGAAATACATGTAACGATAGCTTGATCTGTTGGCAAACTTGAGCTGAACACAGATTTCTCAGGAGTGCATAGTGTCAGGTTTGGTCCCTTAAAGTGTTTACACAGCTAATAAAGAAAGCTCACACACCCACAGCATTATGTTTTACCATGTGCCGCCAGGAATTGCTGCAGTCATGATGGGAACCTCACACAAACAAACTCTGGAATTTCACAGGTATCTTTTCTATCTTACCTCCTTTAGAAACAGCTGCATTTTACCTCCACAAAAAATGGTTGAGGTTGTTTTGTTGATTTTGGTTTTGTTTTGTTTTGTTTTGTTGTTTTGTTTTTTTTTTTTTATTTTTTTTTATTTATGTCATCAGCTGATTATATCAGTATTAGTAAGGATAAGCACTGGCATAACAAGTGCACCTCAGATAAAGCACTCCTAATTTACATAATAAAATGGCTCTCATTCTACTTCTTTGCACTAGTGGTGTAATATTAGAGAGCTAAGAGTTTAAGATGTTCCATTTTTAAGCCTTCAACTTTTCTTTTCACTAAAACTGCTCTGAAGACATTATGAATGCAACACCTGAGAGAGGTAATCCAGAAGCCTAAAGTGTTCAGTAGTTCAAGTTCTTTTCTTTAATGCTGTCTTTTTCATTATGAAAAAGGATTCAGAATCTGTGATAAAGTCGTAGAATCATAGGATGGTTTGGGTTGGAAGGCTGGATGGAGCTTTGAGGATCCTGATGAAGTAAAAGATCATCCAGTTCCAGCCCTCCTGCTCCCTATGTTCAGGGACACCTCCCACTAGACCTGGTTGGTTGAAACTCCCCCTCAGGACCCAGGCCCTGCCCTGGCCCAAGCCCTGCCCTGAACACTGCCAGGAATGGAGCATCCAGAACTTCTCTGGGCAACCTGTTCCAGTGCCTCATCTCCCTCACAGCAAAGAATTTCTTCCTGGTGTCTAATCTAAACCTCTACCTTCTTTCAGTTTGAATCCATTCTGCTTTGTCCTGATGACCTCGATCATTTAAGAACCAACAAAAAAACCAGGTCCAGCTTCCAGCATCCTAGGAGGAGACCACACCTCTCCCTCTATGCCCTGCAGCAAATTCTGCTTTGTCTTTAATTTCCAGCCATCCACTACATCCAAAATGCTGTAGTTCCTTTCCAGTCTGGGACTCAAGAAATTCCTGTACATCTTGTCTCACAGTTTTATTACTGCAGAAATTTGTAGAGTTGCTTATGATTTATAAGTGAGAAAGAGAATAATAACATTCTTCATTTGTTGGATTGATGCAGCCATCACTTTTTTATGAACAGTTTATACAAGTAAATGTAAAATATGATTACATGCAGATATATTTAATCACACACAAGCAGACCACCAGCTAAGCACATTAAGTGACTATGTGTGGGGATACCTACTTTTCATACACAGTCACTTACACATATGATGCATAATTGCAAATGTGCATCCTTTTTTTGGAAGTCTGAATGTAGTCTTACATGTTTTTACACATAGGCATCTGTTTAAGCCGGATTTTCAAAACTGAAAGCATATGTAAACTGGAATGCACTTTTATGTGTATATTTTGTTATGTATATAGCACTATACTTATGTACTCAAACACATTATTCCATCATTGATGGAGAGAGGCTATTTACAAGAGCATGTAGTGACAGGGCAAAGGGAAATGACTTAAATCTGAGAGAGAGTAGATTTTGATTAGATATTAGGAAGAAATTTTTCACCATGAGGGTGGCAAGGAACAGGAACAGGTTGCCCAGAGAAGTTGTGAATACCCCATCCCTGGAAGTGTTCAAGCCAGGCTGGATGGAGCTTTGAGGATCCTGATGAAGTAGGAGATGTCCCTGCCCACTGCAGGGGGGTTGTAACTAGCAGACCTCTAACATCCCTTCCAACCCAGGCCATTCTATGATTCTATGGTTCTCATGCATATACACACACACAGATGCTCACACATAAACATACATACCTACAGCTGAAACACTGTATAGACATAAGAACAGATATGCATGAACCTCAGAGAGCTTAATACTGGAGTGCTAGTGCATTTTCTCACAGGCCAGTGTAGTACGACATAGCAAGTCATTGACGTGGGAGCAGTCACAGCCAGATAAGTCCAGATTTCTGGAAGCAAAAGGAAAGATGGAGTTACAGGGCTTGGGTCATTTCCTTCTTCCATTTCTCCTTCTTACAGGGACTGGTCACATGTACTCAGGCTCAAGTATTGTGTTCTGTTTGAATTCAACTTGTAGTATCTTTCAATCTCTTCTATACTGTTCTATTGTATCTTCTTGTGCCATCCTTGTAAGGTTTGCCTCCTTTTCTCTGGGTTACAAAGGCAATGAACTGCATGAGCTTCATTCAGCAGCACCTCTGAGCTGTCCTTCCCACCCTGAACAGCCCTGTGCTGCACAGCCCCTGTCCAGCCACCGCAGTCCTGATCCATCTCACCAGCTGACCAGCCGACAATGGAATCTGTTATTTCATGTTGGTTACCAGATATCTTTGCTTAATGGCTTTCTCAAAACTCTGTTTCTGCCACAAGAATAGCACATGTGCTCTTTCATGCCAGTCTCTTGAGCAGAGGGTAATTCTTTTTCTTCTCCACAGTAGGACCAGGTTATGGCTCCTCATGGCTCAACAAAATTTGCTTTACAGTTCTGTCTTGACCTTTCATAGGTGGATAGAACTGGCCACATTGTCCACCTTGCTATACCTATTCTAATTTCAGAGTGGTTTTCTGCTTCCTTCTGCAGATAATTGTTGACTTTGTCTTTTATTCTGTGAATATGCAACTGGAAACATTCATTGGCTTGGAAAACTTGAGAAAACAACATTCTTCTAGCTGATATGAAATGTGGAAGGAACTAATGAAAGGTTTGTAGGAATACTCATTAAGAACTTGTGCTTACCTTGGGTTTTGGATGTAAGAAAATTCACAGACTACGTTTTGGTTCACTGCTTCTCTCCCACCGCCATCTTGCACTGTGTTCTTTGTAGAAGTAAAAGTACAATAAAATGCCCCCTTCTCTCTGCTTTGATCAAATGGCAAGAGGAGAACCATGGTTCTTGTGCTTTGTCTAGCCTTCATTTCTTCCCCAGTATTGTAGAGATATAGGAGTGCTTATTACTCTCTCCTGACTTTTCTCAAACCTCTAGGTAATGCACTGAAACACCCAGATCCCTATTTTCTGCCTACACAAAGCATAATATATCCTTAAATAATGCTTCCTTCCCCAGTGGTACTTGGCTTCTGTGTGAGGGAAGGGAAGCTTTGACACTTAGCTCATCTTACTCTCCCAAGCAGGCTATGAGGAACTAAGACACCTGCCCCCTCTTCCCTGGCCACCATGGGTTATTGATTTGTTTCCTGTCATTGCTGTGCTTTCCCTGTTCATTAATTGTAGCCTCTGCAGCTGCTCTGGAGCTGGTCACAGCCCCAGGTTAGCTGAGGGCAGAGCAGGGAGGGAAGCAGTTCCACACAACCTTCTGCTACCTGCTGTCTAGGCTCTGCTTTTTGACATTGACTGCTGTGGAGCAGCAGACTTCTTTGGCAGGAAAAATCTAGATGGACAGTGCCAGCACTGCTGAGACTCCAGCCTGGACACCATGGGACCATCCATGCCCACTCAGTTTGGGAAAGAGGCAGGATTTTAACCCCATCATTAACCCTTGCATGTTTCTTTCCTGATGCTGGCTCCCAACCTCAACTTCATTTGTCAGGGCAGTCTCATCCCACAGAGTAAGATCTGCTCTGATGGGTGCTGAGGAAAGCACCGACAGCAGAGCAGTTCAGGACTGTGTCATGCAATGGGATTCAGCAGTGTTAATCACAGCAATTCAACCCTGCCTTTTTGTTCTGTTTTAGCATGTTGGGTTTTAAATAAACGAAAGTTTCATTTTCCTCCCTTACTCATAGTATTTCCTCATTTTCATCTGTGGGAGTGGAAACTGATTATTTCAAGGCCTTCTTGCTAACTCTTTGCTGGGATGGGCTGACTCAGCTTTGGAAATTCCACAAACAGGGGAAATGTGGTAGTGTTGCATCTGTCGTACTTCTGAGTGGTAACCATCCCTTGTCACATTTGAAACATGACTTGGTTGCTTTTTTATATCTGATGCATTTAGATATAGTACAAGTATTTCTGTAGTGTGTATTTTGTGAGCTGTGCCTGATCTTAAATGGAAATGGTATTTCTGTCTATGTTAAATACAGATTTCTCAAAATAAAGCTGTCAAGGCAGTATTTTATGATGGATTTTGGTTTCCTTAAGTAGTGTCTATGTAGATCTTTTTTTTTCCTTAGGTTTCTGTAGTAGTTAAAGTATCCAGACCCCTGAAAATTGATGCATCCTCAAGGACTAGTAGGTTTCTATTTCTGGCATGTGCATCAAGATGAATAACTGTTCTTTAGCAGTTTGTATGGACTCAGGCTAAGTAGGCCTCAACCTTTATCCCAACAGGAATTCCCAGACTAGAAAATTCTGACTTCATTTATGGTTTATAGGAAGTAACACAAAATATGACAAAAGAAAGCCTTCCGTTTCTTCACAGGCAATCACATGGGACCTGTGCACTGCTTGAATTCGCCTTTGGGTCAATAGGTCAAATATTAAAAAGCCTTTTACTGTCCCAAAAAGTCCTCTTAAAGCTTTTAATGCTGTCCCAGTGCTGATAATTTACTACTGTTAATAGCTATGGTCTTTTTCCAGTCCAGGTGTAGACAGTTAAATGTTAAGTCTTTAAATTTTAAACTAAGAAATCTGTGTTAGATTCCTCAGTCTTAGCCCAAAATCTAGAAAAACACGTGAGTTCCTACTGATCTACAGTAGATGCAACATTGATACTAATTTAACCCCGTGTGCAAATCTGTTTTGTCTTTATATTTTTGGCAGTTTTGAAATGAAATATTAAAGGAAAACAATAAATGTGTGATAATTATCAGAAGAAATGCATTCACTGGGCTATTTGCAACTGAATGCAGTTCTGAAAATATTTTCCGATCCGGATGCTGCCAACCAAACCGAAGAGAATTTTTCTGTAGCATTCAGTTAGAGAAGGAGCAGGCCATGGCAGAGCAAATAGTCTGCCCTTGGAAAGAACAGCTGCTAAAAATAGTGGACAGAAAGTCCTGAAGCCAGCATGGCCAAATACAGGTTATGTGTGCACGAACACATCTGTAACTCTGCTGCTCATTATGCTGTCCTGGAAGATCAGACAGCAAAGCCCTCACCTTTGCTATGCTCCTGTTGTTTAAGAGGTCCCATTGCTTCTTTTGCCAAGGAAGGAGCATCCAACCCCTGCTCTAACACCTGGTACAGTCTCCACAAGGGACACAGGAGGAGCTAATGCACAGGTTGATCTAAACACTTTTTATCTACAGTTTTAGGAACCCAGTTTTGTCATCTACAATGACACTGCACTCTAACCTCTGCACTGAGCAAATGATATTGTATCCTGAGACAGATTAGGGAGAAAACCATTTGTTTCCACTGCCATTTGCAATCCTTTTGGTCTAATGTAACTGTCATGAGAACATAGATATTCTGCTTTAAACTTTGAGGTAAGGAAGTAGAACAGCCCAGTCAGCTCCAGGACTCACATCTCTTGAGAGCTGGCATCTTAACAAATGTAGACTAAAAAAGCAAGATCTAGAAATTCTGTAATAATTTTAACTATTTACTTTAGAATCTGCATTGCTGTGTGCACAAAGCCAGCTTTTGAGTATCGGTTATCATAACTCTTGATATTTCAGCTTATACAAAGTAGAACTGTAGAATTCTTGTAAGAGTTATATTACCTCAACATAACAAGAGTTTGATCTTGAAATGCTTGGTGCTTATGTCAGGTGTTTGGAAGTATGATTTTAAGTAGAGCAAAAATAATTGTGAATTTCTTTTTCATATATTATTGCAATCAGAATTTTTTCACTGAGCGTTTTACATACATAAAAAAAGCATTTCAACTAAATAGTGTTACAGAGATTGCAGATATTTTTGAAGAACTGAAATAAGCAGTGCTACTAAATATTTCTTATTTCCTGTATCATGTTTTTCAAAATTACAAATAATAATCACAAGAATCCATTAAAAAGGGGAAGTTTCAGTGGATACTTCTAAGTTCTTTTTTTAAAGAGCACTTTAAATTAAGCTGTTAATTTAATGTTATTGATTTAGTGCATATGGAAATTTAGGTCGAATTAGTTTTCTTTCCTCCCTTATTGATAATGGAAAGTTTATACTGTGGCCTGATTTCATTCTATGTCCTCTGCAAAGCAAGTAATCTCTTCTGTGACCTCTTTGCTCTCTGTTGCACATCACAAATGCATCCTTTCTGTTGGACAGTGTCATGTAAAACGCAGTTCTGGGAGAAAACGAATAGCAGAGTTAAATAGCAAGATTCAATAACTCTCTGTGGGGAAAAAGGACTTGACTCTTTTCTAAATATCAGTAAGAGAATCCTGCAAAATATACATCTATCAGCATATCATTAGCCCAGTATAGCATAAAGGAAACAAACACACTTGAGGCAATTTTGTCCAATGGGCAATAGGAAACTGTCATAAGTTCACCAGCACACCATCAATGACAAATCAAAATAAATAGATAAGTTATTCAACTTAGATTGCAGCTTATTTGGCAAATTAGCCTTTTGCTTCCAGAGATTATAAGAGAGTTTCTGATTTCAGGTTCATGGGTAGGGATTAGTGTAGCATTTTCAGAAATTGCTATAGACAGCCATCAGATCATCTGAGGTAGTTAATTGATTCTTACTTAGCAGCAATAAAAATAGAAAACCAATCACTAAAACAGTGTGTAAGAGAATATGGAGACAACTGAACATATTCAAAGCTAGAATGACACAATGATTTTTTCTGAGTTGATCTGCCTTTTTGGCTGCACTGTACTGTGCAAGTTGGAAGCTGAAAATTTGTTTCTAGGAAGACTAAGAAGTAAGGAGTTTTAAAAAAAGTCTCACCTTGTAATAGCAAAAGTACAAATAAAAGGGTTTTGTATCAGTCTTTGATAGTTCTGGTTACAACTGTATTCTCTGGAAGTGAAAGGAGGTGCCATGTATCTTATAGAATCTGAAGGCAACAACCATAGTGACTCAAGCTCATATTTCCCACAGAAGACAAAGGGCAAATCAAATCACCATTGGCAGGTGAATTGCATGATGGAAGGTTCTGCAGCAGCTCTGTGCTGGACAGACCAATAACAATTCAGTTCCAGCAATATTTAGCTTTAGCAAATGCTGTGCTGTCCATGAACAAACTTAATTAAAAGAAAGCTGAGTCCAGCTTACACAGCAGACACAGCACTCTGATAGTTTGCACAGAGAGAAGAAATCTTGGGCATATATAAACTGTGAACTCTTTTAAAGTTCATGGTTTTAATTAAAACAGTACTTATAAATAATACTCCATTTTGGAGCTGATACAGGTGTTTGTGACAAATAATTCCCTACAATATCTTTTGCTTTTTCTCTTCATAGGTCATGGGGTTTGGGAATTTGCTTGTTTGCAATTTTTGGACAAAATTTAGTAGAACAAATTTTACCCTGTGCCTTGTTTAAGAAGTAACTGCAAACAGTGCTTCAGTGATGGCACAGTAATGCTGGGTATCCAAGTCACATCTCTCTTTTCTAATTTGATGATTCCAGGAAAAGGATTTCAAATGGCAGGAGTTCTTTTTTTGGGTGACTATGAAGTCCAGTAATGCTTAAGTTTACTTATGCAAATAACAATAAAATACCTTTGAAAGTCATTGGGAAAATGCATTTCTTCAGACTAGCACTTACGAGTGTTTTCTGTGTTCATGTGCAGAACTTCTGCGTCTTTCCAGCAAGTGACCTCTTTGTTAACAGACGTTTGACATAGTGACAATCAAGTTTATACAGCAAAAGGATTCTGCAGGTTTAGTTTTAGCTGTATTTATAATGCTTGATGGATTTGGCTTAATTATTGCTGTGTAGTGGTTGCATAATTATTCTGGGGCCAAATTTCCTATGATTCTTCTGAAACACTACATTGTTAATAAATTTTGAACCATTGTAGTGTAAACGTCAAGTAGGGCTGGGGACACAAGAAAGATCATTAATGAAACATATAGTCAGCACTAAGTCTAAAAAGGCACAGAGATTACTGCAAAGTCGATCTGTTAGCGTGTGAGATTTAACATCTCAGGATGTTAAATCTGTGTGCATTGGTGCCCTTGGAAGACCATCAAACAACACAGATTCTTCTGACGGTACCTAGGACAAAATAAGCTGCTTTGAATAACCAAATGTCCTCTGTTCTACAGTATTTCTCCTGTGAAACCATCAGTGTTTAGACAGTCTTGGTTGAGGAGATAGCTCATGCTTCCAACAATGCCTAATGCAAAAAAATTATAAGTGGAAAAGGATAAAGCCAGGCTCAGTAGAGATAAGCCTGGGGGCATCATGTCAGTGTTTGAGGGACAATGTGCTAGCAAGATCTGCTGTCTCAGTGGAGATGGGGATGGAGATCCATGCAGGAGCAAGAACACAAGGGTTATTGATGTGTCAGAAACCTCAGAATCACCTGAGAATGGTTATGTAATAATTAGGGTTCTTCCCCCAAAAATATGTCGGGCTTGACAACCCAACTAGAAGGTAGTCTGGCTACTGTCATGAAAGGAAATAAAAATTGCTTCTATAAATACATCAGCATTAAAAGGATAGCTAAGGAAAAATTCCATATATTATTGAATGTAGAGGGAAACAGTGACAAAAATGAGGAAAAGGATGATGCACTTAATGCCTTCTTTGTCTCAGTCCTTAAAAATAAGACCAGTAGTTATTCAGGTGAGCTGAAAGATGAGGATGGGATCAGAATGAAGCCCATATATTCCCAGGGGAATGGATCCAGACAGGATCTACTCAAGAATACTGAGGGAGCTGACACAGTGTTCATCGATCCCCTTTCAATTATTTCCCAGCAGGAAGGTTGTGGTTGACTGGAAGTTAGTGAATGTGACATTCGTCTAAAGGGACAAGAATATCCGGGGAACTGTAGGTCTGTCAGCCTGACCTTGGTGCCAGGGAAGGTTATGGAGCAGATCATCTTGAGCACAATCCTACAACACATCCAGGATAGCCAGGGCATGAGGCCAAGTCAGGATGGGTTTGTGAAAGGCAGGTCCTGCTTGACCAACCTGGTCTCCTTCTATGACAAGGTGACACTTTGTGGATGAGGAAAGGACTGTGGATGCTGTTTACCTAGAGTTTACTGCAGCCTTTGGTGTGATTCCCATTCCCAGCATTCTGGAGCAATTGGCTGCTCATGGCTTGGATGCATGTGTTTTTACTTGATAAAAACTGTCTGGATGGCCAGGACCAGGGAAAGGTCCTGGAGTTGGATCCAGGTGGCAGCTGGTCACAGGTGGAGTTCCCCAGGGATCAGCGTTGGGGCCAGGCCTGCTTAATTTCTTTATCAATGATCTGGATGAGGGGATTGAGTGCACCCTCAGTCAGTTTGCAGATGATCTTAAGTTGGGCAGGAGTGTTGATCTGCTGAAGGGTAGGGAGGCTCTACAGAGGGATCTGAACAGGCTGGAATGATGAGAAAAGGCCAATTGTGTGAGATTCAACAAGGTGAAGTTCTTGGGTCACAATAACCCCACTGAACACTGCAGGCTTGGAGAAGAGTGGCTGGAAAGCTGAATGGTGGAAAAGGACCTGGGGGTGCTGTTTGACATCCAGCTGGACATGAGCCAGGGTGTGCCCAGGTGACCAAGAAGGGCAATGGCATCCTGGCCTGTATCAGCAATAGTGTGGGCAGCAGGATCAGGGCAGGGATTGTCTCCCTCTACTCAGCACTGATGAGGCCGCACCTCAAATCCTGTGTTCAATTTTGGGCCCCTCACTGTAAGAAAGACACTGAGGGGCTGGAGTGGGTCCAGAGAAGGGCCATGGAGCTGGTGAAGGGTCTGGAGCACAAGTCCTGTGAGGATTAACTGAAGGAGCAGGGGTTATTCAGCCTGGAGAAAAGGAGGCTCAGCGGAGACCTTATTATTCTCTGCAACTGCCTTAGAAGAGGTTGTAGCCAGGTGGAGGTCAGTCTCCCAGGAGACTGGTAGGATGAGAGAAAATTTCCTCAAGTTGCTTCTGGGGAGCCAATGGAGGTTCAGACTGATATTGACAGACAAATATTAGGAAAAAAAATTCACCACAAGGATTGTCAAACATTGGAACAGGCTGCTTAGGGAAGTGGTGGAGTCGCCATCTCTGGAGGGATTTAAAAGACAGGTACGTGTGGCAGGTAGGGACATGGTTTAACGATAGGCTTGGCAGTGCTGGGTTAAGGGATGGACTCAGTCATCACAAAGGCCTTTTGCAAATTAAACAATTCCAAGATTTCATGAAAGAGCTTTGGAAATACTCTTGATAAGGAGGCCTGCATTACTTTTAGCAGCTTCTTTCAACTGTATCTGTTATATTATTAATGCACTGCGCACTAATAAAATCCTTGTGAAGTTTAGGCTTTCTATACAACATTATAAGCCTTTTGGTGTGGTGCTCAACAAGAGAGTTAAACTAGCCAGGGATCAATAGTTAACTGGCCATTGATTTAGCTGTCTACATTGTTAAAAATGTGCCCACACAAAGGAAAGCAAATAAGCAAGGAAAAAGTCAAAGGGAACCCTGGCAGCTGCACTTCATTCATTTTGTTCAGCTCGTGTTACTGCAATGATGGCTCAAAATATGTCATTGAAAAATCTGGAAGGCTGCATCATCTGGATCATTGCTATAGCGAAGGTTTCATGAGAGTTTGTTTTTTCCTTCTTTTTAAAAAACAAATAAGTAATGTAAAAAAATCTTTGAGAGCAGATTACTGTCACTTCATTTGTATCAATGTATCTTCATTGATTGGAAAGGCACCACATGAACGCACATGGGCAAGATCTCCATCCCCAACCACTACACCATACCCTTCCCTCCCATCCTCGCTGAGAAAAAGGAGAAGGAGGTCCTGCTGTCACTTCTCTGATACCAGGAAGTGGTGGAGTTTGGGGTGACTTTCTTCCAACTTTCTCATTACTAGCCCATTTTCATCCTATCTAATAATGATTAAGTTAGGAGCGTCCTGCCATGCCTGGACAGGTCAGTGAAGAGAGAAGGTTGCTAATGTTCCTTGAACACATTAGGTATTAGAGCTGAAGTTGCACACCAGGAGTATAAATTCAGTACCTCACTCTGTCTAAAACCAGGCATCTTTTGCACATGTGAAAAAACATGCCACATTAATGTGGAAAAGCAGCAGAAATAAATGGAGTAAAAATAGAAAACTAGGGGGAAAGTATTTTCATTCAGAATTTTGGGGTGTGACTCCAACCAAATGCCCATAAAATTAGCTTTTAAAGGAATGTCTCTTTTAGATGTCCTGAAAAGTTCTCACGATCTGCAGTACTAGAAATGTAAATATTACAAAACAGAACAAGAGGAGTTATTGAATGTGAATGTGCTGAGAGAAGGTATTACATGCTTCCTCTAAATTTCATTTAAGCTTAGTGGCTGTAAAGAATCCCATTTAGAAATAATTTAATAAACTGAAGATGAGACTGATGCTACCATACAACTGCAGTTTTCAAAACAGTGAGCAAACGCTGGAAATCACACATAAATGTTTCCATATACATGATCTGGTTTCATACATATGGTTCCACATAAATGGCTTTTTCTTTTAAAATGGCGATTTTTATCTTAAGGGGAGACAGAAGTTCGACCCAGATCTTTAAAGGGGACAAGGAGTTCAATCCATGGGCTGAAGATCTGGGCAGTAGCCATAAGGCAGAGATTAACTAATTTGGGGAAAATACTGATTGAGGGTATTTTGAACCTGCATCTGAAAAGAACTGTGTTTCTAAAGGTGAGCTGTAGTATTGACCTGTGTCAAAATTAATATTATGAAGTCTCAATTTATTAAAGACAAGAAAAGCATGTGATCTATTAGTATAAATATTGATCATCTCTTTTAAAAGAGAAGTTCAGAATCTCATATCGATCCACATACAAAGTTAAATTCCCAGAATAAGTTTGGGAGATGGAAAAAGAAATCATTTGAACTCATAATCAGAGCTTAGTTTCCTAGAGCAAGCTTCTCTAAGGAGAAATAAATTAGGTTCAATAAAACGAATTGGTACATAAGGTTTCCAGATAAACCAAACACACTCAGTTTCCAGTCCTATTGAGATCACAGATTAGAAGAGGTTTGAGTTCCTTTTGGGAAAAAAATACCATTGCCAAAAGCTGTCTGCCCCTCCCTACACGTGTCTTTAAAGAATGCATTACTAAACGTACTGTCTAAAGAGGCTCAGCCTCAGCTCGCACAAGCAGGAATTGTTCTTTCAGTTTTTCATGCATTGCTTCCAAAGATTATCTCAAGATGGGAGGGAAAATCCCATCTGAACGTTGTCCTTCCTTTCAAAAGTGTCTGGGAGGGCCCAGCAGAGCAAACTTGGAGTTGCAGCAGGGCCTCTGCTAGGGTTTGTTTTGGTTTTGTTTTTGGGGTTTTTTTTTCTGTTTGAAATGCTGTTGGTGTAGTGCCTTGCAAATCCTCTGCATTATAAACTTATTTTGCTTCTTGGCACAGGCCTTGGGAGCTGAGTGACTGGCCCAGTTCTTGCTAAAAGGCAGTGACAGAATTTCTGGCTGTTTCCCCAGTACAACTACTCCTGGCTGCTGAACTCCAGAGCCTTGCAGCAGGACGCCATCTCTGCTGACCACTGGAGCTGGTCTGAGCTGATCAAAAACATGGGCTTGACCTACTGTTAGTTTGCAGTATTCACAATTTTAAACCTTCCAATTTTAAGATTGGAATTATGTTTTTCAAATTAGAATTTAAAAAAAAAAAATTAAAAATTCACAATTTTAAGCCTCTCTAGGTGCGATTTTGAGCACTTTGAGAGTGTCTATCATACACATGCCCAGCCAGAATGGCCCAACTGCAGCACACATGCAGCTAAAGCCGCTGGAGTGCAAGGGCCAGAGGAACTGAGGTATTATGCTCATACAATGATGGTGAAACAGGCTGCAGTGGGAGCAAAGGGAGTTGCAAAAAGCCATGCACTTCTCTGGAGAGGAGCTTAAATTGACTGAATTTCTTTGTTGCTGTTGTTGTTGGCTCATTCTCTGGCACTCAGTGTACCCACACAGACTGGCACACACCAGGATCCCAGAATGCGCTTCGCCTAAGGTGTGAGGCTGTGCCAGGATTTCATAGGGTTGAGACTGACTGGATAAGTTTATCCCTCTTCTTTGGGGCTGCAGTGTGAGTGGAAACTGTACATGGAAAATCCTTGGCCTGGCAAATAGGACATCTTGGCTAAAATGAGCATCTGTGAGGGTAGCTAGGAGCAGGTTTTTGATCGTGCCTTGAGACCGCGCTTGCAAGTTTGCATGTCTTCAGTATGGTTCCTCTGCAGCTGGCACACACAGCAGGCTGCACAGTTGCTTCACCACTCTCTTTGTGAAGCAGCAACTTGGCCTGGTGTTGTACCCATTGTTTATCTGTGTTTGGCACGGGGTCTGGGAAAGGCAGGGGAACTGTGCTGCTACACTACAGAGAGCCCTTCACTGCTCCCAGCAGCCCCCTGCTCCTGTGCATCTCCAGGACAGTGGTCAGCCCCAGTGGCTGGCCCTGGACCACCTGGGGAACCCCTTCTCACTCCTGGGGGATTAGGCCCAAGGGACAGGTGTGCTTTGGGAAGGCTCTATCAACAGATGCGCCACTCCCCCACGGTGCAGGGCTAGCAGGGTGGTCAGGAGGGGTAAATTTCTTCACTGAAAGGGTGGCCAAGGTTTGGAACAGGCTTCCCAGAGAGGTGGTAGAATCACTGTCCCTGGAAGCTTTTAAGAAACATGTAGATGCAGTGCTTAGAGACATGGTTTAGTGGTGGACCTGGCAGTGTTAGGTTAATGGTTGGACTTGATCTTGCAGGTCTCTTCCAACCTTAGTGATTCTAGGATTCTATGAAATTACTAGCAAAGCCCAGGCTCTGCTTGGCTGGTGGCCCCACTGCGCTGGCTCCAAGTCTCCAGCTGCAGGGCATCCAAATCACAGTGCTGTTGGAGCTGTTTGTGGTGAGCGTGTGGCTTTCTGCCACCCACCCTTTTGGTTCCTGCCCAGACTACAGGGGCATAAGAAGGAAGATGCAGTTCTCAAGTGACCTTCAGTATCAAACAAAAGACTTTCAGCTCTCTCACTGATGACTGGTCAGTTAATGAATGCATTTTGGGACTGGAGACAATAATAAATGGAATTTTAGTGGCCCAAGATGGGAAGTAGCATTTTTTTAATGTCTAGTGAAAAGTCTTAGAGACAATTAAATGAACCACAGGAAGCCTGATCCAGACACTAACATTGCCATCAGTCCTGCAACCCCAGGAGCTGTTCCTTCACTGAAGGCAGAAACTGAGCTGTCAACTGTTAGGATTATGAAAGACAAGTAGTTCACGGGGTGCTCGGATTTAGGGTTCTGGTTAGGCTTATCTTGTCAACAAATAGGCACATTTTGAACAACAGGACACTTACCTTTGACAGTGAAAAGCTCAGCAGTGGCACTGGGATGAGGAAGAGAATATCTCACATGGGAGCTTGTGGAATCTGGGATGAAAAGGCTTGGGTGAAATGAGAGGCGTGTGTCAGCACCCCCATGCTGAACATCAGAGATCTGAAAAAGATCACAAGGAGCCTCAGTGCCAGAGGCTGGGAGTGGGACCAAGCCTGAGAAACAGGGGGTCATGAGGGTAGGTGACTGGGGTCTGGCTGCACAGCAATATGGCAGCTGGGTTCCACACCACCCCTGTAAAGCCTGCTCAGCCCCTGGCTGCATTACTGTGAAGGCATTTCATCTTGCTTCAGTCAGTTGTGTGATATATGGCTTCTGTGGGGTGATATTTCTCTGTAAGGGAAAGGGGTATTTCTCTAAATGCTATATTTGTATAGTAAGGAAAAATAATGTGATTGTTTTCCTTTCTTAGAAAACACTGTTGTATTGTGGGGGTAGCATGAGTGGCTTCATCTGTCTCTCTCTGTTTGTAACATTTATTTATCACATTGATAAAAGATAGGCTTG
This sequence comes from Phylloscopus trochilus trochilus, assembly GCA_016584745.2. Lineage (NCBI taxonomy): Eukaryota > Metazoa > Chordata > Aves > Passeriformes > Phylloscopidae > Phylloscopus > Phylloscopus trochilus. The sequence continues at coordinate 40,670,633 of WQNJ02000546.1, forward strand.
GCAAATCCCTGTGAAAGAGTGACTATGGTCTGCTAGTCTTTCATTCATCCTCAGAGTGTAGCAAACTTTCCACGGATATTTAAAACAACGACATTTAATCTCTAGCACAGTTAAAAGGCTTATGTGTTCCTGGTTCAGAAGTGAGACACATTGGCAACGGTTCTTATTTATTTTATTTGTTTGCCCCAGCTTGAAAACTGAGTAGTCAAAGGAGGAGTTCTCATTTTAATGTGCTGTGGGACTGAGTTGCTTCAGTGAAAGCAGAGGCTGTCATGAAGTTACTGATGCATAACTCCACTTTTCCACATTAGTCTGGTCTTTGGCTGCAGGGATTTCATCAGCATATTTTTTTCTAAATATTAGCAAGTGATGTTAGTCCTTGAGCATTGATTGGTGGATTAATCAAAGCCCTTAACCAATCAATAGGTAGAGGTTTGCATAATAATGGAATTATTTCTGAAGAACTATGGCAATTGGAATTGCAAAACTTTCTGCTTCGATTTGCTTCTTGAATGCCTGTGCTTCACCTGCCTCTATTGCCTACCCTTTCAAAGTACTTAGGAACAATGAAGATGCTTCCAAATTCCTACATCTTTCATTTTTTTTTCTGTGACTTCAGGGTGTGGAGGATAGATAAGGGGGGAAGTACCAATCAATAAAACTTAAAGAGTTTGCATACAGAAAAGATGAAAAATGTAAAGGAAAAAAAGAGGAAGAAAGAAAATGGTTTGCATTCTTGTCTCCTTGCTTTTCCCAAAGCTAAAAGTGTGATCTGAAGCTCATATTCCTTTTCTTGTCTTGTCTACCTTTCCTCCAGGACTGCATGATTTCCCTTCCATTGTCAGTACTGTAGCAGTTTTGACCCCTCACTAGCATCTTTTGGTTGCTGGAGAGGAACTAGCTTTTGGATGTGTATAAATGTAAATTGATGTGAGAGGAAGGAAGATGACTGCAGGGAGAGATAACTGGAAAGGGAAAGAAGGTTTTCCTAGATTGGAGGTTTGTAACGTCTGTTGAATTTGCAGTAAGTTTAGTGATCATGTGTGTGGTGTTCCTCTCCTCTCCTCTCTTCTGCCCTTTACTGTGAGACATGGTAATAACTGGGTATATTTTTAAGGACAGCAGCTTGAAAAGATGTCTACTTTGGTCCTTTATTTATGTTTTGTAAAACAGTGAAGAATTCATCATGCACAGTAATGTGTTGTTTCATGGGGTAGTGAGTCTAGAGATGCAAAGCTGTAATGCAGTGGTCATTAGCCAGTACATCCAAAGACAAGCATCTATAGCCCTGTGATCAGAATCCACATTAAACTGTACAGCAGTATTACATGGCTCCTGATTTGGGACTTTTTGGGGTACCATTTGCAGTTTTGTGTCTCATCCAAAAGGGTTAAAATTTCCCTTGAGCCTGGGGTAAGAGAAGCTAAAAACTTTCTTCAGCTTCTGATTTGTGTATTTAGCTACATTAGATTTGCCTTAGTCATTCTTGTCCCTGCAAAGATGGTGTGTGTGAATCACAGCTTGAAGCAATTTCTCTTTCCAGTATTGAGGCCTTGAATGTGCAAGGCAGGGATGGAGCAGACATCTCGGTTCTGTCCTGTCTTCATACATCTTCTCGAAACAGAATGCATGATTGTGTTTGACAAGGCACATTCTCACTGATTTTAATGGAGTGTAATTTGAAACTAGTTTAGTTAAACCAGGGCAGATGGCTGCAGGACTGTGTGTAATTTCATAACAGTGCAAGGTTGCAGCGCTGCTGCAAGGTTATTAATCTGATTTTAGGACAACTCAGCAAAAAAAGGGTATTGCTGTTGTCAACTCAATGTTGAATAAGTACAAATTAATTCTGCCCATTAAAATGTGCAATAAAAAAATTAAAAACTCTGTCTCAGAGAACTTTCTCAGAGAAAGTGTTGTTTGGATTACTGCAGAGTATAATGATTGCATCTTATATTTTTGGTTATTTAACATTAGCTGAAATTATGTAGTAATGCCTGATCCCAGTCAGGCTTGTACTGGCAGGTGATCAGACATTATGTAAAGCTTGTATCAATAAAAATGGACAGAGCCATGAACATTTGCAAGGGCATAACTAAATTGATTTAATGCAATCAAGACCTGGTTGTCTGTAGACAAGGGGGTTTTTACTACTTTAATATACTTATTTTACATATGGCATCTATGTCTCTTTCACGTTTCTTTGCAGTAGTTCAGCAAGCAAGAATAGGGGTTGGAGTGGTTTATGGAAAGTTTAGCCTAAAGATCTGAAACAAGAAAGCTGCTTTCAAATTTGTTTTTTCAATTATTCATGCTACAGGCTTTGTTCTATAAATTTTTTTGATTTATTCTCAGAATAAACATGTGACCTATCTCACCAGGACCATAGATTGAACTGCAGAACTCCCCCTCCTGCCCCCAGCCCAGTTGGATCTTGTTGCGTATTATTAAGAAAGACATTTTTCATGGGGAAAGAAAGGGGAAAGACACTATCAAAAGTGTTCTGTGTTTCAACCAACCTTTTTCATGATGAACAGGCTGAATGGGAAGTGTTCTGGCTGGAAAGAACATCTGATTAAAATATATGTTGAATTTTTGTTCTTTATTTATGTTAACATTAGCACATTTGTGGAAATCATGTTTTCTTCAGAATCTCTTTGCTAAATAAGGACACAAATCCAAGAACACTTGTGCATGAGAGTAATTTTGTATAAGTGAATAGTGTCACTGAGTTCAGTAAGAGCAATCACGCACAGAATTAAGCACATGCATGAGAGTTTGCAGAAATTTGGCAAATATGTTGCCATCATGAAGAAATGACCCAGCTTTTCTTCTAATGCATATAGTAGTGCTTGGCTTGGTCCTATTTTGAGTAGCCCTTATTGTATGAGCCATAAGCTATTCTGTTGTGTTAAGCCTAACTGAGGATATTTCTCTTATTATGTCACAGCAACAAGAGCAAGATCCCACAAATCTGTACATCTCAAATTTACCCGTGTCCATGGATGAGCAGGAGCTGGAGAATATGCTGAAACCCTTTGGACATGTCATTTCCACCAGAATATTAAGAGATGCAAATGGAGTCAGCAGAGGAGTCGGCTTTGCCAGGTGAAACCTTTGCTCTTATTTTGATTCGTGCACATTTTTTCAGCTTTGGTCCTTTGCAAATGCTGTCTGTTCTGTAGCTCGAAGGTCTCACAGCTGTGGGAGATGCAGAGTGGCATCTTTATCAGATTGTATTCGTTCTTTCCACCAAGAAACGCCAGTGCAGAAGGATATTTGTTTCATTGCTCTAAAAACTCTGTGTAGGTATATGTAAATAAAAATGGCTAGGAATAGTGAGCTATTCATTCAGGATCAACCTCGGCTAATAATAAATGTCCTACGGCAAAAAGCACACACTTCGTAAAGAAACCAAGGCCTGTGCTGAGGAGATCCTGGGGTGAACTTAATGCAGTCTTTCAGTACCTGAAGGGGGCCTGTAAGAAATCTGGACAGAGAGTAGATAGTCTTTAAGGTCCCTTTCAACCCAAACCATTCTATGTAACTGTTTAAATATTTGACAAAGATTTTGCAACTGGAGAAAGCAAACTTAGTAGCTGGAAGAGCAAAGGGTAGGAACTGTAACTGAAGAAACATGTCTTCCTTGAAAGCTGCAGCTTCCTTGAACTGCAGCTATGAAAAGAGCTTAAGAAGAAATATTTGCATAGAACAAGCCCTGATGGAGTAGTCAGACATTTTAGACAGAATGGGCAACATATTATTGCCATGTACTTCATTGTTAGTACAGGTAGACAAGGCTCCATGTTTACTCTCAGGGAATATTTACATAGATTCTTTTCGGCTTGAAACATTCTCAAATCAAATAGTTTTCTTTTCAAAAGCCAAGAAATAGAGTGCTATATATAGAAAGGTATTGAAAACACAAATAAGAAGAGAAATTTGCAATTCTGCTGCAAATCAGTCTTCTGCTTCAAAATAAAAGGGAAAAAATTCTAGATCATTGTTTCTACAGAATAGTCATAACACTGTGCCTTGTAGAGGAGGCAAAATGACTTCTTCATCTTGCAGATTTCTCTGAAATCCATCATATCTTGGTATATCATGGCACTTCTGTTAGTGTAATAATATCACTCAGTGAAATGAGGTACTCTGTGATAAAAAGTTAGCTTTCAAGAAAAGTGACATTGTAGTGTTACCACTGCCCTTGATGTGAAAGATCATCATGCCCAAAAAATGTTAAGATAATATTGTCTGAATTGAAATGGGAAAAGTAAAACATTTATGCTGAAAGATGGCACACTGTTCCTTGTGCATTCTTGCAGATAATAACATGAATTTTTCTAGCTCAGTAAATATAGATTAGTCTAAGTCATGGATAAACTCACATTTTTGAAAATTGACTTACCTTGTGAAAATGTATTTAATTATGGAACATATTTCAGGAACCCTATAATGATCTAACTTGTAGGTTGTGTAATTCACCATGCAAATGACAGTGGGGTAAAACCTTCACTCCATCAAAGTCTCCCACTGGTTCGAGTGAGGCTAAAGTTAATTCAGGAATTTAGAACCATAGTTGAATGCTGATTCCTGTCTTTGCAGAATTAACAATACAAAATTTAATTACATGACTAGCTGACTTTCTTTTTGTAGAAAAAAAGTGCTATCTGGTATCTTTTTCCTGTATGTCAAACCAAACAGATTGTTAATTTGTTTAGCTTTGCTTGTGGTCATAAAGGCTTCATTCCAGTGTACCTATGGCGTGAGCACATGTTTAGTGGGTACTAACGCAGGTAGGGGATAGAAGCTGGATTTTCAGTCCAAATAAGATTTTAGAAGTTCAAATCAGCACCCCAGGTGAGGTGAGGATCTTGGCTATTCGGACTTGAGACCTTTTATCTCGGTGTATCTTGCCTGCCTGTGGAATATGCCATGATGCTTAGTGTAGCTCTAAACAGAGTCAGAGAAGAACCAGAGCAAAAGTTAAATTTGCACATGCTGAAATGATGCAGCATCCAACAATTTTGAAATGTGATGTTTCAAAGTTATTAATTACATTTTATGATGATTAAAAGTCACTTTCTGGGTCTGCCCAGTCATGGAAATAGTCAATCTCAACATAAGTACATTCATTCAAAAAGCAATCAGAAGTAAAGACTGAAGGTAGACAGCTATTGTCAGATTTTTCTTCTAAATGGCTATGATTAGCAGTTTTATAGTACTGCAGGTGGCTACTTAATCATTTATAACCTGGAGAACTTCAAATGTTCTTGGATCAAAATTCTCTTAGTTGTGTCTGGTGACATAAACAGCTTCTCTTAGAGTGTGTGCATACAAAACTAGCTCTGAGTGAAAAGTTAAGCCATGAAACAATTTCCTCTCTTTTGCATCTTCCAATAGCAACCGAACAGATTTTCCTGAATCTTTCCAGAGCATTTCAGTGTGGCCTGAGCCAACTGCGCCTGGGTGCACCCCAGGGGAGATTTTGGGGAGGAGAGTTATGAGCAAGGGGCCAGAGAAAGGAAACTTCAGACTTTGGCTGTTGCTTCATAAAAGCCAATCCATGCTATAAACTCTGCACAACTGCCTCTACCTCACCCTTGGCCCATGCTTTTTGTTTCAAGGCCACATTACCTGCCTTCAGACTCTGCGGGAGCTGGTGTTCCACAGGGCTGGTGCTGCTGTGGTCTTTTGGCAGGGCTGTTTCTGTTGTCACCGGCAAGCAGAAGCTGAGACTAAACACAGCCTGCCCTAGAGCAGAGAGAGACAGGAGAAGATAAAGGAATGATAAAATCACAGTGGTGGCAAAGCACTGGTGCTGTTTTGCTAAATAAAATGTGGAATATTTAGTGAGAGATTTCTCTGGGTCAGTGATGTTGCTGCTTTGGAGACATAGAAGTGTCAGCAGCATCAGGGGATAAAGAACATTCAGGCATTTAGGGATGCATTTGTGAAGAGGAAAAGTGCTTTGTTCTTCCTTATTCAAGGGTTTAATTGAAGGTGGTTGAAAAGGTGCTATAATTTAGTTTGAATAAATCCATCATCTGGGATGGTAGTACAGACTTAGATATTATAAGGATTATTCCTACTTTCAGTCAGAAGAATGGTCTGTCACATCCTGTATCTTACCTAGGAAATTGTTTTATAATTGAATATCTGAGGTGAAACTGGAAATCCCAAACATGCTCCAAAGACTTTGTGTGATATCTGTAAAATATTCCAATGCCTGTGGTGATACATTTCCATTAAAAGGCCTCCCTGGAAAAGCCTCAGAGCAACACTGCAGGATGGTGGGGAGGTCTGTGTGGGCATGTATCTCTGAGATCCTCACATTTCCATCTGCTGTTGCAACCTGGAAAAATTTTGGTGGACTTTGTACATTCCTAAGAAAATTGACAGGTATGAAGTCACACTTTCAGGGAGAAGCAAACTCCAGGGAAGGACAGATGTGTCAGGATCCCTAGACAAATACCAGTGGAACTCCATAAGATGAAAATAAATATGCAGCTCTGAAAGGTGATGAGGAAGGAAGCTGGAAAGTTGGGAGCCATCAGATAATTTGGCTGAGCAATTTGCATGATCCAAGCCTGAGGTACCATGAGTTTAATTGAAGAAATCCTTGGGATTTGGAAAAGGGAGCAAGGAGATATTGATATATACCTTGGAGAGGGTCTTAACTGGTACCACTGAATCAATGAAATAAAATTGCTTTTTATAACCCCACAATAAAATACCATTCAAGTATTATTTAAGTATCTTCCCTAAAGAGATAGTAGTATTAATAATACCATACACAGGTTTGTCACACTCAGCTGAACAGCAGAACAAGCATTTTATGGGTCCTTTTAAATGATAAAGTGCAGAGAAAGAGTTAGAAACCACTAACTTTTTTATTTTGTTTGCTGTCTTGTAACTTAAAACGACCTTGCAAGATTCCTCCCCCAAGCGACATTTTACAACGAAGTCATAAGCTTCTGAAAACAAAATTTATGATGGAAATGCTGACAGTCAGACAGTCAAGTATTGCACTGCTGGCGGGCACCAGTATAATACTTAACCTGAGACTGTGAGGACAGTAGCATAAATCAACCTAGGTCTAGGTGGAAATGACTGTGTGTTCGTACTATTCTTTTCCAGTAACACGAGGAAATTTGTACAACACAAATGGTCATAAAAGAATGTTACAGTGCTGTTCCCAGCAAATGACCAAAGTCAAGAGATTCTCAATTAGCTGTCACCTTAGAGCAAAGGTACACATCAAGGAGATGCTTCTGTCCCTTTGTGACCTAGCTGGGGGAGTCTGTAGTAAGGCTGACACTCATCCTCATCTTTTCCCTACCTTATTCAGCTCGAAAATCTTCTAATGGATTGCTTTTCTTTGCCTGCCTATCTTTTTTACTAAACTTAGCTCCTGCTTGCCCGTATTTTATGTCTTAAATTTAGTCTTTGGAAATAATATTCAACTCAGCAACTGAAAGGGAGCAACAAAACCTGGGAAACAAGATTTTTAGCCATCACAGGATCATTATTCTATTTATAGAAGCTTTGCATGGATTTCAGTAGAAATGGTTATGCTCCAGTTTCCACTGAAGTAAAACAAGAGAGATGAGCCTTTAATTTCTATGGGGTTTTTTTTTGTTTTGGTTGTTTTGTTTTGTTTTGTTTTGTGGGTTTTGTTTTCTCTTCAAGGAAGCCATGCGTCTTTCAGAGGTTTTCAGGATAATGTAGGTGTAATGAAGTTATTTCTTCTGACCCAAAGAGGTTTCTCTATGGAGAGCACAGTAAATACAGGTACTGTAGGGCAGACCTACTCAGGAAGCTCACCTTAGCATAATGGTTGATGCTGCAAGGTATAGAATGAACCACATCTCAAGAGGAAAGGAAAAGAGATTTTTTTTATATTTATTTAAGAAAGCAAACAACCTCCTGTTGTTCAAGCAGACAGTTGAAGAAAATACAGGCAAGACATGTTGGGAAAAGTTATAATTTGTGAGCGATGAGGAGAACTTGTCACAATAAATGTCTTCTTAGGCTGTGAGTGGCAAAAGGAATTGCTTTTTTTCCAAGAGAAAATGGATTCAAACCAAAAAAACACAAACATCTTGAAGCAATCTCTTACTGACTGAAAAGTTGAGGAGATAAGATACCTAAATCTTACCCTGTAAAAATACAGGGGAGGAGGAAATCACAGGTTGCAGCCATATTAGGGTCTTAGAATGCCTGGAAATAAATTAGCAAAATAAATTAAAAAAAAAACAATAAATAGTGAATGTGTTTCCATGGAAGGATGAAAAACATAGGAAAAAGCTCATGTAAATCAGAACTATCTTGTAGCTTTAGAGTGTTTGAGACTTGAAGATCATTTTACATCATAGGCAATTGAAATGCTACTCGTTACCTAATATTGAGATAATGCTTGTGTCTTACTAAAACAAGACTTTCAGAAATTATTGAAAGACATGAACCAGAATAAAAGGACCACCTCTTTTCTATCTGATGTTTGCTAGTGGATCATCTTCCTTGCAGATAAATATTTCTTCCTAATTTCTCTTTTGAATTCGTCTGTCACAACTTTCTCAGGAAGAGTAAATTCCTTGCTCCCTAGTTTATTCTCCCCACAAAGGAACTTATGCCCCTCTAGTAATCTTGATATGCTAAAGAAATTCAGTTCTCTGAATTTGTGTATTCTAACCATGGTCTCCATTCTTTGGGCTCCCCTCACTGTGTAATACTGTTTCTACCTACCTACTTACATCTTTGAAAATGCCTTAAATAGTAAGGAAACGTTGTTCTTGAAGATTTATAATTCCCACTCTTGTAAATGTAAACAATATTCATATGTTGACCATAACATAAATGTGGTAGTAACAATTTCATCTTTAAATATTTACTCTGGGTATATATAAAAAAATATAGTCCTGATTATAATTTACATTATTATTATTAGGCAAAGTGACTATAGGATATATGTAAACCAAACCCACACTTTTCCACTAAGTGGTAATTACATGGTAGTGAATATTTCTCAGGTAATAATTATGTAATCACCATGTTATTCCTTATATGAAAATTGTATTAAGTTGTTTCTTGACACTGCATCAATCTTTATAAAAAGTATGTATAAGAGCTTTAGGGGGAGTTACAATAATTTTTCTTTTCTCTCTATGTCTTCTCTCTTTTTTCTTTATCTCTTCTCTTCTCTTCTCTTCTCTTCTCTTCTCTTCTCTTCTCTTCTCTTCTCTTCTTCTCTTTCTTTTCATGTTAAATCTTCCCTATTACTTCTAACAACGCATGATGACTACTTTAGGGCCATTGTGGTCTGTAGAGAGACATATAATATAAATTTTATACTATAAAATAAATTATTTTTATTATTTTGTAACAGAATAATATAAAGTTTTTAGATTATAAGAAGTAAATATTTAATAGCAAGATGTGCACCTCAAATTATTTGGTTCTGATGCTTGTTCAAGCACCCACTGTTGTGGGTTTGTTTGGATCTTTTACTTTTCATATTAAAATATCTTTAGTTTACAAACTATAGCTAAAAAATCAGAAAAAACAGTCTTCAGGTTTGTTGGTTGGTTGGTCTTTGTTGTTGTTTTTGGTTTTGTTTTGTTTTAATTTACTTCTTTTCAAATTGGATCAAATATAGGCAGTCTTCTTACTTATTTTGTATTTGGGAACCCTACAACTTAGTTTCCAGAACTGGAAGATATATAGACACAGGTAAAAATAAATTATCATGGTTTTATTAGTTTCTTTGGGTTTATATAATTATCTGTACCTTTAAAAATTATAAAAGCCTATGGCTTTGATAATGATTTTTTTTTTTTCTGCAGTACATTTTCTGGTTCAAAATAACATTCAGATGCAGTATAGTTATCTCCAAATTGCATTTAAACATGAATAATCATCTTAGATCCTCTTGGGATCAACACCAAAAATATGGAGTTGAAAGGAATTGGAAAGTGATATTTCACAAATGATCTAATCAGAACCAAATTTTCTATTATCATGTGAAGCTGTTTTTTTTTTCCAGCAGGAGTGTTGAATATCTATGTATCTCAGTAGAAGGTTTTGAAGCATCTAGGATCTTTATCTTTTGGTCAGAATACTATATGTTATTGTATTTTTTTCTATCAATTATGAAAGGAATGCAAATATTAAAAAATGTATTTAAGCGTGTTCTTCTCCCAAGATTACCTGTGCTCAGGTGACATTCTTTTACAGAAAACCTTTTAACGTGTAACAATTCCATTAGTGATATTTTTATCAAATACCAGTCTCAAGCAACATTTCGAAGCATTGCTAGCTCATATAAGAAGAATAACTGAAAGCACACTCTACAGTAAAGGAGTGCTGCATCTTTCTGAAGGAAAAGTAGGAGGAATTTATTAATGTGGACCTAAAGAAAGTATATTTTTGGGGCCTCTGCCCAGATACAGCTCATCTTTATGGATAAAACAAGAGGAGTAATGTGTGAATCGATGTGTATGGATAGGTTCAACTCATGTGTAGGTGCCTGCCATAGGCAATATCAAGTGGTTGATATTGGTCAGAATTTTAACTAAAACCAGGGTCTTGTTATGGCAAGAATCAGACAATTTTGCTAATATATCTGGTTGCTCTGTTCCCCTAATTTCTTCTAGTCAGTCAGTGAGCTAATCATCCTGAGGAACTCAAATTGAAAGGGTTATTTCTAAGAAAAGGGGCGTACAATTACAATTCATCTTTGGGTGGCCCTGGGGAGGACGCCCTCCTGATTAGTGAGTGGCTGCCTGGCCAGCCTCTGCCCGGCCGGGGGAAAGGCCACCCCCACAGGCAGAAATTGCAGAAAGCACAGGAGGGCTCAGGTGGGGTGGGCAAAGGATGGATGCAGTTGTTACTCAGCAACACGTCTGAGGGGAACATGTATAGAGGGCTTTGTCTATTGTGCTGCCTTTTCAGGCTGAGTCGATAATGCCAGTGTCGGTTTCAAGCGAAGCGTGTGCCAGATTACAGATAGCCAGCAATGGCATTTGAGAGCCGTTAATTGTGAAACTTGAGAGGAAAATGTGCACATTCTTTTTCAGAGTGCTATTCGAATGATGGGCTTTTTATCCCAGAACACTGTGGGTTTCACTTTTATTCTCTTCCCACATAAAACGCATGAAGTGCACTGAGTCTCTTTCATTTAGCAGCTTATATATTGCATTCTTTGCAGGGATTGCTTTGGCTTGTTAAAATGTACCCCATGTATTAAAATGAAATTGTCACTGCTGTGTGGTGCAACATAACATGGTTTGACACCAAGTGCCTGCAGCTACAGAAAACAGACTTTTATTGCATTTATTCTTTCAGAGACAAGAGTCTCTAAAGGCTCAGCGCAGACATTCGCTTAGTTAAATCTGAATGAAGCTAAAGTGAACAATCTAAGTCACTGTCTTTGTGCTTGTAGAAGTAGCCCAGCCCACATGATACACAGTGATACAACCTGGAAGGGGAAAGTTTTAATAACTTCACCTGAAACAATTGGACAATAGACTGGCTTCCTCAAAGACTTAAATGAGCAAGCAGGATTTCTTAGGGATTGGGGGGGTTTTTTGGTGGTGTGGTGTGATCCTTTGGACTGTGGCAGAATTGTATCCTGGGAGACAAACTGCTACTATATGTGAACCACTCTTTCCCCAAACTGTGTGACAGGAAAGGTAGCAGATAAATTCGTTTTAGACTGGTGAGAAGTAAGCAATATATATGTCAGCAGAGTTATTTTGTGGAGAATACCTGGAGGTAGGTACCGGTGTATTGAAGGAGCATTGAACATGGTTTTTAAACACAACTTTTCTAGGAAATTACTAGCTTTCCATTTCTCTCTTTCCTCTTTTCAAAGTCTCTAAACCCCCTCTGTAACAAAGTTAACTCTTACTGGACTTGTATGCAGTTAATTTAGAAGATCTGAAACAATGGTGAGTTCCCAGATGTGGTATAACAATGGTTTGGGATTTGACTAGTAACTTTGTCTTCCTAAAGATTCTTCAAAAATACATTTACCAATTCACTGTTAATGCTTTAATGTCTCAATGCTGGAAGTTATCCTGAACTCACAGAAGATGAGCAGTAAGGCATTTCCCCTGCCAGTGTTACACATAAATTACTGTCTCCACCCAGAATTCAGCTTTATGTTGTTGTAGTCATGTATGCATTGTCTTTGGTTTTACTATAAAGTCTGTCTTTGCAGGTTGTTTTCTTAACATTGTAATCCTTAATAATTGTTGTTTAATCCTCCGTGTTTTTCTCCAAATCCTGCAATTCATTTCTTTAAGCCATTTGAAGTTATTTTGGGTGCACAAGGAGCATAGAAACGTGTCCGTTGCTTTTCCAAGCAGCACGTGAGAGCATAAAGAATGTCCTTGTTCAGGGTGATGCCCTGGAGCCAGAAGGGGACTGTTCATTGACAGGGCTGTGGCTCAAACACAGCTGGGAGCACAGCTGCAGGCAGGGAGGGTGGCAGGTCCTCCTCCAGAGCCACACTCTGCCCTGATGGGCTCAACCAGTTTCTCTGCAGAAATCAGCAACAACAGCTTTGAAGATTTCTCTCAGCATCTGTGCTTGTCCTTTTTTTCTCCTTCTGCTTTTTGTTTTTTTGCTGACTGAGTGCTTCCATAACAGTTTAGTAACACATATTGCCTCTACCCATATCCCACTCTCTTCTTTTTTCCAGAATGGAGTCTACAGAAAAATGTGAAGTAGTAATTCAGCATTTTAATGGCAAATATCTGAAAACCCCACCCGGTCTACCAGGTAAGTCTAGCCATCATTGTGAAATTTAAAATTCACTCATAAGTTTAAAATACAGAAATACTGGAATTTATCTTGAGAGTGGCTTAAATTACTGCCCCTGCTAAGAGGGCGTATAACTTCCCTAGCTGAAACCTATCCTTTATGACCCATAGCAATGTTTTCTTACCCAGGTTTGTATGTTTTAAGCATTTATGCCTGACAGCAGCAAATTTAAAAACATAAAATTCATGTTGTCTCACTGTGTTTTTTCCTTTTGAATGTTGTGGGGTTTTTTGTTGGTTATTTTTTGGTTGTTTTTTTTCATTTAGCATAGAGGCAACATAACTAAATGCCAACGATTTTCTACCAAACTAGGAATATAACTTATATAAGAATATAACTTATATAAGAATATAAGCCTAGCAACGTCATTACTAATTATAAAATATCCAGGATTTCAGTTTGTAGAAGATTTATATTCATCAGAGTTACTTCTTAGTGTTGCTAGCTACTGTTACTGAGGATATTTCAAATATTAAATTATTTTATATAATTTTTTCTTGCCGTAACTTAAGGAAATCTTGATACTTTCTCACAATACCCTTAGAACATATTCACTGGTATGTGTCTGTGCCACACTGAAAGCCAAGTTTCAAATCTTTAGCTATCATTTATGCATTTATCAGTTGTGCAAAGTTTAGTGATCAGTTACTTGATACTTACTGCTTGACAAGACTTCTCCAAGGCCACAAATTTGCAAGTATTTCTCCTCTAGGTTTTCTGAAGGGCTGCATTAAACGATCAGGAAATACTTGCAAGAATTGTGTCCTAAGTTGTTATCTCCCTTTTTTTTTTCCCTAGCTTCCTTCAAACTATTTCCTTTTTTGGTTACTTTCATTAAATTTCTTCTTATTCATTGCCTGGTTCTTTATGCAGAAGATGCACTAAATACTCTAATTAAAAGAAAGCCATCTGCACAGCTACAGTGTACAGTAATTGAATGCTTCAATATACATATAAATTTTAGTCAGATCACCTTCATGAAAGAATATAATGCTTTTAGTACAAGCTGCAAGACTCCATTTTAAGATTGCCTTTTCAAAAGTAGTCACTGGCAATTTTTCTCAGCACCAGCTAACGAATTACACCACCAACTTTGTCAAGTACAAACTTGAGCTGTGTACAACAATGGGCTGAGCAACATAGGCAGAGAACTTTAACCTTTGGCTTGCCTTTCTGTATGCACACTTTGAGTCCCAGCAGTAATCTGTTTAATATCATAGCAACACCCAATGGAAAGAGTGTGAATAGCAAGGAGTCAGTAAGGCTGGCTTTGTCAGTATAAGCCTGTGCGCTCCATGGTCACATTCCCAGTTGTATCAGAGAGGACACATCATTAGGTTCAGTATTAAAGTAGAATATTCTTACAGAGCCTGCTTGAGACAGAAAGCTGAATGGTAAAGAATGAAAGCTATAAAATTAAAATATTTTCCTTTTTTCCTTTTTTTTTAAATTTTTAAATAATCAGGAATATACTGGGTATTCAATATGAACAATGTCAGAAGTCAAAACAGGGATCTTGGTAAGATAGCACGATTATTTGCTTCTTGTTATCTCATGGTTCAAGAGATACACTGGAATTGGATTTTAACAGCTATAACTTTTGATGCTTCCTTAAAGGACATGAATTAGTTCCTTGAAGAAGAAAAGATGTCCATGTGAAAAGATTATCTACTATGTTTCTCTCATGATTGTTGTTGTCAGATGGCATTTAGTCGCAAGGATTATTTGGGAAGTGATTATATTAAAGGTTTTAATTTACCTGAATACTGTTCAGATGCAGTTATAGCATAATGCAGCTTGGGAAAAAGTCACTGAACCATTAACTGAACTCACTCAACTATGCACGAGGTATCTGTAAGATCCCATTTTGTCTTCGAGTTTTGGGAGGCAGATTTTGTATCTCTGAACACAAGTAATTAGAACTTGTCATAGGGTATTTGGTCCACATGAAAGAGTCTGTTTGTGCCTTGTTATTAGAGTAGGGCACTCTTTAAATCCATAATTAAAAGATTTGTTGTATTCATTCCTCTTCTTCTAAAGAAGCCAGGGTACAAACATGATCATCTTAGCAGTGAGGTCTATTCAAGGGATCATTTGCATTTTATCCGGTGCAAGAAATTATTCACTCCTAGTTTCCTCTTATTGTGGATTCCTGTTAAGTCTTGAACTCAGTTTCTACATCTGTGCTATGAACCTGTATTTAAGCCTCTCAGCAAAGATAGAAGTGTCTTGCATGGAATAGGAAGGAAAATCAAGTCTCTTAATGTACTTGGAAAATCACAAAGTCTGAAAAGGATCCTCCCAACATCTCAGTATTGGCATAGGAGAATCATCTCTAGTTTATTGCTATGACCTCTTTATGGATATCAGTTAAAAAACAAAAAATGGATGAACATTAGCAGAAATATGCAACACTATCTGTTATTAACCTCTGCTGCTCAAAGGCCTGATCTTACTAAGAGGGAAAATGGATCAATTCATCAATCCAAGGGTCAAATTACATTGATTTTGGATTTTCAGGTGGATTTCTTTCAGGTGTAGCAGTTAATTGAAGGGGTTTTTTGCATTTTTGTCCACATCTCTCATCCAAGCTCTAATGTTCAGGTTTACCAGCTAGTAGAAGGTTGCATGAGGCCCATCAAGAAAGAAATCAGCCTGGCTGTTGGCCATGTGCTACTGGCCTGAGGCTGTGGGATTATGTATGAGACAAATCATTTTGGCAGCTCTCTGCATCCATGCTGTCTTTCCCTGCTGGATTCCTTGAGATGTGATCCAGGTGATTCTGTGGAATGTATGTTCATGAGACTAGCATGTTTAGAGGAAAAAATGCTCATATGCTACAGGGGCAGTTTTGCCTGGTTACTCAGTCATGATGGAAGATCTGGAGTACGTAGCTTTCACATGATATTGAACAGCCCATTAGAAAGACTGGGAACCATGGCTCTGGCTTTCATGTCACAATAAAGCATGGGCTATGACTTAGTTATACCTTCCTAAAGAATTATCTCAAGTATTAATTCTGAATACAGAGCTCTTTTTCAACTAGGTTTTTCTTGGCAAATGAGATGTAAATGCAGTTGGATTTTTTAAATTTGGGTTTTGTTGTTGTCAGGTTTGGTGAGGGGGTTGTTTTTGTTGTTGTTGTTGTTGTTTTGTTGTTGTTGTTTTGGTTGGGTTTTTTTGGTTTGGTTTGGTTTGGTTTGGTTTGGTTTGGTTTGGTTTGGTTTTTTACTGTTGTTGTAAGTTAGGAAAAAGGTACAAGAGAGTAACTGTTATGTACCTGGATGTTTGATCCTAGCCAAGAGTCTCACATCTAAGCTGACTCAGGCCAGCAATACAGCAGGAAAGCAGTGTTACAACTGCAAGGAGAGGAGGGCACACAGGGCACTTTGGAGGCACTGTACTCTGTACCTTCTGAAAGCAAAAACACATCCATCCTTCTTTGACTTTATAATTTCAGTCACTGTCCATTGCTTCTTTAAAATTGTGGAACTGAGCACTTTTAGCTCTAGACCCCTCTGCTTCAGCCCAGTCACAAATGTTATTTTCTGTCTCCTGAAACATCTTGATGGTCAGTTGTATAGTGCTTAGGTAAATTGAGCATCACCATGTCTGTGTTAGTGAATCATTCTCATTAAGGGGCCTTCTCCATTGAAATCCTGGCTTCATTCCATTCCAGAAGAAATTGCTCCACTCGCTTGCTTGCTCAACTAATAAACATTTCATGATGTTCAGTCTTAGATTTACAGTACCAAATAATTGGTTGTCCCATAAATAATTAGTTAATGTCTTTTCTGAAAGAAAATAATTTCTTTCGGACTGAGAAAGCACAGTCATCTCCAGAAATCTGCAAAATCTCAGTGCATGGCAGATTCCATGTCAACTTCATAAATATTCTGTGTAGCTTTGAGTGATTATTATTTTAGTAGGTTTTATTTGTGAGAGGTTTTTTGTTTTCCCTTTATTAGCACTGCTTTCCTGAGATAAATAGACCTACATGGCCTAGTGGGTATATTTTCATTCTATAGAGAATTCAGCCCCATGTGAAACTAATGCTATAGGCCCTGTATAGCCATGCTGAAAGTCAGCAAATGAATTCTGTCTCGAGATGTGAAGAATGCTGCTAATAATGAACGTAGCACTCTCTCAGTCTTTCTGTACTGCATCTATTTTTGTTGGTGAACAGGAGACTTCATATTGAAATCCTGCTAATTTTTGACATTTTTCAATCACTGAATTAAATTAAAATGTCCTAGCTCATTTCTCAATAACAAGTTGTCTTCTGTTTGGATGGGTGAGTTTAGGGTATGATATTTACAGTTTTTGTTCATGTCCCAGTATCCTTGAATGTTTTTAGATAACTTCATTTTTTCTTTCTGAATAAATGCAAACATTTAACAAGTTCTTACTTTTCTCTCTGGCATTTCACAGGAACATGCCTCAATTGCGGTAATTATCCTCTGCTGATATGTCCATTATACTCCCTCACAGAATTTTCTAGTTGTTATAGAACTTTCAAAATTTCATTTGCTTTGTAGATACTTTGAGTTGTCAGAGGACATTGGGCCAGTTACTTTCTCAGAGAAAATTTAAAGCAAGTGAGACATATGAATGCTACATTATATAGTCAAGAATATTCCATTTCTTATTGTTAATTTAATTACAGATATCTGACAAAAAGAAAGAAGAGGGAATTATTATCCTTGTGTACATTAAGAACCCCACAAGTACCAACTGACTGTGTAATTTTGATACTGACTTTTACTAGAGTAAAAGCTCTTCATAGAAATTATCTGCAGCAATACAGATGTATTTGCAAATACCTCATATCTTGCTTTAATCATTACTGGCATGCTTTTCTTTTTCTTCTTGAAGATGTTCCAAGCACTGCATTTTTATGGACTCATTTCACCAAAATCAATTGATATTTTCTGCCTCTCTCCTTAGTTTAAATATTTCTCTTAGGATGTCTCTCAGGTTCTTCCACTGCAGAGAGTAAAATGGAATAGTAAACCTTTACCTCAGAGAAGTAGACTTAGAACTTGGAATACCCTATTTAGAGCAACATGTTTTCTAGGATATTGTGCCTTAAATGGTGATGAGGGAACAGAGCTCCAGTTGAGGGTTAACTGTGTACTGGATATTAACAACATTTTCCACTCTTTTTCTCTTAGTATATGAACAAATGCTATCTTGTTTGTCATTAGTGATGCTGTAAATTGTTTTTCTGAGTGAATGAACTTGAAATGGTTTGTTTGATAGCTTTTTAGACCCTGTTGCTTGGTGCTTTATCTTTTTTATTTAATTCTCTGTTCATTTATGTAGATAAAACACTGAAAAACTCTTCCAAATATGTCTTCTTGGTGCGTTTGCGTAGCTTTCTCTCTATATATATATGTTTTTGTCATTTTAAACTAGGTAAAACAGCAGCCAAAACTATAAACCAGGTATTGGTTTTTAGATATCTTTAAAAAATGTGTTGAATGCTACAGAGAACTCAGAATAAAGGGGATTCTGCCAGATTTTCTACTGGCAGTAAAAATTTTTCACTCAGTGAAACTAGTTTAAAAATTTTATCTTTTACATATTGCTATCCTCAAAAATTTTCTTTATTAAAAATCCCGAATTTTCTCAGTTCCTTGTATTCTCAGTTCCTTTCATGTATCTGAATACTAATGTTATCTGAATCTTTTATATTGTCTACCTGAATTCTAAGAATTTAGGTTTGTAAATAATTGTTATCTGCTGACTGCATTATATAAATTCTTCCTTCCTGTATCAGAAAATATGATTCTTGTAAATACCTTCATGAAAAATAACCGTCTAACAAATTTTCTATTTATTTTTCTCGTTTCCAATTTCTGCCTGTCATTTTTCATGGAATTGCTGTTATCTTTCACTTTCTGTGTTCCATAAATACACAAACTAACTTCAGTGTTAGCAGAAATTTCTTTTACATCACAAAACCTCTGAATATGCTTTTAACTTCTGTTGGTTTCATCTTCTTTCAAAGTCCTCATCTTTGACAAACAGTTAAAATCTTTAACTTGAGCCTTGGTGATGACCATGAGGCCTCTGTAAGCCCTGTCCTGCTTTGGACCCCGTGTGCTTCAGCGATGTGCAGGTGCAGTCCCAAGCTCAGGTCTCTCTGACAAACAATTCCATGCAGGTTGGGCTCTGTGGACCTATTTCCTGGGTCGTGTTGGGTGTTAAGAGGTTTCCTGGGTGCTGTGTACAGCTCTCAGAAGAGAGTGTCCCTGGGGAAATAGTTTCATTTTTCAGACATCACATCATAATGTTTAATATCACACCGACTTTGCAGAACATGCTCATAAAGATGGACTTTATAACCAAGAAACTGCAGAATGGGTACTGAGTTATTGAAAAATATAAAACCTTTTGCTTAGAAAGCAGTTCCCTGTTTAGATCTCACTGACTTTGGTTTGTGGCTCATGCAGGCTTCTGTGATGTGGCCAAAACCTAATCACTGCTCCATGTTCTGCCCACCCTTTTAGACTCACAGCTGTCAAACACCACCAGCACAGGCTCCTGGCTCTACCCTCATTCCAGAACTTGGCCAACCATTATTTGTAGTTACTCCAACATGTACCAACTCTTCAGCAATAGATTTCCAATAGCTTTTGACTTCACATGAAATCAAGTCTTGGACTTTCAAAGTTTCCTTCCTTCCAAAGACATCCTTGAAAATCTGATACTTGTTTTTCTTTGTGGCATTCTTAAGAATTTTTAATGTGAAGTGTGTCCTTTTGTACCACTGAACAAGACAGGGTTCTGTGTCTTTAGCTCCTTTTTTTTTTTTTTTTTAATTTCTTCAGAATTATGCTTATGTAACCTTCAGATGTCCTTATTGTGCTGACATCGCTGTAGGTGCTTCTGGTTTCATAGCATATGTCATGTGCAAATGGATGCAAAGATCCTTTCCAATTTTCTAGGTTTCTTGATCTTAAAGATTGTATACTCCTTAGATTCTTTAGAGGCAAGGGTTATGTTTTAAAAAAAGAAAAAAAGAAGAATTCCTATCTATTCAAGATTTTATCTCATTTCCATTTAGTTCAAAAAAGACTCCCTTTGGTTAGGAGGATACAGAATTATTTGTTTAATTATTTGTAAAATTATTTATTTACTCAGTAAACCCCAATAGTTGGTACACACTAATTTCTTGGAGGAATGAGGGCTTAGACAATTTGTATTTAAGATATTAAGAGCTGTGTATCAGTGCTAAGCTGTGTAATTTGAACTCATGAGGAAAGCTGTGTGAGAGAAGACAGAATGCTGACATCATCTAAAGCCTGCTTTTCCAGAAATACGTACAGTTGTTGGTGATGGGAACAGTCTCAAAGATCTGAAGTGCTACATGTGTATGTTGTTTCATTTGATCTTGTACTGGTCTGTAAGTTCCTAGGAAAAGAACTATATCTTTTTTGTATTTCAAAAAGCTATATGATCAAATACTGAGTTTTGTAATCTATCTGTATAATTAAGGAGAAAGTCTTTTATAGTGTTGGGTGTTTTTGTATTACTTTGTAAGTAGAGGTAACAAAAAAGGCATGAGATTGGTTTGTTTGTGATATCCCAGTAATTCAGGTCATGAGGTATAAAATAGCATTACTGCAGTGTGGATTAAAATCTTCCACTTGGTTTATAAGAATTAAAGTTAGAGAACAATATGGCGTATAAATGAGAAAAGATTATTCCTTTTTTTCCTTCCTGCCACAGTAGCACCTGTCATATCTTTCCTAAGATTTCTAAAAGTCTGCAACATAAACAGAGAACTGCATTCCTTTCCCATTCATAACATCTAGTGGTAATGAACTGTGCCACAGTTTATCTAAACTAATTTCAATATATACTTTTTTCTTCTATCTCATGGGCATTTTTTGCTGTTAGGAGTGACTGTGTAAATCTTATAATTCAGAAAATCCATTCCCTTTATGGGAAATGGTAGATATATTTGTTTAAGAACAAAAAAGTCCCTTCTGTATGCTACTGCTGCATAACCAGCACAGCTGAGAGTGTGTGCACTGAATTCTGTCTTGCCTCATACATCAGCAGGAGAAGTGTCGACAAGTTTCTGGTCCAGGGACAGTGCTGTTCCTTGGATGCACTTGTAAAATCCAAGACAAGACAGACGAGTTGCGCAGGTGTTATGGCAGGCAAAATTTATGAGCCAGAAAGATTCACAGCTTGAATTTCAGATTGTTTAGGTCTAAAGGGCTGGCAGCTTAAAACAGAGTAATGCAAATAAATAAAAACACGCAAATCCGAGCATGAAACAATGTGGAACGTTGTAAAGTTATTTGTACATGATTTGGATTTCAGGGAGGAATTCTGCTTTTGCATTAGTTGTGGCCAGCAGTGGCACAACTCCTCCTGTTTCTTCCTCTCCTGCATTATTTTATTAGTCCCTTCAGGACACTTTCAATGATGGAGTACATCTGCTTTGCAGACCCTACTGCTGTGGTATAGTGTTGTCACACCTGAGCCAACTAGTTTAAAAGTCATTTAAAAACCCAACTTGAGCAAGGCTGAGCACAGACTAACCACTTGAGCTCTTAGTGTGTTATGCTCAGTAATAATAATACCCAGCAAGTGGTTTGCATGATCTCATGTTTTTTAACTGAGGAAAATTATTTCCCTTTCAGGCCTTTTGCAGAAAAATTCTTCCTTTCCTCCTCCTTCCCTCACATTTTTCCACTTGCTTACACACTGGACACTTTTAAATTCAAAGTGTAGAGAAATTTATGTCAGAAGTTTCAATCTTCTTTACCTTTACCCTGTAAAATCCAACTAAGCTGAACAAAAAAGTTTTATTGATGTAAAGCGTAACAATGTGCAAATAGATATTTTTTTACACACTCCTTTGGGCATCCGTATTTCAACCAGAAGTGGAAACCTCTGGGAATGGGCTTTTCAGATGTCCCAAAGAAATTGGAGTATTGAATTTTCACTTGTTTTGGAACACCACTGTATATCAACAAACATCCAGGCGAGGTGGCTTGAAGTGCCCTTGGTTGGCAGACAGCCTTATGGAGGCTCTCAGCTGGGTTTGTCCCATCAAAAGTACAGAGAGCTTTCTACAAAGATATTTTCACCAGCAGAGCATGCGAAAAATTTCATAGCTGGAAAGAGAGAGTAATATCTGAACTTTTGAGTACTTGTCTGAACAGAAGTCATCCTAAAGGTGCTTGGTGTGTCCTTCAGCATTTTGGGAAAAAAATTGGTGCTGACGTCTTTAGGACGGACGTTCTAGTGAGAAAGGGGATGTCACGAGAGAGGGAAGACATATAAGGGGAAAAATTACACAGGGCCTGTCCTCCCTTTGTAGTCTTGCCTCCCTCCCACCCTACAAAAGTAAACCTGTCCCTGGCACCAGAGGAGCATTGAGGGCTCTTCTGCAGGCCTTTCCCTCTGAGCATGAAGTGACATGAAGTGTCAGAAGTAGTGTGTAAACACGTTTCACTTTGAGGTTCACCCTGCCAAAGTAAGATGAGTGGTATCCCAATAGCAGTTTCCATATATTTAGAATACCAGGAGCCCCTCTCTCCCTTCTCCATATGTTTTGAATAGCAGGAGCCTCTTGCATACTTGACGTGTCTCTCTCACCCTTCTCTTCTAATGGTGCTGCAAAACTCAGAGAAAAGCAATTCAGCCTTGAAAGCACTGGGAAAGCAGAAGGCTAAGACTCTATTTGATTTTTTTATTTGTTTGTCACAGCAACAATGTCATTATGCTGGTCAGCAGCCCTGAGCAGCTGTAAAAGCCCCATTTCTTTGCCATTTCTCTGAGCCTTTCTTGTTTGAATGGCAGCATTTGATCACAGGATCATAGAAAGGTCTTTCCAGGTTCAATCACAGGAACTTGAAAGAAGGGCAAAGCAGCCTACATTTTACTTGGGCTGCCTCAGTATCTCTGATGTGTCTGCAATTTATCTTCTACAATGTAAGAGACATCAAGAGGGAGGGGAAAGGTGATGGATATCTGATTTTACGTTTGTCCTTTTTGTTAAAGCTCATTAAAGCAGCATTTCATATATAGCCTTTACCCTACCACCCAGTATATAATCTTTCAGTATATAGTATTTTTGGAATTTCTGCCATTCAGCAAAGAAGAAGAAACCAAAAAAAAAAAAAAAAGAGAGAAAAAGGGCAAAGGAGTAATTTAACTTTTAGATTGCACAGATATGATAGGAAAAAATAACTTTCAAATGCCAAGTTTAACAATCCTTACTTCACATGAGACTTTTACATTTCAAGAAATGCAAATTTTAATGACAAAAGAAATCCCCCAAAAACCAACTAAAAAGATGTTTATCCCAGTTGTCATGGATGGATTTTCAGTTAAGTGTTGTATTACTGAATACAATCACCATCCTTCTCAATTAGGTTACTGATTGCACAATGAATTCACTGATTCTGTGCCTTTTTTTCCTCTTTTTACTTCCTTTTTCCTCTTCATTTTCTTTCTTCCTTTTTTTTTCTCTTCCCTTTATCTTCTCTTCCCCTCCTTCTCCCTCTGTCCCCCTTTCAGTAAATATTGTAACTTTGTGACCGTATGTGAAGCTTTTCAGTTCAGAGCATATAAAAATATGAAATATGCATTCAAATTAAGAAAATATGGCCCAACAGCTTCCTAACTGTATTCTTGTCTGGATTTCCCCTTCCAACCTCACCCATGGTAACAGCACCATGAATGAGCACCTGACCTTCAAAGAAATTCTTCGTCAGCTGAATTTTACATTACGGTGTAATGAAAACCTCAGCATTTGGAATTTTCAAAAGAAGCCTGGTAGCATAGGAGTAAATATATTGCAAGAGCCTGCATTTCACTGATGTAGGAGTGGATGTCATTGGTTATTTTCATCTCTAATTTATCTTGTTTCAGACTAGCCTCAAGGGTGGCTCTAATATAAACCAGAGAGAAGTGGGCTGGATTCTTTGAAAGCATTCTTCTTGAATGTGAGCAGTAGCACCAAGAAATTTGCCTTTGTCTTAGGAGTCTTTAATTCCAACAGATGTGTTGTGGATACAATTTTAGGTCGAGCAGTTCCTTTATCATATGACTTATCTTTACTTCAACATACTGCATATAATATAAGAAAATATATATATAAGAAGAAAGAGTCATTAAAAAGCTTAAATGATTTTTTTTTTTGTGATTAAGATGTTGGTAGGCAGTATTTCATTTATATATGTTTTGCCTACCTGTAATTTCAACCAAATAGTCCTTTTGTGTATAACATGACCCAGGCTGTGTACTAAGAGCTGCAACCAAAGTGGGATTTGATTTCAGTGTTAAGAAAATGAGAGATGTAGATGGGAAATAATATGTGAAGGTGGAAAATATTGAAGATATTGGAATTGGGGCGTGCCTTGAATTTAATTTTCAAGCTTTTTTTTTTTTTTTGCTTTTTTTCTGCTTTTTTTTTGCCTTTTTTTTTTTTTTTTTCCCAAGACATTGCTTTGGAAGCAATTTTCTGGCTTTGGAAAGAGTAAAAAATATTCAGCACCCGTAAAAATACACATAAGGGGTGATCTGAATCAGGATTCTGCTGTTCTGATCATTTTGTGTGATCATTGATTCCAGAAGGTTTTTCTGAATGCCAGAATAGTGACATAAAGGAGGCTTATTCTGTAAGTGGGTTGCATTTTACTCTTCTGGTATCTTGTGCTAATTTAACATTTTGGCCATTTTTTTAATTGAGTGAGAGGTATGTCAGCCCCATTAATTTGCAGGGATACTTAGGTATCAAAGTCTTTTAGGCTTAATTGAAATTATTGACCATTAATCAACATTGATGTAACCAAGTGTATGAAAATTAATAGATAGAGCCAGACTGTAAGACCTGGGAAATAAAACTCTTTCTTCATCCAACAAAAACAACTTGGAAGCTGAAAACTTCTACTTGTCACACAAGAAAGATCAACTCAGGATCAGGAAAAAGATCCACCCTTCCTTTAACTCAAGAGTTTCAAAAAGATGTTAATTATATTGATTTTGATAGTGGTTTTTGTTGAACAGATGTTCTTCTCCTAGGGAATACATGAGGACCACCAACATACTTCAAACAGACCCCCAGAAAAGAGCAGTCACCACATAATGGCTTTCAGTCATCACTGATGTGTCTGAATCAATGGCTAATTTGTTATCTCATTACCATTTCTCATGAATCAGATCCTGTACCTAGCAGTGAACATGAAAACACTTCTGCCTGATTGCTACATATCTTCTAATAACAAACACAGACTTAATTCTTTCTATTTTCATGCTTCTAACCTTTTGCAGGGAAAAAACAATATAGGCAGTGACTAGTCGTAACTGTTGTGCAAGACTGCCATTGTAATTAGCCCATTTTCCAGGAACACAATGATTCCCAAGCAGTCCAGTCTCAATCTGAAACCTGTAATAGTGCCCTAAGGAGGTATTGGGAAAGGCTTTAGCCAGCACAAGTACATTTAATAAAACTAAGTGTGGCTGTCAAAACTTACAAACACTAGTTAAGAAATCGAAGTAACTCAGTTATCTAACACAGCTGATGGATTCCAGACTGGGGTCTATCGATGGTTTATGTTCAGCATCTAAGAGGGGTGTGGTAGGGAAAGATTAGGCAGGGAAAGACATGATGCCAAATTCATTGAGATGTCAGTCCCCCTACACCTATGAGCAGAGACCTTTGGAAACTCCAGATATCATGCTTTCTGTAAGGGTATTCAGCTATTAGGAATATGATACGTTTGGTCTTTGGTTTAATCTGCATTTTGTAATTTTTTTTGGTGTTTCTTAAACTGCTGCTTCGTTGGTAAGAACCAGCGTAACCTGTACAAGCAACTACTGAGGAAACAGCTGACTGCATCTCACTTTCCTTGCACCTTGCAGAGAATATCTCGATTAATAAAATGGTTGTCCATCACTCTTCCCTGTTCCCAGCAGGCTTAGTGCAGTGTGTCTTCCCTGCAGCTAGCATTGCCTTGCTGTCACCGTCTCTTTTATGCCAGCATTTCAAAAATTTCCTCTATAGGTTTTGAGCAGCCTCAGCTGCACTGAACTTTTTGTAAATACAATCCTGCATCTCCATGTCCTGTGCCTGCAGCACTAGATCAGACGCTGTCTGCATCTTGTCACTTATCCTCTCCTGAAGGAAGGGTTTTGCTGGATGATGACACAGCACAGATTCCTCCACTCTTAGTAGGCAGACTGGGCACCGATGACTTTGACCTAGAGCCTGTCCGTTGTGTTCTTTTCTCAATGCAAAGTCAAAATTGCTTAATGTTTTAGCCTGTGACAGGTTAAGCAGCAGAAACCTTCTGTTTTCTGATAACCTCTTTTGATAACAAGTTTGTGTCATTGGAGCTAAATCCATGTGACAGTTACTTGTGTTGGTATTTCCCTTTAGCTTGGGCTTTTCAAGCTCTGATACATCTGAAATATGCTGACTTGAATATGCCTTGCATTGTTGCTTTTTTGTAGTTGAAAATACAGTCCAACAGCCTAGGAAAATTTGAGTTGTGCTCCCACCTGTCATGCCAGAATTGTTGGCAAGCCCATTAGCCCATTTTTCATTAAAGCTGATTCTCCCAGGATGATTCTCCCAGGATTGTGTGTATGTGTGTGTGTATATATGTATATATGTATGTATATATATATATATATATATGGTTTATTTTCCCCCTGAAATCTCACTGATGACCTTGATTGAGAAAGGTTTCTTAGCACATACTTAAATAACCCCTAGTCAAATTTTAAATAAATGCTTGATTTTTTACCTGAATAGTAGTGCTCTCCTGAGTCTGAACCTTCTGTATAAAGATTAAAAGAGCATCTGGGTGTGAGACCAAAGTTCCTTCTCTAACATCTGCCAAGGTTTTGAATGACGGTTTTTATTTTTCTCTTAAAGAGAAATGAAAGTTAAAAATTTTGGATAGAACGAAATCAATTTACTTGAATTGGTTGAGCAAGCCAAAAATTCCTCTGAATCACCAAATCTTTAGATGCATATTGACATCCAATTACAGTAAAAACAGTTCTGTTCCTTTTATACTCAGAATGCTTTGGACATTTTTGTTTGTTCAATATGTATATCTGTTTCCATTCTGTTCAATGTCCGTAATATTTTACCATCTTACAAATGAATTAGCTCACAGAATAATATACAGAAAAATCTTTGGCCATTCTTTGGCAGCAAAGGTGAGACCAAAAATGAAAATATATCATGCAGGAAGTTTGGATTGCTAAGAGTAATAATAATTAATGCATAGCTTTTTCATATACTTTTTCACTAATGGAGCTCAAAAGAAATCTGGTTTTTAATCCTACGCCTTAGTTCAAGCTCATTAACTCTTCTTAGAGTCAGATTGTGTTAATTTTGATGGTTTTGATGGATTTCATTTTGGTTTTAGTGATTATAAATCTGTTTTCCTAGGTAATCCATTTTAAGGAATAAAGTTTCCTGATATTTCACCATTGTGTGCCGATTTTTGAGACCACTGCTGCCTGCATCTTCCTTGTGCATACTGCTTTTCATTTGTTGGCATATGCTTTTGTGCTGAAATACCTGTCTTTTGGAATTAGATCTCAGCTGAGCTGGATGGGGAATTGAGCCATGAATGTTAACCTTCACTTGCCTTAGTTCATTTTTACAAGCTTCTGCAATTGAGCTTAGCTCTTAGAAAAGGAGTTGTGTTCCTTTCAAGAGGATATCCTTTTGCTCTTGTGGCACTTTAAAGGTCTGTCCCTAGTATCTGCCAAAACCAAAATAACAATTCCTTAGGTATTTCCTGTTTTCTCGTGTTAAGAGCTCAAAAGCATCAACTTAAAACAGTTCCTCCTCTTCCGTACTAGGTTTTAAAAGTTCCGACAGTCTTAGAAACATCCAGTTTTCTGAAAGTGTCCTTGACTTTGACATCCTGATGGATTTTTGTTTTAATATTTGGTCTTTAGTTTCATTATTTTTACTGTGCATTGAAATTTTTTCACTTCTTGTTGCCTGTTTGGAAATCTCAAAGCTCTATTCCAGACAAAAATATGGTCTTTAAGGTGCTTAACGTCCTCCTTTGCCAAAATTAGAAACGTGCTTAAGACTTTTGCCAGATCCTGGATTTCATTTCCTGGGTAAAGGACTTCACCTTCTTTTTTTTTTTTCCTATATTTTTTTCACCCTTATTTGCCCTTAAATAGTTTGCTTGTTTCCCTTCACAGTGAGATGACAGTTCTGAGAATGTCTTTGGGCTTGTGAGCTCACAGGAAGAGGATGCTGGGGAATAAGCACTTAGTGGCATCATCACTGCTTTCCCATGGCTCTTACTGCTTGGTTGAGAGAAAAGATTCTTATCTACTCTATTTATAATGGAGTTATAATTATTGGTTTTTTCACTGTACAAAAATAAAAAGGGGAAAGTTTGGAATCTCTGACCCCTAGATTCTAAGAAGTATCATTTTAACAGCCCACAAAAAACATTTTTCCTCCTGAGACTCTGCTTGTCTGAGTCCAATACTCTCTGATCTTGTTCCTTCAGACATTTCACATGAGAAGAGTTCCAGATTTGTTTAAAGATACTTGACATTATGTGGAGTTGTGATTTAGAAGAGCAATACACTGAAACTACAACACAAGCATGATATGGCAATCATTTTATACAACAGAATCAGAATAAAAACATGATTCCCAGGTCTAGTCTTATGCTGCACTATTATGATGTCAAACATTCCCAGTCACTGCAAAGGAACATGTGGCACAAAGCCAGCTCAAACCTATTGTGTTTTGGTTTTGTTGTTGGTTTTTTGTTTGTTTGGTTTGGTTTTTTGTTTGTTTGTTTTTGTTTTTCCAAATTTCTCTTACTAGCTGCCTGTATGTTATACTTTTACAGGGACCTGCATTTGTAGACATTTCCTCCATGGTTCAGAAGAACATTCACACCCTTTGAATTGAGTTAGGGAACTCCATTTATACAAACAGGTGATCAACTCAACTTTATCTAAAGCAAAGGGCCCTTTACCTTGTGGGTGTCATTTGTGTTGGGTTCAGTTCAGCTTTCTTAACAAGGCTGTGGTTGCCTGTAAATTCTTCACTGAACTTCACAAGCACATACCTCCCCTGTGTCCATCTCCTAGTCCAAGGATGATGAGCTGTTGGTCAATGATTTTCTGCTCTTGTCTCAGGCCAGCACTAATGATCATTGATGTGGCACAGTGAACTTAATCCATTCATCCACATCTATGACCAGCCCTCTTGCCCTCACAGTGAGGGTGGGAATATATGCCTACAGGGAATGCTGATGAGCTCAGAAGCCTCCCTGGGCCCATTTCTGTCCCACTTTGCTTTGTGGGGTTCACCCCATCATCATTTACACAAGCACTGGTGATAACTTCTGCACACAAAAATGTCTGGTGTCCCTTTTCTTAATCTGTTGCCTTTTCTTGCCAAGGAAATCAATCCAGTCCACGGCTCAGTGAAGTACCTCTTTGGCATGCCACCCAAAGGACAGCAGCCTCTGCTTTCCTCTGTCCTGCTTGCTCCAGGTATCCTTGCCGACATGGAGCATCAGACTACTCTGATGGTCACTGAGATGATTGCCCCTGCATGTGATCACCAAAGCAACCTCTTGATATCATGAGCTGCCACCTACCTTACTTCCTGAGCCCCACAGAACCACAGACGCCTCTTGCTGGCACAGAACTCACCAAGCTCCCTGTCCTTATAGCACTAAGATAACTTGGTGACTGCCAGTCCTGGCCTACAAAATGTGGTGTCTTCGACAGGTCTGAGGCCGCAGGACTGTTCAATGTTCTAATGCCAAATGTGGGGTTTTGAAGATTTTTTCCATTACATTGGTTTCTGATTTGTAAGTTTCATGTAACAATATGTGGAAATCACACACAAGTATGATACAGCAATTTTAATACACAATATTGAATAACAATACAAACCTGATTCCAAATGCCCGTGGTCTTTTATGCTCCACCATCACAAAGAGAGATGTTTTGTTTTCATTAGAGAAGTCCCCAACACAGATTGAGTAAAAAGCATGCTGGAAATCTTTAGAAGGCCTGCATATTGAGGCATTCTTACCATTTGTTTCCTATCAATTTGCATTCTTCTGCTTATTTGTAAGAATCAATGTTGTAATATTTTTTTTCCTATACTAAGTCATAGGTCTCATTTTAGCCACTACTTCTGAAAGAAAAACCTTTATATTTCACTAAAATCAAGTCCTGAAGTTGTTGGGGGAAGATGAGAGCCTTCATAATTCCCGGAGTTATTTGGAGATTCAGAGTCAAAGACTCTAGGGTAATTGTGCGTGACATTTCTGTTCTGAGATCTGTCTGCTTCGGGAAGGGGGACAGCTCACTTGAAACATTTCCCAGGATCAAGGCTTTTTCTGGCTCCATCAGGAGTTTCAGGTTTAAATGGCAATTCAGTCAGATGTATTTTGAGCCATCAGGATGTGGATGCCAGCTCAGCCGTGCAGGGACAGGGTGGCTTTGTGTGCACTGGTGGGAAGTTACACCAGGATGTAAGGCTGCATATGTTTAATAGAGTATAAAATACTACATATACTGTTGATTTTTTAAGCATCGTGATTGAAGTGAGGCAAAAGCAAAGCCATGAAAGTTAATTTTCAATTTTCCATGCTAGAGAAAGGGAAAGGAGAAGTAACCTGGATAAGATGTCCATAACACAAACCATATATGTATGAAGCTATCATAACCTTTGCTATGCTTGTGAACAGTTTCTGTAGGGAGCATGGTCAGCTTTTAAGCTGCAGCCAAAATGTGGAGAGCAGTGGGCATTGTGCATTCCATTTTCTGTGCCATGCTGTTGGAGCCAGGGGTGTCTGATGAAATCTCATAATGAAACATGTGAATGCTTTGAGCAGTTGAACACAGTTCAGCAAAGCAGAGCTGAACTAATGTGAGCTGCCTGTTTGCCAGTAAACAGATAATTGCACTCTCTTGTTTAATTGAATTTTCATGAAAGTAAAATAGATTTTGGTAAAGTCCACCATGAAAATGTGTTCTACATGTTGATCCTGTATATAGGGGATCAAGATACAGAGGAGAGGGAGGGTGTCTTATCAGATACACAGATAAGACTTGAGGTTAAATTGTTACAAAAATAATACAATTTCCACATTTTATGCAATTTATGTTTTTACCCAGAAGGTTTCCCATTGCTGCTGATGCTGTTATCGGTAGCAATCTCTTCATAGATGGATTAGAGTCAGGGAACATTATTAGGCCACAAGAAGTTCTTTTGTTTTAGCAGAACAACCTTGACGTGTATCATTCATATGGGGTTAGTTTGCGTTTTTTGGCTACCAGCCATTCTAAATGGTAAAGAGCATAGTACTGGGCAATGTGAGGTTTTGGGGTCTTATTTTAAAAAGGGAAAATCAAAGAATCCTTTTGAATCATGTTATTTCTCATGAGGCTATCATTTCAAAGGCTTGGCATGCAGGCTATGTCATCATAACCTCCTCTATTCTCCTTTACTTGCCTCAAGAACAATTTTCTCATGGAGGAGAGGCTGGATATTCTCAAAAATATGGTTTCTCTTTGAAAAAAACTAAAAATTTTCTGATTCCCTGAGGTGCTGTTGGCAAAATCAACCATTCCAGTTTGTTGCTTCATTCACAGTCACTTTCCATTGGGCATTACAGCCTAACTCTTATTTACAATTCTGGAATTTGACTTTGGACACAGAAATCAAAAGCTTGGTATTTGCTTTTTCTCTGTATGCTGTACAGATTGCATTGAGGAATCAGGCAGACATACGTGACCCCCTCATAGTTGTTGCCAATGAAAGCTGAAGAACCTAGGCAGAGAACCCATTGTCTGGTTTTTGGTTGTCCTTTTGGTGTAGATACGTAAATTTAAATACCTGAACTTGGTTTTCAAACCTAAAGACCACTGAAAGTTTCACTACTAAACATAAACTTCAGAAAATTCGGTTCTAGACAAGAAAACAGACACTGTTAATAACAGAAATACAGGATGGAGGGAGTTCTTATAATTTTCTAATTCCCTCATTTGGTAAAGTACATGGAAAGAAGACAATTAAATGTTAATGAAGTTTCTAGAATTATTACTGTCACTTTTTGGTATAGTAAAAGCAGTGGTTCAGAATTTTTTTTTGGACCAGTGGACAGCCTTGGTCTTCTATCAACCTGTAAAAGCTTTTCAAGTTTATCATGTCACCACCTTTTAAACTGAAAGTACCACCTGTACGTTTGCTGTGAAGACTTTGTTCTCTGGTCTCTTGGTTGATAAGAGGTGTTATACCATGGTTTGAAAACATGCTGTCTATAAGGCATTCCTAAAATATCTGGCTTATATTAATGGTTGTTATAGAGTCCTGATTCAAATGCTAAGAGCATATTTTCCTTAATAAAACCCTATCCTTGTAAGGAAGTAATCCATTTCCCAAGTTAATTTTAAAGTTTCTTGTTCACTTTAAATATTTCATTACATTAATTTTTCAAAGCAACAAAACAAACATTCATCAAGTGAAACTAAGCATGTCACCCTTGAATCTGTACATCTGTTGCACTCCTACTACTTTTCTGCATAATTCATTTTAATACATTTAAAGTGCACATCTCATTAAAATTCCTTACACACGTTTATGTACACAATTCATATTTAAAAAGGTAAAAAAGGTGGGAAAGACTTTCTTGGCGAAGAGGTTCATCAACATGACTCTTCCTTAGTTTCTGGTCTATTGAATATATACCAATTGACTGCCTTTAACCACCTACCTCAGCAGACACTGTCATTTGCCTCTCTGAGTCTCTGACCCACCTCTTTAGTGCCTTTCAAAATTTCCTTCAGGATATTTTCACTTACTCCTGATGTCTTTGTTCCTCTTTAAGTGCATATATCCTCTTGTCTTCATCCTCTTTTCATCACTTCATGTAATTTATGTCCACAATGTATTCTGCATCAGTCCTGCTATCAGCCAAGAAAATACCTATCAGATGCCCCAAGGAATTATTGTGGGCTGGCTGGAGGGCTGAAAAGGATTTTTATTTTATTCATCATTTCTTTTCCGTTTATAATTTCTTTTCTGTTCATAATTTCTTTGTCAGTATTTTTAACCATTGCACTATTTGATTTGGTTTCATTTATTTTAGCATTGTGGAGTTATTTTATCCTTTAAACCAGATGCAGAAAACAAGTCAGTCTGGTAGCTTGAGGTGGCAGCCTTTTGAATTGGTGACTTCTTATGTCAGTGGCTGCTGAAATTTGTTCTCTGAAATCCCTCATAGGTGTTTAGGATTATGTGTGATTGTTAAAAGCAATCATAAAATGTTATCATAACACTTGAAAAACCTTAAGAAAAGCTTATAATTGCATAAGAGGACTCAAAATGCTTTGTCATGGAAAGGAGAACCATATTTGAAAAGAAGAAAATATAAAATGGTCATTTAAGGATTTACCTTCCAGAATCATTCTTTGGCAATAAATGACATTTTTGGTAAGTGGTTTATGGTTTCTTTGTAATTTCACATTTAGCTTTTGACATGTGTCACTTAGAAACCTCATGAGAGGTATATGCCAAATGAAATTCAGAAGTGGCAACTGTCTACTTGAATAACCTTTGTCCTTCTTAGAAATAAGAGTTGAAATACACTGACTGGAAAAGTTTATTCAGAATTTACAAGGGAAGTATCTCTTTGCTTCCTGGATGTGATACGTCAGTCAGCAAGGAAGAGATTGAAAGCCATATTTGAGTCCTTTAAAAAGATTAAGTAAGGTGCATTCAGTCACTTTGGTTTCCTTGAAATTGAGTAACAGAAAGTGCAGCTGTGAAGGGAAAATTGAGAGGGTTCCCTTCTGAGGAAAAGTTATTTCATTTTATCTCGATTACCTAGTTCCAAATAAGCAGCACAGGTTTCGATTCAGTAGTGTCAAATACAGGTTATGAACTATGGGAGATGAGCTCAGCCCTGCGAGGGGATGGGTCTGGAGGCAGCTGAGCTCCTGTGCTCTGGAAAGCCTCTCCCTGCACCTGAGTGAGCATTTGGTCTCTTCAGTAGCAGGCAACCACATTTTTAACGTGCTGACTTTTGTAAGATTAATTCATCCATGTTCAACATCAAAAGGAGAAGAGTTTCATGTGGACTCTAAGTCTATTGTCTGGGTTGCCCCTCGAGGGGTATATATTCCTGGACTTCAGAATAATGCACTTGTATTATTTTGGGGTTTTATCTGGTCAATTATCTACTCTAAGCTTTATCATAAATACAACAAATACTGCATGCTACAGCAACAGAAAAGGTGGAGATTTGGAGATTTGGAACAGACTTGGAGGACTGTGGACTACAATCATTTCTCTTCAAAAAATCTTAGTGTTAGGAATGACTGATGGCAATTCCTTGTTTGTGCTTTTCCATGGCAGTTGTATGTGCAGCAGGGTTTTGCATTAAAGGTGAGGCCCATGCCATTTGTTTCAAAGTATTTCACCTACTGAAAGCATGTGAAATTTAAAAGAGCAAAATTCACAGGTTGATTTTTCCCAAGTAGTGCTAGGTAATTTCACGTGCATCCCAGTGAGATTAATGAGTGAGAATCCTGCAATATATTTTAAGAGACTCATGATGACAGGGCAAATAATGTTTTTTTACTGTCCATTTGTTTCACAGTGTCTTGGTTTGGGAAGACAGGTATCTGCCAGGGAAAGCTGGAGTTTCCCTTGGAATGGAGAATGTAAGCCCCCTCCCTCCAAATTATTACAATTTTGCAATTAAGAGGTTTCAGGCAAAGATTTGGGAATAGAAATAACAACTCTTTACTAGGATTATTAAAAAATAAAAATTAGTAATACAACAAAAAAAAAAAGCCAACAAACAAACAAAAATCCTAGAAACCCTGGCAGAGTCAGAGCTGCAACCTGACACCCTGTTGGTCAGGGTGTTGGAAGCAGTCCAAATAAATCCTCTTGGAGTAACAAAAGTGTCTCTGTTGGAATAGAGATGATCCTGTAGAAAGGGTTCGGTTGTGGTGAGATGGGTTCAATCTTCCTCTGGAATCCAGTGGAAAACAGGATACCTGGTGTTCCTGACTCCAGTTTTTATCTGGGTAGGACCGGTTGTCTTCCTCCACTGGGTGGAGCATCTCACAATGGGATGATGCAATGTTTTCAGTCATGTGGTGAGCCTTAATGGCCCATTAGCAGAAGATACCCCCTGGAGGGAGGATGGTTTGTGGAAGAGATAAGGAACACTGCCCCACCTGGTTTTAACAGCTGGCCCATTAACAGAAGGCATCCGCCCCCCTTCCCCCTGGAGTTACGAGGAATGGGTTATACACAACACAAAGAAAACATCTCCCCAACTGGTTTCAACAGACGGAAAAATAGAATAAACTTTTTTTTGGTTACATAACCCAAGACACACAGATGTTTACAGGTTGCTTCCTGGAATTTTCCTTATATGTATTTGATATGGGGCACTGTTTGTGGCAGATGAGACATCAGTCTGATCAGGACATTTATGGTTTTCCCCGACAAGAACTCTCTTCTGCCTGGCAGCTGTGTTCATCTTGCTATTCCTTTTTGGCTTGCATAGCACTGCATACAATGAAAGTGGGACAAAAACTGCCAAAATTCTTTCTTCTTATTTTTATAAGCTAGAAAATGAAACCAAAAGTGTTTCTTATTCTAAACTCCTAATGAAAGTCCTAATTAGTCTATGAACCCAAGTGATTTTATGCTTTTTGCCCTCTCACTACTTATACTTCTATTCGTTCTGTTGCACCAGCTTTATTTAATTTTATCTTAAACTATCTAATACTTTAATCTCTTGATGTCAGAGACTGGATTTGTCTGTGTTTTGGAAAGCTCCCAGAAAAATGAGTCTGGGAACTATCAAGTGCTACTGCAGTGCAAGAAATGGTTGATTAGGCTACGGTCAGGTCAGGGCTTACTCCTGATCAAGAGAGAATTTCATGTCCCCTTTTATTAAACTTCAATGATGTGCAGCATACTTTAGTCAATAAATAGCATTTTGCTGTTCATGCCCGCTGGAAATAATACATGATGCTGCAAGTATTGATCAAAGAGCTCTACTCTGTTAATCCCTCTGCTTGTAGCAACGTTAAATATTTAGGGATTCTCACTTAGTCCTCTGAAAAGTGTTTCAGCCCTGCAGAGCATGCTCAGCCTTTCTGCTTTATACATGTTTTACATGTTTCTCTTTTTACTTTTCGTTTTTCAAGAACACATGCGTGACAAGGCATCATACGATGCTTGCGCCAGTTTTAAAGCTTTGTTGTGTAAGAGTGTTGTGAATGTATACATTGATTGGGATGGTGTACTAATTCAGAATTAAAAAAAGAATGCCTCAGAGAGAAATCCTATCAGTGCCTCATCTCCAAGTGGCTGAGTTGCATTAAGGAAAATGAGAGGCTAACACTGTGCAGCACATTGCTGTATTGTGAGATGACAGATAACAAAAAACATATTAATATAAAGTTTGTTTATCCAAATTTTCTCAAAATTATCAGAGTACTAAAAAAATGAGTTATTTCTCTGCTAAGTGCTTACTTACTGTATCTGTATTCTCATCAAAAAGTCTGAGAGTTTTGTAGCAGAAGATACAATGAATCATGTAGGCTTCCTGTCTCCTATACTTGCTCATTGACCTCATGTAATCATTTATCCTCAATTTTTTATACTAATGTATCGAAGACAGACTTGATATTGTCAGGCATGCAATGGAATACGCGCCAGGAAACCTTCCTTCCAGTGGTGAGGTGACAAATGAAAAAGAAAATAAAAATGGATTTTGCAATTTAAAACATAGTGTGCTTCAGGAAGAATGCATAGCAAGCTATAATGTGATATGATTCATTTCTATATATGCAGGGAAGGATTTTACACAAAAGCTTTATAAGAGTTGTACAGGATATTTAAAGTAACATGCAGCCTATTCTACATAATGGTGCTTGCTTCATCTGTCAGAAGCTAGGAGAAAAGTTTAAATACTTGTGTTTGCCCTCTTATCTTTCAGTAAGATGTCGCACTGTGCCTCATCCTGTTATGTATTTAATCATCCTTTGGACCAGGTTATGTGTTTGCAGGGGAAGGTTGGCAAAGAGAGTAAAACAAAATGCACACATGCTTCTCTCACTAAATTGCTGAAGATCTTGTTCTTACAATGTAAAGAAATTGCATTTTAGATATTCTCAAAGCTGGTGCAAAAAGAAGTCAATGCTTTATGTTAAAATTTTTATGACTTTAAAGGATATTCTCTTCCTCTAGGTGATAAATGGTGAGTGGATTTTAATGGTTTGAGCTTCTGTGATGTTCAGTAAAGATAAAACATCCAGTGTTTCAGATCCTTAAAGTGTTCAGTCTTAAATGCCAAAATGGGTGTTAGGAGGAACAGGATACTTTTAAAAGGCTAATCTTCATTTAAGTGGTTTTGCAGGGTGAAACTATGAAAATCTGTCTGTTGCTGGTGATAGATTCACTGGCTGATGACACCACCAGAGAGTGGCAAAGAATGACTACACCTGCCCCTTTCTTTCATGGTGCCTCAGGATACAAAGTTGTTCATATTTAGAGCCAACACAGGAATGCTATCTTCTTTCTTCTGTCAGATCTTCTCAACAGATTAAGAAATCTGGTTTCTGTCAGCAGTATTCAAAGTGATGTTTTCCAAATACATGTTATTTTAGCTTAATTTCATTCCTGTGTATGAGGAAAACATCCCAGTTTCCCCAGTAAGGATACAGTGAGATGATGTTTTGGAGTGCTTGATACCTTTTTTTACTGAAAAGCATCCTGCTCAGATAAGTTGACTTCACCTTCCAAAGATTCCTGCTTTTCGTGTGCAGTGCGTGAGTCTCTGAGGCCTGGGAAGAAACAGGGTCCAGATCTCCTGCTTTCTATAGCTGGGTCTTAATTCTGAGACCAGAACATATGTTTGTAATCCTCCTAATCTCTACTGACTGGCCCTCAAAACAGAGTATAGATCTTGGGATTAGTGAGAAGTGATTTTGGTGTAAATGTTTAGGCCTTATGTTTTTGGAGCATTTCTGCTGAAAATATATTTCTCTGTTTTCTATTGGTGTGTTTTCATTTGTGGCAGACAGGTATATCTGAATACATGATTTATTGTTTTGTATTACATTTTTGAGGTGATTTTTTATCATCTGTATGTAAATAAATTGTGCTGCCAAAGTCAGGAATTGAACAAAGTTTGCATAGCAGTCATAACCAGAGGTGTCCTCAGATGAATTGTTAAGTGTTCAAGGCCAGGTTGGATGGAGCTTTGAGCAGCCTGATCTACTGAAAGCTGTCGCTGGCCATGGCAGGGGAGTTGGATCTGGATGATCTTTAGGGTCCCTGCCAAACCAGGCCATTCTGTGGTTCTATGGTTGTATTCTTAAGACTAATGACTCCTCACTCTCCATGCAGGGTGGGAATTTGTGGGAGATACAACCACCTTTCCTATCCTCCATACCTGCTTGTGGGCATACATCAGCTGAGGTGGGCATCTCTAAGTGAGGAAAGCTGTCTCTGCTCTGAGAACAATGACACATTTTTCTATACAAAGGATTTGAGGCTGGAAATTTTTCTTGATAGATCTCCTAAAACTCCAGTTTGACACAAGGAAAGCCCTCCAGCCATACTGTGCTAGGTATTCCAGGTTTACACTCTTCACTCATTTTATGGTCAAATGATGAAGTACTGGCTGCTGTGCTACTAACCTGGATGGGATAGAAATATAGCACAAGCCAATGCATTTATTTGTTCTGATCAGTTGGAATTTTTTCTGAGTTTCAGCAGTTTGTCAGTAACATGCGATTACTCTTGGAATTTAGTGGACTTCTGGAACAGTTGCAGACTGGTTTCACTGTGATGAAACTGAAGTAACAGAGTAACAGAGGAAGCCCTGTAGTGGATGGCAGCTGGTGTACTTCATCATGCACAGAACAGGCCATTCTGGAGGGAGAAGATTCCTTTACTTAAAAAAAAAAAAAAAAAAAAAAAAAAAAAAAAAATTCTTAAAAATGTAAGGAATATGCTAAATCATACAATTAGGAAAAAAAGAGCTGAGTGGATATGCACTGCAGTGGAATGGACTAACAAAGTATGGAAACCTGCTGCAGAGATTAGAATACAAGGGCATATTATTTTTTAGTTAGGGAATACTCGTATGATCAGAACTGTGTGATGAAGAGCTTTAACTCCTGGAGGTAGATGTTTAGCAGAGTGTGTTTGCTGAAATATCTGTCCTTCACAGCCAAAAGCTCTTTTGTGCCTTGTAAGCCCATGTGGCCTGACAGAGGTAGTTTTGTGTTGATGCTGAGTGATTGCATGCTTTCTGGGTCATTCATGTTAACATTGTGATTATAGTGATGAGTTACACGGGATGAGCTGCAGAGACTGTGATGTTGCATTGGCATGTACTAACTCAGATGAAGAAAAAAGACATTTATCTAACCGCAAAGCTTTGAGACAAAGTGAATCACGTAAACAAATGATCTTTAAAGCAAACGTTCTGCCTGTGTTCTAGTGGTGTTGTCAGTTGTTGTCCTAAAATCTCGGTGTCCTTCAGAGTTTGCTGTGTTTTACAGCAGCTGTTATCCTGGGAAGTCTGTATGAAATACTAGGATGGGCTCAGTGATGGTAAGGTATAAATCCTCATGAGAGCTCAGTTTCCCTCATAATTCTGTCTTGTGTTGGGAAAATATACGTGATCCTGGAAAGCACAAAAATGGAAATTGTGAGGAAGAGAGAGTGGCATAATCCTGCATGGATGAAAGCACTTTGCATTATAACCAGCTCTGTTCTGCCACTTAACCACCACCAGGAGACAAAAGACAAGAGTAAGTGCTCTGCTGTTAAGCCTAAGTGTTATATCTTGATTCTTTTCTGCCCAAAGCACTTCAGACTAAGTGCACAGCTATACATAAGGCTTGAGAATCCCACTCGATTTAGAATTTTTACACCTCAGTGCATCTATACACTGACTTTGTGTCTGTGCTGGATGTCATAGTCACTTCTCTTTGTTGGTCAGTGTACAGACCTGCATGATCTGCCTCTAAATAAAAATAATTCAGTGTTCCTTTAAAGGCAATGACAGATAAAACCCCAGACCTATCTTTGGCTTTCAGTGAATTGTATAAAACCATAAATAAATCTGCTACCAGTCACACAGGGCAGATTCACCTTCCATGAACTTGATTTTAAAGACTTATCTACCTCGGGGATCTCTGTTGCTCCTTCCCTGCCCCTTCTATACATTGAAGTGTCATTGATCTCAACAGGATTTCTGTGCACTAGGCACTGTCAGGATATACAGCAGAGACCTGTGATGCAGGTAAGAGATGCACTGGTTGGCAAGAAAATATGCATCAGAACATTGCCCACCCAGAACATGTAGTTAGCTTTTTACATGGAGAGTGGCACTGAGCTGAATTTATGTGCAGTGTAATTTATGTTTCACACCATTTTCAGGCTTCGTTCATCTAATACCTCTGTGAATGCTCCAGGTTCCTCCTGATGCCTTCAGGTGGAGCATTGTTTAAGCATTTGCTAAAATGGTTATCTGTGGCTTTGAAGCATGCTTGTATATAGTACAGTCTGAAATTTTGTGTGGAAGAGGAAAGGGGCATTCTGTGTGTGTTTTGGTAGTTATAAGAAGTGTTTCTTTGGGAAAGGACTATATTCTGAAGGTAGTATCAGGTGCTGGATTGACCTGCAAGCTACTGTGTACTCTTGCGTTGTCCCACTAGTGTTTTGTGGAATTTTGGAGGATTAGCTTTGCCACAGAGCAAGTAGATTATGTCTCCCATAGGAAATAAGAAAGCATAAAAAAAATAAAAATAGGGCTGTCTAGTTTGCAAACTGGAAAAGAATAAGTGTCTCTTTCTTATTATTTCAGCCAAATATGTCCTCTCATACTGTGCAAGGCCTCAAGTGTTTTGACCTGATTATTTTGTCTCAGCAGATCAAATTTAGGGGAGAAACCATTCTCCTTCCATTGTCCTTGTCCATGCACCAAAAAATTTTATTTGCAAAGCAAGGTTAGAGGAGCTGTTAAAAATCTTTTCCTTGTTTTAGTGTTAGTCCTTCACTCTTCTCTCATATAGCTTTTAGCTCTCATTAAGTTTGGGTTTTTTTTTTAAATTTAAATTGTTTTTATCTCATGTTGCCAACTAATCAATCAGAGGAGCCATCCCTATGAATACAGAACATCCATGGAGGCCAACATTGATTTCTCCTCAGCTGCTTCTTATTATAAAGTTCCCTGGTGTGAGGAAGACGCTAACTAGAAGCTAATAGATATTACATCTAACATACATTTTCACATTCTGAAAAATACAGTTTGGGGATTTTTTTTTTCAATGAGAATTTAGCTTTTCTTTCTTGAGAAAGGTAAAAAACTATATATATATATATTTATTTTTTTTCTTCTTCCCAGTGCTAGAGAGTAG
Source organism: Phylloscopus trochilus trochilus (assembly GCA_016584745.2). Lineage (NCBI taxonomy): Eukaryota > Metazoa > Chordata > Aves > Passeriformes > Phylloscopidae > Phylloscopus > Phylloscopus trochilus. The sequence goes on from WQNJ02000546.1 coordinate 40,711,925, forward strand.
AAACCTTCTCAGGTATTGGGAATTATTCACCCTGACCAACAGAGTGTGATTGCCTTGGAATAATCACTTTTGTGGTAGAAATGCTTATATTTTCTGCTGTGTTAATTTGTGTTACTAGTAAAACCTGCAAGGTAGGAATTTCTCACCTACCAAGAAGTCACTTGCTAGCCAGTCTGATTAGTAAAGAAAGTGGAAGACAGCCAAGTTATTTTAATAGAATTTTTTAGCTTTTCCAGAAAAAAATAAAATTGCAGAAACAAAAATGGACCACTTAGAAACCTGCCACTTTTTCCTTACTGACACCAGCCTGTTGTGCATAAATTAGTGAACTGCCATGACATGAATGGCCAGTTTTATGAAGGCAGCTGCATGAAGATAAGAAAACCAGGGATAAGATAAGTAGATCTGGCATTCCCTTGTTGACAGAGAAGGTGGACTACTTCTCTAACATCATTGTAAAAAGTTTCTCAAGTCAAGCTTCAAGAAGTCCAGCTTAACCCTTTCCCCAAGGAGTGCTCCCTGGTTGAATGCTCTGCATATGGTGGTTATTACTGGGGATTGTAAGGGTTGAGTATCTCCTTCCACTCTCACAGTTACACTTTCCTGTTTCCTCCTCTGACAGCTGGAGGCAAGAGACCCCCTATACCACAGAAGAGTCCCAATGGGCACAGCTGTCTCTCCTAGTTCAGATTTTGTGAAAATAGGAAAAGTAAACCTTGTCCTCCATGGAGCAGAGCTGTTGACTCATGGCCTTTGCCCACCACAGCTGGAATGTTTTCTGCAGCTTCTCCTCCAGCATCCTTTTTGATTCAAAGAGGAGTCAGAGTAGGCAGTGAATGTGAAGACAGCTTTTATGGAATCACAGAATCACAGAATTCATCAGGTAGGAAGTGACCACAGTGGGGTCACCTGGTCCAACCTCCCTGCTCAAGCAGGCCACATGGCACAGGATTTTGTCCAGAGAGTTTTTTAATATCTCCAATGAGGAAGACTCCACCACCTCTCTGGGCAACTTGCTCCAGTGCTTGGTTATGCACAGTAAAGTTCTTCCTCATGTTCAGGTAGAGCTTCCTGTACATCACTTTCTGGCTGTTATTGCTGGGCACCACCAAGAGGAGCCTGGCTGCATTGGCATACTCCCTTCAGATACTGGCAGACATTGATGAGGTCCCCTCTCAGTCATCTCTTCTGGAGGCTGAACAGGCCCAGCTCCCTCAGCCTTTCCTTGTCAGAGGGATGCTCCCTTCCCTTAATCATCTTTGTTACTCACACTGGACTTGCTCCAGGAGCTGCATGTCTCTCTTGCACTGAGGAGCTCAGAACTGGACTCAGCTTCAGATGCTGCCTGAAAGAGGTCTCTTCACTTTTTTTCTTCTCGCAGTTCTTATGCTGAAGGTAATTAGTTCTGTTGGTTAAACACCAGAATCAAGCCTGCTGGGTCTAAAAATCTATTTGTAAGTTTTAAGAGGGATATTTTTGTTTTCTTTTTTAATCACACGTTAATGCTTTCAAATGGCTACTTCTGTAAGTACACTTTCTATAGGCTGTTGGCTTCTTTTAATCCCTGTACATGGTGTTTTACCATGATTAAGAGAACCTAAGTGTTCTTCAGATGTCTGCAGCTTTGAATTTAAATTTAAACTACTTCTAGGAGAAACAAATCAAACTTGCATTGCAGGCCTACCGAAAATGCATTAATATATATTAACCTGAAAGTTCTTAAAGGAATAAATTGAGAGATTCAGCAGTACTTCTTTCAACAGTGTCATATCCAGAGACATTTAAATTTGTTTTGCTTTCAAATTGAGTTTCTTTCTGAATTCCAGCATTTCTCAGCATACTTAATGAAAGCATCTGCTATGCTGGACTGGTGTGATATGCAAGTAAGTGAATGGCTAAGAGAAGTAAGGGAATGAAGACAATAAGTGAGCCCAGGATTTAGATCAAATAGGAGTGTCTTCTGTAGGTAGAGAAAATGAGATGATGGTAATTTCTGTCAGTATTTTTGTCTTTCACCTACCCATATGGTGAGGACAGTTTTCACTGACAAGGCAAAAAGAGAGAGACTGGAGTCTTAATCAAGTTCTTAGTAGTTAGGTTCCCTTTTCTGTTTTACACAACAAAGAAGGCTGAAAGGAATCCTTCCTGACCTCTCATTCACATTAGTGTATCACTGTGTTAGAAATAAGACCTGTTAAGCTAAAGGATAAATTCATCTAACAGTAACATAACACAAACAAAGAAGGGAATGTCCTTGTGCATAAGCAGCTTCCGCTGATCTTAAAGAGAGCTGATAAAAATGCAGACTTTCACCAACACATATGCACACTTATATTTAATGTATAAGATCAAGGTTCATTTTCCTTTTGGCTTTGGAGAAGGAATTCTGTTTACAGTAGGGCAGTGGCATAATACTGCAGCATAGTTTGCTCTTTGCATTGATATAAATCAATGACTTTAACTTTTGCCATGTCATCAACAAGCAGCCAAGGAATTTTGCTATTTTTAATCAGAATCACTAACTTCCATATGTAAAGTACTATTGCCTACTTTCTTGGCCGATTTTAAGATTTAACTGCCTTTTTTTTTTTTTTTTTGTCCTTTCTGCATATTTTTACCATGATCAGTATATTAAGTGTATTGTTGTTTTTATAGTATTGCTAGTCAGATTAGAAAAGATCAAATCTCACTCAACTTTGTTAAGCACTTCTATGAGTAGGAATTCTCAGCTTCAGGCTCAAGGGACTGAATTTACCCACTAGAAGCTGGATGTAGAAGCTTGCATCTCACTACATCACTTGGTCTCCTCTCACAGTTAACAGAAGGAAATAGGCATTTTCAATTCATGTTTCATCTTGTTCTGAAATTGGCTATATGTCCCAAGTCCCAAGTCTGCTCTTTTATCTCTTAATTGATTATAGAGGAATCTCAGGAGGAGCAGCTCACATGCAGAGATCTGAAATGCCCCTATCTGTTTTAAGGAGAAACAATTCCTTCAGAAAAGTAAAAGTTTCAATAACATGAGGGGATCTTTCTTAGAAACCATAGGGCTGAGTCAAAGTGGTTTTCATTTGTGGTATGGTTCCACCATTTGCTCTGTATATGTTCAGTTCCTTGTTTTTACCCAGCTTAGGGTAAAGTTTATATAAACTTCACAGGAAACGTGACATTACTAGGAGAAAATTATAACAGCTGTCCCTAGTAAAACCTGCTGAGTTTGTCTCGTTCAGGCAGGCTCCAGCAGAAGCAGCTAGCTACCATCTCTGTCATGTTGGGTGATCATGGGAAATGGGGATCATGTTGGGAAATCATCCTGAGAATCCACCTACATTAATTCTACTTTATAGAAAATGTGCTCTGATTGTACCTTCAGTAAGTATTGGGCTGGAGGTTTAAGTATGTTTCTCTTCAACAGAGCAAGAGGAAGAGCAGTGTAGGTTTTGCCAGGTCTCTTAAAAAGAGATTTGTAAAGGTGACTCACCTGTCAGTGAGAGAGAAGAGTAACTTGTTCAGCATTAAAGCTAAATACTGAAAGCAGTAAAATATAAAAAATTACGTGAACTGTGGATGGCACTGCACAGTCTTTTATTATGGACTTGGATGTAATGGCTCTCTCTTACAGTTCATTTTGGCAGAGAAGTGAGACTCCCCCATCTCCTCCCTCAGAAAGCCGGTTTGCAGATCAGCACACTGAATGTAATCTGGTATCACAAGTTATAATAAAACATGTGATAACACAGCATACTTGGCTTGAAGTTGTAGTTTATCTGTAATAAACTTTCTTTACTTTGTGCTATGAGCGCAAAAACCCAGGACTGAGTTGAAATGTGCCACTATGGTGATAGTGATTGATCCACCAGATGCTCTACTCTAGGTAGTGCCAGTCACTTGTGTCAAATCAATACATCCTGGGTTACCCCTCCTAGGGAAGGTGAAGTAAAAGAATATTCAGGGTTATTATAACACAAGCTTTCATCGTTTAAGTAGAAAACCAAAATAGTACTTAGCAGCTTGGCTTGAAATGGAAAGGACAATAGCAGATCTCAGCCTTGTTTTTAAACAGAGGTTTTAATACTGTCATTGAATGTATACATTTCAAAGAATTTTGTGTCTAGCCTCATTGTTCTTTTGCAGTTCTTAAATGCATGCTACAAGCAGAAATAAACCCCTACATAGATTTTTTTTGCTGTTAATATCTTTGCAAACATAGCAGTCATGCTGTAGTGTGGTAAGATGTTTCAATTTAAAGGAGTTAAAAAAAATACCAAGAAGTGTTTATATGGAATATGAGTTATTTTCATTAATGTGCAAATGTGCTATTCAAAGGCTCTATGTGTTTCTCATTATATTGTCTCCCTAATTTAGAGTGTACTCTGTGTGGCATGGATATTATATTGGTATTTTCCAAAATAGTATGCACACACTGCTACCACCACTTTTAGTGATAATTGAATAATCACCTAGTGAGTCTTTTCTTATTTCTGTGATTCTTTCTATACAGAGGTGAAACAAGCAGAAGTTAAGTACTGAATCATTCTGATTTTTGGTATAAATGTGTATATTTAAGTATGTGCAATGAATGTGTGTACTAACTTTGCTTTTGTTGCCTCCAGAGGGAATAGCAAATAGTTCTTTGTTCAACTTCAAAATTAAATTTAGTCCCAAAGTGCCAAAAGAATGGAAAAAACATTTTGTAAAATGTTTCATAACTTTTTATTTCATATGGTCAGTTAAAACACAGATTCAGTGTTTTCATATCCAGAAGCTGTGCAGCACAATGTATTGCAGATACATAAAAGTGAAATGTTTTGATGAACAAAAATGGGAACAAGTAAAAGAACTATCTTGGGTGAAAATGGGAAGAGAAAGAATTCACAAAGAAAGTGTCAACAACAGCAATTCTGAACTCCAGCTACTTTGATCTAATTTTCATTTTGTCACTGAAAGCAGGAGAGGTTGCAGTCAAAGTTAAATATCTCTAGACAAGGGCATAAGCTGCAGAACTCAGGAAGAGTTGCCAGCCTCTAAAGGAAGTGCTGATTTTTCCCCTTTAAAAATGAGAAGGAAACTTTTAAGTTGAAATAATAAAGAGAACTTAGAATAAGGACAGAAAATTCAAAAACAAACAGAAAACTTGGAACCAGACAGAAGTACAGTACTTTATTTTTATTCCAAAATATTTGTTTTTCTGTCCAAAGGGATGTGATTTTGTAGCATTTCTCTCTTGAATGAAAATCACAAAAATTTCTTTTCTTGTGATCAAACAACAAAACCTCATATATTTCAATGGTCCCAAATGTGAGTTTGAACTAACTTTCATTTGGGTTTTAACACCTTTTCTGTGGTCCATCTTTCCTGTAAAATGTGTATTGTTTTCCTGTTAGTTTGTGTTGTATATATCTAGAATGTAGAAGCATCTGAAAGTCCCTGTCATGGTTCTTCTCCTGGTGATCTATCCTAAAAACTGTGTTTGTGAAATCTCTAGCTACTACTAGAAAACTGATGAGTTACATTATTTGTGCATAAAGAACAATGCCAAATAATGTCTTATGTGTCCTCTGTTTCTAGTGTTGTACTTCAGCAGTAAAAGCTTTGTTTGTTCCTTGTAGGGAAGCTAATACCATAAACTGCCTTGTGTTCCAATAATTCAAGCCCATAATAATGGTGAGGGGTGATGACAGGATGTTCAGCCCACTGTGCCATAGAATTGTAGGCTTTAAATGGTCCATTTAGACCTTTAGGGTGGTTTTCTTCTTTTCCTTGTTTTTCCTCTGCATTATTCCATGAGTGTAATTGAGGTCATTGAAACATGAAGATATTTTTAGTCAAGTTTTTTTACTTTTGACTCATTAAGTGTTGTAATACTCAAGTCAAGCGAGTTGGTAGTCAAGAAATGTAATGGGAAATACAATGTCACCAAATAAGGAGTCTTTCAGTACAATATAGAAAACTGGACTGGTAAGGAATTTGTTTAGAAAAATACACAGTGAGAACTGATATGAAATGGAGTAGAGCAAGGTTATAAGCATAAAGCATCGTTTTGTTCATTTGAAAGAGTATTTTGTTAATTTGAAAGAGTATTGAGGAGCCCAGAATCTTCAAATACTTAACTCAGGAAGAGGGAATCAGAAGAGAGCATTGAGATGAATATCTCAATTTTTGTTTTTATGCTTTGAGTTTTGTAAAACATATGCATTTTCATGGTACACCAAACTGGGAAGTTTTATTGTATCTAGATCTGCATTTTTGTTCTGGCTATGTCTATAATGAGATAGGCATATGTAAGAGAGCATTTACTTTGGAAATGAGACCAGTACTGCAAATATCTTAAGCTGTGTTCTTGCTTCCTTGCTTATTCTCAATCCTGTGTTTGCATCCCTACTAAACAGGTAGGAAAAAATTAAAATTGCAACAATTGGAGGTGAGGAACACTGGAACTATTGCACAAGTTATTTTACACACACCTTATTTCTGAAATACAAATTCTAAATGGAATAGCAGATGCCATTATGTAAATTCATTCCTCTATCAGCAATTTTTGCCAAGTAGTGAAAATATAGTCAGAATGGTGCTTGGTGGATTTGCATAATTGCACATCTGAAAGACTTAAGTGGTAATAACCATTGTTAAATTACTTAGTAATACCATTTTTTCTAATTCAAACTAAAGTTTCAACAACTACTAATTGAAGGGAATTAACTAGGCATGACTATTAAAAACAAACACAACCCATTGTCAATTTGATCTTAAAACTGAAATCATATGATTGTTCCTTTTTTAATTTTTCTGGCTTCATGCTTGTCACCCTTACCTTATGGATTTTCTGGGGCCAATGTTCTCATGTTCATGTTGATGATCAGGAAAGCCACATTAACTCTTATGAGAAGATCTGATGAGATCCAGCTTTCAGGAAACAGTTTTTAGCCATATGTTTTGCTGGGATTAGAAATGAAGATTGTGTTGTAGTGATATTGCAGCAATATTTTTATTAGCAGGCTGAGTATCCCCGTGGGATTCTCTCATATGGACTGAGTGGGAACACTTTACATCATGTCATAGTCCTGTACCTCTGAACATATATTTTATTCAGGATACTTTCTTAGTTTTGAAGGAACTGGGAAGACTGTAGAAAAAAAGGGAGATAGGTTTAGAGGAAGGAGCCATACATGGGGTCACTATGCCTGAATCGTGTGTCAGACACCTGGCACAGTAAATTGAAGCAGTCTCCCTGGGGGTGGAACCTATGTCATTTTCCTCCTTTTGTTTAATACAATAATGCAAGAAAGGCAAATACTGAAAAATGTTGGTACCGGTGGATAATTTTGATCCATGTCATGGAAGTCCATTCATATAAATGAATGCAGTCCACTTCAAATGCCAGAGTTCAGATAGGTCAGAAGCCATAGCAGTTGCATTATGTATGGAGAGGCCTTGCAGACAAAATAAACCTCCTGAACGTTGTATGCTAACAAAAAGAGCAGATGTTGCATTTGGGAAAGAGAGGACCAAGAAGCAGAAGATTAATTGTAGCCCTGGTTCGTGCCTGAGATGTTTTTTGTTTACAGAAAACTCTCTGGGAAAAGTGTTTCAGAAAACCAAAACATCTCAGGCACGAACCAGGGCTACAATTAATAATGGAAAAAATCAGATGGATAAAATTTAAGCTTCTTGAAAAGCACCTTTGCAGCAGGATTTTCTTTCTCAAAACTTTTTCATTCAAAATCTGAAGTTCTCTCTCTGACAAGAATTTTCAGTTTCTGAGTATAACTTGCATATATTCTGTAGAAAGGTCCATGCAAACAACAGAGAAGAACTGTAGCCATCCCAGCATGTAGAAAAAAAAAATGTTTTTTGAAATTTGGATTCCTTCGGAACCTCAGAACCGCAAAGCAGGCGCTGTGTGAGTGCGCCATGAATGCATACAAAGGAGGAGAAATCACTCCATGCCTTCTTACCAGCTTTTATTACTTTAAGAAGATGAGTGGCTAAAGGAGAAGATGGCAAAAGTTTTAGAGCTGTTGAGATGTGTGCTCTGTGTGATTCTAGTTAATTATTCCAATCACATGGCATAGGTTATGTATTTATGAAATATCCCGGCAGACCCAGCAACAGAGTTAAACCTATTAACAGTGAATCTTGCAAGAATCCCTACAGCTTGCCATCGCTCAGTATCAGGCATTAAGATTGAATATAGGCATCAACATAGAAGATTACAGTCTCTGAAAACCGACCCCAGAGAATGGAGATAGGCAAGTCATCACCAGGCACAGAATTCTGCTCAGAATAATTGCCTATTTGCTCAGCATTTGAGCTCTATTCCTTGAGCTTAGATCTCTTGCACATCTAGTTAGAACTTGCAGAATTAATATCAGGCTTCCTGTCACCTTACTTATTACTTTTGTCAGTGGAATTCAAGGAGAAGAGTCAAAAACATGTTTTTTAGAGGCTATTTCTTAAGGACTTCTGTTTTTTCCTTTTTGTTTAAATAGAAACCTGTCCGTTAGCATGTCAGGTTATTTCTTTTGGCTACACTGGAAAGGACATCTGAATAAATTGCCATTTTACAATACAGGTATTGTTGCTTGGAGATCATTATTGTGTTATCCTTTCTAACCAGAGCCACACCTTGGGGGAAAAAAAAAAAAAGTCTTTAGAATGGGAAAAATAGGTTAAATAGCAGACTGGATGTGTTCTCTTTCGACTTCTCTTTCAGAAGGCTTCTTCTATTCTGAGTCTTAGAGCATGGGAGCAGTCTATTGAATAGTATAGCAATACAAAAATGCATTTAATTTGTTTAATGCAGTGCTAGGAAATCTCGGTAGGTCTTTGTAAGGAATGGTGATATACAGGTGGCATATTGAGAAGCTTCACTAGAAAAAAGTTTTATCTCCCTCCTAGTAACATAGGATTCCAGCAAAGGATACAAAAAGCTATTGTCCTTTAAACTTTTAAGTAGTTTCTTTAGAAAGACAACCTGCATTTTCATGCATTTATGAATGGAGTAGTGGGTGGACCTGCAGTGCCATAAGACCAATAATCACAAGGTCTTGCTGACTTCAACAGATTTATATTGGCTGAGGAAAACTAAAAAAAGCAGTGTAATTCTTCATACAGATAAAAATTTGAGTAATTGAGTACAATCCCAAAGATGCACTCAGAACAATTGCTACTACAACCTGCTTTGTTCCAAAGACTGTCAATACTGTTATAGCAAATAAATTACTGGCCTTTGTTAGTTACTGCCACTGGAATTAGTGAGTGTACTGGAATTCTTATTCACTACTTCCCTTAACACTGAGATTTTTTCATTGTTTTGTGAACACTCATATATATATCCCTGAAATTTTAGCTGTTATTTCCTCTTTTATGTTATAAAAATGTAAAATATATAATTTTCGCTTCTTAATGATTATCTCTGTGATTTCCCTAATCAATAATTAGCTAATATATCATTGCAGTGCAGTAACAATGCCAGCTAGTAGCTTGACAGAAAAACATCTGTTCTTATGCTGAGCTCTCTTGTTTTGTCCTCACTCAACTGTTTTCATGTAGCAAATTTTTTTAAAGGTTAACATACCCAAAATCTTTATGAATTTCCATCATAATTTTGGAACCTTCTTGAAGAGAATGCATGTGAAGGAGTTCAACATGACAAAGAAAAGTTAAAAATATGGGTCAACTTTACTTCTCTGCTATCATTGATCTTGGCTTTGTCATAGTTTTAAAATACCATTCTGTATATTATCAAAGTGAAGAAGCTTCAGATCATGCAAAAGTCTTCTGGAAAACAGATTTTATATCGGAATTGGAAATAAAATGAAAAGTAATGAGAAAAGAAATTAGGTTAAAAGGCCAGAAAACCCATTAGAAACTGTATGTTTGTGTATTATCTAGCAAATCAAATGTCAGGGGAAGACATTTGTGAAATAATTATCAATCATTTAAAACAAAAAGGAAGCAAACAACAGAAGCCTACTTTTTTCTATTTCAGAAAGTAAATCCAGGCTGCTGAATCCATCAATAGAGCAATAATATGGCATTATTCTGATTTTAAAAGACCGTTGCACTCTTAGAAGTTTTGCTGGGAAACTTCCCCACCACAACATCATTTTCTGTTCAGAGGTAGAACATTGTTGCTGAAGTGAGGGGTTTCATTTCACATATGAAGAAGAGACCATGGAAATGATGTCCACCAGAGCTGGCAGCACTGTAGTGTGCAATTTGAACAATGTTGAGAGTCAATGTCAGTGTTGAGAGTGAGACCTGGGGACAGACGTAGGGCTTGCCAACAGGAAACTTAGCTTTGAAGAAAGAATATTGGTGGTAAAGCAACAAGGCAGTAAATTCAGGGAAGAAAATGAATGCTCTGTTTTCTCTTCAAGTTTCTCCTGTGATTTAGTTTTCTGCATGCTGTTCTCTAAGACCCTAGGGTCTTGAATTTTGTCTTTACTTATGCCTTACACTGTTTGACATTGGGACATAGTAGGAAAATCCCAGAGGTTTGTGAAGGTAGGTAAATTTGGGATAATCAACTGTACCTTGCTGTTCTTGAAATCTGGCTTCAAAACGTCTTGAATATAAACAGGGACAAGTCTATATTTAATTACAGAAAAATTTATCAAGTACAAATTTGCTTCTGTCTTTGCAATAGCATCATCTTTGACTTCACATAAAGATGACAGGGACATGAGTACAACCTCTTAGGTGACATTGCCCTCTAGGGATACAGATAGGACTCTGAGCCTGGAATAACTAAATATTACAGTGATTAAGCAGGTTTGTTTGAAGCTTCAGATAACTGCACATTGACTGTTGTTCTGATGTTTGATAACTCTGTATTTGATAACTTTCTACAGGCACCTGATTACGTAGATACTTACATGCCCATATGCTATGTACAAACATGTATAGAGAAACGTGTGTGTCTATAGTTGCATCCAGTCCTTATTATCATTACAAGCTCAATGTGAACGAGTATTGTAGATCAGGCTGCCTTTTGATAAAGCACTTCAATGAGCTGATGGTGGCATTGCAAACCTGGATTGGTAAAAGATTTTTCCTGGCATAGGCTGAAGTGGGGAATGAGGCTGAGAAAATAGTGCAGTTAGGCAGAACTATTTGAGAAGGGTTAACTTCTCAATAAATACTGCACAGCAACTCAGGAGATCTGTACTCAGTGACTGTGACACTGGACGACTTGCATTTTCCCCATTTTGTATATCATCCCTTTGTAAAACAAAGGAAATACTTTACTGCCTACTGGGAGAATGAAATTATTAGTGCTTGTAAGGTGTTTGCAAACAAAGTCAGTGATAAGTACTGTAAAAAAATCCCACCTTATTTAGTATTCAAAAAGTGGCAGCAGAAGTTACCTTGAAGGAGCATGGCATGACACAGCTTGAGAACTACGTAGGCATGCTTGTACCCTAATCCTGCTGCACTAGAACATAATATGAATAGTTCTGTTTTTATGAGAAGGATCTCTACAAGGGTATTACAAAGCAGGAATAAAAGATACAGGATTAAACCTGGAATAATTCTGTGCTCATTTTATATGCTATGTAAACACAGTAAAAACTGCTAATAAAAATAGGCAGGTTTGGTCTAAGTTGACCATTTCAAATAAATACATTTTTCTTCTGGTACTATAAAACAAGTCTTCCTGGAGCAAACATGAAGTGTTATTCTGGTTAGGCACATAGACACCCTTAAAGCAAAAGTTGTTGCCTAAATGTGCTTTCATCTTTGCTTATCCACTAGCAAAAGCAGCCTGCTGCAAAGAGGCTGTGCTGAGGCCTGGGTCACCGTGATTTCATCTGATGTCACATGGGCTTGTATCTCAGTCCAAGTGATGTGTTCTGTCCAGGCTTGTTAAAAACCCCATGCATATACTGTGTAGCCAACTAGTAGGTTTCCAGGAAATCTCATATGACTCTGTCCTTCTGAATGCACAGTTTGATAGATCCACATTAATCATATGGCACATGTCCCAGTAGTCCAGTTCTTAGGTCATCTCGGACAGAGGTGGAGACAAAGAAATCTTACATTTTGCATCTCCTGCTCCACTACCAAGTCCATGCTGGCCTTTTCAATACAGCTTCTTCCACCCTTGCCATAGAGTCTAAGAGTCACTGGTTACAGTATGAGAAGCTTGTCCTTCTCACTTCGGAACTGAGCTCTAGAGCCTGAGACTTTGTTCCCCCCACTGGTAAATAACCCAAGAGGCAGAGCTGAACTGCATAGAAATAACAAATGTGGCTTAATGACAGCTCTTCTACCCATTGGTTGTCACTCCTTTTAGGATCAACAATCAAACAGAATCCCAATGCTGAATAAAATCTAGGATTCTATTTTTCGTCTCCTTGACACTTCTGTTAAGGATATAAAAGCACTCTCTACCATGGTTTATGGTTACAACTGAGTCACATAAACCAGTGCAGTATTACACTGTTGTGTTAATTCAGTAGCATCAGTGACATCAGTCTGTTGTGGTTCATTAGATGGAAATTTTATTTGGGTGCAGATCCTAGCTGAAATATTTGGAGAACATTTAATAATTCGGGTAATATTCATATTTTCATTACTCAGTCTTTGCCTCACCCTTTGTTTAAAACTCCTCATTCCTCTTCTCACCATACTCAGCACTGGGATTTTTCTTCTGTTTCTGGTTCTGTATCAGAAAGCATTCTCAAAAAGGTTTTTTCCCTCACTTCATTTGCTTGTCTCTAGTGAGGTTGCAAAGTTCAGTATTAACCTGTCTTTTCATGACAGGAGAAAGGCATGAGGTCTCTGCTAGGCCTGCCACATCCCTTGAAGTAGAAAAGTTGTCCTGTAATTCTTGCTCTACTGTGTTGTCTTCAAGTTTTATTAGCAACCTGTTCTAGACTTTGTTTTCTGTCTCCAGGGAAATACTACATTGTAAGCAATAAAGCTGTTAAAAAGGAAAAAAGAAAAAAAAAAAAAAAAAAAAAAAAAAAAAAAAAAAAAAAAAACAGAAGAAGAAAAGGAAAAAGAAGAAATGAAACCGAGAGCCAGATTAGCATCTCTCCTAACAGTAGAGTGAAAAATACCCTCATGTTTGCAATGAACTCTTCTTAAGCTGGTGGAAATTACAACCCAGAGGTCATACACTTAGTCACTGGCAGCAGAATGTTGTCACTCCCTGCTGGCTGATTCATGAAATAATTTGCTCTGAAGAAAATTGCTGTTTCACATCAGCTGGAAACAGCCTTTTCCAGACCAGACTTTGATACTGCTGTTGAGTTACAATCACACTTTGAATAGAGTTGCACGCAGACTCATCATGCCAGCATGGCTGCATCCATGTGCCTGTAAACCAAAGAAGGATCCCACTCAAATGGGGACAAAACATTAAAAATTATATGTTTTGGTGTAAGCAACTATTACTATTTCTCATAATGTCATTTATCTGGAAGAGAGGTCCCTGCTTTTTCATTGTTCATGTAGTCATCTCTAATTTTATCTTCTGTGGCACGTAAGTGTTGGCTCATCTGTAGAGTTTTGAGATAAGCTTTTGAATTGACTTTGGTAAGAGAGCCTTGGTATTTTTGTGTAGGGAAGAGTCAGTAGTCTCCCCCAGTTTCTTTGGTGATTTGATGCCAAAAAATTTCCCTGAGACCATTTACAGCCTTACTGGGTTCTTCACAATCCAACAGAACAGGTCTTACTTTTGTGTTTTCAGATAAAACTACACCTTTTATAAACTTTTGTCATTGTGTTTGCTATAGGCAGTGACATTCAAACAGCCATTTCTGCTAGACTTTTCTTTTTGCTGCAGTCAGAAATTCATTTCTCCTAGAATTTTCTTTCTGCTGCAGTCTCTGTGAAGTATTTGTGCAGGCCTCTGTTGTCATCCAGAAATGGAGAACATGACTTGCATTTGCTTTTTGGTAAATCTAGAACATTTTCAAGGGCAATTCAGAAGCACTGCTCTCCCTTCTTTTTCTATTTTTTTTTCTATTCATTCTGTTAAAGTGTTTTCCTTTGCATATTTCTGTACTTTTCTTTCCTTTTCATGTATTCTTCCTTATTGTGCTTGGCTCTCTCATGTTCTGATTGGTTACAGTATTTTTAACTGAAGGAGTAGAGAGCTGATTTTTCACTTTGCCACCCTTAGCATTGAAATCCTATTCTTTTTGTAATTTTTGGGTGCATGGCAAAGTAGGATCTAGTATGACCTTCATAAAGTCTCTGAGTAATGTATTACAACATTAAAGATAGTTTATCACTCAGTCTCTAATATTAAGTTTGCTTCCTTGTCTACCCTCAGCTGAGAGCTCTGCAATTGAAAATTTCAGAAGGGTTTAGTGTTATCTGTTTAATATTCTAGGATATTGTCTCAGATGATAATAAAAGATTTTTAAGCTTCAAGGGATAGAATTTTTCTTATGTCATAGCACATTAGATTTAGTGTTGGTATCATCAACACATTTTGAAAAGAGCTAAGAAGTATGAGTAAGATCTTCCATTGTCTTGGGAAAAGATTATAATTTCACTTTTTTGTCTTTCCCTTAGATAAAGTGTCATCATAAATAGGTGACTTAGTGGAAAATTACCAGTGAATCCACTGTGCAGTTCTCTGTCATGGAAACCACAGGTGCAGTTCTGCTTTGAAGGTAGAGGCTTTCTTCAGGCTGGTGCAAAGCCTCTTCTGTGTCCTGACAGGAGCTCCAGGTGGTCATGTGCTACAGGGCCTTTCTGCCTTCTTGCCTTTTTTTTTTTTTTTTCCCCAAGATTTTATGTTCCTTTTCTAGCACATAAGTGCCTGAGCCAAATCTGCTCCTTACCTTCAGGTGCCTGGGGAAGGGGGCAGTAGCCATTCAGTACAGTTACTACCCAAAAAAGTCTGTCTTTCAGACTCAGGGCTTGGCAGTTGCCAGGAGGAGCAGCCAGTGCACCAGACTGAAGCTGCAAGGGTATTGATGTGTCCCATGGGTGCTGTATAGTTTGCAGTTCTTGTTCTTGTTCTGAGCTGCTGCTTGCACCTTCTTCTGGGGAGAAAAAGGTAAGGTGTATCAGCAACCTTACTTATGTATTGTTTCCAAAGTATTCCCTTCCTCCTTTTGGGCCCATTTACAGAAGAAGATGGTGAGAGCACACAGTGAGGTTTTGTGTCTGTCCTATTATTCTGTCGAAGGTGTTTACCCTGACTTGGGTATTCTCTACCACAGCAAAATGAACTCCTGCCTTTAAGAATCAGTCAGTCACTGGTTTTTTTTTTTTTTTTTTTTTTGTTTTTTTTTTTTTTTTTTTTTTTTTTTAATGTTTGCTGCTTTGGAACCTATACCCTGCCCTGGTTTTGTCAGGGTCAAATGCACTTTTTAAAGTTATTCCTGCATTGAAGTGAAAAAGCTGGTAATGCTGTCTGTTAGCTCTTATAACTTTCAGTGAATGCAGCAGAATAAAATGAAAGAAGGGCAATAAATTAAAAAAATCCCTTCTGATTTTCTTTCTTTCTTTCTCAGACTAATGGCAAAATGATATGGCTGAGCTATGTTTTAGATTATCAGTGGTTGGAGTTTTTGCTGCTGCACCCGGCAGTTGCTATTAGAATGTGTATTAATTAGCCCTGATTTAAATAAAAGAATTTTCACTAGGCAGTCTGAGAAAAAAGGTCTGAATATTGCTGAATATTTTAAAACTTCTTAACAGATTGATAGCTGGTTAAAAATCAGCTTTATTTTTACATTTACACTGGAATATTTAATATATCTGCAGTAATCAGTGCTTTGAGAAATAGATTGTTTCAACTCAGATATCAAGGAAGTCACATTACTACTTTGTTGACACATAGGGCATCTTTACCCAAACCAAATATTTTTTGATTGTATATATTTTGTACTGCTACTTTTTAACAGGCTGTGAGTAGAGCTGCAAATGATGCCAGCATTATATATATAGCCACTTTTTTTTTATTACAATGGCTATTCACAAAGACAAGAATGTGTCTTTCCCTAACTGGGAAAGAGAAAAAAATATTATTAGAACACATACATGTGAATTAAATAGGCTAATGGTCATAACTGATGCCTTTTTTTTTTTTTTTTTTTTCCTCATGCAGTATAACCCTGGGTTGCATAAGCTCTTCTGGACATTATTAGTATACATGTCTTAGAGTGTAAGAAGGGAATCTCAAAACTCAGCTTCAATTATTAAAAAATTAAATGTGTATGTACAGCAATTACCATTATTCTGGTGGAAAGAAATCATTGCATTGACATGAGACATTTGTCCTGGTTTCCTAATTTATATTGAAAACATGTTTGAAGGGTTTTTTTGTCTTTCTAGTGTTAATTCTAGCAGTGTCATACAGAGGAATATGTGATGGTAATGTCCTGGTTTATTTAAGTAAATACAAAGAAAAACTAATACAGAACATAATAAAATTAAATTTAAAATAAATAGATTCCATAGTAGATATTAGAGAAATGCTTAAACAGCTACATGTAATAACCTTTTATGAAAAGAACCAGAATTAATAATTTGTACAGCATAAATTCTAATAATTTTATCACTGGACTGTCAGTGCAAGTAAGTTTTTCTCAGTAGGAATAGCAAAGTCTCTCTGATCAATAGTATTTGTTTCTGAGAATAGTAAAAATAGATTTTATAGCAAAGACATGGAGCTATTGTTTTGCGAAGCAGCTTTGGATAAAAGCTTTGCATTTGTTCTTTTCTCCTGAGACTACTAAAGAGAACACTGAAAAAGTAAAAGAGGTGACCACAGAAGCAAGTAGGGTCACCCATTACTAGGAATTCATTTTATTTCCATTAGAGAGGAACTAGAAAGCATCTCACACTATTTGTACCTGATTTGCCATTATAAATTACGGTACATGAGATCATTTAAAAATCGCTCAGCCTTTCAGATGAAGCCGACTCTGTTGCTGTTCCTTAATAATTGAACAGTAAGAAATACAAGATCTCCATTTTCATTCAACTAAAGTAACTTATGAGATGGGAGAGGAGAAAAAGGTATATGAAGTACAGTCTTCCTAAAAGCTCACAGGGCAGTCTCAGGGGGAGATTTAGAGAGTGGGTTTGGATTCACATTTAGAGGGTCAGGTTTCCTCTGTGAGCTTCTATCTGCAGGCTGGAGTCCTGGAACCCCACACAGCTGGTGCATCAACCACAGTCAATTCAGGAGCAGCAATACGGAGCATATTCATGAACTTTTTTTTTTTTTCCCCCTGAAAACTGATTCTAATGACAGGCTAGACATTGTCTTCACTCTCTTTGCATGTTGCCAGTGTGAAGGGGTTGCAGCTTTAAGTTTAAAGACCAAATAAAACATGAAAACAAAGTTTGTGAGATATATTCCAGTGCAACTGCTGTCATATTTACTTCCAGTTCAAGTCACAGGCTAGGAGCTAACCTATTGAAGGTACTGAAAGTTTTCTCATCAACTTCACTGGACCTTGGGATTTTGGGTTGGATATTGTCTGATATCTATTATTTCTTGTCACGCTCAGCAGAAGTGTGTGTCTGTGTGGCAAGTGATCTAGAAATTTACGATGAAAGAAACAAAAAAGCTTTTAATTTTTTTTTTTAATATAAGAATATATTTTAAGTTTGGAATTTATTCCATTTTATTTGGAGGAATCAGCTCCTGCCCATCATGTAGTCCAATGAGCATCTGATGCAGTAAGTCAATAGCATTATACTGATACAAGCGACTCTTCTGGTTTTTCTTTTTTTCCCATTTAACTATATAAGTCAGCATCTCAGACAGTAATTAATATTTTCAAAATCCATAGAAAAACATTAAAAATATAATTTTTTGTTGTTTGGTTTGGTTTGTTTTGAAAAGCTGTTCACAGTTGTCAGCTCTTGTCAATGGGAAGAAACTCTTGATAGGGAACCATTGTGTTATCATAAATCTTTATTCTACTGATTACTTGCATAGTTTCCAGAAGAGCCACATGCACTCTTCTTTCTTCAGTGTCTTGCTTAGTTGCTCTGGCAAGATAGGAAAATGTTGAAGTTTGGGCACATGAGTTCCACACAAAAATTCTTCAGATGGGGGAAGGTGGGTGGGTTTCTTAAGCATTCACCTTTTAACAGTGGTGACTGAGCAAGTCAGAGGCTTTCCTTATTTAACATAAATTAACAGTTCAATACTTATTTATTATCTATCTCACAGGTAATATGTGCAGTGATTCCAATGACTTGTAACAACTGGTCCTCTTCAAAACTTGACACTTTCTCACTTCTTTTGTACATGGCTTTTCCAATGACACATGAATCCAAGGGAATCTATCAAAGTGCTTTTTGGAGGAGATACTAACCCAGCTGAATTCCATGTTTTGCAATTAGAACTGGCACATTAAAGGAATATGCCTTAAATTTCAGTTTGTAACAGATCCTATTTGAAAGTAATAGAAAAAAAACCAGTGGGTTTAAGCATAGGTGTGTGAAATTATTTCTTCAGTTGATTTTGTGGCATAGTCATTCAGGAAGGGGATCTACTTTTTTGCTGGAAAGGCTCTTGGAGAAATTTTAAAACTGCAAAATAAATCACTCCTTCCATTTCCTTTTCATTCAGTGGTTAAAGGTTGTGAAGAGCTGTCACAGCACTGGGTACAAAGGATGAACTACAGCTGGAATTTTTTAGCATTATGCTGGGGTCTTTGATAGGGCCAGAACTTTGTTGTATCATCAAGTCTGAGGAAGCTGATTTCTTTGGCAAAACTCATGGCCCTGAGTCTGCTCTTGCTTACACTTGCCTCAAACTTAAATTTGGGTTTGGTAGAGAGGCTTTGGGTTCAGTGAGAATGTCTAATTCCTGTGAGCTCTGATTCAGGCCTTTTGTTTAAAATAAAGGCAGAATCTGATGTTAAAGTGCAACACATTTTATAATTATTTAGTTATTAATAAAATTAAGTGATAAAATTTCAAATTCTATTCTGGATTTGCTCGCTATGCATTCGTTCTCTCCAACAGAGACCAGCACTAGAGTTGTTTGAGAAATGGAGTTTGGTAAAATAAAAATAAACCATCATATTACAACATTTCAGCATGATATTTATACTGTATCTCACTTTTGCTATTTTGATTGATTTAACTTTCCATGCCATATTGAAGCATCTGTTTCTATAACCTTTACTGCAGTTCCTCCTTATCAGCACATTGGAATGGAGCACTTTAATAGGGCTGAATCAGGCACCCTCAGTCAGTTTTTCTGTTGAAAATTGGAAAAGGAAAATAGTCTAAAAACCCCACAAAAACAACAACAAAAAAACCACCCCCCCAAAAAAAACCACCACCAAAAAAACCAAACAAACCTCAAAAAACCCAGACTGTAAAACGAATTATGCAGTTTCTTATAGAAAGGTGACTCCAGTTTCTGATCTGCTCTAACAAATATTTATGGACATTTTAGCAGCAATATGATAAAGCAGAAGTTTTCCATGTAGTAGCTTGAGTGTTTAGATTGATTGCAACAAGATCTGCTCTACATTTCCAAGTTGGTATGCTGTTTCTCCAACATACACACACATATGGTACCTGTTCCACCTTCTCCAAGTAATTTCTGTTTCACAGGATAGAAGTCCTAACTTTTGCTTAACATGTTATTTCTCTCTGAGATTCATTTTTCTTTTCTAACTTGTTCTTGCTCTTTAGAAATAATTATTATACAAAAAGATGAAAGTATTGCTTCCCATTTCTTAAGATAAAGAGGTGAACAAAAGATAATTACTTAAGCTGTGATACAATTTATTAAAAGTAAATCACTTTTTTTTTCTTCTTTACCCAAATGTTTGCTCCATATTTTTTTCACTTTGTTGTCCTTTTCTGTTAGCTGTTCCCCCAATTTCTATAATTATGTTGTAAAAGTAATGTGTTATAGAAACTAAAATGCAATGACAACTCATTGTTTTGCTTTCATCATCATCTCTACAAATGCAATGAATATCATGCAGCTAAGTTTAACTAAAATACTGGATAAATCTGCAAAGATAGTGAAGGGCCTTGAGGGGAAGCTGAATGAGGAGAGGTTGAGGTCACAGCCTGGAGAAGATGAGACTGAGGGGAGACCTCATCACAATCCACAACATCCCAGTGAAGGGATGTGGAGGGGCAGACACTGAGCTCTCCTCTGTGGTGACCAGTGACAGGACCCAGGGGGATTACCTGAAGCTGAGTCAGGGGAGATCTAGGCTAGGTGTTAGGAAAAGGTTTCTCACCCACAGGGTGTTTGGGCACTGGAACAGGCTCCCCAGGGAAGTGATCACAGCACCAAGCCACACAGAGCTCAAGAAGCACTTGAGCAACACTCTCAGGTTCATGGTGGGACTCTTGAGGCTGTTCCATGCAGGACCAGGAGATGGACTTTGATGATCCTAGTGGGTCCTTTCCAAGTCAGGATATTCTATGACTTTATGAAATATGCTGTCATGGTTTACCTCTGCTAAAAACTAACTCCTGTAAATTAGTCTCTCCTGTGACATCACAGCCTGTATCATGGATGTCTATAACGAAATCTGTTACTTTGTCCTTTAACAACTCCATGCAGGATAGGATGAAGTGGTTATTTGCCATGTTTTTTATGGTATCCTTACTCAGCTAATGCTTTGTCCTTATATGTCCTTTCCTGTCACATATCATCTTTTGTAATTCTTCATCTTCATTTCCCAAGAGCAAAACAGCTATGGTTTTGTTTTGTAATATTCCTTGAAGTTCAAGTTTTGTTTATTCATGACTTTAGGATGAAAAAGTGTTACGTGGCAGGACTTTCCTAGGAGCCAGTGGACTCACTAGAGCAGAGAGTGACTCTATTGATGGGATCCTGGAACTTTTCACTTACATTTTCAAAGCTTACAACAGCAAAATTAATTTTGTGTATAAACTCTTCAGGCTCTGTAAATACTGTAGTCCTGCTGGTTACATCCATCTGAACCCAGATACTAAATCAGAACTTAAACTTGCTCTGTCCTGCCTTGCTCTACAGCTTCTGTGTCTCTCATGTCTCCCTGTGAAATATTGCCTCCTTACAAAATGGCTTTGATGTTACCATAAGGTGAAGCTTTTCTTAAAGACTACAAATGTTTGATCTGTAACAGACAAAGAGGCTGGTTCTTACATGGGTGTTTCAATCAGATGTTCTGTGTGATTTGCATGGGAAAGTTACCAAAATACTTAAAATTTGGAAGGCAGTTAGAAACTAAAATAGTTATCAGAGCTTGGTCAGGATAAATGCTTGGTGTAATTGTGAACCCAATTATTACTGTGCACAGTTTGGGGTTTTTTTTTTTTTGTGTGTGTGTGTGTGTTTTGTTTTGTTTTGTTTTCATTGTGGAGGAGGATTTTCCAAGGCTGAAAAAGAAATTAATCCAACTTTCTCATTAAAACATACTTTGAATAAGATCATTAATTGTGCACTGACCATTCATTGTCATACCGATGACTTTCTAATTATTTTTCTTCACATTAACAAAATAGAAGTGGCTAAAGACCCACTTGAATGCTCACAATGCACATGGCTGTTTTTACTGAAAATGTTACTTTCACTGTTGCAAAAAATGAGAAAAGATTAAACTCTTCCTGACATGCCAAAAAATACACTATCTTCAAAAATATTCATAGTAAAAGCAGCTAAAATGCATAAAAATGTCCTGTTACTGCTTTTTTATACGTAATTCTTGCCATTGCTGGACAGATGATGCTACGTGACAGTGGAGAATAAGCTTTTCTCAGTAACTCTTAAGACAGTAAAAGTTTCAGAGCACCTGAAATAATGAAAAAGACTCACCAAATGCAAATGACAGCTTTCATCTTCCTTTATGAAGCACATGCTCATGAATATATACATTCTTGCACATGTAGGAGCTCAAGTGTATCTGCCTTCCGATGAATGAAGGAGTACGGAAATTATGTATTCAGAATTAGTTAGAAGTTCGCTTTATTTTGTTGAATTCTCCAATTTAATTGAAATTCCCTTCCTGAGCTGGAACATTTCTTAGAGACTGCCAGATTTGAGAAGGGGGCACTGTTACCCCTTCTCCTTCCTTCAGAAGTTTTTGTGCTATTTAAGTACCAGTGCTGCTTTTGGTGATACTAACAGCCTTTTGGCAGTTCTGTGCTGTTTGTCTGCACAATCTGTCCATCTAAAGTAGCAGAGCATGAGAAGCTGATCTCCTGAGGGAACGCCAACAATATCGACAGGCTTGATTGACATAAAACCAGTCTCTCTCTTTCACCTCCACTGAACTCTTAGAGTAAATTCAGGGCCTGACTGAAGTGAGATAGGGTTTTAGTCATTGACTTCCATGGGAACAGAATTTGAACACTAGCAGCTACTGCCCTCTCTTAAGGCAGCCCTGAATATCTTGGCAAATGCTGTTTAGAAGCATTATCAATTTGATCCCACTTCCTTCTCAAGACTCAAAGCCAAGTTCAGGGCTATTTATGTCTTATTAACTAGAGAAGGCTTTGGATGGGAACTGCAGCAAGCATTTAAATCTTCGCCTTGAAAAATGGGTTATGGCTTAATGAACCTTGTTCAGGTTGAAGCAGTTATTTATTCTTGATATTTGTGTTTGTTGCTGTCAGGTAGAAGTCAGTGAAAGAGCAGTGTCTTCTATCTTGAAGAGTTTATCAGGATGGAATAGCCTGAAATTTGTTTCAAGTGAATCAATTCTCACTTTTTTTACAGGAAAATAGCAACAGTAGATTTTCCAGATATGCTTCAAAATACCACATATGCTTAAAACGTAGAGGATGTCAAGAACCATACAAAAAGATCTGCTTATCACTTCAAAATGTGAACATCTACAGATATCCAAATTACATTTTCTATTAAGTCAGCAGTACAAAAGGTGAGAGAAGAGGCAGAGACAGAGGCATTTATTTTCAGTCCATGTGTTCGTATAGAGGAAAAAGAGAAAAGTAAAAATGCAGTCCATAAATTGAAGACTGTCTACATGGAATGGAAAAGAAAAGAAACAGAAGTTTAAATTATTCCCTTTTTTCCTTCCTCCCCTTCTGAAGTATTTGGGGTAAAATATACCACTTCTACTGCAACTCATAAATATTATTCATCTAATGTTGATATTGCTTAACTAGTTCCTAAATATTTTCTTTTTTGAATTGATAACCATGGTATCTAATTGTGATTCTCTTCTTGGCTGAAGTAAGTTTATTATTTTTAAAGCACATTGGAAATTTAATGAAACCATTAAAAAAGAATTCTACTTAGAAATAATTATGCTAGTATGGTGAAACAGGATGTGGTCTTTCTAGCATCGTCTTTTGCTACTGTATTTGACCAGTAAGAATGATGGTACTTGGGTGCATCTGATCTTGGAAAGCCCAGAGGACCTTTCTTACAAAGAATTTTTAGAGGGCTGAAGTAAACCAAGATTTGAGTTCTTCTGTGTACTTAAAGCAATATCTTTGAACTCCCAAGACTGTTACTATCTACTTTATGTCCTGCAAGATTATTAATTTAGTTATATATATAAATATAAATATATCTAAATAGAGGTTGGTTACCATTAATTGTTTACAGTTGTAAACCATTAGGACCTACACCACTTCAGAGTTATTAAGATAGTTTTCTGTCTTCTTTGATGCTATATGGCTGTGTCTAGGGGAAAAACAAAACCCTGAAAATCCTCAACCCAAAACCATCCTATATGGGCTCTGTCTTCCTGTCAGAACATTTTGTTTTGAAATTTTTACTTCTTTTAATGTTGGTCAACACAGACTGATTTTATGAACAGAATTACCCTCAGTTCATCATAGAGGAACATAATCTGCCATGCAGAAACTTGCCTGTGTAGATCATTGCCCTTTTCCACCTTCTTTCCTATATTTCCTAAATATCTACACAATATTTTTTCCCTTTTTTTTTCTAGATGGGGTTGGTAAAGTCTTTGGTAGCTTTGTTTGATCTCAATCAAGTTTAGGAAGCCACTAATTAGCAAATACGAGGTGGTCAGATGGTAGTGCTGGAGAGGGGAATTCCAGAAATGGTAACAGCTTCCTATTTGTGGTTGGCTAATATATAGAGAGAGGATGTGTAGATTTCCTAGCTTGTTAAACCACATCACAGTACATGGGCTAATACCACATGTGTTCATTAGCAGATGATCAGGGCGTGTGTGAATAGACACTGTGCA
Source organism: Phylloscopus trochilus trochilus (assembly GCA_016584745.2). NCBI lineage: Eukaryota > Metazoa > Chordata > Aves > Passeriformes > Phylloscopidae > Phylloscopus > Phylloscopus trochilus. The sequence goes on from WQNJ02000546.1 coordinate 40,736,068, forward strand.
GATGGTTTTGCATGGTCCTTCGTATTGGCTTGGTAGTTGTTCAGTGCTTAAAACAAAAAAACTTTTGAAGGTTCATATGTGATGTTTAATGGTCTTTCTCTAATGCTGGCTTAGCACCTGCTCCTCCGTCCCAATCACATCAAATAAACTCTTAAGTAACCACTCTGAAATCATGCAGCATCAGGCCATGGAGTAAAACCAGTGAAAGCGCAGGGCAATCAGCCCTGTGAAGTCTCTCCATCTGCAGAAAGAATCTCCATAGCCACCTGGATGCTTTTAGACCTTCATTATTTTAAATTTAAAATGGTTGGCAGAGCATTGCTTCTAGAAAAATCTGATACCGTAATCAAAGTGGGAGGTGGGGAAGGACCTCTGGGGTCACATAGTCAAGCTTTCTGCCAGTAATGAATTGTTTCCTGCAGTTCAGTTTCTAGTGACCTTGGAAATTACTAGCCTGGTAAAATGGTGATGAAAAAACAAAGCTGCTATAGTTTCAGAAGTAGCCGAAGTGATGCTGTCCCAATGCAAAATCGTGGTTTTGATGTGAGATTCTCTCCATGCATTGTTTCTTGGTTGCAGTTTTTAAGTGATCACAGTTTTAATCTACACTTTCTGATCCATTTTGAATTGGCTATAATCAGGAGGTTGATGGAGTATAGCTTGTTTTAATACCACATGAAGTTGTCCCTTAACCAAATCAGAATTTTTATTACAAATAAATAAATCAACAACTTTATTAGGCCCCCTACCCAAAAATTTACTTTGCATCTCTGCAGTTGCATTCTTTCAACAATCGTAGCCTCCCAGAAACAGGAAATGGGAAGGAAAAAAACCTACATTTCTTAGTTCTTTTCATCAAAACCCTTGGTTAGTTAATTACAGACTTATCATGCCTTAGAATTCAAAGATTCCTGAAAAGACTCAGATGTGACACATGATTTTTAGATTTCTTTCAAACAGGCAATAGTGCCTGTTTGAAAGAAATCTAAAATATTGGTTTACTTCTCTGCTGATGTAGGCAATAAAGCACAACCCTAACATACATGTGAGTGAGTAGAATTTGCCCCCCCTTTTAAGGATGAAGAAGGAGAGACAAGCTCCCACCAACAGAGTAATTAAAGTTTTGGTTAAAAAAATATTTTAGAAGGCTGTCAAAAGATGCGTAATGGGAAAGAGATCCTAAGACACCAAGATCCCTTCCTGTTGTGCACATTTGATGTTTGTTAATTTCTTCTCTAGGGTGCCCTATTGTTGGCTGCCTTTTGGGGTATGCAACACTGTGATTATCCTTTCTTCCCGGGACTCTGGCCGCCCCTGACTATTGTATCCACACACTCCAGATCTCACTTGGAGAGGAAAAGGGTTTTCTCAGCTGCCAACTTGCTTAAAAGAGGAGTTAAGAGGAAAAGAAAGCTGATTGGACTGGGCTTGGCAAACATCTCCATTTTATTCTGTTTAGTCAGATTTTTAAAGGACTGGATGTTGAGAAACACCAAAATAGTGAGAACACTTATTCCTTAAACAGGTTTTTACAATTAAAAACAGAGAGCTGCTTTAGTAAAGCAGTGTTTATCCTTGCACTAATGCTGGTTATGAATACGTGTCTAACTTAGCTGGAACTAATGCCTGACTATACTGTTCCACTACAGCAACTTAACATTCTGCGTAGGCTGATTATTTTTTCAACAATATTTGCTAAATTCTTTTAAGGGCTGCCAGTATATATTTTTTGAAGCTTAGTTAATAAGAACAGCTGCCAGTGGAGTCAAGGCTAAAAGAGGCAAAAAATATCTGCAGAAGGCAAGATTTTACTTCAAAAGATCAGTATTACAAAGCACTACTGTTGCTGGTATAATCACTTTCTTTGGGGGGGATGCTAATATAGACTGGGTTCTTGTCTTCACAGCCCCCACTGAGCCTTTGCTGTGCAAATTTGCTGATGGAGGGCAAAAGAAGCGCCAGAATCAAAGCAAATACACACAGAATGGAAGGCCGTGGCCTAGAGAAGGAGAGGTAAGTGCCACGTAGCAATTATTTTCCTGGGGTTTGGCAGAAGTCAGTGACAGACCTGGAGGTCTACCTTTCAGGCTGTGAAGAAATCAGATTGCACACAAAATGCAGTAGTTTCATATGGAAAAAGCTATGTAAGCAGTGGGGAGATGGAGGTTTATGATAATGTGAAGAGTCTAAAGTTACAGGAAAGGAGAATTTCTGAGCATGATGTGGAACTGTGCACAGCCTGGTCCCACTGTGAGTGCTCTGCAGGCTGACCTGAGCCAAGGGTTCTCTTACTGGTGAGCCATCAGCACTCAAGGTGTGCCTTTTACAAGCCAAATCAATTTACACTGAAGGAACTCAACAGTGTTATTTTCTCCATCTAGTTCTTGGTGGTAAAATATCCTTAGGGAGTATGAGAGCTGATTCAAAAGAGAGAGACGTGCATCCAGATGTAGGGTCCATGTAAAAGTTTTCCGAAAGCTTATCTGAGCTGAGCTCTTCATTCTGTTCCAGACAAAGCAATTTACAGTAGCCTCAGCTGCATCATGTATACATTTTAAAATAAAGTGATCTAATGGTTGCTCTGCTACTCTGCTGCAAGTAGTCTGTTACTAGAGTTTCTTTTCTGTGTTTTTTTTTTAATGTGAAGTGACTCCAAATGAAGGTGAGATAAGAAAGACATTTTTTTGATTCTTCAAGAGTTTGTTTTTGAATTTTATTATCAAAAAAAGACTTGAATAAATACGGTAGATCTGATCACAGTGCCTTTTTATGCATGGTGTTAGCTACAAAGGCTGAAGGACTTGCAAGTATTTCTATCCTAAACAACTATTTGTGTTTATGATTGAGCTTTCAAGGAAAAAAGTATTGGTCTCAATTGTGCTCCTCTAGAATACAAGTTAGGGGGGAAGGTGTCTCTTTTTTTGCGTGGAGGGGTTAGTGTTGCAATATTTACTTCAATTTTACAAGGCAAACTGGAAAAGAAAAAAAAAGGAAAATTATTTGCTGTTTCTGAGTCATGTTTCTAGAGTATTTCTGCTTTCTTGTAACTACTTGATTTTTCTAGCTGATACTTTTCAGACCATTTGTTTATGGCATATATACTCTAGCACTATTGGTGAGCTCCTAAAACAAACAGAAAGGCCTTTTGAAAGTGTAGAAGTTTCTCCCACCATCCATGGTTGTTCTACTCTGTTCCAACAGCAAAGGGTCCATTTTTAGCTCTGTGGGCTGAAAATCCCAGCATGGCAGACACATTTGCTACAGGACATTGCAGAAGTCTCCAAAGGCTCATGGCAGTGTCTTACACCGTGTGTCTCAAAAAATGGGGTTATCTTCTCAGGAGCCATTATGGTTTTTCATATTAGGGATGTACTAAGTGCCCAAGAAGTACTTCAAGCAGTAGACTCCTGTCAGCCTACACAGAACTTGAAAAACAAAGATCTATGTATAGGAGACAATAATAAACCCTCAATAAGGTCAACAGTCCATATTTCAAAGACCTCTAAATCCCTGTTTAAAAAGTAAATACCATCATAGCTGTTATGTCCGCTGTTTTATACTTCCTTCAGTTAAAATCAATAATAAAAGAGAATATAAAGTTAAAGCCAGCAAATCACCATTATACCTGTGGCCTCAGGGCATCAGCTTATTGCCTCTTGTGTAGTTCATTGGCTGCTACTGGAGTGGAGCTCAGTGATATCCTGGTGACCTAGAGGCAGGGTGTGGCTGGTGTGTTTGTAGTATCAACACTGAAAAACTGATTTTCAGTGCTGGAAGACGTCATTCCTTGTTGTTGATCACAGACAACTACAGAGCTGTTGTCATGACATAATGTACAAACATGAAAAGATTGTAAAGATACAAACTCAGAAATCTTTCAGGCTAGATTTTCTCAGATTTTCTCTGTTTACTAACATCTGGTTAATACCTTGCTGCACATCGGATATTTACTACCCAGAGCATCAAAGACAAGAATGCATGTTCTCTGTTAGCATCTCTCATTTATTGAGTTTCTTCCCCACTGTTAATTTTCTTATTTCCAACATAAAATCTTTCAGTATAATTACTCCTATGTTTCATATGCAATAAGGTTTTCTCAAATTCTTTGTCTTTTAACAATCTTAATTTAAAAACTATCTACCATTCAGTTGTTCTTTAGGTAGCTGTACTTGAGTAACCTTCCTACAGTTATTTCTGTAAGTTTTAATTTGTTTTAATTCCTTTTTAAAAGAACAGACAGCGAGTAGTGAAAAATAACTGATCTATGACAAGTGTCATAGTTCTGACACTTGCCGTATTCTGGAAATATTCCCTACACCTCTGCTTTTTCTTGGTTTCTTCCCCAAAGTAAAGTATTGAAACAGCATCCAAGAGATTACTCCCTTATTGTTTCTACCCTGGCCAAATCCTGTGGTATCTAGACCAAGATGTATTTTGGCTATTGTTCAGATAAGCCTTTGCATTCTTCAATACTTTAGTGAAGGGCATTTCTAAAACATCTGAGGTTTAACCAGCATTAGCACTGAGCTAAGGATGATTTCTAGGAAGGGCAGATCCCAGGGAAATGACGGCAACAGTCCCATCACTGGCCTCAGATGTGAGCACGCAAAGTAGGGACAGACAGCTGGGCCCAGTACTCTGCTGTAGGGAGGGAGTGGCAACAGATTTAGTGGGGTGAAGCAGGTTTGCTGTAGTGTTATGTCTCTGGCCATGCTGTTCTCAGAGGTTTTTGCTCTCTTTTATGAAGAGCTTCTATGGAATTTTATAAGACAGGATTTCTTTTTATTGTAAAGTTGCTGGGTCATACTGCAGAACGCAGTAGAAAGTCCTATTCCTATCATGCATCTTGGTCAATTGCTTTATAACCATACAGAAATACTTTGATTGGCTGTTTAATTGCCTGCCCTTTTAAAGTCAAATATTTAGGAATACACTGAATTTCTCTAGGGCTTTTTGGGAGGTCTTGGGGTGGGCGGGGGGGCAGGGGGTGTTGGTGCTTTTTCACTTGGCCAGTTGTAACCAGGGAAGAATGCCCTTGAATAGTGAGATTTTGAATAGTGCTTTCTAGTCCTTACCCTTACACTCTTGTTTGGAGTCTCAGGAAATGTTCAGCAGATTTACTGAGACATTTAACTGAGTGTTTGTGATGGTTGACCAGTTCTGGACGACACAGCTGAGAGCTTATATTACTGATGGTTTTATATGAGGCTGACAAATTAGGCATCTAATAGACAGGTGCAATAAATGTACAGTGAAACCTGCAAGTGTTGGAAATATTTGCAGTGAAATTCTGACCTAGCAACCGACATAATGTCTGCAAAAAGTTCAGCAATTTCTTTTTTTTGGCTAGTTTCTCCTCTCACTGGTTTAATTAAGCACTCTGTTTTGAAGTTTAACCTGACAAGATTGTATTGAGATGGTGATAGATGATAATCGTATTCAAATTCTGTCTGTAAAATATTTGATTCAATTTACCTCTAAATTGCAACTGACAAGTCTAGAGGTAAGTGACATAAATCCCCAAAAATGTTTTAGTCAAAAATGCACCTAGGGAATCAAGTGTAGTCACAAAATGAGATCAGATTGTATTAAAAACTGCAACATAAATTTTGCAACATAATCTTCTATTGCAGATTTAATGAAACCTTGTTTTGGTTATTCAGAAATAAAGTCTTTTGATACATGTATTTAAGAGCAGGTTTATTTGAAAATTACCTGTTAAATAAGGAGAATTCTGCCTAAAGTTTATAACTGTTTTCTAGAATTTGTAGCTTTTCTACATCTGGTCAGCCCAAAGTGATTAAGTTTTTTTTAATGATCACAGTATTTTGAACTCTTTAATATTTCATTTGCAAATTTCTGTAAAATTTGGGCTATTTAAATAGTTGCATTGTCTTGTAAGAGAGTAGCACCCTTACAGTATTGTTGCATTTATCAAAACAGTGAAATGCACCATTGAATGCAATCCCCTTGTCATTGAATTTGGTCTGGTGTCTATAATCATATAATTGTCTAATAATTCTTCCATTGATGCTTTTTTGCTTCCACAATCTAAGTTACATTTTTTATTTGTAAAGGGCCCATAGGTTACCTTCCTTCCCTTCCCTTTCTTCTCTTCCTCCTTAGTCTTTTCTCCTTTGTTTTCTTTCAAGCTTAGTTTGTGGAATATCCAAAGAATTAAGCATGTTTTTAATGCTTTCTTAAAAAATAAAATGACCTAGTAGTTTGGGAATGTTCCATTTGTGACAGTTTCTCTTTTTATCCACTATTCATTACAACTTTGCCTAATGCAAATAGCAATTCAGAGAGAAAAACATACAATAGGTAATTTGAGACACTTCCATTTTTTTTGTAAAGTCAGTACCAGTGAAGGGCTGAAGCAGTAGATCCTGGTGCCAGTGGTCCCTTCTTTACCAGCAGATGCATTTAGAAATGATTAGTAGTTCTGTGCCAAGCCTATTTATAACTCAGGCATGGATTGTTTTTATGCTTCCAAGGAGATAGTAGTACTTAGTTGTGTTCCATAATCCTGCGTGTCCAGGGCAGATATATTTTATACCTAGACAGGTAACTTTTCTTTGCTGTGAGAGGCAATTCCCAGTTCTGTCGAGATAAGCACCAGTACCCTCCTATGTAAACCACCCACAAAGACATTTACTATATCTATTTAGCATGCCTGTAAGTTAAACATTGGCACTTTGCATGCTTATTTGCAACAAAAGTTAGTTTAAAAAAGAGAGGCATTGAACCTGAAAAGAAGCCCTCTCTCCAGAGGGAGAAAGAGAAGGGCAAAAGATCAGTAGGTGAAAAGATCTAGAATGACACAAGGTGCTGTTGCTGTGGGCAACATTTTTGAAAGATGCCTCAGTGGCACAAATACCAAAGACCAGTTTTGATTTTGAGCTTATAAGTACATAGAATTATTTTAAACCAATAGCCTACGTGAAATTACTGTCACTGCAATCAGGATTTTAAAAGGGCCATTGCTTGGTTAAAATAGAATCAGCAGTGTACCTGTTCTTAGAGATTAGTTTCCTTGTTTTCATTTGAGCTTTGAATTTCCTTCTCTGGTGAAAAATGTCATGCCATTTGCCCTGGAGATTTTCCTGCGGTTGGGTTTTCCTCCAAATTCTGCTGCTACAACAGTGTTTTCTTAGGCAGAATAAACAAATGTTGGAGACAGGAAAAGAACATACCTATTTTTGCTGTATCCCCAGCAGATATCAGGAGTGCTGCCAGCCATCCCCAGAAGTCTTCCCTACTCACTGCAGCACACACATCTAGTGTGCAGATGTGAGTGTAATACACAGCTGATATAGCACTGGATCACACTGATGGCAAAATGGGTGTGCCAGATCCCTGGAAGCAGATGGCTCATAGACCTGAAGATTATACGGTTAGATGTATAGACTGGCTGTGGGAACAGAATAATTATGTATTATGTATGTTCTCTTTCAGTTTTGGGTTTGGGTTGTTTTTTCAATTTTTGTAGACTTCGGTACTTGTATTTTAACTAATAGAATTAATTGTGTGAAGAAAGTGACTCAATCCCAAGAACAGAAGCTGTGTATGTCCGACTTCCATTCCAGTTGTGCAGGACAAAAGGGCTTCTTGTCATTCATTTGGGTATCTGAACTTGTTATCGTGCTTATCAGTGAAGTCTCTGATGTTCTGAGGTTCATGAATCACTTTCCAAGTTTGACATCAATAGTCAAATAGGAACACTTTTCTCTTCACAACTTTTCCCCTCAGAATCTGCAGCTGCTTAAGGAGCACACATCATTGGGAAATGCTCCATTCCTTTCATATGCATCTAGATATCTAAGAGGTGTCACGTTTATATTCTAGATTTCTCCTTCTCTAAAAAGGGAAGGCGGGGGTCTTCAGAAGTCTTTCTAATACTGTTGAATATTTCTGTCAGAACTGTTTAAATAATCAAAGAAAGAAATTCTGCCAAGGTAACTTTACTGGTGACTGAGCTTTTTTATTAAACCAGTATTTTGCATGAACCTCATCTGGGTTGATGATTTCTTTTCCCTACTCTCTCTTCTTTCTTCAAAGCATTTCAATAAGGGTATCTTCTGTCAGGGCACAAGAGATCCTTGTGTTGTGATGTCTGTCAGATATTAGTGATGAAAACAAAACAAGTACAGGAATCTGAGTGCTGAAATTTCAGTTGATTCCACTATAGTAGCTAAGAGCATGCCCTGGGAAGGCAGTCCTCCAGTGTGAAAGGGGGAAGGTAGGAGTCAGTGGAGATGCGGAAGAGAGAATTACTTTTTTGTCAAACACTCATGTCAGTTCACCACAGAAATCCCTTAAGTGCAAGTGTACAACCTTACCTTTCCAAATCTCACATTAAGAAGGAAAAACCCAGAGGGCCTTCTGCTTGGAAAACCTACCACATCCATGGATTTCACCCCTTTTTAATTTTCAGGCCTCTCCATTTTTTTCCAGTGGTCTGTGGCCTCCTGCACAGCCTGAGATCCTGCAGTGGCAGCAGCCTCCTCTTGCAGAGCTGCTCCAGCACTAGGCAGAAGCTGGCCAGGGCAGGTTTGAGGAGATGATGTGGAGGTCTCACCTCTGAGGAGGAGGCATAGCACATCTTGTAGCAGGTCGATATCGTGGTGAATTTTTGCACAGTGTCGGAAAGACACGTACCCTGAGAGTAGATGGTGATATGATGGTGAAGTTGTTCATGAAAGCAATTTCCCAGCAACACAGAAGATGCTGGGCTGCACTGAATATTCGCAGAAGAAATTGCTTATTTATAGGTATTTATGTTTGCTGGAAGACAGATATTGCACTGATAAGTTTTTTCTTCATCACAGGGGTTGGGTACAGAAATAATAAATGCACGTTATTTCACATGATGTTGAAAATAGGATCATTTGTGTTCAAATCATAACAAAGAGGGAAAAAAAATCTAACCAGAAACAGAACACCTTGTCTTTGCCCATGGAAAAATTTTCACAGTAAAGTATTGAACAAAAGGCCTTCAAACTTCCTGGGGAAACTCTTGTTTTCCAGAGGCTTTTTGATATTTCCTGCTCTTTATTTAATGAAAGAGCTTGAATTTAACGACAGGTGCAGACTGAATCTCTTGTTCTTGGAGTCTTTTTCACTGATGTCAATAGTTAGCAGACTGCAGAAAAAAACCAAACCAAACCAAACCAACCAAAACAAACAAACAAACAAACAAAACCACCCCAAAACCACAAACACAACGCCCCCCCCCCAAAAAAAAAAAACACACCCAAAAAACACCCCAACCCTTTAATTCTTTCCTCATGTCCTTTAAGTTCAGACACTTTGGTAAAAAGAAAAGTAAACTCATATAGTTTAAGTAAGCTTTTTAAAAAATCAATATTTTCAACAAGCTGGGTTAATTTCTGTGTCACCTGACTTTCTAAACAGACCAGTAGTCATTAAGAATGACCTTTATTTCTATTAGTATGCTTTCATTCAATAGCTGAGTCTAGGGCCATTATCTGGCTGAGTGGCATGAAAATTATGTGGTTCAGCTGTTCCTTAATAGAAGATTTATCTGACAAATACTTTCCTAAAGTAGCATTCCATCATCAGTGCCACTCCCTCAGGTGCCATTTTATCAGGAAGTATCACTATGAGAAGAAGGAATAAGACCCTCTCCTTCTACTGACACACAAGCAAACCAGTGGGTGAAAAGGCCCAGAAGGAAACATTCTCTCAGCACAGCACAGGGCTGCCATTGAGGCATTAGCCAGTGCTTGGTATAGTTCAGCCTGTATTAGCACTATGGCAGCTATATTCAATTCTGATTTTAACAAAATGAGCTAGACCTCTCTCACACAGAATTTTTGCATTTGGTATTTTTGGAGTTCCTGTTTGTCTGCTATGGGGGAAAGTTCAGATAATTTTCCAGTAAGTTATTATTGCTCATCAGTTTTTATTCCTGATGAATGGGGATGCTTCAGACCATAAATCTTTGACTGGTCCAGGCTAAGTGTTGCCACTCCTGGGCTTCCAGCCAGCATAATTTTGTAGGGAGAAATTATACAACTTGATGAGAAAGAAGTAAATAGTCCTGTGTTAGCAGCTATTTGAAATAGCAGCTGTTTAAGGCTATGCAGCAACAGGGGATATTAGCAATATTACTGGGCCAACCGTAGGTGGTTACCATATGCACATATTGCCACACGCTGTGCCCTATTTGTCTGATGTGAAACTTTTCATTTACTGGTAAATGTGGTGCTGATATTTATGGTGGTCACTGCTGAAGTACTTGAACAGATTCTGGTAATCTGTCTCTGTGCAGAATGGCTATGGGATATGGGTAAGGAGGAGGTGCTTAGCCTGTCATATTTTGTACCCGTCAGGATCACAGCTGTGTCCCCCGCTCTTAATACCAATATAGAGAACTGAGTTTTTGCAGTTTGTCTGCATGGACCCACACACAGGTCTGGGTGTGATGGGGTTGGAGGGCGAGCTGAGTGTCCATGTCATGACCATATGCTCAAATATCTGTGAGAAAAGTAAATGAAAGTGGCACAAACATGTTTGCAGGTCTCACAAGGACAGCAAGTGGAAGAGCTGCTGCAGGTTTTCATTCCTACACCTTCATTCTTATTTATGGCAAAGAAACTAAAATAAGACCAGTTGTTTATTTTCACTTTTCCTCCCAGACCCACCTATCTTGTTGCCATTTTATCCCCCAGTCACTAATGCAAGCTGCAGGATATAGTGAGCCCTGATCCAGCAACTCTAAGGACAGCTAGATCTAAAAACTCCTTAATTTAAAAAGCTTGGATCTGTGTTTTCCCAAGAAATTATAATGTTGTTTTTTCCTTTTACTCCAAGTAGATGTGTGATGAGAGGTAAAATGTAAACAGCTTAATTTAAAGGGAATATCTTAAGTTATTTTAAAGATAATTTAAAAAAAAAGTTAGAATTAATTTTTCTGTCCCTCTAGGGCTTGTACATAATACTTAAATTTTCTTCACTGGTGCAGGAATAGAAAAAGAGCAATAACAAATTTTATACATGTTGAAAAGATAAAGGAAAACAAGACAGTATGTTTCCTCAGAAATGTATTGCAGCCCAAAAGTTTTCTTTTCTCATTTGTTTGGAAATTTATACCTTTCCATTAGTAATTAATGCAACCTTACTAAACAGTATAATGTGCTGAGCATGCATAAGACATAAGAATATAAAACCAAGTTAAGCAGGGGATTACGATTTTCTAAGCTAATTTATTTTTTTAAATTAAGATTAGTAGTGGTTTGGGTCTCCCTAAATTCAGTTCTCTGACATTTTAAACTTGCAGAAATAGCCATTTTATTTTTCTTTGTATGAAATCAATGCTTCTTTCAAAAATAACCACATGTACTTGGACTTAGTCTCCTGAATTATCCTTTGCTTCAGAGAGACTACATATTTTATTAAAACAGTGGCATTTTCATAAAGCAAAACATTTGCCCTAGCATCTGCTTAAAAGAATAATGAGAGAAATATACAAATTTAATAAGGACACGAACCTTTTCTTTGGCAGCATAAGGTAGCGTGAAACCTGGCCTTTTAGATCAGAAATTATTTTTGGCCTCTGGAAATAGGGACCATCTTCTCTTAGACCCGTTTGCAGCTGCTGGGTTAACCCAGCTCTTCCAGGAGTGCTGCCCACTCTCTGCCTGCTCGTCACCAGTGCATTTACCCTGGCTGCTCACTTGCCTGCCTGGGAACCAGCCAAGCCCAAACGCTTTCCTGACCTGTCTGCGCAGCCATCTGGAAGGGGGCAGATGCCATTATTCAAAAGTACTTTGGTGGATGGCTTTAGGGGCATGAAAAGCTCCCAGCAGGAACAGGGACTCTGCCACGTGGTTGGTAAAGCATCTGTCCTTGAAGAAAATCCTGCCTGTCTCGGGCAACAAGCATAGGATATGTATGAAAAATGAAGCGGAATACAGTGTCTGCGATGGTGCCATGGCGTTTTTTGCACCTTGAGCAACAGAGTTTCTCTCCCCTATGCCTCTTACCCTGCACGAAGGACAACCTCTTCCCATGTCTTGGTAGTCTTGCATTGGAAAGCATTTCACAAAGGGAGGGATGAAAATCGATAAGGAAGGCAAAAAGTCAGAGCAAATGCAGTATGTGGGAGGAGAGATTGTCAGTTCCATGTCTTTAAGTAAATGCTGGGGGAAGAAAAGGTCTTTCCTGCATGACCCTGACTGCTATCTTGGAGCATAAGGTGGAGTGCTTAATTCTGTCTACAGCCTTGCTCTTTCACTGCCTTTCCTGTGGTACCTGTGGATATGTCTGCTAATGGTGGCAGTGATGACAGTTGTTAACTGGACAATGTTTTGACACTGCCAAATCCTTTCGCATAGGTCACGGTCTGCCTGGTGGTAAATGGCAGTTGAAAAGCTCTGTGTAACACATTAACAAATTCTTTTGCTGTCCAGACCTCTGAAGTATTTTAAAAGCCTTGTTTGAAAGCTCAAGCTTTTCTGCTTCACAGCCCATTTTTTTGTTTCTTGTCTCATGGTAATGAATTAACTCTCAGTAGGAGTTACACCCCAGTGAAATGGTAGGCAGGGGTCATACAGGGTGTGACCTTTGTAGGAAAGGTGAGACTCCTTCCTGTGAAGCTCTCATGAAGTTGGCTTTGGAATATTTACCAACCACCCATCTCACAGGCAACAGCAGGATTTGGGCCTGTCTTGTGGGCCTGTGAATAATAAGCTGTAAAGGCATTGATCTCAGTGGAGCTATTAATTGATACTGGTGTAACAAAAACATCATTGGCCCTAAATGTTATGGAAAGATGACAACCAACAGACTGGACAGATCTGTTTCTCAGTGATCTCTCAAGGCTGGGGAGGTACCCAATCTGTCCATGCTGCTTTGGGCCGTCTGAGCTTCCTTTGAAAATTTAGATTTATATTTAAGTTGCATTCAGTTTTTATTCATATTGGCTTTGAATAGGTTTCATGTCTTTTTTTTTTCCTTTTTTTTTTTTCTCTTTTCCTGCAGTAATAGTAAAAATCTGTTTCTCTTCCCTAACTATGTGCAGGCTGGCATGGCTTTGACTTACGATCCAACAGCTGCTATACAGAATGGGTAAGAAATGCATGTTTTCTTATGTCTTTTTTTTTAATTATTTTGAATGTCATCTTCTGTTTTCTCTTTCTGTAGTGAAACTTTTTGAAAAGCAAATCCAGTCAGTCATATTTTATCTGAAACATATAATGCTATATTGTCAAGTCTTTAAGTTTTCCTTTTCTTTTTATGCCTTCTTGTTTGCAATATTCATTTGAATGGGAAGTTGTTTTTCCTAATAGTTTCCATCTCTATTTGGCAAATGTTAGTAGATGTCTTTTTAATCTCTCTCTGTCATGAAGTGGAAACCAGTAAAGTTTCCCTTTACTGACTTGGCTTTTGTTAAAATAATCATTGAAGATTCCAACATATTTTGAAAAATAGAGCTGTTACTTCATCTGGGGTTCTTTCTGCAGGCTGGCTGCCTTCCATGGCATTGTCTGAATAAAAATGCCAGATAGGGAGAAAGCCTTAAATTAGTGTGTAAGCAGATGGGATTTAAGGGTAAAATTCTGAGCAACCTTCTTCTTTATTTCTCAGCTACCATTTGCTGACACAAGGAATTGCAATTTTTTCTCAAATTTAGCAGTGAAATTACATCAACATATTATTTACCTGCATGATTACATTTCCAATTATTTCATAAACTAGAAAACCTACCCTTGAAATTTATCTCTCTTTTCAGCTAGGTTAACAACAATTTGAAAAAAGGCAGAAAGTTCAGCCCTGAAGTTTTTGGCAGTCTCTCTTTGATCAGAGAGATGTATGATATGATTATCAAAATTCCATGCATACTCCCACCTGTGTTCTCCAGGTGAAGGGGAGAATTTATTGATATAAATAAGAATGGGTTTATTTGTTAAATATTTGTTAGGGCACTACTAGTTGAAGGATTTAGGAAAAAAACCCAAACATTCCCAGTAGTTTAACAAAACCAGAAGTAATATTTGGTCTATTTTGCTTAATTTTCTTTTACAAGCAGTAATTTTGTAGGACTTACGATATTCCTGTATTGCAGAGGAAGAGGCCAAACTCAGAAGAATAGAGAGCTTGTTTGTAGTTGTGATTTCAGAATTCTCTGCTTCTGTTTCCCTGTTTTAACCTCCAAATGAGTCATTCTTCTCTATTGTCTTTTCAGCTGGTAAAACTTTATAATCTATAAATAAAAAACATCACTGGTTCATAATCCACCAATGTTTCATGTGGACAACTGGCTTTTTTATATATATATAAATTCCTGCATGTCAGTTGTATGAGTGTTTTGTAGTTTAAATAATTCATTGAGACTAATATATTTTTTATTCAAGAATAATTCTTTTGAAGTTATGAAAGTTATCTCACTATCAGACATTATTTATATCAAAGATCACTCATGGTGTTCAGGCTGCTCAGGTGGTTTGGTCACTCAGTTGTTTGAACATGTTGTCACTGATCATTGGGTAAAGAAATTGTACCCAATGGAGAATTTCCGTTCTGCAGTTTTTTAAATATTCTTCTATTTTTAAGGCAAGAAATTAATTAAATTACAGCGGCCTATATCTCTCTAAGAGTGACAACTAATTACTACTTTGACTTATGTCTTTTTTCCAATGTGTCAAAATATTTTCAGTTTTGTCAGGACTAAACTATCATTCAAAATGCTCTTGTAGTGAGATCTTGATTGTGTCCAGTATCCTAAGGATCACCAGGCCCCTTTTGGCTGAACAGGATTTTTTTAATCTCCCCAGACATTCACACAGTAATCTCTACATATCCTGTAGTTTTAAAGTTTTTCTGGTTTTCATAAGCCTCTTTACCTGCAAGTACAGTGAAACTCTAGCTCAGGAGTTTTATTTTAGTAAAGTCTGGGAGGACCTTGCTGCTTTGCTTGTGAAATGTGTAGATGTGGTCTGTTGCTCGCTGACACAACACACAGGCATCGGTGTCTGGCCATAGTGAAAGAGATTTAAAGGCTCTTAAGCTCTACAAAGTAACACAGGTTAACTCAGCAAAGGGGCATCTTCCTCACGAGGAGGGCAGTGTGGAAGTGAGCACAGAGCTGACGGTGTGCCCGCACCCACCCTGTGCAGAATACTTTGGCTGTAACGTGGGCCGAGCCACTAAGGTTTGCGTGGAGCAGTGTCACCCAAAGGTCTGTAAAACAAAGGCCTTTTCCATGTAGCATTCAGCTGGGGCCACCGTGGTGGAACTCAAGTGAACTGAGGATGTGAAGTATAAAGATACCAAGTCAAGGTGATAATTCAGAAGAGTTATGAACTACCAACAAAATTTAAAAAGAAATGTTAAATGCACATGCTGACATTTTCTGGAGTTCTTTATAAGGTTGATAGATGCATTTGGATGCATCTAAGTTGCTAAGTCTACAGAAGATTATGTGGAGGATGGAAGCTTACTAGAGAAACATGTCTCTGCAGCAGGCGTCATGGGGTGGTATTTAAAATTCACAGCTCCTTAAGAGGCGTGGGTTATATTAGGTTTTGAGTTGGGCCATAATCAAACCTCTGGGAAGAATCTGGACTCTTGTTTCCAAATGAAAAGGTAGGTTCTTATTGTTCACGGTGTCTTACTATCACTTTTATTACCATATAACTGCATATTTGCCTTGAAAATCTATAGCAGGAATGAAACAAAAGAGAGTGTGAGAGAGGCTTTCACTAAAAATGACGATGATTTTTTTCCCCACTAAGGAATAGATGATTTTCTTCTGAGTCTATTACATTGTAAAGCTTGATTCTCCATTTCATTATATTGTTTTTATGCCCGTGTAGCTCTCTTTAAGCATCCAGTGGAGTTACATCAGCATAAAACTGGTATAATGGAGTGGAGAATCCAGCCCATAGTGTACCATAGCACTGCAATATGAGGTACTGAAGATACGGTAAGCACACCCTTCACCAGATAAGATCTTCTCACTTGGCAACCACTCTGCCTTTTGTTTTGTTTTGTTTTATAATCAGCCTTTTCTGAATTGTGTTTACAAAGTACTCAGGTTTTATTTGGAGGAGTGGTGTGCCCATTGTAATATGCAAAAATGTGTAAAATATGTAAAATTTTTCAATTTGTGGCATTAACATTTTTAGTAGTTTTACGCAGTCATACAAGGAACAGGATAGAGCTCTTTTGTACTTGCACTGCAAGGAAGCTCATTTAAAATGTTCCTGAGGCTGGAGTCCTCCTGGCCATTTGACTAAGATTGCAATGTACTGTATCAGTTTAGTATCTCATATCTGGGGGACAATTTTGTGCATTTGCTGGCCAATGGGCTCAATATTCAGATAGGTTTTTTCCAACTCCAACATCTGACTGTGTGCCTTGTTGCAACAGAAAATTGCTGCCTTGATAATGCTTGGTAATACTCTTACATTATGTGAGCCCCAGGATACTATTTATGAATCTAACATTTTCAGTACTGCCCGCAGGCACGAGGCATGAGCAAATGGTGTTTATTGCAGCGCAAATAGGATCTTGCTCTTGTGCAGATTCTGGAAGCTTGCACATTCCCCAATAGAATGGGAACCATATGGATTTTTTTTTCCCACTTTTTGGCAGGGAAAAAGTGACCAGACACTGCAGATAATGCAGTCCCCAAATGCAAAGGGAGGGTTGGTGTAGCAGGGCTGTATGTGCTTTGTCTGTTAAGCAACAGAAACTGTTGTTAAAGCACTGCCTCTGTGTGCCTGATGATGTACTGGAAATATGCTTCTTTCAACATCGCTTAAAAAAGCGTTCTTTTGAGCCCCTTATAAACCCCCCTTCAGGAACATCCAGGAGCATCTGTTTGCCTACTAGTGATGAGTTTCCCCTTTGCTTATGGAATCTAGGCATGCTAAAAGAGTCTGTTTTTAATACAGGGGTGATGTCCATTTTGCCTTGCCTCTGCCACCTGCATGCTTGTGCTCCTAGCATTGCAGTTGCAGTTGAGAAGCAGGGGGACTGTCTTGCACCTGCAGAAAACTGCACAGACCAATGTAAGGATGCAAACTGCGTTTGCAGAAAATGCAGCTGGGCCTTCTGAAGATTTCTCCTTAGAGCTCACAGGTCAACCACACACCACAAAGCTTACAGCTCTCATGATACCTAGTGCACAGTACTAGATACTCTGTGCATTTTAATGCCAGGAAACTCGGAGGCATAATTTAGTATATCTAAAACAAGTCAAAGCCAGTATAATTCATATCTCTTTCCACTCCTCTTTCTGATGTAGATATTCTGATGACTGAGAGTCCTGTATTTCCTTGAATGAACTTAAAACATGCATCTTCCACCTCATTTCACCTCTCCCTAAGTCTAAAGAAAACAAAGAAGGGAAAGACTGAATATAGCAAGGTCCTCAGCTGCAAATCTTCTTATTGTGCTGTAGGGCTTGTGCCAGAACACGCCACTCTGGTTTTGTGCTTTTGTTCCCCTTGTATCTTAATAGATCCCCAGCATGTCACTTATTCCAATTACATATGAGGATATTAGCTCATTTGTATGTAAAGGGAATTTAGGGAGATGCCTTGGTGTCCCATGGGTGAGGATGTGTTGAGCCCTCTTTGTCGATGAGCCCTGCCCTGGCCTCAAATGGCTCCAGCAGTGTGGCAGGTTGAGCATCCCATACCTGAGAGTGGCTCTCCTTGAGTCCATCCCCAGCAAGGACACCTCTATTCTCACCACACCACTGTACTTCACATATGGCAGAGATATCCACATCCTTTATTATTAGATCCTTTTGGCCACAAGTGGCGCTGAGGAAAGAAGACAAGCCTTTGTCTCTTGATATAAGATGGTTTCTTTGCAGCCTGTCGCAGTGACTGTTACACTTGATTTTTTTATTATTATTATTAAAATTGAAATATATGAACTGGATTTTCATGCGTTGTCATTTGCAGCATCAGAGTTTCTTCCTTTCTCTTCCTTGATGCCCTTGGCCATGAATTTTCCCAATCCAGCTGAGTGTCCTGGTAGTATGTTTTATTTGATGCTTATTTGAGAGCATTCCAAACGGCGACAGATAAATGGTATTGGCAGGGCTGTTGGAAGGGCTGTATTTTCCACATTACCGTAGTATATATTCTACAGGCTTGTGTACTGTTCAGATAAATGCATCTCTAAGCTGAAACTGAAATGGCAAGCTGTCTGTCAAATTCTTGGCTTAGCACACATTTTCTGTAAATTTGTTAGTATTCGCTGGGATTTATTGGAGAGTTTATTCCAAAGAGTCAGCCCTTCTTCCAAATGGAAAGTTGTTTCTTCCCTGTACTTGTCTTGTCTTTGTCCAAGTGGTTCATATGTGGTTATGAGTATGAGTCCAGAATCAGTGCCAGGTTTATGAAAAGAATGAGAAAAGAACGAACAAAAATCTGTGGTTTTCTCAGAAGAGATTTGGCTTTATATTATCTTCTAGTTTAAGAGGTTTGTATGTATTTCTATACATTACACATTTTACCCACAGACTAAATTCTGCCATTGACTATTTTCATTTGATGCACACAACATTTCTTAGTTGATCTACTTAGCAAGAGCATGGCCCAAGTGTTTTCTGGTTAACATTGATCTGGATGCAGGAGTGGCCTGTAAAAGGAGTTAGGTAACATGCAACGTGCTAGTGCCATAGATGAACCTGCCTAGTGGTGTAAAAATCTCTTCTCCCCTGATGTTGTGTGAACTTAATATTTGGTGTAAGCATGGGGATACAAATCCCTCTTAAGTTCTCATAATAGGATATATATAACATTGGGCAAAAGCACAATTTTAAAATAGTCTCTGTGTGAGCATTGTGAGGACAGATAAATGGTCCTAAAATAGCATTATATTTCTATTAAACAAAAAATCACTCAGATGCCACCTGCTGCTTTTGGCATTTTAAAATCTGATTTGGAATAGAAAGAACAAATCATTGCTTCTCTGTCTCCCTCTCCCCTCCTAACTTTGAATGTTTCCTCCCAACGTTCAAAGAGAGCAGCCTGTTTTTCCAAGGCAATTGGTTGAAGTCGGTGGTTATTTGAGCCTGCATGCAGAATGAATGCATCCAGTCTGAGCTAGACTGATTAGTACTAAATCTGTGATGCCAGGGCGATCAGGAAATAGAGCACTTGTTTAAACACCAGTAATGATTTTTTTTTTTTTTTTTTTGCATAGCTGTCATGGAAAGCTACTGTTGATTGCCTCAGAGTAGGGAAGGGGAAAAAATATAAAAAGAGAGGGAATGCAATCCACTTCACTGTTCAGAATCTTCTGTTACTTACTGGGTGCATCCTATGTGAGAAAGAGCTACATGAGGTTTAAATCATACAAAAGAACATTGCATGTGAGTCTTTCTCTCTGAGTCCAAAATGCAGGCATTTAGACAACTGTAAAACCACAAACATTCTTTTTTAAAGCAATTTTATTGCTCTGACTTACAGTTAAAACTGCAGAAAGGGCAAATGCAAAAATCTGTACAAGCACACACATATTAAGTACAAACACAATCCAGCACTAGTGATGATATTTCCAAGTGATAATTTTATCAATAATCATTAACCCACAGGGAAGGAGAAAGAATATAACATTTATTACCGTCAAGCAAGAGATGGTGCAGCTTCTGTTCATGGCATGCAACAGTGGAAATAAAACCAACTAAATCTGAGATTTTCAGTGCTGCCTGGGGCATTTAGCCTCATAATTCCTGATACATTTCACCAGAAAAAAGGGGATTTTGCTCTCTGCCTAGATGAATACGAAAATTTCAGCCAGAGTTTTTGTAGCTACCCCTTAATAAAATAATTCAGGCATGTATATAGAATGTGTTATTCTCAGCACTGAAGCACTAGGATATGAAAAGAAAACAGTACCCTGTGTAAAAATGAAGTCAGTAATGTTGTCTTCAATAGCATGTAAGAAATTTCCTTTCACTAGCTAGTGCCCAGGAAAATCAGCTGTCTTTGCATTTCAGATAATTGCTTCTTATATCGTGAAGCTCTATATTTGTGCTAGTTGAAGTGAAAAAAAACTATGCTTTGTGTAAATATTCCTCCTCCTTTCCATTTTCAAGATTTGCTCAATGGAGCCATCACATCTTTTTTTATTGTGGTTTTGGAAATAGATGGACATAATTACCTGGGTAGACACTTTTTGTCTTTTCCCAGGAGGAAGTGAATTATTTGGTCAGAGCCTAAGTAGTCAAAAGGTTCAAAAAATCTCGCTTTTGTTCTTTGTTTGCAGATTTTATTCCTCACCGTACAGTATTCCAACAAACCGCATGATTCCACAGACATCAATCACGCCATTCATTGCTGCTTCCCCTGTCTCCACATATCAGGTACGTCAGATATGCACTTGTCTACTGTGTTTCCCAGTTAATTATGTTTTGGATGTGGATGAAGGCAGAAAATTGTGTGAGTGCTTGCACTCTTGAGTAATGTTCAGGTATCATTGGGTAGAGTTTGAGTGTCTCCTGCATTCTTTACAGCAGTAATGAAAGCCACTGTAATTCTTAATTTCAGTCAGCTTCTCTGATAAACAGCATTTTGCTTAATTTCAAATTGACACCAGAAGCTTCCCATTCTTATTGAACTGTTTCCTCATTTTGGCTCCCCTTTATTAGCCAAAATTTTTAAAGTAGTTTTTTTGGGTTTTGGTTTTTTTTGTTTGTTTGTTTTGTTTGGGGTTTTTCTTGTGGGTTTTTTGTGCAGTTTTTTTGGGTTTTGTTTGTTTGTTTGTTTGGTTTGTTTGGTTGGTTTTTGTTTGGTTTTTTGGTTTCTGTTTTGGTTTTTTGTTTTTGTTTTTGTTTGGGTTTTTGTTTGTTTGTTTGTTTAATTTATGTTTATGCAATTAAATTGGCTGCATTATACTTTGACCTTTTGACCTCAGCTGTATTTTTTTCCAGTAACTGCATCCTTTAAAAGTACTAATTTTTATTAAATAATCTCTGACAAATTACTTGAGAATGAGCATCCTCAGATCATTTTTTAGTCTGCTACATGCCATGTCATTCACAATTTCTCTTTTCAGTATATCTCTCTCAGATCTCCACTGGGAAATTATTGTCTTGTTTTGGCTTTCTGAGATGGAAGTCAAAACCAGATTGCATATTTTTATTATTAGCCATTGTCTGGGAACTTATCACTTCACAGAAGCTGGTCATTGACTATACATTTTCCAATTTTAGTTATTTCTCTCCTGTGCCATCAGTGCTTTTCCAACCCTGAGTCTAACCTGAAATAAGTTATCCAAACTTTCTAAGCTGCATGGTGGGTTGTTCTTAATGTTAGGTTTGCTTTGTTGGGGTTGAGGGGTTGCAGGTGGTCTGGTACTACTTACAGATAATTCTGGGGAGTTACTCAACTTTAAACTTTATCTTCCAAGATAAATGATTCCTGTAATTTTCTTTTATCTTTGTTTTATTTTATTTTAGCTGACAATGTAGCACTTGCCAAACAAAAGTTGTATTGATGAGGTAAATTCAGTAAATTTCAGTAATGGCAGCACCAAAGAAGAGTCAATGCCAGAGATAAACAAGTGCAGCTCACACACAATTTTCTTGGTAGCAAAGCTGGCTTAAGAGCCATACTACTTCCCATTCAGGCCACTGACTTCAGGCCACCCAGCCACTTACTTTCATCAGTGCTCCACAGTTCACAGTTGCTCCACTTTTCCCATTCTGGTTTGAACCATTGCATCAATTTGTGGTTTCATGTGTTTGCAGCAAAACCATTCATTTTTGTTTTTTATTAACCCCTATCATTTTCCTTAGATAGTTTGCAGTGTAAGCCCAAAGACATTTGCCCTGGCCTGGTGATGGAGCTGCAGTGATGCAAGAGTGGGAGCAATGAGCAGCAGCAAGCTGTGGCAGCTCTAGTGTGTTTTAGCTCCTGGGGATTCACAGCAGAAAATGTTGTAGTAGAAGTGTGTTTGCATGTGGGTGTGCTGGTTTTGGTTCTAAAGATGTTTTGCTGAACTTGCTTATTCAACAAAAAATAGACTTTCATAAACATATACAAATGTTGGAGCACACTGTTATACAATTAATTCTCAACACTGTCTTCATGAACAAAATCGCAGGGCATCTGGAGAAGTGGGACCTTTCAGCTTTCTCCTTTTTATTCCTGGTCGTGCTCAGTTTGAGGTGCTACACACCCATCTTTGTGACAACAAGTGAGGTGTCCTCTGATGGCTCTAGCACACCTACATCTTTTGTGTGCTTGTGTGTTGTGGTGCCCAGACTGATGCAAAAGGAAGCTAAAATACAGAATTCTTGGGACTGAGCCTGAGTTCTGATAGCACATGGGCCACTCACACATAGCACAAAAAAGAGTTATGGCTCAGAGATGCCACCACAAATATGCAAACAGGTGTTTAATTCTTAGTAAAATTGTTATATCCTTGAAATATGGCAGTCATAAGGCAGAACAACAAGGAAAGTCTTTAGTGATGCAAATGGCGTTCTGGTGGGAATAGACCCCAGGATGCTGAAGCTAAGAATGATCATGAAACTAAGAAGGTGCAGACTTCTTAAGCCAGCTTTGCCGTGAAAGCTTTCAATTAGAAGAATTTTCAAAAACTCTGAATTAGATCTGCAGTTCTCACTGGAAACAGAATAAGTCATTCTGGGTTCTCTGAAAATGTTATACCTTTAAAACTTCATACAGATACTTTTGAAAATAAACTTTGAACATTTTATGTCTCCTGCACTGTCGGTTGGATGACATGTTCATGATTATATTGATGGATGAAAGCAAACAATGCAAATGAAAAAATAGGACAACATGGAATATTGAAGACTGCTTTATGAGATAAAATGTTGTGATTCATAGAAGTGGTGCAATCACTCAGACTTCTGACTTTGGTGGAAAACATTATCAAATGAAATTTGAAAGCTTTTTCCTTTGTCAATAACCTTATGAAGCATAAATTCATTTTTGTGTTGAGTTATAAGACTTAAGTCTTTTGTAAAAATTAACACTTCAGTTGTAATAGAGAGGATATTTTCAAATAAATCTTTAAGTTTTAAACTTTTCTATGCTAATTAAAAGTATTTGATGTGCAGGTCCAGAGTACTTCATGGATGCCTCATCCGCCATATGTTATGCAACCAACAGTAAGTGGATACTTGGTTATATCTGGCTAAAAGTGCTTCCATTGTAGCCTTGTTCTGCTTGTCCAGCCACATTAAAGTCCTGGGTCATGTAAGAGCAAGAGCCCTCTGCCATAAAGATTCTGTTTCCGTAAGGAGCACCATTTGATTTAGTGGAAAGGGGAGGATGGGTGATCTGTTACCTGATTGCATTGGTTGTAAGAGAGAAACAAGTTCTGAAATGTTGCTCCTGAAGCTCTGCTTCAGGGACTGCAAGATGACTACACTCCTCTGTACTTTGAATTGCCAGGGCCAACACATGGCCGTTTCCTTATAGGCTTAGCCATCAAGAACACCCTCTGTAGTTATATTTAAATGATCCTCAGTGCCTCAGTAATGCGTTTCAGCAGTGGAAAAGCACAACTGTCTTAGAGAGTGCCTACCAAACCTGAATCTGCTTTATGAGTTGACTACTCAACTCTCTTTTTTTTTTTTCCTACTGAGTCATCTTTATAAATTTATAGCTACTTAAAGCTGCATTATGTTTCTAACCAACATTCATTAGAATTAGTGCAACTGATTTTTTGTTCACCTCACAAAAGAGTTTTGATGCACTGTGCCTAAATATTAGCAGTATACCAGGAGAAAACACCATACTGAATTCCACTATAGACAGACCACTTTAGTTGTATTACTACCTTTGATAAGTTTCTCAGGTATAGATCCACTTGACAGTGTCATTAATCAAAATTTAAATGTATGCTCCACATAATCATCAATACATTGATTTATACAAGAAGAGTAAAATTAAAATGGAGGTCTGTGGCCTAGGATTCTATGTTATTCATATTTTTGTTCAAATATTTTGACTGCACAGTAATATCAATTCTGGTGAGAGTTAGCTGTACAGAAACATGGGTATAATTACATTACATATCTGTTTAGTTGCACAAGTCTCTCATCCCAATTTGCAGTCCCCTTTCCACACCTCTCAGCTCTTTGGAGGCAAGTTCTTCAGTTCTCTCACAAGGCAGGGTCCATACTGTGGGACTGACTGGGCACCCGATTCCTACTCCTGCAGTGCTACACCTCTCTGCCTACCCTGGGGAGAAATTTCCATCTCAGTGGAGTAAAACTGTTGCTGTATTCCTTGTAGGGAGATGAAATATATTGAACAAATTTACGGTTAACATCAATCCTGTATTCTAATATTTGGATTAAATAGCAAACCACAAGAAGTCTTAGATGTGTGTATGTGATCAGTTATGAGACTTGTGGAAGCAAAAGAATCTCCAATCCTTGCAGAAAGACTCCCTTTCTGAAAGAAAAACCTAAGCACTTTACCAATCCCAGATTTTGTGTGTCTGTGTGTTTTTATTTTACTTCAGCAAAGCATTTTTCTGCAGTAGTAGGAGAGGTATTATGATGAGGTAATTGAATGTATTTACCCCTTAGTAAGGGCATGAAGAGAAAACTGTCATTTACCGTGAGTGGCACCCTCAAAATGCTGAGTTAAATTGGTTTTCATTGTCAACCAGAAAGCCAAAAAAAGGAAGTGTGATTGTAGGTGGAAAACCAGAGGGATAGTAAATAAGTGGTATACCATTTCTGTTCCAGTCTCATTGCTGTCGTGGGTTACTTCCATGTCTTTTCTGTAGCAATCCTAGCCTCTTCACTGAAAGATTTTTCCCATATGTTTCCAGAGATTATGTTCTTAAGTAAGAGGACATGAGACATTTAGTACCCGAGAAGCATAAAAGCAAAAAGGCAGAACTACCATTCCCCAGATTTCATTCAGAGATGAATTCTTTATTAGAAATGTCTGAAAACTTGTCAGAGTATTTCCACATAGAGAATTCAGGGGACTTCAGAATTAATGGTCTATTTTGAGAGAAAATAAAGAATCTGTGTTTGTGTTAAGTTTCTGTAGTTTCATGCCTAACTATAGACTCTATTCTAAGCACCTCCATACCTCAAAAGAGAAAAAGAGAAAAGATTGCAATAAAGTTGTCAGAATTAAGTATGTGAGTTTCAGTAATCCTGTGAGCTGATGAAACTGGGAACTTTTTTAATTTGGTTAGCTTTTTATTTCTTCTTGTAAGCTAGTTTTCCATGTTATTATCTAAATTGCCACCACTTTACTTCATACTATTTTATGAGGTGATTGATTGTGGCATGTGATGTCCCTCTGGACACCACTGCAGATAAATATTACATTCCCCTTGCCCCAGGAAGGAGAACATTTTGTTAAGCCTCTATTATTCTTTGTCAGTAGAGATGAACTCATACAGAAAGCACAGTTTGAATTGCTCAAACAGTGGTGGTTAATTCTTTGTTTTGATTATAAGTATCCCTAAATCATGTTACTGGATGATTAGCTTTTCATTTCCGACAGAAAGTCCTACTTGATATTTATGTATAATTTAAAATCACAAAGTGTCCCTCATAACAAAAAGATAGGCAGAACCATGCTGTAGAGGAGACAAAGGGGGTTTTTCACTCAGCGTGCTGTGCACAGACAGGGCAGTGTTTTCCCAGACTGGCAGGCTTGCTGACAGGAGGGAAGAGCTGTGCTGCACGGCGCTACCATCCTGTGTCTGCCTGTCCCTCCTCTGCCTGCCCATCTCATCTCCCTTCCCACCTGCCGCCCCGTGCAGCAAATACAAAGCTCTTTCTTCAGTGATATCCCTTGCAGTAGGTCGGCCTGCCAGACATTTTTCTCTTTTATTTCTCTTTGTATAACAATGTCAGCCACATTTTCCTCATGCGTGCGTGTGTGCATCCTGCATCCATTTACTTGGTGGATTAAAAAGCCAACTATAGTAAAAGATTGTATCTCCGGTTTCTCCTGTAGCTTTTTAACTGCAACCAGATAAACTTTTGACCCTAACAAACAAAAATTACGTATATATTAACTGGAAAATATTTGTGTATACTGATTTCCCTTCTCAGCCTTGCTTGCCTTCTTGCTTCTGTGATATCCTTAAAGACAGAAAACAACAAAAATTACATTTTCTAAGAAAATAATAGTCAGAACATTTTTTTCCTAAAAGGAGAAAGTCAGATGAAGAGTCTAGGACTCTGCAGGTATAGAACTGATATTGTAGGGTGTTGTTAATAAACAACTGCGGATACAATTTTAAAAGGGTTTTATTTTTGCTTATCAATGATTTTTGCTGGTCTTACTCCAAGCACCAGGGAGAAATAGTATCAAATAGGTTGAGATAGATTGCTGTTTTTGAATAAGGAGTATTGAAAATAAACTTCTGCTGGTGTAGTAGGTTTTCATACATGAAAACTTCTCACCTCTTAATGCTGACAGAACCTTCAGGGTTTTGAAATACAGTGTTCCTGGATCATGTGGACATGATGAAAAATCTACCTGGAGGTTCATGTGCAACTCAGACACTTTTGAAAAATGCACCCTTTGTGAATTGAACCTTCACCACTTTTTCCGACATTGATTTCACTGTGTCAAAGTCAGACTACCTAAAATTTGGCAGTCTCATTGCTTTGCCATGTGCCCTGGTCACTCTCTACAGTTTTAATGGAAGACAAGCTCCAAAAGAGTTATAACTGTGAGTTTGGATTAAAATTGGTAAAACATTTAATGCACTGATGGTAGCCCAGGCTCAGTTTAGTTAACTATATCTTTCAAAGTACAGTGCATACTCCTCCGTGTTTGAAACAAGTCTTTTATTTCATTACTGCCTCAGGATAAGGATAGATGGATAGTGGTGACAGAGTCAAAACATAAATGGGATAAGGATTATTCTGGAGACTTATAACATTTGCCATATTACTGTGTTTTTCCTGTAATCCCTGAAGGCTTTGAAAGTTATGGGAATACTTTAAAAAGATGTTTACATATCAATTCACATGTAGACAGTCTTATTTTTACTGATAAGGGCATTTGTTCAAAACATTTTGATTCAAATCTTTATTGCAAAAAAATGCAAGTACTCTTCCTCTTTAAAGGCAATATTTTTTTTAGTGAACCAACAGAAATGCACTACCCTAATACTTAATGTACACACTGGTTTTACACTTATTCTCTTTTATTTACAAGTAAAACTGTCTGTAATCACTGGGTATGCACAGATAGATATTGTTGTCAGTCTGGAATAGTTTCTACATAATAGCTGGAGAAGGAGTATGCCAGTGGCAGCAGGAAAGGGTGCAAGTACAGCAGCATATGGAAAAATGATCCAGTGATAATGTTAAAGTATGTTGGGGAGAACTTCTGTTCTGGAAGTTTCTCAAGCCCTTACAGTCCCTCAAGAAAGGTCAATGTCTTAACAAACACCCTTATTATTTTTTTTTCTGTCATCCTTCCTGTGCCCCATGGCTGAATGTAATCCGTCTGTCTTTAAAAGCATCAACAAAAACACATCTTATTTCATAAGCAGTGTAAGACTCCTAGTTTGGTGAGAAGCAAGACTAAGGACTCCAGATTCTTGCCTTTTGATTGTTGTGCATGAATGTAGTAGCATAAAAGGTACAAATTGTTCAACTGAAATGGATCAGTTTTCCTTTTCTCACTAGCAACTCTGCTGCTTTGGATAATACCCAAAATACCACAGCAGTTTCAGTGTTTTGATTCCTACGCTCTGGAACAAAGGAGTTCCTTGTACTCCAATTCACGTCCCTCTCCTAAGACGTCTTTCTCTGCCTCACGTTTATTGCTCTACCTTTTTAGTAAACAGAGCCAGGAGTCTATCTTGAGTTTGCCTGTTTGAGTGTAAGAAAACAAAATATGTCCTCTGCAGACAGTTGAGTCCTGCCTCCAAGATGAAATGTGAGAATTCAGCTAGCTGGTATGAAAAGTAAACAGGAAATAATCCTTAGAAATTGGAATCTCCAGAAAGTCTTTCAACTTTTAGCTGTGTATTTTTAAGAGATCCTTTGAACATGAACTTACTTGAACTCTTAAGGCTAAAGTGTTTAGAGGTTGAAATAACTAACAAAATACCAATGACTAAGTTCTGCTGAGCAATTTTAATTCCAGTGTTTCCCGAGGCAGAAAATCAAGGACTGCAAATTCTATAACTCTGATAATCAAGACAGTAATTGGCAATGTTCCTTTGGGGCAGGCAGGCTCACATGAGGTCACTTCTGGCTCCCTCTCACCCAGCACCCACTGTATACAGATGTTGCCTCAGTGCTACCTAAACAAGTTTTTCAGATATGAGTGAGCATGTGCTTGCTGACCTCCTTTAGTGCCAGGTGTTGTGCTGGGGAGAGTCCCAGGACAGAAAAGCAGTGCCCAAGCTCAACTAACTTAGACCTCTAAAAGAAAACAGGTGTAAGCAATTCAGCCAAGTTACATCTCCTACTCAAGTGTAGAGGTTTTAAGTTGGATTATACAATGCTTCTGGAATCATATCAAAGTGTTGCTCCAGTCCTTTGTTCTGCTCTCGTAGAAATTAATGTGAATGCCAGAAAAAGATATATTTAAGTTAGATTGCCAACATTTTTTTACACTCTGTTAGAGCCCCCTAGTGAAACTGAGCATTTTTTGTGATGGCAGCAAGACACACCACATATGGATTCACTTAGAAAACACGGACAGGAGAACCACAAATGTTTCCAGTAGACAAGCCCTTGCATTTGAGGAACTTGTGGTGTGCTGTTTTATCCTAAAAAGACTTCAGAGCTCTAGTAAAATCCTATTTTCTTTCTAATATTCTACAGATAGCATGAACACTAAATGAATAAATCATCAGTTTGTTTCAAGACATTTACATTAGTGGATAAAAACATAATATCTGTGTTTCATATAAATCTATAAACATAAATGAAAAAGATATTTGGAAAAGAAAGTGTCTGACACTAAATTTGAAAGGTTCCCCAGAGTTTTTTGAAGCCAGGAAATTCTGGTTGAGGTTATGGAATATTGATTTCATTTTAACAGAAAAGTTGCAACATTACCCATCAACCTTCATTGTCAAGAAAAATCTTAATACAACAGCTGTTTTAAAAGCAGTTTTATCAAAGGGGAATATTTTTTTAAAGATAGTTATTAATCAATAAACATTAGAGTACATTCTGTAGAAGAATGTAGTGCATTTAAAAAAAAAATCAATGTCTAATTTTGTATAAAGCCTGCATTCTGCTTTCACTTTTCCCACTCCATGTACATCACCTAAGAATATCAGCAATACTTAATTTATTTAATATTAATGTATGTAACATCTCTGTTTTCATGGAGATTTGCATTTTCATCAAGTTTTAGATTTACACAAAGTCAAAATGCTGAACACAAATCTGTAAGATTCATATGTTTTGTTTGCCATTTTGAGAAAAATTTCCTCATTTGGTGAGCACTGGTCAAGTTAGTTGTTTACCAGGTGGTAGATTAGTAAGTAGGCATTTGTAGGCACAAATGCTATTAATGATAGGCCAAGAATTAGATGAAGCAGTTTGCAGAAAGTAACAGGCTCAGCTGAGTGCTGAATTTAGCTCAACATCAGGAATTGCCCCATGTGATGCATTTTGGTTATGCATGCATATGTGTGCTGTGAGGCTGAGGCATGTGACATGTGTGTTACAGTCCTCTCAAATTTACCCTCCATCATGAGCCTTTCTCTTATTTTGTGCCTAGCATTGTCTGCTGTGTTGCAGTTGATGCTGAGGTTACCCACCCTCCACAGAGAATGCTCTGCTGGCTTACAACAAATCAGAGGATGTGCACATCGTAAGCAGGACCCCAGCTTGCTTGCAACAAAGGTGGTCATGTGGTGCAATTGCCAAACATGCAAGTTCTCTGCTGGTGGAAGGGAAAGGCAACAATTTTCGTCTGCCACAGAGAGCAAAGGGCTTTGAATGTGCTCTGTGGTCTGAGGGCACAGAGGTTTCACACTAGTTGGTGACATGGCTGGGAATGATCTCTGGGTGCCTTTCCCATGCTGGAGATGTGGTTCTCATTTCCATAGTGCAGTTCAGAATACAAGATGTTACCAGAGGACAGTTCACCAGCAGAAGGAGACCTGGATCTCCGTTCTGCCTCCCAGATTCCATCCCTACACTGCAGGAAATCAGCATTTCCATTTACAGAAGAAGCATTGGGCAGCTTTAGAGAAGGAAACAGGTTCTGGGATTCTGCAAGCCCAGAATAGGATTCTTAAAGAAAGCCTGTGATTTACAACTAGAGTAATGCCAGGGCAGCACCGTAACTGTGATAACTCTAAAATAGGATTTAAAAAGACTGGCACAACCTGTCAAAGCTGTAAAGGTGAATTCTTGTTAGTGAAGTATCAAGTCAAGTTTTAGGCTATTGACAAGATGTCCTTTTATAAACAAGTCAGTAGGAAGAAAATTTTGTATGAATCAAGGTAATCTTCAAGGTTAATTAATTCACTATTTTAAAAAATACAGTATTAATTTGGGGTTTTGTCCCAGAGGCTTCAACTGGTTTTGAAAGAAAATTCCAAATGAAAATCATGCATGCTTGTTCAGTTAAAAATGTATTCTATAGCTATATTTATCCTTGTTGCAGCTCATTTTGACCTGAGCCTGCCTTTCCTCACACTGGCTTCAAAGAATACATGTAGGCTTAGAGCATCTAGTTACAGATACTTTCTCATCTGCCACTGGTCAGCTTTTTGACCTTGGAGAAAACATCTTTCTCTCAGGCTTAGTTTCCAATTTGTCGTTTTTGAAAATACCAATCTATTTAGATTAGAAAATTGTCATACTGCTAAATAGTTTTTAGTCAAAGTTTGTGAAAAGTCTGGTGGAACAAGGGCCTATCTTGACTGATGCCTCTAAACACATCCTCACAGTGATACTATTAAGGTTAATGGTTTTTATGTTAATTATTAAAATAAACCTGTTCCAGCTATGAAAGGAAATGTTGGATCTGTTTTTTACCAGTATAAATCAAGAGTTAACTTCACTTAAGAAAATTTAATTGCATAGGTGTGAAACAGTGAGAATTAGAAGAGAATCACGCCTGCAGCAATAAGCTGATGAAGGAGACTCTGGCACCTTCTTAAGCCTTAGAACAAAAGCACTTCCATAAATTACTATTATGTTACACCAAGTGTATTCAAGGACCAATTTACATAAGTAGGGGAAACCAGCTAATCTATGTATTACTTATTATTGCATCATGATTTTTCTAGTGCAGGACTTTTGTAAAAAATTATAATAATCTACCCTAAGGAGTTAGTGATGAGTTTATAAGATTCAAAATTTCTGTATCCAGGAACCATACAGAATCACAGAATATTCTGAGTTGGAAGAGACCTACAGGGATCATCAGGTCCAGCTCTTCAGTGAATGGCCCATACGGGGATGGAGACCACAACCTTGGCATTATTAACACCATGCTCTAACCAGCTGAGCTAATCTCAGTGACATGCTACATAATCCCATGCAAACCTGATTAAATAGTTTTATTTTATGCCTCTTGATAATCCTATCAGGAGGTTTGTTTCAAAACACCTTTGCTCTGAGGCTTAGCACTCTGGTTTTGATTTCCAGCCTAAAGGTGCTCCTGTTCAGTTTGCCTCCATCTGTTCTTGGTCAAATATTCTTCCTATGTTCAGTAGCTGTTGTCCTTTCTCAGTGTTCACCGTGTTAATTTATAGACAAAAAATTTACTTGCATTTTCATTTTTAGGCTAACTGTGTTAACATCACTTTATTTGCAGTAATGTAAGGATTTTATACTTCTGGCTGCAACGATGACCCTTCTTTGGATCTATTCCACTTTGAATTCATTTTTCTGGGGCAGACAATGCTCACAGGATTCAAGCCTTTTATGCAAATAGCATTAATACTTGCTTCTCTTCTCTGAGATGACTTTGCTGCACTGTAAAATATCTTCCTTCCCTTGTGCTCATGACTGGTAATGCAGTCATCCTGAAATTTACTGATATACCTAGGTTTTCTCCTTCTTCTGCATTTCCAGCAGATGCTCCTACATAATAAAGGAAACCACATGTTAGCCTGATTGTCTTGATGAATTAGTGCCTTGGTCTGTTTAATCCAGTCCTTCCTGTATGGTAGTCTAATTTGCCACTTTACATAGTGTGCCTTACAACTTTGCAATTTCCCCAAGTGTTATTCAAGGGAATTATTAAAAACATTGGATGAGAGCAATCCTGATGGACCCTCCTACTGAAGTAGTATAGCTTGTATTTTAGCACAACTTGTTATCATTTCTGCCTTAGTTAATCCTTTATCCTCCCCAAAGTTTAGTAATTTCTGCCTGTAGTACTCCCTGAAATACTTTATTGACCTTCAAAGAGTTTAGATCTGCTGCATGTCCTTTGTTGAGAAAATAGGTCATTTTATTTTAAAAAAATGAGGTTAGCTAGATCTATCTTTGATTTATCTATGTTATATCTTCATTAATATCCTTTAATCCTGGCTGCTGGACCTGTGCTTATATATTCCAGCTCTGCAATAGAGATGATCCAGTCCTGCTTCCTCAATTCACCTTGAGTTCAGTGACTTCTCTGGGTTTTTCATCTCCTTTGTCTGTATTCATTTTTCTGCCCAAACACTCAGTCTCTGAGTGCTGCCTCTGCTGTCTGCTGGTTCATGTAGAAAATTGAGGTAGTGTCCTTATTCTGCTGGGGCTCCTTCTGAAACACCTTAATGTGTCCCCCATCTGCCCTGTATGGGGAGCCAAGCCCTGGGTTCTTTCTCTCTTTCTTATCTATGTAAGAAACTTTTTCTTAGGTGTTTGAATATAATTTGCAAAGTCTCAGGTAGGCTTATAGCAAATCTTATTTCTGGCCTTCAAATATAGCATTTTGTTATCTTTTTATTTCCTCTCTTCTGTGTTCATTCCTGATATATTTATTGAGGTGTCTGAGTAAGAGGCTGATTAATTAAAACCTTCTCAACTGTAACTGCTGAAGCATCTTAATAACATAGTTATTTTAAAAGTATTTTTGTAGAGGCAGTGCTAACAATTTATTTTTTTATCTCAGTGTATAAATGTACACTGTGGTCTGACACCCTGGAAGTTGGAAACATTCAAGATGCCATAAATAGTAGCTTATTATTGAAATTGTTGAATGTAGTCAGGTCTAACAGTATTTGACATTCATTTTTTAATCTCATAGGTAAAATGTTTTCATTTCAAATGTCCTGAGAAAGAATATAATATTGACCTTAACTTTGCAGTGCAGAGGCAAATCATGTGTGTCTTTCCTAAACTGATTTTACTCCTACTGGCGTAATTGCTTAATTACAGTTTTCAGGTTGTAACCTTGTGGCCTTGTTTTCCTCTCAAAGCAGTGTGAATTAGGATTAAGTCCATGCATTCTGCAGTGTTTGCTACAAAGCCTCTTGTTGTGAGTCAGTGGTATCTGCAGTGCTGTTGAGAGCATGGTTCCAACCTCTTTCTTACATGATTGCGAAAACAAACAGTGAAATGTAATAGCATAAACACTGAACATTCTTTGGCTGTTTCATAGTGGATTGATGAAGAATGAGTTGTGTAACACAGTGACAGATCAACAGAATCTGAAGAATTTTGAAGGAGTGTCAAGTTGTTATTTAGTGAAACCACTGCCTTTGGACTACCTGCCAAAGAGATGCACTTCCAGCAGGGTGGGTTGTCTTATCAAATGGCCTATTGTTAGCAAGAAATTGGAAATTAGGGGCTGAAATCTCACTTCTTCTTACCACAGTTTAAATGCAATTTGTTATTTCTTGTTACTGACTACAGCCTCTTTTTAAAGGATGTCTGCTGGACAGCCTTTGCCAATCTGTGTCATTTAAATAGGCTACCTGGGACATTTTGTAATGTCACTGCAGGTCTTGTTGCTGAGGAGAGACCCTGTCTCTAAAATCCACCCCAAATCCCAGGTGTAGCCTTTCACCACTGTGCTTTCCAAGGGAGCAATTGAGTGGAAATTATCTTTTCTCTATGCGTGGCAAGCCATACATGCACATCCCAAAGCAGGAAGACAGTTTGGTTCCTCATTATTGGTTATCTACTTCTGCCTCCTAAAGTGCTGCAAACTCACAGAATGTGGAGTCCTCATGCAGGGTTCTGGGATATTTGTCTGGGATAACTTGGATGATTACTTCAACTTCAAGCTGAGGATCACAGGATTGACACCCTGCTACTGATCTCCGTGGTGGGACAAGAGGGCTGCATATGATTCACACAGCACACAGCCTGCTTTCAAACAGCCTTTGTACTTTTGCAGTACAGCAATCTGCAAATCATTATGCACCCCCTCTTTGCCCAATCCACACAGGATGTGAGTCTGTGTCAGCTCCCAGCTTGATAGCCTTCCTCTTTAGCACTATCAATAAAAAACTCCTGCTTCCAGCTTCGGAAATTACTGGTGTACTGCCTTCCTCTAGCCAAGAGGGTGGGTGTCACATTCACAGATGTCCCACATCTGACAGGGCTGTGGCTAGAAGTATAATTTCCAAAGGCAGGTAGAGGAAGAGACCTACCATTGTGAAGCTGGTTTATCCACAGTGCCACAACTGCTAACCCAGAGTTCAGGGGTCCAGGAGAACAAGCTGTGTTCCAGGAAAAGCATGGTTGTATGCATTCCACCACTGACATTTCTTCCTGCTGGCAGGCCATGTAATTTTTGTGGAAAGGAGAGGATTGCTCTGGATGCACTTATTTTAAATGAGGATGAAGTGTTTGATGCAATGATCGTTTCCTGGTGCTTGTCACAGGTCTTGCTTCAGAGAAAGGGGTGGACATTTGTCAGAAGGAGTTTGAGTGTTTCTGATAAACAAGCAGATGCAGAACCCCATCTCACTGATTTGTGTCTGTGGAAGTAGAAAAGCTGTATTAGTTCCCTTGCTAAGCTAAGCTCCCTCCACTCCAAGTGCAGCAAGAAAAGACACTCATCGTGACAGCTAAAGCTGTGACAGGCCACGTCTTCCCCCAGGAACAGCACAGGAATAAGAAAAAATTGAAGAGAAAGATCTGTGCAATTCCTCTGGTTTCATGCTGCTTTCTGCAGACAATAACACCCTGTTCACATCTTCAACTTTCATTTGATATTCAATTCTATAACATTTCAATCTAAATCTTCATAGGTATTCAACACCTTGGGCGTGTTGGTTCTCCCAGGAGATGACTATAAAGCAAATTTTTGGAATCTGGTTAAAGCATGGTAGTGGAGTTGAGGGGAACTGGTCTTTGAAAGGGAGTCCTGGTACTGCTGCTGCTGCCCAGAGAAGAGTTATGGCTCAGAGCTCAGATTTGGACTCACACAGCAAACATACCTTCGATCCATGCCAATGTTCACATTAAAAGCATGGACCTGGAGTAGGTCCTGGGAACTCCATACTAGTTTAGCCTTTTCCTTTGCTTTGCATTCCACTTTCCAGGGTAGAAAAGCATGACTTTATCTTTGGATGACAAAGTTCAGGTTTGGCTATAACCCTGAAAAACATTTCGCTTGGGCCACAGAGATGATGTGCACATCTTTGAGGTTCTGAACTTCATACTTCAGTGGATAGTAACCATGGATATTTTCACTAAGATAATATAAATGTACTAATGTGTGTAACTGCATCCATTCAGGAAAAAAAATAAATACTGGACATGTGTGTAAGCCAGGTGAACTCATTATAAACGTCTTGTAATAGAGCTTGGGAAGCTTCAAATACCATAATTGAAGAGAACTTTCTCACAATATTCAAAATGTGTACATTTGTTTTTCTTCCTAGAGTTTTACATGCCATTCATATCTGTCTTCCAGATAGAAATCAGTGATACAGGTCATGGCTCTGAGAGTATGGGCTGCGGTGATTAGCAGTGATCTGCTTGTGGTAATATTCACTTGCTTCCACAATATGCAATGTATTTGAATCCTCTCTGAGCTTCTTTTCATTATTTTATTCAACAGAAAAGTGAAGGAATAAGTAGAAACATGCCATGAGTGCTGTTGTATCGAGTGAAGTATGAGACTGTACTTTGCTGTTTCCTTTCATCTGCTTGGCCAAGCTGGGGCAATATGTAACCAGTCATTATGCAATATTTGTTCTGCTTCTCACAGCATAAAAAGCTGTGTTAACTCTTTTGTGCTGGTAAAATTCTTGTGGATAAATACAAGGGACAGAACTCTTTGACGTTAACAATTCCAATATCCAGTATAAATCATAGGAGCATCACAGGCATTACTTTTGGATATTATATATGCTAAAGGACAATAGTTTTGCTCAAATACACTGGTTTCCCTCTGAGAAGTATTTTCTCTATTTCAAAGAACGCTATCATTCTGACATGTTCCAAAGTGGAAACCCAAGCCAAACAAACCAAGCAACAGCAAAATCGGCAGACAGCTAGAGTGTGTGACAGACAAAGTCTTTAAATCCCAAAAAAGTCTTCTGTCAGGCACCCATTTGTACCCTAGGTATCACCATTTAATGAGTTACTGTGAAGTCAGTGAACTAATGTGAAATTCTTTAACGTCGCTGTGAGTCCATTTTGCTGAGCTCTGAGTTATGAACTACAGGAAATGTCACCAGCTGCAGCCAGCTGTTCATGCCTTCTGCATGATCTGCTTAGACCTTGAAGCAGCTGACCCCTAGATATACCCAAATAGCAAATACACCTGATCTGAAGTGAAAAGATGAACTACCACCTTTAAAATATAGGACAGAAAGTTTTAAAATTTTCTCTGCAGAATACGAGGCTTGGAATGCAACTTCCTGAAAGTGATTAATCAATTCTGATGATTGATATAAGGCACTAATTTTCCTGAAGGTTTTCAAAAACTTCTGAAATATTTCTGAGATATTCTAGTAATTGGTGTTGTACAATATTAAAAATCCTTCCAAGCTGTTTAATTAACTACAGCCATAGCTGCTTCTCAAAACCAAAATTAACTACTTGGTTTGACATATTGCAAGCTCTCTTACACAGATGGATAATTCTAGATCCAAAAGGAGTTTTGGTCACCTAGTTTCTCAGTTCAGTGGATCTGCAGTTGAATCACTTCCTCTTAATGGGTGATTTGACCAAGTGGTTTGAAAGTAATTAGCAAAAATAGTGGACTCAGTATTGAAGCGTATGATCAACATCTTATCAGGAACTTCTTATTTCCTGTGGAAAACTGCAGTCAACTTCTCAAGAAATTCAGAAAGCAATTTGCTGCTCCTGCTTCCAAGGAAGCTAATCAAGGAATGGTTGCACCATCCCAGGCATGTTTTGACTTCTGATGAAGTGATCCCAACTGATGCTAAAGACATTTTCAGAAAGTCTATTCTTTATTGCTATTGGATGTTTCATTTGGTCACTTTTAAGAAAGCAGTAATTGTCTTCTTACAAACGCAGACTATTTTTTATCCACTAATACATTTTAATCTTGGTGCACAGCTGTTAATGGGATATGCTTCCACTCCAGAGCAATTCAGATTGATTTTGTTTCTACTTCAGAAATATATTACAGTAGAGCCATAGTATATAAAAGGGCTCAGTGTGTTGAGATGAAGTAGCCTCACGGTATTTGCAGCTTCTAATGGGAGCTCAGTACATTTAGAACAGAAGTGATGATTGATTGTCTGGTGCTCAGGCTAATTGATATGGCACTGAGTAGTCAGAAGCCCTCAGCTCCATCAAAATCACGCATGACATTGCTCCTGTGCCTCTTAATATTGACTGGGTAGTTCATATGATAAAAGCAACATGTTTTGGAGAGGACTTCCAGAGCTGAGTGAATCTTCCTTCAGCATCAGTTACATTCTTTCCAGAAAGGCTTCCTGCCTAGAGTAGCATTATTCCTCTGCTGGAAAATTTTTAAAAGGATGTTCTCAGGTCCGTTTATTTTTAATGGGCTTGGATGCGGTCACTGAGATCCTGTGAGGTCAGAAGAATGGAATGAAAGTGGTCACAGATGACACTTGAGCTATTTCCACAGCTGGATGCACACCAGCCAGAGTAGGCGGTCCTCTGCAGATGAATTAGTTCGTTGAAATACATGATACAAAACATCTGTTTCAATGAGAACAAACAAAAACAATGTGCCTTTGAAGACTGGGATTTGTTGGGAGCTGCTTGCAAGGGTGCTGAATGAGGCAGTTGTCAGAAACATTTTTAGGCTTGGCCGTGTGTGAACTAAATCAAATCTGCGTAGTAAAACCACATAAATTCAGTTAAGCAAAAGACCCTTTTAACCCAAATTTTGTTGCACTGATTTTTCATACAGCAATGAGGAGGGAGAGAACTCTTCTGTACCAAATGTTTTTTTATACCCTAAACCACGTTTAATACAATGGTATAACTCCAGCTGAGTGGCTGTAAAAACTTAGAAGCTACAGTGGTATAGTAACTGTTATTCTGTCAGTCGTTCCTGTGCTGCTTTATTACCAGCTGTCTTGGAGTGCATTAGGCGTTTTTCATTGTCACTGCCACCTGATGACAAATAAAACCTTTAAAATGCTTTTGCTTAAAGGAATAGCTCACACCTCCTAGCCAGAAGTAGACCTTTCACGTCACCTAAATGAGCCGGAGCGATCCAAACATTCCCACCTCATTTTACTCTTAGAAGGCAGTTACTTTTGGCTGCCTTTAATTTTGTTTCTCATAGCTGAGCTGGTGAGGAAGTAGGAATACTAAGATATTTATGGAGTAAGCAAACGTGTTGTGTGTATTAAGACTGAAGACAAATCAATCAAAGCCAGGTGTTTATCAATTATAGGGCAGCATTGTTCTCATGGACAGTTTAAAGAAAACACAACACTCCTAATACATTATTTCAGCCATGGTAATGATGAATTAGATGCAGGTATACATCAAAGCATTGGTTCCCCTCTTTTTTCCCCTTTTTTTCTAAATTGAGCTTGCTAACTGTCACACAGATTTGATGGATGAGATTGTGTCCTAGATACATAATAGGAAAAGGTTGCACTACCACAAAATGCTCCCAAAGAGGTTTGGGTACCCAGTCTGTGTAAGCATATTAGGTAGACAATAGTAGTAAAAAATGGTAGGGGTATGTGATTTTGGACCTGGAAATCTTTTAGTTCATCCCCTGCTAGTGGCCTGCCATGTCTGCACAAGGCTGCCAGGTTTTTTGTAGATCTCATGGGTGTCAGACAGGCCACTGGGAGAGGGCTTCTTTTGTGGCTTTCCATCTGGGATCCAGTGGTGTGTGTCAGGAGAGGTGAGAAGCTGCAGAAGAAACAAAGTTAAACAAGGTTCTTGTATAGTTCAATTGATTCTACTTTATGCCTTCCTGACGAGCGGGGTGTCTGATTGTATATGTAGTCATAATTAATTATAGCTGTACAAGACAATTATGTTAATCTTACTTTTATTTCCTAATATTCTTTGATCTCATACACATCAAAGATGTAAAATTTTAGTCTTGTTGGTAATTAGCTAGAAAGCAAATATGTTGTCTGTCAGTACAGAGGATACAAAGCACAAGAAATTGTCCTGGGGGAGTCTAGATTCTAGACTAATTTTTTTTCTCCTCATCAGATTTTTATTTCCCTTTCATCAGTTCCCTCAGCCATTAAATAAATGTACTGGAAGTAAACTTTGCCATTGTGAAATTCATTCAGCTTATTAAACTACCTAGTCAGTCAGTATGAATCCTCAATTGAGGAAAAGCAGTTTGGTACATCAAACAGAAATGAACATCAGTGTTTCCCAAAGTTGCAACCACCCCTTGCGGTCTGTACTGACGAAGGTTTCACGCTTGCATGCTGTTAGTTTTAAGCAGGCACAGGCTAATGCTGTGCACAGTTCTCATTTGATTCACCCATTATAGTCCAAAGGCTTTGATTTCTAACTTGTGATTACTGCTCTGGTCAAGAACAGCAAATGAGGATACGCTAAATTATTTGGCTCTGCAGTTGCTCTTCAAAGCTGTCTTTCTGGAAGGAGAAAACACACAGGGATTATTTTACAATTTCTGCAGTGAATCTCTGCATCAGTACTTTATGCCTCCAGCTGGTGGATTTATACATCGCAGTTTATTCTGGGGATTGACCCCTCCTTCCACTTTTGTTCATGAATTGCAAAGAGATCATTATCTTCATAAATTTGTTTACAGTCCAAAACTTCCATATGAATAATTTATGGCAACATTTCAGCCTAAGGATCCTTCTCAGTGTGCATAACAAGTATTTATTAGATGGTTTCTTTCTGGAAGTTTTTATTAGACTTGATTCTTTCCTGTTCCAAGGTTGGTTGTCCTTATCTTTATTAATTACTTCAGCTTCTAGAAAGATGGCTGTCTTGACAGAAAATAAAATTTTGTTTCTTGATTAAACAAATCTGCAGGCAACACAGGGCCATAAAATTTACAGTTGGATTACTGAAAAAAAAAAAAAAATAAACCAAAACAAAACAAACAACAACAACAACAACAACAAAAAACCCCAACCAACCAAACAAAAAAATACCACAAAAAAACACCAACCAAAAAACCCCACCGAATTACAATCTGAATCTGAAAACAAGAGCAGAATCATCTCTACTAGAGATAATTAATTAATGAAAATCTGTCCGTGGTATAAAAATCTTTTGGATACCTGCATAGTAATGTACAGCTTGGCAACTGTCTCAGAGGATTAAAACAATGTGAAATCCTGGTAGCATTCAAATTGATGACAAAACTGTAATTAATTTCAGCAGAGCCAGGATTTCGAGCCAAATTTTAAAGATCTGTACATTACTGTGATTGTTGGGTTACAGAAGTTTGACCCATTGAAATTGCAAACAGCTTCTGCTAAATTTTTTGCCTCATCCAGTTCCCTCTTCAAGCTGTGCACTTCTGCATTACTTCCCTGAATTCATAATCATTTGCAGTGACTCCTGAACTGAAACACCAGAAAGCAGTCTTTCATGATGCTGCAGTTCCTTGATAGTAACAGAAAATACTACAGGAAATACTACCAGAAAACCAGATTTCATGTACTTTTCAGTCCTACAAGTGGATTTTCTGTGTGCCTGGAAAAGTTACTGCAGAACAGAAATGTGGCTGCCAAGAGGCTGGTCTCTACTGGAGTTTATCGGAACATCTGCTGTTAGTTATGATGCATCTTTTGATGTCAAAGACAAAACAAGGGTTTGTTTGGTTTTTGGAGGAAGGGGTTTCACATATAATGAAGATTCACAATCATGCAGTGCACGGAACCCAGCCCTTGAGTCTCTGTCACTCTGGAATTAATTAGAGCACTATTTTTCTATCCACACAGCTCTCAACAAAAAATGGGAATATTAGCCATTTGCCTATCATCTCATTCCTATTTATCTTCTTTTGGATGTTTCTTGTTTCCTTTACCTCTGAGGGTACCCTTTGCCTCTGGCTAGGACTGACAAGACTATTACATATATAATACTCTGTGGATAATAAAATATGGCTTTGTGGGCAGAATCAAATAATAGCTCTAAAACTTGTCTTCAAGTGAAAATGTGCAGAGGGAGAGGGTAGTGACATGGAAAAAGTTGTGAAAATGTTGTTTTGACTCCACTCCCAGAGAGAACTTAGGGAGTGGGGAAAGGGTGAGAAGAAGAACAAAGACAAAATATCTATAATCTCCCTGTTTTCATCTCTGGGTTATTGAACTAATTTTAAGCTTTTTTTTCCCCCCTTCAAATTTAGATAAATTCTGAAATGACATGTCATTTTGAAATATGGTGGAAACATTGCTTTTTGACAGCTCCAATTTTTTCATTCTTCTTGTCACGATTATGTGCCAAGTGTGACCTGGATTCACAGGATGTTTTATTCTCCCTCAGAGTTTTTTTTTTTTCCAAATAATTTACTGTTCATCTCAGCAATATATATATACCATCCAGCTGGTCTTCTTTTCTCTAGCTTGCTCTGTGATTTGTTCCTCCAAAACATCTTCTTACCATCATGTAAAAGACATCTTACTGAACTCATGGCAGACTCAGATGCCTGATCAGTGCTTCATAGAAGGCTGGCCATCCTCTTTGGGTCAAAGACTCACTCTGGTACATTTACCATAGTAGTCACTCAACAGCTTATTCCTCTCTGGCTGCAGACCAAGATGCTCTCTGTTTTCTGAGACATTTTCAGAACAGTATTTGGTAGTAGGCAGTTCCCATCAGCTGCCTTGTAGCCTGAAGAATTCACTTCAGGTAGGGCTTAGAAAATTACTTTGAAAAAACTTGAACTGCTCGTTCTTGGCTCATTGGTAGAACCTCTGAAATTACTGAAATTGACCACAATGGTAGCCAGAGAAAATAAATGTAAAGGGTAAAGGGTTTTGTTGTTTTTTTTTTTTTTTCTTTTTCCAGAGAAAACTGAACACCTCTACAATACTCAAGCAGCTGAAAGAAATTCAGGAAAGCTGCCCCTAAAAATTTTTGATTTCAACCTAAACTTCTGCAAATCAGATGGTGTGTGGAAACCACAAAGTTGCAAAGTAAAGAACACCTTTGT
Organism: Phylloscopus trochilus trochilus; assembly: GCA_016584745.2. Lineage (NCBI taxonomy): Eukaryota > Metazoa > Chordata > Aves > Passeriformes > Phylloscopidae > Phylloscopus > Phylloscopus trochilus. The sequence continues at coordinate 40,778,544 of WQNJ02000546.1, forward strand.
CCTATGTCAGGATCTGACTGCTTGCTTTGCATTAACATGGACTACTATCTAGTGGCTGTTAGGAAATGGTGGTCTACAAAAAAGCTATAATTAATCAAAGCTTTTTGTAGAGATTACTTAAGCATGTATGAATAAGTGTAAACTGGAGGTACTTGCCTGATTTACTGCAGTAAATTCATTTAGAGAAAACTGAAGCAGCAGACTTTGACTTCATTTGTCCATGTTGCTTTGGCAATTCCTCTGAAACTGGTGGTGTTGATGGCATCAATGTGGTCCATTCACTAATGTGGAGAAAGGAACAGTCTTTGGTGGTTATCATCCTTCTGATAAAACTGAGTGTCCTGGTAGCCATAGGCTGGTGGCAAACATCCTCTGTAGATGGAGCACCATGCACAAAAATGACCACCCAAGTCTCTCCCCTCTGTCATCAGTGCTCTCCACCTTCCAGCTAACCTGTGGAGATGCAGCCCCCTACCTTTCCCAACCCTTGGGAAGGCTGTTGGACACCACCAGTCACAGCAATGTATCTCTGTGGTGGTGGGTTTCTCTGTGATACCTCAACGTAACTGAGCAGCTGTTGTTTGATAACAACTTTCAGTCCCAGCAATGACCAAACCTGGTGACCCAGCACTGAGACTCTTGAGCCACTCTGTTCCACCCCCTCCATGTACTTTCAACATATTTAACATGTTACAGCTGTGCTCACTGCTATACAATAGTTAAGAGGGCTGCCAGAATTTCCAGTATGAACTCGTATTTTAAGGATAATAACTCAGCTGTAAAAATGTGCTCTAGGCTGAAACTTTATAAGGAAGATTTCTGCCCAAGAGTGACTTTATCTGGACAGAAAACAAAAGAGAAAATATATCAATTTAGTCATTCTTAATCAGTAAAGATATATTAAAAAGAAAGTAGAGTAATCCTTGTTGGATCGCTTACTTTCTCTTCTTTCTAGCTTAATAATCGCCAAAACCTGCATCTTTCTGAACTTTTCACGTCTACTTCTTAGACTAGTTGAATCATTTTCACACTGAATATTTACTCAGTTGCTTTTAAATTGCTTTTCCTCAATATTTTCATTTGCTTTTAAAAGACAATGGGATGTGGAGCAAAGTAGACTCTCAAGTTAGTCATCTTATTTATTTTGAATTTGCTCAGCATGAATCAAGAATTTAAAATGTATCCTTTCCTTGATCAGTTTGGACTGCTGTGTGTAATTGGAACTGCCTGTTCTCTTTGGTCCTGCAATGGTGATGACCCAAGATGTTCCCCCAGTCGGAACACTCATGGACCTGGGAAAGTTCAGATGTAGATCCAGACTCATCCCAGAACCCTGATAATAGACCAGCTCCTGAGTCCTCTATATATCACAAGGATTTAAAACACTTTGAGATCTTTGGTAGAAGGGAGACTTATAAACATGAAGTGTTTACCACACACACTTGTGTCACTGGAAGTACCTTAAAGTAAATGAGAACTTAAAATACCTGTTTTTTAGTTAAAAAAATCTGTTTACCCTCTCTAAACTCCATTTTTTGTCTGACTGGTTACACATACTGAGGGCTTGAATTTTATCTATATGACTTGTACCTTCACAGATTTAGATGTGGTTACCTTTGAAGGACACGCTCTGTGTGCTTGCTGCCATCAGCTTTACTGGCCTCTTGAGGTCTCATGCACCTGGGAGAGAAGTTTCAGGTACAGACACTTCTGCAGCCACAGTTTGTCCAGATTGTGCCTATAGTCTCAGTTGTTCAAAACAGTGTCTGAGCTGCAATGCTGTCATTGGGGGCATCATCCAAAACAGGGTAGCTTGTCCAGGAACAGCAAAAGCCAGGTGTTGGTGGCATTTTGCCTGTAGAGAGTCCAAGGAGCAACTGGTCTGGAGTTTTTAGAGTCAGAAAAATCACACTTAAAATTTGTGAAGGCATGAGTGAAGCATAGTCTTGTGTTACTTTAATAATGGAATATAAGGTAAGAAGGCACTATCAGAAATATGTGCCTCAGTTTTGGATTTGAGGTCTGTCACAAAGTTGGCACTGGCAGGTAGCCAGTCAAAGAACAAATCCCAATACAGGAGTGGATTCATCCATAGCCTCCCCTAAGCAATTACAAGTCCAGAAAATGAAATGAAATTTGGGATCTAGGCCAGGACATACAGGCTGTGAAAATTTTGTTTTTTAAATGAGAGGAAACGCAGGGTGGAATAATTTTCTTTCCATTACTGTGTGGGAAAGGGCTTTGTTTAACATTACAGGTTACAAATCTAACGGAACATGACAGAGAGACAGATTTCTGTATTTGTCCTCTTTAATAAGGGCACATTTTTAGTTTTAAAGATTGGTATGAATCACTGTGATATAGAACTGAATTGGTATATAACATGAACAGTGGCTTAGTACAAGATTTCCCAGTCTATCATCTTCAAGTCTAAAATCTATTATTGAACAGAAGCATATCTTTAGAAAAGCATCCTTCCTCACCTTGGGTTTCATTTATAGCATCTTCTGCTATCTATCCTTCCTAATAGGTAAGATAAGAAGGAGTCCTGTGAAGATTGTGTGCATATTACTGGTTCTCATCAGCTTTCCAGAACTTCTAAATTTGAAAAATTGTATGAGGAGGGAAAGGACATAATTTTTAGACCCCCTATGCCTTTAATCTTCCTTTGTGCAGGAGCTGCCAGCAAGGAGTTGAGACATAGGCAGCAAATGACAGTGCACCATAGTGCACCCTCATGGAGGATGGACATTGTGTTTGTAGCTAAATTCAGGAGTGATACAGCAACATTAACCTCAGCATTTCAAGGTGGCTTTCTGGCCACCCCATGCAGCTGTGTTCCTGGATTACATCAGCATGGCTCTGAGAGTGCAGCCTAGATTTGGGCCTAGCCTAGAGCTAGCTCTGATGTTGAAGAGTTGCCTTTGGCTTGACATTGGAAGGGCTGACATGAAGTCCAGGAGCAGCTGTGTGAAGCTGCCTTATTTGTATTGTCCATCACCAATAAATTCTGGTTAACAAGAGCCTTTCTGATCTCAGAGCTGCAGGGAAACATCCTGATACTAACCATTCCTTGACCATTGTTCCCATTGTCCTCTCAAGTATTTGGGATCTCACAGAGGAGCACTCTGCTGTCTGCCACCCTAGCACCTCAGTATGTCTCCTTGGAACTTCATTCAGTGATACCACCTCACTTTTTTGAAAGCTGAAGGTATTTCAGATATTTCCATCTAAGTCTGGTTGTGTTGAGTCCTTGTAGTGTTGTGGTGTTAACACCACACACAGCCATACCATTTTCTTCATTGTGTAGAGAGTCATTTTTGTCATCTTTCCTCTAGTATGACCTTAATATATAGGATTATATTACCAGCCTGCTTTTCTGTTTGGTTTTGTTTTGTTTTTTAGTTTTGTTGCTAGCCAGTTCCTCATAATTTCTGACGTCTCCCAGTTTCAGTGTTTGTCCTTCTGTTCATGGAGTGAATCTTTTAATCCAGCTCATCTGTTAGATTACAGCTCACATAGTGCAAGTCCCTCCAGGTACTGGGCAGGAAAAAAAACACAGCACATCTGTTACAGATCACAGCTGCTGCCCTGTCACTGGCCATTGCAGTGTTGAGGGTAGAAGTGCATTTAAAAGAAATGTCACGGGTGTTTCCTCCCCAAACTGAGTTAAGCACCCTCTGTGCCTGGCAGATGACCTATGCACTAAAACTTGCCGGAAAAGCAGAGATCAACAGCCCGGTGTGTCAGGTCACGTCTGTTGTCATGCCCTTATGGAGCACACAGACAGGTGGGACTGCCTCACCTTGCACAGAAAAATTGAGGCCCAGGGAGAGAAAAGGTCCCACTACATTAAACACATCTTACATACTCTCATGTCACCAACCTTCTCTGTACCTTGACAGAAAAGTACAAGCCTCTGGAGGTGAAATTTCCTGTCGAGCATTTTCCTTGTTTGCCCGAGTAAAATAAAATTAGTAAGCATTTTCAGCCAATAACAGAAGTTTGTGCTTATTGCTCATTAAATTTTGCTCATGAACAAGAAGTTTAAAAACCAGTCACTGTTGCTCTTAGTTTTCTTTGCCATAAGAAATCCTGCACTGAGAGTTTCAAACATGAAAGAAAACCTATCCACACACTGAAAAAATGTTGTAGCCTGAGTGGGTGTAGTAGAATTGGCAATACAATTAGTCTGCCCATGTGTAATTTTGTGTGTGTACATATGTATATGTAAAATCAAACTGTTGAGGATACAAATATGACATCCTTTTTGAAAGTTTCATTTGAATCCACTAAGACAAGGAAGTGAAATTTAGGCTAAAGACTGATGCTGGCTTGTATTTTAATCGTACGGTTTGATAATATCCATTTATTACCTTTTTAGAACTAGGATGTACCATTAAGTGAATTTTTCACACCTGGTTATAGGCAAGAAGACAGGGAATACAACAGAACTGTATGAGGGGAAGTATTATTTGGATTTAACTTTAATAGATGAAATTCCATTCTGATGTCAAGAAAAACTAGTCCACAGAAAAGAGACTCCTGATTCCCATTTACTAGGATGGCACATCAGCTGCTGGGAGACAGTGGAGGAAGGAAGAATTTCATCCACATCAGAATATATATATAAGGATATAAACACAATGCAATTGCTTGTTTTGACATGGATTGAAGTCTTTCTTTTGTGAAATCTGATAGTGGGAAGGAAAGGAGGAGATTTGATCTGTGTATTACAGTAGTTATGTCCCAGGAAAATTACCACCTTTGTGTTTCTTTTTTGTCTTCCAGGGATTCTAAACCCTGTTTGAGAGTTGTGAGGATTCTTTTGTTCTTGGTGGCTGTTCTTGACATAACAAAAGCACTGATACGTGGAGTGGCTACATAAAGCCATCATAGAGCCAAGTGCATGCTCATAAGCTGAAGAGTAGGAAAAAAAGCAAATGAGATTTCTCTTTTTCTTCTAGTACTGCCTGATATAATACATTTATTAACTGGTACAATATCATTTCAGGTATTGCTTTATTTGTGCACAGTTACTAATATAAAACTCTTCCTATTGCATCAACTGTATTTTCCTCATATCTTGATGTTCCCATTTCTAAATCTTTTTAATCTGCATTTGTACATGTAGGCTAGTATCTGTACATTATCAAAAACTGTATTTCAAACTAGGAGACAGGAAATACAAGGCAAGAAGAATAGGAAAGAAACCATCAAAAAAACTCCTTGGCTATTGTTATAAGAAAGGTGAAGCCTACACAAGGGTCACCTTTGTTCTTTATTTACCACACTATATTTGGATTCTTAATCCTTTAAAACCAGTTACTTCAGCACAGTAACTCTCTTGGACCTATGACATATATTTTCAGCCAAGGAAAGTTGTTCACAAACATATAGCAAAAACGTAAGAAAGGGAAAGCAAATATGCCTGTTGCTCCTAGGAGGTTCAACTAAGTTATGAAGGTGATGTCAGATAAGAATTTGAATTTATGCCCAAGATTCAAAATATAACCATGTGAACCTGTGGTTTGGTGCTCAGTCCAGAAGCAGGGCTCAGCATTGATGAAGGTCTCCTATGCCAAAGTCAAAGCTGCTTTAATTTAGTGGAGGGTTTGGGCTTCTTGCTCACTTTACCACATTCTTAGAAAGCTTTTGAAACCAACAATGTAATGAAATCAAACCAAATCCTAAGACTTGCAGAGTATACATTTTTATTTATACATGCTTACATCTATATATAGATGTTTGCTGATCTTCTTCACTATACTTAAGTCATAATTTAATCTCTGATAAACTGCCAAATGCCACAGCAATTGGTACCTTTTCACTGAGAAAAGGAAATAAGTTTTCCTTTGTTTTGTAATATCAACAAGTATTCCCAGCAGAGCTGATGACAGAGGACAGAGGATTTCAAATATATGTTTAATCTTCCTGTAACAGTCGTAGGAGTTTGGCCTTTACCAACCAGTTTGGAGTAGTTCAGTGGGCTCATTTCTGCTTTTTCTGTGTCCTGTAGGGGGAACGCAAGGAGATCAGACAAGTCAGACTAGACAGAGCACTAAATCAACTGAAATATGGCCATCATTTGATCAGTGTGCAGAGAGAGTGTATTTATCTGCAAAAAAGCATGCATGTTGATTTTTTCATATTAATTCTTGATAGATATGGCTGTCTGATAAGTATAAGGAAAGTTATCCTTTCAGTTAGTTTAGTAAAACCTGAAGAAACAACATGTTCTTGATAACATAAAGGCATTTACTTGGTAGTAGGGTAATACATTTTCAGATGGAATGGCCTGGTGCTTATATGTCTGCACAAGATATCTGTAAACAAATTAGAAAAGTAAGTTTTCTGCTGTAAAGTTTGTTGGCCTTACATTGGCCAGTATTTACAAAGCAGAATTTGTAAGTATGGTTAACCTGTTAAAACTTCTTAAATAAAGGAAAAGTAAACTCTAAAATAAACAGATGCTTACTGTAAGCTTTAAAAGCTATTAAAAGCCATTTATTCAGTTGGCATTTTCCCCTTAAGTCCAGTATCAGTATTAGAACACTGGAATAAAATAGAAGCCTTTAATGCAGTTCATTACTGTAAAAAGCTGTGACTAACTAATCCATCCTTCCACCGGGCCCTAAGTGCATCTCTCAACTAGTGAACTCTCCATTCCTAAAGCGTCCTAACACACTTTTTATTTCTGATGTCGCTTTCCCACCCTTCAACAGACAGAAGGTGGCATGTGTCTTTGCACCAATGTAGATTTGTTCTGCTGATGCCTTTTGATGTTGGCAAATACTGAAAGATATTTTACCTCATATAATGAACTGTATTTGGTATCCTTCCTGTAATTTGAGTTTGTTGCCATAGAGAGGGTGTACAGTGTTCATAGTTAATAAAGTCAATCTTCTCTCTTTGTGAGAGATAGACTACATTCTGAAATACATACATTCACTTTCTTATAGAAAAAGTACATTCATAAAGCTTAAAGCATTCTAAATCAGCAAGGTCTTTCAAATAAAGTGAAGAGGAAATCAAATCTGCATGTCAGTTTATCTTAGGTTTATCAAAATGTTGCAAAAAACATGCATGTCTGTATCATTATTCCCTACCATTTGTCCTGTTAATTTCTTTTAAAACCACTCTAGCATCAATACAATTGTATGATAAATCATATGCTGAGAATATCTTGCCAAATGTTAATGTCATTATAATAACCAGTTTCTTGTGGGAATTACAAAAAAAAAAAAAAATAGTGATTATACTGAGGCAACAGGACAACAGGACAGATCTAAATAATTGACAGGCCAACTACTTTTTTTTTTGGCAAAGACAGTGGCAAAAACCTCATGATAATTTCTTCTACAGGTTTTTTTTGCAATTAGACTGGGTCTTAAGTAACAGTTTGCAATACTAAGATGCCTTTCTATACATTTACAAACTCAGTAAAATCAGACATCCAAACAGATGAAGACAAAACAGTATGTTTGATGTAACCTTTGCCAGTAGCCAACTGGATGTTTATCAGCAATTACATATTATAGGCTGAAAAAAATCAAATTACTTTTAATATCATGGCAACATCTGATGCAAGACATTTTTGTCTTCTACAGCTAAATAAATTGAATATGAATGGACTTGACAGCATGTATTATGAAACGCATTATGGTCTGGAGACTGCGTGTCGCCCTAACAACCAGACGATATTTCCTTAATTAAGTATAATTTCTTTCCTACGTGATCACAAGAAGATTCTGAACTGCTGAATTAATGATCTGGGAAATGCATGTAATTCTCTGCTCTAGGTAACTGTCAGCTTAAAACATGTTAAGCTGTCTTAGGAAAGCTGCAAGTACTTGATTTGTTTTCCCAGCTTCATTTTCTAGTGTATTAAATGGTGTATATTTAGGAACAGGAATATATATATTTTCAATTTGAAAATGAGATATTTTCTGTCTCTGAGCAATTTTTTTGTCCTTGATATGTTTTCTCTCCAGTCCATATTTTTTTTAATAGTTTGTTTGCAATACCTGTCCTGCTTACTTATTTGCTGAAAGACATTTGCCTCAGACTTTTCCATTCTATGTCTGGCAGTTGTGTTTGTTACACTGAACCATAAGACTTCCTTCACCACTGCCCCTTCTTAATTTCCACGTTCCTGAATTTATACCCAGGAGTAGTTATCAGTCTGTCGCATATGTAATCACAGCAAGTTCCTCCAACCATACTTCTGCAATAAGAATCTTTTCACAGGATTGCATCCAGAGGGTTCTTGAGGAGCTCCAGTGAGGGAGACTCCACAACCTCTCTAGGCAACCTGTTACAGTACAGGATCATCAGCACAGTAAAGAAGTTCTTCCTCAGGAACTTCCTAAGCATCATTCCTAAGACAGTCTCTGCCTGTTGCCTCTTGCCTGATTGCTTGACAACACTGAGAAGAGCCTGTCCATGCTCTTAACACCTTCCCTTCAGATGCTTACATACATTGATGCTTCTAATCATCTTCATGCCTTCCCTCTGGACCCTCTCAAACAGGTCCACATTCTCTTTATACTGGGGCCCCCAGAGCTGGACACATCTCTCAAAGTGGGATCTCACAAATATGGAGAAGAGAGGGATAATCACCTTTCCTTGACATCATAAGGGGGAGCCCAGCTTTTCTGTCATGGAAAGCCTGAGGCAATTCTCCAACTTTTAGCCAAAGGAGAGCACTGCTTGTAAAGGGAACTGAGAACTGTTTAGCAGTTGCCAAAGTTAATTTGAGCGCATATGGTTTGATAAAGTACAAATGCTGATCACTCTGAGCATAGAGCTTACAATTTCCTATCATAACCAAAAAAGTGCAGTTGAAGCCCAAACCCTAGGACCTCATCTGGCAGCATGGTATCCAAGGCCACTGATTTTTTCAGAAACAAAACATTATTTTTGTTGTGAATGGTTCTTCTTCAGACTCTTGCACTGGATCTGCTATGCAGGAACTGCTGGATCGGCTGAATGGGTGTGTGCCCCACAGATTTGCTTTTACTCTTTCACCCAAAGGGAAGACTTCACTGTGGTAGTTCATTAAATGAGTTAATCAATAGATTAATCCGTGTAAACCAGTGCAAATTAATATAGCCAATAAAGTGGCAAAAGTGGCAAGTATTGCAGGTTTGATACATGCACACTGATCGGCTTGTTTCCTAAGCGTTTATTTGGAACCAGGACAGATACTGCACAGAGGCTAGCTTCTGAAATTTGTCAGATTTCTCTAGGGACTCTCATCAATGCAAGAAATGTAATCCACTCTGTGACATTAAACAAGTGTGTATTTATTTCATATGCTGAGGGTATTACAAAAAGGACTGACGAAAACGAGCTTACCTTCTTCTTACCCCACTGCCTGCAAGGAATGAGTTTGCAGGGACTGCAGACTCTATACTTCTAAGTTAGGATGTGCATAGAAAAAACATTGCTAGAAGGTGAGGCAAAAATGAATTGATATTTCCCCAGAATTTTTGTAATTTTGTTTATTTTTATTTGCAACTGAAAAGCTGAAATCCTTAGTTTCTAATCAGACCCTTGACAGAAACAGCTCTGTGTGAATGTGAGATAGACATGTAAGAACAGGTATGCTATGAGTTTTGAAATAAGTTTGTTTTACAGGTTGGCTAAACAAGTTTGTTCATAGGTGAATTTTTCTAGTATTCTCAAAGGGAACAAAGTCAATTTTTTTGAACAAACACATTCATCTACATTTTTCACACTTTGTAGCAGATGTAACGTGGTGGTGCAAGTTTGCGACGTGTGCACGCAAAGATGCATACAAAGTAAAGTTATGGTTTAATATGAAGAAATGACTGGAAATAAAACTTTATGTCATTTTCTGCGAGAAAAAGAGCAGACCACACTTCCTGACTGACTTTCTCTAAACAACACAGGAAATAGCATTTTACAACATAGAATTGAAGAGAATCAACACTTCACTAAGTCATGATGTTGCCAACAAGGGACCTTGGGGAGTGGGAGAACAAAAACCAAGGAATATGAATGGCAAAGAAACTCTCTCTCCAAAGCTCCTCTAGCATGTCTTTTGTTTCATTTTTTGGTCAAAGTCTCAGTCTTGCTTTAGTACATATGCACTTTGTTATTAATGTCTTTGTTTTTTATGCAGAGAAGAAAAATGCTTTTAAGCACTGTGTATGTGTTTTAAATGGGTGTCACTACCAAATCCACTGTCAATAGCTAGTCTTACTTAATCAGCTATAAAATATCATGAGTAAGGGTTCTTAATTGAGACTGGAAAAATCCAAGATAATTTCCATAACAGGCTGAAGATCTCTGAGTCTGAGGGCTTTAGAAGTCAGAGAAAATTGGGGGCATATGTGTTCTGTCTGTAAGATTGTTCTATATAGGATATGGAAAAATGGAAATGACAGGCATTTTGCAATGTACAGTAGCATTCATCATAGAAAGAACATATGCATTTGTTTGTCAGAAGCAATGAAGTGAAAAATGACACTTAATTGGAGATGACATAAAATGGCCTCATTAGCAGTACAAATAATATATGTGTGTAGCTTGGTTGTCAATAGGAACAAAACATATTTCTTCTGACACATATATTAGTGTCTTTTAAGATTCATGTCAAGTTTTCAGTCAGGTTTACTCATTTAAAGAATGCCTCTTTTTTTTTTCCTTTTTTTTCTTTTTTTTAATCTGAGAGAAGTTGAACTGTAAATAATGTGTGTTTCTAGGGTGCTGTGATAACACCAACAATGGACCACACTATGTCAATGCAGCCAGCAAGCATGATGGGCCCTCTGACCCAACAGATGAATCACCTTTCCTTGGGCACAACAGGAACGGTAAGATCACTTTTTTTTTTTTTTTTCTCTCTATTGCAAAGCATCTATTGCTTACTGAGTTTCCTAAGGTAACTTACTTCTCTTTTCAGTGCTTTTCAGGGCTTCACCATCATACAGTCACCATTAGTTGTTACAGAACAGAAATGACAAAGTAGTGTGCGTAGTAAAGTGGTAGGCCAACAAAACCTGGTCTATATTTAAGAGGAATTACCTGTACTAGTTCTCATGTAATTATGGAAGTACTGCTCTATCAATTTGTTTTTTAAAATTATTTGCTTGTCAGTGTGGAAAGCATACCACTGGGATTAGGAGTTCTGGCTTTGGGATAGGATCCACTACTCACTTCAAACCATAGCAGCCAGCCATATGTATTTTGTTCTAGGTTTAGAAATGTGATTTTTGGTCAAGGCCAGCTGTGTTTCCAGTATATAGTGTTTAAACATGCGTACTTCAACAACTGTTTTCGAATTTTCTTTTTAAGCTGTGTAGGTCATACTCAGTCAACTCCCTCAGAGTGAGAGAAAGGCTAAAAGCCCTCTTAATTAAAATCGTTTAAGCTCTCTGAAAAGTTCCTAAAATACAGCAACTGCAGACTATATACAGCGGTTTGATATGTGAATGTGTGCATACTGTGTGTAATGTAAATTTTTGCAAAAATACGGGCATACATTTTACACATCTCTATCTTTAGTACACATGCTCTTTATGTAATAATTATTTGAAACATGTAATTACATAACATGCTGTGTAATGCACTCACCCCTTTTTTCACTGCTGTTCTGCTTGATACTAATCTATAGGAACACAGTTTTCCAACTTTTTTTAATTGAATAAGGTACTTAATGCAGTTGCATCTGTACAAAGTTATTTAACCCACTGTGTTGGGTCTCTTCCTGATCACTTCTTTCTTCTGTTCATCTGTTGAATTTAATTCTAACTCCAGTGTCTCTTCTCACTTCTTAAAAAAAAAAAGACGACAAAAACTCTGTTAAGATCTAAGACTTCCTGGTTTTTTGGGTTGTGGTTTTTTTTTTTTCTTTTTCCCAAGAAAACTTAAATATGATGATTTATTGTTTATTCTTGATATTTTAAATGTTATATTCAATAATCAGAAGTAGAAATTCCATCACAAAGTTCATCTCAGCATTTTCCCCTTCATGAAATTGAAGGAAATACTTGGTCTAGTGAGAATTTCTGTATGTGTAATTATTGTGATTCTAAAGCATATTTGAAAGTTAAGGCAAGGAAATGGAAAATGAATTCTGGTTGTGCTGTTGGGCAGCTCCTGTGAATTTTTTCTTCTGGCTGTCATTTTCAATTCTGTAACTCTTAACAGACATTGTCCTCTGCGCTCATTGTCTCACAATCTTAATGCAAACTAGAAAATTTCCAGTTAATGTTCTCTTCTTGCTTGAGACCACTGTTACAGTACTTACAGTAACAAATCCATCTGGGGAGTCAGACAAAGGACTCTGAGAGGCAGTGGGTCATCTAGTGGGTGACAATGAGATCCTGAACTCCTGTTACTGCAACGAAATGAAAATCTTTCCTTTCTTTTTCTAGCTCTTTACACAGTTTTATCTTTCAAGGTCACAGCATTCCCTGTGATAATTTCTTGAAATACATTCAGAGGTATACCATATAGATTTATGTTTACTATCTGTATAACTCCTAAGTTATTTGCAGAAAACTTAAAGAGCAAGAAAGAGTAAATGATTGATGAGTGCTACAATATCCATAGGCTTTTCAAACATCTCAAATGGCACCCTATTTTATCACGTACAGGATTTCTCTTAGATAAAAAAGTCATCAGCACCATATTCAGTTTAGGTACTCCTGCAAGTACTATAGTCATGGATGTCACTGAGAATTCCTCCTGTTGGGAATTCCTCCTATCAGAAATCACATTTTGGGCTGCCAGTAGCAGTTTTGTTGGATATATCCATCCAGAGGTGAAATTCATTCTTCAGCATGTATTCTGTTACAGGAAAAAAAAAAAAAAACAAAACAACAAAAACTGTTGTATTCCTTTTGATATCTCCTCCCCTGTGAAACCTTACCTGTCCCTTGACTCTGACCTATGGCCTTTGGCCATAGGTAACCCCGCCCCTTACCCTGAAAGGCATAAAACCCCCTTTCCCTCCGGGGTCGCTCTCTTTTCGCCTCGGGACCCCTTCATGGAATAAACCTTGGAACAACATCTCGGGGTAAGAGCCTCCTTTGGTTTTATGTCCCTATCTTGGAGTTTCCCCTCACCCTAGCCTCCCCAAATCTGAGCTGGCAACGGGTCTCGGGGGGCGAGGGAAGGGGAACACTTCAAAAAACAACATGGGGAACACAAGCTATTTAGAGATATGATTTATTTAGAGATATTTTTCTTCATTTGTTTGGAATTCTGAGTTTTGGTCCAGAGAGAGGTGCATTGAGAGCATAAGGCATGAAGAATTGTGCCAAGTCCAAGCCATACTACTGTGAGTACCTCAGCAGGACTAGGTTTTATGGGAGATAAAAGATATAAATGATACATTTCTGTTATGAATATATTATTCAATTTTATCCTTAAAGGTAGATCAACAGAGTGCAACAGAGTGTGATAAAGAGCCACCAGCTACCTTTCAAGAAACCACACAGATTTTTTTAGTTAAACAAGACAAAAGTCACAAATACTTCTACTCAAATAATTTTACTCACTGTTGGCAGTAACTCTGTCCCAATTTAATTTAAAAGCTTGCAGTATGCAAAGCAGTTTTTATGGGAAGGTTTTCACGTTTACTTCCTTAGACAAAGCATTTTGCTAATTAACATAACATATCTTTCAGCCGAAACAGGCCCCTGTGGTCACCTCAGTGAGAGTTGACTTCAAAACCACCTCCACACTTACCTGATTCAGGATGAACATGGGTTTCTAAAACATTGCTTCAACAGAAAATCATTTCTCTAGTGAGTGAGCTAGGGAAATAGCATAAGGGCCTATGCAGCTTCGTATCTTGTGGGAATTATTCGGCCTTTTGATGCTCCTTAAAAGATTAAAATACTCTGTCCAGGCTGGAGCCATTCCATCTCCCTTCACAGAGGAGCACTCTTTAACTCTTTGGTGAGGCAAGTGACATGAGTAACAGCAGCCTCTGCCATTTCCTGCCTTGACTCCAAAAACTGGATTTGAGTTTTGATCTCTCAGCCCTGAAGCACACGTTAAAACCCTTGGGAATCCAGGGGGCAGCTGCCTCCATCCACCTGATTATTTTATCACCAGCCCAGGTTTGGCTTAATGCTGGTAGAACAGTTCACTTCCATCTGGGAACATCCAATTCAGCAGTCGAAACAAAGTAGTTTTCCTATAGACTCACTCAGAGTCAGCTGCATTTCCCTTGTACTAGGTAAAGCCTTCACCCCAAAACACAAATAATTTTGTTTAGGAAACTATTTGCCATGAATAGGGACAAGAAGTTTTCTTTCTATCCAAACTCCCAAAGAATGTGTATTTAACTTCATTTTATTCTATTTTTACATTCTTATTGTTTATTTATTATTGAATTGTCCACATAAAATTAGAAATCTCTGCTATACCAAGCACTCCCTAATCAGTAGGATGTCTAATCAGGCTGTCAAGATGCCAGGCCAAAGGAAAAACTGCAAATCCATTTTTGCTTGATTCCAGTGCCAAAGGATGGTATAGGGCACTGGAGGGAATGGTGCCATTTATGTCACCTCAACCCTGTGTTCCTGTGTTGTGAGAGAAATTGGTACAGCATTTGCATGTCCCAGTTACTGTGCTTTGTGCTTCATCCACCAAGAACATAATTCTTTTTTGCCTTTATGAAAATCAAATTGATTTCTGCCGGTGAAAACACAGCTTTTATTGCTGATGAATTGAGAGGCACGTGTGCTGCTCTGATCACTTCCCCATTCTGCTTGAAATCCGGAGTTAAGCAGACAATCTGCCAGAGGGGTGATTTCTGCCATATTTATATGTATTTTTCATAGATACCTCTTCACTCAAAAAGAGCAAAACGCATTTACTTGGGTGTGCTAGCTGTGGGCAAATACATAAAGAAAACCTAAGCTTAAATTATGTCAACATTACAGCAAGAAAGCAATAGCTCTGAATATTCTGATTAAGGCTGACAACCCAGTCTTAGCTCCTACAATTGTATTAAAATGAAATTTTAATGCCAGAAGGCATAATGTGAAGATAGACAAGGGGTTTAAAGCTTGATTTTTTTTACTAGTTTATTATTATTTATTATAGTAGATCTTGTTTTTCCTATGTAATATTCATCTACAATTAGGTCTGCTATTAAAAACGGTACTGTAGAGGGAGAGTAGAGTGTGTGAGTCTGTAAGGGTAGCACTGAAAGAGTAGCATTAGTATGTGTTTAATAATGTATGGAGGCTGGAATTGTTCCATCATCAGCCTGTCATTCAAAATGTTTCTGATACAGCCATTGATCTGACATCTCTTTCGTGGTTTAATAACGTTGTGATTGATGCCTGAGTGGATATAATAAAAAAACCTTTAGAAATGCAAAAACTGAGCAGTTTGATCACTGCTTTCAGTCATTGCTGCTCGGCACTTCCAAGTTTGGCCATCAGCAGCAAAAATCTGCCACTTTGGTGGGAAAAAGATTTCCTTACTCTTTCTCCTCCACTTGTCATTCCTGAAGGAAGTTTGCTGTTCTGCACTTTCTTGGTTGGGGTTTCCCTCCCCTCCCTGGTGTTAGCATCCATTTCAGGTACTGCCTGGGTTCCAGTTTCATTGAATAGTTTGAGGCAGCCTTTGTTAGTCCTCATAGGCAGAGGGGTAACTCCAGCTTTTTCTCCCACTCCTTTGTAACAGCCTTACTGTGGCCTTGTTTCATCCTAAACCTTTGAGGCCCACACCAATGGGAGAGTGAGTAGAAGCCAGGTTTTTTACTAAAACTGATAGTTCAATTGGCTGCTTAATTGTTCTTCACACTTGAAGTTCACTCCACTTCCAGTTTCTAATTTAGAAACTTGATAAGTAACTTACAAAATAAACCCTCCATTGCATTTTTAAAAAAAAAAAAACAACAACAAAAAACCAACCACAAAAAAAAAAAAAAGTTTAATTGTTCTAGATACTCTGTTTTAAAAATCAGTCAGGTGAAAGAATCACAATGACATAATGTGGATCCTGTTGTAACTGCAAACTACCCTAACTCAGCTTTCCTGGTTTAGTATCACCGAAATTTCTCAGTGGAATAGCAGTCTTATCTTTCACTTTGTTAGTTCTTTTTGTTGCCAGCAAGGCTTGATGATATCTCCAGAACCCTTCAATGAAACAACAAGCTTGTTATAGGTTTTTTTATCTTTTATTTCCTTTGGATACTCCATGGTCACCAGTGGTTTAAAATGTCACCTGAAGGCCTCAGCAGAATAACTGCTTTGTTAGATAGGGTTGTTTTTTTTCCTGTTTAATCTTCCATTCTATTTGCAGATACTACAGCTACATGGAGCTGAAACATCATCACATTCCCCTCATGTTCAGATTCTTGTTCAAAAAGTACTCTCTGTTATTCTAATTGTGTGTCACAAGGTCCTTGGAGAGCTACAGGAGCAAAGTTTCTTTGCAGTCTTGTGCCTTTCATGTTATCAGGTGTTAATCTTAGAGCTCTTTTATTTTATTTATTGACTGACAGTTTCAGTTACTGTTTGTGTGGAAAATATAGGACTGAACCCATTTCAAACGAAATAGCATCGTTCAGGCTGAAACTAAGATTTTCCTTATCCTTTTACTCAACCAAAGTCCAGGGCAAATGTAAGTGATTAACAACATGGAGCTGTCTAGGGCAGGAGATCCATTTAAGGAGAATTGATTCTGGTTAGAAGGGAGAAGATCAGCATAAATTCTTGTGAGATTTATAAAAAAAAAGTAACTCCTCCTGCACCTTTCTTCCCAACCACTCTCTTGAAAGGCAATTCCAATTTACCTCATGTGTAACGTGAGATAAAAAGGGGCACTCAGTGCAACTGAAAAGCACCAGATTCTAAGCAGTCAACAGGAGACAAAGAACTTTTTTCATGAAGGATTAAATCAATTTGCAGAATTCACTGCCATTAAATATTTTTGAGGCAAAAAGGTTAACAACCTCAAAAAATAGATTCAGTATTTCTATAAGGAAACATCTGTGAATGCAACAGCATTTTTGAGGAAAAATTCTTAAATTGACAGCATAGGCCAAATACCTCCTCAGGTAAGCAAGGAAAGGTGTGGTCTTTCCCTTTCTGGATCATCTTGAAATTCCACAGACTCATGTAAGAACTGAGCAGATCAGCACTTGTGCAGATGAGACTCTTTTTGCTCATCTGTTTCAACATGGGTGCCACAGTGTATGTTTGACCATGGCTGTGGTTAGATGGTATTTTTGAATGAATAGAGTTTATAAAATCATATATCTGTAGTGTTCCCTCTTCTCTTCTGAACTCAGCTCATCTTTCCTACCATTTGTTGGTAGTGGCTTACCGTTTGCCTTTATGTGCAAGTGTGCCAATCTTCAAAGCCACTATGTGTCATAGGCAGGAAGGGAAAATGTAAAAAGTGAATAAACACAGATGGAGGGAATTCCATTTTTTGGTCCAAGCAGCACTTCATCTGAGCCCAGCAGGTCAGTAGCTTTTATTCTGTGTTAAATTTTACCTTCACACAACACTTCCATGAATGAACAAAGAGCTTTTGTTAAGGACTCCTTGCCTCTGAGGTATCAGCCACTGACTCAAAGTGACATTAGCCCAGATTCTCTTTCAGAGAAGGAATCAACTCCCTGATTGTGGTGATAAAAATACACATCAACACAAAGGAATAGTGATGGATCAGCAAAGCAAAAAGTGTCGTCCAGAAAGCCCTAACTAATATAACTTCATTTTCATCATCAAACTAACCTCAAATTGATTTGCAAATGACTTTACAAAACTGTAAACTAGAACATTTAAAGGCTTGTTTCTCATATATTTTCTTAAATACGACTGCTGCAGTTCTTTTTTGGGATTTTTAAAAGTGCCACCTGATGAATGGGAGTGTGGTTCAAAGCCACAAAGCCACCTCTTCCAAGCATGTTGTTTTTGGTTTTGTTTTTGTTTTTATTTAGTGATAGCCATGCACTGCATATAAGATGAACTTTTTTATTATTATTATTTTGTAGTAATGACTAGAAACTGAAAGTCATAAAACTGCTAGTAACTGGCATAAGTTTAGTGGTTCTACAGAATATCCCCCCCAAAATGGTTCATCTATAGTCATACTCCCAGAGATTTTTGTTGCTATCTCTCCTACAGATGAACCAAGATTGAACTAATTTTGCTAACTACCAGTACGTCCTTTACCTAAATACTTTGAATTTCAAGAGGAAAAACGTAATATTCACACATTTTCTTGTGAAATTGTGCTGATGCTATAAATGACTGGGCAAGTTTTGGGAAGAGACAGATTCTCTTTATTTAGCAGACAGGGAAGTAGCAGGCCAAATAATAGTTTAAAAAAAAAAACCAAAAAAACAAAACCCAAAACAACCCTGAAAATAATTCTAGATTTGAAACATCCTGCCACACCTACAGCTGGCAAACTCAATAAGAGGTGGAAAACAAAAGTACTCTAAATGTCAGGTCTGTCATCTGTATTTTCTTGATGTGTTTTTCTTTTGTAAATGTGTTTTCCATTTTTCAATCAAGAAGAGAACTCTTTGCCTTATTAGAATGAGACTTGTTTTTATTGTCCTGCCTGTGTTTAAACAAGGTTCAGGTAATTTTTACTGAAATGAGGAATATGGCTTTCCAGAGAAGTAATAAATCCAAATATAAGTGGTGAAGACAAGCTCTGTGGGGGCTCTGTAGTACAAGCCAAGTTTGAGGATCTTAGAGAGGTGAAAGGTATTCTTCAAAACTGTGGCTATGTGAAAAGGAAGAGTTGTCTCCCAGAGCTGCTGCTTCCACAATTCTTCTCTGCCAAGAGCTGGGGAACAGATCTGTGGTCATTTCTCCTCATTTACAAATACACACAAACACAGCAAGAAGTCTTGAAATCCTTGAGGAAGCTGTATTGTCAGTGGAAAAGAACAACTTGATAAATTATATGGAAAACCAGCTAGTTTATCCTAAGTACTGTTGCTTTCCTTCACACAGTATTGTTTAGGTCTAAGGTGAAGCACTTGAACTATATCAACTTCAGAGAGAGATGTAAACCTTAGCTGAAAGAAAAGGGTGTGATGGTGAAAGACAGCAGTAGTTTACAACACAGTGTAGGTGCATGAAGGGTATCATGGAAAAGAAAAGAAATTTTAGTGGTGCTACCACTAAGGTTATGAAAGTAGAATAGGGAAAGCATAACTTTAATATGTTGCAGAAACTGATAATACTTTGAGAGCTAAACTAGTGTTTGTAATGAAGCATAGAAAGTTCATTGTTTGGGACATCTAGAACTCAACTGGACCAAACACTTTAAAAACCACAGGAGGGATTTCCAAGTGTTGACACAAATCCAGAGCAGTGGCTAATAGCCTTTTTTCATCCCCAGCCTCTGTTTTTCATCACAGAGTGAGGAAGAATTAAGAATGGGACATCACTCCATGATTAATATGATCAAAGTGAGCTATTTATTGCAAAGTAACAGTACTTTTTATACAGTTTTTAGCTTTTATTATGTGTTACATGCTGTTTTGCAGTTGGATATACCCTAAAAGCACTTGTTAGCCTTTTAGCTCAGATTGGTTAATGGTTTTGCACATACAGCAGGTTTATACAGTCTTTCTTTTGGCTTCTTCTTCAGACGTGACTTCTGTTATCTTTTGTTCTTTCTTGTACATGGCTTCGCTGCTCTTGAATGGTTACAGGCCTTATTTATCCAGATAAACTGGATTGCTCACATGTCCCCATTTCTGGAGGAATCCATCTTCTAAAACAGAGAAACATTATTTCAGTTCAAAACAAGTAATATTCATTTAAGTACTAAGACTTCAGAATATTATGAAATCTTTTAAATATGTTTACTGAGCACGATGTACCAAGACTCAAAAAAAGATCTGTGCATCAAAATAACATTTTATTTGCAATGTCTGAAGTTTACAGTCAAAGAGTAAGCGTATGTTGCAACTGACCATACACAGTATCCTCTTACTAAAAGCCATTTGGCACCAAGAGGTAAGATTGATTCATTTCAACATGTGCTGTATGATTAGTAAGTATACTGCACTCTTTGGATTTTTTTTTCCCTTTCCAATAAGATGGGTACATTTTGTTAAGCAAAACGTTCTGCTCTGAGCAGCAACCTTTGAATTACATTTCCCGTGTTTTTCATAAGGGAAATTTTTTAATTCCAGAGGCACTGGGACTTCACAGAAGCACTAGATTGCAGGTGTTGCAGTGCTTTGGAAGCTGACCTGTTGCCATTTTATTGAAAACACATACAGTGGAGTTGAAAGTGAATTTAATCTGAAAGATGTTTATTGTTTTACGTATTTTAATCACAATGGAAGACATAACATAACCTGTGTATTGGACAGGACCTGGACCTGCAGCTGCTCACAAAAATAATAATCCATTGAATTTCACTGCCTTTTCCCATATTGTATCCCATTAAATTGCAGCTCACAGTGCATTTCACAGTTATTCCATATGGTTTATCAGATGGTTGGCAAACTGGTACCCCAAAGGTTTAAACTTCCTGTAAGACAAATTACCAGTGCTTTTGAGGTATCTTTCTTGTTTTCTTCTGGAAAGAGCAGCCTGTTCAGGGCTCACTCATTTGTGAAGCAAGGTTAAATGAAGGAGCTAAAGGTACAGTCTTCATACATTGTGTAAGACACTGGGATCATGTATATACAGTGATTTCAGCCTGAAGTTCTCAGAAAAGGATAAGCTTTGTTCAAATGATTTCAAATTCTATAGGGAGCTGCTGATGGCAATAACCTCTGTGCCCTCTGATGGTGTTTTATTATCTGTAAGTTATGGGTGATTCTGTGTCAGAGCTACGAAGCTGTAGAATCCTCTTGCTCCTAAAAGACTCAGTTTGGGAGGAGGCTTCTGCTATACCTAGTATTTACTATGAAACAGCTCAGTCAGCTCTTCTCATTGAGCTACTGCAGCAAGGGGTTTGAGAGCAGCTGTGTTGAGTGAATTTGGGAGTTTGCTGAATTGAATTGTTTTTCTAGCAAGGTGATGAACTGTTGAACACAGCAGATTTCTACTGTGAGCCACACCTGATTGGGATGGGCTCAGGGAGCACTTGTATCCCAGAGGCACATCCTTTTCTGGTCCCATGAAGGGCTGCTCTGCCCTTCGTGACATTTTATGACTTTTGGATGTGGTAGAAACACCTGAATGCTTCTAATTTTGCCTTCTTAATATTAGTAGTTGTAATGCAGCAACAGAAACTTCGTTAAGACTTTAGTATCTAAATGTCCAAATTTTTCTGCATTTGCCAACCTCAACTCTCAGTTTTCCTTTGCTGTGTTTTCCTTGGGGGTTTCTCTTAAATCAGTATAATATTTATATGACACAAACTGATGTCACTGATGCAAGAACTTCATGCTGTTTGTGTTCTCTGGCACCACTGACCTCTGCAGTGTTTGCAGTATAGACCAAAGGTGCTATGATTTCCAAAGCGATTTTTTTTTTCAACTGCTTAGGCACCTGATTGCTCCCTTCTTCCTGTTTACTGTAATTTTGCTCTGCTGCCAGCCTTTTCCACCTAAAACCTCTGCACTTGACTAAAAATTAGTTGTATTTGTTCTTTCTTCAATTGCCATTTTTGACAGCGTGAATCGGAGTAACAAAAATACAGTGAAAGGGGAAGTGAGAATTGGGCTATGATGGTATTCCCACAGATAACCTTGCCTAGTTTAGCCACAAAATCCAAATTGGTGCTCAAAATTTTTAACAAAAGCCATCTTGCTGACTTTCTTTTAACATACAGATGCCCCTAACTTGCTTTAGTAGAGCTGATTTCATCTGAAGACAATGGACTTATCTCAGAATCTTTAGTTTTCTGGGAATAAATGGCTGTTCCAACAAAATGGCCTTAATCTGATTGATTTGTACTATTTTCCTATACACATTCTATAAGATTATTGTATTACATGAAGTTTATCCATAACTGAAAAATGTAAGTAGCAACAATTTCAGATTTCCTTGATGGGCAAGGGGACATAAGGAAATAGTAACAAAAAAATCCACTCAGTGTGTGGCCATGGGTTGAAGAAGGAAGTTTCCTTGTTTTATTTGAACAATCTTGAGAGCAGAAGACCACTGACCTTGCTGAAATCTTTATCCTTTGTTTAAAACTGAGTGCAATGGAGTTGGAAATCAGAAAATGATTGATGGAAAAATTTAAAGTAATTAATCTGCAACAGAAGGCAAGGAAAATAATACATTTCAAGGCTTATAAATCCACTTTTCTTTTTCATTAATTTTCATACAAATGTCATGAGCAGTGTTATATTTTCTTGCATTTCGAAACAAAAAAAATACGGTTTAAGCACCAAGGCATCATCTTGAGCTCATTTTTAATATTAGGATTTTTACTTTATTGCATATGCTATTGGATATGTTTTCCAAGGACTCCTAATTATCTGATTGCAATTACAAGTCTGGCACAGAAGTGTAAAGTATTAGTGTCTCTTGTCTGTAATTGTTCTACAGTAATCTTTGCAGGCGGAGCTGATTCTATTGTAAGAAATTTCAGTACTTATAGATAGTTGGAAGCACTTATTTTTTAGGCAATTCAGTTTATGAAGCTGTGGCATTTTTATGGAAGGTTTTTAACTCCATCTGCACATATCCTGCAGATTTATGCCAAACATTGCTTCTTCTTCTATTTTTTTTTTCTCCTAAGGTACAAATTATACAGGAGAGAATATGTAGCAATTGCTGTTCCTCCCAAATGCAACAGGACTCCAGTCTTTTCAGAGGCATCCTGAGGAAGAGAATAACTGACAAATAGCCACAGCAGCACCTATATTGCATTTAATATTCTCAAAGTGTTTTAAAAATGTTAATTAAACCTTGTAGCATCACTTAAAAATAATCAAATAATTGCAAGTTCTTCAATTCCCTTTGAGGTAAATGACCTTCATACAGTGTAGTTTCTCTTATAGTATGGACAGCAGCTCCTGTTCCAAATCCAGGGATGCTCAGCTGTACATTTGAGGCAAAGCCTCAGTGTGATGGACTGACATAAGCTGTTCTGGTCAAGGCAACTGAACTAGTTGGCCCATTCTTCTCAGAAAAAAAAAGATTTTACCAGTTGAAGTTAGATTTGGCTGTACTGCCTAGCAGTGAATCTTAATTGCTTCTCGCTGAATAATCTGTAATAATCTGTCCTCTATATTAATAATAATGAAAAATATTTTAAGATGGAAGTTTTCCATTAACTCCGTGTTCTGAATTCCCATACCAAATTATATCATGAATGTCAAATGCATTTTGGCATTTATATTTCCCTGAGCTCACTAGCAGTATGGACAGCTGTGTCCTGGTGGTTGTATTTAATGTTGTTAATCTTGCGAAGTTTTCATCTTCACGCTCTGTGTAGTGTTTCTCATGATCTTCACAACAAGCAAAAAGTTCCAGTCCTGAGGCAAGGATGAAAGTTAAGCAGAAGCTGTTTCAGTTCACAATTACCATTCCTTCAAGGCTGTTAGGGGATATTACAGCTGGGCAGGCTGGCAAACCATCCCTCCCACACACCCTCCTATCCTAAGATTAAATTTGTTGTCCCTGACATCAGCTACTAAGTGCAAGGAATCTGCAAATGCCCTCATTCAGCTTCAGGGATGGCCAGTTTTGTACTTTCTAAGTGTTAACTCTGCTAATTTGTATTTTAGCAGTGTGGCCTATGAGTTCTGTATAAGACTTGTATGTCAGCAGCAATCCCTCTTTGGAAGGTAAATCATGCAAAGTCCTATGGCTTTAAAGTGTTGATATAAATTTATTTGACAGAAAAAATGGCCACTTTGTCATCTCTGTCATATTCTTGGACAAGGAAATCTGTGATGCAGGTAAGACTTTGTCCACTGCAAATATTTGCACAGCACTTAATCTTTTTTTTTTTTTTTTTTTTTTTAATATTTTGTATAAAAGGAAAGGAGAAAAGGAACATTATGCTGATCAGTGGGCACCAGTGCAAAATGAAGATGTCTGAGCTTTCCAGTCAGTCCATGTGCCAGAGCCAGAAGAGCATCGAAGAATAGACAATCTAGCCTAGAAATAGATACTTTTCAAGATCCTCCTGAGGTGAACAATTGCCTGACTAGGCTGTGGCACTTAGAAGAGGCCAGAATTGCTTTCCTGTACAGGCTGGGGTGTATTTGTGCAGTGTTTGTTCCTTTTCGCGTGATTGCAGCAGAGGGATCAGAAGAGATCACTGAGAAGTCTTGTTAGGTCCTGTGTAGAATATTTTAAATATATGCCTTTAAGGAAAGCTGAAGATGATCGAATTTCAGTTTGATAGCTGTAGGTGGGCTTTCTCAGCTGTAGTTCTTATTTTTTTTTTCCAGCACTGTATGTTGCATCCATGCCTTGTCACCAGTGGTGTTTAAGAGAAATGTGTCTCTTCGCTTTGCTTCCTGATCTCATGATCAAGGGAAGGGTTGAAGATGTTCTTTTAATACACATAGGGGGAGGTGTTACAGCCTTTCTTTCTATTCCCAAGTGGCAGTATCTGAAGCACTCCCAAGTATCTGTAAAGAATCAGTGGTGTCCTAAAGAGGAAAGCTAAATGCCCTAATATGGGTTTGGGAGAGTACAGAGATTCTCTCTCCTGCTGACCTTATCAGTTATTATAGTTTTGCTGTCATTGACAGTAATGTTCTATTAATCTGGATTCCATTTAAGAGGATATAGTGTGGTAGATTTTTTGTCAGTTTTAATGTTTCAGAGTGATCCTTAATGTGAAATTAATATATTGTTTACACCTCTAACTATGAATTGTGACACAGTCAAGGGATCTTGTTCTCAGAACACCCATCTCCAAGCTCTATTCATTTTATTTGCCAGGTAGAGCACCCATCTTGTACCATTTTCAAGCTGTTACTATGCATCCACTGAAAAAGAGATGAAAATTGTCTCTAAACTTTGTATTTCATTCAGATATAAATTTGAAAAATTCCATGACAACAGGATTAAACATGTAAGTGCATATTGAAACATCTTAGATGATATTCCAGACTATCCTTCTGTAAACTGAGTAGTGCACCTCTTGGTACATTTTTTTTTCCCTCTCCTTTATGACAAATACCTCATTGGTCTACAGCATTTCCCTTCTCTCTTGAAATGGTTTTTAAATGTGCACTGCTGCAAAACTTTCCTTAAAGCCAGTCATGACTGGGAATTTTCTCTTTTCTGTTTTCTCCTTTGCCCAGCCTTATCTTTCTTTATCTTGCATTTGCCTTTGAGGCCAGACTTACCCACGTCTCTGAGCTGGATGCAAACTTTCTCAACCCCTCACTTCCTAGGTCTGCTCCCAGCCCAGGGAAGCACAACCTCATAGTGCTTGTGAGTGACACAGTAATACATTGCCTGGATGAGAGCTGACAGTGCTCTGAGAAATATGACAGTACCTCTGCCCTTGATCAGGCTTCCCATTTGAAAGTTTTCATTTTGGTAATTACATCCTTCCCAGATAGTAGCCCTAGTCATTGATCATACTAATATCATTATAACTGATTCCTGTAAGTCACCTTTTAAAGACACTTTCAATGGTTTCTTTTCCCCCAATATCATCTTCTCTGCAGTCACAGGATAAGACTTTTTCTGTCTACCCTTCATCTGATTGATTGGAAATGCCAAATGCTTCCTTTACATATGGCCTGGTAATATACACATCAGATTTCTTCCCTTGGGATCTTAATCAGAACAAGTAATGGCCTTTAGCTTTTCTCATTAGCAAAATGGAAAAGCACCATACCCAATCCATTAGAAATACAGCATTGTAATATGAATTTATAGGAAAATGGCTGCATGCCAGCAGACATAGAGTGAGTTTACCTTAAAGGATTTTCAGGGAAAAAAAAAAAAAAAAAAGAAAGAAAGAAAGAAAAAGTCACCCTTTCTGTCTGGCTTGCAAACATTTTGAGCCATTACTTATCATGCCTGTCTGTCAGGCATTTTGCTGTTGCTCCTTAAGTGCTGTTTGGACATCTCTGTCATATAAAGGGCATTCATAAGGATGAAATATGGGTGTTTGAACATGTATTTATATTTTCCCCAATGGTGGTTGCCTTCCTGGATTATTCTTCTCATAACGTCTATCAGAATTAGGGAGAGGGGAGGAAAATGGGAAGATTTTGTTATTTTGCTTTGCTTCTAATTTTTCACAGAATGTGCTAGCTGAAAAAATGTATGAAAAGCCACCATTTCAGCAGACTCGTCTATCAAGATGAGACTGCTGCTACACTTTTTTTTAGCCCTGTCTAAAACTATTTACAATCAGTACAGTGAGAGTGAGGAAAAGACTGATTAACAGATTTTTTCTCTCTAATGACAGGAATTACTTATACTTGGTCTGGTCTTTATTAGTCCTAGAAATTATTAAAATTCATACACCAGCACTGAAAACTTTCAGTGCTTGTATTTTCCAGAACTGTAAGAAGGTGTTAAGGCACAAATCCATACCAAATGATAATTGTATATAATTTGAATACATATGTGGTGGTTCTGTCTCCTTAGGAAAACTAGCACTGAAAGAACTCAAAGAATGGCCTTGGAATGCTGCTACTCTGCCAGCACTAAGACACATCTGTTTTGCTGGCCCCTTCAAGCATTGGTCATGTTATTCCTGGTAAAATAACTATTAAGCACACCCATAAAGCTCTATTGAATGGTGTCTTATGAAAAATGAACACTTGCACTTTCCTTATTTTTCAAACAAACCTCATGCTTCCTATGTGTTGAGTTGCTCACCTGTACAAAGAGAGAGTTAAAGCTGAAACATCAGGCTTGCGATGTTGGCTACTTCACTTATGGTTCATCAGCTGTGTTGATCACACTTCCCCAACTAAACAGTATCTAGTAGGTTAAGAAAATACTGTAGTAAAATAGTATGAAAGACCTGCAGGAGTCAAAAATGGGAGGCATCCTAAAGGGACCTCTCTGTGGGAGGCAAATTACTGATTAGATGATAAGACAGGAGGGCTTAAGGCAAGGAGGGATGGCTATATTTTTGAAGTACTGGGATTTCTTTTTTCCTTCATACATTTTCTGTTTTGTTCTTCTGCTGGCTTTCATAGTTTGGGGTTGTTGGTGGGGTTTTTTTCAATTTTTTTATATCTTTCCTTCTTCCTTAGCTCTTCTCCTCATCTTTTGGATGAAACAATGACAAATTAGGAGAGATTCTGTGTAATTTTTATCATGCATGTTTAGGAGTTCAACATTGTTATCAGATTGTTACATAAGCTGATGACATAGCAGTGTAGTTCAGTACAGTCTGCTAGAAGTCAAGGTTTCTCCTTTGATTTTGTGGCCCTATTGCTGATATGATCCGATGTGTCTCAGAGACCCTCCCACAGCTGATAATTTAAATACCTAGGGGCAAACTGTAATATTCCTGCACAGTCACATGCTATCAGTAGGGCATTGACTTTAATGTGATCCTTGTCCCACAAGAATTTCAAAAGTTTGTGGAAAGTGAGAAAAGGAAGTCTTCCCCAAAAATGTGTACTGTTACCACCTTCCACAGCCCTGCCATGTAAGCAAAGCTAATGATCATGTAAATACATTTAAATATTTTGAAACAACCATTTTTATGCCAATGAGAAGCAGTAGTTTGTACTGCATCACTTTAAAACACTTTACTTTAAATGTACTGAAGTTGGCACCAGCCTTTAAAGGTTAGTATTCTCTACCCTATCCAAATACGAATATGGCTGATCCTTTTGCTGAAATTGCAGATAGAAAAGAGTTGGCCAAGTAACATTCATGGTTTCCAGTTTGTGGGAAATCAATCTTATGAAATTTGGTTTCATTCTCATTCATCTTCTAAAAACTCAGAACAAACCAGAAAGATTCTCCCTTGAGCCAGAAATTCCAAACAAAATTTAATTTTCAGAAACAATGCCTCATGTTGTTCCCACTACAAAATCTAGTCTGCAAGATCTCGGCAGCTGCCAACTGGCTTAAATGTCCATCTTGGTTTTTGTCAGTTTTCAGGCAGCAGCTGCAAAACACTCCCAGGATTTCATGTCCTCACCATGTCCAATGCTTTGGGCAGGCTTCCAGACCTCCTATTGGGTCAGCTTACAGGTCTGCTTACTGAGGGCCAGATTAGTCTGGCAGCCAAGTCAGAAAACCCTAGGAATGTTACTTTGGTGAGGCAACTTGGTGGAATTGTCCTGGAAAAAAAAAAAAAAAAAAAAAAAAAAAAAAAAAAAAAAAAAAAAAAAAAAGCAGCACTGGCTTGAAGATTGAAGAGGGCCTGCCAGTTTCCAGATGTGTAGGAAGTGGTAAGGACATCCCAGATCTTCACATGAGGGCCTATACAAAGCAGGGCTCTTGGGCCTTGCAAATTCCCAACTTAACCACACCATCTCTGGGTTGAGCTGCCTGGAAGACCTGACTGCATGATTTGTGGGACGTTTATCTACACATGTCCAATAAGTGCTGGGCACTTATGCCCAGCATTTCCCAGAGGGAATGTGTTTCCCCCTGCCTAAGCCTGGACTGGCATGTTCACCATCAGTTCAGGAAGGCCAGCTTACAAGGCATCCCCAATGCTACTGTTTGCTTCCAGGGTAAGCCCCAAAAGATGATGTCTCCAAGGTGTTTCAGGCTCACTGAACTGATAGCTTCTCCTCCATCTCTGGATGCAGGGTACTGGTGAACAGCAGTCTTTTTTATGAAGTATTGAAATGGTCCCTTCCTTGCCCTCCCTTCCCACAGTGATATCTTTCATTATACTTAGCCAAATATTTTGGATTCTAGGGATCTTTTAGAGGTAAAGTACTGAAAAATATCATGCTTTAGCTGCTCTTGAAAACATCCAAGGTATACAGTGGTGGTATAATTCCATTGTCTTACTACCTTTCTTCTGTCTGGCATGACTACCTTTTCATGCAGAAGGTGTTAAAATTCTTCCTGTTTCTAGGAAAACTGGAAATACTAATATTTATGTGCCCTTTTGTCTGTTTCTACTGTTCTTTTTTGTTTGGTTTAACTTCCAGCTAATTGTCCTGGCTTTCATCTGCTTCATTCTTGGACAGCTGGCCCATGAGCTGTCCACTTTTATCCCTTGTCTGAAAGAGCAATGGAAAGTGCATGTGATGATTGATGAGCAACTGTTATTTAACAAGTCTAATCAGTCCTTCTTTTGTTTTAACAACTTCATCCATACAGTAGGGACCTTTGCACACAGCAGTCTGCCTCTCTTTAGACTCTTCAAATTCATGGAGATTTAATAGCATCTAGAAGACATGTTTACCTCTAGAAAACAATTATTTGTTCATAAAATGAATGTGTTATTAATAATAGCTCAATGTGCTCATATGTTCAGAGATTCACCGACCCCCCTTTTTTTTTTTTTACTTATGTTGAAAATAGAAAAATGTACAAATCAGTTTTCCTTCATCTTCCTAGAAGCTATTCATCAGGGACTAATTGGCAAAATTTCAGTTAAATGGAAATGTCTAAGAACTTCCAACTAAAGGGGTGCATAGGGATTCTTTTCATATCAGAAGCCACAGTTATAATTCTGCTGCATCACCCCTTCATTCTTCAGTATAGAGGATATGAAAGAAGAATATAAATGTGACAGAATCTCAGTGATTCTTGGTTGACCAAGACTGATGCAGTATACTCTTATGATACAGTCACCCTGATTTTATATAGGGTGCTGCAGACAGGACTGTAATAAATCAAGCACTAACCCATGCTCAGAAACTTGCCCCAGAGAGCTCATAATGTGCATTTATAGAACAGGTACACAGAGTGTATTAGAAAAAAAAAAAAAAAAAAAAAAAAAAAAAAAAAAAAAAAAAAAAAAAAACCAAAAAAAAAAACAACCCAACACCTCTCTTGTAGAGAAATGTGTAAGAAATGAAGAATTAAGAAAATACAACGAATTGCCAGAGTCTTGTTCTTTGTTTAAAGCACAGAAGTCTTCCTCTCTTGCTAATGTATCCATCAGACATATGGCATTATTCATACTATGCAAAAAAGCAGGTTTTACATTTTGAGGCTGTTCGTATATGCAGTCATACATGGAGGATCAGTTTTCATTTCTATACAGTCTCCATGGGTCCCCAACTACAATGCCACAAAGAAAAGTGAAAATATTATGGGCCTCTGTACACTCACATGGACTGCAAGGGTCTTTGGCACCCTCAGGTCAAGTTCCTAAAGGAAGTTTCCAATTAATGAAAGATGCAATCAGAATGGGAACTTATTTTCACATCCTGATGAGTTTTTCTCAATTTTTTGCCCTTTTCACACATTGATGAGATAACTGGAAGTGGTTTGAGACTTTTATTGAGTTCATTTGCGGTGCCAGCCTTTAGACTAGGAAGTGGTTAAAGTGAATGAGCCAGTTTTTTATTTCTCTGTTTATACTGCTTGCATTTACTTCAGTTTTTACAAAGTGTATGCTAGTGAGAGCACGGTGCACAGCTGCATGTGGGGATCTGACTGTTCTCATATTTGTTTACTCTAAATAGTCTTTATCTGATTAGTCCTGATGACTCTGCTTTAGTAGCAGGACTGAATTTCAGGAAGAAGAAAAGACCTGTTAGCTATGGGGGGGGTTAGCTCATCCGCATTTTTTCTTCTATACCTTTGTGTTACTCTGATTTCCAAAGATAGGGATTTGTGAAGGATGTTTAGAACTCCTGAAGAGAAAAGGAGATTAGTTTGCAAATATAGTTCTTGAAGTTATTATTCTCTCTACCTTCATTTAACTTGCTCAGAGAATTAGGTAACATCTCATTAGGAAGGTTGAAAGGGAATTGATAGCCAGCATTCCTAAATACATTTGTATTACTGAGCAGCAGGGAAGGAATGTTAAATCCAGTAAAGATTTCTATTCTCTGCCTGAACAATGAGTGCAGTGGCTCGGCGATGGGATTCTGTTGAATGACAGAGCTGTTCTTGATAGGACTGCGGTAATTGTGTGGTAAAATTGAATTATATTATTATATTTTAGGCCTGGCTGATAATTATTAACAAAATTATTGTAATATATGCAAAAACTTCATATCATTTATTCTCCCATTCTTTAATTGGGAGAAAGTGAAATTAATAACAGCCATTGAATAAGTACAGGATTGAGCTGGAAAATGAAAATACTTCTGGGTAGCAAAAGATATTTTAAGTTTAAAGTGGAAACTGTGGCAGCTGGATACTGTATTTCATTGAACTGCCACAGGCACTGATGAACTAGATGGTCCTTTTCTCTTCCTGAGTTCCCATGTCTCCATGCCAGACTATGGGATAAGAGGACACAGCAAGACAATGTTCTTTTCTATTGGAGAACAGGGTATTTTCAAATGAGAAGGTGGAACCAGAGAGAAAAAAGCTGTGGTTTTATTCTATATTTCATTAAAGTTATAACCGCTTGACAAGGGTCAAAGAGAGATGCAGTTTTTGTTCTTTGCAGGGAAAGAGATTTGAAAGTGGAAGGGCAGGTTTCCTTCATGGGGAAAAAAAAAATTCAGCCAACACACTCATTTCCTTCAGTTTTCCAGCAATGCAAATGTTTTCACATAATTCTGTTAGTGATGCAGTGTCTAGACTTCTCAGATGGTTTAAAAGATAAAAAAAAAAAAGCAGAAACAAACCCTGGCATTAATTCTGGGAATCCTGAAAAGCTAAGTCATTATCACCGTGCTATAGCTCGTGCGGTGATATGAAACCACAAATAGTCACTGAAGACCAGATTCTGGAATCCTTGCTTATTTCAGATACACGGTTTAGCATTTCTCCATGTTAGACATCCCATTTAATCTCCCTTTAGCAGGCTGTGGTGGTTGGTGTAAACACTTACCAGCATATTCTGGTACAAGGCTTCTGCATTTTGGCTCTCACCTTGACTGAAAAGGCTCTGTGTCTTCTCAGGAACATGAAAGCTGATAATACAAGGAAAGAGATCTTTGATTCTTGCAACGGAGATACATTGATATAACACCAAAGCAAAACACCGGAAAAGAGCATTTGCACATAGAATATATAAAAGGCTTCTTTAACATTTTTTCCTCGCTCGTTTCCGTTTGTCCTTAGTAAGTCTACTGATTCTAAGTGTTGTTTGAGGTTTCCAGATTTGCTGCAACCTATCTGTTACTGTCTCATTTTTTAAAATTCTTTTTTGTTTTCTTTACACGGGGAAACTTATTCAGCATTGATCAGACTATTAACTGTTGCCACTCTCTACAGGCTCACAGTACCCACAGTGACCAAGAGAGTTAATGTGTCTGCAGCAGCCTCCATCTAATCACAGCTGTGTTATTTTATAGGCAACTAGGCCTATAAATAGAACTGAACTTTAGGCTGGTTTCTTATACATTCTGTTAATGATGGCCTTCAGAATTTAAACAGAGTGTGCAGCCAAACTCTTCTAGTGATGTAAATGAAATAGTTTGGTCTTGCAAGAGGCACTCTTTCAGGCAGTGCCTCAGCTGAAATTCTGTAACTAATGGCTTGAGTAAGGGGTGTTTGCTATGTACCTCAGCTGCATGTACCATGCAGATGTCTGACTCTGCATTAACCTTAGCAGCCTAAGAGGGCAGATGAATAAATGGACATTACCTGTGCCACAGTCTCAAAGTAAGAGCTCCTGCAAACTCCCTGCAGATGACTCAGCTCCACCTTTGATGGGTAAACCATATTATCCTCCCTCACTCTGCTGGGTACAGGCAGCTGTCTTCCTCCTGTTTTATTTCCCAATGCCTGTCACCTTTATGGGTTTGGTGTTTGCTGCAGGCTTAACACGATCCTTGCTGGAGCCAGGCTGGGACACCCTGGTGTTTGCAGATCTCGAAGAAGTGATGTTGCTCTCTGAATTAAATATGATCCTTCTTGAGGGATCTCATTTTGTCCCCTCATCCTACCTCCTCATTTGTTATCTCCTTGCATTTAACTCTTTGTAATCACAGAGGGCGGTATCTGAAAGGAGAACAGAGGTGTAAGTGTACATTGACACTCATTTTCTAGCTATATATTTTTCCACACATTTAAGTAGTTTCAAAATGGTAAAAAAAAAAACAAAAACCCCATTGGAAAAGGCATGAATAGAATTGTTAATGTAGCATATAGACTAAATTGGTACCTGATAAGGGCAGTCTGAATTAAGCAGTTGGGCATCATAAAGCATGGATTATATTAAAATACTGCACATCTTCAGTGCTGAGAACATTCATTCTCTGTACTGTATGGAGAAAACAATAGTTTACAAGAAAATTAAGAGCCTTTTGCCACCAGCAATGTAGTCGTTTTCTGTAGTAGGAGTTACTGGCTTTTAAAGGATCAGACTGCTGAGAAAAGCTCCCTTATAACCTCCAGATCCATCATCTCTGCCTGTAGAGTCACTATTCATTTTACTGTCAGAAATGAGCAGCTTCTACTTTTAGGCCCACAAAGCCTGTACAGCTGTGGAAGAATGAACAGTGATTTCCTCTGCCTTGCACATACCTTATTGAATGGCCGATCACATCACAGCTCAAGAATCTTTAATCCTGATGGAAACACATGACAAAGAAAGGATGCATTTGGGTTTTTCAGATTCTCTTATTTCAGTGCTCATAATATTAATATTTAGTGGATTTTGCTGGGTGCTGCTGAGCTGAGCATGTGAGTCATGCTGTCTCTGTTTCAACATGTGTGGATAAAGAACTATAGTGAGTGTGGTTCATGGAGAAAATAAATGTCAGTGATGGCTTTCTGACATAGATGTCTTCTTTGCTTGCCATCTGCCTTCTTCCAAATTACATGAGGTTCCTGAGGTAGATGGGAAGTCGTGTGCAGAGTATGTGCATTTACAGGAACTGTGATCCAAATTGAGCTGCATTATAACAGAGTCCCTCAGCTCAAGGATGTCCTTAGACTAAAACTTGCAACCTGGGTGGCCTTAAACGGAGTCGATATAAAATACTTAACTTTTCTTTAAATCTCAGAATAATTTCTGAAGTTCTTTCCCCACCTCCTAGCATGGACTCTACTCACTTTAACAGATCCAGAGCACATTTTTAAATGAGTAGCTAGGTAAAGTGTCCGGGGGACACAGGGAGAGACACAGATTCCAGTGGGCTCACTGTATGCTGGATATAGAAACTACTGAGCAGCAGTGTTCAGGAAGCTTTTTGCTAAACAACCAACCATGAATATTAATGACAAGGAATTCAACTCTTGCATTATCCAAACCCATTGATGTAAGTACCAACAATGACATTGTGCCTTAGCACTGTGTAATCTTTATTTATCCTGTGAGATCAGAGAATTAGGATTATGTAGTTCACAAAGGAAAGAAATACATGTAAACTTGCTTGAGCTACTCTCAGTTATAATAAAAATTAATCTGTCTCCTTTTTCATTACACTGTTAATAAACAAACTAAGCTAAAGCAGCTTCTCAGCACTAGGCTTCCATGGTAGAAACTGATCCAGCAGGGCAGGCACTCCCAAATTCATGTGGTCTCAGCTGGGACTCCCTGTGCTGCATGCAAGGGGACTTCAAATACTGTACACCAATTATGTTTCTCTGAGAAAAAAATTGTAGTTGTCCTTTATAGGTTGGTAAAGATTTTTACAGAAGCTTCAATGAACCCTTCAGTGAGACCCTGGGGACAGAGGTCCAGTTCCATCTCCTGTAACATGTTTAACTGTTGACCCAATAACTCTTGCCTGAAATGGTGAGGGTATCTTTATATTCATAAAGAGGAAGACTTTAAATATGTTTGAACATTCCACTGAAGGGCACAATACATGTGCCTGTGATACAGACCACTGCTCCTGTGTGATCCAGGGCCGTTTATTAAGTAAGCACCAGTATTCTGTAGGACTGAGCCTTGGCTAAATTTTCCTAGGACACAATAATTTTAGGACAAAATTATTTGCCACAAGTATCATGACTTCCTTTGTGCCATTGGTGGAACTAATTTGGCTAACAATATTTTTCTTTTTAATTGTAGAACTATAAAGTATTTACCCAAAAAATTGAACCGCCATTAGTACAGACGTTTAGACATGCAGAATGTTATATGCAGGGGAGAAGTCAATCTCCTACAGCTCTCCAGGGAGTCTGGCAAGTAACTGGATAGCTTTGGTCTCCAGTGCTTTAAATCATTGCTGTTTGGCTGAATTCAGTTAAAACTTCTGCAAAAAATAATTAAACCAGGAGGTATGAGTATCTGAAAAGACCAGGGCTAGCAAGCTTTGGCCAGGGCCACCAGTGACACTCAAGTCAACAGTACAGTTTTCCCTAGAGGTTGTCTGGCAGTGAAAGAAGCAACATGAAGGGGGCTGGAAAGTAAGATCAGGATCTGCCTCGAGAGATAAAAAATAATGGAGTAAGAAACTGCACAACTACTGAGAGCACTGCTTTCAGAGTCAGCAAAGACATCAGTTAACTCACAGACAGTTTCCACTGTTGTGCTACACAACACAGTGTCAAAGGATTTTGCAAAAATTGAGTGAGCTGAATTAAAAGCTGAATCATTTCATATTTGTGCATTAAGTCGCATGTGTTTGTGTGTAAGGTAGGGAATGGCAGACAACTGCATCGCATAAGAGTCTGAATGTTGATCTTCTGCCAGGTTCAAGGAAGAAAACAGAGGAAGTTCAAGTTGAATGATAACACTATTATTTAAATTAACACTTTCAGAAAAACTCTCTATATATTTGTGCAAGTGAAGCTGGACTGAGTGGATATTTAGAATCCTTGCAGGTCTTTGCAGAACTCTAAGAATGCGTGCTTCAGGTTAATGTTAAATATTGACACATTTAGAACAATGCTACACAACAGATGTCTTCCCAACATGTGAGGGCACCGTTACAAGGCTGAGTGAACGCAGCGGAAGCAGCTCTGCAACACCCCGCTGGAGCATTCTCATTAGCTCTTGCTCTGTGAGGCAGGAGAACAGCCCAACTGTACTGAGTACAATAGGCAGAGCTGGCCTAATGCTTGTGGTGGGTTAGCCTTCATAAAAAAAACTCTCTTGAACTCAATTCTCTTCCTGAAGATCAAGGAAAAAGAGTTGCAGAAAAACGTGGCCTGATATAGGCACAGACACTGAGGGCACTCCTGTCTCTTTGCTCAAGATAAGGAAAACATTGTGAATTTGGGGAAAACACTGTGATGGTTCTCAACACCATATGCTGCTCGCATTGGAAGTATACATTCTACGTCACAGATGATCCTCACTTATTTTTTTAATAGAAAACAATTTCTCTTAAATACTTTTTATTTTCTTCTACTTGAAAGAATACTTCAGAATTTAGCTGTGAGATTCTTACATATGCTGTTGTCATTCCCTTAGGCGTTTCTCCAGCCCTGCTGCAGTCTGCACCCCACTTTGCAATTTCATAATGCATGTTTGTGACAGGCATATCAAACCATCCAGTTAGTTTAGAATTGAGGTGGGAGAGTGCTTTAAATGTAAATTTTACTATAAACAGCGGAATAAAATCTTGCAAGCACTTCCTAGCTCTGCCAGGAAGCAAAGCTATATTTAACTCATTTTAAAATTCATCAAATACATTGTGGGCTGATTCAGATCTTTGGTGTGTCTTTGAAGATAACATGTTGTGGAAGTGTCATACAGTCAGTTGGGGGATTGGGCACATTCTAAGATTCTTGTCAGTGAAGACATGTAGTTAGGACTGGATTGTAGAAAGAAAAGTATATATAGATCTAAGGACTTAATATCAATACTTTATTTGAAAATTTGAACAATGACTGTGGCATTCAGTTCAAGAGCTTTTTGGGAAGTGCTGTACATAAAGAAATCAGTGCCATAACAATGACAAAATTCACATGCACACATGAATTTTAAAAAACATTGTCTTGGAGTACTTGGGACCGACAGTGTTTCAGAGAGGCTAATACAAATTATTGCTATAATAATTTGCACAAGTTTCAAAATACATAGGAAAGATCCCTGGATAGTTAGAATAACCCATAAAAGTTTAGCTAAGGTACCTGTGTGCAAAAG
The DNA here is from genome assembly GCA_016584745.2 of Phylloscopus trochilus trochilus. Classification (NCBI taxonomy): domain Eukaryota; kingdom Metazoa; phylum Chordata; class Aves; order Passeriformes; family Phylloscopidae; genus Phylloscopus; species Phylloscopus trochilus. The sequence goes on from WQNJ02000546.1 coordinate 40,815,522, forward strand.
GAGAAATCCCAGAGGGATCTTACTCTTGCTTTATTTCTCCTGTCTCAGATTGCACCTATCTGCAGCTTTGTTTTCCTGTAAACTCAACTGCTGCTGTTGATAGGTTAAATATTGATTGGAATTAACCTCTCAGATTTCATACTTCGTATTTTGTAGGTGTCATTATATAAGGTCAATAAGGCTCCAAAAGATTGTTTATACTGCTTTGTATTTGTAACCACTTATATATATATATATATCCTGCTATCATGTCTCCACTGAGTTTTTTGTAAGTACAAATAGGAGTCTCTCAGCTTTAGAGAACAATCTGCTTCTGTCAGTGAGATGTTTACTATTGTCTATATTCAGATATGACCTGAGTTTGAAGTTCAATATTATGATTTTTTTATAGCTGGGTAAGTTGCCATTACCTGAAGTCCTTACTTAAAAAAATAATATGCTATAATCTACCTAAAAGTTCTGAATGGGAAATTGAAATGGTATCATTCTTCTAACATGGTTTTATGCATCTTAATTGTGGTTTTCTGCTGTTCATTTGCTTTTGATTTGTTCTAGTACATGACTGCTGCTGCACCTATGCAAGGGACCTACATTCCCCAGTACACTCCTGTGCCTCCAACAGCTGTCCCTATTGAAGTAAGTTCATCTCCATCCATGAAAGCAGAGTGAAGGGGGAGCAGAACTCTTATTTATCATGCCTTCTGTTGTTTGAAAGGGGCCAAAAGGTTCTTTATGGAGTGGTGGCTGGAAGCTTCCAGCTTTTTAAATGAGGACTGCACATTCCTTTCTCTTTTTGTTTTCTTTCTTTCCTTTTCCTTCTCTTTTCTAACCCCTCTTTTTTATTTTTTTAATTATTTGCAAGGGCTCTTGTTTTTGCATTTGTTTTGTTGTACAGCAGGACATGGAATAAAAACATCAGTGATTATGACTATTTTTTCCCCATGTACTTGGGAGGGAGATGGGAAGAGACAGGAAAACAAACCCAGCAGGCAGACCACGAAACCAAAAGAGATTTCAAGAAGAGAAGATTGCAAGAGGGTTTGATGCGGTCCTTAGCAAGCATAGGTAATTGCTGAAACATTTAGCCACCAGAAAAAGTGATTGAGCAATGGAAACCTTCCTCTTGTATATACAGACGTGGAGGATGCTGCACTGACTGAGTGCTTTTCATCCTTGAGGAAGGATTCGCTCCCTCCCTCCTTGGGGCTGAGTCATGCTGATGACAGTCTAATGAGTAAGTATTTACTCAACCCTGTAGACCACAAGCTGCTGGGAGAGCGTCAGCTTGGCCTCCACTTCTGTGAAGCTTCATAAGGGCAGCTGCTCACAGCGAGAGGAGGGAGCCTTGGCATCCTCTTCCCTGTGTGTTTCTCTTTGGCACTACCCTCTTTTATTAACAACTTCTGCCCTACTCTGGGGTAAGGCAAGGAGTGCCAGGGTCTCTGTACTTCTGTCTTCGTCTGTGTGGACTTTGGATTTTGTGCTATTACTACTCTGTGCCTTGAGGATGTGAGTTAGTGGTACTGCTGGCATGGCTTCACCAGCAGTCAAGTGGGCTTATCCTGTTTTCTACTAGTTCTTTGCAATTATTCCCAGATAAGGTCCCACAGGAAAGGCTACTACTGTTCTGTCATACTGAGCTGGTTGTGTTTCAGTCTTTTTTGCCTCAGTATAATTTTGCCGTAATCCTCATTTGTTTGCAAATGCACTACGAGTGCCTCTTTTCAATTGCCATTCTTAAGTCTAAATCAGGCAGATACAAAACTGAATTAAAAGGAGATGGTGGGATAGAGAGTTGGTTCATACCATGGGATTGGCTGCACACCATGCTGACCTGTTCAAATAAGAATTAAGGTTAATTTTAATTGCTTTTCGAGCCCTCCTCACATCACTTGCTAGTATATTCATACCTTCTAAAGTAACTCGATGTCATAATTATCCACTATAATAATCAAAATATTAACTGAATGTATAGCCTGTTTAGCTCTTATCCAGTGATGATGATTATTGTTAATATTTATCTGTATTCATGTAGCATCATGAACCAGGACCCTACCATGCTGGATGCTCCACAAGCAGAGACCAAAAAATACAGTCTCTGCCCCAGAGAGCTTACAATCTCAAGATGAGATGGACAAAAGGAGAAGGATAAAGACAAGGAAGTAGACAGAAAAAGATAATCCTGGCAGTCTGCTAAGCAATAGATACAAAAAAACCTCTGAAAAATGAAAATGATATTTTAACAGATGCTTTAAAATAAACTACCTGTTGTTTACACGGGACTCAAATAAAAACAAAGCAAGTGCTTTGTGCTCCCTCTTCTGGCTCTGTTGTGTGCACTAGAGTAATAAAGCATGTTCCCTGAAGAGACTTGCTATTCATATGACCAGCACACCAAGCATGAGAATAAAGGGAAAAAAATGTATCTTGCTTTGAAAGCATACAAAAAAAACCAACTTAAACCAAGTATTATTCAGACTGTCTGAATAGGATAAGAAATTGTGCATAATGTTACATTCATGAATATAATCTTTCATATGTTTACTTATCTACTTTTTACAAACATATAAATAAAACAAAACTTCATTGGAGCTTTGACTTAACACATCAAAGTCTTTAGTGCAAAGCAAATTTATTTTTGAAAGGAACATGCATAGAAACAGCATGTAGAAGAGGGCAGCATTCTTCTAAGGTGACTAAAATTCTGTTGGATGTGTAGTAGTGGAGAGCAGTGGGCCTAGATTCTGCCTTTATCACATTTTAAATCAAACAAAATAAATGTGAACTCACTGTGAAGTTGGGGTAGGTAAGCAAAAATTAGAAGAAGAAAAAGCCAAAGCCGTTGTGAAAAAGCCAAGTAAAACCCAGAATCCACCAAAGTCGGATTTGCCTCTAGTTTTGAATGGTCAGGGAACTGCCCTCAAAGGAGAAGGTATTTTTCACTGTAAACTTGGAGGGCAAAGTACGGCTGGTAGGCTGAGAAAGCTTCTTGTTGCTGAATTAGCTTTCTAAAACTGTTGGAGTTTGTTGTGTTAGCGTGGGGTTCTGCTACTTCAAACTCTCTCAATCTCTAGAGAAATGTGTGAACGGTGAGCTGGTGCTGAGCTCTCTTTAGTAATTCATTGCCATGAGCAAAATTAGTAAGCTTTTCATGTTCTTATTTGATTCCCTAGGGTGTTGTTGCTGATACTTCTCCACAGACAGTAGCATCTTCATCACAGGAAGCCAGTGGTCAACAGCAACAGATGACAGTGGAAACATCCAGTGAACATGCGCCTGCATATTCTTACCAACAGTCTAAGTAAGTAGGCTTTGGAGTCAGAAGGGTTTGTTTCTTGATTATAGCAGGCCAAATTTGACTCCCTCTTTCAGAAATATAAATTCTGAATAGCTTCGTTAAGTTCAGATGAATTCTCGATATATAGAAGTGTAATTAGCAAAAGGTTTTGGCTGACGGCCTCAATTTGGCAAAATGTCCTTGAGCTCCTGCCCACAATGATATGCTCTCTAACTGTCTGCTGCTTTTCTGGACTCAGAAGGATCTCAACAACTGCGTTAACAATCATCATGCTGGGCTAAAGCAGCATCTGGCATCAGAGGTTAAAAAGGGCTTAAATTTTGCAGTGGTGAAAATACTGGCACGGTGCACATTGGCACACGTAAAGGTTTCTTTCTGAAAGTGTAGTTAATGAAGCAGTATAAATTGCCCCAAACTGGTATTTGTGATTGTGCAAAACTGCCATGCAGACACAGAGTAGGCAGGACCTGGAAATGGAAGAAGAAGGGATAAGAAAGAGGTGGGTCTTCACTGTTCAATCTGGCTCCATTCTTCTGCTCCCTTTGTTTACTTCCCATGGAATACCTTGGAAAGTTCAAAATTTATAAACTGACAGCTGTATTTAGAACTTCTAAGGCATCCCTTCAACTGCAGAATAATCTCTTCAAACACAGCTTCTCTTTGCTACAATAAAAATCTTCACAAAGGGAAGGTTACATAGTGACAGGATACTCACTGGGACTGATAAATTTTGGACAGATTCTAGGAAGGAGCACAAATCCAATCTTTCATTAACACATGTATATTGAACACCAGCATCAGATTGAAAATAGAATTATACATGTTTTATCTTGGGGAAGAAAGTAGAGAAATAGCCAGACAAGAAATGGGATAGATATGTCAGTCAATGCATCATGACTGTAGTTACAGAGGCATCAGATATGAGCTGGTATAGGAAAGATTAGAATTATACCAATTTGTCAATTGCTTTACTTCCTTTTTGACCTCTGGAAGTGGAAGGTCCATTTGTTTGTCTACCATATGAATATTAAATGGTTTCAGATTTATGTGGTTTTGACCACCATAAAACAGAAGACTATTTTTTGTCATGCCTATATCTGTCTGTATGTACATATTGCAAAAACAATCAATCACAAGCTACACAATTGGAGACACAGACTATGTATGCTTATCCTTTCTAGCTGCCAGTCTCTCTAGCACCTATAAATAAATGATGGCAAAATACTTACAGAATATAAAAGGCAAAGAGAGAAATATGTGTCTGTACCATCCTGTTGGCTGGTTTTAATGAGTGTGTTCTGTACATTTGGATCTGATGATTTCTGTGTCTCAGTTCCCTTTCTCTTATGTCTCAAAGAAAAAGGACTTAGAAGCCCTCATAAGATAGCTGTGACATGCAGATTCTGACATTTTTCCAGCATAGGAGAAAATTACATTGCAATTCTTTATGGAAATGGGTGCTGTGTTTCTTGCTTATGTGGTGAATTCCCTGAAAATGAGATCGCTCATCTTTCTTTGTCAGCTACAGCCTTTTTGAAGTGATGGATATACTTGTAATGGCACTGGCATTTATATTCAGAGGACTTTCTTTCTTTTTTTAATCAGACAGGCAGATCCACTACAGTTTTTTTTATTATGCTTATTTCAGTATTTTTTTATCTGAAATGGACCCTCTATTTATATCTGCCAGTTGCAGGCAGAAATGCAGTGTGGGAAGCTGTAGAAACAAACCAAAATATACAGCCTCTCTGTCTTTAAAAAATAACTTCTTACAAAATATTCCAGTAACCACTAATACAAAACCAAGTGAATTTGCTTTTAAAATTAAAATATTATTACTCTGCTTTTCAAAGGGCACATTTATTAATAACAAACATCATGCCAGATATAAAATGGTGATTGTCAATATGAGATATGAGGAAGTAATTAACATGACTGGAAAATGATTTTGTCAGATATAGGCAAAGGAACAGGCAGACTATATAAAATTATTACATGGAAGCTGATCAGTCAGGAGAAAAGTTATAATGTTATATTTCCTTACTTTTATTTTCTTTGCAACAATCACGAAATTGCAGGCAACAAAGGAAGGACAATGTACTAAGAATGAACTGGGTGGTATAAGGACTCTGTACTCTCTTTGTAAGTAAAAACAAACCATGAAAACTGGAATTTAAGTTCCACTTTCTAATTAGCATATGTATTCTTTTATTTAATATGCTGAATGCTGTACTTGAGGATCCCACCCACAGAGTTCAGAAATCGTAACTTCATGGCAAAAACCTGGCTATATATTGTGCAGATAAAGACAGCCCTTGATTCTGAGCAGAGGAATCTACTTTATGAGGAAATCACCTTAATTATTTTAGACCCTACTCCCCTTTTTCCTAGTAAATATTTAATTTTGCACATAAAAGCATGAAGATTATGAAGCGGAGATCAATGGATATCCTTGCCCCCAAAAAGTATACTGTCTTACCTCCAAGCAAAACTCTGCTGGACAACATACTCTGATTTTAAATATGGAAAGAATTATGTTTTTCTGGAGCCTTTTGCAGGCAAACTCAGTGCCAGGTTAGATTAGAGGGCATGTGTTGTGACCCATTGGTGGTATTGGACTTTCACATGTACAGCAGCCACTCGACCCATGGGGATAGTAAAATCTCAGGAGGTGAGCTTCCAACTTGAGTAGCCCTACCAGAAATTATGCACAGAAAATCAGAATAAAATATTTAATTGTTGCATACCACATAAATCTGTTCTTAACATTAAAAAATATTAATTTTCAGACGTCATGCAATGAAAAAACCCTTTGGCAAATTTAATATTTAAAATTGTAGTTCTGTGTTTACACTCCCAGACAAAAAGTTCTGTGGCCAGTGTTACATCGTTGACATGCTTCACAATTTAAATCCTAATTTTAATTTTTTTTTTTTTTTTACTAGGCAAAGCAAATGCATTAATGTTTGCAAAAGGAAAGGTGCTGGATTTTCCTGTGTTAAATTTTGGTCAGGAAAGGATTTTTTTCATGTAACTTTGTGGGAAAAGCAACAGCTGACCCTTACAGATAGCCCTAGACACTGAATAGAATTTTTATGTAGGTTTTGGGTCTCTCTTAAAGATCTCATTCAGTCTTTAAATTTAGAGGACATAAATTTAAGTGACACAAAACATCAAAAACACAAAATGAGAGGTATCTTCTGTAGGAAAAAGCTTGATATTTTTCTTATTCTCTGTGCTAAATTTAGAAAGATATGACACTATATGATTTAAAAAAAATCATCTAATTAATATTGCCTTTAAGGTTTCTGCTAAGTTAGCCTTAACTGGCTCATTAAGCAGACTGCTCCACAGTCTAATTGTTCTTGCCATCAGAAAATGTGCTCTTTCTACCAAATCAGTTGTATCCTTTTACTGAAATTTTATTTTTCATTTTATTATTAATACCCAAAATAAATAGTTATTATTATGAAAATATTCGCCGTCTTATTGAATTACCTGTGAAAGATTTACACAGTGTTAAGCCGTTTATTCGTCTCATTTCAGTGTAGTTAGACTGCCTATTAATGCCTAGCATTCAAAGAGTAAATTCATCTGCTTAGGATGTGTTAACGTCCCCAAAGTAGGAGTTCCCTATTTTTGCCTGACTATTTTCAGCTTAGTGGTGGTATCATATTTAAACAGCTGCAAAGTTAGTTTAGCTTGGATAACTTTTAAAGGGAATTGGGTGGAAAAAAAGGAGAGGAGGCTATTTCAAAGTTGTTTTGACTTAATGACCACTTTAATTCAATTGTTTTTACAGACAATAAACAGGACTGAAGAATGTCGGTCTGAAATCTTTGCCTTGAATGGAGAAACTTCACTGAACAAGAAGTTGGCTTCCAGTTTGCACAGGCGTCAAATGAATGCTTTTTTTTTTTTTTTCTACCTTTCCCAACGAAAACAAAACAGTGTTTTTATGTGCTGTGCAAATGGTTCCATCATGTAGTCTGACAATTTTATTTTTGCTATTTTCTTTTTTTCAACTAAAGGAAAAACCCAGAGGAAAAATGCTGGGTTGACATTTCATCTGGACGAACATTTGAATTCAGAATTTACCTGGAGGTGTAGCTAGATTTTTTTTTTAACAGAAAAACTGATGATGTCAAGAGGGAGCAAGTTGCGATGAAAACCAATTGTCTTCCTCAAAAATTAAGCTACTCTTTTTCTCTCATTTTCTTTTTCTTCTTGTTTTAAATCTAGAGTATTTTTTGGTTTTTTGTTTTTTTGGGTTTTTTTTAAAGAAATGTTTAGGTAAGGTTTATCTTGAATCTTAATTGCCTTAATTTTAAGGACGTCAAAGGCTCTCAAGGCAAGCTGTCAACGTCTTGTTAGAAAACCCGAGAATGAATTGAAACTGCTCACACCGGTGCTGGTGCAGAAGTTTAATAGACTGAGTTTTTGGGGTGAACAAAAAATAAACTGTACAGTTTAAAAGAAAATGATTTTCTTCTTTTGAAGAAAAGTTGATGATAAAGGAACTGTGGCAACTGAAAGGATTGGAAAAATGCTGGGACTTTTATGAACTTTGTCTTAAGTGTTGACAGAAAAAAATCTAGAAGGCTAAAAGCATTTTACAGTAAAGTTATTGAATTGAGAAAAAAACTTGCTGCATTATAGAGAATGCAGGGTTTTTTTCTTGCAGAATGCAGATTTTTTTATTTACAAAGCGTGATCGCTAGCAAAAGCATTAGTGCTTTTTATCTGCAGTCTTTTTTATGAGCTTTAAGAAGTTTTTAGTCCGCTTTGCTTGTCACATTGCGAAAACCTAGCTTAAGAGCATTAAAAAAAACTTAAGTAGATAGGAGCTTATGGTCAAAAAAGTGCAAAAAAAGCAATAGATAGAAGAAATTGTTGACAATTTCTGTAGTCTTTCCTAGTTGTGAACAAATGCAGCCTATGGATGGCCTATTTTATACCAAAGATGAAGTGACACCCTAACGCAGTCCAGAAGATAGAGGGTTTTTTTTCTTTTTTTTATCTTTATTTGACCTACATGGCCGGACCAGTTCTTACTTTCTTGTTTGTTTAAACTATCTTCCACTGGTGTTTTACATACTGCATATGTTTATAGTGAAAATTTCAGAATAGTTGGTGTCAGAAGCTGTCCGGGTTTTTGACCGTGTGCTTTGGAGAACATCCCAAAGCAAGGGGGATTGGGTTACCAACTAATCTGTCAGGCAGGCTTTAATTTTGGTGAGTTTTTCTCTTTACTTACCTGATCTTTGGTATTTCTACTGAAGCAACAGTCTTCCTTCTGAATTCCAACATACCAATTCATTTCTTCACCTCAGTCTTTGTCATCGTCCAGCATGCATAGCCACCTTAATTCTGCATTTATTTCTCAGTGTTGCATTTGAGTTGCCAGGTAGATATAAGAGAAAGCAAACTTGCTCTTTGTTCTCATTTTAGCTTTTCCATACAAGCAGAAATTTTGAAAATCACGTTGTATTGTCATGCAGGCAGGAAGTTAAAAATTATTCTTCTCTGCTATGATTTCTGTTGTCTTAATATGTTGGCTGACAATCACTAATTAGTATGATTAGGCAAATTAAAAAAAAAAAAAAGGCACTAAATTTAATCCACCAAAACCTGTTTTAGAAATGACAGTTATTTTTCATACAGAACTTGATTGTGGCCCTTACTTCTTCCAAACAGACAAATGAAAAAGGTGAGAAGGAAGTCAAAAGATGATTTTTTTCCTTGAGGAGGCAGAAGTGAAGCAGCATTTCCGTATATACATACATACACACATATCTGTGTGTAAAAATGAAACCAAACAGTTTTAAATTTTCCTCCATCGAGAAGAGAGGGGAAGGTTCATCACATTTATTGTGGTGGATTAGAGACAGGGTATCCATTAAAAATAAGGAAAATAAAAACATATGTATTGGATCAATCTGATTCAGCTGCCCTATCTTAAAAAAGAGGTCTGTGTTTCCCTAACCTGACTTTTTTGGGGAAAAGAACACAACTATTTTTTTAAATCAATAAAACAAGATCGTATTTTTTAACATAGTGGGAGGGGGGAGGGGGTTTCCCAAGTAAATGCTGCTAGGTATGCAACATAGAAAAGAGAGAAATGGGAGTTCACATGGTTCTTCAACATAGGAAGAGGGCCTGATTTTCAGAAGTGATAACACTTCTGCTTTCTCCAGAGTAGTTGGTGAATTCAACACTTCTGAAAACCAGATGATGCCAAAGTAAAAGAACATCATCCACAGCATTTTTTCAATTCAGAAAAATACCCCAAACCTCTCTTTCTGTTTCATGTACTGTCTCATTACTTGTTGCTTTCTGAGAGGGACACTTGAATCTTGTCCTTGGATAAAAGTTCCCTCTTTCTTTAGAGGGCATATGAGGGAAAAAAATCGATCTAGCCTTATTTTCTTCCTTTCTACACATACTCTCTTTCTGTCTCTCTCTGAATTATTTGTACAAATGGAGATAAACCCAGGCACAAGTCAGTTAAATATGAAATAAAGACATTTGTTTCTGTGTTAGTTCTAATGTGACACTCAAAAAGTCTCATTTACTATCAACAATGAGGCTACAAGGTAGCTACCATGTGGCTGATGAATATGCTGAGGTACCTTCTTGTTTCTATTCAGAACTCTGCTGCTTTATTTATACATTCAGAAACATTTCTCTTATTTTTTCCAGCAAAGTTAAACAATCTCAGTGTTTTTTATTAAGCCAGGCAGGCAACACGATATCACAGTGCCTGTCACTTTAAAGTGTTTCAAGTGCATTCTGTATTAGAATTGTTCCCTTTCTTTTCCATGCTATAATGTTCAATAGTGTTTGAAATCAAAAGAAACAAAGCAAAGAAGTAGAGGAAGAAGAAGAGGAAAGAAAATGGACCCCTTAAATACAATTCATCATCTTACTGATCCCAAAATACCAGTGAACTGGTACTTGAAATCTATGAATTGTAAACACTGTGAGCCTTGAGTATAAACAGTCATAGATCATAAGGTATGAAAAAAGCTTATTTGGAGCTTACAAAAATGCTCAGAAAGTGGTAACTCATTTCTAAAAGTTAAAAATTAGATAAAAGTGAACAGTGAAATAGCAACACACTACATGGGTGTTGTCACTTGGTGGCCTCTGAAATCTTAAACTGGTTTTCTTTATGTTTGTTCTCGCTAATACGTTTTTTTAAAAGTTTATTATTATGCTCTGTTTAGTTTCTGTTTTCCTTTTTTTTTTTTAAAGACCTGAATTTTTAAAGTCAGTATCTTTGTCTGTCTTGCCAATTTAGCTTTAAATATCAAGAGAGTTCCTGAAAGATTGCAGAAACAACTCTAGATGTCTAAGGCAATGGTGCCTGGCCCAGAGGTCTAGAAGTAACATCAAATCCATAAACTGAACTGCGTATGTACTTTCCATCACACCTGAATTCTTGTAAATAATCAAATCTGGATGTTCAGGTTTGGTTTTGTTTTTTTTTTTTTTTTTTTTTTTTTAACCTTAAAAGATAAATAAAAAAGGGGTGTCAGGAAACTATGAATTATGGCTAGAAAAATTCTGAATACCTGGGCTTGTCACTTAACACTGAGGGAAAAAAAAATAAGATACAGTGGAACTGAAGAGAGTATTATATTTGCAGGTGCTGACCCAAGTGTAGATCAGGGCACTGGAAAAATCTCACTGTTCCCACTGAGATTGCAGAGGGACTCTTCTTCCTATCTGGCTCTACTGCTGGTTTTGTAAGCACTTTTCACCTGTGACAGTCAGGCCTCAAATTGTGAATGTCCTCTTATTGCCTTCCAGTGAAACAGACTCTTGAAATGTCCTTAGCCTGTGCTTATTTGTATAGTTCTGTTTACCAAGAGACTGCCTTGGTTGTGTTGGTCAAGAAATTCACCATAATGCAGAATGAGGCATATCTGAGAGCAATTGCATCACATTGTATCATCTTCTGCTATGGATGCATGCCCAAACGTGGAAGATAAAGGCTGGTCATTAGAGAAGTGAGGGCTTAAACTTTCAACGGGCATATGGGCTGTAGCATTCGAGTGGATTTTTACTCGAGTAAAAATCAAATGAAGGGTATTATTTATGTATGTATGTGTACCAAAACTCAGCAAATTTGAGGAAGCCTGCGTTGTAATAAAGTTTATTTTTAATATGTCATAGTATTTGGATCTATATTATGTTGTTTATGGTACTGAAGATTGAGACTGATCCTAAGTGTTTAAAAAAATGCCATGCTTCATGGTTTTAAGCTTGATGGTGCTCCTCATGCCACTTCATTTTAATGCTGAGGTTGACATGAGCAAAACAGGTTTAGGCAGGCTCACTTAACTCCACCTATAGCAAGAGTCATGCTAAAGAGTGATAATGTGCTTAAAGTAATGAATCAATCCATTTTTAGTGATGAGACCAAATGTGGTAGTTGAAGATAGTAATGTTTGATACACGCATGGTCAACATTTCCTTTCAAAACTTTATTTAACATGAAATTGGTCCGGATATAAAAGAAGTGCCCTAGGGAAAGGGATTTTCCTGGTCTTTCTCTGTAGCCCACGTGAACCAAGAAAACAGTCACGGTGTGATGGAAATGCGAAACAGAAAACAACAAAACTGCTGACATTTGGTGCATTAGTCTTTTCTGTTTAATGACGATTGACTCTAGTAATGAGGATTCCTTTCATTTCTAATACGCATACACGCAGTCATGCACGCACACTTTCTCAGAAGGAGGGCTGAGTGAGCAGCAGACTTCTCCTCCCCTTCAGTGGAGCAGATTTCTAGAATCTCAGCAAGCAGCAAAGATGCAGTGTAAGGAGAGTTTTTATCCTCTCAAAAAGAGCACCAACTTTTTCTATATTGCTCCTGTCACCCAAATAGGCTAGAGCTCTGTATGTACCCCAGAGATTTATTCACCTTTGTGCCTCAAAGCAGGCAGAAGAGACCCTTTCTTCTCCCCTTTATTAACATGCTCTTTGGTAAAATTGAACACAAAATTATGAGAGTAAAGCTGTAAAAGAAATTAATCCCAGCGCTGGTTCAGATTTCCATGATAAGAAAAAATTCTTGTGTTTATTGAAGTTGTTCAGTTCAACTGTTAATTCCCCAACAGGGACAGCTGAGTTCTTTCACCTTAATAAAAACGTGTAATGAAGTGGAAAATGTCAGTCCCTGACAGGTTCACAAATCCATTTTTCCTTGTAGGTCCAAAGCCTGCAAGGTGTAAGCACCTTCCAAGATCTGGATCTGTTATCCTTAAAAAAGTACCTGCCCAATGTTAATTTTCTGCCTTTAAGTGTCTTTCTCTTGGATAATAATTTTATGAATTTGGTGAAATTTCAAGTCAGTTATATTTTTTAAAAGCCCAAAAATACAGCCTAAAGAGGAGAACATGATGTTTATGTAATTGAAGTATTATTAAATATGATGTATTCCAGAGTGGAAGAAAATTCTACTATCTTTTTGAGGCAAAACAATTTTATGTAAAACCAGGAAGTGTACAGAATTCATTTAGGAATTTTAATTGTTTTCCTTTTTAAAGGAGAATGAATAGATTCTATCTGTAAGAAAAATCAAAGCAGCTTTGAAAGCAGATGAACTTCCTATCAAGAAAACATGCATCAGAAAAATGGTTCAGAGGTTCTTAACAGCCCTTACAGACTTCACTGCAGCCAAAATGTAGAATACAGAACCTCTGTGATACATTAAATTATGAATCTTATTTATATGGGCATCTGTGTGCTGATGTCTCAGAATGTCTCTGAAAGATCTGTACTGCTATGATTTTTTTTTATGTTTTCCATTTGTAACACAGTCCTAAATAGCTGCCATTTTCCCACTCCTGGGGCTTTCTGTAGATCAGTGGATGTTAGGTTTAAACTTCTGTTTTCTTTGATGAAGCTTTCAATAAAAAAATAAAGAAAGAAAAGAGCTGGGTGACTCTGTGTTCTTGTGGCACCTTTCTGAAAAGGCTTCCCAAGGCTCTTGTGCTGAGCACAGAGGGAGCAGAAAGGCTTTGCAGCAAAGTCTGCCTCCTCCACATCCGTTCCTCCAAATGGAAGGGAGGAAACAGAGAGACAGGACAGCTCTGCTGCCCTGCCAGCAGCACAGCCACCCACGTGCTAGGAGGTGAAATACAGGAGAAGTGTTTCTCACACCAAGACTGAATGTGTAATGCCAATGGGTATCTGCTGTCCAGGCTCTCAGCTGTGCACCTGCTAGAAAAACACTGCCTCTGTTTCTGAGGTTTATTTTAAAGAGTGACTTCAGGGCAAAAGTTGCCACATGGAAGACAGAAAATCTTTACTTGAGAATATGTACAGCCTGAGCAGTGGTAGAGCGAGGCCATACTTCATCTTGAAAGGAAACTGGAAAGTAAATTGCCTCCTCAGCCATATCTCACAGGGAACAAGAAAGGTATTTGGTGCATTCCCCATGGCTGCTTCACTCAGCAGCTCTCTTGTTGCCATGTGCATTTCTTCCCACCAGGCAGTTTCTGTGACAAAGGTGAGGATGGGGCAGAAGGGTCCAGCTCCAGTCTCCTCCCCAGCCAAGCGGCTTTGTTCACAGGTCAGGAGTCACAGAGTGCTCCTTCTTACCTACCAGGAATGTGCCTGTCTCCTCCAGCCCTATACATGTTTTGTGTTTTGCCCAATGAAATACACATCAATGAGCTTCTAATTCCCTTCAGCTTAAGCAGGAAAGACCAAAGAAATCCTTAGAAAACAGAGGAATGAGATGAGGAAGGAGGTGAGAGGGAATTTTTCAAGTGCACCTGTGCTGAAATGTGCATTGCTGCTGGCCATGATGATGGCGAGAAGGAGGAAGGCAGGAGACTGAAGCTCCTGGAACTTTGAGTGGTGGCTGAGGAGGCTGGGGAGATCAGCAGAAAGTGGGACACTTTGCTCCACTAACACAGATGGTGCAAAGGTGGTTTGTATCTGATGTTCTGGTGTCAGGTTCATCTTTGTCACTGCCAGGATTGCTCCATTTCCAAGATCATTCTACTTCAAGCTCTACTTAAAGAAAATTGCTAACAACTCTGACATTAGTGGTTTTGCTTTTATTGTCACTCAGTTGACTTTTTGTGTGCATATGGAACTAGTCTAAGGGGAGGTTGCATCAGCTTCCACAGAAGTTCAGGTAAGAAGGCTTTATCTTCTCACCCTCTTGGTCCCACTGTCAGTGTCAAAAAAAAAAAAAAAAAAAAAGTTAATTGGCAAATTAAATGATTGTATCTGGCTTAGCCTTAGAATTAAAATAACAAGGACAAATGGAGTTTTGTAATGTGTGATGTGTGTTTCTTCAAGAGTGTGAAAGCTGTTTTTATCAGTAGTCTGCATCTGGAATGGATGTCCATAATTTCCACGTGGAGAAAGCCGTGTCCTTTGACTGTCACTCCTTGAGATTTCAAGTAGAGGGAAAGAGGAAAAACAAATCAATAGCTGGTGTGCCATAGATTTAGGACAATTCCATAGTTATCAGGTTTATGCAAATTTTAATTTTATTTTAATTTTGTTATTTTTGATGACCGGAGATTGTGCATTAAGAGCAAAGTCTCAGTGGGCCAATAATGATCAGCAAACACAGAAGCCAGGACACAAACAAAGAGTCCTGCACACAGGACTGCAGCAGAAGTTACTGAAAGTACCAAGCAAGCCATGATTCAAACCTAATTGTCCACCTGACTATTGGTAAACTTGCTGAAGCCTTTGTCTGTGCCTCAGCTCCTTGCCCCAGATGGTTTCAATCTGATCTTCAGCAGAACACCATGCACTGGGCAAAAGCCTCCGTTTGGCTCAGGCAGGCACGAGCCACAGTGCTCAGCAATGGCTAGCAGAAGTGGTCCTGAGGCTGCAGGCAACAGGGGAGGGTTTGTGCCAGGCAGATAGCAAGCCTGCCTGCGGGGGAACGTGCTGCCCAGCACATCCAGACAGGAGGCTGCAGCTGCCCACTGCTGCTCGCAAGGCAGGCAGCAGTGTGGATGGGAGACAGGCAGGAGACAGCACATCCCTCTGCTTAAGCCCTCCCAGAGCCTGTCAGTTTAACACACGCAGGGTCACCAAGGTTTGTTTACCAATGTTACAATGTTCCTGAAAAAAATCCGCTTTTTGGCAAGATGCTGTGACCAACCCTCTTCCTTCCTATTCAAAATGTATGTGTATAGGCCTCTGCCAAAGGTGTGCTCAGTTTTAGCAGATGCTTTGAACTGGTACCTCACTGAACTTACTTGAAGGAGCATAAATTATAGCTAAATAAGCTACTAGATATGTGCACTGCTTTAAATGGAGGAGTTGAAAGTTGATGCAGTTCAAATGGTGCAGCTATTTTAAAAAGTTGAATGGGCTTATGTTTATAGTGTGACTAGCTGAGGCCCTAGGTTCTGCTGCATGGAAATGCTGCTGAAAAATAGAACTGTGTGAGAAAAAGATATAACCCATGATTAACACCTATTTTTTGATTTATTTCATCATTTTTTACCAGTCAGTACATTCTCAGTCCTTTGTGGAATTCAGCCATTGACACACAGCCAACTGAAAATTGTGTAAGCTCCTTCAACATGACTCCTGTGGGATCGAGTTCCATGTTTTTCACTCAGAAATAATTTCCTCCTTATTAACAGTTGTGCTACATCACATGGTAGCTAGCTAACTGGGATGCTCTCTTCCTCAGGTAGAGAAAATTCTGCCTGATGTTAATCTTGTATGAAATACTCTTTAGTGGAGTCCAGGCTCCTCTGAGCTTTCCACACAACATCTTGGTTTCTTCTAGTTAGTTTTGGTGACATGTGAAGTTGCACTGTCACCACTGAGTCTCTTTTTAGTACAGAGGAGGGGCAGAAGCAGGGAAGTAGGCACATCTCCTCATCTGATACCAGGACTGCAGCAATCTTAGCTGAAGAAAAGAGCTAAAACATCTGCACAGCAAACTGTGTAAGCCACCAGGAGAAGTGGAGAGCTGACCCAGTGCTTGCTCTCTCCATTTGTGCTGCAAGTTCCGGGTTCTCTTCTTAGCAAGCACTCTGACAGCCTGGCTTTCTTGCTCTAGAGGTGAGCTTTTGAGAGGCCCAGAAAGTTACAACTTCAAAAAAAAAAAAGTCAGTTTTGCAATGTTTCTTCCCTGTTTTTTAGTTGTGACCCTTTAGTACTATGTCTCATGCATGCTTCCAAATGAACAAGTAAATATTTAGTACAGTAACACACAGTGGCCTCAATCTCCACCAGGTGCCACGCAAACAGAAAAAAAGACATGTTGTGCTAGGCTTATGAGGGAAGGAAAAATGATCTGCCTAATCTATTCAGTGATTCAGATTTCTGCTAGACCCTCTGAGACACCTGAGTTCAGTGGGTTTTGCTATTTCCGGTTACTTTTCACAGCAATAGCTGGCTATAACACAGAGTTCCAAGACTGCTTTCCAAAATCTGTTTCTCTTTTCTCATACTGATTGTGCTGTGAGGGCTTTGGGATGTAAACAGCTGTTAGCAGATGCCGATTTTTGGAGAATATCCATTTTTTTTACTATTATTTATTTTTCCCAGAAGAAAAAATGTTCAAAGGAAACATCTACTACTGCTTAGAAAAACAGCATTGCCCAGTAGTTTCAGTGCCACCAAAATCATCTTGAGGTGTATGATTCACCCTTGTGTGGCAAAGATGAAATATTTCTTCAATCCAAAAAGACTTACGTGGGGGCCAGACTGACCTTTACAAGGTACTAAAGCTTTGAGCGTGCTCGGCCTAGTGATGGGTGTTGTCTGTGGCAATGACTGAGACAGGATGCTCACAGCAGGGTTGTTTCTACTACACAAGGGAACTGAATTGTCTTTGTAGAAGAGCACCTCACCTGAACATAACTTTAATGTCTTGTGCAGTGAGCTGGCCATAAAATTTGCCATGTTTTTGTGTTTTGCACTGGGAACAGGGCTTGTGTTAGAAGGGTTTTCTGCAAATGACGCTTTCTCCTTGCTTTCCCTTTGAAAATTACCCTTTCCATGCTCACTGCGTGCTGGAAACACTCTGTACTTCTAGTGGGGACTCTGCCCCTGCACGGAGGCACAAGAGGCCTCTGGACAAAGAAAGTTTTCTTCCACATCAAGAGCTTCCCTGGACTGCAGCAATAGTTCTTCCATTTGCCAGTCTGCCTGTGTGAAATATGTTTATTACTGTAATATATTTCAGCCAGCTCCTCTTGACAGGAAGTCCTGAGAACAAGGCCTTCGTGTCTCCTTTCCACAAAAAACCACCAAAAAATAGGTGTCAGAAACTTCCTCCAGCTGTGGAGACCCAGGATCGGGGAATTACAAAAGCAAAAACCTCTGCTCTTTGGCTAAATTATAGTTGGTTTTATTAGAACTTCCTGCTCCTCCCAATCCACTTCAAGCTCATTTATCTCTCCCTTCCCTATGACACATCCTCTCTGACTTGCAGAGTGTAACTTTCTGAGGGGATTTCTATTACTTGCCTACACAGCACCGAAGAGAAACCTTCAAAAAGTATAGCTTCAATGAGCTATAACCACACTCGACTTTCTGCTGGGAATTCTTCAGTTATTTTTTCCCAAAGCATATAATTTTTTATTAAGCTTGGCAAGAATTCTCATTAAAAAGTAGGGACTTGAACATCAAAGCTCACTGTGGTAATGTGGACTGTTTACCTGAGTGAAACAGTTTGTCTCTTGTGTAGGAGTATTAAATGTTCTAGATAATTGGACAAAAATGGGCAAACTAAACAAACTTCCCAAAGAGAAGAGGTAGAACAGAATCTTCCCTAGGCTTAGCAGGGTAGTAAGGCTCTATCCTATTTTGCCTCTCCTTTGGAGGCTGCTACAAAGGTTTAGATAAGTGACCATGAGCTGCTCTGGTGAGTGAATTAACAAATAATTCTGATTAATTCTGTGCACAGATTAAAGGGAAAAAAGTGAAGCAGCATGGATGGCTGAGGTGCATGCAGGCTGTGAGGGAACAAGGGAACTTGAATGGTAAATAGCAAGGCATCGGCGTCTGGCCCAGAAAATTGTCTCCTCCTCTCTGTGGCACAAGCAAGCTTTCACTTTATCAGTAAAAAAGGCTTAGAAACACAGGATGAAAAATTTTATAGCAGGCTTACCTTTTCTGGTTGTGATATCTACAACTGTTCAAAATAAATTATTTGGACAATAAAAAACAAACAAACAAACAAACAAACAAAACCCCCAAAAAAACCAAACACCCACCTTTCACTTTCCTCTTCCAGCTACCTGTTGCCTGCCCCAACCCCAGCACACACAGACATTTAATCACCACAGCTATACCTGCCAACAGACCTTAGCAGGAGTACAGTGAGAGGGAACTAAGCATTTCAGACTTGTTTCAAAAAGAGTTACAGATGATTCACACTTGTGTGATGTTTGTTTGCAGATTAAGGTGCTGACCAGAGTCAAGAAAGATGCCTGCTTTCCATCCTTTGCAAAGCTGTTCTTTCTCTGTCCATTTACAAAATGCCATTTAGGAAAGGCATTGTGCTGTGGATATGAATGTATGTATATGTGTATAAACAGATCCAGGATAATCTTACACAATAGGGACTGCATGGTGCATTATACTCAGTCTTCTTTAACCCAAAACCCATCCTCAGAACTCAAATGAAAGAGCAAGCTACAGGGCTGAGAACCTGCTTCTTTCTTCCTACAACAGTTTCAGAAATAAAAACTGCTTGGTAGCAAGGCACACGTGCAAAACGTGCCTGTCCATTTGATCCACACCCACTGCATGCCAGTGCCAACTTGGGCTTTTGCCACCCTCACTTCTAGTGGCTGCAGATGCCATTAGCTGCAACAGACACAGCAGAGATGTAGTCTGTAGAGAATAAAAAGCATGCAAGTCCATGTCTCTAGACAGGAAAAATTATCTCTGTGCAGAGGTCAGAGAAATACCTAAGCAGGGGAATCTTTTCACCGTAATGAGCACCAAAACCCCTCTCAGTCCTCTCCCACAGCTTTACTGAAGAAGCCTCCAGTCCTCATTTTCTTGCAATAGAATTCATTCCTGCTTCTGTCTGCACAGTAGCTCCCTGCAGCACTGTCTCCACTTCCCACCCAATGCGGATCTATTCAAAATATTTGGTGTTCCTGTAAGTATTGAGCACTCCAAATGCAGAATGCCAGTAACAGCTGAGTGTGTGCTGGCGGAGCTTGGTCCAACACGGCACGATTCCACCATGGCAGCTGGCAGCTCTAGCAAAACTCTCGGGGGCCTCATGAAATTACTGACATGAAAGTAGCATTTGGAGCAAGAAACGGAACTCATTTTTCAATTGACATTAAAGAGGAAATCGTTTTAGTGTCAGTTGATACTGCCCAGACACATTTTCAGTAATTAAGGCTCAGAAAAAGCAGTGGAAATACCTCTGAGGTGTTCTAAGACCGAAGCCAGAAGCAGCATGTGAGAGGTGCCAACTGAGTCACTGCTCTGAGCATGACATGAAATGGGAAACCTTATGGAATACAACCACAAGGAGAACAAGAGCAACCCAGAAGAATCAAGCATGGAACGAGCCTAGATTGTGCTTTTGAGTGTGGTATGAGAACACAGGAAAGACAGAGGTGTTTTCAGAACTGTGATGCACGTGATCACGTCAGATATTCTTGTGACATTGAGGTAAGGAGGAAAAACTGATCCTGTCTATGCCCTCTTGCCTCAGCTTTGAAACACATGTGAACCCATTCCTTCCCTACATGTTGATAATGCAACATCCATGCGACACTTGGTTTCTCATTTTTGTGTTCTTTCATGATACTAGATTTCACTCCTACATCCAAATACAAACTCTGGAGGTTTTCTCAAGAGTTTAGGTCTTACTTTTTCCATATTATATTTTTTTTTAAATCACAGTCACTTCAAAGATACATTCCATTATGCACAAAAATAGGTGATATTCCTACTATTTTACAACCAAAACCCACAGAAAGTGAGCTTTACTCACAGTATGATAATACTTTCTTTTAATATGGAACCCAAAATTCCCTGATGGATTTTTCTGCTGTGATAGATCTTGAAGCCCCAGGGGAAATTACTTAGGCTTCCCTTTTTTGGCCCTAGGCAGCAGTGGATATCTAAACAAAGCAGATACTACCAAATCCCAAAGTGTATATTTTTGGCTGTTGATTACCTAAAGAATTTGCAGATTACCAGACACGGCCATCCCCTACTTTCCACACTCTAAGTTTGTGTCACTACCTATGCACAGAGTTTATTGTTCACTAAGGATGTGCGACAGCACCCCAGAGAAAAGAGCACCTTGAGACCACAGGGGATCATGTCCATTTTGAACCTGCAAAGAAATCCCTGGGCCTGAAAAGGGGGTCTCTTTCCTGCTCCCCAAAATTGTGACACCATCCCATTTACTGTCAGTTTCTTTAGCCAGACATCAGTTTGGGTGTGTGTTTGTAAACAAATTGTCTTCAAATAACTTTTTCAAGGTTTCATGAGGAAATGTATCAGCTCCCTCCTTAAATTCAAATTCTCTTTTTTGTGTTCTGGTTTTCTTATATCCACTAAGAGCCCAGTCCACCTCCCATCTCAGAGAAAGGACAACATTCCAAGAACTACAAAGGGAGAATATCATGTTGACAGTTTGGTTATATCTTTGTTTATCTGTTAAGATTTGCTTTTTGTGAATCTTAGCTATTTTCCTGCTGTAACTCTTTATGACAGAACACATTGCTCTCTTATTTATTTTTGACAGACCCCATATAAATTTATGGTTCTGCATCAATAATAAGAGTCATTAATCATAGTAACAATGCACATCACAGGGTCTTCCAGGCATTCACCACTTAACTTGCTGAACTGTCCTACAAATGAAACCTTCCTCTTCTCAGTAATTAATTATTTCTGTGCTTACACAGAAACTAAGGAATTCTGTTAGAAAAACTGGGAGAAAAAAAAGATAATTTTCTCCCAATGGATTTGTTGAATGATGGGGGTGGCAAAGAATCTCAGCTACAGGAAGGCAGAAAGGGGGTTTATAGTTATTGGGAAATGTTTCATTTCTGTAGTAAATGGAAGTTTGTTTTTTTTAACAACTCATAGCCAAAACTTATGGACAAATATTTTGTTTAAAAATTGTGTGAAACTTGTTCCCCACAATAGCCATTTCTTTTGTTTCGTTTCCATTCTTCCAACAACCACATTAGCCAATAAGTACAACTTCTCTGTATTCATTGTTTATTTACATATAGGAAAGAAACAGCAGGAGAAAAGTAATCTAACAGATTAGAGCAATGGACAGTAAATCCAATTCTATACCAAATAAAGTCGATACAAATTATTCTGCTGATTTCACTGGATACAAGAAGCAGCCTGTGATTCAGACATCATAATATAAGCAGTGAGAAACAAAAGAACACAAGAGCAAAAAGCAAGAATTGCAGAAATAAGGCAACATCTGAAACAAGAGTCACACATTTTAACTCTTCTTTCTTGAGTGAGATTTAAGAACACATTTTGACAATGCTGAATTTTGAAGGTCAAGGAATATATTTAATGTGACAGCTATGAAGGTGGTTCAACCACAACTCAAGTTCTGAAATCTTATCCAAGATTTTTCTCCCTCTTTATCAAGAAAGACTGTCAATGGATTAGAAAGTTATCTCAGCAGGAGTGGGAATTTTATTTAGTCATATCACCTCTTTGCCCACTGCATTTCCATCTGGTTTTTTGAGAGGGTTTCATGGCTGTCAGAGAGGTGGATGGAGCCTTAAGAAACTCTGAGAACGGACAGTGGAGAAGTGATACACAACCACTGAATGGTCAAAGGATAAGGGGAGCCTGGGGAAAGGAAATGAAGGAAGAAGTGTAGGGGGGCACATTTGCCTCAGCTGCAGAAACTAATTACAGCTGGTATATGGATATGTATTTGTGGTAGCTCAGCTATGTACTTAAACTCTCTGCATTCCAGAATATATTCTTTATGAGACACAGAGTATTTGACAGACTTTCCAGCCTTTTAAGAAACAACCCTGATCTTATATAATTAACTGATTCATTTCAAGATCTTAATCAGAGAAAAGCTGGTATTTGTCAGTTACATTTTATTATTTTAAGCTACTTTATAAGAATATGAACATGATATAGTGTCACTACCCTTACTGATTAACATTTCAACTATTTTTTGTTTCTCTACAAAATGGTCTCTGCTGCATGTATTTCTGCCATGGAAGCCTTAACCATGTTATGCCTATCCCTAGTCCTCAGTGTAGTTGTGAGTACACAGTTAGAAGTATCTCATAACTCTGTATAAAAGAACATTCCCAAATGACCAAATTTTGCATTATCTAGTGAAGAATAAGACCTTATTCATATTGGGCAGGCTGCCTCAGGCCTTGATCTTTTCTGATGTGAGTGCTGTCCTTGAAGATAAAATATTTCTCTAAAAAAGTTACTAGTCCACTTTTTTTTTCTTCAAAATAAAAAGAGAATTTGGAGAAAACCAACCCAGATCCTTCATATAAAACATGACTGCCATCCTCAGCCTACATGGCAAATATTACTCCAAGAAATCTTTAAAACAAGTGATTGCTTTTATTGTCTGAAAGTTGTAGTATACGGTTTTATACCAAGAACAAATCTATTGAGAGAAATGGAGACGACTAAAGCCACATGAAGTTGACAAGGCATCAGGGAAGAAAAAAGAAAAATAAGAAAAAAACCAAAAAAACACCAAACAAACAAAACAAACAAAAAAAACCACCAAAAAGCAGCTTGTATTCATGTAAATATTTGCTCACTGTCAAAGGGTCTCTATGAGATGTAGATGTTGAAGACATTGAAGATGTTTGCTGTTCCATTATGTCTACAAAACCCCAACCCTCCTAACTCAGACAGAATCAGGAATGGAGGCAGTTAGACATGTCAGGGAGTATTTCTATTTTTCCATTAGCCATTCAAGCTTTTTGTGGTTTTAAATGCTCCTCAGTGACTGCTGATCCGTATCAATGAGTGTGACAGTCTGAGACAGTCAAGGTAAGAAACTTTAGGCATTGAGACAGACTGGAACTGATTGTGTTTTGATGAGCACTGTGGCTTCCATTAATCATACGATCAGACCTTCCTTCTTTTGGGGTTTCATTCCTTCCTTCCTTATTTTAAGGCTACTCGTACATTTATTTTTTTATCTGTAGGGCCGCTGCTGACTTCTTTCCACCAGATGGCACCACAGACTGTGAGCCATAGCCACGATCTATATGTATGTGTGTATACATATTTGTATAAATGTATGTGCATATGAACGTAGCCACAGACATGTATTTGTTGGTGAAAACCTTTGAGTGCTACACACCAGCAAACCTCACTCTCCTTGCCTCTTATCCTACCACACAAGGCAGAAGGAGGAGCAAGGGTAACCAACGCCATGCATTGAGACCACACCAGAAATAATGCTTCTGTACTTGACACGTTCAGGGTACAGGCACTCCGTACTATTTAAATTAAAAAATTATTAAGGAGGCAGTGCATTTTAAGAATTTTACTTTCTAGCATAATTTAAAGTAGCCACTTTCTTCTAAACTGCAAGACCTAATGCATGGTCATTCCCATATACAGTTCAGTTGTTGAAGGAATATTTTATGGAATCCAAACATGAAATCTTTTCAATCCAGCTGTTCCACATCCCAATACGGGCTGCCTACCCAATGTTTCTGTAGGAAATGGGAAGGGAATGCTTTTCTCTCCTAACTGGTTACCTGCCTTATCTTAGTTTGAATCTTCAGTAATTTCATCTAACACATTCCCTGTAAGAATACTGTAGAAATCTGAAAGATGAGCAGAATTTGATAATGGACACAGAAAAACTGTTTTAGAAGAAACTGGCAAATAACACTCATAAATTGTTCCTCATCTAGTAGGTTAGTATTTAAAACATAATTTACAAATTTGGTTGTTAATTAGTATTCCTATTTTTTTCTTACTTGGTTCTCAGTTGTTTCAGTTTACTTTAGAAACAAAACTTCTCCTTGATCTAAAAAGTCTTCAATGGGGATCTTCAGTTGACTACTTTATGTCTGAGGTCTTGCCTTTGTAGAGATGAGAAATCAGAGTAATTGTTTTGAGGACAATGATATTTAATTGTTACTGTAAAGTCCTTGCTGAAAAGGTGGTGTTTCATGCTGCAATGTAGACTAAAGATACATAGCCATTGTTTACAAATAGTTTATCAGATGTATAAACGTTTTTGGTTTGTGATTCATTTTTAAGCTGTTTTAATTTCTGACATGTTCATAATCCTCATGGCTTTCCCTCCATGCTGTTAAAGAGCTATCTTAGCTTGTGCTGTTATCTTTACTTTGTGGCAATTCTCATAATCTATCACAATA
The DNA here is from genome assembly GCA_016584745.2 of Phylloscopus trochilus trochilus. Lineage (NCBI taxonomy): Eukaryota > Metazoa > Chordata > Aves > Passeriformes > Phylloscopidae > Phylloscopus > Phylloscopus trochilus. The sequence goes on from WQNJ02000546.1 coordinate 40,840,184, forward strand.
GTAAAGACACAACAGAAATTATGCCCTCTTAGTGTATATGGAAAAAAAAAAGTTGGTTGCCTTTTTTCTCCCTCTGTCCATGTCCAGATGTTCCTTCCCTCCCTCCTGATTAGGTCTTACAAAGGTGAAACTGCCCTCTTCTCACCCTATGCCTTTAAGACATTAATTTCCAGCCCTTTCTGAAATAGGCTGGCATTTGTTGTCTTCCATTCCTTCAGAAGACTTCTTCAGGCTGCCTTAGCCTTCAGTCTTAGCTAGGAGCCTAAGCAATCATGAACACATTGAAAACTTGCATGGGAACCAAGTAAGTGGTTCCCACGCAGGGAAAAAATGCATCACTGGTTTATGACTTGTGCCCAGGAACCATCAGCAAAGGAAAGGAATAGTGACCACCTGGCAACCTCACAGCACCAGAAAGCAAGTTGAGATTCTCCACTTAGGTACCCTCTCTGATAGCCCAGAGACAGGGAGAAGTACCAAAGTTCCTGCCATCATTAAACCTGGATGAGGCTTTTATGTGACAGGAAAGCTGCTCTGCATTCAGAAGGCTGCAGTTTTGTCTCATAGCACACCAGTGCCTTTGCTCCACATGATATCCTGCAAAACAGGTTCTATGTGTGAGACCCTGAGCTTTGTATCCACACTGCAGATGTGGAGCTCTAGGCTGAGCCTGCCTCGCTTGGCAGGCATGCTATATAAGCTGCAACATGTGTGGGAGACAATAAATCATGCTCTTTGGAAATACTGCAATAATCAATGACCAGGGAAGATAGATAGCTGGCCAGGGAAGATGGATAGTTGACTGGGGAGACATGTAGAAACAGGTCTCAGCTTTGCACGATGGATAGAGATAGACTGAGATGCTTGTTAATTGTTTTCTTCAGTCATGAATGTCATTTCTTGAAAGCATACTATAAAGTACGTTTTAATGCCTTATCCTTTAAACCTTTTCTCTTTCTCCTTCTTCACTCCTTACAAATGCATTGGCCTGTGGGCTTGATGGTACCTAATTTATACATTTTTGCTTAATTTGATGAACTGTAAGTGCTCTTTCAGCCTACTGTGTGCATTCAATAATCCAAAGTGGCTGTGAAGTATATAAGCCCTGTTGCTGCTTTATGGTGTCTGATTAAAACAGAAATAATGTATTATAAAATCCCACTCAAACATCTTTATCCATCATAATTTAGAGGTAAAAAACTGCCTTGGCTTGCTCATCTATTTTTTCCTCCTCACTATCAGTCTACATTAGTAATTGCAATGAAGTTAAAGCAGTAACTTTACTCATGGTTCTCTGGGTGTTTTCTATTAACAAGCAATTTTACATATCATTTTAATTGTAATGTCCCTATCCCTTCACCTGTGTCTGGCTAGTCCAGAGCTGTTTCACACTACCTTTTGTGAAAGGTTCCTTGGTTTTCCTGTGTAGAGAAATGGGAATAAAAGTCTTTGCTCAGCACTTCAGCAGATGTTTGAAAGCAAAATTGATTGTGTTTGCAAAGAATCTGGGACCTTCAGACACTTCTCTTTTTTTAAGAATACAGCACGGATTATTTTCTAGATTTGTCAATGTGAACTGTAAATGACAATATTTTTTCTACCTTATCCTCTTTAGTCTCTCCCCCACCAAGCCCATATGCAGAAGTAAGCTTGGTTAGACTTGTGACAGCTCAGACCTGACTCTGGCAAAAAAAAAAGTCACACTTGCTAAGTCTTGAGCTAAGCATAATAATCCATCCTTTATACTATACATCAGGAAGGAATTCTATGTGCCTTACCTGCAAGGAAATTTTTCCTATACAAAGACTCCCTTCTCCTCCTCCTTCCTCTCTCTACACTTCTGGTTTTTTTTTTTTCGTTTTCCCCTTTCACACGATCCTTAATATCAGGATGCTCTAACCTACTTTTATTGAGAGGTTAAATGGAGCCAGAAAGCTCCAGAAAAATGTTCTGTCTCATCGACCTCCCCTCCAGGCTGCGTTCGGTAATTTCCCCCGCTGTGCTGGATTGCTGCTCCTCCCTGTGTGTGAAATAAGCAGTCGCTTCCTGAGAAGGAGACACGCTGCCTTCTGAAGTGCCCATTCAGCACCGCGGAGGACAAACTGTCTGGCAACAGGGGTGTGATTCAAGGGCTGCAATACACAGAAAAGAACAAAAGGAAGGAGGTACTGGAAAAGAGGATGGGGAGGTAAACAGAAGAAAGGTGGGAGAGCCCTAGGTTAGGGAACAAAGGCTAGGGAGCCGTGAATATTAAAATTGTTGGTATAATGATGAAACACCCAAGACAGAGCAGGTTTTTTCAGACAGATAGAACGCGCCACGAGGGCTCACTCATGCCAGATAGCACTCTGCTGTGAAAATAGGTCCCCTGAAAACAGTAATAGATGGCACTGGCACATATATTTTAAGTGAAGATTGATTCTATTGCATGATAGAATACCTGAAATAAAAAGCCAGAAAAACAGGAAGTTTGCCTTCCCTCCTCCCCACTCCCCACCTCCCTACCAATGTACTTCAAACCTGAAGCTTTTCCCCAATAAATTATTTTGATTTATTTTTGTTTTATATAATATTAGAACATATTAAGACTCACTCTTATTTTAAAATAAAATTCCAAATTTTCCAGATCATTAAAATTAATGTCTAATACCCCTTTGCCAACTCATCTTTCTGACTTCACTGTGTCCCATCAGGAGAATATTTTTGAGAACCAAATTGTATTTATCCCACAGGTGGGCATATACGAGGGGACTGTGGTTAGGCAGGCCCTAGGAGTGCTGCACAGGACATGGGACAGAAAGTCTGGAGAGACTGGGGGAAAAGTTTGATGCTATTGCAAGTCATCCTTTTCCCATCAGAGTGACAGAAGAGCACGTGTCTGAGTGCCAGGGTCAGCACAGGCAGCCCATGTCCCCCATGATCTGTGTGTGCACGTCCCCTCACCTGCTGCAGCTGCGAGCAGCACCCTGAGTGACCATGGCTGGCCACAGGTACATCTCTTCTCCATCTTCACTTCAGAAACCTTGGCCTCTCACAGCATAAATATTGCTGTCTTGTCACCAAGGTTAGTGAGCTTGGGCAGCACCAGGTTTTGTCCTTGCTGCTTCTGCATTCATCTACAGCTCCTCTGTCTCACACCACTAATCTCTGATCCCAGAGTAGACACTTCGCTGAGATAATCAGTCTCATGTAGAAAACTGCTTTAAAAAAATGAGATTTTATGAAGCTATTCGTGACTTTTTATTTTTTTTTAAGTTAGTGGTGAAAAAAACTCCAAGGCCCTGTCTGCTCTGCAGCATTTGAAACTGTGTCATTTCCAGCAATCTAAGTAAAGGAAAGATCTGTGGTTAGGAAGCAAGGTGAGTCTTTGAACAAAAGCCACCTAAAAATGATGAAAAAATGCCCAATGAAATACCAGAAGGACAATAACATTGGCCTGGCCTTGGGAATTACTACCAAAACTAACAGCTGAATGCCCTGCAAACTAGGCTATGCTGTGGGTAGGGGGGTGAGAAAGGGCACACACCTCCACCCCTCAGGGTCATGCAGAAAGGGCAGCCATCCCATGCTGTCCCTTCCGATGACTTCTCACTGGAGCAGATAATAGAGCTAGACTGAATTTCACCTGGATTTTGGGGATTAGTACCTAAGCCAGGAAAATTGAGTCAATCCTAGCTGCATCCACTTTTCCCAGGGAATCACAGAATCATTGAAAAGACCTAGGAGATTGACCCCAACCATTAACGCAGCACCGCCAAGCCCGCTACAGACTGTGTCCTTAACTGCCACATCTAGAGGCCTTTTAAAGGCCTCCAGGGGTGGTGACTCAGCCACTTCCTTCAGCAGTCTGTTCCAATGCTTGACAAGCCTTTCAATAAAGATTTTTTTTTCCTAATATCTGATCTAAAACTCTCCTGATGCAACTTGAGGCCATTTCCTCATCCTATCAGCTGTTACTTGGGAGAAGGAATTGCCCCACACCTGGCTACAACCCCCTTTCACATATTTTCCTGATTAGCTCTTTCAGAGAGCTAAATAGAAGTGGTTGCAGTGGATGAGGAAAGCATATGAAATCATTTGTGATTACCTAGCCCTTGATGCTGACCCAGCAGAGCCAGACTGTATGGTGCTCCATCCATGATAATTGTTCAAGTCCAAGGAGTGCAGCAAGGCAGCTGAGAAAGGGAACTGTGAGTAATAATTAAGTTGCTTTGAGGACTAATACGTGATCCAACTCTCTTGGCAAGGTGGAATAGGGTTGTGATTTTTCCCAGGTAGTTCATTATCATAGTCAGCAGTTTCTTCAGTTTTCTTGACATGTGGTCTCATTTTGCTGTTGCTGCAGTTTTACTGGTGGTTTTAGGCTCTGCATGTGCCCTTTACTTAGTTATGAAATTCTTACTTTTAGCTCCTTTAATTTAAACTTTGTTAGCACAGGGCTCTCGGGTTGCAGTGTGCAATAGTGCTCTGACTGCAGCCCATAGACATACACAGCTGATTGCATGTGACATTTTCCCTTTATCTCAGAAAAGCTGTGGAGTAGTTTTGCTCTTCATCTTGCCCTTTTTCATTGCTCCTGAGCTCTGGAGTGTCTCTGTAAGGAGCACATTTACTGACGATTTGTATGGATTTCAGTGCAAACTGAAATCAAGGGGAAAATGATCAAGAGACATCTGGGAAATCATTGCCCATCATCTTTGCATGCTAGGCTGCTTTGTGAGTGCTAATACCTGTAGGCAAGCCAGCCCAATAGCTAGGTAATTTCTGTTAATCTCCATTAAAATTCAGGGTTCTTCTCTGCAAGGGTAGAAAACTTAGATCAGGAAGGACATGTTCTCTCTTTGTTGTTAACATTTTGAGGGTCTTCTTTTTATGTTTTGGTCCGTTTATGTGGCTTAGATGCCCCATTTCTAAAGTGCTTTGCATCTGTTGGTCTCCCCAAAATGTATGGATGGCACTGGCTGAATTCAACAAAAACACATGCACATGCATTAAGAGGTTCCTCAGCAGACCTGCAAGCTGGATGATCTGTGCAATTTGCACTGTATATTTCCTTGATGTGACTGTAGCCCTGGCTCTTTGTGTGCCACTTACTCACATTGTGTAAGTACTCACCAGACATGAGACTTTCAGAGCCTCTCACACAGCCCCTTTGAAACTGCAGCCCACTGTGTTTGCCTTGAGCACTTCAAGACTCTTTTGGTGTTATTTCCTAAATGATTTGATGCTGCTCAGCCATTTGAAGTGAAAAGTGCTTTCAAGCACAAAAGACTTTGTGTTGATTTTTCTTTTGTTTTAACTAAATTCTTTGAGAAGAACAGGAAGGAGGCAGCTTTGTGAGGTGAGTAAATGATAGCTAGCCCTGTTGTGGGTACAAGAAACAAGGCTGTATGCACAAACACATGCAGGGTAATAGTCTACTTCAGCAGTAGGTTCTCTTGCTAATTTGGAAAGCTGCTCCAGCTCTGGCTTGATTCCATTTCAACCTCAAGCTGTGAATAAGGAGGGCTTTTAAGCTGTCATTTTGTTAAAGACAGCTTTAAAACACAAGAGGAAGAGACATCAATTACCAAAGCAAACAAACCTATGGAAACAAAACTCTTTTCCTTGATCTGTAATTCAACACCAACAGCGAATGCTACAGGATTTTGCCCTTTCAGTTTTTTTTGGTTGGTTGTTTTTTGTTTGCTTTGCTTTGTTTTGTTTTTGGGGTTGTTTTTTTTTTTTAATTATTCATAGGTTGTTTTGTTTTTTGTTTTGAGGGGAGAACTTAATGACCAGAAAGCTTGCTTTGGCAGGTGAGCATGTTAACACATGAGTATGCAGCACAGGATTTGATTTCAGGTAAAGTCAAAATGAAGGTAGTGGGTTAACTAACCATAAAATATATTATTACTGGATTTGTATTTACATTTTTTAGTGCCTGAGAGAGGCACTTCTGGAGCTAAAGTAAGGTGTGATTTAGTCTTTTTCTTTCATGGTATTTTCTCCAATCCTAGAATGAAATCATATTAAAGCAGTGTATTTCAACTCTATGTATTAAGATGCATTAAGAAGCCTGGCAGAAAGGCAAACACCATTTTTAACCAAAATCATAAAATCAAATTGAACTTTTTTTTTAAACAGATTCTAAAGAATTTTCTCTTGGTAGCTAGAAGTTACAACTAGAAAGGTAACTTTCTCAGAAATAACTGAGAAAATAAATTAATGATAAATAAATAATAATAAATAGACTCTGTATTTAATTACAGAGTCACAGAACAGTAAGGTCAGAATGGACCACCAGTGGGTCTTCTGGTCCTATCTCCCTGCTCAAGCAGGGTTATCCCAGAGCACCTGGCACAGGACTGTGTCCAGACAAGTCTTGAGTATCTCCAGTGAGGGAGACTCCACACCCTCTCCAGGCAACCTGTTCCAGTGCATGGTCACCTGCACAGCAAAAATTATCTTCCTCCTATGCAGGTGGAACTTCCAAGTTTCTGCTTGCTTCTTGTTGGAGACACCACCAGTGACAGGTTCCAGCTAAACCCTGTGCCACTGACTATGACCCTCTGGGATGTGTCACTCTGCCAGTTCTCAGTCCACCTCACCCTCTGCTTTTCCTGACTTTGCCTATGAGGATATTGTGGGAGGCCTAGCCTAAAGCCTTGCTGAAGTCCAGGTAGACAATGTGGACTGCTCTCCCCTCATTCACCCAGATAGTTTTGCCCTTGTGGAAGGCAATCAGGTTGGCAAGCAGGATTTACCCTTAGTGAATCCATGCTCACTGCTCCTGACCACATTTTTGTCTGCCAGCTCTCTCAGCACTCGTGGACACATCCTCTCAGGCTCCATGGAGCTGCAGATGCCAAGTTTGATGAGCTGATCTCTAACCCTATCCTCCTTGACCATGGGAAAGCCTTCCTTCCACCTCGGGTTGTCCCTGGAGCTAGGCCAGAGATTCCCAAGGGCTGGTCCTGTCAGTGAAGCCTGATGCAAGAAGGCATTCAGTATTTCTGCCTTCTTATTCCACATTCCTTTCTCCTTTATAAGAGTACAAGGGCAAGGCCAGTTATTTCTCCATGATAACAGAAACCATGTGTTCAGCTGGTACAAACTACTGCTGCTTCACTAACAATGGCAGAAGTATGCCAGATCATCCACCAAGATTCTTGGTCTATAATTAACTAAACTACTGGTTGCATGGCTATATTTTAGTATCTCTTAATGAATGAACTGAAAACTAAGCAAATACAGTGAAATTATAGCCTATCTTTTTATTTCAGGCAGAGCAGCATTATTTCCTCTTTACTGCTGGTAGACTTTTAACGTTTCGTTTAAATTTACACTGAAAACAGAGGTCCAGGTCTGCCTTATGTAGTCCCTGAAGTGAGTGGAAGATGTACACCCATGTCAGAGGAGAAATAATTCCCTGTGCTTACTTAATATGTGTGTACTGCATTGTGCTGTTATTTCTAGGATGTGCTTCCTAGAAACAAAACACATGGTAAAACATGATCTGTATGCATTCTAAGATGAAATTATGATATATGACTGCATTTGAATCTTGAGCAATATTTTTATAGGAATGTAATTTTAACATAAAATCAATTTCATACAAAATACATGCAGCACAATTGCCTGCCTACTTTAGAACTATTAAGGAAGATGAACATATTAAGAAATATGCCCTCTTAGCTAAAATCTAGTGTCTTTCCCACTAAGATTAATTTTCAGCCATCTTTTATTTTTCCTGTGAGTGCAACCATACCAGAGTGTTGCACCAGAGTTTGAAAGCATATACACAGACATCACACTTTCACAGACCAGTGCAAAGTAATAAGTTTTAAGCTCTCAGCTCAGCCCTTCTTCAATTGTGTATTTCTGAGGCTGTGGGAGAAAGTGGAAGGAGGATGTTGGGTTTGTGTGAGTGCAATTGTGAAAAGCTTAATTCATTGCTGTTGTATGTACTTTTTGTGGAGTCTTTCCTGTAGAAATAATGAGCAAAGCAGGAAGAATAAATGAAGTTGTCTCTTGAAATTCCAAACAGGAATACTGAGAAAAATAAATTGGTTGCAGTTGAGTTAATGAATCCTGAATTGCTATAAATTTAGATATTGCAACCTCTTCACTTCCCTACCTCCCCATGAGCTCCCTGTTACACCTCTTCTTGTTTTCCCCATTGTGCTCTTATTATCTCATTGTAAAACCTCTAATCTATCCCCTGTCAAGCCTTCCAGATCTGGAAGTCCATCATACCATAACTGGATCACAGATAAATGTGGCTTGACTGGCTGCCTGGTTGATGGGTGGTAAAGGGCAAGCCTGTCTAGGCTAACTAGCCTTTCAGTGGTTCATCTGTTTCTTGGTTGAACTTCCCTTCTGCCTCCTTTATGGAAAAAACATGTATTAAAAGAATATACTGTTGCTTTGAGATCTCTGTCTCACTCTCAGATTTGATAAAGTTAACCAATAGGTTCAGAAATTACAAGCTGTGGTCAATTAAACAACGGGAATACCTTGTTCCTGTAAAAAAAAAAATCCAAAACAGGCAGAAAACAATAGGAAAATATAAAAATCTCCATAGTTCAAACAAACAACCCCCTCAAAAAAAAATTCCCCACGCCAAACCACACATTATTTATGTTCACTCACCCTTGTGGCTGGTGGATTAGTTTTTGTGTGGATTACATTTTTTCCTTCAGTATTTTGTGTTTGAGGGGTTTTTGGTTTGAAAGAGTTGGTTGGTGGTGTTGTTGTTGGGTTAGGTTAGTTTTTTTACAAACTGAAAATGTTTACTTACAGCAGATTGTAGGGAAGCAGCTCATGTGAGTGCATGGTGTATTCCTAGTGTCTTAGTAAAAAAGTGAGAGCTTATAAGAAAGCTGCTGAGGGCAGAGGACAACTCTGAAGCAAAGGAGGTCATGTTGTGCTCACTGGTACTGATGCTGCAGCAGGATTGTAGGAGGATGGGGCGTCAGGGAACCAGTTGCGGAACCGTCAGTTGTGGCTCTGCTCCCTGGTTAAGGGAGGAAGCAGGACTCTGCATCTTTGAAATTTCAACTTAAAGCAACTGCCTTTGTTTCAGCAACACAATTATACACCAAAGAAGGAGCCACGAATCTGGCTCATCCTTTTTGTTTCAGGTAACAGAGATTCTGTCTGTAGTGCAAGACAGAGAAGCATGTCCTGGACGTTCCTGGGTGTGCACATTGAATGGTGCTCCTTTGCTCCCCCAAAGGACGCCTGTTGAGCACCCACGATGTACTTTGGCCTCCACTTGGGCACGGCCTGTGCATACTTGAACTTTAGGTGTTAGGTGTCTGCTTGGTGAAGAAGACAAGGGGGGAACTCACGGGATTTGAAGTAACCTTCAAGTGTTTCAGAGGTCATGAAAGTACAAGTATGAAGTGTGAACACTGAAACAAGCTGAAAAGCATCAGCATCAGTCAGACGGAAGTGTGAGAAATGGGTCATACTCATTAAAAATGTCATGCTACAGTGTTGATTACAACACCCCACTTACTCTGTGGGGTTTATGATTAAAAAAATTAAAAACTCTACCCACAAACAAAAAAATAAGGCCTTCCATCAGATCAGTGTCTATTATGACTCTAAGCCACGCTTAGAAGCAGTTTGTAGATGAGAGCTCGTCATGTACTGTGCACTGCATAGCTGCAGGCTTCTCACTTTCAGCTGTCAGCCTGTCTCCTGAGATTTATCTGGAAATTAAAACTGGCATTGTGCTAGGCAGAAGTTGAAGGATAAATAGTTCCTACAGGTAAAAAATTACTCATTCAAACTACCCCAGTTGCAACAAAAAAGTGGTGTGGTGGAGGTCATCTATCTGGACTGTATTAAGACACTTAAAATGTGTCTCATTTGAAGTCATATCTATAGTTAGGTTGTCTGAAATGGATTTGTAAGACTGTGTTTAAATGAAAGGATTACTTAGTTCGATTATATCCAAACTGAAATCCAAACTGAAGCTTAGGGGCCTCAGCCCTAAGTACCAGTCTAAATCAGAATCACTTGGAGGTTCAGAGAGCTAAAATACAGACTATGGGGTTTAAAAAACAGGTTTATATAAACAATAATTTTTTATCTGAAGTTCCTACTTTTACAAGCTCTTCCTTATTTGCAGAAGCTCTGCTTTGAAATCTATGTTTCATCTGCTGGATTTCCTTCTAATAAGTGGAAGAGTATAAGCTTAATGTGATACTGTATTTAATTGTCTGCTCAAGCAGAGAGCTGAAGTAAAACATTGTACAATGAAATTACGCTGCACCAGAAATACAAGGTGTGTGGTGATGAGGAATCAGCCTCTGAAAGTCTCAATCACCACAATGTGAAATTGCTTCAGCAGAGTGAAATAGCTTAGGACAGAGTGGGCAGGAGCAGACCCAGTGAGAATCAGACTTTGCTGGTGAGCATTTTCTCTCCTTTCTTCTCCCCCACCACACAAGTAATTCACTAATTGTAGCCAGGGATTTTTTACTTATTTTTCATTTCTGCTTGTATTTTTATCTGCAATTACGTTTTGAAGAGATGTCACCAACAGCTTCATTATTTCAGTACCCTGAGCACTGTAGAAGAGCACAGGAAAAAAAGTCTTCTGGTACATAACTGACTATTAATGATCTTTGCCAGGCCTGAAGACCAAGCAGTGCAAATAGCTGTCATTTATACCACCAACATATTGTCTTCCTTGTGGAAATGTGGTATACAAATGCATGATTGCCCTTGACTGCTGGCTGCAAAATACAACTTGTGTATCTAAGCAATATGAAGCAATCCTTGCAGAAAAGCAAAAGGAAACAAAATGCCTTTCCCCCCTTAATTAACTCAGAGAATATTAATAACATCTGCAAAAAATAAAGGCAAAATCCTCTCATGGTTGCAACATTAGCAATCATTTTTACTGAGCCAATGAAGAGTTGTACTGCCCTTCCATCTCACCTTTAGGATAACAGTAAATCTTGCTTGGCTGGTGAACCAATATCATCTAAAAATAGCCTGTGTCTGGGTGGGAATTGCAAACAGCTCTGTTCTTGCAGTCTGTCTGTGGGACTTCTGTCAACCTATATCAGATTTCAAATATTTGGGTAATTTCTTAGCTGAAAATGAGAATGTCCTTGCTTATATTTTGGGTGTCTCTTTTTGGAGGCAGTAGTTTAATAAAGTAGATTTCATCCAAAGCATAAGTTTTTTGAGTGATAGGTCGAAGAATCTATTTTGTGCTCAGATGATGCTGTTAAAACAATTCACAAAGCTTCTAGACTCTGTTTGAAATGCAATTGCAAATTCTTCCTGAAAGGTTATGAATTTCTTGAAAGAGTCATCTTATTCTATCTCTCAGTACTATTGATCTGTGTCTCTATCCCTTTGGTCAGACAGAGGGAACCTAAATTGGAGAGTGCTAGCAAGGGATTTAACAAAGGAGCTGCTTCAGGATCTCCACCATGGGTCTTCATAGCAGAGAAAAGGAGATTTAGCAATGTCAGCTATTATACATCATTGGGTTGCTGTTATCCTTCACTGAAAAGGGAGATGCTAAGATAGATTGTGGAGAGAAAAGCAGTGTGACTAGCAATTTTATCATGTTAGCATGTTACATTGCCACACTGTAGAAAAATACTGTCAGTAATGCAGTGCTGAAATAATAACATAACCTATTTTGGCTGAAGAGGGTGTTTTGACCCTCTGCTGGTTTGTGGAAACATGCAAAATATGCTGTTCTCCCTTCAATTTGGCACAGAAAAATATACTAAAATAAATAAAAATATGGTGAATTAAACATGTAGTAGTTATTTCTAAGTAATAAGCTTGTTCAGAGATGGAGAGTGGGAGATATAGAAGTCATGGGCTTTTTTCAACTTGTCAGAGGTATGTTGAAGAAATTGTTTTTGAAGGTTTTATATCTGAGAGCAAAATCATATTATTAATGTGAACTACTGTATCATACAGTACTATAGTGCTGTAATAATATATAGATATGCATTATGAACTACTATCACTAATTAAAAAATAGAAAAGTCTATTAATTTAAAGCATGGTGCTAAGCTGCTGGGTGTTGGCTCTTCCTAAGTTGCTTTAAACTTGCAATGTTTCATAGCCATACAAGCATCTGTTCAATACTTTTCACTGCTTGAAGAGAAGAGTGAAAGTAGGTCAGTAATATTTCTTCTTACAATATATTGTTCAGGAAGTGCCTTCCTCTGAGAAATCTGGTATTGGAACTTTGAAAGGACATTTAAGGTTATTAAACAACTGTTTCAGATGAATCTTATATAACATAAGTGACAATCTTTTCTTAAGTATGGTGTAGTCCAGCTTTTCATGCTGATGACCCATTGATGAAGATAGTGATATATAAACAGAATTTTCTCAGTATCAATGTTACAACAATCCCCAAACAAACACAAAAATCCTTTTCCTCATCACCTTCTATAGCATTAGAAGCCATAAAAATAAGGTCTATTTTTCCCCATGTGTTGGAGGTGTGGGAGGTTGTTGTTGGGGTTTTTGTAGGTTTAGGGATTCTTTGCACATTGTCTTTTGTAACTTTACTGCGATGTTGAAAATTCCGAAATCAAAATGGTTCTCTTAGGTCCTTTTTATTGACTGTCATTGATGTAAGAAGACCTGCAAAAACACTTAAATGCAGGTTTAAATCAATGTCTAATCAGGAAAGCTCTTAGGCATATGCTTAAATGAAAGGGCAAACAAGAATATTGTTTAACTCAAACCACCCCTGTGTGTTCTCCACGACCAAAACCAGAGGTTTAGTGATTACAATGATTTTACAAAGTTCATTCTGCTTGGAGAATTTGACTCTGCTCTGGTTCTCTTCTTTGTAGACACAAGCACACTGTACTCCTTAGGTTTTTTAGAACATGTGCAAACATATACTTTTGGAAGGGCCTGGATGTACTGGACATCAAGAATGAAGTCTTTTCTGTTGTTTCTCATTACCAGAAAAATGATTGAGATGCTTTTTTCTGAACCATGCCTCTTATGACACAGGTTTGTCATCTCCAAACAAGTCTGCATATGTCAACGAGCAGTGGTGGCTGCTGAGCCAGATTATTTGTGCAATACCTCAGAATTCATTGAACTGGGCCTTTAGAAAGTGGTAAAACTTACCTCAGTATTTCCTCTGTTTCTTGCTTCTTAATTTTGTGAAACTTAGAGCCAGTTATCTTATATGATTAGCTGATGGGGGAGGTAAAAAGGAACAGAAAACTTTCTTCTGCCCCCAACCTATTTTGAAATAGTAAAAAATATGCTGACAGGACTTTTGATCTTGAAAATGAAGAAACACTGGCAGCCTTAATCACTCAGAGAGACCAGTGCCTCTTCAGGTTGAAAAGTAAAGCATGTAACATTTAAAAATTCCCATCCTATCATGTTGCTCATCATCTGGACAGCTCTTGGTGTCACAATAGTGGTCTTCTCTGTTTGCACTATGCCTCTTCCATGAAAAAAACAGGAGATTCAAACCTCTAAGGATGTTATACTAACAGCTTTCATGAGGGCAAAATCCGTGTCCAAAATCCAAATTTTGCCTGAAAATGCAAAATTGCTTTCATTGAGGATGAGGGAAGAGGAAAATTTCGTCATTTTTCTCAGTAAAATTAGGCCGGTAAGTATTAGTGAATCAGAGGATTTATCTTTTATCCCTAGTATCATTATTATATTTTTTATTTTATCTTTTTTTCCTTAGGTTGCTACTATTGTACAGGATATTAGCTTTGTATTTTAGCCACTAGGTGGAGAAAGCAAGCCTTCTGTAATTTAATAGCATTTGTTGTATTATGCTATTCTGACCTAAATTCCATAGATATTTTGAAGCAGAAAGGTCCCTTCTTTCCTGCAGTACTTCAGAAGGTAGAATAGCAATGACGAGTGGAGAGTGGCTAGCTGAATCCTTGCTGGAATAGATTTCAAGAAAGTATGGTGGAAAATCAGTCTTAAATGTAAAAGCAAGTATATCACAGGCAGCCTCATGTAGTCTTCTGAATTGGAATTTTGATAATCATTTCTTCTGATACTTGTGCTACTAGGAGAAAGGAGTTGTGCTTCCACTGCAAAAATATTGTACAGAGAGGGTGGGCATCTTCTCTTAGAGCTAAATCACCTGTCACATCTTTATCAGGATAGAAAGAAATGCACTGCTTGTGTACAGACAGCTTGTAAAGGGAGGCATTTTAGAGGGAGGTGGGAGCCATTGTTTCAACATATCTGCACACAGAGATGAGGTTTAAGTTCTTAGCTGAGAATTTTGAAAGACATCCATTTTAGAGGATTCAAACTTGTTCATTTTGGCACAGTTCAGTCAGAAGAGGTCTCTCAGTGAGGCCCTACCCCAAGCTGGTATAGGTGGAAGTTGACCCTCATTCTCTTATCTTTTAAAGCAGTGTCTTAATATGAATGTATGCATTAGAAGGGAGGTAGTAGCACCAAATCCTATTGCAAAAGATGTTTGAAGAAATAATAATGGGTTTGGTTTGTATTTGTCAAAAGGGATCACCGCAGCACTCCTTACTTTAAGTATGTACTGAATTTTATCCAAACATGCTAATAATTCACGCAACCTGCCCTGTTTTCCTGATCCTATTAAAATGTTTTTTCTGTACTATGGAGACCTCCCTTGGTCTAGTTATGAAGGAATTTCAAATGTCTGTGGGACAGCATGTGCCCTATTTTAGGCAGCATATCTTCCCACTAAAGACAATTTCTAACACTAAACTTCCTGGAAAACATCTCTGGGCAGTAGTTTCTGTCTTGAGGACTGACAGAATTCTTCTTCACTCAAAACCGATGTGAAAACCTGATGAATCTGTTCCTTCCCTGTCCATCCTAATCCTATCCTGGCCATGCTGCCTGATTTGGGGAATTAGTTCCTTGCCTTCTGCTGCAAAGGAAGGAACGGTTTGGATGTTCTATATGCTTGTAACCCATCCTTTTTGCACCTATTTGGTTATAGCAACCTAGTATTGCAGTTTATGTTGACTTCTGCAGGAAGTAACTTTGGCCAATTGTCCTCTTAAACCATATTCAGGACTGTGGCACTTCCACCATGAATCATAAAGATGCATTTAAGTTTGACTGTGGACTACACTCACTATTGGCGAGAATCAGTTTCTGACAAATTGTCCTGCCTCATGTAGCAAAAGGCTGCAAAGAAGTGGTTCAAAAGAGAATGCATAGATGATGGATCTTGGCCAGTGAAGTCAGAACTATTTTCCAAGTAACTTAAAGACTTTTCCCCTATTTTGATCTATCACTTCAGCTGAAATGAGATAATTTTCCTGTTTAAGGTGCAGTATGGGTAACTCATTTTGTAGCATGCAATGTATGGTGAATTCTGCAGGTGAAAAACAACATTAAGATATAAAAGTACATAGAGAAAGTACATAATAAATGAGCAGGCAATGTGTTTATAAACACTTTTCAAGCTAAGAAAAGGGCCTCTTTAGATTCTGCTGACTTCATTGATTATTGCAGTTATTTGCTGGTTTCTATTTCCATTAAATTCTTTCACTACAGATTTGGATAAAACCATATACAGCCATGAGGATGTTATTCCAAGATTGTTCATTCTTGTAGCCCATTAAACAGTGTCTGAAAATTGTTTATCTTCAGTGTTCATTCATGGTCACTACCAAAACATTTTTTTCATTCAGTCATTCAGTTTGGTATTTTGGGATTTCATGCTACTGCACTGCTTGTTGTTGGTTTTTTTTTTTTTTTACTCTTTGTACAAGTAAAAGAATAAGTTCAATTTTTATGTGTATTATCAAAGTTAAAGCTTATAGTTCTGTTCAATTTGTTTTTTCTTCTCCTCTGTTATCCTGCCCATATCTGATCCTTAATTTTCTTTCTAGCTTTCACATACTTTTTTATGAAGAAACCAGGGGAAAATACCACTGATATTTTGATTAGTTCAAAGTCTTTGAAGTGGGTTGGCTTAACTTTTTCTTAATTTTTTTTTCATTTTCAATCCTAAATATACCCTACTGATAGATGTTAAGCCTCATCAGTAGGCTATAATTATAATAAGTAACTTTTTTGACTTCATGGATTGTGTAAACTAGGTTTTCAATCAACTAAAGAACTCTAACACCTACTGCTGGACTAACTGCAAATCAGATCTCCAAGCAAGTTTGATTTGTGAGCTGATGACTTGTCTGAGGCTCACTGATAGAGAGGCAACAGCACCGGTGAAACACTGCTCAGAAAGAAAAGGAACATTGAAGTGTAACACAAAGGCCAAAGCCAGTGTGTGTCTGAGCCAGGATTACTGCTTTGTTCTCATGGGTTATCTCAGCTCTAAAGGGAATTACAGGTTGTGTGTGATCCTTTTTCAGGAAAGAACCTTGGCTTTCTCATATCTTTCAGAATACCTGCAGTGATCAAGCCGAATGCATGAGCTGCTGTGAATGGGATCTGACATTGCCTTCATTGAAGGCAATGTGAGGAGTCCCAAAAACTTCAAAACAAGACAAATAGGGATCTAAATGCCTGACAGACTTAGGTGAAGGCATGTCAACTTCCCCTCAGCTGCTACTATGTTACAGAGGCAAACACATATTGCAAAGAAATGTGGAGAAGTCATCAGTGGTGAGCAAGCAATTGGACACCTGGGCAATACTATCCGGGAAGATTTTCCATCAGAAGAGTGGGAGGACACGATGTAGCAGCCTTCAGAAATATCAAACGGTGCTGCTTCTTTGCTTTCCTTGCCAGTGATAGATGAGAAAAAAAGAAGTGGGCTTAGATTTCTGTGAGATTTCTTTTCCAACTGAGGAGAATGCTGACTTTAGGAGTTGGTGAGTACCCAGTCAGACAAAGGAAATTATTTCTGAGTACAGGCTAAAGAAGCATTTTGTGGGAATGATTTAGACTAAATATTAGGTTTTCTGTTGACTTAGTAGTCTGTGATGTCTGCAACGGCAGATATTTTAAATAAATAAGGAGGAATCTTTATATCTCTTAAGTCTAATCTGATTGATAACAGCATCCTAAATCCTGTATCTCTAAGAAAACTTCTACAAAACAAAAATTCAGACCCATTCTGTTCACAACAATCCAGGTTCAGATTCTGGAGACAAAAATATAAATAAGTAAGGATAGAAATGTTTATAAACACACATATGGACATAGGGGAGAGGGAGAGATTTGAAGGGCCCACGATTTCTGGATACTCCTTCTAAAAGAAACAAAGAACAATTGAAAATCATTTTTATACAACCATCCTCCCAGTGACAAAGTAAGAATCTTAGCTAAAAGGCTTCACCCTTCATAAGTTTAAATAATTAGAAAATAGGATGATGTCCATAAAGTTGAAGATGAAAATTGAGTCTGAAGTATAATCCATAACTGATGTATATCGCTTTTTTGATGTATATGTGTTTTTTGACCACACCTGTGATAAAATGGCAAACTGGCTTTTCCAGGAACATGTTGTCAGGTGTGTGGGCTCCATTGATAATGACTATAGACACACCAAGAGTGAGGTTAACTGAGAGGAATGGAGTGGTTGAAAATTATTAAGTATATTATTGAGATTAGTAAACTCAGTCCTCTATATTCAGGAATGAAAAGATTAAGCCCAGGTGAGTAGAAGACTACTGGAGATTTTTGGAGTGTTAGACTAGTACTCTTTTCTAGAATTTACATATCTGTGGTATTTGAGAATTTTTTGTTACAGAATAAAATTTCATACTTACAGATGCTAGAAGCTGACTTCTGCACCATTTTATTTAGTGTTGCATCTTAGATAACCAGTTGCAAATGCAAGTTAAGGCAAGGATGGCAGATATGGATGGTGAGGTAAAAGTCAGCTATTCCACTGTGAATAACAAGTGCATTGACGTTAAGCCGTGGTCTGTGTAAAACTTGAAGAAAATCTTGGATTAGATTGGGTAGAGTAAGAAAATCAAGATGGGGATTAAAAAAGATTTGAACGATGAGATGAACAGGAAGGCAAGATAAGAAAAAGATCTTTGAATGGCTAAGTGTAGGGAAAGGTGTTATTTGTCTAGGTTGAAGGAAGACCTGTTGCAGAAAGTGTGATGAGGAGAAACTTGGCTAGCATTTTAAGTAGGTGACCAAAATAGGGACTACCATATCCTAGATTCTGCAGAGAGAAGAGAGAAGACCTAATTATTGGTCATCCTTTTAAAATGAGGCTCAAACAGATGAACTTTGAATATTAATAGGCGTGTGCCCAATTTTAAATGTGTACATTTTCAGCTTAGTCTTCTGGTACTTGTCCTTTCAAAGAAGAAAGGACAAAATCCAGGCTGTTGGTTAATACAGTTAAGGGATTCTACCTCGGTTTTGTTTGCAGTGGAGAGTGTTCCAGTTAAATCCATATCATTGTGCAGGAAACAGCAGCCAATTTGCTTGTCTAGATTACAAGTGTAGCTTTGTATTCTCACATGATTGCAGGCTAGCCCGGACAATTGGGCAGTGTTTCAGACTGGCTGGCAGTAGGCAGTCAGAATTCAGATTCTGAAGCCTGCTCGCTTTCTTTATCCAGACCGGCTTCTTTTTCAAGCCCTTTTGGGGGCTCTTTCCCAACAGGGCAATGTAGGTAAGATTGCAGAGAAATAAACTTTGATACTGGCAGTACTGTCACCACCTGGATTCAGCAGAATCTCAAGGGAATGGAGTGGTAATGGAAATTTGTGCATTGAAATCAGTTTCAATTAAAAAAAAAAGAGAGGCATACTTCTCATTTATTCAAAGACATGGCACAGCATCCAGGATTGTCAGGAGAGCCTTACACAGGCCAGATAAACTAAATTACCCTTGGAAGCATTTCCTATTCTGCGTGCATCGTCAGGGTGAACTAGAGTAGTTTCACACTATTTTTTGTACTGCTTCAGGAACTGGGGTAGTGCCAGGGCAGAGCTAGACAGACTTTATCTTCCCAACAGGTGGGTGTAAAATTATAGCTGTGGTGATTTTTTATTTTTTTTCAGTTTTTGCCTCTATTTCCACTGAGAGTAAAGTTTACCTTTAAGGAGAATTTAATTTCTTAGATATCTTCTCCTTACAACAGACAGCTGCCCCAGGTCTTGCCATACAGCAGTTGACAATAGTTTATTGTTCTGCAAGATCTTTCAAGACCTTTAATTCTTAAAGTATTCCTCTACTTTGGGCTCCATAAATTATTTTATTGCAATATTAAAACTGGCATTAATGATAAAATTGTTTAATTTAAGGAGAGGAAGTAATTTAAAACCCTATGCCAGAAAGTTTGCCCTACCTTGCCTTCTATAACCAGCCAAACTTTTCGGGCCATGGGAAAAAGATATTCTTCATTCCTTCAACTGACTAGTCAAAAGACTGCCATTTATGGCAGGGTGACAAAGTCAGTGCAGATTATGCAAATTTAGTTTAGCCTTAGGTGAAAAGGGGATCTGTAACTGAGCTTTGCAAAAGTTACATGTTGAAGATTATTTCCTAGGAGACCATATTTGTGGTAAGCAGCTCATACTACACACCAAAGAATTGCTTGATGTCCATGAAGTTCAAAACAAAGCAAATGCCATTTTCATGTCCCCTTTTGGCTACTTTTCATTTCAGTAGTCAATGAGAGTTTTCCTAGAATTAGTAATAGCAAGTAATGAATTGACCAGTCACACTTCTGGTTCAGACAGGTTTGTGCATGGCCCTCGTGTTGCACAGATATGTCAGTAACTGGTGTTTTTAGGAGTAGCTCTAATGGGTAAGAATTTTCTTTGAATAACTTCCACTGCCTTTTTTTTTTTTTCCTTCCATTTTAAACATGAGGCATTGCTTCCTTAAACAATATGTTTTATTAAACTGTCTTTTGACCTTTGCTGATGTTTACTCCGAGGGTCAAAGCACTTGTTAGTGCACTGAACTCCCACCACCTGCCAAAAGTGTAATTCTGTACCTTATGTCCTGTTACCAAGAGAAGCAAAACAGAAATGTAGAACAGAAACACAATTTTTGTAAACACTATAGTTAGATCAAGATTCACAGTTTCTGGTAAACATATTATTTGAAGCACAGAAGTGTTTGTCTGATTAAACTCCTGTGGAGTCCTAGTACAAATATCTAAAAGGCACAGAAGAGAGTCACTGTGGGGCTGTTCAGCTCCAAGCATATTTTTATAGGAGCACTGTACCAAAAATTCTTTGTCATCATACAAATAAATTTTGGTGTAATTTTAGAGTATATGGGCAGGAGGGACTTCAGAGACTGTGGGTGAGAATTTCCTCTACTGTGATGGAGGGAATGGATACACTAGCAGCCCCTCTTGGAGCTATCTAAAAAAATAAATTCTAATGGAAAATGTTTCTAAATCATTCCTTTTTACTAGTTAATTTGTTGCAATTCTTAATTACACTCAGAAGCTCAGAATTTTTCTTAGGCTTCCCATAGTAGCTTTCGATTTTTCTTCGTTGTATATACTGCAAAAGTGTTGCAATGTGTATCTTCATCTTCAACTCTACTTTTACTTATTCTCTTCCTTTCGGAGAAGACTACTTCATCAAACCAACCTGCTTTTCTTCATTGTTTAGCATGTTATCCCTCACACCACTCTTGTTGATATTTTCCTCCCTTCTTCGATTGTTCATTTCCCAAATTGAAAGGTGCACCAGACAAATTTCACCACCAACAAATACAGTACATTGAGGAAAATGATGCCATGTTCTGGCCTCAAAATTTATTTATTAGTTACATCAATTCCCTAGCTTCCCTTTTGCTGTAAAACAGGTTACATATTTTATCCCACGTCTTCTATTTCATCTGTCCTTCCAGGCTGTAGTACTTTACATTTGTTTTGAGGTTTTTTACTTTTGTTATTTCAACCATGTTCAGTTTTCAATGCTATGATGAACCTTACCCTTTGCAGTCCCAATTATTATCATTACTGAATATATAAACATATTCCCTCATAACTCATCTTGCTAATTTAGAAAGCATTGAGTGGAATCAAGCCTAGACCACATGCCTTTAAAACCCATTTGGAAGCCAAAGAAACTGGTTTTTTTCACCCACTGTATTGTAATGGAGTCATTACTTCATTTCATAGACTGCTGATGGAAATTCTATGTCAAAATCAAGATATATTGTGTCTAGTGGGTTTTTAACCCTCACTCCCCATTCCAGCCACAAGGCAATTACTATAGCATAGAAGGAAAGTTAGGTGACAGGACAGATTTTAACTGGACAATTTTAGGGCCTCTTAATAGTTATATATAATTTAAGGGCATGTTTTTATAACAAGGTTAATTTTACAATCTCAAGAATAAGCAATTGCTATTTTTGTGACTACTTGCCGTGATTCAGATTGTCTTCGGAGGAGGCGTTAGAAAAAAAAAGATTCATCCTGCTGTTTATGAACGAGCATAATCCACAAGCTGTTGTTTACTGTGTCACTCTACAGATTAGGGAGAGTGACATGTTGCTTTGGGTAATGGAGCAAAACATTGGTCATGAAACATTTTCAGCCATTACCAACACCCTCTGTCACCTCCCAAACTAGACATGTCCACCATACCTTTTACCCACAAAGAAACAGCAGCTGCTTCTGCTGCTGGTTTTAGTATTTCATTAGTGCTCAAGATTATGCTCCCTCAAATGCCATGGAAGATGGGGATCAAATGTTCTATACTGCATCAATGTAGCTTTTTCTGCCTTCATCTGGGAATCAAAGGGGGTTAGCTGAGTTTATTGTGATCTTCTACTACCTCTGCATCCTTTCTGCTGTGTTCCTCTGAAACAGGAGCCTGTGAATGCAGAGGAGAATGCCACTGATCTTCACTGAGAGGTTAGGAGGGATGTTGTAAGTTGGTGTTAAATTTTGATTTCTATCCTGCTATCCATGCAGAATGTTTTTCCATTTCCTTTACCTTTGTTATCTTTATTAACACAGTTTCTCTTTACTGCAAATAATAAAGTCACAAGCCAGTAATGGAATTTTTCAAACTCATTACACAACCTTCAATAATAATTGGGGGGGGGGTGCAAAGGTGACTTCTCTCATTTTCAGTTGTTGTATTGTACAAACTCAATGTGTTTGTCAAACAAATGCAAGGAGATCTGTCACAATCTAATGGTGGATGCCTTTCATTTTTTTCTGCAAAGTTCTGATTCCTTTTTTCTCTCAGGTTGTTTTTCTCACTATCAAAAGTGTTTTCTTTTAGTAATTGGGGAGGAGACAGGGCAAAAGTGATATTTCTAGCCTCTTCCTAGGATGGAAATGAAATTAACTTTAGCAAGCTTTTCATTTGAAGGATATTTTATTTTTATGTCTAAGAAATATGTACTGAGTAGTGCCAATATTCACATGTTCTGTCTGTCATCACTCCTGGGATACACAAATACCTTCTAAATGTAATTGTATCTTTTTTTGAAACCATTTGAGTTTGTAAACATCAAGACAAGTGTACACACTTCAAGAAAAGAAGACCAGACAGCACTCATGCTCTGGATGCTGGATTGTCAGTACTTGTGCCCACCCTGCACTCCTCCCCATCCCAGCTGTTTTGGGTCACACAGCTTGGCTCTCTAAGCCACCACATGGATACAACTCTGTGAAAGAGCACACTCAACAGGCTTCCCCCAGACAGATGAGTGGGTAAGGCTGCCATATGTCTGGTGGTATTTTCTCTCATAATTTGTCAATATAGTGCCAGCAGAATTTACCCCTCAAGCATCCTCATAATGTGCTCATGCAACACCCAACTGCAGCTTAAAGCTGCAGACTCTGACAGATTACAGCACAGGCAGTAATCACATTGGTCAGTCTGAATCCAGAGACTGAAATAAAACCACCAACTGGTAATTTTGTCTCGGTGCTGTGCAGGGACTACAGGGCACTTGCTAAGAAATTATTTGTAGTTTTCAGATAAGCAGTTTGCCACAGGGGAGGACTACCTGTGATCAGAGTGGCTGTGCCTCTCTTATCAGGTGTAAGGAATGGTCACTTGGCTCTTTTTTTTTATTATTATTTTATTTTATTTTTTTTTAATTATTGATCCAGTGCTCTTTTTTGTTCAGCAACCTATGCACTGCTGTAAGTGTCTTCTGCTAGTTATGATTTTGTCAGGCACTAACAAAAGCTACTTTTTACTTACTGGCACATGAGTGAAAACATACTCATTTCTGCTAAGGGGAAACTGTCTTGTATGCTAATTCCTAGGCACAGCACTGATATGCAGGAGGTGTAGATCTGAGCCTTGGGCCCTGCCACATGCTTTCTGTGTGATTCTGAACTTATTTGTAATCACTGAACTTATTTGTAAACACTGAGTTATCTGTGGATGCTTTAACCAGTTTGAGGTTAATCATATGATGGAAACAGAAATACTTGAGCTCTCTCCTTCCCCAGCCAGCATTGGGCTGCCCATACTTAATAGTTTAGGCCCAATGCCAGAAAGAGGCAGCTGTGCTGCCTTCCCAGCCAGCTTGGGTCTGGGAGCAGTTTAGCCACATTGCATCTCAGAACACAAACTAATAGCCCTAAAGACCCAGTCTCATTTTGTGGAGTCACCAGGAAGGTTTCAGTGCTGTGTTCCCATTTCCCACAAGGAATGGGACTGCACAGAGGCAGTTCAAAGCCAGCCAGGCTTCTTGAGTGCCACCTGAACATCTCTATACATACAACTCACAAGGTTCCAAGATTTACTTGCTCGGGTTCAATGCCAGTCTAATAAATTCACTGGTCATCTTGTCAGCATGTCTGTCTGCTTGTATTGTGGCTAGGGCAAGCACCTTATTCAGCAAGAATCTTTTGAATTCAGCATTAAGTTTCTGATGAAAGATTTTGCAGTTTAGCCTATGGTGTGTCGGCTTCAGATCCCAGGTTTGATTTCTTTTCTTATGCTTTGTGCATGCACTGCAATGGGACACAGTAGCTTTTTAAATGGGATTATCCTGCCAAGTTACTTATAGGAAGTGAGAAATCACCTGAGTTGTAGGATGAAGTAGAAGGAATAACCAGGTGGCTGCATTACGTCTTGCTTTTTTTGGGTTGAGCTCAGGGAATTCACACAGCATTAGCTGGTCTGTGACAACTGCTGTGGAGGTTCTGCCCTCTGAGATATCTTTCTGCTGCTCTGTTAAAGGATAAGCCACCACAGACCACACAGAGGGGCACTTTTCATGGAGTGGCTCATAAACTGTAAACTCATATCCTGGATTCTTAGGTTAAGGCTAAAAACTAAACGATACATTTATTTTCTATTAAATGAGAGGCAAGCAATCCTTCTTTTGTATGGCTGTTGACCAAAAGTCTAAGGAATTTTTAAGGAAATGGTCATTACAGCTATCTGATTTTTTTTGAACCAGTGCAAAGAGATAAGGATTTTTTTGTCTGTTTTTCCAATGCTTCATAATTTAAATCAGTGATATTCTACAAAGAATGTCTCAGAAAAAGCTAAAGTAAAAGTCTATAGTGGTGGTTAATAAAATGATGCTAAAAGATTCCCAGATGTGACACAAACCCACCAAATAACATTCCCCTTTGTATTTTCAGGAATTAGTTTAAATAATGGGAC
Source organism: Phylloscopus trochilus trochilus (assembly GCA_016584745.2). Classification (NCBI taxonomy): domain Eukaryota; kingdom Metazoa; phylum Chordata; class Aves; order Passeriformes; family Phylloscopidae; genus Phylloscopus; species Phylloscopus trochilus. Next base: position 40,864,714 of record WQNJ02000546.1, read on the forward strand.
ATGATACCCTACCTTAAAACGTTTATATGTTTATATTTATAGGAAGAGAAAGAACATTCTGTTCGACAAATATCAAGTGTCATCCACAGCCCATGCAGCTGATGCCAAACCTAGCAGAAAGCTGTGTAACTCAGAAAGTTTGGCTCAGACCCCTTAAACCTTCATTCATTGACTTGGGAACATAAGCAAGTAGAACCCTACATATTATGACACAATATAGATTGTCATCCTCATCCAGCCAGACACAAACGTGATAATAAACAAACATACTTAAGGTAGCATGAGTGTATCATGAAGACAAAGTAACTCATTCAGGTCTATGGGCAGGTCAGACTTACTTGTAGAAATTTGTTTTACTTCTGTGTGGGTGTATAGAAAGAATCCAAGACAGAAGACATGTATCCTGAAAGCATTATAAAGACACTGGTACAGCTCTGAATCCTGATTCTGATTGATAATCAGCAATTATCTCTATCTTTCAGCAAGCTGCAATGGTGTCATGATGCTGGTTCCTACTCCTGAGGTAGCTGATTAGCTCTCTGCTGGTGCATTTACCAATGCAGACATGTCCTAAGAGGACCATCTGTTGTGTTCCCCTGTGGTGCTTGTTTGGGTTCTGCAGTACAAGGAAGTACAGCCAAAATAGTCACAACCTCAAGTCTAAACTCATACTTCAGAATCAATTTTTCAGTTTTATTTAGGTTTCTAAATATAATTTGAGAGTTCGTAGTGGGATATGTGCTGCTAGCTGAGGCAGGTCCTTCTGAAAATTCACTCCTACAAAATTAATTGTATGTATTGAGGTGTTGGATGCTGAGTAAAATGGGACCTGTTAAGCAAGACAAGTGTTTGTTTTCCCAGGAAGAAAACAAAAAAGAGAAACTTGTCTATCTCTCAGATTGTTAGATTTAATCTAGGAAGACATATTTGGTTGAGTTCCATACAAAGAAATCCAAATCACCAATCTTGCTCATCCAATAAATGCATAAAAATAAGAACTATATAAACTTTTCTGGTTTACCCAGGTTGAACGAGTTTTGATTTGATTTGCCTATGTTTAGTAAACCAAAAACAATGAGTCTGAATATCAGCTGCAAATTTCTGGGAAGGGGAAAAAAAACCCAACTGGTGGACACAAGGGTGGGAAGGCAAGGGTTGACTCCAGAAGAGAGAAAAGCAAGGGAAAGGAAATGCAGTGAAGGAATCTCTGAGATATACGACAGGGGAAGGTGTGGAAGGAATGCAGGGTTATTGGGGTGTTTAGCCAGAGCCTCCTTTCATCCATGGAAGTCTTTCCATTGACTTATGTAGATACTGAACAAGGCCCTACCAGAATGAGTTTGTGCCTCTGTAGAAATATCTGAAGCCAAACCAAAAATAATTACAGTACTGAATGGATTGCATTGGCTGACTCCTTTAGTGTCTAATGTTCTTTGGCAATGCTTCATCCCGATTATTCCATCTGGAGATAATTGTGTGATATCATCCATAAAATTAAAACATAAATCAATCCAAATAGTGATCAGCCTCATGAGCTGCTGTTTAAAAACGCACATGGAAATCTAGCACTCCCTGCCTTTTTAGCAGGATGTGCAAGAAATCAGTGAAGTGTCAGGAAGAAATAAAATCATGAAACCTACAAATCTTTCATAAGCTGTAACAGCATTGTCAACACAATACATGGAAAATAATAGAGGAACTCTGTTTTTTTTCCTTATATTTTATTTAAACTACTACAATAGGCAATATTTGAACTTTAAAAACTTTTCATATTTGTTGGAATAATGTCTTCAACTTTGTACAGTTGCAGTGCAGCAATAAATTGCTGACTTACAGCAAGAAATCAATTATTAGCAACTGAGAAAAGATATCCTTTATGGAAGAATAATTTTTCTTCTGTAGGGCTGGTAAAGTAATACCCTTATACCAATAATGTCCTTCTGCCCCCTTTCTGTCAAGGAAGGCCATTATATCACTTTATGTGATATTAACTTTTATCAGGTAGTCTTTGAACCGTGAAGAACTAATTCAACTTTTATCTTGCATAGTCTTGAGAAAAGATTATTAGCAACAAAGATTAACAGCTATTCATTTTGTCTGTTAGCAATTGACTTTTGTTAAGAGAAATATAAGGGTTAACCTAGGTCATTTCGGAAAGGGCCATTTAGGAGATTAATTTATGCCTTATTTCTCTCGTCTAATTTTGGAAGTCTTAAGAAATTTTATAAATGGAATCACTTCAAGAGTCTAGCCATCTCTAAAATAACTGTAGCATTTTAAATGTGATATAACAATGCAAATTATAGTATCTTATATATATATATACATATACACATATAGTGAACACCAGTGTTTATGGAAAGCAACCTTAGCTCCTTAGCTCTCTTTTGGGGAATATTTTACTTGTTATCCCTGTGGCAATAACTCTCAATCACACAAAACTTTGCAGAAAGCAGACAGCAGGACATTATGAATGAAGTAGTTATCCATAAATGTTCAACTGAACCTCCATGGCATGATGTACATGCAGGACTCAATCAGATATGTTTACTGCAATCCAAATCCTAACAACTTGATTCATTCTGAATAGAAACCTATTGTGAGAGCAAAAAATTTACTCAGTTTCTTTAAAGGTAGATAACAGGTAAGATATTACTAATCTTTAATAAGGATTGCACACTTCTACATCTTATCCATAACAACCATATATTATAAATAAAACAGAAAACCATAAATATTAAAATCAACTATATATTATTCTGGGTTCAATTTTTAATGCTCTATACCTTGTTTTATCTAGATATTAGTCTCAGTCAAACTTGCACTAGTGTTTTGTCAGTAGATATCAGTGTACAGGGCTTCTAGGAAAGCTAGAATAAATTGAATTATAGTGTTTCATCAAAAAATATATTTGCCTTATCTGGGATGTGCTGTTTTTGACTTCTTCCTTAAAAAGAAATTGAATTAGGGATCACATTTGATGTTTCTAATACTACATATACTTGATATACATGTCTGTGTTTATACATGCTTTATATCTCTTTATGTATTTATGTGTATTCAGTGTACTTACAGATTGCTTTTATACTTTTTCATATATATATATATACTTTATTTGATTAATAATTCAATAAGAACAATTTCAGATTATAAGATCATCTCATCTGGAAAAGAGAAGAAAGAATAAACTTGATTCTTAAGTTATCCTGAAAGTCCTGCAAGACATCCTGTTTAATGTGGTAGAGGAAAAAATAGAAGAAATATGTCTTACTGCTTTTAATTAAGGGTTTAGATGCTTCTTTACCAATCTTCTCTGACTACCTTATGATTTGGATTGAAAGATTTATCTTTCCTTTCAAAGAAAGTGAAAAGATGGGAGAAAGATTGTCTGTCAACCCCAGCATAAATTTCCATAAAAACAGATAAGAGGCCAGAAGAATTAGTAGCTGGAGGAACAGCGACATCAGCTCAAATGTGTTTGAAATTCATTTGATGTTTGCAATTTTGCTTAGAAGTCAGTATCTAATTGTCAATATTTCAACCATATCCATCACTCTGGCAGCATATTGTCTGCATTGGGAGTTTGTTAACACAAAGTAGAGAATAGGCACAGCATTCAGCTCACTGGGTAACTGCAGAAGAAAAGCTTTTGTTCTCCTAATACTTAAATAGTGACTCAAGATTAGAAGACATAGCATTTTTGAAATTAGAACTGGCAAATTTCATTATTACAGCAAGAGAGAGAAAAGAGTAGTCGACATGAGATGACATCTGCTTTTCAGAGTTATTAGACTATACCCTGAGGAAAGAAAACAAAATAGGAGGGACAATATCTCATCACTTTGCAATGTGTCTTCATCTTATGGCTTGTTTTTCATTTAAAACTTGGCTCAGGTAGATCCTGAAATATGGAAGCAAGTCCAACTGCTACATGCAATACTGCAGTTAAAATCTCTAGAGGCTCTAATGCTGCCTGTGTGACAAACTAGCTGTACTGCAGAGGTATCAAGCTTCACTTTTGAGACCTGGGAGAAGGCAGCTGACGTATATGGCTTCACTTCATTACATGCCCAGGCTGATGACTCATTTAAAAACAGGAAAATTAAGAAGGAAAAGCAGTTCTGTGCTATCCACTTTATCCTCATTTATCTACAAATGCCAGCTTCCCCTTAATAGAAGATTACTTGGAGTTTTGAACAGTTTCAATGCCCTGGCTAGTGAACCCACCTTAATTTCCTACAGGGAACTTCACAATTATTCTCTTTTAAAATCTCATCCAGAACATAATTTTGTTTAACTTCATTCCTAGTTGCTTACTAGTAATAACATTGTTCTGCTGCTTAGCTAGTTGTCTTTTGGTGCTTCCAGCTGCCAGATATTCCATCATCCAGTCCATCATCTCTCAGCCTACCCTGGTGGGTCGCTACTAGGGTAGGATGTGGCTCCTTACACCTTAGATGCTCCTGTCAGATTTATTCTGACCTGTATTTTGGTGTAGTCATAAACTGTTTCACACTAACCTATTAGGACAAGTTGATTTCTATGGACACAAAGTGAGACTCACACCAAGGAAATTTTGCCACCCATTTTGTGCTTTCTGCAGCTTGTGTTGTTATGGCCTTTGGTGGTGCACACTTGAATTAGAGTGTAGTGATTAAAACCACAGCTTTATGCTCCCCTCCTGTAACATGCAATTATACTCTGCCAGTTGGCCACAAGTTAGTGCATTATATTTATTTGTGACTTTTGTTAGAGTTGCTGGAAGTCATTCAAGTGTGAGGCATTCTATCTGGGGCTGTATGAGCATCTCAGAAGGGCTCGTGCTTACCCTAAACAGTCTGACATAAACACATAGGTGGAAAAGGAGTGGAGAGAGAAAAGGGAAACAAAAAACTGTGAGGAAGCAAGACTCGCCTGATGCGCATGGGATGTTTAGTTAAAATATATTTTGCCAGGCATGTATATGTCTTTTACTGAAGCCATGCGTGAAATTTTTGTGCAAGGAGAAAATTAGTTCTGTAGTAAATGCAAAAAACCCCAACAAACCACAAACCAAGACACAAAGAGAATATTAAGTTCCTAGTGGATTTCACTGTGCTACATAATTGGATGAACTCTATCCATGGATAAACCCTGTCATGGAGTGAGTAGAGCCTATTTCTCCTCAATGTTGTCTTTGCCAGAGTCTTGAAACTGAGCATCCTTTGGGGGACTGGAGAGAGCAGAAGTGCTGACACCACAGCTTCCTCCTCGCCTTCTCTACGTTCAGATGGAAATTACATTCTGTTCTCCTAATAGCCCTGTTTCTTACTATGCAGTGTAACCAAGTAAGCTGGGCAATTTGTTTACTGGATTTCAGTGTATACATTTGTAAAAGTTTGAATAATCAGTGGGATCCTAGCCTAAAAACATCTGATTTTCTCAGTGGTCCAACACTGCCTGTCCTTTCACAAATATACGTTAATTGAAACAGGCCACACCAGGGTGTGCATTAATGGGCTGCTGTTGTACTGCTTGGGTGGTAGAAGGTAATTGGTCTCTGGTCCAGTGCTTCACAATGCTCCACAGGCATGTGCCAACGCTCTGTTAATGCACACCCTGTTGTGACACTCTTTAATTAAAATCTTAGGATATCGAAAGCAGAAAGTGCTAATGAAGAAGTTTCTTTCGAGCTGGTAAGTAGAGAGGTATGACATATTAACCAGTACAATGTGTGCTGGCTGGTTCTGGCCTGCAGAAGGCTCAGTTGAGTCCTTGAATAGGAAAGGAGCCCAGTCTGGGGTTGTATCCACCCTTGCTGAATTGTGCAGGGCTGTAACCAGGCTTCTGCAGGCCAGACCAAATTGTTTTGTGCTTTTTTTCTGTGATCTGTTCTTTGCCTGATGAATCTGAGCTTTATGCCATCAAATGGTAATCAACTGTGTTATGAGTATTTTCTAATGTGTAGACAGATTTTAAATAAAAAGATTAATTCAAATTTGTTTATGTAAAGATATCCTTTTCTCCCTCATTTTCATTGGGTTAAATGAGATAAAGTATTTATAAATAAATTATTTTTACAGATTTCCACCAGTAATGTTGGTTTTTTTCATAGTGTTCTTGCCACTATGCATGCTATACTACCAGTTTCTGATCACAGCCATGCCATCTACAAAATGAAATTAAAATCAAGGGCCATTTCTTTACACATTTTCTAAAGGAGACATACACAATTTGTTGGTTTTTATTTTGTTTTTGAAAAGTGCAACCTGCTTAAGGTTTTACTGTGAATACAAAAGGAGATATGTATTTTAGGGGCCGGCCTGCCAAATCTGAGTGTATTTTCACTAGGTATAAAAAGTATGGAATAAACTAGTGGTATGATGGAGGACAGAGAGAGAGGAGTTTTGGAACCTCCAGTCTGCCTGTCTAACATGAGCCTCAAGGACACCCACCTGTTTGTTGCCCTAAACCAGCCTGTGGAACACTGGAATACTGAAAGCATTGAGGTGTGTGTGGCAGTGCTCTGTGTCCTTTAGCTGCCTGTGCAGGAGCAACTGTGCAATTGAGGACATGTACACTGCACTCAAACACATCAATGAAAGAATTAGTCTTGTTAATTCTTCGGAGTCCTCAGGAAGTCTTTAAGATTCACTTAAGATTCACTGTTCATCTTCTCCTTTGTACATTGAATTATACAGTCTAGTTATCTTAAGTTCAGGGCAGCCTTAAATTCCATAGGGACAGCCTTCAGAGATGGAAGCTGAAGTGTCACATACAGAACAACACTGGAACCCTAGAAATAAGCTTTAAACACTCCAGAATATTAACTTCACGTAATTTTCCTTGTGAGGTACATGCAATAATCTATTCCCTTCTCTAAGGCAGCCAAAGAGCTACAGTGTCTTTCCAAAATTTTTCCAGGAAATCTGTGTTTGAATATCCTGCAGTTATAATAGATAGGCCTGTATGGATACTCTGCTGTAGGGTAAGCCAGGCTGTACTGATCTTTATGCTGGTACAGTTAAATTTTGTCTGGTATTGAGTAAGTCAGTTTAAATCAAGAAGAAATGTCATTAGCTTACCGTTTTCTTCAGCTCAGATCTAGCCTGAGGAGCTCTTCAGGGAAAAAAATGTGTTTCAGATGGTTGTTTATAATGTTTATAAAACAGATAATCATGTCAGTTCTGCTATTACTTTTTTTTTATGGAGAACTAATCTGTTTGGCCTTAAAGAGCATAAAATTGTTAAAACCTGAAGAAGAATACCCAAGAAGATCCAGGGGAGGATGAAATGGAGGCTTCATTTCAATTAGAGAACTGGGACTCTCAGAATTTGTTGTCTGCTTTATTACTTGGGAGCATTATCTCTGTCCTCTGCTGATATCTGCTTTCTTTCCAGTGTAATTCAGTAACGTGTAATGCGGCTTTAATCTTCTGTTCTGTCCTGTCTGTGTGCTGTGAGACAAGAGAGACAGATGAGTTGGGAAGTCAGGGGGCAGTGGAGCTGCAGCACACAGCTGCGTGCCTGTCAGGTCTCTTCAGTCATCCATTTGATCATGATGCTTTCAAGGCCTGCAGAGATCAGAAAACAACCCTGTACACGCCACCATCCCCAGGGAGAGAGCGGTTCAACCTCGTCAGAGAGACAGCCTGCAGAAGAGAGAAGATCTTCCGAGAAAAACAATTTTAGGCCTTCTGCTGGTGAAATAAGGTCTTGTCTGATTTGAAGGGGCTTGCTGGTACAGGTACACTGATAGAACTGCAGCAGCAAGTCCTTCTGGGGGCATGGTGGCTTACACTAGAAAGAATGTTAAAGAAGTCCTTAAATGGAGTGATCCGTCCTTTTATGTTCCTATAACTGTATTTCCTCAAAAGCATTTGCTGATTCCCATAAGTGTTCTAGCACATAAAGTTAGATGTGGCATAAGCCTTAATAAGTAGGGAAATGAATGTGCTATGGATGTGTTATCTGTAAATACAGAATTTTCCAGGCAGAATGCTTCTTCCTGTTGCCTTTTTTAGGGCTAGGCAGCACGGAGACATTGGACAGATATACAGACTCAGGAAGGAAAGGGAAATTTCACAGAGCTTTGTACTGTGGCCAGCTGAAGTTTAAGGATTGCCCTTTCCAGTCATGGTCTTACCCTGCAGCTAGACTGTCACCTAAGCATACATTTTCCCCGTCCTGTTTTCTCCACAGCAGCAAAGGCACGTTTTATGCCTTCAGGGAAAGGTGTACTCCTCTGCCCACAGCAGCTCTGCAGGATGTTATAGAAAGTGTGTGCCAGATCTCATGGTGCCATCTGAAACTTGCTGACATGGAGATGTACCACATCGCAGCCCAGCCTGGGCTTTTAATACCTCTCCTTTTCTCCCCAAGGAGTTTCATTCTTTAAAGTTATATTACACGTGTGCTATGGAAACACAACATAGTTCTTTCCTACTTTTAGTGTTGTAAGGTGGTTTCTGTTAAATTTTAATGTGTTAGTCTTGATGGTCCAACTTTTCTTTTGTTACCCTTGATACTGTCCTGACCTTCCTTGAGCCCTTATCCTCATTTTTAAATCATATCCCAACAAAATGGGATATGGTTTAAAAATGTCTCTCTTGTCTGAGACAAGATACAGCTTCTGTAAATTCAGGGCTTGTGCAAGCTTGCATGTGTACACAGATACAGGCTGAGACACAAAACTAAAATAACTCTCTTCATTCTTTATAACATTTCTATCAAAACTGTCTCACAAAACTGCAGCTGGCACGTGTGATCTTATGAAGTTTCATGGTAATCTTCAAAAGCTGAAGAAGAGTATGATTCTTCAACTGGAGAATCCTTAAAACAACACAGAATCCTTCTCCTCTGGTGATTCCAGAAGCTCCTTGTTCAGTTAAGAGCTCTAAAAGGAAATGGTTGTAACATGGCACACTAAACTGACCACCAGCTCCCAAAGGAATAGTCTGAATTAGTACTTGGGCAGTGATGTAGTGATTACCCCCCAAAAGTAGTGCTGAATCAATGAGTAATTCTTTTAGAGAGATCTCTACTTCTTTAACCCTTTCTGCTGAGGAAATTAGTATAGCTAATATTGCTGCTAACGACTACTGAAGATCCACAGGGTACTCCACATCAAACATAGTTATCTCTCCAAATTCTTGACTTTATTCTGATTACTAACAGTCCTCCTACAATTTCAGCAACATTCAGCAGATTCTGTTGTGATTCCTTACAAACTAATTTGTGTATTCCAGATGTGAGTGATTCAGAAGCAGCATATGGAATGTCACCTCAACCTCACTGAGTTGATGAAAAGTATGGCATGTTTGCACAGTACTTGAAGCCTTCCAATAGGAAGGGTTGTTGAACAAAAGCTCTTCAAAATATGTGCATTGTATGATTTGTCATGTTGCTTTTGTTGCTCAGAGATCTGCTTTGCTAAGTTCAGTAGTAACTTCAATTGCATCCACACTTGGAAGTTGCAGCAGGATAAAATTTTTGCTGGTCATCAAGCAATCAGAAGCATACCTAGAATATATCTGAGGGCTCATCATCTTTTTTTTTATTAATAGAGAAACCTTTGGCAATGGTTGCAATGTTCTGTTTTCCTTTAAGAGGTGGATTAACTTTGTAGCTATGTTTTGGAAAGATAAGTAGGAGCTTGGTGTTGCAGGCCTACTGCTTTTGACACAGAGACTTAATTTGGAGGAAAGGCACTTTTGGGGCTCTGCAGCCAGAGAAGATTCTCTTAAAACTGCATTCTTTCGTGTATCTGGATATTGTTCAGTTAATATGTTGTTGTTGTTGTTGTTCTTTTAGTCTGGCTACAGAGCCCATTCTCCAGTAAATGAGAAGGGTAAAATTATTTTGCCTGAGTAACAATAACTTCATGATGCTAGGACTAGAAGGAACTTGTTATTAGTGCTTCCTTACAGCTCTCTTTCCATCTGTTCTATGTTTCTTGGTGTTGGTGATAATATTCTGTGAGGCTTCTTGACTGCCTGTTTCTTCAGGCCCCAGATCCAAAACCAGAGAAGTGGTAGCAGGAAACCACAGGCTGTGTGTCTGTGGCTTGGAGCTGGGGAGAGGAGCTGCTTGTTCAGGTGTTGCATGGTCAAGCCCCTGTGGTTGAACACTTGCTGTCTTGTCCTGTGGCACTGGCAAGTTCAGGCAGGTAGGTGTGGAAGAAGAGTTGAGAATGCTTACAGACCAAAATTCTAAGTGAAACCTCTGGCCCAAGTTTCTTCTCCCCTGGCCTCTTGTCATGTTGCACTTGCTGAGGGGTGTGGGGGCTGCACAATCTGGTACAGAACTGCTAGGTGGGGTCCAATGTGTATGCATGAGCTAAACAAATCACAGGCAAAAGGAATGATAAAGGCCTTATCTTTCCTGATGTTCAGGAGTATTCAAGGTGCAGAGACAGTCTCCAGTGCTATGGAGAAGACTGAAAACCCTGCTGCATAGGCATAGGCAAGATATTTTTGCCTAGAACACCCTCTCTAGGGCAGTTGGAAGAGTGATCAAGTAAAACAATACAAGGTTAAAATTCTAACTGGGAATCTGAAGGTTAAGTCAAGAAACTTAGCAAGAGAACTAAAAAACATATGGGCTTTGGAGTAGACCAAGTGAAGTATGCTTCTCTGTGTGCATGCAAAAATAATTTCTTTAGTGGTTTTGTTGTAGTGTCAGAAATTTTGACTAGTACTAGTAGATCCCAGCCTTCCCTGTTCTATGTTCCTTTCCCCCACCATCTGAATGTCACTGTCACTTAACAATGGGGTTTCTTTTGGTTATAACTTTCCCTTGCTGCTGGAGCACACAATAGCCATCTAGATAGTGAAAGAACATAATGGGGTACACTTTCAGCATGGGCGATTAGACATGCAATTCTCATTAAGAATAACAGGACTTGCAGTGAAAATTTTCCTTTATAAATCTACCAGCACAAAGCCTTTCCCCTTATGAGCAACAGATGGGTTTTCCATAATGGCTCATTACCTCCTTGCTTTGTCATGCTGCCAGAAATGAAATATAAAGTTATTTATGGATTGAGAAAGATGCACAAGTCACTGCAGATCATTACTTGCCATATTTTATAGTTTATCTGGTTAGTACTCTAAATCTCTCAGGACTAGAAAGTTTCAGAAGATGACAGAGCATTACCTGAAAATTAAGATGAGTGTCCTTCTGTCTGGTTATTTATCCTGATGGTCTTGTGTCTCCAGGGTGATGCTGTGGTCTCCATTGGGACCGGTAATTTAGGTTCTTCAGTAGAAAGGAGGCCATTTCTCAAAAGAAATTTTGTCAGCTGTGACAACCCATTTATGTGAAATTTTACTGTTAGGGGCAGAAGGTAGCACTGTTTTGCCATGCATCATAAATTTGAAAAGTTAGACAAGTTACTTGATAGTATTCCTTATTTGAAATTGGCATGGGGGGACAGGATCATTGCTTGGCACATCCATGAGAGGTGTTATTCCTGTGATAACTGATGGTGGAGGCCAAGAAGAAAGACAGTTCTGATGTGGGCAGTTCTTTTACTTATAGGCATTTCACATTATTAAACTCTTTATATTGGAATTTATAGCCTGGATGTACCTATCAGTGAAATGATTCATTATCATTTCCACAAATCCTTGATGAAGAACAGTTTCTACTGCAAATGTGTTAATCTGTCACCTTTCATAAGTAATATCTTTATGGTGAGTTACATGGCATTAAGGTTAAGAAGCTGAAGAAAAAATTTAAAATATTGTTTTAACTCTACTTAAAGCAAGAGTTTTTCTCAAAAGGATCAGCAAGTGAGTAAATCCCAGTAAAACTACAAATCCTCTCAGAAGTGCAGAGGTCTCCCACCAGTTTGAGAGATGTGCTTACCAAGAGTTCTTCCTGCTTACAATCAGAGGGCATTTTAATTTTTTTTAAATCTAATTGAGATTGGTCTGACCTCAGTAAATGTTTAATTTGGGTAGCTACAACCATGTGCATCTGGACAGAAGCTTCAAACAACAAGCCAAATATTTTGCTTATCTTTGAGCTCAGGTTTTGTTCTTATTAAGTAATTATGCAATTTGAGGAAGTTCACTGAACTAATCCCAGTGGCAGGAAAATGAAAGCAGGATCTTTTGTGCTCAAGAGTGAATAAAAGTATATTGGAGTGGGCTGATACATGTGTGGACTATAAAGTCTATGAATCCCAAGTGTTTCAGTTTTCCAAATCTTGCCTATTTCATAGCTTGGCAAATTCAGTGGCCTATGCATAGATGCAGTAAGAGATCTTTCTCCTTTTGTAATCAACCATGCTTTCTGCATATGCTCCTTTGGAATGCTGCAGTGCTGTCAGGTCCCAATCTGTGGGAAATGCCTTTGTACAGTTCATTTAAGGTATAATATAGAGATGGTCACAGGGCAGTCTTTACGTCTTCTCTCAGTGATGTTTAGCAAAGAACATAAAACATGGGTGGACAGTTGTTAATGGAAATGCTCTGTGGCTGCATACAAGCTCCCTCTTTCTGTTATTTATACAAATGATCTCTTGAGGTCACATTCTGCCAAAGGTTCTGGCCCATGGACAAAGAGAGGGCTGTAAAACCGGATCCCAGCTAAAGAGGGTGCTGTCTGTTCTCAAATGACTCATCAAGACTTGTTCCATGCCAACCTGTTTACCAGCTAATATCCAGGGGCAGTGCAAGGTACTACTAAAAAAAGAAATGTGAAAGAAAGGAAAAAGCGATGCTTGTAAAAACAAATTCTCTTATTGCTTTATTGAATGTATGTAATCACTTAAACTTCCGGAATTAAAATTTGCATCAGTTTTCAATGTCTAGTTTTGTCTTTTTTAGTATGTCCTCTTTATTACCTTTTTTTAAAATTTATTTTATATTTCCTGTAACCAATGTACTTTTTTTTCCTTCAAACTGATGAAAACCACAAGCAAAATGTTTGCAAGATTTCAGGTTTTATTATTCTAGAGAAAAAAATTCGTACAAATATTTTTGACCATCAAAATTTAAACAATTGAGATCAACCTTTATCTTCCCAAATTATCAAGGCTGCCCTACCTAACCTTTTTATATATGCAAGATGCATAACTTGTTTGAAAATACCATTTTATTATTGTTGAAATATCTATTTTTTTTTTGCCCCAGAGCATATTTTCTTATTTTCACTCCTTGGAACATGTTCTGGTCTGACAGTTTAGCAAAGAAAAAAAAAAAAAAAGTAACCACCACCCCCCCCCCAAACAAAAACAAAAACAAAAACAAAAAACCCACCAAACAAAAACAAACAACAAAACAAACACTTATCTTTCAACTTCTCCAAGTGCTTTGCAACATTCCTCAGTTACCTTGTGTCACCACAGATTGGGAAGCACACTAAAGTGTGATCAAAGCCCTCTTCAGCTTTTGGATTATACTTGTAATTCATTATGAAAGATTGTTTCACAATGAGGTTTAAATGCTGTTCCACACAGAAGGGAGACTATTTCTACATTAATATATTCCCCCTTTTTCACTGTGGAATTATACTGACTTCGAAAATGCCAAATGTATATCTTTTTAACATTCAAAGAGCATGTCAAACTGTTTGAAAAATATATATATATAAAAAAGTGTGTCTTCCCTGGTGCATATTCAAAATGTTTGAAACTATCCCAAGAAAAGGCCACTGATTTCCACCCCCTCCCCCCTTAGTTTTATTTCACAAAGCCTGTTTATTAGCCACCTGAGCATTTCTGCACCTACAGCTTGTCTTAATAAATCACTGACCATTTCGTGTTGCTGAGTCTCCTCAACATCAAGTTTCCAAGACCTGCTTGCCTGAGCAAAATAAATGAAGGAAATTTCCAGGGGAGGCAGTTAATAATTGTGCATGGTATTTTAAATCCAGATGCAGTAATGTGGAAGCTTGTAATGCTTCCCCCATTCTTGCTGCTGCAGTTGTAGAAGAAGCAGATGCTGACTTTGGATGACTTTGAAGTATTGAGTACAAGGTAAAAAAATTAATGCCTAGGGAGGATTTTATTCTAGAAAGTGGCCTGATGCCACAGTTTAGGACAAGAACAGGAATGGCAGACCTGCTAAAATGGTGGGTTTTTCTAGGCCCTTAGAGGTATCATGATCACCCTGGGGAAACTGCTTAAAACCCTGACCCTCAGAACTGAGCACACAAGCAAGGGGGGGTTCAAATAAAAGACCTGTTTATTAAGTAAAGCACAAGGATCTCAAACAGTTGAGATGAACTCACTTTGTCATACTGGACATAATGCTCTTAAGGGTTGACTGTAGGACTGCACCCAACACACCAAAAAACCTCAAGTTTTAGCTTGAGTGGTAGCAAGAAATTCAGTGAAGCCTTCTCCTGCTTCAAGATCTCTTCAGAAAGAGAAAAGGCATCCCTGACCTCATCCCATCTTTTCCCCCTCAGTCTCTTGATTGATGATCTTATCTGGATGAATCTAGATAATTACAGAGAAGACTGGCAACAATTTCAGGGAAGCTTAAGCAACTGCCCTGCCTTCCTCCCTCCCCCTGTTCTTTCATTTCAGTAATGAAGTCAACTAGAACTCCATTATCTTGCTGGGTAAGGTAAGCAAGGCTGATTGGTCTGGGAACCATTCCCTTAGGATAAACCCCCAGGGGAATTGCACTTGAGAGCTATTGCCTGGCCACTGTTCTTCTGCCTTCATGTAGGGAAATTCATGTGAATGAGACAGACTATTGTGAAGCCATGCTTTCTAATATTGATAACAGCTGTCTTGTGGAGGAGAGAAGTGGGTGAAAGAGGCTTGATTTCAGAGGAAATCTCTGATGCTACCTTTGGATACTGCCAGGAGTCATTTTGACCAGCTATACGTTTGAGCTTGGAATCTGACAATAATTCATCTTTGGATTTGATCTGTCTAATGTATCAGTTTTATGCATCATTATCATCTTTCTTTTGCAGCCAAGACATCTTGGTTAAAACAACAACAAAACAACAACAACAACAACAAAAATCACCAAAACAAAATCCCTTTTGACTTTGTGGCAGCTGGTGGTTGCTATAGTAGCTGTGTAGTACATTCTGCTTGGGAGCTGTAGCAAAGCAAAGCCTAAGCATGGCTTATGAAGAAAAAGTGTTGTTAGAGCTCTCTCTGCAGATCCACTGGGCTCTTCATTTCTTTGCACGCTGCTCTAAACTTGCTGTTTGTCTCACTCAACCCTGTTCTCATTGCTCAACCCTGCAAGCTCGATACTCCTTACAAATTAAGGCAAGTCACAAGAGATGGCTTCAATCTGAGTTGTAGGTATAACCAGCACTTCCTAAAATTTGACAGTAGGGTGACACATGCAATGCCTGTGTTACATAGAGTTGTCATAATATAGTTGTCTATCAGATGATTCTCTTCTCCCTTACTTCTACTGGGCACAACTCCGCCAAACTGGAATAGGTTCATAATAATAATGATGTCATTGGCATCATTGATTGTTGATTGTTGTTCCAAGTATCTCAGGGAGTTTTATAAATTTGTCATGAGTTTCCTGACCTGATGCAGCCATGAATTTAAAGATCCAGGATGCTAAAGATGCCTGGGCTCATGTAACTGATATAAAACTCTGTGTATTTGTGCTTTTTCCAGTCCAATGGGAAATGGAACTGGTGTGACTTGTTGGCCAAGATGAGAAGAACCACAGGCTGAGCAGTCTCAGTCCTCATAACAGCCACGTTTACTCCTGATGTTACTGTTCAGCTGTGAAGCCCATTCAGTAGGATGTATTTAAAGCACAGGGTGAATTGATTTGAGGGAGAGGGTGGGGATAAAGGCTTTTGAAGTATTTATTGAGTAGTTTGTTTGAGATAAGATGGCCAAACAGCTGCAGGGAAACAGAATAAAAGAGCCAAACTCATTTTCACTAGCTACTGAAGATGGAGAGTTCAGCTTTTACACTCAATGTTCTGGTCTTACCCTCAATATGAGGTTGTTAATAGTATGGACCTATTTCAGTCATCTATCTCTGTGTCCAAAAAGGAGGAAGTATATATCTCTGTGCTACTTTATGAGCAAAGCTGGTTATAATGAAGAAAGAAGAAAAGACAAACAGTGCAGAAGTGGGTTTATTTTCTGTTTATTTTTCTATCTTTTTTTTTTTAAACACAGACTTTTATTTGCCACAGGCTTCACGCCACACCCAGAAATGGTAACTAGGAAAGTGAGACTAGAGGCTAAAGTTCCTCTTTATTTCTCTGGAAAATCAGTGTGTGCCTGTGGATGTATTCCAGGCCCTGTTTAATGCATGTATTTTAGGTTTTGAAATATTAAAATTCTGTGTTTGGTTTTGGTTCAAAAAGCAATTCAAGGGTGGCTGTTTACCTTGTTTATAAAGCGCAAAATAACCACTCAGTCTATGGTGTATATGTATAAAGCTATAAAACGCTCTGAGCTCTTTCAAGTACATAAATGTGCCAGGAATATATATATATATGTATATATATATAAAATATATAAATATATATATATAAATGTATAAATATATATAAATATATAAAAATATATATATAAATGTATACCCATATATGTGCCCAGATTAAATCCAAAATTAAATTTTCTATATTGTATAAGATAGATATCTGTGCTATCCTTTTATATGTCATAGTTTCTTATTTAACCCCTGAAAAGAGTGACATACTTAAAGACTTTGACAAAGAATAAATTCCCTGATTTTTTTTTGCCTGGGGTTGGCTATTTAATTGCAGTGTGGGTGCCTTGCAACCGAAAAATAAAATTCTTACATGAAGTCATGAAAACCTCAGGCAGGTAGCTGATAGTTTACATTAATAGTGCATAGCATGTCAAGTTACCTTAACCTGAAAGACTAAGTATTCTAAAAGTGGTTACATGATTTTCCGTGGCCTGGAAATTGTGCTCTTTGGGATAGAATCCCTGTCCCTGACTCTGGCACTCATCAGCAGGATTTTGATGGCTCCCTTACAGTCATTTCTGAATTTAGGATTGTTCTGGTCAGCAGGCCTATCTTCACTCTTGGTTCCATTACTTTTTTGCCAGTTCATCTTGTCTGCTTTAAAATGACTGAACTCTAGTACCCTCTTAACATTCTACATTGGAAGGAGATAAAAAACTCTGTGTGTCTTGAGTTAGATCAAGAATTTGAAAGGGGATGGACACTGAGCTGCCTTCTCATATGTGCAGATGGTCTACCCAGATGAGGGTTGGAGTGCTTGAAAATTGTGGAGAAAAATGAAAAGAGAAGAAAAGTAAAAGGAAGCAAACTCTGCTTTTCCTTGCTTTCAAACTGTTCTCTAGTGAAAGGAGGTCAGCTGCCAGGACAGTCCCCCTGACTCTTTGCAGGTGTGCTAAATATGCTTGAATAAAAGCTGAAGAGGAAAAAAAAATGCACTTTAAAAGCGTTGCTTTTTAAAGAGTGTAGACTGTATTTAATTTCCTCAGTTGCAGTCAGACTTTACAACACAACTTGCCTCCAGAGGTCTCAAAGCTGGGTTAATCATTTTTCTAACACTTTTTTTCTCTTCTGTTTGGAAAAAGCAACTTTGTTGAATCAGAACCTTCTGTCAAAGTTTTCAATGACACTTCATTTTGGAAAATTTCTACCTCACACTTTCAACGGTGCTGACATTGCCGGGAATGAAATAATTTAATATTTCTTTTCAAATCAGTATTTCAGTTTTTAATACAAATATTTCAAAGGTTATGGAAAATGAAACTTTTGAATAGCAAAGATGTTGGATCAGCACCTTATTTTCTCAAGAAAATTTTATCCTGTTTGGAGAAATCCTCTGGTTTAGTGTTGGCTAGGTTGTTTTTGTTTGTGTGGTTTTTATTCAAATGGAAATATGAGCAAACATTTAACTACGAAAATTGTATCCAAAACAGAAATTCTGGGGGTGTTTATAGCTGTAGTGTAAAGCTGGATGTTTATCCCATTGGTGTGGACTCACCATAGGTCTGGTGTGCATTGGGGGTGATACTGTTACCTCAGCATGGTGGTATTCCAGCCACAGTGAGTAGGAACACTGTTTTTAGTCTCCTGAGGATGGTTGTGGCAGCAGGTGAGCATTGTGCCTATCCTCCAGTTGCCTGCTTTTCTTATGGCAGTATAAACAGTTTACAAAGGTGTAAAATGAGCAGTGCATCCATTTGCATATCCCAAGGCAGCTCAGCCCAATGTTTTCCTCCATCACAAACCTTCTGGAGGAGCAGGAGCGTGTAACTTAAACCACCTCTCAACTTCATTTAAAGATGTCAGACAATGGAAAAGTCACCTCATTGTTAAATAAGGATTTGATTGCTATTTTCAACACAAAATATCTAGATTCAGTTTTCATTCATTGTTTTTTTTGAATCTTTATCACGGGAAATATTTTGTCTGTGTATTATAAACCACAGACCAATAAATCCCTTTCCTCTGAAAAACTGAGTTTCATTCTTTCATAGGTTTATTTTCTATTCTGTGGTGCTGTTTTCTGGACCATTGTCAAATTGTTAATAGGCATTAACAAGCAGTAGGAAAAATGTGGTACTCAGCATATGTTTGTTTATTGCTACAGCACCCCATTACAGTAACAACAGGATGTCAGTGAGTCTCTGTTGATTACAACTGAGCTGTGATGTCCTACACCCTGTAAAGGATTTGGCCTTTCCCTCTTTCCTACTTTTGCACCTAGCTCTTTCCTTGAGAGGTGTTTGTAGGCATTTTGGGCAGGCAGAAAGATGCTTCTCAGAAGTATTCAGCACAGCTGTTGAGTCTAAGTCCTTAGCTAACCAGGTGTTTAACAGAAAAGCTCTTCCTCCTGCTATTACGTAGAATATATCACATAATAATAATAATCTACTTCTTCCATAACAAACCAAGTCAGAGAAAATAAGATGTCCCTTAACTCTGAGTAGCTCTCTGAGCTACTTCTGCAGGTCCTTTCGTAGCCAGCTGTGAATTGTTTGGGCGGAATTTGGACAGGAACAGCTGCTTAAACAGCTGCTACAAGGCCTTTGATCTCTCCTATTACAACATTAACTTTTGAGCCTTTGAAAGTTTGCTCATCTGGAGAGGAAGATACAGTTGAAATTTCACTGCTATCAGAGCTGCTGCAAGGGTGTACGTGCTAGAGTGGCTACACAGTTTCCAGGTGATTCCTTTATGTAGGTGCATAAAGAATGATCATTTGGAGGTAAATATCCCTGAATGTTTTCCTGCAGTGAAATGTGGAGTAGAATGTAATTGTCAAATTCTGGGTATTATACACTCTTCCAGCCTGGCCAGTACCATACTTCCAGGCTGCTTTGCTCTAAGGACACCACTGGATAGTTGTTTTGCTCTTCCCCATAGTTAGACTGTGCTTATCACAGGGACAGCAATTTGAACACACAGAGGGTTGTTGCTCTCCATGATCTGCTGCTCAAGAGGGATTGCGTTGTTAATTCTGCTTTAGACAATGTCTGGTGCTGTTTAAGTTATGCTGTGTGCTCTCTGAGTTTCATTTAAACAGCCACTTCCATGGAAGTATGAGAAGGAGGGTATGATCCCCAGCACAGAAGTTTAACAGCTGCCTTAATTTTCTTGAGCCTCACGAGGTGAATAGCTGGTTCAATTATCCTGATATAAATGGAAGAGTTGTAGTGGGACACTAGATCCTGTGTGCAATTAATATTTCTATCATGTATGGGAGTAATTTCCTGCTTGATTTTTCCTAATCTGGAACTAATGAAATATTGATGACAGCATTTGGCACATGCACTACAAAACTTGGTGCTGTTCTTCGTTATGTACATTACTGCAACACTGATACCTTTAAACCTCTAACTTACATTATTATGAGGCAAGGGCTAAAATTTTTGGGTTTGTCATAGTTTCTAAAGGTAGAAAAAATAAAAGGGGAGTAATATTTCTAGGTCAATAAAGAAAAACTGGAGCCAATAGAACTTCTCATGTTTTTATCTGTTCCTGAGTAGCTTGGTGTCTCAGGTGACAAAACCAAGATAAGATTGAGAGTGTAGTTTCTGAAACTGAAATCCCCTATGGCTTTCCTCTCTCTACTTATAAATAAATACATTATTAGCTGTTAATAAATCATTCCAACAGTAAATAACCTTTTAACAGAGCAGTTAATTTGTATGAATAATTGAGGTTGCAGTTATGTGGGTTCCACATTGGTTTTATAACATCCAGTTGGGAGAAAGCAGTTTTGGGGAGGCTAATAAAATGCCTCTATTACAAACTTTTGGAATTTCAAGAATACTGGAGGGTTCTCTTCACCATCCTTAGTCATTCAGTGAGATTTAGGTCTACTTTGGATTAGAAACATGTCCATGGAGAAACATACTAATTTTTTGAAATCTACATGATGAAGCTCATCAACATCTCCAGCAATCAAAATTAAATGGCTTGCTTAGATAGGTATTTCTAAATAATTACATAATTTTAATTTTAGGGGATCAGAGTCAGAGACTCTGGTTGCTTTTGAAGAGTGGTGTTATTGCAGATTGTCTTTGTCTGAAATTTATAGAATATTGAAATTGGCTAGTTTTGTTTACCCTGACATTGTTTCCCCTTCCACTCCCAAAGCAGATCTTTCTCAGAGACACTCAGTGGACCAGGCAAAACTGAATTTTTTTTGTTCTAAAGATGACAGGCAAACTTTCCAGTCATAGCCAAGGACATGTGATAAGATGAACTGGAGATACAGATAGGAAAATAAGTTTATTTTTCCAGCTGTTGATAAAGAAAAGGTGTAATGGATTCACAAGAGACAATTGCTGCTGCTGGGGTGGGATATAACTCCCTGCAGTAGCTGCTACATCACTTCCTCTAAATTCTTTGACAGAAGGAGCAGCCTTAGTTCTGCTTTTTGTGAGCCTGTCTAGGTGAGGCAGAGGACAAGGCTTTTCTTGTGGTGCTGCTTCTGTGCCCAAGCCATCCTTTCAACCCTTCTCCAGCTGTATATGATAGGCTATCTTTCCTATTGCTTGGATAGTTTTGCATTCTGCCTTTGCCTGGAAATATCTTTGCCAAGGGCAGGCAAAGTGAGACTTTCTTCAAGGGAAACAGAGCAGTCCTAACAAGAAGTCTTAACAACTTGGTTAAAGCAAGGGAGCTTACCAAAAGGTAGCTGTGACAGAAAATATGGTCTTGTGCAGTCTTATCACACTGAAGCTTTCTGTTCGTGTCATTTACCAGGAGGTAGGCAGTTTCCAGCAACAGCAAAGAAAATCCACTTGGCCTAGTTAATTTTATAAATTATGCTGAAGCAATGCACTGTCCTAGCAGCTATTGTGACTCTAGAACCTTCCAGACTGTGCAGTTTGAGTATAGAAGACATCTGCGATGAATTTTCAGGCCTTCTTCGTAGTTCTGAGGCTAATTTTTAAGGTCAAGGTCTGGCACAGCTAAAAAGGTTATGTTGGAATCTGTGTTTGTAGAGCTGGAGATGTCTGAAGACTGGATGGGAATCCCTAGGGACTCTGGAGAACTGCCATCCACTGACAGCTCTTAAGAGCAGGGTGGGAAACACATCTCAGGCCTAGGCAAGCACACTTAGTCTAGCCTTTGGGATAGTAAAAGATACCTCTAAGAAGCCATCCAGTTCTAGATGGAGTATCACAAGAATCTGAGGTTTTGGTGCTCCATCCATACAAAATTTTCTTACCATTTTGGAAATATTTTTCCTGTCTGATGTTTTTATTGTAACCTGCACTATGTCTATGTAGCACAGTCACAAGTCTTTCTGATAATCTCATTATGTTGGGTTTTTTTGGTTTTTTTTTCCTGTGGTCTAACACCTACCCACAGTGCTGTCACACCAGCCTCCCCCCTGCAGTTTTTTACTAACCCTTTTACTGAGGGATACACTAATTTAAAAACTAAGAGTCATTTTCACCAAGGAAATGAAATGCTTTTGGAAACGTAAAAAAATATGATAATTTTGCAGCTGTGTAACATACGTTAAACTTGATCTTCCATTACAAAACTGGCTTTCCTATGACTTGTTTAGCTTTTTTAAATATTTCCTAATCTAAAAAATAAAAATCACATAAAATTCCCAACCTAGTCTAACAGTGATATGAACTTCTGAAGAGTGTGTGCTACTATCTGGCAATGCCTAGCACCCAGGAAAAGGGATATCAAGGAAGATCCATGTGCCGTTGAGTAGGGGGAGAGAAGGATGAAATAGCTGAGTCAAATTGGTCTATGCCAAAATATTACCTGATGGTTTCTTAAATCACTATTGAGCTTATCTATGAGAGGTCAGAATTACTGCCAGAAACTCTTTGTGGCATTTATATCTTGCATTGGAGGCTTCTTGAGGCACTTTCCTTGTAAATCAACCAGATTTCTTTTCAGCCTATGTTGCCATGGAATATGATGCCCCATTACGCTGAGTTTTTTATCTTTACACACACCAGTCTGGACATAGGAAAAAAACTTCCCTTGCCACTCATTTTCTTTAACATTCATTTGCATCAGCTGAACACCTGGCACTTCTTTTTTTTTCATTAAATTGAGTTGTGTTTCTCCAAATCCTCAAAATACTGATACCTATAAGAAAATATGAATGAGTGATAACCAGAAGCAGCCCAATGTTTTTGACAAAGTGCAATGTAAGCAATCCTATGGTCACAGCAAGCAACACAACCAAGTTTTTTTTATAGCACAAAGACCGTGCTGAAGTTTTACTGCACCTATAACCCAAAAACTCACAGTTATTTGGGTAGATAAAATTCATTATTGTCCTATGAATAAAAAAATTTGGAGGAAACCACACTTAAACCCCTTATTGCTAGGTGCTACTTTAAGCACTTTTGTTACTCTAGACCCTTCTTATGTAGAAAGGCAAACTAGGTATATTGATCATTATGTGAGTTAGTATTATACTTTCAGAGAGGGTAACCTCTCCACTGTTCTTACCCACCGAGTTTAGGTATAATAATTTCATTCCTTATTCATATACAGTAGCATCTATGGTTCTCTAATGGGACTTGAAGTTAAAATGGCTCTTTGTTTTGAAAGTAGTAGGTCAATTCCTGGACAAATCTTTGCATCTTAGAATTGACTGTGATTAACCATACCATGTTAACGAACACCTTTGGAGGCCACTTTGCTCAAGGATGTTGTAAACAACAGCTGTCATAAAATGCCCATGAGACGTGGAATCTATTTTGGTGTTACAGACAGTAAAGAGCAAGGAGACTGCATAGGTACTTTTATTTAGTTGGTTCTATTTGAAGTAGAAAAAATAGCTTTTCTAGAGTCAATGGAACAATTCTGTGGCTCAGCCAGGAATGGCAAGGTCTTCTTCCTGATAGCCCTATAACCCCTCAGCCAGGCATCCCTACAGGAGACCTGACTTTTATACTATCTTGCCAAAATCCTTATTAAAGTTTTATTATAAAGCTCACTCAACAACAAGACAACTGTGCTGGAGGTCCATTTTTTTTTCTGGTTTGTTTTAGTTCTGATATTAAAAGCTCAGGACATACAGGAAGCTTTGTGTATCCTCCTTGTCTTTTCAAATGTTATAAATTCCATGGAAACAACAAAACTTCCCCAGCATAACGATGGGGTAAATTGTGAACTTTACCTTTTTTCGTTCCCAAAGACTATTTTAAAACAGGCACTCATAAATAAACTAATCAAATTTTTAATCTCATCTGACTCCTACTTCACTTAGCAAATGCAAGATCTTTGGTATGCCTCACTTGTTGCATAGTAACCAGCCCACTTTGAGAAATACAACTATGCAAGCTGAGAATTAGGACTCATTATGCCTTTGCTGAGGGCTCATTAGGATTGCATGCTGAGGGTGCCATCTTAATTAGGAATGAACCTGACCACCTGAAAGTAATTCACACTGGCAGCCAACTGTGGTATTTTCCAATTTTGGATTTGTCTGGCTTCCATCTGCCAGCTTTGTCTTAGCACTGACTTTCTGTTGACACATCAACAGTGATGTTTCTAATATCATGAATTGTATCCTGTCTCTTGGGTGCAATCAAGCTGGACAGATCCCTCCACAGCATGGTTCTGGGAGGAGGCGGGCTGCTAGTATAGAAGAGTCATGGTCAAGAAAATGAAACAGAAAATACCAAGTGTAAGACAAAACATGAGGTATATGACCTTGAAAAGTAAGAATTCAAACCCAAATCTCCTCCTTCTTCCTTTAAAAAAATTAAGCTAACAAAGCATGCCCTTGCACTCTCTGCCATCACTGGAAGTACTGAACTGATGTATGAATGGTGCACGATGTTGTACTTCAGTATGTTCCCTAGGACCTATTTGCACCTATTTCAAAGATATCTTAAAGAGTCTGTGTAAATGTAACATACCAACCAAGGAACTGGGGCTTTAACTGGAGCTTTATTTTTATGTTTGTCATAAAAATGTTATGCTTTATGCAGCTACAGGACAAAACAAGGTGAATGGGCACAGATGCTATGTCAATTATGTGTTGATGACAGGGCCGTGACGTAAGCAGGTCTCCATAAGAAAACTTACAGACTCTCAGGAGCATGAACAAAAGTAATTGACTTAGATTCTGTGTGAGATGCCAAAATCTAAAAGGATTGGAAATTCCCTCCTTTATTCCAAATACAACACGAAACTATAGGCACATGGGAAAAAAAATAGTTAATTTAAACCATAGCAACACGCTTGTGATTGTCACACTGTACTGCAGGCAGGCACATACCCCTCACCAGCCAGGCTAATAGGAAGTGGAAATTGCAACATATTCAGCTCCACTGAGGTTTGTTTAGCTTTAGCTCTGACACAAACATTTACTGCTATCATGGAGCCACATTTCCTGAAAGTCAGGGATTAAAAATTGAGACAGGTTGTGCCATGTTATGTGAGGTTAATGGAATGGTTTCCCCAGGAGATTACTTTTCCAATTGCTTCTGTAACTCAGGCTAATAGGCGAATTCAGTATGCTGTACGTCTTGATATGTTGATTTTTCCTGTTGAATAATAGTACTTAATCATCTATTTAACATCTTACCTTTCACTCAGGGGCTTCTAGCATGGTTTGCTGCCTTTCTATGTGCGGGGTGAAGCAGAGCGATGTTTTAAAAGTATCTCCGCCAACTGAAAGAATGGATAGAGGTAAAGTGGACAAAAGGCTCTAGAAAAAAATTTGGTTGGATTTCAGATCTGCAGAGAGGTTTTACAGCATTTCCACCTGCACAGATTTTTTTGAGAATTGAAACCTAATCCTCAGGAAAAAAATAATTTAAAAGATTGTGATATTTAACTGTCCCGAGGAATGCAGACTTTACTAACATTCTGAGACTGAAGCCAGAAAAAGTAGAAACCTAAAATATTTATCACGTATTTGTGCATTCAGTGTCCCTCTCCAGCTCACACTCAAGCACTCAGTGCCCAGCTCATTTTGCACTGTATTTATGGGGACAGCTCCTGGAAATAACCATTGAATAACCCTGTAATGATGAAGTACTCTTGTAGATTCTGTACTCCATAAAGTTTCCAGGTGACATCCACATCTGCGCAGAAATCAACAGCCTTGACACCACAGGCCTAAACAGGTATCTTTAGACTCTCACCTTCTCTTCTCTACTGGTTCCATGCCATGCCTTACCCTGGCAAGACAAGTGTTTCTCACTCAAGCTTCTAGGCTTGTGAGCTGTTTCATGCAGAGATATCACACTTACAAAATACTGGATTTAAAATAGTTGTGTGACTGCTTACAGAAATTGACACAAAGCCATTTTCCTTACCATTCTCACATCTAGTGGTTGGTGCACTGTAGGAAAGTCAAATAATTTAGGGGCATTGAATTCCCTAGCACATGTATTTCATATTGGTAAAAAAACAGATCCCAAGGCTCAGAAATTTTAGACAGAGTACTGCTGTTAAAGGCTGACCACACCTGTAGTTAGTGTTTTTTTAATTTCTGGATTTGTTCTGAATTTGGATACAGTTGAATTCCTAGTGCTGACTTTGTGTACACCTATTGATTCATTGAGTTTTTAATTGCTATTTTAAACAGCAGTACCTATGTCATTTGCTAGTCTAAGCTATTTGCCTTGGATAGGTTCTTCAATATCTCTAGGAGAAATGTTCACTTGAATCATCATCCTTCACTTGAACATGATCCTCTCTAACACACTCCTGTCTATTTTGATTAATCAATTTATATGCAGTGGTCTAATTTTACCCCCTCACCAGTTGCACCTCATCTCTTTTTGAGTGGGATAAACAACAGAACAGTGCAGACAAATGTTTATACAGAGATTGAGTTTGGCTGGAATTCCTGACTCTTAGAAAGAAAAATTCTTGTACATTATGTACATTATGTACTAGTGGAACAGAGCACCCAAATACTCTGTTTTGTTGAAAGAAAGCCAGTTATGAATAAGCGTGAACAGTAATAATATAAAAGATCACCTCACTTAAGTTTAAAAATGAACACCATCTGCAAAACTGTTCACAAGTTGGAATAGAAAACCACAAGTGACAAAAAAAATCTCAAAAGAGTATTCAATATTTAAACATGACTGTTTATGGTAAAAAGAATTAGAAAATGGCAGAGAAGCTTTTTAACATTTAAAAAAGAACTGAAATATGTAAAACACTGAAAGAGTTCCTGTGGATTTCCAGTTAAGTGGAGCATTTGGGGATTAATATATATAAAAAAGTATCAAGATGCAAGGCATGAGGCAGCTTTACTTTAATAATTTTTTTTACAAGTTTACTGTTGGGAAAAACATAGATAATACTTTCAAATGTAGCATTTAATAATAACCACAGGCAGATTTTAAGACAATTCTCTGCAGTGGATCATTACTTCTCCTTGCCCAGGATGAAATCAGCCAACAGGTAATTATAAAGTTAATCCTAATAAACAGATTTTGTTGTTATTTGTTGCCCAGTAAGAGCCCCTGGAACAAGTTTTAAAGAGCACAGATTGAGAAGTCAAGCCCTCTTTGTAATCAAGGTGGTATCTAAGGGCATTAAGCCAAAATCACTTAGATCTGTTGGATATCTGATGACTAATAGAGCTGCCCTCATGTGTCTTTTTCCATGCACTCAAAATTTCTGAGGAAGAAAAATCTGAGGAAGGTGTAGATTGAAAAAGCAAGAGATCCTCATGCCCAGAGTGTTTAACACTAGAACAGCTACACTATTGACCATGAGGGTGTGTTCTGCTAGTTCATGACTGTCTTTCTGCTGCTAATAATTTTGTTCTTTCTGCTTTAATTCTTTAATTGACTGGCAGCTATGTCATTTTTACAACTGAAGGGATGGTGCAAGATTTCTCTTTTGAATTATTTTGGCATATATAATCTTGTGTGGAAAAGAGGTTTATTCTCTATTGAGATTGGGAGGGATTATGGGAAGTAAAATTTCTAAAGTTTTTTCATCTTTCTTTTGAAAAGCAGTTTTTGGAACTTAGTTTTGCATTGTTATTTTGCTGCTTTGTGTTCTAGCATTATACTGATCCACTGGCAGTATGTCAGGAACCGCTATTGTGGTAATTTAGCCTGCTTAATATAAGAAGTTAATGAAATTTGATAATGTTAAATATACTGGATTTGATACTCTCTACTGAAGTCTTCATCTCTGTTGATGGAGTTCTCTCCAGATCAGAATGTGGGGTTGGTTGTCAAATCCTTCTTTGGTTATGTTCTTCAAGGAATTCTCCTTAACTTCATGTTATTTTCAGTATATGTTTTATATATGTATACATGCATACATACATACATATACATATATATATATATATATGTAAAATCTGTATCTTAGATTGGGCATTTTTGACTGTTGATAAGGTATGCAAGGGCAGAAATTCCTCAAACACGATGACGGGCTCCCTTGACCAGGTATTTTCTTTTGCATATTTTAGTGATCTTTGAATCTCTACAGTCTCGCAAGCCTCTGCATCATATTGCTGTGTTGTTGATTGTTGTGGATTTTTATGAGCTGATCTTCATCTGATTCTTCAGTCTCCTTATGCATTATACCTCCCAAAATGGCAGCACTGGTATGAGAGACAGCAGCCACAACAAGCAGCACCCTAGGTGGGTGGTTGTTTAGTTCATGTTTAGAATGACACCTTCTCTTTTAGTGTTCCTTTGATGAAATGCTCACATTGAAAATAGTGCAGTTTTTAATCAGAATTAACTTAAACAAATCTTCAGAGTTCCATTCTGCTTCAGTAAAAAATAATTTGTTGACTTTCACTGAAGCACTTCTGTCCATTCTGGGAAAGGTTAGTCAAAAGATTGTCTGAATGTGCCTGTTGAAAACCTTGTCAAGAGCTGTATTCTTGAGGTTTCTCATCTCTTTGGGGTTAATTTTGGAAATCTCCAACTGTCAGTCAACACTTTGTTGCAATAACCTGAGGTGGGAAGTGAGGAAGACAATGCTTACATAGAAGTGGTAATAATAATAATAATAGCTATAGTGATGGAAAAATAAATATGAACCAAAGTGGATAAGCTTAGACAACAGTGTGGAATTTCTTTCTGTTTCTTCAGCTTTCCTTTTATGAGACTCCAGTGAGGTGTACACAATGCAGCGGTTTTGCTAGGCAGTATAGAAACTTTCTAAGAGCAGGATTAAGTGTTTGATGTTGTTTCCATTTGGAAGAATTCAAGCCATGATTATTCAGTATTACAAAACCAGAAACCAACAGTATTTGGTATTGTCTGCTTTAGGCTCTGGACTAGAACACAGTCTTTCACTGGCTAATACTTGTACTATACCCGCTTTTTCATACTAAACCAAAAAAATTCATGTAAATGCTGCTCTTCTAAGAGCTGCAGAAAAGACAATGTGGTAACACCAAAATTATTAGCAGCTGTTTTCTACAGAGAGCGCAATAACAACGCAATGGAGATTTGTGATATATTCTCTTTGACATTTGGCTTTTAGATCTGAGAATGAGATGTGTAAAGACTCAAACTGGGGAGTGGGGGCGGTTCTGAACAACATGAACACATGTTGTTCAGAAGGCAAAAAAATAAAAATGGACCATTCCCCATGCAATTCTGCCTGTGAGTGCCTGGCACAGCTCACATTCAAGCTGATATGAGCTATTTAAATCTATGCCTAAAAGCAGACTATGTGTTTTGCAACATTTATGTTACTGATTCATATATACAGGCTTTTAAACTTATGAAAATATTGATTGCTTAATCTTCTTTCTACCCCCCAAAATTAGCATGAATACAGATTATTTCATCAAGTTGTCTTTGAAATTATAATTTTAGGGGATTTTTAAGTATTTTAAAGTGGATTCTCCCTATGCCATTTCTAAATCAGCATTTGGTCAAGTATAGAATTGTATTTCCTAAACATGACATGACACGGAGATGCGTAATCCCAAAAAGCTAAAGCATCTATAAACTAATGAAATCTTGTAAATCACACTTTTCAAGTTTTACAAGCCCCATGCTTCTTTAAGCTAGAATTGTAAAAAAACTTATGAATGGTAAGCAATGCTATTGACTTCACTGGAGTTACAGAAGGTTTTGGAAATTAATTTCCATTATAGAACCACACCTCAAAGTGCCATAGCCATTTTAAGTGGCCACAACTTTCAATTTTTTGTTAGCGGTTTTGAAAATGATATTTTGACATTTGACAACTGCTTCAGTTTTTCTATTCTAGCCTTTTTTTTTTTAATCACTTATTTTTGCTCCCATAATATCAAAAAATTGGGAGGGTTAAGGGAGAGGTGATTATTCATAGTTTTGTGAGTATGGGGGAAGAGGAGTTTGGCAGCTCTCTTAGACCTCCCTGTCAGAGCACACATTGCAAATGTAGTCTGAAATGTATCCAAAAAAGACAAACATAGGAACTGAAATTTTAACTCTTATTGGCAATGACATTAGTAGACTCAACACAGACTCTGGGGTTTGGATACATTTTTCTTGTTTTTAACTACAGGGATAAAACAACTAATACAGCTTCAATTCCTTCATCCTTTGTGGTATTTTGCTTTCGTGATGGAATATTTTGCTCTTGCCATCAGACCTCTCTGATGTAACTTGTACTTATTTTAAAAGAGCAGAGTAAGTCCAAAGCACTGCACACACAAGCATTTATGTACATACTCCAGGGTGCACTCTCTCCATTCAATTATTAGGAACTTGAGAAACCTCTATGTGTTTTTACTCTACCACCTTCTGCAGGGTGCCTAAGTAAAGCAATATATTTTTTTTCTTCAAAATTATTATCTCAAGAGCTCGTAAAATTGTTTACTTTGATTGACCTTTAGGATGGAACTGGAGTACTCTGTGCAGTGAATTTGTAAACAAGCTGGGAAAAAAAAACAAGTAGTAAAATCTGTAAAAGTTTTAATTACACTGCATGTCATTGTGGTCTGTGGCTTCCTCTCAAATTCTGGCACATAATGGCTGAAAAGTCAAATCTGCCCCTCTAATTTCTTCCCCACACCTGTTGAGCCAGTGATTGGCATGTTTCCCTTCTGGGCAGTGGGAGGTAGCAGCAAAGGCTGGGAGAAGGAAGGGACTGGGACACACTAGTGAGTGGGCAATAGGGGATGGCCAAACAGCTGTCGTGGGTGGGATGGTGGCAGCAGTTAATGAAAGCAGAAAGAAAAGGAAGGACCAGGCTGCCAGGAAGGTTTCAGGACAGAAGGGATTTGCATAGACCAGTGGTTCCTGTCTTTCCTGTGGCTTAGATGTACTTGAGAAATTTGGCATTGTGCTTTGTTTGACTGAGCTCAGCTCCTCCTCTCTCCTGTATGTGGAAATTCCTGCTGCCTCTGTGTCCCCAGCCCACCCTGAGGCTGCTGTTTCTGTCCTCAAAGAGGCCAGGAGACCCTGGACATGGCTGCACATTGAGACAGTGCAGTTCCAGCAAACTCTATTCTGTTGAGCTCTGTTGCTTGTCAATTCTGTGTTCTCGCCTCAGCAAGAGCAACATATCTCATTGGGAGCTGCTAGGAGAGACCACACTTTGTGGCATTATCTTTTCTATTAATAGATTCTTCTGAGTGGATTAAGATGCTGCTGCCTTCCTTGACTGAGGACACGTCCTGGTCAGAAGCCAAACTGGTTTTTTTTTTCATCTCAGACGCCAGAATCACTCGTGGAGAATGCACTACTACAAACACTAGATATCTTGCCACAGGCAGGTAATGACAAAAATGGAATATATCACAGCAGCCAATGTTGGGAAACTGAGAAACATGTTCTTAAACTATGGATGCCAATGACAACCAGAAGAGATAATGTTATCACTGCTGCTCATAATAACAGAGACACTGGCAACAAAACTAGGTTTAGCCTGCCTCTTCCTTTCAACAGCTGTACTTCTCTGCAATTTCACTGTATCAGCTTTTTTGTTTCTCTCTCAAGAAATGTAAATAGCTTCAGTGTGTGAGCTGAAACCCTGGGTCTCACTCTAATGGTATTTCCCTTAATTTACAAGCACTCAGAGGGCTTTAGTTACCACAAGATTAGGCGAGAGGATCTGCAGCTTCTTAGAGCTTGATTTGATTTATTTTTATGTGTCACATTTCCTTCTCTCTAGTCCACCTTTGTTGTCTTCATCCTAAATTCCACACTACTATTTAATATGGATGGTGTGTAGTGTATTATCATCATTCACACATTGCTTACTCCTTTAGCATGCAGCACTGTACACCTTGGAACTGGACACAGCCTAGAGAAGCACATCTGCCTTCCACAGCTTCAGCTCAAACTCAGTTAATAATAAATCTGTACTGATTGTTCTTGGTCTCATAGAAATACTATAATTTATCTCTGTCTCTTTTGATCTGACATAAGCAAGAATACTATTTCTTGGGAAATGTCATACTTCTTGGTGTCTGGATTTTCACCCAGGCTGCAGTTCTCCCTTGTAAGACATGATCCAGTCCCTGTCAGTCAGTCCCAACTATCCAAATTAAACTAGGCAAAATTATAGACAAATACTCTTTGAAATATGACATTCAACCTTCTTTTATCTTCATTCAGAAAAGCACGAGAACCTACCGACAGAAGGGGAGGGGAGGGGAAGAAAACTTGTTTGGCTCAGTTTTGTCCTTTCTCAGTCAAGCATTGAAAACTGTTGTTCAAAGTACGCTGAGAATTAGGGAACAGCAAATTTGTGCAATTGAAAACAGTTATGTAAATTGAAATGCCAAATTTCCTGTGCCAGATGCAATATGAATTCACTGTAGGGCAAGAACTATCATTAGAGCTCCCTAGGAAA
The DNA here is from genome assembly GCA_016584745.2 of Phylloscopus trochilus trochilus. Taxonomy (NCBI): domain Eukaryota; kingdom Metazoa; phylum Chordata; class Aves; order Passeriformes; family Phylloscopidae; genus Phylloscopus; species Phylloscopus trochilus. Next base: position 40,896,903 of record WQNJ02000546.1, read on the forward strand.
GGAACTAGAATAGCAAAGTAATGATTTTAGGGTAATATGCTGATGTTATTTGAAAGCTAGGATTGGGATGCAAACATTTGTGCAGCATTTTGTTTCATGCAGTCCCTTGTTAATGCATCTGGTGTTCATTTTAACACCACTAATCCTAATGGATTCATTTAGCACTTGTGGATGTCACAGGCACTTCCTGTAGGTGTTGTGCTGTGATGAAGTACTCGATACTGGACACTTGAGGTGTTAGCACAATTCCTTTGATTGTGCAATTTTTTTCATAAGCTGTTGGCATAAAATCCCTCCTGGTAAGTGTTAGCAGAAGCAGCTGGATGCGGAGACCATTGTATCAGCAGTATTTGAATAATGTCATGGCCATGGGGATTCAAGCCTAATAGGTAAAACAGTCCGTGATCCTGGCAGTGAGGAGAATTTCAAAGTGTTTCAGAAAAGCAGTCTTGGTTGCATGTAGAGATACAGGAAATGGGCAGGTTTTGTCAAGGTGGCAAATTTAATTAAAAAAAAGACAAACAATCCACCTGGCAGTCAGTCAGTCAGCATTCAGTTTATTCAGATGAATTTTTTTCTGGCTTTTGTGTGGAGAAAAAGGATATTAGTGGGGCAAAGGGGCACTGTGGTTTGTTCAGCTGGATGCTTGGTAATTCTCTCTCCAGAAACTGGTCTGCCTATCCTGTACATTTGCAGTTTGTAGTGGCATTTATTCAAGACTTGACTTTATAACAAAATAAAAAAGGCTTGCTAAGTGATTACCTCCAGGTTTCTTGGTGGGGCATTTTGAGTTTTTGTTTTGTGGTTTTTGTTGTTTTGGGTGGGATTTACAATATGGCTTAGGAATGTGTGATGGAACTAGATCAAAATGGACTGGAACATTTGGTTATATGGTTTAAATTATTACTAAACTTTGAAAAAATACTTCTGTGGTAGAGTTGTAGCTTTTAATATGTGGGTTTGTCTCACATATCACTGCATGTGATCCATAGCATAGTACCTTCAAATTAATTCTATAAAAAATTCTGCTACTTCTTCTCTCCACTGCAATAAAATAAATGCAAAAGAATGTTTCACAACTCTGTCCTTGTTTAAGATGTCAGTATTGTAATATCCAGTTCAATAAAATGTCTCACCAACATTAAATGTGAGAAGTAAGGCTTCACATCTACATTGGGATAACACTGACTCAGGTTACTGCAGGTGAAGCTGGGTCTTAAAACATTTTATTCTGATTCAGCTGCATCCAATTTTTCAGAATTAGTGTGTGCATCCATCTCTTCCTGTCAGAAAAGTAAGGGAGTCACTTTTTAAGTACTGCTCATGTATAAAAGCCTATTGAATGCTCACAGCAAGTCCAAGTCCTCTAAAAGGGTAAGAGAAGATAGAAGCCTGTTTTCATAGCTCTCTATCTTCCAACAGTTGCACTAGCTCGTGGAAAAGACAGGAACACTTTTCAGAGGGGTGGACATAAAGGAAAGTTATATCCTTATATCCTTAGCCAGGACTGGGGGAAAATCCAGTACCTCCAGTGGCAGGAGAAATCATTGCTACAAGTGAGGTGGTTTTGGTAGCTTAGTTTGTCATATAGGAGGTCCTATAGTTTTGTGGGTAGCAAAACTCTTTGTCAGCAACTACTATGAGTCCAGCAGCAGTGTCTAGGAGCACAGCTGCAAGCAGCAGCCTGCAGCTTCTCAAAGCACCCTGCATGCCAAGCTGATCAAATCACCGTGAAAGAGACTCATTCTCTTTAAATGTCCATGATATTGCTTATATAAAATAATCCTAAATGTGAATTCTACTGCTTTTGTCACTGTGACTGCTGAGAGCTGAACTAATTTATCATCCCTGCAGTCACTCATTTATCTGTTCAGAAAGGGGAGTTAAGTGGACTCTTGCAGGATTGAAATGAGTAGTTTATACTCTCTCTGGTTCATGTCAGTGTTCCGAGTTTGCTTTTCCAGAAGCTCATAGAAAGGTGGTCTCCTTGAAATTTAGGTCTCACTGTTTTACTTCCAAAATCATAAAATTCCAACTGCTTTCACTCATGTCTTTTTTTTTTTGCTAAACTCATACTGTGAAAAAAGATCTATAATAAGGCAGATACAGCAGCTGATGACCAAACCAACCATATAATCCACAGCTAATTGATTACTGTTGATATGAAATAATGGCTTTTCTGAATATGTTACGCCTTTCTTAAAGAATTCTTCTTCAGGATAAAGGATAAGTTTTACTCATCATTTTCTATCTGTCTTTACCTTCCCTCTCCAACTTCAGTCTTTCTTTTAGTCCATGTTGAAATATCAGAAAGCAAATCTAATGCAAACAAATATCTATTGTGACATCTGTGGTTTTGTATAACTGTTTTGTGACTCTAACTCCCACCACCTTCCTTTCCCCAACTCCTTGATTGAAGACTACAGTGTATACAGTTGCATTTTCACTTGAAGGAATATTATTTCCCATGACTCTGTACATTATTATAGCATTGAGATAATGAGATACTATTGCCTGCTAAAAATCACTTTTTACCTCTAGGCTACTTTTCACCCTCTTGGTCCCCTGGAAAATAGCTGAGGTTGTAGAAAGAAATTTTACGTATCTCATGCGGCCTAAATTGACAGAGAGGAAACATTGGAATGTACTTATTTTCTTTTTTTTTTTCTTTTATTTTTTTACTGAGTTACAACTCAGGTCACCTGTTAATGGGCTGTTGCCAATGTTACCTCTGACTTAAAAAATGTGAAGTAACTAAAATAATTTCTTACCACTGAATTTTGTCAAACCGATTTGGAGAGAAGAGATCTGTTTGTGCCTCTTACATTTTCCTTTCTGTTCCAACCCATCTATTAAAGTGATACCAAATAAAGGATCTTCCCCATCCTCATTTACTTGAGAAACCCTGCACAATACATGATTTCCATAGAGTAATTTCAACAACTCAACATGTATTGCTTTCCATGTATAAAGTCTCATGGACTTTTTTGCCACCTTTAAGGCCTGCCATGTCATAAGAATGTTGGGCCTAGGCTTGTAGGTTTTCCTTGCAGGGTTGTGTTTTAGCATTATTTCCCAATACATGCAGATAGAAGTAAAACTGATGCTGTCAATGAACCCTTTCCTTTATAAAGTACTGCTTCTCTATTGAGGTATATTGTTCTTGGAAAACACATTACCATAGTGCTAAATAAAAACATTTCATATGTTATCTATTAAAAATGGTTATTAGCCAGATATGTTTCAGACACTCACAGTATCATTCTTTTTATAGTGCTTCTAATGCTAGCAATAAATTTCCACTATTTGGGCAGTTAAAAACATGTGACTTTTCTCATAGTATGTATTCCACTCAATTCTTGGTATTAACAACTTTTTTTACTCAGACTTCCAAAAGATCTCTTTGGATGCTCAGTTCAAAGGTAAATGTCCTTGCTTCCACCAGAAAGTTACCTGAGTAGAATGGACCCAAGAACATTGTTAACTATCTGTAAGACAGATTGATTACATACTGTGCTCTGGACCTGCAGTGTGGATCAGGCCTGATAATTCTGTACTGCATAACTCTTTTCTGGGTATATTTTTGGTTTTTTAGCCTTCATATCATTAAACACCAAAGTAAGTGATTGACAATTATCCAGAGTTTGTCAGAAGAGAGATTCTCAAAGGAATTCTGGCTGCTTCAAAGGAAAAATATTTGCAGCTTGCTGCAAAATAATTCATGGAGTTCCTTTAAATGAGCTGCTATGGAGCTTTCAGGAAATATGATCTGTCCATGATCATTAAAAGCCACAGGCAAAAGCTCAGGCAAAGGCTGGAGAACTCCTTTGTGCTCTAGTTTTTCCATGAAGGTCATACCACACAGATGAGTTTTTTGACTGATGTACCATTGACTGATGTTCCCTTTTTAGTACTTCAAACAGAATACAGTCTCTATGTATCTATTTCATAAACTCAGGTGTCTGTGTAAGCTGTTAGAATCTGTGGCATGTACTGCATAGCTGTTGTCTATAGATAACCTTAGAAAAGCTGTATTTTAATCACAGGAAAAGCATTGACATTCTTCAGAAAATACTGTATTGTTATTGTTGCTTCATGTAATCAGGAGATGAGTCTTTGGCTTTATCTGTTAAATACAGCAGAAGTAGCTTCACTTCTCAAGGTAGAAAAGCCTGTCAGAGTAATGATCTGAAGCTGAAAAATGCAGCTCATGTGTCAGTTGTATGTACTAAACCAACTGAGAAAGGTAGAAATGAGACTAATCTTGTGTATTCCTCTTTTTGGATACTCAGATTTTCAGTTCTCCTTATAGTTATCATGGTCTGAGGAAGATATAAATAGGTATGATGTCAAATAGCATAAAATATGATGAAATATCCAAGTATTTTTTTCTTCCAAACAACAAAATGATCTTGCTGTTACCTACTCTGGTTGCATCAGGAGCTTCCTGGTTGTCTTCACTGGGATATAAATTGAAAACTTTTTGTGAAGTACAATTAATGGATGTTACTTTCAGAAAGCTTTTAAATGCCTAGGATCTGAATTATATCCAGAACATGTTGTAGACAGCATAATATAAAGATATGTTCACCATGCCATTGACTGGACTTCTGTGTGACCAAGGACTTCACTCTTAGAGATGGTTTGTCATATAATTTTCGTGTATTTGCCATCAATGTCATTCTGCATTTCTTCTTTGTAGAAGAAGAACACACACATATGTGTCCCTGCACACATGCATTTCCAGTTTCACCTTCACAAAACACACTTATTGCAAAGGTAGCCCAACAAACATGGATTAAGAAAGGATATTAACAGCTGTAATTTTAAAGTTGGCTGCTCTCTTTCATTATGGGTCAATTGGGAAATTATAAGAATTGATTCATTGCAAACAGCTGTGTTTATGAAGGAAAAAAAAACCCAAAACAAAACTACCTGTGCTGGCACATATCCAGTGTATGCCGGTAAAAGCATAAACATGTGCTAGTCACCAGATCTTAATTAGCTTTATGTTCCTAGTTTAAGCATGCTAGCATTTTTTGCAGCTTAGATTATTTTTCTTCACAATTTTGAAATAAGGTCTCAGCCCAATAAATCAATACAGAATGTGGAAATAAATATTAATCTTATAAATTTAATCAATAACAGTTGATGTTAATGTAGTTGGTAGTGATAAATTGTTGAAAGAACTAAAATGGTTGCATTTATCATTTTTCAGTCCTTAGTTGAGAAGATACAGGTAATTAATATTTCAAAAATCAAGCTTTTCTTTCCAGTCTTGCTAGCAATTTGAATTAAACAGATGTTAATTTAAAATGTAAAGGAAGGTAAGAAAGGAAAGAGAACAAGGATATGACCCCAGCATGAGACACAGCATCCTATGGAGGTTATTACAGTTGTGCTGACACTGGGAGTAAGCAGATGTTTCAACCTCACTCTGAACCTGGTTGGATATTTTTTACCAATTAATTTAGATAGAGGATTAAACAGAAATAGTCATGCTATTTAGACTCTCATGGATTGTAAGTGACCTCTGAAGAGCAGAGAGCCCAAAACCTTGTTCAAAGAAGGTTAAACTTCAGGTTGCTCATGGACCTCTTCAGTGAAATTTTTTAAGAATCATAAAATTAATTCAGAAAGAAAATAAAAGTATTTTAATGTACACAACTCTATTAGTTAAAGTTTTTTATTCTTTCTTAAATTGTCTGGCTTCTTTGATAATAAAAAGAAAATTATAAACATTTCCTCATTAGATTTTTTTTATATTTTTATTTAAAATTTGAAAAATAAATACCTCAGCAAAAATCTGATATTTTGTATAAAAATAGCTTGTATTTTGCCATCTTAATTTAAATAGAACTGTACTTCCTGTTTTCCAGTTAGTTTTTCTGCCATATTGAGAACTGCCAAATAAAATCACTACCAAAAGACAAAGAAAACTTACATTTCAAAAGTAGCAGTTAACACTGTACTTTATATATCATAAAGAAGAAGCAGGCAACTACACACATTCTTTCTTTGCTTCCATTTGTAAAGAATGGTAAATGAAGTATAATGAAAGGTGAATACTTTTCAGTAGCAAGCGTATGGTTTTTGAACACAGACTCATAACTCTTGTTTTGAGTAGTCCTATCCAATGCAGTCTGTGCTTCTGTTTGTTTATATTTTAGTATAGAAAATAATATACACACAGGAAAATTATTCTCATTGATATTAATCACAGAAGCTGGATATAGTGAAAGGGAAACAAACCCTTGGAAGCATTTTTACAAACTTGCCATTCTCTGCTGCTTGAAGGTGTGGGAGTGGTGGATTGGTGTAATACATTCTTGTTAAAAGAAGCATGGAAAATAAAATAACCTCTGTCTTCCATAACAAACAGTAGGCTAGCAGGTATTTGCTAATGCTAATTCACAGCATTAGAGACAGAATGAGGAGCCTGAAAAACTTCCAAAGCTAACTTCCAGGTTACCCCTTCCTGGCACTTGGGGAGTCTCAAATTGGAATCACTTCTGATGATTCCCTGGGATGGGAGTAGGAGTGGAAAACATCCTCTACTCAATCTCTGCTAACTGAGTTAACTCATGTAAGTGAAGCAGATTTTGTTCTGCCTGGTTTCAAATCATTCAAGAGCTATTTTAAATTTCTGTGTTTGGGCATGCGGTCTCTGCACAATGGTATGTTTGTTGAACTTGTTGCTCTGCATTCGTGACACGTTCAGCTGCATCCTGTACTGTCAGAGCACAGGTCACTGGAGTCTGCCAATTAAAACACATCTCTCGTGTTTACACACTGCACTGAAACGTTCTGGGATGAGACTGAAGTTTCTTCAGTCCTGAACTGTAAACTGTAAGGAATTAGTATGCAGGGAAGCAGGTAGAGTACACTCCTGAATGCTCAGGTATGCAAAGATTTTTCATAAGATGCAGTGCTGTTGCAGATCCCTATCACAGCTTTCTTAAAGTACAGGGTCACCTAATGAACTATGAAGACAGACTTTTCTACAATATTTTCCCTAGAGTCACCACTTTTTTTGCTTATTCTTGCTTCTTTCCCATATTGTACAGACATGTCTTGAACACACAAGCTCTCACTGCAGAAAGACTTTAGAAAATCTGCCATAGTTTCTTCTGGTTTGGAGGACACTGTTCTCCTCCTTTGAGTTTCATGACCTGGTATTCAAGGTTCAGGAATTTGCTTGCTATTTTTCCTTGTTTGACGTAAGCTAGTAGAATATTATTTTTTTCCTAGGAAAACTGCTTTGCCTTGGATATGTTTCCTCCGAAAATAAACTTACGCTAGTATTTGGCAAGGTTGGAAATAAAATGGCTTTGTTCTGAGAACTTATCATCCTCTGATATGAATAGAGATTTCTTTATTGGTTGTTATTTGGCAGAAACCAGGGGTCTCTCTTTCAGGAATATAGTCATTTTTCTTAGAAACTTAAAAGCTGTTGGAAAAGTTATTTGAAGTTTGGTTTGGGGTTTCTTTTTTGCTAGTTGGAGAGACTATTTTTTTTCTTACATTGTTGCGAAAATAGTTGGCCAGACTTATCTCTGGCATTTCTCCACTGAGACCAAACTCTCTTTCCTCCCTCCATTCCTTCTAGCAGGTTGTACAGAATTATATCTGACAGTAAGTTTATAGTGCTATTTTCCCGGTTCAAGACATTTAGGGCATACTTCAAATATTCTTTTTCCCTGTTTAGCCAACCAGCACAAGGAAAGATAATATGCTAGTTAGTAGAGCACTGGCTTTCTCACAGATTTTGTGGCAGGATGATGGAGTTGAGAAGTGTTCCTTTCTGGGAATCTATTACTATTTAGATGTGTCTCCTACTGCTGAGAACTTTAACTGTCTTCTGACTAAATCACAATAAACAGTAGGGCCAAAATAGGTGAGGAGGAAAGTTAAATGGCTTTTTTCCATCAAGTATAGTTGCATTTGTAACATTTCACTTCCTAACAGTAAGACTTTTTTGTTGTCATTTTTAGTAAGAAACATAGTGATGATTTTGACCCCTTTAAAAAAAATGGAGATTTTGGGATTCTGCATTCTTCATTATTTAATCCTACTGTACGGATTTGAAAATTTATCTGTGGTTCAAAGAGTACACCAAATCCTCTTATTTCATTGTATTTGGAAGGAGTACGATTAGATTATTAACCATTAGCAAAGCAATTGCTTTGTGCACAGTGTTACTTTATTTTAAATTCCTCCTATTCAAATTCCATGTGAGTCTATTCCATGCTAATCTATTGCATTAAAAAATACACAGGAGAAAGGAGTGAGGGAAGCCAGCCAAGAAATACTGGGCTTCAATATTATCCTTTGAATCTAACTATTACTCAAGAGTGGCATGAAGTATGATTGCATAACTTTACATGCTATGTCTAATGTTTTATCCTAGCTAGTAGGTATTCTATGTGAAAGTTCAAATTTTTCATTACCTCAAGGGGGGAGGACATCAGTTTCTTTTTTTATATGTGGCATATATGTCACATATCTCAGCAGCCATGACATCTCACCTGTAAAACTGTTTCCTTTCCACAGAGATGGTCTGGTCCCCCTCTGTGGAAAGTATAACTGACTCATAAACCACAAATGCTAAAATCATTGCTGCAAGGCACAGCTAATTGTCGTCTTTCTTCTCTACTGATACTACAGAAACAAAAGTGGTGAGCACAGCTGGAGAAAAGTTTGCCCATTTCGTAACAATAGAGGAAAAAAAACACTCTGTAGTAGGCCCAAGAATACTTGGTAACATTTGACCAGAAAGAAATGACTTTATGTGGTTCAAAGAATTATAGGCTTCTGCACATAAAGAAGACAGCCATGTAGTTGTGTTTACCTGATGATAATTTTAGGTCTTTTGATTAAGGAAGAGTGATAACTAACTGGCTTTTTAAAAATGTTTCATAAAGGTCTGCAAAGTTTTCCTTATGTCATGTGGATCCGTTATCAAATCCCCCTTAAAAACTTGAGTGTGTCAACTCAGTGCCCTCAAAGTGTTCAATTATACAGTAAAAGCTCATTTCTTCGTTCACTCTCTCATGCTACTTGGCTTCTAGTCATCTGAGAGATTCCCTTGATCACTGTTTGCTCATAATACTTAGCCCTTTTATAATCTTAGTGGTTGCTTGCATTGGTGTGTTTTTCTCTCTACTTAGAAAATCCTCCCCTTCTCGAACTGTAGCTTTTGCTTGCTAGCCAACCACCTCTGTTCAAAACAAGATGGAACATCTTGCCTCTAATGACCATTTTCAATCATAATAGTTTTCTTTGATTCTTTTAATACTATTCTTTGATTACAAAGGAAATTTGATTACTCCCAAAGGCTGACAAAACATCGGTTTTAAGAAAATTGTTAGAAATTTTTCTCAGCTCTTCAAAGGCGTTGTCTTGCAAAGCAACGATTACATTACATAACTGGACCAAAAAGTATCTTCAGAGAGATTACAAGGCAGAATATCTGAAACTGCTGTGTCTCCTATTCTCCATGGGGAGAATCATGGGGAGCCTGCAGCACATAACAGTATGAACAATAACTGGATCTTTACCTGAAATAGGAAGGGTGGGATTTAACCACAGATAAAAAGCTTGAACTGTGGTATTTCATGCATCTCCTCCTTTCATAAAATCACAAGATCAGACACTCTACACTCTCTCCATAGCCCTAGTTCAAAACTGAACAAAAAATTTGTCTGAGTAAGTATGCATAGAGCAAAACAAAAAGAGCTGACTTCCTTTGAGGAAATGTTATAAAATCAAGCATAAAGTACCAAGAAAATAAAAATCTCTCTCTAACACAATCCAAAGTTGACATGAGATTATAAAAATACTCATGTATTTAGTCCAAGACACTTACTCTGGTAATAAAGTAGCTTTCTTGGCCCATGTCAAAAGTTGAGCTTGAAATGTTATTTATTTGTAGCCATAGTTTATTAGTTAAATGGGCAAAAAAAAACCCTGAAGTAAATAGAAGTCCAAAAAACCACATTCTGCCTGTATTTTGCTTTGGTTTGGGTATTTTTTTATGTTGGCAGGTATAGGGAATTCTTTTACAGATGTTGGCAATACTGTAAGACAGGGGATAAAACTAAATGTGGAAAATTGCTGCATAGTACAAAAAAAAAGTAAAATTGGAAATTGTTTCTGTGACATTATGCTTCCAGTAGAGTAATATTCCATATGAGCTTATTTGAAAGCTTTATTGTCATTTCGCAGCTTTTTAAAATGAATTGCATACACACAGACAAGAAAAATTGTCTAGGTGTTTGTTACTGTGAACAAATGTGAACTTATTTAAAACTGCTTCATGCTGGAGGAAATTAATAAAAGCATTGATGATCAGGATAAAAAGTACAAAAGAATGAGAGGAATAAAAACTGTCAGGAAAATTTGTTCATGCAAGGCTCTTTTTACTTTTTTCAACTTGACATTGCAAAATGTTTGACTGTTCTGATGTTTTTGCTGTTCTTAAGTGGCAGAATTACTTTCTAAGTTTTACTCATTGGCTGCACATTGCTCAGCTCTTTCCACCTCGTTAGACCACCGGTTTCTGAAGGAGTACACTTGGCTATTAGGGGCCTTGGAAGAGACAAGGGAGCAGTTCTTCACTTGTGTGAGTGCTTTTCTCAGTGAAAGCAGCACAGGGGAGCAGTTCCTGCGACAGATTCGAGCACCACTGCTGAGAAAAATGCTCCCACAGCTGCATCCAGCTCCCAACACAACATGTGCACCTTGGTGTGCAAACTGGGCCTGTCCCAGAGTGAACCAGCTCTCTACACTTCTGCAAATAGAAAGAGCTCAGAGGTCCTGCTTGCTTTCACTTTCCCTGACATCAGAGCAGCCTGATTTCATAGCCAAGATAAGATTTTGTTTGTTTGCCTTATTATTATTTTGAATGTCCTGAATATCAATTTTTGTAAAGACTTTTTGAAGAGTTCAAGACTCCGTGAGTTCAGCTTTCTCATCTCTTAGTGCTGGTGCTAACTGGCAGAGCAACCTCCTTGACATCATGGTGTCTGAAGTTAGTCTTGGCAGGAGCTGTTTTAGATTCTGAAGTGAAAATGCAACATGTAATTTTCTGAAGAAGCACTAAAGTCATGCTGAAAAATGTCATGCACAGATTAAAAGGGAGTTGTGCAACTCCACGTACCAACAAGTGGAACCCTACTGGGAATGGCCAAGAAGAAACCATCAACAACATTATTGTGGATTCTAGCATGATTGTTGCCTAAGCCCAAGTATGAAACGTTTGAAAAAATAGGCTGGTGTTACAAGAATTGTAAGACTATATGGGAATTATAAATAAGACCAGGGAGAAAAAAAGTTTCTTTAATAAGCAGAGCAAAGTTTCTCAGCTTCTTTAATCAAAGAGTCATGTTAGAAACTCAGTGGTCTATGAAATTTGTAAGTCTAGTTTGATAGACTTGGCATAAATTAATCGATGTTGGCTGTTTCTTTTATTTTCTTTTTCTAACATATTTTTAATATTTACATAGTTTTGTTTACTACGTTCCAAATCTCTGTTTCATAACGCAACTGGAAGAAATATAAATGACAAAGTATAAAGAAATTTGAGGATAATTTTCATACCAAGCTGAAACTGTCCTGTGTAAAAGTTGAGAAGTGAGAGTGCAAGTACTTGAAATGTGGGCAGAGGATGCTGGAACGATGAATGTGGGTTTGAAGTTTGTAAGTGTGTGTACCAAACTGTAAGTATTTTGCAAGAAATATGATATGCTTTTCATTTTTCACTAAATACTTCATCATTACATGAATTCTTGAGGGTGGAAGATTGTAAGGAAGCAGTGATGGTTGTTCGGGGTTTTTTAATACCAGTCTGCTATGTCTTTCAGCCAGTCAAAACTTTTCAATGTGGTTTAGTTTCACTATCCGTTAACAATGTCCCACTCACAGCTTCTCTTTTTTTCTGATGTCTCAGAGAATCAAAGAGTGGTTTGTGTTGGCAAGTGTGAGCCAAACTAAATAGACACTATGCAACACAACAAGGGAATAAGATGAGTGCTGCTACAGTGGGCACAAGAAATAACTCTAGGACACCTCCAGCCATCATTTTGTGTTTAAAATCACACTAATTTATCACAGAAGGTGCTCCAAAAAATGAAACTTTCAACACTGGCTCTATGAGAGACTCCATCATCACTGTTGAAGTAGCAGTATTTTTCTGAGCAAAGTTTGTATTCTATCAATTAGAGTAATATTGAATCAATAAAAACTAGCCTTTCTTTGTCTTGAGGGAGAGATTTTGTCTGTCTTTATAGCTGAACAATGAATAGATTTTTTATTTTTTTTTTACAATTACTTTGAATAGCAGAAGTGGTATTGTCATGGGTTATGTAACCAAAAAAAATGTTTATTCTATTTTTCCATCTGTTGAAACCGGCTGGGGAGATGTTTTCTTTATCTCTTCTATAACCCATTCCTCATAACTCCAGGGGGGGTGGGGGCGGGTGCCTTCTGTTAATGGGCCAGCTGTTAAAACCAGGTGGGGCAGTGTTCCTTATATCTTCCACAACCCATCCTCCCTCCAGGGGGTATCTTCTGCTAATGGGCCATTAAGGCTCACCACATGACTGAAAACATTGCATCATCCCACTGTGAGATGCTCCATCCAGTGGGGGGAGACAACCATTCCTACCTAGATAAAAGCTGAGACTTAGGAGCACCAGGTATCCTGTTTTCTACTGGATTCCAGACGAAGACCGGACCCATCTCGCCACCACTGGACCCTTTCTACAGGATCATCTCTGTTCCAACAGAACCACATCTATTTCTCCAGGAGGATTTATTTGGACTGCTTCCAACACCCTGGCCAACAGGGTGTCAGGTTGTATTTCTGACTCTGTCAGGGTTTCTAGGGTTTATTGTTTATTTGTTTGTTTGCTTGGTTTTTTGTACAACTACACTTGTATTTTTAATATTCCTAGTAAAGAATTGTTGTTCCTATTCCCAAATCTTTGCCTGAAAGCCCTTAATTGTAAAGTTATAATAATTTGGAGGGAGGGGTTTTATATTCTCCATTCCAAGGGAAACTCCAGCTTTCCTTGGCAGATACCTGTCTTCCTAAACCAAGACAAGTATCTTATATATATTTAAATTAAATGAGCTCGTGGGACTACAAGCAGACCATCTACCTAATGTAGCTATTGTAACTGTTTCTCCTTGACTGTGGGAAGTGTCTGACTCAGGAGGCCTGAATCATTCAGCATTCTCTTAACACCAAACTTTAGATTAAATCTCTAGTAGGCATTAGTCAAACATAGGTAGGGTTTAGAAGAGTAATGAAGAACAGTGGTGGTATTTATAGAATGGTTTGGGTTGGAAAGGACTTCAGAGATCATCTGATTGCAACTCCCCGCTTCCACTAGACCACATTGCTCAGAGTCCCATCCAACTTGGACTTCAATTCTTTCAAAAATGGGACAGCCGCAGCTTTTCTGGTCAACCTGTGCCATTGTTTCACCACCTTCACAGTAAAGAATTTCTTCCTAATTTCTAGTCTAAACCTGCCCTCTTTCAATTTGAAGCCATTCCCATGTGTCCTGTCACTACAGGTCATTGTAAAAAGTCCCTCTCCAGTGCTCTTGTAGGTCCCCTTTAGTTACTGGAAGGATAAGTAATGGGTAAAAGATAACTGTTTCTAATACTTTATTTGAAAACCTTCTGGAGACCTTGAGAGATCACTCTAGAAATAACAAGGTCATTGCAAAGACCACAAGTTATAGCGCTGCTATAATAATATCAGCCAGTTTGTATGTTTTGCATTTGTTCCTCCTAAACAATGGTGATGGTGGTGGACTGAAGACTACCAAGGTTAAAATTTTGCCACAGAGCAGCAAGAACAGGGGTGAGTTGCCTCTCAGTTCTCCAACAGTACAAATCAGGTCCATTTTGAGGTTTTCTAAACCCTTTCAGGATTCAAACATCTCTATGGAGAATGCTTCCAATTGGCAGCAATGTCTGCTGATATTGATACTGTTAATAATGCTGTTGATGGTTAAAGAGATATGTGTGCTAACAAATGTGTGCTCCCAGGGGTCATGGAGCTGAAAAATTTCAGAAAATGTGTATTTGGGTGAATTTTTGGTGTCAATCAAAAATATGTGCCTTTCAGGCCCTTACATGTGGGGTGTTCAGGACATTCAGATCTGAGAAATTTGATTATCTTTTGAGGGCTTTCATTTAAAGGATGTACTCTAGAAAAACAAGTAGAAAGCATGGATTATAGTTACTTCCAGCTCTGCTGGTCTTGGTTTTGATAAAAAAATAAGTCCTCTGAACACTTAAAAGTATGGTAAGAAATTAATTGATGCACTAGAAAAACGATTTAAAAATTTCTAAAAGGCACCTTTTTATGTAAGGGTGTGGTGTGTTTTTTTGTTCCACTACATAAAATAGAACCTGGACAGCATTGACCATGTACTGACAGCCATCTTCAATCTTGTTTAAGATGCAGTTCAACTGCTAGAGAAAAGTAAAATACAAAATATTCTTCTTCTCTCTCTCTCTCTTCTTTTTTTTTTTTTTCCCTTTTTTTTTTCTCCTCTTGAATCAGCAATGTCACTCTGATCCACAGGGTCACTATTCTCACTAATATGGTGGTGTAAGAAAAAAAATAGGTAACATACAAGAATGGAGTAGTTAATAATCTGTCCTGGACAAAGGGAGAAAAATAACTCTGGCTTTGAAGCATCCATTCTCCTAGAAGAACAATCTTTTATATGGCTCATAAAAAGAGAGAAGTACTATCCAAAGAGTGCTACTGGTCTTATGGCGTTGTAAGGGGTTTCTGAAGCAGAGATAGAAAATCAGGGAGAATTCAGAAAAGGCAATTTTTAAGCAGCAACTAACTCTTAATATAAACAAGCTGGAGGAGGAGGCTTGGGCTGAACTTAATCTTACTGTAAATATCTTTGGTCATGGACCCAAATCTTGAGAAAGAGCTGAGGCCTTACTTAGCTTAGCATGTTGACAAGGTTTTAAAAAGGAAGTGAAAGGTAATTGCTCACAGTCGGGACAGTGATTGGTGATAATTGGAATTGCAGTATCAGCCTCACAGAAAACAAACCTGAACTCTCTTTAAATGTTAGGTTTCTGATAATTCACAGGGAACTAAATGCTTCCCAGAAACAAACTACAATTTTTAAAAAGTCTTAAATTCAAGTTAAATTCCATTCTTCAGCGTCACACTTGTTGTGATTGTTGACTTCTGTTAAACATTTTAATTAAGCCATTGAAAACAGTCTCAGATAATACCACATACTAATGCAACTCCAAGACCACTGTTGTAGCTTCAGGGTGGAATGGGAAAGAAGGTATGGAGATACTCTGGGAATGATGCTTTTTTTCCTAAAGAGGAATACTGCTGTTTTTAACCCAGAGACTCAAAGTGGCCTATTTGCATGGCACAATATGTGTAGCTGGGGGTGGTCAGACCTGGGAGGGCTACTTTGAGTGACTCTTCACTCATTCTGGAGTGAACACTGGAGATGGTGATGGTCCATGATCACGAAAGGAAACACTCAGTATTACAAGTTGTTGGCACTTCAGCCTTGCTGCCTCTCTGGCCAGCAGCCTCACAGTTCTGGGCAGTGGCATCCAACCCTGCTGCCTCTCAAAGCAACAGATACTGAACAAAGTGGAGATGGGGCTGGCTGGCTGTCCTGTGATGTCTGAAGTAAGTGCATTGACATAAAATTGTTACAGGACTAGTGATCTATAGCTGTAAGCACTTAATAATGCCCAAAGCATTTTGTGAATTAGGTGGAAAGAATAAACCAACAACTTGCATTTTGCAGAGTAGGCAAAACTGCTTCAACAACAAATGGCTTCAGAGCTTATTTAAAAAATGCAACTTAAAGAGACAGGCATTGACCATGAGTGGAGACAAGAGTGAGTGGGAAATAATGTCTCTGTTTATCTTTAAACAAAATAAAGTGATAGTTGGAGTAAAAAACGAGTAAATAAACAAAATGCCATGAGAAGGGTCAGACTTCGCATAAGTAACACCTACAAATCATGTGTTAGACCTCTTCTGCATATCTGAATTCATGAATAAAATATTGTAATTCAAAAGTACTAAGATGAAAAATGCCAAACTAATAAAGCATAGTTTAAATCTCATAGTTTAAAACTCTGGACTGGAGGGAGACAACTTTATCCTTCCAACTTTTAATATGCTTCCCCCCTCCCATCATTTTCTTCTCAACCTATGATGGCAAATGCAGAATGAATATGTTCAGCTTTTAAGAAACACAGTTCAATCAATCCTGTGCATAAACATCTACTGCTGTGTGTTAACAGGAAAATGTCTTCTATTAAGCATTTAGGAAATTGTCCTGAACTACACAAAATCTAAACATTTCATCTGCTTTCTGACTGATGGGCAAGACCTCACCCAGGCCTCTTTTTAATCTGTTTTGATTCTCTTTCCTCTGGATTATTTTTTTAGACTAGCATCTCCTTGATAGTTATTGGTCTGTCAAGGTGGATCTTATAATTTTTTTCAGGGCTTTGTAGTTCATTTGTGTGAAAACTCATTTCAGTCCAAAACATGACTCAATACAGCTGAGCCTTTGGCTTTGCACTGCCCTGCTGCTGATCTCAACATTTATTCTTGGAGCCTCCTAGGTTCAGTTGGCTAAGGTCTCAGCCTGGGTAGAAAAAGGAATTCAGTCAAAAATAGATATTTGTTTTAATAAGCTGCTTTAATGCTTTTCTAGATGCATGCACTTTTAATATTAGGGAATTAGCATAAATTTTCATTCTGAGATAATTTTATTTAAGGCTCTCTTATTTCTCTGAAGTGTTGAAATCTGTCTGCTTTTCTGAAAAGTTAAAGTCATTTTATAGAATAGTACAATAGAAAAAGAATAATTTACTGTAGTTATATGCATATTTGTCGTTTACAGTAACTGTTATTATCTGCATTAATGGATTAAGTAATTAAGGTTTGAGGATATCATTGAGGAATCTCTCAGGAGTTTCACACATTCAGAATTAAATCGTCACTTCAGTTCCTAGTTTAGTGTACGTTCCAGCTTTTTAATAGCACCTAGTATTTGTGCCAGGGACTGAACAGAAATTTTAGGGGATTCAGAAAGAAATTTCTGCCTTGGCAATGGTGCTTCTTGTATTTTCTATCCCACTGCTAGGGAGAAATGAGGAGTTATTTGTATTTATAGTAAGGCAGCTTTTCCAAGCCATTTCTACTTCAGTGTGCAGGACACTGTTGAAATTACAGCCCTAAAGATTCTTTATATACAGAAGCTTTGGATATCATGGTTTATGTTCTGGCACGCAAGGTGATGTCCAGGGCCTCCTACTAACCACTGCCAATTTGGTTGGTGTACAATCAGGAGGGGAAACTATTCAAAAAAAGAATGTGAGATAAAAGTCTGAAAGAGAGGAAACTGATATATGAGCTATCTTCCTCATTTCTAAAGAGAGCTGGCATTTGATTGGTGCAAAATGTGGTGCAGCTATCTTCTGTTTCACTCCCTACTACTCCTAGGCTTTCAGTTGTTTGCCCTCTGTCTGCCTGTGCCTGTGAGTTCAGCAGGGTGGTCCATCTGATTAAAAACCAGCAATTCCTGGCTCAGAGTGGTGAATGCACAGCCTCAGCTCTCTAGATCAGTAGCTACAAAACAGGAAAGAGCTTTAATGTAAAGTACAAACAATTTAATAATCAAAATGCAGCAGCTGCTCAGTGGTATTCCTCACTATCTCTTACTGGCTTTCTAGTTATCTAGAACCTGCTTCTGCTGTCACTGGCAAGAAGGAATTTTGCCAGTGGCATTGACAGGAGACCGTTTGCTTCCTTTCTGGTGTGGAAATCAGTCCAAGAGTATTTTGTGTTTTGTATAGTGCTTTGTCCTGAAAGTGCCCTTGAGCATTTCACAGACTATGAATGTAGTCATGGTTTTGCCACAGGCCTTGGGCAAAGCACAGCCCATTGTGTTTGTTGACTCCAACCCAACTCAAGCTGAGAGTTACAAACTGGTGCTTAGGTTTCTTCTTGCACCCAATAAACTGCCTGGGAAAGACTGCATGCCTTGAGAGATTTAGGAACCAGAATGGTCACCAGAGTGTCAGTCACCTGTCTAACAGGACTGTGCAAAGCACTGCTGTGTTACAACTTAAAACCTAACCCCTCCATCTAGCTCCACAAAGACAAAAAACTCACTCCTGGGAATTGCAGACCACAATACGTTCTTTTTAAGGCATCTTGCCTGCAGCCTGTTAGCCAAAAAAGGGAGTCAATGTTTCCTCTCAGTTGTAAGTTGGTGTCTTTTGCAGTAGGGTAATGACAGTGCAGCTGATCCTTGTCTGTGCCTGACTGGTGAAGACACCCACGTCTTGCAAAAGTGAGCATTCCATATGGCTATTGACTAGTGAGAACTCCATATGGCTGATGCTTTCCTTCTCCTGAAGCTGTTCCACTTAAGGGGAATATGTTGCAACTCAACTGGCCCAGTGAGGGGAAATATGATACTCAGCGTAATTTTGGGCACTTAGAGGGAAAAGGAAAGGACTGGCTTTAAAGTTACTGCTTTGCAGAGGGTTTGCATTTGACATAAACCAGCTATGAAGTACCTGTGCAGACTTTGGAGCAAGACCTGGAACTTGGAACAGTCTTGCCTAATTTATTGTCATCATTAACTAGAAAAACAAAATTCTAGTTTTTCTCCACGGGCAGCATTAAAATTGGTGCTCTCTGCAGTGTGTTATGTATTTGCGGGTTTTCTGAGAATTAGCCTTTCCACAATGGGAAAGGCAGATGGGCCTGGTGAGAACATGGATTTAAGGACTACAGTTTTGACATGACCAATGTTTAGGCATGAAATATGTCATTTGAATGTGTATCTAAGCAAGAGAAGTTTGATCTTCTCACTTCAGAACTCAAACCTAGGTGTTTCAAGCCTCTGACTAATACTGAAGCATGAGGTCACCCTTCCTCTCCTGCTGTTCCTATCCACTGTTGAAATGTTACTTTCTCAGTAGGATCTGCAGATTTTTAGTTATTAAGGAGGTGGGATATTGTATCTGTTTGCTTTAGGAGTGCAAACATCATAGTTACTTGTGTGAAAAGCATAGTGGGCTGGCCAATCTTTAAAATTGTTGTGCCCTTAAATTATGCTTATATTCAAAAGACACCACAAGAAAACAACATAACAAAAACTGCACATGGACTCCTATCCTCTCACATCATGTTGGGCAGTGATTCAACACTGACTCAGACCTTTCTACTGAGACAGTTAGACTATTTCCTGCTGCAGGAAAGAACCTCAGGAAATGGGAACCCTACAATCCCAGGCACGAAACAGCAGCCTTGGTTCCCCTTTGTGCTTTTGCAGAAGATCCCATTAACATTAATCAAGGTTAGGCACAAAGCATCCATGAAACAGTTCAACAAAATGCTACTCTTTGTTGGTTTTGACGCCTGCTTTGGGTTTTTTTTTTTCTGGTGGGTGTTTTGGTGATCATGGGGCTTTTCTGTAGGAGAGGAAACTAAAAGCTATTCCCAAAGGAAAGGAAGGGATGATAGTGCTTATGGATCGATTTGAAACATGAGTATCTGCAAAGCAGTCACTGAACTGCACAAAGAAAGAGTGAGCTTATACATCCATGCCTAAGGGATTTGGCTGACTGTGGGCAGTCCCAGTCCCTTCTTCCAGGACTGCCTTTTTTCCCACAGTTTTAACAAACTTGGGAGGCAGGACAGCAGCTTAACAGACTCCTGTGCTTCTCTCCTGGCCCTGGGATCATTATAAAACTCTGCACAGTGACATGGTACCCCTGAAAGGGCAAATTATGCATTCTTATCTCACCCACACTTTGTCAGGCAAGGTGCTTTTCTAGGAGCCCAGAAGTTTTCTTTGAGTTCTCTAATTTCTATATAAGGCTACTATTTAAAATCTGACAGCTCATATTATTTATTTCCTTCAGAAGCTGAATCCTCAAAAGTGAGCCTTGCTCACCTGCTTGAGAAAAACACAGCTTTGTAAACATTTAATCACAGGAGATTTTATCCTGAGGAAATCCAGGCATCTGCCCAAGCTTGAGCTCAAGCTTTAAAGCTCTTAAGAGATGCAGGATTTCAGACACATCCTGGGTTTGGTGTTTTTTGCTGACTCTGTCTAGAAAGCTCCACCTGCATCTTGATGCCAGGGGGTTATCATTCTGACTGCACATCCCTTATAAGGGTCCCACTACTCAAGCAAGAACTTGGTGTACACTTAGGAGGGGCAGGCATCTAAACCTGAGTTGTTTTACTTACATGCTACTATGTCCCTGTGTCCCTTATTTGATCTACTCTCAAACTTGTGTGACTCTGAGAACATGTAACATAAATCATTTCAGTACCTCAGTCTGTCATCTGCTTTTTTGGATGCCCTGCTGTTATCACACCTAACTTCCATTTTGAATTTTTCAGTCTGAATTAAAGGTTTTTTTAGAAAGAGACGATATTTTCTGTGTTTTACACTTGATGCACAGTGAATTCAGGTCCTCAGATCTGAACTAGTAGCAGTGCTAATTGTCCACAGGCTATCCTGAGGGCATAAATGCCACTGAGGTTCTGATAGTTTGCCTTTGAAATTTTCTTTAATAGTAAAAGAAAGCACTCTGCCTTTTGGAGGAACAAATTCACTTTCTGGAATCACTGTTAAAAATATGTGCCGGAGGATAAATAGTTGGAATTTCGTGTTGGCAACAGTCATATTAAGCTGCTGGTCCCTGTTCTGGTTAGAACATGCACGCTGCAGAGCACACTGCAGTTCCAGTGCCTCTCCTTGATGGCTTGTCATTTTCTGTAGCAAGTCAGTCTGGCTGCTGCATTTTCTCTGCAGCTTAAGGAGCTGTTGATGCATCACCGGTGATAACCTCAGCACCATTCCAGGGAAAAGCTGTCAAGATTTTGTTTTCACCTTCTTCTGACTAACTGCAACTTCAGGGCATTTTACAGAACTTTCATGTTTATTCTCCTGATTAGCATCAGGGTTCACAGTGAGTCATTCACCAGTGCAGCCATTTAATGAGCTTTTCCTGGGTCCGCCTTAATGTTAGTCAGAAGAGCATGAGTACAGTGCAGCTAGTCACCTTATCTGAGAAATTACCACCTTATTCTTTGAGTAAAGGATTAGTTTTGATTTGTCTGTGCAAAATGAATATCTGCAGTACATAGTTGGTGGCATTTTGAAGTGATAAAATTTTACTACTCTTTTTTTTTGTTTTTTTCTGGTCAGCTTGCATGGTTTCACCCTATTTTACAAAGAAAAAAAAATAGAATAGCCATCTGAAATCAAATAATATAAATGGCATGCTGTGCTGTCTTTATGGTAACGATATTAACTGTTTAGTCTTTCCAGACTTAACATCTTACTGCAGCTTTGCTTCATTTTCCCTCTGTGTTCCAAACACCTTTGTGAAGTGTGCTGGGGGATTAATTCTTTGTGCTTCTCAAATACTCTAATTTTGTCTTGAATACTCCCATGTTTTCAGGCTAATGAATCTCTTTTCCATTATCTCTTTATTCTTTCTCTAATTTCTACTGTCAATGCTCTGAAAACGTGGTTTTCTCTGTATAGAGTTTAAGGCACAGAGTTGAAGCAGAACGTGAGAAATCTTTTGGCAACGTTTCTACTTCTTTGAACACAAACTTTGTTTAGGTAAGGAAAAACAGATTAAACCCTACATTGTGCCTAATCTGTACCAGTGTCATGTAAACTGACCTGTAGCTGTCATGTAAGGTTTCAATGTACTCTTGATTGGTTTATGGACCTCACATTTATATAATTATAAAGGGCAATTAGATGCCAGTTATGGCAAAACTGAACAGTTACACAGAAAACCAAAATAGTGGCATGTAGTGCAAACAAACTGAAAATGTATTAAAAATAGCATAAGAAAGACTACAAGGCTGTTGAGATGTGAATTGGATAGATATTCAAAGATACAAAAGTCATGTGTCTACTGTGCAAATTTTAGAGGTTGAAACATATCCTCATCCAAGAGTGCCTGTCAGCAGACAATTTTTTCTCACTACCCATGTGTATTTCCTGAAGCCCGTAAAACAATAGTTACAAGAACTTATGAGCAAGATCTTTGATAAAAATTTAAAAATGGAAGCCTCAGTTAAATACAAAATGAAAAAAAACCTGCTCCTTTTGTCCTATACAGAAATGGCATCTTATGGTTTTACTGCCAAAGAATGAAGTGCTCTTCAGTTAAGCTGGCAGAAATTTATTTTGCAAACCTTATTTTCTACTTCAGATTTTTTAAAAGGAGAACCTCAATTTAACAAGTAGTATAAAGTGTTAATGGAAGAAGGTGAGCATGTAAGAAAACAAACAGCAGCTTACTCAAGCTTAAGCTGTCCTTAACAAGCAAATTAGAAAGATGGGGTATATGTTCTGTGCAGCTGGCCTTAGCCTGTAATTTTTAAGTTTTTTTCACTTAGGCTGAGTATTAATAATGTTAGCTATGTAATTTGCCATAAAATAATAAACTTGGAATCGGAGCCTGAGATATTATTAGCAATGCCCTAATTTTTCTTTCTGTTAATGTTTCCCAGACTCTCCCATGCCTACATCCTCATTAGTCACAACTGCAAGGAAATTCATGACAACTTGCATATTGTGAATTTGTAGTTCCACACACACTTTCCTGCACAACTCTCTTTGCTTACTTCAGAGTTCTCAAATGACTTCAGTAGAAGTGAATCTGCTATTTCTCTATTTATTTAACATTGGTTTTGCTGAGCTGAGGGTGGAATGAATGGTACCAAAATGTTTAGGTTGTGGTGGTTGGAGGCATTTTCATCATATTTCCTGGTTTTATGACACTTGCTTATTTATTTTTGTTTTGCTTGAAGCAAATGTGAGAAGTCCTAAACTTCTGAGTTATTTGCGAATTAAGCAGATGCTCCATTTTTAGTACCTTTAAGAATCATTTTGAGCTTTTTTTAGGTTTTAATTGTGTTTCAGGAGTTGTATGCTCAGACAGAAATTAAGGACAGACTGAGGAAAGAACTGCTACAGTTTCTGTTAACATTTCTTAGTGTGTAGATTTTTCCTTTTCATAAGGGCCAGTGTAGAATGCAAACTGCAGAAGGACAAAACAAATTACTTACATGATGTGCCACAGTGAATTTCTAACTGAGGTATTCATGGGGACATAGCTGGGAATAGCTGACAGAGTTGTCAGTCCTGCATGAATGGCAGTGCTGCTCAGGAATTGGCTCCCAAGGCAGCAGCAGCAGTTCTCCACACAGCATTTTAAAGCAAACCAGTGTACAAGTTTCTGCTTTGACTCAGCACCCAAGAAGAAATGAGCAGAGTGTGGAAGCCTCAGTAGCTGCCTCAAACTGAAACAATGCTGTTCATGAATCAGAGCTGTTAGAAGCACTGTCATTCTGTAATGTATCAGAGAAACAAGGGATTAAATGACCGGGACAGATCTTTCCAGACAGCGTTCCTGTTGGTGATTAGGCCTTTTTGGAAAATCTTCTGACCATCTCTACTTATCAGGAAGCAAAGAGTAGAAAAGGAAAAGTGTTGAAGAAGATCGATGTGATTTATATGAATACCATCCTTATAATTTCTTTTCCATATTGTGTGGCCTGGGACAATACATCAAGGGTTAAAAGGAGAGGAAAAGGCCCTGTAGACATGTAGAGAGAACATTCTGATTTTGTTTGTTTGTTTGTTTGTTTGTTTGTTGAAGAACAGTGAGGAACTGGAGCAGGAATAGAAGAATGAAGTGGAACCTGGAGAGGAATGAAAAAGAAGAACTTTCTCTTAGACATTAATAGAAGTGAGCTGTTCAGCAGCAGGGATAGAGAGGACAAGCAGCTTTTAGTAATGCAAATCATGAGGTAGGAGGGCTGTGCTGCAAGGCAGATAGATCTGAGAAAGTACCCTGTTTAGAGGAATGTGTGTTGGTACTCAGTTAAAAGATCTTTGATCATTAGAAATGGTGCAGACCGTTTCTGGAGTTTTCACTTCTGGCTTCAAAGAACATTCTTCTTGGCACAGAGGAAAAAGAGGTTTATTTTCAAATCAAGCCAAAACAGACATCGTAGTAAAACAAAACACAATTTGCTTATTAATTAAGAAGGCATACATAAATCTATCCCATTTGCAAATGGAGATAGCCTCCTGACCATACTGTTAGAGGCCACCTATTGCTGTCTTTAACTGCTGCTACCAGTCAGCTTAATTGGGAAATCAACGGCTGGTTTACACAGCTGATATTCCTAATACACTTGCATAAATAAACACACACCCTTGGATGATTTTTTTAAAAAAAAAGATGTCAGAAAAGTATCTAGCCATTTTGTCTGGTGGTTTTGATTAACTCTACAAAAAGAAAATTACCCTCTCCAAACAAAAAGTGAAGGTGGACTAATTCATTAAAGAAAATTACTTCAGGGTGTAGGATTGACAAACACAGGAAGAACTTACATTTTCATAGTTCACCTAAACTGCCTTTTCACTGACTACCTGGTACTGCTTTTAGGCTTGTACACTGTCTCACCTGCTTCTTCCAGGAATTTATGGCTACTCAGATAAAACTGAGCAATCTGACCATGTGTTCCCTTTCAGAGGTTGTTTTTTACTATCATTTGTCTATCAATCAGACTTGCTTTAATAAAAGGGGGTTATCTCATACCACTTATTCCTAAATTGTTGGAGTGTGGCTGCAGTCCTGGAGGAAGGTGGACAGCACTTTTTTAGTCCTGGTAGATTACAAATACAGAGCATCATTCCTATTCCCATGTGTAAAAACAGTGTGTGCACAGGGAAATTAAAAAAACTGGTGAGAATGAAGGTTAAATGTTTCTAGAGCCTGCCTTTGAACCAGCTGCTCTCTTTTTTTGTGCATTTCTGAGACAGAGTAAATCAAAGTGCTAGACTGGGGACACAAGATATGCCTCAGGACTTCTTTGTGTCCGTGGAGGATTAGACAGATTGCTCAAAAGACTGAAGTCTTGGTCAGAGAGACTCAGTACAAGGATTTACATGCTGATACAAAAGGGACAGTGTTGCTTGCTGTAGTCTCAGGACTGAAAAAGCAAACTGGTCACTGATTTTGTTTGGGATGTGTGAACATGGTAGTAACACGGGAGAATTTTGGGAATTGCAGAATTATT
The DNA here is from genome assembly GCA_016584745.2 of Phylloscopus trochilus trochilus. NCBI lineage: Eukaryota > Metazoa > Chordata > Aves > Passeriformes > Phylloscopidae > Phylloscopus > Phylloscopus trochilus. Next base: position 40,922,086 of record WQNJ02000546.1, read on the forward strand.
TGAAGTGTGTGTTGAGGAAAAGCCCTCAGAAGCTTAGATATCATCTACTTCACTTTAATTGCACACAATTATATCACTTTCATGGAGGGTTTGATGGTAGTTCTAAAAACATTAGATTACTACACAAGAAAACTGGATTACAAGTTTCCACAGTAGGAATTTTGCTGCTGATGTTGGTATTTGTTCAAGTCCATCATTATTCAATTGAAGGGCTTGATGGTCCTGAAGAGCGACGAATTACTGTTTTGAAGAGTAGTGCTGGCAATGAAGAAAATATCAATGCTGCTGCTGGCTAATTATTTTCAAGTCATTGGCAGGGCTGTGTTATTACTGCAGAGAGTGAAACACAGTGTTGAAGATGTTGCATTTACTGATGAGAAGCTCTTCATTCTGACAAAGAACTGGCTTGCTGGCAGGCAAACTTGTCCTGCTGCTAAAAGAAAATTGGTACTGCAGAGAGATTGTTTTTGAGACCTTCAAGAGGTCTAGAAACCATTTAAGAGATTTTCTCTAAGGCAAACTTGGAAAATAAAACCACAATAAAGAAGCCTGCTCCAATAAATAAAACAATAAACATCCCTATTAAAACCCACTCTTGCACGAGTTTTTTGAAAGTTGGAGAGAGACCCTTGAACACCAATGGAAATTTTGGATGGTTTTAAGGTTTTTTCTTCAACCTCAAATTTGAGTTTGATTTATTTTCAGGAACATTTATTCTTTGAGGACTGCAATATAATATTTTTGTCACATTGTGAGAGGGGAGGACAAAAAAGGGAAAATGAGAATACAAAAAACCAATATTGCAGGTAATGTTTTAAGGAGACATTGACAAAGAAGAAACAGAGCAGACAGCAAAAAAAAGGACAATAAGGATTAAAATGTTACATGATGAATAGTTTGCAGGTTGAGAAAGTTTGAGGTAAAAGGAGAGAAAGTAACAGCAATTCAGAACAGTAGTGATAAGCTGGAGAACAATCACTCTTGTAGAGGATTTGTTGTCATGTTGTGTAGTGGATTTTAACAGAATCTTTTGCTCCTAACACACACTGAAACTTTTTGTGCACTCTGGTTTTAAGCATGTGGCTGCCTATGGGGTTTTTTTGCTGAGTCTTCTGGGTTTACTGAAGCACACAGTAAAGAAACTTTCAAGGAAGCCCACACAAGGATCCGTATTTATTGTTTCAACTCAGGAAAACTCAAGCACATAAAGAAAGGAGCTATTTTGCAAAGCATGTTGTAAAAGTGATCATTCTGCCTTACATCTTATTTGCTGACCATCCCACTTCAACAAGAATTTGCAGAGTGGGATACTTTGACTAAACCACTCTGCTTTTATTAGAAGTGCTCATATGTGATAATACCAGGACCTCCAAGTGTATCCAGAGGAATACCTTACCAGCACAAAACCCCAGAATTGCCCTTTATTGAATTTTCATTACTTTCCCCATTCTTCACGCTTCACAGAATTTGAGCTGGCTTTAATGTCTAAACATATCTTTAAGCATAATCAAACTTATCCTGGTATAAAGGAAGTGCCAGAGAACAATAAATAACTGTGGTTTCCTTGGCTAATTCAGTGCAGCATCCCTTTTTGCTTTGAATGTGAGCATGGAAAGTAATTGAACACCTCCTTTAGGTAGGAGAGGAAAAAATGGTTTGCCTATGACAACATGGGCAGGTTGAGTATCTTTTGCTATTCTCCTAAGACCTTTATATTCAGTAGGTAATTCATTACTGAACCAGATTACATTTATTATACTAACCCACACAACCAGGATGTCTTCTAGTGAGCCAAAATGTCTCTGTGATGTGGTTAGTTGCCTTTATTTAATTTACTATTTAAAATAGAAATGAAAAATATATTTCCATGTATTTTTGCCATTTTTATTGTCTTAAATGGTTGAAATTTAAAACTTAACTTATGCTTTCCTCCTTCATACTTTACTGCTTAAAATTTGAATTAATTTTATCAAGCTATGTTGGCTTTAATATTTACATGTATTGTATTATATGTTTCTCTGTTGCCAAAGGCTAAGCTTCTAGATTAATTGATAAACTGATAGATAAATAAATAGTGCACTTCTGGAATAAGGTGTTAGTCTTGTAACTGTAAGGCTCAGTTACATCATAGTGTTCAAAATCTGAATTAATTGAAAGAGCATAAATTTTACAATCCATTTTCCAGCCTGTGGTAAAATGGAAACTTTGCCTGCCATTACTAGTACATTGCTTTTCTATCATTATTTTCTTAAATGGAGTAATAAAATAGCAGAAATTGCTTCACGAATAATGCAATAAACTGTTTATAGATTATCATTATTTTTTTATTTCTTGTGGGTCTTAGACCTAAGATTGACGAAGTAATAAACATATGTGGTTTCCTGTCATCATAGCATCTATTTCTCTTCATCAGGTGGATGGTTTCTGTCCTCTAGCTTACAGGCATGTTGTTTGGGAGATGTCCCAGTGCTGGTCACAGCAACAGGGAAATGCCTACAACACATCCACATCCACTTTATTGCTATTACTGGGTCCATCAAATACTCATGATTGCTGTACTGAGCTGCAAATTTACTGTGAGCTTCAGTCACCAGAGGGCACTTGAATGGTTTTCACACAAACCACCTAGCAAGTTACAAGAATACAGACCAAGCTCTCTGTGGGGGATGCAGACTGGGCATGTAACTGCAACCTGTGATGCACCAAGCTTTACATAAAAAGGAGAAAAGGAAGACACTAGTGAAGAGAAGTTAGTAGAAAGCAAAATCTTTAAGAATGTATCAAGAAGACACTGATTTCCTAGCTAAAAATGATGGAGAGACTTTTTAATTAAAAATATGAGTCAGATTTATCTGATGGAAGAAGGAAGTAGAGTTAGGTTTTGTAATATCTCCACTAGGGTATTTTTATTTTCTTGCCAGTCTACCTGTAAAGCTCATACTGCATTTCCTCTCTGAAATGCCTTTAATAGCACGAGGTTAGATGCTATGGAAACCTTCTCAAGTTGATTGAAGGGTTTTTTTTTTTTTCTTTTTGAGCTAATTCCTGCTGAGAAATTTAATTAAGATCTTGAAGGTGATGTATACTTTGGTTTAAGTTAAAAGACGTGTTTACTTCTTCTTTCTCCCTAATAACTACTAGTCCCTTTCAGAGCGATTTCAGTCACATATCTTTATGCCAAAAGACATGGCCAAAATCATGGTTCACTGACCTCTAATATTTTTTTATTCATTAGAAATAGGGGTTTGGTTTGCCAGAATGCAGGAAAAGAAATGTATCCCTTGTAACACCTGTGAGTTTCTGGATTTCTTTAGCACACTGAAAACCAAGATCAGATTGTGGCCTTTGAGGTCAGTTCTGAGCAAAAGAGGATCTCGAGTGCCCTGTGTGAGAAATACCCACTCCTGTCCATTTTGCTTGTTTCAGGTGTCTTCCAGAATGGTCTGTAATAGCAGTTAAGTATAATCAGGACTCCAGGCCACATAAAATATGACAGTCAGCTAGTGGAGCTTCCTGCCTCTCTTGCTGCAGGGTATAAGGGAGAAACACAACCACGCTGCCTGTGCACGGCACACAGAGCTGAGGGTTGGAAGAAATCTTATCCCAGTCTGCATGAAACCAGTCAAACTCATCATCCAATAATCCACCAACCACAGAACCATTTAGGCTGGAATAGACCTTAAAGATCAGGAAGTCCAACCGTAAATCTTCCTAGACACTAAAATTTCTGGAGGTGCCACCTTTTTGCAACTCATGGAAATCTGGAGCTCTCCTAACAAGCTGAAAACTAGTATTCTTTTTGGCTAGACTTGATACAGACAGGCTTTTCAGTTTTGCTAAAAAAGAGGCCTTGAGTTTCTTGAGTTCCCTTTCTAAAATAATTTGTTCTTTATTGACTCTGAGTCTTAGAATAGTCACAGACAATAAGCACAATGCTAACAAGTAAGGGAAATTAGAAATGTGTGAATTTTCCCAGAGTTTCATGTTTAACAAAAGATGGTGGCAAAATGATTTTCAAAACCAAAATATCTGGCTAAGGATCTCCCCACATCTGCTAATACCTGAGAGACCCCTGGGAAAGTGACCGACACTTTCTTCTTGAAGTCCTTAGAAAGGAAATAACAAGTGAACATACTTTAAGTTATGCTCCGTACAAATCAGTCATGTGGCTTCAAGTTTTGTTGTACTTTTCCAATTATGCTTTCCACCTAACAGTTACTTTTTCCATTAGGGAAATGCTAGATATTCCCTTTGGCAGCTCTGCCTAAATCATTTGGGATTCACATTTCTATTTTCCTAGTGTGACATATTCTGCTTCCAACATTGGTACTGAAACTTGGTTTGCATCTCTAATTGCTCCGTGATTTATGCTGTAACCCCAGGATATAAAAGATGAGGCATGGAGCTGATAGCAGGAAGATGGGTTGGAGTAACTCCACCAAATTTAGAGAGAACTTTTCTCAGTGATGTAAATGAGCAATTTGTTCTTGACTTAAAAAAACCTCAGGATGCTACCCAGTGAATTTATTTTGGCTGACAGCAGTGTAAATGAAATTAAAATATGGCAAGTTTTAGACTGTAGAATAATAAAGAATGCACTGGAGTCACTAGTTTTACAAATTTCACAAGATAGATTGTGCAGGCAGGTAAACCATATGAGCTATAAGAGAACATGACATCTTAGGGCCTCAGACTTTTCCAAGTAATTCTTGGATTATTCTACTTTTCCTTGGAAAACATGTCTTTCTCTAGTGGGAACTGGATTCTTAATGATGCTTCCCAAATGAACTAATTAGTTGCATTAGTATGTATTCAACAAATTAAAAAAAAAAATCAATTTAAGGTAGTACCAAGGCTGGACTTGTTGATTTCTGTGTTTGCAAGTTGCTGTTTCCAGAATACTGCTAAGTAATCTTGAGGAAGCTTTACCTGATTAAAATCCCTCTCTTTATTGATTTTTTTCAGCCATGGGATTAACTCTAAGTCTTGACATCAAGTCACAGTTTGTGAATTTCTGTGTTGTAACTCTTACTTGTCTAATTCATTTAGACTTTACCACTGGAACAGCACCATATCCCAAGGAAAATGTAGGGAGAGAACTCAGATTACATTTCTGTTCTTTGAATCTGAAATCTGTCCACAAAATTCACTAAAGTACTTAAAACTTCAACAAAAAAAAGTATGTTTTATATTTTTACCTCACGCCTCCATTTAATTTGGCTTGCTCATTATGGAGAAAGATTTTAATCAGTGAAGTTAGTGAACTGGCTAATCTGTCATTATTTTGCTTTTCATTACCCTCCAAGATCATTCCTGTGCAGCTCCAGTATATTTAACTAAAATGAGGATTTAGCATTCTAAGGCGTCAGCTTGTAATGATTCATTATTTCTAATATATGCAGTTCATACCAGATAATTTAAAAGTAAATCCTTTTAACTAGTTCCCTCCAGTGGTCCTTATGTGAGCCTTGTGCTCAGAAGGACTTCTAGAATCACAATCCATTACAATGTCTTGTGGAACTGGGATTTTGCCTTAAAAAGAAAAAGCAAATTAGTGCTGTTTAATGAGGTCTGCTCTAAGTTCATTGACACTGAGTTCCCAACAATGTATAACATCACTGTCAGTCCCTATATTAACTGCATATTATGCCATTAAATGTCCTGCTGTTTTTTATGTAATGGGAATTTGTGCCTCTGGATTGCCTTTATTCAAATATTACAATAAGCTGATAGAAAATAGATGATGAACATTTGATTCTCAAAAAGAAAAAAAAAGTCATAAATGTAGGACTCAACAGCAGGTTCCTAGCATTTTGAAAATATTCCTATGTCTTTGGATTTCTGCAATTTGGGATGCAGGGGGAATTATCCAGCAAAACTCAAGAATGATAAAATAATAGGTCAAAGTCATCCCAAGGTCACACCTGTGCAATCAGAATGAATATGAGGAGGATGTTTGGCTCTAGTTTTCTTTCCCTGGGCTGCAGTAGTAAAGTTGGACATTTCCAAGATATTCAGAGATCAAATTCATCTTCAAAAGAAAAAAAGGAAAATATACATTGGTGGGTTTTTTTTTTTTCTTTAAAATAGCATCATGGGAATTTGTTTTGAGGTAAGATTTAAGATTTTCTAAATATTGAACATTTTAAGCAAGTTCTGTAGCTAGCTGGAAGCCATTTTTAGTTACTGTTTCTTGTCATCAAACATAGTAAATGGAGAAAGCTAGTAAGAGAAAGGTTAAATTCTGTGCCTGCTGAACACAGTAGATAGAATTGTTACCTTCCTAAATGTCCTCTCAGCTCAGAGTTTGCCTAAATCCTCCAACTGTCTCTAACACAAGTAACCTGCCTTTGTTTGGCCTCGTCTTTTCCTTATTGATGCCAGAGCCACTTATCAGAGTAAAATCTGTAGCTATGTTAGATTTAATTAAGATAGTTTAAGTTCATAAATGACAAGTGTTTTGGTGTGGAGGAATATCCATTCCCCTCCTATGGAAGAGACAGTGACCTCCTATGGAAATCAGTGGCAAGTCTACCTAGCATTCTTTGGTTTAGGACTGGGCCCACAACTGGGATGGTTACATCAATCTTATTCACTGGTCCAAAGTGCAAAGAAATCATAGAGGGAAAAATACAAGTCTTCAGTGTTCAAAGGACTAGCATTTAAACATTTGATATTATGTAGATGTTATTTTCTTTTCCTCATCCATATTATGGAGTATTTTACTAAAGCTGGCTTGGAAACAAAAGTAGAATATAATGAGTATTTCTCCAAAAGACCATAAGGGGTTTTTTTCCCCATGAAAAATGCCAGTATCTGGATGGCTCTGGCAGCTAGGTGGAGTATGGGAACTGCCCATTCAAGTCTTTTCTCTACATTAGATGGGAGAGAACAGCCACTTACACTTTCTGTGTGTCAGCTGCATGACTCTCGTGGTTTAACCCCAGCCAGCAACCAGGCCCCATGCAGCTGCTCCATCTCTCCCCCACCAATGAGATTACAGTGAGAACTGGATGTGGAAAAAGCTCATAAACTTCTTATGAGCTTATGAGACAAAGGCAGGTTAATAGGGAAAGCAGAAGCTTGCATGGAAGCAAAGAACAAGGAATTAATTCACTACTTCCCATGGTCAGGCAGGTGTTCAGCCATCTCCAGGAGAGCACGGCCCCATTATGGTTACTCAGGAAGACAAAGGCCATCACTCCAAATGGTCCACACTTCCACCTTCTTCCCTCCATTTTTTACACTGATCATGTCATAAGGTCTGGAATATCCCTTTGGTCAGCCTGAGTCACCTGTCCCAGCTTTGTCTCCTCCCAGTCTCCCATGCACCCCCAGCCTCCTCACCAGTGTGGCAGTACAAAAAGAAAAGGCCTTGGCTCTGCATTAACCCTGCTCAGGAAAAACAACAACATTTCTATTGCCATCTCTGTGTTCAGCACAAACCCACAACCTGTACTAGATACTGTGAAGATAATGAGCTCTATCCCAGCCAAAATTTTATCTCTAGTGTTCAGCCTCTTTTAAACCTCTCTTTTGGACAACACTCTGAGTAAATCTAAGGACTCATTGGGTAAAATTACAGAATTCTCTTCAGCCCACGTAATAGACCACTCAGTTGGGAGACAGCATGTCTGTCTTTAAAACGTGGATCTTGAATGACATCTCATCCAAGTACCAGATAATTAATTACACCAATCTGCACTCCATTCATCTTGAAATTTGTTTCTGATTTTCTGCTGTTGCCAGTAAAGCTTCACCAGTACCATAACACTCTATCGGTCAGGGGGTTTGCTTAACTGACATTTTCCAAAATAGAAGGCTTTTGCTGAAAATAACTTTTGAACAGCATTTTGTATAGAATGGAAGTGTAAGCCAGCTACAAAAACAATTCCTTTAGCTCCTCAAAACATTTTAGAATCAAATTTAAAACTTGATTTTGAACCACAGATTGTAATACAGAGTGTAAATATTAATTAGAGGAAAAAGAATTTCTTTGAATTAACTGGAATTTAAAATGTTGAAAGCAAAAAAACATTTTCTAAATGAAGCTTTTCTGTTGTTGTTTTTTAATTGTTACCTCTGGCCCTCTAAACTTCTCAGCAATCCAAATTAAGTCACTCCCAAAAGACCTAATTAAGTCTTTTCCAATAAAACATAGCACAAAAATGTCAAGAATAACTTCTACAGTATGTTGGGTAAAGGACAAACACCCTTGTCAAAACAGGATACCTGGCCACAACCACAGATCACTCAACACTCTCCTTTCACACACATTGCTGCCCAGATTAGAGATAGCCAGGAAGTGCGTGTTGTTTACTTGGAAGCTGGCATGAGAATTGCACCGATGTTCCAACTCACCAGGATGGAGAGGGGACGTAGTAAAGAATGCAGCAATCATCCACAACTTCCCTCCCTCATCCTCCACGACTTTTTTTACCATTAAATTAGTTTACATTTAACAATGGGGGGAAAAAATAGTCATGTCATCCTAATCTTTTCTTTGTAATGGGCTTCAGTTTTGCTATGCTTGCTTGGGTGGGTTTTTTGTTGTTTGGTGGGGTTTTTTCTCAAGTTAAATTCTCTTTCTTTAGACTACTTTCCTCTGCCTTGTAAAATGTTGTTCATTTTGTACTGCATTGTCAGGGGATCGGCATCCTGTGTTTGGAATTGGGTACAATGGCAGTGACAACGTGTGTCTTCTGTGAAATTATGGCAAAATTCTATATTAATTGTTCCATCTATTCTCACACATGGCCTATGAATTTATTCTGTAGAAAATGCTGCAGGAGGAGAAAAATCAGCCCTACAATGGTCATGAAAATAACATAGTCTTTAGGGCTGGAAATCTAAGACTTTGAAAGGCAAAGCTGCCCTTGATGGTCACTGCTGTGTGGTCTATTACTGTTCTGGGTTCTGGAAGCTCAGGGGAAGCACAACACCCTGGGCAAGCAGCCTTCAAAAACATTTTCCAACACCACAGAACTGGACCTAAAAATAGTATGCTTTTATATCTCCTTGTGCTTCTGGGTTCTGTCTTTTTGATATGTCACCAAAATCACCCAAGTGGGAATAAAAAAGTGTCAGAAACATTTTCTTAGTAGTTACATTTACATGGAATAGACCCACAAGTTTGATGGTAGATCTATATAAATACTTGGAGAGCTCGTAATTTTTCTACAGTGGTCAATTTAAATGAACTTTGAGAGGAAAACCTGCCTCATGTCAAAATGCCAGTAATAACAGTTCTGTGGACATAAATCCACAAAGCACAACTTTATGTTTTAAATGACTAAAATTACTGAATCCTCTAGAAGCTGCCACAGAATGATGCAAATGATCTGATTACAAATTTTCAGCTCTGAGAGCTATGAATGGAGCAGGAAAATACTTTAAAAGCTTCACTCCACTCTTTCACTGAATAGACTCCAGCAAGACTCATGACCCAAAGTTCTAGGGTACAACTTTCAGAAGAGTCTTAGCCCAATGCCTTGTGATGGCAACAGAAAAGAGTCTGCTTTGGAAATCGCATCAGACTCCTATTTTGCCCAGACTTAAATAACAGAGAGAGTTAGTGCAATGCCAGTTACTTCATTTCTAAGTTTCTGACACAAGAGTTGAAAAATTCTAGTTACATACAGAACCAGGGATGCAGTATGTCTAATATGTCACATAAAGCTTCAGCAGAAGAGAACATATCAAACCCAGAATGTTCAAAACCTGTTTTTTCTTTTGTTTTCAACCCAGAATATTCAAGTATTAACTCTTTCTTTCACAGATGAAATTCAAGGAAAATATAAAAAAAAAAAAACACCTACATCTTTTGGGCTAGGACCAAAATGTCTGTATAGAATTTGGTTTTCTTTGGGTGGAAAAATACTAACCCAAAATCCATTAAATCTGTTAAAAAAAATTATAGCAAAAAGTTGCCTTTATACCCTAAAATACTACTCATGACAGAAGATATTCAAATCACCATGACACAATGAGTTCTGAGTTCAAATCATCTTTTGTGAAAATAAAAAGCTTCAAATGTGCAAGATACCCTGTGCATTTCAGGTTATGCAGTGCACATTCTTGGTTAGGCAAGCAAAGTGCCCTGGCAGCTTAATGTTCATTAATGTGGAAATACTGTAGAGGACAATCTCAAAATTGAATTTTAGCATCATCCATAGTGAGGCATTGATGGGATTCCCCTGCTTTGAACTTGTACATCAAGGGACATAAAGCAAAAGAAGGGAATTTACATATGTTAACTATTCTCTGGGCAGTTTGAGTAAAACTGAAGATGGAATTTCAAAGCCAGCTCAAGTCTGTATAAGTGTGTCTACACAAGAGATTATTGAAAGGGAATTCAGAATAACTGTGAGAACAGAATCTGATTCCTAAACTGGTGATCTAAGTACTTACTCTTTGTGCAGGAAACATGCAGTTTCTTCCCTTAGTCTGTGATTAATGGGATTCAGTCAATCTGGCATAATAAAAATTGTTTGCATAAAGGCTGACTTATTTTAAAAGCCGATTTGAAGACAAATTTCTGAAAGTTTCTTTAGAGTGTTTTATTTTTGAAGAAGTTAAAGTAAGTGAGATGTTCCATGTCCCCATTATTTTAAATGTACATGTCCTTGACTATATTACCAAGTACAACCTACTCAGGTTCTTCTTTCTGCTTGAAAAGCTGCAAAGCATCTTCATGGGTGGATGAAACATGGTGTTGCAGGACCAAAGTTAGAAAACATTAGTTCTCTGCTTTCTGTCTTCCCTTGATGACATGATAGAAAAACAGAAACTTGGGAAGCATCAGGATCAGAAAATTACAGAGCCATCCTCAAGCCACATTTACTTACCAAGTAGAGAATATTTTGACCTATTTCCACTCAAATTCTGAAGTATTGTCAAGACTATAAATCAACTCTTTTTTCATATTACTGCAGGATTTTCTCCCTTAGTAAGGATACTAACGCCTGTCTTGGTTTTTTGATGGATTTTGGGTTTCTTTGGTTTTATCTTTTGGTATAAAGTCAAACCAGAATGAAATACCATAATGATTTCCACACAAGTATTACTTTTAGTTTTGTTTTATTCTGATCACAAAGATTTATTTTTCTGTAAGAGCGTTTTATAGCTCCTTTTCAAAAAGCACAAATAGTATTTCCCTCCAAAGCAGTTGTGTAAATTAACTTGAATAATGTGTAGGAAGGGAGCTGTTTTTGCTAAATAAACCAAATAATTCTTTTCACAAAAAAAGTCTCTCTATTATCAATATACCCTACCTAATACCAAATAACAATTCCCGGAACCAGGAACACTGATTCTCTTATTTAATTAGAAGACTTGTTTCTCATGGGCACTTGTGCTGATTTATGAATACCTATTGTTCTTAATTTAACTACACATTCAGTTTTGCACAATGGAAGACATATATGCTCTGGCCTTGGTTCATTCAGTACACACACAAAACCTGAGCTTCTCTGTGTTTTACTGTTAAGCACGTAGCAGGTTCTTAATTCTAGAAACCCTTGAGCTACAATAAATATTTTATCTAGTAATTTACCCAGAAACTCTGTGAAGAATGGAGGGGGAAGCATTCTATTCTTTAAGTTGCTGAGTACCATAAATGAAGAGAGGGATTTGTTTCAAGTGTTTTAATCAGAGAAAATTTAAATAAGCATTTAAAACTCAGAGGCCAAATTCTCCCATTATTAGCAATTAAATAAACTTATTGATTGTAAGAGTAACAGCAATTTTTCAGCATGATTTGAATTTATTTATATCTCTTAAGTCTGTGACACAAATCTTCTAAAAATAAAGATGAGGTACTGGGGTTAGGATTGTTCTTCACCCTCTCCTCCTTGCTTCTTGCTCTCCCCCGATCTCTTTTTCCCCCCTTTCTCTCCTCATCCTCCCTCACTGTTACTCTGTTTCCGGTCTGTACAGGTGAAGGTTTACAAAAATAAAAAAACCACTCTGAAGTAATAAATACAATTTGATTCTTTTAAAAAGGGTGGATTTGGGCAGCTGAGAATGTATTTCCAGTAAGCTTTTATAATTCTAGATAATGAATGTCAGGATCAACTACTATGTGCTTATTTCTTCAAGACCAATATAAATATTTTTAAGCATAGAGAGAGAGAAGAATAGTTATAAGATTATTTAAATATCTCAACTTAGTTTAAACTTTGGGGTAAAATATTTTTTTAGGTAAAGTTGCAAGAAGCAGCAAAGCAAAAATAATTTTGAAGTAGCATAGGCTTGGGTGCACCAATCAAAATGTTTCTGATGTGTCATATGCATGATCAAGTCAGGTATGATTTATCTGTTAAAACACTCTTTAATTGCATTTTACTGTTGCTGTCAACACAGCTTACAATGTTTGGTCTTCTTTGTGCATGAGATAGCTCTAAACCATGATTTTCTCCTTACCACCCTAGTCAGCTTTGAGCAAAACTAAGTGTCAAACTTGATCAAGTTCAAGCTCATCCTCACTGGTTTTGATTGTAACATCTGCAACTGAAACTTAGAGACCCTTCTTAGAATAATGTCTTCTTCAAATTCCCCATTTGCCTGTTGGCACTGTGTTAGCTGAGAAGTGATTTGTGGACTGGGCATCTGATAGTTAGAGACATTTGGTCCTCTTAGATCTTCTCCCCCTCTGTCTGAGTGGAAGCTTAGATTAAGTGATGAAATCAAGCATGCTGTATCAGGGAAAATTATTAATGCTGATGTTTCTGTGACATTAAAGAAATGTAACTTAGCAGAATAGAATCGGAGTCCCAGGGAGCATGTGTAGACTTACACGTCTTGAGTCAATGTAGTTCTGGATAGTTACATATCTCACCACTGGTGGGAAGATTGTAGAGCTTCCTTCAACTTACTGCAGGGTTTCCTTTCCTGCTGTTAGAAAGCTCCTCCCAATGCCCATCCTGAATCCTTCTTATGGAACTTTAGGCTGAATTAGACACAGGGAATGGATTTTCCTTTTTTTTTTTGTAGTAGCCTTCTGTATGTTTGACAGATTATCAACTCTGCCCTCTTCCCCACCCCCCTTCACTATTTATTGAATCTTTCCTTCAAGGCTGTCTTCTGAGAATCTCTTTTCCTTTTCCCCTCTCTTATTTTTCATGGCTCCTGAGTTGAAATTTGGGTGCAAGTCTATCACTTCACTCATATACCAGCTGCTGGCAGAAAGTGGGGGATGGCTTCCTATGTCTTGAAAATTGCTTTATATATGTTCCTGATATCTTCTTTCTTCCAAACAACATGACACTATTAACCATGGCTTTTGAGGCATTATAAACCCCTAATCCTAAAGAAGCCCCATCTAATGAGCTACTCTTATTACTACTGTTATATGGTTATCATAGGAGTTAACTAGTTAATTAGTCTTTCTTAACTGTATATCCTCTTAGCCTTACATACTATGTTTTTTAGGTAATTTCTCCAACTGGCAGGATCACTTTGAATCCTAATTCTGTCCTCCAAGGTATTCACAATTTGTCCTAGCTCCATGCCACTTGGAAACTTAATAAGCATGCTCCTGTAATATATATTTGCTATAAAACAAAAAAGGTTTTCCATAGTCATAAATTATTGATGACCTACCAATTTGTATGAGTGTTGCTGGGTTTTTTCTATAATTGCTGGAATTTCACTGATTTAAAAAAAAAAAAAAAAAACAAAAACAACAACAACAACAACAACAACACTACTAAATAGGATTTATTGTGGGTGGTATATTGGTCTAGAATTCCAGAAGTCCTGAAATACAAGAATACAAGTTCAGATTTTACATCAAGTTTTTGTGAGAAGTACCATATAACAGATTCTTAAATGGGGCAGCATTTTAGTTCTGTTTTCCTTCATCTGTCATTACCTGAGGTATTCAAAATTGAAAGTGGTTTTAGTTGAATCTTCTTCTTTTACAGTTTCCAAATGCATGTCAGTTTGTTTGCATGGAAACTAAATGTAATAATTCCTATCCTCCACAAAGAACCATTTTAGGCATTTGCAGTATTGCAGTTTCAGCAGGGACTTTGCTATTAAATGTAATATGGAGCAGGAGTAATAACTGTTATTAGAAAACACTGTAAAATTCTCTTCCTGCATTTTGCTGATTATTCTTTCCAAAACAACAGCCTATCCATGACTTATGATCCACTTCTCTGAGTGAATGCTGCTATTTGTTTTAGAAATCTACATCTATTTAAAACAAGCCTTAGCTCAGTTTGATTTACTGAGCATTTAAGCCCCAAAGGATGCATAGTCAATGCATTCCATTAAAGTGCAGATACACAAATCTACTGACAATGGCCAGAATTTGTTTATTGCTTGTTACATTTACAGAACAGGTCTGGACATTTGGGTCTTTGGTTTCTGCTACCCACTGTGTCTGACTGTCAGTAAATTATTTAACCTTTCTGTACCCAAGTTCCCTTAGCTGGGCATTTTACCAGCCTCAGAGGGTTATTACAAAATTGAACTAAGAACTGGCCTTTTGAGTTCCTCAGATAAAACGTGTTGTCTAAGTGCCAAGCAGAACAGAAAATCTGGAGGGACCATGCTGACATTTAGGATGCGGTTCTCATTTTCCTTACTGTTGAGCTTCACTAACTTCAGCAGTTATTTCTGCTATTCATTTGCAGACAAGAATCACATCCTTTGTATTTTAAGGGGCAAGGAAGAACAGTTCTTCCAACAGGCCCATTCTATGAGTGGGTAAAAAATGGGCAAGCCTTTTCTGTTTGGTTTCCCAGTGAGGAAGAAGCAGTTGTAACACAGTAGGCACATATTCCAACCCTGTTCCTGTTTAATTTAACAATTAATGTACTTCTTGAAGCAGGGGTGGATCAGCAAGGGCAAGCCCCTCATTTTGCGTACCAATACCTTTACTCCTCTGCATTACTTTGGGTATAGGAATGATCTGCTAGAAGCAGCTGCTGAGGGCAAATTTAAGTATGCTTTCTTTTGATTCCTATTGCTTTCTTCAGGGCAGTGAGCAGCAGAGGTGAAGGGCACAGCAGGCTGCTCTCCTTCACAGCTCCATGCTCCCATGGAGAACTCTTTAGGAACTGTACTGTACTTGGGAGGAGATTATCCCTTGGCAACACTTGCACCGTCATCAGTTATAGGAAGTGAAGGCCTTATTTGAAATAAACTTACAGTATCTTTTTATTCCAAGATCATATTGTTAACTTCAGTCTCCTAGTAAGGTTTCACTTCTTACCTTCCACACAGAGCTAAAGGTACTTTCCCTTTTAAGCCCTTTGTGATACTTCTTTTACTTGTGTGCAAACACCTTGTAACTTTCTCCTGTAGTATTGTCCAACCACATTCTAGGAGAATGTAGTCAACGCATTTACAACAAGAAGATTTGCTGAAAGATTGCAAGGGTTTGGTTTTGTTGCTTTTTTTTTAATTTTAACAAAATTTGGGAAACTGTGTGTCACCTTCATTCCTCAAAAACTTTTGGAAAAATTTGTATAATTTTTAGTTTTATATTATTTTATTGTTCTTATAGTTCCATGATTATTTTTTAAACTTGGGAAAAAAAACTATAAACATGAAACCTGAGATTTTATTCATCAAATCAGGAAATACTTGAAAGTTAACACTTCAGTTTCTTAATTTGACAGGGGTTTGTTCTTCTCAAAGACTTCTCCAGTCAGCTCCAGTCAACATAAACCCTTTCACTCCTTACTGTACACCAAATCAGTGAACATTTATTAGCATTTTTTCAGTCTTACTTCTCAAAGCTGTAGTGTTTCTGGCTCACACATCATCACAAAAATACTGTTGTCTATATCCAACCAGATCATAGGTTACTTAACTTCTTTATGTGATCCTGAACAAGTTATTGTTCAAGTATAGCAGCAACATGCCTTCTTGTGTATCAGCTATGAAAGAAGGTGAGGGCAGGGGAGTACACAAATGTTTCCACCAAGCAGAGAGGAATTTTTCAGTAACTTACATTCTGTTTAGTTGTAATCATTTATGTGTGTTATTTGATCCATTCCAGTGCCATTGCAATTGAAATGCAAGATTGATTGGATCAAGGCTAATGATATGCTCATTTATATAAACATATACTCAGCACTGTTCAGTGTAATTTTAAGTGGTTCTGACCCAAACCAGGAGTTTCCAGAGGCAATAAAACACATGGCTTGCCTAAATAATGCAGTCCTTTCAAAAGAGTTGACCAAAAATGAATTAATTTATTTTGTTTACAGTGAGTTCTAAACAAAGATATCAAATCAATTATTTTTGGCAGCTGACATTAGATACTCAGAGACATTAGCATTGACAAAGAGCTAAAACTTAGTTTAAATATAAGTTTAAATTGTAAAGTAGCAAAGATTTTCTGTTCTTCTCCACAGCTCCAAATAGACCAACCAGTTTTTTCACCATGATGTCATGTACTATTTAACAACCTATGAAATAAATAACTGCAGTATCCTTGAGGAATGGCAATATCATACACAGCAGAGAATAATCATTAATGTTACCACTGACAGTATTCTCTATGTACATTCTTTATTACTGGGACAGAATCTGTGCATCTTTTAAAATATTTACTATATTTTCTATCTGCTTACCATTTATTTCTATGTTGTTCTGTGTTAAATTGCCCTAACTTCGGATTTTTTTTGAACACAGTACTTGCCACAAAAAAATCAAAGTATTTTTACTTCATGTGGAAAATCTTCTTACTTCACATGAATACACACCAGTAAATTGAACTGCAGAGATAATCTCTGTGTCCCTGCAGATTGTAAGATTACCAGAGAGGAGGAAAAAAAAAAAAAAAGTATTAACTCATTTCAGCTTCATTTTTTAACCTCAACCTTCAGAAGTATTTCTCACCTCAAAAACTGCTAATAAGTGCAGGTAATGACCTTGCTTCAAACTAAATTACAGGGAGCCCTGGTTGAAAACTCTGGGTCATTTTTATCACATGGAGTATCAGTGACTTGATTAGTCTTCAATAAACCTTTTTAGGATTTGGAAAAGATGACCTGGGTGATACAAAGGAAAAGCAGCTCAGAGGGGAGTTAAACAGCAGCTCAGATGGGAGAACAGTGACAGCCAGTATGAGAGAAGACTGACTGTGCAGGCTGTGAAAAAGGCTTATGAAAGTGCATCCACTGTGCTGATTCTCCCATCCACTGAGCTGTGATTAGCACGGTTCCATATGAAGCTGGGGAAAAAAAACAGGATTTAGTAATATCTGCAAAACATATTGTTCTGAAGGAAAAATAGTGTCGTTTGGCTGGTGGGTCTAGGGTAGGTGCCAAGACAGCTAAATCATCAGCTCTCAGGCACTCCTGGGAAAGAGTGTGGAAAGTCCCCTGACTTTATACAGTGTGTTAAAATAGTTCTTTTGTTTGCATCATGCTAAGGTTGAATAAGATACCATCTGTGCTGAGTTTTACATCTTATAACAGGAATAATGACCATAATTGGTCTGTTATCAGCTACTTCTACTCATAAGAGAGATACAAAGATGGGTACCACAGCAAAGCAGGCTTGGATAGGTGCCCAGTTTTGGGTCTTGTCTGCAAAGGTTCAAAAAATGCAATAGGATTCTGCACAGATTGGAGGCAAGAAGCAATTGACTCTAATAATTAGTTCAAACCTTTCTAATTCAAAAAGAATTAGAAAGATTTTAGAATAGTAGTGCTTATTTCTCATGGTAAGAAGGCACAAATAATTACAGATAATGTACATATGAGTCAATTAAATGTCCCAGGATTGGCTTGGAGACCAAATAGGATGGAAGAACCTGTCCGTACTGTTAAATTCTCTGATTCTCCAAATCAGGTGTCTGCATCCAAACTGCCATTGGGAATTTTCCTGGCCAATGACAGCTTCTGAACGGGGCCCAGGACTTCTTCAAGATGGGCTATCAGCCTTGGGCCAAAGCTGTACCTGGAAACATCACAAGTTAGCAGTGTGGATGACTGAGACAGAGTGTCCAGGACTATTCCTGGCCCTGCTGCATTTATTGCTGTTGATGTGGTCTCTGTGCTTAGGGGTCACTCTGCTTATGTGTCCTCCATGTGTGACATATGAACCCCATCAATTTAAAATTTGATGCAGAGGTAGAAGGATTGACCACACCAAGTGCCACAAGGATGGCAATGAAAACAGATAAAATAAAGAGTGTTTAAGAGACAAAACACACTCTCTAATTCCCTCTCTCTCTCTGTGTATGTCTAGTTTGGGCTTTTTCATTATTACTGGCTGTACTGCTAAGAGTGTTCATGAGCATATATTTGTCATTCAGAAGGTTCTTTCACTAATGCCAGAAATGCAGTAAGTGAAAATCATACTCTTAGTGCACATCTTCACCTGCTCAAAAAATTTGTTGCAACAAATATCTCACCTTGTTCATGCTTTTGAGCTCCTTGAGTACTCAGAAACTGAGTTCACCAAGCTGTAGCTTAGTCCACATATCAGTATGTAGAAACCATGATGAGACATCACTACTAACATCTGATGTTCCTTTTGCAGTTGTTTGTTTGGATTTTCTGCTGGTTGAAGTAGTTTAATTTCAGCAAGTATCTTGGACAGGGCTGAAAAGAGCAGGATCACTTTAGTCAGAGCCTGCTTAGGACTCTGAGGAGAAAGCTACGTTCACATGGCAGTGGTGCAGGGAAGAAATAGGTAAACTGTGGGAGGGGGATCAGGTGATTTGGTGATCGGGCATTGCTGCCTTATGTGAAGCAATAGGCATATAGGCTTTTATTGGTACTGGTTGGTTTTGCTTAAAATGAGATTGTCCTTGAAAAGTCAGTCCATGCTACTTAGTGTTTCAAAGCTGTATGAAAGCACTGGGAGTTGTATCAGGGAACACACTTCCAAATAACCTTTGTGCTGGCAGGCGGGTGGTGCTGGAGCTCCAAGTATTGCAGAGAAGTGGAGGCTGCCCAGGCACTAAATCCTGCCTCCTCTAAGCATATGAGCAACCTGAACAGCAAAAGTGAAGGGGATTGTTCAAGAGACAAATATGTGTTGCACGCCAATGCGGACAGGAATCCTTCTGTTGTAGGTAATTCCATGTCATCCCCAGATTACAGCGGTATCTGCTCCATCTCAGTTCTGAATCCTTCTGCTGGCACTCTGTTCCAAATGGGAGACAGAGGAACAGGAAGCCCATGCCTTGTCTGAGTATTATGGACCATCTGTACTAAAACAGGAAATGAGCTGGGTCTCCAGAGCTCCAGAACAGGCTGTCATCACAGGGTCATCTATTTTCCCTGTGCCACTATGCTTCTTGTGAAATAAAATGCCTTTCTCTGCTTCCCTGAGAATTTGATTATGTGTACTGAATAAATAAAACAGGGAAAGCAGGAACAGGAATAACTTTCTTTCCCTTTTAAGAGTTTGCAGGCTGATTTATTCTCTGTTCGTATTTCACTTTTCTCTATCGACCTGGCACATTTTATGTATTTTTATCCATGTTTAAAACACACTGTCTGTTTCACATGTCATTCTTTCTTAACAACATAATACTTGACATAATATGCCCTCTGGATCCTTTCTGTGGTGCAATTGTATTATCTTTGTTGTTATTGATTTCTGTTGCTAGGGGATGAGGTCGTGCCACTTCTGGACAGTTCTTTGCAGTTCAGCTGTATACTTTTAACTCTTAAAGATTTTCCTCCTGAGAACACTGAGTGCCAAGTTTTTGAAGTCCTAAAAAATGCCAGCAATCCCAGAGGATGATTTTGTCTGAGGAAAGATTGAAAGATTTAATTATAAAATGGGAAAACAGATAGCAATTGGGAGAGATTCTGATCTTAGCTGTTCTTTTCTGAGAGCAGAATTTGGCCAATGAACTTTGATTTATTTCTTCAGTCTTGCAATGTTATTCTTCAACAGTTTGAATGCTTCCAAGTTAAAGTACTATAGGATTTCTTTATCAGTTGCACACTTCCACTTGATTTTTTTTTTTTTTGGAAGGGGCATGTCCTTTTGAAATACTTAAACTACTTTTGCTCTTCACCGAGTTTCTGCTTTTTTGTTGAACTTACATTCCCCTTTCCTTGCAGAACAGAAATTTGGTTCCACAAGATTAAAGGACTGATGCAGAATTTTAAAGATTTGAATAATAGTTGAAACCAAGGGGAAGAGTAAAATAGCTGAAGGAGTCTTTTTAAAACAAAATTGCTACTTTCAATAGAAACTGGGATTTATTTTTGTCTGGTTGGTTAGTTTCT
This sequence comes from Phylloscopus trochilus trochilus, assembly GCA_016584745.2. Taxonomy (NCBI): domain Eukaryota; kingdom Metazoa; phylum Chordata; class Aves; order Passeriformes; family Phylloscopidae; genus Phylloscopus; species Phylloscopus trochilus. The sequence goes on from WQNJ02000546.1 coordinate 40,942,305, forward strand.
TAAGGCAACTTCAGACTGTGCTGTGCTCTGCTCCTGAGTAAGACTTTTATATGGTCTTGGGATAAAATCTTAGGCTTCAGATTTACCAATTAATCTCTAACAATCTGTCTTGGTCACTGCAGCATTTCCCTATGTACTTTGACTTCTGCCTGCCTCTCTGCAAGCCTGCAGTACCACCCAAGGATTTTGAAGTTGGCAGCTTGGCTGCTGTAGCCTACAAACTGTGATTTGCTCATCTGTGATGTGCCAGGTAGGTGAAGACAGACTATGCCAAACCCTTGTCCCTGGTCTGCTTCAGCCTGCTCTGGGCTTTGCAGCTGAGTAAACTGCTGAGCCCCAGCTGATGATTTTTGTGGTTGGACAGATCTGCCATACCATCATGGCAGACTCTGCAGATACCTAAAATTGTTCATCTGACAGCTTCAGAAAATACTGACATACATTAGCAGGCTATTTTAGAGAGGGTTTAAAACACAATTTGACTATATTTTGTCTATTGTTTGCTTCCTTTGTGTGTAGCTGCCAGATTCCACCTAGTATGCAATAATTTTAACACCTGAGATTCTGTAATTAAAAACAATTTGATATGTAGCAGAAAGTGGAAGATCCTATTTCTAACCTTTTATTTCTGTTTGCCCTTAAAATTTGTATTTTACAGAGCTGTCTCTTGGAGAGGTTCTCAGAATTATGTTCTCTTGAACAAGATAGATGTCCATCTAGTAATGAATCTGGTGTGTCAGAATCTGCAGTTACATTGAGGTCTGTATCTGTGCTCCTGGCTTGAGCAGGGAAACATCTCTCTCTTCCCTTTACCTAAGACCACTTTTCTTGTGAGAAATACCCTTGTGCTTTCGTTATTAGTGTGCTTTTCATCCTGCTCTTCTCACTTTGGTAATGAACGTGTAGGTGAAGACAGCAAAAGTATCTGCCATTAAATTGCTACTGCAAGGGGGAGTAGTCTTAGAAAGGGACTTTCAAACTTTTAAACCCCAAATGTTTGCACCAGATGCTTTTTCTTATTCTAACCTAGCCTGAAATATGTCCTAAGCTGAATGAACTTGTGCTAAGGCAAAAGGCACTACTTACAGCTTGTGTGGTTTTGAAACCATCATGAGCGTTGTCTCCTTTGGTGCAGAGTCCTACCTTGTACGTACACTCACACGTATGCACACACTGCTTTCCTCTAAAGAGACACTGGTTTCTGCAGCACAGCCCAGCTTTGAAAGCTGGGTGACAATGACATGGCTGGGTACATGAAGGGTAAGTGTATTAACACCATCACTTGATTGCTGGCAACCCAGAAACAACAAGCCAAAGGGACACACTTATTTTTGCCCCCCTGAGTTTTGCTGTTCCCAAATCTTTTCTGTCTGTCTGTCTGCCATATGTGGTGTGGACCTCATGTTTATTCAGACAGCCAAGAAGAGAGATCACATATTCTAGATGCTTGTCCTCTCCCAGGTAGATGCATAACATGTATATGCTACAAGAGGTAGAAGCAAACGATTACTGAGAAAATGATTTATGGTGACATCTCCTGAAAGCATGGTACAAAAGAATCAGTGGACAATTTTTATGTGAGCAAAAATATGTCAAATGCTTGTGAGAGGAACAGGAGAAAGCAGAGGGCTTTGACTTTTTGAAGTGCAGAGTTGCTTAGTAAATAACGCTTCTTTTAAACCTATAAAGCTGAAGTCTTACTTTCTCTTAAAAGATCCCTGTGGTTATGCCAGCCATGTTCGGCTGTTGGATATTAAATATTTACAAATAATGGGACAGGACTGCTGGGAGATGTTTCCATGAGTCTGAGCATCAGTCTGAGAGAATTGAAAGACAGCAACAGCTCACGCCTTGCCAACAGCAGCCAAAATTATCTATGTTACAAGGTCTTTTAAAAGTTTTCCAACCAATAAAAAATTGTTGAGAGCTTACAGACGTCTGCATAAACCAATCATTTAAACTACACCTTTTATATATATATACCTTATATCTAACAATAGGTGTTTGTTTCACATTGTTTGCTATTCAGGAACTTTTTATACTCTTCTATAAACAAAGCACAGAGCCTCATTATTAAAATTTTCTATTATCTCGCTTAACGTATTTTTCTACTTGCTAAGGCCTACTCTACACAGCACAAAAACACAGTCTTAGTGTTTTGTGTCCTTAATCTGGTATCTTTTTGACTCTAGGCCTTACTGCTATGCAAGCTTTCTGCTTTTTCTATTTCCCACACTCTATGAGCACTGTAGGAGCACCATCTTTAGTTACAGATGCCAGAGACAGACTCTTCTCTGCCTCCTCCTTCTCCTGCTGGCAGAGTTCCCAGATTGGACCTGTCTCCTACCGAGTTGTTCCCCTGCCTCAGCCAATGGTGTGCAAAGGCATCCCAGAGGACCTGACTCCCAAGGTGACAGAGCTCAGTGACAGACACTCAGCACGCAGTCTCCCAGCACCAGCAGGCGTGAGTGTGAGATTCCCCTTCACACTGTGCCAGCCACACACAGCTCCTGACACAAGCTGCAGGGAGGATGCCCTCCAGCTGCCTCGTTAGTGCTGGAGCCAGCCAAACCATTGAGTACTCATCTCAGCAATTTCTGTTCCTTGCAAGCTTAATCCTAAGGAACTGAACATTCTTTTTTTTTCCCCTACATGTCATATAATAAATGCAAATAAGTGATGTGCATGGGAGGAAGTGGGGTGAAGCAGAACTGTATGCATATTTGTACAATGCTTATTAAATCTGCTTAAGTTCTCTCCTATTTAGAATGATGTTGTTTGTGTCAGATCAACAGTATAAATATAAATCCTCCTCACTGATGCTGTGATTTGAGTCTTCAAGCAAGCCCTTTGAAGAACTTACATCCTGAGCACTCTTGGTTATATATCCATTACCTCTTACACCTTAATTTACACCCATAGTTTATACAGCAATAAGAACGTTTTATAATATGAAATCTACATCCTTGGGTAATCCACTAAAAACACTTATTTACAGTGAGAGCAATACAGATGGGGATTACTAATAGCTTCCCTTTCCCTAGTACTGCTGCAGGCAGCAAAACAATGGAATTAAATTTAGCTTTATGTGCTGTCTAATCAGATGATTCCAGGATTACTGACTCTCTCTGGCTGCTATGGCTATGAATACATAAAACTGGTCAGTTCTGCTGTATTGCATTTGTACTCCTGCCATTGAATTAGCTCAAGGCAAACTTTGTGAGGTGGGACTGCAAAGGGTTAGGAGTCAAAGGAAGGATGTTGGACAGCTGGGGTTGATTTGGATTGGTACAATTCCATTGGAGTCAATAAGACTGTCTGAGTAATGACTCGATACAAAATTTGGCCATAATATTTAGATCCAAGAAAAATGGTGTCCGCTGTTCTGTGGAGACAGAGCAGGGTCACATATTAGTTACTTTTTGGAACATTATCATTCTCTTTCTGGGAGAACTTTTGGCATGATATTATGTGTTAGTAGAACCAATCTGCTTTGTACAGATCCTATACCTGTAAGTAAAAGCAGTCACCTGTTTTATTGTAATTGCATACTGCACAATAGTTTCAATGAAAACTTTGCAAATCCAGTCCTTGGACTTAACGAATCAGGCACTGAATTCACTGAGGTGGGTGGTATAGGCATTTGGACAATTGTTTTGCAGAATGTGTCTCCAGTCTGTTTTGGAATCCTGTGGTGTGCTCAGCATGGTAGAGGAGTTGTATGTGGACAGCCTTGTGCTTCACAGTGATTTTGAAGAGAGGAAATCTGTCAAAATTTTAAATGACTTTATTTTAACTTTGCAGCTACCTGGCTGCAACTGCTCATCCCCAGCATTTTTTTCATTTCCGTGGGGTTTTAACATGGAAAATATTCTACAGTTCTGTTGTAGAATCCTGATTCTATGAGCACTGAAGTCCTCCTGCCTGAGCTGGCAATGGGAAGTGCTAAGGGGTAGTTTTCTTTTTTTTCTCTGTGTGCTTTTGGTCACTTGGGATTACGCGGAAGGCATTGACCTAATCATCAAAGACGCAGTCTTCAAGCCCTTCCTTAATTTCTGCTCATTACTTACTCAGGCAAGGATCCAGTTGACTTCCTTGAGTTCAGCCTCAGCAAAAAAACAAATTAAGGACTTGGCCTCAGGTCTGATGTCATACTCCATTTCCTTTCACTTTAACTCTTCCTTTTACCAGGTAGGTAATCTGAACTGGAGAGGGCAGAGAGGGGTTGTTTTGATCACAGATTCTCCAAGTTGCCAAGCATTCCTGATGTTTTTTTTTTTCCCAAAACACAGGGTAGATTTCAGGTCTTGAGATATCTCTGAGAAAATGCCAGTGGTGTCACTGGCATGTAAGAAACAAGTGGGGAAATTAGTACTAGTTTCTCTGAATACGCAGTATATAAGCAGTTGTTTGAACTGATTTCTCATAAAGGCTCTGATTACTCATAAATACTCTGCAGCCCTCTTTAGAGCTCTTTATCTTATCTGCTGCAGGTCATGATGGCATTTCCTGGCTCAAAGAGGACCCCAAAATGTCACAGGATAAGATGAGTGCTGTTTCCTGCCCTGGCACACCCAATGCTGCCTGCCATACCCCCAAGGGCAAGCATACTTCTCTCTCCATTCCATAGACATATGTATAGATATATATATATATATTTATACACGTAAACACAACATGCACATACATACGTATATGGTTTTTGTAGTAGACAAGAGATCACTTCTTTACCACTCTTTGTTGATTCAGTTTATTCCCCATTTGAGAATGAAATTGTAATGCAAATAAATTAATAATGTGGAGTCCCAATTCCATTTCCCCCCCTCTTTGTTGTCAGGGAGACTTAGCTGACTCCAAGTTTTCCATTTTGAGGTCAGGGGCTTAGGCATGAGCAAAGCCTCCCTCAGGGCTATGTTCTGTTCTTGCATATTTAGGCTCCAAAGAACAAGATAGAAAAAAACTTAAGTCTTCTAGATCTCCTACTCCCAACTACTTCATGAGTGCTCTGAAAGGGCCTTGCCCTTTCCAATTCAAGTTAGCATTTCAGATTCAAAAGGCTGGACAAATGCATGATTGTTTCATAGATATGTCTGCCTCAGTTGAATGTCATTACTGGAATGCTGTCAGAGTAGATATCCTGTAGTTTCTTTGAGACAGATGCATTCTGTCTGTGCCAAATATATTGGCAAACACACAAACACACACAAGTATACACTCACACCAATACATTTGTGGAGGGTTCCCAAGCAGCATAGCTGCATGCAAATATGAAAGATAGCTAGGGAAGCAGGGTCCTCAGTAATCCTGGGCAACCCCAGCAGATGATGTTATGTAGGTCCTGACAAAGAGTGGACGACAGTGAAGTTCTCTGGGTCCCTCTACAGAAGTGGCACTGGTCTCTGTGAGAAAATAGCTTACAGTTGTAGAGCTCAGTGAGTGAGGTTTGGAGCAATGCGAAACTTGCACCTTCCCTTCAGCTACTGGGTTTCAGAATGTTTTCAAGCTGAGTAAAATATTCACAGTCACAGACCTTTCAAGTTTCTTTTGTGCAAAAAGTGCTTTGGTAATTTCCAGTAGGAGTAAACCAAAATTTATGAAGAACAACCATGTGCTCTTAAATGAGTTGCTGCAGCTCTATTTTTGCATGCGTTTGAATTTTGATAGGAAGTGCTCTAAATGACCTTGGTTACCTCATTGGTATTTGCCACATGTTGGTTTTTTGCATCCTGTTTCACATTTTTCAGTCTTTAATTAACTTTACTGAGGGACCAAACATCACAGGCTTCCTCCCACCCCAACTGCCCCATATGTTATTTCATTATAACTCGATTTTTCACACCTCTTTCTTCCTTCAGCACAATCATCCATTTGGCTATTGGCTTGTCTTCTCTTTAAGCACTTTCCCCTGAGTACCTGCACGTTCCCTGGGTACGAAGAAAAGCAGCTCAAAGATTCTGAGCCTGCTCTGTGGTATATGGGCTCTGTCTTTCCTTCCAGTTTACAAGAAATGGTTCAGCAGAAGAGCTTCAGCTGGTCTGAGCTGTTGAAACTCCATTGTCCTTCAGTGGAGCTGCAGTGGTGTATATCAGCAGAAGACCTGGTGGCCTTTAGCTTCTGCTTGTTTCTTCAGCTACTAAATGATCAGGAGATCTGTGCTAGGACACAGATGAAACAAGGAGCATTATCTCTTTAGCAAAATTTCAGGATCCATTTTAATGAAACAGACTGGAACATCACTGAGTTACTGTCATTAGCCACTGTCAATTTGGAGCTCAATCCCACTCTTCCCCAGGTCAATTAGAGAAGTCTCCTTTAAACCAGGATCAGAATTTCCTGAGAATGGGAATATATACCAGTCTAATTCTTTAATCAGTCTTCAGCTCATGAATTCTAAGTAGTTTCAGTGATGTCAGTGGTAATGGTCAAGAACTCCATCTGCAATGAACACAGCTCCCACTAAATATGGGGATGGTTCACTGAAAAGCAATTAATCTTCCTCACCAGAATTTTGCCTTTAAGTAGATGACTCAGCTTTCCAACAGAATTTAAGAACCAGTTGTACAACTGTACAAACAGTAACTTTTATTTGTATTCAAAGGAAAACTCATACCTACTTAAACCTACTTAATCCATAGGTTTTTTGTAACATACTTTGTTCCTCAGGAAACCCTAACAAGGAAACAAATAGGCTACACAAATCATTTTTATGCTACTCATGTCCCTAACTAGGGATACATCTATTTATGTGTGTATATATATATTGGTGTATATATATTTAGTTATATTTATCTATTTATGTTTATGGATTGTGCATATGCACCACCCCACAGAGAAAGGAAATGGATGGATCACAGAAAAAGGAAGGCACAGCAATATATTTCCATCAGCAATATAATGTAGATTTAAAATATGTTGACTTCAGAGTGTTCTAGGAAAAAAAGGACAGGCCAGAACTTTGTGAATGCATGTGTTTAGAGAAAGTTAAAATTGTTATTTACTGCTAATACTTCGCAGCCAGTGAGGAAATACTGTATATTCCTTCTTTAGCTCCAACAAAGGCAAGAATGGCATAACCTAACTCCAGAGAGAAGGAACAGTTTATTGAAACAGCTTCTTTTGCTAAAGTGTCAGACCTCTGGCCATGAATTGTACTTACCAACTGGATCTTTCTTGCTGTTACCTTTGTGTAATGCTTTGTTGACTCTGACTGTGCTTGGGCATAAAAATTAGGAGGACATGGTTGTGGATAAGGTGGTTCTGTGCTGCATGCTGATCACCATTGTATCTAAACACTCATCTCTGCTCTTTAGCAAAGCGACTGACACAAGTGGCTGCAGCACCAAGTTAATCAAAAATCACAGGTTCTGTTGCCTTACCACAGGCAGTGGAAGACAGGAACAAATGCATTATTTTAACAACCTCAGGAATGCACAGCTTTGTTGTTTTGTTTTATCTTCTGTGCAAAAGAATATTTTTTTTTAAATTACTTGACCACAATTGAAACTAGACTTCTCTGTTCAGCTTTTTGCAAAGTATGTCTCATGAATAGTGCAGCATAGAGTCAGGATCAAGTGCTTTATCTCTGGGAATACTTTTAGAAACAACAACAAAAAAAAAGCACAAAAGTTTGTGGGTTCTTCAATTTGCTATCAGCATCCTGTAGAGCTATATTGCACTACCTTGTTTGCAGCAAACCATAGAACATTAGAAACACTCTGAGAAGGAAAGAGTTTTTAGTTTCTCAAACATCAGCGTTGCTTTGACTAAGCAGAGGCAGGGCTCCTTTCCTGTGGTTCTGTGCTGGAGTTCATATTTTATGGATTTACATTTAACATAAGCATTCTAGCCATGTTACAAAGGGAATTTTATACCACACATAGGTGGTTTAGTTTCTTTAAGAAGTATTTGCTTACTTAAAGAATTCCATGTTCAGTGCCTACTTTCCACTCCACATTCCTGGCTCTTAGTCTTGCAGACTTCATAGTTGAGCATCCCTGCCTTATCTTCTAGAGGTTTTTTTCAGTGGGAAGGGTAACCAGAGTGGCTATGTTTTTGTCTGAGGGAGAATATTCAGGTCCTTCTTCTTAGCTTTCGCTTGTTCTCTGCCTTAAAGTCAACACTTTGAAAAGTACAAGTGTTTCAGAATGTTGTTCAACATAATTGAGAAAAAAATATTTTGATATCTGAGGGTTTGGAGATTGCAGAGACCAGTGGCTAAGAGTTGCCAATAGCCCAGACCACTTAGCATGTATGTTTTAGGCCAAAAAAGGTGAAACTCCAATTAGGAAAACAAGGCTTGAATTTTCCAAGTTATCTAAATAACTGTAAGAACTAGAATGCTCAGCCTTAATGAGTATGGCAAATCAATTTCCACAAACCTCTGCTTTTACAGACAGTCCTGGTTACTAAATCCATACCCACAAGGTCTTTGTTATTTAAATCATAACTATCAAATTGTATTTCACTTTTTTGACAAAACCACAACAAAATACATGATCATAACAAAGGGAAAAGCAGGTGGAGAATGAAGATAGGGCTAATTTTTACCACCTGGAATCACAGAACACTTTCCTTATGCGATTTTTATGTGAGTCAGGGCCACTGAAGAAATAACAGTCCATAAAATTGAATCAACACTCATTAAATCCAGAAGGTGAAGTTAGTTTACATGTAAAACAATCTACAAAATCAATGACCTACACAGTTTCCTATGGCTGTTTATGTTAACTGCATTCATGGTTTGAGGAAAATTTATCTCTGGGTAGGTCAATATAATTTCCTAGAACTTAACTGAGCTACTCACACACTGAAATTGGCCTTTTATGTTTTGAATGTTAGTGGTTCAAACTATAGTTTGGAAAGTATTGGTAGCTACAACAAGGGTTTTCCATTTGCATGTTGCTGCTCTATCTCCTGGCTTACACAAGTGATAAGAATAGCATCTGATAAGACCCATCTGTGGCTCTGAGGTCTGAGCTTGCTGAGGAGTTGTAGTGCAGGAAAAGCCCCGGGGAGAGTTCTGGCTGACTCAGTCAGGAAATCGGCAGTGTGTGCTGCGATGTTAGTTCTGCATCCAGCACGTACACTCTGGACACCATCTATCCCCCCTGCAAGCCAGGAGCCTACATCCCCTGTACTGCAAGGTAGGGAAATCCCAAAGCTGTCCTCAGCTCATAGAGAAAATCCTCACAAGCTGGCAGAGGCTATTCAGCAGTTCAGCCTTAAACTTTCAGAGGGAAAGTAAAATCAGAGGATGAAATGGACTGTTTTGTAATAGTATGGCATACCAATATTTTTTAGAATATCATGCATTTATACTGGCATTTTTCAGATGCGGACTGCAGAAGAAAAATATATTAAAATGATGGTTCACTTTAATTTAGATTGAGCTTGTTCATTGACACATCTCTATATTTCCATTGTCACCACTGTGTAGTCTGGTGAGCTTCTAAATGCTTTCTGTGCCCTCTTTTCTTTTATCCCTCCTTAAGTGATCCAAAAAGCATCTGGGTAACAGTCTGTAGTGACCTGTGCAATAGCAAGGTATGTATATCTGTAATTTCATTATCTCTTCCTAAAGCAGAAATTACTACAAATCCCTCCACACCAATGGTTTAGATATCAGTATGGAACAAAAAGACGTGGGTCAAATTTTCCTTCACTTGGGAGGATTGTCTATAAAGAAGAAAGCCCTTTGAAGGAAATGAGCAAAATCATCAGCACTGGTGAATCTAGAGCATGCAAGCACATTCTATCAAGAAAACTTATTTTTAAAGATGAAATGCCCACCATTCATCAAAGCTGATGCCAATTAATCTAATCACAGCGTACAAAATACTTCAGTTGTTAACTGTATTGGCTCATATGATTATGTGTGATTAGTGTGATTATTTTCTGCTGCCTCAGCAATGTGGCAGAGTTTATGTATCCTTCACCAACTTGCTTCTCCTTTTCTTGCTTCTTACAAATTGTTTTAAACTAAAGTATTTCATTAGGTACCTTTCCTGCATAGGAATTAATGTGCAGTTGGAGCAGCTGAGGCAATAGAAAGAGAAGCAGGGCTCAACAAAGAGAATATTTTGCAACCCACAAGAAGCCTGTATTGACAGATTGCTCAGGGCTTTGGCCAACCAGATATGCTCCTTCTCTACTGCTCAATTATTCTTATGAAAATTTACTTTTTTATGTCAAAGAAAAATCACTTCATTCTGATTTATGGTTACTGTCTCTTATTCTGCCACTATTCACCTCAGCAAAGAGTCTGAGGCTCTGTAGGTCCTGGAGTTGTCAGGTTCCTGGGAAGCAATCCTATCTCCAGGTTGAATCAGCCCCAGTCCCTCAGCCTCTCCTCACAGGACAAGTGCTTTAGCCTTGGCCACCTCAGAGGCTCTCTGCTGAACTGCAGGCTATTGCCAACCTTCATGTACTGAGTGGCCAAGATATGAATTCAGTATTCCAAAGACAGCCAAACAAATGCCTAGTAAAAAGGAACAACTACTTCCCCCATTTGCTGGCTGTGTTCCTGACACAGCCCAGGGCATTCAGCCTTCATGCCTGCCAGGATCCTGCAGGCTCAGGTTCAACCAGGTGTGCCCCAGGACCTCAGTCCCTGCTCCACAGAGCTTCTCCCCAGCCAGGCAATCCCAACCTGTTTCCTGTTGGATGTTACTCTGTCCCAGACACAGGGCAGGGCAAGTGTCCTGACTGAATTTCATTATATTTACTGTCAGTTCATTTCTCCCATCTGGCTCCCTCTGAATGCAGCCCTGCCTTGAGCATATCAGCTGCATCCTTTCACATGCCTATCCCCTACAGGTTGTTGCAAACTTGATGAGGATAATTCTCTCTCCTTCTCCAGACCCAGGCCAGGGACCCTGAGCACAGTCTCTTGTAACCATTTACAAATGCTTTCATGGGACTTTTTTCCATCCATTCCTAATTACAAGCTAAAATTCTTGCAAGTATTGAACAAAAAAACCCTTGGACAGTAAATCTGTTCAACCATGATATTTTCAACAATCTTGTTGCAAGATGGTCTAAAGAAAATAAAATTAGCCTGCCAAGATATTTTGTAAGGCAATAGGAATTGATGGAGTAATTTTACACATTATTTTGGCATTTTCCTATCTGACAAATTTAAGGGGCTGGTGAGAAGTGACTTAGACTTCATTTATAGCTTAGCTTTAAAGTACCTCCAGAAGTACACTGGAGGAGTGTCAGCATGCACAAAGCTGAATTGAAGACAAAAAGGATAACATGCGAGTGGCAGGACACTGCTCGGGGAGAAAAAGTCACTCTGGTCTAATTGTATTATTGTTCATCTTTGAGCCCAACCCTCTGATGCTCATGTGGCCCTGACTTCAGAGATTGTTAGCAGGGTATTTAATTGGAAAAAAAGCAAAATAAGGGGCTCTTTAAAGTTGAGATCTTTTTACACTACTAAAACACATACATGCACACAAAGAGGCAAAATGCCAGAAATGTCGTATTTAAAGCACAAAAGATACAGAGCCAGAAATTCCCTGGCTTCGTTAGAGGTGTGAATATTGCTATGTAGTTTTTACTCTGAGTTTTGGCTTGGTTCTCAGTTGTCATCTTTATTCATAAGCTCAGAAATTCTGCTGAGTGTGTCAACTGCCTCTTTGCTGCTGTGGCCAAATCTGTTTTCGTCTGTTTTAGAATATTTCTTGCAGATCCTCCCTCTGGCCATACATTCTTGTTGATTTGTTGGCTTGATTTTGCTAAAAGGATGGGACAGGTAGACTTAAGAAGGTAAAGAAATTTCCTCTTAACCCTTCCATAGTTTTGTGTTTGCCATCTTGCATGCGTGATTAACAGCTTAGGTGATTTTAGTTTTTCTTTTTTTTTTAATAGATCCAGTGAGAATTTTGTGATTTTGTCCAACTACTCCCACTTGAGTGTCTGTCATCTTCAGTGCAGCTCTCTGGGTTTGTATTCCATGAGATAAAGTGCTGTCTTAGAGATACCTGGCTACCCTGAGTGGCTTGCTTTGGCACAGCTCAAATTCCAGGAGACACCAGCTTCAGAAATGGAAGTAGCAGAGCTGCATCAACCCAGCACTAAACCCCCTCCCTGCAAAGCTCACCACACTACCTAAATCTTTACAGCATCTTAGGTCACACCTTGTTTTTCTTCCTCTTGAATACATGATGTGGCTGCTTGATGTCTGAGCAGCATTCTTGAGCATCACTCCAGTGTGCCCCCATTAATTGTATGGATCTGGGAATTAATTCATGACCATTGTGATAAAGTTCCCCATTCCTAAAGCCCCTTTGCTTTTGGCTCAAATGAGTCAGTGTACTTAGGCAGCAGGATAGAGACACACTGGAGCCGTTTCCAAAGCAAAACAAGAACAGCTCTGTTATCTGTAGACTCGAATGGGAAAAGTACACCACCTCTTAGGGAGAGAGGTACTACACAGCATGGCAAAACCGCCTTTGAAGATGCTATCAGAACAAGTTCTTCAGCTTGTACACTCTGTCTACAAGCATAATAAAGATGGTTGAGGCCAGAGGACTCTCAAATCCTACCTGCAAAGATGGCTTATATTGCTGCCTTTGTCCTGCTGTTTTGGAGACTGTCATTGAATTTTGATATCCACCAGGGCAGAGGTAGCTCCAGGTCACAGCACCCAGACAGGGTCCAAGAGGCCTCTCTTGCTCTGAACACAACTGGTTTGTCTCCCAAACCATCCATGTGAGCCCATAGTATCCAAGCTGCTGTCAGTTCTGTTCTGGTGGTTCTTCCAAGTGAGTAGCCTTAGCCAATGTCAATAATTTCTGGATAATGTATATTTTTCCAGTTGTAGAGCAAGATGTAGCCATATGCAACTAAGCCATTTTTATTGTTTACCTAAGAAGGCTCAGCTTTGAGACAAAATCTTGGTCCCATGTTTATCCATATAAGGTGTGCGAGCTCCCAAGAAGTCTAGAGATTTTTTTGAAGACAAACACATGGCTGGTCTACGTTTACAGTGTTCATTAAAGTCAGTGGAGCTAATGTGATGCTTGCTAGCTCAGGATCAAGCCTCCAGAACTCAGTGGAGGATTTTACTAGAATTAGAAACACCAGGTGTGTTACTGATGTATCTCCAAGTTGCTTGTAGATAGGTGGCAGAAGTTAAAACATTCATGATTTAGAGTGTCTGAGCTTAAGGTCCAGATATCCACCATGATGTCAAAAGCAGGATAGGAGGAGGACAAAACTGGGGCATCCAGCGTGCTTATTGAAAAAGAAAATATTACCAAGGAAAAGATTCAGGGGAAAGTGCAAAAGTGAAACGTAGAAACGGCATAGGAATTTTGTGACCTTTGGTGTGAGAGAGACTTGTCTTTGAAACTAAGCATTTAGCTCTCTTAGCAAGTACAATGCTGCAGTGGCAGAAGCAGCCTCCAGTTTTAGCTGATTGTCACCTCTTTAAAAATGTTTAGAGTGAGCAGGAACAGTACTTCCTTAAATACTGCATAAGATACCATTTATCAAAAAGAAATAGGTGCCATTTGGCACCTGCTGTAATTGCTGTGATGGAAATAGTAATACATAAGTACCAGAAGAATGGGTGCCACATTTTTTAACAGCTCACAGCTATTTTATGTATTTCTAATGGCCAATGAATAAATGATGCAACATGCATTTTACATATCTGTGAAGTAATGAATCTGAGATTAAATCTTACATAATGATTTTTAGGTGCTAGATACATTTAATATACTGAAGGAAAAACTTTTTTGATGTGAAGCATGAATATAATTACAAGTATGTTGGAGAGTTTGTGGGAGTTCTTTCTCTACCTGTAGAAATTTTTGTGGCTCTAGCAGTTAGACCCACCATAATACATGAAGAGCAGACCCACAGACCTCACCCCAGCACTTAGGTCATTTTTTAAACCTCCAGCCTTTAAAATCAAGTGCTAAATGTTCTTGTTTTAACTGATCCTGCCCCTGCTTGCTACTATAGTCTTCAACATGAGCCACTAAAAGATGCAAGAACACAGCTGAGCATAAATGAGTGGTGAGGAATTTAAAAATTAATAATAATGAAAAAATTACATTACCTTCTTCCTGCAAAAGAATCCCCCTCTCTTATTCAGTTAAAAGTGTTTTTCAAAGAGTAAGAAAAAAAATTATTTTTTCTTCCAAACAAAATGTCTGATGTTTTTTTTTACTAACTAGAAGGAAATGAGATAATCTTTAAATAATGGAATTTTTTAGTCATTTTTTGACTCTTAAGGAAAAAATAAATTGTCTGCCAGGCAGGCGAATCTTTCATCAAAGAATTTCAGATGTGATTTTTTTTTTCTTAATGTAATAAGACACTATGCATTTTGTCCTCAGTTCTCTGGAAGAGATCTCAAAGAAGCAATTAATATCAAACTGAATGACTGGCCAACCATCTGCCAATTCCAGCACATTCAATACAACTGATGCTTTATTCAAATACAGAGTACAGACTCTGCCACCAGAAGAATTGATTTCGGTCAGATGGGAAGGGAAGAATAATATGTAATTATACATACAGTGAGACCTGCTCATAGAAGACTTTGATGCAGCAAAAGTGTTTTTCTGCTACAGTAAAGGAGAAAAGATAACAGGAAACTTTCAGTATATTGCAACATGTAAGATTCAAGGCAAGTCATACTGAATCTTTACTTGTCATGAAGTTGTCTGTTGAAGGGGAGGAGTTGCCTCATTACAGAAGGTTTTGCTATTTAAACCCCCATATTCAGAGATGTTAAAAGGATTAAATGCTGAAATCTGATTTATTTTGGTGGACTTGGGCAACATAATCCTCAGGCAAACATTTCACTCTCATGTTTTGACATCACAGAAGGCAGCTGCAGGAACAGGAAGCCATCCAACAAAGGGAGAGGAAATCCTGGGTTGTTTGGTTCAATAGAATTTAAATGAAGAAGAGATTATACTGAATAAGGAATCAAAGCTTGCAGAAGACATTTTGTGTCAGCTTCTGACCACTGATTTGGTGACAGCCTATAAATCAAGTCCGAAGTCAGCTGGAAAGACATGTGAGGTTTTCTACAACCTTGGGATTCTGGGTCTGCACTATATTTTTCCTCAGTTGATTTGCCTAGCTGTGGAGGGATGTGTTAGAACCTTTTCTGGAAACAAGGAGACAAAACCCTCACAGGTGTTAGCATTTCTGCATATACACAGAAAATATCCTCAAGTCACTCTGCAGGATGTGAGGGGAAGTTAGAGGAAACATGATTTCTCAAAGTAGGATTTTTGTGGCTGCTTGTACAGATCCTAGGTTTTCATAGAGAAAAAAAATTGTAACAGTGATCAAAATTTAAAAGGTAACAGTGATCAAAATGAAAAAGAATAGTTCAGAGAACACCCACCTTTTCCTTTCTTTTTAAATTTTTTTCTCCATTGAAATAATGCTACTCTGCTACGTGACATGGACAGAAATCAGGAAGAGTCATATCAACCAGGCTTATCTATACAGCATGGAGTACTGAAAACAGGCAAGAAGCACTCAAACTTTCACAGAAGTGAAAGTGCTAGCTTATTTATTCTTGAGACTCTTAGAACCTCTGCTTTGATATTGCACAGAGTCAGTCATTCAGAAGAAGTGGATTGTGAGTCACCAACAGCTCTATGATATCATTAAGTTGCAACTCAGGACATTTATGAGAAAACTTTGAAAACAGAACTTGCTTCTTGACCCAAACACTTGGGCCTTAGGATTAGCTAAGTACTTTTATGATTCACCTATTGATTCCTATGTGAAGCACCTATAGGAAACACACAGTCTGCACAGTTCAGATATCATAGTTAGTGCTTTCTCCTGAAAAATACTTCTGAGCTCAGCTATTCACACAGTGCATCCTTTGCCTTCAGTAAAAATTGGAACTAATTAGCAGCATGTGAAAATAATTGCTGACAATTAAATCCCTGTTCATATAGCCAGGCCCATTATAAAGACAGTATAGTAGGTTTCCTGTGGTTGTCTATAGGAAACTTCTGCATTCATTTTTAATTACCTAGTAGTGCTTAAATCAGACCTTTGCCTGTTATGCTTTGTATTTCACAGGTCAGTGGGGATTTGTTTGTTTCTTTATTTAAAATAAGGAAAATTAATTTACTTTAATTTTCAATCTCATTGAGTTAATTTGGTGTGAAGGAAGGAAACCTTCTGCTTATAAGGAAACATTAACTGCTTTTATGTAATTTGACACTCTTGCTCTGCATCTGCCATCTCTTAAAATATTGCTGCTGACATTTGTCACCCTAGTGAGTGCAAGGAAGTGAAATCTAGTGAACTTAAAATAATTCAGATTCTTTAGCAAAAATTATGCCTGCTGCTATTTTCTGCCACTACTGGGGAAAAGGGTAGAAGACCTCTAGCCTGGAGTCAAGCTTGTCTACAGCCAAACTTTCTTCTTGTTAGAGGTTCCCCCTCTGTGCATTCCATCAAACTGCACCTCCAAACTGGCCTGCAGATAATGACACCGTGGGAAAGTTGATTGGAGTTCTGGACATTAAACTTTTCTAACCTTTGTGTGCAGCTGCTAGAGAGAGGAGCTCTGCTTTGCCTCCCTCAGCCCCTTCCAGGGGCAGCTGTGTGTGCTGTGCTTCACGACCTTGCTGTCCTGGCAGAGCCATCCCATAGCTGTGATGACCGCTCACAGGTGTTGAGGTAATTCTGTTTCCCTGTAGTCCTAGATACCATTTCCTTCTTCCTGTTGTTGAGCATTTTATCTCAACAACATAGAGCATAAAGAAAGACAGAGTTTTAGCCCAGTGTGCTGGTTCTTTAGGCTGCCTTGCTCGGTTCTGCTCCGATGTTGAGACCTGTCTTGGCTGAAGGACAGCATCTGTCCAAGCCAGTCCACAGCACTTTCATCCTGTCACCCCAGATGGATTGGCTGTCTTGGAGGGAAAAGAGCACAGGCACATCTTCTGGCTACTTTCACCTATACTAAGAAGTGAGCTGAAATGCAAACTGTTTCTCTGCAGCAGTTTCTTTTCAGCAGCAGAGAGTTCTATGAAGAGTTACTGATTGTGGCTGCCTGCTGAGAGCCTGCGTATATGCAGCTATCTCCCGACAGATTTCTGCCCTAAAAAGTATCTTTTCCATTTCATTCTTTTCATCGTTGTGCCACCTAACATGAAAGTAGAAAGGACAAAAGTAATTCTTTTTAAAGACATTTCTTACTGCAGATGTGAAATTCTTAGTGGCCCTTGCAAGTTAATACACATTCAATTAAAATACATGATCAGACCATCGGACCCTGAGTATCCCAGGAACAGATGGTGTATTGACTGCTAAGGGCTAATCTTCATTTAAGGTACTCTGATTGCAACTGAATCTGATGAAAAGGTATGATTCTCAAACCCCCTGCTGCTTAAAATGCTGTTTTATTCCTGCTACTATATTTCTTTTTCTTTTTTTCGGGATTGGGAAAATTAAAAGATGAATGAGATCTCAAAATTGAAAGACAACGTGTAGCCTCATGAAAATTAGATTTTTATTTCTTCCTGATAGCACTAAAGTTAAAAATTATTAACCTCGTATTCCAATTCCCTTCTCTGGGTTTCCAAATCTGTGTTATTTCTTATGAGTCTTTGTTTAATAAAATATGAAAATCCTGTAACTCCTTCATCTACAGTGATGCTTAGTATTTTCTAATAATAAAAATAGAAACCATTTTTACAAGATGAATAGCTAGATACCTCTATATTCATGCAAACCAAATTACATTATATATTTCTTAGAGCTGTGA
This sequence comes from Phylloscopus trochilus trochilus, assembly GCA_016584745.2. Lineage (NCBI taxonomy): Eukaryota > Metazoa > Chordata > Aves > Passeriformes > Phylloscopidae > Phylloscopus > Phylloscopus trochilus. The sequence continues at coordinate 40,960,072 of WQNJ02000546.1, forward strand.
GCTGTATGACATAAATTTTTACTTTAAAAATATACAATTTACTTTAAAAATATGATCATTAACAATGGTATTTATTTTTACTTAACAATTGTATTTAAGTAACACTCTGACTACTACTTCCTTTCATGGACTTTTCCTCAGGATGCATTCTTATATTAGTATTTTCCGTACCTATACAGTAGGTCTGCAAAAGTTTTTAATGGTTTTTAAATCCCTTTTTAGTCCTTTGATTTTACTTTTTTCTCTAATTTTTAACTAAGTATTTTAAGTGGAGATTTTAAATATTTCTGATGCTTCTGCAAGGATTTGATCAAAAGTTTTTGCCAAACTTTGTGACTAGTAGAATAGTTTCAGTAATGTCATTGCTATTTTTCTTTGATAAATTAATTTTTCACAAGAAATAAAAATTATCTCATTCTTGGTGCTGTTCTGTGCAGGGCCAGAAGCTGGGCTTTGATGATTGTTGTAGGTCCCTTCCAACTCAAAATATTCTATTATTCTGTGATAAAAAAAGATGTTTCCTAGTTCTTTACAAAGACTTCTTTGTATTTAATACAACAGAAATGCAGAGAATGACTTGGGTGAACTTGGTGATTCTGAATGTTCACTAACAAGAGAACATAAAAACCAGAGTTGTTTCTGTGGTTTATATGTAAAATGGATCTCTAGGTTACAATGAGAAAATAATAGCAATATTATTTCATCACAAAAGGAAATACCACTGTAGGAAATGAGAAACCATGCAGACAAATGATAAAGTCAGTGCAGTTTTGCTCTAATGGAATTGTGAGGCTGCATACATTTTGAAACATTACTTTTTTATTTAATTGAATGTTGAAGTTACTGTTTCACAGTCAATACCACAGAAATGACTGTACAGGCTGTATCTGTATATGATTTGAAAATGCAAACATTTACCACTTTTCAGGCTTGAAAAAAACAATGAAAAAAAATTCAGGTGTCTTCCAAAGAAATATGTAAATGTGAAAACTGTAATACAACCTCTTTTCTGGTCCAGACTAACTGTAAAATTAAAAAAAAAAAATAATTATGGCTGCACCTTCCAGTTAAGTACAGTTGCGTTCAGTCTCTTCTGTATTTAGGTCAATAGCATCTGAGAAATGGGGGGAGAATAAAAGGCAAGTAAAATTGCCCTTCAGTCTTACCTCAGAACCCTTAGTCCATGTCTGAAACTGCCTGCTGCTCTAGTAGCATTGTCAGGACCTCATGCAGTACTTGGCACTAGAGTAGCTTAGTTTGGGTTGCAGTTTCCAGGGGTTTGCTGTAACAGTTGTGAAAAGCAGTGCTCGGACTCATCTATCTTAGAGGTCTTTTCCCACCACAATGGTTCTGTGATTCTATAAAAGATCCTTGTTGACAGCTCTGTACAGTGAATTCTTTTGTTAATTGCTCCACAGAAAATGTGCAGCAGCTGATGGAGGTCTCTGCACTTCAGAACCACCAACCTGCAGAACTGCCTGGGGGAGTAGGAGGAAGAATCTCATTTCTCTGCCTGTACCACTGCTGGGATTAAAGGTATTGACAGTCACCCTTGTGTAAAGGCCTTCTGTGCACATAAAAGAAGAGCAGAGCGCTGAAGCAAAGGTACCAGGAATGACGCCTTAGCAAAGGTGCTTTTTAATGGAAAGCAGTTTGACATCAGTGTGAGCAGCAGTAAATTGCGACACAACGCCCTGCAAGAATGTTAGAGTTAGCAGAAAGGTATTTATACATGGATTTTTTTAAAGCCTGGGGAATTCCGAGTTAAGATTAAATTCACAAGTTATCAAACACCTGAAAGTTTGCAAATTCGTAGTTAGGGTCCATAAATTTACATGGCTTGCTCCCATGGATGGTAGCTGTCTGCCCAAATTCTCTCTTCTCTCTCTTGTAGTAAATAGTGGGGGTTTGATGAAGCATTTTTAAAATGCTTTAAGAAGTCATCAAATTTGAAAACATTTTACTTTTCTTGCACAGAAAATTTAGGAAGGGATCAAAGTATGTGTATGGTTTTGGTTTTTGCTGTTCCTTCTCTGTCGCTGAGTTGTTGATGAGTTAATATTAGAATATCAGGATGGATTGCTGGGAAATCACTAATAATCTCTGGATGTCTGAGCTAAACTCTCACTAATATGTCCATTGAATCATGATATATCTTGCTTTTTTGTCATGTTTTTGCCATGAGAGGGCAAAAACTGTTGTGGGGTTTTGGTTTTGTCTCATAAATGATGAAAAATCTGCAAAAAAAATCTAGAATTCCTGGAAGGTTCAGAATATTGTAATGATTATTACATTCTCTTTTCTACAAAAGAACAAGCTGAGGGGAAATTATATCTTAGTCCTTGCTTTGAAACTTGACTTCTGGATGTGAGGGCATTGGGAGGGGCAAACTTTAGAATTAGTATAAAATTGCTGATAACTGTGAAATCTGTCAATGATGCATCATTAATATGTGGTGTTGAGGAGTATATAGGAATGAGGAATCTATTATGTGTGTTGAAAAGACAACTGTTATCCTTTCATAAATATTTCATGCAGTTTAGTGGTGAGCTTTTCAGCTCCCATATCTGTGTGTTATAGGAGAGTTACTAAGCCTGTATCTTTTGTACAAATCCCAGAGTAACAGAGGCGCTGCAGAGTTCAGAGCAGAGCTTCCAGAAGCTTAACCAATGTCAGACTTCACTGATGCCCTTTCCAGTCATGTGCATCCTGCTAACTTTGCTTCTGAATACAAGTCAAATATAGCTGTCTGTTGAAGTAATGCAGAAATACATTACCAGTGTTTGTTTTTAATTCTCCTTGTGACCTGGACAGCTTATGAACAAATTTGGAAGCCTAATTAAAATAATGCATTGAAAGCTGTCACTGGGTTGGAACAGAGTGAAGAAGTAGTGACACTTTTTTTTTTTAAATTTAAAAACAAAGAAAGTTTGGAATCAGAGAGAAAAACAAAACCTTCTTTATTTGATGGCTCTTGGGGATTAAAATGAGCAGACATTGCGGAGATGTTTGGAGAAGTCTCAGTTTTTCCATTCCTTATCCTTGTGTATTGCAGATGCTGTTACAAGAGAACCACAGGTAGCATTGGCTCTATGAAACAAATGGCTGGCAGTTTTTCAGGCTCGCAGCAGAGAATCGCTTGCACGGCTCTTGGCCGGTGAGGACGACTAAAATGTTTTCAGTAGCTCACAGAGACAGCACTGTTTTGATTTAAAATCAGCACAGAGTATGCCATTCCCTACTTATCTACAACAAGCATCTGTTTAAAGATTGCATTACTTTCTGTAGAGCTGCAAAAATGTGTTGACACGTTGTAGGTTGAAGGGAGATGGATCTCACAGTATAATCACACGGGATACACTCCCACTGGAGCCAAAAGCAAAGCTTGCTGTGACTTCATACAGTTCAAGGATTCAGCCCCAGCTTCTGAAACAAATACAGTGAAAAGACAAGGCAGAGAATAAAAGGGCTGTAGTAGCTGAGCACTGAGTCAAGTACAGACAGTCAATCTCTGACCCTGGCTAGACAGTAGTTCTTAAGTGGGTTAAGACCAACAGGTTTCCACTCTTTCTGAGGAAAAGGAAATATGAATGTCAGAGTTTAGCTCTGTAGTCTCCATAGTGATGTGAAAGCAGGTACATCACGAGCAGTTTATTTGCAGAGGACCTCTGCAAACTATGATGCCCCACAACAACCAGCCTCTTGTAATTTTCTCACAGATGTGTCTACATATTCAGACTTCATTTTTTCTGAAACAAGGATTTTGTATTTAGCGTCATCAAAATAATGTGCAGAAACATGCATTTCATTCCATGCTGAGGAAGGAAATGTTCAGTGTGTTTCTGTAACATCCAAGATTAACTATTGTCTTCTACTGGAGTTATAAACACCAATTAAGGTTTTCCATTGTCTGATACTAGGATCTCCCATGTTTATCTTTCTGCAGATGTATTGCAGTGCTTCTGTGATACTGTGATTGTGCTTCTCTTGTGATACTTTAACAGAATTAAGGCTTTGGATTGATTAAAAGTAATCTTGAGGAAAAATTTAATAGCCCCCCTTTTTTTTTTTTCTTTTTTCTCTTAAAGCAGTAGGTTAAATTTAATGGCAATTAAGAGCTTGGTGTTTCATACATGGTGTTGTGTTAAGGTAATTGCTATGTGTTACTCCTGTAGAATAACACATAGCAATTGTCTTATATTTCCTTATTTCCTTGTCCATTGTCTTGTATTTCCTTATTTCATCAGCTTAATATTTTACATTTCTTTTGTTTTTATAACCTTGCTTACCAGAAGATAACTGGGAATGCAGGGAAAGTTTTTCAGCAAAACTGTGTCCATGTCTTTTGGAGGGTTGTAGGAATGTTGGACAGATTTAGTAGTGCCTTTCAATCAATGTAGACATAATCTTCTTAGTGTGATCCAATTTGATTATGTGCATTTGTATTCTTGTGTGCTTTGAGAATACCTGTAGAGGTGCTTCTGTAGGAGGTAAAGGTAAGCAGCAATGAGCCCTTTGTGAAGAGCCCATGTAATTTACATGGATTAGTTTAAATAGGGAGCTCCCACCAGATACTACATGTCAGCTGTAGTTTGTTTCATAAATATTCATGGAACAGAGATAATAGAAAGGAAATCTCCCATGTTTTTCTTTCTTTAGTCTTTACGAGTAAAGACCTTGAAAGTAAAATCTATAAAAAATTGCACTGTACCCTTTTTCCAATTCAAAACTGAATAATTTGTTCTTCTTCCTGCCAGGCCTAGATAAGCTCTCTAGTCATGTGTTATCTCTTGAATCGAATTCCATGTGAGCAGTAAGACTCTCTTGTCATTTTCCTCTTGTGTCTGAGGGTCTGTGAAGGCTGATGCAATTTAAGGAGGAGGGCTGACAAAGTAGTACCTGCTGGTAGCTTTGTAGGGTGCTGCACCTCCCTGCCTCAGACATCAGTGTCCCACCCAGGAACTGTTTCACTTGTGATTCCCCTCTTGTTGGGGGGATGTTGGAGGTAGTGGCTGCTCCTCGGGGTTCAGTGCCTCCAGTGTGGCACATTTGGCCTGCTGTTGTGAAAGAGAGAGAGCTGTGGTTGGTGGCATTCACAGGTGAAGTCATTTCCCTGGTGATCGTGATCCCAGTCATGGGTTCTGAAATGCCTGACACAAATTAAGTATCCATTTTCCTCTACAGCAAACAAGACATTTTTCCTCCATGCTTGATAGAGAGGAACATAATTGAGAGAGATTAGCATATTTATTGACTGAAGTAACAGAAATTTGGAGGGGGAGGGGCAGGGGGAAATGTGAATAACAGTAAATTACTACTTTATTGACTGAAAATTGATGTAAGAATATACCTTGATTTTGTTAAGGCTTGTAAAATAGCAGATGCTCTTTGAGGGTGCCATAAATGTTTTGTGAGACTTGCTTGTTCTGATCAAGCAGTACAGACGTGAGAAAAGCAGACCATGTCCATCAGAAAGACAAAAGAAAAAGAAAGGAGGCCTTCCCACTGTTAAGTTCACCATATTCGGTTCCTTGAGGCTTGTTTCATATCAATTTGGGGATTCCACTCCTAATGTGTCTGCCATGACTAATCACATAATTTAAAGTTTTAAACCACTTGGGATGTGGAATACCAAAGCTCTTACAAAAGGATGACCAGCAAAATATTAAACCCATCTTAATTACATTGTTTGAATCAAAACCGCTTGCATGCAAGCATTAGCTGCATAACACAGCAAACTGCTGCTCTCTTTAAGTGTTAAACCAACCCTAGGAAATACTGTACTGTTATGAGATTTTGTGATTTATATCAGCTATTAAGAAATATTAAAAGTCTTCAACTATGCAGAAGTGCAATATAGCTCGAGGGGATCTGGAGATGCTTGTACTGTGAAGTGATCCCTTATGAGAAAAGATCTTCTTTCCTTGACAGCTGCATTGTTCACCCCATGATATGCTTCCAAAATATTTCAAGTTTTGGATTAGCTGTGCTGTTTTAATTACGAAATACAGGCTTTTTTAATCAACCATGCTTCTAATGCCTGAGGAATTTGCCCGATCCTCTGGTAAATGTTAAGTCTTTGTTAGCAAGAGGCATTTGAAGAATAGCTCAGTAGTCTGAAGGCTAAAGAAAATCCATATAAAACAAAGATATATTTTCATTTTTCTAGTCCTGTATATGAAAAAAAATGCTGATATGCTATAAAATATGTAGCCTTCTGCTATTTTTCTAACCCTTGGGGAATGCAGTGCAGAATGGACACTTGTTCACTAACTAAAATTTCTTTTCAGCCTCACAAAGGCTTGGTTTCCCAGCTTGATGAAAACATTCTTAGGAGTTTATATATAGCACTGACTCTTTGAGCAGTATTGTTTAGTGACAATAATAACATTATTGTTTTAGTTTTTCAAAAGCTCCCTTCACAGCAGTAGTTGAATAGTTGCAGACTAAATTCCACAGTATGCTCCTATGTGTTATACCATTTTCTTCTGTACCCACAATCATAGAAGCTGCAGGTGTTTGCTTCTCTCTCACCAAATATTTTATATTGTTTCGTAATGTCTATGGGCATAAAAATATTACTGCATGAACCACACCTTAACAAAATGTGAGTACAACTCCATGATTTGTAAAATAGAATGAAATCAGTGATTTTTGGAGCAAGTCCCAGCTGGTATCAGTTAAACCAGATTTGTTGAAGTATTTTTTTTTTCCCAAATGCCCCTATATAGTTTAAGGGATATATTTTGGCACAGTCATTTTATCCTCACTCAGGATTTGTCTGCCTAGAGAATTTGACAGCCTTTCCAGTGATATGAAGTCAATACAGAGGTTGAGCACTTTTTTGCCCACCCTGTCAGGATGCTTTCATTTAGAAGTAGAGCTTTTTTCACTGCAGTTTGCACAATAGAATATTTGAAGTGCTTTTAAGGATTTTTTTTCCCAACTTCAAACATTAAGCCTAAGCTTCCAGAGTGCCTCTAGACAGATAAGAGAAAAGAGTCCTTGACTTGCTCAGGCAGTTTAACTGCATATTTGCTTGGTATATATTTGTGGTAACAGAGCTCATTCATGTAAAAGTAATTTATAAATCAGGGGATCTCTTGGTTTCTAATTTACTGTTCAGCACCCATTCTTGTAAAACTGCCATTTTGCTTAGCCAGCGCTGTGAGAAAACACCATTGCCCAAATCCTAATTTTACATTATGGTCACAGATGTAGCATAACCTCATGTAATTGAGACAATCCCTTGTGACATGCTATAATACAATATAATAGGCCAGCTGGTAAAAGTGGAATGATGAAGAAACGTAAGTAACTGTTGATGTCAAGATAGGGCTGATGTGAATGTTGTGCTCTGGCCAAATCCCAAATTAGAGCAGAAAACAGTCAACTAAGATAGGTATGGTTTGAAGCAGCATTCAAAATGTTAGAATGCTATTGCAGTGTCCAAAAAGCTCACTAATTCACTTACTTTCAGAGGAACTGAGGATTATCATCACCTCTGAAAGAGGCCCCTTCCTGAAGAATATATCAGGGTGAAGTCAGAATGCATGAGAAAAAGTACTTTGCAGAAATCCCTCAGCAAGAACAGTGGTGCAATTTGTGTCAGTCATAGCCATACTTTTACTATGTATTTGGTAAAACTCGGGCTGTTGAGGGTGCAGGCACATTACAGCATTGTTACAGCATTGCTCCAGGAACATTCAGGCAAATCATATCATTAGAAAGTAAGCTGTACCTGTTTGTGCTCAAAGATACAGGATGTGCATGGGCTGAAAAATCACTATGAGATGCTTATTGCACTTGACTTCTTGGGAGCAGAGGTATACTTGTATGTACAGACAGTCAAAATTCCAGTTTTTATAAATGCTGACTTGAGAAAAAAAAAAAATGGAGTTTCTTGTCCAGAATATTCCTGAAAGAAGAAGAGAAGAGTTTGTTATCTAGAAAAATAAATGTTTTAGGAAAACTTTAAAAGAAAGAACCATGCCTCATAAAAAGCAGATTCTTTTCCCGTTCCCCCCCTCCCGCCCCTATTTGCAAATATTTCTGGTTAATTAAAAATTTACTTTTTTATTTTTCTTTTGGGTTTTTTGATGTTCAGGCTTGAAACACACCAAGTCCTTTGCCTGCTGTACTGATAATTTTGCCAACACTGCAGTTAGAGCAGCCCCTTGGGGACAGTGATTTCTGCTGGTTTTTTACTCAGTGTTTAGAAACAACCCTGACACCCAAAATGTTTGATGTTTTGCAGCTTCTTTGGACTCACTCCTGTGCTAGTCTTCTAAGGGAGTGGCTTGGGGTTTCACATTCAAGCATCAATCTTGCAATATGAAAAATTCTCTAAGAGGCTAGTAAGCTTCTTTCACATTGTTGAACAAGTTCAAAATCTGACCCATAATGTTTGATGGTATTTTGAGTATGAATGTGGTCAGGAATATTCCTCAGGGTTTAGGATTTTTTTGCTTTGTGTTCAACAAACACAAGCTCTATCCCTTCAGCACTCATTTTGTTCAAATTATTGAAGGTTAGATGGTTTCTAGTTTGGTACCAAATAGATCTTGTCAGTGGAAACAACCAAGTGCTTAACATGGTCAAATAGACTCTAGCTGCAAGAGAGAAAGTTTTGTAAGCATTGAAAAATTGAAACTCTTATTCAGTTATAACATACCTAAAGCACAACTGAGATAAATTTGCCACATCCCTCTATTTTCAAGTGGAATGAGATGGCCAGCAAAGGACAGAAATATCTTTAAAAGGGGATGTTGGAACATCTTCCAAATGAAGGAGACAAGTTATTGGTCAGGCACCCAAAGCTGTGTTTTTGTGTTGGGAAGGGAGAATACAAAGGCACCTGAGAGGAAAGAGCAGTCTCCAACTGTTAAAATGCTGAACATGATTTCAGCCTCTGTTCATGTCAGCCATAACCAAGAAAGTTGTTCTTGGTCACTTCTGTAGAGCAGACAAAGAGGAAAATGGAAGGAGATGTTGTCAAAGTACAAAAATATGAAGAAGAATGTGTGTTCTTTTCCCTAACTGTCACAAAAAATCAAAAATTTCTGGAAGTCCAGGAACAGACTGAGATGGGAAGGGGAAGGAAGAAGGCAATAGCACGTGTATTTTAAAGAAAATTGAGATATTGAAGACAAGGTAATTTGAGAAAATTCAATTGCATTTGATGTCAAAATCTTGATTTGCATTTTTTCATGGCCATCAAGCAAATGCTTAGTCTTCCTTAGCTGAGAGCTATAAAAGCCATTCAAGTTTATGAGCTGAGACAAAAAAAGAATCAAGATAGAAAATAAAAAACTTTTCCCTTAAATTTTCATATTGTCCACATGTGACCTAGTGTAAATCCTCAGTGAATACTGATTTGAAGTACAGTGTGGTAGAGAAATGAACAAAACTAAATACAATAATTCTCTCGTTCCAAACACATGCCTATAAGGGAAAAATCACTCAACTTAAACAACTCATTACTTTTTCTGTGTAATTGAAGAAATATTTACCTACCTCAAAGGAATTTGTGGGTTGGATCCTGACTCTGGTTTTATAGTCACATAAATGGAAATTTTAGCAATGAACATTTTGTCTGGTAAAAAGACAGATTTAAAAAGAGTCTTTTTTCAAAAGAGTTTTTTGCAGGTGCAAAGCAGTAAGCATTAGTATTTCCTTAATAAAATTTGACACCACATAAAATTGTAAATAGTTGCCCATCTTTTCAGATTCCAAAGCCGCTGTTTACAATGATGATACAAATAAAAACTGGTTTATTTTGTGTCATGTTTAGACTGTTAGCTCCACATGGAAATTTTAAGAAAGTATAACCTTAGTGTAGCTGTATTTTCACTACCTTGACAACAGTGCCAGGATTTGAGAAGAAATCCAAAGTAAAGATATCAAAACTAAAGCTTTCATTCAAATCAGAATTAGTGTGATGAAGTTCTGAGTTTCTTATCCTCTGAAATTTGATGTCAGAAGTACTGCTGACTTGAAGGTGCTTCAAACATCTGTCCATGTAAATTAGAAAAAAATCATAATTCATCCCACCCTCAAGCTTTAGTAGTCAAAACTATCACATCCTTGTCCATTTGCTTCTTCCTCTCTTTCCTGCAAACCTTTACCCTTCCTGGTCTTTGTCACAGGCCATGCTTGCTTTGTTGTACTTTTAGACATTTAGGATGGGATAAACAGAGCTGCTCTGTACTTGGAGTAGTTAGTTGTGTGCCCTGAGATTGTTGGCTTCAGATATATGGAATCATGGAATCATAGAATCAAGAACGGTTTGGATTGGAAAGGACTTTAAAATCATCTAGCTCCAAGCTCCCTGCTATAGACAGGAACACCTCCCACTAGATCAGGTGACTCAAATCTCCATCCAGCCTGACCCTGAATACCTCCAGGAATGGAATGCTCTGCCTTGAAGATTACTTTTTGCTGTTTCATAAAGAGCTTTCCCCTGATGTCTTGGTATATTTCCTTTTCGTGAAAAAGTTAAAAATTGAAATTTAAAATGCTTCCTTGCCCCAGATTTATGCCACTGGCAAAGGAAGGAAGACTCTCGGTAACCTTGATGATGTTCTCAGTCAGACTTTTGAGCAAATCCAAACAAAATCACATAGGTCTCAACATAAAAAGCTTTTCAATATTGCAAATTCCCTCACAGGCCCGGTGCTAAAGTAAATTATTTAATTGCTTTGCACATTATAAATTCTTGGGAAGGATATTTGCAAGAGTTCCTAAGTTCTGATGTATTTAGTAGCACCAATCATGACCATAGCTCCCTTCCCTACATTTATCCCCTAAAATATAATCTAGTGCTACCAAACTTTTCTGTGCCAGCAGTTCTGTTACCATAGTGGTACAAACAGCTGGGCTGTAGCTTCAAGGAGGCCAAGACTCCACTCTAAAAATTTTCTTAATTAAGAAGTCCAAAATGCAGATGAACATAGCAGAATCTCTTGCTTCCATAAACAGTGTAAATGCAGCTGATGGTTGCTTCACTTTCTGAGTTTTTAATATTTTACACCAGTGAACTTGATTGGAGATGTGAAAGCTTCAGCACCTTTGAAACAACTGCAGTTTGTCCTTACATCAAAAGATAAAAATATTCTGCTGTAAATATCTAATTCTTGTCAGTTACAGTAAAATTGGTGCCAAATTTAGGGATTCTGGATTTCAGGTTACTTTAAATAAATAAATTTAAAAAATCTGATAAAGTTACATTAGCTGTAACTTTTCTAGCATCAAAATAAACATACTTGAGTGGCACAAAGTGACACATCTTCCTTTAAAAGGTTTTTCTGGAATTCACCTCCTGTTCGCACAGTCTGCCACACAACAGACTCTTCCTGTTCATGATTTCTGTGGTTTACATGTGCATTGGTAAAAGGAGTATCTTAAATAGCTTTTTATTTGTGTGCTGAACTCCATGTGGGACCATATATAGCAAATTGTAAATGAAGTAATGGCAAAATTTGTATACACTTCCCTCCTGCCTTTCCATCTCTGTTATAAAACAGCTCGGTTTTGCTCAGGTTTACATTAACATCATCATGTAAAAATCAATTTTCTAAGAATTTACAAAATACTAACCATTTGTAAAAGCAGACACTAAAGATTCACTAATTATACCTCTAATTAAAAAGAAATCTCTCTCATGGAACTGTTAATAATTCATTTTATGTAACATGCCTGACTCTCCTTTTTAGGGGAAAGGAGTCAGAGTTTTCTCTAAATGTTACCAAGTCAGGGATAGAAAATACAATTAAAAATGACATTTTGATCATAATCCTCCTTTCTGGTATGGTATGTAAAAGAAAAGATATATTTAGTAATGGATCATTTCACACAAAGGCTTAAAATGTCAGTGTTGCTCATATTTTCTGCCTTTGCTCTGTGTGTGTCGATAAGCACTTGTTCCATTTGCCACCTACACACTGATAAAGATTTAAGCCCCCTTCTCCGGGTGAAAGGATAATCCAGTGGTTAGACTGAAATTTAAATTTGATGAGCAGCTTTGCCATGAACCTGTATCTGGTCACCTGCCACAAATCCCTTATTGCCATATGCAAAAAGGCAGTAAATGTTGCAACTTCAGCTATTTTCTGGTGCTATCTGGCTTGTGATACGCCTAGTTGGGTTGGTGAGACACCTTGCCTGGAGAGAGCCACCTTGAAAGTGGGAACACTCAGTCTGGAGAACCAGGCTGACTCAAGTATGAAGTAAAACATAAAATTACTTGCACAGGATCTTTTGAACCACCTGCTTGATCTTCTGCCATTCCACTGTGCTTATGGGTGGGACTGACTCCTGACTGTTTCAGCATCTCATCTTCCTGACCGTACGCGGCACTGTCTGCTCACTGAGATTTTAGCTGGAATGGGATAACTAGGTCTCTGTCTGGATAAAATTAGCAGCTATGTAGGGTTTGAACAAATATCATTCCACTGAGCAGGAGGGCCTTCTGGTACTGGTCCTCCAACCAGTCTGGTCAGTCACCCACTGCTGTTCCAGAGAGCAACAGATGGGCACGTATGACCTCCTGCAACAGCATGCAGACTCACACTTTGAGAAGCTTTAAACTGTAATTAAGATGTATCAGCCCAAAAAAAGGACCACAAAGGACCTGGAGGAGAGATGGGATATTTATAGCAGTATTCCTAAAGCTATGTCCCACAAGCCAGGAGAGTTCACAACTATGACATTGGTCACCTCCTGGGATGTGGAGTGGCTTCACCTGGAGGGGTTTACAAACAGCATTGAAACTGTGGTCTATACTAAGGTTCAAGGCAGGGAACTGACATACTGAGCACAGGACAGGCAAATACTCTGCACACCATGAGCCATGGGCTAAAAATGCCTTTGACAGAGGAAAAATGGGGGTGTGTGGGACAGCTGTGGATACCTTGGCTAAGGCAAAGCACCCACCCATGAGTGGAAACCACGAAACAAGAAACTTACACAATTCAGCTCCCCAGGGTCAGAATGAATATTTCACTAATGTGCGTTGCAAAATGAATATTTCAGAGACACTTGGACATTATTAATGAAATGTGTGTAAGCAAGATCTAGATATGCAGTGGATAACTATTGGCCCTTGAGTTAACAACATTTATACATTCTGCTAAACCAGGAAGGATTTAAACGACAGCTCAAGGTCAGAGTCCCCATTTTGTTAATTTTTCTCTTTGCTTGAGACCTAACAGCATCTACTGCACTGCATCATCCTGCTAAACACATCAAAATAGTCAAGATAACACTTCTAAAAGAGCTGGTTATCATTTCATACTAATTTCCTGACAGGAATGAAGCTAAATTGGTTAGAACATTTTTTTTTTTAAGGAGCATCAGCATTTGGCAAATAAGGGTACATAAAACTAATTGAATACACTATACATTTCAGTAGAACAGGCTTGAATAGTTCCTGCACTAAATTACATATGTGGATCCCACTGTTTCATCTGAGATCATCTCAGCAGGGATGACTATGGAAATGCAAATTTACACTGCTGCTGAGTCCTTGCAGATTTTACACTGTGTGTCAATGATTCACTTAAGGATCTTGGCATGGTTTGTATTCTTTCTTAACATTTAGCAGCTCAAGCATTCTGCTCTCCAAATTAGATAAAATTATTTAAATAATAATAGTATTTTCAGTATATGATCTGGGCCTCTTTTTGCTTGATATAAGAAGTTCCACATTTCCCTATCTCACCTTTGTGCAAGGTATGAGTATGTCCACTACTTTATCTAAAATATGTGGGGGACTTTATGGAAAAAATCATTCATAAAATGACAAAATGTTCATTTTTCTTATAATTTTCTAGTTTCCCAAAACCAGAGGCAACATGGTTGACAATTTTGCTGTTCATAAAAGAATACTACAGTTATTCTGCCATCTATTGTTTTTCACAAAGCTTCATTTAAATTCACTGGAAGCTATGCCAAGGTAATGACTGATGAGGCATTCCCTGTATGGAGGTGTTAGATATCTTGTTAGACTGGCTGATAGAATTGTTAAGAGATAGCCAAGTTCTTGCCTGCACAAGCTGTTTTCACATAGTCTCACACAGAATATCACAGCCAGTCTGACTCCAAGTCTGTAACTATCCAAAACTGGCAAACTCCTAATTGCATTAACCCTTGTGCTAAAGAAGAAGCAGTAAATGACCAAGACTGGCTTGGTAAAGTTAGGAAAGAAACTACATCTCCTAATAATTGATTTCTCCTCCTAACCTTGCTTTCTTCTCCTAAGCTTGCTTTCTTCCATTAGAAAAAAAACAGCAGTGCTGTACGCATCAAAAGGAATTTTCTTAAGAAGTTAAGAAAACTTAACTTTCCTTTGAATTTCTTTGGTCCTTGACTTCACAGCCTAAGTTAGGAGGTTTTGCTTAAGCCTGACCAACAGTGGAGTCATTAAGAGGGGTTTTTGATATTGCAGACTTCCAGGTATCCTATAAACACTGCACTATTTTCCCAGCCTTCATGGAACTGCTGGGAACTTAATGTCTCTGAAGCTGCCCTGGCTCTGCCATGCTTGCTGGAGCACATTATTGGGAACTGAATGGAGAGATAAGCACCACAGTTAACAAGTCACAAGAGGGTAGGTACCTTACCAACAAGTGTAGGAAACTTGTGGCTAGGCTAGTCAAACTCACATTTTGGAATGTACCTGATTATCAGGGGATTGTTAACTTTCTTCCAGTTTACAGTAAAGACTCTGATACATGCTTTTCCACCTGCTGAAAATCAGTTGTGGGACAAATTTAGGGATGTTTAAAACAAAGAAAACCTCAGTCATTCTGAAAAGCAAAACTGCATTTGGAAGAATTCTCAGTATAAACTGATCTTTCTGTTACCTGTGCTCTTTTGTGCTGTTTCTGAGAGCAAAGATTTTTGGCAGACACAGCAACACATTGTGTGGCAGTGCTGAAGGTGCTTTTAGCTTGAAACTACTGGTATTCCTTGAAATGAGAGATTCGTGGGAAATGTGCTTGGAGGCCTAACTGACTGGAGCATGCTGCTCTGGTTTCCACACCTCAAGGGCTGTGTTTTCTTGTAGGTCAAAGAACAGGAGGAAGTCTAATAGGAGAGAATTTCTAGCCATTCAAAGAATAGAATGGGTTGGATATTCTCCAGTCAAACCATGCTTTTTTTTTTTTTTTTTGATCAGAAAATGGTGACCCATCACATCTGGAATGATTTGTGGAACTCTGTCAGTTTAGCAAACTGACAGAGAACTGCTGTAAGGAGGTTTTCATCATTGCACACATCATTGTTTCATGGCAGGAGGTTGTAGAGCCCAGCAACAGTCACTTCTTCAGCACCACAGGGCTTTTCTGGGTGTTTTTATGGCTGTCAGGATCTCTCATGGGCATTTGGAGGCCAGAAGCCCAAGGAGCCTATGGTCCACTTGGAGTTTGGCCCACTGTTGTGCAGCAGCTAAGAGATCATGCTGGGAAACCCCTCTCAGGGCTTTCATACAGACACTGCTGAAATTTTCCAGAAATATAGTGCCTTTTTTTTTTTTTTTCCTTGTGAGAAAGTATCTGTTTATATCCGTACAAGAAACTTACAGATCATTCAGGTGATAAAGAGAGTCAACACATTTATTTCTAAAAATGACCTAAAATTAAATTTTAAAAAGACCAAAAAAATCCTTGAACTACAGCATTTCATTCTGTCCAGAACAATCTTTCTTTTGTATTTGGAAGAAAGAGAGGCTGAGACATTGTTTTCTAGTTTTTGATTGTGGTTCATGTGGAAAGGAGGACTAAAATAAGCCAACTTAAAATCCTGTTCTGTGTGAGAACCCTGGTCTGGACACCTTAGCCAATGAGCTGGAATGCTGATTCCCATATTCCCCATCTGCTGCCTCACTCGGGGAGTCTTGGGGCCTTGGCTCCCTGTTGCTACACTAGGGGCTGGGCATTAAGCAAGAGTCTGTCACAGTCTCCAGTTTCAGTGTCATTCTAGCTATTTCGAAACAAAATATTTGGGAATTTCTCACTTCCATAGGAAACTCTTGAAATGTCTCTATTTTTTGTTCCAAAGAGGGAAAGAAAGACGTCTAAAATTTCCTACAGAGAAGAAATGCCAGCTCTTAATGTGTTCTCCTCAGGAATATCCTTGCTAGAGGCTACAGCACTGCAGTTTTAGGAGCAATAGAAGCTGAGTAAAATAGCTGGAGGCAATCTGAAGTGTCCATTTTGTGTGATGTCATTTTATTTATATCCAGGAACAGCAGAGTGCTAATGCTTTGACAACCAAAATCACAATAAGCTCTAGCTCTAATGAGTGCAGGCTTGCCTGCAAATCATAAGAGGTGTGACTTTTGGATGCAGTCATCTATACTGCCAAACCTTACCAACATGTTGTTCTCTTTTCTCATTGGGATTTTTCTACTGTTACTTCTATTAAGAAATAGCACTGCTCTCAGAAATTGAAGAAAGTGATGCCTGCCACTCCCTCCCCAATATCACATTGTCACCTTTTCCTTCCATAAATGGCTTGGAATAATTCGAGCTTTTTAATAAATCTGTTTATCAGTGAGTGACACTAGAGCCCTTCAACAGCAATTTTTAGCAGGGGGACATTGATTAGCCATTCACCCACAAATTCTTTCCTTTCTTGAGCTTGGAAAATGATCGTGGTGAGATTAAAACTACATTGAATATGCTGTTTGCTAAAGAACAGCCTTTTGGCTCCATGGAGTAAGAGTTGCCTCTTTCACTGTGCTGTCAAAGCTTGTCCTCTGACACTCCCAAATTAGTATGAGTCATTTCTGAGAGCACTGAATATTTGTCTGCTAGTGAGGCTGCAGGTGTTGGGTGTTATTCCCAAAGTCCTCTTCACATTCCATGCTTGCTGTTGTGTTCCCCAGCACTGCCCTTCACTCTTTGCTTGTTTGAAACATGCATTCAATTCCTTGCTTGGCCTTTGTTGTAGGCAGGCATTGATCCAGGTCTTTTACAGTAACTTCTGACACTAGAGGTGTCTGCATGCTCTCTTTGAAAGCAACCACAAACTTGGAGGGAGAGGCTATTGTGTACATTAAACCAGCTGAAACACTTGGAGAACAGAGACAAATCTTCACGCATGCAAACATTTCCTCTGGCCTGAAGGAAAGGCATCAGGCAGACTCAAACTAAATAGTATTGCTCATAGCTAAAAAAAACATCACTGTTATCATATTGTAATGTTGATTGTAAAGGTGCCAGAGAAAGAGAAAATTGAAAGCTGGGGAGATGTACTTGAAATTTTTTAGTGTTCTGCATCAGAAACAATTCCCCAAACTGAAATAATTTTGTTTGGCATCTTTCCTAGATTTGTGCTTGCACAAATCTGACTCTAGAGTGAATATAATCACTTAACAGAGGCACAAAAATATTTATCAGCTGGCATCTTTAAGATTGTCTTCCTCTCTTTCCCTTCTTTCAGTCATCAGGACACTCCCTCAGCAATGCAGTGCTTCATTTTCCTTCCAGCCTGAAGGATGGTTCTCAGATGTTTATTCACATGCATAATAATGTCTTATGTCTCAAAATATCAGGACCAAGCATGAGACTTTTCAGCTTGTAAATAAAAGCAAAATCTATTAGGTATGCAAGGAAGCAAGAATTCAACATTTGAGCAATGGATTAGGAACAGTGGGTACAAAAAAAGATGCTTGAAACTGTATCCTGCCTTAAAAGGAAAATAGACCCTGTCACTTACTCACCAGAATTTACTCTTTTTTTTTCTTTTTTTTTCTCTCATGCAAGGAGTGGGCTTCAGCACAAGGATCATATTAATTACATCTTAAACTCATCTTAAATATCACCCTTTAATCTAAATGAATTATCCCAGTTCTCTCTGGAGACAGAAGAACAGAGACAGGCAGCTCCTGAGACTCACTCAACCCAACTCTCTTAAGAGAGAATGAGTGACTGGCTTGGATTGCCTGTCTTCAAGGTAGCTAAAACTAGCTGAGATGAGTCCTGTTTCCCTAAATGAAACCCTAGATATTTCCCCATCTCCTCATCCTAGTAATTGATATGTTTTTCTCAGAAGCACTAAAGCATAAAAAGAGTAGATATTGGATGATGCTTCTCTTCTAATCATATATATATATATATTAAAAAAAAAAAAAAAAAAAAAAAAAAAAAAAAAAAAAAAAAAAACTCCAGTTAATATTGTACAGTCTATAAAGAGTTCTCTACGTTTGGTAGAAATAAAATGTAAAACATTTATCCCTATTTTGAAAAGGCCCCTGGAGCTGCAGCAATCAACACTTTTAACAGCTGAAGTGGTGTTGTAGGAGATGTGCTGTAAAGCAGGGCCAGACTCTGTGGCTATGAAATCCCATGTCTGTGGTGACTTTGATAAAGAAGGAAACGTGGAGATCCTTGTTCCACAAGGAGGTTTGGATAGCTTAATCCTGGAAATCCTAGTAGTAAATGCAATGTGGTTGGAGAAATTCATAGTTGTATTAAAGCCTAGAGAACATTATTCACACTGATAGAGCTAGTGGGACACAAGGAGGCTTGCATTTTGCAGAATCAACCCCTTATTTATTGTTCTACTTTGTAAAGAAAATGTTATGAGAGAAAATTCATTTTCAATACCAGTAAAAATGACCAGAGCAGTCCACTTTGAGGGGCGTCTTTAAGTTCCCGAAAGCATTTGCCACAGTGTGCCCTGACTGCAAAATGAGCGGGGGAGCAGTGGCCCTTCAAACAGTGTGGAGAGTTCCAGTGTGATCTCTCCCAAGTGGATCTCATTGCCACCTATCCGTGGGACTCCGCAAAAAATGTTTCCACTCTATACACAGTAACAAGCTTTATTGGAGAGAGGTGCAGTTTTCCAGATTCCATCAGAATCCTTTACCAGAAGCCTTCTGATAAAGGCTTTCCTTTGGTCTTTATCAGAACCGGGGACTGACTTATTTCAGTACTTGAGTGGAGCCTACTGTACCATCTCAGAGGTATTTAACCACTTTCCAGGAGCTTCAAAACCCACAAAAGTGATTTCTGGGTAAACCTTAATCTAGATAAAGTAGACAAGCTTTTTAAAAAAAAAAAAAAAAAGTTATTCTACTCTACCTTTGCATTTCTCTTTTCCTTAGAAAAGTCTCTAACTTCAACAATTAAACTGAGACTTTTAAGAATAAATTTACCACTTCTACAAATAGGAAGTAATTAGACTGTGGCCTTTGTTTCAGGAAACCACTTCTTACAGTCATCTCCAAGCAGGCAAACCCAAAACTGTTATATAGACATGTGCTGCAGCTGGATGGAGTGCTTGAACCATTTACAAGTTTTGGGCCAAATCCCATATTCAGTGGTTGCCCATGTCCCTCTATTCACTCTAATGAATTTGATGTGGAAAGAAATGGAATTGATAGAAGCTTAGCCTATGCTTTCAAGCCAAGACTGCAGGCAACAAATCTAAAGCACATTGATTTAATGTATACTGATAAAGCAAATGTCTTGGTCCCAAAAACAAATAGTGTGCTTAAAGGAGCAAGACTAATAGTCTGTGTGGCTCATTACAAACAATTGCACCTTATACTGGCAAAGCGTGACTTGTAGGAATAAGAAATCCAAATTCTGGTAAATAGACACTAATTTTATACTCAGTAATTATACAACAACAGGAAAGGAAAAAAATGCTACCCCCTGAGATATTCAGCACTAGTCCTACTAGATTTCAAGCACTCTGATTCCACAAAATAGACAAATTTAGCTGCAAGTCTGGGAGTAGTAACATGGAAGTAATTATCTCCATTACATTTCTTTCACATGAGTAATCGAACCTAAACTTGCAGCTTCTTTTCTGGCTGACACATTGCACCTACATAAGGGTCTGTCTGTGGAGGTGCACAAGGTCTTCCAGAAGGCCAGTCACCTAATACAGGTGGTGACTAATTAATTAATTCTAATTCTGGGTCTTCCCTCAAATGCCTGGATTTGGGTGGAAATAAAGCCAACTACGGCCTTTTCAGGAGGATTTCAAAAGACAACTGCATACATATATATTCAAGAGGCAAATCTCATGGTGTCCAAAGTAGGTGTAGAAAGCACAGTGACAGATCGTGAGTGTATGTGACATGCCCTTGAAATTTCTCATCCAGAAACACGATCTGTGTCTGAAGACAGGACTGGTGCCGGGCAGCAAGGCTGCAAAGCTACGTGGTTAAAAGAAGCAGTTAAGCTGCCGTGTTGACTGAAAGGCATTTGGGAAAGAATGAAATGGGGATGCCTGAGTGTTAAGTGTGAAGTTTTACAATTGCAAGAGGAAGGAAAATAGACTCTGTAAATCTCTCCACTGTGATGGAAACACATGTAAGAGGAGGTCAGTTTTCTGGAAGATGGTCATTTGAAACTCATTCTCTTCTCATTTGAACTTTACTTCCCCTTTGCTTCCTGAAATAACTGCTTAATGGGAAAAAAAACTCTGAAAATCTCAGGTCACTTGAGTATTTTCATTGGTAGATCTATTGTTATATAATCCATATAGGAACAGGAAAAAATCCAATGGGGAAGAGACCCTTGGAAGTATTCTGATTAAACAATTGCTCATAAAAGGCTAGTGAAAAAATTCAGAATTTCTAACTTCAAAACCTTTGTTGGCAGTACCATAAACTGTTTCTTTGATTTTGGTCACTGTGGTTGGTATAGAAACTGAAGAAAGAAAGAGATTTGTAAAAAGCTCTTTGATTTTCCTGTATTTTTGTGCTCTTAGGTCTGACTGGCTCCCACTGTAAATTGAGACCTCTCTAAAGTGTGTTTTGTTAATGGGCCATGAGAAAGAAAATACAGATTTAGCACTCCCTCCTCTTTGTGTGTCTTTTGTTCCCATTTTAGAGGACTGCCATTTCAGAGGGAGCTGAGAGAAGAGCTGTAATAGGGTCATTCCCACACCCTGTGCTGATGGGGGAGGCTCCTTTGCCTGGTCCTGCAGTACCTTTCATGCTGAAAGATAAAATGTAAACCTTTTTTACGTCTTCTGCTGTACTCCATGAGACAGTAAAAAGGACCCACACTTTTAGGTTTCAAATAACTGTGTTTGCTAATACACAGGGCCCAGCTGCATACAAACCTCTGATGTTTGGGGAGAGTTGGAATACACCCACTTCTGCTGAATTTCAAATTGGCACTTCATGTATCTCTTAGAAAAGCAATAAGAGGAACATAAAGAAATGAGATGTATGTTCCAGATCAGAATTTCCCTGTAATTAGGAATATTTCAAGTCCTCTTTTTCTGTATCAGTTATATAAAGTAGAAAAACTCATCATAAGCAGAAGGCAAGAGATTTTCTATCTGCGTGTGAGACATCATTTATCATTAGGAGCTATGAGAGCATAACATTAGTTTTTTCTCAAGTCTTTCATATTTTGTGATTTCTAACTCACTTTTGTATTACATTTTTGAATGATAGTGTTCAATTCACTACTTAGGGATTGTTCTCAAGCTTTTTAATACAATCCACATCCATACAATATTGAAGGATGTGACTTGCACCTACAGAAAAAGGGATATTCAAAGTTGTCTGTTTTTAAGCATATCATTCATCTTCATCAGTCACATCAATGTTGCTCTGTGCTGTAAGACTTTGCACTTGTCCATTCTAAATTACTTACATATCCTTGAAAATCCAGAAGAAAAAACCAGAAGCAGTGAGCATTTTATCACCAACTTCATGGAACCCAGAATTCAGCTTTTAAAAAAAGGAGTTCTACTTTAGGGAAATCTGCTCAGTCACCCCAGAAAATTAAGTATCACTTGTGAGAGGCTATGGAAAGGATGCTTTCATTAATTACACCAATGTTGATCAAAACTATTTTGATTTAATCCATGGATTTAAATGGAGGTGCAGCAAGGTTGACCAGCTGCCAGACAAGAACCACCTTCATTAAGTCTTAAAGGTGTCACTTCCACCAATTTTCCAGACATTGCACTCTCCCGTATCATGGCAGGGTGAAAGAAAAGCTGTAAGCAGCAGTAAATAACAGAAGAGAATATGATAAAGTAGAGGGAAGGTTAAGGGAACCTTCCTGTGAGTTGTTTTCCTGATGTGCATTGCTTTACCCTGCAGTTGGTCTGCCAGCCCACAGAATGTCAAGCTGTTGCACGGCTGTGTCAGGCACGTCTGTCAGTTCTCCACCCAGTGTTTGCTCTGTACGTGTGCAACCTGGCTCCCACATACTGTCTAAGAAGACTCAATTGCATATGAACCTGAAATGTTTTTCATAGAGACCCTCAGTGGTCTGGAACCTTTGGGAACACAGTAAATCATCTCATATCCATTCACCACATGTGTAGGAATTTGCTTCTGAGAACACTTCTGATGCTGGAGCTTCAGTTTTAAGATTTACCCCTATCAGAAGTAGGTTGTACAGTATCTGCTACTCAGAGCATTTGTGCACTCTATATGCTCCAGAGAACATTTGCATGCTTTTTGGTGGAGAACATTTGCAGTAGCAACCTGCTTATTTTCTAGAACTTAAAAAGTTATTCAATTTCTATAGTGAAAAGGCTTGACTCACTGCACTATGCCTTCCCTCATAGAGAAATGCTATCATGCATAGGTGATGATGTCTCTTAAGAGCTCTTTTAAATTAATTTATTACTATTTATTGTAGGCACTGTAATTATTAGACCATTTTATTGAGCATTTTTGACTCTTTATTAATTTAAATAAGAAGAGAGAGTTTTCTTTTTGTTTGTGCTGCTGTAGCTCTACTGGTTTTAGTGTTTCAGGAGCCACTAAAATTTAGAGAATAATTGGACTTTTTTAATATATAAGTTCATAATGAAGTTAACATAAAATTTTGTTTCCATTTCTCTTACTCCCAAATAAACTGGCATAAGAAAATGCACTTCAGATGAGTGCATTTGGTCATGGCAGATCTTAGTAATTCAAAATCTTGGATTTAAAGTGAAAAATAGTAATTGGAGGTGAGGGTTTTTTACTATTCCCCAGTATGTCGCTGTTCTGGACTGGACACGTGGGTTTTTAACATTCTAGTCTGGACACCTGCAGCTGTTTTCTCTGTTAACAACTTTCAAAGCTTCAAACCTTCAGCAAGCAGAAACGCCTGACTGCAGAGCTGTGTCCCTGCTTCCCAGATGGGAAAAGCTCTACTTGACTTTACCATCTGCCTCCCTCCAGCACTTCTAAGAACACCGTGCAGTGGGGTGGAGCGCTCTTCTGGGAAGAGTTAGCACAAAGTACAAGGAACCTGAAAAGAATGAACTCACTGTGTGGTTGGGGGGAGTGTGTGTGCATGAAATTCAAACCAAATGTCTTACAGAATTAAGACTGGTTTGCAGAGAGACCTCCTGTGTTAAGATTGTAAGCTGAGCGTGGTCTCCCAACAGAAAGAGATGAAAAATGAATGTCATGGACCCTGCAGATTTGCAGTCATCTGGGAACTTGGGCATGTGTGAAGCTTCTGACGCATAAGCAGCTACACTGAAGTCAGTGCCCACGATTAAACTTCTTTCTGAACTGGGACCTGGTTATGAATTATTGGATTAGTTCTAATTCTTGCCACACAGGACTGCTTTTAATTCTAAATTCATTTACTAATGTTAATAAGGTGCTCTGAGATCTTCCAACGTGCATGGCACCATTGAAACGTTAAGCATTGTTACAGCTCATGCTTGCAAAAGCAGCTGAAGATGAATTTACTTTACGTGGCAGTCGGTAACGGCTCACTTGGAACAGCTACACATTCTGTTGGGTAAATAACAGGATTGTTATAAATTGTAGCGGTGTTATGTTTACATAATGGACAGTAACCACTCCAGAGGTACCAAAACAGTCAGCTGGATAGTAGGCATTTTGAAAATTATGTAAGTACATCTGTATGTGAGGAAGCGAAATGACTGTAGGAGACAGAGAAGTGACAGTTACTAGTACATACTGCATGCTTTCAACATTTTCAGCATTTTAACCTTTTTGTGCCAACACGTCCATCCATTAACCTATCATGATGGCAGAGCAGCAAAGGGGTTGAGTTCCACAGGCTGGCTCTAATGTGCTATTAGATGCACCATAGATGGACTAAACAGTGCACTGCTGAGTTTGCAAGGCAGGCAGTGCTGCTAAAGGTTTTCGGGCATGTTTGTTCCCCAGAACACTCCATCTTCTCATCCCCCTTTTGGCTGTGTACCTTCACGTAAGCTTCCTCCCACACTTTAAAAAATGCAGCCACTTCATTTCTGCCAAGCACGTTGCCTGTCCTCCAGCTGCTCTGTGCACCAGAAAAGTCCTCCTGGACTTGTCCTCTGTCTCTACAGCAGCTACCTGCTTGCTTCTCCCTTGTCTTGCCTTAATCTCCAATACTCTGAGTAGTAAAGTGCTGGTCAGGGATGCTGCTTTATGAAACAGTGTGAAACTGTGTCTGCCATATCCCATGACCACGCTGTTAATGGCTGTACTCACTATGTGTGAGGGGAAATAACACCATAGTATCAGCTGTAAGAATGAAACCCTGTTCTTGACCAGAACTGTTCTGTGGGTGTTTGCAAAACCCATTTTCAACAAAAGCATCGGAAAAGCGTGTTTTGATAAAAATAATTCAGTTTGAAAAAGAGGGACCATATGAAAAAGGCATAATTTTAATTAAAAAATTATTAGGACAGTTATTAGACAACTTTTTTTTCTCAAAATATACTATTCAAAATGGTCATATTTATCTGTGTTATTCCATAGCCTTAATCATAAACCTACCATTACATATTTCATATCAGATATTTCCCCATAATTCTTCCACCATATTTAGAAAAATTACTCTCTATCACTCTCTTTGCTTTCCCTGTCTGTTAAAAAAAATAATTCTCTAATGAATTTTTACGGATTAAGTATTAAGGATAAGCTAAAAACATTTAAAAACTTTTTTTTTTTAATTGAAACTATTTTCAGCACCCAAAAATAACAAGCCTAAAGACAGGAAAAATTGTCAGCAAGGAGTTCTGTTAATCTGGTGCTGCGGTGTCTGTATGACAATCCAGAAAAACAATGTTCTTAGTAAGAATCATTCTGGTCTTTCTATATTTATCTGGCTTTTATTTCTTTGGGAGTCTGTGCAATTTGGACCCTCATGACAGGTTTCCAGTGGGGCAAGCCACATGAGGTGCAGAAATTAAGCTGCTTTTTCAAAACTAAGTAGAACTCTGCAGGGCCACAAGCTGCTTTTGTGGCTGCTGAGCTGTACAGGTCGCTTGGTGTGTGCCAACCCTTCAGCCAAGCTCGTGCTGTAGGAGCACAGCAGAAAACCCTGTCACCTGTCACTCTGCTCCTCCTTGCCCTGACTGACACAGAGAATGTGATTCCTCCCATTGGGTCATCTGGGGTGACTCTTCAGGAGAAAGAAGTCTGGTGGAGCTGGAGGAAGGCACTTGGGAGGTGTAGCCCATTGACAAACTGGGATAAGTGTGTCAATTTGGGGGTTTTTTAGCAGTAAAAAATGAGACATTTTCTTAGGGAGATTGGGCTGGAGAAATGCTTCACTCCACCAGAGTTCTTATACACCCAGTTTATTCATTAGGTGTCTCCCTTAATCAGAGGATGAACTTGGACTGCAATTTTAATGCTCTCTTGCAACTCAGTCTCAGGGTATGCTCCTTGTTCCCTCCTCTCTCCCATGAAGCTCTCAAGATTCTTCTACTGTGTCTAGAAACCAGAAAAGCTCTGGAACAAAAAGGTCTGAGCATGAGCCCAGTGTCAAAGCTGAGCAAGTGGGGCAGCTTTGAAAATGATACAGCTTTCCATGTTCCTAATAAGGATTATTAAGATTTTGACTAAAACTCGCCATAGGGATTTGATTTGTTTTTTAAATTACTGTCCTTCAGTAGGGTCTATGAGCTAAAAAATATTCTACTATTACCTAACTCAGTTGACTGTTTTAAAATCTGAGATAATACTTTGATCCAGATTTATCCATGACTTTATAAATATTTTACTTCCTTGAGAATTCTGTTACCAATTTACAAGTAATATCTCAGCGTTAGAGTACGTGGCAGATCTAGAGGTTTACAGTCAATACGATGAAGCCCAGGGGAGGTGGGGAGTCTGGATTTCATTCTTATCTCTGTGTACAGAAACTGGGTTAAGATGAGGACATGCTCATAAGATTGATTTTCTTTTCCTGTAAATACAATGAAGGGATGAGTCTTTACAACTGCAGAGAAACACACCCTGCCATAACAGGATCCCCACCCTGCTCAGTCCTTTTGATAAAAGCCCCGTGCTCTGGGCAATACAGATTAGTTTTAGATGAAGCAAATTGGAAAGGTTAAGGGGGATGGGGATGGGGATGTGTGTGTCCTCTGACTTACAATGCTGTCCATTCTGACTTTCTTGGAAAATGCCTAGGACCCACATCTCATCTTATCCCAGCAATTGCTAAAATCTCTGTGTCTTATCAACATTCACTCCAGCTGTGGGACTGGGGCAGTTTCACTTTTCATTTGAAATGGTCCTATCTCTTCTCAGAAACACGCTTTTAACTGAAATGTGGTCTTTACGGTCTATCTTTGTCTCATTTATTTTGCAACATCAACTGTCATTAAAAAAAGATGTTTACAGAAAATATTAGGGGAAAAGGCAAAAGTACAAGAATTTCCACCGGCAAGACACTCTCTGGGAAAGTGAGAGACACACAGGCCAAAAAGGAAAAGAGATATTACCAAGCAAACCTAGGGGCTGACATTATTCTTTCAAAAGTCAAAATGTCATGGCAGTAGAAAGGAATGATACGTATAGCATGATATTTTAACTGGGCTGATTTACGGTTGACTCACAAGAGTTGCACAGAAACAACCCCAGTGACAGATAAATTTTAATCAAGATATAGGTTTTTCTCTTTCCCTTTTTATCCTTAAGACATATCATTAGCCTAAAGAGTCACTTTCGCTTTCTTTTTCTTGTTCAAGCAGTAAGAGATGCTGGATAGGAGAAAAAAAATCCAATCTGTAGAACAGGCTAAGTTCTTAAAATTTAGATTTTGGACAACATATTTGGGAGTGCTAATTGGGGGACAAACAGTTGGACTTTTTCTTGCAAGTCGTTTAAGGTCCAATCCAGCAGCTCCAATCAGGTTGTTCTGAAGAACAATTTCTCATAACCAGAGAGTCTCAGTATCCAGTGAGGAGTGGAATTGGCTCATGCACATTTCTTCAACACTTCATCTGAATAACAACAAAAGAAAATATTTCTCTTTGCTCTCTTCTTAATATCCTTTGTGTGATGATGACCTGATTGTAGTCCAAATTTTGCTTGCAGCATTTTTAGTTGGGAGTTCCAAACTGCCTAGGCAAATCTGATATTTCTTGCTACTGCAGTGCAGGGTTAACTGGGAAACATAACTATTTTTATTAGCTTCAAAAATCTGGTCTTTTATTTTTCCATCTGTTATTAATTTCTTTTAAGAGATTTCATTTTTTGAGGTGTGAAAAAGGCAAACAGATTTTTTTGGTTGTGTTTTTTTTTTTCTTTTTCCCTGCAAAACCTTATTAAAAAACATCTTTCTGCACAGAATACACTCAGCCTTTGACACTGTGGGTGTGGAACTCTTCTGAATCATGATGTGACTGGAGATAGATTTAGTACATAATTCACATTTTAGAAGGGAATATATTTTTCTTTCTAAACTGTAGCTTCTTATAATTTTGGTGACAGCATTTGTCATCAAAAGAAGTGTATGCATATATGTATGTAATTCTAGTGCACTAGGGAACGTGGTGCTTTATACTGTCCAAAGGTACTGATGTCTGCATTGTAAAATCTAAAAAGAAAGTAAGTTAGCCATTGACACAGAGGGAGCAGCTGAATAACTAAGTACTTTCTTGCCTGCTAACCTGTACAAAGGCAGCAGGGCTGGTGTGCTGTGAGACTGGGTAGGACCCTGTGATGGTGCTGCTTAGTTCCTCAGGTATCACCATCTCCCCTTCCTTTTACTTCTTTCTGTGTTGAGTACATCATCTTCAAGTTTGGATATTTTATCGTCTTCCTTTCAATTTTTTAGAGGCATTTAATAAGTGCCTTTTGAAGAAGCTCTTTGGCCTGGCTGCAGGAATTGTTCCTTAGAGGAAGACAGCCAGTAAAATACTCTAGAAACAAAAGAAGAAAATGAGAAAACCAGCCCTGATGGGAACGATTTACAGGCAATCTTGGTGAGATTAGCAAAAGGAATAAAAGCCAAGTCCACAAAAGGAGAAATGAGATACTGATCTCTCTGCAAGAGACGCCGTCCCAGAATTTAGGTCAGTTCAACTGAGCAGCAATAAACAAACAAACAAAAGCCAACAGAGCTTACAATATTTGGGATCACAAAAAGCTAAAAACCATACTGAAAGTCATATTAATACTAAGCCAACAGGAGAAACAGCAAAACTTTTGAGTGAGTTTACAGCACACCTCTTAAAAATTGCCTTGCATCCCCCTGAAGATCCAACATGAATATACATTATGAGATTTCCATAGCACTAGCTGACCATATCTTGGTGTTTCGCAAAGGACTTTCCATGCTGTGCCTTGCTTCTGTTGGATTATTTCTAGTCATCAATGACTGTATCTGCTCACCATCCTCGTCCCTTCCTGAGAAACTTGTCCTCCAAATCCACACACTCAGGTTTGTTCTTGCATGGTTGTTTGGAATCTTCCACCAATTTTTTTTTTTTTTTTTTTTTTTTTTTTTTTTTTTTTTTTTTTTTTTTTGTAAAATTAAAATTTCTACGGATAATGTGTCATTTATGACAAAATTTTATTTGGAAAATGTTTTTCAGTTCCAGGAATTTGTGGTCCAGTTGTGGGAATAACATTGTTTCTGACTAGGTTTTAGTATCTCCCATGAGAAAGAGATTACTGTTTTTTCACATTTAAGGCATGGCATCAGTTTTGGTGTCCTGATCTGTTAAAAGAATCTGACAGTGGCATAGAAATAACGGGGGACATACTTCAGGCCTGTGTGTAAACTGTGAACATGAATGAATTACATATTAACAAAATGCAGTCATCTGAAGCAGTATTTGGTGCAGCACCATGATGGGTGTTTCTGAACTACCTTGTTCTGTTCCAGATCTGGGCTCTCTTTGCTGGGCTTCACTCTGTTATACAGACATATGACAAGCTCAGGCTTTGTAGATTTTGCCGAGGGCCACATCTATTATGATCCAGATGAGATTTCTGTTCACACTAATAGTCACTGCCCACTGGTTACTGCTGCAGCCAACTCTTGAAGAGTTCTAGCAGTTTGCCCAGTCCCTATTCATAATCATGTAGGGAAATGTTCCTTAGTTCTGTAAAAATAAAACAGATCCCCACTTCACAATCAGCACGTCCATTTTATGTTTTAAGAACAGATTATTCAGTGCAGCCAAGTGCTATTCATCATAGAGATATTTCCCACACTACAAGCCAGGATCTTTTAATTAGACTCCAGGGAGTGTTGCTCCCTGGCCTGCATTTCTAGCTCAAGGGTATGGTGGAGACGATTTCAGCCTGAGAAACCTGTGTGGCATTTCGCATTCACTGGCAGATCTGAAAGCCTCACCTTCAGGGCCAAAACCTGCACTGTCTTTGAGTCAGCTCTTACCTCTCAATTGTCTGCACTCTTGAGTTAGCTCAGAGAGAGTTACGACATAAGCCATAAAGGGACTCAAAATCCAGCTTTTTCTGGTTGACTTGGAAAGGACTTTAGAGAACATCTGGTTCCAACCTGCCAGCCATGGATAGGGAAAGCTCTTCCACATAGTGTGAGAGAAAAAACCAGAAATGCATAAAGGTTAATAAAAATTATTTGCTGCATGAAGCAGTTATATAATGTCCTAAAATATAAGGATCTTATGGATAAGATTTCTTATCTTATGGATAGGAAATCAAAACATGGAGTTCTGTTGTGTTCGGGATGAAACTCTTTACTGTTATCCAGTAGCTGGAATTGCTATGAATCCAGATTGGAAGTGAGTTGAGATTATTTTAAAACAATGGGAAAAGGATAAAAATCAATGAAACACAACAGTTTCGGAAGACTTCTCCTGAAGGGTAGATACACCTTTTAGGATGTTCATGACCTAGTGTTAATCCCACTGCTCTGATAAATGACCTTTTTTTTTCTGCTGCTTCAGAGTCCAAGAGAGAGCCACTTTGCAGAGTGAATGGAGCTGGGTGAATCACATGGTCTATGGCAAGCTCTGGAGTGCTTAGCAAATGAAGTCATCCAGACAGGATTAAACACAGTTATGTCTCTGTAGCAGGGCCTTGTTTATGGAAAATGAGTTTGGGCGATTGGCTTAGCCTAAGCACATTCTGTTCTTTTTTACCTAGGCACACAAGACTTTCTTCTGTCCCAGGCAGAAAATGTTTCTGAGTTTAGTTCAAAGAGATGGAGCTTGGAGGAAGGAGGCTGGCCTATCTGTTCCTCTGATTTCCCATAGGCTTGGCAAGCTCCTCAATGTATACAGCAGCCTGTGCTGCTTTTTTTTCTCCCCTAAGGAAATCCTACACTTTTTGAGGTCCCTGTGTCTTTTCCAAATGAAGCCGCCAAGAAACACATGAAGCATATATCAGCTGCAATTAGAAAATGGTGGTTTAAAATTATGTTGGTATTTTAAAGCATAAATATTCCTATTCATATGCATCTAAAATGCAAAAATGCACCAGCTGTGAGGTTTTTCCTTTACTTCAGCTTATAAGAAACTCCAGGGGATCAGGAAATTTAGAGCACAAGAATGGTTTATTTTTATACCTATTTCCCTTGTCATTTCCTTTTTCCATTTCAGTCCCTCTGAGAGGAACCAATTAACTTGAGACATTTTCCACATTCATTAGTATCTTCATTAAAAAAAAAAAAAAAAAAAAAAAAGGAGCAGAATTGTTTCAAGACTGGTATTTTGCGCCCAGTAAGCTGTGATAACATTGCCTGTCAGGGTGTAGTGAATATAGTAGTTGGAGATATAAAATCTGTGAATTAATAAAACTGTTTGTTACATTTTGCATCTGCACCTGTATCAAAAAAGAACAGATATCACTACAAAACAGCAGCTTAATAAATAAAATGTACTTTAAGAAAGCAGAGTAGCAGCCATAAATTAAAAGGTGATTGTTGATGCTGTTGGAGTTTGTTGCTGGAAAAGAACCTGATTAGCACTTTTCAATAGAAGAACAAGGTGTTGTGACTCCAGCAAAAGACCTTAACCCTATCAGGCAAATAACAAGTCACCAAATTGTCACCTGGGGTACATGCCACAATCAGAGAGATGGGGCTGCCCCATCTGGATGCTTCCTGAGGAGTCCTGAACCCACAGAGCCCATGCTGCTGGTACTGGTGTGTGTTTATCCTTTTCTCTGTCTCCCCCCCTCTCTTTTCTCTGGACATTTAGTGATGCCACAGCCACCCTGCCATGATCACAACCAGAAGCACAGGCAGATGATGGGGGCAAGCACAGTACATGGAGGGGCAGAGAGAGCTGGTCCCTTAATATGTGTGGTCTTCTCATCTGATCTGGCTGGCTGGGGATATTGCTCTTTTCCCAGAAGGCTTCTTACAAGCCTACTTTGATTTGGGCCCGATGCTTTATTCCCTTGCTTCTTGGCCTCAAGTGTAGGAGAGAATTACTTTTGCCATTAGATATCATTCCCTGCTGTTTATCACTCTATTTCTGTGGCCATACCATTCCTTTTTGCATACCACCACATCATTGCATACCACTTTTTATTATTGTTATTTCTAGGGGATACATTAGCAGGTTCTTTTCCGCTGCTCTTTTTTATTTTTTTACTACTGAGGGAGCTGGAATTGGCTCAAGCTGTCCAGCCAAAATAGCATACAATATTCAGAAGTCCTCAAATTTCATAAGACCAAGGTAGATGGTTCTTACAACCACTTCTTTGCTATGGAGACATGAAGTCCGATGCAGATTTTTCCCATCCTTCAAAACTCAAATGTTGTAGGGTCAACATTAGGCACTGAACAATAGCATACCTTGGAGCAACTCCAACAAATTTTCATTTTAGGATTAGGAATTCCTGGGTATCAGCAACACTTCATGCTACACTCCCCACTCTTTGCTTTTTGCCATGCTGAGCAAGTTGTCATGAAGCTATCAGTTTTCACTAGCAACACTTCTCTGACCCATTTACCACAAAGAGCTCTACAGACTCTTGTGTAGGTGACAGTTGCCCAGCACAGACACATCTGACACCATTTTTGGTGAAGTTCCAACAACTTTCTCTGTAATTCCTAGCTGCATCTTTTTCCTATTATTAGGGTTTTAAGGTTGCCAAGCATAGCCAGCATTTAAGACCTAGGTTTTGTGGCTAAAGTCAAGTAAAGTCAACTCTGAAAGCAACTAGGGTCTAGTTGCTGCTTGAATGAAATGACTGAGTCTTTGTACCTCCATCTCAACTACAAAAATTAGAGAGAGAAAGAAGACAGAAAGAAAATTAAAGAGTTTCTGATGAAGCAAAACTGTCAATCCCAAATAAAATGAAGGCACTTAACATAATTCTTAATCTGATCTCCCAAACCTGTGATAAGATTAGAGAGGCTTTTTGTTTAGAAGTCCTTAGTTCCCAACCTCCTGTGACTTCAAGACTCAGTGTGCTGCTATGTGAAGGATTAAAGCTTTCCTGACTAAATTATCAAGATTACAACTGCATTCAGAAACTTCTTCAAATTACGGTTTCTCTAGAGGAAAAAACCCGACCCTCAGTTTTAGGGAAAGGGCTTGCTTATGCATGGTAGTCTGTAGGTTCAGATATAGCAAAGAGATTTCTAAATGCAAAATTTAATATGTAAAATATAATAACTGAATTCTTGATAAACACAATATGACATCACAAACAGCCCTGAATATAACCTCCACCTCTCACTCATATTTGTTGCTGTAATTTAGTATCTCTTATCGTCTTGCTTTATAGGCTTCATTACACACAGAAGATAAACCTGAGCCAAGTATCTCAAGCATCTTCCAGAGTATGCAAGCACAATACCTTATAATAGAAAGTATTTCAGTTTCAGAGTGCTGAAAAGTTCTCATGTTTAAGAATGCTATGTATAGGACAGTTCACCTCAGAAATTATGTTTAGCTTTTTTAAATAATATTTTTCTGATTTTAATCAGCTTAATTCTTCAGTCTCCTGTACTTAAAATACAGGAAACAAGAATTAGACAATGGATAAAAGAGCCCATAATAGCTAAAACAAAATTTCCTCCCATGAAGTCAGAGATCTGAACCTTGCAAAAATATCAAAGTGCTGCATATATTTTCTGTGCAGTAAATATTTTAAATACCATAAAGGCTTTTAAAAATAAATACCTTAGAGCACCTAAATACCTTAGATCACCTAAATACCTTAGAGCATCTCCTAAAAATATTTTTAACAGACACAATTTTGGTTTTGTTTTCTATATGTTGAAAAGAAGAAAATAAATTCTGATGTAATGGAAACCAGAATGCAAAGCAAATGCTGCAACACTCTTGTAGAAAAGTAAACAAACAAACAAACACCACTGTAGGCAAAGATGTACTGAGCTATCAGATTGTAATGGCAGTGAAGGGAATCACAGACACCGCACTAGGAAAGGGAAACTACATATAAAGCCAAGTCAATCTCATTACAGTGAATAAAAAAGATAAGTAAAGCACGTGCATGCATTCTGTGGGCTTTACTTGTCCCTGCCACACATCTATGGATTTCACTTGTTGATTAGGATGTGGGAGGTTTTTTACATTTTCATGTGTCTGCTAGTGGCTTGAGAATATAAAGGCCCTCCTTGACAGCATACTGCACAGGGGAGATGGATGCTTGCAAAAACAAATGCTAAGTGTCCTAAAGCCAAACTTAGAGCTGTGCATTTCAGTGTTTTCCATGAAGTTGGTTGTGCAGTACTCAGCCTGCTCTAGTCATTAGGGATATGTCTACCTTTTCTACAGGTTAAGATGGAGTGATACACCTGGAGCACTTTACATGAAGAAATGTTGGATAATAACATTTGTGAACATTTTCTAAACTGCTGAATAACAACTGGGACTGGTGTCTTTGCAGTGGAAAGGTCAGCAAAAAATTTTGTCCACTGATTAGTGACAGAGTAGCTGCAGCATAAGTTTTTGAGCCTTTTGTCTAATGAATTATGACTTCAGTGCTATGATCATTGATCCAGCTCCCACTGAAGTCAACAAGATATTCAAGAGAAGCTGGATATAAATAGACCTACAAAGTCAGTAGTCTTTGGGAAAGTTCTTTGGCTTCAGATGGAGAAAAGCACAGCCCAATAAGGCTGTAAATATTTCAGAATGGAGTTATATGCTTCTGCTGGCACAGCAGACAGTTTCTTTTTATCTGGACATAAAGAGCACTTCAGACAGCTTCTTGATTTTAGCTGGTTAGAGCAGTTTTAAAGTTCACAAAATACTGCATTACCAGTGGCAGATGTATTCCTCACTGCTGTGGGTCAACAGTGGGAAAGTTTTGAAAGAGCTTGAAAGAACTCACTGTTTGCCATGTTGATGGAGATTCATTGATTTGCTGCATATTCTTGGAGGTTAATTGCAACTTCAGATGTAAGTATTTTGACAGATCCATGGATCAGCAAAAATTCTGATGCAGCCTTTCTTGAAGCTATTGCAGGACTGAATTTGGATTGTGTGGATGATCGAGTCAGAGAGGCTGAGCCTTCTCCCTCTGCCTTAGATGATCCTTTAGAGAGCCATTTTCCATGTTTGCTGAAGTTCCCTGAAGAGATTAAATTTATGGACTAAGGCTATTACTAGAACTAGTGAAAGGGGGGTGGAAGAACCTCACAGACCTTCACATACAGAAAATTGCTATGGGATTCAAATTCTCCAGCACAAGAACATGTTAGGAGCGGGCCGAGGACAAAGACATGAACAGATCTCTGAAATCCTCAAAGGGACCAGAGGGCATTTAACTAAATGGACACTGAGCTACCTACACCTGAAAACAAACACACTGTATGGGGCAATAGACAATGCTTATAGTAGGGATGGAAGGAAATTCAGTTTCCCCATTAGAAGATCTGGCAATATGTCTTGCACTGACCAATATTAATGAAGCAGACTGTATCTTCATCACTACCTGGTAACTCTGGCCATGCCAGTGTGTATGTATGCATGTGAAGTCTGTGTGTGTGTGAAAAAGGACATTTTTTCTGTCTGTCTGCACCTTCTCTTCCCTTCAGTGGACAAATCTGGCAAGAGGCTACTGTCTTTACCTCTGCTTCTGCATGACCTCTCCTGAGAACAAACACTGTACATGAAAGCTTTTCACTGAAAATTTTTATAGCTCCACTAAAAATACTCTACACACACTTAAAAAGACATCTTATCAGAAAACAATTACATGGAAGCCCTTTTTGAGTAAATTACTGTAGGAAAACATATCCTTCCTCTCCTCACACAACATCAACACATACCATTATTACGTATGTGTTCCTGTCAGGAGTCCAACCATGTATACTGCTATGTATTGAAATGTCTGTACGTTAGACAGTTACATACTTTGAGCAGCTTCAGAAACTGCAAGCAGATTTTAAGTACATTCTGTGCTTCACCCTTATGGCCCAGTTCCTGTTATCCATCAAGCCTGGTTTAAAATAGGACGCGTTTTTGGTACTGCAAAGTCAACAGTGCTAGAAAGTTGGCAGGTAGGCTTGTTTAAACAACATTCCCAAGTAGTCTTCTGGCAGGTGTTTCCAGAGTACTTTGAGCACAATTCTTTGGGTGGGAGATCTGCCAAAGTACATAGCAACAGGGAAAGAAGTATTTTCCTTTTACCACTGTTGGGACAGTGCAGTGTTTTAGACGCTGCGCTGTGCATCCATTTCGGGAGCTTATTTTGGCACCCTGTCAGAACCTATACAATGGCAAAACACACAGCATCTTCCTGCCTGTTTAATGCAAGTGAGTTACAGAATACTGACTGGTAGGTTATCTTCCTGGCAGTGGGCCAGCCTCTGACATGCCTCTTGCACCAATCTAGTCTGCCAGCTATGTAGAAACCTTTCACCTTGGAACTGCTTTCCACAGACCGTCATGCTGCAAGGGTTTGTGCAAGTTCAGAGCAAATGCTCGTCTCATAGCTGGCCAAAAGTACAAAATGGGAAGGGTGGATGGGGCAGGAGAGGGATCAGAGAAGCCTTGTCTACCTGGCACCGATTTCTGCTAGAGCCAAACCTAGCTTTGCTTAATTGAAACCTGTCCTTTGGATTTGAAAAACACACGACTGGATTTATAATCCTTCTGGCAGCCTGTCCACTTCTCAGTATGTGTCCTGGACCTAAAATTACCCTCTATAATATCCCTGCAGAAATAATCTTTTAGGTATGTTTACTCTTACCTACATACAAATGCCTTCTGACCTAAAATAGACAGTAAACAGTGGTATGTGGAACAGTATGTGGAACAGTAAACAGACATCAAAGGCTAAAGGAGACATTAACTGAGGGATATGCTGGTTTGAAATTTAACCTTCAATGCTACACTGAAATAAGCCCTGTTCAAAGACATGGTCACAGCATGTTTGGTTGTTAAACAAGTTCTTAGTAGTCTAATACCAGAGCTGCAGCTACAGGTGACCTGCACTCATGCAGCCTTGGCACAGGCTATGGAATGTGCTCTATAGCACAAAACTGCTTTCCAAATGCTTTAATCTAAAATCCGATTCTAATTCTTAGTTATAGAGAAAAAGAAACAACTGGGTGAAACCAAAACACGTCTGTTTTCCAGGATATGTAGACAGCCTAATGAAAAGGTTTCAGATGTGACCTATTCCAATCACTTGAGAACCTTTCACCATTGAGGTAACTGTGTCAGCATCCATACTGCCAGTTATTTCACTTGAGCTGTTACTGGGTGTGTGACACCTCTCCATACTGCTTCTGCCCCCATGCCCTTACTCTTCCCCATACTCACCCACCCTACTGGCTGTACAGTGAGCTAACAACACCTTCACTTCTCTCATTCCTAACTCTGCAAGCTGGCACAGGGACAGAAACCTGTAGTACTCTGTAAGCTGAAAATGACAATACTGTGTGCTAAATTCTGCAGGATGACAAGCAGAGCGGGTGGTAACTTTTTTTCTGTTTCTATTTGTAAAAATCTTCATTTCCCTATTGAAATTGTCTGGCACAGAATTTTCAAGTTGTTGGAGCTATCTGCCATCAAATCCAGCTGGCCTGGCTACAAAATATTTGGACTGGCAAGGACCCTCCTTTGTCCTCTGGGTAATGCCCAGCCTTCCTGTTTCACTAAACCTGTCCTGTTTCCCACCTAAAATCCACTTTGGCCTGAGGTAGAGGCAGGATCTTCTCTAGGGGCTTGGCTTCTCCAGTGGGTTGTGACTCCTACTGTCTTCAAAATTAACTTCAAAGCTCTCCTCTTATTGATATTTTATATGTGACCATTTCCTTTTTTTTCTTTTTCTGTCTTTCATGTATAAGAGGGAGTCTTGTTTTCTGTACTGTATCTTGTGTAAGTTAGAGAGCTCAGGTATACGCCCACAGACAGGGGTTACCAACACTGGCAGCCTGGCATCGGACACCTCCTTTTCCAGGCGTGGAGGGTGGATGAGCAGGAGAGCACGAGGACACAACTGAACTCTGCAGGGTCACATGGCAGGTCTGAGTAGCCCTGCTCTTATTGCACTGTGACTTTATGAGCATTGCAGGAAATGGAAGTTTTCAGCAGAACTGGTGATAAAAACTGTCCAGAACAAAGCGCAAGGGTTTACTTCAAGGAAGCCCAGCCCAGCAAAATAGTTGTACTCCCCTACTATGTTGTAGGGGAGTATTGCCATCTTTTTCTTTTATTAAGAACTTTCTAATAAGTTCTTAATAAATTATTTTCCATTACTTTGTGTAATAACTGTTTTAATTAATGAAATGAAGAAACATGAAACAAAGAAAATGTGCAATGGATCCAGGGGATTCAGCTATTCTATGCCAGATTTGGTGTCTGACTTATAAAACTACTTCTCAGTGGTACACATTGATGCTAGAGTAATACTGAGGCATTACAGTGAGAGTAGCTAAGTGTTCTTTTCTCTTGTTTTTTAGAGTAACCTAGTTATCAATCATTTAATATTCTCAGAGGGTGACATTTACTCTGATGTTGGCTCTGTCCCCAGGGAAGAGAGTAATCCAAGAAAATAAATGCCAATGCTTTAATTCTGGGTGAAGCAAAATTTGAGTGACTATTTCCAGAAACATTTGTAGTATTTGCCAGTCTACGTTGCTCAGATAAAAAATTATATTCTGAGATGTTATTGGAATCCTAAGTATTTCCAGGTGTTGTGCATGGCTTACAATAGTAAGGATAGAAATTTTACCAGCCTCTTTTTTCTTTTTTGTTTTGACTTTTTCTAATGTTGTGAAGGGTACTAAACCCACAAGCATAGAAAATATTCATTTGTCCTGATTGTGTATGCTCCTGATGATTGGGCTTTTCCATTCTGACCTATGATTGTATTTCTTTTTTGACTTCATCCCTTTACTTTGGCACTGTCTACCTTCTCCAGATAATGGAGCAAGATCATCACTGTTTTCTAACAAAAAATAAACTTAGTCCATTCAAGTTGCATAAACCACCACAGACATCAATGTGAACACAAACACTTGCAGTGATGATAACATTTTTTAATCATTACCAAAGCAGGCCAGGTTAGTCTAGTGACCTAAAACCCTCAGATTTACTTTATAAATCCTACAAATCTCTGGATTCCTCAACCAGAAGTTGGATCTGCTGCATCTAACTGATTGTCAGGCTGATAGACATGCGTGTTCAAGAGAATAAGGAAATTTTAATTCCATTACTATTTTGACTGGGCAAATATTTTCTAACAACTTGCCTTTAATTTCTGGGTTTTGCTGATAATTATTACTTTTAGCTAGGAAATTCTCCTCTTGGGGAAGGTGCAGTATAGCTGTTGCTTTTTAAAGGCAAATATTTAAACCTATGTGATCTCAGAGATCTGCATCAGTCAAACAGGCTGTTGGAAATGGAGCTTTCGAAACAGAAACAGAAATTTTCAGAGCTTTTCTAAATCTTGGGGGACGTTGCCTGTCATTCTCACTGGTAACTTTTGAAAGAGGAATGTTCTTGGACATTTTACTTCCTTTACAGTGCTAGATCTAATTTTGCTCCAATGCTGGCATAGCTCTCTCTAGTGTGGGCAAAGGTCTTGCAACCAAATGGAATTTCTGTGAGTGTGGTTGCAAAATGCTTCTTCTAGAGAACCTGACAAAGAAAACACAGAAGAATGTGCTGAGTTATCAGTGTGGGGTTTTTTTTGTAAATCATACTAATGCCTGTCACCCTCTTTGAATGGTCTTTTCTGAAATTTGTGGGAGTTTTTCCGTACCAATGCCAAATTACCAGCTAGGTTTCAGTATTAAATCAGCTTTTCAGAATGCAAAGAAATCACATATTTTCCTCTGTTGGGTGAAAGGTGCATAACAGTAATTCAGTGGAGATTTTCTTGCAGAAAATAGAAGGCACTTCAAACCTTGGAACAAAATGTTTTCTAAGACTAGCTGAATGGTTACCAGGCTGTTGATTTGGAGCCAGCTTTCAGATCCTTGTTTGTTTGGACCTGTATCTAGGCACAGCTGCTAAATCAGCTTACAAGCACACCTCTGTGGAACAGATCCTCCATCTAGCAGCTCTCAGCAGCATGTGCTGCTATAGCATTTAGCTGCCAGATACCAGAGTATCAGTTCTGAGACATCCCATTTCCTTTACTCACCTCAATAACTGAAATACATCCAATGCTCCACCCTTTGGGATTTGTGACCAATTAATAAAGGAGATAGCGAATGTTAGCTGACTGGTTAGTTTGTTCCATTGCACAGAAGACAGTTTAGGAAATCCCAGCCCATGCAGGAGAGGAGTAAGGAATAACAAAATTTAAATATAGGAATAACAAGAAAGAAGTAACACATTAGACTCACCTGTTGGAAGGCAATTCACTCTCTAGCAAGATATGAGGACAAGGCTAGGAAGGAAAAAGAGATTTCAGGTTCTTTGGAAAGGTGCTGTTGCCAGGACTTCTAGGAAAGTATTCTCACTCAGAGAAGACCATGGATGTAACATGGGCTCTTTTTTTACAGGCTGCTGTCTTCTGAGCTTTGTCAATATGATATCTCATTTTAACAGCTATTTTGTATGTGTTCTGTTCTGGGACACCACCTAGTTCCAATATTCCAGGCCTGCTTTTAAAATAACTGGCAAAACTCAGGAATTTGTTTCCTGAATAAAAACCTGAGATTATCTTCAGACTTCAATATGGAAGTAGGAATGGCTATACTTGAAATGACCATTCCCTCATCTTATATACCAGAGACAACCAAATAGTTTTCAAAATTTTACTTAAGAAATATAAAGGGAATAGGAATTCAACCTTTCCTTTTTTATTTTTTTTGCCTGCTGTTAGTTCTGTGTTAATGTTCAGCTTCTAACTTGCTGAACAAAAGTAGCGATTGTATTTCCAATACATCATTCTTATCCACATTTTTTTTTTTCAGGAATATTGCAGCAAATAAATTCATTAACAGCATTCATAGAAGGTATGAATTTTAAATGCACGTTAGGCTTCATCTGCAGAAAAAAAATTTTCAACTCATAAAACTTACTTTTTAGACAAGATAATCTCCATCATATTTCAGCATCTTAAATAATTCCATCTCAGCTCAAAATTTATGCCATGCAACTGAGTCATTGTAGCAAACCACTAGCATTTTTTTAAACTAGTACCAAGCAGAGTCAAATTAGTTATTGCAAATAACCTGTTGTTGTTATTTATTCTGCCACAGAACAGGACAAATACTCTGTGGTGAATGAATCCAAACCCGACTAACCCTCAG
The DNA here is from genome assembly GCA_016584745.2 of Phylloscopus trochilus trochilus. NCBI lineage: Eukaryota > Metazoa > Chordata > Aves > Passeriformes > Phylloscopidae > Phylloscopus > Phylloscopus trochilus. Next base: position 41,000,949 of record WQNJ02000546.1, read on the forward strand.
CCTTCAAATTTTGATTATTGAATATCCTTACCCAACTGTCTATAAAGGATGCAGTCAGTGAACTTTGGAAAGCATATGCATTGAAAGAAAATTGGGAGCTGCTCACCATTTATTTCCAAAGTTTTCATTTCATTGAAGTACATGATTTGTTGCAAAATATTTACAAGTTCCATTAATGAGAGAAAGAGAGAGAAAAGAGAGGAAAGTCATACAACAGCTTCAAAATAGGAAATGGAGGTAGCGTTGACTGTCTTAGACTGAATGATAAAGAAGACATTTCTCCTTCAGAGCAGGTTTCAGCTGGTACAGGAAACCATGTACAATGGAATTCATGTCATAACACTTCAGTCATCTGGAAAGTAGATGTTTAATTTAGTAGCTGCCTCAGTATGCTCTGTAGCCAGCGGCAAGTAGGCACCTCCTAAAAATCCTGATCCACCTCAGATGGGTTGAATACTCCTCCCCACTGACTACAGAGGAAGCATCAGTAACCAGCCCAATAGCTCAGACAGCTGCCTTTCAGTAGGTTAATATCAAATGAGATAAATCCTCCATAGGGAAAGGTTGGAATTACTGAGGTCAAAATTTACTCTGTGCACGTTTGTATTTTGTCACAAGGGCCTCTGGCTGGTGAGGGACAAATGTATCCATGACGTGGTTGTCCTGCTCCTGGAGTGGTTCTCGCTCTGCAAAACACAACAGCCCTGGGGCTGGCAGCACTGGGAAAGAGCAGCTCAAGGAACAATGGGCTCGAAGCTGAGCTGTGCACAAATGAGGAAAGGAAGCCATTTGTCATCTCTAGGCCTTAATGGAGAGCCACTTCCTATTAATTAGAGAAACACAGAAATTGGGAAAAGAAAAAAAAAAAAAGAAAACAAGAAACTTACGTAATATGATCTCAGAGCTGGCTGATTTGCTAATGTAAAACACAGGGTGGAAAAAAAAAAGGCTGATAATGTGGAACAGTAGGGCATGACTGCTGATCTCATAGAAAAAACATGCGGAAAATACTATTCAAAACACTGGCAAAATGACTTCATGTGAAAGGCAGATTTCTTCTCTTCCAGTGGGCAGAATGTTCCAAAGGAACCTGCATGTGTCTGCATGTGTGCTTTTTCCATCAGCAGGCATGCAGAAGGCTTGGGCATGGCAGAGCCAAAGGGGCAGCGTTTGGTTCACATGGTGTGTGCGTCTGTGTCCTCGACTGGGGCACTGTTAGATTGTACCTGAGACTTTTCCTGCTTCAGCCCCGCAGGAGAATGTTCTGAGGTTTCAACAGTTTGGGGAGCAAAAGTTCCTCACCAGATGCAGTCGTTCACCTCTAGCTCTCCAGACTCAAATGGCTAGCAAAGCAGAATTAGCAGCAGGATGTGCCCAGTCCCTGCTTTTTAAAACTGGAGTCTGGAGCATGGGCAAATGACCCAAGACACTCCCTACTACTCTCATTTAAACATGCAACATGTACACTTTTTAATTTTTTTTGCCAGTTGTGAATGACTGAAGAAGTGGGCATTTGTTCACATACAACAGAAAAAAAAAACCCAACCCTCCATTCTTAATACTATAAAAAAAATTAATATTTACCAGGCAAAACTTCCCTTTTCTTTCACATCCTGCAAAAAGGGTTTAATAGTGACTACCTTAGGAAGAGATAGTTTGCTGAGCTAAAAATAGAAGGTGTTAAGTATTTTGCATGAAATGTGGTGTTCAAAATTGTTAGTATTTACTAAAATGTTAGGAGGGATTTCTCTAACTTATGAACTCCAACTCCCACTATTACACACTCAAGGACTACACTCTTGCTTTTTTTGGCAGGAAAAGGAGTTTGACAGGGGCTGATCAGAGACTTGAGGAACAGAATTGTTGGCCTCTGTTTCTCATGCTGTTTTTCCTTCCATCACTAACCTGTAATAAGCCTGGACATTGAATGAGATTCCACACATGCTGAAAAATGAACCCAGATGTCCCTGTGGCGATAAGCATGGCCCTCTCCTGAGCAGGCATCTCTCCATCACTTTCCTGGAGGTAAATGTGCCGTATCAGCACTACCTGTGTGAGCACAGTCTCTGTCACCCCCTTGCTTCCTAGCAAACCTATGTTTCTCATCCGTGTATTTTTGGAAACATCTGAGCAAAGAAAAAACTGAAGTTTTAGCCCGTGCCCAATAAGAAAAAAAAAAAACAACAAAGCTGTCAGGTCCTTTACCCTGGGTACTAAGTGCTTGTTTGTGCATTGATATACTCTTTTGTCTTTAGTTACCAGCTTCTTTGGCACCTAGTGTTATGACACTTTCTAACTCTCTGACAAGTGCAGTGGTAAAATGAATTATTTTATTGCTCCTAACTGTTGCATGCACTGTCTTGCCTTAGTAGTGTTATTGTCTGCATTAAACTAGTCTGCTTCAGGTAAAATCTACTAGGAGTGCCCACTTTTAGGCAACAGTTAGGTCAGGCACTGAGCTGACTCAGATGTAGCTGGCGCTGGCTTTGGGTTCTTTTTAAAGAGCTGTGCAGATGCCATGGCAACTGACCCAGGCTGAGAGAAGCAGGCGGAGCATATCTAAATGAGGCTTTGAGATTTTCAGTGAAGTTCACTGGAGAATAACCTGACATCCATATATATATATATATATATATATATATATATATATATACACACATATGTGTGTGTGTGTGTGTGTGTGTGTGTGTGTATGTTTACATGTGGCACTCAGTTGGGTAGTATTTGAAGTTTTGAAGTATTTTTTCATTAAGAAAATGTTTTTGCATAATTTCTGATCTTAGGCAAAACAGCCTTGGCATTTGCAAAGGCTCTAAAGGTTGTTAATATTTGACTAGTCCCTTTAACTTCAGCAAATCAAGCATCAAATGGCATAAGGGATATGGAGTGTAACAGGAGTTTGTCTTTTAGTTATTCATATAGGAAACATACATTATTCTAAGTCATTGCATTTATCAAGAGTAGAAGTAAGACCTGCAATAGTCCATAACAGAGATTAGCAAGAAAGATAGGAAAACCAAAGATGGCACACAGGTATTCTATCATGCTTTGTGGTCTAGAACTAGGAGCAACATCATAGAAGAGAGATCTGTAAAAGGTAACACCTCCCTGCTTCTGTTTAAATTTAAACTGGCCTGAAAACCATTGTCTCATAAAAAATTGAAATAACCATAAGTAAAACATTCTGTCTTGGAGGTGGAACACATCCTGGGTTTCTGGTGATCTTTTACTAGGCAGCTTTTAATCTCTATTTTGGGTGAAGAAAATTACATCCTGATGCAACTGTTTTAGATAGGCTGTTGCCACCTACATGGAGCACTGGGAAAAAGACTATATTACTTGCTAAAGGGAGTTTTGTAATGTAAATTGTGCCCCACATTTTCTTCTAATAATTTTTTTTCACTCTCTCTTTTATTTTTAGAACAGCTGAAAATTTGTCATGTGCCTTAATGTAGGGCTGAGATCTTAATCCCAGTTTTATGAGGTCTATTAAACTGATACGTATTGTGCTATGTGGGAATTAATCCCAGGTGGCCTCCAGGAAAGGCTGGTGTCTCTAGTTCTCAAGTGATTGTCTTCTATGCATGTGATCTCTGTGTGTACAGTGTGTACAGTGTATTGTGTATTACAATTTAATGAGATAAAGACAAGTGGAACGTGCACACTTAATCAGCTCAAATGATAGTATTTCCTAACCCATATCACCAAGAAAGGCTCACAGCTGTTCAGGCTCATTCCAGTGAGTAATAGCTTTCAAAGAAAAATGAACCATAAAAAATAGTAGAAATCAAAATGTAATTAGAGTTAACTAGTAATCTTTCTGTCTTAATTACAGCACTGCAATTGTCCTTACTTGAGGAGAGAACTCCTGAGAGATTTTTGCCCACTGGATTGTTTAGAGGAAAAAATCAAAACCCTGTAATTTTTTCTCTCTGGTGTGATTTCTTCCTTTATTGTATAAACTGTCAGGTTCATGTACTTTTAATGTCATTGTCTGGGAGCATGTTAGCTGTGGTGTGGAAGTGTCAAAGAGAAACTGAGTATTTCTGAAAGCTTATGGAAGAACTGGGCAAAGTTTTAAGAGATCATTCTCTGCATTGCTGCAGAAACTAGTGATTTGTCTTTTTCAAGGTAAACTGCTTAAAAAGTACTGGAAACTACTTTCATGAAGCAGGACGTATTGCTTTAATGTATTTTGAATTTGGTGGATTGTACATGTTTCTCCAAATTAGATCTACCTCCCTCTTTGCTCCTCACCCCTCATATCCCCTTTTGAGGACATGTTTCTCTAATGCCTGTTTTTGCCCCTCATTAGACTGTCCATATTCTGAAGAGAGTTCTTTTTTCCCTTTTCGTCTTCTTGCCCCTTCTTCATCTTATCTTGCCTTTCCTATAATGAGCTGTTTAATCCCCTAGGTTTTCCAGAAGAGAATGTTGAGGGTATACCCTGACAGTCCTCTGAAGGCCTTGTCCTTCCACTTCAGATGTCTCTCTGCTCACCAGAGCACTTCTGCTGCTGCATTTGATTATCAGGGTGAGATTCACTCACCTTAACACAGAGACCAGGTGTCCAGAGACCTTCCAGTGCCTAGGATATTTCCTAAGGCTTTCTGTTGTCTGTCTTGAAATCTTTTATAGGACCCACGTCATTTGAGGCTGTCACAGCTATGTTTAGGTACCTGAATTGTTCTCTCTTAAATCCTTTTGCTCTCCTCTGGCATAGCCACTTGTTCTCTGTGACAAATACAGAGTCTGTAGGCACAAAACAGCTTGTCAAATGCCTCCTCTCTGGCATATCTATTTCCTGGGAAGCTCCAGCTGCTGTTTCCATTGAAACCTTTTTGCACAGTATCAACTTTCAATACTGAAAGGATTCTAGAAAAATGAGTTAGTCACTCAGTCACATCAAGGTTTATCCCTTGATAAACCACATTTACCAGCAGGATATTGAAGAAAGACAGACAAATTATCACCCATACTTGAATCTATATCCTGATTTATCTCATAGGAGATAAATTATATATTATCATAGGAGGCTTGACAGAAGGAAATGCATTCAGCATTTTTTCCCACTTGTAGCACTACATCCTTATTTCTCAGATTGTGATTTTCCATTGCTAGTCTCTAATAGCCCTTCTTTTTGTGTTTCCCATGTGAGTTCCTGTGAAAATGCAGCTTGCTCAGGAGTTTTGGGTACAAATCTGAAAGACTGAACAAGTGAAACATGGGCTCAGAGTCTGACACCCTTTTACTTTCCCAAATCATTGCTCCATACAGACCCTGAAGAGTAACTGTGAAGCTCAGCTTTACTTCAAACAAAGCATGTGGGTGAGGGAGGGGATTCTGCCCCTCTGCTCTGCTCTGGTTTTACTTCAAACAAATAGAGCTTTGAAAGTGGTGGCAATAGCTTCATTTTTCACCCACTAATATATTTCAAAACCCTATTTAACATAATTCTTCCATGAATTTGGCTAAATATTTGACCTTATGTGTCAGATTATGAAACTAATTACAGAAAAATGCAATGTTTTTCTAAGAAATTAATCCAATGTAACCATAGAATGTGTCTGGTCAGTCTAGAATCCATCATCCTGGGATTTTCCTACATGTATAAGTATTACTGGAAGGGGTCTAAAGAACTGACCCTTGGAAAATGACCCTCTTTCATGGGAAAAACAAAAACAAAAACAAAAACAAACAAAAAACAAACAAACAAACAAACAAACACAACCAGAAAGCATGAGTTTGCTGAGAGGACTGAATGATTTTTCTTAAAGACATTCTTCTGTGAGGTGGGAAAGCATCTATCTGAAAATCAGTTCTTTTGCCAAATTTTGAATCTCCTCCTCAATATCTTTGACGGGCTGGAAATCTGTTGGCAGTTTTTACCAGCAGTCATTTTGCCTAACTTCCTCTCAAAAAAAAAAAAAAAATTAAGATGCAAACCTGTCCATTTTAGCCTACTGTCCTGCTTTCAGACAGTCAACAATTTGATGTAAATTGAATACTGTCAGGTGTTAGCCAGGTATGTACACTTAGCCAGGTATGAAACATTGTTCTTGTACTTGTGTGTGTGATAGGATTCCATCTTGATCTCCCCTGAAGACTGACTGAAGTAACATTTAGAGGTCTTAGTCTGATCTCATAGGGCAGCATCACAAGATGGTAGAAAACACTTTGCTGTGGACAACCCCCGATATGAGTACAGGCTGGGGAGGAACAGATGGAGAGCAGCCCTGGAGAGAAGGACTTGGGAGTGCTGGTGGGTGAGAGGCTGGACATGACCCAGCCATGGGTACCCAGCACAGAAAGCCAAACATCTCCTGGGCTGCATCCAAAGCAGTGTGGGCAGCATGTGGGTGAGGGAGGGGATTCTGCCCCTCTGCTCTGCTCTGCTCTGCTCTGCTCTGGTGAGACCCCACCTGCAGTGCTGCATCCAGCTCTGGGCTCCCAGCACAGGAAGGACATGGAACTGTTGGAGTGAGTCCAGAAGAGGCAACCAAGATGATCAGAGGGATGGAGCACCTCTCCTGTGAGGAAAGGCTGAGAGAATTGGGTTTGATCAGGCTGGAGAACAGAAAGTTTTAGGGGGACCTAACTGAGATCTTTTAGTACCTGAAGGGAGCTTACAAGAAAGGCTGGAGAGAGAGTATCTACAGGGGCATGTAGTGATAGTACAAGGAGGAACGCCTTCAAACTGAGAGACAGGAAGCTTAGATTAGATACTATGAAGAAATTTTTTACTGTGAGGTTGGTGAGCCTCCCTCTATCCCTCACCCTGCTGCAGATCATTGGCTTTACTTGGCAGCTCAGTGACCACCTACTATTGTGAAGCATCTCCCCAGATTGTCAGGTGGCCAGCAGTCAGTCAGCCCTGTCTGAGAAATAGCAGAAATGTGTCTCTGCAGGGTTGGTAACTGAGACATTTTGCAAAAGTACCCAGAACCATCAGGGGAAGTATCTATAAAACAATTGGAATAACTTCCCTGCAGCGGTTTCCCAGACTTTTCCAGCCTCACTGCTCTCTTAGATAACTTTTCCCTCTCATCCATTTTCATTTTCTTGGGTACTTGGGTAGACACTTCTAAAGTCTATTGCTCAGAATAATTCTTTCTGATTTGCAGGGGGTTTATCCCTGCACACAGTTCAGAGTCAGAAATCAGTCTCCAGTGACGGATGAATTGCCTTTTAACCCTTTCCTTAACTCGGGCTTAAGTGTGTAGAAGAGATACGAAGAACCAAGTTGTAAACTCTTAAAAGAGTAAGGAATGCAACTTTGCTGGGAAAATACATTCTAAACACCTCAGCTCTAAAGATAATGATTAAGAACCAACAATATTTTTTAATTCACTCCAACACCGAGTTAAGTATACCATTTAGTAGGAACTTCTATGTTACTGATTGTTGAGTCAAAATATTTTCTGTGACGGGTCACAAAATGGTTTTGCAGCATTTCCACACAGCTGGAGAAATAATCATACAAGCAAAAGGGCAACAGCTGTGATATTTCAAAGTCTTACCAGGAATGGAATTCTGGAAATGTAACAGATGTTTAAAAGTCCCCATCATCTGTCCAGTTCCCCCCACCTCTTTCTCTTTCTTGCCTACATATATATTAAATAACAAGTAAAAGAAATTACTGATGCAGTATAGTTCTGCTTCCCAATTTGTATTATCTGATATTTAAAAGAAAATCTTTCTGTATTAAAAAAAAAAAAAGTAGAGGTATTTGTCTTAGGGGTTGGATGTCTCAGCTTTAAGTATTAAATTGTGCTTTAAGAATGAATAAACTGTAGACATCCATTTGAAACCAGTAATTCAAGGCTGTGCTGTGAAAAAAAGACTGAAAGCAAACCTCCAAAACTGTAAATTCACAGCAGCCATTGACTAACTTTCAGCTCGTCAGACAACTGAATGAACAGCTTGTTTTTTTCAGCATTTACCTGAGTCTCACAGACCATACTGCTTGCATGCACTGTGAAAATTATTATCCTGAGATTGCAAGTTTGAAGACTATGGATTCATTGCAGGAAGAGAAAATGACATAGTAGGCAAGTGCAATCAGTACAGTGATTTTTAGGGTAAATTTTCTAGTGATTTGCTCTCTGTCTTTGGGAATAGTTTGAGTTAGCACAGGTTTTCTTGAACAATTTTATTTAGAGCATTTTTCCTCATGCAAAAGGGATATTATTTTCAGCTTACAGTTCTTCAGCTAAAGCAAAAGATCAACTTATATAGCACTCTTCAATGTTGTCATACGTATTTCACATAACAGCATTCATTTTTCACCTGTATTTCACCCTCTCAGTATAATGCACAGGAATACTGAGCAGCATATGTTTTGTTGTTTTTAAAGCTTGATTTTCTTCTTTGATTCATTATGAAGCATCTTTGCGCTCTGGGTACTCAATTTACCAACTTCTGCAGGTAGTTTCTCCATGGCCACCTTTAACAATAAACTCTTCTTGACTTCAGTGGCATCAAGTGTGTTAGACAGAATCAAAAAAAAGAGCACACAAGCACCCAGAAAGCAGGAACACTGAGCAGACAGCAGTTTCAGATTTGCAATCTGAGAATCCACTGGTTTCATTAATATCATCTAAAAATAGCTAAGGGCATCTATTGGTGATTTTTCTGTACCAAAGCATGAGGCTGCAGCAATGAAGGATGTATTCTGAAGGACTTAGCAGCCCTGTGCAGAGCTCCTGTTCTTGGAGCTCAGTTCCTTTGGGCCATCTCAGTCACAGACTGTCCAAGGTTCCAATTGCTCTCATTGGCATTAGAGTGGGTTTTGGTTTATTCTGTTTGGGAAACTTCTTTCTCGTTGCTGTGTGAGTGCTGGGGCTTTTGAAAATCTGGTCATTTATTTGAGATGTTCAAACCTTCTGAATGGCAAGTTTGTACTTGTACAGTGATTTGCATGCGTGTTTATAAGCGGACAGAAGTGTGTGTGTGGGAAATCTCTCTTGGCCAGCACAGCCTGTTTATAACCTACTGATGTCACAGGGTAGGCATAGCTATGCTGAAATAAAGGGAGCCTTCTGATGAAGCTTGTGTCACAATGCCTTATCCAACGGGGCTCCAGTAGGAGACTCAGCCTCATTTGATCCCTATTAGCACAATTCAGTTCAGTCTGGACAAGTGAGCTCCTACCAGGAGACACGGGCAGGCACCTTTTCCTAAGTGCTCAGAGTGCATGGTGAGGCTGTTGGTGTTGCTAAGATGTTAGTGAAATACCTAGAAGGGAATTCTGCCTTAATATAAGTTATCTTACAGTTACTGGATCCACCCAAACTTAAATTGTCTTCTTTGTCCTCCTTTGTACAGCCTCTGTTGAACAATGCAACCACCACCACTTGTACCATGCCAAAATGCCTACAGGGAAGTGTGTAGATGAAGCACAGTCAGCTCAGGCTGAATCCAGGCAAGACTAAAGTGTGTCTGGCTGAAAGGAGAAACACTTTGAAGAGCTGGCCAAAACATTGTCACTGTCTTTCCTCAAAGATATATAGCCTTTATTCATCAAAGTTATGGCTGACTCCTCGTTAGACATGATCAAATTTGCAGCAATTTCCAGAAATATGTTCTCTCACTTTCAGCTCACTAGGAAACTCTGTCATTTCCTTGTAGATGGACATGTTGTCCCAGTGATTCATGCAGTTGTCACCTCCATCCTGGACCTTGTAACAGAAGTGGAATCCAGAACCTGTGAATAGATCCAGAAAGTAACTGCTGACTTTTTTTCCATAGTGTAAGGTGCTTTTAGCACTGAATGTCTGAACTCAAGTCCCTCAGCAGGCTCCCACTTTCTCTCAGTACCTGTTTACAGCCTTAGCCATAATTTTCAAAGGAATTGAAGAAATGTCAGAGTAAATTGGGCACTTCTGATGTGCTTTATATCATGAGGTTCAGGAAAAAAATATGGGAGAACTATTTGCAAAATCAATCTAGTTTTGCTTTGTGATGCCTGCACCTCTTGCCAAGGTAATGCTGCTGTGGAATGCTCTTCTGGATTCTGATCATCTTGATGAAATATTGGTGTTTTCCCTATGTGATTGGGTGGGTGAGGAAAGGAGCTTATTACCACATATGATGCAATTCAACAGCTGTTTTTATTCTATAATCCCCTCTTCTTTTCACCCCCAGAAAACAAAACAAAACCAACCTCCCAAAAGCACCTCATAACTTAGTAAATCTTGATCCCGCAGACCATATGCAGAGGCAACCAAGGACTTTTGATGTTCTGTGGAAGAAATTCAGATAGTGCCCTGTTCTGTTTAGGATTTAAGGCTTAGTAGCCTTTTAGTAGCTTTTTTTTTTTTTTTTTAACCTTCAGGCTCTTTCCAGCTTCAGTTACATTTATTTCAATGGAAGTCATTTCAAATACTCTGGGGTTTAAAAAAATTTGAATTCTAGAGTTCCATGAGTGAGACCTTCTGAGTGCAAAAGTCAGTTCATGTGATTTATTTACATGGAACAGAATTTGTTTCTGCTTAAATACTGAGAAGTTCTCTGCTGCTTCATACTCCATTTAAGTTTGTTAAGACAGTGTATTTCTTATGCAACAACAAAAATGTTGGAATTAGTCAAGTAAATCAGTTTCATTCAGAATGAAAACACAGGAGGGTGGAAGGAGGTTTTATTTAGAAACTACTTTTAAAACTGTGAAACAGTTTAATATTTAGGTTTATTTTGACAAGTGACTGACTAAATACAAGGGGATAAAGGTTAAACAATTGTAAAAAGGGTGGTTTTCATATGATAGTAAAGAATGTGAATAAAAGTAAATTAAACTAAAAGGAATATTCCATCAAAATGCATGTTTTTCTTTGGAAAAGTGGTATAGTAAAGGTTGACACAGACAGCTTAGGTGAAAGTGAGGATAATACAGACTGTTAGCAAACTGAGGCCAAAAGGCTTCCTAGAGTAAGTAAATTTCATAAGAAAAATGCTCTTGGTCTTGAAAGTATAAATCAAACTTGAGTCAGTATACCAGTCACAAGGAGAATTCATGGGCAAAGTGGCTTGCCTACAAACATTTTCATTCTAGAATATCTTACAGAGCTAAGAGACCAATGGCCATGTGTTTTACCTAGCTTTATCAACCAGACTCAGGTCTCAGAGATGTGCTTGATCCTAGGTTGTGAAGCACCAGCTGTGAATGGGCTGCTGCTTTGAATTAAACAGAGCAGCAGACCCGATTGGAATTCATAACAGAAAGCCAGCTGTATGTGTATGTTAGCTGTGGCTAACACACATTTCTAAGGAGAGGAAGATCAAAAGTTCATTTGCACCAATAATCTTGTCTTGTTGTCTTGGTTTTTCATATAGCTGGAGAGCAGTTGTGTGTCTATAAAGTTCTTCCCCCAATTTCCTTTTCCACCACCATTCTGGCTGCATTCATTGCTGGCTAAGAGACATACATTGGCCAAACAAATCCTTGATGTGCTTTGGGACAACCCCGCAGCCTAAACTGCACATCTGATGAATTCAACTAATTCACAGAGTAGAAGAAAAAAGACTGCATAGAAAACATGTATTTATGTATGATTGTCAATGTTTTGGGAAAAGAACCTGCTCTGTGCATTCAGCAAGTTGGGCTAGATGATCTTTCAAGTTCCCTTCCAGCCAGGATGTTCTGTGACTCTATAATGAAATGAGTGATTTACTCTATCTCCTGTACATAATAACTGCAAAAAAAACATAGTCATTTGAAACTGCCATTCTCATAGCAAAACAGGCTAGGCAGGCAGGCAGAAACATCCAACACAGCCATTTTCCCATTCATAGTGACTATTGCTAGGGAAAATGGGCACCCCAGAGTGTATAGACAAAGCATTTGGTGTACAGTTAATGAAATTCACACAAATAGTTCAGCATAAATGTCCACATTCCTGTCAGACTGAGGGCAGGGATGTTTGCCCCAAGTAGACCCCATGAAACTGAAACCATGGCTCTTCCTTTCTGCCATACATGGAGGAACTTAACAAGAAATCCAAATTTATCCACATGAAAAGAGCCTGGTAGAAATGGTAAAGAAGCTCAGAGGGAAAGACAGATTAGTTCAAAACATAACAAAACAAAACAAAACAAGCTAAAGGATCTCACTTTTCTAGTTGCTGGATTAGAGAAGTGTTCTGTCCTGAGCCCACGGCCGGTGGGAAGAAGCAGCTTGACCTAAACAGAGAGAGTTGCTCCCCACAATTTTGCTATGATTATCGTACTTTTTTGGAGATTTCTGTAATTTATGGTCAGAAAACAATATTAGTTAACTTAGTCTGACCCACGTTTTCTTTAATTCTGACTTAGTCCAGTAACTTGTCTTTAGTTGCAACACATTTCCTCAATATGAAGACACCAAGAAATGCAGGATCTACCACCATCTGGACGAGGGTTTTTTTTCCAATAATCAGTCATCCCTCCAATTTTCAAAAGAAATGTCATCTCACAAGCATCTCCCTTAAGCTTCTGGTCATTTATTACATACGATTTTTTTTCCTGGTACTTTCTCTAAATGAGCATAATTAATGGAGGCATCTCAGTCTTATTCTTCCCAGCTGTATTAATCTCTGGCAACATAAACCAGGAGTAAAGCTGTCCAACAGTGTCCATGAAGAAACAGCATTGGTTTAATTCAAATAATTCATTGTAGTGTTGCATTTTATTTAGCACAGAAGACTCTCTACCACCACCACCCCTCTTTAGGGACCCGAGGCAATCACCATAATTATTGCAAGTGCCCCTAAGAACCAAAAAGGTAATAAAAAATAGATTGCATATTTCCTTTAATTATAAATTTTCATTATTTTGAAGATTATATTTTTATTATAATTGTTCAAATTACTGTTATTATTAATCATCAGAGTAGTCTGAAATTAATATTCAGTGTTTTTCTAATTATTCCTTCATTTGATTACTTTAGTGGCAAACTGGGGTATACAGGGGGAAGAGAAGTGGCAGTAAAACCAGCAAGATAAAAATTTGTGAAAATTCTAAACATTTTTTAAATGCTTTAACAGAATGGGCTTGGGGAATGAAATGCCTTTCCTTTCAAAGCTTAGAAAACATGTATTTCTTTAGATTTTCTGAGAAGACTTCACCAAATCTCTAGTCCTTTTTGATGTCATGAATGAGGAGAACTGGGGAATATGGAAGTAAGCTGGTTTACCCAACAGATCCTCTTAGGGATATCATAAAGAATGTTCCTTGTGCAACTTCCTCAGGTCAGGGAAAGCTGCTATATTGGCTGCTTCCCTCTTTTCCTTCCTTTGTGGAGCAGTAACACAGTGGAGTCATTTCTCAGGGGTGTCACAAAAAATGAATACATGGATCTAATGGCTATAGCTCACACTGAAGTAAAACAACATTCCTGATCAGCGGAGCAATATGAATTGTTTAAGCTTCCAGCATGAAAAGAGTTCTTACTCCCTAGTAAGACCTGTAGTTTAGGACAAGTTACATTAGAAATTAGAAAAGCATTCAGAGTAAATAGCAGTAAAATAATTATAGCCCCTTGAGAAGGGTTTACAATTTTACTTTAATATTAAAAACAAGACCTTGTTAGGTGAGCAAAAGGAATACTAATGCCTTCATCCTTTCCAGATGATTCACAGTGAATCCTGATTGTCCAATGTTGTTTGACATTAAGGAAGGTAAATAAATCCACAGAAATCTCTCTCACTGATTTCATCTAATTGGTTCTGATTACAAATCAAGAACTTCTGAGAATGTCAGAGTTTGTTCAAGGAAGAAGGTTGGACACCTTTGAATCTGGCTGCCTATATTTTATTCTTGGCCACAGCTGAGAGGTCACCTGTCACCTGTCAGCTCAGAGGTCACTAGTCACCTGTGCTAACTATTTTGCAGAAGTGTTTGAACTTGAACATTAACCTCATTACAAACATCAGTCAGCTTTAAACAAGGCCTTTGTGCTGTGCTCCACCTCAACAAGGGGTATGTGTGCTGCACTCTCCTCCAAAGGAAGGCCAGGTGGCACTGTTGCAAAAATGCTTGCTAACTCTGTCAACCCACATGTAAACTGGTAGGCCTTGAAGAGCTGCTTCTTGTCACCTGTGAGGCATTGTTTTATAAACCTCCCCAGTAAAAATTGCTTTCCTTGCTTTGATCTCTTTGCAAAACCATTTAGGTAGGTTTGCTGTCACAGCAATGACACAAAATACTGTACAGTACTAGATACTATACTACACATGAGTTCTTACCACATTACTCTGCAAGAACTTCTTCCCACCCAGTTAAAAAGGGGTGGCAGTTTTTCTCTCATTTCCCTTGGCAGTCTCTTCAACAACTATTTAAAATAATTCCATTGTGGAATTATTTTGCCCAAAATTACTTTACAGAAAATCTGCAATCTCTTGCCTGTGCTCATATGGTAAGAGCAGTAACAGAACTGAGATGGGACCATAAGTAAGCACAGGAATTTATTCCTCTTTCCTTCCTTACCTGGTCTAACCTACATGAATAGTAGCTTGACATGACAGGTGCTGCTGCCACTGTAGGTTTTTCCAGGGCTCTGTTCTGACCTTTAACATCTGATAGAGTCTTTTTGCTCTTGCTGGTTTTCTAAGCACTCAAAAAACAGCTGTCATTATCAGCCAAAATGAAATTCAGATAGACAAAGATTTCCTTCATCCGACACAATGAAGTTTCACACAGAGACTGAACAGAACCTGCTGGTGTGTTTCAGAGGCTGACAAGAGCCCAGGAGTAATGTAGTGCTAGGTTAGTAATCTAAAGTCACTGAGACTGCTTAGCTGTGACCACAGCCACCCCCTGCTACTGACAGTGTTTCTTTGTACACTGCTGGAGAGGCAACTGTTTATACAAATAAATTTTATCACACTTTTACGAGGAAATTGCCAGTGTATCAGAAGATGAGGCTTTTGAGCTCATTTCATTTCAAGCCAACTGCTGTTTCTGTGCTGCTCAGTGAGCACAACCCATTCAATTTTAATTTTGTTGCAAACAAACAAGCAAAGATAACTAGTAATATAGGCTTTAGAAGGACCCTTCTTCCTAGAGCGAGATGTTTGCCAAAACACTTTGCAACAAAGAGCTTAGAGCAAAAACTGTTCTAAAGACTCACGTGTGACCCTGGGAGTGCTGTGCTCTGCTTTGCTTACAGAGCTGTCCTGTCCTCTGGGCAACAGGTGTTCTGAGCCACTTGGTGCACCATCAGCTCCTACCTACCCTGCTCCAACCTGGGTTTTTATACAATGGCAGGAATGTAGCAATCATTTCCTTGGAACGGCTTGATAGTCCACTCTATCCTATTATCCTATCTCTGCACTAAATCTCTTAGAGGAAACAACCCACCCTGCAGAAGCAAGGATTAAAAGGTATAAGGTCAAACTAAACAAAGACTGTCTTTTGTACAAGTTTCTTGAGTTAATATTAAATAGAAATGTTTATGCATGTACTATCATAAAATAAGATCACAAAATGCAGAACTACAGAGATCTAGGGTGGCTGATTTGCAACCAAATGTTAGGCCTGTAGGAAAAAAATCTGAATATTCTAGTTAGTATTAATCATACCTATATGACTTAAGCACCCTTTTTTAGTGTCAAGAAAGCAAGACTCTACTGACTTCAATGGGACAAATGTCTGGCCTTATATTTTCTAAATATGGAGAAATTAGCTAGAAATGGAGCTAAACCAGAGCTGCAACCCCAGACCCCAAAACTTGGAGGCAGTTTCAGTTGGAACACAAGTCTTGCAGCTGGCCTTTGATCTGAAAGGAGCCAGCCCAAACCTAGGATAAGATCTCCTGTGAATGCTGAAGAAAATTATGTTTGGATCCAGATTCAGACTTTACAACATGGGGCCCATCTCCTAATGGTGCAGGCGAAGGCCAGAAATGCCTGGCTGCTGCAGAAGGAGGCAGAAAGCCCCCAGCAGCTGCATGCTCTGAGCAGCATAGCTGCCTGCATACAAGAGCCCCAGCATGGCAGGGGTGAGCCCACAAAGAAGCGTCTACGTTGAACCACTTTGCAAAAGCTGAAAGTGGTGTGCACCCTTCGTAGAGCAACAGCAGAAGGTTATTCTGTGGGTGCTGCAAAACAACCTCTAATTCCTGTCAAGGGCTGCAAGTGCTGCCTTTGCAAAATGTGTGTTAGTCTTTGAAACCAAAGCTCACACTGGTTCCCGCTTATCACATATTGGCTTGCACACTCTGTCAACACCTGCAGTTCTCACTTGTCACCACTTCTTTCACACCTGGAAGCTCACGTTGCTAGTCTATGATTGGTACTCAGCTACAAGTAGTAAGTGGTGATGTTAGCAAGGCTTGGATGGATCCCTTTTGATACTACAGATGTCTTGTTAAGAGTCCTCAACATGAACGCTGCAGTGGGATGTTCGCACCTGAAAGGCCGTGTAGAAGAAAACATATTAGAGTTATGAAGTACATATATAATTTATGGTGTTTTACACCTGTGAAGTGAATTCTGCCTTATAAATCCTAATAGATAAATCCTATCCACACTGTGGGGCAGTAGTTATTACTTGCACGTTGCACAGAAAAAAACATGTCCACAGAGCTATGAATTATCCTCACTTTGAGTGTTCATGTCCCATACACAAAAGTTAGCAACAGAAATAAGAATAAATATACTTCCTTGTTTAAAAACCTGTTCAGTGCTGTAGGCAAAGCAATTATTTTTTAGGTCATCATGTTCACTCATGAGAGAAGAAATTTACCCATGCTTCCCAGGAGCCTCTTTCTTCATGCATTCCAACTGAGAATCTTTGAGCACTTCATCAGAAGCAGTGTATCTCTTCATGTGTAAGAATTATTTGGTTTCCTCTGATTCTTAGAAAACTTTTATGGCTCACTGACGAGAGGAAGAGGCTGTGGTCATGAATGGTGCAACTGTGGTAATTTGCACCTAGAGTGGTATATTCCAATGCAAAAAAAAAACACCAATGCAAAAAAAAAAAAAAAAAAAAAAAAAAAAAAAAAAAAAAACCCAAAAAAAAAACCAACAAACAAAAAAAAAAAAAAACCACCACCCAAAACAACACCTTTTTACAAAAAATAGCAGTGAAAAAAGTGATTCAGATTCCTCTAGTGATTACCGCTAGTGGAAGGTTAAGTTATATTTACATTTGCTTCACTAGCAGTTTGAGGGAGATCTACATTTCCATGTAGAAGGGGCAAAATGGTACCTTTGCTCCCTTCATCACCTCCACGACCTGCCTGCCTTCTGGTTGCCAGCGAAATCTCTTCAAAGGAAGGCAATGGACCTTGGCTCTCTGCTCCAAGCATCATGCAAGAGGACCACAGCTGGCACCATTTGTCATAGCACACAGAAGGAATTTTGAATTTCAGGGCATTACAGTTCTGTAGGACTGGAGACTTTTAGAGCCTGTATATAAATGATAGGGCTGACAGCCATGTCTGGCTTGGTGTGGGCAAGGGAAGGAACAATACTTGAACTGCCTGTGTAAACTTGTTCCTTGACAGACTCTTACTGTTCTCACCAACACCCAAGAGGATGAACAAGATCAAAACTAATCAAAAAGCGACAGCTAGATATCCACGTTCTGAAAGAGTCCAAGACAGCACCAGCTCCACATTTTACAGCTAGAAATTCAGAGATGAAAACCATCTTGTCATCATTATTGACTATATGACTGTGACACCAGCAAACTTTAATCACACCTTTGAAGTGCTAAAAATCCTGTTTGCCTTTTAAATTCTCTTGCCCACTGCAGCTAAGTAAGGAAATAAACAGTGACTCAGTAGGTGTTTCAGATTGCATTTTTCCTTCAATCTTTATTGGGTTTAAGAAACTTTACAGGAAATACCATGTAAAATCTTTCACAAAGGCCATGGAGTGTGACACACATAGGATAAACAAAGGCATGTAGCCCAGCATTTTTTTGAAGGGCACAACAACCCAAAGCAACTATGTCAAACCATGCCAGCCCTGGGGGCTGCTGCCTAGCAAGCCATGCAGTGTGCTGGGTGGGCTGAGCAGGCAGTGGCAGCTGTCAGGAGCTCAGAGGAAACAGAAATAGCTGCAGGGAGACTGTGAGAGAGGACTCAGGAACTGGAAGGAGTAGGTGAGAGAATGCATTGATGGTGGAGGGGAAGGAAGGACAGACAGGAGATGCTCTGAGACTGAAGAATCCTGCTCTGGGTTATGGTAAAAGTCTGTCGGTGTTTTAGCTTCCCATTTAGTTACACAGCAGATAGGTCCTCACTGCAGTCAGCATAGGCTCTGGTAACGTGAACCTGGGTGTGTAAGTTAGCCTACTCTACCTTTGTCCCCACTGTGTCTTTCAGGAGTGAGTGTTAAATAAGTCTGGGAGTGGATCACAGTGCAGCACTCACTGTGTAAATGATTGGAAAACTCGGAGACAGGCAAACTGTGGGACAGGACCAGCAGACAGTCAAACTCTCATGGGTCTGTTCATATTATTGCTGCAGATTAGACACCTTTTACATTGAAAATAGGAACTTCACTCCCCAACATGCCACTAAGATTCATAAGGACAGAGACAGGAGTGGAAGCAGGTTCTATACAGGAGGCCAAGCTCATTCACCAACCCCAGTACAGCTGCCAGCACCACAGGCACATAATATGATTGTGCTGCTAGTAAAGGTGGGAGCTCGTGCCATGGTGTTTTTACAGGACATTACATATCAGCTTATCAGCACATCTGAAAATACCTAGAAATCTTTGAGGGTGGTAATGAAATGGAGACCAGCCTGGGCTGGGACTCTTTACTGTGGTTAAGAGGGCAAATAAATGAGCTGTGAAGCATGTTATGCCACTCTCATTTCCCTGTGCCCTTTACTCAGGGCTTTGATGAAAAAACACTGTATGAGGCCCAGAGGTGTTACTGCTGTTTAATTAAGTGAGTGTGGTAGTTGCTAATTGCGAAACTAATAGTCATGATTCTTTTTGGATTAAATATTAATGTGCACACGCAAGCAAAGACACTTTTGAAAAAGCAGTTTGTAAGCCTAACATTACCAAAGTTTGACAAAGTAGTAATAGCAGAGATGTTTAAAAAAATTAATTTTTTAAATAGTAATCTGTAGTTGACACCCAAAGGAAATGTCAGTGGGGATGGATTACAACACTCAGAACAAATTCACTGAAAGAAACAAAGGAAAGGTTTAATAGAGAATAGGAGAAATGGGAGAAAGGAACCTAAAGAATGGAGGCAATGGAGGCAAAAAAGGCAACAAAACGAAGAAAAGAAAGACATGCCAATCCAGAACAGCATGCCCTTTAAAGGAAAAGCATTGAAATAATACAAGAGTAATGTCATGCTGTAAATTATTTTTCATTTGTTATGGAGATTATTGAAGTTGATTTTTCAGTCTTTTCTTATTTCTGAATCACACTAAAAATCATCAAAGAAAGGCAGAGATGAAAACCAGTCTAGTATTTATGGCAGGCAACTGCATGCATCAAACAGCAAGGACTATAAAAGCTCTTCAGAAAATTCAGTCTGACTTCAACAGGATATTTTCACTCCCTAAGGAGCATCACTACACTTTTCTGCACAACATCCCACTCTGCTGCCTGCCTGTCTTGTTTTACTCACCATAAAGCCTACAAAATCCTCAATTTCTGAGCTTTTTTTTTTTTTTATATAAGATTGGCAGAGGTCCCTCAGGACAGGAAGGCTCCAACTGCTGCATGATTCAGAGATCAAGCTATGGTAGCACTGGACAAGATGTCTCCTTATCTATACTTCAAAGCATGTGAAGAGACATCAAATATTCAGTCACACTCTCATCCTTCATCGTTGTCAATTGCACCTCGATTTGTAGTAGGCTGGAGAATTACCAAACCGCTTTCCCCAAAGACAGAAATAGTCTTACAGACAGGGCAAAGTTGAGCAAGAAATGCTGTACACGTTTTTGTGGAAGGGAAAACTGACTTTGAACCAGCAATGTGCATTTGTTCCCTCACTGAAGTCAATATCTGGGCATAGAACTTGGGAAATTGACACTCCAGAAGTGGCCAAATTGACAAAAAATACAGTGTTATTTCTCCATAGACAGTGAATCTTTTCACTGTCATGAATCTTTTATTAACTTCAAAGCATTTAATTCTCAGTCAAAGATTGTCTATAACACTTTAATATTGAAAAGATAACAAAATGGGTGCAAGTTGCATTCAAGCTTTCTCTAATA
The DNA here is from genome assembly GCA_016584745.2 of Phylloscopus trochilus trochilus. Classification (NCBI taxonomy): domain Eukaryota; kingdom Metazoa; phylum Chordata; class Aves; order Passeriformes; family Phylloscopidae; genus Phylloscopus; species Phylloscopus trochilus. The sequence continues at coordinate 41,021,128 of WQNJ02000546.1, forward strand.
GCCTCTATGTTGTTCTAGTGATGCAGGGAATGTTGAGTATCACGAAATGTTGAGTATCACTTTGCCTCATCCTTGCAGAGGTCTTTAATGCCACAATATTTGTCCCAGCTTACCAGACAGAGTAGGTATCCTTCACATCTGAGAGTTTGAGGAGAGCACAATGTAACTTTCACTGGATTACAGTCAAAGCATCAGACTGCTACAGCCAGGAATGGAAACCACTGATGGTAGCCTGGCCACTCTGGCCTGAGATGGGACTGGAAATGTCCAGCATTCAAGACTGGTAGGATTGCATGGAGAGCATCTTCCAACTGGGGAGATGTCACACCAGTTGGAAGATGTGGGAGACTGTGCGTGTGCAGCCTGAAAATGGGGCTTGGGGGCTAGTTTGATGAAGATCTTAGTCACAGAAGAGGAAAATAGCAAAAGTGAATTTTATTAGCTAAGTTATTTGCAAGCCACTGTTAGCGCATTTGTTATGGGGTCAGCTCTGTTGGAACAATATCCAACTCCCAAGGCATTCTGGATCCTCCTGAACTGCTTGCTTTTGACCCCTAAAGCACAGTAGCCACCTCCTGTGACCGCAGATCATAAAGTTGCCTTGCAGATAAAAATTATGGAACCGTGCATTTCCTTCCTGAAAGGAACAGCTGTGCTATCGCAAATAAATTTGTTTAAAGATCGCGGTCAAATGAGCCAGTTTAACATCGTCAGTGTACTGCATTCCTGAACAACACAGACGTGATCTTCTGTTTGCTGGGGTGGGAGGATACTTTCCTCAGTTCTGGGGCTTTGTGGTTGAAGTATTGAGATTCTTTCAGACTACATTTAGGGATATATTTTATGATAGATTCACAACTCCCTTTTGTTCCTGTGGGAAAAAATGAAACAAAAGGGCCTCTGTGTTATACTACTGATGTTCTTTGATAGTTTCAGTATTTTCTGAGGCTTGGCATCCAATGTTCAAATTCTTTCTAATGAAGAGCTTGTAAAAACAAGGTTTGATGATAGTAAATACTACAAATTATGTGATAAGGAAGACAGGTTCCATGGGTAACCATACTTTTGAGAAACTTAAATTTTATGCAGAGTATATCTGTAATAATTTGTTTCCATGTCTTTTATAAATGCCACATCATCTAGACTTAGTTTTACAAGTTCTTTGTACATGTAAAAGATTCCACACAAAAATGCAACACGCTTATGGAAGTGTGCAAGTTTCCCTCCAGCTTAGATACTCATTGTAGAAGCTGAAGAAAACAGAATAAAGTCTCCAAATGTCCCTTTGCTTTTGGAAAAAGAGGATGGAAGTTTTAATTTTAGAGGCTGTGTGGTGAGATTAATGGTGTTTCCCGCCAGAAGCACTGCAGAAAGATATCTCTTCTGACACTAATGTAGTTCTGCTTTCACTGTTGCAGGGTATTTACACATTCGCAGTAAACACAGAGCAAGCCAATTCAGTGAAGCTTAGAAATGGTTGATTTGCATCATAGCTGAAAGTCAGAGATCGTGTGAACAGCAGTGCCCTGAGAATCTAGTGCTAATTCAAATAATATTTCAAAACCTTATTTTGATAAGTGTCATTCAGAAGATTTCTGCAGAAAGCTTTACTAAGATAAATCTTGAAGATAACATTATTCTTGTTGCCTCTGATGTATGCAGGAGTTGATAACAAGCTGATTTCCTTTTTCTGACGGATGATTACACACAACAGATGTTTTAATTTGATTGTATCTATGAGATAAGCATAATGCTGTGTTAAGTCCAAACACATTTTACAAGTTTTTCAAAACATTTTACAATGAATGTAACCTTTTGTAAATGTCCTTGCTTGAGGCTGTGTGCATTCTCTTAATGGTGCAAATTATCAATAACGAGTTGAAGCCAGTGATGATACAAAAGAAGAAAACTGCATTTAACAGTAGCTGTAATTCTGTGCTCTATGATAGCCTAAATTAAGAGAGAAATATGATTCAAATGGTGATACAGGGCACAACAGTTTCACACTGCTCTGAAGAGGACAATGTGTTTTTCAGCCAATGACAGACAAGACAGGCAGAGCTTTTATCAAGGATGCTGAAAGGCTAATACTCCATGCCAAGCACTCTCAATTTGAAAATTAGCAGGCAAATGTCAGTTTTGTGAAAGAGCACTGCAGTGAACAGTGAACAGAGTTTCAAATAATACAGGCTTACAAAACTTGACTTTGATTTGAACTGAAATGCCAAAATTTCTCTGAAAAATAAATCTCTTGCCTAACTGTAGTAATATCAAAGTGTTGTATGTTGTTCCCATGTCCTTTTTTTCTAATATGTAACATGGTGAGAACAAAAAAAATATTCAAAACGAATAGTCTGCTTCAAAACAAAACCCAATCTGTATCACAACAAAAACATCAAAATGGGACGTATCAGGTTTTCAAGCAGGTTTTCTATTTCTATTTTGAAAGTAGTTACGGTAAAACTTGTCCTGAGTTATCAGTGTTTTTATTTGGGTCAAGCTACTTATTCCAGTTACTACATTGATCATTTCAATAAGGCAATATCAGCATACTGTGTACCTGGCTGCCTTGTGTCATTCCAAGGCATTAACTCCAAAGACTGCCAGGGGGTATAGCATCTTGTAGCTTAATTTATGTGATGTATAGAATTCAAAGACCATTTCCTTTAGGATTCATGTCATCTAACATCAGATACCTGATGTTAAAAAGTAAAAAAAAAGGTAAAAAAGCAGATGTCTGGGCTAATTGTTCTCCCTATCATTGGGTTTTGAAGGTTTTTAAAATATCTATACTCCTTTCCCTCCTTGGATGACTAAGGGAATGTGGGTGACCTAATAGCCTGCTGCCACCATAATGGCAGTTTTGCTCATCCAGCATTTGTTCTTGAACCTGATCTAGGACTATCCCATCACAGTCAAACAAATAGGATTGCTCCATTAGATGGTGAGAAAGACAATGGGTTTTCTCAGCCATCTCCTGGAACTTCAGTCCAAGGCTAACTTTTAGGCAGCTAAAGTTGAGATGTCTCACCCTAGACCACGTATGTCAGCTCTACACAGGCATGACTATTACGTTGTGTTAGTGCAACTGTATAGGCCTTACTTAATTCTGCATCTGGGAACTCTCTTGCTCTGGGATTCTTAAATAAAGCAACACTGAAGTTAGTAAACTAATCAAAATAACTGTGTTATTGTGCACATCAGCAGTTTGTGGCTGTGAGCAGAATGGTTTTGAGTTGAGTATACGTTAAATACAGTGAAACAACAGTTTTTAGTAACAATGCATGTTTTGTAGAAGCTTGAAAGCGTTTTTCTATGAGGATAATGCTGTAGTTCACATGGGATTTTGAGAGAAATATGATACTGAAAGCTAGAAAATAGTTAGAATAACAAAGAGAGATCATTTATACTCGGTAGTTTTATGGACTGTTTTAAAAGCTGTACTTAAAACCTGCAGCAAGGAGCAGTTAGCATGTTTTCACTAGGAGGCCCTGAGATACGAGAAGTACTAAATTGTTTGTATTCTGGGTATATATTTCAAAGGCTCAGAAAGAAAACACAATATTCAGTGCTTTGAGATTGTGCCTTTCTAAGCGAGGAACTGAAAGTAGTTGTCTTCCCTTACCCTGTCAGGCTGGAGATTATTATTTACACCCTTAATCTCCTACTCTTTGAAGAGGAACCTTTCTCTACCTCAGTCAGGCTGACATTATATACTCACAGTCTAGAAGAAACTGCTATCTGAAAACAGGGAACTGGGAGCTATGAACAAGGAAATGAAAAGAAATTACCAGCTTAGTCTTGTTTCATATATTTTTGGTTGTCCGGGGAATCCTGATTAAGCTCCATTTGGGCCCTAACAGGGAGTTTTATAGTACTCAAAAAGGCAAATATGAGTTTTTGCTAATACACCTGTCTAGGATAAATCTGTGAACTAAAGTTGGTTTTACTTCAACTTCCACACAGGCTATTGGTAACAAAAATACTACTTTTCCCCTGAGGATATCCAGGTGAGATTTTCCTTCCACACAAAAACTTTCTAGTAACACCTCTCACTCTCATGGGTTCTCTAAACATCCAAAGCTCAGCTGTAGCACAATCTTCACTGCATGATGTATCAATAAAAATAATGGCAGTGCTTACATTGGAAATACCAAGTTCCTGAAGTCCACTGTCGTAGACTCCTCACTTGCTGGGCAGGGGGTGCCATATCACCTCATGTGAGGGAAGGGGCAGTGATGCCTGGCTGCACACAAGGATTTGAGGCTATTGGAAACCCGAGTACAGCCCTTCCCAAAGCCTCCATCTACTGCAAGCCACTCACCTACTGCCAGAACCTGGATGAGAGACTGGGCAGAATATGCCCATATTGGAGAAGAGCCATAGCACTCATGTGAGGGAGAGAGATGCAAGTGAGACAGAGTCAGGTGTGCCTGGATCGTGACAGGTTTGAATAGTAATATTAAATCTGTACTTATTTACTTTTAAACTTCTTTTTCATGTTGGAAGGTAGTCACCAAAAACTAAAAGGAGAGTTCAGCACACACAGCCAACTTTCTAAGCAAACAGCAACTCTTTGGCACCTGCAACTTGACAGCTCCAAGGAGAGAGCAGTGTACAGCACACTGTGTATACTTGTGGGGGTTGAGAAATGCTTTTGTTTAAGTGGATACTGGAAACACAGTCACCTTCTAGCACAGAGCTGTTGCACAGGAACTGATAAGAACACTCCAGTCTGTGCTCAAACAGGAGCCTGCAAATTTTATTACCTCTGGAAGGTGGTGACTGCCACCTGTTTGAGTGAATCTTGACTATATTAAAGGGGGTGAGGGAGAGGAAAATGCTCTTGGAGAGGTTTATGAGATTGTCTACCATAAACTGAGACTTCAAGGTGAAAAAATGCATTTAGGGAGTGTTTAAAACTAAATTTACATGAAATCACAATGATTTTTTAAAAAAAAGTCTTTTATGGACCAATTAAATTCTTTATGCAAATATTTCCAAATTCAAACAGAGGTGATCTGGGACACATTCAGAGCACGATTACATATATTCCCCCCTAAGAGCTTAGCTCTTTTTCTGAAATACCCAGATCTGTATCTCTAACTAGGGTTGTAACAGAGACAAAAGAGAATCAACAAGGTTGGAACAATCGCCCTCAAATTATCCCTATGTGCATCAGTTTACCCTTCCATCAATGCCCAGCCATTTAACTCCGAGAGAAAAGAAGACTGTGAGCTGAAAACGGGTCTCAGTACAACTGCTGGCTATGCAGTGACTGGATTTATACTGGCAGAGAGCTCAAGCCTTACTCAGGTTCAAAATTGAATGGTTCTTACAGTCTCTGACTGGGCCATGAAAAGCTGGCATCACCAGTGTGGTCCTACTCTCTGAATCCTAGGTGCAATTTCTTCCTTGCAGAGCAGGCAAAATCTCTGGTGGAAGTTCCTTTGGAGAGGGATGGAGACGAACTTCATTTGTCTCACACGCACAGCATTTGAGATAAGTAGTGCACAACCAGCCTATTTGGGAACAAAATAAGCAGCAGATGACAAGTTGTTCCAGTCAGCTTCAACATCTTCAAGCCGAGTGCCCAGCTAGTCTGTGTGAACATTTCCTGCTATTGCCCTGACTTCAACCTCCCCTGCTCCCTGCTTTAGTTCATCTGTGGGTTACGTCCTTCTTTCCGATACCAGCTCTGCAGAGGAGGAAACAGGCTGCTGCTGCAGCATCGTTAAGGTCAGGGATACGGATGCGAGGAGGAGCTCTGCAAAGTCCCCATGTCCCAAATGACACGACTGGGTCCTTTTCAACTCGCAGGGAGAAGGAGCCCTCCGAACTGGCGGTTTCCTGCCGACCTTGAGCCTTCTGGCAAGGCACGGTGCAGCTCCGGGCGGGTGGCTGTGCCCGGTCCCCGCCTCGGAGGGAGGCAGGCGGAGGGATCCGGGCTGCACGTCGGGGCTGGCCCCGACGCGCTTGTGGTGGGAGAGCCAGACCTGAGAGGGGCTGGCCTCTGGCAGATGATTGACACCAAACTGGGTGAGGTTTCATGTTAAAAGAAAAAAAAAAAAAAAAAAAAAAAAAAAAAAAAAAAAAAAAGGAAAGAAAAAGGGCGAGAGCAGGGGAGGGGGTGACTGTGGGAAGGGGGAGAAGGAACTACTGTACGAGTAAGAAAGTCCTGCCCAGCTGTTTGCGAAGTTTAAGATTTCCTGTTTCCCCTGCAGCGCCGAAGTGAAGTTTCAGTGAGTCACCCGCGGTCCCGAGCAGCGGAGCGGCGCAGCCCCGCTCCCCGCCAGCCCCGCCACCGCCGCCGCGGCCTCCCCGCCGCCCCCGCGCCCCGCCCGCGCCTCGCCGGCCGCGCCGATCCGGCTCCGCGATGAGTCCCCGGCTGCCGAGGAGCCTGCGGCGGCTGCTGCTGCGCCTTTCCCTCTGGGTGCTCATGGGCAGCTCGGTCCCCGCTCTGCTCCGGGGTAAGTGCGCGCCGGCCCGCGCTGCCGCTTGACAGCTGCCGGGGCCGGAGGCAGCGGCGGAGCGGGGCGGGAGGGGACGGGGGCAGGCGGCGAGGGACAGGCGTCCGCCGCGGCAGGCGGGGGACACGGTTGCTAAGAAAGTTTTGAGGCTGGAAGCGTTTCAGGAGGGGTGAGCGTGTTTGCTGATGGCCCTGCGGGAGAGAGTAAGCGGAGAAGAAAGGACGGGGAATCTCGGGGTTTCTCGGCCAAAGCTGAGGTCCCTCCGTGGAGGCAAGAAAGGAGCGGATTTGGCAGGAAATCAGCAGGGTCTGCTCGGGCCGGAGGAGCCCGGAGAGGGCATCTGTGGAGCTGCCTGCGGCGGCCGGGAGAAGGGCTGCAGGCCCTGGCCGCTGCTGATGCTCCCGCACCTGGTGCCGGCCCCGTGCCTGGGACGGGCCGGGGGCGCGGGCGGGGAAGCCGCGGGCCCTGGGCAGCGCAGCGCGCTCCGGCTCCGGCCCCCGCAGCGCCGCTCGGACCGGCACCGGCACCGGCCGCAGCGCTGGAAGGTGCCTCCCCTGGCTCTCAGGGCGAGGGCCTGTGCGTGGCCACAGAGCCCGCTGCTGCGTGGGTCTGCGCGTGGTAACCAAAACTCGGGTTTCGTGTGAGTTTCTGCTAAGAGCGGAGTTTAGTCGTGGCTGTGAGCAGCTGGACTGGAAAGCACTCCTTCCTGTGGCACTGACTGCTCGTGTTGTTTGACTCACTTTAAAAGTGACACTTTATAATCCTTACCCTGCTTCTACCAAGACATCCTTAGATAGGTTTTTGGGGTCTGTGGCTTGCAGTATTCTTCGTATCATAGTTCATAATATACTATGAGCTTAAAGTTCCGGTGCAAAAACAAGATTCCTGCCCTGAGGAGCTTTCTATCTCTGTCCTATCAGTAGTTACCCACATCTGTGAATTAAATCTGTAATATCAAGGTTAGGCCCTAAATCGTGTTGCAGCGCAAGTGGTGAACCTAAAAAGAGAACAGCAGATTGCAGCAAACTCCATCTGAAACACTTGTAAGAAGAATTAAGTAGATTTCTAAGATGTCTTGTGATAGCACATCTAGTTTTAGTCTTCAGGTGAGGTGTGCAAACACCTGGGCTTCTACAAACTTTGCTCTGGGTCCTCTGATTCTCCTGTCTGGTCCATTCATGGTCAGTAGTGATTCCAAATTTTGGCTGAAACATAATAACACAAAGTAGATAGCTCTTGAATAGCTACTGCCTTTAGCTATGTGCAGTTTTCAATAACTTCATGCTTCATTAACAGCCCTGTCAAAGTCAACAGGTTTTGCATACCTGTAAACTTACTCATGAACGCTTAGGGCAGAGGAAAAGGACAGTGTAAGAATAAGACACTATGGTGTCCCCACAATTCAAAATTATATTAAATTTGAGGTGTGTGGCTTCTTGTAATTTTTTAATATATTTTTTATAATTTTTCATTAATATAAATCATACTCAACTAGTGTTGACTTTCATTTTGACCCCAACCCCAAATTTTTGCAGATTCCTATCGCAAAAAAACTTTAAATGGAGAAGCTCAGCTTTTGTTAATCTTGTGTTATTTATTATTATACCTTTTTTTTTTTTCCCACTCAATCAGTTATAGACAATCTCAAACTGTAGATAGATTTTTAAAAGTAGGCATGGCTCAGGAGTTTGTTCTTCTTTCTTGTCATAGGTCCAGTGAAGAAAAAGAACATAAAGTGGTTACAATTCCAGCATTTTTCCTACTCATCTTCATCTACACCCTACAATAACCAAAACTGAGTAGACCCATTATCAGATAATCTATCCCATAGCTCCAATAGCTGTTTTGATAATCACCATAGGATTCTATTGTGCCATAGAATTCTGTTATGACAGGAAGAGTTGATCAGTAAGCACCCGTTCTGTGGAGCAGAAAGTGTGAGGTTTGGATGTTGGTAGTTATTTGGCACCAGAATGAAAACTAGAGCTGCCAAATGCTTGGGGGAAAACAAAACAGAAAAAAAAAAAATAAAAGAAAATAAAAGAGCTACTTATTTTGTAATAACTCAACAGTATAGTGAGGCTTAAAAAAGGAGACAGTCTCAGAAGAGCTCAGTTCCCAGGTATACCTACTGACTAACCAGATGCCTGGTTAAGAAAACACCAGCTAAAACTTCATTTTAACATTCTTCACAGCACAATATTAGATAAGAATGACACATTCCCATAAAGATTTTAGACAAACCCAGAAATTCATTAATAGATTCAAATGGAGTTACCTCCTTTGAAAAAGATACTGTCATGTCCTGTACTACACACAAGAAATTGACAGGTTTTTGCATAAAGTAAAGGGGCAAGGGGCAATTCTCTGGAATGATTTTGGATGATATATGGCACATTTAATCAATCAATGTCAGTGCAAAACAGCAGTTGCCCACATAAGAAATTGGTGTTAATGTGTTCAAGTGAATATGAATTTGTAGTTTATCTTTGGGTTATCATAACCAGAAATTTGTTCCTTGGAATCATCTATGTAATAGTTGTTCATCTCTGAACATCAGGGACCTAATTTCTCCATTCAGCCAAACTCCATTTGCATTATTATCTATTTTTTTGAAAGCCATATCAGAGTTAGTTAATTTTATAGTATGAAAATCAAATTTTAGAGCTTCAGATATTTGCAAAAGGGAAGTAGGAGCAAACATCTTGTAACAGGATGGAACATGTTTGTAACAGGATTGAGTCTAAAATGCATTCCTGCCCCCATTAAAACTGGCCTTTTTCCAGGTATTTCAGGAGGGAAGTGGGGATATATCAGAGATGATATTGCATTTTCTTCTATTTATGGGGTATCCTTGAATTGTGAGGCTTTTTTACCTAAGACTTTGAAAAACACTTTTGTTTACTTGTTATTTTTAGTTCCTTGGCATTAACATGCTTCTCTGAAACTCAGGTGGTGAATTCCATATCAAAATGGTTTCTATTTTAAAAAAATTATGAGCCAGATCTTAAGCTGCTGCAAATGAATGTAGTTCCATTAGCACTAGTAGGGTTAGATACAGTTGTAGCAGGCTTCCTGAAACAGTTTCAAAAGTAATTTCAAAGAAAAAGGGCAGTGGAGTAATTCAGAGATTTTCATATTAATATTCATATTTATTTTTCACTCATATTTTATAAACACTTACTATTATATGACCTATATTTAGTCAAACAGCATTGCTTCAAAATAAAATGCTCCTTTCTGGGATGAACCGTTACGGTTTCAAAGATGCAGCATCCTAGAATTGTGCCTGATAAAAGTTGTCTTTGTGACAAGGTTAACTCTGAACATAGGAGGAAATATGGTGTCAGGCTCTTACCAGAAGGAAAATTCCTCGTGGTCTGGTTTGTGGGGGTTTTTGAAGTTTGTTTTTTTCAAAAGCTTTTAGAAAGCATTTGTTCTTTTTAGGGGAGAAAAAAAAAAAGAGCATAGTATCACTGTAGCACCACTTGTTGGAGTTTCCGATGCTTATATTTCCTCTAAAAAAGATATTTTTAAAGTGATATTTTGATTTTTTTTTTTTGCATTTGTGGTGTAGGAACTCTTTTCTCAATAATGTATGTATGTGCTACATGCACTTTGCTAGCATTCACTGCCACTTCTCTGACCTCAGAGGAGCTGTGCCTTACTTGCAGTACTGCCAAAATGAGCAAAACCAACTGGCTGGGCCCAGTCTGTTACTCTTGGATCTTGCATAACAGGGTGCATTTGTATTAGCTAGGTATGAAATACACTCGCTAGTGCAGCAACAGATTCTGATGGAAAGTGGTGCAGGCAATCTCCACACTGGCTGGTATGGCTGCAGCCCAGCGTTGGGGGCACAGTGAAAGGCAGGGCTTCCAGCCACCTGGGATCAGCAGGAGGGACGTGGGCTGCTGCAGTCCTGATTTGCCCATGGTTCCATAGCCCTTCTGGCACCTGGCAAGCAGAGGAATGAAAGGGAGCCCTGAGGCAGTTGAGAGACAAGAGCACCATCTCCTTTGCCACAGAGGAGACTTTTGACTCAGGGGAAATACCCAGATAGACTCATCCCAGGGACATTAGGTAGTTTGTATTCCCAGAGCATTGCAAACTCAGTAAAACTGACTGAGGTATCAACCAGTCTGTAAAGATGTTGGGAGAATACAAGGAGTTCCCAGCATAAAGTAGAGGAGGGCCAGTCCTGATACAAAAAAAAAAAAAAAAAAAAAAAAAAAAAAAAAAAAAAAAAAAAAAAAAAAAAAAAAAAAATTGGCTGAATCCTAGTCTAAGAGAGTGCTGAGAATTGGGTTGCTTAATAGGTCTTTAGCCTTAAATTTTGTTGGTTTAGAGGAGTTTTTTGTTTCTTTTTTTTTTTCCTACAGGATAATGAGAAGTGTTTTTTAAACTCTTGTAAAATGGTTTCAAGAATAAAATAAAAGCTGATAAAAAATACTTGCCCTTTTCTATGAACTCTTATTCTGGAAGGTTAAAATAGACTAAAATAAATCAGAAAGAAGACGCCTTGTCTTTGACAGCCAAAGTCCTTCTGAAGTTTAATTTCACTGGCAGGAAATTGTGTATTAAGGAACAGCAGAGAAGCTTCTTACTACAATGGGTAGATTGGTTTTACAGCAAGGAGTGGATGTACACACTGGGGTGGGGCATATGCCACTGTAAGCAATGGGTTGACATTAAACATTTGCAGAATTGGGTTCTCAGTGACCCAGCTAAGTCTTCAACAGTTACTTTTTGTATTATGTCTGCTCTCTGGCATAGCAACAGAGCAGCAGCACTGGCATTTATTGAGTACAGCATTTTATATCCTACTGCCTGAAAGAATACAGTTTTAGTTGTGTACAGATGTTTAGGGAAAGACATGTAAAGACAGCAAATTGCTTCAAATACTATCCACTGATGGAATCTCATCCAGAGGAGTAGTTACAACCAAAAAATCTCACCAGGAATTGCTAATTCTACTTTTTCCTGGTGACAGCATGCTCATCATTTGTATGTGTCCGTTGGCTTCTAGGGATTTAAGCAGAATTGAAAATGAAGCATGTATTAAGGGCTCTGCCCAGCAGTTCATATAGACCAATGTCAGCTTGTTTGCATTGCTGCAAAGCTTTAGCAACTGTTCTAGATTTTAAGAAACAATAACATTAGTGTCAGGGGAAATACTGGTTGCTGATTTGTCAATGTTCATGCATATTTTTTAAAGTAAGCCATTTCCTTGCTCTTTCTCTTGCTGTGAATGCCATTGTAGTTGTTACAGCTGGAACTACCTGTCCTTTTTTTTTCTTACGGGTTTTAAAGCCTTTTCACCTCTGGGAAGATCGTCTTGGGAAGAAGTGGTTTTCCTTTGCTCAAACAACTGGTATTTAGCAAGAACTTCCTGCTGGCATTCATCCCTGAGTTAATCTGGTTAGAATTAGAGCGGGTTGAGAGTTTTTGACACTGTTTTTCATGGGAAAATGCTGATTTGTCAAAACTGAAACAATTTGTGGAAATGTACTAGTTTCCATTAAACTTTCATCAGGAAATATTTCCTTTTTTTTTTTTTTTTTGTTTCTTCCATAGTCCACAGTGGAATTTCTGATGTAGAAAGATAGATAAATAATGATTAATCAATAATTAGAATAAACACCGGTCAATGGAAGAAAGGTGGGATTTAGTGCATGGTCTGACTCACAAAATGCACATTTGAAACTGGAGCTCCCCCTATCCACTCTCCTCAGGGTATTATTGGAGGGCTGTCACTCTCACTGGCCATGCATATACAGACATCCCCATATCTACGACCTCAAATGATTTTGGTTTCACTCTGTTGTGAATAGGAAAATGTATGAAATGTTGAAGCACTTTGTGGGGCAGGAAAAACATTCCCCTGACATTTTAAGGTTGACCTGTAGCCATGTGCTCATTTGCTACTTGTTGGGTGGGAATGGCAGTGCCCTGAATGGCTGGTGTCTTCTAGGCTTTGTTTCATATCATAATAACAAGCTGTATTCAGAAATTTCTGTCATGCAAAGGAACCACAGTTTTGATTATTAACAGTCCTGTTAGTCTGATTCCAGGATTCCAGTTCTCTGCTCACCCAGAGTAGTGTTTTGGCAAAAGCTTGACTGAAAAGAATAGATTTCAGGAACAGATAGAGGAGTCTGCTTCCTTACACTTAAAGCATCCTTCAGCTGACAACCCAGCAGTTACATCCCTACAGTGACACCTGGGATTAACACTGTGCCTTTCAAATGGCAATTTGAGACCAGAGATATTAGAAAGCTGTCTTCTGTTTCCTACTATCTTCTGTTTGTACCCAAGCACTTCAGCCCACACCCTCAAATGAGCTGTTTCCCTATTCTATAAGTAGACACCTGAGGTTTTAAGGTAAAAAAGAAAGATTTATCAAGCAGCCAAAGCTGTACCTTCAGCCAGTGATTTGCAAGTCACACCACATTCTTTATAGTGTGTTTATAGTCACCAGTAACACAGGTTCTGAAAGATCAATTCTGCCCTCTGTGCAGCTAATCAGTTCCTCCAGAACATTGCATTGGTATTCCTGTGGGCTTCGTTTAATGCAGCATTAAAGCTCAGTTAAAAAAACTGGTCTATGCAGGGGACATTAGAAAATGCGTATTTGTTCCCAAGGTCGTGGTGGCTCTGTCAGGGCTTAGAGACTTTCTTCTGTTAGAAAAGCAAGTGAATTTGAACAGTACACCCCGAGAGAAGTGGGAAGGTCTCACAGTTCTGTTCCTCGGAGCAACATTTTCCAAGTAAAGGCCTGAGCGTGGTTCTTACGTGCCTGGGGCACTTTAACAGGTCTCTTTAAAAACTAGCATTGTGCAAGTGGAACGCGTGCAGCCAGACTGTCAGCTGGCATAAATCAGCTTCCTCTGTTGAAGGCAAAGAACCTGCCCTGATTTATACCAGCTGGCAGAATCTGGCCACAGAATAAATAATAGGCAACTGTATGTTATGAGGCTGTAATTCCCTCGAGGGGACTTTTGTGGTATCAGTCTTACAGGAGCCAGAGTGATCTGGTTCTCCTTCTTGGAGCTAAGGAGTAATTTGACTGCAGTTTTTTGAAGTCCTCGGAACATTAAGAATGGGAGATTTCAGGCAGTCAAGGGAAAGACAATACTTCCAAACTTCTTGTAAGAGAGTCATGGTAGAGGAATTTGGGAGGATGCAGATGAATTGATGTGGGATAGGTAGTCCCAAAAAAGATAAATATCTAAGAAGGATGATTTCTCATCAAGACCAGGCCTTTCCTTTGAAAACACTTGCATGCATTTCCTAAGATGTATGAAAACTGAAGCTCCCTCATCACCGATAAGCTTCTGGTGCTGTAGTTAATAACGAAGAAAAGTGGAGAATGGGAAATGAGGACTAAAGGACAAATGCCTCCTCAGAATGTGCATGTGGTTTTTAATTTTGTTTAACATTTTACCCAGAAGGATCATAAGTGAGCTGGTGCTCAGTTTATTGACTTAGAAAAAAATTGGGGTTCAGTTAGATTTAGCAAGTGTTGCTAAATCTACCTGTAATTCTCCTGGATCTAAATATTTTAGATGTGAGAGGCAGGTGAGCCATCTCCCCCCAGTTTTAATCCTGCTGTGGATTCTGTAGCCCAGAATGGGATTGAGTTCATCATGCCTATACATCACCTGTTGGCATGGTTTGATGGTGCCTGGGGCTTTTGGATGATAATGTGGCAATTTTGTAGATTTCATCTCGCTAGCTAATATAAGCACATCTTTAATGTTGCTGTACAAGGGGCTGAACTTTGAAGCAGACCACAGATGATTAGTAATGGGTTATCTTTTCTGGTTATTTTCAGGGAAGAAAGCAGAAGCAGCTATCCAAGATTCTTGTGTATCTTGAGATACTGATCTAGTCTGATCCCTGAGCCTAATTAACAGCTTAAATACTGCTGAAAATTTGTTATAAAGTTGCAGTACATCAGTGGTTTGGATAGCACAGCTTTCGCAACAATTTAAGAAAGGTCTTAGTGCTCCAAGAAAGATGAAATTTCTTACATTTTGGCTGCCCTCCCGATTTTAGCCACTACCAGGCTGTCCTGACCAACTTCCATATGCTTTGGGAGCTCTGTGGCTGGGGCAAATGTGAAGTCATAGTTACATCAGGACTCAGCGTACCTTCAAGTACTGCAGCCAGCAGTGTACGTGAATAACTTCTGGCCACTGGAGTGTGTTCTTGGGCAACTAGGATAGATGTTAACTATTTTTTTTTCCTTTCCCAGCTTTTTTCTTCCACCTGTCTAGTCTCTTAAAATATTCCTTCTTTCTGCAGTTAGTATCCATTGTGCAAATTCAGGCTCCACTTGAGATTCTCCGTAGCTCTGTAGCTATCCTAAGCTTTCCTTAAACGTGACTGGGTAGTGATTTCAGAGTGTTCCATTCTTCTTGAGAAACTTACAGAAAGGGTGCAGGAAGTAAGGAGTAAGTGTTTGTGTGTTTCACTAATGGGAAGCATTTAGTGAGATTTTGAAAAAATTCTGAGCAAATTTGTCAATCTGCAGTCAGAAACCAATGGAGAAGAGCTGTCATTTGCAGGTGGTGGTTGATCTTTTATTCCCTTTGACCAATTTTGCCCACCAGCATGCAGCAATTACCCTTCTCATTTGTCTCTGGCACACAAGGAGATCTGTGATTCTGCAGTGACTGTGCTGTGGCAGTAGGCCAGCTGCCCTGCTGTGTACCTTCTACCTCGCCACAGCTCCTATTACCAATTTTCACGGTTGCCTTGCCTCCTTTTCCGACACTGGTTAGAGCTTTTGCCCTGAAAGTGGGAGACCCATGGTCATGTCACTCCTCAGCCTGAGAGTATCTAAACTCCATCAATGAAGGGCTCTAGGATGAAGGATCCTTGCTGGCTAAGACAGGGGAAGGCTTTAGAGGCAGCACTTTGCAGAAAAAGGGTTGACATGTGTGTGGGTGGTCCCCCAAAGCACGTCACAGGAGAAGAAAGCCTGTTCCCTGATGGATTCATTCATTATTCCAGCCCCTGCAGGGTGACTGATATTCTCTCCAGGGAGTTCACAGCACAACAAAGAGACACTTTACATACAGAATCTTTTTTCCTTTCTAAACTGAAAACAACCATTTCTCATCCTCATGAAAAGATCAGAGGGGACCATGTAATAGTCATGACTTCGTAAGCTTCTTTATTTAAGCCTTCACAAAGTAACTAGGTCAGCAATACATGCTTCTGGGCTATTGAATTTCCCGTCTTCCCCTCAGTCTATTCTTCCATTTCCTCACCCAACTTTACCACAAGAGAATGCCTTAAGTCAAAAATCTGGGAAGCTGATCCTTTTATTGCATTTGTAGTATTCTCATCTGGTAAGTACAGAGCCAGGCCATGAGGTTTTCAGAGCTATCATAACCCAAGTTTGCATGTAAACAGGAATACCACACTGTCTGGTTGTAACTAAAGCCATATCTGCTGTCTCTTTGCTCTGGATAATAGATGTAGGAAGACATTCAGCAGGAAGGGATTGGTAAACTATTCTGGAAAAGAAAATACAACCAAAACGTGTCTCCTTTTTTTTTTCTTTTCTTTTTCTTTTCTTTTTCTTTTCTTTTCTTTTTTTTTTTTCTTTTTTTTCTTTCTCCATCACCTTCTTGCTCATGCACTCCTTACTTCTCACATTTTATACTTTTGCCTTAAGGTTTCTGGCTGGATGGGGGCTTTGCTGTTCTCACTTTTCCCTGAGGCCACACTGGTATGATGAATATTTATTAGTGCAGGAGCAGCCTAGGGATTCTTATACATATATGTCCCCTGATTTTATTGTTTATGAAGGAGAACAAAAATGTGATTCTAGCTAAATCACCAATATCAGGAACTGGAATTCAGAATGAAGAATCAAGCATGTCCTGTTGAGTTATTTTTAAAAAAATACGCAATTACTTGACCCTAAAAAGATTTCAAAGTATCTATCTTAGACATAAAAGTTCCTCCTATACAGACTGGAAGAAATTAGAGGCTCCTTGTTTCATATAAGAGAAGGAGACAAGATTTGTTGGTGGCTTACAACTAAGAACAACTTTTGCATCTTGGCCTATGGTTAAAGCAGTGAACTAGGAAATGAGAAACCCCTTAGTCTTTGGAGACTCACAGATTTCCAACTTCCCATGACTTCATCCATTGTATTTTTGATGCCACCATTAAACTTCAGCACAATTGTACATATTAGTATTTCCACAGTTTCAACTTGTGTTGCTTAACGTGGCAAAAAATAATGCAATGATGTGTTAATTACAGTTTATGGAGACAATTCTAGAACTTGTGGGAAATAAACAGAGACTGTTTCAACATTTGTCTATTGTGATTGGAAAACTAAGGTTCAAAGAGAGTCATAAACTCTGTTCTTTCTCTAGAGAAATTATGGATTTCTGGATGCCTTTAGAGCATCCAGAAATTCTCAACAGTCTCAAACATCCTGTCAAGTTCAATAATATATTAGCACCTTTTTTCTTCCCTATTTTTCTCAGGTTAAGAGGCTGTGTGCCAGGAGCCTAGTGAGGCATATGGAAGCATTGGTAACTTGCTTCTGTTTGACAAATGAAGGCCTAACTTTTCCCTCCAGTTGTCCACATATATATATTATTCATGGTTCAGCCAATTTGCACATTCTCAAACCAGGTGCTGCCTTTTTTTTTTTTTTTTTTTTTTTTTTTTCCCTTCTGGTGGCTTATAGTATGATTATCAGACATGTACCTACTGGTGATTTGAAGGCAGAATCTTACTGGCCTTCTCATGGGTGAAGGTGGGTAGCAAATGCGAGAAGCAAACCACTAATTATTTGAAGTACCTTACCCTTGAAAGCTAATGACAAGGTGCATTTACCACTATCATAACCACATACCTAGGAATAGAAAGCACTGACACCTGCTTTTCCAAGCTGTTGCTTAGCACGAGTACTTAAACTACCCATACAATCATCACTTTTCCCTTTAAAAGGCAGATTGTGATTTAAATTTCCACTGTGCTTTTGAAAATGAGATATAGTTTGCTTTTACCAGGGCATCAATTTCTACTCTACTGTCCTTAGCCTGCAGTGGGTAAGGAAGGAGGAGGTACTGTTTGTTTAGGGAAGTGTGCTGTCTTTTTTGCATTTTCAGGTGAGAGTTTAATGTTAATAATTTCCTGCTTTTTCAACATAATGGACTGTTGTGGTTTTGGGCATAGGAAGAGCTACAGAGTTAGGAATAGTACCCACAGCTGCTGTTCTCTGGCTGGATATGAGATATGGTTGGTCAGATTGGTCAGATATGCAGGCACTTTGCCATGCCTTGTTAAGATACCGTACATAACATAAACACCACTAACTGGGATAATTTGCTTGAAGGCACAGTTAAGGTAGTGCAACCTAGCTAAATCTGCTCTGCCAGAATGCATAGCTGTAGATAGCAGAGCTCATGTGGAAGTTTGCCACAGTTAGTTGGTGGAAAATAAGGTTTTAAGCTGTGCTAACTTGATATTTTAGACTCCATGAGGGGAGGATATTAGGTGATAGGTGAAAAAGCATCCATTCTGACAAATGGAAGCTATAGGTGAATGAAACCACCCCAGATACAAGGTGTGCATTTTTAGTAAACAGGTTACTTTCATTATTAGAGTGCAGCCAAGGGATGTGATGGACTTTCCAATGTGAGTCTCTAAATTAAGACAGGATTTGAGCTGTTAAACACATACCCAGGTAAGTTAGGGCTTTGCAAAAGTAGCTGAGTGGAATGGCTTCACTTTCAGAAGGCCAGACTGGGAATACCATCCACAGAGTCATAGAGCTCTTGCAACCTTTGAATCTGTGATGCAGCAGGTTTCTGCCACCAGGCTGGTATCACTCACACCCCTCTCAAATTAAGATAAGCATCTCCACAAGAAACAAAACAGTTAAACTGCTCTGCTAACTAATGTTGTACAGGGATATTTCAAATATGCATGAGTTATAAATTTTTACATCCAAGGAATTAAAAAAATGTCTCTATTGCTGTGGAACACTTTCCTCTGGTATAGTCTAAGCTATTACTATGTTGGGAAAGTTGGAATTGTTTTGCCTTATGAGAACACTTTTAAAAACAAACTGTGTTCCACATGAGTGCAGTATTTGTGAGAAATGCCAAAGTGACAGCTTTAGAGAATGAGTTGCCCATGTCACTGAACAGTTTTGCCAGAAACCAAAACAAAGCATGTAACTGGCTCATGGTGTTTAAAGGGATGCTGAGTGGTTGGGCTGCTATGACCGTGTTACGCACAGCCTCCTCAATGACAGTTGTTGAAATAGTATTTTCATTATGTGATTATTAATCCACTTGGCATTTGATTAAAAGATCAAGGCATTTTATAGAAGCCCTTAGACATCCTGCAGACTCTTACTGATTTCTACAGTTGAATAAGTGCCCTCCAGATGAAGGATGATGATGACCAATATCCAGAAACATTTGATGACTCTAAAATATTGAACATCAATGAGTATAATTTGACATAGCAACGCTCAGAAATCACAGCATCTGCTGAAGATCTTATCCTTTTAAATTTAACTCATATATGTGACAATAACATCTGTCCTGGAGTAGCAGGAACATTATGTAGTAGCAGAGGAACATAATGGTGTGCCAGAAATGAACTGCACCATTTAAATATTTACCAAGTGTCATCATATTTTGTTTTTCACAGTTCTCAGTTGTTAGAAAAGAAAATGATTGCAGTAATTGGATGAAGTTTGAGGTATTCAGATGAAAATTGAGAGGCAATGGTAGGTTCTGAGCTGCTGATTGGTACACTTGCTCTTGTGATTCTGTCTTATCTCTTCCCAGCTTTCTCTTCAATGGAAGGAATTGTTTTCTAGAGACTTATGTCTTCTCTTTGCAATTTTTCTTTTAAACAAGCTTGCAAGTGTATATGCTGTCTTGGAGTCCTGGTAAAAGATTATGGTCTTAAGAATGACTGAAGAGATAGCTGGAGGACTGAAATAGTGGATTTAGAGTAACAACTATTACATAAAGCTACTACTAGAAGGGGAAAACCCTGGAAATCCAACTTGATGTGTACATTTCAAATTTACAATCATATTCTGCCTCATCATAAATGAAGTATAAAAGCCTGCAGTCCCTCACACATCTTTAGGCAGGTAGACTAAACATTTTAGATTGGGAAATTCCCATCCTGCTGAGCAGCACCTAATGTGGGAATGTCCTCCCGTTACATTGTAATGCAAGCCCTGCTGGGGGCTGGGTGTTGAAAGCAGTGAGTAATGTGTTGTCGTATGCAATGAAAAGTGTTGTATTGCTACATTCAGGTGTATTCTTACATCTTTTAATGTCCATGATTTTTTTTTTTTTTTAATGTGGGTGGACCATGCTGTCATGCATGCAAGTGTCCTTAAAATACTCGGTTTTATTATATGGTGGATGAATTCTCTTTGCATTCAATTTAGAAACAATGGCAAAGATAAGGACCTTTCAGTGAAGTTTCCAGAGGGATATTTAAGGGTGAAACACCTATTTATTTCAGAATGGGCAGGTTTCACTCACGTCTTTTATTTTCCTTTAAGCCCAGTAAAATTTCAACCTCAAGTAGAAATGAAGGAACTGATCATTCTTGCCCTTATTTCAGCAGGATGGTGTTGCCAGCTAGTGATTCACAGTCTCAAAGGTAACTGGAGAGAGTAATTTACAAATGCATGAAAAGGAACAGCTAATACCCGCGGAATATGTTAGCAAATTTACCTTTGACAGACAAAGGAGATGCTGCTTTGTTGAGAGAGATACTTCTTTACCAAGAAATCTGACAACTCACTAACAGTGTGCCACAGCAGTAGGATTTTTGCAACAGCAGTCTGAAAAAGAAAGTTTTCCTGAGGTTGAACATCATTAGAAGTGTGTAGTTTTATGCATATGCCCTTTTCTCAATACTCAGTATATAATTCCCATTAATAGTTGTGGCAGTTAGATGCATCTATCAAGATAGCATATCCCCAGGGTATTGAATTCTATCATTCTGCTTCTTTGCATGTAACTTGACAGAGACAGATATAACCATCCAAGCTCCTGAATTTGGGGAGGATGTGTATTTTTCTTTGAATCTATTCAAAGTGATTCTACTCCTAGGGGATTACATTAGTGTCTAACTTTCCTCTGATTTACTATTTTAGCTGAGCTGATGGATTATGAAAGAGAGTAATTTCTTTTTAATACTGTTTTCCTGAATCTGTCATTCAAAACTTGCTATGTGGGGACAGAATTGTTCATAAACACCATTTTTCTGAAGGAAAATGGCTTCTCACAGTAAAAAGGAGCTCTGAACAGAGCTTCCGCATAAACACGTTTGCCCATCAGTAGCTGACAGAGGAGCCTCTGTGTGTGTGTCAAGGATGTGGACTTGTTAAATGAGTCTTCTTACTTGGAAACCGTTTTTCAAATAGACTAGGAAGGATAGATTATATTCAGGTCTAGAGAAAGAAATTGCATAGAATTGTCTTACCATAATCGGTAGATTATATTGTAGACTAGTACCATAAAAGTGTCCTCTAGTCATGGGATGTGCCTTAACTTAAATTCCAGACCTCTCAAATATGCCTCGAGTTCAGAGGTCTTCAAAAACCTAAATAAAATCAAGTCTTTCATGCTGCTTACATTAGTAAATTGTCTTTTTTTATTGAGCTTAAACCAAAATCCCCAAGTATAAAATTGTTACTACAGTTTTTGCATGCATAACATCCTTGTTTGTGTTTTGTTTCCTGGTTTGTTTGTTTGTTAATGGCTGGGAAGGACAGATAGTAGCAGTGAATGCACTTTAAAAAATCCCACTAATATCCTCCTTTTATCTGGAAAAACAAATATTTATAAATCCCTCTGATTTATGTAGCTGTGTAACGAATGCAAGTTTGAAAGAACAGTTTTCTGGTTAATCCATTTAAATGCTTATTTCGATGGGGCAGCTGTGAGTCTGAACACGAGAGCACAAAGCTTCTCCCCACACTTACTGGAGTATTACAAAATACCACGGAAATTCTGGTTTGGTTCAGCAGCAACCAGTGTACACACATACACTTTTCTGTTGTACAGAGAGAGACTCTTGCCATGCATCCTTGTTTAAGATGGCCTTAGGAGCTGTGGCCAAAGCCAGTTTGCTCTGTCAGCTCCAGTCCTGGCTGTGTAGGTTGCCGAGATGATGCCTGAAGAATGTGGGTTCTGGTTGGAGGCACAGAGCACCCTCTATCTCACGCCTCCAACATGCTCCGGCAGCTGACACGAAAGGTGCACTTGTGAAGGGCCAGTGCAGAGGCTCACTAGGGAGCTATGCATGGAAAAAGAGTCAGAAACTTCTGTTCAAATATCTCTGTCTAGGTGAAATTAAAACAATGAAAGGCAGGCCTGCGATTTATGTGCTCCAAACCATGCTGTTGTACATAAAATCTTTTTATGTTCT
The DNA here is from genome assembly GCA_016584745.2 of Phylloscopus trochilus trochilus. NCBI lineage: Eukaryota > Metazoa > Chordata > Aves > Passeriformes > Phylloscopidae > Phylloscopus > Phylloscopus trochilus. Next base: position 41,043,054 of record WQNJ02000546.1, read on the forward strand.
ACTCATGCTATTGCTTCCCCTTGTGCTTCATAATTCTGAAGTATTTCCTACTTGTAAATGTGATGCTTAAACTGATATTTGAACAGATGCAGCCCATTCCAATTACTAAGTTATATTTTAAGATTGCTTTTGATTTACTTTTTCTTTTTTTTTAATCCCAAATCTATTATTTGGGTTGGGCTTTGTTTGACTAAAGTTTTGTTTGTTGGTCCACAGGATCTTGATTTCAGTTTAGAGAAAGGAACTCTAGCCAGAATCAGGATCTTTGAAATCAGAGATACAAGTTGCAGTTCAGCAGAAGTTTCAGAACAAAAGGTAAAACTTTTGTCTGGGTTTACAGAATGTTTTCCCAGACTAGCGGCAGTTTCAGGTAAATATTCATCACACTTTTCCCCTGAAACAAAGCAGAATTGGGGTGACTGGCTTGAATTTTTTTTTTTTTTTTGTTCACATTACAGAACTGCAGCAAAATCAAATGTTTCATATCAGACAGAGGATATATGTGCTTCACATACTCTCTGTCCCTTTAATATCCTTCCTCTTGAAAAATTTGTGTTCTAAAAATGAGGCTGTTCTGACTCTTCCAGCATCCTGTGAAGAGGAAGCATCTGACAGGTCTCTGTATTGCTGAAGAAACAGTCACAGAGAGCATCTCTCTTCTCAAATGTCTCCCATAAAAGTTAGCTTGAGACACCAAAAGTCCTTCTTCTGTACTTCAAAATCAAAATAACCTCCAATCTACTTTTGCAGTGGGTTTAAACAACTATGAGGCCTGAGGTGCTTCTGCAAACATGACTGGGAAGAAACATCAATCCTTGGACTGCTCCCCAAAGCATCATAAGCCATACTGATGAGTCCTAAGCCAATCCCATCTGCCCTTGCAGTGCTGATGCCTGGCAGAAAAGACTAACTGCAGAGCCCCTGTTTTCTCTCCTGGAAGGGCTGTGACACCTCCTGTCTCAGGGCAAGTAACATTTGAAAGCAGACTGTGGGTTGGAGATGGCAGCAGGGCAGGTCCCCCATGTCCCTGGTGTGTTGGACAGCCTGACCTTTCCCCAGAAGCAGCTCCAGCCATAGATCCACAGAGACTTTTCTCTGCCCCCGGCAGCGCTAGTGCAGCTGAAATACGCAGTTGTGCCTTACTCCAGCTGCGGGTTGCTGCTCCTCATATCACATTCTTGATTGTGTTTGTGCTGTCAGATAGATGTCTAGACTGGAGAGCTCTTCTGGCTCAGGCTGCCCTTTGGAGGGGGCAGGAGGTGTGGGGAGGTGCGGCCTGATTTCCTCTGGGAGGGAGGAGAAAGCACAATGAGGGATGTGAGCTAATAACGAGCAGGGGAGCATGGCTGGTGTTGCTTGCAAAAGTCTTTGTGCAGATATTCCTCTATGGCCTCACTAGAGAGAAAGGGGAAAAAGGGGAAAATAGAAGATCTATTGTGTTCACGATGCTTTAGAAACAAATTTGTCAGTTTTTCTGAAAATGGTCTGAAGATTTCTCCATGAGACAGACAATTGTTCTCAAAAGTTGTTTCTTTGCATGAGAAAGGATCATTAAAAATAAGATGTCAGAAGAGGTGTGTGTGTGAGCGAGCCTTTGCTGTGGCATCCCCAAAGGAGAGATCTGGTGAGGGCTCTGTAAAGCTGTGTGTGGCAGTAGCCTTTCAAAGGGGAAGATGGGCATGGCTTTCTGACTTTCTAAACTTGTCACGAAAGCGTGTGTCAGTAGTTTTTAGGGCATACTAGTAAAGCAAATAAAAATGAGAATTAAAGTCATAAAATGGCAAATACAGGAGTGATACTTTTTCTGATTCACCAAGCGACCTGGCTGCATCAAAGGGAACCTGTGGGAGTCAGACGTAACTTTGAATTTCCTGTTTTGTGTGATTTGTCACAGTCTTTGTCTGTACTTCATTTTCACTACTTTAAAAAGCAAGCAAAAATCTTCCCCAAAAGTACCATATTCTCATAACCTTTCCTGGAGGTAGGCCTCTGAGACCAGAGAGGGTTTAGAAGTGCCTGTCAGTCTCCTGATGAATAAACAGTATTAATAAACATCTGCCCACCTGTATTAACACTTGGCAAGCCATGGCAACTTCTAGTTATTATTTACAGTTTCCTCTATGTTTTAGTTATCTTAGTGTGCTTTTTTGAATACAGTAGAGGATATACATTTGGCAAGACTTTAGCTGTAGCAAGGGTTAACTAGTGAGAGTTGACTGTAGTTTCAGCAGAAAGATTTGGCTTTCTGCCACCTAAGTTTCTCTATGCTGCCCGTGTAGAGAACAGTCTTTAAATAATTTCCATTTTGCATTTGGAAGAGATTATTTTCTGCTGTTCATCCAGCCTTCCTTATTACTGTTTAAAATGCTGCAAGTAGATAATCAAGCAAAACAAAAGTTTTTTTCATGAGCAGAATTCAGACCTCTTGAGCTTATAGCTGATTTTAAAGTAACTGAATAAGTCACAACAACTTCCATGTGTGGTAAGTCTTAATTTTGTGTCTCACTAGACTTGTTCCTAATACAACCTGTACCAAGGTAACTTAACAGGACCCAGATTTAACAGGACTTGATGATCCACATGAAAACTTTAAAACCTCCACCCCTTTAATTAAGTGCACTCATGTGATGGTGTGTGTGTGCCAGGCCAACACTTAGTTACTCGTAGCTATTCAGAAAGTTAGGCAGGATGAGGCATTATACTAAATAAGAGTAAAGTCCTGTAGGAGTGTCATTTGTGGGTGTTTGGCCAAGGAAGTATGTTACTATTTTTGATTTCTTTGTGTCTTCGGTGGTGCAGTGGTCTGTGGAAGTTGAGGGCAGGATCCATCTGCACAGTGTGCTCTGCTTTCACAGTGAAGAGCCAGCACAACAGTTGTCACTGTTAGGGAAAACAGGAACTGTACTGATGTGCCCACCAACTCCGTCCATCACAAATACCTCAGCTGCAATTCCCCATGGGAAGGATGGCAAGGTTTGGCAGTACAGTGCAGTACAGTAGGAAACTCCTGAAACTTTTGAAATTTGCCTCTTTGCCTGTACCATGGATCCTAATGTGTTCTACTGCCCAGAAGTTTGGCAGAAGATGCAGTTGCTTGTCCTGAAACACAGACTTCAAAACTTCTCTGCTTTCCTCCCACCTGTAGCCTGTCCAGTGAGCATGCACCTAAAGAGGCAGACAAGATTTCCTTTGCATTAAGCAGATATCCCAAGACAAGCATTTAGGAATGCTTGCAATAAGAAAGTGATGCCTCCCAATAAGCAGTGCTGTTACCTTAAGAATATGATCCATTTCTTTCACGATCTCATGAGCTTTTCAGTTTGCATGTGACATTGAGCACATTCAGTAGCCTTGCAGATAAACTGAAGTGCCAGGATGTGTCTCTATGGAATAATTCATGGCTATTAGATATAGCTTAGCCATGACATTTTTAGCAAATAAATTCTGTTCCACCAATGCTGGGTGGACTTCTGAATTTCCCTGTTGGAAAGTGGGAGTTTAATACATAGACTCTTGAAAACAGGGTAAATGGCTTTTTAAGATGGATGTTCCTCATTATTTCTGTTGTAAGAAACATAAGGGGAAGAAATATAAATTAAGCTTTTGGATGGAATATGTGCCTTCATCAGGACAAATGATTCACCTCCCCCATTGCTATTATGAAGAATTAAGAGCTCTATCATATTTTGAAGCAGGCAGGTGGTGGTGTGATTACTGGGGGAGCAGGAGTAGAGAGGAGCAGGTTACAATAAACAGGCTTTCTTATCTGGCTGAAGGACGAGATGCAATAGGTTCAGAAACTCCATTCAAGCTCCACAGAAGGTACAATTGCATGGGATTGTACTGGCAAGGTCCTGTAGCAGAGAGCAGAGGCATGTTTGTGTTTTTCTGAGTCAGATTTGTTCCTAGTTATGGATGTTCTAAATGTTAGGGGGGTCTTCCACAAAGACTCGTCTGTCATGAAAAAATATCACAGAAATAACTGTATTATGCTTGAATGACTGCTGTCTATTTTCAGACCATATAAGTTGAAAAAATAATATTTGTACAAAACTGAAGTGTTTATACTCTTTCAGCTCTGTTTCAAGTGAAGTAATGGCAGCTTTCACTGAGCAGGGGAGAATACAAAAGGAGGTTTAGATGCAGGATATGCTTCTTAGTGCACAGATCAGAGTTAGCTGTGCAAGTGTCAGTTCTGAACCATGAATCATGCTTATTCCAAGAAAGCAGGAAAGCTGTTTTTGCTAATCTTGAGAACCAGATAAGCATTGCTGTCTTTGATGTCCAGTGTATATCTGAAGTCTCAGGAGGGGTTAACCACCTAAGACAACTTCCAGTAAATTCCAAACTCAATGCATTATGCAGAAAAAGCCTAGACCCTGTAGTCATAACTGAATAAATTGAACTTGGTGTTATATCACATATGCTTCTCCAGTGCTGTGTGCTGTTTACCAGCTTTGTTAGGGAGGCTGTGGGTTAAAGTCAGAAGATGAGACGTCCATTTAAGTGCCCTACGAGAAGCCATAATTTAGATTGTTTTCAGCCTCTTTGCTTGGAGACAGCATTCTTTCGTTCTGCCAGCCATGGAGTGCTAAATAGCGGCCAGAAAATGCACTGCAAGTTAAAGATTTGCAGGTAAAAATCCTTCTCATTATTTGAGGCATCACAATAATGTTTTCAGAATGCTCTCACTCTTCTATTGTAAGTGCAGAGCTGGAGTCTTCTCTCACCTGCACTGCTGTCAGTCAGGAGTCACAACAGCGAGCTCTGTTCTTAGGCATTTTTGAGGCACTGCCGGGCCCTGTACCAGAGAGAAGAGCCTAGCCCATGATTAAAACTGCTAATGATTGCTCATTTTGGAAATAATGAGTAAAAAATATTGTGGTATTTTAATGCTTTAAATACAAAAATTGTTTTCATCTTCAGGATCTCCAGCTTAGTATGCTGCTCCCTCTCTTCTTTTCTCTGTGTCCCTTCCCCCAGCTCCTGCCAGATTTAATTCTGTGTCTGTCAATGCCTGCAGCGATCCCTAAAGCAAAGTTTTGCCAGTTCCACTTGCTGTTAAAAGCCAGACACTTCTACTGCAGAGGCAAGTTAAACAAAGTTTTCCAACTCCTGCTCCTTTTCTTTTTGTTTCTCCCTCTGCATGTACCTTCCCCTATACCTTGCCTGCTGGTAAGTGAGAAAAGGTGGTTTCCCAAATTCAGTGCAGTTCATCGATGGCTTTCTGGCTTTCCTTTGTTCTGCTTTGGCCTTCCTTCAGCTGAGGGTGGCCAAACTGCTCCTAGCTAGCTCTACCTGGTCAAATGGCTTACCTAGTCTGCTCTCCTCTTTCCTAGCAGACTTCTCAGTTATGGCTGAAGAGCAGGCCACACAAACCTGAAAAAAGCCCATGGGCCCCACCAAATCATTCTTTGGTGTGATAGGTGTGACATGCATTTTTTTCATACCATGGGCAAAAGCTTTTACATGACAGGGGGAAGCCATGACATACATCTGCACCAAGTAGTTCACAAAGTACTGTGTAAAAACAGGAAGTTATCTTGGCTTTTATCCATTGCTGAGCCCCTGAAATTTGCAAAAGTGCAATCAGTACAAGTTAAATGGCAGTATTGGTAACAAAAAGGACAACAAATCATACAACTTTTAAGTGCTGGCTAAGGTAGCTGTTGTGCTCTGGTAGTCAGTGATCTGTGATTATGTATGATAGAGATCAAGGCTGAGAGATCCTGGAAAACAATTCATAGGAATGTGGTTTCCTGGAGTCCTGCCACAGGGATAGTTAAACATTCATAGATCCTGTTTTCCTCTGACATATTTTAGTTGTACATAAAAGATAGTGCACGTTTGGCTTTGCAGAGGCTGTCTCAGCACTCTTGATAATCATTGTTGTTGATCTTAATAGAAACAGTCACAAAATCATAGAAGTCCTGTACCCGTGGTAGTGCTGCTGGTTTAGGGTAACTCATAGTTGAGATAAAGGGGCTGCACCCAAAGCAGTGTCCAAGATGGTGTGAACATTGTGAGCTCATACTTTCATGGCAAAAATAGGAGTTTGCACCAGCGTGACACTCCCTTTCAGCTCAGATGACATTAAGCCTAGGAATGTCATGGCAGCTGCAACTGAAAAACTGAAAATACATATTTCATAGGGTTACCCTGAAGGTGTTATGATGGGAGTTACTAGGTGATCTGCAGTGTTGCCAGCTCCTGTGATTTTATGATGAGTAATATAATACAGCTATTTTTCTTGAAGATCCACCTCCTGGATTCCAATGATTTATTTTCATTTTATCTTCTCTTTTTAGTTAGATGGTAATTCCAACCCTCCTGCTCATGGCCAAAGGTCCAAAATATGTCTCAAAAAGCACTCTTAAGAGTACAGCCAGCAATGGCAAGCAAGGGAAAACCCAGCAGTTGTATTTTTGGTTGCTTGGGGTTGGGGGTTTTTTTGTTGGTTTGGGGGGGTTTTTTTGGTTGTTGTGTTGGTTTTTTTGTTTTTGTTTGGTTGGTTTTTGGTGTGTTTTTTCCCTTCCTTTATTTCCACGGTCTGTCTGGCTAGTCTTGTGATTTTGTAACTCATGAATTTTTTTTATCTTTAGGATTAATTATGTTTCCATCTTCACTTCCACACTAGACATAATCAGTATAATTAAGAATAGCCATCAGGATATACATTCAGTTCTTGAAAGCAAAGCTCAGATCATACATTTTCCTTGACTCTCTCACTGCTGCAATTAATTCATCAGTACGTGTAAGGCAAATTTAATGAAGCTGGTAGTGTCTCCATAACTGTCAAAGTTCCACTAGGGTTGTAGATCATGTACTGGGGATAGTAGTCAAAACAGAAGTCATGCTGTGTTTAGTACAGTTCCTGGCGAAACTTGATGTCTTTCTGTTGGATGAAAAAGTGATAGAGTTTGGATGCTCTTCATAGCTGCTACTGTGCTTTCCAAACACAGATATGTCATGTCATGGAGCTATGCTCTTTGGGAGAGCAAGGACAATCTGCTTCAAGGCTCCTTGATAAAGGCATTGTCTTCCTGGCAGATTTCCATGATGTAGTGGAGTGAAATCTTAAAATCCCTCCTGTCAGGTGGAATTATCTCACAGCAGCTGAGTAGTTGAGTTCTCATCCCAACATCCATCTCAGCATTTTCTTGATGGGGGGAAGATGGGATCTGCCTGCTATTTTATAAGTATACATGTGCCAGAGACACTGGATGAGAGAATAGAAGTGCTGTGACAGGATTTTACAAGACAGGAGTAAGAGAAATTGGCTGCTGTTTCTGAAATGAGTCCTAAGACATAATAAGTTTTCCAGTGTAGATATTTCCAAAAAAGACAGCATGTTGGTTTGGACTTTATTTAATGTTGTTAGCTTGTGAGAATTCTGTAATGATATTAAAAATAAGAGAAAAGTAAACTACAATGCTAAGCACCAATAGAAATTACATATCTACAGACACCAGATGCAAACAACTTCAAGCCAAATCAGTAGGTTTTGAGTGAGGTGTCTTGTTTATGATGTCCCAAGAAATCATAAATAAAGATGTGAACCATAGAAGAGATATGCTGTTCTGCAAGCCTGGCTCCACCAGAATCCGTGGAGTGGACATTTCTAATGTGGCTGCTCTAGTAGTGTCTCTTCCATAATGTCCAGGTCACATGTTGACTTGCATGTTCCATGCATTTTAACCACAGTAGCTGAACTGGTTGGCTGAAAGTTTCATAGCCAAGAAACCACAGTTTTTTATTTAGAGCCCTCTCCATGGACAGAGAAACAAGAAAAGCTAGAATTAGGCTTCCTGTAGAAGTCAAAATAAGAAAACTAACATTAGAGAGTGGATGGCAAATTCAGATTTTAGGAGACAAGCACACGTTTTAAGATGGCTTCATTCATTTGTGCACGTCTGTGATTTCTCTGTTGACTTTTTCATTATATCCACTTTAATTTTCATGCATAATCAAAGGTTGCTTCTGTCTGCAATGTTCAAGTGACTTTGGTTGTCTTAGCAGGAGAAAATCTTGAGGAGATGGCCCGTGTGGTACAAAGTGTGTAACAGGATAGTCAAATATTTTTAGAGATGAACATTCAAGTGACTACAAGAAGAGGAGCAGTCTGCTGGTCCTGAACCACTCCTTACTTATGAGTCCCTCAGGGAATGAGTGAATACACTTTCCTAGGGAAGAATCCTGCCAATTTGTCATTCTCTAGGCAGGACTTCGTTGGTTAAAGATAGGTGTGAGTTCATGTGACTTGGAAGAAGACCCATCTTTTCAGGATTTCTAAGTCCTCAGAGTCTAGTAGCAGGCTGTGATCAAAGCGTGATGTCAAAGTTCCTATCTAACTCCAGATTTCCTCTCAGGCCATCTGCAGGATGTGGTTTCAGCATCAGATAGAAAAAGTCAGACTTGGCTTTAGTTGGAACTAGATGGGTTATCACAATGGACAAAGCCAAGAACTAATAACAAACAACACACCAACACCTGCTAGAGCATTATGACAGTCTTAGGGAAAGTAAACTGCAGTCTCACTTTAAACCAAATTTTGAAGCATGGAATAAAATTGGTTCACCTGGGCAGTTTAGACAGTTCTTTGAACTGCCAGAGGCGTGAATAGAGTCACTCACTCATCTGTCAGCCTCTGTGAGAAGAATTCTGGAGAGAAAATACAAGTGTAATCAGTTCTGGAAGTCCCAAAACCCCATTGGCTTTTGACAGCAATTAAACCTGATCAGAAATTACCTGGTCCAAACTGCCCAAACTTTTTTTACTTTTGCTAGTGATTAAACAAATGCCTACCTTAGAAACTTAAGGTTTGTGACCTTAGAGGGGATTGCTGCTTTCTAGATGGCTTTTTTTTTTTTCCTTTAAATCAAGTAGTTTGGTTTGGATATCCCTCCTTGGAAGAGGGCCAAACACATTTATTTTCTTCCATTTGTTCCAGTGGGTGAGCCTTGGCAGAACCTAGCACAGCCAGGGACAGCATAGGAACCAAACCTATTCTCTCAACAAATATAATGTGCTTGAAACACTTTACCATGAAGGATCCACCTTCATGTGGCTCTTGGCTCTAGTGCTGTGGGCACTGGAGGGAACAGAGTGACTTCACCATACTTATGGTGAAGGCATCCATCGTGCCACAGCTGCCATGTGAGCTCAGAGCTGAAAGCAGCATAGATGCAGCCGAAGTCTCTGCAGTTTGAGCAGCAGATGCCTTTCCCCTGTGCTCACCTATGAGATGCTTTGCACCCTGCTGCAGGTTTCCTGTGTACATTTGGGTGAGTCACTTCACCTCTCCCTCAATATTTGTCTCTATTTTCGTTCCAGGCTTTTAGAACGATGGATTGGGGGTTTTTCTGGATAGAGGGACAGTCCCTCACTGTCAGGTTGTTTTGATCATTACTGCAACCTAGATAAGTTGTGACAGCTATTAGTTTCTCTTCAGCATGTGGTAGGTAAGAGGCACCGTCCAGAAGAGATGTACAATTTGCTATAATGAGGATTATGTTAACATGTATTTCATAGAACACTACATTCAAGACCTTCTGAGTTCCTACCACACCTACTTCAATGAGGTTTTGTTCCTCTACATGGCTGTTACAACATGCAATTAAGAACAAATAATTGTTCTTAATAATCTGGGGCTTAAAATTCTGCCAGCCCATAATATACTGCCAGCATTCTTCACCTGTGTGAGTGCTCTCAGTGTTATAAATGGGGTGACACTCCTCCCTTGGAAGAGAAAAGTAACAATGTTTGTTTTAACAAAGTTTGATAGTAAGTGTGACAGTGCTATAACAAGCTTTGGTGGCAACCTACACTTGGTTATTTACTGCATAGAGGACAAGGTGGGACAAAACTGCCAGAGACTCCCTCATGTTGACTCATGAGGTTCAGAAAGGACCCCCTCACATTCTGAACCCCTTTCTCAGGGGGTTTCCAGGTGTGGCTGGATCCAGACATAGTTCCAGGCTAGGAACTTAGGTCTAAAGGATTATATGTGCATGAGCAGTCCTCTATCCCACTTAGCTAAGATTTCAAAGCTTCAACATTTTTACTCTTTCACTTACTGAGTATTTGATGCCATAAGGATTCTCTCAACCTCAAGGAGCAACCTCAAGAGGCATCCCTGTTCAAGAGGAGATCCTGGCATGCAGCCCATTGCTGTGCAGGACAGCTCAGCAGACCCTGGGCTGTTCCCTATTTATGGAGAAAGATGATTGACTTATAGTAGTATTTGCATGCCAGCTGTATTTAGGTTGGCGCATGCTCAACTAGCCCTCAGCTGTTGAGTAAGTTTTATGGCCCTCAGCTATTGTGTTGCTATCTGTCTTCCCAGAGTCCGGCTTTAAGCCAGGTGCAGCCCTCCCAGCCACCACTGTTAGCTCTTGCTTGAGCCAAAAGCAGGGGGGAGCACACTGCCACACCCAGAGAGCTCATCCTAACCATCCCCTCTGTGTAGCATCTTCTTCTGTACCATAAAACCATTGGAAGTTTTGCCTCTGATTTTAGCAGTTATTAGATCAGAAACCTTAGGTCAATACCAGAGCATGCTAGTGATGAGAAAGATGTGTGATTTGGATGAAGAGAGAAGACTTTTTCTCTCAGCACCTCACAATGGTTCAGAAATCCATTGAAAATGTTAGCAAGAGACTCTTTTATTTCCTCCTGGAAAAATCATGTATATTTATTTCCTGTAATAAAATAGTCTAATGGTAGTAAAGAGTGAAGTTCTAGAAGGAAAAAATTGATTTCTCAGCTAATTGAGTAGAGAGGGGGAAATTATAAATCCCTGGTTGCCTATTACAGGTTGACTAGCAACATTTGGCCGCAGAAAGCAATATGAACACAGTTTTAACATGCAGGTGGCTACAAGAGAAGGGCTGTGCTGCATGTAAGCCCAGTATCTCCTCAAAATGGTTCACCCTACTTTTCCAATTACATTGCAAAGTGAGTCAGACTGAAACCGTTGTTGATTGTCTGCTCCACTTCAGATAGTTGCATGTTCGTTTTAGCTTAGAAAGGAGTTTGTGTCAGCGTTTTCTGTTCCTTGTAGTTACACTGTCTTTTCAAAGTAGCTTTTGAGCTAAAAGTATGTTTCCTGAAGTTCAAACACTAGCACAAAAATTATCTCTTTCCTTACTGCTGCCACACTGAAGCAGATGGTGAGTACTAAGACTTGGAACCAGTAAGGATGTAATGGTTCAGCTTCTGGGTGCAGAAAAGTAGGGTCAAAGCAGACATTTACAAGACAGGCTGTCATTGCAAGTTAGTTTGAGTTCAAGTCCCTTGCAGTTAGCCCTGTTAGACTCCTGCAGTAGATCATATGGGCTGCACAGATACCCTATTGCACTTCTAGCTCGAGTTTAACCCACAACCTCTGGCAGACCATCTACCTTAAGCCCAAAGTCTCTTCCAGCTCTGTGTTTTCTATGTGTGAAGACTAATCAGCTTAGGGATGACACCTAGGTTTTGCCTTAGGTTAGTAAAGACAGAATTGCAAAATTCATCCCGATCCATGATGATGTCACCCAGCTAATGTGCACTCTCAGGGTGGAACCCGCAGTTCTGTGGCACACAGACCAAGACACAGTGTTATATAGGGGGACAGATACACCACCTGTGCGTAATGCAAATGGCTGAGTGCAGAGGAACTATTTCAGTGCAAACTGGTCTTGGGACATGCATGATTCTGCAAATTATGAAGCAGCTTTTGCTCCCTCTGAAGTCAATAGAAGTTCATTTTGCTTTTCAAATTCACTTTGATTAACCTGGTCTTGACATCGTGGCACTTTCCTTGTTGTAAAGAAAATTGGTAGCTGTGAAAGATCAAGGATTTTCTAATATAAGGTAGAGGAAATGTTTGCTGCTGCTGAAAACCTTATCTTCATAATAAGCAATAATGCAATCTGATCATCTACCATTATTGAGTTTCCTTCTTTTTTTTTTTCCCTTAAGCTGAATTTTCATCACCTGTAGACAGAAATAAGGAAAGTGGACTGAAAATGTCAAACCTATGCAAATTTTGTGATATTAAAGTAACAACCTGCTCAAACCAACATCAGTGCAAGAGCAACTGCAACATCACTTCTATCTGTGAGAAGAGCAGTGAAGTCTGTGTTGCTATATGGTAAGTTATTTCTTCATATAGGTGGGGACAGGAGCACACCTTCATTCATCATTGCTTAGTACTTTCCTCATTTGCTCTGGTATTCAGAATGTCCCTGCTACCTCACCAGGCTTTGCTCTCCTGCTTCCAACTCATATCTCTGCACAGCATACCAAGAGTTGCTTGAGGTTAACAATTCTGATATGAAATGTTCTGGGAACTTTTTTTCTTCTAAAACAGTTCTGTTCCAGCTTAAGCTGTTATTGGAAATGAGGCATGGTTTTGTGCAAGCCATTAAGCTGTATCCATCCTTAGCACTCAAGAGTAGAAACAGATTTGAGGCCCAAGAGAGGATTGGAGTGACAGTTGCTGAGCAAAGACAATTCTCTCTCAGGTTTCAAGGCAACTAGATTATGTAGATTTTTCACAAGAGGCTTATTGCCATGTAAAAAGGTATAAATACTTCCTCTTAACGGGGAAAAATTTCTGTGTAGGTAAAGACTTTGAAGTAGGCATGATACTTTTTATATAGCCTATGTCTAGGTTCAAAGAAATCAAGAGTTTATGGAAATGAGTTGTAATACTTTTTTAGGATTTATTGACTTTAAGCTTGTGTTCCAGTCTAAAAACTGAGGCTTCCCATGCCCTTCCATAAATGGGAATCCAGTCCTACAAATGAAAGTTAGAAACACTCTTAATGAGTTAATAACTGGACTAAAGGAACAGAACTGAGTGTTTACAGCATTGCTGTTGATTTAGTAAAACAATTAGAACCACTTACAGAGGGACATAACTAATTCATGTGCTGAGGGATTAGTTGTGTCCATTGACTTGAGATGTTCAGCATGATTGGAAGTAGGCATTTCAGTTCAGGATCAGTCCAGTGTGCTTTTCCATATTTGTTCTGTGCTTCTTCAGTAAGTCATTGGTGTCTATTATTGCCATTAAAAGGAGCTGTTGTACAATTTAAGATAAATTTTGGATTTTTCATGACCATTTATCCAAAAGGCAAGTAAATTGAGAACTGTAAAGTGCTTTTTGCCTTTGAGTCTTTTGTCAATGAAATTAAATCTGTAGACTAGGACAAAATATAAAAATATGGTCCAGATTATCAGCTGTAAATATTTCCCTGACTGTGAGGCAACTCTAACTTTTATGATTGGTATTTTGGTGAGGTTTTTTTAATTGGTTTGGGTTTTTTTTTTTAATACATACGTCCTTCAGTGCACAAACTGTGCTGATTGTAGGCTTCAAAAGCAAAGTGAAAAGACCAACTCACTAGAAATTCCTCAGATTTTGGGGAAATAATTCAGTTTTTATCGTAATTTCCCACAGATTTTTACTGTCTGCTTGGTGACCACAAAAACCAAAAGTATGTTCTGAAGTTCACTGCTGTTCATTGAGCATTAGCTTGAATAATTCTAAGTGAGATTTTCGGAGACACTCTTGTGAGCTTAGCAGTAATATGATACAGGAATAGCTGTGCCATTGTACAGATGTGAGGAGCCCAGATGGTGCCAAATTTACCCCATTCAGAAAAGACAGAGAAAAACATACAATGCTCTTTAAATGCCATTTATATTCTCAAAAGAGGCAAATTTTGGGCAGGCGCAGTCATGTCTGCTCCCTTTATAAAATATTCCTTTTTTGATTTCAGTTTTCTCCTTTTCGCTTTTAGGAGACAGAATGATGAAAATGTGACATTAGAAACAATATGCCACGACCCCCAGGAAACACTGTATGGTCACTTTTTGGATGACTATAAATCAGAGCAGTGTTTGATGAGGGAAAAGAAGGACGATGGAGGATTGATGTTCATGTGTTCCTGCACAGGTGAAGAATGCAATGATATGCTCATTTTTACATCAGGTAGGTTTAATAATTTACCTTGCCTTCCTACATTCCTTGCAAGTAACATTAGCTGTGTTAATATTAACAGTGTTATACAGATGTCCTTTGGAATTGCATTTTGTCGTGGAGAACTTCTAATGGCAGGTGCTATTTTGGTCTTTTTTGAATCTTGCAAAATCCCAACCTTTATTTTCTGTTCTCTGAGGGTACTTCTTCCTGCCAGGCTGTCCTCATTTTGAAGTAAGTCTGATACTCAGCTGAAGATACTCCACTTAAAAGCTGTTGGGAGATGAAAGCAAGATGCTTACAGTTGCTCTGTTGAAACACCAAAATGCAACCCATGCTAATTACATTATAAAATCTAAACTAAAGGCAAATGCTGTTTTTAAGGTTCTACCTCTTCTAAAAGGCTGTATTGCTACAGTGTGTTATCTGCATATAGAGATGTTACTGGTAACCTGATAGGATGTGAATTTCAAGTCAGCTTCTCTGGTGTAAGTGACTATCTGCACCTCTGCTGTGGTGGGTGTGAAGAAGCCAGGTTCCTTCTCTGGGGAATATGTTCCCTCATACCTACTATGGCACAAGGAAGTGTCTTAAGTTCAGTTAAACCAGGGAAATGTGAGTACAGACCAAACTACATGTGCACAGCCCATCCCCCTTCTACTTCATCAGCTCCAATAGAGGCCACTGCAGACACAGTGAAGGCAGTGCAGGTGTGTGCAGTGCTGGTGGGCTTCATGCTGCACACACGGTGCACCCCTTGTGCTTTATTTTGTCCTACCTGCTGTGATTCTTTTACTGAGACAAAGTCAGGTTTCTCACAGGCGAGAGTGAGGTCTGCTATGGAGAAACTTGTATGCACACACTTCTAAAGGGGTGTGGCACACCACACCCATCCTCATTGCCCATAAGTTCTTCAGAAAAGGGTATATATAATTAGGTCCTTGTTACCTGAGATAATGAAGGGTTGGGATGCTGTTTCCACTCCTGGGAAACATGGTGTGTGACTGCACTGAGGTGAACAACTATGTGAGCGATTGTAGCTCTCACTTCCCAGCTTCCTTTCTCCAAGAAGGCCAACCAGTTTAGGTCACAAAACCACACCAAATTAGCCAACAGCAAGCTAGCAAGTCTTTGTTTCCCTTGGCCCAGGCTATCCATATCTGGTGCCATCCCTCATCCCTGTCTTCCTCATCCCCTCCCCAAGCTGAAACCACATTTGATTTGAAACCAAACAACCTGACTGCTGATCTATGGTTGTGTGACCAGCTCTTACTTGGGTGATCTTTAAAGGATTTGGAGTAAATACAGGTATTTTTATGAGCACAGGTGGTAAACCCAGGACCTGATTCTAACAGATTGCCTTGGTTTTATTGAAGAGAATTGGTCCCAGAGAAGAGATCTTACTCTGTGTCAGCTGCCTAGTGTTTTTGTACAACGTGAACCACACCCTTGTGGATTTTGGCTAAATTGTTATGGGTTAGCCACGTTATAGCTGTTTTTCCTGGAGGTATGTAGCTGAATGCAATCACTGATAAATGTTAGGTTTTGGTGTGTATGGTAATAAAAACCATTCTAGAAATTCAACACGTTCATTCCTATCAACTCTGCAGCTTACTCACACTTCCACAGCAACCTAAAAGGAGTAGTAGAAATTTAAACCCAGTCTTTTTACCCAAATTCCTTTCACTCTTCTGAGTGGAGCCTTTCCTTCTAGGTCACATGCTGTAAGCACTTCAGGTGACTCATGAAAACCACGTGCTGCGTTCCTATAAGTGAATAACTACAGATAAAAGTTAAAGTAATGTAAAACTTCACTTTGTAACATCTCCAGTTCATTCACAAACACAGGCATTAACTCCAGTCAGGAGAGGGGAGAATTGAGGCTTTGCCATTCCTTTTTTATTGTTGTGGATTAGTGTTTCTTTTAAATGAAAACAGCCCCTTTGGGTTGCTTGCCTGGTTAGCCATGGCAGGAAGACAAACGATTTTTACAGTATCAGACATGCGGTTTCCTGTCTGTGTTTAACTTTGAGCAGAACATCACAGCCAGCTGGTCCATGGCTCCTCCAGACAACTAGATAATAGCCTGTAATAATTTTGCCTTTGGAATGACTGTCATCCAGATCTATTCTGTACATTGTTCTTGAGGGGTTTTTTTTTCTCTACATTTCTTGTACACCAGAACAAGAATTTTTTGCAGTGGTTTTGCACATTCTATGATTTTAGAGAGCAAAACAAGAGCTACTCTAAAAAAGCTGATCAATCAATGATTTTAATAATTTATTAGCAGAAACTGAGATAAGAGAGATTACATTTTTTCACCTGTTAATGACAGCATTTCCTTTCAAGCTATTGCTATAAATAGCAATAATGTTTTACCTCTTCTTCCTGTATGCACACTTAAGACAGACCAGATTTTGTTTGTTTCTGGTGTTTCTGAGGTAAGAAAGAAAATCCTGGGTAAGGCAACAAGTCCTAATTTCCACCAAATGTTAGTCACTAAATTCCAATGATTCACAGCTGAGCTGTTACTGCTTGTGGAAGAATTGGTTTATAGCACTATTGGCTTGCATGAGTCTTGACTGTGAAGGGCAAACCTCCTGACTCCATTTTTAGACACAAGCATCTAAAGGTTTTGGGTACTGGAAGTGTTGTGACTCACTCAAGAGTGACTTTAGAAATGTTTGAAGTAGTTAGTTACATCAAAATCAAATGCCTGTTTATTGTATAGATTTTCATTTAAATTGCCAATCTGCAAGATAAGCAAAACACAGTCAAACACGTGCCTAAACATGCCTGTAGTTCTGCTGTGTCAGGGGGCTGACCCTGATTCAGATCCCTGGCATTCCAGGCCACAGGCAGCTGGTGGAAAATACTGAGTGCAGAATCACTCCAAATAATGTTCTGTAGTTCTTGGAGAAATAACATGCAAGAGACAGGTAACCATTGTAAATCTGACTACTCTGTGTTTATTTTTTCATCCCTCTCTTTTTTTGCCAAACAAAATTATGGGTGACTGGCAAGCAGCTTATACCCTTGTGGTGGAAAAATGCTTCTCACAGCAAATCTCAGTGCCAGTGTGTTGTAATTATTATTTATTCAGAAGTCTAATGTTAGTGTTACCAGAAGGCAAAGCCAGGGAGCAAAACCACTGGAAAAGATTAGCCAGAATCAGGGGTAAAAAGGCCTTGGGTGGCTAGATATTGACTAGATGGCAGACAGAGGCCTAGTCCTTCTGCCATGGAAAAAATGAGCGCAGGATTAGACTGTGAGGGTTTCTTGCTCCCTGGCGTCTGGTTGTGTCTGGCGGATCTTCTGCATCTTGCTTTACCTTCTGCTCCTTTGATCTGCTGTGATGAATCAGGGCTGTCTGTAGCTGTTTGCACTGTCCCAGTGCTCCTATGATATTTGTTCCTCAGCTTTCCCTTCACCACATCTCCCAGCCGTTCAGCAGTGCGAGCATGACAACTGGCTAACAAAGCTGGGGTTTATTAACAGTACCAAGTTCTTTGACTGAAGTCAAGCCTTGTTTACCCTAAGGGACCAAGCAGGACTGTGCCCTTTCCAGCCCCATCTGACCCGTTCTCCATGGACAGAGATGACCAGGTACTCCTTGTAGACAAGAAAATGGGATTCCTGCATGTTATTTAGTGCATGAACTACCTGCCTGCTGTGCCATACAACTCCTTCCTCTTGTGGGGCTCATTTAGACACAGTCATTCAGCAATATGCAAACCAGCAGTAGAAACTGCAAACAGGAAAACAAATCCTTTAAATACTGTTGTCAATAAATATGCAGCTGTTATCCTGGGCATCAAATTCAAATCCAAACAACAGTGCAGAGAACTCAAAAGTTGGAACCAGGATTTTAACACAGCTCTGGTTTTTTTTGTAGTGGTTTCATTCTAATAACTTACATGGTGTTAATTTTTTATCCTCACCTGTCTCTTGCCATGCTATGCAGATCTCCGTGCAGCTTGCACCCAACATGTCTGTGGGATTGTTCAGGTAGACTGTGTTTAGTGCTCACCTACTACAAGATGAAGTAATTATTTTGGGCATTCCCACCACACACAAATATGGGAGGAACCTTTAGCAGCAACTCTGAACCATTCAGACAGAGTTGAATTACCTGTCTGAAATACCAAAACCTCAGTGATAGAGATGGCTGACAGGTCAACAAGAGTTTATGAGAATAGTGAAGCTAACTGGGGAAGTGTGTTGAGGGAGGGAGGGTGTTGTGCTGCTAAAAAACTTCACACTGATCATGGTTTTACAGAGTTGGCTAATTGAGAGTGTAAGAGACATGCCTATTTGATTAATCAATTGTGGCTGAGTCATTTGCCTGAACAAATTACAGCCTGTGGGTTTGCAGTGCGTCAAGTGCTGTGATTGCTCACTGTGTACAGTTGTTACCTGGGAGAGCTGGTGCTGCTCTGCTGCCTGAAGTACCACAAGCATGCCTGTGCGATGCCTTCTCCTGTGCCCAGACTGCAGGAGATATGGATAATGTTTCAAAGTGTCCTTAACTTCGTATCTCTCCTTTGTCTCTAACATGTTGTCCCTGTCTTTTCCTTTCTTTCTCTCCTCTTCCTCTCCTTACTAGAGTCAAAGTGTTAGTGGTTCTTTACTTGACTACAAATACCTTGACTACATAGGAGGATCTCAGACTTAAGAACAGACTTAAGATCTGTGCACAAACAGTCACCAGCCCGTAAATACTTATGTGATGAGTTGTCCGGTGCTCAAGGAACACCAGAAGGGAGATGATTACAGCTGGACTGCTTCCAAGTGAATTTTAACAAAGGCTTTCATTAATCTTTTTCTGTTATCCAACTAACATGTTCAGAAGGTAACTGTCTTCCAGCTGCCCCATAAAAGAGGTCAGTAACATTACATAACATTGCACAGAGCCTCTCACTGCTTGTATATTGGCTTTGTTCTCTATGTTTCCTCTTAGGTATTTGCAGGCACTAGAGTCCCACCCAGTGCCTGCAGCTGTGTGTAACCAAAGGAGAGGCTGTCTAATGCTGAACATCTGATTCACTTAATGGGATAGAAAGGAAAAAGAATGAAAAGAGGCTAAAGAAGCCAAAATTTTGTTTTGCTCTGTAGTATTTATATTGTTTGCTTCTTAGGAAAATAACCATGCTCAGTTACAGATTTGTGTAAAAACAAACTAGGCAGTGCTCTTCCAGTCTGGTTGGCATATTTGTTACAATTTGCATCACTTGAGAGCTTAATAAGTATGGGAATGTGGCCAACCTTTTATCAGGTTGTCATGGAAGAGACTTTAATAATTACAGACAGAAACAAACTGTAACTAACACTGGCAACATAATATTTTGGGAAAGGTTGGAGGGGTGAAACTCAGGCTGAGAATAAAAATAGTGGTTAATGTGTGGCATCTGTTGAAACATATTGAAACTGGAGAGATTGATTTGTTCCAGTAATCCACCAGCAAACAGCAGCTCTATAACTGAGCCATGTATCACAGAAACTTAGTCACATCATGTAAAGTTAAAATATGTTGGCTTTTATATTGGCAAGTAGGAAAGCTCAGCTACAAAAGTCAAAGTGTGTGAGAGATGCCATGTACACACAGTGAAGGGACCTATTAGAATGGGAGAGATAAGAAGGGAGTGCATTAGGGAGGTGGAAGATTTTAAGCAAATGGGTGCTGTGCCAGCAAACCAAGGAATTACACTTTCTAGCCAGCAGTGAGGGAATAAAAGCAGCAACAAACTATTTGTTCTGTCTTAGAGCTTAAGAGTTTCTTAAACCTCCTGGGTGCTGAATAGCATACTTGGCAATCAGTTGGAAAATGAAATTCTGCTTACAATAGATGAAATATCCATTAGGTCATTGCTGCCCAGCCTTTTTGCTGAAGTAAGCCACCAAGGGGCAATCAACTTGCCTGCCTCCCACCCATGTGATTAAGATACAGCCGTTCCCATCAGGTGACAGATGCATATGCATGACTCTTCCAACATGTAACACGTGTAACTGGATCATGTAACTGGGGATTTTGCTTGGGTGTTACAGAGAAGTCTTGAGTCCTGATCCCCTAGGTAGTCGTGTGCCGAGGCCGAAGCTGCAGGTCCGCAGGGGAGAGCAGCTGTGGGTGTGCCACTGCTCTTCAAAATAGCTCCTACTTACTAACTTTCAGGAAAAGAGATGAGTGGTGGCACTGGGCAGTGACGTGCATTAAGTGCTCTGAGGGCTGGGTCTGCTTTGCCAGCCATTTATTGACTGCAGAGCAATATTTAGGCAGCCAAATACCAAAAAGAACAGGTGAATGAGTTCCCATACTTTTAAGTAAACCCTTAGGGCACAAAGTGCTGGAACCTGCACTTGGGTCACAGCAACCCCATGCAATGCTGCAGGCTGAAGGAAGAGTGGTGGCAGGAAGGCTGCCTGGAGGAAAAGGACTGGGGGTGTTGGTCAACAGTGGCTAAACACAAGCAGCAGTGAGAGCATGTGGCCAAGAGGGCTCATGGCATCCTGGCCTGTTTTAGAAAGAGTGGAGCCAGCACAACCTGTGCAGTGATTATCCCCTGAACTCAGCACTGGTGAGGGCATGTCAAATCCTGAGGGGCCTCACGATAAAAACGGGGACATTGAGGTGCTGAAGTGTGTCCAGAGAAGGGCAGCAAAGCTGGGAAAGGATCTGGAGCACAAATCCTGTGAAGAGTGTCTGAGGGAGTTGAGGTTGTCTAGCCAAGAGAAAAGGAGGTTAAGAGGGACCCTTTTTTTGCTTTCTACTGCTATCTGAAAGGAGGTTGTAGCAAGGTGGGAGTCAACCTGTCCCCCCAAGTAAGAAGCAATGCAACAAGAGGAAATGGCCTCGAGTTGTACAAGGGAGGTTTAGATGGAATAGCTAGGAAAATTCATTCACCGTAAGGGTTGTTAAGTACTGGAACGGGTTCCCCAAGGAAGTGGCTGAATGACCATCCCTGGAGGTATTTAGAAGACCTCTTAAAGACATGGTTTAGTGGTGGACTTGGCAGTGCCGGGTTTACAGCTGGACTTGATGATCTTAGAGATCTTTTCCAACCTAAACAATTCCATGATTCTATAGCTGGCCAGGCAGACCTGCCAACTACCGGAGGTAGTGCCTCTCCAGGAGAGAGATACTCTTTTGGATGCCCTGGTAATATACTTTTCAGACTAGAAGATGAAGACTTACAGCTCAAGCACAACTTATTGGCCTTGACAGACTTGGTTTACCTAGTCCAAAGAAAGCTCCTGTCAAATATAGGAACTTGTTGAAGGAATTCAGCCTTCAGGAAAGTCTGCAAGATGTGCCAGGGATTATTTTCCACTGGATAGTAAGATAGAGGCTACTAGTTTTAAACTTCAGTTCAAAACTAGGTTTTAAAATCTAGTAATCTCTCTCTTCTGCCATGAGTTGGTTTGGCATAGAGCTGAGGGAGGGGTGGAACTGATTTTATTGCAACATAATATTCACATAATAGTGCAACAAAACTATTAAATTGAAAAAAAATTCGTCTCCAGCAAGTATGAAAAATTAAAATGTTTCCAAGAAGCTATCATGATAAAAAAATGCAGGTTAATTTGAGGTGTGGCATTTGAATTTGATTATTACCAAGTATTTTGTGTCAGGATCAACCATTTTCCTAAGGAAACACCCTCCACCCTGAGTAAAAAAGCTCCCCACCCCCCATCTGCAAACCTCCCAAAACAATGCCTGTAAAACTAGCAAAAGTTTTTAAAAGGATCAACTTTCAGACCATTTTTGTCCTCAAGATAGTGGTTTCAGGGAAAATTATAAGAATGTCAGAAGCAGAATTTCTGGTTTGAAAATCAGTATTTCCCACTGAAAAAATGCTTTGCTGAAGATTTCCAAGCCATTTTAATTCTAAAAAGGCCAAAATCAGGAAGGTACCTAAGACACTGAGCTACAGAATTTCATTTCCACTTTAGGATTCTTCAACAGAGATAAACTAAATTACTCCAAACAGCTGCTCAGAGTAAATTTCATTTCACTGAAAGTGAAGCATTTTATGGAGTTAGTTTTCATCCAGAAAGTACTAAAGAGATGGGCAGGCTTTTCCATATTTTGTTGCCTAGTGCCTTGCTCAGAAATCACTACATATGCAGGGTTCAAACTCCCATTTTGTGAAAAGCTCTCCCTTGATTCAAACAGAGCAGGTCTTGAGCTTGAAGCTCCTGTACCCCACCCATACCAGTCCACTCACTGCTGGGGATTCAGCACTCATATACATCTCTTGCCAAATTGCAACATTTGAACAGAAATTCTGTTCAAGCAAAAGCATTCAAAAAGTGTTGGTTTTCATTCCAGAGAGGAATTCAAATCAAACTTTGAAACCTCAGAATTTCTACAAAATGGAGCTTTCCTCCAGTCAGCTCAAAGGGCTGCTTTGTGTCTTGGGATCTTGCAAAATAACCAGATCACAGTTCTGTGTCTGGGACCATGTTTTGTGACTTGGTGTTTCTGGGAATTTTTAAGGCATTGAACAAGCTTGCAATACATCAGTGTTGATACATTTAACGTGAGTTCTGCTTATATCAAATATATTCTTTCTCTGGTGTGTCTTTGACTAGCAGTTGAATAGACAGCAGCTTTAGAGCTCACAGGAGCAGCAGACAGCAAGGAAGTAGTTCTGTCAGTACTGGCTGGGCATTCTGCTGCCCTGCCATTCAAGTGTGTGTCCTCATTTCATTGCCATTGTTTTACTTATTCCTTCCAAAGTTCAGTGACACCAAAGTTGTATCAAAAGCATGAAAACTAAACTAAAGAATTTGCAAGCTCTTGTGCTTTGAAACTCCCTGACTGAACAGGGGCTGTACAGTGTTTCCATTTTCCTTGGCACCTGAGCCCTATTCCCTCAAGGCTTAGGTAGTGTTAAGGGTTATGCAGATGGTTTGTGCTTAGTTTAAACCGCATACAGGAAGCTTTCTTTTAGCTCAACTTCTCTATTGTTATGCTATATTAATAGGCTCTTTTGAAGCTTAAGAAAGGACTGATCCACCCAAATAATAGTTCTGGGTGGGGAAAGTTATTTAGGAGCACGTTTGCAAAACATGAAAGGCTGTTTCATTTAACCATTTCCTTGCCTGCCTGTGCAGCCAGGTTTTGCTCATTCCAGTGCTCATAAAGAGGAAGCTGCACTCTCATTTTTTAAATTATGAGGTTTTTATTTATTTATAAGTGGACATATTTATTCTTAGATTCCTTTAGTCAGGCCATAAAATGTTGGCTAGCCACTATGCAAACATACAGCTATGCTCTGAATTTTGATCCTGTCCTGATTTTGTACACAGATCTTTCAGGGAAGTACCCCATGCTTAGTTTGTGCTGGAATGGCTGATTTGATTCGGCTCATATCATCAGGCAAAATCAAAGGCAGCTCCAGAAGTGTCTTGCTGGGGACACACCTCAGTGCCACCAGCTCTTTGCTCTTGCTATCCCCTTTAATTCTCCTGTCAGGCAGCTTGGTCCCCTCCTAAGCTTAGAGTTCAGCCTTGTCAGTCCTGACACTCAGTTCTCACTGAAGTGTGCTTATTCTTGCACTTCTCAAACGTTGAGTGGGATTTGCTTAGTGTCTTAAATAGTGAAAATTACCACAGCCTTTGTCCCTGCTGCTTTAGGTGGGGTTGTGCAGCTGTGCAGCTTTTCACCCCCTGCTTCTCTGCTTCCTCCAAGCAACCATGCCAAAGCAGATGTGTCACTTTGCAGCAGGGCTGCAGGATGATGCAGTGCTCAGGGGGAAGTGGCCAAACTGCTCAGCTTCTGCTTTGATTAATTTTTTTTTACATTCTTTTTCAAGTAACATTTGCAACATCAACAGTTTTTCCCTTCTACCCAGAAATCCCCCTGCACCACAAGCAGAGCTTTCTCTTGTGCAAAAAGAGGAAGAGCTGAAGGAGCTGTGAACTCTGCAGGAGAGTTCTCAGCTGAAGAGCAAAATAATACAGCCTGCTCTAGGACATTGTAGGAATGATTGGAGATCCTCACACAGGTAGCCATAGCAGTAAAGGGGCAGGGACTTTGGGTGAGATTCTCCTCAGTTTGAGCTGAGCATGCACCCAGCTACCCCCAACTGCTTGGACTCGGGGAGGAATTTGAAAGACAACTAATACATCTTAGGGCTTTTGTCACTAATTTTGAAAGATATTTGTATTTCAAATATCTGGTCTGCATACTGCAGCTCTGTAGCAAACAAAAAGGACTTAAAGGCCCTAAAGAATTTTTATCTTTGTGAAAGAGACTATCATGTGATATAGATTACATATTACTCATTTCCAAGAGCATAGTCCAGACTTAAGCATGCTTTTCTGTGGTCAAGAAAAAACAAAAACAAACCAAACCCAGCAAAACATAACCCCAAATGTTCAATAAAATTATTTTCTCTGATTGTTACAGGTCCTAGTTGTGGTCTGCTCGCAGCCAAAACTCTAAAACAGCCATCCCACAAAGCAGTCAGTTCTCCTCCACCAGGGTGTTTCCCAAGTTCTTAATAAAGCATATTTTCTAGAAACAAAGAATGCACAAGGGAATAAGCCATGCAAATCTATTTACTGACAGTGACATTTGACTTTCTAAATATATTCCTCCCATAAGGGCCATACAAACAGTGGTTTTTTTCTCCTCTTTAGTATGCTGAAAAGCAGAAGAGTTGCCTTTAATCTGTGATGAACTTGTAGGTATTCTTTTTATTTAAAATTCAATATTTTTAAAATTTACTCACATTTTGTTGTCAAAAGAAATCACTGGAGAATAAGGACTTGTGGTTTGCATAGGTCTGGAAGGAGGGATTGCCTTAAAAATTCTTTTGCATAAATGAAGGAAATACATTCTTTGTAGGTATTGCTAGCACATTGACCTGTGCTAGGCTGGGAATGACAGTGCTAGAAAGGCACTTCCTCTTCCTTGAAACCCTGTGAGAGAGGCTCGGATTCAATTACTTTCTTACGTCTGGTTGATGAACCTTTCAAACAGAGGAAGCACATCCTGGATCAGGATTCAAGTCTTTTTCTAAATAAAAAGACTACTTTTCAGATTCCCTATCACCTGCCTTTGAATAGCTGCTGGCTCCTGCTGCTTGCCCACTGGGTTTACAATGGAAAAGTGATTACAAGTGAAATTGGAGGGTCAGAGGTACTGCTAGTTCTAACTGTAAACATTTTACCCTTATCCCTTTTAGCATTGCTCACCTTTGTTTTAAAAGGCACAGAGAAGTGAAAACAGCGGCTTGTGGCTCAGGTAGATAGTGACAGCTTCCCTTCAGAGCTTATTAAACTTTTCTGCTCTTCAGTATGCTGAAATTGACTTATTTGGCCTCATGCACAGAGCCTGCATCAATTACTTGGCTGGCTATAAGCATCCGCCAGAGCATCATGCTGCCACCACAAGCCACTTGCTTAACCATATTTGCAGCTCCATTTGTTTTAGTCCATTCAGGTTAGGCTCCCAGGACTTCTTCCAAACAATCCCTTCCTTCATCCCTCCCTCATGCAAAGATAAATCTGTACATTTTATCTGACTCAAAGGAAGAAAGACTGAGAGAGTAAATTTCCATGTGTTCGATCAAATCAGGTTCAGATAAAAACTCTCGCCCCCCTTAATCTCTTCTTGGAACAAAGCTCTTCCCTTTTAAACTGGTTAACTTTCCTAAGAAATACTGAACTAGAGGGTAGGTTTTAGAGGTGACAAGGCTGCTCTCACCTCTAGGATATTAATCTGTACTCTTCCCAGAACACATCCTTATCCTAGAATAGGTTCCTGTTGTTCTTCTATTCCTCATATGTTCCACCTAGGAATATGTTGGAGTGTGCACTGCACCAGGTATGGAGCTTGGAGTGAACATAGCAGAAAAGCAGTGTACAGCCAGCAAGGAACTCACAGAGGAAGTTTTCTGATATATAAATCCATGAGGAAGTCCCTGGAGGGTGGTGGTGACCATTCTGAACCTGCTTACATGCAGGTGTTTGAATTTGTGCTAGCAACACTCACATACATCAAAGCATGAGAATGAGTTCTGTTCTTCCGGTCTGTATGCGAGCATACATATTGTGCCTACGTATTTTTGTACAGTGTGTGAACAGACTTCCTGAAGATGGCTTTGCAGGATTCCTACTAAAATGTACTGGATCTGGAGTAGTAAGTGAAGAGATGGGAGTTCACAAGCCTCATTTTCTGTTTATTTATAGAAAAATTAACGTGTTCTAGTAATTAGTGGTTAAAGGAGCAGTTCTGTCAAGAATACATTGACAGAGTAAGTACAGGAGACTTTGGCTATTGTATTCAGGAAAGTGACGATTTCATTCATTATGTATTAAAAGCCTGAAAGAAGAACAAAGTTACTAAATTACATTAGGTTCTTACTTGTTCAGTTCTGGCTTTTTATAAAATAAGCAGACAGGGAAGTCCTGGTAAGCAGAGGGCTACATACAAAATAACATTTTGAAGGAAGAAAACAGTGACAATTTATATTATTTGCTGTTAGTAGAGAAGATAATGTATTACATTCTGGATAAAAATTATAATTATTGACAGCCCTTTATACATATCAAGCTGTGATATAACTTCATGCATGCCCTCCTTCTCTTCTTTACAGATGACCCTCATAAGCCAGAGGAGAAAGATGAAATTTCCAAAGTCACAATCATAAGTCTTGTCCCATTACTGGTGATTTCTGTTGCTGTGATTGTTATCTTTTATGCCTACCGGACTCATAAGAAGAGGAAGCTCAACAAGGCATGGGAGAAGAATGTTAAGCCCAAGAAGCATAAGGACTGCAGTGATGTCTGTGCCATTATGTTAGACGACGACCGCTCAGACATCAGCTCCACCTGTGCCAATAACATCAACCACAACACAGAGCTGCTGCCCATTGAGTTGGACGTTGTTGTTGGCAAAGGAAGGTTTGCTGAAGTGTATAAAGCCAAGTTGAAGCAAAACACGTCAGAACAGTATGAAACTGTGGCAGTCAAGATTTTCTCCTATGAAGAATATGCTTCCTGGAAAACTGAGAAAGACATTTTTTCAGATGTAAACCTCAAGCACGAGAACATCCTCCAGTTCTTGACAGCAGAGGAGCGTAAGACAGATCTTGGCAAACAGTATTGGTTGATCACTGCCTTCCATGCTAAAGGAAACTTGCAGGAATATCTCACGCGGCACATTATCAGCTGGGAGGACCTCTGGAAACTTGGCAGGTCCTTGGCCCGAGGGATTGCCCATCTGCACAGTGATCACACACCCTGTGGTCGTCCCAAAACACCTATCGTACACAGAGACCTAAAGAGTTCCAACATCCTGGTGAAAAATGATTTAACCTGCTGTCTCTGTGACTTTGGATTATCCCTGAGGCTGGACCCGTCCCTGTCTGTGGATGACTTGGCTAACAGTGGGCAGGTAAGTTTGAAGATTGAAGCAGGGGGTGTGTAATGTACTAGTTGGTCTGTCAGTTCCTGGGCTGAAAAAACCTTAAGCTTCTATGGCAGCTTTGACTTAAAATTATTAAAAATTTACGTGAATGTGTTTATAAACAAGGAAGCTCTAAACATTGAAGTAACAATGAGAGAAGTGCAAAGTAGGTTCTGTTATGATTGGAGATCTGCGTGTGTGTGTGATGCAATCATCCTCTCGCTTATACTAAGCATGTATGAGCTTGTTAGCAACTTTTCGTGGTGCTGTTGAAATGCACACACACACACAAATACAATAAGGATCTGCTTCATGCTGTGAGGTCTTGACTCAGTTTTCATGCCTAATGGCATTACCCTTCTGTGTGACCCAACCCAATCCTGCTCTACCCCAGCATATTTTGTGTCCTCAAAAGCTGTAATCACATAACTACCAATAATAATTTCATAATTTCAAAAAAGAGACCCTTTTAATGAATGGTACATTCTCCACATGAAAGAAAATACAAGGATGTAAAATAAAAATAATTGCCCTGTTGTGTTTTTTCAACTAAGAAGCATGGATAATACTCATTAACTTTACAGGGAGGCCAGGGGGATGTTTATGAATGTATTGAAGGCTACATACATCTCTAAATATTGTCTCTTTTAATGAAAACTCACCTAGTATGAATTCAGACCATTTGTTCTCTTAATTCCTAATAGTTTAATTACACATATATTTATGTGTGTATTTTTATATTTATGTTTTTATACAATTTATATTTTTATAAATAGGTTACTCAAAGCCTGTCCATTTAAACTGACTTTTACCTCACACGAAAGTAATATTTTAGCTTAGAACATTTTTTAGCTTAGACATTTCAGTCTATAGTGCTCTGTTGAGTTCAAAGGAGCTTTACTGTTGTTTATCAAATTAAGATATGCCTTTGAAAGTCTCCTTACTGAAAAGCAACTGTCTTGATCTCATTTTAGAAGATCTATTAATCAGAGCCAGGAGTGAATGTTAATGAGTAGAGCCATATTTAAAATACTACAAACACCACTCCATTGCATATAATTTCTCTCCAGCATGCCAGATCTTTTTGGAGTTCAATGAAGTCATACCAGATTGTCACTCATAAGACTGATCCCTTTTGAAGCAAGACAAGAACCCTGAAATTTATCACCCACAGACACTTTGCTTATAGAGGACTGTTATTACAAGCTGCTTTCTCTGGCATTGCTCAGAGTCACTTGGAAGTAGGAGGATAGTGTTGATACTGCCACTTCCATAGTCTACACCAACACTGAGGACAAAGTACAGGGCTGCCCAGATCAGATTATGGCTTTGGAGTTGGTGTCCTTGGGCACTGGTGTTGAGGCCGACTGTTTTATTTTGTTTAGCTTCAGTGAATCTGTTTGGGGGTGACCCAGCTGGTGTCATTCTTCTCTGTGACAAGGAGTATGAATCAATTGATTTGACTCCACTTCAACCTCTGCCTTATTCTTTTTGGGCACACAAGAGCAACCCACTTTAATTCCCCAGCATGCCAGCTTCGTGTCGTAGCTCTTATTAAAGAAGTCTTGCACCAAGGTTTGCCTCATGCATAATTTCTAAAATTTATCCTTTGACTCAAACCCTTGCCACCAGAAGATTCAATTTTATAACACGTATAATGGAGCTCACCCGATTTTTAATTCAAGAAAACCTCAAGCTTTGAATGAAATAAATAAGAGTGTAACTATTTAACTGTTTTTCTGGTCATCCTTAGGCACTAATATTGAAGGCAAGTTGCTGGGATTACAAAGCCATCTTCTTTCCAATCTACACAACTACTTTCTATATCATGCAGATAGAGCCATTTTTGACTACAGCAGGCTGGAAACCACCTTTTCCCCCATTAGTACCTTTGCAGTTTTTTGAGTTTGGTCATCCATGATGGTTAATATTTGCAGACATTACTTAATGTGCCCATATAAATCTGGACCTTCTTCTCACTGTGTTCAAAGGACTGGTAGGTGCCTGCAAGGCCTGCTGGGGTAGCAGTTCTGTGCCTCAGCAGCATCAGCACCCTTGTAATAGATGGTTTCCCAAATCAGATAAAGAGAAATATCTACTGCCTCTCTGAATGATAGAGCTCAGGGCATGAACCATCACTCAACAGCTTGAAAGAAATGTAAGATTTCCAGTAAAAAAAGATTCAAATGTCACAAAAAAAATGGTAATGCAGTGCAGGAAGAGAGATGGTCCCTCACTAGAAGTTTTGGAAAATCAAGAACTGAAAGCAGACTGGTATTTGCAAAGAAGAAGCATATCCAGACCCTAAAGGGACAACAAGCTCGGAATTGCCAGAGTTTAGGTAAAATGCCTTTAAGACTCAGGAGTCACTTGTTTTCAAGATACAGAAAAAGTGTATTTGACTGAAAGGCCTAATAATCTAGATGCAGATAAAAGGACATAAGCAGAATAAAATACATGATAAGTTCTAAGCAGTATGAATTTAAGATTGGCTTGATAGCATTCTTCCAGTCAATTTTTCCCTGAACTTTCTTCTGTGCATTTTAGTTATAGGTCTTCATTTTAGTTATAGGGCTTCATTTTAGCTATAGGCCTCCATTGTCCTGCAAAAGTGCAGAATCATTTTCATTGCTGCAAAGAGCATGTGAAATGCCAGACCAGAACAGTTTGTGGCAATGTGAAGGATCTATGTTTGGGCATTGTTAACTCATGTTAAAATCAGCAGGGTTTGGGGGAGGTTGGGCCATGTGCATAGGTAACCTTCTTAAGCTTTGGGTGGGGTCTGCTTGGGGAAGGAATCATGTGCTAGGGAGCTAATGGTGGGTAGCAACACCTCTGCTTCAGTGTTTCCATATGTACATTTTATGTAGGAAAGGGAGCTGGTGCTCACCTCAGTGGTGCTGGGATGTGACTGTCCCAAGTACCTCTTCAGTGTACAGCTGCTATTCACATGCTTGGCCTTAAATTCATCAGTGTCAGTGTAGCAGGGAACTTAACTTTGAAACTGCTCACACTGAATTTTTTCCTGTCCTCTGTTTTTAAAGGCTTTGATCCTACAACCATTCAGATATTTTTGACACGGAGATTTTTCTGCTGTTGCAAGGTCCTATGACAAAGCTGTTCTTGATTTTTCCTTCTTATGATACTTTCCACTTTTTGTGGAACATCTTCCATTTGCCCTGAGCCTGAGGTAATAAGACATGTTTACAGAAGCTTATAAAATGGGTGTCATAGGGCTCTCTCAAGACTGTACATTTGCAGTTGCAGACCCAGTAACTGAAATGATCTTTTGCAGCCCTGCTTGCCTCTGGGCTCTGGAGTGATTGCTGTAGTGTAAACAGCTCGTTTAAATCGTATGTCCTACTGCATCACCCACTTGTGTTTGTTCATCTCTGCCATTAACCAGAGTCTGCAATTTGAAGCTGTCTTTGCCTGATGAAAGACTTCTGTTTGCAGTTTTTCAAGGGGGATACAGTTGTTTAAAACCCGTGAAGAGTTTGTCATTTGAGAGCAACTATTGAGTGATCCAAGAATTCTTCCTTAAGTCCTTTCTTGTGATAAAAACAGACTTTTAATTTTCACCTTCTGTAATGCAAAATCATAATCTAGATCTCAGCAAAGCTGCTGAAGTCATTGCTGAAAATTGCTCAGTATGAATAAAGTTTATGAGAATGTTTTTTTCAAAGGGGCAGATTTTTGGTTTGGATTCAAATGTGTGGTTCTGCATTCAGTATTTGTGTGTTTGCTTTCTTCTCCCAGGCCTGCATTTACTCTCCTTTTAAGCCTACCATGAAAAGAAACAGCTAACACTATAATATGCTGTGCAATATAATACAACGTGTTTCATGCTCATCTTGGTCAGCAGCAATTGCTTCAAGCCCAAAGGTCAGAGTTTATCTGTGAATAGCCAAAGAGTAAGAAAACTTGTCAGTGTCAAAATTATTTGCTTAAGGAACTAAAAATGGCTATATTATTTTCCTCACCAAGAGAGGTACAAGTAAGTTGGTAGTCAGGACAATGCCAGATTCCCCTGGCAGCAGGAAATATGGCCTGTGCCAAGTATAGCCTGAATTTTTGGACACATGTCAAATGGCACTGTTTCTGTGAAAGCTGAAGTTAAATCACAGTGGAATCCAAAACATGAATTGCAATTTCAGCTCGTGAGCTCTCCCCAATCTCTTCTCCTGTAGGTTGGCACTGCAAGATATATGGCCCCTGAGGTTTTGGAGTCCAGGATGAACCTGGAGAACATGGAATCCTTCAAACAAACAGATGTGTACTCCATGGCTTTGGTCCTCTGGGAAATGACATCTCGCTGTAACGCTGTCGGAGGTAAGTGCCATCTGTTTTCTTCTCTAAAAGTATGTTGAGACAGACATACTCTCATTGTTGTGTGGGGAGAGGGTGATTTTTTTTTGTAACTATCACCAGGTTTTCTAGTGTATCTGGATGCTGCAAATTAACAGTCCTTCCATAGTGTGAGATGCACATGTGCATGAGCAGGCTTGAACACCAAGTAACTGAGAGCACGAGTAAATTGATCCTCAGTGGTGTAAGGATAAGTTTGCTGTTAGGTAGGTCACTTCTAAAGATTATTAAAGTCTGGTTTGCCTATGACATCTTGAGTAGACATGGATAGACTCAGCCTGGTTGATCTCACTCAAAATAATTGGAAACATAAGGCAATATGAAATATTAAACCGAAGAAGTGATAACTGCTCCCCATTTACTTTCATGGAATGTTAATTCTCAAACCTAATAAGGGCCAGTTAAGTGTCACATTTACTAATTGATATATTCAGTAAGAGACATCATAGTGGTATGGAAAGTTTCCTGTTTTCCCAAAATCACCAGCTGCTGCACATCATGCTTTGTGATTTTGCAAGAGATCATCCATATGAGAAATCAAGGGATGTTTCCTGTACAAAGTGTAGTAACAAAATAAATGATTGGAACTGACTATCAGAACAGCTCCAGGAAAAGCTGCTATGCTTGTTCATAGTCAGAGTTTCTTCTGAAACAAAACAAAAATCTCCATTTCTGCTTTGCCTAAAGTTGACCTGGAATTCCCAGCAGGCAATGCTGGTATGTGCTAGAAATCTGAAAAGTTGCTGTTAGGATAGCTACAATACATATTGCCATGTCTGAAGTTTTTCACCTTACTTCAGGAACTAAAATAAGACAAAGTTGCATGTAAAATTCTTCCAGCCTGCTGGAATCGTCCAGGAGTCATATTAAAAAAATATTGCTGCACAGTTCCAGGCTCACACAGGCAGTCTAAGGAGTGGGGCTGTAAAAGGTAACTAATGTGGATATATTATAGTAGATATGCAACTGTGATTTGGTTTGTTATCCTTCTTCCAAAACCACAGAGGCTCCCTTTTCATCGGACTTGGCACAGTTCCACCTTGAAGGGCTGCCATAGACACAGAGACAGGACAGTCTTGCAGGCTAGAGCACTGTGCTATGAGGAACTTAGTGTTCAGGAGGGAAACCAATATCCCAGGAGAAGATGTGCATAGCTGCTCCTTGTTTCTCTACCAGCGTCTGTGGGATACCACAAGGGAGGTCTCTGAAGCCACTCTGCACAGTGACTGTGTGGCTGCACCACAATGTCCATGTGCAGGAGGGAGGAGTTGCCACCATCTCAGTCTCTTGTTCTGTCTGACCAGCATTTGGTCTTTCTGTGTGGGCTGTATTGTGGGCGACACA
This sequence comes from Phylloscopus trochilus trochilus, assembly GCA_016584745.2. Taxonomy (NCBI): domain Eukaryota; kingdom Metazoa; phylum Chordata; class Aves; order Passeriformes; family Phylloscopidae; genus Phylloscopus; species Phylloscopus trochilus. The sequence goes on from WQNJ02000546.1 coordinate 41,076,155, forward strand.
TTTGCTCCTGTTTGCACCCTGCCAGGAAAGCTACAAAGCGAGTATGTGTGCCGAACGTGCTAGCATGAAAGCATGAAAAGAACAACAAATTCATTTCTAGTCAAACATTTAAGGGTAAAACATTTGGTGCTCCAGGAACTGAACCTCAGTCTGACATATTCCAAGGCAAACCTGTCCATATTTAATGGATCATGGTCATGCCTGTTTCTAAGTGCATTGGCACTACCTCAGCCTTTCATTAGCACTTTTGTAAATGTGGCAGAGGAGATTTAAAACCTGAAAAAAAGGAACTGTGCCCTGTCTCGTGATCTGTCTTTGTTTCTTGCATTTAGGAACTCACCTGATTAGTATAATTATGAGCTGTTCACTGTGGAGTCCTTTATCTTTGATGATGCCTGGGTCCCTTCCTGTTCAGATTCGCTGAATAGGGGAAAATGAAGATTGAAGCAAAAAGCAAACCTTGTTTCTGCTGTTCTCAGAAGGCAACTGCTAAAAGAGGATATAAAGGGAGTTTCATAAGGAAGGAAAATCACAAGCATGTTTATCTAGAAGAGATTGACCTATTGTAACCTTGGGAAAAAGAGCTAAAGTGATTTCAGTAAAGGGAAATATTTCTCTGGCCCAGCATCCCCTTTCAAGTGATGCTTAACCCCCACCCACATCCTGATTTTCCCTATTCATTTCATCCCTCAGTCATTCTCATCTCCAGAAACACATTTCTTGAATTTTATTTCACTATTTCAGTCATCTTTCCTGAGGTGAGGTCCCCAGCAGAACCCCAGGAGCACTAGGGCAGATCTGTAGAGGTTGGAACTTGCACTTAGCATCTCTGGCTAAAGCGGTTAAGCACCCTTAACTTGTCACTGGTACTGAGCTGCAACAACATTGCACCATTACTCTCATTTCCTTCTCAGATTTTCCCCTGGTTCGTGCAGTCTGGTTATCTTTGCAGCCAGCTGGTGAAATACCCTTACAGTGATTCATGAGTACAGCTCCCCCTCGGCTTTCTTTCTCCATCTGTCACTTGTGAGACTCCCTCCTCTCCTCGCAGCCTTCCTGAGGAGCTGCCTCTGCTCACGCAAACCCCTCTTCTACTCCTGGACTGTTGACTGTTTGGCAATGAGAGAAATGTCTTTGCATGTAAGGCAGACTAGGCTGACCTGATTGCAGACAGCCTTTTCAAAGGAGCCTAAAAGATCTAGACTCTGTCTTTGCAGGGCAGGCTTGGCTGTGCTGTCAGCTCGGGGCAGTTTTGAGGACAAGAGTGGGGAGTCTTAGCCGAGGCAACAGCGTTAACAACTTTATTTAGGGAGGGAAGCATGCGAGGAAGGGGGGCTAATTGCCATTCAGACATGTAGAGGTACAGGGACTTTCTTCTCTTTCAAAGGGAGCTCTCGGGATTCATGGGATTCATTTGTCAGTTTGCAGGTGTGCGGTGAGTGTGGGAGGTGATGCAGGCAGGTCCTTTCACTACAGCAGCTTTGTCAAACACAGCCTCCATGCTATGCCAGGCCTCTTCAGTCAACAGACATTTAAACAAAAATATCCAGCAGCACAACCCATACTGTGAAGCTGTTGTAGTAAATAAGCAGGTGGGGATTGGCTTTTGAGAAAGGCCACGCTGTTCGTTGTTACTTTGTTGTGCTAAATATGGAGAAGCAGAAATGGGGCACGAGGGAAAGGGAGACAGAGGCAAAGATCAAGGTTGACTGATTTTTCACCAGAGTATAATTTAAGAGGCATATTTAGAAACTCAGCAATACTACTTTGGGGAGAACTTCAACAGTTCCACGCTGCTGTTAACGTGGTATTTCATTCAGCACAACAGCTGTGCACCAGATGCTGCACGTTGCAAGAAATACAATTTTCATCTCAACCACTTGCTTTCAGAGTGACACAGCTTTGGTGACTGAGACAAGTGTAATTTCTCTGACAACCTCCTAGAAAGAAAAGAAAACCATCTGGTTTTTATCGCAACTGCTATGGGTGAGGGACTGTTGGGGGTGGCAGGGGAGAGGGAGAGGAAAGGGAACTTCTGGATACACAGGTTTGGTGAAGAGGGAGAAGAGAAACCCCTCAGAAAATGGCAATGCTGCTCGAGCGGTACTGTGCTGCCTGGAGTGGTGGCTGGCTTCGGTAGAGTAGCAGGGCTTTTTTAAAATGGCAGCCTTGCTTTACCGGAGCTGTTTCATGTGCATAAAATCCGGATTAATCTTACACTTACTTGGAAAGAGTCAGCCAAGAGCCACAGTTTGGCAACTAAACATTTGTGCATCCTGTACCTCATGAAATGCTCAGCTTTCATCACACTGATGTGGAGCAGTGACATTTCTGGCAGCAGGGAGCAATTAGATGGCCTGTACAGCAGGACTGTGCCTGTGCAGTGGGCCCTGAGGTGGCTGTAGCTGGGGGCTGATTTAAATTTCTCCTTCTGTGAAGCAGAGCCCAATTAGGGCATGTCTGCAGTGCACTGGCTTGTAGTGGCATACAACCCTGGCTGGTAGATCCACACAATGCAGCGTCACCCCATGACAAGCACCCATGTCCTGGAAATTCTCCAAGTGTCACCACAGTGCTACTTGTAAGGTAGCACTGCTGTCCTTCAGCAAGCCCATGTGGCAGTGGATAAGGTCACTGCACCACATCCTATGTTGAGCACTGGTGTGCTCTGTATTTGCTCCTTTCCCGTCTCAGGATTCACTGTGCTTTGACTGAGCAGCCCCTAAGCCTACCCTGATGGCAGGGCTCATGCACTCCCAAACCTTTAGAAGGGTGACTGTGTCTTTGATCATCAAATGTGAAGTCATTTAAGAGATATGTGTGCACAATGAGTTCACTCATCCCAATGCATCCTTCCCTCAACAGGGAAACCTAGGGAAGTTTATGAAGTAAGCATTTGACAGCATCTTAAACTTGGCCATGAAACAGCCTTTGGGCCTCTCCTTTGGACATTACTTTCCCTTCATGCAACTTAGCAAATTCACTACCCAAATTCCTCTAGCATGAAGAAAGACATTTTCTGAAGGACTCTACCTGTGTTTGCATGAGCTGTCACAGTAGCTCCACCATCAACTGATTTATTCCTTCTTCCCCCTCATAAACTCTAAGTAAAGGAGCATTTCAAAGGGACCTAGAAGTTCCCAAACACAAGCTCACTGCTGTAGACTGTGCCTGACAGCTGACTTCTGCAGGCCTTTCACCTCACTCCTGGTTAATTCTGCAAATAAAATTCACATCCGGCATGAGAAGTTGTCCCACAGAAATCAGTAAGACAGATCACATGAAGAAGTGTCAATGGGATTTGTGGGTATGCTCTTCTGACCCAAAGAAAATCTCACTGCAAAAAGCTTAGAGTAGAAAAAGACCACAAGTGAGCCAAATTTTCCAAGCCTTCATCACATACAACAGATTTTCAGTAATGTCTCTGTTCGGAGCTAAAACTCCAATCCCAGCCTTTCTGAAAATTATAGCTAGGCCAATGTCAAAAGAAACTAGAGGTACAGCAGTTAGCAGTGCAAGTCAGCTCTTAACCATAAAGATTAAATGCTGGAGGTTAAAGTTGAAAGAAGTCTGCCATTTTTGAATGCTAAGGGTTCTGAAGTTCATGGTTCCTGACGTATTTATGATACTTCATCCAGTTGTCATTTTTTGTGCCCAACCAGTCTAAAACCAATGGAAAGAAGCATATAAGGCATGAGAAATAGAATCAGCATCTGTATACAGCCACACACAGGCATCTAGGCACAAACATCTTAACCTACCTCAAATTGACATCTGTTACATCTACTGTAGCACATAAACATGATCCATGAATAACACCAGCTATTACTGCAAAATGTGTCTGACACTTGAGATTCCACAGCATTAGGATGACTTACTGCTTGAGGATTTAGTGGGCTTTTTTTCACTTTCCAAGGGAAAGAGAAGCATGATAATAAATAGCAAGAAGATGCCGCATGCTGTTCAAACTGAGGGAAGGCATGACTGTATCAGTAGAAAGTCATTACAGTGAATTGGCATTTGGCCTCAATTTCTCTTTCTTTACCATAAACAACAAAGCAACAACAAAAAATCCAAACCTGAAAAACCTATTTAATCTTTATATTTGGAAGAGGAATGCTCATAACTTAGCAACAATTTCTCAAACAGAAAAAAATGTATTATGAATGTATCAATTCCCAGGAATGGCTTTCCCTTCTCCTGCTTGAACTATCTCATTAACCTGAGCAACCTTGAGATTAAATCAGTGAGAGGAAACAAGAAGTCAGCACCACAGAACCAGCTTTCCTCTGCTGGACATTGAGACTCCTCTGACTCCTGACCCTGCAAGATCTCAGAACCTTGGCTGGTGTCCATGACCACTACCACAACTAAACCATGACCGATAGAGATGGTGCAGGAAATGGCCATCTAGGCCATGTGGTTTAAATTCTCCCAGTGAACTTTAATCTTTTTGTTAGCTTTGAATGTACAGGTATGTGCAATATAATCATTGTGCATCCGCTGCATGCTAGCCCAAGTCTGACTAGCAAGATGGCAACTTCCCAATTTCTAGGGCTAAAGTCTTGTAAATTTACTTTGGCTGAGTAATCTCAGAGTCAGATTAATGTGGGTGAAACTGGTTTGCTTCTTGTACAGGAAAGAGAGCGAAGCAGACTTTGGCCTTGGGTCTTAGAAGATGGGAGTTTTGTTTCTGGACTTTAGCTGTTCTCCATAGCGTTTTGTGGAAAGTGGCCAGCAGCAGATGGATGGCTAGGGAGAAGGAAGGAGAGCTCTGCAGGAGGTGTCTATGGGGTGATCTGCTGCACTGCACACAGTTGTTTGCAGCTGAATCTCTAAATGCTGAGCATTCGAAGCACAAGGTTTAATATCCCTTCCAAAATGTTTGTTATTGTAACTTGGCTATTATTTTTAAGCATTAGCCTGATAAAGTCTTTGTCTCATGGCCATCACATACAAGTAAGATCTACAGCCTGACTTCAAGGTTTTGGAGGAAAGTCCAAAGTTAGTTGTCTTCAATGCTATGTTTTTATCATGAGACGTGACAGAAGGATCTGAACTGTGTTATCTTGATCATTAGTTATTTTCAGTAGTGTATCATATGACCTTTACCATATGATCCTTACCTTTCTCTCCCAAAGTAAACAAACCCAAGTGTTGGAGGTTCTTCCCATTTCTTATGGGTCTTTAATCCTTATTCACATTTCTTGGCACTTTTTACCCCTTTAGAGGAGTGAGCAACACTGGGCACTGCCGTTGAATTTGGTTGTACCATCATGCAACAGTGGTTTGTCTCTCCGCTCGTTCGTCTCTGTTCACACATCATCTGGGCATTCACATGCATTCTCCAGACTGCTTTGCAGATTACACTTCACTTTTTCTTGCCCTCAATTAATTCCTAGAAAGAAATAAGAGGCAGCAGAACAGGCCAACTTCATAAATCTTTATCTGATAGCAGCATGTCATTAGGCTTGTGAGTAAAATCTCCATCTGTTCCCAAAGAAACCACAGTATTTTCTACACCGTGTCAGCATCTACTATAATATTTCCGCTCTCAGAGATTTCTTGAGTTTTCTCCAAAGGTCCCATATGTCTGCCTCTTCCTTTCTCTCTCCAAAGAAAAGCAAAGAAAATATGCAAAATGCAAACAAAAACTAGAGTGGCAGCAACCCCTTCAGAAAGCTGTGCCCCTGTATCACAGGCCAAAACTGATCCATTTTGGGAAGGACGTCTAAAATAAGAGCGGACTACTACTTTCTACAAAAGAATGCAGCTTAGGAGTAAACAAGGGCAGTATTGCAGCTTCCAGCATTGCTCCTTAACTATATCTTTGTCCTTTCAAGCAACTGTTTCAACCTAGCAATTTGCACATTCACATCTACCATGATCTAGACAGATTTCAGTTTATATTTCACCTGGTAAGTGTGTGTGGACTCCAGGAGAGCTAAGAGTGACCAACCCTTCAAAAGCTTGGCTCATGCAAAACTCACCTTAAAGCTTGTGTGTGTTTTACCTCAGCAGAGATTGAAAGGCTCACAAACCATTATAGATTACTCTGCTTCTTGGACTGTTGCTAATATTATTATGTACTAAACGGTTTAAATGAGAATTGTTTTGTTGGCTAGGAAACAAAAGCAGGGGGAGGGAGTGTGTGGGAGAAACATTTTTGAAAATGCCAAGTGGCTTTGCTTTGTTTGGAGCTGGTCAAGCAGAACAGTGGCAGTGAGCAGCTAATCAGTAGCTCCTACTCCTCAGAGAACAGCCAGCTCCCTTCACTCTCGGCACCAGCACAGCCCAGCTAAATATTCTGTGTTTGCTTCTTCTCTTGTCAGAAGTGAAAGAGTATGAGCCCCCATTCGGCTCCAAAGTGCGAGAACACCCTTGTGTGGAAAGCATGAAGGACAATGTCCTGAGAGACAGAGGGCGACCCGAGATCCCCAGCTCCTGGCTTAACCATCAGGTAAGAGCACCACATATGAGCAGTGGGAGCTGCACTGTACATTTAGCTGCTGCCTGAAGCCTGAGCCTTACCTCAGTGCCCTGCCCAACAGGCTGGACCTCTCTTCACATGGAGAGGTCTGTCACACACAGAGAAACTTTATCACAGAGTGGCACTGTGGTGCTGACATGGTTCAGACACCACAGTCCTCTGCACCGAGCCTGTCTCAATGCCCCAGTATTCCTGCTGCACACCAGTGTAATATAAAAGCAATCAAAACAGAAACACTGGAAGCCTGAGAGAATCATCCAGAGAGCCACAGAATAACTAGGCCCTTAAAGCACACTGTGTGTAGGCTCTGAAAGGGCAAAGAAAACAACTTCACACATGGGCCTCTGTTGTAGGCAGAATGGGAGCTTCAGACAAAATTTATTAGAGAAGCCCTCCTGTTGAGTTATGAGGTTCAGAAAGGATCCCCTTGCCTTCTAAACTCCTTCTCAGAGAGGTGTGTAGGTGTGGTTGAATCCAGTCTTAGCCCCAGATTTTGTCAACAGTTAACATTTTAAGGATTATATAGATGCAGTTGAACCATTATACAACTTTGTCCCACACAATTAAGGATGGCAAACCAGATATAAAAATAGAAATTATTTATTATGATAATGACTAGACAAAAAGGTCTTAATCAGAGTTATGTACTACACAGTATAGGAACTGTAACTACTCACATAGTGTGCACTATGAAGCAATATTGAAGTAATCATATTAAAGCAACCATACTATAGGTAGTAAAACCAATTATTAACTAAAGATTGATGTCAGCCACCCATGCCAACAACTGTAGGTAAATCTCTTCTGCTCAGCCTCGAGGAGTAACCCTGAAGGCATGGGAGTAACCTTGAGGCATTGGACTCATCAAGGGGAGGAGTCTCTATACTCACTTCAAGAGTTGTGTTAGAAGACCCTGTTGTTAAAAAGTGGGACTGGGCCTTCAGAGTATAAAGTGGTTGACTGTCAGTCAGATGTCTCCAGGCCAGCTCAGTCAGCTCAGCAGCTTTAGATAAGTTTTTAATAGTATCACTTGTTTGTTCCTTTGTTGGGCAGTTTATCAGGTCTACTACATCTTCACCTCGTTATCAAGATGTTTAACTTTGAGTCAGGCTGGTTTCAGCATTAGTCAACACCAAAAGCAGCATGACCCCCTTCTCCATTCATCACTGGTAGCTTTGCAAACAGAGCACTGTTCAATTTGTTTTACCCCATTTCCAGGGAGACCATCCTACTACAGAGGATCTTCAGCAGAGAAAGCAAATCTCTGTACTTTACCGTGGAAACCAGTCATAGTTGTATCCCAGCTGTTGACAGATTTAAGGAAACATGAAATTAGCCTTCAGCAAGCCAGTCTGGTTTTATTCAGGTTGTGCATTAGCAGTCTGTTTCCCTTGCATATCACAAAGCACTTTGTCAGCTTCCTCCATTCAGGAGCACCACAGTTGCACTTCCTAGGCAATGGTTTTGCCCAGGAAGAGATTTTTCAGTAGATGAAACTGAATGGAAACAAGTCAAACACATGCATTTCTTCACCTTTGCTCTCAGTAGTTTTATCAGTAAAGATAAAATGTGAATCATATCAGAGAAGTGAGCCTTGGTCATTCCACTTCTCAATGAAATACGCTGAGTGGTCTTTAGCGACAAAAAGAAAGTATCACGAACGTTTATAAAAGCCCAGGCAACCAAGAATATCATCTACTATTTCCATCAGAAGCAATGTAACACTCTCTTTTTAATTCCATTTGGGAAGCTAAAATCAGTCTGACAGCTACTTAAAAAAGATCAAGTGAGTGGCTAAAATCAATCATCTTTCCAACCAAGCACACTTGCCACCTGATGACTATGGCAGAGTTCAACCCCTTCCTGAACTGCAGGGACTTGCTACTTATGTACTCAGCTGTGAAGAGCAGGGTTATTGAGGAGGGGCTTTTGATGGGGGAAGAAAGTTGAATTTTGAGGGACACCTGGATATCTGATACTACCAGCACTAAAAACCCTTGACAGCGAGGCTGAGTGTGCAGTGAGTTGCAGCTTTAGGCACTGGGGTAGAGCTGTAGGATACACTGTGGATTTCATTGTCTCTGGTTTTATAAAGCAAGTAAAATGATCGTGGATTTGGACCTAGGTGTCCTGCATTTGACATCAAAGATTTCTTCCCTATATAAAACCCACACCTCAATCTGCCCCCAGCACAGAGCACTCCGCCAACTGGGAGGGCCATGCACTTGTGCTTTTGTCACCAGAATGGGCACAGCTGGGTTCAGCTCAGGGTCTAAGGAAGGAAATGCATGCCTGATAACATGCTCAGAGGACTTTTAGTGAAGGTTGATTTAATTCCCTTCACCTGAATCTCTTCAGTGTTTCACATTGTGCTAAGATGCAGTGGTGCATCAGTTTCCGCAGGACTGTGACAGTCCGCAGCAGCTGAGGATCTGCTTTGAACTCCACAGAAGTTCTTCTTACTGTAGTGGCTCTTCCATATTCATTTCCTTCCTCTGCAGTCATGTTTTTGTAATGAACTCATTATTCATCACGATAAAATTCTGGAATGGATTTACATATTACAATTACCCCCACACCCCCCCTAATGAGATTCGTTACACTATTGATTTCAAGTTAATGTTTAATATTTAATTTAATTTACTGCTTGTAATTTCAATGCCAGCAGAAAACTAATGTTATTTGTATACAGACAGTAACATTCTGCTATTAGCATTGACATCAGTCAACATCACCAATTAGGTAAATTATACAATTAATGCAGTGTAGTGAAATGTTATTTTTTTAAATAAGTTTAAGATAAATCCTACTTAATGGGCTTTTAGTGTCATAAAGCAAAACACAGTCTCCTGGCAAATACCTCATGTTTATAAAATTCATTACAGAGATGCAACTGTTTTTTTGCTCCTGTAAACATTTGCATTGGAATTGAAATGAAGGTTAAACAGTTACAACTGTGAGTGGTGTGTTAAAGTGTTTGTGGGACTGTGGCCCATATTTGCACATAGATTTAGGTAGTCTACAAGGAATTAATAAAGAGTACAGCCCGATGTACAGCCCAGTATTGCTGGCAATCAGAATTTTCTTTAAAAAACCCAAGCAGAATTCAGGCATGCAAAGGCATGGGTTGAGCAGGAGGTCATGTTATCTAAGGACTTTGATCATATTTATTAAACAAAAACCCTTGCTTGATTCTATAGCACTAGTCCAAAGCGTTGTTGTTCTTGTTAACAACATCAATTATGTTAACAAAATCAATTATGATATGATAACATATCAGACCACATGCCCAGAAGTAACAGTACCGATGAATGTGCTGAAAATATTGTAGTAGGCTTTCTTTAAAAAAAAAAAAAAAAAAAAAAAGAGAGAGAGAGAAGACAATGCCCCCATGACAGAAGCAGCAGATCCCATAAAGAAGCCGCAAGACACACATGAAATAACCCCCGAACTTCTGAGGGCCCTGGAGCAGCTCTCAGAGAGAGGCTTTGTTGGTGGCCCTGACGGCTGCTCTGTCTGTGCTCCCTGCAGGGCATCCAGATGGTGTGTGAGACCCTCATCGAGTGCTGGGACCACGACCCCGAGGCCCGGCTGACGGCGCAGTGCGTGGCCGAGCGCTTCAGCGAGCTCAAGCACCACGACAGGCTGTCGGGGAGGAGCTGCTCGGAGGAGAAGATTCCCGAGGACGGCTCCGTGACCACCGCCAAGTAGCGCGTGCCTGAGAGCTCCGGAACGGAGGGAAGTCGCTCCTAGACGCGTTCACCTTGGCAAAGGGAGAAGTCTTGATCAGTGCCTTGACTTGCTTCCTGGAGGACTGAGGCTGTCGCTACTCCCTTTAGGCTCCAGCTCTGGACAGGGAGATGTATTCTGGGAATTAAAAGCTGGGGGAGTAGCAGTCATACCCTAGCATTGACGGCCAGCGTCGTAGGAGGAGCTATATATGGTAGCACTTCCTCAGGAAAAGGATTTGAAAATAGCCAATAACATTATGCACTTTATTAATGCCTGTATATAACTATGAAATTGCTATTTTTATATATATATATACATATATATATATATAAAAAATGTGTGTGTATGTATATATATATATCTATATATATCTATAAACAGCCATGTCCTGGGAAAAGAAGTTATTATAAAAAAGTGCTTCCAGGAAATTACCAGTGCATTAGAAATCCCACCCTTTAGGGAAGGAGCCTGGGGAGACTGGTATAGCACCACACCAGCAATTGTGCACTAAGCATTCTGCCAAAAAATAGGAATAATATGCAATAAGAAGAAGATTTTCAAAGCATGTGCTGTCACCACCTGGCTGTGGTCCTGCTGTTCACAGTTGCAGGAGCAGTCTCACAGCAGACAGGCCAAGTTGACTTTGCAGTTGTACCTGCGTGGTCCTGTCTGCAGCACATTGTGGAAAGTTCAGGAATGCCTTTTCCCACTCAACCCCGGAGTCCTCAAAGTGTTCCAGAACAGGCATGTGAGGAGCTTTGGTCCTTCCCACATGTGTGTTTTGTTATCGAGGTCATTAATGTTGTATGTTTATTGCTTTGAATTTGTGCTGCTTGCAAACAGGTTGCAAAGTATCAGCAGGATGAGTTTTCCCCTCCTCCCATCCCTACCCCCAAACCATACAGAACAGGACAGGGCCAGCAGCAATCCAAGCAGATGTTTTATATTTGCTGTGCATTCTGAGTGTGGGCCGTACTACTTTTTTTCTGTCTTTTACCTTGATTGTGTTGCTGTAAGAACAAACATTGTTTTTCCCTGTGCAGTGTGTCTAATTGCTAGACAAACCACAGCCTGACTCTGTTCCATGCCTTCTAAAGTAAGAGGCAACAGCTGGTGCCTTTTTTTTTGCAAAAAGACCTTGGAGGTAAGGGAAAGCTCCATAGCAATAGGTTAATGGCATATCCTGCCCTCAGTATTGCTTGCATTTAGGAGTGGCTCAGCAAGTCAGCAGTTCACAGAAAAAAAAATCAAAAACAAAGAAAGATTTTTTCAACAGGATCCTTCAGACATTGCTTACATTCTTTCAGTTCCCCAAAATGCTTAGACAGTTGACATCACATTGGGCATATATACATGACAGCACCATGTTCAATAAGTGCTAAAAATTTTGTCTTTAGGTGTTTTACAGTGATTTATCCACTTTTCTCTTCCTTGTGGCATGTCAGCAGGCCTTGCAAGTTAGAAATTCAACCAGCACAAACCAATTCTGGACACATGTATCTGGTGTGATTTATTAAACACCTTTGACAGATGAACATCAATATTCCCCCAGAAAATGTTGCCATGCAAGTCGATAGGAATCATGCTTATTCAAATAGGAGTTAAGATTTATGATGGCAAATACTTTGTTTGAAATGGTTTTGTGACAGCTTCCTTTCTTTTTTTTTTTTTTCTTTTTTGCCTTTTTTTTTTTGTGCATTTTAACCAAACTGCTCAGAAATGTTAAAGCAGAGCAGGACAAAACCTCCACACCTGCAGTGAAACTTAGAAGATACTATGACATTTTTGTAGGGATGGAATGTCATAAATTCACAGGACCAGAGGCAGAAGTAGGAGATGTGAGTGGGGAGTGCATCCAGGCAGGTAGAAGGTCTCAGCCTATTTCTCTTCCTCCATCCACACAGAAGGTCAAGGAATGGCCACCAGTAGTTCCTGACAGTACTGACATTCTTATGGGGTTTTTTAACACTACATGTAAAGGAAAATTTTTATTCTTTTAAGGAATATTTCACCTGTACATCATGTATGAAATAGGAATGTGAGCAATATATACTCTTGTATATCAAAAGTTTCAAACACTTAACTTGCTTTGTAAACTGTTTTGAGGGGGTTTTTGTCTTGTTTTGTATAAATCAAATGTTTATTGGAGCAAATAAAATAACACCAACTCAAGTTTGTCTCTGGAGCATCCAGGATAGGGAGAGGGCTCTTCCTGAAATGAACCCTATCCTAAAATCATTCAAGTCCACTCCTTCCCACCAGGGGCCTGAATGTCACTCTCAGTGTGTCCAGTGTGCATGTGTCCTGCTTTGCTAATGACTCCTTCCCCTAGTCTCCACCCTGCCCTTCAGAAGAGCAACACTAGCAGATGGCCAAACTTGCTGGCTCCTTAGCCCCTGCACTGTTATACCTTCACTACTCTAAAGGAAGGGAGAGAAAAAAGGCTTACAGCTGATGCTTTCCTACTTCTGGATTGCTCAGGTCTCACTGTGGATGTGACTCTTACAGACATGGTTTAGTCATGGACTTGGGTTTAGTGGTTGGACACAGTGATCTTAAAGGTATTTCCAGCCTAATGGATTCTATGGTTCTATGTTAAGGCCATAGTCAGACCTCACTCATTTTGGTGCTGATATTCAAGTGGGCCGAAGGACAGCCCACTAAATCTGTGTCACTGAGAAGTGCATGATTAATGTGCTTGTGCCTTACAGCTACTGCTCTCCACAAAGAGCTTTCACCTTTTTAAGCTGGCACCTCTCCCGGGGAAGACCTGTGGAACACAGGCACCACATAAACATAGGGCAAGATGCCTCCCTCTGCCCTCTTCAAATTGCCTTGAATGTTCCTTAGGTTGAATCTAAGCCTTTGCACAGGGTGCAGTCCACCACCATCTGATACTGGCAGCTGAGATCCTCCAGGCATCACCATTTTTTCCATGGACTGTATTTTCATGCCAGAACCTCCACTGGCCCTCATACTTGGCTGCAGTCAATGTCTCCTTTTGAACCTTCAAGTGTGGATACCTCAAAGAGGCACTCACATGTCTTCATTCATGAGTCAGGCAAAATCACAGAATAACTGAGGCTGGCAGGGGCATCCAAGTATCTTCTGTGCTTGTTTGTCATCTGGTCCAGGGTCATGTTGAAAACAGGCGCCTTAAATCAGGTTGCTCAAGGCCTTATGGAACTGTGAGCATGTCAATGATTTCACAGCATTTCACAGTCTCTCTGGGCACCCAGTGCTCTGAACAGAGCAACACACACAGGCAGTGTCAGGTGTGCAAAAGACAATGGCCTCATCTAATCTAAAATTGGCAAAACGAGGGCTTTGTGAGGGAGGCCTTGCCTAGGTGCCCCTCAAGGAGACAACCACGGGTGAGCAGCTCCTCCTTCAAGTCAGCCACCCTCTGCCAAGTACAAGAACAGCTCTCAGCTTCCCGACAGGCTCACTGCCCACACCTCTGTGGTTTCCAGCAGTGCCCTGCTGAGCCTTGGCAAGCCAAGCATCCCTGTGGCTGGCCCTAGCGTGTGCCAGTGCAGTGGTGGCAGTGGCCACCCCTCAGCACTCCCCACCACTGGCCACGTATTGGCAAAGATCTTCAAGCCCCAACATCCTGTTTATGCTGGCTCAAAGTCTGAGTCCTTTTGGCATAACACAGCAAGCGTTGCAAATGCCTTTTAAAAATGTAGCAGGCAAATTCCACAGATCTTTTAGTCTTGAAGTACACGACATCCTTGAAGCAAAGTACTCTGTGTACTTTTAATATTTTTTTTTCAGCTAAGGCTTTTGCCCACCTTTCTTATCCTAAATACTGTATTCTACATCCTACTGTGAGCAGCTCTTAATTAGCGTGTTGGTCAGCATTTTATCACCAGGGTGCACAGCAAGGAGGCTCCAACTGTGCAGTGCAGAAAGCAGTCCTTGGGTTTACTGCTGAACCTTGCAGTGCTCTGTACTGGATAAGGAAGTTTCCCAGTGCAGCCTGCCTCTATGTCACCAGTTCACATAATTTCCAGCACAGTGGGGATTTCATCCCCTTATAAGATATTCCAAATTGCTACTGGAATAGACATGAATGATAAAAGAAGGAAAACTCATGACCCAGCTCCTGAGGAGAAAAAAAAAAAACAAAAAACAAACAGAAAAGTATTAAGACTTTATTCCGAATGCACCTGGAAACAAACTGGGCCGCATGAAGAGCACCTGCAATATTGTCCTCTTGTCAAGCCAGCTGTACTGGGGCCCAAGGGCTTCCTTTGCTTCCAGAGGAAGATTGACTAATTTATTCCCCAATCCTTAGCTCTTTCTCTCTCTCCTCCTTTTTCTTTTTTTTTTCTTTTTTTTTTTTTTTTTTTTTTTTGGCATTATGTTTTTAATAAAATGCTGCCTGTGGCAATTTTTCCCTTTGGCCACAAAGAAGATGGAGTGAATTCTGTTCCAGACTGTCTGCCTGTTCCTGAATGCAGTTTGGCTGCCTTCACCCTGCTTATTACTTGGCAAACATTCCTGCAAGTCGGTGCACACCATGTGCGTGTCGAGAAGGCTCTTGCTGAGGGGGACGGCAAAAATTCGAGTCTCAGCCTGAGTCAGTGTAAGTGATGCACCTCCTTGCAGGATTTTGGTACCTGGTTATTTTCTTTTTCTTTCAGGCACCTGTGTCCTACTGGGTTGCATTTCCCAGGACGACCCACAAGGCTCAGTTGACCTGAGCCCATGCTGCCCCAGCCTGGTTGCCTGGAGCCCATTTCCTCTCCAAGCCCTTACTTACTGGCCACTCTCATCTATTTTTGGCCTCTGAATGCTGAATGGCATTGCTAATGGGCAGAAAGCTGGAGACAGTGGTTTGTTGAAATACAGTCAAATTGTGAGGCTCCTGAGAGGACCAAGCCCAGGAAATAGATTTAAAATTCTTGACTAATGAATGCTTTGAGCACCATCTAATCACTTCATGAAGAGGCAAAGGCAAAAGGCAGCTCATAAATTATCTATTGTGAATTATTTGCTCGGCTATAATGGTGATAAAACAATCTCTTCAGACAGTTTCATTTAGTTAGCTAAACTCTTAAAAAGATTAGACAGTCACCTGATCAAGTTTGGCATGATTAAACCCTGACTGCTGAAATGTCTCTCTCGCAAAGATGTTGCCATGTGAAACAAGGGAGAGCAAAGATGCCTGGCATTTCTTCCCAGGCTGACCCTCTCCTGTGTCACAGGAGGGAGCACTCACAGCTGAAAACACTTCTCTTTCTCCTGTGCTGCAGCAAGGATTTTCTGTGGAAGAAGAAACAGAGAGCAATTCACCTTGCTCCTTGTTCACTCCTCCATGGCTTCAAGCCCGGGCTGCCAGCAGCCCCTCCCAACCACTCCTCTTCCCCAGCACCTTCAGATGCCCAACAGGGGCTGCACAGTGACCTCCCTCTGCCTATGGTTTTAGATCAGGGTGCTGGTCTTTCTCTCATGAAAACTCCCCTCTGTGTTTGAGTCTCAGAACAAGACCTGCACCAGCTATTGCATGACCTCCCAAAGGACACCTCACCATTGTTTCTGATCAGTCTGGAGCTGTGCCCTTCCTCCTGCACCTCTCCACCCCCCAAGCCTCCTCTTTACCCCAACAAGGACTACCCTGACCACCAGGGTCTGTCCTCCAGGAACAGCACCTGAAAAAGCAAACCCATTGCATACACCTGTTTAACTTTCTGCCCCTTGGCTCATTTAGGGCAGAAACGATGCAGGGGAAGCAAAGCCCAAGAAAACCACACATCAGATGTGTTTCTCTTAAGCTTGCATGGACATGGTGATCAGGTTTCTAGACAGGTTTGCTGTCTTTCTGCTCCCATGAGTGGTTGCATGAGACTCCCTGGACCACAGTTGTTTTCTTCTCTGTCTGAAGGAGAGGATAACCACATAATTTGCTCCTGGCACCCCTGGGATGAAGCTTCCTTCAGTTTGTAATACACATGAGCAGCTTGCATTAGGCCCCTCCAACCTCACCCTCTACTCTTAGCCCCCCTCCCCATGAATCCCAGATGCTGAGCCAGGAATGAAAAGAGTCCTGCCACATTTCCAGCCCTGCTGGAGCATGTACAGCTGTATTGTACAGCTCAGCCGCCTGCCAGTGTAACATAAGGCTCTCTGAAACATCCCAGTTTTTACAGAGTGCTTCAGCCACCAGCTGGTGGTGTGTGGGGCATAGGCAAGTGCTTTATTTTGGATGAACTAAACCAGCTTGTGATGCAGGACCTGTTATCAGAGCTGTATGCTGAGCTACAGAAATGGAGCTTCCCTGCCCTGCCCCCACCTCGGTAAAGCCTGTGCTGTACAAAGAGCTCCAGGAGTAGATTCCCTTCTGTTAAAAATATGCCAGGGTCTTAATGATTCAACCTTTCAGGAGATCATTTAAGGTTAGAAAATTTTTTACAGAAGCTATTGATTGCACCTACTTCCTGATTTTGCTTGAAGGTGAAAACTCTCCTTCTAGTTCTCAAGCAGTAGCCAGTATAAACCTTTCCTCAGATAAACATCTGTCTGTCTGTGGCTGAAAATGTTCAGCTCTTAAGGCTGGGCTTTATCTGACTTCCTTGTACATGTATGTGAGTGATGAGAGGATCTCTGCACTCACTGATCAAGGCTGTCTATGCTATGACTACTCAGTAAAAAAGGATTTTAAAGATATCCATATTAAATTGGGAATATATTGTTTGGCAACATATAAGAAATGCTTCCCCAGACCCAGAAGTGCCAAGGGTTGTTGCTTCAGAGATTGAAATGGCAATACAAGGCCTACTCTGGGGTCTTTCAGTGCATTATCAAAGTGACTTTTTGAGAATCATTTAAAGTAAAATACCATTTTTTGCAAGAGCAAAGCTTTTTATATGCCTAGAATGACAAAAACAGTGTTTCATCTTTGATCCAACAAAACTGAAATAAAGGCTGTCAGGGAAAGGATCCAGGGAAAGAAAACACAAAGCCCATCTGCTCAAAACAGCTATGTGGTGCTGCCACCAAGCAGAATTACAATTTGCAGCACACGGGTTAGCAGACAGCATACTCAGGAGCAGCCCATCAATAAGACAGGCACTAAGCAAGTTAAAAATAATAACTGCTGATACTTGAATCCAGATATTTCTGGAAAGATGAGGTTTCCTCCTTTCATCAAATTAAAGTCAAGCTACTGATTCTCTTCAACAAAAGTACTTGCTTTCCATAAGCCATCTGGTGCTTCTGGAGGCAGAAGAAAATAGGCCATACCTTTAATTAGCTAAAAAGTTTAGACAGGACATAAATCTCATACCAAGACTTTTAATTTTCCAGTTGGTAAGTCCTGTACAATTCTATGGAGACTCACTCATGTACTTAGGCTCCTATCCTTTTTGCTCATCTAATCCCATTGTGAGCAGCAGGAGAAGTGTTTCTGTGACATGACATCACTGACTCTTCAGTCCCAACACTGAGGAAGAGTCTGCAGAAGCAACTTGCAGGGGATTGTATATCAGGGGAAATTTTTTCACCCAGAGGGTGGCTGGGCACTGGAACAGGCTCCCCAGGGAAGTGGTCACAGCACCAGGCCTGACAGAGTTCAAGAAGTGTTTGGACAGTGCCCTCAGGCACATGGTGTGATTCTTGGGACTGTTTTGTGCAGGCCCAGGAGCTGGACTTGATGATCCTGATGGGTCCCTTCCAACTCAGCTTATTATGTGATTCTATGATTCTAAGTATTTCTTGTAATGCTTAGAATGCCACAGTGGAATGCTCGTGTGTTTTGAGTATAAGGACATCTCCCATTAAACAGCAGGTTGTTTAGCTCGTGTACATCTGGAAAGGACATATAAGCCTTATTAAATAAGGGGGGGGGATAATTTAATTTAATTGTAGTGTAAGAATGTTAATATTAATTTTCTTGCCTTAAAATAATTTCTGGAACAGTTGCTTTAATAATCTAACCTTAGGAAAACTGTAGGAAATGGAAGAAAGAATTTAAATTAACTTGTTTCAACGTTTCTCAATTGTTTAGGTTAATCAGAGTAAACCAAACAGGATCCAGCCATACTTAAACACAGCTTTTGCCCAAGTATAAACTGTTTACTCTAGCCATGACACACAACCAGACAAAATTAATTCCTGATCTGGGGAAGAATCTAATTTGCTTTTATTAGGTCTAGATGAAAACATTTTGGCAGAATAAGGTTTTCTTTTCAACATGAAACAGTCTCAAAACGTCCCAAGAGCAAGCAGGCGATGCTGCAGCCTCACCATCCTCACCACGTCAGAAGCTTGGCCCAAATGTGGCTCCAGTGGCCAGGATGGAGCAGGGCTGTGCAAGGAACTGGGGAGAGCCTGAGCAGAAAATGGTCCCACAGCTGAAGCCTGGAGAGGAGAAGCCTGCTCCATGTGCGTTCATGGGCTCGCTCTGGGACCAGCCCTTCACTTCACTATTGCTCAGGTCAATAGATTTAACTTCAGCAATTTGACTTCTTGTGTCTATGGATGGCAGGCAGGTTTTCAGCACTGACACTGTGCTTTGCCCACCAACACATGGAGAGTGCCCACAGAATAGCTTAAAGACTGGTTGTTCTATCCTTTAGGGCCCTTCACATTAGTGCTAATTATACAAAGTATTTTGTTCAAAAATACAAGCAAGAAATACAATGGATTTTTACAAAAAGCTTTTTGCCTTTTGTCTTGGTTTGAAAAGAAAGGTATCTGCCAGGGAAAGCTGGAGTTTCCCTTGGAATAGAGAATGTAAACCCCCTCCCTCCAAATTATTATAATTTTGCAATTAGGGGCTTTCAGGCAAAGATATGGAAATAGGAATAACATTTCTTTACTAGGAATATTAAAAAATACAAATGTAGTAGTACAAAAAAAATTAAGGGAAAAAAAAAAAAACAAAACCAAAAACAACAACAACAACTTGAAACCCCGACAGAGTCAGAGGTAAAACCTGACACCCTGTTGGTCAGGGTGTTGGAAACACTCCAAAGTCCTCCTGGGGTGGCAGATGTGGTGCTGTTGGAGCAGAGATGATCTTGAGAGAAAAGGGTCCAGTGATGGTGACTTCCTCTGGGAATCCAGTGGAAAACAGGCTGCCTGGTGTTCCTAAGTCTCAGTTTTTATCCAGGTAGGAATGGTTGGCTCCCCCCACTGAGTGGAGCATCTCACAATGAGATGATGGAATGTGTCATGTCCTTAGTGAGCCTTAATGGCCCATCAGCAGAAAATATCCCCCTGGAGGGAGGACGGATGGTGAAAGAGATAAGCAGCACTGCCCCACCTGGTTTTAACAGTTGGCCCATTGTCAGAAGGCATCCGCTGCTCTCCCCGCCAGAGTTACAAGAAATAAAGAAAAACATCTCCCCAATTGCAAAATAGAATACACATTTTTGGTTCTATAATCCAGGACACCTTTCAATTTTCCAATATGCATTTTGTCAGTGCTTGCTGAGGCCTGATTGTCACGTGGGATGGCTAGGCTGGAGCTCTCTGTTTTTGCACTGCTTGTCCTGAAGTGCAAAATCAATCATATTAACTTCTAAAAGAGATGGAGATTTTTTTCATGGACAAATGCATGAAATAAGTTTTGGATATAGGGTCAGAAAGGTCAAATGCTGATGTTCATCTTTTTCATCTCCTTTTCTGTATGCACAGCCAACACATTAGCAATAGGAATGTATGAATGCTATGGAGTGAATGCTTTCTCTTTACCATCATAGCAACTCACTTCTTGCTTGAGCCACATATCTTGTCAATCATAAAATTATTAACTTGAGGATGTGTGCTGGGTTTGGCTGAGGTAATTTTCTTCACAGTGGCTTGTGTGGGGCTGTGTTTTGGATTTGTGCTGAACACAGAATTGTTAATACGGAGATGTGTTTGTTATTGCTGAGCAGGGCTTGTGCAGAGCCAAGGCCTTTTCTGCTTTCCATACTGCCACACTGGCAAGGAATTTGAGAGTGCAGGGGAGGTTGAGAGGAGACACAGCTGGGACAGGGGACCCAAACTGACCTAAGGCATAATTCCAGACTTTATGACATCATGCTCAGTTTATAAAGTAGGGGAAGAAGGAGGAAGCAGGGGACATTTGGAGTGGACTTTTTAAGTCACTATTAGATGTGATGGGGCCCTGCTGTCCTGGGGATGGCTGAACAGCTGCCTGCCAATGGGAAGAAGTGAATTAATTCCTTGTTTTGCTTTGCTTGTGTGTGTGGCTTTTGCTTTCTGTATTAAACTGTCCCGTGGTGGGTTGATGCTGGCTGGATGCCAGGCACCCACCAGAGCTGCTCTATCACCCCCCTTGTCAGATGGACAGGGGAGAGAAAATACAGTGAAAGGCTCATGAGTTGAGATAAAGACCAGGAGAGACCATTAATCAATTTTCATCACAGGCAAAAGAGACTCAAATTGGGAAAATTAATTTATTACTTATAAAAATCAGAGCAGCATAATGAGAAGTAAACCAAATCTTAAGACACCTTCTGCCTACTCCCCCCTCTTTCACAGTCTTCTCTTCCTCCCCCACAGCAGTGCAGGGAGACAGGGAATGGGGGTTACAGTCAGTTCACCACAGGTTATTCCAGCCACTGCTCAGGGAGAGGAGTCCTTCCCCTGCTCCAGCATGAACTTCTCCAGCCTGAGTCCTTCCCGTGCACTGCAATTCTTCACAAACTGCTCCAGCATGGGTCCCATCCATGGCTTGCAGAATTGTATTTTTAAATGACTGCTTTAATTGTCTTCCAGTAGTAATTAAAATGAAATCATAGGTATTGTGAGCTGCATGTTGTGCTTTCATTAAGACAGTAATTATGGGCGAAGAGCTCTTAATTGGGAAGGGGAAGTAGCTGCTTTTTTTTTTATGCCATATCTCCTACAGGATTGTCTCATCAGGTTAAACACTCTGGGTCTAGAGCAACATCTTTGTCCTCCAGTTCTAAAGAAACCTAGCAAACTAAGTGCTGAGGGTATGCTTTATGAAGAAAAACATTTAAAAAAATCAAAAAACACACAGAAAATAAAACCCACCAGGAAGAACTGAAAGAAAGAAAAATAATCTGGAAAGGTCAAAACAGTTTTGTACTTGTTTGGCTATATTAGTCTTCTGTCTAGCTACAATCAGACAATAAAAGATTAATTTTCAAAATAGCACAGGATAACAAGAAGGTGAAGAATGTTTAGTGTATTGTATTGTATTGTTTCAGCCTGACTGATCTGAGTGAAATTCATCCTCACAATCTCTTACATAGCCATGCTTCTCTTTACTCTGACTTCCCTGCATAAAATGAGAGTACATGTCTGGCTCCAAATACAGATGCACATCCCAGCCACATCATGACTCTGTACCAAGGCAAGACTCCAGTTCACCCTCATCTTCTCCTTCTCATATCCTTACTTTCACATGGAGTCAGCAGCCAGGCACATGGCCTCAATAGGCCTTCCTGCACCTGCCAGCCTCAGCTCCATCCACATCCAACCTGAGGCTCAACCACTTCAGGTCCAAATTCTCCAAGCTGCAACATGCCCCCAAGAGGATTTCTGCAGCTGCAGATCTTGCTGGCATGTTGTCCAAGGGGCAGAGCTGGCACTTGTCATTTGGGAGGGTGCAAGAGGAGCTGGTTTATCCATTCAGTCCCTTGTATCTCAGATAATTACAAGGGGTGGGAAGAATCAAAGTATTTGAAGACAACTGGAAATCAATGAGAGAAGAATAGGAGCCAGCATGGATTTAGGCAGCATTTGAATATGGTTCCACAGCAACTCTAGTTCCTCTCCAGTGTTTTAAGTAATAGCCTAGGTGATGGACAAAAATATCTGCTTATTAAATCTGCAAACTGCATCATGCTGTGAGAGGCTGCAAGTGTGCTGCAGGACAGACAGGCTGAAAAATTCAAATTGTTCTTGGCAGAATAAATAAATATTTTGAAAAAACATGATTCTCTTTAGTGGAAACACTTACTAAGGACTAATTAAATGTACAGATATATAACAGGGAAAAGCCACTTAGAACAGTTTGCCAAAGAATCTCTAGTGCCCAGGGGGGATTACAATCCTGGCAAGAATCAATTATGTCCTGCTTTTACAAAAGAGGGTGAACATCACAGTGATGGATAAAGAGCAGTGCTAGCTGAGAGATGTACAGAGTGATCTTGCCATTCATTTAAAACCAAGTAAGGTTCCAAAGGACTGCTCTGTCTTGATTTGGACAGAATAATCAGAACATTTTAAAACATGGACTCTGAGGAAACATGAGAGGAATGAATGCAATGCAGGACTAGAGAAGACAATTAAGGGGAAATAAGATTATAATCTTTGAAGGTGTGAAAAACACAAAAGGGGAAAATACTTATTGGCCCTAACTATGGTGGAGATCAAGGGCATAAGAGAAAATCTGAAACATCCATTACAAAAACGTCATGGGAAGGCTGCAGATTTTCCAGAATTTTTGGTCATGAATTATAGACTAGGAAAAGGTTGGACACTAGTTCTCTGATATCACTGATCCTGTTTCAGGATGGAGGTCATATTTTCTCAATGAGATCTTGATATCTTTTCCTGCCACAGAAATTGCAGGGCTGTGTTCAATCAATGCCTCCAAATGTCTGACTTCAGAGTGGCCAAGAAGCTGGAAATTTTGTTCTGTGGGAAATTGCAAAATGTGCTGGAGCACGGGGGAAGACATCCTCTTTTGCAACTCCCTGCAGAACATTGATATTTCTCATACAAAGGAAAATAAAAAACCCCTGACATTTGGATTGCTTCAGAATAAAGGTCCTGCTCTGCTCTGCACTGGAGTCCTGGGTGTAGTTTTGGGAACCCAATATAAAGAAGACATTAAACTATTTAGAGAGTGTCTAGGGGAGGGCAACAAGATTGGTGAAGCATTTGTAGTGGAAGCTTAGTAAGGAGTGGCTGAGGTCATTTGATCTGTTCAGCCTGGAGGAGACTGAGGGGAGACCTCATTGTGGTCTTCAGCATCCTCAGGAGAGGAAGAAGAGGGGCAGCTACAGATCTCTTCACTCTCATGACCAGTGATGGAACTCAAGGAAACAGCATGAAGCTGGGCCAGGAGAGGTTTAGGTTGGATATTAAGAAAAGGTTTTTCACCCAGAGGGTGGCTGGGCACCAGAACAGGCTCCCCAGGGCAGTGGTCACAGCACCAGCCCAACAGTGTTCAAGAAGCATTTGGACAATATTCTCAGGCACACAGTGTGACTCTTGGGGTGACCTGTGAAGGCCCTGGAGTTGGACTTCATGATCCTGATGACCCTTTCAACTCAGCTTATTTTATGATTCTGTGGTAAACTCAATCCTGGAAACTGAGCATTCTGAAGCCATAAAACTTAAAAGAGGTTTGTACACTCCTGAACTCCATATTTTACCTTGGTAAAAAGCAAGGGTCAGGAATTACTGCTCAGCTGAATGGCTCGGAATTAGGGAAGTGAATTATTCATGTTGCCATGAGTTCTCCATTGCTCATCTTGGATGCCTAAAATACACCAGTGTCATAATGGGTTACACTGCATGGAAACATATTTTGGTCACTCTTTAGGCAGGAAAAAAACAAATAATCACAGGTCTGCATATTTTTTTCCCAAAGTCCATCAAAATCCAATGCTTTCAAAGGAGACTGCCAAAATCAAAGTAAAATTTTCTGACAAATCATTTTTGTAAAAAAAACTCAAGATCTTCCAGTTCCCTCCTCTGCCACATGTGAGAGGTCCAGGAGTGCTCTTTGGAAGAGACCTGCTGAGTGTGGTACAAGTGGGTTACCAGAGGATGCACCAGTAGATGGAGCACACGACTCTGCAGTGCTATGCTTTGGCTCCGTAGCACCAATTAATATTTTCGCTGTTCACTGCTCACAGCTTGAGGTAGAACAGAGCTGGACCAGCCACTGAGCCTGCTGCCCTGCTAGAGTTTCCTTGCTGCTGTGCTCCAGATGAGAGGCTAGGTCTGATTTGATGACCACTGAATTTCTTGGCTGGGTGATTTTATTTACATGTCATTTAGGCTTAACTCATACAGTGCTTTTTATGCCATCATTATACTTATCTTCATAATTTTCTAGTTTTCAAGTGTTTAGTTTGCCCTACCTTAAACAAAACCAAACAAACAAACAAACAAAAACCCCCAACTTGCCTCTTTTTGCAAGTCCCCAAGGATTTTGCACTTTTTTTTTACTGTCTCCTCTGCCACACATACTTAGAAATCACCTAAGCTTTCCATGTACGTCAAACTCTAAAACTTACAAGAGAACTCCATCAGCAAATTTCATGAACATATGTCTGATCCTTCTGGAAATGTTGGTGATGACAGTAAGAAGTTAGATTAGCTCAGAATCAATACCAAAGTATCATCCCCATTACGCATTTTCATCTTTCACCAGTAGTCCTATTCCGTTTGCATTTTCAGTCCTGCTTCCCATCTTATGTAGATAGTCCCAAATGATGAAACAGCAAATACTTTAAGAGTCCAGGCTAGAAAATCAAGTTTTTATTCCCATAAAGCTCTCTGGCTAGTCTAGTAGCACTCCCTCTGCTAGGCCTGTATCAGAGTATGCCCCATTTTTCACTCACTGCTGTCTCCAGTTAGTGACTCCTTCCACAATTTTTCTAAATCTACGGTACAAGTTTTCTCAAAAATAGAAGTTTTAAGTCCCTTGTGTATCGTTCATCTGTAAAAGAGGACAAGTAACATTTTTCTCTGCCACTCTTACTCAGTTTCTCAAGGCCAAACTGGTCTCCCATGTGAAGTCCTGATTTTGGTGTTACCATAGTTCTGGCAGAAGTAGTGAGTGACTGCTCATCATCTGAGCATCTGGACAAATCCATTACTGGAAAAAGGAAGGCAAAACATCCCATCAAGATAACCTGAGCATTACATATGCTTCAACTTTAAATCTTAGCCCTTATGCTACTCTGACATTTTTCCTATAGCTCCAAATACTGAAAATATCCCTCTGAAAAAAATTTTACAGGCCTGAGAGAGAAACAGAGAAAGAATAAAAATCCATATCAACTAGCACGAAAAGAAAGGATGGATAAAGCTGCCAGTTTTAGTGCCTGACAGATTTAAGGATTCAGTTTCCAGAATGACAAGCTGGGTGAGAGTTTCTTGGAAGAAGGATGTTGTGCACAGTCCTGAAGAAAAATGTTACTTTCCATGGGACTGTGCTATTTCATGGCAAGGGTTTTCATCAGACTTTCCATTTATAAATAGCTTTGTACAAGTTACAAGAAAGAAATTACTTCATCGAAACAAAACATCTGTGTTTGACAAAATTATTAAGATTCTATGTTTCACATTCTATTATTTGCCTTCATCCTTGATAAAATAAAGATTTTACAAGTTTTCTGTAATGAATTTTAGAAATGTTATCTATTGTTCTTTAGTTGTACATGAGGTACCAAGACTGAAAGTGATCCTCTCTCTTAGACTTTTTAAAGATTACCCCTTCAGTGTCACTTGTCTTACTGGGATCGTTTTAAAACAAACTTTACCTTGATACATACAAAAGTCATCAATGTGCTACAGAGTGTCCAGACTTCTGGAAGGGCTTCTCTAGGATAGTGCATGGGCCATGGCACATTGGGCAGACTGCTGCAGTGCCAGGGCATGTACAAGTTCTTTGATGACTCCATGACTGGAACAGCTTCCCAGCTCCACTCCTGCAGCACAGGCACACAGCAATTCACTTAGCAGAGGTGAACCACTCACCCAGCCATTGTTTCCTTCTGTAGGCTTGCCTTGAAACCTTTGACATTCTCTCTTTTGTTCCTCCTGCAGAGCAAATTTCTTTGTTTTGTTTTATTTCTCAAAAGTAATTTTTTGGTTGATTATTGTGCAGTTACAGAATTAGAGTAATAACATCTAATTGTACATCTGAAGAAAAAACATGTAATTGTGGGAGACTAGATTCAATTTAAAGAAAGAAAACCCTCCAACAGGGTTTCTTGTGGTGTACACAGTGCATCTGCCAGGCATTGTGGCTTTGATTGCATCTAACCTGCAATTAGCCTGAGCAATTAAGACAAAAATAACGTGTGCAATTGCATTATTTCAGGATTTAACAACAGCAATATTTAGCAGCTACTGCAGTAGATACAGTGTTCATACGCTCAAATAATTACCAGCATTTACCAGTTACACCACAGAAAGGACAGGAATGAGTGGGCTGTACATGCAACATCTGATTCCCAGCAACTGATTCTCACCTATCACTTAGCCACTGAAAAACCATGGAAGCAGCCAACACGGAAGAGAGACTGGCCAGATTGGGCACTGTTGAAAATATGGGACTCAAATGTCACTTTTAGCTCACTTTTGGCTTGTCACCGAGCTCATGTGTGACCTAACAGAAGAGAGCAAACTCAGCATTTATTAATTCTGAATTACCGTCCTCTGCCTTCAACATTTCATATCTGTTTTGTAAGGCCTATCACGATACTTGGAGATTTAAAAATTATTTGAGCATGAATCAGTGCTGTGGGCTGTGTGTATGAGGAAGCCTCAGGTGCACAACAGGTTTTTCCATACTCTCACTTGGCATTCTGGGAAGGCAACTCTACCAGTTCTACTAGGCTTTTCTTAAAGGTCATTTCTTGTCCTTTAAGGACAGGTCAAATGATATTTGAAAAGCATCTTAATGCATCACTGAAGGATACAAATGAAAGTACATTTCAATTCAGTCTCACAAAAATAAAGATAAATCTGAATCTCTAGGCATGAACATTGGCACTCTGAACACCTCAATTTATCTGCTCTAACTGGTGCTGAAATGAGAGATCCCAGTGATAAGACTCAGGGTCCAATCCAGCAAGGGTTTCCAGTAAAATCAGTGGGAGTTAGAAGCACTAAAATCATAAACAGACTCTGATGATTAGTGCTCATTTATCACAGAAAATCATAATAGAAGTCCTAAGACAGGGACTGCTGGCTCTAGGCACAATGATTTATGTGGGTGATCTTGCACATGGACCCATCACAAAATGCCCAAAGTTCTCACAAGACGCAGCCACGTAACTAAGAGTAAAATCTGCCTCCCTATCCTTTCTGTCTAAATATTTCTTTCCTTTTCTGTTGAAAAAATTATTAGTGGGAGACACAAGCAATCACAGGCAACAAGTGGATCAGCTACTACACTGATTTATCCATGTACCTCACTACTTCCAGAACTTTGTTTAGCATCCGGAGTGATGGAGCTTGCCAGTAACTAGGAGAGGGAGCTCATGGACAAATCCCAACTAGCTAGAATAGCAAAAAAATTAATAAAAATTAAATGTCTTTTTGCACAGGCAATTTAGCTTCTGCATTTGGCAGCAGGACTGGGATAAATCATGACACGTTTTCACCCAAAATGTTTATTAAAGATGATGTGAGCACAGCACACAGATAAACCACATCCTGAAGCAGGGCTGAACTAGGTTTCACATTTTAAAGCTGAAGTGCTATTTATCTGGAGTTCTTAGAGGTACCTTCTATGTTTGTATATGCAGTTTCAGACTGACAAATGACAAAGACAGCCTGTATTTATAAGGGTATCATTTACTTCACTTTTTATTAAAATCACCAGCTACAAAATAGACACTGGAAGGTTAACCTATAGCTTCAAAGAAATCAGTGCGCATGTTGATCAGAGACTTATTTTCTGCAACTATGAAAAAAGTTCCAGTTTACTCTCATTTTAAAATACTATAGCCACTCCTACTACGGAAAGGAAGTGTGATACTTCCACCTGACATGTGCCATAAGTGTCACAGTGTCTCAAAACAGAGAACTAAGAACATGAAGAGCACTAAGAACATGAAGAGCAACAAGACTATTTTTTTTTATCGTGGTGGTGTCACAAAACACCATGAACCAAATACTTAGCTGATGACAGGTATCATAACTTCTCCATGAATCAAAAAAAATCAAGTACTCACCAAGAATCTGGACCACAAACAAAAACATCCTGACACTGTATTCTGTCTTTCCCTTCAAGGTCAAAAAAAGAGAAGGAGAAGGGGTAATGGCCCTGTCTTAGTTAAGATGAAAGAGCAAAGTTGTCCCCTTCATGCAGCATTCCTTGTGCACTCTGCACTGCACCCTGAGTGACTAGGAGGCAAAAAAAAACTTATGGGCCCTGAATTTAAACTTTCCAAGATCAGGATAATTGGTATAGCCAGAAGCACACTCCATCAATAAATGATGGAGAGATTTGTGGGTATGGAAGAGCAAAATCCAGGGGCCACATCGTGATATTCATTGTATTATCAGCATGAGTTTTGCTTAAATTCTGGTGGATCACTATGACAGCACAAGTATATCCACTTCCAGGACACTGTGAAAGGCACTTGTCAAGGGCTGCAGGTGACCCTTGCTCTTAACTACTGCTCTGACAGTGTGACCTCCTTGGTTATCATGACCTTGTTAAGCTTTGCACACCATCGTCCTGGAGACTGGAACTAGGAATTTCCTGCAATGATGGATCCTAGTACAATGCAGAAAGGGAAAACAGGGAAGCTTTGTGTTTAAAAACAGCTTTCAGAAGGACAGAAAGCATTACAGCAGAAAGGTTCATACTGGTTAGTGCTACCTCAAATACAGAATAAGGAACAAACAGCAAAACATTAACATTGAGTAGATGTTGATTACAAGGTGAAAGACATGGCTACTTCTTTTAGTTTGCTGCAACAACTTCATCAAAAGAAATGCATTTCTATCTTTATAAAATGGATAATTTTTATGGAATAAAAAACAGATGAAAAATATAGCCTAATTCTTAACACAAAGTGCAGAACTTAATTTTGAAACTTAAAATTGACCAAAAACATTCAAACTTTTCATTTTCTAACATCACAGGAAGACCTTCTCTGATCACCACTACTGTAATTTCAGAGTAAAATTGCAAATTATACACTATTAACATAAAATTGAGTCATTTGAAATCTGTAGGAAAATAGAAACAAACAACGACAAATAAGCAATTTTTCTATATTATTAATATAAAGTCACCATGCATAAAAAATAGGTATCTTCTGGGTAAATATATATTTTTTCTCTGTTAAAATTTTAAAGTGCATCTAAAAGCTTCTCAATAAATCTTTACACTTTAAAAATAGATGAAGGTGGACAGCAGTTCAGAAATGATAGGTAACTCCTGTTAACAAAGAGGTAAGAAGTTCTAAATGCTATTCCAATATTTTCACTTCTCCTAAAGTGGTGATATTTTGGGTGGGCAACACCGGCAAACACTGACTGGACCAAATGACTGTATTTCACAGAATCACAAAATCCTGTGGGTTGGAAGGGACCTTAAAAGGTCATCTGTTCAACCTTCTCCCAGCAGGGTCAATATTGGTTACTCAGGGCGTTGTGCAGGAGGTTCCTGCAAACCTCCCACTGTGATGACTGCACTGAGCCTCACTGTACTGTCTGCCTGTGCTCACAGCAGAAAACCTGGGCCATCCACCTAGTTAGGTGGCCTTCAGAAGCTCATTTCACGTAAGTTCACAATTTCCAGTCTTATCATGTTTATTACCAAACTAAAATATTGACAGAGTAGATAAGAGAATTAACTAGCATCTTAAGGCTCACTGACAAATTCACTTGTTATAGCAACTTCAGAGGAATTTTGCCTGCATGCATAAGTGACCAGTTTGAGCTACACTGTGCACAGGCACCAGCAAATAGCTGCCTTTCCTGGGACACAGACACCATTTTCAGAAGTGCTTCTCTCTTGAGGAAACACTTCCCAAAATGGCAGCAATGGTGCTGGAAGCACCAGCCTGTCCCCCAGCCCCCATCAGCAAATACTTTCCTGTGAAGGGGTGTTCTACCTGCAAAGTTCTCAACACCCATCTGTAAAATGACACTTTCCAAACCATATGTCAAGCTTTTTACTACCTTTCACAAAATAGCACCAGAATGCTGCTGCCACTCTCACTCCATAAATATCTCACAGGAGCAGCATCTGATGCTGGGGAGCTACAGCTACAAGTCCTTAGCAAGGAGCTCGATTTCATCCAGCAGGAAGTCCATGTCCTCTCGGCTGACTTGCGGGCTGATAACCACCTGGCGGAAGAAGTTGACTTTGCCCCAGTGAGGCTGGTACCCAAGCATCATGCTGCCCTTCTTCATCATCCTCTCCTTAATTACAGGAGCAACCTGAAAGCAGAGAAAAAAAAAAAAAAAAAAAGGTTTGATGTCACACTCAGAAATATAACAAATTAGCAAGTTCGGGCAGGAAGTGTATTTTGTGACTTAAAAAGCTTTTCTGAACTGTCTGAGTTTTGCACTCCTTGCCCGTCTTCCCCACTGCCTGCCCCAAGGAAAGCCAAGCTCAGACCTGCAGGTTTAAAGCACTGAGACCCCTGTGTTCTGTAGTTCCTGAAAGAATTGGAGTAAGATCTAAACGCTGGTGCTCGAGGCATTCATCAGTGACATGGGAAAGGCTGGGTTAAGGTCCCTAGTCTTCCTGCTTTAGATCAAAGGTTTGAACTCAGGGAAGAAGAACATCAGCTGCAGCTGATTAAAGGCAGGGTTTGTCTCCTTGTGCTAACTAGGCTAAGCATGACTTCTTGCCCTTGATGACCCTTCTCCACCACATCTGCAAAGCAGCTGTCCATAGAGGACATTCTGCACTGAACCCCTGTGAGACTCAAGTTGCAAAAAAGACAGTGTGATGCAATATTAAAGGACAAGGCCTGATCCTGGCGCTTAAGATTTCATCTTGTAGATTTAAGATATGAGCAGCTTTTGGCTACACCAGTCTTGTGTTGCATGGGATGAAACCTCATACCTGTCTTACTGCAGAAAAAAACATGAGTGAGATGGCAGAGTCAGGTCCTTATAGCAGAGCATCTGATCTCATCCCAGCAGGGCTGTTAACTTTGGCCAATTAATCTCGTGTATAGCTTAAGGCATGTGAGTAGTTCTGCATTGTCATGCTTGAAATAGGCCTAAAATGCATTGAATAAGCTGAAGTGCATTGCTGGACTATTCCTTGGAAGGCAGAACTAAGTATTTTGACAGGAGGATTTTTTAAAAGGTCTTGCATTTTAATACATTAGTAATAACACCAGGGTATTTCAGAAGAGTGTGTTTCTCTCCTTCTCTTTGGGATGGTTTGACTTTGAACTAGGAAAATAGGTGTGTGACTTAACCTTGGTTTCTGCATTATTTTCAGCTCTAAAACTTTCTGCCTGATTTGCAAAAGAAAAATGATGATGCCAAACTTACCTAATAGCTTTATTTATACATGACACAGTTTAGTAGCCTTTTTTGCTTAGGTAGAAGAAGACAAAGTTCTCAATGCTAACAGCCTAGCTTTACTGTGTTTCTTTAGTGGCCAAGTCCCCTGAAAATGGGTCACAGCAGAGGAGCAGCTGCCATTTCCTCAGAACAATGTCCCAACAGCATGGACATGAACTGCGACCAGTTACTTCCAAATGTATTAATCCAGTTTGCTTGTGGGATTAGAGTGCAAATTAATAACAAATTTAATTTAATTTATTTCTTGAAAAAGTAAAATAAAATCCTCTCCACTTCAGACTAAACATTCCAAACTGCACCCAGACCAGCTGCATCCTGACATTACCTTGGCGCTATGGCATCATGCCCCAGAGGTGTTGTGCTTGGCACCATGTACATGCAGAAAAAAAAATTCCTCCACCTCTGTCCTTGACAGAGCCCTCAAGTGACTTCTGCTCCTGGAATAAAGACACTACAAGTGCAAGGGGAGAAGCAAATTCTTCTTGATACACTTTCTCAGGCTCTTTAAGATTCAAATCCCTATGGCAGCTTTTAGCCTTTATTGATGTTCCATCACAGTTATTTCATCTTTTGTATCACGCTATTGATTCTCTTCATCCCAACACCTGGCGCTCTGTAATCCATCATCCCAAAATGTGCAGTAGCACAAACAGAGGCCATGAAAGCAAAAACATTCACAGCTTCAGTAATTTGAGGACTGTAAGTATACTGCATTTCAGTAGCTCTTCTCTCGTGGAAAGGTAAGGTAGAAAAACTTCACTTTCATGATCTCATTTTTATCTCATTCATCCTCTATGCTAATGAAGCTGCCCTCTTAATCTGAAGTGTGTTCATCCCTTTTTGAAGGCAAAACAAGTTCTTCCTACATATAAATAAAACAAAACAAAATACTGATTTATACGTTTTTGACAGGGTTAATTTTGGAAAGACTTTCCATTACATATTTTGCATGTTCTTTTTGCTAAAGTGGTGCAGTCAGTGTAACAAAACTGTCAAGGATCCTCATCACAGAAAACCTTAAGGAACAGAATCTATGTTCAAATGCTTAAGCACATGTCTCACAAAAGAACCATTAAATGATACCTGCATGCTGAGGCTTGGACTTGAGTGGCACAGGGTATGACTGCTAACAGAAGGAGAAGGCAGCTACCACTTTGCAGCAGAAAAATTAGACCTATATGAAACTAATTGCCTTGTGAGGAGTTCAATGAGTTTAATTCTCACTGAAGTCGATGAGAAATGAGGATGCTCAAATATCAGAAAGAGCTGCACAGCCCCATTCAGGATAGACTCCTTGGAAAGCAATTTAGTGAGAGTGAGATTGCTTCACCAGTCCAATTATTTTCCTACGGAACTTAGTTCAAATTGTAAATCTAATTCTTTATGTGGCCCATCCGTGGAGCAGTCTCAGAATTTGAAGTGTAATATAAACTAAACCTGAAGGTCTCTTCTCTCCTTTGCTCCCTTCACCTCTTCCTTCCCTCTGCTAGCCTCCCCTGCCAATCCACCCTGGAGACCATTGTTTCAAACACTCACTACAGCAGCATAAAAGCTATCAGACAGGTTCTTCTTCCACCTAGGAATGTGAGGAGGAGCTGCTGTGTGTGCAAGGCTCTTCTACACCAGAGTTCCCCACATTGCACTGTGCAGCCAGAGCTCAGGGAGCTTTTCCTAACTATTGGTGAGTGCATCACAGTCTGCCTGTACAGAATAACGCAGCAGCTGTAACAGCTCATACTTCCCTAACTACTGATAGCAGAGCTTTTTAAAATAGACCAAAGATTGCAGAGTAGTTTAGCTCCTTCTCTACCTGAGTGACAGGGTAATCTCTTTTCCCACTCTTAGCCAGCACTCAGCCAAACTACCAACAATAAAAAGTTTTAGCCCTTAACTTTAAGCCGCTTCTGTCAAGAGTCCAGACCACAGCTGATCCTCATACATATTTACATGGAAGATGCCAATGCCTCTTCCCAGCACATATACACACAGAGCAGTATGCTAAGTAGCTGGGATCAGCTTAGACACTACAGCTGAAGTATCTAGTGCACCAGGGGGATCAGAAGAGCAACATATCTCCTCTATGTCTCAAGTATCCTTGAGAAAAGTGATCCACACAGTCAAATCACAGGGCAAGATTTACCTTTAAACCACCATGTCCTACTAATTGACTCATCAATTTAATCCAAATTTCTCCAACACTTTAAGAAACTTCATCAGGCTCAGGTTATAACAGCATAACACTTCAGCAACCACCATTACAGACTAACTGAACAAAAGGATTGAGCACAGGAGAATCCCATACCCATTGTCTCCAAGAGTTAGTTCCCAAATTCCCAAAGTAGAATTTCCCAAATAAAAATCTATTCAGAAGACTTGATGAAACCCCTGTTTGAGAAAATTTCTTCTTGCAAATAGCAAGGCCTCCAAAACCATTCTCACCTTGGTCAAACTATGCAAGCCTTGTTCTTAGGCCAAGAACAACCTTCTAGCACATGGGTTTGTTGTGCAAAGGGAAACCTTCAGAGCAGCTCTGTTAAATGGTAATTTTCTCACTCCATCAGTCATGGCACAGTATTATGCTTTGGAATTTGTTCACCATTAGTTGCCTTTTGGTGAACATTATGGACATTTGTAAGATGAACTGGTTTGTAAATTTTATTCTAATATCAAAACAGAAAAAACCGCAGTAAGATAGCAAAGTGCTTAATTTGTTCAAAACCCATAATCTTATTGACCTCTAAAACACATACCCCATTATCACCAGTTTGTAGTTCAAGTTGTACACTTAGTGCAGAATAGCAAATGCCTTCTGATGCAAAAGAACAGAACAAAGTAATCTGGCTCCTTTGTTCATACGAGGTAAATGCACTGAGCCCCCAGCCCCACCTGCACTGGTGCTGCTGGGTATGGATAGCCAAATAAGTTGTCCTAAAGAGAAGTAGAATTTCCCAAAAAATATGTTGTCTTGTTCTTCCTTGCTGAAATGAAGAAATCAGCACCCACTGGTATTAATTGACCCCTTACTTCTCTGTGCTAATGTTGTCACTGACAATTGCAATTAACAGATATGCTGAAAGCACAAGAAAGTTCAGGTTGGACAACTACAGACTGGCTTGCTGATAATGGAAGACCATGTCAGCCTTGATTATAAAGTTCTTTCTCTAGTACCCTCCTTTAGTCTGTGAGTGATCTCATTTTAGACCTGAGTACTTTCACACTGTCCCATCACAAATTATATTCCCTGACACTGTACCTTTGTAACCTGGATGCCACCTATACTGCCCTCATTCTCACAGACTGCAGCTGGATTTCTGTAGTCATGCCTGATGTTACATATCACAACAGTTTCTCCAAATTGTAGGCTAGAGGCTATAAGCTTTAAAAGCAACATTATGTTATTTTTTTTATTCAAACATTAAGGCAAAAGGAATGAGTTGCAAAATTACTAACAATGCTGGGTAAAAATATTCTGCTAAGCAATGAGTTTATGAAAATTTATTGCTTCAGGGGGGGAAAATATGTGAATTTGAAAAATAGCCTAAGATATCGTCAGCCAGAAAAATAAAGAAACCAGAAAAGACTAAACTTTTTCTAAACTTTGGAAGCAAATGTATTTTGAGTATTTGTTTCAAAATATTGTTTTCAATTAAAACTTAAATTCAATTGGAAATTGACCCATTTTTATTAAAGCCCATAGAAAAGGACTGAAAAAATTGACACTATGCAAATTGCTTCATTTTAGCTTGCCTGAAAACAACCTTCTGGTCAAGTAAAACCAAAAATTTCTTCCAGTTTCTCAATTCAATGGCCAAGCAAAAAAAATAAAAATCATTATTTGTACAACCATAAGTACGTGGGATCAAAAGTGCTGACACTGCTTAAATAAAACATCTGCACAATTTTTGTCCCTCAGAACAGACAGAAAGTATGAGAAAACTCATGGGGCTGCCCATTCTGTTGGCAAAACCTGTGTGGACATCCCATGTGAACAACTTTGAGTAGTCTGGATAAGTCTAAATGTGCTAACCCAGCAAGTACTACAAAGACAGAATGCCTACAAAAACTAGTGTTAATATTGGCAACTGCTATAAGAAACATTTTTCCAAATCTTTTGAACAGTTCCCAGGTGGCTGAGCATCTCTGCAACATAAAGCTGAAAAGTTATTCCAGTTGCTGGCAGCAGTAACTCCCAGTCACTGGACCCCATTCTGCTTCTCCTGATACTAATTTCCAAATTGCCACAGACTTCAATGGAAGCAGAATGCAATTATCTAAATTTCCTGCTTAAGCCTCTGCTTCAGGTGGCAGTTTGCAAACAGCCTTCAGCTTTTACTACAGAAAGCCACATTCGCAGTAAATCAATAACCTTTCTAGGGATCCATAAAAGAAGGCTAGACAGCATTGGAAGAACAGGAGAATATTAGCAGCTCAAACTATTTCTCTTCCTCAAATACAGCCTTGATTAAATTTTCCAAGGTACAGAACACCACATGAGACACTGGCTGAAGATTCGTAGCTAAAAGACAAAAAATCTGCCCTTTTGACAAAATGGAAATATCACATTCTCACGATTTCACAGATATGGGAAACACATTTTGTGTCCTTGTCTAAATTGTTCCTTGCAATGGAAGACAAGTTTATACAGAACAGTCCCTCTCATCTGACCACAAAAATCTATTTTGTCTCAGCCAGAAGGGGCAAATTTTCATTTAGAAGTTCATGACTTTTACTTAAAAGGCAACTACTGGCCATTCAAAGTCTGACAAGTTATTCCTCCTGCTGGAAATGACCAGTTTGAATTTATGCATATTCATAATGAAACAACCATTGTACAGCAATTGCCACACAAAAAAAAAAAAAAAAAAAAAAGTCAATAAAACCCCAATTTATGAAGTATTTGGACACAATCTTAAATTTTTACATAATGATCTAACAATTTCAGGGGGTTTTCAAAATACAGTTTCTTATCTCACTTAAATGATGGACCAGTGGTTTGAAGTACTGGATACAGACTCCACAAATAGGACTTGTCCCAAACCCTGCCAGGCATTATTTGGACAAATTACTACATCTCGTTTGGGTAATATGCTTCTTTTTCCCCTTTATAACCCTTCAGAACAGTCAAGTCTTTATGTGTTCATACATTGGTGAGGGTTGGTCTCTTCTCTCAAGTAACAAGCAATAGGACAAGAGGAAAGGGCTTCAAGTTTTCCCAGAGGAGGTTTAGATGGGATATACTGGAAAATGTCTCCACTGAAAGGGTTGTCAGTCACTGGAGGAGTCTGCTCAGGGAAGTGCTTGAATCACTATCCCTGAGTACATTTAAAAGCTGTGTAGGTGCTTTATTGATGGACTTGGCAGTGCTGGGTTAATGGTTGGACTCAATGACCTAAAAGGTCTTTTCCAATCTAAATGGTTCCATGATTCTGTGATTATATTTATTGCAATTGGCCAACCCACTACACCCTGATACAAGTGGGCAGAGCATCCACAAGGTATGATATATATATTTTATAACTTCTGTGTTTAGTAGGTCTCACAAACACCTGCCACAAGATGCCTGCTGCATTTCCCAGTGTGGTTGCAGAAGATAAGCTTGATTTTAATTATACCAGTCAGAATCAAATAAGAACAGTAGCTGACATTTTAATATCCATCACTGGATGCAATACAAATGAACAAAACACTTTCCTTGGTGGCTGTAATCACAAAACTAGCTAAATACTATAAATATTTGGAAGTAATAGTGCTTTCATCATATTTTAACACTGAGGAAGTATATTCCCCACTGTTAAATATCTTTTCTTGCCTTTTGCTGCAACATCAGTTGCTGGCTTTAAAACTGGCTTTTCCCCTCTTGGTGATAATTAAAAACAAACTCAGACCATTTGTCAGCTGTCACAGCAACCAGGACAATCGAAATACCAAATATTTGCACACCCAATCACAACTTTGTTCCTGTAGCCAAGGCTCTCTGCAAAACCCAAACATGTTTTTCTTTTGTCTAGAATTTGTTCTGGGCCCACATCCCTAAACCACTAATAAATTACTGCCTTACACTATTGCGCCAGTGCTCCCCTTGTGCCACACCACGCAACAAAAGCAGAAATAAGAGCATTTGTCAAAATAGCAGTAACCACTTCCACGTTCTTTGAGCAACTAACATATCAAAGAACAGATGCTGCTATTTTTCTCCCAGTAACAACATTCTCTGTGCACCTTCGACTCAAACTCAGGGCAGCACAGTATGTCCATACTACCATACATTGCACATCATCTTCCCATCCACTGCTTTTTGCCACAGGACACATTATGAATCCCACAAGTCCCTGAAAATTATCTGAATAATAGGAAATGGTGGGCTGGCTTCAGATTTTGATTGTCTTCAATGGCTTCTTTAGGCTGGTCATTTATGCAAGAGAAAATAGCCTTCTGACAAAGGCTTTCACACTAATGGTATTGGCCTCTGGAAAGGAGGAGCCAGGAAAAACAGCCTCCAGAGCAGAATCAGTACTTGGACAAGTTTGTGTGTGTTTTTACTTACAGCTAAAAAGCACATTGGTGAACAACATGGTTTTCCAGGTGCACAGTCCTATGTCTGCTTCTGTCAAAGCACATGTGGTTTTTCAAGACAATTCACATGGAATTCTTATAATTCTTCTGTCATTTCTTGCTTTACCAAATCTTATTAACAAGCCATGTAGGAAGTGCAGGCATTAAGAAGACTCCAGAGGCTATCACACACTATGATTACAGTGTTGTGATCTGTTCAAAAGAGTTGAGCTCTACTGGTTTTATAAAAGTAATTATTTTAAAGCTTTTGCAGCATACACAAGTCTCTTCTGTGCACCATTTTATTAAGTTCCCATTTTAGTGACTAGAATTTCCAGTCTTTCAACCCTGACAAAGCTCCCCTTCTCCATCCAGGATGAAAGGGTAGCATGTCACCTTGAAAGCAAGAGTAACAAAAAATCCTATCCTTTTTGGTTTTCGTGTACAGGGCTGAGATTCCATTCTACTCCACTGAGGGAATAAAGAAACCACAGTGCAATGTGAATGTCTGGGGCTGGGAGGAATACTTTACAGCAGGAGGCGGTTGCATTATGTGGTGACACAAGTTCAAAAACTCAACATGCTTTTAGTGTAGAAAAAGGAATGCCACTTCAGAAACCTCGAATTATTCCCTGCTGTTAAGATCTTATTTACTATTTGCACAAGTCAGCTTCTGGTGTAAGATATCAGCACCTTCTGTATTTGCATTACAGTAAGAACTACAGAGCAATGCATATTCTTTAACCAGATTGAAAGAAAAATGGGTATTTCAACAAAACTAGGTAACTTTCATGCCTTTTTTTTTTCTCCTTAAAGTCACCATACTGGCTTTCTCAGAGGCTGCATACTATTTCTTGGGGAGCATGAGGGGATGGTGTCTACCGTGACCCAAAATGTTAACACAAAAGCAAGGCAGTTGTCTAATTTGATCACTCAATTTAACAAAGTGAATGATCCCATTTGCCCCTCCACACAGTGAAATACAAGACCAATAATTGTCAGTTATCAATATTTTTTTTCTACCTGCAACTCCTTTTTGTAAAGCCTGGTATGGCTATGAAACAAAGGCCACCGAGCCCTATCAAAGTCAACACAACATTTTTCCCGTGCACATCTTGCCCCCAGAGAATGTTCATTCCAACTCAGCCTTGCTCCTCTCCTCAGTCTCAGTGAGCTGTTTTATCTTTTTTTTTTATACTCAACCTAAATCCAACATACGTTACAAACCTCTGTGATTAATGCATGGACAACCAAGAAACTGAAAGAACAAAGCAGGATCTCTAGGGTGTCAAAATGTGCAATTCTATTGCAGTCTGAAAGGGTGAAAAATGAAAGGAAAATAATGATTTGCACCTATGAGTATTTGCAAACTAAAGAGCCAAAATATAGGTAATGATGATTAATAACAGCCTGAGGTAAGTAAAACTAGACTACAGTCAATCCCTAGATAATTTAAGGTCAGTTGAAGGGGGAACAGCAGACTGGGCACAAAATTTAGAATCCATTTTGCAAGGATTTGTAACCTCAAAGGAATACACAAAACAAAAAAAAAAATGCTAACCTTGGGCCTAAACCATTAGAGACATAGATATGGCTCAGTATTCAGAGGCACAGATGAAATTTTCTAATCCTGTACACCAAATTGCTCTGAGGACCTTATTCTTTCACCAGTCTGACCAGATATTCCCTACGGACCATGGTTAATGCCACAATTTTCCTTAGTGCCACATCTACCTATAAATCACACACAATGAGAAAGAAAACAAAAGCAGGGTAAAGTACTTGCATGTTTTTGTCAGGGTTCTGCATCAGCATAGTTATTTTTACAGAGAAGGAGAGAGAGCAAGAAAAATGTTTTGAGCTTTGAAAGTAATTGTGATCTGCTATACAAAACTCATTCATTAAAGTTTGATATATTTCACTTCCTTTATTGAAAAAGTTCTGTAGAATTCAATAAATACAAATAATCTCCCTACAAAAATTTATAAATTTTCTGATTGCTCAGTGTGTCTGGAAAAGATTCTCTAGATTAATCAACATTCACTTACAGAACTCTGCCATAGAAGTCATAGGGAATTTTATAGTTAAAGTCATGTGTGGCAGAGTTAGACTAACCTGTGTTTCCTTATAAATATTATCTGCTAAAATATCTATTAATAAATTATCTATTAAATTTGAAAGGAAAGTCTAAATATCTGCTCAATATCAATCTCAAGGATTTGCTACTGCTTTTAGAGGAACACTTCTCAGATATAATACATTTTTTTAGACTTGTAGATATTTCTGACCATACTGACCCCTTTGGAGAGTAACAAGAAATCTCTCCCTTGTAGACATGAAAAAGAAATATATTCCATCTCATTCCTCTTGAAACTCTTACAGCTAGAAAGGAATCTGTTTAAATATCTGAAGCACAAAATGAAATCTGAAGTCCTAGAAAGAACTTTGTATCTCACTACACACGAAGGAGCCGGATTTCCTCCCACTCATCCCCAAAAACATTTTTGACACTACTCACAACATCACACAAGTATAAAGACTGCTTAATTGCACAGAAGATGCAAGCTATACACTTTTTCTGTGGCATTAATAGTAATTGATTTTTTCTGAACATTTCTGAAATTTCTTATCAAGCAACAGCAAGGAAGGCATATTTTATGTGAAGGAAGGAAAATTTAGGGCCCAGACCTTTTCTCCTCTATCTACAAATACAATATTTACCTTCAGTTCCAGAAAGAAGTGTTAGATGCAGCAGGAAAGGGGTGCTGCTCCCCTCTCCTTTTACTGAAGTTGGTGATAGGAAACAGAAGAGTGCTAACATAATAAGCAGATACTAATTTAAGTGGACACAAGCTTAAGATTTATTGACCTGAGAGCAAGAGGTCAATATGTATTCAGAGAACAATAAATCTTTATACTTCATTCTAACAGATGTTAATCCAATGTATTATTAAATCCATCCCATTAAAGCTAATTAGACTGTGTGTCCTCATGAGCCTTGTTGCCAATAGTCATTAGTATTGCCTGGGTCATTATTACTATACTTTGATAATTAAATCATATAATATTCAATAAAATTAAATATATGGGGATAGAAAATTTTTTTTCACTATCATGACTATATTGTTGTGCATTTCATTAGGTTCTTCTTCATATAGACCTTTCTTACATTCTTCTGCCAGGACCAGCACAGTTAAGGAATCAAAAGCTCTGTTTAAACCATACCATTTTTTAAATTTTTTCATTTGCCTTAAAAACCTGATGCTCTTAAAGCCACATCCATCTACTTGTCATGCTCTAGACAGGTAAGAAGGAGAAACACAAAACAGTTAGTAGCTGCTGTTAGGGAAAAGAAAAAGAGAACAGGAAAAAGAGCATTACTCCTAAGTATAAGTGAAAAATTCCTTCTATTTTTGAGTTTTACAGTGCTTTCCATCCTTACATTTCAATGTACTTCTTAGGTAAGAAGAAATACTATTATCTCCACTTTAATCTCTGAAAGGAACTGAGTCACACAGAAAGGAAATAATGACTGAGATCTTAATCACAACTCTATGCCAAAGCTAGACATCACTCAAGTACATTAGTGAGCAGGACAGGGTATTTTTAGTGCAAATTGGCCTTGCAAATACACTTGCAGAATACACACAAACTCATCCCATTTGGGTCAAAGAGGTTTCCTTCCTGGAGGAACCTCAGCTGAACAGCAGCAGCAGGACGCAATGCAGAGTGCCCCCTTGCAGTGCAGATGCCAGCTCCTCCAGTGGGTATCACTCCAGTCAGGGCTGCTGACTGGTGTGAGCTTCACTTTTGGTGAAGGTTTAGTGAGGGATCACAGAAAATCAAATCCTGGTCACTCCATCTTCTTTATACCACACTCATCACTAACACAGA
This sequence comes from Phylloscopus trochilus trochilus, assembly GCA_016584745.2. Lineage (NCBI taxonomy): Eukaryota > Metazoa > Chordata > Aves > Passeriformes > Phylloscopidae > Phylloscopus > Phylloscopus trochilus. The sequence continues at coordinate 41,118,069 of WQNJ02000546.1, forward strand.
CTACCATTTCCCAAGTTCCAGCTCTGTATATTGACTTAGATTGATCTTTGACAATATTTTTCCTTCAGGATCCATGCTGTTTACAGACTGCAGTTGGCTATTTTTGTAAGAGCCTCTCACATAAAGGGAGCAACAGCTTGAGAGGAAGTGTTAGGTTCATTGAACTGTACAACATGTTACCCAGGGACACAGCCTTCAACACTGAGGATAGAGTGTGGAAGTAGGATTCCATTCTCATCATTTTGGCAGTCTAAAGGTTAGACATCTAGCCTAAGCTAGCCATCTAGGCTTTGCCTTTAGTTAAGGGAGAAAAAGAGGCACTGCTAGAGAGTGATTCATCTCATCCTGGAATAAGACAGATCTTAAGATAGACGAGCTCAGTTTGAAAAATCTCTCCTCCTACATGGGCCTCAGCGGAGGACCTCTGCCTAAGTTTTAGTTGGCTAATGCAAGCTAAGATGAAGTCCATGCAGACAGTTTATCTTGAATCAAAGCTGTCTAAAACCCATGTTCTTCTGCTGTTTCTAACCGGTGGACTGACCCAAAAGCTGCACTGGACAAAATACAGAGGGAGGATATCCAGAGTACAAGAAGATTCAAGGGGAACCAAATACGGAAAATGCATTATGTGATGCTTAAGTGAAGAACCAAAGGTGTGGACAGAGAGAGGTCAGGAGAATGGGGGAAGGTGAGGAAAACCCCATGCAGCATTAGAGACTTGGGGCAGAGTGGCTGGGAAATGGTTCAGTGGGAAAGGACTTGGGGGGTGTTGGTTGACAGCCAGCTGAACATGAGCCATCAGTGTGCCCAGGTGGTCAAGAAGGCCAATGGCCTTCATCAAAAATAACGTGGCCAGCTGGACCAGAGCAGTGATTGTCCCACTATGCTCAGCAGAGGTGAAGGCACACGTCAGGTCCTGTGTCCTGTTTTGGGTTCCTCTCTAAAAGAAAGACACTGAGGTGCTGGAGAGAGCCTAGAGAAGGGCAACAGAGCTAGGGAAAGGTCTGGAAAGCAAGTCCAGTGAGGAGCTGCCAGGTAGCTGGGATTGTTTAGTGTGAAGAAAAGGAGGTTCCAAGAACACCTTCTCACCCTCCATAAGTATCTGAAAGAAGGCTGTAGCCAGATGAGAGGCAGCCTCTTCTCCCAGGCAACCACTGGCAACAGAAGAGGAAATGGCCTCAAGCTGCATGAGGGGAGGTTCAGGTTGGACTTCAGGGGGAAACACTTTACAGAAAGAGTTATTAAACACTGGAATGAATTGCCCAGAGAGGTGGTGGGATCATCATCCCTGGAGGTGTTCAAGGAACAACTGGATGTGACACTTAGTTCCATTGTCTAGCCAACAAGGTGGTGGTCAGTGCAAGATTGGACTAGATCTTAGAGGTCTTTTCCAACCCAAGTGATTTTGTGCATTAAAATACAGGGAAAATAAGATTAACAGGACAGAAACAGACAGATGGTCAGCACCCCTACCTATCTCAATCCTGCACTTAATCACTGCAGACTATCCTACATTATTATTAAATTAAATCTCTTTCTTCTGTGTGAACATTGATAAACTCCAAGATGGACAAGCCAGATAGCAGGACAGGAGGTCTGAATATGTGTAACCAAGGTGTCAGCATCTGGCCAGACTCAATTTCCAAAACTAGCTACTAGAGAAATGGGAATGTGTGTGTATTTCAAGACTTCATTCCTTACCAGCTGAAGAGAATATGATTGTAGTTTCCATGTCGGTATGACGTGATTTTAGATGTGCTCATGGGGATACCAGTAAAGACACTGCTCTCTGTGCTGATCTCTGCAGCCAGCTGTGTGTATATCATGTATTTTGTGTGTGCATGCACAAGTGCACATGTGCACCTCTTGGAATTTGTGTATTCACTGGATTTGAGGAGAGGGAACCACAGTGGTCTCACACCTACTGGGCTGGAAAAGGAGGAATGTTGCTGGATCCCATGGCCAGCCACCTTCTGACACTGTACTGAATTGCCACTGCTCTCAAGTCTTTTCTCTGGTTGATAACCCAACCCTTCTATGATTCTGTTGTTTTCACTGAAATGGCAGGGATCTGTGCTTTGAATAATTTCTATGTATAAGAAATCATTTGCATTTTATCCCAGGAGCATCCCATTGATCCCACAAATGCACACTGATCATTAGAAAACTCTGGGGTGGAGCTTCATCTGGCATGAACTTGAAACGGAACTTCAGATTAGGATTCAATCCACATATGTTTTTACCTCATTATTTTATCATGTGTTAAGTTCTCTAAGATCAAAAACTTAAACTGCACAGAATGAGGCAATTTGAGGTTTGCATTTCTGATGCTGTTTGAGCAAGAGCCATCTTTAACCAAGACCAGTTGTGAGAATATGTGCTAACACCATCCAAAGGGTGTGTCTCAACTCTCTTGACACTATTTCCCTTCTATGTTTGGAGCCAGTTTTTATAAATTTAGCATATGTAAATTCCTCTGGTGTGCTGCTGCCAAGCATGTACATGCAAAGATCAATTTTTCCCATGAGCACAGATTATTTGCATGCATATGTTACATATATGTACACATGCAGCTGTGTAGGATCAATTTAGAATCAAAGTCAGGGTTGCAGTGGACACCTCCAAAAAACACAAACACAAAAAATAAACCAAAGGAAAAGCTCCATCTTGTATCAGGCACAGCTCTCCAACAGGCTACAGAGCAAACAACTCTCACATCTAGCCTGGCTATAGGCTACTGTCCTCCTACAAGCTTCAAACTTGTTATTTTACTTCACTCAGATGATTCTCATTATAACTGGGATGAGTGCTGAGTTAAAAAGTCAGTGTATGAATCATTTCATCAACTCAGTTGTCTGGAATTTTGCTTTTCCATGCATTTCCTCGTTGCTACACAGATCACCAGTGTAAAACACGTTGTAGCTGCATCAAATTTCCTTTTGCTCTTTTAACCCTACAATTGCTTGTGAGCAGATATGTATTTGCTGCTATCCAGCTTCCTAACCACTGATGATCTGTGCCTTCACTGCTTGCCTCATAGAAGTCACAAAGAGTTACAAATATTTACATTGGGGTTAAATCCAAGGGGGAATCTCTTTATCCAGCTTCTGGGATAAAGCCTCTGCATTGAGTGCCTGTGTTCTGCTCAGAAAAAAAAAAAAAAAAAAAAAAAAAAAAAAAAAAAAAAAAAAAAGACAACCCAGATGTTCAGTTTAAGCCTAATTTAAGCCATGCCATTGCTCCATGCACCATCAGATCCTGTCCATCTTTCCATACATGGAGGTGGCACCAGAGCACTGCATCTTTTTCCATAGCCATCACCCATGGCACCTCCTCCCACCACACTGGAGCAGAATGAGGGTTGTTTCCACCAGCTTTTAACTTTGCCAGAGGAAGGATGTGCATGTAAGTGGCTCTGAGCACTAGTCATAGGAGAGGCTTCTGCTTCCTTACAGATTTACTCAGAGAACAAAAAAGAACTTTTCCCTGCTATTAACATTTACTGTCCATGTGACACACTCCTTCTTTTAGCTGTTTATTTGAACTATATTTCTTGGCCTTATAATAGCTATAGTACAGTCCAGTGTGTTATACATCACCACTTTACCTTTCCCTCTTACTATCTCAACACTGCACCATTGATATTTTCTACCTATAGTCACTTTGCACAGTACTGTACTAGATATCCCATTGTCCCAGATCTGTCTAGGTCCACCTATCAGCCTCCATTCCTGTATATTAGACCTTGCCTTTTTCAGTAAAAGACTATTTTTCACTGATTCTCTTCAGTGGAATGCATTTTTTCCAGTTACAAAATCCAAAACACATCTCACAATCTTTCCCCTTGAAGCCAGTAGTAATCTGAAAGTACAGGACTACAGCAAATTTTATAATTTCAGGGTGGGGAGTACAGAAATGGTTTTTCCTTGGTTTGTTTTTAATCTTATAAAAAACTGTACTCATGTTTTCAAAGTAATGCCCCCCTACTTTTTCATTACTATCTTGTATCTCCATCAGTCCGTACATTCAGAAACTGCTTAAGTTTCAGTTCATAGCAATTATTTAGAGAACTAGCATATTTGAATTCCTGTATTGTGGAAACACTAACCTCAGCTTGAAGTTATGAAATATTTGATGAATGTTTTAAAATTGGACAGAGAGAAGCACTTCCTACACTTTTATCCAACAGCTGATTTAAAAAAATCAGAACAGGATATATGAATTTAGCAGCACCTCTACCTTAATCTCTAAGATGACTCAACTAAATAGATTAATCATTAATGGACATTAAGAAAAGTTTAAAAGCTTGGCAGGAAAAACTGTCAGTCTTGTGCTTTCATTTTCCAACGCCAGCTGTGATTTTGGGGAAAGAAGAGAGAAGACAAGTTGGGCTGCTTTTGATCACCATCTAGTGCATGAATTAAAGAACTGCACGGGTTTAAGGACTGGCTGACTGATGTAAAGTTAAGCAGCAGCAGGATTAACAATTCTTTTTATCATTTATAGAAGACCTCAAACAGGCTTAGTGAACTTGAAAAGGCAGGAATTTCCAGATGCCCCCAGCTGCCTGATGAAAGTCAGATGTTTCATGAAAATACTGTTCTCTAGTAGTCTTGACTGCGACAGTCTAGGGATACAAAGAAAGCAAGACCTGCATAGTGAAATAGTGTCTTTTTCAGTCCAACTTACTTAGTGAGAAGGAGCAATAGTTTCAAGCAAGGAGTCCTTTCACCAAGCTTCTTCCATGTGTTTAAATGCTACATTCATTTCATTGTTCTCTGATTTTTTGTCAAGTCAGAAACACTATTTGCAAAATTCTTCACTTACAAAAATTAACTGTGTGCATTGTTATAACTAAAGCCCACATTCTGATTGTGCTTCAACATTTATCCATGCAATGGGGACTTCAAGGCTGGTAAATCAGTAGGACAGAGCAAGACTATCAGTACCACTGGGGATAACAGCTTTAGGTGTTGACCATTGCAGATGACTGAAGGCAACGTGGACTACGATTTTCAACAGTACTGGCCAACCAAGGCAACTTCTTGGATAACAGACTGCTTTTCAGAAACCATACTGTGGCTCCACCCAGAGAAACTCAGTATCTTCACCCTCAGGAACTTACTTTAAAAGACCAAAACAAAACAGAAAAGATGTCTTTACTAAAACAGGCTTATACCTTCAATAATAAATATTGATACTGTGAATTTCCATCAAAGATTAGTTTCAGGAGACACTGGGAAGAAAATTTTGCCAGTAGACAGCAGAAGAGCCTTCTTTTTAAGGGAAAAAATGCTTCCTTCCTCCCATTTCTTACGAGGCCAGGTGAGGGAGCAAAGACTTCAACACCATGACTTAACAGTAGCCTATAGTCACTCTTACACAGTATCTACTTATGCTAATAACCTCAATATAGCAACAAGCCAGAAATAATGGCTATAGGTATCCCTTCACATCTGAAATTCAGACCATCAGCTGAACTCTCAGGGAAAAAAAAAATTTAAAAAAAATATTAACTGCTCAAATATTACTATGTTCAGACTCCAAACAGGACACTCAAATGCCTAGGAAGAACAGTAAAATCCTTACAAGTTTCATATTTTCTTTGACACTGATCTCTTGATGATAATTTTTCAATTCATCTTATTCAAGGTAACTTTTTTAGTCTAAACCTTGCAAATCGATATGTAACTTTAAACAAAGGATTGAAAGGGAGGGGAAAAAAAAGAAAAAGAAAAAAAAATAAAAGAAGAAGGAAAAAAAGCTCAGGCTGCCGGGAAAGTAGGATAAAATTCATGCTTGCCAGTTTATTCTTTAACAGATAATGCCTTCAAAATAGAGCTGGTAGTACTACTGAGGAAATTATGCTGATTTAAGAAGTGGAAGAAGTTTCTTGCCCTTCTCAGACACAGGGTTTTTCCCCGTGACTGCACCAGAGAGACATTAACAGCCTGAGCACTAATTAGCAGTGCAGGGCATTGCTGTCGTTCTGGTGCCCCCCGATGGACACCTGGCTCCACTACTACCTGCGGCTGCAAATCCTCTTGGAAAAGCCGAGCTCCAGAGGTGACCCCCAGCTGCACCTGTAGCTCTTCAGCCGGCTGGACCCGAGCGCTGAGCCCTGACACAGCTACGGACACAGCAGGATTCCCATCCCTGGGATCCAGAGCAGGTCCTCCAGCCAGGTCCTAACCACTGTCCCTAACCACTTCCAGCAGAGCACTTGGGCAGCTTCAGCAGCGAGACCTCCTGTCAACACAACTGCCTCACAGCTGTTGTTGATTGTGAAAAACAACCTGAGTCACAAGCACAAACGCTTCACGGGATGGTTTGTGTTGACCTTTCAAGGTCATCTGGTCCTACAACCTTGCAACAAGCAGGGAAACCACCAACAATGTCAAGGTCCTTCAAAGCCCCATTCAGCCTGACCCTGAATCTTTCCAGGGATGGGGTATCTGTAGGAATCTACATTTTATTAATCAAACTGAGGCATCATTCAAGCAGTTAAGACACCCAGCACTGGACACACAGCACTGGCCTTGTCTTACCCTCCTTCCCCAGCAGTAATCACATCCTGTTACCACACATCAACCCATCACATCCACAGATTCTAATTCATACAACCATCAGTTTTGCACACACCCTGTCCCAACTCACCAGCAGGGTGGTGCAGACCCAGTATGATATATCTTCATTTCCAACCATATTGTGGCCCAAGGAAATTACTTACTGGTCTATAAATCAACACTTCCCCCTGTGAACTCATCACAACCTGACTATACTCAATGAAGTCTAAGGAAAAGGATGGTCACAATCACAAAGACTGTTTTAAAATAATTAATTTCCAAAAAAACTTCAGGTGGAAAAGATAGATGAAGGCTTAATGATCTTTAAGAAGAGATTAGATGGCCAAAAGCTGCAATCCTTCAATCAAGAAAGAAGACAGCTTTATCTAAAAGCCCATCCCGATTTATTGGCAAAGGGAAGATAGCAAAGCAATATTTAACAAGTTGAAAGAGGGAAGCAGATCAGATAGCAATCAATACAAATGTGACATGATGAAAATTTTTCAGAAGGAAAGGAAAACCTTGATTGACAGGACTAAGGAAAGAAGAAGCAGTTTAGTATGTACATTAGGGATGACTGAAGCCTTATCTGTGGTTATATCATTAAAAAAGCAGGCAAGGCAGAAATGTTCAATAAATTTTATTTTTTTTTTCTGCTGGGAGGGATTCTTACCACAAATCTCATGAGCTTTCCAAGCCATCAGCAGCCATCAGGATATTAAAGATCTACTGAAGAGAAATTATTAGGTCTATAGGCCTGGATGACTAAGATTAAAAACAGCTCACTTAAGCTGTGGAGTTTTTTTTGGATATTGTGGAAATTTCAGAAAACAAGCACTAGTACTAGAAGTGGTAAGGAGATAGACCTAGGGAAATAAGGTTGCTTAAGTCAAGGAGAACCTAAAGTTAAAAAAAGAAAAGCTCATGCTGGATTTAATTTATGAGTTAAAGGGTAAAAATACATAGAAATTCTAAAATTTATAGAAACAGATTCAAAATGCAGGGGTTGGTTTTTTTTTTCAGTTATATTTATATCTTTGCCAAGCACCATTTTTTTGGGTCAGCCCACCTTCATTATTTTGCTGATATTCCAAGTTTCCTTGATGATTTATTTGCACTTAGTGCATTAATAGGAAAGCCTTACACAAGCCATTTAAATGAAAAATAGCAGGAACAATTCACACAGGAGCAGCACAAAAAAATTAGGACCACACAATAGGAATGCAGTAGAACTAAGCAAGATTTGAATAACTAGCATATCTCCCCATGCAGGAAAAACAGAGCATCAATCAAACATTGCTACTAGTGAGGCTCCACAGAGACCAGGATTAACCTTGATGCTGATCCTCACTGTTGGTTTTCTGAAAGTCAATAAATGACAGCTGATAGCATTTGCAAGTGAGAGACTCACAAAGGGAGAAAAAAGAGGAAGACAAGCCATTGCACAGACCTGAACTGCTCAAACTCACTCAAAAGGTAAGTTATGAATGCAGAGAAAAAAAAACAGAGACAGCTCAAAATGGATGACTACCCTAAAAACAGTGACTCTGAAAAGACTGTACAGTCAACAATAAAACAAAATTCATATAAGCTTCCAGGTCAAACATCAGAAGCCAAAAATCCTTCCTGGCAAGCAACTGACTCCTCTGCAAATGTTTTCACTCTACACCCAAGCCAAAATCAGTTTTTAAAAGTTCTGTCAAGAGGCAGAGTAGAAAATTTTGTAATTAGGTCATTTATGTGAATGCTTTAAAACAGTCAAGACTGCTCCTAAACAAAGATTCCCAGATCATAGGACCACTGGTTTATCTGGGATGTCAGTTTGTTTTCCATAGGCCAGTGGGAACAATAACCCAAACCACCCAAAATGTCTTGACAATTTATTTTGTTCTCCAATTAGTAATTTATAAACACAAGAAAACTTTTCATTTCAGCATTCATTGTGTGTGTGTATATATATATGTATGTATGTATGTATGTATTACAGAGCCTCCCAAAGAAATATAGTAGAAGAAAAAATGTAGTATGATCCACAATTTTATAAGCAAATGCACAGGCATTAGGGAGACAATTTTATCCACACACAGAAGTGGAAACACAGGTGCTGACAAACACAGGTGCCGGCAAGCAATACATAGCTCAGATGTTTGTTGGGCTTTACAATAATGAAAAATGCGAGGGATGATGATGACAGCCACAGAAATAACTAATGTCTAATGAAGACCTAAAGATATGAACCTATTTAGTTTATAAATAGAAGAATGAGTGGTGAGTTGATGATAACTTACTAGCAAAAGGGAAAAACACATTAGAGGAGGCTATTTTAGTGTGGAAAAGCCTTTTTTCACCACCATTTTGTACAGGAAGGGTAATTAGCTATTGAAAGGAGGTGCCAAAGAAAGTGTTAGTTTTACCATTCCTTAATGTATTCCAGTCAAAACAGACTCCTTTCTAGAATATCTGCTTATACAAAAGTCACTTGTTTACCCAGAGAAGAGTCCCCAAAATACAGAGCTGGCCAAGTAGATAATGGGAGTACCCTAAAACAACCTCTAAACAGTTCTTTGATCGAATATTTGTGAACTGTGTTTGAATTATGATTGTAATTCTTTTTCAGAGATGCTGCATTTTTCTAATTGCCCACATCCTTTGAAACTCCACTGATATGCGAGTTCCCCACTTATGCCTGATATATCAAACACTGTGAAGTATTTCCCCAGATAGGCTCAGCAAGTGTTGAAATTGTCACCCATGTTTCAGACTACAGTGGAAGTTTACTTTTCCTCTGAGGCAAAATAAAGACTTACTCTGTTCAGCAGCTGCTCTATTCTGGCTGGTAAAGCAGAAAAAATATCTTATTTTCCATCAAACACATAGTAACTCACGTTGTAGCAGTCCATTAATTAAGGGTGAAACTCGAAGATTTTATTTTCCTTCTGTCCAACTCACTACAAAATGACCCCAAAAAATCACTACGTTATTTATCTCATGATCACTATTATTGCACTAAGGTCAATTCATTGCTGTTATTTATTAAACGTGTCAAACCCAACAGAATGCAGGGAGACACTTGTTTCATTCAGAAACCACAGCAGGTACCAGCTGGCAGGGCAGGTACCCCCACCAATACCACCAGAAAGATTTGTAACCAGAAGGAACTTTATTGAGTAGTGCAGAAATGGTTCATTTGAAAAACCACCACCAGCAGACCACACTACTACTCACTGTTCATTCATCCACGTGCAACTTCTGATATTCAAGCACCTTTATATCTAAAGCACGCAGAGAAGGTTGTGTTACCACATCCTTGCAGAGGGAAAGGCAGCACATAAGCAAGTGCCAAGAAATGGTGCCTTCCATTCCACATTGCAGTTTAACTAGTGCAAAAGCAAGACAAATCATGCATTAACAATTAAACAACTGCTAAGAATGATTTTTTGCTTGGCCATGTTCCTTACATTCACTCTCAGTGAGATTCATCCTATGCACAGGAGGATATGCTGTAGGATATGCTGTTATCCTACACATACCCTTCAGCATTGAAACACCAATTATTAGTGAGATAAATTAATATATATAACCATCATAAAGGAATATATATGGCCATCATGTTTCAAGCCAGTGGCTCTGGTGGGCAGTTCCCTAGTGCACCCTAAAATGTTCACTGCAAACGCTCACCTAAAAATCACCCCAGTCATTGATCCCATTCAGTTCAAACTCCCTCTGTAAAACAGATCCTCTTAGCTGCATACTAAAATCCTCCCAGGGCCAGGGAGCCACAGCTTGGGCAGCTGCAGGAAAGCAGCTCTAGGCACACCTTACAGGCACAAGGTGAAACAATGCAGTGAGAACAGGATGGTGCTCGAGGAGCACCATTAAACACCGTGAGAGGGGGCTGACCTGGGCTGCACGGCTGCCTCGCTGCCCCAAACCCGAGGGCTCCAGATCAACCAGCACAGCCTGCACCAGCCCAGTCCTGCCACAGTCACACAGTGCAGCCCTGGCACACCACCCCTGTAATACTCAGTCAAGAAAAGGTCAAGGATCTCAATCTTCCCAGGATTCCTACAGTTTCATTCCAAGCCTTTTGCTCTGTCAGGGTGCTGCAAAAGTCAACCTTCCTTCTACCGCATTTAAATAGGAAAAGAATTTATCCCTTGTGCAAACCACAGAGCAGCAAGTCCAAAAAACCCTTCTGTTACTGCCTTTTTTCTGAGTCAAAACTGTACCTCCTCCCCATACCCACACAATACCACCTGTGCAGCTTCAAGCTTGCAAATTATTGCTTTCCCATCACCAGGAGACCAGTTAGGATCCTTCAGAGAGCCCCTGCGGCTTCTCATATGAAAGGAGTAAATTCAGAGCTGGCAGACAGATAGATCAGCTTCACAGACCCAGAGAACATGTTCAGTGCTCCTGAGGGACCATTCTGCAGACACCCAGGACAGAGATGAGATAGCCATGAGTCAAGTGTACTGGAGATACTCTGAAATGCTAATGTCTCTCAAGGACTGTTTTTCTCATTTGCAGAAAATTAGAAGGTGGAAGGGGCAGAAAAGGGAGTTTATTGTTCCCCTGAACATCAGATAAAATAATTAAAGTTAGTGCATTAAAATATTATTACAATTTGTTATAAAAAAATAGATTATAGGGCTTTTATTCAGGTAAAAACTTAGCAAAGAATGAAGCTTTTAGGGACCTCAGCACTCCAGTACTTAGACATTCCCAGAATGCTTCAATTATTGAGTTTCCCTCTGATATATACTGGGTTTCATTTTGATCCACAGGCTATTAAACATGATCTATGATACTTTCAGAAAAGCACTAGTTTGGAGTTCAACCTGTAACTCGAACTTTTTTTTCTTCTATCATTGGTTATTAATGTGCATGCAGCACCGAGAGAGCAGAATGAAGGGGTGCACAGATACTCAGGAGCAAAGCGCTGCTTTAGGAGAACAAAGTCCATAAGGTCAGACAGAACAAACTGTGCTGAGTGTTTTCAAGCTCTGCTTTCTTGCTAAAAGCAGCTCTCTTCACAGAGAGGCACAAAAGGCCACTTAAAATATTAGCCAATATGTTCTAACTCCAAAATGAGGCAAAGGAAGTGTAATTAGTCCCATTTAAGCAGAGGAAAATACATGCTGATTGGGCAAACAAGTGCTATGTACTCAGGAATCTGAATGCAATTTTTCATTGTCAGGGTGACCAAACACCTGCTCAGGGAGGTTATGGAGTGTCTCATCTTTGGAGATACTCAAAATTCACCTGGACATTGTCCTGGACAACCAACTCTAGGTTTCCCTGCTTAAGCAGGGAGCCCAAAGACCTGTAATGCTCCCTTCAAACATCAGCTGTTCTGTGATTCCTTTTACAATTTTTTTTTACAATGGAGTTACTTGAGTAAGACTGTATGTTTATTCCATCCTTTCCCTTTCAAAAATAGTTTTCTTTTATATAATTCCAGGGGGTAAATACACACCCCTGTCCACATGTATGCATAGGAACACACATGCATTTACATTGAAACACTGCATATGGACAGTTCTGAAGAGTGTCACAGTGTTGTATTACAAAATACGATTTTTTTGTCATTTCTATAGCAGTAATGAACAAAAATGCAATATTGTTCTGTGGGGCAGCAAGAATCCAAGTAAGAAGTACTTATTTTTGTTATGCTACTGGAAAATGATGAAAGGTACAAACAAGGATGACATTGAAGCACCCTTAATGCAAACAAAGAGAGACAATAAACTCTTACATTCATTACAAATTCCCTTTTGATTTCTATACTCGGAAAATAGTTTAATATTTGCTTTTAAAAAAATGTCACAGTTGACATAGTTTTCAGATTAGCTTTTTCTGCCCAAATACAGAGAAAACAATTTTCTGAGGCATGTTGCCAAGTGTTTGCTTAATTTCTATGAACTGCACCACTTTCACGTAGTCCCCCCAAACATTCACCTTTCTGGAACAGAAATGGGGTTGTTTTACCCTCTTGGTCTTTCCACAGTTTAAGAGACACATAACAACGGGTGCAAAGCATCTGCTGCTCTGGGTAACAGGTTGTATCTATTTGAAAGCCATACAAATTAAAAAGTACTGTCTTTGTTCACACAGAAATAGCAAGGAGCTCTTATTCAGTGCTTAAGTGCCCTTTAGTCAATTGAGTCAGTGCAATAAAGCAGAGAATGCAGTTCCACTGAATCCCCACTGCCTCTGTTGACCTATCAGTTACAAAATAAGACTTTTTAGAATCTTCCTGTATACAAACAGAAAACTCCTTATATGTGAAGCTTTTACCAATGCAAAGATTTGAAAATAGGTTATTTTCTATATCTGAACAGAAAGGTAGAATGACCCTCAGGTCTAAGGAGGTAGCACGCACAAATTTTAAGATATCAGACAAGTGGAACCCAAGCTTTCCCTGTAAGAAAGGAGTACACCTACACAAAATATATGCCTCCACCATAGGTGATTTGCTTTGGTCCTGAAAGAACAGTCATGTCAACTGTTCCTTTTTAACCTGAAGTACTATATTTAGCCTGTGGCCATATGGCTCCTAGCACCTGAGCCAGCTAAGGTATCATCACAGAGCATTACATACTATGGTGGAAACACACCTTGCAGTCATCTCCCTGGAAGGATTGGTCCTTTACTTTGAATCCATGGTCTCTTGTGATTTTATTTCCTGACAATATTGCTCTCCAGTTTGCCTATCGCCCTCAGCTTCATTTCATGCCATTATGTGTATTACCACATGGAGAAATTATTGGACCTTCCATTATCCTTAAAAGGATTTCAAGCAAGAAAAGACTAGTGTGAAACCTACTTCATCTCTGGAGATCTGAGCAATCTCGCTCTGCAGGTGGCTTGGGGAAGATGAAATCCTTGTTCAGCTTGAATGCAACATATGGAGCTGCAGCAGACTCCCTCCCTCCAGCTTTGATCGTTTCAGTAGGCTGAACACCAGGGATCAATAGACCTCAGTCCCCAGTGTGCCTTGAACACGCACAGCTCAATGGTAAGTCTCTGACAAAAGTTGCCCTGCTCTCTCATCTAGTAAACCATTCAGCATCAAAATCATTGGGGTTTCTTCTCTTTTTTTTTTTTCCTAAGAACTGAAGTGTAGTTTAAGCAGCTGTCCAGAAGTGCTTTTAAAGCAGAGTTGTTTCGCTGCCAGATATGTTATTTAGCAATGCTGATTGTTGCCTATTTGCATCAATTGAGACAGGTACCTCTGACCTAATATATGTAAAGATTTCTGCATGAATGGGACTGCCTTTAACTGGAGCCCAACTGATACTGCACACCCCTGAAAAGTCAGTCTGGAATAAGGGGCAAAGTAGAAAGCTAGAACAAAAATATCTACAATTGTCATGTCATGAATTACTACAGTATCACTTAGGACTCGTAGAAAGCACAGGCTGGAAGCAGTTCACACCCTTGCCTTGTCTTACTACAAGTAGTAATACTGTAGTTGCAATACAGTCATCAAAAATACCTCTGTTTCTAGCCCTGTACACACACCTGGTATGCCAGACATCCCACGAAATAGCAAGTGTGAGATCAGGTCACTATCACACACCATTATATGAGGCTCAAAGTTAGGCAGCTGGACAACCTCACCAATATGAAATATATACTGAAGTGCCCCAACACCTGGGTCGAGTGCTAAGGTGAAATGGACACTGTCAAGTCCATTGATTCATGCATTGATTCCTACTTCTCCTGATAAAGACTTTCCCAGTGAATTCAGGTCCTTAGACTAATACTATTACTTCAGTAATTGTGCAAGAATAAATATAAAAGAGAATAAAAACATAAATTCCAGCTATAGGCAGCTACACAGTCAGAAATTAAAATATTCTACTTTGAATTAACAAATCTTTTAGAGCATGTTACTTTTGTATTTTTATAACCCAAATCTATGGAGGATACATTTAAAACAAAGTAATGTTAAATACCTTGTTTAATTAACAACTACAGTCACTGTTGTACTGATGAGTTATATAAAACTGCAGAAAAAGACAGATATTAAAAGGGAAAGTGTGCAAATCCCTCATTAATGAGGTACTGAAACACTGCTGTAATTTTTCTCTGCTATTATATTATACTGCACTGTTTCTCCTCATTTATCAAAGCTTAGACCTTTCTTCTTAACAATAACAGTCATTTATATGCAGCCAAACTACAAAAATTTTATTCATCTGCTACTGTATATTATGTGGTATTAGTTGCAAAATAAGAGATGTTGTTACTTTAAAAAATTAATGCTTATTTTATTATTACACTTCTGAGCATCACCTGCTACTGAGGAATGGTCACACTACAACATAAGTCCTGATTATTATCATGTTACTCATTTTGTGGCTTCAGTGCTTGTTGTGCCTCTCTCCCCTTGCCTGCAGCCCTGCCTCCACGGAGCCTCCTGATCTCACCTCTCCTGGAATGCTGCATTTCTGCCCCTCTGGAACACAATACTGAGAATGCAGCTAGGCCTGTTCAGTCAGGAGGAGATTTTGCAACCCTTCTCTCCAGAAGTGTGCAAAATAGAAATCTAAAACAGCACACAGCATGCTGAGGATTTAGTGTTAGGTACTTTTTACCTGTATATATAAATAATGCAGCCAGTCAAGAATCATGGCACTTCTTAGGTTCCCCTTCTGAATAATGAAGTCTTTCCCAAGGGTGCTTCTGACTGCAGGTTGCCTAAGTCATGATCTGGAAGCTGCCTTTCTTGTTGTCCATATTAAAGATGGTGGAAAATCAGCCAATTCCTCAAGTAGTTCCCTGGGTACCTGCCTTGAGTTCTTTAGGGTGAATCTGAATCTTCTGTTGACCTTGATTTCTCTGAGAAATCAAATTTCTTCAAACAGCCTCTTCAGAGGTCCCATCTGACATGCTGAAATGAAAGTTCACCTGCCCCTGCAAGATCTAAAAGAAAGATGGGCAAAGCAATCTCTTCCACCTGTAGATTATTTTTTCTTGAAGTCCACAACAGATTTGAAGGGTGCTTTAGGAGAAAGCAAAGATGTTGAGGTATGGCACTACTGAAGACTAGATAGGCAACATCCACAGCCTTTCCTTCATCACTTAGCTGGCCACCTTGTCGTGGAAGCCAATGATTTGGCCAATCTAACTCCTGTGCAAATCTTACCATTTGTTTTCCTGTCATTTGTTGTGGCTCTCCACCGAAACTTGTGTCAAACTGAGCTAGATGCTAGAGGCAGTAGGCTACTTGCTATCATAAAAGTTACTTATGTAAGGAAAGTTCACAGAAGCCTATCTCTGTCATTACTCTTCAAACACACACATTAAAGTATCATTTAATTGTTTCCTTGTTCAAGCGTAAGAAAAACTCGAAGTGTGGTGCACAGGAATACCAGCAAATCGAATAGCATTTTGCACACAAATCCCAAGTAGAAATACACTTGTAGTGACAGATGTGGGGCCTTTCTTAGGCATAAACCTGATTTCACTGCATTTAATACTGTGGTTATAACTTATGTAGCTTTTCTCTTGTTCTTCCAAAATGCAGAGGACAAACTTTGTTAATATAACCAACTGGAGGTCTTGTTTTCCCTTCCCATTCAAGTCTTGTACCATAATCAGTAGGTATTTTGAATACATAAATACTGCTGAATCTGGTCCTTGATTAGGTTTTTTTTTTTTATTTATACAACAAAGACCACAAGATTCAGGGGTTGCCAAGGCAACACCTCTTCAACCTCCTTACATTTAGGCTTTGATATGAAATCTCTCATTACGCAAATGTATCACTACTCCATTCAGCATGACAGGCTATTTTATAAATATGCCTTCAGATAACAGATACATTCTTCTCTTAAATAGGAGAGAAAGGCTGGAATAAGTTTAACTTTGCCTGAGGTGAAGAGAGAAGGGGCAAAATAGCA
Organism: Phylloscopus trochilus trochilus; assembly: GCA_016584745.2. Classification (NCBI taxonomy): domain Eukaryota; kingdom Metazoa; phylum Chordata; class Aves; order Passeriformes; family Phylloscopidae; genus Phylloscopus; species Phylloscopus trochilus. The sequence continues at coordinate 41,134,549 of WQNJ02000546.1, forward strand.
TTCCAAGCTATACAGGCTTTAGCAGGACATTACTACTTTAATACAACTTTGCACCCTGAGCTTTTTATGACAGTCAATAAATTTTGTATTACTTGGCCAAAAATCCTCAAAAGGAAATGAAGGAAACAAAACAAAACCAAAAAACACCAACTGCACCACACAAGTAGAGTCTGAGACTGAGATGCTAGAATTCTGAGCTACTGAAACTAAAAACTGTGTATAAAAGCTTTACTGAACCACTGGAAATCTAAAACTCCAGCATATGATTTTAGAACTACAAAGCAGGCAAAGTTTAGTAAATCACAAAAGACTTACTAGGAACCAGCTGTCGCTTTTTGAACCTAGATTTTGAGGTCTAAAGTGGTACTTAGAAATAAACCACTAGCCTTCTTTACTGAGCAGTAGAAGTACTCTACCTACAGTTACCTACAGCCAGGCTCCTGCAGGAGGAGGGGTCTGATAAAGACAATTACTTCTACGTTGTCTTTTAGTCTGCAATACTAAAGTCTGAGTTTCAGCAGACTGCAAACTGATCCAGAATGAGCAAGATGTGGCTGGCTGGCTGGGTTAGCAGTAGCATGGCAATAGGAGAGTTCCGTATGTATCCCTCCAAACTCTTCCTTGTGCCCTAGCATCCTCTGTGCTGCCAGGAGGCTTTCCAGAGATGCTATCACCAACCACCAGCTAATTCTACATCTGCAGGCATTTCAGTATAAGCTGGAAAACATGAAAATTGAAATGATATCTGCTTATGTGTTTTCACTTCTTCCCTCACTCCCATTACTGGCTTGTAATTTCTAGTACAGCTTTTCTCACCGTGACCCTGTGACACACCAACCATTCTCAGCAGTAAAAAAAATAAATCCTACGGTGTGTCGCCAAAGGGAAAGGAGCGAAATTCCCACTGGGGGGCGCATACAGCACTAGCAAAGCCATTGCTCCTTCATCCCGACAATTATGTCAGTTCCAGGTCAGAGACAGCAGCCCCCAGCCTGCAATGACAAAATAACACCGCTTACACATACTTCTAGTTGGATCTGCCAGCAACTCCGCAATTACCACAGAGGGTCCGTTTGCATGGTTTCTACAAGAAGAGATCTCTCCTCACTTGTGAGGAATGGCACTGGAAAACACCTGGCACGGCCGGAGCGTTTCTGGGCAATACCTTCTGCTACTGCCTCAGTGCGCTGCTCAGTGCTCAGGGCATGGACTATCTTGGACCATCTAACTGCATCCAAAGCCTTGCTGCACTGTTTATAGAACTAGTTTCACTACACAGCCAACTCCTACTGTAATCCCAAAAGATCAAAGTGGTGTCAGACTGTGGATGTGCACAGAATTCCCAATTTCATGCATAACAGAGGAATGTACCATTCACGCCGTCCTTCACTTCCCCCATCATCGTGTTGTTTTCTCACTCCCTAAATTGTTTAGGTGATGAATCAAATGACCAATTAGTGTTCCAAATTCTTCAGGTTTCTATCACCTTTCTGTTTTGAATGTAGGAGAATCTGAAGAGTGCAAATTTCACACCTGAAGTTGAAGGCTCCAGAATTTAAAGCAAACAAACAGCCTACCCAAAAAAAAAAAAAAAGAAAAAAAAAGAAAAAAAAAAAAAAAAAAGAAAAAAAAAAAAGGTAAGGTTCTGAGAGACACATTCTATGTAGGACAGCAAGAAGGCTGACATCAGAATCAGGTATCACACTACTACGCTACCATCCAGTCAGTCCTGACACATTTCCATATAAAGTGTGCCATGGAAACTGGAGAAGAGCCAGTACAACAGAAAACCTCCAGGGTTATTTTGCACAGGACTATGCAAATTCTTCACAAAGCTGAGGACTTTAGATCTGAACGATTTGCTTATCAACTTTCACCAGCACTAAAACTCATATAACTAGCCTTCGAAGATAGCATGTTATTCTGAACAATATTGCTGAACAAGTAGTTGAATAAAATCAATTACTTGCCTGAGGAATTTTTAAGACATATGTTTCCTTAATTATTGTCAGTTATGCAGGTCAACAAAAAGGAAGATTGATTTCTGGATAAACAGAATAACTGTGATGTTAAAATGCAGTATGAAAAGAGAAATTGTGAATGAAAGTATTTTAATGCTCATTTTAGTGACATTATGGGAGTATTCAGGAACTGCTTACAATCAAGAAACTCTCACAGCCCCATCTGTCCATCAAGAGCACCATGTAACAATCTCTCCAGCCTTAATGCTCTTATCATTTACACCTTGCAGATCAGGATGCATTCCTTCTTGTCCAGCAATATATTTTTATTGATTAATGTAATATAATGACCATGCTGATTCCATCAGCAATGGTAAAACAAATTGATCTTAGCTAAAAAAGTCAAGTCAGTCTTATTTTTTTTCTGACCCAGTGCTGTCATCTCATCTGCTCACTGATACATGTTGTGCTCCAAACTGGCCCTCAGCAGCCAAAAAAAGGACAGTAACCCCAGACCTATCCCTGCAGAGAATCAGGGAGGTGAAATAACATGTTTTCACTGTGAAACAAGCTCACTTCTGTAGTGTCAAACTACTCCCAGCAGCGTCAAAAATAACGCAACTAACAATCATAATTTTTTGTTTCCTCCAGGAGAGAAATTTGTGCCATTTCCTAGGGAGCTTTGGTCTGGTCTGCACTAGATTTTTTTTTTCAGACTTTTGTGGGGAAGAATGAAATAGTTTATGTCTTAGGATTTGGGATTTCTTGGTTTTTCATCAGAGGACATATAAGAATCGAGAAAATGTCACCTTGCCCATGAAAAGAGTGGTTGAGATCTGCAGCAGTGGTCAGTTCTTGGAAGAAATTGCATGCAAGTTTCTTTCCCTCCAAGTTCTTTTCCCAAAAACCCTGGCTAGGAAATTTGTATTTCCAGCATCAATCTACCTACACTGGTACATAAAATAAAGGCAGGTAGAGTAACAGAGCAAAGAACCAGTAAGTTACACTCCATAAGCCACTCAAATATACGTGTTCAAAGCCATTTGTTGTGCCTCATCCCTTCACTCCTTGGTCCCATCTGTAGCCACATAAATCAAACAGTGACAGTTGCAGCATTGTTCCTTCTATGCCTTCCAGTTGCTAGTTCCCAAATCCACACTCCTCCATGAGTAGATGAGCTGTTACACAGCTCTATATAAATACATACATACATACCTACATACACGTATATATATACATATATATGTATACACATATTCATATATAAGCCCTCCACTCTAGGGAGAGGATGGGAAGCCCCAAACAAAAGGAACATGACTTTGTAAAAGTATGGTAAATGCCAAGCCCTTGCATCCATACTGGATTCATGGATCTCTACTACAAAAGTGTACTTCCCAAAACAATACAGGTGGGGTTAAGGAAGATCTTTCTCCCAAAGACACCAGCCTCCAGCAAAAACTGAAAGCAGTTCCTGTGAAAACTGCTAAAACGAGAACAGATGTTACAGGAAGCATGTATATAAACTATGTGAGCTTGTTTGCTTGTTTACATAGTATGCAGATAATATACACATCTATGTTCTAGTTTAAATTTCTAGTAGCAAATCCTATGAAAAAACAAACACAGAACACCAAAGCTCTTCCAGAGATGAGCAAAATTGAATTAAATTCAATTCCTCACAGAATAACTTATTCAGTAAAACACAATACCACAATGTCTAGTGGTTTCTTAATTAAGTCTTAATTATTGATTTTCCACTAATAAATTCAAAATTTTGCTGCTGCCTTTTTTTTTTCCCAAGATGTTCATGATTTTCTATCAGGATGGCAAAGAGTTACTAAAACACTCATCTGTGAAGTTTTTCCCACAGTCTTTTCCCATTATGTTCCTGTTGTCATTTATGTCAAACATCAGAAATATATTCTTAGGCACTTCCTTATTTGCATTATCATAGATTATCACAGATAATGCAAGCCAAGTTCCAAAGACAGCACTAAGTATATGAAACAGGTAATAAATAATCTGTCTAGACAAGAGATGCACCAACACTTTTCTCTCAGTTCTGCCAGCTGCTAACAGCTTGGATAACAAGCTGAATATTTGTTAATGCTTACACCTCTTACATTAAAAAAAAAATAATTAGATCAGTCTAAACCAAGAAAAAGCTTTGACATTCTTATCTGGCACACAGATAAATCAGTAAGCCTCAAGCAGCATGTGACACTCACCTGATGCAGCTTCTGCCAAAATTCAGGTCCATCCTCCATTTTTCTTAAGCTCGGTGGAATGTACCAAAAGCAGACGTTTGCATACTCCGGCTAAACAAGAGAACAAGTGACTGGGTGTAAGATGCAAGAGATGTGACAGAGATACATATGACAGCTTTTCAAAGAGTTCTGCTTTATTTTTGGGGGGGGTGGGGGGGGTTGAATTTATATCCTTTCCTTTAAAGCTTGCTTTTCCAAGCCACCTTTTCTTTCCTTTTTTTTTTTTTTTTTTTTTTTTTTTTTTTTTTTTTTTTTAAACTAGAAACAATTTTTTATACCATCCATTCCTCTTCTTGCTTGTTAGGGGCTCCTTTTTAATTTCTTCTTCCTATATCCATCTTTAACTCTGTTTTACTCAGTAAAAAACTTTGGCTAGAAAAAGTATGAGATACAGAAAGGTAACTTCCAGAATTCATACTTGAAGCAACTTTAAAGAATACATTTTCTTCTTAGTGCTTTGGGGTTTTTAAATGGAAATTTCCAAGGATACCTTTTATACAAAATACAAAAACTCAGTTTTTTGTGACCATTTAACACTTGCACACCTTGTCACTTTTCTTACTGAGCAATGCCAATCTCCTCTCATATCACAGAGCACACTATACAGCACTGGAGTTAATGCTGAATTTCTCAATTTCCACATTTTATAAGAATCTCAAGACCCCTTGCAGGGTGTGCACAATATCCTGAATGTATCTTGTCTAATATCTAAGCAGGCCTTTTGAGCAAAGACAGACTCCATGTCTGCTTTTCTCCAGGGAAATTTTGCCTTTAAACTCAGCAGAGTTAGCTTCAAGTCTCCCAGCAGACGTGGCTGTTCACCATGCATTATAAAATAAGTCAATTCATGCTTATGAGGTTTCTGTATCATCTATGATTGAGAAAATGCTCTCAGCAGGCCAGTCCAAAGTCTCTATATGTTTCCTGCTCATTTGGAACTTTTTTTTACCTGCATAGAGAACAATAATATGAAAAATATATACACCTTCTGATCCCATCCCACACAACCCATAAATCACTAAGTCAATCTTGACCTCTACTAATTGCAGCACAGCATTCAGATGCCATCTAGATTATAATATGGATTATGATATTTTGGATTGTGAACTCACACACCCCACTCCTCTCCTACATGCTATCCTCACCAGCATTAGCTGAAAGAAAAAAAACACTGTTAAAAGGAAGCTTGGTAGCTGAGTCACACCATCTCTTTGCCCCACTGTGGATGTGACTGCTATTATAATCCCAGGCAGCCTCCTGAATGAGGAGAGCCCACCAGCTGAGACATGTTCTTCCATGAAAAGCCACTGAGAGCTGCTCATATAATTTTCCACTTCACTTCAAAGAATGCATTAAATACAATTTAATCATCAAGAAGGATATCATTGTCAGCAGGAACTGAGCTGCAAACCTGCCATGTGCTGCCGCTGAATGGATTAAAGATCAGTTCTTAAAGTCCCATTTCTTTCCCCAAAGAGCTTGCTTTGAGTACACATGTAAACACAGACCCTGAAAAGGCAGCGCCTTCCCCATAAGAACAAGCACTAGCTCAGTGTTACAGGGTTTATTGCAAAACTATCTAAAATCAGATGGCAGGAGCAGACAGATGGCATGTATTACCATATTGCCATTGCCTATATTGCCTTCTTGATTATCTCAGTTTCCTTTCACACATCAAATACATCATCACCCTCTGAAAATGCCATTCATCTAGAAAACTACCCCCAGCCATGCTTCACACTCTATTTCTGGTTATCTTGTCGCAGGTCTTTTCCAAGCAGGTAAGCAATTATACCACAGAAGAGATCAAGATGACTCAACCACAAGTGGCATTTCCAGGCTGTAGAGCAGTTCTCATTACAGGTTTTTCCTCCCTGCATGTATCAGAGGATCATCTTCCTAAGATTCTTGTCTGAAGCCCATCTTCCCTTCAGAGGCCTTGCACAGCTGGACCTCGCTGCCTCATAGCAGCTTTTTTTTGAATTCTCATTGCTTATCCCCCTGCACTCCTGAAAACTTTCTTAACCCTTTCAACTTCTCAACTCATAGAACTCAAGAAGCTCAACTTCTTTCTCATAGTACATACTACGAAACTCCCTTCAAACCCACTTTAAATCCAGGTGTCCCATTCCTGCAGGAGCTGCACAACAGTCTCTGCTCTTACCAAGAGCTTTCAAACCTACAGCAGATCTGGGCTCTCTGCTAAGGTCTACAATAAAAAGAAATGAACAGCTTTTAACAGACTTGCCACTTCACTAACCCCATTCTGTGCTGCTGGCCTAAAATTCTTCAACTGGTCAGCAGTTTTCAAAGTTAAAGAGAAAAGTTTACATTGTATGAAGAGTAAAAAATATTTTTTCACATTTTTTATTTTGTCTAGCCTAACCTGGAATGCTCATGGTGACACTTACTCCATTTCCCATCCTCCTCTATGTACGCTATTCTACCTGATCCCACATACCAGCCTGTCTTTCATACAAGTATATTTCCAACAATTCAAAAAGTTTTTATTAAAATGACAGGTCTTTGCAACACCCTCAGATATCAGCCTTATTAACCAAAAAGCTGAGGACAGATGGAAAAACAGTACTTAAGCTCCATTCCCTTCACTCACTCTCCCCCAAGCAAGATCACCAAACTGACAGCTGACAGGTTTAGTAAAACAAGTGAAGCACACAACTTTGGGGTAGTTTTTAGGAAGATGGGGGTCAAAATACAACTAGGGAGAAAATATGGACTTTAAAAATGAAAAGATCATTTTAGGATGAAACTATTTTTCCATCCAGCCCACAGTCTTATCTGTAGGTCTGGCAAGCATTGCTTTTTTTACAGCCAGCCTCTTTGCTCTCACAGAAAAGTGCTCCAACTTCAGCCCCTGAGGCAATACAGGACCAGAAGCTAGGAAATTAGGTAGAATGATGGCAGGGAACACAGGACATGTTATGTGTGTTCAATCCTATCTGTGGGTCTCCAGTACATAAACTTACTAGATTAGATACCTTAAATACAAATTGGTAATTGACTAAAAAGAACAGAATCAGACAATGGACACTTCCTAACAATATCAACAACAGTTCAGTTCTGTTTTCACTTACCTCCAAAAGAAGCTGGAATCCCTCTCTTTTTTTAATTTCCTCCACTAGATATCTGTAATTAAAAAATCAAGGGTTTAAAGCACAGAACAAAACAATACACACAGACAACAGCAAAAAAAAAAAGGGTCTTAAACATGTATTTCTTTTTCCTTTTTTTTCCTCTTCCACACTAAGAAAACAACAGAGTTAAACCTCATTTCTACCTGCTGTGAAAATGCAATAGCTATCAGTTCCTAGAAACAAAAGAAGGCCACAGCCAGCCAAGGAGCACTGAGGAGAAGCCAAATTCTGTCCTCAGGCACAGATTTTCAGCAGAGCCACATGGTGCAAATTGATCCTATTTGCATCAGGTGGTGAACTTTCCCAATGCAAATTAATACCTCCATCCCTTGTTCTCAAGGGCCAATGCTGGGCTGCCGTGCTATTTCACGGTCACTCTGACACTTCCTGCATTCTACCATCACCAGGATCTCTTAGCTTAGCCCAGAACTTAAAAATTTTTTTGAACATACTTCAAGCTCAGAAATTTTCCCAGTACTGCCCACATTCCACACTGTCCACAGTGCAACTTTCCATTCAGTGGGCCACTTCTTATGTACAACAATCACTGGAGCTCCTACACTAGCAGTGGAATAAAATGGGAACTTCTTTTCTTTTCTTTCTCACCTGTCATGCGTGAAAAACACAGAAGCCTTCAATGAAAAGACGGTTTTGAATTGAAATTTTGCATACAAACAGCTTCAATTTACAGAAATTTCTAAAACATGACTGTAACTTTGTCATGGCACATACCACACAGGAATTCCAAAGCAAAGAGGACATAAATGGGAATTTGCTCTTTCTTCTCCCCCCCTCAAAGCCTTAAGAAGAAAAATTTCAACAAATTCACTGCAAATTTACCCTGCTTTTCCATTCCAACATAACTTCAGTTTTCTACATGAAGATATTGCTGTCTAACATTAATAAACCTGAGACGGTTAAACTACTGATTGTGCACAAATCTGTTCTTTTCTTGCATTCACTGTTCGGCTTTTTCCTGTCTGAAGCTGCAGTACTGGTCATCACACTAATAATTCTATTCCGTGAGAAAGAGAAATATTGTGAAAATAACCTCCCTTGGTCCTACCCACACGCCTGAAACTTGCCCCCAGCAGGGGCACCTCTAGCACAGTATCTCTGCAATGCCTTCTCTCAGCAGACGTGTGCTGCAGAAACAGGCTGGCTGGGGGAGCAATAAACAATACCCTGGATGGCACACATTTTTCCAACCAGCGCCTGGGGAGTTGTCACGCTGTTTACCATTAACAAGTGCTGTGCCTGTGACTCATTACCTCCCAGCACACACCCCAGCAAAGCCCCCGCTGCGCTGCCAGTGCCCACAACACGCAGCTGAGGAGCTGTGCTGTGCACTGGCCAGGTGTTTCCTCTCACTGGAACAAGTCACGGTTCTGCTCCTTTCTGCCGTGACTGTTCAGATCCACCTGCGTGCATTTGTTTGTTAATGTCCACACTACTGCTCAGGTTGAAAGAGAGACACGATTATCTGTAGTGTAATTATCTTATGTCAAACAAGCTTGCTGCTTCTGTTCTGTTCATTAGAAGATAGTTGTCTGTGCCATAAAACCAACATTTAGCAACATCAACAGGCTATTCATATGACGGTGGCCTTCAATTCGTCTTTTTCTTTTAATAAATTCTGAAAATGAAACCTATGCATAATCACTTGCCTTTTTCTTTTCTTTTTTTTTTTTATTTTAAGGTCTTGAATTGTAAGAGTAATTTTGCAATGCTTAATACCTTTCTCTCTTGCCTCAAGTGCCTTTATTTCATATCACCTAGGTAAAAAATCTGATGTAGGCTACCTGATGTCAGTCAGATTCACAACACTGTTAATCATGTTCTTAACTACACTGCCAATAACCTAAGAAGGCAGCCATTAGAAAATCCATTGCCCATGATTTATCTTGCCAGGATCATTTGATGGCAGTGGAGCAATTTACTTTGTGCATCTTTCCACAGTTGACAGTGAAGTTTTATTATCATGTCACAGTTGTAGTATGTTAGAAGGGCTTGAGTCCTAGTGAACACCAAAGTACACAGAGAAATGTCATTTGCTATGATTAAGCCTTGCAGAAAATGAGAGGTGGAGATCTGCCGTGAAAGTAGACATATGCCTGCTAACAGTGGGTGTCAAAGAGGAAATAGGCAGAAAAATTCCAAAGAAGATGAAGCATAAAATGCAGAGGTGCCAATATAGAAACTATAGTTGTACTCTAAAAGCAGTTTACTTCTATTTTCTTTTTAGTGTACTTTATAAAACAACATCCCTACATCAAAAATAACTGGGGGGAAAAATAGGCAAAAAAATCTGTAGAGATCAGCTGGATGCTCTACTCTATGTATTTAGAAACAAGCCTTTCTAAATAGATAGCATCACAATGATCCTGGGATATTTAATACCCTGAAAGCATGATTCATCTCCACAACAAAGTATTACTGGAATAGCCAATAGGCAAAGTTTGCTACAGCAGAAATACATGCCTGCAATTACCCTAAAATCTTTTCAGGTCTGCTTGGCTACCAGCAAAAAAGAAAAAGCAATCTTGCCCTTAAATGTTACAGTCAGTGGACTAATTCCAGAATTAATCCAGGTCTGTGTTCAGGAACACTGAAATACTACCCTTGCAATTGAAGTAACATCTAATATAACAAATGAGGAAAAAGGCTGCATAGCTGAGTTGTTGATAAATGGTACAGTGCCCACATCCATGCAAACTCAAGATGGCAATGCTCCCCCGTGAAGGATCTATTTCATCAAATAATGTCTAAAAATTAAATTTCTCCCTAATGGAAAAACAAACCAAAAACCAGAAGAGACAAGCCAGTCACTCCTTAGAAGCGTTACCATCTGAATCCTAATGTTAAACAGAAATATCGATCCCAGAAATGTCATTAATCACTACACAGTCAGTCAAATGACCTTGGCCAGTGACCTTGATAAGACTGAATTCTCCTACTGATAGTGGAAAGGATTACTTACTCTGAACAGATAAAGAATGGTACAATGCTTCGCAACAAAAACAAGGTGCAATTTAACCAGGACTTATTAAAAAAAACACATAACCAGCCAAATAACTGAGTGGTTTTAAAGAAATAAAATAGAGAAAAAAGCCACAGCTTTTTTCAGCTTTTCTAGTTTTGGTTCTTTCTTTTCATTCCTTTCAAATCCACTCTGGGCTAAGGTCAGGAGATTTTTATTTTTTTCTTTAAGTAATTTCATTAGAGTCAGACTATTCATTTAATTTTGACTGAAGTAAACATTCAGTTCTTTTCTACTTGTTATTTCATATAAAAAGTAAAATGTCAATATCAAATATTTGACTTAAGGCAGTGTGTAGCTAGTTTGGTGTAGTTTTTATTGTGCTTTGTCTTGTATAAATTATGAACACACATTTCACTTAAAGTGAACTTCTTTTAATGGGCCGTTATCTTATTTCAAAATAACTTCTTCTAAGAGAAGAGAAAGTCACCTGTGTGTGGAAATCTCTTCCCAGAAACCAAGACACCACCATCACTTTATACGTACCTTCTACCAAGAATTTTGCAGAATTTACTTGTGAAACTCAGTTCTGCAAGGCCAAAAACTTAATGAAATTGAACATTTCATTCAGGACAGGTGTGGGGAAGAACACAAGATAAAGCTGTTTCAGTCCCTAACAGAACATACTGTAAGTATTAAGAATTTCAGCAAACTTGAGAAAAACCTCTCAGTGCGTTAGAGCAATATTGCTTTCATACACCTCTACTAGGTCCTAATATTAACACAATGTCCTCATATGAGTTTTCCATGATCATTCCTCTTTCACAAGGAATGACGTCAACAGGACAATTTGGTTCTTGCCAGACACAGCTTGGATTCTGGCACACAGAACTTCTTTTACACCAACACCAGAACACACAGCTGAGCTAAAAGAAAGTGTTTTGGTAACTCTGTCCTATGCCTAGTTCAGATAACATAAATATTCCACAGTAAAGACTGATAGCCTAATTTTGACTTCCAAGTTTACCAACATTTATGCTTATTGCTAAAAGCAATATTTACTATTTAATATTGTAGCAAATGTAATAACACTAATTATTGTTAATAGTTCCACCTGTTGTACACAAACAAAAGAACAGAGGCAAAATGTAGCAATGGGATCTGTTCCAGGATATGGAGTATCAGCAGCGCCAACCTTTCAGCCAACCAAACAGACTAGACATAGGCAAAACTGTGAGGCAGTACCTTGCCAAAGCCAGTGCCCTGTTTACTCTCTCCTCAAGGCCCGTAGTTCCCAATGCTTTCCACATCAGCCAGAATTTGAATGCATCTGGACGCCTGCTGCACTGGATGGACTTGTCACCAGTGTCATAGCTGACATCATAGAACTTGTCCTGCTGGAACAGGTACGCAGCCTCGGCAGAGTAACACTTCTTCAGCAGTCCCTGTGAGGAAACACAATGGAGACTTTGATTGGTGACAAGCATTTTCAAACCTCCTCACAAGACAAAGTCTTTCTTTTCCTGTCTCTGTCAAATGCTAATTAAAACAGATCTGGATAGGCAGGATACCATCCAAAGCTGGATGAGCCTAAAGTCAGTGAATTCACATTGACAACCAGCAAACATTTTTTATGATCATTTTCTTCATAATGTCATGGAAGAGCAGCACACTGAAGAGGAATTTTGACTCAGATCTCAAGAAATCATGGGAGTGGGTACCACAGAAACAGTTGCCCTAAACATATATGGATGTGAAAGAGAGAAAAAGAAGACACCTATGTCCACTGCTCCAGTCTTTAGATCACAGAATCACAGAATATTTTAAGTTGGAAGGGACCCACAAGGATCATTGAGTCCAATCCAAGTGAATGGCCCACACAGGAACTGAACTCATAGTCTTGGCATTATAAGCACAACGATCAAGAACAACCCCTCAGAAACTTTCATGTTCACAAATGGCTCAATCCATTCCTGCTTTGGTTAGTTGTAGGTAGGGAAGATTTTAGCCCAAAGAAATAAGTATTTAGCCCTTACTGCCAACTAGTCACTGTGGGTTTAGCAGAGGCTGACTAAAACAGCAGAGGCTGTTTTTCTGTGAGCAGAAAAAACACAAGCAGATTAGTACAATCCAGTATTTTCTCTTTCACATTTCAGAAAAATGTAACATTTGAAAATAAACTTAAGAAAAAATACTTTCACATATGCTAATCATGATTTCTAAATAAAATTATTTTTATTCACTAATCTCCAGCCTACAGCTTCTGAGAGGCAACCTGGGCAGAGATGAGCAGCACAAAACAGACAAAGATTAATGAGGGATGTGGCAAGTTCCAGCAGTGAACAAGGTTGAGAAACAGAAAGCACAGAGGCTGTCACAGGTTTAAAGGTACAGAGGAAGAGAAGAGACAGAGGATTGGCCATTAGCTGAAGAATGAAGTATCAAAATATACTCTGTAAAACTATGAAATAGAGAGAAGGGCTGGCAGAAAGCAGGTTACAAGAGCTGACATGAGGGTGGCCCTGTGAGGGGCCCAGGAGACAGAAAACGTGGATCTGTCAGTACTAAAAAGAGCACAACTCATTTTCCAATTCAATATCACTCTGCAGTTTGAACCAGCAAAACAAGCATTTCTCATTTCGCCCTTCCCTCTGCAGCTGCTGCAAGTCTGATTTTGAAATGGCACAGTGTCTGATATCACTCTTAATCAAAGTGCCATATTCCCACAACAGAGGTACAATTCTTGATCTACATTCCAATACCTTACTTATGACTTTGGGACTGGCAATAAATGGAGTAAAAAGGTTAAGACAAAAAAAAAAAAAATTAATGAACTGGCATACACAGAATAAGTCTGCCTCTCTCCTAGACTTTTCAATTCCCTCCAAAAAATAAAAAAACCCCACCTACACACCTATTTGTAGAGCACAAAAGGAGAACACCATCAAGATTTCTCCACAACTTCTGTAAGGGTTTGCCAATCCCATTGTAATATTTGTTTGGTAAAAGTACAGCAAATTTGGTCTGAGCTCTTTAGTCACAGGAGCAGCACATTCAGCCTTGTGAAAAGACACTTTATATGACAGCTTGGCAAAAAAAGGGCTGGTGTCTGCTCTCCCTTTGCAGAATGATAATGTGCAGCTGCAGCAGAGGGTAGCCACAGCTGGAAAGGCACTGATGGATGTGGTGTTTTGCAGCACATAAGATTCCAACACCTACCTTCCAATTTTCTCAAATAAAGAAAGGCAAGAAGATGAGATTAGAAACAACACAACAGTCAAGCACTGAGGCATCCATAGTTTTGAGGGGTTTTACAGCTTATTTTCCTCTGGCTGTCCTCATCTCCTGGTGCATCTGAAGCTGACAATATATGTAGGCTTGATGATCCTTTTCCACCTGCTTATCTTACTAAGAATGCAACATGCTCAAGAAATCCTGCTGAAGATACTGATACTATCAATCTCCAGAGCCAAGTACAGTGACATCCTCCTGCATCTCACTAGAGCAGAGAGGAAAAGACACAAAATTCATTCTTTGTGAGAAAGAGAGAAATATTCCAGAAGAAAGGTGGAGGAGAAAGAGAAAGGTAAAGAAAGAGAATGGAAAACAAGAAAGTCATCTCAATTTTCCTAGTCAAACGATGAAAAAGAAGAAAAAAGAAAGGAAAGAAATATGCTTTAAATATGCTTTCTAACTCAACGTTCTCAGTCCCAAGAAGATCCCAACAGTTTTCCACACAGTAACTGAGCTGCTACATCTGCTCAGAAGAATTGCAAAAGTTTCATTAGAACTGCCCCATTGGACAGCTTTGAGTTTCTGTCTTCAGCATCTTTTATCTTTCTACCCTTTTAATGCAGGTTCTCAGCATAATAGTCAGTCTGTTAAAGTTTAGGAAATGGAAATACTATTTTCACAGAGGCCCCAATCCACCACGAAGTTTCAAAGAGCTTTTGATTTTGATGAAGTCTATGTATAGTTTTTGTGTGTTCTAATTAATAGCAAAATTATGAAAAAATATTGATACTGATAGCAAGAGCTCCCGTTTCATAATTCAACATATTTTCTCATTGAATAGACTTACCTACAGCAAGTCTTCTGATCTCTTTCCATTTCAATTTCATTAATAAAATATCTTTTTCCCCAAGACAAGCCTCTCTCTGATTTGCCTTTTCTGAGGCAATAAGGACAATCTTTTGAACAGCATACTTGAAAATTGTCAAAAGCAGTGCAGTGTGAAAGGACACGATAGCAATTCATTTCAAGAGGTGAGAAGGAGCTCTCAGTTGTACTAAACCCAAGTAAAAGCAAGAAGAATAGAGCATTTCCTGTCCTGGAGGGGAATCAGGGAGGTAGATCTCTCTATGATATTGCTGATGATGAGAAAGAGATTACATGTCTACCATCATCACCTTAATCAATTATATTCTGTATTAAAATGAGATTACATTAGCTACATTTAGAGTTTATTCTTAACTAATAAGTAAAAATCCTGCTAATTTCCTAGAACCAATTCTTAATTACCTAAACTAGTGCTTCACTCTCGTGAGTTACAGAACTTTGGCACTGGTGATAAACAGTAGTTTCTGTTTATATGTAGATAATATTCACACAGATATGGAAAACAGCAAGGACAAATTGGCATAGCTCTGTGGTTTTAAGGGAGTACGTACAGCCCAACACCGATTCCTGGCATTTTAAGAGCACAAAAGACCAAAACTGACTTCACCAATGTTTTGAGATTATTGGTCCATATAGCTTTGTGTGTAACCTCAATTCATGACTCAGAAATACCAGTGTTTCCGAGTAAGACTATCTTGTTGGAGAACTGATGAAAGTTACTCAGAGCACAGCAGTGTAAAAGGAATAGCTGAGCACTTCTTGAGTGCTTTAAGCACAGAAGAACTACAGTCATTGCTTTTACAAAGGATTAACCAATCTTTCTTTCCCTTTGGTGAAATTGCTTCTCTTTTCTAATCAAGTCAAACACGTATGTCTCTTTTCTATCTCTACCTTTCTTGGAAATATTCCAATTTTGCTTCACTAAGGCTGAAAGATACTCTTTTATCAACATTTTACTGCAGTTAATTTTTTTTTTTTTTTAGGTTTTTTTAGGGGTTTTTTTAGGTTTTTAAGGTGCTTTTCTTAAAATCTGTACAGGAAAATATTTAATTACAATGTTTCATTCTAACAAGCCAGTTGCAGTGCCTTAAACATTAACACTGCTAAACCCCATTGAAGCAATATGACAAAAGAAAAACCAAACAACAACAACAAAAAAAACACTATTACTTTTGTTAACAGGAAATTACAGTGTTACCAGTACAACTGTCAATGTGATGACATCTTCTAAAGATTATCTTTCATATAGAAAGTATGAAAGAGAAACAGAGAAACTGAAGGGATTAATTTGCTCACTTATAACCAACTAAGCCTAATTCTGAAGTATTCCACAATTTCCAAATGGAACACAAAGCAAATGGAAAGACAGGATAACAAAACTTCCTTAATCAGTCCTTCAAATGGAGATAAGGTAATTCATAAATGGGACTTAACATTCATGACTAACATTTTGCTGCTTTGATTTCTTGCAGAATTCAGAACTTCAGAATCTACCCGAGGCTCCTTGAACACTCACCAGCAGAGCAATGTGACCCAGACTCTTCCAGCTCACATCTCAGAATCCAGCTCCCACTGATGCATCCAAACCACAGTGTGAGGGAATTATGTTCACACCTAAACGTGTGCTTCATCTTAGCCACAGGTACTTACGTGCTTTAGGAGAAGTGGAACAGGCTCCCAAGTGAGAAACTGATACATGTACTTTTCCCTTTTCTTACTGGTGCAAAAATAGCATTTTTAACGGCAAACTGGATTCAGCTGCCTGTTCTGGTATGGAAAGGATCAAAGTGAAGCAACATTTTTCTGTCAAAGTGTCTTAAATATGCATTTGATCTTTTTTTCTTAAGGATTTATATTCCAGCTAGTTAATAAGTAAGTACTCAAATCTGCATGTGTGTCTGTTTGCATATAAAGACTTCACTGGCACATACACAGAAGGAGTAAGAGCCAATTTTCCAGGAATTGGACACAGAGCAAAGCATCCTTCCTTCCCAATGCAGACAAATCTGCGTTCCAGAACATGTCTCCCTGTACAACAGGATCTGATGCTGTGACCCATAATACTTCTGTTTTCACCCCCCAAAGACCTAAGGTTCAGCTTTACAAGTATTTCTAACACAGTATTGCCTAGCTGTGGTTTAAAAGTGGAATAGGATCGCTCTACCAGACCTTACACTGCACAGAAGGGAACCACAAAGAGGCTGCCAGAGCCCTGAAGTTGGAATACTCTTCATAAAGTGACTTGAAAATGCAGCTAGAACATTTCAGTCCTCTACCTTTCTTTCCTTTTCCTTCCTGAGAAATTTCCACTGTTCAGTAAAAGTAGCCTAATCATTACCTGGGGCGATATCTATGTACTGGGCCTAATTAGTTAAAAATACAGCACTGAAATCTTCCCAAGCCTGCAATTAGGACACCACATTAATCTTAGTCAATAGCTTTATTCTGGTTGTTTTTCAGCTCAGAATAAAGATAAAGTGATGGATGGTAACCCTGAAATCTAATCCTCTTCAATCCCACAGGCTGTAATCTAAGGAAATGAGGTGGCACACTTCTCCTTGCTGTCCTGCCATGTCTCACCCCTGACCTAGAGCAATCAGCTCCACGAGAGTGCTGATTAGCAACTGTGCTCTTTGGTCCTCGTCAGTTCTTACTAACAGAAGTTAGTAACAAATTACATGGATAGGTAACCCCAGCAGCTGAATAGAAAGTATCAGTTGTTTTGACAGAGATTTATGAAAGCAATGTATAAACCATGGCCACAAAATAGTGATGCAAACCTTAGCGGCTCGATATCTTTGTGATGTTCAGTCATTTATAACCTATGGAGTACAAGGTAAAACTCACCCATAATGGTGGGCAGTTGGCATAAGTTTTAGCAGGTTTGATTTCTAAATGAAGCTTGAAGAAATAAACCTCTTACTGCTTGGTTTATTTTTTCTTTTAAGATACAAGAATGCCACAAAGATACAAGAAGGGATTTTTGCTACATTGCAGAGTCATCTTGAGACCAGAGCTCTGTTGTTTTCTTGCCAGACCTTTAAATTAGTCACAGCTTTTGGGAAGTCTAAATCACCCTATTGATGAGAAAGAACTGGTAGAGTGTGGAGAGAAGGCTCAGCACCTTTACCTGCACGTGCTCTGACTCCCATCCCTCTCCCACTCTGGTGCTCCCTCCCCTACAAAGGGATGTGAAGATGAGCTCTGCCTGCTCTAAACAGACGCAGCAGTGCTGCACTCCCCGTGGATGACAGCTATTCTGAGGGCTTTGATGAGCTTGGTGTTAAAGTGTGCCAGGCCCAGGTGACAAAATACTCCATTCTGAATGCAAATCATGTGCAGATGTTAACTAGCAAGGGCACTAGACACAAAATTTGACCACTTGTGATACAGTGACTTGGATCATTTTCACCCTGCTCTTTTATTCACTCTTTATTAATTGATTAAGTCTTGAAATTCAAAAAAATATAATTCATCCTCTGTACTGCAATATAGTAAAACTGACTTTCAGCTGTTTTCTAATTATTTCCACTTTCATATTACAGCAATGGCAGCCTATTAGAATACAAAGAAAAAAAAATCAGGAGGACTTACAGAGCTGTCTTTCACCAGAAGAGCACAGCACTGGATTCCTGCCAACAGCATTTTATGGGGATTCCAGGCAACAGAATCAGCCCTGCAAAAATCATAAATGGAGAATGGGAGGTGAAAATTGCATCTATAATTATGGGTACTTAAAAATCAAAAAAAAACCCAAACACAATCCAAGCAGACAAATCAGATTTCCCATATACCCACCCCCACCACAGATTTCAGAAATCTCTCCTACTATTTTTAAAAACGCAGCACTTATGGAAGCCAACAGGCCACAAAACTTCCGCCTCAATCCCTAGTAAGTAAGCCCATGGACTAAACTGATTTACCTGTGGATACCATGAAGAAGTCTGCGATGCTTCCTTGATACCAAAGCTGAGCCACCCCAAGAAGCCTGTTGGAACATTTATAGAGCCAAGAAAATATTACTTGTATAAAGTTATTTTGATAATACTTCAACTAATAATCATCTTATCCTATTTAAAACTTAGTTTACTGCATGGTTAGTGGGCTAAATTTTGCCTTTCATTTCATCTCCTGAAATAAAGGTGGCAGCCTGGGGCAATGCTTGAAACAGAGGAGGTTGTGGTCTGCGACACTACCTGAGCCACAAACCAGAGTGGCCCTTCTGTGTAAACAACTAAAATGAAATGTTAAAATGTTAAAATGAACTGAAATGTCCTTGCATAACCAGACTCATTCCTGATACCAAATAGAGTTGCTTCCTTTCCCTCAGCCTTAAACTATCAGTGACAGCAGAAAGCCCCACTTTGCACATTTTCCTCCTGCTAGACAACTCCCTTCTGAGAATTTCACAGGGGAAACAGTGGACGGTGATAATTTCTGGCAATTGCAAAGGCCAGGCTCAGATTTTGCACAGACATTCATATAAGTCATTCAAGAAAAGTCTGTCAGTGGGCAGTAGCAGCATTTCTGTCACCAGCAATCCAACTGACCTTAAAATGACTTAAGGCTCCCTCAGCTCACCTAAGAACTAAGTGTGTGCTCTAAGAGTGGCTTAGACCTTCTCTCTAGTGAGGAGCTCTCCACTGAAACTCCTTATTTAGTTCCATCTACTCCAGACACCTTTGGCAGATGTGTCTCTCCAGGGACGATAGAAGGAACCCAGACAATAAGATTTTATTATATAAGTTTAATTTCTGGACAACCTGAATCAGGGAATGTGATTCTTTTTCATGAATTCTGCAAGGATGACCAGGTGCTACGAACCTTCAGCTCACAAACAACAACATTTATCCACAGTGGAAAGGTGAAGAGATCATGTAAACACTGGACATGTCACACAGTGCATTTGAGAAGTTACTGCTAAATAAATAAATATAGAAAACGATTTTCAATATTGATGCAAGCAGAATGCACTTAAGCAAACTACCTGTGAAGCAAGCAAAGCTCTTCAGAGACATACACACACAAAAGACATCAGTCCACAAAACATTTGGACTCAGTTTATAAAAAAAATTGTAAAGAAAAAAAACAAAAAACACTGACATAAAGATTCCTGACCTAAGCATGGAAAATATATGCTTGTTTGGTTTTTGTTCTTTTTTTTTTCCTTAAAATAAAAATATGTGATAGCTGATATATAAATTTATCATTGGTATTTGCTTCACAGGCCACACATTAGGAACGAGATCTGCTGTCTCTGGGACACAGGATGGCAGAGGCCCACAAGGGAGATGAAAGTTATTAACTTGTCTTTAAAAGTCATTCTCATTAGTGCCACACACATTAATAGATCACATCATATTTTACATTGTCATGCTCACAGCATCCTTGCTGAGACAAGTGCTGCTGCACACAATACAGCTGGGACCTAAGGTAGGAAGTTTTTTTTTGCCTCAAACTTCATGGTAATCCTGCAGAACCATGACTTGCAACTTCTTTCCTCCATCTAGTCCAAATTTGCCATGCTATGGGATGACAATCAAACTGAACTTCCTACTCATAGACAAAATTTACTCCTCTTATTCTATAATTCAATAAAACTAATTCAATAACAGGAAAAGTTATTTCCTGATTTTCAGAATTTATAAACAACCCATTAAAATAGAATAATTTTTTACAAAACTTGCATCAAAAACTTCTGTGTTTGAAAAAATTGACATTCTCACACTGTTTGTGAAAAACAGGACTAAAAAGGCATTTGAGAAGTCATCTCAATAGTTTGCCACCCCCAAAGGCAAGATTAGCCATACTCCTCTCATTTCTCTCAACCACATCTTTTCTACAGGTTATTAATCAATGAATCTATTACACCTGTAATTAGCAGTGAAGTGAAAAACAAAATGCAGAGAGAGACCAACAATTGCTGCCTCCACAGCATTGTTGGCCCTACTTTCTGCCTTTTTTTAAAAAAAACACTACTGGAGATCTAGATGAGAGAAATGATATTACTCTCCTTGAGCCACTGTAATACAAGATGAATTTGTGATCCATGTTTCTTTACCTAATTCAAAGAGCAAGTGCTTAAGGATCCAGGGCTGGAAAAAAACAAACAAACAAACATCCCAGAAAGAAGCACAAAAGCAACCAAAACAAAACAAAACAAAAAACCACCATGAATGAGAAAGCATTTAAGACGACTGAGAATCACTGGCTTTGTCTGGTTTTAAAGTCCTCTCTAATGATGGAGGCTGCACAACTTAAGCACTTAATTTGTGTGTAACAGGAATATCACCTTTTTAATTTAAAGTGTCAGTCCTAAACAATCTTACCATTTGTCACACCTCCAGTGGTCAGGGGAACAGATTAGTCCTTTTCTTTTAGCAGCACCTTTTAAAGTTTCTGTAGACTATTATGTTCTGTTTATTTGTCTTTTCTAGTTTAAATAGCATCAGTGTTTTCCATCTTTCCTCATTGGTCATAATTTCTAGATAGGATTCCATTTATCTATATTGCTCTCCCATTTTCTAATCTTTCTCCTCTAGGGCCTTCTTGAACTGCATCTTTTTATTTGGACAAAATTTAGATAAAGCAGATGGCATGTGAAGCAGAAAGAAGGAATAATTTTATGTACCTCCTTTATTCAATTCTGAAAGGTATTTAACTCTATTTGAAAATATCACTGATTTGTGAGCTAGAAAGATATCTGGGCTTTATAGTAAGGATCTGTTATCTAGCCACCAATCCCCAGCCTGTGTTTGTGTACTTGATTACTGCAGCTTAGAATTCTATCTTTATTGAACTGCAGCCTAGTTTTTCCATTTTTTTCTCCAAATTGTCAAAATCCCTTTGATTTCTAATCCTGTCCTCCCACTGCCTTTTTCAGAAGTCTTATGTCGTTTCCAAATTTGTCAGCATATTCTTTTTCATCCAAGTTATTTAAGGAAAATACCAGATAATTTCTACCCTAAGATAGACCTTTGAGGAATCCTGCTCCAATTTTTTTTCCCCTTTCAGGAAACCACCAGTATGATGGTTCTGTGGGGATTTTTTCAGCCAGGTTTTCACTCATTATCGGAGCTACAGCTTGGCACATTTCTCTGGCTTTTTGATGAGATATTGCAAAGAAGAGTAAAGTTGACTGCTTCCCCTCCATCCATGAGACTACAGGAGGAGGGCAGATTGATCAAACTAGAATGACACATTTTAAGACAAATCCAGCTGAGAGCAACTCAGGGTAGGTCAAAACATGACTATTATCAACCTGTGTCCCACAATGTAATTGGTAACAAGGTATGAGAAAATTGCTGTTTCATATGCAACAAATCACTTACAACTGAATGATGGGAATCACAGTGTGCACTGCCTGATTAAGCTAATTACCTAAGCATAGGCTAATAGGTCAAGCCTGATTTTCTCTACTGGCCTAATAATAGGAGGAAAAAAAATAGTCAAAGTCAGGACCATCAGGGAATACTGATACTCATACATGGCATTTAAAGCTACATGAAGACAATACCTGGCAGACACGAATGCTAGAGGGCATATTAATGATACAAAAAAGGCTATTAAGAAAGGCATCAGAGATGGAGGTTAAAATACAATGAGCAACAGGAATGCTGTAATGTGAACAAAATAAGCTTGGTTTAGCCTCTGCTCTTAGGCTTGACTGAACAGCTTGACTGCCAGGGCCGTTTGGGCCTACTGGTATTATCTTCTTAAAACATTTTCCTTAACTCGCTTTTCCTCTCTGGCTTGTCTTCATGTCAGAGCTTATCTACTATTTCTGACTTTATTGAAATTTATCTTCCTGAAGCTTACTGAATTTCTGTTGACATTCTCCCTTTTGACCTTCCTAAGAATCATAAGCTTTATCATTTCATATTTAATGAAAAGAGTCTCCCTAAGGCAAACACATCAAATTTGGGGATCAGAAAATATTCTGAAATGAGATAAATCAGTGTAAATCTGGAAACAACACCACTGACATTCATATAAGATGTTCTTAGTAACAGCTTGTGAGAGTACTTACAGTAGATAATCCTGGTGCCTATCAATGATACATGAAAAGTCCTAAATTAGACAGAATTTTACCTGAGTTTTACTCAGTAATTACAATTACTGTACAATTACAATTAAGTAATTACTTAGTAATTGTACTGTACCTTTTTTCCTTCAAAGTTACAGCAGGCCTAAACAGCAGTACACACTTGTTAGACTGCATAACGTGTAAATCATTCAACAAGAAGCCAGGCCTTTCAGCAGACGGTAGATTCTCAAAGATTTCAAAAATATTACATTCCATCCTATAGTGATAGGAGGTATGCTTGCTTTAAAAAAAAAGAAACAAAGAAAAGAAAAAAAATAGAAAAAAAATCCAACTCTTCTCTGTGTTTCTTAATCTTTCTGAATGGCAGAGATCCAGTCTCACTCTACCTGCTCACACACAGTTTCAGTAAATCTATTTCTAGTGGTGTTGTGTGAGAAAAAATTTCCCACTAAGAATCACATTCTGCTCATTTTACCATAGCACACTTGTATATACATGTGTGCCTGATGCCACTTCTGTGGAAAGCTTTAAGTCTTTCCCCATATCCTGTTCTCTTATAAATACAGCTAGAAACTTTTAATGAAAAAATAGAGAAACAGCCATCCACTCAACCCTTCACAGAGTATGAAACATACAGAAAATACTGATAGAACTTCTGAGAACCACTGAGAGACTCATAACATGAATCACAAATTAAGAGAACAGTTGGTCTTCCAGACTGTAAACCCAATTTATTACCAGACATTTGTTCCTTCTACTGGGAAACAATTAACATCTGACAACTACAGTCATTTCTAAACAGAAAATAACTTAAAGATATTCCTGTACATTTTTACCTTAGTTTAACACGAGGCAAAGTTGGAAGAATAAAGTTAGTTCTTTTCCAAACACTAACAACTCGCTAAGGTTCAGAACAGGACCCAGGCTTGTCCCACCATATTTTGGTTCAGCTACAGGGAGACTACTCACTGTTCTCCTACAGCCCCTGGAGATGGCTCCAGCCACGTCTCTTTGACTCACCTACAGCCCAACACAGATTCCGACTACGTTTCTCTTTCCTCCAGCTATACACAGACACACAGGAGAGTTGTGTAACAAGAGTGCTGCACTTCTGAAAATCTGATGAGTCCTTCTCAGCAGCCCGCAGCAGCGCAGAGGCTTGGCAGACATTTTAAATATTAGGCCTAAATTCTGTATTTTTGTCTCCAAGACTATAAGAAAACTCTTTTGACTGACATGTGCAGTGACTTTATTTATTAATGTCTGTGAGACATTTATTTGAAACATGCATCACTGCCTATGTGATCTTTCTTTAGAAACTCAACATTAAACAAACACTTCAGAAATGTAGAGCAGGTCTGGAAATCCCCACAAATATTGCTCCAGATTCTCTTATTGCCACATGGTTTTTAATCTAGCCATTCTGGATTTGTGGCATTGCAATTATAAAGAGAATGCAATTTTAGAAAATATTAAGTGGCCTATCTCTAAAAAGATACATTCACAGCTAACTCTTTCAAGGCACAGTGATTATTCCAAAAAGATTCATGAATGGATTTTATTATCCAAACCTAAAAACCTAAAAATTACCTAAAATTACAAAGAAATTTTAAAAAATTAACAATCAAAAAAACTTCTGAACAGTTCAAGAAAATGTAAGGACACATACAGGAAATTCCAAACTGTAAATATGAAACAGAAAAACTTATGAGTGGTTGAGCCTGAAATGTACCTTTATTTTAATCTGTACAAACCTCACACCACAATTCTAATGTGTCTATTTCCCAACAGAACATGGGGAAAATCAAAACTTATGTTTGTATATAATCACTCTTGAAGCATTTTTAGGAGGTAGCAAGAAGAAGAAATTGATTATAAAATAATTTTGAAATACAACCTGACAATAACAAAATGGCTTTGGCTGCTTGTCAGAACCAAGTTACTTTCTGTTTTTGCAGCATATGTAAAAGAGTCAAATCAGAACATATTCCTGGTCCCTATGCATGGAAAAAGTAATGTTATTAGAGCCCAACTTCTAAAAAGAAATATCAACAGTCAAAGTAAAATACCAATTATAAAAAAGCAGTGCTAAACAAAACCACACAGTACACAAACTCACATCAACATGAAGCCAGAGGCCATGATTTTCACAGATATCAGCAATTTTATCCAGAGGATCAAATGCTCCCAGTACAGTTGTGCCTGCTGTAGCACAGACAAGAAATGGTGCTGACCCCTGCAATAGGATTTAAAACAAAACAAAACAAAAATATCATTTGCACTGCTCATCTCTTCCTTGTATACTTGTAGAGCTAAAGTATAAAAAGATCTAGGAATGTAGGACAAGGATGTGACAATCTACATTTTAGTTTCCCAGCAAAAGGTACTGCATTTAATAGTGCTGAAACACTTTTCTTTTTTTTTTTTTTTTCCATTAAAAAACAGGCATTTTCCATTTCTAGTTAACACCATCCCAGGGCAGACTTCTGAAGCTTCAGACTGTTTTGACAGATGCTAGTTTTGTCAAAATCAAAACATACCAGATATTTGACATCTCTCTTTATACACTGATTTTCATTTCTCAGTCTTCCACATTTCACTACCATATTTGCTGTCATTCTGACTGATAAAATAAAGCTATTAGCTCAGCCAGCAGACTACTCATGCAAGGAAAGGGCTCATCCCTTTAGGGTTTCCACCTGCACTGTCTCTGCAACACCCCTGCTCTCTGCTTGGTGAAGAGGAAGCTTCAGCTAGGGAATGTGATTTGCCTTCAGCCACATTGGTGCACACCATGACAGGGACAGTCACCTCTGTCTGATCCTATGCCTGACCTACAGCTCAGTGCCATTCTCTTGCTCCAGCTCCTGCCTAGGAAAGAAGGGCTGTAGATGGTAGGAGGGAGATGGCTGGAAATCTCGGATGGTGTTAAGGTCAGTCAGGTGGGATAAGGAAAACTTTTGCCAGGTTGCAATCTCAGACACTGACAGCCATCCATTCTTGCTTCCCTTCAGCTAGCAGCCCACCTGCTCTTGCAGGAATATGTGCCCCGTCTACTTAGGAGCAGAAACTGCAACAATGAAAAGAATTGGTGGAGGCTGTAACAACTCCATGAAATGGAGGGTATGGGCCCTAGCAATGACTGGGCAGTCCCACTTGCTGGTAAATGAATGCTAAGGGAACTGCTCTGCATGGTTCAGCACCTGGCCTACAGAATGGCAATGCACTTGCTGAAGAGACACTAAAGCTGTTATTAAATTGTACAGGCTGGGGTCACTGAAGTTCATTTGCAGTGAATTAGACCTCTCAGATGATGCAAGTGCATCTGCGGGGGTAACTCAATGGAGTTTTAGTGAAATCAAACTGAAAAATCAAACTCCACACAAGTCTTCCATGTATCTTTACCTAGCTGAAATCTGATATCTGGGGCTGGGGGGTTGTTTTTGGTTGGTTGGTTTTTTGGGGTTTTTTTATATGTTGCTACTTTAAGCATCTACAGAGACAGACAGGCTTGATTCACGTTTACATTCTGACAGTTTTATACTTCTTTACAGTGTAAAGGACTGTTAGAATGGTACGTAATTATGATTTATTTGCATTTTATATTTTCTTTACAAATGGCTAAAGCAGTGAAAAGTAACATTGGAATGAACTTAAATTAATCCCATACATTCGCAAAGACTTACCAGCCTTTAATTCACTTCTTTGTCATTTATTCTGAGTACAAGCTACCACAATAGTTAATCAAACTTACAAATCAGCCTGAAGCTTGAGTACAGAACACTTGCAAGTAAGACAAAGATGTATCCAATGCACCTATTTTCTGTTAGTGTTCTTCCCAGCAATTTTCTCCCACAGCTACATCAAAGTCAAAGGTTCTCAAGCAGCCAATTGGAAGCACAACTGAATACAGGGACAAGTCACAGATCTCTACAAATTCCAATAATTGCTACCATTATACTTTTCCCACAAAGAAAGGAATTAAATTTTTATTACTCTTGACAATATAATTAAACTAATCTTCCTGCCTAAATTCTCTAAAATGAGAAGATTCTTGCCATTCATATTCAGTGATCATTTTGTGCTTCAATCACTAGCAAATGCATCCTCTGTTGTCTAGAGTCATTAGAATATTTACTGTAATTCACTGAAGTGTCCTTCTGTAAAAGTTGTAAAGTAGCACTTTGTCAAGGACAGACACACTGAAGCTCTAAAGAAATGAAAACCTTCCAATACACCTGTAACTTTCTTTAAAATGCAAGTGAAATTGTGTTTTCCTGTAAGCAGAGCATTTTCAAATAGAACATTTGTTTTTAAATTGGGGAGTACCGCACTTTTAAAAGGTTGACCTTTTTAAAAAAAATCATAAATACCATATCATTTCTTTCAAATGATCATTACATGTATTGTTACAAGAACATCGTTTGTGGAAAAGCAAAGAACTGGTTCTCCTGCAAGCCTGCTTCCTCTTGCTTTATTTCAGTCCCTTTTTCCCCCTCAACTTGCTCAAATGACTAAAGTACAAGTTGTCTTCCTCAGAAAATGCAAGTGCAGAAAAAAGCAAACAAGAGAGTTTGCTAGATCTTTAGGGCTCCCATGTATCAATAGCTATGCTACCCAGCATAAATCTCAAATAAGAGATGGTTGGTTGGCAGAAAATGTGTCCAAATCAGAACTTACTGAAAGCTGTTGTGGCCATACCAGCTCAGGACAGGACAGGACTGCCTTGGCTTTTCTACCAGCCACAAAGGTAGACATCCCAAGAAAGGATTCTATGGAAGGTATCGTCCATGCCATGGACATTGCATTAGTTGCTTTGTATTCATCATGGACTACAGGCTGAGCTCTGAATTCTATTGCTCTGATGCAGAAACTGGAAGTGAGAAATAGGGTGAGCAAACCAAGCCAAAAGAAGATCCTCTCAGAAGTCACATTTAGTCCCTCAAGCTCTCTGAAATAAATGATGTTGGCTACAGGTGAGGCTGTCTTACAGATTGTGGGAATGTATGTTAATGCTGTCCACACACACATCAGTGCCTTTCCAAATTCTTGCCTTTGACTTTCTGCTTGGCAAAGTCCCTAGGGGGAAAGAGGAACATCTCTGCACTCTCACTAGAATAATAGAAAGGACAGAATTTAGTATTTGAAGCTTGTAAGATAGTTTCAGAGACTAAACCACATGTTACAGTTCTTGCTCACTGCAGAGGCAATAGAGCAATAGCTGCTGTAATTAACTGAAAAACCGTTTCAGGAAAACATACTGCATCCATTTTAAAAAGGATCAAGGGCAAAAGAAATCCTATAAGAAATGTGCTAAATACTTCAGAGCAGCATTGTACTTGGGACTTTCATTAGCAGTAAACACCCTGTGGAATTTCCCTCCCTTCTAAGAGTGTAGAACCCATAAGTCTTAGCTTTGTTCCACAAGTTTGTGGCAAAGAGATTGCACCTGTAGGAAAGACATTGTTACATTAACTGCCCTATTTTTAAGATTTTGGTCACTCTTAGTTTTCCTTCCTTTCACTCAGACACAAGCACACAGTCTGCATACACTCCTCTCTCCTTCACACTCTCTCTCCCCCTCTCACCTCTTTCCTGGCCCGCTGGACTTGTTTCTCCAGTTCCTCAGGTATCATCTTACCTCTAAGGGACACAGATTTAAAACTTTTTCAGTTACATTCAAAGAGGTTAGTTACGTACAGCACTACTGCATTTTAAATAGGCTCAGAGATCAGAGTCATGGCTTTTGCTTTCTTACCTTTCATCTGTTTTGATGAAATACACATTCTCTGTACCAATACCCAGGAAGGAGGCTGCCTTCTTCATGGAGTAATGGCACTGTAAGTGAGAGAGGCACAAAAAAAAAAGTACACACACAATTAAACAAGAGAAACAAATCCCTTAACACAGGAAATAGTGACAAGTACAACAGCACCTAACAGACATGACAACAGCATATTCTAACACAAAAAGCAAACTGATTATGTACATATCACAAAGCCCATCTTGTCATTAATACACACGGAAAACTGGGGAAAACAAGACAAAAAAAAGTTGCACCATGTTTAAAATGCAAGCTTAAGAAAAAAAAATTAGAGGCTCTATTTCATAAAATTTTTCTTAGAGTTGGTTCTGCATTACAATGAAAAGTAGAAGCTTTGAAGTGTCATCAGGGAAGAATAATTGTTTCAAAATGTTTTAATAGAAGTGAGTCAAAAGTATCAAAGAGTGTAAGAGTTAGGAAACGCATGAAGAAAAGGGTCTAAAAGCTGTTTAACTCAACAGCCTGAAAGCAATTAATTAGGTCTGAAAGTCTAAAAGCACCACCCCATGGATGGTTAGTTAGGATGTATATTTGAAGCCTCTACTTTATGCTTGTAACAATTCTGTATGCTTTCTCTAATCCTCAGCTGATGGCCACTGCCAGAGACAAGATACTCCAGAGACATGACACTCTGCTAAACTGACCCATGGCCTAATTCAGCAACCCATGTTCACAGGATGAAGGCACTCAAGTCCCAAGACCTACTAAAACTTCAGATATGGTGAAAGGGGGATTTATAAGGCTTTCAGTGTCCTTTCTGTGCAAAAGGATCTGGAAATCATGGTGGTGTGAAGATAGTCCACATTCATGTGAACTTAGAAACTACTATGAAAGCAGGCAGATTTTAGACAGGACTCAGTACATCTTCAGACTTTACTGTGGATTTTGCAAAGGGTTCCAGAATGGACCATTCTTCATTCTTCAGAAAATTAAGTTACTATTTTAGCAAAGAATTTTAGCTAGGTCTCATCACAGAGACATATCTTAATGAGTACATGCAGCCCACTTCTCCCTTTGCACTGATTAAAGGGCATTAGTCTATGAAGCCTGTGAAGTGACTGTAAAAGAGAATTTGAGAAATGGGTGTTTATTTAATAAGAATGTGGTAAAATTACTAAGGTGAGAATGCTATTCAAGCCCACAAACAACTATATACTTTTCACAAACTTTTCTTTTCAACAGTTATTAATGGTTTATCTAACCATATTTCCAACATTCACATTTATAAGGACCTGCTCTACTGTGGATACTGTTAATCCAACACAAGAACACTTTGTCTTTTTCCAGAACAAGAGTACACTGATCTCTGCTTAATTTGTCTCAAGATTAGCTTGGGAATTCAAGATACAGTAACCTTCTTAACCCAAAGATATTTAGATGTCAAAACTACCCACTTATAGCAGTGGAGTCACTTTTGAGAGTACACCATATCCCATAGGACTAGACAGTCCTTCTCAGAACCAAGACCATCCAACCCTTGGATTATCACTGCCCTTCTCACAAAATAAAATTGTCTCTCTTACACATTATTACTGAAGGGTTAAAACAATGCATACTCCAGCAAAAGCAAACATGTCTAGAATTGTTACTTTTCATACAGGAGGTGAAGCCAGGTGGTTAATTAATTCCATTTTCTTCCTGAGAGTTCACACAAATGCAGTTACTGCAGAACATGATTATGAAAAATGTACAACATTTTAATGTGTGGGCATGAATATATTAAGGGTATTAAAGCCTGTCACGCTTATTTTGATGAGATGGATGATCTCAGAGGGCTCTTTCTCTTTTTGATGAAGAGGTTTCCCCCACCATCATCCACTTTTTAAACAAAGCATACAAAGACACTACCTGATGCTACTGAGCAGTTTTAAGAAAGCTTAATTTGTAACATGACACATCCGCAAAGCCTTTAGGGCTCAGTCATTTAGACTCTTACAAGAATAATAACATACATAGGTGGATAATTAGTCTTACATTACTTCAAATTACACCAATAAAGGTAATAATGATTGTAAGCGACTGTGTGTTGTTCAGCATAAGTTTGGTGATGTTTTTGACTGACTAGTGAATCACTTAAAGTACAATTTGCCTCCATCACTGATTTCTAGCCATTACTTTCAAATGAAAGGTATGAATCACAAAGAACAACCAGATTGCTCCAAACTGAGTAAGCAGCAGATCTGCAAATTCAGTATTCTAGTAAGGAAACCATCAGTAAATTATATATTTTGCTCTAAACAATGGTATGAGAGACTGGAAGGAAGATAAAAGAGTCTTGAATCTGAGAGATTATACCAAAAAGCAGAGGAAAAGACAAGAACAGAGGGAATATAAAAACAAACAGGCTGCAAGATACATTCTTTCTCCTCCAGAAGTACTTCTGTACTTCTTGGAAAATTCTGTCCTTTCTGTAGGACAGAAAAAGAACAAGACTCATAATACTACATAGACTTGGAATATGCTTCCTTTGATGAAAAAAAATGTCTTTCACAGTTTAGTTTGTTTGGACAAATTATTAAATCTGTAGCCATTTGTAGTAAGAAATTACCATCTTTGAGCACAATATCCAACTGGAACATTGGTGCATTTAAGATGTGCTGCTGTACTATTTTACCTGTATCTAGACATAGTTTTTATTTCCAAATAATGTTTGCAAAGGCAAGATAGTTTCTACCTGTGTTGATTAAAACAGAACAAAATTTGTATTTTCTTGATTTTAAAAAATTTCCTAGAAACGTGATTGCATAAAGCAATTACATTATTATGAGACTCTTTTATTACCCATTTTTGTCTGTTGTAATTTCAACAGGGGACAACATGGTAAGTTAATGTTGTGTTCTCTCACTTTATTACTTTCATGATCAAGTTTCACTGGGGAAGAATTTAGTTTCCTTTCATCTAAAAAAACTGCTCATATCAGCATGTACATTTCAACAGCTTACACATCCTCTTCTACCCTTACCTCAAACATATCAGATTTCTACCTTTCAGATCAATGTAACACATACTTGTGCCAGAATAACGTTTAGATGGGACACAAATAACAAAAGGGAATAAAAAGATGGGCTGATATCTATAACTAGAACCCTATTTATCTCCTACAGAGCCACAAATCATGCCTCCAGAAAGTGGGATATATCAATTACTCTTCTGCTGCTACTGTCTCAAGAGGAATTACTCTGTAATGGTCCAGCAAAAGTATTACAGAGTAGCAGCACAAACAGTGTTCACTGTGTATCACCACAATTTTAAATATCTAAGCATTTACTTGCAGGAACAAGGAGCCTTTTAATTCCTGAAGGCCAAGCAGAATATGTGAGGACCTTGGGTGGGCCATGCATTAAAGATACATCTTTATGTTATCCAAGAACATACAAAAAATACACAGCCCCGCGTCAGATAAGTCATTGGAAGTCTGTGCACACCCCTGCTCTGCAGCAGGGCAGCTCTTTCAATCTGTCAAGTGCCAAACTGAAACTTAGAGACTTAGCAAATCAAGGCAAAATTATTTTATTTCAGCACAGCGCTGCAAGCCCTAAAATGGCACAAGGGCCTTGAACAGTCTTTTGACTCATTATCAATACTCAGTTCATTATGGCCTTATGCCTCCTCCATGCCAGTGTTCTTGCCTCATTCATGATGAAGATAAATGCAGGCTGATAACTTCTCCAAGTTTTGCTTTACTTTTTGTTTGCTTGTTTTGTTGGGGGGGTTGACAATTTACTTCTCCAGGTACCTCTTCAGTTAAAACAAAACCAACAAACAAAAAAATCCAACAAGGATGTTTGGATGAGGGGATTGAGTGTACCCTCAGGAAGCTCACAGATGACACCAAGCTGGGTGGGAGACTGATCTGCTGGAGGGTAGGAAGGATTTGCAGAGGAATCTGAACAGGCTGGATTGATGGGGAAGACCAAGGGTGTGACATTTAACAAGTCAAAGTGCCCAGTCCTGCCCTTGGGTCACAACAACCCCAGGCAGCACTACAGGCATGGGGAAGACTTGCTGGAAAGGGGTCCAGTGGACAAGGACCTGAGGGTGCTGTCTGACAGCCAGCTGAACATAAACCAGTGTGTGCTCAGGTGGCCAAGAAGGGCAACGGCATCCTGGCCTCTGTCAGCAATGGTGTGGGCAGCAGGAGCAGGGCAGGGATTGTCCCCCTCTACTCAGCACTGGTGAGGCCACACCTCAAATCCTGTGTTCAATTTTGGGTCCCTCACTGCAAGAAAGACACTGAGGGGCTGGAGTGAGTCCAGAGAAGGGTAACGGAGCCAGTGAAGGATCTAAACTGTGAGTCCTGTGAGGAGTGGGTGAGGGTGCTGAGGGTGTTTCGCCCAGAGAAAAGGAGGCTCAGAGGGGACCAACCTAATTGCTCTCTACAACTGCCTGACAGGAGGGTGTAGCCAGGTGGGAGTCAGGCTCTTCTCCCAGGCAGCCAGTGACAGGATGAGACAACATAGTCTCAAGCTGTTCCAGGGGAGGTTCAAGCTGGACAGTAAAAATTTTGTTACAGGAAAGGTTAAGCATTGGAAGTTTGCCCAGGAAGGTGGTGGAGTCACCATCCCTGGAGGTGTTCAAGAAACAACTGGACGTGGCATTTAGTGCCGTGGTCTTGTTGACAAGATGGTAATCAGTCAAAGGTTGAACCTGAGGATCTTAGAGGTCTTGCCCAACCTAAATGATTCCTTGGTTCTGTGATTGAAAGGTGCAATATGTTAAGTAAGGCTCAAAATATAAACAACAACAAAAAAACTAAGATTGTATGACACCAGCACTTCTGTACTTGTCTTAGGGGTGGACTACTGATTACATATATTCTCAATATGGCATGTCTGAACAAAAGTTTCCAAAAGGTCATGTAGCTTGCACTCAGTACAGGTGGATCTAAAATAAGTATAAATCAATATGCCCATTTCCTCCCTCACCAAATAAACACTAGCAATCTTAAAAAATAGTTTATCTAGCTATCAAAAGCATCAGTTTTAGAGAAAATGATTATTGAGTACTAAAGACTACATAGTTGTTTGAAGCAAACAACGTACTAGAGTTAACATGGCCTTACAAATAATTTACCATTTATTTTTCCTGGTCAGCTCTATGTTTTATGGTTTTGGTCTTCCTGGTGAAGTAAAGATATAAAAATAAATTTATTCTGACAGCCAATCAAATTTTCTTTTGACATGAAATGAATTGTTGGCTTAATTTAGATTAAAAAAACATGTTGCAGGTAAACCATGCAATGAAATAAAATGTTACTTCATGATAAAAGTTTCTTGGGCTTCACCTCAAAAGCATTTATGGAACTTGCTTCAAACTCATTTTTTCCTCAACTATTTTGATGATCTAACAGGATGGATTGAGTATGAACAGGCATGTCATTTCATACACACACTTTTCAGGAAAAAAAAGAAAAAAGAAAACAAACAAGAAAATATATTTTGTTGGAGAAAAAAAAAAAAAAAACACCAAAAAAACACCTTTATTTAGGACATGTAGGCTCAGTTCCAAAATACACGTGTTATCTTGGAAAACTTATACAATGCTTTCATCCCTCAGGCTTCTTCAAAATAAGCCTCTCATCTATTTACGTTGCAAACTGTTTGGAGCGTAAACATTGGAGCTAAAATTATCCTAGTAAGTCTATATTTTCTAATACAACAAGGTTCTGTGCACGCTTCCACTGGGGCCTTTATATAGTAGAGTCAGAATTAATAACAACTCTGCACTAATCAAATTATAAACTCCTAAAACTGAAGGGATGGGAAAGACAAAAAAACCTCCAAAAACTACCTTCAGAACAAATGTATGAATGTAACTCAATTTCCCACAGGCATTTTGGACTGGTATTGTTCAAACACTTTAAAAACTAGCCACATATTTTCAATTATTTAAAGAAAAAATGTCTAAAGGTCCGGCATTTTTTTTGCAGGGAGACATATGGTGGGTTTGACTCTGTACCACAACCAATCTGTATTCAGACACAGGGCAAAATGGGAGCTGCAGAGAGCCATCTCACAGGTCCACAAGTACTGAGTTTAGTACAAATTAAACATGCAGAAGAAAACCTTTGACATCCAAAACCCACCTACAGCTCCTGCTAGACTTTATGCTGTGGGAAATCAAATGCTGCAGACCTCCACAATACAGCAGATGCATTCTGCTTCAGGTTTGCCCCATGTACAACCTATTCTTATATCAGCAGTTTTCAAAGCAGGAACATCTGTGTTTGTTTTCTGAAAGCAAGAAAGCTTCTGCAGGGAAATTTACCATCAGACTTCTCCACTTAGCTCCAATACTACCCATCATACACTGATGTCAGAATTATTGTACCAGTGCCCCATCAGGTATGCAAATGATATAATTTTGCAGCTACTGAAAAAATAAAGTTCAAAAGGTTTTTTTCATTTTCATTTTACCTCTTCCGAAGCGAACAGAACTAGTCTTGGCAGACCTGAAAGCCCTTTCTCCTTTATCTCTGGGCAAAATTTGTACCTTGCTAAGTTCATAGCATACATATTAGAAACAGAGCCACCTGCAAAAAGAGACATACAAATATTTTATTAGCCACAGTATGAATACCTTTCCTGCATCTGAGTGCTTGACCTATGAAGGGAAAAATAAACCCCACGGGCATCCTAGTCATGCATCCATCACAGTTTATTTCCTCCCCTGAAGGCTACATACGTAAAATGAACCTTGGGCTCTGCAGCAGGCATGGAAACAGAACCTGTTTGGATGCTCTTTGGGGATATTTCCTGAGGAATAAGAGCTGTGCCCAAGCAGTCCTTCCCAACAGAGAAAACCCTGCCACAGCACCTTCCCCTCTACACTGAAGCAGAGCAAGCCCAGCTGCCTGCACCAAGCTCAGAGTCTTGGAGATTTCTTGGGAAACCAGGTCTCAGAGGACCACGGGAGAAAATGGTCTTTGAAAAAAAAAAGAAAAAAAAAATCCCAAAAATAAACACAGTGATTGGGAATGGAAGGAACTGCAAGGTAAGATCTGGATAAGCTCTATTCACTCAGGACAGGTTTTATTCACCTAGAAGGACAAAACCAAAGCAGTAAGAAAAACCCTTATATAAAACTAGAACCAAAGAAAAGAACAATTAATTTATCTTCTCTCAGTATATCACTAAATTTCAAGCCAGAAGTTCTTCTGTAAAAGTAAGACTTCTACCAAAAATACACATCAAATTTGATGTGGGGAAAAAAAATCCATACCAGTAATATATTTAAAAAATAGGGATTTTTTTTTAGCTTATTTATTTTTCTACTACACTATACATGAGTATGTGTAGGCTAGAAATACTGACTTTCTTTTAGTTTGGGAGGGGGATTTTAAACTCATGTACTCATTTAATTTCTCTTCTCACCCCCAAAATAGATATAAAAGCTCCACATCTAGCCCAATTATTTGTTATCTGAATAATATGTGAAATACCACCATTATGGTTCATTATTTCAGTGCAGTGGGCTGAAACACTGGCTTACAGAATATTTGAAAAACATATTTTATCAAGCAGCTTAAGAAATATCTGTTTGGCCTGCCTTATCACAACATTTAACAGAATTATAAAATTTCAAAGGAGTTAAGATCATGTAAACTCTTGCTCCCACAGTTCATGGGCAGGATAGACAGATCTATGCCCTCAGGCACCATGGGTTGGCATCCAGCACATAAATCAGCTCCCTGTATGTCAGCTAATCTGACTCCTTCCAATGAGGCTGTTCGTATTGTTAATAAGGTCAGGAAGGGCATAAGCTACAAACAATTAATTTCAAATAATTCCAGATAATTATATCTAATGTAAAAGTGTTTTCATTCATTCACTGGTCAGAATCACCAAATTATTAGTAGAAACACATAAAATAAGCCTAGATTAAATAGTATTGTGTATCACTACACTTTCGTATGCATTTTCAAATATTCTATGTGACTCCAGTGTTCATAGAATTGATGGTAATAGGCAGTTTATAATGACTCAGCTTGAGGTCTGAACTGTTCCTACCTGGATTAAATATACCATCCCCTTCTTCCCAGCCTATGAATTCAATCATTTTCTTGATGACTGCTTCTTCCACCAGCAGAAACACAGGGGATACCTCATATGTGTATCTAAAGAGAAATAACAGTATGACAGTTGGTACTAAAACGACAGCAGTCATGGCACAGAGCATTGCTAAAACTAGATAAAGGCTTCTTGCACTTATCTCTAATCTATCAGCAGCTGATCACCACCAGCAGTAGGACTCTAAACTAAAAAAAATTATGGATCTGATCCAGTAGAGCAATTGCTTAGTTTCTGGCAGCATCTCATTGACACTTCCACTCTCAAAGTAATACACCAGAGTTTGCTCTTAATGTAGGTCACATGCTTAAATTTCAGCTTTACATTTGCAAGCAAACAGTAGACAGGTAGCCATTTGCATTTAACTCTGTGCAGAATACCTCAAAGGAATTAACAACTAAGTTAAGTCTGATTAATTCATTTTTATGTACTAAGTAATGTAAAAGTCTAGGTTTAATAGCACTGAAAAAAAACCAAAAAACCTCTCCTCTTAATAACCCATCTTCAGCCAGTCAGGATTGGCCTGTTTTCTCTCCCAAAGCCTTGCACAATTCCTACCTCTTCTGTAACACTGAAAATAGAAATCAGAAGCAAAGAAGCAAAAAACCCTGTTATTCCCAAAACTGTGTTCATTCATCATCAGGAGGACAAAGAACCACACTTACACACTGGGGTTCAGTGCTTCTGTAATGAAACGAGCCACTAACGAGTAATAATCTATTCCAGCATACAGCTGATTGAAAAATCTTGGATGATCTGAAAACACAGATGAGAAGCAAGTGACAGGATATACCAGAAAAGAGAATACATCACACTCCCTCTCAGTTGAATGCTGATTATTGCAAACCACAATTGACTCTCTCAGTATTCTCTGGATTTGCTGTCCTTTCCTAAAGTTAGACATTCCTTTGAAAGTAAATTTAATAAGCACTGTCAAACCTCAAAACATGTCTTGAGAAATGCAAGTGGTGCACAGAATAAATTTGAGTTGTTCACAAGTTTTATAAACAAAAAAATAAAAGGGATTGACTATTTGGTATATATAGTAGCTTTAAACAGGGATTTGGAAAGGCCACAGTTGATGCTCAGCCTAATTTTGCTAAGCAGTAGAATACAGGAACCCACTGATCCCGGGCAGCTGTGCTTTTTCTCCCACCAAAGTCTCAACACAGAGAGAGAGGCAGTCTAACAACTTGGAAAAATTTGCTGCATACTTAAAATCAATGAGAAGTTAAGAGAATTTGTTTACTTGCCTTGAAACACTGAGATATAACTAATTTTGACAAAATTCTATACTATTGCTGCCTATAAAATAACTCAGTTCAACAGTGGGGTCACCACTTAAATTTTAATCCACAGCACAGCATTTTTACATGCAAAACCAGGTAAACAGTATGCCTTCATTTATATTATATCTGGGGCTTCAATAAATGTCTATACTCAAAGACTACCTGCACAGCATATATTTATATAAGATGCCCTTTCTAAGGTGACATAGTGTAACAAATTATAATCTAAAGGCAATTTGCAGAAGTAAGATAAACACAACATCTTCCACTAACTCAGTAATTATATCTGCATATTATTAGTACACTACCCCTGCAGATCAGTATCACTAATCTTTATAGCTTGTAAAGGCATAAGCTCCCTCTCAAAATTATTTTACATTTTTACTCTGCAGCAACAGTGACTATAGCAGGGAATGCAGCCCAGAAATGCACAACTAACTATATCAAATGTCTTTCTTACTTACCAAAATACAGCCTAAGCCATACAACATCTGAAATCCTGAGCTACTGACTGACAGTGCTGTTTCCTGAACAGATGTTGTTCATCCCTATCACCAGAC
Organism: Phylloscopus trochilus trochilus; assembly: GCA_016584745.2. NCBI lineage: Eukaryota > Metazoa > Chordata > Aves > Passeriformes > Phylloscopidae > Phylloscopus > Phylloscopus trochilus. The sequence continues at coordinate 41,172,820 of WQNJ02000546.1, forward strand.
TGAATTACCCTGCACATGCTGCAGAAAAGTTAGCTGTAGAGAACTAATCCTGCAGAGCTGTGGCATACTGTCTCCGAAACACTGCAGGCTCTCTTCTCATGGTGTCTGGAACAGGAATTACTGCCTATCAGCAAATTAACACCCTACAAGACTATTGCTCAAATACAACAATAAAAAATGGAGGATAATCATCACTAAGAACATATGAGGGAAATGATGGTGACTCCAAATCTCATCACTCAGACAGCAGGAAATCACACAAAAAGGTCCTTCTCCTGCCTGTTTTGCTACTCTATCATTAGTCTAGGTGACTTTCTCAAGACTTCAAAATGACAGAATCTACTATTAATGTAAATGACATTACGTTAATTACTTTTTGATTAATTTGCTATTATTACATGTTTTAGTCGAACCTATGCTGACCAGAATTCAGTCAAACAACTGCACACTTGTAAAGGCAGGAGGGAAACATTCATGTTCCCAGCTCCCTGAAAGGTGACAGAGCTTTGTAAACATTATTCTGTCTAAGTTAGCATGCAGAGCAACTGTGCTTAAAATCCCATTCCTACTGGTTTTGACGCTGTATTTTATAACATCACGGCAGAGCTGCAGGATCTTCTGATGACTTTCTCCGGTGTCCCTCATTTCCAGGTCAAGAATCTGCTTAAGCTTTTCAGGGGCTTGCCATTCACAGACCTAGTGATGGGGAGCAGGGCAGACATTGTCAGTGAACAGCTTAGCCAGGAGCAAGAGGTTATAGAGGTACAAAGTAATCACCCTGTTGAACCCTGCTTTCACAAAACTTCCCATGCCAGGGCAGGTGCCACCAGAAAATACATCCAGTGAACTGGCCTCATGGGATGTTGGTTTTATCATGTCTCAGGCAACACTCAAGCATATACATTAGAATGGGAAATGCCGAAAGGCAGAAAAGAAAGAGGCCTGCAGCTCAAATTCTGTCCTTAGCTAAGGATTTGTAATCACAGCATTTTCAGATGCTGTAGAGCCAAGGGGTGGGAGCAAGCAGTGCATGCCCAAAGGCAAGCAGGACCTCTTCCCATACAGCCTCTCAGGCAGGTTCTGCAGAACCCACAGCAGTGTTATAATGTCGTCCTTCCACGGTGGTACCACACCCCCTTTCCTCCTCCAACACCAGTGACCCTGAGGAGCAAACAAATAACTCAACCCCACTCCAAACATGAAAAACACTACAGCCATTTGTGATCTCAAAGAAAATGACCTTTGTATTCTGAGAGAAAAAAAACACCATCATTTTCTGGCAGATATGTATGCTAATTATGTTATTGGAAGGTTTTATAATACATTCTTTATTAATTTGTAAGGCTGTATTTTATTTTGGAGCCAAGCACAGACTAGAAGCAATTTTGAGGCTACTTAGAGTGCAATAAAATACAGCTTATAAAAAAAATTGATTTATTGTTCATTATCTTCACTACAAAGTCTCAACAACACCCTGTGGCTTTACCTTTTCTGTTACATCATCTGCTTTCTGGACAACTTCTTCCATTATAATCTTACAAGCCTCTTCCACAAACTTCTCTCCTGCTTTTGAGTCCATTATTGGACCATTTAGGATGACCCCATCCACCAAAACAGCACTCTTCTTCTGGAGCATCTCCTGCTTGCAAACACCAACTGTAAGAGAAATAACTCACCATTAAAGCAAGGATAAATAAATAATAAACTAAAAAATACTCTTTCACTGCTGGAGATTTAGTCAACTTCAGAAAAAAAACTCACATGGACTTTTTACCTGTACAAAAATCCTAGATTTTCATAGAAGAATCTTTACAGACAAAAACCCCCACATTACTTCAAACAGAGACTGTTATTCTGTAGGCAATAATAGCCTACTTGTATTGTATCTACTGCTTTCTCTAATGTACAAAAGCATGCAAGGGACCTCTCAAAGACAGAGGAAAATGCAGTTCTGGCTTAGAACATGTTTCAGCTGTATAAATACAAATACAGTGAAAGATAATGGGCATTTTTCCTAGCTGAAAATGCTTCCCTCCACAAGCTATCCCTCTGCTCCAACTTTTTCATGAAATAGCTTTCAGCTTTGTTTCCTGCATCTTTATGCTGCTCCTTCCCACCAGGCAGTCCTCTCGTTCAGAGTCTTCTGCATTCTTTGCCAAGTGCTTCACTGACCCACACTCCATGAAAATAAAACCTGTCGATGTCACATACCTGTACTTCTTTCTGCCCTTATCCTATTAAGTGCCCTCAGCACTAATTACAACAATCTGCTGGGCAGATTATCTTATTTATTCCTTTCTCCAGTGATCTCTTTTCCCTCCCTCACCTTTACCCAGGAGATGTACTCTTCTGGTGTGTTCCGAGAACACATTTTTACTTCCTCCTTTACACTACCCCTGAGAGCTCACCCAAGATGCTTGTAAGACATTGCCAATGAGTGGCAACTACGTATCTCTTTCATGTATTGATTTCATATGGCAAGATCAGGACTCGGTTTTCATCAGCATGAGGATGAAGATGAATTTGAGACATTTGGAGATATCAAGGGAATAGATATTTGAAACACTATCGTGCTGAAAGGAGAAGCGGTAACTATTGTAGCCAAATTATCTGGGTTACAGGCAGTGTCTGTTCACTGATCCTGCTCTAGAATAGCTAAGGTCCACAAAGCAAGGCAGCACTGCCACCATGGGTTGTTTTCATTTACAGTGAGGTTGGTGCAGGGCTGGGGTGTATGGAGAAATGTTCTACAAGCCCAAAAGAGCTTCATCTAATTGCTTTGCTTTCTGCTTCACATACAAAGTAGAGAAGACAGGTGGCTCTTTCACAGGTCTCAACAACTGAATTTTCAGAGGACTGCCAGGCACTGGAGTCTGACACATTCATCATGCTTTTCATAATTACAGCACCTCATGCATAGGAGGACATAGAAGAACAACAGCGCTGCTTAGATATGTGCATCACTTCAAAGTCCATTGATTGAAAGAAACCCTGCTAATCCCATGAGCTTTTATTTTCTGGTGACTCAGAGAAGCCATTCAGTTCACTTTGACTTATCAGGAGAGATATGACAAACAAGATGAAATTCTAACATAGTATGGAACCTCACACTTCTCATAATGCCGCCAACAAAAATTACATCCCCCTCCCTCCTCCACACATTTCTGAAATTACTTCTATTTTTAATCCAAATGGGCAGCATACTAAATTTTTCTTAACAGAGTAGGCTTCAGCCCATTGTTATAGGAAAAGCATAAATGTTCTTACTGGAAAGATGGAGAACAAGCAGGCAAACAGTATTAAATCTTCAACAGGCAAAGAGGGAAAATCACAGACATCAAAAATGTCAATTCTCATCATGCTTTCCAGCACACCACAGCAGAGGCACTGTAAAGAAACTGCAGCTTTGAAAAAAATCTTATATGTTTATCTCTGGGAACACAAGCTAGTAGGTCAACTTTACAAGATTTAAAACCCATGAAATGGGAGGCATCAGGGCTTTGGGCAGAGAGAACAGACTAACTGTATTGAGACTTAGTTATTTGATGCATAAACAGCTGCCTTAAGTACTATTCAGAGTTTAGCATAAACACAAGAAAGAACTTCAACCCTAACATTACCTGGAGAGTCTATGATCTCTATGTATGCCAAAGGTGTTTTGTTTCTACGAAAAAGAGGACAGGATCTGTAAAAACTATGTGGGACATTAATATCTATTGCTGAGCACAGATATTGGTATTTCCTTTGGTTACAAGCAGAATAGACAGTGGAGCAAGAGAACTCACTAATTCTTACACTACTTTTTTGTTTATTTGGGTATTTTTGTTGTTGTTGCCTAGTGGATTGGTTTGGGGGTTTTTGTTCTCCTTCAAACTCTCAGATGTCTGCTAGAAGTAGAGTTGTGAAAAAGGTTTCTATTGGTAACTCCTTTAGCCCCATTCCTGACACTTTGGCACAGAGATAAAACTGTAGTGTTTCCATGACATTACAATGATCTTTTTTAAAGGAATTCTGCAAAAGCAGAATTTTACATTACTTTTTCTACTGGGTCTTTAGGGAATTGAGTCATAGGTCTAAGACCTTCCTGTTTGAAGTAGGTCTGTTCACCTCTACACACAGTTTTACAGTCTCCCTAGGATGCTTTTTTGACCATGAGGAAGAAGATATGATCTGGAAAATGAGTGATGGTCTACCCCTAGTCCCCACATCTGTTTTGGAGCTTGCACACAGTCTATGAAAGAAAGGCAAGCAGAGAGGTTAGAAGGAAGGGATGGAAAACAGATTTCATTTTAACAGCATTTTACCTGTGCAAACCTCTAGCAAAGAGTTTGCAACTTGGTCCATATTTTATTTCATGGAATAATACTCCTTGAAATTATTTACCACTTCCTCAATAATTTTTTGGTTATCACTTATAATTTCAATCTGAATTTGTTGCAAATTCTACCCTGGAATATACCATAAGACCATTACTTGAAATTAGCTGAAAGAGTTATTTCACAATCCAGCACTAAATCAAGCCCCAAGCACACATATTTTTCTGAGGCAGTCTTCAGATTTTGGAAACTGCTACTGATACATACACTTTTCTCATCCCTCATGATCTTTCTGCAACTGATGATACGTAATCTTGTACTTGTAATTGTCTGACTTCTGGAGTTCTCATGAGATGACCAAACTCGTCTCTATCAAAAACTTAATGTGTTTCCACTTGGTAGCGGTAAAACACTGAAGAGGAAAACTAAGTAGATGATAAACCTCTGAAATTATTCACCCTTTTTTTTTTTCTTTTTATCACAGTTTTTAAAAGAGGCCAATGACCAATTTATTATGCTTTAGAGGTGAACCTCCAGAAAGATTCCTGGTTCACTTTCTATGTCACAGTTAAATAGATGCCTTTAGCACATTCTCAGAGCTCAGCATCCAAGCTAAGAAACAGACTATGCTGATGACACATGTTGTCTCTTATAAAAAGAATAAAATCATTCATCAAATGGTCAAAATATTAGTTGACAAAAATTTGGGGTCTTTTATATATCTGTCTCAAACACACTTGATTGCAGTAAAGAAACATCTCTTTCTTTGAAGTGGGAAAGCCCACTTCATAGAAACGGCATCTTGTCACATACATCTCGTTTGTTTTCAAATATGATAGGGAAACCATCTAGAGATGTGACAGTAATAAATACGTTCTTTCCTATTTGAAAATACAAAAACAGACTCTGAAGCAGACTCAGAAAACAGACATCCAGAAAATACATCAAATACAATTTCAGCCAAATGGCTCCAGGCTTGAAACAGAACTAAAAATTTAGCAAATGGAAGTGCTTTAACACAGAGATTAAGAATTACTAACTGTTTAAGATATCCTTCTGCAAAAGAGAAGACTCAATTCTGCTCCAGTTGAAGGCAATTGGGCATTCAGCCACAGGCTTCAGCAGCAGCAAAATCAAGTACATAATTCTCATACTTCATTCTGAAAGAAATATTCTATTACAGAAGCCTAAGTATTTCCAACCAGCATTTCATTTTTATGATCAATATTATTTTCCCAGCAGCAAACATAAATTAATTGGAGTTGGAATAATGTACAGAAAAATCCACCATTTTTTCAGATGTTTCTATATCTTTATGTAAGTACTACCATATATTTTAAAAGCTTCATCTGTGTTTCCATATTTGACTGCTAAATCCTTGCACTACAAAAAGAAACTGAAGCATTGTACTTGGCCCATACTAACAATATTTGGGAGAGTAGCATGACCAGAAAGATTTACTGCTTGCAAGGCAAATGAGGAAACAGAAGGGGGTTCTTGTGAAAGAGTTGCTTGTGCTTGAATGCCAGAGCCAAATCCCGTTCAGTTTATACTGTATTAGCACCACTGTCTATTCAAGGGAATGCAAAAAGCTGGCTTTGGCCAAAGGCGTATTTCTGCTTTGTAACAAATGCAGTAATAATCACCAGCATTAATCAGGGAAAAAAAAATTCTCATTCTGTATGATTTAGTCATGTGTCTTCTTTCAGTGAGTCCAGCAAAAGAAAATACTTGCCTTCAGTGTCAAGACTCCACACCACCATGTTTAATGAATTACTGTGGTGCCATATCATGTATCAAACCATTAAAACACATACTTGTCCCACACTATGCAGATATTTGAGTCCCTTGGTATACATAGTCTTTAAAGCCACTTCTGTTTCTTTAATCACTGCTTTCTGTACATATGAATAAAGTAAAGCCACTCCAGTCTTAAGGCAAAAATACATTGTTTCTCCGTAAACTGATTTCCCAGGCCTGTTGCCAAGTAAGGGAGATGCAGTTTTCTTAAAATCCAATATATAGAATTACTTGTTCTGGAAAAGCTATCCATATGAAAAAAAAAAAAATGTAGGCATGGGTATGGTAGGGCCTATGCAATTCCCCTTATATTACATATTCTTGTGTTGCAGATTTATGGACCAAGCTTGTGGATAGAGAGCAAGTTGGGTGCTTCCCCTCAGAAAGCCTGGAACAGCTACCCCCACACAGGAATCCTCTGACTGTGAAAAGGCAAATGTGACCTTTATAGAGAAGGACCCAAGGAAAACAAAGTGCTTGTGTCTGGGCTCCAAAACCACTGAATAGACTCATTGAGCACACTGCTAGCCCTGAACAGTAGCAGCACAACAAATGGGTCCTATTCTCCATCCCACACCTGAATTTCCCTTTCCTAAAGGAAGAGTTGGGAGGATGAAATGAGGAGAGGAGACCCAGCAATGAATATCTGTCAGGGAATGCGAGGACCACACATTCCACAGAGGTCCTGCTCTCAGAGGTATTTCCTGAGTTCTGAGGGGCACTCTTTCTAGTTGAACGCTCGCATGTCATGTTGAACGGTCCTAGGAAGGATTTGCTTAAAAAAAAAAAAATAGCAGGTAAAACTAAATAAGATTCAGACATTTTTATGCAGCCAGTCCTCAGGAGCTGATGTTAATTTTTTGTAACAACTCTGCAATGCCCTAACCAACTAAATGCGGGAATGATTCGTGCTGTAACATTTCTAATTAGGAAGAAAGGCTGTGGAGAATGGGAATTCACCTTGATGCAAAACTGAGAAATGGCAAATGCCAACTATGAAATGGAAATCCCAATTCCCTGACCCCAGTGAGATTTTTTCTCAGATGTTCTAACTCTTAATACCTGCTAACAGTGTAGGAAGTATCTGAGAAACAAAACTCTTTTAATTTTAATTAAAGGTATTGATAATGAACATCTAATATTATGTTCCTTTTTCAGTGGAAAAGTGACTGAATCTGCAACATTCAAGTCAATCAAAGCACTGTGCATGGGATAGCTAAGTTAACTTCAGGAGGCTGAGTTCAAACAGAAATTATGAATATAGGTGTGACCCACATAGAATCTAGAGAATCCCTGAAATTTTTCTGGTTCCCAGTGGAAAAAAAGATTAAATGAAAACACAAATAGTTTTTTTTCCCAAATGGAAGTTCTGCAAATTGTTTTAAAAGGGTTGCTGACAGGCTGCAATTTCATGCAAGAACTATATCTTTAAACATAATATAAAAGCAAATTTTAGCTCCAGCCTTTCAAAAATCAACTAAGCAGGCAGTAATTTACTAAAACTGAGTGTTATGGGATTCAATGTAAGTTGAAATGTAGAAATAGATGAAAAGTTTAAATTTCATTTTAGGAAGTTTTATCTGCACATTCAAGTTACAGTCAAAACAAGTCTTTTCCTCTCACCTTTTTCATATCATAAACACTTCTGTATTTTCTGCTTCCCCCAAAGGATTTCCAATTGCTGCTCAATACCTCCTGTCCACAGCACAACTCTGAGATACATCCTTACTTACTAACATGGAGGAGCTATTGCATAGCTAATCAGGATGTAACTTTCCAGCCCACTAGGTTCTCTGAACTAGTTCCTACATAGTTATTCATCATTTATTAGCCTATCAGTTGAATGTAAAAGGAGTTTAAAGCAGCTCAATGCACTTCCAAAATGGAGCAAGTTGCCTTGCCCAGGCTATTGTAACACTGCTGGTCACACAGGTGGGGTGTGTCCCGGCAGGGCTCTGGACACACCATTTCAAGTTGAGCTTGCCATGGGTTTACTACCTGATTTTGGGAAACCACTCCTGAGCTACAAGAGGCCAGGCTGCTGCATGACACTGGCAGGTGCCAGCAGAAGACACTGGCAGTCTTTTTCTAGAGCATCAGTCTGGATGGTGCCTGATAGAAGCACAGATATGATCCTACTGTCCATGCTAAGGCCGAGCAATGGCAAGCTGAGAGACCCAAACAGAGCCACCAGACTGCCTGCAGTCTGACTGCAATCAGCTCTTCCATTTTCCTCTATTGAAGGCAGAAAATGGACACCTTACTTTGTTTGGGATTTGTTTGTTTGGACCATGCCAAAACTTAAATCAGTCATTTGACCTCAGCATTAGCACTGCAACTAAATACCAGGTACACACAGCATTTGTCACTTGCTCTTTCCCCTTCAGGCTGGAGCCAGAGCTTTTTTAACATGATATATTGGCCCCAAAGAGGGCTCCATAATCCCTGAACAATGCAGTAGGGCTGCCTGCAAAAAAAATAGTTTAAGCAGCTCAATGAGACCCTGCAAGCTGTCTTGCAGCGTAACCAGCAGAGGGACGCCAAGCCACTTAAAGACAATCTTTCTTGTTGAAACCCTGACATTTGCCAATAGATAAGATCATATTTATAAGGCTTTTCAGCCATACATAAGATGAGATGTGACAAAGGGCAGAGACAGCTAAGCTTTAGGGACACAAGCTTTTCCAAATTATCTAGATTTAACCAACTACTTCATAGAGTCATTGCTACTTTGCTGACAAAAGACCGTGGTCACTAAGAACCACGATATTCATGGTACTGAAAAGCTTTTGGTCCAGTGGCTTTTACTTTGAAAGACAATTCTATTTGCTGACACTTGAGAAGTTCCTCATTAAAAAAAAAAAAAAACAAAGATCACATATACTCAAAAAATGGTAACAGAGATAGACATACATACATTTGAATCAGGTCAAAGATCTGTTTTATTACACTTAGATGAGGTCTGGCAATAATTATCAACAGAAACAACCACTACTGACACACTACAAAGCAACAATCATTTGCCTTTTCAATTTATTATTCTCTTATTTCATATGTATAAACCCCAATAATGTTAAAATAAGATTACTTGTGTGCAAAGATGGGAGAACAAAAGCGGGGGAACAGCCCAAATTTAGCCATGTCCTGCTGAGTATCCTGGAGTTATTGATGCTTTACCAACAACCACCTCCTACAACCTCTGTCTATGACACAGGACAAAGCAAAACAGGCCATAGTAAGTTTAATTTCTGATTTTTGCAAAGCTTGAAGAGGTAGTTTCCATAAACATCTGGGATGAGCATAAAAAGCTATCTCAAATTGGACCACAAAGTGGGAGGAAGTCAGAAATACGAAGACATGTACTTCAGTGTGTCCATCTTTTCTGACTTGAATATGTAATAAATGCTTATGCAAATATAAATGATCTTTAAAGAAGCAGGCAGCTTAAAATAGTCAAGAGCAGGGAAATGAAGGCACACGAAATCTAAACTGTTTAATAGGCAGTAATAGCTGAATCAGTATGCAACAAGATCTCATAATGCATTAAAAAGTGACAATCCTTGGTTGTGTAAGTGACAGTTTAAAAGATGCCTTAATCAAGAAAAAAAATTATTTATTGAACTTCTCAAATGTCAAATTAGGCTTCTTCACTAAATGTTCATTAACTGACAAGGAATTCTTATTAATTTTAGAGCACCATGAATGCACTCACACAGAATGGCTTTTTTGATGCAAGCTTCATTTCTTGCAAAATGATGTCTCCCTTCCTCTGATGAAGTGATATTAGAAAAGATCTGAGTACCTCTTTTATCAGATCAGATTTCAAGACACAGGAGAGATCCTATCCCCCTGCTCTGACCAAAATACTAGCCTGAGTGCCACATTACCAGTGCCTAAAGTCTCCCTAACTTCCAGGGTGTTTTACCACCTTTCACATTACAGCTGTTTGAGACGGCAACACCTCACACAAAATGTTTGCCAGGTCATCTCCCCCGTCTGCTGGTGACATAAAACCACATAACTCCCCATTTATACCAAATACACACTGAACCAGCAGCAATTTGGAAGTTACAAAGCAACATATTGCAGAAATGCTGACTGCTCCCTTCCTCTTGTGATTGCCAGCTCTGGCTCTGTTGATGAGCTAGCAACCTGCTTGAAGCTCTGCTTAACACACTCAAATTTATGCCCCACAAGAAAACAGCTCACCTATTCTTTTTTCTCCAAATACAGAATTTGCCAACCTTTCTCCACGCCAAATCAGCCTTGGAAAACTCTCCTGATGCCAAATAACCAAAGTATATATGCAGTGAAGATGCCTTTCTGCAGCTAAGAGTAGGAATTTACAACTTGGCCCCATCTCATTAATGGGATTTTGCTGTCTTTTGCGTGAATGGAAACAGCCAAAAAAAACAAAAAAAAATCTCTTACTCATCCCTGCATAGTCATTAAGACTTCCTTGTGGACAGTGGTGATGTCTGAGAGAAATGAGACTCAACTAGGAATCAGCAAGATGAAATTCAAGTGGTTGATTTCAGATATATTGAGGGGGTTTAAAAAAGAAAAGGAGAAAACCAAACAAACACGACAAAAAAAATGCAAGGAAAAGAACCCAGAGTGTCACCCCTCAGAGTGCTCCCACTGTCCTCACCACACAGCTACTTCAAGTGCTAACTCTCTGCCCATTCAAGTCTCCACTCTGCTTTGCCAGCTGCTCCAGCTGTGCAAAGCAAACACAATGCTAGTGCTGCTACAGGCAGGTGCCTTCAGTCTCTCTCCCAGATGCTTTCCAATAGGACTTTAAAAGATAAATACCCATAATATCAGTACTGAAAGGAGAACTGCACTGATCAGCCCAGAAGGTCTAGTTTTAACAATGGACTCACATTTGCTTATGAAAAAAAATAAAAAAATAAAAAAAAATCAGCAGGCAGCAAAGCTTGTCCAAATTCAAGAACCGCAGATCCAAATTTCTACAACAACTTGAGTTTAGAGAGAAAGCTACAATGTAGCCCAACTTCAATCACCATCCCACTTAAGAGAAGCTTATTCACCTGATAGAACCTGGCAGAAAACACAGCAAATCACTAAAGAAAAAGGAAAGAGAGAGTGGGAGTAAAGAATTCCTCATGAGAAGAAAACTGCAAAGAAATAACAGATGCTACTCATGAATAAGGTAGAGAGACTGGAAAACCTGCAGCAACAAGCGTGGAGATCACATTACCATTAGACACATTCTGTCTTACCAGCACAAGCCAAAGGAAATTTGGACTTTTAGTAGCATTCAACAGGTGATATTTGAACAAGAACACTACTACCCAGCTAAACCACCAGGATCTCAGTCTTAGTGACTGCTGGCAGCATATCTTTGGTGTTGTTTTGGCAGAGGATGTAAATATAAGCTGCATCTGAAGCAAATGCCGTGGGGAGCTGCTGTCACTCATACAGTACTGCTCCTGCTACTCACGTAGTGCAGCTGTCCTTACAGTACAGCCTGAAACTACTACAGGCAGCAGAACATATTTACTACACACCAGAACTGTCATGTAACTTTACAATGCTCATTCAATCTACATCAAATAAAGAAAAAGAGATCCAGCATTTTTAAAATACTACGTTTCTGCCGTTTTCTTTCAAATACATGATTTTCTTCAGAGATTTTTTAACCAATATAGTGCCAAGGATTCGGATCACTCACAAGGATGTAAGAGGAGACTTCTCAGCCAGGGTATAAAAGCTTTTTACTGTTTCATCCATGTTTAGGGTAAAATATAAAAGAAACTTATTAGGCCTCAAGTCTTTTTTGATGGTTTTTAAAACAAAGTCACAATTTGAGATAAGTGAAGAAAATATTATCAAGAATATTAATCTTGTGGGAAATGGGGAGAGCCATCTGCAAGCACTTTTACTATTTTCTGACTTAGCAATCAGCTTCCATTCACAACACTAAGGACTTCGTCGTTTCTTAACCTTGCAAATTTAATCCCTGCTTTTTCTAAGCTCCTCCGGCAGTGTCATTATTGTATTAGCCATAGTTCATCCACAGTCCCAACTTTCATAAACACATGGTCAACTTTCACTTTTCATTAATGATGCCAGGCCTTCCTCTTCATGAAGGTAAATAACTTGATAGCACTTATAAAATAGGATTAACTTCTCTTCTTACTGAGACCTTTTGTTCCAAAGCAAATCACTATACTGCTATATATCACTATGTTATTCTGGTGCCCGATGAAAAAAAAAAATAAATTAAAAATTTAAATTAAAGGCACCCCTCTTTAAAGATCACTTGTTTCAATAAAAAAAATACTGCTCTGCAATGTTTTTATGACAACTGTTGCAAAGTCTGTGCCTTATTAAACCATCCTGGCTACGCTAGTGCTGCGCTGTGGCGAAAGGAGGCTACAGGTGGATCCCCAGCAGGCAGCCCTACACCTGCGCTGCGAACCGACCCTGCCTCCTTCCTCTTGCCCCAGGGATATCGCCAAGCCCGGGGATCGCGCGGTGGGGAGGCTGCAGGAGCCCCCGCAGGGCGAGGAAAGTGTTTAAAGCCCCGAGCGGGGCAGAGAGCGAGCCGCCCCCCTCCTCCCAGCCCGTCCCGAGCCCCTCCGCCCGCAGCCCGGCCGGAGCGGGCAGGGAGGAGGGGCAAGGCGGCTCTGCCCCTCAGCCTTTACCCTCCATCTCGGCGTCGCGCTGGGACCGGAGAGGAGCGGGGGCCGCTCCGGCTGTGCCCTGGCCGCCGCCGCAGCCTCCGCGCCGCCGGGGCTGCCGGGCCCGCTATAAATACCCTCGGCACCGCCGGGCCGCCGCCGCCCCTCCCGCGGGGCAGGGCGGCACGGCCCGGCCCGGCTGCCAGCCAGCGCCCCGGGGCTGCGGTACCGCGCCGTGCCCGGGGGCTGCCCTCACTGCCGAATCGAGGGGCTGCGGCAGCGGCTGCCTGCCGAAAACGGGTCGGTTTCGCTGCCCCTGAAGCCTGAGGCGGTGCCGGAAAGCCCCCGCCGGGGCTGCGTGGGCCGCGGCAGGCAGGCAGCCCCGAGCGCCGCTCGGCCTGGCCCCTGCCAGCAGCCCGGCCGGGCACCCACGGAATCACAGAAGGTTCTGCCTTGGGAGCGAGCCGCAAGGATCATCAAGTCCAACTCTTACCGCTGCAAAGGACATCCCCAAGAATCACGCCATGTGCCTGAGAGCACTGTCCAAACGCTTCTTGGACTCTGTTAGGGTTGGTGCTGTGACCGCTTCCCTGGGGAGCCTGTTCCAGTGCTCGACCACCCTCTGGGTGAAGAATTTCTTTCTAATATCCATCGTAAGCCTCCCCTGACACAACTTGAGGCCATTCCCTTGGGTTCTGTCACTGGTCACCACTGAGAGGAAGGAGATCAGTGCCTTCTCCTCTGCTTCCACCCACGAGTAAGCTGTAGACGGCAATGAGGGTCCCTCTCATTCTATTCTCCAAACTGAACAGACCAGGTTTTAAGGGCTCTGGGTGAGTTGTGTCTGACATCCCTGTTCCAGTTCATTCCAGGACACCTGCCCTGTTCTGACCAACACAGGCCTTCTTAATCCTCATCCCTTGATTTCCTCCTAATTACTACCTCTTAAAATAAATTTCCTCATAATTGCTACCTTTTAAAAGAAAAAGGAAAACTAGCTTTGGTTTTGAGTGCTGTTCTTGCAGGAAGTTCTGTAAGTGTCCAAAAATTAAGTACCAACACCCGCAAAATTTTATGCCTCCCCTTAAAATTCAATCCTCCCTAAAGTGTGAGAGATGTTTGGTAGTATTGAAATATTCACACGTGAATTAAACATCTATTCACAGTAGTATCCTGTTTTTTCTTATTTGCGGGGAAACAAGTGTAGCCCTTTTGTAGCTTAACAGCAGATTCTACCAAACCAATAATAATTTGTACAATTGGAGAAGGTATTTTTGTAGCCCAATAGATATCCTATGCTGCAAGAGATAAGTATTTGAATTTCATTTTGATAGATAAAAGGGATTGGTATCACTAAATTAAGAGTTTGTAGTTGCCTGGGAACAAGCAATTGTGGTCTGATTGTATTCATCATCTTAGGTAAATGAAAGACAGCCCCAATCAAAACTATGCATTCTGTTGCTTCAAAGAGCTAATTTCCCCCAACTGAGAAAAACAGTAGGGACAGCTGACAAGGAAAAACGTATTTAGTGTGAACAGCAAAAGATGGGCTCTCATAAAGCCTCTGTTAAATGGCCAAAAGACTGTGACTTTGCAATCACAGAGAGCAGTAACTTTACCATAAAATCTCAAGGGTGGCAGTCAAAAAGCAAATGGAAAACAAGGAGACATTATATAAATTACAGTTGCTATAAATTGCAACTTACAATATCAGAAATCAATAATTTAATAGGGAAGAAAAAATATCCACAGTTGTGATAGCTAAGGACAAAATGGACATTTAAAGTGTGTTAGGAACAAAAGAAAAACCAGTGACGATACTGGCCCATGTGGTAAATGTAGTTCATAAGTGGTTTTGTGCTGATGTGTAAAATGTAAACATGTTCTGTAAGTAGTTCTGTGCTACAAAAGAAACAAGTAGATGTATCTCAAAGGGATTATGAAGAACTGCTCCAACCTGCTAGTAATTAAGAAAGATAAGAATCATGATTTGTGAAATTCCAAAGGGGTGTTAATCTTATACCAGGATTCAAAAAATGAGCAAGTGCAATGAGAAGAAAATACAGGCCAACACTGGCCCCCTAAATAATAAAGGGAGAAACATTTAATTTAAAAATATTTCAAAGTAATTAATAGAAATAATTACAGTCTTTTTTATGAAGACCTGGTCTAATCCAACCTAAATTAATTCTTTAGTGAGATTGCTTGTTTGGTTACATGCATACTGATGGTTCACATGTTAAGTCTGAAAGAAAAACCCGTGGTACCCCATGACATCATTAAAGCAGATGTTAAATTGACTAGGGCTTGCCTAAATGTCTGATGACAAAAAGCAACAAAAAGTAAAGGAACCCTCTTTGAATGGGCATGTTTCCCTGAAAATGACCCCAAAAGGGGGAAAATGGCAAAGGTATCAAGCAACCAAGTGAAGTAGTCTGAATTGAGTGGCAAACTGGACCTTGTCAAACAAAATACATCTACTGTAGCTAAATCCCTGTAATAAGCTTGAAGGATTGTAGGTGGTGTGTACTGAGTGGTGATGGCACTCGCTGGAAGCGATTTAGCGGCTGCAGTCACCAATTCATCCTAAACACCGACTGTGATGTTGCTAAAAAGAAGGATTAACCTGCATCAAGGGAGTAGGAAATATGGAACATGGTTTTCTCTCTGGATATATCACTGATGATAGCAATCTTGCATACTGTGTTCCTGCCCATGTTTAAAAAAAAAACACATTGAAAAATAGTAGAGGGGGCAGATTAAGAGCTGAAAATGTGATTTGAGAGTTGAAGAAAAATGCTGCTAAGTGAGACGTAAAGAGCACAATCTGTTTATCGTATCAAAAAGATTGACTTGATTACAGCATATAAGTACCTTGATGCAGAAAAAAAATACTGGATTCTGAAGGGCTCTTTAATCTAGTGGAGAATGGCATAACAAGAAGCTGTGGTAGAAACTGAAGTCAGACAAACTCAAATGCAGCACAAAATTTTTCTTTTTAAGGTGACAACACATCATTGGAGCAGCTAATAAAGGCACCAAGAAATTTTTAATGGTTTTATGTCCCTCAACCAGGACAAGACGCCTTTTTGGAAGACAGGTTTTAGCCAACTGCTACTGCTCTCACTGCTTTTACACGTGTGAAATTTAATGACACAGGATACAGAAGAGATCAGGCCATATCACTAAATGGTCCTCTGTGTCTTATTTAATTTTTTCGTCTTATGCTAAGTAATTATAAGAAGGGTTGGCTACTGGTGAGCATCTGCTCAAGATGATATTCTTATTAACTGACTGCAATCAGTCTGAAAAAAAAATTACTACCCTGAGTGTGTAGGATTCTAAATGATCACAGTACATAAGACATAGTCTTGGCAAGCAGCATATGAAATACCAAAAGACAGTCAACATTAGTCACCTATTTTCATTTGTCAGTGCACTAAGCTGACAAGATTTCAATTCATTTGTGTCAAAAAGGAGCTCAGAAGAGCTTAAGGAGAAGCTGAAGGAAAGGGTAGCAGTATGAATCCATGAAAAACACTGGCCATCAGACCTAGGTAACATGATAATTAAAAACAAACTTTGAAATGCTGGCAGGCAAACCAGACAACTAATTCAATATGCGATATTATACTGGTAAATATACATCATTTTTAAATATTTATTAATTTCTTGCCCAGTTTGTGCATAAATGAATCAAGTTACCTCACCTGAAGCTATGATCTCCCATAATGAGCTGTATTATGCAGTTAAGACTAAAAGGTTTGACACGACGAGTAATGCCTACCTCTCTGAAAGCAGCCAGGACCACACAACTGAATTGTGTTGCACATAAACTATTGAGAACTGCATTAAAATATTAATGAACTAACATTCTTCTTAAATTGTTGAATTTGCCAGGATGTGAACTTGCATCTTCTCTCTGCTGCTTACCAAGCTGATACGGCAGTTACAACAAACACTTGCTGATATTACAAAGCTGAAAGGTCTCAGTGGCCTTTCTGATCTCATTACCTCTCCCCCTGCCTGAAGTTTATCCTCTGAGCACAAAACCTTTTCAACAAGTCAGGAACTTCCTCTAAACTATGCAGAACACCAGTGCTCTAAGCAAATAGTTAGCACAGACGATTAGAATAACAATTCATTCTTTACTGAAGGAAGAAAGAATTGTGTTGAAGAGGAAAAGTTCATTTTGGAGGTAAGATGCAATTTTTTTCCAAATCCACTACTCCAAAATTCAGAACAAGGGTGTTTTCCAAACAAAAAACTTAATTTTATCCAAAAGAGGCTCAAAGATTTGGTAATATCTAATACTGATATGCAAATTCTTAATACCATGTGATTGGTTCTAACTTTTAGAAATTATGTAGAAAAATGCCAGGGTCCTTAGGTGGTCTTAAAGAGGGAGGCTTTTAAAATTACCATATACAAATCTAACCTGGAAGGTGCATAAATTAGGGTCTCAGCTCTTCCTTTGTCTTTTCTCTGGAAGAAGCTGTGGGCTCCATTCTTAGAATGAAAAAGAATTCACAACTACAAATGAATTTTTAGAAAAAGCTGCAGGATCCCTGAGCTTGTGAAAATCAGATCCAGATCCTGGGGCATTAATAATTGAAGTGTCATGCTTACCTCCAGTGGTGTCAACATCACCTATGAAACTCAAACATTAGTAGTCTGGTGCAGGTAACTGAGACAGGGAAGAAAAAGCATCAAGGAGTTGAAGGGCATTCATTACCTTTTTGATGCCTAGAGGAATAATGTTGCTGTGCTAGTGGAGGCCAACCAAAGGTGAAGGCTGATCATTCTACACAGTAAAGCGAAGAGTAGTTAGGTTCTCAAGTTGCAGCATCTGATGCCTTCAAAGGAACTATATGGCGTTAAGACAGCTGGCAAAACACATTGTTCAGAACATCAAAGCAACAAAACATCAGCTGTCAAGGTTTGGACCCTCAAGGCATCAGCAAAGACAACAAAGCAAGTAGGAATTTGGAAATACTGAATTTAAGCTGCAGTAAAGGACACTTTCTGGAGATGATATTTTTGCTAGTCAGAGGTGAACAAATGTCATTCCCTGGACACACAAATAGGCCACATGTTCCTTTGGGCAGCACATCTGCAGCTGCCCAGAGGTCACATATGTAATAAAGACTGGATGAAGGAAAGACAGGAAGCAGTTCACAAACATCTCCTGGATCATTACGAGGCAGGACAAATGCCAGGACTCAGTGCTGTTCCTGCTGGTGGTGCCAGGGGCAGGATGAGCAGGAAACATCAGCCTTAAAGAGTCAGAGGCGCTGGAAGTACTTCTCAGCGTTCCACTGCAGGCCTTGGTTGGACATCAGAACTGTGGCAACCTCATGCTGCTAGTTTTATCCCCACTTGCTGCTCAAATGGAAACTTACTCCACTTGCTGACAAGTCTTTTGTGGTTTTATAGACCCGGCTTGGATACCCATGTTGTGTATTTAAATGTTAAACTGCATCTTTATTTTCTTAAAAAAAAAAAAAAAAAAGAATGGTAATCCAAATAGGTTTGTTTATAACCTTTCAAGACTGATTGTTGTTCATTCAAGTCAATAATGAGAATTACAGATCTACAGATCTGTTATTATTCCCTTGTTTAATAAAAGCAGCCATGCAAGATATATTATTAAACAGTAGACTGCCTAAGGTGCCTGATCTCACAATTGTAATACTATTTTTGAATAATTGGTGTGTCTTGTACATTGTCCTTTACCCAAAGCTGGCAAACCAGGTCATCCCTTCTCTAATGCTGATTTTGGTGGGAGGTGAAAGATTTTAAAATCTCATAGGAGGAGGAACCTCTCAAGATTTGGGAATCAGCATACTGTTTCACCCATTATGTTTTAATCAAACATTTTTATGGAAAAGATGTGTGTTCTAGGAAATATCCTCATGGTGAAATAACACTTAACAAACCTCATTACTCAAGTTTATGGAGTTACTTGTCCCTTCTGTAATTCAGAAGGATTAAATCACTCCTGCAAATTAAAAATAGGAGGAGCAACCAATCAGAGCAAGGCTTCCGTTTGCCACTTGAATCAGAAAAAGAGAGAACAGGCACAATAAGGAAATCACATTCAAAAATTGCAATGAAAATGAGGATACTTAAAATCTAAGACCCTAATTTTATTTCAAGGTCTCATTGCTTACAAAGAAGTAGTCTAGACAAGCTTTATTGCAATGGCTTACAATATTACCAAAATCTTTCCATAGATATATAACCCATATTTGGCAATTTTATTGTGTCTTAGACAGAGAAGCTTAGGGGGAAATGACTAAAAAAAGCAAGGTGTTTTCACCCTCATTATGTGTCATATTTGATTTATTTTAATAAACAAAAATATGTAGACATGCACATAGCTTTCTACAGCTATTCATAGCACATTGTCTTTCTATTTTTAATGCAAGAATCTTAACCTATTTTAAGCCAAGAGAATCACAGAGAGGGATGAAAAAAAAAATAGAGGAACAGTAGATACCACTCTACTGTGGTCACTGCAGCTAGTGTGGGCATGTATGAGATCTCTAAATTAGCAGGGCTCGTTATTGCTGACGAAGTACCAAAAGTAATACAATGCTCAAGAAAAGGTGCAGACTCTTGCTCAAGGCTGGGCATTTGGCCCGTGATCCACTTGGAGCCCCACGCTGCTGCAACTGGAGTGCTGCCTTCCACAGGCAGGTAGCAAATGATCGTATGTGCTGGCTGAACAGACCTAAGATCAGTCCTTAGGTTATCTGGGAAGTTAGGAGATGAAATCCATATAGGAATAACACAAAAGTTGAAGATAAAATTAGCAAAAAGACAGGGTTTCTCTCCTCAATAAGCTACATTAATTAGATTCTCCCACAATGACTCTTTCCCTAAAATTTTAGAGATCCTGTTGAATCGGGTTTCACCAGATATTCCTCAGACAATAAACTCTGAAGAGCACAAGAGTAGATGTGATGTCTGTGCTGAAGCAGAGAGTGGGCAAACTCTCCATCTTGAAGTGTCAAGAATCTTAAGAAAGCCCTGTGTACCTAGTTTTTCACATAAAGTAACTCACATGTTTATTCCACTCCTAAAAAAAAATAATCCTTTGTGGTTTTCCAAAAGAAATAAAACTGGGAAATTTTGAGCAGGCTAAGTGCATGCCACCCTGAAATACCTTTGCAGCAAAGGCTGTAATTTTCACATTAACAAGCCATAAAAGAAAAGGCATGAGTATTGTTTCTAGAATCAAGATTTATGTCCTTTGTAACACACAGCCCCCAGAAGGTTACACGAGTCCAAGAAATGCACTCAAACAGGTCTAGCACTCCATCCAGTGCAGCTCATTGTATGGAACCATTTGGAAGCAGATATAGAGACACCAGACTGTAAGTGAAAGAAACCTCCATTGTCTTCCAGAGCATGTAACCATGCTAAGGAGGGTTAATGCTTCAGCTTCCCATCTCTGCAAACTTCAGAAAAGAATGAAGTTTATATCAATTCAAGATAGATTTTACATGAATTCTTTCCTGTTGCAAAACAAGAGTCACGGACCACATAACATTTGAAAAGGATGCAAAGCAGCAGGCGATTTCAGAACCACACTGAGCGATGTTATTTAGCAAAAAACTAGCCTGTGGGTTCTGCAAATGAAATTACTCCCAACGCTCACTTCCATGGAAAATGTAGAATTCTGTGTACAAACAATACACACCAAGCAGCATGAAGCTGCATTTGAGGACAGGAAAAAAGCTTCTTTGAGCCAGCTTCAAACCTGATTTAACCTTCGACAATTTCACTGCAATGAGCAGAATTCCTACTCTTTGTGTGAACACCTGTTATGGATAAAGAAGTCTGAGGTAAAATGAAATTGCTGCATGCAGGGATTATAACAGTTGATGTCATGGCTGGGATGCAAAGACTAGGAACAGACAAGAAGCAAACAGCTGTCACCATCCCACACCCAGAACAAAGGGGGTTTTTTTAATGGTAGCATGTTTAGGTAATGTAAATACTGCATGAAGATTAGAGAGCTGTTTTCAGTTAAGTGACTTACTACTTTTCACTCTTCCGGGAGAAATGGAGCAGCAACAGGGAAAGGCATAACTTCAGCATAGTATTAGCTATGTAAAACCAGAAGGCACTTTTGGCCTATGTCTGCTCTCTCATGCTAGCACAGGCAGAAGTGAAGTATGTCAGTGGCTCCTTTTTGTGTGAATATACACTTTGCTAAAAAGCATAGCTACACCAAATGTGATAATTAAAAGTGGTTCTGATATTCAAGCCCGCATGCAGAAGGGGAAGTGACCACTTATTTCCAGTGGACACATGTTCAACTGCAATTCGAGTCTGTCCTGCTGTATCTGGTTCTCACACAGCTTTCACAACACTGAGCTCTATCCCTGGTGCAAATAGGCAGCATATGCGACAAGCTGACCTTACTAAATCAAGCTTAAGACCAGGAAAGAAATGACTGGAAGCTGGACACTGTACAGTGCATATCAGTAATATTTGCAAATCTTCTTTTTTTATTTTGGTTGTTATTTCTCCAGCAGCCTTTTTCTAGCAAAAAAAGCATCTTTGCTTTGGTGACAAAGCATCTTTTCTGAGATCAAAGGAGATAAACTGGAAATAAAAGCACCTCTCAGGCCCAGAATTATGCTAAGCAGCTCACTCCTCTTAGCATTTTAAGCTCTTACATAACTTTAAAAGTCCCTTTGTTAGATTAAAGAAAACAGCCTTGAATGCAGCCAATATAGGGGACAGGAAGGTCAAAGTAACACCAATGTATTGCTGAAAGTTAACTACTGTAGTCCTGAGAGGTCAAGGATCTGAACTCCCATCTCCTGCACCCCTGCACATGGAGCACATTTCACACTTTGAGCTTGGGAATGAGCCAGTGAATTTAAATTATGACAGGGCAAAAAAGAAGTGGAAGTCCCAGACCCTAACTAGGAGAAAAGCCAAATTCTTGTTGCTGAAACACTATAATCCCTTTCTGCTTCTCAAGGACTCAAAAGACCACTTTCTCCAAAGAAAACACCGTGAAAAATGCCAGATGTTTCTGCTGATGTAGCTGAGGTGTACCACAACTTTATTCCTGGACTCTCCTTCTGAGACATGGATACCTTTGGAGATCTTTCATAATATGACCATTATATAAATAAAAAAAGAAACTGGAGTTTTTAGGTAGAAATGGCATTGTGTAAACATGAGAAAATAGGAAAAAAAAATTAATAAAAGGTTGTTTTCACTGTTTTCAGCTACATTTTCAATTTGGCAAAGACACTCACAGCTGAAGGGTGAACTGGAGCCTGTGCACTGCTATTTCTTTCACCACCAAATGCTTTTGGAGCACTATTAGATATTAGGATTGTGTGAATTGGTCTCCTGAAAACAGCAATTCATACAGTGGTTTTGAGAAATTTTAGGGAGAAAAGTTGATAAAAACTTAGCTGAAAACCAACCATTGCAACTTGAGGGAAGTGTTTTAATATTGTGGATCTTTCAGTTATGTAGACTCCTTCATGGGATGTGCTGGTATTGGGCTGCTCAGGCAGGAAAGAGGAATCATTATTCCCAATACTATTTTTTTTTTATTTATTTAATCATTTAGAACTGATTTTCTCCTGAGGCGTCATCCATTCAAACTTTAATTGCATTCTTTGCCAAGACATCTTTTCTCTTGGCATCTCTCTGGATTGCACAGGTAAGGAAATGCCAACTGTGACTGCTCACTCAACCAGTTGTACTAAAAATAGTAGAGATGACAACACAGCACAGTCTTCTCTACTTGACAAAATGGAAGAATACAAAGACTTACTCTACAAGTGCATCAGAAGGAATGGAGCCAAAAGAGTCATAAAATACAAGGCTTGTCAGCAGTGAGATGGAAAAAAAAGTAAAATGATCTTCCACCCTCTTTTAGAAAAGACCTTGGAAATATTTTACAAATAAATTGAACTATAGGGAGTATCTGACGAATATATAAACCAAGATGTATGAACACGCATACTATTCAGAATTAAATAAAGAGAAAATGCATCACTTTAACATATTCTTTCAGTACCTACTTACATAAAACAGTACAGAGAAGTATATAACACATTTAGAAAGATGCCATTAAATTATATATTTCACAACCATACATTAAACCCAGTTGCATTCCTTTCTGAATGATAACTGTCCTCAACATTTAATGCCAAGAGCAACTTAAAACCAAAACATGTAATTTTACATCCTCTGTGCTGCATCCTCCACATAAGCAACCCATTTTGAATGGTTTGTCTAGATACACTTCTGGTATCAGTGTAGCAGTTTGGACACAGAAAAACCAGCACAACCACTGAAACAGATTCTCTTACCACTGGTATTTAAAAGTGTTAAATCACTAGATTAGACCAGCACATTGCTTTTTAAAATAGAGCTACATATATTGACACAGATAATTCTTCTTAATGTTGTAGATATTTGATTTCACTTCAAAGGTCAATCCCTATAGTTTAGAACTTCCCAATAAATGGTATAGCTCCCTAATATAAATTGACTTAGTGTAGCAGAATTAGGTATCTCAGATTACTTCCACTTTTACAAGATGACTCTTTAAGGCCATTTGCTTTTTATTACAGTGTTTGGCCATCATAAGACAACACTGCTACTATTTTTGACCCTTCTCCGTAAATGCATGAATATACTCTTTAATCCTGTCCTCTTGTAACTCATTTCATTTACAGGGGCAGAGTGACAATAAGGGCTTTTGTTCCATTTTGGCTTCTTTAGAAACCATCCTTGCTTTCTTTACAGATGTCAAACAAATTCCTGAGTATTCTTAGTACTAGAATGGATGTAGCAACTGTGCCATTAGAGTTTTCAAGCAAAACCTCTCTTGACAGCAAACAGGACTTTTTGCTTGACAATCCCAGCCCTGAGTATCTTCTACACTTTATTGCTCTCATTTTCTCAGAGGCTAATTTTAAGAACTAATAAGAGAGACATCCCAAAGAGTACTCTCTTTTCCTTTCCAAAGCATATATAAGTTTGTTGGAAGAAATATCTAAATGTCCAACCCAGTCCAGAATCATTAGGAAAAACCCATATTTATCATTTTGTTACTCTAAGGCTTTTTTCAGTATTCTAATTCTCACAACAATAAAATATAGACACTAATTAGTTTCATAATTAGGCAAGCTATCAAAAAATGGAGAGAGTTAATTAGTATTTCTCCCTTACCAGTCCCAGAAAAAATTCTACTCAATAAATATGTTGCAGTAAAATGATAAATAACAGAACTCTATTCAGGGAGTTTCCATATCCCAGTCAGCACTAAAAGGAGTAAGGAACTTTTGGTATATTGAGACTTTATAAACCCAGTCTTTCCCAGCTGTTGGAACTATGTGTGAGACTTTTCAAACTCAGAGTTGAGTTTGTCTGTTTGGGAACTACCTGGTATTTGTGTGCTGCAGTGCCATTTTCTGTCTAAGGACGGCATAACTACTAATGCCTCTTTCACAGCCTCTTCTTCTCTGAGCCCAGCTCCAGAGTGCAATGTACAACTTCTGGTGTAAAGAATGTGCTGAAGCTTTCACTTGGTATCTTGTTTACAATGTCAACACTTCTGCTTTCTTCTCTTTTGTTTAAAGGCTAGAAGCATGTGGCCCTTAGTGGCCTTGAAACCCCAAAGGGTAATTTTAACAGGCATTGTGTATGATAGAGACTCTAAAAGTTAACCTAGTTTGACAGCAGTCCCACCTGAAGGAGTTTAATTTATAAAAAATGCATAGAAAAGGACAGATTTTCCATCTGATCTGTGCTACTATAGACAACAACAGAGAAAAATAGGATAGACACATAGAGTGACAACATAAGAAAACAAGCCTACAGGATTCCTGTGCTAGTCTCTAATGAGCTCCTTTCCCTCACCCTGCAGAAAGGTCTAGCAGAAAAACAAGCAAACTTTAAAACAAAAAGGGTTACCTTTTTTCAAAATATTGTTTTTACAAGATTTGACACAATCTCTCTAACAATGGGTTAACAGTCAACATAAGATGCATCTGAAAGTCCGTGTCCAGTTTCTTGTGTGTCTCACTCTCACTATATCTGGGATCATCAATACTAACACAGAATCTAATTAGCTGTCTCAGAAGACAGAAGCCAGTAAAAATCAGAATGGACATGGAGGATGAACAATTGTCCAAATCAAGATGCATCTTGCTCAGGCTCCAAGGGTTAATTTAAGCTGGTCCCCAGGAATTAAACCAAAATATCCTTCCAAACTAGATTGGAAGGAAAGACTTGGAAGGTTTTGGTGTCTGTCAGTAAGATGATGGATTGTTTACTTTGCAGGACCTTCTAGACTTCTTTAAAGGACAAATTCTCCTGGTACTTTAGAGTCTGGACACACTGGTATTGCCTCAATCTCTTCTGCTTTTTTCCTGTCATGTGGTGTGCTTTTGTGTTTCTGCCCTTTGTATTATGGCCTTTTGTTACTACGAGTTTGGGGGAAGTTTTGTGGCTCCCGGGATATACACAGAGTAGCATTTCTGTTGACTTACCTGTATTAAACATTTATCACAGGGCTGCCTGCTACTGCAAAGGACTATATTTGATGGCTGAGGTGATTCCTTCAAGATTCTTCTTCTTTCGAGGTGGTCTTTACAGATCATGCATTAAGCAACTAACTTATTGTGCAGCTCAAAGGAAGCATGCTCCAAACCTGCCCGGCTCAGTCAGCAAAAAGAAAGCTAGACACACTCCAGAGCCATCAACACAACATAAACTCAATATTGCTATTAAAAAAAAAAACATCAAAAGCAGAGATTTCCCCGTCTGACTGCAGCTGCTGCTGCTTCCACCATCTCCTTTCTTACCCCAGGGCATCAAACTTTGCACTGCAGGTATTTCCACAATACATTCTCCAGCCCGGCTTCCTGGTATGTTAACACCAGGCTCAGAACAATACGTGATCTCCATCTACCTTTTTCCTTGAGTGATTGTAACCCTTTGGCTGCAGATTTTAATCCCTTCCCTCCTGAAATTTGCCATCTTATTTTAGACTTTTTTTTCACCTCAAGCTGTCATTGTCTCATACACAATTCCAGAGCCAGTAGTAATGAGCAGTGCTGAGGGCAAACAGCATCATCAATATGCTACCTAGATCCTGCCCTCACCATGTTTAGGAATTACAAGGAGAAATGCTGTCCCCATATGAGTCAAGAAAATGAGTTACTACTAACTCTAACAGACTCAGAGTTTTCAGCCATGGTTACCGAAGCTCCAAGTAAAGGACTTTACACTGAAAGCTTCCCCTGTGGCTGCCACCAGAGGACCTGAATCAATTAGCAAGGTGTTTGTAGGAAAATATGAAGGCAAAAGCAGATCCACATTTATACACGCCCTCCTTCATCCATTCTCCTTCTCCATCAATATACCTGACCCACTTTCTAACTCCCTGTTGTTGCAGATGTTGCTGATGCAAAGCCTGCTTCAGCTTATTGGGAAGATACATTCATCAGAGAAATAATGCAGTGCAGCAGTGTCTTCTTTTGTCAGGAGCAGCTGGAATTATTGCTTATTTGGTGTCACCCCAAGGCATTCATAATTAGGAGCAGAAGATGTGTGCACCAAGATAAGCTGTAAAAGACACATTTTATGCCAAAAGCAGGTTGGGAATGTCTTTGTAAGTATGGCAAATGGTATCATTTATACCTTAATGAAGGCAGTTTTCTTGGATTTCATTTTTTCCATTTGCATAGAAGGATTTGATCTGCTGCAATAAAGATTCAAGTAGCATGCATCTATGATGGCGAAGTACCAAAAGCCATTCTTTCAGTCTGCAAAAAATTCATAATTCTGTGATAAAGAAAAAAAAAACTCCACAACTGCTCACATTTCTGAGTATTTAGATATGAATCTGAGAATTTAATTTGACAATGAAAGAGCATTATTTTACACGATTTTCAATTAATTTAAAATTAATTTCAGCATGAAGTGTGTTAGTTTTAACCCTGCTCAAAAAGTTAAAACAAAATCCCATGATGTCACAATGAATCTGATAGTTGGCAATATCAAAGGACGTGTGTTTCCACTAAGATAATAGACTGTGGATGGAAATGGCAGAGGCATGGGTACACGTTTCTTTTTGCCAGGTTTCCCACTGCACTAGTAACTGCTGGCAGAGTAGCAATCAGCAAGAAGACTCTAAGATCTTAAACTCCTGCAGCTGTTTTCTTAACAGCCGACTTAGCCTTAACTGCACACACATAGTTCTATCAGCCTCACCAAATGGGTGATAAGCTGTTATCCCTTGTCACATTCCCTTGCTTGGCCATGGTCTGAGTAGAGGTATCTATGACAAAAGGCTGCATCCAGCTCAGGCTCACCACCAGGACTGTGCTGCGTGGTTTCCCAGTGGGACACCTTCCTGTCCTCTTCTCTCCTGGGGATAGGCTGAACAAACCAATCCATCAGTCTCTGAACAAGCCTGTCAGGAGCCTCCTCACTGTCAGAAGGAATTATTGCTACTTACTACTAAACAAGTCCTGCCAAACCTCTGTGCAGGACTACCCCCATGCATCTGACAACACCAGCCATTCCTGCTAGCAACTCAGCTGGGAATAATTGTGTTACTAAAGTCCTCTGTGTGACATATTGCAGACTACTGACTACCAACCTTTTTGGTCCAAACCTCACTCCAGCGACCCTTTTTGCCACCAGTCATAGCCAGGGGTTATTTGGCATAGTGGCTTGGTAGAGGGCTCTGCAGAACACTGAGTGAGCATTGCTGCATCATCTGCATGTGTGAGTGCAGAGCAGTGATAGCCCAGAGGTCCAAGTGTTGAGTTTCATTACTTAATACACAAACATCCCCCATGACCTCATGTGCCTCTGTACAGTACTCAGATAAATCCCTCTGCCAAGATCAAGTTGCAGGGGCCAGAGACAATCGCACACTACATGATGCCATAATAAGCTCTTTTCTCATACCTCTTCCTGGATAAAACTTAACCTCCAAATGATAAAATATTTAAAAAATTCAAAAATAAAACTAACAAAAAGACCTCTCTATATATTTCAAATATATTATCAACTTCATTCTTTATCAGGAAGCCTTTTAACCAGAGTTTTCCAGAAAAAAATTACCTGGGATTCCCAGATGACTTTATATTTTAACCCAACTGATTGGATGACCATTATTCTTCTAAAAGCAGAAAAATAAATTAACAGTCTCAACACAGAGGAAGAGAACACTGATACATTTTGACACTTATGACTTGCAGATCAGAGACCTATGAAAACAGTACTGTCCTGTCAAGATTTTAAAATAAAAATGAACAGAATGAAAATCAGCTGCAGAATTCTAATTAGGCCTATGCTTCTCTGTCCATCCCTGACATGCCACACGTTGTACTCTGCTTCTTCCCTCCACAACTGAAAGTCAAAGAGTGAAAGGTCTGACATTTGTTGCTGGGCTGCACTGACCATTAAACAAATAAATGAGATGACAGGACATGTCTTTGTTGGGTCACCTTTTAACTGAGATGAAACCCATGCATTTTTAGGGATGAAAGGGAAAGCATGTATGGAAGCACAGGATTACGACTACATGATCAGAATTGTACAGGACACAGTACCTCAAGACAAAAGCCTGAAAGGACTTGGCTCAGACCAGTGATGTGCAAATGCAGAATTTCCATGGGAATAAACTATTTTGGTCCAAAAAGAAGCTACTTGGAATTCAAAGTGGGGCAACACTTCTAAGGCAAAAGGACCATGTGGTCATAGTTTTTTTCTCCCTTTAAGGAACAAATGTTTTCCAGTCTTGCTCCATTTACACATGCATAATCACAGAATATGTAACCATTTCAAAGATATTAGA
This sequence comes from Phylloscopus trochilus trochilus, assembly GCA_016584745.2. Lineage (NCBI taxonomy): Eukaryota > Metazoa > Chordata > Aves > Passeriformes > Phylloscopidae > Phylloscopus > Phylloscopus trochilus. The sequence continues at coordinate 41,201,454 of WQNJ02000546.1, forward strand.
CTTTGCAAGTGGACTAAGTATTCACATTTTCACAAAGTTTCCTTACTATTGCTGAAAATTGTTAGGCATTCATAGCAAAGGTTCTTTTCCATGTTGGTCAGCCCTGTTGCTGGCCTCATTATGGCACTACCATCACAGTGATCATCATTACAATGTGTTGCAGTGGAACATAAAACACTCAAGAAGCTCAATCATAATAACGAAATACATATATATTCAAAAGTAAAGACCTTCTTCTGTATATATAAATATATATACAGAAGAAGGTCTTTACTTTTGAAGCTGACTTGCCACTAGACACTTTGCCCAGAGAAGCTGTGGATGCCCTGTCCCTGGAAATGTTCAAGGCCAGTTTGGATGGGGCATTGAGGAAACTGATCTAGTGGTCAGTGTCCCTGCCAATGGCAAGGGGTTGGAACAAGGCGATCTTTAAGGTCCTTTCTAACTCAAGCCATTTGATGAGTCTGTGATTCTGTGAAATAAGCAGGGTTACCCTGAGCTCTGGACTGTGATCATCAATGCCATTTAGGTGTTAGCATGCTCCCAGCCCAGTTCTCACCCATCCAGACTCCCACTCTCCCATTTTGGGCTCCATTTTGCGGTGAAACAGTATTGGCATGTTCTTACTAAGCCATTTGGGCTCAGTCATCATGTTCAAAGATGGAAAGAATTTAGCCATGTGAAAATTATCTAAACCACAGTACCTGGCCCCAGCTTTGTCTAGCTTTGGAGACACTGCCCCTACACAAGATTCACAGTACTGTGCAGCAGAGGCCCATCTTAAGGCCAAATTGCTGAACTAATTGCCACGTGGAAAGCCCTTTACATTTGTTGGTGTTGAATCCAATGACAGCCAGAGAGGGAAGCTGACCTCAGATGCATCTTAGGCTTTGCAGTACACTTACAGGTGTGCTTATCTACCAGACGAAGGGCTTTGATCTCGCTCTGAGATCACTGAGTCTCCTCAGTGAGACTGAAGCAATTTTAATCATTGACATGTGGCCAAGAGGGGCTATTTTTAAAATAAAGTTCTCTGAAATAGAATAGGTATATATATAGGTGTGATAAAACTAGATCATTTTTCCAACAATAGAAGTAATTTGACACTACTCAGAAAATCTGTAAAACTTGCCCTGGAGGAGTTCAGATCATCAAAGTTTAGTCACCAAGCAATTATTTTTTTTTTTCAGGAAAAAAGAGAAATAAAAAGAACTGTTGCACTTTGTAATCATTAATGATCTCATGTGAATTTTTTCCACAATGTTTACTCTGACAAGGACAATTTCAGCTCCAGCAGTCTACGCCCAAGTGCAATGGATGCCAGTATATAGTGGGTTTAAAAACAATAATAAGACAGCATCTCACCATTTTGTTTTGATTCCTCTTCAGGAAATTATATTTTCATAATGTTACAACTGAATCAAGGACCTGCAAGACATTTTGAATTGTTTCAATATCATCAAGTAGATAAAATGCTGTGAAGTGGGCAAAGTGTGAAGTTGCATGAGATATTAAATTAAGCAAGAGAAAAAGAAAGATGCTGATTACTTGGGAAAAGAAATGGAAAAAAGAACATCAAGACCAAAATTTCTCACAGATCCCATTTCCTGCAATATCAGTGACCAGATCACAACTAGGTCAGAGTCCCTACAAAACTAGAGGACGAATGATGAGAAAATCACAGAGTTTTCACAGGTTGCTGAGCTAAAGACAAGTCTCAGGAAAGAAGAACATACCCCTACAAAGGCTAAAGGCCAAAATAATAAAGCAGAGGGACAGCTTCAGGTCTCTCTGCCAAGAATCTAAAAGAGCAAATTCCAAGTCCCAGAAATATTAGATGGCAATCCCCAAACAGAGATACCAGTTCAGAGCATATAAGGACATTGGGTATGTGCACACAGATGGAGAGGCCAAGACTGTGAAGCTCAGAATCAAATTTCCAGAATTCAGTGTTTAGGGTATCAGTGCTCAGGTATAATAGGAAAGAGACGTGGTCATGAATCAAAGAGCCTGGATTTAATTTCCGGCAGCTAGCTGGGGGTACTCAGGGGCTCAGTGCTACAGGCTCTGGACCTGAAAAAAAAATATTTTTTGAACTTTCATATGCCAGAGAAGTCTGTACAAGATCAATTTTCAGGATGGAAATATAAACTATATTCTCTACAACAGAGATATTTAACAGGGATTTGTACAAAGGACATTAGGGAAGGACCCCGGCAAAAGGTTCCTGAATACTGGATCTGATGAGAGAGCGTATCTGTGCTCCATGTAGTACTGTGGCCTTTCCTCTCTGCCAGCCCACACATCAGATGCCACAACAGGCACATCCCAGGTCACACTGGTCATGCACATGCTGCATCATCAGCCTCCAGAAGGCAGGAGAAAGGACAGGGTATTTCTATTGGATGGCTAAGGCAAAGGAGAGTCAGGTGAGAAAAATAAGCTGCAGTGCCATGGCAGGAGCAGGCAGGAGCCTTTGAGCAATTGCAACTTGCAATTTGACAGGTCTGTGATTTTCTTAATCTAAAATAAAAAGAACATGTTATCCTTTTAGGAGGAATAAAGATTGGGGCCATTAATCGTAGTGACAATCATCCTAATAACATCCTAAAAATAATCATAATAACAACCCACAATAACAGAAAGGTCAAAGAAGGATTGCTGCTAGGTTTAGCTAAGGAAATTCACTCGTGGTTTTAATTAATCATATCCAACTGGCTTAAAAACTGTTATTTGGGCTCTTTTGAGCATGTGTCACAACACATTCACTGAGCCTCCCTACCCTAAACAGTAGGGAAGGAATTTATGATTGCCACTGACGAGCTAGAAGTACAAACACCAACGTAATGAGTCTGCCTGAGCTGCCTAAACTTGACTGTACCCCTCATGTATGTGCAGCAATGGGTATTGTGGGGGCTAGTTCTCAGTTTCTCAGACCACTTGCCAGGCAGGAGACAGTCTCAATGAAGCATACAAAGAGGGGAAACCAGGACAAGAGGCTTCCTTGATGGAAAATATGTGATCAGATTTCTCCAGTATCAAAAGCATACAAACAGATCTTTCCGTATTCATCCTGTCAATAATTTACAATTAAATTAGCATATACTTAAAATCTCCTACACACAGATGGACTGGAAAACCTCCATGAAGCGTTACACAGTCCAGGGGACAAGTGGATGTTAGATTCAAGAGGCCAGGGATCAAAAGCAGGAAACTGCAGCCAGTACAGACAGAAGGGTCTAATAAGAGACTCACACTAACATTGACAGAAGCTTCAGCTCACAGCAGAGAGCAGCATGAAGCCACCATTGGATGAAACTTGCTTTCTGATGTTCAGCTAAGAACAGAGACAGCTGACAGGACTGAAATGGGCTCTGTCACAGTTAAGGGACCAACTATATTCTCCCACTGGTGCTATAAATATTCCCTTGATTTAACTGTTTTCCAGGAGTAAGTGCACAGACATGTCAAGAAAGTGAAACTGCTTTTTTTTAGCAGGATTTCAAAATTGCAGTCTCAGTGACTTGCTTTTAGGGGGGCATGTAAGTGCCAATCCAGATTGGAAAATCATGTTTCTAAATTGCCTCCTTTGAAGCCCCACACTCGAAAATAGCACATCTTGACAAGCAGAAGAGAATTATGGTATTTACCAATGTGTAAAAACTCACAGTTGCTAGAAATATGTATACCAACATTTTTGCTTTATAGTGTACGGATAGAAAGTGGAAAATACTAGGCAGTGCTCAGTTAGCCTGCTGCACTGTGAAATGCACCGTGCTGTGCTCTGTTTCCTTGTGCATAGCAGGGTGACAGCTCCCCAGGCAAAGCACAGGGATGTTCAGTGCTGCCTCTGACGTTCTCACCTACCTTGTACGTTTGAGCATGCATTGTTCTGACCCTGCTACAACTATTCAAGATTACGGTAAAGGTCATGTAGATTTTTATAGTAGCAAATTCAAAAATAAAACTGATGTAAGAACTGTGTGAAGAAAAAGAAGTCAAATGTGAAACTTGCAGGCCTGCAACAAAATGGGTTCCAATATCCAAAGCACTGTGCATGAGCTGGAGCTGTCTGAGGAAGTGCTGCTGGATATTTCAACAACTTCACTATATCATCAAAACTTGCATCTCATAAAAAAAACACCTGTCTCAATGCAATCTAACATGTTTTCAAGCACTGCACTGTTACAATCTGAAATCCTACTAATTAAGCCTTGCAGGTGAAAAAAATAATCCCCTGCAGAAATCATTCAGATTTTCTAAACTTTCTAAACTTTTCTCTAACTAGTTTTCTTTGTGTAACTTGTACAGCTGGCACCAAACGTATATTACTGTGGTTTTCTTGGCACAAGGCTGCAATGGCAGAAGGCCATGTTGTTCAAGTGAAATAGATACTAAGTACCAGATGCACAGAAGGGCTAGGGCATATACATTTCACTCCTCTCTGTATTTACCACCCTACCCTGAAGCTTGGATACGTAAAACTGCTGGCTGTCTTCCTCCCCTCTTGGCATATAAAGCCTGAATTCCCTCAAGGGACTCAAGTGTAAATGTGAGTGCTCCCTGAGTCCCTGCAATACTTCTGGCCATGCACACAGATACTTAACATCACTTGGAGAGCCAAGCCCTGCCAGGTTCCACCAGTTGTTGTTCCATCTGAGGGGGGATCCAGCTGGTGGACTATCAGCACATCTAAAGGAAGGATCTTACTCCTGCCCTTGGAAGCACAGCTAGCAGACAAACCACTGCTCCCCTTTTTGGACCACAGTCTAGTGGTAAATTCAGCAAGTGAAAACATACCTTTACAGCTATCTTCTGCCTGATGGGATTCAACTGGCCCCTCAAAAAACTTCTCTTACCACAAGGGCTTGCCTGTTTTATGGGGCAGAAGCCCTTACAACCTCTCTGGTTGAGTTAGCTTCAATTTGCATGAAAAATTAAAAGCTTGTTGAGTGAAGGAAAGTAACTTAACTGTCACCTAGTGGTCAGGATTCTCTCCATGGAGTTTGCAGTCCCAGGTCAAGAGGAGTGATTACAAATTTTGCAATGAAAAGTTACAATAAACAGTCAGCATTGGTGAAGGGATGATGTCCCAGAACTTCACATGGAGAACTCATTGCATACAAAGCATACCCCTTAAATCTATCATAAAAAAAAAAAAAAAAAAAAAAAAAAAAAAAAAAAAGCCCAAAAAAAACCCCACCACAACCAACAACAACAACAACAAAAACTAATGAGGGAGTGTAAAAGAAGTATCAACCCTTATCCTAAGATAAGGGCAGTTTCAGTGAGAAAGATGGGCTAAATTCCACTCATCAGAGCAGAACAGTTCCCCATCATCTCTGTGTGTTGGTTATTGCCTCTGAGCTGTTTTACTGCTGTTTCATTCTTCAAACATAAAGGACCAACACAAATCTAGGCTTAAAAAAAATGCATCCTGCAAGCTGAAAGGTGGCTGAAAAACAGCAAATCTCACACTCTCACAATGTACGAATTTGTATTCTAGCATTTCTACCCAGGGACACTGGGAGCCTCTGAACTTGGTTAGATTGCCATCCAGCAACCATTTTACAGGTGCAAAGGACACCTGGAGAGTCACTGTGCTCTTCTGTTTAGACAATCATCTTCTGCTTGTTTTCTTCCACACGGAGAAATCTCTGAGTCATCAGCATCATTACTGCCTCCTTTTTGCTTACCTAGCCTCATTAAAAGGATTAGATGGATCAGCAAGGGGCAGCAATTTAACCAGTACATACTTTACAAACAAAGCTACACCAATTTCTTTCACCTCCTCTGATATTTTTGCCACATGAAGAAACACTGTGGCCTGATTTTCCCTATGCAGGACTTTTATTCTTGGAAAGGTAGTGCTTTTTATTTGATATCTCAAATAGGAATTGCCCAGATATTTTAATTCTTCCCCTCAGTCTAACATCTGTATCTATAGCAAGTTGAAGATGCTTATCATTCTATTGACCAGGCAATTACCCATACATGGCAGAGAACACTAAATGCTCCTTAAGTCCCATTACAGCCACAGGAAGATGAGTCACTGGATGGCAACTAAAATAACCATGGCATTGAAGTAGTAGTTTTCAGTGACTGTTGCACCAAGACTATGAAAAAAGTCAGCATGAGTGGCATCAAGAGTGTACTGCCTCTTTTCAAAATAAAATAATAACAGTGGTTGAGATTAATGTCTCAAAGATCACAAAGTATATATATGCTCACACCAAAATACACTGTAAATATCCAAAATGGAGGAAAAGCCATTTGCAAAGCTGTCATAGAGTACAGAGCAGTGTTAGGGTACATGAGTCAAGTCTCATACAACTGAAGGATAGATGTGGCCAGGGAGCATTAAAGGTGAGGCCTGTTCTGCCTCAACAATAAAACTGATGTAACAGCTATGGGCAACGACAGCCCTTCCCCTCAGTAGGGAATTCAGTCTAATTCTCTTTCTTACTCTGCTAGGGCAGTATTAGGTGCTGACTAGGAAGGGGGAGTATCACCTACTGCCCTTACCAGCACTGTTCCATTTCAGAAGAAAATTGTTTTCTTACCAGTTTGCTGTATGAGCAGGCACCCTGCCTGTCCTGCCAATCTACCTATAAGCAGCTTGTAAGCCTGATATGATACCAGTGTTTTATAGTCATGGATAGGAGCAGAGAATTCTTTATCTGTGGGTTTCTGACTAAGCTACTACTTGCTACTCTCAAGTGAATGCTGAAGTCCTTACTCCTCTCATCTCAATGGGATTTCTGCCAGTGAGGTATCAAGGCATAAGGATGCAGTTCTTGGGGTTTCTGCTTTGCTCAGCTGCATCTTAAAAGTCTACAGCTATTGTTAAAGAAATCTAATGAATAAGATTTGGCACAAAGTAACAGGGAAAGCTTTAGATCTTCTGTTTATTGCATTTCATTTAGTGAACTTCCTTGCATGCAATTAAAGATTCGGCTTTCTACAGCAGCAGCAAATATTTTGATTTCTAATAAAAAAAATCATGTTGATTATTCAGGCCAATGGATCCACAGCAACCGTGACATTACTTGTGACAAGTGATGGGAACAGTGGATATTTTTCGCTAGAGGTAGTAAATTGGAAGACAGCTGAAAAATGGAACCAGCACTGGAAGAGATTAATGAGGAACTAAATGATTTACAAGTACCATGTCCTCATTTGACTGGGAATTAGATAAATTAACCAAAAAAAAATCAATGCTTTAATGAAGCTGAAGGGCAACTCCACAAATATATTACAAATGGACTTGGAGACAAAGGGGGGAAAAAGAGAGGAGGGAAAAAGCAAGCAAAGAAAAAAATGACAGCCTACATGTAAAATGTGCTTAGCAACCCAATGGAAATGGTAACAATTCAAGCAGAAACCCTTAGTGCTGTTTCCTGAGGGTGACAGGCAGGGAAGGAGAAGATGGTATAAGATAGTTGATATGTCTGTTAATAGGAGGATACCTCATATGTAGGGAAATCTTATAAGAGAACTGGGTCATGCTACCAAAACTGTCGAAGAAGTTTAATTTTAAACATAATAAATTGGCTGAATATAGTGTTGTAAATGCCAGAGGTAGAGGGAAAATTAGCCTATATTAAGGAACATGCTTTCGAGGACCTTCCAGGACACATTCCTCTGGCAACAAAAAAAGAAAAAATGCAAAAAACCCATGAAACTTGTCCTACTTCAGCAAACTTCCATAGCCACAAGATGAAAAATATTTCTTCTGCACCAAAAATAAGTTCTATATGAAAAGGAATACTTCTTGGGAACTTGAAAAATGTTACTCCATAGCAGGATTGTTGCAAAGGAAACAGCAATTATGTTTTTCAATAATTATCATCACCAGTTCCATTTCTTGGCCACTGAATTCAATCTTATCCTTGAGAAACCAGGAAAGGGGCTACAGCTCAACAGAGAATGATCAGTTATTTACATATTAATGGTCATCCCTCCAGCCCATTTTAGTAACACAATTTTCACTGACTCTTAAGCTGAGGGCTGTTCATACTTAGTCAGCTTAAGCATTTTAACAGGCCTACTTATTGGTTTGTTTCCAGCTTTCAGGTCCCTGGAAACTGGGAAAGTAAAAATCACATAAAATTTTTACAGGCCAGGTTACCCCTGCAATTCATTAAGGTGATTCAGCTATATCTCATTGATAAAACATCTGTAAGATTTTACATCAGTTTTACCTTTGGTGGGAGTTTGCAACTGCAACAGCCATGTTTGCATAATATAGTCTATACTGTTTGACCTGCTTAAAGCTTCCTGCTCTAACACTTGACAGTGCACATAATAATTAATATGTACATTATTAAAGCATATTATTTTGAAGCTTTTTCCAGTTATGAGTAAAACTGAAAGATATTCCAATTTTTCTGGTTCAGACACCAAATCAGGAAATGGAAAAATATTTTAACACTAACCTATTTGTTTTCAATTTAAATATTATCTTTAGCATAGACCATATCCAAATATTTGCTTGACCAGAGAGGGACAGTGAAAATCACTCTGGATGGCTTCAGACCTTTTGTAAAGGAAGCTATCTGGCCTGTCTCATCTGCTGCAATAAATGTTTCTGTATTACACACATTAAAAATATTATGTCAGGAAGAGTCAATACACACCATCCTAGAGATGGATAACAAGTGCTGTTCCAAGATGTGAGAACCACTGTTGCAATTTGGGTTGAGCCTAGATTCAACACTTCCTCATACAAAGTCCAAGCAAGAACCACCGGATTTTGGCCTATTAATGGAGAATGGGATGATACCTTCCATTTCTTTGTTGTTGTAAGTTCCCTTCTGAACGAAGTCTCTGATTAATGGTTGGGCTTGATGATCTTGGAGGTTTTTTCCAATCTGAATGATTCTCCAATTCTGTGATCCTAATCCTGAAAATACTCATGTTTGGAAAATATTAGAACTATTCTTGTCAACATTTCCATCTTGTTGTTGTTGCTGTCGTTGCTGCTGTTGCAACCAACAGAATTTGCTGAATTAATCTCAAATTCAAATATTGTTCTGACCAACCAAATACAACCAATTTATTATTGAAGGAAGGTAGGAAGCAGGCAGGATGCAATTCTGCTTTGGGTAAAGATATTTTATAGGTTGTGTATGTGTAAAAAAAGGTTAAGGACAGGGACCATGAGACAAGCTGTCCTTTTAGTGTGACATATAGCAAATTTTAACAGCATCCTTAGAACTACTGGAGAATGAAATTCATCTCTCTGTAGAAAATTGCACTTAAGCCTTCAAAACAAGGCTATAAGTGAGAGATAATGGTCGTATATACCTTTTCCTGGCTCATGAATGGAGCTAAATTTCCTCCCAAGGGTTTAGGATAAATAGGAATATTGTTCTGAAAAACTGCAGAAATGCCACAGGTAAGCAAAAAAAAAAAAAAAAAAAAAAAGTTGTTTTCATGAAGGTTTTTAGTGAAATAGAGAGGTGTTGTGAATTCCTGCACTCTTGCAGAAGTCCCCTTAGTGTACATGATACCTCCTGGTAAGAGTGTTCATGCTGTGCCACTTCACTGCTTGGTAGGCACAGCCATAAAAGCCACGTGGATTTTTTAGTATTTGCTGCTGAGGATTTTCCTTTTTATTCCATTTCACTGCTTAGGTGGAACAGAACAGAAACACACTCACCAAGAGTATCATGTGTTACTGGTGCTATTTCAAAAAAAGGGCAGTTAAAGAGAGATTCCTCGTTTGGTTAAAAAGTTATGCTAATTTTGCTGGACATATAATCAATGCTTTCAGTGGGGCATTCTTAGAAGATTCATAGATCCTCTAAATGCGAGATCCAGTTTTTGATCCAATCAGCATGCAAGCACATTTTTTTCAAGGATTTGAATATCAAAATAATGTTGTCATGGAGCAGCCCAAAAGAATATTTTTCCAATGACATCAAGTACCTATTAAAATCCAGTTTTGCAAGGCAATGAGTAATTTGATGAGAGCCTAAGTTGTCTCTGAGCTTTGCATAAAGGTTCTCAGACTGCAGTAGCAGGATCAAATTGAAGGAAAAACAATACAAAGGTGATAAGAAGAAAAAAAAGAAATACATTACCCTTCTGTTCTGCCTTAAAGATATTTGCTATCAATGTTGATAATGTTGCAATGAAATTAAATCTATTCTACGATGTTGTAGTCTCAAAACAAACATGTTTCTCAAAACAAACACATATTTATTTATTCTCTCCATATAAACAGTCATGCCTATCTGGGAGAATCAGAGCTGTAAAAGGAGTAACTTCCTAAGCATGGGGAACTTGTTATGTTCTTCCCACGTCTCCCTGAAAGCACACAATAATCTGAACTGTTGGTCTCAGCAGGCAGGCAATGAAGGAGCACTAAAGTCACTGCTCGTCTGGTAAGGAAACTACTGATCCCTGTGTGCAGGGACAGCAGTGCTTCCTCACCTCCCTCTGAAGAAGGAGCCCCACCTGCCAGGACACACTGGGCAGCGAGCAAACACCTCCAACACAAACCACCACCAGGTGGGCACTTCCTGCGTGTAAGGCATCTGTGGGAATGCTGGGCAGATGGAACACCAGCAAGAAAACATGAGTGCATGTGAAAAGGAGGCAGGAGGAGGAAGAGGAGAAAGGATAAGTTCATCTACCGGGTCAGAGGTGCAAGAAAAGAGATGTTTGTAGCTTCACTTGGAATACCTTTGTGATTCTTCCCACCAAAACCAGTGAGACCAAAATGTTTCCTGGTGTTTTTAGAGATAAATTTGAATTAATGGGAAGCTGTGAGAAAAAACCTCAAGATGAAATCGCTCTGATAGACCAGTGAGCTGTACAAGAAGGAAAATCATGTTCTGAATGAATGAAGAGCTCCAGCTGACCTGCCATCAATACGCTAAATGAGCCATCCTTACTCTCCACTGGCCCTGGGACAAATGACAGACATGCTGGCAGATTCAGAGTGCCAGCCACATACACCATACCCGTGACTCCTTATCCTGTGGAGGACTCGGGACTAATCTCTGCACTACTGGGTGACACTGCTGAAACTTCATAAACCATTCCACTACAGGACAACATTTTTTTAAAACAAAAACAGAGACCAAGAGGAGGAGACCCCGAGGATAAAATATTTGAAGTATTTCAGCACCTCATTGTATTCATACTTTTATGAAGATCACACAAAATATCTGATGGAGCAATCAGAACTGCCAAAGTGTAAAACATCCACTTCACTGTTAAATTTTAAAGCTTTAATTATAAAAAATGTCTAACCAACTCTAACTGGCACCTTTACCTTTATGATAATGAGAACAAAAACAACGGAACTTGAGAGAATGAACTGCTCTTTCATTTCTTTGGATAAAGGCAAAGGCATAAATCTTGTAATTAAGAGAGAGTTTGAACTGCCAGTGTTTGAGCCAGACAAACTAGATCTGTCTTGCACATAAGCAGGGGCTCATAACCTTGGTATGATAGTTAGGACACACACTCATTAATGTCTGTCTAGAGCTATAATATGAGTATTCCTTTACACATCTGTGCCTTTCATTCTCCATTCACAGGCTTTTAAATTAGCTTTTTTTGGCTTGCCACCTGCCTTCTCATCTACTCAGGAAACCAGCTCACTTTGCAGACTCAATGCCAACTTCACGCCGAGGGCTGGCACATGGTCTGTGGACTCTTTGAAGCAGGAAGGGAGCCCAGATCATACAGAGTCCTTGTACTATTTCTCCAAACACACACAACATCTATTCCTTGTAACTACACCTGAGGAAACACTAGGAAATATTCCATGTAGGGGGAGCTCAGGAATGCAGTGGCAGCTGATGGCAGGTGCGTCCAGAGGTCCTTCCTGCTGGAATCCTCTCTGACAGGGGACAGAACTGGATGTTCAAGGAGGACAACAAGAACAGAGTTAACATGTAGAGAAACTATCCAAAAAGTGGACAGAAACCATTAGAACTATACAGCTTCCTGAACTACTGATGATGTATTTTTATTTTTCAGTCCATGCATTTGTACTATCACTTTTGAAACTTGCACAGACTTGTCAGGCACTGAATGACATTTTGCACAGGCAGACCTAATTTGTCTGGTCTAGGCCACTTTCTACAGCTTCTCTATCAGCTGGGAGAAGCAGGGTTTTCAGAGGGAAATTCCACTCATCATAAGATCAGTTATTGCAGATGCTGGGGATGAGTTACCTCATGGAGATGTTCTTTCTTCCATTAACTTAGAAGGGAGCCTAATGAAAGCCTCATTTCTGGCAGCTATAGCTAGGTGATACAGCTGCATTGCCAAAAGCATGCTTCTGGAATGCAAAGGCACCTTTGCTCTAAATGGGTGATCCAAGGAACACAGAAAATAGAGTTTAAAGGGATCTTGAGAGGGTCCCTTTAACTATACAGAGATTCTCTCAACATCTCAACTGAGTGATGCCTCTGCTCTTTAGGATGGAGCTAGTTACTGGAAGGACCTACTCACAGTATGTGTTTACTTAATAAAGTCCAGAGCTCTGACACAAAGAAAACTGAAATTAGCACAATATTTGACAACATACTTGACATTTCCAAGATAATGCACTATATAACAATAACAAAAACAACAATAAAATGGTTCAGAAAAGCTGAATCTGATTATGCAGTGAACTGCTAAACAGGAACCTGAATAGAATTTTTAAAGAGGGGAGATAATTAGGCAAATGTTCGAGAGACAGAGCCTCATAAGAATGTCAAATGTCACAATTATCCATTTACTTGATAAAACAAGTGCTTTGTTGATTTGATTTTATTGCTCTCACTGCTTTCTGCTTTAAAGATTAAAACATCAGAATCAATTCTAAGGCACCATATTTTTAGGAAGGGAAAGAGGATGCCTGTGTCAGCAGAGGTCCTCAGACAAATTCTGAGCCACTCCTGAGGGCCTGTAACACCTGCTGCCAATCACAACCACAAAGCCATGTGTTTTGTGGCCTGTGCTGGTGGGAGGGACAGGGAGAGATTGCAGTTTTGGTTTCATCAGACCTTCTTTTGGGAACTCTAATCCACCCACCAACACCAACCATTCAATGTAGCAGTCCTCACCAGCCATAAAAGCTGGCGATTGCAGGAAGCCTGGTGAAGGACATGGCACTTATACTCTGCTTTTCTGGAGAACCAGCTATCACCTGACTTTAGGCAAACATGAAAAAGTCACAATCATTTGTGCTCCAGTCTGGTTCACAATGGTATTTCCATCCCAGTGTAATTTTATACATTAGCACAAACCTGGAGTGACACAGGAGTTATTTCAGCCTTGGCTATTTAAAATTTCACAGAGATGAGCTGTTACAGTAGGTCTGTTTACGTGAGAAGAGGGACATTGTGTTTTACAGCTCATGACAGAATTTGGAAAGGCCATCTGCTTTCACTCTGTATGACACTATCACTGGCTCTAGCATGAACCTGACCCATCAGTTTTGGAAATCCCTCTGTTTCTAGATGAGGATATTTTCACGTCTTGCTAGTCATGTGTAGCAACAGCAGCTACTGCCTCTGCCACCAAATCCAGATGCACCAACTCCAGGCTTCTCTCCTGCTTATTCAGTGTTGTCACTGAGCTATGCCCTGCATGGTGTGGAGTGGTGCAGTCACACCACATTGTCTCTGAGCTTCTTGGCTCAAGCTTTCAGTGGACTAGAAGCAACTTTAAGCTTATCAAGGATCTTCTTGCTCTGTCTCTACAGTGGAAAAGAAGAATGGGAACTGTGCAGCAATAGCATCTGAGCAGCAGCAGCTGCAACCATAATACCTGTGGGGATTCCTGGAGAGATAAAGCAAGTATAAGGAAGGGGAGGGAGAAAGTAGGAGCTCCTTCAATTGAATCATCTTTTGATACACAACAGATGTACAGGAGCTGGAGCACGCTCAGCCTGACATGTTGGTATTACAAAGTATCTGCCAAAGGACAGTGAATATCATTATCTCTGTTGTGCTACGTTTTCTCCTTAACAGCACCATTATGAACTCCCAAAGACTTAGGTCAGTTTTCAGAAATAGAAACACGAAGTTAGAGCTACATTTAGACACTGGCATCAAATGGTGAGTGGCGGCTGTTGCAGGTTCAGAAGTTTTCACAGTTAACCCACCCATGTCTCAGCATAAACTTAGCTGCTCAGGTCTGTGCTTCTATTCCTAAAATCCTTGTGTGGTGGACCCACTTTCACCACACCCCAAATCCCAGCCCTGCCTGCTCATTAGCTTCTGATTCAGTAACCTGCCAACTAGCCTTGTGTTCAGATGAACTGCACACAATTCCATCAGAGCCTGCTATCACCTCTCACTGTGATTTCAACTGCCGAGCTGTTTAACATGCAGAGGACACAAACAATAAACATTTTGCTTCATTACTTCTAACAAATAAATAAAATGGATTCTAGAAGTCCTCCCAATCTCTTCCTCATTCTTTATTGTTTTTGATATACTAAGCCACAGTGTCCCAACCATGGCATATTTCTCTTACATTCCGCTTACTTCACCGTGAAATGACTCAATTCAGCCAAGAGGATTTGAAATACACACCAAAGGCAGTGTAAAACAGCACCCTTACCAAGTGTGGAAAAAGAAATATAGTTCATAAACAGAGTAGAAAGCATATTTAAAACAACTTCTAATGAACTCCAGAGGCAGCAGAGCTTGAACCAGACAACATACCCCTGACATCAGCATTGGCTTTCAAAAAAAAATCACATTGTCCACGGGTCATATATTTCACTGCATCTCTGAAGAAATGCTAAATCAATAAAATCGCTAAAGGTTGCCGATGAATCAGGCAGTGTTCTATAAAAAGCCAAGCATTATTGCTGCAGGGCAACTTAAGAGCTGAGGAAATATTTGCAAGGAAAAGGCCACCCCTCCCACTGGAGCCCATTCGTATTCAGTCATTTGACACATTCCAGCGGACACCAGTGAGCAGCACCAGGAGCTGGAATCGTGTTGGACTACTTGCTTTGCTACAGCAGCTTTTCTTGATGATGTGGGGTTTCTTACACACTGTCAGTTTGATTTCTTGAGTGCTCCCCGTCCCTGAGCCTGGATTTTAGCACCGCTATGAAAACTCAGGCTTGCGTTGGCAACACATTCACCAATTAATGTCTGTGTTACCTCAGCACCCATATATCCAGATTGCACATTCCATACTCAGCCTTCAAAGAGCCACAAAATTACCCATACCTGTGAAATCAGAGCTGGGAACTTTTAACAATTCACAGCAGATCTTTGGTCTAGTTGTTTCTGCATATACCACAGGATGCCATCTTTCTGCTGAGGGCAATATATAGAGGAAAATAAAATAATAGGTGAAGGCAACTTTGATACTCTAATGCAAACCCAGAAACTTAGCTTATTGGCGTCATAGAATACTTTTGGGATTTTTTTTCCTTCATATGCTGACATCCATCTTACTGAGTGGAGCCCTTAGAAAATCAGACTATCATACTCATCTGACTCAGTTTTCACGGAAGTAAAAATAAAGGTAGGTGTCTATTTCCTGAACTCTTGCAGAACACTTTGATCTTTTTAGGCTAAAGCAGTGTTGATGGGTAGGCTAAGAAGCACTGGAACTAAGATTATTTTCATTTCATGCAAAAGCTGGGACTAGAACTTTTATCTCCCAATGTAAACATTATAAAAAGTGCTCTCTTTTCAGTCATGGGAACATACAATTTCTGCAGTAGTTTCAGAAGATAGTAATCCATTCCAGAAGTATATAGTAAATATATTATATCTTGGCAACACTGTTCTCTATTCTGCTTTCCTGTTGCTAAAAATACATATTTTTCACAACCATACTTTCAATATGCATTTAATATTTACATAAAGGCTGGTTTTGACAAACAGGGCTTTTGGATAAGCTTCAATGAGCACTGTGCTCAGCTCCATTATCTACAGTATCACAGCCCTCTGAAGATATATCCTCCCACTGTTACCACCAACATTGACACAAAAAAAGGGGTCTTGTTCTCCTCACAGTCAGTCTCCTGCAAGCTTCACAGTTGGGAAAAGCCATTTTCAGCTACATTTCATTACTCACCTCAAAGAATTTGGAAGTTCAGGGCAATGTCAGAGAGAATTTAGGTCTTATACACGACTTACTTATAAATGTTGTTTAAGTTTGGCCCCACATCTATACCTCTCTTCCTCTACACGATTACATGCTAGATTCACTTCTCATAGACACTTAGCAATGGCAAAGACAACACTTTCAAGCAGATGACTATGTGGGTGACCAAATGCTCACCAGCTAAACATACATCAAAATTGTTTTCCTTATTTTTTAGGAAAGCAGCCCAGAAAGACTTATGGATTCCAAATTGTTTACCACTATGTGTATTTCAACATTGTACTTGCTGGCAGATGGTGATTAGAGACTTGTTTTCAGCTACCAGTTGTGTGGAACACTTACATCAGTTTTTTCTTTCTCCTGTGGTAGACCCCCTGGATCCTCACTGTATGGAATAGAAATCTTTTCCATTCCTTCATACCTTTCTGATGTTAGACTCTGAGATACTGGACTATGAGAAGCAATGTCAGACAGTATATGGCTAATTAATCTCCTTGTAAATTCATCAGGCATTTCCATTTAGCATTGCTGTGATTTTTATCCCCTTGAAATTGTCCTTTTGATTCCAATTGCATTCTACCATTTTCCTGAGCAGAGCATTTATCTTGTAATAATTTCAAACATGTTTCTGCAAAGCAGTCGTCCTTTTAGCCCTAATATTTAAAAAACAAACAAACAAACAAACAAACAAACAAACAAACTTCTGCTGCACAGTATTTTTTGGTATTATGCTTTATTCCTTTCCTACAACTCTGATTTCGTTTTCATATTCAAACCTGACACAAGTGGCATAAGTGGGTGGTATGATGAGCAAAATTCAGTCCATGTATCTTCAAGCTCAGAGAGATAAAACCAAAAATTAATTAGGTCTAAGTATGTAAAGCTCTACTGCAGGAATGACAAAGCAGAGCATCTCAAATGTTGAATGTGTTTCTTACAAGTGAACATTTACAGATGCAGAGGGTACAGATACAGAAGATTTTTTTTTGATTTTTTTTCACAAATTCTGAATCCCAGAATGTCATTAACAACACCAACTCACTAAGTTTAACAAAGATGGGTGTTCTTGTAATATTCTCATCAAATGTAACATTTATATCCTTCACTCATATGAGTCTTTAGTATTAACACAATAACTCTTCCCACAAAATAACTGCAGATTAGTTTGCATTGTTCAACATTTATCAGGCTCTAAAACGAGCACAGAGCATACCTGGAGTGAGATGTTTAACTCTCCAAATTTCTGTAGAGTGCATCTTGTGGGTTTTATTGCGGTGGAAGAAGAAATCTATGGGAGAACCTTAGATATGGTATTTTTAGATAAGCAATATATATATATATGTACAAGCTCCTAACAACATCATGGTGAATCTTGTCACTGATTTCCAAAGCTGTTAGGCAAACTCTAAGAAGTGCATTGAACATATTCCCATTTCTTTCTCATGAGTGCAAATAATGCTGGGCACAGCGTGACTCCTCCTGCTCGGGTGTTAAATGGAGGCTGGAAAAAGCAGATGGCTTTTTGTTACTGGGATGCTGAGGGTACTACAGGGAAAAGACAGTTAAGGATCTAACTAAATCAACATTCCTGCAGGAAAAAAAATGAGCCAGTGGTAGAATGTGTGCAACTTTTATAGCATTATTTGTGTTTCTTTAGGCTTGGGATATGGTATTGTAGTTGGTACCACCTCTCTGCCTGAAGTGTGTCAAATCTAAAGTGTACAGGTTCTGAAAGAAACAGACTGTTAAAAAAGATATATGAATGGTGAAATCTTTAAACAGCTGATGACTATGCCTACAAGACCTTTACAGATGATATATTATGGTATGTATCTCCATCTTTTTCTCCCCACACTATTCAAAATGTTAAAACTGTCTCTGATTATGATTTGTGTCTGAGCAAAGGATACAGAAGCTGATCAGCTACAGCTGCTTTATCATACTTCTCAGTAGGTATAAACTGAGATATTTCTACTGTATTTTTCAGGTTGAGGTTTGCCCTTTTCACCTCCAAAATGCTGGTTTTGCAGTTGGTGACTTGGAAACCTGCTCTGGTATCAGGATCAAGGGAAAAAGTTCACAATTGCCAACCACAAGCACTGTCAAACTTTTGACCCCACTCCAGGAATGAACTGCCCAAGCTCACACACTGCAATACTGGACAGGCCACTGAAGGGCTTGGCCACCACTGGACTCTCCCATTAGGTCCTTCTTATAAGAGCATAAATAATTAAGTGCCCCAGCACGTTCAGTCAAGCAAGGTCAGAAAGAAGAAAATTAATGTCACGTTACATTTGATCTGGTGTCAGTGAGGTTAGTTTTCAATAGAGATTGTGTCAGGAGGGCTCAGGTCATTGAACCCTTCCAGCCACTCTTCTTGTCTGATTAATTTTGCTTTTTATTTGATAGCTTTCAGGTGTGGTGGAGTTTGCTAAAATCTTCTGGACACTGTGGAGTAGAATAATGCCCTGTAATTTTGCCATTTAATTTTAAATCTCAGCTGAAAAACAGCTGTTCCCAAGTCTATAATTTGCTGTGACTGACTACTCCTTCTACTGCTATTTATCCGGGTAGCTACATTATTTAACTCTGTGAAGCACATTGGAATAGAGTCTACCTGGAGAACACTAGTAAGTGCAGAATGAAGTGGGACTCTTAAAGCAGATTTCACTGATGGCTTTGAAGAGCTTCTAAAAATTCTCACCTGGTGCTTTCCAGTACAGTCATTCTTTATACATCTATTCCATAATACGACATGAAAGGAATTTTCGGCTTCAGTCCTTCTACTTTCTGACTCCAGCAGCTCACAAAAATCTTTCAGATCAAAGAACCAATGGCAGTTTGTCATCTTTGTAATGATGCATTTTTAAAAAGTATAGCTGGTGCAAGAAGTTACATGTACCTTTTCTGCATCAGTGCATTTTTCCAATTAAGTAAGATGCCCCATTTCTGCAGGCTCGGCTGGTCAGATAATGGACTGCAGTGAGACATGTCCTGAGCTGAATGCTGCAACAGGGACAAAATTAATGCTGGGAGAAAAATGACATGAAAAGTAAAATTAAGTGGAATGATTGCAGTGCAACTATATAATTCACTTCTAAATTGTTAGAAAAATTACAAATGTGTTAATCTTTTAGCATTTAATGGGCCAAATTAATCCCCATTTTTTCATAGTCCATTAGAATCTGACAGAGGAACCTTTACGCAAGCTGCAGAACTTGGCTGAAAATGACGACCTTACTATACAACACCACAGGATTTTTTTATTCTTAGGGTATTAAAAAAAGGATACATTTTATAATGACATTCTGTTGTTTCAAGGCTTTCATATTTAGGGAATTCTAGCCAACCCATTCCCGCCTTGTGGAGACTGGATCTTTATTTGGACCCTGCCTGCTGGGTAACATCCAACTAATTCTGCCGCTGTCTTCAATGTTCTCCTTTCAACCCTTCAGATACCTGGTCAATTCAAATCAAAGACAAGCCCAGGACTTGTCAGCTTATAACTGAGATTATGAGCTTATAACTTGTATTTTTTATTATATTATGTTTTTATATTATGTATTTACCTTGTATTTATACCTAATGTCTGAATTGGAGATGTGAAATCAGTTGCTACAATCTTTTTCTTTCAGTAAAGAAGATATTTTTCTGCTCTAAGGTGCAAAACACAGTGACTTACTGCATTTATTTACAGTAACAAGGCAAGTGGCGTGCTCATTGCAACTTGTTCTTTAGTTAGTTTTCAGCAGGGGAAAAAAAATGAATGTGAAAAACTGTCTTTGGTTGCCTTTTACTTCAGCAATGTGGTTTGATTAAATTGACTGAGGAGTAAGTCTTGGGCAAAGAGAAGCAGAATAACCAGCAGGCATAATATCCCACAAGTGTGCTACAGAAAGGCAGGCTGCCCAAAAGTCCTGGTCAGCTTTCAATTTTGATTTCAAGTTGCTATATATGCCCATGACACCAGATCTTCTGATCAACCACAGGGATCAGTAGCTTCTCAGATATGTAGCTAGACACAGATTTAAAGACCTTATAAGGAGCAAAGAATCTTACTTAAATATTCTTTGTGGGAAGGAAAAATGCAAATGAATGAGTCATGGCTTCAATTAACATCAAGTGCACTCTAATGGCCAGCTTCATTCTGTCTGATTCATGAGGTAAAGCTACATGTACCCTGCAGAATGTATAACTAGGGGTTTACTAGTGCAGTCACTCAGCTTGCAGAGTTTCTCTGTTGGTTCAGGACATGAAAGTGCACTAAGCCCGTGACTGCTCTGACACACCAAGATTCAGGGTTATAGTTACACAGGGCAGCACTGCATCCCCAAAAAGTCCTGTCCAAAAAGATGTGGTCACGATGGATAACTGATAAAAGTAGTCTTACTTTGACAAAATAAGCCTCTTTGCAAGAGTCATACAGCAGTGAAATGTTATAAATAGAAAGAGAACATCATCCACATAGAGAAAGGCTCTCATTTTAAGAAACAGTATAGAATTAATCAATACATCTCTGATCCTGTAATATTTAGTAAGGTTTTGGCATTGAGAGGCAAGAACCGTACTCTGACACTGTTATTAAACTATTTCCTCTTAGCAATAAACCAATTATTTTGGATTAATGATTAATGAACTTCAAAATATTAAAAGCCATAAGATTTCCATTTACTAATTCCTGCATCAAGAGCAATGATTGTGTGCAACTGAAATTGAACAAATCTTTCAAAAGAAAACATTGAATTCTGATTTTCTACATTAGAAATGTTGAAGAACCCAACACTATTCTACATAAATTATTTCCAGTGATTAATTATCTTCCTTTTTGAAAGGTGTAACTTATTTCTCTGAATCCCAGTATCCACCATCATGAATAAGTACTACAAAATTATCTTTTTTTTTTTTTTTTTATCCTTCCAGGAGCAAAAATAAAGCTAGAGCACAAAAAACAACTGATACTAGTTACCAGACAAAACAGATACCCACACAGATTATAACTTGCATTTATATCTAATGTCTGAACTGGACATGTGAAATCAGTTGCTACAATATTTTTCTTGCAGGAAGGAAGATATTCTTCTGCTCTAAGGAGCAAATCATAGTGACTGAAACCCTCAGATTTGATTTTATTTTTAAGCAACAAATACTCACAAAATGGGACAAAGCTGAACACAACACTTGAGTACCAAGGAAGGGCTAACAAGTAAAAATGTACAGATCCTCCACCAGGAGATGGCCTGACTCAAGTGATGGGGACAGATGTGAATGGATTTTGAGTATGCTACTTTTGAGGAATGCTCTCATGAGCCAAAACACAACACTAAGAAATAATGTACATGTGTATATTATATCACACTGCAACAGTTTGCAGTTATTCAACCAAATTATCTGCCAATTCTAATTCCCAGCATAGACTGCAAAGATATGCAAGCTTCCACCAGTTGATGCCATAGCCCATCTTCTAGAACCAAACAGAAATGAAAATGTTTTCAAGTACTGCATTAAAACTGAAAATTACCATCCTACCTTTCACCAGATTTAAAAATCTTGAGCATTATTCGTCTTTCTCGTTTTTAAATCTGAAAAACCAAAAAAAACTTCCTTAGAACTAAAAGTAATCCATGGAGAAAGATCAAATCTGAGAAAGAGAATGCTCAGTGGTGAGCCAAAAATCTCCCTGTTTATCCTTGGTTGATGCTATAGTAATAGGGAACATTGAATGTGTTGGAAAAGTGCAAAGTTCACTTCCCTTTTGCTAAACCTCTTTCTCACTCAATCGCCAGCTAAAGGGATACTGTCATTCCCTCTTTAACACTGCTGACAATCAGTCTCTGCTTTGGATCAGAGAGGCACAGGGTTGTGCTAAATGGAAAAAAGAAAAAAAAGAAAAAAAAAAAAAAAAAAAAAAAAAAAAAAAGCCATTTGGATCATGTTTCCAGATCAGGAAAATTATAAAAATCACTTATTTTATCCCAGGCAGACATAGTATTTATAAACTCCAACACTCGCATTTATTCATTCAGTTTCCTCATGGAAGCATTCATGTGATAGGAAATCAGCAAGTAGTCACAATGAAATTTACTTTTAAACCAAGTATTACTCCTCCTCAGCTCCTTCCCACTTATCACCACTTTTTAACCTACTCAGATACTCAGAATTCAGAGCAATCTGTTTTAAAAACAAGATTAATTCCTTTATTTCACATTAGGAAAAGACCAATTTTCAAGTACAATCAAAATAGTCTTCATTTTCCAGGAACAATAAAGCCAGCCTACCTAGGTTTGCATTGTTTTTCTTGTGTGAGATCCAGAGGGGCTGTGTTCCACCTTTGGTATGGAAATTCCAATGCATCCTAAATTTTATTAACAGGTGAGACAGCAAGACATTGTTTGTGGCTAAATTCTGCTAAGATCTCTGCTGCTAGGCAACCTGCCTTAAGCACAGTGTGAATAAGGTCAGTGAAGTTTCTAGCTCAGCAGGATATTTTTTCTGTGAGTAAAATTTGGTGGCAGACTTGATCTCACTCTTGAATCCAAGTTATCCCTTACGTTGCATCTCTCCCTGTCTTGTATTTGGCCAGCTCTTTATCAGCTTTGAAATACTGCAAGGAAGAGGCGCCTCCTGACACAGACTGGTGCTCTGAGTAACTCAGGCATCACGGGGGAGGCCGGTTACTGCAATGCACTTCAGCCTGGAAGCCTGCTGAACGTTCTGCCGTGCTGAAAACACACATTGCAGACCCTGGGCAGATGCTGGGACAGGGACTTAGTAAAATCTGCTAAGTGCAAATAAAATGGCTGCAACTGCTATGAGATTACACCTTTCACGCCAGGTCACATCTGAGGACAGGCTGGAGCCACTCCAAGCCAACGAAAAGCCTCTCTGCTTTTTCTCCAGCTCCCGAGAACCACAGAGTCTGCAGGAATCCACAACTCAGTGCAAGAAACATGTGCAGTGCTGCTGCCACAGGCAGAGACACAGTGGCAACAGGCAAATTAAGGTTTTAGTGATAGAGGCTTAAGGGTCAAGGGCCAAATTATTTCATATCATGGGCCCAGATTCACCACAGCTAACTTCAGGTCCTCCACTGAGGCATCCAATCCCTAGGCTTCCTCTGTACCTGCCTTAGAGTGAGCAGCTCAGATGGTGTCTGCACGTAGATTTGTTGTTTTAGCCCACATGCTTCAGCTGAGTGTCTCTGAAGAAATGGGGTGAAGAAGGAGAGGAGCACGGATCCTTTTCCTGATAACTGATCAACTGCAGGGGTTGTACTATAGCTCTCTACAGCCTCATTCAGTGGTGACATGATGTCCCCTAACTCCAACTAGCCGTAGGTCTGAATTACTGGAATAGCTAAGGACATTGTCCTGCACTGCATTAGAAAAAAACCCAAACAAGTTTCCAATTTATATGTCATATTTTCCAAAACACAATTGGAAATTGTGTTATCCTGAAGATATGGACGGTTAAGAAAAATGGATTACCTGCCAGAATCACCCAAATTCTTCTTTGTTTTGACACTGGATCTAGACAAATATTAAGTAATGAACACACAGCATATGAATATATATATATGGTTGAATACTAATCCTTGCTACTGTGTGGCAAAATTGATCAAGGGGAGTTTTGATCTAACTTTAAAATAGTGCAAGCAGTGAACTCTGTCCATGCATTTTAAATAGCCTGAATAGAGTGATTTTTTTTTTAAATTATTTCTTCCATGAAATACAGGTGAGTTGAACACACTAATAATACATATGGGGTGGGGGGTGCCTCATGTCATATTATGCTATGAATAATATGTCTGAAGTTTTATTCAGATTTTTTGCCACTTTAAACAGAGTAGTCATATTCAGGTTTAAAATAAGTTTGGCCATTAAATCTTCAAATAAAGGCAAAACATTAGCCATCCCCACTATAAAGCTGCACCTGGTAGACTTTCATACAAGAAGTTCTTCCTGAAAGACAATGGACCAAATGGAGATAGCAATTAAAGTATTTTGCAAAACAAGAGCAGAAAGTAACGTGCATAAAATCCCCCTGTTTTGACGGCCAAAACAGTCACTGTTACAGTGAGGATATCTGAAATTTTTATGGAGTCAAACAGCCAGTGACTATGTGCTATCTAAATTACATCGTTCCAGGGCAGAGGGGATTTTTTACTACCAGATGGTTGCTGCTCCGGTTGTGGTATCCTAGATATGTGCTGACATCTAGTGGGCCTTTAGAGAATAAGTGCAGCCCAAACGGTTATTAATTAGCAATAAAGAATAATAATCTCAGATTATAAAAAGTATTTTCTTCCTTTCCCCCCACAGCGCATGTAATAGTGTTCTAGATAACTGAATTTTAGTGATTATTGTGTTTTTCGATATTTGTTCAAGCTGATGTTTTCTAAAGCACTGTTCCCATTGACACCATGCTGAGTCCTTTGGGAAAATCCACCTGGAGGCATTTCTTGACTGACAATCACCATGTGTTTAAGCAGAGACTGTAAAATTGAAAAAGAAATAGATGGGAGTGCAGTTCTGCATGTCTGGAGCCACAGTAGGATCTGTATTACACCTGATTTTTTCAGAGACTCCTTAAGCTATTTCTACTAAATTCAGATCAAAATTTGTCTTTAAGCAGTTGTTTACCTATTATTGTAAGTAAATGGCTACAAATAACCTTTAAATGATAATTTAGTTTACTACTATCTTGAAAACACCTTACTATATTGTAGACACCAATGAATATTTATGAGATAACAGTCAAAACTCTACTTAGAAACTCACTTCCCATAGCATTTACTCCATCTTCATTTAGCATGTATTTCTGTTCATTTGCAAAACCATGCATGCAATGCACTCCTTACTCAGGATAACTAAACTGGGGAGAAACTACTAGAACCTTAACCACTGATTTTGAAGTAAGCTGAAAGAGGAAACATGAGTAGAAAATCAACTGCCTTTAGGAAGAATTGATTTGGGACAACAAAAACTCCTGCTTAGTTTTCAGTTGATTTTAGAGTCCTCACCAATGAGAAAGGTTTTTGTTCCTTGAGAAATAAGAGAGCTGGAGGTTTCACAGTGATGTATGTGGTCAGAGAACCCCAATCAAATTCAAACCCTAAAAAGAGGGTCTATACCAACTCCAAGGGGTCCCTGAGGCCGTCTTTTAACCAGCTTTGATTTCCAGGATGGAGTCTTTTAGGCTAAAGGAATAGGCAGTTGTAGAAGACCTCAGGTCACAGAAAGGGAGAGGAATGACATGCTGCACTAGCACTGAAGAGATTTATTCTGAAGGAAGAAAATGGAAAGTAGCTGGCATATACGTGCTGTCACTGTTTCACACAATCACGGGGGTCCCTGACATGTATCCACCAGTGTCCCTAATAACCCAGTGTGCACAGCTCCTCATGAGCAGGTCATTACTTACCACTTGCATGACATTCATTTTGGGGGTATTACAATTCAAGTGGCTGCTCAGCTGGTACCTTATAAAGAGTCTTGCCACATAATGTTATTTTTCATTTTTTGCCTCAGCGCAAGACCTGCTCATGATTTATCGGCTGTAGCAAAGCACAAAGCCATAATTTTCTTTTATTGAACTCACTCTGGGTAGCCATCACTCTGCAGAAATGCAGATGGTCATCTTATTCTTATTCGTAGCAATGGGATGAATGCCACAACTCTGCTGACAAAGACAGCAAAGCAGCCATTTATAATAGTAAGAGAAACATTCAATTTAATATCTGTGTTAGTTGCACATAGTTAGGCTTTTTGGACACAGTTGTTATAGGATTCTGCTCTACTAATACTTCAGGACTTTACAGCATTTAGGCAAATTTGCATAGCATGTGTACTGGCATCCAGGTGCGATTTCTGTGCTTATGGCAAATGAAACTGAACTATACCCTACTACATATATAGTTGGCCTCCAATTGAACTCTAATCATAATCAGGCTTTATGATGTGTATTTAGGATAGTGCAGTTTAGTAATTTGTATGCCTCTTTCTTCCCTTACTTCAATTTTCAGGGCATCCACACAGTGCAGATGAAATTCTGGTTCTGGATCAGAACCGATGAGTTTGAGTGAATTAATGTATTTAACTATTTCATTGTCAATGGAATTAAGGAGATGGCTTGCAGCTTCCCTTCCATTTCAGAAAATATGGATTTAGGGAATTTCTGGTGCCAGCATGATGCACAAAGCACAGTTTCTCTGTTCTAAGGTGAGAAGAGTGGCAGTGAATTATTCACTGCAACTAGTGGAGTGCCCAGAGACTTGCCCTGTGATAACCGGTGAGTTTGTAGAGAACAAAAATATGGTGTTGAATATTAAACAGAAAGGGGC
This sequence comes from Phylloscopus trochilus trochilus, assembly GCA_016584745.2. Classification (NCBI taxonomy): domain Eukaryota; kingdom Metazoa; phylum Chordata; class Aves; order Passeriformes; family Phylloscopidae; genus Phylloscopus; species Phylloscopus trochilus. The sequence goes on from WQNJ02000546.1 coordinate 41,227,885, forward strand.
AGGTGTTTTCTAATAAGCACCCTGCTGGATCCTGCCAAAAGGCCCCCATACAGACCTTAACAGCTGAATCTGGAATGTGCTTCATTTCATCACAGAACTGGCTATTGCCACAGCAACGACTCTTGACTAATAATTCAAAGAAACAAAACAGAGATGCAAGTCAAATCCAGAAATTGGAGTATTTAATCGTTTAGAATAAGGGGAGCTTTACCTGGCATTTTCAGCAAATGGATTCAGAACAAAAATTCATCCAACATCTGCTAATGCCATATTTTAGTATTGCCTCTTCAATCAGAGTAAATTATATAGCTTAAGTGTTCATATCACCAATTAATCTCTTCTGAATCAGATCTGCATATTAGTTGCTTGAAATAGGCTTAATATAGCCATAATTGTACAAAACATGAATATCATTTTTCATAATAATTAGGTAGTCACTTTGCCCTTTTTCTCAATTTGTCTAAATGTTCATATTTACATTAGAAGTTAGCAGTTAATTTTATCCATACAACCCTTCTCAATTACTCCATTGGTCTGTCAATAGAACCTTCAGCTTAAGGCACCAAACCTGTGCAAAGTACAAGCATTCAACATTCACTGTATCAGTTTCCTAAGAGGCCCATTTGAGAGTGTTGGAACTCTGCTCCAACAAGCACATGGCAAGGAAACAAGTAAGGTATTTCCACTTTGGAAAAGGCTCAGCGAGAGGAACCAGGCACACTGGCCATCAGATCCTTTCCTCCCAAGCTGAGAGCAGGCCAGGAGCTCGCTGTGAGAGGGCCACTGAGCCTTGCAGAGCAACTGCCTTTGCCAAAACCACCCAAGCATTACAGTGCTCTTCCATAGCTCAGTCTGAGTGCCTTGTTTGCAACAAAGACCCCAAAAGTGACTGGGAGATAATTACTCCGACCTCTGCTTGTTGGACTTCGATCGAGAGAGAGTTGATAGCAGCATCATGAACTGTCCTCATGTTTCATTTCTTGATGTGCTGTAAACCTTTGACTTGCTGCCAAAATTTAAGGTTGCCTTATGAGATAATCCCAGCTAAGAAGTTCACTTTCTATGCATCTTCCTGCCCTTCTGTTGGAGACAGGGGCATGATGTAGTTAGCTAAGAAAAGAAACACAAAAGCTTAAGGGCTGTGAATAATGATCTTGAATAAGTTCTTGCATTTGCAAAACAGAGATAATACTATTTACCCTCATATTAAATTTATAAAATACTTCCCCCCTGCTGGAGTCTTTAAATCCCTTATTAGACCACCAAGAATTCTCTTATATATTTCCTGCTGGTTTTAATCGCCTACTCCCAATTTCAAGGTTATTTTCCTAAAAAAAGAAACAAAACAAAACCAAACAAGCAGAAATTGTGCATTTCAGAAACAAACACTTACAGCAGCACTTAGGAAGAGCATGAGACTTGGCTTGCAAATAATACCTTAAAAGATGCTGTAAATGCTTTATTAATCCTTGGTGTTGACAGCTTGGAATGCCAAATTATCTGTGTTGCACTGAGCCATGAAACTATCCCATGAGATACTCAAGTCCACCTTGAGACAGTATTGAAGCCAAAGCTCTGATCCTCAAGGCTGCCTTGAGTAAATCATTATTTTTAAACTCTTTAATCCCTCATGCATCCGTAGCACATGATTTAAGTAATGCATTTGACTCAAAGTTCTTATTACTTCAGAATTCAGTCCAGCTGCTACTGCAAATAAAGTCAGAACACCCAGGGGCCCCAGAGAGAAGAGTTACTCCTGCTCTACTGCAGTTCTGCATTGAAGTGATGAGACATCAAAAACAGTGTCATCAGGAACCATAATTTTACCTTCTTCAAGTGCTTTTCTCTTTTACTGTATTGCAGTGCAGAATTTTCTGGAGAGGAGGAGCACAAGAATTGGAAATCCAGAGGTCTTTGATTTCAGTTCTTGCTCCCACACAAGATGATGAGATGCCTGCTAGAAAATAACCACAGATATCATCCCACTTAGGAGTAGACAGCACCTTACATCAGCTCAGATACACCAAGCTAAGGTTTGGGGCCTTACCCACACTGCCAAATAAAGTTCAAGCTGTGTGGCATCACTCTGCACAATGTTTGGTCAAGGGTTTCCCTTTGGTCCCCTGTGCTTGCCTCATAGCCTGATTGCATAAACACTATTTAATTGTGTATTATTCTCAGTTCAGAGCATTTTAAATAACACTATGGAGGTGTCACAACTCATCAAAACAACATTTTATCAGTACAAGATGCAGGCTATAAGTTGCATTATCTGGGGTTTAACAGAAGCCTTGAAGGTGCAAAACATCTTAGGATATCATTAGGGAGAGGGGAAAACAAAACTGGTCCTGACAACACAAAACAGTGCCAGACTGCAAAACAAGCATTAGCAGCCCCAAGGGTTCATCCCCTGTCCCTAGTCTCTCCTGCAATAGAGACACAGCCACGGATCCCTACACACTCCAGCTGCCCTGGTCGGTATTGTAGGCTCTACCCTGTACAGGCTGCCTCAGGCTGCCCCTCCCTGTAGGCATACATCTTGTGCAGCCAAATGCAAACTCAGTTTCTGCCTGTAATGCAATGATAGTAACATTTACCCAACTACTCTCTATAAAGTTCGCCTTATCAATGCCAATATACTGTTCATTGTATTGAAAAAATATATCTTCTTTGTGAATACATATCTTCAATAAAGAGAGCAAACAGAGAGATGTTTTATGTTGCTGCAATTGCAAACAGTACCTGTGATTTAGGCAGTCATTTACCAAGTGCTGTAAAACACACCCACTTCTGAAACTGCCCTATCTATTAACTGTCAGTTCAAAATCAAAGGCCAAAACGAGCTCCTGCTGGCAAAAATAATTAGTGTCCAAATATTGCCGCAGCACTCTGCTCTCTCTGCAGTTCCAGGAAGGACTGGAAGATTGGGGAGGGAACATGGGGTGCTCAGGTGCAGGATGACCCCCCCAAACAGGAGCTGCCTATGGAAAGTATCACCAGCAAAGCTGAGAGGAGCTGTATGTGCATGATCAGAAATCCTGCACACTTACTGCTCGGCTGATCTGTGTGTCTGTTAATTTTCACGGTGGTGCTGTAACTCAGACATCATTCCAGCTGAAGGAAGCTTATTTGGTATGATACACAGTGTCCTGAAATAAAGCCTGTCACTGCTGTCTCAAGCTTACATTGCTACCAGGAGTCAGCGAATCTCAGTGAACTTGACAACGTCTTTGGAAAACAAATTTCTTACTTCTCAGAAAAACATCACGTGCTGAGTGTGAAAGGGATGGATAATACAATCCCTTGCTTTGCCTGCTCTGCTCTTTTCAACTCTATAATAGTCTTCAAAAATCTCCTTGCTGGAAAAAATGAGCTGAAATGTGGATGACCTGGTTCATATATTGCACATATATGTCAGTGAACCTGATTTCTAGATACCATTTTTAAAAATTACAATCAGCTAAATGTTTCAGATTTTTACTTTTGCTTTCAGGGGACAAAAAAAGAAAGATTTAGGCAGGGAAAAATAATTTTAAAATAGTCAAAATTTACAAGCTTAAAGCACCCTTATTATTCAGTGAACACTGTTTCTATTTAGTACTCCACACATGGCAAGGGCTACAAATCCCCTCAGACCAAGCAAGGGAAAGTATGTTTTCACCTGCCATCCTGAAAAAGAGATGAAAGCTTATCCTCTGGGTTATGTACAGCAGACATCATCCCCTTAAAACAAACTTGTTTATATGAGCTGCAGAAAATTACAGTTCTTCTATCGCCACCACCACACGATGGTGAAAAAATGACCCTCAATAGAGAGAAGTAGCAAAGACCCTACCATGCACTAAGTTCTCAGTGAGCAGTTTGGTGTGCTTGCCTTTAAGTGCTTGAGATGCTGTACATCTCCCTGTTTACTTGAGAAGGACCTCATTTCTACCATAAGAGATACTCCAGTATAATAAAATATTTTTCATAGACTGACTCTCAGTTGCTCCTTCTGTCACTAACTACTCCTGCATAAAATGCAGAAATCAGTGCTAACAAAAATTCTGACTTCATTTCAATACATTGCAGACCTCCCTGCTTAGACATGTGTAGCTTAGCAGCACCTTTCAGTCTAGCTTTGCAACAGCAGAAAAATATGACCTCTGAATCCCATTTGGGTGGCTAACAGACTGAGGGCTAAGAGGGAGACAAAAATCAGAGCTCTCCAGAAGTTTGACATGCTGAATTTCCATATTGGTGGTATTGAAAAGATAGAAATAGGAAGGTAAAGAAAATGTAGTGCGACTGTCCTCTCACAGCTAAAATGAGCCATAAAATAATTGCTAATGAAATTCACTTCCTATGAATACAGAATTAGCAACTGTAATTCTTATGAGAGAATCAATTAAGATCAGCATAATAGTAGTAATATATAAGTTTATATGACAAAAGAATTATCTTCAACAGTTCATTAATATTAAAAAGTGTCATTAATATTACTTTGGAAAACATTCTTGACATGTTTGTAGGCATATATTTTTAAGTTTTCTGTGCAGTTACAAGTTCTTAGTGCTATAGAATTTGAGCACCTTACAACTTCCAAAGAAAGCCCATTGTTTTTTGCTTACTTTTCTTCAAGGATGGGAGAGTATAAAGATCATGAAAAACGGTCAAAATGCTCTACATTTTGTCCATAGCTTTGCATATTCACTGTAAACATAGTCCTAGTCTTCCTAGTGTAATAATGTGTTTCAAAAGCTTGGTTGTTTCACAAAAAAAAATCCACAACCAACAACTGTTGTAGCCAACAGAGAAATAAACGTGGTTCTAGGTTCTATTTTCACCAATAAACCCTGCCACTGACACAGCAAGGAGCAAGCTGAACATGACACAGAAATGATCATGCTATTTGTACAAGGAGGTGCTTACCAGTTAGCACAAAGCAGAAGCTTCATGCTCTGCATTCTATGCAGTAAGAGAATGCTGCAGCCTGCCATTCAAAACAGTCCTTGAAACTGCAAGCACCTGTGGGATTTGAGGAAAACAGTGAGGTTGTATAAGCCAGTTTATTATCAAAGGCAAAGAAGGAGTCTGTGCAATTATCATAACAGTCAGACAAACTGTGGGTTCACAGCTATATCAGGCCCCATTGCAGCCAGAAGCTGAATGGAGAGAACCGAAGGCTGGTGAGACATTTCTTCTGCTGCTGGAAAAAGTAAATGACTATCCAAGAGGCCTGAAGGAACAGGGCTGAATATCAACCAGAACAGGTAGATTCCATCTCAGGAGACTAGGCTGGAAAGAAGTGGTAAAATTTCGTAATGAAAAGGTGTGAACATGGGCAGCAAGAAAAGAGATCTTCTAAAATTTCTCCTATTTTCCTTACCATCCCCATCATCCCTACTTCCCTCACAGTTTTGCTTATTTGAAATACCCTCTCCAGTCATTGTCCTTCACTCTTCTCTTAAAAAATGCTTCAATCTTTTAAAGTTCACAGGACCCAACCTGAGCTAAGGTATTAAATATATGCATCTTGAAGATGAAAGGACAAGTGAGAAGCCAGAGACAGAATAATTTAGATAATGGAGAAAATTCTGGCCATGATATCAAAAGGTGGGAGAGCTTATCCCAGTCCTAAAAATTCATGGACTTTCCCAACATCCTTTTTAATTCAGATTGTCTCTTATGTCTGCTCTGTCCATATCATCACTCCCATGAACCCTTTCAAATCTACTAGCTTCTGCATTCTTTGTAGGATGCTGCTTAGAAAACAGATGTACTACATCATGTTAGCTGGAAGATCTGAAAGATAGGATGAATAGGGACATTCTTCACATTAACACTTCATCAGCTGACACTAAGAAAAGTACATGCAGAAATGTGAAAAAAAAACGCCAAAAACTGAAACACTGACCTGTGAATTTTAAATCATTACAGGAAGGGATGTGGGACTGTAGATTTTCTCCACGGACTTGGATACATAGATTCATAAATCACATTGCTCGTTCAGAACCACCCCATAAATAAAATCAGACTCAGACTCACATGTGCATCAATATCCCTAATTCAGAGTCAATAAGCTATTTAGTAAAAGTACATTCTGAAGTGTGTGAATTCTACAATAGGCAATATACAGAAAAAAGGGTAATATCCTTTTAAGCAGTCCGTGAGCTCTTTAACAACCTCCACTCTTGTTCTGTGTCCAGAAGGCTCATGAGAGCAGCTGCATACAAAAGGAACTAGCCTTCACCTGCTCTGTATGATTAATAAATGCATTTATTGGTCATTACTATTATCCATATAGGCAAAAAACTGTCCTGTTTGTACAAGTCCTTATCAGGATAAAGAGACAGTTATATCATGCTAATATAGAAGAATATAGCTAGTATGATTACTAATACATGCTAAACTTATTCAATTTAATTATATTATAAAATTACATTATTTATATAATTGTATTATAAGCATATATTACATTGCAAGTATGCATATAAATAGAATATCACCCAGTTCCAGACATCAGTGTTTGCTTTGAGCTTGGAGAGGATGTTCCTGAGGCTGCTTTAAACTACAGTCTCAGGTTTTTTGCCTCTATGCTCCTCACAGACCCTTGAATCTCAAGCAGACCACAGGTTTTCATGATGTGAGAAGATTTACCATTTACAGTTAAAAGGCACCTCAAGATAAACTGGACTTTCTGCTTAATTATGGTGCAATATGGAATAATTCTGCACAGCATGCAAGTGCAGACAAGTATAGTGGAATATGTTGTCACCTTTTAACTACCGAAAAAAAAAATAATATAATGGAGGATAGTCAAGTCTCTAGTTCTTTCTTGGATGGAAACAAGGTAAGGCATCTTTTGACACACAGGAGAAACACATCCTGTAGGGCATTCTGTAGGCATTCTATGGAATGGAATGGAATGGAATGGAATGGAATGGAATGGAATGGAATGGAATGGAATGGAATGGAATAGAAATGTATTGGTATAAGATGAGTAAATGTGAGAATTGTGGTCAGACTGCATTTAGGTGAATAGATAGAGAAGAAAGGGAAAACTGGAGTTTTAATGGTGTTTGTGGCATCTTGGAATCCCACTCTGTGAACTGTGTATTTGAACTTGAACTTCCAAAGCTTTGTTAGCACACTTCTTGTCTCAAAGCAGGGGATGACCTGTAACAAATAACATTCAGAAGACATTTATACACCCACTTGCAACATGCACAGATAAAACTGATATAAGTATAGTACAGTTTTTAAGGGTCTAATACACACATATCTCAAAACTGAGTGCTGTAGAAAAAAGACATATGGTAAGAGCATAATTTCTTTCAAATTACATAAATTCTTATATTGGAATGGAAACATGGCATGCTGTCTGTGCTAGATACTAAAGTCATTCTTTTTTTTTTTATATACACAAATATTTCATAACTTTGCTAATTTAAAAGGTTTCTATCTTTTCACGTATCACATAATTGATAACAATCAATTATGGAAGGTTATACTTTGCCAAGACTGTTCACATCGGGCCTAGGACTGTGTTCTTTATTTTATTAAGCATCAACATTTTTAATGTGGGCCTGGGTGGCCAAAAATAGCAATGACTGGGGCTAGATCTGAGTTAGAGAACCTCCTCATAAGCTGGGATGTCCCTGTGGTGCATCCTGGCAGTAAGTCTGAGTCTGAAGTAGAGAGAGAGGTCACACATACTTTGTCCTCTATTTTCCTGTAGAGGTAGTTGATGCAGTATAGATTCTAGCTGTGGACTGGTACAGGTGTTTGACCAGCAGAGTAAAACATGCTGCCCCAACAGCTATTGCACACCTCATCCAAGGAAGAATTGCCTAGCCTCGTGGAAATATCTCACAACCTCCACAAATCCAACAGCACTGTATTGCAGATTTTGGACTGGAAGCATCAAAATACATGAGAAATTTTAAGCATGTGAATTAGTGAGACTTATGCATAGTTCTCTTCTGGGTGAAATATCAGAATGATACTTACAGTGTATCAAAAAATTCCCAAACCTTCTCATGAACGTGCTGAAACTTTGGCATAGAGACACTAATGTAAGAGAGTTATTCGAACTCCAGCCATATTCAGCTTTCAGCTGCTTTATTTACAGTTTTCACAAAACCCATAGTCTTATTAGCACTTCTTTTTTATTAGTAATTTGACTGACACCATAGCAGTCACTACCAGCTATCAAAAAGTCACAGGGTCTATTCCTACTGAGTGGTTGGAGCCACCCTTTAGCTGGCTTTAATATGAATGTCTCAGGTTATTCTGTGCAACAGCAAATACAGAAAGCATGTCTTCATTAGGCCCCAAACTGTTCACCAAAGATGCATCTGGAATCACAGAAAAAACTGCAGCTGCTTCAGGAACAGAAGATACATTGCCATGGTAGGAATCACAATACAGACAATGCTGAAACAAAGAGAAAGAGAAGCCAGTAGGGTTAAATTACAAGTTCAATCCAAACGCTGCTTAGCAGTGTGAATACAATTGTCTGTCAGACAAAGAGCATAATTTCCAACACTGTCAGTCATTTACCACAGAAAACTACAAAGTTGCATTTTGAGCCGGTCAGAGCCCAGGAGACTTCACATGAAATGAAAAGTGGAATGAAGAAATGCCAAGGAGGCAGCGAACTGTTTAAAGATCTTTCTGTTTAAAGGAAGGAAAAAAAAAGGCAGAATGAGAGATATTTTAAGCTAAAAATAAGAAAAAAATCAGAAAATAAATATAATTTTAAATAATTTCTTATGTGCAAACATTCCAAGTGGCCTTGAGCACATAGTAATCTCATAAGTGCTGTCAAACAGTGCTCACTAGTCAAAGCACTTTCCCAAGTTTTATTGCAATTCCTTAAATTTTATAGAGGCAGTTAAAAGGGATGTGAAGCAAAGGCAGCATTCTCTTAGCCTTTTATGGCAGACCTCACAAATTGCTTTATTCTAAGGAAATAACTATACCTATTTCCCACTGTATACAATAATGGTGCCTAGGAAATATTTACTTGAGTGAAATCAATTGTAAACTAGTATTCTTTTTATTTTATATCTGGATTGAACTCCAAAGATACTGCCAGCATTAAATCCTCAACATTTCTTGGCCATGTAGAAAATTAGGAATGGGTAGGAATATCATTCTGCTTTACTTCTAGAATTACTACAAATGACTTAGTAAGACTGGGAAACAAAAAATAAATTCTAAGGGGAAAAAAAGCTATTTAATCCAGAAATATAATCAGAGATATAGCTTGGTGTTTAGATGAATGATTTAAGAGTTAGTTTTTCTTTTTATTTAGCTAGTCATTAGAAAGAAAAATGCTTCTGGAATATCTTTACAGAACATAAAAATCAAAGCACAGGTGAACAGCAAATCCAAACAAAAGGTGTTTGCTATTCAGATCTGCATCTCTGTGAGGAAGAGGTACTCACTATTCCAGGATGTGTGTGTCAGATGAATGTTAATCTGCCTTGTTAAGACACCTGGCCAGGTTTTCTTACATGTGACCCAAATAATACGACTTTAATTCGCAGACACAGCACCAGGCATTCAGTCAAGGATTTCTAGAAGGTCAGACAAAAAGATGCCAACTTCTGCAGAACCTCAGCAAGAAGGTATGCCTAACTCATCCAGGTGCCTTGGCAAATCCAGACTGGGACAGAGGCAACCCTGAATGCCAATGTTTCAGATGTACATGGCAACAAAATATTTTAAAGGGCACATTTGACAAAAGAAAAAAGAAAAAAAAAGTTAGTCTTTTAAAGTTCTGCCTTTATTTCTGCTACAATAATCAATTCTACAAACGGCTATCTAATTTGCTATGAAAAAATGCATCCATCCATCCATCCTCATGAACGTATATTTTTTTTAGAAAATTGAGGGGTTTTTATCCAGATAGCACTTTTCATCTCAGAAACTTTTCATCTCTATATAGAACATTTCATCTCAGCAAATTTCTCATTTCTAGAAGTGATATTGATTCCAGAATGCAGGAATGGAAAGAACAGCTGTACCATGCTGGATCTTTGCCACATCATCAACTCTGCCACTGGCCAGTACCACTCTGCTTAGAGCAGAGTGTAAGAAAATAAACATTTACCCAGCTTCCTGCAGTTTATTGAGGAAGATGTAAGAATTTTCGTTAGGCAGCCTTGCTTAAGTTTTCTTTCATGAATTTGCCAACTGCTCTATAAAACCTGAACATTTTTCAGCATCTCATGCTGATAATTTTCTTGGCTGAATTAGCCATTATATTCAGAAGTGCTTCTTTTTGCTGTGAACCTTCTGATTTCATTTCAGGTCTCTCTGTTTTGCATTGGAAAGGATAATGAACTCTACTCACGTTCTTTATGTCAAGCTTTAGGGACTTCTAGGTTGTTGTCCCTTAGCCAGCTTTTCTCCAGACTAAACAGTGTTAGCATACTTAACTTCATATTATGGAAATTTTTCAATACCTGTGTTTATCTTTGTTATTCATCTCACTAACTTTTTAAGCTATTTTACATTTTATTTGAGATAGGGGAACCAGAATTGTTTCAAGCATTCGAGATCCAAGCATTATGCGGATTTATACAGTGGTATAATAACATTTCCTTGAAATTGTAAAGACAGCTTTCTTTCATCATATAAAAATATAGAGATAAAGCATCAGAACTTAGAATTCAGTATCTGTAAATAGATTTAGACAATATTCTTAAATAGCCTTACTGTCCTTAGGGCAATCTTATTTTCATATATATCCAAGAGAACCTACAAATCACTCCAATCCAATAACAGAGACTGACCTGCATTAATTCCTATTTTTTCATAGGGCAAGAATCCCAGTCCTTCTGCTAACATCCATATGGTAGTTGCTACTAATTCTTTCAAATTATTATTGATGAGGTAAAACAATGATCAGCACATTAGAAGAACCCAGATAAAATCAGGCAGAAGACAGTAATAACTCAACTTGTTCTTCACCCAGCCAGTGCTGAGGTCAAGTGTGGGACTGGCATGGAACAACTGCTTCTCCTGTTGAGAAGTCAATCAAGCTGATCAAAGACTATAAGGTCCACCAGTAAATTTCCCTTGCAAAGTCCTGCACCAAACAGGTGGCAAAAAAAAAAGTGTAAGTTCTCATTTGAGTTCTTTCAGATATTTCTATAACAGAAACAAATGTTATAGGACTGTCTTAGGCCTGGGCTCTGTAGCAGCTGCTGGCAAATGGCAGAGCAGGTAATGCTCCATGCTGAGGTGCTCTGGCTGTGACATTGCCCGTGACAACCTGATGGAAGTTGTTATATCTGTTCTATCAAGCCTGGCAGCAGCAGACTACATCTTCCACTTTGAAGGTTGTAAAAGTGTTATTGGGTTGAATGGAATATTTCATTTCATAAGCAAAAGATGTGTGAGGTAATATACTGAATCATAATGCAGCTTCTCTTCCCTGCATCCCTTCCTCACAGCAAACTGCTCAGTTGTGTGTTGACAGGTCTCCTCAGACTGAAACTTTAACATCATCCTTTAGTTATCAAGCCCCCAGCAAACCACAGAAGGAATAATCAAAGGCCTTAAGGCTTTGTGCTGGAGGGAGAAGACAAGAGAGCTGCACTAAAATACACATACAGATGCTGTTCACACATTTGTAACACATCCAAACTGAGGTTGTCAACTGGTCTGCAAGACGTAACACCAGACCGTGATGCTCCAGGTTGCAAGGTCAGCCAACAAATACCCTGGGAACTGTTCCTCAACAGTGGAGAAAATCAAAGGGAAAATTATCCAGCATTTCTCACTTTCTGTGAGCTGTTTGAAATTGTTTTATGGAGGGACATACATCATTCCTTCTTGTAAAGAATATCTATGGTACCAATTTCCTACCAACATGATACAAACGGAGACAAGAAGCAAATATCTGGAACTAGATATATATTACTTGGCTGAGGAGACTAAATGCAATAAAACTGAGCTGAATCCCAAGAGTATCTTAGTTATTGTGTAGAGCATCTTTAACCACTTCTCAGTCTTTCTTCCAATAATTTAATATAAGTTCAAAGATTTGTCGGTCTTCAAAGAAAAAAAAAGTTAAAATTAAACTTAGCACTACGAGAATGTTTTCTAGAGAAAGAATTGTCAGGATATCTATCAGGATGTTCTTACTCAGATGTCTAACAAATAAGGATTTTTTTTTTTTGGATGAAGCCCTGCACTGGAACTGAGGGTGCTTACATTTAATCAGCAGCACTGCCATCAGCTTATTGCATGACCTAGGGCCAGTCAGTAAATTACTCCTTTATTCAGTTCTTGTCAGTGAAGACAATAATAGTTAATTTTTCCTACTTGGGTTTATTTAGCAAGCCATTTGAGGCAGAGACCCTTTCCACCCCCATGTATATAAAGCACCTATCACAAAAGAACCCTGATCGTTTGTGCTGCTGTAATAGGAGTAATTGTACTTATTATTTCCTCCAGGTATTCCCCTGTTCTTTGAAAGTAAACTCCTGGACCTCCAGGATCCCTATGTAGTCACCAGTAGAGGCAGGGTAAAACTGTGTACAAAGAAAGAAGCCCTGAAGTAATATGAGTATTAAGTAACATTCACAGTGTATATGACTGAAGCACTTCTTGGCAAGATATTCCAGTTCATTTAAGCACAGAATTAGCCTTGATTAACTGTCAACTTTTGCTATCAAATACCACCTATTTAATTAAGTTATCCTGTAAATTACCCATAATAAGAACCGTTGTGGCTTAGATACAAGATGTAGCAGCTGTAGAGTAAGACTCTCTTAGACTGGTGATTGCATTATGAAGGCTTGACATGTGAAGATACCACAGTTACATGGTGATTTTTATATTATTTTTATGCATTAAAACAAAAAGCAGGTCCTAAAATTTACCCACTGTTTAAATTATAGTTCTTGCTCTATAGCATTTCCTTTTTCCAAAGTACAGCCAAGCAATACCTTCAGGGAATTATTTTGGATTCTAAACAAAATTTAAGAAAATGTTATTCTGAATGGTAACTACTACAAAATATAGTCTTGACAGTCAACGCAACAGAGCAGTGAAAATTGTTTAAGAAACTGACCTATCACTGTCTTCTCTATCTAGAAAATGAAATAAATGTGACCAAGTGTCTTAGACAAAAGACTGGGAAGTAAAGGAAAAAGGATTCTTAAAATACATCAGCATGATTCTGACTCAGCTGCATTTAACCTTTTTTTCCTCCTCTGTGTAAGGCCAATTCCCTTCAAATCTCTGAAAAGTCAGGTGGTCAAGTAGTTTAAAATCCTGTCATCTATATTTAGAGTGCTCAAAAAATTTCCTGTATACACTTTCTGTTGTCATCAGCACAAACATGTGCTCTGGAATGTTTCTGCAATGTCAGTCAAAATTAAAAAAAAAAAAGAAAAAGAAAGGTGAAGTAAAAAGAAAAAAAAAACCCTAAAAATTATTTTTCAAACTATGTAAAGTATGGTATGATTTAATATTATCAAAGTTTGCAAGAGTTTCATGAGCATTTTTACTTTGATTCAAAAAGTATTTTGCTAAACACAAAGGACTGGAATTTCATGTTTGTCAAATATAGGATATATTATCGACATATCCTTTTAATGACGTGTAGCTCTGCTGATTTATTTCAGAATCCTAGAAAAGTGCGCTTGCAGAAAATCTTTTTTCTTGGGAATTATCACTAGCTGATACCAAAACCTGTATCCCAAGAATTTTGTTCCATTGCTTCAGTGGATTTTCAACCTCTGTTTGTGATTGACTCTTTTGTCAGAATTTGTGTAAGCTACGAATTGGATCTAAAAAGTGTGATATCACACCATATTTTCTGAAACTATTCCTAAAATAAGCCTTCACTAGGATATTCTATGTGATGTGCGTTTACGATACTATTTTAGATTGTAAGTTGTGAAATGAACTTCAGCGTTCAAGCATTGCTTCTACAGCCTATAAAGGGCAATGTTTGGAATATGAACAAAATTATGGTCTGTCACTACAAAATGACATTGTGTTATCAAGTAATATCTGGCAAGATGAAACAGTTGGATGGGGATCTAAACACTTTTGATATTTATCCAAAGTGAAGAAAATCATATCTGTTCTGACTGGTTGAAAACTGTTTTGAGCAATTTATCAGACCATCAATGTCAAAGTTAGTGTTGTGAAGTACAGATTGAGACAGTAATTTTGGTCTCAAAGACAAACTTTAATTCCAGCATTAAGAAAATATAATATTAACACACATTGTTATAATTTAGACAGCTGTCAAATTAGTTGTGCCATGAAATGAGCTTTGAGAGCCATTAACATGTGAAGATACATTGTTAATTACATCAGTGGTAGATGATGCACTGAGTATGCCTACCAATGAAAGCATCCTTAATGAAAAGCTGTAACATGTAAGCTAATGCTGTTTGTCTCATCTGAATGGCCTTCTCACTGGAAATAGCTGATATATAAAATCAAAATTTGCCATCAGAAAAGTTGCTTCAGCTGTTACTTATCCAGCTCATCACAGTCCTTTTTTAGGACATAGAACTCCAGTATTTTATAACTCTGTGCTTATTCAAGAAAGTAGAGCAATAATCTACGGGCAAATCAAATTTTGGTACAAGTGGTGACCCAATAACCAACAGAACAAAAGAATTGCTTGAGCCCAAAGGATTAATGGTAGTAACCCTAAATTACACCAATTTTTACACTTTTCCCTAGATGTGTCATAGCTATATACAAACTGAAACAGGCTTAAATCAGAAGATTTAGTGTTACCTGCTTGGTAGAAAAAATGAACCACAGTTCATATGATGATTATAATCATAGAATATTTCACATCTTCTATGTAGCTGTGCTTTCTACAAGCTCCTTTGGCAATTTATCAAGCCTTTCCTTGGCATTGTTGAATTAAATTCTCTGCTTTGCTCTCCAGTTGTGTTCACCACCCCTTGCAAGCTCCTCAGATACAGTCCCATTCTACAACTAGTTGAAATTTTATAATTCTCAGCCTGTTTAAGGTTGCTTTGCCTGACATTTGCCTTCCTGTATCATGGTCTTCATTATACCACCCTTTAAAATTTCTTTTTATTTAATGCACTTCTGTGCATTCAGAAAATCCTGTACTTCGGGATTTTTTTCTTGTTTGTCTTTCTCTGTGAACCCACAATCTCTGGGCCATTTTTCCTAATGGTTCTCTACATTTCCTCATGCCCAGAATGTTAAATCCCTTCTATCATGCCACAGGGCATCATTTGTTCTTCCTAATCCCACTGCAAGTATCCCTTCTACTGCTACCATCTACCCATCTCATCTACTATTTTCTCTCTGCACCAATTAAAATAACAGTCACATATAGAAGACAAGAAAACTAAAATTATGCCTCAAAATTAACAAGATGTGTTCATTCACCTGCACGATTTTTTACTTTTATATTCCACCCCACAAAGCTGGTTTTTATTACCTCTTTCTGTTCTGCCACACAAAGAGGCAAAGTTCAACCAGAATTCCTCTGTCACACTAGTAGTTCACTTTTCACATACTAATTCACACTGCAAACCCATTGAAGCAAGGATTGTTCTATTTAAATACCTTTTAAAGGCCTTTGGGGCTCAATTCCTCTCTCCTATGCCCTGATTCTCTACCTTAAAGTCACACAGCCCTTCTCTTTTACCTGTGAGAAGCCACAGCACGGTTTCTACCATTGTCTCCCTCTTCCTTCTCAGAAGCAATGAAAACATAATGTTTGTTTATTCCATGAGTGAAGGTGAAAGAGGATGTCTGTCCAGAAACAGAGTCAGGAGAAAAGACTTTAGAACTGAAAGATCAAAAGGGTAGGAATCTTATTTAAAAGTGAGGGCTCATTTCAAAGCAATATAGGTCTCAAGTTATAACCCTGTAAGAGTTTTTAATTGACAGAGACATAAGGAGCTGGGGAAGAAATCCCTCCCATTTCACAGAAATTGAAGTATCTAAAGGTGCTTGCTTGTTGCGTCTCAGCTCCAGGGCGCTGGGTGCTGCGACGGTGCGTATCTGGTTTTGGCCCAGCTCGATATTCAGGCTGGGCCCTCGGCTGCTTTTTGATACGCTTTAGTAAAGTTCGTTGGTGGGGTTTTTGGCATGCAGGCAGCTCAGCTCACGCTGACATGGCGGTGGTAAAAGAGGGGACTTTTAGAGGCTTTGAAAAAGAGGCTTTATTTGGTGGGGGGAGTCAGGGGTCCCCAGCCTCAGGCAAGTGCCTCTAAAAAGACCCCGGACCTGGGCTGCAGGGCGTTTTTGTACAAAGCATCTCATGGGTGGGTACAATGTGTTTAAACCAATAAAACAATTAAAACGATACATGCCAGCTAGATTACATAAACACTAACAAATCCCGAATAGGTCGGGGGGTGGTCTCTCAGGGTTTTGCCAACCATGGGCCAAAGCTCTTGGACTTTGAAGATAAAAATTTTGTGATGGACAAAGGGAGAAGATCATACATGAAACAGGGATGTAACAAAAAGGGAACCAATAGGGAAGAGACTCTGTACAGAGACTCTGGTTGTCTTAGAAACTTTATCATCTACCTTGAAACAAAGGGGCTCTTTCAGGGTATCTACTATACTAAAACTTACAATATAAAAAAAACTATACTACATTCATAACTAAAACTTAAAAAACATTTTTGCACAGCCACACTTGCTTATTCGTGTTATCCACCCAGTAGGATGGAGGCCAAGCATAGCAACATAAAGCAGCTGCAGTATTAGAATTGTACAAAACAAACTATTACAATGCTGCACTAAGTTATTTATGACCCAAAGATTAAAAATTATGTAGAGTCACACACACACTCCTGCACAAAGCTGCTCACATTTGTGAGGTTAGAACTCAAGGCTCTCTGGGATGAAATTCTGGCCAATGTAAATGTGCAGATATTCATCAGAGTTAGAGATTGGGTTCAATTTGTATCGCTAATGAACAATGAGATGAAGCGAAATAGATTAAAAACCATCTCACTCTGAATGAGGTGTTCTCATTCTTATGTTTTTCCCTTCACATTTGCACAGGAAACACCTCACAAATTAACAGCTATAGATAAAATGATAATTACATACACAGGAAAAACAAATAGAACAGGGTCAGTATACAGAGAAATATACTGCACTCAATGTCTCCTATTTTAGAGTTATATATATATTTTACATTTGACATCCTATATCCAACAGTGCATTCTTTATCTCATAAATGGAGTGAGAACCAGTTAGTTCTATGTCTGAATAAATTTCTTAGAAATTATTTTGAGGCATAAATTCATTGTTATGAAAATGAAAAAAGCATGCTTTTTCTTCAGATTAGCCCACTATGTCTTTTAATTTTGATTAAAATGAAACAGTACAGAAATAAATTTTATTCAACCTGGAAGAAAACTGAACTCTATCAAGCCTGATGAGCATATGAGATCTATAACCTTTACTTGTTCTAATCTCAATTTCTGATCTATAAAATATTGTACTCATGAATTCCTATTGATTGCTAACAATGCTTTTTTTCAAAGGAGTTTATTTTCAGCATGCCTTTAATGGCAGCGTTCATACACACTGCAAGGACATTGAGCACTCTGAAATCCCCAATTGCTTTTTTCTTTCTAGGCCAGTCCTGTAGTGATGTTCTCCAGAAAAGCTGAAGAGTGTTTTAAAAGAGAGAACATTTTTCTCTGTTGTTCAGGCTTTGATTTTTGTCTGCTCAGTAGAATCACTAATACGCTTTGTTTCACGCATGTTTTGAGGAGCTGAACATCAGAGTTCAGATTTCCAAGCACAAAAGATTAACACAGACCACTTCTATTGAACTCCTTCTGTAGGCATCAAGCACAGAAGCACAGCTGGACATTTTGTTCTCAACAGTTCTCAGAGCCTGTTTAGAGACACATGTCTATAGACACATTTCAAAATATCTAGTGCTTTTAGATGTTTTACTAACCTCCCATTTCATGGGGGACTATCCTTTTTCCCCAGACTGAAAAAAAAAACAGTATAATATTTTATAAGAATATAATTATGTATAAGAACTTACTGAAGTAGCAGGGTCTTGCATGATAATTTAACTGAATTAATCTTCAGTCTTGTACCTCATGTCTCTAATTGTCCTGTGTGCTGTGCATGACTACACAACGGGATGCCAAGGGATAACAGACCATCACCAGATCTAGAGGATCTGGAAATGCATGTATTCTTCTGTTCTGTTTGTAGAGCGTGCAGAAGTGACTTCACTTTTCAAACTGGAGAAGATTTATAGAGTATTGCCTCAAAAAAAAGAGGGAATTGTTTCCTCTCCTGCCCACTATCTGGCCTGATATTCAACATTGGACTAGACCCAAAGCTTTGAAATAGACAGCTACTTTTAGCAAAAGCAAATACTCAGATCACTAGGTGCAGAGTAGATTATAGACTAGCAATCCAAGATTAAAATGCAAAAAACAATAAAATAACTTCCTACTCTGTACTACTTTCCAATTTAAATCTGCAATCTGATACAGCTAATTTATCAGAGCATACAGAGATAGATAAGGCAAAGTGCCATCAGCTACAGACTTTGTTGACAGACTCATAGCTAGGAATTCTTAGAAAAATAACATCTGAGAAGCAGGAGAAAAATCAAGCAGTGGCAATTGGATTTCTTTTTCATAGGAGAGATGCTGAAGAGAAGTGTCATGGGAGAAACAGGAGATTACAAACCACGCACTCTGCATAACAAAGTCCTTTTTTTTTCCCTGGAGTAAGGACGCCAGTCAAAGCTCATTCGCCAATGACATATGGTAAGTCAACTGTATGACTTTATTTCTTCTGTCAATAGAGGAAATATAGGCAAGAGAAAGAGAGAGTTACAGATAAATATACTACAGGATATCTCCTCTGAGCAAAATCATCAGAAGGAAATGTAGATGTATTACCAAAATATGATGTGAGAGGAATCACTCTCAGTTTGTAAAACCTCCCTTCCGTCTCCCACACCTGTAAAGTTCTGGGGCAGGAAGAAATTTGTGGAGTCAGTGGAACAGAAAAACTCTAGTGTCTTTGTCAGCTCTTCCCTGACCTCTCCAGTCCTTTCCTTTATTGCAAGGGCAACCCTTTGCAATCCTGTTATCTTCTTCAGTACAGCCAACCTCCTGCCAAGAGAGCTCCAGGGACAAGGGCAGGACCTCTGCCTGAATGCAATAAAGAACAACAGGAAAAGTTTCATCCTGTAGACTGAGAATTCATCCAGAGGAAAAAAAAATCCATTGCTCTCCCTTATAATGAGGAGTTATCTCTCCCAGTTCCCCAGACTGAACCAACTTGTTTCCTCAAAAAAATTCTCAGAAGAGTTCATTTCAGGAGCTACTTTGCCTAAGTAATACTGACAAGTCCATATACATTTGGCTCCCTTTATCCTCTCATGTCATATTAAGGGCATGCAACACAAATTCTTCGTGCCATGCTACAAATTGAGAATTGCAATGGGCTATAAGGCTTATTATGCAGGTCTTACATTGTTTCATGGTATCTGAACCAGGGGGAAAAAATCAGGATATTTCCTGGAATCCAGGAGAGACCAAGTGCCCAGCAGGATGAGCTAACCCTGAGGGGAGCATACTCAAGGTGCTCTGTACAATGTGCTAGACTTTCTAAAATGCTGAAGAAACACAGAGCAGGGCTTCCCAGTTCTGGGAGACACTTGGCATTGTATACATGATTCCCTGAAAGGCTGGGGCAGACCATGCTGTCCTTTCCACTGCCTGTTCCTGCCAAAGCCTCTCACAGTACTCACATAAGCCACAGCCTACCAGTACTCCAGGCAGCACCTGGTTGTAAAACACAAACAGGATTTGGGAAGCAGAAAAACTACCTGGATGTTCCCCACGTTGTTGTTATACATATCTGCAAGGTCAGGCAAGCACAGTACGACCTACAGACATTAACTTTGTGCCAGCTGTTCCCTTACTCCAGGAAAATAATGTTGCTTTAATCTCATTTGCAAGAGTCTGATAAAAGAGAACCATTTATCATCCACTTTAAATGAATAAATCTCATTTAAAAATCATTGTGATGCAGCTTATATGTGATCTATATTGCTAACTTATCACTGCAAAAGCTGACAGGCCCAAAATTAGATCGTCCAGATGCATATGGATATGGAGAAGTAAGACTGCATGCCACACTGTCCCTTTGTTCACTCTGCTCTGTGGTGGACTGAAGTCAGAAACAACAACTCTGCAAAGCAGAGAGCAGGATCCTTGCATATTTCAGTCCTTTGAAAGGTGTTTCAGGATGGTCCTGAAACCAAAGGAAAAGATGCTGTGGAAAACAAAAGATCACGGAAGAAGTCAGTAGTGCGTTCGAGTGCATTTGTGCTGATGGAGAGGGTGGCTTGTCTGTCTGAGAAGCTAAAAACATTACAGCCTTGTTTCATTTGTGTACACAGCTCCCACACTCTTTAGGAGCTACAGGATGAAAATTGTTGGTCAGTTTTTAGGGGGTCCATAAGAGTTTTAAGATTGCTTACATATTGGACATGCACTGATGTCAGTCAAAGCTCATTTATCATGTGCTAAGCCAATCTTGTGACTTTATATTTCTTATGTAAATAAAGGCAACATGGGTAAGAAACAGAAAGCTACAGACACGTATTCCATTGGATATCTCCCTTATTCAGCCTTGAAAATGTTGCTGTAAAACGGAGTGGGAAACAAACTATGTAGCAGAACCTCAAGAGTAATAAACCCACAGATTGCTAAATGTAAGGGTTCAGAAGACAGAAAAGCATGAATTCCTATTAACCAGACACTTCATTCACAGATCACATCTTGTTTTCAGAGTTGGTAGAAATAATACAATAAAATATGACATGTAACACTCCCAGGGACCTTCCTGAGAATATGATGGTAAGAATTAAAATAACTTGACTTCCTAGTGACTTGTGTTCTATGTGCCCTGACCCTCCCTCATTTTATCTTGGGTGCACACACAAGCACAGAGTGGTTGAAGCTGGCATAGGTGTCTAAGTACACTACAGCAAGTGTGTATAGAGGCACCCTCTTCCTGTGTAAAGGAAATGAGACAAACAAGGAAGCCAGGATGTCAAAGTGTCCATAAAAGCATTATGTATCCCCATTTTGACCACTACACTTCTTAAGACTGCAAATAATCCTATGTACAGAAACATAAAATAAATATTATAACAAATAAAAGGAAAAAAAAAAGAAAAAAGAAAAGGAAAAAAAAAGGATAAAAGAGGAAGAAAAAAGCCAACCCAAACCATTGAGGATCTCTCTGAAAAATCCAAGGATGACAGTCTATACAGTGTTTTGAACCAAATGCAAAGACAAGCACTGCCTCATGAAAGGCCTCTGTGTCTTTATGTATTTCTCCCTCCTGAGGAAACTAATGGAGGATGCTTAATGCTGTACTTATCTGTCTGTAAGATGGGAATTCTGTGCAGTGAAAAGTTACCAGAGAAACCAAAGGAGATTTGTAATGTAAGAAGAGAGACCTCTGGGAAGAAGATAAGAGAGGAACATTCTTTTCTAGCAGGAATGCTAGTCTAGCTCCAGGAAGGACTGAGGTTAAAGAGGAGCTAAACTGGGAAGTTTCAGCAGCTTGGCAGACAAGCTACAAAAAGCAATTCTGGACCATCCCAGAGGGGCAGATCTAAGAGTCCAAAAGATGTCTCAGTAGTAAGAAAATTGAGGTATAGAAACATATCCAGGATTTATTGTTTTTGGGCTCTTTTTTAACCCCCAAGCAATTAAGGGTACTGTCACTTCCAAAAGGCACACACAGCACTTACCTCAGTTTCCCAGAGGAGTTAAGGTCCAACAACATCTGTAGTTGGAATTGTGAGAATGAGTCCTAAACATATACAAATGTTTGGAGACATTATGGCAAATTTTAGACCTAAGCTAGGAAGTCATCAGAGGCACAAGGGAAGGAACAACACCACAGTCCATTTGTACATACAAAAACTTCCAGCAGATGAGCTCAACAAAATAGGGTCCAGCAGTCTGCCAAGTGTCAGTACTGCAAAGACTTGATTAGATCCCTGACAAATCATTAGGTACATCTTTTCACAATAAAGATGCTCTGGATTATACAACTACACAGTTAACCAAGACTCAGAAATACCTTTAATTAACTTTCAAGGACATTGCATGTGCTTGAACCACTTAACAATGCTTCCCGTTCAACTTTTGACATGAGTATTTTCTGTAAGTGTGATGAGAATATTAGGAACAAAATAAAATTATGCAAATGTGTCTCTGTGTCTTTCTATCAGTGTTACTATTTTCCATTATACAGCAGAGTATAGTTTAATTTTTTGGTAAGTATTATTTCTCATGCAGTCCCTGCAAGTCATTTTGCTCTTCACCAAATATCCACACTGCCCCATACAACAGTGCATTCTATAAACCTAGAGTAGCAAAGCATCCAGTCATTCTAATTTTACACACAAACACAGCATGCAGTATAGATATACTCTCAGTTCCATTTTCTTAGGTGTTTCGTCTTGCTCTGTGCTGGTGACAATGAAGTTTCTAACTGAGTTCACACCAAATAAAATGCTTGTCAGTAAAAGCGGGGCTTTTCTGAGTGGATGCAGCACAATGGGTACAAATTCTCAGCACAGTAGCCACTCAGGTTTAATTGCCTCTACAGACACTCTGCACAATGCAGGAGGTAACCTTCTCCACCTCACATAAACCAGCTCGTATGAGCTGTGCTGTTAGTGCTCACTGGAGCGGTCTCACAGAGACAGCGTGACATGCTTATAGCACTTTATGCTCATAACCCTCACACCAGCTTCTCATATAGGTAATCTCTAAGAGCCACCTGGTACAGACTAGGAATAAAAGAAATAACATGACAGCAGATTATCCACAATCTAGACAAGAACAGGTCTACAAAGAACTTGAGAGATCTACTGTACAACTTCTGCTAATCTACTTAGGGCAAGCTAAATAGCTGCTAGCAAATCTCTGGACAAAAGCTGACAAAAAAAAATTTAAAAATGTAGGATAGGGACTTGTTTATAGCCCACATACATCATCTAAAAAAATTTATAGAACAAGGAAAAAGACAAAAAAGAACAGTATGTCTTCCTTTGTCTTCCTTTCTTTTAACATGGGATGAATGCTATTAATTTCCTTATTAGCTTCACTGTTTGAATCGAAGTTCAAAAACAGCACTTCTGAGATAAGGTCAAGGTCATGCTCCACCTTATTGTTATGGAAACAGCACACAGGGTTAGGACTCATGTCTCGTTGAGATTTTGCTTTCTCATTGCAAGGTCCCTATTACCACGGCTTCTGATAGCATAATGCTTCATAAAGAAACTACTGGAATGACTGCACACTGAAATCAATAATATTTTTCTCACCACTGATAGAGATGTTGAAGCAGATTTCATAGAACTAATTGATTGGAGAGAATGGGGAGCAGTAAAGATTAGAGAGAAAGCAAAAAAAAATTATAAAGTGCCACAATCTTGGCATGTACAAGAAAGATCATTAACTATTCTACACTGTTCAGACTAATCAAAAACCGAGGTCACAAATGCAACAAAAGGTAGAACAAGAAGTGCCCAAGCATCCCAGCCCACTGCTCAGTCAGATGAAGACACAGTAACAAATAGTTTTGCTGTTATTTTGTCTTTACTTTTAATTAGTGCCTATTTACTGTTATCATCCAAAGTGAACTGAAACTTTTTCTACATACAAGTTTAAAGTTTAAGAACCTGATAGACTTAGAAGCTTAAGAGAAAAGAAAAACCACTTTCAGGAAATCTTTCTTAGGTGATCTTTTAATGATGTATTAAATTTCTGCATACTGCTGAAAACTGGCAATTAGTCAATTTTAGATATGAACAGATAAAAAATGGGGTTGTCGTGATGCCAAGCAGCACTGACACTGAGAACGCAAATGCCAGCATGACAAGCTTTATAGTTCTGCTATTCTCATTATTATTCCACTTGGTCCTTCTGGTCTCTTGCACCTAGGCATGCAGGTCAGCTTTACATGATCATGTGTAAAATGAGAAAGAATTGGTATAAATCAAAACCATAATAATTTACAAGTGTTTGGCTGAAAGGCAGACATGTTTTTCTTCTTCTGAGCAAGACCACTTAAATGAGCTCCAGATTCTCCTACACTCTAAATATAAACCTCTCTGCTCCCAATTCTTAGTTTTAATAAACTTATACCGTAGAAGAAAACAAGCATCCATGCGAAAGAAAAAAATACAATCTCAAGTGATGAACTAAAGCTCCTAAAGCAGAAATTTGCTGCAGCTTTTGCAGACATGCTCGTGCAGCCCCAAGCAAGGCTGTGAGTGAATACGAGTTCTTTTTGTTTAGCTACATCAGCAAGGCTAAGCAGCTCTTGGCAAGTTCATACCCCAAGGTTGCTATATTGCTTCCAGTAGCCCTAATAACTCGTGATCCCACAGACACGTCTTTATGATATCCTCAGTGATCTCATTATAGGGTTGCCTCATTCTGTGAGTTAAATAATATTCAGGCTGCTGTGCCTCAGGCCTGCACTACACCACTTGTCTTGTTCTGGAAGTCAGAAACTGAAACGTGTACTGGTCCCCTAATGTAAATGGGCAAGGTTTCCATTGATAAATAAGGACCTTTTTCTTCTGCTGGGACTACCTAATTCAGGTGCCAGATGGTTCTCATCACCACACAGCAAGGAAAGGTCTAAATATTGGGGGAGAAAATGCAGCACTCAGGCAGGATACAGCAGCGATCCAAAAAGATTGCCAGCCACTGTAGTAAACAACGTTCCAATTGGTACAGAGAGGCAAAAATTAAATAAAATCCAGATTCCACTTAGCCTCAAGGCAACATCTTCAGAAAAGATCTCATTTTAAAAAGAAAATGTTGGAAGCAGAACCAGTTCAAACCTGTCACAAAAATCATGTGGAAGAAAGAAGTTATATGTAAGAATAACCAGTAAGACTGGAATCATTTCAACTCTGAGCCTGCACTCTGTTCCCTGTACTTAAGCTTTTAAGTGAGGACATCCCTTGAAAAGAAATGGCACTCCCAAAAGGCAGATGTCTTCCCATGTGGCTGTAAGATTGGAAAGAAATATTATAGAATGCAAGTGATCTGAAATTTGATACTGGGGAAAGTAAACTGGTTTTTTTGACAGTTTTTGTTTATTTTCTTCTAACTCACATGGCTTACAGAATGATCCGTGACTAAGGAACCTAATGTAATTAGGCAACTGAATAACCTAGTAGCAAATGCATCTTAAATGGAGTTGAATGCTGAATAATGGAAGGAACAGGATGAAATCCTTGCATGCTCTGATGGCTTGTGCTCATTATCATTTAGAAAAAGAATTAGACATCTTTCTGAATAGCACAAAGTCCAATGGCAGTATGAAAACCACAAATAACCTTTTAGTCTTCATTTAGAAACAGATAACAAGCAATCTGGAAAACATCAAAGTGCCATTATATGAAATCAACAGCACAATCACATTTGCTTTCTGGTCATCCAATACCTCCAAAACCAAAGCACAAGTATTATGGAATGGGGAAGGGCAATAAAAACAATTAAATGCACAGAAATATCTCCATTTTGGAACAGAATGGAGAAAAAGAAATACAATTTTTGTTTGAAAAGCAAAAGAACTCAAAATCTGGGAATATATCTATGAAATAAGTAATGTACAGAGAAATGCAGCAACTGAATCCTAGCTAATAAGGAAACATTTTAAAACAGAAGAGATTTTTAAAAGTGATGAAACACATGAAATTCAGTGTTCTAGTTCCACAAGATATTATTGAAATAAAGATTTCACTAGGATTAAAAAGAAGCTACCTGAAAAAATACTTTTCAGTGACTCCAATCTGTTTGCTTTCAGATATCAGTGTGCATTGACATAGAACTGCAAATCTTCCAGATTTAGATTATTAGATTCTAATCTTCCTCTAAAAGATGCCGTATTGGATACTGCTGGTCTTAGGAAATACAACTCTAAATGGATCTTGAGACTGGTCAAGATCCCAGTGTTACTTGGGAAACTTAATAGCTTAATCTGACCACTAATAAAGCCAAATCCAAAACATAACATTCCAGTGAGCTATTTGTCAAAAAAGGAAATGAACCAAAACAAACAAATAAAACCCCCTACAAAGAAAATATGAGGAGCATGATTCATATCAATGAAGTCTTGCTGCTTTGAGTTGCTTAGCACAAATAACTTTTGCCAATATGTTCAAGACCTACAAATGATGAAAACTTTTGAAAAATACCATTTATAAAAACTCCTCTAAATGCAGTGCTTTAGCTAATTGCTAAAAAAGGTTAATAGTTTCTCATGCCTCCCCCACCAAGGTTAGCAGTTTTAATTGAGCTACTACTTCATGCAGTGAAGCACACACTCAAGGTATTCAACTTTTTATGAAAGATCAGAACAAGGTTTAATGATTCCAGTTTTTCTACCCCCTTTGGCTTAACGTAGGAAGCTTCACACAGTATAATTGAAATAAATGAGATATTAAACCCTAAAAGTCAAGGTACATATAATTAAAAAGTAATCACTGCTCACTTCAGCTACCTGCTAGAACATCATCTTATAAGCCTCAAAAGACACATCATTTTAAGTGACTCATTTCTGTCTGCCCTTTATTTACAAATTACCAGCACTATTGAAGTTTGTCTACTTTGATTATTCCACAGGCACCAACTAATAGAGAGGTTTGAGCTTCCCAAGCTCATTTGACAGAGGTTCACAGATCAGACTCAAACCAAGGACTCCTAGATAAAATGCAGTAAAGTCATCTACTGGAAAATCAATATCTCAGATGTAATGAGTTGTAAGACAAGTAAATTAGAGTACAGATTACTCTGTCAATTGGAACACACAACTTTTCTCTGTAATTAAGTATTTCATATGTGATGCACTGCATTTGGCACTGGTTCCTTTGTCTAATTACCGTACATTTTATTTTAAATGAACAAGAAACTTCCTAAAATACCTTGGCTTCCAACTCCAAAGGTGCATGAGCCAAAAGAGGCTCTGGAGTAACGAGAAACATTTCCTGCCCTAGCAGGAGCTGGCATTGGAAATAAAGTGTGCTGTATAATTAATGTGCCTGTCCTTTCTCACTTCAGCGCTGCTACTGATATGAAAACAGTTACTTTTAGAATAGCTCTAATCACCACTTATCCAAATCACAGAAACAGTGTGAAAATGGAAGGCAACATGAAAAATTATAGCTCAAACCCATAACTCAAGGAAATACTTCTATTTTAAAATACAGCTAAAAAGAGTACACAATTCCTTCATATTAGTCTTAAAACAGTTACCAATTAAGAGCTTGTAAATCCCATTCCAGTTATGCCGATGACTGAGGCAAAACCTAAAATCTGTTACACCTGTACTGGCATGGGACTATGCAGAGAGCTCAGGACATGCACAGGCAATTACATCAACTTTGGAAGAGGAAGATCTTGGGCTGGGATGGTATTCTGGACAAACAGAGACTACTTGAGAAACCTATACCATAGCTAGAGATTCCATATTGTTGAAGATGAAGAAAGAGTTTGGAATTTGTCCGTGTTACTACAGAAGTATGAAGGACCAGCAATAATCTGAGAGTGAGAGTTCTTATATTGCGCAAACCTCTGATCTCAGAACGGAGACACCAGAGATGACATGGTATCTGCATCACAAGAGGTGGTCTGAAGACTTGTGGATATGAGTAGCGCCTGAACTCTTAGATTTAAGAGTCTGAAAGTTTTCATCTCTTATCAGATTTAAACACAGAAGATTGATACATACAATGCTGGCAATTTTAACAGATCTGCAACTTGCATCTGTTTTTTAAGAATGGGCTAGGAGACTGCAGATGCATGCATGTGGAGGGTTTTATACCAGAAGGACCAACTGGAAATACCCTATCACCATGTATGTACTGATACATACTTTTTACGAAAGACATTTTATATTATTCTCTGATTTTTAGATACTGTATATAGAGTTTTGCTCACTCTGAGAATAAAAAAGAACTGAATATCCGTAGTTCTAAAGAACATCTTTGTGGACAGAGATGAAAAGTTCACTTTTTTGTGTTGTTCACTTATTCTTTATCTCCTTCCTTCTGACTGCTGCATCTGATCCACTACCCAGAGAAATCAAAGTGAGATTTTTCTGATCAGTGCTCCGCTGTTGGTGTCAGATGTAATCAAAGACTGAGAGTTTATTGTATTACAAAGTGTTGGGATTTAGTAACAGATCAGATCAAACAGGTTAGGGGAAAGTGCCACAGATTGGCATTTAAAGTGCATTGGCTTCTTCTTGAGTAAAACCTGGCCACTTGCCAAGGAAGAAAACTTTTCATATTTTTATACTCATTTTGTCCTTTCAAACAAAGTCATATAAAAAAAAAAAAACACACATGTGCATGAGAAAACACTTTGTTGACTGTCTGTTAAGAGGGAATTATTATGATTTTATTTAACATGCACTGTAGAGAAGACTTTTTTTTTTTGTGAAGGAACCAAAAATATTCTAAATCAAAGCCTTCCTGTATCACCAGTAATACAGAAGAGAATCTGTGTAATTTTGAGCTATACTTACCTCCATTCTAAGTTTGTTTTACATTCCTTGAGTGATGTAAAGAGGTCATGGTGTTAATTACGATAGGATCATTTCCCATCTTCAAAAATCTTTATCCAAACATTTTCTAGATACCTAATTTGGAGCTGGTGTGTCTCCTTCAGGCCTAACTACACCATGAAATGAGGTAACACACAAGAGTTTCTAGGAAGCAAATCTAAAAGCACGACAGAGAGCTGTGTGTGATAACTAGCTCAGGTTAAGAAGATGAGCTCAGGCACCACACTGGAACAATGTGCCCACCTTGCTTCTGAGACTGACTGGCTCAAACATAGCACGACACGTTCTCTCAAAACTTTCCACAAGGCATGGGCCTTTCTTATTCTTTCAAACCCCCTCACAATCAAAAAAAATCCATTTCCAGCAACACAAACATAAGTCAATAAAGCAAGGACAGCTTTAGGATGATTTTGTGAATCATGGTTTAACAGATTTAAAAAAGCAGCAGCACAACTGTGCATTATAATTCAGCTGACAGGAATCACGACTTCTTCGCATGACAAGTCTCATCAAAGTCAGAAAGATCATAAGGATTTTAAGCACTGATATCCCACACAAGAGCACACAGACCAACTGCTGAGACTACTCATTATCACACTAACAATCAATAGATGTGCTTTCACAGCCCCCTTTCTACTCTGGTGCCACCGGCTGCTGAATTTGAGCTACATATTGCAGTCTTGCAGTAGGATATTCAAGCGGGGGCAAATATACAGAGAAAGAAAATAACTTACCTGCTTATGTTTTTAAATACTGTTTATGATTTTCTGCAATCCTGACCTTCAGTCAGTAAACTGCATTGCACACCAGTTTTCAACAATAAGCATTTTATAGTTACATTCACACTGTGCTAAAGAGCTGATAGTGTAATTTTCAACTTCATATTGAATATACGTGTTTTCTTTCTAAAGTCAGAAAACTAGTTTTTTATTACTGACCTGAGAAAACAAACAAATACAAAATACAATGAAAACAGCACTGTATTTTTCTTTTAACCACAGCATAGCTAAGCAAAGTCAGATTTCCCACAGACTGGCCAGACCAAATTCAGAAGTTCCCAGCACTTTGTCTCCATTGGGATTAGACTGAAAAAAAAGTGGAAAAAGCCACACTCCTTAGAGTGAAACTGCAGGAGACAAAGGTTCTGCCACACTCATGAAAAAGCTGGGGAGCTGGGCACACAGAGTGATCTCTCCACCTGAGCAGCCACCAGCTCAAAGTCAAGATACATAACAGAGAAGAACTTCAAAACTTTCCCAGTCATTCAGCACTCAGCAGGACTTAAGGTACAACTCACCTGCTGACCTTGAATAGCAGAAAATCAGATTACATAAGGAGGATCATAATACCCTGAGACTACTCTGATCCTAGAACAATAAGTATTCAGGTTATTCAACCTGCCCACCCCTCATGCTACTTCCATCTAGTTTGCTGCTAAAATTAGATGCCTTTGTCACTCTGCATGTAAGCATCCACAGTACAAACATTGAAAATAGGGAAGATACATAATCTGGAATGTTTTAATTTTGCACTTCAAACTTCATAAAAATCTATTCACTTTATTCCTAGCAGCCATGTAGATATTTTCCTGAATATTAATCATAGGATCTAATCTTAGTGTCAGGTTCAACCAAGCCCTGAAATCCTGAAGAAGGCACAGGTAAAGTAATTTGTGTTTTAATGCAAAAGAACTAGGGAGAGTATTCAGGAAAAGTAATCCTAATTCACTTTTTAATAAGATTAGTTAAACTGAATTAAGTTGGCAAGTGGATGCTTTTACTCAGAATGAAAGTGGCCTTAACTTGGTTTAGTTTAATTTGCTTTGGAAGAAGTTCAGGAATTAATCTGATTTAACTAATCCACCTATTAAATCCATTAATTACTTCAGATTCTTGAGTTTTCCTGTGCAGACAAAACCACTTTCAACCACTTAATTGTCGGAGTCTGAGCTTGAAGATCTAGACAGAACAGCTTAAGGAGCACATTCCAGATACAGATTAGCATCTCCATGGCTAAACCTCATTAAACAATTCTGTGATCTTAATACAATTCTGTTGCAAAACAAAAGAGATTAATCACCTTCAGTGGTCTACAGAACAGGTCATGTGTATACTAAACACAACAGACTCATTTTGGGCAGGCTCACCAGACACTCTGTTGCTCAAGAGGCTTTCAGCTGAAAGTGGTTGGAGGTTTTCTGGGTCAGATTGTTTTATCAGCTGAACTGGAACATTGAAAATATTGAAAATGGATCTCAAAAGGAAGAAAATATAGACCTTTTCTCTCTGACTTTAAATTCACATTGGCCTCCTATCCAGGTTTTTAAGAGTTTCTCCTAGAGCAGTTGATATGCAAACAGGATAGATACTCTGAAGCAGAAACTTCCAGGTGGCCCTGGGGCAGCAATACATCACCTGGTGCAGGTATGAGCCTTGCTCAGTATTTTCAAAGCTTTTCCATCTATCACCTAAAGGAAGGTCAAATAGATTGATTATTTTGCCGTTCCTCAGAGGATGGAAATTACCATTAGATTAGGGGAAATCTGAACAAGTGACAAAAATACAAATGGAAATTCACTCAAGGAAAGACATGCTGAAGTCAAGCCTGCTGCAGTTAGTCATTTGGGTTTTGTGACACTTGTCAGCCAGGTACCACAAGCTCGCTGCAGGGAACATGTAGACAACAGCCTTACTCTTGCCAACCCAGCCCAAATATTACCTGTAGTTTCCACCTGAAAATGCTTCAAGAAATCACGCCTCCACATTTCTCCTTGTCATAGCCCTCTCAGGGAAGGGCTTCTACTCTCACTCCCTTACATCTTGACTGACCCCAAAAGGCAGGATGGAGTGCAGCTGGGGCCAGGCCACTTTGCTTTCCAAAGGACTTGTTTAACCTGGATACGGAACAGAATTGCAGGACAGAATACACCAAATCCCTGCTAGTGTTCCCTCTGGCCACCAGAAAGAGGGACTGGGAGTGCAGATTCCAGCAAAAAACTCAGAAAAACACAAGGATATGGTAAAGACACTAAACTAGGTCTACTCTTAGCAGGAAAAGTGTCTCAAAGCCATTCATGGCATGATGGTCTCAGCCTGCATTCCTCTGCCTTCCATGTCCCAGGGCCAATGAGCTGATGCCCAAAACACAACTAATGACATATTTCACCACTGAGAGGGGTGTATGACCTCTTCAACCAGAGACTGAACAGTGTCTGCCCTATCTAAACACTTCTGTATACTCGCCAGCCAGTTAAAAACATCACAATCTACTGGTCGTGACAGACTGAATGGGAAAAATCCTCTAGTCTCACTATGAGCTCCTATATCATTGTGAGGCCAGGAAATGTCTTGTTCCTGGTTTGCTGAATATGCACAGCACTTTCTTTCACTGCAGTCTGCCTAGGCACTCTCAGAAGGTACAGAACCAATGCAACTGATCTACATTTTGACTAACACCTTTTGGCTAAATCCAGTTGCCAGAGAACTCAAGCCATCATGACATACTCCCAACCAATGACAGTAAACTCACTTTTCATCTAGGAAGTTAAATCTAGAAGGTTGTATCGGGCTGGAAAAGAAATAGTTTTGTGTGTTTTGCCTTCTCCAAGATTGTTAAACCTAAATTTAGCACAGAAAAGACTTTCTATTTTAAGGCATATTTATGACAGTAAAAACTGCTATCTTACACACACATAGGCAAGTGCTGTTGCTGGGATTTCTTTACTGACTTAGAGAAAGACACATTTTCTGCTAGCCTGACATTAAAGCAAGAAAATAAGAACCTCACCCACCCTGTAAACAAAATATATTGACCATAAAAACCAAACTCCGTGATTAATAGAGAAATAAAATCTTATGTCTTAATCATATTATTACCTGACTGTCAGTTACAGCAGTGGGCTGCAGTAAAGTTAATTTTCTTCAACACTAGATAGTGCCGGGCTGGGGTTTGGATTTGTCCTGAAAATCATGTTGATAACACAGGGGTGTTTTTGCTACTGCTCAGATGTGCTCACACAGACCTTTTCTGCTTCTCACACCACCCCTGCGGGGAGTGGGCTGGGGGTGTACAAGGAACTGTGAGGGGATACATCTGGGACAGCTGGTGATACAGCCAACAGACCAAAGGGATATTCCATGCTGTATGCCATCATGTTCAGCATATAGAAAAATCTGGGGGAAGAAGGAGGAAGGGGAAAAAATTCAAAGCATTGGTGTTTGTCCTCCCGGGTAACCATTAGATGTGATGGGACCCTGTTTTCCTAGGGCTGGTTGAACACCTGCCTGCCCACAGGAAGCAGTGAATTAACACAGTGCTTTGCTTGTGTGTGCAGTTCTTCTTTACCTATTAAACCGTCTTTATCTCAACCCATGAGTTTTCACACTCTTACTCTTCCAATTCTCTCCTCCGTCCCACTGGGGACAGGGGGAATTAGTAAGTGGCTGTGTGGTAGCAGGAGCCATCTGAATCCATGGAGGATAAGCCATACCAGAGGAAGTGCAAGTGTAGCAGTACGGGACCCAAGCTGGCTTGGTTGCCCATGCAACATTTCACTTCTCCTGTCCTGAGTGACCACCATAAGCAGCAGATAACAGGAAAAGAATGTTCACAGTCTACAGCAGGCTACATACAGCGAAATATTGCTGTATTGACATGCAAGTGATGGGTAACAGAGTATCTATCTCCATAAGCATCTTGCATCTTAACACTCTCCAGCCCACCTCCTTTAGCTTTTGGTTGGAAAAAATGCAAAAAGGAATCCACAATTTATAGGATTTTCTAAGCATGGTGTTCTATGTGTGTTTATCTTCTCCACAAGAAAGAAGAAGAAGGTTGAAGGTACTTTCCACAAGAAAGAATAAAGGTGAGGGAAGAGCCTCTCAAAAGTGTTGTTACAGACGGATAATTCACCATGCATGTTCTCTCCTACAATGGCTATTTGTCTATGTTTTCAAATAAATTGTATGTATGTATATAAGATATTTCCAGACAACATAATGCAACACAAGGTTTCTTACTAAGACCACATTAAGCAAGAGAGAGATATACAGGAATTTGCTACATTAAGTGACTTAGATTCTCTGACTTTTCACAAAATTTAACAGAATATAAACTCAAGACACAAAGGAAAGATTTTTCATTTGCTGCCTTTTTCTGTGCCAGACCTGAAGGCCCACAGGACCTGTGATTGTGGGCTCAGCAGTATAAAGAAATATCTTCACTCATACTGTTCTTGCACTCTTTCATGGAAAAGGTAAAAACACAAGTTACTCACTACTGCCACAAAATCTACTCCTGCAGAGCTGTGAACCTATAATGCAGCTGCCAAGGTATATGAACAAGAATCAAATCTCAGTACAAGTCCTGGATGACACTGAAGCTCCTTTGTGTGAAAGAGTCTTTCCTAGTCACCTTTCTCCCTCTTTGCAGTAGCTCCTATTTTCATACTTTGATCAGCCCTAGCACCTTTCCCTATAACCTAAGGACTACAGATCAGCTCCCCAAAGTGCCTAATCCCCTCAGCCACCAGCCTCCTTCCTTCCTGTGCCTAAACTCACTGGAGCTTCTGAGCTTTTTTTCCCATTGCCTTTCTAGATCTCAGATTTGCAAAGCTGTCAACATAGCTTCTAACCAGATAGTTTCCAGACTTCCTCCCTTCCATCACAAATCATACTGATCATACACCTTCTCATGGCCCATTTTTCC
Organism: Phylloscopus trochilus trochilus; assembly: GCA_016584745.2. Lineage (NCBI taxonomy): Eukaryota > Metazoa > Chordata > Aves > Passeriformes > Phylloscopidae > Phylloscopus > Phylloscopus trochilus. Next base: position 41,262,234 of record WQNJ02000546.1, read on the forward strand.
CACCAGCAATCCTTTCTCAGCATCTTTTGCAGCCATATTTCCCTTTCCCTCAGCTTTTCCATGTTTCGTTAAAGATGCTATCTGCTTCCTGACTCTCCCTTTTCTCTTCTGCACTTTTTGGTACTTACAATTTCTTCTTTTTCTTTTCACAAATGGTTCAATATGCCCTTTTCTCCCCTTTCTCAGAGGCTGTGTATGTTTCTATTCTCCACTCATCCTACACTCTGATCTTTCTTTCTTACGTTTGATTTTGAAGCTTCATTCCACAAAAACTAAACAAAAGGCAGAAAAGAAAGCAAGCACCAGTAAAGCCCTGATCAGAGCTCCATACATACTCCAGCAAAGTTTAGCTCCAGTGGCCTTTAAGGAGAGCAAACAGACCCTATTCAGGCAGCACACCTGGAAGAGGAAATGACTGCACTCAGCTGTCTTGGCTCTCACATCACTGTCAGACAGATACCACTGTGCCCCACAAAGCCAGGCACTACTCTCAGTGCAGATTATAAACACCAAACACGCAGAAGAACCTTAACACAGGACAAAAACTACTTACTTAATATTAGTAAGCATTCTGGAAAATAAATTCCCAGAAGACTAATGCTCTTCCAGGTGTGCGGCCTTCAGCATAAGCCCCTCAGGTACCCAGCTGAGGCAGTCAATAACTGCTTTGAAAGATGCTCCTGCCCAGGGTGAATTATCGCTTAATTAGATGGAGCCAGGATGTTCTATCACATGAGCAATGCTTTATGAATAAAATCAAGTGTATTCTGATTTCTAAGCATTCATCTCACTGCAGCACAAAACCTGGGAAGTGACAGTTTGCTACCAGGAGGAAATCTACCCAAAAGAGATATCTCTTATGTTTCAAAAAAAGAGTGCAGCTATAAACAGTTCAAATAACTCAATAGTCTGCAGTGCTGTCAGTCATAAATGCTTATGTGGTGCAGGAGCAGAGGAAAGCTCCAGTCAATATCAGGGCCCTACTGTGATGAGCTGTATCGATGTGGGAAAACAGCCTGGATGGAGTTTCCCCACAAAAGCAGCTCCATGGGCACTCCCCTCCCATGCTCACTACAACACCCCAGTGAGGAGGACTTTTCACTAATCCACTCCCAAAGTAGCTCAAAGTGATTTCAGAAAAATCCTCTGTTTGGATTAAGAACGACCACATGAGGAGATGGCATGCTTCAAAAGTTGCATTCTAGATTGTTTTGAAGCAGCTTTCACGTACAAATGTATACTTTAAAATAAAATCTCTGCCTTGAAGGATTTATTATCCAAAATCCAATCTTGCAAATAGTTATACACCTTCTCAGCTTGTGATACATAATTAAATCCTTCCTGTGTGTTTTAAGAAGCTTGCATAAAATTTCATGATCTGAAATGCTAGGAACAGTTTTTAATTTCTGAGTTAATTGGAGGTGATCTCCCTCACGTCAAACTCCTCACAACAGGTCAATAAATTCAGCAGGAGGTCTTTTCAAGCAACATTTAAATTTCCAGTTCATAAGAGAAGACTCTAAAATCAGCATATACTTGAGTGAACATTGCACTTCTCTAGAGGATAAAATCACTTATACTTCCCACGTTTCAAATGCTTTGCTAGATCAAATACTATAAAGACACATGTTAACACTTTAATTATTTGGTTAGTCCAATAATTACTGAGAGTTTTCTATACAAAATTGGCACAACATTAATTCCCTGGTTAATTTAACTCTTAAAAAGGTAGTGCAAAGCGTGAACAGAAGTGTGAGGGAAGATTGTAACTAATACCACTGCTGAAAGGTTTAGTAACTTCTGCAACACAGGAAAAGTCCTACAAACAATATCTAGAGAAACATTTTGTGATATAGAGACAGACAGATATGGCTAAAAGTCCAGGGAAACAGTGGTAGTAATCCAAATAAAACCTAAGATCAATTAAATAAATAGAAAATAGGATAGCTTGGGTTAGATGGGACCTTAAAGGTTATCTACTTCCAACTCCCCTACTCCTTTCACTGGACCAGGTTGCTCAGAGCTCCATCCAACTTGGCCTTGAATACTTCCAGGAATGGGACATCCACAACTTACTCAGGTAATTTGTTCCAGTGCCTCACCAGTCTCACAGTAAAGAATTTCTTCCTAATATCTAACCTAACCCTAATCTCTTTCAGTTTGAAGCTATTCTCCCTTGTCCTGTCACTTCATGCTTTCATAATAGTCTCTCCACATCTCTCTTGTAGGCTCCCTTCAGGTACTGGAAGGTTGCAATTAGGCCACCCCAAAGCTGCCTCTCTTCCAGGCTGAACAAACCCAATTCTCTTAGCCTTTTCCTGCAGGACAAGTGTTACATTCTTCTTATCATCTTGGTGTCCTCTCCTCTGGACTCACTCCAACAGGTCCATGCCCTTCCTGTGCTGAGGACCCCAGAGCTGGGTCCAGTGTTGCAGGTGGGGTCTCACAGAGAAGAGCAGAGAAGAAGAATCCCCTTCCTTGCCCTTCTGACCACCTGGCTTTGGATGCAGTCCAAGATTGGCTTTCTGGGCAGCAAGCCCACACTGCCAGCTCATGTCCAGCCTCTCACCCACAAGCACATCCACATCCTTCCCACTAGGGATATAGAATAAAGATGTTGGTAGCAAAAAAATTATTCCAGCCTCATTCAGTACAGGGTTGAGGGCATCAAGTCTCACAAATGGGTGGCACCATCCACACAAGGAATAACTCAATTGAGAGCACAGATGGTGCACTAATTCTGATGAGCAGCTCTACTGGTAGGTCTCTGACAAAGGTGCTGACTAGACAAAGCTGCTGTTCTCCAAAAAGAAGCCCTGAGTAAATGTAGTCAGAGGCTCTCTAGTAATGAGTGGGAGATGGACTGTATAACACTGAAGGTGCAAACACTAAAGGCAAATGTGGATGATGTGTACTGGACTATTTACCTTTCTGTGTGTGCTGTCACCACTGATGTATCATGTAAAATGTCCTTTGAAAACTGGTAATATACTGGAGACCATGAACTTAGAGAATGCATGTGTCATTCATCTCTTCTGTAACACTGAATTTGTGACATTTATAGCTCCCACATGACACTAAAGTATAAGTTTCTAAGCCCATCCTGGCGAAAAGTAGCTAGCCAGCTGGCTGGCCCCAGTGCCTGTCTCCACATCAAGCCGCCAAGCCCCCACATTTTTATTCCAAACCTCAGTTCTCAGTGATACAGACCACACATGATTGAAGACACTCAAGCCTTTGAAGAAGATGAGAGGAGATTAAGTTCCTACAGAGAAGAGGATGAGAGTCCTATTTGCTACTCAGTGCAAACTTTGAAGCTGAGGCAGTAAAAGTAAGTGGGGAGTGACACTGGAGGGAGATTGTCCAGAACACAGACACATTTAGGCTCTGGTTGAGAAAGGATAAGTGTGGCTACCCACTCACTTAGGCTCACTGGATTTCATCTGTGTATGTGTGTTTGTAACACTTCCTTCCATGTTTGCAGAAAACTGTATGGCCTTAAATTTTGCTTGGCCTTCTGTTTGGCCAGTTAAGTTTGTCTGAAGCTGTCTACAAGATGGCTTGGGGAAAACCCTCTGAACTGAGCAGATAGTAAAAATTTTAATGTGGCAATGACAATTGTGGACCTGCAGGCATTTTTAGGGGACCCGGTGCTGAAAGTTCCTCTTGCTACACTGTTAATGACACTGATTTGCAGTTGCCACCATTACTGCCAAGCCTTGGAAAATGTGTTCCCTGTGGCAAACACAAATCAGCATTTCTCTTGCAAAGAGCAGATGGATGAGCAGCATCCTGGGACTCTAGGCAAAGCCTGAGGCATCACATCTGGGAAACTTCCAGTTATTTTTCCTTTCCTCGCCTCCATAATTTAGGGACAGCTTAAAAGAAGTCAGGCAAATACTGACATAACCTAAGTAACCTTTCTGAAAGCCATATGGTTACATTGCTTTACTGGTAACACTATAGACCAACCTTTTTTTGTTAATTGAAGCAACTGTTGATGCTTCTTGTTTCCCTTCAGTGGTGATAAATGCCTTTGTTTCTCAGCATACTAATTCATACTGAACCCTCCCAAGTACTGCAGATAAATCAGCTGGGAATGCAAGAAAGAGGGCCAAGAGCTGCAATTGTAGGGGCCACTGGATTTAGTATGGTAGCCTCTGTCCTGGTTTACACTGTGTAATCTTTCAACATTCATATATACAGTGAGAGACACCCTGGATGAGCTGGTTATGAAAATAATTGGGGTTTTTATCTCACAGCCTACAGCTGCCCATCTTGGATTGAGAACCACCACTCTCTAAGTGAGTTTTACCTTACAACAAGCTTTTGTTATGTATCAGGTGTCGTTCCTCATCAGCTACCATCTAGGTTTCTTTGGGTTACAACAGCTCTGCCAGGCATGTGCATTTCCTGGGAAGTTTGTGCCAGCAGCCCCACAGAAACAGTCTGCATGAAAAATTCATTTGCATCAAATCTCTGCAGCATCTATTTTATCAAAGGAAGTGCTTGTATGCTCAACCAGCATAAGCCACAGATGGGAGGTTTTAGGCAATCAGCTGCGAGATTAGGAAGAAAACCAAATACATATCCTGCCTATGCATTTCTGAATGAAAAAAAAAAAAAAAAAGAAAAAGAAAGTAGCATAGAAAGAGTAAGAAGCAGGTCACCAATGTCAACTATTCTATCAACTTCAGTAACAGAACATGGATATTTATCTGGGAGGAAAACACATTGCCATATAGTCTGCTTTGATTAACTCATTACATAAATCCTCTTTTACAGGAATTTTCAAAAGGTATTGAAAGCATTATTAGAAATGTCAAGGCTAGAACTGTCAGAAACTACAATGCTGAGGAGCCTCAACTGAACAAGGCAGAGTGTAACAAGTTGAAAATCCACTGAGTTAAAAGTTTTTGATTAATTTAACTTTCTTATACGAAATCAAAACTCCAGTTTGTTCCTAATCCTCCTCTTGCCAATCAGAAAAGCATCTTCCCTTTAGAATATTATTTTTATTTCATTTCCTGCTATGATTTCCCCAAGCACCTTTGCCAATTGGATGTCTCAGGTCAGATGGATTTTCAAGAATGACTGGACTACTGAAAAACTTAAAGCTTCTCATAGTCTTAATATTGCCTCAATAATTATATATCCCTCATAGATCCAGAAATAAACATGATTTTTCACAGAGGTGATAGCATACAAAGGAGATCCAAATTGATTTGCAGTCCTGTGGATGATGAGAGACTGAAGAAGAAAAATCACTGTTTTGGAGTTCCTAAGAAACCTACAAAAACTGTAGAGACACCAGGAAGAGCCATTAGACCCTTGCAAGGAAAAGGAATTTTACGTGTCATAACTACTAATAGAGCAAAATAAAACTGAATAAAATCATAAATAAAGTTTTGATAAGATACTCTCAGCTTTTATTTCAAATCTCTTCCATTTCCTAAAAGTAGTTTTTGTGATGCTAATCTATATTTTAGCAGCTACACAGCATTTTCATTAAACAATTTCTTGTCTTAAAAAATATTTACTTCATGTGCAAAATAAAACAAACATATCACAAAGCTGGGAAGGTCTCCATTTTTTTTTGTTTATATATGAAAATCTATTTTATGTGGCTGTTTTATTACAAGACCCCATGGAAGCCATACACTGGTTGCTGAATGCTCCCATTCTCCCCCGCACATTGTGCTCCCTAGCTGCATTTTCTCTTCCATCATTAAAGATCTTCTCTCACAAGGGATGAGACTGCCACAGTCCCATTACAAGGAAAGGAAAATATGAGCCAATGGGGAAATATTTTTGAATCCAAAATATAACTGATTTGAATTAAATGTTCCATATTCAAGTGTTTTGACAAAACCTTTTGTTGTTTTTTTTTTCAAGACAACATAAACAAACTAAAGCCTCCATAGAACTATAGTCTAAAATTTTGTCAATAATGTATCTGGCAATGTATCAACAGTGTAAAGTTGATCTATAAATAAGGTGAAGTTTTGTCTACAAGTATCTAAAGGTGGGTTACCAAGAGGATGGAGCCAGGCTCTTCTCGGTGGTGCTAAGCAATAGGACAGGAGGCAACAGCCAGAAAGTGATGCACAGGAAGCTCCTCCTGAACACAAGAACTTACCGGCTTCATGACTGTGCACTGAAACAGGTTGCTCAGAAAGGTTGTGGGGTCTCCTCCACTAGAGATATTCCAGAATGATCTGGACACAATCCTGTGCCTGTGCTCTGGAATGGCCTTGCTTGAGCAGGGAGCTTGGGCTAGATGACCCTACTGTTATCCTTTCCTTTCTGTGAATACTAAACCATGAAACACCACAGTGTTTGCCCATATAAATGTGATAGGTAAGTGTAGGAAAGCTAGACATCCCCAAATTCAGTCATAATATATTTCTATAATGTCAATAATACTACTGAAATTCTTACTGTTATAACCTAAGTCATAGTAGGTCATATGTAATTTATTCAGGCAGAATTTGCTCTTCCCATAGGAACATCTGTGAGAGGGACTGATGGAAAGAGACAAGTATCTCATGCCTCATTCTGTTTTCTTCCACTAAACCAAATATATTTACCTAAGGTAGGTAAATATCAGCATAGTAAAACCAGTGAGCCACTACAGCAAGGGAATGCTAAACTCTCTGCCTTCCCCAGAAAGAGAGCAAACAGGATCTGTGAAAAACAGCAAATGAATGACTCAGACTCTCCAGCACAAAGCAAACATGCCCTCCAAGTGTGTCCCACAAGTCTTTTGGGCACTAAAAGCTTTCTTCACCACAGCATTCCAAGTGAGAAAAGGTGTGATACTGCAAAGAGGGTGAAGAATAGTAAATTTTGAAGGAATAATGTCATAATAACCTTACTAAGATTCCTTGTCTCTGTTAGTGCTACAACCACGTGCTCTTAAAAAGACGCAATTTTTATTCTCTTGTGGTTTTTTTAACATCTACACTGCTTGTTTCTCTCTTCCCACACAGTTTGGCAGGTAGTTTCTTTTCCTTATTTTGTTTCTCTTTCATCTGACGGTTTTCAGGAGAAAGAACTGTATTTGTGTTTTGAATTTATGGCACAGTAAGAACATATGAATTTAAAGCCATAATCTAATGTAAAGACATTAAATCACCACAAATAATAAAAGGCTGATATAAATTGTCCTAGACTGCATAGCTGTAAATGCAAGAAACATGAGTCAAGATTAAGTTGTAGTGGCATTTTGGCTGTCTCAATATAGACTAAAGAGAGATGGAACACCTGCTCTGATCTTCACAAATTGAATTTCAGCTCCTTGGAAGATTTTGAGTTCTCATTTGCATTAGGAAAGGACACCATTGTTAATGTAAATTGGACATTTATTCACATAGCAGAATAGAAAATCTGCAATGTGCCTGCACACAAGTAGTGCAAGCAACCATGCTACCAACAAGAAAACACAAGACACCCTAATTACAAAAAACAGCTACAAAGTAATTTGTCCATCAATGTTATGCTTCCAATGCCTCAGCAGCATGCAGTCAATGACGTTATTTAACACTTATATTCAGAAACTACCAATAACCCAGTAAGGGAGAAATATTAATTTTCCTGGTACAAAACAGTAGTGAGATGACAGTCATATCTCTCACACTGAGACAGTGGGGAAAGCAGAGATTTTTTTGACTCTATTTCTGAAAATAGTTCCTAGAGCCCTTGCACTCCAGCAGACCTGAGCTGACATCTTTTCACCATCACAGATAACATAGATAACTATTCCCTGGGGACAGCAAATCCTTGTCCAACATCTGTACATATATGTGGCTGTGAACAGGTAGATAAGCCAATGTGAAACATACTAAAATGCCTGCAGAGCAATTCATCTTTTTGCTTCAGTTATTCATCCAAAAATAACAAATACATCTTCAAACACATCACGCCAGTTAGAATTGGCAGGGAGGCTCTGATAAGTGAGTAAAACAGTGAACAAAATCTCTTCCAGAACAAAAGTTACCTTAAGATAACTTCAGAAGTCTTTTTCATATCATCTTGAGATGAGACACATTTCTTTATTCTCAATTTATTTCTCTGCGGTGGGGTCCATTCTGAAGCATGAGCAAAATAGCAGCCCCACTGAGAGAAAAGGAAAAAGAAAGGGAAAGTAAGTGGAACAGAGATACTTTAACAATGACCAGAGTATCTGTGAATGAATGTTGAAGGCACATCTTTGATCCAAGTTATTTAATCTTATTTAAGTAAGATTGATACAGCTATCAAAGTTATCATATATAACTGCCATTTTCATGAAAATAAAGAGTATTCATGAAGTCATTTGACTCTGCCAGTCCTTCTTTACTCACAGTTAAAATGAGTAAGAAAATCGTTTAACAATGAAGAGAAGCCTCTCCCCACCACCACTAGACTACTCTTCTTGAGCACCCTGACAGGTCTACACACCCTTTTGTCTTTACACTTCAGCAATAACACAGCTGTTCCCCAAACGTGTTCAACAACTGCACTCTAATGCCATCAGTTTCATAGTGTAAATGGATCTTAAAATAGCTGGAACATTATGTCCTTTACCATTCTATCTTCTCGCCTGGCTGCCAGAATGTTCTCTTTTCCTCTTTTTTTTTTTTTTTTTCTTTTTTTTTTCTGGATTAAGTAGAACCACGGCAATTTGTTGATTTGAAAACTAAGCAATCCCTTTAAACTGTCTCTGTGCTCATCCACTGCTATCACTGACTCTACCTGAATTCATTTTGGAGCCTACGTTACAAAAGTTTAATTCGTGAGGGATTTGTACATGCAAGCAGTGCTGATGGTTCAGCTGCTGACACTGGCCCTCTTCACTTTTCTTCTTGCCTGTCTTTTTGGGGGCATAGATGGATTGTGCAAACATTTTATTTGTAAGTTATGTCCTCTCACAAGTGCCCTTCTTGGTGGACTGTGCAGGAATACCAGCAATTGCTCTAGCTTTGCACTCTTCCAAGCTTTGTCAGCAGCAAAGGGGCTCTACACAAGCACCAGTGTGATTTTTCTTGAAACCAGCAAAGAAAATAGGCCCTATTCCATTGCCAGAAAACAGGACAAAATTATTCAACAAGGCACTTGGCACTAGAAAAGCATTCTTCTCTGTGATTTACAATCTCCCTTCTGCGCCATTGAGAGGTGTGTGGGACAACAGGCCAGATGTTAAGATTTGTCTATGACAGTTCTTCACTCAGGGGGCATAACTACAGTCTTGTTGCACTCTTTCACACAGAAAGATGAAGAAAACACAGGTTTGTTAGCCCAGAACCTCAAAATGAAGCAAATATTGCACTGGGGACAGAAGGGAACATCAACAAGGTCAGATCACTCTGCCTCTTCCCCTCATTCACCAATAGATGGTGGCAAAGGTCCCCTCCGAAGCTGCCACTGGACTTGCACAGTTCTTTTTTTCAATTCCTCTCATAACATAGAAAATGGGGAAGGCAGATGTAGACATCTCCTTTGCAACAATCACCTATAAACAAGTTAGCAATTTTGTCTAACATACCTGTATATAATTACTCTGCAAATGCCAGGGGTTTTTTATCTTCTGATAAGAACATATTTGTTTCTTCTTTTGTAAAGTAACAGTAGTGTTTCTCTTTAATTTCATGCGACAGAGCATAGAGAGGAACACTAAAGCAAGCCTTTCTAAAATGGATTAAGAAATGGTGCTTTCTCCTAGGAACTCAACACAAACCTGCCTGAAAGCAAGGAGGGATAGAGAAGAAAAAATTATTTCGAACTCTCATTGCAGAATGCAGCATTTTGAAGAGCCGGTTGCTCTTTTCCAAACTGCCAACAGTCAAGACAACTTCACATCATTTCAAGAGGCTCCAAAGAGCTGCCTGACACTCTTGGCCACCCGTGTCAGGCTCAACAGACTTCTGATGACTCAGGGGAACCAAGTACCAGAGCCTTGCAAAGCAGTATTTGGCAGTAAAAGTAGCAAACGCTATTTTATTTTGCTTGCAAGGCTTTGTAAGTACCATGCTTGTGCTTCAGGGACTTGTGCAAGAAGCCTACCTCCACCTGGCCCAGGAGGAGAGCAGTACGGGTAGAGCACGAAGGGTGGCTGCAAAGCCCCTAGCACACGTGATACAGAAAGCAGGAGCTCTGGATGTTTGCAAAGTACCTGTCACGATACCACCTGAAGTAAACCAGATGTGCTGGTCAAATATATATCACACAATAATATCCTGCCTATCCTAACATGACATTGGTTGTACCTCATGACAATATTCACCACCTCTTTTCATGATCCTGTGTGAGGTTGCCAGCAAATGATTGTCACATTCCACGTCAGCTCTTGAGAGATGGCCAATGTTTTTTAATCTTTAATTTGTGAACAAAGACCTTTGAGTTCCTTGAGTTCAAACCGGTTAAAAAAAAAAAGGCATTTTAGTCTATTTGTTGTCAGGTTCACCTCTGAACACACTGTGCTAGTCTCGTTTCTCACATACCTTTGTAGAGCACTTCACAAAGGTTTTTCTGTATTTATATAATTCACATAGATGCTTTTTAGTTCTTTGCTTATTTGCAGTAACTCATATCCAAGCTGGGGATCTCTGATCAGCTTATTTGTTTAAGTACCAGTCTGTCAGTATAAATAACCCCTTGAGAATCAAGTTTTCCATCTTGAAAATAACAGCAAAAAAAGATACTCACATATTATTTCCCCCCTTGCAAGCAGAGTGAAACTTTCCCCAATATTTTGCCCAGTCTATAATATTTTGATTTTTGTACAGATGCTCTAAACTAGTTTTTTTAAATTTAAATTATAAATCTTTTCCTCCTGAGTTTGAAATGTAGGTGTACAGAGAATCCAAAAAGACATTCCTAGTGACCCATGAGGCTCTACTTCTTACCTAGAGACAGAAAAGGCAGCTCTGAACCAGATATCTTTTGTGTTGGAATAGGTAAGCTCCAGACATCCCTTACAACCTAAATTATTCTACAAACCTATGACTCTATAATTCATTCACTTATTAGTTTGCATCTCTATCTCTGGATTATTTATGAGAGAAGGATTATATTCCTAAGAAATAGATAAATTCAAAACAGAGAAAATGGATAAGTAGTTCAATTTCTGTTCCTATCAGTCCTGGGCTGATATAAACACAAAAACTTAGAAAATACTCAGGTTCCCAAAAGGCAGTACAGTGCAGGTACTAATACTTTGCTAGGAGATCATCACAGATAACACACAAATTTCCTAACACTGAAAGCCTAGACAGTTCTTTTTTCACCTCAGTAAGCTATTCCTGTCTTACTGAGTCCTCAGTGTGAATTTTTCATTGTCTATACAAGGTAAGGTGGCATCTGCACTAACTTAAAAAGTGGATGCTTAGCTGTAGGATACATACCAGTGGCTTCATTCATGCCCTCCAGAAGGGCTTATGCTTATGCTCTTTGATATCATCATGCCTTTATCTGAGGATGCCAAGAAATTGAACTAGGATTTTTCTATTGCTATTACTATTATTGCTAGGGCTAGTAGCAGTAGTAGCACAGCAGGTTGGAGGGAATTCAGTTATGTTCCCAGCCACCATCTCATTATTCTTCGTTGGCTATTACAGATTTTTGGACAGGTTTCTGATGATAAAATATATTGCTGAGGGTTCCAATACAGACCAAAGTGGGCAATAGTAGCAAAGAAAACTATCAATGGTCCTACCACTAAGGAAAAAAAAATAAAGTAATGGTTCAAATAGTTGAGCAAAAAAAAAATATAGCTTAAGGGGCAGTGCACTGGACTGAACACTGGACACTTTTTGCCACTGTACTTAAAAGAGATTACTTTGGAAGTGTGGGTTATGGCAGTTTTGGGGACAAATAACACAACAGCCTGAGGGCAGGAATGGAAAACACACCTTCAGAAGTCCAGTGGTTTCCTAAGCCACCAGCAGTGCTCCAGTAGGATGACATGCAACAAAGACATATTTTACATGTGTTTTCCCACCCAGCAGTGTTTTCTGTGTCGAGACTACTGCTTCAATCTAAAAAACTTCATCATCTGCCAGCTGGTTTGGGAATAGTGGTGGGAGCACCATGGCTTCATTTCATGTAAGTAGGAAAAGGGGAATGCTTGTTTATTTTTTGAAGTCAGGGCACACAATGGAGGGAGCAGCATTCAGTCTGAAGAGAAATACTGGTGGCTACAGCATACTGAGTATAATTGTTTGTAAAAGCTCAGCATTTGAACCAATGCCTATTTAAGTCAATGGGCGTTTTTCATTGACTTGGGGTGATAGATAAAATGGGCCATTAGTGCACTTTTTAAAAGCTCTGCTGAACAAATACATCACTAGGTGGTTCGGGATGTTTTTATAATGCCTTGCCTTTTCTCTCAAATACTGCATTTATCTCTAGTCTTGTCCTTTACTGCAGCTTGTATTGTAACACTTTCACCTGCAGCACAGGAGGAGAAGAATTCTCAGGGTCTTTTCCTCTTAGTGATAACAGAAAGTCTGCTCCATTAGTGTCCTCAGACCACTGCAACTCTGAAAAAAACCAACTTTATCAGAGTACAGAAAGGTAGTTTAGAGAACATCCCCATACTTTATACTTTACAATCTTTAAAATATTCCACTTTTTTTCTTTAAAATTCTGTTTAAACTGTTTTGTTACAAAATTTCAGTTATTCTCTCTTTGAAGCACAGCGGGGTGAAACAAGTGGGCAATAATTATGGATTCATCAAACAAAAAAAGTGTTTGGAATTTTCTACTCATGATGGATATTTCCCAGAGGAGGAAGAAGAGAAAAAGAAACAACTTTAAGAGAGTCGCCTGTATTATGCCAAATTGCCATTCCATTCAGTCTTCTAAAAAGGTCTTATTATCTGATGGTATTATAATTTAATAGCTACAATTAGGTAAAAGTAGATACCATGGAGAAAACACAGAGTACACAGCAGTAATAAAATATAGCAGCAATAAAATACAGCAGCAGGTTGTCATTTGCCACCCACATACTGTAAATTTGTGGGTAACTCCATAAGTGTTAAGCACTCTGGATTCGATTCACAGAGAAACAGAGCCAAAAAAAAAGGCCACTGTCTGTAGCTGTCTGAACCAGGAATGCCTCCCACCTGCAATGGCACTGACTTGTTGGCTTTTCAGTTTTTAAATTTTCTGTTTACTTGAGATGCAACACCATTGTCTATAGGAGGGAGCAGAGCATGAGCAGACAGGTCAGAGAGAACTGCAGTTTACCCACCTGTCACTGCTGGGCTAGACTAACAAATACAGATTGTTGAAACCTGTTGATTTACTTGCCATTGCACCACTGGAATAAAAATGCTCCAAACTAAGCAGTCCTTCGGCAGCATCATTCCCCGTAACAGCTGGAATTCCTGCTAAGAAAACACTATTATTTCTTATTAGGACACAGAAGTGGTAGGTCAGCATTTCCAGAAGCATCTTGGTTAAAGGCCTGTGTGCTGGTGAACACCATTTTTACTTGAAACACAATACGCAGCATTTAAAAGGAAAACCTTTGAACTGAAGAATAATTTGATTTTCAGAAACATTGACAATGTTACTGAAAACAAAATGTTGGAAATGAGAAATTTTCAGATAATACTGCCTTTCAGCTCCCTTGTGCTTCATGAGGCAACAGTGAGTCACGGCACAAAGACCTTAGTGACAAGCAGCACTTGCTGACACAGCAGTATCATGAATCAAAAATATGCAGCACCACATAATTAGAAAATTAATAGCTGCTGGTACTGCCTTAGTGTCTCTATTCAGTGCTAACTGTTTCTGCCCCTGTAAGCCTGGGGTAGTAGTGGCAGATCAGCAAACAGCTGGAAGAACTAGGGTGGCTCTGCCTCCCAGTTAACTGGATGGTCTCCTTTCCTCACCCAGGATGAACATCAGTGCTGCCACCCTTGTGAGCCTGGGGGGACCTAAAGGTCTGGGGAAGAGAAGAAAGAAGAGAGGAAGGAGGGATCTAACACTTTTGAACCCTGTACTAAAGGCTTCTGGCAGCCTGTGAATCTCTCTTTTGACAAGTCCCAGCCCATCAGTTTTTTCCCCAAGCCTATTAATTCCTAGACTGAAATCAACTGCATTGCAACAATTTGTGGCAGCAAATTCCTTCTATTATCAGTATTATTATAGATTCACTAGGTAGGTACTGCCCCTCCCTAAGCCACCTACTTCCTATACCAGTAGCAACTAAACAAAAACAGAGAATGCAGGACTCCACTTCAGGAAGGGCGTCAGCAGGTGGGACACATGCATTGCAAAACACCTTTTTTGCTATTAGTGAAAGAGAACACTAAATCATCTTGAATTAAATCATGAGGCTTTCTATTTGCCTGAATCATAGCTTTTTGCTGATACCCTCTCTACTTACCGTGTCAGAGTTTCTGATTTTCCATCTGGGAATTTAACAAACAACATAATTTGCTTCATAAATCTTTGTTAAGATTTTTTGAATGCTGGTTATTTCCCCACACACAGGCACATAAATGCACTCCCATTTCCACAGCAGAGCACTGCATCTCACGGCAGGAGAATGAAGGGGGAGAAAACCAGCTGTAGCAGAGTCCTGAGAAAATGAACGTTACTAAGGCTGATATATATTCAGCTTTCCCACGAATTTTGTGGTTTGTCAGAATGAAGCCAGCTCTACCTACCTTGTCAAAGAGCAGAGATAATATTTTTACAGGAAATTAAATATTTCAACTGTTCTGAGACCTCCCACTTTCAAAAATCCTTTGCTTGAAGTAGAAAGATGGGTGAATGAGGGAGGGCTTGGCAGTAACACAGTAGACAGTAACAAGAGGAAATCAAGGTATTACCCATTCTTACTTAAAAAATTTCACAAGCTATTCCAGAACTGCATGTGTGTGCTCCCTCTCTCAGTCCCTCTCCCCAGCTCCCATGTCATCATTACTGAAATCAAACACAACACACTGTCTCATCACAAATGTTAAAACTCTGACCTTCATATTCTTCCCCACCAAGGACAAGCAGCTCTTGAGGCAAAACTGTCAGTGTACCCTCGTAACAGTATACAAACAAACTAAGGATTATAAGCTCCTAATGAGGTCTTCGAGGCTTTGCAGACCAGGCTTCTCAAATTGCTGTTCTCTGAACAAAGGAATCTTGCTAACCATTGGATTTGTGCTTTACAATTTTGAGAAGTTTGCAGTGTTGTTCAAATGATATTATCTGCTTTTAGATTTCTTTCTTAAAGAGCTTAACAGAAGTATCTGTCCCTTTTCTTGGCCCTGCTTCAGGAAAATGTTTGGTCACATAGTAAGTCAGCTCTTATTCATAAATTCATAGGCATGAGTCTGAAAATACTGCATATAAATCCCAATGGAATTTCAGTACACATTGCCTGAAAAGTAAATTTCCGCAACCAAAGCTTTGCAAATGGATTCAGCAACTAAAAAAATAATTTTCTAAATGTGTAGAAATCTGCCTGCTGGACAAGCATCCAAGAAGATGTTATTTTGACGGTTTTGTTCCTTCCCTGTGTTAAGTTTCCTTCCTTAAGTTCAGATATGCTGAGATAGCAGGTCCCTATAATGCTGTCTAGAGAGTTGCAGAAATCTCTCACTCTTGCTGTGCTTTGACCTCATCTGATTTCATTTACATATTCTGCAGATTTTCAGCTTTGCCTGTCAAATTTGCTTGATATATGCCTACCTCACTCTCTGGGTTCTCTTCCAAGGGTTTTATCACTCCTGTTTACTTCAGTGCACCTACTTCTCAACAAATTTAGTTTTTATACAGAAAAAGGCAGTTCTTTCCCTGCCCCTTCTCTTCAGCCCAGCTGTCCTCCATAGACGTGGCTGCTCCCAATTGCAGGGGACTTTGTCTTTGAGTAGACAAGGCTTTTTTACACCAACACCACAAACTGTGAATCAAACCCAAAGGGTTCTTGACTGAGAATTTAGAAAGTTAAACTGCTGAAATATGTAGTTTATAATTAAAGTACTGAGAAAACCTTCACTGAAGAATCACTGCAGCAACACTATAATTACGCTGTCCTTCACATCCTGTCATTAGCATTTCTAGAAGTGACATAATAATAATGTGGTCTTTTTTCTCTTTAGGAACTGTCAGCTCTCTTTACAGGATTCAAGTAAGTTTATAAAGAATATAAAGTTCTTAAATGGAAAATGGAAATTATGATTTTTGTGTGAAAGACATGACAGTCACATTAGTAAGCTCATGAAAATCATGCCCATATATGTTTCAAGCCAGTAGAGTAGAACTGATTTTTTCTTTTCCATTTTTCCCCTATCTATTCAGAGTTCAAGAAAAAAAAATTTAAAAAATCCACCTAAGAATCTTTTCTTTTTTTCCAGCTCCCCTGTTAACTGTTCTAACCTCATATTTTTGTAGGAACACAGAGTGCCTGTACTTCCAGGAACACAGAGAGAGCCCATTTCAATCAATTAGAATCATTGAATTATCAAGCTTGGGAAAGTCCTTCTCAGGTCATCTAGTCCAAGCACGAGAAAGGGAGATCCTGATCCCAGATACCAAAAAGACTCTATGCAGGTAACAACCAAGCTGACAATTAAAGAAACATTTTGGGGGGATGGATGTCCCAAGGACATCCTTTAGGCTGCAGCTGCCAGCAGAACATGTTTCTTCTCCCTCATAGCAAGGAAAATGCTGCAGCACCAGCTGCAGCTGGTGAGCTCCTGGGAGCCTAATTGGACACGTATCTTTTGACCACTACATCCCCCAGGAGATGTCATTTGATTGGCATTCCTACACACTCAGAAGAGGTAAAAGAAAGTATATGGCCCTGTGTTACTACTTTGGGGACTGTAGTGACCCTGCTGATTCTGAAGGAGAGCTGATACGCATTCAAAGCACAAGCTCTCAGGAGTTGTGGCTCACACGAGGCCTTGGCAGCCAATTCTGTTCTGTTGACTCCCAGTCAATTCTAAGTGTTGATACAAGAAAAACGTGTTTATGAGAAGTGCATTTTCTGTCAAGCAAGCAGCACAAGTATAATGGAGTTGAAATGAGATACTTGAATGTTTTAAATCTTTTGTGGAGTGTGGAAGAGAAATAAGTGCTAAAACAGATCTAAGTGCATTCTTCAGTAGATTTTAATAACCAACTGCTTGAGAATAAATTATATTCAAAAATAAACTATGTCGTCTTGACTAAATTGCGTGAAATTATATGGTTAGGATATTTCGAGATCATCAGATGTTACATTGAGGGCAAATATATCTCATTATAACAGTTCTGGGGGAAGGCAACTGTTTCACGTCTGACACAGACAGATAGCATTTACCTGTTATATATGTACATATAAGATATTGACTTACTAAAGATAAGCAAGACTGAGTAAAGTAAAATTACTGGGAAAATGTGAATTAGATGTGAACTAAATCACCATTTACCAAATTACTGTAGCACCAAGCTCATACCATAAACTTTATGAAAGTCAGTGTATACTTGTTTGAGCTTAGTACTACCTAAATCTAGCTATACTTCACTCATAAATCAGTTCTCGCCAGCTGAGAGCAGCAATAGAAATAACTCACAGCTGACAAAACACGCTAGGAAAAATGCTGAAGATAAAATCTTGAAGTTTTTCTCTATTTAGAAGCCCGATCCAGAACCTGTGTAATGAAAGAGGCCAGGGGCTCTCACTCCCACCCAAAGCTCATTCTTCCACAACAGAGATCACAATGGCAAAAAATAGTCTTCTGTGTAACACTCTTTCAGGCTGTATACAGTGGAAGAAATAATTTTTCTTTATACCACAATTAAATCAATTTTCATCTCAAAAATCTCCATTTTCTGTTTATAATCCAAACTTCCCTTTTACCATATATTTGACAAAGGCTTTAAACTCAAGCTAGTTGGCTTTTAAGATCAGGGAACTAGATCAAACCAGGAGAACTCAGTTGTCCACCCAGTCCTTCTGGCTAAGCACTAGTCTACATCAGCTGGGAGGGGAAAGAGGGAATATCTGGGTTGTTCTGGTGTTTTCAGTTCTAAATCCCTGCAGCTTCATGATGGAGTTCTCCCAAATGAACTAGCAAGCTTCTGCCAACCAGAAAAACCCTTCCAAAAGGGCATCATGATGAGCTGAAGCAGGGGAAGGAAGAGTTCACATCGTCGTATCTGTATATGTCAGATATCACTTGTTAGACTGCATCAGTCTAAAAAAATGCACTGCTAAAACAGCACTGTTGTGCTGCCCTTTGGTGTGTCACACCATGTCAAGTCTGTCAGATTACCTACCTGCCCTGTAGAGCACCAGAATCAAGCTGACCAGCTGCTAAGTCACTCTTCTTAAAAGCTCCATGCGCTGCACTGGTGGTCACACACTCTTAAAAGCTGATTATCCTACTCAACATCACAGCAATCACATACTGTGTAACTGCCTAGCACGACAGAGAGACCCCAGATTTCCCAGACACCTGAGAGAATAAATAATTTGCCTTTAAAAGCTGTCACTGCAGCACAAAATGCTGTGACATACATGTAAATAAAGGTAGGACAAGGAACTTGCTTAGGACACATCTTAGGTAATGTCAAGAAGAAATGTTACTTCTAAAACAGCACAGGAGAGAAAGAGGGATTCTGATAATTGTGCAGGTCCTCTTCTTACCCTGGATTGGGCATTATGGAAAACACTGACATTGATGCTGAAGACCAGTGCCAGAATTCTGATCAGTTAGAGATGAAAATCAGAATAATTTTGCTATGAAGAAGAAAAACAAAAAACAAAACAAAACAAAAAAAAAAAACCAAAAAAAAAAAAAAACCACAAAAAAAAAAAAAAAAACAAACCACCACCACACAGAGAGAGGGAGAGAGGGAGAGAATCCAAAACTCAACAGGATTGTGGAGGAGACCTGGCAGTAAATGCTGCATTAAAGTGTTTGAATGGTTGATCTAAACAAAGACAGACCCTCTGTGTCTGACAGAGGCTGAGTTTCAGACAGGTGTTAGTGAAAACCCTTTCTGAACCTATTTGGCTCTATCCTCATATTCTCACATGTATCCTGGAAAATTCACATCAGCAGCAATTATTTTCCTTCTATTTTCAGATCCCACATCCCTAACAGCATTATTACTTACCCCTCAGCTGTCTTCTTTCATTTGGCTGGCATCCAGGGCATACTTTTTCTGCACTCCAAGTGCCCTGTGTAAGGTTTCATATGACAAAGCAACAGAGGATAAGTTGGAAACCTCAGGATCAGTTGTAGATTAATGAGCCTTTGGCAGACCTTTGTACCTTCTGTTTCAAATGCAAGGCAAAATCCTTTGATCTTCCCTTATCTGCATATCTGCATAGGAGCATGTAAACTGAAAAAGAAAACAAATAAATAAAATCCCTTAGGTCCATCAAAATAAGAGACCTAATTGGACAAGATTTGTCTCTGAGAAGAAGAATCTGACAATAAGTATGTAAGAGGCGTGTAAGATGTATGGCTTAATGCACTAATGGAAGGCTGTCATGTGCCACAGCGATGCACACAGTCTAACAGCTTGGGAAAATGGAATTATTCTTAGTAGCAAAACTTTCAACATATACTACAGTCTGTATGTACACTATATATTTATAGATATATAAAAATGTGTTTGTTTCCTCCTTCTTCTTTATTAAAGGTATGGTTTTTCAAAATTGCTTAAGTGACTTTCTCACTTGAACTTAATTGAATTGCATAATTACTGAAGCTGACAGCATGAGGCCAAATGCTCCTCTTGAAATCATTGACTGCTCTGGGAATTCTATGTGTTCAGAAGACCACAGATTTTTGCAGAGGCTGAATCCTCAATGTCTGCATAAATGTAGCAGCCTGGGCTGGCCTTTTGGAGCCAGCCATCAGAATTACACCTGCCCTGGGACTGTTGAAAAAGCCTTCAACATACACAGCATTTGAAAATAAAAACTCCATCTTTTACAGAAATGGTCTATTCTTCAGACATCTGCTCTGTGCTTTCCCCCAGCACTCTCTCCGTAGTTTGGAGAGAGTGCCATGAATAGGGCAGGGGTTCCTCTGAAAAACAGCAGAATTTCTGATCCCTCTGCCTTTGCTACGGCAGCACCAGTTTGAAATTGCAACCAAACACATTGGAGAAGCACTGCCATGGTCTGTGACTGCGATGGTTCTAACAAAGAACATTCCCTTCTGACCGTGCAGCCACATGGCTTTAACAGGTATCAGTCCAGAAGGCCTTTTTGCAGGGGAAAAAAAAAAGTGAATGCCTTGTAGACTTCCACCAGGATTCCTTTTTTCTGCTGTGGGAAAACTGGTTGGAAAAGCATCAGCTTTTGTTAGGAAAGGATAATAATGTGGTCACACTAACAGAATCCAACAGAAAGAAAGAAACAAGCAGATTTGTCCTTGCTTGTGGAGATACCCTGCATCTACTTGTGTGTGCATTCCCTAACCTGCCTTGGCCACAATACCCACCTGAACATAAGCAGTTTACAATGCAAATGTGGATTGACAGGATTGATTTCGATAGAAGAGGGTTAGGCATTGCTGGCAGCCCTGAATGAGTGATAGCATCTCGCACCACGAAGGGTGGTGATAAGCAGTTGTGGCATGAGCTTCTAATGGTATCTGCTTCCTACTGCAAGCTAACCTGCTTAAAACTGGTGAAACAGGACTAATTATTTCTTTGTATTTAATGCAATAGAGCACAAAACTGATGCAAACACTCCCATGAGCCAGCAAGTGTTAGAATAGTGCAGACCCTTGAGTTATGCTACATTCTTGTATGCCACAAAGATGGGGGGAAGTGATTCCAGCTGCTGAAGCATCTGGTAATAGCATTTGTGGAGTATGAATTGGGAACCAAATCCCAGCCTGCTTTACTCATGTGAGTAGTTTTGTGCCAATCTGTTCTTAAAATAATCATCAATTCCCGCTCAGTGCTTCCCCCCATAAATTAGTTCCTATGATGTATAACAGCCACTAAAAGAAGAATTGAACAGGGGAAATTAACTTGCTTTTCAGTAGCAGAAATTTATCAAGGCCACACTACTTACTGGGACAAAAACAATTCATTTAAGCCTTGTCAAGATTTCTAATTAAAAATCCTCTGCTCCCAACTGCAACTCACAAATACTGTGCTTAATTTGGAAGTTAATAATATTTCCATGCATTTCTGCTACACTCTGCTATTGCAGCTATGACTCTAGTCTGATAACAAGAGCATTGTACCCAAGCCAGCAGTAAATTACTTTCCTCATTTCTGTGTAAAAATGAAGTTTACTTTGTAAAAGGGAGATGGGGAGGTTTGAAGTTGTATTTATTGTCTGGGTTTCAGCTCTATTGTATGAGATAAGAAAGATTTGTCTCATTACGTGTAGGTTAATGCATCAGATATTGCAGGCATGAAAAGATTTGATTTTTTTTATGGGGAGTCAATCATCTTACACCAGGCCACCTGCTTCCTGGCAGGTCTGCTATCGTTAAGTTTGTGTGAACAGCTTGGACCACGGATCACAGCAATGGAAGGCCAACTAGCCCACAAATAAAGCTCAACTATCCTCTTTTTAGTTGCAAGTTGAAAGAGGTCCCTCCCTTCAAAGACTTGGGTAGTGTAGGCCTTCATCATGTTCAAGGGCCATGTTCTGTTCTAACAGAATCTGAGTGAGGTTATTCTGTTCTGTGATGAATGACCATGATTTTATAGAAAATTCAGGCCTATTGTACTTTGACTGGGTTTTCCATGCAAACTACAAAATGAATGTGAATAAATAAAACTTTCAATCTTCACCACCATGTAACAGCTCATCTTAACTTCCTCTAATTCTGGAGTATTTACACTGAAGAACTCAGTATGTGACAAATCTCCAGTAAGTCATTATTCATTATATATCAGTAACATCATGTCTCTACACCATCTCATCTTTGCCTACCAGCTGGACCCTTGCTTATAATCTGTGAGACAAGAACACACACAAGAACATTTTCTGACCATACAGTGAGAGCCACAAGCATTTATTTTTCTCTACATTAGCTCGTTACCTCTCTAGCCAGAGTATATTGCCAGAGTTCTTAGGGGATATTTCTTTAAAATAGACAGTTTCAAGGAGAGATATGAGAGGAAAACAGGAGGCATTTTCTGACATCTATAGGAAAGGGTTTTCTAATTATCAGAATCAAAAACAACAGGAGCCATGAGTTTAAAAAAAATCATACTAGATGTAGGGTAAGATGGGATTCCTGCGTGACCACAAGGCCATCATTAAGTTTGACCTAAACCATACCTTCCAATATAACAACTAAAAACCAGATTTCATTTTCCCAATGTTAAAAAAAAAAACATTAAAAAAGCCTCTTAAAAGGAGGACTAGGCTTTCTGTTCTTAGTTTTATATAAGTTGATTATAAATACATCCAACTAAAAAGCAACTAAGGCAATGGCATCATAAACATTAAGGAGGAAAAGCCTCAGAACAATGATTTTTTCCTTTCTTTTTAAGCCAAATTTATATATTGTTACCTGTCCTTGAAGTTTCAGAGGAATTTTGTTGCTCATCTTTCACTTTAACCATCTTAGGAATCACTAAGAACTAAAACCAAATTAGAACTAGGTGTTAGTGAGACTTTTTTTTTCTGTAATCATTGAAAAGTGGCATACACACCAAATTTTGAACTCAGAGTTCCAATGTACACGTGACAGACAGGGGAGCTAGGTCCTTCCTAGTTAATACTCCTAATTCTTTAAAAAGCGTTAAGATACAAGATAAGAAAACTCCTCATGTTGTTGTAACCTGGACTAAAGCCACCAGAGCCAACACAAGTCTCTCCAATGGTATCAGATCAGGCTGAAAATCCTGAGACAGCACCATCTCTTGAGTTTGATGAGCTATGATTCCTCAGCACTTGTAGCAACACGCTGTCACTGCAAAGGTCACATCAACCATGAAATCCAGGCAGTCCTAGCAGCCAGCCTGCCTTTGGTGACATAAGAAACACTGCAATGGTTTTGTTCTCAGTGCACAGGGAAAGAGAGAAAAAGAATTAGTCTCAGTTCTGCCACTCTACCTGATATTCTCAGGCTTGTTTTTCCTTCTTTTTTCTTTTTTTTTGAGATTTAAATACTGTACACCTCATATAACGGTTATTTTTACTTATTAAAATTCTAAGACACATTTTCTTTTTCCTCTCTGTAAAAGAAAAATATTAGGTGTCTCGGGCTATTGAGCTGATATTACTTGTGTAAATAGGTTAATGTTGGAAGACCACACAGACATTCTGCATGCTGCTATGTAGTTTTTAGGGATGTAACTTTGTTAGGCAAAGCACAGCTCAACAGTTGTAATGAAAAAAGAATTATAACTGACAGAAATAGCCAAACTAATTTAGCCAAGAACATTTACACAGCAACTTATTAAAACACTGAAAGAGCAAAAGCCCACAACTGTCCCTCAGCCACAAACTTCAAACAATCTGGAAAATGCTCTCCACCTCATAACACTCATTCATCTCAGTCCAAAGAGGCTGCAGCACAACTGTTCCTCTGGGACAACCTGACCTTGAGCTCTGAGATCATGCAGCCCACATCAGCAAACTTAATGCCCTACTCCTCCTCTTGACAACTCCTGCTCAGGTAAGCAGCTAAACTGGAAGGAAACACAATGCCATTTCTGTAACTTTTTGTTATTTTCAATGCTCTAGGAATCACTCTTTCACATAGACAATAAATATCCAAATTTCTTCATACACTTCTAATTATCGCATAGTATTGGAAAGATACCCGAGTTCCATCCATCCTGACCTAAGCCATAATCATAGGAAATGCACTTTGAAACTCAGTAGTCTAACTGAATTCATATTAATTCTGATGAGCATGAAAATAAGCAGGACTGCTGCAAAAGGTTCAGAAACTCTAGAAAGGATTTCATTATGCATTACAACTATTGTAAAACATTAAATTAATAAATGTAAACCTTCTCCCTACATATGAGATCCCATTAAAAACAGTTCCAAACTTTGTCATTTCCTCTCCTTACTGCTGATTGTTGGGGGGTTGATGTCACAAATTTGGTTTCTCTGGAGATACAGGTTTATCTTCTTGCCACAGATGAAAGACTACCTGATACTGAAACAGCTTTCAATAAAAGAGTTTTGTTCAAAACTATAAGCAAACTTGCATGCATAGAACTATCAAAAATATCTAGTTTCCATAAATTTTGTGATGATTATGGTAATAATAATACACTTTCAGCTTTTGGACTTAGATCTGTGTCTAACCACTACTCAGAAGGGCACCTAATGCAAAGAACACATTAGCTCCATTTCTGTAAGAAGCAGGTGGTTTCCTCCACCTTTCCTCTGAAACATCTGGTGCTGGCCACATTCAGGAACAAGTTTGTAGAGCAGATTGATATCAAGCCTAATTTGGTATGGTAAATCCTCTGAGACAAATTCCAGCATAGCTGCAGATGTACCATGACTCTGAAGTCAACAATTTGGCATAATTTATATCCTTATAGATTTGTCCCAGGCTAGCTGGATATGGGGTTTGAGGTTTTATTTTGGTCCTTCTCCTTTCTAAGTAGGACTTTATGGGATTTTGTTAAAAAAAAAAAATACACAATTGTATTTTATTTAGCATATTAACTCCTGAATATACAAATGGGTTTTATGTAGGGAGACTGAATTCAAACAGGGGGAAAAAATACCCTGTTTCTGAGATGGTCACATTAATCATGTCAAGCAGCATGATGCAGTACTATGGCCAGAAATCTTATATATCTAAGTGCCTGTTCTCTAGATCTCACAGCACAGTTGTTTCTCCTTCATCAAGTGCTGCCAGGACCTCCAAACAAAGCAGGAAGTGTTGTCTCCAGTTGAACTGCTCAACATAAGGAACACTTCGTCACTAAGAATGCTTTTGACCACCTGCAGCCTTCCCTGATACTCATAAATGCATCTTTTCCTTCCTTCACAAATGCAGAGAGAAGGGAATTTGAAGCAGAAGCTGTGATTTTTTACCTGGGAACAATTTGAGCACTTGTGACCTGTGCAGACAGGAAGCACACAGATGGTCCAGTAAGTCCTGGGAACAAAGAAAGAGAGGAATTAATAGCCTTGCCCTCATCCTCCTCTGTCTTTTGGGAAGGGACCTGTAGGCTCCAATTTCTTTCCCAAATAGAACTGATTTATTTTTATTTATTGCCTGGTATGAAAGACTCTGTTCATGTTAAAATTAGCAAATACTTTTTTCTTTTATGAAAACTATAATCCTGTTTCTCAAATTGTATTAAATTATCTATTTTCTGGAATTTGGGAAAGGACTAATGGTCACACAACCATTTTCTCTGCAGGCCTTTGTTTACATGCACGTTTACATGCATCTGGCAACGATAATATCATAAAATGGCTGTCATACAAAGGTAAACTTAAAAACCAAAGAGTTTGTATAGTTAAGCTGGTGACAGATCACTCAAAACCAAAACCAAGCCTCCATGAATTCAATTGCAAGCTGTAGATACAATCAATCTATATTTTACTTTTATTTCTGGATTAAAAATGGATTCCTCCATGCATCCTGCATACAGCAAATACCAAGTATTCATTACAATCAATAGAGTGTATTATATTGTGACCTCTCAGCTGTAGCAAGATCTTTCACCAAACAGAAATCATTCTGTGTGAAGGGCCCTTGAGCACAAATTAAATGAAAGTAGACTGCAATCGAGGGAAATTATAGACATAACTGCTGTAGAAACGAAGTCAACCCTTTTTCTGCATGATCACAGCAAACAGTGCAGATGCTCTCTACTATCAGCATTGATGCAGGTGCCAAAATTCCTTCCTGCTGAAGGAGTATTAATAAGATTCCTTTTTCCTACATGGATGTGTCATCAGTACTACACAAAAACAAAGACAAGAACAAGCCTTGAAAATACAATAGGAGCCCAGGAACCAATTTGATGTACTATTGATGTTATAATACAGATTAGTGTCTAATGACAGATACTTCAGTTATGAACAAGAATTCACTTATTCAATTCATTGCCTGCCTAAGTGATATATGTGGCGTTGTACTAAACACACAGAGGTCTCCTGCTCCAAGAAGTTTGACAGAATCACACTGTTAAAAACCCAAAACGTGTGCTTGCTTAGAAAACTGAACGTCTTCTTTTTTCCTTCCAACTGCTTTTCAACACAGATTTTACAGCATAGCTTCCTTTTTCTCCACAAAGTCGATAAAAGCAAGTCACTCTGCAAGCTAGTAAAACATCCAAATCCAAGCCAGCTTGACAATAGCCAAGAAGTTAAGAACAGATAATGGAATTGGTTTGCCAACAGCCAGCAATTAAAAATACAAAATACTATTACTTATGACCATGTTTATCAGAGAGAACTCACCAGCTGTTAAAATGTACTACAGTCAGGAAAGAATCATAGAAAGGGCAGAGATACTGTTTTTTTTGGGCAGAGACATCAACATCAGGGCTCTAAGCATTTAACAGAAGACAGAGTTTAGCAGAGATTTTGGACTGTCTACGAGAATAAATATATCTTTCATGAAGGTAGAAACCTCTCAGTTTTCCCAAATAAATTAATGCAAAATGCACAGTTCTCCGTTAGGACTCAAGGGCATCAACTGTAGATCACTGAAGGAGCACAGGCCACTTTATTTCAAAGACACCAGTGAATAAGTAAAAAACAAATAGAAACATTAGAAAATGGTTAAAATCTCTTTAATGATATTTCCATTTTAAAAAATATACTTCACAAACATATCAACTTTATGATTAAAAGAATCCTCCTTTAATGCTAACTCTCAGTACATGTTAAAAATTAATTTACAGTGCTGACTTCTTAAAGAGAAAAATGCAAATAAAAAGAAAACATGTTGTCTTAATTGAAGTGCTTGCAGGAGACATACCCATTTCCATCAATAAGAAACAGCACGCTCTGGGGACCAGGACAGATGGATGACAGGCAAATGGTGAGAAGTCTGAATTGATCATCTCTAACATCACTTTAGAATTCCCCTCTCTTTCCATTCTGAAATTGTTAAAAGCTGAGAAATGCAGGAAAATATCAGAGGAGAGGAAACATCTTCTTGCCCATAAAAAAAAAAATGCAAGAAGGTACTATCTTTTTTATTTATGGCCTCATCTCTTTATTGATTCAGGAAATATTTGCATACATATATATAATTTTTCCCATTAAGGATTTTGGAAAAATGCAAAGGAAAGTCAATTTACTATTTATCTTATCGTGGCTGAGCCCCTTTCACAGGGAATCATCAATCTGCAGTAATTGGACCCAACAGTTTCATCCCACACATTTCCAAGCCAGCTGAATCTGGCAAGATTCCAAATACTGCTTTACTCTA
Organism: Phylloscopus trochilus trochilus; assembly: GCA_016584745.2. Lineage (NCBI taxonomy): Eukaryota > Metazoa > Chordata > Aves > Passeriformes > Phylloscopidae > Phylloscopus > Phylloscopus trochilus. The sequence goes on from WQNJ02000546.1 coordinate 41,289,575, forward strand.
GATGTCTCCAGAAAATTTCTGGATATAGAAGACCTGTCTAAAGCCCTCTGAAAGAGACATTTTAGTACTAGAGCCCAGGAAGACCCAACTCAAGTCTGCTGATAGGCACATTTTCCCAGAACTAGACCTAGCTGTAACTGTTCATGTTAAAAACAAATGAAAAAACGAACAAGCAAAGAAAACATTCAATGGAATTTCCTACAAACACTTCAATTTTAGCTAGTGCTAGAGCATTGCAACATTTGCAAAAAAACCCACAAATACTTAAAAAACATCTTCCTTCGGAGCATTGATCCCTTTCTTTGCAGAAGGATGTTGGACTTACCTTCTTTATTTTTACAGCTATGTCTCCTTTACAGCATTGAAGCACTACCATTTTTCTTCATCATCTAGTTGAAATTTTCCCATGTTTCCCCTGTCTCCCCTTCTTTATCAGCAGCTGAGCAGGGATCTCATAAAAATCAGTGATTCTGCTAGTAGCAACCCTTCTATTCTACCACAGTGGAAACATCTGCTGAGACCTTGATTGGCCCCTTACTGCTTCCTAGCTGCATTCACCGCTACCATAAAATGGATACTTTTCTCTACACTGAAGGTCACAGTCATAAATGATGCTCATAAAACAAATAAAAATTCTTGTCCTGACAGGGGCATGCTCCCCACACTGTCACACTATTGTTTCTGTCTTTCTGTACCAGAGAATCAACAAGCTCTGCTGAAGGAGAGCTCCAGCAGCAGGTTATAAATAGGCTCCCTCAGCAGAGCCCAGGCCCTGTGTTAGCCTACCAGCATGGGGCTGCTTCCAATCCCAGTGTCAGCCACCTGTGGTACACCTGTGTGGTGCTGCCCAGGTGCTTTCTGGCCACCAAACTACTGCTCCTCCCTGCTTTTGCTAATTGGAATTTACGGGAGCAGGATGTGTGTTGCATGCAATTACAGAAGGATCTCTACCTATGGGCCTGCAATCTAAAAAAAAAATCATTTTGTGCTAATGTTTCCTTACAAAGGGCATTGTCATAGACAGTAATTCATCAGCACAGTAATATAAACATGAAATTAAGGCATAAGGAGCCTCTCTAACATAATGATCCGTGAAACAGATAGCTTCACAAGATATTGTCGAGGGCTTTCAGGCTAGAGAACACAGATACTCCTTCTTGAAACAAGAAGTCAATACTTATCCCTGGGCTCTTCATTTGTCAATTTCCTTCACAAATCTCGGTGTAGCCACAGTGTGGGTCCCGGCTAATTTTAAAACACCTTGTAAACTGAACCTTGTCTGAAGCTGAGCTCTCCAGATCGGGTGGTGAGGTCAACTCACCAAACATCCAAGCCCCCAGCTATATAATCAATCATGAAGTCAGGATTTCAGGCTGTGTGTGTTTTAAACTGTATTTTAAATAAAACAGTACTGAAACACTTAGCCACCTGACCTGTTAGTCCTAGTAATAAATAGATCCACTCACCCAAACCCTGCTGTCACAAAGAGATTAATTTAAATTAAAATAACCCCTTCTTCCTCTTCTCATCAGTTACCACCTAATAGATCAGCTTCTAAGACATAAACCAAAGAGCAAGTCAGAAGCAATTAAGGAAGATTTTGTGCATGCTCAGAGGTTGGCCATATATGAAACCTGAGAATAAAATTCTGAAAAATTGATCACACCACAACTCAGGAAACCTGTAATCTGAATATCACGATTTCCTTTCCCTGACAACTAACAAATCACTTTCTTAAGATTAGAGAATTATATCTTGGTGTATGAGTTACATAGAAAATACTTCCACCCTCTATGTATTACTTTCTGAGCTATACCTTGTTACTAGCTCCTTTCAGATTGCTCAATATTTGCACCAATTGCCTCCATTCCTTGCTGCCGACTCTCATGACTCTTGCCATTAATGTTTTGCCTAAAGAAATCATTCTGGAAACCTCCTGAAATATCTCACTTTCTTGGCGCATAAAATTAGGCACTTCTACAAAAAGGGCTGCAGCTTCATCAAACAGCCAAGTTCTAAACAGGATTACTTGAGTATTACTTATTTGATGCCTTTAGGCTTTTCACTGTCATGTAAAGAAATCATTTAAAAAGCAAGTGTAATTTTTACACCTAGAACAATTCACTCTTCAGTTGGGAAAAAAGCATTCCAATTCATTTGAGCTAAATTCCCAAGAATCCCTGGGAAAAGGGCCAAGAAGTAAAAATAAAACAATTTCAACACAAGACCAAACAAAGCAAAGTAGAACAGGTTTTGATCTTATCCTCTAGACAGCTATTGACCTACAGCAAAACAAATTATAAGCACTTTTAACTAATCAGATTGCTGCCTTTTTCAGTCTTACGTTTTCTTTATCTCTGCAAATATAAGGAGCAGATGGAACACTGGATTCCTTGCTGTGGTCACCTTGTCTCACAACTTCAGAAAAAATATAAGAGCATTATTTTCATATGCAATCAACAAAATAATACTATCTAGGAATAAACTTTTACCTTTACCACAGGAGAGGAGAAATTTCACTTATCTTCTCTGTACTAGAATTATTAAATTGTTTCAGCTATCTTAGAAGCTTTGTTAATTAACTAGAGGATAGTTTGCAATTCACTTAAATGGAGTACAAACTTACTAAGAAGCTTCCTTAGATGATCTATAATGTTAGCAAGCTACCAAATAAGTGCACTTAACTAATATGTTAAGTATATCTGGAAGATGGGGCATAGGAGGTGTCAGAGAGAGAAATCATATATACTCATGTCTTAGTATTTCTTCACCTCAAGAAGCTATCAAAAGGATTCTGTTAATACGTCAACATTTTTACTTGGAATGAATTTCAGCCTCTTCTCTCTCCTGAAATACTGCTGTGTTTTGTTTTTTTCCTGGGGAATAGGAAGAACAGGTCTATAAAATTCCTTCCAGGCTGAACAGCAAAAACAGCAGCTGCAGGAGGTATGAGTGGCTTCTTGGCAGAAAAGCATTCTGTCATACATCAGACCCACACTCATTAGTATTAGTGAGCATTGCTGCAGTCAGAATTAACTGTTATGCACGGGACTCAAAGATATTTTAGCCCCAAACAATGAGAAAGCACAGGTAATTTAACACTGGAAGCAGTGGTGGCATCAGCTTAGCTTCACTCCTAATTCTTTTGAACAGGATGCAAAACTAATGTCCTCCTGTTAGTTTAGCTGAAGACTTCCAACACATTAAATAGAAAATATAACACAGTCTTGTAATAGGGCAAAAAAAAAAAAAAAAAAAACTGATGTGAACAAAAAAGAACAAAAAAGAAAAAAAAAGGATCATTATTTGGACCTACTTCTGCACAGTATTGAGCACAGGCTGAACATTAAATATTAAGCATTACTAAGCATCAAGAGGTCTCATTACCATTCAGGTAGCATCTAACAGAATCAGGCCTTTTACGAGGGGATAGTAGCTACAGAAAAGGTCATAGTAGCATTTTTAATCAGTGCATCTCAAAGCACCACAAGAAAGATGCTGGTATCATTATGCCCGTTTTACAGATTAGGAAATTGAGGCAAAAAGCTTCATCAAGATTTGACAAGCTACTATTAGAGCTAAAAACAGAACCCAGTTCTCTTAAATCCTCATTTAGTCTAGTCACGAGCTTTTCAGGAGAAAAAGGAGACAGTTATTCTTGGACAATGATAAAGACCTGACTTTTCAGAGGTGCAGTCAGCAAGGGAGACAGACACTTAAAGCCTACAGAAAAAAAGCACTTATTTTTTCCCTTCTTACAGCCAACACAGTCACCAGATCAATAAGCAGCCTGGAGTGCTAAGACCACGTTTCTTGGCCTGGTTTCAGATGGCATCCCAAACAAACAAATCCAGCTGCCCCCAATGGGCTGTTCTGAAGCAAGTGGGATTCCCTTCAGACAGAAAAGTTGTATGCACAGGACAAGTTATAGGATCAAGACATAATAGCAAGATGAATTATTAATTTTAGAATGTTTAAAATTGCAACATCCCTTTAAATATAAACTATTTCCTACATAGTCTTGACAGTTCTCTCATTAAATGCTAATAGATGATTCTGTAATAAACAGAACCTTAAAAATTAATCACATTTATATACCTTGAGATGTCATGAGTAACAGTGTTCTGCGACTTAGGAGCGTACAGGATCTTTTTTTTATGATGCATTGACAACTCCTTCTTGGTGTTGAACAACACTTCATTTTACTTCATGCTACAAGTTTATTTCTTTTGGAGCAAAATTTGCAGTTATTCTATAAAATTTCAAACGTTAGTTGTACAATTTTTCTTTATGAGGATGCAAGGATTGACCTTTTTATTGTACAGGCAGAGCAATCACTTCCATGTGTGCCATAACAATGAGAAGTCTGAGGTATTTTTTCTTATGAGCTAAAGTGATATACCACTCCCTTAATCAGAAATGCAAACATGTGGGCTGAAGAGAAAAACTGTAAACAAGTAATGTTTTCAGAAGGTCAACTTTCTCACGGCCCACTCTAGGTGCACAGACCATAACCTACTTCAAGCAAAGCTGCTGGCAAAACTGATGTAATGGTTAATTAAATATGTTGTTCTAAGATATCTTGAAATCCTTCAGTCAAAGGCACCATGCAATCTCAAAAGCAATTACATCCAAAAATCACTGTTATCAGCTACTACAGTAATATGAATTACATTAACACAGACCGTAGGCCTATCAGTGGGAACAAACTTGAATTTCAGAGGAGTCCCAAAATGAGATTCCGGTGCTGGGACAGAGGCAAATGACTGAGCCATTAAAAATGCAGTACTGTCTCAGCTTTTTTTTTCTCTTTGGAACAAAACCTTGGAGCCGTACTATGGGGTACATTTGAATTCTGACAAAAAAAAAAAAAAAAAGCCTCAAAGAAGTCAACAACTGTTTATTGCTACTGTTCCCACAGTTCCAAGCTCATAATAGTCACTTGCTAGGGAAAGCACATGATTTCTGCACATTCATGGTATTCAAGCCGGAAATAATAGCAGAGCAAAACAAAGGGGTTTACATGATTTTTTTATATTCAAGATGCCCAGGGAAAGAAAACAAGATGAGAACCAGGTTACTGACCTAGGTGCAAATTGTGTATTGAGATCCATTTTTAGCAATAAGTTAAGTTACTACCCGCAGCTATGAAAAAAAGCAGACAAGTATGTCATGTGAGCTCTGTACTTAATAGCAATGTTGGTTTTGCTCTAACAATGATTAATTACCTGATTTAATTATTAGTAGTTACCTTGCATGCAGGGATACAGCAAAAACATGAACCAGAATTTCCAATCTCTTTACATCTGCAGTCACTAATTCCGTGTACTGTGGGATTTTACACAGTGGTGACACACAAGTGTTATTACAGCTATTACAGCTATGACAATATCTGGATCAAATTACTTATTTATTTGCTCATTTAGATTTTAAAATCTGGCAAAACACAAGTTTAATAGTAACTATCAAATAAGTTACATCACTGCAAACTCCTAGAGGTATGTGCAAACACAGAATTTACGGGGATGTAAAGCAAGAGAAGTATTTAGAGGTATTCTAGATTAATAAAAGATTAAAGCAGTGTAACTTAATTTGGGTATATGCATGTCAACAGAAGAAAATAGATCCCATTTAATTTAGGCTACCATTTTAGAGGAGTTTACTCAGGTACATAAAACTGTCTGGAAACCCCCAGAAATTTCTACACAGACAAATTGCAGTAAGGGAACAGGCTACTGAGTACCAGCTGACCCATGGCCACAGCCCATGTCACCTTTCTTAGACCACAGCAAATAGTGAGGTAATTAAAGGTAGCCTAGCCATCTCTCCATGAAACTTAAACTGATTCACATAATCTCTCATCCTCCTTGGACAGGTGCACAGTCACTGCACATCAGCTGATGCACAATATCTTGTCAAGGTGCATCACTGGATGAGGAGCAGGAGAATGGAGTAAAATTGGTCTGGCCTTGCACAAGAAAAATAGCTAAATGACTAAGGTACAATGGAATAAACTGCATTTTGTTCCAGTTACTACATTTTTCAGGGATCTGTGCTGGCATAAACTAACTGATACTGGTGCCAATTTTCTTTACCTAAATGGAAACCTACAGATATGTCTATAAAATGTAGCACCAGTTTGATTAAGTGTGCATTTTAAATTACTGCATGTAACTCAGTTCAATCCATTACATTTAAAGCAGGATTATTTTAATTTGCCTTAAACTGATCAGGAATGTGTTTAAACTAAACCAACATATTCTTAAATCAGAATCCTGGATCAGAATACCACAACTCTGGTATAAACTTTTTCTTCTTTTAAAATAACCTGTAGGGTTAAATACTTTCTAACACTCTCATTGGACAGGCCAAAATTAATACTTTCATTTTTAGTCAAGTTTTTAATTCCAATAGTCTTTTGCACCTGCAAATGACCCAAAAAGTGGAAATATTTCCATATGCAAGACTATTACAAATATCTGGTTTACTCATGGCTGAAATTTAGTCCTACCTGAGGAAGTTCTCTGAGGTAACTCAGAAATAGTTAGTTACTATCCTTGGAAGAAATTAAGTACTTCTACAACTTCAGCAATCCAAATGGAAAATGTAAAAGCTTTTGCTCTACAGACTCAAGGACTATAGCTAATTAGACTGAATTATAATGCTCCTTTAAAACCAATACATATTAAAAGAAGCATAATTTAAAAACTAGAAAAAAAACCACTTAAAGTAACAAAACCAGTAAATTGTTCATGATTCTGCAAATCAGTATCAAAGGGTTTGCTGTCAGTCTCTTTTAAGATCAAACTGTATAAAAGAGAATTTCTTTATGTGTTTTGATGCAGGAACATCTCAAAAGACATTTACCAGGTTTATTGTTTTGGTTGGAAGTGCCAAAATATACAGAAAAAATATTACTGCTCAAGATGTCCAATTTGATTTCTAAATAAAATAAGTAATAGCCTGAGTTTCATCCATTACAGGAATACCAATGGTTAGGGAATCACTCAGACTAAAATGACAGAGAAAAACATCTCAGCACACACAGGAATAAACAAGGCCTTGATATAGGAAACTGCTCCCTGTTGAGACTACTTGAGATCAGTTAAACTCAGCATTGACATGGGATGTGGCTTATTCAGAGCAGTTCACAAGACTGGGGCTAAAAACCCAAAAGAAAACTAAAACAAAACAGAAATGCCTCTCACTTCAACAAAAAGCCCCTTCTGAATTTTTTAATTTTCCATTTTAGTTGTGCCTTCTAAATCTTACAGTAAGATATGAGGAAGACCAGGGTTTATATTATTCTTAACATTTTTCAATAGTAAAAAGAGGGCATTATGAAAGTACTAAAAAATTGAAAGAAATTATTTTATGTGTATTGCTAATATTCTCTAATTATTTCATAGGTGAAAAAAATGTTTTGAAGGGCTAAGAATTTTAATGTGGAGGTATTTCCCTGGCCCATATATTCGTCTCCTCTCCTCTCCTCTCCTCTCCTCTCCTCTCCTCTCCTCTCCTCTCCTCTCCTCTCGGCAAACTTCCAAATATCTTTCATCTTCATTAAAAAGTTTCTCAGCTCGTCCTTGTGGGTATAGGGTTGTAAACTGCTAGTTATGGAGAAAGGTCATTCTGAGCTGTTGTGATTCAAGTGCTGGCACAGGTTCTAAAATAAAGCCACCTTCTCAGTGCTGTGATAAAGGCTGAGCCTTCAACATTTCTGGTTTAGCTGCAATTCAAGCTATTGCTGATGCACAGAGTTAGTTGTTCTCAGCAATTCATACTACCCTTGGAAAATTTGCAGGGAAAATTGAGAGAAGTAGCACTGTACTTAAAAATTCACACTCTATCTACAGTTCCCATCCATTAGCTTAATAGAATTTAATTTATTCAAAAAACTCTGCTCTATCATAGAGCTTGTGTGCTTCTCCTATTTTTACTGTGTTAAGTGAAAAGCAAAAGGCAGACACTTATCCCAGCAGGGAAACATGAGATATTTCATGGCTTTGTAAAGTTTTAAATCAAAGGACACCATGAGATCATCCCATCTGCTTAAATTTCATCATAATCTATTATTATGTTTCATCTGGTCACCTCTGCACTGAGCCTGCCCTGACCTGTGTTTGTTGATTGCCTGTCTACCAAAGCAGACACCAGGGGTTTTGCTTCAGTCATTATTAGCTAAGCTGTGGCCTCTGCAGCCCCTGCCACAGCTGCAAGTTAATCCTGGGCAAATTGAACAGCACAGTTTTGTGTGGCACACTCTGCCAGGGCACTTCCCACACGTTGCAATTCCTTGTGTTTGTGTGGTGGGGTAAGGCTGATGTAGGGATGTCCCTCACAGTTCATGGCACTTGAGGGCCCTGATGGTAGGAGGGGCAGGTATGTCACAGTGTAGTGACAAAATCTGAAAAGATACTTATTCCCCCTCTGCTGGTGCAGATGCCGGTCAGGGTGACTGGCCATCAGACTATTTCCTGAAAGACAGATGTCAGGAGCTCCAGGACTATCCGTCCAAAACGATCAGAGGGCTGATACAACCATAGCGCCTGATCAGGCAGGAATAACTAGAGAACAGGTTTTTACACACATCTTAGGGTTCCTTCATGCCTATGCAGATGTTTGAAACCAGGACACTGTAAAGACATTTATCTGTACTGCAGCTCCAGCACAACTTGGACTAGCAGTTGGCTTCAGGGCCAACATAGGCCATACTTCACTGTCTGCTTGTCCTTTGTCATTTGACCTATAACTAATAGTGCCCTTCCTTCCATTTGAACTTTCCTGCATCACTGACACAACTGGAGCCTGGATTAGGAAGCATATTAACATACTTGAAAACCTTTGAAGGCAGCATCTACCCTTTTTCAATCCAGTTTGCAAATGATGTAATTGTGCCCAGCATGACAACACAGGTACGGCCATGAAGAGGAGTATATTCACCAAAAACAGGTAAAAATGGATCTATACTATCGTGGCTGCCAAAAAAAAAAAAAAAAAAAGTGAATCAAAGGATTTCTGAAGAAGTTGGAAGAGATTTAATGAGTGGATTTAGTCATCCCATCTTTTTATTCTTGTATGAGAACATGAGGAGACCCAGCAGGGGCATACTTGTCAAGTGTGAAACAAGTGAACCTCCCATGGGGCTCAAGGAAAGGAGAAGCCCTGATGCTGAATTAAAAAAGGGGTAAAAGCACAGATGTCCAGATAAAGAGTCCCATGTGATTCCTTCAACTAATTAGGTCTTTCAGTAGTGAGATGGAAAATAGCAATAAAGAAGAATCACATTTTCTTACAGTTTCACTTTCTAGTTCTCATCTGTAACACTGTGACTGCAGTCTGCAAACACAGCAAGGGGACCTCTCTTCCTCTTTACTTTTTTCCTGCACTCAGTCATTTTTTACTTTCCTTGAGGTGTCTCTGAATTCTAAAACTCAAGGAAGAAATTAGTCATTGAGTGGGTAGAAGTGTAAAGGAAATGAGGGGTAGGAGAAGGCAAACAAGTCAAACCAAACAAGCAAAGGAATCTATACCACCAGTATCAAAGGAGCAAAAGTCACAATGGCTGAGAACCTGAGGCTGATGTAATTTACTTGCATGCCTTAGGACATTCAGTTTCACATAATCCACTGTCAAAGTAAATTATAAGTACTACAGTATCTGCTACTGGAACGGATCCAATTCATTCAGAAGGAAACATCAAATGCTGCCTGTAAGGTATATGAGCGCTTAATGACAAGGATTTATACCAAGATACAATCAAAATGAACAAGCTGTACAAAAGAGCAAACCAAAGCTAGGTTGCTTGTGTGTCTCTGTTTTTAATAGCTGCATCTGATTTCTCAAGGGATTATTTTTAACTAACTTTCTTCAAACATAACAGCATTATGAAACAAAGGAATAAATAATCTTTTTTTGTAACACTGGCCCATAAAGTTACTTTCCTAAGCCTATATTAATGTATCAAACCAGACATAATTATTAGATTTTTCAGAGTCTGGCACCTTCTGTTGAAATCAGTAACACCATCTATCTCTCACCACATGGCTTTACCACTACTGCGAGGATGATCCACTCCTGACTGTGATGAAGTAGAGCTATTTGAAGGAGGAAAATATGCTGGTAGGCATAGAGAAATGCTTTGAAGAGTTTGAAATCAAAGTACAGTCTCTTTTTGTCAAAGATATGCAGGCAGAACTATTTATTTAGGACTGGAGCTGCTCCATGGATCTTGCCCCATTTGTAGGGCAGACGGTTGAATAACAATTCTTACTGTGTCTGCTTGACTCAGAAACACCATCCCATTCTGGCAAAAGAAGACCTTGGCCACATTTATTTCTGTCTTTAACCTTCCTTGACTTGTGCCCAATTTCCATGTACTTCAACACAAACAGTCTAACATTTTGGGAACTCCAGCTGGCACAGAGCAAAGCAGCATGCACCCTCTGAAACACATGTGCTGTGAGTGCATCCAGTCCATTCTCCTCACCTGAAAGTAGCTTCACAACAGGCAACAAATGAATTCCTAGTTCTACCAAAGGTCAGGGTGTCTAAAAGATAACTAAACTTCTAAAATTTACATGATGATCAACTCAATCCCATAGTCCAAGCCTGCACTCTGGGAGCAATCCAACGTCAGCACACAAGTGCAGGTTGACTTTCTCTCACCTTCTCCTCTTTCTAGCATAAACACACAGCAGTAGGAATAGTCTATATATCCTAACCCTTAATTCCATTGCACATACTCTTCCTCAAGGAATTATGGGGTGTGCAGCACAGTCAGGTAGCTGATGCCCTGACATGGGACCAGAAGTATAAAGGCCATATCAAGAGGTGTCACGGGTGGGAAAGAAGGTAGGGGCTTGCTTAGCACACTCACCCAGTATAGAAACTCAACAGAGGTAAGCAAGGCAAGTGAGCTAAATCGCTGGACCTGATGATCTGAAATGTCCTTTTCCAACCTTAACAATTCCATGATTCTATGGAAATCTCAAGAAGGTGCACAGACATGTACTCATTACAGAGAAGAATCATGCAATCCTACTGGAAAATCAGAAGGTAAAATAGGAGACTGGATCAGATTTTCATCTCTAACTTCCAACACCTCATGGAACCAGGCCTCCACAATGATGGTGCACTGCTGCAAGAGTGGCTCCTGGGAAGCTAGCTGGTTTACTAGGTACATTTTGCTAACAGACAGACTGCTCTAGCACAAGCAGGATCAGGGGAAACAAAGCCCACAAGAAAAGAAAGAATCCTCTAAAGTGATATTTCAAACAGCTGTGAATATCCCCTATGAAGAAAAATTATGCTTCTACTGTTCCTCTAGGAAACAGATGCAAGATTTTAGCAGGAGAATTTAACTGAAAATTTTGGATAGCAAAAGAGACTAACTTTAGACCTTTTTACCACAGTAAAAATATTTCTACACTATATAGTTTCTTTTGCTACAATGAATCATTATAAAGTCAGCTGAAGTTCAAGATAACATATCTTAAGAACCTTAACAGGAGAAAAAAAATGGTATCTACCTAATTATACATCAAAGAGTACTTTTGGAATAAATTCTGTTATCTGCAGAGTTAGAATTTTTTAAGTGTTCTACTTTAGTAATAAGAACAGTGCTGCTTGAATTACCTATTCTGCATAACTGTGCTCAGATATCAGGGGTGTCCAAATGTACTTTTACATGTCCACTCTATTATTATCACTAGAGATTCTCAGTCCATATTTCCCACAAAAATATTCAATTCCTAATGCAGAAGTACTTTTACTATGGTCCTTTTTAATAACTTCAGTCTTGCAACCATTCAGCATAATATTTTATAAAGCTTCTTTTGAGCTAAAGGGCATGAAGTTTCAGCAATGGCAGTAATGTATATTGAATTTGTATTTCAGTTTTCAATGATTTTCACATTTTTATTATAATTTTCTTTACAAAAATGTCTACATGGGGGCAGTCTCATTTTCCACCCAAGAATATATCTAATTCTGACACCCATCTGTCTGGAAACCTTTTTTATTGTACTTGTCACAGCATATTTAGACGTAAACTTACTCTTTGACATTTCAAGATATAACAGCATTTTCTTATGCACACTAATGAAAATCCTAAAAATCTCCTATTCTATGTTGAAAATTTGCCCTAGATAATTGATATTATGTTGTTCAATGTATTTTGAATCTGCATGTTAATTTTTATTTAAAACACTCACTTAAAAGATGATCAGAGATGACATTGGAAGGGACCTTTGGAGATCATCTTGTCCAAGCCCCCAGCACAAGCAGGGCCACCTAGAGTTTGTTGCCCAGGACCATGTCCAGACAGCTTTTGAATATCTCCAACGTGTGAGACTCCATAACATCCCTGCGCAACATGTGCCAGTGCTCAGTCACCCTCATTGGGAAAAAAATGGTTTTTGATGTTCAGAGGGAAACTCCTGCATTTCAGTTTGTGCCCATCAGCCCAGTTCCTGTCACTGGGTATCACTGGAAAGAGCCTGGGCCTATCCTCTTTGCCCTCTCCCTGTGGTTATTTGTATACATCGGTGAGATCCCTCTCAGCTTTCTCTTCTCTGAGCTGAACAGTCCCATCTCTCTCAGCCTTTACTCATAGGAGAGATGCTCCAGTTTCTTAATAGTTTTCATGGCACTTTTTTGGACTCTCTCCAGTAGGTCCATGTCTCTCTTGTAATGGGGAGCCCAGAACTGGATACAGCACTCTCGGGTGTGGCCTCACCAGTGCTGAGTAGAGAGGAAGGATCACCTCCCTTGATCTGCCTAATGCATCCCAACAATGAAGTAGCTTTTTTACTGCAAGGGCACATAGCTGGCTCATGTTCAATTTGGATACCGTCAGCACACAAAGGTTTTTTCTTCCAAGTTTCTTTGCAGCTGGGTGGCCCCCAGCATTTATTGGTGCAAGGGGTTGTTCACCCCCACGTTCAACATAAGGCAGCAGTGTGCCCTTGCAGGGAAAAAAAATAAAAAGAGTAACAAAAAGAGTAACATTTCCTTGGGCTGAATTAGAATGTTGCCAGCAGGTCAAGTGAAAAATATAAACACTTCAAGGCAGGGTATTGGATCCAGTATCAATCATTGGGACACATTGCTTGTTACTGGCCTCGAACTAGATTTTGTGCCACAGATCACAACCCTCAGGGCTCAGCTGTTCACTCAGTTTTCAATCTCCCTCATTGCCTGCTCATGTAGCCCACACTTCAGCTCCTCTGTAAGCATCTCTGGGAAGTCAAGGTATACAGTATCTTCTACTCTTAAGTGTACCAGAGTCATGATTCCCTCTCATATTCTTTCATTGTTTATTTACACATCAATATTCCCAATGTGCTGTGGTTAAAATTTGTAACAGAGAGTGGGTTAGACATTTGGCACTTATCAGTTAGTTCATCACCCCTGAAATCAGTTATTCTTTACTTCTTACACACTAGACAAGGAATCAGCCTTTAATACTGAGAAGAGAGAGCAAAAAAAACCAGAAGCAATCAAGACCATGGTTTCTTTTTTACTCTGTTAACCTTTTTTCTTTATAAATTCACTTCTTTGAAGCATCCTTGAGGATGTGTCTATGAGATGTCTGAAAGAACAGAGAATTATGGGCTGGTAATTGGAATGTCCTGTACCCCACAGTCCTTGGAAAAAAAGAAACAAAAAAGCAGGACGTGAAAAGCTAAAATCACTAATAGAACAAACGAAGGAATGTTGACACAATAAAAGACTATTCAGAGACAACAGCCTTCGTTGCTACTCAGCTTTGATAAAATCCCAAAGCAGGAGCATCTTGTTTAATGAATGAACCAAGGGGTCCTTTGGAAAAAAAAAAAAAAAAAAAAGATGGGAAAATTCTGGTGACACAGAACTAAATAAAAATGAATGAAAATCATATACCAAATGAGAAGTCATTATGAGCAACTTAAACCTGTATATTCATTACGTATTTTATCCCAGTGCAGTTTCTTTCTTTTAGACAAACTTCATATTGAAATTTAGGTATGTTTACAAATTATTCACCTCTTTACATGAACATCCAAAAACTTCTAAATATCTTTCTTTAGAATAAGAGTTAAATACCTTCTTTTTTTAAGATACTACTTCTCAAAGCAGGAGTGTCATAGGAGACAATTATGAAATCTCAAAGTAAAATCCATATTTCAAAGGGTAAAAAGTAGCACAATTACATAATTCAAAAGGTAGAGTAATAAAATAATAATAACACTGGCAGCTTCTTTCTAAAGATCTCAGAAAGCTGAACAAATATTGATGTAGATGTAAGCATTATAATTTATCTGGAAATAAGGAAACAGCTTCATTTTCATTTCAGAGATTAAAAAAGGCACACAAAGGTTAACTATTTAGGTCAGGGCCACTGTGCTTGGCCATTGTTTTCAAAACATAACCGAAAATTGCTCCAAAGTCAGATGCCTGCTTGCTGGATTGCATTTCATTCAGGAGTACTGTCTATCCAGAAAATCGATCACCTTGTGCCTTACAATGACAAACAAAAGAAGTTATAAATCTGTCAATACAGTACCTCAGTAATGGAACACATATCATATACAATATGGAACAAAAGAAAAGGTAAAGTTCTGAAAATGGGTCTTTTTTCATTTTTCTTACCTGCTTTCGTTACTGCAGGCAAGTGTGAACAGGATTGTGTAGAAAGACTTAATGCTTTGAAGAAATGCAGAGCAGAATCACCTGGATAAAATTACATTCTAGTTTTAAAATGTGGCTGATAATGAAGTGAGAGAAAGAAGGTGAATGCTTACATGCACTCATTTTTTGTCAGTGCAGAACTGCATCCATTCCACAGCATTACATCCCAAGGTGAGAAGTAATCAGATTCTATCCCACATCCCTAATAATGGGATAGATAATGTACACACAGGGCAATACTGCAATACAATTAGCAACATCCTAGACTGGCTTCTCTAAAGAGGAATCATAAAGAGAATAATCCACTGGTATTATGTGGAGATATTTCAATAGAAAAAAGGAGAAATTAAAAAAAAAAAAAAAAAGATGAAACTCTTGCTTGATGTGGTATTAGTCAGTTTTTACATTTAAAATAGTATAAGGGATTAGGCATAGCTAATGTTGGTTTTTAACCAGTTTGTTACCATTACACTGAATTTAGCAGTTTATTTAACAATCAAAGAATTTTAATTTCATTTGAATGTGACTCCTAAACCTAATGGCATTTTTGTGAATCCAATCTGTTGCTGAAGAAGCACTGCTTGTTCAGGTGACATTTGTGTGGAAGTAGCTTTAAATTTACAATTCTGTTATTTCCAAAATGTCATGTATTTCTAAGCAACAAGAAGAACACCAGATCCACGTGATTGTGCAATTTTTTTCCAATTACCAGTCCAAAACACAGTGGGAAAAATAAGAGATGCTTGGCACAGCCTGAACACCGAATATCCCAGGACAATTCAAATGTTATTGCTTGAATGGTTTTACCTACCATCAATGATGAACACACAGTTTTTTCTAGCCTTATAGATCACGTGTTCTGGTAGCTACTTTGTATTGCAAAAGAGCTAAGTAATATTAGAATGATGCAGTGGAAAATGTTTTGATTTGCTTTAAAGATAATGTAAAGTTTTGACATATCTCATAAACCAAAGCCAAAGGGTCTGTATTTTAAAAAGCTATACCAAATTTTCATTTGCACTAACGTCAGTCTGTTAATCTTTATATCAATTCTTCATTTCAGAAACACATGTAGAAGATTAACACACCCACATACATTCCTTTCCTACAATTTTTAGCCATTTACCTAACCAAAAAGGCAAATCCTGAAGTGCACTTCAGTCAGAATTACATGGATCTTAACAGATCTAGGCACATATTTTGATGGCCAGATAATAAGGAATTAGGAAATAGAGCTCTAAACGCTATCAATGTAGAAATTTGCAAATGGAGAGGTTTGGTTAAGGCTGTATCAGAAACTGTGGAAGGCAAGGTTAATTTTATTTTTTTTTAATTTGCCCATATTAGAAGAGGTGAATTTGTATTTTTAAAAAAACAAACAAACAAAAACCCAACACCAATTCTAAGTGCATTTTAGACATTCAATACACTAAATGTTTTCCTTTGTGTGTTCTAAATGCTGTACAGATTCTCCATCATCTTGTGTTTTCTCAGTTCTCTTATTTATTCCTCAGCAGAACACTGTCAAGACAAATCATATCAAGACACCTCCACAGAAAAAATGACCATGTATATTCAGAAGATATTAATAAATGTTACAACCTTGATTTATACAAGGCAGTGGCAAGGATTTCTTACATTTTGCACACAAAAGTGCAGTTTATTATAAAAATTCCAACTGCTTTCCATTTTATGACAACAAAACCTTTCTTATCTTTTGAGAAAAACCTTAAAAAGATATTTCAATGCATTCCTTTTTATGAGCTTTTTGATAATGCTAAGGCAAGTATATTCCCATTTCATCACAAATGAAAAGTAATTTGGATCATCTGAGACTCAAAGCCCACACAATCTACTAGAGAGAAATCATATGAGAAAATGGAAAACAGGAAACAGCTTCTGTATCAGAGCTAAAATAGGTGGTATTTAGAAACAAGAACAAATCAGGTGTTTTATTTCAGATGTCATGGAAATGGGTATTTTTTCTGCACAAGTTACAACATCATTAATTTACACAATATTCAGAAGCCGGAATTCTGAAAGAGAAGCACACAAGGAAAAGCACCTCCCAATCAACATCCTGCCAATTAAGGTAATAGAGCTTTTACTATAGCTTACAGCTCTATAGAGCTGATAATTAAACCAACTTATGCCCCTGAACTGTTAGTCTTTCATATAAGTGCCATCAACAGATGATGGGAGAGTCTTTATCTCTGCACCTGGAAAGCTTTCACCCAGTAGACACTTCATGAAAATGAGTGTACTTCTGCAGCAAGTTCTAGTTTTACTAAGTGACCCCTTTTTTGCAGAAGAATGTTTCATCAGAGAATCATTACCCAAATTCTTGAGCAACCTTGTAGAGACATTTTTTTCCCGATACCATTTATCATTAGGGCCCTTCCACAGAAAGATTGTAATATACTCTTAATAAAACACTCTACCTGAGACAGACAGAAAGACAGACACTTTAGGCAATATTATAACAGTGCACAAAGAGGATTTAGAAGCCTGCCTGAGAATCTATGTTGAGTAGCAATCAATTGTCCACAGTGTGCATTACACAGTTTGTAGATGAAGAGAAGTGCTTAATTTGGTCAACTATGGCCCCAAACCAGATCTCTCAGTTTTTTGAGTAGGCTGCATGGACAAACAAGTCTTGCAGATTTGATAAGTATATACTGAATCTGTCATAACTTTCTCATTGTTAAAGGTCCACCATAGGCCTCCAAATCCCTTTTTGGTGCCTAATTGAAATGGTTAAGACTATAATGTCATTTAACGAGTCCAGAGATTATTCTCTGGCTGCACACCACACAGCATTTGACCCTGAGTACCTCTGGGCCCCATAAACTGCCCCTCTGAGCACAAAACATAATTATTTTTTACTGTGGTGTTTTTTTAGCTCAAACCACCTGAAATAACATGTGAGCTATTATTACAGCACCTCCAGTTTTGGTTGTTCTCTGTCTGCATAATTCTAAAATCTAAAAATAGGACTTAAATAATCTTTCCATAATGATATGTCACAGTGAAAGAGCAAGTAAAAGAATGAGTAGGTATTACCATATACTACTGCTATGGCTGGTAGCTGTACTGTAATTAAAAATTGTTAATGGTTCTATTATAAGTGTCTAATTCATAGATTTTTATCATTTAATCTTAAAAGATAATGCCTTCATTTTAGTTCATTTACTTGAATGAGTAATCCCAACTTGTGAAAGGAGTCCTCTTAATGAGTCACATAAATAAAGAATTGGTCCCAAAATGAGAATAACTTTTACAGTGTAAACTTCAGCTGAAAGCTACTTTTCTTTCTTTTCCCCCTCTATCTCTGAACAAAAAAGAACAGCATCATTTGAACCAAAAAGAAAATATGTAGATGCTCTCAGTTAACCCTGGATCTGTTATCAGAATGAAACAGGAGATTTATCAAGTGAGCAGTCATTAAAGAGTTATGATTTCTTTTGAAACAAACCTTTGAAATGTAGTTCAGGGGTTTATCTTTGCTCAGGATCAGTGGTAATTGCTCTTCTTCTAGAGCAAAATCCAAAAGATCTGATTGCTAATCTTGCATGAGATGTTGAATTTATACTGACACGATACAACCCCACACCTTACAAATCCTGTAGTAATTAGTCACATCCAAAAGAAATGTTTGTTCCTGCATAATGCTTGCATATCATGTCTTCCTGTTGGCAAATATGAGGCTTTTATGCCTGCTATGAATGTTTATTTGATCATCTAAGATTTAATCTTTTTCACAACTGTCAGTCCCTCTGAGTACAAAAGAAATTCAGTCATTTTGATGGAGATCTTACCTGTGGTTTTGATGCTGTGGGATTTCCCAGATCCATGAGGTACCTCTTGCACTTAACAGTTCACAGTCTGTAACACTGTAGTTTTTTCCCACAACGTTATTATTATTATTTTAGTCACCACGTCACTATGAGTGCCAGTGCACCAACAGAGGTCTTGTCACTTAGCATAGCACCACACGGAAGTGCTAAATCACAGTGAAGAATTATGTTTCTTCAAAAGATATGAACTCCAGGCCACCAAGACAAATAAAATAATCGAGTTTCTTCTGCTAAGGTGAACAAGAGATGTGTATGTATATTGCAGATGGTAGGAAAAAGTTTATGCATCAATTCTGGTGACAGAAGGGTGCAACATTCAAGGTACTAGCAGTACTACATGGCTAATGCAAAGGCAGCCAAGCCAATAAAGATTCTGATGGCTTACCTTTCTTTGAGCTGCTTATTTTAATGGGAATATGGAACTCATAAAACTAGAACAGGGCTTGTAAAGGCAAAGTTTGAGCCTGATGACCTACAATCCTGCCATGACAAGCTAGTCCCCAACTCAGTCCTTTCAGCAATGCAGGAAGCTGCTCTTATCCACACATCAATTTCAGACCACAAATAACTTACAGCACAGAAATTAAATATTAAAAAAGCATGAGAAACCACAGATAACACTTCAGCAGTAGAATACAACAGAAAACAATATGAAGGAAAGTTTGACTCAGAGTTCAGTGGAAGAGGCCTTGCTCAAGACAATAGACAGGGATATATGGATTTTTAAAAAGTAGGTTAGGTATTTCTTTGAAAAACCTCCCCACCATTTAAATGCCAACAGGTTATTTAAAAAAAAATCCGGAGGCCTCTGGCTGAGGCTCAGAAATTAATTTTATGTATATATGTATATATGTATATATGTGTACATGTGTATATGTTTATATGTGTATATGTGTATATGTGTGTATGTGTGTATGTATATATGTATATGCACTGAGCACCAAAGAGGCTTTGACAAAAAGCTAAAGTGTGTTGGCTTGAATTATTGCAAGTTATTCCTGGGGCAAAGATTTTCTTCCAAGTCTTCAATTACAAAGAAACTGGCTGAAATGCTCTCAAATTTACTATGTGATGAGAGAATGCACCAGTGGGGTAGATCCTTTGGAAGAACCTTGAAAGTCCCCAAGATTAGCAGCATTCCTGGTTTGTGACACAGAGTGAAAAACAAGATGTATAGATCCAAAACTAAATTAATGTTTCCTCAGGCTACAGAAAGGGCACTGATTTTGGCCTGGAGGAAAAGCTGGATATTGAGAATGCAAGCATGGGATTGTGCTGACCACAGGGGAAGTAGAAATAAAACTCAGGGGGCTCTCTACACCAATTTCCAAGCTGGTATTCTGAAAGTCTTATCACATGCATTCACATGAAAATACTTTTAATAAATGTCTCAATTTGTCATATGAACAGGGAGTAGCATTTATTGAGCTTGTGTTTATGAAGCAGTGAAACAGAAAAAGTGATCCAGATACTGCACTATTTGGACCTCAGAACATGCTGATAGACAGAAATAAATACAAAATTAATTCAAGGGTGCATAAGTCCAGACTAAATTTGACAGCGTTCTTTTTTTTAAGGAGAGCTGGCTTTAAAAGAAAATCCTTAGATGTCCTCTGTCCAGTCTACAGTAAAATAGCTGATACAGGGCTATGTGGGAAGTTAATAAATAATGCTAGAGAAGAAAGAGGTAAAAGAGAAACTGTTAGATGGAAAGGAAAAATGAAAATGGAGTGTTGGGTAGCTGACAGTTTGAAAGGGGCACTTTGACAGTGGAAGGCGCTTAATGGTACTTACTCAAGGATCAGTTCTGGGGTGAGTTGTTTTTAAATTTTTTTCCACAATCATGGCATTTAAATAAATGGTATGATGACTCAAACACAGAAGCATTGTCAATACAAAATAAAATTAAGTCACTGCAGATTAAAATCAGAATGATCTGAAGACAGGAGTAATGGAAAGAAGAGCTTGGACTAAAACACTATTTACTTGAGAACCTAATTGCAATATTTTTGCCATAAATTTAGGAAATTACTAGCGAAAAATAACTGAAGAAAAGGACCTATCTTGGCTATGAGGCACAGATTTACTAGAAAAATAGGATACCCTTCCTTTCTTTCGCCACCATTTATCTGAGGATAAATGTACAGGTATAGCACACACTCCCACTGCATGTGATGCAATTTCAGATATTCAGCTGAATAGACCCCAGCCTGTGACAAGAATGAAGGCAAAATCAGGATGTATTTTTGAGGGATTTTCTGTGGACACAGAGAACTGTGTGTGTCATTATTTGGCATTGGTAACCAGTGAAATTCTGTACTGCCACTAAATAAAAGGAAGATCAAGTGGAAAGAGGCTACTAGGAAAAGAGACTACTAGGAAACAAGATTATGGTTAGTGTAATAGCAGAGTTCAGAACCTGGAGTTGCAGGTCTTGGCCAATCCCTTTTCCTTGGGCTGAATTGGCAGCCTTTGTTAGTCTGTCTCTACTGGAAGCAAAGTGACAGTTCTGAATAAGAAGCAAAAATCATGTGGTGTGGTTTAGCTTTGCTTCTTTTTTGGGGGGGTTGGGATTTGCGGGTTTTGTTTTTTTGTCTCAGTAGAGCACAGATATCCTAACAGGCTTTTTCGGAAAAGCTTTAGATTTATGCTTACACGTTCATGCAGAACCAAGATCACAGACATAGAATATATATTAACAAAATAACTCTGTTTGCATGGTTTGTCTTTCATGCCACTGTTAAGGGGTGCATTGTACCATTTTACACTCAGAGGAAGACCCAGTAACTTCCAAATAGCTCACTGCTACATTTTTACTGGTTTATACTTTAAATCTTTTGCATTCAATCAAAGCAACAGTTTGTTGAATCTGTTATCTTTGTCCTCCATAGTAGCCATGGCCAGATAATTCATGCAACAGCTTAAACTCCCTTCCTTAATAAGGAGCTGTTTGATACCATACTGATGCATAAAGTTCCTTCCTCACATCTGGTAGGTAAAATTTAGATTACAACCTGAAAACTTAGATCCCAGATAAAAGCCATTCTTTGAATATTTCTAATACAAGCTACATTACTGTTGCCTAAACATCACTGTTAAGTGGCAATACTCATCTAGAAACATGGACTATACATGACTTGTCAAAACAACTGGTCAAGAGTCTGTATATTCTCTTCTTTTATTTTTCCTGAGGCACAAGTGAGGAGGGAGCTGCCAGCCACCTGAATAGCTCTTTATGTCCAGTCTTCTTTTCCATCAGCCCAGCACAGGGTAGTCAGAGAAAAATGAGAAAATGTCAGTGAAAGGCTACTGAGAAAGCAAACAGAAGGGACTGGGACAGATGAATGATCCTGGAGGTGGCATTGAAAAACAGCCAAAGTTTTCCTTGACAGATATGGACAAACATATGCTGCATGGAGAATCAGCAATATTTCCATTGCTTCAGAGAAGCATCACTTCTTGCACGTATATCCAACCTCATTGATTTGGGCATGTTCAGTAAGCTCAGTTCCATGAGGACTAACTAATCAAATTTAAGTGCAAGTCCTCTGATCAGTCCATTAAGTGCTGGGTACATGACTATGGAAAGCACCATGACACATCACCCAAGTGCTTGTATAAGAAGCAGTGCAGCCAGCTGTATCAGAACAACTGTGCACCACAAACATAAATAAATAATGGGAAAAAAAATATTGTCCACATATTAAAGTACCAATCTAAAATTCAGTTTGGCTCTACATAAGATTCTGTCTGTGGTCCAAGGCAAATCCTCCAGTACTGCCCCAGTGCCAATTCTGTTCACTCAATTAGTGCCATGGTAATACTCTTCTGCATTAGAAGCATTTTGTAAGGATCAATACATTAAGGATTCTTAAATATTCAGATCAAATGTTATTGGATGATTAACCAAGTTAGCAAGAAATGTCAGACCCTTTTATTAGTGCCATGAAGTTCATTGCCTCAGATCTTGAGGGAGTGATGCCACATTTGTGTAAAAGGGATTTTCTGCACTCAGCTTAAAACTGTGATTTTATTGTGAACCCTTTGTTCCTGAGTTCTGAGACAGTTAAATCGGTGCACCTCCTTGACCTTCTCTAAACCATTAATAATTTATACACCTCTTTCATTTCACCTCTTATTCATCTCACCTCTTACTCATCTCTGTTGTTACGTAAATACCCTAATCTTTTTAATCTCTGCATGTATGGAACTCTATCCATGCCTCTGATCCTTCTCATTACTATTCTCTATCTTCTATTTCATTTATGGTCTAAGTGAAATTAAGTGACCAAACTGAATGAATAGTCCAAATGGAAGGTTACTATTGTTTCATGTAAGATATCTGTAATACATTTAATTTATTTCAGGAATTTTTTTTTCTATTTTTCCCTTGTATATGTAGGTGTTTTCAACAGGAAGGCCACAGTAAGAGTATAGTCTTTTTTCTGACTATAGCTGCTGATCATTTAGGATTTCTCAGGCTGAACAAGCAAGTCTAATAATTTTTTTCCACTGTCCACTAATCTTTTCTTACTTTATCAGCTGCTGTTGGAGTAGAAGCTTCCGAACAGTAGCTCTTACAAATTTATTCTGTCTCTCCTATGTCAACACAGCTTTTTCCTAAGATTTGCTCAAAAATCCCAGGTTTTCCTCAATTTTATTTGTTACTCAAATATTTAGGATCCCACCATATCTTGTATTGCTGCCTTATGCCATTGTTTTGCATTAATCCAAACCAACCATCTGGGCACAACAAGACCTTCACTCCTCCATTTCACTGTTCTGTGTTCAGCTTTGCATTCCCTTATCTGTTCCCATGGACTCTTGCTTATCTGTTAGGATCTTTTCCTGTCTGCCTTTCTTTTGGTTTTGCATTAAATCAACAGTCTCCTGCCTGTCTCTACAGCATACCAACTGTGCTGTACCATCATTTTGTGCTACTACCCATGAGAAGGTGCCCTTGGGCTCCAAATTCTGTTGATGCCAATTTAGTTAAATCCTGCTGCAGCACAGGGTGGACTACTGTGTGAGTACAGTAATCTCAGGCCAAACACATACTTTGCAAAATACCCCTGGGGCTCCCTAGGCTCTTGCCTGCATGTCCTTCATTAGGCACTTCCCAGAAATGTGTGTCTTGTCTTATGGGTGACAGTTACCAGAAGTAAAATCTATTCCCACCTTCTGCCAGAACTGAGATAGGTAAAGACTGTATCACATATTGTCTTTGAATTCATCATTCAGTAATATACATGCCCTCAATTAGATATTTATGTCTGCCAAGCAGGCAGGTCTCTGACTGGACTTAGTGATGTCTCTCACTTCATATATGAACTGATGTCCATTTCATGCCAAGTCTTAAAATAATGACTCAACTCTCCATAAACAAAATGTCCCCACCACACAGTTCACCCATTATCTCATGTAAGAAATAGCTTCATGCATTACATGGTCCTCACAATCTAGTCAATGCCAGAGTATAAACTCTTTTACTCCTTAATCCCCACTAAGAGTATAGAGTTGTGTTGGGAAAGAGAGCACATACACATCTCAAGAAAAGAAGCAAATAAAACAGCATAATCCATTGCTGGAATTCATCTCTCACAGATGTGTGCACAGATGTTCAGGAGAGCCCATTCAGTGTCAGCTACTAACAGTGACTCTAGCTCCCTGCTACGTACTTCTGCAGTCTTCACAAGACACAACTTGGAATGCAGTTTTTCTGACAGGATGCTCACAGCGCTGGGACGGAGAGGTGAGCTGGTGGAAATGTTTGTTTGCAAAAAGCTTGGTCCACAACTCTTAAAGAAGATTTTTTGTGTCTCTTGATGCTAACAACTTCTGCAGGCTAATACCTTTAGTAACTACAGAATCCTTGCCTTTCAGCAGAACAAGTACTTTTGGCAAATAATTCAGCTGTAGTACTTTTATCCTTCAAGTTTTTGTTCTTGGACACATGACTCCTCTTACATTGGACTGTTACGTATCAAAACCTGAATCAAAAGCTATTTGTAAGAGCGTGCAGCATCTAGGAAGACAGTTATTCAACTTCATTGCTCCTCCCCATATATATCAATCTTACATATTCCTAATAGCATCTCAAGGCCTAAAAACTATTTCCTAGGAATCTACAGAGCTCAGTTCCTCTCACCTTCTCCTTGACCATGTTTTCATTAATATACTTTCCACAGTATTTGCTCATAATTTGTTGCACCTTAATATTATATGTTGCTTGTTCCTTGATGCCTTATTTACCTTCAAGAATGTCATCAGTACTGCTCTAAGGACTTTTTCTTGTGCGTGTTTCAATTGACAATAGAATTCCTTTGAAGACAGACAGATATTTAAAGATATTTGTGGTCAGCCCAATGCTAAAAGTAAAGGTTGTTGCCTTGCCTTATTATACCAAAACTTGACTTCACTTAAAATGGTATTTTTATCCTAAAACAGATCCTATATCCACAGTCTCTGGATAAGGCTAATGACTTCTTTTTAGTGTGATTTCAGTACAGGTTCTGATTTTATCTGAATATTACCTCCCTCATTTCTTGTGGAACTATATTACCACTGTAGTCTGCTGTAAATAATTACTGTACACAGTGTGGTAGTTGGTATGTTTGCCAATTCCTTTCTATGGGGAGTTTAAAAACATTTCATTGTCTCATATAGTAAACATGGGAATATACTTCTAAAACAACCCTGCACTGTCGGTGTCCTTCTCCTTGAAATATATTTGCATGCTGCTAGACAATTTTCATTTCTCTTTTCCATCAAGGACTTCATTGCTGTTCAACAGTGGGAGGTACAGTCCCATTTCAGACTACTGGAAATTCTAACAAATAACTTATCATTGGAGGCGGATGGGTTTTTATGGACAATATGTACTCACTTCACTGACTTCAGAAAGGTTTTACTACCTTTGATCACTTTGTAGACATTCTTCCTAAATCTAACCACTTTTCAGGCTCAGCTATCAGCTGGAATTACAAGGCAGCTGGAATGTAATTGGTTGCCAGTCTAATAACATATCTTCAAACATTATTTGACACGAATACGTATATACATATACGTGTATATATATATATATATGTATATGTATATATATATACATATATTAGTTTGGGGATCGCTTACCCGTGGCAGTCACTTCAATTGGCTTCTTTCATTATCCATACTGCTGCTGACCACTATGATGTTAGTTTCAGCTTTGGGATAAAAAGTATTTCTAGTCTTTATAACTTTCCACAGACTTGGGCACTTGTTTTTTCTGCTTTTTATGCTGCTTCCTGGTGTCTGCCCTAAACGATAGTATCAGCCTCAATGTCTCATAATTCCTCTTTTTCTTTATTGTGAGCCAGTAGATTGGTTTGGGCTTTTTTCCTAGTAGCCACTATGATGTTGATATCTCCCCAGGAGAATGCAACAGTCGTAGTTAGTGGAAGTGCTGCTGTTGCACGGGATATATGTTTCCCATAAGAAACTTTGACAGTCTTTCCCGTAAGAAACTTGTCTGCCACATACAAATCTGTCATTAACAAGGAATCTTTAATGTTTCCAGAGTTTCTGGAGCTACAAAAGACTTCTCATCTCTTGCTATAATTATTTCCTCTTCTGCTTGGCTTTAAGTAGAAAATAACAAGATGCACAACAGCCTCTTGTCCATGATCTCCTTCTGTGGGGTCACATTACTCAATAAGCACTTTTATCAGTCTTCCCAGTGTTTCAGACACAACAGCATCTTATTTGCTTCTCTTCCATCTTTCCCCAGAAAGACAGCAAAGAAAACCTTTACTGTCATTTTCTCATCTTTATTCTTTTGTGCACAGGCTCAATTACTTTTTTAACCACTTCCTTGTTTGTGAGGTTATTTTGTCTGGAAATCCACCATTAAATTTTTTAAAGTATCTCCAGACCACCTGTTTATTCCTAGTTCTGTTTTCCATTTAATAATATTTGAAGGGGAATGTGTCTCTCTCTGCAATTGCTGCTGCTGACATGTTTCTGCACCATGTACTGGACAATAGTACCAGAAGGCTCCATGTGTGTAACACCAACCTGGCTTTTTAACAAGCTATTTACACAGATGCTGAGGCTGCAATTAACAGCAAAACCACATGCATGGGGATTAGCTTATGTGTGGTCTTTCAGATCTGCCTGCAACCCATGTTCTTTGCCCTGGGTTCACACAGATTACTGCACTCAGTTATCTTCATTTACTTGCCCAGCCTAAGGAATTGTACGTGATTTAACAGCAGCTACAGAAGTCAGATGCTGAGCACTTATCAGCAGTGGTGGCAGCTGTTAGTCCAATAAATCTGTCTTTTCCAGCTTGGCTGGAAAATACCTTATATTTAGGTACTCACTTAAGCAAGACTGAAACTATGTTAAACAGAAGTCCTTTCAAACAAGTCAATTTTAAGTATTAGTTCTCACAACTTTATTCCTACTTCCTAAGAAACTAAGTTTTTGAAACTTTGTGCTCATGTTGCACATAAAATACAAAAACACGCAGATAAAATAAGCAGTTTTCAGAACTGATGATCTTTACTTGAATCCATCACTATCTTTGTAGATTTTATCTCACTTGAACTGTGTCAACCATAGGGGACATCCAAAAAGACTGTGCCTGATAAAGCACTATATTATGCTGACAGAAGAACCTTTAGCATACTGAAATTTACTCTTTGATCATAGACTATGATGGTATCACCAAGAAAAGGATAAAAGGCACATTTAAAATTACTTTAGGTTAAATATTTATACATTACTATTTCTAAATTGAAATGCATATAGAGATGTTCTAAAACATATGACTTACTAAAAATAAACTCTTAGATCTTCCTCTAGTGTTTGACTCAAGCAGCTAAACATAGCAAAATACATCACAATATTTTGATAGAGAATTAAAACATGACCATTAAAATGTGTTCTCTACTGGCAGGGCAGGGCTCTTTAGTTATTAATCCAGAAATGTCCCATAATATAATTCAGGCCAGTCTGAAATAATATAGCATTTTAGACTTTGTGCTTAAGGCATTGTGTTCCTCACTTGAAGCCAGCAATTAAAGATTCATTTCATATTTAAAAATTAAACAAACAGCTATAAATGTACAATACAGCACCAATTACAAAATGAAGACTATCTTGCCTTTAAGAAAATCCAGCTGTTTTTCATTCATCCAAATATGTTCAGTATTACTTAAAAATGAGTATCTATGTATGGGCATATTGCATTTTTCCAGGAGAAGAGACATAGCATGCTTCCTTGCTTCACACTGCAGAAGAAGTGGCCACATCTGCTCACCTCAGAAAGCATACGGATGTTCAAACACTGTATCAAGGTACATATTTCAAGGAGAAAATTTAACTGCCTGGGTGTCACACTTTAATTCAATATAGCTGAAGCAGGAAGATGAGAATTTTAAAAAATTTTCTGAGTTAATTGATTGATGAATAACAGCTTCCAAGAGCAGACCTTTATTCATCTCATTTCATATACCCTGATCTGAAATTCACTTGGATTACCTCAGGTCATAAAAAAATGATAACTAAGGACACACTGAAATGTGCAGTGCACACTGCATACTTGCATTTTCTATTTTCTAGCATTTTCCTGGGATTTTAATTTACTGGAGATACATGACCAGACTACCTATTTCTAAAAAACTGCTTTTAGAGCTTGAGTTAAGAAATACTAGCAGTATTTCCCTGTAGTGTTTCTGTGAAAGGTAGGAATGACCTGGTACCATTTCCCTCTCTCAGGAGAGAGAAACTTTTTACAACTCTCTGACATAAAAAAAATGTTAAAGCTTCTCAAATCCAATAGTAAAATTTTTATAAATATAGTTATTGATGCAAGTATTTCCACTTTTTCTGCCAGATTAGCTTGTCTGCCCAAGAGTTTATACAATTGAAGAGGTGTTTACTAAAATTATAGCTATATAGATACAAACATCTTAGCAATAAAAGAGCACCAGCACGAAACATGAAATCTATACATATCATGCCTTATTGTGGATCTATCCAATTTCATCACTGCTGAATGGCTTTAAAACGTTGAATTCCTTTCATTTGTGCAACTCCAGCAAGAATATTCACATCAACTCTTTCAATTATAGATACCTAATAGCAAGCAGCCAAGTTGTCTAAACAGTAAAAGGGAAATTTAAGAGATCTGGGCTTTGAGACAGGAAGAGTCTATTAGAAACATAATAAAAACATAAAGCTTTGGAACACAGTTCAAAACACATCTTCTTAAGGAATGATCTACCATGCACCATATTCAGCAGCTGCGTAGCTTGCGGTGCACCTCGTGTGAACCGGGCAGAGCCCAGAATCTCATTTGTACAGAACAGATGTGTTTTTCACAGGCACACACATGTTCTGCACTGGCAACACGTGACACACACTGACTACACTTAGCCCTTCACTGGGCAACAAATGGAAGACAAAGATACACAGCTTGAATGAGCAAACTTTCAACCTGTGAGTTACTAGAGGAAAAAATTAAAGTCACAGAGAACTCAGGGTTGTTTGTTTAGCATAATCCTAAAAGGCGTTCTGTTCACACAGACTTTTATTAAAAAAAGGAACACTTGTTCTTCAAAATTAAATAAATGTTTTGCAAAAGAACGCCATCATCTCTGATACTGATCACAGTGGTTTTATTTTGTCATGAAACTGAAGGAGTATGAGCAGTTTTAAGCAGGCCATATCAGGTAAATACTATCAACATCCATATATATTCAATTGGACAGACAAATTTTTTTTCTTACTGATTTTGGCGTCCATCAGCTCTATGGATAGACCTTCTTTTTTGTCTTCTGGAATGCCCATAACACTATTGGGAAATTGATCTCTAAATTATAAACTAGGCAGGAACTTTTGTAATAAATAATGGGTTTTAAAACCTCAGACTTTTGACAGTCAGTTTCTACCATTAATGTGAACTGTCATGGCAATGGGTTTGTTGGGCACAGCTAGAGCAAAGAGGACAAGCAAAGTACAGAACAATAACATTACAGAAGAGGACATTATTGAACAGAAGAGATAAAATGGATTGCCAAAAAAAATTATGATGTGGGGAATCAGAAGGTTTAAGAAACTATGAACTTCAAAATTACTGTTTTACTAATACCTTGGTGAGAGAATAAGTTGTTAGCTAACTGATAACATCTCAACAACTGTGTAGAAATAGCCTACAGCTCAGATTCAAGCTGAAGTTGTCGCTTCTTCACAGTACTTCCCTGCAAAAGCCTACTCAAGGGACTGCTCTACAGCAACTCAACTAGTCCATCTAGCAGAGAAACCCCGTACGTTTCTGAGAGCACATAAGCTTTCTTCAGGGATGTGCTGCAGGAAACTGTGACTGATTTGCCCTCAGGATGCATCTTATCATGGAGGTCAGCAAACTGAAGTCATCCTCTGAGGCCCACTGAGCCCTCCTGTGGGGGCTTTGTGTGAAACTCAAGCTCCAGCTCAAGGAAAACTGCTTGTAACGGAGACTTACGATTTCAAGGTTTCAAAGCAGTCTGGGGCCATACAGCTCACATGAAATGTGTAGGTACAGCCAGAAGCTATTAACAGCTGTAATATCTTTGTCTAACCTGTTAAGTTACATAAAGTATATAAGAAAATTATTATTATTATTTATTATTACTATTCTGTGAAGGGCAGGAACAACCTGGTACCATTTCCCTCATGGTCACATGGCCAAATGCCACTCTACTTGCTCTGATAACTGTTGCCCACACATTTATCCTTTCTTAGCTTGCAGCTTTTCTTCATGGGCTGAAGTTGTGCCAGGCAAGGTTTAAGTTGGATATTAGGAAAAGGTTCCTCATCCAAAGGGTGGCTCAGCATTGGAACAGACTCTCCCCCAGGGAAGTGGTCACTGCACCAGACTGACAACTCTGACAAGAAGAGTTTGGACAACACTCTCAGGTGCATGGTGTGATTATTGGGGATGGTGCTGTATTGGGCCACGAGTAGGACTTGATCCTTGTGGGTCCCTTCCAACTCATTCTGTGATTAAGGAGGGGTTTCACAAAGAATTCCAAGGCCCTGTTATGATGATGCTATTAAATACTCAAGACTTTGCATTCAAAACAGTTTGGAAAAGAGAGTTCTGTGACACAGGTCTGTTATTGTCCAAGATTTTGGGGTATTTGAGGTCGCTGTGATTAAAAGGCAACAAAAACAACAAAGAAAGCAACACAAAACCAGTAGGTCACACCACCTACAAAATATTTCTTCCACATATTAAACAGGTGAGATTATTTAAAATTAGCTAGTCTATAGCTCTGGCGCCTATCCCTTTCCTTTCTTCTGCTTACTTCTTTGGAGTTGGGAAGGTAGTCAGAAATGAGCTCTTGCCCATTTAAATCACATCTTCCCTTTAGAATCAACCAACACAGTCAGCACTACTGGCAAAGAAGAGAATATAACATTTCAAGAGGGAGGAAGCTTACTTGCAAATCCTCATCAATCTCATTTCTGTTTCATTATCTTTCTGGAAAAAATATTTTTATGTCACCACTATATCCTTGCAACAATTATCATCTTCAGCTGTCTTTACTTATTTCTGTAAACTAATGCTTATTTCTGTCTTTACTTATTTCTGTAAGCTAATGCTTTTTATTAATAAATAAAAGTGGGATTGAATAAAAAATGCTGGCAAAGCTAGCCAAAAAAATAAAAAGCCTTTGAAGCAAAAGTATTCTGGTGATCATTATCCTTAGACACCATATTAAAGGCTTTCTCTTTTATTCATCTTAACACTGTAGACAGGAGGTAACTGCCTCCAGAGAGCAGTGGAATGAAGGTGCCACAATATTAGCAGTATCACAGCAAGTAGCAGACAGGCTCTGGTGTGACAGAATAATAATAGAAAATACATCCATTTCAGGGAGGAAATATACTAATTTGTAGTCAACTCCACTCAGAGAGACACTGAAAACAATTCCTTAAACTGGCTTCCTAAGAAAGATGGTAGGTTATTAGTTTACTGCCTCTTTCTCAAGAGACACAAACAAGTCCATTACACAGAAGAATGACAAATGCTGCTTTTGAAGAAGGGTAGTTAACTATCTCCTCTAATACTAATATCACTTAGCTCTTCATCTCACCTGCATCTCACAGCACTTTGTGAAAGCTGCATTTTATAGTCCCTTTCAGCAAATTCAAAACCAAAGCTTTTTTCAAATTGGGGATGCCTCAGAGGAACCATGAAAGAGAAAAAAACATGCCCAAAGTGTTTCTCTTCCTGAGAAGAAGATTCATTTCCCTGTCCTCACCCTGCCAAGCTCACACCTGGAGTAGGTTCCATACCAGAGTAATAGAGAGAAGGGTAAAGGCAAGTAGATTGACTGAAAGGAAGCAGTGAGGGGAAAATTAGGATCTGTAAAACCTTGAAGGAAGTATAGTCTGATAGAACAGCACGTGGAAAGTTTGCACAGTTGAGAGGGCTTAGACCCAAAGGCAATGATAGTTCATATAACATTTAGCTGACCTGTCAGGCACTTGTGGAAGAAGACCACAGATATGACAACCCTGCACTGGACTACATAGTTAGTTCTCGTGGGGAATGTGCACCTGTTGCATGATGAGTAACATTCCACCACAACCTAGGGGACAAAATAAAGAAGCACCTAATGGAAGCTATTAGGAAATTTAGTAGGCAACAGGTAATTCCCAACCCTGCAGACTGGGGTTTTCTTTCCCCACAACTGCTAAATTAGGAAAGGTTCTATTAGGCTCTCAGCAAGTGGAAGACAGTTGTGATTCTCCTATTTATATACAGAAGTGTATTTCTTTCCCTTATGTCATTAGTCTTCTACAGAGGTCAAGGAATGCAAGAAAAACTCCCTGCTGTGCCATTCACTAGAGCAGAATACAGAGTTCCTCTTCCAAAAATCCTTTAAGCAATGCCTTTGCTAGTAGAGTCTATAATCTACCATATGGAGGTCACAGTAGACACTGCATTGGCTCAATTTCAACAATTATCTGGAAAACACTTTTTCAGCCACTAAATCAAGTTTGAAAAAAGCCAACTAATTCTCAGTAGTAAGCCTCTCACTGTTTAGGCCTCATGGAAACAGTGATTGCATCTGTCACCCCAAAAAACCTACTTGCTCTTAGACAGCTCTTCACCATCCCTAGAGTCAGACTTCACACTTAAAATTCATCCCTCTGGATTTAGGCAGGATTTTAAATATGGAACAGTGCCCCAGTTGTTACTTATTTGGTTCCTGTGAATTCCTGTGAACCATAAATTACAGGGTTTGAGAAAGAACTATTCATGAAGGTTTATCTGTATCATCTGATTCCAAGTTTGACCACAGGTTTCCTTACTGCTTCTATGATCTGTTTCGGGGGAATCCTTTTAATACAATTTAATCTCTTAGCTACCATATCTTTCACATCAAGGAGAGAAAAAAGTGAAAAAGCTGAAAAAACTGGTAGGTACCCTAGCAGTGAAATTTTCAGATTATCACTCTGTTTAAATGAACAACAATGACAAAAACATTTATTTCTGAGATCTTTAATTCCAGCCACCCTTGGGCCTTTCAAAATAAATTGCACACTAGAAATAAAGCAAAATACAGTAGATAGTTCAACTATCCTATAGTAGAGTTCTATTCTATGAAATACTCCTGCCTGTTCAGTAATGTGGGAAAGACTGCAATTTGCTGCTGTTCCAGTCCCAATGAACACAAGCCCCTGGTGAGAACTGCAAGTCTGATAAAAACCTGTAAGATACATGCCCTTTAGAGAAACAGTGTGCAAGAGGCTTGAAGGGTTTAGTTACTACTCAGCCATGTAGAACACAGCACATAACTTTGAAAACAGTTGTCTTTTCACAAGACATTAATTCTATCACCTTGTATTAATTCTATCACCACATATTTAACTCTACCTGGTCAGGCTCCCCTATATCTTAAACCTGAACAAGTATTTGCACTTACTCTGTTTTGAAATAAAGAGCACAACGGTGGCCATCCAACAAGGATGGGACATACACATGGTCCTCTGGATCAAAGAATTGTTAAAATCTCCAAATCCTTACATATTGGTAATCTAGCACATAGACAGTTTGATTAAAATGTATAGCCAAAAACCTACTACGAGACAAAATTTTTTGTCCTAGAAAATTTAACCTGAAAGGAGTATAAAGCTTTTTGCTAAAAATAATCTCTCCAGAACCAACATAAACATCCAAGTAAACTTCTGTTTAATTTTAGTATTGTTTGATCACTGTTGTCACCAAGAGCTACAGTCTTCATGGGCCATGAAGTCACATCACCTTAATTATTACATAACTGAATTTACTTGTGCATTGTCAAAGGTAATTTTTAAAGGCTTCAGGGCAGAAAACTGAATAGTTGATACTATGAAAAATGAGATAAATGTCTGGTGTCTGCCCATAATACAGTAAAATCCAGTGGCATACTTCCACAGTTAACAATATTATGAAATAAACAAACTATATTTGCCATAGAATTATGCTTTGTCTCCCATATTATCACTTCTTTTCTTATTTGCACACCTATATTGCCTTGTATAAATACACCATCTCTACATCTTCATTTTTCTAAGGAGAATACACTGGGAGGTTTTGCCTCCTCACCAAACCTGAACTGTCTTTAATTTGGTAGAATTAAGATTCATGTGGGGGGAAAGAAAAGAAAAAAAAGAAAAGCCTCTACATTATTCAACCATGTTTGACATAACTACAAAACTAGGAAAAAAAGCTGTATCTTTAAATTGCAAGTGCTATCATACTGTGACATTGTATTACCAGGTGCTGGTAAAACATGATTCTATGGGAAATGATGATACACCTCTGTCATAGAAAATGTTAGGTGTTTTGGAACAGTATCACTTGCTGTTTTGAGAAAGAAAAATTCTAAGTTATCAGGAAGCTTACAGGATGGCTGCATCCAACACTGAAGAAAATTACTTGAAAATAGTTTCAACTTCACTGCCCAGAGCATACATTAAATGCATTATCTGTATTGAGCTCTGCTGCAGCTCTAAATTTAGTGAAATGTGGTTTTCACCAAGGCTAATGAAACTGGTAATCCCTATGGAGAGTGAAATTTCAGCATTTTCCTTATTCAGTGGCTTCTCATTTTCCAACCAGACCACCTCAGGCTATGATTTATCAGAGCTCAGATGCTAGGTTTGAGGGCCTTTTTAAATACGTGAGTAGGAAACCTTTCTGGAAAACTTGGTTCCCAAGGAAGAAATGATGAAACTATTGCACTATTATAAACTCAGAATTAGTTGGCACCTAGCCACTGAAACTGTCTTCTTTTGACTAAGATCTAAAATACAACTGTAATTAGCAGAAGACTTGCAAAAAATTATTGGGGTGTTGGTTTTCAGTAGGGTTTTTGTGGCTTTTTTCCCCACAAAATAAAATGTCTGTACTCCTATTTAAGTGATCCCTAAAACTGGAGTGATACAGACTATCCATGGGCAATTGGCACAAGGTTAGCAGGAGCAAACCTAGTCTACCAAAAGTTTTCAGAAATGTCTAACCTAGCCATGTGAGTGGAATTGTTTTGTCCTGTGGCCAGGGTGGTTTCAATCCAAGACTAAGAGCTCTAATGTGGAATTTACTGTATCATTATGTTAGTGTTTGTAACGGATTCAAAGATCAAAAAGATCCATTTGATGCTTAGTAAAAAGTCAGGACTTACCTCTAGATTAAGACATATAACAATCAGGTTATACATGTGAGCTAGATGTTCTCACTTCCACTGTAACTAGTGAAGAACTGATCAATGTAGTTGGTAGAATCCAAAAGCAATTCAACTCAGAAGTGTCTTCTGAATTTGGCAGCTCATAAAGCTAGCATAGTTAAAAGCACTGTTTCTGTGGCCAATTTTATACAAAAGATAGATGCATCTGTCCACCCACTTCATTACTTTCAGCTACTCAACCCAAATGACCAGGAATGCATGCTGTTGTGGTGTAACCTCAGTCAGCAGCTTAGTCACTTGTTCATTCCCCTCTGGTGGGATGGGGGAGAAAAGCAGAAGAGCAAAAGTGAGAAAAT
Organism: Phylloscopus trochilus trochilus; assembly: GCA_016584745.2. Lineage (NCBI taxonomy): Eukaryota > Metazoa > Chordata > Aves > Passeriformes > Phylloscopidae > Phylloscopus > Phylloscopus trochilus. The sequence goes on from WQNJ02000546.1 coordinate 41,325,167, forward strand.
TTATGAGTTGAGAAGAAGACAGATCAATAAGGTAAAGCAAAAGACACACATACATGCAAGGAAAGCAAAACAAGCAATTAATTCACTCCTTCCCATGGACAGGCAGGTGTACAGCACCCCCAGGAGAGCAGGGCTCCATCACATCTAATGGTAACTTGGGAAGACAAACACCATCGCTCCGAATGTCTCCTCCTTCCTTCTTCCTTCTTTCCTTCTTTATATGCTGAGCATGACTCCATATGGTATGAAAGATGCCTTTGGTTATTGGGGGGCAGCTGTTCCAGCTGTCTCCCCAACTCCTTGTGCACCCCCAGCCCTCTCACTGGCAGGGCAATACGAGAGGCAGAAAAGGCCTTGACTCTGTACAAGCCCTTCTCAGCAATAACAAAAATATGTCTCTATTATCAACTCTGTTTTCATCAGGAACCCAAAGCACAGCCCTACAACAGCCACTGTGAAGACAATTTACTCTACCCCAGCTCAAACCAGCCCACATGCATAGCAGGATCAATCATATAGTTTTGTCACAAGGCAGAAATTCACATTTATACATACCATAAACACTACTCTACTTCAACAGTGTCATCACTATCCGTATTTTTATTCATCTCTGTGTCTTTACTTCAAAGGTCCACTGTAAAGCAAACAAAGGAAAAGCATAGCAGTTCAGATTTGGTTTGTAACATAGCTCAAATGGTCCAACTTCCTACCAGCATTAAGTCCTTTTGGAGAAATATATAATGCCATAATCTACAAAAAGCACCTAAAATTACCTAAATTGCCTGCTGAAAATATACTGATCCTATACATCCTCTATACAGCCCTTGCTGATTTACACCTATGAAACCCACTACTGAATTTAAATTGCCCCCTACACAGACCTCTCCAGCTCTATCCAACAATTGCACCTCAGCAGTACAGCAAGGTTCAAGCATTCTCTCAAGCATGACATTTAACTGAAAATGGTTTACCCCTCAGGGAAAGTCTGGATGAAGATGCTAAAGATATCCCCTTCAGATCAGCTTAAAAGCTTTTTAGCTCAGCTAATAGATAGAAGTCTCATTGTATTAGTATCAGCTAATTGATTTTGGGGAACAAAACCCTCTTGCCATAGGTTTAGCCTGCCTTACAATTGCCCTATAGTTTGCTGGTAAAGCTGAATAGTCAGAGAAGAGTCTTACCAGATGCAGCAGAGACTGGAAATTGGATGTTTTCCAACACAGCAATTGGTATAGACACTATCTGGATTATGCAGTCCCTTATTAAGTAGTGTCAAGGATAAGCCAGACCTAAAAACACTTGTGGGATTAGGGATTTATTTATGAGGACAATCAGGAAAGTGAATTAACTAAAATTGTTACTTTAAAGAGAAGCCGTAAAACTACATTAAATCCTAATGTAGATGTTCTCCTTTAGAAACTACATTTGAATGATCTAACTTCACTGATGAAGTAAATTAAATTAAATTAGGACCACTTGAATTCTGGATAAGAAGGTCCTTAGGGGTTTTAATGACGTTTAACTGATCTATTTCTAAGTCACATCTTTAGTTGACTCACATTAATTTTCACGAATTGCTCCATGTAGATAAGTCTCAACTTCCAAAATGAGGAAAGCCCATAAAAAGAAAAGTGACTGCTAAATTAATGGCAACAAAATGTTCCTAAAAACAGTTGCAACACAGCTTGTTCATCTGCAAAGGCAATAGCAGTCACAATGCAGACTCTGGATCTGCATACTGAAGGATAAGATTTAATAACAAGCTCTCAAATAAGTCTTCTTGTGGCAATGCCCAATTGAGGCTTCTTCTATACTTCTCAGATTGAAAACTGCTTGCTCTGCAAGTCCTAAAACAAGATTTTAGATTTTAGGAAACTCTAAACATTTTGGAAGACATTTAGGCCAAAGTTAAGGTTTATAATTACAGAGCTGTAAACTACTGCTGTGTCAAGAGAGTACCTTTTCTTATTTTTCATTCCAAGTTCAACTGCTGGAGGCAAAAAAAAAAAATCCCTCATAACTCAATTTTTTTTTCTGTTTCTGTAATCTATGCAATCCATGGTTGACAACTCGTAACCAATCTATTTCTTGTGTTGTATCAGAAAGCCAATGGGACAAATGGCATTACTGACCTTTCTGCCTTTTGTTCAATATCCTATTTCCAGAGTGGAAGGAACTATGCAGTTCCATTATATTACTGATATTTGAGTTAAATTCTGCAACAAGTCTTTTGTTGTAAATTCAGCTAATTAATCATTGTCATTCTTCTATTGTGCATCTAGAATTCATTCTGTGATTTTCCTGTGTATGGAACAATTGCTATTACAGATACTTATATTCAGGGTGTACATAAAACTTCAGTCCCTCATACAAGGTTTCCTTTTCCTCCAGAGGGGTAATATAAGAATATGCATTTAAATTTTAATACTGGGCACCATAAATAGTTTTTCCTTACAAAGAGATAGTTTTTCGAGTCCCTCTTGTGACATGTGCAGTAATGAGCATCTTAACACTGTAGGTAGGTTGCAGTTATTGCAGTTCAGAGAGTATATCTATACTCAGAAGGAGAAAAATGGCTGGAACCAGGCTAAAAGATGCTGAACCATTAGTTCAATTTCTTTTGTCTTCGCCATTGTTCGTTAGTAAAGGTACAAGCATCCGTATTATGCCTCAAAAAAAAAAAAAACCCAAAAAAAAACAAAACAATTCACTGATTTTCCTTGTGCAGAGAACAATCTGTGAAGGCCTAATCTTTGTCACTGATAGCAAACACATGTTTAGACTAAAAATGCAGGTCTTACAATACCCTGCTCTTCAACACATGCATTTACAAGGATGTTATGTCTAATTTTGGCCTTTTGGAAGAGTAACTAGAACGCATTTTATTGAAGTCTTAGGATACTTGCAGAAATAAAGTACAACATGTTGACCATTAGAAACCAAGTTTTGAAAATCAAGATTCCTCTGGTGCTTTCTCCTTACTTAAATGAATAAAAGAAAAAGATACTTTGCACCAAAAGCCAAAGGCATTATATTATTTTCATTAATTATGGTCTGAGTAAACATTCAGAGCTCTTCAAGGAGCAGAAAACCTAAAAAGCTTATAGACTAAGATCTTAGTTTGGCTTTAATTTTTTCTCTTATGAAATGAAGACTTCATCATTTGCATTACTAATTCCTTATGTTTTGCCCATTACATCACTATTTTCAATAGAAAGGAAACACAACCTGCTTATTTCAGAGCACTGAACAAATCAACAAAAGTGGGAAAAGGGTTGCATTTCCAAACAAGGTAAAGAATACAATTTGTCTCTGAACTTTTTGGAAAACACAGGGGGCTAAAACCAGAGAGGTTAAGGGGAGAAAAGTTTGTCAGTTTTAAAACTGAAGAGAAAGCCGATTTACCCTTGACATAGTCAGTGTTTGTGAAATCCTAGCATCCATGTAGACCTTTAAATGAAAAAAATAACCTTGTTTCTCAATTACTCTGGGGTGATAGCGACTGCAGAAATTCTGTGGTTCTGGTATAAAAGTATCCTGAACTTATTTTCCATCAGAGAAGATAAATTGTTTCATTCTCGGGTTTTAAACTCATAATGGCTTAAGCACACAAGTAATACTTCTGATTTCTGAAATACCGTATGTTTTTCAGGACTGTGATTGTTTGTTTGTTATGTGTTTGCACTCACTTTTTCATGACAAATATAACAAGTAAAATTGCAAAAGCCTGCTTAGTTCAGCAAAAAAACACCCCATTTTCTGCTTACTTAATGAGCTGAATCCACTCATGAGTGGTTGAACAAGTAACAGTGGCTGTAAAAAAGAAGTTGGACCTTGGAGCAGAAGTAAGGGAAAGTGGAAAAGGAAGCAGGGATAACCGAACCTGAAATCCTCCTTTCAGCAGTGTCAAACTATTAGATGTGCTCATCTCTTTGCTGATTTAAAGACCCAAGTATGACACTGGAAAACAAGCAAGCCTCTCTGCCCTTTTTGCTTCCTTTGCTCCCCAGGAGTACAGTTCTGCTAAAAAGAGCTGTTTGGTCTTGTAAGATTTAAGAAACATTTCTTTTTAATTGACGTTCAAGGATTTCTAGTATCTGCACTGCATTGAACACAACCTAATAAGGGAAGACCTGCCTACTTAATAACTGCAATGTTTTCTCATGCTAGTCAAGAGTATTGAGTCTCCTGACAAGATATTTCTCTTAGGTTTATCAAAAGCCAAGTTTTTCTTGCTGTAAAAATTAAAACAATTTCTTTTCAGTTTCAATTCTCACAAAAAACACTCTGTGCAGTTAAACTTGAGTCCTTTCCAAGTTGCTTTTTTGACTACGCATCATACTTCAATATTTAAAAGAGAAAAGTTTTCCTTTATGAAAGTCAGCACTAAAAGCTTTTAATAAAAAATTGTTTTACAACTTTAACCATAAAATGGTTATTAGAAGACTATATTCTCAAGATAGAAAATATTTTGGGGGAGAGAAACAGAAACTTATTTCTAAATAATCATCAACATGTACTGGCAGACTTTGCTGGAATGCACAAAATGTAGTAAAGGAAAAAAATGTTGCCCTTTTCTATCTATATTTAAATTAGACCTTTGTTCAAAAGCCCATTTCAGATCAGATTTTTTTTTTTTTGCTTAAACCAACACTGGAAGAGGAACTATTCAAAAAAAGAAATCCCCCCAAATGAAAAAAGAGGATTATCCAATTTTATTTTCTGTCCAGTTTTGATAAAACCTCAGTGATAAAAACCCTCATATTCTATCCTACATAATACATTGATACATAAGCAGCATGTGCAAAAATCCTAAAAATACAAGCAACTTTTAATGCATATTAAATATAACATATCAAAGTCATCAGCCCTACACTGAAAAATAATACAAATACAGAGACCAAAAAGTCCCACAGGACATCTTTTCATGCTGTCTTCTGCTCTTTTCCTGGACTGGAAATATTTCACGGCAGGTTCTTTTACAAAATTTACGACAGACAGAAAAAATACATGATATTTTCATTCTCAATGTTATATCTACAGACCCCCAAATATACCAATAGTTTTATTTAAGCAGCTAAATTTTACTATGGATTGGAGAAAGGAAAACAGATGTGTGTCTCTCTGTGTGTGTGTGTGTGTGTGTATGTATGGGAAATGTAAGTGTAGGAGGGAAGGAAAGCAGAAGCCAATGTCAACTCCTGCAAACAAAAGATGGTGGTAGCAAGTGTGGGGTGTAACACATGTTGGAACACCATTCTTAATTTTAACATTCTTTTGGATGGGTAAATCCATGGCAATTATACCATTAAAACTCTTCAGCCACTTGCAAGCTAGCATAGGAATGTACGAACAGAAGAATGGCAGGAAGGGACCACAATTAGAGGGAATGCATGGATAAATCAGCAGATAGTATGCAGGAATACTGAGATGATATATGGACAGAAAGCAAGAAGGAAAAGTAGTGTAACTAGAGACTCCCTAGAGTCTCCAAAGACTGAGGTTTGCCTGCTCAGCTCTGCAGGACTGGGTCTGTGGCTGCAAGAGGGGTGGAGCATACGCTGAGTATGGTAGTGGCACCCACGAAGAGTGAAGGAAAGAGTGCACCTAAGAGGAAACACCATCTTACACAATTGCAGACACACTGTCAGTTGTCCTCCTTGGTTCCTCTTTTTAGATTAATGGTTTATTCCCCTGTTGGAGGTAACAGAAGAGGCCAGGGACCTTTGGAAATTAGAGTTACACATACAAAAATTCAGTGAGAGATAATTAGGAGTACTTTTCAAAGGTTAGTTGTTAAAGATCTTCTGTCTCAGATTATTTCTAAAATGGAGATACAATATCTAACTAGTCTACAGAAGATACTGAGTTGTTGGCAGCAAAGGTCTTTTCAATACATGGGGTACTGTAAGTGTTATTATCATTGCTACTACTAAGAAGAAAAGAGTAAAATAATGGTATTGAACAAAAGGCAACACACTGCAATATTGTTACATCCTGTTTTAAAATAAATATATATCTATCACCAGTAATAAAAATATACTATAAATAAAATAAATTTATTTGTAAAAATAAATTAGACAAGTAATCTAAGGAGGTGGGAGTGATACAAGAAATTGGTACTGGTTTGTTTGACTGCTTTTATGCTAAATGACATTGGGATTGGGCTGAATACTCTAGACTGCACTATTCTCTGTTAAGGCTGATTTGTTCAAATCCATTACTCTTGTCAGAGTTTGGTCATTTATACATCTACTGGGGAGAGAAATGAAGTATTATAAGCACTCAAGGCAATGATGTAACTCCTGCATGGTATTTTTTTCGGTTTGAAGTTACTGCAGGCCACTTAGATGTTGCAAATCCCTTTATTCCCTTCACAGGAGTCTGAACACACTGACCTTTCTTTACCCTATACAACTTCCAGTGGAATAAAGAATTTGCTGGTTTGACACTAGACTGGGTAGCCTGGATGTACATATCCAAGCTGACTTAATGAACCTATTTTGTGACTGACAAAAGTCCATCCCAAGGCAGGATGAGTCTCAGTACAGACTGTTAAAGCCTAAATACATCAAACAGCCTAAATGAAACTCCAGCCCCCTGTTTGGCTACACTGTGCTGGGTAAAAACAGGAGCAGTTTTAAAGCTCCTCAGGTGGATCCTGAGGAGCTATGGCTGCATTGCTAGACTGGAGTGTAGATGTATGATATGAGAGTTGACTGCAGATATTCATCAGCTTTGAAAATTAAAAATTGCTAAGGATAAGAGCAGTAAAGAGACAAAGACAAATTTGTAAAGGAAATAAGATTTTACTTTCTGGAAATTGCATTTGGACATAAAGTCTGATTAATGAAAATTTAGTAATTTTTTAGCATCTAATCACTTTTACTTATGGTGGTTAGAGGTCTCACCACTGCAAGTTATACAGTAAATTCCTAATCAATTAAATATATTATGTTTCCTCAGTTCCATCTGAAGCTTTGGTGGGAAGATTTCTCACAAGAAACTGATCCCAGTCCAAAAGGTTTCTCACAGGAATGCACAAATTCTGAAGATTTCTATCTTTAACTTCCTGGGCAACAAGCTTGCTCATTTGCTTACTTTACTCAGCAATTTTGACAACCAAAGGTAGCAAAGGACTCCTCATATGGGAGCGCTATTTCCTTATGGATTCATTTTTACCTCATTTTTGGTTTTATTTTGAGCAAAATATCTCTATAGGTATCCTATGGATAAAGCTAAAATCCTTGGAAAAGAAAGTATACAAAAGTCAAATACAACTTATTTAAACTTCATTAAGTACTTCAAACATTTTAACACGCACGTAAGTCTCAGCAATATTTTTGGGAAGGGAGGGCAGCAGATCCGCTTCTTAAGAACTTTATCATTTTTGAGGGGAAAATAGCAGAAGTTTGTTGTATGAAATTAAGGGATGAAGGCAATAGGAGTTCCAAATCCCATTTTTTGGTCATGAACTGATCTACAGCTATGCAGTCAATCACAAGATTTCATTAAGATACCATTTATTAGGGAACTTAAGCCTGCCAAATTTTAACCATGAATGATTCTATTACCAAGAATAAAATAAAAAAATAAAAATAAAAAAAAAACAAACAGATGACCTTTATCTATTTGGATTCTAGTTATTCAGAAAATGAATAAAAATATTATTTAAAAACTTTAAATATTAAAGATATATATAAATTTTAAATTAGGGGACGCTATCTTTATTTTGATATGAACTGTTTTAGCAAGCTATATTTTTAGGCTTATTTTCTTAAACTGACCTGTTTTCTGTTCTGAAATTCCTTTTAATCATCCAATTGTTGTATAGTCTTACACACTAAGTCATTGTTATCACATAAGTTGTCCCAAAGAGGTGACAAATCATTACATTTCTGGACAAATAGATGTGCTACTAAAACACTTCTAGCAGGAGCAGTTACAGTTTGATTAAAGGTGAACAAAATGAAAGTGAATGCTAGCGTTTTGTGCCTCTTAATGTTTTTCTTTACTCGATCTTTAATCTTTTAGAGAGATTAAAAGAAGAAGACCAGTGCAATTTGTTTCAACAATAACAGTGTTAGTTCAGAAGGAATGCCTACAAAAATCTGCAATGCCTGACAGCAAGAATTATTGAGGACAGTAGCAAATATGTAGTCATGAATTTAAAATACAGAGATAAAATTTAAAAATCTCATTTTGCTTACCTGTCATTGCAATTAGCAGTATGCAAAATGGCTGTGATAAGTAGTCATGGTAATAGGAGACCCTTTTTTTTATGTCAGGACATATTTGAAAGCATTTTTTCCAATAGTATATCCTCTCTCACTCTTCAAGGGATCTTTATTGCAACAAAATAGATATGAAAACATAATTGCAAAACCTCAACATTTGCTGAGGCATTGGGTATCTACAGCATTGGACTGGAAAGAAGTTTTTTTTCCTCTATCTAACCCAGAAAATCTTAGATAACAAATTTCTGTCTCTTAAAAGATATCTATATCCATCTAGCTATCTCTATATGTATGCTAAGTATAAAGTAAAATATAATGAAATCACTTGGGGGGGGTGGGGGGAAGGTGTTCAATAACTTACATAGAGAAGCAGTGAAAATGCTGTTTATTTCCAGAGATATTTAAAACTAAATTGCCCAAAGCACAGGAAAAGTTTATGGCAGAAAACCATTTTGCTGGGGAAGGCAATGGAGTACATAAAGTAATAAGTCTTTCCCATCTCTAGATTCCATGATTCCTATAGTAAATTAAGATGACCAATATTTTTTTTAACCAATAAAAAGAAAAACAGCATCTTTTGAAAACTCTGACCTTCCTTATTCCAGGAGATACTATCCACTAACGATTCTAAAATTGCAAAAAAAATAAAATCATTATTTATAATTAAGCACCATTTCACACGTACTGTATCATAATTATGTTTCTAAAACATGACTGACACATTTACATTTGGTCATGGCCCAACACAAGTTGCTGGCTACGTGCAGATCAAAATGAAAGGGCAGACACACAGGCAAACAAAGGGTACACAACAGGTATTTAAGCCAAATTTGAGCTGTAAATCTACTAGTCAGTTAGAGCAATCACATCAGTGATTGATCACATTAGTGAGAATTCCTGAAATGACACAGTGGCCTGGAGTCTTTCCAGCCTCACTTGGGATATTGACCAAAATACCTAAATTTAACCTTGTCACCTGAAGCTCCACCTACAGCCATTTTTGAGAGACCTGCTCTTCCATGTAATTCTGGCTACCTACAACCCCGAGGAAAACAGACTGAACAGGGAGTCTCAGTTGTTGATCTCTGTCCCAAGAGGATTTCTTGGAGCCCAGTTTCAAATCCTCTCATGGAAATGTTAGCAGACACTTCTCTGCATGACCCCAGGCACTCAACTATTACAGCAGAGAGTGGTGATATGCACACCCAGCTATGGCTTCCTCCTCTCCATAGGGAATAGAAGGGTCATATCCTGGAACCACACAGAGTTTCCTTTCGGACAGAAAGAGCAGTAACTGGGCTGTCCACTGCCTATGCCTGTCACCTACTCTTTATTGCATTTGGGTGGCCCTTGAGTAACCTTGGGTTCCTCAGAAACTCACCTCCCTCAGGATACATCCCATGCACCTTCTTGCAAGCTTATAAACCCCAGTCACCAGAACTAAAAATTTGAGATCCACTCCTGTGGACTGATTCTTCCTAAATTAATTATGAATAACTCTTAAGGACAAGGGTGGTTTAATCCTGTTTCCAGAGTGATAATAGTTTCCTGAGTATAATGATCAATATTATATTGGATTGGAGTAGGAGAGTAAGTGGTCTTGCACTTTCTCTGTGCTTATGGAACAGTGCACAAAAGTATGTTATTACTGTCCAAAATTTTATAAATCCTTTATAAAATAGTAACATCAATGTATAGCATGATACACTTGGCAAATAAAACTTTGGGGGAGGGAGGGAAGGAGGGAGAGAAGGGCAAGATATTTATGGTATTTTCTTGCATCTGGACTGCTGAACAACAAAATTATATTCAAACTGCATTCAAGGGAAACTTATAAAAAGTACATATAGAAAGCAGAAATATTTCTACCAAACCTGGGAACAATGCTCATATATTTAGATATGTTTTTCTTTGCATGTATCAAATTCTCTAGAGGACATGGTTCAGCAAAAAATCTTCAGCATAAAATTAGCTCTGTGCACTTTACTGGGGTTATTCACGTGCTTAAAGAGAAATACAAGCTTAAGCATTGAACTTAGGAATTACACATTTTAACAACTTTAAAATTACTGTCTTCAAGTAAAACATGCAAAAATAGATTTCATAAAAATAGATCTTATAAAAATATTCCCAAATCACCAGCAACTTTTCCCTATTACCCAAAATTTGCAGGTATCACCTGATCCATTTCTAGAGAGAATCCTCTTATCTGTCTCTTTATTGTACCCTGATAAATAACCAAAACACAAATGTCCAAGTGATCCTGATCTCTAGAGGAAGCACAGTAATTTTTTTTTCAGAGCTCATCTGTTAACTATCCTAGAGGGAAGAGATTTGAAAAACATACCTAGAAGACTGCCAAGAAAACTGCCAAGAAAGATGCTTTCTTGATCCAATAACTAAGCCAAAGTGCTTCTGCAAGAGGCTATCACTCTGTTCCTGACTAACAGTCAGTAGCAGAAGAATCTTCCTGGGCTTCTAGGAAGGACTTGACATAAAAGACACAAGTCCAACAGATACATCACAGTAAATGTGCTCTGGCAACAATTCACTGCACCTAGAAAGAAATCCTTGTAGGAAAATCTACCAATTTTTCTCATCTCATAGTCCCAAGTTCTTTTGTTATGGATTCAGTCCAATCAGAATCCAAGCAACTCTATCTTCAAAAGAATTTGAAAACTCACAGAAAGAAATGCTTAATTCTGTTACTGTAGGCAAGCTCTTAGAGTAACCAAGTAGCTAAGCACCAAAAATGCTCCTGCTGATTACGATTTCATATGTGCTCCTTATGGCACAAGCATTTTTCTTTTCCCTCCACCACAAGTATAGGATAAATGTTTTGGTTTAAAAATATTTCTTACATTTCTCTAAAACTGAAGTAAAATCTTCCACAACCACCATCATAGTTTGTTTGGGTTTTTTTTCTTTTCTGTCTCAGATAACACAATCAGTTCTCTTGCAACACAGCTGAAGTGCAGGAAAATTTGGTCTATTTACTATTAATGGTTTAAGAATAGAATTTCATCTCCCATCAGATCAAAACATCTGCCAATCTGCACTACAGTTCTTCAGAGCCCTACAAAACAGATCTTATTACGTTTCAGGATAGACATTTAAAATAGAGTCTAAAGGGCAAAATACGCTACCACATCCTTACAGTTCTTTTAATCTATGTATAAATTTTATTCATCAGCAGACATCGCGTGGGTAGCTCCTTGCTCACAGTAGGATACCCTGCACTAGAACAAGAGCATAAACATTGCAACAGAATAACTGTCTTCAGTTCTTTTCAATTTTTGTTTTCCAATGAAGAGCAGTTTCTCCACTCAATCAAAGGTCATTGGGAGTGAGTGCTTGGCAAACTCCTCTTAGGGAGCCGTTACAAGGGTCCACTGGCCACGCTTAAAACTGGAAACAGAGTTATTACCAAAAAAAAAAAATGGCTGCTATTCCTTCAGTGGGAAAAAGCTCTGCCACAGGTAAGTTAGGCCTCAGAAACTGTATTTTTTCAAAAATTCAGAGTGGAGTAGAAACATGGGTAGAAACACAGCATTTGTTTGCTCATGACATACATACACTGATGAGCTTGTTTTGAACACTTACCATCCCAACTCTGCTACTGGTGTATTATTCATAACTCCGGAGCATTTCCCAATCCTTGCAGATGCCTGAAAACAAAGGCAACATAAGCATAGGCAAAGAGGCAATGCCAGTAACTATGTACGAAGAGGCTCAGAAGAGCCATAATACCATTCTGGCCAATTTAAATATTCATCCTTTCCTTGTTAACATAAAGCCTCTCCATGTTCAGTTTCACTGTTAAACAGAAGGTGAAGTGGTTTACACAGCAGTGCTTTAGTGAGATGGAATCTGATTACACTTAACCTCCCAATACACAAAAGTGTGGCTTCCCAAGAGTTAATAAAAAGCGATGGTTAGAAATTACATGAGTACTAGTTCCAAAATGAACTTAAGATCAAGCGCAAGAATGTCTAATTACCAAATTAAAAACCTGTATTGAGAGGTATTCATTTCTCAAGCATGGATGGGTGGAACAAGCCATGATTATATCTCTCATCCTTTAGCATATATATTTCTTACAGACCTACCTGGCTCTAGTGCTTAGGAAGCTGATTGCTTCTGCTTCCTTTTCAAGAAACTAGGTGCCATTATGTTGGGTGTATGAGTAAAAGATAATAATACCATATGGAGGCAGAGGAGCTAAAATATGATATTTCATTTTTTCATCCCACTGTCATTCTTTAGATTGTTCTAATATGTAACAGAGAGAGAGAACCTTACAATCACAAATTTATATGAGTCACTTCTGTACACCCAAAAGCACTCAGAGTTTGACCTTGCATTTCTGAATTTTTAGGAGGATCTCTACAGGACTCCAAAACAAAACTATATTGTATACATATATTTTATTATAATTGTATTACATATATGCTGACACGGCTTATAATATTCTGGAGGACCTGGCTAATCTCCAGAGGCATATCTCATTCTTAACTAAAATGGAGAATTAAAAGATGGTACTTAATATTCAGAACTTTTCTAGCCTCTAGCTATGTGAACCAGTGCTGTGTGTATTCATAAAAATTTTCTCCTATCACATTAGAAGAAACCACATACAACTTACACTTGACAGTCCAGTTTAGGACAGTGCACATTAAGCTACAGATCACAGTAGGGAGTCCCATAGTAGTCCCACAACAGGTGGGACTACAATGAAATAACTGCATTTTTTCTGAGCCTGGCAGAATTACTCTACTGCTTTTGAAAGAGCATTTGAACACTGTCTTCTCCTTGTTGTTACCTACAATGAGTTAACAAAGAAAATAAGAAAGTCACAAATACAAGTCACGTTTCTCTCCAGAAGAAGGAAAACAAAATATTAGCATAATTCAATACTAATAATTTAAATGCAAGTAATTAACAGCCCAATAAAAATTGTCTAGGCTTTCCACACAAATCTTACCATCTGCCTGCAATAAAAATCATGAAGTGTATCTCTGCTTCAAATGGAAGACACATGAAGGAGATGTAAGTAGAACCAATTCAGCAAATTAAAGAACCTTTAGAATCTTTAAAGATAATGGCTGTATTTTCACTAAAAAAGAGGCATTACCTTAGAAATTCCTGAATTTATTTTCAATATTAAGAAATAGTATCTTCTCAAAAGTTGAGTGACTCCATAAATACATACAATCTCAAAACAAAATATTCAATACATGGCATTATATAAACAAGAATGCTATGCAACAAAAAGGTAAAGAAAAGTTTTTCAGTAAAGAAAAGTCCTGGTAACCAACAAAAAGATATCTTGATGCAGATAGCTTGGTCACTTTCCCCACCCAGCTTGCCTGTGTGGACTTGGAAACCTGTGGGGAGAGGCCAGGGATTGCCCTGTGCCGGACACTTATGGTTCCAGGAAACTTTACAGTGGATCCACTGCAGGTCAAGGCTGAGCCCAATGGCCAAGTTGAAACATATCCAAAAAATACAGGAATACATCAGCTAGAGAGAGGAGGGGGAAGGGTTGGAAAAGTTAGAAACAACAGAGAGAACACCAAGTTCCAATGAAAAGGAGGAGGAAGGGGAAAAGTGCTCCATGACAGATATCCCTGTAGCCCATGAAACACTAACATTATACCATGCACTTGAAAGACTGAAACTACACTCATAAAATACATCTCTCTCAAATTAAAGTTGATAAGCTATTTATGCCATTGTGTTAGATATGTCTGTTAGATGATAGAGGATGAGAGCAAGCATGGAAGCTGCCATACAGTTTGGATGCTGGTGCTGTCTTATTTGTCCACCCTTCCACCTCTACTCCCCTTTAACAGTGCCTGTGTGACACAGTAGGTTATGGGACTGGAAAGCTCAGGTTGAATCTTGAATACTATACATAAAAGTCCACACTTGAGGCACCTGAATAGGGAACAGTTGGAAGATTTGTCCAATCTCTCACCCTTATAATTTTGAAGGTCAATGATTTGGCACAAAATCCACGGCACAAAGAAGTTGAAGCAAAAGTGAGTGTAGCCCTTCACGCAAAACCAAAGTGCATCTGTTCTAGCTCAGAAAGGAGAAATACTGAGATTAGGGTTATTACACTTGTCTTGGCAATTTTGGATGATCTCAAGCAACACCAGTTCCGTGTAAAAATAAAGCACAATATCAAACAAGGTAGGAGAAAGAAGAGGCCAGGGAGGCTTTACCCCTCTGTCAGGGCAGAAGAGTTATTAAATCAGCATTTGTAAGGCGATTTTGTATCTTTGTGTTTAAGGCAACTTCATTCAACCCCTCCTCCCCGCCAAGTGTCTCTAAATGCAGAAGTACAGAGAGCACAAAAGCAAAAACTAGGAAAACTATTTAGAGGACAGAATTCACACCAGAAGACAGTGAAGAGGCTTTTAGAAGTCATGACATGGCTTGTTACATTAAGGTTGTATTACTTGCTGATTGCCACGTCAAAGAAGAAGGAAATGGTTGAATAACCTGTCCAATGCACCCTGCCTTGAACAGTGGCTTGGCTGCTTTGGCAGAAGAGTCTGTCCTCTGGTCCTGTTTTTGCATCACCACTTCTGCTATAGCCAAATAAGAAAAGGGTCTTTATTTTTTGCATCAAACTTGTGTGGCTACTTTCCTTTAGCAATTAGAAATCCATTCTAAAGAAATTAATTTGAAATGCTTTTGCATGTCTGGGAGCATGTACCAGTAATAAACTGGGAGGATGTATCAGGAAATGGCATAAAGTATCAGTAGGGATTACAGTGTTCTAAGATGTATAAAGTGGAACAAATATTTAAGAGAGGAAGGCATAAGAAGAAGGTTTACCAGTAAGGATTAGATTAATTGCTGTAGGGTCAGTTTCCCCAGGATAGGATTTTAAACATTAAGATTCATTGTTTCAGAACACATATGATAAGGGGAGGAAAAACCAAATAAAACAAACCACCACAGAAATTCAACTGGATAACAATAAATCTGGGATTCAGGCACTAGAGAAATTTGTAGAAAGAGATTGCTGGGGACCTGAAGACCTGAACTGAAGACTGCAGATTATATATCACAGAGCATGGTGTCTCAGTTCATATGTGGACAGAAGGCAGTAAAAACTTTGTAGTAACTTCACCTCAATACATCAGTTTTTCACTTCTGAAGCCTCTAATCATTTGATGCCACTGTGGAAGCCAAAGAAACTCAAGTCATATACAGGCAAAGTAATCACTGCTGTGTTGTCTTCTTGATAGTGATGGAGTCCTCACTTCAGATATACATGCAAGGATGGTTTGAAATTACACTATCCCAAAGCACCAATAAGCTCCTCTTTTGTATTGCATAGTGCATTTTGGCACAGTTTATTCCACAACAGTGTGACTTAAATTCTTTTGCAATTCTAATGCAGTTATTAATGCAGCAGTTGACCAGAAAAATACCTACAAGTAGTCTAGAAAACAGCAAGGAGACAATTAGTCTGAATTGCTACCAAGAGAAAAACACTAGAAACAATCTTTTGTAAAATTCTCTTTCTTAGAGGCTGTGCACATTTAGACTACAAACCCAATTATGGAAAAATACTGCACAATACTTACAGTGAAATTTCCAAGCATGGGAAATTCTTTGCTGATATTTTACTACACGGTTTTTTTTCTTTGTTTTGTTTTTAACCTACTGAATTAGTTAATGCACTGAAGTATTTGATACTGCAGAAGAATTTTCCAACTTAAACAGCTTGCTCAGCCAAACTAAAATCAGAAGAGCTAAGCTTTAATGAATTATGGCAACAGTTTAGAGACAATGTGCAAATAAAATCTTTTTCCCCTTTCCCTACATTCAATTGCTACCAGAAATTATGTGGAATGTTCTGGTGAGAGAGGCAATAAAGAAAAATTCAACTCAAGGATGATCAACATGCTACCAAGAAAAATCTCCCACCGATTTCAACAGGCTTTAAGTAACTTAAAAGTATTTTCTTCCTCTCTGCCCCTCTGTTCCTTGCTGTTTCCACACGTCTTACCCTGATGCCATAACAGCAGCTGGTGTTACAGCAAACAGCAGAGTGCCTCTTTCCTGTACTCTGCTCTCCCCTCTCACTTCAACAAAATTCACCTTCATTGCAACTAAGCAGTGAGAGATCTCACATACCTAAACTGAATGTAGCTTTCACTCCACTCGCCAGAGGTTGGCTTTACCCTCCAGCTGGCTCTCAGAGCAGCTTTGCTGTTCCAACAAAACATTTTAATAAGGTCCACTATCTACAACATCTAGGTGTTAAACATCACTCTTTAGATGGGTCATTTAGTGATGTTCCTGAAGAAAATGGCCTTTTTAAAAACTTTTTGTTGATCATCCCTAAGACTGCACTTTCCTTCTTATCAGAAGGAATAAAATGAAAGTTTTGCAAAAACACTCAAGAGCAGCATTTGCCAAGAACAACCAAATTCTGGTTAAGGTGTGTGCTGGTTTGAAAGCAAAACCAGTGAGACTCCCAGTCAGAGATACAATTTAATAGAAGAAGAAGGAAAAAAAAAGGTGAAATAAACAGAATGATACAACCTAACACCCTGTTGGTCAGGGTGTTTGAAGCAGTCCGGGAATCCTCCTGGAGCAGCAGATGTGGTTCCGCTGGAGCAGAGATGATCCAAAGCAGTGATCCCTGTAGAAACGTCTGGTAGCTCGTCTCCTCTGAGAGTTCAGTGGATAGAAGCTGCCAGTGGGGTCTCAAACCCTGGATTATATCCAGGTGGGAATGCTTGGCTCCTCCCCCTGGGCAGAGCATCTCACAATAGCATGATTTATCTTATCAGTCATGCAAATGGATCCTTGATGGCCCATAAACAGAGATAACGTCTTCCGGGAAGGCGTTGTTGGGCTCGTTAACAGAAGATAAGGAGAGCAGTGCCCCACCTTGGCTCCAACGGCTCATGGGGATAGAATACATACCCTGGGTACAATTTTACATTGTAACCTAAGACAAGGTGCTTGCAAACACTACAGATTACAAAACTTGTTTCAAGGTAGGTACTTCAGAGGTCCACAGGTTTTAAATGTTGCACAGCACTTATGAATGTGGGTTAGAAAACACACATGTAGAACATTGAGTATGATTTTTTTATTTATTTATTTTGAGAAAGGCCCAATGTGTGCCTCTCCATCAGTTTTTTCAACAAGGGATGAAGATTCAGCAGGGCTGGCATCAGCCCAGCAAATGGAAAAGCCCCATTTCTTCATAAGAAGTAAAAAGGCAGGTTGATGCCAAAGGTTATGGTAGCAGATGATTATGTCAGGGCTTGGCTAGGGAGAGCAAAAAGCAGGTCTGTGCATGAAGACTGGTGTGATTTTTACCACTGTACAGGTCATGGGAAAGGCAAGTTAGGCTGGATAATTAAGACAGAAGAAGCAGAGGAACATCAACACATTTAAACTATTGGAAAGGAAGAGGAGGAATCAGCAATAAAATGCTGTAAGGTTTGAGTTTTTCCTGTTACTGAATTAAATGCCAGATGAAGACATTGACTAAACACACCAGTTGTGCAATTTCTACTCAAATCAATTACAAACCTCATCATAGTTACACAGGTGCAAAACTCTTTACAGATCATCTTGTATCATTGCTTAAGTGATTTACACATATCCACAAAGGGTCACAGCTGCTGATTTAAACCCATTTTACAATTAAACTCAAGTAATTTTTGTCTATATGGAGACATGGTGATTTTTTAAGTTTATTAAACTTCAGGTTCCCAAAGCTAATTTCAGGCAATAGGGTTATGTTTTCTCTCATTTGAACATTTTTAAACAATGACCATCTGAGCACATAGCTGAAATCAAGTATCCTCCACCACATCAAATTATGCTTAACTCTGCTATTTTAATATTCTTCCTTTCAGGAGGTATTGTATCATTAATTTCTAAAGCCATCATCAAAATATCTTAATACCAAGCTTAACAACGTGTTCAGCTGCTGGAGCACAAAATTGGAAAGACTGTTTAAGAGACCTGTTTATTCACTTCAAACCTGGACTGCTCTTCAAATGGCTTTCTAAACTAAGGTGTCTACTCCTGTTACTAAACACTCCTGAATTGCTGCTAATGAAGTTTGGTGAGAAGTATGAACCATGAGTCTCTACTTCTGATTAATAATTGATTTCCTGGATGTGTCCGTGTACAGTCTTTTCTGCAGGAATTTTGCTGCCATTCTTTCAGCAGTACTGACACATGGTAGCTCTGTTGAGGAATGAAGAGCTCTCATTTGACATTTTCCTGTATGCAGCTCCACAGCTTTCAAGATTGTCTAGTTTGTACAACCATAATATGAACTCTGCATTTGGCATTATCCCCTGAATAATTCCATTATTAAGGAAGCTTGGAAATGAAAGACTTCTTTCTTTCCTTAAGGCATTTGGCCATTATTTTACATGCTCAGAATAGGAAACTGATTTTCTATACACAAAATGGTTCATAATCACTATGCAAAGTCAACTCCTCAGTCACTAATGTGGACATTTTTGCAGGGTTTTGTGTTCAAAGAATGCACCACCACACACCGTGGAACAAATCAAACCAAATTACCTTGAAACAAATCAAAGAACACAAGAGGCTAGGGGGGAACCTGACAGAGGAAGTAAAAATAATAATAAAAAAAAAGATAAAAGAGAGAAATGGGAAATGTCCTTCCCTATCAAGCTATTAGTGTGGGTTGAATGCAGTTTCCAGTAGGCACATTTTGCATCTCCTCTAGAGAAATGTACTTTCCATTGCTGTCATGGCAGTATAGTACCAAACCCACTGAATCCTTCCATCTGCCTATAGGAGTCGCTTCATTCCCATCTGTGTGCATTTCCTTGATAGATTTTATCATAAGAATATTAAGCCTTATTTCAATTCAAACAATATATTCACAGAAACATTAATAAAAGCTTTTACTAGAACTGTGCTTTTGCTGCCATTAAATTTCATTGCCCGAGCTCTGAGATATTCAAGAGTACAGCCTTTTGAACAGTTTGAAAATGAATAGGCAACAATATCATTTGTTACCAATGACAAAGAAACACTTTACCATTAGTCAGCATTCAAATAAATCACATTGTCTGGGCTTGTCTATGCTCAAAAAATTGTCTGATCTAACTCTGACAGTACAGTCAGAATGATATAACCTCCTTGTTGCAAGTAAAAGTTATAGCACTGAAATTTCAAGTAAACACCATATAACCTTACCCACACCATGATCTGCAATAATTTTTATATAAATCAGATTCCAAATCAAGGAAAGTTATCATTGGTAGTAAATTATACATTAAAAAAAAAAAAAAAACCAAAACAGCTCTGATATACACTTTTTTTTTTTTTCACAGCTAATATGAATCATCGGTCCTTTTTGGCTCCTTAACGGTCAGAAAGGAAAGAAAATACAGAGGTATTCTCTCAGCATACAACACTGCCATTTGAAACAGCTCCTCTGCTGCATCGTTAAGCCTGAACTGCTGTTACCAAAAACAGGATGCCAACTGAGAGAACAGAAATACAGAAAAGTAGACCAGGACTGAGCCTGTTGTAAAATCAGCAAGTACCTTTTGGAAAACACTTGATAGCTGCAAATTTCTGCTTGCATTTGCTCTGCATTCATGAGCCAATTAAAAAAAAAAATCCTTCACTTGAAATGCCAGTTGGTCAGCTCATTAAAAAAGCCTCACTGACAACACTAGAAAAGGGGCAAATGTCTAACGTAGTCTATCTTAAAAGTATTATTGGCCTATTTAAACAAGAATAAGAAAGAATAGTGTTTAGAAAAGCAGCAACAAAAAAAACAACAACCAACACGAACAAAAAAAAAAAATCCCTACCTAACAAAAATTTAGCCTTTTAAAAGCCAGATTCAGCAAAACTGAACCTCAAAATCTTCCAGAACTTTTCCTAAGCCTCATTCTGTGGCTGTGTGGAATCCTTTAGGAGCAACAGCGTATCAAAGTGCTCAGATCAAAACATATATACACACCTGACAATACAGTTACTCTGCTTTCAAATACAGTGACCAAGTCACACCCCTTGGCTAATGCAGGGATTGAGGAGAAATAGTTACCTTCTCTAAGGAATGTTGAACAGAGCTTTCCACTAAAGGAACAACTTCAATGGAGGGCTACATCCAGCTCTGGCGTCTCCAGCACAGCAGTGCCATGAACCTGTTAGAATGAGTCCAGAGGCCCATGAAAATTATCAGAGGGCTGGAACTCCTCTCCTATGGAGAGAGCTAAGAGAGTTGGGGCTTTTCAGCCTGGAGGAAAGGAGTCTCCAGGGAGACCTCAGAGCACCTTCCTGTACCTAAAGGGGCGCTAGAAGAGAGCTGGAGAGTGCCTTTTTACAAAGCAACTAGTGACAGGACAAGGGGGAATTGCTTTAAATTGAGAGGAAGTAGGTCTAGATTGGATGTTAGGAAGAAATTTTTTATTGTGAGTGTGGTGAGCCACTGGAACATGTTGCCCAGAAAAGGCCCAAAAAAGCCAAGGTGTCCATTTGCTGGTTGCTGTGCCTGACTGAGGTAGTAGGATTATCATCCCTGGAGATATTTTAAAGAAAGACTGGATCTGGCTCTTAGTGTCATGGTCGAGTTGACATGGTGGTTTGTGGCCACAGGTTGGAAGAGACCTCGAGGTCGAGTCCAACCTAATTGATGCACTGATGGATCCTGTAAAAGTGCTCCCAGCTGAGGCAAGAGGCACAGGCAGGGCTCTCCCTGATCCTGCCCCGCCCTCTCAACTGCATGAGGGCGAACCTCTGCCACATCTCTCAGAGCCAGCCAACGCAGTTTCCACCATGACAAATAAACATTCCGGCCACACGCTCGGGGGCGCGCCGCGCCCCCGCATCGCGGACTACAACTCCCGGCTTGCTCTGCGCCACCCCAGAGCAGGCCGGGAGTGGCACCACCCGCTGGCCCACACGCACCGCAGCGCCCTGGCACGGCGCCGGGGGCATCCACGTGACTCATCCGCCGCGCTCCAATTGGTCCAAACTGCTGCCAGTCAACTGCCCCAACGGCTGGAAACGGGCGCGACGTTACCATGCGCGCGGGGCCGTACTGCTCCGATTGGCTGCTCGGGGATGACCCGCCCCTTTTAAATACCTGTCGCTCCGTGACAGGCCGTCACCGGAGTTCCTGTTAGGAGGGCGCTACCGGAGGGGATCGGTTCCGCCCCCTCGCCTTCTCCTGGGAGCCCCGCCCTCCCCCGGTAGCTCCTCCCGCTCCGGAGGGGCGGCAATGTCAAACGGCCCGCTCCGGAGGGAGGGAGGAAAGGAGACGCGATCCGCCCGTTTGCCTCCGGCCTGGATCCCGTCCGCAGCCCCCTCCTGTCAGGGCTCCCCTCCCCGCCCCGGCGCTGCCCCTCGGAGCCGCGTGCGCGCCCCGGGCCGTCTAGAGCCTCGTCCCTCCGGCTCCTTGGCCCCGCCCCCGTCCTGTCGATGGCCCCGCCCCCCGGGCTCGCCCGCGCCGCGCCGTGCCTCCTCCCGCCCCGGGGGACGGTGACGGCGGGAGGAGGAGGCAGCGGCAGAGCCCGGGTGCGCCAGGAGGCGGCGGGGAGTCAGCGAGGAGCGCCGAGTAAGAACGGGCGGGCTCCGCCCCGCCCCTTGCCGAGCTCCCCGCCTCCTGCCCTTCCTCCCTCCTCTCCTCCCCTCCTCCGCCTCCTCCTCCCCGCACGCGCCGGGCGGAGGGAGAGGCTGCGAGGGAGCCCCGGGTACAACATGGCGGAGCACTCGGCCCCCGACCACAAGCACAGACCCGCCGCCAACTCCGCGGCGCCGCTCCACAACCGCGCCGGAGCGGGCGGCGGCTTGTCGGGGGGCCTGTCGCAGCCGGCGGGCTGGCAGTCCCTGCTCTCCTTCACCATCCTCTTCCTGGCCTGGCTGGCAGGATTCAGCTCCCGGCTCTTCGCCGTCATCCGCTTCGAGAGCATCATCCACGAGTTCGACCCCTGGTCAGTCGCCGCCGCCGCCGGGCGGGACGGGGAGGCGGGAAAGAACCGCGCCATGAGCCGCGGCGAGGGGGACCCGCGGGTTCCCTCCGCTGTGGCCGCGGGGACGGCGGGAGGGCCCCGCCGCCCGCCCCCCGCTCCGCCACTCTGCGAAGTTGCGCCCCTGCCTGTTCCCCGGAGGGAGCCGGCAGCCGCGGCCGCCCCGGGAGCCGAGGAGGGAGGCAAGAAGAGAGAGAGAGAGAGAGAGAGAGAGAGGGAGGCGGTGCGGACGGGACACGCTGTGGCAGGTCGGAGGGAGCGAGAGGGGTCGTCACCGCGGCGCGGGAGAAGGGAAGCGCCGGGAGTGAGCGGCGGTGCCGGTCGCCGGGGTGTCCCCTGCGGCGGAGACCTCGGGAGCGGGGGCGGCGGCAGTTCCCCCATCCCTTGGAGTTGCGGCAGGACTCTCCGAGGGGCATGGGGAAAGTTGTGGCGCTGGCAGGGAATCGGGAGTCGGGCAGGAGTCAGGGGCTGGTAGCGAAACAGTTGTGCCAGGCGTGACCCGCGCCCCGGTCCGGGTCCCGCTGTCGCGCCGCTGGTCCCGTGTGCGCGGTGCGGCTTCCCGAAGTGGTCTCTGCTAGAGTCCTTGCCGGCCGGGGAGGGAGCAGGGTGAGGAATGTACTGCAGGAAGTAATCTTCATAAAAGTGACTTGAGGGATTACAGCGAAATGGTTGACATTGATTTACTGCCAGGTGTTTCGAAGGTGCGTTTCTGAGCCCAAGGACTTTTGCTGTTTCCCACACATCTTGATTTTTCCAAAGATTGCTTTCCCTCCTATAGAAGCCGTCTGTTCTTTTTCCCTCTTGGAGGGGACCGAAACCATTTTATGCATGAGATCAAGAAATGCTGCGCTCGTTCCTTGCAGCAAGGCGAAGTGAAAGATGACAAGACTTGTGGGGCAGGGTTGTTGTAGTGCTAAAACGTGGCAATGAATTTTTATGCTACTGGTTACTTCATCCTGGGAATCCGTGAGATTTTTAGAACTTTAGGTAGGGAAAGTGGCAGATGATTTTAGATTAGTGAATTGTCAGATTTTAATTTAAAATATTACGTCTTGGGTCTCACTGTTAATTACACGAAGGAAAGAGATGCTTCGTTTTGAAATGCGCACTAGATATTCTGTGCTAAATTTCGTCTAAAATTGTTGCTGAAATTGTATTTCTCTGCGAAGCATGCACTCCACTTTGATACTTTCAAAAGCACAACTTCCTCTTTTCTAGTTGGCTTTTCCCCCCTCACTTCTCCCCCCCCCCCACCCGCAAATGTAATCCATTCACAAATCATGGCTCAGGATAGAGAACAAGGAATTGCTTTGTTTTTAAATGCTGTGTGAAGTAATAAACCTTTGTGATGTGAAAGCCAAGTATCTCAAAATATCTTCAAAATGTCAAGTAATTACCCATGATTTAAGTGGTTTTTTGCAAACACAAATGAATGGAAGAAGTGCAGACTTCCAATTAATAAAGTTAAGAATGAGGGGGAGCATAGTTTAAATACATCTGCAGTGAGACTATGAACCCGAGGTTGTATCCTGTGGAGTAGTTCTCTTCTCATCTAAATTTAAGCATAAAGGTTTTCCTTTCTATTATGGAGGAAACTTTTAAGCATGCAACCTACTTTTTGTGTAAATTTTATCTGATTTTTATAATCAAGACTCATCCTTGTTGGATAAACAAAAATTTTACAGTGCTGAGTTGCGTAACTTGTTACTAAACCCTGAAGGACACTAAAATGGTGCTGTGGGAGTTAAGTTCATAGTAATGATCTAGTTGTAAAGATAAACTCCTGTTTAAAGCAATGTGTAAATTGATGCAAAGTCATCTTCCTGAGTACACAAACAGAAGGCATTGCTGCCTGTGCTGCTGGATGTACCCTTGTTAATTAGGGAATAGATGAAGTTGACAAAACTCATTGATTTTAATGCAGGTCTGTGAGAAGCAGTTGAAATGTCAAGAATCACGCCAGTGTCGTGTTGCTGCATGCCAGAAATGGTAGAGGCAAATGCACTTAAGTTAATTAGTAGGACAGAGAACCTAAAATGGTAGAAACTGAGTGAAAACAAAGGGCTTTCTCTATTGCAGCAGCAAAATTGTTGGAAAGAGTAAAAAATGATGTTGCTCTCTTAAACAGTGTGGAGTAGCTAGGTAGGAATGGTTTTTCATAGTTGCAAGGGTCTTACAAGTCTGAATGTAATATGGGAAAGGAGCTTATGAAAAGACTAGCAGCAGTGCTCTATTTCTGATTTTTTAACCACTTCTTCAGCAGCTTCTCCAGGTAAACTGGATTTTTTTTTCCAGGACTGTAGACTTTGCTGTGGAACAGTTTGATATTTTTTCTCAAATCTTTTGACTTTTCCTGTCAAGCTTGCATAGGATATCTGGCAGTGTGTTGTAAAGTCAGTTACCTATTCTCTAGTATTTGTTCTGTGCTCCAGAGAGGAAACTGAGGTATATCTGATAAAATGAGGAGCATCAGGCAAATCATGTATTCTTTTGAATGGAAACATATTGTTGCCTCTAAGGTGTAGAAAGCTTTCCCATTTACTTAGGAATCTAGTTGCTTGGTATGGACATATGAAACCATCAAGGATGGGAAGAAAGGCAGAATTGCCTTGGGTTTTCTACATATTAATTGAATCAAATACCACTCTTTTTTTTTTTTTTTTTTCCTAACATCCCTTTTGAGCTGCCTTTCTGACAGTAAAATTAGGCTTTGATTTGGCGTAGAAGGGAGATTTGCTGCTTTTGTCAAGTTAGCCTCTGAGACTCACTTGTGGTGGCAGTTCTTCCAGAAGTGACCCAAATGTAGTACAATAGGCCAAGGCTGTAGAGAGAGGGTGGTGTTTGGTTTTTGATCTCCACTGAAATACAATGCCTGTGCAAGGTAAAACCAAACTGGTATTTTGAGGTCACCATGCTGTTGCTTAAGAACTTGTGACCTGTACACTATGACTAGGTTTACTGGGTTTGTTTTGTTGTGTTTTTTTTCACACTGACTACCTATTTTGTGCAGTATTTTCACTTTTTAATTTATTTCTCACATCATGTTTACTTTCCATACTTGAGCTGGTCCAGAGACTTTGAGAAATGTGTGTACTTCTTGGCAGCGTCTAGGTCAGGTGAAGCACTGACATACATGAAGTCAGGCAGCACTGACATTAAGATGTGCCATTGACAGGCCTCCAGCATTTAATTCCAGGATTTCATTCTAAGGCCAAGAACTTGAAACATGAATAGTGATGATACATTGGAATGGACAGATTTCTCATCTGAAATTTGGTTCATCTGTTAGCTGGTTTGGTAGCTGGGTGGACCAAGAGCTTAATTTTGGTGCTGTGTACCCACAAGTGCAGAGTGAAAGCTGCACATGAAAGTACAACAGCAGATTTAACTGAGTTGTCAAGTGAAAGCATTTTTACTGTCAGATGTTGCCTTAAATGCCAACCTGGCTGTAGAACCAAGGCTGCCAAAATCATAGAGCCCTTGAACAGGGGCTACATTCTATGCACTGTTTTTCTAAATACAGCTCCAGCATGTCCATATGCTATTTCTTTTGGCTGCTTGTATCATATATATATGTGTGTATGTATATATATGTATAAAAAATAATCTGTATGTGTGCATATGTATACATGTAAGACATGTGTATATATATCTAGCAAGACTGTTGCATTCTGATACTTCTACCAAGTGAAATGATAACAACTTTTGGTGCATCAGTAGTCTTCAGGGAGTACTGTCAAAATAGTACATTCATTCTGTTTGTACAGTTCTTACCATTAAGCCACACGTGTGAGAACTGTATCTGAATCATTAATCATATCCCATGACATGAGATCAAACTTTTCTTTCCCCTGAGAATTTTAACATCTTGCTAAAAGCCAGATTAATACCAGTTACCTTAGTGAAAGCTTTCTTAGGCTAGAATACCAAAGCTCATACATATGAACATGGGACCCTCTCCATACCAGTTTGCACATGCAGGATGGTGCACTAGTGTGGGCTTTGTCAGTTCCATTTGCCTACCTTCTCCTGCTTGGAATTTTGTCTTCTACATCCCTGCCAGCTCTTGGTACTGAAGAGAACTACCAAGCAATCTCATATATGTTTTTGGCTCTTCCAAACCAGCAGCATTGATTGCTTAAACCACCGACTTTTTACCTGCCATTAGGGGTGACCATTGTTTATTGTACCTCACTCTGAGGTAACATAATTGTCCTGGTAGGAAATATGGATTATAAATATAATAGCAATCCACTTTCTCGTGACTGATACCATAATCTAGTGTTAGTGGGGTCTGGTGAATGGGGATGAACTGGTGAAAATAAATTTAAGGTCAGTGTCATTGCTTGAGTTTCAGAGGCAGGCAGGTTAAAGGAAGTTAAGATTTTATCTCAGGCACTGTCAAATATACAGGTTTTGCCACCTTCAAATCATGTTTGCCAGATGGATCCTTGAGCTGTTATAAACTTGTTTAATTAATGAAAACGTAATTTAGCATCTATAAATATGACATGAAACTTTCCTTAAAAGTTAAATTATGACAGAAGTGAAGATGAAAAGTGGTGTATGGAATTGATCAATTGCTGGAGGTTGTGGGTTTGTGTTGTAGTTACCTGATCTGATAGCTGACTTCTGGAATAGTTCTCCATTGTCGCGCACTGTGCACTCCTATTTTTTTTCTTCTTGCTTGCTATAAAGCAGTCATAGTAAATTCAGTGAGGTAAATTGTTAAAATACTGTAACATTTTAGTTCCCTGAGCTGGTTTGCCACCAGTTTTTATATTACAGTTAATCTCTTATTTTTTGAGGAAGAGTATGAACATCAGGAGGGAATGTAAATAGTGACTGATGTTAGAGGATAAAATGGGATTGAGTGACAGAGGGAAGGTGTATATGGATAAAACCAGGGCACGTTAAGGCACTGGAGCAACAGGTGATGAAAGAAGAGGTGAATAAGAGCATGTTAAGTTGGTGTTCATAAGGAGAGGGGAAAAGATTGTGTAAAGAGGATAATGTCGATAATATCAATTACCAGTGCCCACCTAGGTAATTCATCTGGCCACTGCTTCCCTGCTAGTGCCTCTTGCTGGGAAAATAGGCAGCAGACTGTGCACTAAATGTGTTCTTGAGAGTTGACAGCCACCTTGGTCATCTAAGATGTTGCAAATTTCATGAGATTCATATTAAAAACTTGTTGCATGTTCTTCATTCACAAGTGTTTTGATTTTGTGAAGTGAGAAGCACTCTATTTCTATTTTACTGAAATATCTTTTTCAAGATTATATTTACTGTTAAAATTTGAATGTTTTTTGTACTCTAGTAATACTAATAATTTTAACAGAATTTCAGGTAACTCAAACGCATTTCTGTCATTTTTATTATAGTAGGAAAAATATTCTAGCATACAGTCCAGCTCTGATTCAGTGGGGCCTGTGTGCTCATGAAAGAGATTTTTATGTGAGAATAGTCTTCCAGGCTTCACCACCGCACTACTACCTGTCCTCTAATGAGGAGAATCCAAACCAGGCATCTTTCTTGATTACTTCTATTGCAGTATGACATAGGTTGAGAAACTCTGTTAGCACAGGTTAGCCTGGCTTTTGGAGTTTCTCAGTTGTAAGGTATTGTTGAGCTACTTGGAGGGAGCTGTTTTGAAGCCAAGTAATTTTTTCTGTGAGGTTGATATGGTGGTAACAGTCAAGATGATGTGCACTTGACTGTGCTGGACTTCACTCACTACTGCTTGTGAAATTGCAAAAATAGATAAACATTAGAAATGTAATGGAAGGAGGATAATTTGGAAAAAGAACATTGGACAGAGTTGAAGGTGTAGCAGAAACTGCTTTGTGAGTGGGGAGACCTCAGGCTAGATTTGTTCAGTTGGAGTGATGCAGCTGAAAAGCAGTTCACTGTGTGGCTCCATAAAATAGCAGTCAAGCAAAAAGCAAATCCCTGCTCTGTATCTACTACTGTCTTCTACCGTCTTTACTTAGCACATAGTGCTTCTTTCCTCACCTGCACTACTTGTAATTGAGGTCAGCTTCTCATCAGATTTCATGTGGGTGCAGTAATGGCCTTATGCATGATAGGTAGGAGGGGCAGTGTTCATAAAACACATGCAGACTATGGTTGAGTGCAGACTCCCTACTGACTTATTTGGGAAAACATATGAGGTGAGATAGAATGCTTGCAAAGTGTTGACCCTTTTATTGATTTATGGATAGCAGAATGAAACATGAAAAGAAAAACATATCCAAATGTTTTATGGAGGCTGGGTCAACTGAACCATCAAGTTTAGCTTTTAATGCCATGATTTTTTTTTTTTAATGGTCTTCAGCAAACACTCACAAACACTTGAATAACTAGAGCAAATGCTAAAATTAACATACTTGAATGGACTTTTTTGGCAGATATTCTATTATTTGAACAGCTTAATATGTTTGGTTTTTAAAACAGAAATTTGATTTGATTACATAGGGTTAGAGTGGTTTATAAAGGTTGGCTTTTGCTTCTTATCGTAACTCTCTCTAATAGTCTCTAGTTTTGGCAGCCTGTAATCCTAATACTCCTGTTTTTGAATCTGTCTCATGTTGAACTGGTGGGGGAAGGGGAGAATAAAAATTTTGGCTAGTATAGTTAGCAAGAAAATTCAAAATCCTGTAGGAACTAATAGGTTTTAAGTGGATTGCGGGTACCCTAAGTTTGGGGAGGTGTCTCTGCTGTTCCACAAGCATCTCCTCTAATTTAGTCAGGTTATTTTCCATTTAATGTCAACTGTGCATGTATTGCAGAGTTTCCTCCTGAATTTTTGAAAATTCCATTCTTGCAAGCTCTTTGAGGTACATTTGTACTGACATTTAGGGCTACTCCTGAGGGCTTCTTTCTACTTAGGAAAGCCATTAAAGCTGCTACTTTTTGGGCCTGTGGAGCCTGCACTCTGTAGCAGGATGTGTGACAATGTTTTATTATTATTAACTCCTTTAGCAAAACTTCTTGGAGCCATCAGTCTTACTACTTGCCTGGAGAAAAAAAGTGAACTTAGGACATGCATTGCTGTAGTCTTTTTATAGTATGTCCAGCACATAGGCTTCATTTCCGGCCCCATAGCTGAGCAAAGTTTGTGGTCTTCATCTGCGCTGTTGCTGGGAATCAAACGGAGGTGTTTTTAATGTGGGTAGCTGCTAGGTCTGGGCTGGAGAGGTACCGTGAAATTGACCCTAATGCTGCACCACACCTTACATAAGTTGAAGCAGCCTGGGGAATGAATTTAAGGATATAGATACTAACAAAATAGATCAGCTTCTGTATTTCCCAACTTACTGCTGCTTTCCCAGGGTAAAAGCTCCTTTGGCATTTTAGAGAATTAAATACTTGCTATACTTCAAAAGTTCTTGCTATTATATGAGGCAATATTCCTGTGCTTTAGAAAAAGAAATGGTCTGTTTTAAACAAGGAATAACTGAGTGTTTGTACATGAGCACTTTGAGAGCAGGAAACAGTATTTAAAATGTCTATCTGCTATGGGGGACCCAAGTCCAGTATCAATTGTTACTTTTTCAGAGCCCATCTGACATAAATAACTGTAAATGATAATTTCTTCCGGGTGTTACAATGCTTATCATATAATTTCCTGTGGCAGTCCATTTATATTGGTTATATTAGTTTGTTAGGTAAAAGACCGTGGTCAAGTTCTCTTTACCTGATAATCCATGAGGAATTGCAGAACACCTTTTCAGAACTTGCCTCGCTTAAACAGACAAATTGTTTGGGGAACTACATTGCAATGGAGGAGATGAATTTGGCTTGATTATTGATTTTTGGTGATGTTCTTAGTGGGATAGCTGTTTTCCTCTAGGCTAGTTTACACAGTATTGTTTACATTTATTTAAAATAGTGGCTCACACTATGGATGGGCGCTCTGTATCCTGTTGATTTAATGTGGATTTTGCAGAAGGGAGAAATAACATGTAATTATGTAATTTTAAACTGTTCTAGCACATGTGACTGGGCAGCCTACATCTTTTGAGTTCTTGGCTTTATTTTTTTGGTCTCTGTATTCTCTTTTTGCAATTATTATGCTATAAATGATAGCCAACTTCTTTAAATTCAAGAAGTGTGATTTTGTTTATTTATATTCCTATCTTCACAATAGATTGATATGTTAAGAAAGTCTAGGCATGGGAAGTACCTCTTTGAGGATGCAGCTGATTCAGAGGAACACATTTACTAGAATATGTGTGTGCTATAGCCAGAGGATTTGAAAATAGAGTGATGCAGAAGCAAAACATAACAAAAAAAGCTTTCCTGTCCTGGGTACTTTTCTGTTTATCCAGCTTTACACACACACACATATATAGAGTCTATTGCATACATTGAACGTGCTAACCTCTTATCCTAAACTTAGCCCGAACAGCATTTGGAAGTTCAGTTAAATAACTTAGAATTTCATAAATATTTTTGAAACATTTATCTTGAAAAAGGCAACTTCATCTTCATGGCTGAAATATTTGATCATTTGGGTATTAAATGTCTTTAAAACGTCATTAGTTCTTTCTCAGGCAATCGATAAAATGCTTTAAAGTTGCAATTCTTCTAATTTAGAAAGTCAGCAAAACAAAATTGGCGATTTGGCATTGTATCGATGGTAACAATGACAGTAAATGGATGTTTCTTTGACTCACTGTTGTAGGATGAAAGTCATGAAAGCCAATGCAGTGTTTGAGTTCTCCAAGAAATTGTGTAATGTTACTGTGTTTTGACTGTTTTATCTTACTAAGGTGACTAGAATGATTTATCTATTGTCAGATGTCTGAAGTAACATTTGAAAACTATTGCATATGTTTCACAATTAATTTTACTCTGTAACAGTTTTAATCTTTCATTTGCCAAATAGAAAATGGATCTTGACACTGGAGAGACTACCTTAAACATTAGCAACAGTATCTTAATTTGTGATGTCTCAGGTCAGCAAGTAATGACAACTGTAATTATTCTCCATGGCTAAATAGAAGCCAAGGAATTTTCAGTGTTCTAATTTTGTCTTCCACCTTTACTTCACTAGCATTAGCCCAACCCTCCCACAGTAAAGCCCAGATTTTGCTAGGCACAAGCTTGGATGATATGTTTTGTGTGAAATATGTCATGCTTGTAACTGTTCCATCACTGAATTTCATTTTCTGGCTTTTGCTTTTGTAAGTCAACTTCAGGGTCCTTTTTTCTCTATGCTCCCTTTCTAGCTTCAACAAAACATTCTCAGCTATGCACATCATGGTTTTGCTTTGTGAGAGTGTGTTCCACACGGTGCCATCTGCTGTCTTCTTTCAGGGCTACCTTCAAGAAGAAAAAGCCACAGAATGGCGCATTTGTGGAGACTGAGTTGAGAGGGCATATGGTCTGGTGGGGATTGCAGCATGAAAGGTCCTGGAACAGACTGGCTTAATTCATATTTGGAGAGCATGGAGAGAGAAGATTTAGGATTATGTGACCTAAGAACTGTCCCTTGAGAACTTACACCAGGTCCTTCCCAACAACTCTCACATACCCCTGCAGTACACGACATTTCAACCCCACCTGAATTGAAACCGAACCTTTAGCTTTAGCATCGTCCTTTCCCCATTTTCCTGGGCAACCACACATTCATTTTATGTCACAGTGGGGCAGCAGCGAAAGGATGCACTTCAGTTTAATAAAATGGCTTTAGAAATGAAACTCATCCTTTTACTGTTCTAAGACAGAGGGGCTGTAGCTACCAAACTGTATATTCTAGTGGCTGATCAGAGAGGTGGTTTGCTTTTGAAAGGGCATGTTCCTGGACATAGGATAGAGGAGGCAATGGGGGGTGTAGTCTCTGAATATTTCTGTAATAGCATTTGTGACAGCTTCAAAGCATATGTGTGTAACAGCAAGCCTAGCTCATGGTAACAGTGTTCCCCCACCTTCACATTTTAAGGTCATTTCTGAGCAGTCATGGGATTTTACTAAAATGACAGAGGAGCGCAGTGAAATAGCTCAATATCTTATGGTAGAGTAAGACTGAGCAGTACTAGAAGTTCTGTCACGTAATGAGAAAATAAATATGTAACTTCAATTTCACATTGTCCATGGCAGGAATTTAATATTAATTATAAATACTGTCTTAAATGCTGAGCACTGCAGTCATCACAGTACACTTAATCTTTAGCAGTTCTGTGAGAATACCTAAAAAGCAAATAACATTTTGTTATTACACTTGTGTTTCCTGTGCATAGTCTTTAGAGAAACACTGGTAATCATTAAGTACAATTCTTAACAAGTTACATTAAACTCAGTGAAAACTTAGGGTTTCTTTTTAATTTAGACTTACTTGAAACAGTATGAAAGATATAGAAGTAATTGATAACTCACTTTAAATTCTGCTGGTCATACTTATTTGAGACTAAATCAGACACTGAAAGTACCTGAATGGAAAATATAGTTAGAAAGATAAACTCCCCTCTGTGTGTTATGAGGAAGGATGAAAGCCACTTTTGGTTTTCAGCTACTTTCCTGGTCTTTATTTTGTTGGTGACATCTATTCCCACATTAATTTGCTCCAGTGTGAGAGTAGACAGTCATTTTGCAAACAGCTGGAACTCTTTTTGCCCTTAGCTAGGGGCCATCATCCTTTCTGTTGGATTGTATTAATAGAGCATGTGTATACTTTTAATCTGCGTCAGAATAAAATCAGTTAAAATAGTTGAGGTTATAGAATCATTTAGGTTGAAAAAGAGCTCTTAGAACAATGGGTCCAGCCGTTAACCCAGCACTAGTATGTCCCATCTCTTTTAAGCACTTCAGGGGTTGGTGAGTCAACCTCTTCCTGGGCAGCCTGTTCCAATGCTTAACAACCCTTTCAGTGAAGAAGTTTTTCCAAATACCTAGTCTAAATCTCCTCTGGTGCAGCTTGACATTTCTTCTTGTCGTCTTACTTGTTACGAGTAAGAGGCTGGGAGAAGAGGCTGACCCCCACCTGGCTACAATCTCTTCTCAGGTTGTTGCAGAGAGTGGTAAGGTTCCCCATAAGCCTCTTTTTCTCCAGGCTGAACAAACCCAGCTCTTTCAGCTGCTCCTCACAGGACTTGTGCTCCAGCTTCACTGCCCTGCTCTGGACTTGCTCCAGAACCTCGATGTTCTTTTTTTGTCCCAAAACTGAACACAGGATTTGAGGTGTGGCCTCACCAGTGCTGAGCACAGGGGATCAGTCACTGCCCTGGTCCTGCTGGCCACGCTATTGCTGATACAGGCCAGGATGCCATTGGCCTTCTTGGCTACATGGGCACACCCTGGCTCATGTCCAGCTGCTGTTGAACCAGGTCCTTTTCCACCATTCAGCTTTCCAGCCACTCTTCTCCAAGCCTGCAGTGTTCAGTGGGGTTGTAGTGATCCAAGTGCAGGACCAAGCACTTCACCTTGTTGAACCTCATATCACTGGCCTTGGCCCATCATTCCAGCCTGTCCAGATCCCTCTGCAGAGCCTTCCTGCCATGCAGCAGATCAACACTCCCACCCAACATTTGCAAACTGACTGAGGGTGCACTCAATCCCTCATCCAGATAATTGATAAAGAAATTAAACAGGCCTGGCCCAAACACTGATCCCTGGGGAGCACCACTTGTGACCAGCTGCCACCTGGATGCAACTCCATTCACCATTCTTCAGGCTTGGCCATCCAGACAGTTGTTTTCCCAGCAAAGAGTGCATCTGTCCAAGCTATGAGCAGCCAATTTCTCCAAAATGCTGTGGGAATTGTGTCAAAGGCTGCAGTAAAATCTAGATAAACAACATCGACAGTCTTTCCCTCATCCACTGAGTGAGTCACCTTGTCACAGTAGGAGATCAGGTTGCTCAAGAGGTACCTGCTCCTCATAAACCCATCCCGACAGGGCCTCATGCCCTGGTTGTCCTGTCTGTGCTGTGTGATTGTGCTCAAGATGATCTGCTCCATAACCTTGCCTGGCACTAAGGTCAGGCTGACAGGCCTGGAGTTTCCTGGATGCTCCTTCACACCCTTCTCATAGGTGGGCATCACATTTGGTGGCTTTGGTCTGCCAGGATCTCTCTGGTTATCCAGGACTGCTGGGAAATAATTAAAAATGCCTTGGTGAACACTTCTGCCAGCTCCCTCAGTACCTTTGAGTGGACCCCATGCAGCTTCATGTGTGTTTGAGTGGTGCAGTAGGTTGCTGACCATTTCCCCACGGAGTATGGGGCCTCATCCAAGTCTTCCAGCTCAGGGAGCTGGGTACCCGAATAACAGCTGGTCATACTGTAAAAGACAGAAGCAAAGAAGTATTAGGTACTTCATCCTTTGCCACTGTTTCCTTCCACATCCAGCAAAACATGGAGGTTCTCCTTAGCCCTCCCTTTATTTATGTATTATGTATTTATAGAAGCTTTTTTTGTTGTCTTTTATGGTGTCTTTTGAGTGGTTTGTCTTTTTAGCTGTGATTCAAGCTTATTTGTCCGATTTGCGGACAGAAGCGGATTAGGAGCGCTTGTGCGCTCCTTTTAGCTGGCAAAGGTTAGTTGAAGGATAACTGCCACAGTTAAATTTGCATGTGTAATTTAGTACAAGGCATCCTAGAGCTGGGAATACCTTTTTTTTTTTTTGCCCTTGTGCCTTTGCACTTTGGGCTTTATTTTTATGCGTTTTTCTTTTCAGCTTTATTTGTTAAGGGCATAATTAGATCTGTCTCTAGGTTCCTGTAAACCCTGTGTGTATTGTTTGGTTTGTTCTGCAGGTAGTTCTATCTATATACTTACATACCCACACGTGAGAATTGTCTGATCAGTTCTACAGTCCTTGGGAATGCAATGTTTGTGTCTATTTATGCCAGGTTATTGAAGGGTTAAGCAGAATTTGACCAGAGATATTTGTTAGATAAAATTAGGTCTTTAACCTGGTGTTAATCACAGGACAGAAATTCTTCAAGTTAGACTGTATCTGTTTGGCTCTGATGATACTTTGTATTATCCACTCGGAAACAATTTTTATTTTCTCAGCAGTTTTTGTATTAAATATTCAGTAAGTCAGTATGGCAACAGATGGAGTTCAACAGGTGCACTGTGAGAGATCCAGATTCTTAGACTAAACATGATCTACCTACAGAGAGACCAGTGGAAAGAAAGCATAGTCAGAGAATTTAGGCAAGGGAGACCAACCTAGATGCAGGAGGAAGAATAGGAGATGCATTAAGAAGTGTACTGAAGAGCAAATATGTAATGATTTTGGATGAAAAACTACCTTGTTCTAACTTGCTATACTGACTTAGATGTGCAGCCACAACGCTGCAGGTACTTCTGATTCCTGTGAGCTAAAGAACCTTGCATTGCCATAGTTTGTACAGAGCAGTTTGGTATCTAGTGCCTGATTCTGGCTGGATTTACCCTTTGTCATGTTACAGAGAAGTTCAAGTAACAGACTCTTGACTATTGAGGCTTGTACAAAATAATTTCTGCTAAAGCTCTTCTACAGTGCTGTAACTGTTTAAATGTTCTGCCAGAAATAAAATTGTCACTGCTTAAATATCATTTGTGATGTGAGGGATCTGGAGCCTTTCTAAGGGTCCTGTTTACTTTTTACCATGTCTCATATTTCACAGGGTAGAAGCAGTCTGCCAGGCCATCTTGCATCCAAGACTGATTTCTTAAATTTCAACTTAATGGGAAGTGAAGTTGATTCAAATGAATTTTAGGTGTAGCTGGTACTTTCTCGATTGCCACGGCGTTGTAGCATATAGGTGATTTTATGATGTAGTAGAGATGAAGTATGTGCCACATACTTCCAAGTAGTTAAAACACAATTAAAGTACCTGCAATGAATAGTAAATTTCTTTTTTTTTACTCTGTATTTCATACTATTACAAAAATTAGTATTCACTTCTGCATACATACTAGATCTTGCTACAAGATAGCAGGTATTTTTGGGATCAGTTTAATAGGAGTCCACTGTAGTTATTTAGATGTTACTTTTCTACACTAGGAGATGGTGAGAAAAGTGGCTTGGGAGCTAGCCATCCTCTGTTCCCTGGTACTTCTTAGGAAACAGTCAGGTTCACCTCACTGAGTTTTAGTACCAGATTTTTTATAGAAAGGATATTTTACACTCAAAATATATTGTTCAGCTAATAGCCTTTTAATTCCTTCCTGCCAATCAGATCCTCATGTGTCAGCCTTTAACTTAAAAGACCTTGGACTTAAGCTGTCTCCATCATGTTTAAAACAAGTACAGCACAAATCTGATATGGAAAAACACCCTCATTTGAACATATTCTTGAATTTGGTGCAAAGCCTTCAGAGTTACAGCATGCAAGGCTTATTGTGCCACAGAGTGGTTCAAGAACACTCAGAAAGACACAAACATAGCACTATAAGGTTTTTTGAGTTTGTGGTAGTTAATACTGTATTGAGGAGAGAAATTATGCCTCTCAAGAAGCTGATGCTATCAAAAGGTACAGAACCAACATTGTCATCAATTTGGATGTCAGTTATAGTGTGATATCTGGGGTAAAGTGTATGTCCATAAAAAAGGAAACGAGCATTCAGTTTTTGCCTGTAAAAATTTCAAAGGATTCGGTTCCCATCTTGTCTTTGGAACCTCTTGGGAATTTTGACTGTCCCAAGAAAAATGTCATCATCACTTTCTTCGTAGGTCTAAAATGTTGTTGCATGTTATGAGTGGCAAAATTCACTGGCAAAGTATGCCTTTTAATATTGATAAAACCAATGCTTTTCATAAAAAATTGCCTTGAGATATGGAATAGTTCAAAAGCAAGACAGAGAAAAAGTAATAAAAAACTTAATAGGCATCAGGGGAAGTGTCTGAAGTTGTAGACAGATATACGCCCACTACAGTGGTGATGGGAAGCATATCGTGATTTCAGATGGTGGTATATTGTGTGAAAAATACAAATTGTGATCATGGAGTGCTCTCAAAAGCTCACAGTTTCACAGCAAAAATACTGGAGATGCCCTGGGTTCTCTGAAGAAGCTGAGTGACTGTATGCTCCTGGTAGGATTTTGTATCATTAAGCTACTGGCAGTATGCAGTTCCTGATTTTAGCACTTGCTAAGCGTAACATCTTATTGCAGGCAGGGAAAATGCCATGCCAAGTAGTGGCGGTAGGAAGGCTGTAATCCTTCTTAAACACATTGGGGAAATTCTGATATTCTTAATGGTAATTCTTAATGGTTATTCTATAAACGTTCTGGTATTCTTTGGGATTTCCATTGAGCTTAAGTTGAATGTTTGGCCTGATAAAAAGGGTGCCCTGCTGATTGTGTCATCCACTTTTTTTTCTGCCTTGGCTTTCTCCTGGTTTACCTTCAGGGATTATTCTGAAATACTACAAAAAGGAGGAGTTTTGTTTCTCAGCTGGATTCCAGGAACAGATATTTCTTTCTCCTTTGACTCAAAATTTCCGTCGTTTTTGAAGTTAGGTGGCCACATCACTGCAAAGCGTCCTGCCATTTTATTACATCATCATTCTTACTAATCTTAGTATAACAAGGGAGCCTTTGCCACATTTTCTGAGTGGGTGGGTTTGTCCAGAGTTATGAAATCTGAAATCAGAAGCAGGTCCATGACCAGCTTTGAGCCTGAGGAAACTCAGAATGCTGCCAATTCTTTTGTCAAAGGCTTGTGATTGACAGTCAGCTTGAAAGACATGTATTTCTCTTTTCAAATGGCCCTACTTGCATCAAAACCCTTGCAGATCATTTGAGCCTCTCTAAATGTAAGGTAGTTTCAGGAGCTATCACAAATACTTGGTATTATCTCAGAATGCTAAGAGTAATTACATATCCAGATATTTTGTTATAAAAGTATAAAGACTGAACAATCAAAAATCACATATTAATATCATCATCACATCATGATGATGATATTAAGCTCTGCATCAGTCAAAGCTTTTCTTTTTTCTTTCTGGTAGACTTGTCTTAATAATCATCTTTCAATCAAGTTTAGCAAGAACTGTGCAAACACTGTTCTGTGTCCCTTGTGAAAGATGGGGTAGAGTTCATGTGCTCATGACTCCCTGGATGTTTGCTGTCCAGTGAGGTACAGAAGCTTGGGTGTGCAAAGTGATAACAGCTTCCACATAAAACCATGTATCCAGAGAAATTCCAGAAAAAAAGTTTTGTATAAGGACTAAAATATATATAAATATGCTAATTAGAGACAAATCATACAGTATATGTAGTAGACTTAGGACCTAATAAAACCATTCCACTGACATGAATTTAAGTTAAAAAGAAAGGAATGTGAGATTCTTCTGATTTAAAATTGCCTGGTTGTTCCTCTGTTTTGCGGAGTTATGTCTGTTTTGGCTCAGGTAAACAGAGGACCACCCTCTGTAGAGGTAGAGCTTGATGTATATTTTCTCCAGTCTTACTGTGAGGTCTTAACACCTTAGGTTTGAGTTGTGGGCACTAGGAAAGGCTATGTCGTGAGTACTTTTTCCTGTAGGTATTGCTGCTCCAGAATTCTAATCTTGATTGTTTGAGAATGGCTTAAATGTCCATACATACTTATCAAGGTTATAAATGCAACACAAGTCAAAATTTTCCTGATGAGAAAGACTTCTGTAGTGCTTTGAATTCATTATGTGATTGATGGGGGCTACACTTCCATTTTAAAATCCTTATGCAGAACTCGTTGTGTTAATTGCTCATTTGCAGATACAGAGCTCAGAATGAGACTTGCAGGATGTTGTGCTTGTCTGTGGGCAAGCAGGTGTTTTAAAATTTAATTTGGATTACTGTATATGTATTTCTTTGTTTCAATGAAAGTTAGTGAAGTTTCTCATTAGATTTTCCATAAAGTGTTGCTGAATGTATTCTTCCTTTGGATGCAAAGAATATGTCGGATATGGAGTCAACCTGCAACTATCTTTTACAAGAATCTCAACTTGCCATCTCTAATTAGATTCTGTATGGCCAAATTGATTCTGCAATCTACATTTGCATTAAAAACTGACTCCTAGAATTACTCAGATAGCTTGTAATGTTCACAGTTTGTATCTTGTCATTTTTCTGAGTTTGCAGATGTGAAAATTTTGTGCATCTGCAGCTGAAGACTTTTAGAGCACAGAAGCCTTTATAATTGAAGGCTTAGAAAATTTTCAACAGATTCTGCTTGTAAGAAGATTACATATTCTCAGATGGCTGTAAAATGCTGGATAAAAAGTCTAGATGATGGGGCAATAATAGCATGAAATTGTTTGGGGTTTAGACAGTCACCGTTCCCACAAGAAGCAACACACTGATTTTGCACTCTCTTGGAATGCAGGGGTCAAATGAATTCCATTGCTGTCAGTGTAATTTGCCTTAAGTGTTGTTAAGATCTGGATGAAGTAACTGCACTGCCATATATGTGCTATTCTTTTCTATATGTTCTTATTTCTCAGTAGGCTGAATTTTATTTTAATACTCACCTTAAATAGTACTTTGACAAGGAAATACTAAACCTAGGAACGTCAAAGGTGTCTCTTTATAAATATAGCAGTAATTGTTGCTGTGAAGTGCTGGAGAATTCTGTAGCTCCTGGATAGAGAGTGATTGCTGTGACTAGCATTAAGTAATCATCCTACAGGATTGCCTTGTGTCATCAAAAAGGCAGTGCATAGCAAGGAATAAAAATCAAACCTAAGCATGAACAGATAGTTAAGATTATGTATTTACAGTGCATAATATGTAAGTGAAAACTTCACTGGCTTTGCTTTGCAAGTTGCCTAGTTAAACTTTCTAAATCAATGTTGCTACTGAAAAAGAGATTATGCCTCAATTTCAGTTATTTTGCTGTAGCTGCTTATACTCTGTTCCATATTAAAATACATGAAATGAGAACCGTATTTTTATTAACTTATCTCCAGTTGTCTACTGAACCAGCTGTAACGTAGGCATCTCCAACAGTGCCACAAAATTAATGTAGACAGAGCACTTAGGTGATCGTTAGATCATCCCCCCCAAAGGTTCAAACTACAATACCAGCCTAGTTTGGTGGTTGGGACTTTGAATTCTGAAGTGTACAAAGACTTAGGATTGTTTATTCCTTTAAAGTTTAGCTTGGAGAAAGAAATAGTTCAAACTACAGACATGACAGAAAGAGGCAAGGAGAACAGCAGAGCATCACTTTTCCTCCTAGAACGTCAACTAAAATAAGTCAACACTTCCTGGTGTCAGGCCCTTAGCTGAATATTAACAAGTGTGTGTTTTCTTCTTGGCATGGACTGAGAACTTGAATATTTAACTCAGTTTTTCTAGCTAAGTATTTAATTAACATGTGCTTCACATCATTTTGTTCTTTATTCTTCTCGGGTCGGTTTCAAATCGACTCAAATTGCCTCAAGGAGGTGAGGGAGAATGAGAGGGAATCTTGGGAAATGGGTAATCTGTTTCCATACCTCAAGATCGGATGAATGTGAAGGTTGAGGGTGGCAGAAAAGGGATCCTGTCCTTTGCTCTGGTTCTGTCACATCATGCTGCATACTGTCTAGTCAGTGCGACCAGCAGTGTACTTCAGTTCCAGTGTCTCCTTGGGTAAGATGGAGTTGGTCAGAAGGAGAGCTGGATAAATACCCTAAATATCACCTCTTCTTGCTGCTGCTGCTGCAAGTGGAAGAACTGGGGCAGGCAGTGACCCCCAGATCTGATGTGCAATCCCTTCGCAGCACTGGCTGTTCTTGACTCCATTTTGATTCCTCCCTCAGCTGCAGCCCCTGTATCTCCCAGATGCAGGTGTAGGCAAAGGTGTCAGTTTTTCTAGTGTTTTCCAGGGCTGTTTTACACCCCTGTAAAACCTATAGATAGTTGCTGGTACTTTGATAGCATTGCAGTAGAAACACAATACCACTGTGCTGCATTTTAAGCACAGTTTGAAGAGTACCAAGATCCTAAGAAGGTGTGACTGGTTTGTGAAGCCTTCTGTTTGTTAGCAGCGCTCTCCATTCTAGCTTAAAGGGAAACAGTTTAACAAGGTTCAGGCTTGTCTCTAGAAGAGAAAAGTGCAGTGGAGGGCTAAGTGGTATCAGAGCATAATACTGCCATCATCATATGATTGCCAAACTATACTTTTGTCTGGTGCACTACCCATTGCTGCCAGTTTGTCCATGCCTGAAGCTGGCTCTGATATCCAACATCACAGCAACCTTTTCCTGATGTGTGCACATATTTATGTTGACATTTTAACTTATTTTTGTTTGCAGGTAACCTAGTGGGAGGTGAAGTGGGCATTTTTTTTAAGTCAAAGGGAGGTGGCAAATTAAGCTTCTAAATTTTTTGTAGGGTTTTTTTTGTGTCTAGAAGGTTGTTTCTTATTGTCACTTACAGGTCTTCTCACAGGGACAAATGAATGTACCTATAGTATTGTCAGTAATTTCTGCTGTAAAGATATGCCCAACTGTCACTGCATGCTTTCATTTGTGGCAAAAGAATCACTTTTTGAAAGAAGTGCTAATAGATTTGTGTCTGTCTAAGAGTATATTAGGAGGGAAGATTAAATTCTTACCTCTGAAGTGGTAGAAGTAAAATGCTGTTACGTTGCATTTCAATTTTGAGTGGTAATTCATTCTTATTAAAGACTTAATGGGATGCTGCCAAAGCTCAAGACAATTGTTCACATCCTTCTGAAGTCAGTTATGAAGCTTTACTATTTGGAAACATGAGGAGAATGTCAATATGTGTTCTTCTTGCTTGTTTCATTTGTTTAACTAATCTTTTGATGCTGCAAAAGTAAACATTAGTCATACTTTTGTAGCCTTTGTGTGTTTGAGTCATGATTTAAAAACCCGAAAGTAATCCATGCTAGTAAACATCTTTCTTGTTCCCCTTTTTAAGTTCTAGGATAACAATATTGGCTGGGTTTTCAGTGTTTTCAGTCCAGTCTGTAGCTGGGCAGATTTTCTGTGTCCTGTGCAATATGAAACTCCTGATTTGTTACATACCATACTGCAGGCACCTGGCACTAAACAAATTAACAGCAGACCTTGCTGTACTAAGATAAGAGCCTAATTTTACAGGTACAGCATTTCAGAAATCACATTAGAGTTGACAGTTCAGAACTGGAGAATTAATTAATATTTAGGAATCTAGTTAAATGGGAATAGTTGTAGGCTTATTAGAAACCAATGTCACATTGCTGTTTGAATCAAAGATTTCTAGGTCAGAATGACTGATGTTCGTGTGAATTTTCTTATATAAACATGACTAATGACTTTTGAAAGGCCCTGGTTTTATCAGTTAATGTATCCTATATAACTGCTTATTTAACAGATGTAAGAGAGTGTTCCTGAAAGTACTTCACTCTTTGTTATTTACTTATTTTTAATATCATTTGACTGATGCTGTGATAGTTCAGAGACATGAAACATGCAAATTTGCTGACATCTGAACCTGAATTTCAGTTCTTTTTGTTCTTCCACTGTGTAGATTAAGAAATCTTCTCATGACCTCAATGTGGCTTTATTTCAGATATTTCTTGTACTGATTAAACAATTAGGAACTTGATGAGGTTTGCAGTCTTAAATAACCTTAGCTTTATTCTGTGGAAATGAATCGGTTCAAAGTAAACCTGTGATATTTTGGGAATCCTAGATATGCAAAAGGATTCGATTTAGTTTAAAAATTTTTGTTAGAAGGGATTTATATTTCTGATATAACAGAATATTTCCATAAAATAGATAAAAAGAAAAACACAGGTTTTCTAGACTTGAATTCCAGCAGTGTCTTTGGAAGTCTTTCGTGGTGGTTTGCGCATCTAACCTTTTGTCTTTTGTCATATTCCATTTAGTCTTGTGAACTTCTACTTAATTAATGAATAAAATCTTTAATACTTCTTTTACTAATGAAATTCACATCTATTAGAAGGGGGTTGGCTTTGTGAATATTGCTTGTTTTAGAAGTTGTGTTCACCCAGGCTTTTCTCTACCTAAACTTTCTGTACAAAGTTTCACATTATCAATATCTGTAGCCTTTTTAGTTTGGCCTTTGAAGGGAGGATCATGAAAGAGTTACTGTTTTAGGATAACATGCACTGTAGTGCTTCTTGCAGCCTGATACTAAATTTCAAGAACTAATGGACGTTTAAATAGTTTAAAAGTTTTATTATCAGATGTGTGAGACATTTTATGCCAGGAAGGTGGAAGATGAATGCCTTGGTAGCAGTCTGTTGGTGGTTTGTAAAGGTTTTTATACAGTATGGAAGACTGAACTGAAGGTGTGCATGAGAGACCTTTTGTTGTACAAGACATTCTCTGCAGCAGAGAATGTATAAACTTTGAAGATGAAACTTCATCTACAGAGGTTCTACATTGTGTAAATTCTTACTGATTGAAGGAAGGCCATTATTTTGGTAGTGTGAAAAACAGACAATCCTGTTGCCTGTTACTGAATGAGTCACCTGTCAATTTTACATGGAGTAGGGCAGCAGCAAATGTAGCACATAGCTGTCTTGTCTCAGAATGGGAGTCTTGCATTGACTGCATGTGATAGACTGTATTTGAAAATGAGTA
Organism: Phylloscopus trochilus trochilus; assembly: GCA_016584745.2. Lineage (NCBI taxonomy): Eukaryota > Metazoa > Chordata > Aves > Passeriformes > Phylloscopidae > Phylloscopus > Phylloscopus trochilus. The sequence goes on from WQNJ02000546.1 coordinate 41,368,946, forward strand.
GTTTTAGAAAAGAGTAAAAAAACAACCAGAGTGTTTCTCAGAGCGAAAGAAACTCTTTAAATGTTTACGCACAAAAACAAGCTCACCAAAACTGTCATGTGTGGTATATGCACTGGCTGTAGAAGTGAAGAAAATATAGTTAGTAGCTGAGAACTTAGTAATTTACTTTAAATCTCCACAGATTTAGAGAGGACCATTGTACTTACATAATTCTTTATTTTTCTCTTATCCTTCTTCTGTTTCTTTCTAGGTTTAACTATAGATCAACACATCATCTTGCATCTCATGGGTTTTATGAATTTTTAAATTGGTTTGACGAAAGAGCATGGTATCCACTGGGAAGAATAGTAGGTGGAACTGTAAGTATTGTAATAATAAATTTATTAAAATACATTTAATAAGTAAAAATAATTAAATATTTTTGGGAAGTTTTTTGAACTTCCAATACAAATTTGATGTTGATAAAAGGAGAATCTTAATAAAACATGCTTTTAATTGTTGAATTGCTGCAGAGGGAATATCGAGGTGTTTTTAATTTTTAGCTGCAGAAGCTGAGTAAGTCAACATGCCTTAGTCTTTATCCCATAGCACATTGTGACCAAGAAATACAGAACTTCTTACATACGAGATTCTAATAGTAACAAATGAAGGTATTATGACTCCTGCAATTCTGGTATATGAAATCAAAAAAAGGAAAAAATATTAAAAAAAAAATTAAATCATTACCTAAATCTCTTAAGGTTCAAGTTTTAATCCAATTATGTATGCTGAGTAAACTTCATGTATGTATGGAAAAAAGTTAGGATTTCACTGGGAGAAGACCTTGTGACATTCGATGAGTGTGGCACCTGTATGAAGCATCAGGACTAGTTAAGATTGGTATCAGTGCAAGTTCTGAGACAGGAAGGGTGTACAAAACAACGTTATCAAATCAGAATGCAAATATTCATTGGAATAGCTTTAGTAACACTAAAGTAATGCAGCCATGTGTTTCTTAATGTGTGAAAGTTCATCAAAGCTTTTTAATGATAGTATATACCACTTAAAGGCATTTGTAAGTTTCTTGAAGCAGTTAGATCACCATTTGTTTTAGTGTCTTAGAGATGCTGGACACTCTTTATGCAACGTGTAAGAGCATGTTTTCCATACCTGTCTTATACAAAATAAAACACTCATAGGAAAAAGAATTGAAATATATGCAGGGGAACATTTAGTCATCTGTTAATTTAATTTAGTACAATGCCCTTCTTAGTTTTTGAAAGAAACTAAGGCAGGTGGAGTACATACTAACTTTCCTAGGATGTATTGATTTTTCTAATGTTGATAAATGTGGGAGGGTAGAATTTCTATTAAGAATATTCTAAAGTTCTCCAATATTCTATGGTGGATTCAATAGATTTGTGTAAGTCTATGCTACCTTTACTGGAGCACATCTTAATTCAGTTTTACAGGACTTGTTTTAATCCTTCATATCCAAGGATGTCTACAGATGTCTGGCAAAAATATAGTACTCAATTGACTGACCATCAACTTTTCAACTTTAAAAATTTAAATCTTGTTGAAGCACATTTTCTTTCCCCATTGGTACCAAGAAGTACTAAAATTTCACCAAGAAGTGAAAGAATAGCATGGTATATTTTAAAGGAAAATGGATATAACTGGGAAATTTTGGGTTTGTTCTTGATGGCTTTTGGGGCTTGTTTTTTTGTTTTGGTGGGGTTTTTTTGCATTGTTTGTTTGTTTTATTCTGTTTTTGGTTTTGTTTGTTTGTTTGTTTGTTTCCTTAAAATTGGTAGCCGGTTTGAAATTCTCTTGTAGATTTTGGTTTCTGCTTCCGTACCCGAATGACAAATTCTTTTCATTATATGATAAATCTCAAGCAAGATGGGATATTATCTGTATGTTGCTTGTTCATTTATAAAGTAGATTATATGTTATTATTAGCATTTGGATAAAATTAAAAGAGCCTAGGGTATTCAGTTGTGTTGATTAATCAAAACATGATTAGTACTAAAATAATTCTGTTAGCTTATGCTAATACTCACTGCTTGTATCAGCCTAAAAATTATTGTTTCATTGCAAGTTCTATGTAAACAAAGCTACCATGATAGTTTTCTGTAATAACCTAGTGTTTTGGTTTGCTTTGTTTTTTATCTCCATGTAGGTATATCCAGGACTGATGGTGACAGCAGGCCTTATACATTGGATTTTAAATATGCTTAATGTGACAGTCCATATAAGAGATGTATGTGTGTTCCTAGCACCAGTTTTCAGCGGCCTTACAGCTATTTCTACTTTCCTGCTCACCAGAGAACTGTGGAACCAGGGAGCAGGGCTTTTAGCTGCCTGTTTTATCGCCATAGTTCCAGGTTACATATCCCGATCAGTAGCAGGATCGTTTGACAATGAAGGCATAGCTATTTTTGCACTGCAGTTCACATACTATTTATGGGTAAGTAATTGCTGAGTCTTTTGCTTTGGGAAGGTTTTTTGGTTCCTCCTCCAACCAAACGACTGATTTTCTTAGAATCCATTGAAGTTTTGTTTTCCTCCCTCTCATCTCTCTTCCCCTTGGCTCTTGATTAGGCAAGTACTGAGCAGTCACATGATCTGAACCACTCCATAATCATGCTCTTCAGTTTGCTGTGTGAAAGCACGCTTCCACTGAAGTGTGTGTGTCCTGTAGTAGTAATAAAAATGATGATGAGTCTATAAATTTGAAGCAAACAGAGGGGTTGTTTGTTTTTTGGTTTGGAGGTATTAATATTGTCTGCATCAAATGTTTAGCTTCCTTACATAGCTGGTGAGAAGCAGTAGACTCTGAATAGAAGTGCTTTGAATTATATTCTGGAAAGACTATTGACTGTATGGAGGGTCTGGGCTTTGAGATAAGTATACAAATTAAATAGTCAAAGCTGTCTTGAGTCAGATGTTAGTGTTACTTGTGTGCTTAAGAAAAACAGTCTTATGTCTTTTAATTTGCCTGCTTGCTAAAGCAGCATGTCTGCCTCTCCTTAATCTGTATAGAGTTTCATCTGTAAGGTAGTTTTGCAGGAAGGAGTTTAGGGAAGCTGGAGTTTTTCTGGACTGTTGAACCTACTTGAAAATAACAAAAATAGCATAACCATATTGTTAATTCAGCATAGACACTGTAGGGTACTGTCTCTTGCTTATTCTGGAATGCCTGTGCTTTTCATTTGAAGTGGTTCCATGTAAGTACATGGTCGCAACAACTTCCTCCCTAATTTTGTCAAGAGTTCTGGTTTCCATAAGCAGATGAATATTCACAAATGTTTTAGCTTTAGAATGTTTCAAACTTGGGATATAGTTGGTAGGAATATAATGGAAGAGAATTGAATTTTTTCATGGCTGAGTGACTGGTGTTACTTAAATGCAGGGTTTTTTTTAAATCTGGTTTTAGAATAAGCTGCAGCTGGAAAGGTGTGCTGTGTTTGATAACAATAATAGAATCAACCTATGTTGTTACTTTAGAGTAACTGAGATGTGATAGCAGTTATCTGTTCTCATGGAATTCATATTTAACTAAACTGCATTCACATGGAATTCATATTTAACATAAACTGCAAATAATGTTTGCATAAACTCTTGTAGAATCAAATACATTTTATAGACAACTTTCTAGCTTTTTTTAATGTCTGTTCTTCATTCCTCTTCTCCCTCACCACAGTCACCCCCATCAGTTTCAGACAACTTATATTCCTGGGGCTGTTTCTGGATCCTGCTAAACCTTTAGTAGTATCTGGATGCTCTCATTAACCTTAAGTGAGTTTTTTGAAATTGCAGAATAGCTCTTTTGTCTGTAATGGCAGGGTTGGGTCGGATGTCAGACGAATTAAGGCATGGATGGTCTTCACTTAAAATTATAAAGTGCTCTGACGTCTCAGAGAAAGTAGCACAGAGCCATTGCAACTACCCTTCTACATCAGATCATAAGGCAGAGAGCTGGACTGTATGCTTTTGCTAGAGAAATAGACCTGACCTCCTTTTCTACGTGAAAGAATTGCATTTGTGTAACGATTTTATGGATGTCAGTTCAGAAGCATAAAATATAACTTGATGCAGGCTAAAGAAGTTCTCTTGACAATTGTTTTGGAATGAAACTTCAGTGTATTGTCCAGGATTTGTCATTCATAAATTCTTGGTTATTTTTCCAGGTGAAGTCTGTGAAAACTGGGTCAGTCTTTTGGACAATCTGCTGCTGTCTATCCTACTTTTACATGGTAAGACTTTTATATATATAATAGCTAAACTATTTGAGTAACTTACATAATACATATGTTGACAAGGAAGAACGATATTTTCATCTTTTTTGGAGCCATTATATAAAATTGTTGCTTTGTGTTGATATTAAAACCTTAAATATATGACTAAACAACATAAGATGGAAAGGTAAAGTATTTAAATCAATATGATTAAAGCAATTTTTGGAAAAAATTTGAAATACAATAACTTTACTTACAAATTTTTCCCATGTTGTGAATAAGTGCCTTGATTCAGTTGGATTTTTATTTGGGTACAGGTAAATTAAGGTATAATTTTGATATTTTTGTCTGTGTTATTACTATAATGCAATAATAATGAGAATATCTAAAAAGTGAGGGCAAAGTTATATGTTTTATAATTTTGAAAGCTATTTCTATGCGTATAATTATGCCGTAAAGTAAAGCTTACCACCAAAACTGATGAATTATTTCAATGTCATAACAAATGATAATAAATGCCCTTTTCATTCTTGATCTGTGCAAATGGAGGCTATTGCAGAGATTTTCCTGAGGGCTAACAGAGGGGGAAAACAGTAGTAAAATGAGAATATACAACCAGTAGAAAAATGGAGGGAATCTGATTTCCCCCTCTTCCATGTTCTGAAACCTTAGACTTGAAGAATTCTCCTGTTTGAATCAAACATCTTTTTTTCCCCTAACTGATAAACTTTGTGTGGCTGTATAAAAAATAAATTATCCTCAAAATAGCCAGTGGTGGGACAGCCAGGCTATAATTGCTTGGTGACAATTAAGATTGAGGTCTCAAATACTGGTTTTCTACCATCAGGTTTACAAGAACAAGGAACTTCTGGATTGGTTTATGTGCCTTAAAGTCAAGGTTAAATCAAAGGTTGTCTGGATGCTTTCTAGTTTTCCTCTAGCTTTAATGTCCATTTGGTTTCCTGGGAGACTTCTGCAGTTAATATAGGAAATAATAGCCTTGTGTTTGTCACCAAAGAGGCTGAGATAGCTATTTCTTGTTAAGAGTACATTTATTTCATTCTGTTTCTCCTCCTTTATGCCACATTGCTTAATAGAAAGCCACTTCTTATACACAGCATTGCTGTTTATATAGCATTATAGTGAAAAAGGTCCTGTAGCTTTGGTACATGTTTTAAGTACAGTACAAAAGCTGCAAGTAAGTTTTTGAATTGTTGTATTTATGTAGCACAGTATTTTTTTATATTGTGCCAGTTTATTGGTCAGAGTCTCTGAAGGTGCCTTCATAAACATACAGATAACAAATACAATATTTCCACAATTTTTCTGCTAAGAAATCATGCAATAACAGGTTCTTGCCATCTTGGTGTGTGGGATTGTATTTGAGAGTATGTCATCATGTGTGTGCATGATATCAGAACTTAAGAATCAACATCATAACAATCAATCCTTGAATGTAAATGGGCGGTGTGCTGTTACTTTCCTTCAAGTTCTGTCAGCTCATGAAAGGTCCAGATTCACCTGTAGCTTATCTTCAAATCTCAGTGATTAGATGATAGAATTTTATTACTTATATCTATTTCATCCCACAGAGGTGATGGCTTTCCCTACATTGTATTTCCCTTTTGGAAATAATTTTGTGGAGTTGCCCTTCTAGATACTCTTCTTGAGTAAATTTGTAGGACAAAGCATAATTCTACTATTCGTTGCATTGTAGTAATTTGTCTTTCTCTGATGGAATCAGTCATTTTCAGTGTAAGTTGGACGTTAAATCACAATTTTGAGGTAGTAAGAGTCAGTTGAATGGTAAGTTTGGAGAACAGCTTGAAAGGCAAATGGATATTGCATGAACTGACAAATCTTTCCTGATAACTAAATCTGCCTTATAATAAATACTTAACTCACTGTGGTAATTTGACTTATAGCCTTGCATTGCATTCAATACAGAGAAAGGTGTTTTCTCCTTGGATTTATATTTTTAGCCTTTATTTTACTTCATCAGCTTTTGCTTCATAATGCTTTTCATGACAAGGAGGTAAAATAAAAGAAAGCTTTACATTGAAGCAAACCTGTAGCATGTCTCCACTCTTTTTGCCAGTCTGTGAGGATGCCTCAGTTTTGTTTGCAAAGTCCCAAAGTGCATCTTCAATATAATTTTCAGTGCTTAGATTTCGGTTCGTATTTTGATAATTAGGAACGCAGGTCCCTGGTCCATGCAAACTGCAACCTCCTTCATTCAAACCTTTCCCTGAATTTGGCAGTGTTCTATTTGCATGTTTGAACTCTATTCTGTCTTACCTGTCTTCATACAATGTTTTCTGCCATTAAATAAACTTACCTGTGTAAACCGTGCTACTTCATACAAGTAATTGGGCAATAGGATTTTGATAATCTGAATTGACTGGAAACTGGAAACTAGAAAACTTATTTTATTCTACTTGTTTCACAGTGTCTGAATTGCTCACCGTAAATTTTGAAGTGCTAGGGTTTGTAGTATTAATGTCAAAAGACAGTAATACTTGGCCTCAGGGTGTTTTTAGTATCTGTTCTATCGAACATAGTAATTTGGGTTTCTTTTTGGATTCTAGGGCTTTAAAAATAGCTACATGAATCTAAATCCTAAAGTACAATTAAAGTGAAAACCACATTAGCTACTGCATGCTAAAAATGAAGATCTAGGGTAGGCATGGTGCATATGGGAGAAGTCTAAACTGCAATTTGACAAGAGGACGTGTTAAAATATGGATTGTGTCAATATGACCCCTTCTAAATATGTTAGAAATTTAGATAACACATTGTAATGATAAATCCATTAACATAAACATTAAATCCTTACCTAAACCAGCAATTAGTGATCTGTTAATAACTCAGTAGTGTTTCAGTTCTAAGTACACCATAGCAGTCCTTCTCAACAACTCTTACTGCCACAGGTTTGCAATGTCTGTAATAATGTATATCATTCCACAGTTCTCAGTCCTGCTTTCATGTGCATCTATGCTCTTCCTTTTGTTTATTTCCTTACACTGCATTGGAACCTGCAACCTGCATTGTCTGCTCCAGTCCCACAGTTCTGCTCCTGGAGGTGTACCTTGCTCCCTTCCCCCTCTCTACCTGGAGATAATGTTCCCTGTCCTCAGCAAAAAGTGCATGGTGGTGCTCAATTTGTCAAAAGAAAGTTTTGGATCCTACATGAGATCATAGAATATCCTGAGTTGAAAGGGACCCAAAAAGATCATCAAAGTCCAACTTACGGCCCTACAGATCCTACCACTACCTTGTGTTTCAGCCTTCAGCATTGGGAAGGGCCTCCAGCATCACATTCTCATTTGCCAGTATGACCAGATTAGCTTGCAAGGAGGAGATCCAGGAAGAGTAGCCTAGGAAATCCACCAGCCCATTTCAAACACCTCTGATATGTGGTGGATTTTCTTGTGGTTTGTTTTTCTTTTATAATATATATTGAGAAGGATTCTGGTGCTATTAGTAGTTGTTCTGACTGCTTGTGTAGATGGGCTTTGTGTTTTCTTGTTAGAGCATCAAGACACCCAGCATGGGCTGTCCTAAGAATTTGCAGATATTTTCAGATCTAATTTCCTGTTCCATTTGTTGTAGGTCTCTGCATGGGGTGGTTATGTTTTCATCATCAACCTTATTCCACTGCATGTGTTTGTTCTGTTGCTGATGCAGAGATACAGCAGGAGGGTCTACATTGGTAAGTTCTGTCCATTTCAAAGTCATTCTCAAATGCTTAAACAAGATATGAAATTATTGTACTGATATGTTTTGTATCCAAGTGGGTGTAAAGTAATTGCATATCAGATTGAGTTGCTTTAATTTGAGTACTGATTATAGTCAGTTATTTTCTACAACATGGAAATAAGGAGTTGGAACATACTCACACTTCCAAAATTTCGTATATGTAGCTGCTAATTAATTTTTTCCTTTTTAGTGCATGGAAAAGAAAAATGAGTGGTTTGATGTAAAAGAACCTTGTTAATATCTTTTAAATATGCATTACATGTGTGCCTTTAATAATGTTTTATATTTTTTTCCTAAGTATATAAAACAATTGGTATTTTTAAAAGTTATACAACAGAAATTATGCAAACGTATAAATAATGACATAGGAAATTTTAAGCAGCCATGTAAGTTTTAGATCACTGAGACAAGGTGTGCACAGTAAGAGTCTGTCCACTCCATGGGAATCCTTAAAATTTTACTGGATTAATTGGTCAGCCTTCCTTCTAGTTTCAGGAATGTGTGAATAGGGATCCTGGGAGCCTAACTTTTTTTATTGATTTGCCTGACATTTAAATACTGTGTAAACTGTTTTTACTGACACTTTACCAATAAAATCAGTTGTCCATGATGTAGGTGTGTGAATGGAATAATTAGTAAGCAATTCAGGTGTTCAGAGATTTAGAAGTTAGCTGGAACATTTTTAATGTGAAGCCTTTATCATAGGTAGGCAGAGAACGTAAAGTGAACTGAAGTGTAATCACAAGGAGTTTCATATTTGTAAATATATTTTCATTCCTCATTTTAATACTACTTTATCTTTGTATTTTTAATTATTTTAATGCCTTTTTTAGTCCCTGCTAGAGAAATTACTTTATATACATATATATGAACGTATATACCACATTATATACTGGAATAATTTTTCAATTTACTCAAGTCCACTTTTGAATTTTGTTATCAAAACTATAAATACTGCTTCCATACTTCTTTGTTGCTCTATGTAATTGAGAATTGGAAGTTCATTAAAATTAAAAAAAAAAGAGAGAAAGAAAAAGTTCTAACCCATCTTTAATTTTTAATGTTAGTATTACTTTACTTCTTCATTAACTACTTCTTCCTAACTTAAGGGAAAAGTAATTTATCTTGTTTTCCTTTTAAAATTTTTTTATTGAATATTTTCATTTTCTGATTTGTTTGACTTAGGCAAGAGAAAATTAAATCAACTAATTATAAAATCCTGAAGCAATATGGTAGCCAAAAACAATAGAGAATAAGTGCTCTTGCTTTTTCAACTTTAAATGAACTAGGCTTTGAACTCACGTGGGGAAAATAGTACTGCATGTTCATAGGAATTAGAGGGTTTGGCAGATGTTTGTTTTGCAAATAGCTACAGTGTTTTGAGATGTTATTGCCTTTCAGCAGTGAGGGATATGTGCTGCCATGGAGTTGTCAGAATGAAAATGTGATCACTGCTCTGCTGTTTCATTGCAACTGCTGTCTTAATTTAAGCTTTCATGGGAAGCCCTAGAGAAGTCTGTACATCTCACATTACTATGTCATTTCTAGGTTTGTTTAACAGGATGTTTTTGTAAAACAGGTAAGAATGTTTAAGCACTTTTGAGAGGAAATTCAAGTGTGCTTCAACTCCAAACTACTCAGATGGGGAGAAGAGTTTACAAAAGCTCCTTGAAACAGAGAGTAAAGATATTTGGGGAGTTTCTGTTACAACTGCTACTGTGCCTGCAGAAGTCACATAATTCTTAAAAAAACTACCCACGTGCAGCTAAAACTTCTGAAAAATATTGTCAACTGACAATAGCTAGTAAAATCTACATTCTTTTTACTATTATGGAGAATTTGGGGGTTTTAATCTCTAGATCAGTTGTTTCAATTTATTTCAAGCTAGCATGAGCCATTTTATAAAGGCTGTGTTAAGTTTAATCCAATGTAACATAAATGTGGAGAACAGTACTTAACAGAACCAAATTTTTTTAAACAGTGGAGGTTTCCAGGTATATATTTTTCATAAGACTGCCTGTACACCAAGGAAGAGGTTAATGGGACATGATTGATATATCTGGGAGTGTAATTCAGAATCATGTAATGAGTAAAAATTTCCAGATTGTGAAAGGTTTGCCAGTTTTAAAATATTTTAGGGCTGGAAGGCAGATGACTTTATTAGCCGATAGATTCTGACCCATTTGGCATCAATAGTGATGATGCTACATTGTCCATTTGAAAGCTCAAGCTGTGCTTTTATTTTTTCATCTTGACAATGGCCAGTGCCTTTCATTCAGATCCTCTAGTTTAAGCATTATGAACAAGTGCTTACAATTCCAGTGTATTATCAGAGAGAATAACCTCTTTATTCAGATGCAGCAGCCTTTGATACTATTTTCTATTATTGTAGTCTCTCTTTAGTTTCTCATATGTTTAAAAGAATAAGTGGTTTTACACTTGGAAGAGTACAGATCTATGTTATGTTTGCACACATAACATTCAATTTTATAGTTTTTCATACAATTTTTTTAGGTTCTATATAATTATCAAAATATTTAATAAAATACTTGAGGATCTTCCAGAATCTAAAACTTCATTTCAATAATTCCTTGTTATATGTCTTTGGTTTTATCATTCAAACAGTGAACAGGCATATATTTATGTCAAATACTTCAGTATTCTAAAATTTTTGAGTGAGTGTTTATTTCTGGTGATTGTAATCCATTAATTTGAAAGTATGTGGCAAATACATGGTTATACTCTTTAGAGAAAATTTTCAATAGGTCTTTCCTGTGTTTGTGTGGTATACTGCAAATTAAATTATTTGTAAAATTACTTTGTCCACAGTCGGTCAGAATGGTTTTGTTCTGGATTGGTCAAAGTTACAACTGTAAGAACAGCATGTAGGAATCAAAATTGACTTCTTATTTTTGCAAAGGCTGTGCAAACTATAGAATATAAAGGAACATGAAAAGTTTGTGATGATACATCATCCTGATGTTTCTAAGTTCCTAGAAAAATTGTCATGTTGTATAAATTACCTTCTTTTAAAATCTTTTCAGTACCAGGCAGTATGTAGCTTTTTGAAAGAAGTGGGAGTAAGGGGTTGGGGTGGGGTGAGCAGTGCCCACCCCCAAGTACAGCACTTGCAGGACTGGGCTTAAAAATGATTTACAGTGGTCTAACAAATGTGAAACGTAGTGATTTATTCCAATCATTGAACTTCCACAGGATGGCAGTGTTGTAACAGTTGCTTGGTACAGTAAATGATTTATGTTGTAGTGAATTCTTCAAAAATTGAGCTTCTTACAGGAAAAATGCATTTCAGTGACTTAAGAGGGCATAGATGAGTAGCTAGGCCAAGCTGTGCAATACAGGTGCTTGAAAGAATAAACCAAGTGTTCAGAGATATCATCCCTGTCACTTCTGACTGGTTTGGAACTCAGACAGTGTCCTGGGAGCATAATCCCTCAGCCAGACCACATAGGTGCAATGGAATGACTGCTCAATGATGAATTCACTCCCCAGAGCTGATCTCATGGCGGTTCGTAAAGGACTCTATGAGAACAGGGATCTCGTTGTAAGATCCAGGCTATCTATAGCCAGAGAGTGGTTTAGGATTTGTAGGAGTTAAAAAATCTGACACGTGGATTATTGTTGTTTATTGCTGAAGGAACAGAACTTCATTTGGACTTTGAGTTGGCTGGTTACTTCAAAAATAATCAGCATTGTGGCTTTTCAGATTTGATATTTTTATCTTCCCTTTCCATCTCTTCTTCACCCTGTAATACTGAGAGCCAAAACCCCTTTCAAAATAATGTTTATCAATGTTAATGCATATGGAGTAAGAATTCATATTAATAATAGATGTTAATATTAATTATGCTCTTGGCCTCTATTTCTGGGGGGTTATAAATCCCCAGGATTGATACAGATCTATCAGTCCATATGCTTAATATTAACTTTTAATTTCACTGGTTTTCTCTGTCTTGTGTTCCCTCTGCTCTTGTATTAAATAAAGAACAATACTGCCTGTTTACATTTTCTAAAGAGGTAGTGGACTCTTAAATGTTTTGCTTTCTTGAGGTCTGGTCCCTTCAATGTCTCCTCATATAGCAAGCTTCCTCTGTCACTTGTTATTTGAGAGTTCTTTCCACATCCATGACTCTCAAAAACAAGATGGGAAAACTTCTTTCAAGCTGGAGAATCTTAGATAAATGACTTATTTTCCTAGGAAGAGAAAAAACAGTGCAATTAGAGAAAGAGCAATACTCTGCTATATCCACTAAAATTGGTTGCAATAGACTGCTTTATTCTAGTCAAAGAAGAAAAAAAGTAATTAGGATGGCTGAAATATTTAGCATAGCACAGTTCTGTTTTGCTATCAGTGAAGTTGGGGGAGAAGATGGACATCTCTTTGAAGGTGGAGCCAGTGGTTTTTCAAACATGTATTAATTTTGTTCCCATCTTTCTCTTCCCCTCTCCTCACATTTTTCTCTTCTAGCATATAGCACTTTCTACATTGTGGGGTTAATATTATCGATGCAGATACCTTTTGTGGGATTTCAGCCAATTAGAACAAGTGAACACATGGCAGCTGCAGGTAAGAAAATGAAATGTCTGCATGCAACAGCCTGCTTAACACAGGAAAACCTCAAACACTTGTAGCTTTGTTTCCTTGTATTAGAGAAAACACAGGCTAACAAAGCAAATTATTAAAGAAAGAGGTACAATTTAGTGTGTGTTGGGAATTTTCCTTTTCAATTGATACATTACTTTTCACACCTCTTTTTGTGTGAGCTAATGGAGGTAAAATGCTTCCATAAGACTGGATCAATTAGCATTCTGACAAGCACTTTACACATTGAGAATCTCTGCAGGTTTGCAATACAATGTTGCCTTCATGCATTGTACAATTGAATCATCCCTTATTGGTAACACAATTTTTACAGAGGGATTTGATTTTAGAGTTGATAGTTTTCTGTAATTTTTCAAAGCAGGCTAAATACAAATTACTTAAGTTACTAATCAGGAGGGTGATTTCAATCTTGTTTGATTTTTTAAATTTCTTTAAGTTGATTTTTCAGTAGTTTTTGGCAGTCAGACATCTTGATTTCTTGACAGATGTAACCTCTGCTAACACTGAGTTTAACTGCATGCACTGTTTGTGTGATGTAGTTTAGTTTGTTAGATTCCCCAGGTTTTTTCTTACATTTGGTCACTTACCAAAATGTATTTGGGACAGTGATGGGACTATCATTAAAATTGTAACACAAAAATACTTTAAAAATGGAGACTTGCAATGATCTGAATATAATGGAAAAAGAAAAAAATTACCAAGCCATATTTGGATTCTGAAGAATTTTACTTTTTTTTACTGAATAAAATTTTTGTCTTTCTCTAGGAGTTCAGAACTATGAATTTCATTGTGTGCCTCAAATTCTTTGTTAATTTGAAGAAGGACTATACACTTCTGTTTTATTTTATTCATCTGCCAGCCAGTATTGAGTTTTCACTTTTGAAAGAATTCATCAGTGGATTGATCTGATTATATACCATGAAAAGAATAATAACTGAAATACCATGTCCAGGTTCTGGGTTTAATGTTAAACTCTGAACAGCATTTTTGAGGGTGTAGGGTGCTTCACCAGTGAATTCTGGTGTTCCAACACTAACGTTCTATAATTCTTATTTGACTTAATACTTATTTGGTTTGTTTTTTTCTTTCGTTAATTCCTCCTGTTTTGTTCAGTAGCTTAGTTTGTGTATATTTCTGCATTAGATTTGTGTGTTGCCTGAAGTCTATCTCTTAATTTTTCACCACATCTAGCTAGGTATGTTAACTTGTATTCTTGCCATAATCAATGCAATCTGGTTTTCAGGTGATTCTCTTCTTTAGAATATTTTATCTCATTGGAAGTTTCTGGTTTTACAAGAAAAGTTATTTGTCAGAAAGTGATGTTTCTAGATGTTAGGGTGTACCTTATGTTTATTTTTCCAATTCAAATCTAGGTAAATATGCTGGTTGCTTTAACAGCTGTACTGCTTTTGAGCATTTAAACAAGAACTTTCCTCTTTCCATAGGTGTTTTTGCACTGCTGCAGGCTTATGCATTTTTGCAGTATCTGAGAGACAGATTAACAAAGCAAGAATTTCAGACATTGTTCTTCTTGGGTGTCTCACTAGCTGCTGGTACTGTATTCCTGAGTGTCATCTATTTGACATACACAGGTAAATAAATGTGAAACTCATTTACCTTTACAGTTTGTAAGCCAGATAATCAGCATTTGGTTTAGCCTGAAGTAGTTGTTTCAACATTTTGGACTATTTAATAGCAGTTTTATTTTTGTTACTTATGATATCATTGCTCCAAAAAAATTCTTAGCATCTCTGTTTGTTTCAAAGTCTTCTAAAACATGGTGCTTTGATTTGCTTTTCCATGCATAAGTTAGCAAAGTTTTCAGACTGGCATATCAAAACAAAAATTGACTTCTAATCTCAGCATGCAGCCAAATATGTATTCTGTTGCAGTTCTTGTGAAGTGTTGATTTCATCTTTTGAAATTCACTGATCAGTATCCCTGCTTCATCAGCTGGAAGAAGTCTCGTTCCCTCAGCTTCTGACAGGCTGTGAGATCTGGGCTCCTGACCACCTCACAGCACTCTGATCTCTCTTGTTTTCTTAGTAATCCTCTTGCAGGAGAGGGTGCCCACATCTGGACCCTTTATCCCAGGTGCAACATCTGAAAGAATGAGCTTCAGGTTTTGTACTGAAGTCCTGCCTGCCACAAGGCATGTCAGCCACTCTTTCCAAAGCACAGTTCCTTTTGGCCTCTGGGATATTTTTACTTTCTATGAGCCACCAGCTGGACCCTGATCCACTGGGTATTGAGCTTGTCAGGACAGCCAGGTTTGAACCAGTCAAATGGTCCATCCTTCTTCAGCTATAAAAGAGCAGTGAGGAAAACATTTATCAATGTATTTCAGGAGGCTGTGTTCCATGGTCTTTTCAGCAGCTCAGGTTACTGCCCTGTAGGTTCCCACATACAACTTCCTGCCTTGCCTGGAGGTGCAGTAGTAGCCAATTCGCAGGCACCCTCATCACCCAGGTGAGGATGGTGGGTAGCTCTCATGTTGGCCAAGTCTTCCAGTGCCCTCAGGTGAAGGAAGGCTGTCTACATCCAGAGATCAGAGCCAGTAGTTCCCTGTGTGCTGACAGTTCCTTCTTCGTGTGCGCACAGTGGATTGGGAGCAATCTTTTCATCTGAAGACTGAAGAGAAAAATATGTCTTATATTAGAATATTAACCACAATATTTAAACATCTAAATTAGATATTAAACTCAACTCTTCAGTCAGATTATACTAATTTTGAATGTAAGATAGAGGGAGGACTTACTGAGTCATGCACAAAAAACTTGAATAGTAATGAAAGGATTTAACCATCTCTTATTTCTCCTTGTCTGTATCTGTCTTCAGGAGGAGTGGAAACAGTTCCAAAGAAAGAGGAAATAAAAATTTAAGAATCATCTAATAACTTTTAATAATTTTTTCTTTCATCTAATAATTATACTCTTTCGTCTTTTCATAATCAACTTCTCTAAAAGCCCTGTTTTATAAAATAATATGCAAAGCTTATCAGCATGTCTAATAACAGCTTTTATTTTCCATGCCACAAGTAGAATCACCAGGAGAGAAATAAAAGGAAACCAGCATTTTGTTTAGTGTTTGTGTCTTGGCTATAGAGTGTTCCCAGTTTCCTGCTGACATTTCAGAAAAATGAAATACTTTCTTATCAATTATGTTTTCTTTTTCTCATACTCCTTCACAGAGTATAATTTGCTATCTGTCATACTATTTGAGAAATATTTAGTATTGCATTGCTTTGACTTTTAGAAGTGTGCGTGTCTCGATACTCAGATTGTACTTAACAAGTACAGTGTGATCCTGTAAGTGTGTTCTAAAACCAGCTTGCTTCATGGTTGGTAGATTTTATAGCCTGCCTAATGCAGTAGGTATGGTTCACATATATTACAAGTTCAATGAAAATTTCTTTAGGTTTGTGTTATAACTTGAGGGAGTAGAAAAATTATTGCATTTAAAAACCTAGGCAGCAAAAAAGGTTTTTCTTCCTCCTCTTTTTCAGGTTATATTGCTCCTTGGAGTGGTAGATTTTATTCATTGTGGGACACTGGGTAAGTAAGGATATAAG
This sequence comes from Phylloscopus trochilus trochilus, assembly GCA_016584745.2. NCBI lineage: Eukaryota > Metazoa > Chordata > Aves > Passeriformes > Phylloscopidae > Phylloscopus > Phylloscopus trochilus. The sequence goes on from WQNJ02000546.1 coordinate 41,385,120, forward strand.
ATTTAGATATCCGTAGCATTTTACTGAAAACTAATAATCATTTACTCTCCTCCATCCCCAAATCCATTTAGTATTTCAGTCAAGGACAATAGTTATCTAAAGACAGTATTTGCAGTAGCTGTTCCGTTACCTTTACAACCATTTCACTCATTTGTCTGTGAAATTTCTTGCTTCTTTGCAAGTATTGGATATGTAATGATGTTTTTTCTGTATAAAACTGTAGTGTGTATGTCAGCATAAAATTAACTGAAAGCTGTGCTAACACTTGAGTACACCTATAAAAAGACTAAGACTAAAAAGACTTAGGCTATTTCCATTGTGCAACTTTGAATGAAATCAAAAATGTTGCACATATGATCTTGCACATTGCCTCTATATTATGTTCTTACATCTGTTTTGTATATACAGATGTCTACTCTGAACAGTTGTTTTACTAATGTGTGTTTTCACAGGTAAAAATCTTGTTAATCTTTTGTTTTAGTTGACCTTTGAAAATACTTTGGATTCTTTAGTCAGCACAGAGAAAAGGAATAAAATGGAAAGTATTTTTCTCAGATAAATATTTTAAAGTGAAATTCAGTTGGTAGATTATTTTTTTAAGATTTAAAGCAAGGATAGAAGAACTTTGAACTTTGTGCAGTTCAGACTTTTTTTCAGGCTTCAAAATTGAGCTCGTACAGGAATTCTGTTGCAGCTCTATAATAAATGTAGTAGAACAGATGTCAGTAAAGAAGCCTCAGATTTACTTGAGGAATATATAGATGTTGTTCTTTGCCTGTCTATATATATATACACATATATATATATACACAAAGCATTAAATTTTTGAGGGCTTGTCTACATTAGAAAAACATATTGTGTTAAAACACACAATACAGTTTTGAATGAGAATTAGATCTCAGTGAAGAAAAGGACATATGTTTGATACCTCACCATTCAATCAAGGTAACACCCTAGATTAGGTCCATATGTATAGTTGTCTGTAATATAGAGCACAGTTTTTGTCCTTGTCTGCACTGAGTGTTTGACATGTTGTTTAGATGACATGTGTTTCCAAGTGTAGACAAGGCCTGATTTTTTTCAGCATCTGAAAGAATGTGGGTACACCAGTAACTGATCTGGTATTTGATACTGTAACTTTCTTTACTAAGAAAATGGAGATGTTCTGTGTAGATGTTTTGAAATACAATGTTGAAAATTTAGGAGATTTACTGGCATTGATGATTCTCTTCAAAAACGTAGTAAAAGTGCCTCCATAGCTGTTATGTTTTTATTTTGGTGAATTTGGCTTCGTATTTAGCTATAAACAAATGAAACATCCATAATTTTCATTGTCTTAATTAGTACAGAAATAATTGTTGTTTTAAGTAACTATACACCAAATGCTTCCTAGATACAGTAAGGCCTGGGAACTTCTTTGGTATAAGAGTTTTGTCAGATTTCTGCTGATTAGGGCACTTGCCATTTAAAATTGAAATGCTTCCTTTGAGATGAATTTCAGAATTCCTAATGTTTACAAGTTTTAATAATTTTATCTTTTCAAAATAATTTGAACTGAATTTTTTTTAAAAAAGGTATGCGAAAATTCACATCCCGATCATTGCCTCTGTGTCTGAGCATCAGCCTACAACATGGGTTTCCTTCTTTTTTGATCTGCATATTCTCGTGTGTACTTTCCCAGCAGGGCTGTGGTTCTGTATCAAAAACATCAATGATGAAAGAGTCTTTGGTAAGAGAAAATATTTTAAAATTATTTTGAAAAAGTTTGCCTTCAACTTGATTTTACTTTGGTTTTGTTTGCTCAAAGCTGATATGTGGCGTGTTCTAAAATATGGTTTAAAGGTGATTATTAAGTGTTGCCTGCACCTAGCAGTCTTTAAAACAGTATAAAAGTGCAGAGGTCGCTGCAATGGTGATGGAGTGTAGTCCCAGGAGGTGGGATGCAGGCATTTGGTTGTGTTCAGTTCTGCAGCTGGAGTTGTACGTTCTGGTGGGATATGGTTCCACACTACAGGTCAGCCAGGACCACACCTCAGTGCAAAGGCAGGGTCCCTACTCTGGGTGTCTGGCACTCATCCCATCACAAACTATTCAAAATGCCTTTGCTTTCCAGGTTTGCTGCTGTTTTAGTGAACAGAATCACTTGCTTTGGAACAAGTACTAGATAAGGCACAAGCCAAAATGGAAGTGTGTCAGTGATAACTTCTTTTTTTGTGCAAAGCTGTATATTGTGAAAGCCAGCTTCTGATTTTGAATGAGGCTTGTAAGCAGTTGTAACCCATATGGAAGAGTGAAGCTCCTCCATGCTTTTGCACTTTTTGAACTTTTACAGGGACAAGAGGCTCCAGGCTAATATAGCTGCCTCTTAGGCTACCTAAGACGTGTGTGGGCAGTGGGAACATTTACTCTGAGATAGTTTGTGCTGTGTGCCTTAAAATGACTTTGTCAAGACCAGTGTTGGGCAACTTGCTTTCAGCAAGTTGCACCTTCCATTTAACACAGCATAAAGAGACCTATGAGTGAGGATGGAGAGCCATACTGCCTCATCACAATGTAGAAAATATTTACATGATGTAATCTGATAAATCAGTGCCTCTTGATCTCTGTGGCAAATCTTTCACAAGAGGATATCGTTAAACTGTAGCAAACAAGGAGTTTACCACAAGGAAACCACTATTGGATATTCCCGATCAGTGTATACAGGATTTTTGGGGTTTTTTTTCTTTCCAATAAATGTGTTCTTAATGTTTTGTAGTATTCTGGAAGTCTTGATTTATGTTTTATGGAAGACAAAGTGGAGGTAATACTGCTCAGGAGTATTTCCTTCAGAATAGGGTTCACAACATTGTTATTCATCTGTACAGAATTATAATGTAGACAAGCCCCCAATTTGTCCACAGATACCTCTAACTTAAATCAAAATTTAATATTTACATGAAATTGTAACACTTCCTTTTGCTTTTTCAGTTCTAATAACATGTTTGGTCTAGAGCTGTTTGACTTTTTTAATCAAATGAAGTTACCTATTATTCCAGTAGTATTGTTGGTGTGTAATATTAAATTTCACTAATAATGTACCTTCTGACCCATTACTAATGAATATTGAAAATGGGGTTGTGTTATTGTTAACAGTTGTTGAGATGAATCTCAGGAAGGGTTTGAGGTTTCAAAGAGATAAATGTTAATTCAGCTGTATGTCTGTAAATTAAAAGGCAATGAAATGCAAGATGCACACTCAAGCCTTTATAGACACAGATGCTCAACCCACTTCCAGGAGCAGTTTTATGGAGAGCGTGTACGTGTGCAGTCAGAGTGAGTATTATTTTCTAAGTGTCACCATTAGCTGTGTTTCCTTGCAGTTGCTCTGTATGCAATCAGCGCTGTTTACTTTGCTGGAGTGATGGTTCGCCTGATGCTCACTTTGACTCCAGTGGTCTGTATGCTGTCAGCAATTGCTTTCTCTAATGTCTTTGAGCGTTATTTGGGTGATGATATGAAGAGGGAAAATCCACCAATAGAAGACAGTAGTGATGAGGATGACAAAAGGAATCCTGGCAACCTGTATGATAAGGTGAGGGGAGGAAGCAAGAGTTAGAAAACCTGGATTCCAATGTCAAGGATGATAGAAGTTGGCATAACGGATACACTTGTGTTTGTTTAGGCAGGCAAAGTGAGGAAACACGTGTCTGAGCAGGAAAAAACAGAAGAAGGGCTGGGTCCCAATATCAAAAACATTGTGACTATGCTGATGCTGATGCTGTTGATGATGTTTGCTGTTCACTGTACCTGGGTAACCAGCAATGCATACTCCAGCCCCAGCGTGGTTCTCGCCTCCTATAACCATGATGGGTAAGTAAGATCTACAGTCTGAAGTGATTAAAGGGCAGAAGCCTTTTTTACTGCCATTGCATCAGCAATTTGCTTTGCTGCCTTTAAATCTCTCCTTATTATATAAAGTAATTGTGACCTGAATAAAAAATTATTCATACTCTTAATTTTCAAAAAGATACAACATTTTCTGAAATATGTAATGAAATACATAAAAATAATCCTACCCAAAGCCAATAAAAATGATGGTTAAAAAAAAGCTTTGGAGTCAACTGGGAAAACTTGTTTAAGAATATATATTTGACTGGAAATGCATTTAGTCATGTCTTCAAAAGCAGTCATGTCTTCAAAAGCAGTTCTGCTTCTGGACAGCCAGCTGTCAGTGAGTTCAAACTTACGACTGCTGGTGACAAAATCCCTCAAAGGGACTCGTAGGAAAACCCTTATTTTGAACTCACTTATCATGGTGCAGTTAATTTGTTGGTAGGCTTTGTACACATGCAGATGAAATGAACTGTTTTCCAGCACTCGGAATATCCTGGATGACTTCAGAGAAGCCTATTACTGGCTCAGACAGAACACAGACGAGCACGCCAGAGTGATGTCATGGTGGGATTACGGCTATCAGATAGCGGGAATGGCCAACCGGACAACCCTGGTTGATAACAACACTTGGAACAACAGCCACATCGCCTTGGTAAGGTGGCAGTTTTCTCTGCAGCAGAAACACCAAAATGTTTACAGTGCAGTCCAGTATGAAGTTGCAGACGTCTCTTAGGGTGATTGATATTAAGGAGAAATTGCATCGAGTAAGAAACACAAATGTGGAAGGAACATACTTTTTTCATTTGTTAAAACTCAAGTCTAGGGATCAATTTTGCTTCAGAGTTTTCATTTTGTTTACTTGAAGCTTCCAAAACATCACTTAGACTTCATTTTCTCTCCTTTTCTTTGGGGGAGGAGAGACAAAACCTAAGGTAATCATTCCCCTTGGGATTAATGCTGTACTCCCGGTCCCACTGCATTTACTGGCCTGTCACAACAAGGATCCTTACATTTCACCGCTGAGAGGATTTTTGAATAGCATGTGAAAACTGACCATGTGACTTGACAAATTTTAATACATCTGGGAAATTACAGGAAGTGATTATTTATGATTAGCTGTGGAAGTGTAGCAGACTTAATGCAATTCTCTCTTCTCAAATTTCCAGATAGACAAAATTTAATCTGCACCTTTAATTTCTTTCACTTCTGAAGTGTAAGTTTAAAGTTTGTACATGTGCTTAAGGCAGGGTGTTAGCATTGCCTGTGGTTACAGGGCACCACTTGGGCAACTTGTGCTGTGCAATGACTCATCATCAATAACATTTCTTCTCAGAATGTTTTGCTACAAGGGCAGAATTGGGGGAGGGCTCAAAAAATTAGGATAGTTAGGATAGTTTGTGTTCTTTCTGTCTTGTGTCAGTAGTGAGTACAGCTGTTGGACCAGATCTGCCAAAAAGCAGTGCACAAAGCCAGCAAATTAACAAAGTGCTTTGAGCAGAGTCCCAAACAATGAGTATTGGGGGAAGAGGGATCACGCATCCACACTTTTTACAGGGCAGGGAACTCACATTCAGCTAGAAGCAAGCTTGAGAAATTGTACTGATGGTGTTAATATCAGTCTAATGTCAGTCAACATGCATTGCCAAGTACTCTGAGGCACTTCTAATTTGGTTGTTGACCTGACAGCATTGGTGAGTTTTAATGGACACTCAGCTCTGATACCTCTGTGTGCCTCCCTCTGCTGAAAGAGGTAGAAATGCAGATACTGCATCCAAACTCAGTATCTTGCAGGACAAGGCGCATCCATGACTATAGAGACTCTGGAAGTCATCTGTGTTGCCTAAGGACAGTAACCATGCACACTGCAGCAACTGGCAGTAATGGCTTTCAATAAAGATTTCTCTCAAATACGACTGCTGCATTGTCAAGTTCCATTTTGGAATGAAGACTCCATAAAGGGGGACCCAAGCAATAAATGTGTGTTGGGCCAATACCTGCACTTGTGCTGTAAACCAGGCATGCCTGGGAGATGTGTCCAGATGATTTTTCTCCTGCACAGAGATGGAAATCTGGCAAATAAGCTCACATTAATTAGGATAATGGCCAAGAAGCTGAGGTTCTTGGTCTTTTGACAGCTTGCTGCCTAAGCTTAGTGCTAATTACATTCTTAGCTGAATGTTACCAAGTCAGTTGCAATATTATATGTATTGTAGTTATCTCCCTTAGCGGGGATACCTTACTATGCCTTAAGTACAAAAGCTTCAAGAGCAAACAAAACTGCTGAACTACATGCCAGATGCTGAGCAAATTCTTTTAAGTGTGGAAAGTGACCAGTATACAAGAGTGCTGGATACAGCTCTAAAAAGTTTTATTCTGACATTTTCTCTGTGTAGATTTACCTTGAATTCAGTGCTGAGGATGCCTGTATGCTGCTTAGTGCAATGCCCAATGGCTGCTTCATTAATGAAGAACAGAGCTCCAGAAAAAAAAAAAAGGAAATCACATTTCAAATAATTTGTACACTTTGGGCTGTGTCAAAAGCTTTGAAAATAATTTGTAATTAGGTATTTTCTGCAACACTTAAGCTTTTGGTAATACAGTTATGACTTGAAAAATATGTAGGTGCCACAAAAGGAAAACCCTTGTTGCTACATTTCAGACTCAAAACATTCCTTTCAACAGCCAGCACTCCTCTTAGATAGAAGAGAATAGTTAAGGTTGGGCTTTTGCATTTCTAAATATTCACAATGGAATGAAAATGTTGGCTTTGGTTGAGAAGTAGGTATTAGAGACTCACAGAACTACAGGCTGGAAGGGAACACAGTGGGTCGGTCACCTGGTCCAACCTCCCCTGCTCAAACAGGGCCATCCTAGAGCACATGGCACAGGATTCCTGGGCTTTGGCCTGGCTGTATTGATCTGTGGAGCCGTTCAATAGGCAGCTATGCAAAAGTTTAAGATATTTTTGCAATGATACAGGTGGGAAAGGCAATGTCATCAAATGAGTCTGCAGCATACGAGATCATGAGAAGCCTGGATGTGGATTATGTTTTGATTATTTTTGGTGGTGTGATTGGCTACTCTGGCGATGATATTAATAAGTTCTTGTGGATGGTGAGAATAGCAGAGGGGGAACATCCCAAAGATATACGGGTAAGTGGAACTTCTATTTTTTTGTTTTTTTAAAAACTCCTTTTATTTATGTTATCTCTTGTCTGGGAGTGGTCACTTCAGTGGAGGGAAATCTCTATTTTATTGCCATTTTATTTGAAACATGTGCTGGGGTTGTTTTTCTGGAATAGTAGGAGTGCAGTGGCCTGCAGCCCAGTTTCTTTCAATGTTTTTGGTTCAGAAAGGTCATTAGCCTCAAAAGCTTTTCAGGTTTTTGAATGATACTAAAAGTAGGATTTTTTCAGTAATTGTTGTCTGTATGTCTCTCTGTGCATCATCACATGCTTGAAAAAAGTAGGAGCGTTCAGACTGTTTAAACAGCTTTACAAATTTCTTCGAACTCTGTAATAGTAGGAGACAAGTGAAAGTGTTAATATTGACTCATGTAGCGTTTAAGCTGTTCAAACACCTTTGAGATTGCAGAAGTCTGTAGTAACATTTTCTTAAGCCTAACAAAAACTCCTAGATATTGAGCACAGGCTTAAGGGAGTAGCCCATGTGCATACTTTCATCTTGTACTCGAGATGAAAATGGCAGAATTTTTTTGTTTAAACATGGAGAATATATGAAGTTTATGGTGACCCTGCAGATCTCATATATTAACAATACCATGTTTGTCACCTTTCTGAAGAATAGATGCCCAGCTGAATTTTATAGTTTGAGGTAACTTTTCCAGAACCACTTACAGTGATGTGACAAAACTTTTTAACAGCACAAAAGTACAGATTTAGGAGAACTGATCCATTGGGGTCTGGGTTACAAGCAGGTAGTTTGCAACTCTTTCACCTTTAACCACCACTCTCTCTTTCATTTTAAGGTTACCTTAAACTGTAATAGCCAGTTGAGATTCTTAGGGGTCTTTCTGTGGGGAAAGGAATGAGAAGTCCCTTAACATTTTAGTTTGCATTGACTCTTTGTATCTTCTTTTCTTTTTAAAGGAAAGTGATTACTTTACCCCTCAGGGAGAATTCCGGGTAGACAAGGCAGGCTCTCCAACGTTGCTGAACTGTCTCATGTATAAAATGTCCTATTACAGATTTGGAGAGATGCAGGTTAGTGCTACAACTTCCTCTGAATCTGAACTGAAATGTGAGAAAACAAATATTATTTTGATGTATTTTCTGTCTTTTAAATTAAGCATTGCTTGTAGTAGCAGAATCTGCAGTAAAAGTGAGCTTTACAAATTGAAACACATCCAGTCATGGTCTGCTGTTTATAACCTTTAGTAAAAAGCATTTCTGCTGTTAACCTGTTGCTACGCTTCGTGCTTGCATGTTTTGGTTTTGGGAAATTCCATTCTCAGGCACGGTTTTCGTTCACAAGGCCACACAATGTAAACTACTGTGTGTTTTCCACATCTGTTCCCAGAGGAGAGACTTTTGTGGTGGTCTCTGAACTGGCCAATGGTTCCCAAGGGTCCCACCTCTGAGGTGGGCACATCTGAGAAAGTATAATAGGAATCAGAAAAATAAACCGGGGTCTCTCTTGCTTAGAGAGATCACACAGCCTCTTCTGAATGCACTCCCTGCCTCGTTCCTGTGTGTCCCACAGCGACATTAACCCACACTTGTACTTCATTTTTTGGTGTCCTTCACATTGCCCCAGATGAATATCTTGATTGCACTGTGCTGTGTGCTCATTAAAGCATTAACTGTGACATTGTGGAGAGCTTTAGATGTGTTTGTTGTAATAGCAACACAAAAGTGCAACTATTGACTGTTTAATGTCTGTCAGAAACTCCATGATTTCCATCCAAGTCACATCAGTGCATAAAACAACACTGCACTCTATAGTAAGGGCAGTGGTTGTCACTCCCCTTTGGGAGCACCAAACACATAGATGGAGCAAAGCCTGTTTGGTTTTTTTTTCCTCTTCTTTTCTTTCCTTGTTGCCCCCACCAGGGGCTCTTCCTTCTGATGTATTAGTACAAGAATCCTTTTTCAGTGGATTTTACTTGTAACACAGCGGGGACAAATTGAACTGATAATTGTGAGCTACTTCTGGATTATATGGAAAACTGTGCAAGTGCAAATTATTGCAGTATAGGCAAGAGCACAAAGGCAGCAGCAGTGTTGGAAAAACAGCGCAGGCTACTGCACCTCAGACTGTTGAGTTCTTTCATCTCTGAGTGCAGACAGGGTAGTTCTGCTGAGACATAAGGTACTGTCTCCTGTGACAGCTGTAGGAGCAAGAATGAATTTGTCCCTTAGGATCTCAAAGGTTTCTCTGTGTAGTAGTAACCAATGCAAGAGAAGCACTGCCCTTTGACTCAGGCCAGCTGAAGGCATTGCCTTATAAAGTATGAAGTTCCCCAGTTTGCAATGATTAGTGTTCTGGGCTTTGTCTCAAACTAACATGCAACTTTAATTTTTATAGCTGGATTTTCGGACACCCCCAGGATTCGACCGTACACGCAATGCGGAGATAGGCAACAAAGACATTAAATTTAAACATCTGGAGGAAGCCTTTACCTCAGAGCACTGGCTTGTTAGAATATACAAGGTCAAACAACTAGACAACAGAGAGACACTGGATCATAAACCTAGAGTAACCAACATTGTACCGAAACAGAAGTATTTGTCAAAGAAGGTGGGTTCCCAGTGAAGTAACTGAAAGGGGTCAGGAGTTTATTTTTAACAGTGAATCACATAGCTGGTGAATTATATATTTCCACTAGCCAGAATGTTATGGATACTGTTCATGTTAGTGTCCAATATCAGACCTGCCTGCTGGTAATAACTGTTAATTTACTGTCTGCTTAACTTAAAAGCATGTGAAGACACAAGGCTAGATTTTTTTTTAGGCAGAATGCTAACTGGACATAGAGTGTGTCACTGGCTGTTACAACTCTTAAGTCTTCATGTAACTGGAAGTATAATCTCTAAAGTACATCAATTCATGTTTCAGTAACTATGGCTCACTAAGTAAATGTGGAAGTTGCTTTCTGACTTTGTTTGAAAGTAGTGATGCCTAGAAGTTTACAAATGGCAATTTTGTATGAAATAAATTAAATATGAAACTTTTGTTGATGGAACTTTAGTGTCTGTCTGCTTACTGCTTGAAGTCATCTTCACGGTTTTAAAGTTTTTGTTGTGCTGCCCTCCTTCAGCCTATGAAGAAAGGCCTGTTCCCAGGGGAGCTGGGGAGATTGTTAGCAGCCCTCTCCTTCACAACATCTGTTTTCTATATATTCAAATAGATGTTGCAAAAGGAAGTCCAGAATCCTATCTAACAAACTAGTATAGGCAGTAGACTTACACTGTGTCATAGAAATAAAATAGAGAACATTCTCTGCAAGTAGAGAATTTTAAATGTAAAGATGCTTATTTCTGTGATTTGATGGGAAGTACATAAAATAAGGCATTTAGGAGTTGCCACTGAAGGTAGACATATCTCAAAATGGTAAGCTTTATTGTGTCTGTCATACACTTAATACTGTAACTTTTGATCTTAAGTGACAAGCAAGGCTGTATTTATCTATGATAGATGCACTGACCCCACTTGAGCCTTGGATGTGTAGATTTTCTGTCTAGAAGTTGATACAATTTCTGACCTCTCACTAACTGCTGCAGTACAGCTCCACTTCCCATTTAAGAAATCTGAGAACCAGTGGAGAGCATGGGGCAGGTGTCCAAACTAGGATTTCTTAAATACATTCCAAGGGCTCCTTGGTAGCCACAGTTTTTCAGCAGTTGCCTCCTTACTGGAAATTCAGTCCATCTCCTAACATGTTAGGCGCTCATTGCTCAAGCTCAGAGATACAGTATGTGTCCGAAAATTACATATTAATTTGTATCTATCTCACTTTATTGTAATTGTGTTGCTGGTGTTGTGTTGATTAAATGCACTTTTTTAAAATAATAATAGATCCTGCTGGTAAGCACAGCAAAGTGCAGGAAGGGGTGGGAGCTGCCTCCTGGCAGGTGTGTTGAATGTACAATTCTACCTGCCACAAACTACGTACACACATTTGAAGTTAATTTTACCTAAGACCAACACTAATGTTCCCCCCACCCCATTACTACCATAAAAAAAAAATCTAAAACATGCTGATAAAGGAATGTGCAGGAAGCACTAACTAAGCAACCTACAGACCAACATCAGAGTTTAGAAGACTAAAATGGAATTATTCAGGTTTTTTTCTTCTGAGAAATGCTGCTTTGAGCAAATACTTCTACCTAACTTTTAAGAGAATCAAATAGCGCAAAAGATGCAAGAAGGTATTTCCAAACAAAACTAACACTTACACCAGTTGTGCTCTTTGGGCATATTAGTTTTATCATGTTGGTTAATTATTAATTCTGCCTCAACACATACTTTGAAAAGAATTCTACAGATCTGGTAGACAGGGTTACAAAAGCATATCTTGTGCAAAAGCAACTGCTGGGCAGGAATTAACAATCCAACATTAAAAATAATAACTGGATAATGCCTAGTTGAGGGTTTAGCATTTAAGCTCTTTAAAATCAATCTAAAGCTCAGGCATTGAATGCACATCATTAAACCGCGGTCAAGACTAAATCATTAACTAATATCTGTTATTCTGTTTTTCTTTTTAGACCTCCAAAAGGAAGCGTGGCTACATTAAGAATAAACTAATTTTAAAGAAAGGCAAGAGACCCAACAGGAAGACAGTTTAAACACACTGTTCTGATTGCTAATACGAAGCAGTTGTCCTTGAGATAACCAGTCTTTGCCTTTAGCTCAAATCATGTTTCACAGCAACATGAGGGTACAGAACCATCATTGGTCCAGATTATTGTACAAAATTTTCAGGCAATGTCTGATTAAAAATATTGGCTTATTGAGAACAGCTGTTTTAGATTTGTAATGTGAAGCAAGACAGAGCTGCTATCCAAGTCTAGCAGCATTTTTTTTTATTGGTACATATTATCCTTCAAATCTGTTGAAAATTTGGACTGACTTTACCAAAGAACCCTGTAATTTGGTCCTTGGCACATGCATTACTTGTCAATCTTTTCTGGAGAACACTGTTCAGCTGAATAGCAGCACTATGAAAACTGGAATGGTGACATCTGAAAATGACTCTTTTTCAACAAGAAAGAGGTGGTAGAGCTCTCTCAAATTCAACTTCCAAAACAAGTTACTCCCACGATTATTTTTCAATGGTTTCTTTCAATGTCCTTTTACTCTTGCTGCAGGCTGGTTTGGAGCTGGAGTGTAAGAAGCAAAGCTGCAGTTTTCACAAGAGGTGACAGGACAGATTAATTGGACAAGCTGCTTTTGTTCAACACAGGATTGCAGTATTGCTGCCTTACACTGTCATTTCACAAGGTAGACAAGGCAAATCTTGCACACTGTAGATACAAGGGCTAAATTTGTAACCTCCTGAAAGATCTGAAACGACAGAAATGAATGCTGTAACAACATACAACTGAGCACCATCGAGCTGCTGGTGCTTCAGAACAGAAATTAAACTATTTTAGGTGAATGTTTACATTGGTAAAACAAGTATGGCCTGGTTGTTGGGGAAAAGAAGGTTGACAGGTATACAAAACCCCTTTTCTGTGGCTATCAGAGGTAGAAGATTTGCAAACCTCTTCAGCCCTCACTGCCTTTCTGGTGAGGGTGGAAGTTTTTCTGGAAATCTGTTTCTCTGCGTTTTTATTTAGAGTGCTTAAATCAATTGAAGAAATTCCTGCTCTAGTGCTGTTTGCTTTGTCTGTCTTTTATACTGGTTTCGGTTTGGTTTTTTTTTCAGTGGTGAAAACTGTCAGATTAAATGCACTAAAATATAAATGGAGACTGAACGTGTTCACTTTCCAGCTATAAGGAAACTTTATACAGACTTGAAATTTTTCTTTAATTAAAATGAAAGGGTTTTTTTGCAGTTTGTTTTCCTGCCACAGGTTGTAACTTTTTATAGAAACAAAACTTGCATCAATAACTTGATGTAAAATGCAGAATAGTATGTACCTTTCATGAAGAAAATGTAAATTTACAGTGTTCTGTGAGAATGTTACTGCTGACTTCTTTCCCAAGGTGTAGAATATTTTTTTGATTTATGAACTCATTTTTGACTCCAGTGGTTTATACAGACCAATACTACAGCTGCAACATTTTCACAAAGGTAATTAAATCTGGATTTCTGGCCCCTGTCGTTTGGAGATTTCATTTTATTTTGTTGCTTTAAAGCTCAATGCAGACCAGTTGTCAACTGTAGGGGAAAATAAAGTTAATTCAAGTTTTGTGTTAAGGCTGTTGTGTCAGTTTTGTTGTGATTAACTTGGTAACATGTTGCTTGTAGTCCCAGTCATAAATTAAGACATTAGAATTCCGTATTGCAAATCTCCTGACTTCACCAAGCTGCTGTAATGAAGCCACAGCATCATCTTAACATCCCTCCAGCTTAAACTAAGCCAAATCTAGGGCCACTGCTGCAATGGAATGAAGGTGGCTGTCATATTTCCAGGGAAGAGCAGCCTTCCTTTCCAACCACACATTGCAGCAACTCCTTCCAGCAGCTGGAGCTCCTCAAGCTGCTACATCTGCTCACCCACCAGCAGCAGGGCTGACTGCTTATGTGATGCACGATTTCTTAGTGCCGTGCTGCTTCCAAGCCAATCTACATCATGACCATGGGTAAGAAATAAGGGATTTGGAAGAACACTTGAAAGGCAGCAGGACAGAGGCTGCCAGTCAGTCTGTGGCTTGGCAGTAACTCAGCCTTGTTTTAAAAAAGGAAATACAAGATTGCCCTCCCCTCTTCAGGTACCTTTACAGGACACACTGTCTTCAGTCTTAAGTGACAGCGTTCTCTTTAACAGTAGAAACAAATTAATCTGAGGCATGTGAAATAAAAGCAAGCCAACTGCAGGGATCCCAGCCAGCCTGGGCCTAAAGTTGCCTACTACTTACCTGAGCTTTATTTTTTCTTAAATCCAACATGATTTCAAGGATTCTGCTAGTGTTAGGCAGTTAAAATGAAATAAAAAATTGGGAGTCATTCAGGCATCCACTTGGGAAAAGCAGCATTACAAAGAAGAACTGGCACGGTCTCACCTTCCTTGGTTCCTCAGGAATCTGCACTCCGTGTATGTTTACAGCTGGATCCTGGAATTGAACGGCTAAACTAACTCCTGTCTCCTCTTTGGGAGACCTGAACAGTGCTGCTACCAGCAAAGACTATCAGCATCTTCCTTCTTCATCACACACACCTCCCACACTAGTTTATTTCCTTAGCTCCAGCCAGCCTTTTTCCTTTTGTTGAGTCAAATTTTGAAGCATAATTGCCACAAGGCAGTTAAAAAAAACCAACAGAACAAACAAACAAAAAATATATTAAAAAAAAAAAAAAAAACTAACCACAAAAAAACACAAAAGACACATGAACCAGGCTCAGGTCAGCAGCTGCTAAGGAACTAGAGCTGCAAAGTGTCTAGAACTCAATACTGCATAGGTTCTGTATCTCTTAAACACTGTTGGTGCAAGTAGTGAGGCAGAGGCAGACAGTGCTGTTGGTAATCCCAGAAGAAATAATTTGACTTGCAGAAGTAATTTCAGAAAAAAGAGAAAAAGTCATTCATTAAATATCTTGATAGATTTACTCTTTAAAAAGCAGCTGAATGCTTTGACAGAGCCCTTGGTACATATCGGTCTCATCATTAGTAAAAACTGAAAAAAAATCATATTTGGCTGTGACTAAAATGCCCTCCCATCTTTAACCCAGGTGGATAAACTGCTCAAAGATGGGGCCTTGAAGCAATGCCACAGAAGGCAAGGAACAGGACTGGGTAGAGCTTCCTGTCATATTTACAGGCAACATTGGTTTCTGTTTTGCATGAAAACAAGGTGCTCCAGCAAGATTGCTTCCAGCACTGTGGATGAATGTTTAAAGAAAACCAGAAGGGCATTATCTAACACCTGAAAAATGCTGACCATGATCTGTGTGATTCCTCCAAGAGCATTTTTCCTCCTCATGCAAGTGTTCAATGCTGCAATAATGGAGAGCTGTATCTTAAGAGGTTCTAATCAAGAATCACTGTTGGTGATAAAGATTAAATGAAATTGGATTTTCAGAAGCAAGCACCTTTACCTATTTTCCTTTTTACTTGCCAAAATGAAGCAGATGTTCTCCAGCCTTTCCTAAAGCTGTTGTTGCTGCCCAGCCCTGTTTTCCCTGGGTAGAGCTATCCAATGTAAACACAAAACTTACCTCCATAGTGTCTGGGAGAATAAGCAGGGCAGAAAAGCCCCACACCAAATGCAGATTAACCTGGCAAATCGCTTCCATGGGAACCATGCTCAGGTGTCATACACAGCTCCTGACAGTCAGGGACTGACACCACTGAACTAAGGCTTCCATGGAAAGAGAAAGGGCATCCCAGTGCTAAATGAAACAAATCTTTTATTCATCAGCATTCTCATTTTAAATTCACAAATTATGAAAGGAAGGCAAATCAGAAGAGACTGCCAGAGCATCTTTTAAATGATAAAGGTATAAATTTTCTTTCTGAACATTTCTAATTTAAGAAAGAAAAAAGTTGCATAGGCTTTCTACAGGTGTGCACAAAAAAAAAAACTGAAGTACATGGAAGTTTTTACATTACAATTCAGTGTACATTGGCTACTTGAAAAGGAAAGTATTTACTTGCAATTCCAAGACAGCTATTGGAACGACCTACAGAATAAGGCTTATGAATATTTACTTTTCAGTCCTGCAAAATATACTGAACACATACTATCAGAAAAATGAAATTACATTTGTGAATCTTGTTCTGGAATCTCTCGCTGATGGGATCTTTTCTGAAAGGACTTTTTATGTTTGTGTCTCCCAAGTTAATCTGGGAAAGAAACCGTGGTAATGGCATCAGGGGATTCTTCATAGCATCAGAACGGAACAAAACATTGATCAGAGCACAAGTGGAATGTCCTCGGCATGCAGAAACAACCAACCATGCAGACAGAGAAAATCTTCAGTATTACAAGCAGAAAATTATTCAAATTTCTCCTTAAAAGAACAGCTACAGCATCTCTGTAGCCTTGACAGTCACACCACCCCAGCTGAAAGAGGTCTACTCCTTCAGGGGCCCAGGCCTGCATGCCTGACACAGAGGGGTTTGCAATGGCTATTTAGTGAGTATGTGTTTTGTTCTTTGGTGTGTGAGAGTTCTGGGAGGATGTTCCATGGGTCTAACTCTGCTTTTTCCATTGTTCTTTGTGATCATACTACAAACTGTAGGAATACTTTTAGGTACTTATCAGACTAATCTCTAGAACAAGAGTGGATCCATCATAAAGTGAATTCTTGCAGGTGATAAAAGTACACGTGTTCCTGATGATACTCAGTAGCAATTCAGTGATTACTACAACGGCATCATTTTGGTTTTGTTACAGAAAACTATTACATCAACTATTCCTAAAAAATAAGGGTTTTTTTTTTTCCTCTTAAAAAAAAAGGTATCAGTTACAAAACCAAGCTCATACAATCCACTTTTTTTAAAAAATAGGATTTAAATCATTCAGAACATGAATCTTTCTAATGTGGAAAAAAAAAAAAAAAAAAGACAGACAAGAAGACTAAATAGCATTTAGGAGGAAAAAGTAGCCACACCTTCATTAGAGATCTGAAGTTCAAATCCAAAGGAACAGTTAATGGAATGTTTCCTTGTGCACACACCTCCTCCGCTCAGCCTTCTGAGCTGCTCAAGAGATTTTAAATCTACCGAAAAAACAAAATGCAGGACGCTCAAGGACAGATGTGAGCAGTGCTTTGATCTAGGTATCTCTGTGTAGTATCTATCAAGCCTAAGCCAGTGTATCAGCAAAGCAGACAAAAAGGCACAAAATCACTCAGCTCTACGAACAGGCATCCATGCTAGTGTGTGTTAGAAATACAGTGGTTTTGTTACGGGGCACTGTGGGAAGAAGCACTAAGCACATTTTGCATGTGCCTTTGCTGCCATCTCTCTCAAAAACACCTTCACTTTCAATAAATACAAACCAAAAAGCGACAAAGCCGTAACACTTCCAGAATCCACTTTGGCAGTGTCACAGTGGGTACCTTACAAAACAAGATCAAGTGACAGAATTTTTTAATTCTTTTTTAACACTACAAAACAGATTGTATCCCGTTTCATTTGTTTCATTCGTAAAGTTATTGTCTCAGTGGAATAATTTACTGAATTGTTATTTTTACATCATGGAATCATTTATCTGGGAAAGCTAGTTATATCGTCTCAACTCATCCAAATGTTTTATCAGGAGCAACTCCATTTAGTGGAACATGTAAGCCAGAAGTGTTGGCATGACAGCAGCCAGAGAACATTACACAGCAAGATCAAAGTTACCAGAGCAGCTGGCTCAGGGGTGGTGACCAGAGATTGACTGAACAGCTGGAGCATGAACAAAGCAGCGAGGACACAACGGCTTAGTGTGAAGAACAACGTTCTGGAGAAGGTATTGCTACTTCTTACAGGGTGGCAGGAAATTCACACTCATCAGTGACAGGAACTGAACTCAGCAACCCAGAGCGAGCACAGCCAGTGGATCATTCTTATGTCAAGGTGAGTTACTCGGTGACTGTTCAGACAGAATGACTGCCATTAAGAGACACGTCACGTTTTAAGTGCAAAACATTTTTGGCAAAAGTGAAAAATAGAAAAACCTTAACCAGTACTAATAAAAAAGTATTTTCTTAAATACTAGCATAGGGCCTGATCCTGCAAGCACACAACTCGGGGAACCCCGGCTGAGTCCAGCCAGGGTTCTGTGCCCTAACACTTGGAGGAAAAGGTCTTTGAGTTGCTCTTGGTGTTGGTACTGTTTACATGTAGTGTAAATAGCACACACAACACATGCACACTGTAGGTACTCGGGGACGTGTGCCTGTGTGTCTGTGGATCTGCACACACAAAATGGCTCCTGAATAAACTCGAGCTCGTGGTTATTTTGAGATGCATCATTCACAGTACATAGCTTCCCACGGGGATCTTCTGGGAACACGGCCTATCCAAGGACATCCTGAAGTTACATACTCTATCATTTTAATGCCTTTCAGGTAAAGTTATGAGGCAACTGCTCTCTCCTGTCAATGGGTCTTCCAGAGAGGATTCACGTACAGCCAACCGTCGCCCTGTGAAAAAATTAAGCAGAGTTTACAAACAAGATTTATAAATACTGCATCTGTCTATGTCCTCACAAAAGCTAAAATAAGACCAAACAAGAAGCTATCCCTGTCACCTGAAAATTCAATGTTTAATGAACTGATAAGTAATGGTGGGAGGAAAAAAATTACGAGGGGGGAAGAGATGCAATGAGAAGATGCAAGAGATTCTGGTTTAAATAGCAGCTAATGTAGCAATTCCCCTCCACCTTTCCTCCAAGGAAGGGGAAAGATGAACTTGGTAAAATCTGTTTCCTTTCACACAGATGAAACCCAAGACTGTGTTTATGATGTCAATGCTTACTTACACTGGATGAATCTCCCTAGATTGTGTTCATTTTAGTATGCTACGAATATAGGGGATGTGAGTGTGCAGAATTTGAAAAGTAAGGGCAGGATTTTACAGAAAAACACATCTATTTATGTGCCTAACATTAGGCACCAAAAATCCAGATCAAAATCAATCTAACTGAAGTGAACAAGTTCACAACATAGACATGGAAAAGTCCACTGCTCTCCTTCAAGAGCCAGACTCTGTCAAAAAGAAAACTTAAGCAGTGAGTGGTACATAACACCAGCCCATGACAAAATCCACGGACATTCACTTGTCCCCTGTGCAGGAGCTTGCTAACGGGTCTCTAAACCAAGAGACTCCAAGTACCTCTTTGGCAAAGTATTTGGGTTTCCAGGGAGTGGCGAGTGCCGCGCGCTGCCTCTCCTCTGCTCGCTGTCTCTCTTCCAGGCGGTGCTTGTGCTCCGTGGCGGCATCAATGTTCCCCTCCTTCAGAGAGTTGGTGACGTGCTGCCACAGGCGCCTGCCCAGGGAGAAGGAGCACAAGGGAGGGTGAGAGCAGCTCTGCCACAGCCCAGTACTGCTGGACACCAGTCTGGTGAGCAGCAGGCTGAGGCCGCTCATGCCGGTTTTCCAAGTCCCACAGCTTGGGAACCATCACTCTCCTAGGATATTCATCACGTTTGAGGACGAGATTTTCAGATTCACTCAATTGCCAGTATTTTGCCACGTAATTTTCTCAGCAGACTCTGTTTATGTTGCTGACTCTTCACCACCTGAGTTTTTTTCTCAAAGCAGTTGGATTTATTTTTATCATTTCCAGTTCACATTCCTCCAGCCCCCAGATGACAGGTGTTTAATTCTGTGGTTTTTTGCAATTAAATTTTTGAATTGTAAGGGAGTGTCAGCCAAAACTCAAGAATGCATTGAATTGGGACACTGACTGGTCCAATGAGGTCACTAACAGAGGAACTGATTCTTGGGAGCCCCTCTAGGTCTGTGCTCTGTGTTCCCAGTTACAATATTTACCAAAATATTTACACGTTTCTCACACAGCTGACCACACTCAGATACAGTGCCCTGTGTCACCCTAGCAGAAACTTTGACAAGAAAAGCACTGAGAAAAACCCTCATAGAACGGTTTGAGTTGGAAGAGACCTTAAAGATCCTCTAGTTCCACCCTCCCTGCCATGGGAAGGGACACCTCCCATTAGACCAGGCTGCTCGGAGCCCCATCCAACCTGGCTTTGAACACTGCCAGGGACAAGGCATCCACACCTTCTGGGCAACCTGTTCCAGTGCCTCATCACCCTCACAGTAAAGAATTCCTTCCTAATACCTAATCCAAACTGCTCTCTGTCTGAAACTAATCATAGCTTTCACGTATGTTCAGGGCTGTTTAAATGAGTTTGTGTTTACAATCTGATAAACTGCAGATCCTGCAGAAACACTGGATGCAATTTGCTTACTAGTATCTAAAAACCACAAATACACTGAAAAGCCACTGGTTTCCTTATTTACTACAATCTTTATGTTCCACACTAAAGGGGAAAAATGAGTTTGTGGATAAGCAAGTGGTCTAGAAAGTAAACAAATTATATCTGACCCTGTACAATGAAAAATAAAAATTTATTTACACCCTGTAAAATAAAAAGACATTTGCATATAATAAAATGTAGTTTAACTCATATTTTTAAATCCTCCAATAAAATGTCCCTAAATCCAATTAAAGTATTGATTTTTCTGAAGATAAACATCAACAGTTATTGACAGCGAATACAAAATAGGTTTTTTCCTAATGTACTTAGTCAGAGCTAGAATTTTTGAACCACGGCACTCAGACCTGCAGCTGGCTTCCAGCCCAAGTTCAGGACAGCACTGCAAAGCCTCTGCCCTTACCTCGATTCCAGCGGCCCCTGGTTTGCTATGGGCCTGATCTTTTTCCTGATAACAGGCAGTTTGGTGGTGTCAATCACTTTGGTGTCTCCGTTGCTGTAGGTGAATTCCAGGGTGCCATTCCATTCTCCCTGTGCCTTGCACACAATGGTGTTTGTTGGATTGTGCTTCACTTCAGCTGTAACTCTGATTCCAGGGGGAAGGAAAAACAGACCACAGAAATAACTGGTTTATTATCAGCATTTATTATAATCAGAATTTATTATCAGCACATGAAAGCACTACCTTGCTAAGGGTGCAAACAGCTTTCTACCTCCACAAACCAATTGATCAAGCAAAGTAGTGATGCTGCCTCCAAAAAAAGAAAGACTCATCCCAGGAAAGTTCTTCTGACACAGCAACAGCTCTAGGACATTCTAGCTAAGTACAGCAGTAACCCAACTTAAAATTCTGACACTTGGCTCAAGCCCAGAGCCAAATGAAGCAGCCTGAAAAACAATCCCTGACATTCATGTGACATTTTCAAAACATGATACTTTCACACAAGAACATAATGCTGTCAGAGACCCATGTCAAAAACTTCGGGTATCTGTTTTCTTCTTTAGCTCTGCAAGTTCACTTCTCAGCTGCTGAGAGGCAATGATTAAAGTCACCTCACCAGTCAAAGAACTGGTCTGAGAGTGAGCAAAATAGACAGGTAGGACTGGAAAACCAGAATGCAGGGAGAAGTTCTGTGTGTGTCCATGAGCATGCACACATGTTTTAGAAAGCCATGTAAAGTAATCTGTAAACTCAATTTTTTAATTACTAGAGTAATACAACTTCCCCAAATTCCCACTCACCCTGATGGCACTAATTATTAATCTATAACTTTTAAAGAAAAATCCTGTCAAAATAGCCCCATGTGGACATTTACCTGAACACAACATTGAAACAGTTGACACACATACAGGAGAATAGTTACACAATCTAAAATAAAAGTGAGGTAAGCATGCAGAACACAGTCTCCTCTGGACACTGCAACAGCCCACAGCAGAACAAGAAAGGGGTCTGATGTTAATGACTGGGACACCAACTTGAGCATGGAAGCAAGACAGGAGGCTGTCTTGCACAGCACCTCTTCGCACCTTTAGTAAAGGGGAACCAAAGAAGGTAAATAACATTTTCACCATCTGGAATTTCAGTGCTGGTGTGGGAGTCCCCAGTAGGGAGCTACCACTATGGGCAGTGACATTTTTGCTTCTCTCTTTTCAGGAGCTCCACCTGGAACACCAGATCACCTACAGAAGCAGCAGCTGGGGTAGCAGAAATACTGCCTTTTCCATGCACATTTTTCTGATCCTGCACTTACAGCAACTTTTAAATGGCAACAAAGCCTGGAGAGATACATTCACTTTATTTTAATGAGAGAAATACATCCAATTCAGTTAAACAACATAATATGTATTGCTGCAATAAACTGCCCTAGAGCTTTAAGTCATCTCCAGCAGTAATAGGAAAAGAACTTCAGCTATCTGTCTATAAAATACTGCAACAGAAGAACAGAACAGATGCCCAAGAGCCTTTCCCCTGAAATCCAGCAGCGGGTGAACAAGAGTAAGACAGTAACTCCCCTACCTGTGGACCTTGCCTCCATAGAAGGGCTTGGTGTGGAACGTGACCGTGGCAGAATAGCCCGTTCTGGCACAATTGATGTTGACTTTCCCTCCAAGCTCCACCCACGGGATGGTAAGGATTGAGCGAGCATAGGCACTGGGCAGGGTGAAGACATACTCTTCTTCGTGCTCCAGCAAGTGAAGAACACCTGCACAGGAAGAGGAGAGAGTGACGTGAAAAAGGGTTCACTGATAAGACCTGATGGTCACTGACCAATTACACCATCAAAATGCACATCCACAGGGAGCACGATGTGCAGCTCTCCTTGAAGGAGGGCGCTTTCTGTAAGAAACTCTGCTCTCTGGAACAAGTTTCTTCCAACAAACATTTTCAAAAGCAACCAATTTGACTGTGTACCCTGTGGTCCTGCACGGTACCAAATGACTTTTCAGAAAATCTGACTGGATTCCTTACTTCGTATTACTGTTAAAAGAATGGAGAAACAATGAAGTCCACCCAAAGACTGAGAATTCAGATGCTCTCTCAGTGTCGTATTGTAATATCCCTCCAGAAAAAAATATGGGCATGGCCAAAGGCCTCTTCACTTCTCCATTCAGTTAGAATGGTCCAAATTAGTCCTCCACTAATTTCCCCTTGATGCTGTGAAAGGCTCTAAGTCTCCCTGGATCAAACAACAAAACGTGGAAATCTACAAATTGCCCATTAACTTTGCTTCTCAATTTCCAAATGCCTGGTTTCTCTCATGGGCTCTGAAAAAATCTTGCATCATCAAAGAGGGGCCCACAGCAGGGCCACTGTTCTACTAGCACCAAGTCCAATGTCTCTATCAGGCAGAGAAAATTACTGGTAATTCCATCTCATTCTGTAAAGGCTCCTCCACCCTCAGCACTATGAGGCTGTAACTAAAAACAACAAACAACAGTAACATTTTTTTCAACATTACTTGGAAGTTGCACAAAGAAAGTTGCTTTCCTGATCAGACCTTTGCAGCTTCCCCTGGGGCTAAGCATACAACTCTATCCCCATAAAAACTGTAGTTTGGTCTTCAGGATAACAGGACATAAGACCAGGAAAAGAGCACCATAAACCTTGCACACAGAATTAGATCATGCCAAATGTCTGCAGTGTATTTTTTATTAGAGTTTTACAGTCTTTTGTGTCCCATTTACTAACTGCCTAAAGGCAAAAATGACAGCTTTGAAAATATTTTTTCACAACAGGGACTGAAAATAACCCATCACAGGAAGAACTCAGAACCCAGAAATATTTGAAAAAAAGAGCAGGAAAGTTATTTTGACACAGTAACAGTATCTGTTTAGAAACAAGATGAGCTTGAGCCCATTTGCCTTCACCCTGGGGCAGGCAGGGGAAGAACACACTGTTAGTGGTATTGATTAATCTATCTGTTTAAGGGAATACTGACACTACTTTTTCAAAGTGATCTCACATTTAATGATGAAAAAGCATTAAATAGGAAAACAACACTACTGCTGCCAACATGAAAATATGCTTTTAACACTGCATGGAAACAAAAACTTAAAAAACACACTCAAAATTAAAACCACAGAGCTCTAAGAGAGCCCTGATCTTGAATATTGGCTCCAGGTAACAAAATTAAATACAGGCACAGGAAACTCTGCAATTTGTCACTTCTGAAACTATTTCACAGGAAAACATTTGCAAACCAGAACAGCTTCATGCAGTTGTTCTCAGCACCTCTGCAACCTCCTCCTCCCAGCAGTGACACCATCCACCCCAGCAGGTCTGACACAAGGAGCTGGGAGTGCAAAAGCACACAGAAAAGCCATGTCTTAAAAGTACCTTTAATCATTTTGTCTTGGCAAGTTACAAGTTTCTCGTGTCATGTGCTGAACCCTCACCAGCAGGGAAAGGCCAGGAGGACACAGCCAGAACACACACACGTTTTGCCTCAAGCTTCCTCAGCTTCACACCTGCAGAGACATCCAAGCTGAACACACTGCAGGAAGGCTGAACTACCCCACTCATCCTGGACAGACAGCCAGGAAGAACTTTTACTAAAAAAATTACTCTGGTTATCAAGCTCATTAAATGGATGCTAAAATAGCATTAAGTTAATAAAGAACAATCGCAGAATCACAGAATGGCCTGGGTTGGAAGGGACCTTAAAGATCATCCACTTCCAACCCCCCTGCCATGGGCAGGGAGACCACACCAGGCTGCTCAGAGCCCCACCCAACCTGGCCTTGAACACTGCCAGGGATGAGGCATCCACAATTTCTTTGCACAGCCTGTTCCAGCACCTCAACACCCCCACAGTAAAATTTCATTTACTCTGTTTCATTTTAAAGCCATTCCCCCTTTTTCTATTGCTACATGCCCTTGTAAAAAGTCTCCATCCATCTCCCACCCTCCTCTGACCATCACTGTATGTGATGTTTTCTCACAGGAGGGGAAACTGGTATGATAAACACAAATCCCTTATGGGTGAGTATAGATTTGCTTCTGTCCCCCTGATGGGATCAGGAGCTTTCTTCTCCCTAGTCAGATGGGAGGGACTCGGAGCTGCAGTGCTGCCAAGCACATTTAAAGTGGAGAGCAAACAGCAGCAGTGACCTTCAATGTAAATATTTAACCACCACAGCAGGTTAGATATTAAAAACTGAACCCAGCTCTCTTGGCAGTATTTTTAGCACCCGGTAGCATATTTTCTGAATTCCTTAAACACCTGAATAAATACACTTTTTAATGAAGTGCTATCTCACTTGAAATATGACTCCAGCTCCATAATTACAGTCTGAAGAGATTAAAGGGCGGATCTGAAATACCCATGACTTGATAATACTTTTAGTATTAACCTGACTATTTTGCATTCCATTGTTCGCAGAGCCCACATGCAAAATCTCGTTTAAGTGAAGCACCACAAACACTGTGGCTGCACCACGACATCTGAATAGAGACTTGTGCTCCCTTAGGGGAGAGAAAGCCAAAAATTACACTGAGATTCACTACTTGTAATGGGTACCACAATTTGAATTAACTCCCTACCCTGCCAAGTGTCAATCTCAGGAAATTAAAAGCCAATTAACTGAAAGTTAACAGTTACTTTACAATGTGTCATTTTAACATCTGCTTACAATCATTACATTGCAACTGATCTTTAAAAACAACTGCTGGAAAACATACAGGCTATTTTTCTTCCCTTGCTTCCCTGCTGTAAGGGATGGTTCATGTTTAGTTTGAAAATATAAGTAAATACATATGGAAAGTTGTAGAATATTCTCCCATTTTTAGTTTTTTCCTCTCACATCAAAGAGTTCTTTCAAAACCTTCCAATTCCTTTTAAAAAAATCTTAAGTATTTATAGGCAGCAATTACACATGGAAGAATGCACCAGATCAGTACTCTGGGAGGAGCAGTGGATTTAGTAATCCAGTTTGTTAGAAAAAAATGCTACAGAGAAGGGTAAATTTGTTATAAACCATTGCAGAATATTGAAAGTCCCCCTTGAAATGTCCTTGACACCGTTTACTCCTCCTTTTGACTACAGCAATGTATTCAGAGTCACACCCCTAGCCATGACTCCTCAGCCTGCATTAAAGGAAGTGATGGTCCTGGCATATCATTTTCCCAGTTTGACTCTTACATGTCCCTCACTGATGCTGCAGCTTTGTGGATTGATTTCCCAGTAACACATATTGACAAAAAACCCCCAAGGAGGCTCTGGATCAATAAAGCTGCAGAAGAGACATGTGGGATTCAATGCTTCCCACTGCCTGCATGGAGATCAATCTGAACAACAAATGGCACATGGGACATGAGGGGCCTGGGGGAGTTTCCCTGTTTAAGCAGCTCTTTACCCTTTCTCATAATACACAAAGAGGAGCAAGTTACATGTGGGATGAGCCCCACACAGGTGTTGTGCATCACCAACTGCCCAGATCCCCACAGGAAAGCAGGAGATGCCAGAACTGGGCTCTTATTGTCTCAAATGTTCCAGACAGCTGTGCTGAGCACTGCTCATTTTTCAAAGACTGGAACCATTTGCTAAATTAGGTAATGAGTGCCATGCTATATGAAAATGGTTCTAAAAACACTGGGCTAAAAAAATATTAACACAAAAATGAGTACTTAGGGAAATATTTAGGTAGCTCTAATTGCACGGAGCAATCAAGCTTTGGGACTGGTAAATTAAAAAGTCACTCATTTCTCAGTACTAGAAATTATAGACCTGTACATCTATTATTACATACACATACATGTATTTGAACAGAAGAATAAAAAAAGAGAGGAAAAAACATTCATTGCTTTCTTTTAAATTTACTCTGGAAAGAGCACTGAACCTTTTACCCACCTATCAGATCTTTTCAAGTTGATTTTCAATTTAGAAAAAAAATTTGGAAGCCTATATCTGACTGCTTTTTAAAACATTTAAAATAGCAGAAGTGAAAACACCAGACATAACTAGCCACTTGACAATACAGAGCAATCTATTTAAATGTACTTTATGCTCTCTGCAAAATTAACCCATAAATCAAAGATGACACTTTTTGTTGGATTTTGCTGCTCTGGACCAAAATCCAAGAGCAGAAAAGGAACAGGCACAGCTGACACTGAGGTGTGCTCACCACAGCATCCTTATCCTACAACGAGGATCCCTTTAAAGATTCTATGGACCATGTAAAAACCATTAAATATTTATATTGACTTTCTCATCCTCTGCTAATTTAAATCTTAATGTGACCCTGTTCATTACAGCCTCATCTCCTCCCTCACTCTTTCATTAGTACATAATTAACATGAACCAGAATTGGGGACTGCACATGCAAGTTCTTTTATGCAAAATACCCTATTTCCTATTCAGGGTGGCTTTCTCATGAGGAAACTCAGTGCTGACTACTCCGAAGAATGGGGGTTTTGTCATACAGCAAAGAAAAGTTGTGACACTTCATTAGCAAGCCAGATTTAGACCACTCATAACCAGAGATGAAGAAAGGCTAGCATATAAAACAGCTCCCCACATGGATTTCCAGCAGTGCTCTCCCACTTGTTTTGCATCTCTGCAACTGATACTTACTTTGAATTAACAAACAAAAACCACAGACAAGAAAAAAAAAATCTTAGTCACTTTGGAGTGCAACGTACACAAAAAAAATCACACCACTGAGACACTGAGCTGTACCCTTTTTGTGCCAAGACCACACCATCCTTAAATCCCCTAATGCTTAAAATTCCTTTATAAAACTTTGCACTTCCATGATATTCTAGGTCAGTTTCTAATAAAAGCATAAAAAGCAATGTGCTCTATATATCTAAGGAATTTCTATAAAAATATGATTCAAAGCCTCCACAGACACATTACCATTTCCATATTCCTTACACACTATAGGTCCAAAAATGTGGTACTAATTTATTTCTTCAAATAGCCAACTGCAGTAGAAAAAGCTTAATTGAACTGTTGGAGGGACAAACACAGTATTGTTCAGTAGAGGGCAAAGTTTCAAAACACACCACAGTTATTTGTATTCAACGTTAGGCTACAATGATGCAGAAACATCACAGGTCATCGTCACAGAATCATCACAGAACAGCCTGTGTTGGAAGAGAGCTTAAAAATCATCTTGTTCCAAACCCTGTGGGCAGAGACATCTTCCACTAGACCAGGCTGCTCACAGCCCCATCCAACCTGGCCTTGGAAACCTCCAAACCATCCACAACTTCTCTGGGCAACCTGGTCAAACAGAACTCTTCTGATTCATATCTGACTAGAACAAGATGGTCACTCACTACCGCTAAATTATCCAAAACATTAATTACAGTTCTCTAACACTCTGGAAGGATTTTTTTCCCCTCTCATATCTCAATTAGTACTGATTTAATCTGTAGTATAATGAAACAAATATTGAACCAACAGCAGAATTATTTAACCCAAGTCTCAAAATGGACACAGGTGTATTAGAGGTATCAAGGAAACCATCTTTCAAGTAACACATCTAAAATCCTACTGGTCTTACAAAAAGTCAAAGGCCCCCACATGTACGTAATTTAACTCCAGCAACAGGCAAAAAAAAGGGCTGAATGCTCATAATGAGGGGAAATTTAAAAAAAAAAAAAAAAGGAGGAAGGGACAAGACAAAATCCCAACAATAGCACATGTCTAGTTCTGTTATTCAACGCACAGTAGCAAAAAAAAACCCAAAACAATCAAAACACAGAGGTTTTGATGATCCATGAAATGTTACTTTGTCTCTCATCCAAAGCAGGATCAGTGATACTTCATTCCCAGAAGCTCACTTAATCTGCTTTAACAGTTTAAAATAAGGTTCACCTGACTAGCCAACCTTGGTGTGCAAAAGTTTCTCCAAGGAGCCAACTTTAAGTAGCTTCATATGCCTTCTGACTAACAGCACCTTTCCACAGCCCAACTCACTAGTTTTGCTAGACTAATTCATCCCATGAAATGTTGCAACTCTAACATGTCCCTAAACACAAGGAAAAAAATCTCCAGGTTGTATTTCACATTAAAATAATGATTAGGCCTGCATTACTAGGCACGTAAATACAGGCTTAGGTTTTCCACACTTACAGTCCAGCAGCTCCTTTTTGTTGGTTCAGCAATCTACCCTGCTACTCACACTGACCTCAATCTACTACAGAATTTGTACTTATGCAGCACATAAGAAAGAAGCATCTGCAGTAGATTCTAATTTTTGCACAGCCTGACAAATCCACACACCAACTGAATCAGGAAGATTTCCCTGGACCTAAAATAAATAAACAAAAAAAGGAAGTGCAGTTTCAAGCGAAGAAGCTGCACTGCAAAGCTGGCATTTTCAACTGAGGCTGTCAGGCTTAGGCTTGCTGTTTTCAGACAATAGAAAAGCCTCAGTGGTACAACTTCTTGCTGCCCATTGTCAGTCCTCAACATGCAACAGAAATGCTTGGGCTGCACTGAAAGGTCTCCATCGCTTCCCAGAAATGCTGCCTGCACTCTGAAGGTCCCTGCTCTTGCACTGCTTATGTGAACAAAAAGATGAATAGTAACTATAAACTGGTGAACCCAGACTTCCTCCCAGGATGCACATCACAAAAGACAGCAGCAAACCTTGGAATAAAAGAGTTTGCTACTGCAGATGTTCCCCAAAGCCCACTCTCATTCCTGGGATATCTCCAGGATTATGAAAAAAAGGAAGAGTATAGAGAAGAACTTATTCTCACAAGCACACATTAAACAATCCTTGGGGTGAGTAGGCAGTCAATTCTTAGACCCCTTCTCTCTCAAAACTGGGACACATCAAGACTTTGAAGTCTTAAATAATCCCCACAGTAGACACCCCCAATCCCAGGGAACTGTGTGCTAGCAGCAAAAGAAAGAAATTTCCCTACTCCTACATAATCATAAGTGACTTTGTGTTTAATTTTATTTCCATTAAATAGTTCCCTTCACTGAGCAAAACAGTACTAGAAATGAACATGTACCAGAAAAATGCAGAATGTTAAGCCAATGACTCAGGCTGGCAGTAGTACAGGCAGGAGACAGACAGACCCATTACCCTTCTGACACTCCCTTCCCAACTTCCTTAACCTCATATCCAAAGCAAAATGCCTAAGTCACAGGAAGAAGGAAACACACATGCTAACACAGACTTTATCACAAGGATATTAGAACCAGTAGAAAGGAGGCTTCATGTCTCTTCTATTAAAAAAAAGGAATATATTGCCATCAGGGAAGGAGCTACTGTAGTCTTTTCCACTGGTCTTTAATTTTAGACAGTGGAAACAGCAGAATATACCTGTATTTTTTCACTATAATTATTTTGTTGCTATTAAAAAGCAAAACCAAACCACTGCATTTCCCACTCCACTTTTTTACTGCCTTTAATACCATAGTATTTAATATAATGATGATAAAAATAAGCAAGTTGTCCTCATACTTCTGAGACTACAGTCTAAAAACTACATAAGGCAAAACACTAAAATCCATACTTACCCTGAAATGGCCAAAGGGACTTAATTGCTTAGAAACACACTTATCTCAATGCATTAACAGTCAGTGACAACACTGGTAACAAGTGTGTGTATCAGTTCAGATAGATCATCCATTAAGGATTTGTTATGACTCCCTGTATTTCTGAACTCAGGTTGAGCACTGACTTACCACAATGCAGACTGCATATGCATGATAGAGAAAATCAGGATTCACACCTCTACTATGTGACTTTCCAGAAAGCTTATGAAAACACACTAACTTTGCAAACACTACAGAAATCATGACTCTTTGCAGAAATTATGAAAAGCCAATGTTGGGCTTATACAAAAACGTGGTTTCTCTCATTGCTTTGCTCCAATTGTGAACACCAAAACCCATATTACTTTGAAAGTGAACAAGACAAAAATATTCTTACAGAATATGCTATAATTTGTCATTTGCTATTGTAACTTAATTATTTCTGAAGTCTGGCAATATATATTAACAGAGTCTCATCAATATAAGCAGACATTTATATTTGTAATACACATTTCACATTCTGTTTGGACAGCAAAAGGTTATATGAACCCTACAGTTTTAATTCCAAACTTCACAAAAGAAAACAGCCATAAGGTTCAAATGAAAGGTCAGAGGGAGAACAAGCAGGAAAACATTTGGACTTCTGCTGACACCCAGAAATATTAGCTCAAAAGAAAGCAGAATAAAAGCACATTTCTTACCTTCACCTACCATAGAAACACCTATTGACATGCCCATGAACTTGCTTTTGGTCCACACGTGAGCGTTCACGCACATTTTCTTCTCTTTGCACTCACAGTAAAAGCAAGATACTGGTGGATGATGAGACACTTGTTCAGCTACAAACCTCAGCTTGTAGCACGTGGACTGGTCCTGGCCAAGCTCCTTGGCTGAGTCCTTAGAAACCGTGGAGGCACCGTTAGTTCTGAATGCTTTCACTTTATCTTTAGGCACATCCCACGAGCAATGAAACGTTTCACCAATTATAGGGTTATAGGGCTTCTTGGCAACTGCTCCCTTTCGGCCTTCATGAAAAGCTGTTAGATAATACTCCACAAAGCAGATAATTCTTTCCTCGGGAGTGGCTCCAGCTGCAATTGACAAAAACAGGTCTGGATGGGCCATGAAATTTGCATACATCTCCAGCAGGGATCTTTTCTCCAAAATAAATGTTGGAAGCACTACCTGTATGCAAAGCAGACAAAGGCATATATGATTTCCCTGTGATCACACTACCCAGGGGAAAGAGGGAGAGAGAACAGTTAGGACAGCTGTAATTCTGACCCTGCCAAATTTTGGGATACCATATTTCCCTCCTATGCCACAGCAATTTAATTTCCTTTGCAGTGTGAATAATGAGCGAAGGAAAAAGCAGTGGCCTTGATACCCACATAGGCTCTTCCTATTTCATTATGACTTTTAAGAGCAGCTCACAAAACAGGGATGGGCTCTTCCACGCACATGGAAATCCACCTTTTCCTCTCCTCTCAGTTAACAAACCAGCCATTGTTTTCCTTGTTTACAGGACACAAAAACATACTTTGATATAAACTAATTTACATCAAACATCAACAAACCAAACTGATCACAACCCTCCAAAATGGGAGGGGAACACCCTCCCAAACCACCAGCAGCTGAGTATTTTATATGAGGGTACAGATCACCAACCTCTAAGTGGTGCAGAATGTAAGGGGTACATCTATCCCTTCTGTCAAACACCTGTGTTCCGTATTTCACTCCTGGACTGCTGATTACCCACTCTACATGGATTAGGTCCCTTCTAAGCCTCCTAACAAACCAACCCAAGGAGATCCAACCACAAACATAACCAAACCTCAAGTCTATTTCCACATATAAAACCATTCCAAGGAGCCTTCCCGAGAGGCTTCAGGCAGGAAAGCACTCCCCATTTGCCCTGGAGTGCTAACCCCCCACAACTCCCAAGTCAAATCCCCTGCCATCCCTGAGACCTCCTGTCTCCCCCAAGGCCACGGCACACCTCCTCAGTTTCAGGCAGTACCATGTCACTGTGGTGGGCCCTGCATGGCTTGGCTTTGCTCTACTTCAGATGAGTTGAAACGAAAACTGCACAAACCATTACATTCATATCATGGAAACGGAGAGCCTCCCATGGGCCCAGAAAAGAACCTGGGGCTGAGCACTAGGCAGTCTGCCCTGGAGGGAGCCATCCCCAAAGGATTTGGATACAGCCTCAAGGGCCTTCTCTAGCAAGGCAGATGTTGCCAAAGTCACAGTAACACTTTGTTAGAAGTTTCCAGTGAAACATCCCGGAGGGCACTGCAAGGAAAACAAGGGCTATGGGACATAATTGATTTCTCTCCCTTCCTTCTCCCCCATGCTCTCCCCCTTTTGCAGGTCTGTCACAGGGGAGCTCAAGGGTTGCTCTCACAGGACCAAAAGGAACTTCTGGCACACACAGATTTATCTTATGTGAATCCAAGTGGCTCAGCGATGCCAGATGCAAACCAACAGCTGTCCTCTATTACAGCAATTCTGCTTTCCTCTTTAATTCTTCATTGCATTTACTTTTTCCCTTTCCCAAAAGCAAGGGTTATTTACAGCAGGCAGGGAGCCACTGTTTATCACAAACACATTTGCTTTCCCCCTGCTGGCCCAGCTTGCTATTCTGAGTGGGACCAAAGCACAGATCAGCCCTTTTGGATCCCATGGATAATGAAATAGAAGCTGTCAAACTTTTATTATTCATTCGGCCCTTCTCAAAGAGAACTTGTAAACAGGAAAAAGAATTCCAGTCACAGAGGCTCGAACAGAGTCTTTACAGCTACACACAAGTCACAGTACCACCCTGCAAAGAGAGAACTGCTGCATCTGGTAACTCATCTGCTTGTTGGCTCTCTCCTTCTTTTTTACATTGACACACATACAGTCCTTTATAGGCTAGTAAGTTTTACAAGTTTAGATATAAATCAAGCAAAGTTCCACCTCTAATATGGAACTGACTTACACTCTAAGCCTTGAGGACTCCACGTGATTTCCGCTACCAACCTATTGAGGTCCTGAATGATGGAGGACCTTAATTTTACACTATGTGTGGCAGATTGAGTGCTAAAGACAGCCTAAAGTCCTGGTGGTGTGACAGTGACAGGCTGAGGAGACTGGTTTTCAAAAGCAAAATCCAAAACTTTGAAGGCAAAGTGGAAAGCCAATGAAGTTTTCTTATTTTTAGCTCTTCAAACAATTCCATCTTACTTGCAGCATTCTCATTCTGACCAAATACTCATTATCCAATATAATCTCTTAAAAAATGCAATTCAGCAGTTGAGATCTTCAATTCAGGATCTCATTTTAATATAAATTGTGCACTAAAAGATCAGGTTACCAGAGGGGAAAGTGACAGCAAAACATATAAAACAATCTCCCATAACTTCTGTCTAGAAATACCAGTAGTGCCTTTGTGAGTTCACTGCAGAGACTTGAAAGGGCAAACTCATTTGAATAAACAGCACTCTGCATCTCACTATGTCCAAGAGCCTCTCTGTAAAGACAATGACCTTTATTAGCACAAAAAGAGGAGAAGAAAACGGCATATCATAGTACAGATGGTGCAGATTTTATGGTGCAACACTAAGACTGCTGTGGTTTCATCCCACTGACGTGGCCATAGAGCCTTGGTATCTCCTCCCTTAAGTCCTACATGAGTGCTTTGCTTAACACAGCCACACCAGCACTGCCACTAAATGAGATGTGATGAGTCACTGGACTCTTATTATTGAGTT
Source organism: Phylloscopus trochilus trochilus (assembly GCA_016584745.2). Classification (NCBI taxonomy): domain Eukaryota; kingdom Metazoa; phylum Chordata; class Aves; order Passeriformes; family Phylloscopidae; genus Phylloscopus; species Phylloscopus trochilus. The sequence goes on from WQNJ02000546.1 coordinate 41,418,839, forward strand.
TCAAGAATCAATTTAAAATCTGAATAAGGCCTGAGCTCCAGCTCAAATGAACTTGCTTTAAAAACCCAACTAAGCTGAAGACTACATCCGTAATTGTGGCAGGAAAGGATCCACTGAATAACTGAATTGCTTCCACACAAGGAGGCAGAACTATGAAATAAAAATACTTGAATTTTAAAGCTTACACAACTGCAATATTACAAAATATGCCTGCAAAACATTGCCTTTTACTAAATAAACTCATAGCCTCTAAGTTTCAATATGCAACACGACCACACACTAATACAGCCAAAAAAAGAAAAAAATCACACCAATCAATCTTTTTTAATCGGCTCTATCTTGACTTCTGCAGAAATAAGAAAAATAGAAATAAACAAATTTGCAAGTGTACAGCGTTCTTCCTGCTGGCACTGGGTTGTTGTGCACTTGTGCTAGCACACAAGCTTTTAAAGGAATGAGCTTTTCAACTCTTCTGCAGCCAGAGAGAATGAAGTGTCCAGAAAAATACACTTAGGACCTATGTTCTTTATACTGGCTTTGGACAGGACTATGATTTTTTTGGTTTTAATTGCATAAGAAGTCAAAACTGACTAATTTTTTCCTCTGAAAAAATGCCAGCATGACAACCAATTGGACAAAAGAAACTCTCTAGAATAAATATCAAGTTGCTGAAGTCTGAAGCAAAAAAATCACCTCACTGCATTCTAAAACGTTAGAGTAATCCATTCTTACTCCTTCTCGGGTTTCAGATGAAAAGAAAGAAGTTTAAGAGGAATTCTTCCATTTTCATTGAGGTTAAAAATACTGGTTCAAAACTTGATTATAACCTCCTGGGTTTGAATTTGCTTCATTAGATCTGAATGCAACTGAAAAAAATGAGCACAACGTCTTATGAACACAGATATTTATCCCCACTATTATGTACTGTGAGGAAAAACATGGGTGTCAGCACCATTCCCTAATTTTTTCAGAAATCCAGGCAAGGTACCTCATGCTGAGATATCCTTCTCTTAGAGGAGTAAAAGCTTTCTTTTCACTGTCATCTGTGTCACTGTGCAAATAAAACAAGCTATTTTCATGCCACTTACATTTTAAAATTGCAAGGTAAAAGAATATTGGCCAAGCAAAATAAAAACTTATGACATCATGAACACACCACTGTGTTAATTTACAAGAGGTTGACATTCTGCCAACAGAATGGCAACCCTTTATTTTTAGCACATATTAACTGTGCAAGGAAGATGAGGGAATGCAGGGGAATGATCACCTATCTGTACAAACTGTCAGCATGAACTGCAATCCATTAGATGCCATTTGCCAACAAAGACACTCAGTGGGTTTTGGCACTCCTTTGCATTTTTTGAAAGTCTGAAGAACAAACAATTTAGAATCTAGGTTTTTTTCCTCAGCAATTCTAGTTTTAACTGAGGTTGAAAAGACTATCTGAGTCCAAAGCATCAGTTGTGTACCACACTCTGCTGCTGTGAACTGCTCCCTGCCCAACCCTCTCCAGAAGCTGCTGAAGCCTACTTGGCCACCACCACAGGGTCTAGCCTGTTCTAGCAAATCCCCACACAGATTTGATACTTCACTGCATGTGTTCTCCTGCATAGTAGTTTTCTACTCTTTAACTCCTCCCTAAAAGGCACAGCAGTGGGACACATTCCAGAAGTGATGCACAGATGTGGCTGCCTTCACTGTGGGAAACTGCTGTCAACAAGGCAAGGCCATGGCTAACATAAGGAAAAGATGCTGTGTCCTGTGGTACGGAATGGGAAGGTAATGCTCATGCATCCAGAACCCAAAACCACCAAGGGCTTCGAAGAAGCTGTTTGTTCATGTGAGTACCATGCAGCAATCCACAGCTCTCAAAATGAACCAAAGGCAGCCCTAGGCAAGAAGGCACAGGAAAATGGAAACATGTAAAAACATCCTCTGATATTAGCAACTACTATGCACAACCACTTCCAGCAGAAGGTGATGAGCATCAAGGTGCTCTGAAATCTGACTTTCAGAGGAATAATGAATAAGGGAAAGAAGTGCAGCCAACAAACCCAGCTTCACCATCACATGTCAGTGGCCCTAAGGGCCTCATGTCAGTAAGCAAAGTTGATAAAAAAAGCAGCCAGCTGTCCTGTATTTTTTTTAAATCCCCAAAATGGGCAGAAAAGTGATGTGCACATGTGGCATGTCTCATTAATACTTATCATATGTGTATTCATGCATCAAACAGATATCTACAGACAGATCTAACTCTGCCATATGCCTGTTTCTCTTCTCATTTCAACATTCATCATTATCTTTAAAAACTGCGTTTTAAGAACACAACATAAGAAAGAGGTTAGCATATATGTATTTACATTCGTATTTTTCTTATAAGTGTCTACACTTCTCTTATTTACAGGAATTTCTCTTATTTACATTAACTGTGTGTCTTTGGGTTTTGCCTACTCTGCCATGACAAAAAGATGACAGTGAAAATCAGGAAAGAAAAATCTTGTTTGCCAAAGACAAAATGCTTTGAAGACACAAGGACCATGGATAAGAAATCTTAGCCTAGTTTGAACATTATAGATTCAGACAGCCTTAGAAAATCAACACAGAAAAGAGGAAAAGTTAAGAAAAAGTGAGAATGTAAGAAAAACAAAACCAAAAATGAACTGTATATAACCCCAGACATGCTAAAAAGTGACAAGTATAAATTATTCAAAATGCAATGATGAAACTTTTGTTTTATTTAGAATAAAACATTCGTTTCTGTACAGCTACTCAGCAACAGAACACAGGATTGCTCCGTCTTAAAAATGTAATTATTTTAAAACACTGACAATTGTTCCAGAGGAAGCAGAAAAAAGCTATACTGACAAAACTTTATTTTGTAAGGAAGCCACAGTTTTTGATTAATATGTAAAAAAAGAAAAGCAGATGAACTCTTCAGAATATCGAAATGCCCATGAGAACAACTTCCTGCAAAACTACTTAATGTGCCAGAGAAATTCTCTGGTCCTTCCAATCTTTATGTTATTCATAAGAGCTCATTCTGACACTCTCCACTTGTGAAAAGTGGATTACAGGAGTTCTATTTGGGGGATTTTTACGTAGAAAACCCTTGCACAAGGAAAGGATATTCCATATATTTACAAAAATCTGCTTGATTATTTATTGAGCCCCATGAGAAGTTTTCACTGGAATACAAGACTGCTCAAAAAGAAGCATCCCTTGCTTCCTTAACATCTACCTCATTTCCAAAACACTAAGGACCTAGGGGAAAATTTCTCCAAACTGCAATTTCTTTGCTCGTATCCATGTGGATAAGCTTGTGACAATACCGGTTCTAGGACCAGAAGAATGCACAGAAGGTTAAACTGGTGAGCTGCTCAGCACAAAGAACTGATACACTGAAGACTGTATTTTCTTTACTATCATGGGTTTTTTTGAAGCTGACTTGCAATTAAATGGAATCCAATCCACAAAGCAGTTATGTGAACACATATATCCTTCATCCATACAATTGCTATTACTGTTCCTCCAACCCCCAGTGCACCCTGAAATACTTGTGGGTTACACACACAACATATGGTTACTCTGAAAGACTTGCAAAAAAAAAAAAAAAAAAAAAAAGCAAGAGTTTTGGAGGATATTTTTTCTTCTTCTTTCTTCTTTCCCTCCCCCCTCCACCTCTAAAATATCTGATGTGATGACTTCATGTGAAAGCCTGCCTAGCAAGAGACAGCACTCCACAGCTCTCTGGGACCAAACTTCTATAAAGAAGAAAACTCTGCTGTCCACAGGGGCAAAACACACTCACAAGAACTGGTTGTGCACACAAACACACAGAAGGATAAGAAGAAAAAACAACAGTGAACAAATATAAAAGAGATACAGTGTTCATACCCTGGTAAGGTCCATGCCAAGCTTGAGCTGAGAGATGAGATGGAGAATTATACTACGCTGATCATCCATGACTCCTAAATCCTCCTCTTCATTATCTTCAGTATCTGTCATTTCATCTTCAACTAGGATCAACTCAGAAGCTGAATGCTGAAATGAAAAGAAACGTCACCATCTGGACAAAAAGATACAAAATGGGCATTTCCCCCCCGCCCCACTATATATGTTAAAAATTGAGCTGTCTCGATTGGACTGAAGCCTCTGTTAAAACCAAGAAAAGATACAAAGTCAAAATAAATAAAAAACCCAGTGATGGGTTCACAAAGCATTTTGATCCTTTCCTCAGAGTGAGAGTACTAAGTATGAGATGCTAATTTACACATTCTCTTCTCATGTTTATACTGCAGTCATGTCAGATAAAACTCACAGCATATTTAAGTAACAAGTCATCTTTTCATTAAATAGAAGTACGTAGTTGAAAATGAGTCCTCCAAGTTTGTTTCATAAATCTCCCCGGCAAATATTCATGTCATACATAGATGCTGCATGACCTGATTTCACAGGGTTTTTTTTTCCTTTCTCTATCCAATTTCAAAGTTAGATATTTAGAAAGAAAGTCAAGATATTAACTAAAGATGATAAAAAAACAACTATAATTAAAGAACACACATTAAAAAAAAACCCAAAGACATTAGATTTTGGGAAGCAGAGCAGTGCCATAACTCTTGCAACACTTCATCACCTCACAACACAATGCCAGCGTTGCTGAGTTTCCAAAAATACAGGCTGAATATCAATAGACAGGCACCATGCCAGTCCCTTCAAGAGGAACTTTATAGCAAAAGGGATAATGAATTGTGATATTTTATTTTTCCTCAGGGTTTATAATGTATAACAATAATCCAAACAGGTGGTAGTTACTTTGTTCAATCCATTGAAACCACTCTGCAAGCCTTCCAGATATGTATTCAAGTAAGCTTTTTGTACTTCAAGGGAAAAAAAAAATTGGGTTATGTAGACGAAAAATTACAGCCCAGCATGTCATTACTGCCCAAAGATTCTGTACTGTAAATGAGACAACACTCCCTGCAAAAGTTAGCATTCTTTCATGCTAAATTGCATTTCTGCAGGAACAGCTAGCTCATTACATAAAACAAGAAATTTTTCAGCTCACTGTGGAAGCCTACACAACTGGAAAGTTTCACTAAAACCAGCTGATATCCAGAATTAGGTTTCAAAGGAATATTTCTGAATGATCACATTAGAGACCCCTCAGGTGAACTGCAGCTTGTGTAAGGAGAGTTTCTTTGAAATTTAGTTACTATGAAGGTTTCCAAGATTTGAATAAAGTACTTTCTCTTTTTTAATTACTTAAATGTTGAGGTAGCTATTCCTAAAAGAATAGCTATTCAGTGAAACCCAAGGACATCTTCGCATTCTTGCATCTTTGCAAGACACTTTACAGTTGCTTTATTTAGAAAGTAGAATATGTAGATTACATAAAACAGAATCTGGTGAGCTGTAACCTCAACAGCTTGGAGCTTTTCAAAAGGACAAAACCACACTTTCTTCTTCCCACTCCCTCAGAAAATAAAAGGAGAGAAGATAAGCCCTTTTCTCCCAAAACGCACAGCATTATTACCCAACTGACGCCTCACTGACAAGTTCAATTAACATAAAACTTGACAACCTCACACAAAATTATCAGTTGGGGAGGATAAAGCACCGAAGCCTGGCTCAGTCATACAGGCTACAATTCATTTGGAGGTAGCACGGAAAAAGCAGTATCAGAACTTACAGGAGATGCTTCCACAGGAGGCTTCCCTTTGATCCAGCTTGACCTCATTGAGAGCACTGAGCTACCGAATAGGCTCTGCTGCTTCTGTTACTGCCATGAACCGAGCTTGCGGCAAACAAGCTCCAGCAGGAATTAACAGCGCTACAAAAAAAGCAAGGGAACCTCCCCTCCTCACTCCCACCCCCTCTTTTTTTTTTTTTTTTTCCTTTTTTTTTTTTTTTTTCTTTTGCTATCTGAGGGGTTGGGGAGCGTGCACCGGATGGCAATCTGCTCCTTGCATTTCCAGTCACATGGCATTGAGATCAGTGAGCTTAAATGCACGCAGCTCCAACTGGGAAATGGTGCTGCTGTTCCCAGAGGATATCCTGATCGGCAGCTCTCCAGGAGGGAGGGGAAGGGGCACAAATTTGTGTGAGTGTGCACAAGTGTGAGACAGAAGGAGGACAGAAAGGGAACGTGCTAGCAGGTAACATTCTTTTACATGAACATGTAACAGCTGCATAGCCTTAAGTAGTTAAGAGCATCAGAAAACAAACAAATTACCCATTACCAGTCTGCAGACTAAATTATACAGTAAGAATTTTCTTTTTCTCCCAAAGACTGCACATTCACCCAGGGCCAGAAAAATCTTTCTTTCCTGATGAAATAGGTGTTAGGTTTTCATTGCCTCTTAACTGTTACTAACAAAATCAGAATATTCTGTGAAATTACCTCTCTTTGCTACCCTGCAAAACATCCATGGTCAGAGCAAGCCACCCTGTAGACACTTGGGGTGCTCAGAAAAGTAGCATTTGCATTGCTGTAAATGAAAGCCCCTCCACTCATCAGGGAGGATGAGTACAATGTAACATTAGGATCAATCATGTTTAATGAGCAACCTGTAAAGACTACAATTTTAATTACCTTAACTATCCCTATTCTAAGGACTTGTGCAAGGTCACCAAAAAAAAAACCACAACTCTGCTCTTACAGTCATCAACACATTAGTGACCTTCAGTGAATGACATGCAGACAACTGCTCTTTTCTCACTTTCCAACGAAAAGAATTTAAGGAAGCAGTTTACAATTTATGATACAAGAACTGAAGAGTAGTCATCTTCAGAAAGCCATATCCTTTCTATATTTCCCTCTCATTAGCTGTTCTACATAACTATTAAATAGGTTTTTAGGAGCACATGAACTAACTTTAACTAACACATATTTCTTTAACTAACACATTTTCTTAAACCAACACATAAGCACCAGACCATGTGAGCGGACACACAGTCACAAAATACAAAGCTAGTGTATCTTTGAAGTGTCATAAAAGTGTGCCCATTCTTTAATTCCTTTTCTTTCCACGAAAATCGCATGCAGTTCAGTAGTATCCAGTGCGTAAGCATTCAGCAGAATGCAAAGGATTATGTGGAGTGATTATCCTTTAACTGCTGCTTTTCTGAATTATCAGACACAGACTTTTTTTTTTTTTTTTTTTTTACCTCATCCTGTAAAACGTAACTGCAACACTGACCTAGGAAAGCAGCGATCTGCTCCACCCCTGTGTGGTCAGCCCATAATGTAAAAGCTATTGAGCTGTGCACTGCCCAGCCTGCGAACCAACAGCACAGCCTGGCTTAGGTGCTGACCCTGAGAAATCTGAACCAGTTACAAACAACCACAAAAATGGGGCTTATATTTAAAATCATTTTAATCAAAATAAGTTTCCAATACTGGGCTGAAGCACTGGCACTTTTCAGAAAAATCTGAAGAGAAAATAAAAGGTAATTTCTAAAAATCCCAGGAAGAGATGCACTTCAAAGTTTAAATGCCAAAGACATGAAAATACACACCAGCAGAGAGCTATTTTAAACAGGTCACCTCATTAGAACTGGAATCGATTGATTTAGAGAGGTCATCTGCTGGGATACAAAACAGATGTTCTAGTCAGCAGTCTCCACCAGAAAACATGCTGATTCTTTTTTAACAGATGAAACCTGTAAGGGTAAGAAATTCTTTCTGAAGGAAACATTCTGCATTTTAAAAAAATGGTTTTAGAAAAAAATAATCTTTGATGAGCCTGGGATGGAATCACAGAGTCAAAATCTATACTTCTGAAAGGGCAAATGTGCCTCTGTCCTTCTACAGCAAGTTAATTTTTCAAATTAACTGCTGTGCTGGAAATTAACTGTTAGGTAATTAATACAAGATAAACTGAGAGCTTCATTTTCCAACATATTTCACAAACCATACAATACAACAATACTGTCCAGAACGATGTGAGTCTCATCTTGGTTAGTTTTTTGAGGGGAAGAAAGGAACACACCGAATCAGAGTCTCATTTAGGTTGGAACAGACTTCTTGGTATCTTCTTGTCCCATACCCTGCTCAAGCAGGTGCCTGTAGAACCAACTGCCCAATGACTGTGTCCAGCTAAGTTTTGATTATCTCCAAGGATGGAGACTCCACAACTTCTCTGGGCAGCCCATGCCAGTGTTCAACACTCTCCCACATGCATTTTTCTGGTGTTTAGATTCACTTCCAAGTGCCCACTGCCTCTTCTCTTGTATTATTGAGAAAAATCTGTCTCGCTGTTCTTTACTTCCATGAGGCATTTATATACATTGATAAGATACCCTTGAGCCTTCTCTTCTGCAGGCTGGCCAGTCCCAGCTCTCTCAGATCCTCCTCACGAGAAGGATGCTCCAGAACCTTCATCATCTTTGTGGGCCTGTGCTGGACTTACCCCAGTAAGTCCATGCCCCTCTTGCACTGGGGAGCCCAGAACTGCACACAACACTGCAGATGTGGCCTCAACTCTACCAAGCAGAGGGGAAGGATTCTGACCTGCTGGCAACACTCTTCCTAAAGCAGTCCAGGAATGCTGGCCACAAAAATATTTTGTTGGTTTACGGTCAGCTTGTTGTCCCCCATGATCTCTGCAGAACTGCTTTCCAACCAGAGGGCCTCCAGCCTGTAGAGGTGCAAGAGTTTACCCTCAAATATCTCCAGACACAGGACTTGAAACTTCCCTGAGCTTATCTTTAAGAGATTCCTCTCTGTCCAGACTGTCAAGATCTCTCTTTCTATGGCAGAACACAACCCCTTGGCTCATCAACCACTCCTCCCAGGTTTTTCATCACCTACAAACTTTCCAAGAGTGCATTTTGCATCATCATCCAGGTCATGAATGAATATGTGGAACAGTGCCAATCCCAGAATGGACCCCTGGGGTATACCACTAGTGACTGACTTCCAATTGGACCTTGTATCACTGATCACAACCCTCTGGGCTGGGTTGTTCAGTTTTAAATCCATCTCACTGCCTGCTTACCTAATCCATATCCTGTCAGCTTGTCTGTGAGGATATTAGGGAAGACAGGGTGAAAAACCTTACCAACATTAAAGCAAATAACATCCACTGCTCTCCCCATAAGCACCAAGCAAATAACTTCCATTGTAGAGGGGCATCGTGTGGGTTAAGCCTCCCTTTGTAAGTCCATTATGACTACTTCTAATTGCCTTCTTGTCCTTTATGTGTTTGGAGATACCTTCCAGGGGTATTTGCTCCACCACCTTCCCAGGGACTGAGGAGAGGCTGACAAACCTGCATCTTGCCAGATGCTACCAGAGCACCCAGAGAGTTCCTTCTTGCCCCTTTTTAAAAACTGAATGACATTCACTTTCCTCTAGTCTACACAAGCCTCTCCCAAATTCCATGTTAGAGTAAAACCTGTTAGAGACCCTGGAGCTGTATATGTCCAGCTTAAGTGCTGCCTAACTTGCTCCCCCTCCCCCAAGGGTCAGTCTACCTCCAGACTTTTCCTCTGATCTCTAGGTCTGTTACCAGTAAAGGCCAAGGTAAAGAAGGCAGAGAGTAACTCAGCCTTTTCTCCACCACGGTAGTAAGCAGAGACCATGTATATCCATGTATATCAGGGACACAACTGAGGACCTCATATCCTTCATGTAATTACAAAAAAAAATACTCTTAAGAATCTTCATTTAGGCATGAAAACATTTTCATGTACTATAAAAAGGACTGTAGTCAGGAGCAAGAGGATGAATTTTAGGAACTTAAAACATCCAGATAAAAATACACCATTTTATAACAGTCCAAGTGAAGTATTCTTTAAGTCTTTCATGTTCAAAAACATGCAAAAGATTGTAAAAAAAAAAAAAAAAGCCCATTTATGAAACATGTCTGCATCAAGAGAAAGATGGAGTAAGTCAGAAGCAATGTTAAACAGTTAGCATTTTCAGACTAGATAAGGATTGCTACATTTTCTGCAGAGTCCTCTGATTATCTTTGGTTTCTACTAGTGCATATGCAAGTCAAAGGCCTCATTTTGATTTTCAGAGTCCCTTCAATAACGGCATAGGTTTGCAAGCATCATTTATATTTGCATTTGTGTAACTCGAGAGCTTGCAAGCAGGTTTTCCGTGGGCGTAAGATTAAATATAACTCTGTAAGGTCAGGGAGCTTTAGCACATTTACACCAATGTGAGGAATGGGCCTCATAAGATTTTCACCAGTTTCAATACTAAAGTTAGAATTCTTTTTGTAAAGCACATCCAGTAAGAACTCCCCAAAGTAGTAGCATATAATGAGCTGTTAGCTTCTTCCAGGGCTTGTTACTGGATCAGAAATTATGAAACTGCACTAAGTTGCTCGTGCCACTTCTTCCACTGGGCACCACACATTTAACTGCACTTACTGTAGCATGCACCTGACAGAAAAGCAAGCAAGCTTACTGTAACCCTCCCTCATTAGCAGTAACCAAATGTAGCTTGTGCAGTAAATTGTACTGGCTATTTTATATACAGACTAGCATATTGTCATGCTGCTGGTTGTGGTGGGCTGCCCTTGGCTAGGAGCCAGGTGCCCACCAAAAGCATTCTTTCACTCCCTTTCTCAGCTGTGCAGGACAGAGAAAATACAATGGAAGGCTCATGGGTTGAGCTAAGGACGGGAGGAAATCACTCACCCATTACCTCATGGCTAACACAGACTTGACTTGGGGAAATTAGTTCAATTTACTACCAGTAAATAAGAGTAGAGTTATGAGAAAATAAAAACAAATCTTGAACGCCATCCTCCTCCCACTGCTTCCTCCTAGGCTTAACTTCATTACTTCCTACCAGCTTCCCCACAGTGGTACAGGGTAATAGGGAATGAGAGTTGCAGTCAGTACTTCACGCCTTGCCTGAGAGCAACCATGATCCAAACTCCTCTCCTGCATCAGCACAGTCTCCCTCCCAACAAGCACAACATCCACAAACTTCACCAATATGAGTCCTTCCCATGGGCTACAATTCTTCACAAACTGCACTTCTGTGGGCCCATCCCACAGAGTACAGTCCTTCAGGCACAGTCTGCTCCAGCATGGGTCCCCCACAGCGTCACAAATCCTACCAGAAAACCTGCTCCAGCATCGGCTTCTTTCCACTCAGATCCACAGATCCAGATCCTACAAGGAAACTATTCCAGCAAAAGCTTCCACAGGGTCCCTGCTGCAGCACAGAGTCCCCCAGGGGCTGTGGGTACGTATCTGCTTCACTGTGGTCCTCCATGGGCTGCAGAGGGAGAGTCCGACTCACCATGGTCTGAACCACGGGCTGCAGAATAATGTCTGCTCTGGCAGCTGGACCATTTCATGTCCTTTCCCTCCTTCTTCACTGACCTTGGTGTCTGCAGCTGTTTCTCTCACATTCTCATTCCTCTCTCTGCTGCTGTTCTGTTCCCTTTTATCTCCCTTCTTAAGCCTGTTATCCCAGAGGCACTATGACCATCACTGATGGCCTCAGCCTTAGGCAGCAGCAGGTCCATCCTGGAGCCAGCAGGCATTGGCTCTGTCAAACACGGAGGAAGTTTCCAGCAGCTTCTCACAGAAACCACTCCTGTAGCACCCCCACTACCAAAATCTTGCCACACAAACCCACTATAGGCTTTGAAAGGAGGAATCATTCCCATATAGAAAACTGAAAATAATAGAAACTAAGTAGAAACTTTGTTTTCTTCAACCTAAATCTTGAAACAAAACAAAGTCTGAAACACAGTTACTACCCACTGTGAAGACTGATTCCTGAAATCATCCTCATCTACTCACTTTTTCTCTAACTTCCAAATACATTGTCATTTACAGATTATCAAGCCTACTCTTAACTTACAAGGCAGTAAAACTTTTTAATACCCAACAAACTCCTGTATCTCTTTACGTAAGATTTGTCTACTCTTCAAGAACAGTTCAAATAAAAATTATAAAATACTGTTCTTAACATTTACCACCATACAATGTAAGCAGAGGAAGGTGAAAAATGGGGTTGGAAAAGTGGTGATGAAGTCAGGTCATTGCTTGAGCCCTGGCTTCACTGTAGTCTTATTTATGCTTTGCTTTTGGTGGTACCCGTGACTGATCACTGCAAAGAATGAGTAGATCAAAGATAAAACCTCAACTGACATCTCATATGCTTACTGTAATGTTGGCACCTGGATATCAAAGTTACAGTGACTTTCAAAGAGACTTAAGGCTGTCCAGTGCTCAAGGTTTGATATTTTCGAAGCCACATAACAAGCCCAGAAGCAAAGCATATCTTAAATGGAGAATTTAGAGAGCAAAACTTATTACCTGTGTACACCTTTATTTCATCCTGAAAAAGGTTTCTTAAAGGTAGCAAAATCAGCAGACTCAGCTCAGATGCAATTTTTAAATTTACTCTCAGTATTTCATAGAAGCTGTTTCCTCTTATGCAGAAAGTCTACCACCTCAAGGGGGAACCCACCCACCTCAAACCCCAAAACACACAGTCACACTTCTACTAGCATTCTGTCATTACAGCTTAGCTCTAACAATGAGGAACCAAAATTAAAGTTAACTTTTAAAATACTGAAGCAAGTAATAGAGGACAAGAATCAATGAGAAGGATTTTACAATGAAAAAGTGAATACACTACAACTTACTTACACCACCGTGGAAAGCAAAAATACCACTTTCTTTTTGTCACCTACATACAGAACCAATCAGCCAGACAGTTACTTTCTCTTTCATATAACAAAGAAAAAATGGTACAATAGGCAGATTTTCTACTTACCTTAAACTATGTATGCCAAGAAAAATAATCCAGGCATATCTATCTGAATAGGTAAGTAACTGCTGTATCAGAGTTTGTGTTCTGACAGGGTCGGGTCAAAGCATTTATGTAACTGTGGATACATCATTCAGCACTAATAGGTCAAACCAGGTATTATTTGGTAGAAAAAGCTTTCATCAGGATAGAATGTCTACAGAGTGCCCATTTCATTAATCTCTTGCCAAATTTGTTATTTGTGTTTGGTAATTCAGGTCTCCAGAGAAAATAAAATTCTTCAAACTAGGACCATCAATGATTAAAACATCTCTTTTTTTGTGTGTATGGATAATTTGTATATATTTTGTGGTTTGTTGCTTGGGGTTGTTTTTCATTGAATATGCTAAATACACTTGATGTTCAGAAAATCTCTCGGCTAGGGACAAGTGCAAGGATCAAAGTGTGGCAATCTGTCTATCACACAAGATTAATTGGATACAACATGTAATAGCTGAGACATCTACTGAACCAAGAAATACCTATCCTTCTTCAGGAGATACCCCGTCACTGCAAAGCAAGCAAGCAAAGCAGAAAGGAATCTTGACACCTACACTGCATAGACAGGCTGACACACAGACAATGCAAGCAAAGAAAGCAATCACAAAACCTCTACCTTAGATGACAAATAGGTCTGCAATCTTTTTCCTTCTCAATAAAAACAATCTGCCAGGCATCTGGAGACAAGCACATTATCCAGATACTGACCATTTAGAGAGCTGTACTAATGCCTTTTTGTTAATGCTTTGCAGGAGTATCTCTGGGAACAGAAGTCTTTTCATCATTAAAGAACAAGCTCAGAAGGCTTCCTTTTCCTACACTGCAGATGTGTTTTACTCTGTCCTCTGACTATATTTAGGGCTGAACATAACAATGTAGCAGTGATGAGGAACAGATAATAAGAGATTTCAGAAGAAAAAGGACTGGTTTCTTGTTTAAAGAATAGGAACAAATGCATGTAATATGAAACAAAGAATGTCTGTATTTACATTGCAGTATAGCCTGTGCAAGCATTCAGAACAAAATACTCAAAGCTAACTCTGAAAGCAATTATGTTTAAAAATAAAGAATCTATCAGCAACTAAACATCCTGTTAAACAGAGTTCCTCATCTGGGTTACCTACAACACTGTAATCCTGTTATGCACCAAATAATGATTGTTGGACAACTTTTCCCCCACATGTTCATATTTTCTTCGTAAGACAATTCCTCTTGCAAAAATCGATTTTCATAAACCTAGGGTAGGCAGTTCTAAAAATGGGCTGAAAAGCAGCTAATTCCCAAGCACAGACTCCATAGGGAAAGATTAAGCATCAGTACCAGTCCACACATGCTTGTGAGCACCTTTCATGAAATGAGGGCTACTGAAGTACAGAACTGTTTAATCAGAATCCTAAAATACAAGAGGACCTTGCAGTATTGCATAAATTCAGTAAGAACTGGGAATAAATATATTTCATTACTTGTATCATCAGAACGAAATAGTAACATGAGACTATAAAACAAAATGAGTGAAGAGAAAAGCCCTATGGACTTGTCCTAAATTAAAGCAAAAAACCCATGAAGGCTAGCATAAATCATAACTGTAAGATAGAGATTATCACATCATAAACAATTTTAACAAAACCTATACCAAATGCTGTACAGATACTAGGGAAGAACAATTTCCTGAAACTGATTCACAGTTTTATTTTGTGAATTAAATTTTTAGAAGCAACACAGAGAGTATCAAACAGCAACAAATAGAGTATCTGACACTATCCAAAGTAAGTGTACAAGCTTACAAACCACAGAGTGCAGCAGGACAGATTCCAGTCACTGCCAGGCAGCACTTCAGACACCACAAGGCATCTGAAAGTCACATGGTTATAACTTGTGGGGAGCTAAAGACAAAAGACTGCACTGAGCTGCAGGTTGGTGCAGGAGAGTAACAGAAAGCTACACTTTAGACAGTCCCCTATATTACAAGGCATCCTCTCTAGAATGAGATCCCTGGGGAAAAACCTGAAGTAGTAGGTTCTTCAGGCCTCATAGTCCCGTGAAGAAGGAGATGACAAACACCTTTGGGCAAGGGTCCCAGAAGATAGGTCCCTTTTAGTTGCTCACCAGACAGTACAGCACACTGAGTATGATGCCATTCCTTATCAAACAACCCTTTGCTCCCATTAACAAAATCCCTAGAGAAACTGCAATATTCTGTGCTGAGAGGCTGTGGGACCTCCACTGTGGGAGGTGTTCAGGATTGGACAAGCTGACCTGATTAGAGCTGCTCTCACAGTGCTGAGCTGCAGGACCTCTGAAGCTCCCTTTCAAGCCAGAGTACTCTGTGATTCCATTATGATTCTGCCTGCAATGCCCAGAAACTGAAAAGTTAGGAAGTAACAGAGCTGAAGTCATTTAGCCAGCGGTAATTCTCTTTTATGTCTCTTTGTATGCTAGCTAAGCAAATTTATGGCAGAAAAATACTGCCACATTAGTCAATAATACACCACTCACATATGCAAAGTGGGCACAAAAAGATGGACAACTACAAATTTAACCTTTACAATCATCTGGTCTTGCAATACCAATCTATATGTAAATCCAGTTCTCACAGTGCTATTTCTTGTATGCAGTATCACATGTCAGCACATTTGTAAGAGGACAGAAATGGTAAAGACATGTTAATCCAAGCAGCATTAACAGTCTTGCCCCAAGACAACACATTTATTAAACCACCCTGACTTTTCCTGCAATTTAATTGCTCATCCACATTCACATTGATGATAAACACACCCAAAAACAAACAAACAAACAAACCACAAAACAAAAATCCTTTAAGTCTTCCAAAAGAAAACTGAATCATTATAAATCATAACAGGAGAACACTGACTGTGTATGTGAAACAAATTAGGCGCAGAAGATTGTCTCCTTTTATATGTCTAACTTCTTGAGGCCAGTGGAACTCTCTGCTTGAAAAGCTCCTAAGAATTGTTCTCAGTCTAATGAATCAATGCTTGGTCCATCCCAAACTGAAAACTCTCTATTAATGTAGAAGAGTTCTGCCTTTTTCACCTGCTCCTTCAAAGTCCTCCTCTGGGAAAAACTTTAGAATTAAATTCTGTTACCACAGCTGGGATTTATTTCCACGTTCTGGGCTTTTCAGATAAAGAACCACTAGAGTTCATCACCACAAGCTAAAAACCCCAGGGTTTTTTCTAGCAAGAACCAGACGAAGCAGCTGAAGCCAGTTCAGATGATTCACTAAGCAAGATAAAGCAATACCAACCTGAGACAAATTCGTTCTGTAAGAGAGTTGAGCCCAACTTAAGGTCTAGTTAAGTAATTTGACAGTCTTAATGAGATGGGTAAGATTTCTAATGGGCAGTATCACCAAGCCCACATATATATACATATTAAGAAATAAAACTGATAGCACAAAGCAAATTAACTGGCACATAAAAAACAGGCACACAATCCTGAAATAAAATTAACATTGACTTCAGAGTTCCTTTAGCAAGGAAAACAAGTTTTATACTGAATAGAGTATGCAATTGATCCACTTAAAGTTAATTTTTAAGCCTTACTGCAAGGGAACCCAAGTTCTTTATACTCCAATGGTTAGATTTCACTCACTTTTCACTAGTAATTATGAAATGCCACATCAATCAGAACCTCATGTTTATTCAAATTAGAAGCAGATTTGGAATAAAGTGGGGTTTTTTTACACAGAATATTACTCTCAATTATACAGATAGCAGCTGGAACACATGCATTTTGGAGATGGAATTGATTCAGTAATATGCAGTGGGTTTAGCTGGTGATAAAGTTTTTATTAATTATTCACATAAACAGTTTTACTAGAGGACTGTTTGCTGACACAGTAGCTATTCCAGAAAGTTAGTAAGAAAAATCAAATCAAAATTAGCTAGATTATGTTAGTCATTGTCAGGGCTGCTGTAGTAGGCTTAGGGTCATTTAATTCTACTTTTAGCCTAATTGTACATTTAATCTTTAAATATACCTTCAACTGATTACCTCAGATTTCATTTTTTAGATGGTCTGCATAGTGAATGGATTAACTGGTACCATCTTTACCTAGAGATTAATTTAGCTAAATCATTACAGGCCATTCACTGTGCTCTTCAGCCTGAAAAGTACTTAATCATGCAGAGGACAAAAAGCAGAGCACGTTGAGAAACCCTGTAATGTCTGTACTAAACAGCAAAAAGGAACTGTCTGTAATACTGCAAACATTACTTTCCCATCCTGACCTGTTGTTCCTCCATTACTGCTCCTGTCCATCACTGTGTGTTCATGGCTAAGCTCATCTCCCAACTTCAATTACACACATTTCTGTCAAGTACAAAAAGGAATTACGAAGCACTAGAAACAAATTATACTAAGAAACAATCCACAGACCTGGGGACATCTGCTGAGACACAGATAAATAAAGGTAATATTGAATTAGAAATCATTTCTTTTCTCCAGCTGAGTGTCTAAAATTGCATAAGCATTTTTAAAATTACTTCTTAGCATCTCTAAAACATTCTGTAATACAGAGTTACTATTCTGTAATAGTGAAGTCTAAAGTCATATAAGGATATATACTTACATACAGATAAAAAATAAAGTACAGAAGAAATGGGGGAAAAAACATCAGCTTATAAAGTTAAACAGTTCCCTTTACAGTTGAAAACATCAAGGTTCAGATCATCCAGGGG
Organism: Phylloscopus trochilus trochilus; assembly: GCA_016584745.2. Taxonomy (NCBI): domain Eukaryota; kingdom Metazoa; phylum Chordata; class Aves; order Passeriformes; family Phylloscopidae; genus Phylloscopus; species Phylloscopus trochilus. The sequence goes on from WQNJ02000546.1 coordinate 41,436,332, forward strand.
ACCGAAATATTTTTAATAACCTGGACTTGACTGCCCTTGCAATCACTATCACAATTAAAACCCGGTTTAGGAGTTAGATAATCAGAGCTAAAGGCTCAATCCTACAGAGCTCAAACTTCAATCCTATTAAAAAGACACTTCTGTTTGGAGCATGCGTCCAGCTGCTCATGCTCACAGGCAAGGGAAAGTTAGGGACAGGAAAGCAGAGAGACAGCACAGATACCAGATCCACAGGATGGGAAAAATCAGCTAGCATGGCATTTTAAGGCATAAAAATCACATCAAGAGGGCTATACTGCAGATCTAGCTACAAAACAATTTTCAAAATAATTCTTAACTAAGCTAATAGATCCAGAGAAAATTATTCCTTCCCTTTCAGACCCCACATAAAAACAGCCTGTTACCTATTTGTATTTGGCTGTCAGGGGAAGTATGTGGCCTGCAGTCACTCTTTGTCAACTCAGAGGGGGAATTCTGACACCCAAAATGACAATTAGTTGAACTGGAACAGTGGTTCACCCATGAAAGTGATTCACACCTTTATTCTACTTTGGCACCGAGTTTATTACAACTGAACTTACTATGAGATTCAAACGAAATTATTTCAGTATTTCTTGAAAATAATTTCAAAATTATTAAATCTTAAATGAAGAAAGCAGGGTCCTGTTTATGGCAGACTGGACAGAGACCAAATTTACATCACAGGTCTGAAGAGTGTACCTCTGGCACATTTCACAGCAGATTTGTTCTGTTCTGCTTTAAGGAAAAACCCTAAAAATTGAAATTATAACACAATTTAGGCCAAAAAGTCCAAAGTGGTTCACTAGGGGATGCACAGGAGCATTTCACATCAACTATCATTAGATTGAGAATAGTTCTGTGCAGCTCAACCCTTACCCCTTCTATCTGATGTTCCCTTCCATCTGATGTTTCAGGTGGACAGACAAAAAAAAAAAAAAAAAGAAAAACAAAAAAACAAACCTAAAATTTAGAGACTTAAAAAACATTTTAAAAATATGGAAAGTAAGAGACAAAATTGTTTGATCCAGCAATTCACTCTCAGAGGTTATTCCTTTTAGTAAAGATAATAGGTTTTAACATTTCACGCTGTCCTATATCACAGGACAGCGTGAAATGTCCTGTATCTAAAAGAATAATGAGCAAGGAACACACAAGAAAATAATCTCTGTCACAAAATCTTTTATTTTCTGAATAAAGTTTAAGTAGTATGCCAAATGATACCCCTGCATTTAGAAGCAGGAAATGCCTTAAATAAACCAAAGCAAGTAAACACCAACATATTATCTAAAGAGGATGATCTTTAGCTTCTACCTTATTTCACCAGAGAAGAAACTGCATTCCTGAACCCCTGACAGTACAACAGACCAAAAAGAAAAGTTTTACTTTAGTTACCTATGGCGTCAAAACTCAACTCCAGAACTTTCTACATCCCTCAAGAATGCTTAAGTATTCAAAGGAAATTGAATTTGACGAACCTTGTTATTCTAGAGGATTGTAAAGATCCACACACTTCTTCATAAACCTATAAAAACCTGCCACTGGTTTGTTAATGATGCTGCTTGATGAGCAGCTGCAAATGTTGCAGTCTGAATGTTGTGCTGAGAATTAGCACAGTTATCACTAAACACACCCAGCCACTCGGTCATGCTGCCAGGAAACTGCTGCCACTGGCAGGCAGCTGCATGAAAAAGATTCCTCAGCAGTCATCCACAACCCACTCTGCCCCAACATCTCTGTTTTCTTCTTAAAATCACTGCTCATCCACATTCCCGAAATTATCTTTTCCTTATAAATAACACTCCATAATATAAGCAGCTGAGTCTGCTGCTCCTCAAGGTTAGCCGTTTAATGGCATTTTCTATTTCAGACTAGAGGTCAATTCACAATTTGTTTGATTGGTACACCTACTATATTGCACTGAGAGCTAGCTAAAAAGCTCCCATTCCTTTGGGGTATAGCTTCTGACTAAGAAATAGAGCTTAAACCATGAAATTACAGATTTTTTAAAAATAAAAATCTAGACCAGTCAAAGAAGAGATTGGAATTAATTTTGATAGCACTGCTACAGGAACTAGCACTCTCATCTCATAACTTCTGTAAAAGTAAGGCTTATTTCTTCTGGCAGGTGTATTTGGAAAGTTGAGCCCCATTAGTACACCAGCAGCTTCTTCAAGAAACCAAAATTATCTAATGCTTAGTTGGGTTTTCTTAAAAAGAAAATCACTAAGAGAAATAAGCTTCATTTATTTAAATGACACTTGGGGATTCCTCTTTCCTTCTAAAAGAAGGTATCAGATAAAAAATAAGAAATCAGGGCATTCAGTGTCAACAAAATGTCAACTAATGACATCTAGAAGCATTTTCTCATTCTCTGCTAATGTCACCACTGTTACTAACAACAAAGTATTAGGATTACAAACAAGTAATGATTTGCATTTGCTTCTATATATTATTACACATGCTAAGTAATTAGCACAGTCAGTGCTTTTATATCTTTGAAAATAAAATGCCTACTCAGTGCCAGATCAAGGCTCTTGCCTTGGACATACAAGGCCACAATATATTTAAAAATACGATTACATCTTGCACACAGAACTGTAAAACTGTGCCAAATCAAACATCTTTGATAACTTTAGGCATGTCAGACATCATCTCCTGCGTGACTATCTGGCTCAGATAGCATTCTTACCAGGGTAACTGTTAAGTCTCTCAGAAAAAAAAAAATCATTAAAATGATCAAAATTGAAGTCTATCAGCTACATTTAAAAAACACCTCAAATTCAGAGCCAACAGTATCAATCTCAGCATCACACACACTCTTATAAAGGCTCTGTGTAAGGGAAGATGAAAGTTTGTAAAGAACTTCCAGGAATAAATCCTGATTTAAGCCACTTCCTCAGGGCAAAACCAAGTTTCTGCTCATTCAACTGTACTACTACATCACAAAAATTGCATACCTGATTCCAGCTGCTTCCTGTTGCTCCATCAATCCACAAACTTGTACTTACAGTTTCTAGCAAAAACACCATCTTGACCTGACCTTTTTTTAACCTAAAATTCTTATTCTCTTTCTGCCCCAATTCTTTTTCTTCTTTTTTAATGGCTAATGCCACAGGGCCCCCAAACTTGGGCTGCTGACTTCAGGGCTGCTGCCCACAAAGCACTGAGGATTCTTTTCTAGAAAGAGTGCGACACTTCCTTGTTCCTATTCACCCCTTCAAGGGTACCCCCTTGTCAATAAATCATGAGTTCCACAAGCAAAGCAGTACCTCAAGCCACGCACACAACTCAGCGTCTCATCAGCAAATGAACAGGAAGGGATTTGACTCATAAAAAAATACTGTCATTTAAAACATGTCATAAATGGCTCAACTCAACTGTAAAATGATACCTTAATGTGAGTAAGATCAGCTGCTGCTCTTTATGTTCTTGCAGCAAAGTTTATGTTTCCACATCCCATTTGGCTTTAGTGGATGATCAAGAATAAAAAAGAATACCAAAAAAAAAACCCCTAAAAAAATCCTAATGAAACAGATTTCAGTGGTTCAGTAAGTAGTAACTCCCAAAACAACACTCTTAAATCGCCTCTTGTCTTAAAAACACACTGTAAAAAGTACACTTGGCTTTTATAAAAAAAGAAATTACACAACTTCCTAATAAAAAGTAATTACAGGTAATTTAAACATTTTGATAAATGGACACTAGGAGTAACAGAATTCAAAACTCCTTTCTAAGGACAGAGGACCAAAGGAACATGTAAAAAAAAATCCCAACTTATCCGTGAATTTTTTGAACTATATTCAATTCAACATACTACAAAAGAACTGGGAAAGCAGCTTTATTGATGTCTCCAGCCATTACATATTTTGTCAAAGGCGATGTAATTTAATTTAAGCCATTCCAATTGCCCAGAGCATTCATTAGTTTCTTCAGCTCTTTCAAAAACTTTGTTCCAGTTCTCCAGGTGCCCTATAATCTCTAGGGTCTCAGTGAAGTGTTTCGCTTGTGAGCAGGACTGGTTACTGAAGCAGACTGCAGCAGCTGGAGAAGTTTGTCATGATGAGAGATTTTCAGTGCATGAGATGTCTGATACGCAGCTGTGAGTCTCCTCAAAGAGCGGATGCTTCAGAACTGCCCTTTACCAAGTAAATGCCACAAAAGCACAAATCAGCTGGTTGATGCAGGATGCTGTGGACAAGTTCTGCCCATAATCACTTAACAAGAAAAGGGATCATGAAATAACATCATTTTTCAACTCAAAGAACAGTCAGCTATACTCAAGAGGTGCCCAAGAACAAACACGAACATGGAAGAACAAGTAGCAAGTAGTGTCTCCTGTCTATCTCAAACCAGAATGAAACAAAAAATAGCTTTTATTTGCATTAGAGGATAGAAGCGTGTACTGACAATCTGTTGATTGCTTTTAAGATTAGGAAAGAAATAGTACACTTGCCAAAGTTTGCTGACCCAAGCAACTCAGAGAAATAAAAGCACAGAATAGTAACATCAACAAAATGGTATTTTTCAAGTTTTTGGAGTGCACTTTTGCATGAAACTTATCATTTTCACAAGTAACTTCAAACAAAGAGCACAAGATAAAGACAAAACACAGTAATTTATCAATGAAAGTATCCACCATCACACGTGGTCTGTGTATGACCAACGCCCTACAGAGACCAAGCATGCTTACCTCAGAGTTTGGCTGCAGTGCCGGTGCGTCCTGGGCTGCAGATGGTACTATTGCCCATGTAATGTTGGCACTAGCAGATGATAAGGAGCTGAGGGCACCGTTTTTCAGTTGCTCTGTGGAGTGTGACTTGGGCCCAGGCCATCCCAGGATACCTTCTGAAGCAGAAAACAGGTATCAGCTTATGAGAGAGATGACAGATTTCCTCCATTCACCTTACCATTTCACTGATCTAAATCAGCTGTATCTCTTCTCTGCTTCCATGTACAGCTTTATGTTAGCAAAAAATGATCTTGTACTTCCTGAACTAGCTTATGCAGTATCTCAAATGATATCCCTGCCTTTGGAAGCAAGAAACACCCTAAATAACCAAAGTAAGCATCTTATAGGCCAACTTATCTGTGATTTTTTTAAGTCAATGAATGTTAGTCCTACCACCAGACTGTATAATCCTTATCTAAAATTATCTGGTATACCTTGGAAATTAAGCAAGAATTCTCTACCCACTATTTTCAAAGTTATGAAGTTATCCAAGTAAATCCTCCACTTCTTCTGCCTGAAATCAAAGCCTTAAGCCTAGCAGCTGTATTTTATTTCTGTCTGTACTATTAAAACAGGTTTTTTTAGATTAAGTACTAAAATGCTTTACTGGTACCAAGACCACACTTTAAAAGAGGTCTCATTAGAAAGATACACATTAAACATGAATCAAACAGAACTTGGCATCAGGACAACCCTTATTTCTGGGGGCACTTGATTTCCTGGGTAGGTTTGTATTAAAGGATGCCATGACAGAAAGTATGATCAGCTAAGGCAAGTGCACAGTTGTGCTAACTGCTAACTAAAACATAGTCTCAACAGTCAAATCAGTAGCCCCCAGCACAGGACTTAAAATTTCAACTATTAATTACACGCTGCTATAAAATGTAGAGATATAGATAAGAAAATCACAGCTCTTCAGTCATTACCATAATTTATATATGAATATACAATTAGTGCCACAGGGAGGACCTCCTCTCATCACTGAAAAATTTTTAAGATGACGCAGAGCAACACAAGGTACATTAAAGAAGTGCAATTTCTCCTTTCTGCATCACCAGAGATTGTCTCCTAACATAAACAGTTAGATCTGGAGAGGCTATGCTGTGCAGTGTTACATTAACACTTCCATTATTAAAAAATGGGCCACAAATCCCATAGCTGTCTGAAGTCTTACCAAATGCTAGAGACAAAACAGTTACAGAACATTCCTCTAATCTAAAATGGCACTAAGTTATGAAGACATGGCAGAAGTTCAGATCTACTCTTGCTTAGGGCGTTTTTGTGGCGCCATCTTGCTGAAGAAAGCATGAGGAAAGCATAAGCAAATAGTTAAGAACAAAATTATTTTCAAAGAGTAACCAACAGGGGAAAAAATCCAGCTTTTTTTTCTTTTTTAATATGTGCATTTCGTACAATTATACAAAATTCCCCTTGCCAAACGAAGAACATTTCTGTGGCTCTGCTGTCAAATTATGTTTCTCACTCTTCATTATTTTGCAATAACAGATCCCAATCTATTTTTCTGTTTCATTCTGTCAAAAAAGCTGAATAATGGATTACTGCTGCTATTTTCCCATTACAGAGACACTAAAAAGAACTGAACTGACTTCTCTTTATGCCAATCTTTAAAAATATGTCATCCCATCATTTCCTTGGGCTATCCATTTTCTTTCTGCACAAACAATCTATTTGGCCTTCACTGTAAACAGTTATTTTTTATATTTTTAAATGTAATTTATGTAAATAAGCACAATAAAAAACTCCCACATGAAGAAGTATCTCACTTCAGAGGAAATTTTTAAGTGTGAACATTACTTCAGCATCACAAACATTTTTAAAAACACTATACTAGTTTTCCTCTTCAGTGCAAACACATTGTAAAAAGATTTTTGTATTTTTCTGCACATTTTTGAGTCTGTAAGAGAAATAGAAACTGTTAGAACTAGGCAAGTGTGTTTTCTCTCCTGTACCAAGGGCAATGCTACCCTCACAAAACAACAAATCTTGTAAGCCTAATCAAATTATAAACAGATCTTAAAAACACATTATGACCTAGCCAATACCAACAGGATGCCACGAGTTACATTCATTTCCTCAACACTTCTACATATGAGAAAAATCGTTTTGTTAAACTGTGCATCTGGAATTGGACTACTTTGCGGAAGAGAAATATGCAGGGAAAGATATTAATTCACACAGCACAGAAATTTAAACAAATTAAGAGTATCTCTCTGAACAAGTTGAAAAAAATTCCCACCTAGTTTCAAGGTGCCACCAGGGAACCTGTGATAATCTTACTCTGAGATGTCAGCATTCTCATATCATTCCAAGAGACTTGCCATATATCTAACACAGCAGCTCACGTTTCAGGCAAAAGCAGTCTCTGATGAGAGAACTCATCAGAAATTATTTTAAAATCAAGTAAGACTAGAATACAATCTTCTATGTGGAAAGGCCACAACAATATGGCTCCTACTTTACTTATCAGTTTTCCAAAACTTCTCATGACAGTTTTTCAGGCACTTTTTTCAGTTTATCAGTACACCCAAAATGTTCTCATCTGCACTAGTGCAAATTACTCTTATCACAAAACAGTACAGGTATAGCTGCTGTCTGTGCCATATCTAAAACAGTTGTTTTACTGGAATTTACTCTCCACAGACTGAGCTGCCATCTGTAAATCATTTGGTCCACTCTAATGGAATTGCCATCTTTCACACTTTATGGGACTCAAAAATTTCTATCACTAGTTCAATCCCTGTTCTTATAAAGACTTTAAATATATATAAATTAAGCATAATATGAGAAAGTTTATCTTCTGAGTTGGAAAAGAATAGGAAGAAAAGGCTGTAATTGGTTTGAGGTTTGAGGTTTAAGTTTGGGTTTGGTTTTGGTTTTTGTTTTTTTGTTTTGGTTTTGTGGGGGGTTTTTTTGTTTGTTTGTTTGTTTTTTCTCTGTTCTCAGTCATAGCCAAAGACAGCTGATAGAAAGGTAAATTCTAATCTATTTTGATACATTTCAGAGCTCTAAAGGAATTCTTCAGAAAAGCAGTCACAAATTATAAAGAAGTATTGACAGCTACACAACTACTTTACTACTTGCTTTAAGATTATGCAAAGCACTACACTAATTAAAATAAAACACCTGTTTAGCAGTAAATGATGCAAAAATCAGAAAGGATGTACCAAATAAACAACTAGTAAAATCAGCCAGATCTCTTCTACCTGTACAGTGTTCATTCTGTAGTTGCAGGCGTGAAAACCCAAGTCTGATTCCTCTGAAAATTCAGAGCATATGTATATACAAAACAAGAGTTCTTATAGAACATACCCAAAAATTAGCTTCTTTCCCTCTTCCCCTCAACAGCAGCTTCCACTGTGATGAACACGCAGCAGACAAGAACACCAAGGCACATGAGAACACTTGTACCTAAGCAAAGTACAGGATCCAGACACAACCTACATATCCTTTCCCTACAGCAAGGCTACAGTTCACAAACATCTATTTTAGAGGGCACGATAGGTTGTATCCCACACAAATGCCCTCAGGAGAAACATCTTTCCCTTCTACAGGTGCACACTGCAGGAGTCAGGGGAGTTCTCTCCAAAGAGAAGGTTTACAGATTTTTCAGTTCAACAATGTTGATAATTTTCTTTTGTTGGTTTTGATTTTTCTGGGTACCTGATATACCTTCAAACTCAGTTTTGCATGATAATGGCTGCATGAAATACGCTTAACTATTAATTATCTCAACTCTATAACAAAAACCTTTCTAATTTTAAGTCCTATGGTTTTGCCTGGGAGACTATTAAAAAAAAAAAAAAGAAGAAAGAAAAAAACACCACAACACAAACAGCCCTACATTTTTTTCCCTGGCATAACTGTAAACTAACATCTATTGGTAACACTTCCATGACGTATTTTAAATATACGCTAACAAATATCCCCTAACAGTGCAGCAGCAGGCCTTGAGGAGAAACCAATATTAGATCTGGATTCCTTCCCCTGCCAGGGATGGATGAGACAGTTTGGTCTCTCTGCTGAATCCCTACAGCACACTGAACCAGCAATAACAAATGGTAGCTGCAGCACTGCTTTTCACATGAGATTGTATTTGCTAATGCTGTGTGAGCACTAGAAAACAACGTTATCTTCCAACGAAAGAAGAACACGTAAGGAATAATGTATTAGCCTTTAGATAGAACAGCAAATTATTCTGGTTATTCTTGACAGAAGCAAAACTGGTGATGGTGCAATTAAGGGAGAAGTGACTGACCAAGCCTACTTTACTAAAGTACACCAGTAACAAACAAAGAATATGTACTCCCCTGTCTTCTTTCCTCACTCTTCCCTGTCCTTGTGCATTTAAGCACAAACAAGGACTGACTTACTGTCTGCTCATTTTTCTCTTGTCATCTCTGCTGCGACAGAATTCCTAGCTGCCACTTGTAAACAAATTGAAAACATCTAGATTTTGTCTTTCCTATCTGTTTATTTTCTCCAAAAAGGAGGCAGTAGAGAATAAAAAGCTCAAGTATACCCTGTCCCCAACTCCAGAATCATCTCTGATCCATTTGTTTCCATGGGAGCCAAAATTAGCAGCACTTGCACATTAAAGTGAACTTCAAAAAATCCATAGTAAGGATGAGTTTGGGTTTTGTTTTTAAAAAAATCTTAATAAAATGCAATGTTCTACAGTTTGGAAAAGTGGACAAGGGAGAAACAGAAAAATATAGAAAGGTATGCCTATCAGGAAGATGCTTTATTCAGTAAATGAATGGCTAACGTGAAACACAGATTAAAAGAATGGATTGATCTGTGCAAGCTGCTACTACGAGAGAGGATTCTGTCTGCCAAAACACTAAAATGAAAAAACAACAGACCTAAAACACTACACAGAGCTACATTAAAATAAACATTCAAGTTCTCTCCGTTCACAGTCTGGGAGAGAAGAAGGTTAACAATTGCAGTCAACAGGCTCTGGAGATACTCTTCTGCCAAGGAACAGAGCTGGAAAAAAAAAAACAAGACTAGAACTTCTAACATTAGAAATTAAGACGAAAGTTTCTTTCCCACATTTTTATTTTCAAAGCTCTTTGTCTGCATGCCAGATAAGCTTGTCAGAAGCACTTCAGATGTACCTAAGTGGTGACATTCCCAGCCAAAAAGAAAGCCCTTGATATTTTCTTCTGTTCTACAAAAAACCCCCCAAATTCCCAAACTCAAAGAAGCTTGTAGAGATGCAATCCCTCCTCCTGTACTCACACTATAGGTAACCAACACTTTTAGCTAATAATACCCTTCTCTCTGGCATATTTTCAATGAAAAGAAATTACAGAAATTTAGCCAGTGCACATACCTTTAATAATGACAGCTAGAAAATTTTTTTTTACATTATTTGACATTATTTTGACTCAAAAGTAGAAACACAAGACAGGATTTTACTTCAATGACTATTCTTGTTGATGTACTTCCAAGAAAGGCAATCACAAAAATCTTTCCATGAAGCTTCAGAGTGGAAATAAAAAAAAATATTGACTAGCCTTCAAGACAAGATTGAAGACTTCAGTTTAATCTTCATGTCTGCTTGTAGGCTCGAGGTCTAAGACTGACAATTCGTGAGAAACATGAAACGGAAAAATCATGTCATCCTTAAACTATTCCATTAGAAAAGATGCCATAAAAATATTTTAAGTCATGACCTACATAATTGTACATTCTGGACAAGATTCCACTAAAGAGAATGCCAAACTGGTTTCTTTCTACTCTTATTACTGGAAAACAGCAACAAAAATATTTGCATCAAAAGAAAGAAGACACTTTTTTTTTCTTGTTTAAAACAATAAATGACAGTAAATCTGTTTTAAATAGCTACTATTTAATTATAAACCTCATGAGAACTTTCCATAAGTACTAGATCAGAAACTTGCAGCCACTTTTACATCCTTGCTTTAGAGGCAGTAAGAATGCAAGGCCTCCAGTGCCCAGGAAGTCAGCAAAACTTGCACAACCAGGTATAAGGACTCCTAAGGCACAAGGAAATGTACAGAGAAAGCAGGTTAAGTAGATGTATATCTACTTTGAAGGCAGTTCTCTCTCTTTATGGCATAATTGTGAGAGCTTTGGATGCTGAAGGAAAGCAAATTCAAGGATAGGTTCAAGTCACCCAGGCTAAACAATTGAGTATTTCTCACACTCTACACAAGGAAGACTATGTTGCCTGGCTGCACTGGATTGCTTTCATGAACTGTACACTAGAAGCAAGAAAATAAATTATCAAATTCCTGCCTTGTCTTTATCTATGCATTCCGCCCCACAATGCCCACTAGCATCTGTACACCACACAGGAGGTAATGAGACAGCACTGGGATGGGAGCAATTCAGCAATAAATTTCAGAGGGCCATGACATCTTACAAGAAAGGTGTTTGAAAATTCCTATCACAGGAGCACATAGTTCTTAAAACTAACAAGAGTCTTTTTCACCTGACAGTGACAGTAAAGGTCATCTTCTGTTGTACCTGCTGGGTATAAAATTAAAAGAATTCACCTGGAGGACACAATCAGAATGAACTAGATCATCTCTCAGAATTAGAGTTTGCTAGGGGATTACTTAAAGGCTTTAGTCTGAATAGGTATGAGCTTATGCAGCTTTGATGACTCTGAAACTCTACCGACTCAGCAGAAACATTAAGTCTATCAAAGTATGCCTGGAAAAGATTAAGTGTGTAGGAAAACCAGTAATCAAGACTTGTAGGCCAGGTTCTTTCAGGCCACTGTGTTGCATAATAAGGCCTAGGGAAAAAAAAAATCATTTCAGTCCGGGAGAAGAGACTAAATATTTCAGTAGCTTTTAGTTCCCTTCTTAGTTTTTTGGTTGGTGTTTTTTTTTTTTAACTTCCATACCTAAGAATAAGCCCACGCACACACTGAAGAATTAACTGCTCGCATTCAAGTTCTCACAGTTACACCAAAGATGTTGGTGTGAATCAGTGCTAAAGGATTTTGATACCTGAAAGAATTGATGTGCAAGTTTACAGTCTTAGGAAGAACAAACAAAAAAACACTTATTAGATTTCATTATTCAGTATTTCATAGTCATGACTTTCCACTAAAAGAAAAAAAAAAAAAAAGGAAGATTCCCTTTAAGCAATTACTAATGCTTTGCTTACTTTTTTCTCTTCTTGTCCACAGATCCTCAGAAACCATTATCAAGTCAAAACAAAGACATTGATTTAACAGAAGATTATGTGGATACAGATTCAAGGACAAGTACACCTCAAGTCATCTATCTCTTGACTGATTACATGGAGGTGAAAAACAACCTTCAGGGACCTTGAAGCTAGAAAGTAATTTTTCTGTGAAGGACATTTTTCATCTCTGTTTCAAACCCTTCTCTTCGGAAATAAAGTTATATCAAACAATTTAATTCAATGCACTTTATCATTACTATTTAGATAAGTAAAGGGGGAATTGCATTTTCTACAAGAAAATGGCAATTTTTTAAAAATAATTTTCCTTTATGAAACCGACCAGAATCTGGATATGGGAAAGTCAGCACATACCATAGGACAGGTGCCAAAAGGTTTAATATTGTTTTTTCCAAGAACCATTTTCACATAATTTTCCTGCTTCCCAAGTAACCCTCTCATATTTCTATTCTCCTCACTATGGGAATGCTCCAGAGGCTGTCCCATGTGCCATCTCTCATTAGCCTTGAGGGCATATCCTGCCCTGTAAAGAACCTACTGCAAGTAAGGACAGGTTGAGGGGGATTGTTGTGGCAGCACCTGAAGAAAACACAAAAAGCCACCCCTTATCCAGAGTTCTGCTGCTGCTGCTCCTCTTACATCAACACTTGCTCTTGGTCTTAAGACTTGGCAGTGCAGTTTATGCATGGAAAAATGCTAACCAACCTTCCAGAAAGCTCAAGGTCCAACCTCCAATATTATGGACAGACCCAAACTGGGCAAACTGGAAAAACCAAGGTATGTGGGGACTGAGAGGTTCATGCCTGCACACCTCTGTGGAGTATCACACTGACATTTTAGGCTCAGAAAAACTTGCTACAATTTTTTTTTTTTTAAAGCATGGATAACTCTTTTCAGACTCAAAGAAAACCACAGACTGAAATAAATCCACCTCAGCAACATCCTTCCATACAATAAACTTGAAAAATTATTTTCATTGTAGGATGGCTAAGTGTTATTTTTATCAAACAAATTTGTATTGAAATCTATTAAAAAAAAAAAAAAGGAGGGGGAGCAAACTAAAACAACCAAGCTAGTTCTGCACTGCCATTAACATCAGAAATGCAGGTTTATATATACCTCTTCTCCATGCCCCATCTTCTTTGTGTTGCTGTCTTCAGGACTGGATTTCTCTAAGAAGACTCAGGACCACCTCCTTTCCTCCTCACTTCTGATTGCAGTACATTTTGCACTCTTTTTTTAGGCAAAGAATTACAGTGCTTGAGGCTGCAGAAACTCACAAGCTGCTCATCCCAACTTGCCTCTCTGATTAATGGTTAATTTTGCCTGCTTCATATCATAATAAAACACCCCAAGGCATATGAAACAATACCCAAGGGAGCTTGTGCTCACCTGATGACAGTGTCCTGTTATGCTGTTGGCCCACTTGATGCATGCTTTGCTGTAGTAGACTCAGGCATTCTCCAAGGCAGCTCAGGGTGGCAGCAGAGGTAGCTTTTAAAAGTAGCAAGTCCTGATCCAAGGCAGTAAGGGGTCCAGAATTTGGGAGAGCTTCAATGGCTTGTACAAGGTTCTTCTGTTGTCCTTCAGCTTGGCTCATGATCTGTAAAGGTCCAAAAACATCTGCTGTCACAGGAAATATCACTCTGTAGCTATTAAATTCTTATGGATTGAAATAGTGACTAAATGTGAAGAACTACCACAAATGAATGTTAATGTTCTGATCCAAACACACCATATACTCACCTACAAAAACGAAGCACTTGAGACTACCAAAGGCCTGTAAAAATGTCAAGACTATGTTAGAGAAAATAGTCTCTTAAAATAGTAGGTTCACAGTAGGTTTAATAGTGACTCATACTTTCTGAAAGTCTTTGTAAGGAGAAGTATTAAAATTCTACTTCCTTCTCCATTATTAATTTAGGCTTAAATTTTCTTGCTTTTTAATGTGATCTGAGATGCCCAAGGAAGTTACACCGTCCCTCCTCCTTTCCTACATAAAGTATCTCATCAAGTTTAAGAACAGGCATTATCTACTTCTCAGACATCACTAAGGACCTGTTTTTACAAAATGCAGTAAGTTTTATGTTTACAGACACTAGCATAGGAAGCGACTTAGGGTAATTATTTCATATCCAATACGAATACCAGCTGTCAGGCAGAAAGTTAGCCTCTTTCTAGATTTGGACATCCAGACGAAGATGAAAGGGATGCTTGTATAGCAGGTAAAAACAGTATTTGAGCAGGCTGCTTTTTAAGCAAATTGGCAAGCTTTCAAAATCCTAAAGCCAAAAGAAAAAAGGGATGTTCAAAATTTCTCCCTCCATTTTTAAAGCCTGTAGGAAATCATATAGTCACATGACAAGCCTCTTACACTTACCTTGCAGAACACTTACTGCAAAAACTTGTCTACACTTGAGGTATCCAAAGCTTTCAGAAAAATACATCTGAAGACATCATAATAAACAAAGATTCAAGCTCCATTTGTCCACACTACTGTACTGTAAAAATGTATTATGAACTTCATGACTTTTTATTATCATTACTATATTTTCAAGTATTGTCTGCTTTCTGCAGTCTTCCTATGGTACTGTAAATTGACTGATTAAAAAATGTATGTTGAATGGACTGAAAAGCTAGAAAGGAAACTGAACTCAGAGATACAAATAACCACTCTTGCAAAAAAAGACTAGAATTATACAAAAAGCTGTTGTTGCAGATCATAAATTTAGCGAAATGCCTTGCTGAAGGTTAACATGACATTTTAATAATCAACATTTAAAACAGAGGCCAAAACTTCAGTAAAAGCCACAACTGTAATTCCCTTTGGCAGAAAACAAGACCTGTCAGAAGGTGACACAGACCCCTCCAATATGCAGCTTTAGGGAACCACAGAATCAATCCCAGGCAATGCTCTGCTTTCAGAAGTCACAGCATGAACCTGAGCTCCATAGCACGGACAAGGCAACTGATTCAAAGATAAAACAAAAACAAAAATACAACAGACACACACTTGTGCAAGTATCCCTCCTTCATGGAAGGAGCACAAGGAGGAAAACAGAAGCAACAGCCAGGAGAAAACAGATGACCATCTCCCTGGAAGACTAAACAATATAATTGTATGGAAAACGGCTTCTCTCCTTTTCCCATCCTGAATAAGAGTGTGAAATTGAAAAACTGACCTTCTCATATTTCACAGTGACAGAAATGTTCTATTTTCATTTCCAAGTGACTAGTTTTCCTACTTCTTTTTTTCCTTCTTTTTTTTTGGGGGGGGGGGGGGCGGGGGGAACGGGAACAAATCCAAGCAAATCCAAGATTTGCTTCCGTAAAAATAAAATCAAAAATAAAACTAAAAGCAAAACTTTGAAAACTTTAAACATTTCAATTTTCGTCTCCCCCTTAACAAAGGACCATACTCTTTCACAGATAAGACAGGAGCATAAGATAAACTGATCAGGGAGTTTAGAAAACACTTGGAAAATTAACTGAATATTTGTAGCTATCATCCAGCCCAAACTTTAGAGGCTTTTGTCAGCTGTATTCTTCCTCAATCAGGAGAAATTTCAATAAAATCAATGGTTCATTCTACCTTTATCCAAAATAAGGTGTTGGTCCATGTCTTACTGTTTTCTAGATGACCTAAGACAGCTTTAAAGTAGCCTTTTGATTCATCTTTTCCTTTCTACCTAGTTTCATGTTATAGTTGTGGTAACAGCAGCTGCTCTATGGACCTGACACAGCAAAAGACATTTGGAACTGCAACTTCTGTGTAGGATTTAAAGTATTAGAACTTATTTAATATTTACTGCTCAAGCAGTGACCAAAACCACACTGTTTAAGATGCTGAATGCCCAGAACAAAGATGAAGAATCTCCCCTATTCTAAAGTGACAGATCAACTCTACGGCAAAAAGGATAACGAAATTATATATATTATTGAAATAACTGAACTTTTTTTACATGTTTGCAAATTTTTTAGAAGACCTTGACAAAAGATTTGTCAAGTGTAGTTGTTCTACAGAGAGTAAATCAAGGAGGAGCTAACATAAAAACACCAAACCACACAAGATGAAACCCATTAAAGACATTAACCCTTAACAGGACAGCCATTAAGTCATGCAGTTATAGCATCATCCTCTCTCTTACTGGTGAGTCTGTTTTTTGCTTTCTCCCAGTAGAGGAGAGGCAAAATGCTTGACTTACTAGCACTCTAAGCCCGTTACAAAACCAGAATGAAAAGCTTTGATTTTGAGAAAGGGATGTTTTTAACTTTGCTTTTTCAAAATGAAACAACTTGCCTAGTTTTGAATGACTTTGCTCTTATATGGGGTTATTTAAGCACCTTACATTTCCCCATCCTTCCCATTTGAATATACAGACAGCTCAAATTAGTAGCTCTCCACTTGTAACAACAAAGGCTATTCACCCATCTCCTCACCAAATATTAACCCATTTCTCTTTCCACTCTTGTTCTGGATTTGACACTTGCTCTTCACCTATATATTCTTCTCATAATATCACAAAACAACTGCACATTCTCAGAAATGAACCGAAACTTCAAAAATACAACTTTATGATAGATATACAATAAAAAACATAAAAGACACATCAGGACTGCATGTATTAAAAGAAATTATATAAGTACAAATATCTAGCATTATTAGGCCTGCATTTACTTAATTGCAAAATGGTCAGTAAGAGGAAGCCTCATCCTAGGAAGACACCAGCTCAAATGCATGGTTTGCTTCTTTCTCCATCTTCTGCCTGATGCAGGAAAACAAGCAGATGACATGTTTTCCCTATTAACAGCTGCTGCTGAAGCGTGAAGGAGGTTCAGACCTTTTAGCCTGTCAGAAACTCTTAGGTGTTGCCTGTTCTTGTAGTGGATTGACTTTGGCTGGTTACCCAGTGCCCACCACCTCCCCTCTTTGGCTGAACAACAAAAAGTTTGGGGCATCAACGTAAGAACAGGGAGGTCACTCAATTACCATCACAGGTAAAACAGACTGGACTCTGGAGGGAAATCAGTATAATTAGTACCAATAAGAGTAAGGTAACAAGAAAATAAAACCAAATCTTACTTTTCCCCTACTCCTCCCTTCTTCCCAGGCTTAACTTCATTCCCAGTTTTACTACCTCCTTCCCCAGAGCAGCACAGGACCGTTAGGGGGAGTTACAGTCTGTTCATGACACACTGTCTCTGCCACTCCATCCTCCTTGCTCTCTTCACCTGATCCAGCAGGGGGAACAGACCTGCACAAACTACTCCAGTGCAGGTCTTTCGCAGGGTCACAAGTTCTGTCAGCAAATGCTTCAGCCTGAGCTTCCCACAGGGTCACAGCTTCTTTCAGGCACTCATCTGCTCTGGCGGGGTCCTCCACAGGCTGCAGGTGGATCTCTGCTCACCATGAACCTCCATGGGCATCCTGCTTCACCACGGGCTGCACCACAGGCTGCAGGGAAATCCCTGCTCCAGGACCTGGAACACCACCTTCCCCTCCTTCATCACTGGCCTTGGAGTCCGCAGTTGTTCCTCTCACATACTCTCACCATCTTCTCTGGCTGCTGTTGAGCAGCAGTTTTCACCCCCTTCTTAAATCTGTTATCCCAGAGGCTCTACCACCATGGCCACTGGGCTTGGCCAACTCTGAGTCCATCGTGGAGCCAGCTGGCCTTGGCTCTTCGGATGTGGGGAAGCTTCTGGCAGCTTCTCACAGGAACCATGTCTGTGGCCCTTCTCATGCCAAAGCCTTGCCATGCAAAGCCAATACAATTCTCCGGAATAACACTCAAAGAAACTTGGCATCCAGTGACCATCTCATGAATGTCAGAATGCAACAGGAAACATCTGTGATGTTTTCCTCTCTAGGTCATCCCCTCCCTACCACTTGCTCCAAAACAGACAATCTCACAGCTTTTGTTGCTGCCTGCTTCCTTCTCTTCAGGGCTGATCTTAACATCCTGTGTGATTGCTTACCCCAGCTACAGCAACTGCTACCTACTCCTTCACAGCTGGAACTGCACCTCCTGTTGTGACCACATATCCAACCACGATGCAAGAGACCACACACTTACGTGACAAGAAGCTAAACAAATGGTAACTAGAAATTACTAATTCTCAGGGTTATTTCCAGTATGTGGAAGATATGCAGAAAAAGCCATGAGATACCCTAGGTTTGCAAAATTTATTTCAGACATAATAAGATGAAAGAACATTCTTTCATGTGGTAAATAAGCTAAAATTAGTTATTAAAAATTAATTTAGGAAGTAAAAATGAAAAATTGGAATTATTTTCCATGCTAAAAGAAAAACAACACAGGAATTCAACATTTTGTTAAAATACTAGATAATATATTATTATATACATAGATAATCTTTTCCACACAGAGAAATCATCTTACAAAATCTGAATGCCATTTTTGATTTAAGGCTTCAATTTGTTTCTGAAACTAGAAAGAGAAAGGGAGAGATTCCAAATTATTAATTATAATAATAAATAATCTCTATTCAAGATTTTTCCTCCCATCTAACAACAAAAATAAATAGAAACTTCAAAGAAAACTGAATGGCCACACCTGAACGTAAGAGCATATGATTGCTTTTGACATTTTTTTAAATGTTTTTGTTATCCAGACTCCAAGACTAACAGGCATAAGTCTAGGACAGATGTGTATTATCAGATCATCTTTCTTTCTAGAATTATTGATCCCACAGGATTTTGCCCAATTAACACAGCCCATTGAAACTACCTATAGCAAACACCAGCTTTATGCCATTTGTAAAACTTCTCAATCCACAGCTGCTGCAGGGGCACCTCCCAAGACAGTGACTTCAGATTCCTCAAAGCAAAGGAAGAATGACATCAGCCATACTACCTCAGAGGGCAAGCAGACACTCTCCCTTTGTCACAGGGGCAATGTGGAGCTGGCCAAGAAAACAAGTAGCATCACTGATCCTGTCTTTCTACATAATGATTTAAATACTTCAGATCATCCTACCCTCCTTCTAGAATATAAAACATGAGAGAGGTTCTTCAGGCCATGCAAGCCACAATCTGATACATACATGAGCAATTTCATTTTAGTTTAAATTTAGTTTAAATGTTGCTAAAATCTAGTTTAAATACTGTTGATAATATAACTGATTTATAGTCATTATTAAGATATGCCTACCATGAACAAGGAAAAATCCAAAACACTCTAGAGAAAAAAGAGTGTTCTTTTAGCACTGAAAACCCACAGAAATTCTGTATCATAAAGCTCCCCTGTGACATGCTAGAAATCATTCATGAAAGAGTCATTCTCCTTGATCAGTTAATAACTCTTTTGCTCTACTGTAGTAATCTCTGCACACCATCACCAGCAGCACGTGGTCTGACGACTTATCTGGCAATTCCTCTGAAAGATTTAATGCAGTGATTTTTATTTTTAAATCCTTTCCATTATTGACTGCATGCAAATTGAAAACAGTTATTAAAAACATGGGAAAATAAACAACACAATAAAAAGTGCTTATACGAAAAATAGAGCATCTGTAAAAATAAACAGTTGTGTGGAAAAATCTTTAGACACTTAAATAGTAATAGAAATGCAACATGCATCACTTCCTTAAAACTCTAAGTCAAGCTGTCCTTGTGAGAAGTTTACTGCTTTTAAAGACTGGGAAATAGCCAGTTTGCTGCTGCACTCTCTCTTAGCAGGATTTGAATGGTTGGAACTTCATTTGGAGTGGGTTTTTTCTAATATGAAAACGCAGTCTCTCTGACACATGCAGGCACACACACTTTCTGGGAATACTAGTTTTTAGAAAATTGTACCAGAAAAATTGCTTTCCAGAAAACACTGGGAAAGGACAGGAGGCGAGACCAGCTTTTCAAACTACTCTAGAGCAAGTCACAAGTGATATATGAGTCAGGACATTTAAGCACTGTTAAACACGCATATTTCACAGAGGGTTGGGTTTTTTCCTTTTATTTCATAGAAAACATTTTTTTTTTCTTAAAAGTAAAAGCAAATTAAGAACAGAAGAGTCCACACACAGGAAATAAAAGCCTTCTAAGTCACTGTAAATGTGATATATTGTGTTGCCACATGAACCTAAATCAGTCATCAATTCTGATCTTGAGCAAGGACTGCTCTTGCATTCCTGACCTGTATTTCATCAACACCACAAATGGTCATATTGTAAAAATCAAAAGTTAAAACAGCCAGTATAAGTAGAATATATGTGTATATATACACACATACATCTATCAAGAATATATGAAAATGTAAGATACCTGGAACTCTAATGTCACTAAAGCAATCACACCAGTCACTAATCGGACACACTAGCTACCAATTCAGCTTGTATTCACAAATCCAACACTATTTCCATTAAACTTGCCTACTTTCCACTATTCTGAAAACGGAAAGAGCATCAACACACATGCAAGAAGACTACCATAAATACTGCTAAATATCAGCTCAGAAAATGTGGCTCACCAACTGAGATGTCTGGCAAATGAAGATAACTTGTACAAATGCGATAAAAGTGATTTTCTGTTTGTTTTTTTTTTTTTTGAAATTTCATGCACTGTTGTTTGAGTTAAGCATAAACACTGCAGAGCAATTGAACTTTTGCCTTGACTTAATTACTGAAAAGCCTTCTAAGACTACTCAAGGTTACTTGCTATGTTCATCTTACTACTTGACAAAAGAAATTTTCTGACGAGGATTTAGAGACTTGATTCTTTTCATCCGTAAAGTCACACAACAGATCTCTCAATGGGATTCCATCTGTAGCATGCACGCTAGGAAGACAAAATTAGGGCTTAATATATAACTAAGGTGAAATAACTAAGAATAGAAGTACTCCAATAGCTAACAGAAATCTCTTATCAAGATGATTTTGCACTTCAGCTTTTGAAGTGTCCAGTGCAGAAACACATACAAGACCTGGTGACCACTCATAACATATCTGTACACTTCGCTTGCAATAAAACCTGACCTTTGGATCAAAAAGAACCTCCTTAAACTGTAAACAGGAAAGAATTCTACCCACAAAGCTTCAATCTGAAGTAAGAGCAACAGCAATCTCTGTGAACATTACTATGCAAATGAGAAAAAAATGTTTTAAGGAAGGATTCTAGAACATCAAGTGAAATACTCTGAAAGTGTCTTGGAAAGATGGAAGCAGATAACGACATCCGTATCAGCTGTCCTTTCCTGATTACTGCTTCCCTCCCACTACCAGGAATAAGCACGAAATTCTCCATTATCATCACCTCAGGGTAGCAGCCAGCTTGACCTCAATTATTTTAACGAAACAAACAATGAACATTAAAATTGGAATGACTTGTTATGTAATAGTTATTAAGGCTCAGACACATACATCCTATCAACAAAGCTTCAAAGGAGCAAGTTAATTATCAGCTGGCATGTAATTTGCAGAGACACAAAAAGTGACGGAACAAACAGAACTCTACCTCTGACAATCAGGATGGAAGCTAATCACCAGGGCACATTTCTTCTTCCCTTCAGTCCTTGCCTCTGCTTTCACAATTCAATTTTTTCCATCAAAGGAGAATGAAAACAAGCTCTCTCCACCCCATTTGTTATTTTGTTGTCTTTTCCCTAACCAGGAACCCACAGTCTCTGTTATGGGAAAAACTGAAAAGTCAGTTGTTACATATCTTCATTGTCTCAGCTAACAAAACATTATTTCCTTTGGGGTTTTGTTTTGGCTTTTTGTGCTCAGCCTTCTCACCACTCCACAGGGCGGTTCCTTGTGAGGAAAATCTTCCAGAGCAAACATCAAATGTCATCAGGACTGAGTCTAAAAGCCTAAGACAACCAGAAAAATAGGGAGTGGAGGAGGCAGGCTGGCTCAATTGTTTCCTGTTCTCAGCTACTCTTACCAACCTGCTGCTGTCTCACTGGCCGCCATCAGCACCTCCTGGGGCTGTGAGCTCTCCACAGCCCTCAGCACAGGGTTTACTGTCCAGGGAGCAGCTCTTATTTACTGTGCCTACTTCAGTCACAAAAATTTTGAATTGGTTAGTTATTGTTTTCATATACCAAACATGAAACGATGCTCCTTTTTTTATACATTCAATTCCTATTTTGTATCTTCAACTTCTGCAACTTGGACACTTACTGCAAATCCTTACAATATAAGGATAATGTCTATTTTGCACAGACAACATTCATTCATCATTTGATAAACTACAGATGTTTTCTCATTGGCCTACTATCCAGTAGCTTATTAATCACACCTGCAAGCTCCCTTGTTACTAGTGGCACAGCTACAATACAAGACATCATATTTTGTATCTGAATACTATTGCTTTAGTCCACAAAGTTACCAGATGGGGAGAGAGAAAAGGGGGACACAGGTCTTTTTTGCTGAATGGTCTGAAAGCCTTAAACATTCCATGCAGTGGCAGAGGAGGAAAATTAATCTACCCTCCCAAGCAATTCTCAGTTGGCTGCGGCTCAGGTATATGAAAGTAAGCTCCTCCCTTCCTCCCTTTAAAATGGGCAGAAGCTCAGCAAGAAAGGGAGCTGATCTAATTTAACTACCTATTTTACAAAAGCATCATTCTGTTCAGAAGAATGAAAAACAAGATATATTTAACAGATCTATCTCCAAACACCAAAAAGTATATGATATTTGTACTTGTCAGTGTTCTCTGGGACTTCATGAAGACACATTACTTGGATGCAAAACACTCCCAAGGACAATCTGAGTGTTCTAAGTTTCTAAAGAAGTCTGCTTCTTACATCTGGGAAGCAGAGAGACACCAGAGAGAGCTTCACAGCCCTTGCAACACAAACGATTACTAAAGAGGATTGAAGCAGTTCTGGCAGGATCCCTGAGAATGCCTCCAGAAATCTCAGCAAAACAGCCCACCTACGTCAGGCCAAAACAAACCAAATGCTCCTTTGATACCTCCTTACCACACATAACAACCCCAGACATAAAGCTAAATGCATGCTTTCTGTATTCAATCTGTCTTCCTCACCTGAGAAGTGAATTACTGAATGACCAAAAGGAAACTGGGGGCAGGGGTGAGGAAAAGACATTGTGTCCATGCAGACAGACTAGGACACAAAGTTCAGATTTTGCCAGAGAATATTTAAGTAGACAGACAACCTTGGATTTTCTAAACTAGAGGATGCTTTTAATCTTAATCAATACTCTGATATATATTCAGCTTTCTGTGAGTGGCTTCTTATTATACAGGAGGGGGAAAAAATGGGAGCGGAGGGAAGCTTTTCCTGTCATTCTCCCAAAATCTTTAGTTATTCTGATACCTTCTTGCTGCCTAAATCAGAAGAACACTTCTACCTCACAAAACAACATCAGCTTCATGTTGTTTTCCCTTTGGAAGAGAAACATTTGCAAACAAACCAATGTACTAAAACACCAGAGAAAAATAAAATTCCTCTAACAGTGTCAGCTGTCTAAGACTGTTCCATGGAGTCACTCCACAAGTCTTTAGGTGAAAAGTGAAATCTTTTTAAAAAGAGCTGGTTGCCATAAGAAATACACAAGTAAAAGTATGAGATTGAGACAAACTGTATCAACAAACATTGCATTTTCCCACAAGTCAGAGTGAATACGCTGTTTTTCTGCAAAATGATCAGAATCAACCTGGCACTGGTCACTTTGCCACTGGAGGGAGGTGTCAGGGAATCAGGACCTGCTGCAAGAGACATGACAGTTTTCCTCTTTTGTGTTAGAGCTTCCTCTGTTGTGTTAGAGCTTCCTGTGAACACTCCAAGTGTCTGAGTAACACATGACATTTTGTACAAATATAAACTAGTAAGTGCTGGATTCCCTTGCTTCTCTTGAGTATTTCCTATTAACCGTATCCTACTAAGAGCCATCTATTCAGACTTTGCATTTACTGGCAAACACAACTCAAGGGGAGCAGAGAGTTAGGATCTCGAGGAAAAATCACAGGGAAGAGGAAAAGCAGCACCCAAGGTTGTTTCTCCCACCTCAAGTTGCTTTCAGTGATCCAGAACCAAAAAATTAGAGAAGCAAAAGGAAGAAATCCACAAATTCAAGTAGACCTTGGATGGCAGCTGGCCGCCTTCTAGGCAAGTAGGAATCACACTGTTCTATTTTAAACCACAGAATACAGCATTGAGAGGAGTTTATAAAAAGAACTTTGTGGGAAATTATTCTTATGCAATTTTACTATAAAAATTACCTTGCAAAGTCATTCTTTTTAGTCATTAAATGTTACTCATAAGCAGATGTCATTCTGTGGGCTCTTCTGAGTAGCAGTTCTTCTTACACTTCAGAAGGATCATTATGCTGAAGTTAACAGCTATAGCCTTGATCTGGAAAGCGTATTTTGATTATCAGAAATTCAGGCTCATTTATGAATTTCAAGCATTCCAAAGAGCTCCTAAAATGTTGGTGCTAGCTATTAGGTCAACATCAGTAATCACAGGAAAATTCTATCAGTTTACTCCAACATAGGACACAACTGATAGAAGGTGGGGTTTGGACTTTGAGTGAAACTAGTCTTCAGAAGAGAAAAGCCCATGTTGAACATAAATTATACATTTCAACATGAGTAGCTTCAAGGATGCAGAGGTTTCTGCCAGAATATCTGGTGCTGGAAAAAGTAACTCTGGATCTTTTAGAATTTTTATTATTGTTATTCCACTCCACCTGGAATGTATGTATGTACAAACATACTTACAGCCACTCAGAGAAGCCCAATATCCCATACAGTATGCAAACTTCTGAAAGTCCCAGTGCTTCTTCCCTCTCCCAAGTCTGCTTATAGATCCTTTCACCCCTCCTCCCAATTAGCCACCTAACTTGTAGTGTCCAAGCATAAAATTGAATTTTGTTTCTGTCATTTAAAAAACTCTCAGGTGTGCATAAATTTATACTTCCCCATCTTGCAGTCAACTCACCTCACATTTTCTGAAAAGTCAATGAGCTGTCAGTACCAAGGCTATCTAATCTTACCATTCCTGAGTATTCCATAAAGCACATCTCCTCTATAGCTTGTGACAAACCATTCCAAGTCCAACCGTTTGACTTCTCCCCAGGTACAAAAGCTGACTGTCAGCTGGTTTAAGTTGGCATAATTAACTTTACCACACTGACGTGATTCAACAAACACCACCATAATTTTGAGTAGCCATTTTGTGACACACTGAAATATGGCTAAAGCACCTTTACATAGCAACTTTTCCGCAAATCCATCTGTTTTGTGTCTGTCAGCCTAGACCTATCAATAAAACTGCAATTGGGTAACTGGAGTTCTTGGAGAAAAACTGTAAGCGGCAAACCCAGGACACATGAGATACCACCAGAAAAATATGCTAAATATGTGTAAGAACATATGACTATGCTTCCTAGAAAGTGGCACAGGGAAGACACAAACCCTCATGCATGAACCATGTAAAATTTAAAAATAATTCTTCAATGACAGGTACATATCTAGTACCTATACTAAAATGCTACTTTAAAGCTTATGTCAGATTTGGGCAGATGTAGTTCAGGATTGCTTGTTGGATGAGATGTTACTAGCCATCGCCTTATTAGCCATTTTTTAAAAGCACACTGTCAGAAATCAGAATTGCAACCAAGAAGCAAGTAAGCAGTTGCTGAAAAGCACCTACATAGCACAGTTTCCAAAGCATTCAACACCTGCAAGACAACCATTACAGTAAGAACATGCAGCAAAAGCTGTCAGAGATCAGGTCTTTGTTAAATAACTAAGAGCTACAGTGCTTACTATTCACGTTTGTTGCAAGCTCAAAATGTTTCTTCTGTTCCTTGGAGTAGCATTCAGTACTTCAGTGTTACACAAGGAGCTGAAGATTATAGTAAGCCCACAATAAAAGTGTATAATAATGTAAACTTAATGCTATGCTTAAAATATATGAGCCATTTCTATGGTTACTTTCTTCTTGAGGGCATTTATATAAGTACTTTCTGTACTTTGTATTTGAAAAAACTTGGCTAGCCACCTAATATTACACTGTCATATATTACCACTGAGAACATTCAAAAATACCTTCCACTTAATTTAATAAAAATAGCACATAAGTGTGGGTTAACAAAACGGCCCATGTATCTTGGAAGCAGTAATTTGCATTACAGAGTTGCAGAAAGTACCCCTTGTCACCCTTGTTCAGGGTTTGCTGTGAAAATCATTGTTGGACCAGACAGTCACCCAGAAACCTGCACTGAAAACAAGACCCTGAGATGTGATACCCTCATCCAAGAAAAGATTTACTGAAATATGTTTTTTTTAAAGCTTCATTTTCAAACTGAGACTCTGATTTTAAACTACTGTAGTTTTTGTGCTATAATTGTGAATGAAAACAACCCTGTAGTTTTCAAAAAATGCAGGTATGTGTATGACATGCTATGCTGTTTTATATGTGCACATAAAACAGTTGCATTTTGTACATAAAGCAGAATTGAATGGCAGTTTTGAAGGCACACAGAAACTGGAGACTGATTTCCCTCTTCAAATGTAACTTCTCTCAGGATCCCTTGGGAACCTACCATTTACTTGAAATGTAATTAAATGTTTTAATAACTGTAAAGAATAATCTTGGCTTCTCTGCAGTTGCTTAAGAAAATGAATGCTGCAGCAATCTCTGAATGTAGTTATCATATGTACTGTATTATCCCTAATTTATAAATTGCTCTTTATTAAACGATAGAAAATTATCATCTTTGCACATGCTCAATTACTGTTAAACTACAGGCTGAAAAAACCCATGAAAAGAAGCCATGTTTGTATAACTCATATTTTTCAGGTTTGAAGCAGGGGGCAGTAGAAGGAACTATCAGAAATAAAGAGCCAGGTTCATTCTTGACATAACCTGTATGGACAAACAGTGTAATTTTAGTAGAACATTTGCTCTACGATTCCCATAGCAACCTTAATTCTCCCTGCCTGGGTATCCGGAGCCCAGGATGACTCAACCTTCACATGAATACAAAATCAAATGCACAGAACAAAGTGCAGTTTAGGCAGATGCTACTTATATGCACTCTTAGTGACCTCAACCATATTGCAAACACAAGGTAAAGGTTGAGAGATCAGAGAAATATTCAGCTCACAGTTATGTAATGGTAACAATTGGTTTATAGTATTTGAATAATTTCCATCTCCTCATCCCCAAAGTGAGACAGTTAATGTTACTTATTGAGTAATTTTTATAAGCCCATGTATATTTACTGCCCTGGGAGGTACTAGACTCCTGACAACGTCACAGACTTAAGCAGCCCATTTACTCCCCCAGGAGACATGTTTCCATTGCTCTTAGCAGGACTAACTTGAGAAGGAATAAGCAGATACAGGAGAAGAGACGTCTATAGACAAGAAAAACAGCTTCCAAAGAAACTGCCACAGAAGGCACCACATAACTGCATCTCTTCTGCATTCTCTCAATGCTGTTTTTTTTCCTAAGGAGATGAAGGGCAGGCAATCACACAAACATTGCTGTACAGCCAGAAGAACATTTATGCATGCTGGCATTTTCACACTGTTCAAGGATCACAGGTTTCTAGAACAGGGGCCAACACCAATTCAAAAGAAAGTGCAGAGGTAACACCTGCAGCTGCCCCTATTAGACCTCATGTTAGGTTTGAAACTGGTTTATACTGTTACAGATTTAATGCCTCTAAACAAATCATAATAGCTTCTGTTAAAACCCAGCTGGGAACAACCCTTTTGGTATCAATGAGCTCAGCTGCAACTGAGCTGTTAAATGTACCTGCAACACAAATTTGTATTATGACACTTCTCAATTTAAAAAGTGTATCTAAGCACAGTTAAATAGTAGTAGCTGTAGTATAACTTACACTATCATGTTCTGTGCCAAATAAATATCAACTACTGAATTAAGGCTTAAGGCCTCATTTACTTTGTATTGACTTTGAGGGACACAAAACTGACACAAAGGTTTTCTGCTGTCTTTTCTTCTGCTTCACTTTTCTTCAAGCCAAGAAATATCCATTGCTTTCTGAGAAACAGCTGGTTTTGAGGTTTTTTCCAAGCACTTTTACATTGCCTGTTTAAGAGTGGAGATATTCTTCTGTTTTTCACACTCAGATAATTAAAGTGAAATTTTTTTGACAGGAAGCTTGCAGATAAATGAAGCGTAATACACACAATCCATATAAAGCATAGGTGCAGTGTTATGAGGATGTAACCTCTTCAGTAACACATTTCATCTTCTGATTAGGATCCACCTATAGTTAAAGACTACTTATCTTCTATATATTATAATGTACTTGACAGAAGATGATCAATAGGATGAGCCTTTACTAATTTTTTATGTATAATGGGGGGTTGGAGGAAGATATTTTAAATACAAGTCCAGGAAAAACTGGAGAGGTGTAACTAACAAAGTCTACTCCTCTGTGTTCTCTCGCTTCCTTCTCCAAAATTGCCACCCACTGTACCACCACATTATTTCCTCAAATGAACAGAATAAAGGAAACTTGGATTTCAGAATTGAAACAGTATAAACATTTTCTGCAATATCTATGAGAGACGAAATGCCCTGGTCAGTCCAACTGAGAAATCCATCTAAAGTGTATTTACTACACTGGTTTTGAAATGCAGGAATACTTTAGTTAAAAGAATCAACCACAAATTGTCACAAAAAAAAAAAAAATCACGAAGTAACTTTTTACACTAAAACGTATCTAGAAAGAAAAATGGACATGATTTTAGGTAACTAGTTTTATACCTGACTAGCAAAGGCACAGCAACACAGACTTGAGCAGTGCTATTGTAGCTGCAGTCCACAGTTACCAGCTCTCTCCCCCGCTAAAGCACCCGCATTGCCAGGCCAGAAAGACTGAAGTTAGCACAGTTCAGCAGCCCACCCTTCCTCCATACCTTAGGTGAATATGAGATCATTTTCATCTCCTAAAAGCAAATGTTTGATTTATTACTCATGCAGACTTAAAGGTCATCTCTGTTACAAAGCTAGCTCTCATCTTCCTGCACTCCAAAATCAAGGTGAGAATTGCCAGTGAAAACAATGATCTAATATACAGCATTTCTCCTCACTTACACAAAGTAATTTTACACAAAATTAGACACATACTTTCAGAAACACTTAAACTGTTAACAGGATTTTTGAATGTTCTTTGTGCATACTTCACACCGTCTAAGCATGATGTCCTGTTCAGGAAGCTGAATCCATTTTTTTTTATGCGCCCTTATTGCACAACCCCACAGAACCTCAGCACTATGACAAATATCTAGAGCTACAGCATTCTTTTTGCTAGGACTCACATTAGACCTCATCCTTATACCTTTCCACATACATACTTTCAGAGAAACAAAAGGAGGACAAAAAAAATTGAAATAAAAAGCAAAAACCTGACTTTTTCAAAGCTGCAAAGTAAAATTTAGCATGGGTCAAAACCCATGAATATTTCCCCCACTACCAGCTTAAACATTTACTACAAAGCTTTAACATCAACACACAGCTTAATGTATGTCTTCACATTAAGTTCACACATGCGAAAGTCCTGCAAGTCTGAATGCTTCCCCAAGTGGTTTAAGTACCTCATCTCCTTTGTCACCTACAGTGCTGCCTGTGCAGTGCTGTAATTCTGTAACACAACAAATATTTCTCCACAGACAACAGCATCCTTTTTTGCTAACAGTAGCAAGTCACAGTTCCTAACTTTGCTATCCAAATATTACAGTGACATGAAGACATTCACTTCTCACTTGAAAAATCCCCACAAGTGTTTTAGAATCCTCTCTTTCTCCCAGTAACCACATAAAATTGGACAAATGTAGCCTCACAAAACTGCTGTTAGAACTCACTCCATGAAGCATGTCCTAGATTTCCCCATATTGTAACTAAGGAAGCAAAGAACAATCACTTAGCTGCATAACTCCTGCAGGAATCAAATAGTAACTGTTTACATATGGAAAAGAACGTGCAAGTAGCAACAGGACTGTCTTCTTACCAAAAAGCAGTCCTTTCAAAGGACTGCCCACTGGCACATAAAAGAGATGTTACACTGGCAGAGGCCCTGTGAAATTTGGATCTCCCTGTACCAAATGTTCAGAAACCCATACTGGTGACAAGTCAGGGTATCAAAAGTTGTAACAAACACATTTCAGAGTGATAAGAAAATCCTTCGTTGGCTTTTTTAAATTGTGGGAAGAAATATTTCTCTGGACTTCTTTTAGTTTAATTTCTCTAAATGTCTGTAAATAATTAACATAAATTACTAAAAAATCTTCATGTACTTGGTTCTTTCTTGGTTCTTTAACAACAGTGGTAATACTGGCAGAGGCTGTACAAGAGTCACAAACTCTCAGCCAAAATAAACATCATTCTGACCATTCTGTCACTATTATTTAGTTCAGTGACAGCTAAAATTTAATATGAAGTGTGATGTGGCCACTTGGCTTAACCTTCCAGCTGATTTTAACCACCTACAGTAAAGAAATCTGAAAGAATAACTTTTATCATAAATTTCTAACAGGATAATAATATGCACAGTTTTAAAAACAGAATTAAATTTCAAGACCACAGAGACTTAGGTTGCCATAAAATCACTTACTAAAAAATTAGCTCAAAGTACCGCTTTAATGCTAAGTTATGGTGCAAGTAAAGAGGTAGGATCTCTAATAATTCTACATAAAGTGCAACATGATGCAGACCATTTCTCACAAGTTAATGTACAGTTAATTTTAGTTTTGATGTAACATTCCATAAATCAGGGTGGACTGCACTATTAACACCAAGTTAATATAAGCAAAAATCTGATTTAAGAGAACAATATTAAACAGCATAAAAAATTACATTATGATGAAAAGTAATGCTCCTGAGCTCCTTTTCAATTCAACACTATACAAAAGTAGGTCAAGTAAAAAAACATAAATTTTTTATAGCAGTCAAAAGCTCCATACTTATGCTCAATTTTAACTTACCAAAATTTGGAAAAAAGGTGAAATTCCAATTTTACAATGGAAACACTTTTTACATGTATCATTGTGCAGATCTAGACAGTTGTATTTACTACATTTATATCATTTTACATGTCGGTTTGGTGCTAAATAAACCTCTTTGCTACAATTAGTTTCATGCTAAAATTCTCTAGCCTGTTAAAAACAAAACTAAATCAACCAGAACAAACCACAGAAGGAAACGTTGTTTATTCTTACTGTGTTGTTTATTCTTATTATGAAGTGAAAAGAGGGGGGAAAGAACAATCAAGTATTACCAAACATCTTGCATTATATAAAACATAGGAGTATATTCTGTCCTATCTGCAACATGGAGATACACCTCACTTTTTTCCAAATAATATGACCAGATAAAGTTCAGAATTGAGTAGTAATTTCAAGTTTCAATTTCTCAGGAACATTGTCCAAGCCAGCAAACACCACATGTGCCAAGTGAAGGATGCCCCTTTTTGCAGCATTACTGTTTTTCAAAGATCTCATACATAACATGGTAGCACTACCGTATCATAACGTTGTGAAATTTAAAATACGCATGCTTCCTCTCATTTTCCAGAAGCAGATCAACTTTTTCCATTGACTCAATTACTGTATTTATAAGGTGCAAAATTAGCTAATGCAGTCCTATTTATAGAACAATTAAAAAAAAAAAAAACTTATTTGCATGTCAAAGCTTCAATGGCATTGTTCAATCAAGGGAACACTAACATTGATCTACAATCCTTTTGCAGCCTCTTTGCCTCATCCAGATCATACCAAACAAATTTCAAATAAAAAGCAAAGATTTGGGCATTGAGGAAAGGATTAACTCTCTCTCTGTCTTACTGTACTTTTAGCTCCTATTTTTCATTGTTTCAGATTAAAAAACAGGACTAGAACAGATTTAAGCACACTTTTGTGAGGGGCTCTGGATGTACCTCTTTGCTGATAAATTCAGCAAGGGAGGGTGGATCTAACAGTCACCAATTGACTCATACACAGAACAAAGATATTCCCTAAAAACACAGGTATCATATACCCAAGTCTACTGCATTCACTCTGGAAAATGGGGAAGAAGGAAGCACACAGAGCAAGCTGTTGAAATAAAATCTGCTTCCTTCATCTGGAAAAAACAGATCTATCCTTTCACAAGATGGAAAGAGCATCAGTTAAGAGGCCACTTTTTACACAAGATTGGGAAAGAGGGCAGAAGGTCAGATTTCTCCACTGTTATGCTCTTCCTTAGGAAGGAGCATACACACACGCAAAATAACCAATACATAAAAAGGTAAACTTCACACATCATATTATGAGGTTTTTTTTATGTATCATTCATCTTAGTACCATTTTCTCTCCCTGAAAAGCACTCATTTCTTTCAGCCATTACTGTATCTTCAGTACAAAAGGGGTTTTTTTCATTACTATTGCAGCCCTCTAAAAGGAACTGGTGCTGCAGCTGAGGTACCATTCACATCAAACAAAACAAAATAATTACCTTCCATCATTACAGACTGAAGTCCTGTAACAGTTACCTTTTTTGGAATGACATCACATTGCAATACACCACAAACAAGTGAGTCAGCAATTCACTGGCCTTTTCTGCAGGAATGATACTCAACCTCTTACTCATTGTTTTACTACAGGTTAGTATTTATTTCTTCTAGGAGTAGTTCTTTGCAACTGATGGCTTTTCCTTTCCACCTTTTTATGATCAGCACATACAGCAATGCTCTCTTTTAAATTGCTTTCAGTCTTACTCAGCTTCATTCGACAAAATTGCAACAACACCAACTGTTGATTTTATTCAAAAGTTTAAGATGCACTCCTAATTCAACCTATGAGAGCAAATACATCTAGCATGCTAGAAACAACCTGGGGGAGATGATTGGTAGACAAAGACAGGATATTTTTATTAAAAAAAAAAATCAACAGATGTGTGTTTTCTATTATGTAAAGAAAATGTGGGTGACATTCAGCCAATGATTCCTTCATTTCTAATGTTAACTAGAAGAAAAACAAGCATTCCTCCTCAGGATGAGCAATTTAAGCCTTCATTGAGAGCACATCCCAAGAATTTATTGCAATTCTTAACATGAAAGACAAACGAAAAAATAATAAGGGATGAAAGATGAAAGTATGTTCTGTGAAAATCTGCCATACTATTTAAGCTTAAAACACTGTACTGTTTTTGTTGTCTGGAAGACAGACTTAAATCCGTATGAGTTAAATTTCTTAAACACTGGTACAAACAGCCTTAAAAGAAACAAGCTTTCCTCTTTGGTTTTCATGCATTTGATACAGACAAATCATTTTTCCTTTCCAAGGCCAGCAAGATAAACTTTACACAAAGTTAAGACTACAGCAGTACAGCAACAAACTGCTGAGTGTGGGGAGCTATGCCTTCATTCACACATTCATCAGACTTATTCAAGTAGGTTTTTTCCAGCTATATTTAAATGCTTCAGGGCCCACTTTCCAATCTGAAAGGTACGGCTGCACACAGCTTCAAAGAGATTTTCCTCTAGTACTGCAACAGCACTGCAAAGTCTGGGAGCTGTTGCCAATCTACTTCACTTTTAAGTATGTGTGCACACCAATTTTAACATCAGCGTAAAAAATCTGTATATACCTGACCTGAAGCTGAACCACAACCAAAGCCCACCTCTTGCTCAGCAAGGGGATCAAACAAAGCAGTCGTAAAGTAGGAAACAAGGAGAATCATTAACTTGTCAGACTCAATTGCTTATTTTAAAGCAAAATAAGCATTTCCAAGTTATACCAAAAAAGCAGATGTTTGTCTCTTACCTCTCTGACTTCATGGAGTTGACCAGATCGCTGGCTCTTTGCTCTTCGAGCAGCTGCAGGTGATTTGTGATGTGTGATGGTTACAACAGTTGGCCCACTTTGATTTGTGTGTTTCTGGCCACTCGGAGAATTAACTGTCCCAGGCGGCAGCAGAGATGAGCTTCTACTTCGTGAGGATGAGATGCTCTAGAATAAGCAATATTAGCAACATTTACACAAGTGAAAAATTTACAGTTCAGACGATACATTTGTATTGTTCTACTTCTCTCACAAACCTAAATCTGGAGGTGTAATTGATTTATTCCTTCTGAACCACAGACACAGCTCAGCAGAGATGTTCTCGGAAACATTAGAGCTATCGCCTTTGTTTCCTGGCTTGCCTGAAATTGGTCTTTGCAAAAATCTTTGTGAATTCTTACACAATAATACGCTGCTTAGTTCTTACAATCCTACTTTTTAGGAAAGCTTAGGAAAGATTTTGCAGACAGAGTAACAACAATGCCAACACAAATATTTTTTATGAAACCATTGACCAATAATTCACCAAACTGGTGTGAACAGCAAGGAAGGAAAAAATCTTAACTCTTTCATTTGAGGAACTTCTGAAACGGTGCAGTATTGTTTCTAACATCAGAGGAGGTGCAATTTTGGCAAGGCCAATCCACATAGCAATTAAACATTTGAAACAAAACATGGCTTAAAGAAATCAACACGTTTTGGAGTAAGCTTGGGATAAACCCAATATAGAAAAAAGGCCAGAAATAAATCTCCAATGGTATCTGCAGTATGAAAACTTTTAATGTAGAACCTATAAAATCAGTTGGGACATTCAGTTTTTATCTAACCATCTGTCAGTGTTGCTATCTCAGTTTGCTCTCCGCAGACCTCAAACACAAGTTTTCCTGGAGGTCTACAAGACACCAATTCTCAATCAAGCTCAGATGGGCACCAGATCACCATGGGACATCATATATAAAAGTGCAATATAAAAAAGTTTCTCCCTTCTATTTGAACCGTTGATTGTATCTGTAAGGTTAAAACTGAAAAAGAGTAACTTTTTCCTCATGAAACACAAACCAATTCAGAGAGTAACATTAAGTAGCACTTTAAGACAGTGAAGAAAATACACAGCTCCCTAAGTAAAACACCTTTCCACCTCTCCTTCAAACCCTGCACAAATAACAATGGCAAGCTACAACATTGCTAAGACAATCACCACCAACACGAGGTACTTCTCCTGAGCCTGCTGGTGAGTACACAAAAGTATTCCTTGGGTATAATCTCTTTTCTTATACTTTACAGGTCACTTTTTGCAATTCTGTGGAATCTTCAAACCAAGGTGAACAGCTTCCAACTAGCACTGCAATTAAAGTCAGAGCTCATGTTACCACTACACTGACTGTAAAGGACAAACCAGATTATTTGGCACTACCGAGGAGGAGTAAAACAAGTAACACAATCCCTCTGCCACTGCCGCACAAAACTAGACTTTAGACTTTCTGAAGGTTTAAAAAATGGCTTATCACATTGCCAGTGTGCAAAGAGCTACTAATCTCATAGAAATAATTACTATTCCATCGGTCTAGACTTAACATTTACAAATGCTTCCAAGAATGATGGTCTGACTGTTTTTGAAGTGAATATATTCTTTGCTACCACGGCCAATAAGATTACAATAATAAGCATCTATTCAAAAATTATCCACCCTGGCTGATAAATCATAATTGCATTAAAACTGGATTTGACTCTAAGGCAAAAAAGCAGCACGAGGTGTAATTTGTCAGAAGGGCACAGAAGGTTGCCAGGTTTATAATTCATCCTCCATTTGCAAGAGTATGGCTTAGACATAACTACAATTAAAATAAGAGCCAGAGGAAAAGGTATTTCAGAGAAAGAAGGGGATGAGGGAAACTGAATTTCCTTTTTCGAAACATATATTCCACAGAAAAAGGGTATTCCTGGTATATAAGAGCAGAATATGGTTCACTAATGTTTGCTTTTCAAACTGACTAGTATCAGAATACTTCTGAACTAAATTTAGGGTGTAGAGAAAGAACAAGATAATTTTATTTTTTTAATTGAAGAATCAACTTCTCTTTTAGGTTAATAAAAGTTGTTTTAGAATGATATCTTTCAATATTCACTGACATTTCAGTATCATATTATCACAATAATAAAAATATACAGCTGCTACTTTCATATAGCTACTACATTTTGATTTTCTTGAGGGAGAGCTAGAGATCTGCATATAAGAAAAGTTAACACAAAACATACATGGAAAAATCCATGCACTGGTTCAGACTGCAGGACCACAAGTGCATTTAAGATGTTTTTTCCTAAGCTGTGCCAAGGGTTGTGGCAGCTCACAGCAACCTCTAGTGAACAGTCATTTAGGGCATGGAGTTTAGGGATCAGTGAAGCAGGAGAGACAAATCAGAAAAAAACAGCCCATCTCTAGTTTCAGTAGTGGGTGGTGCTCAAGAAGGCTGTCCTGCTACAGGGACACAAGGTAAATCTCTACATACACAAGCACACAGCCTGGTAAGGGCTGCCCATGACCCACTGCCTGGTGCATCTGACACTCAGCTCTGTTGTAGGGCAAGGCATGGAGCTTTGCGACCTCCAGCAAGAGATCACCTCGGCCAGTGAGCCTCCTAGAGCCCTCTGCTTCCCCTTGCAGCACTGAAGAGTCACCAATCCTATGCAGCTCATCCAGCCAGGGACACTGGCAATCTGCAATTTGCACATACATAGTCTGTGCCAAGTATCAGAGCTAAATACATGATCAGCTCCTACAGGTCTATAAGCAAGCTCTCTTCACCTCTTTTGTTTTCTGTCCCTTTATACCCTTCGTCCATCTCTAGTGACCCAACATTTCCAAACAACGTGCCAGAGAATTCCACCAGCCCACAACACAAATACTCCAGCACCTGATTTGGTATTATTCTTTAGAGGGCATCTGTAACATACAAACTTTAAATGAGCTCAGCACAAGGACCTCTGGCTACCCACCCATGAAGCCATCTCTAGGCAAGGCCCCATGACAAACAAAAATTTGCAACTCAAAACTTGCAAAATCAATCACAGCCGGTATACATGTGAATGTCTGCAGGAGGCAATTTTTACAACCACTCAAAACCTTTTCAAGTTGGACTCCTCTCCTGTACTGCCATAGAGAACAGCAGCAGAGCACTGTGCCTGCTGCATCCAAGAAAATGGGGGAAGCAGCCAATTCCTTCTGACAGCTTCTTCCTGTCACTGCCAGAAGAGAACTCTCCAGGAACTGCACACTCAGCCCCTCCGGCACTTTTGAATTTTACAGCACATTGTCAACACCTATGTCCCAGCCAAATACTTGACTCCTCTTTTGCAGAATTTCTTAAGATTAAACACTGGGAATGACAAGCATCCCTTTTGCACTGACACACAGCTGTGCAAAAATCAGAATCTTCCATTTCTATTAAAACGCGAAAACCTATGTGAAGTTTTCCGCTGCTAAAAGCACTCTAATTATAAATCACACTACAACAGCCATTAAAGTCACTCTCACAAGAAATCAAAGCAATGACAGTAACTGATGGGCCTTTATGCTTAATCCTCTGCTCTTCCCCCAGCACTGCTCGTATGGCTGATCTGCCCCTCTAATTATTATCACATATAATTTTCTTCGGTCTGACTGCTTTCTGGCTCGCAACTAAATAAATAAAAAGATAGTGAGAAGTCTGATGAAAGGAAGATGTAAGCTCTTCAACAATTAGTAATGCATAGTGCCAATAATGAGTCAAGAAATCCAAAGGCTGAAGCATCCCAAAAGGACTGCAGATTCTCTTTCCTGAGGCTACACTTTACCATTGCACCAACATTTTGCCTGCTAATAAAATGAAACCAATAAAAGAATAATAAAGAAGCTAATAAAAGATTAATTTGTAACTTGCTTTCATATGGGTTTTATGACCTAAAGCTAGCTAAAGTATGCTTAGCTAAAACAGATTTGGGTTAAGACTTTTATTTTAGCAGCCTGTCCATCCCTAAGATAAAAAAGCAGTATAATGAATGCTTCCATTTGGATATCAAAAATCCTAACAATTAAAATAATGGAATTGCAGAACAGTAAGTTCGAACTGTAGTAATGTTTTCATGACTCATTCTCCCAAGAGATTGCCCTTCATATTCACAAAGAAGCTGAAGTGTTTTCCACCATTTACCAGAAGCAAACAATTTTGTTTATTTTGGAAAGTAAATGCAATGTTCCAGAGATCAATAAAATAATTTCTGAAGTGAATTGTCATATCTGCTTATGGTTGATAATCATCATTTTCACAGGCACTGTGCCACAGATGTGTTTTTCAGAATAATTACCAAAATGACACTCCTTTACTCCTCTGCATATATACAGCACAGAAAACCAATCTCTGCATGCAGCTTTAGAGCCATGAGAAGTCACATGATACCAGAAAGTAATTACAATTTTGAGACACCACCATTCAGCGTTTTAATTCCCATCTACTTCTTTTTCAATGCATCCTAAGTAAACAAACACTGATAAAAGATAAACGTAGACACAGTTCTGCTTCATTTACATTATAATCATTCACAAATATTAAAATGCAAATGACAGAATCTACATAATATCCAAACTTCAGCACTGCAAAGGGACCAGCTTATGTTTTGTACATTTCTGTCAAGCACCATCTATGGTACTAACTTTCCTGATAGAATATCATAGTGCTTCATCATCTTCAGTAAGGCAATATATGTCTTTTTTTAAGCGACTACGATAATCATTCTATCATAAAATCTTTTTCCATCAAGAGTCATTTGAGTATGTTCAATCCTAAACTGATTTTCTTCCATTTCTGTAGAAAGATTTTAGAAGTTGTGAGCAACTCTTATTTCCATGAAGCTTCCAAAGGGAGGAAAAAAGATGTCAAACACACACCTATCAACAGCCAACTACTGCTCCCCTCTCAGCCTCACTACTGTAAGGATTCCAGTGCATGTTTTAATTAGAAGTGCCATTCTTTAGTTGACTTCTATTGATCAGGGATGAGAAGAGGAAGCAGATAAGCATACCAACAGAGGAACAGTGAAGCTCAAGAGGCAAAGCAATTTGACATGCACAGAAGAACCAAAACAACACTGAGAAGGACTTGAAATTTTCAATTATGTGGCTTTATGAAAAGCTATCATGCAGATGTTAAAAATACCAAGCCAATGATCCACTTAGAAATGTAAAGGTCTCTTTACATTTTGCCTTAATAATGAATGGCCATTGAATCTCTGTGGCCATTCATTATTAAGGCAAAAAGAAACCTGATAAAACCAAAGAACTATGACAGTCATTCTCCCAGCTGTGGAGAAAAACTGCACATCTGCCTCACAACAATTTGATTAAAGTTTTAAGTTTGAGGCATTACTGCAGGTGCTGTTTCACATTATAGCCAAACTGCTACTGCAGTTCACACTTGAAAGGGACGGGTTTGGACATCTTTTTCCCCACAATTACTCCAGGGAGGTAAGCAAGTAGAGAATCAGAGACAGAGACACACATTCCTCAGAGCACTGGTCAGGGAGCTAACTTCTTTTTAGTAGGATGCCATTTTTTCTACTTCTGATGCCGAAGTTAACACAGAACTGGAAACACAACAAAACCCACACAAAAGCAGGAGGCAGCAGAAGGAAAGGAACTGGATTGCAATTAACAGCTGCAAGGAATCAGCAAATGAGTTCAGCTTAAAGACAAATCCACACCATCCAGTTTTAAGCAGCTAGCTCACTGTGCAGCTCCAAACCAAAAGCTGAAACAACTGTCTCCTTATTCTAACACAGACTTAAGCTGAAATATACCATCTGAGCACAGAAGCAACTTCACAAGATAAAGGTTCCAATCCCTGTCACATTCCTGATAGAGACACTGAGATATACAAGGGTTATATGCAAATCCAGCAAACAATCCACATGCTGGCATTAAGAACTGGTTTAAAAACCCGTGTTTGTTTTCAGTAGTGCTTTTACAGCCACCATCATTAAACAGTCAAGAAAAAAAGGAGTACAAAACAGAAGAACTAAAAAGCTTGTGACAATTTCTAGATACAAAATTATTCTTGGAAGTTACCACAGAAATTATGCATATGCCTACTCCTTCTTGAAAGCATTTTATATCACTGAATTCAAATTTGACTAATGCTTTAATTAAAGCTTGTACAAAATATTCACTGAGAATAGTCTAAAAGAACCAGCAATCCTATCCAGACATAGATTTATTCCAATACAGTTGATTTGGCACTTATGGAGGTTGAGCAATCTGTAATTAAGTGAAATGAGACTTGTATGGGAATACCAAGAACATTAAGACTATCTGACAGAATGGGAATTATTTGCCAGAGAACACTTTTCTTTTACTGCCTTTTTTTATCATCACCATGTAAAATTTAATTAAAACTAAGTCAGAGACTTAGCTTGTGTTATATCCATTCATTAACTGTACCGCGCACCTCTGGACCATTCATTAGGATGCAACTAAATTTAGTGTTTAGTATACAACTTTTTTTTTTTTTTCTTCAATCACTTATTTAATTTCCTCTACCACTCCAATCCCCAGCTGATGCTTTAAGAACAGCAACAACAGCAAGTCATTCAGTAGCATTTCGAAGCAGGCAGTAGCTGCTAAAAAGAAAGGAAACTAATGCTGATCTAGATCCAGTGCAGCAAGAAGGAATGCTTTTCTCTGAATATTTCACAAAAACAGTGAGACAGCTTCAGCTTTGAAAAAATCCTCCAAATTATCATATTTTTCTATGAATTCCCTTCCAATAATATCTGTTCAATATTTCAAGAATGTATTCTCTCTCCAGTATGAATGACCTGTCGCTAAGAGTTACTTCACTGGTGTTCTTGGGAACCTTCCCACTGCTTGCCTGGTTATCCCACTATTATTTTTTTCACATTTAAATTATATTCCACTTGCATAACATAAAACGTACCTCTCACTGCATATTTTTCACTTCCCATTCCACCTCATTCAAGTGTGTGACTCCTAAAGAACAGCTAGAAATGTCTGCCTCTCAGTATTCCTGTGAAAAAAGTGAATTTAAGCTGCAGAAGAAGCTGGGAGCAAACACTCAGATTCCAACTTTCCAGATGCTGTTTCCAGCAGAGAGAGAGCTTGGATTCTGTTCAAACCCCAGAAACTTAGAACACATGAGTATCTGTCTATTTGTAACAGCACTATGAGAGATAACTTGCAGATTTCACTTACTACAGCCCTTAAAGTATACAGAGAGGGAGGAAAATAGAGATCGAGCCCCGCTGCCGGCAGAATGACAAATCACATCATGACAGTCCTATCAATGGAAGAGGTATTTTAACAAAACCCAAAAATAGAGGTTTTTGTGAAGTCCTCAATTATGCAAAAGTAAGTCAAACATATACCCATTCTCTGTGTCATTACAGACCTTTCTATATAATTCCAGACCCTAAGCTAAACACAAAAGAAACAGTAAGGTGGCTAAAAATAGCAGAATGCTATTTTATGTAAATTTAAAATATTTTATAGAGCATGTTCCCATTCTCATGCTAATAATCATCTAGTATAAAGTACCATCATCTACCAGAAAAAGAAATAAAACCAAAAACGCCACAAAGAAATGAAGCAGTTCTTACTTGTCTTACTTCCTTCCAGGCAGTGGATATGGAATAAGAAACTTTGAAGAAAAGAAAAATAATAGAAATACATTTTTTTCTAGTTTCTGGAATTTTTGTGCAGGATTGCTACCTTGTAAGCAATATCTGATCTTCAAAGTCTAATTATTGTAGCATTCAAGCTTTTGATCCCTTCCTTTTATAAAGAAAAGCAGAGAGAAGTTTTAAAATTTATTTGTAGATGAAATTCAAGTTAGCAGTATATGCAATGCTAATGCCAGGTAAAATATTCTTCTCAGTTAATACTCTAATACTGAGAAGATAGGAGGGGAAAAGGGGAAAAAGCATATTAAAAACAAGAGATAAATCTTTTCACAAGAAAAGTTTCTAAGAACAGGTAAGCACAAAATGGCTTCAAGTACAGTCCACTTCTGGAGTAAGAAATAGAGTCATCAGTGGTCTCATTTGAAGCACATAAATTCCTGATATTTTATTTTCTAGATTGTTAACTTTAAAAATACAGAAGATAGATATTCTCTACTTGCTCCATGGCTTACAAAAGCAGGGAATTAAAAGTGCTTCACTAACAAACATTTCAAGTGAAAAGTGACCTAGCTTGACTTGCAACACAGAACTAAGAAAAATAATTTTCTTCAGCATTTCTATTTTATACTCAACAGAGTCAAGCTAATTAAAACATATTTATTCCAAAATACACCTATACTCCGTCCTCCTATGCCAAGTTTCTGTAACTCATTAGTCTTTAAGAAAAATGCAAGAACCCTCTTCCTACTATCTGAAATACTCTTTATTCTACTTCCTCTGCCACATATGTCCACCACCCCTCAGTTAAGGCAATCCTTTTACTTTCTTGCACAACAAGCATAGGAACCAGGAGCAAACCACAGCATTGTTGGTTACTATGCAAGAATTCAAGTAGTCCAGTGAGATGCTCCCCATTTAAAACCTTACTGTTTCCAAAAGTTGTGCTTTAGATCTTCTGTGACAGAAGCTGTATTTGTATTTACTAGCCTCCCGCTCATTTAATCAAGACTTTCTAATAAAATTTTGCTTTTCAAATGCTTTTCAAATCTATAAGCATTTTTGGCATCCAAAGCATCTCAAAATATTCTCCACTTTATATTCATGTCCTTTTGGGGCTATTTTTCTTTTGTCTGCTTTCAACTCCTTTCTTTGAGGCTCCCCATTCTAGTATTAACAGCTAGCAAATACATCCTATTCAGCCACTGCAGAGCACTTACTATACTGATTTTCCCTTTCCATTCTCATCACCAGAAAAAAAAAGACTACAATGAAGTCAAATTTCATCAGAGTTCATCCTGTACAGAATAATAACAAATATGAAGAAAAGTACTTCATTTTCCCCACTCCAATGTTTCATTTCAGAAATGGAAGGGGACTAATAAAAGTATTCATTACAAGTATTTGACAGAGTTAGAGCAGTCAAAGTATTATCCCTTTTTTTTTCCCTGATAACTTCTAAAATTTTGTTTGCTTTCTTCGGACCACTACTAATTGCTGTTTATTTTCATTGGTGCAACACCAAGATTTTTCTCCTGACACACTAATTAATTCAGAACAAAATATGTAGATACTATTCCTGTAGAAGGAGTTCAACATGGAAAAGTAGTCTGAACAGAAATTATTACTAATTGCAACAGTTTTTACCTAAGGAGGAAATATGATCCCAACTTCAGTTCCACAAACATCAGCTTCAACTAAATTATGGCCATTCTGAATGAGATTTTGCTATTAAAATAGAATAATTTATCACAAGCAGGAAAAGAATAAAAACAAAGCCAGTATTAAGAAATACTATGAAAATTAATATAGTGTAGAAGCATAAGAATCAGTATGCCATTGCACAAGTCTCCAATATCATATATACTGAACAGCAGTTTTGCCACCTCATCACAGTTATAATCTAGATGCTAAGCATTTAAATGCATTTAAGAAGTGACCAGGAAACATACTGAGGAATAACTCCTTGATGGAAATTGAGGACAAGAAGTTGGCATCATGATCTGGCACAGGAGCTGCAAATGAACAGCAATTGTAAGAGTACCCTGGCTGAGTAGAGTTGCACCTTTCTGAATAGTTCTTGGCTACATCCATATACAAACTACATCAAATTCCACTGCGTAAGAATTTTAAAAGTACTGAAGTACTCAAGCTACTTAATTCTTCTTCAAAAACGGCTTTTATTTGTACCACAATTCATTCCATTTTTACTTGGAGGTTGGAGACAGCCTCAACCCATCATTTCTCAGTTGGTATTTTTACCTGCCCAAAATATTTAGCTGTTTGAGGACAAAAATTGTGGACAATTAGTTCCAAAGAGAAGTAAGTAACATAAATCTTCATACAATGAGCTCTCTCCAATTTAGTAAAGATAAAGAATGACTGCTGCTAACATCTATCTAGAGCTTTCCATAATAAAAGTCATTAAATTGTATAAAATTAAATAAAACTGTATTAGTTAATACTTTTAAATACTAAACAGGACATCACATGGTATTTATTAATAAACGGTTGATTCAGCCACTCAATTAACCACACACTTCACTAATTTGTCATAAATAGGAAAATGTTTATTTATTCAGATCGCCCAAACTGACTTAAGCCTGCTCCAGTTAGTGACAAATGACAACTTGCTGTTTGTACTCAAAACCCTCTAAACATCAACCCACTAATTACAGCAGCCAATCATCCAGGCTGTGCTGTTTCTCACCTACTCCACTTAAAACATAATAGTTACTTCCCACTCTTAATTATTTACCTTAGAATCACTTTCCTTGTGATGTTTGGCACAGGATCGAAGCTGAGTTATCCAGTATTGTTTCTCCTTTGCATCAGCAGCTAGAATAGAAACAAGAAATTGCAGGTTATCACACATAAATCAATACTCTTTTTTGCACAAGA
The DNA here is from genome assembly GCA_016584745.2 of Phylloscopus trochilus trochilus. NCBI lineage: Eukaryota > Metazoa > Chordata > Aves > Passeriformes > Phylloscopidae > Phylloscopus > Phylloscopus trochilus. Next base: position 41,480,644 of record WQNJ02000546.1, read on the forward strand.
GGTGACAGAGCAGGGCAGAGGGGGAAAGATTAATTACTGATTAGGATGCAGTATAAATCCTGATTTATGTACACTTAAATTTTTCAGTGCAACGTATCTAAATCTGTACTTCAGAGGCCAGTAGGAGCAAATAAGCTTATGAGTCTTCTTCATCGTTATCTCCTCCACACATTAGCAAAAGCAGAACTACCTACCTCAAGAAGTCATTTTTGTTCAAAATTTTTATCCACTTTTGTTTCACTTGTCTGTGAAGGACAAGGACCACACCATAGTATTTAAATCTATAAAAGCTCTACACTCAGGTTGTCAATCAGCTACCAGACAAGCTACCAGTTCCCCAGATACTTAAGTGCTTCTCTTCTAATGGTGTTCAACTAAATCTCTCTAAATCCACATCATTCACATGCAACTTAAAGACACAGGAATAAAAATCACAATTTTCCCCATATATCTTTAAAAATCAGCTTTAAAAATTATTGAAGAGTTTGTCTGTTCTCAGATGGCTCCTGTGTAATATAGTGAGTCTGTTCAGGAGAGAGGATTTTTTTTTCTTAAACTACTACAGGAATCCTCATTAAGAATGGCAATAGAGAGTTGATAATTTCAGTAAATATTTTCCTTCCTCTGCTATTGAGTATCTTAATGGTTATTGACTCAGCATAAAAATTGTTTACTGATTTTAATCAAATTCACAGACATCATTAAATTAAAAGCAGCATATTGTAAGCATTTGATAATTTCAAGTGATTGGAAAAGCATAATGAAACAACAAGTGTTCATGATTTCTAGTTATGCAACTTTCAAAGCATTTTAACAGAAATTCTCCCTGGTTGTTTCTGACTTAAGTTCTGTGTATGAAAGAGTAACACACTGTACCACAGGGGACTCCTGCATCCTCAGTCCTACTGGACAACTGATTAAGTGTGGTCGGAATAAAACTAAGAATACTTCTGTTACACTGCATTATGTATGTTTTTATTCTTAAATAACAATTTATTTTTTATAAATTGGAAGCACCATGATCAATCAACCATACTGAAAATGCCTTAAAATCAGAACACTGCCTTTTTTTTTTTTTTTTTTTATTCCATTTTTTGTAAATATTCCAAAATAACTCCTGTATACCCTATATTGTCTGCCTTTTACTTGGGAACAAGGGAAAGGAAAATTTTACATTACAGGTACATTCAATTACTCCAGGACTGATAAGAACATAATATCTTAGCAGCTTCTCACTGGCATTTTTCCCTTCTCTGACCCATCATCAGATTCATTACTGCACATTATCTGCAGGATGGTGGCAGGGAAGAACAGTACTAGAAAACAAATGTTATGCTGCTTTATGACAGCAATGAAAGCAGCTTCTTCTTCCTTTGGAAGCAAATAAGATATAGCATTCAATCAAAATGCCACAGTAACAGATTACAGAAGCCACCTTGAGGTACCTTCCAGCCCTGGAAGTCTATACATTGTAAAGTCACATGTACTTAACTCCAGATTGACCCTCCACCGTGTTTGGAAACCCACTATGTAATAACACACTATGTAATAACAGAGCTGTATAGCCACTACTTTCTGACAGCACAGGGAAGTAAAAGAGACACAAGAGAAGAGATGCAGAAGTGGGAGTGGAAGAGAAGACCAAGCCAGCTGTCCCTGTGAGCAGCACTGTACCTCTTAGCTTGTACATCTCTCCATTGGCAGAGTAGACCACCAACATGTGTGGCACTTCATCACTGGGCGATATTATAGCTCCAGCTAAAGACAAGGCTCCTCGTGGCTTCGGGCTCTGGTTTTTAGTTTGTTCATTCATGAAATACTGCAGAATCCCCGTCTCAAAGTCCAGCACAAAGTACCTGTTGAAAGAAATCACAAGCATATACTATTTCCAGAGAAGCTTTCCATGCATTTACCCAACAAAGGGCACAGACTGATCTTCAGTCAAGATCATAAATATATAAATGAGGTTAAAGTAATTTTTGTAATTACAATTTTATAAGGTATTGTTATTAGGCTTCTTTTTTCAGGGGTAGGTGATCTATTCCTTTATTCATAACACAAGCCATTTCACAAAAAATCAACACCTAGGACTGAAAAATCATACAAACAGAAAATAAACTAACTGGGTTGCCTAAGTGTCCTAAATGAAAGTAAAGGTATTTCAAAGTTGGTGTGTCAGTCTCAAGAGCTGAAAACATTTTTCCCACAAATAAACCCATCCTTGACTACAGCAGAGATCCTAAATTCCATTTCCCTCTGGAAACCTTCTGTGCTATTACACAGAACAATTATTTAACACTGACCCTTGACCAAGAAGGAACAGACAGCAACTTCCTGGCTCACGTGAAGGTCAGTCTACTACAACCCTCAACAGAGTAGAGAGAAGATCCCACAAATGCAGGTTACCCCCACTTAGCTGCTTCTAAAAAAACGCCCCAAACAATGTTGGCTGATCCCACTAATATGGGCATCTGTAATACACACTATTTGTGACTGTTCCTCTAAGATATGATGACCACAGGTCATATGAATTTGTGTACAATATTTCAGAAATTGTGATTATTCAGACTTCTCTAGCTTTGTATATCCCAAATTTGTCAAGTTACCACATTTTGTCTTAGCTCTTTCACAATATCCCCGTATGCAGAACATCTCTAACCTTTCCCATCACAGAACATTTCCAGGATTGTCTCCACAGCCTGCAGTTATTGGTAGTGGTCTGCTCCTCTCTTTATTCACACTAAATAAACATGGACATGATGCAAGCAGTTATTGCCTAAGATTTACAGAGTTTCAGACATTTTCCTTGGGACCCCTCTCTTTGCTGCAGTTATGCTTAACTCTCTACTGCTGCTGCCCTCGCATCAGAGCAAAGATCAAATTCTCTTTCAGTTGTTACAGGATTAACAACCCTGTCCCAAAGAATTTTAAGTTAGTGCATCACTACACCCTTCACTTGTGCCGTGACTCCATGCCCCAGAAGCACTTCTGCAACCTTTTCCTCAAGAAACAAATGGAAAGCCTCCCTTTTGTAATCATGTTGCACATCACTACACCTTCCCTCTACCGGTTATCTTTGACACAAGGACTAGAGGAATGGCAAGCTGAATGACAACCACGTTTTCAACAGCAGTGTTAAAAATAAGTATGCCCTAAAAGGAAACTGCCAAAATTTCAGATTACCTTACTGACTTGTACCAGTTCAAAACCATCCTGTTGTGTTTGACTTTCAAATGATTTTACAATACTACTCTTCATTTAAAGAGCATTTTTTCTCTTCAGGTTGCTTAGCAGGAGAAAATTACGCACTTAACTGCAGGGGGAAACATCAGAAATGGAAAACATTTTTTTTTTTAAGTCAGACTTGCATATTTCATAGTAAATTTTAATTTTGCTCATACTCATTTTTCCATACATTTTGAGAATATCTGTTACATACTCAAGAGAAAAAGCAGAGCACTGGACAGAAGTGATGCCATGCCCCTGAGAAAGTTACTCAGTAGATTGACCCTAGAGCTAATGCTTCTCCCCATCTTCTCTGAGCTCAGCAAACAAGTCTAGACTTTATATGCAGTGATGTTCATCCCGAGCTTGTGCCATCCTCATTATAATTTCATTGTCCTTTTATTGTTCAGGCACAAATAATTTATTTCAGCCTTTGTTATCTGGCCATTTTTTAAATCGATTACTACCTTGGAAATCAGCATTGTGGTTACTAAAGTACAGCTCTACAATTAACAAAAGGAGGAACAATAGCTAGAGGAGAAAAAAAGGGAAAGAAAAAGAGAGTCAAGAAAAAGTCTCTTCTCCTATTAAGACCATAGGATTTGGGGAAAGAAGCTCCTCTGAGTCTATTAGAACAGAACCTATTAAGTTACATAAACACTACGAACACTTCAGCTCAGAAACTTCTGCATTCCAGACCAGCAAAGCACTCCCAGAATGACTGTAAGCTCCACAAAATGGGCTTTGCATTGGCTTAAAGCTACCCTAGGGAAGGAAACCAGCCATTCGAGTACAGAATATACCTTTACCAGCATAATGACATCAGACAGCAGCAACTTCTGCAAATTCTCAAACGCAGAGACAGCATCCTTCCACATCCTTGCTATCACTGCTACAGCAGTAGTGTTAACTGAATTTCTAGGCAACCACAACCTATTGTGTACAGTCTCAGAAAAACAGAACATCATCACTAGCCTTGCACCTTAGGTTTTTTGTGATGATGCCTTAGATGCCTGTAAAAGCAAGCAATGTTTCCAGTAGAAATCAAGCAGCAATTTTAAGAAAGAAAAAGGTAACTAGTTCTCACAAGCCCCACATCACCCACAATATCCTGCCTTCTTTCTTGTCCCAAAAGAGCCAGGAACTTTTCACAAGCGTCTTGGCCACGACACTTCACATCACACAGAATCAAGCACTTCCTTTTCAAAGGTTATGGTTTGATGTGCAGCTCCCCTCTTCACCTTTCACTCAGTGGTATCACAGAAAAAGACAGGAATAAACTGCACAGACAACTATAGCCTGACAAAAGAAGCAGGGAGATAACACACTTTGAAAACTGTTAAAAGGATAGAAAAAGCCAGGAGAAGGAATAAGGAATTAAATGTCAAATCAAGCAGTGCAAGGCTTCATACAAAGAAGGTGGAAGAGGGAGGAACACAAAGAGATAGGAAAAACAGGAGCAGCTTTCAAAAACATTTTCTCGCATCACAGACCAAATGATGACCCAGTTCAGACCATCACAAAAACACAGAAGAAATGGAGACCAGAGTCTTTCATTAACTGAGGATGGAAAAGCATTACAAATATAAAGCAGAACAGAAGGGTACGTGTCCCATTTTAGAAGCGCTATGCAGCTGAATCAAAAGGACAGAGATCTTTTTTAACTTCTAAAAGTCATTTGTTCTGCCTACCAGGGAAATAACAGCACTAATCTCTCTACAGCTGATACATCTTAGCCCCTCATCCTTATTTCTCTACTGGCCTTGCTCACATTTACCCACAGCATCCTATTTCTGTAATTAAATCACAGATACCAGTGATGAAAACAAACATACTTTTTAGAGAACAGTCAGGCAGAAGGTAGCAGAGCCCAGTTACGTCATACTTACCATAAAAAAATTAGTGCTATAGAGAAATTGTGAATTTCTCTATATAACAAATGTTACTGAAAGACACTTCCAAAAGACAGCTGAATTTTTCTGTTATTCTAAAACCAGAATAACTTTTTTTTTTAATTAATAGTCTTTAAAAGAGTCCACCTATTGGTAAGGTAGAAAATCACCAATTAAGCATATTTTAAGCAGTTTTAACTGCTTAAGCACAGTTCAAAATAGACATGTAAAATTACAGGCAAGAAAATGCATGCTACTTCACAAAAGAAAAGCCAATGGATTTCTCTCTTCAGATTCAAATCCATTCAGAGACTCAAAACTTCCTGACCTTCTGGCCCAGCTTCCCTTAAATTCCCAAGATCCATTAGGATACTCCCCCTCTGCCACTCCAACCAAATGCAGAGCCATTACCAACTGACATCAATGGCAAACGAAAATGTTCACCACACTCTGCAAAGCTGAAGTCTGACACTACCTGAATTGTTACATTTTAAGTCACCCAGGAGTTTGTCAATATGGCCTGATAACAGTTTATTTCTCTTTTACTTCCCATATTTCAAAAGTAATGCCCTCTCTGCATAAATCCTAACTCTTATAAATTCTACAACTGTCTTAATTAAACACCTGTGTTTCACCATGCCCTTCATCCATTCACTCATTCCTTCATAGCCACTTAAAAAAAATTAAAAATGTCAAGCAGAACATGCATGATATGCTAGGAAGTGTAACGTGTGCCTTCTGAATTCCTAGAAGGGAAGGGTCAAACACTAGTAATAAAGTATTTCAACTGGGTTTGCTTCCACTAATATGAGCATTAAGTAGAGTAATAATTATAACATGTTCATATTATCATTACAGTAAGTATTCATAAAAGTATTACAATAATTTATTATTAATTCCCTATTCAAGAAGACTTTAAGAGAAAGCAATGACTATGCTTTAAGGAGTGATAAAATGCTGTAGTACAGCAGGAGATGAAAGCGCTCAACCACTAGAGCCTGTCAACAAAGAACAGCACCTTAACAGGTCTTCCATGAGAAAAAAAAAATGACATTTCACTAGTATAACAGATTTGAGGCAATAAAGACTTTCCTAAAAGATTTTTAAAGCCACACCTAAGTATCAGAAGCACATCATACCAACATTTCCCATGTAATTTACTCACCTCACTGGTCTTACGAATTTTAATTTTCCCATTTCCAGTCAAATTAATAATTTCCATATTCTCCAGTGGAAATGAATACTTATGTAAGTAAATAATAAAAAATAAATCTTATTTCTATGTATTTCATTATTCAATTACCCACCCCAACATGGTGCACTGCTCCTTGAAGCTGTCACTTGGATGCAAATCTGCAACGCACTCAAAATTACGCTCACAATAGAAAAAACACCTCAAAACAAGTTTCTCCTTTTCCTCCCTGATTCTGAACACATCTCAGAAACCAGCCATCTGAACCCATGTTTTCACTACTCTGTAATCCCAAGAAATTTTCAATTTGGATTGCTAAATCCCTCTATTGGGTAATGCATTCCTAGCAATTTGAGTACTCCTCACACCCTTCTTTCCCACTTAAGTCAGTTCTCTGGATCAGATTTTGTACAACTTTCAGTTTGAATTCATAACATGACAGAAGTTTTTTATAGACATTTGCAGCTGGACAAGTACAGTCCCAGTCAAATCTTCAATTTCTGACTCCTCCTTCTAGAACAACCTCAACTCTTTTGGAAAGCAGCATCGTACTAAATATGTCCTTGGGTTGGTAGCCTACACTGAAGTCCATGCTTCACAGTTGGATGGTGTCTAATCCCAGACTTTATGTTTCAAATTGGTATGGATGTCCAAATACTGCACAGTAGAACAGACAATCCTTCTGACTGAAGACAAACATCTTCCAATTTTCCATGATTTCCAAACAATAAAATTGTTTTCATTCTATTAAAGCCTAGTACAGCAAGTATTTCTGGATGGAGAGGGATGCCGGGTTATTTCTACAGCAGGCTAACTTTGTTTCACCTTTTTGGAGATTTTTTTTTCCCCAGTTACTTAACTCATTGATGCATAGAGGAACTTTTCCTTCTAAAACACCGCTTTACATCTTCTGCAGACATCTTCTTTCCTAAGCCAGTCTCACAGTACATACTTTATGACATACTGTTTTTTATTTTGCTTTAGCCATAAAAATGCAAATTTTTTAAATCAAATACATTTATTTGAAACAGGACAGTATTCACACAGACTTAAAACCCTGATAGGTAGCATCACCTTCCCTACCACACTGGAATAGTAACAACTCATGTATTTTTCCCTTCTCAGATTGCTGAATTTATCATTCCAGACAACGTGACAAATACTATGCTCTACTCCATACTTCAGCACCAAATTAACTCAAGAACAGACGCAGCTCACAACAGCAGAATTTCACTACCTTGTCCTTCAACAATTGCTCTCAACATTTCTGAGTTTCCAAACACATTTTCCTTTTGCTCCATTCCAAACTCCCCCAGTTGCTGCCAGAATATATTCTTCACTGATTCCATAACCCTCTAAAGGAAGATTTTCAAGAATAAGGAATCAAACTACTCTATAGTTTTCTTCCTTTTTTTTAGAAGTAGTTTTAAAATAGGTAAGAACCATAGGATAGAAAGTAAATTACTGTGTCAAAGAAAAGCAAAATTTATGGCTCCAGTAACTGAATGAGATGTCACAGAGAAATATTTCATTTTTAGGAAACTGTATCTTATTAGGACATCCTGAACACCACATTTATACAACTGCTTCTTTTTTTTCCCCCTTTTACCTTAAACCAAAAAATTAATGGAATTATTCAAGCCAATAAAGATAAAGCATAGCACATATACATTCGACAGTCAAGGACTTTATTATTAAAAATTATCTCCAAAGTTGTCATTTAAAGACTGATGAACAGGAGAACATCCTCACATTTCAGTAACTCTACCATCCCTTCTGCACTGAGGTTCCTCAATTTATCATTTTCTAACATAAGACAGCATAAGAACTACAGTATTCATTAAAAGCTTTACTGACTTTGAGCATCCCGGTATGAAAACTGAATTTTTAGAACAGTAATTTTTCGACATTATTGAATTCAGTCAAGATGAACTACAATTTGCTGGATACTTTTAGAGGTGTTCTGAATCTAAAATGCAGTTAAGAAACAGAGGAAGCATTATCCACAGCTAACAGATGAACAGCTTGTTTTTGCTGATCAGGCCCTTCATGTCTTTAACATCCACACAATTCTCACACAAATAAAATATTAAGAGAAATCTCCTTTCCTGTCTTGTCAAGTCCCAGCAAGCCCTCTTTATGAACCAGAATGTCACTTCCTTCTCAGTGAAGAAACAATTGCTGCTGACCACCTCATCAGGTCATCAGCCTCTGCTAACAATGCCAATTATTTCAACTGTCTGAACTTCTCTGTAGTGACGAAAGGATATGTTGCCCAGATTTTACAGAAAAAAGAGTCTACAGTAAGGATAAACACTAAAAATTGCTTAGGGGTTCCTTTTTAGGAAAGAGGGAGGAAGAATAGGCCTAAAAATAATGCCTCCATTTGTACCCATCAGGCTTTGAATTCACAGAGAATTGTGGAGAAGTACATTCATCATACTAATCTATGCTTCAGTGCAACGTGGCCATGCTGAGGGGTAGCAATCGCAACTTAGGGACAAACATAAACAAAAGGTACACAGTAGAGTTTGATACCATTAACAGCACCTACAGCCCATCACACTGGCTGGCTACCCAATGCTACTTCATGTCATTCAGTAATCCTTGCCACCTTCCTCTTCCTTGCTCAGAATTCACAACTACTTATCAATTAAGCAGACTCAAAACTTTGCACTGCAGGTCAAGAGAAAAGGGACATAACTGGGGGAATAAATGGGCTGCTGTAATTTTAATTCTGGAAATGTTATTACCCAGCTTGATTCAGGTCACAGATTAAAAACAGAACTTCCAAGCAGGAAAATACACTTTCCTTCATAAGAAAAAAACAAAGACCTAAAACAAAACAAGAACTGAGTACTAACACATTGTTTCTAATGATCTGCATGTAATGAAAGGATATTAACCTTTAGAAAGACACAATTCTGTGAGATTCTAAAACAAGATTAACACATGAGAAAATTAGTTGTACACACACCAACTCCATTCTCTATCTGAGGGGAAGGCAGTGCTGTGAATGACACAAGGCTCAGTAGCCAAATCAGTTCTCACTAAAGCCAAGTCCACAGGAGCTGTTTGCAATCATCTGGACACCAAAAGGAAGGAAGCCATCTGGTTCATCTTCTTCCAGTCCCACCTTTCCACTTCATCCAGGAGCAAGGCTTTACTCCTTTGAGAAAGTAAAATTACATACACCTACTTTGCAGCCTGTATGGACAACTGCTTCTCTGCTCCAAGTCTGTCTCACCTAGGAATAAAAATCCCACCAATAAACAAGGCAGCTATCAGAAATCAAGTGCCTCACTTCCTTCTGTTATCCCTAAATCTAGCTGATTTGGGCTTTACATTCAGATGTTTAGCTTTCACCTAATCACCCTCAAGACGATGCAAAGAAGTAGAATGCATAAAGTTAGTCAAGGAATATTCTAGGAAACAACTGTTAGAAGAACTTACTAGCAAACTTGGTGAGAGTCAGTAAGTAAATGACTTCTTAAAATGCTTTCATTTTCATAACAAATCACTTACCAAGAAAATCCAAAAGTGAAAACACACAAAAAGTGCCCCCAAATCTAAACATTGGGGGGAGCGGGCCACAAACACTAAAAATCAGAAAAAAACCTGAGTTTCTTCCCCAAACTAAAGAAAATATATAAAAGAATAAATAAAATATATACAATCAATTATACCTAGCTTGTGAAAGAAGCTTTTACATATTAATATTAGTAAATCCCTCTACTCACATTAGGAGTTATCAAAACTGCTGCTTAACAAACAGCTGCATTACCACACAGCTTTAAACACCTCCCAGAATTATACCAGTTATGCCAGGAGTCTTATTGCCTATTCTTTTCTGTAACACAAAACCCCATCAAAATTGCAAGCGATACAGCAACATTCGGCCTTCTGAAAAAACATGTCATTTTCTTGCTTGACACTTTCTGTAATACGTTTCAAAAGATCTGACAGGTTCGGCAAGCACACTTCACATCAAAAATTGCCTGGTGCCCAGCATCCCTTCATCTTTCACAAAATACTTATAAAAATACAGAATTAAATTAACAGCTTGGAAGTTGGCCTAACATACCAAAAAATACAACTCTTCAACAAACTAAATACTAAATCTGAAAGAAAGTAATCAAAAAGAAGGCAGAACTGAAGACAGCCATTGGGAAGGCAGCTGCTCAGAGCACTAATGAGTCCAAAAGTGACTGACACTACTATGTATTTTTCTTTCAACAGTCTCTTCTTTAAGCAGGGACATGTACACACACAGAACACACTTCCAAGATGGTAATATATGAAGACAAATCAATAATGAAGCGAGATTTGACCAAGGGCAGTATTTTATGGAGATTTCTGTCTGCTACAAGAAGACTTCACAGATTGACTAGAGAAGATGTGACCTTTTGTCCTGAGGTGACTTTATGATGCTTGTATTCCCAATTGTCTGCACCTTTTAAGACTGGTTCTGAGAGCGAAGGGGGAGAGAAGCACGCAGTTTGTTTGCAGAAACTGCACTCACTCCCCCACGCTCCTGCTCCTGGACTGTGTAGTCTGCAGCACGGACAGTGGGAGAGAGCTCTCCTTTGCTTTTGGTTAAGTTTTTTTAGCTAGCTGAGGCAGAGAAGTTCCGCAGACTGTGGCTTTTCTTTCTCTCGGAACAGACTGGCCCCGCTCTGGACTGAAAACCCAGAACACCGGGAGCTCAGGCCTGTGTCCCACCAGGGCCCGGGACATTGCTTTCCAGTGCCAGAGGGACTGATTGTCCTAGGTTACAATGTAAAATTGTGCCCAAGGTATGTATTCTATCCCCATGAGCCGTTGGAGCCAAGGTGGGGCAGTGAAGTTATCTTTGTTTAATGGGCCATCAAGGACCCATTGCATGACTCATAGGATGAAATCATTCCATTGTGAGATCCTCCGCCCAGGGGGAGGAGGCAAGCATTCCCACCTGGATATAATCCAGGGTTTGAGACATCACAATCAGCTTCTATCCATTGAACACTCAGAGGAGACAAGAGCTATCAGACGTTTCTACAGGAATCACTGCTTTGACAAGAACATCTCATCTGGATTCCTGGAGGAAGACTGGACCTTTCTCATCATCACCGGACCCTTCTCTCTCAGGATCATCTCTGCTCCAGCGGAACCACATCTGCCACTCCGGGAGGATTTCCGGACTGCTTCAAACACCCTGACCAGCAGGGTGTTAGGTTGTATCATTCTATTTATTTCACCTTTTTTTCCTTCTCTTCCTCTATTAAATTGTATCTCTGACTGGGAGTCTCACTGGTTTTGCTTTCAAACCAGCACACTGATAAGAGACTGGGCGAGCTCAGCTACAACCCACGGCCTTTCTGAATTTGCCATCTCAGAATAGCGAGAGGTTTTATTGTTTAATATTATTCATTTTTATGCTTATGCATACTTTGCTTGTTAAATAAACAGGTCTTTTTCCACTTTTCTCCAAGGAAATCTTTTCCCAAACCAACTGGATGAGGGGCTGCTTGAATCTGCTTTCTAAAGGGACACCTTCGGAAGTTTCCTCCCAAAATTGCCCTGAACCAGGACACCTTTGCTTGGTCTTTCTGCTACTTGCTATTACAACATCCACTAACAAATCAAATATATTCATTTGACAGCCTGGTTCTCATGAAACATAATGAGAGACTCACAGTAAATTCAGTCACCTAACATAATGCCCCCAAACAATACAGTCTCAGAGCTTGGAATTGCTGGTTTTGTATCAGTATTAGCATGCAACAGAGTTTAAAGAAAATCACAACCCACTGAATTTGTGTGAGTCAGCCAGGTCTAAATCGTGATTCTATCTCAAAATATTGTCATCTGTAATCCAAATTCTCTACAATTTGCAGCTGCTAAATTTTTAGCAATCCCAAACACAAACACCCTTGAAAAAGCCTGTTGAACAAAAAACTTATATTCAGTTGAAATACCCCCACAATTCTCTCCTTCACCTCAGCAACTAGAGCTTGCCCTCTGAACTACATTACTAGAAGGTCATAAAATGTATGAAGGAAGCAGTAAACCCTCACAGAGTCACACACCCTGTGTCTAATACAATCTTCCACTGGCTGCATCCTAAGCTTTATTATCACTTCCCTCTTATGGTGTACTAGTGATGAATTGAACCCTTATTTGCAGAGGTAAACTTGGTTTATGTTTCCCTGCCTTGTTCCTCTCAACTCTTCCCCTCCCTTCTCCAACAACTTGCAATCCTCACTGGTAAGAATTAACTCAGTACTACTGTTACTGAGTATTAAGTCCCATCTAGGAGAAGCATCTTCAGACAGACATCTGTAGATTTTTGGAGCTTGCTTTTCCTGCCAAGAATTACAGACCATCTACAGAAAAGCACTCAGCTATGAGAAAACCAGTATGACCCCGAGTTTTTATGCCAGATTCTACGTTAGTTAGGATTTCACCTGGAGATAAAATACTTTCAGAGACTGAAATATTAATGAAACAAACAACAAAGGCACAGGGAATGACCCTGGACAACAGCACAAACGCTGACGCCGAGAAGGAGACAAGCACTGGATGACAAACCACGAGATGGCCTAACACCTCCAGGCATGAATATCAGGCAAACCGTTCAGGTAATCAGACCACAAAACAGACAGCAAAGACTGCAAATAGAAGTAGCTCAAATTACAAGACTACTCTAGCTTCAATTAGAGTAGCTGTAGAGTAGTTCAGCTACTTTCAAGTACTGCTTTTTGCTCAATTTAACAATGAGAGCACAGAAATTAGGAGTATCATTCAAGTCCTATCTTAAGCCAATTACAGAGACAAAAGGAGTCTGTTATCTCAGCCCCAACTATTCAGCCTCAGTGTCTCCACGTTAAAAACCAGGGAAATTATCTATGTAGGTAAACCCTAATGTTCCTCACGGGTAAATATAGTCCCATATTCAACAATAACAGCCTGTAGTGGTAAGTCAGGAATCTTCAGGGAGTTGACCTGCACATAAATAAAAAGGAATAAATGGCAATGCAAGCAAAATGCCATTGGAGTTCTTTCAAATTCATTTTTACTGCTTACTGGAAACCAAGCTGTTTTAAGACACACTGCAAAAACCTCAAAGTCAGAGGAAAGATATGCAAATCTACTGAAAATTCTATTCTAACAACTGCACTTTTTTGTATATAGTAATTATTGAACTTAATAGCTAAATCACTGAACTATCTTCACTATTACTTCTCTCTTCCTTCATTTTTTCGAACACAAAACGTAAAAGTTTAGATAGGATTCGTAAACCATCCTAATAAAAAGACATCATCAACCTAAAAGTTTTCAACAGAAACATGTTGCTGAAGATTAATTAGAACAGTCATGGCATGATTTATTGAGACAGAACATCAGTTCTACTACAACTACTCTGCTGTCAATAAGCAAGAGACAATCTAGAGAGGAAATGAAGCGGAGGGATGAAGGACAAGACAAGCGGAACAGTTTGGCAATGGGATGTGTTAAAAGGTTTTCATTAAATCTACCTAAAACTAAATAAACAGAAGTCTGAAGAATCATTTGACACTGCCATCTAAAAAAGCTAGACTTCCAACCATCAGCCAGAGCAGAACACTCTTCTGCACCAGATTATACGTACATTAGGCTAATTATTAGGTTAGAGAAAATTGAGGGCTTTTGCTACTTCTCACCAATTTCAGAGATATTTAATTCTGTTCAATTACTGATATTAAATTCTAAAGAACATGACACTCCCCTGGAAACTAAAACTCTTTAGTTTACAGTTTTGAAAAACTGTATTTAATCTGATTTACATTTTATGTAATCTCCATGGATGAAGGCTTAGGAAATCAGCAGAGATATTCTCTTATCATTGCTTTCATTCTATGTTAACAATTCTATTCCTAAATAACCTTACTGAAGAAAATACACGAAGTAGATTTGATATTTCTTAATACATATATAATTCATTTCTGATAAGTTAGCTAAAATGAAGGGGGGGAAAAGAAGGTAAACTTAAGATATGAGTTTACAGCTTATATCTCCAAACTGCAATCACTTGATTTAGGCTGAAACATGTTTACACCACAGTCCACAGCAATGGTGCAAAATAGACAGCAACTGTTCCCCCAAAATCTCAAAGCGTTACATCACATAATTGGGCAAAGTGCAAAAAGCACCCCTAAAAAAGCACAGGTGAAATCTGTAGTAAATTCTCTCTCTCCCTCCTCAAGGAAGACTTACTGACTTGCTCTTCAAAAACCTAGTTCATCTGAACTAGCCTTCCCCTATCTAATGTCATGCAGAGCTCCTGCTCTGTCACCTTCGCTGCTCTGTCCCCATCACTGCCCAGTAGCAGCACACAGCAACACATCCTAATACAGCCAATCCAGAAATGAGAGCTGGAGTCAGAATCACACAGCCAGGTCAGTCTTTGGGTAGAAGTGGAACTTTGCAGAGTCATGCATACAGCAGGAAAAAAAAAAATCCTCTGCAACTACAAACATCACATGGAAACCACTGGATTGTCAGTATTTTCAGCTGTAGGTCTGTGTTGATACGCTTGACCCCAGGCTGTAATTTGGTACAGGCTGACTAAGAAGCCACAGGTCTCATGCTCTGTGGTGAATCTGTGGGCTCCTGGCTCAGGTACAAGGGAGTGAAGGTGCCTCAGGAGAAATATTTCAAAAGGTGGTTTCAAAACCCAAAAATGCAAGGAACCAAAGTACATAACAAGATAACAGCTAAAATGAAGACACTCATCTGGTTTACACTATTGCCGAGCAGCCAGCTACTTCACTGCATAAATATTCCTATCAGGATGGATCCAACTGGAGCTCTCCCTGAACTGCAGCTTACTGCCAGGTGACTCTCCCCTTCAGCAGGGATGCATCTCAAGGTTTAAGATTCCTTACTTTACCAAGAGATCCTTCCTTACACAAAGCAGAAAGATCCCTTATGTGTGACAGATTCTTGGAGAGAGACTGATAGCATGCTGAGTTAACTCTAATGAAACACTGCCAATCCACATAGCTGCTTAATATTATTACAAACATTGTACAGATAATTCCATTACAGATCAATCATAGTCTGAGACTAAGACTGGATCTAGCTCTACATAGTCTCCATAAGGAGTTTAGAAAGCAAGGGACTTTGTGACTTAACATGAGGGCCCTTCTTCCTCCTCACATCTCTGATCTACATGTGAATCATTCTAGCATGATTCTATTGCAACTTTCCTGTGTATATTTCCATTACCATTCCGTAATTAATAAGGTGAACCTTGCCATCAAGCTTATTGAACCTTGTCAAACCATTGCTAAACCTTTTTTAATTCCATCAAATTTATTTAACTCTGTCAATTTATTACTTTGCCTCAGTATAATGTATGAGATGCATATTCTACTCATCCATAACAAGGTCACATGCATTTGTGATTGTACATAGCAGTTCTGACTTGACAGCACAGACAAGCTTTTTGCCACACTATCAACTTTCAACTCCTGGCAAGTAAGTTTTTACTCAATTATGTGCAACTACTTTTTCCCAGGCTGAAAACACAGCCTGCCCCACAAAAAGAACTACTTTACTAATAAGAATCTTAGTCAAAAAAGAAAAAAAAAATAGTAAGAAAAATTTGCACCACTCAGCACCAGCAGTCCTGCCATATTAGTTTCTTCTGTGCTCACATTTTAAAATTACAAAACTCTTTTTTTCAGGAGCCTCCTACATTACATTACATGTGTTTCTGTCAAACCCCTGTTGCATCTTACTGAATGATTGAGAAGATTCATAGTGGCTGATCAGCTGGCAGGTTAAGTACTTCCAAATAAAATTTGATGTCATTCTTCATACAAAAGCTATCAGTCTGCTCTACAAAAGTCAAACTCATTAGTAACTTTTTAAAAGTTTAACAATTTCTGCTGTCATTCCTATAGCTACAATCATCCTGCTATTAAAAACAATTTGGGAATTGCTGATCTAATCCACCCTCCAACACAAAAATAACTCCTTTGCCATAACTGAAACCATGAACCAAGAGCTTCAAAAGGAAAAGTTTAAATTCTTCGCTTTTGAAATAAGCTAGTAAATGGGTATTTAAGAAATTAGGCCAATAATGACAATATTATAGCAAAATTAAACTATTTTAAACGTGCTGAAAATGTCTCTGGTTATCAATGGCATAAAGCAGAATGATCTGCCTGGAAAAGACAGAACTATGGAACAATGAACTAACTTAATGAGACAAATAAAACATCTCTTAGAGTCTGCTTCTAGCTCAACTTCAGATTTTTATGGTCTCTCAGGTCAGGATTGTGCTCTCCCCTTTAGGTAAAGGTATAAACCAGCATTAAATATAGCAAACCAGCTGGCTTTTTTCCACATGATAGGAAGTAACATCAAGTTGTGAGATATCTATTAGACTTGAAGTTTCATAGTTCTAGTAACAGCTGAAAGTCTAAATCTTACTTTTAGTGCCTGAACATTTAGGCTACATTTCGAACTTCTTCATGAAACTCCACAGTCATAATAAGGATATGCTACAGGGAGATTTGGAAGAAGGGAAGTATTTCCTCAACCAGCAGATACAAGCAGTATGTTTTCCTTCAGTTACCAGAAGTCCACAGCTCTAAAAAACAGAAGCAAATAAAATTACTCAGCCACTAAGTTCTCTTCAGTAATTATCTAGAATTTATTTCAATGCCTTTCCTGCAAGTGTAGTTTAAACACTTCTTCCATCTAGCTTTTTTCCTTGTCCCTAATTATGATCAGAAAATCAATAGTGTGTTAAGTACTTCTCTACTTCTCCAGTTGTTTGTAGCCTTTTTTTAGTTTATCAAATGTTACCAACTGTTTGAAAACAGTCTTAATAGATGCTGCTCCCTAGCTGATAGTTTCTCTTACCTGACAACACAAATAGACAATATATCATTTATTTCCCCCCAAAAAATAACTCCTCTTGCTCACTGTATCTGAGTGTCCCGGATTGTGGAGCCAGGGTTTGTATATTCTATTTTCATCTGATTAAAAGCAGTTGGGGAGATGTTTTTCTTTATCTCTGGTAACTCAAGGGGGGAGAGGCCTGACGCCTTATCTAATGGGCCATTAGCACCTTCCCAGCCTGTACCTTCCTCCCCCCTATAGCGATGCATGTGCATTTCCATCATCCTGTTGTGAGATACATCACATCCCCCTGGCAGTAGGGGGGGCAGGCAGTTTTGCTGTCTGGATAAACGGAGACTCACAGACACAAGAGTAGGTAGTTTTTTCACCCAATTTCCTGAGAGAAAACCCAGACCTCATCTCACCAACACCAGACTCCATCTCACCATCACCAGACCCCCTCCTCATCATCACCAGACCCCCTCCTCACCACCCCTAAACCCGCTTTTCTACAAGATCATCTCTGCTCCAACAGAATCACGTCTACCACTTCAGAAAAACTTACTTTTGAACTGCTTTCAACACCCTGAATCACAGGGTGTCAAGTTGCAATTCTGACTCTGTCAGAGTTTTCCAAAATTGTTGTTTATTTGTTTATTTGCTTGTTTAGTTGAGTAGTTTTGTTTCCTATTACATTTGTATTGTTAATATTTCTAGTAAAGAACTGTTATTCTTATCCCCAAAATCTTTGCCTGCAAACCCTTAATTGCAAAATTATAATTTGGCGGGGTGTGAGGAGTTTACATTCTCCATTCTAAAAGAACCCCAGTTTCCCTGGCAGAAACCTGTCTTTCCAAACCAAGATACTGAGACATCCAGATTACAATCAAAAATGCTCAAGTAAAAAAGCAGAGGGTAGGGAAAAGTGCAAAAATAAATATCCCAGCTGGAAATTTGAACTACAGAGAGATGCTTTTTTTAACAGCCATTTCAAAAAACAGACTATTTCTCAAAATGAAACATTGCAAAGCAGTATTATTCATTCACTTTAAGTGAATTCATTCATTTAACTGTTAAGTCCCTTTCCTAACAGAGATTTGACATTGAAGGTCAGTCCTGCTCTGCAGTGCTCTTTGGTATCCTACTACCTGCCTTCACCACACTCCTCAGTACTCATACTGCTCCTGCACTGCAGCATTTGACATTCTTTTCTGCCTCTCATTTCATTTCAAGCACTGAGAAGCAGACAGCATGATAAAAGAACAGAAAACCCCCCCACACACACACACACAAACAAAACAAAAAAAAAAAAAAATGAAAGAGCAGATAACAATGCACAAAAAGAATATAAGGAAAAAATTTGATAGCAGAACTTTTTTCCTCTGAAGGGAAACCACCTTTTCCACAAAAGGTGGTTTAATTTTTTCCTTCGGGAGTATAAACATGCCACAATTTAAGTGAACCTTTGAACCCACTGTTGGCACATGTGTACAGAAAGCAGTGCGAGGGGAGTGCATTAAACCAAATTCACAAGTGTAAAATACTCTTTTAAACAGAAGAGACCCATCCAAGAGTCCAAGTACCTAAGAGAAGACAATACCACCAACAAACCAAAAATGTAAGCACAGAACAAATGGAGGTAATAAATAAATAAATTGGCAGAGCAGAAGTAGTCTTCACATTTCCAGAACCAAGTTAATCTCATCATTGTATTATTTTTCTGTTAAAAAGCAGGCAAATCAGCATTCTAGTAATTAAATCCAGTTGAGGGAACTATTTGACAAAGTTAAAACTCAACATAAGAACTCAGAGTAGGTATTTTCAGTCTCTCAGACATCTGTTCCTGATGTCCTGACATCATCCCAAGTAAAAAATATCTGTGAGAAACTGCACTGTATTTCTGTGTATACCAGCTGCTTTCTCTATTACTAGTGACAGTTCCATTAAGCTTTCCAGCTCCCTCAGTTGAGGCACCTATTTCCACCTCTTACGCTCAATCTGTTCAAGTGCCACTTTTGAAAAATCAATTTTTAAGCTCAAGGGGAATAAAACCCACAAAAAGCATCATGTCATTAGCCTCCTCTCCGGAACCTGAGGTCACAGCTCATCCACCTCTAATTTTTAGCACTTGTCATATTTTCATATCTGATCTCCTTACTTTCAAATCAGTCCATCTTCTATAGCACCACTCCCTCCTACACTTGCTGTCACAGAATCAAAAAGCAAGATCAAATAAATGGGAAAGAGAGAGATCCTTAGAACGTGGAAAGGAGGACAGGCGGACTCGTATCATTTATCCGATCCTGCAGAAAAGCTTAATATTCCACTGCCAACCTGTTTGTTCAGCTCAAAGAGCAAGACTGCAGCTGGCAGCTGCTCAGCTCTTCTCCTCGAGGCTTTAATTCTTCCATTTAAAAACTAGCAGAGAGAAAAGATAAGAACCTAAGTGATGAGCAGTTGTAAGCTGCTCCAGTCTGCTTAGATGGTCCAGATATTTTCTGCAGCTGGTCGCTCAATTTGGGGATTCCCTCTAGAAATCTCATGCCCAAGGAGCAGCCACCTAAGCCCCCCACCAGTTTTCACTGTCATCTGCCCCCTCTACAAAAGGTCAAAGCACAGGGAGATATTCCCAATACTTTTCCCACACAGACAGGAGCACACTGTGCTACAGGAAGCCCTGAGCTATATTTGAATAATCTGTCAGGCTTTTGGTTCACAGCACAGCAAAATTAGAGTATCTGTCAAAGGATTTCCTTTGGCCAACAGCATTTAAACCACTGAATGAAGCAAGCTGTGCCATGCCTGCGACCCATCCTTTGGGCACAGGGGCTGTGAATGAGCTCAGTACAGCTGAACAGCACTCACCAGTGCGCGCAGAGGCGCAGATGAACCCCGGGCCCAGCAGTGCTGAGCGCACCACAGCAGCGCTGTGGGCAGCCAGCACAAGCCACCCCGAGCGTCGCGAACGCGGGCATCACCTGCCTACACCCCGTAAGCAGCACAGGGCACACAGGGACAGAAAGGCTGGAAAAGCACTGGATTATCAGAAAGCTGTAGAAGCAAACTAGCAGTTTGAACCCCTGACCCACCGGCAAGGACAGAGCAGCTGAACACGGCTGTCACAACCCACAGGTTATCAACTGCTCGCTGCAACCCATTCTCACATTTCTGAGCTCTGCTCACATCTGAGAGTTCTGCTTTAAGATACTGGCTGTTCTCACAGCTTCTTATGACTATCAAGTCTAAATTAGTATCTTAATTAGAAAAGAAGGATAAGAGTACCAGTGCTTTTCCCAGCATAATTACATTTTCACTAGGGTTTTTACTATCAAAGTATAACGACTGGGGGGAAAACTAGCATCCTGTTAGCAAGTTATTTAATGACAGAAGAAAACCAAAGAATTAGAAGTTTCTGGTGTTCCAGTCTCTCTGTGTTTTTCTCATGCAGGAATAAAGAGACCCAGCTAGATAGAACTCCCAGATCAGGCGCCCCAGCTTTCACTTCCGGGAAAAATTATCAGCTTTGCCCTAACCAGTGCAATTTGGGACTTGAGAGGAGAAGAGATAATTC
The DNA here is from genome assembly GCA_016584745.2 of Phylloscopus trochilus trochilus. Classification (NCBI taxonomy): domain Eukaryota; kingdom Metazoa; phylum Chordata; class Aves; order Passeriformes; family Phylloscopidae; genus Phylloscopus; species Phylloscopus trochilus. Next base: position 41,501,399 of record WQNJ02000546.1, read on the forward strand.
TGAAATAAGCATCAATACCATGTTTGGATTAAAGTGGCCTCCCAGAGAGAAAAGAAGGAATAGAAAAGAAAAATACGAACCAGACATTTTATCAGCAGCCTCCAGATCCCTTGTACTATCTCCCTGATGATGACTTTACTTGGCACAGTAAACTTCATTCCTTATTGTGTGTGGAACAATTGCAGATATACTGTATGATGCCTGGTAAGAAATGTATACATGGGCTTAACTGGATCTGACTTGCATCAGCATCAATTGTAACTGTAGTTTTTACAAACAGAATATGGAATCACAGAAATGCCTTAGGATGTTTAAAGTAGTTGAAAAAACAAGAGAGAACAGTGGACAGGGAAGTACAGCATGATTACAGTTAATTTTTAAAAAACTGAATTTTACATATTGATCTTCTACAAAAGGAAGTAACCATATTAATAAAGATTGCCATGCTATGTAAGATTTTTGTTCTCACGATGTTATGTTAAGGACTGGTAAGCATTTTATTTATGTTTTTAAAATGACAGAAAAAGTTTCTAGTATATTCAAGACTACTCCTAGTTTGTTTTTAGATCCATTAGATTTCAAGTTGACATCTTTTCAATATTCAGAAGCTACTTTGTTGAAGTCAACTTTTTAAGAACAAGAACCTGTCAAAGAAAGATACTGACTGTACTGTATTACAATAATGCAGTCCAATGAGGTTCAAAGCATAACCACATCCCATCGATGGATATTATTGCATAAATTTTCAATTAGCTGCCTTGAGTCAGCAGAGTTCTACTGAGGTTGTATCACAGCCCACCAACTTCTTTGCCAGACCTTCAGAGTTCATCCTTGTTTTGCAATGCCCTGTCCTCAGCAAGAATCATTGCCAGGAGATAGAAACTCTTCACTGTTACTTTCTAGTCTGAAGCTAAAAACATCAAGGAATAAAAGACCTCAAGAAATAATAAACTTCCTGTAAACTGAAAAATTAATGTTAGGTTTGAAAACCATCTTGTAATCAATGATAGTCATTTGTAGGCCTCACTGTTACACCAAGAAAAGAAAAAAACTATATATATTTAATCTAGCAATTATTTAATGAGGAGAAATGTGGTCAGTTAGAGATCCAGCATCTCTTACTCTAACCTCAGGAATGTTAAGCATCACATCAGATGCTTCAAATTTTGTGAAGTACCTGTGGTGTTTCCAGATGAAAAATAAAAACTTAAAAAAAAAAACCCTTTGGGTTTTTTAAGAAGACACTATCACCACAAAATATGCTGTTAAAAGTTTAAACAATAGAACAGTTGTGCTACAGACCAGTTTTAGTAAATATTTTATTTTTTTGAGTAATGCATTGCAATACTAACAAAGACATAAGCTCGTGGGTGCAAGCTGGTTTGTTGTTTTTTTTTTTCCCTTTACCATTTCTAACAAAACAGGAAGTGAAATAGTTTGAAACACTTTTTATCAGAAGTGTGCTCATCTTCATCAGTCTAGGTCACTAGAGTTATAATGCCTGCACAAAGCTTCTGTATTCAAGAATCTGGCTTTCTAATATCTGCCTCACAGTCATTTAGCTATTTTTGGCTTGTGGACATACCTACATTACTCATGTAATTTATGTGGAAGGAACTCATAGTAATAACATCTGATTATGACCAGAGAAAAGGAAACAAAAATTTTAAAGGTCATTAACAGGAGAAAAAGATACATACATGATGTTAGGAGACACCAGTCCTCAAGCCAGTTCTTCATTCCTCCATTCCACTCTTACTACTTACATAATTAACTGAGGGTATGTTCTCTACAGCTGTTCTAGACATAAAGTATTATGATATATTCTAAGTGAATACATGAAATGCCAGATAGTTTCAAGCAGGCAAACATCTTCTGAACACATCTATTTCAACAATAATCTTTGTGCAAGTTGATGGAATAAAACATCTGGTTTCAAAAATTGTTGTGGTTTTTTTACTGCAATGGTTATAGGAGCTGTTATTTTCACTTACAAAATGCAGCTAAATTATCATCTAGATTCTCAGACTTGAACCACACAAATGTTGGCATTTCTCCCAACTGTAAGTTTCATTTAAAATATTATTTCACTGGCAAAACCTGTTGGACAAGAAATACTCATTTCACTGTCATATACAAGGGGCTGAGAACTCACCTATGTTATACTAATGCCATTTTTTGTGAACTGCATGTACTTCTTGTATATAGGGAGAGAAACACCCAGAAGAAAAAAAAAAAGAAGCAAAAGGCAAGTTAAGGTCTTACTTTAGCAATTTCCGAAGCTCTCAATTTTATGTCTTCCCTTCTGTTTGTTCTTCCTAGAACTTGAAATTTATTTTTTTTTCTATCCAGTCTAAAAAGTTCCCAGTTGGGAAGAACGAACATATCTGATGCTGTATTTTCTTTACGCATCATATGGGAGAAAATATGACATACCAAGTAAGAATCTGGATAACAAGACCAGCATGCTGGTTTCCTTCCAGCTCTTCTACACCCAGCTTGTTCAAACAAAGCTTTGCAGAAACCAGACCTGCCTTACATCATCTTAGAATAGTTGGAACTTCTCAACTTTCTGTGCCAATACTTCACAAACCAATAGTGTTTCCCTTGCCTTTACTCTTAGGACTATTAATTCATTGACTGAAATGAGTTTCTATGTTTGGTCTTTATCTTGACAGCTGATCTACAGCAATCTTTACCAAGTACCTAGTCAACACTGTCTCTTAGAACATATGTATAGAGTCCACAGAATCCATAAGAGGGTAGTTTCATCAACATGTTGCAAGATATGCAGAGCATCAGCTTTGATCCTTCTGAAGAAAGAGTATTTAGATTTGTGAACAACCATAACTTCCAAAGACCTTTATGCATTAGGTTGCTGCTTTGTAAACATATATATACACATTTCTAAAAATATTGCTCTATAAAAAATCCAGATCATCAGTGTTCTAATCAAAAATGAAGAAACAATACTTATATCCTTTAGCAAGAAAGTTTCATCATCACAGATGCCTGAATTTCCACCTAAAAACAATACTGTGTTTAAAAGGGCAATGCTAACTCTGGCATGTTAATATAAATCCAGGTGGACGCTGTCAGTAGCTTCCTCTGGCTGCTATTCACATCAGTCCTCTACTTGCCTGAAATTAGCTCTCCTACCGAAGGTGACAAAGGGAAGAAAGCAAAACCAGGAAAACCCTCACTACACATTCTGCAATTTAAAAAATACTACTTTCATCACTACTTCTGGTGTGCCATTCTAAATGGCACTATTAAAATGTACAAATAAGAGCAAATTCTCTCACTTGGATTTTCAAGATGCCATTCTGAATTCATGCTATACAACTTCCAGACTATTTTTTTAAAGAAGTAAAGTTCTAGCCTTGTGCTGTCTTCAGTTGAGCATCTACTTTTGCCTCACCCATTTCTCCCCTTTCACAGAATCACAGAATGGATTGATTGGAAAGGACCATTAAGATCATCCAGTTCCAACCCTCCTGCCATTTCCAGGACACACCTTTCACTAGACCAGGTTGCTCAGAATCCCATCCAACTTGGCCTTTAACATTTCCAGGGACAGGGCATCCACAGCTTCTCTGGGTAACCTGTACCGTGCTTTGTCACTCTCACGGTAAAGAACTTCTTCCCAACATCTCACCTAAACCTACTCTCTTTCAGTGTGGAACTATTCCCTCTTGTCCTGTCACTACATGAGCTTTGCCTTCATCAGCCCATCCTCCAGACACTAACTCCTTTTCTAAAACTCTCCAGCCATGCTACTCTTTTCTTTCCTCCCTTGTTCTATTGCCAAACTATCCCTTCCTTGTACTTGCATAATAAAAATGGGATTCATTTTGATACACGAACACAATGATCATAAAACAAAGCTCACTAAGCTGGTAAGATAAACAGGAGAAAAGCAGAGAAATGAAGAAAATAGAGACAAAACGCACAATACACTTTATGGTGTAGAAGGCAAACCTTTCAGCTAAAAATCAACAAGAATAAAAACACCAAAACCAAACCAACCAAAAATGTCAAATGCTTAATGCTTGCAGCAGTGAATAACCTGTTTTGATCCTCCACTGTGCTGGCTTGGGCTGGGATAAATTTGTCTAGACCTTGGTACCTTCTTCATGAAGGTATCAACTTCATTATTTTCCTTCTATCACCATGATAAAAGCACTACACAGAAACTTGACACAACTCCAAATAATGGCAATAGACAAGAAATTGGCCTTTTGCTCTCTTCTTCCCTCCTCTTTTTTTTTTTTTTTTTCATTTCATAAATTCAAATAGCAGAATGCCTCATCTTGCCTGCATTTGCTTAAACAAGTCTCCTTTTACTACGAAGATTTTCTCCATATTCCAAAGCTGGAAAAACACACACACCTCTCTCCAGCTGAGGTTGAACACACTACTCTGACTGCAGCACACAGATTTTCTCAGTGTGTGTGCCCCATCTCAATGGAAAATGTAGCAACCAACATAGCTGTAAGAGGAGTGTGGTTCACAATTCAGTACATAAGGTAAACACTGAAGCTTTATCAACATGCAGTCCCAACTTATACTTATGCACTTCCTGTCTCATCACTATTCTTAACTGTGTTCCAAGTCCATTCTCAAGCAAATCAAATAAACATCAACTTATTTTATAAAAAATCTTGTAAACCTGACTAAAGGCACACCTCTTAACACTGGAACAGATAACCCCTGAAAGGCTGTGCAGTTGGAAAAAGCCATTTCCTTAGTCATCGAGAAATATGTACTTGATACATGAACTTGTAGTAGTAACTTACTCAAAACCACGATAAAATAATAATTTAGGGATTTCAACTTAGGACCATCCAACTGACAGCCTAAGATCTCTCTTCAGTCAAGTACCTCTTAAGGTACCTACAAATGCTGATACCAAATAACAACCACATTTAACCTGCAGGAGGGTCATAAACAAGCACCAAACATATGGCAATCAGTACTACACATCAGTGCATCCCTGTCTTTTTTTGAAGACTCATACCCCAAAATTTCAAACTGCCATTTTAACAAAAAAATACCACCAACAAAACTGTTAGGTTACACCATCATACAGTGAATGACAAAAAAGGATAAGGTTCATCAATACTTGGTGCATCCAGCTCCTCTTCATCAGAAACAATGGGCAAGCACCCAAACCACAGAAAATTACACATCAAATGCACTGAAAATAAAGTTAAAAGATGGAGCTAGCCTCAAAATATAACTAAATGAGGTTATTTGAGTGAATTTATTTCTAATAGGGGTTTTTGGCAATCAGTACTTGACTTTGGAGTGCTTAGCAATGACCTACATGGGAGGAAAAATTTCCATAAAGATTGCTGATGATATGAAAATAGGCTATCATCAGCCAACCTCATGCTTTCCAATACTCTGACAATACTGTCAAAATAAAATTATATACCTAGTGACAAAAAAGTCCTAATTACAAGATACAGGATTCACCTTGAAAAGAACTGACTCATAAAAATTCAGGGTTAGGAAAACCTACTGATTATTTTGGTCAAATAATTCTTCTAACTAACAATAACTTTCCTCAACTATATTTTAAAATTATTGTCTTCCTAAACAAATAATTAACTGTCATTTTTACCCACTCAAAAAACAAGGCCTGCACACACCATGAGAAAGCCCAAGGAAGATCACATGCTAACTGTGGAGAGAGCAGTCTGCAGGTTGACAGCTACCACAGCAATCCTTTCCAACACCTTCCCAGACAAAAAAGCGTAGTGAAGTGCTACCCTTCATTTTGACACTTCTGGCACTCACTTGGGTAGTACTATACCATATGTTCCTGGATCTTGTTGTATACTGTATACCTGGAGAAAATGCCATAACAAGCAACAGGATGTTGCAGCTTAAGTAAATAGAAAATAACACGAGTTTGGGTATGAAGATACCTGTCTGGAGAACCCAAGCAGAACCAGGGAGCATGAGGTCTCAGTGTTGTCTGTAATGAGACTAATAATTCAACTTAGGAGGCAAAACCAACAACCTCATTTTCAAAAAATAACCAACCAAGACCTTAAAAGCTAATGGTTTTTGAATTTTTAAAGCAGGGAATAAATATTGATTTGGAGCAAACAGAATGCATTATCCTTGCATTTGATCCCAAGTGCAACTACAACTGAATGTGTACACAGTTCTGGTGTCGCACATAAATAAAAACTTTGAAACACTGAATAACCATCAGGACTACCATAAATTACAAAAGTTACTCAGAGAACTGACTTGCAGCAAGAAAACTCCATTGGTCTAGATACCCCAAACACAGACAAAAGACAACCACTTAGCCTGCCCAAAAATAACGAACGTAGAACCCTAATGTGGTAAGAGACACCTTCAGTCCAGCATAATGAGATTCAGTGAAGAGTTAAAGGCTGATACACACTAAGTACAACAGGCAGTTTTTTAAGTAGTGATTAACTCTGGGCAAATTGTTCCCATGGCTATGATGAAGAATCCTCTATCACCAGAAGATAAATTCTCAGATCAATATCCAAAGAGAAACACAAGCCTAGAGAGAACAGAAACCACAGCAAATACTATGGCTTGTGCTATACAACTGAGTAGTTAAGAATCTTCACCCTTCAGCTTTAAATTACCTACTAATTAAATGCCATCTTGAAAAGTGAAGTGCAGCAGCATTTAGACAGCATTTACAGCAACAATTTTATATGCAACAGTTAAGCACCAAGCAAACTTTGTCTCTCTGGATTACGTTCTGAAAAGTAATCAAATATCTCAGGAAGATATCCACAAAAGCCTCCAAGATCTAAAGCACAATGCAGAGATACTTGTAAATAAAGTTGCATTTGTTTATTACATGGAAACGAACTGCATTTTTCAATGAATCAAATTCACTACTTTTTTTCATCATTCATTATAATACATATTTAACAAATCTAGTTGTACATTAGAAAGCCATTGTTACGGCAATTTTTAGCAACCTTTTCAATTAGAAAGTTCAGTCTTTTAAATGCATCATGAAGAACAAAGTAAGAGTACTAGGTGAAGCTAAAGACCAAATAGACTCTTACTGAACAATTGGTTTTAAATACAAAATGATTGGGGAAAACTTTTGAATACTTACATACTTTACTTTATACTTTACACATTACTTAGTTTAACAACCTACTGTCACGTCTCCTACATGAACAAAATCCATATTCATAAATTGGTGGGGCTTTTTAAATGAGCCAGCAAGAGCATGTGTGCTGCCTCTAACCACATTTATCATTGCCTTGCTAAGCACAGAAATCACCACTGAAAAAGCTAGCAGCAAAATGAGCCAGTAATAACAACACCCAGGGAAGGGCAAGTGCCTGTTTCAGTGCTAGTGCCAGCTGACACCTCTTTGCACTGCCTGAAAGCTAAGTGTGACATCTGGGTGAAAGGAAGACCACACTCTGTTTTGACTGTCACTTCATTCCCTCTGGTACAAGACTGCTGCTCAGCTCTGAAGAGCACTCACAAACCCCAAATATACTGCCTGAGTGAAAATGCCCAAGTCTCATCTGTTTCAAACAGATTTTTCCTACATTACCATCAAGCATCTTCTGCATTAGGTTATTATCCATAATATGAATTTATCCTCTGCATAGGCATAAGCAGCCCCAACACCATGTGACACAAACAGCTGAGGAACAAAGAGCTTGGGTTACCTGCCTGGGGATAAGAGAAATGTCCACAGCAGTTCTCCAACCAGAATCCACACCCACACAGTGCAAACCAACTTCTTAATCCCAAGACCATCCTTTTCAATTTTAGCCCGAGGTCCAAAGTTGTCTTCTTCCAAATGTTCCCTGCAAGCATTACTGAAGGGCAGAGAATGATGGATTTCTCAGCCTTTCTCTTATCTTGATAAAATCCTTTCTCTGACTGCTGTTTGAAACGCCTTCTCCATTCTTCCAACAGAGGCAACAGCAAAAGCTATTCAAACTAATCAACCAGTCTATCATTAAACCAGTTAGGTTTAATCAGCCACTAACTAAACAAAGAGAAAGAACTTCAATTTTTCTACAAAGAAGGACATACATTTTAAAAGATTGATTTCTTTCTTTTTAATTTCATTTGTTTTTAAGTGAGCATTAATGATACTTAAGGGGGAAAAGTTTCAACAGCAAAAAATGAAGGAAGGAGAGGAAGAAAAAAGAAAGCTTACATTTCAGTGTGATTATTTTTGCTACATAGATTTTAGGATTAAGAAAACAGATTAGTGCCTTAATCCAAAACAGAATTTACTAATAACTGACTTTTTGGTATTTTGAATTCAAATTTTAAGACTAATGACATACATCTTGATTTAAATAATGTAAAATATGCAGCTACTGAGTGTTTAGCACAGGAAACGTCATTTGCTCCAGAGAACTAAAATAAGTCGGGTTTAAGTAGATTTTTTTTCTTTTCACATTGCCTCTTACTACACAGAGAACCTCCAAGTGAAGGGACAACACAGTCTCTAGTAAAATCTATTTTGCAAGTAATATCTTTAATAGAATTTTAGCACCATAGCATAAAAATGCCTTGAAATCTTAAGGTTTCCACAATTCCTATAAGCAAGGTTCCAAAATTCAAGGAGGAAATGTAGAACAACAGACAAAACAGAACATATTGTAACTCCAGCTCCTTAAAAGGGAGTCTCCCTGTTCATGGACTCTGCAAATAAATCCTGGAGAGTATTGCAACACTACACAAAGCCTTGGATAGACATGCCACAGACTTGCACTAAAATGAAAAAATATGCTGTGGAGGAGCTGGTGTTAATCTAATTCCAGTAAGAACACAAAAAATTCCCATTTCAGCAAACTTTGCAAACATTAAATTAAGTGTGTGGCTCTTTTCTCCTTCTCAGATACTGTCTACTGTTAGGCTATTTAATATGGCTAATATGGCTTATTAAGAGTGGGGCTTATTTTTATACTAAAAAACTGCAGTTTATTTCTCTGGGACAGATTCCCCTCTCAGCAGCTATACAGGTATATCCATACAACCACAGTCAGACAGTTTGTTTGGTAACCATGTACTAATTTTTTATACTGGAAAAATGCCCCAATTCATTGCTCGAATGACTTGACTGAAAGACTCAGAAAGAGGGAGAGGGAAGTTATTACTGTGTTTGAAGGTACCTTTGTCAATTCTTCTAAGAGGTCACAATCTGTTTCTCTGGAATATATATATAAACCTTAAAAAATAATAACAAAAATGTTACACACAGATTTTTGTGCTACGGCACAACACACTGTTGACATCTTTTGTCAGCATATGTAGAAAATCCTCCCATAACAGCTGCAGTCAGAGCAGCACAAGTTCTGGGAGCCAGTGAAATCAGCCCCTAAAGTGGCACTAAAATCTGATGGCTACCTGCTGCTTGGGACACTGGTAATAAGAAAAGGTGTTTCTCTTGTGGCAGGAGTCAGACTGTAACTGCTTCGTGCAACTACACAAAAAAAGAGATTACACCACAGCACTGGAGAGCCTGATAAAGATCCAAGTGCAAAAAATTCCCAGACTGCCCCAAAGTATACTTTTTATTGAACTACAGGGAATGCAGCTAATCCCCAAAAGAAGTCTAGTGGTGCCCAAGCACAAGAAATGAGGCATGATTCATGCAGGCTGGTAATACAATACATTTCCCAACCGAGAGAGGAAACAGGAGTAGGCCAAAATAATGCTTTAGAAAACACCTGGGCTACAGAATAACTTGCACAGAGCAATTCAGCTCAGACAGGTGACAACATCCATCAGCCAGGGCTCCATTTATTGTTGTTATAAACACAAATTTAAGTTCCAGCTCAAATGCAGCTGATCCAGGACTTTATACACACTTGCAGGATAAAACCCTGCAAGTGTAAGTACTAAGTATTTTCAGGGAAAAAACAGAGGGGGATGCAGACACCATGAATTCCCCATTACCCTGGGAAAATATGGATTTTAAGATTTTTTACAACATTTTGCCACTCTACTCAAAAGACAGGATAGTAATGTTATGGCCGTTAAGTATTTCAATTATTTCAAATTCATTAATGAAAAATAGGTCTTGCATGCCATGAGATGACACTAGAGAGACATATTTGTCCATCAAATCCACATAACTCCTGCTTAAAATACAAACTCTACCCTCCCATACACATGTAACACGTAAATCCCAACAGAAATTATTTGTAACAGTACTTCAGTTGAGAACACAATTACTCGTAATTTCATAGTAAATTCAGCCAGACGCCCTAATGTCTCTGACCACACAGAAGTGTTCTTATGTCGAAGAGTCTGTTTCAGATTAAGCTCCACTCTCTCCATAGTATCCATACCTGAATAAATCCACAGAAATTTACAGGCTTAAGTAGAGATGCTCCAAATGCCCAGGCCCCTTGACACCTTTCTCACAAAACAAACTGCCTCAAAACAACCAAACAAAACCCACTCTTTCCTTCTGCTTGCCATAAAGGTGAGGAATCACCTCACTCATTTACAGATCAGGCTGTTCCTGATCTTCTAGAGTAGAACAAAGGGATTTCTTTAGTAACAAACAACAAAGCCTCGGAAATTCTCAAAATAAGAAGTAAGGCAGCTATCCAGATTGACTGATTTTGAGGCCTTCAGTTACTTCAGTTAATGCTTATAAATGAAGTGTTATGCTTCAGTAATCATATTCAGTTGCCTCATCCAAAATCAGACTATCTTGCATACCCCTGCTAAAGGAACACTTATTCAGAAGTGACACTACTTTATTATAATTCAAATTACAGTAATTGCTTCAGACTTGCAAAGACTACTCTGCACTAAGTGTTGGATAACCCAGGAAAGCCTTTCAACTTCAATACCACACGGCAAGAGCAAACATTAACTACATTTAAATTATTTAGGCTAATGGATAAGGAGCTTTAAAGAAGAACATTCCAAATCCACGATAAGTGAACTCTGTCAGTTTTTGTTTTATTTTTCCATTTTATTTATATTCACGCCATCTGGTTGTATTGATCATGCAGTTAAACAATCTTGTGTTTTTTCAAATAAATGCAAAACTAATTTGTCTGCTAACAAATACGCTGCAGGTGCCAGCTACGAAGTCACTTACAGACTGTTACAGAATGAGCTCCAATCCACAATAAACACAACTCATAACAAATACCCAGAAGGCCAAATGGACAACCACGCTCAAACCCATGGATCACTACTCGTTTATTGAACATTATATAGTGAGATCAACTTCTGCGAGCCTCAAGTTTCAACTGATCTGTTTAGAACTTGTATCAGATTCCACATCCCAAACCAGAGCTACATGCATCAACACAACAGAGTAAGTGAGCAAACTAAAAAAGTTACTTATCCTAAAAACTGTCTCATGATAAACCATTTGCTCAAAAAGCCAGACTTACAGAATATAAAACTGGTGATTGACAAAGCACAATAAAACAGTATTAAAAAAATACTGCTGAAAATAAACCAACATTAATTTCCAACTACTGTGGTAAAACTGTTTAAGTGACATTTGTCTTTTTTCCATGATGTTTTCAGGTAAACTTGGACACACACAGATTATGCATGCTATTTCCAGCTGTTAGCCTTATAAAAGATTTAATGTTTCCAAATACAAAAAATGGGCAGCTTCAGAACCAAAGATTTACAAGCAATTACCTCTCTTCTGTAATTTCAGATCACAACCCTTAAAATCACACACAGTAAAAGGAACTACTGTCTCTACAAAGGAGGTGTCTGGGGTAAAAAAGGGGAAAGGGGGCTTTTAATTTTTAGTCATGGACTTCAGTCCAACATTTTAGGTATCAAAATGTGTTTGTTTCTTAAACAAAACTACAGGAAGACTAAATAAACCAACGAATAGATAAAAGTCTAATGTGCATCCAGAACAGAACTACAAGTAACCAAATGACAGCAAGGGGCCTTCTCCATGTCCATACTGAAGCAATCAAGCTTAATGGAGATGAGTGTGTCTCCAGTTCATACCAAACGTGTTCATTGTAATTTATAGCTGGTACACCTACACATGGCCTCCAGTGGATGGAATTAGACTAGCTCCTGAAATTCTTCAGGAAGTACTGCTACAGTAGTCCTAGCACTGATTAGGCACACACAAGTCAGCACCAGAGCATCACTGGCGTTTATGCCACCCCGTCACTTATAAATGCTTTACATTTACTGTCAGAACATCAAGATCCCAGCCATTCCCGTGTTTCTATTGCTTGTGATCATCTAACATAAGTAACAGCAGGTTTTGGTCGTTTTGTTTGTTTTATTAAAGCTCTCTACAGAGCTTTATTACAAGTCCTGTATTTGTTCTCTCTATAGCATTTTCTTCTCTTTAAAATCACCACAGTGTTGCTTTATATTGAAAAGTTGAGTTTTGGACACACATCTTCACCCACCCACTAAGAGGACAAAGTTGAGTAACAAAAAGTAAAACATTAACAGGAAATCTATTTTCCTTTCAACAGATCCCAATACAGCACTATTAACCCCACAGTCTGGCTCCAGCTCTGTAAAAATTTTGCACTACAACTAGACCAAAACCAGACCTTCCTCGGGATTTCCACAGACGCAAGTCAGCCTGTCCACACCCAACAAATTGCAGGACCTGGGCCTGTCACCATATCAGCATAAATTAGGGCTTGTCAAACAGGTAGGACATAGCAACGTAAGTTATTTTACTGAACACAAAGGTAACTGTTTCCACTGTTTTACCTCATAACAAAAAAAATAAGTCACAATCATAAGCATGAGGTTTTCCCCAATTAATTTTGGGAGGCTCTCAATTCTTCATTCTTAAGTTATCCAAGCTAACTTCACAGGAGACGGAGACTAATGTGACAGAAAAAGGAGCTTAAAAACGGAACCCAGTCATGCAGGGACAGCAGCATGTGCAGCCTCAGCCCTCCCCTGCCCCGGCCCGCACCTGCGGCGGCCGCGCTGGGGGACACCGCTCCGACCCTGCGCCGGGCCACCCGCCCGCCCGTATGCCAAACTCGGCTGGAAAAATAAACAAGTCAAACAAAAGGAAGGCGAGCGGGCCCAGAGGGGAATGGAGCGCGGCCTCGGGACGCGGCGGCCGGGGAGGGTTGGGGTCGGGTCGGGCGGCAGCGCCGGTTGCCCGGGCACCATCTTGGGGGCGGCCGGGGGCGAGGACGCGGCCCCGCAGCGCCGCCGGGGGCCGGCCCGGCGCTTTACCTGCTTTGCCAGCCCTGCAGGAGGTTGGTGTATTTGCTGAGCGTCCCTTCCAGCACCGGCTCCCGCCGTCTGCCGCCGCCGGGCGCCTGCGCGCCCCCCGGGCTGGCCGCCGCCGAGCCGGGGCTGCTGCCGCCGCCCCCGCCTCCATCAAGCCTGCCCGCGGCCGCCGCCCGGCCCGGGAGCCCGCGGCTGGCGGACGAGGACGAGGGGGACGAGCCCGCCGACGTGGGGCGGCTGCTGCTGCGGCTGCTGCTGTTGCTGCCGCCGCCTTCGCTCGCCGCTTTCTCCATGGAGCCCCGCGGCGGAGGCTGCCCGTCCGCTCCGGCCGCGGCTGCCGCCCGTGCCCGGCAAAGCCCTGACTCACAGGCGGCGCGGAGAGGGGCGGCGCCCGGGGGAGAAGGGGCCGGGCCGCGGCGGGCGAGGGAACCACCGCGCCGCCTCCTCCGAGCCAGGCGTTGCGGGGAGTTGGGCGGCGGTCGGTGCCCCGCTGCTCCGCGGGGTCCCGCCCGCCGCCCCCCCGGGCGCCCCGCCCGCCCGGGCCAGGGGCAGGGCGCTGCAGCGGCGGGGGCCGCGCAGGGGCGGGGGCCGCACACACACACGCGGAGGCACAGCGCGAACGGGGAGAGGCACAGCACGCACGCGGACTGCATGGTGCCCGCGGCCGGCACACACACGCACACGCCGTGCGACACGGGCAGCCACCCCAAAGGACACGGCGGCCGGCTATGGGGCGGGCGGGCGTGCAGACCCGCGCGTGTAGCGGGGGCAGAGCGCGCACCGAGACCGCCTCCGGCCCCGGCGGCCGCACCGCGCCCCCCGTGACGCGCCCGCCACATGACAGGCACTCACCCGAGCAGCGGCGGGATGTGCGCGGGGACCGCGGCGGACAGCGCTGCCCTAGGCACGGAGCGTGCGGCTGGCGCTTGCACAGGCTGTGCCCCGTCACCAGCGAGGAGGTGACTGTCCGTGGTACACTGCACCGGCAGCACAGTTGTGCCCGCACCCGGGAGCTGCGCGGTGTGCCCAGCACTCAGGAACACAATATTCTTGCTCAACCCACAGCAGGTAGTGTGTATCAACATCAGTCGTCATTCATCCAGACTTTACAAAAAAAAATACTAAAAAGTCCACACTTCCTTAAAGGAGAGGATGTAACCTCAAGGTCACCACAACAAGCTAAGCAGATCCTGTACAGTCAGCCCAGATCCACGAATCATTTCTGCGGCCATCCTTGCTGTCTTAGACAAGTGCCTCAGTTATGTTACAATGTGTATCTTGCCAGCATACCAGAGGTGTAACTATTCTTTTTGTCATTTTATAATTGTAGACCTGAAATGTAGAGGAGACTCGAGAGTCTTTGAAAAGTGCTTTTGTGCTTTAACCCTGCGGCAAGTTTTACCAATCCTTTGTACTAGAGATTTTTGAGTGTAGGGTATCATGTGTGCCTTCTGTTCTGTACCTCAGAAGATACTCAAACTCTCTAAATCCACACACAGTTAGATATGTACATTCCCCAGATAAATCAGCACAGAGAGGAGGGATGGATCCTAACTTAGATTTCCCCAGTTTTCTCTCTGGAAAATCCTACCATATGTGTTGTGGTTGGGTAGCTGAAATGTTGGGCAACCTGATCCTGAATTTTGGGTGGTTAAACTTCTCATGTTGTAGTTAAATACTAAGGCACTGCAGTCTGAAAACTTGAATTTTAGTATTTCATGAGTGGGACATATAGCACTCAACTCCTGCAGTACAGACAAAGAATAGGACTTAATTATTTCAAAAAATAAAATATTTTAGAGTAACTATTTTTCCACATCTGTCACTTGAGATGCTCATGTAAAATTCCCAAATCATTGCTTACTATCAAAAGAAACTCCATTACCACAACCCAAAAATCCTCATTCTTAGGCTCAACTCTACTTTTGATGATCACAGTTTTCAGGAAACCTTTAAATGAACAAGGAATGTTTGTAAAAAAAAAAAAAAAAAAAAAAAAAAAAAAAAAAAAAAAAAAGCTCAGATCCTGCTTAGTAGAGATGAGACCCCTTCTTTTGTCTTTATAATGTTATGATAACAGGCCAAAATCATGGAACAATATGTTTTAATGAGCTGTGTCACCACATCAGCCACTTCAACACATTACATGTGTATGTTCTACATTATAGGTAATGAATGTAATATTTTCTGCCTTCCACAGAATTCATTGGAAGATAATTCTTCAGGAATTCATCAGGAAAAGAAGTGACCTTACACAAGAATAGAGAAGCCTCTCCACACATTTCTGTACAATAAAACTCAGGTAACAATGGTGCACTTATCAAGAAGTTTCTGAAATAAAAACAGGCTGTAAGTGTATTATGCCCCTGGAGAGTTTTGCCAAATCATAAAGCATGTTCCACTGCTGCTAGAAAGATTGCTGTGGTGTGGTAACATAAGAAGTCCTCTTATAGGTTATAAACTAGTTAGTAGATGGGAGATGAAGTACAGGAATAAATGGACAATTCTCAAATAGGGGGAAACCACTGTGAGTTGGGTTCTGTGTTGTTCAGCATCTTCTTAAATCAAATCTTAAGTTTGCTTATAGTTAAAACTAGAATCAAATGTGAAAAAATAGCAGAAGAATAACACTGTAGTGACTAAATCTCTGATAAAATGAACCTGAAATTTAATCTTGCTAAAAGCCAAAGTAAAGCACATGGGGAGAAAATAGCTTTTACTATGCAGGCATGATCATCTATAAACTAACTATAGCCTCTCAGGCAAGAGATCTTGGAGACATTTTAAATAGTCCTCTGAAAACTCCATCTCAGTCAGTGTTCAAGGGTAATCAAACAAACAGCTGTGATAAGCTCATTAGGAAAAACAGGAATAACAGCTTGCCGCTATATAAATCCATAGTACAGCCAGTATCTGTACAACCCTGCATTTATAATATTCCTTCAAAAAGGACAAGAGTAGAATGAGAAAAGTGTAAATCCCAGCTTTTATATGAAGAGAGCTCACTGAGCAGGGTTTTTAGTTGAAAAAGGAATCAACCAATGTATAAAATGATATTCAGGTTAATAGGAGTTATTCATTGTTTCTCATGAAACAAGAACTGTGGGGCAACTGGTTTAAAACAAGCACAAGAAACTACTTTCTCACATGGTTTACACTCATAAAACTCATTCTTATGGAGATGACTTTGGATGCTAAATATCTAAAAGTATTTACAAAGCAATTGTTCTTGAAGAACCTCTAATCAAGGCTGACCAAAGTATTTGGGGTGCATTTGAAGTTCAGAAAGGCACTAAACTTCTGACTCTTCAAAGACTGTTTTTACTGTATTGATTAATTAATCCCTGCCCTGTTCTTAGTCTTTCTCTAAACATCTACTTGTGGAAGGAACAACGTGCTGGACTAGAAAGACTTTTGGTTTAACCTATGGTATAGTTTTCATATACTAAGGATTCCTTCTTCTTGGTCAACCAATGGTGGTTTTGAGTCAAACATTAACACAGTTGGCAAATTTTATGTTGTGTTGAAGCAAAAGAATGTGTCATTCTTCTCATCCCCTTTCCCTTCCTAGTTTGTACATATTGCAGCCTGGCAGAGCTGGACAACCTTTCATAGCAATCTTGATAGGAGTGAGCTCCTAACCTCATTTGTTTTAAGTTATTCATGTTCTTTAAAATGACTGAACCTGTATTTATTTTACTAGCTAATGGTTTGTCCCAGTAGAGCTAGAGTTCAGGGTAATACACACTGACTTATTCTGATGCAATACCACATGATGTATGCCTTGTTACAAGTATTCCTAATTACCTATTTATTAATGCAACCTGCATGATGAAGGTTCACACTGTTTCCAAGGTAACACAGCTGCTATGTTACAGTCCTCCTTTAGAATGTTACTTTCACTCTCCAACCAAACCAAAATTTTGCTTCTTTTATTAAGAATCCAAAAGAATCAAAGTAACTCATTATTTATCCCACCTTTTAGAAAGCAAAACATCTGGTAAGATAACAAATTCAGCACTCCTTGCTCTTATCAGGAAACAGAGACCTTTCTCTGTCCTTTGCTAAACTACAGTTTTAGCTTCTAGAACAAGGTCAGCTCATAATCCATTTGCTAACCTATGTTTCCTGGACACATTGGTTTGGGTTTCTCTACCTCTTTAACCTCTTTAACACTCTTCTCATTTTTAGTTTTCTCAAATTACTTTCCAGTTTCTTTTAATCTCCCTCCACCACCAAATTTCCACACCACTTCTCACCATCATAATTGTATGGAGGAATTTAGCTATACGGTCTACAGAAACTATTTCTGCCCAGCCTACATTCAAGTATTGCATATATTCCATGGAAATGCCCCAAGGCTTGCTCAGCTTCACCATCTCTTCCTTCTTGCCCTACAGAGTCCTTCCAAGACACTGCTTCATTTTGCATGAGCTTTGGAGACTAAGTCCATCTGTCACTAAACTGTAGGCAATACTTATGGCAAAAATATACCACTGTGCACTTCTTTCCCCACTGTCCATAGGTGTCAGCACTAGAATGACTGGGACATTATCCCTAAAGTTCATCTCATGCCATGGTAACACCTGCACCAAGCCTACTGCGACTAAGGCTTCCCAATTGTCCACAGCAACTGGAAGAAAGTGAATGCAGCAGGTGGAACAGAGTGCACCAGTATGTCCTCCAGTCCTTTCTTAAGGCTCAGTGTCATAGGTCCCTGGGCTTGAAGGTTTAAAAGAAGCAGTGACTCTCTAATCTGACCTTTTAAATATCACAGTACGAGAATTGTAATATTCTCTCTCTTGTATAATTGTTTTAGTTAGAATTAACCAGCACGTCATCCATGAGTAGCAGGCTTCTGACCCGAGGATTTAGAAAACACAGAGAAGTAGCCACTAACTCTGCAGTCTGCCAACTTTAGCATTAGCTTTGCTGAGCCAGTATCCATCTTATCCTCCTTCTGTGGTGCATGTAAGCTTGCAATGTATGCCAAACATGCTGCTTTGCCACACTTCATCCTGTTGTCAGCAGCTTCTCATCCACCAGCATAACCATCTAAACCTCGTGTAACTCAAAGCTGGTGACAGGGAAACAGCCAAGGGAGACATGGCATATGGCAAAGAGCACCCAAACTACCTTTACTGCCAAGAACAATTGAGCCCAGGAGACAGGCACTTGCCTGCAGGTTAATAAATCCAACCACAAGGCATTGCATGTGGGCTGAGGCTTCTGCTGTCACAGCTGGACCCTTACAGCTTGTTTACTCAGCAACAATGCACTGATCTGTAATTTGCAGGTTAGACCAGCTGAAGTAAAAGTTTATCAAAATGGCTGATCTTCTGGAATACAAACTTTGGGGTAGTTAACTGGAGAAAATACTAGTTTATATTATGCATGTTATGTATATATTTGCATTGGATGTGCATGAGGAAGTGATGTGTATGACAACCATGACAAAAGGTATTTTCTGCATGACTAGAATCAACTCTTTGAACTGCAACAGGAAACAAATAGGAAGCCAGTACATAAAGAAACTAAGTGAGCATAAAAACTAAGTGAGCAAAAAAATTACTTACACTATGTATTGTATATTTTAGCTAGTGAGAACAGCTTTATTCTGTGCCAGCTAATCTTTGAACAGTTTTTACAGGCAAATACAGTTCTTCAAAATAAATTCATTCATACATTGAGGCCAGAAGAAAACACTGTGATTATCCAGCATAACCAGCTGGATAACAGAAGCCCTTTTTGGTTTGATGTGGAATTACAGATAAATGTTGATATACCAAATCTTAACAGTCTGCAGGCATTCATATTGCCCATTTTTCTAGCTCTGTGGTTAAACGTTTAGGGATTCGAAAAGTATACTGGCCCATTAAAGGTCAAATTCAGATCCAAGACCAAACTGAGGTTACTCAGTGTTGCTCTCATATCTCAAACCAGTGCTAAAGCTCTCTTTTATCCCACTTTTTTTTGAGAGCTGAATCTGTCATATTTCAAATTTATTATTCATAAGTCATGAGGCCAAATATCAGTGTGATAAAACTCAGCTTTCTAAATGAGACATCTATGCACCTGTAATCTTATGCCTAAATTGCAATACCATTTGCATACCCAAAAAGTATTGCTATAGAGCATTTATGCTGCAGAGAGTTTATTTATTGATAAAATAATGCTAGTTTATGCCACGTGGGCTCTGGTGTCACACTCCACCAACAGCAATTTGTGTAGCTGTTTGATATCAGCAAGCAGTATCTTACAGATTAAAAATAAGACTCATTCAAATTGGACTGGTTTCTAAGCCTGTTACTCACCTACAGCAGAGCTCTATTTTACTCACGTCATCTTTAAGAATTCTCTTTAGGTACTGTTAGAATCCACCACACAATAGGACGACAGTTAAAAAAAAATAAAAAGAAAGAACTGTGCAGTAGAAATCAAAACCAAAACACAAACATTTAAGATTTTCTGGCACTGAGAAAAAGAGGAAAAGTTCAGTCAATGAAATTTTCCAACTACTTATGTAGAAACTGCTTTTGATTACTAATTTCAGTCTCCATTCTGCAAGCAGATTCATCTACAGAAACCTAATTAAAACAAATACTAGTCCCTAATGCAACATAACTGCCTCCTTTTTTACCTACAAATCTGCATTAAGAACACTTGTACATATTTCAATATGTGGGGTTAAAATTTATAGACATGACAAATGATAGAGTCTATTTGAAGCGCTTTCTGAAGCTGCAGAACCTTGTATTAAAACATGCATAATGCTCACTCCATTTTTCATGGCAACGTTTTGGAAGCTGTGCAGACTACAGATTTCCTAGTTCTTTATGAGTACTGTAAATACACAAAAAAGCAAGACCTTTCAAGCAAGTCATGACACCTATATTTTAACTGCTTTTTACCATCCAAATAAATCTCTTGTAAATTCAATAAACTACTGAAATATTTTTTACTACTCGGTTCTAAATTTTAGCTCCTACCAATAAAAACCAGTCAATAAGCACGTAAAAGCAGTAAAGCTTGGGGTTTTGTTACAGATTGGGGGCTTATAGTTTTGGGGGTCATACTTTAATGAAGTCCAGAATATGTGAGGTATGTAATTATCCCAAGCTGTGGATGACATCTTTTTTTTGCCAGGGTTCACCACGGAGTGATTTTAAGTTTGGCTGAGAACAGACAAATCATAATAGCTTGTGAAAAACACATGAACCAAAATTTTCTTACATATTACAATAGCTAAGATTAGCTTTAAAAAAACCCAAATAAAACAAAACATAAAAGGGATGTGCTGCATATCGCCCACCTCATGCAAATGTGGTTTGTAGGTTTAAAGCTGATATAACAGATAGGCAACATTATGTTCAACAGGATCCCACAGCACACACTGTTACCTTCCCTGATTCTGAAGAACAGTATAAACTGGGGTTTATAAAAGCCTGACAAGATCATTTATCTAATTCTCTTCTGGTTGCTGGACAGAAAAAGACAGGCATATTTTTTTCTCCCTCATCTCTGGTGAATTTGCTTGTAATGTTTACTGTCTCATATCATAGTCAGCCTTGACAAAAGTATCCAGTGGAGATAACCTCAAATATGCAAAGAGCTGAATTATGATTCTGTCCCTCTGGTTTCTAAAACTCAGCTGTCAGCTTTGATCTTTGACTTTTGAGAGCCTGTTCTGCAAAATAATATGTGCTTTCATACATGGCTTGATATAAGAGTATTTGCCATGATTCCAAAGGTAGAAACAAACACTAAATTTTTAGAATAAGCATAGTATAAGTTCAGGAAGCAGCCATTTTTCAGTTTAACTTTTTCTGACCTTGGCCTTTTCCATAGAGGATGCCTGGAACAGGCACTCCTTAGCTGCAGTTCCACAAATCCAGACATTCTAAACTGTGAGCTCTGCCAGCTTCAATCAATCATAAACCTCTCCCTACTATACTGTGTTACAGCCTAAAAATAGGGCTATACTTTCAGAAAATGAGGTAGCATTAAAGCTATGAAAGTTGATAAAACAGATTCCAGATGGTAGCAACCTGAAATGACAATGAGAGGAAGAATGTAAGGGTTTGTACACACAGACAATTTTCTTCGTACTTTATAAGCTACACAGGAGGCTGGAGAAATTTGTTTTATTTTTCTGACATCCCATTTGTATGAAAGGAAGGACAAATATTTAATCTTACTATCCTATTGGGGGAAAATAGGAAACAATTCTGGGGGACCTTGAAATCCTGATCAGGAGAGGTCAACCCCTAACTGACAAGACAGGCATTGGATCTCTAAAATCATCTCACAAATATTTGAAACTGTCATCAGAAATGAAAATTTAAACAAACAATATAACAAAGCTTTAAATGGCCTCAATAAAAACTTTCCCTGCCCAAATATGCTCTCCATAGACTTTTCAATTCAAAATGCTTAATGAAAAACAAGTAAAAAGGATCTGATGTTTTAGTACAAATATCAAATGGAACAGGAAAGGTCTTCAGAAGACAAAAGATCATGAACTGCCTTTTTTTTTTTTTTTAGAAAACTCCTTGAACAAAATTATCATCTAAAAGCTATAAATAAGCTCACACACAGCATGTACTTCATAAACTAGAATAGTGTCTCATTATGGGAAAACACAGCCCATACTAATTTAATCTATTCCCAGATTCCTTCATGTCAGAAATAAAATTCATACTGCTTTTATAGAGAAGGGCATAGAATTGTAGTTCTGACCAGGAAAAATAGGATTTATGGGCAGAAACAAAGACAAGAGTCAGTCAGTTTGAAAGAGGTTTAGCAATTGATTTATTTTTGCTAACACTGAGGTCTGCCATACCACATTCAGAACACCAGCAAGGTCTTTGGCACTTGCTATCATCTTATTTTTGCCAGCAAGCTCTTTTCTAACCAAGTTTAGACAACACTCCTGATAGCAACAAAAGTGGCTGGTCTGCTTTAGAAATCCCAGTGGAGATGGAGCTGCTCCAGTGTCAGCCTAAAAGTGTAATGGGGAGTTTGCCAAAAAAGGCTAGGTTAGATGGACTCTTCAGAGGCTACACACAAACCAAATGTGTCAAAATCCTGGCAGTTAACTGCCAGGAAGTTTATAACTCAGGGAGAAAAAGAAGACAAGTCTCCTGACATAACCACAGCATTTTCTCACTTTCATAGCGTTTCAGAAGGAAAACTGATGTTGTTTGATGATACAGTGCATCAGAAAGAAGTCAGAGGCCATCACCCACAGGCAAGCATTTCAGGGTAATTGGAATCTTAGGAAAATATTACAAAGGGAAACATACGTAAGCAAGCAAACCCAAGCCATCACAGAAGAAAGAGAAGGTTTTGAGGGGAAAAAGGAATATTCTCGGCACGAAAGTAAACTGATGAGCTGATGCCACAGGTTTTAATATTATTTTTCTTCAGTTTAGTAGTTTTGAAGGAAAATACCACTCCTATTGACACAAATTTTATGCCGAACAATTCTGACACATTCCTTGTGCTCAAGTAAATTTTCTTCACAGTGGATAGGAAGAGTGTGCATTCAGAAGTACTATGGTCTTATTAATTAATAAATACAGGAAAAAATCTATGAAACCATTTCTTTCTGCTTTGTTTTTTCATAATGTGTTGCTAGAATAAAACAAGCATAACTCTATGAAGTTGAATAAATGCAGTACTTGTCCTTCAGGGTTGTGTCTTGATAAAAGTAAAAAATAAAAGTGAAGGAAAGGTAGAAAAATACTCTTGTAGCAGCCTCTTTCTCAGGAAAATTCTCCACTTTAGTTTAAGTCAAAGGTTACCAACTTCTTATTTGGCCAAGAGCAGTTTGCTTCGACTAAGACTGGGGCAACAGAAATAAACAGTGTAAGTTTACAGGAAAGGGATAAATCTCCATTTGTAACAGGACCAAGGCAGTACGTTTTTCATTTACAATCTGTAACACAATGCAATTAATGTTTCTGCCTCGAAATAAATACAATAAAGTTCTATTTTTCTCTGCCCTTAGCTATCCAGGAACACGCTCATGGAAGGACTGACCAGGAAGCACACAGCTTCCTGTTTCACTGGTTACTGAATTTCTTGTGCATTCCCTGTACAGTTAGTGGCACCCTTTGGGAAGAGCTGGGCCTCTGAAAAAATTGTGCTATATAGTGTAGAAGATAGAGAAATTCAAACCCAACTGGAGTCAAACTACTTAATGTAGTTGATCTCTTCTATGCATCCTGTTTCCCCAGAGTCTACTTAATGTCACATAGCATCAGAAATAGAATTAAAATATGTATTTTAAGAGTTTAATCACAGCTCTTACTTCCCAGAAATCCAGCAGATAATGACAGAAAGTTCAAACACTGTTACACAGTTTACACAAAAGCAATAGGTATTGAAAGTAAAAATGACACTGAGACAGTCACCTTTTTACAGTGGCCGGTGCTGAAATACATGGTACATTTAGGCATCTCTTGTTAATAGAGATCAAAGGAGGCAGTGAAACTGCAGCACAGAAATGTAAGAAGTAAAATTCTGGTTTTATCTATGGTACAAGGTACATTAGATTATCTGTGGCTGAATGGAAGCAAATTTGGTTTCTCATGAAGGAAAAGAATATTGAAATGCAGGGCACAACTAAAAAGCTACAGAAAGGGCCTAAAAGACTGGCACTTTTGGAATTAAATCTGGGCACATTATTTAGACCTAGCTCAAGATCTACTCAGTCCAGAGGCAAGGCTTCTAGCAGATGGATGGCAATCTAACTCAGCGGACATGACTGAAAATTCAAAATGTCAGTAAAAAGGATGACTTGGGTATGAAGCTCAGCTCCTCAGGGTACTAAGGAATATGCTTACAAAGCTCAAAATCAAAGTCAAGCAAAATACCACATGAAGCCTTACATTCTGTGATAGCCAGCACAATCTAGGAAAACATGTCACAAAATGCATGAAGGAAGAAGCAAAACATCTAACACATTTTGTCATTTTGCAAGGGTGTACCAGCAGAGCGCATAACATCAAAAAGGAGACAATGAGGGCCTCATTAAATCTAATTAATTCCTCGCAGGAGCTCTACCAAGAGATGAATGGACTGCCAGCTGGAAAGCAAATGGGAAATGTATTGCTTTGTGCGCCAGTGTCCGGCTTAAAATAAGTGTATTGCCAGAACTGCAGAGTTTCTAATAAAAAGCCACTAATCATAGAAGTTAAGCAGTAGGGCCTAGACTTCACAGTGGTTAGCTTTCCCCACAGAGATAATACATTTATTAGGTTATATTTCTATAAATTATAACAGCATCAAAAGAAAGAAAAGCCCCAACTTTCGGATTTAAAGTAATTCATATCCTTGGTCTTACTAAGGAAGCCATGCTCAGATGCAAAAGGGAAAGCAAAGTAATTCAGATGATTATGAAGACATTTTCCTGGATAAGTATAGAAGTCCTCACAGAGTATTGAAAAGAGCTGGAGAAGTTCAAGAACTTCAGATTTCATGCCTCCAGAAAACCTCCCCTTGACCTACCATAGCATGAGAAGAGAACCAGGATGCATTATTTCGGGAGCCACAGAGCAAACAGAAGAACCAAAAGAGCAAAAACATTTCAGCATCATAGAAAAAAATATTCCACTTAGGCATGGATTCCAAAGAATTCAGCAAATATTTAAAAAAGAAACATGTTCCATTTCCTCAAAAGGGAAGAACACTCAGGGAATGTGGCTGATGCCAAGGATTTTTCTTCACTGAATGCATTCTCAAAATCGCCTGTATACATCTGCAATAGTCTATCCTACAAAGCTTATATATTTGACTCTTCCCTGTGAGTAAAGCCTAAATCATATTTTTCTTTAATCCAATATTCTAATTAAATTTCCGAGGTTTAAAGGTGTTAGAAAGTTCCCAGTTAATGTGGTAATTAATGACTAAAAAGTCAACTTTCCATTACATTATAATTTGGACAGCACACACACTTCAGAAGACTTCTAATTGTGTTACTGATGATAAATGTTGAATGCTCAAAGCTTGTGTGTGTTGTGCACATTTTACTGCCCTCAAGGCCAACACACTAAACAGTTTAAGACATTCAAATACTCTTGCAAACTTGAAAGCTAAGCCATAAACTACTAAGTTCACTGTTATTAAAGCAGATTAATTCGTTATGCCATGGAGTTTATGGGTACACAGACAAAAAAGACAATGCATCATCTCTACTAGCAGCAAATATGAGGAGAAGAAATGTCAAAGAAAGCTGATAACATTTCTTCTGAAAGATGCAGCAAGTTATATACCAATTAAGAAAATAAATACAAATAACAAGAGGTTTCATTATCTCCTGAGTTAATTTATTTTTCAGTACAAATGTTTTCTACACCATATTGTTATCTATTCTTATGTACTAGGTATAAAGTAGAATATCAAAGCAGAGGAGACAAGTTTGCAGAGATGAGGATAGCCATAGAGAGGATAATCACTTCGTGCTAATAATTGAAAAGAATTTTCCTTTTTAAGCAAATGGATACAAATTAGGCTATCAAACAGTGCTAAAGCTTCTGCTGTACATAAAATCATAGCTATATTCATTTGAGACATTACTTTGTGGCATGCTATTGATTCACAAAGTAGATTTATGTAAATGAAAGTGGATTTATTCCTTATACTGAAGACATCCAGTGATATTTACTGGTATTTGGTGTTATCTATTGATATTTATCCACTGATATTTACTGGGTATATTTCCTATCAGTAGTGCCAAAATTCAGCTCTTCCTCACCCCATTTATTAATCAATATGATTGCATCTTATTAGCCCATCATTTATCTCTGCCCAACCCTACCTACAACAAATAAGTTGGATGAGCTTTGGAGATGAATACTTCAAGTTTAGAACATTATTTTAAGTCTGAAAATCACATTAGTACACATAAATATTACAAACAATGAAGTTTTTCTATCCAAAATTAAAGAGCAGGCTGCCCAAGTGAGTGTCTGAATCACCTTCCCTGGAGTTACGTAAAAGGCCTAGAGATGTGGTGCTTAGGGACATGGTTTAATGATGCTCTTGGCAGTACTGAGTTAATGGTTGGACTTGGTGAACTTAGAGGCCTTTTCCAACCTAAATGATTCTATGTTTCTACGGAAATCAAAACTAGTGATGAAATTGTTAACATCACCATAGTTAGTTCATAATTATTTTTTTGAACACCTGTGGGTGGGTTTTTTTGGTTTTTTGTTTTATTTTGGTTTGGTTTTTTTGGGTTTTTTTGGTTGGTTGTTTTTTTGGGGGTTTTGTTTGTTTGGGTTTTTTTGTTTGGTTTTTTGTGGTTTTGTTTGTTTGTTTGTTTGGGGGGGTTTTTTGTTGCTTCTACCACACCCAAGTTCGGGCATCTGAGGCATCACTCAGGAATTTGGAATTTAGAGCTCTTTTGGAAATATCTCTGTTGAGCAGGGACCTAAGTTAGCTGCTAAAACCTATGAAGCTATCCATAAGCTACAGATCTTTAGAATTTAGATTTTGCTAATGAAGGACATCCCGGTCTGTTTTAAACATAAAGGCTGGAGACTCAAATTAATTCCAAAGTGGGATATTAATTCAACTCATTCATTAACTTTAAGAATAGCAATAAAAGGTGACATATTTAATGGCTGTAAACTTCACATCTTGTTCAGAAACATTTGGTCTAATGCTTCTTTTGTCTCTATCTTGTCTTTTGTTCTGTCAATTTGCACACAAACTGTAAACAAATAAAGTCCCCATATGTTTGAACTTCAACTGCATAGGACAGGTTTATTGCCAGAAAACAGCAACTCCCTCTAGTGCCAAAGGCGCTTCCTCCCTTACAGCACAGTAAATTAAGCTCCTGTGAAAGTCATTCATTGTTAATTAATGTCGTGATCTTGTTATAAAGTAGCATTCAAAGGTCTTTTTCCTGTTAGTGTGTTTTGTTGTATTTGCCGACAAGTGTTAACAGGAACTAAAATTTAATACAAACAAAAATAACTTCTGTGTTTGCAAATTAGGACTCTGTTGGACATTGATGATTTTTTTTTTAAACACATGATGTTAAGCACACTGAAAAGCTTTGGTTTACATACTCAAACCCTATCAGACTGGCACTAAAGCTGGCTCATTGCCATCTTTGCAAACTGTTTTAGAACCCCGTGGCTTTTACAATGTATGGCAAGTGTATGATTTCCAAGCAAACAACAACATAGAAATCTGTCACAGTTACTCCGGATGCTAAATTTGTTCTAGATGTAGATACTCAGCAGGTTAATATGCATAGAATCTACCACAGAATAACAAAGCAGAAAGTTGCAAGCCTTGTGGGAGTTTTTATCCTCTGAAGAGAAGATAAATAGAAGTCCTATGCCCTTGAGTTACAAACTAGCTGCTGCAGATCAGTTCCACTCGGGGCATTCCATGCTGGCTTGGTGTGCTGATAAGCAGGTTTGGATGCTGCTGGTACTGTTAGACTGCACATACTGGATACAAAGGTTACTGGAGTTGTCACATTCAATGAAAAGAAGCTTTGTGTATATTAGGATTGCACAGCTTGCTTTGTTTTCTGATGCACATCAACAGAATAGCAAGGAACCAAGCAGTAAAGGCAAAAAAACCAGCACAGTGCTAAGAAGAAATAAAGTTACACTTCATTAAAGGTGACCAGAGGCAGCAGGGAAGCTGTCCTGTCTCCATCACAGAGGGGGGACAAGCCTACAATGCTAGATCTGCCCTCCATCCTCAGCTATGTTGTATGGATGGAAAATAACAGGACATGGTTTTTATAGGAAAGATCTCACTAAAAACACCCATTACAATGATCCAAAATTAGATAATGTCCAAAAATACACAGTTTAAAACCTTTACAGGATCACTTACTATGACCTACTATACAGAAAAAGATGAACACAGGATATACAAGCATCTTCCCAGCTGTCAGAAGCTGAGGTACAAGCTGTCCCTCCTGTAGTGTATGTGGTGACCACTTACAAAGCAGACAAGTTCAGGGAAGCATCCATGCCCTGTACAGATGAAGAGCAGCAAGGTCTGTATCTGTATCAGTGTGGCAGAGTTCTGTACAGTGAAGCAGCTAAAATAGCACAAAGTCAGCATTTAGAGCATTAGGATCTCTACAGAGCAAATAGACTGGATGCAGACAGTGGGACCAAGAAATGTCAATCCTAGTGCAAGTGCCAAGTGCAATTTGGCTTTCTCACTCCTGCAACCTATATTTTTTTTACCCTGGGATCACTGACACCCTGTGAGTCCCACATAGTAGAACTACTGCAAACTGTTTACACAACTGATAGTCCACAACCTGGTGTTCATCAGCCACCTTGGCTTGGTAGTCAGGCTCAAAGGCTCACAAACTTCTTTCCTGCATAAAAACCCATCATGAGAAGGTTACCTGAGATCTAGCCAAGTAACCAGCTTGACTGCCCAGGTGGAGCCATGGGATAAGGTGATCCTTTTAAGACTCCCAAGAATCTCTTAAGGCTATTGAAAATAGATTTCAATACCTATTAGGTATTTTGTGGCTAACAAAACACTGGATGGTGTAGTTGCTGGAGTTTTTACATTTTACATGAATAGTTAGCAAGCTGTTTTTTACTAAATATTATATACAACAGTATAGATACAGATTTTGTTTCTCCTACCTGATTTATTTTCAATTTAATCTCACATTATCACAGTACATGGGAATAAGAACATATTTTCACATCCAGCCTTAAATAGTTTTGTAATCAGAAATAATTTGTGCTTTTTACATGCCCTCCTTGCATGAATGAGCCATGTACTCATTGTTACTTCATATGGTCCTAGTCCCTAATACCGCATTATTTTATTCAAATAAACTGGCTCTGTGGTTGCTTAAACAAATAAACTGCCTTTCTGTGCAGCTGATCTTTGTCCTGTTGTTAGTCTCACTCCTCCTCTCAGTGATGCAGAATCAGCACAGGTGCATCCACATAACAGTGAGGGCTGAGCTGAAATGCAGCTCCTGAGACAACATGTGGAGCGTTCATGGATGGAAATGTGCATCCTTGTCCCGTCTGAGGTTCCTCACAGCTTTTTCCTGACCTAGCTGTTCACAGAGCAGCCTGATCCAACATTACACAGCTGTGCCACACCATAGTTACCTGCAAACAGAGGCAGCCAAAGCCTGGGACATGGGGAAGACATTGCAGAGAAGGCTCATGGAAAATGATGGTTACAGATAGGTCAAGATAACTACAGCCTTGGGCCCACTGAAGGCCCTGATAGCAGCTGAGTTAAAATGTTCTGTAAGGACTTTTCTAGCTACTCATTTCCATTTAAAAATGGAGTACTCTTCTTATATTTTTTTTCTCCTTGCTACATCAAGTATTCACCAGTCCATGCACACCGAGGCTGTCATTTTGCTTAAAATGAACCAAGTTACTTTCTGATTTTAGTATTTTACATTGACTGTTTCATAGTGAATGCCTATTATTTATTGTTGCAGTGTTAACATGATGAAAAACACATTCATGGTTCTCAGAACACATGGTTCTCAGTTCAGTTTCTCTTGATAGACATGACAGTTCACTAATTTGCTCGAAAAAATGACAATGGCATGTATCCAAATTTGAATGCAACAAAAGAAAAATCAATTTTGGAAGGGCATACAATTTTACATAGTCTATGTCAATAAAAGCTATTAAGCAGTAACAAACCGACTTTGAGACAGTTATTGAGGGCATCAGCTAAGCATATTATTGACTAGCAGGGACTGCTGGGCACAATTACTTCTAAAAAATCAGTCAATACATCTTCCTACAATAACTTTATCTGAATGTTTTCTTCAGGCTGCATAAGGCTGAATATCTGATACATGAAGAGAAATGAGAACATACATATACAAGTCAACATTCCTTATGTTAATGGAAATGCCTTTACTGTTTCAATCCTTATTTTGGAAGTTCCAAACTTCATGTCTTGTGTTACTAAAAATTTGGGGAGAATTGGTACTGTCTTTTCAGAAACCTGGAAGTCTAGTTGCATGACAGTTGAAATTAATTCTAGATGTACTAATAGTCACTGGAGCACAGTAGAGAGAGAGTCTAAGTGATCTGTCCTGATTCCAGATCACTGGACAGCACATCAGATTCCATTATGGCTGAGAGAACTGTGCAGTCACTTAGCTGTGCTTCCCATCTTGAGAATGTCACTGACATCCATGAACTTATGATTCCATAATTCGACTGACCAGACACTTTACATCTTGACCTGCTAGAAGTAGTTTTCACTGCAAGTCCAGATACTTCTTTACTCCCAGATCCTTCACTGCAACATGCTGGTGCCAAATGCCCCTCCAGAGCTGCCCAGTCAGCATGATGATAGGGCACAGCACTGTACTTAGCAATCCAAGAAACCAGTAGTAGTTAATTCTGACTACTGCTTGTTAGGAGCTTGCAAGCCCACTTAGAACTCTCTTACAGTAAAATGCAGAGAAAATGATGCCAGTGAATGTGCAGCAGATCTGCAGCCATCTGTGGCGTCACAGTCATAAACAAAGAAGTACAAACCTTCCACTCAAGTTAAAGCAGTTCTCCTATTTGCAGCATTCTGTGGATAATGGTACACGAAGACAGGTGAGAACAATTATACCACATGGACATTAGCCAGTGCAGTTTACCTAAAGAACCAGATTTTAATTAATTTGGCTTTTTTTCTCCCTCAATAATGCCTTTGCAGTCAGCAGACAACATGAAAAAAATGCCACATGATTAAAACCTTTTTTATTAATAAAAGTGATAAACAGTAAATAATTTCAAATCACTTGTCTTAAACCTTCTTTATACACTATACCTGCCTGATAATAGCTCTATGCAGTTATATTTCCATGGATTGAGGCTGCACAGTAGCGGAAGGCTCATTTTAGAGTTTTGTGAGAGATTCTCTCACTGCACTATCTGGAAGGCAGAGAAACTACTGAGCAAGAGTTATCCACGAAGCAGAACCCAATGATGAGAGCAGGACATAGCTGGAATAAGCACAAGAGTAGAGGCACTAGTTAATCTCTAGCAGCTGTAAGGGTCACATCAGAGATGCTGATCTATGCATTGCAAATTTAAGGCTTTATTAAAGCTGACTGTGAAACAGCAGGGAACTAGACCTATGTTCCTACATCATCATTCCTACACCATTTTCCTAGCTTCCTAAGACAAAGCCTGTTATTGTGTGATTTGCTGAGGAAAGGTTATAGAGAAAGCATTCTCTCCATGCCATCGAGCGCTCCAATGAGAAAGGTGAGGTGAAGCCTAGTTCAATTTCATGAGGAATGGAAGACTGAAAAGAAAGGAATGATTTGAGGTCATCTGCATTTCAAAGAACAAGGGAAAAATCCACATCTCTAGAGCAAAACTTGCCTTTATTTTTTGTTTTGTAAGGAATAGAGTTTAATGCTGTTTATATATAGTACAGAGCAATGACAAGCAAATCTTCTAAAAATACTTCTCCATTGCCTGATGATTGGAGGCAAGAAACACTTTTCCTGGCAGACACCCGTATTTGCAAAGATCATTTTTGTGTATTGCCCTCAGCCCACATAATTCTGTCTCCATGTTATATTTAGACTCTGTATTCCAGAATACAAATCTTATGGCACTAAATTGCTTAGTCAGATATTTGACTTCTTACTATGGGCTGAGACAGTCGTTCAACAGTTTAAGTTAAAAAAACCAGATAAACACAGCTGATTGTCTTTTCTGATTTTCTGCATGGACAGCACGAATGACAACTTTTGTATTAGCACACGGTGGGGGGAGAAAATGCAGGAAGGGGAACGAACAATTGATGGAGGATGGCCTTTTTGCTGGCACAAAATTATTATCATGATATGACCTTAATTAATAAAGATGTTACACATAAGTTTAATGGAATAACCTGCAACAAATTACCTGAAAAAAGTTGTGCAGGCAGAGGAAGGAACAGTACCAGTATAGCATGTAATATACAGACAGAAGGGCTTTATGAAGCTAAAATCAGATATTTCTTTTCCAGATTTCTCCTTATTTATTAAGCTTTATAATCTGTGCTTGACCTAGGTTCACAGCTAGATTAAAATTGTATTTATCTTGTAAGGCCTGCCAAAATGCAATATGATAGAGCTGAAAACATTCTTTCTTCTTTGAGAATAGAGATGTAATCTGTTTGGAAGACTGACTTATTTTGAAGGTACTTGCATGAGGTGGGTAGTTCTCTAAACATAAAGTAAGCACCTTTCCCTCAATGTAAGGAAAAGCAAGATAGCTTTTAACTCACAAATCACCTTTCTTTCCTTATTAACTTTTTATCCTCAAAAATGCAGTTTTGTCAGTCAAAATAGAACAGGACTGGAAAGTGAAACTTTTTAATAAAGTTGCGGAGACCTGACAAAATAAGCACAGATAAGAAGTGGGAAAACAGGTTATGTGAAGAATGGATGAATAGGGAGTGGATGTGAAGGGGAGGGAGGGAAGGTAAAATGTTTGTGCTTCTTAGCGTTTCCTGGCCTTCATATACACTTCTTTTTGCAGGGCTTCAAAGTTACCCAGCAGTCACTGGGAAAAAAATCCCAAAAGCTAAAAGTCAAACCTAACTTCTTCTCATCTTGTACACTTTCAAAAGGGTCAAAGACTGTAACTTTCTTCATTCTATTATTCAGTTATATCTATGTTTGTTTAATTGGACCTCCAAATATGGACCTCATCCTCAAGTCCATATTTGAATGCTTTAGAAACTGAGGTGTCTTAAGCAAGCATTAATTATTATATCTTAATCTGCTTTCCCTTGAGGTCACCTACTCAGAGAGGCTGAGCTATGCTGCCTAATCCATATCCATAGTCAGGAGTTTACAGTACTAAAGGAGTCACAGAATTTTATAAGTCCCACACTCTCACGACAGCATGTATGTAAAAAAAAAAAAAAATCCTAGAAAATCACCAGAATTTAGAATGACTCAAAATGTGTTTCAAGATGTTAATATGTTCTGGTGAAATAATTATCTAATTACATGTGACTCAGATTCTTATCTTTTGTGGAGAACACTAAGAATAAACAAAAAGAAAACTGCTATTTAATGTATTTAATTATATCCTAAGAAAACTTTTTTTTTTTAATAATACATTCAACAAGAGAATCAACATATTAAAGGGAAAATTCCCAAGTAATTTTTTCAGAAACTTGCAATTGAAGCTAAATATTTTATATTACTGTAGCTCTTTTGCATTTTGCAGTTGCCAGATATTTCTGCTTTGTACAGGATTCTTTGCAGTTGTAGATTAGCACTGATGTATCTTATTATCTCTGGGTACTGAGTTTGGAAAGGAGCTTGTCAAGTTTCAATAAATGCTTGGATCATCAGACAAGTAAAGAACTCCTGAGAAAAAAGAGGAACAAGCATCCCAGCAATACCTAGAATAGTTAAGATAGATCAATACATTAAGCTGTAAGCACAGTGACTCTGCCTATAAGTGGTCTAGAACATGCAACTAGAGAGTATCAGAGCTTTATGCTGCCCTTTCATGAGTTGCTTTTCTTTCTTCTTAATGATTGCTCAATCCATGCTGTCTTTTTCATCACCATGTGTGAAGCCAAATGAAGCACTGAAGAAAAGAAATAAAATCTATGCCTATTGACGCTGGACCTACAAACCACTTAGATGCAGAAGAAAACTGGAAAACAAGAACAGTGATACCATTGTGTATTACTTACTCCCCCATCCAAAATGTATTTTTTATGTTAACAAACTTCCTTCTTTTTTTTTCTGTAATGGAATTATGGGTACCACACTATCTGCTTTCTGATTTGCACTAAAAAAAGTTAATATTGACTTAGTATTTTGGGGTGTTGACAGATCAAATCTGTCAGATCCTAGTGGTGGTTTAATAAACCCAGTTGCCTGCTTCACCTGTCAGAGGAGCTCATACTGTTGCCATAGCAAGACTGGCATAAGAGAACACATGCTCCTGTTGCTGCTGCTTCCATACAAAGCCCAGAATCCAGAAATCTTAAGAAAAGGCCTTAAACCCATAATTCAGGCAAACAGTTGGCTGACTTATCTATCAGAACCCAGCTGTCTGTCACTTCCATTTGGCTGGTTACTCTATATGGCTTAGGAGACTGAAATATGGACATGAGTATCCGTGACTTCAATTCATTGATTATACCTGGACCGTCACAGTTACACCATTAGGATGTGGGTTTTTATGAAAGATGCTGCAAGTCTGATTTCCCTGAGATTACCTTTCAGACTGCCTTTGCTCCTGACCCATCTCATTAGCAATTTAAGGTAAGATGTCAGACTCTGAACTCAAGCCACTGACAAGTAACTTATTCTGCCAACCTTGAGAAAGAAATTAAAATCTCCAGCTGGGGTCAGTTTGGCCCACTAGGATAAGAGGACAATACAGTCAGTACAACTAGATTGCCTGAACACAGCTGTCTGAGTCTGCAGATGAGGCATAAAAGAAAATCCTGTATTCTTGCTAACATTAATGATCTAGTAGCACTTGTTTAAACAGTAGAAAGGTTCCTTCTTGCCCTTTCTTCTCCATTATCTGCAATGTTTTTATTTAAAGGATTGGCTATTTTTTACTTCAGAAGCAGTTTAAATTAATCAGCCCTAAATTCATCAGGCAGTTGGACTAGATGGTTGTTTAGTTCCCTTCCAACTGAAATAGTCTATTTTACTTTATTCTATTCTGTAAAATTTAAAGTGGCACGGTAGACTTGCACAATGTACTTCTCTAAGGCATCTGAGGATTCTTCAAGATGAATATGTGTTTATATTTTGGCTTTTTTTCAAGTTTGTGTAAACTTGATCTGTCTAAGTAGAG
Source organism: Phylloscopus trochilus trochilus (assembly GCA_016584745.2). NCBI lineage: Eukaryota > Metazoa > Chordata > Aves > Passeriformes > Phylloscopidae > Phylloscopus > Phylloscopus trochilus. The sequence continues at coordinate 41,536,444 of WQNJ02000546.1, forward strand.
TGCAGTTTAGTTCATGGTGTAAATGTATGTTAAATTTCAGGCTGCAGGCTGCCAGTGAGACAATGGCAATTCTACATAAAATACAGAAGTACACACACAGCCTCACAATATGCTGCAGGCTGATGGACCATAGCCTTCTAGACTGTTGAAGAACTGTCAGATTTTTGAGAAAATCTATAGAAATTATAATTTGTCTTTTTTTATATTTTACGTTAAGTCTAATAAAGACTTTAACCTTTCTGTCCAGACTGTCAAAATGATCTTGAAGTGCTCATATTTAGGATGTACATTTTGCATAGTATTCAGTTCCCTGTTTCATTAAGCATTTAATTCCAATCACCCTCTACCCAATTTTATAGGACTACCCCTCCCCAGCCCCTCAAAACCTAGGCCAGATGTTATCAACCCTGTTCTCTGAATGCCTAAAGCAAACATAAGCAAAACACTCACTGGGCTCAAACAATGAGATGAGGGCTTTCTCCACATTAAGAAGTGCTAGCAGTAGAAATAAAGATACTAGTGCAAGCAGATCGGATTTAGGAATGTTTTGTTGGTTTTGGTTGTTGTTGGTTGTTTTTTTTCCTTCTGTTACAGTTTAATTTGATAGCAAACTGGCAATGGAGTAAATGGAATAAATGAAAACCCTGCTTTTAAACTGAAGAGAAAACAGCAGGTAGCAATTCACACTGCTTCAGCTAGGATGGCTCAAAAGGTAACAGAGCTGATCCAACTATTCTTATATAGCCTCTAACTGAAAGAGCATTTCATTGACAGCTAACACCTAGCAAGTGATTTGGAAGAGGTACAAGCGAAGGAATGTGCTGTAATGAAAAGCTCAAAATTATTGTCTTGATACATGGTTGATTTTAATAAAGAGAGGGAGGCACTGTTCTGGTACAGGGACAAGAGTATTGTCACAGAATCGTAGAATATGCTGAATTGGAAGGGATCCATTAAGTCCAACTCCTGGCCCTGCACAGGACAAGAATCACATCATGTGCTTTGTCCAAACACTTCCTGAACTCTGGTAGGCTTGGTGCTGCGACCACTTCCCTGGGAAGCCTGTTCCAGTGCCCGACAACTCTCTGGGTGAAGCACGTCTTCTTAATATCCAACCTAACCCCCCACTCCAGCTTCCTGCTGTTTCCTTGGGTCCTATCAATGGTCATCAGAGAAAAGAGATCAATGCTTGCCCCTCCACTTGCCTTCCTGAAGCAGTTGCAGACCATGACAAGATTGCTCCTCAGTCTTTCCTTGATAATTTATTATTAAATACAGCTAAAAGTGTCAGTAGAAATACACATTTGATGCAAAAGGTTATCGCAGATGATTCACACCCATCTATCAGACCAACACGTCATCCACTTTTTTTCCCCCCTGGAGAAGCATGTGGGATGGAGAACAATATAATTTTGGCTGAAGGCTGAGGGCAAAGGAGTATTTGAAAACATTTATATTTCTGTTTTTAAGATCCCTCCAGGCCTGACCTGCTTTATTACCTGATACATCAGTTCTTCCACACCTGGGATCCTTCACAGGCTTACTCCAAAGCTATATAGCACTAGAAGACAGCAGAAGTTTTGTTGTTACATATTTGTTACATATACGTTACATATATACGTATATGACTGAAATGTATGGTATTGGTTCAGCAGATGATGGTGACAATAAAGATTCTTTCCCTGCACTTGGCATTGGTGAGGCCACAACTTGAGTGCTGTGTCCAGTTCTGGACCCCTCAATTCAGGAAGGACATTGAGGTGCTGGGATGAGTCCAGAGAAGGACAACGGAGCTGGGGAGGGCTCTGGTGCACAAGTCCTGTGAGGAAAGACTGAAGGAGCTGGGCTTGTTTAGCCTGGGAAAAGGAGGCTCAGAGAGACCTTATTGATACTCAGACTACCTGAAAGGAGGGTGCAGCCCGGCAGGGGCCAGCCTCTTCTCCCAAGTAAGAAGTGACAGGACAAGAGGACACAGCCTTAGGCTGTGCCAGGTGAGGTTCAGGTTGGACATTAGGAGGAATTTCTTGAGAGAAAGGGTGATTGGATACTGAAATGGACTGCCCATGGAGGTGGTAGAGTCACCGTCCCTGGAGGTGTTAAAGGAAAGACTGGATGTGGCACTCAGTGCCATGTTCGAGCTCTGGTGCTCTGCCATAGGTTGTCTTCGATGCTCTCAGAAGCCTTTTCGAACGCAAACGATTCTGTGGTTCAGTGATATGGCACAGTGCCTGCGGGATTGCCTGCTGTGCTCGAGGACCGCTCTTACCCTCCACGGGAGCAGTCTCGTCCTCCGCAGCGCGGGCGGGCGGGCGGGCGGGGTGCGGAACTACAGTTCCCGTCACGCCGAGGGGCGGAGGGAGAGCGGCCCATGCCCTGACGGGGGGGGCGAGAGCGGGGGGCGGGCGCCTCACCGAGCTCTTCGCCGCGGCCGCTGTGGCGGGGCGCGGGCGGAGCTGCCATGGCGCTCTCCGCCGCCCCTCTCAAGGTCTGCATCGTGGGCTCGGGCAACTGGTGAGTTCGGCGGCCCCCGGCAGGGCGGACAGCTCGGCGGCCGCAGCGGCCCGGCCTTCCCGGGGGCTGTGCCCGCCCGGGCCTTGCTGTCGGTTCCCGCCCGGCGCCGTGGCCGCGCTTCCCTCAGGGTGGGCGGCCGTGAGGCCACCCGGTGCCGGCGGTGGAACACGGTGTCGCCGGGCCGTGGCGGACTCCGGGTCGTGCTTGTTCCGTGCGGGAGGGCTCGTCCTGCCGTGCCGAGGGGCTCGTCCTGCCCCCGGCTCCCTCGGAGCGGAGGTGCCGCCGTGACGCGCTTGGGGGAAAAAGCGGCAGAATCGAGCCCGCAGTTCTAGTGCTTGTAAACACCCGCGTATCCTGCAAAGAAGTTCTAGGATATTTTTAACCTGGTATTTGTTGTGTGCTTTGTCCAATATCAGATGACGTAGACATTAAAGATGCTGTACATTTTTAAAGTTTTTTTTTTTTCCAGCTACGTCCTGCCTGTAGAGCTTCACTAACAACCTCGCTTGTCTACAAAAGTGTTGTTCGGGGTTTTCTGTGTTCCTATGTGCCTATTTTTCCAAGGCAGTTCAAAGAAGAATTGCGAAACACTAAATTATTTGAAATAACTTTTCTTTTTTTTCCCCCCCAAATTGATTATGCTGAGGCACACTGAGAGCTTGAGATAAGTTTTTATTGCTGTCTCTATCTCCAGTTTGTAATTAGACTTAAATAGACTTGCTTCTTCATCCACTGAAAGCAGTAGACTTACATCATTCTTCAAGGGGAGTATCGTGTTAATAACCCTTTGTCTTCTTTAGTTAATGCTTTTTCTTACACCAGATCTCTCTTTACAGTGAGTAAATTAAGTACCATGTGTTATAGAAATAGGTCTTCACAGTTTGTCACTTCCAATGCTAAGCACACATTATTCGTGTCGCATTGGGTTTTAAGACATTAAACTCAGAGGAATTTCATGTAGAGCAAGGCACTGTATTTTATCAAACCAAACTGGCCAGTCCTTTGCTGGAGTGAACTTAGACTTGTTGCTCACTGCCTGCCCACTCCATGCAGTTGGCTTTTGCTGCTGTTAGGAATGCCAGCAGCTGCCAAATTTTATTTTTCTTTGTGATCCCCTTGTTGAGGTTATGGCTGGTTTCAGTGCAGCATCTCTTGCTTTCCTTGCTTGTAAAATGTGTGTATTGCAGTATATATCACAGGGAAATTATGCAGTCAGACCTCATCTTTGTGGAACAGCCACAACACTCCTAAAAGATGTTGTTCCGCAGTTGAAGTCTAGAAAAAGTTTTACAGGAAGTTTTACTCTATTTGTATTTGATTTACTGTGAAACACTTGCAGAAGCAAAAGGATTTGTAGGTATTGCCTACTAGCAATAACCACATGCAAATATATTTTGTTTTCACCTCACTGGATCAGTTTAATAAATAAGAAAAGTTCCTCCCTAATAGAATGAGTTGGTGGCAAAATGCCCATATCCCTTGTGCTGAGAGAAAGAAAAAAGCTGCTGCCTGGTAGTAGCAGTCTCTCTTTCTTTTGGAGATAAATGTATTTAAATAGCTTACAGCTTCTTTCATATGTAATGGCTGGATTTTCCATGTGAGGAAGGCAGAAACCAAAGTAATCAAAAACTGAAAATAGTAATTCTTGGAGAGAGGTAGGTGGTTTCTTCCTCAAAGTCCATGGGATGATAGACACCAAACCCTGACTGCAAAGAGCACTGCGATTCAGTAGTATGTGTAGTCATTCAACTAAATTGGACTAAATTTGTGCACCTTTTAAGTGCCTTTTGAACTAGGGCCTGTGGTCTTAAGATATTTAATTGAAGTATTAGAATTGAATGCATTAAAGCAGGTAACTAGAATGAAATGAAGCATTTATAAACATCTGATCATTGATATTTGGGAATTGTATACTTTTGAATCCTGAGTTATAGAAGTGTGTGATTGGTGGTGCCTAAATTGTAAGCTGATGGTGATCTGAGTGGGGTTTGGCATCTTGAGCAGATGAGGACAGTGGGTTTTGGGGTTCTGTGTGAGATGACTCTGTCAGACAAGTCTTTGTCTGCTCATAGCCCTTTAACCTACATCTGGGATGAAAAAACCCTAAAGGATCTTGGCAGGACAGTAGCTTTAGAAGGGTTAAGCCAGTCACCTTGGCTGATTAACTACTTCCAGTCAGACTTGTTTGGCTGGCTTGCTACAGGAAGGTCACCTTAACAATGAAGTTGACTTGGCAGGGGTCACTTGACACCTGATGGAAGATCATGGGACAGGACAGATGGCTCAGCAGGGAAGAGCAGGAGCTGGCCTTGCCCTTTTAGGGTCACTCAGCTGGTAGATAAGGGATTGTGTTAGGATCTTTTAAGACAGGGTATCTAAAGTAAGCTGCCTGGAACGTGGAGAGAGTACACCTTGGGAATATGCCTTGGAACCCTGGGATTCCAGGGCAGTGCCGAGAGCTGTTTAAAGCATTGCAAGCACTGCCTTGATCGTGTACTCTGGACTGTTCTGGTTACACTTCCAGGGCAGGTAATGTGGTGTGCACAGCCGGAATTTATCCCTCACTGTTTTCTTGGAACCAGTTGTTAATTAACCAACTTGAAGAGAAACTATAAAATTTGGGAAGAGATGGGAAGCTACTGGACAGAGTGCAGCTAGGAGCTTGAACAAAACTGTGAGAAACTGGCTTAACTGAGGTGATTTTACAGGGACAATGGTAGAACTAGATAATTATATAATTTGCACTTGCATGTTGTGACCTCCACTGCTGCTGTTACCAGGGCAAGTTGAGGAGCTTTTTGGCTTTCTGCTTTAGTTAAAAAGTGATGAGGGCAAAGCAGATCAACTGTGAAATGGCCCTAAAAGAATGGTTGCAACATCATGGGAAACGATGAACCAGAGAAACCAGTCAGGAGAATCTTCTCAAATTCAGAAACTAAGATGAGGCAAATCTTCACTTTTTTAGTACTGCATTCAAAGGCTGGGAAAAAAAAAAAAAAAACAAAAAACAAACAAACCCAACAACAACAACAAAACAGCTCAGGCATTTGAGTGTTAAATAGTAATGGAATTAATGTCTCGCTTAAGTAGTACACACTGCCAGACTTTCTTCTGGCAGACTGAAAATCCCAGTCAGAGAGTTGCTGAATCAGTTATTTCTGTCTTGCTCTGTCACCAGCACGAGAATGTGCAGTGAAGTTCAAAACAGAAGGCAGTTGGTTTGCCAGGATCCCAACTTTGTATATAAATCTGTAGGCGTAAATGTGCTTTTGTTCAAGGAGCTGAAAGCACTGTCTGAGGAACGTATACCTGTGCTGTGTGGAATGTGAGCTCTGCTGTTTGTATGGATCTGACCATCTGGAGGCTGAGCTGGTGAGCTGTGTACCAGTGCTGCAGAAGCCATGCTGGACGAGCTTGATAAGAGATGGCTTGCAGTTGTCTTCTGTATCACCTCCTGAACTCAGGGTCAGTTTCAGTGTGTGGAGTGCTGTTAGAGAAGTAAATTCCAGTCTTTTAAGACACACAGTTTTATGGTTTAACTATAAAAGGCCTACTTAGGGTACTAAATTTTTTTCTGCTGCTACTTAAAAAGGGACCTTAGCTATGTGCTAGCACACATCTTTAATACAGCACCATGAGTTGTGCCATATCAAAAGCTCTTGAAGTAGAATGAACCCATTTTGTTCAGTTGCCAGCTATGGGTTTATTACAAGCAACATCCAATATAAATTTAGGGGATTGTGTGAGTATAACTAGATTGGAAAAGTTACTGTTCTTACCTCCTAATAAAGTGTGCAGTTTACACACACACACTCACCTCCCCCACACACCCTTAAGCGTCAGATCAATGACTGTATTTTTAACACATCTCTTAAAAATTTTTGTCTTAGTAGGTTATCAGTAATTATAAAACTACCACCTATCCCAGGGAAGGAACTTAGGTTAACAGGTTTAATAGAATGATGATCACGTTTGTTCCTCCTCTTGTAATTGTGATTGATTTCATTGTTGCTTAGAGATTAGAGAAGCAAAATTGATGACTGTAATTCAGGTCTCACTGTGTGCTGTTCTTGGGGAGGATATGAGGGTAACAGTAATGGACTTGTCTGCCTGCAGTTTCAGGGGATACTGTAACAATAGTTAAGTTCTGTGAGGTTGGCTGCACAGCCATGAAGCTTATAACTTCTGCAACATATAAATGATTCTTGGCTTTCAATGCCTATCAGTATTGTACAACAACTGATGGGTCAGTCATCTTAGCAAAGAAGCTTCTCATCTCTTAAAGGTGAAAATTTAATAAAATTTTGTATGTCACTTTTATCTCAGCTGTGAAGATACAATTAATTTGATTTGTGGAAATACAGTAACCTAAACTCTCATTGCATAGCCAATAAGAAAACAAAATAAGTCAGGATGTTTGAGAAAATGCTTCAGTCCAGCCTATTCTAGCTGTAGTTGAGAGAAAGCAGCAGGTGTGAATTAGTGTATTTTTCCACTTATTTTACTAGATCAAAATGCTGTATGGTAACTGGTCAAATCATCTGTGAATTTCTGTTTGTTTTAAAGACAATCTCTTTTTGTCTGCAGCAAAATTGTAATTTTTAAAGACTATTTTTGGTTTTTTTTGTGCAGGGGTTCTGCGGTTGCCAAAATAATAGGTAATAATGTAAAAAAATTGCAGAAGTTCGCTTCCACAGTGAACATGTGGGTCTTCGAGGAGAACATTAATGGGAGAAAACTGACAGATATCATAAATAAGGACCATGAAAATGTGAAGTATCTCCCTGGATGCAAGCTGCCAGATAATGTGGTAAGGCTCAGAAGCTAAATTATAGTTATGGAGCAGAGGGAATATTGCTTGTGCTGTAAATGGAGTTAGAAATTTGTTTTGTTAACACCTCTAGGGTTTATAATATTTCAGACTATGCTAATTTTACTGATGACATCAGAAATTGGAAGACATAAAATTACGTAATTATGCAGTTAAGTAAATCCGATGCCCTCTTTCTTTTTTGGTGTCACTATTGTCTTTATGTTACTCCCATTTCTGTATAAGAAAGCAAATGTGAAAACAAGAGCAAGATTAACAGCTTTGACTATACCCATTAAAAAAAATTGGCCTCAACTTTGGATGGGAGCTGTTGGCCTGGGAAGTTTATGCTACTGTTATAAATTGGGCCAGGAGACCAGCTCCTTTAAAAAAGCCTTTATTAGAAATCAGCTCTGGGTAGGGGCTCGAGGGGCTGCGCACGCCGCCGCTGCTCCCTGAAGACACCACGGTGGAGGAGGTGCAGTCGAATCTGCCGCCGCTGGTGCTGCTGCAGAGTCGGGATTCCTTCCTCACGGGGGTTCCAATAGAATCACTTTGGCTCCTGTGGTCCAGGGGCGTTACCCTTCTCTAGTTTCTTTCAAGCCATGGCGACAAAGTAACAAAAGAATGCTTGCCGCCTGCAGGTAGCTGGGCGTGTGCCCGGCACAGTTTTGTCCTTCTTAGGTCTAGTTTCTGTGTCGGCTCGCTGTCCCAGGGGGTTTTTTTTAGCTCTAACTGGACTCTCGGCTGCAGCCAGGCACCATGGGAGGTCCTTTCATCTCCATATTGGGCGGAGCCCACAGCTCGACGGGCAGGCAGGAAGCAGCAGGGAGGGACTGCTAGACAGCGGCGTGCGGGCTTTCAATGGAGAGGGGCAAGCCCAGGATTTAGGTAGAAAGGGTACAGAACTTGGACATAACGAGCAGAAATTTAGGGTACAGATTCAACATGAACAGTTTAAAACAGGCAAGTAACAGTGCAACTTTAATTTTACAGCAAAACAGTGTAACAGCACAACTCGGAGGTGCATAGCCTGGGGCTAATTTCTTTCAATCCCCCCTCTATTTCTTTGATCGGGCTTTAGCCCGCATCAATTGGCCATGTCTGATTCAAGGGAATAAATCTGTTTTAATTTTTGGTATTGGTCATAAATTCTTTTTGCTGTGCTCAGTTCTTCTTGGGGTTGTAATTGTATTTGTAGGTTTCTGAATCTTTACTTTAGGGATTTGGAGACTAGCTGGAACAGTAGTGGCTACAGTTCGAATTAGACAGGGAAGTATGCAGGGGAGAAGTAGGAGGCTGACAAGGGCACTTATTGCAATGAACACTACTTTTTTCCACCAGGTCCCTTCAAAGGACCAGAAGTTGTCCCACCAGTCTATATTAATTAAGGGCTTCCATTCCTGGGTACTTACATATGCAATTTTTTGTATTCTTTTGGAAATATTTTTTATTACCTTACTTTCATAATCGACTGCTAGTTTGATTTGATAAACTACTGCTCTTGTCTGTGCCAATTGGTTACTGATATGATCAAGGGCAAGGGCTGTTTTGTTTGATAACCTGATAATTTTATTCAACATGTAAATTGGAATTCGGCACCTCCATGATTTATCTTGTGTCCAAGTTGCTGGCTTATATGTTTTCATTATTCTTTTTGGTGTCTGTATTTTACTTTTCCATGTTTGTGTGCTGCCCCTCCTCCCCTTTTGGTATTTTCTTTTTCTCAGGTTTGCTACTCCCTCTGTATTTCTTAACTTTTTAAAACAGAACCACTCTCTGATAGGGCACTCCCCAGTCAGGCACTGCTTAAATGTGGCAGCATTTTTTGCAATCCAATGTTGTTTTTTCTCTTTTTGACAGGTGGATAATTGGATCATGTCAAAACATGTGGGATTCACATGGGTGTGAACTCTCATAAGGGATTGTAGATTCTCCCCATCACAAACTGAATGACAGCATTCGGAGTAAGCCCCATCTGTAAACTTGGTTATCAATAGGACTACTATCAGTCCCTCCAAGAGTCCAGTATGAACCATTCTATTTGTAGATCCTTTGGTCTCACCTGGCCTTGCCTCTTGGGTCAGGGGGTTCTTTCTCCTCATCATATCAGTAGGACTACTATTAGTCCCTCCAAGAGTCCAGTATGAACCTGCCCCCATCTCGCTCTGAGGGTTCTCTTTGGTCTCACCTGGTCTTGCCTCTTGGGTCGGGGAGTTCTTAGGCTGGATTTGTGGAGTTCTCCCTTGTTTATTCCCACCTTCCACCTTTTTCTTAGTTTTAGTTAGCTCCCTTTGGGTGTGCCCTATGAGAGATTTAATTTTTAAATTAAGAATTACTGTTACTTATTACTTTTACATTAACACATTGTGACTCATTATAACAAGTTATAACATCAGATTTAACCATTATTTTATACTTTTATATTAACACCTTTTTAACCTCTTATAACAATGTGGATTTTTAACAATGGTAACGACAGCTTGTAATAACTGTTATTGTCCCTTATTGGCTTTAACTGGTTTTTGGTTGTTTCCTGAGAGTTACTTTGAGGGTGTCTGGATCTCGAGTGGCAGTCCACTCAGAGGGAACTCTTGTTGGGGTTGCAGGGTCAGAGGGATCACTCGGGGGTGGTAATGGTCCTTTCACTCTGGTGATGTGGGTCCAGCCCTTTTCCTGGGTTCGCACTGCAGTATGAGTAGTGAGCAGAACTTGGAACGGGCCTTCGAATTTAGGGGTTAGTGGGGTGGTATTCCAGGACTTAATTAAAACCCAGTCTCCTGGTTTTATTTGATGCATGTCAGTGTCCAAGGGAGAGGTTTGAGGAAGATACCCTCTTCTTTTAAGATCTGCCAATGTCTTTCCAATTGTTTTTACATATTCTTGGGTAGCGGCCTCCCCTTCTAAATAATCCCCAGTGCTATAGGGGGTTAGTAAGAAGGGGAGACCAAACATCATCTCATATGGTGAAGCCCTTATGTCAGATCTTGGTCGGACCCGGATTCGCAGAAGGGCCAGGGGCAGACACTTGAGCCAATTCATTCCCGTTTCGATTATCAATTTAGTTAATACATTTTTGAGGGTTTTATTCATCCTCTCAACTCTCCCTGAACTTTGGGGATGCCAGAGTGTATGCAACCGCCACCTGATTCCTAAGGCTTTATTGACATCATGTAGAATTTTGGCTACAAAATGAGGGCCTCGGTCTGAACCAGCACTATTCACTAGCCCATACTGGGGGATGATGTGTTCTAATAATACCTTTATTACCACTTGTGCAGTCTCCTCTTCAGCAGGAAAGGCTTCTACCCAATGGGCCAAACAATCAACCATAACAAGTAGATACCTGCAACCCTGTACTGAAGGCACCTCGGCAAAATTCACCTGTACATTTTGAAAGGGTCCCAATGCCATCCGTCTTCCTCCTGGGGCACTCCCCCCCATCGTTTTCTGATTTACCTTTTGGCATATAAGGCATCCTTCAGTTACTGCTTTGGCCAGACCATATACCCCAATACATAAATATTCTCAAAACAAATTATTACATAACCCTTGGGTGCCCCAGTGGGTTAGGCTCTGTATTTCTGTTAGCATTTTTTTTTCAAGCTAGGGCTTTATTTAAAAACTTTTATCTATCTGGGGTTAACCATTCCCCTTGCTTCCCTTGGTACAACCCTAACTTCTTTATTTCTCTCAACTCATGTTCATCACGTATTGGTTCTCTTCTTTTGTCAGCTGGCAGGATGTTGGATGGCAGTCCACTTGGGGAGACTCGTGGGGGATTTTTCTGGGCCTTGTCCATAGTTAGGAGGAGGCGATACTGGTCCTTTTACACGGGAAACGTCAGTCCACTCTTTTTCTTGGGTCCAAACAACAGCATGGGTTACTAATTTCTAGCTTTTTCCTGATATCAGGCCAGGATCCAGCAAGGAACTGCACCTTTAACAGCACTTGGCCCTCAGGACTGTCGGGATCCACGTAACCAAAAATCTCCTCCCCTGCTTAACTAGGTGGCTGGGGTCCCATTCCCCTGGGTCCTATCAAAAGCCAGCCTGGTGCCGCCACCCCGGGGAACAGACCCTCCAATGCCCCTCACCACCAGGGTTCCACAGTCTCCCACATTCTGCCCTTCCCCTTTTCCACCTGGATCCCACCCTGGATCCGCCCGCGGGAGCCCGTCCCCTGCCCGGGGCCCAAACCTGCTCCCCTGTTCCCAGACTTGCATCCCCGCGACATGGACCATGGCCATCTCCTTGGGGCTGAACAAGGCACCCAAAATAGAGTTCATCTCACTCCAGGTGCAAACATTAGGATTCAGGAACCAATCCACCCAGCCAGCCACCCCCACCAGGTCCCCAACCAGGCCTCCCAGCTCTTTCTTAAAGCCCCCAACTTCTGAAGCTGTCAGAGGTGCATCCCCAGCTGCCCCACTTATCGGGACTTCCCTTAGGGGGAAGAGCTTTGTTCTTGACCTGGTGCCACAGTAGGGTCCTTTTGGGGTTTCTATATTATTGGCTGGCAAGTCCAGCTCCCAGTTGTGTGGGAGTGCAGGGACAGTAGATGGTGAAGGGGAGTGGCCTTGGCCAGTGCTAGGAGAGGTCGAGGATAGAGTTGAAGAGTAGAAGGGGTTAGTACTCAAGACAGTCGGGTCAGACTGAGGTGGTAGAGAGGGTGGAGCTGTAGGGGTTAATCCGGTTGGGGAGCAAACTGAAGAAGGAGTAGGGATCATGGTTTGGAGAGATGGGGAGGGGTTCGCAGGTAAAGCTGGAGGGTTAGCAGGGACAGTTTGGGGTATCCCAGGGTAAACAGGAGGAGCAGGCAAATAATCAAGAGGGTCCCAATGGTGACTGCTTTCCTCCTTTTTCTCTTTTTCATTTCTCCTCTTTCCCTCTTGTAGCTTACAAATCTTAACTGTTTCACTTTCAGTTCTGTGTCTCTGCCAGCAGGCAGCATAAAGGATCTGCTCAGTATCTGAGTCCCCTCGGGATTTCAGATACTGGTTTAATTGCGAGCACATCCAGGGGTCCTTAGTTCCACACCACGGCCATCCTCCAGGCAAATTCAAAGTGGGCCAAACCTCAATACAATAATGGATCATTTTAACCTTGCTCAAATTTTTAGTGGCCTCTTCAGTATCCCATAGTTCCAACATTTGTCCTAATGGACTATCTGGGGGAATGTTCTTTATCTTCCCCTTTTCCTCCTCAGGTGGTTTTTGCTTATTTATATATCCTCCCATTCTCACTAGGTAATCTTCACTCACTCTACGAACACTCGTCAGTGGTCCCAGTGGCACCACTCCTGCCAGTGCTCAGAGTGCTCTGTCGGTAGCCTGATATCTCGCCCTTAGAGATTCAGCCACTACCCCAGCCAGCACCCCTTTCTCATTCACTCCACGAACACCCGTTAGTGGCCCCAGTTACCCGCCCTTAGGGTCTGGCCACTCCTGCCAGTGCTCAGAGTGCTCTGTCGGTAGCCTGATATCTCGCCCTTAGAGATTCAGTCACTACCCCAGCCAGCACCCCTCTTCCTCTCCTGTATATCTATCGAGTTTCCATAAGTGGCCGGTCAACCTGGGCCCAGAGTTCCAGTCACCACCTACAGCCAGGACTCGGACATACAGTGTGCGACTCACTCACTCCCCCTATCGTTAAATCCCTCGCACCTTGGGACTTCCCTAACTTTCATTCATCCTACACCCAGGCGGTATACTCAAAAGACCCCCGGCCCTGTAGGCTCTCCGCACCTGGAACGCATACCTCTCACTTCTAGGTACCCCCAACCAGTGCGCCCACTCCTGTACCCCGGTAGTTACCCCAGCCGGTGTCCCAAGCCAGTAGTGGTTGCAGTTACCCACTCTCAGGGTCTGCCCACCACTTCTGCCAGTGCTCAGAGTGCCCTGTCTGTCAGCCAGCACCCCTTCCTCGCCTGGACACCCCAGGCCGTAACTCGGCCAGTACCCTCTCTCACTCCCACACCCTGTTAGCTACCCCAGCCAGTATCCCAACTCGTGGATACCCCGGGCCGTAACCTCAGCCAGTGCGGTGCGTGCTACACCCACGGCTCCAGGCTTTCCGCACGCTTGGATCAGCCTGAGCAGCCTGCCTCCGTAGATTCTAGAATGAGGCGGGCCTATCCTCCACACACCCTGTGACGTGCCACTCACCCTCTAAATTACCTCCGCACGCCCGGAGGGGGGCGCCTATGCCCCTGGAGACGCCTCTTTCACACCGTTCTCCTTTCGCTTCCCTCTTTTCCCGGCCAATTCCCTCGCGGGAGACTGGAAACGCGGTACTGGGAGGCCCACACTCGCTTCAAAGATCCGAACTACCGGTCCTTGTCTCACTCACACACCACTCGCTCGTCTCCACCCCCGCCACCGGCTATACTTTACCGGCGCTCCTCCGTGCTGTCCGATCCCAGGCTGCCTTCCTTGGTCCGGTGTGACCAGCTGTCCTGAGATCCAAAGGGCGGTCGGCCGTCCCGTCCTCGGTCCTCTTCAGGCGTGGTCACCTCCCGGACGAGCCCCCAATTTGTTATAAATTGGGCCAGGAGACCAGCTCCTTTAAAAAAGCCTTTATTAGAAATCAGCTCTGGGTAGGGGCTCGAGGGGCTGCGCACGCCGCCGCTGCTCCCTGAAGACACCACGGTGGAGGAGGTGCAGTCGAATCTGCCGCCGCTGGTGCTGCTGCAGAGTCGGGATTCCTTCCTCACGGGGGTTCCAATAGAATCACTTTGGCTCCTGTGGTCCAGGGGCGTTACCCTTCTCTAGTTTCTTTCAAGCCATGGCGACAAAGTAACAAAAGAATGCTTGCCGCCTGCAGGTAGCTGGGCGTGTGCCCGGCACAGTTTTGTCCTTCTTAGGTCTAGTTTCTGTGTCGGCTCGCTGTCCCAGGGGGTTTTTTTTAGCTCTAACTGGACTCTCGGCTGCAGCCAGGCACCATGGGAGGTCCTTTCATCTCCATATTGGGCGGAGCCCACAGCTCGACGGGCAGGCAGGAAGCAGCAGGGAGGGACTGCTAGACAGCGGCGTGCGGGCTTTCAATGGAGAGGGGCAAGCCCAGGATTTAGGTAGAAAGGGTACAGAACTTGGACATAACGAGCAGAAATTTAGGGTACAGATTCAACATGAACAGTTTAAAACAGGCAAGTAACAGTGCAACTTTAATTTTACAGCAAAACAGTGTAACAGCACAACTCGGAGGTGCATAGCCTGGGGCTAATTTCTTTCACTACTGTTTATTTTCAGTGCAGTAGTTTATAGTATTCAGCATAAGACGAAACCAGGATTCAAGATGAAACTGGGGAGATTCAGTTTGGACATTGGGAAGAATTTTTTCACAGGAAGACTGACTAAACATTAGAATGGGGTGCTCAGGGAAGTGGTGGAGTCACCATTCCTGGAGGTGTTTGAGAAAAGACTGGATGTGGCACTCAATGCCATGGTCCAGTGGATTGGGTGGTGTTCCTTCCAAGGTCGGACTCAATGATCTCAGAGGTCTTTTCCAAACTAATTGATTCTGTGATTCTGCTTTTATCAGATAACACTTGTGTGTAGTGTAAGTTTTGAAAAGTTATGCAGCCTTTCTCTCCCATAACTCCACAGGTTGCTATCCCAAACCTTTGTGAAGCGGTACGGGATGCAGACTTGCTGGTTTTTGTCATTCCTCATCAGTTCATCCATAAAGTCTGCGATGAAATCACAGGACAAGTACGCAGGAAAGCGCTGGGCATAACTCTCATAAAGGTACAATAAATACCGTGCGTTAATAACTGAGAATGTGTCGTGGAATCTTCTAAGACAAGGTGATCTGATATTTTGGTATGAAAAGTCTCCATGCATTATTCACTTGATTGGTCCATTAAACCTTTCTAGGTGTAAGATTAGAATTTGTCTCAGTCATTAGTGGATTGTTATGCAGCACTTGCAGGAAAATGAGGCTCTTCACAAGACTTTTAGAAAGAAAGAGGGAGTCAATATGTTTTGCATCGCTAAGCTTCCCAGTCTTTTATTTGTTGTTTCTAAAAGCATCATTAGATGAAGAGCAGAGCACAAGAATAATGCTTTGATTGTTAATGCATGTCCCACGTGCTGAGTTGATCATTTCAAGAACTGCTGAGAGAATTTCATGTGACTGAGAGGATAGTGCTCTTGTTCATGTCAAATATTGTGGTGCAACAACAGAGTCTGTTCAGTATCACCCAAAGACAGTTTGACTATAGGAAATAGGAGAGGGCAGAGGTGCGAGAGGCAGTTCACTAAAGTGTTTGTAGTTTTGCTGGCAGAAAAATTTCAAAATGTGGATTAGCTTATTTTTGGGATTGTTTTTGGGTGGGTGGGCTTTTTTCCTCTGTATGTTTAGCTGGAAATAATAACCTATTCCCACAAGGTTTGGAAGATTCTGGTTTGTTTTGCTTTGTAGGCCATTTTCTCAGCACACATTCCCTTGTTTCCTGTCATTTCTGGAAAATGATACATTTATGGATCTGTGCTCAAAAAAGAACAAAAACCTCCCATCACTGCCTATTGCAAGCTTGTCTCTTTAGTTTGGCTAACAAAGCCCATCAAATGTATTGTTTTGTCAGTGCTGACTGGTGTGTTGCTGAGATGTATGCAAAAGTAATGCTTCCCGAGTGTTCTTGCTCCAAATTGTAAAAAAACTCCTGATATAATAGAAGGGTAAAATAAGGCACTGTTAAAAGTGCTCAAGATAAACTTCATTCTCCTTTAATTTGCTAAATGTGATTTTTATTCTCCTAGTGATAGGAATAACTAATGAAATTGCTGGACTAAATGAGGATTTACTTTGGCATATGTGAAATCAGGATCTTGAGCCTGTATTCCCTTGGAATTACTGTTCTGGGTGCTAATTACCAGTGGTCTAATGGAGTGTTGATTAATGGCTATATTTGACAAAAAAAAAAAAAAAAAAGGTGGGGTGGGGGAGGGGGAAAAGGGGAAGAAATACTTCTGTTTAAAAAAAAAAAAAAAGAAAGCTAAACTCCAAACAGACAGAAACACCCAGCAAAACCAATAGTCCATGCTTAGTGTAGTAGTGGAAGTGAAACTGGTACTTGCCATGCAGTGAAGAGTTGGTTACTGGGCAGCTTCGCACTGTCACACTGCAACACTGCATCCACAGGCAGCCTTTCCTAAGAAATGCTGTGAGGCTCCTTAATATTTTGCAGGAGACTGCAAAGTACATGTCAATTTTTATGGAAAGGCCTAACTGTGCATCATGAAAAGTATCATTTGAGAAGAAAGGGTAGAGATTTAACACAAGAATTCATTCTTTCCTCTACTTTTGCATATTCTTAAGGCATGCTGTTTCCATCAGTGTCATAGTTTTTGTGTCTCATGCTCAATGCTAATGCTGTTAAAGTGGCTTGTGTTAACTTTGATAGTTAAAGTGCAGTTTTGCTCTGAAAAACATTCATGGGATGTCTCATTTCTGTGCTTTCTAAATTGGTTGTCAAGTTAGCAGTGTGACATCTTTTAGACTTTTTCTTGTTTTTTTCTTTCTGACAGTCTACTCTTCAAGCAGAGCCTAGCAATAAAACTGAGTCTTTGGGAAATAAAGACATTTGTCTGCTGGTTAATACGCATTTCTGTTGAAACATTTGCATCTGTGTTGCTTTACATTAGCTCTGTGTCTATGAAAACCTAGCAAGTGACGGTGTGGCTGTGGGGAGAGGAACCATATAAAACTTACAGTGCAGTAGAGCAGTGAGCACAGGAAGCAGGGTAGCTGAAAGTCATTCAAAATACTCTTCAGGCAACCTCAACATCAGCCTCATTTTCATTTCCCTATTGCCCCAGGGATTGCTCTGACAGGCATGGTAGGATGCAAGCGATAAGGTCACTGGCATTGCCTGCAGACCAGTGCTGCCCAGTGAGAATGCCCATGCTGGAGATTTGGTTTTGCAGGGAGGAAGAGGTGTTTGGTTTATATTCTGTCATTCAGTATTGGATTTAACACTACAAGAAACAGGTACACCTCTCCTTGACTTTGTCAGGAGTTGCATCTGTTTCACAATAGAGCAGAATCTGGCACCTAAGCCTTTCTGGTCTCCTTTCACTTGCATGAATAATTGTTATGTAGGTATTCCCATTTTTGGAGTTGTTCCCAGTGTGTGCATTCTTTTCTGTTTATTATTTGCCAGCTTAGGAAGAGAGGCCTTACACTTATTTTGTGGGGACATTTTTGACACTACGAGGGAAAAATGCAACGTGTATGGTGTGCTTGCTTTCAGGTTGTTTCTGTATGGCTCATTAAAGTTGAGAAAGCAGAGCTGTGCATTAAGCAATACAAATTGAAAAACACTGCAGAAATGCAAGCACTAGTTTAATTGGCAGGTTTTATACAGGCATTTCTGCGTGTCTCTTGATTGCATCATGCTATTTAAGGAGCAGCACCTTCAACCTATGGAAGTGCAAATTGCTTCCTGCCTGAAATGTCACTACTGGTAGCATACAAATGTGTATGTATATGTATATATGGAAGTAGTACAGGATCACACTTTTTGCCTATAAATCATAATTCAAAATTACCAATTCCCAAAAGTATCGAATCCTCAGCATTAAAAAAGAGTATTGTATAAAAGGTGGTATACTGTAACAATAGCTGTAAGTTAAATTATTCTCAGTTGTTCAGCTCTCCACGTATCTGTGAATGGCTGTTCCATTTGTATTTCTACTAGTAAACTGTTGCTGGTGTTATACACTAGGGAACCTGTTTCTGATATTTCTGTTCAGATATCTCTTCACAAAACAAATTATTTAGATGCCATTTTGTGAGTTTCAGTGCAATTTCAAATCCAAGTTCGGGTCTGGTTCATAACTGATGGATTGGTTATGCTTCATTGATTAAGGATACACTGATAATAAGCACCTGATTCCTGAACTAACAAAGCAGAATGTTCAGCACTTCTTAGAATCGGGTCTTTGAGGATGGAATAAAAAACTTTTCATCATCTAGAGTTTAGTCCTAAATCTTAAGGTGCTACCTCCTACAGTTCTAAGACATCTTGAAGAGGTCGAAATAGCAGAAGTGTCTGTGGTAGCACACCTGTCATCCTTAGTCTCTGTCTGAATAGGCCTTGCTTCACTTCTCACCTGTGGACAAGACTAATTGTGTTCTGCTTGCATCTCTACTGTGTCTAATAAATGACTTTTTAGTAATTCCATTTAATGTTGGCTGCAGGGAATAGATGAAGGCCCGGAGGGACTCAAACTGATCTCTGACATTATTCGAGAGAAGATGGGAATAGACATCAGTGTGCTGATGGGAGCTAACATTGCCAATGAGGTGGCAGCAGAGAAATTCTGTGAAACCACAATAGGTACTGTTCCAAGTTTTAAGAATATTTAAAACATGCACCTGTCATCACAGGTGCACACCAAATAGCTCAAATTTTGCTGGTTTTGATGTGAGCTGACTGTTACCAGAAGCTGTTGGTTGAATTTCCTAGAACATTTATACTTCCAAAAGTACTAGGACAGTACTGGGAATAGAGGGAGATAGAAGAGCACAATTTTACCTATTCCTACTAGCGTTATGACCTTAGCATGTGAAATACAAGCATGCTTTTTGTCACCCTTCATATAACAAATTGGTTCATTTTATTACTGTGTTTTAAGATTTTTCTTGAGTCCGAATGGCTTTACATGGATAAACAATTATAAATTCTGTACTCGAGCTCAGGTGCTAGGGTCAAAGATGGTACCTTCATGCATGTTTGTTTTTGTTTGACTTTTTTGTTTGTTTTTTAAAAGTATCTTGTTTTAATTTCTCAAAATACTTTGTTCCCACAAGAACTAGAAATTGTTTTAGTACTGTGTTGATGTCTGCACACCTTTGCAGCATGAGGATGTGTCTAGTCTTGTATTTTACAGTTTCTAGAAAGGCATGTGTGTGTGAATATGCATACAGGTACTCACTCATACTTTATAGCACAGAGTTCATATTATGGTTTCTTTCAATGTTAATTTTTACAGTTTTGTGCACTGCTAACTTTGTAACATCTCATTCACAGCTTCTGCATTGAACTTAATTTTGAATGGTAGAATAACATCTTTAGATGTTTAGAAACAATTGTCAGGGACAGCATGCTTGATTAATACAGCAGCTTTGACATACCTTTATCAGTAGGTTTTTTTCTGGAATGCAGACTTTGAAATAATTGGTAGAATTGTTGCTAACACATTCCTAATTCATCTCTGTTTTATTATTAGCTGGTTTTTTTAAAGACATTGATCAAAAAATGGACACTGTATAGAGAATTCGTGGACTTGTTATTTAGAACCTGGTCTTTTAGGCATTTTGGCTTGCACAGGAAAGGCTAAATATCATACAAATAAATTATTCATTTTTTTAGCTTTCCTTTTGCTCTCTCAATAGGCTGCAAAGTCTTGGAAAATGGCCTTCTCTTCAAAGAACTCCTGCAGACTCCAAACTTCCGAATAACTGTAGTAGATGATGCAGATACAGTTGAGCTGTGTGGTGCTCTGAAGGTAAGAGCTGCAGGTGATACACAGATAAAATAGTGTTCCCTGTAGAAAAAAAAGAGGGTATTTCAATTAAAAAAATAAGTTCACTGTATTTTATATAATGTGTAAAACTGCCACATAACATTTCCAGAAGAACCAGATGGGAAATGAGGGAGCAGCATTTTTTGAGAGCTGGCTTTTAGAACTGTGTCTCACCATCTGCCAGGTTCTCTTTCTACATCTTCCATTTAACTAACACACAGTCATGAAGCAAGTATTGATTTCATCTAGCTGGCTGATATATTTCTAAATCTGTTTTAGTTCCTTTTTTCTTTTCGCAACAGTGTGTTCACCAAAAGAAAGGGAGAAAGAAGTTTGCATTAATGCTTCATATCTGTTGACAAAACTATCCCCCTCTTCATTGACTGAAGCAATGAGAACACCCATGTTTTATATTTTGTGGACATGTACTACATATGGTTTGTGTGGATAACCACATACAGAAATGACTTGAATAGGAGAAAAGTTACTTTGGACAGTTACTCATCCATTTTTATTTTTTTTCATAAGAAAATTGATGCTGACAGGAAGCAAAGGCTAACTTAAACATTGTATAATGGCTATTTTTTCAGGTTAATTTACAGGCCATTTGTGAAGGGGAGGCATTAGTTTTTTGGCACCCTAGTAAACAGCACCATAGTTCGCATTATCTGATACCTATCCTGAGTCATTTCCGATGAGTGTAGTGGTTTAATAATCAATTTGGCTTACTTATTTATTTTTTGGTTTTTTTGGATAATTATTTTGTCTGCCTTTGGTTTTGCTGTTGAAATTTTGTGTGAACTAAATTAATTGGCTTGCAAAGCTACCACACCAAGCAATGATATCTTAAGCTAGGGAATTCTGATTCCTATTTAGTGAAAGAAGATTGATAGCTATAATAGCATATATTTTGGCATATTAATTTCCTTAAGTTCATCTTGACAGCTGTCATACTGGAAGGCCTGAGAAAGAGGAGGTTATGGGTCTGTGCACGGATGGGATGAGGTGTTTTGAGGTAACATACTTTGGAGTTACTGTACAGATAGCAATTTCTTGAGATTATGGAGCTTGTAATTCGGCTCCACAGCCGTTGCTTTAAAATGCTGTGTTGATGTGGGAGGTTAGCAGAACAAAAATCCCTGTGTGTAGACCCTTGAAAAAGTTTTGCAGATTTATTTTTCTTTGAAATCTGCTCAGCAGGATGTTTTCTGACTAGCTTAAATTCTTGTCTGATAGAGGAGTTCTGCCCCAGGAAATTTTATTCAGACAAATCTTGTGAAAGGGCATTAGAGATGAGCATGCCCATCGAACTGGGCAGGTAGTCAGCAGACACTCAAAACTCCACTGTAAAGGTCTAAGTCAGGTAAGATACCAATATTTCTTTGGAATTGCAGTAGAATTTAAATAGATTGTTGCTCTTGACCTGGAAAGATACGAAGGTGAAACTTCTGGGGGATTTTTTGACCTTGCTTTATTGCTCTCTTCTGCCTCATCATTCATCATGCATCCTGCAGATTAACTGTCTAGTTGTATTTTTAAAAAGATGTTTGTATTCTGTGTACTCTAGTAATTTCATATTGATTGTGGTATATTTTGTTAATTGAGTTGAGATTTCCAAAAATTGTGTGGTATAAGGTCTAAACAAAAAGGGAATTAAGGATAGATTAACTGGTTTTAAAATACTGTGAATATCTCGCAAAACTGGTATAAAGTGGCATAGATCTGTCATTCTAGTATAGATGATGTTTTTAAACATATAACTCTGCCTAAATCTAAAAGAAAATATTAACAAAATTGTATTTTTAAAGTAATTTTACATTTTAAACCCTTTCTAGTTAATCCTAAATCTTGTGCTGGCAGCATGTAAATAATGTCCTGAGCTGTTTTACGTTCAAAGATTGCAAAATTTTATTAATGCATTGGGAGCATGTCTGGCCCTGAAAGAAAATAAAAAAGCTAAAATTAAACCTATGGATAAGGTTTTATTGCCGTAGTGCAAAGCAAAATGCAAAACTCAGATGTAAATAGTGGTTTTTTTCTTAGAAGCTGTACATATTTTCTAATAGGAGAATTGTTTGCTAAGGGTATCAACCAGAACTTCACTTTCTTATTAAACTGATAGTCTTTGTAATAAAAATTTGAAAACTAGACATATTTTTGTATTTTTTTAGAGTAAAATCTAATGTGTAGCTTCAATCAGCTGACAGTTTGCTAAACTTGGAAATTTACTTCATAAAAAAATAGTAAAAATTAGCCTTGTTTGACTTCCTGAAAGGAGGAAATTGCGATTTCAGAGGATGACAATGTCATGTTGCATGGAGAGACAAGCATAAAAAGAGAGGCTCTGCTTTCTTTCTATAGCAGTGCCAATTCAAAATGTCAGTAGTGACACTGCTAACTATACAACAAGGAGAACAGGGGTAAACAGGCAAACATGTCACTCCAGACTGTGTTTTTGGATGTGGAAATAGTAAAAAACAATTCCTGCATTGGTATTTAAGGGATGAGAAACAGAACTGTACACTATGGAAAACAATATATTCTCCAAGCTTCTGCACTTTTCTGCAATTACCGGCTTAGGAAAAGGAGACTTTCCTGGTATTACTGACATAATGCACTAGCTGTTAAAAGCCTGTACTCTACCTCACTTTCTAAACAGGGAAGATTTTCAGTGTGGGTGGTTGCCTAAGGCTTGGGAAAAATACACAAGGGTAACAAAGAATGCTCTGAGCACAGCTTTCCCTTACAATGATAATTACGGGTTTGAAATTTGTTTTTGGAAGCCTATTTGAGTTCAGACTGTAATATTAGGTAGTGCAGCTGGGTGATCATAAGAGAACATGTGCTTGATTGCTATTTATATATGGATATGTATAGAATATCCACTTCATTTACTGTATTTAGATTTTTGACAATGGGCTGGTGGAGATATAGTGAAGTGCAGAAATCAGTGCCGTGAAAATGCAGTCTTGTGTCAGCTTGGAGGCTGGCTGAATAGAGAGTGGCAGTGACTTTACAAAATCTGATGGTACTGAGGAGGAACAGCTTTCTACCATAACCTGGCTGTTAGAACAAAAAGTGTTTGGCATGTTCTTTGTGAGGATATTTTCTTCTTTTGAGGACTGATGAGCGTTTCACATTTGTCTGTTGACCTTTCCTAAGGGTTGAGGACAGCAAATGACAAAGTTGAAATTCGGGTAGTTGTTTCAAGGTGTCCAGTTGGCTTTACAGGCAACATGACTCAAGGCCACCTGCAAGTACACCTGCCATTTGCCAGACAATGAATGGGCCTTCCTAGGAATTGCTTAAAGGTTATATCACCTAAAAATAGTATGTGCAGCTATGCCCACATATGGAGATGCTGTTGGATACTGATGGATGTGATACTGCAGAGTGGCACAGACCCAAGGTTATCGCCCCAGAGGTGTCCTTAGAGTCCTTAGTGCCTGTGCCAGTGTGGTGTTAGAAGCAGCACAGATGTGAGGCAAGACTGAGCTGGGGTACAAACCTGGCCACGTCCTTGAGAGGCCATCTAAACATTGGTAGCTGCAATCTCAGGGCAAACTGTACCCCAGTTCACCTCACTTACCAGTGCAGCAGTGCCAGGGGTGGCTGAGGAGGAGGATTGAGAATATAACCTCTGGATATGGCAAAACAGCCATGCTCCAGCTGCCTGATGATCAGGGATCTGGAGAGTTAAAAACCCTCAAGTGGGAGCAGCTGAGGACCAAGACAGATGCGAGTTACTGTAGGAAGGAGAGGCAGCAACAGCTGTGATTGCCTTTCAGGTTGCTTCAGGCTCCTCTAAACCTTCCAGCTCCAGCTAAGCCTTAAGTAAAGAAGGAAGAAGTATAGTGATGATTTATTGTTTACGAGGTTATGTAACTCAGCATTGTTACTTGCAAAGTGTGTTTAGGGCAGTCACTATTGGATAGTCGGTCTAGGTACTATAGAATTTGATTGTGAGAGTTTTTTCCTTTTTCCTGAGAATAAGTGGAAATTAAATTCAAGTTCGCCAGGAGCGAGTAAACATTTTATTCTTAACCTCTCTGACAGTCCTGCTGATACTGTCTTTGATTTTTTTGAGTCTTTTCATTTGACCTCTTCTCAGCCATCAGGGGAAGCAGTGAGCTTCTCCAAGTTCATGTGTAAACAGAGGAAAGGCAGGCTGTGCTGAACTGAGACACTGCCTCAAGGAAGGTGAAATAACATTTCTGCTTAGTTCTCTTATTGATCCGTTTAATTATGGAGAAGTAATGGTTGCCTCAGAAATGGCTGCTGAAGCTGTCTTCATGAGCACTCCACAAACATGCTGTACACTGGATATTGGATACTTCTGAGCACTGACTCTGTAGGAGAGCAGTGTGTCAGCAAAGTCTGCAGACTTGTCCTTGTTTTCTTGATCATTTGTGACCTTTCATTTGTGACCTCTTGCATGTTTGCAGCAGATCTTGTGCAAGTAAAGGACACATTGTCTCATTTGTTCTGACACATACTGTGAGCACTGCCTGGCATCAGCATTTCTTTTCTGGAGTATAGCTTTGCTATCCCTGTGATAAAATAATTAAATCTGTTCCTTGCTTATGTTCTAGAATAACTAGGACTAGGACTAACACCAGCTTCAGGATACCAGAACAGCTCATCTGTTAGGGCAAAGTATTTTAGTAGTTTAAAACCATATGCAATACAAAACCACTGTGCATCATGATTACAGGATGTGTGCTTTCATGTAAAAAGCTGTTAATGCCAGAATAGGGGAGGTGTGTTTGCTTAAGCGTGTAGTGATTTTTGAGAGCTCTGAATGCCTCAGGCCAAGAGGAACATTGTCTTGCCATCCTTTTGGGGTTATAGTGACAGTATCTTTGAACCTTTGGAACATGTTTGTCAGCGGGCACTTGCTTATTGGGCTCTCTGACTCCTGTGTATGCATGCAAATACAATCAGTTTCTAATCTCATGGAAGTGTGGACTCCCTCCTCTTGCACAAATACATACCCACTGCATTTGCAGGAATTCTTGTAACTTCATGTTGTGGTTTAATCCCAGCTGGCAACTACGTAGTGCATGGCTGCTCACTCACTAACCCCCTACCCATCAGGGATGGGAAGGAGAGAAAGTGGAAAAAAAGTAAACCTCATGGGTTGAAATACGAACAGTTCAATAATTGAAATAAATGAAAATACAATAACAAGAACAGCAGTAGTGATTGTAATTGTAATGAAGGACAGAGTGAAAACCCAAGAAGAACAAGTGATGCACACTACAGGTGCTCACCCACTGACCAATGCCCAACCTGTCCCCAAGCAGAGATTGATTGCTCCCAGCCAATTGCCTCCAGTTTATATACTGGGCATGGCATTCCATGGTATGGAGTATCCCTTTGGCCAGTTCAAATCAGCCGTCCTGGCTGTGTTGCCCTCTCCCCAGACTTGTGTTTACCTCCTCACTGGCAGAGCATGAGACACTAAAAAGTTCCTTTCATAAAGTAAGCACTACTTAGCAAACAACCAAGACATCAATGTATTATCAACATTATTCTCATACTGAACTCAAACCACAGCACTATATCAGCTGCTAAGAAGGAAGTTAACTGAAACCAGGACGCTTCAGGTGTAGTCTTAGTCACTGGCAGCAGTCAAAATCAACCATATGAGATACAGAAAGATGTTTTTGCCAGGTCAGTCACCCTTCTTGCCTCGGGTACTTCTCAGGGGATCACAATAGTGATAGTGCCACTAGGCTCTTGTGTGTCAATTTGTGTTTTTCTTGTGCATCTTCCTGAAACAAACTAAGCTTAGTGCCTAGAGCCAGAGATTTCAAGTAACAAACTGTCTGTTTTGGTCTTGTTTGGGACTGAAGGATAACTCAGTTGTAAGTTTTGTGAGATTTTTTGGTCATTGTTGTTTTTAAAGGGGTGGCTCATCTTTGAGCAATGTATAACTTTCAATGTGGTATCATTAGTTCTC
The DNA here is from genome assembly GCA_016584745.2 of Phylloscopus trochilus trochilus. Taxonomy (NCBI): domain Eukaryota; kingdom Metazoa; phylum Chordata; class Aves; order Passeriformes; family Phylloscopidae; genus Phylloscopus; species Phylloscopus trochilus. Next base: position 41,562,262 of record WQNJ02000546.1, read on the forward strand.
TACAGTATATTAGGCATGAGACAGTTGTCAAGAGATTCTTCAAGGATTTAAATAAAACCAGATGGTAAACCTTGTAAATTAATAGTTGTGGCCTGAGGGATATGTGTACCAGGATATAACAGTCTCCTGGGCATGGGGGTGTGCTCTAGAGCATAATCTGTTGTCTTGTTTCTTCATTATTTGCAAACTGTGTAAGAGCATACAATGGGAGCATTGTACAAACAAGGAGCTCAGTGTTTTAAAGTTGGACTTACAACTACCCTTGTTCCCTAGCCCATTTCCTCAGAAGTAAATAGTCTTGGTATGACTTACTTAAAAGCGTATTTCTGTTGCTCCAAAGACAGACACTGCAGAAGGTACAAGCAGACAACGAAATACTATAGGCCAAATTGTACTGTAAGGTATGATTAAGTAGACTACTTCAAAGTGGAAAGTCAGGCAGACAAAGCTGGAGGGAAGGGGAAGCTTTAGTATGGGAGTGTTCAAAAAGTATATGGAAAAAGCTCAAAGGCTGCTCAGTTGTGTTTGTGTTTTTAGCTAAGTGCTAAATACTTACAGACTTTACATAGATTGTAAAATCCATTTGAATGGGTTATCTCATCTGAAAATTTCTTAAATATCTGTTTGACTTCCTCTTGCTTTGGCATCAAATGAAAGAATATTAGAGGTTGCTCTGCAAGAGGTATCTTCTGATGAAGATTTACCTTGACTGAATCACCACAGCCAAGATCTAAGCCAAGATGATTTGAATGACCAAATTTTAATGTTGACCGTCTTGGGCTGCTTCAGGTCTAATGTTGGGATATTGCGGGAAACTCCCTTTCAGGAGTCCCCGATTGGTGGTGATCTTTTTCCTCCAAAACCCCAGTACCAAGGTTAAGAAGATAAATGAGACTCACAGCTTTAGGTTCTCAGAGCTGTTTATTCTATTTCTTATCTCAAGTTCTGCACACCGCCGAAACCTGGCTTAACGTGCCAGAAACACAGTGAAAAAACCTCCCTGGACAGAAGATTCCAAGGTCCTTAAGGGTTTCTAGTCCAATTGACTCCTAAAACGTGCTATGTTTATTGTTCTGTGCCAGTAATCACTACCTATTCTAAACACGCAATCTCTGTGTCAAATCCATTCTACCAATGTCTCTGTGCCACTGTCACAGCAGAAAATGGAGCAGGAGAAGAAGATAAGACACCGCCCAAAATTCTCTATCTTGCTCTCATCTGTCTCCATACTAAAAGCCCAAAACTACAAATTTTCACCCTGTGACATACTAAACAACTATTTATTTCAAACCTTCGTTGCTTTCCACTCATCTCTAAGTTTTAGAAGTTTTTCCCATGGACTAAAGTAAAAAGCAGTGCTTTCCTGGGGTTCCAGCCAGGGTCTTGGACTCCCCAGGGCACGAGGAGTTTTCCATGTGCCCTGGACTTCAACAGGATATCTGTCTCCAACTTTTAGGGTCACCTTTAGACCTCAGCTAGCTGTTCAAAAAACAATGACTGATCCTCTGGCCTCATTTGATTCAGAGTCACTTAGCTCTGCAGCTGCCTGGCATTTGTGTTTCTTACAGTCCAAACCCAAACCAGCTATTAATCAGCTGGGTGTTTTCAGTAACATCTTCTGATTGTTGTTCTTTCCTCATCATCAGTTAAAGTTGATTTTTTTAATTTTATTTTTTTCCCTGCATCAGGTGCTACATTAGGAGTCATAATGTTGGTTTTCCTGTGCTTTCTCTTGAGGTCACTACTGCTGCTGTTGCATGCAGGGAGATATTAACGTTCATTACTTCCTTGTTTGCTTTATCAATGTCAGAATGCCATCTTTTTTTTAGAGGGTTTTGGTAGGGTTTGTTGTTTTAGATGGATTTCTTTAGTGGGGGTAGTGGAACCGTGGCTAGTGTCTGCTCTGACTCCCAAGCCAGAAAAAAGTTTTTATAGTCACTTCACTCAAATATGTCTCATCAAATGTCTGTGTTCTGTAACCAAAGCAAGGGGCCATATAGCTGAATGTTAACAGCACACTCTTTGTAGAAGGCTGTCACCAGGTCTAAGGAAAAAGCAAACACTTTTTCTGCTGAGGAAGGTTTTCCTGTGTCATGAACCTTTTGGGAATCCTTTTTTAACTAATATGGGTATAGAAACTGCATACTTAAAAGGGCTGTATACTATTGGCTTGGCTGAATTTGGTCCCTTAGCATGTCGTCATAGAAGTCAGTAAATGCTTTTTAGCTGTTGCAGTACTATTGCTTTAATTAATCATAACGAAAATCTGCATAAAAGGACTGTAGGATGTCAGTCTAACTTCACCCCTACCTGAGGGCAGGAGTAGCTCCATCTAGCTAAAACCTTGTTTGGATGTAGTGCAACCTGATGTTCTTAAAGATGATCAATAATAATAACTCCACAGCCTCAGGGGCAACTTGTGTCAGAGCTTTAACTATGCTTTTATCCTTGGAAATATAAGACTTGCTATATATATATTTTATTTTTTTTTTAAGTTACCCCATAGACATCAAAATCCTCAAACCAAAATAACCCAAACTAACAACCTAATCTTTCAGCAGTAAAGTGTTTGCAGTTCTTCAGGACATCTGTGAGCAGTAATTGAGTCATTTCCCATTTCTCTTCCTATTAGAATGTAGTAGCAGTAGGAGCTGGTTTCTGTGATGGCCTTTGCTACGGTGACAATACCAAAGCTGCTGTTATTCGCCTTGGCCTAATGGAGATGATTGCCTTTGCCAAAGTTTTTTGCAAAGGACAGGTTTCTACTGCCACTTTCCTGGAGAGCTGTGGCATTGCTGATCTCATCACAACGTGTTATGGTGGCCGGAATCGACGTATAGCAGAAGCATTCGTTAAAACTGGAAAGGTACCTTATTCACTGGGTGAAATCTGTCCTTATAAGTACTGCCACTCCTCGTTTGCTGGAGTAATTAGTAGAGTTACCTGAGTCATGGTAGCTCACTGAGTGGGCACCCTTTCCTCTTGTTTTTTGAGTCTGTTGGCTAGAATGCATGTAAAAGTATTAAAAGGTGTGGGGGGGTGATAATTAAAAAAAAAAAAGCTCAAGAGATAAGACTTGTGACATGCAAATTTAAGAATACTTACAAGAACATATGAGAATATTCTATCTGCTCACTCAAGATCACTTTTGAAAAAGAAAAAAATTCTCAGTAACTTTTAGGGTTTTTTCATCCAGATGATGTTGTCAGGCTTGTGAAATTCTATCATAGCTCTCCTTTGCTTTCTTTTTTTTCCCTCTGTTGCTTAGTCTGTTGAAGAATTAGAGAAAGAAATGTTGAATGGTCAGAAACTGCAAGGACCACAGACTTCTGCAGAAGTGTATCGCATCCTGAAGCAGAAAGGAATGCTGGACAAGTGAGTAAGGACAGATAAAACAACTTCCACATACCCCTTTTTTATCTCCATAATTCTTTCTGCATACTTGGTTTTGATATCTTCATAAAAATAATAGCCAAAAAGAAAATACTGTAATAACAGTAGATTAGAAGTTAAAATCAGAGAGAGACGTGAATAGAACCTCAAAGTAACTGGTGTAGGTAGAGCTATTAGTGTGACATTAAATTTGTGAATGTCCTTCTGTTTGCAGAGTTTATTGTTGCCTTCTGCTACTACAGAAAAGCACAGCAAGTGTTTTAATATGTGAAAAGAAAAAAGGCATGAAAGTAGAAGTAGAGCTTCCTAAAGAGACTGTGAAAAGTTGCTACATCTCATTTCATTGTAGGAAATTCATTACTTACCTCCAAGGAGAGGAGCTTGGTGATCATCTGAATAGAGTGACTGTCTCCACCACATGGATTCTAGCTTAGATACTGCAGTTCTCCTTCTTAATGTGACTTCCAGTTTGCTGTAGGTTAAAACCTCCCATTTGCCTCTGTAGGTCAGGGAGTGGGTTTTTTGTGGTATGAAATTAAGTAGATTGTCCTGGCTTGGTTCACTTGTATTCAAGTCAGAACACGAATGATTCCTGTAGCCACACACACAGTTGCCTCCTTATGAGATTAAGGGATGTATTTATCTGTTTCTGTTTGTAAAAGAAGAAAAATCAGAAATTAAAAAACTGCCAGTCAAAAGACTAAGCCTTGTTACTTTTTTTACTAAAGTATTTTTTAAGTCTCATTTCAGTGGATCAGCTGCATTAAATGATTAATGCTTTAATATTATCTTTGGATGTAAGGTACCTAAGTCTGTCTCCTCAGTGTACAGTAATTAAGCTAACTGCAGAAAAAAAATAATTAAAATGTTGGCTTTGTTCTTTCCTGTACGTGATTCCCTAAACGAAACAGGATGCTGTGTTTGAGGGTTGTTTTGTATCCTGTTCTATCTTACAAGAAATTGAGTGCATTATAGATGATTTTGAGTTGTGTTTTTAATAAAAGACATGAAAACAGTGTTGCTAATTTCCTTTTGGTATGCCAACATATATGTGTCAGTTCTTCATAAAAGGTCTTATTCAACAAGAATTTTGAAAGCAAGTTTAAAACATAAAACACAGTGGAGCAGCCATGGTTTCAAAGTGAAGAGGTAAGAGTCTCGTAAGGGTAGAATTTTATAGTCTGGTCCTGCAAAACTATTCCAAAGGCTATGTAGAAGTGTGCAAAAGGCAAAGTTCAGAAGAGCCTTGGTAGCAGGGTTGATGCCTATTGATACTCATGGTGCAATTACTTTTTTCAGCAGTTGTAGTCCTTGCTGTCTTGATGTGCTCAGGCCTAAGATGCATTTGGAGTTTGCTGGCCCTGAGCCCGCAGTCAGCCTTGGTACAGGTTTCTCCATACGAAGTGTGGCAGACCTGTGCACAGTAATGTTCTCTGGGATAAGCAGCAGGACTTAGGTTGTGGTTTGTAGTAGTGGTGCTTCTTCAGTGAGAAGTAACTGCCAGTACTGTACCTAAACCTGTGAGAAACCTGCTTTTGCTTCAGAAGGTTCACCTGTTTTGTGGCCACCTCTCACGTAGGCCTAGCAAATTTTATTAGTGCCTCCATGTGAGCTTTAGTGGTAACAGCAGATGTAGCCCTTCCTTAGCCCAGTACATCATACAAAGTGAGTGATAAGTGAGGTTTGTTAAGGAGTGCAGAAGTCCTGGTGTAATTTTTTTTCTGCAGATTTCCTAGGAGGAGTTTTGCAATCTGAGCAGTTGAGCACAGCACTGGAGGGAGTAGCTATGTGACTGTGTGATAATGTTTTTTCCACCAATGAAGTAGAAACAAAACTCGAGTCGGTCTAGTTGGGAGCGGTGTGCTGATAGCAGAGTTACTGCAATGTAATATGTGACAGCAGAATGTGTAGGCTGTCATATATGGTGGTGCTCAGTACTGCTCAGCACTGAAATGTGCGTTACAGATAAAGCTTTAGAGTGACTGGTGGGACACCTTTCCTAAGGAGGAAGTCCTAGCCCAGATGTATTCTGGATCACTCAGAAATTAACTATTTTACCATCTCCTTATTTTTTATTTCCATTGATCAAAATTCATCAATATAAAAGGCCATACTGAGGTGGCATATATACTTGGTGAACGGATCAACCCCTAAAATTCACCAGTCTTTATATGAAAATTGAACTTGTCTGGCTGTTACTGGCTGGGATGGACAGAAAGCAAACACAAATTTCTGTAAAGCATCTTGGCTTTAACAAACCTTCAGATTATCAGAGAAGCCTGAATAATTTGGAGGTTGTTGGAGATGTGGCCAATCTACAAAAAAACCAAACCAAAACAAAACCAAAAACAAAACAAAACAACAACAAAAAAAGTTGATGTGGAATTTTGTATTTCAAAATCCAGGTTTGATTTTGGATTCTTACTAAAAACTTGACTTTCAATGTCTTCTTGGGTCTTTTTTAGTCATATTCTCTACTATCAAGTTATTGCTCAGAAGTACTGCATAACGGATGTGCCAGTCATCCTTTTTAACCACAGATGGGTACTGCTGTAAGAACAGCCAGGAAAAAATGTTTTTAATTTATTTTTTAGATCCCTTTATGGTTGTGCCATACATAATGAATGTCTCAGGCTCCATTATAGCTAGCTAGGCTTCTGAGAGTCACTGTATTTCAGAGATGCATGCAGGTTCTGTAGTTATGCCCTGCTTTTCAGCCCAGCATTTGTGCCTGACAAATAGAAAAAAAAAAATTTCCACCTCTTCCTTTTCCCCCTCCCTCTCTTCACCCCTTTTTATTTCTTTAATTTAAGAAAATGCTACAGTGGAAATTCACAGTGTGTTCACTTTCCCCACCGTCTTTCCTCAGGTTTCCACTCTTCACGGCTGTGTATCAAATCTGCTATGAAGGGAGACCTGTTAAAGAGATAATATCCTGCCTTCAAAGTCATCCAGAGCACAAGTAAAATCCATCAGGCTGTTGTACTCACGCAGCTTTCTGCCTTTCAAATTCATGTCTGGGTTCAAGTGGATGTAGCTGTCATTAAGCTTTGTTCAAAGCTGCTCTTAGGCAACAGGAACAACACGAATGTCTCTGAGCGGGTACCGGTGTTTGTTACCCAGCCTGGTTTGGCACAGCATGCGGTGTTGGCTTGGTGATTGTCCTTTTATTGGCTCAAATGCAACTCTTTTGAGATACACAATGCAAAAGTTGCACTACATGCCTGGTATATATACACAAGTGTACTTTGAGTTTGCTCCTGCACCATAAAACACAATGCTTTGTTGTCTCTTATTAAAGCCTAGTCTAAAATCTGCTGGACACTGTGGGACGAATCCCAGTGGTTTTGAGCAGAGACTGAATCAAGCCTGTAACCTTGAAATATTAGGAATCTATCTGATAGAACTTTGTTTTATTCTGTATACACAATTAAATGTTAACATTTTGCATGCTTATGACTATATTAATTTAAGCAATGTTAATGCAAAACAAGTTGTAGCAGTTATTCAGGGGGCTACAGGGATATTTCAATGAAATATCTAGTGAAGAATATTTTGATTTTTGAAAGTCATTGAAATTGTCAGGCTGCTTTGAAACCAATTTCTAAGTGAATTTAAAGTTTTTAATTACGCTGTTTTAAAGGGAATATTCTAGAGGGGGATCATTGCCTCCCCTTCTGTTTTTTAATCCTTGCATTTTTGTATTTTACCATTTCTCCCTTACTGTTCCTTGGTGTCAGGCTCTTCTGGAATCCCATTCCCCAAAGCGAGCCAGAGGTGTTGACCTGGGGGTTCTGAACACTAGAGCCTACAGTTAATTTTATTGTTTTACCTATGGTTGTCCTTCACTGGTATTGTTGGTTGGGTGGTGAAGAATACCCTTGGGTACCCACTGCTCCAAGTTGTTCTGCTGTGTTTTTAGCTTATCTGCAGTGTTGGGCTCCACACAACACTCCAAGGAATGTCAGGGGAATTCCCTGGTACGACACACGCTGGTGTCATCAGAAGGGTGTGTGTGCCAGTACAATGACTGCATCCGTGTCAGTGCCTGCCAGTGACTGGCATGTCCACTGGGCTGTAGTCCTGATCCAGCCTTCCCAGTTCTGGAGTTACTCTTTCACTGGAAAAAACTTTTATGGGTGCTGAATCAAATCCTTTATAACTAATTTCGCAGAAAGCTTCTCAACTGCGTCAATCTCTTGTATTCCCCAGGGATCTCAACTAGGTTTTTTTCAGGAACCTTTGTTTTATCAGGGAGGTTAATTTCATTTGTTATTGGAAAAATTGTGATTTTATGGAGTTTAAGGTGGGGGGGAGGTTGGTTTGGTTGGTCTTTTTGGATTTTATTTTTTTAAGATTGATGCAAAAGAAGATAGATAAGTAAAATCTGTTTTGATTTTCTTGTAAACTGAAGTGTGAGGGGGCTTTTTTGTGAAATATATGCTAGGTACATTAAGAGTGTACTCCTTCCAAATGGGAGACAAGGGGCTGGCATTAGAATTTATGGAGCAAGACTGCCCATCTGCTCTGAATATCCAAGCCTAACATTTCTGCAGCATCAGAACTGCTGTTCACTGTTCTCAGTGGTGGTTTTAGACCAGAAATCATGAGCACACACCCATCCTGAAACTTTGGGTTGTCATTCAAAATTTGCTAAAACAAAGAGGATGCCTGGGAATAATTGTCAGATAGCCTGGATTAATCTGAAATAGGGAAGCTTTGGGGCAGCTTTGTGTAGACAGAAAGACCATTCCGGTCAGGGGTACCATTTTTTGTGCTCCTGTATTGTTTTGCATTAATATTTGGAAGATCTCATGAATGTCCTTAGATATTCAATGATGTGAAAAGTTATTTTGCCTTACTTCTGATTTAGTGCTAAATATAAGAGATGGCTGGAGGTTAAGTGACATCAGACATCTGTGGCGGTTGGGAACATCACTGGTAGAGCTGACTTGGAGCAAGCACTCTGCTTGGAAGTTTAAGAGGATGTTTTGAGGTTGGAAGCACTGTTATGCTAACGCACACATGGAGCATACACTCCTCATTACTGCATAACTTTCAGTGTGTTTGCTTATGCTTTGTTTTGTTCTGTTTTTTTTTAATACCAAATTGGTGGCTTTTCCTTCGTATGTGTACATATACATTATATATATCAACTTTCTTTTTTTACATGCAGTATGTAGGACAGTAGCATTTTGTAAGATACATAAAGGGCTATATGAGCTAAATGTGGTAAATTAATATATATTTTTAAATTATTTCTTTATTATTCCAATACTTCTTCTAGCACTGAAACTTCCAAATCTTAATTGTTCTTGTTTTGTAGAGAAGCCTGTATTCTAAGGCAAATCCAGAGAAAAGGTTTTTATGGAATTCTTTCTTCCAGTCTGTTACGATATTCTCTTTTTTTCAGACAAAAAGTGAGGTTTCAGTAACTAAAGTAACTAAAATAATTTCTTTAAATTTCTATTGATAGTTCAGTGTTTGCATTTGCTTTTCAGTGCTGGAGAACACTCAGCTTGGCACTAAGTATTTTTCTCCCACTAATATTTACTGCTCATTAAAAGACTGTGACATGGCACTGGAACTGAATGATTAGAAGCCTGCTCTGCAGACACTCTGTTTTGCCTAGTACTGGGATAGTCTTACTGAAAACATTAACCCCTGTGTAAGGGGGTCATAAATTTGTAACTAATTCTTGATTTATGAATTCCAATTGCTAAGCTAGCATTACATTCTAATGATACTTACTCAACTTGCCCTTGTCATATGTACTGATTTTGTTTAGAGATGTTGAATGTATAATTGTTTTGAAGAGTTAGTACAAATAAACATTTTTGTCTTGGGAATCACTTTGGTTTCTGTTGTGTCCTTTCACAAGGCTTGCAATTGATATTTTATTCACTTGATGGAATGTAGTTTTTTCTGCTTATGGTACGTAATGATAGCAGACACAAGGTTGCCATGGAAGAACATAAATTCTAAAAAGAGCTATTTGGCATCGAGATGTCAGCATTTTCTGTCTTTCCATACAGTTGTGGTGCCTTTGACCTCTGCCAACAGGTTCTTGTCTTCAGTTCTTTCAATTGCTGTAGGAGCCACTGGAGGGCACTGGTCGATAAGTGGCTGATTCCACCCGCTCTGGAGTTACTCTTCCAACCAGTTCTGAGCTTCCCGGGGTTCCTGTATGACTGCACCTGTCTTACAGTGTGTTCCTTGTATTTAGAAGATGGTTATAGTTCAGTACCAGATGCATGTGTTGTAGATCCACTGGAACTGAGGGAAGGAGCTTGGTATAAAATGCTCAACATATTATAACCTCCACCCAAGGCATTGCCTTGCCTGTCATCTAAGACCCTCCCAAGTACAGGACAGCTGCCTCTGCCTCAGCTGTTGGACAATATGGTCAGTGAGATCTTTCAGTATCACTGGGGTTCCTGTACTGTGTACCCAACGTTGGTTTCTGTTGGATGTTGAAGCTGAAAGACTTTGAGAAGTAACAAGAGCACGTTGTGCTCAGTTTTGTCAGTTGTATATCAGTCAAAGGGATGGGAGGTGTCACAAGTGTTTATCCAGGGAAAGAAAGCTCTGCTCCTTAGTGTGGAACATCATACTGTAAAACAAGTATGGTTTTCTTGGTGCAGAATAATGCATTGTCTACTGAAAGCCTCAGACCAGCTAATAAAATGAGAGCAATGTCCTAATCCATCATTTACACATAGGGATACTGAGAGGTGTAAAGATGGTTGCCCAGCAAATCTGTGTCTGGATGCATTTTATTCCTAATTTTAAGATGCAATTTTAGCCATTAGGTAATTTCTTGTGGTACTTTAATCTCAAAATTATATTTATTTTAAGAGTGCAGGAAACCACCCAATAGAATAAATATGTAAGTCTCTCAGACATACCATCCAAAAGGGCTTAAATTCTAATTAGCCCGAGTCAGCAGCAAAGTAAAAACCATCACAAGAGAATTAGGATGGACACCATTGTTCTATGTATCTTCTGAAGGGGTGGTGCTTTCTCACTAAATCAGTGCAAGCAGGCTGGGTGTCTCTCCTTGTCTGACTGCAAGTAACAGCCAGGCTGTCAAAAAACGTGGCAGACAAGAAGTCAGTGTCCAGTCGCCTTTGCTGATGGTTCTTCATAATGCTCCCAACCTGGACTTCGTTGTAAGCCTGGAGTCATATGAACGAATTACATAGATTTCACAGCAGTGAAATTGGGTAATGCTGAAATAAAATGTCCTGGAACACATGGCACATCATATTATTAGAAAGTGTAGAACTATTTATTTTCTGCCTGTCTCCTGGCTGCATGGATTTTTCTCCTGTGATTTGCCATGAGCTGATAGAAATCTGAGCACTAAAAGGTAACAATTCCATTTTGAATAATGGATGAGAAGAGCATCTGCCTTCAATCCCAACATGTGCAAAGGAGAGGTGTTTGACATTCAGGTTAAATGAAACATAGTTCTCTCTCTGTTCTAACCAGATTTTAGATCTCTGCTTTGGGTAAGGACTTGGAGATATTCTTGATCTGTCAGTCTAATCCCGCTCTTACTGAAAACAATGGCAGAACTAGATTTGAAGAGAATAGGGTGACACCCAGCATAATGGTATCTCTGACAGAGTTCCCCATTGTCTAAATTGAATTTACCTATTTGTTGTATTTACCTGTTATTTACAGTATCTGTTTTACGTTTAGTGAAGGGTAATTATATGGACATTGGGTGCTGTTTGTTGATTATTTCTGTAAATTACTAGAGACGCTGAATTACTGATTTTAAAAGTATGCTCTTCCTGTAAGTTGCTGAAGGAACCAGTGGATGATAAATAAAGTACTACTCTGACCTGTGTGAGCAGTCCTGATTGTTTAGGTGGATGCAGCTGCCAGAGTCTGCTCAGTCTCATCCACATTGGACTCTGATGTTGGTGTTGTTGTTTGTTGCTACAATGCATGTTTCCTTTTCACCTGGATGAAAGTCATGTAGTGTCCTTCACCCTACCCTTTTCTTCGTGCCTGTTCCAGCTTCCGTCTCGTCTTTGTGTAGCTGCACCTGTATGTGCTGTTTTGTAGTGAACCTTAAGAAGAGTTCTTCATCTCAGAAGGTGGATGTGTGTACATGCTCACACATGCTCATCTACACAGGTAAACCCCTACTCACCTTGCTTTTGAGTATTTGTGTGCACAAGTAAGCCTTGTAAGGTGCTGGGAATTTTGCATAGGATTTTAGCGAGGACACCAAGAGGATTAATGTTCAGCTGTCTTTGCACTAGCTAATGTCTGTGTATCCATTTAAAGCTGTCTGGCTGTGAAGCTGGTGCATAGATTTCTTCCAGCCTGTCCTCAGTGCCTGGGATGGCAATAAGTCAGGTTGGGATAATTGAAAACATTGCTACTATTTCAGGGGAACAGTATCACATCCATGCTGCCAGTCCCTGAAGCTCTGAAATGCCACGTTTGTAAAGAATAGTGCATATTTCATGTTGAGGTGAAAACAATAGTGACATTAATTGAACTACTTTGCCCTTTCTTTCTCCAAATCCAGGTTTATTATAAACCTTGTTCTTGTCACAGGAACATACTTCAGCTCTCAGTATGATAGATTTTTTCAGTATGGTTTGTGTTTTTGAGGACTTGGTGAGTATCTTTCAGTTTGATGATTACTGAGCACAGGCATGTGGTAGGCTCAGAAAGTATAGCCTTGGGGATTTTTAGTTTGCTCTTTTGCTATTTAAAGGCTGGAGAGAGCTGGAAAGCAAGCCAAATCTGTTAGCAAGCACTGGCTGCGTTCCTGATCTACATCATTTTAAATACTAGTATTTGAAATGCAAAGTCAAACACAAGCACTTGCAACACAGCTGCTGGGGACTGTGAAGCCTTTTTTTTCTTTTTTTTTTTTTTTAACATGCTGTTCTTTTTTTGTGGTACCCACTCCCTCTATTGTTGCATCGAGAAATAAACCTACTTGTATTGTGATCCATGCTTTAGGAGGCTCTAAATACTTGAAAGCAAAGTGAGCACAAAGCAAGCTGCTCTGTACTGTGATAGCTGAGCAGAGCCAGCCTTGGCTGGGCTTGTGCTTTGGATTAAAGCCTAGGTTTCATAGAAGAATTTTTACTGGTATTTTTAAACCGAATTTATATTTTTTTTCTAATTCCCACTTACTGTGCAGATTTGCAATGGAATGTGACAGAGATGCTTTGGGTATTTTGTTGTTTCTGGGCTTTTATAAAATTCAGTGTAGATGTCATCAACATAATTTTCTTCAAGCTAGGTAGTAATTGCAGTAGCACTTAGAAAGCCAGTCTTCCCTTGTCTTTGTTTAGTCTTAGCCTCCTGTTTTCTTTATCTGCATTTTTTCAGGCTGTAGGCTATTATAGATAAGGAATACCTCTCATTACTCCCAGAGCTTTAGTCAGCATGGAAAAAAAGGCTCAGCATGCTGCCATGTGTATTTGGCCTTGTCTTACATTTGATGCCCAGCAGAGAGGTTAAGTGGAATAAGGTCTTGTAAGCTTTCATACTCTTGGGTTTAATCCTTTTGCCACTGCCATCTTTATTCATATATTGATTGTTTTAAAATAGCAGAAGCTCAAGTTGTTTCTTAGTGGTGGTTCCTGGTGCAGTTGCTCAGGCTGCTTTAAGTCTCTAGAGCAGGTGATCACACCAAGCTCTCGTAGCTAGCAATGATCTTTAACACATCACTGCTTAAGCTTTGTAACAAAAGCTGCTTATGTTGATTCCAATGTATTCCTGCTCTGGAGCCATAGTATCCTACACTTAGGTGAAGTCTACCTAATTGCTATACTCACATGATTTTTCCCCCTCAGAAATTTTATCTCTATCTTATGAATGACTATACATTATTCACAGAGGCATTAAAGAACTGGTAATTCAGCCCCTTGAAACCATTTGACAGAAGAATGTGCAGTTTCCAGGTATGACAATTTCCAGGTGTGGCTTTTCTTCCAAAATACAATGTGGATGCCTTGACAAGGCTGGGCAAGGCCAGAGCAGCAGAGGTGTTTGCTAGCAGGCACAATTAGCTTTCTGAAAGCAATCAGATTAGAGTGGAATGGGGTTGCACTGCAAACCCTACAGGTAAATTGTTTTAAGTGTTAACTTGTATGTATGCACTGCGTGTGGAGAGGGAACAGAATGCAAAGTATTGCATTTGTTGGAACATAAGGAATGAGCCTAAGTCAGTTTTAACCAATGCAAGAGATGGCAATACAAGAACATGCCCTGAAATACAGAAAGAGTGAAGACAAAGCTGTTGAGAGTTGATTGAAACCTTTTTGGCCTGTCAGTCTGTACCAGGCATGGTTTCATGGAAACAGCGTAGTGCAGCAGCGTTCCTTTCAAAACTAAAACCTGGAAAATGTCTCCTCAGAGAACTTAGTAGTTGCTGAAGTAGAAGAGAGATTTCACAAGCACACTTGGTGTTATCAAAATGCATAGAGATAAAACCACTGCTGTTGAAGTTCCCTTTCCATTCCATGTATTGTTTCTACAAGCAAGAAGTGGAAAACTAAGGTGAGAAAAATATGCTGTTCATGCATCCTAGACAACTTATAGAGAAGAAATATGCACTTCACTCACTTTGCTGTGGGATCATGAGAGTCCATGAAAGTGTGATGATGGTCATGAGAAAGGCTGGCAAGAGAAATAGCTGCAACTTCCCTGGGGTTGCACATACTGTATCTAACACAAAGTGTTGGTTACCTCCTCAGTTTGTGATTTTTCTCAGAACTAAGATAAGCAGGATTAGGTCTGACTGATTAGTCAGAGCTAAGCAAAGCTCCTCAAAATGCTCTTCCTGAATTTCTGAGGGAATTATCTTCCTTCTCTTTTGCAGTTGCAGATTCAGAGCTAGAAGCAGGAGCCCTAGGTAATGGCAAGGTAGCCATAACCCTGGCTATTAATGTTTTTATGTGATCTTAAAACCAAATAAGTATAATGCTGCCAGCAGCTCTGCCCTGTTGTCACCAGAGGTTGAGCTTTAATGAAAATGATGGAGCAAGAACACTCCGGGGACATTCCTGACTCCAGATGTGATTTTATTAATCTAAAATAGGTAGGCTGGAAGTCTTCCTGGTTGCTTCCATCTGAGAACTTGCATGTTGTATCCAAACTCTCTTCCCTAGCACAAAGCCAGCATCACCGTTCTGGTTTGGTTTTTTGGGTTTTTTGTGGGGTTTTTTTGGTTTGTTTTTCAATTGCTACTGTGATTAATCCTAAAGTGAAGAGTAGTGGATGTGGTTATATGACTTTTGAAGAGGCATTCATGTGAAAATGACCATGTTTAGCTAGAACCTGTTGTGTCAGTACGTGGGCTGGATCAGGAGAGCATCCAAGGAGCAGTGAGCAAATATTGTTCTTGTAATGTTGGGACAGTAATTAGGCCCAGAGTGCATGGACAGGCAGATTTTAGGAAACAGAATGGGATACCTCAATGGATATTTCTCAAACAAACTTGAGAAGCTCAGCTCAAGGTACCTTGTCTTAATTACTGAGTTTGACTAGGCTGATTTAAAACTCCTTATGTTGTAATGAGTGGGAACTCTGCGCCAGGTAACCAGGCTTCACATGAGTCCTCCTTGAATGCATCACTAAAAATGAGAATGTGGTTTTTTGTTACACAAGTTATATGGTGAATGAGCAGGGAACCTAAACTATTCAAGGCAGCCTGCCTGAGTCAGGATAAAAGCGTTTCAACTGGACTGTTAGAAGGCAGTTCCTCGGATTGATGACCTTGCTGGACATACCTTAAGGAACCAGTGACATCATTCCCTGGGACTGCTTGCTGTCTACCTGCTTCTGTGTGTTAAATTCACATTTTAAAAAAGGAAATGCATGCACAGACAGCACTTGAACAGGAAAAAATGTTCAATTTTCAAGTCTGCTTTCAGTTCTGAAGTATTAGCCTTAACATATGATTTATCTCTATTCAATATAGTTTTCTTGGGCATACCTATTTCTAAGTCTTTGTGTAGCTAAATAGAGCTTTGGGAAGATTATTTTGCTTTCAAAGGAATTATCTGTTTTGAGATGATTAGTAAAATATATTGAAATCCAGTAGACAAATCTCAAGAAATAGCTGATCAGTTTAATACAAATTCAGAGTGCTTGGGGTTAGTGGTGATTTGGGTTGGCAATTTTTTTTCTGTACTGCCTTTGAATGAACACAACTTACTGCATCTGCTTTAGTCCAGCATTCTTGACTGATTATAATGAATTGGTGGCTTTTTTTGGAACAACTTATGTCAGGGGATTCACTACCACACACACAGGGTATAGGTAGTATACCTATGTGTGGTGATCATGGAGAGTCTATGTCTCTCTTTGTCACTCATCTTAAATAAATAATTTTCAATCACATTAATGAAGAACTGGGAAATGATGGTTTCTTTTTCAAGGCAAGGATACACAGAGAGCAAGTACGTGGGGGGTGTAGTCCTTCAAGTCCTGCCTCTTCTTCACTTCCCCACATTTGGAGGTGATCTTGAACTGTATCACTCACCCTCAGATGTGGGAGACTGAGGATCTGCAAACCCTCTGTTCCCCTCTTCTAGAGAGGCCCCTTTATGGCTCCATTTCTGTGCTCTCACAAAAGCACAATGGAATACTTGTCCTTGTAGCACAGGTATCTTCACCAGCACTTTTTTTTTCCTTTACCAAGTGTATTTTTTTCTTAGCACTGGTTGCCTTACACTAAGTTGCTTTATATATTGGATTATTTTTGCAGGCTGAAGGAGGTCACCTATAAATCAGCTGCTGGTTAGATAGATACCTTGAAATACCCATTGAGGTATCCCAGTGTTGTTCGTTGCTATTGATGAAGATAATTTATTAAATCCTGCATTTCAGCACTGATGAACTGAAGTAATCCACTCACTCATATTTCCCTTTCTTGTGAATTACATCAAGAAAACATTCACGAGTGATTTCAGACAGGCCATGAAAGAAGTGTTCTAGCACAAGAAGGATGCTTGCGTGCAAGAAATCATAGAATCATTTAGGTTGGAAAAGACCTCTAAGATCGTTGAATCTACCTGTTAACCCAGTGCTGCCATCTTCACCACAAAACTGTGCCCCCAAGTGCCATACCCATGGATTTTTGAACACTTCCAAGGATGGTGATTCCAACATTTCCCTGGGCAGCTTGTTCCAATGCCTAAGCAGTGAAAAAACCTTTTTCTAATATCAAATCTAAACCTCCCATGGAGCAATTGAGATTTCATCAAAGTAATACCTGGTTTAAATAAATCATTGCTAACTTCAATATTTTTTCCTTGCACTGCCTGCTGGAACAATGAATCATGAAATGATGACCTCTCTGATTACTCCTTCACTGAGATAGCAATCATAGCATCACTTGAAAAGAAAGCCCAGCATGTCTGATGCATGACCTTCATTTGCACACGCTGCTACAGCTTGTTTCCTGGGCCTCTGATTGAATCCTCGTGACGATGGCAAGTGAGTAATTATTTGATTGGTATATTCAGAGGATCACACTGCTCTTGTAACATCATAGATTTGATATATTTAGTGACCACTTCTTTTTTTTTTTTTTTCAATAATTGTCTGGATCTATGAGAGATGCTCTTGCACACCTCTGTGTGTGTATGTATATTTATATATGTATAATCAGATTTCTGAAGTGCTGAGGAGATGAAGGTTAAGCTATCACACTACCTGTCCTCATCTTCATAGTCTTAACTGATCAGTCAATTCCAGGTTCCAGGAACTTGACAAAGAGGAAGGTTAACAAAAAATATCAAATTCTTGTAAATGCCAAGAACAATGCCAAGAACAATGCCAAGAACAATGCCAAGAACTGAGAATATGCTCTCTGTAGAAAAATCTGCATGGAATAGATTGCTCTTACAATTACCCCCACTGCAGCCAGCACACCAATGGAGTCTGAACTCTGAACTTTTCTTGATCATTAAGGTGAGCCAACCTCAGTCCAAAGTTTATAGGAAAATAAGCTTTTTTGTTGTAGGGGTGGATGGGGACATCTGTATAATTAAAAATTGCACGTCATAATTGTCTCATAGTTGGCATTAAGCCGTATATTTGTAAATATATGATGGACTTCATTCACCTTAATGTCAGTAATTAGGGCTGTATCCATCACAGAGCATCCTCTACTTACTCCAGATCTAGTACTGCAAATCACAGGGCTGTGCCAGTTCACATAGTTTAAATACCTGAGATGCCCTCAGCAGAAAGACTATTTTAGTTGCACTATGAGCTGTTAGAAAAATCCTTCCTGGTATATTTTTCTCATTGTTCAAAGAGCTTAGATATCCTAACTCCTATCGGCTCCTCTCCCAATCTCCTAAAATCCCCAAATGAAAACCTTCCTTTCTTCTAAAATTCTCTTTTCCTTCACTGATCTAGGGAAGAAGCATTATCCATGCTCAGTAGCTAGTTAGCAGGGTGATAAATGACTTGACAGGATAAGCTTTCTCAAGACATGGCATAAATGGAATTAGCCTATGTTCTGAGGAAATCCCAATCCCTCCAAAAGGCAGCCCATCATCCACCCCCTGACTGTTCTATAGTCTCACACCAGCCTGTGTTCACACACAGCCCAAAGCCTGCAGTTTTCGTAGGAAACTAAGTGAATTGAGAAATTTAACTAAATTTGTCTTTCTGATTCATTTAAAGATCCAGCAGGTCTTACTAGGCCAGCAGCAGAAAACACACTCTGTTCCCCATAAATACATGCAGTCATAACAGAAACATTATTCCCTCTCTCCTGTTTCTTCAAACTCCCGCCTCTCTTGCAAAGGATGTTTTTTGGGAAGCTAGAACTGGAGGATGCACTAAGTGCCTTGCATCACTGCAGGGATTTTTTCATGCACTGACACAAGTCCTACCAGGTATCGGGGGCCTTGCATGCTGGTTCCTTGCATATCTGTAACACTAATGCTATGAAAGCCTCCAACGATTTACAGTCACAAGCAGTATTCTGTACATCCTAAAACACTGGTGCCTGCACCTCTGCGTCCTGCTTTGAGCTGAACTTGACTGTGTTTTGTGCTAGGGAGAATTGTTTCTTTGGTTTTGTTTTGTTTTGTTTCAGGGCTAAGACTGCTCCGGGAATATAAATCTCAGGGTCATTTTTTTGCACAGAACTCTTTTGGCACTTGTCTAGATGCAAAGATAAACTGCTGATTTGAAAATACCAGTATTATATTGCTCAGCTGCTTGGAGATTTCAGGCCACTACGTGGTGTATTGTGTCCCCTGCTAACATTTTCCTCTCCTGTTAATGGAGTGATGTCAAATGTCCTTATTCCATACTAACAGAAAGGCTGTGTCAACCAGTATGAGGAACAGTAAAACATCTGCCTGCACTTCTCTGCCTTCTCCTTCCAGTGTTGTGTTACCCAAGATTTAGGTCAGAGCTCTGCCAGACTCAGTTCTCTTCTCCTGCACTTTAGGCCCCTATGACAGAGCACGTACACTCTGGCATCTCACCCCGGTCAGCTGGCACCTTTCTCTGCAGACCCTGCAGTCAGCCCACTGGCTTTTGAACTTTCTCTGGCTGAGAATTTTTCCACCCTTAAACCTTGCAGTCCATCTGCATAAAATTCTCCCTGTACAGCAGTTTCATTACCAGTTTTCACTGTCCAGCCATAGCGAGATTCATGAGATCCTTTATTCTGCTGCCACTCCGGGAGATGTGTCAGGCACTGGTACTGCATGTGTACTGTACAGCTGGGTGTTAACAAGACTGTCACTTTATAGAAATAGCTGGAATTAATTTCCAGGGTTTCTCAAACCATTTGGGTAATTTCTTGTTGTGTTCTGTATAATAAAGACCACAAAATTTGTCAACGTAAATCTGGTAAAGAATATATTTCAAATAAACCTATATCTTGGAATTACAGATTTGAAATGATGGAGAGTTTACTGTTTTATTTAAGAAATCTTTCAAATAGCTAATCATGCTATGTTAAAAAAACAAATTCAAAAAGACCCAACAACAAAACCACTTTATTTTCAGTCTGAATTTGTCTAGTTTCAGCTTTTAGCCATAGTATTTCATTAGGTTTTTACCTGCCAGCCATATTTTCTCTTAGGGTACATACACAAACAGCAAGCTCAAGTCGCCTCCTCATAATCTGTGATAATATAAGACACACTTCAAGTCTCAGGCCTGTGTCATGGTGTTGTACCAACCACAGCAGAGCAACATAGCTGACTGTTTATTATTTTATTTAAGCCTGCAAGCAAACTGAGTTGGCTGTGAACTCTCTCCTTAAACTTGGATGGTGCTGTGATGAAACCACAGTAGAATTATACAGTCTTTCATTAATTACCTAAAAACAAATATGGCATTGACAATTGTTGAAGGTGATATTTTCCTCCAGCTGTTTTGCACTGGGTTTGGGTGCTGTATAAACATTACCTGCTGCGATTTGCATAAACGCTTAGGCAAGCACCACTCTTAGCAAGTAGAAAATGCACATGTCTTCAGTGGAAATGTTTATATTCTCAAGGATGTAATCACCAGTATGTGCTTGCTCCATAATAATATTTAAAGGTCTGTGGCAGACTGCTGACCCTAATGAAAGTATTTATGTCTGTGCCTCAGGGACAGCTTGCCTGCACATGCTCAGGGGCAGGATAAGCTCCTTCCTCGCACAACATGATACCAGACACTCTTGAGTATTGGGGTGGCCTGTGATTTGCAGGTGTGAGAAGGCACAGCCACCAGCTGTGCTTGGAGCTGTGCTTGCAGGCTCTCTGGAGAGCAAGACGGCCGAGAGCAGCTGGGAAGCAGCCTGGGAAATAAAATGCAGACAATGCCCTTGCAGGTGCACTGCACAGCTGAGGTCCCTGGCCCCAAAGCACGAAAAGCACTACTCCCATTCTGAGAAGATTTGTATGTAGACTTCACACTTCTCACTACAAACTCTTTTTAATTTGAGTAAATGTGCTCTCTGCCCTGAAGTAAAGAGTGCATATATTCAGCGTGCAGGGAGTGTTTTCTAAGTACAGGTCAGCTCTGAAAGAGGTAAGCAATTTTTCCTCAGTACAGTATCTGTGACATAGTTGTGTTGCAGGGCTGGGAAGGATCTCTAGATCCCCAGAGCAGATAAAACAGCTGGTAAAAGCCTAACGCAAAGAAAATTCACGGCTTATGACCTCTGTGCTTTCTTTTCTTAGCACAGTCTCTATCACCACACAGTTTACTTAGTGTCGTGGGTTTCAAAACTGAAAAATGAAATCTAAAAGTCAGTATATTACTGTTCCCAGAACAGAGTTAATTATCTGTATGGCAAAATATGTTGTAAGACGACTTTCTGGCAGGTAAAAGGACTGTGTGTCTACAGTCAGGACTTTGTCCATACAATTTAAGTAAACTTCATGTAAAGAAATATTTGTGATAAGAGGAGTACAGAACATATACAGCTAAATCCTGCCTTTTCCAACATTAGGGTAGTAACAAACATCTGATGATAAAATCCCATGCACTGTCATTACTTTGATTGTTGTTTGAATTGGTATTGATTTTATGTTCATTAATTTTAGGTGCCCAAGCGGCAAAACAAAACAAGTCTTGTGTTCAGTAATCCCATGTACAAACAAAGATTCTCTATGAATTTGCCAAATAATGGCCATTTTGAAAATATGGACATCTCATCTATTCTCTCTCTGTTGCAACAACACTGGAAGACCCAAGTATCTCAGTCATGAAAACCATCTTTACTTTGTGAAATATGGATTCCTACACAGAGACATTTGCTTTGATTGATCATGTGCCTATGACACATGTTACTACCAAAGTACAAATCAAGTATTTCTGGTTTGGGTTAGTATAAATCAGCTTTTCCATATGGCTGTAAGCTGACAAAGGTTAAAATATGTTATAAATTATTTACTTGAATACTTTCGTAGCTCAAAGCCTACACTTTGCTAATTCTGAAGAGCCATTAGGAAATTCCCAATCATTTCTTGATTTAATGCTAACTAAAAATATCCTCAGGTTAGCACAGAGGGATGTCAAGGGTGAGAATATTTGTCTTGCACATCCGACACAAATCTCTGTTCCTTGTGCGAGACCTGGGTTTCAAGGAAAGTAAAGTTCCTTTCTTGCTCTCTTCAGAAGAAGTTCCCTTAGTTTTCTTAGTTCACTTCTAGGTGGTCTAAATACAGTACGTTTTTTGTTTGGACTGAAAATACTGATAACCACTGAAAAATCTCACTTATCTTTTATATGTTAACGTGTTTTATTTACCTAAAAAAAGTTAGAATGTGTTTGGCATTTGAAAATTCAAGGATTTGGGAAGGGGGAAGGGAAGCTGTATTTCAAAACCAGAAAAACCGTTCAGGAAATTCCAGTCAGCTCCA
This sequence comes from Phylloscopus trochilus trochilus, assembly GCA_016584745.2. NCBI lineage: Eukaryota > Metazoa > Chordata > Aves > Passeriformes > Phylloscopidae > Phylloscopus > Phylloscopus trochilus. The sequence goes on from WQNJ02000546.1 coordinate 41,584,035, forward strand.
CTCCTCAGGCCTATGAGTCTACTTTAATTAGCACTTCCAGCTGGCCAGATTGTTGCTAAGAAAACAGTTCTAGAGAGCTCAATCAGTAATGTCAAAAATGTTGGTACCTCAGGATCTGAGAACAAAACCAGCTTAAATGGAAGAATCTGTTAATTAGGTATTGAGATGTTCAGGAATCATCCCTTTACTGAGAAACTTGATAACGCTGGTATCCAGTATTTCGCTTTTACTAAAAAGCCTTCAATTTACATTACATTTGGCCTCACCAAATTGCATATGCTTTCCTAATCAGAGTTTACTTCCTTATAGTAGTTGACAAACAAGAGGTTACAATCTTGACTGGTGTTTAAAAGCCTTACCAATCCTTCCCTTGAAAGGTTAATTTAAAATAAAGAAAATGGGCCACCTTACTCTCCCTTGGTAGTTCTGTAATAAAAGGTTGATTGTTCAAGCAGCAGCATTCAATTATTCTGTTTCTGATGCTATCTACATGTAAAAAAATCTAGCTAGGCTTAGCTGGTCCCTGAAGGCTTTCAGGTTCTAGCCCTCAGTGCAAGGATGCAAAACAAAAAAATTAGAGCCTCACAATTAACATTCAAAATGTCAAGTATTATGTTGTCAAGTTAAAGAATGAAATTTGCTTCCAGGAATATCAGATACAGAAAAGTTTCTGGAGCGTTTACCCATTTTTTAGTGAAACTCATTCTTCAAATATGTTTGCTAGAGAAGAATAAGCTAACTAGGGAAGTCAGAGTGGCAGCCAGTGCTCAGAGAAATTGCCCACAAGTGTAGCCCTCCAGTTCTTGTTGAATTAATCATGACACTAGACCTCTACAACAGACATTGAAAGCATACGTGTATTAATATAGCTGAAGCAGAAAACACTTGTTTCCCTATCTGTTTTTATTTTACTTTTTTTTTCTCCCCTACAGGAGCTGGGATGCTCAAACACCAGATATGCAGACCAAAAGCAATGAAATTTATTGCTCTGATTCTGATAGTTGAAAGAAAACCAATACTGACCCTCAAGAATTTAGGGAGCAAAACAAAGAATTTTAGAATTATGCATGAACACTGAGACCACTGAATAACATCCTGGAGATGGTGAGAATATGACGGGTATACATCCAGTGTAAAATAAATCAGCTCTCAAAGGGGAAGTTATGTGAATGGCTCAAACAACTTTGAAATTAGTGTTAATTTTGATAGCAGCATGCATTTTAGACCCACATTTCCTCACTTTTACTTACTGATCTTCTACTGAAAATACAGGAATCTCTCAGAGGGGAAAATCGATGCTGTTACAATGGATCCTCACAAACAGCAACAGGGGCAGGCAAAGTAGCTCTGGCATTGGAAGGAACCTTGGCAGTGCTGAACAATCAGATAAAGCACTTTTTACTTGCAAGCCAGTTGAAGCAGGCCTCCAAACAGACCAGTGCACAGGTGTGTTCCTTTCCTTTAAAATATCAACTCGTATTTAATAGAAAGGGATAAAATAGGAACACAAAAAATACAGAATTCTGTTAATGTCACCAAAAAAAAAAATCTATGGTTTTGCCAAAAAGTGTGAAATTCCTTTTTTCATGATTAAGAACTTGAGTTCAGTGGTTTCAGTGTGTGATTTACTAATGATCTTTCTTTTTTCCTCACAAAAAAAAAAAAAAAAAAAAAAAAAAAAAAAAAAAAAATTAAAGAAGAGATGCTATCTGTATATCTTACCATGCCAAGTGACAGGCAGCGTGTTCTGATGACCTGCAGTTCATGTTTGCAAAACTCTGCCACATTTCTTCTGCCATCTTAAATAAAAGGGTCACCAGTGTCTAAAACATTTACATTGAAAGGCTTCACCAAATTGCCTATTTTTTCTTAATCAGAGTTTACTTCTTTTCCTAGTCAGATTTTAGAGGGCATGAAGGCTCCCCAGAGCCTGAGCCAAGATACACATTCCAAGGAGCCCATGGAGCTGTGCTGTGACACACTTACACTGTGAGCGGAGGCACAATAATGCACCAGAACAGTTCCTTTGGGTAATTCATGTTTCCTGTATTTCTGGGAGAAACTCTCCCATGCTCCTCCTCCTCCCTCCCCAGCTGCTTCAATCCCTCGCTGAAAGGTAATACCGCAAAATCCAGCCTTTGTTATCCAGTAAGAGAGCAGCAGTAAACAATTCAAGGACAATAGCCACCAGACATGTGGAAAACACTTCATTTTTACTGAACGGCCACATGCAAACCCTTTGCTAATTAGAGTTCCTGAATGTTGAGAATAACTATAACCTGCTTGCTTATTGTTGAAATCCCATGGTTTTTGTGGAATGGAGGATCTCCTTAGAAGCGCTTAAATGATCCAGAAATGTTTGGGTTTGTTTTTTATAAAGGTGATACTTCAGACTGGAGTACTGAACAATACAGGTTAAGGAACAGCTCACCACTGCCAGGCAGTAGGTCAGTAATGACTTCATACTTTACATTTCCACGGACCTTTATGGCTTTTAGAAGTCTTTTGCTTTGTTCGGTCTGTTTGGCAGATCCCAGTAAAAGCCCCATTTCCAGCTCTGAGAGGGCTGTGTTATCTCCTAGACTCTCGTACCCCGCCCGCGGCACTTTGCCTGGTTCCTCTCCCGGGCGATGGCAGCCGGTGGGGACAGCCACCTACAGCACCGGCACGGCTCCTGCCAGCGCTTGTGCCCCTGGAGCCAGGGGTGACAGCTGGAGGGACGATGATGGCAGCCGGTGGGCACAGCCACCTGCAGCACCGGCACGGCTCCTGCCAGCGCTTGTGCCCCTGGAGCCAGGGTGACAGCCTGGAGGGACGATGACGGCGGCGCATGGGGCCTGACCCCCAAACCGTGCTCGCCCATAGGGCTGTGGCACAGACAGCGGTGGCTCAGCCGGGCTCCTCGGCTGCACTGGACTCAGACGGGACCCCAAATGTATGCACGTCCGGGAGGTCAGGAGACGGCTGTGAGAGGGGACCCGCTTTGACCCTCGCTCCCTAGCGCTGGGGATGCCTCGCACCAGCAGCGCCGGGTCCCGCCCGGGGGCAGCGGCGGGAGGGCTGGGCGGTCTGCGGGGCGGGCGGCCCCGCTCCGGATCCGCCTCCCCGCCCGGGGCCGGGCGCCGAGCACCCTCCTCCTCCCCCGCGCCCAGGCGGGGGCTGCCCGCGGCGCCGGGGCCACACAAAGCGGCGAGCGGCCCGGCCTCCGCGCCGCCCGTCCGGCCAGCGCCGCGCCGGCCATGGAGCCGCCCGTGCCGCCTCAGGAGCAGCCGCCGCGCCCGCGCTCCCACACGGTCACCACCACCAGCAGCTCCTTCACCGCCAACCTGTCGGCCAGCTCCAGCACCCTCGCCTACGACAGGGAGTTCCTGCGCACCGTGCCCGGGCTCCTCATGGTGACCGAGATTGTGAGTGAGGCGGGGCGGGGGGCGCGGAGGGGCGGGGGAGCCTCGGCCGGGCACTCGGCCCCGCGGGGTGAGGGGTTGTGGCGCTCCCCTCAGCGCATCACCCGCGGCGGCGGCCCAGGGTCCGCGCCCGCAGGTGGAGCGCGGGGAAAGGACGAGCCCACGGAGGCGAGAGCGGCTCTGCGGCGGGGCACAGACGTCCCGCCTGGAAACTGGAAAAGCAGCGCAGGGTACACGCGGTCTGTTCAGCCTCCCGTAGTATCTGCGGTATCATCGCGTCCCGTAGCGAAAAGACGAGTTTTGGCAGACCGGGCACTGAGTTTTGGAGACTTTTCTGTGACCACATTGGTTGTGTTTGCTTTGCACTTTATAGCGCGCAAATAGTCATGATGTGAGAGTTAATGAAACAATTTATCTTTGTTTCCTAGGTCAATAAAAAACCATTTCCTTATGCTCTTAGTGCTTAGATACACCTGTGCGGAGTGGGAGATGAGCTGACACCTTTTGGGTTCGGTAGTGAATTTGGTTTTTGCAGGCAGTCCATAAGGTGTGAATGAACATACAGAGGGCCGGGCAGTGCTAAATTCGGTCGCTTGCCTTAGTGGTAGGTGGTGAGCAGCACAAAGCCGGGATCCCTCTGCAGGCCTGTGTGCCCTCAATGTGTTGAACAGACACTCAGTCTCTTCTTTTAAAAATGATAAAGGTATTTAATTCCACTCGTCTATACTATTAATAATTGAGGGTCTTAAAGAGCTGGCTGCCCCACCTAACTTTTTGAGTTTCTTGCGTGAAGTTTTTGTTGTGTTGAAACTTCAAGGATTAACTTATCAGACCACATTTGTTTTCAAGGCTTGAAAACATTGTGCTTCACCAAAGCAGTGGAATGGCTGTTGGTTTTGTGGACTTCAAAGTTAAAATAACCAGGCAAAGCTTCAGGCTGATGTGTGATGTAGGACCTGTGCCATTGGACAGAGGATGCACACTGAGATGCCAGCTTGCTGTGCAGGCCGGTTCTGATGAGGCTGTGAAGTCAGAGCCTGCTGCTAGCTGGTACCCTGTGTGCCAGTGTCCTTGGGAATTCTGTCGATCTCTAGATAGGTGATTCTAGGCTTGTTTTGGCTGTTAAGTACAGGAGATGCTTCACTGTCAAAGCTGTGGTAGATCCATGAATAAACACGTTTTTGAAAGAATAGCTGCTTTCTTTTCCACTCTTTTTCAGTTAGTAATTACAACAGTTATGTACCTTCCTTGTACTTTATCTGAAGAGTGATCCCACTGTAGATTGTTACAGAGGTGCCCAAGGCTTTTCCCGAGCCCTGCTGGAATGTCATATATTCATCCTGCCTGTGAATACTGGATCAGCTGCACTCACATAGTGCTACATGGCCACAGGGCGTGGACAAAGCTTACTCTTTGTTGGAAGTATGCCTTCCACTTTGTGTTGACAGGTGGTGTTGTGCAGTGTATCTTTCTAAACAGTGATGAGGTTTTTCAGGGGGATTTTATTTCCCCTCAGCCATTCCTAACTCCTGGAGTAACTGTAAAATGTGAAGATGAGTAGCTCCTGGCCAACTCAAAGGAGCTAAGAAGTCTCTAATTTTGATTAACTTTTACTGGTTTGTGATGGTGTACTTCAGAGAATAGAGTACACTTCTGATATGAAGTTGAAAGTTGTGGGCAGGTCCTACAGAAGTGGAGTACTGATAGATAGTGCCTTTAAGGAAATAATTTCAGTTCTTAATTCCACTTTTTTAAAAGCAGCTAGAGCAGCTGTTCTTCTGTGAAATTAAAGAAAAATGTATTAGTGGAGACCTTTATATGGAATTAGCTGAAAGAACCTCAGTTACTAAAATCAAATAGTGAATTTATATGTGTATACATAGATATATACACACACACATATATGTATTTGGCATTGTGTTTTGGTTAAACATTTTCCACCAGTTTGGTGTGGGTTTTTTTGTTGTTGTTTTGTTTTGTTTTGTTTTTGGGTTTTGTTTGGGGTTTTTTTGCTTGTTTGTTTGTTTGGTGTTTTGTTTTGTTTTGTTTTTTTCCTGAGAGAAAATATGCTTTAACAGAGCATGACTAGAGATCCTATGATCTCTATTTCAAAACTTGCTGTGCATATTCAGCAGTATTGGAGTTCTGTACCCTAAATCAGCCTGTTGTGATTGTTGTGCCTTGTCTGTACCAACCGACCCTTCAGGATATTTCTGACCCTCAGTACTGATCCCCCACCTTATAGCACAATCCTTCTGGTAAGGGTTTGAAAACCTGTAAATAAGACCAGCATGTAATTCAGTCTCAGGAGTTTGCAGCCTGGTAGATCTTTTCCAGTCTAAGCACTGAACTCTAAAGAACAGCTGCTGTGGTAGGAGCATCCTTTTGCTTCTGGTGCCCCTTCTCTGGGACACGTGTGGCATGGAGAGGGAAGAGGACTGTTTTTAGTAATATCTGCTATCAGTGCAGCTACTCATCTGCCAGATCCCATGTCCATGGTAAAGCTGAGCTAGGGGCATTAAACAATGGTGCCAAATGCTCTGAGAGTTTGCACTGTGGGGCTGCATAAATATTTGATTATTGCTGCTGTCAATCAGCAACGTGCATGCAGCAAGAGGGGTGCAGTCTCTGTCTCCTGGCTCTGAAACTGGAGCTCTCTTCTCTGTGTAGGCAAAGGGCAAATCTGTGTTATTCTTTGACCAAAGAGAATGGAAAAACAGAAAGTTACCACATAAGTGAAATATTCCAGCCCCTTAAATGAAGGCTCTTGATCAGGTTTTGCTCCCACTTCCCTAATTTGCATACTGTGAAGATGAATTAACTGCTGTGTGGATTTCCATGTGTGCTGGTAACCAGCCTACATTTGCACTGAGACTGTGGTTTAATGGCACAGTAAATTCAGCTTAACAGTTCCTGCTAAGAGATTCTTTGTAGTCCTGCAAAGCACTGGTCTGCTATTAACTCAGTCTGCTGTTTCAAATTTGTTCAAAATGAGTTAGCTTTATAAAGACAGGTTGTATGATGGATCAGGTATTATCTGTCCTTTATGTGACTGCTTTAGAGCCTGTGTAAATGTGGGATGAGGCTGACTGTGCCTATTCAGCAGTAATAGAGTTATGTACCCAAACCTGGTTCAGCTTAACTCTGTAATGCCTTTTGGTCTAGCACTGCACACATGCAGCATGAATGAACTCAGAAATTCAGCCTGAAGTGTAGGCTAAATTACCTGGTGCTGACAGGTTTCCATTGCCTTCGACGTCTGCCTCCATGACCAGAGGAGGTGCCAGGTTTCCTGCCACTCACTTGGAAACAACTGGGGTCAGTTTTTTTCAGTGGAAAGAGCTAAATAGAAAATGCCACTGGGTTTCTGAGAGGCCATTGGGAACTGGCATAAAATATAACTTCAGTGCATGGGAGGCTGTCTAAAGCACTTATATACAGAAGTAGTAGTGGACAGTTGCTGGACAGGGCAGGGGCTTCTGATTTTGGAAACTTGGATTTACTGGCTTTAGTTGGCCATTGACTACTGCAAGTTAATTGATCTGCATCTCTCTAACTTCTCAAAATGTCTCATCCTTTCATGGAATATGTGTACTAATCTTTGTAAGGCTCACTGAGATCCATTGGCAAAAAGTAGTATAGAAGATGTAAGTGGTGTTATAGAAAGTCTTTAAATGAGAAAATGAGATGTCAATTGCCTGGGTTGACACTGAAGTAAAAATACATCATATAAAATAATTGATACTGATTCCTACAGTGTAGCACCACCGGTCCCCCTGGAGGATTTACAGTTTCAAAATGAGCAAGTATAGCGATTTCTAGAGATATCTTTTGAGTGTTTCTTTTCCGTAAAATGATGGCCCAGAAAAGCTACATTTATCTTCTTGGGACTTTTATGGCCAAGAAAAATGATTCCTTCTCAGAGCTTTAAATCAGCTTCTCAAGTCAAGCATTATGGATCACTTTGGGGAAGTGGAGAGTTTTGTGGTTGCTATGGATGTAGTTATAAAAGTATTTACTTTCTAGCAGGATGACATTGATCTCTTCAGATTGTTGCTTCACACCAGTATGTTGCTAGATGGAGTCTCTTGTAAAACTTGCACTGCTGATTTTAAGGCTTGACCTTGACAAAAACAAATACTTATGTAGCTTGGAAAGGTTTAGAAGGTTGTTATGCTACTGCTGTATGTGAGATCTTGTGATGGTGTAAATTTTAGTAAATTGTAATTACAGTTGCATTTCTGTATTCTCTGCTATGCACATTATTCTTTGAAATCCCCAGAATAAAACAGGTACTTGAAATAAAAGCCTGATTGCAAGTTATTTACTTTATGAACACCACATAAAATTGCGGTTCAAATTTATGTTTCTGGACAATAAAAGTAATTTTGATCACTGGTTCATTATTCTTCTTCAAATATTAGACCTTTGAAGATTTAGTTCAAAGGAAATAAAGGAAATATTGTTGACTTTGTTTATTCTAGTAGACTGGTGACCCTCAGAATATTAAACAGATATTGAAAGTTATGTCAGATCTAAGATACTGAGGTTGCCAAAACCAGAACAACTGGAAATGTGCAAGTGTTTGTTTAATAGACTTTTCACCTTTTTCTTTTTCCTGAGAGATGCATCAAACTCATCTACAGGTATTCAAGTGTTGAATTAAGTCAGCAATAAAGTCATACAAATGTTAAGGGAAATAGAAGTAATACAGGGGGGATGATCTACTTTGAGAAGGCTAAAATAGAAAAAAGTGTACTTAAAGTTCTCCTTGCATTTAGCTCTTTCTTTTAGTCTTATGCCCTCTCTGACTGCAGTTCAAAGTTTTATGTATATATACCATCCTCCTCCTGCCCTCCCATTTCTTGGAATAGCTCAGAAGCATGGAGGGAGTTCCAAAGAGCCCCTTTCCTCATCTGAGTAGCAGCAAGACTTTCTCTTCTTTCAGGAACAGCAGAGATTTTTTCTTTTTTCTTACAATGCAGTTTTTACTCCAGTCATAGCATGTCTGCTCGCAACTAGTTGACAACACTGAGCTACCTCATGATGTGTTGAACAAGTGCTTTGCCTAGAGGAGATGTACACAAGCACGATCTTAATATTATTCATTTTGAATTACTGAATGGAAAAAATCAAATCCTGTAGTGACTAGTCAGTCACTTCATCCAGCAGCTACATGTTCCTAATGCATGAATAAGAAAACACACTGTATAAAGTCTCAGCTCTCTCTTTTGGTCTTGATCAGACAAAACTCTTGCTGAAGTCAGGTTTCAGTTCTGCCTTTTCTTGGTGCTGTTGTTCCACTGCTAACCCTTAGCTGTCCCTAGTGTACTGAATACACACATCTGTATGATTTCCATCTTCCTTTAGGATCATATAGTTATTTAAAGTTCTGTTTCCTGTGAGGTCTTTGCTTTCCTGGACAAGATCAGGGTGTTTCCTTGGGAAGAGAGAACTGTTTGGGGGACACAAGAAAACAGAACCTTTTGAACATGCTCCACGTGACGATAGAAACAATGTTAGGGCTAAAGCGGTAGGAGGTTGAAAATGCCTCTTAAACTGAAGGAAGATATTTTACCAAAGGTCAAAAATGCAAAATATTCTCAATACGTCAGAGTTAAGGTACAACATGTATAAAATGTCATTATCTCTTCATGAGAAGAATGCTTTAGGGTCATACTTAAGCATCTAATTTGTTGTTGGGTGGATAGTGAATATAATATAAATCCTTCTTACCCTGTCCCCCCCCCACCAAACTCTAGAATTTTTTTTTTTCTTTTGTGCCTGCAAAAATTCTTATGTGCACAAACTTAATTTTAGATTATCTTTTTGGGCTTCAGTGGCCTGTGTCTATATGATAGTGAAATGTGCAGTCCTCCCATTATTCCTAATGGAATAGGCAGAGTTTCCCAGGTGCTTAGCTTTGGCATGATGCTATGGCTTGGGTGTGAGTCGTGAGAGTAAATGCTGAGGTGACCATCACGGTCTGAGGAAAAAGGTCAATGATACAGTTGCAAAGAGACTGTGATTGCATTCCTGAAAATTGCCTTTTTCCAGATATGCATAGGAGTCCCAAATCCCTGGGTAATCGTACTGTGGGAAGACAGTGGTATTGCCAGATACTTGATAATGATGGTGACACCTGATGATGCATTTTGTCCTAAAATGAATTCAGATCCTGGATTTGTCTATGTCTCTTTTCTTTGTGTTTCTTTGTTTGTTTGTTGTTCAGTTGGGATTTTTTTTTCTCCCATTTTGTTATATTCTCTTTTCTTCTCTTTCTGCACTGTCATTCCTGCTTTCTGTTTGGAATTATTTATTACACACTGCTAAGACTGCAGATTAGAGGATTTTGAAGTAGTATATGCCTATCTAAAGAGCCCTATTTTCCATTCAGCTTATGATGAAGAGGTGTATTTATTGGCAGTGTAGTAAGAATGTGGGTGGGAAAAGGACACAGAAAGAAGTTGTCTGTGGGTCATACCAGATTCTTGCAAAATCATTAATGACCCCCAGATTCCTCTGTCCATTAACAAAATGCTGCTTCTAGAGCAAAAGCAGATGCCTTTCACTCCCTGCCCTTTGGATGGGAGCACTCCTGTGTACCTGGGGAGCCCACTGATGTGTCTGCTCTGTTCTGTGCTCTGAACCACCTGTGCAGCACCAACTGGCAGGATTGGAGCAGCGGTGCCTCAAAGATTCTCCTTAAAAATTGAATTCTCAAAACCACAGAAAAATTTTCGTGGGGACTCTGAGCCATTCAGAATGGGAAGTGTGGAGGGAATGATGATGTGTTCTTGTTTGTTGATTGCCTTCTCATTCAGGCTACTGTTCTCTTCTGGGAATAACAGTGCCATGTATTTAGTTTATGATGGTCATGTAGATAAATACGCACATATACATACATGCATATCCACACATACATTTGTGTGTGTGTGTATATATATATATGTTTAAGCTTCATTTTATTTTGGATAAAGTATATATTGTATTGTGTCATATTTCTGCAGTTTTCCCCCTTTGAATTCCAGAAAAACAGCAGAAAGTGTCTCCTTGCAGAGAGGACCTAGCCCTTTTTTTCCTAGGGTCAAACAGCAGATAGCTTTTAGCATCCATCAGGCCTTTGGCAAGGTAGTTCTGTTCCTGTGTCCTGATCTGGTTCCCCATGGAATCTGCTGGCACTAATTCACCTGCCTCTGAAAGGACCAGATCAGGTGTAAGGCTCTTAAAACTCCAGTGAAGGAGGGATTGAGTAGGGAAGGAATCAAGTCACTGCTTTCAGTGGCACCTGGGACTGGTCCAAGGAAAGTTTGGTGTTGTGCTTATGTTAATGAACTTGAAGAGGCTGAGCTCTTGGTTCTACACACAGTAATATGGGTATCCAGGCTTTGCCAGACCTCTTCACAGCACAGGCTTGGATCAGTCCTGGGCATGACTGCATTTTTGCCAAGCTAGAGTGCAATACTGAGTTTACACTGTTTAAACTGTCAGTTTACACTGACCCTTTTTGCAAGGAATGGGTGTGCAGATGACACTGATGTATCCACAGGTTTGCCGAGAGAAAAATCTTCAGAGCTAAACAAAACCAGTTTCAATAAATTGGTATTGTTGGAGGCATGCAGTCTGCACAGTTTGTTCTGGGCAGCCACAATGTTTCTGGTCCGATTTAAGATGTGCTAAAATCAGATTTTGTAGAACTGAGACAAAGTAAGTAGGTGTGGTAATAATCAGTAAGGTGTCACTCTCTGGATATATCATAATCTAGTTACGAAGAGTAAATAAATTGAAAACATCCCAAGTAGGACCCTGGAAAGAGGCCACGAAGGAAAAGCAGCCCCTTTGATCATACTCTGGTAATCGCTTCTTGTGTTTAACTGGTAGACTAATGTGCACAACTTGAAAGGAAATCTGTCAAGAACTTCTGCTTCATACCCAAAAATAAGAAGAGCTTGTATCATCAGCTTTAAATGTGGCTGCTATGTCCAGTCCTGAATTTAAATATATTCAAGGTGACACTGTTTTTGCACAGATCCATTTATTTAGCCTCAAAGTTGTGCAGCTGCTAACAGGCTTATTTTTTTTTTCTGTCTGTCCCTTTAATATATGCTTTAGCATATGTTCTCTACATTCAACAATAATGGTATTCCAAAAGCTTCAGCTCCTATGGCAGGAAATAGCTGAATGGGGCAGCACAGTTTTGAGACAAGTATAAGGAACTGTAGGTGAAACTTAAAAACAGAGACAGAGTGTTGCAGGCTGGGAGACTGGGGAAGAAGTAAAAAAAAAAAAAAAAGCCTCTAACAAAAGGATAACCTTTGCAGTATGTCTTTAAAATGACACTTCAGCTGATAGCATCAGCTTTGGTTGTGCCCAGCCAGAGACAGCCACTGTAGGGCAGACTGACAAGGATCAGATGAGGAGAAGGTGAGTCTGTGGTGGATGCCTGTTACTGCTGCTGTGGGTTGGAAAGCATAAACAAATGCACAATTGTCCTTTACAGACTCAGGACACAACTATGATACATACTGAGGAGAGTGGTGCTATAATTCAACCCTTAGTGGGGAAAAAAAGACTAAAAAATGGCAGCATTTGTGCTGATTTGGTTGTAGTTTAGTTTGTAAACTGTGATGTACCTTGCTATCAAGGAAACCCGTGTGCTGTTTCAAAGAGCTTGCATGTGTATAGGCACTTAATAAGCAATTAAGAAACATTATTATATTATTAAGGCCTTGGAAATTAAGAAGCATCAAAATTAGTTTCACCCTGGCAGCATTGGTTTCATATTGAATTGTGTGCAGGTACTGGAATCCAGTAAAAACCTGCTTGATCATGTTATTTTTATCAAGAAACTTCTGTCATGGTCACTGCACAGAAGAGCTTTTCTAAGCGTGACTGGGATATTGTGCACACAGCATTGGAGGAAGTCATGTTGTGAGTAAGGAAAGGGATTATTCAAAGGGAGAGGATGGTCTCTTGGCTAATTGCTTCCTTGGAAAATTTGATTTTTATCTTCTGCTTGCACCACAATGTTCCTATGGGATGCTAGACAAGGCAAGTAAGCTCTACATTCCCTTTTGTTCACTCTAGTCATTTTCTGAAGCTTTGGGTTTGAGCTACAGAGAAAAAAATTATTCTCAGATATGCCTGAAAGTCAGTAGGAGCTCTGTGTTCTAGAGATGCAAAATGCAGTGCCATAATAAATGCTGTGGGAAAAGAGATTCCAAAAATTCGGCAAGAATTGGCTTTTGACCCTAATTTCAGTGCACTGTCTAAAATTGGGATAGCATACTACCCTATCTCACAGAGATGTGTTTAATAGTTAATTGATAGAGTTGTAGGACAATACAGATAACACAGTGTTTCTCAAGAGCCCGAGCAGATGCAAAGCTCTGAGTTGCAGTTCTGCAGGCCACACAAGTAAACAGGCAGAAAGCAAAATAGGAGGAGGCTTTAGTTCTGAAGGAGGCTTTCCCTTCTGTTGCTGCATGCAGGGGATGGTGTGGAGAAGGGGAAAGTATGTGGTCAGGAAATTATAGACTATACCATAATGTATACTTAACCAAGGATAGAATTAAGGTGTGTGAAGAACTCGTTTCTGGAAGTGTTGCATACTTGGCTGCAAGTATTTCAACATGTTTGTGTCTCTCTCTCGTCCACCCCTCTGCCTCTGTCCCAAGTCCTAATTTTCCATCTCTCTTCTGTGGTGGGTTTGGTTTTTGTTGTCTCCCCGCCTCATTTCTTCAAGCCCTCTTGTCCAGCAGCTCAGGGCAACTTGCCAAAGGCCTGCTTTGCCTGACTTTCATCTGCTCTTCTTCAGACTTGATAGAGAAAACCAACATAGAAAGTGCAGCTCCTACACTAAGAATCTGGCAAAATGTTGTTTTAAAAGAGGAGGTGTTGGGCAACTGAAAGAACAGGCTCTGCTCACTATGAGAAACCCATCTTAAATGGTTTCATAAAGCTGTGGGTGGACACAACTATGACAAATACCACAGTATTTTAGAACATAATTAGAAATACTCCTAGTGATATACAGTGATTTAGAAGGTTGTTGGTGAATATTGTGACATGTTTAGTTCTTGCATTCATCCACAATGCATTTTTTTAAAAAAACAGAAGGCATAAAACAGGCTGGACAGAGCTGGATTTTTTGAGACCAACCACAATCTTGTGATAATCTCAGTGAAAGATGAAAAATGCTGAAAAGTTCTTCAATATAAGAGATTCAGGATGCATGGAAAAGCAAGATCTCTGTTGGAATTTCTGATTGATGCTTTAAAGCCTCTCTATGTGCATAAGCCACGTTCACTGGACTGTGCAATACAGTCACAACAGTTGTTGTGGATTGCCAGTAGACCTCCAAGCTGAAAATATTTCCCTTTCCCCATGCTGTTACTAAGATAGAGCACAGTACAAATCAATACATTAATTAGTGTTCTTTTTATTTCTCCTTATGCATGGGAATGAGCTTGGATGCCAAATAAAAATTCTTTCTTGACAGAAGGATGGTTGTCATTGGGAAACTATTATATTTAGTTTTGGAAAACCACAATCCTTATTTTACTCTCATGAGTACATTTTTATTTTGATGGGACTTCACTTTAAAAGGCAGTGTGCAAGAGGAAAGTAATGATGGCTTGAAGAGATGGCTGCTATGAGCATCCATGTAAAGATGTATAAAACTAATCTTGGATATATGACACAGACCTGTGGAACTGTAATTTAGTGATGAAACTTGCCATGAGTGAAACAGTGATAAACAATGTATATGTTACTAGGTACAATTTCATTGTTCCATTTGGTATATTGAAAGGATTTTCTGTTTAAATTCTCAGCAAAAATGGTAGGAATGTCAGCCAGGAGAATGAGGTTTCCAAGCAGTTTTTTCGAACTGGGGATTTCTTCCTAGACTTTGGCAATCATGAAACGTGACCAGACACTTGTACAAAGAACTTGACATTCTCTTTATGCAGTAACAGACAACTATCTAGCAAATGTTTGCCTGAAGTAAGCAAGTCAAGATAATGTGTTAAAGGTGAGATGGGGTCTCTTGTAAAGTGTTTCACCAGCTCAAGTTAAAATTAAACTGAGTACACAGTGATAAATGAGAAAGAATTCTCTCAGCTTGGTTACATCTAATTTTTCACTTTCTTATTAAGCTGTACAGTGGAATGCTAGTCTTGGGGGTATAAAAAAAGAAAAAACACAAACCAAACCAAAAAATCCCTTTCCCCCAGAAAAAGCTTCCAAAAACTCCCAAAGCACCCTATAATATGCCTGAAGTAATTTCACTCTAAAAACTGAACTTCATTTCAAAATGCCTCTTTAATTTAGGTCTCAGTTAAAAAAATGGTGGAGAAGTGAATTTAAAAAGAACACTTAATTTTGACTTGTGTTGGTGGCTGTTTCTGTAGATTACAGATTACATGGACAATGGACACAAGCAAGAAGATGACCCTGAGTGAGAACTGGTGCAAGTCCAGATGAGTTGATAGGAACAAAATCAGATTAAGATCTAATGTACACAAACAATGTTGTGGTGGAGAGAGGGTTATAATGAATCAGTTCGTGATGCTATTAGAACCTGTTGTGAATTTCCCATTGACTTCAGTCATCCCGACATATCTGGACACGAAATGACAAGAACATGAAAGCCAACCTGCCGTGAGGTCTGTGCGCTCTAATCAGCGCTGGCTTTGTTTCTCGGACTCCCAAGGACCAGCGGCTCCTTTCCGACTGCCGTTTCCTATCCACTTGTTAGCCTTTGGTAAAGGGCGGCGCTGGTGCTGCTTCCGCTCAGCGCTGAAGGAAAGGGTATGCCCAGAAACTTTTCCCACTGATTTCTTCTGCCAGGGCCAGGGATTAGTCTGGTAAAAGAGATCACCTCTCTCAAGACCTTTCCTCTCCAACACCCCTGCGTGGAGCACTCACTGGCAAATTAGGTTCAGGTTAGGAGGAGCCTAATTAACCAGCTTTTACCATTTTTGTGTTGACCTGTTGTGCTAAAACTGACTTTGGGAAAACAAAAGGCACAGTTAACCCACTTAGTACCAAGATTATCCCAAAAATTCCATGTCATACTACCTTGTTTCCTGTGCACAGTTTCTTTGGCTTGAACATCTAGCTGATAGATGATGAAAGGGGAAGGTGTTCAGATCCATTGCTTGGACATGCTCTGTTATAAGCCAATTGTCTAATTTATGTATTTCTTCAAAGCTCCTTGTAGTCATGTATCCAACAGCAGCAGGAGATACCTTATTTTGTAATGAAACACTGATCTTTTTTTTACATCCACATTATGATTCTGTTGAATCCTGTGTATCAAAACAGCTCAGCATCACAGGTATCAATCTAAATGTGTTTATTCAATACAACAAATGGGTTTGTCCCATAGCTGTCCTGCCTTATCACTGGATTATCAAATGATATATGTCTTTTCCTGTATCAAAGACAAATTGCTTTGTGTGCTATGTTCTTCCTTTTCCCTTTGTGTGAACTAGCAAAGCTCCCAGCTTGTGATGTCTTTCAGTGCCCTAATTCCTTTTTGGTTTCTTGGTTTTATGTGCTAAGACCTGTAATATTGTTGGCAGTAGGAGATTACATACCTCTGTGTGCTCATTTCATCATAGTGAGCTGAGTTTTCAGTGTCTGTGGGCATTTTGATATAGCAGTAATTTATAGCTTGAAGAAAGGGATATCTGCAAAGTACTACTTTTTTAGTACTTCTTGATATATGTGTATGTTTTTTGAAATTTATTTTAAGATTTTTCCCCTTTTTGATTTGATATCGGGCCTTGCAGGGAAGATGTGCTAACTATCTCCGACTGCACGCAGACTTTTTGAACAAAAAGCTGCCATGTCATTATACAGGCTTTCCCTTCCCCCTCAGTGGGAAAACAGGAACTTCTGAGGGGGTAGTAAATAGCTGAAATACTCAACAAAAAGCACTTGAACAAAAGGCTGGTAACACCTCTTTATTGTATCTGCGCTATTGTCATTCTAGGGAAGAAAATATTGAGCAGAAGAAAGCCGTGATCCAAATCTGCGGAAGTAGAAAGGGGAAAAGGTGTGGAAGTTAGCTAAGTAAATATAATTTAGTTGATTGTGTATATTGGGATGCTATAATATAAACAGCAGTACAGGAAAAGGCTTGGGTTTTTCAGAAGAACCATTTGGGTGGGAAGGGAAAGCTGTAAGCTTACATAGTGATATGGAGGCTTTTTATTCAAAAAGCTTGTGTGCAGTCAAAGATATTTAGTATGTTTTTCCCCCAAAGCAAGTGCAGAGCACACCCTCACTCTGGCTGTAACCCCTCAGCAACTTGCTGTTGCTACCTTACCTAGAGCTCACCTCCTCATAACCTTGGTGTGTGTGCTGCATCACTTGCTGCTTATAAGTCGCAGCTCAGATGCAGACAGCCTTCAACAAAGCCAGTGGCTGCATTTTTGGATATTGGTACTCTCAGCTGCCTGCAGCTGACCCAGTCACAGCGCCCCTCAGCTCAAGCCGTGACCTGAGCGCAGCAGAGGCGGTTGGCTCATAAACTGTTTGGTGGTG
This sequence comes from Phylloscopus trochilus trochilus, assembly GCA_016584745.2. Taxonomy (NCBI): domain Eukaryota; kingdom Metazoa; phylum Chordata; class Aves; order Passeriformes; family Phylloscopidae; genus Phylloscopus; species Phylloscopus trochilus. Next base: position 41,600,996 of record WQNJ02000546.1, read on the forward strand.
GAGTCTGACAAGGTGACTGCCCTCCATTTATCTGCCTTTCTCATCAGCCAGGGGTCAATGCTGTGGGAGCCCTGTCCTCCCTTCTCACAGCTTAGTCAGTGCATGAAACTGTGCCCTGAGACAGAGCTCATGTCCTGGTCTGCTCACTCGGCTTCTGGAGTGCAGGGGATGGGTGGAGGTTGGATGGGATGCAGAGCAAGCAGTGCTGTCTCAGTCCAATGGTTTGATGCCGTGCTCAGGAGATTTCCCTGAAATTTAGAACAAAATTCTAGCCTGTGCTAGGATTGTGGGCACACTGTGCTAAATACATTTTGGGGTTGAACCAGCTTTTGGTCTAACAACGTGCTTGTCTCCCAGAGGAAACTGCCCTGCTGACAGAGGAGCTGGAAGGAGAATTTGTGGGAAATACCTTTCCACCAAAGATGTAATTGCTCTAAACACTTCCGGGCATGCGAGATTCACTAATCCATAGTAATCCCTGTAGTCTGTACCCATTCTGACATCTGTGAGCTGTATAGGGAAATCAGATTTAAAGGGGAAATGGAATCAAAAATTCTTGAAAACCCAAAATATATTAGCAATATTGTAGGGACAGTGAAGCATGAGTGAATGCAGTGAGAGCAGCAGCTCTTGGCATTTCTGTGATGTGCATTATGGGAGGCAAACACAGAAGTTCTGGTTTCAGGCTGATAGCTCATAAATGCAGACAGCTGACAAGGTCTCCATGCCTTGCTGTTCAGTGCAGTTCACATTCTAGCCTATGGTGATACCACAAACCAGTGATTTGTTTACCTCAAATACACTGAGCATTAGAGTGCAGTAATTGAGGAGCAGCTTTGTCTGCAGTCACCCTTGCAGGGCATTAACCTCTGGCACAAAAGCAGAGCAAACATCTGAGGGACATTAAATCATTTCTGCTCGCGTATTTAAATCTGGATAAGCCAATGGATTGAGGGGGTTCTTTTTCTTGATTGGAGACTTTTTTTCTTGTACTAGAAAGCTGACATTTGTCACCAGTTGTTCTGTTCTTTGTTTACATAAGGCCCATTGAAGCAGTCAGAGAACATTATACCCTGCCCCACAAACAGGCATGTATACTTAATTTATGACTTTGGTAGTTTGAATTTCAAGTGTCAGGTATCCCACAGACCGTTTTACTTTGTTCTTTTATGCTGCGTGCACTGCTTGAGTATTTATTATGGAGGGCAGAAAGGCTGTGGGAAGTCCTTCAGGCTTGTGGACTTTTTTATTCAGAACCTTGAAAATAAAGTTATGGAGCTTGAGAAAAAAGAGTTCTCTAAAAGCATGACTGATGTGTAGAGCTATTTTACTTGTTTAGCCAATTAATTTTTTTTCATTTGGCATTAATATTTTCACTTGCGTATAACTCTTCATCCTAAAGTTGCTTTAGTACCCTAAACATCTCTGCAAAGCATTAAATGTGGAACAGTGGTAACAAGCCTTAAGTAGGCCTCTGTTGAAAACTTAATTCTGGATTTGTTCTTGATTCCTTCAAAGTCAACTCTTTCTACTACTACCAGAAAAAGAATGAAGAGAAAGATAAAGCAGAATTAAAAAACCCAATGTAGCTTGTTGCCAGAAGCAATGCTAGTATTTGTGATTATCTCTTGTGCAGTTGTGTCTTGTCAGCAGTTCTGAATATGGTCTTAGTTCAAAGTTGTCTGTGATATATTGGTGACAGATGGACATTTTGGAAAAGGACATGCCTTGAAACTGACTTCAGAAAAATTCGGATGAGAAGTGGGACTGGGGTTTTTCACCAATGAAAGCAGTAGACATTATGGCAGCTTTTTTTAGAGACAAGATGAATTTTATCATTGCAACGTCTATGCCAAAGTATCATCTCGTTCCAAAAAGCACATTGTAAGTTGAAATCTTGATGCCATTGGCAACGTGGCCAAAATGGTCCTTTCTGACAATGAAGTCTTTGAACACGAATGCCTCCAGAACAGCATATGCAAGTAAGTGTTAAATATTTATAGGCATGCAGTTCTTCTGTGTTGTTACTGCAAAGTGTACTCAGGAAAGAAAGCAATTTGGCCAGAGAAGGAAAAGGATTTTTCATTGAGGTGCTTCTAAAACATATGGATCAGTCTTTGTAAAATCCTTAATCTTTATCTAAAAATGTGAATCATAGTGCTAGGGTTGGATTATTGTACCTGGGACACAATATAGAAGTAGTCAAGAGATAAAATAAGCTTCTAAATAGGCAGACAACAACAGATCTGAATGCAGACTTCTTATCTCTTTATCATCTTATTTTCTCCTCCGTTTGTTAGGCAAGGGGAATTGTTTCAACTTTTGATGACTAGAAGATTGTGTCTCACAGCAAGAAAAAATTCTGTATTGTACAAAATCAATTTTTGTGGTTTTCAGCTGTGGAAATTAAAATGTACTTTTAATCTAAAGGTTATTTTGAATGAGCAGTTAAGAGTTTCCCCCTGTTTAAATGGACGAAGAATGCAGCAAAAGATTTTCATTGCAGATACTCCCTTTGAATTTTCCATTGCATCATATCTGGCTTTATGACTTTGTATCTTTACTACAGGGCAAAATAAAAGTTATTCCCAAAGAAGTAATAAGCTTCCTATTTTAATGTAACAGCTAAGACTTGTGAAACAATGCTGCCTGCCCACTAATTATAGGCATCTCTATTTACATGGCCTAACAGGAAGATGGAAATGTAAAAATAGCAACAAAGAGCCAGTGACATTATTAATAAAGCAGCTGTATACAGCATTGTTCTCTTGAAGAACGTAGACACCATTTAAACAAAGTGAACTACATAAATAATCAGTCATAATTCATAAGTAACCATTGTTAGGAATTCTCTTTTAAAAATAGATCACCTTATTAATGTACAAACGATGGCAAAATTACTTTTTTTGTGCGTGTGTATTTCACATGCACACATGCACCAAATGTTAAAAGTAGCTTACAAAATCATTGCCATTTTTTGAGAAGCTGGTATTTTTCTGCCCTTGGGACCTCGATTCCTTCAGGGAAGATGGGAGGAAGGAAGATAGAGTGCTGCACATCTTCTTTCAAAGGAGTTTGTATGTGGATAGGAGAGGTAGTATCAAGGTTAAGGAAGACTTTTCATGTATGTGATTTTATTAGATCAGAAGACCAAATCCCTCCTGCAGTCATGCTCCATTAAGAAACAGTAGTAGTTGTAGTAATTAAAAAGTATAGTAAATAGCCATGCTGGGGAAGACACATTCAGACAGACACAAATGGCCCTGTGTTGGCCAATCCTTTGAACTCAAAATCTGCTTCTGCCCTTTTCCAGTGTAAATAATAAAAGAAAAAGTAAAATGAGATTACAGACAGTTAGAGATTACTGCATTTTTTTCAAGTTTTTTTTTCTGTAAAAGGACAATCATTTCCTCACAAGGCACTTCCCAAAAGCAAGAAAAAAACATTGTATTCAGTGAACACAGCAGGTTAAGCCCGCACATTTTATTAATAAAAGTGCTTTATAAAGGAGAAACAGTATCCAGAACTCAAGGGCTATACTGCGGTCTTCACCTCCAGAGATATGCCTCTACTACTTGGCTTGAAAGGCTGTGGTCCTTCTCAGGAAAACACTTGTGTTTGTGAACCAGTCACTGCATTTGTGTAAAGGAAAAGGAGTATGTTAAGCTTTTTGTCTGCCCCACCCAAGCTCCTGAGCTGGAAGGGGGCAACCCTATCCCAGAGTTAAACTGCAGCTGCACTCTGGAAGTCCTTTCTGTCTTGAGAAGAGATGTGAAATTCATCATCAACTGACATACTTGGTGAATGCGGACTTCCTTTGTCCACATCTCAGCTTTGTGTCTCAAAACAAGAATTCAAAAAACCTGCCAGTGTGCTTTACCTTTTTTTTTTTTTTTAATTTAAATCGCCTCAAAGAAGCACTGCAAGCTCTTTTAAGTCCTTCCACCAAGTAGCTGATGTTCCTGACTAACATGAGCTCTCAAATCTACACATCATTTGAAGATCTAAAATTTAAATCAATTAAATCATATGGCACTGTATGAGTATGATGATAAGTCTCCTCACAAATCAACTCAGTAAATTGCCCCTGAATCTCATGTGGGTCACATAGGATTTATTTTTACATCTCTACTGCCTGTATGTGGACAGGACGGTTTAGAGGACTAACTTGAGTGTTAATTCTCAAATAAATCAGTTACAGCTTCTACTCAGAACTCCAAAATGTATTAATATTTGTTAAATAAAAAATCATTCAGCCTTGTAATTTCACCAGTCTTGATTTATAAGCAGGCTTTGAAAAGGAAAAAATTATTGGAATGTGGAATTTAATCACTACTTTTAAATCTGAAGGTGTTTGTACTGAATCTTCAAGTTTTTCCTCAAAAAAGCCATCACCTCTAGATGCTGCACAAAAGCAGCCACTAGGAAACAAAGAAATACATATCCTGTGCCTTGTGTGTCTCTGTGACTATTTTGCTTTGTAATTGTCTGCTTTAAAATTCATACTTGAAGGCATGGTTAAATGAAAATTTGCTCAGAAAGTAACTGAAAAGGTAGATTATTTTGTATTTGATTCTAATGTGCTATTACTTTACATTCTCCTTTCTCTGCTGCTGAAGGGCAAAATGTAGCAGCAATTCCAGTGAGTAATTCCCAGCTCCATGATACTGCCGTGTTTGCTGTAGCAGTGCCACTTCACAGTTTCCTGACAGGGCTGGGAGGAGGCAGTGAATTTGGAATCAACAAGCATTTCTGCACAATATCACCGTGTTTCTCTCTAGGAAATTCTAGGTGGTGGGAGAAACCCCTGCCACGGCCAGGCCTCGCTGAAGTGGAAGGAAAAGGGAGTGGCAGCAGCACTCTTTTCAAGTAGCAGCCCTCGAGATTGTTAGATAAGAGGCCAGGCTGTCTCCTCTCCTTGGTGTTTAGATGCTCTTGTCGACCTTTAGAGATTGAGCACTGTGGAGGTCATTGCCTTGCACTGTGTCACTGGGTGCCCTTCCAGAGAGGTGAGTAACTACTGCTTAGGCCAGGCTGCTTGTCTCCAGCAGCATTTTGTACCACCCCTCTTTATTTTTACATTACACTGTGGCCCTGATGGAGCCACTGATAGCAGTAACCAGTGTGGTTCCAGTCAGCTGCAGCAGCTCTGAGCTTGCAGGTCTTTCTCCTGGCTGCCCATCTCACTATATTCTGCATCAAGGTACTTCTTTCAGATTATAGAACAAGATGTGCACAGACAAGGCTGTCTTCTGCTGCCTCTTTGTAGATTAAATGATGGGTAGCACCGTGATACCAAGTTAATGTATGCATAGTATACAGTAACCTATATAAATGACTCTGTGTGCAGATCCCCAGGCAAAACACAAGACTGAGTTACAATCTACAGGCATGGATAAGCAGTACTGTGCTCCTGAATGCAGCCCTCAAACTCCAGAGCATTTAATGTGGAAAGTGCCCTGGGACAAGGACCAATCTGTATTCTTTGTACACATTTTAATGGCCTGTTAATGATCAACCTCCACTCTACTGAGAAGATGAATTTCATGATGATATAATTCAAGCCAGATTCTTCACAGTTGCTTGAGATTATTTCTTGTAATTCTACTTTAGAAACAAATGATGTATTGATGTGGCATGTAATCATCTCATCCTATTCCATTAACACTTTTGTGTCTTCCTGTCCTTGGGCTTTTTGCAGGAAAGGAAGGCAAGTTAAAACCAGAAGTCATGGATGTGGTCAGTGGTCTGTTTAGCTCAGTCTCTCATAGTCACTGATACCAAAAACTTAGGGAGGAGTGTAAGAAGGAGCACGTATTGCAAGCTTTTCTTCTCTGTTATGGTTTTCTAACTTCTAGCAAACCACACATTTAGGAATTTCCAGTGCTGAAGATTGCTGACTATCCTGACTACCATGTATATAATATAAACAGACAGGGCTGACCTGGAGTGTGTATGATATCTCCTATGGCATTCTGTGCTTTGGTTATGTACTTTGGGGTTTGTGTTTTGTTTTTTTTTTTTTTTTTGTTTTGTTTTGTTTTTTGTTTGTTTGTTTGTTTTTGTTTTTGTTTTTGTTTTTTGTTTTGTTTGTTTGTTTGTTTTGTTTTCTTCTTTTTGATTTTGTTTTGTTTTTAAAGACTAATTCTGTTTGCTTTTCATCTTTTTTTGTGATCTTTAGCAGGATGCTTCTTTTGTCGCAAATCCTAATCTATTCCTCGCTCCCCTCTTTATCCCACCTGACATTCTGCAGACTTCTGTCATATCCTCCTTCTGTCTTCCATAGAAAATTGGATCTTGTTTTTTTTTCCTGCTTTAACTTTCTTTTCTTGTAGGAGCTGTTCTCTGTGCCTTAAATAATCCAACTGAATCATTTTGTAAGTGGAAGGGAGGAATGAGCAGAACATACTCACTGTGTGGGTACACCATTGATTTTTAAAGCATTCTGATATTTTCTCTTTGATAGAGGTTTTTATTACTTTTATTTTTTTCCTAAGATTTTCTAATCTTCCATTGTAACATTTTTGATGACATGAGCAAAATTTACAACCTGAACAAACTCTTATTTCTTGTTTACCTTCTGAATGTCCACTACTCTGCCTTTAGTTATTACTAGAATTTCCTGAGCAACTGTAAGAAATCTGTTGTAGTGATTTCATAATTCTGACATGGTATGTCTGTGTTTTCTGCAAAACGTCTCTTGTTTATTAATATAAGCTACCTCCTTAAATGTACTGTGTTACTGGTGTTAGCTCTGGTCTCACACATTCCATGAATATTTCTCAGGTGAAGCAACCTGTAATGTGCTGCTGGCATGGACAGCACGATTTCTTTACTGACTCTCACCCCTGAGTTATTTTTCTGGGATGCCAGATGCAGTGAGCCGGAGCACCGTATCAGAGAAGACTCCTCTTGCATGGACTGCAGTAGAGAAGGAGTACCTTTGTGATTTGCACCTTTTTAGTAGGTGGTAGATTACAAAGGTGACAGGAAATTGGGTGTGTTGCTGCATTTTGCCCAGGTGCTGTTGTCTTTATGCCTGGGCAGTGCCCATTCTGATCAGAAAAAAAGGTTTCTCAGTTGTATGCCTCCCTCTCTCTGCTCTTCCCAATGAGAAGTTTATAGTTTCTTGGGCACTCCTGAGTGCTGGCTCTGCCTCCCAGTGTGACTCCTTTTGGAAGTGGAAGCTGATACCCTTATTTACACATGCCATGGCTGGTTCAGTGCATCCTCACTGCATGGCTGGTCTGGATAATGAGTGTCACCATCTGAACACCAGGATCAGACTTTCTTTACCGGCTCACACATGAGGAGGTCTGGTTCCCGGTTTTTTAGGCAGAGGTGCTCCTGGACTCTTTCTGGGGGGTTAGGGTAGGTGTGGGAGGACTTCCCTGCTTTGTGGAGCTGTGGGAAAGGCAGCAGAGGTCCTGAAGTCTCATTCCGGAATAGGTGTGTTCCCTATTGAATGAAGTGTCTGCCAGAAGGCTTTCACCCGTTTCAATCGTGGGTCAGGAGGTTTTCTGACATGTCATAGCATTTGGACTAAACTCTGGGGTAAGGGAGTTCAGTTTTCAATGAAGACATACTTCTGGAACACATTTTGGCACATGCTGTTTCTAGCAGCAGTTTTCTTTCTTCAGGAATCTATCCTAACCAGCAACTCTGTTGGGAGTGGCTCTCTGAAGCCGTGGTCAGTACCGCCACTATTTCAAGCCCACTTAACCTGTAGTGAGGGGTGTGTGCTGGTGCTGCCACAGAGCCAAGAGCATGAAGGCATTTTGAAGACTAGTGGGAAGATTCAACACTGAAACTGGTCGCTTGAAAGTAATTAAACGTGTATTCAGATGATTTTTAGGAATTCTGGGAAAGTAGAAGAGACTGAATTTTGGACTTTTATTAGGCAGAAGTGTTTTCAAAGCTAGGAGAGACATGAGACCCATAGCTGCTGCTTAAGTTTGATGCTAAGGGTTGTAGTGTGCAAATTATGAAATTGGTATGTCTACTAAGACCACTGGCATGCTTTTGTGAGCACTGTGGATTTTAAATTTTTTTTCTACAAGGCAAAGCCTTGAAAAGTTTAATGAGGACAGGACAGTAGTGAGTGGTTGATGTCAGTTCATTGTAATGTTTGGTGTTTAAAAAAATGTTTGAGACTGGGAAAGAAAAGCAGTAGGGTAAGGCAATGTATTGATTAGATTATTGCAGAGTACACTCACATGGCCCTTGAAATTTCAAAGATACTTAAGTGACATTCTTATATCTCTAAAAAACATAGCTGAAAAACATTTTTGGATTTCCTCATCTTTGCATCTTTACTCAGTGTTAATAGAAATATTTTAAGTTGAATCTTTCCATTTAAAAATACGCTCATCACCTTTTCTCTGACTACAGCAGAAATAAGATTTTTATATTTTGTATTTTAGTCTGGATTGATGTTTGATTTATCCAGTAATTGTAGGCTTTCACCTTATTTTTTTCTTATATAATTTTTTTTAAGTAAAACACATCAAGTGTTCTTATTTTGACAGTTTGTGGATAAACTTACTGTTGATGTTGCTTTTGTACCTGGTATGGAAGTGAACCTGTTGAAGCTGCTTTGGGAAGACTCAAATTTGGAATTACCCTTGTGAAAAAATTTTTTTTTGTACACACACACGCACATACATGTATATATATGCCTAGCTTATTTTGAGGGGTCCTTTTTGCTTTGCAGGGATTGAATTGTATGGATATTGCCCTGATGTTACTGCTGGGCAAAGTGTCCCTTTCCTAAAGAAAAAAGCAATGATTGCACTCACTCTAGCGGCAGAAGGCAGAATTGTTGTACGTCACTTCATGGATGATGTACGAGAGCACAAAAATTCTGATTTAAAGACACTTTTTAAGTTCAGTGCAAATATTTACTCCCTTTAGCCTGAGCTGGAAAAACATAGAAGAAAAAAAAGGTAATTCTGTATCTGTAAATAATCTGCAAATAAATCAATAAATCTGTAAAATAAAAACAGAGGGAAATAATACAATTAAATCTCCCTGTTCCAATGACTGCCTGTCCTGGACATGTTTTACAGGAACAGTAGAGGGAGAATTGTCTTTTTCTCACTCTTTTTTTTTTTTTTTTTTTTTTTTTTTTTTTTTTTTTTTTTTTTTTTTTTTTCTCCTTAAAAACCACACCAGCACCACCATCCTGATACGTAGGAGGTTGAGACATCCACATGCTTGTGCTGCTGCTAAGGTAGCTCCTAGCTTGTGATTTAGTAATGAAATGATGAGGTGCAATAATTTAGAATGGTCTCTGTCTTCTAGTCATAAATCTCCTTTGCTAGGAAGAAGAGGCAAGATGTCTTGCATTCTCCCTGCTGGATGCTGTCCATGTTTAGGTGGTTTTGCATACAGGAGGCAATTTGCGCTGCAAATGCACAATTCTTCTAGTATCCATCTGCCATCCTGTTCATCTGTGCCAACAGCAACTCCATATAAATCCTGCAGTGCTTATGGTTGCAGGAACCATCTCTTGGATAAAGGATAGAAAAAGCTTCTGGCAAATGTGCCTTTTTTTTCTTTTTTTTTTTTTTTTTTCATATATATATATGTATATATATATATATATATATATATATATATATAAATAGATGAGCCTCAGGTTTTTTGTCCTGTCAGTTCTGCTACAATGCGACTTCTTTTATTGTGGAAAGAATGTATACACATTTTTAACGGTGTTGCTGAGTTAACTGCTCAGGAGAAATGCTGGAGAATTCCAAACCCTGGCATCGCTGGAGAGGAGTTGTTACATCCTAGCCTTTTTAAGTGCAGGTCGCAAGTACAAATTTGCTTTTGCAGTTTTTAAGCTGCTTTAAAAAGCAAAACGGGATACACAGATTCAAGCTCACACCTGCTTTTATACCTGCTGACTTGTGACAGGAGACAAGATGTGTCTCATGTACGAACAACAAAGCCCTTTTTTTCTTTATAAGTGACTGAATAATCTGATACTTTTGATGTTCTCAACACTGCAGAAGAATTATGGCATTTATTTAAGGGTTTGAATATGTAATTAAGCATCTAATTTTAAACCTGCACACTCAATAATGTTGGACTTTGCCACCAAGTTACTTCCTTTTTATGGTATCTGCCAATTGCTGAAGTATGCATTAGTGCATTTGACATATTAATGCATTTTAGTAATGGAGGTACCTGATCAAGCAGCAGCCAAATGACCACAAAATAAATGCCTGAGCTGAAATCAGAACCTGCCATAAACAACAGAAAACTGCTTGCCTTCATTGTGCACTGAAATCCCCATTCCCATCTGACTTGAAAAACTAGACCCAGCTGGTAGAACCCTTACAGTCTTAGGACTCAGTGTCCCCTCTCATCCATTACCACATGCATTATTTTCTTGGGCCTTCTTGATGGCTTTCCCTCCCCCTTTCTTGGGCTCATTTTTTCCAGGATAGTACTATGTTCCTGTAATTCTAAATAAGCATATTCTGACTTGCTCATAAATTAAAGTCAAATACTTAGTTATTATTAACACACTCTATCCTACCTGGTCATAATGAGATACAGGCCTTTCCCAGTTCCTGGGTGGAGCTTTCTCCCTTGTCTTTGAGCTGACCTGGAGCAGGGAAGGTGGCTGTGCACCGTCTGTGCTCACTGCACTACTGCAGGCACTCCCCAGCTGTTGCTGATCTTGGCTTTCCAGTATTGCTTACCTATCACTCACTTGCCAGATTCTGTATGCTGGATGCTCACTGAGATGCCATTTGAATATAGTCCAGTTTTTCCCAGTGGGGAGGTGTGATACCACGCCAGTAGGAGACGTGGCGTTCTCCGCTCCGGCAGATACAGGAGTGTCACCCAGTTTGTACTGATCTGTTCAACAGCAAACCTGTCATGTAAGGGACAGTCAGAAAATTATGAGGCAGGTGTTTAACACCACAGAAGCAATCTCAGTATTTAACATGCCGTGAGAATATAGGCTGATCATGGAAGGCTTGTCTAGATGTCTGTATTCCTTTGGCTCCTGAGGTATTTTGTAGATGCTGACGGCCAGTGTGAACTTTAAATCAATTTATTGCGTATGTTTACATATGCAGCGAAACCATTTGGCATATCATTTAACTACACGGAGTGAATTGTTGACCATGAGCTGATTTGACCTTTTCAGGTCTAATCAAGAAATCTGAAATATTATTTTAGCCTGTCAGCTCCAGTAATATGCTGTAAGAGTATCTGGATCTAACTGAAAATGTCAAATGTGCTCTAATATGCAACCCATCAAAGTTACGATGCAGGAACCAGTTAAGAATATAAATCTGTAACATCTGTGGTGCATCTCAATTGCCTGGGTAAGTTGTTCTGCCATTGATGCAAGCTAACTAAAAACGTGGATTGAAACCATTTCTTTGAAGAATTGTACATGAGAGGTGTATGGCCACCTAAATATTAAAATGATCTTGAAAGAGGGGTGATAACTGCAAGTTAGAATACTACTGGAAAAAACAGGGCCCAGCATGAATACTCATGCTCTAGGGAATGCCTTGCTAGCTGTAGTGTGTGGTAATGTAAGATTAGTGGTCTCATGTAACCTCAGAATTTTCCTTTTTAATTTTAAAAATTTGCTGCATGTGAAGATTTTGCTCTTTCAAATATAATCCATTATATAGGCTGAGGTATCCTTATCAATCTTACTGCATTTAGTAATAAAATTTTCCATAGTCTTGTGCACTTAATGAAAAATCTACTTCTGCATTTAAAGGTGTTCTAAAACCAAACACTTATAAGCAGAGTATTTAATGATGTTTAATTTCTTTTTCTCACCTTTGAAATTTCTGTTCTTGGCATTTTATAAGATACTCAGATCTAGAATAAATCTGCCTTTAATAATTATTTATCAAGCACAAGGTCAGTTGTTTATTGGTATAATTTCTGGATGATGAATTTAAATTTGGATTAAAGTGGCCGGGTGTAGTGAAAAACAACTTTGCATCCTTAAAAAGTGGTATTTTGTTAGCTAAACGATCTGTCAAAATTGTTTAGCCTTGAAACACTTGTTACACTAGAATTGAGTTGTTTTTTATCTGATTGTGGGTAGTTCATGCAATTTTAGGTGCTATTAACTGAATTGCTACTATTAGTAAAATGTTGTTGGAAGTAGAATTAAAATGAACTATGGGAAGCATTGCTGAACCGATAACTTTGCATTGAAAATAGTGTGTTTTAAAGGATCCGCTTAACACTATTTGAACTGTTCTCACGAGGCAATGCTGCCCTCCCCTGGTACGCTGCGAAAAGCAGGAATTCTTATCCCAATCTGAGCCAGTTCCAGAGCTTCCTGTTGAAGAGAGATTGATGGATTGGTGAAAACGGTGGGGGGAAAATGCTGTTAAACACACCATTATATGCTTTCTCTGTTAAGAGAGAAAGAAAACTCCGAACAAAGCATAAACCAGGCATTTTTGCAGTGCCTTTATGTATGCATGCTGCAGATGTAGATGAATGTACAAATAATGTGCATCGTATCTACTGTCAATACACGGTAGAGGGCTGAATTAGGTTTGTGTGGCAATTTGGAGGATGAATTGAAGAAAAAATAAACAGATGCAAGGCGGTAGGAAGACCAATTACAAGAAATTTTCTTTAACAGTGTAGTTTTGACTTGTAAACATGGAATCTTTAAACATTATATATATGTTCAGTTCTGGAATAGAGAAGTAAATGTGACCATGGCCAGCAGCTTGCATAGGAATAGGATCAGTTCTTTTGGAAATGAAGCTGTAACAAAGCCATCATCTGCTGCCAGAGTTATTGATTACAAAGATATCACCACAAGCTCAGGAAGCTCCCTTTCCTGCACAGTCCTGAGAGCTGAGGAAGGTAGTCCAGGGAAATATTACTGTTGCATGGTCTATTCATTAATGTATTTCCTCAGATGTCTGGTACTAACTGCTGCTGGAGATAGAATATTGGGGTAGAAGGTTCTTTAGACTGTCCAGCTGTGGCTGTTATGTGTTAAATGTGTTGCTATTTGCTTTAATTTTGTAATCCTTCCATTTCTCACTGCTAGGCAATTTACCATAGTCCAGATAGCAGAAAGAGATAAGCCTTGTTGCAAATACAGGAATTTTTTGTTCCCACATCTGAGTCTAATAAAGTGTGTGGGGTGGGGCTTGCTCTTCTCCAGTTACAGTTGTATGTTGTAGTGGTGTTGATACTTTACTACAGCCTTTTACAGTGAGGTCTAGGAGTTGTTCTGTGTCTGTGGTGCCTGCCAATCCACAGAGCAGGTGTGGACCATTCTGAGCTCGACTCCAACTCCAACTGGTAAGTTACCTGTGACTGTGGCAGATAGAACCTGAAAATCCCAGTGGTCTTTCACAGGGTGTTGTTTCTAAAGTGACTTTGCTGGCAGCAAAACAGCAGTACAATAGCTACAATAATCAATCCTTTTGGGAGCTAGCTGTAAAACCACTGCAAGTATGGCTCCAAAGTAGTTAAAGGTTGAACTAAATCAATAGATAAGATGCCTTTCCCTTTGTGACACCCTGCCACAGTAAAACCAGTTTTATATGTTCTTTTTTGTTAGATCAGTATTTTGCCAGTACAGCATCCCAATTCAGCTCAGCAAATGGTTCGTGTGAAGGGCAGTGGTGTCTCTCCTCCACCTCAAACGAATGTATGAGGTCTAGAACTGTGTAACAGTTTTCTTTCTTCTCCATAACTTTTGCAGGTGTTGGGGCTGCTGGTGTGGACCCTGATCGCTGGAACAGAATACTTTCTGTATCCAGCCTTTGGCTGGGTGATGTTTGTAGCTGTGTTCTACTGGGTTCTCACCGTCTTTTTTCTGATCATCTACATGACAATGACCTACACCAGGATTCCGCAGGTGCCATGGACCATGGTGGTAAATAAACCCATTCTTTGTGGTTTGCCGGGTTTTGAAAATATTGGTGTTGATACTTTACATTCTATGTGTATATTAAACCAACTCTACTTGCATTCTTTGCAGATTTTTCTGTAGTTTCTGTGTGGCTGCATACTGGCAGTGTTTAACTTTCATACTACCCAGACACTTTCAAAGCACTTTTTCTGTGATGTTTCACCATTTTGTTCTCCAATTGATGTAGTGACTTGATTTTTAATGTGTGTGTGACTGATACTTATGCACAGTGACCTCTTTTTCTCTCTGTAGTGGTTACATCCCATGAAGAATGAGTCTGTTGCTGCCTCTGAGCTAACAGATCTGGCCATATGGCTTAAACAGCAGAAATCCCTACTGGAATCAACACCATGCATTAGAAACAGGACTTGGGCTCTTAAAACATGAGTCTTCCTCTGCTAAAGTTAAAGCAAGGATAGTTCAGAGGTAGCAATGCTCTGACAATCCATGTATAGTCTACTGTGAAAATGGTGCTGAAAATTATATATATATATAAAATACGTATCATGTAATCCTTTGCTTTGAGCTCAAGAGTTAAAGCAAATCAGATAAACAGCTACTGTAATTACAGAAAAATTTCACAGGCACTTAAAATGCAGATCCAGTTTTTATGGTTTGAGCAAACCTGGCCAGCTCTAACTCTCAACAGTATATTTTTACCTCATTTGCATAACAGCCTGGTCTTCAGGATAGTAGATCCTAAAAGTCATTGTCATTTCAGCCAACTGGCTATTTTTGACCCATCTAAGAATCACTATAAATTTCATCTTTGCATTTGTTGGATACAGTGATATACTGTTCTCTTTTTTTTAACAGCTAAATATTATTGACTAGAATTCTGTTATTTTTATGATGAAATGTATTTGACTTCTATGTTGCTAACAGCTTGTTATCAGCTATATTGTGTATGTGACTAAAATTGAATACTAGAATACTCTTCTCTTTTAGTGTTCCCATTTGCTGCTGCAATAAATAGCCGACTATAGCAATTACTAATAAGAACAACCAGGATTATGTTCAGATAGCTTCTCTATTTTCAAGTTTCATAACCAGCAATTACCATTAAGGCTGTAACACTGCTATAGAAATGTTGGATTATTTCAATTACAGCGGTAATGTGTCTGGGTACATTTAAAGGTGTGGGGGATTTTTTTTCCCCACTGCATTACATGTAAGTAAAGTGCATTCAAAGGGAAAGCATCTTTATATCCATTTGGATAAAGCTTTGGTCATTACCCTTCTTTCATCAGTTGAATACTCTTATGAGACAACTGCACATAAATGAGTTGCCCCTGATCTATGTGGTAGACAGACTGCAATATTTGATTTGTTTCTATTTCTCATCGAGTGTATTTCTTGCTCTGAGTTCCAAATCTGTTGTAGATGTACATAAATGTAAGTCCAAAAGGTAATCTCCTTTTATATAAAAGGGTCATATAAAGAGAAAATAAATACAAAATAAAGATGCTTGCATTTCAGCTTATTTTGCCCTAAGGTATTAAAAGAGCTTTTGGGAACAGCCCTTGAATTGGTCTTCTGCTGCTCCTGTATGGCCAAGAGGAACATTGAGTCTCTTTTCAGGGAGGTGCTTTTAACATCTTTGTTAGAAGGAGCATGACACACACCTTTTTGAGTGAGTTTACACCCACCTTTACCCTATTCTCTGAAGAATCCTGAATTTCAGTATCTGCCATTTATTGCTCTGCCTCCTTAGGCGACAGTTAGCTCAAACTGTTCCTATTGTATGCAGTATCCAAAATTACATCTGGACCTCTCTGTCATAAATCCACTTTTTGCAGGTTAAGCACATTACCAAATTGCTTAAGATGCAGTTACTTTTACTGCAAATTAACCCAAAAGACGTGCTTCAAAACTGACTCTCCTTCATAGTGCAAGTTTTTTGCTAAAACAATCAATGGAAGCTTTTAAAATCTGGTGAATTTGAATTTAAGAAGCAGATGGTAATTTAGCATTAACCATTTGGTTTGAGTAATATATTGGCAGTAAAGGCCCAATCAGCTTGCACTGCATTCCATCTTCCCCAACAGTGTTATTTCCCAGAGCAGCACTTCTCAGAAATTATGTGCTTTTTTCTTTTCTACATGACAAGATATTGCAGGGATTTGTAGCTTTCCAGGGTAATTGAGTCTTTTTCGAATGGGAAATCTGAAAATAACAACAAATACTCTAGGTAATCAAATTTGGAGTTTCTAAATCAGTGCTTTACAGACAACAGAACCTGCCAATTGTTGGCATCTCATCCTGAAATTGACAGTTTGATATTTTATTGCTGTAATGCCCAGATAAAACAAGGAGTGAGACCTGTGGATAGACATAGTACCTTTTATTAGACAAACTGATATAAGTGAGATGAACCCCACTCATTTGTGAGTGTGAATCAAATCTCAAGGGCCAGGCCTTGGACTCTATATGGGTGCTGAGGCACGGCCCAGCCCAGTTCCCTGCAGAAGGGTAAGTGGATATTTTCCACTGTTCCTTCTAACTTCTCTTCTTGAGCTGCAGCTTTTTTTAGATTTTGCCAAAGCAGGTGAAAAGTGAAATAAACTGTAGGTAATGGCTTAAATTCCTAGCATCCACTGGGTCACATGGTGTGAATGAGTAAATTGGAGCTGCACCAGTATGGCACCATTTAGACAACTAGAGCAACAGAGTTAAAGCTGAAGGGGGCTGGTTATGTACAATGTTAGGGCCAGATCTATATTGGGCTATCAATTCCTGCAATTGTAACTAGATGCAAAGCATGTCACAGGCATTCCACTTAAACATGGCACCAAATTTCTATGCCTTAGACAAGTAGCAGAGTGGAGTTTGAGGGGATTTAACTTTTTTTCATAAGAAGACACTTCCATCATCAAGTAGTGAGAAAGTAACGGACAAAGTATTAAAATCATGTACTTTAAAAAAACCCTCATGCATTTTTCTCTTTCATCTTCTTAGACATCTGTTCTCTCTTCCTTTCCTGTTCATTCTCACATGCAAAAACCAAACACATTTTTGTTTGCTCTCTGTAGTGTTATATGAGGTCGTTGCTTCTTTCTTAGTAATAAATACAAGTACCCTGAGACATTAAGTTTGCCTCCTGAAAGAGAAAATGCAGCATCTGCCATGGGTCTTGATGACCCATGTAGTCCATTCAGACTGTTCTCCTCTTTGGATTTATCTGTTTCTTTCTCTTCTTAAAAACAGGCAGAAGGAAAAGGTACTGAGAGATGGAAAAAGACAACTGAGGAAAAAAAAAGTCACCCTCTTTATCTCCTTCAGTATTGTAGAAAACAAAGTTTTGGAAGCTTTATAAATATTCTCCATATACCAGGAGTTATTGATTCCTTTCTTTGTGTAGATTAGAAATGTAATCAAAGTGCAGTTTCGTCTTGTTTCTTTTCTGTTTCGTTTTTATGATGCAGTATCATATTCTTACTGCCTAACCCTTAGATTGGGGTAACCAAACTGAGTCCTTATTTTCATTTTTGGAAAATCACAGCATACCTACTTCAGGACTTTTCTGGATTTAGTGTGATGGAGAGAACAGTTTGTCCAAAACAGTTTGTCCAATGTTTATGCATCTTCAAAGCAGTTAATTTTTCATCTTACAGATAGAGACACAGAAGAGGGCAAAAATAGTTAGGAATGACATTTCTAGTGCACACTGCATGTGTTCAGTGTATTTCAGAAGAGAGTTTTGCAATACTGGAAAACAAATGCCTGTGTATATTAATAATGTGTGTTTGTCTTTTCAACAGGGTCTGTGTTTTAATGGAAGTGCCTTTGTTTTGTATCTCATTGCTGCCATTGTAGATGCATCTTCAGTTACCAAAGATCTGGACAATCACAATTACAACAGCTGGGCAGCTTCTTCAGTGAGTTCATTTTTTGTTTAAATCAGTTCTACGTCCAGTAAACTTCTAGCAAATGAGGGCTCGTTGGAAGTGTGGGTTGAAGTTGCAGGTGTTCTGCATTTTGAAAAGCTGCAGAGTGATATAGATCACACACAAAACCTATAAGTAGCTGCAATTTAGTTCGTAATTTTTACAGGTGACTCCACCCGGAGATGATGGTCACGTCAGAAAAGGCAGTAATGTTTTTAGGATCACACTGATTTTCTCTTCCCTTGCCCCCATTTATTACCAGCTCTCTGGCTGAGACCAGAGCCTGCACATCAGAGCAGAGAAGAAAGATTGTGTGAGCACCAAGTCACCTCAATGCACTTGGACTTCAAAAGCAGTTTAAACTAACTCAGCAAACTTTGCATCCTTATGGATAAGATGCATTCAGCTTTCTGTGGGCTGAGCCACTGTCCACGTTGCCCACACGGCACCTTGGGGAAAGCCTTGGAATGCTGTTGCTGTTTCCACAATGATCTTCCTGTTACGGCTTCAACTTTTGATAGTCTTTCCTTTGAGTTGCAATGTCTGAAAAATCATGTAACATGATGAAATCACTAATTTGTCTGACATCACTGTCTTAGTACTTAGATTTAGAAATCCAAAACAGTCAAAGTGGATGAAAAGTAGCTTAAAAAAGCAAAACAAAAAAGGAACAGAAAAGAGCCTTGTCACTTTTTGAGTTAGGTGAACGCATTCACTAGCAAAGGTAAGGGAGTTGTAAAAGAACTTTTCTCGTGCTGTGGCAACAGGAGTCAAATTCAATTATATACAGGAATTCCAAATTATTGAGTGTTCATGCTTCTGCAGTTGTCCTGACGATTCACAAATCCTGTCCAAAGCTTATTTTATATGGCCATGAACACAGGAGCTCAAACACCTGCTCTGTTTGTGTCCTGGGAATTGGATCATTAAATCCCTGTCATTTCAGTGGTGTTCAGGGTCTTCTCCTCTTGGCAGTTTGTAACTACAGATCTGTTACTCAGCCACTGCAGCTGACAGGAACTTGTTTGGTGCTAGATAAGCTTCCATGCTGATTCAGGTTTTATGCAAAATGCATGAATGTTCAGTGTCTCTTGGGAGGCTTGGATTCTCTTCTAATACTTCCTAATAATGTTTATCTAACACAGTGTCTAAATAAACTATTAAATGGGGATTCTTGCTTTCAAAATCCATTAAGGGTTTCATGGATAGAGGATTTAGCAAATCATCTATCCCCAATAGTCATTCTGTTAGAAAGATTTTAGATGGAGCTTTTATTTAATAAGAAAGAAAATAATTGGAAAAAGAAGAATGCTACCCTTTTTTTGTTGTAATAAGATTTTACATCATCATCTACAATTTTGGTTTTTTTTGGTGTTACAGATTAAATTTGCATTAGACAATGCTCACCAAGAGCCCTCTGTTGAAAGGCTTATATTTACTGCCTGGATGAATGCTCAGCAGTGCCTACCCATGCCAATGATGGCACATAAGCCAGGAGCAACTGTAGAATCATAACATATTTTTAGGCTGGAAGGGACTTCTTGGAGGTCATCTGGTCCAACTCTCTCTACTCCTACAGCAGGGCCAACTCATATCAGGCTACCAGGGCCTTGTCCACTTGAATTTGACTGTTTCCAAATATGGCTATTGCACAATGCCTGTGTGCCTGCTTGATTACTCACACTGTGATTTTTTTTCCTAATATCTAACTGAAATTTCCCATCCTGTAACTTGTGTTTGTTCCTTCTTGTCGTATCATTGCTCACCTCTTAGAAAAGTGGTGTTAATCTTATTTGCAGTGACAGCTTTACTTGATTCAGTTACTAGCACAAAACATTCTGGTATTGTCGTTAAGACTATGTTGAATATTGTCTGTTTTGAACAACACACAGTGATTAACAGGAGCTTAAGCACTAGTGCTGAATTGGACTTTATCAGTACAAGTGAAATAAATCTAGCCTGCTATAGAAAGGCTTATTCTGTTATCAATTTCTGACAAAGTAGTAATATGACAGTGTGGTTGCTGTCACTGAGGAGTATCTTTATTCGTCAGTAGAGGACCTCTACCTAGGAATAGGTAACCTAATCAGCAGTGCTGTTTGAGAACATGTCTGGGGCCTGCATTTGAATCCAAGATGCATTCAGATGCACTGTGAGCCGTGCTGAGGTACAGGTGGGCTGTAGGCAATATCTGGAACACAGCAGCAGGTG
The DNA here is from genome assembly GCA_016584745.2 of Phylloscopus trochilus trochilus. Taxonomy (NCBI): domain Eukaryota; kingdom Metazoa; phylum Chordata; class Aves; order Passeriformes; family Phylloscopidae; genus Phylloscopus; species Phylloscopus trochilus. The sequence continues at coordinate 41,621,033 of WQNJ02000546.1, forward strand.
TTGAGCCTGAGCTCACATCCGACAGACAATTCCTCAGCCTGTAAAACTAGCAAGTATTTAGATTGGTGGCAATCCAATCTGTAAGATCCCTACTGAGGCAGTATAAGGAGGAATTTATAAAAAAAAGTTGAAATATGTCACGTTTTGTCTGCTCAAGCCCATATTTTTATGCAGAGTATAAGCTTACTTTTTACACAGCGCTGACTGCGGTGGCCGCACGAGTACGAGGAGGTGAGAGTGTGCCATTTTAGTCAGGTTGCTATTTTCCTTTTCCCCCAAGTCCCATAACTATTTTTTTTCTTAGAAATGACAGCGCTCTCAATTATATTTATCTCCTAATCTATTTTTTCCCCTCTCTCTACAGTTCTTTGCCTTTGTGGTTACCTCCTGCTATGCTGGAAATACATATTTTAGCTTTATATCCTGGCGATCACGAACTTTGCAGTAAATACTTCGTTGAAGTGAATTCTGTAGCGTAAAGTACCTTGAGAATTATTCACTTTTGATAAAAGCTTGGAAGAGGGGTGAGGTATTTTTGAACATTTCCCTTAGAATTGACACAATATAAAGATCAAATTATTATTTATGATAATGCCTTCTTTAGAGACATTTTTAACCTGACTTTGTACTATATAATAAAATTTCATACTGCTTCCTTTAAAATTAACATGGTATTTTTCTAGACATTGTATAGTTGTTACTACTAGACCTTTAATAAATCTTATTCAATGTGCCACCTTTGGAAATGCAACTTTTTAAATGTTACAGGTTTTAATACTGAGTGCTACCAAAACTAAGATTGATATTGTTTAGTTATTATGTATGAGAAGTGACATTGTACAGAAACAAACACCTGAAAGTTTAAAAAAAAATAAATGATCCAACTGTACATGTTTTGTAAACTGGGAGTAGAAGGTTGCTTTTTGAATTTCTTTCTCAGAGTATAATATATACTACCAAGAATTCTAATGATCCTGTCAGTGTGCATATTCTAACAGCTTCTCACATCACAAGGCTGCTTTTGGAACCTGTTACTATAGGCCTGAAGCTCAGGTCTGAAGTTGAAGAAATGCTGTTCCTGGAACACATTACCTTAACAGGTTTCTCAGATCCAACAGGCTCCAAAACACGGGCCCAGACAACACCCCTTTAGTGCTTGGTGCTTAACCTACTGAGGGTATCACAAATCTCTGGCTAAAGGTGTAACACTTCCTGCTTCTCAGCAGGCTGTGAGAAGTTTTCTTCTCCTCAGCTCAGGCCATTAATCTCTCTTTATTAAAATCTGGGCTTCTAAATCCTATTAAATGATATAAAGATTAAATCCACAGAAGAATTGTCAAGACACCAGTGCTACAAAGAAGGAATTTCCTCCCTCCTTTCCTGTCTACTGGCATCACCTGCAAATGAAGCTGGTACTCATATTTAAATAACTTTGAATAAAGCAGAAGTATGACAGAATATGACTTTCAAAACAGGTACCTTTGAAAATTACTTTCAAGTACAAATTACCTAAGGATTTTTTCCAGGAATTATGTGGTGAGTGAAAGGTTGTGATTATTTTATAATGTTATTTAAAGTTTTCCTCATTTGAAATGACTAGTGAACCTTTTATTCTTGGATTGAGAAGATTTGGACTCCCTTCTAGTCTTCAAAAGCTTATTTGGTTGATAATATATGGTAGTAGAGAAAACCTAACTGCTTAAAAAAACCTTCTTTATTTCTCCTTGTAACTAAATGGTGTGTGGTTACTTACATATGTGCCTTGCAGAAGATTTATCAGCAGACAGCTAACTCCCTTCTCGATCACATGGTTTTCTTCTTGATTATTTGTCAGTCATAAGATTTCAGTGTAAGGGAAGCCAAGATATTATTTAAAAACCTGTACTTGTCTGCAAATTGCATTTGGCCTACACAGCTTAGGTCAGACTGTCTGCTGCTTGCTAAATTTATCCAGTTGTGAGAAGGAAGAATGGCTACCAACTCTGCGTTTTATCTACACAGATGAAATGTGTCATTAAAATCCCGTATGCTCTTTTCCATCGCTGGGAGAAAAAAGAATCAAAGGCATTGAAGTGATCCAAGTACCAGCTGATAAAGTGTGACTAGAAATATAGCCAGAATTAAAATTTCATCAATGATTTCTCATCAGTAAAAAAGCTTCAGTCGTTATAGAAATTCTTTCTTAATTGATATTTGATGTATCTATTTCAACTCCAAATGATGGGACTGTGTTTGCACAAATACTTCAAGATTTTATAGCAACTGCAGTGGTCTGGTCTAAACTCATAACCCAGACCTCATTTGTGGACAGAAGTAGTAAGAGGGGGTAGAGCTAAGAGGAAGTTCTGTTTCATCCAGTTTACCTAGAACTGTCATGGCAACTGTGTGTTACATGTCAGAGTAAATCCTTTAAAGTAAGATAAAACCAGATAAGGAGTGATTCTGGCAAAATATCTACGTGCTCTCTGAAACTTCAGTGCTGATCCTCAAAGGAAGATCTGCAGAATTACTTCCAAAAACAAATCTGTGAGTTGAATCCTTAATTCTGAATTTAAAAAAATACATACTAGGCAAAAATCTGCTTTGTACTTGGCCTTGCTTGCTTTTTTTTTTTTTTTTCACAAACCATAACTTACCTGCTTTGTTCTTTCATTTCTGAAAGATAAGTATCTTACTTCCCATGCTCTTTCTCATCTGTTTCATTTCTCATCTGTTGCCCAGATACCAACTGTCTTGTTTTTCACATGTTCTGAATATCTAGTTAAAATTGGAGGAATCAGCACAAGCTGAGCATTCCTTTTGGAGTTCACTCCTCCAATTTCAGGCTTGAAGAAAGGCACCTGAAAGGTTATCTTCCAGTTCACTAGCCTTAACTACCGATTTGCAAACTATGAGTTAATGCATTTGTATCTTCTAATATTGATAAAGAAGCTAAGCTGGCTGTGGTTTATCATATGACAATCAAAACAAGGTTTGTATCTTCTCTAGGTTAGTACTCATAAAATTGAAAGAAGCCTTAAAAGAACAACTGGTAAGTGATGAAGTCATTAGTGAAATTCTTAATACAGATATTTAGAAGAATACACAAACTACAGTCAACTTGCAAAATGAAGGTATTTGATTTATAAATAAATTGTTTCAGACAAAGTATCTGAAAAATCTAAGTGACATACATAAGCGTACTTGATGTCAACGTATGGCCATTAATTTTCATTTATTAAGAAGTTGTCAGTACTTTTTTTCATCATCATACACAATGCACTTACAAGACAAAGTAAATAGCATGAGAACTATAATAAAAACTTCAAATGCAGTAGAGTTAGATTGACTTTGTCCCAGTGCTTCACAGAAGACGCCTGTATTGCTGGGTAGAAAATATGTCTGTTATTCTTCTTGTATTAATTTAAAGTTATTTCTGTTTCACTGGCCTGAACTCAGATCAGCAGGGCCCCAGTTACACACACACTTTCAAAAGAAATAAAGAACTAAAGAAGCTGAACCAGCAGGTAAAACCCCGTATTTCTAAATAGGAAGTGAAGAAGTTGCTGGAACCTTCCTCCACAGGGCATATAGAAACCTATAGCCATGCATGCTTCCGAATGGGAACTGTGAGGAGGAAAAAAAAAAAAAAGAAAAGAAAAAAAAGCAGCTGTTTAAAAGTGGAACAAATGTGGGGTTTTTTCTCAGCATCGAGCCAGTGTTGTAGCTTTGATATCTAGAGACATGAGATAAAATGTGGTGGGACAGGTGATACCTTTCATTGCAACCACAGGATCGCTTAATAGAAGTCCAGAAGTATGCACTGCTCAGTCTAGTAAGGACCATTGCCCACACAGGAAACCCATTTTGCTCAAGTAAATTGCTTACACTGAGGCCTCACGTGTGTTGGGGGTCATCTGGGCTTACATGTCTTCCCTCTTAGGACAATTTTAGTTGCCGAAGGAACATATTAAATACTAAATACAAACAGAATCTGCATCGTAACTGCAGAACGAAGCAGCAGAAGATGGGGTGACTACTCCAGTGAGTACAAAAGTGGCACATGCCCAGCTCAGAGGCCTGCTATTACCTCACTTGTCAGAAAGCAGAACAAGTTATTTTTAAACTTAAGGAAATATATATCTTCCTTAGTTGCGTTTCGTTAGTACCGCTGTATGATTTAACTCAAACACTGGGTCTGAGACATCGGGGCAGTCATTACAGTTTTACCTGCTGCTGCCCATTCAATGCAAGTGGGTTTTATCTTTTATGAGATCGAGAATCAGAGGATTGCGGGGGGTGGGGAGGGGGTCTGGCAAGAATGAGTGCCGTGTGGGAAGGCGCTGTTTGCAGCTGTACCTCCCCAGCAAAGCACCGGAGTCTGTCCCCTCCCGGCGCACCGCCGACAAACTTTGGCGCGCTGCGGGGTTTGTCACTGTCCCCGCCAAGCTGCTCCCCGCTGCGCCTCGTGCGGAGCTCCCTGCCGGCAGGCGTCCCGTTCCCTGCTTGGAGAGCCTCCCTTCGGCCTGTTTCCATGTAACCCAGCTGCGCGGGCTCCGGCACGGCACGGGGGGAGCGTCCCTGCGCGGCTCCCGCTGCCGCCTGTCCCGGACGCGGCTCTCCCGGACCCCGCTGCCCCGGCTGGGTGCGGCGGCGTCTCCCCCGCGGCAGGGAAACCCCCGCGGCTCCCCCTCGGCCTCCCCCGCCCCGCGGCCGCCGGGGCCGGGCGGGAGCCTGGGCGGGCGGGGAAGCGCCGCGCTCCGCCCGGCCCTGCCCTGCCAGCCCCGGGGCGCCGCCGCCCGCCCCGCCCCGTCCCGTTCCATCCCATCCCGTCCCGTCCCGTTCCCCGTGCCGGGCCGGGCAGCGGCGAGGGCAGCGCAGCCATGTCGCACGGGGCGCGAGTGATCCGCACCGGGGTGAGCAGCGGCGGCCCCGCCGCCCCGCCGCCCGTCACCGTCGCCTCCTCCTCGGCGGGCTCGGACGCGGAGCTCATGGACGGCGGCTATTTCCGCTCCTGCGCCGGCATGCTGAAGGTGGCCCAGATGGTAAGGGGCGAGCGGGGCGGGGGGCGCTGCCGGGGCTCCTGCCGGGGCCCTCAGAGCCCGCGGGAATCGCGCTCATCCCGCCGGACGGTTCCTGTGGCGGCGCCGTCGGGCAGCGCTGGGGCCGCGGCTCCGTGCGGGTTTGGCCCCTCAGCTCTCGCAGCCTCCAGAAGGACCAAAACCCCACGTTCCTCTGGCAGAGCTAAGCGTTGCCGTCTGTCGGAAGCTGCCTTTGCCTCTTCCTAATGCAGCAGTGAGCGCTTCTGACCAGACAGATGGCCGTGAACGAGGCCAAAGTAGCAGTGTTAACTTTTTGCCATTAACAACGACAGCACCGTGAGGCGGTGGCACATCGTGCTGCAGTGCTACACCTCGTTCCGTAGCGTGGGTAAGTTTTTAGGGGACAGCGCGGCCAGGTGCCAGCTCCCGCAGCGATCTGGTACAGGTGGGCACCGCAGCTGAGGCTGCAGCTCCAGCTGGCTCCGTGCCCTGTCTGTCAGAGAGCTCCAGCAGTGACCCAGTGACACAGGGAGGGATGTGGGAGATGTATGGCTGAAATTCAAACGCGGTCGATGGTGGAACGCTGCCAGGATTTGAGCCGATGCCTGAAGTCAGTGCATGAAATTCAGCTCCATGCAGATGTGGAGAAGATTAACAGATGGATAAGCTCTTTCTCATTTTTATGGCCAGTAATTATCTGTGGGGTGATTTGTCAGCTTAATTACAGTAGTGGCAGTGATAATGCCCAGGAAAGAGCATGAAAGACATCGTGTACTGATACCTCCACACATACATTTTCATCCTGTGAAAACTTGTGCCTTGACAGCATTTTATTCTGGAGTTGTTGCCTTCATCTTTCAGAAGCTCACAATGCCTTCTTTTCCCCTGCCTGTATTTGTCCAGTCGTTTTTTTAAAAGTTGTGTAGTTGTGTAGTTTGTTAGCACACAGATTTCTAAACTGACATTGGAAGTTAAGATTCATTATGTTCTAAATTATTGAATAGTAATATCAAGTTTCTCTTTAAAAGCTGCCCAGTTTCTTCCAGGTCGTTATTAGCTGTCAGCTGCCCTTAGAAATGACCTTCAGTAGCAAAAGATGAAGTTGACCATGACTGGTCGTGGCTGCCTCCACCTGCTGAGCATCTGCACTCCTGAGACCTCGGAGCTGTCCCTCACTATGAATTCTGTGCAGTAGGAACACAAAGAGTTGTCTGCTGCCTTCTTCTGGCTTGGGTTGTTCCCAAACCATTGACTGGATCTGGGGAATCTTTTGAGGAGACAAGTGCACGTGTGTCTGCATTGCAACTGAACCTGTAGCCCTAAAACAGTAGACTTGTGCTCTGCTGATGAGCTCAAAGTCTGTTTGCTTTCACCACTGTGGAAAGAGCAGTTCCTTTTATGGACTAGAAAAAACCAATCCTCTCTGCCCTCCACCCTGCTGTGGTGTCTCTACAGCTCTGTGGTGTGACTCCTAAAGCTACCACAGCCTGGTTGGTTGTGGTGTAATGTCAGTTTCTGGTGCATGTATTAAGTGCCTGCATTCTTTACATGCTTTACATATTTTCATGTGCTGGATGTACATCTATGTAATTTTATGTAATGCTTCACATACTTTGCATAAAGTCATATTTCATCAATGCCATTCAATCTAAAATTCATCCAAATTTAAGAAAGTGGCTTTCTATGGTGCCTTTAACAAAAGTTAAAATAATCTAAATTATTTTTCCTTTGCACTCTTTCAGCTTCACTTCCTTGTATTTTTCTGCTTTTCATCTTGCCTATAAACATCAGTAGGAGTTACTTCAGGTATTCAAGGAACTTTGGGCAAATGAACTTCTTGCAATATCATATCACAATAGCGTCTTCTCAAGTAATTCCATGAGAAAACCACGTTTGTGCTGTAGCATGTAGAAAGAACCATAATACATTAATTCTGTATTTACTCCTGCACCCAGTAAAACAGGGAGAGTGAAATATTTTTACAATTCTCTTTTATCTCTTCTCAGACAGTATTTATACCCACAGGTCCATCTGTATTAGCATTCCGTTCTCCTAGTACAAAGTGCCGGCAGTAACTCTTTTGATAAAGATTTCTTTATGCTAAATCTGCTAACATTCCTGCACTAGTGTTGGTGTGGCTGGTGGCTGTAGTCTTACTGAGAAGGAGAGCCCTTATGCTGGCAAAGGGCAAAGGTAAGGTCATTTGGGTTAGATATATATCACACTAAATTGTGTACTGGGCCTCTCAGTGGTTGTGGTTGTGAAGAGGAAATGTTACAAGTTGTGTTCTCTCTTTCTTCCTCTTCTCCTTTGCCAAAATGTAAAGGATGTGATAGAGAGCAAGAAAGAAACATTTTACCATTTACTGTAATGTTAAGGGCTGTTGGCTGAGCTTGCAGGCTAAAGCCCCCCACAATTTTATGCATATGTGAGTGACATAATTCTAATAGATGACAACAACATGCTATGGGAATCATAGGAAGGAAATAGAAAATGTTACAGCTGTTCTGCTGTAAGATGGAAGGACTGAAACTCAGAAATACTGAAGAGATTGTGCAGCCTGAATTGGTGTGAATTTGGGTGTTACCCAGTGCTTTCTCCTGATATTCTGGCTGCTGTGGTGTCTAGCACAGAATGAAATTAAGAAGAAAAAAGTGTTTCTTCCCTGTAAGCTTACACAAATTCCTTTACTTTTCTCCTAGATAATTTCTTTAACCTCCCAGAATGGTTATAGCTTAGAAAAGACAATGTATTTTATGCATTGACTTCATGGCCTAGGGATAGTCTATGCATATGTTGAAAATAAAATGGAGAAGAAAGCATAGTTACGCAGACTCATGTGTCCAGGCTGCTGCTGGATGGTTTTATAGGAAGCCTTTGTAGGAATCTCTGTTGCTTAACTTGGCAAGTTCTCAGTAGCTGGGTTATTGGGAGTGTTTGAGGCATCCTGTGCCATTAGGGTCAGTGGTATGAATGTGTGTTTGTGTTGTCACCAGGGTGGCTCAAGTGCCAGCCTTGATAGATTGAAACAAGTCTGATTCCACTGAATTTGTCCTGGAGCCCCTCATGTCCTTTTTATATTTTTACAGCTGAAGTCTGGAGGATGCCACTGACGCTGTATTGGATGAGGTCCTGGTTTCAGCACAGCCCATATTAGACCTGTAGAGGTGTCCCTCTCTCTTAGGCTCTTGGTAGGAGTGATTGTATCACCTGTCCAAAGTGTCTAGTTGCAGTGCTTTACAGGCTGAAGAGAGAAAAGAAGAGCTGAGAGCTCACAAGTAGGAGGGCCATCATGGCACAGCACATGCTTGTGCAGATCTCTCAGGCTTCTCAAACTGTTCTTGGACCACTCCTTTTTCCTGAGAGGTGTGGAGTGACCCATGGCCTTCTTTGCCTCTCTTTCACCTCCCCCAGGTTGGGCCAAGCTGACTGTGCTCGCAGATCAGACTGAAGGCCATTGTTCCCACAATGACACCACTGTTACTGTTACAGCTCTGTCAGAGTAAGCACAGCCTCAGAACACAGGGTGTTTTAGGCTAAAACCAGTACTGATTCTGTCAGCTCAATATGCACCATCAGTTTCACAAGACAGAAAACAAAAAAATCAAAATTACCTTCTCAAGGCTGAAGAAAAAATTTACAAGCAACTGTAATGTCAAAAAAGGATAAACTCAATATAAGTTGACTTAACAATGTCATTTTAACTTGTTAAAAATGCTAAAGCAATAGCTAAATGTTTCCTGCAGAGTATCTATTTAATTTCCAAAGTATGCCTTGACAAGAGCAATGACATACTTGACAAGTGAATGGCCAACAAGACAGTCAGTAATTCTGAGCAACTTTGAAGTGTGCTGAAACCTCTCTGGGTTATTTGTATGCTAACATATAGTTGCATAATAGTATTCAAGAGAATATTCATTCGTCTAACACTGAAGCTTAGACAATGCTGGTAGTTAGGTTGCTGTAGCCAAGTTCCATTTCTAAATGTGCTGTATAATATCAGACAAATTTACTGGGGAGCTATATTCAGAAGAAGTTAAAATATGAAAAGAAAGCAAAATCAGTGCAAGAAAACAATTCCTAATCAAAATCATTGATGCGAGAAAAAGAAATTCACAAAAGCAAGAGCTGCTTGGAATTATTTGAGAGCTACTCAATCTTTTACCTTGATCTGGAAACATCTTTCTGTCCATGGAGGTGATTGAAGTAAAACATCTAATTCTGTGCAGCAGTGTGTCAGTGACATGGTTTTGCCTCTATGGTAATGAAGCTGCTCAGTCAGAAGGGAGGCATTCTGGTGATATGCAGAGGTGCTGAAATGGTAAGCCTGTCTGTGCTTTCTGGGGGATTGAGGAAAATCACCCCAAAAATGTGCAAGATAAATTACTGGCTAAGCTATGAGACACATTTTCTGAGGCCATGGTCAGAGCTGTTGTAGCTGATCGTTATTTTGGTTTTTCTGCTGGAAACTGCAGTAAAAGGACCTTGCTGGGCATGCTGAACCAAGAGAAAGAAAAAAACTATCAGAATCTTAGATGGCTCCAAAGTAAGCTGGAGCACTCGAGTAAGGAATGTCCAAGCTTAGTAATTAAGCCCAGTAGGACTGGGAGGTCCTGTTATTTCCCCTCTGAGAACACCAAAGCCTGCTGCCTCAGCCAGTGGTGTTTTTCCATGTCACTGCTCTGGGTGGCCATTTTTTCTGTCCAGGTGTTTGCGTAAGAGCTGGAAGCAAACCCTGTATTCTCTGCACGTTAACCAAGGAGTGCTTGCTGGTAGGCTGACACACTTCTATTTGATGAGGTGAAATTTCACAAGCAACACCATTTTGAGGAATTTTCCCCTTCTGTCTTGTCTCCGTGCAGCTGTTCTTAGTTGCAGTGGTGCAGATGCCCACCAGGTTGCACAGTACCAGGGAACTGATGGAGCTTTACTTCAGCTCTATGGTTTTCTTTTTTCCATAAGTGTTTTTAGGAAACAGTGCAGCCATAGAGGCTACTGTGGGCAAGAACAAGTGTCTGGCACGCAAGTGCAGGAAATACATAAGCTTGAAGTGGTTCCATGTGTTTCAAACCACAAGCTGAGAGTGTAGTCCTTTTGCGTTTTCTCTTGGGCAGGGGAAGGCCTTACACCATCTGTTTTAATTTCTATTTGCCTCTTTCAGGAAAAAAAGGAAACTTGTAATTTTTCTGATGTTGAAACTGCTCTAGAAGGCTAAAAAATCAACTCCAGTACGTTTTGTAAAAAGGCAATTACAGTCATTATTAAACACTAGGATATCTCTGCTCTGAATGTGTCAGTGAATGTTTTATTTGTTGCTTGTTAATAGAGGCTTTCTCAAAACTCAAAGTTGGAGCCATCTTTCATTGCTTATTTGGTGCATCCATTAGGATTTGTTGCAATACGTTCATTAGCAATCTCTGTGGGTGTAGAGGTGATTCTTTCTGTAGAGGTGATTGAACAGGGGTCAACAAATACATTTTCTGAAATAACAAAAAAAAAGGGAAATGAAGCATAGAAATTTACCACATCACCTGGGACATGTTTAGTATGCCTGAAAGAGCAGAGTGAAGTACTGGCAATGGTTTCCTGGCACGTTTGTTTTATGGGAAGTTAAATTTTAAGGCGCCGTTTAAAAATCTTAGGTCACATGGTGTCTGTGTATAATAAGATGTGGTGAAAAACGTGGATTCTTACTGCTCTGCAACTTCCTTTTAAGATCTGCAAGAGCAGTGTCCTGCCTTTGTTTGGAGATGGTGTCTCTCTAAACCTCCTCCTCTCGTGCCACAGACTGACAGAAACCAGTGGATCCCTTGTTTACAAGTTCAGTCTCCACCTGCTCAGAGCCTATAGAGCATCTTGCCAAGCATCCTTCTCTGGGTTCCAGGACTGCAGGGGCTGGAACAATTTGTTGTGTCTCTCTGTGATCCAGTAGAAGCCATCAGGGAGAGAAGCACACCTGACCCTGAGGCTCTGGTACCTGCTCTGCATTACTGGGGTATTGTCCCCCAAAGCCAGACAGTGTTTCCTTCTATGAGTAAGTGTTTCCTCCGCTCCCCTCCCTGGGGAGTCCCTGTGAGGTATTCACTCAGTGCTGCGGCTGAGCTGTTCCCTTTGTGCTATTGTCATGTCATGTGTGCTGTGGCCTTGTCCTCCTATTTTGTGGTGATATGTAAAGTATACAGCAGCCAGAAATTGCTATTTTCTGTACACAGAGTTCAGACTCTGAAGTGGCTGTGATTTCCCTTCACCCACCTGTGAGCTTCCTCTTCTTTGCATAACTGAGATTCTTAAAGGGGTCATTGTGGCTGAAACAAGTCCCTGCACTGCGGTGATGGCCATTTGATAAATGTAATGGCAAGGACAGATGTGCATGACTGGTCAAGGCTAGGTTTTCAAAGCCAAAACAAACTTGGCTGCTGTTCCTGCAACAATAGCAGCAGCTGCAATGCTTAGGGCTTCCTCTTCTGCTCACAGCTTCCCTTAAGGAAAATGGAGCTGTGATGATGACAAAATTGAGAAGCTGCTTCAGAGGGAATTTTCCTATAATATTTTTGGCAGATTGTTGTGTTGCTTCTTTTTTTTAGGAGTACCACTAATGAGTTCAAGACACAAGTGCTGACAGCTGGGCAAGAAGTATGCTGTTAACGTGAGATGACCATCAGCAGCTGCAGAACTGCAGACTGACTTGGCCTATTTTCCTCGAGTCTGTAATCATGCTCTGCAAGAGCTCTTTGCTTTGTTTGGGAAAAGCACGGTCCCCACTTGCTGCTTCTCACCTGCTGGCTTGTTGAGCCTTTTGGCAATTGCTTGAGTATCCAACTTCCTAGCAGACACAGGAGTGCTGTCTCAGCCTGTTGGAGAGGCCTGTCAGTCTGCAGGCGCTCACTGAAAGCTGTCAGCTGCAACAGTGCCACGGGGGAATCTCATCTATTCTCATTTTTCCGCCTCTTTCATCGCCCTTCACTGCTCTGGCACTGCTCTGGCTCTTGCTAAGCATCGAGTATTCACACTTAGAAAAGGTTGTTCTTGGTTGTTCTCTGGTGTGCAAAGACCCACCCTGATCCAGCAGTGAGGCTGTGATGATGCCAGTTCATCTGGGGATTGTCCTGACGTTTTCGTGAACTCTCACCTGTGTTTTCCTGATGAAAATCATGATATGCCAGCACAACTAACAATGTGGACTTCGGTGATGTTAATGAGTTCTCCTTTTATTCAGGGAGACCTTGCTCAAGGCTCAGTTTCCAGGGCTTAGCAAAGCCCTTGCTGGAGATGATAGATAAGCACTTTTTAACTGCTGTCTGTGTGACTGCCAGATGTCAGTGTGGTGATCTCTGAGGCAGGGAGAGATATGGCAGGTGTCAACTGAAGATCTGAATCAGTCAAGCACTGAATGCCTCAGACACTGAGAAGGGATGAGCAGCATCTGTAAGGGCGAGTGCTGAGCAGATTGCTCGCTGAGGGTTGGCAGGCCGGGGGCATGAGACATCACCGTGCGGTTCACATGGTACCCCTTGATCTCAGCAACAACTTCCAGGAAGATGAGATTGCTTTTTATTTCTTCATGCATCTGATTTGATAGGTTAACTAGAATGGTTGTTGCCATGGGGTACTGGTTTTTGTGTTGTACGTCCCTATCTTAGTTTTCACTGGCTCTGTGGTGCTAGGTATGTGTTGGATATCCAGATACATGGTGGGAATTTTGCTGCCTGTAAATTTACACGATGTACCCTGGGCTTCTTGCAGCCAGCCAGTCTGAACCAGGCTTGGTTGGCCAGCCAGCGTGGGCTCCTTCTCTGTAGGTGGTATTGCCATGCACAGTTGGTGGATCCATTTTTAGACAGCCATGAAATTTATCTGCAAGAGCTCTATAGCTCACAAGTATGGATTAAGCTTTTTCTGTATTGTATGGCCGTGTGGGAGTTCACTGGCTTTTTAATGGGCAAGCAATCCAAACAAGCCAAACAGTATAACCAAGAATGGTTTGGAGTGGCGGTCTCAGAGGGGCCTGGTTCCTGCCAGCAGTTTATCTTCCCAGCAACTAGAAGGAAGTATGGCAGGTGAGGTGGGCAGTCTCCTGCAGTTGCATTTACACAAACCTACTCACACTGTGGACTGTCTTCTCCTGTCATTCTGTCTGACTTGCAGGTTTGCCAGATGGCGGGAACAGTTGATGTGGCTCTCCAGGAGGATCTAGATGTTGGAAGTGCTTGACTTGCAGGAGAGAGAAGTACCAATCACAGGTTGCTCTGCAATTTTTCAATCTGGAGAGATTTGGTTATGCTAATTCCCCTCATTTTTGGTTGCTATCACCAAATACTCCAGTTTCTCCTAGGGGAGTCTGGAGACTGAAGTCTCTTACAATGTTTTTTACTTCCTGTAGTCTTTTGAGATGTGATTTAGAGATTCTCCCTACTATGCAAGATAGATTATCTTCTACAGTGGGGTGAGCTACAGCAAGAGCCATGTGCATATACGGTTTTTTTTGCAGCAGTAAGGTAGTATTCTTCTAAATAAGCTTGTTTGTGTGTGACTCAGGTTCCCAACAAGCACCACAACTGGGGGGAGAGCAGAGAGCATAGACTGAATGGTTGTGTCTTTGCATCTACAGAAAAATAGCACAATTGTACAGAGGATGTGTCTTTGCTCTTACCTGAAAGAGCAGGCTCATCCATAATTTGGGGATTATTACTTGGTGGGAGAGACCACTGGAGTGAGTGGCCAGCTAGGTGTTACATGGGGGCTGTTGCCTGCACAGAGAATTAATTCCTTATTAAAAAAATGAACAAGCTACAGGGTTTTCCTGGCTTTGTCCACAGTAGTATTTTCAGTTGTTGCAGATGGCACCTCTTTGAAAGTTAAAGGGAAAGCAGATGAATTTCCCAGAGCTGGAACCTTTCTAGGGCATTTGCTGTATGAAAAATTCTGTTCCTATCCTTTACAGACATGCTAGCAGTCAGCTGTGCCATTAACCGTGTTTTGCAGTGGATTTTATGTGCTTGGGGAATTGTTTGTAACTTGCATTATGCCACTTGTGCAATGTTCCTCAGTTGCTGCAATACTTTGAGGGTCGTGTGTGCAGCTTTCGTGTAGACTGGAAAAGCTTACTGATAGTGCTTTCACAGTTGGGATGTTTCAAATTTAAGTTGATTATAAAACAAATTGGAGAGAAGAAGAAGTAAAATTATGAGGTCATTGTGGGTAACAAGCTTTTCTTTTCTTCACTAATTCAGTGCCTGATGAGAATATAGCATATTGTTTGTCATGTAACTATGAAGTCCTCAGCTTTCAGTAAATAACATGCAGGATTGTATGGTGCCTTTCAGTGTGTGCAGGCAGCTGTGGGATTGAGGCAGGGAGCTAGCTCAGCTGGCAGGGGAGGAATTGAAGTCCTGCATGTGATCAGTGGCAGGCAAGACTTAATTGCAGCTAGTCATTACAAAGAATTGCCTTTTTAATGATCGTGGCTAACACCCTGCAACAAGGGCTCTTTAATAATGTCCTTCATATGCTGGTTCTGGGATTACCCCACACCCTTTTCTACCACTGAGGCCTGGGCCTGAGCAGATAGATAATTTCTTATTAATAGATATAGAGCACCACTAGCTTGTACTTAGGATTGTCCTCTTATCTGTGCTGTAGAGGGTCTGAATAAGATTATTTTGCCTTTTCTCACCCTCCCACCATTTTTATCTTCAATAAATAGCCTGTGGATGGTGGTGCACAAGAGAAGTGACTTATCAGAGGCCAGGCAGCCTCCTTATTTTAGCTGAGCAGCCAGACAAGAAGGAAATCTGCCCAGACGCAGGGGCTGAGAGATGATTGTGCAACCAAAGACTGACTGCTTCACAGAACCATGCACTTGCAGGCAGCTGATTTCATCTGTCATCAATGAAGTCTCAAATGGACTGTGCCTTTTATCTTCTTTTTCTAGCAGAGGTTTGTCTGTTGCAGCTCACGTTTCCAACACTGCCCTGGAAGAAGGAAATCCTGATTACAGCAGCAGTCAACATTGCTGCTTAAATTAGCTGAATCAGTCTTGCATAAACTGCAGTTGTGACCTTGGTCTGTGCTTTGCTCATCTTTCTGATTTGGGAAGCTGTTAAAAATTATTTTACTCCATCCAGAAATATGTACTTAATAATATGTGGGTGTTGCTTCACTGTGTTGAGGTGTAACATTTGGAAATGTCCAGCTGTAGTCAGTGACATTTCTCCGGGGCACAGTTATCCTGATTGGCTCTCACAGGGATGGAAAATTCCATTTACTATCTTGGCTGGTGTCAGAAGCTGGAAACTTTGACTTTTTTTTTTTTTTTTCATTCAAATACAAAAAGCATTTAGCTCTTATTATAATTTTTTTTAAAAAAAAGGATGTGATGAAACTGCACAAGAGCCAGTGCTGTCCCTTGCTCCAAATTTGCAGACACAGTTTCTGTACAATTGCTTGCAATGAAACTTGGATAAGTTTTAAGACAGTGGAAATCAAACTGGTATTATCAATTTTATGAATAGTTCTCAGGGTCCTCCTCTTTACAGATTCAGGAGGAGGGACATTAAAGTTGTGCAAAGGTTTGTCAGTCCTCCAGCAAGTACACTGGATGAAAAAGAAAAGCACTTTCAGGTGTTACTAACAGGAAACTGGTGAGCCAGACCTGCTGCCCACAGTGTTTGTGCAGGTGTAGCACTATGCTGAATCCTGTCCCCTGACATCTGCCCCCTGAATGGTGCTAATTTTTGCTAATTTTTGGTTAGCTGGTTAATGTTTCAATTCGTGCCCTGAGAGTGGGCAAGGTAGTTAGGAAACATTAAAAGAGGGAATTGGAGTGCATTGTCATGTATAAAGGAAAATTTGGATGTGAAAGAATGAGAGATACAAAAGGAGAAGAAATGTGGAGTGCAAATAATGGAGGGAAAGAAGAGGAAAGGGGAATAAGGGCAGAAAAAAAAAGGAAAGGAAACACTGGAGACAAAAAGTTGTCTCTTCCTATGGGAGGATATACTAGAGGGGAAAAGTAAAGAAAAAAATACTCAGAGAAACACAAGGATATGGTTGCATGCATTACATTGCATGGCAAAGTAATTAAATGAAAAGATAACAGAGAGCTGGGTGGATTATACATGAGGATGTGTATGTCACAGTATTACGGTAAAACTTTGAGATAAGAGTTATAGTGTTTCTCTGTAACTGGGCACCTTGAGGCAATTTTGCTTCTTATTAATGTTATCTTTCCTCCTGCAGTTAGGTTGGCATTTCACATCTTATTTCTATATAGAGAAAGAAAATTATTATCCAGAGCTTAAAGTTACACAGTAACATAGCAGTTTCAGCCTGGCAATTCAGTACATCATCTTGGGATTTGTAAAAATCATAGCTTTCTGTAAAAGCCATGTGTCTTTCTGTGATGAAGTTTTTTTAATATATTTTTCTTTGTACTACCATAGCAGCTAGAAATCCAGATAAGGGGTAGGCCACATGCAGTGAATTAACCCCAGCCAGTAGCCAAACATCCAGCCAGCCTCTCACTCATTGCCCTCCCCTGCAGGATGGGGAGAAAATAGAAGGAAGGCAAAAAGACCCATGGATCAAGATAATGACAGCTTTATAAGGAAAGCAAAAGCTGCACACAGAAGCAAAGCTGTAAATTCTTCCACTACTCTGTTCAAGGCCAGGCTGGATAGATGGTCTAGTTGAAGGTGTCTCTGCCCATGGCAGGAGGTTGGGAATAGATGGTCTTTAAGGTCCCTTCCAGCCCAAAACATCCCAAGTCCATGATTCTATATGTAATGGTTGCTTGGGAAGAGAAATGCCAAAACCTAAAATATTCCCCCTTAAACCTCCTTATCTTGAGCTTTTCTCACTGAACACAACATCATATGGGCTGGAAAATCCCATTGCTCTGCTGGAGCCAGCTATCACTGCCAATGTCTTGCCCACAGCTTTGGGGTGAGGGGAGGGAGAAGAGAGGTGGAAAGCCTTGTTGCTGTGTGAGCCCAGTTCAGCAGCAGCAGAAACACTGACACATTATCAACACATTTTAACCACAGAAAGCCCAGCTCCGGTGAGCTGCTGTGAAGGCAGCTTGTGTCACACCCACACCAGAACATCACCACTGTGCAGGGCCTTGCACAGCCACAATGGGAAAGGGTAACGTGTGCTCCACAGTCACTGGCAGAGTAGTGAAAGAATTGCTGCACAGGACTGACTGGAAATGTGCAGTACTGAACAGGCAGGGATGGTCAAGAGGATGAGTAGTAAAGTAATCCTAGCATTAAAGTTAGAAAACAGTTTATTTGCAATGTCTTGTGCATGGTGCTTTTTGAATCACTGCTCACTGTTGGTTATATGTAGATAAGTGACAGATAGGAAATAAATACCAATTTCCATTTTACAGTGAGCTAGAACTCTCATTTTTGTTTATCTGGTGTGCTGAGGGAGGAACTCAAAGAAATTTTCAGAAAGCAAAACTTTTCCTCCTTTTGCTTGTTGTGTGGCTTCCTCCTTGGATAATTTAAACACCTGCTTGTCTGTGACATCTGTGATCTGTTGATTGTCCATTTGGGCTTTTTGGAGAGGGGTGCAGAGAGGAGAAGGATACGGGTATTTTTTGGTATGGTTTTGGAGGGGGGTTGTCTTTTTTTGTTTCTTTATTTGTTGGGGTATTTTTAGTGAGCATTTTTTTCATTCACTCTATAAAGGAAAACAGTCATCTTGCCCTAGACATTTATTAGCAGTTCTCAATGTTTTTGCCTTTGTTTTACATGTCTGAAGTGTTCTGAAGGTGCAAAACTTTAGCACAATGTGTGTGAAGTCTTTATTAGTTCTCATTTGGTGGCTGGAGGAGCTGAAGTGGTGAAATACATGATTTGCTGGAGTTCAGACAGAAATAGGGTTGCAAAACTGGGGTCAGGATTCAAGAGTCAGTGCCTTACAATTCCTCCCTTATTGTGTCAGTATTTGCCTGTGGAAATGGGCCTCTCATCCTCAGAACATTAGGCTTTCCTTTAAGAGTAAGTTCTTTTCAGTATTGGAGATCATGCAGGATTTATGTTTGTGCAGGTAGCTGTGTCTGGAAAATTTAGCTCTCTCCAAATGTTACAGAAGAATTAGGTATTGGCAATAAAGCCAGAGCTTTATTTATGACATCCATTATAGCAGGACAGTAGAAAAAGATCATACAAAGCATTTGCACAGATTGATTCCTGGGTTATAAAATTGTTCTGTGGTCAGATAAATGACAATCTTCTACCACATGAGCAGAAAATGCTTTGTGGTGCCAGCTGGCTTGTAGGTACATGCAGAGCAAAACAAGTCCTTTCCTTTGTTACCCTCAGGGCACTAGTGAAGAAAAATGTACATGTAATCTCTGGACTGGTGGGCATGCACTCCTGCCTGCCCCTTCCTTGGAGCAGGTGATTCTCTATTAAGCTTCTTTGAATTTGCCAGCTTGGCCTGGGCTTTTCCATCTGTGCTGGTGCACTCTGGCACCGTGTGTTAGTGCAGGAGAGCCCAGCCCTGTAGTGCTGAGGGGCAGGCAGCTCTTGGGCAGTTTTGCTGGTGGCCTCTGTGACTGGTGACAGGACTGGAAGCTGCAGGAGGACCCAGCCAGCAGAGAGGCTGAGGCTTGTGTGGCTGGCTTGCTCTGGGTCTCAGCATCATGCCCAGCCCACTCCCATGTGGACAGAGTGTTTGGAGCCAAGCTGTCTCTGTAATCTAATTGCTTTTGCAGGACTGCAGCCACCCAAGAGTAAGCACGGGGAGTTAGAGGTGGAATTCAAACCATCTGAAATCAGGAGTACAACAGCATCAGGGCCTAATGCCATGGGCCTTTTCTCCAGTATGCATTTGCCTTAGGAGTAATTGGAAGTTGATCTTCCTTTATCTAACACTTCTGAATACAAAGGCATGATTCCTCTCTTTTTGTTAAGAAGGTGTTGAATTTTCCTACAGTGGAAGATTCATTTCCCTGAAGTCTTGATACACATTTTCCTTGTTTTTTACTGAGGGCCATAATGACCAGTGGACTTCAGATGCTCGTTCTTTGTCAGGGACAAGAAGAAACAAGGATGAAACCAGCTGATTTTTAAAAAGAAACAGCATTTACAGGGAACACTTCCAGAAGCATTTTACAGCACAGAGGAGGAGAATGTATCCTCTAGCCTGAGAGGTACAAAAGGCAAGTGTGCCATTCTGAACAGATTGATGTAATATCTATGGGCAGGAAGGAAGGAAGATCCAGGGAATTACAGGTTTGTCAGCTTCACCTCAGTCCCTTGGGAGAGGATGAAGAGAATCCTCTTAGAAGGCATTTCCAAACACATGAAGGACAAGAAGGTGATCAGGAATAGTCAGCATGGATTTATAAAGGGGAAATGATGCTTGACCAGCCTTACTGCTTTCCATAATGAGGTGCCTAGCTTGGTGGACAAGGGAAGAGTGATGGATGGGGTTTACCTTGATCTTAGTAAGGTTCTAGTCTCCCATAACATCCTCACAGACAAGCTGACAGGATATGGATTAGGTAAGCAGGCAGTGAGATGGATTTAAAACTGAACAACCCAGCCCAGATCAGTGATACAAGGTCCAGTTGGAGGCCAGTCACTGGTGGTGTACCCCAGGGGTCCATTCTGGGACTGGCACTGTTCCACATATTCATTAATGACCTGGATGATGATGCAGAGTGCGCTCAGAAAAGTTTGTAGATGATGAAAAAACTGGGAGGAGTGGCTGATGAGCCAAGGGGTTGTGTTGCCATAGAGAGAGAGATCTTGACAGTCTGGACAGAGAGGAATCTCATCAAGTTCGACACAGGGAAATGCCATGTTCTGTGTCTGGAGGTATTTGGGGGTAAGGCCCTGCACCAGTACAGGCTGGAGGTTGGAAAGCACTTCTCCAGAGAAGACCTTGGGGGACAACACAGTGACCATGAGCTTTTGTGGTGATGGTGGCCAACAGCTTCCTGGGCTGCTTTAGGAAGAAGACCACATCAAGAAGGAAGAAATTGTGTTTCATTTTTTTGGTAGATCTGAGTTAACTTCAAATCAGAATGGGGTTTGGGCTTGGGAAGGTAGCAAGAGGCAGCATTTTGCACAATCACATTGCGAGGATGTGGTTACCTCATCTTCAGCTCCAAGTAGGGAAGAGAATGTAGGTTCTGTAAAAGTCTTGCAGGCTCTGTTATGTCTTTTCTGTCTGCTGAGTGCTGACTGCTTTTAGCTCACATTGACTTGACTACAAGATTATTCCTTATATATATCCGTGTCCCTAAATGTGCTTCACGACTCATTTCAAATATCTAAAGGAGAGTCAAGCAGTGGGTTAGTTTAAGCTGATTGACTTCTATGAAACAGAGTAAATATGGAACTTTATTTAAATCCAGAAAACCCTCCTTGGGGTTGATTAGTGCATATGGTGCATTTATTTTGCTTCTCAGAAACCAGAAAGCACTTAAATAATAGTCCCCAGCAGTGTGTCCCTCACCCCTTTTTGTAATGTAGGTCTGGAGTCTGGATGTATATTGTGGAGCACACTGAAATCTTCTCATGAGACTGACCATCACTTGACCTGGCTTGCTGGCTATGGCTTACATCTGTGTTGCTCTCAAGACCTGTAAAGTGCTACCTTGAAATGGAAATATCAGTGCCCTGGATTTAAATTTTTTTTGTGCCTCCAGTTTTTATTTTCAGGGTATATAAACCTGCTCCCCTTAGCACAGATGCATAAAAAACACTTGTAACATTTGATCACTTCAGTGCTTTGCCATTCATTTCTCTCTCTGTGTCACAAACTGACTTCTGAGATAGATCTTCAAGTGTATCTCAGGCAGTTACATATTTATCACTTTATCACTCGGTTCTCTGGAAACCAGAATCCCAGGGGGAAAAAAGGTACAGTCATCACCCGGTATATCATGATAAACCAGTACCTGGTGAAGGAACTTCAGAATTTGTCAGTTTCAAAGAACAAGTGATATTGTGTGGCTCTCTTGCCTGTATTTGTCAGCATTCTTTTTTCAACACGTGAGTTTTAAACTCTGACTGTACCTGCTGGCAATACAGTGTGGGAGATGTGCTACAGCTTTATATAAAGTTGTTGAGAGGGTCCCTTTGCACCTGCCCTCTGAAACAGAATCACCTGCCTATGAACCAAGGACCCTCTTTAGAAATGGCAGGTAAATCTCATGTTGCAAGATTTATGTTAAGAAAGTAAATCTTTGAAAGAAATATCTCTTGTCATGCAGTGGTTTCTTCCTATCTGTGTGCTGAGGCACATCTAAAATCAAAGAAGGGAGAATTTTTACTAATTGGATTTGGAGTTGTTTTAGTCACGAGGAACTGTTGAAATGGAAAGCATATTTGCTCAAATCCACAGTTTTACCCTGTTGGAAATTGAGCATGTACCTTCTTACTTCTGAGGGTTGTGACACCTCAGATACATTTTCTGTCCTTGGATGATGATTCTCATTCTTCTTTATGCTTCTCAATTTTTTATACCTTTTAACTAAAAAGAAAAATACAGCTATGCTTCCGTGGAATTGAAAGAACTAGGTCTAGCTTAAACTAAGGGGTTTTTCCTAGTGCTTTTTATTATTTGGATGGTGGTTGTACTTCAAGAGCCCAGTCCTCCTTATCCTTTGTACACTGTAAAAAAACATGCTAAAGTTCACACATGAAATGAGCCAGTGGGCAGATTTAATATTTCTGTGAATTAACGCTTCCTTCTTGATTTTTACAGTGTAATTGAAACTGGGAACTGATTATTGTAAAGACACCTGAATGAGGGAAACTTCTTTTAGCCTTTGATGGTTAGAAAATGTTGTCCTCATCCTGCCTTTATCCAAGAGCAAGACTCAGTACTTGCTGTGGCTTGTTGTTGAGTCTTCCTATAGAATAAATTTTTTTTAAATTTAGTTTTAAATTATGGAAATAGCTGTGTCTTGCATCACTTATAGTGTTTCTTCTAGATTACAGGGTAAATTATCTCCTTCTGATTGTTCAGGTTATTCAGCGGCTAAGTCAGATGACTCTGCTTAACTGACATTAAGATTCAGAGAGCAAGGCATCACTTACAGGGCTAATATCAACTCCTTGGAGTGCCACAGTAAAAGTAATGGAGCTGGACCAGGTCTGACAGCAGCTTAGCCACTTGTGTGGGAAAGAATCCGGAGCACTGGCTTTTTTCTTTGAAGCCACCGTTTTGAGGTGGTTCACTGTCAAGGCATTGATGTGGCTGTTTGGATGGAGTTTGGTGAAGGTGACAGGTCCTTGTGAAGTTTTTACATACAGACCTTTTGGTTGCCCTTGTGTGTGCATATATTTAGCCTGTCCATTTAGAACTGAGCCAGTGAAACTTGGCCAACGCTTAGGGAAAATCTAAGCTATGTTGTTTGGGCGTTGGGGTGGGGTTTTTTTTTCTCTTTTAATCTTAAGGACATTATTCTGATAATGAATGCAGTTGGTTAGGAGTTTGGAAGATGAGTGTGCAGGAAAAGATGGTGCAGTCTTGAAGTGCTGGCTTCCTCAGGTAGTTTTTTAATGTCTAGGAGAAACACTTAAAATGTGAATCATTACAGCTTCTGGCTAACTTTGGATAAACTAAAAATTACAGTGGCTGAAAGCATGCATTGACTGAGTCTGTAATAAAAAAAATATTTTAGTATATATTTGCCATAGATTTATTTCCATCACCCAGGGTAGCCAAGCTGGTGGAAGCAGCAAAATTAGTAAAATAAACAAGTAGCTTTAGATTAAAGGAAAAAAAAAAGGAAATAGCTTTTGTCCTTAGTAACCCTACAGCTGAAAGAAGTTGTACAACAAAGTTTTATACTTTCATGTGGCAGTGTTAACTTATAAAAGTTTAGGGGGTGAGGTGAATGAAATCAGTTCCTCCAAATATTTCTATTATTTACTCTGATACTGCCTTACAGTCTCCTAATACTTTTCTCTGTAGGTGGCAGAAAAGGAAGAGTAAAACTGTTAGCTCAGGTCCTCTGATTTTGCATGTGAGAAATATCACTAAAGGAAAGTGAAAGTGGATGTGTTCATGGACACCTCCATTTTCACAGCTTTCAGTGAACTCCTGGAAGTCTCTGGGGTTCAGATGCTTCAGACACTGGTGGAACTCCAGGCATTCAGTTCCATTTCTCTATTTTAAACCTCTTCTATTGTACATAGAGACATCTTCAAGTTGAGTTCTTCAGGCTGAAACTGCTGCTTTCCTTCTGGCCATTGCCCCTCTCCCCAGTCCTAATGGTTGCTTCAGCCCATTTGTCAATTAATTATAAAATCTTACTGTCATGCTCATTACTTTGTCCTCCATTTTGTTGGGACCATCCCATTTCATTAGATATTTGTCTTCTAAGTGCCATTTTGTTGTGCTTAAAATCATCTCCACGACCCTCTGAGCACCGCAGCGAAAACCCTGAACGTGCCTTTTGTCTTCCAGATCTCACTGCTGATTGGGTTCATCAGCGTAAATAATTCTCCATGGACAGATTACAGCGCATACAGCTTCTTTCAGATTGTCACCATGTGCGACTTGGTTATGATTTTGTTCTTCTACGTCATGCACATTTTCAGAGTCTACAGGAAGCTGACTTGTGTTAGCTGGCCACTCGCGGTAAGCCTGGGTTCCTCTCCTCTCTTGGGGGTTGGTGTCCCACTTTCCCAGCCCATTCCCTTGTGCTCTCTCACAAAGATAGGCTGTCCTTCACTCGATTCTTTTTTGCCTCATATGCGAATCCTTTTGTTGCTTGTATTCAGTTCAGCAAATTCTGTAAGATTTTCAGCTGATTTGGATTTGATTCTGCCCTCCTTTACACAGACATAAATCTAGATTTACTGTATGGAAGGCAATAATTTTATTATGAGAGAGTCGAAAGGAAGCTACTGATCATCAAGCCTTCAGCATATGGGTCCTAGCTCAGGTCATTTATAGCAGCTCAGGGATTGCTAAAGTACAAAATCATAGCATTAGAACTCATGTACTACATCCTGTCCCAAAATAAAGTCCATGAGTGCTATTTAAATCAGATGTGCCTCTTTTTGGTATGGTTTTGGATGACTTAAACAATAGGAAAACATAGGAGCCTCCACCTGATTGCCGTAGCCTGGCCATTCCTGGGATATCCTGCAGGATGTTCCTGCCTCTTTCCTGCATTTCCCATGCACATCCATCTCTCATATCCTAGCAGAGAACTAACAGGCAGCACCAAAAATGTGAGACCTGAACTTCCTCAGTAACTCTGGCTCAGGTCAGCTAACAGAAGAGTTCTGCATCCTAGTGTGGGATGATGGATTTTAGCAACCTCTTAGAACATCCCTCCCTCACATATATTAGTTCCACTGAAGAAGGACCAAAGGAGTGGGGAGAGCCAGCTGAAGAGATAGACAGGAATTTTGGAAACCCAAGAAGTGGTTGGGTGGTTGTTAATGGAAGCTATGTGAGTAATTTACCAATCTAAGACAACAGCTTGTCCATCCATACAGTTATAACCAGAGAGAAAATTTTAATTTTTTTTTTCTTTTTAGCTGAAGAATGTGGTTAGACATTTTTTTTTTTCAAATGTGTGCCACCACTATCTGTTTCTAAAGGTACTTATTTATCTAGAGATAATACAGATGCAGGGATTGAAATAAAGGAGTGAAGTTGATATAATGACAGTTTAATAAATGACAGTTTTGCAGAGCAGCATTTAATGTGTGCATTGCTGTAACAGGGCTGCTATTTTTCCCTCTGCGTGGCTGCTTTTGTGTTTTGGGGGGTTTGGGGGTTTTGTTTGTTTGTTTGTTTGTTTGGGGGGTTTTTTGTTGTTTTTATTGGGTGTTTAATTATTTCTCAATGTTTCAGAGTTTAAGGCACTGAAGTTTGCGGCTGCTCAGCTTCAGAAAGCTTCATAGGATGTGATGCTTGAACATTGCTTCTCTGTTACAAAACAAACAATCTCATTTTCAGTCACATTTAAGTATCTTTAGAACAGAAGAGGAAGACATGTGAGAGAGTCTGGGAAACTACAGCTAGCATTTGGATGAGTTTCCTGGCAGGATCTTTACATTGCAATCAGGGGCGTGATTTGCAGCCAGTAAAGCTGAAGTGGTTCAAGGGGTTGTTCATTGCTGACACCTTTTAAAGCTTGGAAGTATTTCTCCAGAGGGGCACTCTTCCGGCCCTGCCGGGGGTTGGTTCTCCACCTAATGTGGCCTTTGATGACTGTTGCAGCTTGGCCCATCCCTTGGATTCCTCTAAAGTAGTAGCCTGTGTACACTGCTTTATTTGATGTCTCTAAGGAGGCAATGGCATGTCCCATTTGCCTGCTGCATCACGGGCTAGTCAGAGAAGCCTCCTTATGCATATGATTTACTCTGGCAAATGCAAGGGTTGGGATTTCGATTACCCGAAACAAGTTTACAAATTAGGAAAGCAGTTTGTGGTCTCGGAACCTACTTTACAGAAAAAATCCTCCTCAGCTCTTTCTAACACCTGAGCAGAGTGAAACTGGTATGGTAGACTGTTCCTCTTCTGGGCTTTCCATGGACAGTTTCCTTTTGGGACTGTATTCTATCTTATGGTTTGAGACAGAATCTTTCCTATCATTTCTATTTGCTTGGCTCATGCTGGTAGGGCAATGCAGATAAAGGAAGTAGATATCCACCTGCCCCACCCCACCATGCACAAGAATCAACCCATGTTCAGTGTGCAAAAACCTGTACTGGTTGTCATAAGCTTTGTGAGGATTTAAAATCAAAATCTGCAGATGCTCCTGCTTGTAGAAAGGTAAAATTGACTCCTGGACTGATACTTACCACACCAGAGAGGAGTTTAGATGTGGTGCCTTGGTCCTCTCTCAGAAAACCCCATGGCATCATGTTTTACTGCAGCTGTGCTTTTCACAGCTTCCCTCCCTTTCCGGTGGTTTCCAGCCTCGGTTGGTGTAAGTTTTTAGTAAAGTGCAGCAGTAGGTCCGGTGCTTACTTTCTAAGATTATGAGAAGTAGGAGCTTTTGGTTTTACACTTATGCCATTTTATATAGGCTAGAGAAATATGTCCCTAAGGCTCCTTCCTTCCTCCAGAACCATCTCTTTAAGTAAGGTGCATACTTGATGCAATGGAGTAATGTTCCATGCTGAATTCAAAGGATTGCATTCATAGCCAGGAAGTAAATCATATTCCAATAGCATCAGTAGACCCAAAATGTTCTTTTTTGAACAGAAACTGAGGTTTGGTATAAAATCCACTCACAAGTTGCTGGGTTTGGGGTTTTGGTTTTTTGCTTTTTATTTTTTTTTCTTTTCTTTTTGACTGTGTTTTGTCCTCTGGGTTTGAGGGTTTGAGTCATCTCTGCCAACTTATTTTCTTTCTGAGACATAACAAAATGCTTTCCAGATAAATTTCCCTTCTGATGCATGCTGTGCTTGTCTTTTCAGGAGTTTCTTCATTACTTAATTGGTACAATTCTGCTTCTCATTGGATCGATTGTAGCAGCAGCCAAGAGTTACAATATAACTGGACTTGTGGCTGGAGCGGTAAGACTGTGTTTGTTAGGCTTGATACTTTTAAGCTTGCAGTATATCTATCACTTGTACCTCTGTTTTCTTACAGACTTACCTTGCTTGTGTCTTGGTTCAGTAAATGACCTTCTAGCTCATTTCAGTGAATGTTCTGTAACACAGTGCCAGCAAAAATATTTTGTTGTCAGATGCTGGACTCACCACACAAGTTGGTATTTGTCCTGCCAGAGCACTGAAACTAAAGGCTTCTGCTTTAACTCATAGGAGCTAATGTTATTTGGTAAAGAATTAGGACAATTAATTTTTGACAAAAGACTGTTGTAGCAGCTGGAAGTTACCTAAAAGATTTCACCCTCCTGTTTGGCTTTCAGTGCTTTCTGCTCCTGAACAGAGCCCTGTTCAAGATAATTTCTCCTGAGCTAAAACCCACTGGGACTCTAAGCTGATTTCTGGCAGGTGCTCTCTGCCTCCCTTGGCTGGCAGCCTTTACAGAGAGAGGCATGACTTCCAAGTGTGGGTGACAGTATTTTCACAGCAGCAGGACCTGAAATACCACTCCTCCAGAATAAAGAATTACTTTCAGAAACTTAGTCCTGATGATGCAAACAGACTAGAAGACCTACCTGACTTGTTTATTTGGCAGTCAGCAGGGAAAGACTTGTTTGAATAGGGCAGTAAAAGAGCATCAGAGGTGCTGGAAACAGACTTTTCTTTCTTGCAGAATTCTAGTGAGAAGTTTAGAAGTCGACACTCCCTGCTGCTGTCCAGCTTTTTCTCCCTCCTTGTGTATGACTCTCAGTTATCTTTCAATCTTGACAAGACATAAGCTGCTATTATACTACAGAAACTTTGGGGGTTTTTAGTCTTTTGGCAGAACGGAGTAAAAAAACCCGCTTCTTTTTGGGTCTGTTAATCTCATAAAATGTGTAGCTGAATACACAAAAGTGCCCATACATGCATGGAATATGTGTCATCTAATGCTCCCTAAGTATTTGTGGTTTGTTTGTTTTCTCATCCAGACTTTCGGGTTCCTGGCTACAATACTTTGTGTTATAAGCATGTGGTCATCCTACAAGGTTTCGTGCATCACACAGTCATCAAGTAAGTATCGTGCCTAGTAACTGTCAGAATGCTTCCCAAAATGAATATTTATATTTTCTGGCACAGGGCTGTGTCTACCTGGAAGAATTTTTTAATTCCCTGGTTGTTGTGACTCAAAATTACTCAAAAAGCAATAATTCCCAATTTTCTGTCATCACAGACGTTATCACAGCTAATGACAGCAGTCAACAAATAGCTACAAGAGCAAAATAACTTGCTTCTAGCAAATAGTGAACACAGCAATGCTTTCTTTTCTCCCTCCCCCACCCCTTACCAAATGGTTTCCAGTGTGTTGCTTAATAAATTGGATGAATTTGTTTGTGGTGACACAAGTGACACTGTCTTCCTTTTCAAAGATGCATCTGTGTGACTCCATCACCTGTGCAAGACGTCTGCCTTACAAAACAGGATACCAAAGAGGAGTGTCCGCTACTGAGGAGAGAGCCTGGGTATTTTGTTACCAGCCTGGACAAGCTGGTAACTTTGGAAGATCTACTTGAATGCCTGTGCAAAACAATGTTGTGAACCAAAGTTTTTTTGCTCCCCCCACCTCCCCCCATCCAAAGAAGCTTAGTATGGAGAACCTGCTTGTTTCGGAGAAAGACAACTTCTGTCTCTCCAGCTGGGCTGTGGCCGTTTCCAGCTGTTTGCAATAAGTGTATTTAAAACTCATTTGGACAGTCATTTGGTTCTCCTGTCAGGGGGATGGAAAAATTCCTTCTGATTTCCTCCAACTGTTTACATAAGGGGAATCTTGCAAATTCCTACCTGATTCTTAACCTCCAAGGATTATACGTTTAACAGAAGAACAATTTAGTTGCAAACTAATTTGTGCCTGGATAAGCTGACCCAAGCCTTTGTTACCTCTTTCTATCAGAACTCTGGACTTTTTCTGACATCAGCTCAGCCAGCATCAAAAATTATGAACTGCAACT
The DNA here is from genome assembly GCA_016584745.2 of Phylloscopus trochilus trochilus. Taxonomy (NCBI): domain Eukaryota; kingdom Metazoa; phylum Chordata; class Aves; order Passeriformes; family Phylloscopidae; genus Phylloscopus; species Phylloscopus trochilus. The sequence goes on from WQNJ02000546.1 coordinate 41,649,593, forward strand.
TGAAAACACTGCTGCAAACACTGCCTCCTAGCCCCAAGAGTACACGATGAAATTGGGGATTTTCTCCGTGAATTTTTAGCAATCAAAGATTATTCATTAAAAATTCCCTTGCCAAATACAGGAAAATATGTACCCAAGAACATACATTTAGTATTTTATGGGGTCTTTTTTTCCCTCTTTTTCATAGTAAGACCACTTCTGTAGAAAATTTCTATGCATTTGCTATAAATTATTCGCTTTGTAATCTAACAATGTTTATGGAAAGCCCATTGTGAATGGAACAATCTTTCTCTCTCTTACATGTGGTTTTGTCACTTCCTCTGCCTTGGCTGGAATCTGTGCTCCTGGGGACTCTGCCCCAGAGCCTGGACAGACAAAACAGTTCAGTTTTGTCCAACCTGGTGTCATCATGAAATTCTATGTAGCTTCAGTGCTGAGACAATGCCTTCATGGCACCTTTGTCTTTCCTTTTGCAATCCATCTCTGGTGAGCTGGGAATTCTTTGCAGGAAAAAAGAAGCATGGGCCTCTCTTCCTCCTTGGTGCTTTTCCTTTCATGTCTAGCTGGGAAGTAGAGCTTGGTTTATTCTGTCAACTGCATGACGGTGCAGCAGGAGTTGGGTTTATACAGTTTACCAGGGACAGTCTGGAAAAAAAAAAAAAGCATTTTCTGGCCTGCTATATATTTTTCTATTTGTCTGAAATTCTGCATCAATACTCCTAAGTAATTTAATGGTTCTCTCAGAAAACACTTTTTGTGCCTCATGTCAGGTCCACATATATTGCTATTTGTTGCTTTTTTTTTCTATCCTTATACATGTATCTTTACTTAGAATCCATTTTTAATTCTGACAACAGAAAATTGGCCAAATGCTAAAGTGTCAAAAATTTTGAGTGAGTAAATGAAAATAAGTGAACAGATAACTTGATGAGGTAAGAATCCCCCTCCTCGTGGTGCACAATTTCTGTAATTCTTTTTGTTATTCCTTTTCAAAAGTGCTCTATTTAGAGCAACACGGAGCAGGAAACAATTTGAAAGCATGAAATTCTGTTTTAGTGGATAAAGATACATATATTCACTCCAAGATAAAGTGCTTCAACATTAATACAGAGGATTATTCAAATAAACCATATATCAGGCAGGTATATTATTACTAACTTCATATTGGCTATTTATTTTTTTTACAATGTTCAACTTCTGCCCCCTACCTTCAGATGATATGTTTTGTGTTTAGTCAGGAATGAGCCATTTTTTTCTTTTCAACAACCAGAACTGAGCATGTCTCCAAGGCTCTCTGGCTTAAGAGAACAAATGTTCTCAGCTGGGAATCCACTGTCAGCAGTGTCAGTGAGAGCTCAGCCTTCCTTGTGCTGCCAGCACAGGACCAGTCAAATGGCCTTTTGTGACAAGGGACTTAATTCTGGGCACTTTGAGTGAAAATACCTGCAGAAGGTACACACACACACACACACACGTGAGTGTGCCAAGACTGCCAAGACTGACTTTACAGTTTTTGGAAACCAGTGCTCTGGCTTTAATTTGGACTGATAAGACGGATGTTTAAGGATGCAACCTCTCCTGTTCCCCTAGAAGAAAAAGACTGTGTTATTTCTCCTTCATCTCCTGAGGTATCACCTCAGACTGACAGTAGGAACCTTCCCACAAGCTTTAAGCCCACTTGGCAATGCTGTGGCAAGGCAGTGTTGTGCTGCAGACAGTGTGAATGCAGCTGAGGCCTCAGCGCTGTGGTGGCAGTGGGGAGAAGCACCTGCTAAGCACTGGGGCTGGAGCCTGAGCTTGCCCTGCAGAAAGGGCTGTTTCCACATTCTCCTTGGAACCATGCCCCCTCTCCTGGCACTATACTAGCTTTTTTTTTCTCAGCCTCTCACATCACTCTGTCACCTGTCACCATATGGAGAAAAAAAAAGTCAAGGGGAATTTCATGCAGTCTAACAACCAAAGAATTTCTGAATTCTGTGTTCTGTGATCATCCAAAGAATATGTTTTGCTGTAAGTGCACTTGCTTATACGGGATCAAGAGATGTAAGTTACCAGTTCCCTTTTGGTTTCTGTGCCTACTGACAGGGCTAAAATATTCCTGCAGCTTTGGCTGTTGTGACAGTCCTGGGTCCATAGACCCACCAGATGCTCCTAATCAGGATGCTCTCAGGCTGGAAGACTGACATCTCTGCTGCCAAAGTTTCCTTTCCCCAAATCCTCCTTGTGAAGCATGTCTACCAAGAAAAGCACAGATTTTCTGTTATCACCAGCTCCACCGGGGGTCGTTGAATGACAGCTCCGTCTGGCAGGGAATTCGACACCTCTCTGCTGTACCTCTGCCAGCAAAAGTGTTTTAAGTTTCCTTCAGTGTCAACCTGGTTCTGAAAGCTCCATCTGTCTGCAACTTGGTCAAATATGGGATTCCAGCTGTTTTAGAAATAAACTCTGTTAGCTATTTGGGTGATGTGGAAAATCAGACTGTTGTCCTGGTCATTTTTTCCTTCCTCTACTTACAAGCAGTGGCTTTCTTTCAGAGGAGTATCAGAATACATTCTGTAAGTGGAGGACAATAGGTAAAGAGCCACAGAAAAACCTGTTCCCTGCTGTTGTGTTTGGATGTGCTGGTCTCCAACTATCCCACCCAAAAATTGTCCATCCTCTTCAGCTCCAAGATGAGTGTAGTTTATCCTTTGAGCTAACACAGAATTTGAGACTCCGTTTTTACTGAAAAATTAAAATGTAAATGTTGGGAGAAGAAAATTGGTAGTAAAAACTGTTTCATACTGTGAAAAGACCAAAACCTCATGTTTGAGCTCTGGGGGCTTGAGGTAAGCTGGAGAGTGAATAGTGCTTTTGTCAGATAGAAACCAGAAAAATGAGAAGGGGAAATGAAACATTTTAAAAAAGAGGAAGAGTGACTTTGAAAATCTTGGGGACCACAGTGCTGGAGGAAGACAGTGCAGGTTATGCGATCTGCATAACTTGTACACTTTCTGTTGCTAAGAATTGGTTGCACTGTTTGGAAACAGTTCACTATCTGGGGTTTAAAGGGGGTAGCAGGACACCAGGATAATGGTAACTTGTAAGGAAGTGTGTGTGTGGTGGTGGGGTGTCAAGGGATGCTCCATGGAAGAGGATTAGGAACTTACTGGGACAAAAAGCAGCAGAAGAGAAGAAAGATCCAGTTCAAACATCAGTAGAAAGCTTATGAGGGGAGGAACTAATGTGAGTGCTTTGTGCACTAACAGAAGTGGCAGATACTAACAGTTTCTGGCTCTGCTGGTTATTAAAGGGCAGATCTGCCTGGTGTGACTGAGAAGTCTCTTCACTGCTTGCCTGCACTTTATACCCTGTGTCTGGGATTTTCCTGTTCTGCTAAAGCTGGGGGGAGGGTGCACAAGACTTGACCACAGGCTGTGGAACGTGGCATGAAGCTGCCATATGCTCTGCCCTGTTTAACTCAAAATTCCTGCAGGCTCTGTGGTGCTTACAGACAGCATGGAGCCACATGGTGCTGCTGAGGCTGTGTGCTGGCCAAGAGCCTTGGCCATCCCTGCAGCTTGGGCAAAGTATGGACCTGCTTTTAGACTGCCATCAGAAGGCCAGGGAAATCTGGGTTTACTTATCACTGGGCCCTGCTGGGCATCCTGGAGGTGCTGTTGGTTGTGTGAGCCAGGGAGAAGTGGGTACCAGAGAACGGGAGGCCCACATCCTGTTCTTTCTGCCGCAGAGGTTTACACCCAGGTGGAAGGAGAGGGCCTATACCGCAAAGCTCTAGGGTGCTCTTAAGCAATCCACCTGTTAGGGCTCCTTGAAGTTTCACACTGGAGTAAATGCAGGTGCCACATCCTTGGCTTACCTTTCACTCCTCTGCAGACACACAGGGCTGCACACTTGGGAGGCCATCCTGTTGGGAACAGGTGACTCTTGGTTCCAGTCTCTGGTCCCAGGGCTTGTTTAACCCTGCTACGTGGGAGCAGGTCAGAAAGGGGCACTAGTGCTTGTTATCTTCCTCTCCTGGAGAAGAACAATTACTTTTTTCCAGCACAATGGCAGCTGGAAAACAGGAAAAGAATTATGTCCTTTCCAGAGGTCACTGATTACCCACAGCAGGCTACTCCAGAGTTTATTTCTGTTCTGCCTGTCCCTCAGCCCAGTCCATCAGCCTCAGCTGGTCCCCTGGGTCAGCACGCTGGTTTCTCACGGCCAATATGGCAAGTACACATCAGTGTTTGTTACTAGGGACTGATCAACAAACAGCGGGTTCCCACCATCCCAGAACTTCCATAAAATAGAAAAAGGGCCATATTTCTAATTAATTTATGATTTATCCTCTTGTTATCTCATATCTGCACTATTCTACTATGTAAATGACTTGCCAATTTATTAAGGATCAAACAAGATCTCATCACCTGCCTGAACCAGTCCCTCTGCCTCGAGGCAGTTGGCAAAAAAAAAAAAAAAAAAAAAAATTGCCCTTTACCAAACCTCTGCCTGAGCTGTGCTAAGAGTGAAAGTGAAGCTGCCTGGCCATGCTCAGAAGCTTCCTGGCCATGCCCAGAAGCACTTCACAGATAGAAAGATTGGAAGTTAGAAAAAGAAAAAAAGGAAGAAGAAAACAATCATTAAAAGTTGCACTATCACAGGAGTTTCCTGCCTCAGGGATGAGGTGGCTGCCAAGACAAGCTTTCAGCTTTACAGGGAGGCAGAATTCAGATACCAAAATCCTTGGCATTGTTCTGGCTTAGTGCTGTGAAAGCTTGGCTTTAAGATTCCAGCGCTGAATAGTCAAAGGCCCAGTTTGACTGTGGCTGCTTGTAATGTGCTGCAGGGGACAGTAGTATGATAGGGAGGGCTCATGAAAAGGAGGCTGTGAGGGACCTTGGCTTTTTGTGTGGTGATGGTGAGGAATGAGGACAGAGCTGAAAGAGAAAGTGCAGATGAAGGAGCTAAAATGAGGGGGTCACTGCAGAGTAGCAGCACTTATCCAACCTTTCCTGAGGGAGAAGCTCAGAACAGTGCTGTTCCTTGGATTAATATTTTTACATCGCTTCCTGAGCATAACACCACCTCCAGCAGCACCTGGTTTTTCCATATTGTTGAACCACAGCATTACAGAAAGGCACATTAGTATTTTCAAAAGTGGTTTGTCACTGGGTAAATGCTGGCACTCAGGTGAGACGTGTGTTTGAGTGAAGTATGTCTTTCAGAGCACTAGCCAGCCATAAAGGCATGAACTTTTGAAGCAGAAGAAAATGATTAGGGCATAGATAAATTTGTTTCAACTAAAATTAATTTTTGATAATCCTGGTTTGGACTGAATTAAATTCAGAGTGCCCAAGATAGTGTAAATTTCATTTATTACTCTTTAGATGTTTGCAGACTTGGAATAACAGCAACACACAAAGCAACCATTTGAAAGGAATAAACTGCAACCTCTAAAGCCTAAGCCAAAGAGCAGCAGTCCTGCCCTCCTCAGGTGACAAGAAGTTCTGCCTGCAGTGCAATGTAACCCAGGCATGCCCAGGTGTCCTGGTGCCAACACTTGGTGCTACAAAGCCCCCAGGTCACTCTGCCTGGCCCTGCAATGATTTTGGCCCTGCCTGCTGCACAGAGGCACTGTCACACTTCAGAGCCCATCTTCCAGGGGACTCCAGGGAGTTGGGGCCATGCAAAGGCGGAGTGCCAACCGTGCTGCAAGCCAAGCACTGGGAAGGAGGGAATAGCAGAGAAAAGGAGCAAGCTGAGTGCTCTGTGCTTGCATGTGTGGGTATGTGTAGGAAACCAGCCCTGTGTGGGAGTGAAGGAACCACCTGTGTGCTTCTGTGGGTGTTGGAGAGGCTCCCGGAAAGACAAGGAGAACACACCAGCTCTTGAGGCAGAGGCATCATTCATGTGGCATGAGATGATGCAGAGGGATCATCAGAGGCATGCATGTGTGTGAATGATGTGGCAGCTATGCAGGGTGGTGGGGCATTCCTCCCTGCAGAGGGGAATATCCCCAGGCCACTAATAGAGAGTCATTGCTAAATTAAGTATGTCTGAACCACTTGTTCTTTTCTTACATGTTTGCACTTGTGTAGAAGAGCAACACAGACAGGCAGCCCTCTTAGCACAGGAGGGATTGTAACAAGAAGGAACTGGAATGTGGGGAAGAAAACTCCACAGGTGTAGGTAGACCTGAGGCATCTAACTCTTTGGCATACGAGGTCAGACTAGGAAATTAGAGACAGCACTCATTCTGCACTACTTTTACAGCTCAAAGAGAGTAAATATCACTGTCCCAGGAAAAAAACCACAGTGTATCTTGGAGACCATTTGCATGGGACTAGCCTCAATACTCAGCCACTCTCCCTTGCACGTCTGATGAAGGAAGAGAAGGGCAAGAGTGAATCATAGAAGCGAGTCAGAGTGCAGGAGTTACCCTTCCCCTCTGATTCACCCTCCAGATGTGCCTCTTCCTCCATCAGCTACCAGGGTAGCTTGGCCTGTCAGCTGAAACATGTCAGGGTAGAGCTGAGGAGACGTGGCTTTTACCTTCCCATGTGTAGCTGGGACAACACTCACCTTTTAATTCTAGCAGTTGTATCTCAGCACATAACAGAGCTGGTGCTGTAGCTGGGTGGATGGGAGGGGACCAGGCTAGGGCTTTGATACCACCTCAAAGCCTGTAGCTAGCCAAAAGCACCCATTTGCAGCTTCCTTCTATTACATCTGCAAGCCAGCTGTGATGGTAGGGTATGATTCCCCTCCTCCCCCTGCCATCACACACACTATTACACTAACACAACTTTCCTTTATTATCAGTATTGGGGGTTATAGGAGGTGGACTGGTGCTGGGGGCTTTGTACCACCACTAGTATGAATTACAGCTCTGGTGGTATAACAGCTCCTTTTACATCAGAAGTGCTTTGTCTGTCTAGCACAGTCTACTGTTATTGCTACATCTGTAAATCACTCTTAACATAAAGCTTAATGATCTGCATCCCCCTTTTCCATGAACCCCTGCCAAACAAGAGCACAATGCTGCAGCTGTAGCTATTAAGCTATGGTGGCAGCAAAGCACTCCATTAATACCTCATGCTCAGCAGTTTGTGATGCATGAGAGCTGAATAATTATGCCCTTGTTACCCTCAAATGAGAGGCACAATTGCCAGAAACAAGCGTTTACAATTAAAAAAAAAAAAACTGTATCAAGTCAAGGACAACATTGGTTCATTCATAAAACAAGCCTTTCTGAGCAAAAGGACGATGAGGCAGAAAACAGGCTTACATTAACGAGCCAGTTGTTTCTAGAGCTCTATTGTACCCTCTCAGAAAGGCCTCCACAGCCTCTTTATCCCAGCTGTTTTGAGAAACTAGCAGGCAGAGATTTAGCCAAAGCTCTTGTTTGAGAGCTTTGAGTTGCACTGATAGGGAGGTTTAGTTCAGGTTTGAGGTACAGGAATGGGAAAAAGGGCTTTGGCAATGTGAGTATCAAAACCCAGGGCTCTGAAGCATTTGAAACTGAGCGAGCAGGCAAAGGAGACTGAAAATGGGTGTTAGTGAAAATAGGAGTGATGAGTCTGTCCTCCTTGCTGAGGATGCCTTGCTGCTCACATCAGGATAGCAGCTCCACACCTTTGGTTAGTGGAATGCAGAGACCACAGAACAATTAAGTAGCTGTCCCTTCCTTACCTAGAGCTCAACATGAGCAGGGATTTCAGAATCATGTCTGTACTGATATTTCTGGGAGAGGAACAGCTGGTGCAAAGGAAGTAGTTAAAAGGAGGGCTGTAATGCAGACAGACTTGCATTATTTTGAGCAACATTGCTCCATTTTCTAAGGAATGGTAGAGCATATGGTAACAGAAAACTTGTCGTCCTTTTTGTCTCACCATGTTGTGCTTCCTGTAAGTCCAAGTGAGGACTAAAAAGAGAGCTCTGACATACACTCCAAGCTTAGCACTGCAGAATGGTGCCTGCCTCCGTGCAGCACAGCTAGCAGTGCATACCTGACTGGGGATTTGCTGTCCCCATCTGGCTGCATATGTGTCATGCTGCAGAAGAATGTGCTTGTACTGTCACCTGCTTGTGAAGCCTGACTCTCACCTCAGGACTTGCCAACTTCAAAACAGACAAGTCTAGTTTCTTTTCCCACCAATAATTCAGCCAAGAGATAATAGGTCATGAGAAACAAACTGAGTAAGTGATCAGGGCACGTGGGCTGGTCAAAGCAAGTTTCCCTGGGATGCCTGGAGAGGACTGGAATTGCAAGAAGTCCCGTCTGGCATGCTTTACAGCTATGGTTGCCAATATGTCTGTTTGTGGGCTCTATTTTTTTTCCAGCATGCATAATTTGCATTTTTGGATAATAAGCTTCCCTCATTTAACTTCTCGAGAGTCCAGGAAATGCACAGGTACGCCCCAGTCCATTCCTCCCCCACCCGTGATCCAGACCTTTAATTGAAAACCACAGCATAGGACAGACCACAAAGTTCTCCAAGACTGCAGTGCAGTGTTTTAAGTGCAGGTGCTGTCCTGCAGCTGAAGCTCGACTTGAATTTTTAAAAACGTTTATTGGCAGGTTACAAAACACAAGTAATGCAAGAAAAACCCTTTCAAACTTAGGCAAAGTATCTCCTTGAGACAATACTGGTGAGATTATATTGTCAAAAATCCTTCAAGCTACATATTAAAAAATAAGAAAATTAATGGAAAGAGTGTCCCTAAAATGCACAGTTCAATTTATAGCCACACTGACAACAGAGGGACTTCAATGGGGGCTTCAATCCCACTGGAAATACAGGTGGGAAGAGGACAGAGTCCTTCAGACCAAATAATTTCAATCCCAGGATCATCTTTGCCCTCTTGTGGACAACCTTCCCTCCTGCAGCTTCTCGACAGGTTCCTGTGCAGACGGCAGGAACAACACAAAATACATTTCTGCCCTTCCCTGTGCTTCCTTCCACAGGCTAAGAATAGCCATTCCGAATCCGAGGGGCAGCGACACCCAAAACCCAGCCAAGCAGTGACCCTTGCTTGGCTCCTGCATGACGGCAGCTGTGTGAGAGAGCAGGTCCTGCTCCTCGCTGTAAGGACAAAAACCATCCCAAGGAAAGGAAACACATCTGTGCCTTGATGGAGGGATGGACAGACAGAGTGACCAGGTGGTGTCTGTGCACTGACAAAGGAAAGCTGCATGCTACCAGCCCATATTCTGCTCTGCTGCACTACATTCTGGTCCTTTACAGTGAACCAACTTGGATTACGCTCCTGAGAAGGGGGTGTCGTGATTCTAGCAATAACACAACTTAAACTGAGTGGTCATGCTTCAAATTATTAAATCTAATATTTCTGAGTTATTTTCTCATGTTGTAAAATCCACCACTGACATACCTTTCTAATACAACATTTTGCCTTGACTGTTTTCCTGCATCTAGGTAACTAAAAGCATTTGAGACCTTTTTCTCTTTTGACTCCTTACGATTACACTCATCTTTGGCAACTTCATCAAAGAGACAATTTCATCTTTAAAACGATTTCATCTTTTCACGTTACAAAGTAAAGAAAAGCATACTGTGGCATTCCAGTTTCTGTGCCAACAATGAAGGAAGCGTCATTCTCCTCCTGCGTACAAGATGACCACCAGGTAATAAGTAATCTGTAGGATTATGAAACAAGACAGTGCTCTTCTGCCAGAAAGCAAAACATGCAGGTCTGCTTCCTTTTCCTCACCCTCTACCACTGACAATCAGCCAAACAATTTTTTTAAGATCAAGTGGCTCTCCCTCAACCAAGGAAGTCAGTGACCTGCATTTTTCTACACCAGAATAAATTAATCGCTCTCAACATCTTTTGCTAGGTTGTGCTCCTTCCTTTAGCAAGTCTGCTCCTTTATTTTTTTCCATTCCACGTAATCAAGACAATAGGAAGCAGCACCTGGATTATGCTTCTCACACTAACTTACAGACCACATGTAAAGGCTACTGCAAACTACAGTGGCTGGACCTTGTGGTCAGGGGCAATACTGACCTTATCAGATCTTTTTTCCTGGGAACTTCCAGTGAGAATATCCAGCCAGTTGGACCCTCTTCCCCAGGAACAGGCAGACACAATGCAAGCTCTTTCCAAACCAGGAACAAAGAATGATGTTATTTCCTATGGCTGGCTTTGGGAGAATTAGCAGCATCAAATCATAGCAGTAAAAACAAGAAGCACTTATTTACTAAACCTTTATTTAAAAAAATGATTACAAAATATTTTATAAAGTTCCTTAGATCAAGAAAACATTAGGCATTAAAAATATCACAAGTTTAGAATGATAAAAAATATTTAAGCATTTAAAAATTATTTAAATGGACATTCAAGGCAACACTGGAAACAAAACTATAAAATTCTTACTTTATATATATAAAATTAATGTATTATCATCCTGATTTAATTCTTAATGGTATTAAAAATGATATATATCTCTGTCCAGCATAAAATTTAATATCCAGAGAGCTGCTTATGTTTACAGCAATAGACTAAAATAGAGATGAATTACCATATTAAAGGCACTATCAGCATCTTGATTTGCTACAGTTTTATAGAACCTTTGAAAAATTTCACTAAGAATTTCCCTTCAGTGTAGGAAGCTTGGTATTTTATTGCACAAACTGGAACAGGGATCACCATGACAGCCATTATGTGAAAACATCTTGTGCTGAGCTCTGAGAATTGCGTGAGATTGCTCACTGCTCTTTCAGGTTGGAAGGTGCAGAGGTAGAACTCACCTGTAACAGACCACAACCCTTCCCTGCTCCTTTGAAGCACAGGGCACAGGCAGTAAGGCACAATTCCTTCCCACACTCAGAACCAAAGGGCACTGTAATTTTAATGTGATTTTTGCTTCTTTCCAACAGGCTTTATTACCAGTTATCATGAACAGAAATGTTCACTTTGCCAGCAGAAGAAATTTGAGGCACTTGTATCTAACAGCACTTCTGCCAGAGCACCCATCACTCTTCTGAACAATCCCTAATCCACTTAAGCCAAAATCAGCCACCTTAATGGAAGCAATTTAAATAGGTGGTTTAAATAAGGTCAGCTGATTTCATCAGAAGCAGGCTGGGAAACAAGCAAAGGGCTTTGCTGACAGAGCAGGAGGGGTAAGAGACATCCAGCTGTACACACAGAGCTCCTGCAGAACCAGACGTTTAATCCAGCTCCAACAGCATTCTCTAGGATCAGGCTAATTAAGAGACAGACATTTAAAGCCAGCACCTGACACCAGAGGCATCAAAGGGGCATGTCAAGACTGCAGACCAGTCTGCTCAGTCACTGCAGCAAGGAAGCCTCTCCCCCACCTAGACTGGGAGGGCAGAGGAGCTTGGAGTGATAAGGAAAGCTAGGATATAGGAAAGCTGATAAAGCAGTTAAAAAACTAACCTCACAGAAGCAGAAAACAGCACACAGACATGCAAATCTGCTTCTCAACTATTTTAAAACAGAGCAAAAACACCTTATGAGGTGCAAGGATTAACACCACCATCATGTTAGCCAACAGCTGGTTTGGAAGCAACATTTTAGGCAACTGCCTTAAACCTGCAGCTATTATGTGACTTGCTCCTAGTATTTAACTACTATGTGACAGACTATTGCCAGGTAAACTGCAAAGGCTGGGAGATGACTTCACAGTTCCCTTTCTGTATCTCCAGGAATGGACATCAGTAACACATCACTTAGGTGGGGAAAAGCCTATAGAAAAAGCAACCAAACCCCAGACCTCAATTAACTTATCTTCAGGCTGAGAAAAATAACAGGAAAAATTATCTCAAGATAGAAGTCCATTCACAGTGCTGCATTGCTTAATAAATACTTAGCAGCACAGTGTTCCTCTTCCACTGTATTTACAGCTACCAATTACAGATGAAGATTTAAAGACTGTGGACATTTTAGTGTAGAAAAAAAAATCAGTAGGACTCTAGGCAATAAAAAGAAAACAAAACAAGACTTTCAGAATGTTACTTATATGGGCAGGGTCCCCAGAGTAAGACATTGCAGATCATAGAGGAGGCATTTCTCATTATGGATATTTTGTATCACCAGTAACACTGCTTGTAAACCAAACATCTCTAATCTACCCAGTTATCAGAGACAACTACAGCAAGCACTGTCTGAAATCAGGTTTTAGTGCAAACAGACACTACTAAATACAAGAAGGAGAAAAAAAAAAGCCAGTCCAAACAGCATTTCTTCTTTACAACACAAAAAATTCTATGAAGGAAAGTATCTCTTCTATGCATAGCTCTAAAACCAAACTACAGCTTTAACTTGATGCTTCACACCAGCCAGCAAAATTTTACATCCTCCAAGCAAAGTGTAGTGTCAGGCTTAAGTCTCAGGCCATAGAGAGAGCGAGAGAACACAAACTCACACTCATCAGAAAGTGGCAGCAATGGAAAAAACAAAAACAAAAACAAAAACCCACCAAACTTTGACTTGCTATTATTCCTTTGTCTTAAAAGAGTTTCCTCTTCCTTTCCCAAATACAGCTCAGGCAGTTTCTGGAGGGCTTGGTCTCAATGCTGCCACAGCAGCTTACAGGACAGGGAACACCCCAGACTGAGATATCGGTGAAATGCAGTTAATGCCTGGGAGACACGGCAAATGTCTCAAGCACTCAAACAAGGATTGTTATTGCATAATCAGCTTTTTCTTATTTGCTTTGGTATTTTGGAACATCTCCTGGCTTACAGTAATTTGCTCTGTTTTTGAAGGCTTTCCTGTTAAGAGAGGCGTAGCCGTCTTGCTTTTACCTCAGACATCAGAAAAATGCTTTTTCAGCACTTCAATTCTTTTAGAGCCATCAACATCTGGTCTGACACATCTGTCACTTGTCCGTGTCCCATCAGTAGTGTTCCTTGCAGTCCTACAGACTGTCACTTGCTAAACAAATCAAGGGGACCTGTTTACCAACTGAGCTAGTCAGCAGCAAGGAGTCTCAAGCTACTGCCATATTTATAAACACAGGTGAGGTTCAAAATCATTGTGGCAAAACTTAGCATTATCTATACATAAACAAGCTGCATATGGTATTAACCTTGCAAGTAATATCCACCAGGGTAGAACCAACGTGCTGTAGGGTTTTTCCCGTTGATATTCAGATTGCTACTTCTGGGGTTGCTTCATGTAAATATTTATTCATTATCTTATTCCTCTCACTGCTGGCTTTTCAAGTTTCTTCCTGCAACTGCTCCTTTCAGTTTCAGCTTTCGAAACCATCTGAAAGAAGATTCTGGCATGCAAGTCCAAACTTTGACAATCATGGGGTGCAAAACTGTCTCCTTAATATACCATTTACATTAGCTTCCCCATTAGCCCCCTACAGTCACTATAGCATTAAACTGATCTCCAAAGACAGAACTGAGACACAGGAGCAGTAAAAACAATGCAAACCCCCCTGTTTAAGGATAAACATTCCTGTAAGGTTCCAGTTAGGTACTCCTTTACATTCAGTTTGACCAGGAAGTACAAAAATTAATTCTGCTGTACTAATTCATAACTCACAACAGAAGCATATGGTCCATTTAACCAGGAAATATCTTTAGGCTATAGCTCAGAATTTATGCCTCAGGCATTAACCTTTATTAGTCAGCTCTGTCAAAATCAAACCAGCACACTGCTGTCCTGAAGTTATTCTGCTTAGACCCAAGGTGTTTTAGTGCCTGTCATCCCAGCAGGTGGCAGGACCCGTTGCCTTAGAACACGATGCTCAAGGTGCCATTACCTGACCCAAGAATCCATACAAGTTTGTGAGGAGCAATGCGTACAAAATCGATTAGAACAAAGAAACCGAAGTTGTTACCTACAGTGCACTGGAAGTTCATTTCAGTTTGCTCCAAATGGGAAAAAAAAAAAAAAAAAGAAACAAAAAGAAACAAACAAAAAAAAAGAAACAATTTCAGGAAGCTAGCGTCGTTTATTCAATGGCTGCTGTTCTGTGGCACCCGGAGTGCTACCAGGATTTCCAGGGCGTCCAACGGTGTTTGGTTTTCGCCTGTGAAAGAGCTCCATACCAAACTCAGCTGCAAATGCAAGAGTGGCCAAAAATCCAAATACCTGTGAAAGTGACAGAAATATATGGTTTTAAAATGCATAAAGAGTAATAGTATCCTAACATAGTTTGGAGAGATTTGCTGTATCATTTTATATACATTAATAATGCTTATACATTAAGATTAAAGTCCTCCTTAAATAGCTAGTTCCATTTAAATTAGACACAAATCAGAAATCATCATTCTAGCACATTCATTGCTGAAGATTTTACATTTTCATTCCTTTAATCAACCTGTAATAGTAAAAGTACATTAGTTTCATAGCCAAAATCAGTTACTAAAGTAGCATGGCATATTAGCAGACTGTTTATTGAAGAGAGGACTGTTGATTAATGAAAGTAAACGAAGAAGAATAACATGCAGAAGGTGAAGGAAGAGAAGATCTGCAGAGCCTCGGTCAGCAAAGGAGAATGAAATGACATTTTGTGAATGACATTTTGTTACTAGTCATGGCATGATGAGAAGTGGTAAAGAGAAGGCAGCTTTTTTCAAACAAGGAAAGAAATATATGCAATATTCTAACTCTACCGAAATTCTACACAACTGGTTTGGACCAAAGTAATTTGACATTAATAAGTATTAAATCACAGTAGTTTTAATTTTTCCCACACCAGAAAAAAAAGCAAAGCTGAAACCTGATTTATGCTCAAATTATTAGGTCTAAATAGATCTACATCACTTAAGATTACTATACAGAAGTGTGTATCTCTAATAGCCGATGCTGCCCATGGAACAGAATTATCTTGCTTTTCCTTCCAAATAATTTTTTTTTCTCATTCAAGAATTTGATCTTTTAAGCTCATATGTTCACAATTGCAAGGTTACTCAAAGGAAGTATTCAAATGACTAGGGAATTATGACATCTACAGCATCCCAAAAGCCCTTCAGTGCCTTGCCCCGAGCCTCCTCAGTGTTCCCTCGGAGATGAATGCCCTGTTGCTCTACTATGTCTGTCACTGAGGGAACTGCTGTTCTTATTGCAACTGTGCAAGTCAGTGTTGTCCACATGTGTTCTGTAAAGGCAAAAGGCAGGATTTCTTGATGACTTTGTGAAGGGGTGACATTATGAAAGGACAATTAAGGGAAAACAGAAATTTCAGAAGTAGGGTATCAGAGAACTGGGCAAGCTTCAAGAGATGACAATGTTGAACAGCAAGAGATGACAGGAAATCTGAGGCAGAAGGCAAAAGGTGGGGAGCTGCAAGTGCACACAGAGCTTTCTAGCAATCCTGAGGAATGCCAGCTCTTTGGATTTCCTATGGTAAATTTCTGGAAGGTCTGAGATAGCTAACTCCTCCCAAAACATCACAGTGCACTGAGTTCTATTCCCTGCTCAGTTTCTTTTTTGCAAATTGAATGAAGTTTAGAGGGCAGAGAAATTAACATACCAGATAAATACAAAGTAAATCTTGCCATTTTAAGACTTACACATGCAGCATTTTCAACAGCAGAGCCGGAGCACGTTGCAGAAAACACTATTGATGCTAGCAGAAAAAAGGCACCTATGATTGGCACAGCCCAAAAATTCTGCAAATATATATATAAAAATATATATAATTTAACTGTAGATAGGTTACCTAAAAAGAAAAAAACATCATAACAACAGCTGAGTCAACCTGCCTGTGAATTTATGTTTTGATACTTTGATGCTAATGGAAGCTTCAGAAAACACATTTTACAACTACATTCCAAATGACATTCAACATTATCAGCTATTTAAACAGCATTATCAGCTACTTAAAGGAGTCTGCCCTGGTTTTGTTTTTAAGTATTTAATTAATTTTATCTAACCTTTTTTCACAATCAAATTCAAGCTCAGGACAACCATGAGCTTTATTCCCTAAGTAAAACATTTGGGAAATTAGAAAACTGTAAGTAAATGTGCTCATTCAAACCTTCTACTACACTCCCTTATCTGTACTCTCAAATAAAGACCCTACTGTTTGCTCTGAAGGCAAATAGGAAGGGACACTTGTGAGATGGAATAATGTTCCTACTGACTTTACAGAGCAACTTTCTGCCACTGCTGGATCTTCTGAAGTATAAAGCCATAAACTGTAATGAGTTACAATTATTGCCAAAAAGGATGTAGTGTACACCCAGCAGGAAAATAGACAGGGTAAACTGATAAATTGCAAGCATCATGCTGGTGGTAAACTGTATTCCATATGCATACACACACACCTTGGCTATGCTGTAGTATTAGTAGCATTAATGTGGAAAGACTTTTCCACACAAGTCCTAAAATCCTGCAGGTAGCCAACTTTGAAAAAGATGTCAATATAAACTCTCAAAGGTGGCTCATTTTTAAACTCTAATATAATCTACCCTTTACATGGAGAAGAAAAGGAGATTCATTTTGCATAGGCTTTTTACTCCACAGCAGACTTTATGCACTTAGAAGAAACGGTTTGTTTTTCAAAAAAAAAGTTTTCTTACCATTTTCTTCACTTTATCTTCCCCCAGTGATTCGTACAAATCAGTGCAATACACACACAGAATCAGGAGGCTCAAAAGAAAGGCACTGCAGCTTATGAATTCAAAGAAGTAAAGTCCACCACAAGTGATGCAATCATCCACAATTTCTTCACAAAGAACAGCCATGAAAGAGAAAATCTGCAAACAAATAACATGCTTGAGTTGGATTAAGTCTCTAACATCAACAAGCAGACATCTTTTGATATGAAGACTAATAAAGCTAGCTGTGACAAAAATTCTCAATCTACAAAGAGTTTGGTGAAGTTCTGCACTATTTTCTTACAGACAGAAATAATTATACAATGATATGGTTTACACTTGGCTGTTAAAGGTGGTCAATAAAGCACACTCAGGTAAGCTGAGCATACAGCCAAACAGAGGCTTCTTGATTAGACAGACAAGATTCCTGTTATGTGGTTTTGTGCAACTGCCAGTTGGAAGTAGACGAGGCAGCGTGGAGAACACACATCCTGCAAAAATGCTACTGCTTACTACATACAGCTGCACTCAGTTCTGAATGTATTTGGGTTCAGGGCAGTGGGGGAAACTGGACAGCACTGACACACTCAGCTGCCTCCCTAAAAGTTCACTGCTGATGTTACCACGCTTGATAAAACTACAGAAAAACTCCATGAACCCAACACTCACATGCTTGTGACCCAGTAATGATGGAAGCTGAACTGTTCTTGTAGGAGCCAAAACCTTACACTGTGTTCAGGCTATGTTGGACAATGTTTAATCTAAGCAGAGGTTTATCTTCACCTTCCTGCCACAGTGTGTTTTGAGAAAAAAATGTGACTTAGTTCCTGCACAGTCACCACATGCTGCTGGATTTTCTACTATTTTTTTGTAAAAGAAAGAATATTGCTTTATTTAACTGTTCACTTATTTTGGCCACTTCTTCCTAGTTTCCTTCATTCCATGAACTTGGCATAGCTTTACAGATCTTCATAGTAAGGAGTTCACCAAATTAAAACAAAACCACGAGCAGGAATCAGACTGGGTCATAAAATTGAGACTGATATGCGAATGACAATCATATTTTTAATAAGACTATGTGGGCAATAAAGAGATTGACAGTTCTTTGTTTAAATTTGTTCTTTGTTCTAAATTTAAGATTCAGAATTGTTCTTGGAAAATAACCACTAGTCTTCAGTTTCAGTTTTCTCACAGTAAGAACAACAATTTAGCAGCAGGAAGCGTAAATTCCCCTTACGAAGCCATGGCCCAGAAAAGCACTTCAGGGAACCATGTTTTGGAAATGCAACAATATAAAGTAAACAGGAGCTCAGAAAGGGAAAGAATGAGAGCTGAGAAACTTCAATATTACTATCAGGCCTCCACACACTTCCTTTCTCTCTCACAGTGGCTGGCAACACAAATTTCTCAGCAGCCCTTGCACCTAAACCAGTGAACTACAATGTCAGTTCAGGAATGCTTCAAACTCTGACTTGCCAGTTTTTATGGTTTGGGGGGTTTTTTTTGCATTTCTAAACATGTGCTTATGGTTGTATCCAATGACTTTCAATTTCACATTTTTCACGAGGTCAGCTGTGAGACAGCACTGTACATGAAAACTTATCTCTTTTTATAAAACTGAACGCCATCACTTTCACTTGGGCTGAAATAGAACAGAAAGAAAATAATCCTGTCCTTTAAAGAAAGTATATTTCCAGATAACCATAATATGATCTAAATAACTGAAAAAAGCTTCTCCACTGAGTGACAAACAAATTGAAAAAAATCCCACTCAAAAGAGCAGTTATAAAAAGTTCAGTGTCAAATAATTGAGATTTACCAAGTAGAATCCTGTGTGGGACTTGTCCAAGTCGGTATTAATTTTTTTTTATTAATAAGTTGAGTAATAAAATAGAGTACATCAATTAAAAAAGTTGGCTTGAAGAACTTTGAGTAAGTGCTTTGATTAAGTTGCTGTATCAGCAGCACATTTACAAGATGCTAGGGAGCTCTGCTTGGGTTTTTTAAATTGCTCTTTGGTATCACTATCAGGAAAAAACGGGATTCCTCTGTTGTCCTACTACCACAAAAATTACAATAGTTTTAAACACCAAAAGCATTGTTGGAGAAGCAGTTGTTTTGGATTTTTTATTATTTTGTTATAAGTCCTGTCTATATGCACACCAGAAATTAAACATCTTCATCTGTCTCTTACCAGCAAGAAATTATTCATTGATACTGACATTACTGTTGGAAGTTTCTAAACAAATGTCAATTTTGTAAAGAAGATTTAACAAGTGAATTGCTACAAAAATAGAGCAGATCAATGAACTTGCCAACAAGCCTGTGAAGCTGCTCAGCAGTGGGATTCCCAGTACAAAATCTTCTAGTTCAGATGGGTGCACATATTAATTCTCTATTAAGTCTGAACAATTTGGGCTACTATAGGACATGGACAGCTCAAAAAGGAGCTGATTTTTAAGCCTGAATCACCATTTTCCTTTCTAGCTATGGCATTTTGACTAAAGTTAAACAATGGTTGACGAAAACTTGTCCTGCTTTAGGTAAGAATTAGTTTCTACCTCAGTCTTGGCACAATACACACTGTGCCATTTACCTTTGTGCAGAATTTGAACCCGTCATGGACTACCAAAAACATTCCACTTATTAAAAAAAACCAAACCAAACAAAAAAACACAACATCCTAGAAACCTGTGCAATAACATGCCTCCCAGCATTCTTTGGGCACTCACATTTGTGACTTTTGGCAGTCACATTTTCCTTGTTTCATGTGCACAAAAAGACTTTGTGTTACAACCACTACTGCAACACAAAGCCAAGAGATGTTAATGACCATCACGGGCATTTCCAAAAATCAACACTTTCCCAGAACAGGAACCTTCTTACTGCAGAGACTGAGGATTCCACCTTCAGGACTTTCTGGGGCTTGTTTAAAGTGTTTTGACTGAGACCTCGAGATCTGTGCATTTTGATAAAGGTTACAAAAAGGAAGGGGAAAATGTTGGAAATCAGGAGGGTGAATAATTAAAACTTCATTTTCCTTCTCCTCTCACTCACAAATGGTGCAGGCCATAAACTGCTACTTATTTAAGAACATGTCAAGCAGCTATTCATCCTGTTTTGGATAATGATAATTTTTCTTCTTTTTCTACTTAGAAAGCACTTTAAATAATTAAACAGTTTAAGGCTTTGGTACATCAGTAAATTTGCCTACATAATTACTTATTTTATTTTAGTCAATGAACCTACTTATATAAACACTCTGCTTGTCAGGGAGCAGAGTGCAGCAGATCCTGCTTTAATAATCTCCAGTAGACGGACTAAAAGTTTACGTTCCATTATATTTATTTACTTAAAGCATTCTTGGGTGTGATTCTTTTAAACGCTCTTAGAAAACTTTATTTTTGGCAGCGTTACCACTTTACGAACAGTAAAGAACATCACATTTCTGGTTGAGGGTTTTGACTGCATGTGAGATGAAGCTTAAAACCCAAATGTCCTCTTTTCTGCAATGAAGAAGTAACGAGAAAGGGGTGGAAATCACCTACAATTCCTGTGAACACGACACATCTGACTAAAAAGCCACTGCGTTGGCTGCAAAATGCACACTGACACACATTTGCTGTCAGCTGCCCTTTTCCACCACGGGTTTCACTCATTCCCTGCCAGTACATAAGAGTGATGCTCCTCACATCCTTATCAGCAAGATGTACACTGGTACGCTTTGGAGGAGTCACCAAACCCTGAACAAGACCTTGCACCAGGAGCCCAGCTGCTTGATTCAGGAGTAAGAACATGTAGTAGAAAAGCCAGCAGAAAATAAGCCTTTTATTTCCTGATGGCCCAGGGCTGCCTGGCATGAAGTGATTTCTCATGCAATGGGCCACCAGGATTATGGGTTTCTGGTGCAATTTTCTACCACAAATCATGGGAGAAATGGGCTCCTTAATTTTCGCATGGACAGTGCAGACTGACAGGCTTAGAACGGGCTGCGGGAGCAGCAAGAGAGGAAGGTCTGGAGCTCATGACCCAGCAATGCCCTTCCCAGTTCTACCGCCCTATGGCGAGGTTCAACCAAAGGCTTCTTCCTCCTCTTTTCACCCAATCCGGCCGTCAGCAGAAAGCACTGCACTTCCTGCGAGGCTTCCCTCTGATTTGGAGCCAGAGCGGGTGGTGTGTAAGGCCGGCAGGCAGCTGGACCACGGCGGCTGCAAATGTCAGCAGCACCCACTCCTGCAGCTCAGACACGAAAAAGGAACACTGCCGGCACTTCCCACCATGAACCACTTAGAACCTGCATTAAGAGGCACCATGCCAGCTTTCCACCGGAGTTACAGGTCCGCACAACTTTAGTGACCCCATGTCACGTCCCAAGTCCGGACACCTTCCCGGGGCAGCCAGCCCTTTCCGACCGGCAGAATCCACTCCCTCGAAGCCTGTCTGCGGCCATCTCACCAGCCTGCGCTGGATCACCGAGAAGTTTAATTTTTAAGCGGCGGGGGACCGTCCTAAAGCCGAAGGTGATCACAACACGCTCGTTTCCATCCCAGAGCGGGGCACCCCCGCCCCGCCGGGCTCAGCCCCGGGAGACTCTCGGTCTCTCCCCGGCCCTGGGCGGCCATCCTGCAGGGCTGCTCCCCCCGCGCCAGGCCCGGCACGCCCCGCACGCCGAGGGGAGGAGGGCACTCACCGCCTGGACCACCTTGGCCGCCAGCTGCCATCTCTGCAGGTGCCGCAGCGTGCAGCGGAAGGGGCAGCGGCGGGGCGCCTTCGCCTCCCGTTCCGTGGTGGGGTTGTAGACAGCGCCGTTTTCCATGGCCGGGCCGGGCCGCCGGTTGCCAGCCGGGACAAATGGAAAGCAAAAGGGGGCCGGGCGGGGCGGGGCGGGAGCGGCCATGGCGGGAGGCGCCGGGCGGCGCCGGGGGCGGCGGTTGCGCTGGCGGTTGGTCCCGGCGGGACAAGGGCGCTGCCTGCGGCGCCAGCCAGCGCTCCCCCTGGCGGCCGCGGGCCGGAGCGGCCCCTGAGGGACGGCGGCCGCCTCAGGCCCGGTCTGGGCTCCGCTCGCTAAGCGCGGCTTGGTAAGTAAAGTTTATAAGATTATTCACTTGGCACACGAGATTACGGTTATCAGAAGAGGGTTTTAAGCCAAAGCTTTCCCTGCTTGCATTCACATAAGCAATTCGTTTGGAAAAACCCTCTGAGATCATCGAGTCCGGCCTATGACTGAACACCAGCACGTCAACCAGATCACGGCACTGAGTGCCACGTCCAGTATTACACCTCCAGGGGCAGTGGTTCCACCACCTCCTTGGGCAGTCCATTCGAGTTCTAATCACTCTTTCTGTGAAGAAATTTTTCCTATTGTCCAACCTAAATTTCCCCTGGATTCTGCTTGAGGCTATGTCTTCTTGAGTTGTCTGAGAGAAGAACCTGACCCTCACCTTGCTACACCCTCCTTTCAGGCACTTCTAGATATCAGTAAGGTTGTCCCTGAACCTCCTTTTCTTCAGGCTAAACACCCCAGCTCCCTCAGCCACTCCTCACAGGACTTGTGCTCCAGACTCTTCAACAGCTCCACTGCCCTTCTCTGGACTATCCCAGCACCTCAATGTCCTTCCTGAATTGAGGGCTCCAGAACTGGACACAGCACTCAAGTTGTGGCCTCACCAGCGCTGAGTACAGGAGAAGAATCATTGTCTTTGAAGGCATTGTTCTTGTCAATGAGAGAAAACACTCATATCCCCAAGCCTCTTCTAACATACTCCCATACTTTTGCCCAGATCAGCTTTTAAAAGAAACGATAGTTTTTGTTGCCTTGTAAGAGTAAATTGAACCTTTTATATGTAAGCAAAGGTGTATTATGCTTGCTCCTGTATTATTCATGTATTACCCACAGAGCTATTATGGTCCTTCATAGTCAAGTTCAGTTATACTAGTTTAAATTCAAGGAAATGGAAGATTGCTACAGGTTGAAAAAGAGGAGATTTGCTTGCTTAATGTTATCTGTATAGGAACAGATTCCCTGCTTAGGGAACAGGTCAGGCTGTTCTGACACTGCTTCTCTTTGGAACGGCACAGTGCAGTGGGAGCGTGTGCGTTGCAGAGCCCCGTGAGGCTGGGGCTGCTTTTAGCTCTGCCAGGACACCCTCTGAACTGGGCAGATGCAGAATAAGGGCCAGACCGAAGCAGCTGGGCCACTCCCCCTGCCGAGTGTGTACCAGCAGGCTGTGTGCCCGACTTCTCCCGGTAAGAAAGCACAGTCCAGGGGAACACACAGGCAGGGTCATACAGACCTGTCTGCCATAAACATGTTTGGCTGCAGGAATTGGCTTGGGAGGCAAATGACTAGGGCAAGTCCTGTGATTCCCAAGGCGTGGGCGTTCCCATTAAAACAAATGAGGTCTCACCATGGGTGTGCCCTCACTCCTGCCTGGGATTGGGATGAGTCTAACGTGGCTCTGTTGGCAGCATCTCAGACTACAGGACAGAGCAGGTAGCTGTTGTCAGGAACATTTGCTGTTACTGCTTGTAAGTCCCCAGTGCCTTCACTACCTTTTTTCACACTAGTACATTCAAAATTAGATTCCATTACAGAGGCTGGCATCTCTTTTCTGAAGGACATTTCCTTCTCATTTTCTTCCTTGATAATATTTCACAACTGGCTGAATAACTCCAAAGCCACAAAGCATCTGTTTGGGCTATAGTGTGGTCTGACAGGGACAGGACTTAATCGAGATAGAAGCAACTGTCAGGTCTCTTAAGGTGTTCAGTAGCATCTAAGGCTATTTTGTAACCCTGCTCTTACGAGTCTTTAGAATGCCTTCATGAAGCACTGCTAGATTATGAATACAGATGTTAGTACTTGAGGACAGACTGCTTTTCAAGGAGCCACAGAAACACAAAACAAGACTACAAAAGATAAAATAGATGGCAACCTCTTTCCAGTTTCTCCTGTTTTAGCTGGTTTTCCTGTTCAGACCCTCTCCAGGAAATACAAATCAACGATGCATGAATGATAAAGGTTAGCTTGCCATTTTAAGCCTAACTTATTGGGGCCAATTCATTTATTTGTTTATAAGAGGCTCAGGAAAAGCAAAAGGACAGCAAAGCTAGGGAACTGTAAGGTCATGTGACAGAGAAGGAATGGAAACTGGACAACAGCATAGGAGTTGATATCTTGAAAATACTTAAAGCATTACATTATGCTGCCCTTCACTGAGGTACAGCAGGTGTTCTTCACCTTTTTATCACGCTAACTTTCCAGTACAGTATTTTTCCTTTGAAGAGGGAATTAAAACAACAGTTACTGTAAGCAACGATAGGGTTTAATGCAAATAACAGTAACTGGCTGACTGTGATGTGATGGAAATCCCATTCCAGGTATACAGCTATTAATTTCCGTTTGGTTATGTGGTACACCTGATAGCTTTCCAGAAAAAAAAAGTCTTCCTTACCCTGCCACAGGCTCTGCTGGAATGGCAGCAGCAGAGCTCAAGGCAGGACATGGTGGCAGAGAAGCAACCCCACGGTTAGATGCTGAGCTGTGGTAACATCTCCAGTCAGCCAGGCACGGAGAGGGACATCAGTGGAAGCAAATTAGTGATGAGTGACCTAGTTTTCTCCCTCATTACATCTCCTCCAAGACACCCTCCACAGTGACCAAAAAGCAATACCAATGGAGAAAGCCCCCTCACTAGAGGAGATTGCAGTGTACACAGTATAGCTGTATGACAGTTGCCACTTCTTGCCCCCATGTTGAGATAATTTCAAAAACTGTGACTGGAATTCCTTGAAGCAGTTGAGTAAATGCCAGCTACTGCAATAAAGGGGCTTTGGGCCACAGCTGCATCACTGTTTTCATCAAGTGAGCCCCAGTGGCTCTTTGGCACTGTGTGCTGTGTTACAGTGCCACACTAAAGCCTGAGTCCCTCACACTCAGAACTGGCAGCACTGGCCTCACAAATTCATGTTCTCCTTTTCCCACTTTCATCAATGCAGTTATGGGGTTTTTGCTTTTCTTGCAAGAAGGCAAGGGAGAAGGAAGTAAAGGAATGGGAAAGCAGCTTAGAAGCCCAAACCACTGAAGGAGACAGACTTTGTTTCATTGGAAGAGTGATGAGGAAGAGAAAGAAGTGTGTGTTACTGCACAATTCAGGGAGCTCCACTGAAGACAGCCTGTCTGAGGCACATCTCCCTCCTTCATTTTTATGGTCTCACATGGGCATTTCAACATCTTCTGTTCATTCAAGACTATCCCCACATAATACATGAAGCAAATACAGGATGATTAGCTGGCAAATGGAATATTTCAAGTACTGCAACAATGAGCTCAGAGAAGACTTGAATCCGTGTTGCATCTGCTGAACTTTCTTTAGCTCTTGAGGCTCTATTTTTGTGCTCAGTATTGCAACCAAACTTCACAAATCATGACAGCACACTAAAGAGGCTTGAATGTGTGATTTTTAAACAGCTGAAGATGAAGAATTAGCATTTTAACAGCTATTATTAAGTATCCCTTATGGCACTAGAGATGAAATCCCCACACTTCCCAAATGCAAGCTCAGGCCAACTCAGTGGTTTTTTGCATGCATCTGCAGGGCATACATAGGGAAGCATTAAGCCATGAAGTGTTTGATAGGCAACTGTTCTGCTGCTGCAGGTGCAAACTGCTTGCTCCCCAAGAAGAGACTGCAGCCTAACAGGCAGCAATTCTTGCATTTCAGAAGTATCTCTAGAAATTTAAGGTTAATATAGGGGCTAGTCCATAAAACCTAAAAGCCATGTGCACATTTCAGAGATTGTAATTTTCAGCTGAAAAATATGACCTGCCTGGAAGTAAAGCGGGCATTTACTCAAAGATTTCAAGCTTCAAATTCGCAAAGCAGCTTTATTAGAACCAGTATAACCAAAAGATCTGATAGAGGAACAGGGTAGAGTAGGAGGAAGAGAAGATTTACAAAATTCCCCTGAAACAGTTTCATTTCAGTCTAATCAGCAACTTGTTTATGCTGAACTAGCCCTGAAAGTCTAAAGGAATTTGGTTGATTTATATTGTAGCATTTTTTCAATGCTCATACCAAAAAGCATCTTAAAAGTACTGTTATTAAAATTGTGCCCTGTAGTTCTTGTATTACTGCTTTGCTTTCTGCATCTTATGTGCTAGTCTGAGACTTTGTACCCAACAGCACTAAAGGCACACAAGAGTGACTGAGAACAAAATTAATGTGATTCGTGTTGTTGCTCTTTTAAAAATTGGGGTAATCCCAAACCTAACCCCTCCCCAGCCTAGAGCAAGAAAGTATTCTTGCCAAATTAGCTTCAGTGTTTTACCCTATTTATTTGGTGCTTGACTTGATGGTGAAAGAAGGAGAACAGGGAGCAGGGTTTACTGGCACTACCTTTTATGAAAAGGGCCATCTGTCACAGAGACTAGTTTTGCATGATAGCTGTGGTAAATTCCATCTCAATTGTCTACTCTCACCAAAGCAGTAGCTGGGGGAACTGCAGCTCAAGAGGACAAACCAACCAGCCCAGAAGCCTTGGTCTCATCAGAGGGAAAAGAGAAGCCAAAACCAGGTTACACAGGAATATTCTCAGATATTTTCCTTTTGTGATAAATTTCCCCCCCCCAAACAGCATGAGCAGGCTGCAGATAGGAAGTGACAGCAGCATTAAGAGAATTTGAAGGAGGGAAGCAGGCTACTTTAGTCTTTAAGAATGAAAAGGCATGGTAGGGCACAGTCTTTGTGTAAATAGTAATTTGTAAATAATAATCTAAAAATCAAAACAACCAGAAAACCAGAAAGCTATGGGGGCTTAAGGAAAAACACATTTAGAAGCTCCAAATACACAAAAGTGCTATGTGTTTTAAGTGAAATTATAATGAGTAATTTGTAAGGTTTTCCCCTGTCCCAGCCTCCCCAAACAAGGGCACCTGGTGTAATAGCTTTAATGCATTATGTGGCCAGTTTCCAGCTTCATAAAAGGTTCTGTCCTTTGACAGATGCTCAAATGAACTAACTTACAGACTGCAGGGGTTGTCTTCCAAAAATATGGACAGTATCCACTAGGTTAAAATGTTGCCCTAAAATCCAGTTTCACCCTAACGACACATACCACTGCAGTTGTGTGTGAATGGGTCCTGCTTTCATCATCAGAGGATCTTTTTTATCAAGCACGTTCCAAATTCAGTTTCAAGTTTACATACAGAACCTGGACAACTGTTCTGATACTAATGTGTGCCATGCATCCATAAATGATGCCTAATTTTTTCTTCCAGACAATTTATTCTATACAGCTGTTCATCAGCAGGTCACGCATTTCCCCGTGTGTCGCCTTTACTGAATTGTTGACATAAGCAAAATTTTAAGGACTGCAGTTAAAGACATAAATAACAATATCCACTGAACTTCTCAGTCTACAATTCAATCTTCTATTTTAGCAAGTGTGCTTGAGGGAGTTATATGCACAACAAAATATATGTTGTTCTTAAATAAATTTAGGTATTTTGAAAATATGGAGGTAACTCAGGTCAAGGGAGGTGAACCTGCCCCTCTCCTGAGCCCTAGTGTGGCCACACCTGGAGTGCTGTGTCCAGTTTTGGGCTCCTCAGGACAAGAGATATGGAGCTCCTGGATCAGGTCCTATGGAGGAGAACAAAGATAATTAAGGGAAGGGAGCATCCCTCTGACAAGGAAAGGCTGAGGGAGCTGGGCCTGTTCAGCCTCCAGAAGAGATGACTGAGAGGGGACCTCATCAATGTCTGCCAGTATCTAAAGGGAGGATGCCAATGGAGCCAGGCTCCTCTTGGTGGTGCCCAGCAATAACAGCCAGGAAGTGATGTACAGGAAGCTCTGCTGGAATGTGAAGAACTTTTCTGTGCAGGTGACTACGCACTGGAAAAGATTGCCCTGAGAGACTGTGGAGTCTCCCTCTCTAGAGACACTCAAGAACAGCCTGGACACCATCCTGTGCCAGGTGCTCTGGGGGATGGCCCTGCTTGAGCAGGGAGGTTGGACCAGGTGACCTTTCCAACCTGACCCATTCTGTGAATTTGCTAGGACCACTACAGAAGCAGGAACTGGGGAAGAAAAGTACCACCAAGCTCAAAATAGAGAGATTTCTAACTAATCAGAGAACTAAATATAAGACTGATTTATAAAAAAACCCTAGAAAACCTGAACTCATTAAAGTGTCTCGGCATTCATTTGATCAGGATATACTTTTTACATCTCCTAGTCTGAGCCTGTAAGTAGAAAGTAACCACAAATTTCACAGAGGAAAAAGTAATGTTCAACATTTGTGTACTGAAAGCCTAAGTCCTAACCTTGGCCAACACTGCAGCCAGCAGCAGGATCCTTAGTCTAACGAGTGTGCTTTGAAAACACTGCAGCACAAACCACCCAAGTCAGATAAGCTAGTTTCACTCCTAGGAACAAACACTGCAGACTTATCCCCTTCCTTCTAGAAACAATGTTTTAAGGAAGTTTAACTATCTGCCAGAGATGTCACTCACTGAGAGGTAAAAATATAAAAGTGTATTTTAAGATGTTTTACACCACATCCTTAGATGTAACTGTAAACGAACAAGAACACCATGGCTTCAATGAAAGTTACTTAAATTTGAATGCAGAGAATACTTTATTAACTGATTACAGTTTTGATGACCAATTTTAAACCATAAGTAGTGTGGGAAACATAGTGGGGGACATTAAGGCCGAGCCATATATATATAGACAAATCTGGATACTGATATTCTGTACATTTAACCTCTGCTTTTTCTTTATACATCTTTTATTCAGTGTCTGCAATTAATCAAAGAGAAAAAAAAAAAAACAAAAAAAACCTGGCCACTAATTTAGTCTTATACCTGGAATGAATTTTTGCATGGGTTTTTGAATGCAGTGTAAATTTCAGTGGAGACGAAACAGATTGTTTTTAACCATATTCCCAATGAAGTGTTTATAACTGGAGTTTGTTGCTATTACAGATTTGTGCAATTATTTTTCTCTTTCAAAAACTAGCAGTAGTTCTCTCATGTAGAGGTTAATCTACTAAAGATAGTATTAAACTTACCTAACAGATTGGGAAATCAATATAAATTAAGTGCCTGTGGTGTGTATCAGTTTTCCTGCTCTAAGCAACCCCTATCACTTAAGTGGACATACTTGCAATTTTACAGAATTACACTGACTTTTCAACAAAACCCAGAAAAAAAATTAATTTACTGTTTTTGCACTGTGAGCAGTGCTCCTACACAATGTGATAACTGTTTTCCATCTGTACAGCTCCCTTTTGTAAAGTTGGGCAACACATATAAAAGAAAGACAGACATCAATGGTTTGTGTTCTGAAAGGTATTTCAGTTCTTTAGTTCCAGTCACTGAAGGAAGAGGCAGAGGCAAGTTTGAATTATCCCAGAAAACTGAACAATTGGTTTTATTTGGTGTCTTCAAGATGCTTCACCTTCTGTAGGAGATGTAGATGATGTAGGAGAGACCATTTCGGGTTTTCGTGAAATTCTGTCCAATTCTGCCTGAACATCTGTTAAA
This sequence comes from Phylloscopus trochilus trochilus, assembly GCA_016584745.2. Taxonomy (NCBI): domain Eukaryota; kingdom Metazoa; phylum Chordata; class Aves; order Passeriformes; family Phylloscopidae; genus Phylloscopus; species Phylloscopus trochilus. Next base: position 41,678,681 of record WQNJ02000546.1, read on the forward strand.
ACTGGCTTCTGACCTACAAAACAAATGTGTATCATTTAGTCATGTTTATGAAAAGCCTATGGTATCTTCAATTCTCAAATCAGACAAACCCTAGTAATTGTTACTGCACACTCTGGGTGCAAAATTAAGGCATAAGGCCAAAACCCAAAAGAAACAGAAAGGAAACAGTAGAGAAAAAGTCATATGCTTAAAGTACAAAATACAGAAGACTATTAAGACTAGCAGTTATGACTACTTCTATACAATTTTCTGTATAATTTGTATTTGAAATAATGCTGAATGTAAAAATCAGGGGTTTCAGCAAGCCCAGCAAAGTCACTTTTGTGTACTTGGTCAGCATAAGCCTGACACCCCTGCTCCTGGGTGCACAGAGACCTGCAGATGGCACATCCCTTTCTCTCCTCACCCACTTATCTCCTCCCTAACTTGGAATGGCACAAACATTTATGCAGCCACACTCTAAACTAATTCAAGCTCAAAACACACCCTTTCCCCCACCCTTTTAATTCCTACTCCTCAGTCTAGGTTTCTATCCCACTATGTTCTATAGCAAGAATGGAGGAAACAATATGGGAAAAGTCACTGCAGTATCAGGACTCCAACACTTATGACAAGTGTGCACAGGATCTGCAAAAGAATGTTCTGACGTGTGCAGTTGGAGCAGCGTCCCAGCATCCCTTCTGAAAATGCAAATTAACAGGAACAATCCATAAAGGTAATTTTGGCCAGATGTACTTGGCTGCTCTTCAAATCATTTAACAAAAGATAACACTGTATTAGAATCAAAACAGCTAAAGTTCCAGCTAATAAGCAGAGGAATTTCCCAGAGCTGCTGAGGAAGAAGTAATTCTCAAATCCCAATCTACTGTCTTAACAGAGAGTTTTCAGATTTGAAGTGTGAGTGCCACAGATATCACTAAATACAAGACAGCAAACACTGAGGAAGGTGAAGAGGCCACATCTAAGCCGAGTTTATTAGTATTTATGGTATTCCTTGAAAACATAGTCCTTTCTGATGTTAAACTGGCTATAACCCTAACCCTTCATTTGTTGCCTAGTAGGAAATTTCTGAGAACTGTTTTGCTCCTTAATAATTAAATTCTGTCCTTGAAATTTCTGCCACAGCCCCAGACAGAACACTTCTGGAATGCTGCCTCTGTTTGCTTGGCATCATCCAAACCTGCTGCCAGCCACTCCCCACAGGATTTTTTAGTGGGTGCTCTCTGTGCCTCATATTGCATCAGCTGCATTTGTTTGAACAATCTCCATATGTTGCTCAAACTGGCACTGCTGACTTTGCCTACAGCACATTAGGAAGCACTCAAACTTTGCTTAGCCAACTGAGTTCTGCACTTAGATAAAAGGGAAGTGTGCTCAGGTGAAAAAAAATTCAGGGTCAATCTACACAAAATGTTAGTGGGAAGTGTGAAGTACTGATGAAACACCAGCATTCTCCCCTCAGCACAGCATTAACCTCTGGGGAAGCAGGGAGGGAAGGTGTCTGTGTACACGTGCTCTCAAGTAACCCAGAAACATTTGAAATTAGAATAGCAAGAAATGCCAGCACAGTTCTGCATCTAGCTTTAGCACAGTCACTATTAAACATTTCTGGATTGATAATAATTATTAATCACCTCATATATAAACAGCTGTCAAAAGAAAACACATAAGTATTTTTACAGGCTGTCACCAAACTCAAAGTGCTCATCACATCAGAGCTAGAGCACTAGTGAAAGAAAATTTAAAGCTATTGTAACACTGACAGTACTGTCAAAAAGAATTAACTTAAAATACAGTCCTAACCTATTTAAATAAGACTAGAAGAGGCTTATGGCATAAGCAATTGCATTTGGATGGTGGAAACAAAGGGAAAAAATGAGGAACTCATGTAGACACGATTCATGCTTAAGCAACTACATTTTTTTTCTTTCCTTCTCTGAAAGCCACCAAAAGGCAACACTAAAGTGCTGTGAAAACAAAAGCAAAAAGCCATATAGAATATAAAAGCACACACACATATATATATATATATAAAATATTCAGTTAAATACAGTAGTGTTCATACTTCTGATAAACTATACTAACAGGAACAATCCATCACTCAATTTAGACTGAGTTGATCTTTTGTTATTAATCATACCTGACTTTTTTGCTGATGGTGGTAGGTTGCTGCCAGCCCCTCCAGTGCCACCTCCTCCTGGACTGCCACCAACACCACCAGGGCCACCAGGAGAACCAGTTTTCTTGCTCAGGAGACTATTGAAGAAGTTAGCCAGGACTCCTTCAGATGTAGCTCCAGCTACAAGAAGGAAAGAAAAACCACAACACAAAACCAACATAGATTTTCTATGTAAATATTGATTTAGTATGTTATAAGCATAAATAAGCACATTAAAGCAAGCAGGCAAAGCAATTATTTTACTTCTCCAGCTGCATTTGTACCCTCATAAGAAAAGGTACCTTTCATATTGGGATCAATCTTTTTTGACCCAGTGGGGATAGGTGTAACACTGGCAACATTCGATGTTACAGATCTATTTGGTGTCCTAGGAGATCCACCAGGAACTCTTGGTGAGGCATCCTATTAAAACAAAACAAACAAACAAACAAAAACTCACCAGGTGTAAGGATAGATTAAATGAAGCATTTTGTTATTTCTCACAGCTCCTAAGATTTTGTATTTTAAATGTAGTGTCTCATGCAACTGAAATGACACAGGATTAGATTTTGCTGATGGCTTACAAGTTTTTTCACACTCGTAGAACGTTGTCAGAATTATTAACTTTAGTGTAACTAGAGCACAAGAGAAGTTTTTAATTTCATCCCCATGAGAAACCTGAAAATCCATCTGTTACTCAGTAGTGCCCCTGACCACAAATGCATGCTAACATACGAAAAAGCAAGCCAGGACCTTTTACCCTTGCTGTCAATACCACCTGTCGTGACTCACTGTGGAGTGTCATAATTTTAGAGTGCTATGAGCCTTTAAATACTATGTAGTTTAAAACAATTAGATCAAACAATATTTGACAGTGCAGATAACAGCAACCCTCTAAATATATAGAAGTTAATGATTTTCATGTGTTGATATTTAAAATTTGTTACTAACCACTGGCCTTCCTGCAGCAGTAGGTGGTTGTTTCGCCAACTGTGACTGCAAAAAAAACCAAACATACACATAAAGTGTTAGATATTACAGTGACTAAGAACACAACCCCAAATTTGTACTGGGAATGTTGTTAAATGAAACTCTTGTTGCTTGTTTTATGGACAGAAAATTACCTGCTGCTTCATAAGAAACACTTGGTCATCCTCTGCTACAATTTCTTTTTCATGAACAAACTGCAATACAAAAACATGAGCAAAAATTTGACTGAAAGAAAGAAAGTAGATATTCTCTTTTTTTATCTGCTGGTGGATATGACCAAAACATTCAATAATGAGGTACATGTATAAAATACTATGAATGCTGCATATCACATTTTTCATATTTAAGACTACTGCCTCATGATTCCATCTAGGCCAAGTTAATTAGAAGTGAAATAAAATTGTCATTAACTCCCTTTGACCTGTCAGGCATAAAGCTGTAGATACATTTGTAGAAAGACCCACTAAAAAGTTCATTTAATTGTTCTGTAAAAAGGAATTAAGTAAACGGTTACAAGATACATTCAGGGGTCTCAGAATGTAAGAAACATCCATGGATGCACACACTCTGCATCATGGCCATGTCTCTGTTAATTTATTGAGGCCTCACCTCAGTATTACTTTATGGGTAACTATGGAACATGATTCTTCACTTGTGTTGCATCACACTGATGTAGGAACTGGACACACACATCTCAGATCCCAGTTCTGTGCATCAAATCACAAGCACTCTCCTTCCAAATAAGTTCATCAAAAATTTTGCCCAAGCAAGCATGGCAAATATCAGTATCAAAGTTTATAACCCAAGCCTGAAGTTTATAAGCATGCAAAAGGAAATATTGTCTGTTATATTTTCCTTGTATGCCTATTTAACATATCCAGATATTCTCCCTAAAGATTTCAGATGGGACATAGTATTAGTTTTCTCCACTAAAATAATTCCTACTTGCAAATAAGATCAGTCATAAAATCTTAGCTTTGTTAGAAAAAAGCCACAGAAGTATTTGCCTTCAATAACCTCTGAGTCCACTGCTGCAGGCATTTTGTTCAACCTCACATATGTTTACAGGTCATTCTGTCAAGGGATTTCGTTAGACAGTACAAGGGAAAATACACTGAATAGATGTAGAAGCTGTTTGCACATGTTTATTTTTGATCTTACACTGTCTCAAGCATTCTTATTTTAAATACTCCAAAAGAAACAGAAAGCATTATTAAGTTATAAACAACTCAGAGCAAAATGAAATGTTCTTAAAAAAAACCCAACTCAACCTGAGAAATAGGTAAATCATATTTAGGCTTTTCAATATCAAATATATCTTAAAAGCAAGTCTATTTGTAGTCTTCAACAATGTAACAGTGGCAGAAAAAAAAGGTGTAAGCTGAAGAAGAGCTTAAGAAGAAACAACATAATGATCTTTTTTGTTAACTAAAGAGTTAACAGAAACTCTAAAAATAAGAACACCACCCTCTCTACCCTCTCCCCCCATGGTACATCACACTTTTGATAAGCTGGAAGCATAGTCTCAGTGAAAGGGAAAAAAACTGACAGGCAAATAAATAGCAAAGCAGTTAAATGCAGGGGCATCTCAGTGTACCTTTCTGACTGGTGGTTTTGTTATGATATCTTCAAAATTGTCATCTGCTTTTAGTGTCTGGAAGTTCTCATGCAAGATTCCTATCTTCTTGTCATTATCCCAACCTGCAGGACTAGAGAAAGGATTATTTGGCTTAAAATTCTATTGCTTGTTCAGGCTATTCTTGCATGCACTCCTGAACTGCACACAACTGGGAGCCAGGAAAGCCATCACCGAGCCCATTCTCCCATGCAAGCTGCTTATTGATCAGTCCAAGCAGGTAGAGACTGGTTCACCATAACAGAGAGGAGGAAAATCTCTGGGCTTAACACTTCCCTTTGGAGCAGTGAGTGTTTGTAATCTTCATCCACTGGCACTCACCAAATTCCAACTCCTGAGAATTACGTGGAACTTTAAAAAGCATAAACCAAAAAAGGCTCTAAATGCTGCTTTACAGCATGGCACAGATACCTTTTGTAGTCACACACACATAATAGTGCAGATAACTTACATAAATACCGCATCTTTTTCCACAACAACAGCTGGAACATTGAAAGGAAATCCATACAACTTCTGGACTATGTATTTATACACTAAATCAATGTTTTTGTTTTCTTTTACTGAAGTGTAAATAAGTGCTGCCCCATCTGAATAAACGTGTTAAAGGAAACTTAGTTTAGTAAGAGAAACTAAAGCAACCTTTAAACTATCAAAAAAGGGTCAGCTACTTTGTAGAATTTTAAAAGGGAATACAAAACCAAAGCAAAACAAGTCAAATAACTTCAAACACTTCATTCTGAAATAAGCTATTAAGTAATTTAAATAGATCTTTCTTTTTTCTGCATTTGTTTTAGGACATCTCAGCTATTGATTTTCAAGTAAAGTAAAGACTCTTCTCGCTTTCAAAGCCGCCCAGCAGCAATGGTTTCACTACAATGCCTTTAAAACAGTCTTCTGCTTTTAATGAACAAAAAATTTCATGCCATATCCTTTTATCTTCTCATTATCCCACCCTGCAATCACTGCAGCACTAACACTAGCAGCTTCAGAAATGCCAAAGATCTTCCACTTCCCCATCTGGGTTTTTTTTTTTTAATTAGGGGAACAAACTCTTACATTATACAGTGATCTGGTTTTAAAGGAGAGGAAGGCAATTGAGTTTACTATATATCAGTTACTAAGAGACCAAGAGAATGCTTAGTATTCCAGCATGGTTCAGTAGCAAATTAACATATTTTATGCACAGGATTAATAAAAGAGTAATTTTTATTTTGGGATTATAAAAATACCAAATTCCCTAATTTATTTCTAAATGCCTGCAATTCAAATCCTAGAAGAAAGTTATATAATGGAGTCTGATTCCTATTCTGTGGTATTTAGAATAGAATTTCAAGTTGTACATGGCATATGCAATCATGGAGGCTAATCCCTACTATTTTATATTCTTCTGCCACACACAAGAGTTACTGCATAATTCCATTTTGAAAAATTACATCTTGGAAGCCCTTTGAAGGAAGTGCCATTTCAACTGAGGTCTCTGGCTCTTGAACTAATTTTTCCATCTGTCACCTGCTGTCCCTCCAACAGCATTTAAACTTCCTTACCACAGCACAAATGATGACACAATGTAGGCATGTTACTGGCATCTGAAAACTAGATCTCAGCATGTCTATCTGACTAAACAACACTAGCAGTATTTTATACACTTGTTCTAAAAGGAAAAAGTTTAAAAACAATAATAGCACAGCAACAGCTTCTGTGCATTGTCTCTGTACCAATACAAGGGAAGTCAGCGGACCTTGCCTACAGCAATTCACACTTCTTTCCCTCCCTCCTAACCTCATCCTGTGGAACTACTGAACATGGAGGAGACTGGATATTTGGGATAAATGAATAACACGCCTTATGTGCATCTGGAGCAAGATCATAATTCAATGAATTATCTTCTTGTTCTTTTAAGGAGCTTGTCAGCTAAGATGTGCTGTTCTGAGAACTGATTTCCTAAATATGGAAATGGAGCCAATAAAGAAAATCATGGTAAGGGGACATGCTAGAAACTCTTGTAGCTCTGTAAAAAAAGATACAAGAAAACAGAAGAATTTAATTCAATGTCGCCCATAGGGGTAATTGAAGCAGACTGCAAGCTACAGTAAAAGAGTTGCAACCTACTTTGGTACAGACACAAATATTATTTTAAGCTTGTCATAATTTACATAAACATTGAATTATTATATCATCTTTATGATGTGTTAAAGGATACACTGTAAGCAAAACCGTCTGATATGTGACTGAATGAAGTCGAAGTGTTCATCTCTGTAGTCATGCTCTTTTTCCAGAACACTGATGGCATCACACTGTCAAAATAAACACAAAATTAATATACTGCTTTCAGTCATCTGCTAAAATAGCAGTGCTGCTACACATCCACTTCACAAGGGGAAAGGGAGATGGAGTGGGGTGGGGTAGTGCAGAGGAAAACAAAAACCTGCTAAGATAGTTTAGAAGCACAACTGAACCTTTTTGGTTTTAATATAACTGGATGTACACATACTGGAGTCAGCATAACTTGAGAGTTCAAGTGACTGGAACTTTTCATTCACTCTCCCTCCCCACTCCAATCCACTCTCCACTCAAAATATCTGTTGAAAACTTACCACTAAATGATACCACCATTTTTTGCCCAATGTTTTTTTACACACTGTGGCATTGAAAGACAGGGTTTTTAATCCAGTTACTAACTAGCTCATTGCAAAGGGAGGCAAAAGCAAGGAATATGGAAGCAGAAAAAGAAAAAAGGTGTGGGGGTGGAGAAAAGAATAGAGTGAAACTAGCAGGTGGGAAAAAATGCTGTTTAAATGAGAGGGTTAGCCTTCCAGAGAAGGAACAGCATATGCATCAAAAGGTTTATGCTTCCCTGGGGGCCAGCAGAGGCTGCAGATGCAGTATGCTTAATGCCAATGAGAACTGAGGAGCCAGGGGGAAAAAAACAACAAAACCAGATAAAAAATAGCCACAGGAGAATCCCACCGTTGTTTTCTTTAATATGGTTACATATCTAACAGAAACCAAAACAGATCACATAGACCCCCTAAGAACTGAGAAAAGTTGTAAGTGCAGCACTTCACTAACTACAACTCTCAAAGAAGTAAATCTTCAGAAAAGTATCAGAAATATTTTAAAAACCACTATTTTCAGAATATGGAGGAGTGTGGATATCAAGGGCAATTCCAGTTGCTTATTGATTAACTCATTTCTGTGAGCAAAACCAGGTCTGAGGTATTTCTCAATTCCTTGAAAACTGGTAGAAGTAAAGGAAAAGCTAACTCCAAAATAACATTAAATAATGGGTTCCAGAAGATAACCAACCTTCAGTATTAAACACTTTTAAAGAGTTCTTAAGTGAGGTATCCAGAATAACTTAATAACCATGTGCTTCCCACCCCAATCCACAATTGACAGAGTTACTTCAATAAAATACGCAAAAAACCTAAAATGTGAAACAAACCTTTGTACAAACTACTACTACAGGAATGCCTAAGTTACATGTTAGTGTATCTGCACCCAGGGGTAAAATCACACTGTCATCTTTGTCTTCCTGTAATGAAGTATTTCTTCTCTGTGGAGAAGCTGGAAAATCCTCGCCTGGTTCTATATACTCCTGGAAGTCTCTTACCACTGAAAGTAAAAAAAGTTACATTAAAACATCAGCTGCTTTATTATTTCAACAATGCTTTCCACTGCCATTGATCCCTAGCACTGTTGATTGTATAATACTTCTGCATCTCGGGGTTGAAAAAACAGAGCATGCACCTAGTCCTGGCTAGCTGTTGGCTCTGTGCAGCACAAGGGAGAACTAGCAAGTCTGAGATCTGCTGGATCAGCAGCCAGAAGAACATGATCAAATAAAACTGCTCATAAGGACAACATGGAATCTTTCTTTTATCATTGTGAAACCACTAGGCAGTTGGTACTAAGGGTTACTGTTCGATCTGCTTCCTAAAGGACATAAGTTTCCTTCCATTCTTCCTGGGAAAGTTAATGGAACAGTTTGTCAGAATAAACAGAATTAAGCCTCACACAAACTGCTTAGCTGCTACTGTATACCAGGTTTTACCTACAGACCCTTTGTCTACAATTCACTCTCTGTACAGTGACACAACAGTAGTATAAACAAAAAATAACAGAATACATAAACATAGTTTAAACTAGCTTTATAATTAATTAATAGCATATTAAACATTGGTATGCTTTAAAATTATCAGAGATTACTTTAAAATGTAGCAAGCAGGATAAGTTACACTCTCTCTTTTTTTCTAATTCTTGTTGCAAGTCTTTGCCATGTTCCGCTGCATACGCCCAAGCCTCTAATTACACAGTCACTTACTATTCCTGCAGTCAGGGATGCAATGTGAGGCATAAAATGCCTGTATTTTTCACATCACATGCCCTGTTCCACACAGCAGAAACAAGGCTCTACCAAACCAAACCACTGCCTACTATTCCATGAGTAACACATCCTGATTCAGCACAAGAAGTCAGGCAGCAAGGCAGCTCAGCTGCATCATGCACAGGGACAGTGAACGACACCAGAACATCCTTACTTCTGTGTTAATCCACTGCTACCTTCACTGAACTGACTGAAGCCCTCCAAGTTCATACCTAGAAAAGCATCTGTGCAATTAACAGAGCAAGACTTACTTCAACACCCTAGAGGAAAAATTATATTAGGTCAAGATTATTCAATTTTTCTGCAGATCTTGGAGTTCACAATAACAAAATGCACGTGTTACCATCTCAAACTATCAACCCAGGCTCTATTTCTAAGAATGCTGCTAATTCAAGTCTGGTCTGAAGAGCTTCTGAGATTAACTGAATGTATCTGAAACCCAGAGTTCTCATCCCCCAATATGCCAGTCACTCCACAGTGACTTTCCTGTATAGCATCCTGTCCTGGGATAATTGCATAAATCCTCCGGTGGATTCCGAAAATTCCCAAAGTGTGATCATAACATACTAATCTTTATGTAAGAAGGGAAAGCAGTAAAAAGGAGGATTAATTTAGTGTATCACAGCTCCAAAACTGTGGAATACTATCTCAGGTCTTCCTTTAGAAACACAGTTTCATTAAACACAGATGAATTCAGTGAAGAGGAAGAGCTATTTTAACCCTTCATACACAGCTGCTATGTATCCCCAAATGCCTTTCTGTACCAGTTCTAGTCCTTGCAGGGTCTGTATTTGAGTGGAGTTAAGCTGCTAGAACTGAAGACAAATGCAGCAGCATGCCTCTAGAAAACTACACACACAAACCCCCTCAGTAGATTTCAGTCCCGGCAGGAAGTTAAATCAGCTCTCAGGAGCGCTGAGCCTGACACAAGAATCTAGTGGGATCCTGTAGCTAAAAGTCAGGCAAGCAATGTTCCCTCCTCCTTTTGGCAGTGTCAAGCTCCTGCCCGCCTAGCAATGCATGAAGTCACTTCACAACAGGATCAAAACAAAAACCAGCTTCCAGTCACATCTGGATTGTGTCCAGGGCCTCTGTTATACCCAATGTTCAGACAACTTATATCTGTAAGAATTACACCAGATGACAGAAAACCAAAACAGACAAAACTAAATGGAGTAGCACTTTTTTTTGATTCATTTCTTTGCTTACATTTTCTGTATTTTGTAGAGTTTCTCTATTCTGTTCACTCAGTCTGTAAAGAAGCAAAACTATCAGCTATACACCCTTGATAACACAGATACTATGTCCATACTTCATCCAGCAAAATCACATCCTGAAAGTGTTTGAGGGGATGTTTAATACAGATGCACTAACATCCAAAACCAAACCAAAAAACACATCCAAGAGAGCTCAGCTCTTCCCACCTAAACAACTTCTTGTGGAAGATACTATTCTCAAGGATGATACTTCCCTTAGAAGAATCTCTCTCTTAAAGGGATAAACAAAACAACTAATATTCCCCAGACCTCATTCCAGAGTATCTACAACTGTCACCTTACATTCCACTTCATCACAGCACAGCTACAAACTGCATTTCTAAATTAGCATAGGCACTCATTGCTTAAGAATGTACCAGTTAGAGTGCAACTTCCGACTTAAAAAGAAAGTTTAATCATGCCATTTGATCTCACAGTGCTGTTAAAATCTCTTCCTTGTAATAACTCACTCAGAGATGAACGGGAAAGACTCAAATTCTACTACCCTAAGGGAAATGCAAAGGGTTGCTCAAAAGTAATGCGGAGCTATAATGTGAGTTCAGTCAGCCAGTTTAAGAAACCCTGCAAAATCTTTGTGTTCTGCATGTTTAAAACTAAAAAGACAAGGCACAGAGCAAGAAACACACAGCTCTGTTAACAACAATAATAACTACAATAAAACCCTTCAAGTGGAAAGGGCCCAGACATGGCCTTGCTCCCATGAATCCTCTCAAAATTCACACTTTTGTTAGGCACAGAACAGGTCCCAGATTCTCTAACTGGCTAACTACAGGAGCAGTTAAGAAGCTGGTGTAGTGATCTGCCTTTAAACAAATAAATGAAAAACTGAGTGTTTAGATTTTTTTTTTTTTTGCTTTGTGAATCTTATCTAGAAAAATACATAAAAATCAAGACTGTAATTTCAGCTGTGTTCATTCTGAAAGTTTTTTCCCCCCTACATTGTTATTCTGTTAGAAAGAAGTACTAGTATCATTCACATAGCTACTTGAGACTTATCTGAAGCTAGACTTGCTTGGTAAGTTCTAATTTTAAATAACACTTCCAAGGAATGAAAAAGACTGCAATGGAGAGATTAAATGGTGCAGAAAGCATTAAGCATATTTAAATGGATCCCCATGTATTTGCAGAATACTCACACTTTTGCTCCATTTCTTTCATTTCTTCAGGAGGAATTTTTAACTTGTCAATATGTTCTCTTACAACACTTGCCCATTTTTGTAAAGAATCCAGTGCAGTCCAAGGTCTAGACATATCTACTACCAACATAACTAGAGTGTCCTTTAGAGAGCTTGCCTCCATTGCAAATTTAAGAAGACCTTTGTGATACAGGTCACCATCCAAAATCCATACATTACATCTTGTTTGGTCTACAAAAAAAAAAGGAAAAACATTTAATGAGATTTACTTGAAACACACTGCTACATACTGGTTATTGAATGTTCTTTGGATGTGTAAAATACAAGGAAGAAAGCAGATGATGTTTCATCAATCCATTGAACATACATAATGACACAGCAATCTGCAGCTTGTGGGGAGACATGCTCCTCCCCTGTCAAACCCTGATGTTTAATGGCTGATAACTGAAGATCTTAAATACATTATCTGAAAGGGAGGATCTGAGAACACATTCAACATTTCCAAAATAGTTGTTCACCATTTTTGAGTAGGAAAATATTTTCTTCAAGGTGCAACTTAGAAGAGAAAACTGTGTGAACTCAGTCATCTTTTTGCAGCTGTTGGCCTGCTCAGCTTTCAAGGACGGCCATCTCTCCTTCAAAACTCCATCTGACATGCTTGCATAACTCTTAGAGTATAGAATGCACCTGGGCCTAACTCAGAAAACCTAAAGAATTATAAATTTTTAATGATTGAGTTTGACTTAACAGACAGTTTACTCTTTCAATTTGCCAAAGGACAATCACCATCCAAACAGACCATTCCACTGTTTTTCCCCCCAAAAATATTACAATACTACAAATTCACAAACACTTCTGCAGTAAGAGATGTTGATTCAAAATCAGTTGGCTTAATATAATTGCATTTCCTTTAAGGCAATTTTTTATTACTTGTTACAGAAGTTCTGAGGAAGACATTTAAAGCAAACTCCCAATCTTCTTAAATCTGGTTCCAAGCCATCTTTGAGATCAATACCCAGACATGAATATCATGAAAACAGGTGATTTCAGGGAAAAAGGAAAAAAAAAAAAAAAAAAAAAAAAGGGGTGGGGAGGGGGGCAAATTCTTCTAGTTTTCCTTCAACATGTTTGGGATTTTTTTATAGAATATACAAGAGTTCCCATTTTTGTCCAAGAGCTTCCAGTATATCCTTATTCACATCCTGTAACTCCAAGTACTGGGATATTAAACAGGATCTTAAACATACTTTTTCCTTTCTAGCCATACCTTCACCCAAGTTTTTGGCTTTTCTTGTTTGTTTTTTACATCTCCTTTAGCATTGTGCACAATTGTACCCATCAGTCGATGACAGTCGTCTTGCAGATTGTGTGCCAGCAAGACAAAGGTTTCTCTGTAAGGTTTATCAAAGGTTCAGGATAACTACTTGCCACAGCAACTGAAATGGAAGATAGAAGCCTGGGCACCTTCTCCTCTAGGCCTAAGGAACATACATGTATTGAGAACGTTGCAGCTAAGTCTGCTTTCCTGGTCTTTTTTTTTTTAGCTTTTTCTTTTGACAGGCTCCTCTCCTCCTCTACCACTTAAGTGGTCATTCCTGCTATCTACTGAAAAAATTACACAGACAAACTTCCTTATGATACAAATCACTTCTGGCATAAGCTGGATTCCTGCATACTATAAAGACAGAAAAACATCCCACTGTCATTTCAAATATCACACTACTGAACCATTGCTTTCAACCTGGTTTAAGATATTGTTACAAATACAGACTTACCATCTCGGTCTTCATCATGCACATTTAAATACAAATACTCCATTCCTCTTCCTTTTTTGTACTCCTCTATTCCTTGAATTTTTCCTATTAAGCTAGTTTTACCTGCTCCATCTTCACCTGGAGAGACAGAAGTAAGATACCACTCAGTCTTTAATCACAGTTACATATTAAAAACCACCTGGGCCAAGAAGAAAACCATATCCTGACAGGGTGACTGAGCTCATTAGAGTTTTGAAACACAGCAGGTTTTGCCCAAATCATCCATCTGTTCTAAGTGCATGTTTCAGCACTTAGAAATAACATCAGTATTATTTCTACTTATTGATAAATGCAATTGTGCTGCCAACTATGCTACCTGAAATAGGCTCTTATACCCATTTTTAAAAGGATATACTAAGGACTAGCTAAATACCTCCAACAATATCAGTCTTTCAACTACAATCAAAGTAGTAACAAGGTTTTTCTAAAGTCAAGTTTAATCCACAGTAAGCTCCTCTTATGGTTCAGAACTCTCTCATTTCAAACAGCACACTGAAAAAGGCAAATCTGTTACCTCAGCTTTTATGAATTGATTTCTTTGAATATTTTCTCTGTTACAGGTCCCAAGAAACCTTAAAAAGAAGTGACAAATAGTAAGCCCACTGCCTTACAATACATGTTTGTGTATTTGGATAGCACAGAGACAAGCCTGCAATCCAGATCCATTCACTCCTATTCTCTCCCCTCCAAATGGATCTTGGATAACCGCTGAACCTTACAGCACACACACAATGTAACCACCTCAACTACTGCCAGAGACCCTTCTTGAAAAACTTAATTTGTAGTTATAGGTCTCAGAGGTGGAAAACTTCATGTGCCTTTTTTCCAGTTCAAAAGAGTAATCAAGCTGAATTCGGACACAAAGCAGGGGTTTGCCAGTTTGTTTTTTTCTCTAATTTGCAGAATGATGAGTATGTAACAGATATTACAAAATTTTGAAACTCACAGCTTATAAAATTAAGGTTAATCCCAGGTCCCTAAGAAGCACTTTATTAATTTTGTGTCAAACAGAACATTTCCCAAGTCTCTCCTATAGAGAGAGAGTCTAAACACTTGCTTTTAATCACATAACAAAGACAAAAGTTCAAGGGCAGTAATTTTCACTACTAGACATAATGATGTTTTCCCTTTAAAGAGAAGATGATCATACAGATGTCACTACAGCTACATTAAAAACACTATAGTTATAACCACTGTAAAGAACAGAGAAATCATACTTTGATAGACTGATTTTGAATTTGCTTAACATATCATCCCCAAGATTGCCACATGAAGTCTTCAATTTAGAGGATGGCTTTATTTTCATATTTCACTTACATTGGAAAACATAAGACTGCTCACTCTAAGGTGCCGTGGGGATTTTACTCAATGGAATGAATGTATTTTAAATAAAATATAGTTTGAGAAACAGAGAGAGAGAGAGAAGTAAGACCAGAACTGAAGTTTGAAGTCTAGTTAAGTTTAGACAAGTTAAATAAAAAATTAAGTTGTATCCCTTCAACTTTTCCACAATTAAAGGGTTCATTTGTGAGCTCCTGTATCAAATCAAGATGTACTTGAGCAAACAATTACAGCTGGTTTTAAATAACCATTGGAAAGCAATGCTATTTTCTAGTCACACATTAAGCTTTCCCTCTTGTAACAATATATTTTAAATAATTCTGATGAAAAAGTGAAGAGTTCAAGCTTGATCATCATGGATGAATTACAATTCCACTTCTGCCCTCACCTCTGTACTTATCCAAGCTTCTTAAAATTGTCACCTACAAATAAGTGAGAAGATTTATTAGCTGCTGCTCTGACATGTTATGAAGCTGCTTTAACTTTTGCCAACAACGTCTGTATGATTCATTGTGCTATTTTACCTTTCTGAATTGGCAGCTTCAATTAATGCCTGCCAGCAGAAGGCTCAACAGGTAAGACAAATCAAAATCTTTTTTTCCTTTTAATGAGGGGTTGCACATAAGAGCTTTCTGAATTTCTCAGAATAGTTAACTTCCAGCTAAGTTTTTTGCATACTAAAGTTGGATTCACACAGGCGAAAATAAAGATTTCAACTTGCTTGAGTCTGGGAAACTTTACTATCTCCTGTGTGTATCTACCAGTTCTTAAAGTAGCTGCAACAAGTCTAAAAAACACCTGTGGTTGTAAAAAGTTCTGCATGTGATAGAAGATAGACCTAAACAGTCTAAACTAAAACATACTTATACAGTTTATGCTAATATCTAAACAACTATTGTTGCAAAGTGCTCATGCTAAGCAATACAGGCAAACTTGAAATATACTTCCCACAAGCCCCTTACTTGTCGTGGCTCTGTGTTATGTCATTTCCTCTCCAACCCCATATTTCCAAATGTCTAAAATAAACTGGAGTTCAATACTGTTAAAATAATACCTTATGGCAAAGTAAGAACTGGAATTTTGTTTTCCCCTCTGCACTGAAAGAAGTTTTATCAGTACAGTATAAGACAAGCTGATTTGATGTAAAAGGAGTGCATCTGGACACATATGCACACACAGCAGTAATTTCAGCCTTCCATCACAGAACTACTTGAATTTAATCTGTTCCATGAGGAAGCCTGTCTATTCTCTTGTCCTTAGCAAATATTCACCATTTCAAAACATCAAGATCAGGCACGTGGATCACTGACACACATAACAGTGCTGTACAAGTTATTGCATGAAGAGAGCAGTACTCATTTTTCATGAGGGAAAGCCAGAATGATGCATCAGTGAAGTCTGAAGTTAATAATACATAAACTAACCAGTTTACAAACAGGATGAACCACTTGCAAGGGTACAAAATAGGTGCCTAGCCAAACGTGCCCTAGCCCAAAGAAGATCCAGAGTTCTTGACATATTTAAGCCAAATTAGTCAATATTATTTTAAAAGCTGTGAAGAAGTAAAAACAGGACCATCATTTATGACATAAGGACTTCATCCTTTTGGCCCAAACAATTGATGATAAAGGTGAGGAAAAGATAACTGTCTTGGCCAAGAGAACACAGAATTACAACAGAATAGTTTGGGTTGAAAGGGACCTTCAAAGGTCAGCTAGTCCAACCCCACACTAGTGAAACCCAACATGATAAGACTGAGGTTCATCTACTTCTCCTTTCTATGCATAGTATGTTGCATACACCTTTTGTAATCATAACAACTGCAAATGTATTTGTATCCTTATTATTTTTTCCCAACCTAGTCTTCAATAAAAAACATTTAACAAGTCAACACACTTTGAATAGATTGAGATACACTAGGAAAGAGCAGCAGCAGATTTTTGCTTTGTAGCTACTCTTCAGCAAGAATATCAAAACAGAAAATCTTAAAACTGTGTTTATCTAAAACTCCTAGGCAGTTTTTAGAAATCTCATTATCAAATTAATTCTACGTGTTAACTTTTATGACTTCCTGAAACTCACACGTTTTATTGTAATGCTTTTACTATGTACAGAACCTTCTCTCCCCCTCAGAGGAGAAGGAAATATATGTGAGGAAATTAAAGTCTATTAGCTGTTGGAAGTTTGATTGATAATGCACAACATACTAATATAATTAACATTAATTTCTAACTGGGGCATATATAAAATATATATGTTTAGAAAAAATGTCAATGACAATACATGTATACTCATATATGGCTTTTCAAATTACAAGCCTTAACACATTTAACATATTTACCTTTTTTTTGTTTGTCTCTGGATATCTCTAAAGTATATGAAAAAGTAATGCTGCTTAGTTTCAGACAAAAGGAAAATTTCATATTCCCTAGGCTCAAACATCACTGCATATTAATATTATGAAAGAAGAACTTTTTTTTCAAGTGCTACTGAAGCAATATAGAAAATAGTCTTATGCACCTTCAAGAATAATTACCATCATCCTCCACTTCACTTCAGAATTTTGGAAAATCCTGTAGCATCTTTATTTTTAAGTGTGGGATAATGAAATTAACTGACTTCTATACTTTTATACTCAAAGAGCAAAGCATTTCTGACATAGTATTTTTGATGCAGCATTTCAAGGTAGAACAAAAATCAGCTGGATTTTGCATCCTTCTTTTGCAAATAACACAAAAAGGCCTCCTTTTGCAGAGTAAATACTAAAGAACAAAAAGTCTCCATTATACCAAACTGCACTCACACATTAATACAACAGTGAGGAGACAGAAGTGATGTATCTAGCAAGCGGTGCTATGCACCAAAGCTGAACACAAGTAAAAGAAAAACAACAGATTTAATTTTGCACAAAAGTCAGGCTAGGAAGCAGTTGAAACAAAGCCAAACCAAACTGCTTATGCACAGTATTTCACTGTCTTGTTAACAAAATGGAAAGTCTTATAGTCAACTAAACAAACGCTGCTGCATTTTTATCCGCACACTGCTACTACTTCATTCCTCTGCTGAGCTCCAGTTTGGGGTTGTGAAAGCTCCTCTGTCCAAGGTGCTACTCTGTTCACAAAACACATCTTGAAAACATCCTTCTTGCTGCTGTTTTCCCTAACATACAGGAAACTCTAACAATAGAAAACCTTCCCAGCCTCCTCCCTTCTCACTACTCCAGGCAAAAGACATGTTTACTGAGCAGAAAATCAAGTATCACTAAATGTTCTGCCACAATACAGACTTCAGCAGAATGGTTCCCCCCAGACAGGAAGGGTGGGCAATGAGGTGAATACATCTCCTGCTGTGAGTGCAGGCAAACAGGCACTTATCTATGTCCTGCTGCACCAACTGTTCAGCCACAAACTATTAGAGAGGACTCAGGCTCTTCATCACAGAACTTTCCAACTTTCAATTAACATTTTCAAATTCAAAGTATTTACTACTCATACTGTTTCCACATTTTTTCAGTTAAGCAAATGAAAACGGAAGTAGAATTTCACTGGTCCTATAACAAGCTATTTCTTACTTGTCACAGAAATCTGTACATGGAAGAGCAATCAACGTGTTATCTCTAGGACAGACATGAGCTTTGACTGCCTGTTTAAATTGCTTCTCCATTGTAAAGTGTCCAGTGTGTTTAAAATATGTCAAGGCAAAGAAGCAAGAAGCGACCATTTCTTTTGTGTCATCGCTACTGGTAGCCTGCCCCTCTTCAATCCAGGACCGTGATTTTTTTTCAACAGCTCTTGGAAAAACCCTGGATGCCTTAGTTGTTTGTAGTCTATAATCCTAGTGGTTCCTTGAAGGAAGTTTTTTGTTTGCATTTTAAACCCATCAATTAAAATTCAGCTTGATATGGGAATTCTACAACTCATCTCTAAAAAACCACATGTTCAAACAATGCCAAACAAAACCAGAAGTAATGGTCCCAATTAACATCTTCTGCACACCCCAAGCATACTTTTGTGAATCAGCTTTATACTTTTTACAATGCAAAATATAGCTTCTGGGTAGAAAAATTCAGAACATCCAATATCTGTAGCATAAAATACTTAATATTTTCATTAATAGAAAAAATCTATCTTGTTTAAATATGGTAAAACAAAGCCATCAAGCCTAAACATGAGTTAACAAATGGGGCTAAGATGCCTTCCCAGAAACCCAGAGCAATCTCTGTTCCACACCATGTGGAATGTCTGAATCCTGACACAGTGGCGTAGAGACATCATGATCTTATTTCTACTAGAACCAAGCACATGTGCACTATTTTCAAGATAAAATACTTGACTCAAGTTAATAACTGCCTTTTCTACAGCTGCATATTAGTGAAAGAGGCTTGTTTGCACATTCTCTACTAATTGAAGAATGCCTTTTACAGAACAAGACCAAAATAATCAGAGTAAGCCAAATTTAGTTTGCTTTCAGAGAATTAAAGAACAAAATTCATTATGCTGATGAGAACCTTCTCTACAATCTCTCAAACCAACATGGAAGTTCACAATAAGTAGACCATAACAAGTTTACAAATAACTTGTCACTAAATTTTAATTTGCTTGTTGAATAAAAATTGTCGCCTTTTTAAAGTTTATTTTACTCTGCCAGATAAGTCTTTCCCTTCACATACGATTCACTCAGTATATTTGTGGCACTGAAAAATGAAATAACTTTTCTGAGGAGCACCTTAACTGCACTTCAGCCTTTCAACATGACAGAAGGCAGATTGCAGGTAACTCTTCCAGCACGTCTTTTGCCATGTCCTGCACCAGAAGAATACGGGGCTTGACTGTGGGAACAGGTCCAGCAGTAACAGTGTTGCCTATGCTTGGAGAGACCCACAGTCAGGGAAAGGCAGAGAATTGCAGAGAATTCTAAGTGACTATGAACAGCATCCATTTCTAACTCAGTCCTTCTCCTTTAACATAGCAGGAAGTTGTCTCCTGTATTTTATCCTGGTTCACTACCGAAATAGAATAATCCCATGTTACTATCCACGGGACACCTTTATTGGTACTCCTGCCACTAACCTGCCTGGAGAACACAGAAACGCAATTCCTTTCACTGCTCTTCATCTTTGGAGCTATTTCTGAGGTAGATCCAGTAACCAGCAGCATCTCTGACACTGAGGAGACAAACTAAAATAAATGCAATTCAAGAATTTCAGAACTTTCCATGCTGTTCTAAGTGACTTCTACTACACAGCATCCTTGTAATTCTGGATTTTTGGAAGGGTATTATAGGAGGAAGTACACAACAAAAGAGTACTACTTAATTCCAAAAAAATGTAGCTACAAAACAGGCAATTAGAATTTTATCTAGGTCAATGCACCATCAAACAATTGACACTTTAGAAGCATAACTCTGCTGACCTAAACACAATTTGACTACATTTGCAAGGCTTTCACTGCCTGCAGAAGGTGAATTAGTTGCAAGAAAAGGACAAAAAGAAACCCTCCGAGTTAACTTCTGCAGTACTAGGGAATTTAAAATATCTGAGATTAATAATATGGACTGTGTGAACAAGCAGTATTTTATCAGTTTCAATGACTAAATTATAACAATGAAGCTGTCAGCTTTTTGAAAAGGAAAAAAATAAAAGAAAAACTCATTTTTATAGTGTTGAGTACAAATTTAAGTACAAATTTTATACCCTCATGAAAATTTGCTGTATCAAAACTTAATTTTCAGGTTCTTTATATTCCACAGGTCCACTGGAAAAAAGCAGCAAGCTAAACCTGCTCTTGAAGATATACTGGGAATGGCTGTTATTGCAGAAAATGGTACATGTACACACAGAAAAGTGCACCTGTAAATTAGCTGTGGATTGTGCTTATTTCCAAGCATCTTTACAGCCACTGGACAGGAGCAGAGCTCCAAGATGCAAACAAACAGGCCTAGCCCTGGGAAGTGAGATGTCTGGGGTAAAGAGAAAATGTGGACGTGAGGCAACTGAACCCTCACTGCCTATTAAACTCAAAGCTGTTATCATCAAGTCAAGTAAAAAGCATAAAAACCCCAAGCCCACTAGTGATTCAGTAGAAGCATAATTGTGCAATACAGACACAGAGAGTCAGGCATATGAGTATCACTGGATGTATGACATTGTTAAAATTGTAGGCAAAGAATATACTGTGCTTCAGAGACAGAGGAATGTATGAAACACAAAGCCAGATAAAAAACAACCATTCAATTCACTTGCCAGCTGGGAGCCTGTGTTCTGATGCATCCTGGAATGACTTTGAACATTGCTGCTTGAATGCATGCAGCAGTTTATTGGATAAATTATTAGTTCAGGTCTCTGAATCCAAGCCTTCACACATTCCACAGCACTATGGATTCCACCCATAATTTGCAATGGTGAGTTGTCAGCTGCTCCCCTCTACTCCACTTGCTGATATATCAGAAAGGGAATGAACACAAGAGCTCCCAGTTACAAGCGTCAGTTTTCTCATCACAAAAACCATCTCCTGCGATCAACTATCTTTGTTACACAAGTGAGCAAAAGACAGTCCAGGGGAAGAAGAAAAAAGAGAAAAAACAAAGGAAGAGCAACAAAACCACACTGCTTCGGCTATCTGCAAAAAGTAGCTAGAAACAGCAAGGAGAGCACTCCATTTCCTTAAGAAAGCATAGACATCTTACATCTTCTGCTGGTACAGTTTGCTAAACAAGGTAGCTATGGCCACTATGACAAAACTACCTAGGAATCAGAGCATAAGGGACTTACAGTAAAGTTTAGAAAAGCTTGCACTTTTATTATTTGTTCATACAAGAACAGAAAAATGAGAAGCTTTCACACCACATGTGGTGCCAATCACAGTTCAAACTTTAAAGAAAAACAGTTTTTGAAAAAATAACTGCAAGTGAAGCAACTCTGGAGAAGTAAAACTGTAAGTCAATTAATTTTGTCTGATTTTGAGCAAGTGATTGCCAACATTATTCGTCAAACTTCGCTTCACAAAACTATGTGCCATATCTAGAGATTAACATTTGGCATTCCTGTCTCCTTTAGTTAGATAACTCCAACTGCTTTCCAGGTTCTTAAAAATGAGATGTTAACACAGCTAAAAATAAATACTGAAATAGCAGAATTAGCATGCCAGACACAGACAGGTTCCCAGAAAAACTAGGCATACAACTATATGCATTGTTTGAAAAATAAAAACGCTGTAGGCAAATTAGAAAACCTGTCCTAGCAAACAAAAGAACTCTACATGGTGGGTTTTTCCAGTTGGTCTTTCAGGGTGGGGCCATGGGATGTTGGAGGTTTAAGGGATTTTTTTAATGCAGTTTGTATTGAAAATAAGCACTCATTTGTTACTATAAGCCATATTTCATCTGGCAAGTTTTGACCAATATGACTGTTGGTACAGTAACTATTCACCTGCCACAAATTGACTGAAAACCATCAAGATGCTGGTCCGCTTTACACCTTTTGCTTAAAAGTACTAAAAGCATAAAGAAACTGAAAATAATCATGCCAGGAAGTGCCCTGTATTAGTAACAAAAGTTAGTACAAAACTATCTAAAGGAACAAAGCTTGAACATAGAGGAAATGTTTGATAACAGAAAAACTGTAAACACAGCTCAAGAATCCAAACAGACAGAACTTCACAAACTGAATCTGTCCAATACAGAAGACATCTCCTTTTCCTGTGCCAGTGTGCTTCAGGAGCAATATCATGACTTGCAAGTGAACAACAAAGATTAGTTATCCTCATAACAAACATGGCAATGGTCCTCACTGGCCAGTCCTCAGATCTGATATTCTTTTTCCTAAATACATGCCGAATTTGGGGGTTTTTAAACCTCCTGTTGGATCAAGGCCTTCCAGAAAACACAATTTCTAAGTAAGATTTCGAATTTCTTCTATAAATTGGTACATTTTCCAAAAAAAAAAAAAATGCATCAGTCAAATAAAGGAAAGAAGGTATTACATTAAGTCATTCTATAAGCTCTACATAAATGGCAAAAAAGAAAATTTATATACAACAGGTTGCATAGCACAAACTAAATGAGTATTTGGAAACAATCAATGATATCCTTTCTAGCTCTGAAGGAAGCAGTCTCCAGTTACTGAGGACTAAGGATTACCTGCCTATGAAGAGAGAGGAAAAACAAACAGTGTAATCTTCTTGACAAGGATCACAGCTTGAAGAGGAATCTTCCAACTTCAGCAAGGCCAATCATCCAATTTAGATTCAAAGTGCCACATAACAAGCTGTCAATCGTTATGAAATATTTCCTTTGTTTAATATCACTGCAACTTCCAATCTCAATATCCTACTTAATTACATAACATACAAAGCAACAAATTAAAGGGTAGTAAGTCTTGTAAGAGCTTCAGAAGACCATGCTGTCATCCTTGCACATCCACAACATTCTTCTTGGTCAGTTTTAAGTAAAGCCACTCGGCTTATCAAAACAGGAAGAAAAGGATGACAGTGATTGCTTTGGGATTATAGAGGGGAAAAAAAAATCCTAACTCGAAAAACCTCAAGAGAGTATAAGCCACAGGACTACGCAGAATCACAGTGTGCACAGCGTCTGCAAGAATATCTTTACTGAGTTTTAACCCTGTTTCCAAATATTAACATGGTTCTTTCTGGGGACAGGGAAGTTGGCAAAAGGAGTGGAAGAAGCAGCTATTTATAAATCCATACAACCTGGACTCATTGTGTTCTCTACTGGTAATAGTATTTAACAGTCTTTCGGAATAAAAAACCAAAACCAAAACCAAACAAAATAACAAAATAACAAAACCCAAACCCCACACCACACTAATAATACTACTAATAATTATTCATACGCATACACTTGAGAGCATCCATTTCTCTCTCTCTTCTATGAAGCTTTTAAATCTGACGTATCATTTTCCTTCATGACTGCAGCTGGGTGTCTCATTACCGCCCTATCAAAGTCCCCTTCCGTCCCTCTCACCTTGCCGAGGGCCCGGCTGGACTAAGGCCCTGGGTGGAGATGCCGGGGCGGCAGCGCTGCCGCTGGTGCCGCCACGCCGGGTGCGAGTGGGCAGGGCAGAGCCCGCACGGCCCTCCCCGCCCTCCGGCCCGCAGGCAGCACCGTCATTGATGCCGCTCGGGCCACGGAAGCGCTTTTTGTGTCCGCATGAAACACCGCAAGCGCCGGCAAGCGGCACCGCCGGCTCCGGCGAGGGAGGGCTCGGCAGCCGCACGCCCCCGAAGCCAAGGCTCACGGGGGAGAGGGACAATAACAGCTCCCCATCCAAGCCATCTCCGCCTATGGAGCCAGGCTGGGGGAAGGACACTGAGGGTATTATGGCGAGGCACCTACAAGGAGGGGCGCATCGAAAGCATCTGTGGACAACCTCCAAAATGAAGCAAAACCATGCAAGGGAGGAAGCGGGAGGGTTAAGACAGTGCCTTGCCACCCATCACCACTCCCCCCCGCCTCCCTTGGGGCGCTAAACCAGGGAAGCTGCAGGCGCCCCAGAGAGAGAGCTCAGGAGCCAGCCTGTGTGCGGCGCGGATGGGAGAAGGATCGGGATGCTTTCCTCAGTCAGTGTGCGGAGGGCAAGGCAGAGGGATCAGGATGCTTTCCTCACCCAGCAGGAGGACGTTCTTCCCTGAAGGCAGCTTAGAGCGGGAGCGCGTGGACACCTCGCTGAGGATGCAGGACCTGGCGCGGAGAGACGACAGCGCTTAGGAAGGGTCCCCCGCTTCCTCCCGGTCCCCACCCTCGCCATCTCCTGGGTACGGGGGGGGGGCTACGGCATGAGGGGCGGGGGCAGGGCAGGAGCTGCCACTGCCAAAGGGAGGTGCCCCCCCCAGCTCAGTGACTGAGAGGCACTGAGCGCCAGCGGGGGCGGGGGGATTATCCAGCCCCCTTCCCCTCGCCCCCCGCAGGGCACCGAGGCGCTCCGAGGGCGGCGGCCAGTGCGCCTGGGTCCGCGGGGCGGGGCGGGCACTCACCAGAGGTTCTGCCCATCGTCCTCATCGCCGCCCGCCCGCAGCTCCGCGTTGTTGTTGTTGGCCGTGGCCGTAGAAACGGCGGAGGAAGCAGAGGAAAAGCTGGCAGCCGAGCCGAGCCCGGAAGAAGAAGAGGAGCCGAAGGAGCCGGCTCTCCCCACCGCCGCCGCCATCTTCGCTGCTGCCTCCTCCTCCCTCCCCTGCCCCGCCGCCTCCCCGGGACGCGGAGCGGGCGGCGGCGCCGCGGCGCCGGCGGGGACCCGGATGTTGGGCGGGGCGGGGGCGGGGCGGGGCGGGGGCGGGGCCGGGCGGGGGCAGCGGCGCTCCGGCCTCTCCCCTCAGCCGCCTCCCGCAGCCGCCCCGGCCTCTCCCCTCAGCCGCCTCCCGCAGCCGCCCCGGCGCAGCGGCGAGCGGCTCTCGGCTGCGCTGGGCTGCCTGCAGTACTGCTCCCCTGTGCGAGGTGTTGCCGTGGGCAGGGGGCTGCGCCGCGCCGCTGGCTCCCCAGGCAGCCCCAGCCCTGCAGGAAGCACCTCGCATCCAAGAGAAGTAAGTGCGGCTCAGGGGCAAGATGTGTCTTTTGGGGAGGACAGGGTGGTCGTCCTCTACAAGCAGGCCTCGTTACTTGCTCTTCTCTCAAGAATATCGCTTGAGAATTCGGAAAAGATGGGTCACGTCCCCATCATTTTAACAGCTCGACTTTGGCTAGAAGTTCCAGAAGAAGCAAGCAAGTGTGCCAACCCTCTCTTTATATGTTTCCTAGGGTAACACAAGAATGGCGGTAAATTCTGTAAAAGTTTAACGGGTGAGTTTTGTCCCTTAAGGGGAATTCAGGGAAAACCTAACGCAGGGCACGTTTCCTTGTGTCCCCCCTTTCAAACAAACGATGCACGTTCCCAGGGGCTCTGGGTATTTGGAAAGGTATTGGTTGTATTACCGACTTACGTGTGCCAGCAGTTTGTACTTTTATTTTTCTTGCTGCTGTGTCGATTTTATTTTTCCCAGAAAACACTGCTTTTAAGTAGCATTTTTGAAACAAGGAAAAAAAAATCTTTTTTTCTTAGCCATATATTTCTCTCAATGGCTCTCTGTTGCTTTGCAACCCAAAATACAGATGTTTCTTTCACGTGTTTGTTGTTTTAGTAGGGATTAGCTGTTGTAACATGTAGATCACCATTCATGAAAGTGTATTTCTTTCAGGTGCGTCAGGTATAAAATAAGTGAAATGACGGTAGCCGTGTGCTGAATTGGAGGTATCTATCACAGAAGATGCAGTTCTTGATCAGAAGTATTTTGTCATGGACAGAATATAGACATAGAAGACTGGCAAAGTTTTGATGTTGATGCATTATCCAGTAACCAGGGACCATTGAGTGTAGGAATGCTGATGAAAAGCTGCCAAGAAAAAACCCTTTTTGCATGACCCTGCAAGGCCTCCTTATGGCCTGCTGTAAACTGCCTTCACGTGTTATCTCTGGTTTTCATCATTGTTGGGTCAACTGACTTAAATCACAAAAATACAGAAAAATTGATTGCTGAAATGGCTGAATAACATTGCTAATTTGATGAGCTGAATCAACTTGTGGAAAGTGTTTGACAAGCGGCAGCGCCCATGCAAAGGGTGGGGAAGAGAACTGGCCAGAGAGTAAGGGGAGAAGAGTAAAGTTTGAATTTGAAAAGAGTGGGATAGAATGCCTTTTCAGTGACAGTAAACGAGCCAGCTCAGCTGCAGGTTGAGTTCATATTCAAAGAGAAAGGGAAAAACAACAAAGAACCCCAACAGATTCTGGAACGAATTTCCTAACAGAAACAACTTCTAAGAGTCCAAATTTCAGCCACCTACTTCAATCAAAAGGGATAAAATTGCTTTTAATATAATATGAGAAATGGATTGCTATTTGTCCTGGTGTGTAGTTTTTAGATTTTTGTGAAACTTTATTAAAAAGGGAGAAATCACTGAAATCTGACTAATTAGCCTTAAACACCTCACTTGCAGAGGCACTGAAAGTAAGGAGAGTTTTAATCTACTTCATGTTGCTTCTTATTTTAAATTATGATCCTTATATTGTTTATATGCGAACTATATTCGGTTGAGCTATGTAAATAATATAACCCTAGGACTTCCTTGAAATTAGAATGTAGATGACAGAAATAATATTTAAATATGTGAAAGTAGTAGAAAATAAAAGGCTACAAGGAAGTATTGATAATAAAAGCTTGCTGTTTGTGCTGAGTTAGGAACATATTGCTGTTGAGAAAGGATGGTGTAATTTTCCTGTTTTTTTACTGGTATAGAGGCTAATACTGCTGTCTGTGAAAAAAATATCTGGCAATTATAAAGCTACCAAGAATATTCACAGTGATAGAGAGACCACCTCTTTTTTTCCTCCCCTCCTCCTTCCCCTGACATCGATTCATTCTGGAGCCTTGTTAAGGTGGCTTTCACTGCCTCATCCTGTCGTGGAGGATTTTGCTGTGTACTTGTGAAGGGATGTGTATAGTTAAAATTCCCTGAGGATTCATTTGCCAGATTGTGACACATGAAGTTTTGATGATGGTTGTGTGATGTGTTTTCTACCTTTAGCAGAAGGCTCCCCCCCCACACTCCCATTCTGCCCCCTCTCCATTTTATTTCTGTCTCAGGAGCTGCAGAGGAGAAAGTGAAAATGGAAATGCTTGGTCATCATGCTCTCAGGTTAGGTTACAGAAAAATCAGGATGGAAGCAAAAACATTGAGATAATCAAGCCTTCATCAACTGCAGTGTGGTGATAGAGTATCCCAGTTAAATTATTCATACAGTTAGCTGTACAGCATGATAGGAAGAGGAAATTTAGGAAGGCTGTAATGAAGCAAGCGTAAAAAAAATGGGTGGGAAATCAGTAATACAGTTTTTCCTTTCCTAGCCTGTGAAATAAGTTTCTGTCTGCCCAAATGATCTTGTGAATGTATAGGACAAACCACTCCACATAGCATTTTCCAATACGTAGCTGTGAACAGGAACGGATGTTAATGACGCTCAGCAAACATTAAAGCCTTGTTTTCTCCTACCTCACCCAACCTGTAGCTATTTAGCCAAGGGCATTAAATATAAGGTCTTCCCTACTATCCCTACTATCAAATTATATGTTTTGAAGTTACAGTTAAGTTGTTTTTATTTGATACTGTGTTGTACTCAGTGGCTGTTACACTTGCAGAGATAGGTATGACTATAGAATATAAAGATAATAAAGAAACAGCCCCATCAACTATGATGAGAAATAACATTTTCTCAGCTGATGATTGTTACTACCATTCTAACTGGGAACAACACTGCCAACAGCTTAACTACACACATGCCCAAGAGTAAACTGCAGCAGCGTCTCACTGGTGAAATAATGTAATTTTATAATACAGGCAAGCTCTCCATCCCCCTGTGAGCTGCCCTGGGGTGATGCCCCAGAGCAGATTCTGGGAGGGAGTCAGCTGTGTCAGCTGTGCTGTGCTGACCAAGGAGGCACCAACAGGGAAAGACATCTCCTGTGCACAGCTGGCTGGTGATCCTGGGAGCAGATCCTTGGTTTCTCTCACATTCTGTGCCTTTTCACTTTCTGATGTATTTTGACTATGCTGTGCTTGTTCTTAACCTTGGTGCCTGTCTCTCTTCACATAAAAAAAAACCAACTTTTGTCTGAGTTAGTAGTGTATGAAATTCAAAAAGTAATGGTCCAGCTTCCCTCTCTGCATCTATTGTCAGTGGCCAAATGCTATAAAATTGGTTGCAAATTTAGAAGGCATTTTTTTCATAAGCCAATGGAAATGAATTGTTGTAGTTCAATTACATTGAAAACATCCAGTTTAGGTTCTTAGAGAGACTTTTGCCTTTAAGGCAAAACCAGCTTCTTAGCAATGTTGACCTTGTTGTTGAAATCAAAATTACAGAGGTCACTGTGCTCAATATGTACTTGTGGTTTGCTGTGCAAAAAGCTTCCCTTTGAAAAGGCAGCAATGAAGAAGCAGAATACATAAAATTTCTAAAAGGATGTGTTGTTGCCTTTGGTTGTAATGTATTCAAAAATATAAAACCAAGCCTTTAAAAGAGAGAAAGGGCGATTTGTCATTATTTGCTGAACGGAATTTGTAGGCAGTTGATATTCAGAAAGCATTCAGGAAGTTGGTAATGATTTTTGAAAGTGATTTTTTTGTAGTATTAACAGCCAGTCACCTGAAACTTAATCTTGAAAGTGAATTACTGATCTCATTTACAACATTCAAGTTATTCTGTCAAGAAATGAAAAAAGTACCATATGACATACCTGAATAGTTGCAATAGCACAATTTACAAATGGATTATTTTAGCACATAATTAATATTTCAATCTATATGCTGAAATTTGTTAATATAAACTGTATAGATAATATTTAAGAATAACAAATTTGTCTCAGGAGCCTTACTGGGATTAATCCTAAGAAATACTAGACTCTGACCAGTTTTGTGTATCGCTTTTCTGTTTTTCACTTGACCAAGTATAAATCTTGTTATTCATCCAGTTATGGTTTGTGCTGGTTGGTAGTATAACCTCTGGAGACTGTGCAGCTATATACCACTTATTTCTAAATTTATTTTCTACATACTGCACTGTAAATTTTTAAGGATGTTCAGGACTAGCTAACTGTGAAACAGTATATTATGGGCTGCTGCAAAGGAGACAAAAACTGTTTTATTTCACATAGGCAATGTTTGATTTCTTGAATTTCAATTTGTTACCAAAGCATCTTAAATATATGTTTAAGGGCACCCTTAAATTTACTTGGAATCAGTGGGATTTAAAATGTGCTTTACATG
The DNA here is from genome assembly GCA_016584745.2 of Phylloscopus trochilus trochilus. Taxonomy (NCBI): domain Eukaryota; kingdom Metazoa; phylum Chordata; class Aves; order Passeriformes; family Phylloscopidae; genus Phylloscopus; species Phylloscopus trochilus. Next base: position 41,708,228 of record WQNJ02000546.1, read on the forward strand.
TCTCATTGATGATTAAAAATATATGCTTACTGTGAATTTATAGGTGATAACTATTCAGGGTCTGATCAGCCAAGACCTGAGTGTCCTTGTTTTCCATTGGGAGAGCAGGTATGTTCCCTCTCAAGGCACATTCAGCTCTTTCAGGGCCACGTGGTGAAAGTACAATTGGTTTGAGCAGGATAATTTCTTCCAAGAGAGAAATGTCTCAGGTTGTTTGGTTGGTTTGTTTGTTTTGGTTCTTTAATACAGTACTGCTTATTCAGAAAAAAAAATTATATGAATGAATAATTTTTCAGATTACTGTAGAGGCAGCCAGCAGCAGGTACTTCCTTGTGTTTTATTAACAATTCTGCTTTTTCAGTGAGTTCTTTTCCTCAGGGAGCTGAATGGCTGTTTCTCAAGTAGCTGGTTTTCTTTATAGTGGCTTTTTGGTTGCCAGGTGGCATGGATACTTGGATAGGCTAACATAAAACGAGGAAGGATCTGTGTTTGTGGTGTGGCAGCTACTTCATGCTTGTTGTCTCAAGGTATCCATGAAAAATTTTGTGTTTGCTCTGTCTTAAGTAGGAATAATAAGGTAAGATATCTTCCATTTACTGCAAATTAAGAGTGATAGATGTGATTTCCTCATTTTTTCCCTTTCACAGTCTAGCCTTTGTAGCCCTACAGAGTTCAAAAATATATATGTGTACTTCCTTAAACTACTGGGTTAGAAATCACTATTTTAACTAAGTGGTATGTTGTTTCATATGTTGGAGGAGGATATTTTTTTCCATATTACTCTTGCTGTGAATGATATCTTTGGTGAGGATAATGTACTTTTCAATAAAATTGCCTGAATGATTCAATAAAATCATCCTCCTCCTCAGAACTGTGTAAATGGATGACTTTGGTTAGTATAAGCAAGTTATGAATGTATGACTAACCTGAACTGTACTATCTGTGAATTGATAGAGAAACATAGCCCAAACAGAAAATAAACAAAAATTAACCATATGAGAAATTGCCTTAGAATAGCTTTAAAATGTTGTAGGATGTCTAACAGAAAACCAAAAAAAGGGTTCTTAATATGATAAGAGGTGAAATGTTGGCAGTGAGAGTTGAGAGTTCTCACTTGAAAGCAAACCTAAAAGAAATAATATATTCAGTAAACCGAATTATGAAGGTTCTTTAGCATGGAAGGAGGCCTGATTGTTTTGGGTTTTGGTTTTCATGGGGTTTTTTTACTTTTATTTAAGTCCTGGTGAGAGCTATCCCTGTGTTGTATTAAGAGATGTGATGCACAAAACCAACAAGCAGAACTGCCTGCAGAGTGCCAAGAATATGTGTTGTTGAGACACATTTTTAACACATAAGGCAACATTTGAGGAATAGGGAGGGGGATACCATGGCATGAGGGGAGAGCATCGCATCTCAGCACAAGGCGTTTGTGGCTGTCCTTGAGACAAACAGAGCAATGGGACAGAGCCATCATGGCCCTTTGCCTGGCTGGTTAAAAATAGGCACTGTACACACTTTATATGCATCTCTAATGTGTAGGAGGAGAGAAAAATCCCCAGAGGAACAGATGCTCTGTTCTTGTCCTGTTCACGGCACCCTCCCAGGTTCTTATCCCTACCCTTCGTTCAGTGACGCCGCACTCGAGGGAAAGGCCTCTGCTTGGTTCTTAGTCCATGTATGATGGGAGCAGCTCTATGGATGTAGTTGAGGATTAACTGATTTTTTAATAAATTTATTTACTCATAATAAAGGAACAAATCTTTCATCTCACGGACCGTAAAAACAATTCTTCATTACTTTGGTAAGAATCTTGACAGAATAAAGAAAAAAGATCAAATCTTAATTTGGAGGAGTATTCTTCTATGAAACTGATTCCCAGCAAGTATAGCTGAGTGAGTAAAATACCAAAGAAAAGTAAGGAAAGAAAAATTCTTGATTTATTCAACATTACGTGTTTTCTAAGAAAATCAGGGTGTTTTGTTTTGTTTTTTCCCCAAAAAGCTTTAAACTTTTCCAGTGTTCTGTTTGTCATTAGGGCTTCCTCTGTTTGGTTTAATTTTTTTCTCTAAATTCTTTGCAAACTGCCAACGCAGCAGCCATCTTTAAGATGAAAATTTGCTAACACTTGACTGTATGACTACAATGAAAGTATTTTAGCTAAGTACTCTGAAGGTTTTGAAATGAATATTGATATTTATTAATGCAGTGTTCCATGCTTTGGAAAGAGATCAAGATCAGTTGAAGTATTTGTCTGGCTCACATCACATTGCATTCAGATTGCATCTGAAATCTCCAGTTGCTTTGTTTTGCCTTTGGACAGGCATTCAGAAGGCTAGTCAGGAATGTTAAGGCCATGTTGGATAGGTATATGGGCTAATTCTTCCCTTGACTTGAACTAAATCAGGTGAAACCCCTATTAAGCCAGAGGTATTGCCACAAAGCAAAATGAGCATGAAAGGATGCTCAAACACAGACCGTTTCCTGCAGGCTGTTTCCTCATATTCATTCATTTCTTCAATGTGTGAGGAACACAGAAGCCAGGTACAGTGGCAATAGGACTTTAGGATGGCAGAAAGGGAATGAGGAAGTACCACTGTCCTGCTTCCTCTGCTAAGCAAACACAGATCTTTCTAATTACATAGTCTGATTTAAGATATGTTACAGATTTTCAAAATATATATTAGAGTATAAATTACTGTAAGGTAAGGATTGGTTTCATATTGGGGTAAATACATATAGGCTGTATATTCAACTTCAGTAGTATTTTGCTTGCTTTCATAAGAATAAATATGCAAACACAACTATTACGTGGCAATACTCAATAACTAAATTTAAATTTCTGTAGAAGGCCACGCATTTAAAGGAAAAAAAAATCTTCATTTTAAGTGTTTTTCAGTGTGTCCTTTCTCTTAAGCTACTTTGTCTTTCAAAGCCCCTTTCTTACCCATCTATAAAACACGAATGCTTCTCATTCTCCCACCCACCAAGTCACTCTGGACCATTAAGGTCCTAGAGCATCTGATGTTGTGACACCTGGGGATATGATTTAGTGTCGTCAGTGCTAGATAAATGGTTGAACTCAATGGTCTTGGAGGTCTTTTCCTGCCCAAGTGATTCCATGATACTATGTTTGATTTGCTCTGTGATAAAGCTCTTCTTATGGTATCCCTGTGTTTTGGAGCTCTTTTATGTCCTCAAATCCTTTTTTTGAGGTTTGTGTTGATCTTTGTGCTGATCTTTCATGCTTGTTCAGGATAAAATAAACTGCATAAGCAATTCCTCTCATTCCTGCTCCTAGACTCCTGGCCTTCCTGAATTCAGAAAAAGTGCTGATATTACAGTGAAGCACTCAGTGAGATAAGTGGTAGACTTCCTGAAACTGTGTTCTCTGTGCAGTGTGTTAGTAGGAGTGACTTGCAGCAACAAATCTGCAGTGTGGAATGGAGCCAGAGAAGCCATGAGGAGTGAACCATGTCCAGATTACCTAAGCAAATTGGATTGTACAGGGGAAAGATTGGAATGTGTGAGAGAGACTGCTCTTAAAAAGGGCAGAACCATTGTCAAGTGTTCTGTCAATCCTGATTTCCTACTGTTTTAACTGCATTTCTTCCCTTCTCAGGCACCTCTTAGGGACTTGGTGATGGTGATATCAGTTATCTACCACTACTATATTAAGATGTTTGTCCCAAAACTGTAAGAAGTGATGTCATTCTCATAATAGAATTGTCACTAAGCTTCAGTGTCATTGTAATGACTTGAAGGGTTCAGCATTCCAGCAAAGCCCTTAGTGCAAATGCTGAAAATCTTTTCAGTTTGTGTGTCAAAAATTATCATAGACTTTGCGATGTATGGGAAAACTGGAGTCTGTTCCATGGAAATTCTGCATTCCAGAAAGACAAATCAGTACTGAGTCAGTGAGGAGAAAGAGCTTAGTGATCCATGGGATTTAGTGCAGCCACATTAGTTTGTCTCTCAATACAAGCTGAAGAGGACTGGCTGTCTCAGTGACAGGGGACACTGGCCTGAAAGGAATGTACTAACCTATCTGCACAACTCTTGGGACCGGGGGCATGTGGGTGTAGAATGTCTGCAGTGTCTGCTCTGACACTGGTGTCACAGCCAGCTGGGACCCCTTCACATTGCATGCCACGGTAGGAGAAGTGTGCTGTAAAAGAGCTTGCCTCAATGAGCCAAGCTAAATGAGTATTAACAGATGATAAAATTTCCTTCTCTGAATGTACCGTCATAGAGGTAAAGCTCTCTTTAAGCCAATGAAATGTGTTAGTAGAAGAGCATAAGTCATCACCTAACTAGGAATACACTGACTCTAAAAATCAAACAGAATATTCTGTCAGGAGAGAGACACTTTGAGATTGCCATCTGATAGAGCAGTTACAAGAGGGACCTTGGTCAGTTTCTGAAATAAATTAAGTGATACAACTGCAAGTGTAAGAGCCGAGTACTTGCAGTAATTCAGGAGTTCCCTTCTAGTCCTATGTTCCTAGGTCTCAAAATTCTGTTCAAGCATCAGAGTCAACAATACATCCCACTATTAAATCATCTGGGAAGAGCAGGGTCCTAATTATAACCTTGTGGAGTAATATTCTCCTTGTGGAGTAATATATCTTTCATGTATCGCTTATCTACAGATATTTCAACTATATTTCAGTTAACACAGTTGAGCTGTGAAATAAGTGGTTTGTCTGCTAGCCAGAGTATATAACCTTAAAAATGTGTAGGGAATTTGGCTGCTTCAGTTGGACAGTTAATAAAGCAATTTTGTTTTATCCTGATTCTTTTTAAGTAGCAGTGATAGAAGCAGGGAGCTCCTGGCCAAATTTCTTGAAACAGAATGTTAAGCAATATACATAATGATTTCATTTATTCTAGTCATGAGGACCTGAGAACTGCTGAATTGAGCCAGATGAAAAGTCTATCTAACCTAGTAAGTAGATACTTATGGAAAAAATGTCTGGAGGCAGTCATGCTTACAGTGATTTTTCCATCATGCTCTTCAGGCCTTCAGTGACTGGGACACTCTTTTGTTTAACAGTTACTGCTGACCTACTGAAAAGAACTGCTGAATCAATGAAGTCATGATTTTTCTGATCCATGTACAATTTGTGCCTCACAATATCTAATGAAAGTAAGTTTAGTTTATTATTACAAACAAACAAACAAACAAAAAAAGCCTTCCAATATTTATATTGTGAAAACTAATGAATAACTATTACCAGGTCACCTTTGAATAAAGTTCATTACTTAATACATCACTCTCATATTCTTCTCTAGGTATTTTTCTAATTCTATTATAATCTTTTTGATAATCAAATTACTAAAGCTCTGTATAGTATTCATAATGTGTTTGTGGCCTGAGTGTTTACAGGACAGATTTTTCATGTTTTTCTCTGCTAATTTTTAAATAAATCCTAGGTATGTTTGTTCCTTTAAGCACCAGATATTTTCACATTTCTTTCCTGGTAATACTAACACCCCATATATATACATATATGTGTATTTTCTCATCCCTTCTTGATGTGCATTGCACTTAATGACACTGAATAGCCTCTGGCATTTTATCACCCATTTGGTATTGAACCACCTCCAAAGCTTTTCATAGCCAGCCCTAGATTTGCTCAGCCTAATAGTTTTGTGTCATCTGTTATTTTTTTCTTTGACTTATTATGTGTGGCTTTTTCCACATTGTTTATGAATATATTGAAGGCCCACATCTGTCAGCTGAGCCTAAGTCAGTGAATCCTGAGAAAGAATACAAGCCATAAAAAATACAACCTTTAAAATTAATTCAGCAGTTTTTTCTTCTTACTAAAATGAATTTTACTCTTTAAGTTTTATTATTTATTTAGTACATAAGTAAATGTATTTTTAATTTGTTTTCACAATGCAGTTCTGCTTTTCAAAGCACTTATAGGATAATGGAAATAGAAGACAACAGAAATTCACTGCTTTCTGGTAACTTAAATATCACACATGTTGACATTTATGTCTAACATTTTTATTTCATATTTCACTATATGGGATTCTGGCACATACTGACAATTGAGGGTGATTGTCAGGAAAGAACTATATAAAAGAAACTGTTCTTTCTATTTTTTAATGTTAGCATATAAAGGTTGTCTTTGGCTGTCTACAATCTCCTATTGGCTTAATCCACTATACTTACTTATTAAGCTATGAATACCTGCAAATCCTTTAAAGGATTAACTGTATCTGCCTGCTAAGCTTTCCAAGGCAGTTAAAAATAACTGCAGGCTGATTCTACTGACACACTAAAAATTGGACCTGCTCTACATTTTGTGTTGTATTTGCTGCTGCTTTGACAGATGTGATACAGTCTGGAGGTACTTAAACCTTTTATGAAGTTGGGTTGACCAAGTGCTCTCAATACCCCAGTTCTGACTAGCAGCTGTTTTCCCTTACAGCCCATAGAGGATCAGCATTTGCTTTGTCTCCTGAAAAATGCCAGTGACCAAGAACATACAAGGTGGAAAAAGAAATTCAGCTTAATATCAATTCATGAAATAAAGGTGTCCTTCTCAGAAGAAAAGGGTTTGATTTATACAAGTGGTCTGCAGTGCAGTCTTTCCTGTTTGATATGTTTCTAGCTGTACTGATTGACTTCAGAAAATGTGCCTCTTTTCCACATTTACAAAAGTGTTATATTCTAATACAATGATGGATGCTGGATCCTGCTAGGTATTGTTAGCAAAGCAGTCAAACATACGAGATTCATCACAGTGGAAGCCTTACAGGGAATGCACAGTTTGTCTTGGTGGTCTTGGAGAGTGCACGAGACAGCAGCACATTAAAATGTGCACTGACTACCTCTGCTCCTGCTGGCTGTCAAGGAAGAAGAGTTGAACTTCACCACCTTCCTTGATCAAGGAAGTTAAATAATGCAATATATAAAATGAAACTTTGAGACTAGGCTTTTCACTTTCTGTTGTCTTTTCCCGGATATTGTCTCTCAGAAGTCTTGTACTGGTACAACAGAAATTTCTGACTGCAAAAGGATACCATAAACACTGGTGTTTTCTTGCTGTCAAAGGACAGAATGGGACAGTGATTCTGTGCCACAGGGATTCCTACCTTCATTAACAGATTGTTTAGGTTCCTGCAGAAAAAAAGCAGAAGTGCACATAACAGCTGAAACTGGTTCTCACACTGATACAAGCTGAAGGAATGTAACATGGCCTAAAGCAAGTGATGGGCATCAGGCTAATTAATACTTAGCTGAGTGCATGAAACCTGCATTTGTTTAAAGCTGAAGGGAGAATATTGAAAACCAAATTCAGTGAGAGGTAGGTACTCACAAGGGACAACTCTGTCAGCATTCCTTATAGCAAACTCCTGACTGTAAAACAATATATGAATATTGAGTAATATGACTTGGGTTGGGGCTTGCCAGCCACCCTGTCGGTGTAACGCGCTGACACAAGTGCAGAAGGAGGAGTGTTGGATCCATCAGTGTGGATTCACCTTGCAATCCCCAAAAACATAGCTGTTAGAATTCTTTAGCTTAGCTAGTCCAAGAGCTAAGTTGCTGATTTATTACTTAATTATTATGCTATTTGGCAGTAGGAGGGCTGTAGATTTTCCCGCTCTTCTGAATACGTAAGCAAACCACACAACCCAAACTGCAGGTTCTAGCTCAGACACAATAAGCAATATAACTCCATTAAGATTACTATGTGCTATTTTATATCTAAAATATGGATTAAAAATTGAGCTGAGACAACTTATACAGAGCTCTATCAGGAAATCGCATTATGCTTTTACTGTTTCTAGCTAGGGGAAGTCAATACAAACTTGGGAGAGTTACATTTTAACCCCATGTTCCAGCCAATGTCTGCCTGCCTGTGGCCCTGGTCTGCCTGAGGAAGTGCCATGGGTAAGCAGATACATTGCTTGTGATACTTCAGTGTCTCTTAGAACTAATTGCAGCACCCTGTATTGCACTACTCAAGCAACAGATGACACAGACAGACCAGGTAGATTGCATGGTTCTATTTATTTCAACACTAGTTTTTCTAATTGGGCATATATTCCTTAATGTTTGGTTTTATCTGAACTTCACCACAAACTGTCAAGTTAAATTTTACTCTACATGTATTTTTGGAGGGAGAAAATGGACTTGTACAAAATGCATTTCCTAACATAAGCTATTTAGTATTTTGTTGTGAAGAGAAAGTAGCATTCTTAGTTTTAAAAGAGAAATCTTGTGGAAACCAAGCTTGTCAATTTTTTTGCCAGAAACTTGCTGGTTGCCTGCCAGCTCTCTCCCCATCCACTTGGCAGGTGGCCCAGCCTTCCAAGAGCTGCAGCTGCCCCTGCGTCAGGGCTGGCAGTGCTTGCAGGGCTGCAGGTCCCTGCGCAGGTGTCCAGATGGACTCCCTCCCAAAGGGCCCCTGCCACCCTGGGGTGACGTGCTGTGCCTCCTGCCTCCTGGCAGGGCTGCGAGCTAAGGAACTTCCAGGCCTGGAAATGTTTTATCTTGTGCCAGCTTTTAGGAGTTCTTTAAGGAATTGCTTCGTAAGTGGACATCCGATTTCTGTCATTAAGGAAGGCCTTGTGCCTGAAAACAGGGATGGATGCCTTTAACACATCACTTTGTAGCAGTCTTGCTTCTGAGGAAGGTTCACGGAGAAATGACAGAAAACGCAACAGCATGTCTAGAGGAATGTTACTTTTTAAGTTGAATTTTGGCTGCTGATATTAGCATTAGCAGAAACTGCAGTTACCATTGCATCCTGCTGATATTAGCATTAGGTTGAGGTTTTGTGCTTTCCTTTTATATTAACAGACATTTCCCTCCCTAATAGTATCTAATCTTATTTGAGATTCAATCAGACATCAGCAATGTCTTGTAGGCTCACATGCAATTTTTTTTAATCAGGGCATTTATACAAGACAACAAGTCATGGTAGGTGATACAACCTTGGTATTAATAATGTATGTGAAAGAACTGTAAGAATGATTAGAAGTTGATAAGCTTTATGTTGGTGTGTACATGGTTGTTGACCTTAGTATTTTTTTATCCTATCTTTTTAGGGCTGATAAAAGTACAGTGTAAGAGCATGGGGCATTCTGGGGTGTGTAACTCTTTGTATAAAAGTAAGTGCCAACTCAGGTTAATAAATAATAAAGTGCATAACGCCATTTTTCTTCCTTTTCCTGATTATTCTTTAATATTTTGCTGCATTTTGAATAGCTTGCTAGAAGACTTATCTTTCCTAATGGAGCTGTCCTCCAAAAATAAATCAATTCCACAATAATAGGCAGAGTTGGAGAAGAACTGTTTTTTCCAATCTCCAGTTTGTAGATTGCTACTAGATGCCATGTAAATAAATAAATCAACCTCAACTTTATTGAAGCTAAATAATGATATCGAAAGACACATGTGGATGTAATGAAGGAACTATGATACACCAAGTTTATAGACTGTTGTCTGGAGATGATACCTTTTTTATGACTGCCCTCAAGGAAATGTAATGAAGAGTTTTTAATTAGCATAATACAGTAGAGCATAAGAAAATCTTGTAATTAATTTGGCAAATAGAAACAGTGATACAATAGAAGATGACATTCTAATAAAACTTCTCCAACTTAGGTGCTTTTTCAGCAAATTTGCTTCATGATTTTAGTTCTGATCTTGCTGTACTAAAGGCAGTAAATCCATTCCTGAAGTTCCTAGTTGGGTAAAGTAATAGTTTCAGAGTCTAGGTGGATATTATTTTGGTTTATACAATGTTAGCTCACAGTGCAAGAAGTGAAGGACTAAACACTGCCTTATTTAAGGAACCAATGGCCTGTCAAAATCAGTACAAGTAGTACAATCAGTACAAAATCAGTGTAGTGCTTCAGTTGGAAGCACTATAAGTTTACAAAAAGAATTAAAATATTCCTCTCCTGCTTCTCAACTAGTACAATATGTTGGACTGGAGGTTAGCCTTGTGTATTTTTCACATGCTTCCAAATAGCTGCCCAAAATTAAACGAAGCTCAATTGATTTGCCCATGTGCTACTGCAGCTTTATATGTATTGAAAGCACTGGGTGTCTGTTAGTAATAAAATTAGAATGAAATAGAAATAAATCATGCACGCTGTTTCTTGCTGACACGATGACAAATAGTTTCTCTTTGATTTTATTATTCTCTTCAACTGGCCAATATAAAAATTTTGCCAACATGTTTTACACAACACTTACATATTACCAGGAACTGCCTAACTCCATTTCTGCTTACAAACTTAATAACAACATGCTTACATAAAGTAGACTATGATGGTCACATCTTCAGCTACATCCTGGCATAGCTCCAATGGCCTAGCTGTTGACTTCATGAGGATTTGGATACAAACTTAAAGTTAAGCCCATGCTTAACTGCTTTGTCAATCTGTCTCTCTCTCTTTCCTCCTGCTGTTACTATCACATAACATCTATGAAATTTAGCTTATGCTGACATATGAATGTTCAGGTATTTCTATGCACTCTTTGTACACAAAGCTGTGTTTGATTTACTCTTGTTTCAAGCCTGAAGAAAAGACTGCATCCACTGTGACTTCCAGAGTGGTCTGAGCGTGTGTGTGTGTTTATCTGTTCTCTAAAGCCACACGTGGGTCTCTCATCCAACCAAAATTTCTGTAAGAAGGGAGACTGCATTCCAGAATAAAACCTTCTCTGGGATTCTGTGCCAAAACTCATGCTTTTTGTAGCAGTTGTAAATTAAGTCCTCTTCTTTTTTGGTTTTTGATTTAAATAATTTAGAGGTATCAATAACTTGATAAACATTTTTTTTCATTGTATTTTAAAACATTTACAGCAAAATACTACATCACTAATAGTAGCAAAGGTTTAAAAAGTGAGTTGTTTAACTACTATTATATATCTCACATACAAAACAAAATTTATTACACCAATGAAGGTATAATAAAATTATGACTGTAGGCAGTGGCTTTCATGAAGAGTGTAAGTTTTTCAAATACTTAATAAACTGAGAGATTTTACCAGAAATGTAACCTGTGTTTGTGTGATTTATGTGCATTCTTCCCCAGAATAGCATTCAACTATCATAAGGTTAAGGTGGGCATTTATACAAGACAACATTAATGAAAGTGATATTTGACTATCTAGAGACCTGTGGGTGTATTTAAACAAAAGGTTTTAAAACTGCTTTAATTATTGTGATAAATCAGAGCTAAGTGACAATATTGTCATAAATTAGAGGGAAAAATATTTTAAGCGCACATTTCCTTTAATTTTTTCTCCTAAAAAGTTGGAAGGCATTTCTGTGTATCTGTTCATAGCTTAGTGTGTGCTAGATGTACTGTTGTTTCCCCTGGCATATGTGTTCTGTAAGGCAAGGGACAACAGAATCAAGAAATAAACATCTGACCATGTCACAAATCCAATTAACTCTGACAAGCGCTAGTAAAGTCAAGTGAATAACAAAGCACTGCTGTCTGGAAGCAGCTTTGCAGACAGTAGGACACCAGCTGGACGAAGGAAAAGTACTTCAGGCAGCTGAATTTTCTGCCTCTACTAAGACCATCTTATACCCCGGTGAGGTCACAGTGCTGTAGCATTTTCAAGTGTCAGATCTCATCTCTTCACTGTTTCTAAGCGGCAGGGAGGAGGAGGAGGGAAGCATTCCCCTCACAGAATGTAAAATATGTGCTAATGTCATGGCAAGGTAATGCAGCAAAGCAGAAACTGCAGTTACCATTGCACAGCCTCTCCTCAGCCGCCACCACAGCGTTGGGTTATGATAGAAACATCCAAGAGATTTCAGTGCAACAATCCTCAGGCAGAAATCGTGGTGGTTTTCTAATCCCAAGGCCTGTGCATATTCAAAGTAGCTCTCCATTTTCTAGCTTTCAACACATGTAGCCACCCTATTGTCCCATTGAACAGAACTGAATGATTAAATGAGTGTTTCAGCAGTCTGCTGCGCTCATCCATGCTTGAGACTCAGAAATGTGGGGGAATTTCTCATCAGGAGTATCACTCTAGAGACATTCCTTTGGCAAAGTTATTTTGGATTTATCTTGAGAGGAGAATGCACTCCCTGCCTGTCTGACTGGAAATAGAAATTCTTCACAGCGTGTTGCCAGATAGAAAGGAAATACGTGCTCTGTTTGCTTTATCTGTGTAACCCAAACAACACAATGTTACCCTTGCAATCTTTTCTTGTTCTAACCCATTTCCCTGCCATGCAGTATCCTTAAGTAAAAGGCTTTGCATTTACACTGTTGTAAGAGAAGGAATCTTCTATTACGTAGACAATACTTCTGTTACTGAGACAATACTCAGTAGTTTTACTGTTAATTGTCAACATTTTTGCAGCTCCTAATCACCTACTTTTCTAGTACCTGGAAGAGTTAAATATGTATTTTGTCAGCTTTAACATGGGTTATAAAACTGAAACAAACAGATATCCTCAACTTTGGGGTGGAGGAAGGAATATTTCTTAGGAAACAACATGAGAATTGGGGTTAGCCCATAACTAACAGCTAGTTTGCAGCTGAAATTTCCCAGTGCTTTTCTAATATTTCTATTTAATTGAAACTAAAATTATATTAACTTCAGCAAAAGTTTCCAAAGGGAAATTTCTTTGGTTCAGAATGGGATTTCTGGGTTCTAGAAACCAGAAACAAATATACACAATGACTCAGTGGTTAGGTTATTAAATTACTAGATTCAGAGCAGGAAATGGAAACTGTTTCCCCTCTTCTAATTCTACATGTTGCTATGCACTACATCTTTTGAATCTTTCTCCCGCTGCAACTTAAAGAAATATTTGTTAATATTAACATGGTCCCAATTTTCCTGATGCTGGGAGTTTAAGACGGGGTGTGATGGGTAAATTGAAGTGTCAGGATGGTCTCTGAAATCACAAAAGGAGCAAGGAAAGAATAAAAATATGCAGAATTGGTTCTACGGAAAATTAAAGATTAAACATGTCATCATGCTTGTACGTTTTTCTAACTGCATTGACGCTTGATCTTCTTGCTACAGCTTTGGACACAAATAGAATTTAGCAAATGGAGATATGCCGTAGAAGCAGCAAAGGCATATGCTGACATACGATTACCATATGTCAGTCCGCAGTGATTCTCGAGCTCCTGAGACATGTTTTGTTCTTTAAATAGTTTTCCATCTTTTTAACATTTTGGAGCACATTGACTATTTTCATTATGCTTTTCTTCTCCTTCCTTTGAAGCCACATGCATTTACAACTGACTTAGATTAGGCAGGAAGGACAGACAGAAAGAAGCTAAAATAGCTTTCAGAAATTACTACTACAGTCGAATATATTTGGAACTTCAAGAGTCAACGTGAACTACTGAAATAAAGTCTACATTAATCTTTATAAATGAAGAAAACATGTGGGTTAGGATTTTTGTTCTGCATTCGTCCAGGATCACATGAAGTATTTTCTTCCTGGGATGTAACACGGCAAGTTAAAATTTAATTAAAAAAACAAAAAAATCCCCTTTGTATTTAATTATGTATCATAAAAACCTAAGGTTTTGATTTGAACTGGAGACTGAGTCAGAACCTTGCAGACACACAGAAAATAGTGAGCTGCAAACAGGGTATTTCCTGTTGCCTTTCACAACAAACAAACAACCAAACAAAAAAGGGATTGCTCTGTATGACCTGCAGATGTGCACCATGAAGGCATTTAGTTGCAAGTTTTACAGAGGCCTACAATTTTAAGCAAAAAACCCCTCCTCCTATTTCTTAAAAAAACAATTCCATCACTATAGACTTAACTTCTTTCAACAAATTGTCCTGCACTAGAGTGAAAAACAGGATATGAAACAAGTAAAGTTTTAGAGGAAAAATACTTCAAATTTACTCAAATGCCTGTGAGAGCTTAAAAAATAAGGAAGAATAATGAGAACATACATGAAAATTCTACTGCACACTGTTAAGGAAGAAAAACTGTACTGAATACATTTTTTGGCTTTTGCAACATCTCATATAGGCTTTATCAGCAAAATTAATTTGTTTTTTTAGTGAAAAAAATTGCTTTATACTTCTCAAGAGAGAAATAGTCTATTTCTGAATGTCTAGAGAAATGCTGAGAACAATAACTACAACAAATGTCATTAGTAAGAATGTACTTTTTCAGTGCCTGGAGACATATCATAATTTCCCAATAAGCTCTAGCTCCTAGCTGTTGCAAACCAAAGACATCCAGTATTAGGCTTTCCTACTAAGTGTGCATATCAGCTTGGGCCAGCACAGGAAGAATTCTTAAGCCTGGGCTGAAAGAATCAATGTTTCCTCAAAGCCTCTGATTCAACACAGGTACATTTGTTTTCTAGTTCTGTGTCTTAAAAAGGGTCAAAGCTCTGCAATGCTGCAGGGCATAAAGTAGTGCTTGGCCCATTGGACATAAACACATATGTCATGCAGACATCTGCCTGCTAGGAATAAATCAATTCCTGCTTGCACTAAAGGGCACTGATGTAATCACAGAATGTTTTAGAGACCTTTTACTCCTAACTGGGTAACACTGGAAATTTTGCCCCTCTGCATGTTATGGATTGGATCTTCACATCCTTTTGTTGAAATAAAGGGACTCCTGTCAATTTCAGAGTTGAACTGGAAACCAAAGTTCTGTAAAATTTGTGCTGGTCTTCTCTACAGCAAAGTAAACAACCAAAAATATATGGTGATGTGTGAATAGTTCTCCTCCCACAACCTCTTTGTTTGCCAGAGTAATTGTAATTGGGTGGGCAGATTTCTTCTGGATGACACCAGAAGAGAAAAATGAAGATTTTACAAAACCGTATTGTGTTTCTTATCCTAGAAAAGACTTACATGGCACAATTTGGATCGTCTCTGGACTTAAACCCATTACCACAAAAAGATAATGATGTTATCGTGAAAGCCAAATGGAGGGACTACACATAATACCATACACAAGGAAAATCAGAGATCTTGAATGAGCAAAAAGGAGGTACATGATGGAGTTATTTACCAGATACGATAATGTGAAGAAAAGCAGAGCACCTTTTCTCAAAAGGGAATTACAGAAATTTATTGAAGATATTGTGGCATCATTCCTCTAAATCCCTTATGCTCCACAGTTCTCTGTTTCTCAGTGGTACCCCCTTGCTCTCAGAAGTTTTGCACCCACTTGTTCTCTTTCCACATCCCAACATCCTGTCTGTCTAAGCTTGTCTCCTAGGCTCAGCATCTCTATCTGACTGTGAGCAAAGCTGTCACAGTGATAAACACTGTCAGAAAGATATCCAGTCTCTTTTTTTTTTTTTTTTTTTTTTTTGGTATGTGAAAGCAAGGGGTGAGAAGGGTGTGCTCAAGGTGTTTTCCTGGCTCTGCTACAGTGCCTGGAGGGCAAAGGCTATTCCTCCTCCCCTGTGCCAGGAAGCAATCCATGTTCCAGCACCGGAGTGAAGAGCAGGATATGAAACAAGTGAAACAGTGTCACTCAGAAGCTGGAGGAGTGAGAAAAGAGGGCTTCCTTCTGCCTGTGAAGTTTTCATGTATGTAGTGGAGACTGGTGTGAAACATATATACACCAGACAGGTGAAAGGGGAACTTGGTGCTTCTTAGAGGGCCTGTGGTCAAGGAAGCTTTGTGAGAGCTTTCTTTCAGGGAGTTTCAAAATAATGATGATGTGCAGTACTGGGCCAATTCCCACCAGATGCAAAATAACTTCTGTGTGAGAATATACTGGAGCTGAGAGGAACATCAGTCCCTGCAGCTTACAGCTGTCAATCTGCTCCTGCTGCTCTGAATGACTTGCTAAAGTAAGCACAGCCACTGCTGGTTTATTCACTAAGCCCAGACAGAACAAATACATGCGATGCACTCTAATTTTCCAGGAAAATATATTCCATAACACTCTGAAAGTAAAAATACTGTATTTAAATTAGATTCACAGCAGTATGTTTTATTGACTTTGAGAGACAGGTTCAGAAAAAGAGGATTACCAAACTGAGACTAATAGCTACATTCAACATACTTATGCTAGTTTACATTGTAAACAAGAACTCCACTGGCCCAGCAGAAAAGCACCTTGGGGTGTTGGTTGACAGCCAGCTGAACATGAGCCAGCAGTGTTCCCAGGTGGCCAAGAAGGTCAATGGCATCTTGGCCTGTAAAAGAAATAGTGTGGCTAGCAAGACCAGGCAGTGATTGTCCTTCTGTACTCAGCACCTCAGGTTCTGTCTTTAGTCTTCGGCCCCTCACTGCAAGAGAGACACTGAGGTGCTGGAGCATGTCCAGAGAAGGACAACAAAGCTGGTGAAGGGCCTGGAGCACAAGTCCTATGAGGAGCAGATGAAGAAGCTGAGGGTGTTTAGCCTGGAAAAGAGGAGGCTCAGAGGAGACCTTATCGCTCTCTACAACGACCTGAAAGGAGGCTGTAGGCAGGTGGGTGTAGCCAGGTGGAGGTCGGTCTCTTCTCCCAGGCAGCCAGGGACAGGGCGAGAGAAAATGGCCTCGAGCTGCACCATAGGAGGTTCAGGTTGGACATCAGGAAGAATTTTTTCACTGTGAAGCATTGGTACAACCTGTTGCTTCAGGTGCTGGAGTCAGCATCCCTGGAAGTGTTCAAGACTAAGTGCTATGGTTTAGTTGACATGGTGGTGTTTGGCCACAGGTTGATCTTGGAGGTCCTTTCCAACCTTAATGACTCTTAATGATCATTCCATATTTAAACATGCCTTGCTTTATTGTACAGTGCCATCTAGGGGGTAAAGGCTTTTAAACTGGAGTGGCAAAGGAGAAGGAGCTTTATTGATATCATAGAAAGCATTTCTTCTATTAAATTCTCTTTTGGAATATACTAGGCAAACAAAGTGCTGCTGAGATTTTCATACTGTGGAATCTGGCAAAAGAGTTGTAACTGTCACAGGTCCCTTTGGAGCTTTCCTCTCTTCCATAGACTGGCAGTGATTGGGGATGCCACAAATCCTGATTTTCTTCTCTGCTTAGCCAAGTCTTGCTGGTGTGGTCGATGGAGAGGTTATCTACATCTCATGACAGCTGTAAGGCTGGGTAGGAGATTGCAGTATTGCTGGGTTTGTGTCAGCAAGGACTTGAAACAGAACCTTGAAAAGTTTGGTTTTTGAGGTCAAAAGCAGAGAGAAAACCCTGGTCTACTTCTACTTAATCTAGTCTGCTAAAGGAAGGTAGTGTACAAGGCAGGAATGAGATGCTGAGACTACTCTGTCTGAGAGCAGATAGGTTTTATTCCTCCTGAAACTTCCCCCACTCCCCCTGAAATTACAAATTACAGTTGGCTCCTTTGGGCTTCTAACAATATAGCCTAGAAATGGGCAAAAGAAACCTAGAAAAACTGCCCATCTCTGTACCATGTTTATTTTCTTCAAAATGAGATTTGTTTTAAAAGCCTGAATTGTGATCATTTCTTTCTTAAAAAACCAAAATTCTAGGAGAGTAATATTTTATCAGTGGTTTTTGGTTTTCTTTTCCCCCACACACTTGTTTTATTCTCTCAAATGGTATTTGATTTTATTCTGTATCTTTCACAGCAGATGGCGTGCCTGCCTCCCTGAGACCAGAGATCCCAAGCAGAATGCAAATGATAAAGAAACTTGTGTAACATAGAAACAATGGTATAATATAAGAAACAATTATGCAAGAAACCTGCTCCTCTTTCCTTAGAGGAAAGTAGTGATGCTACCACAATATTTTTGATGGAAAAAATGTCAACATTTTTGATTGTACGACTGTGTGTTTGAACTGTAATACAGGGCAGGTCTCTTCCCTTCCTTCACTAACTGCCACACACATAAGCAATTGAGTATTAATAAGAAAAGATTTTGTGTTAAGTTCCTTTTAAAAATAATCCATACTGAAAAAAACCCAAAACAACGAAGGTCAGCTGACAAAAACTGCTTTGTCTGTCCCCTAGAAATGGAAAAAAAGAAATTATTTTGGAACTACAAGCCACAGACATGGCAAAATGATGACAGAAGTTATAACAAAGCTTGCTCTAAGTACCCCTCAGGTAAACAAGTCCTGTGGTAAAATCACAGCATTTTAGATAAAGCAAATTCTTAGTGCTGTCCTCTAGATGTCGTGATGTGGAAGAGGAGCAACTGCATACCAGGGCTGCCACACTTGAAACTAAATAGGTTTTGACATGATTGTTAAAGAAAAGCTACGGTAGGGCATGGCAAATTCACCCTGGTGCCCATCCTGATGTGACATGCTCTGGAGCGAGCAGGCTCCTGCTCAGGTACTGGCAATAAACACTGGACCAAGCCTGGGAGACAGGGACATGGACATCCACAGCAGGTACACATTGGCAAATCTGGCTTGGTCACTCAGCATAGATTTTTGGTGATGACATGAGAGAATATGCAGTTAACTCATGGACAAGAGCACAGTGCTCTTCCCTTTATATGTTTTATTTCTTACCAAAACAGCCTGTTTTTTACATATATATGCACATATAAATAAACAGAATAGCAACATGAACAAATAAATACACTGTTAAATATATACACATTAAGAGGACTCGCTATTTCACCTTTACTTGCAGATATTCCCAAATACATACAGGTCTTGTCCAACAGCTCTTTCTTACAAAAGAAAACACAACAAATTCAGAGACTTGGAATGAGATATATAAGAATAAGAATTGTGTGATTCTTTTATATATATGTGTCTAAAAGAAAGCCCGAAGATCAGAGTTGAGTGAAGATGAATTGGAGAAGCAGTGACAAATAGTATGTTATTAGACATAATTTGGAATATTCAATTACAAAACTTCAATTACAAAATAGAAAGAATCATCCTGCTCTTCAAATTCCTGAAATAATCCTGTTCCTTTTCAGAATCCTTCATGTTACAGGGCCTGTCTCATTGAAAGCTGTGATTTAAAGGTGTTCAGAGCTGGTGTGTATTAGAGTATGTTTCTCCCCAACTGTATCCCTGTGTTAAACCTCTCCTTACCCACAAACCTGACCTCTCTAAGGGGCCTGACAGCAGAGTTAGGGAGTACACTGTCACTGAAGGCTACTGCAAGAAGACTGCTAAGAAATCCTGCTTCCACTAAATCCCTTTAGCTGTTGACTTCCTCAAGGACAACTTTCCTCCTTAAACCTTTCTCTAATGTACAAGAGGCACGCTATAGGTGCAGTGTGCGTGAGACACTCTGGGCTGTCTTGACAAGTGTTGTCTACTGGCAACGAGGCAAAAACCACACAAGCTAAAATCTCTTAATCAGAACTGAGTGTATCTACAGTTGCTGTCACAAGGTGATGTTTAACAGGAATAAATGGGGAAGGAGTAGGGGGAGGGGGAAATCTTGGAAAATAATAGGAGAAAGTGTTCCCATATCAACAGACAACTGCTGACTATCACTGTGGAAGCAGTGTCTGACAGGAACCCCACAGTGACTCAGAAGAAGCACACAGTGCATGCCAATGATGGCCATTAAGGGTAACTGTCCCTGTGTTTCTGGAGCTTGACTCCAAGGGGAGGAGACACAGGGAGCCTTTTGGTGCTTTAAGGGGACACCTCTGGGGTGCCTTCTAACCTCACCTCACTTCCTGTTGTAAATATAACTATGAGGGTTCAAAAGAGAACCCCCTACCTGGCTCCTCTGCATTCATCCAGAGTCCATTCCCGAGAGGCAGAACTAGAAGTGGCCGCTGAGCATACCAAGATACATCGTAGCAGAGGTGAATGCTTAAATACTATGTATAACAGATCCAAGTAATCACAGAAACACAGAATCCATTAGCTTGGAAAAGCCCTCTGAGATCACCAAGTCGAACCTAGCCTATGACTGAACACAACGGTGTCAACCAGACCATGGCACTAAATGCCATGTCCAGTCTTTCTTTAAACACTTCTTGGGCAGCAATTCCATCACCTCCCTGAGCAATCCATTCTAATGCTTAATTGCTCTTTCCATGAAGAAATTCCTTTTGATGCCCAACCTGCCCTGGCACAGCTTGAGCTTGACCTGTCACAGGTTGTCCAGGAGAAGAGCCTGACCTCCACTTCACTACACCCTCCTTTCAGACAGTTGTAGAGAGTGATAAGGTCACCCCTGAGCCTCCTTTTCTCCAGCCTAAACAGCCCTGGCTCCCTTGGCTGCTCCTCGTTATCCTCTAGACCTTTCACCAGCTCCACTGACCTCCGCTGGGCTCACTCTAGCACCTTTATGTCCTTCCAGAATTGAGGGGCCTCAGCTGGACACAAACACTTAAGAATCTTTAATATTCATGACTATGCCAGTGCCATTTATCTCATGCCTGTTACTTTAATGAGAAATATAATAACGACCATTACAAAGGCTAATTGGTGTCTTCAGTCTGATGAGGGTTTTGTCTCCTGCCCAGGCTTTGGGTGTTCAGTGCCCAAACAGCCACTTGGGAAGGAATGCGGGATGCAGGCATCAAGGAATGTACACTGGCACTTACTGCCATTAATTAGCATAGTGAGAAGCACCTTAACAACACTTTAGATAGTCTGCCTGATAACCCACAGAAACCAGAGAATATATTGAACGGAAGCCTCCAGGTCACTGCTATTGCTCTGGAGGGGATCACAGAATGCGTCAGGTAGGAAGTGACCACAGTGGGCCAGCTGGTCCAACCTCCCTGCTCAAGCAAGACCATCCTAGACATTGCACAGGATTGCATCCAGGGGTTCTTGACTATCCTCGGTGACGGAGACTCCTCAGCCTCTCTGGACAATCTGTTCCAGTGCTCAGTCACCCACACAGTGAAGAAGTTCATGTTCATGTTCAGGTGAAACTTCCCATGGATGAGTTTCTGCCCGTTGCCTCTTGTCCCATCGCTTGGCACAACCGAGCAGAGCTTGACGCCATCCTCTTACCACCCCACTTTAGATATTTACATACATTGACGGGGAATGAGGCGGCACGCCTGAACGGGGCAGAAAGGACAAAACCCGTTCGAGCCAGCGGCCGGCAGCTGCCAGCGAGCTCCGTGCCGCGGGAGGAGCGGGCAGCGCCGTACCCCGACCCTCACACGCCAACATGGCGGCCCCGCCTCGCTCACCTCCGCCTCCCGCGCGCCGCGTCCTGGCGTCACATCCGCGGTGCCCCGGCAACGACCGGACGTGGCGGGCGCGCCGGGAACCCGGAAGCGGCGAGCGAATCGGGGCGGGCGGCGCAACCGGCGGGGCGGGCCCGGCGCGCGCAGGGCAGCGGCAAAGTAGTGCCGGGGGGCAGCGGCCGGTTGGTGGCGGCGGTCGGGCAGCGCCTGTGGCGCAGCGCGCGAGGGACTCTCGGCAACTAACGGTGTGCTCGGGCTGCGCGGTCCCGCACGGAGCTCCGGCCGAGGCGGAGATGGCGGCGGACAAGGCTGCGGGTGAGTGCGGGGGGGGGTGAGCGGCCGCGGCCCCGCCGTGCCCGCCCCGGGCCTGCGCCGCCCGGCGCGGAGGAACACGGGCCCCCGCGGGTGGCGGTGAGCGCCGGGAGAAGCGGCCGCCGGTGCCGCTGTGTGCCGTGTCCTTCCGCCGAGAAGGTAGTGCCCCGCTGTCCGGCGGGCGCGGGGCCGCTGGGAGGGGCCCCTGTGACACCTGCGGGTCACCGGCGGGGCCGGGTGCGTACGGGGCCCGCCGTGCCCTCCGCAAGCGGCGCTGAGCTGTTGCCCCCTCCTGGCCGGGAAAGGCTCGGCGGGGAGGGCCCTACGGACGTATTGGCGGGGGGCGGGCTGTGTGTGTGTGTGTGTGTGTGTGTGTGTGTGTGTGTGTGTCTCCGTGTCTCCCAGAGCTTAATTACCCCTGCAGAAGCCGAGCTTCTGGGTTAATTTGTTAAACTGGGGCATGCAGAAGGTACGAGGGAGGTTATAACTCTTGGTGGTGCTGCTTAATCGCTGGAGTTCAGTCTGATTCCCTCTTGGATGCTGCTTTGGTTTCAGGGGATGAGTGCGTCCTCACTGAACTCGGGCCCGAAAAGACACTGCAGAGACAAATCACCGAGACTAAAAATTAAGCTATGTTCTGGTAAACAGACAGAATAAATCTCAAGTACAGTTGTTGTGTAGCACCAATAAACTACTGCTCGTCCATCTCCCCATCATGCAAGAAGTCTTCTTGGCAGGAAAGGTCATTCCATCAGATGGCAACTCGTGGGGAGATGGAGACGAGGCTGATGTGGAGGAAATCCTTACTTACAGAATTGTATAAGTCTACATAAAAGAAGTGTAGGATATCCTGAGTTAGAAGGGACCGATAAAGATTAGCAAATTCCAATTCCTGGCCCTGCACAGGACATCTCTAAGAGTCACACAATGTGCCTGTGAATGTTTTTCAAACACTTCTTGAACTCTGTCAGTTCGGTGCTAAGAATCCATTCCAGTGCCCAAACACCTTCTGAATTAAGAACCTTTTCCTAATATCCAACCTCACTGACACAGTTTCGTGCCATTTCCTCGGGTCCTGTTTCTGGTCAGCTTTTTTTTTCTAGTTGTTTTTACATAGTGGGAGCATTATTTAAAATCACCATAAGCATTTTTGTCTCTGGATGCTAAATATGAAATGCCTCAGTATTTAGAAAAAATTACAGGGAAAATAAGTATACTATGCTGAGTGATATTTACTAAACTACCGTGTTTATTTGTAAGAACTATAAGTGACTGCTAAACTACAAGAAAAAAAAATTGGCATCGAGTTTTTTAATATCTTTTGTTGATGTTATTTGAAGTGTTGAAGGAACTTTTCAGTTTTACTTTCTTAAAAGTATGTGCCAAGTGAATCAAAGAGGTGAGCTATGGCAAGATATTCTACATGCTGCACTTGTACATAAAAGCAAGCTACAGGTAGCTTTCCACTGAGAAGTGTTTGCTTTTTATTGCACAGCACCAAAGAAGCCTATTATACTGATAGTGAAGGGCTTCATACAAAAATTAAAATTAGGTCTTGATGCCACATACTGTTATCTTGTAATGGCTGGACACTGGCTGGGCTTCATACCCTTCAAAATTCTTTTGGAGCAAGAGTCATGTGATAGATTCCTCCCCTTTCAAGAAAGAGATTATCCCTCTGCCTTTTGGAAATTAAAAGTATCTCCAGAGGTGCTCTGGTGTTCAGCAGCACAGTTCATGCAAAATGTAATTTGCAGGGTGTAGGAACAAGAGAGCTCAGGAACAGCAGTCCTTGGGGAAACAGAGAGCAGGTATGAGTGTTGCAGTCACTCTCAGGTGTCTTCAGGTATGTGTATGTGGGAGATGTGGCTTCTTGTTGCTTTTATGAAATTCTGGCAGCAAGCCCATGAGGAGAGCAATTTTCCTTTTCAGGTGCCAGTCTCGTACTTTTCCTTGCTCTCCTCTCACAGAGCCAGTTTTCCTGAAGTTCTGCTGTCCATCATGATGTGCCTTCTCCAGCAGGAGCAGCTTCCTGCTCGTACAAAGCAAACCAGCCTCTGTGACATGGTGTTGCTGCTGTTCAGCCCCAGGATCCATAGCTAGGAAGATAATTCCTGGCTTGATTCTTTGACTTCCGACTCAGTGCAGCAGCTTCCTCCAGATCAAAATCTGAGCAGTTGATTCTTATATCCTTTTGCCCCTCATCATGAGCCTACACAAGTTTTAGTTTAGAGTTAGTCTGTACTCATAAAGGTTGGACAAATGAAAAGTTAAGCAAACAGGTCCATATTTCAGTACAAATTACAGAGATAAATCAAGTTCTCTCACTTGTGGAGTAGGGAATCTGCATTGCTCTGGATATTTCATCTTATAATTGTGAAATTCTTATAATTTCTTATAATCTTATAATTGTGGCTGCTGTAGAGATGGGAGCATGTTGGAGGTGATTGGTGTGCCATGTGTTAGCAACACCAGGTGCTTCTGCAAGAATGCCAAAGGTCACAGGGGCCCAAGTGAGCAAGGCATGCTGTTTCTTTTGCCAGGGAACAAGTTTCATACCTGTTTCGCTTTCAAATGCTTCAAGGAACATGGAAGTAACAGTTTTATTTGCAAGCACTGGGATAGCCATTTGCAGCCGAGGGAACAGGAGCACTCCCTTCCCACCACCCCTGACACTTCATTGGAATTGGTGGGTTCTCTTCAGTACTTTGTGCCAGCCAGCTTTCAGGTGACTCCTCTTGGAGGGCTCTCTGATAGCAAAGATCAGCTGAAGCAGTAGATCCCAGTTTGAACAAGAATGGCAGTATCACATTAGACTAGAGTGGCTTTTAGGTCTTTAACCAGTTTCAAGTGTGTTTGGACAGGAGGGGTAGAGAGTAGCCAAAGTGGTTTGTTGTGCTTTTTTCAAAGGAAGGAGCTACCCTGTGAACCACATCAGCTGGATTTTAGTTTTTTCTTGATAAGCTTCCAGTTCAGGAAGGTTCACAAACCTGTTTTGTTTACTGTGTGGTAGTAGGTGCAGTTAATCAGATTACAGAGACAGATCTGATTTTGCTTAAAGTAGTCCCCAGTTTCATTTTTATGTTTTGGGGTTGTTTGTGTTTGTTTAATGTACCAACAAACTTAGAGGGACAGTGAAATTTGAAGACCTGTCCTGATTTTTCCTTAGGAATTACATCAACCAAGATATGTAAGTGTAGTTTTTATTGCAGACCGTAGACAAGTGTCTCTTGGTTTATCTGTCACTTCACTGAAGACATTTTACTTCAAGATTCAGACTTCCTTTGAGAGACTGGTCTTACAAACCTGCCTACAAAGGCAGTAATCAGTAATATACATGGTAGTTGACATGCTAAGTAAACCCATATGTGAGGAATCTGGTCAGACTGAGTGTTATCAGCTTCAAAAGCTTTAGAGTCTCAAGGCTGTGCACTGTGGTTACCTCTGCCAGCACAATCTGACAGGCATGCTGAGCAAGTATAGCAGATAACGCCACTGTTAGCGTGAAAGTTTGGGAGAAGATGCACTTTCTTATTTGCTGCTGTTCTAGAGAACCTTGGAGGGTGAAAGCTTTCAGTTCATCTGTGTAATCACAAGGTTTAGAGCTGGAATCAGATCTATGCTATATTTAGGTTGAAGCAGAGGTACTTCCTGTTCCTTTCCTCTTTCACCGTGGAAAGGTTTTGACACATCAAGAATGTTCTGAGGTTTTTTGTAGTTTAAATTTCTCTTTTGCCTTTCCTTTTGGAGGACAAGGCAGTGCAAGTGATGTTGATCAATGCATTATGCAGTCAGATTTCATAGCAGGTGTGGCCCCTTGAGGATCCATCTCTCCAGAGTACTGAAATTGCTGAAATCCTGAATTTTGTCCAAATGACAGTGGGTTACTTCTGCCAGTGTAAGATTTGTTGAGATTATTTTAAAATAATTACTTTGTTGACATCTTAATGCAGGATGAAAGTCCCGACCAAATATTTACAAACCTTGTTCAAATGCAGGGGGCAATAGTGTTAGTGCAGGCGGACGGACTCTCACTCTTTCCCAGCAACAGGCACAAACTTAATAGATTACTGTTTTCCTCTTGCTGAGGATATTATCTGATGAATCTTGAGGTTTGGCCGCCCCTTGCAATTGTCATTTGTCCTGTATTCGTAGATTTTCATGGTCAGTAGTAGAAGATCCAGATATACTGGTGATGACAGGGAATGGATTTTGCTGAGGAGCTCACAGCTACGTGTTTTCATTTGTTCAAAGCGAAAACAAAATTAGTGGAGTTTGCATTTTATCTCTGAATTATAGGGAAGAGAAAGCAGACACTGAGCCTTATAAAGCCTACATGGTCTATAAAGATAGCAAAACGTGTTAGAGCACATCTTCCACTGTGAAATTCAGTAAATAGTTTTCTGCAAAAGCCATTGCTGGTTTATAAAAGTCTTTGTTTCAAAAACATGAAAGGATTTTTGTATGTTCTAGCACATTAATTAATGCTCCTAGAAATACTCTCCAGTGTGGTGGTTGTGTGTTTGTTTTATTTTTTCTCAGTAGTATGTGTTCAGCACAAGGAACGGCTTAGTGGGTTGGTGATTTTTTTTCCAGCTTCTTTGACATGGAATGTCTGTACTGTGCTTTTTAATGCAACTTCACTGGACTCTTAATTACATGATAACAAAAAGATTTAGTAAACTTCTTTTCTGAAAAATATGCTCAATAGTGACTGAAACATAAATTGTTAGGAATTCAATGTAAAAAATTGAAGGCAATCAAAACCTTGTTACATTGCTATATATAAATGCATAAAGGGGCCACCATCATAGTTGCTACATGTTGTTTTTGTTGTAATCTGGAAAAGGGTATAATAGAACTGGAGAAGATTCTGGCAAAAAATGTGAGGAAGATGAAGAATAAACTGCTCCTGCTCAGGTGGGAAGAGAGGTTATTCAAAGGAACATCTATAATATTTAGAGTGAGGCTGAAAAAGTGAACAGGCAGCATGTGTTTGTCCATGTGCAGTATAATCACCAGATGGCATTTGATGGAGTATATTGAAGAATACAAAAGTATAGAGAGTTTTTTTAAAAAATATATTGGATCTGTCAATGATTATTAACAGTGATGGTTCAAGTGCATTCTCTTATTTGGGGAGAACTCTTCCAAAGCAGGGAGCTCTGGGGAAGTTCCAGTGTTTACTCTGGTTTTTGTTGCACCATAGAGTATCTCTTGCTTGCTGTTTAGGAAGCATTTTACAGGATTTTGTGTGGGTTTTCATCTAGCCCACTGTGGTACATATTTCATGATGCACGGCCTTCACTGCTGACTTTTGAGCAAAATAAGACAATCCTAGTGTATGGTTGTAGCTTTAAAGAGAAATCTAAAATGTATGGGTTGTCAGTTAACTTGCAGCACATTGGTTATTCGTTGAGCACCATAATTTACATTTTATGGAGAGGAATTCACTAGGAGTAGAGAATAATTTGACATATTGTAGTAGGAGATGTAACTTGGGATATAGATAGTGTAGTAGGGATACTGCTACAGTTATCTGGAAAATTACTTGTATGGGCGGGGGACCTTGAGAACTGGAAGAAACAAAGTTTTTAAGCTGCACAGCTGTCATTGCACTTGCAAGCTTTGTTGTAATCTTCTGTCCACTTTACAGATCAAGGTACTGAAAAGCATGAAGGAGCAGGTACTTCTGGGATTACTGATCAGGAAAAGGAATTGTCAAGCAGTGCATTACAAGCTTTTCAGGTAAGACAAAGTCAAACTCTGAGACTTCTAAGTTACCACATTACTGCTAAATGGGCTTGTGTAATTGTTTTCCCTGTTTTCTTAATACAGTTGCAAATGCATTAAGAGAATGTTAAGCAGTGCTAGTTGTGTTATAAAGACAGCGCATGCATTTTCTATCTGCTGTGGAGAAGACTGAGCAGGATACTTGAACAAGAGGACTTTTAAACTTGATTCTCAAAACTTAGTAACCTTAAAGCTATATGATGAATTACTTAGAAGAAGCAGGCTTCTCTTCTGCATCAGCATTGGAAATGCATGTTCTTTTGGAAGAATTAATCACACCAAGCTAAAAATGGTGTGTTAGTCTTTAAAGGAACCTCATGTATTTAAAAACAGCAATCAAAGAAACACTTTTGTGTTACAGCATCATGCTATATTCTTCCACAAAAAGTGTCGTGTAATGCCCCGTCACTTTGCATTAAAACGTATTTCTGAATGTGTAACACCTACAGTCAGTATCTACTACTTGTTTTGTGTTTTCTTGGAAGATTCTTTTTCTTCTGTGTTAAAGTTCAGGTACCAGGTCTTTCAGTTTCTTTCTTTATTTGTGTTGTCTTCTAATTTTATGTAGTTTGACAGGAAGTAAAATTGCTTTTCCTTTCAGTTGTATCTCTGTCTCTAAAATGCCTTCCTTTAAATTCAGTTTTCAATTTGTGAAATAGGTCAGGGAAGAATTTAAGTGTTGTCTTTTGAGATCCTTGCTTCAATGTTTCACTCATTACTTCTATGTTTCACTCATTTTGTTACATGAAGTACACTTAGTTGATTCTTAACACTGTGTTGGTCACTGATGTCTTCTTGAACTCTAGCTCACTCTTTTTCATTAACATTTTAATCAGTGGCATTTGATCCTGAGAACCAAAGACACATGAGAGGGTCATTTGTTTTTCACCTTGCCCACATATCTAAATGCCTAAAATATTTTTGATCTGCTAATGATTTCACCTTTACTTTCTTCCTGGTCCAGTGTGTCTGGTTTATCTCGTCAACTGTTTCTCGCTTTAAGAATTCTCTGAATTCATGGAGTGAGGTGGCAACAGATGTGAGCAGAATTAATTTGATGCTTTGTTTGCCAATTTCTTGCTCTTCAGTAGCTCCACATAGCATTGTGGACTGCCTGGCATGCTGCTTTACCATATTACATGTCCAGTATCAGTCTTGACAGAATTCCTATAAAATTTGGTATTGGATTCTAGATCATATCTATTAGAGTGGCATAAAGGACTATTAGCTGATGAAAACATCACAAAATAAGCTGAGCATTTAAAGGTTCAAGGTTTGTCGTCCAGCCGTGTTGCAGTGGTCTGAAAGCTCCTACTGAAGAGAAGGTCCAAGTGTGAGCATGGGAAGAGAATCACTGGGAGATGAGTTGTCTCAATTAAAGAGCATGTCAACAGCTGAGTTGCAAGTTCCTGTGTTTGTGCACATGGTCAGAAGGCAATCCATGCTGTTGGTGCTTAGAGTTGTGAAAATGTGTCCATCTCCTGCTACATCTCTCTATGTTGTACCTGGGAGACCAAAGGAACTGGAATGGTTCTGTGGAAAGGAGCTGCAGAATGGCAACTTTCTTGGGAAGAGCAGAGGGGACCCCAGAGCTCTTCTCTGTTGTATTCTGCCCTTAATAGGAAGTTACTCAGGAGTCTGGGAGGAGCAGCACCTGAAAAGGAAGAGTAAGTGGAGGGTGGTACTCAAGAGCTTCGCTTTTGGGTGTGAACCATTGACAGAGATGGAAATCTGTCTGACCACATAGGAAGTAACTGATATGGAGGAGGTGAATGTGATTATTCCTGTGTAGGAATTGAGCAGTTGAAAGTGAGGCATCATCTAGGCTTAATGTAGTTGAAAGAGTGAGTTCTCTTTCATTCCTTGATGCCACTGAAGTCCTCCTGTACCAACGCAGAAAAGACCAAAACTGAAAACAGGCAGAGGTGTGTGAATCCGAAGTCCTTGTTTATTCCTGTGGTCAAAGAAAGTGATTTTTCCATTAAATCACACATCAGTGGAGCATCATGCTTGGTTTCTAGTTTCTGTTTAGGCATGCCTAGGTGATTCAATACTTCATCCAATAGCTAAAGCTTGTAAAAATATTTTTTAAACCTGTTCTGGGAAAGTGACACTTTTTTTTTTCCAGTCTCTCTTGAGCTAACTTCTATAGATCAAATTGTAAATCACTAAATATTCAGATGAACTGAAGACTGAACATAAAGTATTGGGCTGGAACTTGTGTAACAACTGTAGCTGCTCACTGTTCATGAAATGGGGGAAGATAATGAAAATTGAGGAAACAGAGTCTTGAAACTTAATATAAGAGAAATGAGAATAACCATTTTCATGGAAACGTCTGTTAATAATAGTCAGCTACTTACTTTGTCCCTACCCCACCAAATTATTTTTGAAGTTTGGATATAGTTTCAATATTTAGACTTGCTTCTCACCCATATTAGTCTGCATAAATAATAAAGTATGTGTATAGACATTTAGTTCACTTGTATTGATAAAGGAAAGACTGTATCTTCTAATGCATGCTTCTGGTATGTGTGTAATTTACAGGCTGGAAACTATGATGCTTGTTTACAACACCTAAATACCCTTCAAGACATAAACAAGGATGACTACAAAATAACTTTGAATACTGCTGTTGCAGAGTTCTGTAAAAGTAATCAGACTACCACAGACAATTTGAGACAAACCCTTAACCAGCTGAAAAACCAGGTAATGCAACTGTATTGACATGGTACTTGATTTTGAGTACTGTTAATGGTGGTGGGATCTTTCAGTGATGTAGGAGTTAAACTTCTGTCCTTTGTCCCATAGATTTAATAAAATAAGAAAGTAATATTACTTTTAAACATCTGAGTCAGTTTAATCTTGTGTTTTTAACTATTGTTGAAATTGGTCTGAGATTATAACAATAGAAGGACCTGCTATGTTCTTTCAGTAGAAAGTTCCTTAACATGGAATAGTTTGTGAAATAATAAAGAAGTGAAAATATTACTTTACTACTCAGTTGACAGTTTTCTATTTCACTGTATGTTTTTTTGCTGTGTTAATGTGCAAAAACAGTGAAGTTTATTAGGTCTGTAAGTAATAATTTACCTTTAGAGAAATTCATATGTTTGGAGGGTTGTTTTTTTTTTTAAATACCTTGTACATTAAAATCATAGGTACTGAGAGTTTAATGAAATGAGTGGGGTTTTTTCAGGTTCACTCTGTTGTTGAAGAAATGGATGGTTTGGATGATGTTGAGAACAGTATGCTGTACTACAATCAAGCTGTAATCCTGTACCATCTGCGTCAGTATACTGAAGCTATATCTGTTGGGGAGAAGCTGTACCAGTTCATAGAGCCTTTTGGTATGTAGGCAGAAAGAAGAATCTTGTTCATTCAAGAGCTACAGAAAGACAATTCAGTCTTTTTCACTATCAGACAAGTGATTTGTAATTTGTCTAATGCGGATTTAAGAAAATAGATAGGGTTTGGAATAAAGAATTATTTTACTTGTATCAAGGACAACAAATGAATTTGGGGGAAGGTGCTTCAGAGAGCTTTAGCAGACAAGTGCTATGAAACTGAATGGACTTTTTTCAGCTTGAGAAGGTATTTATTTAAATAATATGTGCAAGCTAATGAAATCATTTTAAATCTAATGTTTTGAGTCATCATTTAACTTCACAGAGTCTGTTTTTCAGGGCACTCATTTTTAAATACCTTTATTAGGTCATACATAATTGTGTGTATATATATCTGAATACAAAATCTGCAACTTTTATGAGCTATGATAACTTGTGTAGTAGAGTTGCCATACTTGTATGAAATAATTTCATAATCCTTGTTAAATTTTACAAGTGAGAAGGCTGAAGGATATATGTGTGTGGGTCTCAGTAAATTAAGTAAATGCTACTGTGTTTGTGCTTCAATTCCTCCCGGTTTTCAATATGCATAATTGGGACTTACTTTGTGAAATCAGCTAAATAGAGATGTGTTTGTGCAGAATCTTTTTGAGTTCTGTGGGATTTTACATCTGCATATGGCTCTGTCTGTGTAGATGCTGCATCTTTGGTGCTGATCTGCTTAGATCAGTTCTCAGAACCTATGAACATGAAATACTTGTTAAGCTGTCTTTAGTCTGTGCTTTTATGCTGATGCCATTTGAATGAATGAGCTTTCTTTTCAGTGTATGTACTTAGCTGTGGGTTGGACATGGCTGCATTATTTTTTTCTTATGTAATATATATGTAATATATATTTTTCTTATGTAATATATATATGTAATATATTGATTTTTCTCATAATGTTGCATAGGAGCTTTATAGTATTTTTTTTTCCACCCATGTTTGGAGGGATTGGTATTAGAGCTGTAAAACAATTTTTTCTTCTTTGCTTTTCACAGAAGAGAAATTTGCCCAGGCTGTGTGCTTCTTGCTTGTAGACTTATACCTGTTAACTTACCAAGCTGAGAAAGCCTTGCATCTGCTCGCTGTTCTGGAAAAAATGATTTCACAGGGCAACAATAACAGCAAGAATGGAAAAAATGAGGTAAGCTTAAAATCATACAAATGCCGTTAAATCTTTATCAGAAGTATGCTTTAACTCAATCCAAAATTAGTATCTTAAATTACTTTTGAATAATAAAACTATGTTAGATCACCTGTTACTTTAGACAGCAGCTGAAATATGTTAGTAACTGAGTTAGTTGTGTACAGCAGCTGTTTATTCCCTCTCTCTCACCCTTTTCTCTTACTCCAGGGAGCTAAGATGTCTTTCCTCAGTCAGAGACTTGCATTGTAAAGACAGTTGTCTTCAGGGTCAAATATTATTTGTCTTTCCTTATGCCCATATGAGACCCTAAGTTTGAAAGTGAAGTCAGTATCAGAGGAACTGCAGTTGCATGGCATAGGATGGGAAATTAAGTATCTTTTTTTATGTAATATCTGGAAGTATGAGGCACACTTTCAAATGAAATCTTTCCATGTGTATTTTCAGTAGAATCAGTGGTGGCTTGGAAGTGAAGAGAGGGTATTTCAGTGTTTTCCTATTGATGGAATGTCACATTTAAGATAGACTATTTTCTCCTTAAGTATATAGTAATTCTACTGAAGGGAATATTAAAGAGGTACTCTGGAACGTGCATGTCATTCTTCTAGGCAAAAGAATTCTTCTTAACTGCAGAGCAACATAGAGAAACACTAATGTTAGTACAGAATTCAGCTCTTCATAGGCTGGTGTGGTTTGGGGATTTTGATTGTTAGGTTCTGGTGGGATGTGTATATTTTGATATTAAATACCCAAAACAGTATTATTATTAATTCTATTAAATGCTTATTTTTCTTCATGTGAGTTGAATCTGTCAACTGTATTTAAAAGGTGGCTAACAGTAATGCTTCCTTTTCTTGTTTGGCAGTCGGGTAATAATACCAATAAAGATTCCTCGAATCAAAAAACTGAAAGTGGAGCTTTAATAGAAGTTGCTAAATCTAAGATACATCAGGTAAGAGTCTGCATGTTTTTTATACGAGAACATTACTTCGAGCATTTTCTAAATCTGAGTGTCATCTCCTTCAAAGCTAGTTCAGCCCAGATTACGATGCTTTCTCTCTCCCTGTTGTAAAACAAAATGATGAATTTATCTAAGTCTTCCTTTTTATGGGATGCATGTACAGGAAAAACTGACCTGTAATATCCTGCCCACCACCATTTCAGTCCCTGTGTTTTATAATCATTCCTTTACATGGCAGTTCACTGCATTGAATTTGTCTGTTCAACCTCCAACAGGCTAAATAAGCTGAGGTTGTATTTCACTGTACTGCTCTGTTTAAAAATACGTGAAGAATCAGAGTGCTTCTCTATTAGCATTCACTTACTGGTGTTTTCAGTTTAGTAGGTAAATGTCTGGGATCGAGATGTTAGATTATTTTAATTAGTTTGTCATTTTAAGTGCTCATATCTGTGTTTAAATATAGAGCAAGTGTTGGCCATTGGACAAAATGTTCATCTGGTTACTGTAAATACAAATCCTATAAATGTGGTGTTTAAAATCTGAATAGAATTTGTTTTTTGTGAAGATTTTTTGAATAGCTTTTTCCTACCTATTATAAAGATGTATATAGATTATTCTGCAGTAAATACCTATATACAGTTTTTCTTGCAAACCCATGGAAATTATTGCATATTATTTAACAAACTTAATTTTTTAACAGTATAAGGTGAGAGCCTATATCCAAATGAAGTCATTAAAAGCATGCAAAAGAGAGATCAAGTCTGTTATGAATACAGCTGGTAATGTAAGTATTCTTAAGACTGTTGTTTTTCAAGTCTGGATGTGTTCTCTGTCTTAAAACTGAATTTGCTAATGTTCTTTACAAAAAAAGGTCTTATTGAGGGTGGATGTTTGAAGTAATTCTTTATGCAGCTGGGTTTGTAATCTCTTTGCAAATGTAATTAATGTAGAATTTTCTTATTTGTGCTGTTTTTAGTTGCTAAAAATACGCTTCGTGATGCCAGAATAACAGTGAAACACTATGTAATAAACAGGTTCAGCATTCTTTATAACTGAAATGAAGCAAGTTTTAGTTTACTATAGATGTTATGCATATTACAAATTTGATGTAATTGGTAGTTTAAACCCATTTATAAAAGATTAATTCTGGGATATGGGTCTTATATGGGGGGTTGTTTCTTTTTTCTGTTTGTTGACATTTTTTGGAGGCTTATGTCTTGCTGGAAAGCATGTTTAACAGAAAACCTTCTGGATCATGAGGTTTCTGTTGGCAGCCCAGGAAGATTACAGCCTATGAGGAACTCTGCAGGGAGAGAAGGGTGGAGAGGAGGGTATTAGAAGACAGGTTAGAGATCCTCTGCCCACAGCCATTTCCATGACAGTGTTCTCTAAAGTTCATGACAGTTCTTGAAAGTATTATGGCCTAAACCTGTTTATTTTTAAATGCTAGCAGAGGCAAGTTTGTGAAGTGATATAACACTAGCAGTAGAAATCATCAACCAAGAGATAACTATTGTTTTCTCCTTCACAGTCAGCTCCTTCTCTCTTTCTTAAGAGCAATTTTGAGTATTTGAGAGGCAATTACCGTAAAGCTGTCAAACTTTTAAACAGTGCCAACATTGCTGAGCATCCAGGCTTCATGAAAACAGGTAAAATAAAAACCCCTTCATCTTGCACGTACTTCAATGTCTAGTACAATAGGACTATTTGTCGATATAAGTTTTAAGGGTATTAATAGTTACTTAACAGTGTCAGCCCTGAAAGTCATGTGTTTTATATGCTGGACATGTTTCAGCTTTCTTCTTGTACTTTTTCACATAACACTGCAGTGATTTTCATTGAACATTCTTCTACAGAAGGCTGTGATTGTCCATCAAAATGGATTTATGAAGCTGTGTTATACTTGCAAGGCTCATATTTGAGTCTCTTAATCAAATGAAACAAAAGGCAACTTACTAGATCTAGAACTGAGGTCTCTCTGGCAGCTTTCATGCTTCAAGTTCTCTTTATGATTTAAAATTTTTTTGAAAACTTTACCATCACATAACTTCTTTGTGTTAGCTTTTTTGCACAGTATAATGTTCACTTAGTAGTCTTCCTAGATTATGACTAAAATAATGTCTGTTTAATTTGCTAGTGGTCTGGTTATTTGGATTTTTAGGGTGGGTGTTTTTTTCTTTTGCTTTATTATCCATGTTAACCCTGTAAAACTTTAGGCACCGGTAGATAAGTGAAAAGTTTAATTTTTTGTCCTTTATTATTTAGAAAGAACCTCTCACAGTGTTACCTGAACATATATTTAGGAAGAAGAGTGCATTTGCTGCTTGTATGGTTAGGTTGGCATAAATACATATGTATGTTATATCAGATATAACATCATCATTCATGGACATCTCACAGAAAAACATGTTTAATAGACTGCCATAATGTGGTGACTCATGAGAAAGTAGTTGAAGCATTAATTGTCTCAGCAACAACTTTGACTTTCTGAAAAAGGTCTTTTTATGTTTTGTCAGGTGAATGCTTAAGGTGTATGTTCTGGAACAATCTTGGCTGCATCCACTTTGCAATGGGAAAGCACAATTTAGGAATTTTTTACTTTAAAAAAGCCTTGCAAGAAAATGATAATGCATGTGCACAGCTGGGAACGGGCAGCTCAGATCCAGGTAAGAAAGACATTAAAACAGATGGTGGAAGAGGGGTTGGCAAATCTAGAAAATAGAGAACAGAAGGTTTGAGTAATTATCAGCAAAATTCCCCTTCCATCTCTTTGTGGAGGGCAGGGTAAGAGGGGTGAGAATTTTGATGATAAACTGATGTAAGAATATAGTTAGTTGCTGTTGCCAGAAATACGTGATAATGATTAAATATGTTCTTTATTTTTTCTTGATGTACCATGGTGCTGGGACAACTACTTCTCTTGTTTATAGATTTTGTTCATCAGTTAGGGAAGCATGACCAAAAAAAAAGGGTTTCTGACCTATTTTTGCATAGGTTATTTATAGTCCTGCTGACAATGTATAGAATCATCAGGGCATGAAGGATGCCTTCTCCATATTCTGGGTAACCAGGTCTTCTGTTTCCTTGTGGAGCGGGCTCACACTTTCCCTAGTCTTTCTTTTATCACCAACATACCTATAGAAGATTTTGTTGTTGTCCTTGATGTCCCTGGTCAGATTTTATCCTGTTAGGGCTTTAGCTTTCCGACCTGATCCCTGGTTACCCAGTTTCTCTGTTTTCCTCCCAGGTTACTGGTCCTTGCTTCCACCTTTTTTATTTTGTATTTGAGTTTGTCCAGGAGCTCCTTGTTCAGGAGGCCTCCTGGCATTTTTGCTTGACTTCTTTGTTGAGATGCATCACTCCTGAGCTTGAGAGAGGTGATCCTTGAATATTAATCAGCTTTCTTGGGCTCCTCTTCCATTCAGGGGTTTATCCCATGGTATTATATAAGAATCAATCAGACCCTGAAGATGTTGAAGTCTAGTCACCTGAAGTCCAGTGTAGTGAGCTTGCTGTGCATACTTCTCACTGTCCTAAGGATCTTTAACTCCACTATTTCACAGTCCCAACCAGCCCCTCCTTGTTAGTGAGAATGAGGTCCAGTATAGGACCTGTGCTCATTGGCTCCTTCAACATTTGGAGAAAGAAATGATCATAAACACATTCCAGAAATCTTCTGGATTGTTTATGCCCTTCTGTGTTGTCCCAGAGAACAGGACCAGGGCTTGTGAATGTGAGACCTATCCTATCTGACTATAGAGGGCCTCATCACACAGTCTTTATCATTTCATGATGAAATTACAATTGTTTTCATTTCTGGTTTTCTTTAAAATATACTCACTGTAGGGCATTTTATTGTTTTTTCTATTTCTCCCCTGGACCTAAGTGCAGCCTTAGGTATTAATGTGAAGAGAGAAAGCATTTTATGTTTGTTAACAGCAAAGTGGTTTTCTTCTCGAATCTGTATCCTCTGGAATGTGTGTGGATGTGCATTCTCACAAATCTGGGATTCACTATTATTGTATAACACTTAGCTTGTGGGATAAGGAACGTATGAAGTTAGCATTTAGTGTACTTCAATCTTTATTAAGAATACAATTAATTTCTCTTTGAAATCAGTTTTGGTATGAAAGAAATTTACAGAGGGAGGCTAGTGGATTTCAGCAATAAGAGAGGGAGTTTTGGTAGCTTTGGGGTGTTTCTCACAGCTTCCCTTTTCCTCTTAGTGTTGTGCTCTCTTGAGCTGCTCATCCAACATGATGTAATCCTTTTCTGCAGGTAAAAAATTTTCAGGGAGACCCATGTGTACACTACTGACTAACAAACGATACGAGTTGCTGTATAACTGTGGAATTCAGCTCTTGCATATTGGCAGGCCCTTAGCTGCCTTTGAATGCCTGATTGAGGCAGTCCAGGTTTATCACTCAAACCCTCGTCTGTGGCTGAGAATAGCAGAATGCTGCATTGCTGCCAATAAAGGGGTAAGTAGCTTTGGAAAATTCTTCTAAAGAATGGCATGTGGTTACAGAAAGGTAGAACCTAGAGTTAAGACGTGTATTTTGAAGGCCTAATGTTGTAACACCTCTGTAAATCCAGATTAATTATTTCTTCTGTATGTGTATTTTTATGTGTTTAATCTGGAGCTGAAACAGGTGAAGGGAACTCTTTGCGTGTAGTCTTTTTTCTCTTCTTTCTCTTCATGCAGCCAAAGCTTTCCTGAAGTTTCATTGTTTCCTCACTCATTGTCCACTAGAGATTAAGTGGGCTGAGACTTTGTAGGTGGGTGGGTGACCTGAAAGTGACAGAGGCTGAGGAAGCAGAGATCAACCTTCTCCATCCTGAAGCTGTGGGTTCACACCTGCTGGGAAACTGAATCTCTAATTGCTAAGTCTTCACCTTCTTCTGGCAAATCTGGTGGCAACCTGCTGATGGCAGGCATGTTGCATGTCCTCTGGGACATCTTGTTTTCAACCTGTTGATCCATGTATGTTTAGGATAAACCCATATGATAAAATTCAGAGGGCTGAGGACAGCATTGTTTGCTATTAGAAGAAGAAACTGTACCTAAATAGCACATCTGTGAATTAAGATACACTCTTAAGATACACTGTACTTGATTGCCTGTTAAACTGTAGTTCACCCCTTAAGTGTGGGGAAGTGATGATGTAATCTGTAATTGCACGATCCTATGCAGTTATTCCCACAGTATGCCCATTTCACACCTTACACAGGATGTGTGGGATGTATTGAACAAATAGCTATTCACTCTATTTCCCCCCCAACCCTGAATTCTCTGGTTTTTCTCTCTGGGTGGCCTCTGTGCATTTATTTACTGCACACTATCCAAATACAAAATAACTTTTCCCTTGGGAATTTGAATAGTACTCAATATTTTGGTATCTCTATTTCAGAGAACTTAAGAACTATACAACTTTATAGCAGAGGCTTGCTTGTATACTGATTTCAGAGGCAGAGCACTGAATGTTCAAGAGTGTTGGGTCAAAACTGGACTGACTGTGATTCTGTATGTGCTACTTGTTGTCAGATTGCCAGAGTTTTATAAAGCACGGCAAATGCAGGAGGAACAGCTTTCTTCATACTAATTTTTCAATTTTCTGTATCAATCCTACTGGGCACAAGTCACACATGATAAAGAAGACACAATCTGATCATCTCTAGTGAAAAGCTGAGTATGAGAGTGGATTAGCTTAGGTTTTGTGGTAAAAATCCAGAGCCAGGATTCCGTTTAGAAGGACAGTGTTTAGCAGTCTGGAAAAGCGAAACAGAGATCCTTATGGGGCACTTCCCTATTTACTGCAGATTAGCCAAAGTACTAGACTATGCCAGATTCCTGAGGCTTTCTTCCTATACAGTTATCATGATGTGTGGTGTACCAGAGAGCTTGAATTCATGTCAAAAAACCAGCTTGTTGTTCCCCAAATTTGTAATCTTAAAAGAAAAAAATTAACTTTGGATGCTATTAATATTAAAGGCAAAGAGAAAGTGTCTTTGAATTGTTAGATTTGCAACGTGAAAAGTGAGGCCCTAAAGTCAATAATGTGTTTAATGTGACATTGTAACTCAATTTGCAGTAATATTCCTTTATATCTAAGCATGGATTCATATTTATGCTCTGAACACCATACAGAAAAGCAATTTCACTGAAGCTACTTGTCACCTGCTGTAGTATTTTAGTTTATAAAATATAAATGGAAGAAGATTCCCTTTTAAACACTTGCATTTCAAACACCTTTTGTGAAATATGTGCTTCATATCCAAACTCAGTGTATGTATTTTTTATTTGGCAGTAAATGCTACTATATCAATATTTTTGCAATAGATTCTGATTAGTTTTTTTGAAAAGTGATGACTATTGAAAGTCCGGATTTAGGATAAGTTTTTTCTTAAAATTGCAACTCTTCATCGCTCACTAAACTTACCAATGAAGTTAAGATGGCTCATGGTAAACAGCCAAATAAACCCCAGTAAACATGGTGTAGAGATAATTCTTGGGACTGACAATTAGGGTACTTTAAGTTCATATGACCCCCAGAATGTGTCTGCATACTCAGCAATCCATTAAACAAGTTAATTTAATGTATCTTTGCATATGTTGTTGTTCAGCTTTGTGCTTCCCATGGAACAGTTTGGGAGCAGCTTTTCCAAAGAGCGTTTTGAGTGCTGTGTAAGCAGGGAGAGAAGATGGCAAGCGTTACAGTGCCAAGTCTGAATGTTATTTGGCAGATCGAATTATTTCTTTTTAGATATCCTGTCAGTTCTTTTAATATGACTTGGTTCATTGTTCTTTTGCTTTCAAAACAGAGGAGAAACTAGGTCAGTAGGCTATCAGACAAGCTGTCAGAACTAATCTGTGCTTACACTGTGTGCAGTAAAACCCCTCTGCAACACAAAGACAATAGAGGGTGCCTGATCCTTCAGTGTACTTTAGATTTAAAACTGTATCCATTATTCTTATATTTTAGCAGGGTTCAAGGTCTTGTTTCAGCCTTCACTTATTTTGTCAAGCTCTCATTCAATAGCCTTGATATTTAAGCTCTTTTTTTTTTCTTTTTCCCTTTAGACATCAGAACAAGAGACTAAAGGTCTTCCCAGCAAAAAGGGAATTGTGCAATCAATAGTAGGTCAAGGCTACCACCGTAAGATAGTCCTAGCATCCCAGTCCATACAGAATGTTGTTTATAAGTGAGTATGTTTCCCATGGGTTATTTATTTTGTTTTTATAGCTTTGTTAAGGATATATCTCTGTTTATCAGAGATGTTAAAACTGTTGTGAAATAACTGTTCATTCATGTAGCAAAAAGAGAGGCATGCTAAAATGCGTGGTGAGTCTTAAATATCATTTTGTGCCTCCTCTGTGATAGCCAGCAGAGGGCTTAACTGTGTGTTTTTTGTAAGTAAGATGAGCATTACAGCTTAAAATATATTTATCTGAAATTTTTATTTTCAGGTAGCTAAATCTGTTCTCTTTTTCTCACTTACATAAAAAGATATATTTTCAGTAATCCACTTTAGAAAAATGCAGGAAGTATCTAGTTGCTCTGCCATAAAACTTCAGTAAGTGAAATCAAGAAATTATGTGGTTGAATCTCTTTGGGCATCATGATGTATTTTCCATATGTAAAAATAACAAGATACTATGTCCTCATAAATTAAATTTGGTATATTAAAACGTTATTTAAGATTTTTAGGGTGTTTTCTCTGCATTCAGATATTTCTGGAGCTCTGCTTTCATTTTTAATTTAGTAGAATTGCTACTTATTGGTCAACTTCTGTGTCTCTTTAAGTGATGGGCAGTCCTCAGCAATACCTGTAGCCAGCATGGAGTTTGCAGCGATTTGCCTAAGAAATGCCTTGCTGCTACTGCCAGAAGATCAACAGGAGCCCAAGCAGGAAAATGGATCTAAAACTAGTAATCAGCTGGGGGGAAATACAGAAAACACTGAAAGCAGTGAAGCATGCAGGTAAACAGAACTGAATATAAACCTTTCTTTTTGTCCAGAGTAACTCTGGGCCCACAGTCTGTGTCTGCTACTTACCTTGTTTGGCCAGCAGAAAAATAGAATATATTTGTAAATTATCTTAACAGTGCTGGCTTGTTCAAAGAAATTGTTTAGCTGCTTGTTGTTCTAATTTAAGAATAAAATGCTGAGTTGATTCCTCCTGTCCCTAACAGCTTTTATTAACTTAGGCAGTGAAATTATTTTTTCCCTTGGCCATCTTTTTTTTCTGTGCTGCAAATGTTGTGTTTTCCCACACCCTCCTGCTGTGCATATTGGTATTTCTCTAATTGTAAGTGAAGTTTCACATGTTACAGTGATTTTGTGTGTGTGCACATGTGTGCTGTGTACTTGATTCAATATATATATGAATGTCTGGAAACTCAGTTGTAAACATTTCCCCATGATCAGATTCGACATTCATCAGCCCTAGTATGCTTTGTTGAGTTTGCATTAAAATGGGAAACCAGGTTTAGAAAGTAAGTAGGAAAGCAGCATGGAGCTATTGCTTAATAAATCATATTTTGCAGAAAAGAATTTGAGAAAAATCTTTTTTGTCAGTAAAGTATCAGAAAAAGTAATTTGTAGACAGTGTATGTTAAAGGAATGTAGTTTAATTGATTGCATCACCTCATACATTCTGGACTTCCTTTCAAAGAGTAACTTTTGATCATAGTCTGCACTTCCATTAAAGACCATTTTGAGGGGAAATGTTACAATAACTCATCTAGAAAAAGTGTCTGTGGTAGAACTTGAACTCCTAAGAGAGTAATGAAAAAATCCACTGGTTTTGTCAGACCTGAGTACAGATAAATGTTAAGAAGATAAGATCCATTTGTCACAAGGCAGGATTTTACTGCACACATTCTGTGTTGTGTAGGCACAAGGTGCATCCTCATATTCTGAGGCTGTCTGCAGATGGACTGTGGCTGGGGGTCAGTGGCTGTTACTGTTACAGCAATATTTGAAAGCTGTTCTCTATAATCCTGTTTTTCCAGTTACAATCTATCTTGTCAAGTGACCAAATGATTTATAAAAGTCGGAGGGGGGAGGGGTGGTTGTGGGTTTTTATTTTTGGTTGTTTGTTGTAGGTTTTTGGGTTTTTTTTCTCTTTACTAAGGTTAGAAGTTCTTTGGCAAGTATATATGCAGCCCATTGAGCCCATTCTCTGGTTTCAATGGGACTTCAATTTTAAGCTTTTGGGCTTCACTAAGGGGCAGTGATGAAAATGAAATGGTGGCCCTTACTCAGACAAGACCTCCTTTTTTGTTTTCTATTGGGATGTTTTTTGTTTATTTTTG
This sequence comes from Phylloscopus trochilus trochilus, assembly GCA_016584745.2. Taxonomy (NCBI): domain Eukaryota; kingdom Metazoa; phylum Chordata; class Aves; order Passeriformes; family Phylloscopidae; genus Phylloscopus; species Phylloscopus trochilus. Next base: position 41,750,209 of record WQNJ02000546.1, read on the forward strand.
TAGGAGTGAGGAAAGGAAAACATGCCCTGTATGGGAAGATCCTTTGCTACCTTCTGCTTTCAAAACCAGATGCTTCTTCAGCTGAAAAAAAGCTAAAGAAAGGACTCCCTCATATCTCCCAGTAGTCATTGCCAATTTCAAAATATCCAACAAAGGAGGCTGTTCTTGAATTTCTATGTCACATTCTGAAAGGTTCTCTAAGGATTTGTTCCTTCTGACAAGGGAACCTCTGTGAGAGAACAGTAAAACATACAAGGCATTTGAAGAAAATCACACTAATTGAACAGGATGGTTTTAAAGCAAATCCCACTAATTGAGCAAGCTGACTCTTAAGGCAAATTCTTCTCTTAGTCACAAGAAAACAGTGACTACTTTTAGTGGTTAAGGGTATTTTTTTAAAACCAATTTTGGTAAAGACATGAAGTATATACTCTACAGCAGTATTGAATATAGATTTCCTTGGAGTTTTCTGTTGTATGTCTTGAATGTTGAAGTTATCTTACCTATTTGTAATAGACACACATGAAACTCATAAATTAAGTTCTTGTAAGGTGGTCAGATTCAGTTTCAATTCTGAATTTTCTTTTAAATCTTTTTCTAGACCTTGGTGTCTCTCTCTGCCAAGACACAGCCATTAGCTGCCTTTTCAATTCTCATTCCAGAAGGAGGTTCTTTCAGCTTATTGGAGGGTGAAGTTTCATACTTCTTAAATAGAATGAGTACTGCCAAATGCTCCCCCCAAAAAACAAGGTGTAATTTTCAGAAAATGGAATTTTATTTGAAAAAAAGAGAAAAAAAAAAAGAAGAAAAGAGACATTTTGTAATAAAGGGTAGCTAGAAGTCTAAAGGAAGCTGTAGCACTTTGTGGGTTATCTTTCTAGAATATTTATGTAACTAGTTTTTAAGATGCCTGGAGAGAAAACTAGTTTACTGCTTTCCTTACAAGCTAAAAGAAGAAAAGCTACAAATGCAGCAAATTCCATGTCCCTCCAGTTAAAAATGCTTATCCTACACTAAACTTTAAAAATAGCTCAAGGCTGTGAAGAATGGTGTGGGTTGTTTGGTCTGTCAGTCAAATCCTTTCCAGCAAGTGTCCCATTTCTTCCTTCTCAAGTAGAATGGTTGGGTTAATATGAGCATGTGCTTCAATCTCTGCATAACTTCAATTCCCTCTTTTTTTAGGCTGCAGAATTTTTTATGTTCTTTTAAATGGAGTGAATAAATACACTGAGAATTTTTAAGCTGCTTATTATAATAATACACTGTTTTTGTTCTAGCAATAAAAGTCATGAAGGGGATAAATTCATTGCAGCTCCTCCTTCTTCACCTTTGAAGAAACAGGAATTGGAGAATTTAAGGCAAGTAAATAATATAAAATATCCACCATTAAACAAGTCTCTTCCTTAATTGTGATTTCTAGTTTTTTTGGGTTTTTTTGTAGGCACCTGCAATGTTGAATTGTAGCTGGTAATCTTTTTTTCAAATGTGCGTGCTTCTTTCTTCTGGGCTTTGAATCTGAACAAAAAGAAACCATACAGAATTTCAGCCTAAGTAGATCAGTCTGTTTGATTCCAGTATTGTAAGTTTGGCATTACATATTGGGCAAAGCTGAAAATATCAAGTCCCATAAGGACAAATCTAAAAACGTGAGAATGGCTGTTGACATTGGTGGAAGGGGATGGAAATTGCTGTATGTACCTTTTCCCTTGAAAGCCATGATAAGGCTAGTTTGGAATTCAGTCCCCACATTATATGTTTGTTGGATGGGAAAAAATGAAGTGGAAAGCATTGGTTTTACACCAATGAGAATAGTGTTCTTTTCAGCAGGAATAAATCCATAGTTTGCATAAAACAGAAAGCAAAAATGCCACTGTCCAGGCATTTGACTTTCTCACAATGGAAAAACATAGATAAAATTTCACTGTAGATTTCTCATGTGTTCTCAAAGATCCTTAAACTGCTTGTTCAGGAGTCTGAGTGTTCTCCAGATAGAATAACTCACATATGTGTAAATAAGTCTCCTGTTATCTGGAGCCTCTTTACTTTTCCCCAACAAGCTTACCATTTGCTGGCAGTGTTAATTATTTCAGGTGGCTTCCAGCCTGTTGAAAATCTCTTGCTATAAAGCTTGCACCTGTTTAGAAAGAAGCAATCTGTTTTAAGTTTCCATTATAGACAAAGCATACAGTAATTTCCCACTTGAACCCTTAGGTAAACATTCTGTTTCAGCCTAACCCCAGGTAACCAATGTTTTATAATGACCAGCTTAACCTTCCCTTTGCTCCTCGACATGTAGCAAATCTTCTTGTACTCATTTAAAAGCACTTCAGGAGGAATCTGGGAGGCAACGTCGATTATTTATTCTGAAGTGGTACAAGAGTGTGCTACTTGAAATAGAACATGCTGGATTCAAAACAGTGATGTGGGTTGCTTGTGGGGTTTGTGGTTTTTTTCTCCTCCTGGCTGTTGGAAATGTGGCTGCCACATGTCAGAATTACACGGTGTCACTTTGGGATTTTTTTTTTAATACGTAGTCTTATCTTTCACAATCAGCTGTTTGTTATCTACTGATGAAATCTGACAACATGTCAGGAAAAACTTAGCAGTTCAGCAAGAAGTGAGCTGCTTCTGGTAAAGAACTTCATATAAGGAAAGGAAAAGCATTGATTTTTTTTTTTTTTTCTCTACATGCTTTGGTTTCATCTACAGGACTACACATTCCTAGAAGGTGATTCTGCTGAAACCTTTTCTAAGCTTCTGGAGATGTGAATAGCAAAATACTCACACTCAGATAGTAGTCTTGTATATTTCTATTGTAAATAGTAAATTCCTGTAGCCTTGCTCACTAAGGAGCTAAGTGAGAAAATTGAAATTCTTGTTGAGTCGGGGAAAACTAAGAAACAGAATTCTGAATGTTGTTAAAGATTATCCTAAGGAATAGTTATCTGTTCAGTTTTTTCCTGGTAAGTCCCTGAGTTGAAAAGCCTCTATCTAGAAAAGCTTCTAGAACTGGAAAGGGACTGTGAATGCTTTTTTGGATGATTTTATACAGTTGAACATCCTTGTAAGAGTTCAAAATGCCTGACTTACCTATATGTCCTACATATTGCTTGATACTTCTGCACAAATTGTTTGTGTGGACTATTCTCATAATAAGCAGTAATTCAGTTGCAGGGTTTTAAAAGTAACAGGCAGAAGTCTGAGGACACCAATCATTGCTAAGGGTTTATGCATTAGAAGTAGAAACTCCAGTTTTTCTTCTGAGTTTCTTCTAAACAATTTTCCTTGCTGCTTCTCATTCTTGGACAAGCCAATTCCCCTGCCCTGTATGTTCCACACACCACAACCACCTTAACTCGGTTTGGATACATTAAGAGAAAAGAAGTTCTTGTAGACCACAGTGCTACATTTGGAAAATTTTGTGGATTTTATTGTAAAAGTTGAGATGGACAGCAACAGACCTGGTTGTAGTCTTGCTCCCTAGATTGAAGGTCTTTGTGTGAGAACCTTAATTTTCCCCCTTAAAGCAGATAAAGGAATAATTTGATCATTTGTTTTCTCCACACTTACCCAGTTTTGCCTCAGTTATCCATTTAAAGTCTGTTTGGCCTTGTCACGATATTAGAAGCTTACAGTGATCATCACCCATAGCTGTTTCACTCTCTTCTTCCTCACTGTTAGTCACCGTGTAGTTCTTCCCCATCTCCCCTTTGCTGGTGCTGATTTTCCCCATGGAGTAAGCACAGTTTGCATTCTGTATTTCTTAATATTTTGTATTGTTTGCCTGTGTTGAAACATAAGAAGTAGACAGTTTGTATCCATTGTTGGGCTTAGCTGTTTGAAATAATTTCAGATTAGTGACGTTCGTTTAATTTTGGTGCCTTCATATGAAGTTTTGAAGAGCTGGATTTGCTCTGGCTTGCCATTTCCCTGAGAAATAAGGCAAGTCAGATGTGGAGTTTGGGTTCCATAAACTTACAGTCTGTGTGGGCTGACAAATCCTGTTGCCTCGACCTACACAAGAGGCTGTTTGACATAATCTGGCAGTTTAAAAAAACATTTTTCTTTTTCCTAGTGCAAAGGCAGTTTTATTTAGGGCATGCGGAGGCTCGGTGATGCTGGAAGTCTGCCGTGCTCAAAGGCGACCTGTGGAGTTTTGTCAGAATCCTGACCGGGGTGAAAAACTAGTTTGTCTTTTCCCTTGTGGTGCAATTCTTCTGCTCCGGTTGGCTGTCAGCTCTCCTGAGCGTTTGGTTCAGCCAACTCAACAATGGATCCAAGTGCAAGAACACAACTGCAGGGGAGGGAACCTGAATGCTTTCCTGCTTAGATGGCTGTTGCTGAAGTTTTTTTGCCAGCTCTTAGGTGGCCCGAACAGTGACTAGTGCTTAGAGCAGAGGAGTAGGTTTCATCCTGTTGCGTGATTGGAGCGTGTGTTGTGTTTGAATTTACGCTTGCAGAAATAAAAATAGGCTTTAAAAAATGGTGGCAAATGTGAGACACATTGATGGGAAGGGCAGTAGCAACCAACTCTGCAGGCCCTGACTTGTATCTAAGGGTGTTTTGCTGGTGACAGCCATTCCGCTGATTTAAAAGCTGCACTTCCTTGAGGCAGAAACAAAAAGAGGTTAGTTAGAAGCAGGCTGTTACTGCAGAGATTTTGTTTCCCCATTCCAACCCCCTCCCCAGTCACAACCTTTCAGAAATATTTTAGGTTTGGGACTTGAGCTGGGGAAGCTTTCCTCTCCCTCTCTCAAGCTTTTGTATGTGTTCAGATTTGATGTGACATCTGGGCACAGTGGAGAGGAAGTGGGGGGTAGGGGAAACACTGGAGAAGTTTCTTATCCTGCTTGTGCATAATTAAGGAGCATGCCTCCTGGGAAAGGGGAATAAAGGCACCCCAGGTCCTGCCATGAATTACATGACTTACTGCTGGACCGAAAGTGGGCTTGACAGTTGCCAGAAGGTTGGCGCAATAATAGCCCGCCTACCAGCGGGAGAGCCGACGGCTCTCCTCCCGTCGCTCCCAACGTGAGACCCCACTCAGGGCATCCACTTGTCCTCCCTGGAGAAGAACAGAGTCCTGCTCACAGCAGGGCGTCGTGGGCAGAGGCTTGTGCCCTGAGGACAAGGCAGCCTGCACTGAATGATGTTTTACCAAGTGGAAAATACCCCATGAGCGGTGTTTGGAGAGGGGGGCAGTTGTTACAAAGTGTGAAGCTTGGCCTAATGATGGCGTCCTGATGTGGGGTTATTGTTTGAAGATGGAAAATGTGAGTAGTTCAGATTTCATTAAATGAACTGCCAGCGATTTTCTGGATTTGGAAAGATAAGCAAGTCTGTGATGGCAACAAAATGCCATGGATCAGTCAGAGTCTTGGCACTCACTGGGTTCCAGCCCTCAACTGAACACAAAACTGGAAATGCCAAATTCTCCAGCGTTTGTCTTCCTGTGTGCAGACATTACAGCTTAATTGATAGCTACTGTGTGTCTTACAGTAATCTAGAAATCTGCTACTCTTCTCTACAATAGAAGGTGAGGGCAGAGGAGTACAAATTAGAGTCCAAGGCAAGACCAGGAACAAGAGTGTGAGAAACCGAAACTGTCCATGAGAAAAATGACACATGGAGAAGTCCATCTTTTTTTAGTCTGTTATTTATGATAAAACCGCAAAATTTTACTGAGCACACCATGGTGATACTTGTTTTATATTGGTAGAATTGAGCCCATAAATAATAAAAACTAACCCTTTTACTTCATAATTAGATAGGAAGTCATTATTGAAAGTTTGATTTATTTCTTTAGCACTAAACAAGAAGGAAAAATTTACAGGTGTATTTGGAATCACAGAATTCTCCATTTAACATATTGGCTCTCTCTCCCTCCCTTTTTTTTTTTTTTTTTTGTCTGTTTCCTTCCAGGTGCTCGATCCTTGCATGTAGTGCTTACGTGGCCCTGGCTTTGGGGGATAACCTTATGGCATTGAATCATGCAGATAAACTTCTGCAGCAACCAAAGCTCTCAGGGTCTCTTAAGTAAGTCTGATGGGGTAATTTCTTCTTTCTCAGCCCTGCTTTTTGCTGGAGAGTTCTGAGTTAAAGCTTCCAATGCCTATAGTTGCTTGCCAAATCTGTGTCTGATGCAAAGAATTCCTTGGCCTGCTCCTGTTCTTGTTGAAGCCCTGACTAAGTATCCATTGACACCCAGGAACATGAATTCCCTCCTTTGTGTACAAATTCCACGTAATTTGGAATCAATTGCTGCTTGTGTTGTTGTTTGTCCAGGCCTGGGTTCCATGCAGCAGCAGGACCATCAGGTCTCTGTCGTGACTCACTGTAGGGTTGCACATGCTTGGCAAGCACAAGGGGCAGAGATGTGCAGCTGTGGGTAGCCAACATCAGCCCAACCCACACAGCTGAAAGGTTACTTATGAAATTACAGCCTCAGAGGGGAAGGTTTGCTCAATCACTCAGGGTAACACATCTTGTGCGTGCAGGACTGTCACTTCACCTGCTACTTCTGCTTATATAGGTTCCTTTCTTCAGTTTCTCTTGTTCACCTCTCATCTGGCACTGTATTTTTTTGAAGGATATTCAAAGCACATTCTTTTTCTACCCACCAGTTCTCATACAGCTCTACAAATTCAAACAAGGCAACTTCAGTCCTATCCTTCTGACACTGTGCATGTACAGGATAAAGTATAGCAGAGGTTTTTACAGTAGTAATATTTTTCAAAACTTGTAATGTACTTGTAGAAGGCAAGATAACTCGTGCTTATTTTTATGTGTGCTGGCACTATGCTCCAAAGAGGCCCATGCCAATTAATTTCTTTGGCTCCTGTTCTTCACACTACTGCAGGAGCTCATCCTTTTGCACAATTACTGTATTAGCAAGAATTTTGAGGAGTATGCAAGGTAACACATAATTTTGTGTTACTGTTATGTAATGAAGGAAATGGTAAATAACAGGTTTTTTGCAAAGACAAAGAGGTGTGTATCTTGATCCCAGGAAAACAGGTGCTTTATTTTTATTGAATGTAAAATAATGGAACACTTTAAACTGTAGTTATATCCATATTCTGGGATGGCTTTTCTTAATTCTCTGAATAAAGCCTCACCAGGTACTTTCTCTGTAGAATGGCAACTCCTGTGCATGGATGAACTATCATTATTCAGGTGTGGACTTTTTTAATAACTTTGGTGCCTAAAAGCAGTAAATGGTAGAACTGAGTATTATGACAATACTTATGAGCAAGTTAACTTCCATGCAAGTGTTCCCAGTAATAGTTCCCAAGTGCTCACATTAAAAAGACTGCATTGTTTGTCCTCACATAACAAACTGTGTGGATTGCTGTGCTGACATTTGTACCCTGACCCTTTGCTGTTGTAGGTTTCTTGGGCATTTGTATGCAGCAGAAGCTCTCATCTCTCTAGACAGAATATCTGATGCCATCACTCACTTGAACCCCGAGAATGTCACTGATGTTTCCCTTGGGATCTCTTCAAATGAGCAGGATCAAGGTTAATGCAGCCACACTTCATTATAACTGGTTATGCTTTCAAATGCCTTCCTGCTGTAACTTTGTAGACACAAATGTAATGGTGATTAAGACATCTTGTTTTAAGACCTGTAGGCTATTGCAGTATGGGGGGGGGGAGGATGTTGTTTATATTTTCGTTGTGCTTTTACTTTTCTGGCTTTAGTTCCTACTTTGTGTTTGGTGTTTCTCCTTGTTTGTCATTCCTATGAGGTAGTTAATTCTGTAGCATTAATAGGACTGTATATTGTAATATTCTGACTTGTTTGAAAGAAACTTTTGAAAGCTGCTTTTGTTAAATGTGCTATAATGGTTAAGTTTGGGTTTTATACCATCTCTTCCAGCAGCTTTTTGGTCTTCATACCACCAGAGTCTACTTTAGTGAGATACAGGAGTGGGGACAACTTAGTTAATCTGTGTCTTAGTCTTCTTTTTGGGAGTGTGTATTCTGTAAGAGAAAAGTACTTCAGAACCATCTCCATAGTGAAGTCTACAGCAGCTCTGATTCCAGTGACATGCTTGCAGTTTAAACTTCACTGTACTCATCTGCAAATCTAAAAACACTGAAGATAGGAAGTCGTAAATGACATAAACTCTTGAGCAAACTGATCTGTTTTCCCTCTTTCATGTCAGACTGAAGAAAGCATAAAATTTGTATCTTTGTATTATTTTTCTAATAACCTTTCAAAAAGGTCACAGAACATGATGGGTTTGTGTTTATTTTTTCTTTGCAGGGTCTGACAAAGGAGAGAATGAGGCAATGGAATCTTGTAAGTACCAGCCACTGAATTCAGCAGAGTGTAAGAACTTACTTGGCCCATTGGAATAAAAGTGTAAGGAAAAAAAATTATTTGGTTTTTTTTTTTTAATTTGCAGCTGGCAAGCAAACACCACAGTGTTACCCCAGTTCAGTCACGTCTGCACGAACAATGATGTTATTTAACCTTGGAAGTGCTTACTGCTTGAGGAGTGAATATGACAAAGCTCGAAAGTGTCTTCATCAGGTATGAAAAGCAAATCTCAAGGCAGCTTTAAGGACAAATGTACTTCCTTCAAAGTGCCACTCAGATCACAGCAAATTCTGGTGATTTCACAACCCAGGCTTATTTGCAGACCCTGCTGGGATGGTGGCTTTCTTTTGTCTTTATGAACAAAATAAAGTCTTTGTCTTTTCTCTGTTAGAAAAAAAATGAATTCCAAATTTCTTACTTGTGTAAAAAGTTCAGTACTACTGTAGAGGCAACATTTTATTCTTCTTAGGTCATATCAGAACAGTGGAAGAGGTCTGGGAAGCCTTTTCACGTTTTCTAAGTTTACTTGTTTGTTTGGGGCTTTGTGTGGTCTTTTAAATGGTCTAGTAGTAATTGTTATAATTCAGAGAAGGTTTTCTCCCATGTCATTTAATAACTCACCATCAGAACTATTAGCTTTAGGGCTGTGAGAACAAACTGCATTTCTGCTGGAGGTATGCTCCTTGTCTGCCTCTTGTCCCAAGGATTCTCAAGTACTGCTTTTGAAATGCTGTCTCCACTTAGCCTGTGTCACATCACTTGGTCCTGCTCATGGCTGGGACCCATCTCTTTCAGTCATGATGTTTCTCTTTTTGCAGCCACTCCTGTCTGTCAGGAAGACTGCTGGGATGCATTGTTGAGCTATAAACTGAAACAACAGCTTCCAAATTACTTCACAATATTTGTGTGCGTGAACAGATTCTAACCCTATGAGGCTCTCAGCTACTTAAGGCAGCTGTCTGGCTCTTTTTCCTCCTGAGGCTTCCTATGATGGGACAGGTATCTGTGCTTGGGCTCTGTAACACCTGTGCAAAGCCCAGAGGAGTGCAAGGCCACCTATAGATTTAAAATATAGCAGAGCTGTGCACCTACAATAAATTCATTGACTTCATAGAAACAATGGAAAATGGTTGTATATGGAAAGCTAATGAACAATCCTTGTTAACTTTGTATTCTGAACTTTGGAGCAGTGGAGGTTACCTCCTTCACCTGTCACCTCACCAGCAAACCACACTAGGCTGGCCAAAGAAATTCAGATCCATATGAACATAAGCATTAGCAGATGGTCCTGCTAATTAGTGTGAAACAGTCTTGCTGTGTTGATAATCTCACAGTCTCTCCTTGCATGCTTAAACCTGATGGAGTGTATGAGTTTGAAAAAATCTGGTCTTAGTTGATGAATTGTTGTTTAGTTTCATTACCTAAGATGGTGATAGCAATCTTGTCAAGGGGCACCTTCTTTGTGCTGGATCTTTCTCTTAAGCACTTTTTCTCTCCACCCTCTTCATTTTCAATAAGGCTGCTTCGCTGATCCACCCCAAAGAGATCCCTCCAGAGGCCATCCTGCTGGCTGTGTATCTTGAATTGCAGAATGGTAAGTTGGGAAGTGTTCCATCAACCTAAGTTTGGGATACAAAGGGAGGAGGGCCATAGTCATCATTCCTACTCTATATGGAGTTGTGCTGGTATTTTGAAGAATACCCTTTAGGGCCTGCCTCCATTTTACACTGCTGTGGATCCACTTCACTTCCATAGTTTATTGCCATCCTGTTCTTACACAATCCTACACATTCATTTCCTGAGCTGAAGTTTTCTATCACGGTGCAGAAGTCAGCAGTCTTGGATAGTCTTTGTAAAACCCTTGTGGAGGTTTATACTATAAAAAGGGTTTGAAAAGTTTTCTCCATTAAAAGGCAACCACAATCCAAGTGTCCCAAAGAAGCTGTGTCAAAGCCTGTGCAGCATGGCAGCAAAGCTGGTAATACTGATAACTCTCTCCTCCACAATGCTTTCTTTTGAAGGTTCACTTTGCTCATGAGGGGGAAAGCTGCACATAATGGGAAACTGGAACGGTTGCACTTGAATTCTGCACTGTGAGCAGACTGGTGCATCTGCTGCTTGAAGCTGTCATGGTTGCAGACCTGTGGCCCTTGGGGGGCACTTCATAATCAAGTGTTGTGAAATGTTCTGTGTGCCTGTTCCCCTTCAGTGATGCTGCATTGCAGGCAGGCAGAGGATTTGAGCTTTTGCATTTAAAATTGAGACTTCAGCAAAGCTGCTCTTACAAAGATGTTTCTAGATTGGAATTTTGAAAACCTTTATTTCTGCAACAAAGATGTACAGAGCAGAAGAGAGTAGAAAGTAGGATTTACATCCCTCACCCTCTTGTAAGTCTGTAACTAAAAGGGGCCAAAGACATTTTTTGTTCTATAAATGACAACAAAATGTTGCATCTCTTCTGAAACTAAAACTTCAGGGAAAGAAAAGTATGAGGGAGCAATAGTCTCCTCAAAATTTCTTCTCTAATTTTACAAGTTTAATTTTTGAGGAGTAAGTTTTCCATGTATATGGGTGGTTATTCAATGGATCATACATACAGTTGAAAATCAGATTTCTTCTTTTAAAAACGTGTTTTATCCCCTTGGCCTTCACATTACTGTCTGCAATGTCAGTGTGTGAGGGCATTTTGTGTGAGATCTAGCACCTCACTGTGCAGCTGGGAGAGAGAAGAGGTGATCTTTGGGAAATTAGAAGGTGCTTTGGCATCTTCCAGCTCTGAGATAAAAGCTTGATGTTTTCAGCTAAGAATAGGTGGACTCAACCAAAACTATTTTTTTCAAATTTCCTGTTGTCTACTGCTCTTCCTATCTGTGCCAGCATTTCACTGGAGAGCAAGGACTGCTGGTGTACCTGGCGTGGGCCCAGGGCTGCCTCATCAGCTTTGTCCCTGAACAGTAATTCATATGTCATAAAATGGTATTTAGGGTTTTTTAATTGAAACTTGTCTTGTAGGTAACACACAGCTGGCACTGCAGATCATCAAGAGGAACCAGCTGCTCCCTTCTGTGAAAACACTCTCTGACATGCGGAAAAAGCCTGTCTTCCAGCCAGTCCACTCAATCCAGCCCATTCAGATGCCAGCTTTCACCACTGTTCAAAGGAAGTGAGGGTTGTGCTTTAACCTGCTGCTGCCCTGATCATGGGGGCTTGGAATTTTGTATATTTTTTTAACCTAGGACACCTGAATACCCCAATTGCTGGAGTGTGTTTGTTTATGTAAATTTTTAATAAAAGATGTAAACCAAAAGATTTGTTTTGAAAAGGTCATTTCATGAATGATGGGAGATTGGTACCTGCTTTGAATGGGAGTAGCAGTTTATTTACCAAAAAAAAAAGTTATCCAAGTGTGTAATTCAGCTCTTTTTGAAGAGAATAGAGGGGAGAGCAATGAGTGGAGAGAACCATTTACCTGAAGTCCTGCAGAAAGGGCAGTGGAGCTGTTGTGTTGGCTGCTGTTTTGACACACGAGCCATGCTCCTCCTCAAAGAGGGAACCTGTTTCTGTTGGCTTTTCTTCTTTCTGTTTTTGTTTGTTCATTTTTTAACTCTCCCTGGTTTTCCTTTGCCCAACAGAAGGGTGTAATGGTGCAGGCACAGAGGAAGCATGGCCCTGGCTATAAGAAAAAGGTTTTATATGGGTTTTTTTTATTTTGTTTGTTTGTGTGTGTTTGGTTTTGTTGTTTGTTTATATAGGTATTTTGGGGAGGGAACAGGGGAGGGGGAGGTGTGGGGTTTTTTGGTTGGTTTTTGGAGGGGTTGTAGCAGCTTTTTAATCTAGTTTCCAGTGTAGAGGAATACCTCTCTCTTAAAAAAAAGTTAAAAATCTGCCTTTTACTCAAAGGAAGATGGCAGCATAATCAAGGACCCTCTGGTTATTTACTGTGAGCACAGGAGGGGAGGAGCCATCCTGCCTTGAGACCTAATGCAGGCATAAGATAATTGGAGCCCAGCACTCCTTTCACAGTCCCTCCAGGGCTGTTCTGTGCCATTTCAGCCATCCTGATAATCTCCAGGGTAAAGCTGAGCTACCACCTTATCTCCCTGTGCTGCTGGCATTGCACTTTGCCTCCAGCCAGCACCAAGAAGGTCACTTCTCCAAGCAGCACCTTGGGTCCTGTGAGTGTGAGGGAATGCAGATGTGTCCAGGAGAGGAAGGCAGCAGGACAGCCCTGGGTTTGTATCCATCATCCTGAAGAAACCAGCCGACAGAAACCAAACAGCAAGTGTGTTTAAACAATGTGCAAGTTGTGGAGTGAGCACAGGTGTGTCTCCAGCAGAAAGCAGGACAGCAGCAAGCTTGAGACCTGCTACTCTCTCCTGTCAGATACCTGCCTGCCCTGCTTTTCAATGCTTTCAGAATACAACCCAGTAGCTGCCTTTTTCAGTAATTGTTCTATCACTGCAGGAGCTGCAATGCACCCTTGTCCTCAGGTAGAGGCAAACAGTTTAGAGACACTAGGAAAAAAAAAAAAAAAAAAGTAGTATCAGGAAAAAGGAGGTAGTGATCACCTTTCCGAAAAAAAGAAAGGGAGCTGATACATCCTTTAGGTCAGAGTAGATCGACTGATTAAATACAAAAAAGGTTCAAGATGCTCCCTGTGTGGTCCCGGGCCCTGAATAGAGAAGATTCTTCCCCACCCCCCCAGGAATGCGGGGCATTCACATGCAAAAGATGCTCTGGCCGTGCCCGGGCTCGGTGAAGGATGCAGTTGTTTCCCAGATAAGGCACATCTTATCGCAGCACGTGAGCCGCAGCCTTCGGCCCGGCCCCCCCTGCGCTCCTGTGCCCTGAGGCAGCTCAGCCCCCACAGCAGCTCTGCCTCGCACAGAGGCATGGATGGATGGATGGAGGGATGAATGGAGGGATGGATGGACGGATGGAGAGTGGTGATGACGGCTTTCAGCTTTCATCATTTACTATTAACAGAAAGGAAAAAATAAATATCAAAACACATCAAGGGAAGGAGCTGCCAAGGACCTGACTTCTCCCTTCAATCCTTTTCCCTCAGTGGCTTTTAGTCTCTGGTAGGAAAGAAGTGAAGGTCATGTAAAACAGTGAGCTGTCCTTTGGTAGAAAAATGGGGAGCACAAGCAGGCCAGGCTCAGCAGTGGGCTAAGTTAGTAAACCCAATAATGCTTAGCAGTTTGGTTTGTTGGTTTGGGCCACTTCCTGAAGGAGAAGGTGCCTGTCCCTCTCCCCTTTCCTCCAGGATCTCCCCTGCAGCCCTGCACACACTGGCTCATATTCCCACAGCAGGAGAAAGGGGGTGCCATTCCCTTTTCCCCCACCACGTGTCACAAGCCTTGTCGCTGCCTCGGGACTGTTCCTGCACCATGGCCATGGCCACTGCTGTTTCTCTCATCAGAACCTTTAGCTCTGCCCATGGCCCCAGTGCAAGGACTGGATTGCACTCATTCAGCAGCGTCCTGAGCCGTCTCCTGGTGTTCAGCGAGCTTCTGGGTTCCAGCTGTCTTCAGGAAGAGGGCACAGAGGAGCCAAGGAATAGAGATAACACAGGAAGCTGGACAAACTCACCTGGGCAGCCCTTGTCCCCACCTCCACAGGGCCTTCTCCCTCTCCCTCCCTCCCACCTGAAGTGATCTCTGTACTCCTGACATGTTGCCAGCTGCTCCAGCAGGAAGCAAGCAATGGCCTGCTCAAGGATTTTGATGAACAGAGCACAGCATGGTACTGAGAGCCCTACAGTTGTACAGAAGGCATCTTGGCTTTGAAAAGCTAAGGTAGCCAGCGCTTCCAGAGCCAGGAATCCACCTCCACTGCCACCCGTGCTGGGAATTCAGTCGGTGGCTTTAACTCTCAAACCTTACTTGAACAGCATCTTCCTTTGCTCACCATTTCTTTTCAAACCTTTTCCAAGGCAGTGAGGAAAAAGGACAGCTTTCCACTCACCCAATTTTTGTTGACAGCCTGCCCTGTAAGATGCCAGAGAGACTGATTAAATGTTCTGGTGGCTTTGCTTTACACTGCCATGCAGAAGCAGCATTCTTTCAGTGGCCCAGACAAAGGAACGGAAACCTAGAAATGGACCTAAAAAAGTAAAACTAGAAACTTCCTGGTAGAATATTGGGAGAAAAGCATGGAGTTCAAAGCAGTGAGTTCAATATCACAACTCTTTCCTCCCGTCATGACAATGAGGACTTTTTCTAATAGCACAAACAACTAGAAGGGCTTTTTCTCTTTTGCAACCTGATAAAAGAGAAGGCTCCTTCTGGGTAGTACAGAAACACACACACACACGGAGTTGTCATGAAAAAACCCTCACATTTATTTGATTAAACAAAAATAAAATAAACTGCATAGGAACATTTTAAAGTCCAGAGAGACACTGACTTTGTTTTAAGGCTGCCAGTAGCTGATACATCGTCTCCTTGCTACATCCTTCAGCCTTCCCTATGGACCACAAAGATACATTCAGAAGCCTCCATTAACACAAGGGTTCTAACATTTTGTTCATTTATTCTATGTAAAAGTTTGCACATAACCTGTCATGCTTTCTTCTCTGCAGTACTCAACATGTGACAAGTAAAAATAACATCACTTTTTGTCCAAGTAGAAATGTGATGCCCTTCCTGGAGCATGGCAATTCTTGTCACAGCCTGACTCATTTTCAATTAGATACAAAAGCTCTGAGCAGCTCATTAAAAGCAGAGCACTGTCTGCCCTCCTGAGATATTTTATTGTTATTAGGAGAGCAGCATGATTAGTTACTGAAGTAGAAAAGAAATAACAGAATAGGAAACTGAGAAAACAAATCAACTCAAGATGCCCAACAACCAAAGACTGACCAGATCAGCCTGGATCCCAATGCAAACCTGCACTGAGGCAATGCTACTTATAAATCAGTAGTGAGAATTCTGTAAGATGGGCCATACATCTACAGCCAATTAAAGGGGGGAAGGAAGGAGGAGAAGAAAAATGCATGTTTGACATTGGTTTAATGGGGCTGAGCTTCATTTTGTTCAAGGCTTGCAATTTCTATTTGAGTTAAACCGCAGGCATGTGTTTCATACCCTCAACTCCTCCAAGGACTTGTGCACAAAGCGAGCAGGGCATGACAGGTAATGCACAGTACAAGAGTCACAGACGTAAGAAACCCTCACCAACAACTCAGGTGACCAAGCAAACCTTACAAACTAGTTAAAAACCTCTTAGCCATTTTAGAGAAAAAAACAAACAAACAAAAAAAAAACCAGAAAAAAAACCAACCCAACTAAAAACAAAACTCAGAAACAGACATCTCTCCGTCTGAAGGAAAACTACATTGTCTGAAAAGTACACTACAAACCTATAAAAGGACTTTTTTTTTTTTTTTAACTAGTCTGGTAGTTCAAAAGGAAGTTACTTAACTACATCAGTACACAGACACTTAACATTCAGTCAGTAAGGCTCTATGAAAGAGCTTAAAAAATTATCTACCTGAGTTTGTAAGTTGATACAATCATTAATAGAAGGTCTAAGACCATGCAGGTACACAAAGCATTTTTAGAACCATTATTGGTTGAACAATGATGGAAAAAGATGCCAGTCTGGCTTGTTAACCCGTAAGATCACTTAGAGACATCAAAGTACATTTCCCACCACAACACTTACCAAACCCAACACAACCCATTGTTATTAGGGGTCTCCTGTACCCACTTCTGCCACCCCTTAATTTGAGCTGGGGAGGAAAAAGGACTTTTTTTCCCTCCAGTAGAGTAGTCTGAAAATGTGCTTCTGCAACGTAACTCCACAGGTATAATGGGGTATGTTGCATGTCACTACTTAACTTGCCTAAAACCCCAAGACACCGGTTTTAAACTGCCTCTCCTGAGTATGTCTGAACCTAAGCTGCCCTCCAGGAATAGGAACTTGATTGCTTTGTCATGGTGGAAAAAATCCCATTGAGTCAAGCAAGCTACTAATACAATCACCAAGTCACAATAAAATAAAAAAGCAGGACCTTATTCCCTTCAAGCATTTGGTATAGCATCATGTTTGCAGCAATCATAACACCAGTCCTCCCAAACAGGACACATTGGTAGGCATGCACTAACAGTTTTCTCTTGTAGAGAGAAGACCTAAAGGTCTTACAGACATAAGAACACACTGCAAATGAACATGAAGTATGTCACGTCAGCCAATAGTGTCATAATACTGAATAAAAGTTTACACTTCCATACCTGGTAGTGAAACCAGAACAAACTCGAGAGCGTTTCAGGTCTCAGTCCAGTTTGCCTGAACATTTGGTTTTACTTACAGATTCTCTAGCAAGGGCAGCTTAATATCTCCATAGGCAGGCAGCAAAAACAAAAGCAAACAAAAGCAAGCAGTCACCACCTAGTATCTCTGTTTCAATTAAAATGCTTTTCCAACAGGCAGGATGAATCCTTCCCCCAGGCAGATTCTCAACTATTTCCCAAACCTGTCTGATGCTAAATTGAGGTAGACGATTTACTTCTGCAAAGTGAGGTAGAACTTCAAGCAAAACATAGTGGCATCTCTAGTTGTGCATTTTGTACCACAGCAAACTGGGTTTCAAACTCCCAAGGACTCAAAGACCAAAGGTACAATATTTGTCTAACGCAAGTACCAGTGTTCCTTTTTTATACAGTTCCAAACTGTTTGTCTAAATATCTCTACTTTTAAATACCCTATTACCTTTTGGCACCATTTGGCTTACACTCCTTTAAAAAATAAACAAAACTTTGGCACAATGTTTCTTTCAAACTAGAACTGAACAAAGAAATCTTACGATCAAAGTTATGGCAAGATGAGCCTATAAACCTGCTCTCTTCAGAAATCAGTTTTGGTTTAACTGTAACATAACAGACTGGGCCCACTTCTCTTCAATTCCAAGGGAATGCCACCTCCAAGTGACTTGCTCTTTCTCCCAGGTTGGTTATGTCAGGCCCTAATATGCATTAGCTTTCAGATGTTAACCTCCTTTCCTTACTTCCTTCAAAAGTTTCAGGTTTATGGGCTTCCTTAAATAAGTTATATTTAAAAGGTACTAAATAAAAAGGAGCGAGTTATGTGAAGGACCTGCATTATCAAGTACTGAATCTGCTTCAATTTGCTACTAAAGTTTCTGCCTCAATAATTCTGAGAAAGGACAAGATTGCTTTATATGCTGAACACCCAAACCAGCCACACTGATTGTTGATAACATTTTATCAAGCAAAAGGTTTACAGAGAGCCACTGGTTTAACCTGGCAGAGAGAAAATCCTTTGGGAGTTCGAGTAGACAGCTCTGTCCCCTATATTTGCTGCTCCCCAATGAAGAGGCACACACTCACTTTACCCTTCTCCAGGCCATTTCCTCTAGTTAAGGTTACTCTGAATGCTTGTTTGGTTTGCAATCCAGCTTCCAAGCCTTGCTTTTCCCCTCTGCATGCACGTATGTTATGATACTGGGGCATTAACCTGAGAACATGCATGGAAAAGCAGAGCAAGGTTTGAATCTCGTTTAAGTGTATTACTTTTTAATACGCCTCTATGGGGCATCTGATGTTGGCATTGTATATTAGCACTACTTTTTTTCATTGCATATAAAACACTCCATTTTATAAGCTACAACTACCACTTTTCAATGAGACCAAGTGTGCTTAGCACTATCTATCACAAAGATAAGGAATTATTTTGGGTAGCTAAATAGTAGTGTTTTTAAAACGAAAAAGCTTCCCAACACATGAGGTCAAACACTCAAGGTTCAGTTTGCAAGCAAATCCCACTGAGTTAAATAGAGAGCAACTTAGAGTTCAAGTCATTCCTCTTCCTGACTGAGCTGGGCTGGGGGGTTGTGCAATGGCTCCATTCAAAACAGCAAAGGGCAACTTCAGAGTCTGTCACCTTCCACATGGGGCAGGCTGGGAGGGCAAAACATTCCTCCACACAATCCTGACTGCACACTTTTTTTTTTTTTTTTTTTAATTTTATTTTATTTTTAATGCCTGGAAAAACAACTCCCTGCTAACCCCAGAGAAGGGCAAACCCCACAAGCATTTAAGCACAAGAGCATTTCTAGGACACTTCAACACTGTCAGCCACTCTGGTCAAAGTATTTAGAGACCTGGCATTTTCATTAAGACATGACAGGCTAAATGCAAGGACACTGCAGACTAAACATTAAAGCTTTTTAAACCAGTTTTCTTTGGTATCTAGATCTTGCAGGCTATTAGTTTTCACAGCCCAAGTTGCAAATAATTCTTGGGCTGAATAATACAAGACAACCATGGACATCTGTCACAACTGTAGGCCACTCCCAAGAAGGGAGATGTGTACGCAGGCAGAACTTGCAAAACTTGAAGGTAAACTAGCTCTCTCTCATACACATTTTGTGTGGCCACAGAAATTTAATGACAGATATCTATATAAAAGATTATCCTTTCAAGACTGTTTTTAAACCATGCCATCCTAGGATTAAGCCTAACTGAAACACACTGCTTTGAAGAGTTTGCTTCCTTGAGGCTTTGGCTGAAAGGCAGCACAGTTGTTTTATCCAACTTAATTTAGGTGTTTTTCCTCACCCTTCTTTTGAAAGAGGTTTTTCCATCTCATGAATCTTCCTTGTCTCTTTCTGGTCCTTTAGTTTAAGCCTCCTCTAAAATGGCAGCTCTCTCTGCACACACCATTGGTATTTCTACAAAACCCAGAAAGTTAACACTCCTTGGAGGGGAAAAGCAGCAAGAAGGAAAGTGCACCTTGTGATTTCTCACGAACTTGTAAAGAGCCTTTCAACCTCAGGTCACTTTTGTGCATGGTGGCTGGCAGAGAGATGAACCCTTTCCTTGCAGGATGGTTAAGGCTCTTCAGACTTTTTGACAATGACCATATTTACATTTCAGAGATCTTCTCTTGCAAACAGTAAGGTAAATCCCATTTCCAAACCCAAGAGTACTGACTCATGAGTTCTTCCACTGCAGAGAGACAGAAGAGCCCTCTGTTCCCCACTTTAAACAATTCTTGTTTGCCAACACCAGAGGGTGAAGCTACAGGTCTGTAGAGACCACATCTGCATGAACAGCTAAACCGGAATGCAAGAAATTGAAGACTAAAACCAAATCCTTGCAGGGACTCAAAGTCACATTTTGCTAAAGAGATCTCTATTCTCCCCAGAAGTTTCTGCTTCTCAGAACACCTGTTTCTATATCCCCGAAAGGGCAAACTTCCCCCTGCCTCCAAGCTTTTAAGTATCATATACATTAATTTTACACAGGATTCTTTGGTACTGCCCTGGGAAAAAAAGCAGCAAAGTTTCACCTTGATGCAGTTTGCCTTAAGCTGGTACTGGTAACTCTTCACTTGGATCTGTAGCCAGAGATCCTGCAGCAGGGAGCTACAGGCCCACCCCACCCACCCTAAAAGCTACAGTAGATATTCCCAAAACCTTCAGTCCAGCTCTTTGGGGAAGCCAGAAGATGAAAAAAAAAAAAATGTCACTGATAGGGTTATTGCAATCCTCTCTGAACAAAAAAAAAAAACCAAAACAAAACAAAGCAAAACAACTGTTGACTTCTCCAAAACACACCCTGAATCTCCAAAGCTGTGCTTATTTCTTACTTCTGGAAAAAGGTACCACTTCTAACAAATTCAAATGTTATTCCCTTAAAGTTTCTCTATGGGGAGGGGCAAAAAACACTAAGTCATTTCACAAGAAAGCAAATTAAAAGGGTTTGATTCTCCCTGTTTCAATGCTCCTCCTAACCTTTTCTGTTACCTAGATCAGGGACACTGATAAAAAGAAACAGTAATTTTTTTCAAACTAATTTAGCTTTCAGGTAAAAAGGGATAAAAATGAAATTCTCAGTGACAGGATACATTAAAGGAAGCCTTGCTTTTTATCTAAACTTTACAATGACCGCACTAAGCCACTAAAATGAACAATTTGGTTTAAACTTAAAAGAATTTTTGTGCATTTTCATCAGCTTCACTTTGTGCTGTTAAATTACTGTGTTTCAGTAAAAAAATACACAGACATGCCAAAAAAGATGCAAACTTGCTCCTCCTGGCGAGTGAATCCCACTCAATTTCATAAAACGTTCAAAGTTGTCTGGGAACAAGACGCTGTGCTCACCAGTAAATCAAACACACTGAGGTATAAAAAGGAGAACAGGAAAAAGTTCTCTGCTGCAGCAGCAATTCAAAAAAAAAAACAACCCAAAACAAAACCAACAAAACAAAAACAAAAAAACCCCAACCAAACAAAAAAAAACTAACAAAAAAAAAACCAAAACCAAAAAACCAACAACAACAAATGTCCCTCCCTCCCACGTCCCCACCCACAGAACTGCAGAATGGTCAGGAACACAAATTCTCTACAAACACCTACTAGCATTTTCTCCATTTAAAATGTTACATGCGCCTTTCTTGGCTTAGTCTAACAGAACTCACCACACAAACCACCTAATGTGCACAGCAACACTTGTTTGTGCATGAAACCCCATCGGGGGGAAAAGAGGTAAAACGTTCTGAACTATGAGTATGTGGGGATGGGGAGGGGGCGAGCAACCGGGGAGGGAAGGGAGGACAATGAGGTAGATAGAATTCAATTTTACAGGCTCACTCCCTGCAGAAAAGGTAAGTACATTCATCTGTAAAAAAATTAAAGATGAGGTAGGTTTGAATTAACGTTGTATTTTTTCATTTTCTCTTAGAAGAATTTCCCTGAGACAGTTTCTTCCTCATTCAAACACAGATTAGAAGACGAGAATTCGATTGTTTCCAAAGTCGACCACAACAATCATGCCATCAGGGGTGACAGCTATACCTGAAGGACGGTCCATCTGACCAAAGCCGCTTCCCTGAGTGCCAAACTTGCATAAGAAGCTACCATTGGACTCGAATATCTGCACCCGGTGGTTCCTGGAGTCGGCCACGATGATGCGCCCTTCCTGATCCACCGCCACTCCCTGCGGGCGCAGGAACTGCCCATTGCCGGTGCCCTCGGAGCCCAGGAAGCGTGCTGACTGGCAATCTGGATGGATGACCAGGAGGCGATGGTTGTTGAAGTCCGTCACTACCAAGTGGCCCTCGTGATTGAACGTCACACCTCTGGGGGAATCAAAGTGCTTCCAGAGCGCCCCTTCGAAGCCGTACTTGTTGAGGAACACGCCGTCGGGCCCGAAGAGCTGAACGCGATGGTTCCTCGTGTCAGAGACCAGGATCTTGCCCTCTGCGTTGACAGCCACATCCCATGGGTAATTGAATTGCCCGTTCTTCGTTCCTTTCTCCCCAAACTTCAGAATGAACTGCCCCTCGAACGTGAAGATCTGGATGCGATGATTGTCCTTGTCGGCCACGACGATCCTACGCGAAACGTCACAGGCCACGCCGGCGGGGCGATCGAACTGGCCCGGCCGGGAGCCCAGCGTGCCAAACTTGTGATGGAAGGTCCCGCAGGGCTTGAACACCTGGATGCGGTTGTTACTGCGGTCAGCGACGATGATGAAGCCTTCTTTGTCGACGCTGACCCCCCAGGGGCGGCAGAGCTTGCCGTCGCTGTCTCCCTCGCTGCCGAAGGACAGCCCCGGCAGCCCGATGCCGATGTAGCTGCGCCCAGACTTCACCACCACCTTGAAGGGGCTGTTCTCAATGTGTTGGTTGCACATCATCACGGACACCAGGTGCTCTCCCTCCAGCTGGGGACGATAGCTGACCAGGTAGGTCCCGTTCTGCTGATCGCTGACGTCTGCCCCAAAAAGGTTTCCATCCGGGCCCAAGACCACTGCAGAGATCATGTCACCCCCCGAAAGGCGAGGCTCCCCGTCGTGGTCGTAGCCCATCACGGTGAACGAGGCCACCTTGCCCTGCAGCGCACGCTTGAGACCTTCCCCGGTGGCTTTGGTCAAGGGAGCAAAAGCCCCGCTGCTGACAAAGCCCATTGATTTAATGGCCATATACAACGCCTGGTCAGGGGGGGTGAACATGATCCTGTCGTCTTCCTGTGGCTGGAGAAGGCCTCTGACGTTCTTCAGCTCCTGCACCTGAGCCAGCATGCGGTCCCGAGCCAGAAGAATGTCCATGGTACGACCTTCCTCCAGGACCTGCTGAACAGCACTAATGGTGTTATCCAGCTTGTTGAGGTTCTGACGTAACTTTTCAACTTGCAAGTAGAGTGACTTGGCCTTGACTTGGCGAATCTTTTCCACCTTGTGGGAAGCAGGGGGGAGAGAAAAGCACGCTTACATCAGGAAAGACAGACCACAACACAGATTTCCTTCAGTCTCCCCTCTACATAGAAGCCAGTTGGACAGTTGTTATAGCATGCTGACACACAGCTGCGGAACAAACCTCTAAAAATCATCAAGTAGACAAGAAGAAACAAGGAAAACTAACTACTTATCCAAATTTAGGATTATTAGTCTCTCCTAGCCTCCAGGCAAAACCATACATTCCTACTCTGCCAATCTGCCGCATCAGAGTGACATTTGAAAGCCAGAGTAGCTTACTAGTAATTATTTGCTTCCTCAAATGCTATTCTGTTTTCTCCTTGCAAGGTACTTGACAGATCATCCAAAGGCACACCATCTCATTCAGCCCCCCAGGGAGGACAGAAGTTACTGCAGCCTCTTAAGAGGAGCAGAGGCTGAGGCTTCACTAACCAGAACTGAGACCAATTTCAGAAGGTGAGCTGTTGTCCTATGGAGCTGAGGCTGGGAGTCAGCATCAGCTAATGCATGTGGGCTCCTGTCATTCCCCTGCCTGCCAGAACTGTTTTTGTGTGACTGGATAATACCAGACATCTATCTCCAGGGATTTTAGGGTCCAAATACTTTTAATATTTTCTTGTAAATACTGGCAGTCATGCTGAGCTTGTGCTTTAAAACAGGATGCTTTGTAAACAGCACTTTAAATAATACAGAAGGTTGCTGCCAGTCCCTGTTTGATGGACTGAAGTTGGTGAAAAATGTCTGTTTTGTAACTCATCTATATAACCATGTCTACCTTTATTTGTGAAAAACCACTTTGGACCATCTGGCAAAGACACCTGTTTTGTAAAACTAATTTAAAATGTCTTTGCTTTATTGTTGCAAAAGTACATTTCCTGATGTCTGAATACCTGCTTGGTCACAGAAAAATCTGGAATGCATTTTAGTGAAGGAAGACTCAAAGTCTGAAGACTCCTTGGTTAGATACTGACTAGACAACATATGTACAAACATGCTGTAAGTTGAAGTATGTATGTTTTACCAAGCTGTAAAAACAACCCTGGAGATGCTTCTTCCAATAATTGTCCAAGACAAATTACCGACCTTAGGTCTCAGCTTAATCCTTAAGACTCAGCTCTGGTATACAAAATTGTTTATTAGCATGCTTGATAGACTGAGTTTGTTTTGCTGAAATCATTTACCACCACATTTCCTTCTTAAAATAATGTTTTCCAACTTGAAGAGAACTTGCTCTCAGTGCAGATATTCCAACAAGAGTGCATTTGTAGAGCACCAGAGGATAAAAAGAGCTTAGGGGCAGATCTTATTCCTCCTGTACTAGGAATACCTCAAAAGAGAAAGCTGCCAAGCTTCCTGAAGAAGGTTAACAGTGAAAAGTGAACCCATCTCCCTCAATCTAAAACCTCAAAAAAGCAGCATTCAAAGTACGTTAACAATATAAAGTGCAGTTTTAATCTTTCTATTGACATTTACAAAAGAAAACAAAGTTTCTCTTGCAGGGGGGACCATGACCACTGAATTACTTCTCTGGAATAAGAAACTTGCCTGTTACCTCCTTTCCTTCTCTCAAAATACCAGCCATGCATTGTGGCTGAAATGAGCCCTCAGTTCAGAATTGTGCAGTACTCTCTTGCTGGAGAGTACTCTTTTCTTACACTAGTTTAAAAAAAAAAAAATTAGAGGGAGGATGCTACCTTGATTGACAGTAAAAGTTTTTAAGGATGGGGACAGTGAAAGCTGGTCTCACAGAATCTCTACTAGCCTTTCTAAAAACAGAAAAGGACAGGGTAGGATACACACCTTTGCTCCTGTCCTTTATGAGGTGTGGATCAGAAAACCAATTATACCGATTCTAGAGCAGCACACTAAAGATATTTTGGAGACAATGTTTAGAGGGGATCTCCTCTCGGGGCAGCTGCTGGGCCAGCAGGGGGAGTACCCAGCCCGCCTGCGGGGCTGTGCTGCTCTGAGGATCCAGCAGACCCTGCAAAAACCCCACCAGCGGCTCTGGCTAAGGAAACCAGTTTTCCTTGGATATCAGAATCTGGCTGTGTAACAGTTTGAGTATTTTGTCAGTTTGAAAAGCACTTGTCAGCAGTACAAACCACCAATGCAAAGGTGCATACCTTCCAGAGCAGCTCACACTCCCGCTCTTCCAAGGCCTTCTTATGTCTGGTGGTCACTACCTTGACTTCAGACTGCACCACCTTCGCTTTCATCTCCACTTGCTCTGCCACAGCCTGGGCCTGTTCAATACTCAGCTGGGGAGAAAAAAAAAGACCAACACACTTAAGGCTCGACCAAACCAATTAAAAATGCATCAGAGGGCTGCTGCTTACATTTCACTACGCCTTCAGGCAAAGGCAGAAAGTGACAACCCGTAGTTTCTTACTAGGCCTTCACCCATTTGTCATACAGTGAACCAGCAGATGAACCTGTGACCCCTCAAAGAGGTTAAAAAGATAGTAACTTACTAGTTACAAAATTCTAGAACACAACAATGGCCTGTGAAGGTATTCAGCCCAAAAAGGAGGGGGGTTCTTACAAGCATACATATACTGGAAGGGAGGGCACCCAGAGGGCAGAGCCAGGCTCTTTCCAGCAGTGCCCTGTGACAGGACCAGAGACAATGGGCACTAACTGGAACAGAGATTCCCTCTAAACATCAGAAAACACTTTTTTTTTTCTTCAGAAATGCAGGCTCATTGAAATCAGCTAAAAAGGAATTTATAGGCTTTACCATACATTCAGAACCTTCAGGAAGATACCCTCATTTTAATTGTATGTATGAGGATATACCAATCTAAGAACCACCTGAGAACTACCAAATGTGATCCAGCATCATCTAGAAAGTCAGATAGTACATTGTCATCTTTCACTGAATAGTTAGTATTCTTGAACTTTCAGTTCAGCAGCATCTAGTTCATGCCAACAACTGGAATGCTAAAAC
The DNA here is from genome assembly GCA_016584745.2 of Phylloscopus trochilus trochilus. Lineage (NCBI taxonomy): Eukaryota > Metazoa > Chordata > Aves > Passeriformes > Phylloscopidae > Phylloscopus > Phylloscopus trochilus. The sequence continues at coordinate 41,775,716 of WQNJ02000546.1, forward strand.
ATAAAACCTTAAATATAGTGCTACTTAAGTATTTCCTGTCTTCTGTTGAACAGTAGGAACTAGAGCCTTAAGTTATAAAAAATTCTATGATTTCATGTTTACCTAAATATTCCTATGGAATATTTAATGCTCTAGACTCACAAATTTTCACTAGTGCTGCTTTGTTTAAAAAAGGTACAATCAGAAGCATAAAATGCTCCAGGAGAAAGAAAAACTGTTACAAAGCTTGTGTTCTGAAGAGCTACAACAGAGGTGCTGATGCCCTCGCTGTGTGGTTTCTGCTGTCTGATACTCAAATCAGTATGTCCACACAGCACAGTTATTTGAAGAGGCTAACTCAGTTCTCTGAAACAGCAGGGCCTGTTAATCCAGATGCTGAGCTATGATGTTAGATCACAGCAATTTAGTCCAGGAATTTATCCAATTGAACAAACTGCAGCACAACACACCGCAGTGGCAGCACCATGAAAAACATAAAGGCTGCTTATGGCAACTGTACTGCAATCCATCAATGCTGGCTTGCATGAACATATTTGAAAAAGTCCCCAGGATTTTTTTCCTTCCATCCATCCATCCACCCATCCATCCATCAGAGGGAGGTGTAGTTTTTCAGGCATTAATTCCAACATTTAAGTTTCCCAATCTCAAGTTTTCCAATGAAGGTGCAAACCTCTGGAGAGAAAATTCAAATTCAAATGCAAATTTTGGTTCTACTGAGGAATTCTTCAGTGTTTGAGGTGCAAAAGGACCACAGGTATTGAATAAAACAATATTAAATATACACTTTCCTACTCAGTATGGAGGATTTGCTGTTTAACTAATAAGGAATTTAAGACTAAATTAACCCTACTCAGAGGGGAACAAACAGCTGAGATGCTTCTTCTCTGACAAACTCCCTTCTGGACTTTAAAAGCACATTAAATACAAAAAATCCTGAAGGAAACTTTTTGGTATGTCTCAAGCTAGCTCTCTTCCACCAAATGGAAGGTGTTCCAGCCATAAGCGGTTTGTTTTCAGTTCCTTAAGGCACAAAAGGATACAGTGGGCTTGTTTCAGTGAACTTTTCCAGTTATTGTGTCAAAGCAGGACAAAACAACCAGGACATAACAGCTGGCTTTCTCCAGCATCAAGAACAGGATACAAACTTCCTAATGTCCTTACACTACAAAAATTAACTGGAAGATCCTACATAATTGAAGTGAAAGGTACCAGGATTAGTAAGCTCAGCAGTGAATGTGCAGTAATACTGGTGCAGCTATAGCACAAATTACAGTAGCTAGACCGATTTAAAAGTTTCAGTCTAATGCATGTAAAACACTAAAACATCCTCACTTTAAGTTCCTCACAAAGATAATTTTAAAAGCAGCTTTGATGGAGGGAGGGCTAGAGGCCAGGTTAACTCATACCAGATACAACTAAACTACCATTTTGGTTTGTACTGCAGGAACAGACTTTTTGCCCACAGTTTGAGGCAGAACAGTAGTTTGGACAGTGACACATGTCAAATCCATCTTCCCCAATAACCATCTGCTCATATGCTGCACTGAGGAACTCACTGAAATATCACACAAAACAATGACTAAAAGTATGAAGAAATTCAGCCTCTTGATAGAAGCCCCAGCTTTACAAAAGCACAATTGACTCCATTTTGTTGACAAAGCTTCATTTCAGATTCTCAAACCTGCAAGCCTGACTTCAAAGCCATGCACAAGGCTGCCTGAGCTAACTCAACGTGACAACCCCAAAACGATCCCTTGCAGCACAGCAGTGCCATCCTTCTCAGGTATCGACCTCCCAGCAGCACAGATCCATATGGCAACCCACAGGGAAGCTCCCACCCAAGGGCAGAGGCTCAAGGCAACAGATCAGCTTCCTCCTCTAGCCAGACAAGTTTCTTACAGTACCCCCTCACCCCCTGTAAAGGTGTTAATCTATTTCATACCGCTTCCCCCACAAATTTGGGAGGGAAGCTCCTAAGCCTTTCATGATAGATAAGAGAGCAGCTCCCGCTATGTTCTGCAGTCTCGCTGGGCAGGGAGAAGCATGCATGGTCAAGCACCCCTGCAAAACCAATTACAGGCTCAGCTAAGGAAGAATTTATTTTGTTTTCCAATAAACCCACTTTTTAAGATATCTGAGATGAACAAATTAAAACGTATTTCAACATGTTCACCTGGAAATTGACCCTAAATGAACACGAGCACTCGGTGCTTTAGTGTTATGCAAGTGCATTAGATTACATGCATACATCCATACATATATACAGTTACACATGTATAGATGTATTTTAAGAAGGTGACATTTTGAAGAAGCCATCTATCTTTCACCATAACAGATTTACGTTCAGTTTGTGACCTAGTCCTTGGAAAAAACTCTGAAAGAAGACAGCTAAGTGTGCGCTTTCATGAGGTAAAACAAGGCAGCGGGACACGCTCCCCATATAGAAAGGCAGCAGTCCTGATTCCTCCCACATCATTTATCCAGTGTCAACTTTGGCTTCCATATCACCCTGTGAATCAATCTGGGTCTCTGAAAAGTCTGGAAAAGCATCCCAGCTAGGAGCATAGCTTTCTGCTGAAATAAGGAAGAGTCCTACCAGCAAGCCAGTTGGATACTGCTGCTTCATTCCCTGGCGCCATCAACGGTCCTTGCAGCACTGCAGTGAACCAGGGGGCTGGCCCAGCCAAAAAGTAAACCCACAGAAAGGCTACCCTTTCAGCTGGATCAGTTCACCACACAGGCACAAGTTCTCACGTTAGAGACAGGCTTAGGAATGCAGGCCAGGACCATCATAGCACAAGGAAGCATGGAAGGCTTTCCATTGCTGCAGAAATTTCACTGAGGAAAAAATAGCAAGCTTCTTGCTCTCAGCCTTGCTCGTTCTTACAGAGGACTTCAACTTCCTTGAAAAGTGATGTTTGGACTCTTCTGGAGTGACAGACTACATCAGGCTTCAGTGGATCAAGAAGCTGAAATGTATCCCAACTCACAGTTTTTTTTTTTTTTAAGTCTGAAAAACAATCCTTCCAAAGCCACAGGAAGAGCTTAAATAAACATTTCTCCCTAAAAGCCTTCAACTTTGGTTAACCAGATACTCTGCAGCCAGTTGACTCATGGCTTGATTTCCTCTCTCCTGCAACGCCCTTCAAATTCCACCTTTTCCCATTTACTCTCAACTACCCCTCCTCATCCATCCTCAACATCTCCTGTCAGGGGAGCTATCACTTTCAGAGCCTATTAAGAAAAGAGTTTATGGTACAGCAGTATGTATCAGTCCCACTAAGAAGTGCTACTACAATGTATTACTTTTCAAGCCTCTTAGAGCTCCAGCCTTGTGTTCCTCACATTACACAGCTTATACTGGCATTTAATTCTCTGTTGACTATTTCCATACTTTTAAGAAAAACACTCAAGCCAATTTCTTTTAATTTAGAGACTACTTGTTTTAGAGTTTGTTTTGAATTCATGCTGACATGCTGTCTCCTCCCTAGGATAAACATATAGCTTCACAGCCATATTGTCCCAAGAACAAGGAGAGCTCTGCTCCATGAAAAGCACCTCTGCTTTTAACAGTATCACATGCTCTTCTGGTTGCTGCTGATGTTGGTGTACCTGGCTTGGGCTGAACAATCTTACCATTCCTGCACATGCACACACAGAGTTTTTTCTACCCTGTTAACTGATCTGTTTGCTCACTAACTCTTCTTCTGTGCAGTGGTCCAGAATAAAAACCTCACTAAGCTAATGAAAAAACTCAGTTCTTGAAGACATGGTTCATTTTACAGATCTTTACACAACCTGCTCAGCAAATATTTCCAAGACAGCCTCTTAACCTGGATGGGCTGTAGCCAGACCAAAGCTTGCTGCATGAGCTAAGTTCAGTAGAGTTGCTTGTTCAAGTCACATGAGCACAGCCAGTACCACACAACTTTTACCTGCACCATCAAGGAACAATCAGCTCAGCACAATGGCAGGAGCCCTCAGCATAAAAGCCAGAAAAAGATAATGGAGGAATGAGCAAAGTAAACTCAGTGGGAAGAAAAACAGGCACAAAAGCATTCATGCAATAGCAGCAGAGTGGTGCTCCATGGTCTGCTAGTTTCTACTCCAAAAAACAGTCCTTAGATGATTTAGATGTACCAGTTAGATGATTAAGAGCCCTGGAGGTCAAAAGCAGTAATTTAATTACTAACAGGCAAGCCCTTGTCTAGGACAGCCTGGAGAAATTCAGAACACTGCCCCAGTGATGGTCTTTAAACTAGTATAATTCCTTCCTTCTTGTCATTTTGGGGGATGTGTGAAATGTATGGATACTGCTGAAGAGCTTTATAACCCAGTTTAAAAAAAATCTTGGAAGATGCTGTTTTCCAGGATTCTGCCTGAAGCTGGAGTTTAATGGTAGCCATCCAGCTCCAAAGACTTGTTCCTTACTATGCTGGTGTAACAAGTTAAGATCAGAAGCTGAAGGAAAATCTCAGCAACTGATTGCTATCTATACCAACATAAACTATTATCATTCCACTGACGAAAAGAGTTAATGAGAGACTAATTAGTTGCTCTTGTCTCACAGAACAGGCTTAATTCCCTCATTTACTAGTAACAAGCAGCAAAGGGAAGACAATGAGCTTTGGGTTATTTTAATTATTGTTTACACCTTCCATGTGTGCCAGGAAAGCTCATCTAATTTGGAAAGTAAGTTAACTCCCTATTCATGACATTCTACAAATGTTTACTCAGAAAAAATTTCTTCTCTAGTTTGAAGCACTGTGCTACCTTCTTTCCAGCCCTTGCCAGGTATTTATATTTGTGCTATAAAACACAGCTGAGGTAGAGCAAAGTAATAAGAAGACTGTGATCTGTGTGTGCAGAGCAACCCTCAGATGGAGGTATCTCTAGATCTTCTGCACATGCAGGTTAAGGAATTTCACACCAATCCAGCAGCTGATTAGTATTTCGTATTTGGTGGCAACACCGAAGACATAACGAGAGTCAAAGGTAGGCAGAGTGCTAGAAGCTATACAGGCAGGAAGATGCTCAAAGAAAGTTTCAATCGTAAAAACAAAACCAGGTTTGGCACTGCCACACAAGATCTGAGCTTTCTTGAAATGCTTCACACTCAAGTGCATTTGTACAGAGCTTCATATATATTGTGATTTACATGACAGGATTATGCTGCAAGAATGCAAAACTCATAACAGCACTTTATTTTCAGCTCCACCGCCACTTCTGTCAGAGATCTGAGAAAACAGAAGGGGTGAGAAGACTGACAGCAGAAGCAGAGAGCTTTTTGCCTTGACACCTTGCCCTGTAACAGACAAGCTGGGGGGGAGAAGGGGGAGAAGGAGGAGGGGGAAATAAAGTACTCAAGTTGGGAGTATCTTACTTGAATAGCCTGTCGTCCCTGCTGAGCATCTGCCAGGAGCTGAATGGTGAGAGTCCTGGAGTCCTGTAGGGCCTCTTGGAGGTAGATAAAGCTGTGACCCACATGTCGTCCCATGGTACATTCCCGACATATGGGGACAGAACAGCTATCACAGTAGAAATGCAGTACCTGGAAGCAGGGAAAAAAAAATAAATCTCACTATATAAAGAAGAACTGAAAAGAAAACAGAGCCAGGATGTGTAAAAAAAAAAAAAAATCCAAAGTCTCAACTATAAAGGAGATGGTTAGATGCAGTAGCAATAGGCAAAGACTTCACAATAGTTCCCCCACAGCTATCCTTCCCTGTAAACTCCAAATCATGCCCTAAGAGTTAGATGGAAGTGTCATTGTTTTCTTTGCAATACAATACTAGGAAGAGTGGCCACATCAGCTTCTCTTAAAGAGCGGAAACCATCTGCCAACACTTACAGATTGGAGATGGCATCTATGGCAAGTTTCAGGTGAAGACTTTTCCTGCAAATACAAACACTAAATTCTCTTACGTGGGCCATTCAATAATCAACACACTGGAGAGCTGCAACACTACTAGCACACCCACTGCACACAAGGGGAAAACCAACCGTGCATGCCATGAATCATCCTTTTTTTACAAAATATGCAAATTCCTTACGTTCAGGACAGCGACAATATTAGGCAAAACTCCCCCCTGCCACTTCCATCAGCAAAGCAAAAAACCTTTGCTATGATAGTGCTTTCTATGCTAGTGATGCTTCGAGATGCTCGAGTTGGAAAACAAGACTGGAACTTTATCATGCCCATCAGAGCATTTGAATGCTTCAGTGACCTGTGGGTAGCCACTAAATCCCCATTCTGCTCACAAAGCACTTGCAAACCCTATATTCAAATCACAACTTAGACCAAGATGTTAGCCTAGAAAGCCGGATCCATTCATCAGCTGTAACTGCTCCCATTCCATCCAGTAGAGGGAAGTAACACACAGAAAGAGTAACTGTTTTCTTAGAGGGAAGCAGAAATCAGCTCATAAGTTTTTGTTTCCAAAGATGCAAATGAAGGAGCACAACACTCCAGCACAAGAAAATTCTGTATACATGTCTTGCTCTTAACTACATACACTATTTCTCTTAGAGTGCAACAATAGAAAATCTGCTTTACCACGGAACAGTACGATGGCACGAGGTTTCATATCATGAACAACTTTTCCATCACCAGATATTTGAAGCCTACCTCACAGAAAGGAGCAAGAGCAGAACAAAGATTGGACAAGTGTTTGATATGCCTGTCTTCTCCCAGCTGTCATCCAGCCACTCCCAACTCCAGCTAACAGCTCATGATACGGTGCATAACAACATCCCCCTTTCCCTTCTCCCTCAAAAGCAAGGGGAAGGACAGGACAGGTGATTCCCTTGGATTGCCTGGGTTACATAAAGTGACATTTTAAGCTGCTATAAGCGCAACAGCTGAAGTGGTATATGGATTAACTTCTCAAAGGGGTATGTGTGTGTGTGCACATGTCAGATTTTACTAAAACCTGCCTTTTTTTTCTCCTGAAATCGAGTTTTGCTGTAGGGAGACTGGGACAGACTTATGTTTGCTTCTGTTCAAATACTAAACCCTCAAGCAGTGTCTCAGATTCCTATTTTTCCAAGTTAAAAAATGCCTTAGGTCTGAAATGCATTGTTCAAACACATCATCTTCCTCAACTAGAGGGATCCTTGTCCTTACACTGTGGTTGTCTAAGTATGTATACAATGTTCACTTGCATATGAAGTTCTGTAATTTTTCTGTTGAAATTATAGGGGATGTTTATTACATGTTGCTGAATAACTCCACTTACACAACTGAGAAGCTGAGAGAGAATGAAAACCAAGACATAGTATCAAGTTAACTCATATGAATCTGATATACTTTAAAAACATACAGCAGGGATTTGGAGCCTCAATCAAGCAGAGCAGCTGAAAAGAAAATGGTGACCATATGAACAGAAGACCAGAAGTAAGTTAGATCTATTACTAGTCCACCACAATAGTCAATACCAGAAGCAAAAACTTGGTCCGCTCCTGCTGCAAGGTAACAGCACCCACTGGAAAAAAGAGCCACCCAGCTGTTCAAGCCAAAGAAAAAAAACATGCTTAAACTGTTCAGTTGCCTCTTGCCACCCCACCAAAATGTGGTGGGAAACATCACTCCTGAATTTAGAAAGAAGAATGACAAGACCCATAATTTAGGAAAAAAGGCAGATTACACAGGACATGGCAGGGTAAATACTTGGGTAAATACTGCCGAGCCATTGATAAGGCCTTATTTATTTCTTAGTAGAACAAACAAATAAAACAAAAAAGGTAAAAACCCCTAGATTTAAAACAGAGAGCAAAAGAGTTAGCAAGCTTGGGCAAAAAGAAGTAGTTATGCTGGTTCTGATCTCCATCACTACACTTTACCTTAAGTACACAGAGGGAAAAATCACAAATGCACAATCCCTACTATTCTCTGTGGGGAGGGGAGCTAGCCAGCTAGTCACCAGAAGAGCACTGAAGGAGTCAGCTTCAAGGTGAACTAGCAACTCCCCAGAAACTCCTTTCTGGGCACAAAGACTACAAGAGAACCCCGAGACTTGGCAGGGGTACAAGGTACACAGTTCTCCTCCTGTGGTCAGCGTCACACACACTTGTCAGGAGCACCCAGCAGGCTGCACATCAGCTCTACCCAGCAAAGGGGGCACGCTCTCAGTGAATAAACCTGGGAAGTCTCTGGTTGTGCAGGGCACAGCAGTGAGGGGGGGTTGTGCCAGCTGGGCTGATGGGGCTTGGGCACAGCATCCAACTTGCCTGTGCTTGCAGCCACAGCCAGGAGTTTATTGTTAAGCTCAAGCCTGCTCACATCCCAGTCCCTAGGTCATGGCCACAAAGGTCACGTACTGCTAGATTAAGTTTCTATGCCTGGTTCTAAATAGAGGGGGGTGGGGGGAGCCAGAGCTCCCCTTTCCCCCCATCCCCCAAACAAGCAACTCCCTGGAAGGAAAGAAAAAAAAAAAAAAAAAAAAGAGATGATCATAGCGAGGATAGGTGTAGGACAATGCACAGCTGTGTTCTCAATTCAGAGCTGATGCACACAGCGCGCCCGAAGCGCTGGCACAGCCCCCTCCCTCCCCTCCTGTTTCAGCAACGTGAGACTGGCCTCCCCACACTTCAGCTCATGCTGCTGTAGCACTCTGATGCTCCTTCCCCGCTCATTACAGGACAAATAACAAGATTGGTCTTGAAATGTGGATGGGCAGGATAAGTAGGAGGGATAAGAAGAGTAAGACTGAGTCTTCCTTAGTGGACAACAGCTTACACTCAAGTTAAAAAACAAAATTCCACACCACCTCAAAAAACAAAACACTAACAGTACCTACAGGAAAAGTCCTAAAAAATCTCCCCCCCTCCCTATCTGAAGAGGCAGAGACGATACAGCCAAAATATCCATCAAGCTGTAAGTTAACTACTGTCCTGGTAATTTCACTTTTACCCAAACATAGGAAAAACTGGTTTATAAGCAAACACTTTCAAACATTGCTGGTTTTTCCAAACCACATGAATGTTCTGATGGGCAGCAAGGAAAGAAGCATGAAAGCAGAGACAGATTTCTTCTTTCAAAGAGATTTATAATCTGCGTAAATTGCATTTAATGAATTGTTTCTTTCTGTAGTTATTAAGTAATTAAGTAAAAATACCATTTTTAAGATAAAAACTGGTGCTCTACAACACCCTATCCAGTAAGGGTAAAAAGATTAATAAGCAAGTTCAGGAGCTTTTATTTCTTTTTTAAAACTATTCTACTACATTAATTAGTATTTCAGATTTTCCACCAGAATTAAGCAAAGAGAGAAATCAGAAGGAAGAGGGGACTAGTTTTAGAGATAGTTAAAAGTGATTTATTTTAAAATAAATCAGCTATGGGTTGATTATTTCCCAAACAGGAAATATTTCCTGAATTGGTGGCATACAATTTTAGACACAAAACAATAAAGGGAGCCTACTTCAATTTAAACAGAATCAGTGAACCATGTTACAGGGCTATTCATCTTTTACAGCCACAGCAGCCCAAGAAATACAACAGCAAGGCCATAAATGTGATTGCTTCAGGAAAGGCTGTACAGTGCACCGTAAAAACATTTTACAACAGCAGGAATTCCTGGGTGTCGCTCTCCCCATTTTTTGGTCCATCTGCTTTCAAAGGGGGCAGGGGGATGGGCAGAGATGTTGTTAAACGTCCCCCGGGACTGCACAGCAATCAATCATCATCTGATGAATGGCCACTAAAGTTAAACCCTGACCCCACTCCACAATTCCCACACCAGCCCTTCTCTCCTTACTGCTGACCAGCTTCCAGCGTGCCCCCCCCCACCTTCCAGCCCTCACCAAAATTTCCCAAATACCAAGCCCAGACAAAAGCAATGGAATGTAGTAGGCACCATGACAGGAGAATTCAGCAGAAATAGCATCTGAGGAGGCTTATCCTTACACTGTGTTTAAATAAATGTTCTTTCAGCAATGCTCACGGTGCCTTTTTCCTCCCAGCTTGCAAACACTTCATTTCTCTCATTTTCACAGCACATGTGCATGCAAATAAAGCATGGGCAATCTAATCATGTTAAAATTTTGTTTACTGTCATGACATTTCAGTATCTTGCAGGGATTTTATTTAAGCCTACAGTGTTAAGAATTTGTACAAGGCAGCAAAACATAAGGCCACACTATTTTTTAAAATGCAAGTCTGATGCTCTAAAAAGCTACCCTGTAATCTTAACTAACAATAAAAGAAGTCTACAGACAAAACAGTGGCCTCTTCGTATCTACTTTTGGAAAAGTTTCAGTATGGTACTTGTAAGAAAAATTAGGTTGATTTTAAATCTTATGATTTTAAAAAAATCCTACTCTAAAGTTTTCCATTACTAAAGGTGTTTTATTATCAAGTTCCCTTGACAGTAACTCAAACACCAGTGGCTTTGTTAGGTAGTGTGTAAGGCTTAGACAACTGAGTTTAGTATAAAGCAATTTTCCAAGGAATTTTGGTCCTACTTCCTCAGCACTGTGAGGTTGTTTTTCTTCTATTTTTTTTTTTTTGCTTCCCTCCCTTCCTGAAGAAAAAGCTGCTTCCCTGCATGCAGCAATTATTCCTCCTTTTCTTTGAAACAGCACACAAATGAACAAGTCCTCCTGGGTGGTGTAGAGTTTGATACAGATAATTGTTGTAGGTTTAAGCAAAAATAAGTAATATTCTTATTCTGTAGGAAACTGGTCCTTAGTTTCCACCTCAATAGCAATTTGTGACAATTAACTTGATTCACACCATGATGAAAGTAGCATGTTAGGAACCTTAATTCGAAATTTGAGTGTTAAATATAAAGACTGAAGACATGGGCAAGTCACATGATACATCAGAACCACAGCCAATTTCCCAGTATATCTTAAACATTTAGCACTGAGATACCAGTTAATGATCAAATTGCTCCTAGAACTTGTATTTTAACTTGACTTAGCTTAACTCTAGCTCTGGAGTAGAAGAGACTGGCTTAACACCAATCTTCCCCTCTGCATACAGTGGTAACAGGAAACTGCACACCAGCTCCAGAAGGTCTCCACAGCAGACAGGAGAGTTGCTTCTTGAGCTTAGCCCAATACTCTAATGACAAAATCTCCACAAAAGCACGGGCACTTTGAAGTGTTACAGCCCTATCCTACACAGGGCATGCAGCATGCACAGGGAGCTGTAGCAAGTGGCAACAGTGAAGTTAGTTTACTGTGTACCTTCCTTCGCCGCTTGGATGAACAGAGGTGGGTTTTGGTCCATTTAGAAATTCATCAAGTGCAAGAGGATCATTCAGCCCTTCTGCTAAATTCACCTTGATTTCCTTACCCCACCTGGAATAATAAAAGCCTAGCTAACAGATGACTTGGCTCATGCAAGTCTGTTTATAGGAAATAAAGCTGTAATTCCACACGCTTTTTTTCCAGCACCACTGTTAATACCCTTACCTCCCCACACGCTCCAGCAGGTTCTGCTCCTTGTTTCTCAGCCACACAGGTATCTCTTGGCCCAGCACATGAAGGGGAAGGAAGCTCACAAATAAAACCCCAAATGTGAAACCACACACAGCTCAAGGCTGTCGTTTCACTCCACAGTTAAACTGACAGCTACTCTGTGAGGAAGCCCTAAATCTTCCCTGCCTTGCTCCTATCTCCCTCCCTTTACTGATGCAGTCTCAGTGAAAAGATTTTAGTATCTTTATAAAAAGCATAAAATTCATTTTTGAATAAACTACTTTTATCAGCTGAGCCTGGGATCAGAAGATCAGTAGGACCAGCACAAGGAAGGAGGAAGAATCCATAATTAAGGGCACGGAGACATTTGATGACAACTATTTGGTACTTTGCCAACCTCACAGCTGGAAATCAGTGTAAATCTTCTCATTGATAGCATTCGTCTCAAGTTCTAACTGGAAGAGAACAGTATCTAACTGGAGGTGAGTTAAACAGGCTGGTAAATCAAACAGACTACTATACTCTTAAAACTCCTAATGTTTACCTTCTTCAATCCTCCTGTGATGTCGCGAAGCCAGTAAAAACAGCTACATATTTCAGAGTGGTGACAGCACTGAGTCAGTCAAACCATCCACGTTGAAAGCAAAGTTTTTTGAAAGATGCATAGCCCATTAATCACTTTTAGAACACCCAGTAGGTATTAACAATCAGCTGGGAGTGGAGCAGAGACCATTTAAGTTGCCTTTGCCAACACAAACAGCATTTGCAAATTTAAATGGATTTGGGGTAGAAGTGACAATCAAGTTCCACTTCACTCTGAAGGCCACATGATCACTGGAATGGTGTGACAACAGGCTGCCAACTGGGCCAGGAGACAGGAAGTCACACCTTTGACAAAGCTGTTTTAAGGGCTGGCTCCAGCCTACTACAAAACTACATCCTCTGTGTTTTAAGTTAAAATCTTACAAATGAAACTTCATGTGATGATTGCAGCTTCTGGTTCTAGGCACTCACCTGGCACTGCAGCTTTCCAAGCATTTCTCTTGGCAGCACCTCTGCCAGATGCACTACGCCCCCATTGATCCACTCTGATTATGGAGGGAGCACCACACACCAGCCCCTGGACTTTGCCCTTCTCATCAGCTAACTTGCTAAAAGCTCTTGGCTGCAAAGTAACTCAGTCAGCCGATCTAACTCACCACCTCAGAGATTCCAGTTAGTGATGGACTGGAAAGGGCATCTTGCTTCCAACTTAACTCACTGGTCCAATTCCTCCTAAATAGGAATAAGCAAGGCTTAATACTATTTTAATGTTAATACTGAGGTGATGCAGGTATAATTATCCCACCGTGGACTATTGTTACATCATTACATAATGGCAAATTGGCATTCAGCAATTTTCTTTTAAGTAAATTGTTTGGAGCTTAAAAAAATCTATTTTGTTTTTAAAAAGTCACAACATCTGTTTCAACACTGAAGTAGCTAAAATAGCCAGTCAAGGGGAAGATGCAATGGTATCACTAGCTAGGAGACTACTCAGCCCAAGGTAAGTCACGACTCTTTCACGGATTTCAATAGGGGAGACCAGCCTGTCCTTCAACATGCAACTCATTAGCTGTTTAAATGCAGCTTCTGTGCCAAATCTGCATGACATGAGTAGCAGCAGGGTGGTCTTGGCACAGGGGACAGTGGGTGGACCTAAATATTCAACAGTTCAAGCATGCAAGCTAATAAATAGCCTGCTGTGGTAGCTGACAAGAGTGGGTCAGGACAGTTCTACTTTCAAGCCCATCTGTCCAAGGCACTGTGGCGAGCCCCTGCAAATCCTCCACTGAGACTCAGTAAATTCCTCAGCTCTCTGAAAACCAGAATGTCTTAAAGTTCTGATCCAAAGCTTGGGCCTGGCCATGATTTCAGTGATGATGTAAACAGCAACAGGTTGACAACTTCTTTGCTACTGCATAAGGTCTTTTGTATTTTAGAGAGAACCAAACATGCCTCACCTCTCAAAATCCATATTCCTCAAATCCATGCTGTTCCCACATCACTGCAGAGAACACTTTCTCTGTTCAAGTCCTTGGCAACTGTTGATCTTCACATGGAAATATGACAGCAAGAATGCCATTATATATCTTGCAAACAAATAAAAAGTTTTTATCTCAATATACTGGAGACAAACTTTTTTTTTTTTTTTAACTTGATGAGGGAAGGGAGTGGGAAGCAAAACAAACAACCCTAAAGTTCCCAGATTTCATTCAAGGGCAGCTAGTCTTCATGCTGAAGACACACCAATTGAGAAACAACATGTTAAGCAGATGGGTCGTGTGCAGTTTGATGGAGAGACCTCCCTGATCCCAACACAAACAGGTCTTGAGTAGGATTGATTTTCTTATACAACTAGTCTCTAGTCAATCCACCACTACCTAAAAAAATTAACTTTGATGCAACTGATTCCCATCAATATTGTTAAAGGGCTTCTCCAGGGTGTCAGAAAGCCTATCAGGCTAGACATCTTGAATTCATAATGTTCAACTGCTAGGGGAAAAGTGAGTATGAGAAGAAAGAACACATTCATCCAGATAAAATTCTGATTTATCTATGTGAACACTGTGATAGGTTCTACTTCAGGGGTTTTCCTGGGTTTTTTAAAAATTTTGTTTCATGTGAGGTTGGGGGGTATGTTGTGTCTTTTTTTCCTTTTTTGTTGTTGTTTTTTGCTTTCTAAGCGGTACTAGAAATCTCAGATCAGAAAAGTATTTCTTCAGAACATGAGTTTGGACTTAACTCTTTCACAACGTGTAATAATTCAACTACATTATCTAATACTCATTTACTACAAGAAAAAAATAAATTGAAAGCATGTATTTGGAAAACTCCCACAGTTGAAGCGCCACATGAACAACCTCTAAGTCAAACTGCAGAAGCTGTAGAAAACTGAGAAAACTAAGTAGTAGAAAACTAAGCAAGCATGAATTCTGAGCCCACTTTGCAGCTTTACTGTCTCCTTGTTCCCCCCTTGCTTATGTGACCTTACTGACACACACAGAGGAAAAGCACACAAATCTAGAGTCAAAACAATTAGTAGAGAACAGTGCTCAAAAATGTATAAGTTTTAGATAGTTTTTACATGGAAGTGACATGAACATAAAACCAGCAGTAGGCATGAGCTCAGCACATTTAATGTCTAATCTTCAAGTGCATACATCATCTGGGGAGGGGTTGTCTCTGTACTGATTCTTCATTCAAAGTAATTTTAATAACATTATATCATCTCTACATTTTTTTTAAACTCTCCTTATACTTTTTAAAAGGAGTATTTGTGTTAGGAAGAAGGAAAAATGCATCGACATGTAGACTAACAAATCTCAAAGCCCTTTTAACGAAGAGAATTGTTAGCACACATTTGGCAAAGTGAAGCATTCTGATATCTAACACCACCACTACTGGATTCTGGTAACTCCAGTTTGAGTAACAGCCTGGTAAGCATAATCAGTCCACATAACTTGTACAAGACAATGCCTCTCCTCCCCTGCTTTCCAGTATCGGCTCTACAGAGAGTATTATATATAATAATATATAATTATATTATATATAATTATATGCAATATCCAGTATTATGGGAGTAAATATCCCTACAGAGATAGCAAAGCAACTGCTGAAGGATGATTAGGCTGCTTGCAATAAGAACCAGACTTTTACATATGCAAAACATTAAATACCCCTATCAGGTTTAAATTTAGTTTAGACTTCCATAGGATTGCTATGGTTCTGTTTTTATGTGGAGTAAAAGCAAATAACAATAAAAGCAATTTACCCATTAGGGCATAAGTGACCACCTGGGATACTATACGAAGGAATTCCTCCTCCCTACATTTTCTCAGTGGTAAACCATCCAGCTGGTCAAGTGTGTGAAGCAGACTGGGGAAGGGGTGGAAAGCAACATCCTTTTCTCCTCTCCTTCTCCCCACTCCACCCCAGCATTAGGCTCTGGATGCTGCTGCAGCCCCACTATCTAAAGGGAACAGCACAGTTCTGCTGTTCCTCCCACTTCTGCCTTGAATCTCTGTCTTCAGGAAAAGCTGTAACAGGAACAGCCATGGTACTGAACCCCCACAGCAGGAACTGTTAAATTTTTTCTTCTTTAATTGTGAAACAATCCATTCCTATTAAGCAAGTCCAGTTACTACCAGTGCCATATGCACATCAAACTCAGGTCAAAGTGAATATGACCAACTATAGCCTTTTATTAGGAAATACAGGCAAGACGGTTGTCTGGGAAAACTGATATATAAACCCATTCCAAGTGTTTTATACTGCAATGTTTTTAGTTACTGCTTATGTGGAACAGCTTTTTTTGGAAAGCACAAAGGCAGCACCAAATTGGCCCTGTTCTTTGCCTTGGCTCCTCTGCCTTACTCTGTCCCAAAGACTATTTTTTACAACAGCTGTACACCCACATATGAAGTCCTTACAGAATAGGGCATTTAAGGGAATTTCTTTCTTCACCAAAACAGGCAATATGAACATTTGGAAGGTATCTTCAAAAGACATTCAAGTTCTACCCCTATACCATCATCCTTCTAAAGACTAACACACCAAAAATATGCAAGTGTAAAATTTTTACTGGCTTAAGTGCACATGTTTCAGAGCAGGAAAAAAATTACAACATGCTGAGGTTTCACTTGGGATTTCTCATAAATGAGGAATCTTAATTAAGCAAAACCAAATTTGGATGGCATTAAAAGAAAAGAGAAAATTGGTTTGCTCCAAATCTAGGCACTAGTTTCTGGAAGTGTCTTATTTTAGGCTTCCTTAGCTAACACCATCAAATCGTACCATCCATGTAAAAATAATCATTGTCAGCTCCCAGCATAGGGTTTGGCACATACACTGGAGTATCTTATTCAGAGAAACAATGTTGTCTTTGAGGACCAAAGCTATGCTGCTTGTAATAGAATGTCAGATTAATACTGCATTTGTCAGATTAATACACTTGTCACAACTCCTCTTAATTTTAAGGAGGGTTATACAGATCACATTTTATGAAAGACCCCTCATGCAAGTGTTATCCTGTGGGTGCTAGTGCACTATAACTTCCAGCTGAACTCCCATATTTGATGTTTGTTTTGGAAGACCTAGCTGTCTTAACAGCCACAGGGCATTTCAATAATCATGTAACAAACACTACTGCAGGTTACTCTTTAATCCCTTGTGAGTGAATGAGTAAATTCTTGTCCATCTATCATATAATTACACAGCTCTGTAGTTACAGCCAAAAAAGGTACTGTAAATCATAAAGGAAAGACATCTAACAATAAAAAGAGCTGTTCCAGGAAGTCGAAAGTGTTTGCACAGAATAATTTTTTCCTCCATCACCATAAAAGAACATGAACAGAAATTTTTTGTTAGCAAGCCATTAACATAACGTGAGAGAATCTTTATTTATATGAAAACATAAATTGTCCACCAGGACTTAAGTGTGTCTTTATTTATCCCCCTTTACCCCTCTAACAACAGAGCAAAAGCAAAACCTTTTAAGTTTCAGAACTCTGAATGAATGACCTACCCACCACATACTTCCAAGTGGCTAAAATACAGGTACAAACAAGTTTAAAGCCCCTCTTCCCCTAAGTGGTCTTTGTTGATTGTGGGAGGGTTTTTTTTCTTTTTAAATCCTTGAAAATGTACTTTCAGCATTTCTGTCAGATTTAAGAGCTGCACAGTGTGCTATCCTAATAGCCTTCTTCCTCATGGAGAGGACTTCAGATTACTTTCCTTCTGAATTTGGGAATGCTGGAAAGTGATAAGCTTTCCAAGAGGAATATTCAAGTAAGTGGATACTGACAGCATGGTTACTACTCCTTCAAACTGCAGGACAGATGTGAGGTGCTTACAGATAATAACACTAATAACTACACTTTGTCACTGTGCCACAGATGCCATTATTGAGTAGTAGCTTCAGTTTGGGGAGAACAAGGACAATCTTGCATCACAGCCAAGGTTTAAGTTATGATTGATAGGCACTACTTTTAATTCATTCCATGGTGCTCCCATGGGATAAGTACACAGTGTGGCACTCCTACAAACACCAGAATGACTTTGCTACAGAGCATTATAGCTTTGGTCTAACCAAACTTTAGTGGTTTGATGCCACCCTCTCATAGTTCAGCACTATTTCAAGGACCTTTATAAGAATTTAAAAGCATTCTGAATTTTTAAAGTGCTTAAATACTTTGAATCCCTCAGTGAAAGCACCAGCCTTTTCAATAGCAGCATCCACTGTTTCACATTCAAGCTTTAGATTGCTTCTACATTGTGCAGGCAAGTTAGCCTTATCCTAACTTTAACTGTAGCCTTGTTTGAGCTTTAAATCAGGATAAATGTAAATACAGAAAGCTCACTCAATCATCAGTGAAGGGAAGAAAAGCTATCCAGGCTGAACTAGAGGGGAAGATTTGAATGACCCACTCCACCAAAGGAAGAAAGAAGAGAGACAGAATGGCTAAGAAGGTTAAACCTTTGCCCAGTTCTTGAAAAGAAAAATACACATTAGTCTTAGTACAAAACAACAAAAAATCCCTATGTACACTTTCTTGTGACACAAAATTTTAAGAAAGACGACATTCTTACAGTTAAAGTGCACCATAAACACCTCAATTAGAAACAAGCCATTTCTGACAAGGATCAGCAGGACTTTGATGCAGTTTTTAGGTACATGAACTAGCCAAAAGGCTGGGTTAACTCAAGGTATGGTCTCATACACCACACACATATCCTGAGTGAGGAAGTGGGTAGGCAAGGCAGAAGAAATTTTATTATCTCTGCACAATCAGCAGGTTGTGTTTTTATGAATGCTCTTGCGTACACAAGCCTTGCGTGTTTATGCCATGATCATTAAATTTTTATGTATTGCCAAACTAGTCTTACATGTCCCCTGTTTACTAAGAAGCAAGTATGAGGAGGTCATAGATTAGGTTTATTCTCTCTTGGCAGGGCAGTTACACTCTCTGAAGAGGAAAAAGCTTTTCTGCAATCCAGGCCAAAACATGCTTAACCAGATTTCTAAGCACAAGACAAACTAGAATCAACCCTGCTTGGTCAAATGAGTTTCAATTAAGCTACCTGCCTTCCTCCAGAAGATTATTTTATGCGCTATTTTCTCCCAAAGACAATTATGCTGAATTAAAAAATAGGAAGAAGGTCAGGCTTTTGGACACGCAGTTCTTTGTCACGCAGTTCTCTCAGCAACTGTGCACAGCATTAAGCACCATGCTGGTTTCCTAAATTAGTAGTTGGTAATTTATTTTAAGACACAAATGAGGACTGAGACAGTGCAATGGCTGTGCATGATTAAGAATGCAAGGGAGAACTGAAACTCCTGAAACTAACCCAATTACGGTTTCGGGAAAAGCTGCATTTCTGCCCTTGTGCTGTCCCAAAAGGTTAACTTGTTGCACCCCACATGCCACCCTTGCTATCAAAGCAAGGGAGCAGCCTCAAGAGCCACACACAGGCAAGTACCTCTGGCAGCTTACTGCCAAGACAGACCTACTGCATCAGGAACATCACTTCCTGTAACACTGCTTTCAAGTAATAACCAGACCCACTGATTCACTTAAGATTTAATGAGATTACAGCTTGAGGTGATTTGACTGGAAACCATAAAAGTTTTAGGAGCCCATCTGCTCTGCAAAACTAACCTCTCACACACAGGCCCGGGTATGAGCTGACCTTTGAGAGCTGCAGTGTAGTTAAGGCAGGAATCGAGTCCACAAGCACTCGGTGCTTGTGATGGGCACACGGACCAGGCAAAACAAGAGATTGGCACTTTCAGGCAAAGAGGAGCTTCCATATGCATCAGTACTCAAGGGGGAGCTTCCCAAACAATCAGCAGTCTTTTCATTAAGAGAAGAAAAGTCACCTCAGGGTGCTTTCCCCACCATTATCACACCATTAACAGCAAATGCAGACTGTACTGACAATGGTCGCAAAATTACCGGTATTGCAAAAACCTAATGCATTATTCACTTTGTGTAAACGCCAAAAATCCATGACAAAATACTCTTTACGAGTACTGGGATTTTTTTTGGGGGGGTTGGGTCCTTTTTTCTTGTTTTTGGTTTCTTGAGGGAAAAAAAAAGAACTTCCCAATCACATTAAAGGGGTTCTGTCACCGCTGATTTCCATCCCACTTTAAACTTCTTTCAATTCCCTAAGCCACAGCAAGCATGTGCAATTTCAACAACCAACTGGTTATTTTTCTATATTTCCCAGCATCACAATAAATATTGACTTTCATTCCAGTGAAAAAAAAAAGAAATATTTATTTTGAGAGATTGAGAGAAGAACGGAGGGGAAGGAGCTACGTTTTTTCCTCTGTTATCTTTTACAGACAAGTAAAAAAAGCAGCATTTCACTAAGACCACTGTTACCGTACTTTAGATGTGACTGCTGGAACAAATATTCACATTTTGTTATTCTAAACCTGACCTTGGTTAGTTGTGGAAGCATCAGTGTCATCAGACAGCTGTATTTTGTAGCATAAGAAGTAGGTGCTGTTATTTTTCCTTCCCCTCGTAGGCTGAGATGTTTTGTTGTTTTGTTCTCACTTCAGTAACAGGCCTCAATATGCAAGTTACATCTGGAAACAGACAAAAGCCAACTGCCCAGCAGTATTGGAAAATTAAAACATTGGGTCAGACTCAAACGGACTAGGAAGCCAAAGGTCAAAGCAGCATTAAATCATTAGTTTCCCAGCTGCCACCAAGGCATGGAGTTGACCTTTGATTTTGTAAGAAGTGGTCCAAGCAATTTTCTGGTGGCAATATGGGCAATCTGGCACAGTGGAATATTATCCTTGAAAAGGGTGGGTGAGAGGGAGGAGTTTAAGGTCTTGCAGGCAAAGATTAAACTAACTTTAATCTCTCTAAACCAAATTTGCACTGTGAATCTGTAAGTGCAAATAATGAATATTAAATTATCAAGCTTGAAGGAAAAGACACTCCAGCATTTGAATCTTTCAAGTATCTTTTAATCATATAGCAGTGACAGCAAGCAGAATTTAAGAACATAATTCACTGCAGAGAATACTGGAACATTGTATTTTTTTCCTGTAATGAGTTCAGTGCTTAGAAATTATACTTTAAAGCAGTCAGTCTACTTAGGGTTTGTGGGGTTTTTTTTTTGTTTTGTTTTGGTTTTTTTTGGTGTTTTTTTTTTTTGGTTTTTTGTTTTGTTTTGTTTTTTTAACAATGCATCTGAGACAGAGCTCATACTTCTTCAGATCAAGGACTCAGAACAACACTTTTAGTGTACCTGTACTCCCACTACTTTTTTACCGAGGTAGGAAAGACAGACAAAGTAAAAAACTGGCCTCCACTTTCTTTCTCTAGCTTGCCTGATCTTAAACTCCATCTACGACTGCCCTGTGTTTCTGACTGGTCCTTATAAACTGCTCTGCTGAATGTTGGCACTGTACGTGCAGAGTTTGGGTCTGGCTGCTTCCAAGTTCCTAGAAAGGGTTTGGTTTTATTGCTGCTTGGCAAAGGGCAGCACAGGTATCAAAGGGGCTTTCCGACAGACCAAGGGACATTGGAAGAGCATGTCTGAGCCTCCATTAGCAGCTGAGCTCACAAACACACAGGGAAAACCAGCCTGCATGCAATCAGCTGTTAAGGTATTTCTAGGTGGATTTAAGACATTTCTATGCATATTTAAGCAACATCAAGCAATTTCATTAGTCTAAAAGGGTCACACAACTCATGCTTTACTGCCAGGGCAGTACAGCTACAAGCTGTTGTTTTCCTTTGTGACCGCAGAACAAGTTTTCCAAATAGAACAGAGAGAGCTCCCTTCTCCATCCTATGCCAGTGTCCCAGGATTACTCACTGCCAGCTCTTCATGTGAGAAACTGAACTACAGCAGAGACTTTAGGCATGGACTGAGTTGTATATCCACAACCTCTGACGAGGAAGGGGGAGGAAGAGTATTTTCAGAGAACTGTAATTTGGCACTAACAACTGCAGTAAAATACCTCTCTGTGCTTTAAGCCACATGGTACACTGTAAGCCAGTTGGGTCTGGGTTCTTTCATATGCAATCACTTTTCACCTGCCAAGGTGAAAAGCACACCACCTTTAACACCTACCTTAGTGAATAAGGATGAGCAGAACCACCTCTCTTCCCACATCCTTTCTTTCCAGGAAAGGTCTGTGATCACGAAGACAACACAAACATAGTACATGCTGAATAGACTGCTACATACAGGCCACTGAGCTAAACCACTCTGTTAAGACTTCTCTCTTCAAAGAATGTAACAATCTAATGCTCAGACAAGTGAAAGAATAATAGAATCTGTTTTAATAACAGGTTCTACCACTAGAACGCTGAAAGACCACACTGGTAATTGCTTCGAGAAAGCAACCTCAAACTTAACCTACCTGCCAAATCAACACATACAGATATGGCACCAATCTCAATCTTTTCTGCACACAATTCAGGTAACACTGAAGGAGTGAAACAAGTAACCAGAAACTTCCTATTACAGAAGACACACATTTCTTATCAAAACAATTCTGAGAAAAATACAACTGATTTTTTTTTTCTTGATTAGTGTACTTGTTTACTCACAAACTGAAATTCACTGCTGAGACACCATGGAAGTATCACCCTCACTCCATGCAGTCTGAATGTGCCCACTGTTTCCTAGACAGAGGATAGGTTCTACCACTGTAGATTTTCCCTTCAAAAGAGAAAATCAAAGCTTGTATCAGGTCTGCAAGCTACTTCAGTTAGCTCTCATGGTTGTTGCTGTACTACCTTCCATGGTTCCAGGAGGGGTATAAGACCATAGAGTAACAGAATGTTTGGGTTGGAAGGGACCTTAAAGACCATCTAACTCCAAACCCTCCTGCCACAAGCAGGGACACCTTCCACTAGACCAGGCTGCTCAGGGCCCCATCCAACCTGGCCTTGAACATTACCAGGGATGGGACATCCACAACTTCTCTGGGCAACTTCTCCCAGTGCATCACTACACTCTGAGTAAAGATATACAAAGCTTAAAAGAGACCTTGCTAGAAATAGCTATTCCTCACATCTCTAGTTTTAATAAAATAATTCGCACACAAACAGGCCAGTTACCAAATTACATTGGTTTCAGACTGGATAATAAGGCTATTTCTGGAATGAGATACTGCACTGACACAGCTTCTGCCACAAAAACTTATAAAATCCAGCTACTTGGATACCTTCTTTCCTGAGAAGAGAGTTCTGTTTCTTGTTTGAACTAGAAATGAGACTTGACAATGCCCTGGAGTTCTTCAGGGGTTTAAGTGTACTCCCTGGACCAGAATGAGCAGCCAAATGCTGGACTAGCACTGCAGGTAGCTGGTCATGCACTCTTCAGCAGAAGATGGCATGGGAATGGAGTAAGATGTGAATAATGCAGGTGTGACTGACTGATTGGCCCTGATCCTGCCTCAGTCCTATTCTGACTGCCATGTGAAACTGAAAAATATCTTCTCTGCTTATACTGGGGGAAAAAAACCCAACATTTTCCACGAGACCTCAGTTTTCACCTGTGTAAATGGAATGGTGGCAGGACTTGGAATTTACAGTAGAAAGACATCCTGTATCTTGAAACCATTCCCAAGAAACTCCTGGAGAACCACCATTGTAATTTCTTTTCTGCAAGCATGTAGTCTCAATGCTGAAAACCACCGTGTGTGTGCCCTCACAGCTGAAGCTTTAGAAACAAGTAAATAGACTTTTTTTTTTTCCTGATCGAACAGGCTAATAACTGCCAAGACAGTCCATCAAGATAACACATGAAAAGAGAAGCGTGTTGTGCAACTACCCCCTTCCACACCCCAACTGAAGGGGCCCATTTGATATCAACCAATGGCAGTAAGGGACCTTGCAGCCTTCTACAAGGAAACTTGGGGAAAAGGAAGACAGACCTTTGGAGCTGGACCAGGGGCAAATATGAGGCCCTCTTCTGTGGCTGCACATTCCTCCTCCTCTCTGCTACTGTGTCCCTTATCACTAGAGCCAGATGCTAGGGGAGCACAACAGCCAGCAGCAGCCAGGGACAATAGCCTAGATGTTCGGGTGTGGTGGCCAAGAGCAGCTGAAAACAACTACTTAATGCAAGGTCTTGGGCATGGCTGAAAGCACCCCCAGCCCACAGGATCTTCTGAGAGGAGAAGCAGGAAAGATGTACATCTCCCTCCACTGAGCTCCAGCCCTCACATGTATAGTGCCAGAGCTATCAGCCTGAACCAGCCTTCAGTGCAGGTGATTTGGTTTTGCTTTGTCTATTACCAAGAAGACAACAGGCCTACTTCCACCTCCACAGAGATGTCCTTGTGAAAGGCCTTGTCTAACAACACAACAAAAACGATGCCAACAAAGACAAACATGGAGCTTTCTCTGCTGGGAAGTATCCTGTATCATATCAGAATTCTTACTCCCAATTTCTTTGTGACATCAAAATGCTGCTTTATGATTTGCCTTTATGCTTGGTCTTAACATACAGCTCTGGGAAGTAAGAAGACATTACAAGCCATCATAATTTTCTTACTGGGAGGACAGTCTCACAACCCTACTTCAGGGCAGGAAACAAAATAGAATTTGGAAATTCTTCCAAAACCAGCGGTTGACAAAAGCTCATAATTCCCACAGCTTCAGGAACAAAAGGCTACTGTGTCTCACACTCAGGTGCCATGGGCTTAGTGGATGGGCTAAGTCCGATCTCTCCATCCACAGGACTATGAATTTATCACTAGACAGACAGAGCTTCCAATCTGTTTGCTTTTGATAGGACAAATGTACCCAGTTTTACTTTCTAGCTCATGGTCTACCTCTAGCTTTGTCATTTCTGCTATTCAGTAATCTGTGCATTGTCAGGTACATGGCTCAGTGCCCTTTGGAGCCATTCTGAGCCTCAACTGGGGTACAAAGATGAATCCCCAGATAGCCCAGAGTAGCACAAAGTACTCCTGGGAAGGGGTACAGGCATCTAGCATTCCTCTGATCTGAGCAAGGCCATTGCACCTCTAAAAGCTTATCAGCCAGCATCAATGTTCAGAGATACAGGGCAAGTTAAATGGTCTATTTCCAGGAGATGAAGTCTTAAGCAAGGGCTAAGAGTGGAAGACTACCTCTGACGTGCAGCCTCACAGAAAGAGGTTCTATGAGAACAGGAAACAGACCTCTGCTTTTATCCCACTGCCTTTCTTCAGCTTAGCTCTCTCCCTTGGAGCTGCTGTTAACACCTTAGAAAAGGAAGCATAAGCCACAGCAGCCTTCTCAAAACCAGACCACACTTGGGCACAAGCGGGCTGGAACAATTAGATCACGCAGAAGTAAAATTTGACGTCCAGAGAGGTCTGCTCCAGTGAAGTCTGCCAGCAACAGGTAGTAGGGGAATAGAGGGACCCATGGGTGATTTGAACAGAACAAGTCCTCCTTTCTGTTACTGATACAATCTGGGGCTGGCTGGCAGCAGACCCTTGTACCTTAAAGTCAACAGCTCCCTTGAAAGCATAACAAAGATGTTGTCAGTAAAGACAAACACGGAGCTTTCTCTACTAGGAGAGCTCATACTCCATGTGATCCCATAAATACTTTCCCTTCTGCTGGCATTAAAAAAAAACTAGAGGGGAACGAGAGTCACATGCAGTATTCTTGATGCTGCCTTACCTATAATGGAAATACTGCAGATTAGTATTAAGATTAATAAAGTGCTCTAATGTGGTAGATCAGTAGCCTGTGAAAGCCTCAGCTAGGTAAAGCTTTAAATGTGACCTTTCTAAGCAGAGCTGATCTTGCAGGAAGTTGCATGCTCAAAAAAAGTAATTCCAGTGAAACAGAGGCACTCAAGATGCTTGAGATCTGGAGCTAATACATACCAGGAAGGGATTTCTTTTCTTGGGAGAAGGGAGGAGTCAAGCAGGAAAAAAGGAATAAAGCTTACTAAGAATGTTAACAGCAGACATTATATCTAATTTCTTTGCATTCCTTCCCCCCTCCTTTTCCTCCCGTTCTTTAAAAAACAGGAGCAAACTTGTGAGTTAAGGATTCTGATCAATGCAACATGTTAGGAAAAGAGAGCAGGAGGTCAAGAGGAAATGATTAATCCTGTGCAGAAGACTGGCAGGATGGGTCCTGGAATGGCTTACCAGAACAATGCCCCCACTAATAAGCAGGTCAAAAGACCCTTACAGTGAACAGAAGCCCCAGTTACACTGTACATTAATATTCTTTCCTTTACCCAAAGTTATATTTGTTCATTAAAGCCACATTCAAAAAACCCCAACTATTGAATTAGAAGACAGGTGAAAAGTTGTGGTACCAGACACAAGCAGGAAATCTGAAAGATAAAGGATTACAACTTAACAAGTCAAAGTGTAAGGAGCTCCACTGTAAGATAGTATTGGCAGAAAGCTTGGTAAACTGAGGAACAAGGCAAGAGCCTCTGTTACAGATTTCACACTGACTTTTGTGTTCGACTCATGCAGTAGACCAGTGTCTCTTCTGATAAAGACTGCTCTTCTGTAAGTGCCATAGTTTAATGTGCTGAAGAAAAAAAAGAGTAAATTCACTGCAGGCAATACTTTGGACCTGAAGGTGCACGTGGTTCAAGATTTATTGCAAGAGATAGCAGAAAGTACTTAATCCCAAGAGGCTCCAAGTTTCAGGTAATTATCCCAATCCCACACCACTTTGCTCCTCCAGTTTAGGCAGAATTACAGGTCCCCATGGCTGCATTGTGGATGCTGTCAGGGGAAGTCAGCTCTATTTCCAAAAAGATATCTATTCCATGATGCAGCACCCAGTACGGGTGTACAACCTCAGACTTATGTTTGCAAATACACAGCAGAGGTTTCACAAAGGCTTCAAGGCTGACCCAAGCAAACCCACCTCTTCCAGAACCACCACCCTTTCAAGCACCCTCCCAAGTTTAGACAAGCAAGCATCAGCACCTTGTGGTCCCACCAGAGAACTGATGTGAAGACTACCCTGAAAACTCATCCATAGTCTATAAAGGATGAAGCTGCTCATCCATCAGCTCAGTTTGCTAATACAGCCTGTTGTACCGATGATGGGAAAGTGACAGGAGCACTGCTACAGGTGTAAAAGCTGGTGCTGATGTAGAAGCCCGTGGTGGGAAGGATTTGCCGGGCAGGGAGGAGAGGGGCCGGCCTGCCCCTCCTCCCCGGCACAGCAGCAGCAGCAGCAGCATTGCCCTTCGCTCGCTGGGGCCACCGCAGAACCAGCGCCTGAAGGAGCCAAGTGGTGGGGAGGGAACGCCCTCCGGCAACAGCAGCATCGCCGATTGCCTTTGTATCAGCAAACAGCCTCCATTTTGAGGAGCTGGAGGCACCGAGCCCAGCCTGGAGGAGGCCAAACTTCAGCTCCCAATGGCAAGGAATAAAAATTCCTTGCCATTGGACACCGATTTTTTAGCGCTGACACCGTATTGTTAATGCCCTCAGTGTCCCCCTAGTTGCATACTACTCCTGTGTGCAGTGAGTGGTTATCCTCCCACCCCACACCAGAGGAACAGGGCTGCACACAGCTAAATATGGGCCAAGCACGGGGTTTTTGCAGTGAGACCAATCCTCACAGGATAATATGACAGAAACTCAAAATTCCTCAGCTTTTAGCAAACTGAAAATTAAAGCAAGGGCTGATCATTAATACATTAATCTTCATCCCTATCCCCCAGCCCCCCAATTTTCTGCAAGGGAAAAGGCACAGGCTGTAAAATGGGACATGGGTTTCAAATCAGAGAAGTCTTTGGGCATTAGCAGTTCGTTTCAGACAGGGAACTCCACACCTCTCAAGAGAAGTCTGACAGCAAAGCTACAGCTTACTTGCAAGAGTGTTTGGACTCAGAGGGCTCCACAGCTCTCTTGCTTGAAGACAAAAACTAACTAGACAAAAACTACATCAGCTTGTGCCAGCACTGTTAAACCCACCAGTACAGGCACAGCCTGTTCCAGTTTGTGACCTCTCCCAGGTCTGCTGAGAGCCAACAGATGTCAGGCCACTAATTTTTATTACATCAGTGAAATAAATTGGAATCTACCCCTTCAAGCCTGGAAGAAATTGAGTCAGAATTATTAAATTCGCTTTTTGCAAATCTGTTTTCCTATTTAATCCGGCTTTTCACAGGGAAATGCATCTTAAAAGTACTCCTTTTGTTCTAGGAGTAAGCTACCTATTCTACACCAAATCCTGCAGCATGCATTAAGAGGGACTGCCTTGAGGTAAAGACTGTCCTTAGCAATGCATCTAAGAACCAAACTTCAGAGTATTTGTTCCAGAACACAAGCTGAAACCACCCCAGAGCTGGGTAAGGTTACACATCTCTGCACAGAACCACAAGTGCAGCAACACAAGGTTACTGGAAATTAAAGCTCCAGCGAGCTGACCTGCTCCTTGTGTGTGACTTCACAGGACAACCCTGCGTGGCTGGCTCAACATGCCAAATATACAAGGATGTTAAAAAGCCAAATAATTGTTATCTGAAGCTCGGTGCATGTGCTGAGTTCAGCGCAAACATCCATTTTGCTCTGCTTCCCCCCACAAAAGCCAGGAAAGTGGATTCCAAAGTTCAAGCACTGTAACTACAGAGGAAATGCTGAAAAATAAAGCACAGTTTCACTCTAGCAACATTTCCACAAAATTTAAAGGACAGTCACACCAGTAACATGCCAGCTATTTAGGGTGCATCTCCTACATATTTATTTTCACGACTAAAAACATCACAGCTAGCAATAAAATAGATACATAAAACTATTCACTGCAGTATAAACCTATTAAAATGAAATGGCTAATAAGTTCCTTAACTATTAAAAGTAGTAGCAACCTTTCTTTAATTGGATGATAGGAGCTCTTAAAAGAGAAATTTATTCCACTATTTGTTTCTCCTCTGTTCCCTGCAGTTCATTGTAAAAGTGCATTTTTCCTGTGTCGGGGGTTGATCAAATGCTGAAAAGGCACTACTAACCAAAAGTTAGCACCTCCAGCCAGACACACGCAGGTTGTGATGCAAAAACATCAGCGTGTTCTCATGCATTAATACAGTCTCCTCCTATTCTGTGTGTAACAAGATATTGCCACAAGGGCAAATCCATTTTAGCTATGGCTGAATTTTATGAACAGGATCAAGTTGCACGGCTTCCCCCCACCCAGCTGATGAACCTTTAAAAAACAGAACCACCACCCCACATTTTTGTAACTCCATTCTTGACTGGCAGCAATTGTCATTGTTCCAGCCCTAATCCTGCACTCCAAAAGTATCAGATGATTCCACCCAAAATAGGAACTACTCGGTCCTCCATCTGCCCCACATAATTACTCTCTGACAGTCACCACCTTTTTCACCACAAAACATCATGCACTGCTTAGATCTAAAATCAGTTTTTAATGCTGTTCCTTTTAACGCAAGTACAAAAGCCCAGTCTGCCATCAGTGTAAGTATTTACGGACTTGCAAACCTCCAAATTCCACTTAGAGTCACACTATCCTCTTCGAAACTTTTCCCAATGGCTGTCTCAAAGCAAGAGCCTAGAAAGAGTTTATTTCATCAAACTGGAAGCTGTATGAGGGGAAACAGGCTTGTGAACATCACCATATTTAACTCGTTAGAGTTTTTTCAAATGTTTTGGATTTTGACCATTTCAGGGAGGGAGGGGATTGAAAGCACTTACCAGCAAGAGCCATGATTGATTTAAAAACAGTTTAGAGAAACAGGCAGAAGCAAGTGCAGGGCTTCCTTTCAAATTTGAAAAGAAACATATCTTGTTGTTGGCCCTCCGGTCACATTCAGTGCTGTTTTTTCTTAGGACCATCTAAACAAGACAGATGTAGCCAGTATCCAGGCAGCAGCTGAAGCCTGAGCACTAGAAAGGCTCTCTGGGGTGGGGGATGGAGGGGAAAAGAGGCAGAAGAGAAGGAGGAAGCCATTTGGCTATAAAAAGGATCTTTCTTTCCTGTTGAAATGCAATGGTAAAGAGTGTCAAAATGGCTTAAGGGTGGGGAGGTCAAACATGTTTTGAGATGTTAAAAACTCTTAAGCTTTGTCAAAAAGCCTGAAAAAAATCCTTAAGGTAGGTTTTTTGTTCTTCCATGCAAAATACTTAGCCATGAGCAATCCTGAAATTTCCATTATCTTTTATCACAAATTAGTCACAACTATTCAGTTAACGTTTTATCCTAATGAATCTGCCACTACAGAAACACTTCTGAAAATTACTGTTTTCCAGTAGTTTTTAGATACATATTTGCCAATCCTTCCTCCCTCCAGCAAGCTTCCATTTTAAAAATCCGTCACTACTGCTTATACAGTGCGACTGACTCTGCACTAATAAGGATGCTGGAAAGCAGACGCTAAATAGTATTTTCGTTTATGCCACGGCACCAGCAAAATACATCTTTAATCTGTATGCCACCAAAACTAAACACAACGTAGAGGGTTTTCTGCTAAACAAAAATATTTTAGTAACTTCTAGACTATCAAATTACTTGCCGTTTAAATCCAATAATGAAATTTCAGCAGTTCTAAACCTTGATTCATGAAGCCAGACAAGAAGGCTTAAAAAGCTTGAAGTAACTTTCACCCTTTTCTGTTACTTCACTAAAATCTGCAAGAAGGAAACATACAGCCTGCACAGTGAAGCCTGATTTGCTATGGCTACAGAAGGTCTTTAAAGCTCTGCAGCTTATTTTCTAGTTTGTACTGCAGTAATGCAAGCGCCCATGTTTTTTGTTTTTTTTTTAATAAGTAATTTATTTATATGAAATAAGAGCCACTGGAGTACTGAGTGGCCCCCCAGGCCCCCCTACTCTCCTACTAATGAGGAAGCCACGCTCTTCCTTACTCTCCCTCTCAGGCCAGTCACTTTGGTTCTTCTATAAAAGTCTCTCCCACAAGAGACTCCAAACCACCATCTCGTAAGTTATATCTGAAAGTTCATTCACAGGAAATTGGATTTACACCTGCCTCATTTTTGAGATGTGCGTAAAACAGGGACACAACTGCACAAAGCCGCTTCCCCACCATGACCTCCCGCCCCCACACCTGAAGGGGCTGGGGTAGGGGGTGTAGGAAGGAGACTCCCTTTGAGAAAGGGTTTTGAGATGCAACTTATGAACAGATGCTGAAAACCCAGATCCTCTATTACCATTATGGAGCTTAAGTTACACATCAAGAAATTAATTCCAGTTGCTAATATAGGAGTCAGGATGTTGTTAGCATCCTGACAATCCCACTCAACCACTGAAGTCCTCTCATGTTGTCTCAGCACCTTGTCTCTCTCTCAAGTTTCTGCATTCCACTAAAACTCACTGCTTGAGGTGGGGATTGCACTAACTGGTATTGCAGCCCTTTGGGCTATGGGTGTCACTGCTTTGCACCAGAATTTTCTACAGGAAAAGACCTCTGAGATGAGGCGTGACAGACCATGTGAGTCTCTCTCACATGGGCAGGTTTAGAAGCAGGAGTTCTTCCCAGCACTCATTGGACTGGTTTGTTGGAGAGAAAGCCAGCATTAGGGGTGTTCCTCAAGGCTCAGTTAGTTTGTGGCAGGTTAACTGGGCTGAAGAAGTCACCCTTCCCTGCATATCTTTAAGTTCACTGCACAACCAGACAAACATGGCCAACAAAACACTGGATGTTAACAGAAAATGGCAAAGCTGCTTACAGCAAGAAAAGGCTGCTGGGCAGAAGCGTTAACTTCCCTCCTAACTGGGAAGTGTTCTGGAATTAAGGGCTGACTATTATAACCCTCCACAATGCAGGGAATCCTGAAGCAGCAATTTTTTAAACTACTCAAGCCAGCTTTGCTAGAACTGATATTAGAAACATGGTCAGAACCTAACACAGCATTTTTCCCCCAGCTGTAGAATTCAGCATTTGATCAACATAACTTTGACCAAAATCAAATAAAGATCAGTAGAAAATATTTTGTCAATTCCCTTTTAATGGTATAAAGGCTGAATCCCTTTTGTGCCAGCACTGTTTGCCAAATTGTGTGGTCAGCTAATCTAGTGAGGGTAGAAGTCCATTTTAACTTAGTATATTTTTAAGGGATGCATACTGCAATTGGTCAGAGTTGAAAATCATTTGACCAAGCAATACTCCCATCTTTCTTATGTTCCCGGGTAGAATCTGCAATTATTAGGATCTCCATACAAAATCTCAAGTCTACAATATGGTATATTAAGGCTTACATTACACCACCACCTAATTATTCAGAAACACTGCACCAGAAAACATCTCAAGAAACAACAGTTGTTCAGAAAGGTCAGGATGGTGAGTAGCCAAGAGGTGGCAGTGTTCCTATCTGGTAAACAGGAAAAAGACTAATTGCTAATAGCATTCTATTTGGATAGGAAGTCCAGTGGCATCAAAGTGATAGACTGCAAGAGGCACAGTTTCTCTTCTGCTTCTCCCTTACAACTGCAGTCCAGTTAAAACTGAATACCCTCTGCATGCACTACAACAAGCTTCTGGTCAAAGGCAACTGCTCTAAGAAGCAGCAGTAGTATACTACTACAAACATCCCAATTAGAGTAATTGGATGCATCTAGACAAGAAGGTGGCAATATTTTAGTTATTGCCATAGTGGCAATATTATTGCTTTATGGCAATTGTGGAGGTCTTTTTAATTGATAAAGAATTTTCAGATTTATAATATAAACTGCACCTTAGACTTTGCAGGAAAAAAAAAAAAGGTAAGAGTAACTGTATAAATCGGTACTTAAATTTCACTTGGCATTTAAGCTAGCCTAAGGAAATCCCAAGACTGCCTCACCTCTGAATTTTTAACGTGGTTATTGAACACTGGAAGATGAAGTTTCAGTTCACATGTTCAGTGCAAAGGTCACAAGCTCTGCAAGACCATGATCAGAAACATTCCAGGGCAGCGTTGCTTAATTCATGGCAA
Organism: Phylloscopus trochilus trochilus; assembly: GCA_016584745.2. Taxonomy (NCBI): domain Eukaryota; kingdom Metazoa; phylum Chordata; class Aves; order Passeriformes; family Phylloscopidae; genus Phylloscopus; species Phylloscopus trochilus. Next base: position 41,808,102 of record WQNJ02000546.1, read on the forward strand.
CAGCTTTATTTAACAAAAGCACTCGAGGAATGGTTTCCCTCTGTAACTCCATATGGGATCAAACATGAAACAAGTTAGCTTACTCCAAGAAGTGGCTTCTTTGACCACATGAGAGCTGGGTGTTTTGAGAATTTGTTTTGGCTGGTTTTGTTTCTTTTTGTTTGTTTAAACTTTTGATTTACAAAGATCTTTCATTCCGAAAGCATTTCCACCTAGCTATAACAGAAAAAGAGCGATGGCACACATATTTGGCAGGAATGTCTCCCCTGCCTGGAGAAAAACAGATACATGAAATAGGGAAAAACAACCCACGCACCATGATATTCTGACTCTTACTGATCGAGCAAAGTATCTTCCGACAACAGCCATTTGTTCCTAGTGAATGACTAGCAACAGTTTTCCTGGGCCAGACAGGGGTTTCTGAAGAGGAGTTTCCTTTCTTAGATAGTAAGTGTAGCATTTTATATCATGTCACATCATCCTGCTCAAACAACTTGTGCTACTTTATTAGAATATGCACATCCCAAAGAAGTTACTAGATTTGGAGCTGTGTCAGTCACCTTGGATTATTTCCCCTTAGCACCTCTGTTCTTTGGCAAGGGACTAGGTAGCTGTCTGTCAAAGTATCTCTGCCAGGGGAACCAAATGGAAAAATTGCCCATCTACATCCAAAATCTGAATCCACTAACACAGGTGTTGACTATTTCTTTACACACACCTTAAGAAAAATTCATACCAGGAAGCTTTGCAGCAAAATCATACACCCCTACATATAATGAGAAAATTGTTCTTAAAGGGAGGAATAAACTGGAAAAAAGCTGACAATTAGGATAGAGTTATAATGAGGGATGTTATCATCATCCCAAGTAGTTTTTCTGATTTCCATCCCCAGATGAGCCACATACAAATGTACCTGAATTCTGCAATGAGGTCAACACTGTTCTCATATGCTGAGGAATAACTGGATGAAAGAAACAAGACTTCCAAGACAGCATTCCATATCAGTGAGTCTCTCACCTGCTGACAGCACATTTGGATAGTGTACAGTAATCTCAGCTGGGAGGTATCACTATTCTATTTTTTTATTTTGGTCTTTGTTTTGATATGCAACACTTCCTCTTTCCAATCTATCCCTTAGCTGGTGAAAAGTGTTTCCTTTTATGTTTCCTCCCGGGATGGTGTTAAAATGAATTTAAAATTCAAACAATAAACACATTGATGAAAATACCGTGTTCTCCTGTAGACAGGATCATATTGAATTTCATCCATTATATGGTATTTTCAGTTGAAACCATGATTTTTTTTCCTGTTGCTTATATTAGAAAATTAATATTAAAATAACATAAGACACTACATCATCAAGGCTTCCCCATGATAATTTAAAAACTTAAGTGGAAGGACACACTGTAGACCAGTTACTCTAAAATACATACTAGACAGCTTTCCCTTTTTTTTTTTTTTTCTGAAACAGCTGTATTGAACATTGGTGAAGACAAAATAGCAGTTCTGACAGGGTACTGGTTCAATATATTATTCCTAAATTGATTAACTGTCAAGATTTATCTTTCATTTAGGAGAAAATAAGTTGGTCTTACTATGCTAGCCAAACCCTCATAAATACTATATAAAAATGATGTTTATATGCATACACTGATGATACATAATGAAGATGAATGGCAACAGAAAAAGTGTATTACTGAACAGCTGAGAGGAATGAACTTACTCCACCTTTACAGAGTGACTTGCACTACCAAAAAACCACATTTTAAAAGTGAGACGCTTAGTCACAAGAATGCTTTATAATGAAATGCACGACTATGGCTTTCACCAAAAATTTATTTAAAGCACCCATATTATTCAACTTCCTTCTCAAAGTTTAAGGCAGAGCTGGGGAAGGAAATGAGATGAACAGGTTTGGACAAGAAAAAGGGAGCTTCTATACATCTTCCATCCACACCATTGAGGAATTTCATCAGCTGAAGCTCCTTAGCAGCCCCTGTTCTCTACTAAATGGCATAGGCTGGCATTAAGAACAGGTGTCAGAAGTGATATCATATACAGAATAAAAATGCTATGAATTGTATTTACAAGGATGTTAATTGAAAGACGTGACTTCAGTCTAAAGCTGGTTGCCAAATGAGGCAGCTGAGTAACTCCTCACAAAGTGCAGCTAAACAAGCAAATTGGAAAGCAATTAAAATAAAGCTGTAAGTAGTTTAACACCCTAAATAACTTCTACAACTCTAAAAATTATGGTACTCCCTGAAGAAAAATGTAAGTTAATTGCTTGCATCTAAGGACTGAGATATGAAACTATTAAGTTAAAAAAATGGCTCAAGATGGTTTTTTTTGTTGCAGTTTGTGAAAGTAAGCTCATGTTAACACCTGCACTTTTAAATTATGGTTCTCCTATTTGTTCTCACAGTGTAAGAAGTTTTTTGGCATTGTTGCCAAGAGACCAGATAGGAGCACTAGTAAAGACTATCAGTAATCACGTACTACTTGAACTCCCTTCACTGGCTCAGAGGCATAGGAAAAGAAACGAAAGGACTGACACAGAAGTGTTCCAGTGAAAGAAGAGCCTCTGGATCTAAGCCAAGCCCAAGTATGCCACTACAAGCTCAAGTGGCCAGCCACAGAATCCAACTACTCCAGTCTGCAAAAACATGCTGACCTTACCTATATCCAAGTCAATGCCAAAGCCTCCTACAAGAGGGAATGAAATACACACATTATATTAATTATAACTGCAGTTCTTCAGAACTTCCAGCAAAAACCTCTCTAGTAGTTCTCTAGAAGACCTAGCTTCCTAAACCATAAAGAATTTTCAGTTGTTACTACAATTTACTAACATGCGCTAACCATGTATCAATACGTAACAGCATCAAGGCATACAACTGCTCCCTGGAAATATTATTTGAAGAATAAGCCACTTGGAATGAGGGGCCCACATGTACCCCATCAGGTTCAGCAGAACATTGCCTTAGAGGCTTTCCACTTGTTTTGGCAAGAGACAAAGAAATTAGGCTGACTTGACACAGCTGCTCCTGAGGAACAGTTCAGATTCAGAGGCATGGAATGAACTACTTTCGACAAGATGCAAAGGTGGGATAATTCCACCTTTGCCAGAAAAGCAATAAAATTAAGATAAAGCTGTGTTTTGACAAGTCACTATTGTCTAAAACTTAGTAAGTTTATAAAATTTGTATGCATTGGGAAGTACATACAAATGGAAAAAGCACGTCTCAGGAGCGGCTGGAGGTTTGGAGTGGACAGCTCTGCAGCAAATTGCCAGCTATGCAGTAGAAGTCAGCTCAAGACACTTCAGCCTTGCTTCCACTCAGCCCAGCTTAGACTGCCCACTATGAACCTTGCTATAAACCATCCCACCCACCACCACACAGGGTAATTCAAGTAAGGGAGTCATGCTTCAGCAACAGAAAGCTAAGGGGCCATACATCAGTTATCTAGCAAGAGGCTCAGAGCCCTTAAAAATTAGTAATGCTAGAGCAGTGCAGGAGCTACCATGGAATACTGTCAATTAAAATACATGTTGTCTGGAACAGAGAAAGAAGAGAGCACCTTCACGCTAAGAGAGGGCATGTAGCTACCTTTTGGAACTCTGTCAACAGCCACCATTTATAACTCTAATCCAATTCTTAATTCTAATCTTATCAATGCTTTCATGATACTAGGGGAGGCAGAGATTATTACATCCACCCCCTCACTGACAATTGTTTTAAGTACAAGAGGGGAAGAAGCAAGGAGAGTACTAAATCTTACGCTCCTTACCATTTTAGTACATATAAAAGCAGCAGTAGAAAGACTGGAACCTTAGTGTTCCAGGAACTCTTTTGTACTTCATCCTTTCCAATTCCCTAATGTTTTGTTACTGTTGTTTGGTTGTTATTTCTTTCAGGCTAGAATCCACTCCAGACCACTGCCTGATCCTTCCAGTACAATTTACTTTATTATGATAGTTTTGGTTTTGTTTTCCTTTTTTTCTTCCATGAACTGTCCCTCCTTTCTTCCGATCCAATATTTGCCCATTCATTTAAAAGCCTTTAACAGAAGTTGACACCAAATACATCCTATTGGGACACAACTGCAACACTGTAGGTACTTCTACAGTAACTAGCCAGGGGATATTATTTTCCAGTATTTGAGTCTAGTGTTCAGTCAATGCAACTAAATTCTCTTGTATCGTTATCTGCACAATAGTGTCCACTATTTGCAAGCACTTCAGCGGGAGAAACAACAATTTTCATTTTCCCCTACAAATAACCACTTCTCTGCAGGGAGGCTGCTCGGTTCTCATAACAACTTTAGCTAGCCTGCTGATCAGTCAGTCATCAATTAAAGAAAATCTGCTTTCCAATTTGCTCATCTAGCCACAAATGCTGTGTTTGGACACTCAGCCAGCTCATTTGGCAACCCGTTTCTGAACAGAGAAGCCATGCCTTTCTCAAGTAACATCCTTGTATGGATCAAGTATTCTTGAAATTTGAGTGACTTTGTCTAGCAGGCTGCAGACCCCCTTCACGCTCCAACTTCAATGTATTAAATCTCCAGTGCCTTTGGGCACACCATATATAGCGGTGGGGGCGGGGTGTGCTGCAGGGGGCTGGAATTTAACCCTTTACCAGCATCGCTCCTAAAAGGAAAAAATGAAGGCTTGGAGGCATGCTGCTCCTTCTTTCTATGCTCTAAGAAAGTTCTTCCTCGAAGTAACAGGCCGGCTCTGCCTCACATACACATGCACTTACTAAAACATCTTGGAACTATACAGCTGACTTCCAAAGCACAGCAAGACAGAGCAGCAAGGAAGAGCCCAAGAGCTACCTGACTGCTCTCCTTTACACCCTCCACCACCTGACACGGCATCATTCAAGGTTACAGAAGATCAGCAATGAGTAACTTTGTCAGGCAACCAGTACTGAATCACTCCCTGGTGCTCTGCACTACCAACCCCGACACAAGAGAGCAGCATTTCTCTAGCCCCTGATGCAGCACTAGGTTGGATTACAAAGCTTAAGGGCATCCATAATGTAGACAGCTTTCAGGCTTTGCTCACACCCAATATGTAAGGCTAGGGATTTTTATTTTGTACATCTAACTGTCTGACAGTGTGAATAGCTGAGTAAAAAGAACCGCTGAAGTGAAAGGGGAGGGAAAAGGAGAGGATTTGAAGTTTCATAGCTGACATTTTACCCTAAATAATGGTTTGCCTTTTGTTAACCATGACCAGCTGAACAAAAGGCTGTATAACATTAGTTTTTTAGCATATGCCAGCCACTCTGGACAGCATGTACCTAGACATCTAAAGAGAATCCACAAAACCCAAGACAACATGGGATATGGGGAAGCTACAGCAACAAGCTCCAACAACCATCTGAGAACCACACTGAAGATTGATTGCTAAATTTCAGGTCCCTGCTAGCCTTTTAATCCAGCCAAACACAACATTTGATAGTTCTGCACATTCACAATACCACGGCCAGAAAAAGGAAATACTGACAGTAGATGGTAGTTTATGACAACATTGGCTATCCACAAAATATATGGAGTAAGCATGTAATACAAGCAATCAACTGAAAAAGATCAAATTTAGCAAACATCACAGAACACCTTTCAATATTTTGGTTATGTGTGGAGACTAACCAAAATTAGAGGGAAGATTATGCATAATCAGCTATTACCTTTAGCTCACTAAAGCACCCTTCAACCCAAAACACAGATTCAAGAGCGAGCATTTGCTATTCTCGCATCCCTGGAAACCACTGGTGTGAGAGCAGCCTTGGTGATTGCTTGTGTGATCTTAGGAAAGATAATACTGTAGTAACAAACAGGAGTAAAACAGCTGCTGAGGTGACAGCAGTCACCTTTGGTTGGGTTAATCTGTCTACTTCAGAAATGAGTTTAAAGACAATTCATAGATTTCTTCAATTGATGTCATTTTCTCTGTAGCATACAAGGCATATCTCACAATCCCCAGAATTTTAAATACTCAACTCTGAAAAGTGACTCAAACCCATTGCCAGTCCAACAAGTGTAGAGCTTGCCTCAAGTTGCCTCCCTGCTGCTGGAAGGTAATCCATTTTCTCCAAGTCAGCACCAGTGCAGAGGCATACAGCACAATGTATGCAGAACCATTAAACAATAGGCATTTGAAGTTTCCAGTTTAAATCTTAGTCACTTCAAAAATATTTCAACCACATACTAAGGAAACTGCTAACCAGTCATCATCCTATCCAGCAAGTTCACCATCTGGGGTTTTAGTGATGAATATTACATATTCAAGTGAAGTAACAGGAATGGAGCTCTTATTTCTTAGAGCTGAACACGTAACTATGAATTAATTCTTGTGGCAGTATTGCACACATATCTGAGATGCCTGAACAACACAGAACATATATTCATGAGCCTCATCCATGGGTACTGAGTTTTATTCCTTTTCATGCTATGCTATACAACTAGAGCATTCAAAGCTGGCCAACATTTTTAGTTGCTAAGAAAGATTAGCAGCTATGGACTCTATAACTGAAAAGAATTTATTTTGTTGAAGGTTGATAGCAGAGAAAGAAACAAGTAGCTGAGAATTCAAAAGAACTTAGGAAAAGTACACTAGTGTCTTAACCACATCCAATTCCTCTTTAAGATGGTAGAGCAGAGAAGAAAGATAAAATAATGTCTGAGGTGACATAATGTAGTAAAGAAGTTTTTGTACTCAAGGTAGAAGTTGGCAGATGGTATTGCTCCAATTCAACATGTTTTTGTTCCATTTCTGTGACTTGATTTGGATGCACAAGCATAATTTGTTAGGAGGACCAAATCCATCCCATTCACAGAGCCCTCCTTCAAACACAGCCAGGGAAAGAAGAAAACAAGCCATGGAAGGAGCTGCAGCTGAGCCCATGAGGAGAACAGCTGAAACAAAGTCAATATGCCTAATATATTTTAGGATCAGGAACATTCATTCATTACATCAACCAATACTTGGACTGCCAAGCAGTAGCCAGTTCCATTCCCATCCAGTATTTCTACACTTCAGTTAAAGACTTGGAATTATAGGTTAAAAGCATTAGTAAAAATTATGTACTACATAATTATGAGCCAAGATTTTATTTGTAACTGCTCTACTGAAAGTGGATTACAGCTGAAGACAATAAACCCCTTCTGTGAAATCTTATCTGTGGTAACATTAGTCTTGCATTCAGCGCATTGTTCGTGCAGCTTAAGATCTGTGCTCTCAACACATCGTGATTCTTTGTCTGATGGAAAGACACCAACAGCTCTGCAGGAAGGAAGGGAGTATGGGAGGAAAACTAGGAAGAGACTGGGTCAAGACAGTATTGAAAGAGGAGTGATACCTCCTTGACTTTAAAACAGAGGAACTAAGTAGCCTTCCTCTAAGGAAGCATGGTCTAGCAAGTGTGTTTACATGCTCTGAAGATTTAGCTGAAAGGAGAAACTGCTACACATGATGCAAGATTTCATCACTAAGTTGAAGCAAAAATTCAGGTAGACCTTCTGTCCCAATTACAAGATACACTTCAAGGATCAGTTCTAACAAAACCATAATTAAAAAAAAATTAGGGGTATGCAGCAGTCTAGTTTCATGCCTATTTATTGTATGCATATCTCCAGCTGTAGGTTCTCAAGAAAAGTCACTATAACCTCAGAGGTCTATGCTGCAGCCTGCAAGCATTAATACCCTTACACACATCAATACTCTTGGGTTTTCAAAGACATGCTGGAAGTAAAAACAGCCCATGAAAGTTGCCTGAACATCCAAGGCGTTTATGCGTCTTCCAATTTTTACTCACTGGAAATCATCTGAAGTCATGTTTAAATAAGCCAGTAGTGTAATAATATCATATTATCACCAAGAGAAAAACCTGACAACTTTGCTGTATTTACCCTAAAACAGTGAGCAGATTTCAACAGCAGTCATTGCAAAGCAGGGGGTTTGGATTCTGTCCAGTATGGTATTAAAGCTGTTTAAAACCCAAAGTTTTAATTTCCTTAAGAGAAGGAGTTGAAAAAAAAAGACTTCTGCATGCAGGGAAGAGCCAGGAGCTAAAGATGTGATGGGGAAGAGGCATCTAAAGGGAAGGTAAGGCAGAGTAATACCAGAGGTTTAACTCCGATAGCTGAACAGTATTTCTAAGTTAAAAATATTGTGGGGAAAAAAAGATTATTCCAACCCCTTATCATCCCAAGGATGTTAAATCCACTTTCCATGAATCACATATGAAAAAAATAACTCACTACCCTGCTTTCTTCATCAGGAAGAATTCAAAAAGGAAAACACACCTGTCAGTAACCTAATCTGAAGCACTGTCTTCAGATGGGCACCTGTATGTACATTTGATACCAGAAGATAAAAGACACAGTAAGTATGATAAATGAAGGCTGCATTAGTGCAAAGAACAATATGTATGCAGTTTCTTATGTACACTGGAAGTATGAATTTCTCTAGCTCATGTGCACATTTTTCTTTTAAGATGAAGCTCTAGCAGTCACAACACCAGCAACACAAAGTATCACATTTTAAGACCACTGCCTAGGGATGCACTCCTAAAATTCTTAATCATTTTTTTAGGCAGCAAAAACCTTTATCATTCCAAAGAGAAACAGCAAGAGCCTGTACCACACACTGCAGTTACATATAAATGACCCTTGAGCAAGAGATGCAGAACTGGAACTGGGAACTCGGGTATACTCCCTCTGCATCAGCCAAGGGCTTCAGCAAGATGTGCGAGTGGATGGCATTGGGAGCACCACGGAGCAAAGCTCAGCATCTGGCAGCATGGAAAGTCATTACACAAAAGCAACCACCTTTAACCTACCATTCCTGTCTAACCACTCTATACCTCTCCTTTCTCCTCCTACCAGTTCAGCTTGCAATTAAAATAAACTTATACCACTGCTAGCAAAAGGAGAAAAAGTTTTCTGTCATGTTACGTGAGTTAAACTGGCTCAGAGGAGCATCTCCTGCATGCACACAGCCAAGCCTGGCAAGAACAGAGCAGGAAGTGAGATCCCCTATTCTCTGAGTAGCCTTGAGATGTTAAGACAGCTTGCTCCCTGTTGTGAAACCACAGCTTTACCCTACATTAGAGCAGCTTAGACATAAATTCAATCAGCAAATTTAGCCAAAGGTACCGGGTAAGTAGCTTTCAGTTCAGCTGACAGCTATGCAGTTGAATGCTTTCCCCTATACATGTACAATTCTCCAAAAACTGCATCTTTCACAAACTGTAAAACAATAAGAAGGAATGCATTTCATTTGTAATCTAAAAAGATAAGAAACCCAGGAATAGATACAACCCCAGAATTCAACACAGCAATCTGATTTTAGCAAGTGTTGTCTACATGCTCCAGCAGCCCCATGAACCATTGCAACTCACTGATACAACAAAAACTTAAAGAGTCTCTAAATTAATCTGATCAGTTAAGAACCTGACCAAAGATAGACACGATGCAAGGAAAAGGAAGGAACAGTGTGCCTAAGGGCAAGGGGAGAAAGACCTTTATAATCCTTTCTTGCAATGGAGGGAGCTGTGGTGCCACAGGGTTTTGCCTCGCATGCCTTGGTAGTCCATGAACCACTTCTAAAATGGAATCTGCAGAGCAATCTGAGAACTGGAAGGGTCACACACCATTAAGCTGACTGAATTTGGCAAGTCCACACTTTCCCTAGAAAGTGTTACGAGTCTGCTATTGAAGTGCTTTGACCATCCGCCACTGTTACCGTGAAGTGGTGTATTAAAACACACAAGGAGCTGAGCTCTGGCATAGATGAAACCCCAATTATTTAACTGGCAACTTGTGGCATTTCCCAGTTCCTGCAAACTCACTTGAATTCAGATAGTTTATCAATACAAGCCAAGTGTCCTACAGCTGTTCCAACATTTTATAATATCGTGGTTTAGTTTACAGCCTATTAATACTTCCAAGAAAAGAAAAACAGAGGTGCTCTTTCAGTCAGAGATGGAACAATCAAGAACACACTGACACATCAGGTAAGATATTTAATTATGGGTAAGACTTCTAAGCATTTCCCCTGCTGCCATAATAACATTTTACATCAGACAATGAGGTTCCCAGCAGCAAATCACCAGACTAGATTTCAACAGCAGCTCTATGACAAAGAATTGGCTTTTGCTTCCCCCTCATCCCACAACAGTTTTATTCACTTTATTTCACATATCATTACAGTATCTGCCAGCACTGCTACCCTGAAAGCAGCGTTCAGGGTTCCCCTCTCTTTAACGTTTGCCACTGCTATAACACTCACTATTTTCTGTTTCAAGGACTGTTACATACACACAGCACACAACAGGAGTCAACGGATCAACTGAGACCAGAACCATCTCGACTAAAAAGAGACTACACCAGACAGCCCAGTTAAGAGCTGAAATCTGCATTTTTCTGCATTAAGAGGATGAGCAGCTACACTGATCTTGTCTGGCAAATGTGTATGTGTAGTCTTGTTTTGAGACTTGGAACACCCAGTAAGCAACCACCCACGATGCTATTTCCCTTCTCACTCGAGGGAGTCTCAAAACAGAGGTGGAATGAGGGAAAATTATGGGGAATGGACAGTGATTTCCAGAAGGAGGGGTGGAAAGACCAGAGAGGAACGGGACGAAAGGTAACAAATGAGTAGCAATATTAGGACAGGAGTATCGTGTTCTAGGCAAGGAGGCACAAAATATGGGAGCCAGCAACTTTTGTGCAGAAAACCCTCAGGGATGGGTTCAAACTCCTTATAACAGGGTAAGGAGGATGTGTCGTGGGGAAGGAGAACTCTGTATTAAAATACAGAGAGCTACTCTTCCAGCAGGTTGCAGATGAGATCTGTCTATGACCAAATCTTACCTGCATTAATTACTCTGAGGGAACACTCTGCTCACCAGCTTTTCTCACATACTGAGCAGAACCAGAGTTTTTAACTACTAACATTAGGGTTTCAGGCTACGATTCCTGCCTTGCATTTTAGGTTTGTTTTTACACTATTAGCCAAACAAAGTGCTTAAGTGATGCACTAAGTATTCTTCTGGAAGGCTGCCTTTCTATTATCGTTCCTTTTACGAGGCTGTAAATAGCATTCTTAAACAAGCAATAACCCTCACAGTTTTGCAGCCATCCTTTCTCAGAAAAAAAGTTGTTCACCTCGCCCATATTTTTAGTTAAAGTGATAAAAATTGACAGGACAAACTGTTCCCAACAGTCAGTCTCTCCGAAACAATTCCCCTTGAGTGAATAATAAATACTTGCAAATACTGATCAGGCACACCTGAATTAAGGAGTCATCAAAACGCACTAATCAAGAACAGTAGTAGATCATTAATTTGTAGAATAAAGGCCTTTTCTCAACAGGAGCTGAAGACTTGAAAATACTTACTTGTTTTAAAACAATTTCTAGGTCTACAGGACACAGGAACACCCAAACCAAATCCTTTAAGAGGCGTACTCTTTTCAGAGCACACGGTTGAAAGTAAAATTATTTATGTAAAATAAATTAGGCTTTTTCAGAAGTAACTTCTAGAAAAGCAGTACAGTTTAAGCAAAACTAGAATACCTTTGTTCCCTTTGCAATTTAAGCTTTTAAGTCCACAGAACACCTTGGAGCTCTTATCCCAGGTACTCTTTTACTAAGCGATGAAGAATACATTGCATTAGAAGCTGGATATTCTGTGCTACGGCCAAAAGCCCTCAATTGTTTCATTTTACATACTTCAAAAATAACTTTCATCCTACTGAGAACACAAAGACTAGAATCTTTCTAGTCTGTACCACAAGACAAAAGTTATACTCCGAAATGAATGCAGAAAGATGGCTTTTTCTAGTGTCTGAAGAACATTATGCCTCATTCCAGGCTAGCATTCAGTATTAGACAAGTGCTTTAGGAAGTCCACTCTTAGGGAGATACTACAAAAAGCTGTCAGCAGCCCAGTTACCATAACGTTTCTGGGTTGCTTTTTTGTTTTTGTTAAAAACTCGACTGTTCCTCAATTAGACTTCATGTCCCCCAAATGTCATTTTAAGGTCTTTCTTTTCCCACAAAATTCATATGGTCAGTCCTCTGCCACTAACAACTTTAAGAAACACAAAATGCCAGACCTTTATAGAATTATTTCATAGCTATAGCCACGTTAGATGAGATAGAAAAAGTGTCCCCGAAGACTGACGATAAAGGCATCACCACATTTCTCTAGGCTAAATGCCTTCATGTATCAGTTAAGCAAGCATCCCACAGGAAACTCTTGTACTACCCCTGTCCTCAGGCAGGTTTTCCCCTGAAGCCCCTTGTGCTGTCCAACTTCATCCTGGGAGGAAACTACTTTCAACACCGGTTACTGGAAAATTCCAGCACAATCCCCCCACGCTGACCCCCAGAGCAAAAGGGGAAAGTCAGCAGATCGCCATTTTTCAGCTTCAAACGAAAAAGTAAATTTGAAACTATCACAGCAAGAAACAATCCCAATGAAACTTAAGACACTTGAAAGTACATTTTGAAGAAGCCACTGCCTCTTTTAAGACCTATGAAACAATACTTGGGGCCACCAGAATCAAAACTTGCAAAGCCAAAGCGTTTTAAATTAACACCACATAAAGCAAGTTCCTGTTTTTGAATCAGTAGATATTTGCCACCACAGAAAAATGTTGACCAAGAGCAGTAGATGTAACTAGCAAATGCAGGCGTGAGTATCTTTGCTAACTTTTTCACTACCTTTTGTTTATTTATAATTAAATAATCAAAAAGGTGTCCTTTTCTCAACACAGTTATCTTCCTTCCCTATTTATTCGTTTTTCTTTCTCCAGTGGCTTACACGCCGAGCACGGCTGCGCAAAGCAGACTCCACCAACCAGTTCAACTTAGCACTGGGGCTCTGGGGGGCCCCAAACTTTTTTCTCTTACATCTCCACGGCCCCACCGCCCCCCTCGGTACGCGCCCGACGAGCTCCCTCTGAGGGGCGCAGTGACCGCAGCAGCCCAAGGCCCCCGCTGCAAACCCTTCACGGGCAGACCCGAAGCTCTGCCGGCCGCCTCCGGGGAGAGCATGTCCCGCACCTCGCGGAGAGCCCCCCACGGCTCACCTCCACCTCCTCCTCCCGGGTGGCGGTGGGAGCGGGGCCGCGCCCGGGACGCTGCCGCCTTGCCTTATGCCCACCCCGGTGTGTCAGCGGCTCCCGCGCCCCGCACCGGCGGCTGGCGGGGCGGCCCTGCCCCCTGTCCCCAGCCCCGCGGCCGGTCCCCGCCGCCCCCCGGCAGCCAGCGATGCGGGCGGGGGCCCTCTGGCGCCGGCCAGGGGCGGGAGCGCGGCCGCCCCTTCCCTCCCTCCCTCCCGCGCCGCGCACCGCGCTCACCTCGTCGTCGTGGTGCTGGCAGTAGCTGGCCCGGTCGGGGAAGACGGAGAGGATGTTGTATGGCGAGGCGGGGTAGGGCGGGCTGAGGGCGAGCGGCGCGGCGGGGCCGGCGCCGGCGGGGCCGGCGGCGAAGCGCTCGATGAAGTGGTCCTTGGTGAGGCGGACGCGCTGGTGCGCCCGCACGCAGTTGTCGCACAGGTGCTCCTGGCAGTCGAGGCAGCGGGAGCTGGCGGCGTTGCCCTCGTCGCAGGAGCTGCAGCGGGGCTCGCCCTGCCGGCTGTGGGGCCGCCGCAGCAGGAGCGCCGCCGAGCCGCCGCCGCCCGAGGAGGAGGACGACGACGACGTCGAGGAGGGCGCGGCCGAGGCGGCGGCGGCGGGCGAGGAGCCGGCGGCCCGGGGCGGCCCCGGCGGCGGGCGGCCGTGGTGCCGGTTGTTGCCGCCGCCGCCCGATCCCGCGGCGGGGCCGGCCCCGGCGGCGCGGCCGTTCTTCTGCTCGTCGGCGGCGGCCGCCACGACGACGACGTCCAGCAGGTTGCTGAGGAGGAAGTTGGAGGAGGGCAGCGCGTCCATGCCCGAGGGCTCCGAGATCACCACCTTCTGGTCGCAGATGGGGCAGCGCAGCTTGAGCGCGTCCCCCGCGCCGGGGTGCCGCTGCGCCTCCAGGCACTGGCGGCAGAAGGCGTGCAGGCAGGGCAGGACGTGGAGCCGCCGCGGCGGGCCCCCGCAGGAGGAGCCGCCGCCGCCCCCGGAGGAGCTGGAGGTCTGCGAGGAGGACGAGGAGGTGGAGGAGTTAGACGAGAGGGGAGCCGGCGAGCCGCACATCTCCTTGCACAGCGGGCAGATCTGGAAGTCGGACTCGGGAAACGAAGCCATTTGCGGTGGGCCTGACTCCCCGATGGGGGGGCAAAAACGTCTTTCCTCCCTCAAAAAAAAAAAATGAAAAAAAAAAGCGTAGGCGGAAAAGCAGAGGCGCGGGGAGAAGGTAGTTCTGCAAGCAGCTTACGAGCAAGCTGGCATCGATCAGTCGTTTTGCCAAGTGGGATCGATGGGCCGGTTTTGCAAATACGGTGTCATCGATCCGGCGGTCTGCAGGGAGCTGGGTCCTCTCCTCGTACGTCGCTGCTGCCGGGCTGGCTGCTGCGGGGAGGGGGGAGTATTTTTGGTATCAAGGTGTAGCTGTCCCGTTCTCCCTCAGTAAATGGATCCTCTCTTCCCTCTCATGTACTTAATCCCGATACCCCGTTGCATTAGACAAATTATATCGATTCCCCGATCGGTCAATACCTCACACAGTCTTCTCATCTCCCCCTCGGGTCAGCAGTTTGACAACGTGGTTTGGTTACTTGTCCTCTTCCTAAACGGAAAGTGCATGGGCGCCGACCGCCCCGATCCCCGCCGCATCCAGCGGGGACCGAACTCCGTCCGCCGAGGCTCGGCTCCGGTTCCCACGGCCGCAGAACCGGGTCGGGGCGGCAGTGCAAGTCCCTCTCGGCCGGGCGGGTGGGGGGGCAGCAGGGGCTTAACTCAAGTTTCGCTCTTTCTTCTTGGGGCGTTGGGTTTTTTCCTCTTTTCCTTTAAACCTGTGCTTGTTGGGGGGGAAGGGGAAATTTCGTTTCAGTTCCCCCCTCCACTTTTGCAATCCAGAGCAGCTCTAGGAGAGAGAGAGGCACTGAAACACAGTGGCCAGGCAGACTTCTCCGGCTCCAGTCTTCCCCCGCCGACGCCTGCTCCACCACCGCATGACTGGGGGGTGGGGATGGAGGGCGGCGTTGGTGCCCACCCCACCGGCAGAGACTCACGCTGGCGGGACGCGGAGGAGGAGATGGGAAGAATAAAAGGGCTCCGAGGACGGCCAAGAAGGGCAGTCCCCTCTCTCGCCTCTCCGAGTCCCGGCTCCCGCCGGACGCCTTCCTTTACGCGGGGCTTCCCGCGGAGGGCAGCGCCGAGCCCGCAGCAGCCCCGGCACACGCGGTACCCGGCGGCTCGGGCGGCTGCTCCCGGCCGGTCAGTGCCGCGGGCTCGGCGCGGCTCGCAGAGGCTGCGGCGGCCGGGCAGAGGAGCAGCGGCAGGTCCCCGCCGGCTGCCCTGAATTATTCATGGGGGGTGTATTATATTCGCTCGCACAAATTGGAGCCGCTGTGCAATGCTATCCGAGAGCGCTACGCTCGCCCCCTCCTCCTCCTCCTCCTCCTCTCCGGTTCTCTCTCGCTCTGAGCCCCTGCAGCGCCTAGGATCACATTTCCTTTGTCATCTCGCCTCTTCGCGTGGTGTTTTATTGAGAAAACAAAAATAATATAAAACCCGAAGAAGAGGCGGGGAGGGTGGGGGGCGGCGGGGGGAAAGCAGCGAAAACCAAGACGCCCGCCTCCCCCGCGATCTGCCGAGCCGGAGCCCACCGGCCCCGGGGGGTGAATTAGCAGGAATTACTCACTGATGCGGCAGCACCGTCCCAGGCGGCGTGGGATCCGGGGAGAGCCATCGCGCCGGGCGCCTTCCCCGCCTGGCGGGGTGCGGAGGGCGGCCCCGGGGGGGCGCGGGGCTGGCGGCGGCGCTGGCTCCGGCCCCGCTGCGGCCGCCGGCACTGGGGCGGCGCGGCGTGCGGGAGCCTTTTAAGCTCCGACGGCGCGGGCTGACTTCCGCCCGGCTGCGGGGGGCGGCCGGGGGGCGGCGGCGGCGGGCAGGAAACATTCGCCCTCCTCCGGCCCGACCTGCCCCCATCCGCCCGCATCCAGCCCCCTTCGCCCACCCCCCATTTTTTAATACCGCCGGTTTCAGCGCCGGGGACCCCCCTCCCAGCGTGCGTCTGACGCGCCGCGGCTCGGGCGGTCGCCAGACCCTCGCGCCCTTTTTGGGTTTGGGATGCGAGCGGGGCTTCGCGGCCGTTCTTTGAAAGCGCCGAGGCGTTAATGCAGCTTTAAACACTAAGGCTCTCGAGTAATTGTTTTCTGACGCCCAGTCTAGGGGTGACGGGCTCCTCTCCACGCTCTTGCCGTTGCCGCCGGGTCTGCCGTGCCCGGGCGGGCGAGCCCGGGGGGTTTGCTGCTGGGCAGGGGCAGGCGCTTCCTCTCCTTCAAAGTGACACGGTGAAGTTAGCAAAAATCAGCGGGGATGCCATTTGCGCTGCTGCGAGACCGCGCTTAAATAAAAATCCGCAACAATTATTTTGGTTCCAATGAAGTGCCCCGCCACCAGCAACGTGCGGGTGGAAAGTTTCAGCTCTGCAGCACGACCGAGTGGCCACCATCCTGGTTAGTGGGGCTTGCGGTAGCAACAGAGCACGCATGGCATTGTACCCTTAACAAGGAAACTGGAAATCTGAGAAATTTTAAAACGTGGAACTGGCTTAGGGACTGGAAAGTAAAACAAAACAAAACAAAACAAAAAAAAACCCAACAAAACAGGAAAAGGAATAAAAAAGGGAAAATATACAGATTAGAGAATGGAAGCATCTGTAAATAAGCAAAATAAATTCAAAACTAATTACTGTTCAGTAATGATAATAAATTCTTAGAACCACCACAGAAAAGGAAAACTGGTTATTAAAATAGATTCAATTATGCTTCTCCTTTGTTTAGCCCTTAGATGTACAAACAACTAATGCTATTTAGGCCTTAGACACACAAATAACGCTAACTTAAATTTTCTGCTTAAAAATGCCTTTTGCCTTCTGCTGACAGGTACTAAACACAGCTCTGCCTGTGGGGATCTCAAAAAGCCCTTCAGAGAACTGAGGAACTCAGGTGTGCTCACAGCCTTATACAAAACCAAGCAATGGGAATCATTGATGAACTCCATGGGGCAACACACGTGCATTAAGTTGTAAACAAGCACCAATATTTATTATGCCCCCCAGTATATATTCTGCTGAGAAGTTGCCTTATGTATCACGAAAGGATTTGGCTCTGGGGCTGTGTTCTTTATATTACAAATCAGTATGTTCGCATTTGAGCATGCAGGTGAAATCCACCACAGCTTTGACTGTCTAGAGGTTAAAAAATCATTGAGCCTTGCCTCAGCTCTGTTTATGTCCTGTGGTTGCCGCAGAGAGTTATGATGCTGCAGAGCTTGTCCTTTCCCTGATGAAGTCAGTTGTGAAGAGCGGGAACTCCCCAAACAACAAGCGCACGGTTGATCTGTTTGGGTTTCCCAGATAATGCTTTGCACCAGCTCTCTCAATGGAAACTGTCATCTTTTGTGTTCAGAAATATTTTAATTGGGCAGAAATTCCCACATATGTGTCTCCAGGCATATCTGACACCCCTGCCTCCCTCAGTGACAGCTGCTTGCTTTCCAGCAAACCGGCTGAAGGGGGACATTCTGCGCATTGATGCTTCAAATGGTCCTTAACGGGCTCAGATGCTACCTACTCACTGTGGAAGGTCCTTTTTGCTGACAGGATCCACTGTGTTTGTGCCAAAGCTCCCGAAGCTTGTTTACATCTTACTCCCTCCCTGAGCTTGTAAAAGGCTATAAGCAATTCACTGTCCCTGAACAGAGGGTCCTTATTCTCCAGCTGTCACCCTCCTATCGGAGCACCTCTGCCTTGAATCAAAGTCCTCCTTTTCTTCTCTCTCCACTTCCACCACTGAAGGAATGCAACATTTTGAGGCTTCCTCCAATTATGGATGGCTTTCTGTCTTCACTGAAAAATGCTGAAATAAAGCTAAAGGGAACGCACCAGTATTATAATCTTTCTGAAACATTGGCTGCTGGAGCACTTCTGCACTCAACTACACAGCAGATAGCACCGTGCATTTTTCTGCTTAATGCACTTACTCGATGGTTTTCGATTCAATTAAATTGTTCTGCTGTAAAAACACCCTCAGCTCTCCTCAGAGTGAGAGGCCTCAATATATTTCATTTGTTTTCTAAGCCAACAAACATGTGAGTGAGTAACAGTGTGGGGGCGATAGGTGAAGTGCGGGAGGCTTCTCATTCCTTGTTGGACAGCAGGATGAGAACTTATTTTTATGATTTTTCCCTGGGAAGCTAGTGCTTCACATTTTCCCTTTTTGTTTCTTAAAAACAAAAGAACAATAGCTATCCTGGTTAGCAGGGCTATTGTCCCTCTGTGCCAAATAAATGAAATCTCCCTGCTTACGTGAGCGTCTGAGACATTTCTCTGCATTCTGCTGGTTCTCCTTTGTGTCGCTCTGCTGAGATTTCTCACATTTTATCCCTCTTTTTCCAGTCCTTTTCAACCCATTTCTCTCATCTTTCTTTTGTCTTCCATTCATACACTGTTGCTGGTCTGAATTTGAAGCAATGTGGTTTGTACTAAAGGCAAGCCCATCATTTAAACTGTGTTGAAATCATAACTGTGTCATGATCATGTCAGACCTGTGTTAAAACATTAACCATTAAAACATTCTAACAATGCTAAAACCTGGGCATGACTGGCCAGATCTTTAGAGACACTTAACAAGAATCAAAATATCTCTGAAGATCCGGGCCAGCTTCTACCTAGTTGAAAAATCTCTATTTGGCAACATTTGTCTGTCCTTGACTAACTGCCCAGCCACTGCAGCTAAAGGATGCATTAAAATTGCTTGCCTTTTTTTTTTTTTTTTTCTTTTCCCCCTTAAATTTTAGTGGAAAATAGAACATTAGGGCAGAAGACTGCACCTGAGTCATTCTCTGGCATCTGCTTAGAATACAGGGATGTGCTTTCCACTTGGAAGCTCCGTTTTCTTGAAGGAAAGCATCTGCTTTCCGCCAGCAGCACAACAGGACAAACAGAATGGTGTTCCTGCCAAAAGCAATACAGCTGGAAAACCCAGGGGTCTGGAGGTTAAAAGCTTTGTTAAATAGAACCAGGTAGAGTAATCATGAGTTTGGGGTATTTTACTGTAATTTTAGAGGCAAACTTTCACAGAAAGAGCTCTCCCCTATGCCACCTGCCGTCAAGTGGTCCAGCAGCCTGATGCAGTTTGCCCTGCTGTGCTTTGCACCAAGGCAGTGTTGTGAGCTCAAAGCTCAGCAGGCCCTGTGAGCAGGAGTAGCTGAGGAGCTGGTGCAAGTTCCCAGATGTGCACAGGTAATGATAAACAGAGAAGTCTGAACTCCTGCTGCCATGTTGCTGTTTTGCACCTAAGGACCCAGAAAACATTTCCAACCCCAATATTTCTATACCACAGCCATAAAAAGCCAATACAGTGGTTCATCACTTCAAATTCTGCACAGTCTTTCCTAGGGATTACCAAGATCTAAAACTCTCCTTGTCCTGTGGCTCCTGAGAATCCCCTTCCTTGTTTATCTGTTAACAAAGAGACAAGAGACACAGCTTTACAACCTGCTTGGATCTTTGGCTCTCCTGATCAAGAATTCATCTAGTAAATCAGTGCATAAAAACATCACTTATAACAGGTCTACTCACAAGGAAGGTCTTTAGCAAGGTCTTGATGCTGGTATAGCCTTCAGAGATTTCACATTTGTCAAATAGTGCCAGACAAATGAAAGAGGAAGGTTTTGTTGTTGGTTTTTAACTCACTGTTAGTGACTTATTCATTACACTCAGAGGAATATCCATCTTTTTTCTGGTTTTCACCACAACTGTGCTCTACAGACAACTGTGCCACTTAAGTTCAGCCACTTTAGCTCTGATTTGTGCTGTTTTTTTTTTCCTCCTTCCCTCATTTTTCCTCTTGCGAGCACAAACTTCTAAATTTGCCTCAGATTCCAAATTTGCCATGCCTGCTCCTGCACACTGACTCTCGCTCAACCATATATCTGTCATTGGATCCATTAGTAAGTACAGTAGTAAGCTCAACTTTCTGCATGTGTTGCTGAGCTTCCTGTAGGGTACGCTGGATCTTGAGCAGAGTGGAGGGTTGGGGAGCAAAGAAGTGGTAAGTGTTGTCCCCATGGTATAAATCATTGGAAACTGGCTTGCTCAGCATATTAATTCAAGCTCTTGACACCCCCTCCTCCACCCATCCATCTCCCCTACAGCAGGGTCACCTTGAGTTTAAAGATGTGCTTGTTAGGGTGTGATGCGATCCAAAGAGGAACAGAGAGAGCCTCCTCTGTACACATGTGCAATTAAAATCTCTAGATCTTGTTAGTGTGCCTCTCTGCATCTGTACAGTCTTCAAGGGCTGGTTTTGGGAAGCAGAGATCTTGCACTCAAGCAGCTAACATTACTTTTAACCCCAGAGACACTACCAGGTTTAGGCATCAATCCTCTATTCCCAGAAAGAAGAAATCACCTACTGTCTTGCTTTACAGCATGAAGCTCTGCAGGCAATTGATGCAAAGATGTAATTTTTCTATGTGCTATAGAAAGTTCGGGGTTTTTTCACTTTTATTATAGTGTCTCCAAGAGCACCTTTACATTTAGGCCCTGCTCTAGCTTTCCTTCTGCACAGTATGCACTTGAGATAAAACTAAATGGCTTTTCTTTTTTTTTTTTTCTTTTTCCTGTGCATTCTGATAAATTCCTTCTTCTTTTCAGAAATTCTGGCTGAAAATCATCCATTTCTAACCACATAGTGGGATTTAGCATCACAAGGACTTTTAACACCTTTACCTCCCAATAACTGTATCTCTAAAACCAGTTTCCTCTTCCAGACTTCTCAAATCTCTCTCTATTTACCATCTGTTCAATCAGATTTCTTGTTAGGCTAAGTACCTGTGTTGGCTTTAATCTTTGATGATGACAGCTCAACTATTGCCCCCCAAGGATGGGCTCAAGGCCAGAAGATGCAAATGTCTGGTTCTTCTCACCCTAATTCTGTTCTAAACAACTTTCAAATGCAATGCCTACCATTAAGAATGGTCTAAATCCATGTCTCAGTCACAAGAAGTGACTTCACTGACTGGGAGTGAAAACTGATGCTGGAATAGTCTTGAAGGTTCTCAAACTCACCTTCAACAAAATGTCCCATTAGATCAATTTTCCCTTGCAGGAAAAGCTTGGCAAAATAGACGTACCTTGCAAACATGCTCTGTGGATCAAGAAATGCAAGCTCTGGGCAGCCGGAGGTAGAAATCAGGTGTCAACATTATGGGTTAATAACTGCAAAAGTTTTGTTATTAGTCTCCTGTTTCCTGACACTGCTTCTCCTGTGATACCTCACTCTGCGTTTCTCCTCTCCGCACAGTTAACTGGGCCGTAACTCAAAAGTTCTCCTTACCTTCGCTCTTGCTCACATCTGCAGAACCCTGTAGCTCGGCTGGGGGAGTGCTTCTAACAGCACGCAGTGGTGTATGCAGACGCTTAAGGGAGAGTGGCTTGTCAGCTGCTAATGCTTCCCCACAGCTGTGTAAACTCTGGGCGCAGGCAGCTGTTCCCCTCCCGATCTGGCGGCGGGAGCTGGGAAGCCTGGCACCCTCAGCTATTCATTACCAGCCCCCAAAGTGAGACGTGTCAGTGTCCCCTAACGCACTGCAGCACTGCCGTGGCTGACTTTGTGCTGGGAACGGTGAAGTGCTTGTGCAGTGTGTTTGGATGGTTTGAAGGTCCCCTACATCTTTCTACATCTTAAGACTGCCTGCATCCAAGGACGGCCTCTCCCCTTCTACCTCCTCATTATTCCCCGGGGAGTGTGGACAGATCGCTTCTCCCTCAGGGTCATGCAGAGTATCCCTTGAGCACCGGCAAACTATGACGCTCAGGCAGTGGCAGGCTCCCTCAGATGATTTCATGTAACATACAGCAGTAATCCTGACCCACACTCAGGTGCTGCTCTCTCCTGCAGCTGCTCTGATCAAGACAGCTCAGTTCCAAAGGTATAAATTGAATGCTGAGAGGGAAAAGCAGTGCTACTTCTGTATTGTCCTTAGCAGTAAGCATGCTTGGAGCTAATTTGGACCCAAAATGTTTAGGGTTTTATATGTTAAAACCAACATTGGTTAGGGACGGTACATACAAAGGTAATACACTCCTTTATGAGAGTGAATGAACAAGCAAGCAGCCAGGCAGGGTGCTAATCAAACTTTCTGGATCATGTGAGCATTTATTGTGGTTAAAATTGTGTTTCCTTGTAGGGAAAGCTGTAAGGTGGACACAGAGGAAGCCTCTGCTAACTTGCAGCACGCTATTCCTCCAGGCTCAGGTTACAGGTTGAGGCTTTTGTGTACTCACAGACACGCAAGAGGTTGGAGTCTCCTACCTTGTCTTCTCTGCAAAGACTCCGGGAACAAGGAGTGACCTGTGAAGAGGCCTTTCCCCTCCTCACTACTCCGCCAGGGAGCCTAGAAGGGAGAAGTTCTTGGCCTGGCCAGCTCTCTCTGGCAGTGGGAGAAGGCAGCTGCCTCCTCTCCTACATGAGACCCCAATGGCATCCCTACAGTCCTTCGTAAAAGTGGACCTACAAAAACGGCCGATGAGTCACGTCGCAGCCCAAAGCCCCTGTGGCATGCCACTGGGAAAAAAGGCAGCTAAACCCCTTTGGGTGAGAGGCTCCTCCCAGAAAATGAGCCCCAAGGAGCCGCATGTTTCTTGGAGGCTATTAAATGTCCCTTTGCACGTGCCTCCTCACTGTGCACGGAAGGGCCCTGTGCCTGCTGGTGTAAAGCCTTCCCTGTATACCTCCACCACAGCAGCTATAAATAGGCTGGGGGATAAGACAAAGGGAAGCTTTCTTAAAATGGAGGATACCACAGGTCCTGTTTGCAGGAGCAGGAACTTTATAGGCATTCGGGGAAGTTTTAAAGCTGTTGATTTAGCTGAAGTTGTAGGTCTTAGAGAGGGGAACGCTGTCACTCTGAGGATCTTTTCCCTTTTTTCTGTACTAAAGCAGGGAGGGTGTTGTCTCTCCTTTCAAATAAAACCCACGAACATTTACGGTGACGGATGTCTGCTGGGAAGAGAAGTTTGTGTATCTTCTGTTCTCTGCTAGCTGCAGAGCAGTGGAGTTGTGCTGAGCCTGACAGCCCCTTTTGTGAACCACTGCCTGGGCAGTACAGATGCTCCTTTATGTAAATAAAAGCAGCCAGGGGGCTTGTGTGGTCTCTGCATGCAGACCCTACCCTTCCAGGGTATTTCACAACTACAGGCCTTTGGATGCTACTGCAAGCTGGAGAAGTAAAAATAAGGAAGGAGGGAGCGAGCTTCAGGAAGCCAAATCAAATAGCGGTAGCAGCATCTCAGGAAGCTCGCCCAAGGTGGTGGGGTGCAGGGCAGGTGAAGAAGATCAGAGGAGTAGGAAATCAGGGAAACAGATGTGGCGATGCCAGGCTTTAGGGAGAGAGCTCCTGAGATGCAGGGCTGGCATTCCCATGCGTTCCCATCTGGCGGTGAAGGAAATTATGTAAAGTGGAGGTGCCAAGGGCCCCCTTTCTTATTTTTTTTTTTCTTTCAAGTCTTTTCTCCCTTCACTTCCCATGATGCAATTAAACAGCCATTGCTGACATCATCACCTATGCACGCTGAATGCAGGCATTGTGTCTCAGCTGCAGTGCTGTACTATATATAGATTAGTTGCCAATCTCTGCTATGTATCAGCAGGGAAGACACCCAAGGAATTAAGAGAGCAGTTGTACTGTAGGACTCCTGGCTTTTGTCCCATGGGCTCAAGACACGGTGGACTATACAGTGGAACTAGAAATAATCAAAGATAAGTGATTCAGAAACCAAGCCAGGAAACTTTTGACTGATTGATTTGCAGCAGTGGTAGGGAACAGTCTTCCAGGTTGTGATGCACGAAGCAGAAAGACAATCTGACCCATGCATGTTGGTAGCTTCCTTTATGTAAAAATAAGTGGTTAGTCAGTATTCTCCTCTCACCAGAGGCCAGGCAATATTAGATAGCCTGCTTCCTTGGCCTTAGGTAGATGAAGAAAAAGCATCCATCTGGGAATTATTTTGGCCTCGTGGGCAAATTATTTTGGACTCTGCCTTGAGGGGGCAGAGTCAGTGACCTACCCTCTGTAAGTGGTAAAGGCACCCTAAAATCCCCTGTACAGAGACCAAGCAGAGCAGCCAGTGCCTGTCCTGCCAGTGGCACTCAGAAAGGACCACTGCTCTATCTGCTGCCAGTACATCCCAGGCAATCTCTTCCACAATGAGCATGTTCAAGTGACCTTGCCAGCACTAGGTTAGGGAAACTTGGTCTTGTGCATTTCCAGCGGTAGCATTTTCTTTTGCAGCCAGACAGCTCCGTCAGCTCCTTCTCCCTCCCACCCAGCCCTTTGGCAGGAGGTGACAGGAGGTGGCTGAGCCAATCTAACAGCTCAACACATCAGAAAGGGGCAAGTCCTGCTCTTCCCTCCAGCCCCTGCTCTTTGCTGCTCATCTGTGGACACTCCAGGCAGCTGACAGCAGGGTCTGATGAGTGCTCAAGGAGAGGAGCTGATGGGATGGGGGGCTGGAGCACGAAGGGGTCGGGGGGGTCCTTGGAGGTAAGTAAACCTTCCCTGTGCAGCAGTGAGCTGTTAGATTGACTCAGACAACAGACAATTTGAGGGTGTAAATTGACCCTGAAAGAAAAGCTTTGATGTTGGAGGCTTTTTTCTTTCTTGTTGACTTCACTCCAGGCCAAATTCCAACTAAACTGTGGCCATAGCAGCTTTCTCAATCATTTCATGGAGTCCCATACCAAGGTGATGAGACCAAGTGTTGCCACAGCCCCAGGCCCTCACCTTCCTGCCCTTACACTGCCCATGGGCCAGTCACAGCATCTCTGTTCCTAAAAGACATTCAAGTCTTCACTGAGTAAATGGTACTTTTTGTCACTCTTCTGGTAGAATTTTAAAATAAGTCAGGTAAAAATGTTTATTTCTTGCAACCCCTGCGAGAGTGACTGTTGCATGGGTAGCAGGCACAGAAAATGCTACCAGGTTCTGGGGTGGAGATTCCCCAGCCTCTCTGTGACCCTGCTCCCTTGTCTGACCCACCCATCACAACAAAGGCTTTTCCTTTCATCCAGGTGAGATTTTCCTTGCTGCAATTCCTGACCGCTGCCTCTTGTCCTCCCAGTCTTCTCAGGCTAAATTAACCCAGTTCTCTTAGCTTTTCTTTACACATTACACCCCAGTCTTGCAACCATCTTAGTGCTCCTCTGCTGCACTTCCTTCATTGTACTCGTAACTCTCTTGCACTGGGAAGCCCAAATGGGACACAGTAGCACAGGTGCAATTTTACTGCTGCTGAAAACAAGGAAAGGATCGTTTTCCTTCACCTGCTGGTTATGCACTTGCTGATCCAACCCAGTCTGGAATTAGCCTTCACTCTGCTGTCTCATGTTCAGGCCATTGCTCACAGGCACCCTCAGGTCCTTTTCTGCAGAGCTGCTGCCCAGTTTCCCAGTAAGTCCCCCCACTAATGCAGGGAGTTATTCTAGATGAGGTGCAGGACTTTCCATCTGCCCATGCTGAACTTCATGAGGTCCTCATTGCCGCATTTCTCCATCTTGTCCTGAACAGAAGCCCTGCTCTTCAGGGTATTGACCTCCTCCTGTTTTGACGTTGTCTCTGAGCTTGTTGAGGAGATGTTATCCCTCAGCATGCAGGTTATGGGTGATATTGGTGTAAACCAATTATGGCCTCAGTATTGACCCCAAAACTCACTTATGGACTGCTTGATGGACCCTGAATCTGTGACCACTCCCTCCAGAACCTAAGCATCCAGTTTTTCACCTGCTTTCTAGTCCATCCATGCAGCCCACATCACCTTAGTTTGGCTACAAGGATGCTACAGGAGACCTTGGTGGAAGTCTTGCTAAAGCCAAGGAAAGAGACATCCACTGCCCTCCTCACCGTTGCAGAGCTGGGCACATGTTTGATCAGCAGGGCAGGCAGGCTGGTCAGGCACACTTTACCCTTGGAGAACCCATGCTGGCTATTCATGGTCACTCTCCTGTCCCTCATGAGGTGGACAGAGAATCCCTCAGGACTTGCTTCATAATTTTCCCAGGCACTGAATTGAGTCTGACCATCTGGTCTTTCCCTAGATTCTTCTTTCTGCAGATCTCACATTGGGCATTGATTGGCAGATCAAACACAGACCTGGCTGAAGCTGACGGATGTACAAAGCAGCCTTCAAGTATGATAAAAGTAGCAAGTGAAGATCTCTGTGCAGAGTGAGAGCTGCTGCAAAAGCCACCAAGCTCAGCATCTCAGAGGGCATTGTGCAGCCTGGAAAATGCAGCCCAAATGCTCCTTGTGGGGGACAACACAGGGCAGTCACAGTTAATAACTGCAATTAAAAACGCAGAACATTTTCAGTTTGACCAATAAATAATCCATAGTGTCACAGTCTATTTTCAAACAATTGAAAAAGCATTATATTGGCTCCCTCAGGTCGAAGAACTACAGTTAGTCCCCTGAAGTGTTTCCATTTCTGCTGGTACTTGTTAATCATTTCAATTGCATGTATATTACAGAGTTGAATGAAAGCCACAAATTTGGATATGAGAATTTGGTCTCCAAGCCTTTCTGATGTGGCTATTTCAACAGTGAAAACAAAGGCAGTATCAGAGCAGGTGGGGAATACTGTGTCATTTCTGGGGCTATGAGGGAATTCTTTGTATTTCCTGGATGCAAACAGTATTTCTACTTGGTAATGCTGGATCAATGTTCACTCTTTTTTTTTTTCAATCCCAGACATGAAAAAACTCTGGTTTTTAAACTGATTTTGTACATTTCCTTGATGTAGCTGTATATAGCACCCTAATAGCTTTCACCTATGGCTTTCACCTATATTTTGTTTTCAAGAGAGAAATGTTTTAAACTTCCTGTAATATTAATCGGCTCCCATAGATACTTTGAATACTGACCAAAGGCATGACATGGGGATGATCGACTCCATGACTGTCAAAACAAAACTTCCAGAATACCACTAGGAAACAGGGCATCTTAGGATGCTTGATAGCAGGAGCTGAGGGTTGAGGCAGCACCTACACTGCCTTGATTACCCTTGGACACCCAGCCACATTGGCCCTGGCAGGTAGCCAGTCTGAACGGAAAGCATAAATTTGTCTTTTAGGATGAAGTTTTGAACTTTTATTCTCTGATTATGCAGATCCTGAAATTACATGAAAAACTGCTATAACTGTAGTTCCCCACTGACAAAAGAGCAAAGTTTTACTTTTTGTGCAAAGCCTGAAGTGCTGACTCTCTCAGACCTGAGGGTGTCTCCAAAAGCCAGTGAAGAGCTATCTGATCCTGCCAGCAGTGATCTGCAAAGCTATGAAGCCCTCTCTGCTTTTCAGGTTTCTGATGCAAGCGCCTTGCGTAACACCACAGGCTTCCAGGTACAGGGAGCGTGGCCAGCCCACAAAGCTGAGTGCATATCTTAGCCACCTTGAGGCTGAAATAACCTGACCTCTAGATGATCTTTGGAAGATGATGAATAATGCATTGCATCTCCCAGAAGGCTGATTTCTGCCCATACAGTAACTGACAGTTTTCCTGACATCCACCAACCGTGTCAGTTTGTATGTTTTCAAAAAGGGTTCTGGCATTTTTGAGGGGAAAAACCTGTAAGGCAAAGGAAAGGAGTCAAAACCTATTGCAACCATCGAATGGGTGTGACTTTTGGGACACACAGTGGCTGCAACGTTGGGATTCCCCTGAGCACAATAAAATGTATCAAAGAAAAAATAGCAGG
Organism: Phylloscopus trochilus trochilus; assembly: GCA_016584745.2. Taxonomy (NCBI): domain Eukaryota; kingdom Metazoa; phylum Chordata; class Aves; order Passeriformes; family Phylloscopidae; genus Phylloscopus; species Phylloscopus trochilus. Next base: position 41,836,033 of record WQNJ02000546.1, read on the forward strand.
GATGGAGAAAGACCAGTGGGAACTGAGACCTAGGAGAGAACTTCCAAGGAGTTAATTAGTGCTGTGTTAGTGTTTGTGGGTAAGCAGACACAGTAAGTAAGGACACACATTTCTGAGATCATTTAGAAATTCCCAAAGAACATTTGCTTTGTTGGCAAATGTCAGTGCTGACACACATACTACCTGCTATGAGAGAGAATTTACATGTCATTCAGTACAGAAAAGGCATTACAGGGTAAAGTCCAAGCCCTTTGGTTCAAAGAAATCCCCAGGATTGCTTCAGACTAGCTGCCTGCCATCTACAGCTGTTTGCTGCTGGGCTGGGGCTGTTTCCAGGAGCCATTGGATCCCCAGGATCATCCGTGTTAGGGCAAAATCATCTCCTGGTGAGGGAACCTCCTACAGTAGACAAGAACACTCCCATGCAAGGAAAGGCTTGTCTCCCTCTGCTCTCCCTTATCCTAGAGCTGCCATTACAAAAGTTCAAAACAGCAGCTTCATGTCATGAGTCACAAAAGCGACTTTTAATTCCCAGAGGGAATTTTTAAAGTGATTTCATGCTTGGAAGTTTATACTTGTTTGGGGATGGCCAAAGCTCCTAAGCTCTGTTTTGATGCTTTGTCCTGCTCCTCTTGACATCGTTCTCCCAGTGCTCCACTGGGCTGGCTGCCTGTTTGCTCAAGCTGGATGCTAACTGCAAAGCTGGGGTTGTCTTAAACACTTTTAGTAGTGGGGTGGCCTGCTACTCTTAAATGAAAATATATACTTAGACACAGAAAATGCTTTAGCTTTTGGGGAACAGCGAATTTTTGGGGAACCACATTTTCTGCCAGCATAACTTCAATGGAGTTAATGCAACATCTTTTCCAATAAAGCCTGTGTGCAGGGGATCACATCCATTATCAGGATTGAAACTGCTTGTTAGTAAGAGCACAGACTTCTTTTGAAACATAATAAAAAAGAATGCTTCTGTGTGATTTATTACAGATTCCTTATGCTCAGGCTGACACCACTTGTGTTCCTTATGTGCTTTTCTCAATTACATTCTGAAGCACTTGTATATTTTCAAGCACCTGGAGACCTTGGCTTGCTTCTGTTTAGCCTGATGCCAGCGTTATGATGCAGTGTGTACTACAGTCTAAACAGGTAAAACTATTGGTTTTGGCTTAAGTGTGTTTTGTCTCTTATTTCTCTTGGGGTTTTATCTTCTGAAAGTTCTTCTCTGGACTAAGCATAGCTCCAAGGTCTTCTCCATGCTTTTGGAAGATAACATCCACCTTGTTGGGACTTGCTGATTAAACTGTGTGGGAATGAAGGGCCATTTAACTTCCCAGCTGCCTTAGGCCTGCTGTGATCCTTCAACGGCCAACGGCAGGAGCTGGGATTTCCAGGGTCTGCACTATTGTGCAGAGAAGCTGGATGCTTAACTGGAAGAAAGCAAGGATACATGAGATGGGAATTGAGTGTGTCAGCACCAAGGGCAGTGGGTAGGAAAGCAGCTCCACAAATACAGCTCTGAGTATAGACAACCACTACAGCAGAGGGTGTGTGGCTCCCCCTGTTCCTCTGACCAGCGAGCCAGTGCTCAACCCCCCCAAGGTAGGCTCCCATTGCTCCCCTGCAGGCTGCTCCCACCTGGCTGAGCTCAGGCAGGGGCAAAGCTCACTCCTGGGAAGGGCTGAGGTGGACACAAAACCTTGCTCAGCCTTTTTCCAGCCAGCATCTTCTATCACAAGGAAAGATGACAAATTGTTTGTTAAATTATTTAAGATATTACTGACTGGTTATGAATTATTAAAGTGTTTATTACTTACCATTTGGATGGCAACTCAGGGCAGAAAATCACAAGCCTTTCAAGAAACCTGAGGCCAGTCTTTGCGTGCCAGACATGCCGGGGACTCGGGGGTGAGCCGAGGTGGTGGGCGCAGCAGCATCTGGTGTGAGAAAAGGCACGGCTGGAGCCTGGAGCGTGATGCAGCCTGCGCTGCTGCAGATGGCTTTGCCACTGGTGCTGCAGTCTCACAACCTCCTGCCACTCCTCCCAGTGCTATTTCGGTTTAATATTTGCATGATGGCCATGCTAGAACCCCTTTATACCACGTGCCATGTAACCTACAACTGAGACAATCCTTGTCCTGGTGGTTGTATTCTCTTTACTGCAATTTTCCTATAGATTGAACTGTCTTTAGGTGGGAGAGGACACTACAAAGCAAGAGTATGCTAATTCTCATCAGCAAATGTATGTTTGTTTATGGTCTTGCTCTGTTGAAGATATTTGAAGCTTTTTATACTGGCCTTATTTCCCCCTCCTTTTCAGCCTCCCTCATGTTTGGGTATGTTTATTTTTTTGGGGGGGAGTGTTGTTTTGTTTTGCCTCTGTTTTTTTGCCTTTTTTTCTTTTCTTTTTTATTTTCCCATTCTTTGAAACTGTAACCACGTGCTGATCATTAGGACTTCTGTTCAATGCATACTTATCCTTTGTGATCAACGTTCATGAGTTGGAGGTTAGTGATCAAAGAAAGAGTGTACCTTATCTTCCAGTGTTATTTTGAGGAAGACAAAGCAAGGAGATAAGCGTAGTTTGGACATGCAGCTCTGCCTAACAATGTTAGACTGCCTCCACATCAGAGTTGAGACAGTCAGGATTGGGCAGTGGTTAAAATACAACTACTTGGAGCAAAAATTCTGCTGGTGGGTTCTGACCAAATGACGTGGCTGCTCAAAATTGAGAAGAGGCTCACAAAAAATACCCTTTGGGCTGTGAGATAAGTTTGGCTTGCAGGCATAGATATATCACAGCATTCAGAATCCACAGGGTAGCCAGCGATTGCTGGAAATCTCTGAAAGTGTTTGTTTGTCCTTGAAATGCACTGTTTCTTATTTAGTATCCTGTGCTCATTTTTCCTCCCTTGCAAACATTTCAGTCATTCAACCCAGGAACTGATTAAACCACCCAGTAAACACAGTACAGATGTCAAAGTGAAAAATTCACAAGCTATTCATAACAAGCCATCTGCTGAAAATAATTTGTCTAAACTATTTGGGGGAAAATTACGAAGTAATGAAAATGCTCAGAGATATTTGGGAAGATTCTGAATACCAAAAATCATGAAAGGGCCTAATGATATGTTTTGGATACAACTGAAACCTTTGCAACTCGCTGCAGGATTTGGGATACTAAATGCTCTTTGGCCTGCCATGCTAACTCAAAACTGGCTGCTCAGTTTTGAAGCACGTAAGCCTTTTTTATGTTCATGATTACCCTACAAGAACATCCAGTTTGGGCATTGTCCATGGTCTGATTTATACTCCCAGAGTGATAAATGGCCAAACTCCCACTTGGGCTGTATTCGGACTGTATTGGAAGCCCAGCCTTTAGAAATTTAAGCCATCCAAAACAATACCATGTTTGCAGACCATGCTCAAGAAAAGACATACCTAACCTTCAACAATTTTTCATTCAGGTAAATTGCTGTTCTTCCTTGGCTGTTCAAATTCTTTCTGTTGTGCGTTATCCTAATTTTCAGAGCTCGTGCTGAGTACTAAAGATGGGTTCTTTCATGTCCCATGGCTCCAGAAGCATGTTTCTCCATCATCTGCATCTTTTCTTTGCCTTGGTCTACAGACTGGTGCTTTGACAGGCACCTGAGCTAGCTAAAGTGGATTTTGTGTGTGAAATGCAGATTCAGGTCCCTGGGAGATGTATTTGCTGGTACATCAAGATCTCAGGTTTAAACCACAAGAAATTTCCTGAAGAAGGCTTAAAGTGAAATAAGAAAGAAGGGGGAAAGATTAGTATCTCCAGGGGACATTTTCCAGCACATCACTTAAATCCTCCTCTCCAGCCTACAGGCTGAGTAAAGGTTAATCCTATAGCAACTAAAATCCCATACAATCCACACTCCCTCAATGTACACATTTCCAGGAGGAATTCCTCTGACTGAGCATAGTTGGCAGCTTCACAGAAAGGTATCTCAGCTTAATGGCCACAAGTCAGTGGATATCTAGGTCCATCAATCTCCAATGGATATAAAAGTCACACAGGGACATTGCTGCTGTGCCTGTGCGGGATGGAGGCTTCCTTTGTGAGGAAACCATGTGGACCAAGAAGAAAGACCTCTATGAAAGCCCACACCCTCTTGGGTTTTCAGACCTTTCACTCTGGGATTAATGGGCCTGGGGTCAAACAGATAGGTAGGTACTTAATGAATTTTTCAGTAGATGTTACATCTGAAGTCTATGTTTACTAAGTTGTTCCCATGTCCCGTTTCTTGTTTTCTTTGGAAACTGTCAGTATAAATATTCTAAATAGACTGGAAAGTCCATAAGTAAAGCTGGTTGCTGAACTTCACCAGAGATGAAAACAGGGAAATTTGTTTTATGTTTGTAGTCAGAACTTGTTTTCCATTTTTAAGTGATTTCTGATATTGAAGTCCTAATTAGGTACTTTTAAATAGAGATGAGCTGATGCATTGTCCAGCTGCTCTTGCCACTATCCTGTGCTTGTTGATAGTTGCCCATCTGCTCTTTGCCAGCTTAAAACTAAACATCCACTACTAAAATGAAAAGATGTTCATTTACAGTATTATCCTCACGCTACAGAATCCAGAGTTTTCCATCTAAAAGTTCGTTCTGTTCAATAAAAAACCACCAAAAATGCAGTAGCTTGTGTTACCAGAAGGACAAGCTGAACTCACTTTATGAACATACGCCATAAAATGTAATTGCCAAACGAAAAACTCCAAAGCCCGCGTTAGCCTACTTCCCTTGATCTTTCGCCTGCTAACACCCAGATCCACGAAGCTGTTTGAGTGTCGGACTCTCGTTGAGTACAGCGGGTGAAGTGAAGCGCCTGGGTGCTATCGCAAAGCTTTGGTCTGAGGGTCTCCAGCCTTGCGCTGTGCGCAGCCCTGGTGGAGCTTGGGCATGTGCGCTTCCGATGGGAATCGATGAGAAAACGGGGACAGACCCTCGCTTCAGATGTTGGGTAGAGCCCCCCGTCTGTTTCCCGGGCGGTGGGGCTGGCAGAGCACGACCCCCGCCACGGAACAGGCGATTGCGGAGCGCTCGGGCTCGCCCCGGAGGCAGGAACCGGAGATACGAACAGCGAGCACACGGCGTGGCCCGGGCGATGCTCCCGGGCAGCGCCGCTCCCGCCGGGCCGCGTCCCTGCTCTGCCGGCGACCCTGGGCGCTTCGTGCTGGGGGTGCGGGGCCGAGGGGAGCGGGGCCGGGGGGAGCGGGGCTGAGGGGAGCGGGGCTGAGGGGAGCGGGGCCGGGGGGAGCGGGGTTGAGGGGAGCGGGGCCGGGGGAAGCGGGGCTGAGGGGAGCGGGGCCGAGGCGAGCGAGGCTGAGGAGGAGCGAGGCTGAGGGGAGCGGGGCTGAGGGGAGCGGGGCTGAGGGCAGCGGGGCTGAGGAGGAGAGGGGCTGAGGGGAGCGGGGCTGAGGGGAGCGGGGCTGAGGGGAGCGGGGCTGAGGAGGAGAGGGGCTGAGGGGAGCGGGGCTGAGGGGAGCGGGGTTGAGGGGAGCGGGGCTGAGGGGAGCGGGGCTGAGGGGAGCGGGGTTGAGGGGAGCGGGGCCGGGGGAAGCGGGGCTGAGGGGAGCGGGGCCGAGGCGAGCGAGGCTGAGGAGGAGCGGGGCTGAGGAGGAGAGGGGCCGGGGGGAGCGGGGCCGTGGGGAGCGGGGCTGAGGGCAGCGGGGCCCAGGGGTCCCAACGCGGCAGGGCTGCCGGCGGAGGGGCGGTGGGGCCCGAGGGTTCGGCGGGGCGAGAGCGGCACCCAGCGGCACCCAGCGGCACCGGGACAGGGGACAAGGACAGCGCCGCGGGCTGTGTGACGCGGTGCATGCCAGAGGGACAAGCGCACCGAGTTAGCAGCAGCGCCTGTCGCGATAACACAGCGAGTAATGGGTGCAAACCGACGGCTTGGATTGTACGTAAGGAAGGAATAAGGCTTTTTTATAGTGAGGATGGTGAGATACTGGGACCGGTGGCCCAGAGAGGCGATGGATGCACCATTCCTGGAAACATTCATGGTTGGAGTTGGGTGGGGCTCTGAACAACCTGATCTGGTTGAAGATGTCCCTGATAATTTCAGGGGCTTTGGAATTAAATGACCTTTAAAGGTACCTTCCAACCCAAGCCACTCGATGAATTTATGATTCTATGATACTATGAGTCTGTGTTTTGATGAGTCTATTGTTCTATGACTCCTATCCTTGGGAAGGCCTTGGAAACTGATGTGGGTTTCTGCTTTTGTTTTTGTTTAATAAAAATCACACACACATGGAGGAGTGGCAGAGGCCTGAGGAAGCCAGAGGGAAGGTCTGGGCTTGCTGCTGCTGTGCTGGGGGCAGGAAGGGGAAGCGAACTGCAGGCTTTGGGGCCTTTCTCTTGCTGGTATAAATATCAGGAAGCATGGTTTCTCTACCTGCCAGCTTTGTCCTGAGGGAATCCTACCAAGAGGGAGCCAGAGGTGCTTCAAGGCTGGATTGCATGAGGCGAACCTGACCTTTCTCTGCCGACAGGAGAAATGGAAGAGGAGAAGAAAATCTGTCCGACATAACCGTGATCCCAGCCAGTGACATTTCAGTGGAGCTGCTGTGGGCTGGGAGTACTGCACTTAAGAACAGATCTTTTTTGCAAAAAACCCCATTTTAATCCACTGCCTTAGAGTAACAAATACCACATTAATCGTGTCTAGAATGATCTGCATGCTTGTGTGAACCAGCCACAAAGCCCACAGCCCATTCCTCACCTTCCTCCTCTGGGTCTGATCCAGAAACTGCCACTTCTGCCAAGTTTTGCTCCAGCTGAACTCCTGAGGCAAGTGAATCTTAATCCTACCACTGTTTAAGGTGTTGAACTTTGCTATCTTGGTAAGAAGCAACTGTTCATAAGGATGATCCAACTGTAGGTTTGGAAACATGGTAGATAAATAAATAGTGCTCAAATGGCTGCATTTCAATAGAAGTGGAGTTTGGTGGAAAAATATTTTAGGAAAAAAACCTGTATTTATTATTGGTTTAAATCTTTTTAGCATGATTGCAGACTGGGCAGACAATCTACTTTTCATGTGGTGTAAAAGAATCCTCCTAAATGAATAAAATATGGGATATGTTAAGAGCTCAGATTAAAACCTAGCAAAAAAGAAAAAAAAAAAAAGAAGCAGAGAGAACACAGGCTAGTCCCTGTCTCAGCTCTCATTGCCATCTGAGAATTTCGTGGTTGGGATCCTATGAAAGAACAACCCCTGGTGGGACAAGAATTAAAATTAGAAGAAGAAAAAAACCCTAAAATACAAAGTGACCCATGAAACCTAGTCTAGAAAGAAGGAGGGCCACCAGAGGAAATGAAGTTAAGGATATGTTTGGAAGGAGTTTGTTTTCTCAAAGCCTTCTGTTTCACTGCAACTGATTTAAAACCAGGGTTATGTTTCAGCAGCAGCAGTTGTAGGAGTGCAAGAGGGGAGTCTTCCACCTCGGTCTCTGCCAGCATGCCTCACACTGAGTTGTTTCTGGGATTGGGCTCAGAAGCTGTTCATAGGACCAGACCTGGAGGAAAACCTGTCCCTTCCTTCTGATGGCCCAAGCAATGCTGCACAGGGGCAGAAAAGATGTCCCTTAGCCTGGCTGCAGACAAACCCAGAAGTTTGTTGCTCAGCACTTTTCTTTGCTTGCAGGAATGGTCAGCAGTGATGCAGGCCTGTGCCCACCAACACAGGGATTTGGGCACTGCAGGAACTGAACCAGGTTTTGCTGAGGAACCAGTGCCATGCCGTTAAAACCTTTTGCATCATAAATGCTTGTGGAGTCATCGTTCCCCTGTCAGCCTCAGCTTCTTCCCTCTCAGATCAATGGCTTCACAAGTATGCCTATTAACTTATATAATTTACTTCTTGCCTGTCTGGTAAAGATGGCAAATCACTGAATAATACTTTTTTTTTTTTTTTTTTTTCAGGACAATTTGTCTTTTCAGCTCACTTACTGTCTTGAAAACATCACTGGTGGAGATCTGAGCAAGCTGTCACTGAGCAGAGCTGAAGTGTTGTGCCAGAAAGTTAGCCCCAAGGTGGTGTTCAACACAGCAAATTCCAACAAGGAGATTGGGAATGGATGCAGGAGCAGAGAAGGGGTTTATTCCAAAGGACGAATCCTCAGGGAAGAAAGCCAAGCATGTTGGTGGTGAGACAGTCTTACTCCTTGTAGTGACTTCAGTGCAGTGAGATTTCCATGTTCTGGCTAAAGTAATCTTTTCCTCATGGCCAAGTGTTTGTTAAAGCAATGCCCTGCTTGCTGTTGCCTGTCTCTCCTAAACACACTGGGCAGTGGGAAGGGCAGGACATCAAGTCAGGCTGAAAAATAATGTTTTAGGAACTTCAGTGAAAATGTCACTCCTCCCGCAAATGTACCTGGTTACACAACACACTCCATTCCCCCAGGCTGGCTGTTTTCCAAAGGCTGGGCTGTCACAAACTGCTAACAGCAGAGCTTTTCATCATCTCACAGTACTGCTCCAAATGGGCCACCTGTGGGCTGTTCTCCACCTCTGGGCACAGACCTGTTCTCCTCAGTGCAATCTCACTCCAGCCAGCATAGCCTTGCTCCTCTGCACACCCCCTTACCACATTCTCCTTAACCACAAGGAGAGTGCTTCTCTCCTCACACTGGGAAACTCTATGTGTGGGGACCACGGCAAAAACAACTGACTCCCTGGGGATTTTGTAGCTCCTGTTTGGGTCAGGATGGTCTTGCAGTGGCAGGTGGTGCCTGCTGTTGCATCTTTCCCAGTTGATGGCAGGCACCTTTCCCAGATGTGTTTTCCAGTGGCCCAGGTTTCAGCCCACCTCAGGGGTGTGGTGGGTGGCCATGATGTCCAGTGATGTCAGCTGGGGGTTGCTGACACCATTAAGCAAACACATGTCAAGAGATGGTTCAAATAATAGATAAATTATGGTGAAGTTTCTGCTTAGCAAGGATCTTTACACTTGAAATCCTTGTACTAACCATGCCTGAAAATAGCGGCGTGGACAGGGAAATATAAATTATACTGTCAAAAGCCGAGCTGAGTAAATGCTGCAGTGGGGATGTTTCAAGTTCATTAGTTCTTTACAAAGCCATGCTTATACTGATTTGGATAGAAAAGTATCTCCAGAGAAGGGGTGCAAATCTGCCATCATGGTCCAGGGACTGAAGAGCCTGGTTGTCCCTTGCCACAGCACAGGTGCCTGGGTGCTGAGCTGCACTTGGGAACACAACATCTCACTGCATGTCATGGCTGAGGACACTTTATTGCTTTCTGTCAACACCCCAGCATGGAGCTAGGAAGTAATATGTGCTTCTAGTGATGTGATCCCTCAGACAGCATTTTAAATCAAGCTTCTGTCTGTGGGGAGGCATGAGAGATCCCGTGACACCATTTTTATTTCAGGAAGAATAAAGGCATTCATCTCTGCAACATTGGATAGATTCACTGCCTTATCCCAATAGGGCATCTTCACATAAACAGCTGAATTAAACTGCAGTCTGGAATAGCAGTCAGGGGTAGGAAACTCAGGCACTAATTTTACTTCTTCACTGAAATTATCTGTGTTTTGTTGCTCTGAAGGAGGGTAGCCAGCAGTTTGTGCTGTGGCTTCCAAATAATGGCGCTATTTTTTCTCCGAGTCATTTTTGTTTGAATGCTGATAACTGGTATTTATATTCTCAAGCCCAGTTGTGGCCAGAACTGTGAGAAGAAAATCAGAACAAGTTCCAACCTTTATTTACAAGGAATTTGGCTGAGCTGTGGAGGTCAAACTGCAGTTTAAATCTTTAAAATGCAGTTTTAGTTATAGGACAATTGCACTAAGACAGCCAAAAGAGGAATGGTGATAACAATTTTAATACCAATGGGGACAGCTGATTTGAATTAAGCTTTTTCTCTCAAGTGAGAGACAGCAGCCCTTATAAGGACCACAAGTCTGCCGTGGTGGAGCTTTTCATGACCATTCATAGTCACAACCTTCCTGAATGCCATGTAAGCTTCGAAAATATTATCCCAATTTTACAGATGTAAAAGACTTGGCCTGAGACCTCCCCTGAGAGCACTCAGCAGTCTTGCAGTTGAGCTGTAACGTGTGAGAATCACTCCCATGCCCTTCTCACCTTCCTTGCCCTACACCAGCATCCTCCAGGCTGGATCTCACCCTCTGTCCCTTGGGCTGATGACAGCCCTTAGATGGATGTTCATGCACTGCCCAGCTGCTTTGAGTGAGAGCAGAAGAATCAGCAAGCTCCTCTGGTCCTTGGACTAATTTCATTCTCCAAGCAGTAGAAAATAAAGATAAGGAGAAAAAAAATCAGTTTGTGGGGTAGAAAGCTGATGAAGGATATAGATTTGTACGCTCAACACAGCCTATGGTGTACTTAAATAACATAGCAATTTTAAAAATCCAATCCTTTTATTTTAAAAGTAAGCATCAGTTGTGAGTATACAGCTGGGGGAATTAATAATTTGGTGTTATTCTTAGTTCTTTGATTTGTTTATGCATTTTGAACGTTGCTTCAACCTCAGTGGGTCTAACAATCCAAGAGGTCGGGAAAATGTGAAGTGCATTGTCCTTGTATCTTTTCTCCTTTTTAGGTTTTGATTCAATCTGATTTTTTTCAGGTCAGTTTATATTACTGTTGGATCTGAGTGTGTCCATCACCATGTTGTAAAGATGCAAAGCTGCAAAGCCACAGATTCACAGAAGGTTGCTACCTTATCTCGCCTTTTCACAGATGTGGCAATTTTCCTTATCCTTGGCAGCAACTGGGATAAAATCTGCATGTGAACTGCTTACGGCAGGACCTGCCCTATTCACCCCGTAAGATAGGACTTCCCTGCCTTCTCTCTGCCTGCCCTTTGCAGAGTTTCCAACAGTGTCCTGGCTCCCAGCAGCTCAGACTACCAGGGTAAAGAGAGAGCTCTGCTCCAGGCAACCACTTCTCCCTCCTTCCAAGCATCACTGCTGGAGAGACACAGTGGTTTAGCATCTCCTACCTGGCACCAGGGTTATTTCTGAAACATATTCCCTCCCCTTGTGTACAGAAGGCTGTGTCCCTCTCTCCCCACAAGCGGGGAAACTTCTGAGCAGCAGAAATCCAACCCTGGGGCTCCATGCTGCAGAGACTGTACCTTGCTGGAGACAAGTACTGCGGACAGCTGCAGCTGCTCAAGCCAACTGGGACGGCAGCCGCCAGCCCCCACGCACCAGCCCTGCAGCTCAGGTGTCCTCAGGAAGGAGAGAATTAGTGAGGACTTTAATGCTGGATTAGGCTGTCCCAAGTTTTCCCTTTTTCTCCTACCACCAGCTGAGCCCATGGAAGCAGGCAGTCTCCGGTGTGGGTTACAGCCTGGGGCTGCCTCTCAGAGTGGCCACGTTCTCTCCTTGACCCACAGCCCCTCTCCCTCTCCATCAAGCATCTTGAGGCAGCTGATGCCAGGGGGTGTGCCCTGGGGCACCCCAAGGGCATAGGGATGGGAATTGCTGGAGACTACAACTTACAACCCAACCCTGTCCTCTGCTGTTTAATGTCTGGAGCTGAAATGGAGCATTTTGCAAAAAAGGCTTTTGCCTCTTCACTCTGTCTTTTTCAAAACCATCCACCTGAACATGGGTAGAGCCCCCAGCACTACATTTTAAAAATGTTCTCCCCTGTGTTTTCAGACATTCCCGCTTTCCATTAAACCTTTGGGATATCCCACCAATCTGCAGAGAAATCTGCAGCTGTCCTGGCAGACTTTAATGGCCCTTAAGACCTGGAGGATAGAGCAACCCAACGCTGTGGCCTTGCTCTTGCTCCACAGAGGGAGACACACCATTCCCCCTGTGGTCAGACCTGCAACCATTAATGTAACTACTGGGAAGCTGGAGCTGATGACTTGTTGAGAGGTAGCTGGTATAGGCTTCTTGGCTGGATTTAGACAGCCCAGCAGGCTGCCCTTCCACAGCAGTCATGTGGAAAGCCGCAGAGAAGATCAGGATATTGCAAGAATGCCATCTTTCTGAAAAGCCAGTTCAGTGGCTGAATGAGCTCATGTGGATTCAGGACAAAAAATCCATAGTCATGCATCACAGACATAAGAATTATAAAAGATTTCAGACATGATTTATCCCTGGGACTTAGAGATTTGCCAAACCTACCATGTGCCAAAAACCAGAACATACAAGGATATCACTTTTACCCCATTTCTCATCTTTCCTTGAACATCTGCTACTTGTTGTTCCTAGAGGGAGGTTTGAGATGAGGAGACACACCAGATCTGACCCACTGTCATAATTCTTTTACTTTCTGCTATGTGGTATTCATTGTTTAACCCCAGTTGACTTCAAACAACTCCACAAGGGTTATCTGCCACCCTCCTTGGGAGCTGCTCCTCACCTTCCCAGAATTGCGCATCTGAGTTTCCTCCTGATAATTCATTAGTGTTTCCCAAGGGGTAATTAAAAAGCTTTTGCTAACATCTGTCAGGTCTGCCTGCTGAATTGAACGCACCTTGGAGGCAGGAGTTTGTTACAAATCTGTGTCAAAAAGCCAGAGCATGATGACCCTGCTGTGGCCCCCAGGTCTAGCAAAGGTGCCAAGTCCTGAGGAACTGACTCTCAAAAAAGCAGGTTCCTCCACTGTCGTGTGGTTTCAGGTAACCTGTGCTGTTCTCTCATAGAAGGAGTAGCAGCAGGATTGACAAGCCAGGAGGAATCCGGCTTCTTTTTGTGGAGACACAACCTTGGAGAAATCTCTGGCCCTGGAGATTTGCTTTTCATTTTCTGCTCTACAAGTGCAAACAGAGTAGAGAAGCTGCATCCAGGCTGATGGCTCCTGACCCTCCTCCTGCTCGAGACGTGAGGCAGCAGGAGCCTGAAAATCATGGTTGTGACACACTAAGTAATTGAATTCCATCTGCCACAACAAGAGCCATGCTCTGTGCAGCACCACTTGGCTGCTGGTATATGAAGTTTCTCAAGGACAGCTGAAGCAAAATTTGCTCGTTGGGAAGTTGGTGGAGCTTTAGAAGTTCATGCAAAAATGCCATGAGCAATCAGTGTTTTTCACAAGAAATGTTTTAAAGCACAATTCTCCTTTAGTCAGTGTGATTATCCCTCAGTATTTTCAGTCTTGTCTAAACCAGGGTTTAGGAAGGTTTCTCTTCCAACATACATTTTTCTTCATAGGACAAATCAGAGGAGGTGGGACAATCTCATGGTACACACCCTACACATGGTAGCTGAGCTACAGGGTACAGAGACAATTCATAGCTCAGGCCATAGACCCTGCCTGTGTGTAACTGTGCCACTCAGAACAGAACCCAAAAGGAGATGGGGCACAAGCATGTTTGGCTTCTTTGAATGTGTCCTGGCACAGATTTTGCATTGAATCGTGCTGTGGGCATGTGCTTCGTGTACCAGAGCCCAATTCATTGCACACTGCCCATGTTCTTGTTCCCCTGCCATGCACTCTGCAATGCTGCTGCTCTGAATAAATGGCCAACATCAGCCAAAGCTTTGGGAAAAAACTCAAGAAAAGCATCCAGAACCCAGCTCATCAGCGCAGTCCTGTCTGCTTGGAGAGGTCAAAGTGCACATCAGAAGGTTTGGGTCCAGCCTTCTCAGCTCAGCTTGGTGACCCTGTTCAAGCTGCTGAAGGTACTCAGCTTGGGTGGATATAGGAGCAAGTTTTCCTTGCACAAGTAAGTCAGTTTCTGGGAAAAGTTTACATCAAATTTCAGGAGAAGTTGCAATCTGTGCTAATAAAAATTCACAGATTTTTTTGGCCTGACACGAGGTAATCCTGTGACTTCCAGCCCTAACACAGCCCCACGCATTTCAGCAGTCATGTGGCCGACAAGACACAGTTTGGTGGACAAGCCATCACAACTCCAGTGGGAAGAGCAAGCCTTGACAGCCCCCACAGCTTGGTAAGAGCAAGGTTTCAATCCCCAAAATAGCATTCCTTACTCACCAGCAGCATGGGGATGCTGTGCCAGGGTGTTCTAAGCCAGGACATGCAGTGCTCAAGTCCATAAAAGCAGTTGTCAAAGCCTTTGGGGTGCTGCTGTCCCTGGGAGGTCCTGGGAGCTCACAGGAATCTTGATAACAATGTCCCTGCCACTGAGGCACGGTCTGTGTGAGCCCTGTGGGAACAGCACCCCCTGAGCTCCCACATCCTTCCCTGGGGCTGCGTGTGCTCTGGCACTGAGTGCTTTTAATTCTGGTGCCCCAGAGGTGGATCCAGCAGAGTGAGGGCGAGGTGTGTTGGCATCTGTAGTTGTAGCAAGAATTGACCAGTATGAAGAATAAAAAAATTGATTAATGGATCCCATTTTACAAAATGCAGATCAGAGGGGCACGAGTGCATTAAAACTGGGATCTCACAACACTGCCTCGCCTTTCCTCCAGTGGGTCACATAGGATGTTTTGGAGATGGTGGCCTGCACATGTCCATTTGGATTGTGAGCCAGGGTCCCTGTTACCTGGGGACCAGGTTTGAAGATACCAATGGCCATGAACTTCCCTGTGCTCCTCAATCAGGAATGCCAAGGGCTCATGCAACATCTGATGTCTTCAGGTACCACTTGGCACCACTGGCGAGGCTGAGCCAGTCTCCTACGAAAATTTTTCCATCAGCTGGCATGATTTTCCATCTGGGTCAAGGAAACTTCCTACTAGAAGGGCTTGGTTTTAGCTTCCTTTTTTAAAGCAGCTCTTTGGTTTATATTCTGAGCTAAAGTTTTTAAGGATCCTGAGGCAAATCCCACCTCAGACAGTAGATCCTGGTATTGCAGATGAAGCTAATAACCAGTAGTAAATAACATGACATGCACCAGGTTTTCCACACATCATTATGGAGGAAGCCACGTGCCCAGAAAAGATTTATGGCATACAGAAGCAGAAATCTACAGAAGTAATGAACATTTTAAAGCAGAGAATATGCCTGTTTCATAGAGGAATCTTCTTAATTAAAGAAAAGGGAGTATTATTCTGGATATACCCTTTTGAAGTGACTTTCTATTATCAATATTTTGGATTAAAAAAAAACAACCCTGCTATAGATCCCCATGTATCTGTCCTGATGGCAGGGCAGTTTGTGCAAAGTGTGTGCACACAGCTACTGGTGGCTCCTGGAACACTCTTGCTTTCTGTGTGCCAGCCACCACCTCTCTGTGTGCCACAGTTATTTTGGGCAAGGTTGGGTGGACTGGTGTAGAGACAACCGGCTTTGAAATCCCCCGCTGTGCTTTATAGGGAAGGATCCCAGGGATGCAGGATGCGGGAGGAGGGCTGAGGCACAGGCAAGCCAGAAGGAAGCACTGGGAACACGGAGGTGGGAGCTTTATAGGATAAAAGCAGGGGACAAGGACAAACTGAGGGGACAAGTAAAATGCTAAAGACAGGGTGCTACACTGCTGAATATTCAAGGCAGTTAGAATAACCATTCACACCTCAGAAATGCCATGGTTTATTTAACATGTAATTTTTTGCCCTTTTGCCCCCAGCCCTGAAGAGAAGGGAGCAGCTGCATGGCATCCCCAGAAACCCAAATCCTGTCCCCTCTGCCTTCTGCAGAATAAAGGTATTGTGGGAGCTTTGCTTACAGTATTTGTGCTTTGCCCGCTCCTGCATCTGCAGTTCAGGACACGGTGCAGATTTTGTCTGCCCCTAGGATGCTCTGAGCTGACAGCACCAGGATTGGTTTTTCTGCAGTTACATTTTTCTTCTGCAATAAAAATGAAACCATTGAGTAAAATACACCCAGTAGGAAACACAAAAATCTGCAAATGGAAAGCACAGGAAAGGGTTTTGTTGCCATGCCAGCCCCATAGGCACTGATGAACAATGAAATATAGTGACTTCTGCAACATTCATAAAAGCAGAGTGCCAGAGGAGACTTAGGGCTGGCAGAGACAGAATAGTCTCTGTGGATCTTTGGCTGGGCCCAGGGTGTGGACTGTGTTCTCTTCACTGCACCAAAAAGAAAGAGAAGGCAGAATGTGAGTCCTGACTCATACCTGCACTGAGCACATACGCACAAAAAAATTACCAAAGTTTTTCAGATGTTATTTGAGCAGGGAAAAAGCAAAGGAAGATGGAGGGATTTCTCACCAGTCAGGAAAAATGAGAACATAATTGCAAAGATGCAATATCCTCTACCTTCCCTGTGCGAGGTCTGGAGTTCCCAGCATGAAATGTGCTGCTTTATTCTGTTATGATAGGGACAAAATCAAACAGAGCACTGCAGCCATGTGGGCCAGCTATGGAAAGCCAGCACTTGTGGGCTCATGAAAGGAAAGCTTGGGGTGCCTCCCTGCACCCACCTAGCACAGAATGGGGCTCAAGCACCCCGAAGTCAGTGTGGCTCTGGCAGGTGCCCCGGTGGAGGGCATTGGCCCTGTGAGGTGACTGCAGCAAGGAGACAGGGATGGAGCCCTGGGGTCCCACTGGTGCTTTTTCCCAGGCAAGGAAGGAGCTGGTTGCAGGCATCAGAAAGGAGGATGGGGAGGGATAAAAAGGAAGAACCCCCTGACCAGAGGCCACAGCTGATGGCCGTGCCCAGGGCGCGAGCCCTGGCTGCTTCTGGTCCGGAAACGCCATTGGGGGGCCCAGAGAGGGCCAGCTATGCGAGGAGAAAGGCAGCCTCAGAGCATGTCTAAGGTCATGACACTTGACCTTTCCATTTCTTTTCCTTTTTGAAACCTGATTACATCTATTTTTAGGCCTGTGCTTGGGGAAGGAGGGGGAACAGGGTGGGCTGACCCTGCCCAGTGGCACAGCTCTGCTGTGTTCCCTCCTTGTGCCTGCCCCTGTCTGCACATTGCAGTGATGGCCCCACGTGCCCACACACTCTCCAAGTCATTGAGTGAGCAGGAATGGTACCAGGGTGCTTTCGCCACCCCAAAACCCCTGCAGACTGAGGTCTGCTTGGCATGTGTGAGGAGCAGGAGCACGTGTTACAGCTGGTTTGGACAGGGAGTAATGCTCCATAGTGAGCAGCTTACAAGGGGATTCACTCTGGGTGGTGGGGGAAGACATGGTTTGGTGCAAAGGAGTGAGGTTGCTGCAGACCTGTTCTGAATTGAGATAACTCTGTGGGTGCTGCTGGTGAGTGGGGGGCTGCTGGGAAGGTACTGGAATGGAGAAGGGACTTGGGGGTGTCAGAGTAAGAACACAGAAATCACCATCTTTGAGACTGATTATTGCAAACCAAGTTAGGCTTTGGGTTTTTAGCTCTAAGGCAGGCCAAATCACACTTGAAGCAACAAGAAAAAGGGTGTGAAATAATAATTGTCTTCATCAAGTATAATGTCTATTTTATTTTCCCATTTCAGCTTATCTGAGCAATAACAAAAATAACAAACCCCACCCCCCCATAACCTTCTGGCAGACTGTTTGCCAGGCAGACACAGTGTTTCTCCCACATCAGCTGCCTGACTGCCAGGAGCACAAGGGGGAAAGTGTGGAGGTGGAAGGCCAGCAGTGTGTGCCCATGTGGGGCTGGGCTTTCCCTTCTCTCCCCAGGACCTGGTGTTACTTCACCCAGTATGAGTTTTGCATCCTGCCTTTCCCACAGCTCTGCCCAAAAGCAAGCGGGGAACAGCAGAGGTGAGAATGAGGGCTGGGGGCTCTCCACTGCTTTGTTCTGTTTTATACATTGGCATTTGGGAAAAAAATAATGATGAAGGCCACTTTGGTGACAGTGGCTGGGAGAGGGGTGGACTTGGCTTCCCAGGAAGCAGTTCCTGTGATTATCAGCCTTCAGCTTTTCAGAGGGATGTGAGATCATGCCCTAAAGGGACTCTTCCATGGGGGAGCACTAAGGAAGTGCTGCTTGGTCTTTCTGTATGGCAGAATCCCTCTCTCTCTTTTTATTTTAAAGGTTATCCTGCTCTCCCAAGGCCTGACTTGTTTCACATCACCCATACAGCAGCATCTCACAAACATTCAACAACAACAAAAAATTGTGTGTCTGTTTTCCAATATGATATTTACATGTTATTTCATATACCAAACACACACACACAAAGCTTTCCACTTTGTGTTTTTCCTTTAAAAGGCCCAGGGTATGGTCAACCAATTCTCTTGGCTGCTTAGCAACAGGCAATTGAGCCTGCCTATCAATTCTCAGTTTATAATAACCTGAGGCAGACCCAGATTTTTGTTTTCCCTTGAGCTTTTGTCTTCCCTTCCCTCTATAATAAATACCAGAAATGTAGGGGCAGCATGTGTCAGAAATCCTGCAGTGGAATATCTTTCATCACTCTGGCAGGGCTGCTCCTCTGGCAGGACAGAGCTCCAGGTCCCACATGCTCTACTCTCCTTTGTTAAAATATTTGAGAGATTCATTCTGCATTAGACCACACCTCATCATAGATTAATCATTTAAATAGCTAAGTTAAAATTAAAAATTTTCTTTTTTGTGTGTGAAAAACAAGACCCAGAGGGTTCACCTGGACAAAGAGGCTGAATGCAACTCTCAAGATATACAAATAACCTGGATCTCTGTCTTTGAAGGCTATAAATAAAGAGACAAAATATATATAATTTTACTGACCAGTGGACCCTTAAACAGCTTGTCCTGCACTGCAACTTAAGGGGCTGGAGCTGAGGGGCCTGGTTGTGCCAGGGGAAAATGGCAATGGCAGAGCATGAATGGGTTATGAACAGAGTGTTGTGCCTTAGTGGGCGCTGAGGAACTGCTGCCTTGTGTTGGAGGATGGCAGCACGTGGTGATGATGGAGAGGCAAGTGTTCAGCCCACCCTGAGAGGTGCCTGATGGGCAGTGGGTGGGGTGTGGTGGGGTCTCATGGCCAGATTTGCTGTAGCAGTGCACTTCCTCTGGAACACTCTTGCTCTCCACTGGCAGCACCTTAGGGATGCTGCTTGCTGTCTGTCACTGCCTGTACTCAGGAAGGAAAAGCAAGCTGTAAAGCCTGGAGAGAAGCCAAACCTCTGGAGATAAAATGTGAGCAAATGGGAGAAGTCTGTTCATCCACCTCTGCCCCATGAGTAGGGCTGTTCTTAGAGCTTGGGGTGTGGATGGTGTGGTCTTTTTGGATGTGATGCCTCCATACCAGGATGACTACAATTCTCAGAGTTATCCTGTACCAAACCTAAGCATTTCCATCATAAAGAAGCATTTCCAGGAGACTGACACATTTTTTACAAGCAGGTGGCCAGGAGTAGCCCAGCCACCACACATGTCCTGGATCACTCTAGAAAGAATCAACATCCCTGGTGCTGGCCCACAGACCTCAGCCTCGGCACAGCTCTTGTGCTCATGCAGCGAGGTGCAAAGTTGCTGCCTGCAGCACTCCTGCCCACAGCCACGTTCCCCCTGCCCATGGTGTTCCTTGCCCTATCTGCAGGTAGCCTCCAGCTCTCCTGGCTGCGCTCCCCACAGAGGATGAGCATTTTCCCTCCCGTGGGGAGTCCTGGCTCTTAGGGAGAGGCTTTGCACCATCCAGCCCCTCACCTTGCCAAGATATCACTGTCCAGTGTGGGTCCCTGCACTCCCCAGGCATTGTTGGCCTGTGACCCACAGCAGCAGCAGATGCAACATCAGATGACAGCCAATGTGACACGAATACAGCACAGTCCCTCATGTCCCTTATGACATCCCAGCCTGTCTGAAGGGGACCTGCAAACAAAGGACTGAAATGCTCTCCTTTCACTCAGGTCTCTGCAAGTCCTGCAGGCAGACCCTGATCCTTACCTGGCCTCTGCTGTAGGCACATCAGAGGACCAAGTGTTGTTTCTCCCAGAGCTCATAACATGAAGGATGGTCAGAAACTGCTGGCAGTGCCTTTGCTTTCTTGAGCTTTCTGTGTGGACCAATGGGTTCTTTGAACTCTGGTTCATGCTGATTCCAGAGATGGCAGAGATGACGTGGATGGAGAAATCAATTAATATGCATGGATCTCCTCTTACAAGCACCAGACACCAGAATGTTCCTCTTGCAGAGTGAGTGGAGATCATGCTAGAGAAGGAGAGCTGGGGGTCCCCATGGTTCCATGACAACTCATGTGCTCACAGCCCTCCCCTCCAGGCTGAATTGTTCTGGGCTGCTGGATCACGTAATACCATCACATATCTTTTGTTTGCTGGAAATTTAGGAGAGGATCCAGCTTTCTATAAAACAGGATGTCTGGAAATGAAACATAAGCAGGCTATAGAAGAGGACTGGCCTAGGTGTTCCCTTAAGTGTAACTTAATGGAAGCAGCACAGCACTGGGAATGCACGTGGACAGGACCTTTCTCCAAGAGGCATCCTACAGGAAAATCACATCCCTGCATGATGAAAATGCAGTCCAGTGAATTTGTCAGTATGAAGCTTGTGGTATGGCTCTCTTCAGAACCTTACAGTAGGAGGGTAATGTCACATTGCCTTTGTGGAAAGTTCAGTTATAACTGTGCTGAAGAATGTACCAATCTATCTTCTCCTTCATGTTGGGCCCTCCTGTTAGGACAGTAAAATTACAGGACAAAGCAAGTTCTTCCCTTCAAAATAGGATATCAGGGGAAAAAACGCTTTTCACAAAATCTGTGCATTTGATTTGTTCATAGCAGGAATTAAAAATCTACAAAGAAATCCAGGATGCTTGGTGCACTACTGTTTTCAACAGTTACTTCTGGATGCAAAGCATCCAACAGGGATTACAAAAATGCCATGCAATCTTTCAGAAAAGGGGAGATATTATAAGACACATTAGCTGGCTGTCATGTAAATGAGAAAAAACTTCACTGAAGCCACACAAGGGCTTGTCATCACAAAATTGACAGCATTTTAAGTGTACCATTAACTTACAGTAACTAGTGCACTTCTCCACTGGACACCTCTTTCTGCAACAGTTAATAAACTTTTAAAAGTTTACTTATGGCTAAGAGTATATGCTTAAGAAAATAGAACAGCCGAAAAGAAAACAAAATATGGGAACAAATACTCAGCAGAGAATATTTTAGCATCCTGAATTCAACCCTGGCTCTCAAAATGTCGACTTTTTCTGAGTACACTCTTCCCCTAGACCCTTGTACATTTATGCACCTGTAGATCTGGTGCACAAAGTAGAATGAGATCCTTTCCCACACCAAGGATGCAGCACTGGCAGTATTTGAGGAAAACAGCTTTGCTTTACCAAAAAAGAATCAGCAACAACTAACTACAAAGTCCAAACCAGAATAACACTGAGCATAGAATAAAAGCAACTGGGAGTGCAAACTGCTGAGAAAATAGCTCCAGTGTACAAGAAAATAATCTGTACTGAAGCTTTGTGTGTCCTCAACTATTTATTATGTTCACACACATGGTGATGTATTAAAATTCTTGTTGGCAAAATGTCCATTCAAAATGAAATGATTTAAAGCTTTAGCCTCACCCTGAGGATTTTTGTTGTACCAAGTCACGCTTGTAATAAACTTTATTAAATGCGATAAAATATTACCCAGCTCAAACAGAGAAATCCAACAGGGAAATCATGTCCATTTTTGTTAAACTAAGTAGCAGAGCTTTGTCACTGGCATTAGCACAGCTCTGAGCTTTGCCAGAGACATGTTCTAGAAAATTTGCCCATAGCTTTTAATGAATAATTGAAGACAATATATAACTGAGACGCTTGCTTGCTACCTCCAGAGTTGGATCCTGGAGGACCATTAAATTAATTTTTAATAACCTATGCTATGGTTAAAGTTATAGGACACAAATATTCATTCTAAATATACTCATCATATAAAGAATAATCCCAAGGTTATGACTAAGAAAGCAGAAAGGGAAACACTAGCACAGCTTACCGCTACTCCAAGTTACTTTTCAGGTATTGTCTGTTTGTGCCTCTTACCTACATGTTCCATGACTTTAACAGTGCACCATCGTGTGAATGCTCAAATTTTCCAGGGCAGTTCTCCTTGCTTTTGTGGTCACCTTTTCCCTCCAGAAGCTGGGAACTGATGAGGCCTTTCAAGTGTATGGGGTCTGTACAAGATCTTACCCATCTAAATGATTTATCAGTGAGGAGGCAATTTCTGTTAGTGCCTCAGGGTGATGCTGCAAATGTTTCACAAATTTATTATCCAAGAAAAATTCAGTATAGTAAGTTGTCTGCAAAATAAATTTGTAGAGAACAATGTAATCATTAGGAAATCCAGCCCATTTTAAGTAATTGCTAACTGCACCTAGGCCTCCATTAATCACTGCATAATTGTGTTTCACCTAATATTAACTCTGTCCTCAAGAAAGGCTGGTTTATCTTTGGAATAAATGAACATAATAAAAGAAGGGAACAATGAGGGATTGACAAAATCAGCACAAACTTTACACCAAAAAAGAACAGCGGAGTTACCAAATACCCCGTGCCATGGGTGACTCAGCATTTGTATAGAACTTCTACAGTATACACGAAGATGAGCAGCATGCAAAAACACACCTGAAGGCAGGTAGACTACATTTTGTGGGGCTGTGATGGAGCATGAGGGTTTAGGACATTTAGGACAAGCAGAAAGCAGCTTCGGAACCCCTGGTTTGCAATTTCTTGTATGCAGATAGACCATGCTCCCTATACAGACTTACACAGCTTTACTTGGATGAGAGAATATACTTTCATTTTGGCATTTGAAAGAGTATCTTCAAGAGATTTTTCAAATAAAGGCATGAATAAATTTCAAGGCTTTTAAGAGAGATCCGTGAGCTGAGAAGGTCCTTAAGGAGTCCTTGAAGACATGTGAAGATACCTGCAAATGCAGTAAGGTCTCTATGGCTTTCCCCTGCCACCCAGTTAGGGATATGCTACTAAATTATAATCAGAAATCTCAGCTGCACTAGGAAGGAAGTGGGTAAAAACTCCTAAGTGCTAAAGCAATCCTAAACTTGGTTGTTCCTTTTCCTCATTTTGAGGCGAGAGCATAAACTGTAGATGAAATGTGGCTCCTGCCAGAAGATTACATTTATGGTTTCTACACCCAGTAAAGAGGGAAAGAACCATACAGTATATGCAATCATTTTTTTACTTCCTGACTTTGGCCATGAGGGGTTTAGACCTGCAGGGCGTGTTGTCCCACTCACTTTTCACCATCTCAAAATGAAGTACAGATTTCTGGCTAAAACCAGAATGCACATACATCCCTCAATTTTACAGCACAGCTTATTTTCCCTCCAAAGTCTGTCATGCCAGGGCAACAAAGACCTGAGCAGTGAAGAAATGTTTGCAGCCATATGGGCTTTTAAATTCTTATTAATTTGATTTTTTTTTTTTTTGTTTGTGGTAATACAGAGTGCAAGAGACTGAGCTATTCCAGCCATCATACAAACACTGACCAAGACAAGCTTTGCTGTTACTAAAACCTTTGTGAACTGGTTAGTCACATCTAGATGAACGCTTCATGACCTTTTAGAGAAAGGTCTTGCAAGCTCAAAGATTAAACAGAGAGGAATGTGCATCTGATCATGCACTACATTAATGGCCCTGTGTTTAAATATCACCTGGCTGGAGGGATTGTGTGTTTCGAAGACAGCAACATCATCCTCCAGGAATCTTCCCTTATTTGAATTATGCAAAATTGAATTAGAGAATTGACTCAAAACACCATAAGCTGCTAATTCTGTCAGCACTGCTACAAACTCAGGCAGTACTTTTAAGAAAGGCCATTGCTCACTTTTGTTTCTGTGGTTGTTTTTATTTTTATTTTACTTATCTTTTTTTTAGACAAGCAGGGCTCCTCAGGTCACTTCACCTGGGAGGTTGCTGAGATCAGATGTCCTCCCCTGGGGCTGCACAGGCAGTCCTGATGTGGACAACACTGGCTCACCCATGGTAGCTCAGCTTCTCTGAGACATCACAGCACCCTGCTAACAGGGTGAGCCTCAAATCATACAGTCTATGCACAGCAGTGCCATAGCTGCCAATTGGTGAGAGAGATCAAATTAAAGTGCTCTAGTGCACCTAGTGCTCTTTGTTAAGTATGTTCTAGCACTTTGAATTGTGTGAAATTGAAGGATTTGCATTTAGTCTTCTTTTTTCAGCACTGTAAAAGTTGCAGCTGTCTTAATGGACTGTCTGAAATGAAAGCAAGCTGAAAATGGAAGTTAACCATGCCCTTGGATGATAACACAAGCAGGATTCAAAAACTCAGTCTACAACTACAACCCACTGACTCAATGAACTTGAAACATCCCATTAAAAAAAACAAAACAAAACAACTCGGCATGAGAAGTTCCCAGGAGCATGACAAACCAATGGGTAAAATAATGTGTGGGCTGGACAAAGCACTATCAAGGAAGTGCCTTGATCTTGAACTGTGGCCGCCAGATCACAGAGCAGTCTTGAGGGAGGACATCAGGTTCCCATCCGATTGCTGCTTTTACTAAATGGTCCCAGAATATCCCATTACAGAGAGAGGGTGCACACAGCTACCACAGGCATTACCTGACTACTCAACTATGTCCTCACAACATATAAAAATCAAATGACAAAGGAGACGATGGAAAGAGAAACAATCAAAAAGAAATTAAAACTGACTAGTATCTTCATCTACAGCAAATTCCCTTGTGTTGTCCTGAGTAGCTAGGTAGGGATATTGGTACTAATGAAGAAGAAAATCAACCCTGTTCTTTTTATTTAATCTCAATGTTAAGAACCATTCATGTTGCATTGCAGTTATATTTGGCACATACTCAGGCTGCTCTCACTTTTCCACAATATTATTTCCCATTAAAATCCAAGACAACTTTATAAAGAGGATAAGCAGCTCAGTTTCAAGCATGCTGGGGGAGTCTGTAGTTAGCACAGTTCGCAGCATACATATTTAAACCTGTGCTCTTTTGGTAAATACATTATAAATACAATACAAAAGGGTTAAAAATCATCTAAAGTCACTAAAATATGGAGCCCACACAATAGCCAAAAGATATGGAAATAGGATATCACAGAAAAGACACTTTCAGAATATAGAAGCTGGCAAGGAAATATTAAATTTCAGCTCTACTAAATAAAATATCTTCTAAAGGTTTTTTGTCTTAAAGACATTGCTGAGCTCATAATCAATCAGTCTGGCTACTTAGACACAGTGTCCCATTGGAGGATTTAGCAAAAAATGAAGTACTAAATTATTCAGCATTTGAGTAATTGTGTAAGGAATCTGTAGCTGAAAAGGACAAAATGCAAAACAAGTATATTTCCCTGTTACATCAGTATATACTGTCGTTTTAACAGGGCTTTCCAGGGAGATATCTACATATTTTTTCCATGCATAGAATTGAGATCCCAGCTTTTAATCTTGTATTTTAAAGTCAAATTACTCTACTATTTATATGCAGCTGAAAAGGATCGCCTTTCTCAGCTTTTAAAATTAACATTTTTACTGTATTTACAGCTATGTTTTCTCTTTCTCAGGCTACCTTTTTTATAAAAAATACCCAAGAAATACTCCTACCCTTCCCTATTACAAGTTTGCATAATGTTAAGCTTATAAAGAACTATTAGGAAAGTCTCATCTTTGTATACATGTACTGCACACATACTGTACATGAGTATGTCCAAGGAGTCACAGAGATAACACTTTTCAGACAAACACTATACATTTTCAGAAAGTTAACTGGAAATTACTAAGTGTAAAAATTTCAGTTTCCTCAGAATGGTTTTCCAAGCTGTCATGTACACAAACCAGATGAGATTTACACTTTCCATGAAGAGTTTTACGAATTTTGGATATCTTTTTTATGAATTTAGGATTCATCAGCTCTAATCTTCTGGAAGACTTTCCCTTTTTCAGTCTTCCTCAAAGATTCATTATCAATCTTTTGAATGTCTTGCAAAACATGAATACAAGCCTACTAGTGCTGGAGACTATATCCCAGCTGTTAATAGCCGTAAGAACAATGACAAAACGGGCACTATAGCATGCAATTTCATGCAATTATCATACACAGCTGTTAAAACACAGGCAGGAGTTCTGTAACACTGGAATTCACAAAGAACTGATACTGTAAAATGTTACACCAACACCTCACAAAATGGAGAATGTTGTTTGCCAGTGCCTGCATCTCAAGGTCACAGTATTAAACAGCATCAAAATAACTTGTTAAGGTGATAAGTTTTGTCTCAAGCCCCCATCTCTTTTATTTTAGCATTGAATTTCCTTCTGGCAGCTGCACTAAAATACTAAACCACTCTCAGAGGCTGAATGACACGATCTGGCCATCACGGTTTATTGACTCATGACGGATAACCAACACACGTTTCAATTCTTTGATCACTGGTAGGGTTTCTTACTTACCTTTCAAATATATGCTGCAAATTTTTAAACAGTAGAAAAACTCAAATCTGAGCCAAACAATAATGATTAAAACAGCAAGACATCAACTCTACCCAATTTAATATTAGTGTTTGTTTTTAAAGAGGATGCTTCTTTGAACTTCATACCTAACGTTTTCAGTTGTTGGTCGCAGAGCAAGCAGGAGTGTTGCACTGGATAAAACTACAGTAGATGTCAGTACTCATTCAAATATATTTGTCCAATGAGGTGACAGCACTGTGTTGAACAGAATTTGAGGTCTTCTGCACTACTTAAAAACACAACAGTTTCAATTCATCATATTTCCACCCTGGCATAGCGATAAAAGATTTTCAGAGTTCTAACCCTTTTTTCCCTACCATATATAAAATGTTAGAAATCAAAATGTAATTCTGACAGATTGAACCCATATACACTTACCTAAATGGATAATTCTGTTACTTTGGTGACAGTCTTCAAAATAAATCAAACATGACCAAATAAACACCTACAACATGCACTTTTCCCCCTCACTGTTTTTCTAAGTATGTTTAAGAGGCCCATATGTTTGTAAGGGCAACTTGATCATTCAGCAGCAAAACCAACTTACAGAAAGTGCACTATAAAAAACACTGTTAAGACCCAGACCTTACACTGCTGAATTACTGACCTATACTCAGCCTTCATTTTCATATTGCTAAACTTCTGAGCAGTTTTAGAGATTTCATAATGTATCTCCTTCAGAATTCAAGGAAAAAAATTGAACTCTGGTTTATTGCACAGACCCAAGACTCTAGCCCAGAGGAACCATCAGAAACCTAAGCTGCCATGCTAGCCTTTGAGGGCTGACACATTCTGCCAGAGGAATTTGGCTATTTTCCCTTATAAGGAATGGTGAGAATCTCCAGATGCATCCCAGACTAGAAATGTTTTACAGCAATTGCTTCTACACTTAAGCTCAGTCCCACTCGCCCTTGTCAAGCTTTGCCTTCTCCAACCTCCATTCCACATCAGGGTCTCCATTACTTGTGGAAACATCCCATGCTCTATTTCATAGAAGCTCTTTATTTCTTCTCCAGCCAGTTCCAGTTGTCCGTTCTGTGCTGCAAAGAGAAGGTGCAGTCACTGCTTTCAGTGGTGTTAGTGTCAGTCCTCACAGGATCACCTCAGGCTCTTGTTTGCATCCCCTCACCTTCCCTTAAGACCTTTCATAATCTCCTCTACAGTCAAACTGGATGGCTGCTTCTTCCCTCAAGCTCTCCAAGGGGTCATTCAACTCAAGCAAGAAAACTCCCCACTAGTATAGTCTTTGTTCTCCCAAGGACACCCTACTTCCAAAGAGCTGAATGAGGGAATATTGCTGTGCTACATTACGGCTGATGGAACTGGTTCACTTGCTCAGCACAGGTGGGACACAGAGTAGCTGCAGTGGATGGACTGACAGGTGCCATGGAAGTTAACTACTTACAAGAAACTGTCAAATGATCTTCAAACCCTGGATTGAAGGCCTGAGGAAGTCACAGCTTCTGCCCTGATGTTTCAGAACAGACATTTCTGAGATCACAGTGAGGGTTTTTGCTTTGACATCTTAATAAACAACTTGATACTGAGCCTTCTAACAGGAGAAAGCAGAGAACTACACCAGTTTCCCTGCTCAATACAAATAAAAATACAAGGTAAGCATCCGACAATTCCTTTTCTTTTTGCCACTTACGGTAAATTCAAATCCAGAAATGTTAAACAGTTGGTCTTTCTAAAATGATATTTTGCAAAGTAGTAATCCAAACACCAAAATGCATCTTGGCACGTATTACAATGAAAAAGCGTTGACATGCGTTCACGCTTTATTTAATTCTTTTTTCAAGGAATAAAATACCAGGAAGGATCCACTAAGGATCCACACATTTGCCATACTGCAAACTCCTTGTTCTTATGGAGTTCTTACTCTTGCAGACAATCCCACACAAATCAGTGCTTCCTTCCTTTAGTTGTCACATTAAACTACTCAGGGTTTAAGTGTTGTGTACGGGATTTGCAATCTGTTAAACTGTAAGTAGAGAGGATTGTTGGTATTTATGGAGCAAATGCCGGAAAACAAGAAGAGAATGACATCTGCTTTAAAGTAACCCCAGACAGTATAACTGGCGTATTTTGAAATTCTAAGGCAACGATGTCAGACCAGCATGTGAAATTCTGCTGTAGACTCCAAGTTAATTAAGTTAATGTACTGCTTTCTTCTGCAAAGGAGAAATACTCTGATTTCTTCCCCCCCACTTTTTTTTTTTTTTTTTTTTTTTTTTTTTTTTTTTTTTTTTAATTCAGTGATAGGCAGCAATATGAAATGCCAGCATTGTTACCAGGTAACTTCTGTACTTAACTTCTGCATTCAATGAACCCCCTTAAGGTGGCATGTAATGTCTGGCTGGAGTAGCACACTCTATTGAAGATGATCTGACAATATTCATGTATATTAAAAATACACATGCACATTTTTGTAGACTTGCAATTTAATGTATTTTCAGAATTCACTACAAAAATGCGGTTTCACAACTGTAACTATACACTGGGACTCTACAGTAGTATGGATAATGTACACATGTCTTTCCCAGGACTACCAATACTGTGCATTGTGCAAATTGTCTAGGACTGCAATCCTTTCACAGCAGCAGTTGGAAGAAAATTTGTGAGCTGAATACTGATATCAAAATACAGATTTAAATAATTTACTCTTAAAAACATTCATATTTATAACCTCTTACAGAAAATAAAACAATTCATCTGATTATCAGATACATCCCTCAGTTTTTCCAATTCCAAGGTATACACAGGTCTCCATCCTGCAGCACAGAGTAGAAATGCGAAATGCAAAGGTGCATGCCTTGTAGGTAGGGCAACGATTCCTCCAGCAGCCTCTTACAACAATCTATCATCTGTGCACTGGAAACACTGGGTTCCTTATACAGCCGATCCAAAGAAAATCTTTCCGTGGAAGTGTTGATTAGCTCCTTCTCTGTAATCATCATCCTAGCAAACAGAGACAACACACAGTGACAAAATTACAACTTCATCTCTTAAACCCCCTGCTTTAGAATAAGCATTTCAATATATTGAACATTCATTAAAACATGAAATACTGAAATAAGTAGATTGCAAGTAAAGAAAAGTGTCAGTTCATGTACAGCTATGGTGCAGCTGAGATTTTTGTGCAGGTTGATACACGTGTTTATCTCAGAAGTCAGAGTGAACATTCTTCCATGACTATGGGCACCGCATACCCATGGACTCACATTTCAAAGCCCATGCCACAACATCTTTTTGCTCACTAAGTAACTGGGAAAAACACAAAAAAACCATCTTTTGAGGCTCCATTTTTAATGTAAGGAATGAGAATACCTAAATAACATTGGAAGTTTAGGTTTTAAGCATAAAATCATGTTCATACTTACTCTGTCTTAATTAAATCAGTACTCTGTATGTCATCAAAACCAACAACTGATAGGTACAGTAAACTGATCCATATTAAGTGTGTTAGTAACTTCCCAACTGCAGAACTTTGTTGATGTGTTTGGTGATCTTAAAGGTCTTTTCCAACCTAAATGATTCTATGAATTTTGAATCCAACGATCTTTTCCTTTACCCCAGAGAAACAATATACCACGTGGCAAACTCAAACTACTCAGAAAGAAAGTTAATGTGTAGATTTAATTAAGTCACTGGAGCTGTGATTGATCAACTGATGAAGAGAGTTCAGGTTCAGCCAGCCCCACCAGCTCGGGCACTGTGCCACAGGAACACAGCTGCACTTCCAAGCCAGCCTGGCTGCAGACACAGCACCACTGCTGCCCTACAGCACAGATCCTGTGCTAGACAGGGGAGCAGCTACAAAGCAGCAGCACCACTGGGATGTGAATCAGCCCCAGCTAAGCACAAACCCAGCTACTGAGACAATTTGCCTCACATGAAAATGCTACTGTAGGGCCTTGCCACTACTCTCCAGAGCTCAGGATGGGACCTCTGTGTACTTGCAGGGCACTGAGCTCTGTACAAGAGCCCAGCCCACTCTGGCAGTCAGCAACAAGCCAAGCCAGTGAGTTATCCTAGAGCAAGCCTGTCCACTCTATGGACTATTTCCATGCCACCTTCCTGAGTGCATTCCCAAATACCCAGGCACCAAGCTTTCCAGTTCTGTGAAATCTCAGGCTCCCTTGAAGGAATTCCAGTTAGCTGGAGAACTGCAGGTTTGTTTTCTGTCACTTCCCCGGGGAGGCTTCCACCTTTATCACCACACAAACCTGATACTTTAGAGAAGCATGGGAAGGAGAATCCTGCATTACTAGAAGACTGACATTATCCACACAGGTAATAGAACTTTCTAGAGCAGCAGCCTTTGGATTTCCTTGCGCATTCAGGTCAGAATTACTGCCACACTATGCTGTTTACTGCATGTAAAACATTCAAGTCCACAGTGTGCCAAGTACAGCCAGTACACCTCAAAGCATTTCCCTTTATCTTAGGGCCTTTTTAACCATCACACGAAGCTAAGGAAAATCAGAAGGACATGAATGAATCCAAGGAAGCATTAAGTGTAAAAGGAGTTTCCAACTTTGATAAAAGAGGAAATATGACACAGCTACAAAACAAAAGCAGAGGTCATACAGAATGACTGTTTTATACTTCCCATCCCACAAGAACAAAAGAATGACAAATTAAATCATCAGACTGTGGGTCTGTAAATCACAGAACACCTCCTCCCTTTTTCATATACACATGCCATATGTGATTCAAATATGCCATTTGCTGCCATTGGATATTTGGAGCCACAAAATGCAAACTGGCTTAAAAAGTAGTAAGACAACTAAGAGGAGGGAAAAAACAAAAAGTCTATTGATTGCTATTAAAATGAGATAATGTTTCCAGCTTCAACTATTTTCTCAACCACAATCAAGACAGAAACTGGGAAGGAGTACAGAGTAAAAAACCTACCACATTTTTTGCCCCATGCATAAAGCCTCTCCATAACCTAATGGATGATGGTGACAGACACTGTGAACCAGTATAGTTGTTTACTATTTCATACCAACCAGCAATTATCCAGCACACAAGATATGCATCTTGGCTCTTACATTGTTATAACACAGCTGCTTGTACTCAGAGGGCACGGTTTTCCTGGATTAGTGTCTTTATGAAGTGTGGTAGTGTGAGGTTTTTTGGAGAGTGAGTTACCCAGATGCAAATGCATATATTTGCTAGAACATCCCTCCCAAAATCTACTCCCAAGTAGACAATACTTTCCCAGCTGTGACATGTGGACAGTTACATAGAGAACTATTCAGTAGCTACAATTTATATGGCAAAAATTTCATTTCCAGGACAGACTAGGGTTGTGGAAAAAATCCAAAAAATCATGTTTACTGAAGTCCATCTGCAAAACCTATCTTTCCAAGTAACAAGGTCTTAACAGAGCTAAAACCACAGTGCCTTTCAGCAAGACTCATGCCTAAAATAACTTCACAGAAACATACCTGGATCTACACATCCTGTCACTCATGACACTGTGATAGTTCAAGAACTCATTAAAAGCTTTCCAAAGCAGAAAAACAAAGCTGCAGTAACTACCTCTGAAAGGACAAGTACAATCCACTTACCTGTAACACTATTTTATTAAAAAAAACCCCCAGTATCTCTACTTCATCCTCAAGGACACAGCGTACAAGGTCAAGAACTAAATTTACAGTTCTGATGGATATAACAGAGCATGGCCCTAATATTAAGTATGGAGCTGTGACTCCCTATCGTAATCTCTCTCCTCTGACTTGCACCTGTGAGAGTGTACCCTCAAGCTGTTTCATCATTCCTCCCCAATTTTTTACTTTGCCTTTTTAGGTACTAATTATTATTTTTCTCAACTAACTGACCAACAACGAGACATAATGATTCTCTAGTTGGTCTCAGTTATTTTGAGTTTAGATTTCACTACTTTTTTGTCACATTTGAATTAACATTAATAAAAATTCTTGCTTTTCTTATTCATTGAAAAGGTGTTTTTCACCTCTTAGTTGGGGGAGTAATTGTAAACAAAAATACACAATTTTGTCTTGTTAGCAAAGATATTTTACTTCTGAATGAAGTACAGATGTCTCTATAAGGTGAAAGAGGGTATTTTCCAATAACTGATTGCATTTGCTATTGCTGGAATTCTTTACTTAGTAAAGCTGATGGGTAAAGTTCTATTTTAGAAATAAAAGGGGGTCTTCCACCAAAAGAATATGAATACATTCTTTAAAATTCTCCTCTTCTCCAAATAAAAAACAGGACATGCAAAGATTTTAAAGAGCTAAATGTACTGAGTCACATGAACACTTACTCCTCCTTTCTTTTCAAATTGTCTCTTGCTTCCTGTGCTTTGGAAAAAATAAACCATTGAAGAGCTGCTGGATCACAGATTGTTGGGATCATGAAGTGTCCAAATTCATGTAAGCTTGGTGCGTATCTGTCACTAATAAAACATGATGGAAGAATAAGGTATCATTTTCAATTCAACTTTTTATCTATATAAATTACTTTCAGAAAAAAAAATCTAAAGATAAAGAACGTAAATTAATCACAATCAGAATAATTGGTAAAAATTTATAGTGTGGTTCATGAGACTAGAGAAATATAGTAGGTAACACTTTTTTAAAACTACACTTCAAAAGCAACTGGCAAGGATATGCAAAAAATACAAGCACCAGCACAATACCACAAAACTTTTGATTTAACCCAGCACAACACTGTAAAATAGACATAACTTTGAGTCCAAGTTGAATGAAATTAAGCAGGATTTTCTTCAGTCTTAACTCATAAAAACGCACTTAAAATCTTCAGAAACAAAAAGACTTTGACATAATGAAAATCTGAGATTATATCACTTTTCTTCTCAGTGAGAGCAATAACCAGTGTAACAAAAAGAAGAGTAGAAGCTCTAAAAGAAATCAAGCTTCCCTGCCAATACCTACCTTTCCAGGATCATTTGCAAGCCTCGCAGACTGCGAGGATGAAAAGGGAGTCTGCTGTCACGTAGTTTATTATAGAAAGAGTTCAGAGTCTCAAAGTACTCTTCTAGAGTCAACAGAGGTTGCAGTTCTTCAATATATATCACTTGGATGCCTCCCAGGAGTTGGCTTATCCGATCTTCCAAGAGCAGTAGTCTTTTTTGAAGCTTATAATAATTTGGCAGTCTCTCAAAAATCTGTGCATACACATGAACAAACATTTTCTATGTTACAGAGCTTAAAAGTTAATTCTAGTAAATTAAAAAGTAACAAGAAACTATAAAAGAGACACTTAACAATGCAAACATGGAACCCAAGGGGAAAAAAATTAAAATCACATACCACAGGTGAGAAACAGCAAGTATATATGTTTTGTGACAAGAGATAATCTAACAAGCTTTTAAGTATTTTCTATATTTATAACATAAAGGTACCAAAAGGACAGAAAAATATGGATGATGTCCTCTATGTATTCAGAAATTAAGTCTCAGATATTAAAAAAAAAATAAAAATCTGATGCCTACATTTATCACCACAGTTATAGTGGAAGAGCTATTTCTCATACAGTAGTCAGTACCTACCACCTGCTGACATTATTTTAAAGTAGTTTTTCATACAAAAAAAAAAAAAAAGCTGCTGCTGCAACAAGTCAAGCAATTTCAGAACTGTATCTTTAGAAACTCAGGAGAACAGTAGAATAGATAGCAGATTCTTCTGATAGTAGAATCAGAACAGCTTTTGGTACAATAAAATTCAGCTCAGCATTTGCATTTGTTACAGAGAAAAACAGCAAAAATCCTTTAAATATTCTAGCTCTGGCCAAACATTCTACAGACTGACTTGACTATTCTACTGCTTCCTTCTTCTAGTAATTAGTAATAAAAAGTAATAGCACTTAGGACTGCTTTCTAAAATGAGGTAGCATTGGACAAATATGCTCTCTAGAAACCAAATCACCAACCTCATCAAGATTTTCACTGACTTTCTGTGTAACATTTCACATGCTCTTCAGTGCATTTCAAAATAAAAAGCCTTTGATTGAAGGTTCAAATATATAACAGTCTTTTGTCTTCCCAAGCAAATACCATCACTACAACTAACCACACACATTACTCCTGCATGGCATTTTGTGTGGCCTTATGATGCCTTTGGAAAAACCCACAGCAAAGGTAAGAAAGATGAAGCATTTATCTTTTCAAGGAAGTCAGTGTTTATTTTAGTATAATCAGAACACTTTTATTGCCATGACTATCAACACTCTTAAATCT
The DNA here is from genome assembly GCA_016584745.2 of Phylloscopus trochilus trochilus. NCBI lineage: Eukaryota > Metazoa > Chordata > Aves > Passeriformes > Phylloscopidae > Phylloscopus > Phylloscopus trochilus. The sequence goes on from WQNJ02000546.1 coordinate 41,870,607, forward strand.
CCAAGTTTTCTATTAAATTCTAGTTTCTCAGTTTAAATTCTTAGTAAATTGTTCACACTAGCAAGCCATGGTTCGTTTTCCCCCCTCAGTGAAACATATATAGGTGAAAATTCAAAGCACCACCAGAAAAGAAGACTGAGTGTTAACTTTTCATATTATTCACTGACTGGATTACAGAAATAGAATATTCTGATATTCGAGCAGGGTGAAATTCCCAGCTATGAAATTCCACCAATAATCCCCTTTACAAAGAAGTATTTTTTGATGGAATTATCAGTAATGTTTCAGAAACCAAGATTAAAGAAAAATTCCTCAAGTGACATGTTGATATTGCTACATATTTACTTTTTGGTCCTTTGCATACAACACTATCATTTAGGATGTCAGAAAGCTTATCAACACTGAACTTTACACAAGCAGCAGCAGAGTTGACATAGTCACTAAAGATAAAATTCTGCAACATCCACATTAGCTGCCTAAAAGAACAAAATGGAGTGACAGGGTTGCTTAGTAGTCATTGACCAAAATCATCAGTTCACAACTTCCTTTAAATCTCATATTTACAAAAGATGGGAATAAAATCTGATCACAGGAATGAGCTCTTTACAGATCACAAAGTATTCTGCCAGGAGTCACTGCACATACTGGAACAGTGCATAACAAATTAGTTTTCTTTGTATCTAATCAGAAGTAGTACTGACTAATGAAAGCAAAGATCTAGCAAAGATTGTTGTTAGTAGCAGTACACACAGGATTAAATTTCGAATGCACTGTACACCATTATGCTAAACACATTAGCTAAGTGTTTGCTTTAAATCACTCATTGGTTATCTGCACCTATTAATATTCTTGTTATAGTTTAAAAAAGGATGTCACAAGAAGGGGTGTTTTCATTTAATTTGCAATCTTACTTTGGTCCAGTGATGGTGAACATCCATGGTCCCCAGCATTATGTGACCTGCTGCACTCATACCCGAGCGGTCTGTAAATACCACCGTGCGTCCTAGAGATGGAACAAAGCTCTTTACTAACTCCAGTTACTGCAATCATTCCTGCAATTACTGAAGACTTAACTAGGCTGCTAACATGTCACAAGCAACGTATTTCTGCAGCACAAATGCACGTCAACAGGTACTTCTGTTATTCTCAAGATTTTGAAAGATTCTTGAGAAGTCCAGTTTAAGAGTTTTTTTCATACAAACCTGATCCAGCATTTGCCTTCTCTCTCTTTGAACTTGAGAGTTTTTATTTACTTGTAATTTTTCCTTATGACTGCTTTTAAAATATAAGAAAATCTCATCAGAGAGGATATTCAAAGAATCTGTACAAATCATGTTTAAAGTAGGAAACACACTATATGCTTGAAGCATATACAGAGTGGAAGCTGGTCAAATAACTACTAATAAGGCCATTCAACTCTATTTCAGAACTCTCAGCAACACACAAACTGTAAGAAACACCTGCACATTATGTTTTTATTCCTTTTTACAATAGAGGCAACAGAAAAGGCTAATTTTAGGTGAATTTTTAGGGGGATATATCAGTTTTGAGTGTATGCTTTTTTAAGTTGAGTACAAAGATCCTCAAGAATTCTATAGGGTAAAAGCACAGGCAACTATTCATCAAAATAAGCTTCCACAAAAGTCTTCAGTGTCATGTATTAATCTACAAGACAAGGCTTAAGTAGAAGCTCTTGCTCTCAGAAATCAGTTTTCCAAAACCCCAAAGAAAGAGCAATACTGACTTCAAGGCATCTTGTACCCTAAGGCAACATCAACTGTACTTGTATAATTACTGACAGGCATTTATCCAGTGCATTATTAAATATCTTCAAAGATGGAGACTACAACAGGTTCACAAGACAGACTTCTCTAATACTTTCAATCTTTAGCATGCTCAGGAAAAGAAACGAATTTGAAATCTGATACAATTTAAAACTACTATTCACTGTCCTCTGTCTTTTGGCAAAGGATTAGGTGAACCCTCAAATGAAAGCCACTCAAAACCGAGTAACTGCAGACAGGCATAAAATGTGGAACTACAATTAGAGGAAACAGTTACTGCCACAGGTCAAACAGCTGTATGAGAAGAATGATAGGTCAGGCTTACAGGATATTTTAGTTTATTTCTGAGAAAATACTGACTTTAATATACTTATTTTATGGAACAAACATGAGAAAAGAAAGCAGTAGCATTTTAAAAGTATTCTAGTAAATCCTTGCTAGGGTTAAAGATCTACTCAAGACATTTTTGTCTTGAATCTACCATGGGCAACAATCTATCACTACCTCCACCCTTTGAGAGGTTCAGTTTAGATTTTTTACTTTCATTGCTAATATTAAGTCTGGTGCCTTCAACAGACTCCACTTGCATTTATTAAAAAGTAAACTAGAAGCTGAGTGCAGTGAATAAACCGCATAAAGGAAATAAACTGAATAAAGGAAAAGTCACTTTAAAAAATACCCAGTAGCTTTAAATGTAAACTCTCACCAGCTTTTCAGTAAGCCTGATGAGTTCACTCTTGCAGTTATCAAAAGAATTTGTAAAAAGAACTAGAGCTCCCCTGTCACAGAAGACCAATGCTCATTTCTGAATCAATACTACATTAGGATATATGGATATAGGATAACAGAAATACCTTTAACATTTTCTAATATTTCAGGTCGCTGTTGGACCAAGCGACCCAGACTGTGTAGCTGGCTACAGCGGTGAGCAATGCCCCAGCTTCTCTGCCACCTAAAAAAAAATGTAATTGAAAGCATTTAATTCTCAATATTATTAAAGAAAAAATCACAGAAGTTGAGATGCAGCTCAAAGCCTTATAACATAAGCAAAATAGCACCCCAACAGTAATAAAAGTAAAGGCTACTCAAAAGCTGTCCACGTCGTATGCTATTTGAACTGATAAAAAGCCTAAATAAAATTCCAGTGTTTCTTAAAGTGAATCCCAAGAAACAAAGAAAACCAACACCAGGAAAAATACATATAAAACCAGGTAGACAGAACTTGTAAATCTCTTCCCCAATAAGAAGGCAGTTAGTAAGAGAACGGCACCAGACAACCCAGTATTTGGTTTGGTCATGGAGCACGCAGTTTGTTTGGACACTGTGTAATGTTTGTCCAGAGGAGCAAATACAATATGTAAGGACATTGTCTTTTTTTTTTTTTTGGTTCCTAGCCCAAAATGTTATTATGATTCCAATGGAAAGTTGCTATATATTATTTGTATTTTACAGTGAAGTAATTTTTGTTAAACCATACAGGAGCCAGATGTTACCTTGCTGGCTTTAATACACATAGTTTTGACATCTTTTCCACCACAGACTGATGAGACTGATGAGACTGACTGCTAAGCCAATTTCAAAAAGCATCTGAATTGTGAAGCTGTCCCAGGGTACTGGAAAAATACACCTTCTTACAGACTTTTAGTTGATATAAAACTGTCTCAAAGTGGAACATTCCCATTCCTTTATTGTGTCTGTCTGGAATTGAGTTAGTTTTCTTCATAACATCCATATTTTATATTTTATTAACAGTGATCCTAACACAACAATATTTTGGCTACTGTGCAGTGCTGGCACAACGTCCAGGTCTTCACTTTTTCTCCCCACTCTGCCCCCCACCATCAGCAAGTAGGCTGGGGTGGACAAAATGCTGGGAGGGGACACAGCCAGGCTGGGTGATTCGTACTAACCAAAGGGAATATTCCAGACCATATGCCATGTTCAACAATAAATGCTGAGAGAAAGGAGAAGGAAGGGGGACCCTCATGGTTATGGTGTTTGTCTCCCCAAGCAAGCATTACATATGCTGAGACCCAACCTCCCAGAAGTGGCTAAACACCTGCCCATCAATGTGGAACAGAGAATTAATTTCTCCTTTTGTTTTGTTTGAACTTACAGTTTTGCTTCACTTCAGCTATTAATCTTCTATTTAATCCACAAATTTTCTTGCTTGTGCTCTTCCTATTCTCATTCTCCCATTCCACTGGGGGTGTAGGAGCAAGTGGTTGTGTGGGTACTCAGCTGCTGAGTAGTGGCCACCCACATCATCTCATTTTGGGAAACCTCACTGGCAAAACCTCACTCTTTGGGATACAGAGAATGGCGCTATGCCACAGCACTTGTGAGGCAATTTAAACAAATACAAGTAAATCAAATAATTATTTACTGTTACCTAGCAATATCAGTTTGCTTTCAGCAGCACCAGACCGGAGCAGAAAAACGTGGCTATTTCTTCATCTGTCCTAAACTTACACATGGAATGAAGCCAGTGACCCAGTTATCTTTCAGATCTCTGTGAACACCAGCACGAGGCTCCGGAATCACAAGTAATAGTGTTCTATTACGATACTGACTTGTCAGCTTTCCAACATTCACATTCTTTTCGAATTATAACAATGTAACTAATGGAAGATGAATAACTCTTCATGGAACACAATAATTTTAATGTATATTAGAAACACAAACTATTTAAGAAAATTAATATAAGCCATGAATAAAATCAAACTGATGCACTTAATACTGAAGACTGTTTGAGAATGTTAAAAACCCTCACCACAGCACAGTTACAAGGCATTAGAAATTGTGTTCAAAAAACCTGGCTTCAGCTTAAAGGAAACCAGGGTCTTTTGCAGGGTGAAAGGACAAAAGCATGATTTTAGAAGCTCCAACTCTCTCCTTCCTGGTTAAAAAAACAGAACCTAACAGACTAGCCCTTGAAATAACCCCCCAAAGTTTATTTTTCCATTTGTGAATACCTTTGCTGCCACTTTCCACACCCTGAATGTCTCACTTCACAACATCCTCACTCAAAGGCACAAAAATTAAAAAAGGATTGCAAATTATTTTCTGGAAAATATTCTGAAGAATTAAGATCTCCAACTGCACTCAGATCTTTCAAACAAACCAATCTCCTCCTCCAGAGAATGAGAACTAAACACTAGAAAAAAGACCACTTTTATTAAGCATTCACAAGATGTCATTATGTACCATGTGCAAAGTTGCATTTCATTGCTGGTCTAGTTACCTTTGTAGATACTAACCTGAATTCAGGAAAATGCAATTTTAACCAGCAAAACATCCGAACTAACACATACACACCAGTTCTATTTCTGTGTTTGCCTCAACTGGAGTCTATGTTTTCAGTTACAAACAGGAACAATCTCAGAGCAGACTGTAACAGGAAACTTTTGTCCCAGTAGAATACTTCTAGAAAAATACTCAGTCCAGTAACACTTCTTTGTATATGAAATATAGTGGTGTTGCTGAAATAAGCTTTTAAAGTTCATAGCACAGTATTAGACAACACTTCCTCACTTTAACTGTCTTAATCCAAATTCAACTGATCTAATTAATTACCTGATATCTGAGAGCTGGAGCTCATGAGAAAGTTCGATTTTTAAACGTTCTAATTCTTTTCTAAGCGGCAAACTCTTCTTCAGCTTTTTTACTGCACTTGCTTCATTATCATCTAGCCAGGACCTGAAAGAGGAGGAAACATACTCAACAGTAGAAGCACGTTGCTGTATCATGTAAGCAGTACAGGTAACTCAATTCTTCCTGCTAATGTGTTTCAAGTCAAATTATCAGGTAAAGGGATTTTTTAAAAACAGAGGATAGAAGATGAAATTGCTAAATGCTTCACCTGAAGATATTTACAACAGAGGAAACTCTGGCACTTAATGTCTTTGTAGGGGACTAAGAAATGAAACAATCAAAAACACTGACAGTGTTAAAACTGGATGTATGTGTAAAAGGCAGAAAATAAAGATCAGTGTGACTTCAGGGGAGATCTTCAGAACTCTGTGATTTAATTTCAGGATTTTAAAAAAACCCCAAACAAACTCAAACACATCAAAACCTAACAAAAAAGTCCCAAAGTGATCATAGTAGACTATCAAATATGGGAGGTGGTACTAAAGGGCTAACTTTGGTAACCTTTGCAAAGCTGACATAAACATAGATTAAACAGGTCAAAGTTTTATAGTTTTTTTGCCAATAATCACAAACAGACAAACGTGACTCTTTGAGCACACCTAAAATTTCAGCAGGTAATTCTGTTTCTAGGAAAAGGTTACTTTTTAAGAGATTTAGTCTTTGTTCATAGTATAAACTAATTTTCATACTCTAACTTTTGCAAACAAGTAGTTCCATTCTCATTCGTATTTGAAGCAAAAAAAAATTCAAACTCAAGTAAAAAGGGAGGCCTGATGCCAGCTATGTATTAAAACAAGACAGTTAATATGTAACTGTATAACCTTGTAAATGTGTAAAAATAAGTAAAAATATTCTCTAGCATGTTAAATCTTAGTTAAGTGGTTTATAATTGTGTACATTACAGTAGTTTTATTTGTGAGGTGGTACAAAGGACAAGGGGCATATTCTGCACTGAAAGTTCTTTCAGCACAGTTCTGCATTCATTTCAAATGGCACCTAAATCTCATTGTTACAAAAAGCTTTTCAAGGTCCCAAAATGCGTGTGTCCCAAAATGAGCACATACAGCTTTACTACAAAACATGCTACATGTAATGCAAGTTCAGCATTTATAACTACACTGACTTAAATATTAAGGTTTTCCTGCTGAACAACACATGAGAAGCACAACACTAAGATACCATGCACATTAAAACCTTGTAACCTTAGTTTTCATGCATTATCTCCCACCCTCAACAGAATGTGGTGAAACAGGTACAATAAAGATAACTGCCATATAGGTTTGTGTTACAGAAGTCCTGGAAGAGGTAATGATCTATTTGGAGCAAGTGGAGCCCCTGTCTCTTTTTGAATTGCCACCAATATTCCACCTATCTGAAAAACTAGATCAACCAAAACTAGATTGCCCAAACATGACTGTTGGGCAAAGAGACAAGAATGCTTCAGCTTTGCTGGCACTGTAGTTATTCCAGGAGCTCATTTGAACTCTGATTATAAAAACCATAGCAAACATGTTGGACAATAAAGTTCTGTATTGTTCAGTGTTCGTTGCCTACCTTTAAAAAACTGAGCATTAGAGAACACCAATTTAGGTTTCAAAATTTCAGTTCAATGAAAGCATTACATACAGTAAAGTTGTTTCCACTCTCTGGGCTTGCTCTAGTTCCTCCTCAGGATCCTTGAATCCAGTAAATGAATAGTAAGTCTTATCCCATTTGATAGGTCTGTTCACTGTGCTTTTTGCTTCCTTGTGGGGCTGAGAGTTCACATTCAAACTCTGAACATGCTCTGTAGATAAACTGCAGGAGTTGAGAATATCTAATACGGTACTCAGGAGATCCCTAGTATGTAACGTAAAACTGACAGCTCGAAACCCTGTAAAAACAAGTATTATTTAATTAAAATGATTTAAAATGCATTCCTGTTTCTTTCCTCTTACATAAGAAGCTAAACAAGGCACAGATAGTTGGAAATTATGATGATATTGTTATTTCAATACTCACTGCAAAATTCACATGCAGTTTAACTATGTCCCATCACTTAGCTACTGGGCCTAATTTTCCTAATTAGAAAGAGAGCTTTTGACTCAAGAGCAGAAAACAATTGCCAGTTCAAATGTTAAGTAGACCAGACATAACACTACCATTTTCTCAGAAAAACAGCATGATTTTATTTTCTAGCATGAGGGTCCCTCACAATTTGCTGAAGTGTTTTGATTGTCAGGATACAGAATGTAAAACTCTTCTGTCAGGTAAGGCATATTGGTACTGAAGACAGATATGTAGAATGAAGTTAATCAAAAGCAACATTCCAAATTCGGCATTATTTTTTGTAGTCTCAAAGAGAAGAGACCAAGAAGTAAATTGAAACTTCAGCTATTATACAGCTTCTGCTCAGAGAGTAAGTTCCTACTGATTCTACAAGTGCCCTGACATTGTGTACTATACATGAACTGCAGTGAGGACAAGGACCCCACTGTTGCTCCAGTTAAACACGGCAATGGTACTAGAAGCAGAAATATTATCATTTACATCCACCTTTTTTACTTCCTTATACTGTAACCTGACCTCAGGGCTGTGATGTCTCATTCTTTCAAGGCTTTTTAAAGCTTAAGATGTTTAACTACTTGGGATGGTCCCACCTGCCTCATCTAACACAGATTTTCACGCTTTGACAGGATTTTATTCAGTTGAAAAGTCATTATGGCTGCACAAGGCTAAGCAATGGCCTGCAGGAATTTAAATACAGGAAGATACATTCTACACAATATAAAAGCACCTGAAGCACTGAAGGATTCCTGAACATTAGAAGAGTTTGGTTCTCTTTCTCTTACATAAAAAGTAAGCTGAGTTGGCTTAAAGGAACGAAATCCTGGTTTCTGCAGGTTCTCCAAGTAGCCATTTAGTCTCTTCAGAGAGTTTTCATTTACTTCCTGTTTTGAAACAAGAACAGACCAACAAAAATTACAGATGATGAATTCGGCCATTTTTCATCTAAAACTTTTTAATCTTACATGCAGAATTAGGTTTCACAAAACATCAGTTGCTTTTAACTAGCAGTAATATGGTTTATATTCTCAGCATTTATAACTACCTTGCATGATGTAGTGGTGTACATACTTGCACATTTGTGTACATTCCAAAACCCACTGGCTTTCAAACTTAAAGAAATGCATTGATTCAAATATAATGCACAGCATTTCAACGGCATAAAGTAAAATATATTATAAGTCAGCCTGGAAGGATTCAGTATTTTCTTTATAACAATTAGAAAATACAATTAACAAATAAGGAACTTTTAAGGGACCTATCCCTGCTAAAAACTAAGGAAGTGCATCTTTTCATTTTCTGGTACCAACCATAATTAATTCTAACATTACTTTTGTCTCTCTGACAGCAGGAAAACTAGAAAATTTCCATCCTTGATATATGAAATATTTACAAAGAAAGCATACTAAAGTATTTTTACCCTCTCTTTGGGATGCTGGCCAAAGAAATCTGGATGTACAGCAAAATAGAAAGGTCTGAGAGCATTGATGGCATCAGCGCCTGACAAAGTTCTTGACTGAAGAACACACTGCAGCAATATCTTGTCCAGACATAACCTACCAAAGGAGTAAAATGTTTATGTATGATGCTACTGATCAAGTGACAAACTGATAGAACTACATTAAAATCTGACAGAATGGAGTAAACATTCATAGTTGTAAGTATAATATTTTAAAACGGGAGAATTCAAATTAGGAGTCTGAATTTCCCTCGGGATTAACAAAGCTGTGTTTTGACAGTGCCAGTCCAAAAGGTTTGAGGAATGGTGGATGCTAATGGTTGAATAAGACATGTAAATATGTACAGCAACTTCTACTTTCTCAAATATGCCTCAAAAAAAAATTCTCCAGTCAAGTAGTTCAGATTGCAAATACTGGCTTCAGTGGTATTTTTCGTAGATATTGCTGAAGCTGCTCTTAAAAGCTAACCTTTATATACCTCTGAAACTCCCAGTTAAAAAGCCAAACCCAGTATTTTTCAAGCAGTGCAAAAAGAATACTAAATTTTACCCAAGAATAATAATCACAACTCAGTGAAAAAAAGTTCTGCATTCATTTCTGAGCTCCATACTTGTGTCCATTGAAAAAAAAAAATCTACTTTCCTTAACATACTCTTTTACAGAAAACATCAAGTAAAAAGACAATACTCTTTTGCCCTTTCATCTTCACTGAATTACAAGAAACCAGCACTAGAAGAAATTTAATGGTAGGAGAAGAAGATTGTTTTACCTAAGATCAGAAGGAAAAGTTAAGTTGAAGGAATTGTAAGAAGTTCAGAAAGTCCAAATTACTGAATGCCTGCAACTATGTAGAAATGAAACAACAGCTCTGTAACAAGCACACTTGTGTAACAGAAGACTGAAATGGAAAAAAAAACCAAGTTCTGCATTAAAAAAAAAACCACCAAAATACCCTGGCATAGCTCAAAGGTACTATTCAGGTTTAGCAAACTAAGAAGCAAGAGAGCATACATAAAAACGGCAAGAAAATTGAACTGGGAGATATACAACAATAGGTTTCTCCTTCAGCTGCTTTCACAAGCTCACAAATTCAACAGGTCAATTTCAGTGACTAACATTGATTTTAGTTTGCAAATCAGAAGGGCAGGGACTCTGCTCTGTTAAGCAATACAATGCAGTTTCACTCCTCACACTATCATTCAAACTGCAACCCCCAAATAGGAAAATAAATGGCAGATTAGAGACAAAACTACTTCCAACTCACATAAAACTAATAACTTTATTAATAATAGTTAGCAGGACTGTTTTACAGAGAGCTATTTGTGCAGCATCCTAGACCAAATAAACCTGGACACCGAAACGTGACTTTCTCAATTGCTATCATTAATTAAAAAAAAAAATTCAAAAAAATCTCCAATTTTGTGCTCAGACAATAACCAGACAGTTTTATTTTGGCAAATGATAAATGACAACGATTTGAGCTGTCAAGCAGAAGCAGTGACCCTTACTTTACCTTTTTTGTGTCAATCTTCCCAGCTCTTCAATTAGAAACATGAAAGCAATGAAGACTAACTTTTTCTGCCTAAGAGGTGGGCAAATATTTGATCAGCAAATCTAAAAAGTCAGCTTGCTGAACAGAATAACAGAAGTTATTGTAGAAAAGAGGGACAAAAACCTCACGATGTAAGAAGGCCAACGGAATTCCAAATCCGTTATGACTTAAAAACAATTTTCATGCATGAAGATAAAATGTAAGATTAAAAAAAAAATAAAAGAAGCTAAAATATATTATTGGCAAACACTTCTACCTCCTTGTTGGCTGCATCTCAGAGATTCTAAGACTAAGACTAGTCATCACCATAGCCCATGATCCAACTCAAAACAGCAGGAGGTGGTGAAGTACCACAGCAATATTATGGAGAGTGAAAACTCTTAATGACAAAATCATGGCACAGTTGCCCAGTGATGCAGGAAAACCACCTCAACTGGACCAGGCAAGACAGGAAGCAAAGCACTCTGGATAAAAGTCCGCTTGGTCATAGGCTTTACCATTTTGGATATGGAAGCACCAAAATAATTGTCTTGCTGAGAAAAAAAAAATAGGATTTTTTTCTCTTTTTTCAGGTAGCAAGTGGACACAACACAGTAAAAGGAAAAAAAAAATATTTCCAGCAAAGGAAAAAAGTAAACTAAGCAGTTGCCCTTCTGATTGCAGTTGATTGCTATGCAAGAAATTCACATCCTCCTAGACCAAGCTGCTAGGAGGAAGGAGAGCTCAGTTCTCTGTTCACCACATTTGTACACCATTTCCCACCTCTACTCTCAAGCTACAGGGTATGATGTTGCCAGTAGCTCAGGAAAAAAGTTCAACATACCTGGAAACCATTAATCATACTTCTGAGTTTATTAAGCATAAAAAAACATCTGCTATTCTACATGAGAAATAGCCAAGTATGGCTAACTTTAGTTCCCTTGTTTTGTATCTAAACAACACTGTCATGCTAGAAGGAAGGCTCAGGATTCCAGCCAAAAGTCTATTTTGAACTCACTTAGAAATGCTCAAAGGCCAAAATTAGTCTGCATGACAGAAGGAAGAATTCATTCACTGAAGGTGAAAGACAGAACTCTGAGGCATCCTTCAACTGAAGTGACGAAGTAAGTGAATGAAAAAGGATTTAGAGGGAGAAAACACAAGAAAGATGTTTATGGCTTCACTCATAAGGAGCAAAGATTGTTCCAAGAGCTTCATTTAGATCTGAAGAGCAGAGAAAGGCTTCATATTAAAATCAAGGTCACAACCACTTTGAGGACAGTGTCTCCACCTCATGACATGAAATACAATCTCTACTAGAACACATTATGCAATCATACTCCAAGACTGGTTTAATTTATTGGTTAAATAATTCCTTTCGACTTCCTTTTTGTTCACATCTCTTCAAAGTTCAACTTTTTGGCATATAGCTTTGGCACTGAAAAGCTCTGTTAAATTAAGTTCATAGTTACAGACGTATTCACACATTTTGAAGCACTAAGCTTTAGTAACTCAATAATACAGTAATACATTGGATATCATATTCATATTTCTCATAATTAAGCCATTTTAAAACCCTTGTTTTGTTGAGAGCCTTTTTAATGTCTCACTTGAGGACAGGCATATGGCTTTGGAGGATTTTCAAATGTGGATGCTCTGCTGAAAGTTTCAAGCTCTAAAGATGAGAATGTCAAAGAAATAAGCCAAACAATACCAAACCAGTGGAAACAAAAATACCAAACCAGTTTCACAAATATGCAAGCCATAAGCAAACACTGAAACATATGCTAAAGGTAAATTAGCTAAGTAACATACCATACCTTCTCACGGTTCTCAAGCAGCAAAACATTTCAACAACTTAATGGTTGAGCCAAATTTCAGCCATCCACTAACTCACTTAAAAAAAAGGAAAAAAAAATTACTTTTAGAAATGGACATGGATAATTTCCTGTCATTTATCAGTGTGTTTTCTAAACCTTGGGTGAAAACTTTTAAAGTCACAACAGTAATATAAAATTGAGCAACCACACATAAAACCTAAGGCTTTGTGTAAGAATGCTTTCAGTTTCCTCTACTAACAGTGAGTCTTGACAATATTAAGAGTTGTTAAGATCCTGATAAGAGTGATTAAGATCTTGATCTGAGAAGGACCATTTAAAGGTACTCCAGTTAGGGAAAAAGATTCCCTAAGAATTTAAAAAGCAAACAAATGGAAGCTTTCTTTACGCATTAACACATGGAATTTCATGTAAACCTTTACTAAGACCTACATTCAAACAAATACTAATACTTTAAAACACATGTGCCAACTAATTTATGGGAGGGTAATATAAAACCAGAGGAAAAACCACTGTCATACAACAATGCCTGGGAATCTTTATAAAGGTTTGCTGACATTCATAAAAATGAACTAGCAATTCTTACCAGTAACTTCTGCACTAGGCAGCTGTAGGCTAGAGTTTGCCAACAGGAGACAAACCACTTAGCAAGTCAGAGTGCAGATATACACCTAATTATTAGGGATTATGAGGTAGGCTCCCTACTGGCAATGTTTTCAAACTCTTTTTTTCAATACACTTTGCACTTATCAAAATAACACGCCTGCTACGTATGATGTTTTAAAGAACCCAAGATGAACAGCTATCTGAGAAACATCATCCATGTTCCAATACATCGTGATACCTCCTATGCCTATGTTGCAAAACACCTGAAGTTTCAGAAATGCATATTACTAATATACTTAAGCAAGAACCTAAATTTTTGCTAGAGGCAGATATTGGGAGGAAAAAAAATTACTGAGCTAAAATATGCCCAAAACATTAGATAATTTTTGTCTTCTTCTGATTTTCAGATAGGTGGGCAAACCAGTAACCATGTCATTTTCACTGTCTGTAATGAAAGTCCTAGTCATAAATTAAGTTAAATACATGAACAAGCTCTCTGGTCACAAAACAGTTTTCCCTCACTGTAATTTTAGCTTCAGGCATTTGGGTAGAAGATGGAAAAAACTCAACAATCTCACTTAATCCGCGGTGACGCTTTATATAACCAGACAAAAGCATCATTGTTTCTCGCTTTAAATGCTCTATTAACTGCTTGGAAATTGGTACACTACTTAGCTGAAAAACAAAACCGCCTGGGTTTGACTAAGTTTCACCGGCACCCCACCTCAAAGACAAACCCGCTGAAATATAACAAAACATGAATTATGTCGCAGAAGCCTTTGGCACCGCGACGTCGCACACGGCTGCCACCCCCAGCTCAGCCGGCTCTTCTCTGTTCCAGGTGTTTACCTACACTTGAGGCAGCACGGAGAAAACAGCGTGAAAATCAACAGGATGACAGCGCTCAGAAAATAAGCTCGGGTGAACGTGACTCGCTCACTGCTTGAAAGGAAATCAGCTACAATGGTCCGACCACTAATAATTTTAACTAGTGAAAACAGAGCCCTGGTAGAATTCGCTTTAAGAACCACTAAAGGCGAGGTCCTCCCAGAGGGCGGCAGAGCTGACCGCGATCCGGCTCACGGGCCCTTCGCACCCTCAGAACAAGCCGCGGCTGAGGAGCCGCCGGGCCGGGCCGGGCCGAGCCGAACCGAGCCGAGCTCGGCCGAGACCCGGGGCCGCGCGTGCCCGCGCGCACGTACCGGCACGCGCCTGCCAGCGCACGGGCAGCCCCCGGTCCCCGCCCCGCTGGAGCGACGCGGCCCGGCCCGGTTTCAAAGCAGACTCCCCCCGCACGCCGCCCGGGCTCGGCCTCGCACCGTTCTCCAGCCGCCGTCCGAGCGGACCCCCCGCACAGGTGGGCGGCGGGCCGCGCTGCCGTCCCTCGTGCCCTCCCCTCGGGGAGAGGCGCGCCGAAGGCCCCCGCCCGGCCCCGCTTACCGCCGCGGCCGGACGGCGCCCGCCGGGGCTCGGCCCCATCGCCCCCGCCGACGGCCCTGGAGGGGGCGGGGCCGGGGGATTCCCGCCGGGGGCGGGGCCGGCGCGCGCCTGCGCTCCCGCCCCCTGGCGGCGGCTCCGCTGAGCGGCCGCTCGGGGAGGGCGGGGCTCTCCCGGCCCCGCCCCCGGCCCCAGGCGCGCGCAGCGGAGGTCCCGCCCCTCCGGGCAGCCTGAGGGGAGCGACCCCTTCCCGCTCCAGAGGCTGCTGCGCCCGGCAGTTCGGCTGCGCCTGCAGCGGCTCCTCAGGGTTAGAGAAGGGGAAAACCCCGACAGTCTGCCCTTTTGCTGAGGGGATGGGAGCAATTTAGCCAAATGCTTGCATGCGCTTCATGTCGCCTTTTGTTCTGCAGAAAGAAAACACCAAGTAGGTGAAGAACCAGGCGTGAGCTCTGCAGTCCCGAGGGGAATGCAGGAGCTGCTTTCCTGCAGCTACACCAAATCAGTTAGGTTGGAAAAGATCTCTGAGATCATCGAGTCCAACCTGTGACCGAACACCACCCGGCCACTAGACCACGGCACTGAGTGCCACATCCAGTCTTTCCTTAAACACCTCCAGGGACGGTGACTCCACCACCTCCTTGGGCAGCCCATTCCACCGTCTGATCACCCTTTCTACGAAGAAACTCCTCCTATTGTCCAACCTAAACATCTCCTGGCACAGACTGTGTCTTACGTTAGTAATGCTCGATATACGCATACATTTACACATCTGTTTTTCTTCCAAGGTATTTGGTGTCAAAATGCAGCTGATACAGTACATGAAACCTCGGAGCAAAAATATCTATTGCTGCCAGTGTTCGAGAACAAAGGGAGATTAACTGCTAGGGATTGAAATTATTTGCATGTAATCTATTGCATTTCCAGCCAGAAAAGGTTAAAAAGAGAATTGTCAAGGTTTAGGAACTATCTGTAGTTCAGTGAAGCCTTAAATCAAGTTAACAATCTCATAGCCCTTGGGGGATTTTCGTAATTTCCATAATGTGCAGTGTGTTTTTCGCTTCCCAGCAGAAGCCAATCAGTTATGTAAGCAAATTGGCTGGACAATTATGCAAATAATAAATTTAATTGATTCAACTGCAAAGCGTGCTGTTTGTTTCACCTGGAATTTATTTTAACTCGTCGAAGAATAAAATAAATCGGGAGAGGTCATCAGCAAGTACCAGTGCCAGGTACCAGCTCCACTGCTTAGGGTACACACTTTCAAACAGAACACCCCCACCCTGCCCCAGCACAGGAATGAATTCCTGCTTTTTTAGCTGAGTCTCAACATTTATTGTGCTGATGGGTGCACTACAGTGGCTTTATCCAGTCACAATATTCCCTATCCATATCCAGGACACATCCCACTAGCTCAGCAAGAGATGCACAGATTTCCAAATGGAAAGCTTGTTTTATACCAGATAAAATTATCATCTGGAAAAGTTTGTATTTTGAGGTCTTGAGCCCTAACAGAGTATTTTAAATGTTCTTGCTTCTTAATTCTAATTTGCTGCAAGTGGCAACTGGAACGGTTTTGTCCTTGCTTCTGTTTTGCTCCTTAGCCAAAGGTCAAAAAATAGCATCAGTTTCTCCCATCCCAGCACATGCAATGGTCCAGAACTCTGAGACAAACATGTCAGTATCATTCTCATACTATACATCATTCTAGTAATAAAAAAAAAAAAAAAAAAAATTATGCAGGAGTTCAGACTGAAAAATACGGAGCTGAATTTGCAAAAAAACCCCCTCCAATTAAACCCCAAAGACATAAGATGCATCTGGAGAATGTGAAAGGACAAGAAATGTGAATAATTGCTTTTACTGTGGCTAAATTTTACTAAGCTAATTTAATTTTACTATTTCTCCTCAAGTGAAACTCTCACATCCGTTTGAATTCTTCAGTGAACTGAGCACAGCCTGTAACCCTGGCTGTAGCCTGCACTTCCAGTTAAAGCTGGAAGCTGGCCATCTCCACAGCTGGGAGTTTCAGCCCAATTTATTCATGAGCATTTGCCACATTGTGTGCTCTGGTGTGGTGAAGAACTGCATAGTCTGACTGATTTCACACTTTCTTAACCTCCTCATGCAGCGTATCATTCTCTAGTGGTTACAAGATATTAAGCTCTCCACATCTACTTTGCTGCTTGACTATCTTGTTGCATATCTAAGAGTGTTCATTACAGGAATGTGAATAGAATTAAATAATATAATGACAATACGACTCAGATATTTTGAATGCTTTATATAAATATTAAAAAAACATTTATTAACAACAACTCCGCCAAAATGCTCTCCCTCCCTCATTGCTCTTACCTTTTCCCACATTTTGAAACTCTCAAAATTATCAATATTTTGAAATGAAATTGTGGTAAGTCTTTCAAACCACGCTATTCTGTTATTGTTACAAGAAACTGTCCATACTGAACAAAAATAATCTTTACAAGATAGTGTAATCAGTGAAAACTGAAGAAAGATTTTCAGAGGGAATTTCTCACGCATCTAACAACATACTAAAGAGCACAGCATTGTCTACTCCAAGCTACTGAGCACAGTATAGGGAAGTTTTTATTTGCACATTTTTCCATCTCTCTCTGCAAAAAAGTAAACATAGATTTATTTCTTATATGAAAAATGATACCAAGTAAGTTGTTTAATGTCAAACACAGAAGTTCTTTCAGCTTAACTTATACTGGGAGAAAGCAAAAATACGGATATTGTCTACTGAGTGGCTGGCTCTGCAAAACTGCATTGCCTCTGTTGTACTTAACTTTGTTCTTCAGGATATTTTTTTCCATCTTTCCAGGCTTGTTTCCATTCCACAGTGGAGTTTTGTCCTTTTAGACACATGGAATTTCTGTTACCAAAATACCGAGAACGTTACTCAAGAAACCCTTCCGGGCCTTCTGATACACATGAAAATGATGAGATTTGCATTGTATTTCACGCGGACCCAGACAGAACAAAAATGTGAAATACTGGACTTAACAACAAAGTTGTTTCAGTTGCCTACTGGTTTATCATGGTGATATAGGGCAAAACACTATATTGACACAAACACCAGAAGCTTCAGTTCTAACAAAGCTTCTGAGCAATGATATGAGGAGCTTGCTTTGCTAATTGTTAATACAAAACATCCTATCAGCTGAAGATGACACGCAGGAGATGGAGCCAAAACATTGCAAAAATTTTACGCAGTTCCAAGTTAAGCTTGAAGGTCAATGATTAACTTCTGTCTGAAAAATAAAGCAACATTTGGAGTTTTGTTCTGGGGATGATCAAAGTGAAAATTCAAGGTTGCTTATAGAGCAAAAAAATCTGCTGTCTTTAGAACATCCCAAGTTTTGAAGCCATACAGATTACAAAGAGAATTTTGTCCTGTGTCTGTCAAACACACTATTGGCTACATTGAGTACCACTCACAGAAAAGTGGGATTTAGCTGAGGGTCAGATAGCCTCTGTCTAATTCCAAGGGAGATTAAGCCACAAAGGATCTTACAAGAAGTAATTAGCAAAAATTACTTCATCTCTCATACCGGTTTTAGTTTGTTGGAACCTTCTAAAATTGCACATTTTACTAATGCTGGAGTGCCTGCAGGAGCATCAGTTTAGATCCCTCACCTGAGACCTGATTACTTCTTACCCTGCCTTTCAGCTACTGGGAAGCAAAATCAGCAGAATCCAGTTGGATTTGACCAGGTGGATACCCTTATAAGTGGCAGAGCCATCTTCATGAATGCGAAGGGGTGGAACCCAAAGTTTGTTTGGACCAGTGCCAACTTTACTACTGAGGTGAACAGCTCCTACAGAAATGCCATCTGGTACCACTCATACTGGACCTACCATTTATTACAAGGCAGGCAGATGATCCCTACAGAAGAAAGATACCCAGTGAAAAGACAAGAGCCTCTATCCTAGCATTTTTCTGTATAGGTGGCACAGGAGGCAAGTGGTGATCTTGGTGGTCATCAGATTCAATCCTCTCTCTTCCAGTAGCAACTCCCTGACAGACTGGATGAGAAGTGGTATTGACCAGGACCTGGCCCCGAGGAGGTCAGGAATCCAATAACTGACAATCAGATTCATGACATCAGATTAATGGCATAAACCCGAAGACTGGAGTGGCAACCTCCCGCAAAGAGAAAAGCCTCTGACATCAAAATCCTCCACACAACCATCCAGTACTAAGGTCATGGTGGCTTTCACGATTTAGAGCTGCAAAGGACACCTACAATAATGCTGCAGGAACTGGGAAGAGACTTATGCTACCCCAAAGTAGAGACATTTTTCAAACACTGAGATCTTGTGCCACCATCTTAATCTCACAATGGAACAGCCTAAAACCTCATGAACTCCTATACCCAAAAGAGCTTAAGTGTTCAGAACAAAAGGCTTTTAAAGGGATGGAAAGCAGGACCAAAAGAGCTGTATTATTGGCAAGTTTGTGAAGGTTGGTGCTGGAGATCTAAACTAACAACACTTCAAAAGCGGTGAGCTCAGTAAGTATCAACTTTGACAGGCCAAATTTGACAAATACTGACAAATACTTTGACAGTATTGTTTTGCCATGAGAGGCTTTCTGGTATTAAATGTTTGGTTCTTCTTACTCAGGCTGTAGAGTGTAACTTAAGCAACTAATGGTTTGAATGTGATTGATTTTCAGGTGGGAAAAAAGCAGAAATACTGAAGAAGCAGGAATGGTGGAACAAGCATGCAGTTGGCAGAACCTGAATGATGGGCAAACCCATCTCTCTCTAAGAGCACAATCAAGGGAGAAAGCAAATTTTCCTTTTCAGTGGAAGTATCCATACATAGAAATGTGAAACCATACAAAAGCTATTATCTATATCAAATAAATATCTAATTAAATTATCAACTAAACCTTCAGCTGTGAGCAACATGTGTAGGCTCTCAGTTCTGTGAAGAAAGGTATCCTAAATCAGGCACATCTCAAGTGCTTTTGAAGTTATTTTATTCTCAGTGCTTTTTATCAGGCTTTTGGAGCAAAGAAATTCAGATCTAAGGTGCAAACAGATGGGACAGTGACCCCACAAGTTACTGTGAGGCAGACAAAAGGAAACAGGTATTACTTCAACAGACCACGAATGGATGTGAAAAATGTCTCACTCAAGAACAGTGGATGCACTCAACCTATGCACTTACTATCTATGCACTATCTATGCAACCTATGCACTTTTATCTATGCTTACACTACACTTATATGATTACCTGCTGGGAGAAACCAGTTAAGTGCTAATTCTTTGTAAGAATGGAGAATGTAGGCTCTGAGGCTGCAGCTTCCTCATTATCTGGTGATGCCATTGCAAAATATCTATATAAGTCAGTGGGACAGTTTGTATTATCATTATCATCAATATAGTATTTAAAACCACAACTTGACTTTGAAACCTTGCTGTAAATCAGTAAGGCACAGTCCAAACACAGTGGAAACTATTTAGTAACTACTGAAACAGCCAAACCTTCTCAGCCCATTTCAAATTCTCCTGAAGCCATTTTAGAGCAGATGAATGCTCCAGGCTGTAAACTTCTTCCATATTAACATTCATTGTCATATGCTTAAGAAAAAGCTTTGGATCAGATAAACGAGCCGCTCGGATCAGCCTCTCCACTGCCCTGTGATAGGCACTGCTATTCTGAACTGTATCTTCAGATCTGTAAGGGAATTTTAACAAATGTAAAATTAGGTACCAGACAGGCCCAGTGTCACTTGCCTAACACTTTATACTGGCAGGAAAATGAAAAAAAAAACCTATTAAAATAATGCCTTGTATTTTTCACTGATAAATATTATGCTAATTTCTAGACAGATTATATTATTATTCTGAAGAATTAAGAAGTTATAGAAAGTGTATTTTTAACGTATTTAATGGTAATGAAAAGTAATAGGCTTTAATGCTAGTGCAAAGTAGCTCTGCAATATTCACAGCACATTTCATGAAGAAATGTCTCTGGGCTGAAAAATTCAGTAAAGGAATACAAACCATTTAATGAACTGGATATAACAAGAATTCGTGTACATGGTTGAATACATAAGGTTTACTCAGTTTTGGAACAAGGCTGTGCCTAAGTGACACGTCTACATTTCTTGCAAGAGCAGAACTAACTCTTCAAGAAAACAAACAAATATACAGTAGCATAAACATGGCAATGAGATAACCTTCTCACTTATCCAAGGAACAAAATGAAAAGATGTATTCTTTGGGAAGGATAAGGAATACAAGATCTATTACTTACATGATCACATGAACAAATACAATCAGAATGGTACATATCTGACAAACGAACCTTTTCAGTATTATTTGAAGTGTCAGACTAGTAGTCCTTGAACTTTGAATATCACTGGCATTTGAAACAAGAAATATTTCAATGGCCAACAGCATCTCAACTTCAGACAGGTAAGATGGAATGTTCAGAAGTTTGTTATATAAATTTCCCTGCAGCTCTGGGTAGCAACCCAGTGATAAAGCATCTGAGAATAAATGCAGAAACATGAGGAATTAGGATAACCGATATTAAAAATAGATCTGTTTTCGTCTGTGTGACTAAATGTGGAAAAACCCCAACCCCAAACCCTTAACGGATTTTACTATTTCACCTATGAAATGGCCTGATTTGAGAACTCAGCTGTCTTGGGTTATGGAACCAAAAATGTGTTTCTATTTCATCTGTAGTAAGCAGTTGGGGAGATGTTTTCCTTTATCTCTTGTAACTCTGGGAGGAGGGGGGCAGATGCCTTCTGATAATGGGCCAACTGTTAAAACCAGGTGGGGCAGTGTTTCTTCTCTCTTTCACCACACTCCAGGGGGATATTTTCTGCTGATGGGTCATTAAGGCTCACTAAGGGCATGACATATTCCATCATCCCATTGTGAGATGCTCCACTCAGTGGGGGGAGCCAACCATTCCTACCTAGATAAAAACTGAGACTTAGGAACACCAGGCAGCCTATTTTCCACTGGATTCCTGGAGGAAGACTGGATCCTTCTCACCATCACTGGACCCTTTTTCTACAGGATCATCTCTGCTCCAACAGCACCACATCTGCCACTCCAGGAGGACTTACTGCGGGACTGCTTCCAACATTCTGACCAACAGGGTGTCAGGTTGTAGCTCTGACTCTGTCAGGGTTTCTAGGATTGTTGCTTGTTTGTTTTACTACTACATTTGTTAATATTCCTAGTAAAGAACTGTTATTCCTATTCCCAAATCTTTGCCTGAAAGCCCTTAATTGCAAAATTAAAATTTGGAGGGGGTGAGGGGTTTACATTCTCCATTCCAAGGGAAACTCCAGCTTTCCCTGGCAGATACCTGTCTTTCAAAACCAAGACAACAGCACACTGCATTCACACGTAATATTCACAGTTGTAAAAGGTCTGAATATTTTTTCTTAATTAGTTTTATCAGCTATGATTACAAAGCTCTGGCAGAAGTCTGACACACTTGGGACACCAAGTATGTGATAACACAAGTACAATTTAGGCAGGTCAGACAGAAGATTAAATCATGGTCAAAGTGAGAGAACATTTCAACAACATCTCCCGCTTCGCTCCCCTGCCTTCTGTCAAGTGATCCCAGCAACCCAACATATACAGCATTTCAGGGAAAAAAAAAAAAAAAAAAAGATGGGGAAAAACAATCATTTCAATGTTAACAAAACCAAGTATCCATTCCAGAAAAGATGAACTCTTAAAGCAGTCTGCCAACCTCAACAATTCTAAGACAGAATTGAACAATAAATAATGTGATAATACGGAGAGACTCTAAGCAGAGTGACAGACCCAGTATTGTTTAGCTCAGAAATGGAGAGTTATAAACAATTACAGACTATTAGCTTTCAGGTGAAAGGCATTTTCTTATAGTTAGGATAAACTAATTAGTCAGACTTCTCAAATCTTAAGTATTAATAATTTTACCACCACAGAGATGGTGGTACACTTCTAGAGAGAAGCATCAGGAAGTCTAATTTCCCTAGATCAGAAAGTGAACATGATGCACTTTTCAACCATTTCAGGGCTCACTATCTGAAATTCTTAAATTAAATGTAAAGAAATAGTTTTATCACAATTACATTTTTGTCATGCCAGGTAGTTTGCACTGACTCTTATTTTAAACTCACCATTTTCTAATAAATATTTTGGTTACAAATAAATTCCTGAGAGTGACACAGGAAGTACTGTTTTTCTTCTTACTCATACTGAAATGTTATGAGCACATTACCCAAAGAATGTGCTAAGGGGAGGATATTGTTTAAGAAAAAACTTACTTTTGTAATAGGTTCTTGCTTTGGACCACAAAGAACTTCTTCCCAAAGCTGTGATTAATCCTCTAAGCAGAACAAAATCAATAGCAATTTTTTTGGAAAGCATGAAGTCTACTGCAGAAGATGACACCCCGAGGTTCTTGTTCTCAAAACAGGCATTTATCAGCTTGTTAAAAAGGCAGCTGTACTGAGAAGCATCAATGGTATCTGAAATGAAATTAAGAATATAAACTACTGAATTAATTCAGACGTAAATGTAGTTGAAGGATTGTTTCTCAATCAGTACCTAAACCGGAACTCTTGCCTCTATCAGCAAGATGGAACAAGGCTGGGATAATACGAATGCTTAGTTCATCAAAAATCTTTCAATACAGCAGTTCATTCACATTGCGAAGGAGAACTGTTAAGTAATAATAGTAATAATTTGCTGCCAAAACCAACAGAATCAGATAAAAATATGTTCACTTGCTCAAGCCTATAAATACAATCTTCACCTGATCTCTCAGATTTAACATTTCCAGCAATTAAAATCTCCTTGATTTTCTGCTTATACTCCTGCTCTGAACTCCTGTCCCCTTTTCTGCAGGACCAAGCAGCCTTGTATTCACCTCAAAAATGAGTAGATCCTTTCAGTACTTTCTAAAGTAGATGGTCTTTCAACCAATCTGTCCTAACATACCTAAAAGCATACAGTGGTAGTAGACTGAGACCTACACAGAGGAATCAGATGAGGTTTCCTCAGTAGAGCCTAAGTAACTATGTATTTCATTTTCAAATACTCATCCAAAATTTGTCAGATAAATTGAGCCTGAAAGAGCACTCGGTTCTTAACATGGTATGCAACAGATGCTTAGGTTAGCTAGCTCAGTTAAAGAAAAAAAACCACACACCTCATTAATCTGAAATTAAGATAAAATAAAATTAAAATATGTTCATTAAAATATATAAATTTTATTTCACTGTACAGACTGTGTATTGTTGCAGTAGGACATGAAAGGAAGACATGGACTCTGTTCCAGTTGACACAGCAAGACCCTCTGACCTTTGTTTTGTGTTACTCCAATTATTTAGTATTTACATCCAGACCATGGATTGGAGAATGAGATTGCCACCTCTCCGATCACATTGGTCAAACCAAAAGTTCATCAATTGTTCCCTCCTCAGAAGAGGAATGAAAAACATACTCATATTTACCATAAACATTACTTCTATTTATAATACTTGCATGAGAAAGAATTTAGAAACTATGAAAACATCAGAAGGCTAAAAAATCAGGGTGACAGTGTATGATCTGTAAAATTTTAATTGGCCTTCCCTGTTGCCCTGTGTAACTGAGCAAAAGAGGACAGGTGTGTGTGCACAACCAAGGGTGTGTGCTCAAGTGTAGCAAGAGTTGCAGTGTGTCACTATTTTTCTAAAGTTCTGCTTCAGCCTTCTGATGTTTACTTTTTGAGATGGGAGTTTCTCACGCACTTTTCACATAAATAATGATTGTTTTGCATTCTTTCCTGGAGGAAGAGAGAATTGATAGACTGTTGGTTTGACCAGTGTGGTTGGAGAGGACAATTTTATCCTCCAATCCATGGTCACTGCTGGAATTCTATAAATGCCAAGGTCTGTAAATAAACTGCGCCTTTTTTGCCTCAGGTATCTCAGTGCATGGGTGTCGTTCGTTGGTGTCGAATTGCGACAGCAGAGCACAACATGCTTTTACTGACACTATACTCTGGAAAACAGAAACAGGCTTGTATAAATCCATCTTGCTTCAACAAAGTTTAGCTAGAAAACACTACAATAACACCACAGAATCATCTGTTAAATTTTTAGCTCTTAACACAGTATCTTTCTCTTTACTTACCAGACTGTTCCTGCAAACCTGGTAAGTTCTGCAGAACTTCAAATGCCTGCCTGTACAAACTCTTCCTCAAGTATTTATGCACTATTGCACACAACAGATTGTGTCGATTCAGGATGTCCATTTTATCGCAGGGCCACAATGGTGTATCTGTGATCCACTCTGACTCTGTAGCAAACAACAGTGCAGTGTTAGTTCTAGGAACTGGAACTTCTGGATGTTGAGACATCGGGCCAATAAAAAGGTAATGTAAACTGTACCATGACACAAACTTCAGAATTGCACAGAAAGTGTAGCTTGATTTATTAATGATTTTTTTGCTATAACCAATACTCTTCAGATTGATTCTCTGAACCTTTATATTGTAAATCACCCCTTTTGTAAAATATCACTGCAGTAAAATGGCATCTATAGATATGTATATATATCTATGTACAGCTATAAAACTGAAGAGCAAATTTACATCCTCAATATCACTTTACAGCATACATTCTTTTCAGCAGATCGGCATTCCAAAAAGCCGTATATAATAATTGCAGAAACATGGCACTGTTCTAAAGCAATTATATTAAATGGGGATACTGTGAGGTGCAAAGGAACACTGCATCAACCCAAGCCGGAAATTTGACACTGAATGTCCCCTGATTCCAAGGAAAACTACACAGGACAGCATCATTTTCCAAGCTGCACTCCTCCCTCATTACAGCAGATTTTTCAGTAGAATGCTATTGATAGCAGAATACTGTGAAAACTTCTGAAAAAATATGGCATTAGTTGTCATATTTCTTATACATATCAAGAAGAATACTAACCAGTAAGATGGATCACATTTCCTTTGCTGACCCAGTATTATTAACTGTATTTAGTAACACAGACTAGCTTGTAACTTTTATCTGAAATCTGTCACAGAAGCAAACTG
The DNA here is from genome assembly GCA_016584745.2 of Phylloscopus trochilus trochilus. Classification (NCBI taxonomy): domain Eukaryota; kingdom Metazoa; phylum Chordata; class Aves; order Passeriformes; family Phylloscopidae; genus Phylloscopus; species Phylloscopus trochilus. The sequence goes on from WQNJ02000546.1 coordinate 41,896,054, forward strand.
TTCAAATTTAAGTCAAAATTGTAAGACAGGCTTACCTCTCAATACCCTTGTTGCTCCATCCAAATTTCCAGAATGAAGAAATATTTCTGCAGCTTTATTAACAATCTGACATCTGGATGCTGACCTTCCTGCACCTACAAGTCCTTTCAAGAGTGTAAAATTTATCTGTAGCTCATGCAGTTTATCCAAAACCTTCCTTCCCTAGTGTAAGAGGGAGAAGGGAAGGGGGAAGGTCAGATAAAGCAATTATATCAGTGAACACAGAGTGTATATACATAAAATAGAACAGATTTAAGTTAGTGACACAGATCTATAGGTATCGATGAGATATCCAAACTGAGTCAGGGGAGAAGTACAGTAAAATTTCTAACGAAGAATTTAGAGTTTTTTGACTATGTAGGCAAGAAAACTCTACCAATCTATTGTCGAACTGCTCCCAACACACTATTACCCACAACATCATTTCTACTTTATAATGTCCAATACAGTATTTTTAATATACTTTGTAACTTATTTGTATTTGCTTACTTTATTAATATTTTTAATTGTGATTCCATTCAGTACTACACAATCTACAAATTTCTGAAAGATCATACAGAGTTTTCATTTTGCAGCAGAGATGTAATTGTTAAACTGAAATAATTACTCCATCCTAAGTCAAAGAAAACAGATTGTATGCAGCAGGACAATAAACTGGAAGACACTGGGCCTATCTGACCAACACCGTAACAACCAACAACTTTACCATCGGATTCCAGATTGATATTTAGAGCAAATCCATTACTACCTTACTCTCAGGACTACCTTTCCAACAAAAAAGACATGGTATCAAGTAGATACCAGAGGACTAGGGATTTGTCTGATACATGTAACAGGGTGAAACTGGTAGAGAGAAGTACGATTGACAGCTTCCTGAAGCAGAGATAAATTTGGGATCTGCCAGTTCTGATAAAAATCATTCAGAGCAGAGCCTCATTCACACTCTGATACGGCCAACACAGGTTATCTACAAAGCTGTTTGAGGGTCTTGGTCAGTAACCTCTTGAGAAGCAGGTTTGATTCCTAACACTCTCAAAGAAACAAAGATTTTTGCTCTAGACATAAAAGAAATCATACTCTTGCATGAAGCATCTGCTTCTAGTAACTCATGTTGTACAAGATTACATGTGCTTTTCACACCTTGCACCCCTGAAATTATGACATGAAGATCAATCTCCTTGAAATATCAGGGGTTGTGCAATCCAAGATCAGGCTCTCCCCTGAGATGGATCTGGAAAACAGCTAAAATGTGTGAAGGCACACAAAACTTATATGCTGAAGAAAACAGCCACAACTCAAGCCAAACTAAACTCTTCAGTGAGCATGTGAGCCCTACCACTCCTCAAGGCCAAGATTAGATTCTCTCTACTGTGGTCAGAACTATCTTAACTGTTCTAACTGCTAAGTTTTGTGGAACAAAAATGCCTGAAAATTCTAGTGCTAATGCAAAGACCCTCTCTCCCTTCCCTTAAGTGTTAAACAGTACCACACTGTGCTGCAGCTTGATAGGGACCTGCTACAGGCCATTCAACTCAAGAAGCTGCAAAATGAATGATTCATCAGAACAGGTATCCTGCCTCTAGACTGATGCCTTAAGATCAGACTAAGCACCTCTATCAAGTTTCTCCCAGGACCTGGCTTGACCCTGGAAACAGACTGAGCAGTGCATAGGATCTTAACATACCAGAATTCCTGAAGGTCATCCCCTAGAGACAACTGTACAAAAGACAATTTAATTCCTCAGTGTGAACCAGAAAGCGCTCCCTGATGGTAATTTGCAAAAAACAGCCAAACTAAAACCTCAAGAGACAAAAGGGGATGAGAACATTTGCTTCTGTTCATAAGAAGTGCATGCTCAAAATCATCCTGCATGGGATGAGGAACATCCAGGTACAGCATAGTTATTATCTGAAAGGATCTGGCCCAAGTTCAGAATGTGATCACTGACCAAAACACACTCTAAAATCACTGGCGGTTTACATTACTTTTTATGCTATCACTTTTCATGTTGCTTTCTGTAAGAGATCTGGTTTGGTATGCACTGGTTCCTTCCAGGATGAAAAAGACAAATTTAACATTGAAATGGATCTTCCTGCTGTGAAATTACGACCAATACTGCCTAAGGCCTAAGTAAAACATCCAGTCAAAAGTCGTCTCTTAGCCCTGGCCCTGTGTAATACTGGGATACAGTATTACTGTAATACTTGACAGCAAAGATATGATTTTAAAGGTATTTCTTTGTGATGTCTGAGTTTTGCAAGATTCACAGATTCAATGGAACAAAAGTTCCCCAGCAGTGCTCTGGGGAACAGGCAGTTCACCATCTGCAGCCTTACTGTGCTGCTTTTCTGTCTTGCTGGCCTTATCCATTCCATTTGAGAATGGATGATGAGGAAGCACCAGTGCAGCAAATTGCCCAAACTTCTCTAAATATCACTTGAGTTGGGAGGTCTCAGAAGGCAGCATGATTGCCAGGTGGAAGAAAGTGGTTTCACCCCAGAATCTCAGGAAGACCCGTCTCTTAGTTCAGATTCAACCTCAGCTCAGAAAAATCTCAAGATGAACATGAGCAATCAGTTTCTAGGTTGCAAGACCAAGTTATGATGGGCTCCATAGAAGACTACTGCTCAGAAAGGCACAATAAAATGCTCTGGGTCCAGCTGCACAGTTGGGAAGTACTAAGATGGCAGAGAGGCAGGTGGCACACCCAGCCATTCCACTAGAGAAATGCAGTTTAATATCCAGAAGAGAAATTACTAATTATTTTTCTCTTTCTCTTCCAGTCAGGTCCCTGTAGCTCTGCATACCTTTACCCACTGCAGTACTTTGTGATACGAATACATTACGCTTATCCCAGTCCTTCCAATGAAATGTCTGTCTGCTTTATTATGGTGGGAATTTTTGATTACTGGAAAGAAAAAGAAACAGGCTTTTAAAAATATTTTACATGTAAATGCAGTTTTAAAGAAATTACATATTTCAGAAACACAGTAATTGTGAAAACACTAAATACATTTTCTGAGCTATCTGCCATTTAAAGTAGCAACTTCCTAAGTCTTAACACCAGAAGCAGGTCAAATAACTATAGTTTATTTCGACAATATTTCATAGTAATCTAAGCCATCCATAAAATGCTTGGACATGTAATGAGTAATTTAGTAACATCATTAATTGTAAAGTAAGCTTTACATTTCCTGGCACCATGAAGAAATTTTGATAATTGTAGAACTGAGTAATTACAATCTCTCTGGAAGCACTGTTAGACTTTTAGAGCAGACATCTCAAAGCAGGGTAAGAGCACAACAGTGCATTCAGCTGTGGGAAGAAAATATTTTTTGCACTATTAGAAATAAAAATAAAGAAAACACTTTCAATGTAGTGTTTATTTTATATTTATCTCGTATTTGTGATTTCTATTCTTGTGTACAGTTTTTAGTGAATTTAATATATTGGTGTAGTAGCACATGAATACAATATTTAATAAATAAACTGTGGGTGCCTGCTCAAAATTTTTTCACTGATGGAGGTGCCTATCAGTTGGGAGACCATTGCTCTAGGGAAGACAGACTAAGTTCCAAGCTCTGACAAAATCTCCTCCTGGTGTCACAACTGGAAGCTCTGACAGCTTTTTTATAAAATGAAAGTCTTTGGTCAGAAAGGATATGTCATGTATCTGGAATAAATACTCATTATGTTTTAGTAGATAACACAGGTTGAAGAATATCTAAGTAATCCTTCACAAAATGATTTAACATCCCACTGACACTTCACCAAGCCTCAGTAATCTGCAAAATTATTAGGAAGAATGATACAGATATGCAAATGAAGGGCCATAGGGAAGAAAGAGGCAAGAAAACTTGCCAGAACTATTAAAACATTAGGTTCTTGAGCACCCAGCCCTTGCAGAAACCATTGTCTCTTCAGAGAATAAAATAATTCTAAAAATCCAACTTTAAAAAAAAAGTACAAATTACATACATGATGTAACCTGTTCAATGTGTTTTAAAACACACAACTGTATATATATTTACAGCACTAAAGCTTATTTATGCTATCAACAGTGTGACACTTCACATGACAATACTTAAATACATTTGCCATTATCCTGAGCATAGGCCACTTTTATCGAAAGATCATGAATTCTGGGTTCTCTTTTTGAATTTCACAAAACTCTACTGCTCCTCCTTCAGAATCTTCCTTGACTTTTAAGTGTAAGCAACTATGCATTTTATTTCCACTGGAAAATAGTTTCTACTGAACATTACAGCTAATTGTATTTGCATCCCAAAAAATTCAGAGTACTGTAACATAAAATTAACTAATAATCAGAAAACTATATGAATTATTTTTTTGTCTCTTTTAAAAACTCTACAAAAAGCACTTCTTGCATCTTAATTTTACCTGCATCAGCAAAATCACAAAAAGGGACTCCTGGTCTATCTGTCTCAGAATCTTTGGCTAGAATTTCAGCAATAGATAAAAACAATTTCTGACGATCATTAAAATGTTCACATCCAGTTCTTGCACTAAGATACAAAGCTCCCAGCTTCGTCCAATCTCTTTTTTCCTTGCAATGCTGTAAAGAAGGCAAAGGATAAATATAAGCAAACCTGCTTCCTGAGAACCAAACAGAAAATATATTGAAATTTGAGATATGTACTTGGGATAGACTTAAAAGAAGAAAAAAATGGAGATCAAATGCTACTGCCAAGAACCTTCATGTTCATATGGCAGTAACATGTTGCCAAACTTGCATGGACTGCTAATTTCTTCTATCCCTCAAGAAACTAATTTTATCATGTCATCACGCCAACTGAGAACTTATTAATCCTATTTAGGAACTGGCAGTTATTCAGCATTTTTTTTCCCCACGATGCATGCTGAATTTGTGGTCATTTTCTATATGAATTAGTCTTTTGCTTGCCACACCACTTGATGACTTTGGTGTTAAAGGAGTAAGAAAATCAGTACTGCTTTTTCCCTTTTTATATTTCAATCTCTGGATCTGCACAGGATGTGTGATAATATGTAAACTATATTATAATTGTGCATAATGAGTAATCTGACCTTGAATATGAAAGACACAAGTGTCCAAATACACACTGTATTACAATACTTTCTTATTCTTTAAAATACTGCTTAATGTTGTCAATTGCAGCTTTTACAATTGTGTGTTTTTATATTAGATATGAATTCTATCTGCTAAATAATGTATTAAATAAATTTTTGGTGAGGAATGATGTACCACTACCAAGCACAACAAACGTAAAGCAGAGGAAATAATTGCTTAAAGTTACAAAATCTTTGAATTCAATGCAAAACTAAGATAAAAAACTGCAAGTATGTGAATTAAAATACTGACATCACAGAAAGGCCAGTTTTCTCCTGCATTTTAAGCCTTCCCAAACATGGCTTTGCATAAAAGTATTTTATCATAAGCTCACTATACTTAGTAATAAAGCCCACTAATTAAAAAATGCCTAGAAATTTCTATTTCATATAGGTTTAAAAGAAGTCATAAAGAACACACATATTGTACCTGAATTTCAGCCACAGCCAAGTTGAAGTCAAAAATCCATGTCTTTTCAAGATATCTTTCCTTAAATCTTCCATACAAAAAAAAAAAAGAATACTTCAATTTTAACACATCCTATTGAACTAGCAGAAGGTGAACAACAAATTATCATATACAAACATTAAACTGATGTGATTTTTGATCCTATTTGCTTCATATTACACAAACTGCACACTGAAAACGCTCATTTAAAATCTTGTTAAGGGAAGTTAGCACATGTATTAAACAAATAATTGAGCACAGATATTTTCACAGATGCTGCATATTTGATTTCCACTAAGAATCAAAGGTGTATGAACCACAAATTTAGTTTCTCAACTTGTGTGAGTGTAGATGCAGATGATACAAAAATTAAAAAGGATCACAATCTTGTTCAAGAGATGGGAGAGTATCAGCAGTTTTTGAACAGATTTGACATTTTGCCCAGCATATCCCAGCTGTACTCAAAAAAAGACCCTCCTCCTTAGTAGTGCTGGCACAAATGTTTGTGTAGTCACACTGTAAAGGCGACTAGAAAACTACTTCAGATTATAACTAATCCTAGAAGGGTTGTTTATTGCAGAAGTACTGTTTGCTTATGTGGGCCTAAATGATATGCTAAACCATGATGTTTCTAATTTGGCTAGCTATATAAACTTCTATCACAGCTGGCAGCAGATTGTACAATGATGATTGATATGGAAAAAACAATTGTGGTCAGAATCTAAGTTTTGATTTAACAATGCTCGATCTTTGAAACAGTAGATTGACAGCACTTTAAAATACAATTAGGTGTTACGTGATAGTATTTTCATCCAACATATCTTTTAAAGATTCCACATAAATTTATAAAAATAGATGCTGAAGGAGGAACTAGGCAGCTGTAATTAGAAAATAGCTCCTTAAAGACATACCTAGATTTTATGTTCGAAACAGTAGTCATCTCCCAACTGGAAACTTGCAATTGGTGAAGTAACTTAATAATGTAGTCAAAATGTTCTAACTCAAGGAACATACCAGCATCAATGAGCTGCAATATCAAATAACGTAAGAAAAGTGAGCATACAAAAAGTTGTGACTTAATGCATCTTTAGAGGTAAGTGGCAAACAACATTGGGAAAAACACATCGCACTGACTCTCAGTCAAAAACAAAGGAATAAATGAAAACCAACACCACGGTATTGTGGTATTCAGTACTGTCTGAGTTTTAAAAAACAGGCAACATGTTTCAGAAATTCCAACAAGCAAACGAAAGTATAAATGAAACTTGTACCTTAGAGAACGTATTGATTAATGTAGGCACAGCATTTCTTATATTCAAAGAAGCCACATGCTCAAAAACTTTCAGAAGAACATCTACAGCTGGCTAATATAGACGAAAAAGCACCATCAGTTTTGCAGCTCCATTCAATTAAAAAGCTCAGAGATTTTATAACAGGGTAATCTGAATTATGCCCCTCACCCAAGATTTGAGTACCAAAGTAAAAACAAACCTATTACTATAAATGGCATAGTTCTCAAAAAACTCAAATTATTAAACTAAGATTTAAAAAATATTACAAAGTCACTTACCAGTGTCTTGATTTGTACTATTACATTCAATATCTGAAATACTTCCTGCAACAAACAGTTTTTGAGCAATGAAACAAGAAGATCATTCAGCACTTCAGAAGCAAAATCCACACCAGGAGTAACTTCTTTGTAATACTGCACAAATATTTGGACTGAAAAAGCAATTAAATTGAATTTCACTTTGGGGTTAACTGATGCTAACCATTTAAACAAGCTATTTCCTTACATTTTAAACGTAGTGTAACAACATTTAACTGTCCAAGATATTATGGGATAGAGATATGGACAAATATGGGTGAAAGGATCCAGTTTGAATACAGTGTTAACCTTACCAGAACCAGACTGACTGTTCTGAAATATGTTGTATCATTGAGCTGAGCACTGTAAGCCCTGTAGGTTCCCAGAAGGTTTAGCTGATTTGGTGCAGCACAAGAAGAATGCACAAACCCAGGCTGGATTTGGTACATGCTTCAAGGTAGTAAGACCCTTCCAGACAGGAAGCTCTAGGATGTAAAGTGCTGGTTACAGTGGATGGTCTTACAACCTATTCCAGGGCCACCCTTCCTTGACAAATACGTACTGTGGCTGCTGGTATCAAGTGTTACCACATTAAAACACTCACGTGCTCAGCAAGGGAACACTGCAGCAAGAGGGTGCAACTGAATTCCCCGTTCTCATTCTGCCACACTCTAAGAAGCTATCAAAAACTTAAAAGATTGCTCAGGACCAGTATAAAGGGAATCACTGTTCAGAGTAAAAACAAAATAAAAGCCCTTTCTGATGGAACTCAAAAGCTCAGATGGATCTGAATGAACTGTAGTCCCTAAAATGTGTTATTCATAGTTTTTTGCATATATGGTGTAAGGACTAAACTAAAGCAGTTGGAGGTGGGTACAGTAGCAACATTTAATTTCAAGACCTTCCACTCTCAAGTTTTTGATGTTTGACCAGGGTGACCAAAAGCACCTTAGTAAAATTTGGCTTCTGTTAAACCTCCTCCCTGCCCTGTTTACATATTTCTACTCCCAAGTCTAGTTACAGTCAGGTTAAGTTCATTTTATGTGGAAGTAAGATTTCTAAGAACCTCCTGAGGTAAGTGCAGATCTAAATTTCTAGCCTTACTGGGAAACTAAACCACGAAAATGCAGGGATTGCATGTATTCTTTCATTTGAAGTAAGAACTTTTTATTCACTGCTGAAGTGGCAACCATTTATCTCTTGACAGCCTATTTAATTTGTTTTAAATAAGCTAAGTAAAAAAGATACAGCAACAGGTACTACTATACCATACCTGCACGTTTTAGGAGGCCGGATTCTTTGATACGAATGTATGTCCTAAGAATTGCCATACAAATCTGTAAAAAAAGAAAAAAAATATAGTAAAATCAACCTTCAGTTTATGCCAAACAAAAGAACTATTCATAAACATGAATTCTATTATATAATGAGTTTTACATCGCTTCTATGTAAGCCATACATACTTATAAATAATGTAAGAAGGTAATGGGGTCTGTAGGCAAAGGCTTTGTCAAAAGGCCAGCGAATCAAACAGAGAAGTAATGCAGATGAAATGTTTGGGAAAGAGGCTGCTAGGACCACAAATGTTTGCATGTGTGTGTACATACTCATAACAAACATACAAACAAACAAACAGAGAGAATTTGAAATCAGAATTAGTATAAATGCGGCAGACTGCAAACAAAGAAAGGGAAGCTGAAAGTGAAACGTGGTAAGTAAAGATTCCATGAATGTACCAACTCAGTCAAAAAATCATCCAGAAATGAAGCTGGTAACACTGATTGTCACAAAGAATCATTCATAGGGACACAGAACAAAAAACTCAGAACTAACTTGATTTAATGAGCCATTTAAACACTGACTTAACTAAAAAAAAGAAACCCACACCTAGACATTTTAATGTTATTTAGTATTAGAACATTCTTGTACTAACACCTTAAGCTGTCAGTTTGTGATACTTACACATTTTGCTCCATCTCTGCAGATGAAGAAATAAGAACAACAATAAGGACAATTTATCCTAGAATTCCAAGTTAGGGAAAACCCCCACCCCCTTTTAGAAATTCTCTGTCACTTCTGGAACATTTACAGTCTTTCTGCACACAATGCAAACTGATCTTATTTAATACTGTTTTGTGAAATCATTAAACATCAAGAGACAGAAAATGCCCTAAATTAGTAGTCATGGTATTACAGAACTGAATTGGGTTTATTTTCACATGTAACTTCAAAATGACACAGGATTCACTCATGAAGTTCATTACACAGCAAATGAATTATCATCAAAGCAGAAGATACTGGTTTATGGCCAAGACATCCTTCTTATTTTAAAACCATCATCAAGCCAAAGAATACAAAAATTGTACATCTAAGTCTAAATAAAGCTTATTGTTTTTATTTGGAAGCAGTATCACAATGTGGAGCTATACTCCAAGATACACCTTTCAGAAAATCATGCCAAAATTTTGATCATTAATATACGTGAAGTGTCACTTGAGAACAAGTGAGGTTAACTCACTTAATCCAAACCTATACTTCCAGGTGGCTGTGGGCGTTTCCAGAATAAACTTTAGCACATTCTTACAGAATGGAAATTAGTTTGCTTTCTTTTGGAATTCACTTTTCTCCTTCTTTGGACTGACTCCCAAAAAAAGCCAAGATTGCATCTGGAGCTCTGACTGTTCCAAGTATTAGTGAAATTGCTTGGACAACCACTTGTAGTAGTATTCAATCATGGGACATGCTGTATTACATTAATAAAAGAAACTAAATGTGTTATTCATTTACACCTTCTAGAAGGCTTCAGTTGATTTAGTTCCAATTTTGAAAGGTGTACCCACAGACTATCAAAAAATGTGAGAATCTTTAAATTTTGGGTTAGCTGTAATAGATTTTGAATGAAGGTACATGAAAGAGATTATTCCTATTTTCAAAAGGCAGTATCAATCACACTATTCTGTCATCTGTCAATTGATTCCATGACTCCTTTAACACAACAATTTAATAAAAACCATAATAAAGGCCTCTCTATCTTATACAACCAACCAACTCTCCAGTAAAAACATGATCCTACTACAACACAGAGGTATTCATTCAGAAGAACAAGCACAGGAATTCACTAAATACTTCAGCATCTCCCAGTCAGTGCCCCACCCTATTGTCTAACAAGGGAGAAACCTCCATCCTGCAGCCTTTATCTCAGTGAGATCAAAAGCAGGCTCCTTCTTACTGGAAGTTTCTGTACACTGTGGAAGCTTTGAGATGCACAATCCCTATTCAGTGTGGCTGAAAATGACCAAAAGATTCAAAGCTCATTTAGCAGTGGTTAGGGACAGTAATAAAAGGACAGTGTAGAATCTCATTTCTTTAGGAAGCCACATTAAAAAAAAAACAAAACCAAAATCCACCACAACAGAAGCATATATCCAAGGCCCTGAAGTTTTAAGACAACACTAATGAAGGCAGGAATCTTCCTGTTTTGTATCCTTTTTGTTTCCAGTTAAGAGGTTCATAGGATCAAGGAAAAGGAGAGTATGAAGTCACAGAAAGTAAAAAATTCTTTAATGGATAGAAGTCCAAAAAAATTAATGAGTAAGGTTCCAAAGCTAAAATAAAATCACAAAGAGAAATACAGCTTGCATAACATGTTTTGAAACTACTTATTTAACCATGAAATGATTGTCTGTGCTACACTGTGAGGTGTCATTTGAGCAGAACAATTTACTGTATTAAGCTCAGTCTCTTGCCCTTACACTGAGGACCACAGAGAAGAGTCCAGTGTCACCTCCTTGACCCTCTTCTCCATCACATCATTGTTAAGATCCAGCCTCCCTTAAATACTTTGGCAAGTATTTGAAACAGTCTTTTGTTTACTTTACATAATACAAAACAGATTTTTCACTGTTTGAACATGAAAGGCATCTTTAAAAAAAAACCAAACAACCCAAAACTGGTAACTTGCATAACTTGCTGAGCTCAAGAGTATGCTGATTTTCAAAATATATAATGTCTTTATGAATTTAAGTATTGCTGTATTGTGTGATCAACTGCAACTGTAAAGTGTTAAATAAATACTAGGAAGTTATGACTTAGAACATCAACCAGTTACTTAAAGAAAAAGAAAAAATATCATTATGGGGAAAGGTATTTCTCTTCAAAAACTCTGGTAACTATCACTGAGAACAAAGCTCTAAGCAAGTGGACTATCAGTTTGCATAACAGTTCTCCTGACAAGATTTATTCCTCCTGTGTAAGGTTAGATGCCTTTATTGCTTCTTTACCTGTTTTTCATTTATGTACTTTGGTGCCACCATGAGGTGCTTGGCCTATTATCATTTTTAAATGGACAGGTCTAAAACCATAAATACACACACAAACAAACAAAACTCAGATATACTTTCAGATTACCAAGAAAGTTTGGCTAGGTTTAGTGGGTAGAACAGTTAAAGTGTGCTGGAGTGCTGCACCACAAGTAAAATCAAATGGAATCGGTTTTTAATAGTTTCAGGCAAATAATTCTTTAATGTGCCTGAAGCACTACAAACCAAAATAATTCAGATTAACTAGCTGAAAATTACAAATATTCATTACAGCCTGCTAAAGATATATCACACTAGAGAAAAAAGGAAAAATGTTCCATACAAAACTACTCACAAATTATCTTAGTATTTTAAGATGTCACATAAATTTTTAAAGGGGTTAGAAAGCTTTAACAAAAATATAAAGCAGCTTTTTTGGATACATATAAAGGAAAAGAGAAAGCATTAAGAAAAAATAAAACCAAATTACACTGATGTATTTTAAAAATTCTGATGAATATTTAAGTTATCAGGAAGTTGGACAAGTTCCTTTAGATGTTAATTTTTTTTAGCAATTATGTCTAACAGGTTAACTGCAAGTTATTTTTTACATTTTGATTCTGAAATTTTTTACTTACTGTCATCAATGACAAAATTGCACTCATACCAGTAAGATGGTAGATAGGTAAGAAATAAATCTTGTAAGACCTGATGAGGACAAATTTAGGCATTTAATATTGGTTACTTGCTTTGATGTTTTTGTTTGCTTCCAGTTAACTTACAAAACTTTCAGACAGGCAATTTCAGAATCTTATTACATGTCGGTACAATTAGCTTGCCTTGCACAATTCTTGGAAGCATTAAACTCATAATGTGTCTGTTAAATGTTTGAAAACACATTTACTTTGCCCATCATTGGAAAATTATTCTTGCCTGCAAGTATTATGAGAATTGTTGCTCCATTTAAGGAGATTACAGCATCTTAAAACAAACCCATTGTTGCACAAAACAAGCAGAAGGTAATCTATCATAGATGGCTTTTGGCTTTGACAATACATACAAAGCCTTTGCAAAGGTTTGCCTGAAGTCTCTGATGCTCAGGACAGAAATGTCTCAGAATCTGCCCACTTTACTACTCTATATTTGTACAGCCTAATTGCTGATGTGTGTTCTCTTAAAGCACCTACTAGCTCAAAATGATACCAGGTTTAAAAAAAACTTTAGACCTTGAGAGGAAGAGGTTTTCAATGATTTTTTCATCCATCAATCTCTGATGACGCATTTCCCATATATAAATGAACAAAGGAGATGATGTTTTGGTTTTAAAAACTGTTCACACTTACAATCCTTTCCTTACTTCAATTAATCTTTTTACCTTTTCATCCCCTTGTCCTGGAACATGACAGAACCAACACTTTGTTCTTTCACATCCACGTGAAGTCATGAAATAATATCTGCAGTATTTACGGGGCAGGTTAAGTTCATCAAGGATCTGCTGGACTGAATGAGAAGCCTGGAATAAAATAAAATTACAACAAGCAGGAGAAGCCAAGTAATATTTCTTGAAAGCAAAAATGGTCTTTGTTTATTTGGAATTTCAAAACATCTACAAACTGTAAACGAAAGCTGAAAATGTGATCTATAATTAGGCCTCTGAAACTATATCTATTTCTATACTATACTTGCAGTACTTCAAAGGACACAAAGATCAATCCCTTGTCATGTCACGTTAGTGTCTAATAAAACAGAAGTCTGTCTTGAAGACCACAAATAGGGATAATTCAAGAACTGCTAAATGAGTTGGACAGTGAATAGAGAGGAGGGAAAAAGGTGACAAGTTCCTGCATGGCACTGAGTAACCATCTGAGAATCCTGGGGCATCAATTTCCTTGACCCTTTTTCAGTGCCCAGCATCATGGATAAAGCAGGCTGTGCTAAACATGTGAAACCTTGCATGCTTTTCAGTTCTACAAACACCAATAAAGCAAAAATCATTATTTGATTTTGCTTAAGCTGAAAACAGAAATGAAGAAAACTTCACTGTGAACAGCAATCCCTTCATCATTGATTTTGTTCTCAGAAATTATACTTACTCAGTGATAACATACTTAAAGGTGTAAAGACATAAACATGTACAGATTCACAGTTTCTGACTTAATACATGGGGAATTGTTTAAATATCCATAAGAAAGTTAGGGCCAAAGGATCAGAAATCAAAAATTTAAAAAACTCACAACTGCATTTTTCTCCGTCTTCCATGGCTCAAAATCTCGACCATTCTTCAGTGGCAGTGAAGTACTCCTTCCTGAAGATTTGTAACCTAAAAATTAGGATGAGGGCAGCAAATCACATAATAAAAACGAATCATACTGAAACCACTTTCATTTATCTTATTTTTCCTTTATATTTATAGTTCCTTCAAGTCACAGCAATGATTAATGAAAATTTGATTAATGCAGTCTAAAGCCAGTAATTTAAATTAGTTTTCTTAATTACCCTAAAAGTGAGACTTTACACAAACTTCAAGACTAAGCACATTTAAATTAAAAATTTCACTACTTTACCCAAGGTTGCTGCTCTAACTTACAGAGATAAGAAAAGGAATAAAAATATCCAGAAATTTTAATTTCAAAATCTACCCACTTTATCAGTAATCTTTGCATTCCAACATCACTAGCCCTTAACTTCAGCTATTTTTTCAGAACTGATAGAAAACCTTTCATACTCTTTATGTTTTAAGCAGTGTAAGTAGCAAGTTTAAGCCCAGTGTAAGTTACTGGTTTCTTAACCATGAATCAAGTTTTAGAACTTTAATTACTGAACGACAGTTTGCTTTCTTTGAAAACCAAATAATATTAATGGAAGATAAAAAGTTCAAATTTTCAACTCCAGATCTAAAGACTAATGAGAGCTTTTGAATGCTCTGCATTCTAGGATTCCCATCTGGCCCCCTCAAAGAAGTGAGTGTTCAAAAGACAGGGTGCTTAGCCCCTTCTGGCAAACCAGTGTTACTAAGGAGCATTCAGTAACTGGCTTTAGATTTGTGGCTCTTAATCTCCATGTCTTCCTAACAGATACAGCTATCACAGGACAGGAAGGAAGAGTATAATGTAGAACAATGAGTACTTAATGTTATGCATTGTCACATTGCAAAAACTTGTGATGCTGGGCCACTCGATAAATTCAGGATTGGATACATTTAGTGACAAGAAAAAGACAGAGAAAACAGCCAGCTACTAGCTACAGAAAAATGCTACTGAGAATTTGATCTTTCCTCCAGGTTCTTGCCATCCCCAAGCACAGAGTTTTTCACCAGCTCCTTTCAGGAGTTTGTAAGCTCCCTTATTGACTGTAGGTCAGACTTGTAGGGAAGCAGGCACTGAAGTGAAATAGCCAATCCTGCCTGCACAGTTCTGGGAATAAAAGGCTTTTGCCCTGTCCTAGCACAGAAACTCTTACTTAGCAACTCTCACATGACTTAAGAAGGAAGACTTAGAAGTACTCCTCAGAAAGTGTATTTGCTTTGAAGGCCAAAGACATGAACAGTTTCAAACAACTGGAGTCTGAAGACATATTTGAAATTGCTTTTTATAGGATGTGTTTCTTGCACTACCTGAAAATACTGTTAAATGACATGATAAAATTGTTCTACCGACTCAGACTGACAGTATAATTTGAAACTAAACAACAACCCGTCACTGACCCTAATTCAAGAAATCCATGTTTATAAACATCCATATTCATCAATAATTCTAAAAACATTGATTTCCAAAGCACCTGTTGCAAAGAAACAGAATGCAGTATCTATCCACAAGTAATTGATTCCTGCTTTTCTCTATCTTGTACACCAAATAAACCATGCATTTATGCAAAGCTAAATGTCAGATTTGTTATGTGCAGTGACTGCAGTTCCATAATGATTTCTCTGGTGGCACAGACACTGAAGAGGTATCTGTCCCACATGTGAAATATACTGGGTCAACATGAAGTGCTACTTATTAATCTATACAATTATTTGATCCAGTCTAGTGAATGCCTCAAAAATATTTGAATTGGCATAAACAGCAAAGTTCTGACCTTCAGCAAGGTGGGCAAAACACTCTAGCAAGTTTTATAAAGAACAATCAACCAACCAAATCTGCAGTTCCATTCTCTGACCACAAATAAAGAAAAACAAGTTACTTGCTAATAACATTTCTCAAACACAATGTGTCAGACTACTAAGAATGTAGGCACTGCTGTACCATTAAAGTGTCTGAGAGGCATAAATATCAGATAGAATTATTTATGCTTGACCCTACTGAATAGAATTCTGCTAAAAACCCAACCCCAAACTTCTCACTAGCCTACCATATGAGAGCTTGCAGTTTTGCTTTTATATATGCAAAGTAAAATTCGAGCCAACATCTTCGGAAACTGAAGACAGTCCTTAAGATTTCACAGGCAAATAAAGCACCAGAAAAAAAAAATTCTGAAGGGTTCACCAACACAGCATACAGTACCGTTTATCCAGGTTTTCATCTCTGCAGCTTCACTGAAGAGATTTACTTTTCGGTCATTCCATGGCAATCCTGATAGCAATTCACAGTTCACTTTGTATGTACAGTCACTGTTGAGTATTAAAAACCAAAAATTTGTTAAAATTCGTTTGTTCAACCAAATTGAACAGGGGTTTTTTTATGTACTGCATGGCTAAAAAGAGGGATTAAGTGTATAAAAGATGAGAATTTCTTCAACACTTTACGCAACACTTCAAAACTTGCCATAAATTTAAATATCCAGCAGGCTCAAAAATTTTACTTTCATTACTCTCATTTGTTTGGTCCAATCTGATTATGATTTTAGCTGAGATTATTCTGTCCTAACACGTAAGTAGAAAAGGCACCTGTGAACCACTTCCCCCTCTCCCCCATGCTGACAAGAAGACTGAGATGATTTCTGTCACCTCTGAAGAAGCATCTACTTTACATTAGTCTGTTATGTAGTATCTGCCAAAGGAGCAAACCTCAAGGCTTTTCAAATTACATCTGAAGAGTCAACTGTTTTCCTTCCTAAAAATTGACAACTGAACAGAAGATTTAGGTGACTTCAAAGGGAACTCCAATTAAAGACTGTTCTGCTTTTATTTCTAAATATGTACATTAAAGAAAATTAAATTACTAAAATGTGGTGTTTTCAAAAATAAGCTAAAAATGTTGCTAGCAAAATACTTGGTAATCTCTTCCATATTTGTAAATGAAGCCACAGGAAAAATATCATTCCCTTTCATGAGATCTTGTTCCCCTTCCCACTTTCAATTAAGAATTCTGGTTTAGTGCAAAAGACATTTCAACCTGTCCGCTTGCTCCTCTGCAGACAGAAACGGAGTTGCTACCTCCTATAAGGGATTCAAGATATTGAATACTTCTCATACCTAGGATTAATCAAATAGCTCCTAAGGTTCAGGATGTTTTCAATGCAATTTGAAATATAAATGCTACAGTAGAGAGGAAGAAATTCCATCTAACAAACCCAAATTTTTCAAGATCAATCTTTATTCTCATCAATGCATTTGGGTTGGTTCCTAGAGGGAATAAAAAAAATCTGCAGTTTTAGTTACTCAGAAATTTCAAATTAACACATAAAATCTTCTTATGCTTCCTCATGATGCCAGCCTCAGCTCTGACACAACAGGTTTTTCGTAGCAGTTTCCCTTTGGATTTCTTTAATCTAGACATGGAACTACACACGGTTTTGCCAGGAACCGTAAATTATATAGGTCTGCAAGCATTTTGTTTTAGTAACAGCATCACTAAAAGTGGAGTTCACTAAATAAGAACAGCAACTATATTTTCTTCTAGATAAAACTTTGCAATGGTAACATTTTTCAGTAAAACTAGAGAAAATAGTTCAACTCCAAATGAAGGCCTCTTCCCTAACATCCCAAGACATCTAACCACACAGAGTATGGCATTGCACAAACCTTTTTATTCAGCACAATCTACTTATTCTGTAATATAAAGAAGAATTTATGCTGTTAAGGCGAATTTAAATGGGTATTTTATAGCAGAAGGAGAAGCTTGGAGCTCTCTAGTGGATTAACAAAAAGATGCAGTATTCTCCACTAACACTTCTGGCACGCTCAAGTCTGTCGCAGAAACGTAAGTGGTGTTGGAAAAAAAGCAGTATTCTCTTCTATGTCAGATTTCTTAATTATTTTGAAAATTACTGTGTCCTAGTTCCAGCCAGCTCAGGGTTAATTTTTGCAGTAGCTAATTGGTGGTTACTGCTCCTAAACCACAATACTCTAAAATACTTTATTTCTCTTCTAATTACTTCAGAATTCCATCTTAACTACATCTTTCCCACAAAAACTAATTCTCTGTCATTTCTGGACTGCTGATGAATGAAAAATCTCTCAGTCTGACACTAATTCAGGCTTGGACAATCATCCACCATATGAAGCTAAACAAGGGAAACTAACACATTCTGCACCCGGGATGGGGCAACACTGGAAGTACAGACAGACTGGGGAACGAGAGGCTGGAAAGCAGCACTGTGGAAAGGGCCCTGGGGGTTCTGGTTGATGGCAAGTCCAGTGTGAGTCAGCAGTGCCCTGGCAGCCAGGAGGGCCAACTGGGGCCCTGTGTCCTGGGGGGAAAGGACACAGGGACAGCGTCACCAGTTGGCCAAGAGATCGGATTGTCCTGCTCTGCTCTACACTGGCATGGCCTCACCGTGAATATTGTGCAGTTTTGGGTGCCACAATATAAGAAAGGCATTAAACTATTAGAGAGTGTCCAGAGGAGGGCAGTGAAAATGGTGAAGGGCCTTGAGGGGAAGCCTGGTGAGGAGTGCCTCAGGTCACTTGTTTTATTCAGTCTGGAGAGGATGAGACTGAGGGGAGACCTCAATGCAGTCTGCAACTTCTTCATGAGGGGAAGAGGAGGGGCAAGCACTGATCTCTTCTTTTGGGTGACAGGACCCAAGGTAACGGACTGAAGATGTGTCAGGGGAGGCTTAGGTTGAATGTTAGAAAAAGTTTTTCCACCCAGAGGGTGGCTGGGCACTGGAACAGGCTCCCCAGGGAAGTGGCCACAGCACCAGGCCTAACAGAGGTCAGGAAGCATTTGGACAGTGCTCTCAGGCACATGGTGTTACTCCTGGGAATAGTGCTGTGGTGGACCAGGAGTAAGACTTGATGATCCTTATGGGTCCCTTCCAACTCAGCTTACTTGGTGATTCGGTGATTCTGTAAATCAGACTAAGAAAGGACGCGTACAATAAACACTGCAAACACAGCCTGAGCCTAGAAGAACAGTAAAGCATGTCCTTAACTGCATGTGACATGTTTTTGAGCACCTTCTACTGCTGTACAAATATTTGTCAGCCTGAATTTGAATGAGATCTTTCAAATCTTTCATAAGCAGAAGAGAAAAATGAAAGCTTCAGAATTTATTTGTTACTATTTCTCGGTTTTGTTAAGTTCTGCTGAGTGCTATTGTGGCAAGAAATACATCCTATGCTACACTCATACTGAGATGCAAAACTGAGACACTGACATGAAGTTAATATATTTTGCCACCAGTCAAAAGACAAAATAACCCCTATTGTCCTGTCAGGCTACAACTATACTTGTTTTGTACTTTGTACAGTGAAATTATATTATTTCACATATTTATTTTCTTCATCACATGGTAACAACATCACGTTTTATTTGTATAGTAACTGGGGAATACCACAGGTTACACGAAGGACACACTCATACTACATGTACCTTTTTTCAGCTTCACCTGTATTTTCTTCTTCAACATCGGGCACTCCATGTGCAAGCTTGAAATGTGAAGATATTTAAAAGTTATTTTCAGGTACAGTAAAGCACTACCAAACCTGTTATGCTTTAGTCTACAGACTTAAAACTGTTAGTGATCATTGCAAGGTGTGATAAGACAGTCTTAACTATAGAAACTGTAATTCGGTGTGCAGGATTGCCCTCACAACATCTTTGCTAATGGAAACACTACTTTTAGATTCTGTTCTTTAAAACAGTGACTGTAAATTGTAAAAAAAGGCAATGTGACTGTCTTTACTTCTCTTTCCTCCCATGATAATCTCAGCAATTTTTGGGCCCACTGCCCAATTTTAACTGTGTCTGACAGATGCGTGGAACACCACGTTATCCCATCAAGTTTAATGAAACTTAAAAACTGCATGAAGGATAAATTTAAGCCCTTTGATCAGCTCTACACAATCAAATTTAGTTAAAAAAGCCCCAATGATACGGAGAAAAAAAGACAGCACTAAACATATTTGGAGCAGAGAATCTGAAAAGACTAATACAGGATGATGCCATAGAAACCTGGCTTTGTTTCATTCATTACTCATGAAGTAACTTAGGACTTCATATTCTATCACAAATTTAATATAGCCAAAGAATTAGAGATGCATATGCTCTCACAGGATTTCCAAACTTTATTTTACCAGTTCCTGAACAGTTTTAGCATTTTCTACATGGTTAGTTTTTGCCCTTCTCACTGGATTACTAATTGGAAAAAAAAGCTAAATCTGAAAATCTCCCTGAATGATAGAGCATCTGCAATAAGTGTTCTGCCATTGCATTCCCCCTACAGCTGTGTACTGCTATTTTCTATCCACAAACAGAGCAGGTTTAGGTAGGGCTTTTGTGATTTGAGTTTGGGTTGGGTGAAATTATTTGTACATATTTTCTGCTGTCCAACACAGCACAGAAAAGCAAGCACTAGGACACTGATTTTATAAAGCCACAAGGCTATGAAACAACCCAGCTGGGACTGACCAGGTAATATTGCAACAAGTACCCCACCTTCAGCAAATCTTACAATTTGATAGACCCTTTTTGTCTCTCCAAAAGATCAGGAAACAAAATGGCACTGCTAACTTTGTGCATCACCCGTTAGCAGCCCCCATTCCATTTGCTGAAGGAAATGGTTCCCTACTTTTAAACGATTTTGAAAGAGAAACTGATTCTCTGCTGTTTGATTAACTTCCCAATTACTTACCAATTTTTAACCATGTGAATTTTAGAGTTTAACTTATCTAGTTAAAACCACTAGCCACTCCTGAAGTAGTGGAAAATAGTAAATGCTATCAGCAACTATGTATGAGTGGCAGAGAGATGTAAATTCCAATTCATTATCAATGAATCAAATAGTAGAAAACTGCAGCAAATCTTAAAAGACCTAGACTTATTATCTAGAGGAGAGAAGACAGAGAAAGGTCAGATGAAGTCAGTGAGCATGAAAATGGTTTCCTCTGAACAGCTAGAAATCTGTATGTTAAAGGCCCTTTTGCCCAAGTAACGAAGCCTAGAATGATTTCTCTTTGATGCATGATGGCTGTGCAGCTCCCCAGCTTTCTAACACTGCCCCATCCTTCTAATACTGAGAGGCATTTAACAGCAACATTTAAAACTAGATATGTTATGTAAAATGTTGTACATGCCAAGCAATACTCACAGGTGTACACTGGAACAGTAATTTTCATTGGGAATACAGCTTTACTGCAACAACTGGTAAAACAATATCCTGTTTCACTTCAAATTTGAAGCTTAATTGTTGGTGAAAATTAAAAAAAATCAAGTTCTATCCA
Organism: Phylloscopus trochilus trochilus; assembly: GCA_016584745.2. Lineage (NCBI taxonomy): Eukaryota > Metazoa > Chordata > Aves > Passeriformes > Phylloscopidae > Phylloscopus > Phylloscopus trochilus. The sequence continues at coordinate 41,917,142 of WQNJ02000546.1, forward strand.
GCAAAAACTACATTGCCAATACAAAGTAATGTATGAAATGCTAATATTCTTTTTATTACAGGAAATTTAAAATGTTGTTGATAAAACAGCATTAATAATTAAAACTATCCAATTATGTGGGCTGTAATTTCTAAAACTATTTAAGGAGAGAAAGCGCAATTTCTCAGTACCTTTTCATCCAGGTCCAAACTCGTCAAAAGTTCATCTAGTTTGTCCTGTTGTGTATCTTTAAGAAAGTCCTCACCAACATCTCCTGAAGGACTGCTTCCTCTGGAGGAGTTGTGGGTTTTCACATCTTCAGCTGAAAATGTATTAACACATTGCTTTATGTGTTTCCCATGCTACAAGACAACAAAGCTTTTATTTCCTAAATAGTACAAAGGCTTGGAACTAATGACATTTAGGAACTCCTAGGACTTCCTAAATGTGAAATTTAGATGGAAAAATATTTCATGCTTAAGGCAGGAACCATTTCAAATAAATATTAGGCTGAATCTGCAATTAAAATTCTATCCAGGCTTTATGTTCTTTAATGGTCCCCATAGAACAGTACAACAGGTTTACTTATAGAACATTGAATTAGTATTTTAGAAATAAATTCAGCTAAGCTTTTTTATTAAAACACAGCCAAAGATATGTGTGGTAATTTGCTAAGCAAAAATACTTAAGTCTTTGTTAGAAAAGGGTGTAAGTTAATCACACTGACATAATGCAACCCTGAACTAAATACAGAGAGCTCTGAGAAACTCCAAATTCCTGTAATACAGTAAGAATTCAGTGTCAGGAAATTTCAGCACCTTTTGCAGATGCCACAGGAAATGAACAACACACCTGGCTGCAACTTTCTGAAATGGCTGTTTATGTACAACAGAAGAGCTCTGCATAGAAAAGAAATTCATACTGGATCACACGAATGACTCTCAACTCCACTGTGTTGACCAGACACAGGAAGAAGAATCAGATCAGTATTGGAAAGGCTTTTCTCTTATAGTCACTGGTCTCTACGATCACCAAGTACAAGACACATCTGGCTGAAGGCAACACACACAAAGGTGGACTGATGTCATCCAGAATGTTTTATCTGCAGTACCTTTTCCCCTTCTTAAATGGTGAAGCCACTAAGGCAAGGAGCCATGACCTCACTAAGTAACTCAAGACAGCAAAGCAGTAACATGAATTTCTAAATAAATACATAAATAGTCAGTAATTAGCAAAACCAGGCACCTTTCTTTTGTTCTGTGCATGTCTTTTTTAAAAGTCATGTATGAAAATTAAGTTACTGTGTGCATATTTATCTAAAATTACGATGAGATCCCGCTTCTCAGATCTGGGAAGAAGGACTTTAGGGCCCACAAAAAGAACCAAAGACTTTCAGCCTCAAACTTTGCTAGAATATGAAGTAAAACAAGAAAGAAGACGTAGAAGTTATTGAATAGTACAAAAATTGTTGCTAAGTTTGGCTTAAATCTCCTCAATACTGCAGATTCCATGGCACAGGCCCCAGCCTATTTACATACCCAGAGGCCTAACTGTGCACTTCCTCTTGACTCCTCCTCAGGGAACTTGGGTCTATTTCTCGGTATCTGAGCTCTTAAAACCTCATTACCTTTTATTTTGCCTTCTAATACCTGAAGCCTGAAATTTTCTCTTCTCGTAATAGTCTCTAGTCACTCCTTTCAGAGGCAAAATGACTCTTTCCCCATGAACATAGCACATTCATGTGGAAAACCAGTACAAGAGGTACTGTCACAGACACCTTTCAAGCCTGAAGGAAAATCAACATGTAATGTCAAAATGTTAGATTAACAAGCTGACAAACTGATATCAGAAGGGAAACACCATGAACCTTCAAAAGCACTCTCAGCACTCTGTGTGTACACCACTGTCACTAAGGGGCTTCTGTTCAAAGTCAAAATCCTGTACCTCCAACCTCTCTAGTAGAAACTTCTACATTAGGTATACCTTGCACAGTAGGTTTGATGTGCAAGCTGTAGAAAACAAAACAAATCACATTCACATGCTGCCTAGATGGACTGTTCTGCTTTAAATAAGAAGAAAAGCCCCACAAAATCAGAAGTAACCTTTTTTAAAGATACTTTAAAAACAAAACTGTGTCTCAGTGGAATGGGCATAGCATCCACAAAAAAAAAAAGAAAACGGACAACCTGGAAATAAACCTGATTACCAAATTCTGTGTGCTGATGAACACAAGAGAAAAAGCACCTCTAACTCTGACCTAAACTCCAAAGCAGTATCACAGGACTCAGCATCTTACTGTGATCTCAACAACTAACACAATTCTTTGCCTAAAATCATCAGAGAAATGTAAAAAAATAGTCAAACCAAAACCAAACAAAAAAACCCCACTCCAACCCACCAGTACTACCAACAGACAAGTGCTACAGAGAAGTACTCTGTTCCCTGTATGACTCAGGCCTGTGCCATTTTGGAAGATGTTGGCTCCATATGCATTAGGAAACAAATTGCTGTTACAATAAAAAGATAATATCAAACCAGACAAGTTCCCTTTTTTTTTTTTTTTCTTTTTTTTTCCCTTTCTTTTTGTGGAAAGTAGAAAGCCTTGGTTTTGCCACAAAACATCTTTTTGGTTTTTTTTTTCTTCTTTTGATGATATACCAAAAATTTCCTGAGACCCTTACCTTTTAACATCAAATTACAAGAATTTTCAGTATCACTTGACATTCCAGATTCTTGCATGCATCTGTTTAGAACAAAAACTGTATTTAAGATTTCCATCTTGCATAAAAGCAAAAATAATATATCAGTTACATAAAATCAAAAGTTCTCAGAGATACTTTTAACCATGGACAGAATCCTTACATCCAACACACTGTTTTAAGACTCTTTTTAGCTTTCTCTTTTGCCTTTATTATGTTCACCCCTTCAGGTATATACCTAAACATGTTAGTAAAATCAAGACATTTCAAAACCCAAAATTTTCAGCAAAGCTCATGATCTCATTTAATCTTTGCCTAAAATACTGGGAAGGGAATTTTTCTCTATATAGCAAAACAAGAAAATACTGTGCTAATGAACCAATTCATCCGTTTCTAAAAAATGTGATTTATAGTCATTTTATATTCAAGATTATTTGCATAACAATAAATCTCAAAGAGAATAACAAAAACAACCATTCATAGGAAGATGAAATTTCTATCTAAACCTTTTTTTTGGAAAATGCAAAAATCAATCTTAAAACTTTTTCACTGAACACAAGTATTAAAGCTTAAGAGAGAAAACAGACTAAACAATAGATGAGTTCATCCACTCCACGATGAGCTACTATCTCATTTACTAAAGCTAGTTTCTACCTTAAATTTCTTTTCCTCCTCCTGTGACTTTTATTATCATCTCAAAACCCAGTAAAACATTAACACCTAATGATTTACACCAGGAACTTGCTGAATGAAGATGCAGGATCATAAACCTCTACAACACCTTAGCCAAATCACACACCTGAAAAATATTCACATGTCTGGGGATAGGAGAAAAAGAGGGAAGGAGAACAGCAGAATGGAATACTACTGTAGAGACAACAATTTACTCTTACAGATTCAGGAGAAGAATAGGCTACACCCAAAAAGTAAAAACATTTCTAGGTATTATACCGCTTTTTTTTTTTTTTTTAACAATACTGCCTTCAAAGGGTATCTGGTATCTCCAGTCAGGTCAGATTATTAACTATCCTTGTTCTATTCTCATACTTAATTTAAACAAGCCCTTTAGGACTACCCTGTCCTGCAATTAAGAGTTTATCCCAGCTCTTATGAAGGACAAATTCATTTATCTGCATTCAGAATACTGTCATAGCTCAATCAAACTTAAGACACTCAAAACCAAATAAATACTTCTAACACAATTAGTGAAATTCTCTAAGGAAGCCTAACCACTACAACCAAAGTATATGGACATGAGATGAAAGTACTTAGGAATAGTGAGATAAAAAAAGAATGACATGCATACCTAAAAGTACTCTCTACTGAGTATGTCTTTTCTGAGGTAACGGGAAACTCAGGCTTAATATACTCCTTGGTGTCTTTAATGCAGTGTGCAGAGGACGCTTCCACTGGACAATTTTCACAGTGTGCAGGTGCAAATTCCTCTTCATTACTGGTTCCAAAAAGGTCAGGGTCATCCTGAATCACATCAATGACAAGAACATCTTGGTTGTAAGCTTCAAGGATATCTGGTACATTTTGACTTTTGTGTTGTGAAGAATTCCCTCTTGGTTTTCCATCACCATTTATTTCTGATCCAACAATGTGATTGACCGCATTCCAAGAATGATCAGGAAAACCAGATTTCAGCACACATTCAGTACCATAGAAATCAGGCAGAGATGGCTCTGGTTGTCCATCAAGAAGATGTGGACATGCAGAAAAACTGTCAGGGAGCACAGACATCTTATCAGAGATGTTTACAGAGCCCTTGTGCTGGAAGTCCTTACTGTCAATCTCATCTGCTTTTTTCTGTATGGAAGTTGGAGATGTAGTGTCACTCATGACAGGAAGAGGACACTGCTCAGATTTTACCAAGATAGTCTCTTCACCTGTCTTCCACTTTCCTGGACTAGTGCTTTCAAGAAGCTCTAGTGGACTACAAGTTTTGCTTTCAAATGAATTGACAGATTCCATTTTCTTGGATTCAGGTTTGTTTCTGCATAAAGGAATTTTGAATTTTGTCAGGTTTCCAGAGGTTAATGGTTTAATTAAGTTTAAATCAGAAAATGTCTGATTCACTACTGATACTTTAGAGCCGAAGTTTATACTGTTGGTGTTACTTGCAGAAGTACCATCCTGGACTGTCCCAGGCAGATTTCTGTTTGTCACTTTTCCTTCATTTTTATCCTTCTGTTTTGTTGTACCATTCTGGACTATCACAGACAGGTTTCTGTTTGTTATCTCTCCTTCATTTTTATCCTTTTGTTTTGTTGTGTCATTCTGTACTGTTACAGACAGGTTCCTGTTTGTCACAACTCCTTCATTTTTATCCTTTTGTTTTATTGTACCATTGTGGACTGTCACAGACGGGATTCTTTCTGTTACATCTCCTTCATGTTCATCTTTCTGTTTTGCTGTAAAATTCAAGGTAGCTTTAACTTCTTGCATGTCACCATGGTTAAAAGCCAGGGCACTTCTATCTGTATTAACTGGTGATTTCCCACTTTCATTGCTCATTGTCAAAGTGTTATAAATATCCACAGAAGAGGATTCCATTGTTTCAAGTGAAGCCTGACAGTCAATATTTGGATCAATCTTTTTATGTGTAATTTCTTTTGTAATTTCTGCCAATGATGTATACAAATCCAGCTGTCTCACATTCTCAGTCACTGCACTATGTCCTACAGCTTTAACACTGCTTTTATGAGACGAATCCTCAAAAGCAACCTTTAAAAGTCTTTTTCCTTCTGAGATGGACCTACTATTTTTAAAAAACCATTCAGAAGTCCTGGCACAGGATTCAACAGGCCAAACTTTTTTACCAGTCATGGGTATTGTTCTTTGACAGGTAAACCGCTGCAATTTCTTGCTATCTTTGTTCAAATTTCCTCCTGTCTTGCTTTTGTGATGATCAGAAACATCACGGATCTCAGCTAACACTCTCAGGCTACCTGAGGCAGCTGCATAATGTGCCACACTGCTTGAATTTTCTTCTTTTACAGAGAGCTCAGATGTCTTCTTAAAGCCAGTTTCAAATGCAAGTAATTTGGTACTGTTCTTTCTCCAGGCTGATACAGTTTGTACTTCATATTTTTCTGTATCAATATCTGATGTACAATCACATGAAGCTGAGAGAGTATGATTTAGTCCTGAAACTGCAAACGAGCTTGACATGGCAACTGCTGTCTCTGTTTGTAACTCACACTTCTTGCATTTACTAGCCATGTCTGCAGATTTCTCTGTGGTTTTCATCTTTTTTCTAGGCTTTCTATCAATATTCCACTTTTTTCCCCTTAAACACTTACTGCTTTCACTCAAGCAGCATGAAACACAGCCTTCATTTTCATTCTTTTCTTTATTAGACGACAAAGCACTTTTTATGAGTGATCTCTCATTTTGCATTCTACTAGTGCTGCAAATTCTATCATTCGGGTCTCCAGTACCATGGGCTACATGGAAGAATCCATTTAATTTGTAACTGCCGGTAGTTCCATCAGCCGAAGGCTTCACTAATGTGTTGATGTAACTACAGTCCTCTAACATCACAAATGGATTCTTTTGGGCTGCACAAAGCAAGCCACTACACTGGTGTCGGACATCACTGCGATGTTCAGCATCGCATTTTGCAGATGTATTCATCACTTTTTCAGCTGCAGTCACACTTAAACTTTGCAAGTGCTCGATTTGACCAGATCTGTGTTGCCTTTTTCTACACTGCACACCAGGCTCTTTTGTTACAGCATGGCACAGAAAGCTCTTGTTTTCAGTGTCACCTGAAGTAGAAACCATAGAAGATCTAGAATAGTGAGATTCCCTTTCCTTAGAAACTTCTGCCCTGTTTCGCTTTGTCTTAACCTTCTTCATAGCCTGTGAAGTACCAGAGTCTTGCTCAATTGCTTTCAATTGTTCCTCTGCTGATTAAAAAAAGAAGTGTCATTAAAGAAAGCTCTAAGAGGAAAAGACTACCTTATTTTATGAAGAGAACAAAAAACTCCAAACATGCAAGGCTGCTAAAGAACATGACACTGCATAAGGCTAAAATATTTCTGTGAAGTTTTATGATTTATTTTTTTTTTTAATAAACACCATTGGGACACTTAGAGTAAAAAGGATGTATTATCTTCAGAAACAAATGCAAAGAGGAACAGAACCTTACAGTGTCATAAGGACATTGGAAGTTCTGTATTTGTTGTGCATTCCACATGGGTGGAAAACAAATTAGGGCAAATCTGGCAAGAAAATGCGGATACCATCTCCATGTTCAGCTCCTCTTGTTTACACAGCAGATTCTCTGTAGTAGGAACGCTTATTCATAAGAATATCTTTCAGAGACACAGTAAAAGCAAATGTATCAGATTGACCAAGAAGATCCAGAAAAAATAAGGACTTGCATTTTTAGAGACTACTACTTTTTATTTGAAAGCAAATACAAATTATGTAAAAAACTGTGCATCTGAAAATTTAGACTAGAGAAAGGACTCGAGAGCATACTAGTATAATGTTGGCTTTTTAGACCTTCATTTTCAAGGTAAAACACAACGTTAATACCTCGGTTTTTCAGAACACGGTTTTTACATAAAATATTAATAATCTACGGTAAGTATTTGTCATTTAAGTGTATCCACTTAAAAAGTAAAAATAATGTTTTTAGACAATCATCCTTAAGACTTCTCTTTCAGAATTGTTCCCATTTGACTCAACATTCTCTTAAAACATCAAAACACAATCATTGCTTCTATGTCTTCTGGGATTTTATAGAAAATAGCACTAAAAAGTTCTGAGAGCAAAACCCCAGCATCCTATAAAGGCAGACACCAAAACAAGACAGCATTATACATAATCAGAAATAAACAGATAATAGATGAATAAAGAATTGACTGTCTTTTATTCTGGCACTGCTGAAATTACTGCCCCCTTTCTTGCTTGTGGCTGACCACCTCTGCAGAAGTGGGGAATGCTTTTGAGGGAAACACACTTCCTACCACAGGCTTGCCTGTTTCTGTCCATACCCTCTCTCTACCCCCTTGAAAGGCTAACTGGTCTCCTCTCCTTGGTGTTGAATGGGCTGCTTTTCTCCTTCAAGGAAAGCCTTTCCTCTTTCTGAAAATCTGTCTCCTTTTAAGATTGTTGGTGTTCACAGTATTGGGAAGCACACCCCAGCTTTTCTCAAGCTAAGTCAGCAGCCAGTTTTTAAAGGGGTCTTACTGCAGGACCAATTTGGGAGCCCAAATTCTGTACCTCTACTTCTACAATGGAGCTCTACCAGTGCTTACCACTTTCCCCTGGGCTGTCTGGTCCTTTCTGAGGGCTTGAGCTCTGCTGCTCTTCTTTCATGCAATGCTTCTGAGTCTTTCTTCTGGTTGTTGGTTGCTCTTGTCCACTCAGATCCTGCAGCTGCTGTGACAGCAATGCATTTCTGTTCCTCATACTCAGAGCTCCTTTCCTGGACTCTGGACACTGTGTGTGCTGTTCTAGCAAGGCAGAACTACCCCTCTCTCTGGGACCATGTACTTTTGGTTTCACCACCGATCCCCTGCCTTTCTTGCCCAAGCACCTCCTTTCTTTTTCCTGTGTCCCTAGTGTTCTTGATCCAACTAATGGACACCCATTCAACTTCTCTGGTATATCAGCCTCTTCCTGAGGCTGAAGCATGGATTCCTGAGCACCCAAATTATTCCTAAAATCTGGGATTTGCATATTCTGTGTCATTATGGAATCAATGCATTTCACTTCAGCACTCCATGTGACCTTTTTGGGTTGAAGACCTTCTGGTTCTGGAAAACAGGATATTCCATGTCTCTCTGTGCTCTCAATTTCCCCCTTCAAGGATGGGACTTGTAATTTTATTTCCATACAGGAATGCTTGCCTTCTTTTCCTGAGCTCCTTGAACCCTTGTGGAAACCTGAGAAGTTCAGGCCTTCTGAGCAATGTTCATTCCTTTCAATCCCTGCTGAGAACTTATTCTGCAAAGTAGTTCCTGAGAGAAACAGCTGTTGACTTTGACCTGTCCCTCTTAGAGTCTCTTCCCAGCACACTGCTGCAGCCGCAGCCGCTGCTTGCCAATCTTCACACTCACCTGTGTCTGAAACTGGTGAAACTACACCCTTGTTTTTTCTGGGAGACTTCCTGTGTTGGATTCCCTTGGTTTTTATACCTGAGATTTTCTGTCTGTTCTCACCTTGCTCTTTCTGCACGGGCACAGGAAGAGCAAAACACTTAAAAGAAGAGCCAGAGAGCCTGGCAGGTTGTGAAAAGGAAGGTAAGGGCTGCTCAAGCTTCCTCTTTGGTGCCAGGCGAGGATTCTTGACTACCAGCTTTCCCCCTGACTCACACTCTGCCCCGGAAGAGCCGGGGCTGCCGACCTCTGGGTCAACCTCCTTCACCTCGCTGGCTCTCACCACCTTCCCTGACCTCAACTGCGGCATCTCGGTGGCGCAGCGACAGCAGCAGAGCCCACAAAACCCACTCGCCAGAGCACCTTTCGCTGCAACCTCGCTAGCCCCGCAGCCACGATGGGTGCAGGCCCGACCTGGAGCAGGGGACAACCCCTCGCAGGCTGCCGCCTCAGGGGACACCCGGGGGAGCCCAGATCGACAGAAAGGGAGCCCAGGTCGCCCAGGGAAAAAATACGGCCACTGACAAGCCCTTCCTGACACCCCTGCACACACACCCGGAGCAAGCTCTCACAGAGCAGGGCGGCGAAGGACGCAACCCCGCACCCCTCCAGACTCAAGAAGGCCGCTGCCTGCAGCCTCCCGCGCCACTTGCCCGCCCTCTCTCCTTTACTCTCTGCCCTCGTCTACCGATCCGTCCCTCGACGCCTCGTCCAAGCGCCGCCTGCCCGCCCAAAGAGCCGAGCAGCCGCCGCGCCGGCGGGCGACGATAGAGCAGCGGCGTGAGGGCGGCTCCGCGGCGCGGCGCGGCGGGGGCCGGCAGGAACAGCCGCCTGGGCCGGCAGGAACAGCCGCCTGGCTGCGCTCGCCCGCTCGCCGGCTCGGCGGTGCCGCCTGCGCGGTTAAACCCCAGCGCTGGGGCGGCGAGCGCGGCTCCTCCGGGCGGCCGTGGCCCGGTGTCAGAGGCCCCCGCGCAGGCGGGCGCGCCTCGGTCTGCCCTGCGCAGCCGTCGTGCTGCCCCCATGGTGCCCCAAGAGGCGTGCGGAGCTGCCCGGCCTCGCCACGGGCACAGCCACAGCCGCGGGCTCATGAGGCGCCCAAGGTACCGGGCTTCGGTGTGAACTGCCAGAGCCTGAGAGCAACTCGTCCCCAGCTCGGAGTCGCGTGGGCAAACACCCAGGCTCGCCCATTTCGTCAGGTGTTCCAAACCCTTCCTTCTAGCACAGCGCTTCAAAAGTTCGCCAACACGGAGCGGCCATGCACTTGTTTCACAGAACCACAGAATGGGTCAGGTTGGAAGGGACCACAGTGGGGTCACCTGGTCCAACCTCCCTGCTCAAGCAGGGCCATCCCCCAGAGCACCTGGCACAGGATGGTGTCCAGGCTGTTCTTGAGTATCTCCAGTGAGGGAGACTGCACAACCTCTCTGGGCAGCCTGTTCCAGTGCATGGTTATCTGCACAGTAAAGAAGTTTTTCCTTGCATTCCAGTGGAACTTCTTGTACATCACTTTCTGGCTGTTGCTTCTTGTCCTATTGCTGGGCACCACCATGAGGAGCCTGGCTCCATTGGCATCCCCCCTTTAGATACTGGCAGACATGGATGAGGTCCCCTCTCAGTCATCTCTTCTGGAGGCTGAACAGGCCCAGCTCCCTCAGCCTTTCCTTGTCAGAGGGATGCTCCAGTTCCTTGATCAACTTTAAAACTCGCCACTGACCTGCTGAAAGAGCTCCATGTCTCTCTTGTGCCAAGGACATCAACTTTGTATTTCAAATAACACAGATTCTTAGGACTTGAATTAGGGGGAGAAAATCACTCAAATAGATTATGTAGTCAGAAAACAATCAAAGTTGGTGTTTGAGCCTTGAATGGGGTGATAGTTTCAACACAGGTGGAGAACACCAAAGCTTCAGGACCATCCACTCCATGATAATGTGAACATGTAGAAGTTAGCTTAAAAAAGCAATCTTGTACAAAGACTGAATCTAAGTGGCAGGTGTTACGACAATCCCAAATTATTAAACTTAATAAGGTGGAGCTCTAATGCAATAATGCCGTTAGCAAAATTGCACATGGTTGATAAATGACCGTGTCCTACAAGCAGTCTCTTTGTGTTTGCCTCAGGTGGTCTCTGAGAGATGAAATACCTTATTCAAATTCATTTCACTGTGGCGTAGTGCTTTCTGGTGTTCACATTTCATACATCCTAGTGTGAGATCCATGTAAAAAAAATAAGGCGCTTTATGTCACGACTTGCTAGAAGTGCAGTACTGTAAATGTAAAAGAATAGTTGGAAAGGTGTATTTTACTAATTTGCATTGGCTCACTATATGACTTCAGCCCACGTAGCTCACTTTATCTCTGTTTCTCCATCCAGAGGTAGAGATAATACATTTCAGTTCAAATAAAGACAGAGAACATGGGATTTTTGCTAAAATCTCTCCATAGATGAAGAAAGAACAACAGGGAGGCTGGAAAACTGTTAACTGTCATTTTCTTATAGTTTTTTTAGATTGCATATGCATGCTTAAGTACAAAAAGTCAGCAAATGGCTAACTAAAGCTAATGAAAGCAGAAAATACAGATTTCTTAGGCAGTTTCTCCTGTGGCTCAGTATTGTGCTTCTGGTCCTTGGGACAGAGAGGACCCCAAAAAAGGGAGTTAACTGTACAGTATGTATGGTCAGTGTTCTGCAAGGCTGGTATTACATAAAACATTCAGCTCTGGTGAAATTTAACCATTTAACCTTTCAGTTCAAACCTTCCTTAGTGTGTAACAGAGTCTTTTAAGATTTATAGCAAGATGAAGGAGAAGATATGCTGAAAAGCAGTAGTATAGGCAATCTGGAAAAACGACATATGAATTATCTTACTGCTAACTCTAATTTTCATGATTTTAGTATTTAGTCAGTTATTTGCAATGATGAAAACTCTCCTCAGACCAGATTTTTATAAAATGAATAAAAATCTACTTGAAATGAATACTAATTAAAGGCATTTTTCATTAAAGTACTTGGAAAAAAAACCACTAGAGCTTCAGAAAGGAGGTTTTGAAGCAGCTGTGGATTATGTTAAAAAACAGACTGCATTCAGTTTACAATACTGCTAAAAAGAGGTAGTATAAACATTGTCTTGCAAAGTGGATCAATTTAACCATCTTTTAAAAATACTTGAAAGATAAGAGAATTTTAATATATAGGCATATTTAAAGAAATCCTGTGTCAAATGTTTATTAAAACTGTAGGTTATTAAAGTGGAAAAAACTTTTAAAAATCATATAAACAGCTTAAGGATGAAAAATTACTTATTTTCGCATTCAAGCAACATTTGAATTAGTAATACTGCAAGGAAGTGTTTAAACTTTATTTTAAAATTATATCTTGTTTTGAAACAAAGATAAATGCTTGTTCTTCTTGAGTTTTATATTTCTTGCTTATTCTTCTTGAGTGTTATCTATCTCAATGCCATATCTAAATTTTAGAACTAATTCAACTTTTGCTGATCCATTGCTTTGTTTCACTGATTTCTTGTTCGTTCCAGACACTTCAAGACAGTAATAGAAAGATGTGGTACCAGGTGTCTGAAAGTAAAAAGGGAATTGTGGTACCCAAAATATTTTTCCCTCAGAATTACCAGTATACTTAGAGATGACTGGCAATTTTCAAGCAGGAAAAAGGAACTTGTGTGACTACATTTATGTAAAGTCCATAATTTTTTTTCCCTCAGAGGAGTGTGTGCACTTTATCTCCCCAACTGATGTAATTTACATTGCTGCTGTGGAGAAATTGTGGCTGCAGATCTAACAATGATACATTTGAGCAATCTTCCAAAAGTTTTTTGAAAGATTGAAATTTATAAACACATAATCCAGCTACATGGGTGAGCAAATCATATATATTTTTATTGGGCTGTATTTTAGACTTTGCTAATATACTCACCTAGCAACAGGAATTAAGCTGTCTTTTTTTTTTAGCCAGGGAACTGGAAAGAATTAACTTGAAAATGAAGTCTTTTTTTAGTGAAGCAATGTGAAAAATGTCCCCTTGGACTACTTCTTTTTACACTGCTTTCATCTTTATGCTTGGCTGAGGGATAGATTTGTAATCTGTAGCAAACCATGGTGAAAAGAGTTTGGTGGTGCTGTGATAACTGAGACTGAGCTCCGAAGAGTATGTCTAGTCTGTTACATTCTTAAAACACACCAAATTAAGCCCTTAAGTGATACGACTAAAAAGAAAACAGAAAAGAATTTCAGTCCAGTATGTCTAAGAAACTTTCCTTTTATAATCCCAAGGATTCATTAACAGTTCTGAGCTATTGGTTTTGCAAAGTTAGAACCCAAAGACAATGAATATTGATTTTAAAGTAACTTCTTTGTCCCCTGCTTTCTGTTCAAATATGTGGGTGCTTTGGAAATAGGTGTCTTGCTAATCTGTTGAAGTAAGAAGTTGGTTTTTGTCTCAAGCCATTCATGTATATCCCTCTAAAATTGCTTTTGCTTTTCCCTTCCAGGCTCTTGAATCAGGAGCCACCTTTGACATGGCATCTAATGAGAATGCTGCTAACTGCCCTTGTATTGGGCTTGAGGTACAATGCTCGTGGTCAGCTCATGTCCTTGGCAGCTCCCCTGTGTAGGTGTTGACCCAGTTCATACTGACAGCAGTTTCCTTGTCTGCCCTGACACTGTGAACTCTGTTAGACAAGGGCCACTGGGGTGGTGAGAGCAAAGATACCTCGGTGAAAATAGGTGATCTGTATTGTGAAACTGCTGAGTGATTGCACTACATGGCAGACTAGGTGAATCCAGTGAGTAGCTGGATACCTCAGCCTTTATTTTTGTGTCTTTTTGTTACAGAGCTGTACAGGGCAGATTAAAGTAACTTCATTTTCTACCAGTTTTAAATGAGTCATTGGAGGAAAAAGGACAGCTGCTATATTTTGTAATGAACCATCTGGCATTTCTTGGTAGATCCTCTGATTCCTAATTTGCTACTAAATTGTGACAACATGAAAATCAAAATTATTGATTGTATGGAATCAGTGTTTCCCTCTGGCAGTTCTGTTTCTGTCAAAGGATAGTCATAGGAGGGATAAGGACCTTTCACACTGGGTTTTGCAAGCCTTAAATTCATCTGTGTAATGTGCCTCTTTTTTTTGTAATTATGCTGCTTGACATTTATTCTGGAAGACTGACTTTCCAGATGATCATATCTAATCTGAACCTTACAGAAGGTGGCACTCATCAGTTTTAAGGTTCCACAAGGGAACTCCCATGTCAGGTTTGTATTCTGTTTTACTCTCTTTCATTCATCTGTCTTTAGAAGTTTAAGAATAAACTAGCTAGCTATCTAGAATTAGAAGTTTAAAAAATACACAAGCAATAGAGGATTAACTAGTCAAGTAGAGAACAACTACTTGTCATTCAGTCTTGATTTATTTTAAAATTGTCTAAATAAAACATATCTTTGCTTTCACATAGATAATACATACCATGTACTACCACTAAGTCTGCCTTTAGAATCAACACCTTCTAGAGGCTGGATGAAAAAATGGGAGTGAGGGGGAAAGCATCTGCATACCAGCAAGTATATGACACCTCCATCTTGCTGCCACAAAAAGATTATAAAATGTGATTTCTAGATGAGAAAGTTAAGAAAGAAAAAGAGGAAATAAAAGTTGAGTAAATCAAGCTAGAAAAGACATAGGATTAGAAATGGTAGTTGTGCAGTAAGGTATAGATAGAATGCAGTGAACCAGTAGATAATCAGGGAAAATAGTGCTAGACACAACACAGATGAAAAAAAACCCCAAATGGCTTCAGAAAATCACTCTTAAAAAACAGAAAGAGGTGGTGAAGACTAAACACAGTAATATAAAACTTTCCTGTGGTTTAGACTGACTAAAGAAACAGTGGGGGATCGTCTTTAGCAGTGCTCCTAGGAAAAGTAAAGAGAGCCTGAACTTTGAACAGTGACAGTGATCAATCGCAAACTGGGACCCCAATCTGAGACCTAATTCATCTTGCTGTTAGGCATTGAAAGTGACTGGCTCCTACATTCAATTTCTTGTGCCATGGTCATCCGTTAAAGCCTTACATCTTTGTCTGCTTAGTAGTGTGGAGGTGGCTGACATACTGAGTGTGAAGGCTCAGAACAACCTGCTGTGTCTTTTCTTCCTTGGGTGATTCATCCATAAGCATCAGGTCACTCCACATCCCCCAGTAGCTTACATAGTTTGTATATGTAGTTTTGAACCTGAGGTGTGTATTTGCAGTTACTCTGTGTTTTTAGAGCTGCAGATCTAGGAAATGTCTGTACTTACATATTTATAATTTTTTTGAGGCAGTATTACTCTCTAGCAATGAAGGTACCTTCTACAGTTGATGAAACCATGCTGACTGTTGTGCAGTGCACTAATTTTATAGCTTCTCTTAACCAAAGCAGCATGCAAACATTTTGGAGTAGATACTGACTTTACCATTGAACATTTTCCCACTGACATATCCAGGGTAATCTATGAGAGGAGTTGCATGAAAACTGACATTATTGGTTCACATATACAGGAGTGCAACAGCTTGCTGTGTAGGAAAGAGCTGAGTAGATCAGAGATTTACTTACATTTGCATTCATCTGCTTACTTCTTCACATGTCATTAATTATGCCGTTTGAAAACAACAGAAAATGATCTTCAGGTAAACCAGGCACATACTAGGTGCTGTAGTGAGGGTTGGAGGTAAATTTTTTTGTTGCTAGGTCAAACCAAGGCACCCATTCAGCATGGAGTCTCATCCAGCATAAATTATTTGCTTAATATTGACATCACTTGCATATCTTCATACTTTGGTGAGCTGAGTGGCTGGGTCATAACCTTTGAGTGGTATCTCAGCTATTTGCATTCTGTGTATGAGAAGACAGTTTAATTTAAAATCTAAATACTCCTTGCCTGTGTGTCCTACTGCTCAGCCAGCATTTGGGGACAGACAATTTCTTTTTCACCTCTTCACCTAGATAAATATTTTTCTAATCAACATGAGGATTGTTGATGTGTTTGTGATGGCCCAGGTTCCATGCTGTGCTAACTGCAAGACTGTCCTCTCTTTGGCTTGGCTGTCATTCAGTGGGTCAGACTGAGCACGTAAGTAATTGTGGAAAGTGTCATTTCTGGAGTCATTGCCCTGCAAGCAACTACTCTGCTACTGTGGAGAGTTGATCAGAATATCTCCATGCTTGCTGGTGTAGACAAATATGTAATTACTGAAGAAATTAGATGTTTCACTGTTGTATGAGGAATTACTTGCTGGACTGCCTTTCAGCCTTGCCACTTTGTAGAGAAATTCCTTTGACACAACATAGAGAAAACATTCTCTAATAATATAACACATCAACTCCGAAACCCCATTATGAGGTTTCATTATGAAACATTATGAGACTTGACTCCAGTCAGCTGAGGACAATTGAATGAGCCATCTCAAGTGCTAGTCTCATGAAGATGTGAAGACTTTCTGAACAGACACTGTGCATGGATGGTTTAAAGACTTTAACTCATGATGATAATTAAAACTGTAGTTTCACATTCACAACATTTGGCATGTTGCTCAGGATGAAAATGGGGGTGCTTTGCATTAATCGTGGTGTGATGATCAGGTAGGAAATGAGTTCATGTATTCACACAGCACATGGTACAGAAACGAATAAGAGTAGGTCTTCTCTGATGTTACAGTATCTATGCAGAAGTACCTTCCTTGCACCTCAGGAGCCTTTCTTTCAAATGCTGTGATTTCTTTCACCTGTAAGAAGGCTGGCAATAAGCGATAATTCTCAATGAATAGCAATGTTGTTGTCACCGTCCAACACACAAGTCAGAACAGCAAGGCAGTCAATTTCCTTCTTGGCTGCAGCAATTGTGTTGCATTCACTCTTTGTGTGCCTGTTTATGGCAATCATTCCTTCCTGGTCTCTGAGTAAGTATTGGGGGATTTTGTCTAAATTTGACTGTCATGGGATAGAGACCAGAACTTTTAAGTTCTTGCATGTTGCAGGAAGATGGACATACACGTAGATGAGAAATCATCCATGAAAGACAGGCTCACCCTTTATTAAACACAAAGGAATTCACAGAAAAGAGAGATGTCAGATACCAGGTCTTGTCTTGTTGTATCCCTCTGGGGATGGTTTACCCCAAAAGGAGCCCCAAAGCTATAACTGTGGTGTGACTCTACCTTCCCCTGCTATCTCTGACCAATTGGCTCAGTGCCCTCCTATCTATCCTTGGACAGAGAGTCTACATAAACCCCTGTTCTTCCTTGTTCGTCCTCTTTGCCTCTTTTACCTCATTGGCTCTTTCTTTGCCTATGGAATCCCTTCAAGAATAAAGCCTTGGAACAATCCTAGGTAAGGAGCCTCTTTTGGGTCTCTTCCCCTTTCCTGTTATAATCCTAGCCCAAAGCCCTCCAGAATCTGAGCTAGCAGTCGGGGCATAGGAGGAGGGCGGCGGGCCAGGGATAAAATAACATTGTCTCACTGCTTACAGAGCTATGGATTATAAGATCTTGAACAGGGTTTCACGCAAGACTGGATGTCAGGGGGCATCTTGTTTGTGAGGGGAGAGAGCTTCCATAGGAGTTAAAATTGCTGGCAGAGCTTTATGACCAGAAGGCCCTAAATGCTGTTCCTGAGGGAATATCTTCCTAAAGTTGGGGCACACAAGCTGTAAACCACCATTAATGCCTCTGTGGAATAATATGTTTCCCTACATGGCACATCTGAACGTTTTTCAGGACTGTTCTTTGGTCCATGAGAATTTAAAGAAAAATAATTTATATAGGTAGTTTTTGTTGTGTAGTGAAATTTCAAATAAATGTAAACAATATATTTATTTGCATTAGAATGATGTAAGTTCCTTTTGTAAACATGCAAATAGGTATTCATCTTTACAGCTTATGTTTGAGTTTCCTACTCTGTTTTGAACTGTGAAAAAGCCAGGTATTTGTATTCATTTCGCACGCTCAACAGTCTGAAAAGAGACAACTGAAATCAGTCAGTTGCCTTATGTGGGCTAAGAATGATGCTGGCAGGGATTCAGGTGATCAGGGCTGGGTGAATGCTGAACTGAAACCTCTTCCTGTGCCGCAGGATACACTCAGTACCTTGTCTTTTCCCCATCCAGCAATAACATTTACACTTCATCTTCAGGTAGTGGTTTGTCACATAAATCTGCATGGTCTTCCTGGGGGCTGTTAGCTTGTTTTTCCTGTCTGCTGAGGAAATTAGTATGTATAGCCAAACACAATGAGTTATTTCCAATCAGGAATCTGTTTGGATGTTTTTAACTAACATCTTTTTTTTGGAGTAGTTACAGGCTTCTGTGAATACAATATGTTTCCTTGCTTTATAGTCTGTATTTATTGAAACAGAAAGGTGAATTAACAAATTGCTACAGCATTTACTTTTGCAGAGACCTGTTTTCTGATACCCTCATCCTCATCTTCTCTTTCTCTAAATTAATGTTTTCTGTGGAGTGAGATGGGAAAGTTACTGTAAACAGTTCAGGGGCTGCACCGAGCCCTTACATTCACTTTGGAATTTGTTGGTGCAGCTGAACCTACTGCACTGCCAAGAGGCTACACGTGGGGTTGTGCAGAGCTCCGTGATGGCTTTTCTTGGTCTTGTCCTTTTATGTGTGAGTAGATGCTAAAGGCACACCCCAATGTGAATGAGAACCGGTAATCAAGCAACAAAGCTCTCCATGCTATAACCTCACCTTCTCCATGTGTGAATGCTCAGCTTGGGTTTTGTGTCTGTTTTTCACTTTCAGAGTGACAGATAAACCTGCTTGAGCAGCGCTTGCTGGCCCCAGGAGCTGGAGTGTGTGCTCTGCCACCGCAGCCAGGCTTCACACATGTACAAACCTCTGCATTTTGGGAGAAGAAAAAGAAACAGGAGAAGCAGGAGACTATGGAAAGAGAAATCCTGGCATGCTCTGTGAGGAGGCTACCATTTCTTTCCCCTTGTCTACTTGCTGCTCCACCATGCATGAAGGCTTCAAGCCATATAATATGAATTAGTACATAGCCTATAAAAAGGCTATAGTATATTGCCTGTTTTTGCTATAAAAACCAGACTAAACCTGCATGCCTCATTAGTCAAATGGAGATACAGAGGTATCGTTCTGAAAAGGAAATATATACACTGCAATACCATTCACTGGGACTCACAACCTATACATTTTTATTATCCCCGTCCAGATAACCCTTCATGTCATCCTTTTGGGAGTCTTGCCACTTGAACTGTAGGCTTTGGGGTCAGGGACAATTATTTTGGGTCTTGTTGATTCTCAGAGTGAGGCATCAGCTGATGGAGTCTGCAAGTTACTGTGTCCTGTACATGTGAGATAACAGTGGTAACATTTGTAGGGCCAACTGAACAAAGAATTTTATTGTATATGGCCTTTAAATATTGACTAATTGATTTAGCACTTGAGAAATTTTTGGGGCTTGTGGATTTGTCTACTGAAACTGTAAATAGCTGCTGCGAGCAGTCTCCAGCTGGATTCAGAGAACACTGCTGGGTATGGTGACCTTCCCTCCTGTTCATTTTTGTTACTAAAAACAGTTGGAAAAAATAATTAATCATGACTGTCAGGACTGTGAATTTGGATAATTCCCATTATCCAAACTCTATTAATTCCTGTGTTAAAACGTTCCTTTGTGAAATGAAACTGTTTTATAAGAAGGAAACTAAACTATGTTAAGTTAAAATTCCAGAGGTTGTTACAGTTAGATATTTGTATAGATTTATACACTCAATTTTCCTGCTATTTTATGAAATCCTCATGACAGAAATTGTTTTCCAGAATCATAAAATGTTTTAGGAGAAATATAAGCTGTGGGTAGTAGATTGGATTTTTGAGGAATGAATGGCTGCCCTGCGTGCAAATTCAATCGTGGAGCAAATGACATGGTGGTGCAGTGAATTTGCAAAGCAGTGGCCAGGTAGTGATGAAAACCTAGTAATATTTTGACTCATTGATAGACAGGGAGCATTTATTTGAAAAAACATGGTGGATGACCCTTTCTTGATTGTTAATCTCTGACAACATTCTCAATGAATAAAAAGTAAATTCTCACTGAATTTACTTTTGCTTGTGTGAAAGTCTGAACACACAAGCAGACTTGTCTGTGCTAACTCAGTCCACGGGGTTACCAAAAGAAGTGGAAGAGTTTTTCAAACAAACTAGATGAATTGGCTCTCCTAAGTGCCTCTGGTCTTTAAATCTCTGATCTATTTTTCCACTTTACAGCATGCATAACTGGTTAGCTGATACTGAATAATGCCTACCATTCCAATATTCCTGGATGTCTTTCCTCTCCTTTACTCAATGTAAAGTTTATACCTTAAGATGATAGAATTTAGTTCAACTCACTCTAAGCTACATCATACTAAGGGATCTTTAGCTTTCAGAGGTTTTGTGTTACTTTTGAAGGAGATCCAAGAATTAAGTTTTGCCAACAATATCCCACCCCAAAACTGTGGAACCTCCAGGAGTATCATTCTGTATTTCCTTCTGTAAGCAAAAAGTTTGGACATTTTTCATTAATGTCTTTCTGTCTGTGTCTGTGCCACTCAACAGGATGTGATGAGGAGATCCCTGAGAAAGGACAAATTGAGGTATGTCCCACAACAGCAGCAGTATGGGGTTGCCTATACCCTTAACCAGCCCTTCTGAGGTTGCAGAAATTCTGTCCTGCAGTATCCTTTCAGGTTAAAAGTTTTTAAATTTCTGTTAAAGGTTCAGACTCCTCCAATGGATGCTTTTCTGAGAGAAAAAAAAATAAAAGCCTGCCAAAATTTTCCACCTGGCTCTTGTTGTTAATGTAGGGAGGACGCATGGTGTTTTTCATAGCTAATAAAGATGTTGATGTCCTACTTTATAATGAGGCTTAGTTTTGACTGGGAAATGTGACTGATTCTTCCACAGATTTAACACTGACATAATAACTCAGCAAGTATTATGCTCACTAGCTTAGATCTCTCCCCTAGCAGCACCTTTAGCTGAATTAACCCTTGCCTTTTCTGTCTCAGTTTTGAATGTCTGAAACCAGTCTCCTGGCAAGGTTTGAACGCCCAAAAGAATTGCTCAGTCCGTGGGGCCCTGCCTCTTTTTCCTGGCTTCATTTTGGCATCACTAACCTGTAACTGTATTGAAATGACTTCCTGAATAGGACCTTAAAATGCCAACTTTCTGTGTATCCTATTGCTTTCTGCAAAGTTCTCTGAGCTGCCGATTGCTCAAGTAATAGTCTGATTAGCATGTGGTGGTTAATCACTTCATATTTTCTGAAAAGAAGGGCAAAAAAGCAGGGGGGTGGAAATTTTCTCTCTGTGTGTTTTGTTTAGGACAGGTGGTGACAAACGCTGGTGCTGGAAGGATTTGTCCAAAGTGTCTGTGTTCCCAGCAGATGGTGCTGCGCTGGTGGCCATGAGCAAGGATGTGTCCAGGACTGACAGCTCCTCATTCCAGTACCATCCCTTCTCCAGCCCTTTGTGAGATGCAACTTGAAATGCAAAGTTTGTTGAGGGAAAGGAATCTAGAGGACGCTGGAATTTGTCACTGTGCAGTGTGGAAGTGGCCTGTTTACACATGTGCATAGGTGCTGTGCAATCTGAATTTCCCCTTGTGGTGTTTCGTTATGTTTGTGTTAACCTTTAGTTCATTTGCTTTGTATCGTATTCCCTCAAGGTTTGCAAAATTTGTATAAATATACAACTTACTTCTGGGGCGAGAAATTATGTGCACCTTCATTTGGTCACTCATCGTAGATGGGTCAGGGCAGTGCTCCTCTTTCATTCTTGACTAAAGAATTAGAGAACCTTTTGGTAAAGAAAGAAAAAAAATCTTTGTCTCAATTCCTTCTCTCTATTTTGGAGTGATTTGTAAATGTGAAAAGCACTTAGCAGATAGGTAAGTGAAACTGTAGTTTTTATAGTTTGCTTTATAAAAATCACATTTTTGCCACTGTAACCACAAGCACTGTAATCAGGAATTACCACAAAAAAGATGAGTTTTCACTAAGCTCTGGCATGTGCTTCTCAAACAGGAGAGACTGGCAACAGTCAGAAGTGATTTTGGAGGTATCTTCCTGCCATGTGGAGGACCCTTTGCCTGTGACCATGTAGTGATTAATAGGGGATCAAAGGTCCTGAGCAATGAGGAAGGGTCCTCATAAGGATCTCATGGCTGGTAAGACCAGCCCTGCAAAAGTAGCTTTGTAAGATTAAAGTCTTCTCACAGATTTTGTCTAACGAACAGAGCAACTTTTTAGGGCAGCCTTCATATTGTTGGCGTCTTTTGTGCCTCATCTAAATACATTTCATAGTGCTTAAATGCTGTGTTTTAAGTATGTGGGAGGAAGAAAAGGCATGTGCAAAATACTATGAATTACCCTATGCTTTGGGATACGACTTGATTTTTAAAGACCATACTTACACATATTAATACATATATACTTATATACTTATACATTCTAATACATATTAACAATATATTAGAACCCCTAGATTATTTACTAGTAATTTTTTATCAATCCTGTAGTAAAAAAACCTGATTGTCAATGTTGAATGTAATCAGGTAGAATGGGCATTTAAGAAATCTTCACAAGTAACAAAACAAACCAGCTCAATGTTTTTTTCCCTTGCAGGGCCATGGCCTTTCCATCACATATAGTCCTGCTATAGATGTAGCAGGACTTGCAGTATTTTCTTCTTTGCCTTTTTGATTATCACTAAGCAACTGGCCCCTCACTGCTTCTGTGCTCAGATCTGGTTTAGAGAGATTTGCTTAATTTTGAACTTTTTCTCTTTTAGAAGCTGCATCAGGAATTAATGGACTAAAAGAAAAGTGCCTTGGATGAGTGACATTTCTTTGGTGAAGAATTAAAAATTATATTTTCTTCAGCGTCTATGGAGAGAACATGAAAAGTGTCTCTGCCACCTCCACAGCATCCTACTGCTGTTAAATTTTTTAAGGTTTGGAGAAGGTGAATTTTGGAGGTACTTACAAACAATATAGCAAATGTATGTGCTTGCACATAAATGTCCTAGTTCAGCAGTTGAGTAAATCATATGCTGTCAGTGCAGTTCAGATGGTTTCCTACACTGCAGCACAAGACACAAGATACCTCTATGCAGAAATCCAATTTATATAACCTGTTTCCCCCTGAGGATGAAAGCTACTGAAAAAAAAATCTTCCTGTACTGCTTCTTTTAGGTCATTTCCTGGGAGGGGGGAGCTCTGTATAATCACAGAGTTTGAACATAGAATCATAGAATCTTAGAATGCTAAGGACTTGGAATGGACCTTAAAGGCCATCTAGTCCCAGTGCCCCTGCCACAGCCAATAAACCTTTCTGTCCCACTCTGTGTCTTGGAGACAGTGGGACAATACATGTTAGCTATGGGAGAAGTAGTTTTTAGATGTATGCCTAGATTTTCTTTCTAAACACTGGGCATAAAAATGAGTGCAATGAGAAGCGTGTCCTGCACTAGCTCTATTCCATGCTTACTGAATCTGCTTAAAAAGAGTGGTAGCTTTTTCCAGAGATGCTAAGCTCTTATATACTGCATCAAAAATTTTTCAGGGTATCAGCTGAATAAAGTCTTTTGTTAGCCTCTATTTAGTATCAACAAAGAGAGATAAAAGAAAAGGATGTCCTGGAGATTTTCCTAGGGCAGACTTCATCCCTTTTTATTCCACCACAAAATTAAGAGACATCCCTGAAGGTACCACACATTTATGATACAGGAAGCACAGAGATGCTTTATAGTAAAGCAGCAAGATGCAAAAACTGATGTGCACCTCCATCATTACGAAATGACATACATGTCACAGTTGTAAAATGGCTGTTGCTGACATGACTTGCATGCTCAGTTCCTGGGTGAAGCTGACCACCTTCAGTGTCAAATATCTTCAGGGAATAAAGGAAAATCAAGTAACTCTCAGCTCCTGTGGTTTTGGGGTTTTTTTGGTGGTTTTTTTGGTGTTTTTGGTTTTTTGTGGTTTTTTTTTTTTTGTTTGTTTGTTTTTGTTTTTGTTTTTGTTTTTGTTTGGTGCTTTAATCCACTTCTAAATGTCATGGAAATATGGGTTGCTGTGTAGCAAAAATCTGTATTTTTAATTCAAGTTTTAATTTCATAACTGATCAGGTTCTTCAATTCATCCTTATACTGGACTTTCAGTAGTAAGGAAATTATCTAAGAAACTTCATTGCTTGATACAGATGATTGTGGCAAGTTAATTCCTGGTTCAAAATTCCCTCCTTATGATTAAAGTTTCAGAGAGCCTCATGACACAGTTATTGGACACTGCTTTTCTTTGAGGTTAGTTGTCTTTCATGAAATACTAATTTTACACCTTCTGGTATTGGATATTTCATTTGGAGAAATCTCTTTTTTTTTCCAAGCAGATAAGAGCCATTCTTCTCTCTCTGGTGGGACTGAGTTGAAGGGGGGCATATCGTCTTGTGAAGATGGCATGAAAAATCCCATTTCTGGACGACAGGCATAATAGGAAATGCCATTCCCACATTCTGCAGACACACAAGGGAAAGCATACTTTGGCCCCAGACAATCAAACCTTTAATTGTAAAGCTAATGCTGTTGTATTGCAGACTAGAGTGTGATTTTTTTCCCCTTGGCACTTACCCAGAATAGCCAGGTCTCTCCCCTTTCCCTTGTGCCATTCCCCGTGAGTGGCATACACCATGGACTAAGGTAGCTGCGCTCATGCCTGGAGTCGCAAAACTTCCCCTTACAGCAGCACAGCAAGCTACCATTTATTTTTAATTGCTCCCCACCGTGTAGGCCAATTAAGGATGAAGCCAGCAGGGCAAGGATCACTGGCAAAGCCTTTGAAGGGAGCAGACCCAGCATTTGCTTCGCCGGAAGGCTGCCATTCACACATTTGTGCAAGAATGCAAACAATTGGGCTCACTCAGTGGGATCAAGTGCTATCTAGTTCAGTTTGAACCACTTTCTAGTACAGATGGCAGTGAGAGTGGCAGCACCACTGAATATTATCCTCGGGGTTAGAAACTTTCCAAATGAGATTTCCATCCGTGACCCTCCCCATTTCAGCAGGAAGCACCTGCTAAAGCAGCTTTAGGAAATGCCTCTCATTAGCAGCTTCTGTGTGAGCTTAGGTTTTCCTAGCCATCCGAGTTCAGCAGGCTTAAGAACTTGATCTTTTGATAGCGTGAAAGGGAAAGTATTAGAGGATAGTGGGTACAGCCAACATTTTGGGCTCATGTTTTCTACCACCTTAGTTATTCCTTTAAAATCTTTGTTTGACATATTTATTTTTCCTAGCTTTTGGACCTCCTAGGAAAGAGGATTGGTGGGCATCCTAAACTGCTTGGCCATTCCCAGGAAATCCTGGATATAGGATTTGCTGGTTAGATTGGAATTAGAAATCTAGTATTTTTAATGGTTTGGGGAAAGAATTACTCTGCAATTTTGATCATGAGTGTTGTGAGCAGTCTGTGTTTTCTCACTCCTGCAGAAGAGACCCAGGATTTATGTCCAGTTTCACACAGAGCTGGGAAATACCAACCAGCATGCACAAACCCAAAAATCGCTGCAGAGAAGTAGGAAACTCAGTTTTATCCTGGGAAAGGTTTTCAGGAGGGCTTGCTGTTCCTTGCAGTGGGCTTTTACAGCCTGCCAGTTGTGGCTGACACGTCAGCAAGGTTGTGTGCTCTGTTTTAGGGACACACAAACTCTGGGCTTGGGAGGGTTTTGGCATTCCTTCATGCCTGAATGCACAACATGCAGGTAAATGTTAGTCAAAATAAACCCAAATTCTGTTTCTGTTCTTCTGCTCACTGCATGAGGAACCTGCTGGTTGTCCCCATAAGCTGGTTTCCCAGCTTTCCAGTTACCACTGGCTGGAATGGTGAAAGCAGTGGATGCAGCCAGTGCTTCTGGCTAATAACAATGACCTGCCCTGCTGATCGTCTGCACATCTCAGTGATGCCAACTCCACAATTTTCAGCCTTTAAAAAAATATTTAATTTATAAATGCCTCTGTGTTTTCCAGTGGAGGAGAAGACCCTCTATGAGAAATCTTAGATTATTAACAATCAACATTTTAAGAATTGCTCAAAATTCTGGCCAAAGCTTATATATATGCATAGGGGTCTTTTCTAGATGAAGATAGCCTTCAAAGTACTCATTAAACATCTTACCTGTTTAGTCATCTGTCTAGGGAAGCCCTGTATGACTGAAAGGGCTGATGTCAGGTTTTAAATGCTATTCTTTATACTCTGGTAATGGAAAATGATGCAGCAGAACTGAGACTGCAGTTCCATCGTGAGTAGGCAGCTTTCATTTCACATGTATGCCATGCAGCCTGGTTTTGCATGTCATGGAAAATAGCCACTCCCTGTTCTGTTTGTATATTGGATTTCCCCTGCAAACATCTATGAGGCAGAAGGCTACTATGGTTTGGGTTATTCCCAGCTGCTTCCTGCCTCCCCAGGCCCCTGCAGAACATCTCCCTCCTCCCTTCCCTGAGCTGATCCTACTGCCAGCACAGCCACTGCAGCCCAGCCACTGGAAAAGAGGAGGAATTTTCTGATACTTGCCGAGCCCCAGGAGCATCGACTCCCCGGGCTGCCGGGCTCTCACTGACATGGCATTGATGCTGAAGATGAGAGGGCTGGCGTGTCTCTAGGGCTGGAAAAGAAACGGTGCTTCTGCAATTACTTCTGATCCTAGTTTTTCTCTCCCTGTGTGACTGCTTTTTAAGATTTTCCTGCGTGTAGACTTCTGGGGATACTGCAGCTTTCAGTGCCACATGAAGTCATTGTGAGGATCACTTACTGATGGCAGTTAAAGCAAGCCAGCTATTAACATTGCTATTTTCCTTTTTGTTGTTACATTAAATGTATTTCAGCAGTAACGTCTTTCATGACACCAAGAAAGCACTGTTATTTGACAAGTTGTTCACATATCTGATGGATGTAACTTCGTCCTAAATTTTAAAAAGCTAATAATTATATACAAAAAATGTATAAAATGAATTGCTGCCCCCTTTTTTTTTTTCTTTTCTTTTTTTTCTTTTCTTTTATTTTTTCTTCAGATACCCCTAACATTACTATGTTATAAAGATGGAAATTCTCCAACATTCTTCTCTGGAAAGAAACTGTGCTTCTTAAAACTGTATAAATAATAACTGAAAGAAGATGTGTTTGTGCTTTTCTGACAATGTAGTAATATGGTGCCTCTGTGCACTTTAATCTGGCATTTGGTGATTGTACAGCACAGTGATCTAACAGTCTTCAGATTTCAGGGCCTGGGTTCAGCAGTACATGCAAAATTGTTTTCAGCGTAGTAGAGAATTGTAGCAAGGGAAGAGACAAAGCTGTTCACTGTTAGACAAAGGTTTATCACACCTATTGCCAGTAGTATGTGTTCTGTAAGTTAGGATATGACTGAATGTCTATTTATATGGCTGTTATAGAAATGTGTGTGTGTGTGTGTGTGTGTGTGTTTGGAATGTGATTTTTCAAAAGCAAGGATGCACATTCCTGTATGTAGTTAATAATTTCTCTATGATGCTTATATCATGAAAGCTCAATAATTGTGTTACAGCCCCCCCAATATTACAATGGTTTGTCTTGTTTTCTCCACAATTGATAAGTTTTATATTACATCGATACATCAAACCCAAGTTTATATACTAAAATAGGAACCTGTCATTTCAGAGGAAAAGAAACCTGTTAGATAAAAGTAAACTGCTAACTTACATTCATGAGCACCTATCAGCTTTTAATAAAATAGCATCTAGTTCACACCAAATGCCATAACCTGCCTTGTGTTGACAATGCTATCTCATCCTGGGGATTTGACTTGTTATATTTGCTTCCCACGTTTTTGTAGTCAGAAAGTCTTTGAAAGAAAACTTTTGTTCTGATTTCTTACTGAGATGAGAATCACATTTCCGTTGACAGGGAGTGGCTGGGTCTGCAGGTGCTGCTGTAGTTTCGGGTATTTTTTTGTGCCTGTGGTCTGGAAAGTGCTCTCTTGCATCTCCAGAGCCTTAATATGTGTTAGGGCAGCTGAGATGAGAAGACAGAGAGTCAGCCTACCATGACTGCCCATGCTGCTAAAACGGAGTGTAGGAAACATAGCAGGTGTTGGAGGCTTTAGGTATCACACCCATTGCGACTGAGTGCTGGCATGCTGGGGAGGGAAGATGGCCATGGCAGTACTGGCAGGGATGGTCGGGGAGAGAGGATGGCCAAGCCTCAGGAAAGCAAGTACAGATGGAAAGAACAATCACACTTTGGGAACAAGAGATGGGAAGAAAGGCTGGCTTTGGCTGTAATTGTGAGCGAGACCTCCAGGACCTGGGTTCACTATTTGGCTTTGGCTCCCTGTGTCATAGTGGGTAAAAAAAGTGCAGCATTTCTGTCTTTCAGTCTCCCATGTGCACCCAAGGAGTTCCTCAAGGCTTAAGATTATCATAATGTAGGAAAACTTCTGTTCAGCAAGCGCCAAACACTTTAGTACTGTTCTTTGTTTGACAGAATTTCCTTGCAGGGGTTCTGCACAGTTCAAGCCTCTGCTGCTTTTCCCAGGAGCTATCTGTTGCTTTCAAAAGACAGGTTTGTCCTATCTGGGTACAAATATTTGCCTTTCAGTTTTCATCTGATTTCAGTAGATGGGCAACACCCGCTATTCAAGAAATGTATGTTTTCTCTTGCTAGAGGGATTGCTTTTCTTTCCCCTGTTGACACCAATCACAGGATCAAACATGTTCCTGAACCCTTGCTTGGGTCACAGAGCTGTAAAACCAGCACTGCAAAGGAGCTAGCATGAACCTAAGCCTATGCTGGCTCAAAAAAACAACCTCCCTTTTACATGCACAGTGAGGGGAGACAGCACAAAACTGGAATGATGCTGCATGTCAGCAAGTATCTGG
Source organism: Phylloscopus trochilus trochilus (assembly GCA_016584745.2). Classification (NCBI taxonomy): domain Eukaryota; kingdom Metazoa; phylum Chordata; class Aves; order Passeriformes; family Phylloscopidae; genus Phylloscopus; species Phylloscopus trochilus. The sequence continues at coordinate 41,945,915 of WQNJ02000546.1, forward strand.
AATAGAACAAAGGAGGATGCATGTTTCAAAGAGGAACTGGACATCTAAGTCTTCAGTTTGTTTGAGATTTATTGATCTTACTGAGAAGCAGTCATACAGGGGATGGTCAGTGGTATGCCACAAGAACAGTCCAATAAGACTTTTTATCTGTGTATTTCAAATCCCCACTCTTATCACATAAACACTAAAATTAGAAATGTCTTCTCAAAAATCATTATGCCCAAAACGTTAGCAAAAATTACTTCTGCTAACAGCGGTGCATTTAATTCTCCTAGTGCAGCCCAGCATCTATCTTACTAGCCCAAATTTGCATTTGATGTAACTGCATGCCATGGATTTTGTCACAATTATCATTCTTTTCAAGGGAGGATGTTTGTGATTTGGGCTGAAATATGCTAATTACTGAAAACCACCGACACGTGAAGAACTCAGTATTTCAGCCTACTCCCGATAGCAGCGAGAGCGGTGAATGTGAAATACCACCTGTCAAGCACTCGCAGCAGATCCAGCACACATTCTGCAGCGTCCTGGGGAGTAAGAGATGTGGGAAATAAAACTGCTGGAAGGGGCGATGCTGTTGCTTCCCTCTACGATCTGTGCACGGAGCAGCCCGGCAGCGTGGCGTGTCAGGAATTCCTCCGCTGAGTGGGAAAGGCAGCATCGCAGCAAGCTGCTGAGCTCGGCAATGCTTCCCCTTCCAAAGGGGGAAAGTTTGCATGGGGATTTTTTTTTTGTTTGTTTGTTTCTTTAAGGATCTATACTTGCAAGCCAGCGACTTACACACAAGAGGATTATTTTGAAAGTGCCTTTAAAAAGATTGCAAGAGAAGGGGACTGCTGATTGTTCAGAGCCACGCAAAGCTGTTGCTGCCTATTCATTTCATTCATCCTAAATACCCAGTCGCAGTTTAATTCCTAGATGTACTGTATGCCCTTTCGTGTATAATCAGCCTAATTTGTCTTCAGCTGCAAGCAAGTGAACCAAGATTCATTTAGTTAAGCAAGCTAAGCAAAAACATTCTTTGCTCACAGATGGGTAAGCCAGCCGATATCTTAAGATAAATGAAGGGAATTTTGTTTTCTTTTCTTAGCTACTGTAAGGACTCCTACGGACGGAAGAATGACAAAACAAATTTCGTCCCTCCATGTTTTTAATTAGTTAAACAAGACTAATAGATCTCATCCTGGACTCCGGGATCCTAATTTGCAATATTGGATGTTGTTTTGACTTCAACTGGCACTTTTAACAAATAGACTTTTCACTAGAGGTTTTCAGAAGGACCGCATGTAATATTAGATGAGAGGTACTTAATTAATGTAGGAAAGCGCCAACAAACTATCAGCCAGCACTGACTTGTCTTGGATTTGAAATAAAAGGTATTTGCTCCGTGCTGCCTGCTTAGCAATTATCATTAAATGTGTGTGGATTTAGGCCAATTCTTAATGAAAAAGGGGCCAGCTCACAATAAATGTCACCCGTGTTGTCTTGGGTTACCCTTATAGCATGATGAATGTATCAAACAAAATGCAAACATTAATCTGGCTGACCCCAGGGCAACCAGTGGGAGGCAGAGATCAGCTATTGCCCCCCCCCTTATCTCTGTGCCCTGTCTGAGGGCACAAGGCAAGAACCAAATCTGCCCTTCACACCTCCCATATGAAGAGCAAAAAGATTTGCAGAATAGCTTCAGTAGGGTATCATGTTGTCAAAAAAGAGTGTATACAGAGCAAAGTGCTGGGAACTGAAACAATTTTAATCCCAGCAATCGATTTGCATATTAGCATGACTTCCTACCAAGAGAACTGTGCAACCATTTTTCAGCCATTTCTTTCCTCCTGACTGCGTGCAGGTGGGAAGCAGAGGGAGTGGGGAGAAAAGTGCACCTTTCCCGGCACTGGCATTTTTTTTGGTAGAGGAGCCAAGTCCAGGACAATTTGGAAGTGTCTCAGCCCTTAATCTCAGTGTCGCATCCTCACAGAGTCAGAGAATAAGTGAGCATGAACAGCTCTTTCTGCTCATCTCTGTCTTCCTGGGACAAATTCTAGAAGGTGCAGGAGCAAGGGAGGGCAAATCCCATTCTGCCCCCTGGAACCAAGGGCTGCAGGGGAAAGAGGAATGGTTTGCTCTAGAGTTGATGGAGAAGGAAGCTTTGCAGTGAAGAGGTTAGTTTAGGAAAGAGGAGACTGTATCTCCCCAAGACTATAGAGGGAACCCAAAGATTGTGAAAACTGCAGAAATCCTGAGAGCCCTTGTTGAAAGGATTTTGCTTGTTACAGAGCAGGGTGATTGCCTTGGGACCGGTAAGAAACTAGGGAGCTGGTTACCCTTTTCTGTCTTCCACTCCCTGTTGTCCTGAACAGCCACCAGGAAGGTCCACTCCCTGAGTTCTCACCCATGTTCACCCAACGGGCAGCAGGGAGCAGGTTTGCAGCTCCCTTGAGCTTCAACATACAGCAAAGGTAAAAAAATCTAACTCTCCAACCTGAAGTCTCCTGTCATCATCATTACCTCCCTTCTCTGCTTTTTGAACAGCTTGCAAAGGGCAGCTGAAGGTAAAGATGTTTTTTGCCGCTGTTCTCTCCCTGTCTCCACCTGCTCCTGGCCAATCTCTACAACAGGCACTACCAGAGATACTTTATGCATGTGAATATTTTTTTAATTCCAACACTGTGCAAAAGGGAGTTCAGCCCTGCCTGGGGCCAGGTCTCTGCATGGCCTGCTGCTGGATAGAGCCTCTTCTCCATATCAAGCTCCTTCAGGTCTTTCAGCTCCTCCTGGAGTACCTAAAAGACAAAGCATGCCCTGTGTATTGCTCCCCCTGGCAAACACAGGCTCATCCTGAAGCAGGTCAGGATTACTTGGAAAACAAATTCTGTTTAGAGAATTTGTTAGTTCTTCAGGTTAGTCAGGCACAGCAGTCAAATGGGATTTTCCTCCTGATCTTCAGAAGTATGGGATGTGCTGCAGTTGTCTGGGAAGGTAGGGTTATATTTTGCACTGGCTGCTCACCGGTGTTATCATGCCTTCAGTCTCACAGCCTCAGCTTTTCTGTGGTTGTGGTGCTCAGCAAGCCTTTCTCTTCTGAGCCCACTTCAGATGTACCAGAGGAGCAACCTTTGGTATCCACCTGCAACCCTGGTTACCTCCCATTAATTCCCTTTGGCCCCCTGCCATTTGGATGAGTTCTTTCTGTTACTACCTTTTTTTTTAATCTCAAAAAGCAATCAAATTTGTAATAAATTGAATTACTTTTTCAGTTACCTGGTTGTTTGTGTAATTGAAGGAAGTGGTTAATTTTTGAGCACAGTGGGTTATTCACAGCACTAAAATTAGTTTTTCTTTTGTTAGATCAGAGATACATTTGCTGCTAAACAGTTGAGGCACAAACCAGTATTTAGATGAGAGGTGAGAAATGAAAAATGCATTGATTGACCAAAACCTTCTGTGCCACTGAACACTGTGCAGTGATCTAACTAGTGGTGAAACAAATAACTTATCACAGCATTGGAATTGCATTCACGTATTGGGAAATTCTCTTTTTTTTTTTTTTTTTGTTCACAAAAGGACTTGATCACATGCCATTATTCAGAGACTAGCTGAAATCTCTGCAGGCCTTTGCTCTGTAATCTAAAAAGCCCTTTGCTTTTACTATGGTAGGCTTTGGCAGCTACAAGAAAATGCAAAATGATGGCTGTGCTTGTATTGATTATCATCCTAATTCCGCTCTCAGTGAAGTCCATCACAAACCTGCCACAGCCTCCCGTGGGAGTGAGTGCAGGCTGTGTATAATTGCAGTTACTTTAATACAAATTTACTTACTTGACACTTGAAATTCTGCATTCTTGCTGCAGTGATGCTGTGAGCAGCATTAAATGAACTGTCTCCCAGAGACAGGCTGAGACCGCTCACACTCACCTATGGCCCTGTTTTCCTCACCTGTAGTCCTGTTTTCTGCTGGAGGAGTGACAACCCCTTGCCTGGAGCAGGTTCTGTAGCAGTGCAGGGCTTTCTTCTGCTTCCCCATGTCACCTGTGAGATCCCTGCGATGTGCTATGTCTTTGTGATGGATGGGCTGCCCACTGGCAATTGCTCATTTTGATGCTCTGTGTGATGTCTCTGCTTCACATCTGGTCCTTATCTCCTTATTTGTTTTATGACCTCTCTACCCATTCTGATCTTCAGTCACTCCAAATTCTTTTTGTTGCCTACTTCTCCTGTTTGGTTTGCTCAGTTAGTAGCCTGCATCTGGTTTTTGGGTCACGGAGAATGAATGGGCTCTGGTTGGACGCCTCTTTCTTCAGGTGGGATGTATCTATAGTTTTAAAGCTGTTCAGTGCCTTTTATGAGTTCTTTGCATTGTCCAAACACAGTATGTATAGACATTTAGCTTTGCCAATAGGGCACCTTCAATTATATCTTTAATTCAGTCTGCACAAGAGGGGGTCATGAGGCTGTGGCTTTTTGCAGAGTCTATTTTAGGTTTGTGGGTTGGGCAGAGTAACAGAAATTAAGCAGTTTCTACCATCCCTTTACAAGATACAGTGTAAACCTGAACAGCCCTGGTGTTGTGTTGCACTCAGGAGGATTCCCCTGCTCACAGCTGCTCTCTAGGCGTGTCACTGGAGCAAAGCCTCTTGACAATAACCCACGAATTACCTGCTGCTGCTGTGTGCCAGCACAAGGTCAGGACCTGCTTTTAACCTCAAATTAGATCTTAGGTTCCTCCATGTACCCATTTTTTGCATACAAGAATCAGCAACTTAAAAACTGGCTGTTCTTTCTGCCTGCAGTTCATCAGCTGCCTGTCAGTGCAATATCCAGGTTCTACAGAGAGCTGCTGAGGGAGGAGGCAGAGCAGTGTATCACAGCCTACTTGGTTTGCCTTTCAGAGAAATCTCTCTGGCCTAGAAGATCTGAAATACCTCAAAGCATCATTTGCAAATGTTAATATGGAGAGTACTGGGTATCCAGGGGGTACAGGCATCCAGTTAAGCCTTTAGAAAATGTCTGTGCCAAAGCTGGAGAAGTCTTAGATTTGTGTTCCCTATTGAACTTATGACCTGTTGCAAAGAAATAAATACTTTTAAGATCTCCAGCTTGTCAGCTGTGTTTTGAACTCAGTATGAGAATGAAGTTGATAACACGTTGATGTTTTGGTTGTTGTTGAGCAGTGCTTACACTAAGTCAAGGACTTATCAGTTTTCCATTCTCTGCCAGTGAGGAGGTGCACAAGAAGCTGGGAAGGAGCATACCTGGACTGTTGCTCAGAAGTGGCCAAAGGGATATTCCATACCATAAAAAATCATGCCCAGTATATAAACTGGGGGAAGCTGGCCAGGAGGTACTAATTTCTGCTCAGTGAGGGCTTGGACATCAGTCAGTGAGTGGTGAGCAATTGTAGTGTATCAAATACCACTTGTTTTATTTGGGATTTATTTTTCTTGGGGTTGTTTTTCTGCTTTCATTAAATAGTAACAATAATAATAACAAACAACAACATCATCACCACCACCATCATCATCATCACCATCATCATCATTATTATTATATTTTATTTTGTTTCAATTCTTATTAATTTCAATTATTACTATCTCAACCCATGAGTTGAGACGAGGACATGAGTGAGGAGCTGGGTGGTGCTTGGTTGCCATCTGGGGTTAAAATATGACACAACTAAGTACCAGCCAGTTATGTCTATCCCTGCAAAATCTTAGGGACCCCATGACTACTTTGGGGGAGGACTGTGCAAGCACAGCTGGTGAGAGTGTTCAAAATTGTGAACTTGTGATAGGCCTCTGGTTCCCTTCACCTATGGGTGAAGTCCAGATTCCACAGAGTCAGTAGATGTAACCAAAGATGAGAATGGTTCATGCAGCTGATCTTTTCATGGCACACATTTGAGTGAACCCTATCCCATATATCCAAGCTCCAGTGGTCCTGTCCATGGAGATCCTCTGTACTCTCACAGCAATGGGATGTGGCTGTATTCTGTATAATTATTTTTATTAGTTTGCTGAAGAAGTGAGGTGATCACGTTGCCTCCTGGGAGCTTCCTGGGTGACTGGAGCAAAGAGAAAGGCTTAGGAGGAGTTTAGAAATTGTGCTTGCACAGAGTTTGCTTCAGCACATCTCCTCCAGCCTGGGAGCAAAGACCACTGGTTAGGCTGGAGACAGCTATGTAGTAGGGGTTGTGATAAAATCCAGTTTAAACAGGGAGAATACAGTGCATAATTTGCACCAAACTGTTTTTATATCACAATGCCACAGAATGGGTAAGGTTTGAAGGAACCGCTGGAGGTCATCAAGTCCAGCTTCCCTGCTCAAGGATATCAGGCTCATCAAGCTCTATTTGTCCTATGATCTAGGCTCAATTAGCTTGCAAAACAGAGCTTCCAGCTTTACAGGTTTAGAGGCAGAGCCCCATGAGGACCCTGAACACAGCTGGTTTGCACCCTGGACTGATGCTGCTGTGACTTACACCAGCACACACTGACAAGCACTTCATGGGAGTCAATCAAAACTAACTTAAAAAGTGTCTTTTCTTTCCTATCCCCGTATTTTCCCCCATGTATTTTCAAATACACAAATATTCATTTGAAAAGACACTTTTTAAATCTGGCAGGAGAGGACAGAGTTTGAGAGTGGGTTCCAGCCTTACTGGGGCAAATTGCAGGCAGCTTCTGGCCCATTGCTGAGCTCTGGAGATGCAGGAGGGTAATGGTAACGTGTTACAGGGCTCTGTCCCCTCAGAGAACCAGGAAAGAAGAGGGATGTGCACATGTATGTATGAAACTCAGTGCCTCCATAATCAGATTGGGGAGATTTTCACGTGTGGCTGAGAAGCTGTGCTGAATCCATCCATGCTTACATCTGTTGCAAATGAGTGATTTTACGAAGCCCTTGGTGAAATATAAGCCATGACAGATTTTTTTCCCCACTCATCATGAAATAAGATTAAGGGAGTAGCAGAAGACATCAGAGGAAATAGGGAAGGGATTCCATCAAGGATTCCCCATCAGGGAAGAGCCTCTCCACTGGCTGCCTGCACTAAGGACAGAGGTGAGGGTCCAGGGTCTCATGGGTATGAGCCCTGGTCTCTGGCTCCTATTCAGCTGAGATGTCTACAAGCTCACTGAACACTGTAGAAACAAAGTGTGCTTCTCTGGTGGTTCAAAAGGCAGCATTTTTTATTCCACTTCAAAGTGGCCTACAGAACTCATTTTACCTGGCAGTTGCACATAGACAAGAAATTTAATTTGAGAGAAAAAACTTCCCATTTCAAGTTTTCCAGCCTTCCCAAAGCAGCGTGCTTGAGGACCAGCATCCTAGCCCTCTCTTTTCCAAAGCTCAGGCACTGACTCACCTGCAGAGGCTGAGGCTGAAGGCACAGCTGATCATCTGTTGAGGCTGAAGAAACTTTTTCTGGTTGAGACTTTTGGTTTTTGTTCAGCTGACAAACAGGAATTATTGGAAACTCATTTGCATTGCAAGTGTGCATTAAAATGCATGAGGCGTGTAAGGCTGGGGCTGGTAGATGAAAAATGTGTGCAATTTGTGGAAACTGTGGATTGTTATGACTCCTGAATTGGCATATTTATATGCTTCATTGTTCTTAGATTTGGGATTTTTGGTTTGTCAAATCTAGTGTGTGTGTGTGTGTGTGTGTGACATACATACCATGACAGACTTTTTGTTTTTTTTTTTCATGGAAAATCTTTCAGTACAATTAAGGCCATAGCATAGCCATCACTACTGGGCAGCAGGCTGGATGATCCAGGAGACATTCTATCCAACTCAAATCATTCTTTTTCAGGAACACAGTTGCCAAGCTATGATATTTCTTGAGAATTCATCATACTACAAATCACAGTTGGGGAATGAATACAAATCTCGTGTGATGTTTCCAACTGAGACAGTATTTTTAATCTTCCTTTCTCGGTTGTCTAAAGGCAGTAAAATTGAAGGCAAGATTAAGACCTGTTATGCACAGGATCAAAAAATGTTTTTTGAGGCATAACATTAAGAGGTGTTTTTTGATTTGGGGATCCCAAAAGCAGAGGTACTTTGGAAAGGTAGTATATGCAGACATGTACTGATAAATGACAAGCTCATTAATCTTAGTCCTCTTTTGCAGAACACTTGGAGGAGCTTTATAGATCCTGAAAAACTTCAGATTCTTGCAGACAGAAAAATCACTGATGCAAAGAGAATATTTTAAATTCTTAACCACTTTCAATGTGCTGCTCTATGGGACTAAGAAGTCCTATAATGCCATAGCATATAAAACATTATATCACTAATTATATAAATTGTATTTCTTCTGGTCTCCAAAATACACAAGTAAAATTTATGAGACTGTATCACAAGTCGGATATTGCCACATAAACATGATAGATACTGCTTTTTCATTAGATGCATACAGCATTCCTCTCAGAGAACAGATTTATTGGATAGGGTCTTTTTCATCCCCGGAATGATGCAGGACAGCCTCACCATTACCTCCAGGAGCTCTGCAGAACTCCACTGTACCTGCTGCAGGCTCCTGGTCCCTGTTGTGCCTGAAACCATGAGGTTGTGAGTGGGTCACAGCACACATCTCTAGTGCCTGACAGAGAATGAGCTTATGGGCAGCATGAGCAAAGCATCAGCAGAAAGGGGAAAAGAAATTTAATAACTCGTGGTTTTTATCTGCCAAAGAAAAGAATGATTGACTGCTGCTGGTGCTGTCTAATGCTGGACCTGGATTTCAGGAGGTAGGAATATGGCAGGTGTGTGGGAACTGTGAATGGATGAGGAGAAGAAGGAGCCAAGGAAGTTCCTTTTGTTCAGAGCTGCTCTGAGGAAGGGGCCATAAAACTGGCATTCTCTTGTGTGACAGGGGTGGTGACAGAAACACCCCAGTTCTCATGAAGGATAATAAAAAGGGAAGTTGTATAGCTTCAGGCAAGAACAAGTTATCCCTTAAAAACACAGGGAAAAATACACTATATTTTAATGTTTGTGTGGCACTTTTAAGCTAGAAATTGTTAGGAACGCTAAATATTATGTTCTCTAATGTGTAAAACGGTGACTAATACTATTACATTGTGTTATACAAGAGCCCTTGGGATGCAAATTCAAAGAGACACAATAAATAACTGTAAAAGAAAAAAAAAAAAAAAAAGGGAAAGAAGGAGAGCAGAGCCCCATTCCTCATTTCAGTGGCAATGTGCTGATTGACACCAGACTCATGGAGACATTTCTGCTCCCTGCTTGGGCTGCAGAGCCCACATCCTGTTCAGGGAGAAGGGAGTAGCAAGAAAATGGGTCTGGCTGGCCAGAGCAACTGTGCATGGGCACTGTCTGCAGGTACCCCCTGGTCATGGACCAGACCCTTCCCCTGATCTATTTCAAGCCAGTGAATGTAAGCAGCAATGCTGCCCAAGCCCTACACATCTGAGCTGTTAAATAAAGCTCTTGGTAAGTTTTTGAGAGCCCAGCAGCAGCTTTTCCTGCAATAGCTCTGTTTCAAAACTGCTGCTTGGGGAAAGCAGTTTCTCCCTGCCACCCACTCTCCTGACTGCTGCTGGACACTGCCACTGCTCTGCAGTGAGGGATACAGCCTTCCTTCCTCCTACACTCTGTCTGCATTTTTTTTCTGAGTTTTTACATCATTTGTACGTCCTGTTGTCAAATGAAATTGCTACAGGCTGGGGGAAGAGTGGCTGGAAAGTAGCCCAGTGGAAAAATACCTGGAGGTGCTGGTCTACAGCCAGCTGAACATGAGCCAGCGTGTGCTCAGGTGGCCAAGAAGGCCAATGGCATCCTGGCTTATTTTAAAAATAGTGTGGCCAGCAGGACCACAGCAGTGATTGTCCTTCTGTACTCAGCACTGGTGAGGCCACACCTCAGATCCTGTGTCCAGTTCTGGGCCCCTCACTGCAAGAAAGACACTGAGGGGCTGAAGTGGGTCAGAGAATGGCAACGGAGCTGGTGAAGGGTCTGGAGCACAAGTCCTGTGAGGAGCAGCTGAGGGAGATGGGATTGTTTAGCCTGGACAAGAGGAGGCTCAGGGGAGAACTTATTGTTCCCTAGAACTACCTGAAATGAGCTTGTAGCAAGGAGAAGGTTGGCTTCTTACTCCCAGGTAACAAGCAACAGGACAAAGAAAAATGTCCTCAAGATGTGCCAAGGGAGGTTTAGGTTGGAAATCAGAAAAAAATTCAATGAAAAAGTGATTAAATGTTGTAATGGGCTGCCCAGGGAAGTGGTGAAGTCACCATCCCTGGAAGTGTTCAAGAAACAGCTGGGTGTGGCACATAGTGCCATGGTTTAGTGAACATGGTGGTGTTCCACCAAAGGCTGGACTCGGAGTTCTTTTCCAACCTTAATGACTCTGTGATTCTATGACTGGTTTGTAATCAGTTTTGGGGGGAAGCAGGATTGTGCCTGACCAGATGACCACCTTGGTCACCAGGCAGGGGGGAATGGTGGTGAATGCACTTCGTCCCTGCTGTAGCAGGTTTTTTTTGCCACAATAGCAAAAAATTCACTATCCTTGTAGCCAAACTGGTGAGATGTGGGTAGGGGGTCATTTCTAGGGCTGCTACAGCTTAATGTTCCTACCAGTGAGCTGGGTAAGGGGACAGAGCACACCCGTAACAAGCTCCTGATGGCACTCCAGCAGGTGTCAGTTCTTACAGGCAGGGGTGGTCCTGTCTCAATGCCCCACACTGTTGGTGACAGCCTGGTCAAAGCCCCAAACAGGATACAGCTGTGGATGTCCTGCTGGTTGCTGCTGCTGGCTCTGCAGAAGGGCAGGGTGCTGGAGGCAACATGCAGTGGGAAAACCCAACCCAGAAAGAGAGTAAAAAAGTAAAGGAATTGTTTCCCTAAACCCAGATATAATAAGCAGAGCTTGATGAAATGTGCTGGGTGAGTGTGTTTTGCATGCGGCTGTTTCTATGGGAGTAATTTTTTTCGTTTTGCTTTTAATTAGCCAGGCTTAAATTAGCAGCATCTACTGTTGATATTCCTCCTTGAACAGCCAGAACACTTTCAATCAGGAGACTTATTAATATGCAAAAAAGTGATTTGTTTTGATTTGAGTCTGGAAGGGTTTCCCCCCCCAAGTTTCCATTTCAGTATCTTCTGTTCTAAATGAAGGTGAAATTGCTGTGGCCATGTAGGAGAACTTGGGCTATCTGGGGAAAGAGGAAAGTCTTGATGGAGAGCTTCAGAAACTCCCGTGTGGGTTGGAATTTGTTCTGCTGTGTTTTACTATGCTGAAAAGACACCCTGCTGTGGGAGAGCAGGAGACTCACCCAGGCTGCTGTGCTCCCTCACAAGGTTAATATTTTATATTACATACAAATATTTTTTGCTTCCCAAAGGTACTCAGCTATCTCCTCCTCTTCCAACCTACAGTTTCGGATGGGAGGGAGGTGAAAGTTGTTTCACTCCATAGTTCCTGAATCACTTCACTGGTGTATTTATTTGCATTACTGTATTTACACTGCAGATGACTGATGCTGACCTGGACATAAAAAGAGAACCCATCAAGCCTCACACATGGTGGACAGCTTCATTGGGTCTTGCTAAGAATGTCAGGTCCAAGCACCATTTCCTTGCTGGGAGTTTTTTGGGTTGATGTGGCAGCAAACTTAACTGATTTCTCTAATCTGGAATTCTTTGGAGAGGTGTAGGCATCAAGAGTTAAACTGGGCCAAAATGCTGAAGCAGGTGGCTGAGAGGCAGTTTTGGGCTGTAGAACATCATAGGTCTCCTCCCCACCTTGCAGTGCTGGAACAGACTGTAGGCTTTGTGCTGTCTGGAGCACACTATTTAAAGACCACGGGTCTTTAAATCCATTTCTTTGAGACACCCAGATGGGGATGGTCTGGGCTTTTTATTATTACTTTTGTGAGTGTTTAAAAAACCCTGCTGTGGGTCATAACCCTGCTGTGTTGTGTGCGATGCATATACAGAGAAAGCTGGGGAAATACTGAAAGGAAATCTGAAAGGGGACAAATTTCTTGGCCTTTTAAGCTCCTTTGGCACAGCAGGAGTGGCAGAAGGAGAGACCCATGCCTGCCAACCCTGCTCCCTTGTGGAGGCAATTCTGGGCACCCAGACCCTTGCCACTGCACTACAGAGCAAGATCAGTGTGGGCAAAAGTTTTGCTCTCCACCCTAATGCTTATTTTTGTCAGAAAAATGTAATTTAGACATGGTTTGGATTTTTATTTTCCTCTAAGAAAATCCCGGAGTCTGTCACTGTTAATTTAGGTTATATTCAATAACAGAGTGTCTGACTTTTTCTATCAAACTGTTTCCAAATATGGATTTTTTCCTTCTATAAACATATGGGGAAAAGTACTTTTTTTTTTTTTTTTTCCTTGATCAAATGTAGCCATGAGACTTGGTGGACACCAGTCACGTGCTTAAATTCAGAGACTTGATTCTTCAGATGCAGAGTCAGATTTGTCTTGGGTTTGAACCAAACAGATTGTGAAAAACAGTGATTTACAAAGTGCAGATCATCCGGTCTGGCACTATTTGCCTTGGGCTGGTTGTGTAATGACAAGTGTTGAGTTACAGAAATGTTACCTGATGCTCATACCACCTCCCCAACCAGGTACACCTCCCAGCTGGAGGTGTGGGGACACGAAATCAAGAAGAGAAAAGAGGCTCCCCCATAACAGAGTCAGAAGAGGTCCTCAGTGCAGGGTAAAGTCCCTGAGCTCCCCTTCAGCTGGGGACCTGCCTGCAAGGCCACGAGCAAGCCAGAGAAACAGCCACTGAAATGGGGCTTTGAGTAACTTGGGGACAGAACTGATGGGACAGACTGATGGAATGATGGACAGAAGGACAGAGGCTGTGAGTCCAACGAGTGTGCCAGGGTGCTACAGCCCTGGCTTCTGTCTGTGCTCAGGGACCATTTAATATTCAAAAAGCCTGTGAAGAAAGGGACTTGGACTGCCAAATTGTTGCCTTCAAAAGGAAGAGTTTGTGATTGAGAGGCATAACAGCAATGCCTCTAGGTGACATTTGCTTTGGAGGATTGGAAGGACATGTTTTCAATGTGTTTCCAGTGTGCCTTTCTTCAATTGCAATTCCTCCTGACTCCAGGGAATTGGAGCCCTGTGTGTCCCTGGAAATTAAAACAAAAACTGGCTTCAGTAGTATTTCCTGAAATGCGTTTTCATCTCATTGAATCTGTCCTAAGAGCAGCCCCAAAGCATCCAAGATTTCATTTTCATCTAGTAGTGATCAAAAACAACATCAGCAAGAAATAAATAGACAAAGCCATGCTGCGGGGATATTAATTCACATGACAAGGCAGAGCAGTTTGCTTTATTAAAAAAGAAAACTCATGTGAGGGTTTTCTTGGTCACTGAGTATTTCAGTCACTATAAACATCTGTATTTTGCAATCTGGTATTTTTGGGGGTCTTGTCTTGGAGAGAATAAATCTTCAGCTTCTTGTGAACGAAACTGCAACCCTGCTGAAGGTGCCTGAATTTGTGACGTGCCTGGGACACAGGCAGGCAAGGACAGGGACTGAGGGGGAAGCTCAGCTTCATCATGACAGAGGCATGAGTGTTAATGGAATTTGGCCACTGGGAATCTGCTTGCTCATCCTGGCAGGGACAGGGGGCCTTTTTGGTGAGTATCTCCCTTTTCCCCAGCACAAATTTAACTCCTTTGTTTATAAAGAAGAAACCAACCCCAGCCATGTGGGTTGTCTTTCACAGGGGTTAAAACAAGCCAACTCCACCCAAAGCTGCCCAGGACTGGGCCACCGTGGCTGCCCCGGCCCTGGGGCACGCACCACCTCCCACACAGGCAGCTGCCTGCATGCTGACTGCTGCACTGCTGTGGGCAGAGAGGATTTCTGCCTTTCTTCTTCCTGACAGCAGACACATCTCCCCCCATGACAGGATGAGTGATGCTGTTCCCTCTGCGTGTGCTGTTGGGAGCAGTCACCAGCTCTGCTTCCCTTACCTTGTCATTAAGCAGCAGAGACATTGCCATTTTGAATTCAAGGCTCAAAGCCAGTATGATTTTAATGTGAGTGATAAAACTAGAAGGGCTCTTACAGCAACAGCGCTTCCAGGATGTGATTCAATACTTTGGGGTTTAGACTAACAGAAAGTGGGAAGAGATCAAAACCCATTCCTGGAGGAAAAGAGATGCTGCTTCTCACCAGAGACCTATCACACACTGCAGCTGACATGGGAGATGCTGTCATTGTGTGATGGGTCTCTCTGGAGATACCCACAGTTGAGCAAGAAGTTTATTTGGAGCAATAAAATAGTAAACCAGATGTGTTGAAACCCAGCAAAGGGAGAGGTTATGGAGTGCAGGAGTACTTTCCCTGGTAACACCCTGTGGATATGCAGCAGTTCCCCAGGCATTTGGGGATTTTTAATTTCCAAGAGTCTTCTGCAACATATCTTTAGAATTGGGGTATGTGCTGACCCACACGGCTGTTACTATGGAAATCATTATTCTAACAAAGTACAAAAATAGTCATGTAAACCCCCTAAAAAAGGCTTAAGCCTTTTGCCATTTATCAAGGAATAGGATTGTCAGGTGTATGGGGATAGCAGCACCTTTTCCAGAAGACTGTCCTGCTCCGTATCAGTTGAGGGTGGTGGGCACCTACAAAAACCAGCTCTGCCTCCTCAGACCTCCACCAGATCTCACAGCTGCAGGGTGAGATTCAGCTGGAGCTGTGGAAATGAAGCACCATTTGCAGAGTTCACAGCTGTGAACAGCAGTCTACGGCTGCTGTTCACATGGAGAAGCTGCTGGCTTTCCTGAAGAGCCCAGGGATTCATGCTACCACACCTACACATCCCAAGTGGGAGAGAGAACAGGGTAGAAAGAGTTCAGGGCATGACACCCCTATGCAAAGGAAGGAATTAAGGTTTCGTCATCCTAATAACCACTTCACTAAAGGCATATGGCAGGCAATGTATTGGGATGTTGAGTTTTTGACAAATGCCAGAATTCTCTGAAATTGAACTTTTCTTCCCAAACTGCCAAAATTTTTTAGCTGAATCGTGGAGATGCCATACACTCAAAGTACTAAAATAGACCTCAGACATCTCAGCTCTGCTTTTTTTGCACTATTCCAGACCTGGAATGAACCAGACCATCCCAAGCCCTTGCCCCAGAGTTTGCAGACAGAGCAGCAGCAGGGACAAAGCTGCAGTGGTACAAGGGTGGCCACCTGGTGCCAGCCTCCCTCCAGACCACGTCCCTGTGAGAAGAGGAGTTTTCCTGGCATGAAGTGGGTATCAGAGTGCAGCTGGCTGGATTGCTTTGCACATCATTTTTTTCAAAATGGTCTTTGACAGCAAGAGTTGCGTGCATTAAGCTTGCATGCGTGGGCAGCGCTTTCCTGCTAATGCATGGTTGGAGAACTAGGTCTAATCAAATGCAATGTTAAAAACTCATTTACAGAGGCACAAGTAGTTAGTCTTGTTAAGGAAGGAGGCAACTGTTTCTCAAAGAAGCATCATAATTTTTGGAATTTCCCACATACATAAAGACAAAGAGTATGACACAGCAAAGTCTCTGTCTGCTGCTTTGGCTTTTAAATAGAGAGAATCTTCTTAGAGGATAGGTTATAAAACTTCTCTGAGTAGTTTATGTGATCTTCAGAGACTGCTTGCTCCCTTCTGTTGTTTACATCAACCTTTAAGTGAAAGTTACCTAGCCTTGGTTATTTACCCTAGTGATTTTTATGCTCTTCGTGGTGTCACTTCACTGCACAATGAGGATGTTTCTGACCCTTTCATGTGTACATTTGGGGTCTGACTATATACTGTGAGGACTCTTGGTTTTTCTAAAAATACCTGTCTAATATACCTAACATGCTGTGTTTAAAACAGTAGCTGTGAACAAGCCTCTCTTCCTCCTCCTTAATGTCACCTCTTGCTCACCATGTTAAGATGCCTGAAGACTGTTTCTGTATCTGCTCCCTCCTGTCGTGAAGCTTTTATAGCACTGAAATAAAACCTGACTCAGGTTTGTGGGTACCAAAATTCAGCCCCACCTACTGTTTGCTTTGCAATGCTGCCTGAAATATCATTTTAATTTCACATTAGTTGCTTGCCAAAGAGGAAGCCCAATTAAAGAGACGAAGAGGAAATCTGTTAATGGCACTTTTCATGAGGAACACCACAGTAACAAAGCAGCGTGCATGCGAACACAGAAAGTGAGAGATGCTGAGCCCCACTGTGCCTGTCAGCTTGGCTGCTGTATGCAGGGAAAAAGAGAACAAAATTTACAAGGCTGCTACTCTCTGAAGTGGTATGGGAACTGCTGGTGAGCCCAGGAAGGAAACAAAAAACCCATTCAAAACAATTGAAGAACAGTGTGGATGTGCTGAGGAAATAAACCCATCACATTCAAATTTCAAAGGGTTCAAGGGTGAAATTAAATACTATTTGCTTAGATATAAGAACCGTTTTTGGAGTAACAACCCCATAAAAAAAATCTCACAAGGGACTACAGCCCAGCTTTTCAGGTTTGATAGACTTTGCTCTTTTTTCTACCCTCCCATGGCTGAATATTGAGTGTTTTATTAAGGTTATAAAATCAGGCCTTTCAACAATACTAATGGGGTATTTTTGCAGGGTAAACTTATACTTTTTAAATGATAATACACAAGTAGGAGAAAGGATCTGTCAAGCACCCGAAAACTCTCTGAGTGTACCCACACTGCAGGGGCCTCTCTTTTGGGGGGCTGTCCAGAAACCTGGTGAGTACCTCTTTTTCCATCTCAGCAGCCAGGACTGGGGTTGATATGAACTGTAGGTGCTAATTAAGAATAAAACTCCACAAATTCAAAACCTATACTGAACTATTTATTTTGTACATTCACCTTTTACTGCAGCACGTGCCAGCTGCTGAAGGGAGCAAACAGAAATTGGTTCCATCACCTGAAGCTGACAGTCAGCTTTTCAACCAGCAATCCTCCTCATGAGATGACATGATTAGGCTGCTTGATGATGAGCAGGAGTGCTTGATTTTCAGTAGCAGAGCTGCATTATGGCCTGCATTAATTTGCTAGGAAATTGCTTTAGAAGAGCATAAAGGGTGATATATTCAAGTTAGAGTTGTAGCACAATAAATGCCCCAAAGGTACCTCTGAAGTGGGCTGTTCTCATGAAATTCTTTAACAAAAGGGGCTGAAAATGACCTGTCTCCACATATCATATTTGGAGAAGTATGGAGATAGTCTATCAGGTCACCTGGCAGTGGATATTAAGCATTAACATATCTCAAATGTTACGTGTATTTACTGACAGAAACTGAATAGGTCAAACAGGTCTCTGGCTCACAATAAAAGATGAAATGGTGTTTAGTTCCATATATGAATAGCTGCTCACGTAAATCAGTGTGTGTGTCTGCAAGGATTGTTGGGACTACTTCCTTGATGCCTCCTGTTTCTAAAGAATTTTGTGCATTACCTCATGAAACAAACTCTGTGAAAAAATATTTCAAGCTTTAAAACAAGGTTATAATAAACAGTGAGATTACCACACAGAGCACACAGTTTGTGTTAGCAGAGAACAAGTTTAATAAAACACTGTTCTTGCATGTTGGGTTCACAAATTCATAGTGCATGAATGAGAAACACGATCTAGTTTTTCCTCTCATCAATGCCAAAAACCCAGTGCTGGCCTGTATCCACAGGTTGCCCTCCTCATGTACGAATGAGCCTCCTAAACACCTCTTCTATTGTTCAAGATATTTGACTTCGTGCTATAGAAGGAATCCAGGGCTACTTGTGCAGGGAATCCACCTGACCAGAAAGATTAGGATGGGTCCAATGAAACCACCATTGTCACCTTTCATTTGCATTTCCAGGCTGTCCCATGCTATTTCAGATCTTGTGCATATCCTGAATCTCCCCTACATCTATCTCCCTGCCTGCAATGATACATCCAGGATGGAATTCAATTAATTTTTACTGCCATCTTCAGTCAGATGAGTTAGGATAATGAAGAAAACTTTAAAAAAAACTTTCATTGGTTCTATGTTACCTGAATCATTTCTCTCTGCACTTCTCCATTCTTTGCTTTAGGCATATCTAGTGGTTTATATCATACAAGGGAACAGCCAGACACACTTGAGAGCACAGAGCCATCCTGAGGTGTGGGAGGAAGGGAAAACCCACCAAAGAAAACCCCATCCTGAGACCAAGAGCACATGCCTGCTTTCTGAGATCAAAACTGAACAGCGTTTCAGTTTGACTTTAAGGGATTGTATACCTTGGACATCAGGTGTGTGCCAACCTCCTTGTCCATCACCCGGATTTGGTTACTCTTCTGTAACCCACTCCTCTCAAACTAACACCACGCTGGTGGTGTGGTACAAAGGAGGAGGCAGAGAAGAGCCTGTTTTTAAAATCTGAAATGCATGGCACATGTTACAGGCTCACTTGGTTTGAGTGTGCCTCACTGTCCCTCTAACACCGAGGAATTTATGAGGCACTGCTTTAGCAGCAGTTTTCTCTATTTTAAGGATTGCAGTTGTTGGTACCACTCCTAGATGATGCCACCATTTACTTTTTTCATTCATCACAACACACCTAGGGCTGGTTTAGATGGAGGCACGTTGGCAGAGGCTGACCAGGTTTAGTATCAATAAGCAAGGAGTCCAAGCTTTTCCTGGTATGTACAGGACCTTTTACACAGACTATGCGGTTGGGTGTCGAGACAGGGAAGGGATCAGAACAAGTCACAGGCAAGGACCACAGATGCCACTGTCACCGAGAACCACACATGGAGCATGCAGAGGGGTTTCTTCCACTGTTTTCCACAGCTTAAAAAAAGCTACCTGTTCCTTAACATTCATATGGCCTGTGAACGGGCAGTGACCATACTGCTGACCGTGCTGCCCTGTGCCTGCTGAAGCTCTGCACTGCACAGCGACGCAGGGTTTCGGGGCCAGACCCACAGAGATATTTAGGGGCCTAACTTCTATTTCAGACTTCAGTGGGAGGCTGGTGCCTAAATAGGAGTTGAGCACCTGATTACCTTTGCAGGTCTGGGCTTGTGTGGAAGCAGCCAGGAGGTGCTCCACGTCCCTTGCCCGCCCGCAGGAACCGCTGCTCCTCTCCAGCCGGCGGTCGAAGCGTGGTGTGGTGCGACCCTGGTGTTGTGAAGTAGCCGTTCTCCGACTGGTGACGGCCTGATTCACAACACCAGCTGCTGCACAGCACCTGAGGGGGACCCTGGCCAGGCTCCCTGCTCCTGGGCTCCTCTGCCCTCTGTCCTTTTCCTCCGCAGTCCATCTTCTACACCATCGAGTGCTGGAAAGCAAAGTGACAGGGTTAGATGCATCGAGCCCACCACTTACTTACCCCTGTCTGTTTGAAATACAAACGTGTGAAGGGTGTATGCCTCCAAGGGAAAAAAAAATAGAAGTGGCAAACTGCTGGCTTGGCACTCAAGATCTAAGGCTTTGCAGAGGTGGCCATTGCAGCGTGATACTGCAAACGTGTACAGCTGCACTCCTGCAACTCACTCCCTGCGCTCATCTCATGAGAGCTGGAAGGCAGAGGAAGCAACCTAGAAACTCAGCCAAGCCCTCAGAGACATGGGAGAAGCAGGCCGCTTTCTCACAGATCCCAGGATGTTGTTGAAAGGAGAGCAGTGCCCGAGAGACCGCTTCGCTTCCCTTCCCGAGTGCACTGTGGCCATGAACCTTCACGCCTGCACGCTGCCTGCTCCTCTGAGGTGGGAGAGACACCAGCCAATGTGTGGTCCATTCCCAGAAGCTTCCCAGCATACTGGCATTCAGGAAGGTGCTCCCCACCCCACAAACGTCCCAGCCTGCAGGTCCTTCATTCCCCTCCAAGGCACCCGTCCCTCAGGAGCTCTCAGAAGCTGAGAGCTGATGCAACCCACTGCTGACCAGGAAAAATGAGCTTCTTGTAAAATCACAAGGGGAGTTATGGATTCTGGGAGTCAAGGGAAAAAGAAATCTCCCTCACTTGTGCAGGACTGACACTGGTGAGCATGCCAACCATCACAGCACGAACACAGTGTGTCTCGAGCAGCACAAGGGCTCAGGGTTGCAATGCTGCACCACTACAGAATTGGTCTTGGGGAGGGCACAGCTACAGGTGGTCCTGCAGCTTTTCAAGCAGACAAAAAGAGGTGGAAACAAACACATGGTCCTTCCTGATTCCCTTCAAAATGTTGCACTGGTGGTACAATGACATGCTTGTCAGGGTTGGGTCATTCATAAGGGATTACCAACAACTCCTTATTGGGTTAACTAATTTAGGCACTTGTGAAAAATAAGCAAATAATAAACTTGTGTATTAGAGACCTTCCTCAGCAACCAGCATCCAGAAGAAGGCAGTTTCTGTGAGTTAGTTCTGGACTATCCCTGGGATGGGGACTCATTGAGGAAGTCCTTAAGCACATTGGATAGAAAGGAAGTGATATGCAGCCTAGCATACCTCCAGGGAAAATTGCTGGTTTTTAATAGTTCTCCTGAAATGGGTTGGATTTGGAGGCACTGCCCACTGCCCAGCTTAATCCAAGGGAAACTTCATGCCTTGTCTTTCCCCTGCAGAGAAGGGAGGCGTGTATAGTCCCTGGGCAGAGAAGTGAGTAACATATGTACTAGCACAGAAAATATTCCAGAGAGACAGGTTATGCAATCTAGTTGCTGTAGGAAATGGAACTAAATTTCTTGACACTTGTGCATGTGTGCACACTTGTAAAGTCCCCATCATGTTGTATTAACAGAGCTTTAATTTAAAGAGCAGTTTTCAAAATTCTAACACGTTGAAACAAACAAACAAACAAAAAAAGAGTATTTACATTTTATGTGTATCTAATATTCCCATCAGCCTTCAACTCTGAAAGGAAGAACCAGAAAGCTGAACTTGTGTTGTGGCCAGTGCTGATCAATGGTGACATGCCAATGCTGGATGAAGGGGAATCAGCTCACCAGAGTAGATCTTTCACTGTCTGTGGTGGCACTCGGCACACGCAGTGAACCACATTGTGTCACACACAGAACAATGCTGAATACTTTTAGTACATTCTCTGTTCCCTGGGAACACTAAAGTCTGCCACTAGTACTGTGGGTGGCAAAAGGGAAAGCAAATGATATGAGCATTTTTCAAGGTTGCTGAAATCCTTCTGAATCCTTTAATACAATCTGTGCTGGAGCATATCAGATTACTTTAAAAAAAGCACATTACCATATATGCATTGCTTGTAGTCCAGAAGAAGCAAATTTGAAGGCTTTTTCAAGTTAAAACCCAGAATTATATGTTGTACAAATGAGAAATGAACACTTAATCTGCTTTCTCTCCCCTTAACACACCAGAGACAAACGTTGGTTTTCTGCTTCTTTACCCCCTTGGTCAAATAGTCCAATGTAGTCTTAGTGTACATCTAAAATTTTTTAATTTTAATATTCTCCCATTTTTACTTAATGTGATTTTATTTAGTCACCTACTGGCAATAGCATTCAGGTTCTTTGGCACTACATGGTCTGAAAGCTTTTTTACAATTTCAGCTTGATTGCATGTAGGGAAGTGTAGAATCTCCTGAACAGTTTTGTAACACAGAGTGAGGGAATGGCATTCCCCCATGGGTGGCTGGGTCCAGAAGCCCTGAGGAAAACCACCAAACCCAAATATTTACTTTAGGATAACACTAGTGCATTAGGAGAAGAAAGTCATCTCCTATAAATAGGAAAATAAACGTCTCAGTTTGGGGGAGAAAAAAATCTACCAACACAAACCTACCCGGTAACACAGATAATTCCTGCCTAGGAATTAGCATTTGTGTGTATGTGTATACGTTTATATATATATATTTAGAAACAGGAAAGAGTCACAAGAAGCTGTGCCAACGAGCTGGTTTTTGTACACTGAGTTGCAGGCGGAGAGCAGGACTTGGGCATGGGGTCAGCACTAGACTCGGGGCATTAACTGCAACCCCACCCTGAAAGGTTATTATCACCCTTAATATCCCATGCAAATAGATTTTCTTGCTTTGGTCACAGCAGTCTATTAATTCAGCCCTCTTGTCTGGTACATCTTTATCCTCTGCAGGTTAATCCTGCCAAATTCCCTTGCTGTAGTACATGTCACACAGCATATAATATCCAACAATGCAATTTTGCTAATCCTGTTTTATCAGCTTTGTTGCCTTGTCTGGTCAATCCAATAGCGAAAAACCGCACATAAGGTTTTTGCCAAGATCTCCCTCTCTTTTGCCCCTCCACCCCCTCCCTTTTGTATGGTTTCAATTAAAGAGTTTGAGAGCAGAACATAGCATTTGGATATCTGCCAATGTCCTTCAGAAGCAGAATGTCAAGGCACTTAATTATATAGGTCTCCCAATTCTTTCAGGCGCCCCACCTACCCAGTCAGCTGAATTTACTAAATGCAAGTGTAAAAAATCAGCTCAAATCTCCTTTTAAAACACTCCCCATGCATTAAGGACTGGAAGATGGCTGAATAGCGACATATTTATCGCCCATTATCTTACTAAAAGATTAAACAAATGAGTAAAGACTGTCTCATTAACAGTTCTTTGTTGTCTTGTTTACTGTTTAGTGGACTCATTAACATTAATTATTAGAAGAGGAACATCAATTATTGCAATAACCTTTGTCAAGCCAAGCAAACCGACTGCTAAACAGCAAACAGATCCTGGTTTACCAGGCAGGATTTGCATGGACGGAAAGAAGAAAAAGAACCCCATAAAATCCTCAACATCACTCTGTAGCAGGAGAGATCCAGTGTGGCTTGTTAAGTCTGGCATCAGCGGCACATCCTGCTCAAGACCTCTAGACAGAGAATAAAAGGGTGAGTAAATTCTGAGGTTAACTCCACAAGACTTGCTTACCCAGCTCTAAGTGGCGAGATGTGAACAAAGGGATCCCTACTTCCTCTGGCGCTTGCCAGGCTGTATTTATTACACTAATTATTTTAACGCAGGGAACAGCCCTTTCTCTCCCTCGTCATCAGCGCAGTGCATATGCTTGTATAAATATAACGCAGACTGCAGCATCGATTTCAGGATTCTCCATCATCACGCTGCTAGAGCTGACTGCTTCGCTGCCTCAGGTGAAGGGCATTCTCACCCTTACAAGATACTGTGGCTCAGGCATTTTCCTCCTCCCTTCCCCTCTTCTTCCTCTGATTTCTTTTTACTTTACCAGTCCCAGGTGGAGATCTCCTCCCCTGCCCGAGCAGAGATTCGATGTTGTAGCAGTATTTTAAAGACACCATATATTTCAGCAGCTCTGGCAGGAGTTAAATACCAGCAAGTAGCACATCCATTATTTAAAATACTCTGAGGAAGAAAGCTGAGTCACACTAAGCTGGATCTGTCACCTCTGACACTGCTTCTCAGACTAAATACAAGTGCTACCCTGCGCTCAAGAACAGAACGAACCTTTGCAGAAGGACCCTGAGCCAAACCCAGAGGTTTGAGATTATATACAAATAAAAACAAGGGCGGCAAAGTGCTGCACCTTCTGCAGGTGCTTCCACAGCTACAGGCAGTGAGTGAATATGCAGATCCCTCCTTACACCGGCCGGGTTTCAGAGGACAAACCCTTGCAATTTCTGAGCAGCTGCCCCATGCTCGGCATCACTAGGAGCCTTCCTCCTCACCGCCGCCTTCAGGGCGAGGTCCACCAACACTTCCCCTTGCTGCCCCTCGTAGTACATCGACTGCGTCTGGATCTCCCCACTAATTAAAATGTGAAGCAATTAAGCTGCTTGCTAAATGAATGATTCTGGCCCTACAGCCTCCTGGCCAGAGAGAGAGAGGTCCGCAGAGACCGCATAGCCTGTTACCTCGGCATGAATTTGTGCTGACAGGACAGTCCATCCGTCTTCACATCTTTGGACAGCTGTGCTTACCTAGCAGAATGTAAACATCTCTGAACTTTGCTTACTGGATAAAAGGAAGCATTAGTTTCCTATTGCATTTCCTCCTACAAGATCAATCATACACACACAGGCCAGGCGCAGCATCCCTGTGTTTGTAATTAATCTCGTAAAGGAAGAACATCTCCTCTCAATCAATTGCTATATTTGTATGCAGCCTTCCTGCAAGGGAGGGAGTAGAAGAAAATAAAAGCCAGTAGCAGAATAACAATCAGCTGATTTCTTAATAAGGGCTGGTACGTGCTATATATGCACAGCAAGATGCTTTTTTTGAGAATCTCTGTTGGAAAAATCACCTTGTAATCAATGTTGATCATTAACATTGAGGACTGCAGGATTGCCTTTAGATGTCCTGATAGTGGGACTCTGCTTGATCACAACAAAACTCAAAAGGATTTTCTGGCTTTTTTTTTTTTTATGTTTTCACTGAAACAATACATATGCACTTCAAAATAAACCTTCCAATGCTTTATTGTCTCTTGCTAAGTGTAACTGACTGCAGACGACCAAACTGAACACCAGAGTCCCTGTGTTCACTGCCTGGTTTGCTCATAGGAGACTCCTTCCCAACACATCTGGTCACAAAGGACATCTTGTTCACATTCTCCTTACTGTGTATGGGGATGTTTAAAATCCAGACTAAGGAAATATTTAAGAAACCAACAAACACCCCCACAACACAACCTGCTAGATCATCCTCTTCATGAAGAATAATTTCCTGCCTTCTCAGAGAAAGAGGTGTGTGCAAAGTTACTGCCCTTCTCAGGCTGACCAAGACTCCAATCAGTGGGCATAGGGAATCAAATGCACAGTATTTAAAAAACAAAAAAAGGGTAGATAAGTGCTTTTCAGCAGTTCCAAGGGCCCAGGCCTGCCTCTTTCTACTGTTTTAGATCTGTCTGTTTCATTGCATGATGTGCACTGAGCTCACTGACATTTACACTGGGCCAGAACATTCTCTATAATGAGAAAATAAATAGTCTCCAAGACGTGTTCAGATGAAATGTACACTTCTGATAGGCACCATACTAGTCTAGGGTGCCGCTGCCCATTTTGATTTAAAGGAATAATATGAAGATTTGCTTGCTGAATGCAATATTCAAGAGACAAATCAGCGCCCTCTTCCCCATTAGGCAAACAGCAGCAGGACAGAACTGCCACCATTCATGGCAGAGCTCACTCCGTGGTACTTCACACAAGCTGCTTTACAGGGTCTAATGCTTAACATGATCAAATGCTCAGAAATATTGAATTATACATGTCTAAGAAGAGAAAAAAAATCCATATATTTTAGGAAACTGATTTACAGCAACAGAGAACAGCATCAGTATAATCACACTTTAAAATAAAATGCAGGTGTGGTATTATGTCCCTGACTGCCAACACTGCAGCCTCATCTGCAAGGCCTGTGAAGATCTGGAAGCATCCGTCTTCCCTTCTTCCCTGCATCAGGTAACAATGCAGTCCTTGCTAAATGCTCTGCTTCAGTACAGCCTCTTTCAGGAGAGGTTGATCATTTTTATTTGGTAATGCTCCTTTCTAATTTAAACACCTTTTATCTCCACAGAAATGGAAGTTTTGCCTCAAAAGAAAAAGGTCCTCAAATATCCACAAAATACTTACATATCATTTTCTTTCAGTGGACTCAAATTATGCAGCCTTCACTTGGATATATATATATATGACTTTCATAAAGAATTGGATGCCAACACATCAATTTTAGAATTTCTTTATCGGAAAATGCATCTATGTTATAACAAGTGGGCTTTCACCTGCGAAATCTATAGCCCATTACCAGACTGCTTGTTTACTGTTTACAGGAACAGCCAGCAAAACCAAGTTACAAATCATTGCTCTGAATCTTCCCACCACTATTTATTTATGTGTGCTCCCTGCATGACAGAGGGACAGCCCTTGGACCAGGGGGGCTGGTATCCAACCCAAAATGATGGACACTTCAGGAAGAGCGTTGGAGTGGCCGGTTAACCACCCTCCCTCCCTCCCAGGTGCAGCAAAGGGAACCTTCCCTCACCACCAGCAAGGAGATTTCCACAGCTGTGAGGTGAGCAGAGGCTCGGACATGTGTGTCACTCTTGGGATGCCTCCTCTCTGCCCCTCCTTCATCAAGAGAGTCTGGATGAAAAGTGTAAAGTTGCTGTTTGCAAACGCTGATCATTATAATTAAGGCACTGTTCAAACACGCAGTGTTTGATAAGGTGCAAAGAAGATACAGTCTGGTCACAACTCACTGGCAATGTGAAATACGAAAGTGGTACATACTCGACTAAAGGACAAATGGTAAGCCCAGGGCTGGGTACTGAGCGTTAACCTCTGCTTTCTCTGTGTGCCTGTTTAACAGGAGACTTCAGACACCTGGCTGGCTTGGAAGTTTTGATGCCTCGCCAGTTGCCTTGAGGCTCCAAATCTTAGAAGACAAGATTTTCCTGTGGCATTTGACTTTTCTGCCTGAAGCCCAGAGAGCTGAGGAGCAGATAGAATACAGGTGAAAGTAACTCATTACAAATGACAATTCACTGCATGTTCTAAGTAAAACTTATATAGAGTGAAAAAGGAAAGGAATTTTCCTATTCCCACTTCCTCCATATCCATGTGACCACCACTGTCCTTTGCCCCTACATGTACTGCTCTCAGGTCTGGGAGACCAATAAATGCAAATCATTCTTCAAAAGAAGATCCCAAACTCCTTTAAATTCTATCAGCTGTTTTTTACGCTTTTTTTCACAACTGGCTACCCTTCTGTTGCCAGACCTAGAGAGGTTGGAGACACACATTTCTCAAAGCCGGCAGGAAGACAATAACAATTAACAGAATTATTCAGTTCTGTTGAAGCCAGATAAAAACCACAATCTGCATAAGAATTCAAAATTATATCCCTAATGAAATTTCTGGTCCCAGATATTTTTTCCTAAAAAAAAAAACCCCAAACAAACAACCAAACAAAACCAAACAAACCAAGCCCCAACTCCCCCCCTCAAAAACCCTCAAAAAATTCCCCCAAACAAACAAACAAACAAATGGAACAGCCCAAAGCAACTCCTATGGATAAGCATGCAAAAGCTTCCCTTTCTGCAGAGTCACACTACAACCTATGTTAGTGCAATCCAGCTGCACAAAGCCACCCCCTTTTGTAATCAAGCCAGTGAGAAAACATGAATCAAAGTGGAAATACTTCAGAGATTTCCCATTAAAGCTGCAAACTTGACAGAGAATCACATATGGTCAGTTGTACCACACACATGAAGTCACAGTCCTAAATCCAGCTGGTCTCCTTCATCAGAACAGGATGTGTCTGTCTAGCAGTAGTCACTGAAAGAATGAAGCAATCTAGGATCTGGAAGATAGCAAGCTGAAAGGAGGCATGTTTGAGGATTTTGTTTAATTAATAGCAATAGATTTTATTATCCTCTGCCTCCAGTTTTGCTCGTGGTTCTTTTCATATTTGCTCTCTATTAATGAATAAAATATAATCAAGAAAACTAAGCATAACACAGTTTAATTAAGTTTTTTTTTATTTTGTTGTTGTTTTTTTGTTTGTTCGTTTGTTCGTTTGTTTTTTTTGGTTTTTTTTTGTTTTGTTTTGTTTTGTTTTGTTTTTTTTTTTTTGTTTTTTTTGAGGGGGTGAATGGGGTGGGAAGGTCCAAACAAACCAGAACAACAAACCTGCAACAAAAAAAAGCAAGATCACCGTGTATTTCAGATTCTTACTATACAATATTCATGTCTCTATGGGGGTGTGTGTTATTATGGCACTAATTTGTTTAACACAAACAAGCATAAGCAGCTGAAGATGAAAACCTGTACCTAAAGACATGGCTGACAAAACATACTCGTATGTGCAAATAGGGTGCTTGCGAATAAGGCTAAGATGGGGTTATTTGCACAAATAAGTGGATTTTTTTTCCCCTTCCCCAGCAGAGCTGACAATAAAAGTACCCCTGTCATCACCATAGCCTCCTGCAATGTTAACATTCAATTTTTCTGTGTGTGCATGTGTGCAGGCAGCCTTTGTTAGCGTTTGTCTACAAAATCATAATAGGTGTCTTTCCTTGTGCACTGGCTTGTGTGATAGCGGTTTAAGAGACAAAACCAAGCCCTGTCTTTAATATAGTGTTATCAGAGGCATCTCCCTTGGGGAGGTGTTATGGCCATCCAGCAGACACCTAGATGAGATATGTGCTTCTTTGGAGAGATATTGCTACAAAGCATTTGAGAGGAAGAATGGATGCTTAGTTAATAGATGCGCATAATTACTAATCTGCGATGCTCCTTAATGGGAGATTTTGACAGGCAGTTTTGAGAGGTATCATAAAGATGTGCAATAGTGCTGCTGAGTTTGTAACTCATTCCCCTGGAATCCTCCAAGCTTAACTTTTATTAGCTGTAATTTATTTTTTTTCCCACCTTCAATGATTATTTGGAGAACACAGCCCATTGCTGCCTTTCCCTCCCAAGGAAGCGTGTCAGAACAGAAACGTGCCTCCAGATTCCCCTCATCTGCACATGCTGGGCACAGGCACTGCATCACAAATGGGCAGGATTGGTTCTAGTGGAGGACAACATTGCTCCTGTTACGAGAGAGGTTAATGTGAAGAAGCTACCACAGAAATGGAAAAGAGTTAAGGTGAAAAATCTAGGGTAAGATGGGGTGTTAATACAGTGACACATCTTGGGAGGCCAATCACCCTAACTGAGGCTGAAAGTATATGTGGACTATGTTTTGCTCTCACTATTGGGAGCTGCAAAACCACGTGTACCAGTTGGATGTAATGGAAAAGACCTGAAACTCACAGGCAAGTGACTGGCTGTATTTTCCTGTGCCTTCCCTCTGCATGCCCGCATCCCAGCACAGCTGAGGGCAAGATTTCTGAATCTTGCTATTCCTGTCCTGGAGAGGCAGGGTGGCCTGATTCACCGCTCAGCTGGTTTTGCTCCTGTGATTTCAGGGGATGGCCTAGATGTGCTGCAAGGAATTAACCCCTCGCCCTCCTTCTTGCACATGCCACTCTGCTGTGAAGTGTAATATCGAAAGAAACCACTACGACAACATGTCTTGCTGTGCGTGAGAACGATCAGCACAAAGCACAAAAAAGCCCAAGCCCCGCTTGCAGACTGTTTTGAGTACTTTAAAGCAGCCTACCTTTGGCTTTTGTCCCTGTCCTTCCTTTGGATTTCTATTGTACCTGGGCACCCTGGCAGGAGGTGATCATTCTTGCTAAAATCCCCTCATTTGCCTCGCTGTCTGTCCAACACCAAAGCACACCAAGGCTTTGAGCAAGCAACCCAGAAGCTCCCACATTAACAGAGCAGAATGTGACTGAAAATGCCCGTGAGATCACGTGTGTGGCAGGTTAACGTGGACTATTTCTGAAGGTGAAACGGAGGCGTTGAGGTCCAAGGGCAGCAAGTGGCACACTCCCAACTGCAGCTCATGATGAAACAGGCCACCGGGTGTCTGCGGCTTTGCAGAAGCCCTGTCATGCATTGCAAACATATTTTGAAAGGTTTTATAAACAAATCCAAAGGAGGTTATTAAATTCATCATTCTGTGTGCAGAAGGCATGAAAAAACTGTTGTGAATCGGGTAAGTAAATAGAAGTCTAACAGCAAATAATAAAATGACATAAATAATACAAGAATGATGACTAGATTGCTGTATTTTGAGTGGATTTCAGACAGATGTGAAACAGGTGGTAATTATTTGCTACAGCGTAACTGCAATTTACTTGAGTTAACTCCATAATACATTTTGGCCAGAAATCCTGGTATTAACACAATGTTTTCTGAACTTCTTTAGGGAAAAACATCGGTTGTGTAGCAAGTTGCATTTCACCACAGCACTCGTATTTTTTTATCACCAGTAAAATACAAACATTAAAGCAGATCTCTAAGGTCATACAAGCAGCCAGGGCAGCAATGAGCAGGACCTCTCAGCAGAAAATAGACACTGGCTCCATGCAAGAGTTCCCTTCTTGTGGATTTCACCCCAAATTCCAACAGAGGAGCACACCACATCTCCTGCTGCCATGCTCAGAAATTTCCCCTGGGCAGCCCCATGGACCAAGCAATGGGCTTGCAGGGTAACTCCTGTGGCTCTGCTTCCGTCATGGACATACCTACTGCATCTCTCCTGGTTTCAGGCACATAAACTAATCAGAGTCGTGTTCCAGAGGAAACTTCCTCTTGGATTCTGCACATAATTCTTTCAGCACACAATGATGAATAATCTTAATTTCCTTCAGATGGTCCCGTCAGCTGTATTAATAAATTAAAACGCCAAAAATAAGAAGAGCAGTGTCTGAAACTCCACCGGCAAAAAAAAAAAAAAAAGGAAAAAAAAAATCAAGCAAAAAGTATTAAATATACCGTGCAAGACATGTATTTGCTATATTTAGCCTTTTTACCCTACAGGATGATAATCCTAAAGCAGAAGTAAAAATGTGCTGAATCACTACATCTAAAAAAAAGGTATTCTTTGAGCAAAATGTACCAGCCATGTAACACTGAATCTGAGTGCTTTTCGCCCTACATTAAATTACTTACTGAACTGGGAGAGATTAAGGAAAACCCGAGACCTTCCCAAATGCTTGCTGCAGAGGAGAGGGGAATTCAATCAGAATTCCTGTAGCTGGAAGTCGGTATTCAAATGGTTCCTTGAAAGGAGCGCTCTGTTTGCTCTGATAGCCCAGAGCACCATGACTGCTGCATCACACCAACATCAGATCCCAAACTGCCTACTTTGCTCAGGAGTAAGGGCAAGAGACCCGACCTCGGCGATGCTAGTCACATAATTTAGTCCTGCAAATCCTTCATCCAGTGGCGAGGCTGATAAAAATGTGGGGGGAACAAAAATGCAGATCCTCGCCATAATTTGCAGAAGTCTGGCGTATGAAACTTGTCAAACACACGGGCAATGTGCGTGAATAGAGCAAGCCTCTAAAAATGTAGGCAAATACTGAATTTTTGAAGAGATATTTTAAAACAGGAGTCATATTTTGTCAGCTAAAACATAATTTTACTGAAACTGTTCCTACCTTGCTTGAATAAGCTATGTTACCATGTGGAAATTTCCACCAATGGTGGCAATAATATCTTTTTGTAAAAATAATATCCTTTTCCCCCTCAACAAGATTTACAGATGAGTATAGGAAAAAAACTACACTTGAATTAAGCAGATGCTTATGACATTCCTCCTGGCCATATAATGTGATTTATTGAGTTATACTGCAGACTTCGGCTTTTTAACCACATTAAGGCTGAAAAAGAAGCCAGCAACTAAAACATTTTTCCTTTTTTATTTGTATTATATTTAGTTATGTTGTATTTTTAGTTAAATAAAGTTGTGGAAGAGTACAGAAGCTACAAGACCTAATGGCCCGGATATGCAATTAATCAGATTTGAAAAGCAAGGACCATTTATCTACATAAAACAAATAGAATCTATCCTATTAAGCTAACCCATTCAAATCACAAACCTGACTGCTGCTGGTGAGAATATTTTGCTTGGCAAAGGTCCTAAAGGTTCTAAAATTATGTATGCTATTTTTATTTCCTCCTTGGATTGGATTAGTTACTAAGCAACTGAAGTGTTCAGTTCTCTTGGTTAACAGACATACTGTATTTCATAAAATTGGTTACTGTATAGGACCTAAACGCCCGTGAAGAAAAGATAGAATCGTGGTTTTTGGGGACTGTTTGCTTGTGAATGGTTTTCTGTGATGGACTGTCCCAGCTTACATTTTAAATGTACATAATTACTATCTGGGTTGCAAGTTTTTTAGAAGTTTTATGTCTAGGTTAGGTTTTTAAGGAAAGAGGAATCTCCAAGTCAGCGTCCTACTTGACAAGGGAATTTGATCACTCTTCATTTCCTAAAGAGGCCGCTAAGGAATTGGAGGTATGTCATCAGTGTAATGCTCTTTGGTGCATTAAACAGAAATAGGACACAGCTTAATAAAAAGGAAAAAAAAAAAAAAAGGTAAAAAACTGGCAGAGAATATAAAGAAGATGCCCTGAAATAGCTCTCCTTTGGAGTGAGAATGGACAAGAATTCTGGCATAGAGGCAGAATACTGGCAACACCCTTTAAAGCACATCCAAAAGTCCTACCTTTAGCTGATTTGTTGGTATCACTTGTAAGTACACATGTTCTTCGCATGGTCATACTGGGGTGGAAAAAGCACTTCAGCCCTCCCAGGTCTGTGAAGGGTGCTGCCTACACAGTGTGATGCTTAAGCCCTACAAAAGCTCCGTGGTGCACCAAGCTGTTCAACTTCACAAACTATCTTCCTAGTGCCCCTTAAAAAAGCTTAAAATGTGGGGCTGATGGTGGTTTGATGGTCCATCCCCACGTTCTTGCTTGTTTGTTTAACCCCAGATGAAACCTCTGGCACCTAGAAGGAGTGATATGCTAGCTTTTACATAAAGCTACTCTCAAGTAGTCCTTGGGGAAATGCGTACCACCAGACACACCCTGGAATGTCTTCTGAAATTAAAGACCGTGCTAGACAAGTCAGCCTCCTCTCTTTCTGAGCCAGCCGATTGCCATGTTTCCACATGGACCGTGTGGCGTGGCTGTGGATCCCAAAGGTGCTCAGACACTCCTCGGATAGGCAGAGCCCACAGATGCTTCTGAGTCAGACATGAAGAACACACATGTGTGTGCCCAGCTGCCACATCAAAGATCTTCCCAGCCCTTCTGCAGCTTGGTCAGGTGAACTGCCTTTCTTTGCAGCCTCCAAGAAAAAAAACCCTGTTAAAGCTGGCAAAACATTTCTGAGCTCAGTGTGCACCAAATACCCTAACATGGCTTAGTTGTGGTGCAGGGAGGAAAAGCCAAGGGTTGCCAAAGGAGCACCTCTTCCCTCTGCAAATCCCTATGAAATACCTGGTGAGCAGAGGGACAGAGAGGTGCTGGAGTGTGTATCAGTCCTGTACAGCTGCCTATGCCATCCGTTTGTTCTGGGTAATGTGTTTAAGCTCATACACATAAATAGACTCTACTGGATGATGACAGAAGTAATTCAAGATGCTTAAAGCAGCTGCTCCATAAATCATTTGCATTCACTGGGTTCCACCTGGGCCCGCACTGTACTCTCCTTCCTCTGCTTGGCTTGACAGGCCAAGCACAAAATGGGTCACTTTCTGTTCCCTTGAATATTTTATCACTAAAAAGGGAAAAGCAAAAGGTCAGTGTTCAAAGGGATTCCTTGTCCACATCTCTGTGCAACTTCAGCAATCTGGGTAATCTCAGGACCAGACCCTTCAAGATGCACACAAGACCTCTGACAAAATCACTGCCCTCATATCACAGTGCTTTCTCCTGTGTGGCTCCTTGCTGTCTCAAGGTTAATCTGCACACACACAAAAAAAATCTACTTGTAGGTACTAAGGCTGACCCGCAGCATGTACTGCACTATTCTGGAAAGTAGTTCAGGCAATTCAGCATCTTCTTTCAACTGCAGTCTATTCTTTAAGCATCACTCTTCTACAAGTTTTAAAACAACACTCAAAAAGAACCATTAATGATGCCTGCGCAGGTACCACTGGACTGCAAGACAAAAAATGAACCCACCTTCTGCAGCACATCTGCACTCAAACATGCTTGCTTAAGGACCTACAGCCTTTGCACAAGCAAAGATCCTTGCCTGAAATCTGACAAATGAGCTATTTCAAAATCAAAGGGAAGGGAAGAAAAATCCATAGCTGTGACGACTCCCACTTCTGTTCTCTGGCCAGCTGCAGGTAGAGTGGAATTTTCATCACTTCTGTGGTCCTATTTAAGCCCAAAGCAGGCAGAACTTTACCAGTGAGAACCAACAGTACAAATGCCATCAGGAACAGTGATGCTTTTTTCCAACCAGATACTGCACCACAAGATAGGCTGCTGCATGACTCAGAATAAATGTACTTTGCGTACATTTGGGTGCAAAGCACATTTAATTTAAATTCCAGGAATGTCTCAGCTTTTCCATCAGGAATTCCTGGGGTATCATCCTGAGTCAGCCGTGAGGAGGACAGCAGATGCAGATGATCCTACAGGGTTGATGCTGGGGAAGATGGAGAAGGAGGGCGAGCAGTCTCAGCACCTACCAAACCAGTGTCATAGTTTTCAATGATGTTTAAATACTGTGGTATTGAATAGTAACATGAACAAAATGTACTGGAAAACACAAAACATTTAAAAATCCGTGGGGAGGTATGAGATGCTGATCTGCAGTTCCAGTAAAGGACAGTCAGCAGTACCAGTGGGCACGCTACGCTGTGGAAGCACACCAGGATCCCAACACAAAGCAAAGCACAAAGCCAGTCCTTTAGCTGGCTTTTTTAGGGTCAGCTTCTCTTGCTTCACCAACCCTTTGCCTTAACGTGCAGTGACACAGCAGTTCCACCCAGAGCATAATGGCTAAGCAAAGCTAACACAATTTCAGGTACAGGCACTGTTTTGCCCAAGAAATAATATCAGAACCAAGGTTTCAACACCAGAATTGCCGTTCTGCAAACTACCTGCCATCCCGTTTCTTGTAATGCCACAAGTGCACTACAAGAACGTCCTTCGGAGATCCCTTTTATCGGATGCAATCCTGCCAAATCTTGGAGCAAAGCTGCTAGGAGGTCTTCGTTTTTGACATGTGCATGGTCCTCCTGACTTCAGCAGGACTGCTCACTTCCAGCTCTGCTTGATCTACAGCTGAGATTTCAAAACACTCCTTATTTTGAAGTAAAGAAGTGAAGCAAGTGGTTGAACCTTACAAAGGAAGGAATTCTAATAGAAATGCCTCACCAAGCATGAACTCTTAGACCTTCAATTTATTTTCCAATACAAGCCTATACTCCTGCAGCTTGCTCCTGTGGGGTGCAATGCACCAGTGACTTCTAGGACTTCCCTGCAGCAGGGGATTGTCATCATCTGCTTCACCCTTGCAGCTGGAGCTCTGACTGCCCACCAGCACTAATAAACTGCACTACACAGGAGCTTAAACCACACTTTTTCCATTTCCCAAACCACAACCATACAAGCCAGGTTGCTGATTTAAATGGGAATACTCACAGGTTAGCAAAACCAGGTCATAGGGAGGGGAAAAAAAATCCTGTTTTGTAATGCCTGGAGAAGGTACATGTGGGAGAGATGGGGCTTCTTTTCTAGGAAATGAAATACACAGGGAAACTCAAGTAAAGGAAAATGAAGCCTCGCCTCTGAATCGAGACAAACGGCTGTCTTCCTGGCACAAGTAAATTAAAGGTGAAAGCTTTGTCAGGAGCTGTGCTCTGTGGAAGACAGCTAGAGAAGAAGAATTTAAGATTTCTGGGACAGGAAGAGTCACAAGAGATGAACATTGGATGATTTAATTATCCAACTGGAGGGATAAATTAAGCTTTTGACTTGGAGTTGCATATAAAGAGAGCAATTAGACTTCTCTTTAAGAAAATTAGCATACGGTTTAAGAAGGGAGTAATAATTTAAAATGCTAGTATGAAATTGTTACTTATATGCAATGGTAATAGATCTGGATGCTAGACAGATTGAACTCCATTGTTTTATACCAGTATTCCTTTTCCAAAGCCAGCAGATCTGGAGCTGGTTTTTACTGTTAGAAGATGTGCCCCACTAAGTCACTTTTCAGTATGGACACAGCTTCCACCAAAACTCACAGAAGTTTTTTCCATTTCCAAACCCACACTGCTGCTGTGTATCTTGGATATGTATTATTCATAGATTATTAATCCCCTTAAAATAGGTCTGTGCTGTGAATCTGCTTTTGAAATGGGCTTTACATATATGCACATATGCTTAGCTTGGGTTCAAGTTTTCATGACAGACTTCTGTACAACAGTATGACTATTAATCCACTCTTATAAAGGATGCCTGTGTGTTTGCATAGATCTGTACACATGCACCTTTACTCTCCAGGCTCTGCTGGTACTGCATTAAACAATTCCACTGAGATTAAGCTGTTTCAGCAAAAAAACCCACCAAAACATCTCCATCAAGATTCAGATTTCCCAAGTGGGTAAATCAGTATGAGTCCTCTGACCAAAATCAAACCTTACCAATCTATTCTACCTAGGGAACAAGCCCTAAATAATGATAAAAAATACTTAGCAAATAATAAATTATTTAAATAAAGTTATTTTCCACATCAGAAGGACAGTTTCTACACTGTGCGCCAACTTGCAATAAACTATGCTCTCTGTTTGGAAACCTACCAAAAATTGTTGAGAGAGATTTCATCAGTACAGAGACGAGCACTTTTGACCCCGTGCAAGATTTTGCTATGGTATCCCTATTTGAACAAGTAACAATTCTGAGGAAGTCAATGTTTGCTCTGCTATCGTATTTCTATCTAGTAGCACTTTCCGGAGCGAAGAAATTGCTCTATCATGCGTGCAGAAGCACTTGGCTTGCACATAAAAAGTCCCCGGAGGGTTAAAAAAACAACAACCCTCCACTTTTTGAAACCCTATCAACATGCACACAAATTGCAGACCAAAGAGCTGGCTAGTATAAATTTGAATGCATTTAATACCAATGTGAGGAGCAAGATGAACTCTGAAGCAACAATCCATCCTTTTTGCATACCTTACTGTCAAATAAAATGTTTAAAAGAGGATTAATTTTCTATTTATGATCTTTTACCAAGCACTTTTATGCTCAGATAATTAACTTCTCTAATAAAAAAAAAAAGAAAAAAGAAAATGTATCAGTGCAGGTTTTAGTGCATTAAAATAAGCATACATTCGTTTAATTTTCATGTTTGAAGCCCTGGGATCTCAATAGTGAAAACCTAATGTGATTTGACCTCTTTTATACAGAAAATAGGTCAATGAAAAGAAGATATAACATCTGCAGCTCTACACATTTCCTACATTCACAAAGTTTTTATTGCTAGTAGTACTGGAGGGGAAAACATCAAGAGTAAACATACACACAAAAGGTATCACTGTGTTAGTCACCAGTTAGGAACTCCATCGTGTACATAACTTCTCACTGTAACACACCACCAGAAATGACTGGGATGTGCATTTACAGTGAAAAATAGCAGCTCTGCCTTTTATAAACCAGATAGTGTGACTTACTCGGAGCTGCATTTCAGCTGTGAACATTTTGCTGAGTGTAAGAGCAGGAAACGTCGTGAGGACTGAGGCTGCTGTGGGAAAGCTTCCTTGGTTGGATGTCAGCTGCTGGGGTGGCTGATGCCTATATAGCTTAGATCTAAGTTACAAGGTACTTACATAGCTCGAGTTACAAGATATCAATATAACCTGATATCAGTATAGCCTAAATGATGGCTTTTTATATGCCCATATAACCTGATACCTATATAACCTGAAGCATAGCTTTTTATACCGATACAACCTGATATAAGTAACTTTTTTATACAATGTAATGGCTAGTACATGGTTAACCAGTTGCTTAATGCTGAATAACAAAAAAAAATACCAAAGAAAAAACTCATCAGGTGGATGGATAGCTTTAGAAATAGGTAAGTATAGTACTAATGAGAAATTGGCAAGTGCAAAGCCAATTAGCCACAAAACAAAGAATTTCGGCTGGTTAAGACCAGACAGACTAAGGAACACCGTAACTGCACGGGCTCCGAAGACAAAGTTGAAAAGTTCAGATGCAAAGAACACCATGGAAGCCTTCATCAAAGACCCTTACCACCCCTGAACTGGGAGTTGCAAGCACAGTGCAAAAGAACTATCTAATACCCATGAGATCATACCGTGTAAATTAGTTCTGTCATGTATGTGGTGCTGTTGTAGTAACCCAGTGATACTAAGCAATACTTCTGTATAAATGTACCCCAGCAATTGACAAGGGTGGGTGAGTTAGGCGGAGAAATCCCCCTCACCACCAGCGCTGCAATAAACAAATACCTGCTCTATAGACATTGGTCTGTGGGGATTTATTTCCAGCCTCTCTTCGGGCATCAGTGGCACTGGCATTGATCGATGTTGATGTGGTCCTCATCTGCTCCCAGGGGACAGTTCACAAACGTGTGCTCAGGCTGCAGCTCTCAGGGACACACCCCAAAAGCCTTGTGCCAGCAGGAACACACATTGCATTGGTGTTCCCCCCAGAACAGACCACCCACTGATGGGCAGGAGCAAGTCTCCAGGAAAAGGAGTATTTGTGTTTTTCTGTTCCTATGCTGACATTTGCTGTTTGGATAAACATTCAGGTGTTTGTTTGTTTTTTCCTTTATCTGTGCAAATCCTTGAAAACACTGCCCTTTGGGAGCAGGTTTTTGGAACAGCTGCCCAAGATGACAGGTGAGTATTTATCTCTCTGTGTGGTTCAGCATGTAACCATCCTTGTCTCCCACCCTGCAGGTCAAGTTCATATGGTT
Organism: Phylloscopus trochilus trochilus; assembly: GCA_016584745.2. NCBI lineage: Eukaryota > Metazoa > Chordata > Aves > Passeriformes > Phylloscopidae > Phylloscopus > Phylloscopus trochilus. Next base: position 41,984,222 of record WQNJ02000546.1, read on the forward strand.
CAGGCAGCACTTCTGAGGAAGCTGTAGAGAAATGTAGGGAGCAGGCTGGGGCTGCCAGATGGCCACACTATCTATCTATCTATCTATCTATCTATCTATCTATCTATCTATCTATCTATCTATCATCTATCTCCCAGTCCCTGGTGCCACCCCATCACGCAGCATCAACTGTGAGCTCCAGTGGGAAATTAATTCTCCCCCCAGCTTCCTTCTACTCAGGGAAGTTGCCACTCCCCATTTTAAGTTTACAGCTATGTGTCCCCAAACAAGCCCCAAGAAAAGGGGAAGACAGGCAGACTGATGCTAATGTCTTGCTCAGTGTCAAATGGCAGCCAGCAGCAGAAATGGAAATAAAAGCCTGGGTTCCACATGGTGCAGACTGTAGCTACGTTTGCTACTTTAAAGTTTGGCATACACTTCTGAAAATGAGTGCATGGTGAGGAACACACTGGAGTACTCAATGCCTTGTGTTTTCTTCTAACAGCACCACCAGCAGCCCATATAGAAGTCTACTCAGACCTGACTGTTTTGACAAGGCAAAAGATCATGTTATTCCCAGCTGAAACCAAAATTACACCCCCACCCCTTTTGTACATTCAGGAAAACTGACTGAGTTCAAAGTTATATCATGGATACAACTTAGCAAATACAGGTTGTACATACTTATTTAATACAGAATTTTTATAATACACTGGCCCATGCCTTTCTTTTGTATAAAGAAAGATATGCCATGGCCTTACAGGAAGACATGTCTCCCAGTCAGTATTCTACATTGCTGTACATAGGAGCAGTATGTCTGAGTTACTGCTAGCATGGGTGTGAAATATATTTATGCAGATCTTACAAAGGCTACTTTTGGAGGTTTATAAAAACCTGTATATTCTATTGAACAATTAGTTCTGACAGCAAGGCCTTTAATCCAATAAAACCTCATTATGTCAGTAACAGAGCCCATGCAACATGCAAATCACACAGCTTTAGTGTCAACTCCCTGCCTGGTCAATGTTAATGAGAAGGGCTGAGGGGGGATTTCCAGGGGCTCGGACGCTGCTTTGCTTCAAACGCAATTTTGTTTGATTTGCCTTTTTTTGGCAGCAGCCCTTGAAAACCAAAGGGGCCCATGGCATCCCCAAAGCACACTGAGACCATTTGTGTGCGATGTGTGCTCCAAAGAGGTCAGAGCCAAGACCAGTGCAGTGGCCACTGCTTCTGCTTGTTCCCTTGAATTTTAACACATCCAAAGCAGGACAAATCCCCTTCCCTTTTGCTTTCCAATAGGTTCCCTCTCAGCCCAAGATCACTAGCCTCTCCCCTCATGGCATCAGTCTCAGCCATACAGAGATAAGGACTCTGATTTGTTTTTCAGCAGCTAGGGAGAGAGAGGGGAAGGAAAAAAAAACCACAAACCCACAAAAAGGAAAAAAAAGCGCAAAAGCACCAGTTATGGAAGAATTCAGTGTTTTCACCACCACTCCCCCCATGCCCAGCTTTAAGCATCAACTCCAGTCAATTCCACCCAGACAATAAAGTCATTTATCACTCAAGGACCCGCACAGGTTCAATACCTGATGTAAAGCAGATGATTGCTTCCATTGATTCAGATGAAATATCCAAGGAGAGCCGCAGCCGGCCGTGGCTAGAGCGCATGCACCATTTGTAATGGTTTAATAAATAAACCATTGATTATAAAATGGAGCCTGATAAATCCTGACGGGGCAGATCTGCAGCTGTACCTCTCCTCTGACTCCTATAATTAATGGCTTAGTACTGTGCTACTGTTAAGAGAGGACCCGCTGATCCAGAAGCAATAGCACATGTTAGCAGCATTTATGCAAATGTGTGTAATTACTGCACTCGCCACTGACAAGGTCACTCCCTGCTTTGGCCGAGATTTCCTTGGTGGAGACTATCAGTGCTGGCTGGGGATGTCTTGCCACAAGACAGAGCATTTCTTCAGCTGCCTGAAAACACGATATGACATCAGACAGGCAGGAGATGAATCCCATAGCAAATGGGGATAGGAGCCCTCAAATCAGGAAACCATCAGAAGATGCTAAGCGAGAGATGTGGGAACTGGCTGGGCTTTGGATGGTCTGCAGGCTGGGAAAGGGACCGTCCCACTCCTGGTCACAGGTTGAAAAAAAGCTTGACATAAGATGCTCCTTGACAAATAGCATCTCACCAGCCTGAAAGAGAGATCTGGGCAACTGTAGACAGATCCCTCTCCTAAGGAACAAAACTACTGCCTTGTTGCTAACAGTTGTTTAAATTACTTTTTCTATTGAAGAAGCGCTGGACACAACCAAGGAAATACTCTTCCCAGCACTGTGATGCACAACCCCAGAGCTCAGCCATGACTCAGGGGCCTTCAGCCACAGTCCCCAGCATTGCCACCTTTTGCCTCAATCTGCATGGATGACATCAGGAGAGAAGTATTATGTCTCTCTGTAACAGATATATATGCTTTTCTAAGAATGCATTTCAGTACCAAGCCAGGCTAATACATGTGCAATTAGCAGTGGAATTGCTTCACTATTAACCAACCTATTAGATTCTCCTGTCAAAGGAAGGTTCCAACTATTAGACAAATCTCATACAATAGCTAACATTTATATGAGACTCATTAATTTCATAGTATTTTAACAAGGTTGCAGCTTCCTCATGACATTCTCCTACAATTTCAAGGCAAACCCCCAGATCCTTAAAAGGTAAATATATTGCAGAGGAGACTGGCAGAGAGAGGCAAGGAAGAGGAGATTTGTCTTAAATTTTTATTTGATTCCTTCTTCCCTGACTGGAGACAGGAATAGACGCATGATTAAAAAAAAAAGCAAACCAACCCAATGCACATACACTAGATTTTAACATGGTAAATTCTGGTAATGTAAAGGGGTGACTTTGCCCATTTCAATTTAAATGGGAAATGAGCTTTCTTTGCAAACATTTATGTATAGATCTACAAAACCCATTAAATAACATGGAGGGATTACTGAGTAGTGTCCATCAGAAAGTATTCATCTGAGTTAATTTTGTTTCCAAAATGAAATAAAGTGCAACAATAAATAATGGCTAATGTGTAATTCAGTGTAAAGTCAGGATCAATCCTTTCTTTCATTAGACTTGGTACAGTATATGCACTATGCATTTTTAATACCTTTAAATAATTTAGGAGAAATAGTGCAGAATAAGACTGACAGGAAATAGTCTAAGCTCCTAATTTTAGGAAACAGCCTATAAATTACATTTTAGGAGGACATAACTTCTTGATTAAAGGTAAATTGTTGTTGTCACACCCAGAAAAATAAATGCAGCATTGTATCTTATTACTCCGATCTATTACATTTGCTACTTTAATTCAGGAGAGTACCACAAAGCTGACAACCAAAGAATCACAGCCTGGGACCTCAGCGTGCTGCATTCTGCCCAACCACTGCAGAGTGAACAGCAACAATCTAGACTTTGAAATCTTAAAGCAAAAAAAAAATGGCTTCTTTTCTAAGCATGCATCAGCTTCTGATTTTTGACAAGCAGCCACACAGCAAATGCTTTTCTGACTCTTTCCATTTTCTTGCTGGCTGGTCCTTCACCGTCTCCCTCCCTCCTCCCCACCTGTCACTCCTGACCCTTATTTCCTGCGCGGTTTTCTGTCCCTCCCTTGGATCTGATGCGCCTGATAAGCCGGGCATGCAGGATGCTGATTAGCGCTGTCGGCTTTAAAGTTTCCCTACCCCATTTCCCAGGTAATCTCGCACAAACGCCTATCTCCAGCCAGCACATGTGGCAGGGAGGGAGGCAGTGGCTCACCTCCTATTGCAGAAACACCTGCAATAAATCAGAGAAAAGCTCTTAGGCCAGGTGTTGAAAGGCAAGAGCGTAACAGCCTGGATGAAGCTGGAACTTGAACACAAATCCCACCGTGTGCTTGTACTCTTCCCTGCAAGCTCATCGCCTTGAAGGGTGGTAGTGGATCCATGGAGGGAAAATAAAAGGCAAAGCGTAATGCATGAGCTTAGTCAGGCAAACAGCATTGCAAATGAATAACTCTACTCACACAAGCAGTCTCCATAAATCCCAAATCATGTTTGTGTTCAAATACTTCCTCCCACGGCTTCAAAATGTGTGAAGAGGCTGAGAAAGAGTCACCCATAACTACAAGGATTCACACCTCTTAGAGCCGTCCTTATTAAAAACAAACTGTATTTACCAAAACAGTACACAAGCACACTCAGCTGCCTCCCTTCCTTCCTTCAGTCACTGCACAGAGAGCTCCAGCTCCTCCACAGCAGACCAAGAAGGACAAGGTTTTTCAGCCAAAGGGGTTGAAACAGCTTCTACTTCCACTTGGGGGATTCACTGCAGAAACTACCTAGTTTAAATCACATTTTATAGCTTGTGTCACACAGACTAAATAATTTAACAACCCCTTCTGGCTTTAAAGTCTAACTACCTATTGCATCACAGGTGGTAAATCTTTTTACCAAGAGAAGAGTAAGCTTGGCCTCGATACACAGGGCTTTTAAAAACCAATCAACCACAGCCCCACATAAGCCAGCATGTGAGAAATTTGTCACTGTGAAAAAGATGAGTTTTGGTAAAATTTCAGAGCCTGCAACTTTTGATCAGTTTGTACTAAGCTCTAAAACACTATGTAAAATAATGCTTCTTGCAATAAAATACTATTATATTTGAAGAGGAGACTGTATATAACAAGGAACAGAATATGAACTCAATTAACTCCACTATAAGCTAAAAATACTTAATTTAGCACACGTTTAGGGTTCAGAAACTGAACCCTAAACATGGAGAACCCAGCCATTACAAAGCAACCTGCCCTGCAGAGACCATATCAGGTTCAACCCAAAAAAAACCAACCCCCCCCTCCAAAAAAAAAACCAACAAAAAAAACCACATCAAAAAAAACCAAACCCAAAAAAACCAACCAACCAACCAAAAAAAAACCAAACCAAAGAAAGAAAATGCTGTAAGCTGTTCTACTCAGTCTAAAGGGAACTACAATATTTTAAAAAGCCTAACTGCACCTAAACTCCACCTAGAGGATCTACACACCAGATCGTTAAAAATGAAGTAATGATTTCACGATTTCCACTTGACAATGTACTTAAGCAGGATGACTTGTGTGCACAAAGAATGAAATTTAGCTATCTGTCCTTTGCACTTAGAATCAGTGCCCAATGTGTTATTCTCCCCCAAATGGGTGTTTGCACATGACACCTCTCCTGAGAAGCCAGTGTCTCTGAAGTGGAAGTGCTGAGCAACAGCCTCGCATTTCACAGCCAGAACAGCAGCTCTGAAGCCTCCCGGACTTTTCCCTCAAAGATAAGCAGCACAAGGCAGGTTTCCTACACAGAAATGGACACAAGACTTGGAGATATCATCAGGAAGAACACCTTCCCATCTCTAGGGAGCTGTGCAATATTGGGATGCGCACTGCTTGGTCCTGGTTAGGTCCCAAGCACAGCACTTTCAGCATATACAGCTCTTCAAGACACCTGTATCTTGGAAAAGTTTTCTCTGCCTGATAGCTGCTGTTCTTATAAAGAAAAAAAAACAACAAAACAAAGACCAGGGGAAAATTTTTCTGTCCTCAGGGAAAGAAGCCCAGTGTATTCCCTTTAAAGGTAAACTGAGGATAGGAAATTCAGTAAAGCATAGAACAAATGTCCTCCTCAGTTTTCAAACAGGAAACGCACTTCTGGTTTTCTTCTGCATACGCAACACCTCTCCCCCCGACACTGATCTAATATTTTGAATTTGTCAGCAGTTTCAAACCTAATAAAAAAAATCTACTTAGTAGAAAGATGTTTTCCTCTTTTTTTACTGCCAAATCTTTCCACCTCGTCACTGGTTCCAGACGTAAAGTGTGCAGTGCCCAGGGAACCAGTGACAGATTTAAGAGCTAACCCCTGATGCCCATGCAGCATTTCAGACTAGCACCTTGGGACCAATGTGACTAACTGGGAGGTTCACAGTTTTCCAAATGAGCACAGAGTAACAGCTTCTCCTTTCTCATTTGGACCCAGCAGCAGAAGGCATCCAACTTCTGGGGAACAGTAATGTCAGTGCTCCCAAACAGCAGTAGCAGATATTTCTGAACAGCTTTTCTATAAAGTCATACACTGCATAGAGCCAAATAAATTGAGGTTTTTTAGTCCTCACGTAAAGTGACCTGCATAACTTAAAAAAGCAGCTTTATTATCTAATAAAACCTTCCATCACACTGAATCACCCTGTGCATCCACACACCGAGAAATAAAACGTGTGTGTGTGCACACGCAGCCCTATCACATATCCTCACGTTTCACCATCTGGCATCCTTCTAGGGATTAAGGAAAAAAAAAAAAAAAAGAAAAAAAGAAAAAAAAGAAAAAAATAGGTTTAAAACACCACATATGCAGCCAGGGAATGAGAACTCTTAGAGGGAAGGTTTTAACAACCTGGGTGGAGGCACCACGGGACGGACAAGGCAAGCCAGCTAAGGGTGTGAGCACACATCAGGAGCAGAAAATGTACATTTATCACATCAGCGGGCACAAAAAGTTCCAACTATTTGTGTTTTATGTAGCATAAGTAAGCTGCAGACCAGTATGTCTGATCAAAGCTTGCTCGGGTCCAGAGGAATTGAAATATGACAAATGGTAACGTGACAGAGAAATGTCAAAATAGATGAAGAATTACACATGCCAGCGACAGAACAAAAACTAGCTGAGATTAAGTCAGAGACAAAGATGAAATGCCAGATTGCCTAAAGCTAATTATCTGGACAATTAATGGAATGCCTGCAACTCGTTTTGATTATTGAGAGCACAGTCAATCGGAGAAAGGACAAAGCTATTTGCAAGAGTCCGTGCTGATTTCCTCGGAAGAGGATGCTGGCAATGAAGTGGAAGAAATTCGTACCCTGGAGATCACTAAGCCAGCTGCTAAACTATGGTACAGCCATGTCACCTGGTACCAGAATGATACCAATCCTTTCCCTGGACTCTCCCTGGTGTCAAAATTCAATGCACATCTCATTCCCAAGCTGACAATTTGACTGGCATACTAGATAAGAAAAAATATTTGTGTGTCTTTGCTGTTATAAAACAAGACACATACAAGTAAGTAATTCTACGCTGTGACCTGCCAGAAATTAAAACTGAACTTCCTCCCGTTCTCCCTTAATTTCTTCATGCACCAGTTTTCAGGAAATTCATACATTCTTCTATATTTATCAACTCAAGAGCTAAATGTGGTTCCCAGATAAATTCTTTATGTGATGACACTTTTTAAACTGGCCACAGACAAGCCAGATGCAAATACCTGCTCACTCAGCTAATATAAGGGAGTATCAAGATGTTTAATAAAAATATTCACTTGTTTTTAAAAAAAAAAAAAAAAAAAAAAGGAAGAAAAGGGTCTAATCCCAAACACAGAGTGACTCTCTGTCTCTATATGTTCTCTCTATCTGAGCCTTTTTCTGTTACTGGTACAGAACTACCTTAGTATCTGGGATGAGAAATACCCGGCAGGTTTCCCTTCTAAGCCCACATTTGTGTCAGTAAAAAGCACAGAAGCCATATTCTTTTGAAGACACAGTACTACATTTTAGCTTTTTTCTCCCCCTTCTAGTGAGATCCTGGGGAATATGTATGCATTCACCACTGCCATTAAGCATCACATCCATCAGTCGAAAGCCACTTTACCCTCGACAGCAGAGAGTGGAAATAGATCTGACCCAACCCTGGTGTTTCTCTGAAGGGCTTCCCCGCAGACAGTCCCTGCAAATATCAGATGTAAATTAGAGCCCACATCTCAGCTGAGCAAGGCCTGTAGTGCAGACTCCCAAGCCCCAGCTCTGCCAGACCCATGAGGGTGAGCAGCATGGCCACAGCAAGACCCGCTCATCAGCCAGCTCGGATCTGCCAGGAAGAATCCAGGGCCTGGATTTATTCACTTGGGCTCTGGCATTGACTGACATAGTTATGCTGCATTCAGCACTTGGGTAATTCTTTTGCACACATATATATTCATTTTGGAGATTTTTACATCATTTAACAGCTCAAGATGTAGGAATTTCCAGAGCTGCCTTGATCCTGAAATGAGGATGTCTTTCAGTGTAGGGATCAAAAGGCCAAGCTATTCCTGCTTCGTGTTTAAGTTCAGCTTTGTTGCCCTAAAAAGCAAGAGCCTAAAAGACAGCACATGCTAAAGAATGGACTACAATCTGCTGTGCTTCTTGGGACAGACCCTTTGTGAGGGTTACAGCAGTTTAACACCCCATGCAGAGATTAAAACTGGTTTTACAAACACAGTTCCTGAAGAAGCACTGTATTTTAGCTTTAGAGGGGACAGCAGCCAGCTTTGCAGCAGGGAAACCAACTGCAGGCACACTAGAAGGGAGCCCATGCCTTCAAACACACTTCACCAACCCTTGGATGACAGAGATAAGATGTTGCATTGGAATTGCACTTCCTATTTTATTCTCTGCAGAAGAAGAGCTGAGAAAGGGACCAATGTTTAGGGTTTTAGAGCTGATGTACTACCTCAGCAAATACCTGTGTGGTGAACAGACACAGCTCTGCTGACTGGCGGATGAAATGGCACTGAACAGCAATCACAATACCAGAACAAAGCAATTTTAGTGAAACCCCAAAGAGTTTTGCACACACAAAGAACACTTTGCACATTACCCAAGAACAACTGTCTCTGTCCCTGCTCCTTGATTCCCAAATTCATCAGTGATATCAGTCTGGAGAGGAACCAACCCCAAGCAGGATGGATGTCCACCTCCTTTCATCTCAAACTGTTGCTAGAACTCAGCTCACACTCAATTACCACCTGCAGGTAGTTACAAGCAGAAAATATTTCAAATCCACAGGCTTAAAAGGCATTTTTTTCCCACCAAAAGTGAAAAAGTACCCTAAATGTTTTTGGTCATTTGTTAAATATTGGGAAGCTTTTCCAACTGTTTTACCTTGCTAACAGTTAGGGGTTTTCCAGACCCAAACAAACAAACAAACAAATCAATCAATCAGTATTTCATCCTTCAGATAGGCCAAATCTCTCTTTATTTGCCATTTTAACTGATTTACACTTCTGAGATGGCGATCAACATCTCGTCAGAGACACCAGAATAAACAAAACCTCACAGCATATCAGGTCCTACCACTGTTTGAAGAAAGAGCTTATACTGTTCTCAGCTTTTATTTTGGTTGGCCAAAACAAAGAAGTCATCTGTGTGCCAGGGGAGACATGACAGACACACTGATTTTCAAAACACAAATATGAAGGCTGGTGCAAAATCAGACATACTCAAGGAATCCACAGCACCCTGCCCTGCAGGTTGAAGTCAAGGCAATGTAGTGGGGAACAAAGCACACTGCAATGTTTTAAGAAGCTCAAAAACCTGATACGTCTATGTCTGCCACTGGAGTAATTTTTTTCTGATCTTTGCTCACAAAAGGTGATTTAAGGATCTGAATGATTTTTTTCCCTCTCAAAATAGCATGTCAGAATAATACATGCTTTTGCTGGCCCCGTGGGAGACACGGGAATTGTGCCAATCCATCACACTGATACCATAGTCCACCTAGTATCTACCATGTCTGTGCTTTTAAAAGGTTAAAAAACCCCTCTAGGTTCCGTGGTAGGATATTTTTTCCTTTATCTCAGTCTTAAAAATAGTGGGAAAAATTATACAATCTGTATCCATTCTTGGAGAGGCTATGCAAGGGGAAGCATCATTGCTGTACCCCAGACTCCCTCACAGGTTTGGCAAACCCTGAGCCATTGCAAAACAGGAGCGACCAGGAGCCGAGTGCTGCCCTATGCTTTGATTCACCTCGTACCAAACAGAGCTAAAGAGACTACAGAAATAAGTATTGTAGGCTCCCATACCACAATACATCCATCTCAAACACAGACGTGAAAGATCTTGCAAGAGTGAGGCTTTGGTAAAGTGACAACTCTGTATTTAAATGATGATTTGTTTGGACAAGGTTTTCAGGAGGAATCCTGCACGGCAGCTGTTCCCAAGGAGCTCAGCACGAGCCAGAGTGCTCATTTTATCCTACCTTTTCAAAGCCTTAAAAAACATGGTAGCATTCTCTAATTGACTACTCTTTTCATATCTCAGGAGAGAGTTTTTTCCATTACAAAATGTAACTTGCATTCTGAATCTCACAGATCTTACCTAGAGGAAGAGACAATACACAGGCAGAGGTTTCTTCTTTTCCAAAATTCTGCCAGGGTGGACTTTAAGAAACCATGAACCTTTTTAGACACTTAAAATCTCCAAATGAGGGAAAACCATGAAAGCTTAAAAAAAAAATTACACACATGCACATGCTTGATTTAAATGATGAAATCCTACTCATGAAAATTAATGTGGTATCTACGTAAGAGGTGGCCCATATGATAGCCCTGTTGTCCCTGTAATTAATCGTATTTATTCCAAAAGTCTAATAACGTTATCTTTGGCCCCAGCTTCAGCACCCTGTAATTTAACACAAGCACCTTTTTTGGGCATGCAAGTCAGGTGCTAACACTGCCTCTATCAACCCCTTTTGTGCCTCTAAATTAGAAAACCCAAATGTCATTTTTCTTCCAATATGAAACACAGTCAGCGTTGCAAAATAAAAGAGCAATTAACTTTGCAAGAAAACTGTTGTGCAGGAGTGAAATACAGTACTTGAGAAAGTGGCTAAAACCTAAAACTCTTCCTACAAATGATATCGCTTAATCAGGCTAAAATGACAGAACACAGCTTCAGATGCTCCTGAAAATTAAAACTAAATAAAAAAAAATAAACTAGTGGAAGATATTCCTCCCACACACTAATTTGCTTGCTGGGCTTTCATTGCTGCATTTAAGAAGTCTTGGTGCTTTGGTATTGGAAAACTGGCTCTGTCTCCCTGCTATCTTCCCCCTCCCCAAATGAGCCCTAAACAGCTAATAAATATTAGCACAGAATTTTTCATGGTTTCCTTTATCACTCAAATGACAAAAGAAGTTTTATGAATTCTCTGAATAAAATTCAAGCTGGAGCTGCCCTAGCTGAAAAGACAAAAAGAGAGCTAACATTAAGGACTTGAAGTTGATAAGTATTTTAAAATACAAAATTATCTTGGCTCTGACCCTTCTCTAAAATCAGCCAAGATTTTATAACTTGGTAAAATTAAATGCCTTATCAACACACAACTGACTGCTACCCAGCAAAGATAAATTATCTCATTAGTGCCATAGAAATCAGATGAGGCGTGCATAGTAAGTGACATATTAAATGCAATTATAAAACCCTACTGAAGTGATGTTAGTGACCTGACACATGACAAAAAACCCCAACGAGGCAGTGCAGAATCCAGGCTGGAAGATGCGCTGATATTCTTTCTATGCAGCAGACATCAGATACAAACCCACTACTTAGCCATCAATAAAAATCCCATAATCAAAATTGCTGGAAAGGTTTAAGAAATTATGTATATGCAAAGAAGGGGGTACCTCTGAGAGGAGCAGAGCTACCCAGGAACACAGCAATCTGCAGTGGCTGTGATGGGAGGTGAGCAGGTTGGGAGAGCTGCCTTCCCACATCGCCCACCTCTGTCCTCATGTGCACACATGGCACCCATCAGCTGCCAGACATAAGGCAGGTTCCCACTTTTTACATCTGCAGTGGTAATTTTCCAATGTTACCTATCATAAAATGGGAATGAAGGAAACACATGCCTCAAAGAAACCATAGGGAACCTCCTCCCATCTCCTGTCAGCAGTACCAGTGAACTAAACCCTTCCTGACCAGCATTTATCCAGCTCTCCTCAAACTCCCCTGGTGCAGGACTGCTGCAAGCAGACTCTGCTGCTTCTCTCCCTTCTCTGCTGCAAAGTTTTTAACTAAAATCTGACCTACATTTTCCTTGCTGCAACTTACTGCTCTTTATCCGACCCACAGCAGACAGATCACAGGCTATTCCTTCCCTCCAGCAAGCATTTACACCTTCCAGGGTCACACAGCCTAGCCAAGAGACCCGATGGCAGCTTCCATTATTTCAGCTTGCTGTCCCACACCCTATTTCCTAAATATGTTGTCATTTTTGTTTACCCTTTGCCCTCCCTTATATTTTCCTTGAAGGGTTGTTCCCCAAAGCGGACACACAAATGCCCCAGCTGAGTCCTTCTCAGGACCAGCTACCTGAAAAGATTAATCCACGTGTTGTACATGCAACACTGTTCACATCCAGCAAGCTGTCATCTTGCTGAAATACGTCACTGTCAACTACCACCTAGTTTTCAGACTACAGAAAGACACCCCTCAGGCATCATCCCCTGCTTGGAGAGTGAACTGGGCAGCCTAAACACTACCCTGTTCACTTGCCTCATGGAACTTCACCCTCCACAAAAGCACGGGCTGCCAGTGGACCAGGGCAAGACTGGTAGAGCCACCCCTCCCACAGGGACTGCCCTGAAGAAGTGCTGAGCTCCACCCTTCACCATCAGCCTCTCACACCATCCTTGGTGCCCACTGCCAAAGCACAGCTGGAAGGCAAACCACAACACCTGGCCCCAACCACTGATACGAAACAACCCAGCAAATGTCCACAACAAAGCAACTGCTTCCCACCAAAGAGCTCAGCATCTCTCCAGGAACCTGAAAATGAGACCTCTGCGATTTGGGCTCTGCTTGAGGCAGAAGGCTTAGGGATGGCTCTTCCCAAAACACCATCTCGATGGCTGGCCAAAGGGATTTTTCTTTTTTCTGGGTTGTGGGTTTTTTCTTCCCTCTCCCCTTCTGACTTGCCTTAGACTTTTACAGTGAATTTGAAATGCAAACTCTTCTTCAGGCCACAGAGCTGAGGGAGTATCCTCTGCCTGGAGCCTGTAGCAACACAGCTCTCTGCTGTACCTCCTATCTGAAACAGCACTGCTGAACAGCACTCGAGTAACATGACATGCTAGAAAAAGTAATCAAAAACTCTGCTGAGTTGCATGAAATCAGGTCAATGCAGCATACAGCTGTACCTGATACAAACACACATTTTACAGTTTTTACACTTTTGGGGATTATTGTATCAGTGATGGAGAGCCTCATTTCAACAGGGAAAAAGACAAGAGGCAGAGTGCAGCCTCTTCTCTTCTTGCAGTCTGAATGACACCAGAGCCTTGCTACAGAGCTCCCTGCTCTTTTCCATCACTCACCAACCCCACTGCATAGAAGAGGAGAGGAATGGTTTGGAAAAAACCTACTTCACATTGCTAGCAAAGGAAAAACACAAACACATACATGCCATTGACAGATGATCCAGCAATTTTGTTCACCTATTGAAATGAGTCAGCTTGAAATGCTTTCCTTATTGCAACTTTTAGCACTTTTGTGAGGGGCACTGCTGGTGTCAGATGTGGAACAACCATGTCAGAGAGGGAGCAACCATTTTCCAAGCACGTTGTTTCATTCCGCAATAAAACAAGTTACGCTGTTCACAAAATTACTTTTTATCCATCACTTTACTCAGCAAGACAGGCCAATACAATTTCTGTCCTTTTTCTTTCTCTGTACAGTTCATTTTTGTTCCTCCTGGAGGTTGAGAAGCAAATTACAAATTGACTGGTTTGAATCCACACACAGGGGTGTAACACTGTTTAGCTGTAGGTATGTTGCTGGAATGCAGTTCTCTATTTTAACACATTTATTTTAACCACAAAATTAATTATTGGTGACAGTAGTAAACAGAAATAACCCATAGAGATCACTGCATTTTTGTTTAAGTGTACGATAACATGGAAAAATTACACAGAACAAAAAGGTTTGAGCATGTTTAGTTCTGTTTGTGGGCAGTGTTCAAATTCTTGGGTTTTAAATTTGAAAGGTTAAAAAGTTTAATAGGACTAATTAGGTGGTCTACTTACATTATCCAGCAGGGATATTTTGAGGCATTACAGAATGTCTCCCGTGTTGCTCGAGATACAAGCCAATGAAATCGAGATGAGGGTTTGTTATTGGCTGGAACCAATTATTTCTGCTGGGAGAAAAGATCAATTTGTGATAAGAATTCTAATGAAGTAACAGGGATAAGAATTTGAGAAATTTTGACCTTAGAGTAAGTTAATATTTTCCTCGGAAAAGTTTAAATACAGCCTTTATTTTATAGGTTTTTATAAGGGAAATTAATAATATTTTTTTAGAAGGCAATTTTCATTGCCTTGATGAACAGAAAACACTAATAAATTAATATTCTCTACTCTGGATGCCTTAAAACAGAGCAGGGTTTGAACTCATCTACCCATGTGTACATAAGAATGCCAAATACCGTCTTCTCAGTTTAAAGAGTCTTGCACACCACAAACCCTGCTGGAGAGAGCTCCTGCAGAAGTGCTGGTGCTTCTGCCCATCTAATCACAGGCTGACCTTTAATTGCCCTAGGAAAGAGATCAGTCAAGAGACTCACAGTCGAACTCCATTAACTCTTCTGCCTCAAAGAGTGTTCCTTACTGGCTTCTACGTTTCCCTGCTTTTGCTCCACGTGGCAAAAAAACATCATCTTTTCCTGAAGAACAACATCTATGTGCTGGTTCAGTGATGCTTAGAGCTGTTTTTAGCAAAGACTGCTGATTTCTCAGGTTCACAGACCTCTTGCACCATGTGATTCCTGCATGCCAAGGCAACAAACCCAAAATGCTACGTGGATTCACACATAAGGAGGATCCAGCCCACAAAGACAGCTTGGTTATTTCCTGTGAGACCCCACTGGACTCAGAACATACAGCATCGTTCTTTCCTCAGCTCAATCACCCACAAGTTTCAATAAGATTTAGCTTTTTATTTCCCTTCAGTCAGTGTGGATTTAGTCTGATCTTCAGTCTTACACTCGCTTCAGAGTGGTTCTGCCCTGTTTTCCAGGCTATTCAGCTTCATTGTCTCCTTGCTTGTGCCCCTTTATCTTCCCTGCTCTCTTGAGTAAGTCTCCAGTGCAGAGCCTCCTCCAACAAGGACTGGGACAAACCCTGCACTGCAAAACTGGGGGACAGATAACAGAGTTTATGGGTGGTCACAGGGTTGGGTCAAGCCCTCACTGCTGAAACTATAAAAAATTTAATACTAATATATGCCTTCTGACTGTGTGCTAAGATAACAGAAGATGAGAACTGGATGCAAAGGGACATTTCATCTCCAGCTGCATTTCAGCTTCGGAGAGTGATGGCAGAGTGGGATACCGCTTCCAATATCCCTGGTGGATTTAAGATAGTGAGTTTATTATAATTTTAAACATGTTTTAATTAACAAATTCTTTTGTAAGCCACCGTCAGTAGCGGTTTCCATGGTTGCTGCTATCGGATATTGCAGAGCACAAAGTGGGGCTGCAGCAGCAGGGGGAGGCCACACACTGTGCTGATGGGGAAAGGGATCACTGCTGCCCACCAGGACCCTGGCTGAAGGGGCAGGGTAGAGATGGTTTTGGGCCCTCTCCCCTCGGCAGGGATCATCTCTCAGGGAGGCATCAGGAGAATGGGGCCTCCTCCACCTACCCACGGCTAGCCCCACTGGTGTGAGATCTGCTCTACACTTCCCGTGGGAGAACAGCCCCATTCAGTCCTGTCCCACACCCTAGGAATGTCCCCACGGTGCCTTCATACCAGAATGGGTACAGGCTTTAATTTGTTCATCTCCAGCGTTCAGTCGAACAATCTACAGTAGGTCGACTTTCTGATGGGAACTGAGGGCGATTCTTTAATTAGATTTAAGAACTGCAACACTTGAAGTTAAATCACGCTTAGAAAGATGAAAATTGAAAAATGATAACTAATGGGATTTACAGATGATTTCCTTTAAAAGTAAAAAATTATTATTACACACATGTACCCCAAGGACCTTTCAATAGCTGTTAAAAATATTCCTCTTAACAGCAGACAATGAGAATATATCCACTTATATGGAAAGATGAACAACAAAGCTTCTGCTAAGACATTTTTTAATAAAACTAAAGATTCCCAATTATAGACAGTCTGCAGTCCCTTCCACCTCCTCCTCCTTTTCAGATTCTTTAGCAACTGAAAATGATGTCACACCTAGGTAATATTGGGGCCACATGTCTGGGTTCTGACCTAAGTGACATTGATGAGGCCGGCTGTAAAAAGGGACATTGAATCCTAGCTCAGTGACACGTAAGTAAAGTGAAAACAAGATCTGAAATATTTGTCCTAGTGCAAAGTAGTATTTCAACCCAAACTTAAAACCATCTAAAGAATTTAGGCCCTCAACACATACTACAAAGAAGCCAGGTATCATACTCGTAGGTAACCTCTGCATCATTGGGGATTTCTTCAACAGTGACAATAATGGACAGAAATTACTGCTTATGGTTTAACTGTAGGGATAATGCTAGCATCAAAGTTCTTCCCCTGTAAACCCAGGCACTCTGTTCTGCATCACATTCATCTCTTCTGACACAGCCCCCAAGGCCAACCGACTTCAGCAGGAGCGGATACTCACTCGGAATCTGCTCCATGGGAAAGATCCGTTTGCTTAATTAGGTGTATAAAAACTGAACTTGTAAAGATATTCTAGCTGCCATCAAACACTGACCGCTGCACAAAGCTTTTGGTGCCATTTGTTTCCCACACCTGGTGTGCGGAAGTCCACTGCAAGTGCTGAACCAGGCAGTCAAACAAAGGTATCGAGTGCCAGCATCTACACTGGTGGCAGAACTTGCAGACACACCTACTTGAGTACACTTTGCTGAAATTCAGGCCCTGTTCCTTCGCAGGTGACATGTGGAAACTGCGGGGGATGTGACAAATCAGGTAGGAATTCTTCACTAATGTACTTCATCAGCCATTTGAATAACATTTTTGTGTATCTGTACAAAATACTATGTCTCTCACAGGGGTTCACAGAGGTGTTCCGAAAGGAAGTATTTTAAGTTTTCCTTCAAGTGTTCATGGATAACATAACAACATTTATTGTGAATTTTGTGGTCATACTTGCACATTAAAGGAAATAGCAGCAAATCCAAAAGGCACAGAAATTTGTTCAGAATCCACAGACCAAAATGCAAATGAGGAGCATGTTTGATGACATAAATAATGATATAATAAATATACCTGCACAAGACAGAAGAAGGACAAAAGCTATTGTTTTTCACACAGATTATTTTAAAAAGTGTCATACAGAACTGGTAAAGGAAAAAAACCCGTGATGACAACTTAGCATCTTTTACCTAGCCAGGCACAATTCTTGCATAATTCAGGAACCCAAAAGTCACTAGTACACACCAGCTCTTTGCTGGTTCATTATATGCAGCAGGATGACTACTGCACTTGCAGGGGTTAGGTGCCCTGCCCTTAAAACCAGTGGCAACCTTGGCAGAGAAGCCAAAATCTGCTTATTTGAATCCTTGTCCCTTCAGTCTCTTTAGAGCATGACAAGCTAGCAGAAGCTGGCATCGATTCCCTGTCTCCTCAGTAGGGGAAGATACCAAAACCCTGCTACTGCTCTCTGGCAGGCACCTTTTCCAGTGCTACATTTATTTCCAAGCAGAAGCTATAAATTTGATGTTGCAGCACTAGAACAAACAGTTTGTTCTAGTCAGGGTTTGCCAGGCAGGTAAAGTTGGGTATTTCAGTAGCTTGGCGTTCCTGGGTCAGCTGGTAGAGGGAAAAACCACCAGCTCAGGAGCCACAGAACACTGTCACAGCTTTCCTTTCACAGAGTGCCTCATTAAAAAAAGGTTTTGCTTGAGTAGGTAAGGCAATATTTGAAGACTCTGGGGAAGAGATTATTTGGAAGTTAGAATACATATAATCATTAGAGGTAGCATTGTGATACACAATGTGATTTACAAACTGATTTCATGCCACTGCCACTTCAGGCCCAGGAAGAATGATTTGGTAGTTATTTGGCTATGAGAAAAGCTTATCCATTTACTCTCCTGAAAACCCAGCAATCTGCTGTGTAGCAGGGACTCTCTTGGGGTGCATCCTCTTCATTCACAGACTCTGATAAGGATGCTCTATCAGTACTTTTAACTTCAGCCCAAATTATGAATGCTTGCAAATCCAAAGAGCATTAAGAAGCTTTCCTGCTTTCCCTGGCAACCTGCAGTGCAAAAGTGTTAACTCAGGAGTTTATTCTACAATGGATACTAATGACATTTAGTGACATGATGGATACATCCTGGCTTTGCAGTATATAGATGATCTCAGAATACAAACCTTATTTCTTGTTTCCCTAATATGCTGCACATGGATCAGTGTTGTCAGCAGTCTGTCTTCAGTATTTTGATTAATGTATCTTAACATGGTGTTCTAAATTGAGTTATTGTTCACTTTTCTCATCATATTTATGCTAATAGTGGGGGTTTTTTTCTTTTTAATTTAAACTTTGATAAAAACATTATTTTGTGACCAGAAGGTTTACTTTCATAGGCTGTTTTTTCAGAATGAAGGCAAGATTATCAGGACCAAAAATTACTTTATTTCCTCTTTAACCGAGAAAATAGCTTTTAGAGAAGGGTTTTAAATCCCATCCTATTCTCCAGTTCACATGTCTGTAGTGAGGTTTTTCTTAGAACACACAAATAAGAAGTCACTGAACTCTCCTGTTGACATGAGGCCAGAGGTCACACGGATTTCCCAGCCAAGAACTAGTCCAGTTTTGGAGGGGTTTTTTTGCCATATGCTTCAAATGAAGCAATTCCAGACTAATGACACCTAATATACCATCAGCATGCCTTGTAGCCAACATGTCCTCACTCAACAGCAAAGATGTGGGATTTGAAGATGGTAACAGCCTTCATGAACAAACAGGGTTAAAAGCACAAGTCAAGACAGGCTTCACAGGAATTCAGTATGGAATTCAACAAGGAAACACCAAAATGTGTTTGAGATGGGTCTATCTCACATTAAGCAACAAAGAAGCCCTAACAAAACCACGCTGGTAGTATCCACAGTCCTTGCTACACAAAGATCTGGTTTCTTTCCAGTCCAAGAACGGGCTCATGACATCAGACTGCAGTCTTCCTAAGGCCATGGCGAGGGCAGGATTATTTTCTATGCTTACTAATTGCAGAAATTTGCACTCCAGCTTCAGGCATCTGAAGGGCATGATTCACAGTGTCAGCAGGAAATGACGGGGCTGCCGTGCTCCTCCTGGCAGCAGGAGGAAAGATGATGCAAAAGTGATGAGAAGACTGAGGGCCGTGAGGATGACTCGACCATGAGGCTTTGGCACATCAAAGACAAGCCATACAGACAGGAACAGGAAGTTCCACCCCTCACCAGCCAACCCCTAAAACCGTCAAGTGTCCTAGCTGCCTCACTGAGAAAGAAAGAGAAAAATGAATTTTGGAGCTGATTTTAGTAATAGTTTTGCAAATCTACTTTTTTTTTTTTGTTTCTTCCATCCTTAGGAACAGAACTTTTCTGGAAGGCTGCAGACCCAGGATGAACCATGTGTGGAAAACCTGACATTTTCCCTCACACACAAAAAGGAAAGAACATAGAAATTTTACCATGAAAACCAGTCCCACTTTCTTCTCCCACTGAGCAGCAACCAACCACTCAAATCACTAAAAAAAAAATCTGCAATTTTCCTCCAGATGAAGAGCACAGTGGCTTTTGATACATGTGCACCTAACTGTGGCTTTCTGTGAGCACAATTAATATCTCTAATGCAGCTAACAAAAGCAAAGCTTTTTAAAGACACAAAGCTGAAAAAAGGGATCTAAGGCTGAGCGAGCGGGGAGAGGAACAAAAACGCAAAAGCAGCTCCAATGCTTAAGGCAACCTACACGCACACCATCTATAGATGAGTCTCTTGCTATGAAATGCATTTATATGGATCATTATCTTCACATGATACCTAGGCATTCCAGAAGCATTCAAGTGACCACATTATGCACGGCTCAGCGCGCCGCTTACGTACGCACGTGGGTGGCTTGAAAGAGTCCTGAAATTATGTCAACACAATGGGGAAACAGGGGGCTTCCCATCCAAGGAGAGAAAGAACAGCAGAGAATGCATGCAGAAGGCTGGGCCCGTCCTACCCTTTGTGCTGGGCATAAAAAGCAAGACTCGTAGATGAAGTTAGAGACATCATTTTAGCTCGATGGAGGACAGATGCTGAAAACATCAATCCTGCCCATGTGCAAAGGATTTCATAACCACCTTTGCTGTGCGGCTCAGTTCGTACAGGGAGAAGCTGGGAGAAGGCAGCAAGAAGAAAACAACTTAAAAAACTTTTGTGTAGGTGTGGGAAGGGGGAGACGGCTGTACAAGCAAATTGCTTTGAAAAATTGGCTGGTGATGGGCTAGGGCTGAAACAGGAATTTCTGTAAGCTCTGCAGTGCAGCAAAATCTGGGAACCACAGCAGAAAAAAAGACAGGTGGACTTCACTAGGAGTTGCCCAGTTGTGTCCCTGTGCAGCTTCCTCACAGAGTTCTCACCTGGCCCAATAGCCAGCTGGACCTCCTTGCCACTGCCAGGCACCATATGATGGTCAGACAGGAGGCATTTTGCAACTCTAGCTAACTAGGAAATCCTAGAACTAACCTCAAAAAACACTCTCAACTCCCATCTTACAAACCTCTCCCTCCCCAGTCTTTTTAAACTCTATTTAATGTAAACCCTTTAGACAGGCTCCAACAGCCTGTGCCTGCATGGCACACGTCTGGGGACAGGGACTAGCTCTGTGCTGTCACAGGGAACTGGTTCCTGCTTCCCGCTGATAAGGAAACACACTATACATTAATCTCCTTTTACAATATCATATAAAACCCTAATTACAACCTCATGCCTCCACAACAAATGCATCACACATTTAATTCATGCACAAATGTCAGCCCTCAACATTTTTTTTAATGTGGTTGAGTTTGTAATTAAGGGTTTGCTTTGTTCAGCAAGTGAGGTATTAGGGTGTGACCATGGAGCCCAGCTCTACCACTATTTCCTGTAGGCTTTTCTCAGATATAAGCAAAATCAGGACAACTGACCAGATACATTAAGATCATCTGCATGGTCAGAGGTCTTACAGACCTACTTCTGGAACAGGAAACCATTTGATCAATAGAAATAACCAGACAAGCACTTCATTTGAACACCTAGCAGATGTACCAGTACAGGTAACCATTAATCCACATGCTTCTCCCTCTCTTTCTTTGAGTCATTTCAAAGAGAAACAGACCTATCTTTCCTTTTTTATATGTAGTTAAAAAACCCAAAGAAACAATTAAGAAGGATGCTTGGTGGTAATGCTTAAAAGAGATTTTTAAATTGGGTAAAAGGGACACACAGTACAGAGCTTACTGAGTCGGCCAGCTGCAGCCTTTCATTAGCCTAACACAGATGAGTCCTGAAAATAGGAACTCAACTCTTATTCAGAACTCACAAGAGTTGTCTTCTGGTTGGTAGTCACCTCTACGTGCTCCAACAATTTTCTGACAATCCAACACGTGAACTTTGCCATGACCTAATGATCTTTGCTGGGAACACAAACAGAGCCCCGTGCAAAGTCCTTTAAGATCTCAAATGACGAACATACCATGTCTACCTAACAACATCCAACTAAACTAAAGACTTGTGACCTACTGCAGTGTTAGACCCCATGAAAACCTTCCTATTCTTGGTTCTTCTTGCATGAACTGCATTCCCTTGACTTCAGGATAACAGATAGATTTCTAGAAATTAGCAAATAAAAGCAGTTCTCCAGTTGTAATGATGTTCCAAGCTTCACAGCTCTGTGGTGGAAACTGGAGAGGAGAGTCTTCCATTAGCACATGGAATAAATTCACTGATTAGGCAAGAAAAACATTTCAAATAAAGCAGGACACACAGCACAGGTGATTTTTCACCTGTACACAGCCATGGAACAACTCATAAATGGCAAAATTATCGCAGTAGGTGGTCTTCTGGAATATCACACGGCAGAAATGAACAGACTTTGCATCACACTCAAGCAGACTGACCGTGACTGCGACTCCTGGATAATCAGCCTTTGAGCCATAACACGTGAGATGAATGTAGGGAATATCACTGGAGAGGCATACAACAACACATACTGCCCTTGTTAGTCACATGAGATTCCACCCTGTCATATCCAGAGCACATGAGGATAAGGAGCCTTTGGAATGCTTATATGGAAAATATTAAATTACGAATAAAACACTTTGCCATTAGCAACGGCAGTGAAGGAGGCAACATTTTATGTCAGAATTTAAGACCACAAAACCCAAGAAGTGAAAAAAAGCCTCATTTTCACAAACCAAGTAATTAGATTAAACCAAATATGTAGTAGACATATCTTTAATAGATTTTTTTCTCATGTAATCATGAGAACGACAGACAAGAATCTCCGATATATTTTAAGTGACAGATTTATCACAGGCTTAATTTCAATGAGCCCACTGGAAAATAAATACAATGGGAAGATACAGAAAAAAAATATTAGTTTGTAAGTGTTTGTAAAATATATCAAGCGAGAAAGTGTATTTAAGATCTGGATATGAAGCACAGTTATTGCATGCGTGGCTTAGTGGGTACACTAAGAAAAGCTGGATCTCTGCACAGACAGCTGCACTCCTTCAAGCTGTATGGGAGATATTGGATAAAAGTCCAATCAATGACTGTAAGAAGGGAAGAAGCAAAAGGGAAGCACGGGCAAATGTAATTAGGTTCCTACCCAGGCTTATGACATATATTACGGCAGAATTTATCGGCCAAAGTGACCAAGGCTCCATTGTCCAGGAAACGGACTGAAAAAGTGCAAGCCTGAATCTCAAAGACCTTTTAAGTTAAGAGTTATTAGGTGAAAAGAACACAGTAATAAAACAGTGGATGTGGTTATTTCTAGTCAATCAGAAGAGACAATGACAGTCTTCAATCTGCTTATCTACAACCCATGTTGCACTTCCTACAGGAGAAACAGAAATTCTGCATTGAATCTTTTGGGAAACAGACACCAAAATCACAGAAATCCACCAATACTAGCTGGTTAGTTAGTTAAACCATCTTTTCATTACTAGAATTATTATGCATCTATCATCTCCTACAGGATTATAAATGTAGGTGAAACAATCATTACAAAACAATCAAATTTCACCAGAACTACTGTGATTTTCCCTCAATAAAGACATTGCCTACAATCAATGGGGACAGACACTTTTAGAGATTGCTTTCTTAGACTGTTGGGATTTAAGCCTGCCAGGACATAAGCTCAAAGAATAGTATTGGCCTATATGATTGAGGCTAATGCAACCTTCAAGATCTAAAGCAGGGCTTAGCAAAGGCAGAGAAGGTCACTTTCTATATCTGATATCAGCCTGAGAGCCAGAGCACCGGAACCAAGGATATAGACAGTGGTGAAAACTGCCCCTCTCTAGATGCCAAGTACTTGGAACTGTTACCCTTGGAAAGCTACAACAGAATCCACAACGTGGAGTCCACTGACCAGGAGGAAAAAGAAGGGATGCTGCAGTCTTGATGCTTTTTTATCACGCATTCAGATTGCTGAAGCCATTGCCTCACAGGCTATGCCATTAACAAAGGTGGTCTTTTTCTTCTTCCTTGCCTCAGAAAACATTACTGGTAACTAATCCAAAAACATTCCTCGAGAAATCTTTTCATTCTGAATAGGTTAGCAGAAATCCATGGTTTTCTGTTGACATAAATGCATATTGTCAGTGCAGGAACCCTACTGAGCAGCAGCAAGGCTCACTGTCCACACCTCTGACACTGGAGAGAAGGGACACGTCACGCTTGCCAGAAATTTGTTGGTCTATGAGCATTATGCCACAGTGACAATTGAAAAAGCCGTGATCAACACTCTCCCTAAAAATAAAGCAATTCAAAAATGTCACTTCTGTTGTCACAGTTGATGTCACTTAAGTGTCACTTGGAGTTAATATTAGACTAATCAAGCCAATTATAGAGTACTTATAGTATTTAATAGCCTCTTGGATCAGACTTTTGATACAAAAATCTGCATATTCCTTGATGTTTGATGAATTTAAACCAGTTCAAAGCTCAACTCAACAGAGGGAGGAGCATGCAAGGTGTTGAGAAAAACCCCTCCACTGTTCAAGCAGAAAATGATGCGTCACTTCAGCAGCCACAGTGGACTTCTAGCAGTGACTCAACATGAACTCCTCTCTCACCACGCACTGAGCCCTTCCAGCCCCTCTGCTGGGGGCCACCGTCTCATGAAGGATTGGCTTCTGCTGCTTCATTTCAGAGGCAGCAAAGGCTCACGGACAAAGCGATGCAGATGGGTGGAAATGCTCAGGCACAGAGACACCTCCCTCGCCCATCAGGTACTTGTTCAGCCACACAACCAGGACCAGCTGGTAGCACGCTGCAGTCCCCTTCTCTATCCCCACGCTGCAGTTCATCTATCCCTGGGGATGAGGATTGCTTGGAAACCTGCACGCTGCCGCTCCAGAGTCAGAAGAGGTACTTCAACACTCCCACTCATCTGCTGAGGAAGCAGAACTGGGCAGAAATTTTTCTGTGACATCTATTTTCTCCTTTCTTTAGTACGGAGGCTAATGAAGAGTTTCATGTACACATAATTGTCATGCACAGCAGTTTAATCTCCCTACGCAGTGTTCGTGGTCTAAACACACACAGAAGATACATTGATTCTCATGAAAATTAATTGTTGGGGCATAAAACAGGCAGGAGGGAGGGACAGCATGTTATTTCCTCAAGGAAGAAACCCATACCTTTGGGATAACAGGTGCCCTTGAGGGAAGGTCAGAGCAAAAGCAGCTTCTGTCAGGAAAGTGACTTTGCCTTTTAATAAAATGCAATTTAGTAAATGCGGACGTGAAAGGCGGGTTGGTACAAAGCCACATTTTCCTAATTCCTTCAACCCCAAAATGCAGCACTCCCCTTCCTGTTAGAGCACCAAGAGCAGAGGCTTTGGAAGGAAGGGACACCAGAGGCTCTACCCAAAGCACTGTCTCCAATCCCTTCCCACACATAGCCCAGTGCTCATTTCTTCTGCAGAGGCAAAGGCTGTGCCCCAACAGCCAGCCTGGACGTCCCTGCTCCCACTCCTTCCGGTCAGGCAGCTTACAACATGCCAGTCATTCCCAAACTTTTTATAAGCAACAAACAAGGGTGAATTCACTATTTCGCTGAGGAGAAAGGAAAACGCAGTACATTGGCCGGTTTTATTTTAAAAGGGATGGGTGTTGTGAATATTTGCAGCAGTCTCAAGGAGACAAATGGGTTGGATGGGGACAAGGGTGTACGATACAGACATTTATCATGCGCACATTTATAAGCTATGTGTGCTTTATAGCATAATTAATCAGTAGTTCTTCCCTTTTCTGTACACAAATGCAGCCTCTCATCTTCCCAGGCACATTCGATAACTAATTTATCTCCTTCTGCAATCCAAACAATCTTGTCCCTATGGAACAACCTGGGTGAAGTAATTCAAATTCCCACGTGTGGAAACTCAAAAGGGACATTGGAAGCACTGTCCTTGCGCATCCTTGGTACCTGCACGTCGAATCCCTGCAGACTCCAAGGTGCAGCCACTCTGCCACATGTACATACAGAAATACGTGTAAGACTGTGTATACCTGACTTGAGCATAAGAGAAAGAAGGAAAAAATTGTATCCTCAGGGAATCATTGCTGCTCTTCAGCTCTCACCACCAGTGCTGCCCCTTTCTGTACCTGGTCCTGACTCTTAGGAGTAGGAAGCCAGTCACAATCCAGAGAACAAGCAGCCCTTCTGAGGTCACTCAACAAGCAGCCCTTCTTCTGAGGTCACTCAATTAGAAGTCAGGAGACACAAAACATACAATTACAAAAAATACAACAGACAAATTTGGGGATTTTCCCCATGCAAAAAATCTCACTTGTATCACACACAGAAAAAATTACCCAGAGTGATGTAAGTGCCCTCTTTGTAATTATAACTTGCCACATTTTCACGATTTCTTACTCTGTATTTACTATTCTGTTTTGCTGCTGCACAGTTTCCTCTGTTGCAATCAGTGTGGGTGTCTGGAGTGTGAGCTGTTAAGATTTCTGCTCCTCCCCTCACATCAATATGCTGGCAGTTATCATAAGCAGCTACAGTACAGATCCTGGTTAGAGATTTGCAAGAGCTCACACAAAAATGTAAGAGTTGCTAGATGGAAGAATTATTTTTCCCTTTAACAGAAAGTTTAAGGAACATGTACATTTGATTTTTATTCCCATTTATTAATGGGAATAAATAAACAAAAAAAGGTGCAAATTCTTTGTGGGTTCATAAGCCTTATGCAAGCAAGACAATGTAGTGAAGCATCCACAGAAACACCACTCTTTAAAATTAATTTAGAGGAGAACTCAATGGACTTGGAAAAAGCAAAGAATATGTGTTATGTGGGAGTGCTACACCCACATAAAGTAAAGGAAAAAAAACATCCCTCACATTTTGGATATATCCTTTCCCTTAACATGTAAATAAAAAGGGAAACCAAGATAATTTTAAAAGAAAGAGATGTATATATTTATATTTATTTGTACATACTGCTCTATATCAACCCATAATTGACCTTGCTTTGTAGACAGTCGCTTACAAAAGGTTAACTTCTCAAGAAATGAAGAGGGCTCAGACAAAAATAAAATGTTATTTTTTCGGCAGAGGCCAAATCACGGCTTGTCATATAAAGCAGCCCCATATTCTACTTTGTTCCCTTCTTGTGGATGCCTCACAAAGCACTTCCATTTTACACAAGGGCGCACCCAAAGTTCAGATAAAGAGGAATCCTGCAATTGTTCTTTATTTAGAAGGCATGAAACACGCATCAACACAAGATAAAAAATTCGATGTTTTTTAAGGAGCATTAAAGAGGAGCAATGCCGGCAGCTCATGTACTTTTGTGTGCGTTTTAACTGAAAAATACCAGCACACAGGCATTCCTCACAGAACTTGTGTGAATTTTATCAATGGATCATTTCCAGCCCCTCCAACATTTCATCTCTGCCTTCAGCAACTAATGAGTTAAAGATGATAAATACCATTAACAAAGGAAAGAGGATCTTTCCTTTGTTTCCCAAAGAATGCGGAAGCCTGAATTCTGGCAATGTATTTTTATATTCAGCAAAGTTCCCTAAGCGGACAATTTTGCTTTTAGCTTTGTTTATTATTCTACTTAAAAAAAAAATAAAATTATGCTTCGATTATCCAGAAGGCAATTGTACTGTAAAAGTAATTAAAATTTTTATTTCCTATTACTGATTGTATCTCTGTGTGTATTTTCCCCTTGTAGAAAATTAAGAGGAAAATGTACACCCACACCTCACAATCCACACAGTCTGACTTCATTTCATGGAGAAAGTCTTACCAGGGCAAAGGAGAATTATATATAAACTCAATCATAATTAATTATTAAATATTAAGCCACCAAATATGCATCTGAACAGCATTTCAGATGTTAAATTTACCACTGGTAATCCAAAAGGGGCCCAAAAAAACCACTCATGCCACAAACAAAAAAAAATTATTTTAGGTTTGTTGGTTTTGTGTATAAATTTTAAAACACAAAGCTTAGTACCACCATCTCTCCTTATGCTGATTAATGTTTAGGTCTTCAATTAATTCTGAAGGGATTGTTTCACAGAGTCGGGAGAAAAGGATTCATTGAGCACTAACAGCAGCAGTCATAGCTTCACACACCAATTTCACAAAGAAAGGTCTCAATGATACGAATATTGTATACATTCCTAACAGAATTTACTGAACAGACTATAAGTTAGCAAAATATCAATAAAAACCATTGACTCAAGTATCTGATTAAAAACACAGAGCATTTTATTGTTCTTTTGAACCTGTCAGTTATGAGCCTTATTGACCTTTTCTGTAATGAGGGGACAAATGTTCTGTGTTATTCAGACAACAAAATTACCAGAAGTAACAGACAGCAGATTTCCCCAAGAAAAATGGCTCTGTTCTTAAAAGTTATTTGCAAATGTGCTCACATTTTAAAATTAAACCCATTTAACTAATAAAATCTGCGCATTTATATTTGGAGTCTAAATGATATCAGCATTACACTGCAATTCTATCAGAAAGATAATAACAATCAATATATTAGAAAAGACAACTATCAGCAAGTATAGCCTTGACTAAGAAAAGGGAAAAACCCTAAAGTTTTATATCAAGTGCAGTTTTGCTTGTAAATCTTCTTATCCCCTCCAAGTTTCACATACATTAAAAAAAAAATTTAATTTCTACCTCTTAGCTTTGGCCAGTATTAGAGAAAGAAAACATTTGAGGAACAAATGTTACAAATATTTATGCTTTTAAATGATGCCAGATAGTTACTAGCACGTCCATTCACACCCCAGTTTAACACGGGGCTGGTGGGAACCTACCAATTACAGGAGGCACCTGGTCTGTCAGTGCACACACTCAAGGACAGTGTCTGGGAATGGAGAGAAGAAAGCAATTCAGCAAGGGGTTTTTAAGCGTGGGATAAGTCAAATTGTATTTTAAGTTTCCAGAGAATGTGGGGGAAGAGTAAAGTCCATCCTTTCTACTCAGAAGGCTGCCTGCTGAAATCCCTTAAACTGGCTTATGCAGCACTTCCAGAAACAACCTGCTGACACCTCTGCTGTTTCCTTCTACCTGACGTACCCTTATCTTGCTGAAAAAACAGATGCAGCCTGATTCTCAGCTGAGGGGTTGACTGTAGTGCATACAGCAAACATCATGCTTCCCTATATAATATGTTGTTCCTCACAGATACTGTTGGTCATTTGCATATGTAGTAATGGAAGAATAAAAAAGGCAGAGAAGTAACTGCTCTGCCTCTTTCTTTCCAAGGAGTTACACTACCTTTCTGAGCATTGCTAAACTTTCAACTGGAATAAAGCAGAGGGTGGAAGCAGCTGAAAATTATCTGGACCCGATACCAGGATTTTTCCCCCCGGCATGTCTGTGACAAGCTAGCAAAAGTGCATACCTCTACATTTAAATATAAGTAAGAAGACTACATTGCAAAGGAAGTGCACATAAGGATAGATGTTCACATCTCATACTGGACTGCAGACAAACCTAAACCTTTATGGTAGGAATAGATCTGATGCAGAACCAATTATAAAGACTTTTTGCCATACACTGTGACCACTAACATTTTAACTTTTGCTGAGTAATCTGCAATTAAAGAGATAGCACAAAGAATGAAATATTTTTAGGTCCTTCTGGTATAACCCACCCCCCGAGTTAAATGCTGAGAGCCAGAGAAAGAACACGCAGAGCTATGTACTCAGAGGCAGCACTGTGAATACATTCAATTAAAACTGCGAAGCATCATCTTGAAAAAGGGGATACGGCAACTACATTTCCCACCAGGAGCCAGACCTCACCTCAAGTGATACACTACATGCTCTTGCAAGGTGGAATAAAAAAAAAAATAATAAAAAAAAAATCTGCAGAGGACGAAGCACTTACCTTAATTTCTCTTTAGAAAAAAATAATTAAAAAAAAATTTAAAGAAGACATCGAGAAGAGGCCGGCTCCAGCACCTTGAGCAGCAAACGCATCTGAGGAGAGGCTGGCGAGAGCGAGCGGAGCCGTGAGGCAGCAGCAGCAGCAGCAGCAGCAGCAGCAGCAGCGAGGCAGGGGCGGCTGCGGCCGTGCCCCCTCGCCGGCAGCAGGCATGACAATGCGCGAACACCCCCTCCACGGCACAGCAGGCAACTGTAGCCAGGAGACAGAGGTGCTTAAATTAGAAAACCGCTGCCAGAGGAAATAAACGGGAACCACAGCGACCCCCTCGACCCCAGCAGCTATCAAATCCGGGAAGATATAGTGCACATCTGTTTTACGAGGCCCCCAGGGAGCTCCAACTCCAGCTACTTACCCTGTCTGCATTATTAATAGATGTTAATGGCGCCATTATATCGAAAAGAAGCCTCTTCCTCTTTATGTTATGGAAATTCCAAAATTCCGAGTTAGGTTGGTTTGTGGTTTTTTAATTAAAAAAAACCAAAAACAACAACAACAAAAACCCCGAAGCAAAAAACCCTACACACCATGAGGCAGCAAACAGCTTCTTGGTCCTGAAAACTGCAGAGCTGCACCCTCTCCCTTCACCCTGCCTTCCCCAGTCATCCTCAATATACTGATTTGGTAGACAAAATCGATTCAAAGCAGCAAACAACTGCAATAAAGCAAACAGGCAGACAAAGACTTCCTGCCATAAGGCAATTCCTGAATACACAATTTTCTTTTAATAAGGTTCTGAAATTTTTCAGCTAGAGCACATACATTTATTCCCATGCAAATGATGCAGTATAAAGAACAGCATAATCCCACACCATTCAGATTTTTCTTAACAAAACACATAGTTTATTTCTTCAGCAGAAGTTATCTGTCACCTTAAAAAGTATTATTTAGACTGACTCAACGATAAAGTATCTTCTGTCAAGCCTTTGATTTAGTTAATGAATAAAGGAATGTGATCCTAAAGTATCCCTAGGCTGTGTTTTGTTAATGCCTGGATTTCCTCCGGGTCCATTCATCCTCAAGGTAGGTGTACTGCAGTCATGCACCAAAGTGTCAAAAGACCTTCCACAAAAGATATTGACCTATTTTAATCTGATCCATGTATAAATGCAATGGAGCTACCACTGGGAATAAAGTGAACCAAAGATGTATTTTTAACCCCTTTATAGCACCGTATGCAGGAGGAACAAATGCACATCAGTAACAAACATACCCTCAAAGACTGCACAAGAATGCAGTTTGCTTTAACTGGATCTCTTCCACTGGAGTTAAGAGTCATGTGAAATGCTTCTGCTTCTCAGAGAGCCAGGCACATCTCTGCACTTTAGCATTGCTGTCAGATAATTTCGACCAGCTTAAAAAAGAAAATAAATAAATAAAAATCCAGAAATGCCTGAACAGTAGGCTTCCCCAAGTCGGCTTTTACTCCGCTACACAAGATACCAATTTTAACTCAAATAATAAAAAAAAAAACACCTCAAACTGCAGAGGAGAAGAAAAAGCCGTCCTTAAGGACGGAAATACCCCAGCATTAATTGCACGATGAAATTTTTTGCATGTGTGGGGGTAGGCTGGGGAGAGCGAACGTGTCAAGAATCACCTTCTTGTGCTGCAGATGCATGCTGCAGCTGTTTGCTGCCTTTCCACAAATGAATGAAAAGTGCCGCTAATTCTTCCAAGACAAATGTAACCGATTGGCTTTGTTGCCTGCTTGCCTCTGTGGCTTTTGAGACCACGCAAGTACGCTGCAGACGCAAAATCACAGGGTCTGGCTGTATTAACTGAATTACAGACAGCGCTGATGTGATCATCTTCATCTCTCTCTCGCGCTCTCTAATTATTTATCCAGATCAAGCCTGACTGCTGGAAAATTAGCTCTCTACAGGAGGTAACCGAGCTGAAAGGTTCTTTTTACCAAGAAATGATGGGCTGGCCTCTAGCAGTACATATGCCAGTGTGCAGTTGTAAGGAAATGTCACAAGATGTAAATTTGCAAGTAGATTTCTCATCCTCCCAGAAAAAGAAATAAGACATTTTTAGAAGATATATATATTTATACAGACACACAAAATAAGTAACTGTCCAAATTCCTGACCCCAAACTTAGAGGAATTTATTTAAAAAGGAAAGATAGAAGATCTTTCCTTTGGTCACATCTTCTTTTCATTGCTTTACACAGTCAGTCCCACTTGCCGGTCTGTGAACAAGTTCATAGTATTTCACTTGCGCAAGATTTTCACTTCTTGCCAGCAACTGCAATGAGACCAAGTTTTAGCTCCGATGCTTAGGGGGAGAAAAGACAGCAGCATTTTAGTCACTGAATCAAACCAACCCACAGCAGAATGAACAAAGCATAAAAAACCAGGATAATAGGGTTGGTTTTTTTTTTAAGCTCAAGATACTGTTTCAGCCTGTAGCAATCTAAAAGCAACTGTGAATGTAATTTTTTTCTTCAGTTAAATAAATGGAAAATAAAAAGTGTTAAACCTGCGAGACAAACAAGGGTAGTTTAAAAGGAATAGCTTTGAAATTATTTTCCAATTAGCGAGACTGTCATTACAAGTCAATTTGCTGTACTGCACGCATATAGGGATGTACACGTTTTTAATACACTTTAATGCACGCTTTGCTCCAATTCTAGTCACATGTAGGCCAGCATAAATTTTAGTGCTAGGGAGCTTTAGCTTACCATTTGAAGCATTAAACACACAAAACATGGACATTAAAACAATGCAGCAGTATGAAACAAACACACTGATTCTGATAGCTACAACCTTCGGAACCTAATTGTTTGGAAAGCAAAGAAAGAAGCAGATTCCAGGCTGAATCTCTCTGCTTGCTGCACTTGCAGCAGTTTCAGCATGTCAAGCCTTCCTCGATCTTTTAATTGTATTGGGTGTTATGCATGCCAGGGATGGGTGAGAATAGTTGTCAACCCACCTGACTGCAGAACAAAGAGCATTTTTTCTTCCAGCATTTGTTACTGATGCTTGAGCCACACCCTGCGTCCTTACAGAACACGCTCTTTTTCACATTCTCCTTTTTCCTACCCACACGGAGAGACAATTTCTTCCCAATAATAAAACAATAGCCATTCTCTAGAATTACTACCCTGCGTTTCACCATTTTTTGAATCCTCTGTGGGTTTACTTTTAAGGGACCAAGGAGGACTGCGGGTGCTGCTGCGTTTTCCACAGTGTGGGGAGTCCCTGAGCCGGGATGCCTCAGCATCCCACAACCTGAGTCCCCTTGCCCTTGGGATGATGCTGCCAGATGAGGAGCATCACCCTGTTCACCCAGTCACAGGAGAGGGAAGGCACAGCCTCTAGAGCATTTGAGGGCAGAAAAATAAAAATAAAAACCCACCAACCCAAAAACCCCCAAACCTAATGCTACAACAAGAGAGAAACCCCTTGCCTGGCCCCCTCTACCCACCAGTCCCAGGGACCTGCCTGTGGGGTTGAAATGCTCTGGGTGGCATTAACCCCCTAACAGCTATTTGCCAAACCATGTGCTCCCTATCACACCCCCCTCAAATCCTCCCAAACTCCCATCTGGCAGTTTGCAAGATTGAACTCCTCCTGGTCTGGTTGGTCCACTGCTCTGCACAAAGACCCTTCTGCCTTTCCTTTTTTGCCTACATCCCCATTAGCTCTGCAAATCACACACACTGGTCTCTCCAGAATCAGACACAAGAACAAAACCCCTTGTAGGCTGGCTACACAGCACACAGAAACCTACAATGTTTTTTGCAGGTTTGTATAAACAGACATATTCCTGCCTGGATCTATTTATAAAATGACCAAGCAATATAAAGCTAGATGCAGACAATGCAAAAACTGGTACCCACAGAGCAACTCACATGCCTTCTCCTGCCTGTCTGAAAAAAAAAATTTCCTCCATCACCTCAATTACCTCTTCCAAAAAGTCTGGAAGCAATCAAACACCACAGATTCTAACACTGCCCCCACCGACCATTTCATGAGGTGTAGCAACAACTCGGCCATGGTTTTGGTGGCTCCATACCAGCAGGCACCTACCTGCTGATGACCCTAAGCATCTTCAGAGTCAACAAGGCAGCCCTGTCCCTCTGCATTTCTTGAGGCATCAAAGTTACACTTTCTGACCTAATAAAAGTAGCAGGAATGGTGCCTTTCACCAAGTTTCAGGGCAGATGCAGTTAAGGAATGGTATGATTTAGCCTGGATTATCTTTGCAAGCAGGAGTAGAGGGATTACTTTTTTTTTTCCTGTTTCCCTGACACAGCACATGCACCCAATGTGCTTCCCAATCCTAGCCCAGTTGTCCAAAACAGCTTAACGAGCAATGCTACGGCCTCTGTGAGGTTTGGTCTAGGGCTTTTTTTTTCGTTTGTTTTTATTAAAAAGAGCTTTTGTTCAGCTGTTCCTTGGTATTTGATATGTTATCATCCACCAGGCACGCACCACCGAAGGGAAGCCACGGTGCTCTTGGGCTGTGGCTAAATTCTGCGTCAAACAGAAAACCGTTTGACGCAGAATCAAAGAAACTGTTGCCACTTGAACCTTCGAGATGCAGAAAAATAAAACCCTTTTAACTTCTGATCACATGATTCTTGAATAACCAGCAAGGCCAGCTTTAAAAAAAAAAAAAAATAAATCTGTAATATCCCTGGACACATTAGAGTGCCAACTGCTGAATGTTCTCGTTACTATTTTGAAACAGGGTGTGGGTGGAGGTACCTACTAAAGCTTTCTACTGCTACTGCCACCATTGCTGTTAATGGGGTAGGTGTTTCCAGAAATCCCTGCTCCTAAGGAGAAGCCTGAACTTGCATCTGTGCCTCTGCTGGGACACACTGAAGACCGGAGTTTCTCACACCATCTGTTATTTGCATCACCGCTGCATGGGGATGCCAGCCTGTGACAGCACCCAGGCCTGCTGCAGGCACAGTGGCAGCCAGGGAAGGACAAGATGAGCCAGGAAGGGAAGTCACCAAGACTGGGATGGCCACTGAGAAACAGGCAGGCAGCAGAGTATGTGACACTGATATCCCTGGGCAGGATCTGGCAGTTGCCATGAAAAACCCCACACTTCCCAGGACAGAGCAGATCAGTGGCTTTTAAAGCACCTTGCTGGTGAAGGCATCGCAGGATGGGAGTGTGGG
The DNA here is from genome assembly GCA_016584745.2 of Phylloscopus trochilus trochilus. Classification (NCBI taxonomy): domain Eukaryota; kingdom Metazoa; phylum Chordata; class Aves; order Passeriformes; family Phylloscopidae; genus Phylloscopus; species Phylloscopus trochilus. The sequence goes on from WQNJ02000546.1 coordinate 42,018,864, forward strand.
AGGAGGGACTCTCACCCCAACTCCACAGGCTTGCTCTGCTGTGCCTTGCCACAGTGTTCAGTCAAGCCTCACCAGGTTTTAACACTCAGTGGCCATACATGGCACCAAATCAGCAGCTTCTCTCCCCTCAACCTGCTGGCAGTGACCAGAGGTCCTGCCTGTATCTCTGTGGCAGTAAAGCTACCAGACAGCAGCAGAACTTTCCCAGTGCACTTGTCTGTGCAGCACCCTGCTAGGTGCCCATTTGCACTCAGATGGAAGTGTCTGCTGTGGAACCTTCAACTTGTCTTCCTAACACTGCTGGATTATCTTTTAAACTGATCAACCCTACTCAAGACTTAGGCAAATGGGTTTTACACAGTCATTTTTATGTCGCTGAAAACCCACAAGCCCTGATGAGTCCCCTGCAGCACCTGGGTGATCCACCAGTTCCCTTTTCTGACATATGCTGCATCTTCCCTCCAAGAGAACTCACCTCCCACTGGCTTTCCCTGGAAGGAATCTTAATCCTTCTGACCTTTCTGAATACAAGTCCTTCCGCTCTTTATTTTCTTAAATAATCCCTCTCTCCACTTGTGGCCAGGCACACTTATTTTTTCCACTTTCCGTTCCTCATGCAAATTTCAACCCTCTGTGCAAGGTTGTAAAGTTGTTGCTGTAGGTCTTTGGGAATCTCTACCTCTCTCCCAACCTCCTTTAGTTCCTCTGAAATCCTAGTTAAAAAAGCCTGCAAGCTGTTTCTCAACCATACCCAATCCTCCCATCACTTTGTCAGGAGCGCTGGACTGTCTTTTACAGTCAGGGACAGTGATGATAAATGACAGCCTCCATAATCCAGCAAGTGCTGCTGTCCAGAGGCGAAAGTCACAGGCAGATGTGGAGCCTTCCCACAGAGAACACCACAGAAGGAGGAGGGCACATCAGTCACAGCAGTAAATCCCATCCTTGCTCTGGCTGCTCGGCTCCAAGCAGTGTCAAAGCCCCCTTTGCAGGCTACAGAGCACACTATGCTTCTGAGCCTTCTCTTGCCAGCAGACTTTGTTTCCAGTTAAAACACAAAACAAGGAAAAAAGCATCTTCTGTTATCTAAAAGAAGGCTGCATGCAGCCCAGTACACTCCCCATTTCAGCAGCTCTGATACTGACAGCCAGCTGGATTATGCATTCAAGCACTCTGGGGATCAAACCCTTTATCCAGAAAATCTGTCCCTGTTTGCTAAAGGAGCCCCTGGTGAGCAGGTTTTGAGGAGTGGAGATTCAAGCCAGCTTCCCACCTCACTCCTGACCAAAGTGGGTTAGGAAGCAGGAGTGCCAGCCAGAAGCAGACTGCCCTTCTTCCCAAAGAATCACAAACATCTTTACAAATATTAGACCTCACAGCATGCTTGGAAGAAGTCGATAAACATCATTCCTACCACCTCACCCAAGTCTTTGCTGAAAAAGCAATGCTAGAGGGAAGCTTATCTATGTGTCCAAGGTCAGGCTTGGCATCTGTGACAGATTGAGCCGTCTTAAATCCTGGCACATCCAGCCTTCAATCCTAGAATCAGACACCAGGCACTGCCTCTAACTTTTAAAGAAGAAGCATTGAAGGAAAAGAAAAAAATTTTACAGCCTAGCTGGAGACCCACTGGAAGATCAGAAGAGGTTGTACTTCTTAATTCAGCTGCAACACCATCCTCCCCTTTGGGAGCAAGCTTTTCCCTGCCAGTACCAGCTCCAAGCTCCTCAGGCTGTGCCCATCCTCAGTGGCTCTCAGTCCCAGTAACATACCAGACTGGGGAGGGAGGAAAGTGGGGCATAACTCACACTAGGAGTGTGGGGGTTTGTCCAGTCTTCTGTCTGGTCTTTCCTTGGCTCCCTTGGACCTGCACATCAGCCAAGAGCAGAGATGTGAAGGTACAGCCACCAGTGTCTTCACCAAGACCACACCTACCACAGCCAAATGCCAAAAGTGTTTCTGCTGGCTTTCAATGAACCTGCAAGCCCTTAATGGGCACTTGCAAGCAGAGCTAGTGCCCAAGCACTGCTACCCGCTCTGGCACAGTGAGCCTGATGATCGCCTTTGGGCAACTGTGTGACACGTGTGCATCAGTCACTGAGTGCCAGATTTTTCTTTCTTTAGGCTAGACTAACCCTATTCAGGTAAGCTGGCTAACTCTGAGTTGGAAAGCAGGTGGTAAGAGACCCTCTCCTGGTGCCTTTTGCAGACCCTCCTCTCTCTGGAGGAGACTATGCCAGGGGAAGGGGACACACAGCCACAATGTGGCCATCAGTGGGGAATGTCCCAGCTCAACTGCAGTCAACAGCACCATTCCCCCAGTTGTGCTTTTGGTCTCTGCCTTGCTAATATTTGTTTTAAGAGGTCTTGATGAGTCAAGCTGCTCAGGATGAAAGTCCACAGCCTGCCGGCAGTGAGAACACGAAGTCTGTGCTGACAGAGGATGCCAGGAGTGCAAGGTGCACCTCAGCTGAGCTAATGGGACCACGAGCCAGCAGTGATGACTTGGGGCAGAGCTCACTGCTGTAAGCCCAGCCAAGAAAAACGAAGGCAGCCATTTTCCTGCAGTGTGCTCCAGAACTGTCTGCGGCATCGTTGCCTTGAGAGTTAACAAAAATGATAATTTACAACTTTTTTTTTTCCCCCAGTTGTAGTCTAAATTTAGACTAGATCTGTTTCAGATTAGAATTCTAATTTAAGCTCACACTTTAGTACATCTTTAAAATTAACCACTTCTTATCTGTCAGCCTCCAAAACAAACAGGTTTTCAGCATAACCAAGAACAGCCAAAAAACTCAGCCAAAGCCATCCATCCCCAGGTGAGGTCCACAGGTGGAAGTGTGACTCATCAGGACATCAAGAAACCTGAGTCCAGCTTTGCAACTTCCTGCACATAAAGCCTGCATCTTCCTTTAGAACTTATACCCTTCACATAAGTAAGACGGAGAAATTAAATCTATTCAGCAGGGAAAGCAGTCTTTCACAAAGGGAAAAACCACATTTTTTCCTCATCTCTACCTTCCTTGCTCAGATTTGTCCCTTCTATGTGTCAAGAAAAATGAAATTCCTAATTTTCAAGAACTAACAGCATATTGCTGCATTATGGAGGGCGACAATCACTAGAGGATGAACAGCTCGAGTCCACAAGAGCAGGTGTGGCTTTATACCAGCTAAAGCGGTCACCATTTATTTTTCTTTATCTTGAAATTGATGGGTTTGCTTTTAAAGTTCAAAAATATTAAAAGGGGATCAGACCCTTCAGTGGGAATAAAACAACAAAATCCAAGTCTCATGCTTTGTTTAGAAAAGCCAAACTTCTTCCAAAACACTCCTAATTTTAATTGACTTATATGCTCGACAAACAGCTAGAAAGAAAAAAGATCAGAGTCCCCAGCTATTTTTCCACCCAGTAAGACCCACTGGGCAAACAAACTCGTATTCATTATTTACCTTGGGGCAGGACCCCGACTCCTTAGCCAGGTTAAGGGCCCCGCTGTGTTAATCTTTACATTAGTCCAGTGCAACGTGCCTCATAATTAAACAAAGTAATGTCAATCCCCCTTTAGTAAGGGGGCTGGGACAAGGGACACCAGCCCCCTCCTCCCTACACACATGCTGTGGTATAATCTGCCACCTCCTATAAATGCTGCCATTCGTCTTGTCTTTAAATGCATTGCAGGAGTATTTCCATATAAGCCTTATTATAATAAAAACAACAGTGTGACAAACAGCTTTGCAAATAGGTCTGCTGCTCCAACAAAGCACAGACACAACACGCTGATTTGCAGCAATACCCCACAAAATTCAGAACTGCTACTAGCTGATTTGAAATCCAGTAAATTTAGGTGGTTGCTTTATCTTCTTTATCACGATACCTATTTCCTTAGATGAAGATGAAGAAGTTGAACATGTGCTCGATGCCTGCAACTGTTCCCCCAATCCCTTCCTTCTCCTCCCCTCCAATTTACATTGATTACAGGTTTCAAAGTCTCAGAGATTCATTTTTAAGTTCTGTTTAAAATGCTGATTTTTACTTGTTTTCTTTTCATCTAGATCAATAATGCTCAGATGATAAATACGTACCATTTACCATTTATACTTTTTCATCTTATTGAATATCCTACAGCAAGCCTGAGAAAAATGAGTTCCTGGATAGCACTTATATTTCCCCTCTCTAGCCTATTCCCTGTTTTATCTATACCACAATACGTGAGCCTGAGTGTGTTCTATTAAGGCAGACACCCATTATAACATTCAGACATTAAGTGCAGCAGAAAGGAACTGCATCTTAAAACGCTCACTGCTCATTAAAAAGTTTGTCTAATTTTATGATGACAGTTCAGTGCATACATTGTTCTCTGCGAAACAGTGCCCCAGTGTTAAGACATCACCACATCAGTTTTCTTTTCAGTCTTCACCGAGAGATGAGAAGCCACCATTTTCTTTTTGATACATGCAAATTAAATTGTTTGTCTCTACAGAAAGTGTAAACCACGGAGAATTCTGCATTTCAGTGGCGATACTGTCACCTAGCATTAAAAACAAGTATTAATTTGTAAATCAACCTCCTCAATCGTGTTCAAAGGAAGTAATTAGGCATTTAATGTACTAACAAACCAGCACAAATATTAGTTCTGTTTCCAAGGTATCTCACAACCATATAAGATTCCCCTCACGCTGATGATCTGCATCAGAACAGACTCTTGTACACCATTTTCAATAGATGCAGGCTTACCAGAGTCTTGCACAAGCTATACAATTTATACTGTTTCAAATTTAGCAACACATAAATAGCTGCTTACACATATCTGGGACTATTAGACTTGATTTCACATTCTAGGGCATTAAAAAACAACAGCGTCTTGCCAGTATCCTGCCTGCGAAATGCTACAAACTCTTTAATAGTCATGCAGTATTTTCAGCATTAAAAAAAAAAAAAAAAAAGCTCAAAATCATTTTTCTAGCAAGGGCATTTAGGAATGCCTTACCTCATTAAAATAAAGTTTTAAACAATGTCTACATTTAACTTACATAATGCACTGGGTTTGCTGTAATTATCTAGTAATTCCAACTATTCAGTAATACAGGAGACTTAAACCACTTCTCAGCTTAGGAACAGGAAGATTTGTATTTTCCAGCTACCCTGTGAAACTCTGGTGAAGTTAATTCATTGCACTGAGAAGAAAAGAAACCTCAAAACCAGTCAGGCAAAGTAGTTTAGCAGCTGTATACAGGGCTTTTCTTTCGCTCGACGCTTTAATAATTTCAACAGGCACAATTTCACAAATCATCTTTCAAACTCTGAATAGCCATGCTGCGATAAGAACCAAAGCTGCAAGAGTCGTGGCTCTCCAGTAATGCACAAAAATCCCGATATACAGGGTGGTGACTGAAAGATACATTCATTAACTTTGTTTTCCTGGATTTAAAAAGGTCAAGTGGGATGCTGATTGCCAGTCAACCACTTTGTTTCAGTCATTTTTTATTAGACAAAAGGCTTACAGTTAGCACTGCATTGTGCCCCACCCAGCTGGCTGAGAATTGTCATCTTCTCACTCCATTAGGCTGTAGGGCTCTATCACAATTTCCTAATTAAGCCTTCCCTCTGATACATGTGTCTACCTTATAAACACACTTTGTTCTTTCCCTCCCCTCGTAAATAATCTTTTAGCAGGTCAGACATGAGGAGAAAAAAAAAAAACCAAAAAAAAACCACCAAAAAAACCAATAAAAAAACAAACCCTTGAATGAAACAATGAAGGAAAAGGATAGTACTGACCTTTTCTTGTAATAATGTCTTGCATCTCTCCCTCCCTTGCTGGTTTCTTAAAACTAGGAAACCACTTCTTTAAAATTTAATTACCAGAAGGAAAAAACCCAACCCTTCTTCAAAGCACCCACTCCTCCCCAAAACCAGGCAAGCCTATATTGGTCAATTTTTTTTATTCTAAATATATTTCGAGAACGAGGATTTTTCCATGCACACATCCTGCATCAACCTCACTCTATCCGCATATGACATACCAAATGTAATGGGTAAAGTAAGATGAAGTAAATAGTACTATTTTCTCTCCTTGCACCATGCATATATATTGACACTATGCAAATGCACAGTATGTGAAAAGAATGTTAAAATTTTTATACTTGTGAAATCCAGGTTATGGGATTTTCAATAAACATATGAATTTAACCATTCATAAGAACAGTAAATGACAAGTTTATCATGAAAGAATGTCACATTTATTTAATTTATGTGATTTGAGGCAGCCATACCTTATCATGAAACACCAAGTACACACTGTGAGAGAATACTGAAGACACTGCTAGAGTACAGAAAACATTTTCTGTTTTCAAAACAAGTTAAAACAATAGAACCTTCTCTCTCTATGTACACTCGGTTTAACTAAACCCTTCGTTTATCTTTTAAAACGCAAACCTGACTAACAGTGGCCAACAACAATATGATGCTAATACGACTCAAAATTGAACATCTCTTAGCTTGGATGGATTAAAGGGAAAATAGTCAGGTAGGACACGGTTTTCATGAGAAGGCCCAATTCTTCCCTGCCTTCTATTTCTAAAACTGATCTTATGAGCACCCATCATTTCTCCCATCCACAGCATCTTTTAAAAACCCCTCTCCAGACAGCCACCATGCTTATATGCAGTAGCAAGAGTTTTCAGAAATGTGGACTCCTTTTCAAGGTAAAATGCAGGCATATTGCAAAGAAACCTTATTTCTTGAACTAATATTTCCCAGCATGTATTTGACAGAGTCCTATTACTTAATTGTCCTAAGACAATTACTTAACCTGTGGTGAAATGCGGCCAACTCTTCCCTTCTGAACGCGCATTTAATACATCAATGTTTCACGCTGGCAAGACGGTTTTAATTCTTATTACATTAAAAAGACTATTTCCCCATTAAGAAAGTTGAATTCGTTACCATACCTTACTTTTGCTTTGCAGTTTTCATCTGTTCCTTGATTGCTGAGTGGTATTAATGGAATCCCTGGGGTACCTACCTTCCAACATTTTCATGGTTCAAGCAAGGCCATAACATTGTCACAAATTCTTTGAAATGCATCTCATTCTTTAACAGGGGATAGGTGCTGATAATGCAAGCACTGGAAACGCAGGTAAATTCTTTCCTAGTAAGTATTTTGTTGGGTTTTTTTTTTGGTATGAAAAGCAGAGCCTTTCAGATATTACCCATGATGCCCCAGAACCAAAAACATCTGCAATATGCTACGTTCCCCGTTTGTCGCAATCAACCCACCTATTTAAAGCGGGGGGGAAGAAGCCAATAATCTACCAAAATACACAAACACACACACACAAAATTCATAAAAGATGGCTTGTACTCACACGTTGCACTGAGCCGCATGCAGGAAGGTAGCTGTGTCAGTGCCAGCCATGTTGAAGACCTGCAAGACCCAGGTATTTGTGAAGATGTTATCTGATGGCTTTGTGACTTTCAACTGTAAAATATCCCCTGCTTCCCCAGAGCCACTTAAAATTTTGCTAATGTTGTAATTTTAAACGTGGTGCGTGAGAGACAGGGTAAATAGAAATGTTCTAGGTATTTTAACCTCTTGATTGATGCTGCAGCTGTAATGCAAGAATGTTTAACACCTGAAATGCCCCTTCATGAGCAACTATTTCTCTCCTGCTGCAACAGAAAGGGTGGGGTGGGGGGGAAAGGGGGAAGCAAGCCCCTGAGCCATGCAATTCACACCTTCAGCGGTAATGACCCTGCTTGGTTAGGACAAACGGTAGGACACGCAAGGTGATGCCTGAAATCAAGGTCTCCTTCTCAAATACTTTTTTCTCTCTTCTCCCTCCAAGTAGGTCACCCCTCTCAGCTGATTTTGTGTAATTGGTCTAGTTTGTTAAAAGGCGAAAAGAACCCATCCTGCAGCATCTGCTACCGGGAGAGCTAGTGCCCTGCTGCAGAGGGAGAGGGCTCGCTAAAAGCCATTACTGCTGAAAGGGAGTATCACCCACTATGGCCATTTTAGACTTCTTTCAGGTTGTTGCAACCTGGATTTCCCAAAGCCACTTCAGCAGAAGCAGCACAGCCAAGGCGTTTCCTGGTGGCTCCCTGCTAGTGCCTGCACCGAGCCTGGCCACCAAACCACGACTGCACGAGGGCAGCCGAGCTCCCCTCATCCCCAACAGGCAGTGAGTGCTCAAGCTTTACCTGGGCATCCCCCGGCCCGGTGACAGCCAGATGTGCTGTGTCGCTGCGGAAGCCTGACTGCTCATTCCCTAGGAAGAGGTGGGTGCTCTGGGGCGCTCCCTTGCCCGGGGAACAGGCGGCACGGCTGTTCTGGAACCTTCCTGCGCATGCCAGCCCAGCGCCTGCATCCCAAAACCTGCCTGGCAAAAGCGCGCTCCTGAAGAGCGGCGGCTCTTCCCGACACACCAGCAATCACAAGAGGGCTTTTTCATGTAGTGTATTTCCCAAAGAAACCCTGAAGTAATTAACTGTGCTTTTGCTTGCTCCTCGTGGGGTACGTAGTGGCTAGAATGTGATGCCCGCTAAGTTTGGAGGGATTAAAAAAAACCCTACAAAGGCAACTGAGACCAGAAACACACACCCCGACAACCGAAGCACAGCAGTGAGTGTCCTTTTCCCCGCAGCTGCTCTTAGGGACGCGTGTCCTGCAGCCCCTATTCGAAGAGCCCGGTGCCCGCAGCGGGCCGGGGCAGGGCCGGGCGCGGCTCCTCCGCGCCAGCCCGCGCAGCGGTGCGGGCAGGGCAGCGAGCCAAGGCGAGCCCCCCACGCCAGCATCCTCACCGGGCGGCGGCGGCGCGGCAGCCCAGCCCCCGGCTCGGGGTTTTGTTAATGCCACTTCCCATCTTACGGAGTTCTAGAAACTTTCCGGGAAGCGCCCGGGGCGAGCCGGGGCTGCGCCCCCGGGCTGCCGTAGTGCAGGTGCCCGGCCCCGGCCGAGCATCCGCTCCCACCGGCACCGCGACCCCGGGGCGGGCGGGACGAGACGCTCCGTTCCGCATCCCGGCCGGCCGGCCCGCTGGGGTTCCGCGGGGCTGCACCGCCGTCCCCCCGAAGTCCGCACCCCCGCCGCCGCCCACGCCCCCGGCCCCCCCGAGCCCCGCAACAGGTACGAGCCGGGCGAGCCCCCCGCGGCCGCCGGCCCCCGGCACCTTCCCACGGCGGCGCCGCTCCCCCGCCCCCCACGGGGAGGGGATGGGATGGGATGGGATGGGATGGGGGGGATGGGGGGGCCGGAGCCCCGCGCCCGCCGCCCGCGCACTCACCCCGCAGCACCCCGGCTCGGCACGGCTCGCCCACCTGCCGGGGCCCGGCCCGGCGCGGCGGCGGCGGCGGCTCGCAGCCTCCCGTACTGCAGGAGGCAGGCAGGGGCGGGGGCGGCGGGGCCGTATATACCAGGCACCCCCGCCCCCGTTCGCGGGGAGGGGGGGGACGGTCGGTGCGGGGGGGGCGGTGCGGTGAGCGCGCGCGCGCGGCGACGGCGACGATCAGGTGACGGGGCAGCCCCCGACACTGCGGAGCCGGGCGGGACCCGCCGGGCGGCGGCCGCGGGGGGCGGCGGGGGGAGCACCGCGCCGCGCCACACGCCACACGCCACACCGCGGGCGGGACGTGCCGGGCTCTGGAACGCCGCGGGAAGGGGCCGCGGGCGGAGCGGGAGCGGCTCCGTCCTGGAGCGCCGGGTCCCTGACACCCCTTCCCCACCCCCGGCCATCCCGAGGCGCGCCCGGCCGGCGGGGAAGCCCGCGCAGCATCGGCCGGGCCGCACCGTCGGAGGTGCCGCTCCCGCGGGGGCCCTGCCCTGCCCTGCCCTGCCCTGCCTCCCCCCGGGCTCGGTACCGATCGCTGGGTAGCGCCGCCGCAGTGAGTGCCCCGGTGGCGAAGGTAGCCGCGGCTCGGGCGAGCGGGGGGAACGGAAGGCAGCGCGGCCAGGCCGCTCTGGAGTGGGCAGAGGGTTGTGCGGGGGGGCACGGCGGGAGGAGCCGCCTGTGTCCCCCCACAGTGCCTGCGGTACACGCCTATGGTGGGATGAGTTTCATTAAACGCGCTGACCCCGGGGTTTTCTCTACTGAAAAAGCACGATCAAGAGGGCTGCACGTTGTCATTGCCAGGGACTGTCAGCCTGCAGTAAGGGTGAGCTGACAGCTCGCTTTTACAGCGTGATGCGGGTGAACCCCCGCTTCTGAAGATGAGTGTTTGGTGCAGCCTCCTGCGGGGGAACACCCGCCCTGCCAGGGTCCTTGTCTCCTGTCTGCTGCCCACGCGGAGTGCTGGAAAAGCAGCAGGCTTGGCTGACACGTGACTCCCCACCGCTGAAATCTGGTGCCTGAGAACACCGAGTTACTTAATCCAGGCTCCTGACCCCTCTTCTGGGCAACGGGGCTGCTGCTCTTTAATGCTCACCACCCCCACCCCCCTGGAGAATACAGCCCCACATTCCACCTTGCTGTGTCTTTGCCTGCATCCCGGTTTTGTGTCAAACGAGATTTTTGGACAAACGAGAACTGAGATGAACTTCTGGGAGCAGCCACCTGCATCAGCAGGGCACTGAAACCCATACTAGGGCTCAGCAAGCAGCTGCGGGCTGAGCAACACATTCACAACCCTCCGCTTCCAGGGGGAGATTTTAAAACAGAAAAACCCCATGATTCCCAAACTGCACTCCCCCCTCCAAAAAACCCCGAACACCAAACCCTTCCAAACACCCTGTTTACTCCTGTTTGCCAGACCAGGCAGTAGATGCCCCATCCCTGCTGACATTTTGTCCCAGGTTTTTTTTTGGGTCCGCTGATGCTGGGGGCAGGGGACAAGCCCCAAGTGAAGCCCCAGCTCTGCAGTTGCCTGTTCCATTCCCAGTGTCCCAGACCTGTACCCTCCCCGCTCCCCTGGCTCCTCTTGCCTGTCTGCACCGCACAGCAGGGCTGGTGGGCAGGCACCCCCCACCCTGGGCAGGCACACCCCAGCCCCTCTGCTGCCATTTCCATGTCTCTGCCATTACTTTTAGCTGTAGAGTTTCGTGTGCTCCCCATCTTTGCAGGGTTTGATTGTCGTGTGGCTCCTCCCTGCAAATGGCACATTTTTCGGTAGTTCTCATGGAGGGAAGTGCACTGGTGCAGAGCTGCCACTCCTGTGTAGGCTTACATTGTCCTTGGGATCAGGGCCCTTTTGGTGGCCTAGCATAAACTATGTCTAGGCTGATGTGTATTCTTCAGATCAAATCCTTACATCAAAATCATCTATTTCCATTGATGTTTTAAATTTTTGTGGAAATATTTTCCTAATTTTTTTGCTTTATTATTATTCATTTAATTGCTGCAGCCGTTACTCATTTGTGTAGTGTCTGACAGAGGAAGCAGAGGTGTGTGATCTGTTGCATTTTTTTCTCTGATGGAATAGGTACCCTTCACATTAGTGCATTAGCATCTTTTTCTCCCAGAAAACTCTTGAAGCTTTAACCTTGCAGCTTACTGCCATGTAATCATAAAGCTGTGTTTTTCCTGCTAGAAATTTCTCATAGGAACTTGTCTCACTGACATGATCCACTTACTGTTTTTTCCTTGTCAAGTGCAGGCTTGTTTTCCAATAAAAATAAAAGCAAAGAGCTAATTCTGAAATCCTTAGTCAGACAAAGCTTGCACAGAAATCAAGGGGAGTCTTGTCTTGGTGTAAAGATTGCAGGTTGAGGATCAAAATCATTATAATAAAACATTGTCGCAGGAGCAACATCTCCCACTTCAAAAATAAACATCTTTGCTCCAGTTAGCTATTTATGTAGCTGCAGGAGACTATTGATTTAGGAAAGCTTTCTGGTGCACAGATGCTCTAAACTCTTAGCACTACTAAGAAGCAGCAAAGCTCGGGTGGAACAGGTTACAAAAGAAGTATAATATAAAACTCTCTTCTGCTCCTAGCAGTACTCAGGTAAAGCCTCTGGCTCACCTTCACCTGAAACACCCCTTTGTCACATCTTTGTCACATCTTTGCGCCATCGCATGCTCAGATGTTCCCAGCCAGTAGAATTAAACATTTGGCCATGGTGGGGACACGGGGCTCCAGGGCTTGGCAGAGGCACTGCAGAACAAGGGCTGCGTCCCTGCCTGAGTATGATACACCTGTAGCTTGTCCCTCCCTGCCTAGGAGACTCTGACAAGAGGGACTACAGAAGTTCTAGTAATTGTTTCAAAATAAGGATCTACTGAAGCGTCACAGGCAGGGTGGGCAGAGAGAGAGGGGGAAAACATGCACAAGCAGCCTGAGTCAAACAGAATTGTCATCATATTTGTGTAAATTTCCCAAATTTCTGTAGTAGTGTAATCATCCCATTATACTTACGGTAGAAGAATACTTTCAGAATTACTTTTGGGTACATTGGGTTACATTACCTAAAACAGAAAACGAAAGTCTTTAAACAGTGCTATGAAGTGTTTCCAAAGAGTCTGCCTCTAATGCCCATGAATAGCAAAGCTGCAAATAGCAGAAAGAGTTGATTACTTTTGAGTCTTGCAACTTACAGTACATAAAATTGCTTTTAAGGTACATTTCTAGGAATTAGGTTGGTGACTTAAGTGGGAAAAGAGTTGGGCTTAAAACTGTCAATTTTTTTTTTTGTGGGAGAAGATGGAGTCTTTCTCACTGCTTCTGCCATAGACTTTTCTTCACCAGGTGTGTAAAGAATTAAGTGCTTTGTTGAGTAATGGCCACCAGGAACCAGCCTGTTTGGCCCCACTCAGAAGACATTGGTACTCTAACAAGAAATAGATAAACCTGAGTCCACAAGCAAATTTTTTTTCTCAAGGCAAGGCAAGTATGGTATTTCCGCACTAATGCAAACAGATGTTAACATAAAAGAAGCTGAAACAACAAATCACTCAGAGAAAATCTAAGTTGCTCAGCCCTTAATCTATTTAACATAAATAACTTCCATAACTATGGTGAATAGGGCAGTTGATCAGAAGTCCTAGTATGGAGGCTTGGAAGTCATGGTATGAAATCTATTCATCTTACATCCCACGTCTCAAAAAATGGCAATATCCGTGTCTGATGTTCTGAGAAATGTCAATAGCGCATAACTCCGTTTAGTGGCCTTTTTACATAGATCCCGGCTCTCTGCTGAAGTGAAAATACTGTTTTGGCGTAGTTGGAGGATACAAAAGTAAGTTGCATGTACTGAATCTATACGTCAGCATTTAACATCCTTTTGGGGGCAGGCAGATGTGGTAGTTCAGCCATCAGGCAACCCTCACAACATGTTCAGAACTGCCTTCTGATTACCCAGGCACTGCAAGCTTCTCTCCAAAAAGCAGCAGGTGAACCCTGATTGATTTGCAGTACATGAGAACAGGGTAAGTGCTGTATTACCCCTGTCAGAAGCTGGCAAACCCCATTTACCCATTATGGTCCTGTGGACTCTTGTCTCTGAGCAGTGGACCTTGACTTGCAAAGCCTTACAAAGACAAATGGTGATCTTCTGGTTGTATTGGGGGCACACTTTGTAGATTTGGTTTTATTCTTGCCCTGAGCTGTGGGTACCATTGCCTTGCTCTCCGTTCAGCTGTTGGGTGTTTTTCCTGGAATAGAGAGATAATACTGCCTTGCTCTGTCTATTTAGGACCTAGACACCAGTGACCACAAAATAATCACACACAAAAAGGGGCCCTGAACTTAGCTGAGAGATCAAGGCATAGCAAAAATGATTTGCCCACTTAGTACCCACATGGGGTCACATGCTTGGAGTAATAGCAGTGCTAAAAACAGCAGACTGCAGCTCAGACCTTCAGAGGCTTGCCAGTTTCCCATGGGGCTTGGGGAGGAGACAGCTCTTTGCTTCCCTCCCTCTAATCCAGAAAGGACTTTTTTTGGACCCTCTTGCAGCACATGTGGGTCCAGCAACCCTCTATGGGACAGAACCTAGGAAACCCTGGGAGAGATTTCTGCATATGGCTACAAAGCTGCAGAGTGGCCCAGGGGACATCTCTTGTCATGTCCTTAGTTCTCCATCAGGGAACAATGGAGCTCGGCTATAGCAGCCAGCCTACAAAAAATTAATTTATTATTGTTGTAGGTTGTCTGAGTTGAATTGACTGAATCTAAGAGGTTGATGCTCATCATTTCCAATGGGTCTGCCCATTCATTTAAGAGTAGAAAATGATCAGGGAGGGATCACAACTGCCACCATCACTTCTTGTGCTTTCCCGTACAGTCTTACATGCAATGTTTGTAAGAAAGAGTCCTTTGTATGCCACCTGCCCTCCAAAATGCAAATCCTCCACTTAAAATGTGAGCAGTGGGCAGCCTGCAGACTACAGGTGACATAAACCGGAGTCCAGGAGCTCATGATATCATAAAATGGAATACAAGCTGCAATGTTTGCATTTAAATTGAGTTCTCTGAACAAATGCTTTGGAATGGTTCATAAACAAGGGGTTCCAGTAAAAATGTGACTAATGCCATTAGTCATCAGAAGTGGACCTTCCGCATTGCCACAGCCACCGGTGGTCTGCCGGTTCCCGGTACCTTCAGCAGGAGTAGCTTATGTTTCTAGGAGATTTACTGCCCTTACCTAGCATGTCAAAACTATCAAGGTCCACAGTATGTGAAATGTAATGCTTGATAGCAGAAGAAAAGACTGTTTTGGAATACGAGGAAGTTGATGTGAAAGGGGCAATAAAAGAGTGCATTAAATGATGATGCCCCTTTTGAAAGGAAATTCACAGGCATCTGGGGCCATTATGTTTCATATCCCAGCAATCAGGAAGTTAACCTTTAACCCTTCCCTGTTGACCTCCTCTCCTTTCTCTTTTTCTGTCATTCATTCTTTTTTCCTAGTGACTGGAGAAGATAGATACAGTCTATGATTTATGCTTCTGAAGGCTACGGTCTTCCTCCTTCCTATATCTTCCCAAGTGCTTCAATGTCTGTGTTCACTCAACTCTAGAAAAAGTCAAAGCTTCACTCAGATTTACTTCCATGTCATACTCACCAACACCTGAATTGTTTATGCTTCATTTATTCCAAAACCCATGTTACCTAATTACCCCTGACCTGGGAATAAATCTTACTCCCATCTTTGCTGTCACCTGGAGGCAGGCAAAGCACTGCAGATGTTGGGAACCCTCTGCTTCAAGGAGAGGTTGGACCCTTTGGACTTGCACAGGGTGATGCTGCACAGGGAGTACATAGAAATACACCATGACCCTGTTAGAAAACCAAAATCGGGAGTAGGAGTCGCCTCTAACATCTCATCCTGAGAGAGAGGAATGATGGAATGAATGAATGTTTCACCCTCTGATCCCGGGGAGGTCTGGCAGATACAGCACCAGATAATAGGTTTCAAAAAAGAAGAAAATATGACAACATCACTTCTAAGAACAGAATGGTGACTATAAGGCCAACAAACAATGGTTGCAACTTCTCAGGGCTATGATGACTGCATACAAAATCTCTGTGAAATGCTGTGAGTTAGCAATATTAGCTTTATCAGGAAAAGAACTAGGAGAGCGAGACATGGCCTCTTGTCACGGAAAATGGAAATTCTGTCTGAGTAAGTTCTGAGCAGCCTCTGCCTGCAGAGCAACTGAAAGTCCTGAGTCATCACACTGAATTGTAAGCTGCTGGCTGCAAATCCAGCACTGAATTCCCACCTATGTTCACTGCATGTATTGGGAAACAAACTTTGCTGACATGGCTGCACTTCACTGGATGCCAAAATGTGAGCTTCTCATATGTTTTTGTTTTCCTTGGAGGTTTCCCCTCCCTGCCTTGGGTCCTGTCTCTTACTGAGAG
Organism: Phylloscopus trochilus trochilus; assembly: GCA_016584745.2. NCBI lineage: Eukaryota > Metazoa > Chordata > Aves > Passeriformes > Phylloscopidae > Phylloscopus > Phylloscopus trochilus. The sequence goes on from WQNJ02000546.1 coordinate 42,034,666, forward strand.
CTAAGACTGGCATAACTAGTCCTCAGACCATCGTGCTCAGACACCTGGTGGCTTGGTTCTTGTCTACACACCTGGTTTTTCAACTTTTTTTACCTGAAGAAACCAAAGGTCCTTGCCTTTAAACCTCACTACGGTCACACTGGTGCTATTCAGCAGCTCTGGAGTCACCCTGTAGCTGTGTGCTGATTTAGCCTTGAGGGATGGCTTTTCTTCCAGAACCGTCTAAGTTCTTGCCCAGAGAAATGATGACTGTGTGGGCACCGCCTGCAGTTCCTGATGTCTGGCCCGGCTTTGCAGGGAAGATATATTGGGAAGAGGCAATTTTTTTCAGGTTATTGGAAAGGAGTGTGCTCAGCATGATGGAGGGTAGGAGTCTGCTTCCCCACCAGCGCTGCACCATCACTGCTTGTCCCCTGCTCTTGCGCAGACCCTGCCAGCTCAGGAGGCACCATTCAATTTTTTTCCTCTGGGTCCTGTCAGAGGATTTGCTGCTATTTGCAGAGAGCTGCTCTGAATCTTCTGGGGAGGTGTAGTTTTAGCTGGTGTGTTTGCCAGCCACACGAGGCAACTGTCTCTTCCCCTGGCTGTGGCAGCCCCAGCACTCTTTGCTTTTTGGTGGGTGCTCCCATCCCTGCAGGAACTGCAGCAGTGTGGGACAGAAGGGTGCCTCCTGCTCTGTCTGGGACCAGGAGTGCTCGAGGGACGGTGTGTCAAGAAGCTGGTAATAGAAATAAATGAAGGCAAACCCCCTCCTATTGTCCACAGAGACTATTTTTGGTGCAACTATTTTAAGGATTTGTTCTCCTGGCATTCCACATCCTGACATTTCAGCACATTTGCCTCACCTACTGTCTGCGTTACTGGGTTTTCAGCTACAGATCATCCCTATCAAGCCACTGCAGTGACTTTTTTATGCCCTATCTGTGTTGTACACACAGTGTCATCAGCACCTTTTATTTGTAAAACAATAACTACAGGAATAAAAGGGGTATATCCATTCTCCCCCTGCCCCCAGCACTTACAAGCCTCAGCATCATTTTAATATTCAATGTATGATGCCCTAGTCCAGCAAAACACACTTTGTGCAGGAGCTGTTTAATAAAATAAAAACATCCTCCAAAGTGACCCACATGGCAGGGGTAATTTAGTATGCTGCTCTTTGTGCTTTCTGTCTTACTTTTGCTGTTTACAGATATTTTTTTCCTCATCTGTTTGCACAGGGAATAGATGCTGACGTTGTCCTTTTCATGAATAAATCTCTTTTTAGCATGTTGGGCAGCACAATAAAAAAATTATCAAACAAATTAGAGCCTGAACCTGCAACCTTTTCTGATGAAAAGAAAACCTGTTTGTGGGCCAGCTCCCTGGCTTACAAGGGGCTTTTTCTGGAGGAAGAGCTGCTCACGTGAGCTACACGTACAAGGTCTCAGAATTTTTGTGCTGCAGAGCTTGACTGTCAGCCAAAGCTGGAGGCGGCTCAGCAAAGGGAATAAAGGTGGTTGTCAGAGACGAGTCTCAATTTCCTCTTCCTTTGCCACCTGCTGCGTTGGAAGGACCAAAGGTTGCTGTAATTTATACCACGGCTTAAAGTCTTGGTGGAATAGTTTGCCTCCAAAGCAGGAATTATGTCTGTGGTAGCTTTTGCAGCAAGAGAAATTTTAATGGTGCCTCCAAAATGACATAGATTGCCAAGTAGATTGATAGGAAGAAGTGTCCACGAAGGCTGGGTACCTTGTGGATGCTTCTTCCTGTCAAAAAATACGAAGGCAGCAGCTGAGCCTCAGGTACCCTGTGAGCTGTCAGTGTTTGGAGGCTGTGTGTCTAAAGGAGAGGCACTTCCCTGCATTGCTCTTCTGCCATTAGTCGTGGGGACCTTCCTCTGACCTGTTGTGTCTGTCCTTGTGTGCAGAGCTAACACCAGCAGTTCCCAGCTCCAAGTTACAGTGTTTTCATTTGGCTACAGCCAAGCTACAGAAAGCAAATGGCAAGAAATGGTCAGGACATGGCGTATATTGCCCCAAGTTCCATCCATTAAGCTTCCCTCTTCCCTCCTGCCTTCAGTGGGAGAGGACTTGTACCCATCCTCGTGCTGGTGTTGAGAGACCAGCACAATGCAAATGCTTATGACCTGCATCCTCACTAACTCAGCTGGAAGTGGATACCCTGGCCAGAGCAGTTTTCCTGGCTCAGAAATGCCACCCAGCTTCAGCCAGGATATTTTGTGTGTAAATCAGGAGGTTGTACAGGAGAACATCTGAGAGGCAGCAGAGCTCTGCCACTGAGGTTGTCTCCAGCCCATGCCAGCTGCCCAGGCAATGCAAGGGTCCCCAAGTGAGCTTGCAGGGTGAGCAAAACGTCTTTTTCTGTGCAAGAGAGATGCCTTGTTGGGGGTTTTAGCCCAGAGAGCATCCATGGGTTGTCTGCTGCCTTGTGCCTCCTACTCTGACGCATCTTTTGCCAGGCTCCTCAGCTGCCTGGTGAGGAACAGCTTCAGTTTTTTCAGCCTTTCAAAAGAGGAAAATTGTGTTCCCAGAGATGATTCCCAGTTCACAGGGTTGTGGACACTGACTTCTTGAAGGTGGAAATAACAGGATAGGAAGAGTGTGTACACAGAACTATTTTTATCAATGGATGAATTGTAGTAGGTGCAATAATAAAAAATTAAAAAACTGGTATGACTAACCCAGGCTCTCAGCAGCTCTGGCTCCCACTGTGCTGAAAATGGTATCAGCCTAAGTCTTTTATGAGCTGAAGACTACCAGGTAAGCAAAACTCTGCTTGGTATCTTCCCTTGGCTCCAGCAAGAACAGTCAATAAGGCCTTTGTGTTGTGCCTGGCAAGGAAACAACAAAAACAACTGCAAATTCAGCCAAGAAAAGCCCTGCAAGGGTAAAGATGATAGGATTTCAACTAAGCAGCAGAAATGCACTTTGGTATGAATAACTTTTTAGGCTAATATGCCAATGCATGCAGGAAACGTGGTGCCGCCAGCTAGTGTTGGTTGAGTGCATCCAACAGCAGCCGTCAGCCTGTGGACACCAGTTTTGACACATGTTGGTGGTTAGGAGAGCTTTAAAGGGTCATCAAGAAAATGACAGCAAAATCCTATGAAACAATGCTAGTTTTATGGAACCAGATATGCAAGATGGATTATTTAGTAGAAAGAAAAGGGAAATAAAACCTAGAAGGCAATAATTCAATCAGTGACAGCTGACTGGACATATGTCAGAAGGGGAGGCTAATCGAAGAGTCATTTCTGCAAATATCCAAGATGCAAACAAAGAGTCTCCTGCTTTCTGCAGTGCTGCCAATGGTCTTCAGGCACCAAAGTCCAGGAGCAGAGTCATCAGAGTCCCCCTGTATAAGAAATAAACAGACTCTCAGATCTGACCACTGCCACTCAGAGAAATCTGTCTTTCTCCTCTGAAGGGGCAGTCAGGGCCCCTAAGAGCATGAAGGAGGTTAGTCATGGTGGTTGTGTCCAAGGCCAGAAGGCTGCTCTCATTTCTTCTTGCTTCCTCTGCCCCTCGGTATAACACATTTAATCTCTGTATGAAGCACAGGATGTTCATGTTTGCCTGAAGCACATATTTCAGAAAGACTTTAATAATTCATTGAAATAATTAAGGGTGAGGAAATCCATAACTTTCTGTGGCAGTTTGCTCCCACTGCCCATCAACCCTAGTGCTAAAAATGTGTGCCATATTTCCGATTAAACAGGTCTGATCTCACCATCCAGTCTTTGATATTTGCTGTCCTTTTCCTCTGTGAGGTTAAAAGAGCTCTTATATGCCCAATATTTTTCCTTCCTTGGAGTGGAAAAACTGCTGTCTATCAAATCATTCCTCAGTCATCTTTCTGATGAGCTAGGCAGAGCCTTCCACCAGGGAATCACTCCCTGGTTGTCCAGTTGCTTTGGAGCTCTCTTCTTTACATCTTTGCTGACTTTTTCCAAATAATTCTGATAACATGGATGTCAGAAATACACTCACTATTCCCAGCTTAGTTTCATCAGTGCTGCATACAGATGCATGGGGTTTTTTTTGTTTGTTTGGGATTTTGTTTGTTTGGTTGGTTTTTTTGGGGGGGAGGGTGGGGTTTTTTTTTTTTTTTTTTTTATAGATAGATGTTTCATCCTTGGCCATTGGGATCCCAGGATTTCTCTGAAGGACCCATCCCAGGCTGTAGACATTTTTTCCAGAAGCATTGAGCATTTGCACTTCACTTTGCGCTGCTGGTCCTCAGAGCCACGACTTCTTTTTCAGGATACAGATCCCTCCTCCTCCAATTTTGGAGCTGGCTCACCTGTTCTTTGCTGAGAGTCCCATTCAGTCAGTTATCCTGGCACTTGCTTAAGCTTGGCCATTTATTTTTTAGTGTCTGTTACAATGTGAGAGCAAAGAGGTTCTAGGGGCGTAGATTAACAGCTTTTATTGATTCCCTTTCTCATGCACACAAGACTAAACAGCAAACATGAAGTGCAGGAACAACCAGAGACAAACTGAGCACAGAGAGCATTGCACCATGTCCACATCATCCAGTGAAGGATCTCTTTGAACAAAAAAGATTTCCCACAAATCTAGAGGGACTTTGCAGGACTTGTGAAATCAGAGTAAGTTTTGGTCTTTGGGTCTCAGGGGAAAAACTGGGAGTGTGGTTTGGGATCAGAGCTGGGAAGCACAGCTCTTTTCAAGAAAAGAGGAATAGTCTGCTTTGTGCTTTTCTAAGCACAAGAGATAATGAAGGAACAAGTTTTGAGAAATTTTGTGCTGAAAGTTTTTTGTCAGCAATTTACACCAAGACATTTCTTCCAACGTCCAGGAGACAACTAGTGTGAATATATTTGTGATTACATGATCAGTGAAGGCTGTACATGAAGCAAAATTTTTGCCAGTGTTGTTAGAGATAATGGCATTAGGGAGAAATCCCAAGCAGAGATAATTACTCAGTGTTTAGTACACTTGGTTATGCAAGCTGCCAAAAAAGTAGTGAATGTGAATACCTCTAAGGAAGGACTTTTCTTAATGATGATTTTGTTGTATCACCATCATGCATTTGTTTGCTTGCAAAGGTGGGGTGTGTGCTGTTTATTTCCCTTGGAATAAAAGGAATAAATAAAGCTTGTCAAGCTGAAGTGAGGAAGGATGGGCAAGTCAATAAATCACAAAGTCATTAAGAGCAGGGAGCAGGTTTTTTATTGCATTGTGAAATGCACAGGAAGCACACAGGCATGAGTCCAGTCACATGCATATTAAGAGATGAGCCAGTGCATTTTGAAGATTAATATTTAGTGAGCAGGCATTGTAAAAGAAGACATTGCAGGAGTCAAAATTAGAGGCTGTGAAGAGGTAATTGCTTACTGTGGCCACAGACTTCACAATGGAGCTGGTTTCCACACGCAGTGGAGTTTGTTGTCTCATTCATTATTGGGCTGTGGTGTTGTGGAGCTGTGGAGCAGGACAGCCCTGTAGGGTAGCCTTGGTCACTTCACTTGCTTGGCTGGGTGAGACAAGGTGGTAGAGAAGAGGGCAAGAGAAGTCTTCATCCCCACCTCCAAAAAAACAGAGTCCTTCACTCCCCAGAGCCCATACCAGATGGGTTAAAGTAGGTAAACTAGAAACAGAGTCTTCTCCCTTCTTCCCCAGCCCCCCCTGGCAAGGGCTACAGGTACAGCAGAGCAAAGGAGGAAGGCCAGTGGGAAGTGGGGGTGCCCATCCTCAGACTGTTCAGCAGATAGGTGGGTTACCACGTCTGGTGGAGATGTCCAACAGGCGCAGAGCAATGCAGCCTGCAGAGCATCTGGGTGCTCCAAAGAAACGGGTGGTGTGCAGCTTGGAAGCAACAGCCAAGAGGGTAAAATGCTTGCAGGTTATGTCAAAAGGCACCTTACTACCTGATACTGGAGGGGTATTTATGTTTTAAATGTTATGTTATAAATGCTTTAAAAGGAAATTAAAACAGGCAGAAGGTGAGCAGCTGGACAGACTGCCAAAGATGTCCTTAAGAAGTGCAGGTTGTGTCCACACCAGGGAAAGCAGAGAAGCAAATAGGTGGAAACCCCTAGTAAAAGCAGACAAAATGGATTTTTGTGGAATAAATGTTTTAGGCATAAAACCCAACAACAAAACCATTTTCAACTACATCAGGCAGAGGCTACTTGCCAGCCAGTACACAGGGCCTAGAATGACTGGGGGGGTACGGGAGCACTTGAAGATGACAGGACCATAAGAGCGAAGGCAGACAAGACCTCTGTGCTGGTGTTTGCTGGAGAGGAGCCTCAGGAGACCTCCCATGCCACAGCTTTTTCCAGCTGGAGATGAGCAAGAAACAGCCTCAGATTGAACTGTCAGAAGAGGAGGTTTTAGAACAAGTTGATGAAATGAATAGCAACAAATCACCGGGTCCAGCTGGGGTTCAGCCTGGGCTCCCAAGGAGACTCAATTACAAGACTGCCAAACTACTGACTACAATGTGTAACCCCTGCCTTCCATCAGTCATGTGCCAGGAAATGGGGGTGGTAAATAGGATACTCTCTTTAAAAAAAAGAAAAAGAGCTCTGGGAAACCACAGTCTTGTCTGTCTGCCTTCCCTTCCAAGGAAATTGTCAGGCAGTGTGATGAAAAAAAGACCAGACAGACAGATTGAATTGATACCAAAGATCTGTTATAGCCCTTCAGAAGAACTGGTAGGTCTGTGGATGAGGATGACTCTCTGGACACAGTTTATTTGGCTTCCCCAAAAGGTGATGACAGGTCTGTCACCCAAGTATCTGCTTATCGTTTAGGAAGGCACACAGATGTGTCTCTGTAGCAGTAGTGTTGATGATATGCACGGAGTTTTGCTCTCACCCTTGTGAGCGAGCTGGACCGAGCTCAGCAGGGGCTGAGGAGGAGGAGAGTCATCTGCTCTCTGCTCCTCTTGGGCAAACCTCACTATGTCTTGGAGCTCCTACTGGGGATGTGCAGTCAGTAAATATCATCATCATCATCTTCATCACTGTCAGTGCCTTAGGTTAACACAAACCCCATAGTGCTATGTGATATACAGAGGCAATTAATTGAAAAAAATGGTTCTTGTCCATAAATATTGTAGCTACAATACACACAATAGATGCTTAGAAACAGTATCAAAGACTGGGTTTGATTCTTTTGTGAAGGATGCTTTCTAGTCTCGGCTGTTCCAGAGCACAGCACCAGGGCTAATGTTTGGGTCAAAAAACACTTTCAAGCCCACATCCTTCCCTACAGCACCGCTGCCTGGCCACCCTTTTGCTTGTACAGTGCATATCTTGTTCTTCTATTTATTGGGTTGTGTCTGCTGCTGGAGAAAAAAATCCTGGGTTTTCCAAGTTGGTTTTGAAGGCTAATCTCAACCTGCGGCCTACTTGTAAACCTATTTAGTTCGGTCTTATCTGCAAGTAAAATAAATATCTGAGCTGTTCAAAGAAATATGAGGAATTCTCAGTTTTGAGCTGACAGCCTGGCTCCTGTGCCCTGATTTGGGTATGCTGGAAAGGAAACTTGGAATGGTTCTTCTTTTTTGGGATTTGTTTGGTCCTGTTTTGCTAATTAGAGTGAAAGACCATTGCTTGAGGTTATAGAATTAGCTGATAATCTTGTTTGTGGGGTTTAAGGGGTTAAATCAAACAAGGAAGCTGTTGGATGTGCATTCAAAAATAAATTTCTGGGTTTTCCTTTGAACAGTGATGGTATATAATGTGATGACTAAAATGGAGGATGAGGAAATCTGTTGTTTTGAATGATTTAACCAGTTATTTCCACAGGAGCATGTCAGAGAATCAAGGACATTTGATTTCCCTTCATTGTTCTGCATAACTGAATATATTTAGGTCATTATATCTGAATAAACCAAGTAGCATTCTTAAAAACAACAATAAAAAGAAGAATTGTGATAGAAGCAGCAGGTTAGAAGCGTGGAAAATCAGATTTAACAATTTTCAGAGTCCTTTTTTCCCATTGATGAACTGGGGATTTACATGACTAATGTCTATTAAAACACTTAAATACTCTTTGCCTCAATGGGAGCTGACAATGGGAAAATAAATCCTGCCTGCAGCCCATTCTGTCATATGAATCGAGCCTATGAGTGGTACGGTTTCTTGGTGGGGTATTGGCTGGGGTGGAAAGCACAGCCAATGTTCATATAATAGGTTTTCATCTCTGAAGGCAAATGTCAACATCAATTTACCTCTGGGATAAGTGAGACCTCCTGAGGGATCTCAGCCCTGTGTGGAGAGGTCAGAGCACGAATCCAATGCCCACATTTTAGCAGATGTGAGATCAGGCTGGCAGCCACGCAGGGAAAGGCTGACAAATGTTGTGAGAGTGGGATATGGTCCAAATCAGGATATTTTTTGAATGTGGAAGAAGGAGAACCAGTGATCAGAAATCAATTTTTCTGTCCTGAGCACCAGGGGACAGTTGTAAATAAGTTTCAGTAGCTGTTTTCTCTGTTAATAAAACAAAACATGTAAACACATCCTAGACGGCCATCCATCAGAGACATTTTGCATCACATACGTTTTATGAATACTAGATAATGGAGGAATGTAACAAATAGCCATTTTTGTCTCCCTCTTGAATACCAAATAACGGTTATTAGTATCTGTCAAATAAATAATGTGAATAATTTAACAAGACATCACTATTGTGCAAGAAATGATATCCCATTCTATTAAGCTTTCGAGTCAGTTATTGTGCGAAGATAATAAATACATGCAGTAGCTACAGCAATTATGCCCTAGAAATCTACATGAAGTGTTGCACTGCTTTAAGAAAAGGAAACCATTCGGGCTCTCTGCACACCGTGCAAATTATGTGCCAAATCTTCTGCTCATGTCAACTGGTGTGGCTCCAGCTATTCTAGTTGTGCTCTGTATACAGTGTTCTTCCATGACCATGTATGCACACACCTTCCTAGCTCCAGCTCCTTAAGAAAAGTGTTTGTGACCTTATCATGTCAGCTTGCCCTCTCTGCTTAACTTTTGACCCTTTCCCAGCAAAATCTGGCAGAGTTTTTGCAGGTAGGTTCCACAAACCTGCCTGAAATCAGGGGACCAGGAAGGGAAGACATCATGTCAATGAAGGCAGTACCTGTCCATGCCATGCATCTACAGGAAATCTGTGTGAATGCTATTGGTCAGAGAGCCACAGGCATAAAGAAAGGTGTAACATGATTAGAGTGAAAGGATTTCAGTGATCACTTGGATGGCATTGGCCTCCCCCTCCAAACCGGGCCACACTCACCTGCTCACAGGCTTGGGATTGCATATCAAATAGCTTACAACTATTTCAGTGATTTTTGTAGATTCCCTCTTGTTTCTCATTATTTAATCACTCAAAATAACTTGGAAAATATTTTTATTTAAAATTACTATTTAGGACTGTAGAAGCTATTCTACTTACAGAAGACATTGGGGCCATTACCTTTTGCTGGTATTTTACATGGTAAGACATTTCTCTCTGTACATAAAAAAGTGTTTGCATTATTTTATTATTTCATATTTGCAAATTGTTTACTGCTCTTTTTTTTTTCCTCAGAAAGAAGCTGAGGAAAAACATATATCTCTCAGCTGAACTTTGAAAGCTTTGAGATGAGGGCTGACAATTTTTTTGTGATCAAGGCCTTGTGCTTTTTACCATCCCCATCCCAAACTGGCGTAGAGTACAAGAATATGAAAAAATCCCTCCATTGTGGGATGCAACTGCTTATTAACTACTTTATCTGTTATCTGACACTAAATGATGGGATTCATTTTTTACTATCTTTCTCAGAAAAAGGATGCAGAAGACTGCATGAAAAAGTACCTGTCTTAAAGCTAATCAAGGAAATGCCTCAAACATTGAAAGCTGCCAAAACTAAGACAGCCTGGACAACTCTCATTTGACTGGGGTACATCTACAATATCTTGGGGCCAAACTGAGTTCTCTAAAGGACAGCTGGGCTGTGGAGTGCAACAGATTGGCACTGTGTACACCGAGGGTTTGCTTCTGGAATTGACCAGAGCTGCAAACCCAGTTGAATGGTTCTCTGCATCTCATTTCTCACACCAGCAGAACATGGGTTGCACATGGCAACCCACTGTGAGCAGAAAAGGTCTGTTGTATGGCTGAATCCTCACCTGGAATCTCAGCCTAGCCTTGTTCTTTGCCAAAGAATCCCTTTGTGATGGGGGAAAGACACATGAACCAAGCTATTCAGAGATGGCAATCTGCATCTTGTGGTACCCAGCTTGAAATCTCAGGATTGGTCTTGCAGGAGTACTTGGCATGCACAGTTGCATCTGAAATCAATAGAAGCTGTTTTCTGAGCCTATAAAGTGCTGTAGAAAATATGATGTACTATGAAATGATAAGCCTTAGGCGTTTCAAACCCTCCATCCTGACTTAGTGGGTAGTTTGGAGTGTTTGCTCAGTGTGTCTTGGCTCTCTGTGCATAACCATCTCCACTGATAATTCATCTCACCAGAAGCACCGTGAGAGTCAGTTAAATGTTTGTGAAATGCTGCTTTCAGAGCAGGGTGTGAAATGCCTGCAATAAATAAGACAGTCATGCATTGATGATGAGGACAGGCAGAATTTTGAGGAGCAATTAGTGAGGGAGGGGTCAAGTGGAAAAAAACCTCAGTCATATAGTGAAATAATTAAAGATGTTTTGTAACCCATGTGCCCATAGGAAGTGGTAACAATTGCTCAGACAACCATGCAAAATTAAACACTCATTTAGGAGATCTTGTGTAATACCATTCACCAGTTGCTTTGGTATTTGCAGAAGTGAGGTCTGAGCACATCCCCTCGGTCTAAAAGAATATGATTGCATCCATACTGATATTTTTATATCAGATGAAAAACTGACAATTGTGTTTCAAAGAGCATCAAGGCACAAATACCACCTCTGCTGGCAATGTCAGATGACCTCCTCCTGCAACTACTATTTTATATGAATTTTAATGATGTGGAAATAGGGAAAACCTGAAAACACACTGTAAAAAAAACCTCACCAAAACTCTGTGGAAGGGTTTTGCTGTGCTACAGAGACGCTGTCTGCCTACAGGTGATTTTATTGTTCAGCTCCTTTTCTTCTCCTTGAACAACCTGGACTTTCATTAAATGTAAATGACAAAAAGGAAAAAAAAAATGGAAAAAATTAAGAGAACAAAAAGGAGCACTGTATGGATGGATGTCTTTACTGAGGTATGGTGGGTGTGAGGAGCTTTCCTTCACAGCAAGAATTTCTGGTGGATTTGCCCACTCTTTTGGGAACATGAAAAAATAAGGCACATTTAGAAGCCCCATCCAAAATAACATGTTCAGCTCAGTTTTCAGGGGATAAAGTCCTGCATACAGTAAGATATTTATTTAATATACTAAAGGAGGATACAAGCTTGGTAAGGCTGCTGAGATTGCTGATTTCCATTGTTGTATCAGCTTTTGCCCCAAGTAGTGGCACACTGCAAAAATGTTATTTGAGAAAATTACAATAATGTTTTCTGATATCTGCTCCAAATACACAAAATGCAAATTGTTTTGAAAGAGAGGAATAGTGTGTTGCAAAGCACCATGCAATTAAATAATTGGTTGTGAGCATCTTTTCTCATTAAAATGAAGCAATTGTAAATAACAGAATGATATTTAAATGAAACTGTATGTAAGGCCAGTAAGAAAGATTTGCAAGAAACATTTGTAATTGTATTATCTCTAAGTAGAAAATTTATAAATTATAATGAATTATACAAATGTATCCTGACATAAAAGGGAAATGTTCGATCGAGAGGCTGAATATGTAGGGATTAAGTTCTTTATATTGAGGAAGTTTCTCCTGCCTGTATGCAATATTCATAAAATGTGTTACAAGTTTATAAATGGAATAGATATTTGTTAAAATATGAATTTAGTATGGAAGGTATATTTTAAATATTTAATGAAGCAATTATGCTGTATTAACACTATGCTCTTTATTTCTTGGATTAAAAATTCACAGGGATTTTTATCCCTTGCATCTTTATTTGTCATAGACTTTATTAGAATTATTCTCCATATATTTTCTGAATCAGCTGAGTACTAATAATTTTCACATACATTTTAGAATACCTGTACTTTGTTCTTCAAATGCATTACAATATATAAGAAAGGGGATTCCAAGCCTGTCTTACTGCAGATCTCCTGTGTGCCTTTGGGGCAGTTAACTGAGCTTTGCTTTCACAAAAGGGGAGATGGGATGAAGACTTGATCCCAAATATCTTCCTTGGCTGAACTTTCAGGTTCTGCCCACGCTGAATCAGTGGTGAGGTGATCCTGACCTTAAGTTTCTCACTGTAGAAGCCACTCAGAAGCCACCCAGAGCCACTGCACCTTTCTGTAGTACAGACACTGCTTGAAGCAAAGGGCACTACCACCAGGTCCTGCACCATCTTAACCAGCTAACTGGATTGAAGATGAACCAGCAAGTGAAGCATAGCAATCCATGCATAGGCACAGAGGTACAACCAGGAAACAGAAAAGGAATGGTCACAAACTCCTGGCTGTTTACAGCTTGGAGAGTGAAATGCTGTTCTGACTGCTAATGGCTGCTGATCAGAGCTGAAGCACCTCTTCTACAAAGACAGGCTGAGAGTTGCTGTTGTTCAACCTGAAAAGAGAAGGCTCCAGGGAGACCTTAGAGCATCTTCCAGTACCTAAAGGGGCTGCAGGAGAGCTGTAGAGGGATTTCTTACAAGGGCATGTAGCAATAGGATGAAGGGGAATAGCTTCAAACTAAGAGAGGATAGAATTAGATTATTAGGAAGAAATTTTTCTCTACAAGCTTGGTGAGGCCCTGGCATAGGTGGCCCAGAAAAGCTGTGGATGCCTCATACCTGGAAGTGTTCAAGGCCACGTTGGAGGGGGCTCTGAGCAACCTGGCCTGGTGGGAAATGTCCCTGACCATGGCAAGGGAGCTGGAACTAGATGGTATTTAAGGTCCCTTCCAACCCAAACCATTCTATGATTTTATGACCTCTTTTAACTTGTGGAAAGTTAGGTTGGAACTCTAATGAAGGGCGAGGATCAATACTTACAGGCCTAGCATCTTTGTGGCTTTTCCTCCAATATCTCAGCAATGCTATCAAAGAAGCATCAGAGAAGAAGCCCAGAACTGTAGTGACATCTTGCAAAGAAGCTTTTAGAGTTGGATTTAACACAACATCAGCCAGGACAAGCATTACTGGCAAACTTCATGTAGGATTTATCCAAAGGTGGTGAAAACATCCTTTGAAACAGAGACAGAACTCAGTGTTCCAAGGTCAAATTTACTGATAACTGCATAAAGATGTTTCTACATTTTGCTTTGCCCAAGTTATCAGTGTAATACTTGCAAGGAAGCTGTTTTGGAAAATGGCTCTCTGGAGTGCTACTATGCTGCTCTGTGCTCTGGAGTGTAACAAGGCAGAACTCACATCTCATTTCAGGCAGTGTTCTTCTCATAAGAGAACTGATCCCAGATTAGCTCTGAAGACAACAAAATGATACCTGTAGCCATTTTATTTTTATTTGCTGTGGAATAGAAAGAAGATTTAAACTAAGTGGTTTAATTGATGCAAGACCCGCTGCTCAAGCGGCAGGTTTTATTACATGATAAATTTAAATACAAAGAAAGAAAATCCTGCTGTAGCAGATCCTAACCTGGGTACTGATAGAGCACTGTCAGCATTTGCAGTAAAGGACTCTGTGTCTGACAACTGAATTTATTAGAAAGAAGGATCTGGGCTCCAATGGATTCAGTCTTGATGAAAAATTAATGGATTTATAAGTCTCCTTTGAGCTTTTTGAAACATTAAAACCTATTTTTATTTGAATTACCTTGATTTTAATGACTATTCTCTTATTTGTGAACTGTGCATAAATATTGACCTTGTCAGATGTCTGCTCCCTCCACTGGTGGAAGGCCCCTGGCAGCTCCCTTTGCTCTGCATCTTCTGCTGAGCTCAGAAAGAGTGTCTAACTGATGTGGCTGAATTTTTGCTCCATTCATGCAACTAGTTTAAGAATATATTTATAGAATAATTATCTGAATGTAGTGTAACTTGATGGAGGAGTGCTTTCTAAAATCAGATGGGTTGAGCAAGAAATGCCATTTGTGCTAATCTGTCTGAAACTGGGTAAGTGTGAAATGTGCTGTAGGGAGGAATTATCTCTTCTGCAACATTAGAGGCCAGGAAAAAAAAATCTGTTTATTACAGAAAATATAATGGATTTATAACAATATATTAACTTATTCTCGCTTATTTCTGTCTAAGTTAATGCGTTATTAATTGTGCATTTTTGGATATAATTTGAGGGGGGTAGGACAAACTATCTCTAGCACTGCAGCCACTTAACGGTAACAATCACATTTTCCTTTTAATAGAGTAAGTTAATTTTTAAAGTGATCTACAGAGGAACAGATGGGGGAACGAATTCTCTGTGGGTATCTCCCGCTACACCAACACTCGGAGCACAGAGCAGTGCCTACTGCCAGGCACGTCTACCTTGCAGTTCTTCCTTCCCTTGTTCTCCTGTTATCTTATGTCAGATGACCAGAAATGGAAAAACAGCCTCTGAAGGTAAAAAAATTCCTCTGGTGTTTGAGCAATCTGCTTCACAAACAAATTCCTTGCTGGGCTGCAGCATCCAGCAGCAGGGTCCCATCTTAGGAGTTTGTCTGCGTGTCTGTAAGCGTGACAGATTCCAGCAGCAAGGGAGGAAAGTGGCTGCAGAAGGAAAGGTGGGAGGGGAGTCCCTGGACCAGCGATCACAGTGAAAAACACAAGAATAATTAACTGCTTCCTCATCTTCTATTTTGTCTCCCTGCTGACATGTGGACTCCTGCTACGCAGGAAGCAAAAACCCCTCTGGCTTCACTTAAACTGGGATTTCGCTCCAGATTTCATCATGCTATTTTCTCATAAATTATTGCTCCACAAATTTATTTGTAGAAAAAGAGAGCAGCAACACATCAGCAATAAAGCAGACTTGAGCTATGAGTTTTCCATGTCCTGTGATTTTGGAAGGAGGTCTTGGACAAGGGGGACTTGGAGGCTGGAAATTGCTCTAGTGGGTGGTCTAAGCATCTCCCCATGCTCTTGCAGTGTGCCCTGTCCTCTCTTCCCCATGCACACACCCTGATGCCAGCAAAGGGGCTGGATAACAACACCTGATAGTTTTAATCCAAATTTTTAAACAGAAAGTGTGCCTCAGGTTACCAGCAAGAGCGTGGTGTCAGTTCAGGCAAGCGGTTCAGAGCTGCTGCAGGGAATAACAATCCCACTACTGCAGAAGGCGTGGCTGGGTGGCTCAGGCTCCTTCAGGGTGCCAGATCTGCACAAGAAAGGAGAATCCTACAACATGCAGTTAAAAAATCTGTAATAACAGTAATTACAGCAGAGAAAGTAGGACAGAAAATGATAAAGCCCCTACCCTTCTTATTGACTTATATTTTTCTTTAAAAATGTTGCCTACATCTGCTACTGACCTCTGCACCTCAGAGAGTGTGCAAAAGCTGAACATTGGTGCATGAGAGAAATGCACCCTAGCCCATAGGGCATGATGGTGTGAAGCATTTTCAACCCTTCTATTAAAGTGAATTACAAAACAGGTAGAGCTGCTTTTGAGAGGTCTGTATTAAGACGTGTAAGAGATTGAGAGGGGAAAACAATCACCTTAGTAAAAGCTGGTGCCTTTTAATTTTCAAAGAATGAAATTATTGTCTACTGTATTCGTTACTAATGACAATGATGTGGTGTTTATCTGAAAAATTCAGTTTCAGGCCTTCAAAATAAGCAGTGAGGTGCCCAGAACAGTGCTGTAAATAGCACTTCATCTGCCTGTGCTCAGACAAGGAAAGGGAGTGCTGGGAGCTGGTAGGAAACAGCACACCCAAGAAGGAGGTGCCTGCTGCCTGGAGAAATGCCTCCTGTGGTACCTGGAGAGCATGTGGGCACACATCGTCCCTCTGCTACTGGACAGGGGTTTGCAACATGTAGATCCCAGATGAGAGATGACAGGATGCTGTGGGGCACCAGTGACGTTTCTGGGAAGGTGTCTCAGGAGACAAGTATTGGTGTGACAGCTACTGATGTGCCCGGCCCCTGCCACCAGTGATGCCCAGTAACACAGGTACCATGCAGGGCATCTCCTGGCCAGCCTGCTCCTGGCTCCCTGGGCCTCCCCCAGGAGCTTTTCCACAAGCAGCAGCATTTCTCCATGTGATCAGGCTGGGCTGCCGAGAGCCACAGTGAGGTGTGCAAGCTAATAGGGTATATTTACACATCTGGTCCTTTAGGACTGAAATCTGAGGATGAGTTGAAGCCTCAGCTATAAATTAATGCTCCAAAGGCACCTGTTTCTGTAGGGTTTGATTGAAATGCCCTTTTTACCCCCAGTGAAAAAAGTTCCATAATGTCTGTTTTGACTCTGGAACCACAAAGTCTAAGCAAAAATGAAACACCCTCTCTGGGAAAAAAAAAAATGCAGTTATCTGGGCATTTTAGAGTTATGATAAGAATTTTAGACTTATGCTGGGAGTCTTTCAATCTAAATTGAACCTACCCCCTCCTGACTATTGCTCTCCATCCTAAACAGACACCTATGCACTCATGCAAGTTTGATTTTGTAGAATCACAGAATATCCTGAGCAGGGGGGAACCCTCAAGGATCATCTTTTCCAGCTTCCTGTCCTGTACAGGATACCCTGAGAATCACGCCATGTGTCTGACAGTGTTGTCCAAACACTTCTTGAGCTCTGTCAGGTTTGGTGCTGTGACCACTTCCCTGGGGAGCCTGTTTCAGTGCCCAGCCACGCTCTGGGTGAAGCACCTTTTCCTAATATCTGATCTAAACCTCCCCTGACTCAGCTTCATGCCATTCCCACAGGCTGAACAAACCAAGATACCTCAGCCACTGCTCATGTGGAACCCCCACCTCAGTTGTTCCTCATATGGCTTCCCCAGCATGTTATTTCACAGCATGTTACCCATCTGGATGGCCCAGAAATGGTTGGGCTAGACTTCCAAGTATTTGAGATGAGCTCACCTCAAAAAAATAGCATTGTATTTGAGGAAATGGCCTTTTGGCCAAGTTGAAGAGCACTCTTAAAGGCAAAACACACTAAATAGCCTGCATCTGTGTGGATTAGAAATGAATCACTTTGTCAGAAAAGGATCCTTTAAAACAAATTGCTTGGGTGGGCATTGCATTAGATTTATATGTGACCAATCAATATGTTTGTGTATATAAGTATGTAAAGCTGCATCAGTTCCTAGCAAATGCAATATTCATGTGGGTGTGGTGTCATAGGCATCTCTCCCCATTTTACCACAGCCAGAGAAAAGTCTGCAGTAAGCGCAGGACTGGCAATCTCATATCTTGGCTGTTCAGCAGTGAGGATCTGAGAACAGAACAGGAAAAGACTGATACATTCAAATTCTGATGGCTTTGCAGAAAAAGAAAGAAATGCACCTGTTCCAGCTACAGTGGTGGTCTGACTCTTACCTGAGAGCTTTCTCCATGTTTGCCAGTGGTGGCCTTTAGCAATGGCAAAAGGAGGCTTCTCAAAGAAGGGTTCAGCTCTCAGAATGGCTGCTGAATAACTGTGGACACATTGGGCTTAGCCAGTGACTTTACCTCCCTTTTGACCCAAAACTATTGGTTCTTCTAACATGAGTTAAGGAATGTCAATTTACCCACCAAGACTGATGTGCACAGAGATAAATAGGAAATCATATGCATCCCATCAGGGTTTTTCCCTTCATAAATCCAGTTTCTGATTCTGTTATGTCATGAATCTCATGACATGAAGGAAGTTCCAGGGGTTTTTTTCACCACCTTGGACCACTCCTCTAAGGTATCACGAAACCATTTTTAAAATGCAGTTTAGCTGGCCTGGTTCCCAACCGAAAAATAACCTATTTCCAGCCCCTACCAGTTGCATCTTACATATCCTTCAGGAACCAGCCAAGGGGCTTAAAGAGTCAACCCATGTTATGGGTGCCAAATCTCTTAGTTTATCATTAAGTCGATAATACACTTCAATCTCATTACTATTCTATCATTAGGATCTGAGTGGTTTGAGTGTTTGACTAAGTGGGTTTTTTTTTCCTCAGAGGTATATGAGATGCTGCCTCTCAGCAAGGTGTCCTGAAAACCTTTTCTTAATGAACAAGTGATTAAAAGGCTTAAGTGCAAGCAAGCATCCAAAACACAAGCTGCATTATCACAGAATGAGCCAGGCTAACTCTCAGCGCTGCCGAGAGCACTGAGGTCCTTCTCAACACTCTTGTTCTCTCTCAGTGGTAGCTGCTGGGCAGTGTCTCATAGGCAGGCTGTGCTGTGGCCCAGGATCCAACATGGATGTCTGGCTTTGCCTCTACCTGCACAGCAAAGCCACCCCAGGGCAGAGCTGGCTTTTCCCTTGTTCCTGTGCATGTCCCTTTTCCGGTCCCAGGCAGCTCAGGAACATGCTGTGAGTGTCCTGCTCCTACCCAGGCTGTGCCTCCTTTGAGCTGGTTGCCAGGACTAGCACAGACAGGGAGTGAGAGTGAGACAGAGTCCTCAATAGTTTGTACTTGTGTGCTTTCACAACATCAGATTTTAGTATTCTGTTTATTTAGGATTTCATGTGGAGGTTCAATGAGATAACACCTGGACTTCAGCATCCCTTCTCAAGGCTTAAAGATGACTGTCAAAGGAACACATATGCAAGGAGTGTCAGCCAAGGAAATGCAGCTTTCCCAGAGTGGAACCCTGGGATTTCCTTCAGAAATCAGGAGAAGTTCACCAATAGTTGCAGCAGAGATCAAATGTCACCTTGCTTTCTTCACTAGATGTGAGTATTGTGCAGGCATTCCAAGGGTGCTGCTTCTCTGAGGGATCCCTGGGTGCTGCCGAGGCAGCCTGTGCTTGGTATCTGCTTGTTCCCCAGTTAGGTATGAGAAGAAGAGGAAGGCTCTGAGAAAAGCAATGGTGAGTGTCTATCACTCCATGCCAGGACCTCTGGGACCTCGGCATAGGACCAGGCCAATGATGGACAGGGTCCTTCCAGTGGCACAGGCTGCTTATTATCTGAATGAGGAAAGGTGGAGAGATAAAAATAAAACCTTCTCCCTGATCTTTGTTAGAAATTTCACTTCCATTTGTTTCTATTTCTGCCCTCTTCTCATTTTTCCCCAGTAACTGAAACAGCAGCATGAGCTGACACTATCTGTCATTACCCACATCATTTTCTGTGACACTGGTTCAATTAACTGCCCTCACAGATGTCTTCATGTTCCTGAGAAAAAGAAAGTTTCACTTCCCTGGCCCCAGAGAACCTATCTGTAGGGATGTGGTCAACTTTTCTGCCTTTGCTGCCCCATGGAGTTGTCTGGCTGATGTGTTCTGTGGTGCCTTCATCACTTTCTATTTCTTGCTGGCCCTAGAAGAAGTGTATACCAGGTGCCTGCACCATCCCCAGCACCGTGTCTGAATTTCACCACCACTGAGCAAGTTAAGCCTCTGACCTGGCCTTCCCAGCAGCCACTACCCTGTGGCTGTTTTACCCTTGTTAAGCAGCTGTGATGAGCTCAGAAGTGGCTTTAAGGGGCTGCCTGAGCAGGGATCCTCACTAATGGCCCAGGGCAGGCATGGTGGCTGAGACCTGAGGAAGAGCCATTCTCCTCTCTGTACCACAACTGGAGAAGAGCTGCTCAGTTTGCCTGTTTCTCTGCTGGCCAGTCTATTCTGGATCATCTTTCTATTGCAATTCTTTTTAGTGACCTGAAAGTAACACCATTGGCTCTGATTTAGCTTGTGGTTTCTCTATAGATAGCATCTAGGCACTTAGGACTTCCTTGTAGGTTGTCATTAAGGACTGTGTATTAATCTCCAGAACTGCCTTTTTCCTTCCAGAGGCACCTCTCCTCCTTCCAGTCGTTTGAGATACTGGCAGAAAAGGAACATTTTGCATTTGCAGACACGGGGTTATGACCTTGCTTCAACGGAAGAAGACTTTTGACAGAGGAGAAGTTAGTACAGTCCAGGTTGTAATAGACTTATCTGGTTCCAGACCTCAGTTAACATCTCATTCCTCTTCACCTGAAGAGAAGAGGCAGTACAACTGATCTAATATAGCTCGCCCAGGGCTGTGAGCAGAGAGTGCTGATTCACTGGAGAGCAGGGAATCCAGGAGAAATACTTTATTAACTTCTCACCCTGCTGGTAGGCTAGGTGGAGGGGGGAGTGAAATGGAGGCTTAGAATTAAAAGTCTGATAATTTGCCAGGGAGATGATGACAAAAATCAAAAGGGAAAGCACATTTTATTTTCAAAGTTCAAGAAGGGTATTACAATCAAGAAGAGGAAAGCAAATTGAAGCATTAAAAATAAAGCACTTGATAGGAGCTCTTAGAAAGGGTGGCTAAAAACTATTTCACTCAAACTCTCTCACGACACCACCACATTTCCCTGTTCTCTCCATTTCCCCCCTAGGTGACACCCGTTAATTGGATTACAGCTGTTTGTGATGCCAGCCCGGCTGCAGCCAGGGTGTGGCTAAGGACAGGCAGTTTCAGGCTGTGCAGGAAGGAGCTGCTCTGGGTAACTCTGATCCCCAAAACCAGCTTTGCAGTCCCTGACCCTGTGCTGGGCTGGGTGTTGCAATAAGGTTTATATCACAAGTCAGGATGGTTAAGTCACTAGGGAAGTCCCGTTGAATATTGAATTTTAATTCCCTGATCTGTAAGGAGTTGAGAACTCTGTCTCCTTCCTTTCCTTACAGGATGGGCTGACCCAAAACAGCAGTGATGGGCAGGGGCTAGTCAGACCCTCTGCTTAGTCTGGCATGATGATGGGGAGCTGGCAGAGAAAAGTACAACTTTATCTAAAGCCTGGCTTTCGTGCTCGCTGTTGTTCAGCTGTGCATGCAGGGAGCCCAGGGATGCTCTGCCAGAGCCCAGCAGCAGAGTTGCTGCCACTGCTGCCACCATCATCCCCTTCTCCTCCTTCCCAGCCCAGGGTCCTCTTGGAAATCTTCAACTGGTGACATTGCAGAGGTTTCTGCTTAAAAACTGAAAACTGTTTTATCAGCTTCAAAGGAAAGGGGGAATGTCCTGTGTGAAAGGTGGGCTCTCTCGACCATGAATGCTTTTACAATCATCCAATGCCTTTTGAAGAAGATTGTGATACACACATTATATATAAATAAATGTATATATATGTTTCTTTCCAATCCATCAGGCTGCTTCTTAGGTACCACTACTATGTACAGCTGTCATGACAATACCAACACAAGGCAGAAGTGAACTGCCTGGTACAGTTTTACTTAAACAGTACTCCAACCTCATCTGTGATTTAGTTGCTGAGCCTGAAAGATCTGAGGACATGGATGCCAGGCCAGCCTCTCTTTATCTTGGTCTTGGAGTGGAGAACAGGAGAAGCTGCAGGAAAGAGGTGGGAACAGGGTGCAGACCACTGCTGCTCTCCCATGGCCCCAAACCCATCTACACACTTCACCATCAGAGACTTCACAGGGAGAGTGAAGCAATCTCCCTGAAACTCATCCTCTCCCACAGCAGGAAGTCAAAGAGAAGCCAGGACATTAAATAGTCAGAAAAAAACCTCAGCCAGACCAGCTCTTAAATGTAAGCTGCTTTTCTTCAAAAGCACAGCATAAATATTTCAGCAATTCTTCTGATATTAGAATTACCCAGATGGGCTGAGGTAAAACATCCATCTCAAACAAACACAATGCATCAAATTGCATTGTATCAGATGGCCTCCGCTTGAGGGGTGCACACCAGAACTGCGGGAATAGCAGGTTGGGTTGCATGGGCAGGTCAAGTACTTGTGTTATAATAAACATTTCCATTCATTTCAAAGGCCTATTAATTGTTTTAGTGATGCAGAGAGAGCTCTTGTCCTAATTCTGACCAGTAGTGTGGGGAATGCAAAGGTGGGAGCAGGGCAGATGGAGATGGCACCGGTTGTGGTCAGAAGAGGAGGTCTGGCCAGTGCTTCCCTTTGGGGTCTTCGGCTTCATGGGATGGGCAGTCTGGGGCATAGCTGACAGGGGAACAGGGAAAGGTGAACGACAACTTCCCTCAGCCTACCACCAAAACAAACACCTAAAAAGAAAAGACCTTCCTGAATTCTCAGGACAGAAGAAAACGTGTGAGGAAGGCAAAGCCTTCCTGTGCCCAGCAGACACTTCTGTGGATGTGTGGGCACACTGTCCTGCTGTGCAGGCTCCTGTCCTTGCCACAATGCTTGTATGCCAGGGCTTGGCTGAAGTGAAGGTAAATGCAATGCCTGGGATCTGGGAGAGACCTGGCACAGGAAACTAACAGCAAAGCAAGGGGAAGGAACCGGTACAGTGTGAGATAAAATGAAGAATGGAAGGGCTGTGGGGTGGCAGCAGCCTTATCGTGTTTTTAAGCCTCAATCTAATTAAAAGAGATACATAATTAAAATGAAGCAATTAACCATTTTGTAATTAAATACAAAAATAATTAAGCTGAAATTGAGCACGATAACATCCAATTGTCAGGACAGGATTTATTAGTACTTTAATCTGATGAATTATTTTCATTGTTCTACTGATTGCGTTCCTGTGGAAAGAAATCGGTGGTTTCTGTAAGAAGGGACACAAGTTGTTATTCCATGTCCTTTGGGCTTCTTGAAACCTGGACAATGATACAATGAGTATATAAACCATGATTCCACATTTCCACAGAAAGGACTGCATTTTTGTCAGTGCCCCTAGAATTTTGTATTATAATCTATGTTTTTCATCATACTTGTTTGCAGCTCTTTGGTCTGTGTAAAATGTAAAGCGCTTGGCCTAAAATCTGACTTTATTGCTGCATAAATGGTGATGTTCTGTATGGAATTTCAGATCAGAAGAAATACATACATAGACATGAAGTACATTACAGTGTAGCAAGTGAAAGAAAAGAATTACCACCACATTTTGAGAATCAGACCCTGAGCTATCAATGTTTATCAACCTGCTTCTGCTTCTCTGTGCTCAGGTGTAAGGTGCTTTGCTAGATAAGGGCAACACAAAGTGGGGTTACAAATGCCCAGAGTAAGTATAGGCCACTTATTCTGACGACTTTGAACAGGCTTGAGTACATGGCTTTAGACTTCCCACCTTGAGCAGAGGATCAAAAAAGTCTTTTCTTCTCCCTCTGTGCCAAGTGACAACTCAGTATCGCTCATCTCAGAACAAGGGCATGTCTTGGTGCCTTGCTTGTCTTCTGTGGAGCTACAGTGATTTATGAAATAACTGAAGTCATCTGGGCAAAACACAATGAAGAACAGTTAGAAATACTGTAAGGATGGAGATCCATCTTTCATTTGGACGTTTTCAGCTGACAAATTTCTTGCTGGCGTGGGGATTTAGGACATTGGTACTGTCCTTCATTGCTCTTTACTTGAAGCATATTGCTATTTGTGTAGCTTTTGGTCCTCTGTGCTACAAGTCCTGTGCTTGCAGCAGTGATGGAGTGAGCCTTGTCCTGTGTGAATATATATTAGAAGCTTGCTGGACTCTTCTAGAGTAAGCATCTATTTCAAGCAGCTGCCTGCAACTGATGAGAATGGTGACCTGTGGACCTTTTTGCAGTCTCAGTTCTGCACTTGGAAAAAAAAAATAACAGAAGTGTGTATTTATCTGTGAAAAGAGTCATCTCAGTTAAGATCACAGGAACTGCCAAATTTTTCGGCCTTGTTGGAGATGGGATACTAAGCAAGCCTGGCTTTAGACGCCTCAAAGAAAGGCATAAGAAAGCCAAGATGAGCAGATGTCTAATGATCTTCTGCTCAAATAGTTCTCTAATATTCAGACTGGTGTAATGCGCAAAAACACAGGTTAGGACCTATTCCAGAACCTGTTGTCCAATTTAAGGAGCAAAGTCGGTGGTGGTGGGTAATTAATGGGAAATATGTACTACAAAGAGAAACCCAGCTGTGGTAAGTGATACAAAAAGTATGCTAGTGGTGAGTAGTATAGCCTAGAAAATACTTACCCTATAGTAAATGTCATCTGATTGTTCAAGAAAATGATGGTCCTCCCCCACAAGGCTGAAAATGTGATGGTAAATTCCCTTATAGATGCCTCAGTAATACTGGAAAGATGGCAGAGAGGGAAAAACTCATAAATGAGAAACAGAGAGAAAGTTGAACAAGCTGATTTATGGGGAAAGATTAAAGTAACTAAATGCACATCACTCAGATAAATGACATCTCAGGGGAATGTAACTGCCGACTCCAAGGACTTGAAGGATTGGGCACCTAGGAATGAGAAGATTCCCCAGGGCCTCGCAAGGCTGGGAACTATATAATGGGGAGAAATGGGTGAAACTGCACAAATGAAAATTCAGGTGGAGGCATGAGAAATGTTTCCTTATGGAGACATTTCATGAACTACGAAATCCTATCCTAAGGGGACCAGTAAAATCTTGGGTTATTTAGCACTAGGCTAGAAAAGCACTCAAAAAAGTACTAAAAGGCACAAATCTACATCTGCAGTGAGTTCAGTGGGTAAGTTATAACCCTTTTCCATCTCTCTGTACTGTTTGTCTGTCTGTCTGTCTGTTTGTTTGTTTGTAACAGAGCTGGGCTATTTGTCCCTCTTCTATAGCATCTGCCTGCAACCCTTTGGTCCTCTGCACTCAGCATCTTTGGCGGCCCAAGCCCTGGTGAGCCCCATGTTCTGATGCAGCAGATCCTCTGAGCTGAGTCATGCCTCGAGGGGACGTCACACTGTGAGGAGATGACTTCTGTGCTTTGTACCCTGCCCCAGGAGTTGTCACTTGCTAGCTGTAAAGCATCTCTTGACTTCCACCTAGTTCTGCTGGCAGCAGCAGCAGCAGAGGTAGCGGTCTGCTGGCACGTGCCAATGGAGCCAGCCCTGGGTGACAGCCAGTTACACATATGCAGCAGCAGGAGCAAAACTCCTGACCTTCACTTCCAAAGACATGGGCCTCTGTGGAAGGACCCACCCAACTAGCTGGTCCACAGTATTGTGAGGAGTTAATGCATGCAATTCAGTAATGGATAGCAGAGTGAATAAATAAGTTTTATTACCTGTGACACCGGATTGCAGTCACTTTAGGTACTCAGAACACAAATTGATCCAGGGAATAAACTTTTCCAAGAGGCAATGGATTAAAAATATTTCAAAATAAAAACAGAACAAGGATATCAAGACTCCCATTTGCCCCAGAGAAAAAGTACAGGGACACAGACGTGACCCCATTATTCATCTGCTTCTTTGATGGCAGCTAAGCAGAGCTCAACTAGTTGACCTTCTCCCAAGCCAGTTGAGAGGGCACAGAGAGCTTCACAGCTGATACCCAAGGAACAGCCAGTTCCCAAGCTCACCTACATGTTCCACTAGCTGGGGGCAGGAGATGGGGAAGGGGTTATTCTGACAAGCTGGATTGTGCCCATACTGGGATCCATCCCAGCTCTCCTGCTGGGGCTGTGCTTTCTGGTACAGGTCAGGCCAGCCCCCACTTTGCACTGGTGACAAGGATAGGGACAAGATGTGCCATCAGACTAAGACAGGCAGAGGCAGCTCACTGCTCTAACTGTTCTGTGGGTAGAAACTGTTCATTGCCTTAATGTGTGCCAAGCAATGAAGAACAGACCGACAGAGATTTTTACCTCTTTGCCCTTTCTGTCTGGTTTCCCTGCTTCTAATTTTTTTACATGAAAAAGAGGAGATGGGGCAGAATGAAAACAATGTCAGCATCAAAAGGATGATAGTCTCTGCGTGGATGTCTACATTTTTCATTCTTGCAGGGTGATGCTTGCATCAGTCGGTGCTTGCAATGCCCAAGAGCGCCTGTTACCAGCAGCCGGGATCCTCTTGGCTGGCTGGGAAGAAAGCAGCGGCATAATAGAGCACCAGCAATTTGTCAAGCAGTTATAATGCACTAATCAGGGGGGTGGAGGGGAGAAAACTCTGCCAAGACTCAGCCAGCTCAAAGGGAGCTGCTGCTTGTGCACAGTGCTGGGGCTCTTTCATTTGTGGGCAAGCCCAATAACTTCCCAGAAGCTGATCAGTCCTGGGATTGAGGAGGTAGCCTTGGCTGCCCTGGCTTCACTGGCTGGATCATGGCTTTTCTGCCTCCCTGGTTGCCACAGAGCTGCCCTGTGCTGATGAGCAGTGCCATGACCCCCAGGTGCCCCAACAGCAGGAGATGGTGGCACTGAGCATGAGGACAGCTCTCTAAGCTGCCCGCAGCTGTCCTCCGCCTGTCTGGGATTTACTCAGAGACCCAACACTCTCACCTACTTGAAGGTCAAGAGTTTGGCCCATTTAGAGACAAGTTATTTGCCATGAAGTGCCACTTAACACCTGATTTACTGAGCTTGCCAGACATAAGAAAAAACATTCCAGTCCTTACTTGGTACTCTCCTTGGTTGTTTTTGATTTTGATTTGGTTTGGGTTTTTTTTGGTGTGGCTTTTTTTTTTGGTGTATTTTTTGTTTTTGTTTTTGTTTTTGGTTTTGGTTTTGTTTTTTGTTTTTGTTTTTGTTTTTGTTTTTTTTTTTTGTTAATGCAGCAGATTTCAATTAAAAAAAGCATTTGAAAGCATTGACAGGCACAAATAAAAATATAACCATGCAGACAGGTAGCAAGGGAAGAATTGCTGCAGTCTTGTGGAAAACTGGGGGATATTTCTTCAAATCAGCCCCCACAGTCCTTAAAGATGCTTAACCCTCCCCTGGGATTGCAAAGAAACCTTTGGAAAAAGAGATCTCCCCTGCATCCAGCACTGTCTAGATTCCTCTCCTCCGTGGTCAGAGCATGTAGGCGCAGTATTGATTCATTACTCCAGGATTTTTGTGGGTGGAGAGGAGGCTGTACTGCGTATTCCCCGTGCTGTCTTATCATTAATGCATTAAGGAGCTGAACAAGCAATAAGGGCAAATGGACTTCAAAACACAGGGAACTGTCTCCACAAGGCTGAGGCTGATTTACGGCAATTACATCTTGGCAGCACCGCCAGAGCCCATTAAGGCCCGCACCTGCCTGTAACTTGAACATCCCCCAGTTTCCAGGGGGCACTGGCCATTAGTCACCCTGGCACTGCCACCAGCCCTCCTCGGCCCTGATGGGAGGCAAGATGTAAAACTATGTGGGGAGGATTAACAAAAAGTTAATAGGCTGCAGAGCGCGAATTGATCTGAACTTCAGAGTCGGATACTGTTTCAGATACCGGGATGCTCCGCTGGCCTCCTTCCAAGGTCTGAGGGGAAGGGATTGGAGACAGAGCCTGGAGCCATTGCATTTGACTCAGGTTTTCCTTGTCTCTCCGCTTTGTGTTTCATTACCAGAGGTGGACTAGCTGCTCAACTATTAATTTTCTTTCCCTGTTTTAGAATTTTTATTGCTTTTAGAAGGGTGTCTCTCTGTGACACCGTTACTTTACAGGGCAGCGGTGTACAAATCACCAAGTGAAAGTGTAGCACTGCTGGAGCCCAGGGGACGGCTTGTGCAAACCCCACTGAGGGATGGTGCTGCTGAGGTGCAGGAAAGCTGGATTTGCCATGTGCCTGCCGTTTGCACCATGGAGGGAAACCAATAGCGGGGAATATCACACTAAAAATATAAAAAGGGTGGATGCTTCGGAGCATTGGTGCACCCAGGATGCACAGGAAGTCTCGTGGCAGATCCCAGTGCTCAAAAAATGAGGATGGATGAGGTTCGAGGGGAAAAGGCAGAGAAATATTTCATTCCAGATACCACCAGCACAAAAGACCTTCAGAGGAGTTAAAATTTACTCAGTGATCCAGAAGTGTTTATGGCCCACGTAAAATTTACCAGAAAAATGTCAGATGTCAGTGGATTGTATTAAATGTAAATATTACACAACTCACAGCCTCCGTTTCTTATTGCAGCTTGGCACGTAGCTCTCGTGGATCTCCTGTTTGAAGGGGAGTCTCTGGAGGTGCTGCTGCTTGGCGGCAGGTCTGGAAAGGTTTCAGCATGTGCTGTGCTAGCCCACACCTCCCCTTGCCCCCGTGAGACACTGCCAGGCTGACAACTCTTACGGTGGCAAACGTGCCTGGCTCGTCAGAGCAGCCCACCTTGATGTGTCTGTGACAGACACTGCTGCTATGCTGATGTCCATCTCCCCCAAACTGAGTGTAGAATCTGGCAGCAGCCTGGCAGAGGGAGGAGAGGGCAGCAGAGGATGCTGTCCTGGGGACACCATTTCTGCCTCCAGTCTTGGGAGCCACTGAGGTGAGCACTGGCTCTGGGCAGTGTCTCCTACAGGTGATTCAGGAAGAAAGCAGAGAGCATATGGGCAATGCTCCTTGCTTGGAAGACGCACAAGAGCACAGTGACAGTGGGATCATGCAATTGTTAAATACACTTGCATTTGATAAAGGGGAAGACATTTTGTTAAAGCTGTCCTTGGACTTGGGCAAGTCCCACCAAGGCTGAGTATGGGCGCAATGCAGCTTGCTCCAACAACTTGTCTCCAACCAGCCTGAGAGACATCTGGCTTGCTTACAGTACTGCTGGACCTCTAATCTCTTTTGCTGGCTATTTCATTAATTTAACAAATCACTTCTTCTTTGGCCTGGCCTGTGGATCTCAGATGCTGTGTTGTGGGCAGGATGTGACTCAGGGCTTGGTGCATCCTCTCTGTGTTGAGACGCCTTGAGGAGTTCTGATGCTAAGTCACATCAAGGTCTTTCTGCAGCCAGGCCAAGCTGAGGCAAATGGATCAGTGTAGGGCATTGCAGCTCATAGCCACAGATGCTGGGAAAGGACTCCATGCCCTGGAAATGCTGTTTTCTGTTGCCCCGTTGTTCACTGTGCCTGTTACTGCCATGGTATCAGATCTTACAAAACAACAACAACAACAACAACAAAACTACACAGAAGATTTTTTTTCTTGCTTTCTCCTCAGAATATGTGGAGGGGAAAAAAACAACGAAACAACCAAACCTATACACTTGTGTTACAACTTATGTCATTGAAAGCTGCAGTGGATTTCAGTGTACCTTCATCCTAAAGGATTATCCTTGACAATATTGTTCCTGAAAATCCCTCTCCTGCAGTCTCTGGGAAGCTCACTGACACAACATACACAAGCAAAACA
The DNA here is from genome assembly GCA_016584745.2 of Phylloscopus trochilus trochilus. Taxonomy (NCBI): domain Eukaryota; kingdom Metazoa; phylum Chordata; class Aves; order Passeriformes; family Phylloscopidae; genus Phylloscopus; species Phylloscopus trochilus. The sequence continues at coordinate 42,063,802 of WQNJ02000546.1, forward strand.
CAGGAGCCTGGCCCATTCCTGCTGCAAGATAGAAGAGGCTCAGAGTCATACTTCTACAATAAAAACCACAATAAATACAACAGGCTTTAGGAGGATCTCATGACAACTTAGAAGAAAAGTTTCTGAAATCTCTTTTACAGATAGCAAGATTTTTACTTTGTGCTTTAAGCAGTGAGCTGGCTATTTTTGAGTCAGGAGAATGTACACTAGTATTATCTGGAAATAGTTTCTGGAAAGCAATTTCAATTCCTGCAGGCATGTAAACAGGGATGATCCCAAATACAATTTATATCACGTTTTTCTAACACAAGAGCCAAGACCTATTAGCAGTTCATTCATGTGTTTTTCAGGAAGCTGAGGAATCCTGTTGATATTTGGAGGAGAGAGAAATTTCCTGAATGAGCAAAATCTTTCTCTCCAGTCATTATTGCAGAGCCACGTTGCAGATTTGGCTTTGAGAACAGATACTTCTTGTGCAGAGCAAAGAAACAAACTCGCTAACACCGTAAAATGAGATAAGCACGTGCAATTCCTGCAGATATTCATAACAAGCCGAGTCGCCATGTGCTTATCAGAGACCTTGGCCTTCATGAGAACAGCAAAATGTTCAGTCATCCCCTCACTGTTAAGGAGCTGGAAGATGCCCCAGCAGCTCACTGCTCCTCCTGGCAGGCTTAGGCTCAAGCACATGCTGCAGTTCTGCATTTTGACCTCCAAAAGAATATTTGGAAAAAAAAAAATGCGGATGTTTTCTGCTCAAGAATCCCAACCCTGGCAAAAGTCATTAACATAATTCGAGGCATTATTCACATATTTTGACCTGGCTGTATATAAGTGTGATTGTTTCCCCCCAGTAAAAACATCTGGGCATGTACAGGAAAATTTCATACAGGGTTTAGGGCTTTCACACTTGGAGGTATGAGAATATATATGCTGGGAGCCCCCATGGACACTTCCACTTTCCTGACAGAGAAAGAGCATGTTTTTTTTCCTGTCTTGTTTGACATATGCAATAATAACACTTTGCTTTCAATCTGTTAAAGCAAGCAATTGCTGCAGTGGTGAGAAGATCTCCTTGGATGGACACAGTTGAAAGGTTAGCAGTGTTTATTGATTTAATAATTCTCATTCTTTCTGAACAGATTATCTTTCCAGAGACATTAACAGAGGCAGAGCCCAGAAGTGCAGGAGAGCATCTCTGATATTTTAGGAAGGCAAAGGACAGAGGGGAAAGGTGATGAATTGCTCTGGTCCTGACCTATTAAGCCCCAGGCACAGATTGGAAAATAGAATGGGAAATCCATGCACCTATTTTCTAAAAGGGACATTTATAAGAATGGTGTTTATGTTGACCTTTCACACCAAGGGTGTCCACCACTTCTTGTTACATGCTGGGTATCAATCACTGGTGCAGAGAGCAGGCAGGGAGAGATCTTGGCTCAGGACTTCCTCCCCCTGTGAGCTGATGAGCTCATGGTGACCAGGGAGGAACCTGAGTCATGGTGAAGTGCTTTTCTAGAGGCAGAATTGTGGTATTGAAGCTCCAGAGTGTGTTGGTCCTGAGCAGTAGCAACAATCAGATGCCTGCAAGGGTACTGTGGACTTTGCCAAACCGGGCTCATTCAGCCCACTGAAGGGATGAACAGCCTGGCCCTACTACCCTGCTTTCCACTGCCAGCTGGTTACCATTTTTTTTTTTCATTTTCAGAGCATCAGAGGAAATGAATGACAGGCCTTCATGTTGCCTTTGGCTCCTTCCAGCAAAAAAAGGGGCAGAAGTACCATACACCTGGCTGCTGAACAACCTTGTTTGGAGCAGGCTGAATGCCCCTGCAAGAAGTATATCCCACCTTCCAGGCAGTGCCTGGGACCTTGTGTTCTCACCACTGAGATCAGTCCAAATCCATGTGCTGATTTCTGTGATGGCACTGTGTGTACTGAAAGCTCCTTTTCCGAGCATCTGACCCCTCCTCTGGATGTAGGTTTGTTGTTCTGCACAACAGACTGTAGCCTGTGGGTCTTCTGCATGATTTTTGGAGTCAAAGTGGGCCAGCTCCTGAGTTGCACTCTTACCCCCACAGACACAGGAGTGCTGAGACGTTTAATGGGTTGCTAATTGCTTTGATTACAAGTGAAGACCGAAGAGGAATTGTTGGATGATGAGCTCCCTGGCAGAAAAGAAGATACCAGTGGAACATTTTTGATGAATAATTCAGTAAGCAGGATTGGGAAATGAACAAATCTTCTGTCTGCTAAAGGGAAGAAAAAAAAAGACCAAAGAAAAAAAGAAGAAAAGACATGTCCTGCCTGAGCAGGGCAGACCCCTCTGAGCCTTGGTTTCAGCTCACCAAGGGCAGCAGAGCCTGGCTTTGTAGGTGGCCAACCGAGCCTTTGCATAATTGCACCATACCCAGTTACAAAATGCTTTGCATAGTGGAATCCAGCCCACCTCCCTGCAGTGATTGCTGCAACCAAGGGTGAGCTCACAGGTCAGGCTCTCATGTGGTGTAAATCCCCCAAAGTCTATTCAGCTGAAGGAACATACACTAGTCACAAGCTGGCAAGTCATGGAAGCTAAGATAGAGTTTTTACTTTAGGGGAGGGCATAACAGGTTTTTTTGGTTTTGTTTTTAGCTTTGTGTTAGTAACATTGGAAGGTCTGAGCACAGATTTATTGCTCCAATATGGAGAGGAACTTTCTTCAAGTATGGATCTTGTTTCCAGACCAGAGGACACTACAGGCCTTAGTGCTGTACAGGACCATTCAGGGTGAGGGATGCTTTTATTTCGTGCATCTACTTCAACAGTGTGTGAAAATAGTAGTGCAGAACTTTCTACCCATTGGTGATGCTGGAGTTGTGATCTCTTTTTTTCTCTCTTTATCGTTTCCAATTACTCCTCTCACTTGCATTCTGCAGATACAAACTAACTTAATCTCTTCACTATCGAAGATCTGCTCTCTTAATCCAATGGTGGCAACAGCAGCAAACATTTCAATTAAAACTGTGTTCCACAAAATAGATGTGTTCATTATATTGTCTCCCTTCCTTTGCAAGGGAAGAACTAATTGGGAACAGACGTGTGAAGGAGTTGCATCCAGAGGTCTGCAAATAGAAATACCCTGGTTACTCTTCCAGTGAGGAGAGAGAATTGCTTGAACTATCAAAGCAAGCAATCAGGGTGGAAAACAGAGGAAGGGAAACCAATGTGCCAGGAGTGAAAATCCTCTGCCCAGTTTCCTCTACCACCCCTGGATCCATCCCAGACAATTTCTCCACCCTCCTGGGAGGTTACACTGCTCCAGAGTGTGGAAGAGATTATTCCCTGGGTTGGTACAAAGTTGCCCTGGGTAGGTGGGTCTGTAATCCTGGATCCTGGATCTTTGCTTTGGCACCCAAGCCTCAGGTCACTTCCCACCGTCTGCTGCTAGAGGATACCACAAGTGGGAGCAAGGGAGAAACTTTTGGGTTAAGTTCTATTTTCTTTATCTGTTCATGTGCATAACTTAGGCACCTTCTGCAGTTTGCTTCCTCCCTTGGAGTCAAATTCAGGTAGTGGTTCATTTGTACAAAACCAGTTTGATCGCATTTGAGACTTGAATTATTAAACCCAGGACACAGGACTTTGCATCCAACTATCATTTTTTTTCTTGGGAAAAGTAGCTCATGTGAGGGAATTATACTAAACTCCATGTAGTTCTTCTCACAAGCAAGTGCAAAAATAATTCCTCAGCTTCATCCACAGCTATATGTAGGGAAGTCAAAAGCTTGCCAAGATGAAGACCAGACACCCCTCTCCCCAGAAAAGAAAGACTCATTTTATTTGGGAGCCTTTTGAATCAGTGAAATGAAATGTATTTTACTGAGAATCAGCCGTGTTTGCCATGGGCTACTTTCTTACCAGAAAACAAACAAATGGCTGCAGCAAGGTGTGTTGCAGTCATTCTTCTTGAGCAGAGCAGGTGGCACAGATCCCCACCCAGATGCCTTGCAGCAGTGTCAAGCATGAGCACAGGCATAACTTGCAATGTGCAGTCATGGGATTTTCTTTCTCTGCTCCCCTCATCCAGAGGCAGATAGGCATCACAAGCTCCCTGAAAGGCTGTGGCTCAATCTGCCTTCTCTTTCCAGTTAGTTTTAAGTGGGCTTTTTAATGATGATGTTGGAGTAGCTAGTAAATGTGTGTAGTTCTTGGTAGAGCTCACCTCTGATGATGTCTGGTGGGATCTAAGAAGCAACAATAAGGAGAAGGTTAAAGTCCAAAGTTTCAGTGTCCACCTGCAGGAACCCAGAGTTATTAGGTGATAAAGGACTCCTACATCTGTCTTTCACCACACCAGGCACTTTCACTGTCATCCACTCTCCTTGCACACTTTTTCCCCAGTTATTTGTCATTCAAGCTGCTGTGCTGGACTCAAAGGCTCTCCTGCCACCAGTCCCCACAGCTTGACCCCTGTGTACTTAGCAATTTGTCCATTGTGGAAGAATATGACACTTATGAGGATAAACTTTGCAGCATGGAGGTCTTGGATGCACATCCTTGGCCACGCCAGTATTGTTCAGGAACCTCATTCTGCTGATGCAACATCAGAAGAGGAGAAGGATGGAACCAGAAAAATGTTGCAGTGTGGATTTGAAATCTCCTTTCAGATTCTTCTTCAAGGTCTTTGTCTCCACAATGGTCTTTATCTCCACAACACAGACTCCATAACACTTTTCTTTTTGCCAAATCTAATTTCAATATCTTAAACAGGAAATATTGTTGGTTTTTTCAGTGGAAACAATAGATACACTCCCCCTCCCCCCCTTCAAATGAGGTGGGACTGAAGCTTCAGGCCCTGTTTTGCTGAAGGTTTAAGAAAGTTTTGGATAGAAGTTCCCTTATTAATAGACCCTGCAGGATATGGCTCTAGGGCTATATGGGACAGCCACAGACCCTGACCCCAGACTCTTAAACATACAATTCTTCTTTACTGTAGTTACATCATCTCTCACTAGTTGTGAATTCAGTCTCTTTGGAAAGTGTGTCTGTGAGTAAGGGAGCACAAATATCATTGTAAAGTAATAAAATATTAAGGAAGAGGCTTATGTAAAATCTGGGAGATGCCAAAGTATTCATGATGCAAATGAGCTTGCAAACACAACCCATCTGCTCCACTTCAATACTTCCCTGACAATTCAGTGCGTTATTTATTTTGTTAAATAATTTTCTGACCTTCCTCTTGCCCTCCTTCCCCAAGGGAATAACCTTGACCTTTTTTTCTTTGCTGGGAAATTCTTAAGAGTGGCTTCTAAATGAAAACACATTGGAATAAGAGCAAACACCAAAGATGCTGTAATTGAAAGCAATTCCATATCAAGAGGTGCCAAAGTCTTGCTAAGTATGACAAAGAGCATTTCTGCTCCATAGAGAAAAGGGAGACTTTGCTCTTGCAGGTGATGCAAACAGTAGTAGGAAGGACTCAGTAACAGGCTGTGCTGGTTTTGGCTGGGGTAGAGCTAATTTTCTTCACAATAGATGCTGTGGGGCTCTGTTCTGGATTTGTGCTGAACGCGGAGTTGATAATTCAGGGATGTTTCTGTTATTGCTGAGCAGTGCTTGCACAGAGTCAAGGCCTTTTCTGCTTCTCACACCAGTGAGTGGGCTGGAAGTGTATAAGAATTTGGCAGGGAACACAGCTGGGACAGATGACCCCCACTGACCACAAGGGTATTACATACCATATGGAGTCATGCTCAGCATATAAAGTGGGGGAAGGAGAAGGAAGGGGGGTATGTTTGGAGCGATGGCATTTGTCTCCCCAGCTAACTGTCAGATGTGATGGAAACCTGTTTTCCTGGAGGTGGCTGAACCCGCCTGCCCATGGGAATCAGTGAACTAGTTCTTTGTTTTGCTTTACTTGGGTGCATGGCTTTTCCTTTACCTATTAAACTGGCTTTGTCTCAACTCACAAGGTTTTCCTTTTCTTTCCAATTCTTTCCCCAGCCCTGCTGGTAGAGAGTGAATGCCTGTGTGGCACTGAGCTGCTGGTCAGGGGTAAACCATGACACAGTGGTAAATAATAGGTGGTTTCAGGCAATTTCCCCCAAATCTCTGATGGGCTTTTCATGCTAAATCAACCCAGCCACAGCAGGAATGGTTTCTAAGTTGCACTAGGTAGTGAAGTATCTGCTATATGCCCCAGTTTGGGCACATCCCATGGGCTCTTCCAGGCACCCCCATGGCTGGAAGCACCAAGCACTGTGAGCAGCAGGGCCACAGGTGCCCTCTGAGCAAGGCCAGGGACAGCCGTGGCAATGCTTAGCTTTCACAATGGAGCTGAGGGAAGACTTCACCACTCAAGCAGAAACATTTTCAGAATCAAGAGTATAAAAATAAAAGGGAAAAAAACTCTCAACCAAACTTTCAGAAGTCTCACAGCTGCTATTGCTGATCATGTGTGTGACTCAGAGGGTAGACTGTATGCTATAAATGGAAATGGGTTACTTATAATTTGACTGATAATGTCTTAGTTTTTGTAAGAAAAATGTCTTTTGAAGAAATACTATAGTGGGGTGGCAAGCTGTACCATATGTTCTTTGCTGCAGCTGACTTTATAATACATCTCAGCTACACTTTAAACTGTATAGCACTGATTGCATTGTAACTCCTATGTCCTCTGCAGAGAAAGTTATGGAAATATAATGATTGTGCTTCAGATACATGCCAGTGCTGTCTATACTATTCCAAATCATCAGACAAGAGAAGAACACCTGCTTGCCTAGGCTTTCCCCGCTTGTTTACCGCCTTCTGTACCACAGTGAGGGAGGCTTGCAGGTCCCCCAGGGAGAGTAAGCACCAAAAATAAAAATTCATGCTTGCTGGAGCCATGCTTTGACTGTGTAGTGCTTCATGGCAAAGAGTGGATGCCTTGTGCCCTCACACAGGGCAAAATTAGTAACTACAGATGCCTGAGCCTTCAGAGAGCTTACTGACCAGGGGAGAGGACAGCCAGGAGAAAGCCTGGAGGTTTCCCTCCTTGACCCTGAAAGAAAATAGGTCTGGAAATGCTGGTTATTACATCCCAAATTCATCTCAAAATGTCTTGTCTGTTGGGAAATTCCTTGGACTATCCTCTACTGTACCTCTGGGAAATGCTGGTGGCATTTGCCAGAGCTGTGGTCTGGCCAGCACTCTGTGATTATTGGCCTATTAAATTTTGATACTGTGAGAAGGCTGAAGCCACCCAAGACGCTGTGGTGTGGCCTCCTGGCGCTGCCTGGCTGGATCAGACCTGGCAGAACCCTGCCTTTCTCTGCAAGATGTCTATATGCATATAGTGTGTAGACATTTGCAGGGAAAACAATTTGTCACTGCACAGTGTCTGTGTGAGGGGAGCCGTAGAAAACAGTTCAAAAGTAACTTTCTCTCTGGTGAGTTTGATGCAATGTCCTTGGTCATGGTTTTACCAGCGGGCCACCTTCACCACTGCTTTACTGAAGATATTTTAAAGAAAGGCTGGGCCAAATAGTTGTCACTCCAGAAAATCTGTCTGCACCACACAATTAGTCTCAGTCCTGGGCTGTTCAGTTCCTTTAAGGGCTCTACCATGCCTTACCATGGGATAAAGTCATGGGGGAGCAGCATACCACCCCATAAGGAGTCCCTAAGTCTCCATGCCTTATCCTTTGCACACTACTATTGCCCCCATTGATGCTGCTCTACCACAATTTGGTGGTCCTGCTCATCGTGCCAGAACTTGGCAGCCCTTCCCCTGGCTGCCCCCACCCCATCTCCCTGCCTTCCTGCAATATTTTTTTTTTTCCCATAACACTGCAGCTTAGGAACTGGGCTAACCTACACCAGCCAGGAGTAACCAAAGTCACAGGCAAGGCTGTGTTTTTCCAGCAGTGGCCAAGGCATGTTTTCCTAATTCCTCATGTGCCTCCAGCCAGGTACAAGAGCAATGCCCTCTGCATGATTTGGTATAGTGGCATTAGGCACATATTATTTCAGGAATTCAGAAAGGGACCATTACAAGGTAGAGGGCTTGATCTTTCTGCACCCTTCTCAGCAAGGTTGCCTTGAAAGTTTTTCATTTAACCCACATGCTGATTGCAAAGCATTTTATATAAGGCCACTGGTGAAAAAGGCAGGAAAAAATGCAGTGAGAGATGGCAAGAGGTGATGGTTTTATGCATTGCAACATTGCACCCCTCCTTCATATGCATATACATACATGTATATATATATATGCCTGAATGCAGTGTATCTCCTGAATGCTTTATGGGATAAGGAATGAACCGGCTAAAGGTTGAAAGGAAAATTTAATATCAGATTTAAATGGTGACTCAGTGACTTGCAGAGAAATTCTCGATATGCTGGATGGGTCAGCACCAGAGTGGGAATCACTGTGACTCAGAGGTGTAGGGAAGGGGCCAAGGCTGGGAGAGGGGGGCTTTGAGGGCAGCAGGGTGGGAAGAGCAAGCCCTTGGAAAGCTCTGTGGGCTGGAAGGATACTGTGGGAAGGAGCTGAAGGGTAGGTGAATGCCAGCAGCCATGGCAGTGGGTGATGAGCAGATACCTTCTGCCCTGAGTTGGTAGAAGCTCTCATGAGATCCTAAAATTCAGGAGAATGACTTTAGGAGCCAAACAAAAATGAAGTGTGTGTGGGAAGAGTGCTGGCCTGAGGAAGGAGACTTGAAAAAAAAAAATCCCCAACAAAAGGCATTGTAGCTTGGTTGCATCAACATAACATACGGGTGGAAATGCCACAGGGTGGGAGAAGCAGGAGAGGAACAAGAGCACCAGAGCCATGCCATGCCCACAGCTTCACAGTGGGGCCTCTCTTGAGCAGTGGAATGGCCTCGCTGCAGCTCCCTGCCCTGTCAGTGGTTTGCAGCAGCAGTGATTTGGGGAGGGGAAATGCTGCCCTTCCAGGGTTGGACCTCTGTGAACCACAGTGTCCTGAGCACTGTCTGGGTGCTGTCATAAAATGTCTGAACAGGAATGAGAATAAAGGAAGGCAGGAGAGAGTCCTAAAATGCCCTTACATATCCTGTGGGGTCTGTGCCTGAGCTTGAAATAAAAATTTCAGTAAAGTTGACCTAGAGATGGGAGTCTGTCAGCAGGCTAGAAGTGAGAAGCTGATTGGACCCAAATACTGCTAAAAGATGATGCCTTACCCAGCTCAGCCACCCAAGACTTCCCCAGGAGGCAGATGGGAGACAGCCAGGAGGAGATCTGCACAGTGACCACCCTGAGGGGATATCTGCACTGCCGTCAACCATGGGAAGATACATACTTGGGGGGAACAATGAAGGAAAAAGCCCCTATAGAACAGGAAGAGATCTGGAAGGAAACTGGGCAACTGTCCCTCCAATGCTCACATGGTCCTTGCATGGCATGGAAGGGAGCGAGTGGGTGGAAATGATGCTGAGGCAGAGCCTTCTGCTGCCAGGAACATGAGAAACACGGGTGCCAAGAGGAGCCAGACCACTCAGCAGTGGCCAGGAGTGAGCCGTGAGGCTGCTTTTTGAGGACAGAGCTTCAGTCTGCAAGGGAGATTGGTGAATATTTAACAATTGCTCTGCCTCCCAGCAAGAGGACAGGACATGGGATCTGAAGGAATGAGCAGCTGTTGGCAGCTGAAGGGAAGACAAGTCAGGGATCTCTTTATTGGAGATGTCAGTCCTTTCTGTCTCCTGTGAGGTTATTAGCTCTGATCCACTCCTGATGTACAGTGGGCACAATTTTATTGCCATTTGCAACTAATTAATGCCCATTGCTCACTGTTTTAAGCAATTAGGTGAACACATTTGCTTTAATATACCTCAGATGAAGTATGGTAGGGGAAAATAGTCCTTACATCAGTATTCACCAAATTTCATCAGCAACTTGTACTCCTATCCTAATTTCTTTGGCAGGCACGGAGGAAACAGCCTGGGAAAAGAAATCCCACTGACTATCAGGCCAGATACCAATGCTTTTCCAGACTGCCATTATTAACCAAATACAATTTTTCTCTTTCAGCATCAGTGCCAGCACCGGTGTTGATGGAGCAACCTATGGAGAAGACTAGTTCAGGTCAGCAGAGAGGTTTTGCAAACAGGGTGGCAAAGGTATTTTCCCTCCTCCTCATGTACAAAACCACAGCTGAGTCTCTGATTGACTTTTTGTTGTGAGGATCATCTTATAGCTACCCAGGAAACCTGGGTAGAAGCCCCCATTATTACCCTGGCCTATGAGCTGATCCCTTACAAGTCCTGCTCTCCTGTTCCATCAGAGCAACAGGCAGAGGCATGTTTGTTCCCGTCTCTCCCATCATTGAGATATCATGTACTATTAAGACACAGAGGACCAGAGACATCAAAGGCAGCAAGGGAAGATTTATGGCAGAGTGGCTGTCAGTTGCTTTGGTCTAATTAAATGGCTCCTGCCTCCTTGACTCGGTTCCAGTGCAGCGGAGCTTGACTTGTTAAGCGTTAGGGAAGTGTCCTGGCTGCTCACTGTTACGAGTGCCTCGGCTCCAAAGTGTCACTGTTGGGCTGAAATAAGCTGTAAAATCCTGTTGCTGCCTTCCCACCCCTCTTTGCAAGCAGCTGGATGTCCCTGCTGTCCCTGGGTACCTGCACCTGGGACAGCAGCAACAGAGCACACAGAGTATGGGGCACCACACATGGGCAGCAGGACAAGGAGCCCACAGAACCACTGCTGCCCTCGAACCCTGTTTGGAGGTGTAGGCACCTTCCATCTCCTTTGCTTGCTTTTCAGGGGGGCAGTGGGAACCTGGAGTAGAAGAGCACTCTACTGAGGTGAGGACCAACCTCAGTGGAGTCCCATGAGGTCCTCTCCAGATGACCCCAAGACTCTCAGGCAGGTGCTCCTCCCCTCCTCTCCTGGGGCACTTCCCAGCCTGCCCTGCCATTCTCCAAATTTCTAAATATCTGGAAACCAAGCTGACTGAGTGCTGCACAAGTAACTCACCCAATACCCTCAGCCCCCTTTTTTCATGCCAATGAAGTAAAGAACAGGTCACGGTTCAAGTAAGTGTGTCTGTCTATTTGCCTCAGCCACTTGAATTATTTTTGATTACGGATTATTATTTGTGTCTCGTTAGCAAATTGGCTGGTGTTAATCGTCAGAGCACGTGCAACCCAATTGGCTCTTCACATCATACGTTATTCCCTCCCTTCCCTGACTGGATGGATCAAATTTTATTAAACAGCAGCCTTCTTTCTCCCTTGCTTGCAGATGATGCATGAACATTTGTAGCTACTTGGCAATTCTGTTGTGAGACAATAAAAGAGCTTTTCAAAATGCCAGGAGAGGAAATACAGTGTGAATACTCTTGCAAATATTTACTTGTGCTCTTATTTGCAATATTTTATTGTGTAATGGATTTAATGATGCTATTTATCAAATAATGATGATTGCTGTCTTTAATGAATTCAAATTTAGCTAAGCAATTTCCAGAAATATCTGACAAAATTAAGAGAAAATTCCAGTGCACTAAATGCAAGAGATAGGGGAAACCATTAGAAATAATTACAGCTGTATGGTGCTCAGATATTGCCCAAATGTGTGTTTCACAGACACCTTAGAGGGAAAACAAGCAGAGAGTTACCTCAGATGCAATCCCAAATTAGCAAATCCTGTATCTCCACCTCTTCAATTTGGCAGCACCCAGTCAGGACACAGTGGACTGGCCTTTTCACTGCAAGCAGGGCTGAGCCAAGACAACCACATCCAAAAGTCTGTCGCTTCAAGACAGAGCTCTGACAGAGGCTGTAGTTTAGAGACCTGGGATGTTTTCAGGCTTTGGGGTGGTTTCACAAGCAGGGCTGCTGCATTCCAGCAGCCTTCCTGGCTCTGCCCTGGCCCCCTTGCACCTCCTATTCTGCCTCACAGGAAAAGAGGAAAGGGGTTCCAGCACTAACAGGGATGTCTAAGAGTCCCTCGGGCTTGATGCATTGGCCAGCCAATGGTCATGGAGCTGTGGCTGATGTTTAGTCTGTCCAGACCAAGGAATTAGATGTGGAGACATTATCTTTCCCTACTTCTTTCCTGCTGTGCATTATATCTCTGAAGCTGCTAGCACCCACACAGATAATTTCTTGCCATCTGACATAAATTAATGGGAAAACAAGAGCTACAGAAAATGTTGAATTTCAGAATTATTAAAGAAAACACAGAATAATGTAGTGAAACCCTCCTGAGGTGGGCATCAGCTGTGCTTTTCATGCTTTTCTTTGAAGGTTCTTCAAGGATATGTTCCTAAAATAGTTCCAAAAATGTGTTCCTTGAAGACAAGGTCAGTCTCCAGGTCCAGTCCCTTTCCCTGGAAACTGAGGGCTGGATGTCTTCCTGTGGCAAAGACTTGAAAGGCTCTGTCCATATGTCTATTGAGTCATTAAGCTGAAAGTGGTGAGGTGCAAAAGCATCACAAAATCTATGGGATTTAAGCTAGGCATATAAAAAGGCATTCTTAGCCTAGTTCGAACCAACTCCTAGTGAGTACCAGAGAATGGGACCATCTCCAAAACACCCGAGTTACACTGAAATCAAGCAAAATCTTTCCTCATCCGATTAAAATGGAGGCACTGCCTTTTTTCACATTGCTATTTTGACTTGTTTGAATATGCAACAGCAGCTTCTATTTCCAAGAAATGCAGTAAATATGGATTCTTGGAGAGCCAAGATCCTCTTTACTAGTTCTGAAGCACCCAAATCTTCAAAGCAAGAAATATTTCCTCCAGCTGTCCATGCACGAAGTTGATTTATGACTAGTTTTCTGTTCAAACCACTGTAATTTTGTGAAATGATAGCAGTATTGATTCCAGCAAGAGTTTCACTTTGCTGAAACTACCAGGCCAGAGGGACTAAATGGAGCCTTGGAGTGAATAATATAGCTTTCCACTTTATCAATTTCATCTGTTTTGCTCTCCACCTCCACTTAACAACCAACATCTTTCCTTCCTTCTTTTCCCTTTAAGGCACTGGTCTTTTGCTCTGGTTCACAGCTATAAATGATTGAACGTATTTTCTTACCTGGGAACTCTGAGCAGAATCAAAATACAATCTGAGCAATGAATAGACTGCTTGACATCTCCAAGTGGTTCACGTTGCTGTGTGGGAAGTTGCATTCTGGCTTCGAAATACACTGAATTCTGGAAGTGAAAGAACAAAATTATTTTTCAATATTTTTCAGTGGAAGAAAATATTTCTAGTTTAGTTTTTATTAAAACAACAAGCAATGAAATATTTAGGAGAAAAATGAAATTGCTCAGTCTGAGCTAGATTCTGCTGTAAGTTACATTTAGATGAATGAAGATAAACTTCACTGAAGTCAATGAAAATATCTTGGTGTAAAACAGGTCTGAAGACCAGTTCCAGAGAAAGACGCAGAAATCCTCACCTATGCAGGACAGAAACAAAGGGGAGTTCCATGGCTTGGACAGGAGCACTCTGTGCTGGGTCAGGAACTGGCTGGATGGCCAGGCCCAGAGAGTGGTGGTGAGCAGTGCTGCATCCAGCTGGCAGCCAGTCACCAGTGGTGTCCCTCAAGGGTCTGTGCTGGGACCAGTTCTCTTCAATGTTTTTATTGATGGTATGGATGAGGGTATTGAGTCCTTCATCAGTAAATTTGCAGATGACACTAAGCTGGGAGTGTGTGTTGATCTGTTGGAAGGTAGGAGGGCTCTGCAGAGAAACCTGGAATGGTTGGATGGATGGGCAGAGTCCAATAAGATGAAGTTTAATAAGTCCAAGTGCTGAGTCCTGCATTTTCGCCACAAAAACCCTCTACAACACTATAGGCTGGGGGCGGTGTGGCTGGACAGTGCCCAGGCAGAAAGGGACCTGGGGGCACTGGTGACAGCAGTGAGCCAGCAGTGTGCCCAGGTGGACAAGAGGGCCAATGGCATCCTGGCCTGTGTCAGGAATAGTGTGTCCAGCAGGAGCAGGGAGGTCATTCTTCCCCTGTACTCGGCACTGGTGAGGCCACACCTTGAGTATTGTGTCCAGTTCTGGCCCCTCAGTTCAGGAAGGATGTTGAGACACTTGAGGGCAGCAAGGAGGTGAGGGTCTTGGAACACAAACCCTGTGAGGAACGACTGAGGAAGCTGGAGTTGTTTAGCCTGGAGAAGAGGAGACTCAGAGGTGACCTTATCACTCTCTACAACTCCCTTAAAGGTGGCTGTAGTCAGGTGGGGGTTGGTCTCTTTCTCCAGGCAGTAACTGACTGAACGAGAGGACAGTCTTAAGTCACACCAAGGGAAATTTAAGTTGGATGTTATGAAAAGGTTTTTTATGGAAAGAGTGATAAAGTACTGGAATGGTCTGCCCAGGGAGGTGGTGGGTGGAGTCACCATCCCTGGATGTGTTTAAGAAAAGACTGGGTGTGGCACTTGGTACCCTGGTTTAGTTGAGGTGTTAGGGTATGGGTTGGACTCGATGATCTTGGAGGTCTCTTCCAACCCAGTGACTCTGTGATTCTGTGGATGATATTTCTGGACCTGTAACCTCAACAATGATCTAATTTAGAGAATAAGTAAGAATTGCAGATGAATACCATATACATTCCATCCACACTCCCTGTGTGCAGGTGTAGCTGTGCTTCCATTTCTAATGTCAGAGTGAAAAAACCCAGAAAATACAAATGCTTCGGTGGCAGTATTAATTCAGCCATAGGCACAGCGTGTATGTCAGCATAAATCTTCAGTAGCCTTGCCAGCTACTGAAACTGCTGCTTCTGCACTTGCTTTCTCTGTACTCATTGACTTAAAGAAAGAAATTTCAGAAAACCAGAGGGCTTTAAAGGTGTTAGGAACAAACACCACTTAGAAAAATTAAGAAAGAGATAAATATTCTATTTTTCTTGGCATGCATACAACATAGATTTATTTTTGCAAATGGCCCATCCGAGCCTCTGTAAGTATGAAGATTTTGAGGCAAGTACTCAGGAAAAAGACCCAGAAAATAATGTAAACAGTTTCTAGCACAATCAAATAACACTTTGGATTCTATCAGAGGAAACATGGCTTAAAGCAAAGCTGAGACATGCTGTATTTCTCCCAAACATTGTACACAGTGGTGTGGCTTCAGGATGGGGATATCACCAGTCAGCATCTGGTGTCAGGTTTGAAGGTGGAGGTGGGTTGCTGCCTCCATGCTGGTGCTAAACAACCCCGTGGCAGCCATAAAACCCTACTGTCTGCAGCCCATCCCCATGGCCCCAGGGAGAGGAAATGGCTCAGCAGCTCCTGATGTGGACAAAAAAGTTCACGTCATGATGCAGAAGGGAGAATGCTCCTGCTTGAGAACCAAGCCAAGCATGAAATTAATATTTCCTTTATAGTAAAAAAAAAAAAAAAAAAGCAAGCCTGTAACATAGGAACAAATGTAAACTTGAAAGCCTGGGGACAGGCTTTGAATCTCCTTGTGGGAAAGGGAATGCTTTGGCTGGTTCACTTCTCTCCCTGTTGAGCAACACAGTGCTGAAGAGATCTAGGATGTGCCACACAGGTAGACTGTGATACCCAACCTGCTGTCCAGATGAAATCCCTGTAGGTCTTTTATTCTCAGTCCCCCTGGGAAAACTTCACCCATGAGGCATAGGTAGGGCCTGTGGAAGTCCTCACACCCCCAGGAATGGATTAGGACGGGACCCTTGCTGGATCACCATCTGCCAAAAAAACACTGCAGAAAGGTGGTGGGGCTTCCAAGGGGCTTTGCCTTGGAGAAAATGGAAAATAGTCTTGTGCAAGGTTGTGCATCAAGGGTTGTTTCCGCTTCCGTGGTGGGATTTCATTAAACACATTGCATTTTTCATCTCTCCGCTTCCTTTAAGGAACTGCTTCAAAGGTCTCATATTTTAATTTTAGTTTTTTGCTCACCCTTTTTTTTTTTTTTTTTTTTTTTTTTTTTTTTTTTTTTTTTTTTTTTTTGACAACCACATCTCAGCACTGTCTTACCATTCCCTTCTGTCCAGGGTTTCCTGGGGAGGAGCTCTGCATGCCCTGAGCCCAGCACAGTGTGGCTGGTGCATTTCTCCTGGCTGGCTTGGCACAGAACCCTGAAGTTTCCCTGGCACTCCCCAGGGCAGGCAAACTCTCAGTGTTGCTGTCACCACCAAGTGCTTGAAGCAAAGCAAATGAGCAGTGGGGACTGGCAAATACCCCGGCTGGCAAGCAGGAGCACAGCATCCTCCGTGAGAAGAGCCACATCCACCTGCAATGGGCACATTTTGGAGGATGCTGGGGTGGGTGGTGGGCAGGTAAATACCCAGTATGTCATGCACTTACAGCCTTTACTCCCTGAAAGGTGTGAGATGAAGGAGGAGAGATGGCTGTTACACATTGAAACAAATGACCCAATCTTGCCCATTTTGGGCACAACTACCTAAAAGGAGGTTGTGATGAGGTGGGTGTCAGTCACTTCTCTCAGGTAACAAGGGATAGGACAAGAGGAAATGGCCTCAAGTTGCACCACAGGACGCTTACACTGGATGGGAGGAAAAATTTCTTCACTGAAAGGATTGTCAAGGCTTGGAACAGGCTGCCCAGGGAAGTGGCTGAGTCACCATCCCTGGAGGTGTTTAAAAGCTGTGTAGGTGTGGCACTTAGTAACATGGTTTAGTGATGGACTTGGCAATGTCTGGTTAAGAGTTGGACTCAATGGTCTTAAATGCCTCTTCCAACTTAAAGAATTCTATGAAAAAGAGCAAAATTATGGAAAAGATAGTGAACTTGGCAGCACAGAGTAAAAAGCTGAATAAATTTCTACAGCTTTTCTGGGTTTGAAAAGCCTGTCTTTGGGAAATCTTGAAACTAGGCTTTACCTGCTCCATTCTCCTGCTTTGGCTGGGCTGAGCTGTCACTGTTTCACAAGGTCTGACATGCAGCAATGCTACTGCTCAGTGCATTGTCTTTTTCCTGCCATATGTCCAAGTTCTTGGTCACCTCAACATACCAAAGTACAGCACTGCTTTGAAAAGCCACAATCTCCTCCTAAATCATCAAGCTACTCCTCCTCTCAGCTACAAACCCAACATGCCTTTTAAAAAAAAGCAAAATAATTCCTTTTTCCCCCTGCAACAGCTATTTCCTAGACAGCCTGGACAGTGCAGCAGGAGATGGACTCTGGTAGCTCTGCAGTATCTACTTTTCCAAGGGAAAAGGGTCTGACAGGAGGAAGCAGCTGGGCTAAGGAGCCTCTTGGCGTTCTTGGGATCCCACCACGCTTTGGTCCTTTTCCCTGGCAGGCTGCCGCCCTCCTCCTGCCCTTGGTGCCCCCACAGGCCTTTAAATTCCACAAAAGCTCTTTGGTTCTGGAGAAAATAATAATTAGAAAGAGAAAGAAAAAAAAAAAAAAAAAGAAAAAAAAAGGAAAAAAAAAAAAAGCAGAGGGAAAAAAAATCCTCCTTGATTGCTGAGGCGCTGATGGCAGGACCCCTCCTTCCCTGCTGAACCACTTAATCAGGCTGGCCCCCCCGGCAGCAGCAGGTGCCCACCGAGGCCACCTCGGGAAATCTCCTCATCACCGCAAATGGCCCTGATGATGGCTCAGCAGGGGCCCTGCGGGGCCAGCTCTTTGCGAGCTCAGAGGAGCCTCTCCGGCAGCGCTGGAGCTTCCCACCTCTCTGCAATGCTGGGAGCAGGAGCCAGCTCCACCCCTTCCCTGGGCAGCTCCCTCGGGCTCTGGCTGCCGGATGCTCGGCCTCGAGGCCTTGAGGCGCCGGCAGTGATAGCACAGCCCCGTGCTCTCCGTTTTGAGACAGAGGAGGAAAAAATGGGATTTCTGAGGAAAGGCAGCATCAGGGGGCCACCTGTGACACAAAGTGGCTTGACTGACCATTTTCCTGGCCTTGCACATCTCTGCTTACAGCCGCACGTCTGTAAGCCAGACAGGCACTCTCTGCTCGCCCTCTGGGAAGTTCTACCTTCATGTACGGTGCCCATATGGGGCCTTGTTCCAAATCTGATCCAATCTGTCTGTATTACAGAAGAAAGCACAGTTTTGGCATAACCTTAGTGCTTTACCCTTGGCTTCTGTACCTACCACGAATACCAGTGTCTTCCTGTGACTCACAGCTCTCTGCCCTGGGCATTAGCAGTGGTGTGTGGCTGCCCTACCAACTTTACTCGAGGTGACGTGATTACAGCCCCTGTCTCCTCTGGATAAATGTCTTCAGTTGCTCAGCAACCTCCACACCAGGATTAAATTAACTTTGATTACAATTACAGACAGCACAAATCAGCCTGCACCATCAGAAGAAAGCAGAGCATGGGTTGAGTTTTTTTCTGAAGGATTTTCTTCTCAAATGCTGCTGTTGTGGGGGGGGGAGAGGAATTGCATCTCACCTCTTTCCCTCCATTGCTTTGTGTTGAGCATGGCTGCATCCCAATCCTGATGCTTTAAATGCGCTGTGGGATTGAGCACAAAAGAGTTCATTTACATGCCTGAAAATATTTGCCTGCTTGGGGAAGAAAAGCAGAGAGGAGGTCCAGGTGCTGAAGGCAGCTTTGCTCTTATGTTAAGGCCTCAAAACTTCCTCTGGTGAAACTGATAAGCTTAAATACAGCTACTCATCACCTCCATAAGGCCTTTGCTGTCACCTCCTCCAGGTGCTCAAGTTAATAATAGCAATGTGCAGTTATTATATGTGGCTTCACGGCTCCCTGGAACAGACTTCTGTCTGGGAGGTGGAGCTCCATGAAACCCCCAGCTGAGGAGGATTGCAGGGAACCAGCCCCGCAGGGATCAGACCTGTGGCACACAAAGTGGGAAGATTAATCACCTCTATCTGCTGCTCGTGGTCTGCACCTGGAGGAGACTTGCCAGGCTCGCAGGATGCTTTCACGACGCCCAGCATCTTGCTGTGTGGGCTGCAGTGGGGTGACCTGGACTGGCAGGAAAGCCTTTGCCTGGGGTCTAAGAAACTGAATGTTGCTTGAAGCACTGCCCATATACTCCTGGCCTTGGGAAGCTCAGACTGTTCTGCTCCCTGTTCTTGCACCTCTTCTCTTCACCACCTCCTTCTGGCCAAAACAGAGCTTCTCTTTCCATGGTTTCCGCAGTTCCCGGCTCTGGAGAGCTGAGTGCAGCTGGCCGCCACCAGCCTGCAGGAGACCTGCTGGCTTTGCTCTGAAGGAACTACTGCACTGTGTTTCTTTGGGGAAGAACCTCCCTCAGGCAGATGGAGAGGAAAATGGTGCAGAGTGGTGAATCAATGTGGGAACCGGGACTGGCAGCACCACTGAGAGTCACAGAGAGCTTGGGTGTAGATAAAATTAATGTTTGCTTTTTAGATGCCTTAATAGAAGGGCAGTGTTTATTTTCTCCCTGGGCAAAGAGGAAGAGGAGAAGGAGAAGGCAGGGCAAGGCAACAGCTTTTGCTCCTCTCTGTCATTCTCTGGCCAGGAGACTTCTGCCAATGCAGTAGGTAAGGACATTGGCTGCTGCAGGAATTGGCCAGCAACAAATGACTGCTCCCAAGTGGGAGTGGGGAAGGAAGTGTGGAGGCTCATTACATTTAATGTAATTACTCTGGACTTAGAGCAGGCTATGTGACAAAGGAATTTGGCCTTCTCTTTTTTTCCTCCTTCCTTCCCTGCCTCAATATTAAAAATATAAGAGTCTGGTCATGCCAGTTTGTGGTCCAAACAGGCTCTTTGCAGTTTTCCTTTAACAGGGACCCCCTGGCCTTGCACAGGTAGAAGTAACATGGCAGAACAATTTCTAAATAGGTCTAGAATTTGGTGCTGCTGTGCAGAGGTCTGATGCAGGTGTCCTGCCCTGGCATCCCTTACCTGCTGCCTTTCCTGCTCTGCTAGAGAAGAGTCGAAGCTGCTCCTTGGCCTTCTGCCCATTTCCTGCATGGGAGACACTGGCCAACAGTGAGTTCCCTTTGCCTGGGACCCACCACTGCAGCTGTACTGCCTGCAAAAAAGATACCCAGAGAGGTATTGGCCAGGATGGCCCAGAGGTGGGTGGGATATGGGGCTTTGATCCCCCCACTCTACCCTCCTCAGGTCTCATTTTTGCCTTCCTTGTTTAATGCCGGGGGAGATGGAGATAGCCCAAAATCTGTGGATTTTGCTGTTCTGCTCCCTCAGGAATGCACTTCTCCTCACCTCACTGGGATTGCACTCCTGTCCTGGCACGGACCACCCTGGGTCCCAGATACTGACCTTCTCCCTGGGGCTCCCAAGGCTTGCCCATGCAAGCCAGGCTGAGGCCATCTCCTGCTGGATCCTTTGTGAGTTACTCAGGCAGGTACCCAGGCTGTGGCAGTGGGTGACTGCCTGCACTCAGGGAAAGCACCTAATCATGCTCTGTCACTGCTCTCAACTGTCTTTCAGTGTCTGCTTTCTCTCTCTCATGAGTGCCCTGATGTTTCCTGACACTTCCACCTTCCTCTTCCTTGTGTGCACCCAGGGGAAAGTGTCTTGGACTCACACTCCCGTTTCACCGTGACGTGTTTCAGCCCCGCTGCAGCCTGCTCTGACCACTTGCCAGAGCCCAGCACGTCAGGCATGCCAGAGGTTGACGGGATTTGTCATTCCAAACCACATTTCTGATGAGGAACATTTGCATTGACCAAGTCCACCTTTCACAGACTCAGTCAAAAAAATCACTTTGATCTTGAGATTATCTAGAGTGGCAGGTCCATGCTCACCTTTTCCTAGTCAGGCTGGACTTTCAAATGACTTAAATGTGGCTTGCATCTGTCCCTTGCTGTGAATAGAAAACTTGAGCTATTGCTTGGCATCTTCAGCTCAGGGGCTGCTGTGATACCTTTAAGTAGTTGCTTCAGCAGCGGTGATGGAGGCATCCAAAACTGGATACCCAGGTGTTCCCACTGTCCCTACTGCTCTTCTTCACGCTGTTCCTGGCCATGCAACCTGCACATGGCAACCTACAGCCTCTGGCAAAGGTGCTGTCTTCTGTTTCCCTTTCAGGAACAGGTGTCCACAGCATCCGTTTCCCCTATGCAGATAAACCCAAGTTTCAGAATATGAAGATTTTTAAGTCCATTTAAATACTTATTTGCTAACACAAATATGCCTCCATAATTTAATATGCTTCTGGAAGTAATTGGATAGAAGTCCTTTGTTTCTTTTCCTCCTGTCATCTTGCATTTGTTTAATTTGGCTGTCGTGACATGAAGTGACAGATCCCATGCTTCGTTTTTACAGATAGCAAAACTCCAGGATTATTCTTTCTGCACTATTAGAAATTTATGCATTCTCCCCATTCACTTGTACATCACTATTGTGTCAGATTACTGACCCCCTTAAGAATAAATGCATTTTAATACAGCTGACCCAGAAACCTCCCAGAGGGGAGATAAAGCGTAGCTCTGAGAACCAGCTGAATTTGCTCTAACTAAGGGAGGAATCAGAGAAGGGTCCAAAGTGGGCAATGCCTCAGTGCCATGGTTATTTCCCATTAACATGTCCACATTTCCTGCTGCTCGCAGCATTCTGATCCCGGGGTTGCATCCGTTCCTCTGGCTGGGAAGGAGTTGCTCACACAGAGTTTCCAGCAGTGTTTTCCCAGAGATGCAGATTCAAGGGAAGATCAGGCTTTATTCCTGCACAGAGAAGGCAACAGGGTTGTCCCAGAGAGGGGCAGGGAACCTGATGTCAGGCACAGCAGGCACTGAGAGCAGCAACATCCAAGGACAGGCATTACTCAGGCACAAGCCCTGCGAAGGTGAGGAAGCAGGGGACACAGCCGTTTGCAGGGGTTGAGGAGGAGCATTACAAATAATGCCTCGCAGTACATTTGCCTGGCTGGCAATGTTCCTGGCACTTCTCTTGAAAAATATTTATCAGAAGAAAGGAGAAACAGCAGGAAATTGCAGATTCAACCTTGTATGTAAATGCAAAGCTGCAGAGTGCAGGAGAGGAAAATATCGTCTTTCTCTTCCTAGAAGTTTTTAGACATTTTTCTCAATTTTCATACCATGAATCTTGCTCCCTGTCTGTTTTAGAAAGTTATTTTAAATAATTTCTGTAAAATGCGTTTAAAGCCTGAAGAACATGCTCAGTTCTGAAGAGTACAGGCCACTTCCACTCCTCTTGCTTTGAGGTTTCTGAATCGAGTGGTTGGGTCCCTGTGGGGGTCTTCAGTTCAAAGGAAATGTCTTCAGATTATAGCCACGGCAAATTGTTGGGCGGGAATTTGTGTCACCTTGGATGACTCCAGTTACCCATCATATTATTCTAACACCTTCCCCAATCACCACAGGCCTCAGGTGCTTCATGTCTGTGCCAGAACCTACCAGTGGCCAAATAAAGATGTTTGCAGCAAAATTTCTTTCTATTTGTGAGCTGCATGTTGCATGTTATCCCCAGGCAGCTTATAAAGGCCATGCTGTTATTAGCCTTCAAAGGTGGGCTTTGCAGTGGCCCTGGCAAGGACCATGTCCCACGGGAACAGCAGATGTGGGTGGCTGCTCCAGACAGGAGCCTGCCCATGGATTCAGTGTGCCACCACAGCCAGCCTGGCTGTGTGGAGCCTGGATCTATGTCCACAGAAGGGGTGGAAACTCCTGCTGATGAAATTCCCACTCGGCACTGCTGAGGCCATGGGGAAGGTACTTCATGCCAGAAATGTGTTTTGTACCCTCCCTCCAAAAGAGCAAACCTCCCCATTTCCCACACACAGAGAAGGAATGAGCTTTTCTGCAGTTTTATTACTGATGTTCAGCAGTGTAGGGATGAATCAGAAAGTGGCTAAATTCATTTGCTTAATCTTTCAGGGTAGCAAAGATTGGGTAGACTCTTCTAATCCTTGTTTCCCTTCACTGAGAGGGGCATAAAAGCCAGGAGGAGAAAACAGCTGAGGTTTCATATCTCAGGTTGATTTTGCAGCACGGACAAAAAAAGAAAGCAAGCTACTCCTCTTGTTTGGAGCTGAAGAACATTTGCTCTGGAAGCCCTTGAAAGAAAATAAACACCGTGCAATATGGTGTTGTTTGTACAATCGGTTTTCTGTGAAAAACTTCACTTTAAATAGTTACAAAGATCTGGATAGTGGTGATCATGTATGTGAATTGAGGGACTATGCAGTAGCCAGGGTAATATTTCTACAAATGCCCAATTAGAGAACAAAATAGGTGACACAGAAAGATGCATTTCTGAGAGCTGCTCTCCTTCTCTCTAATACAGACTCACATACATGCATACCTTTACACACACACACAAACACACACACATATATATACACACAAGAGTTTATTTAGATCTAAGGCCCATTTAACAACCTGGCTTTAAGACTCATGATGAGATTAATTGGGTGTGGTAATTGTACGTGCTTGAACACTACTTAGCAATTATACTTGAAGTTACCAAGAAATTCTGTGATGAATTAGCTTAGGATTTTAATTCTGAGAGAGGTAAGGAAAAGGTTAGCAGAGGTCTAGTTTGAAGAGAGTTGAGTACCAGATAATTATCCTGCAGTGCTGTATATTTACAGCAGGTACCGTTGCCATGAATCTTCAGAGCCGTTGCAACGTAATTATTTCTGTTTTCCGTAGTACGATATTAATTCTGCACCATGGCCTGGGATTCCCTTCTCAAATCCATAGGTATTTTTTGTCTGTGGTCCAGAGAGGAGACCTGGCTATGCCTTAGGTCACTGCAGGTGACTTGCCACACACTCCTTTCCTTACACACCAAGACATGGATTAAGGTGCCAGATATCAGGCACCTATTTTGGAAATTTTTCATGGAAAAGGATAAAAAAAGCCTGTTTTCAGAAACCAAAGCATTTCAATTCTTAAAAAAATATGATGTAAGGGGCTGCTGCCCTCCTCTCTGTCAGCTGAACTGAGGAGGAGACAGGGGATTGGCACACAGAAGCATATTTCTTTCATCTATAAACATCTACTCTGTGCATTAAAACCAAAGAAGCCATAAATTTCCTTTGCTCTCCTCAACCCTCTCAGGGCGTACAAGGCTGTGGTCCTGATAGGAGCTGGATGGGGTGTGGATCTCAGCCCTACAGGGAGCTGGGGGATGGTTTCAGCAGCCAGGCTTGCAGGGGCTGCGTGGGTCCCCAGGCAGTGTCAGTCCCCTGGTGAGCAGGCACAGCTGGCACCCTCCTCACAGCAAATGACAAGCAGAGCTTGTCCTGTTCTCTGCAGCATCACTGGGTCTTCAACCCAGCTGGCTGAGCTGCACAGACAAGGGGTTTCATCTCCAGTGCCCAGGCAGTGGCAGCGAGTGGAGGAGAGGTGAGGTCGAACGAAATCTCTGCAGCACTTAAGTTCACAAGTAAATATCTAATTAGAGAAATGTTTGACTTCAATAATAAATGAGCAGAATATCAAGAGACACGAATACTGGCAAAGTACATCTACGGCAAAGTCTTTCCAAGGGGGGCATTTTTTGGCCTGCCCTCCTAAGGTCCTCACGTAAGTGGAAAAACCATGTGTGCAGCTGCTAAGGGTAGGGCATGACTTTCCTTGCTCTTGCTCTAACAATTTGGAGGCACCCATCGGCAAACCCACCCTCATCAATTCTGCATCTTCCTGAAAATGTACTTTTAAGCACCTTAATTGCATTTCAGAGATAACCCTGCAGGCAAAGTGACAGGAAGAGAAACCATATGGAGCAGTTTGGCGGTCAGGCTCTTTGTTTTAAATCAATCAAACATCTGCGGCTAATGTAGCTTTGGGCTGCTCCTCAGGAAACATTAGCCCTATTAGTCTGGGCTGGCAGGAACACAAAATAATATATTTATGGACAAAGCACATGTGCATTACTGTTGTAGAGCGAGTGGAGGAGGAGGAGAAGATCTGTGGTCAGCACTTTGCCTTCTCAGGGGGTCAGCACCAACAAGGAAAGAGAGGGAGCAGAGGGTCCTGTCTCCTTGCTCCAGCCCCATGCCACCCACCTCCCTGCCTGGCAGCAGCCTCAAGACCTGCTGCCACAACCCCAAAGGGGAAGGACCACCAAAAAAAGCTGTGTGGCCTCTACATCTAAGGAATGTGAGGCAGGACGGTGGAGTGGGATGAGTCACAGTCTGCAGGGACAGTGATGGGAGGGTAGCACCGGATGGTGGGGCTGGCCATGGGGCTGTGTCTGGCTCCTGACAACACCACATCCCCACAGAGCTGGTGGAAAAGAGCAGGGACAGGATGGGTATCTGATCTCAGTCCCCACAAGCGGAGACAAGGACTGTGTGCTAGGGAGCTGGGTGTTATCAGGCTGAAACCACCATTTCACACCAAGGGCTACAACACACAGAGGTGGGCTGGTTCCCTGTCTAGCGTTCCCTTTTCAATCTAGACAGACAGTTCATCCCATTTTTGTCTCATGTGGCATGTATGTGCTCTTAGGTAACGAAGCAGTCCCAAAGAGGGGCTGGGAGATGGAAAAGGTAACAAGGCTTTTTCCTTTACATTGTCAAGCAGACAAACCCGGATGCATTTGCAGATGCATCAATAAGTGAGAGGCTCTAGGACACATGTCCACCTGACAGCATCTCTCTAGTCTGTCCATCCATACCTCAGTTACCTGGGAAATGGTGAACAGTGGCTGAGAGCACGAAGAGCAAGAACTTTAAGACTGCTTCATAACCAGTCACTGCCCCTGTATGTGAAGGAATTTGCACTAGTGAAACCTCGGAAGGTGTGAAAATAAATCAACTCCCTAAATACAATTTTAGGCGTCTTTTTTTTCTATTCGCTGCAGGGAAAACCAAAAGCCTGTGGCATTGACAGGGGTAAGTTAGAGCAGTCATATTTAGAGGAAAGGGCATCACTGATATATTTTGATTTTGCCAAAACAAAACATTGTGATTCCTGAAAGCACAAACAATTGCTAAATTCAAAAGAAAACCCAAACTTATTCAGAATAAGGAGTTGTATATTTGTTAGGCTGAGACAAACCTTGATGACTGAGACCTGCCCCTTAGTGAACTGTGAAATAATTGCACAACTATGACAGTTTAATTGAGTTTTCATTCCAGCACTAGATGAACCTGTCTTCTAAAATACAGTCTAATTAATCCTCTTCTATTTTTTCTGATGCTAACAACACTGGGCAGAGTCAGGGATTTGGGGATACCTGAACCGTGACTTCCTAGATTTTTAGATGTTTTATTCCAAATTTGCACCTTTACCGACTACAATGACATGGAGAGTAGGATAGCGGAACATATGATTTGGATTTTTCTTTTTTAATCATGCATCCATGTATGTATTTATTGCTAGTGTCTATGCATCTGTTTGAGGAGCTTCCACTGGTACAGTGACTGTGAATTGCAAAGAAAACACTTTTGCATTCAGGAAATGTAATGACTTAAATCTGGAGAATACCAGCTCTATTTCCATATCTGGGTTTTCATGAGCATGCTCATTTGTAAGCTCTGGCTTTCCTGCAGGGATGCAGAGGAACAAAGCTGGCTTTCTGAAGCAGAGCTGCTGAAGATGTCTGTACACCCTGCAGACCTCCCCGCTGCCTCTGCGGCTCATGGCCCTCACATGCCCCTCATTGTCCTTCTGTCCACTTCTTCTCCCCATATCCCACAGCCCTTCTGCTTTTCCAAAATGTGTCAGCTCCCAGTGTTTTCAGCTGGACTAAGACCATTCCTGCCCCAGCAAACATCCCCATTTATGAGCAGATACCTACTTACACCTTCCTCTTCTCTAAAGGGGTGTATGAATTCTGCTAACCCAGCAGCCCCATTCCCCCAGAAGGGAGCTCCATCTCCTATGAAATGGGACAACTCCTGGGGCAGCCAATATTGCCTTTTCCTTTCCCAAAGAGTGACAAAGTTTCAGTGCTCAAAGGCAGGAGAAGGACTCACCTGATCTTTCTTTAAGAGCCCATGAGAGCAACACTTTGTCCCTAAGGGAAGGCTGGAGAAACATCTACACATTTCCTCTGATGCATGCACGAGAAGGCAGAAGTCTGAAGACTGCTGCTAAATTTGTCAGAGGATGTATTTTCCAAAGTACTTGTAACTCAGGCAGATTTTCCAATTTATTTGCAAATTATTTGAAAATCCACCTCTACTCAAAAGAGTAAGTGCTGTAACTGTGCCAGGGACCCGCTGCATCTGCACCAGTCACTTACCACCTTCTCCAAGTGCCAAAATCCATCATAATTCTCATTAGCAGCCCCTTCATGCATAACACACCAGGTTGGTTTGAATCTTCCCAGCATCACTAGCAAAATGTTTCCTTGAGTCATCCAGAGCTGAGGGGCTTCAGGAGGAAACCAAGGGGCAGCTCAGAGAAACTTCTGGTGGAGCTTCTTGGTGTGGCCGAGGTTCTCCTGGGAGGGTGGGAAGAATAAGTAGCAGGTGTTTCTGGGAGGGAAAAAATGGTAGAGGAGAGTTTGCTTTGAAAATGCCGTGTACCACCGCCCAAAAGCAACGTATCATGGCAGGAGGGAGCTGAGGTCCTGCAGCAGACTTCTGAGCATCAGCTGCCCCATGGTCCCCTCAGTGGCTCAGCAGAGCAGGGACCTGTGTTTTGTAGATCACAGAGCAAGATGGGGCCCCAGGCAGCATATGGGGTTCAAATGGACGGAATTTCCACAACTTCCACAAAGGATATTACAGTTAGAAGTCATCCTAGTCCACGCAGTCCAAGGCAATCATTGTAATAATATACTTGTAATCATCAGCTACAAGGGGAAAGTTTTCCTTTCTTGAGCCATACCTCATGGAAACTCCTTATCCAAAGGGGTGTGAGAGTTTCTCATCAGAAATGATAGGAATTCAAAGAAAGGGTGACAGTCATTCCCTGTGCAACTGAAAGTCTCTTGTGACCCCCAAGAGATGATACTGCAAAAAAGGATTCAGAGAAGAGTCAGTGTAATTCCAAGTTTACTTCAAGAAGCTGTCACTAGCTGCTTGAAAGAGTTCAGTGCTGGACCAGGGCTGAAAGTGAAGGATATGGAAAGAGAATGCTGCAGGATAAAATGAAGTTCTTTGCCATGAATGTTGCTCTGGGGAGATGGAGGCTGTGGCCACCCTTGTGAAGAGTGTGCCTTAAAATGAAGAGAGGTGAGAAACAATGTGGTGACCACATGTGGATTTGAAGATAAAACACTGACTCGTATCTAGGAACAGATACAACAGAGGGATGTGACCTCATGGGAGTTGTCCTACTGCTTTCACATCCCTTTGGATGAGATCTATGGTATCCTCACTCCCAAGGAAAAAGAATGTGCAGGGCTGTGATAGAACCATAGCAATCATAGAAGGGTTTGGGTTGGAAGGGACTTCTAGAGATCATCTAGTCCAAGGCCTCTGCAATGAGCCAGGACATCTTCAGCTGGATTATGTTGCTCAGAGCCCCTTCCAGCCTGATCTTCAACCTTTCCAGGGATGGGGCATCCATAACCTCTCTGGGTAACCTGTTCCAGCATTTTTCCACCCTCACTGTAAAAAGTTCTTCCTTATATCTTGTGTAAACCAGCCCTCTTCTAATTAATAGCCATTCCACCTTGTTCTATCACTACAGACCCTTGTAAAAAGTCCCTATCTCTCTCTTGTAAGCTTCTTTTAGGTACTGGAAGGCTGGAAGGCCTCCCCAGAGCCTTCTCTTTTTTGGGCTGAACAATCCCAGCTCTCTCCACAAGAGAGGTGCCCCAGATCATTGCCTTCATGGCCTCCTCTGGACTCACTCCAGCAGGTCCATGTCCTTCCTGAGCTGAGGACCCCGGAGTTGGACGCAGGACTCCACGCGGGGTCTCACTAGAGTGGACTAAAGGGATGGAATCACCTCCTCAGCCTGCTGATCATGCTGCTTTCGATGCAGCCCATAATGCAGTTGGTTTTCTGGGCCTTTGAGCACATGTTGTCAGGTCATATCCAGCCTTTCATCCACCAGCACCATCGAGTTCTCCTCAGCATCATCTTTGTTCATGCCCAAGCCTGTATTGGCAGCGGGGTTTGCCCCAGCCCAGGTGCAGGGTACCAAGTGATCTTTGGCCTGTGGCCTCCAGGCTGGGTCCTTTTTGCCTTTTTGCCCATACTTTACTTGTTCTTTGAGGAGGTTGTACTCAGGTGGGCTGCAGCAGCCCTTTACAAACAGGCAGTGAGGAGACTTGCCCAGCCCCTGTAGGGGGTTACCAGATAAGGTGGGCTGATAATGAATCTTCGTGTCTTCACCCTGACCAGTACTGTCTTTGTAGGCTTTGCAAGACCCATTGTCCGAGAACCATAACCTGTCCCTAATCTTCCCACTAGGTACCATATTAATCAATGTTTGTTTTCTTCTGCTTTCAGCAGATTCTCTAATTATTAACTGTGCAGAGGACTCGTGGTTTAGTGCGTGAGTTGCTTCCTCTCGCTGGGGGAAGTTGCTCTGCACAAGCTGGGGGCTTGTTTGCTGCTTGGCGCTCCTGAAAGATAAGAAAGACATTGAACAATGGGAACCCAATCATCTTCCTTTTTTCCCCCATGACCATTAGTTTGATTCATGGTACTTTTTGTTTGTCACTGATGAGTAATGAGCTATTCCATCTTCACTCTAGATCTATGCAGAAATGATAGGTGCACATCAGGCAATGTAAAAGACATGAGAATTTAACCCCTCAGCCAACAATGGGCTGCTAACAACTTGTGCCCTGGAAATAGTGTTGTGGTAGCAGAGGGGAAAAGTTGTTTTTTTTTAAATCTACTTTTGATTAGGGACATACATTTTTGGAGTGACAGTCTGCCAGAAATACAGTGTTACACAAGCTCTCATCATCTGAACCAGCATCCTGGAGTTGTTCGTTTTTCTCTCTCAAGGTCATACTGTTATTATGCAATTGCACAAGCAAAGCAGGGACTAAAGGTGTAAACAGACAAAGAAGGTTTTGACTCACTCCCATGAGCAAAGTGCCTTTAGGACTGCCCATTTAGGTTTCATATGTCTGAAATATTTCCCATGTTTTCTCTCAATTTGGTCCTTTTTTGGTGCAGCCCCTATGCAGTCTGAGGCTGAGAAGTGCCACCCATCCCTGTATGCTGGGTGTCCTGGGGTTCCACTCTCCCTGTGCCAGGCTGGAGCTGTGCAATGAGGGGGCTGTGCCAACATCCCAACCACCTTGCCACCCATCTGGAGCGCGAGGCATGTGCTTCAGTCCCACCCTGAGCAGCCATAGCCAGAAACCCCCGTGCCAGGTCAGCCTGGACTGGAGACCAATCCCCTCCCTCCAGCAATCCCCTCCCTCCAGCAATGCCCAGTACAGTAGCGCTCAGTGCCTTTGGGACCTCTATAGGTTGGGGGCAGTGGCACCCCAGCTGGCAGGCAGCCCTTCTCATGCCCCCCTGACTCACCCCAAGTGCCATCAGGAGAATCTCTGTGGGGGTTAACAGCAGCGCTGAAGCGGTGATGGCTTTCCAGAGCCCGCCGGAGCTGACTCATAGAACAGAGCTTTGCCAGAGATGACAGGGGGATAGAAATCAGAGCCCTGATGAGCGTCTCCCTCAATTATTTATTTATTTTGTGCACCGTCTTCTCCTTCTGCCTGTTGGCATCGAGAAGAATGCATAAATGATGGTAATAAATGAGGAATGACAGCTAATTTTAATTGACCAAAGCTTCCCTCAAAAGACTGGGTCATGCTGGATGTAATATGCTCTAAACATAAAAATATAAGCCAGGAAATTACACTGGCGGTTTTACATGCCTTTAATCGAATGGGTTTTATGCTGCCAAGCAACAAAATCAAGGTGGGCTCCATCTGCGAGGATTTTTTTCCCCAAAAGAGGAACTCTGCAGTTCAGCGGTCTTGCATTGCTGCTCCATCCTGCTGCCTCTGCTTCCCAAACCTGCTAATTTGGGCCCCAAAGTGGCACCGCTCAGTAGGGTTTTACTTTCTTCCACCTGATCTCTCTTCACCTCTCTGGGCATTCACCACATGCTCAGTGCTGCCGCTGTGCTGAGACACCACCGAGATGTGCCTGAGGGGACCCCCTGTATTTTGCTGATGACATTTTACCTTGGTGGGTTGCTTATTTTCTCTCCAAATATAATGCACCGTGGACTGTTATTTTTTCCCAGGAAACATTTTTCCTCCCAGGAAATGGGTATTGATAGCAAGATGTCCCCTTATATTCCATCAATTCCAGCACATTTCTCTCAGAAACTAGTGTGGGAATGCCTAGGGGAGATTTAGGGCTAGGGGGATTTTTAGGGCTGGGGGAAAGAGAAGGAGGCCAGGCACAGCTATTCCCTTCAGGAGAGGGGGGCGGGCAGTGCTCGGTGAAACCCTGGCAGACCTCTCCTCCAGTCAGAGGGTATCCATTATTTTCCAGTGATCCAGGGAACCAGGGTTGCGGTGGCTGCTCCCACTCCTGCCTTGGGCTTGCAGCACCACCTCACTCCCCAGATTACTTGTCTGCATGGAGGTGTCTGGAACACTGGGGCTGGGACACGAGAAGGATGACGGCCAAAGGACAGGGCAAGGTTAGGAAGGAAACCTGAAGACAACAGCATTTTTGCAGTCCTGCCAGGATGCTCCTGCTTGGGGTTTCTTTCCGCACTTCCCGTCTCGGGTAGGTCCCCTCCCCGCCTGTCATGCCAGCTCAGCTGGGCTCGTACTGCGGCACTTTCCTGAGAACATCCCAGAGACTTCAAAACCTCCTCCTCGTCCTGGCAGAATGACTTGCAGCTTTTCCGAAAACTGGCAAGCAGCCTCAGTGCTTTACCATGGGAAGAAGGTTAACTCCTTCCCTCCTTTTCTCCTTCCCTCCCCTTCCCCCCAGCCCAGCCCAGCCCATCATCCGGCTGGTTTGCCTAGGAACTGGCTGTCAGGAGCGACGGAGGAGGAAATAGTTTATTTTTAAGAGCATTTAGCCCTCACAGCTTCTTGGCTCGGGGTGTCGGGAACGCAGCCTTGCACCGACAGCCAGAGGTTTCATCCGTCTGAGGCCGTGAGATAAAATCCTTTGCACGTGGTTTGCGAACAGGGCAATTATTGAGGGTTTTGGGGGTCTGGTGTTTGCAGGGTGTGGAACATTTAGAAGTGAGGACAAAAGCTTTATCCTTCAGGCACTGCAGGGAGGAGCTGGCAGCGGCTCAAAGGGTGCCCAGCCCCGAAGGAATATTTTAAAGTTTTCCTATTTTGTAGCTCTGCGTAAGAGCAACCCGCAGCAATCGCGCAGCAGGACTCCTGCCTCCTCTTCCTAGCTTTGCCTTGGGCTTGCAGCGTCACCTTCTTCAAGAATACCTGTTTTTTCGGTTAATTTTCAAAAACATGACTTCCCCCGCCCCCACAGGAAGCTCTGCAGGTACAAAAACCATTGGAGTTCAGTGCACTGCAGCTGCAAACACAGCTAAGCTTCCTGCTTTGCACCCAGGTGAAGCATGACCCTGGGGTGCTGCCTCCATTCCCCTCTGTCCATGGGCTCCTCTGTTCCCCCACTCCCCAGGGCATCCCTGGTCCTGGACGCTGCTTGGGTGAGAATAACCATCCTTTGCCCCTGGCTGAGTCTGGTCAGGATTGTCAGGATACACGCTGTGGGAGAGATGAGGGATGAGGAGAAAGAAGACCAAGAAACTGCCACAGCAAAGGGGTCCCAGTAAGACAGATCTTAAACTTTTTTTCCCCTTTTTCAGACTTGATTCTCACTCCTGCGATGTCAGGATTTCAGATTATTGGGAGATAAATTTAGAATAGATCTGAAAAGTAATTTAGAAACCTAAAAATAGCCTGTTAGCCTGTCTATCCAGTGACTGTAAAACCAGAAGGGAGGAAGAAGGAGAAAAATGACTGCGGGGGAGGGGGACTAGGGGCAAAAAGGAATAAACAATTATGAGAGTGGGCAGCCATGACAGAGAAACCTCTCTTGCATGTGTTCCTGATCGCTGGGATTTGGAGCTAGACAGGAAGCTATCTTGTCTCTGTACACATTGAGAAAACGTGGCCAGCTATTTTGATATTAGATTTGAGAGATGGCATTTCATGTCACAGGGGGTAGCCCTGTGTGACTGCTCACTGCTTCACCATCTGCACCCTGTCCTGGCTGGGGCACCACCAGTACCCGGGGCCCAGCAGGATGTGATGCCTGGTCTTGCTTGCTTTCTTTCTTTCCCTGACAATGTTGTGGGAAACACCATTTGCCCTGAATGATTAACCAGATGTGGAGCTGGTGGGAATCAAATAGCAAAGGGGAATTTTCTTCGGGAGTTTTGGGAAACTGAGTAAACACAACTTGGCCAGTGATGGGGATTTGCCGTAGCAGGGTCAGATCTGGAGATCACTGACAGCCCCTGGTAGAGTGAGCCAGGTCCAGGGTGCCACCAGGAAATCCAGCCAAGAGCAAAAGCAGATGAGGCTGAAGATAAGCAGCAATGCTTAAACAAGGTGTCTGTGCCGAGGAGAAGCCACCAACAGCAGAGGACTACAGTCCATGCAGCAGGAAGGACCAGAGGCAGGCAACACAATGCAGGCAGGGCTGGCTGCCCCAGCCAGAGCTGGAACAAGCTTCCTGGTCCCCCATGAGAAAGCAACCCAGAGGGACCAGTGTACTCGACTGCCATCACAGCACCAGAGCCCCCAGGGGAGTGTGGCAGCCCAGGAGGGCATGAGGAGGGGGCAGTGAGGGCTGCAGATGTTTCCTGCTTGCTGAACAGAGAGGATATAAATGTTGGTGCTGTGAGCTAAGCCTCGCCTCGTATCACGCCTTGCTTTTATAACCTCTTCTTTTTAATATCCTGTTGAGACAAACAGCCTGTGCAAGTGTGCTGGGGGGATCTGCCAAGCAGCTGAGCATTTTAGAGGATTTCAATCTGAAAGATGCTCTAAGAAGTTCAGTACTGCAGGAAGTTCTGGGCAGCTAAATTGTTCCTGTCCCAACATTGAGTGCCTCAGGAGCAACAGAGAGATGTGACATGGCCAGAGGATCTGGGTCAGGCACTCGGGTGCAGTGGTAACAGACCATGGAGACAGATTGCAGCAGGACAGGGAGGTGACGTGACAAGTGCTGGGATGGTTGGTCCAAGGAGTTGCAGGGTGCCATGGACATCTCCCGTGTGATCTCCTTGAATGCCACTGGGACACTATAACACTTTTGTTTAGCTGCAGCTGGCACACAAGGTGATGAATATAGGCATGGAGTAAACATGGCTTTGCATATGGTGACACTGCTGGCCACCATGAGCCTGTGTCATGAGTGCACTCCTGGCTGCAGCAACATCACCTCTCCTGTATCTCTCATCAAACAAAGAGGTGACGTTGCTGCACGTATTTTTCCTTCCCCTCTCAACACATATCCCTGCTTCCAGAGAGTGTTGATAGATGTCCAGAAGCACATGGGGCTCAGGCCCACAAGGAGCAAGAGCCTCTGCTTTACTCACAGCCATGTCCCCTGATGACTGATGCCTGGCACAGTTTTCCCCTTGAACTGTGAATCATGCCCTGTTTCTGTAGTAGGTGCTTTTGAGGCAGACACATGATCATCCCTCATGCAGTGTGTCACCTTAATCCCACCTCCAATGGGAAATAGGAATGCAGACAAGGGGATGGCATGGGCCCAGGTGTCACCTCTTC
Source organism: Phylloscopus trochilus trochilus (assembly GCA_016584745.2). Classification (NCBI taxonomy): domain Eukaryota; kingdom Metazoa; phylum Chordata; class Aves; order Passeriformes; family Phylloscopidae; genus Phylloscopus; species Phylloscopus trochilus. The sequence continues at coordinate 42,098,295 of WQNJ02000546.1, forward strand.
TTGCACTGTCAGCACCCAGACTGGGAAGGTGCCCAGTAGCAAATGCCCATAAGGGCTCAGCCATGGTCGTGGCCATAGATCCTCTAAACTTTGGGATGAACTTTCAGCCTCACAGGTTTGCATCAGGAGCCCTCAGCATCCCAACCAGCCTCAGGATCCTGTTGTAGTAGGGACAGATCCTGCTCCCTGCTATGGGCTGATCACCATCCTGAGTGGGAGAGCTGATGGAAGGAATCTCACTTTGACCCAACTCCCATGGTCACTAACCCTACCGGTAGAGTCTGGTGAACCATCCCTTCCCTTCAGCAGGAGCTGTGCAGCCTCAGTTGCCCCAGTGAGGAACCGGGCTGACTGGGAATGACCAGTAGGAAGAGCACTTCCCGCTCCCCTGTTCCCAATTATCCACAGCAGGTTCTATTTTGGTGCCTGTCTCAGAAAAAGCCCCACTCTTCTAACGAAACATGCAATTCCGACTAGTCATTTCTGTCACTTTTGGGGACAACCTATTTTTGCAGGGCACGCTCAGCTGTTCGACTGCTTCCACCGCGGGGCGACAGCTCCGGGTGTTGGATTCCCACAGCCCATCTCCACAGGGTGGTGCCACCGGGGGCATGGCGGGGTCTGTCCCCGCCAGAGCTGCACAGACCTCAGCCCGGGTCGCTCTGTCCTAACAGTGACATGCAGTGGCGGCAGGCTGCAATGGAGCCTGGAGGTACCCTTGTGCCGGTGCCAGCTACAGCCCCTAACAGGCTTCTGTGGCCGTACCTTTGTTGTTTTTTACTAAAGGGTCAATGTTTTATCTGGATAGCGAATTCTGCCCTTGTTTCCCGTTCCTCCTAGCTGCCTTGGGTCACAGCTGAGTGCACACACCCAGGCCTTCCACAGCCCTGTCCGCGGAGAGCTGGCTAAGCAGCAGCAAAGCTGCCGCCGCTTTTCCTGGGGCACGGCCGGCCAGGTGCTGCTGCATTTCCCGGAGCGACAGGTGAGGCTGGCACAGATTCCTGTGGGGTACATGGCCCGTGTCCCACTCAGCCCTTTTCTGGGGGTCTCAACACCCGCCTGTGACGGAATCGCTGGCAGGAAGGGAGCTTCTCCCCTGCCCTCCGTCCCCTCCGCAGGCGGGCAGGGCGCAGCGCCTGGCACACACCCCTGCCCTGGCACATACCCCTGCCCTGACACATACCCCTGCCCTGGCACATACCCCTGCCCTGACACATACCCCTGCCCTGGCGCATACCCCTGCACTGGCACATACCCCTGCACTGCTTACCTGCTGCTGCTTGCAGATCAAGTAGCTAATGTCTAAGCAGCCCCATTTAAACCCACAATCAAATTACAGGAACGAAATTAGAAGCCAGACTGGAGCCACTTTAAAAGTTGCCCCTTATTTAATAATTCTGTCGCAGTTATTTTTTTCCTCTTATCACCATTTATTCTCATTCTGGGGCTGGTCTGTAATAATAGAGGAGGTTCATTTGTGCTCCCCCTCCTCTTTCCAATGCCTAGTCTTTCTGTGTGAATTTCATTTCTGCCTTGTGAAAAGGTATTAGGATAAATAAAGCAAGGACGCAGTACTGCAGGGATCTATGTTAGTAGGATGGCACCATACTCACCTCTTCTTGCCCTTTCCCATAGGACAGGGGTGAATCAAAGGGCTGGAATCCCTATTTCAGCCTTGCCCCATGCCTTTAGGTAACAATCTATCAAGTGTGGAAGAAGAAATTGCAGTGCAGCTCCTTCTTTAAAAGCAGCGCCGTGCAGAAGCAGGAGCCCGGAGAAGTGCCGGGGCGGTTTGGGAGCGCCGTGTCCCCTCTAGTGGGGTCTGCGGAGAATTGATGGAGCAAAGGAGAAGAGAGCCTCGGCTTCCCAACCGGTGGGAGAAAGGAGGGGACAGTCTCCCCCTCCCTCCCTGCTCCTGCCAACCCCGCTCCACGAAGCCAGCAGTGCCGGCATGGAGATACTGGGGTGGTAGGGATGTGCAGCCCCAGCTGGGAGCTGGCTTGCACTGAAGGAGCCGGGGGAAATACTGCTGTAATCATTTGCCTGTTAATTAAAGATGTGAGTTGATGAGAGGTTGGATTCATTCACCTGGCTGGATTTTCATCTGTTTCCAGATATTGCTGGGATTAAAATAAATGCATTCATTTTCTCACTAACCCTCCAGCCTTTTAGCAAAAACTATTTTTAGAACCTTCATAAAACAAATCTATAGCCGTCCTACAACAGGCAAACACTAATGTGTGCTTAGCAGCTGCTGTCCCTCAAACTGCTGCTGAAATCTGCCTGTATTCAAAAACCCTCCAAAATAATTTATGCACAGTTTTGATGACAACTGCCCCTGTGACACAGCTGAATTCTTGTTTTCTGTGAGCAAAGTATGACCCTAGCTAATGTACTGAGGCAGGCTTTGCTGTCAGGAACTATGGAAGGCATCATACAGCCTACAAGCTGCTTCGAGGTGATGCACAAAATCTCAGTGCAGCCTGATCCTGTCTGTGCAGAGGAGTTACCCATTGGCATTGGAGATCTCCATGAAGGTAATTCAGGTAGGATGCAGCTTTCAGGGTTGGAACTAGATAATTTTAGAAGATTGTTACAACCCGACCCATTCTGTGATTCTACAACTTTTAGCCAGGAAGATGTGTTCCTGACTGGGGAGCCTCCTGCCTGGCCAGGCCTCGAGCTGAGCACAGGGAGGGGCTGAAAGCTAGGAAGGAGTCAGTGCCAGGGAACAAGCCAGCTGGCTGCCCACTTTTCTCTGTGCCTTACATGCACCCACTATTGCTCTGTCAATAGTTTCCTTTGTGGAAACAGCCACAGAGGCTTCAGCTGTGAGCAGGCTCACTGCTGGTGGAATGCTTGGACAGAGGTGTTTAAGATACCCAAGAGGCTCAAAGGCTTCACGCTGCAGCTCAGGGAGCTGGACACGGGGAAATAAATTGTGAGCTGGCGGTGTCCAGCCAGCAAACCTGACAGCAGCAGAGTGCACAGGCCCTGCAAGCCGGGAAACAAACCAGGGTCAAGTGCTGGATGGGGCTCACCATCCTCAGCAATCATCATGTGCTGGTCTTTCTTCCTCCATGCATAACCCCACTGCCAGAGTCTCCCTTCCACAGTGTTTGCAGGTTATTTTCCTTAACTCTGTACTGATCAAAGCATCTACTGGGGGTACTTATGAGGCAGAACTGGCCATGGCAGATGATTGAACACAAGAGCTCAGTGTCCAGCAGGACAAGGAATGTCCCTCCTGGCAGGCACCAGGAAGAATGCGAACCCTGGGTAGACGAGTAATAATCTCCTTTTCAGAGGGGGTCTAGCTGGGGGATTTGCAATGGACTGAGCTGTTGAGCCTCCATTTTAGGTTTGAGCTCTGAGTGAGTGTGCAAATCCTTAAATAAAGTCAAAGCAGAAAGGCAGGTGGGTATCAGGCAAGCATTTAAATATCACAATGCTACAAAGTAAGTGATAGCCGCACCTTGCTCCATTCACAGCTCCAGTCATTTACACATCAAGCAGGCAACTTCGAGAGTGCAGAAATAGACCTGTAAATATATGGAGATCCTGCTTTTGCAGTAGTTCATTTTCAAAGCACATCTACTCCTTAGCATGCATTTGGGGTCACACTCCATTTTACAGCCCTGCCCTGCTTCCCAAAACTAACAGTTTCAGTTTTGCTAGCTTTCCTCTGCAAGGGAAGCATAAAATGCAAGTAAAACACCTAACTTGTAGTGTTGTCACCACTTTCATCTTGCTGCTAATTACTAATGCAAATTATGTACATATCTAAAAATGTCTTCAGTACATTCCTGCTACTTGTGTTTCTTATTTTTAAAGTATATGTGGCAAATATTTCCATATTTTATACTTCTACATTATGCTACCATATCCAAACCTTAAGGTAGGATATCCCTGAGATCAAAGGCAATGAGGCACACTGGAACAGAGCCACTCCTCTTGTAAAAGATGAATTTATGATCTTTAGTGACAAGTCTTGTTGTACATCTTGATTTTTCATCTTACCTCAGGCAGTCCAGTGACCCCCTATCGCATGCTTTGCCATCAGCTCACTTCTGACTTGTGAAATACATTTTCTAATGATTTCTTGAGTGCTGCATGAGAAGTAATTCTTTAGGGTTCCTGCCCAAGTACCAGTCTGAGGGAATGGTGTCCAGCTTGGGAAAAAGCACTTGCATTCCAAGGCCAAGCTTTACTCAAAGGAGGGATACCAAAACTTTAAAGTGCCCCACACAGTGCAGCTTTCCAACCAGACTCCCCTCCAGCTGGCGCTGCAGGCATCGTCCTTACCTTGGTAAGCTGTGTTACTTGCACCCCAAACCTTTCCTTCACCATTTCCCTTATCCTCCTCCAGAGCTGACCGGCTCTTGAATGTTCCCCAAAGCTCTTCAGCTGATTTTTGCTGTTTCCAGCTGCCTCATTCTTTTCTAGCTCTTACTGTTCCTTGTGCTGTAGGCTGTCATTCCAGCCAGTGCCTCTGCTCTCCACACTGGTCTGTCCTCACCTGCCTGAAAACCTCAAGGCTCCATCCATTTCCATCTGCTGCCACTAACGCCAGAAGGCAGTTGCTGCACACGTGTGTCCTGTTCTGATCTTACCAGTCCCACTAGAATGTGGCTCTCTTCAGCTCCTGTAGTGCCTCACCCTTTCACAAGTTTCACTTGTGTTTCCTACAAAACATAAATCCCTCGAGGAAGGCTCCAAGGCAACAGGGCTGTGCTGCCATGCTCAAAGATTGCAGGATGGGCTGATGGTCAACTGGACAGAAGACCCAACAAAATGACAGATTTGTCAAGGAGTGCCAAGAAATTATCTATTTAAAAGCAGTTGACTTTGAGCCTTAGGAATCTGCAGCCTCATGTTTTAATGAATGCTAACGAAACAGGTATTCCTGAAAATGTCTGCTCATACATTAATTCCAGATGTTTTTATTCCATTTAATCTTGTTTTCGTCCTACTGAAAAAGCTGAATAACTGTGATCTGGAAGGGCTGGAAATCTGAGGAACCACAAAGACCACAGAAAGCATTTCAGACAGAGACTGGTACATCAGTTCAGCACAAACAGTTGCAAATGTTAAGCAACCTTAAAAAGATAACTTTTTAAAAGGCAGGCCAGCATTAGTTTAATCCAAGTGAAACCAGATGATGACATTTCTCTTGTTTGGACCCATTTTTCCAAGATCAACACATATGAATTCACATTTTCCATTTCACAATCAGGTACAAACAGGGACTTCCTTGTGATGGTTGCAAATATTTTATTATAGAGTCTTATCAACAAGTTCTCTGAAAATCAGTTTTTCAGAACTAAAATCTAATCTGGCAGGGTTCAATAAGTAACAAGATGAACTCAGCCATGGCAAACAAAATATTACTAAGTTACTTTAAATAAATTTTATCACAACAACCTCAGGAAGAGTGTGTACGGGAGATTTAGGCAGTTTATATTAGATTTTTATTAATATTTTGGATTCTTTTTGTTATGCTGGAGACTGATACACAGCTGTCTTCATTTTGATGTTAAATGGGACAGATCTTTGGGTGCCTTTATGCCTGTGATTCCTGTCTTATTTTATAGTGCTGTAATAAAAATAGCATCATCAGCATTCAGTGCTCACCACAGGACATTTAAGTAACTGGTCATTGCACTGAAACAGAACTTCTGGAGAAACTGAGATTATTTCCAGGCAGTAATTGCTCACAAAAGGTCTAGCTCCCAAGTATTTTCAGCCATTAATTTTCTGTTCAGCACCTCCTATGACATTTATTAAAGTAATTTGATCAGGTTATGTTGCACACAGTAGGACATTCAGATTCCATCTTGACCTTCACAGCAGCATCTAATACTGCCTGGAAGATAATACAGCATCCTTTTCCTTATAGTTACAATCAACATTCTCAGCTTGCAGCTACTTGTTGACAAACACCAGTTTCAGTTAAATACAAGTAAACCTAAGAACATGGAGACATTTGAAAACAGGCATTACTGTATGTTTAATGTATTTTTGATCGTTTACCTCAGCTTACTAATAACTCTTGATTTCCAGGGCTTAATTGCACATAACTTTTTAAAAAGCAATATAACGTCTTAACATTAATCAAATATAACATTTAAGGTTTTTTTTTTTATTGTGCAAAACATAAGCAATAAGTCTTATTAGTACAATAAGCTGAAAAAGCACGGGATATTTAAAACAATATTCACATCCAGTGTGCAATTTTTATCCCTACTTCCAACTTTTGATGTGGAATCTACAATTCCCATCAGTAAGTGCTATCTGAAAATACCAATAATTTGTTTCACCTTTTATTATTTGGAGGAGACTCAAAATTTATTTTTGTATTGGGTTTTTATGCACAACTAAAACAGCTGTTGAAGTTGATAAATACAAAATAAGACACTGAAAAGGGTGAAAAATAACCAACATGCTGAAGGCATCCACCTAAATGGTGGCATGACTGATAATTTACAGCTTATATTAAAAATATAATTCTGATTTTCCATTTCCAACTCAAGATTTTAGCAAATAACCCAAAATTTTGTTTTACAGTTCTGGCATCTGCTAATTGAAAAAGTTATTTAATTCAATACTTATTTTTAATTAAAATATTTATCTTGCTAGGTATGAAGTGCTACCAGTCAAGGCAGCCACAAAAATTGTTTGATGTTTACATAGCACCATATAGATAAATATCTCCTTCAGTAAGAGAGATTATGTTCTGCTGGGGAACATAACCACATCATCTCCTGAATATTTTAGGTATCTTTGCCTTCCACATCATAAATATGTGCAATGATTCCTTAATTTGAGAAAAAAAATGCACATAGTTCAAGCTTTAAGATGGTGCTATCATTAATTCATATTATCTTTGTATAAAAGTATCAAGAACTCTTCAGTAGTCAATTGAATATTCAAAAACAGATCAATAGTTTTATGTAAACTTGTTAAAAAACAAACCACCGCATTATTTGGCTTTAAAGTGACAAAGTATTTTTCTTAATATAATTTACTAGGCATGTGAAGTACTAACATCAAACTATAATTCAAAAAGTAGCAGAGACTGGACTATCTCTGATATTGAAATACTCAATTTAAATATATAAAGAATCTCCAAAACATGTAATTGTAATTCATTACAGTGGTACTGTTCATTCCAATAATAATCCTTCCTATAAGGAGGCTGAATGTTAAATAAAACACATTAAGTTGTTGTAGTTCCCAATTAGAGAACATCAGTATTCTGCCTCTGCCTCTCCTTCAGCTCAAATTCACTAAAACATGGACTAGGCTTTCTACTGAAAGAAAATGGGAAATATGCCCACTATCCAGGTGGGTATCTCCGAGCCCTAATCAAAATCTTATCAGCTTATCCACAATTTTTAGATTTAGACTAGTAACAAATCTTGCAGTAAAGTGTTAAAAATAGATGGACTAACTAACAAGCCATCTTTTGTATTTTAAATCACAGAAATCTACACATCAAAATACTTATGGAAGCATGAGTGCTGGTGACATCATCGACTCTTACAAACTGAGTCTTCCGTAAAAGTTGCACAGATGGAAAAGGATGCCTTGAGATAAATGGAAATAAAATCCAACAGAAGATAGATTTTCTAGTATTGAGCCTCAATTTCTTATAAACAAACATATTTCAGTGACAGACACTGCTCATTATTTTGGTCCCGTCCCTTTCCCAAGATCAGTTTCATAAGCTGTTACCACTCCAATTAAAAAACAAACCCTCTTAAAATATTGTATATGGAGTTCTGGGTTCCAAAAATAAAATACATATGCAGTTTCATACTCTTGCTATGAAACATCAGTACGAACATTCATAAAGAAACCAAATTGCATTTTGTACATTGTATCTCTATTGATACAGTTCTCCATGTTGGAGAATTCGGCATTTTTAGAGAGTTCAACATGTGCAAAGTTCAATTAAATTTTGAAGAAAATTCCAGTTTCAAAAGTTACATGTAATTTTGTACCTGACAGGACAATTAAAAAAAAAAAAAAAAAAAAAAAAGCTGTACAAAGTTAGCTTCAAACCTCTTCATTCCCCCAAAAAATAGGCACTCAGTGGTTTAAGTGTGCAAATGGCTTCTTAGAAGAAATAGTGTGCAAACAGAGCCTGTTCCATTAGCTCTGCATTCTTTAGTGATTTCCTAGAGAGTATTGCCATTAAATGCTATCTACGGTATGACTTTCTAAAGAACAGAGGACATTCAGTCCACGGAGTCACAGATGTCTTTCACTTTCTCGTTGAAGTCTTCAGGTTGATCAGCGTACACATAATGACCTGCACCGAGGATAGCCTGGAGGAGAAAGGTGCAGAAGCTCATCAATATCACAAAAATGTAATAAACAAATGAATACTGGGACAAGTGAATACTGGCTTTTACACATTACCCAAGAGTTAGCATCACAGAACCTAAAAAAACCCCTCTAAACAAAAGGAATACCAAAATACTCTTTTCCTTGTTAAGAAACTTTCCTACACAGGAAAAGGAAGTAAAATTATTGCTTATTCAGCTGCTGACCTTGTTGAACAAAACCCCACCACTGAAGTGTGCACAAGTCACTGCACAACAAATTTAGTAGCCATATATACCTTGCATATCAAATTTCTGATGCATCTCGATTCTCTTCACTCTACACTCAAATAGCCTATTTCTATAATTCATTATTCTCTGTAAAAATGCTACAGAGTGAACTGTCACCAAAGTGTACAGTGAAGGTACTTGACCTGTTTTCTTTCTATTTTACAGTCAGTCCAAGACTAATCTTTATTTAAAACTACTTTCTCCTTTCCTCCTTAAAACACCCTCTCTTAAGTCTCTAACCGAATCTCCTACAAGTATAGCTATGTTATTGTGTTAAAAGCTCCCAGAAACTCAAAGTAAAAATGACTTAGGAATAAATGCATGTAACAAAACCACAGAACCTCTGTGCATTTTACCAAGCATGGCACTACCAGTCCATATCTCAGTCGGTCTCATTAGAGCCTGTGGCCTCCTATGGGATTTTGAGCGTGCCTGCAATTCTACCTCTACAATTTACCTTTTAGAATCTGTATTTGGCTTGGCAAATTTTAACCTGGAATACAGTATGATTTCCCACAGTCCTTTCTAAAAGCCCTTGATCAAAGTGGAAACAATCTCGCTGAATGGCATAAGCTTATCTCAGCAACATACACTTTTGAACAGTGACTTTCTGTTACCATTTCCTCTCTCTGGTTAAGCAGTTAAGTGATACTTTCAATCTGGATGTCAACATTTATGAAATGTATCTGTGCTCTTTGACACACTTAAAACAGCTGGATAACAATGACTTTTCCCTGAGTTCTAGCTCTAAATTCAGCTGTATCAATTTATAAAATGTTATTTGGATGACTTGTTATAGTATACTATCAACATTACGTATCGTACACTTCTGTCCAGATAGTTCCAGGCATCAGTAACATCACAGCTGGTGTGTTCAAACATTTTATCACCTCACAGCATTTTAACATATATGCATATTCAATTATCGCAGCTGACTAATGTGAAAATGTGTGAAGAATACTTTTAAATTAGTTTGTTTTAATAGAAATCAACAACAGAAAATGCAGTGTGCACATTCACATGAAGTTGTAAGTACACACATTTTAAATGACAATATCCTACCTCTAAACAAAAATGTCTTAGGTAGTAAGACAACACTAAGTCTGTTTTTTTAATGACTTAAAGAAAGATGCTCACAAGAACCTATGCACCAGGTACAAACTACCCTCTTGTCAGAGGAACAAATGCATTATATAGAAGGACGAAGAGAGTTTATGAGAACCTCCCCACTATCTTATACATATGTATAGAGGTAGTAGGACTGGTGAAGTTTGAAACACAGTGACACAGTGACCACAACACCTACTTCTATTAGCCCATTGTAGAACAGAACAAAGAATCCCCTTGCTCACAGATCTAGTTTGGCTTCTAGTGCTACAGTAAGTTTTCTTCTTAGCCTGAGGACTCAACACTTTCGTCTAGGTTTTCTCTGATGTAACACTTGTTTTCTCTCTCTCTGATACAGAAAACAGAACTTATTACCCCAGGCTCTAAATCAAAAGTGACACCATTTCCACAGCTGGTATGAAAAAACAGAGTCATAGAATAGTTTGGGTTGGAAAGGACCTTAAAGGTTACCTAGTTCCAACCCCCCTGCCATGGGCAGGGACATCTACCTCCCTACAGACCAGGTTGATCAGGGCCCCATCCAACCTGGCCACATAGATATGACACAAATCCACACAAAAACCACAAACAACTGCTTTAGAAGTCAAACTTACTATTGTCTTCACATAGGAATTTGGTCTCAGAGACTGGATAGTGCTGCCAGAATTGCCATCTATACATGAACGTGCTCCATAGACCACCGTGATAGGAATGTCTTGATCCATTTGTGAAATCCGTTGCAGCATTGGCCTTTTTGCCCATCCATAAGGAATCGTCATGTTCTTGAAAGCTGTTTCACCACTTTAAGACATTCAAAAGGGTAAAAACAATTTCAATTGCCATTGGACCTGCTTTTTATCTAAAATTAAGTATCAATGCCTTTTGGTAGCACAGAATACATAAGGTTGGGATTTTTTACCATTAGAGAAAAGTAAGTTTCCAAGGTTTACATATAATTTTCAAAAGAAAGAGACCATGTTTTTGCACGACTGAGTGGTAGCACTTAAAAGAAAGAAATGCCTTATTTTTAAAGTTTTTAAAGAAATTCTTTACACATTAGAATTCTCCCAACAATTATTTAATTAAATGCAGTGCCCAAACTCTCACAGAAGTAATACAAATTGAGAATAAATATAGAATTAGGATCCTTTTTACATTTATCAGTATCTGGAATTCAGAAAAAAGTGCAATGGTACCTTTTCCTGCAATACAATAAATGCCACAATTTAAAAAAATAGCATGCACACTGCTGCCATGGCCATTGGAGGGAGTAGCAGCCACTCAGAAAATGAACAACAGACTTCAAAATACACACTGGGAAATTCATACTCACCTGGGCGACTGCACATTGCAGTGATAGATATATTCAGCCACAGTGTTATCATCAAACATTGATGAATATTTTCGCTTGAAATCTGGTCTTAAACGTTGAACAAGGCTTAATCCTGTTAAAACAGAAAACACTATTAGAGGGGGTAAAGATATTTACTATTAGTAAATGATTTTACTATTAAAGATAATTTCTTTATCAGATTGTCTAATGCTTTTCATTAGAGCCCTCAGAACACATCCCCTTGAAACTTGTGGCTTCCAAACTGTATTTGGGTTTACCACTTGCATGTCTTAAGGAAACACAATGGAATTACACTTAACAGGAATGAGAGATAAATACTGTATAGAATTTTATCCTGCTCCCCCCGCCCACCCCAAATACATAGGGGGGATATTTGAAGAGGGTCCCTACAGCAATAGAAGAAACCTAAAATGGAGACCAGCAAAAGGGCTAAGCAGTGTCTATTTGTCACCATTTTAGTCTCACATGATACCAATACTTTCTCCTTGCTCTGGCAGCACTGGGTAGGTTAAATGTACTAAACCTTTCAGGACCAGAAGGCACTGTTGAAAAAGCTGGGGTGTTTTTCTTGCTTAAGTCTGTCTTCTCCTCTTACAGAACAGTCTGCTTCTGAAGCTAGTTCATCTAATTAGTGTGTGGTTGAAAGAACAGAAATCTGTGATGAAAAACAGGTGTAGAAATCTTAACATAAGGCACAAGTACTGGTATAAATGAAGAGACAACATTGAAAACCATTGTCCTCATGCTCCCCTAACAAGCCAGTAGAGAAGCAGGGGCCAGTAGGGGCCAGTTCAGGCGTTCTAAACTTAAGTGTCTTTTCTGAATAATTTCTCTAAGGAATAAGCCTCTTCTACATTGACCAGATGGATCTTTGGGACAAGAGCCTCACCACAAGGCTAATCTTAGTTTAAGAGTATTAGTCATCCCTAATACTGGATCTAAACTTTTCAGTTGGAAGCCATTAGCCCCTGTCCTATCACTACAGACCCTTGTAAAAAGTTGCTCTCCAGCTCTCCAGTAGGCCCCCTTTAGGTACTGGAAGGCTCCTACAAGGTGTACCCAAAGTCACCTCTTCTGAATCCCAACTCTTTCAGCTTGTCTTCATAGGAGAGGTGCTCCAGCCCTCTGATCATCTTCATGTCCCTCCTCTCAACTATCTCCAGTGGGAATGTCTCCAACATTGTAATACTGGGGCCCCAGAGCTGGATGCAATATTCCATGTGGGGTCTCATGAGAGCAGAGTGGAGGGGGAGAATCATCTCCCTCAATCTGCTGGCCATGCTGCTTTTGATGCAGCCCAGGATGTGGGTCGCAAGTACACACTGCTGGGTCATTTTGGGCTTCTCATCAACCAACCAACCTCCAGTCTTTTTCCTCAGGGCTGCTCTCAATCTATTCTCTGTTCAGAGATGGTCAGGACTGCCCTGACCCAGGTTCAGGACCTTGCACACGGCCTTGTTCAACTTCATGAGGTTGGCAGGGGCCCACCTCTCAAGTCTGTCCATGTCCCTCTGGCTGGCATCCCTCCCCTACAGCTTGTTGACCACAGAGCTGGGTGCCATCAGCAGACTTGCTAAGGGTGCACTCGATCCCACTGCCCATGTTGCTGATGAAGATGTGTAACAGCTGATGCCAACACTGATCTGTGAGGAATGGTACTCATCACTGGTCTCCATGTGGACACTGAACTGACTGAGCATGACTATTCATGGTTATGCTTCTCCTTTTCCAGACAGTAGGAACTTCATACTGTTGTTATTCTGTGCAATTATGATGATGTCACTTCTTCCCACCCAGTCCTGGGCAAAGGCCTGGTAGTATTTATGTAGACCTTGTCACAGTGATCTATGCTTTCATAACCTTGAGATTATTGAAACACGCCCTTATGCATGCTTTAAACAGATTTAGAAAACTAATACAGTGCAAGAGAAAACAATTCCCTTATGAAAGAGTGATTTAACTCCCAAAGCAATGAAGATTTTGTAAAAGCCTGGCACTTGGCTCTGTTCTATTTTCCCTACATAGAGTAAAATTGCTGGACTTCTTTTTCTGTGTGTTTGGGTTTTTTGAACACAAGTGAACACAGCTGGCTTGGAGTAAGAGTACTTGGAAGAAAGAGACTAATTCTGTGTCTTGCCCTGCTGTCAGCATAGAGGCCATGGCATGAAGTGTTCCAAATTTTAGAATTCACTTTCTGTTTTGATAAGAAGTGCTTTGTCTGTGGCTCCAATTCCAAAACATTTTTCCCCTGGGAATTTAGAGGGGAGAATGAAACAAGGATTCAAGGCACCTTGGAACAAATTTTGGAATGAAATCAGACTGTAAATAATTTTTGTAATATTTATTGAAGAAATTCTGAATTGTCTGGCTGATGTTTTCCACAGTGTCTGTGAAAATGCTGTAAGAAATTCTAACACTGAAGACACTGAGTTCCACAAAAAGGGTGTGATCGCAGTGACATTTCTGTTGTCATGAGGAATTTTCAGGCATCCAGCTCTAGAAATGGAATTCAGAAATCCAACCTAAGCACCAAACCCCCACCAAGCTGTGAGACTCTTGGGTGACTGTTCCAGTTAAGTGAGAGAAAACATGCAAATCAACTATCTGGAAACCACTCAAAGAAAAAAAAATATGTCTGGATTCTGTCTCTCCCAGTTTTAAGCATTCACCTGTGGGTCTGACTAAATATCCATGTGATATTATTGTGATATCCCAATGAACTTGGCTCACATTTGAACTCATACCTTTGAACAAGAGCAATTGGCTTTAGAGTGAGGTTCAAACAACTATGTCTGCTCATCAGCTTAAGCACATTTGCATGTGGAACGAAACCTGGGTTCAGTTCAGTGCCTTTATCAGGTTAGGTCTGACGCCTACGTGCAGCACAGTATTTAGACCTACCCTTCTCCAAGAACTGTTTCACCTGTCAAGAACTTAAGCTGGTGACAGAAAACTTTTTTATCAGTGAAGTGAGAAACATATGAAAAAAATTTTAAAGGCACTGCCCCTCCACGGTAACCTATAAGTGAGGCTAGGTTTGGGGACACCTTGCCAAGACAGAGTCTGCTTCTGCAGCATGGTTTGACTACACTTCTTGCCAAGGGAGAAAATTTCAGCTTTGAAGTTTCCCACATGGATTGATTCATGCATGCTCTTGTTATTGGATAGAACACATTGAATCAGTGTGTATCAGTCAATATCTTCCAGGTTGTTTTGTTAACCAAATTATCATTTTACATTAAAAAAAAATCAGTTTGTACAAAACATGTTGCTTGTCTGAAAAACTAAATTTGTCACACCATTGAAAACAAACAAATCAGCATATGCAGCATATTAAAATATATCTTCTATAGAAATAGATTTAGGAAACAGATGTGGTTTAAATGTAAACAAAGCCTAGAAATCTCACGAGTTTATCTTCAGACTGAATACCAAAATGATGAAGAGATGAGTTAATCTCACATGTTCATCTTCAGACTGAATACCAAAAATGATGAAGAGGTGAGTTAATTTTAACTTGTGAGGGGCCTGAAGGGTATCTTTTTCCAAGCCTCTCCAGAAGATACTTCTGTAGCACACTGAGTAACAGACAGATAACTTCTTTCTCCTCTAGAGGGAATACATCTAATGACTTAGGTTTTATTACACTTTTCTCCCCACTCTCCAGATGAACTAAAACCACAGTATTTTTGGTCAGCCCCACCTAGCCCTAGTATTAAGGTATAGAGAGTTTATGTATCATTCCATCAGTGCTTTTGAAGAAATGGAAATATGAACTGCCACCACAATGCAGCACACCAGTGAGGCCCACAAGATTTGCTAGAGTAGTAAGAAAATGGCTAATGGAAAGAACTTAGTTTCAACTTCTCTAAACTCAGGACAAAGTTTTTTTGCATTTATGAGAGACTGCCATCTAATGTTAAGGGAATTCAGAAATCCCATTTGCTCATCAAACTGAAACTAGAAGGGAAGCTAAATGGACTGTGACCAGAGGCAACCAGAAAAAAAACCTTTCACATTCACACCTCTTTGTCAGGGTTCCCCAAGAGATGTCTGCAGAATCCAACTCACTATAACTGAAGCCTGTACAGATCATACAGTGTAGCTTGCTGTAAACTATCGTACTAGTATTTCTAGTAGCAAGAGTTTGCCTTCTTTCCTAAAGAGTTCAAACTTTCTTCAACCTCTTCCACTTTCTCCTCCAACTTCTTCCTCTGTGGGTGATAAAGACTTGCAAAAAATTTTACCATAATGTGCTTTCTGCTCCATGTTTATGTTTAACCAAAATAGAAATGGTATTTAAGAGTAGCTAAAACTCACCAAAGGGTCCTGCTATTCTTAGCCCAGCTA
Source organism: Phylloscopus trochilus trochilus (assembly GCA_016584745.2). Taxonomy (NCBI): domain Eukaryota; kingdom Metazoa; phylum Chordata; class Aves; order Passeriformes; family Phylloscopidae; genus Phylloscopus; species Phylloscopus trochilus. The sequence continues at coordinate 42,113,727 of WQNJ02000546.1, forward strand.
ATGGATTAAATGGACTCAATATAGCTCCTAGTGCTTTGATCCAGATTGGAATAGGTCTTTCGTGTTCAGCATTGTCAGGCCTCTCTGGAAAACCCCATGGCTCCACTAAGATAAGATGCTTGACCCTGTTGGCATAAAAAGGTTCAGTGGTTTAAAGTACAGTAGCTTTTCTTCAACTGAGCACAATGAAAATGTGCTATCTGTTTTACAGATACAAACATACAGCCTACTTTAGTCATTTCTATCACAGAGTTTCTGATTCATCAACTGTTTCAATTTCAATTACTAATTAGAGAGTGAATTGCACCTAATCATACGTATGAACCAGAAACATGGAAGCACGTGACACAAAGAGAAACTCAGTATTTTACAGATACTCACCATCACAAACATTTGAGAGAAAGGATAGTCTTGTCTCTGTTTTTAAAAACAGCCTAATCTAAATGCTCAGTCAATATTTTTTGCAGGAGCGGTTTAATTTGACAGAAAAGAAGATAATTGCATCTGTTTCATTAAAGTGAAGTTTCTAGAAGTCTAAGATCTCTGTTCAAAGAAGAGACAAAATTTAACTGAAAAATTATCTTATCAAAGTAAAATTTGAACTGAAAAAGGCAGAGTAAAACTAGCAGTAGTCTTCTTAATTTATTGATTTTAGGTCATGAAAGAAAACATCAGAGAGGCAATTTGTAAAATTATTACTCAAAGGAATATCAGTACAGAGAGCATTGCAGGAGTCTCCAGCACACGGAACTATTGATGCCTTCATGCTGTGAGCCTCCCTCGAGCAAAATTCTAATTCATCCTGGTAGATTAGAATTGTTCCTTTCCCTTTAATTGTCCCTTTTCTGTTCAATCCCATAGTAACACCTACTCTTAACTGTCCTAGATAGTGGTAATTTCTGGAAAAAAAAAGTGACTCTTAACTATAGTTTAAGATGATTTTCCATGTCAGCTTCCTCATTCTTGTTCTCTACAACCACCTGTCAGGAGGTTGTAGCAAGGTGGGGGGTGGTCTCTTGTCCCAAGTAGCAAGCAATAGGACATGAGGGAACAGCCTCAAGAAGGTTTAGATTGGATATTAGGAAAAATTTCTTCACTGAAAGGGCTGTCATTGGAACAGGCTGTCTTGTTCAATCTGGTCTAGTGGGAGGTGTCCTGCCCAGGGGGCAGGGGGGTTGGAACTAGATGATCCTTTAGGTCCCTTCCAGCCTATACCATTTAATGACACTAAGCCTAAGGAAGTGAATGAATACCCATCTCTGGAGTATTTAGATGTGTGAATGCAGTGCTTAAGGACATAGGTTAGTGGTGGACCCAGAAATGCTGGGTTAACAGTTGGACTAGATCCTAAAAGTCTTATCTAACCTAAATCCATCTATGGTTTTTATATTTTTATCTTTAACTTTTTGCCTTTTTATCTTTACTTTTTTCCTTCACTACCTCCTTCCCTGTTAAAACCATGAGATTGTATATTAAGACAGAAGAGTTCAGAGTGCCTAAAATGATGCCAGAAGTGATCCCAAAAGTTATTTCTGGGTTATGATCAGTTGGGAAACGAAAAACCTGTGCTTGGAATGAAGGGTTGGAAAGGATTAACCTCTCAAAGATGTTTCTTGGTCGTTGGCTCAGCTATGAGTATACTCGCACCTTGCAGCAAATAGCAACAGTAAGAGAGGACAGGGTAGAATCTCACTGTACAAACCAAGCAGGAGAGCCCAGAGACACACCAGTCCAAGCAAGGAGGAGCCATTCAGGACAGCCACACATTCTGTGCACAAACTATGGCATTAAGTATAATACAGCACACAAATGAATAAAAACAGAGTAAGCTTTGTTTCATGTTTCCTTTCTTAATACTTTCATTCCTGTTTGGCATTTCTCCTTTTGGCAACCAAGCCTAAAACATAACCCAGGACAATGGGAAGTTGATCATGAGAACCATTCCAAAAGTAAATGTCCAGAAATTGCACTATTTGAAAATCATGGCCCACTTCAACTTGGCAGGATGCTAAATGGGAATCTTTTTTGGATTAGTAGCCTTGGATTTTCCATGACTCTGGTACAGTGTAGCAAATTAACGGATCATCTATGCTTGGAGAAACAGATCTACTTTCCTAACAATATGTATCCAGAATCCCTTAAGCTTCTAATGCATTGTTAGATAACCTGGCTGAAAGCTGTGCTATATTTATCACTCGATTCAACACTCTTTTAAGACCCTAACAGTCAGTTTGTTATTTTGGTGGTCTTAGTTTAATTTCAGAGAAACATTAGTAATGTGAGAGCACAAATGAAACATCCCCAAATCAATTAACCCCAACTAAAGCACAGTGAGGCATGAAAATAAAGCATCACTTTTGATGTAAGTCAGCAGTGGGCAAAACCAATATCCCATCCCACAGGGATAGGACAGTGCCATTTATAGATTGGAAAAAGAGGTAAAGAACTTATAAGTGATCCCTACAAAAACCTAATTACAGTTATCTAGAAGTCGGTTTATAACTAAAAGGATAATAGGTTTATATTCCTAAAGCAGAGGATTGCATTTCTTTATTGCAATTCTGGATTTAGAAACACACCTACTTTCACACATAATTTCTATCCACTTGCACTAACTGTTGTCCATTTAGAAAGAAAAAGACAAAGTGTTTTAGGAGAAAATGATGCATGAAATTACTTCAAACCTATCCAAGTGAAAAACAAAGAAACGGTAAAACTTGACATGAATAGAAAAGAATAAGATATGTTTAGTATAATATAGAATTTGCTATATGATGTGGAGAGTTAAGCTTATATTCAATTTTTCATAGGAGACCACTGTGTATCCCAACAAAAGCATTCTCCTTTTCTGATACAGAATTACCTCAGCTGGTAAGATCCTAGCTCAGCAGGGGATATATAACTGGTCTAATAACCAGATATATAAAAAACAAATTGCTACTTTAAGGGGAAAAAAAAAAGTATTAACTGTTGGACACAACACAGTGCAGAAAATGCTGCTGAAATACAATTAGAGAACTGCTGCAGATGGGTTGTCTTGCAAAGAAATATGAAGTGGCATACAGACAACCTAGATCAAAGAGTCACCAAAATAATTTTTACATCATTCTGCAGGCACCAGGCTGACTGCTAGTGTATAGGCATAAATTACCTAGGGGAATTATATTCAGAAGCTTCAATGTTATCCATAAGAGTGGGAAGTTTGGCAGAAACAGGCCTATTTTCCCTTCACAAAACAGTCTCTAAGACAAAGAATTTACCCATAAATATATTCACTGCTACTTCACCTTATAATATGGCAAGGGGGTACTGAGCTGAAGAGGTACAGAAAAGTATACAGTAAAGAAAATCATGTTTACCATATCTACCTATTTTATTCTCCTGGAAACAAACCATACAATTAACACTTTGGTCTTAAAATTCAGTATCATTTCTTTAAAATCATCACAGTCATCTACATAAAGATTATCCATAAAGAGCTTAATGAAATAAATGCATATTAAAATCAATAGTCAAATATAGAAAAGGAATCCCTTTTTTCCTTTATTTTCACATACCTTGATGGATATTTTAAGGAGTAAGCAGCAGCCAAGAAGCCACCTAGGTTGTGTCCAAGCAAAATCATTTTTTCTAGTCCCACCTCCTTTCTCCATTCTTCTATGGATTCCACAAACTGATTTTCTGCTTCCCGAGCATCAGTGTCAAAGTGTGGTCTACTGCTACGTCCAAATCCCAAGAGGTCGAAAGCATGAACGGTCCTGTTCTCACAGAGATCTTCAAAGTTGAGAGCCCAGAGTCCAACACCTCCTCCAAACCCATGCAGGAGAACAAGTGGAGTTTTATTTGAAAGGTCTGGAGAGAACGTCAGAGTCCATATTTTATTTCCATTAGATATATACACGTATCGTTTATTGTATATGCTTGCAATACCTGGAGAAAAAATGGGAAAAAATTACATTGCTAGACACGCCTGACAAAATATAAAGTACATTCTACTGAAACCACTGTTTTAAAGAGGAGCCCCTTTCGAAGGAGGCAGCTTCTAATCAAGTGTCTCCATAAGTAAAAAATGAAAACGTAATTTTAAACTTGTTCATTTCATCACAGTGTAAAAGACATACTGAAAAACTTCTCTTATTATATTTAATGTAAATTTTTAGAAAATCTAGTTATATCTATGAAACTTACTAAAAACCAAAGACTTACATTTTAGCATTTTGTCCTCAGCCTCTTTAAGGTGCAGCAGTGACGTGGGACACCACGCAGGAAGCCAGCTGAATAACCATCCAAATCTACAACAGCAATACAGAATAAAAATGTCTTGAGCAGCATGGTCATTTTTGGCACTGATGCTTTGAAGACATTTATTTTGCTGCTCTTCATAAGAAAGCCCACATTAAGCACACAGTGTGAAGAACATAATTTTGCAGTGGGAGGGAATTCATTTTTTCCTGACTTTTTATAAAGTGGCAACACAAATGGGCATTCTTCAAAGGGTGAGCTGTTTTTCCACCGTGTCCTTCTATCACAGCATACTGATCTGGAGACATGAGCCCTCACATCGACACAACAAGCTTGGCAGGATATGTAACAATCACTGGAGTTTCCAGCCTCCTCTCAAATTCCTTTGGAAGTCTGCCTGCACAGGCATAACCTTGCATGAACCTATCATTTCCAAAAAAGCAATAAGCTCTGCGTTCACCAGCCTAACCTGAACTGATTATTACTCTAAATTTAAAAAGTGAAACATAAGCAGGTTTATCCTAGCAAAGCAAAAACCCAGGTCCTTAATTATGAACTCAGAAACAAAGTCCCAGTGGAAAACAAGCCAGCAATTCCCTCAACAGAAGCTGCTTTTCCAGCTGTCAGTTACTATCTTGGTACTGCCAGCTTGACCATGAGAACAGGGGGAATGACTCAGCTGGCAGCATTGCCTCGCCCAGTGCTGCAAAGGATACGGCAATTTGCTACAGCTCCTCCTGGGTGCTAATTTACCCCTTGTTTTTAAGACAGAATATTATTTTTCCATCTCTCATCTGGTTTTGAAGTGGCTTAGAGTACCAGTGCAAAGCTGCCACTGCAGGACCGTTCCTCACAGGGAAGAGAATGCCAGTCCCCAAATCAGCTTTCTCTAGCACTCTTTCTGCACTGAACTGCTTTCCAGTCAGTTACAGAATTTTCAGGACTGAACGCTGACAGTATGAGTTATACAACAACTAATGCTGAAAGACTATTAGGTTACTAATGTCCCGTTCTTCAGTGTGCACAACACATCAGTAATAAATTAAAGATCAGGCCCCACAAGTTCATTATCCAAAGGATCTTCTCCACACATTCTAAGGAGCTGACCTACTACAGCTGCATAGCTACTTAAGTTTATGATATGACATGGAAGGTTTTTTGAGAATGCAGTTGCACAATGCAACTGCAAGCAGCATTGTTCAGATTCACAGAAACCTGTGAGGGGACATTAAGGAAAAAAAAGCCCCAAACCATATCTGACCAAAAAGGATTAATCATCCAATCACTCAGGCACACTGCTATTCCATATTATTTACTCCTCTACCTTGATATCTGGCTGTTCTGTAAATAACCTTCCTGACCCACCAGATCACTGGAATTGTTATAAGGAGGGACCATGGGAACTGTTATAATCATTTTAATTGAGGGGCTGGGAACAGATGGTTGTACATCCTTCCATGCCATGTGCTCATGCAATCTAAGAAATGAAGGAATTTAGCACGTTACAGGAAAATGGGCATCCAAGTGTTCTGCTTCCACATTAAACTATACATTTATTTAAAAGTAAGATTTTTAAGAAGTTAAAGCTGTGATAAGCCAAAAGTAATTTCATCTGCAAGTAACTGTGAAATCCAAGTTTAACAATAACCCTAATTGTGTCCAGTGCTATGAATTACTCTGGTAAATTATTAAACAACAGGTAGGTCACCACTCTTCTGAGTCAAGCGTTCTGGTAGTTATGTGCTCAGCTAGGCATTTTCATTCTTAACTCTTAGGTCAGAAACGAAACCAGTCACTACTTCCCCTGACCTGAAACTCTATGTACTGTTTATTCTCAGAAAAAACACTGAATCGGTGAAGAAAGTACTTTAAGGATTTTATTTATTTATTTATAGAAATGTAAAGCTGCAACACGTCAACAAGAAAACAGTGCCGGGATATGCCACAATGAAATAGAAGTGAGACCTACAGATCACAGTCCCAGAATTGTATTTCCTAGTTCTAGGGAGGTACCTGAACACTTAGGAAAATTATTTAGGAAAATATTTGGTAAATGGTAAAGTTGCGCACTCCTTCTGTTAGTTATAAGAACTGTTTACAAATACTTTGATTTTAATTCAGAAGAGGCATTGCATCCACGTGTAGTTTAACAAATACAGTCAGCAAGCTGAAGCTTTTAGAATTAAACTGTTTGCAGTTTAATAAACTGTTTGTTTATTGAACCAAAAGAGTAAGTGGCAAAGGCTTTCAGGCAAAAAAAAAAGTGAGCATTTTCTAGAAACATTAGTTTAGAAAGAAAATATTTAGTTACCTATATTCAAGACTTAATCCTCTGTTTGCCTCCTTCCAAAAATGATTTACCACATTGCTAGATATTTTCCAGACATGGATAATAAACATCTGTTTAGTCTATTTGAATAATTTTTCTGATAACTTTGGAAGGCTATAGTTGTATCATTTCTTTTGTACATCTGTGCTAAATGTGTCTTCTAAATGTATACAGGAACATCCATTGCTGACATGGTCTATCATTTTTATTTCTGTGATATAAAGCTGTAAGTGCTACAAAATGTCAAAAATGAAGCAATGGACCTTTCAAAACAGTGTGCACACCAGCAATGGAGAAGAGTTATGAAAGCAAACGAAAGATTCCGGCAGTAGTTTCACATTGTAAATGAGTTACCCACTGCCAGAACAGACCCCACACTGCTCTCATCACCCACCACTTCCCCTACACTCTGTTCCCCCCGTCTTTTTACAAAAAGTCAAGAGCAGAATCTTGTATTTTGAGGAGCCAAGAGGTTCACTGGCCTCAGCTGCTTGCTATTTCAGAAAGTGTGAAATAAATCTGGCAACTGACAGCCCAAATTTTTATAATTTTTTACCAAATGTACTTACAGGTGTTACACATCAAATTACCAAGGCACATAACCAGTGGAATTTAACCTGTCTATTTGTTTGTGGCCATGTAGTAACATAAATCAGTGTGCACATCCATGCTAAAACAATCAATAACCAGCAGTAGGGCAAAGCACTGCATAGGGTGACTCCGTGCATTTTCAGTTTGGGATTACATTTTTCACATCTGTCTGAAAATGTCTGGAGTAACAGAGGCTGGAAAAATCAGAGGCTGGCAGGTGGGATAGAGGGCTGCTGGCCTGCCAGGCATTCAAATAAGTCACTCTCTTTGCCAACAGACGTCCACACAGACTTCTACACTTCTTCTAACACATCTGGGGAAGGAGACCAGAAGGTAAGGGAAAGCCCTGGATGACACTCACTGAATGACCTTAGTGAAAGTCAAAGTGATTAGTGTGAGACTAGAAGATTAGTGGGGACCATCAGTAGCCTATGCTGATGATCAAACACAGTAATATATAATGCAAACAAAAGGGACACACGCACAAATATCTCACAAAGTGGAGCTGCAAGCACCACGTGCAGGGGCCAAGACATCAGCCAGAATTTAACACATTGGCTGGTTGGAGCAAGTATTCTGAGACCCTGGTTGCAAGCATAAGAAAGGAAAAAAAAATCTTATTATATTTTGACACTTAAGGAGTGAATGAACATTGCGTTAAGTGGAGCTCAGAATAATACTGCTTGTCCTCAGCTGCTTGAATGTTAATTTGAATCAAGAACTTGCTGTCACAGCACTGCTTGAGTTGCCTGGGGGTAACTTTCAAAAGAACTGAGAATCAAGTAGAGGCAGAGATACAGTGAGCCTGACCCACCCATTCACCTCCACTACTCAGATCAAACCAAATGAAGAATGTGGCAAATTGGTTGTACCACAGTTACCTGTCAGCTCTATTAAACCTATTAAGCTTAGTAAGAATTGATTACATGCAAGACAATTAATGGATCTGTAGCCAGTTACAAATTTGACATGCTCACAAAAAGTTTGTGAAAGCTTAGATACTGCTGAAGAATTGAAAACATGTATTGTAACAATGACGTACGTACTGAAACAGCTGAACAGTTTGCTTGATTTCTGGCTTGTAATGTGGTTTTAAAAGATGGAAGCTCTACCACATAAAAATACTCAGCAGAAGTTGCTTATAACTCTATCCAGAGATATAATGTACAGAAATGGAGCTCATACTCTCACTTTTCAAGCTCACGATTTACCTACATTAGAGTTATATGAATGCATGGCTTACAAGTTTACAAGTAGTAAACTTGAAATAATTCAGTGGAGGCATCTCCCCACATATGCTAGCATTGCAGACCTAGCTGTCATGACCTGTGGAAAGTCTGTGTGGCAGAACAGCAAGCCAAAAAACCTGGGGTTTGCAAACGGTAACCAAACCAGAGTAAATGACCACAATACCATCTGCTACATGATCACCTGTCAAAAATTTCTGACCCACCAAGACAGGACATGCAAAAACCTTTCTAAAGTGTTGAATATAAAATCAGTTTTTTATTAGGAATTTTGAAGTTAGTATGGCAATCAAATCTCCCGATACAGACTAAAAACCATGCAGCAGTGACAGGAGTGTGGAAAACAGATTTTCCTGTCACAAAGAATTATTTGGATTTAAAAATTACATCAGTAAGGAAGCCAGAGATCAGGTTATACAACAAATACACAGTAACTTGCAAAGAGGAAGGATTAGGGGAAAGTAACTGAATGCACAAGCAACAGAGCTGCACATCTGTTTGTCTTGCTCTCAGGAAACAAATGTATTTAATATTTTTAATTGAACTTTTGCAAACAATATTGCAAACTACCAAGATTTTAGCTAGGAGCAAGCTCAAAAACTTAAAAAACTGAAACACTGAGTGAACTCACTGCTCAAGCTAAACTACTTCAAGCTTTACCCTTTACCCTTAAATCTTATTAGAGTGAAGCTGATCTCTCAAAAACCCTAACCCTCTCCTCTCCTGACTCTCAGAATTTAGAAGTAAGGAAAGAAAAACAAATTAATGCAGAGAATTTGGTACTGTGTCTGCCCAGCACCAAGATGAATGGCACTGGGATTTTCAGAGTCGTTCAGCTGAGAATGCAGTTATAAGCACCCAGCAATTTGAGCTAGCTCCAAATTAAGAGACTTGCACTGTAACAGAAAAAAACAAAGATAACTATTAGAAAGTCAGCTCAGATTCTACCCTCTTGTTTATGCACGAAGTATTTTTGCAGTACTATGCTAGCAAAGGAATTCAAAATCACCAATATGTTGAAATCTAAATATAAGCGACATAAGGTTCACTAAGTTCTAAGGTCTTACATAAACTTCATCCCATAAAAACACCATGTTACTTCTCAAAACTCATTGAGCCCTTTCAGTTGTTACAGAAATAATAAGAATGGGCAAAAAAAGAGGAGTGAAAAGAAGCATTAGGTATTCATAACTGGGAAACTGGTATATGAAATTTAAGGCAAAGTGTCAATTTTAAAAATAAGACTGCTTTACTATAATGCTCTATAAACACTTTACAGTTAACACAGCATGGGTGCTTACACAAAGTAACTACAGATACCCTTTAAGATTTTCATTATCTCCTTTTTACTGGATGCTTTCTGCATTTTCCTCAGCATCAGCAGTAGTCCACACAAAGCTTAAGAGGTACATAGGATGGTTTTTTCCACCATCAACACCACCAAATTTTCAGAGCAAATTCTATATTTGGTTACTGAATTTCAAATCTATGGGTAATAACCTGAAACAATAAAAAGTAAAAGAAACACTCAAGGATGACACAACCAAATAGTATTTTCTGTGTCAAAATGTCAGAGAAAAGCAGCAGGTTTACATCTGGCTCATTTCTATCCATGACAGAATTGAGTTAAAACAAACTTTTCCTTTCCCATTTCATTAATTTAATAGCCTGCAATATGAGAATATTGGGTGCTGTTTACACGACTGACTATGGCAAGAATCAATGCCTCTTTGTTAACAGTTACCAGCAACATCACCATGGCAAAACCTCCTAATATTCAAAGAAAAATATTTTATAATCACTATATCCAAGGTCCATTTGGTGGCTGTTCTCTGTGACAGCCTTGTGAAAGTCAGGTTTAAAAGGCAGCAGATTTTAAACAAGATAATTATGGTTTAACCCAGCTACAGAAAAGCCAAAAAGTTAACCAGCAGACCTATGAACTAACAAGGTGGAAAGAGGAAACGTGAGTCAAGGTGGAGGACATCAAGCTTTTAAGTCAGAGCTGCCACTGACAGACAGTAACATATAATCATGACATCAACTCCGCATTTAACTAGGCAGGGATGTTTCTGCAACAGGACTCAGGATATGATTTCATGAGAACCTTAAGAGCATAAGCAATTTTAGAAGTCCTTGAAGTCCTTCATTCCTGTCCCTAAAGTGCAGCATGTTCTTTATTGTTTCTGTCTTCTGAGAACAGTGAATATAGTCAGAATCACTTGGGCATGCACAGTAACTGTTGTTGTGAAGGGACAAAGCTTCTGCACATACAATAGAAGTCAGATGTAGCAACCACAACAATTTGCATCAGATGTTCTTAGGACAAAACACTCCGGCAGTTGGAGACAAAAATCAGAAGAAGAAAAACATTCCATGTTTCACTTTCATTGCATGAACAGACTAAAAATCCTCAGGAAAAGACCTTGAAGTGCATACTAAAGAGGCAAGACCAAGAAGCAAGTATTAGGAATATGGTATGGGAACAAAAAATCCTCCTTGCTTTAAGAAATTTATGAAATGTTTACCATTTTCATGAGGAGACAAAAAAATGGATGAAATCATTGTCAACAGGTTAAAAAAGGATAACATTACTTCTCCCAGATGACATTATAACCCTGCCCATAAAGTTCTGTTTAGATGAGTTTTGAGCCAAGATGTTCCACGCAATTAGATGTTGTGAAACTCTTGGATACTTCAGTAACATTAAAACAGAATGTTTTGAAAACCTCTGCATAATATTTCTAGGAAGTGTAACATACATCAGCCCCATTCCAATACAAAACCCATAATAGGTTATTGCAGAATATTGCTCTACATTAGGGCAGAGGTGAAAACAATGCATTCCTCATGTATTTATTACATCTTGAACTCTGTGTTCAGAACATTCAACACCAGAATTAATAAAAAAAAATCAGAAACAAGTTTTATTACTGTTTTTGCAGACCTGTTTTTGTCAAAATTAACTACTACTTATCAAAATTAACTCAAAAATGTACCTCATGTGTGTGAATCCATAACTAATGAGATTTTCTGGCTATTTTAGAGATAGTAAAGTTTACCATGCCTATTTTAAGTCACTTGAGCAACCTGAGCATTCATGAAGTGGAGAGGACCTACAAATCTGCTCCCTCACATCTGTCCCTCCCTCAGACACAGGTACACCTTGCAGTATAATTTGCACCATTGCAGCCCCCTCCCCCCTTCTTCTGTGTCTTCCACCACTGCCTTTTCATCTCTCTTTTTTTTTTTTTTTTTTTAAAAAAATGTGTCCTTTTTTCTATGCTTTCATAATTTCTTCTACTCTCTTTCTAGCTATACCTAAAGGTGTCCATTTCAGGGCAAGTGCTTTTTCAGTATGTACCACAAGAATGAAGTTTATCCACAAAGTGTCACCCAAGCCTGCAATGCAACCTGCAATGCTCGCATTGCTTACGAAGAAGCTGTGATAGCACCCAACTCAGTTTCATATTATTTAAAAGCTAAAAAAACCCCTAAATAAAAAAACATATTAGCAACTACACACCAAGTATGGAATAACACAGAATACAGAGATAAAGAGGCAGAGGAGAAGCAAGGGGGAAGCTGCACAGCCCCACTGAAACTCCTCAACCTTGTGACAGAGACCACGGCTTAGGTACCACAGAGGTCCTGCCTCTGCCCCCTCCACAGTAAACTCACATCTGACAGAACTTGGCAATGCCACACATTTCACGTGTTTTTACAAACAACACACTGTATATTGCAGTAAGAATCTCTGAAGAAAAGCATAATTAAAACTAACGAAATGAAAATTTCTTCTTGGTGCCCCTCAGATGTAATTCAACTTTCTATTGCTTTTATTTTATTCGTACATCAACTGATGTACTCCTGCTGCCCTTGGATATTGCATGACTGGCGTAATCCTTGTCAGCCTTCTCATACCTACCATGCCAGCAGCCCACATTTCAGCCTGTTCCCAAATTCCATGAAACTGGACAAGAGCAAAGCACATATGCAACAGGCACCTCTCACTAACTCGCACCATTGCACACCCACACTCTACCCTGCTTCTCTTTCGGTAAAATTCTGTTGTATATCATGCACTATTTAGATTACAACACCAGGAGGTGATGTAATTTTCATTTTTCCATAAGGGCCCATATTAGAACACAGATACAAGACTATCTAAAGCATATAATGACTCCTCTCAGCTCCAAACATGCTATGCACAAACCCTACCTGAACACAAGGATGAATACACCCTGAGGGTTATTTCACTGCAACTCATTAGAGCAGCCTCTATAATGTGTTCCTTTATTATAGTCAGGTGACAAAGTTACCTATGTCAAAATGCAAGAACTGGTAATCAACATTTTGGACTACCTATCTCCATTTCCACTTTCTGGAAAACCTAAGAGGTGCACAACCCTATTTTCTCTACATGCTTACACCACAATCACTTTAGGTGTCAAGGAAGTGCAAGTAATTAAAGTAGTTAAGAAGTTAAATGGGTCTAAAAAGCCATCACATCAAAAGTCCCCTTATGGAAAGGTAAAGATGTCATTAAGAGGCTTTTGATGTCAGTATGACACCAAATTACTAAATGCAACCAAGGAAAAATTCTCCAACAGTCGGTTAGAGCACTAACCCACCCCATTTCTGTATTTTGTCTTTTGCCACACCCTTCCCTCCCTCATTTCAATATATGAGCAGACTTTCTCAATGGCAACAGGCGCTCTTGAATCTTCTTTTAGAGCATAAAAATCCTGCATGTTTCCCTCCTTTCCATTGCCTCCCATGGTTTTGTGTTTTCTAGTACAACACACTCAGAGCACCTTCCTTCTTTGCCATTCCTCACCATGTGTTCTTGCTGCTACTTAAAATCCTCCTTTTACCCTCTTAACCTTATTCCAGATCGACCTCATTCCCTTACACAGCTTTACTGACTCACAAATCTCTCTTCTCCACTGACCTCTCTCCTGCTGCCCAGCTTCTCATCTGGATCTTTCTGAGCCAATATAAATGCAGACACTCACCTTTCCTCCCATGCCCTCTTCTCCCTGGCTGTCAATGCAAATCATGTACAAAAAAACTATCCCAAAAGAATGTCAGAATTGCAAGTAAATACTCAGAAGTTATGAAACACAGGAATCAAAATTTCCTCAGCAAGAAATTTTAATAAACCACTACTTAAAGGAAAGAGATTTTAATAGTTTATCAGTTGGGAGAGTTGTTCAGAGTCTCCCATAGAAGTTCAGAAGAACAGTCAGAGAACCCCCGGCACAAAGACACTGTCCTTTTCAAAGAAGTAGGTCTCTAACTGGGCCTATCAGCCCCCAGCAGGCTCTAAAACAACTTTTCATATACTCAAATAGATGCAATACTGGCTAAAATTTGTGTTCTCCAACGACCCACAGTCACCAGCACTGTAGCAGCCCCACAGCTAGTTGCCCCTCTCGATTTATAGCTTCACTGTCATTTCCACTGGGGCTAAGACCCCCCCCTAACTCTACTTCGGCAGCTTCTGAAGAAGTGTCTTTGCTTGATACTTGTAAAGTGGGGTTATGAGCATCGTTCCTCTGCCACCAGAATGAGAAGATAGCCCCTGCTACATTTTGCCATCTTTCCCTCTCTCCCTTTAGTCTGCATTAGGGGAGATGAGAGATCTTGACGAACACAGACTTTCCCCCCCAAATTCATACAAGTATCAGAAACCATTAGAAATAATCCCATTAATGCCTGAAAACCTGCTCATACAAATACCTTCTGATGAGCTCACGCATGTAACACAAAAGACATTAAGTACTGAAGCTGTGACTGACAAAACCCTGCCAGCCAAGAAGACAAAATCAGAAGAGGAAGGAAATGACCTTTTTCTGCATCTGCTTTCCCCACTGCACTTACGTGTCACTCAGTTTTTAAAAATGCAAGTTGTAGCTACCAAACTTGTGTTCAATCACCTGAATCATAGGAAAGAAGAAAAGTAAGCAGGACTCTGCTTTCAGCAGCCTACCACTAAGGTTGCTTTAAAACCTAGATCATGTAACCAGCAAAAAATTCAGGCAAAAATTCTGAGTTGAGAGTGTTCCTTCAGGCTGTAACACTGTGAACCATCCTACTAAGGAGAAGACACAGGCTTTATCAAGCCTAATAAACTATTCATCTTTTACTAATCAAACAGCTCACTTAAAAATTAACAAATACAAACAAGATTGAAGGATAACATAAAAATAACTGTGAACACTGGTGTTAAGACTGTATGTCTTTACCTTTACTCCAAGCCACTATCTTGTAAGACTAAAGGCCACTTACAAGCAATTTGATATGGGCTTGTAAGTGCAGATCCCTTAAAGTTTTGTTTTAAAGAAAACTACTCCACATATTGCAGAGGGTAATTTTCTGCATGTATACACACATTTATTAGCTGTTCTTCCTCATTACATTACGAGCCATAAGCAGTCCTCCTGCATCCAGAGTGAATAAGTGAATTCAATACTGGCAAAAGGCTCACACTAGGCTCACAGGTAGAAGTCTCCACCTAAAACTTACACAGTGGAGGTCCAAGGCCATAAACAGGTTTGGAAATCACTAACAGGTGACATGTTAACCAAGCAAGCACTGTCATTGTGACTACTAAAACATTTGTTTAGTTAATCTTTTAATTCAAACTTAGGACAGGGCCACGAATATTTTTCAGCTGAGACCTTCCAGAGAGTAACTGAACCACTGTTATTCTATTTTCACCATGCTTTGCACAGTTACCAAACTGCAACAGAGCACGTATGTTGCATAACAAGTTGAGTCACACTATTGTTTTCAAAGCAGATAAACTTTGAGTTTATTCTTTGTGTATACCTGTCACTAGTAATTTAATTTGGGGGCTTGATGATAGTTAGGAATACAATAGTAACTTCCTATCACTGCCACGGCATTCTAAATGAAAAATTATTTAACATATTTCTCTTGTTTATAAATTTACCCTGGGTATTGAGTTTTGCTCAATTTGTTCAAAAGATGACCAAATGCTAATTTTAATTATTGCTAGAAACTAAGCAATAAAAGCACTAACATTTCAATGCAAATGCACTTTCTGAACTCATGGAAAAGGATGATGAGATTTTGTTCTTAGAAGTCTTTAGTGAACTGGGAGGCTTACTCTGAAAAATACCACATCAACATCTAATTGTTCAGAAGTTCTGAAAATCAACATCCCTTAAAAGCCATCCAGCTGTGTAAACCACATGAGAAACTTGCAACAATCCTCTCGAAAATTCAGCCTAACCCTATGTGCAGATCAACCAGTGTTACGATCCTGCAATCCTGAAAGGCAACTCGAGTTGAGGGTGCTTGGCACGGTCTCAGCAGCACTCAGCACTCTGTGTGATCAAACCAGACAGCTAATGCAGTTCAGGCTAATGCGCCGAATGAACACACAAACAAAACAGGCTGAGGCAGAGCTATTTTAAGACTTGTACTTAGAAAACCTGTAAACCAGCAACAAGAAGCTTTACAAACTACTTGTATTTAAGACTGTGAAGAGGTCAGAAAGAACACTGAACCAAGAAGGGTTTCACTTGAAGTTTCAAGTGAGTTGCAGGAGGCAGAGGTTGTGTGGAGGGGAAGAATCTGGAAAGCTATTTTCAGTTTGAGGAAGGGAGGGGAGCGCAGTTAGAGTACACAAAACTGCATAGCGCTTAGGAAGAGAAGCTTTTGGAGTTTGCATTTAAAATGAGAATGCTGTGTATATATGGTGATGATAGCATAACAGGGAATTTGGAAAAGATGGATAGTCCAGATCTGGTCAGATTGAGCTGGCAGAGCAGGAAAATATGTAAGATGAAATACTAAAATCCCAAGCTGGAAAATGGACTAAAAAGAGAACAAGATTTTGGAAGATAACAGAACACATAACACGAAAACACGCAAATAGCAATATCCTTAACTAAAAAGTCATGAATGCATGGCATGATTTTCATGCAAATAGCTGAAGAATTTTAAGTCTGATTTCTCAACGTAACACAAGACTTAGTTATGCAAGAAGGGAGATGTAGAAGACAAGGACTGAGTTTTCAAGGTCTAGGCAATCAGCAATGGGATATGCCACCTGATATTTAAAGCACAGAGAAAGAGGAAAAAATCATGTAAACAATGCATACAAGGCATACAATGCATACATATTTACACATCTGACAGAAGGAATAAAGCACATGTATGACTAAACCAGAACTAGATATATTCTGATACAGCACTGTTTGGACTAGAACCATAAAATATGATGGAACATACTTCGAGATAAGTGCCCAGCAGATATATTAAGTACATTTGCTAAACAAACTCAGAGATAAGATGACTGCATTATTCTACAGGGGCAGACAACATACTTGGGAGCAATGGAAAGGTATAAAAATGGGTCTGCAATGGAAGCTTAAGTGTAACAAGAAATAAAGCACACCCTAAGAAGGCATATTTGAGTAAAGAAGATTTGAAGAACAGACCATTGATTAGTAACTTGTATACAACCATTTGAATGTACACACGCAAAAGATATAGCATGGAACTACGTCATTTCAGGCAGAAGAACGATTATTACCTATAATAAAGTCATGTATCAAGGGTGTAAGTGGTTACAAGTAAGTATCAGAGATATATATGAAGAAGAGGGGCAGGTAACTTATGCCATAGGAGTTATTTCAGTAGATGTGAACGACTTAGGACAGCGAAAGGAAAGAAAAAGTTAGCAGGGATAGCATACAGTCCTGGAAAAGTTACAGCAACAGTGTATACTTGTAATTTAATGACAAGGAGAGGCTGACAAGTGTACCGTCTGCTCTACATCAAACGTACAGAATAAAGATGGGGTATCTGCATGCAAAGATAAAGCCGCAGAGGCACACAGGAGCGTGGGGCAGCACTGTACACAGCCGTGTGACCTCCGGGGCGCAAAAGGAAGGGTGGATGACAGTCGGAGCGCGTACATACGCCAAAGCAAAGCGGCAGAAAACGCGCAGGGACACGCCTGCAGGCAGGTTTGCAATGACAACAGCTGGCCAGCCACGGCGGAGCTCCAGTGCAGAAGGCGAAGCAGAGGGGACACGGGGCTCGCAGGGAGCCGGTGGCAAACCCTGCCGGGAGCCTGCCCGTGCCAGAAGGCGGGAAGCCATGGCAGCAGAGCGGGCTGTGCGGCAGGAAAACATGGCAGGCGGTGTGCCCGCACGCCGGGGAGCGCCCGAGCGGCGATGCCGGAGCACGGCAGGGCCGGAGCGGAGCGCGGTGCCCGGCGGGCGCTCGGGGAGGCGGAAGCCCACCCAGCCCCCGGCACGGCGGCCGGCCCGCAGCCCGTAGGCGCCGCAGGCAGACGGGCCGGCGGCGGGAGGAGGCGGGCGAGCAGCACCCGTGGCGGCACGGCGCGGCCCGGGCACCACGAAAGGTTTCCTGCCGCCGTCCAGAACACCCGCGGAGAGGACGGGGGTCACCCCGCGGCCGCTCCACTCACCCTTCGCTGGGAGCCTCCTCCTCGGCCATGGCGGCGGCGCGGTGGTCGGGAGCTGACAGCGGCGGAGGGGCGGCGGTGGCGGTGGCCGGCAGCGCAGCAAGGGACAGCGCGACGGCGGCTGCACCGGCCATCACGGGCTCCTCCCTCTCTTACTCCCTCCCTCCTGCCCGCCTGCCGCCTGCGTCACGCCCGCGGGGCCTCCCACACGCCAGAGCGCTGCTGCGCGGGGCCCGGCAGCGCTGCGCTGTCCCGGGGCGTGCGTGGGCGTCCGGCGGTCGGCGAGCACGGTCCCCCACGGAGGGGAGCGGGTTCCGGGGGCTCCCCAGCCGCCAGCCAGCGGCATGGCTGGAGCAGGGCTCCCCTTGGTGGGCTCCTGATCCCGGGATGGCGGCACAGATGACGCCCGTGCTGAAGGGCCTCGGCTTCCCGGGCGGGCAGAGGCGCGTCCCTGCCCCGTGAGTGTGGGGCGCACGGTGCCTGTGTGTGCATTCTGTGCTGTGCGCAGTTCCCGTGCAGACACAACCGTGTACACACCGTACACACTGGGTATACCGTGCATATCTACGGAGGGGCTGCGTTCCCCGCTGTTTTCCCATCGAGTGGGGCACAGGGGGCACACCACAGCGGGCAGTGGCTTTGGAGAGGTGGCGAAGCCCCCGTGCCAGCACACAGCTGACAAGTAAAGCAGGAGAGGGAGCAGGACCCCAACTAAAGCGTCAGCTCCTCCACAGATGTATCTTGGGCCAACTCGCTCAGCAAGGCCTGCAAAGAGTAGCCAGCAGTAGGTGCTCCAGGTTGTAATGTTTGTTTTTACGTATAAGAAGCAAATTAGGAGTTCTGGATGTAAATTTAAGTATTATCTGTGCCTAGGAGGATTCCGAGAATTCCTATTGCGATTGTCATTTTCAAGTGTTTTGAAAGACTTAAGTGCAGCCATGCCTGTGGGGAGGAGAATGCTGGGATGTGCTTGTTTTAGGCAGCATTTGGCCTCATAATACTGGTTGTGGTACTGTTCAGCTGCATAAGAACTGCCTTTGTATTGAGCAATCAACAAACCCTACCTGAAACAAAGCAGCAAAGTGCAGCAAGCGGAAGGAGCGGCAAGAAGATTTTAAATCTTGTGTTTCTTCAGAATTTTGTTACTGAGCTCTAAAGCTGTTTTTAGAAAAACAGATGGAATGATAATTACTGTTTCTTTTGGTTTCTAAAGTCCTTTGATAAATGGTGTAAGGTAAATTTGGTAATAGCTGAAATAATAATTCTCAGCTAAAACCATTCTGCAATTTAACAACAGCAATTGTTGAGATTACACAATCTCAGCTAAAGTTTGTTTGGCTGTGTCACAATGGTTTGGCAACCTAATATTTTTCTCCTGAGAGTGTATTTATTTTTATTATTGCTCTGAAAGATTTTATTTATGAGAAAAGTGACTATCAGTGTGTGTAGAAGTATATGATCGCTCCAAAGGTTTGCAAAGATGGTTGCTAGAATTTGCAAACAGCCTGAAACAATAGCTCTGAATGCTGTGATTTTATTTCTTTCTAATTTTAATGGAATAGTAAGTTTAAAACCTCATAAATGAGATTTGCATCCTACTCATGAAATGTGCAAGTGTTCAGACACAATTATGTCTGTGATTTTAATTCAGTGGTACTCACCCAAACAGTAATTGGTTACACTTGTTTAAGAGTATAATTGTACAAGCAGCCCACTCCCACTTAGCAGTCCTTCCTTCTCTTACTGAGGAATTACTCAGTTTCTTCAGAGATGATTTGATTATGTGGATAAATCAGCTGTATTTCTGTGCATGAAGAAATAACTGCAATAATGCTAGTAGAAGAAAGAGAGTTGTGCATAAGCTGGCTAATGGAGTGTTAATGAATGAAGGACAGCTGTATTATAATGAGAAGCAAATAGTTCAGATGAATTTTTCCATTTCTGTATTTCAGAAAAATTTCTGGACACTAAAAATGTGTCCACAGCACAGTCCAAGCTGCTGTGTTTTCTGCTTTGATGTTTAGTGGGGCTTTTATCTGGCCCTCATTGTTGAATTACTTTAGTACCATTATATTTAATAAGTGGTATGTTACTCATGATTAAGCTGCTTCTCCAAACTACATCAGTTGCAGTTTGCAGCTTGCTAAAATCAGTCTGAGCAACAAACTGCAGAGGGGGTTGACTTGGCCAAGTATTACGGACTAAGACTGTTTAAACATGTTCATATGAAAGTAAGGTCATCTATTATGTCTGCTCTTATTTTGACATTTTGTGGGGCCTTAAGATAGCAGGGAGAAAGCAGAATAAAACAGATTGGTTTCTGCAAATGAACCTGTTTGTGATGGCAAGAGGACCTTGGAGCTGTTGTAGAATGCCTCTGGGATCTCCTGTCCATGCACTGCTGTTGCTGGAGGTCTGACTTCCTCTGTTGTGCTCCTTCAGGAGAGAAGGCTGCTTGTCAGCTGCCTCAGGGACTGGAGGTGTAGGAGTTGGAGTCAGCTGTGGCTAAGCCTGAGCGGAAGCCCAAATACCACTGGAAGACTGAAGATGTAAATGAGGAACTCTGCCCAGAGTCCTGTTGTCTGTGTTTCTCTGGGGAGGGCTCTTTGTGTTACTGAGGTGTGGCAGGAGTCCTGAGATTAACTGAGCTTCTTCTGCCTGGTTCTGGACCTCACTACTATGGCAGCAGGATGTTTCAGCTTTGGCTAAGTCATTGAAGAAACAACAAGTCGTAATTGTGTCAGGTTTCAGTGGAGTCTGGAGACCCAAAATGTAGGCTCTTTTGGACCCCAGTTGTCTACAGGGCCACAGCAGCCCTAGGCAGCTTGTTCAATTTCTGATCTGCCATACTGCTTTGTGGACTCTGTCTCAGTGCTCCCCTCCAGCCTGGAGCGGCAGCTTGAGACCAGTGGCGACATGCTTGCAGTGTTCCTAGTGTGTCCTGTTTCCTAGACATACGTGGGCGTAGGCAGTGTTTTAAATGAGTGTAGGTTGACCAAGAATTGTTCAAATACTTAGAGATCCTCCTTCACATTCACTTTGCCAACATCTTCCAACTGACATGTCTGCCTATGGCGAGCATAAGAAGGCAATTTCTACAGATTCCCAAACTCCTGGAAGCTGCGAGGGATGTTGGTGACATGGGAGACCCTCCTTAAAGCAGGGCTAGTGCTTCGCTATGCTCCTTGTGCCCAAGACTGCATGGGCAGTCTGAGCAGTCTGTCTCAGCCTCTTGTCCTTTCACAGCAAGGATGTGCCTTGCTGTGCAAGAGGGTGAGCTTTCTTGTGCCCTTTCCAGGACTCATGTCTGTGAACTGGGAAATCAATGACATGCTGGCCACGACTTTAAGGGGACAGTCCTGGAGTGAATGTTTGGGGGCAAACCAGAATCTCTGAATTTTGGCACTTGAACAAAAGAGGTGTAGTTGAAGAGAATTGTGAGAAACGTTTTGCTGGTTACTTCACCATGATCATGTGATAGGAGTAAAGAACAGAGCAGTCCTGACTGAGCTGCTGTTCACACTGTCTCAGAGCGGGTTTGCATTCATAGCCTTTTCTGCCCTATAGGCAACATTTTGGAAACATGCCCATGGCAGTTGCAATAAAAAGTTGAGTAACTGTGTGCAAGAGTCAGCTGCGAGAAGGCCGGGAGAAGTTTAAGTGTTCAAGGAGCGAGTTAACTGCAAAGAGGGGTGCTTAGATACATATTTATTAATATATCAGTATATTCAGCAGCTGAGGCTGTGACAGACTGTGTTGCTAGGTGGCACTTCCATCTTGTCATGCTTAGCTATTCCAGAGTTCATGACTCACACGTGACTAACCTAAAATTCTCTCCTAGACACAGGAGTGGCTGGGGAGAGACAAGGTCTCATGTTTCCAGTTGGGTGAAAGGGTGCTCCCACCAAGGGTGCTGTGACTGTGTCTGTCTGGGTCATACATGGCCCCTGTGAAGAACCCATGACGATGAGACATTTGCTGCATGAGACAGGGCGTGTAATTTAAGCAGCGTCCCACAACCTTCTTGTGCCACAACCTTCTTGTTTCCTCTCTCTCACCTGTGAATGTGAATACCTACATGAACACAAGGCTGGAGATAATTGATCCTTCCAGATTTTCTTGAGAAGTCTGCACAGAGCAATAAGGCTATTCTGGTTTTGATTACAGCCAGAAAGAAGTAGCTGAAAAGGTCAGGGTAAGCATTAGTTGAGACTGTACATGACATGGCAGAGTGATGAGAGATCAGTGATCTGCAGGGTCAGAAAAGGAGTATGATCAACATGAACCCCATAGGAGTCAGGAAGGCAGTTTTCAATGAACTTGGAGTTAAGAAACCAGCTTGGCTAAATCACTCAAACTGGAGAGACAAACCAACAGGAAAGGAGAAAGTAAGTTAGCTTTTATATTTGTTGCTAGGGCTGAGACTGAAAGTACAACTGAAGCATGTGAGAACAAAATCAGAAAGACAAGCGTGAGATAAAACTCAACTAGTGAGCAAAATAAACCCCCCACATCACTCCAGAAGCTGATTAATTGTGTGGAATAGAAAATGTACTCTAATTGTAAAGTGAGAAAACTAAATGGTGTCAGAAATGCAGAACCTTCTAGATTTCACTAAGGTAGTAAAATGAGGAAACTAATGCACTAGCGAGGTGCATTTTTCAGTAAAGAAAATGGTAGAATGTTGAAGCCATGTATTTTCAAATTGACCTGAATTCTATCTTTAACT
Source organism: Phylloscopus trochilus trochilus (assembly GCA_016584745.2). Lineage (NCBI taxonomy): Eukaryota > Metazoa > Chordata > Aves > Passeriformes > Phylloscopidae > Phylloscopus > Phylloscopus trochilus. The sequence continues at coordinate 42,136,337 of WQNJ02000546.1, forward strand.
ATGTCCTAGAGTATTTAAAGTCTCACTAACAGAATCCCAGTGTCAGTAATCAGCATATTCGAAAAGTTACGGATTCTAGGTAGGATAGAGGAAAGCTGTTAACTGATAAGCCTGGTGGAGAGAGGAAGGAGGAAAAAAGGTATGACACTATTAAGCAAATTAATTTTTCTAGAAAAATAGTGAAAAATATATTTGTACATTTCTGAAAAATAACATAGAGATGAGTAACTGGCAGCAAGAACTCACATCTCAAAAATCTGATTGCCCTTACAACCACACGACATACCTTATGGATAGAGAAGAGCTCTAGATTGAGTATGTCTTGATTTTTCAGGGAACTTTTTATCTGCTTCCCATATGGAAATTAGTGATGTGTGTTCCATGTTGATCTGCAGCTAGGTGCGTGCAACACTTGTTGGAAAACCAGAGTTACAGAGTGGTTTCCTATCAAAATGGAAATGTGTATCAAGTTGGATTTGCACAGATTCAGAATCTTGTGACATGGATGCATGCTTATAAAAGGGAAAATACTTAACAAATTCACATGTGTATCAGGCTGGGAGGGAGGTAGGTATGCTGGAGGGCAGGGACAAAATAAAAAATTATCTTCGGTTAGAAATCTGAAAAAAAAAGGAAAGTTATTCAGCCAAAATAGATGCAGCCCTAGGCAGGAATAATCAGCTGGTAGGGCAAACTGATTAGGTAGAAATTCTGTACAGTAGGAACTCAGGCTTTGAGTGGTCACAGACTGGGTGTGAGTCAACCATGGCTTGTTATTGCAAAAAAAGGATAAGTGTTCTGCTAGGATGTACTATAAGGATTAGAGTTTGCAAGACCTGGCAAAGAATCTGCTTTGCTTAACAGTTGTAAAGCTAGTTTTGCATGTTGCACGTGAAAAATTATGTGGACCACCTAAAGAGCAACCAGAATGTCAAGGGACCTAGAGGAAATAGTGAATTATTTCAGATTGGTTAATTAGGGAAGAGTAAGAGTAGGAGAACGACAACAGTCTGCAAGTATACGAGAAGTTACTGATGAGATGGGAATAACTTCTATGTCCACCAGGAGCAGAAATTGCAACCAGGATATTTTAGGTTAAACCTTAGGAAAACTGCTTTTGAAGGGTAGAATACTGGAAAAAAGTTGCCAATGGTATGATCATAGTTTGTTATTGTCACTTCAAGAACAGGCTGTGTGTATCTCCTTCATAATAAGAAATTTAGTAGGTATAGTGAGGCTGTTAGTATGACCCTTCAGCCCTCTGTTTTGATCGTTTTCAATGTCATAGAATCACAAAAGGGTTAGGGTTGGAAGGGAGCTTTAAAGGTTATCTAGTCCAATCCCACTGCAGTGAGCAGGGACAACTTTCATTAAGTTACTCAAAGCCCTATCAAGCTGAACTTGAGCACCCCTAGAGATGGGACATCCTCAGTTTCTCTGGGCAACCTGTTACAGTATCTCACTACTCTCATCATAAGAAAGTTCTTTCTTTTATCAAGTATAAATCTTCCATTTTAAAGTTTGAAAATGTTTCCCTTTTTCCTATCACTACATGTTTTGGTAAAAAGTGGATCCTGTCCACCAGTACACCCATTGTCCTGTTTTATGGCCTGGAGCTCATGCCACTCCATTTGATACTAGTGGAAGGTTTCAAACCAAAAAATCCTCCTCACAATCCTGCTCCTAGTTAAATTAATTTACCTATGAAACACAGTGCAACTTCTCTGGTGTAATCTTGATCTCATCTTCGCCCTGCTGGTTGTAAATAAAAACTTGTGCAATCTTTTGGATTCTTCTTTGTAAGTAAAACCACATCTCTTTTTTTTTTTTTTTTTAATTTTTTTTAATCTATCCCTAAAGCATATGTTGTAATACTCAACTGGTCAACAATCTCCAAACATGTGCCATGAGTAAATACAGGAAGCCTCCTATGGGTATTGTACTTGGTATCTGGTAAACTCTGAACCTGAGAATTTCCAGTCATTTCTCTTGTGAAATAAGTTCTTATTGTAGGCTTTTTTGTTAAAAATATTATTTTGATACCTCTGTACTTGAAATACAATAAATGTTTTCAACCAGATTAATCAAAATAGTTCAGGGTTTTTTCATCCCTGTTAGGTCCCAGTTATTTATATACACAACATGAGTAAAGAATAATTACCTTTACTAATAAAATCTTCTGCTTTGTGTGTGTGAAGAGAACACTGAAAGCAATATTTAAAATCAGTCAACATGTTCTAATAGTTGTTTCTTCCTTTGAGAGAAAATGTCCCTTTTTTATTGTTCTCTTTTGATAATAAAGTATTAGAGCTCAATAAGGCCAAAAAAGAAATTACTGTTATTTGTACTCAATCTAGCTCATAGGAAATGTCAATAGTAAGTAGTAGTAGAGTGGAAAATACTTTTCTCCTTGGAGTTTGGCCTTTTCAACATAAAGATCACTTTTTTAAGGCAATGTCAAGATGAGTAACTGCTTAAGCTCAGTTTAAAGTATTTTTCCCCCCCTACTCTGTAGCTGACCAGAATCAGCCTTATGAGTAGTTTGGTGGGTTTTTTTGTTGGTTTTGTTTTGTTTTGATTTGGAAATGCTGTGACAGAAAACCCAGTTATGTCTATGGTGCACTGTTTTAATTTACAAAAAATGTTCACAAAGTCCTATTTCCCTGGAAAGAGAAAGAATCAAACTACATGAAGCATAATGTCTGCTTACAGTTTGTTCTTTCAGCTTTCTCTTGGAGGCAAGTAACTGCTGCTTCTCTTGCTCTCCATGGCTTTTCTTCTGTTTGTTTACTGGGTGCTGATGACAGACAGATATGCACTGTCATTCCTAAATATACTCAACCTTTGCATTCACATTCAAACCGCAGTGCTACCCTTTATACCACATTATCTTAGTTCCCACTCCAGAACTGCCATGTTTCTCTGGGTTTCAGCCAGTATTTTTTGCTATGTCAGTTACTGATAAATAAAGGCAAATTTAGCATCATTATATAATCCTGTTCTGCCCACTATTTTCAGCAGAGCCCACAGAGTAAAGTCAGTGGCTACTCCCAGAAACAGGGAGTCTACAGGATGAATTTATATTAGACATGAAATATGTATTTCTGTAATCATAATATTCCAGTTGCTGCAGTATATAGCAGCATATATGCTGCATTTGTTTGTTGTTTTTTTAACCTTCTGAATGAAAATATGCTATCACTTCTGAGAGAAGTGTACTCTCTCCCACTGGTATTTCCCACAGCCCTCAGGAGAGGGCTGTCTTTGAAACTGCTGCTTCCCACAGGAGCAGAATGGTGCTGAACTATTGCTGTGGGAAGCAAGCACCCCCAGAGCACAGCTTCTGCTGAGCCTTGAGCTAAGTAGGAGGAAGGGACAACTGGCTTCGCTGCTTACGAGTCAGCCCTTTCCTTTCCTGGATGCTGTCAACTTCTGTGTTCTTCTTGAGGTCCTAATTTAGCTGTCCTGCAGCTACAATGACAACTGCATGATCTACCTTTGTGTTGGGCAGGGAGTGCCCATGGAATTCAGACCTTATCCAAAGGTGAGAAAACCTGCAGTTTAACAGTGGAAGAAAAGCTCTTGTGAGTGGCAAAGCTGGTGCATCTGAAGTGGCAGAAACTCCCCTATTAGAAAAAATGTCATCCATGAGTGCTCAAGGATTTAACAAGACAGTCTCTGAAATGGAGTAAAAATCTTTCAGGGAGGAAGAGAGTACCATTTTTTTTGTAACAAGTCGTGGAACAGAGTGATTCTTTCAGCATTACCACATCTGTGGCTCAAGACAAGTAGCTGTCACACCTCCAGGTAAGCTCCTTGGTGAGCAAGTTCTTCAGCTGAACCGACTAGGCTCAGATGGGATGCCAACAGCAGCTGTGGTCACACCTTTTCATTAAGTCATGTGTGTGATTCTGTGTAATGGAGGAGAGCTCTGTCACCGACCTAATTACAATGAAAAGCAAATTGTAGTGGCTGCCTGCAAGACCCCGCGATGTCAGTAAAAGTTTTTCCATTGTGCTTGTGTACCAGCTTAACATGTCACGACTTCAGTCTGCTTGTGCAGAGATCCAATGAACTAGAGCTCTTACCAAGCTTGTGGGGTAAAACTGACCAAAAATAAAATACTTTACCAAAATCTGCTCTGAGTTATTTCATGTTTCATACAAATTTAACTCAGCTATCATGGGATTTCTTTTCAGTAGCACAGTTGCCATCGAGTGCACATCTTTTGTCTCATGTGTCTCCCAGCTTCAGAAATCTCTTAATTTCTTTTGTTTTCCTTTAACATTATTTCACTAAAGCTTCTTTATCTTTTCTGCTGAATATACATTTGATTACTAAATTTAGTGTTTCTCTTCACATGGCCTATTTCTTTTGAGTCTTAGTGTTGTTGCTTAGATACGCTTTTCTACATGAGACACTTGGTTTCATCTTGCTTTTTTTCTGTGCTTTGGGCAATACAAATGGATTGTTATTGAGTATTTTTTTTTTTGGTTTTTAAATGTAGTAGTTGGTTTGCCTGGCACCTTGGTTTCAGCAGAACTTTAGTCTTTGACTGCAGATCTGTGGGTTTAGGTATAGTATACCCTGTGTAACATTGAACAGCTTACTATTGCATTTCTTTAGAGTCAGTTACAAATATGGCACAATTATGCCAAGTAAAGGCCAATATGACTGTGTAACTTATGAGAATACTAGTATTTAGAGAGAGATTCAATTTCATTTTTGTAGTGCTGTGGCTGCAAGTTATTTTCTGGAACACCTTACATGAATTCTTCTGTTTTAGTCATGGGATAGGGAAAATAAGTATACAGAAGGAATAAATCGAGTATTTTAATTGGGACTGAAGTATTCTTACTCCTGTATGGGTTTGGCTTATACCATTTTGAAAAAAGCATAGTAGCCTAGGACAAGAAGTTAAAGGAAGGGTGGCAGAGGCTTTCATAGTTAAAGAATAACTACCAGGTTATTCTCTCATGTGTGGAGAAGTTAAATAGTTTAGAATTGTTGGCCTAGAAGAGTGATGATGGAAAGCAGTACAAGAAAAATCTTTAAAGCAATGGATGGTGTGGAAAGGTAAACAAGAAGCAAGCATTCACAAAATCTCACAATACAAGAACTAGAAGCATCCTGTGAATCATGGTATAGATGAAAAAAATCGTCGGGAAGTACTTTTTCATGTGACAGAAATAGTGGAATGTGGTGCTGTTGAAGACTGAGGAGACAGAACTATAGGTAAAGGAGTAGGCAATGGGAGGTGTCTCTTGATTGGCATTGAGGATAATGGCCAGAGACAAACTGCATCTCAATCCTTTGGTCACTGATTGCTGGAAGACTAAGAAAACAACAAGAAAGTTCAGAGCATGTTGCTAGATTTTTGTATGGCTTGTGTTCTGATTAATATAATGTATAAACATATATAATGTATGGCCTATGCTGCTGCATCTAGACTACTACTTGTAACTATGCTCATTGGATTAAACATAGCACACATTTACCTCCGTGTGCTATCTTGATTTTGTTGTGTAGGGTGTTTGGTCATGTAGAGCAATTCCGAGAAGAAAGGGAAAGCTTTTAAAGATTACTCTTGTCAAAATGTTCCATGTGCTTACTGGTGTGTGGCTAAGTAATCATACTGATGTGAGTTTATTTAATACTGTGTATTTTCTTTGTAGGCACACCCCAAGTTTCATTATGGTTTGTACTGCTGGAGAAATAATACAAAGATGTATGTATCAAGGTGTTTCTGTAGGCTGTGCAGAAGAAAAAATAATGCTTATGCTTGCTAATCAAAATGAGAAAAATATATGCTGTCATGTCCTTGACGGGTAACTTCTTGTGTAGAGAACTGTTGGCTTTTGAGGCTGACGCAGAACACGTCATCTCTTGAGAAGACACATAAAATGCCCACTGACCTAGAGAAGCAAAAACCTAAATAAGCTGCTTAAACGTATCTGTCTAGTACCATTTTTGCTGCTGTGTGATGTATCTCTCCCATATTCCCATTGCTGCTTCAGAACATTGCAGGTCTGTCTTCAGTCCTGTGGTGTCCCTATGAGCCCTCTGCAGGTATCTTTGATACCCAAGGGTGTGTCAAGTGGCACTAGATCATGCAGATAATCTCTGTGAGTGGCAGCTGAAAGGTCGCCTGGGGAGCTTCGGCTGACACTCCTTCAGGTAACAGGAGTGTGGAGGAACCTACCTGGGGAACCAATTCCTCACCTAGAGGTGTCAGAGCATTGATGTGCAGCCCCGAAAATATAAACATTTATACTTCAGTTACATGGGCTGAACTTAGTGGAGTCAAGACAAATAAATCACATTAAAAAATCATGTATGTGTGAGTTATGTAAGAATGGACTCCCCACTGTATAGAGTACAGTACTGGATACATTACTTGGATTCAATTTTTATTTGATTTGGTATCTAGTATGGAAGAAGTAAAAGTAAAGGTCAGTTAAAGGTGAAGGTATTTTTTCCTCTGGTATTTTAAGGAACTATAATTTTTTACAATTTTCCTCCTTATTCAAATATGTTCAAATGATGTTGAATTTGTCCTATACCAAACGTGCATTTAAAATAACAAATAAATGTATATGGGTTTTGAAATTAAAAAAACCCCAATTTGGTGAAGTACCTTTATTACCCTCTGTATGCCTCAGAAAATTGAATGATGTCACAGTGAATAAAACAATAATTAAATGTAATCATCCCATGACAAACAAAAAAATTAATAAAACAAAAATTGTGGATCTGCATAACATAATCAAGAAAGATAGTATGTATAAAGTAAGCTGCAAAATGTCCATAGAAATAATTTAAATTATATTGTGCAAATACTATTACATCTTACTATAAGAGCTCTGTATTTTAAAAATCAATGTTAACATTTTTGGGAAACTTAAGCATATTTTTTTCTCATATTTATCATACAACATTACTTTTGTCATACAACAAAGTCCCGTGAGTATATTGAGATCTCCTGAAAGACTATTTAACTAAATGGGGCACAGATACTGTCCATTGAAGGCGAAACACCTTTCAGCTTTAAATTTAAGGTCCTCCTTTAAAAAGTCAGGGAGGGATGTATATTTGATCACTTTGCTAACAATCAAGGAAAAAACCCAGTGTATCTGGTAACTCAGTATTGCTTTCTAAAAGGTGCCTAAGCAAAGGATATGCAAAATCCAAGTATATTCACAACATGTCTTTCTTCTGGCTAGATGATGCTGACATCTATAGTATTGCAGCGTGCTAGGTCAGAGCTGCCAAGTGGATCATCACCTTCAGTGCAGGATACTGTTACTGACACCATCTAATATTGCCAGTACCCACCTTAATTCTGCCATCTACCCATCTCCCTGCTTCTAAGAACATTAAATGCCCAGAATGTTTTAGATCAGATGTTTTAGATGTTTCAAACCTAGGTTAGTGTGAGTTTCCAACTCCTCTGAATTGGTAGAGCTCTGCAGCTGCACACAGCCATTTCAGAGTACACAACCATATTAAGCTGGAACTGGCCTAGAACAGCCTGTTCTACCAGTTGTTGCTCAGATCCATATTTCCAGACATACAAAGATCCTCAATTCTGCAGGTCCTGCCTATGTGACATGGAAAACCATCTCTCTGAACATATTGTTAAATACCGCAAAGGGCAGCTTTTCAACCCTTACCACCAGTCCTTTATAAGTACATGGGATTGCACATGTTACTTGTGCACTTACACTGGCATGGTGACTGCTTGTGGACACCTGAAACCACCTCACTTAGTCTGGAGGTGGGATTTCAGTTCAGACAAGCTGGTTCAGCTGGGGGAAAGAACCAGCCCTGCTTCTTACTCTTCCTTCTGTTAGCAAGATGTCAGCTTCAGAGTGACAACATAAATGGGTGCTGACAGTCACTCAGTATTTCCCAGCATTTCCAGAGTGTCCGGAAGAGCAGTCAAGTTCTCTCACAGTCAAGTGAGAAAGAATCATGCTGTTGCAGGTGTGGATTTCATAAAGCAGTGGATGAATCCTCCCACACCTGCACACCGGCCTTCACCAGGTCGTTCCCTGCTGTAGTCCAGGGAACTGGTGCTATTAGTGTAGCACTGCAGCTTCTCTCAGAGCCACCAGTCCCAGGCACCTGGGAGGAAGCTGTGGCTGTCTCTCAGAAAGGTACATCTCTGCCTGCACTGCTGGCCCAGGCTGCTGTGTGTGCCTGCCAGGGGCCCTGCCTGCCTCCTGTGCCTTCAGGGCAGCGAGTTCCTGCCACACAGCTCAGTCTGGCAGGGAGTGCAGCTGCAATGCATGGCCCTATACAGAAGAGAAAAGCCTTCATCTGCTGACTTTGTGTAGAGCCTCCATGCACCCCAGTACTGCAGTAACATGTAAAGCTTTATGTTCCCATGAGTTCTAGGGCCTTACATGCAGCACTAGTGAGACTTGCTGTGACTCACATACAGCTTTAAATACACCCACTCACACCTAGGCTGGACTGAGATTGTCTGTACCCAGACACCTGACACCCTCATTAAATCTGAACACAGACTCCTGGTTATATAACGTAATGCCTAAATAAAACATTATTTTTCCTGAAAAGGGAAGAAACCCCAAATGGAACTTGCATTCCATTCTCTGTTTTTAGTACATGACTTCAGATGCCCCAGGCAAAAGATTTTTAAGGGCAACATTAATTGTTAATCTTTTTTTGACTTGTACTTGACATTTGACATTATGAATGGAGAATTCTTTAATTTAATGTTTTGCTTAGATAATTTCACTGTAGTACCAGCACAAGGGAGCTCTCCCTCCTGCAACTTAAAACAGGGCAAATACTACACTCTTCTGCCATTCCCTCTTGACAAACACTAGACATCTGCTTCAGAAGGAACTGATAACAGAAATAGAATTTCTGTTTTCTACCACGTTGCATTTCTAGTTGCTGATTGGAGATGATTTTTGCTAAAATAAATTCTTCCTAAAATTAGGTTTGCTATATCTGAGTGTGCTTCAAATCAGATTATAGAATTACAGACTACAGAAATAAAAGAGAAATTCAAAGACCTTGATAAAATCAAGGTTTTTCTGTAGAGACTCATAGTACTAGATGTTAAGTGAAACACTTGATACTAAGAAAGATAATATATAAGTCTCTAATTAGTTGGAATTTTTATAAAATATCTTTACCATTACAAATACTATCTGGTGTTTTTGAATGTATGACTATAGCAGATGAGTCAGGTTAAACATTTTTTCAGATTCACTTTGAGTGCCTTGTGTTCCCCTGAACTGCCAGAAGATATCATATATCTTTATTACCCTGTGCTCTGAACATTTGATGACAGCACTGGGACCCACGTGAACGTAGATGTTGAAAAACTGTACCTGACTTTGCATTCAAGGAACTAGCTGGATACCAAAAGTACATGCTGAACTAGATCAGCACATGCAGTCTGTTAACAATAGCATATGCTCACCTCCTAGTTCTGTCAGTACTTTTCTTGTCAGTATGCTGTAGAAGAGATCACAGCAAAAAGCTTTCTCTTTTGACTCATCCCAATTTTCTTTAATAGCTAGTCTTACTTCAGTGATTGCTAAAATGTTTCACTGAATATTTCAAATGGTGCTATTTTCATTAGTTCATTTTTCTTTTCTTGGTGTTGTTGGTTTCCAAGGGCGCAAGGGCCATAATTTTGTGAGGTCCAATGATCACATTTGTATTTTGATCAATTAAGAGTGATTTATTCAAGGCCTGCAATTTTTATTTCTCTTTTGAAGTCTTTGATGAGTAAACACCTGTATGCATGAAACTGGGGTAATCTGAAAATGAAGGTGAAGATGCGAATCTGAGTATGTAGATGTAGTATGTAAAACTAGACTGACATAAGGAATAATGACAAGTTTGGGCCCTTAGAAATAGCAATTAATAGCAGTAGGATATCTGTAGTTTTGTAGTTTTACAGTTTTCCAAGCAGTGGTGAGAACAGTCAAATAAACAGGTGTACAATTCATACTCGGGGATAGCAGTTAAACAAAGAAATTATATGCAGACTTGAAAATGTATCTTACAGTGCAACACGTATACTGCATGAAGGGAAAACAGATCTTAGTGTCTTTAGATTCAAAACTGTTGGACAGCTGTCAAATCTATGATCACTTTGCCAGCATTATACCAGTGCTATGGCCCTTGCCTAACTGTATAAGTGAATGTATTTCCATAGAGAAATCAGTTTAGGACACTGTGAAGAATCAGATAGAAAACCTACAGAACTCATGTTTTCATAATCAAGAGCTCCATAAAAGACCAGTTCCCAAGTTATGATTCAAGCTACTTAAAAATTAGAGTAAAATGGATTGTATAGAGGTGGGGCATTTGCAATCAATATAGATAATCTCATGAAGTTGTCTATAAGAACACATTAAATAGTTCACAAAGCATGATAAAACCCACCATGTACATATCTGATGTCATTTGGAATGGCTGATGATGTTCCTTCTCTCTAATTTTGTTTTGCTTTAAAGCCTCATGCTGTGGTTGTCCAACAGCTGAATTCAGGCACAAGAGGTGAAAGACAACTGGAATCATTAACTTCTTCAGCCCTCCTACAGCAATTCCCATTCATAATTCAGAGCCCTCAGCATAGGACTGTAAGGGGATTTATCATGTCGTTATCTTCAGTGAGTGTTGCTTTGAAGGTAGTGGCTGGAGGGACTTTTACTGAATAACAAATCCCTGAACTTGACGTGCCCAAACCCCATTCAAGCTTTTCAGCTTATTAGAATAAGCTTCATTCAGTTCCTAAATCCAGGCAGAAATACTATTAGAACAGGTATTTGAAAAACACCAAAGGCTGAAAGGCTGAATCAGACAGTATAGTCAGGGACTGCCTCTGTGAGGCACTACCCCAGGCATGGTATCATGACTACTGATGAATCCTGACTGCACATTGTGTTAGAATGTGTTAAATTATGCTATCCAGTAAATCATAGTAATTAACCAGTTGACTGTGCAGTACTGTTTCTAGCCATGCACTAACAGATAAATCAAGTATGTTCTGCCCAGGTGGAATGACAGACACCGTTCTTTATAATACAAAATATGCAAAGAAAGAAAATTACCTTAAAATTGAAATATACAAAATGTACAGGTTTTTTTGTTGCTGTTGCTTTTTTTGCAGGACATGCTAAATGCAGCCTTTGTAATTGATGAAGTCTACAGATGAACAAAAAAAAGGCATCATATGCCAGTCACTGAATGAGGCAGTCCAGCTGAACACATTGAAAATTCCAGTGATGAGTTACTTCTGAACAGACCAGTGATCATAGGATACAGGATGCTATTCCACAGCAGGTAGATTGTGAAGTCTAGTAAACTACATTCTTTTAGGAATGAAGGGATAGCTAATAGAAACAGAAGGCCATATAGATTAATCAGAAGCACTGTTAACCTCAGTAACCTCATGGCTCCATTTGTCTAAGCACAGCATAATTCAGCCTTTCTGCTCCTGACACTATCACAATGATGTTAACTGGACCCCAGTGGTTAATTGTGAAGTTTTTACATGAATTCATATACTCACAAATTCAGGGAAGCTCTACAAGCCAAAATTCTAGCTTGCCATTTGGGGCATCCTAAACATTGACACATACATCTCAAAAGCAAATCAGAAAGGATGCACTGTTTTCAAAATTCTGAGATGAAATTTTGAAACACTTCTTCATGGACAGTAAAATTACTGACTTTATTCACTTTCCCAAAACATAAAGATCACTCAGCTTGCTGGATCTCCCTCATCACTGCCCAGCTGTGCAGGCTACTCTAGTACTGAAGAAATAAACATAGGATCATTTAGGTTGGAAAGGACCTCTAAGATCATCGAGTCCAACTGTTAACCCAGCAATGCCATGTCTGTTAACCCAGTCCACCACTAAGCCATGTCCCCAAATGCCACATCTATGCGGCTTTTAAATACCTCCGAGGATGGTGACTCAACCACTTCCCTGAGCAGTCGGTTCCAAGCCTTGACAACCCCTTCAGTGAAGAAATTTTTCCTCATACCCAATCTAAAGCTTCCCTGGTGCATCTTGAGGCTATTTCCTCTTGTCCTACTGGTTGCCTGGGAAGAAAAGGCCAACCACCACCACCTTGCTACACACTCCTATCAGGTGGTTGCAGAGAGTGATAAGGTCTCCTCTGAGTCTCCTTTTCTCCAGGCTAAACAATCCCTGATCCCTAAGCTGCTCCTCACAGGACTTGTGGTCTTGTCCTTGCACCAGCTTCATTGCCATTCCCTGGACCTGCTCCAGCATCTCAATGTCTTCCTTGGAGTGAGGGGCTTAGAATTGGAATCAGGGCTTGAGGTGCAGCCTGACCAGTGCAAAATCCAGGGGGAGATCACTGCCCTATTCCTGCTAGTCATAGTATTTCTGAAACAGGCTAGGATGCTATTGCCTTGATAACTTTAAATTTATTTTTCTTCACATATAAATGATGAATAACATCTTACGCATGTTTTATCTTTTACTTGCTCCTCCTGGGTAACAATTTGAAAATGGTTTATCTCACTTTTTCCTGGCTTAGGCAGGCTGATCCTCCTCTTTTTATTTTGTTTCCATTTTGTTTTCCAGGACAGGGCTTTTTGTTCCCTGTTGATCTTATTTGGAAATAGATACCTAAGTTAAAATTAAATGTTTCTAATCAGATGGACACAATGTTAAATGGAAGAGATGTGTCTTCCGTGTACTTTACAGATTACAATCAATCAGCTTTGTTGTTCAGTGTTTATGAATCAAAGCTTTCACACTTTGACATAAACAGTACTTGTACTGCCTGAACACACTTATGTGAAAATTCCTGTCAGAATGTGAAAATTGTGCTAAGTGTGACTCAAAAAATAGCTTACCCTCCATTTGGAGGAATGCAATTTAATAATGTTTTACACTTTTGGAAAGATCCTGTATTATCTGACAAAAAATGTCACTGAAAAATAGTAAAATGTCACTATATCTAACTCTGACAAACACATTGATTGAAATTTAATTACTAAAATTTTAATGTAATTGTTATTAATAACACAATAATGTTATTAATAATATTAATAATGTTAATGTTTATTTGATTTAATGTAATTTAATGTTAGCCTTAAGCTTTAGGTATCTCATCATCCATTTTGCATTCAAACTAATATATCATTAGCTTGCGAATTAAAAGGATATTTTGCTGCTAGTTGCTCCTTACTTTTATGGTAACACAGTGTTCCATTATGGCTCAAAACCTAGGTAAAGGTAAATCTTACAAGAATGATTGCTATTATATATGACTTCAGCTAAGAGTCAATATTAATCTCATTATGTGACTATGTGAAGTATGGTTGTCATACTGCACATGGATCTACATGCATTTGAATTAATGAAGATTGCTGTATGCAAAGGTGGTTTCCTTCCTCTTTATCTGAGTTTATTTAAATCACTGAAAGAGAACAAAGCAAAACAAACCAAAAGCAGGTGGTTTTCTATGGAGCTGGCAAATTGAATGGACTCTGAGATGGATCTGGTGAATGCCAGAGTTGGCTTAAGTGTGGGGCAGAGCCTTAGATCAGACAATGTGGGTACAAGGAGAAGGAAATGGTAATAGTGGACTGGGAGTGAGATCTCACCCTTTTAGTGGCAGTGAGATGCTGGAGGGGCTCAGTTAGCCATTGAACTACACCCAAAATATGGCTGAAGTTTCAACCAGGTGTAAAAGCCAGTTTCACTTTGTGATAAATTAATAGGTTCTTAATTTAGTTCAGTAATATGGTAGTCATTAGTCCAGGGAGAAGAGAGTTAACTGCAGAATAAAAATAAATCCTCTGCTCTTGAAATTTTCATGGATTCTTCTTTTGTCTCTCTTTCCCCCCCACTTTTTCTTCCTGCCTTACCACAGCTCATCCATTCTACTATGTCTGCAGTCTGCATGGTGCCTGCCAGAGAAAGACCATGAAAATGCTATAATCAGCTAGCAGAATCACAAGGCTGGACTACAGTCACTAACAGATACAAGCCTGGGATTTATATTTAGTTATAGTGCTAGTGCGGTTTGCAATTTAGGATGGGCATACCTGATTCATCTTTAAATTAGTTAATCCTCTTAAGAGCAAATTTCTAGCCTCCACAACACTTTGTGGATTGGCACAAAGTAATTTACTTTTTGCCATCATGGTGAGACTGCTTCCACTGCGCAAGCAATGTATGTGTGTGTAGATTACTTTGTAGACACATCCACCATCTATTTATGAATCCTGTTTTTCTTCTGTGAATACAGCATTATGTGCTAACTGTTATGCATGGCTAGCAAAATGTGAACATTCTAGAGAGAAATTGAGAGTGTAGCAGTAAAGAATTCATTGCATAGCAAGAATGTGACACCTAGTGGATACACAGCTTTGAGGAAATGTGACAGTCTCATCAAGCAATATTGCTGTAAGATGACCCTGTCCAATAGAAAAAATAATTTGATAGGAGAAAAGAGATTGATTTTCAATGACTATTTGCATCGGACAAAGTAATTGGATAATGTCAAGTTGCCACTGAAAACTCATAAATGTAGGAGATGTCAGGGAGTTTTAAGAGAATTGTTTGTAAATTAGTAGAAGAGTGAAGATGGCAGGCCAAGAAGGCCAGGGGCCCAAAGCCCATGAAGATATTGTGGATATTCATGAGATGCATCATAACTGGAAACATCCAACATGCAAAACACAAGAATAAGGTCTAAACCCCCCTTTTTGTTAAACCCAGCTCTCTGTTATTGCCATGCTACTTCTTCAGGATGTGAGAATTTTCACAGTAGGTGATGCTCAGAGATGAATAACTATATGGTGAGGTCAGTGGAAGCTGGACAAGACTGAAACATAGTTTAAGAAGTCTTACCTTCTGCCCAAACCATCTGATACAGATGGTGTCTGTCTTCCACTCTCCACTGCAGTCTCTATCACTTAAATTTCAAGTATATGCATTTCTCCATTTTTCACGGTGCCCTAGGCCTTTACTGCTTCATTGGCTATAAATACTAGAAAAATCAATCACCAAAAGCTAGTATTTTATACTCGCTACCAAACACAAATAAAAGCTTCATCAAAAAAAATTTACATACAAGTATCTCTGTTTATTTCAAAATAGGCTGAAAAGTCTTCCCCAAGCCCCACAGGGGACCATGCTTGGCTGGCCACATCTTTTGCCACCACTGCTTCACAGTCACACTTCTTATTTCCTAGCTACAAATGGATGCTTGGAACGATATTCTTTACAAAAGTCTTGGTATCAAAATGCAAAAATGTAACTGACTCAGCTGAAGTGCAGGATTTTTATAACTAAAGCTCCAGGAGGAGGTTTGGGCCAAGGATATGAGACATTCAGAAAAGGACATGAGCCAGCAGTGCGCCCAGGTGGCGAGGAAGGCCAATGGCATCCTGACAACTGTCAGGAAAAGTGTGGCCATCAGGACTGCTGAACTGATTGTCCCCCCGTACTGAATACAGGTAAGGCCACACCTTGAGTGCTGTGTCCAGTTCTGGACCCCTCAATTCAGGAAGGACATTGAGGTGCTGGAGTGAGTCCAGAGAAGGGCAATGGAGCAGGTGAAGGATGGAGTCCTATGTGTCCATAGGACACAAGTCCTATGAGGAGTGGCTGAGGTTGTTCAGCCTGGAGGAGGCTCAGGGGTGACCTTGTCACTCTCTACAACCACCTGAAAGGAGCGTGTGACCAGGTGAGGGTTGGTTTTTGTCCCAGGAAACCACTGCGAGACAAGAGCACGTAGTCTCAAGCTGCATCAGGGGAGGTTTAAGTTGGACATCAGCAGGAATTTCTTCACAGAAAGGATGAATAAATATCAGAATGGGCTGTCCAAGGAGTTTGTGGGGCCACCGTCCCTGGAGGTGTTTAAGGGTAGACTTGGACATGGCACTTGGTGCCATGGTCCGGTTGGCACAGTGCTGTTCAGTCACAGGTTGGACTCGATGGCCTTAGAAGTGTTTTCCAACCTAATTGGTTCTGTGATCCTGTGACAGGAGGCAGCACAGGCAGCAAAAAGGGGGAGATAAACAAGAGGGTGAAGTGAGAGCTGGCGGTCCATACAAGCGTTGCTGAAACACTGACATTGGAGCATTTTTAAGACACTGACATTGGAACATTTTTAAAACACCGACACTGGAGCATTTTTAAGACACTGGCATCGGAGCATTTTGGAAGGCCGCAGAAGGGGCGGGCGGCAGGCAGGGCCATGGTGAGGGGCGTGGCCATCGGAAGCGGCGGGCGGTGTCACGCTGGGCCGGCCCGGCCCGGCGCCCATCCTGGCAGCGCCCGGTGCCTGCGGCCGCCGCCCGCCTCCGCTCCGCCCTGCCCTGCGGATGTGGAGCCGGCACCGGCGGTGAGTGGGGAGTGGGCGGCCGGGACTCAGCGGGAAGGGGCTCTCGCTGCCTGCGCCGCCGCCAGGGGAGGAGCCTCCGCCCTTCCCGCCCACCCTGCCGCGGCGCGGAGCCAGTGCCGAGGCTGGGCGGCCGTGACAGCCGCGGCGCTTCCCCCGCCGCCCCGGCAGCGCTCGGGGTGGTGCTCGCGGCGTGCGGCCGCCTTGGGCTGCGGGCGGCGGGGGCAGCGGCGCGGCCGGGCCGGGGCAGGCAGTGAGTCACCGGCCGTGCTGGCGGCGGGGCCGGCCGGCCTGCTCTCCTCCCCGGTATTTGGGTTCCTAAAAAAGGAGAGCGAGGCGCAGCCTGGCAGTGGGAAGGAGCCGTGATGGGCCGCCTTAGAGCGGACACGGCCCGGCCGTGGCGGCTCCCGGGGCGGAGGCCCGGCGCTGACCCGCTGTGCACCGGCACGCCCTGGAAAGGGCTGCAGCTCCTTCTGCCCTGGGCTGACAAGGTGGTCCTTGGGCATGGCTTGGAGTCGGTGGTCGTACAGGTCTTTTCCAACCTAATTAATTGTGGCCATCACCCAGCCATTCCGTCAGAGCGGGAACTCGGGGGTTTGAGGGCCTTTTTTGGGTTGTTCCTCGTGCTTCTGAGTCTGTCACTAGTTACACAGTGTGTAGGATGAAAGAAGAGGCGAAATAACACCCCAAATTACCTCCCGTAGGGTTTGTGCTGGGCGTTGGGCAGCCTGTTAGAAAAATACATTTAGAAATCACACAGGCAGGATTTGGAAGAGTGCTTCAGCTGAGTTGTAGTTTTCAGTAGTAATAAGCCTGAAAATAACAAACTGGAAGAGAGTAGTTTTAGGTTAGATATTAGGAAGAAATTCTTCGCTGTGATGGTGATGAGGCACTGGAACAAGTTGCCCAGAGAAGCTGTGGATGCCTCATCTCTGGCAGTGTTCAAGGCCAGGCTGGATGGGGCTCTGAGCAACCTGGTCTAGTGGAAGGTGTTCCTGTCCATGGCAGGGGAATTGGAGCTAGCTGATCTTTAAAGTACTTTCAAACCAAATCATTCCTTGATTATGTGATGATTCTGTGATTCTTACACAGTCACCATGCCAAGGACGATGACTCTGAGTAAATGATAGGAGCCAAGTAGCACACTGAGTAGCACACTGTTTATTAAAAAGGCTGTTTTCAAGAGATAGCTGTTCTGCAAAGCGATATTCTTAACCAGTAGGTATTATTTAGTAATTGTCTAGTGCTTTTCATTCTTAGAATTCTTTAGAAATGGCAATATACACAATGTGTCAGGTGTAATTTTAGCAAACCCCTGCAAAACGCTGATTATGGATAGTGATGCATTAAGGTGCAGTGACTTGTCCAGACAGTGTAGTTAGTCACTGACAAGCTCAGTTACAGTGCCTCATCCCTGATTATGTTTTTCTGTCTGGTTCACTCTGTGCACATACACATCTGACATTTTTAAAAATACTTTATTAATCCAGTGCATTTTTTTTTTAAAGACATGAGTACTTGGGTTCAGAGCTGTAAATCTGTATGTTGCAGAATTGTGTGCGTGTGAAAAGGCAGTTGAAACTAACAAAAAAAGCTTTTAAATAAAATTTCAGTGGGGTTTTTGGTAAGTTGAAATTGACACATTGAATAGACTTATATGCATAAACATATGCATATGTTTACAGTATCACTGTATTTTGTAGGATAATTTCTATGAAGTATTGGAGACTGATTTGTCTTTGAAGCACGGAAGTATAATGCTCATAAAAGCTGAACTGCATCCTTAGAGCAACTTCCTTAGAAATTAAGTATTTTAACAGGAATGGGGAAAGTGCTTAAAGGCAGTGGGTAAATTCCCTTCTTCAGTCACATTAATAGCAAAAACAAACAAAATAAACAAAACAAACAAACAAAAACCCAAGAAAACCCCACATCACCAAGCCTTCCCCTTACTTTTAAATTTAGTAAATTAAATCCATCATAGGTATTTTGTTTGTTTTTTTTTTTTTTTTTTTTTTTACTTTTTTTTTAATGGAGTAGGTTAGTTACCAGATTTATTGTTTTCTATCAACATCTCTAAGTTGCTTTATGAAGCATGATGCAATGATCTCTGTAGAATAATTTATATAAAGTTTGTTAACAAGACTGAAGAGAAGTGGCTAGGGTTCTTCAGCCTGAAGAAAAGAAGGCTGAGAGGAGGCCATATCATTCTCTTCAGCTACCTGAAAAGAGGTTTTTGCAAGGTGGGGGTCTGCCAAGTAACAAGTGATAAGACAAGAGAAAATGGCTTCAAGCTGTGCCATTTAAATTCTGTGAAAAATTTCATCATGGAAAGGGTTGCCAGGCATTGAAACAGGCTATCCAGGGAAATGGTTGAGTCACCATCCCTGAAGATATTTAAAATCTCTGCAGAAGTGACTCTTGGGGACATTGTTTAGTGGTGGACTTGCAAGTTCTGCATTAATGGTTAGACTCAATCTTGAAGGCCTTTTGCAGCCTAGAAGGGTCTGTGAGTCTATAAAGGCCTGCTTAGATAATACGGATTATTTACACATAAAGTTGTACTGTCAGTGCTTTACAGCTGGACTTTGTCACAGAACACTTGGTTTATAGGTTCCAAAAAGTCATTCAAGTGCTTTGAGTTTAATTTGCCTATCAGTATGATAAGTGTCTTACCTACATACGCAAGGTGGGATAAGTTTCCTTGGTATGGCTAAAACTTCACAAGATTAACTGAGAATGTGTTTGCATGCTCATACCACGAGAAGCTTATTGATTTTTAAATACCTATTTATTTAACTAACTTTCTGTCAATGTTTTCATTTGCTGACAAATAGACTGTCGGAAGTTGCAGGCTGTTGAAGAACAGTTTCACCTCATTGATTTGTCTTATTTGTTTGCTTTCCTCTCATTACTGCTTTGCTATACATAGCAACAACAGTTTTCCTACCTAGAGAGTAGGACTAAAATGCCTTGGGAGATCAGTAGCATCTTGACAACTGCAGAGGTTACTCAAGCTGGTACTAGTAAGTGCATAAAAGTGCACACCTAGGCCTTTGATAAGCACAGAGTTGTGTAACTCACTACAGTGAAGTATTGTGGTTTTTTAGATTTGTACCAGATATTTTTCAGCACTTGCATTTTATTTTGGTTTTGTACATAGCAAGCTCTCCAGAGATGGCAGAAAAAAAGAAAGAGATGGTGGAAAGCTGGTCTTTCTCGGATACTGGTGAGTCTAACTTCAGGCCCCTGGTAGTGATTGAACTTGCAAAAGGCACCAAAGAAGAAACCATAGAATGGCTCACTAAACGAATTGTGGACAAAAAGGCAAATGGAGGTGAGTACAGTATGATCTTCTGTAGCACTTTGAAATAAAATTGACTGTCACCATAATATGAAGACATACAGAAATTTACTTTTCAGGGATTTAGTGGTATAATGATTGTTTGCCAGTCTCATTTAGTTTTGCATTTTTTGAACCCATGTAACCTTGTTATTAATGAAAAACATTAGCTTAAGGTCAAATGCCAGTTGAACTGTAGAATTCTTCCATTTTTTTGCACTGAAGCCCTGATAACCTATGTTTCAATGTAGTTTTGATGTCAGTTTTTATAGCAGTTGTCTAGACATGTTTCTTCTGTTCCTTACAGAAACATGGTAAGCCTTGCCTAAGTGAAGATGCTGCACATCCTGTCCATAAGCCTTCCTACCATGTTGTAGAAGAAAATTAAGTTAGCAGAAAGCAATTAAATAACTTCATGTTGGATTTTATTTATAATTTTGTTAGCATGTAGGGTCTTACAAAGACAATATTTCATTACTCATTTTGGTATGCTTCTGGGAATTGAAGTTAGGCTAATTAATTTGTAATTCCTTGGACTTGTTTTCAAACTTTTTTTAAGAAAAGCCATTATTTGTAGCTGTTGTAGCTTATAGTTTATGGTCAGTAATATTTCTGTGGCTAATGGATTTGTGACTACAAAGTTGCTTTCAGGCCTCTGTTTGATAAGGTAAGGATGTTTCTGCTTCAAAAATTTAGTCTTCATAAAACAAGTGGGACTGTTTGCAGAAGCACTTCTTGCCTTTGTGATGTGAACCTTAGGGGAATAGATCCAAACAGTCCCCATTGTTCCAGTTCATTGTTGAGAGTGCTTCAACAGAAACAGGGCTAAATCAGGGGTAACCCTGCAAGATTCTGAACATTCTATGTTGAATGCTGTTGAAACCTTAACTTTTTGTTCCCTTAAAAAGAGACATTTTCAGCACTCCTGTTAGCTAGGGCCAATATATTAGATGCTAAAATGCTAAGGCTTTTTGATGTAATTTTAGTGTATTTTGCTTATTTTACCCCTCTTTATTTTAAAGGTGCACAACTACTGATTAAACCACTTGTTACGGAAAATGGAGTTGAAAATATTTATCTAGTAGGAGCTTCCCACTTAAGGCTGTTGCTGGGAGCTGAAACTGTAGGTTTGGTGAAGGAATGCAATGATAACTCAATGAGAACTTTTACATACAGCAGCAGAAAAACTTTCAAACATTTTGCAGGTAAGCAATGTAGGAATGTAGGAATCTTTGTCATCACAAAGCAATTACAATGCTAAATCTTATGGTCTTTCTGTTCCTTGGAATGGTAACTGAACAGCAAGTGGAAGACCAAGCCATGAAAAAAAAATACTTGTTTTTAACTATGGAAATTCAGGTCATATAATGAATTTTGGTTTCTTTCACATGGCTTTAATTTTTTGTTTTGTCTTTTCCTTCATGGTTTTCTTTGCTCCAAATAGTCTCTTAATTTTTATGATAGATTGTCTTGGAAAATAAGAAAAAGAGTTGATAAACATGATTTTATCATTAACAATCCATGTTGTGAATTAATGTAGCAATTTAATTTCTGTGAGCCTGTTCTGAGGCTTATTGTCTTAAAATTAGCTGGAAAAAATAGAAACATTTTTCTCTGATACGTGTACACATCAAACAAACAATTATTAACTCTACAGATGCGTTCAGTGGAATTTGGACATGGTTAGTGGAATTGTTCCTTTTCCTCTTTTATTTTGTGGGGTGCCAACACAGGAACATTTCCTTTTAAAAGTGCTGCTTGTAGAGTATTTAACATCCCTATAGTGGCAGAACTCATTTTTTGCTCTGCAGGTAAATGTTGGAGTTCCAGCTTAGTCTTGCCAGTACTTGTAATGTGCCTGCTTGAGTGATGCCTTTCACCACATTTTCAATATAAAGGTTCTTGGGTCTGTCTGAAACAATTTTTAAGTTTTGTTGTTCAGTGGCAGTATTGCCAACACCACTGCTGTGCAATAACTGTTGCAGTGTCTTTATTTTTGTGACCTTGCTTTCCTGAAATTAGGAAGCCTTTAGAAGAGTTGTCAGTTGCAAAAGTTCCACTTCAATTTCTTTCATGCCTTTACATTATTAATGCAAATCTGACACAAATTCCACTGCTAACAGAATCTCTAGGATTTAGCTGGATTTCCAACTGCTGTAAATATACTTTCAGCTGTATCTCCTGGTATTTTTTCTTTTTAAAAACACAAATGTAGTTTTAGTTTTGTCCAGATGCAATCAGAGAAATTGTCACCTAGCAAATAAACCCTGCAGTCTGTGTTGTCTTGATAGTATTTCTGGTTGTCCAGTTAAACTGATACTATATTTTTATTCTTTGTATTAGAGTTTTGTTGATATTTTAGCTTCTGAGTGTGTTTAGGGCAATCCCTGTAGTTTCTTATTCCTAAAAGAGGGAAAATTGTTTTTATCTCAAGGAAATCTGACTCTTGTTTCCATGGTGATAAATTGATGGGTTTGACATAGATTTGTTGCTGTAATTTTTTTCCCCCTGATTCTGGTAATTTTTTTATAGTTGCTTGCTGCCAGGGTTGTATTCCTGTGCTGCGCCATTTCATACAATCTTCCTTTTTATTTAGATGACAATCACAATTTCCTTACAATGGCAGAATGTCAGTACATCATCAAACATGAACTTGAAAATTTGAGAGCCAAAAACGAAAAAATGATCCCTGGATACCCTCAGGCAAAGTTGTATCCAGGAAAATCAATTGGTAAGTAATGTAGTTTGATGCCTCTAACTCTCTGTGTTGATGTAGGATAGTGTTCATGGTGAAAAAAAATTAATTTTCCTGTAGTGAAGAGAAATCCTTCAGACATTCAAGTCCCAATATTTTTAACCAACTTTATTTTTTCACTGCTTCAGTAGTAGGACAAAAGGCAATGTATGCACAATACAACAAGAGAAATTCTGAACAGGTATCAAGAAAGTATTTTTCTCAACAGAGTAATCAAACATTTGATCAGGAATTTAGACAGATTGTTGGTACCTGTCCTAGGAGTCTTCCAAATCCCTGCTAGACAAGGCCCTGAGCAGCCCAATTTAAGCCACACCTACCTTGAGCAGGAGGATGGACCAGATTACTTCCAGAGGGCTTTCCATCCTGAGTCCTTCTGTGAGGCTGGGGCTCTGGCCTTATGTTCTCTTTAGCTGGGTAGTTTTTGCACATATAGACATTATACATTATTTTTAATTTGTACTAGAAGTATTTATTATTTAAGTGACATGATTATGTACTTGGATTCCCTCTATAAAAATACCAGAATGAGTACCACTGCTCCAGAGTTACAAATTTCCTAGGAGGAAGCAAGTTTTATTTAATTTATTTGGTTTCACTGGTCTTCCTCTTTGCTTCAAGAGCTTTTCCTTTTCATAGGAGAAAGAAGCAATGAGAGCTGGTGCTATTTTTATAATAGCTGGAAGTAGTTTGTTGGCCAAGATGCTATAGATTCTTTGGAGAATAGATCTTAATAAGTGTATGTCTTTTTATTAACAGCATCTTTATTCATTAGTGCTCATATTCTTAACTGTTTATCCACACATGTAGTATTGCTTTCCATAACAAAGCTAAATACAAATTGTGCAATACGTGGTTTGCTTGCAATGAAGAAGTGATGTAATTTATGAATCAGTGTAAACTGATAATTCAAAGGGGTTTTTTTGTATCTTTCCCATAAGTAATACAACGACAGCTTTGGCTATCCCCACAGCTCTACATGTGGAATTTCAGTCCTGACCTGAAGCACTTTTTGCTATTGAAGCTGCATCTGGTTATATTTCAAAGCTGTGGAGTAGTTATTATATGTAAAAAGGTTGCTCTTTATCTTCCAGTGGACAGCACAGTATTTGCAGGAAAGGTATAACTGCTCTCTGTAATTTTTTAATTAACATGAGACAATTCTTTTAGGATTTGAAGGGCTAGATCTATTTTAAAAAAAGCTTTAGGCTTGCTAAATACACAACATAGCCTGTTTATTTATGTCAACTTCACTTTCCTTTGAAGGGGTGTTAGGTATCTATTTTTTCTTTTCTCTTCTAGTGAGAAGATTGTTGACCAGTGGTATTCTTGTTCAAATTTTCCCTCTGCATGACAGAGAAGAGTTGAAAAAGCTTAGTCACAGCTGGTATGGCCGAGTGAAAGTCGGTTATCAACCCTTAGGTATGTGAACAGCCTTTGCACTGTGGTCATGCAGTGAAGTCGTGAAATTACACCACGGCTCTTTTACTGTTTGGAAGGTTTCTACTCTTTTAGTGTTTCCTGTGTGACCTGCTGAAGTGGTTCTAGTGGTTCCAGAGTCTGCAGATTCAGTGTCTGTGAGTTTCCATGTAACAGCAGTCTGCACATCACAAATCCTCCCCACCCACCAGTAAAGCAGGAATGGTCCAAGTCAAGACTGTTTTTTCAAACTGGCTCTTGACAAGCTCCCATGTGTCTGGACCTCTGAAAGCTTTTTTGTGTTGTGGGTGTGTCAAAAGTGTATTTACAACTGTTTATTTTAAATTCATTGTCTGAATGAAGTCTGTATGTTGTTGGATGCCAGTGTCACTTGAGTATATTTTAGGCACTGAATAATCTTAAAATGAACATAATTTTTACTCTGGCAATGTGGAAGATTAAGTTCTAAACTCTAAACCTGTAAACTTTGTTTAAAAATAAGAAAACAAGCATTTGGGAGCTTGTCTGATTATGAATTTCTGGGTTTTGCAGTTGCTTGAGGTTCTTTCCTGAGCTGCAGGAAGTTAAAGATCTGTCTCGATAATGCCTGCCTCCAGAGTATTGTGTTAGGAGCCTTATTGTGTGCTAGTCTTTTGTTTATGTGAGAAAGGGTTTTTATTTGGGCTGACACTGAATCCATACAAAATTTTGAAGTAAAACCCAGAAGCCTGTTAAGTGTGTACTAATTTAGGGATGTCTTTCATGTTGGAGTGTGAAATGATGCTAGTGACCTACACTTGAAAGTATTTGTTAATGAATTTTTGATTGATGGGGATGTGGGAGTGCTGATCCTTCTGTCTACCTTTCCTTCTTGCTTTCAGAGACTTTTATCTGGTTGAGAATTGTGAGCTTCTGCTGTAGTGTTTTGTGAGCCATAGGAATATTCTGGTATTGCATGTGAGGTTTTTTTTGTAGTGGTGTATTATAGAGGTAATGCATTGTGGTAGTGTATTTAGAGTGTCCATTCAGAGGTCATGCTTCTATGGCTGTTTCTTTAAGCTGGTAAATAGAAAACAGTGGCATACAAGCAATTTAGTCATCTAAGCAGGCAAAGAAAAGAGATTTCAGCATTCTTAACTGTTTAATAGGCATTTCTGTATCTAATAATTTCTAGATTATATAAATAATAATCCTGTGTAATTTTTTTATTAGTAAGATAAGTGATATGTCTTCTTGGAGGTAATACATCTGTCATTAAATATACCCATTACTAGTGCACTTTTTAAGTCTCTGTAGCACCTGAGCAGCCAAACTTAATGAGTACAGCAAATATTTCATGTATTAGTTGTCTGCTGAAGAGAGTATCTCTACCTGAGTACTCTATCTGATGTGTTTAAGATTTTGATGCACCTGTCCATCTATTCCTTTAGTTCCTTGAGGGTTAGCACAACTAGCCCTTTTCCTCTGAGCAAGCTGAAACAAACTTGTTTCCGAGGAGTACATATGCCAGTGGGAATTTTCAGAATCTGGGTGTCACTTGCTATTAAAGTTTGGTTTTTATTACATCAAATTTCTTCCATGCCAGTCATTGATCAATTCTGTTTTCAAGAATGATAGTGTTTTCTCATTGGTTGGGTTTTTTCTTTTTCTTTTTTTTCCTTTTCTCTGGATATCTGTTTGACTTCCTTGCCATCTGAATGGTATGTTTATGTGGCTGTATATGTAACATTAAAAAAAGATACAGATGCCCATCTGACTTTTTGTAATAATGGTGAAGGAAGAAAGAAAAAGTAATGATATTCATTGTGTTATTTAGAAGAAAAAAATTCTGGCCAATGGAAAGTTGTAAGTTCACGTAAAGCTATGTTTGATATTGTACTGACACCTCTGTTAAGTGTAACCTTAATTGATTCATTTCTTTTTGCAGATGACATACGCTGCTACTTTGGCGAAACCATTGCTCTCTACTTTGGCTTCCTAGAATACTTCACATTTGCTTTGATTCCAATGGCTGTCATTGGGATTCCTTACTACGTGTTTGCGTGGGAAGACTACGACAAATACGTGATGTTTGCCACGTTCAACCTGCTGTGGTCCACGGTGATCCTGGAGGTGTGGAAGCGGATCTGCGCCATCCTGACCTACCGCTGGGGCACGCTGCTGATGAAGCGGCAGTTTGAGGAACCGAGACCAGGCTTCCATGGTGTGCTGGGGATCAATCCTGTCACTGGGAGAGAGGAGCCAGTGTACTCGAGCATTAAGAGACAGTTACGGATTTACCTGGTGTCCTTACCTTTTGTGTGCCTTTGCCTCTACTTCTCACTGTACGTGATGATGATTTACTTTGACTTGGAGCAGTGGGCTCTGGATTATCACGAAGAGAATGAGTCTAACTTCAGCAGCTTGATGCTGTACGTGCCCAGTATCATCTATGCTGTTGTGATTGAAATCATGAACCGTATCTATCGGTATGCTGCAGAGTTCTTAACATCATGGGGTAAGAAAGCTGTTGATTCTTCTTCTTTCAAGTTAGAATCCTACATACTTAGAATTTGCTTTGTAGAATAACATTACTGTGAGCTCTTGTTCAACAGAATGCTAAAGAGATTTCCCAAAGTAGGTTCTTGCTGTGGAGTAAAAGAGATGGCCATTTTAATTTCTTATATTTTGAGTGTTCTGAGATTGCAGTTTATTCGGTTTAATTTCATATATTCATTAATTTCTTCATATTCGGTTTAATTTGGTCTGAGTCTGACATGCATCAGAAAGGATGATCCTGCCTACCTCCTCAGCTGCTCTCTCTCTGCCTTTGGTGCAGAAGTTCCCTCTCTCTGATTTAGCTCTTTGTCTGGCAGTCTCAGTAGGGAGAGCATGAGGATAAGAGCTCAGAGGTGCATGGATGGCAGGAAGGATTGTCCTGGCAAGTGGCACCCGCAACCTGGGTTTGCTTACTGTACTTTAGTCTGCTCTACATCAGTGCAGAGGGCAGAGGCACTGAGGTAATGGAACCAAATCTAAGCCCACTCTAAATGTCACAAGAGTGTTTATGTATGCTACATCTATAATAAAGACTGAGATTCAACATCCCAATCAAAATGTTTTTCTCTGGGCACTCTCAAAAGAGGAGGAATGTTACAATAGATTACTTTTTTTCCCCCTTGTGTGTATGATTTATTTAACAGATTGGGCCTTGTGTTTTGTAACCTAACATAAGGACAGTGAAATGCTGGTGTTCATTTTGAAATTTAGCACTTCTACAGACATGTGAAGTCACTTTCAGACAAAGTTAATAGATTAAGCTAATGGAGAATTAACTGCTTTGTGAAGCTCCATATGGCATTGATTTGCAGCACAGAATCCAGATTACTAAAGCTGGAGACACAGAAAAAGATAGAAAGATAAAGAAAAAGATAAAGAAAAAAGATAAAGAAGAAAGATAAAGCAAAAGGGAGATTGATGCAGAAGACAGAATAAAAAGAGGTGTTGAAGTGGGGGTTGGTTTTGCTTGCCAAATGAAGCAATTTCTTTGTTTATGATTGTTCAAGGTTTTTATTTAAATAATTTTTAAATTTATATCTCGGACTCAGTTGGCTGTTTTGTTTCATTGTTTTTACTGAACTGCAAGAAAAGGCATTTCTGTGAAATACCCCGTTATGTTGATCTAATAGACTAAAATGTCTATTTGATCTAATAGACTAAAACAGGCAAGTCAAGGGTTTTTTTATCCAGGCTTTTTTGGGTTTAAATATGATGTTTCATATTCAGCAGAGGCAGTATTTGTCTAACCTGCAACACTGACAGCTTGTGCCTTTTCTGTGCTATCCAGTGTGTTTCTACTGCCATGCTCTGAATAGGCTGAGAAGCTTATCTGGCTGTCCTATCTTATCTCCCACCTGGCATATCTTCAGATGATATCTGGCTTCAACACCTAAAGTGACCAAGCATGTGAAACAATCTGGCGTATTTTAAGCACCCCTCTTGCACCCATTTATCATGAAAGCTGATTGTGTAGTGAAAGCTAGAAGTAAAAATTGCAGTCACTTGAGTGCATTTTCATGTGTCAGGCATAACTTGATGCTCCTGAAACAGCAGAGCTCTGCTGTTTTGTCCTGAACAAGGTTCACAGGTGATGGTGCCTCCTTTCAGCCTTGTTGACACTACAGGTGCTAGTGTGCTGCCTTCCCAGTTACTGCTTACCCAGGGCTTTAAAGGTGCAATCCACAAAATAGCAGAAAGAAATTGAAAATCTCCCATCCACTTCCCTTTTGTCCCCTCCAGTAAACCAGCCTTCCTGAAACATCAGCTTCTGACAGTTTATCTCGAATGAACTGAAAATCTCAATTTAATATGGGTAATGCATCTCTTGAACTTCACGTACTCTAGTCTTGCTTTAGAGTGTAGGGTCTTATCTAAATTTCTTGGAGAGAGATGAGAATATTTCTATGATCATTTAGTGGTTTTGAATCAAATTTGGTGTTGTTGCTTTTCATTTTATATTCCCATTAGTCTTGCACTAGTTTTCAGCCAAAGAACAGTCAATAACTAGACACATTTTGTTAAATCGTAAGAGTGATGGTTGTTTTGTTTTTTTTTTTATAAAATAGCTCTTCAGAGGCAGAAATATATAAAAGAAGAAACTTTTGCAATACAAAAATATGTGTAGTCAAAAATATGTATGATAATACTATGGATCAGATTAGCTTCATAGATTAAGTGAGGTATAGGTACAGTATAAATTCTTTCTACTATGACGTGTTGGAATAATATAAACTATTAGATAAATAATTTTCGTGGGGAGTAAAAGTGTCAGTTCACTCTTTGGATAGCAATGTGTAGTACATAGTAGAAGCTTCTGCTGTTTTCCAATTAATATTTTTATTGGTATTCTAGAAAATCACAGGCTGGAGTCTTCATATCAGAATCATTTAATCCTGAAGGTTTTAGTGGTAAGTATGTCATATAAACAGCTTTTAAGATTATTTAAAAGGACAGCTTATGCTTTGTTTTTTTAGTGCTTTCCCAGCATTACCACAGTGACCTGCAGTTTTGCTCAAGGCCAAATAGTAGCACAAAAATGAGAGCAAGCAAGATTTATGTTACTGTTGCAGTAGCTGCTAGACTATTTTAGATGCCTCTTTTATAGTGGAGAGTTGGCTTTTTATTTGTATCGAATTGTTCTTTCATTAGGATGCTGTATATATAAGTTTCTGTTCATTGCTGTGGTCCTGTCTTCAACTGAGAGCTGTTCTGTTCAGTGTTTGCATGATTTTATGGTAAACCATGTTTTGAAAAGCTTGTGTGTTCCACCTACACTAACATTCAGACAACCAGTTAGAGGAACCTGAAAATATCTGTCCATCAGTCTACTCCTGTGTAGTTCATAGTATATGTGATCTATTTCATTTATTGTCTTGTTTCCTTTTGGAAAGATCATTTAAGTTTCTTCCTTTTTCATTGCCTTAATTTTCTTAGAGTTCCTTCTTTATTTCCTTCACCATGTTTTTGTATGTGTGTCTGTGTTAATTTGGGGTTTGTTTTGTTTCTTTTGTTTTGGGGTTGTTTTTGTGTTAAATCTCCATGTTATCCATCTGTTAGTGGTAACCTCTAGAGCTAACACTCTTGTAGGTATCACTTATAGCTTTGTCTCCTGTAGCCTCTCTCATAAAACTTAGAACCATTTCTTTTTCCCCATAGGGTATTTATGCAAAATGATTTAAAAAAATATAAAATGTCAAGTGTAAGTTTCCCCCAATTTTCATTCTCAGTATGTGAATGGCTCTCTGCACTCCCAATATTATCAGTATTGGCTAAGAGCTCCAAAACAGGAGCTGCAGCACTTAGAGCAAGTAGGAAGCTTCAGAGTTCGATTAAATACTGTGGTTGTGGTTATGTCTCATTTTAGAGGTAGGGAATATTTCTCTTGGCCATAAAACCTTTTGAAGTGATTAAACATAAACTGCAACTAACATTTTTAGAGATTGAGAGACATAGCACCCAACACGTATATTTTGACAAAGTGTTATTTTAAAAAAAAGTCACTAAATGAAGACCAATATCCCTTTTCTAATGTTATCTGGAGAAATTGCCAAAAAATGATAGTTAAGTAGAAGGTGATGCATTTTTAATGTCAACATTTCATAATTCAGTTGTAGCTCTCTTTGTACACTTTGTACACTTTGCTTTAAGTAAAAGCATTAACCTTGTTAAGTGAAAACGCAATATTGAGTAAGACCAATATTGAAAATATGGTTTTTCTGACCTAAGGTTTAAAAATGGTAGAGAAAATTTTGATGGGCAGTTTACATCTTCATGGAAGTTATTTAGTCAAGGCAGCTGTTAAGTTAGATTATGTTCTGCATCTGAACTTTTGCTCGAGTACTAAAACCAAATATTTTTATTTGCAGTTCAACTTCCTAAATTGTTTTGCATCTCTTTTCTACATTGCCTTTGTGTTGTTCGATATGAAACTTTTGAGGCAGGTGAGTTCCAAGAGCATCTTAAGAATGTTGATGAATCTAGGAAAATAAAGGATTGATTGAAACAGACTTCAATAGTTAATTCTAAAACATAAACTTGGCAATTAATATGTTTCACCTATATTTTCTTAGAAATCCAGCTTCTTCAGTTCCCCTAAGATTACCACAGAATCATAACAGAGTAGAGTAATTCTTTCTCTCTGTATAAATGAGGAACTGTTTTCAAATAAATTTGATTATTCTCTCACACAGATGAGATTGGGAAATTTTAATTTCCTCTTTATTTCCTTCTATGTTAGAAAATGTTCTTCTCTGTAGTATTCTTATTGACAGACACTTGAGGATAGGGTTGTGATTAAGTTCAGCTACAATGAGGATCTGAGAATAAATGAAAGCAAAAATAAGTAGTCGTAGTTGGTGTTTTAAATCAACTTTCACACTCAAATGCATGAATATTTGGTATAAGGAAAATATTTTTGCTCTAAACATAATGAGCAGTACAACAAGAACTTCAGCTCAAGACCTCTGTTACTCTGAAGTGATCTATAGCAAAACACTTGGCATACCTATACCAGACATAACATTTGTGACATTTCCTCTACTTTCAGGTAAAATCAAGAAATAAAAAGCATAGAAAAAAATTCAGTCCTTAGGTTTGTGATTATCATTGGCATATATTAAATGTACATTACCCTTCTTTGTACTTAGTGTACTGTTTTCAAGACACACAATACACATACACAAAATATTTAGACTACTAACTCCTAATTAGTCCTTTTCAGTACGCAGGAAAGGATGGGAACTAGATCGTCTACACTTTTCATATGCTATTGTTAGGTTTGTTAGGCTGGCCTTTTTCTCATAGTATAGTAATTTACAGTGTTACTCGAGCTCACAGTACTGCAAATGATCATAGGTTCATCACAGTTGTATTATTTTTTATTTCTTTTAAGAGCTTGGCCACTTTGCTGATAACTTCGCAGATCCTCAACCAATTTGCAGAATCCTTGCTTCCTTACTGGCTCCAGAAGAGATACAACAGGAGGATGAGGAAAGGCATGTGTTCAAAGAAAACTGATACAGACCTGTCATTAGTTGAACAGATCAACATGGAGAAAGAAATGGGAACTTATTTGGTACGTTGTTGTACTGTAAGAGAGTTAAAACTTTTCTGGGCTGTAGTTGACAGAGGCATCAGCCAAGGCAAATAAGAATATTTTTGGCTTTCTGGTGTGGCAGCTTATTTCCAGCTTTATCAGCTTTGCTGGTAGCTGTTTGTGCAGCTGTATGTTATCTTGGATCAGGAAGTGGATACAGTGCAGGATCCTAGTAACACCAGAATGAAGGGGAAGGAATAAACAGTTCTATCTGGAGCTACCTAACCCCGTATCGCTGGAAGGAAGTATTTGAGTAATATGCCCTTAGTCTCCAAGGGTAACTCAAAGACTACCAGAATGGGTAGGCTGGCACAGGGAAGAGGGAAATTGTTTCTGTTTTGGCTTGATTTTGCAGTGGTACTAGTTTAAATGGTCAGTTAAACTAGAGCCTGAAAGAGATCATTTACATCTGGATGGGGCCAGAAACAGAGGACAGAAGAAACCAACTCTTCAGAACAATACTCCTGCTGGATGCTCTTGCCTCTTGAAACCACAGCTTTGGTATTCACTGTCTTCTTGGTTCTGTTCTTGACCACCTCCTACCTAGTATAATTTTTAATTGTATGTAGCAGATTTCATGCAAATCATTACTTAAAATTCTAAAGGAATTTACACGGTGGATGTCAGTGGGTTTGTTAAGACCTCACAGACTGGCTGACAACTTGATCAGATGCTGCAAGCACAGTCACAGGACACAGTCACAGGATACTGTATGAATTTTGCTTTCATAGAGTAAGAAGTACATGTACATAGTGCACCTTTCATGTAAAAGGTAGACATTAGCAGTTTGATAATAACACCATATCAGATTCGTCTCTTCCTGCATGAAGTGCCATGAAATGGGAAAAGGAGAAAACTATCACCTTTACAATTTAAAAACTGTACAAATGTTCCTATGGGAAGGTTGGAGGGAGTTAGAATTAAACAGTCTGTCTTGCAGAGCAGAACACAGCAGAGGTCCCTGTGTTAATGTCTGGGCTGGTGAATCAGCACAGTCCAGCACTGCACCTGCACATCAGCTAGCACAGCTCCCAGAGTTGTGTGTCAGCATCAGGCCTGACCAAATAAGCTCTGCCTCTTAGACCTGAGCTGACTCCTGATTCTCAGCTGTCACATACAAAGCCAGTGTGGTGTCTCCGAGTCACATTGCCCAGTGCTTCTTGTGCAGAGCTGGATCAAATGAATCTGCACCTGTTGTACCGTTGTGCCCTGAATAGTTTTTGATGGGGACTCCAGAGGTCAGTTGTAGAGAGTTAGGACTTTGCCTTGGATGTGTCCACTGCTAGCCTCAGTTTCAGTTCTAAATACTGTGTACTCAAAGCCTTAATTTTGTATTCAATCTAAAGATTATTGTTTTGCTGTGGTTGTGAATAAATTATATTAGACCATTGATTTGTTTGCAAGAATTGAGCTGTCAGCAGGCAAGAATATTTCTAAAATTAAAACTGTCACAAGGGGGAAGCATTTGACTGTTTAGTAACTGAGGAGTCTTGACAGAATTCTGTGTTTCAGACTCCTTCGTTTTGATTTCTTCTTTCACATACTCTTCAGCATTTAATTCTCTATTCTTTTTGTCCTCATTCTTGCTTACTTCCTTAACCCGGTTGAGGATGTAAAAACATCCTGCAATAATTTTTAAATTGTTATTTTTCTAATTTCTGCTTCACTCCTCTAGTAATTTTCTCCCTTAATTTAGTCCTTGTTTTTGTTTCCTTGATGCTGTAGCTGATCTCTTGGCTGCCGATTGCACAGTTAAAAATTTCTTTAACATCATCTCAGACTCCTTTTTCCTACACAGAGTTTCGTAAATTGAGTAGGAGAAAAAGAAATACTTACTTACTTCATACTCTGCTATTCTAAAAGCCAATGGGTATTGAGCAAGGAAATGAGAAGTGTGAGGAAACAGTGGGAATACTGTGCAGTTACCAGAAGGAGGAGCACAAAGGAAAGCTGTCTCTCTCTGCCTGCAGTGATTGAAAAAATGATAGCAGTAGCAAATATGTGGCTGCCATTCCAGTGAGTGTTCTTGCAAATGTCCCTAAAGAAGACCTTAGTAAAATTTAAAATTTGTACAAAATGTTTCTGAGAAAAAAGTCTTAATGGCTTTAAAGGTTAGGTAGCTGTTCGTGGTCTGGTCTGCAGATTGGTTTGTGAGACCAAACTATACTGTGGAGCTTCAAAATGAGCTCAAGTGAGAAATGCAATTAATGAGTACCCCATGTTGATTTGTGAGCTTGCAGGCTTCTACTGCCTCTCTCTGTTTTTTCTAGGAGAAAAAAGCACTAGGTGTTGGGGAGGGCAGTCAGTTTAACAGCTATGATGGGCAAAAAAGAGTAGATAACCGTGTGTCTGATGCATGGAGCCAAAACCACTTTCATGTGGTTCTTGCAATAATTTCAGTTACTGTCAAGTCTTCATGATTTCAGTTTTGAGAGAGAGGACAATTCACGTGTCTGTGTAGATACGAGATACCTAGATCCCACTTTAACTTCTTTGTGGTATTTCACCATCCTTTGTTTATGAACACTTTTTCTTTAGAAGTTTGGTTCTTTCATAACAAAATTGCTGCAATCATACCAAACTATTATTATACTACAAAACTAGCATGCAAATAAATATATGATCACCTACATGTGAATACTGGATCAGCATTTAAGTACCCACATTCTTGGCTTAAAGATCAGGTGATAGACCTATTGGGATTTGTTAAATAGGGTTTTTTGTTTGCACTAATTCTTCCTTTCAGATGTCAGTGCTGCCTTGTAGATTTCAATCTTCAAGTGGACCCTAACTGTCCTACCCATTTGGAAATAAACGAGCAGAAATGCCAGAAAAGAGTTGCCTATCTACCTACCAGGCTACCATTCTGGTTAGGTCTTTCATGGACAGACTGAAATGCAAGGACTTTTGTTGCCACAGTGCTCTCAGGAGAATTTTCTGCCAGTTTAAATAAATGGTTTTTTCTGTTCCTCACTCTTCCTTCTGTTACTGTTTAACTGAGATGTTGAGGAACCTGCATAGGTTGAATGTGTTTATGGAGTTACTTCATGCCATAAGGATAGGAAGTGTGACTTGCAGAAAATGCATTAGGCAAAAGGAAAAACCTGGGCCTCCCCTTATAAGAAGATTTTAGTGATTGAATAATTCCAAATCAATTAGATTTAAAAAAAAAAAAGTCTTCTTGTCTACTGTCAGTAGTCATTTCCAAACAACTGATTTGGGATGAGGAAACATATTTACAAGTGTAGTCTTATTTCTGTGTTTCTTCATAGGTTTTTTGTACGTTAAAGTTGTTCTTATATTTCCTCTGTTTTTCAGGGTACTTTTGATGATTACCTGGAGTTGTTCCTACAGTTTGGCTATGTGAGTCTTTTCTCATGTGTATATCCTCTGGCAGCTGTTTTTGCAGTGTTAAACAACATCACAGAGATATACTCTGATGCCTTAAAGATGTGCAGAGTTTACAAGCGTCCATTTGCAGAACCCACAGCGAATATTGGTGTTTGGCAGGTAATTTTTATGTATTTTTTTTTCCTACTCATTTGTTTAAAAGAGGTTTCAGCAACAGTATGAAAGCTTTGTGTCCCGTGAACGACTTTAAAGTTCAGTAGGTATTTTGTTCTCTACAATGCCCTGGAATATCACCTATCCAAGTATATATCCCAGTGATATTTTTGGTGGGGTTTTTGACCAGCCTTGGAAAATAAAGCAGATCTTTTCTTTAGTTCTTGTGTACCTATTGTACTCGTGTTGCAACTTCAACAAAGCAAAGCTCCCAGATACTGCGCAGTATTCTTTGTAGCCAGTGTATTTTAGAAATGGTAACTTCTGATGCAATCTTAGAAGCGTGAAGCTCAGCAGAGGTTTCAAAACAATTAGAAGAATAGGTAGTTGGATTCCTAAGCCCGGCTTGTGGCCTGTGCACCCATGATTACTGGTGCTCAAGCTGACTAATTTGAAAGTAGCCCAAATCTGTGAGCAGGAGCTGGAACATTCTGCACAGCCTGAACACTGCAGTCTGTCTAAACAATTTCATGGCAATAGTACTGGGTTAAGCATTTTCTGTCCTCAGTTGTTTGTCCACGCAGTCGTGCTGCCACCAGCTATTTTGTGGCCTGTTGAATGTGCTGCATGAGTGAACTGATCCTGACCAGAGTTTTCTGGAGTGACTAAGTTGCACCCAGAAACTAGCATTCCATAACAGAAGTGCTTGATAAGGGAGTGTGATAAGGTTGGGGGACCTTTCCAGGGGATGATCCATATTCTAGTTTTATTTGACAGGTTTTCATATGTTATGTAATGGAGATTAAGGGCACAATGAACTATTGGGTTATTCAGTTTGGAGGGGTTGTACATAATATCAAATGAAGCAAGTGAAAGGTGAGAAATGAAATCCTGAAACCTCAAGTAAAACATACAGTAAAAACATGCAAGCCAAGGACTCTGAACAATGTTCATTAGACACATAGATATTACTGAAGTGGACTTAGAGGTGAAGTCTTTTCATAATATGTCATTAAAATGTGTGAATTATAATCTGATTGCGTTTTAACTTGGGATGCACTTTCTCAGTCCAGATCTATGCTGCCGACATCTTAATGGCATAGCTGGTGTGTAACCACCAGAACAATCAGGCTGTGGTCATAAGTCACAAGTATAGCTGCAGGTGTATTAATAGAATTTGTTTTTGCTAGAATAGTTTGTTTCAATCAAGGAAGTAGGCTAAAAAATTACAACATTACTACAGTACAGTAATTTTGTTTTATGGTGTAATTTTTAAACTAATAGCAGAAATGAATTTGCTTTGTGAATTAAAAAATAACTAAATTTTCAAGTCATCATTTCCTATGGGAAATAAGAGCATTTGCTGAAGGTTTCTGTTAGAGGAATACTGGAGTTACTTTATCAGGTGAGCTGAGTCACTAGCTTCTTGTCAAGGAGAAAGTTATTTCTGCTAATTCATTGTGACAGATGCTACAATTCTGTGTCAGTCTTCCTCATTCCAGTCAGGACCTTGGAACAAGTAACCATTATATTGCTAATGTAATTGCTAAACTGTATGAATATTTTCAGACATTTTTTGGAGCTCTGTAGGCAAGAGCTGCTTAGACTTGTGCTGTTGCATGTGTTTAAATGTAAATCTTTCAACAAATCTCAAATGGTTGCGATTTAAAAAAGGCATTCTGAACCATTCTTAACTTGTCCTCTTAACATTCAGACAGAACTTCCAAAATGAGTGTTAGGACTACTAGTTCCTCTTGGAATTTTGCAATTTTTCCTTTATCCTGAAATAAATTTATTTAGGAGTACAAGCACAGATGAGTACTTACTCTTTCATGTGTTCAGGTTACATTACAACCTTGTTGTGATCGTGTTAAGCTGATGAGGTTTGGACTGCTTGCCAGGCAGGTCCTGTGCCATAGAATTCAAAAGATGATGGAAAATAAGTTAAACTAATGGGTCTTCTGAGCCTTTAATGAGGAGAGAGGTATCATGCAGACCAACTTGGCGACTAGTAAGTTAGAGGTAATGGTCATAACTGTAAATATATTTGTGTTTTATTTCAGTTGGCCTTTGAAACTATGAGTGTAATATCAGTTGTTACTAATTGTATACTGATTGGAATGTCTCCACAAGTGGATGCCCTTTTCCCAGACTCAAAAATGGACCTTGTTCTGACTGTGGCGTTGATAGAGGTAAGTCTGCCTTCAAACAATGCATGTTGTAGCAAATAACACAAACACCAATGAAAATGATAGCAGGAAGTAGACTTTACCTCACATCTGATGTTAGAAGGAAATAAAGATAACCCTGTCAAAGTGTTTCAAAGTATTTCATTTGGATTTCTTTCTCTTCTGTGTTTTCAACTCTGCTGTGTTTTCAGCATTCACTGTGAATGCTGTTGCCATACTTTCCCATGCATTCCCAAGATACCATGCATTTGTTGCTTCATGTACTTCAAGTATTTAGTAGTGCTATTTCAAGAAGCAAAATAATCACTTTTTTGTGAACTGTTTATTTTTCTGCTTGGGTTGTGACCCCAACATATCTTAAAACGTCTTCCTACATAATCTTTATGGACGTATCCTGTAGGGCTTATCTGAAACAACTGTGTGTCATGACTGTAAATATTTGTGATTGTAACAGCATTTGGGCTTAATCTTCTAATTCCATGTAGTAAGCACATCAGTGTCATTCCTTTTCAGACATGGAGGGAAGACTATGGGTATTCTACAGAACTGAAATTGCAGGACTTTGCCCTTATAAGTCTTTCCTTCAGGGATTTCTTGTATTTCATTGCCTTGACTTTAACCGTTATTCTATTTTAGCTTTAGAAACTGGATTACTTTTCTCATGGCAAAAGGTCTGGATTGTGTATGTGTAAACTAAAGTGCATCACCTTACAGAGGTGCATTAGGAGTATATATTTCTTTGTTGCTCTTTTTACAGTGTTATGCAATGAATCATGAGCTTGCTTAGAATTTTATTTTCCAAGCCTTAAGGTTTGCAGAGTTAACTGTAAATATTAATCATGTTGACTGGTTTGCTGAAGTTTGAGTCTACAAGCAGCCTGATGCTCTCTTCTATTATGCATGTATGGACATTTATATTAACCTCAGTGAGGTGTTTTAATATAAAACTAATTTAGCAAATCGAATGAAATGTTATAGCTCATTACTGGACAACATATCTAGAGAGGTGATACTATGAAAACTGGATGAGTAAATGTAAGCAGTATGAATTTCTGACAGCTTAGAGATGGGGCTGGCTTTGCCTTTGCTTGCTGTGTTATCCTTTTATCTGTTTAAATGTGAAGCTGGCTATTTGATCTCTAGGCAGACCTCTGTTTCTTGGTAGACCAGAGGAGAATACCAGCATTTTTCTCTAAATTGAAATTCTGTTTATACAGTCCTTTAGGGAACAGGAATTGCAGCATAATAATTAGGTAGCTGTTGCAACTCAACACTGTATCTCAAATTATCTATAAATGCTGTGGAAAGGGAGATTCAGAAAGCAAGGGGAAGAAAGTTTGGAGGGTATAGGTAAATTAGTACTGAGGAGAGGGGGAAAATGCTGTCTTATATTGAGAAGCAACTTCGGTGAAGACCACCAGTCTATACTTACCATAGTACAAAAGGACTGTTGCAGGCTAATACTGGATGAGCCAGAGGAAATGAAAGGTAATAATTTGGTTGAAGAAAAGTCAAGTATTCTCTAATTATTCTGCTTAATTAAAAAAAACAAACCCTAAACAACCAAACAATAAAACAACAAGCCATAATGTACTGATCAGAAAAGGTCTATTTAAAAAAGCCTTAATCAAAAGTATCCAGTATGGTTGATGATTTTAAATATGTTAGTCTTATTTTTTCTTGTGCTTGTTTTTCTGCTATTACCAGCTATTTATTGTTTGAGAGAACAGAGATGTACAAAACCAACATGTGAGCCTTACAGTATGTTTCTGGAGCATAACAAGCCATGTGATTTTTTTGGAATGTTGTTGGTTGGTTATAAACAGTTCCAGATCTACTCAATGTGAAATGTAAGACTTTTGCAGTCTCCATAAGGACACTCTTTCAGTACATTTTAAACAGTATTTGACAACTTCACAGGTGTGGGGCTAGGTTTTTTTTTGGTTTGTTTGCTCAAGTCATACGATATTGCAGGAAGTTTTGTAACACAAATTTTGAACTTTCTAGAGTCCAAAAGAGTTCTCCTAAGTGAAACACATTTTATACAGAAATTTAATTGAAAAAAAATGGAAATGAACACAGCAAACATGAGTTTTATTTCTGTTGAAAATTGTTTCAGTTATGTTGACAGTTAAACATGTTCTTAATTACAGAAATTTTTTTATCAGAGGTTCTGTTGTACATATTTCAGGTTAAAACATTGATTACAGAAGGTTCAAAGAGGAGGATTACTGGATGTTGTGGGGTTATGAACAGCAGCAGTATAGATTTATGTCATCTTCAGGAGATGGGGATGGTTTTCCTTTTGCTTCCTGTGTATTTACTCCCATCTTATCTGTTACACTTTCTTTTATCTGGTGTGTGATGAAACAGATCAGGGAATTGATGTGGGAGAAGCTGTCTGACCCAGTTTGCTGGGGAGCAGGGCAGAAGCAGTGATGTGTGGGAGACAGGCAGTAATGCTGTGGTAGGTTTCTGCTGGATTAAATTTATAGGACTTCTGCACCAATGAGCTTTTCTATTTTAACTATCACTTAATCTACAGAAAGACCTCTGAACTAAGAAAGGAGCACAAATCTCATGTATTGGCAGTATTGCCATGCACCTTTATTTATTAATGATTAAACTCTATATTTCAGTTGTAAAGAAATTTTCAGGAACAGAATATATTATGTTAAACTTCTAGGACAAACCTGGTGCGTCTAAAGTACATCAATGTCAAGGTAGAAAAAAATCTGAATCTGTCAGGGTGTTGATAGAAAAGTGTTTTAGATCACCTAGTAGAGATTCAGAAAAACACGATACAGGTGAATTATTTTATTTTCTGATGCTTGCTGCAGGTGAAGAGCATTTTACTGTGTGTTTACGCTATTTTGACAGCATCTTGGCAGGCAGTTTGAAAATGTTAAGAGAGAAATTTCTTTGAGTTGGCTATGTGTATTTTCACATGTTCTATTGAGGGGGTAACCTACTTAAATCGTAGCTGCCTTTAAGTATTTTAATCACTTTTAGTAACTGAGACTCCAGTTGAGTATTTATATATCTGTTTGATGCAAAACTAAATAGCCCTGTTGCTGTCAAAGCCAGGCATAGGTATTAGTGATGTCCTGATTTTTTTTTTCAAAAAATGCTAGTGCTTTTTAATAATAATACTAATCCTCTTCAAATGGAAACAGTCTATATGGCAACATCTAACACCACCCACTACTGAAGTAACAAAGAACTGTGTGTGATATTCTTGTAAGCATTCTGTACCCAGCCCCTACTGATTTATGCAAAATATTTTTTTCCCATTAACAACTCTTAACTCTGATACTATCTACATTTTTGGTGGGAATATGTATTGTGTGAGTAAAATAATTGTTAATTATAATACCACAGAATAAAATACTACCAATTCCAAAATAATGACAAGCATTAAAATAATAAAATATAATAATATTTTTTAAAGTATAAAACCAGTGATTTTTTTTAACAGTTGACCTATTTTCATCAATTCAGCATCTGCTTCCATGGCAACATGATTTGAACCAGGAGCAGAATGATGAAACTCCCCTGTTTTACTTATGGATGGATGCTAACTGAGTACAGTCAGTGCAGTTTTCAAACCAAAAGAAGTAGCTGAATGCCCTTAAAGCAGGAAACAATAAAT
Organism: Phylloscopus trochilus trochilus; assembly: GCA_016584745.2. Taxonomy (NCBI): domain Eukaryota; kingdom Metazoa; phylum Chordata; class Aves; order Passeriformes; family Phylloscopidae; genus Phylloscopus; species Phylloscopus trochilus. Next base: position 42,177,218 of record WQNJ02000546.1, read on the forward strand.
CCTTATTAACATAATTTTAAAATAGTTGTATCACATTGTGTGTTTAGTTATTCAGACCACTATAGACACATAATTCTGTTGTGAATTCAGGTGCAAAGTAGGACATTTCAAGCACGCGTCTGTGCTTGTGTGAAACTCTTCCAAATCACTTCTGACTGCCTACCCTGATTTGAACCGCAAAAAAGGGAAATAACTCTGAAGAAACTTGGTGCATAGTTAGGGAAGTAGGTTAAAACAAGTGTAACCTTAATTCTGCAGTGCTTTTTAAAATTTTTCTTGCAAAGATTGTTGACAAAGAGTTTTGTTCCTGATGACTGTTTTTTTTTAATGTGGACTCTGATAAATTTAAGGAATGTTAATTAAATCAGTGTTGGGACTACTCTAAGAGTTGAGTTCAAGAAATCAGTTCTATGTACAACTCTTAAGCAGTGATTCTTGCTTTTAACATTACCTCAGTAGTGGTGCTTTGAAGAAGTAGCTGTGAAATACAGCTCCTCATGAATGCGGCCTGGCCTCCAAAAGCAACTTGTGTATCCAGCCCTGAAGTGTAGTAAACTAATGGAAAGCTTTTTTGCAGAAGTGCACTTAGCCTGGATGTTCTATGTCACATGATGCATTTGGGAATTAGCTTGGAAACAGTTAGTAGTAATGAAGTTCCTTCTTGATAATGGTAACACAAAATCTGACATTGCAGTCCAGAAAAGTGATTTTGAAAAGAATGTAATCAGCTCTGCTCTAGATGAAAATGAGGAGCTTTGCAAAGGGACACAGCTGGTGTATTTGTAGTAAACATGGCTTGAACAGTTGGTCTGTGTTGAGTTAATTTCATGATCTCATAAGGACATAGATCTTCATGAGCTTCATAGAAATACCTCTATTGACAAGTCAGTTCTGGAAAAGGTATGGAAGAAAGGAAGTAATCCTTTCTTAAGCTTTGGTTTTTCTGGGTGAGAAGGAGCTGATGACCCATTTATAAAAGGCTGGAAAGCAGGAGCTGTAGCATGTCAATAAAGCTGATTGAAAATCAAAGTGGTTGAGAGTTACCTGGTATACAACTTTCCTTTAGAATTCCATTTTATTAAGTGTATTTTTTCATCAAAGGCCTCCTGGTGTAGAGTAGAAGCTCTTTGAACTTCTTCTAAGCAATCTTGATGTAGTAGTCCCAGCACTCAGTCAGCTCAACAGTAAACTTGACAGTTGTTTCTGATATGAAGTGCCAGAGAAAATGAGTAAAGCTACTAGAGCCAAGCAGTTTGAATTCTAGTAGATGAGAAGGTATCTAGTTCTAGGCTTCATCATACTTTGCATTCTGCACAAACTTGAGAATCAGTAAACATTGCATCCTGAGTGCAGTTGAAGATCTTTTGAATCTGCTTTCTGAGCAGAAGCAGTTTTAGGTAGATTGTTATGTCAAAATTGATGTATTTTTTCCTTTAAAATTTCTTAAATATTTTGTAACAGATTTCCATGCAATTGATTTTCTCCCAATAAAGCTGGGTAGTTTTGGTTTTTACAAACCAGTTCTAGATGAGTTATTTCCTGGCAATAATGTACATGACTCCATCCTGGTCAGGTGGAAGTGAGGCATGGTCCTGCATGGTATGGCGTTCCTCATGTGTGGAGCAAATAGCTTTCTTCATGTAGAACTCATGAGTCTGGGATTTAGGAGATATGTTAAATATACATTTATGTAAGGGCCAACTTTAGTAGAAAATGAACTAGAAAAAGATGCAGAAGAATAAGCTGCATCAGTCTACACACATGTATAAATCCTTTGATACTAATGGAGTTACAGAAGCATAAAAGTTGAAGCATAACAGCTGTGCATAAAGTGGTGTTTTTGCTAAATTATTTCTGTGTTATTGCCAGATACTAACACAGGATATAGGAGCTGCAGAGTTTCATGTATGGAATTAAAGAGCAGTGTACTTGGAAGGGACCCCTGGAGATTATTTGCCCAAACCTTCTGCTGAAAACAGGACCCTGGATTAAGTTCTCAGTGTCATTATCAAGGTAGGATAGGACTTGAACACTGCCAGTGAGGGAAAGTCAACCACTTCTCTTGCAGTCTGGTCCACTGTTGAATTGTTCTCGTGGCAAATAATAGTTTTTTTTTCTTATGGGAAGAAAACAATTTCTCTAGTGCAACTTGGTGGCTCATGACCTCTTGTTCTTTCACCCTCTTCACTTTGTGAAGAGGGTACCTCTGTCTTCTTGAAAACTACCTGTTAGGCACTGGAAAAATGTGATCAGATCTTACCCACCTTCCCAAACCTTCTCTTATCTAAGTGTAACAGAGTTTCTTGAACCTCTGTTCACTTGTCAGGTTTTTCAACCCTGTACATGGCTCTCCAACAGGCTCCCTTCAAGTTTTCAGTCTCTGCTTTCCAAGTTGTCAGTGCCACTTTAAAATAAAAAGGTACATTTAATTCATGCTTATCCCCTTATTCTTTCTGCTAATTGCAGTGTGTATTCTTTCTTTGTCTTCAATGTATTTGCTCTTTAATCAAAGAAAATAATTTCTGGGTGTTTTAGGCAACTCTTTTAACTTCCTTACTTCTGAAATTTTTTTGGCAAGTCTTGAGGTATCTCTCTTTCCATGTATCAGTCTTTTTTGTGGTAATGTGTTTTTTCCATACTGACACATATGCATATGTATGCATATATACTGCATTTATAACCTAAGTAGTTTGTCAGTTTTCAGGTATAACTGTAAGGTAGAGTACTTAGTGGTAAATATTTGATATGTGGTTTCAATTTCTTCCTAATAGTTAAATGTATATGAAAAAAAGTATTTGATTCTTTACTTATAGTGAGCAAATATTAATTAAGGGGTTTAGTATACATCTGTTTTTCAAAAATGTTTTGTTGTAAGGTACAAACATTACTGACGGCTTTATGGTTCATTTTTGGAAAATACTTGGCAATTTAATTCATCAAGGATTTTACTTCAGTGAAACAGGTATCCTAGCCAAGACCTATCTATGTTTGTACATGGTAAAAATAGGAAAACATAGGGAAATGGAAAAATGTACTTTATGCAAATTGTATAATTATTTGTAATTTTTAATACATAAAATAATTCAGCAGCGTTACTGATGCTGAATATTGAAAAAGGTTAATACAAAGCACTAGTGATTTCAATTAACCTATTGTTCTGTTCTAGAGTACCTCTACCTCAGCTGCACATATCTTAATATATATACACACATAAGAAATAATGTCTGAAAGCCCTTCCTTAAGAATCTAATACATATGTTTTTGGTTTTAATATAATACAAAATAGTAATTTGGGGTTTTTTTATTCTCTGTTAGACAGGTAAGCCACTGCAGTTTGGTTTATTCCTAGAATTGAAATTGTGAGACATAAAAATAGTTGGATATTTTAACTTCAAGCTGAAACCCTGGGAAAGATTTCCAGTAGTTGCTGAATAGCCTCAATGTGAGACTTAATGGAAGCTTCTAAAGCTGTATATACTTATATAAAGAATATGTCTAAAGACTTAAAAAACCCCTACTGGTTCTTTATTTTACTGTTTGGCAACATTTTAAGAATAAAAATGAACTCAAATATCAGTGCATTTTGTATTACTTTGCAAAAGATTCTTGAATTTGTAGGTTTGGTTTTAATATAAAGTGAAGAAATATTTTAGGTAGGCTATTCTTCTGAGTTACAGGAACAGATTGTTCTCAGGGGTTTTTTTTTGTTTTGTTTTGTTTTGTTTTTTTCTCACCTTTCATGTGTGGGGAAAGATTCATGGATTTGTCTGTATAAAATTTTATAAAAGTTAGCTGCTTCAAGAAGCCTCTGGGAACCATATCAATGAGGTTAAAAAATGCCAGTTTTGCTGGTTGTACATTACTATGTTATATTTATTTGCAAAATCAAAATTTATCACAGATCTTTTTATTGCCATCTACTGGTTCTTTTGAGATATTCATTCTGATTTAGTGTTGAATTTTTGGTCACTTTGAGTAAAAAAGCTTAATGCCAAAAGCATGTCAGATAGAAAACAAACACTAAAAAATTCAAAGATCTAAGTGAGTTGTGTTCCATAGCTTTCTGCTAATAGAAATGAAAATACCTGTGAACATCTATGCTTAAATAATCCAATGGATTTTTGAAAGTGTCAGAGCTTAAAACAGTATTTTCCTATTTTCCTATTTACGAGTAATTTTCATTTGTTCCTCCTTATTTTCTGTTCTTTACTCAAACCCTTCCATTTTCAGGTTCTCAATTTGCTATGTTCAAAATTGAAAAATAATCACACAGATGAATGAATTGTGCTCTTCAAACTTTGTACAAACTCTGAAATGTGTTAAATTATATGGGCACATATCTTAATGTGTAGGACAGCCAGAAACCAAGGTACTCTATCCAGATAGCTGGAATGTTGATGTATTTTACTACTGTGTCTGCCCCAACTGGAGCATTTTGACAGTAATGTTCATTCCTTATTGACACAATTCAGAATGTGATTTTTGTCTTTAAAGAAGACAGTGTGCAAAGGATGCCTGAGCTAGATCAGATCAGGGGTCCTTATAGCCCAGGATTCTTTCTGCAGCAGAGGCCAAGGGAAGAGTAAATTAGTACAGTCAACTATGTAGTCATGCTCTTTCCAAATTAAATCCCAGAATCTGGTGATTTGCAGTGTAACCTGTCTGATAACTGAAAATTATCTGGCCAGAACTGCCAGATAATTGTGCAGATAATAATTCCAGGAAAGTGTGAAGTGCTTTTATACAATGGTGTACCAGCTTTTTCAAAAGAATTTGAATTATACTCTAGTAAAATGCTACTGAAGCAACTAATGTTGATATACTCTTGGCATCATAAGTAATTACCATATGTATTGGTTATACCCTGGATTTTCATAGGTGTTCTCTGTGCTTTTTTTCAATTGACTTTTCTGTCTGAGAAGCATTTTTAATTCTTAAATTGGATTCTGCCAGTGTGGTTATGACATTATTGTGAAGTTTAAGAGCACAGGAAGCCTTCTCACTGTGAGAAAACATTGGAGGTGTCTTAGTGGAAACAATGACAGAAAAGAGGGAATACACTCCTCTCACTGTCAGCTGGGTGGTGGTAGAAAGAGGGAGCCACAAAGGTATCAGGTAAAAGATACCACAAAGGTATCTTTTAGCTAGTTAGCTAAAAGATATGAACTTTCCAAAAGGGTCATGTTCCTTCAGTAGGAATCAGAAATGGATGTGTCTGGAATGGTGCCATTCCTCATTAATTATCATTATCTGGTAGACACTGCTGTATTCTTTTTAGGAAGGTTAGATGGGGGAGATACTTTAGGAAGGGAGCACATTTCTTAACTATGCTAATAAATGCTTCAGAAATGTCAGCCTGGAAGAACAGCAGAAGACAGAGTAAGAATATTTTTTCATGTTTGTTCTGGGATTGTGCAAGGATGCCAGAATGACAAAACTTCAAAAGGGAGGATGAATAGAGAACAGATCTTTGCAGACAATTACAAGACATTTTAAAGAACTCCATAAGAATCAGACTTTCAAATCTCTTTAAAACCCACTTAGTTTAATATTTCCCACAAAGAAGTTTCCTTTAATGTGTAAATATTTCCAGCTCAAGCCTGAATATGCTGAATACGCTTCCTCGCTGGCAGTTGGAACTTGAACGTCCAGACAAAAGCCAAGTTAATACTTATTAATATTAATTGTTTACTTTCCACTTGATTAGGATTAGTAATTGTTTAATGACAAGACAGAGTATGAACATTCAAAGCCTTCTTGCTTCACAACCATTTCAAGACCGGCTTAGCATTTCATGAAGCTGAATTGTTTTGTTTTGTAAATAATGTATTAGTTTATTGTCTTAAATTATTTAAATAATTCAGTGCAAATGCGCTACCCCTAGCTGCCAGCAGAAGCCTGAATAATGGCTTTTCCTAGGAATCTGTGAATAGGTGGAGCTGTAGGGCTCCACTGTATATCCATTTATCTCTGATGCAGTTTGCAGCAGTGTTACTTCGTATTGTTCTTACTAGGAATGTTCCATTTTCAGGGACTGCAGTGTTTTTCCTGTCTCTAGGAAAAGTTTTTTATGATTTCTTTGTCTAACATGCTACATTTTGGTTGGTTTGTTTGTTTTTTAAACTGTGTGCAGCATTGGACAATAAATACACTTTGTTGTTTATATCCTCTGATGATTAAGAGTGGAAATGAGTGGCCCTGAGCAGGTAGGGTAGAAAATGCAGAGTTTGCAGCTGGAAAAGAGATGGAGAATATGAAATCAGTAAAACTGACTATAAATAGCAGAAGAAAGCCAGTCAAACGTGTTGGAGCCTCTGCATTGTTGATTAGATATAAACACCTCCTTAAAAAAAGAGTCTTAGTAATGTAGCATTGTTGCTCACATGTTTCCTAGTTAGAAATTTGCAGAATTATTTACCTTTCTTTTACTAAAACTCTTTGCAATGACTTCTAACATTCTGGGTTGGAGCGTTAAACATTCTGGGTTGGAGCGTTAAACATTCTGGATCAACTTCAGTACTCATGTTGTTGACTTTTTTACATACCTACTCAGTGTTGTAAACATAATTACTAGTCATTTATTGGAAGCTGGCAGCATTGGAAGCAGAGTTCTATAGTCTTTTATTTAAAAATGAGTGAAATTTGTTGCTATAGTTTTTACCCTCCCAACTCTTTTTAAAAAAAAAGTTCTGAAGCATCAATGTGCTTCGTAAAATCTGTAAAAAACCCCTTTTTTTTTCCATTTGTTTTGTTTTTTAAATGCCACCTGGCACACTTAAATGAAAACTGATTTTGGAGCTCAAATTGTGCAAGAAAGTGCAGTCAGTACTGGATTGAAAGGCCGTAGCAGAGTTTGTTGGGGGTTTTTAATAATCTTTCTGGAAACATTTTATTAAGTGCAGGCTGAAGATGATCATGAGTCATGCTGGAAAACTAAATGTCAGAAGAACTGGGGCTTAATTATTTCATTTGTGCACTGAATTTTTATCTTACAGTGGAAGAAAGTGTCAATCCAGATTTTCACTCTTCTGATCAGAAGAAATTAGTGGAATGATATGCAGTTTTCAAAAGGATTTTGCATTTATTGTGGCAGTGTGCAAGCTGTGAGGTGTGTTCTGCTTTTTTTCATGCCTCGAACAGTCCTCTTGAAGTCAAGGGAGATTCCTCATGCTTGCTTATAACCGGCTAAATCTCTACAATGAATTATACAAAGGAGATACAGATAGATGCTGCTGAGAATTCATAAGCCATAATATGTTTGATCAAGGTTAGTTTTAGTCAGAGGATTTTTTGTATGGTGAAAAGTGTGTGTGTATGTGCCTGGTATAGGGATTATGGATAAACCAATGTCAAATATTAGGGTGTCTTTTATTAAACTTGCAATATAGTTTGTGATACTGCAGTTAATCTGCATCCCAAAAAATTGTATTTTTTCAGAAGTTCATAACCACTGAAAAATCTAAGACACATTTTTTTCAGAATCCAGTGAAATGGGAATAAACAGTTTATTACAGGAAATGTTTAGATTTTTACTCTTACAGCTTAGCAAATAAAGTTCCTGAACTCAAATACTTTTTTTGTTCTTCTAGCTTCTAAGGGGCTTTGTTTAAGAAAAAGGGTAATGTAACAAGAGTGGTTTGTATCAGAAAAATTACTAATGCATCTTGAATTATAGTATGTTGAAAACACCTGGAATTATCAGTCCATGCTAACATTGGTTCCATTTGGCAGTCCTGCTTCACTTCCTGTGTAGTTTTAGGAATTGCAGGAGAAAGCAGGAGAAATGGGATGGGTGTTAGTGTGACATCTTTCCAGTGGTCGTGATGTCAGTTTAACAAAATAATTCTGTAGAAAGTGTATTACATTATTTTTAAAACCATAAAATGCATATACAGGCATGATTTGAGGGTGAACTCCTTACATGTGAATAAGGAGTCCTCAAAACAGGTTATAGACTATTCCTGTCAGTCCTTCTGTTTCTGTTTCACTCCCTGTAATTAGAATGGGCTATAATGACTTCTAAATTCTGACTGCAGCCTGTCCTTAAGAGTCAGGAGCACAGCTGGTAGTGAGAATGGGATGTAGCCATATTCCTTCTCAAGGAGACAGCAGGTGGAAAAGGGATACTGCTACCATTATGCTAATAGCTTCGTGAACTGGTCTTCCATAAACTTGGAAGGTGCTGTCATGGCCAAATAAAACTGACTCTGGGTATGTCAGTAGGAACGAGTGGATCTGCCTCTTTGGGATTTCTAGTTATGTTGGTGCTTATCTTGGCAGCTACATATAGCACAAAACATCCTGGTCATTTCCTCAGTAGTAGTGAGACTGCAGTTCTTTGCCAACTGGATGGATTTTGTATTGATGTGGCTGGAATTCCAAGTTCTGAATTTGCTGAGTATGGGTAGAGCCTTGTATAATTTTGTTGTTCTGATTTTAGGAGTCCTGCAAGTTGATCAGGCTTTCCAAGCAGCCTCAGGTGCTGTGATGGTTACACTAAGACCTCAACTAGCCAAAGAACAGTAATGCTGAAGAAGAAATTTTAGGAGTGCATCTCATCATATGGATGCTCTGTTACAGTATTTTAATAATTTTATCCTGGTATAAATTTTTAAAATGAGAAGTTCCAAATGTGCTGAGTTTTAAGCCTGTTTTTCATGTCCCCTCCCCTCCCTTCCTAACAGTTCTTGAAGGTGGGGTGTATAACAGTGCTGGCAACTTGCTGTTCCTTCCCACCCTTCATGTAGATTAAACTCTGAGATCAAAAGTATCTATAGTTACGGAGTTTAAACACAAAATAATTTCTGTGCCAAGGGTTCAAATCCTGTATGTTGTAAAGTGTCTTCTGAAGCTGAAGTGTAGGAGTATATACAGCTGTATGGTATGTTTCTCAAATTTTAGCTAGGGAAGCTAAATGTAAGAATTGCCAGAAACTGAACAAAAAGGAGGAGGGAATCGTTTCCTTTGCAATGTCACATTAATAATGGCACCTGCATCTTGCTTTGCTCAGCTTCCCTCTGAAGACATCTGAGCTGCAGAGATCTAGCAACTGATAGAATATTATCTTGGAAGCCATAGAAGGAGACATATGTTTCTTTTTATCCCACAGAGTAATTGTGGCTAATACGTAAAAAACCAAAATAAAAATAAGTGAAGTTGTATTGTGGATTCTTTCAAAGTTTGGGGGAAGACTTAAAACTTTGTTGACTGTTTCAGACTAAAGATGCCTCCTATCTTGTCATTTTCTCTTAGTGCCTTGCCCCAAGACATTGCCCTGATGCAATTATACTGATGGATTCTGCTGGTACAAAAGTATCCTTATGCATGTGTATGCATTGTATAACACACAATGGTAGCTTCAATATTTTGGCAAAAAGTCAAGACTTGGAGATAAATTCTTGTTAGATTCCTTAGGCCTACTGCCATCTGTAGCTATAAACTTCACCTTTGCCATCAGTACCTTTCTAATTTGCTTTATATTACAGAATTGAGCTACATTTGGAAAACCAGTGTCAAAACCATTCAGGGCCCGAGAGGGCGACCTAATGTTTTGGTGTGTAAAAAAAGCTTCACTTCAGCAGGACAGGGCTCAGGTGTGCATCATTCTCCCTCTGCTCCTGTTTTAGCCCATTTTTCATCAGGAGTTATCAAGGGTGGCTGTTTGAAGATGGAGGAGCTGCAGTACCATGTAACAGCTCTGCTAGTCTGGCTGATTGGGAAATGAAGATTCAAAGTGTTTCGTAGACTGTGCCTTAAGTTCAGTTTATCTAATTTTTTTTTCAGTTGCACTGAACCAAGATCATGCAGTCTTGACCAGACCCACAATGCATGAGATTGCTGACATGAGGGCTTTGAGCCTTGCAAAGTAATCTATTAATGAGCTTTCTCTTCTTGTGATTCATGAATTTTTAGAAATCTCCCAAGTACAAGTTAAGCTGGTTAATACTTTCAGCGTAGAAAAGTGTTTAGTCACTGTTCCTTTCATGATCACTTTCCAACTGCTGTTTTCTCAATCATGTGATTTACGTCTTCAAACTTTTCCTCACAGGTCAGTTATTTCGAAATGCTCCATTTTGTTCTCACCAGGGTTGTCTCTGCTTTTAAAATGATAATACCTGAAACAAGCTACCAGTGCACATATTTCTGAGTATAAAAAAAGGTTCAGGTACATCCTGTGTTGTCTGTGATGCTTTTTTCAGCATGTCAAATGTTTTTTTGTCTTTTCTGCAGTAGCCTTGTACTGAATATTTATTTTTTCTGAATTAGTGCTATACGTCTTCTAATGTGTAGCTATGCTGTCTTGTTCATTGGGACTCCTTCTTCAGTTTTTCTTTCAGTAGGACTATCTTTTCAGTTTTTCAGGACTGTGGAGTTCTAATCATGCTCATCAGAGCACTTGGATTTCTTCTTGCTTGATGTCATATATGCAGTTCTTCAGCAAATTTTCCTGTTCAATCACTAAAATTGTCAGTGAAACTCTTGAACTGGAATCTGATCCATTGCAGATCTTTGTAGGCCCCCACAGAAGAGACATTCCAGCCTGATAGTTGCCAACAATAACTATTGGAAGGCTTTTTCTTCCAGTCATTTGGGTGCTTTCCTATTCGGTTATTTGATTTAGAGTGTTTTGAAAGTGATACAACTACTATCAATCTTGTCAGAGTAGTTACATTTACTTTTATTGTTGTTTCTGAACCTGCATTTCAAGTTTATACATTTTTGCACTATAGTTTCATTTGTGAATGATTTTGCAAAGAATTTCAGAAATACATATTAGTACTGAGATTCTAGCTGTCAAATTGCAGCAGAACGTGATTCATCCTCTGTTCTCTGAATTATAACCATTTGCTGTTGTATCAGGGCATGTGCATGATAGGCAGAAATCACAAGAAAGGTTTATGGAGGCCAAAAAAATTAACTTTTTGTTGTGTTGATTGGGTTTTGTTAGCATTTGCACTTCCAAAGAAGTCTTCCATTTGAATTCTACCTGGTAGGCTGCAGGCTTGTGAAGTGAGAAAAGATAGGGGTCTATTCTGTGAACTGATGGTGTGCCATGATTTCCTAAGCTCACCTCTACTCAGGACAGAAAGGAAGTCTGAGGTGTTCTTAAGCAGGCAGTGTTTTGTGGAAGGTGATGAGTCACTTCTCCCAGCAGAGTCTCCTTCATTATCCCGCAGTGAGGTTGCAAACACACCATGATACTGTCACTGAGCTCTTGAGTCATTAAAAACGTAGTGCAAGCTCTGATCTGGCCAAACAGATAATTCTGTTTCATATTCTGCTGAATATATAGAAACATGTGCCAATACAGAACCACTGTCCCTTTCGACCCCTTTTCATGTAATAACAATTTGTTGCATTGTTGTGTTAAAGTAAGAGGAGAAGCATGTGGATGGGAGGTTTTTGCCCATGCTTGCTAATATAAAATATACTGTTTTATTTTAAAACTAGATAGCATGTTAGTCTTCTGTCATGAAATGTTAGCATAATATTTAGGAATTTTTGACAGTGTTAAGTCTGGCAGTGTATGAAGCGGAGTTGCTTCAGATAAAGTATCTGATGCATTGGCAATGTTTGGCCAGTTATCCTGCAAATCACTGCCACAAACATAAGTCAGTGTTGGTGGTGGTTTCTGTTATCAGGTCACTGATAACAGTGTGTAGAACTAGAGAATAAATATTTGTAGGGAAGGGAAATGCGGTAGCATAGAATGAGAATTCGCTTGTGATTTTGGTAATCAAAGGGCTTAATTAAGCACTAGTGTGTGGTGGAGTTCATTATCTCTGTATTGGCATACTTCTTAAACAGTGAAGATCTGGAGAGTTCTGTGATGTTATGCTAAATTTGTTCTTTACCTTTGACAGTCCTATTCTGTGTTGATAATTATGTTTTTATCTCTGGATTCAGTAACAAAGCCACCACTCATACCCAGGATAAAGTTTGTCATTTTCCAAGAATAGCTTTCAAGAGAGGTTGTAGGTATGCTATTAGTGGCTCACCTTTAGTTAGGAGGTATTATGAGAGTAAGATTTTTATCCTGGAGAGGGGGTGCACAGAAACTCTGAATATGGAAGGTCTCACAGTCGTTTTACCACTAGAGGGCTTATTTGTATAACAGTGAAGATTGTTCTGGAGAAGGGTGCCTTGAGACAGCTTTCTGATGCTTCATACGGTCCAAGAAAAACAGATGGAAGTGTGATGTTCAGAGGATGGATATCAGACTACAAAGTCAAGAATATAATGAACTAGCTAGTTCTTCTAAACTCGGAAAATTAAATACAAGATCTCAATCTACAACTAAACATAGAGGCTGATTACAAGGAATAGATTGGAGAAAATAAATTCAAATATCCTGTCAAATTGTGTGTTTTAAGAATTTTGTTGTTCATTCGACATCTGCTAAAAACACCTCTTTGACAGAACTATGCATTTTTTGGACATCACCTGGATTGTCTCTGTTTCTACTTTTCTTTCGATTTTCATCACAGCTGACCATTTCTCCATTTTTACAGTCATGCTAGCGTGCGCATTTCCTTGGGAATCTGCTCAGTACGGAATGTGCCTGATTCACAGTGCCAATGAGAATCCCAGTACAAGTGTCCTCTCTTTCCTTTTCATAAAGCGTGAGTTGTAATGGCAGAATATAACATCTCTTTTGGCACTTTCCAAGAGTCTCTCTTTTGTTTTGAAACATTGCTTGGCAGTTGCTTGGCTTGTCAGTACAGAATCTGTGGAGACAGCTTTCCCAAAAACTGCCACTAGCTTTGGATTTTTGCCTGCATATGCACTTAAATTAATTTTTGCAAAACTGGAGTTCTTGGTCTGAGTCTCTTTTGTTTAGATACTGCAAATTCTATTTAATAGTTCTTGAAATGTGCTGTTGTCATTCCAAGTTTTATGTCTGTCATGAGGTAGTATGGAATCCCTAATAAAGACAGTGCAGCTTCATATTTTCTCAGTAATCTTTAGATAAACTGTGGTGTGTTTGTTTGTTTTTTTTTAAATAAAAAGCACATATAACTTGGCAACAAAACAGTTGATTATATATTGGAGTTCTTGCTGCTGCTGGAAGTAATTACACAATGGAGAGTTTAAAGGAAAATTTGACAGGCTATCCCCCTTGAAAAAAAATTAAGGCAAAATTTTGTATTTTGAAACACATACACAAAAATAAGTAGTTGTCTAGTTTTTATGTCCATCTTGTTCACTGATGTTTCTTTTCCAGAAAAAAAAAAAATCTCTTCTTATGTCTAATATTCCACATCACTACAAAACTGTATTTCTGTGTAGATAATACTTTTCTCGTTGGTGTAGTGGTTTGGTATCACAGTGCTGTGACAGAACAAGTGGTGGCATGTATTGTGTTTCCGCTCTAGTTTGGCTCTTAATAGTTGTAGATAGATTTGGGTTTTTTTTCTTTTTCCTCTTCCTGTTCCCCAACTGTTTTCAAAATCTGTAGACAACAGTGACTTCTCTCATAAGTATCCCTGACAGCTGTAAGAGCCAGATGCCAAGTTCTGGCTCGCAAGCCCTGACCTGCTTTTGGGCTTCTTTTCTGGTCTTTTGGCTGGCTCCTCTGCTTGTTGCTTGGGCAGCTGCAGATTCATCTCTGGAGCCGATGCAAAGCCAGCTCATTCGAAATGTGATTCATTGTTGTTGATGCCATTTCTCTTAGTCTTAGCTCAGGGAGGATTATGTTTATGTTTTTAGTATATTCCAAGATCAAGAATTCTTAAAATTCTCAAATTGCTATGATTACAAATACTGACTTCTTGAATTATCTGACTGTAAATAGAAAGTTTAGTTCTGCTTTTCTTAGAATGAAAAACAGTCTGAATATTAGTACAAGGCATAAAGAACAGTAATCCTCCATCCCTCCATATTTTTGTTGGCGCTAGCTTTCTGGGTAAAAAGAGTGACGGTATTTTCATTGTATGAAATATTTCAGTGACTTTTTAAAGAGTGAGTTCATCTGAGACATGTTTAAAATGTCTTAAAGGGAATGTGCTTATAATTTGGAGACAAGAATATATTGAATGTGTGTTAGCTATTCATGGATTCAATATCTATACATGAAGGGTGTTTAATCTTCTGGTTTGGAGGAGGCTCCGTAGATTATTAGAAGGAATAGGAGAAGCAAATGTGTCAATATAGGATGCAGGGCCAGGTGGTATGTCTAATTTTTGTTTTAGACAACTGGAATTTATTAAAAGGATACAATTGAATTTTTTTTTCTTTTGTAGTCTCAGCAAAAAGAGATGTTTTAATACCCAACAAAACTACTGAAATTTAGTGTCATTGAAGTCTGTCTTACAGTAAGAAAATACGGGTAAATGACCATTGACTTTGGAGGTCCATGTCTTTAGAAAAACTAAAAAGCAGGACCAAAGTCAGCCCTTCAATGAGGATTACATGGTTGCACATTGGCAGAGGGTATGAAGGGTTTTAAGAAAAGCTGCTGTAACTAGATAAACATATGGAGAGGTTATCTCGATGCCTGCGGTTGTATTTCAGGGCAGGAGACAAATACAGATGTAGGTTACAAAAAAAAGATTTAACTCCAGAGATATACAGTATAACTTAGGCAACTAAATTAATTCCATGCTGTAGGTAGTTTTTAATTTTTTACTATGTACAGTGTAAACATTAGTAACAAAAAAATAGAATAAAGTCAATATTGTAAATGCAAATGCCAAGATTTTATTCTAAGCGCAATTCAGAGCTGATTTAGTGCTAGTGATTTGTGTCTCTTTAAGAGTATGCAGATTTGCAAGACCTTGAGTGTTAAAACTTAACACACTGACAGTTTTCTTTCTATTTGCCAATTGTAAGTATATGTTCCCAAATTAAAATTCTGTCCAGACCTACCTTCAGTTCTGAGATGTTCCCTTAATAGCCTAAGCCTTCATCCTCTGCCTTCTGGAAATCCTTGAATGTGGTTTCAGGTTTTGAACCTCTGTGTTGGTGCATATTTGAGTCTAGGTTTCAGCTCTGTTTATGAAGACAAGAATACTGCCTTTGTTTTGCACAGGAGAGATCTCTTTACCATTGGATGCTGTGAATGCTGGGCATTCTTTGAAAACTTCACTTGTGTCTGTTGTGTCTGAGATATGAGGGGAATATTCCTTTCTTTAAAGGTTTGGGGGTTTTTTTGTATTTGTGCTTTTTCATCCCGGTGTTATTGCCTCCTGCTGCCTACCAAAGAGCATTGGCAGCCATTTCCAAATGTGTGCTTTCCTAACTTTATATAAACTTTTCTGCCACTGCGTGCTTTTTGGAGGTTTTTTTGGTCATTGCACATTCAAGCCCCCAGTGAACTTCAAGCCATCCTGGCTGTGTGCAGATCTATTTTTACCTGATAATTGGTTTTCCTGCTTGAAGGATTCACACATTGTAAATGAAGGTACTCATTTGCCTGGTCCCTGCATGATGTTTTTATTTCCTGGTGAATTGCCCTGTTGCTTTATGAAACTGGTTTAATTTAGCATATTTTCTGCAAATACCTCAAATCTACTATAGTGTGTCTGAAAGAGAAAAAAATCAAACACTTTGTGAATAGGATAATCACAAAGTTTGATAATTACTTGGAAAAGGCTTCCTTGTGTGCATGCAGAACAGAATGTTCACTGTGAGGGCATCTGATTTTTGTACAAAAATAATCAATTGATACATGATGATGAATTCTTAAAATTGGTTTAAACCAAAATTAAATTTCAGTACTTGCGAGTTAGAAAACAGAAGCTGAGGGATGGGGTTTTTTTTTACCAGAGCTAAGCAATAATCCATGTATTGGTGGAAGGAAAATGAGGAATTGAAATTCCTTATCTATCTAACTTAGATAATGGAACAAGTATAAATGTCTGGTTTGGGATATGGTCAGTTTTCTTCAGCTAAAAGCTGTCTTTTTCCATAGAATGGAACTCTTGCCCACTGTGGTCAACATTATTGACTTGTAGCTCTGGCTCACTTCCCCCAGCAGTAAGTCTGTAGGGAGATGACTGTTTTTCTGGATCTTGTTGCATCTTTCCTCTAATGTTTTTTCCTTTGTCAGAGGCAACATCCCTGCTAATCTGTTGAGAGAGTACTCCTATATCCATATCAGTCAAAATGAGTCATTGTAAGTCATGTATACTTGCATATCTAATTTGAAATGGATCAGGGATTGGTGACCTTCAAATCTGTAAAGGTTGTCTGTAGCTGAAAAATATTTCCATATATTCTTAGAAAATTGCTGTAAGAAAAAATTGGAGAAGGCTAGACTACCTAAATGCATAGAAAATGCATAATTACCATCAAGTGAGGCAGGTACATTGCATGGTCCAGGTAATTTGCATGATGTTAATGAGTGGGAGTAGCCAGGCATAAGCAGGATAGTGAATTTGATGTGCCTTCTAGATTCATCCTCAGAGTTGAAGTTTGCTGTCGCATGGAAATAATTTATTACAATGCCTTTTCATATGTGCTGTTATTTTGTAACTTTGCATCAGATCTTCATATGCGGCACTTTGACAAGGTATTTATTAAAAATGCAGTTTGATCATAGCTTTGAATTGAAACTTCCGTGTGCTCAATGCAAATACTTGAAATATTGGGTCAAATGAATACACAGTCACTAAAGCATTCTGCAGTTCCACTTTCAGTATCAGGATGATATTCATTGGTAGAAATCTGTTCGTGAAAGCTCCTATGCAGACAGGTCGTGTTTGTGGTAAACAAAAAGAGGAAAGAAAAGTTTGTACAGTTCTGCATAAGAATGGTTTTTCAACCTGTTTTTCCCAAACTGATAATTTTTCATTTCCCACTTAAAATTGTATTATGTTAAAACTCTTAATTTGGTTGCATAATTATGATATTATTCCAAAGTAGCATACTAATGTTGGTTTAAATAAACTGCAAAAGAAATCTGTAAGACAGATGTATATATTTCCAAGCTGATGGTTAATTAGCCAGGTTAATAAAAAGGAGAGGTAGTATGTTTACAGCCTGTTAGCAAAGTCAAAATATAGCAAGTGGGATTAAAGATCCACTTTATGGGACAGAGCTAATTATGAAAATGGAGTTCATAATGGAAAAGATAATTTTATAGTCCATGTGTGAGTTATCTTCCTAAAATATAAACTGGAAGGATTTTTAAAATTGTATCTTTAATTTTTTTTAATTTTTATGACTGTTTACTCAATAGATTTTCTGGTTTTGTGTGTTTAAAATTTCCTGAGTGAACAATGCACATCCATTACTGCACTCGTTCTGAGTGGTGCTTGCTTCCACAAATACAGAACATCTTCTCAATAATAGGGTTGAAAGAAAAAGTTAATGCATTGTCATAGAAGCATGTTCTTTTTGAGGGTACTAAAGAGGATAATTCAAAAGAAGTTAACAAGATTTTGAAGCTTTTGTCTGCTATTTCATGTAATAATTTCTAATGTGTTCTAATATGAAAAAAATTGTTTTATTTAATGTGTTTTCATGTATGTTTATTTGTTATAGCAATTGTTCTTTAACTATTTTTCTTGCATGACTCCTTCCTGGAATACCTTTGAATATTCCTAATTTACTGTATATACTTACAACTCTAGTCCACATCAGCTAGCTAGCATATGTATCAACAAGGTAGGGATATGTATCAGCAAGATAATGACGGGTTTATGTTACACAGTTTGTACATCCAGAAATACAACATAATCATCTTTGCTTAAAGTGTTACACTGCACTGGATTGTTCATAGTCTTTGGTCAGTAGAGTTATTTTTTCTTACAGATAGAGTTACCTCACAGCTCTTTTTCCAAAATAACCTGGAAATGTAAAATGTGTAAGAGTGTATAGTTAAGTGAAAGCAGCTTGTAGGATTAAGTTTGTTGCAATGCTTCTTTTTAAATAGCATGGATAAATCAAAATGTTACATGTATCTGTACCTCCAAAAAGAATATTGAAATGAAAAAGAGATAAAGTTTTACTAGAGCATTGCCACTACCTCAAAACTTGAGCTGGCTGTCTCATTTTTATTTTGGATGACATGTTCAGGGTTTTGTTGTTGTGTTGTGAGGGTTTGGGGTTTTTTGTTTGTTTGAGGGTTTTTGTGTTTGTTTTTTCCAGGTTTTTCTAGGTTTGTTTTTTTTTTTATTGTGTTTGAGTTTCAGCCTAAAGGAAGTTAAAATGGTACATTATTTGTTTCATTAATTATACCCTTCTGCTACATGAACTAAAATTCTAGCAGGCCTTCAACCTGATCTGTTCTTGTACTAGAAATAAAGATATTGGCTAGGAACGATACTGAAGTAATCCTAGTAAATGAATGCACATGTTATCTCATATTGATGTCACTTACGGATTAGGCAAGCTCTAAACAATTATAATATGGGTTCCATTGCTTTGAAGGTTGCCCTTTCTCCTTGTTGATTCACCAAGGTAGTCAGAACTCAAAACAGTTTCTGCTTGTTTATCATAGAGCTTTAAATTCTGTCTGTGTTAGCATTTTAAAAGTATTCAGGAACTTGGTGTGTTTTAGAAGTTCCTTAGTGTTGTTTGGGAGATGGGGATTTTAGTCCAGATCAGCACTCAGATGTTAAATGTATTTGAATTCTGATAACTTTTGGAGTTTTATGGAACACACTAAAAGAGGAAAATAATGGCATGAAGCAACAGCCCCAAACTGTTTCAGTCTAGCAGAACTGTGAAATCAGTTTTCAGAAATATTTTATTTGTAGAATTTTTGAAAAACAAAGGCAGATTATTACACTTTTTTTTTTGTGCCCCTTAGATATAATTGATAATTTGCATTCCTGCCCACAGATGTTTCCCCAGTGACAGGATGTTTGGGCTGCAGGAAATAAACTCAATGAAAGTTGACTTAAAATAGCTTTAACGTGCAGCTCTTTATAATCAGTGGTAACATAGGTGTGATGCCAGAATAAGCAAAATAATGATTTTTCTCGATGGAGAAGAATGAGTCTGTAAGACTTGAAATAAGAGTCATCTGAGAACTTAAATAGTTTTTCACTCAATACTGAAAACTTTTTAAATACTGCACACAGAAAAAGATTTGTTTCACAATTACATAGGCACACTGGCTTGCAGTACAGTAAAACTAAGCTGCTGATCCTTTGAACCAGTAATGCATTTTAAGTGAAGAAAAGTGTTTTAAACTTGGGTTGAAGTATGTAGTGATCCTGCACACATTGCGGTGTTATCTCAGCTTGTAGGGAAGTTGCCTAAGCCCAAATAAATGTTCTGACAAAGACCAGTGTTCTGTTTCATTTTCCATTTGCAGGCATGTTTTCTCCTTTTGAGTTAAAGTATGTGGGAAAATGTGTAACAATGGGTTTAGAATTTGGTACAGGGCAATTAATTTATTTCTTCTAGTTATCTTTTACGTGCTCATCTTGTGGTAAACAATAAAGTTCTTGTGAACTTACAATACTCTGCTTTTATAATGCAGCTAAGATACTATTTTAAATCCCAACTGTGGGAAGCAAACTTTGGAAAAAAAAATTCATAAGCAGACAGGATGTCATTTGCTCTCCTTTTCCTCTGCTTGACACTGAACTGGCTCTGCAAGTCTCCTGTGTATACTCAGGAGTACTTTGAGCCAAATGTTTCAATATTTATATCACATGCAAGCAAACAAAAACAAAACTGGCAAAACAACAGAGATGGGAACCCCAATGGGGTTAATTTAGCTTCCTCTGCAGTTCAGATTTAAAGTATTTATTTATTAAAGCACAGTTTGCTCTTCCTATCTTAACATCTAGAAGATACTTTCAGAACAAAATCATGGTTGTGCAAGTCCATCTATTTTTTTAAGGAACCTGATGATGAAACAAGAGTTGCTAGGTTTAATCAGTGCTGTCAAATTTCTTTTGAAATAGTTGCTAATAGTTGTTACTATTTGGGGGGGGGGGTGGGGGGGTGATGGTTAAGATGCTGTTAGTATGAATACAGTCAGGGATGTGCTTTATGTGTAGAGGCAATTCCAGGGTTAGAAAACCATTTAGATGTAAACAGTTTATTTGGTCGGTTTCCTTCCAGCAGTGATGCACAGTGATCAGGCTGCAAGGAATAATTGATGTGTTTTCAATTACGTTTTTCAAAATGTTTAATGAATGGAAAGACCAAGCCTAAGATACAGATACAACCTCTGGTATGAGTGGTCCTGAAGAAGCAGTTTGCTTAGAGGTAGGCTGTGGGAAATTATCAGTATCCACATGTCTTTTCTTCGGCACCTCCTTCCAGAGGCAGGATGTTGGATGTTTCTGTGCTCTGTTCTCAGTAACACAAGAGCATTTATTTTCATAACCTTCAAAAAGCAACTTTCATATTTTTCAGTTTTGAAACCACTATCAAAGGGACAGAGTGAGAGAAGAAGGGCTAGTCGGAGGAGACCCAGAAGGTGAGGGCAAAGATACCGCTTCCCCACAAATAATTTTCTGGATGATCTGCAGTCTGACACTGCTGTCAGCACTAACTTCTTCAGTGTGTACTGTCCTAGGCAGGGCCAGGTGGGCTTTTTTTCGTGGAGAATTGTGCAGACAGAACAAAAAATTTGCTCCTGTTTCAGTGAACAGAAACAGTCAAAAGAGGAGGAAACTTGGAGGGAAGAACAAGAAGCCAGGGGAGTCACCACTGTGCTTTTGCAGGAGCAGCTGCCTTTCCCCAGACAGTTGCACTGAGCAAAAACTGAGCACTAGAGGTTTGAGAAAGCCTAAGCACTGGTGCGAAATGCCTGATGGCAAGGGAAGAAGTATAATGTGTGCAGTGAGATGCATCTGAGGACAGAAGAGAATTTAGGCTCCCTGGGGAAAGGCTGGGGTTGCTTGGAGATGGTAGGATCTGAGTAGAATGCTGTGCAGAGGCATTGGGTAGGAAATCTTTCTGAAAAGTTGTGGAGTTTGCATTTTCTTACATTTAGCTCTGAATTCCTTAAAATGTGTGAGGCTCCTGCTGAGATCTCAAAAAAACAGACTTTCAAGCCATTTTCTCAGTCTCCGGTGTCTTCTTGACTTTTGAACTTTTTTGGCATGGCTGTTGCTGTTTCTTGTCAATGACAAACTTGGCAGTTGTGCTCCACTGTGTTCATGAAGTCAAAGGGGCTGATTCAAGAACAGGTTGTCACAAAATCTGCACAAAGTGCTTAGAGCAGTTGCTCAGACCGTGTTCTGTGTTGCATCATTATGTGGATATGCATTGGCCGCTTCTTTTAGTATGTTTATGTGCATAAGGGAATGAATGCTGAAAATTTTTAAAAAAGGATGCAAATGGTGATTTGAACAGTGTCCTGGTTTAGGGCAAATTTGGGGGGAAACATCTGAAGGGGTTCCTCTGAAAAGCAAAACCAAACAGCCCCTCCCCCCAGCCAGTCCATGAAAAAGAACTTCCTCTGAGAAAAGTGGAAAAAACTATTTATTTAACAAACAAGATGCCCAAGCACGAAGAAGGAATAATATGAAACAATAAAACCTCTGGCCACTCCAAAGAGAGATGGCAAACTGAGGCAGTCCTTGCCGTGGGTGCAGCTCAGCCCATTCAGTCTCTCACCAGCCCCACTCCCTCCACAGGTCCAGGCCTCGGTGCTCCTCTGTGTTTTTCAGTCCAGAGCAGATTTAAACAGCCCCAAGGAGAAGGAAAAAACCAACCAACCAACCGACCAAAAAACAGTCCAGGGAACTTCTCTGCCTCAGCTAGCTAAACTAACTAAGAGCACAGGAGATCTCTGTCCCACCGCTGTCCGTCCCTCAGACGAAGGCCGGAGCCAGGCCGTGTGGGAGTCAGGCAGTTTTCTCAAAACAAACTGCGGCTGCTTCTTTCTCCCCCTTCACTCCCAGAACCATTTTAAAGGTACAGAACTGAATATACAGCACAAACAGAACAGATGATTGGGGATACAAGCATCATAAAGTCACCCTAGGACAAACAGTTAAAAATTACTGTTTGAAAAACCTTTGGTGGTCTCTCCCACTTGTCTATCTGAAAGAATATTCAATAATAGAAAAAACAATTTATGGTTTCATGTGATAATATAATTCCCTTGTACATCTTGAAGTTTTTCTTTAAAAAGAGATGACTGGTGTAAGTGTTTGAAAGCTTGAAGTTGTGCAAAATACTACCTGACAGTATATATTTCTCCTGTAGTTTGGCAATGATCTTAGAGAAGGAGAAACTTCCAAAAATAGTAGATAGTGATTAAGAAAACCTGACCTAAACAGAGTGGACAGATGCTTACTGTGGCCATTTTTGGTAGTTTATGTCTGAAAGGACATGAGAGGAGATGATAAATATTACAGTGGAGTTACTCTTTGTTAAGTACTACTCTGTAATAAATGATATTCCTGTGATTTTCTCTTGCTGCTTTTAGCAGCATAAACATGAGTTAATGAGGAGTCTTGGTTTGCTTTTGAAAGGAAAAATCCACATAGAAATAGTGTTAGAAGCAATGAACTGCATTTTGGAATGCTTGGCCATTTTTCCTGTACCTGATCCTGGAGTCTCTGTAGTGCATAGTGCAGAGTAAGGTTGGAAGATACACCTGGCTTTCTTAGATGTGCAGTGAAGAGAGAGGTGTGTTGCTAAGCTTTTGCTTGGGCTCAAGAGAATGCTATAAAATATTCTTTAGCCAGGAATATGATGACCTTCTGCAAAGCCTGGTACATCGACTGATACTACTAAAACATGCACTCACATAAACACACGGACATTAATTCTAAAAAGAAATCTTTAATCTCTTACTCAGCTACCCAAAGTACATTTTATGTTAGGGTAGGTAAAAATGTTATATAGAAGTTTATGGTGCTTTCATATATAAACTGAAAATTTCTAACTGAAAAATTGCTGCCTACTTTGCAGACAGCCTAAAATTAATTTCATGCTTCTGTTCTTACCAAAACTCTATTTACAGTAATTACTCTCTCTAATGTTGTTTCATGATTTTTGTTGAAGTTCTGTGTTCTGTTCTTCCTTTCATGGTGGAGTTGGACTTCAAACCTTACTTTATTTCCCTTCCTCCCCAGTTGTCCAAATGACTGCTGCCTTTGTTTTTGTGGCTCTTTCTCTGTACAGTACTTACATGTCTTAGCCCTGAGACCTTAGTTGAGTTTATTCAAAGAGACAGTACTCTCTCCTTCAGGTTAAACAGTGTTTTCCCAGGCTGTTGGAATAAATGCTTCATAACTTTTGTTCCTTCTGAATGTCCAGAAAGGACTAAGTTCCTTGCCTTCATTAAATCCATAGAGACAGATTCTATATCCTGCTTTCTTAGCATTTGATTCTTGTGGTTACATTTGCTCTACTCTGCATAGGAGTGTTACAATGAGGGACCTGGAAGTTATCAGGGCTCTGCAAGAGCCGTGCTGGCTGTTGGCATGTCTTGTCTAAAATTCCTGTAGTATTGCCAGAGATGTGGCTGAGTGTCTAGTGAAAAATAAAGGAGAATGAGCTTTTGGAGTGGTAGCTTATGCTGTTTGTGGTGAATACTGAAAAGAGACAAGGCCTTACAGTGTGGCATCACCTACTGCTTTAGAGTGCATGCAGTATGGTTTTGTTAAAATAGGCAAAAGTCTTTCATGAAAATGTTTAAGTCATAAACTATAATATTTCAGTCTCTGATGGTACATTACTTACTTTTGTTTAGAAAATATTCTACTATTGTACACGCTTTCCACCTGATCTATTTACAAGTCTTTGCAAAGATCCAATAATAATTCAGACACTCGTGTGTACTTCTTAAAAGCTCAGCTTTATATATGCATGACTTTTTCAGATGATTTTTGCTTCAGAATGTTATTGGAATTTTTTTTTTTTTTTTTTTTGCTTCAGAACTGTACTGCCTTTTTCCTTTGGAGCTAGATATTAAGATCTGAATGATGCATTCATGACATTTGTGGCTGAAGTAAACATGGTCAGAATGTCAGGCAAGACTCTTGTGTGATATTTGGAGAAACAGAGAACAAAATTAATTGTTTGGAGTCTATTTTGTGAACAGTGGAGGAGCCAGTCTCTTAAAATCACTCATCTGCAGGTTACCTGTCAATTAGTAGTAGTTTTCAGAAATTAAAAACTGCAAATTTGTTACTTCATTGTTTCTTTCCTTTTTAAATAGAGCAATACCAATTTAATTTCCATATTTGGGGTTTTGTTTTGAAAAAAGAGCTAGCCATAGAGGAAGTTGAAAGATATTAAAAATATTTGATTATTTTAAATAATGGAAGTGTTTATATGCTTCTTACGTAACACAGCCTGCACTGTCAGCCTGGAACTTTTCTACCTTTATTATGTATTTGGTCAATTTCAAATACTAGGAAACTGCTGAACTGACAGATGAGAATTTTTTAGTTTAACTTTTTTACCAAAACAGCAATGAAAGTTGAGTCTCAGTAATGACAAACACAGTTTAAACCTCATTTTGTGTGTTGGAATGATGCTTTAATGGACTTCACCTAAATTTTGTCACTGTTTGCTTTAACTACCTATGCATTAATTCAAGAAAAAAAATATTTTGAGATGTGTATCTATAGCTTTAGGTCAAATGATTCAGTGTTCTTATCTAAATATGCTACAGTACTTAATAAAATACAAAATAATTAGGCATAAGAGCTAACTTCCACCTTATTAACAGCTGCACGGTTATTTTACTGCTAAGTATGATTGCTTCATTCTGTTTAAGAAGATTATCTTTTTGTTTTTAAAATTCTATCACTTCTCCTGGCTAAAGATAGAAGGAGGACTATTTAAATTTCTGATTATACTGTAAGGCTGTGTGAGAGCTTAGTAGAAATTCAGAT
Source organism: Phylloscopus trochilus trochilus (assembly GCA_016584745.2). NCBI lineage: Eukaryota > Metazoa > Chordata > Aves > Passeriformes > Phylloscopidae > Phylloscopus > Phylloscopus trochilus. The sequence continues at coordinate 42,201,988 of WQNJ02000546.1, forward strand.
GATTTTAATGAAAAGTCTATAGAATCTAGTGCATTTACTCACTTTAATGTTACTCCTTTACCAAATTGATAATTTACAAATGGGTCTTATTTTGGTAGGAAAAAGTGACTAAGGGATGTGACAAAAGCTTCACGGATTTTTTTAATGGATCATGCTCTGCTTTCAAAAGTAGATCAGCCTTGAGACTGTCAGTCTTTGCAAAGATTCAAGTATCTCTGTCCCATGCACACACAAATACAGTTTTAAAATCTGAATTATTATCCTTAGCAGTTGAAAAATTAACTTTTCAATAGCTTTTCCCATTCTAAATTTATCAACTTCTAGGGATTAAAATGAGTGCACTGAGTGAACATGCATGAATATCCCTGTTCACGTATTGTTGTACCTAGGGCTTGTGCCTGGGAGATGGTAATCATTGTATCACCCAGCAGTGCAGTAAGAGTTATATATACTCAGCATTTCTACATGGTGCTGCTTATAATGAGTTCATACCTATTTTTGTCTAAAAAGAAGTTTGTGCTATAGTTAAACAGGATGTTTAAAGATAGATAATAGGTAACAAGTTTGGAAAAGGAAAATATGTACATCAGGGTTATATCCAGAATCATCTACGTCAGGCATTTGTTTGTGTTACTATTTATTTTTTGTTGCCTATGAATTTAAGGAAGTTATCCATAGGAAGGTTCAGCAAAGGTTTTGTGGGAAGTTTTAACAAAGGAGTAGGGAGTGTGGACAAATGTATGGACTACACTACATGAAAACAGGGTCCCTCAACAGAAAAAGAGGGCCTAGTTTGATTTCACAAATACAGATCAGACTGTTGAAATGTATGCATTTTAATTTCTGTATAACTCTGCAGTGCTAAAGGGCATTTGAAGTATAGCTGAATAGCTAAATTAAACACCCTTGCATGTATTTGCCTTTCTCCTAGACTCTGGTAGCTAGTAGAATATAATAGGTTATGTTGGTTGTAGGGGATGCTGAAAGGCAACAATTCCTCTTTTTTTAATTTTTTTTTTTATTTTTTTTGGTAAGACTTGCTTAAGTCAGATCTTAGGAAACTCATACATAAGTTCATGGCAAAAAGGGAGGATAAATGGTTACTAGAAAGCCCAGGTCCAGACCAAGATCTTTATATGGCCCACAGATGTACAGTGTAGAGAGTAGTTGAATTAGCCAAGAGAAAATAAAACATTCTTGTTTATCTGAACAAAAACAATTCCACATCCACATTTGCAGATTGCTGATTTCTTGAAAGGAAATACAACAGAAAATACCAGAGCATCTTATGTTCTGTGACTTCAGTGCATCTTTATGATGCAGATAGTCCTGTGTAAACTGTTTGGGATCTGCAACAAGTAATTTATGCATTCAGTAGATAAATTTCTTGGATTGCTAATAGTTACATTTTATGAAATGGTGATAATACAACCTGAAATTGTTCAAGGATAGGAGTAATGAATAAATGGGAAATACTTGCAAGAAAAACATTAGAGTGTGTACAACTTTTTATAGCTGTTTAAGAAAGTGAAGTTTTCTGAGTTCTAATCCATGTGGAAAGGGAATGCTGTTTAGTCTGTTTAAACAGTGCCTAATGATTACATGGGCCAACCTCTGGAATTGTACAATAAAAGTATCTCCTGGGATTGAATGGTTCCATATGTTAAATCATTTAGTGTGTGTCTCCTTTTACAATGTTTTTTCTATGACTGATTGATTCCATACAACTCTTCCTGAGTTCTGAGCAAAGTATGGATAAGGACTAGCACAGAGTGCTGTGAACCTGAAGATTCAGCAGTCTGTGGTGCCCAGGGTGAGAGACTGAACCTCTGTGTTTAATTCTCTGGGCAATTATCTTTACTTAGCTCGCAGGGATACTGTGACACTTCATGTATCAAATATTTTTAAGCTGTTTGAATTATTTTTCTTCCACTAAACTAAGAAGAATGGAAGAGAAATGCTAGAAATGTTCTTTCATTAATTATTTGCTCCCATGAACGTTGTTGCTAGTTACTTTCTTGTTTTCAAAGTGGATGTGGCAATCCTTTTAGAGTTGTGTAATGTGATTTTTGGTATAGGCCTGAATGAATTATTCAAGGTTATCCCCCACTTCTGAAAGGAAAAGATAGCTCAGTTTCTCATAGATGTTTCAAGGAGGCTCCTTGATGGCTTTATACAAATTCTAAGTCTTTCATTAAAAATTGTCTGTCTATGAAGTTAGTTGCTCTTGGAAGCAGCAAATTACCATTTCCATTCACATATGCTTTATTTCCTGTTTTTAATTGTTGTCAGAATCTTCCATTCATCTATGAAAACAGAGTCAGGTTACTAGAGCTAAAAATAAAATATCTTTACAAAATGTAGTTGCTTGGAATACCACCTGAATCGTTGTAGGGAGTTCCTTTTCACTTTTGTTTTTTTTTTTTCTGTTCTGATTGCATATTGAAACACATTTGTGTGTGTCTCATGAGTTATTCTCATTCCAAAGTAGGGAACTGGTTAAATTTCCATTTTATTCTCAGGTCTCCTAGGCAGCTAGCTTGATCTCCTTTCCAGTTAATCCTAGAATGGGAATATAAAATATCTTATAATTTAGGAACTGACAAAAGAAAGGATGTTGTGTTAATCTCATGCCTTTTAGAGCATCACAGGTGCATATCCACATTAGAGGTGTTTATTCAGTCACATTTTCCTCCTCCTTGAAAAGTTCCCTTATTCCATATTTTACTAACTGAAGTTCAGAAGACTGTTAAGTAGTCTTGAATCCCTTGGCTTGTTAAAATTACTTCAGGGTACAACTAAATATTTATTATACAGCAGCCTATTAACAGCGTAAAGCTATATGATAAATTAATTAGTTTCTTGTGTTAACCCCCCTAAATCCCATATAAGCAATTCTTCATTTATTTATTTTTTAAAATGCATATTAATGTTATATGAACTTATAGAATTTTAATTTAGGCCATTTTCTAAGCCCCTCCAAGGTAAGTGCATTTTACAAGGGCTATATGATATCTGCTGGAGATTGACATCATCTTGAATGGTTTGATTAATTTGTCTTCCTTTGTTGCTTTGTCTTTTTAGTGAGCCCTTGAAGCGAAGGTGGGCTACCTGTACTCGGGTTCACAGATCATTATAGGAAGTGTTTTATCTTCTGTGTGAGTGCTCTCTGCAGATTTGATGTCCTTTCTTTGAAGTTCTCTTTTTCAAATACACTGAAAAACTTGGTTCCCTTTTAGAAGGTGATAAGCAGAAGCAAAAATGGACAACAAAAAAAATCTCACCACTTCCATTACTCAGGAGCTGCCTATTTCAAAATAAATCTGTTTGGCCCTACAAAAAATCTACAAAACTTTAGACTTGACTGAAAATGGTCTTCTTGTGAATGACTGACTTTTTACAAATTGATGCAGCACAGGGTCAGCTATTTTTTTTCTCTAAACAAAAAATACAATTCTGCATCATCAGGCTTTTTTGTGATAACAGAATTTTTAGGTCCCGTATCTTACTGAAAAATTGATACAAAACATAAGTGAAATGCTAATCTTATTTTGGAGTAATTTATGAGGAGAGCCTTTGAATTCTTGGCCTGATTGTTCATTCTGCTCTTATCCCAGTGGTTCATTTCTGCTGCCATAATTTTCAGTCTGTTCTCACTGCTCATGTCAGAGAAAAGACAATTTATTTCAGTGTTAATTAGGTGATTTATGTCTTTTGAAACATAAGAAGTCTGATTTCTAAGAGTTTATTATGTTATTATTCTTATATCTTGCCTTTTTTTTTTTTTTTTTACTCTTCGCTTTGAAGTAAAGAGAACACAGGCTTTTTATACATTTGGTAGTTCTTTAGTTAGTACCAATGTGCTGATCTGTTGAGGCACTTTCAGCTCATCAAACGAAAGAACGTTCCTTTGCTATTACAGTAAAACTACAAAGATTGCCAAATGACATTTGCACTTGTGAAAGTACTACACTTAAGTTTTGAAGATGGGTATCTTGCATAGAACACTTTATGCACAGAGAAAAAATATTATTCAGGTAATAGTACTTTATTTGTATTGAACATGTCTAAACATGCCAGGTTTTAAAGCCATAAAACCCCTCAAGTTTTCTTAACACTGATATGAATTTCACTATGTTTTCAGTTTTTGTCTTTTAAAAGTTTGAGCTGGCAGTATATTCTCTTTAAAAAAACCAACAAAACAAACAACCCAAACCTCCAAAACAATTGATGAAAATTATGCTTTCATGTACATAAGTTGCAAAAATGGTGACCCTTAGTACCTTTTTTCAAGCATAAATTGTGCCATTTAAGAAAAGAAAAATCACCTATTTTGCATTTGACCATCTTCAGTTTCTTATCCTTCATTGCCTCCCTAAATTTAGGACCCTTCTATTCACTTTGATGTCTCACTTGTATACTTTAATCATATTACCCTTTAATTTTCCTGGTAAATAAAGGCTTCTTTAGTTTGTCACTATGCTTCTTCAGTCAAAAAACCCCAATACACTGGATTTTTTACTGCAGGCATTTCTCATTTTTACAGCATTGCTCTTGAGGTGGGGAATCTTACATTTCCTTTGCTTTTCCAATACCAGTCTCATCAGTATCAGAGCCAAAGTAATTTTGCTTTCTGTCTTCTCCAGATTCCTTTGTTTACCACTTGTAGTACAATACTTCCATGCTGTGCAAGGAATAGTATCCAAATTATTATTAGTCAGTGTCCAGATCTCTTATTTTGAGTTACTGCTTCTGAGGACAGTGATTCCCCCATTCTTTCACCTGACCTTTGTAACCATTTGTAGGTACAGCCTTTCCCTTGGTTGTTCTGGAAGTTTGTCTTGCTTGTATGTGGTCAGTGAAAAGATGTGCTACCTCTGCATCAACACCTTGGTTTCTTCAGAATTTATTGTTGCTTAGGCACCACAGGGATTTTTTCCAAAATTATTTTATTTTCCTTCCAAGTGATCAAGTTCTAAATGTTTTGATCAACAAGTACTGTGTTTCGAGATGGTTCATGTGCTGCTGCAGAAAACGTACAACCATACTAAGATGGTATCCTTGAGCTCAATCATATGTCTCATTTTTAAGCCTTTTTAATTTATATGATGCTGTTTAATCAAAACTTTCTGTAAATTCAAGTCACATGTTTTCAGATGCTCTAAGTATTCTGCATCAAAACTGTTTATCAATGAAGTTTTATAGTGTTCTCAAGAAATAATTTTATGCTGACGCAAGTTGATTGGCATTAATTGTTGGTTGTTAGTGGTGACAAGAACTTTTGACTGAGGCATAAACCAGGTGGTGATGGTGTAAACCTTCTGTGTTGTGCTCTTTGCATATCAAATTCTTTTTGGGGTACTTCTGTTTGTGTATGCATTCTTTATAATCTTTCCTAGTTAGCACAAGTGCGTCATGAAAACAATCGCACTACTCAGGAATGAAGACATTCAGGAAACTTAGTTGTGGTTATAAATAAATGAAAAAAAAGGTTTCTGTTGCAGAAACAAGACTTGGTCTAATAATAGAAAATACCATAACAGAAACAGTCTCCTTACTGTTCCTTTTGTCATTCACGAGCTTGCAGGCAATGGGACTCTGAGACTGGGTGGGATTCTTTGTTATCTGTAGGTAACTACTGTTGCTGTGGCCATACCATTGCATACCAGGTTTACTGTTCTAAGTATAATATGACTGTGCTCTGCTGTGGATGTAGGACTCTTAAAAACTCCTGATGTCATTACTGAATGTTGTGTACTGTTGACAAGTCCTTGATTTCACTTCAAATAGTTCAGCCTCCTCTAATATGCCATTGTGTAAGCTATAGCATTTTTAGTTTTGTAATTTTGTGTTTTTTATTAACTTGGAAAGATGCTAAAAAGAAGACTACGTTGGTATTGAAGTGGATTATTAGAAAGTCCATAGAAATATATACAAAAACTGAAATCGCTGGAAATTGTAGGCTTAAATTTATCCATCACTGGGATCCTTTTATTTTCCTAAGAGCAAATGAAACAATTGTACTGGGATGTGTAGCAGGGAGAACTTACCCTGAAGCCTCAGAAAGAAATCAAAAAAACCCAAACTGTTCTAGTTCTTATTACTTTCTATGTGCCAGAATGGTGCATTGATACTGTGAACATACTTTTGGTACTCTATTTCTATTTCAGTTACATGCTATTTTTTTTCCATTTAGTTCAGTGTCAACACAATAGAAGAATATGTTCTTTATGGATATGAAGCCATGTCCTTTGGGTATGAATTAAATAAGTGAGTTGGTAATACACAGGTTTAGTTGGAGATTGGCTTTAAATTGTGTTTAAAAGAAGGGGAAAAAAAAGGATTTTTTTATTTCTCTCTCTTAGATCGCTTAAAGCCTTTTCCTTTGTTGCATGACAGGGTAGCAGGTATATGTGTCAACAGAACCAAACTCCAAATGCCTGTTATATTTCAGCATTGTTCAGAAGCTCTTATATGGTATCTTAAAACTAATGTGCAACTTCTCAAGAAAGTTACTCTTTATATATTGTATGATAGTTATGTTTTCTCTTTCACGACATTTTTTCATTAGGATTTCTTGTTAAAAAGGTAACAAATTTGACATTGTCAATAGTTCGATTTATTCTGTGCACACAAAGCAGGACTGTCTGGAGGTGACTATTCAGCATCCCAGTAGGCTCAGAAACCTTGGACTAGTCTCTTTGATGACAGCAAGATCAATGCTGCTGCTGAAGCTGTCAAGTGTGTTTGGGCTGTAATAGTGTCTGCACCATTAATTACCAGTAGAGTTCCAGAAGCACATTGTATGAAGTATTTGGTAAGGCTGGAAGTTCGGCAAGTTGTTGGATTTAAGGAAACAGGGAGGGAGAAGCACTTAGTAAATGAAATGTGTAGACTGCTATCAGCTGGAATCAGTTGTCTGTCACCTATTTGTATATTCATAACACATATCTCTAGCATCATCAGTTTTCTCAGCTGTCACTTCACAGCAATGAAGCAGTAGCAGCAGTGCCTGAGACATGGCATTTATAACTACTGGAGCAGCAAAACAAAACAGGCAGTCATTCCCAATTGTACCAGGCTTCTTTTGTCTTTATGGGGGTAGAGAGGGATATTCAGCGTCCAAAATGTTTTTCCAAGATTAAAGTATGTAGGTGTTTCTGTTCTCCTTCAGCTGTGATTTTGAACACACCTCCTTGCTTTGTTGTTTTCAAACCTGTGGTACTGCATTATCTTTTGAATACAAAGGCTGTCCACACTGTTTGGTTATGCAACTGCTTTCATGACCTGTATGGCTGCTAGTCAGACTTGATTGACAATGTTTCTTCTTAGACATGCTAGACAGGGGTGCACAGGAGGCACTCTTAAAATTTAAAGTACTTTCTGGTGCCAGCCTAAAGCACTTTGAAAAGAAAAAACCCATCCCCATAGCATTAATATTGTTCATGGGAGGGGAAGTAAAACTGAAACAGTGTTTTGAAATATGAACTTGTAAATAGTTGCAGGTGACTGACACCTGTGTGCCCAAACAAATTCCAGAACTCAGTAGATTATATCCAATACATGCATTTCTGTAGTGGTTTGTTCTGCCCTCTTTAATGTTGTAAGACTTGTGTCATGAAGCATCTGTAACTCTTCGTATATAACACTTCATCTCATAATTAACAAAGACTATTTACTGTTAATAGCACGTCAAGGATTTATTTTCAGGAAGTCCTAGAATGTATATTTACCTCTCTACCACAACAAAATGAAGTAAAAGGAGACTGTAGATGCTAATTCTTGTGATGAGTATTTTGGTTTTCTGGTAAGCACATGATAATGGTTCTAATGTAATTCTGCAGTGGAATAAAGGCTCCTTTTCCTGTTTCTTCTCTGAACAAAGCCCAGCCCCTCCTTTCACCCAATGGTATTCCAGCAGATTGTATCATTAGCTTTTGAACTGGTTTTAAATAATAATATATTTTATAAAGAGAGTGTAATACTTTTATGACCACAGTAACCCATGTGTATGGTTTCACTTCCATGAAAATCTATGACTTCGAACTTGATTTCATTGAAGATAAACATTTTCATTCTGCTACCAAAAAATATCAGGGGACTGCTGTGTACATACAGATGTTACTAATTTCGAAGATCAAGTGTGACACGAAGCCTTCAGATGTAGTTTGAGACTACATCTTAAACACAATACAATGGAAGGATGATTATATGTTTGTTAACATAAGGTATTTTTATAGTCTGGAAAGACTATTTCTTTGGGGGTTTTTTAACCTTCTTTCCTATCTTTGCAATACAGAACTTCTTAGTTAATGAACTGTCAAGTGGATGTGTCCTGCAGGGCAATATTTTACCTGAGAGGGCTAATCAGTAGTCAGTGGTGTTTGGAATATGAATTAAGCATTTCTCACACTTAACCAGAACGCCTGAGCTTTTGAGTGCTGGCCGTGAGTCCCTGGTCCCTGATTTCAGATTCATAAGTGTTTCCCTTCTTTAAAGACTTTTAAAAAACCCAAAACATAAAATGTAAGGGTGGTTAAATAAATAAAAAAAAATCCTCATTTCCCCCATTGATGGGATATTAATTTTTGTTTGGCTTTGCTAACCTGTGATATTTGTGATGTAGAACAAATAAATGATGATATAATTTCTAATAGAGTACCATGTCTAATAGAGATTATAGTTTTAATTTCTGCTGGAGTAAAATACTGACAGTTTAAGTAGCCTGAGACAACCAGTGATTTATTTGTGAGCTTCCAGTCCATGGAAGGAATTGAGTTCTTAAGAGGAAAAGGAGGCAAAGTTGGTAAAAGGCATATTGCCTATCACAAGGAAGGGAAAAGTGCTACCATTGCTTCAAAAGAGGCCCTGTCCTAGGCTTTAATTAATCCTGTGACAGAAGTGGAAGCAATGAGATAGGAAATTAATTTTTAAAAATGGCATGAAAATAATTAGGCATTTGATCTTCACATCTGTCCGCGTTGATTTGCCGTATTAGGCGACCTTTGGAGTCCAGGATTCCCATCTTTCTTGCTGATTGTCAGTTTCCTGGAAAGCGCCACTGCTGTGAATTCGCTCACTGCTCCAGTTCCTTGGACGGAATGGCACAGATAATGGTTGCAAACCAGCTGAATCAGTCCCTGTGAACGGGAGGTACCTCATTGGTACATTGTGAACTTGTGCTGTAATAACCTCTCACTAACTCCTGAAAAGGTTTAGAGATGAATCTCTGGTCTCCGCTTAATTCAGATGAGCCCGTTCATTTTATCCTAAACGATCAAAAGCTACTTTGTTTTCCATATAATGTTACCTTGGACTGAGTTGCTTGAGCACAGAGGGGTTTTTATTTGTTTTCATTTCCTCCAGTGAACACAAGGTCAAAGGGATTGAAGTAGCTTCCAGCTATGTTATGTAGTTCTAACTTGCGTAATATTCTTTAAAAGAGTGTGTTTTTATGGCTTTTTTTTTTTTATTAAATCAGATCGTAAACACCTGCAATTTTTAAAACAAATAGGAAGAAAAATGCCTCTATTCTCAGGTCCACTAGAGAAGGATGAAAAGTCTTTCTGAATTCCCTACAGATAGGCAGAATTTAAATAGGGAAAGTCCTTTAACCAAAAAACATTGATTTCACTGGAGGAATAACTCAACATTAAAATGAGTAATCAACAAAATTATTCATTCTGTAATACACAGTCAAATAACCTGAGTAACACATACTCTTCCATCCCCCTCACATCTTTCTTTTTTTTTCAAGGAAGGGGAAAAAAGGTTTAGACTTTATAAGTGCTGTGGTAACCATGTTACAGTGATTTGTATAGCTGGATTAGGAAGCTTCTTTGCTGTCCTAAGGTGTTTTTTAATTAAGAATTGTCACTACTGAGGGAACATGTTTAGCCTTATCATTAAAGGGGATGTACCACATAACAAAATCTTTTAGTTTCTTGTTTACTGTCAAACACTGACAAAGTCTCAACAGCTTGGATATAATTAAGTCTTACAGCTGAATCCAAATGTCAAGTTAATGCTTCAAAATTTTTGTGAGAGCTTAGAAGAGTTTATCAAAGAAATAAAATGCTAGAGCCTAGTTCTGTATACTGGGCATGATTGATTTTTTTAAAAGCTTTGCTATACTGCTGCAGTAGGAGAGAGTTGGTTTCTATCAAATTTTATAGTAACTTCAACCTGGCAAAACTGTTGATTTTTTTTTCTTTTTAAGGGTGATATTGTGCTTGGTGCATTATTACTAAAGCCTATTAAATTTTGTTACAAACATGTATTTCATCTGCTCATCAAAATTGTCTTAGAACTTTAATAAGTAAGGGACCTTTTAGTGCAAACAGTTCAGTACTGAAATCTTGTGAGCATCATTAAATTTAAAAGTAAAATACTTTGTCTTGCTTTTTTTAAGCTTCATGAAAACATGATATTAAAATACTTCATAAGCAGCACAGTGAATAAGAATGTTGCACATTACTGTAATTCTGGTAAACCTGAAGGAGTGTTAAATCGCCACAGTTTCAGTCTGCATTTGTGTATACCCAGATAATTTACTTTTTTTTTTAGCCTTCAGTAGTGTTTCTCCAAAATTAGGTAAGTGTGGATACAAACAAAATGATTTTTCAAGGTTTATATGTTAGAAACTTGTTATGTAACCAGTTGTGAATTTAGACTGGAAAAAAGCTTTTGTTTACAAAATGGGAACATTCTGGCTTGATTTTACAGGAGGGCTGATGCTAGTCATTTGTTATGCATCATCTTTTTTTTCTGTCAAAATAATCGCATTTCTCTTTTCAGAATTAGGTGTTATACTGAGTGAAGAGGAGAGGCTAGAATTACTGATTGGTGTTTATTGTAGAGATTAGGAGAGACAGAAAGGTGTTTACTCATTAGAAGAGTGTGATGGTTCACTGAGCTCCTTCTATCTCATAGGAATTCTGTCACACTTGGATAACGCCATGGTTTGATTCATGTACAGCCACTGTAAACAGCATTACAGCTCTAGATTTTATCATCACCTGATGGCGTGTGCGTGTTCGTCTGAGAGACAAACAGGATATGCAGCCACAGTAAAGATTTTAAGGTGGCTTTGTACTTTTTTAGAAGCAATGCCTTCTGGATAGTACTGTCCTTGAAGCTTGGGGTCTTGGTAGAGTTGTTTGTATGTGTCTGTGATGTGGGTAAGGTTACATCTGGTATGCATATGGTAGGGCGTGTAGATCTTAAATAATATATCTGTTGGGGACAGTGCACATGTGAAAAAATGAGAGGTTTACTTTACTAACCTTTGCTTTTTTTTTTTTCTGTTCCTGTAATTAAAAACACAATATTTTCATTAGCTCTTCTTTTTCCATCATACCAGAAATGCATAGTGAAGTCTTAAAGTAACTTAACTAGAATTTATTTCTTCATTCATTAAAAACTGTAAAGCCTTTTTTTCTCTCATAATTTAGTGCAGAATTGCAGATTTTTTTTCCTTGAACTCTTCTGACCAATGAAATATTTAGATTTTTCCCTCTTAGTTGCAAATTTTCTTCACCACGAATCATACATTGTGAATAACAAATAACTTTGTCATATCATACAAACTAACTTAAGGGCTCTTGTTATGGAAGACAAGTATGTGTAATATTTCCAAATCTTGTGGAAATGGGTAAGTGGGCCTGAGTCCAGACTATTTCTCTTTTGTCTGTAAGATTCTTCCTTTCCTCTTTCATCATAGTATCTGCCACCAGAGCACCTGCCTGGAACTACTCAAAAGGAATTTCCTCTCTGCATTGCACTTGAATGTCGGACACATTTTCACCTATTATTTTCATTCTGTTCCCCAATACTTCTTTCTGTATTTTTAGATGTTTTGTTGGAGCTCAAATATGACACTTTCTTGCAGGAAGGGTCTTACTGTTGCTTTCTAATCCAATATGCATGACCTCAGTCATCATTATCAGAAACTGAGCTGTGATGGGAGAGAAATTTGGCCTAAACATGCATTCAAAATACTTGCATAAGAAAAGAAATCAAATGAGAAAATAAAATACACCTCTTTAAAACTGTTTTAGTCTTTGTCTAATGAGGTTTCTTGTTTTAATTTTGCCTTGAAAATGAATTTATTTCTAAATTCTAATTGTTCCATTCTGCAAACAACAAGATGGCAATGTAGGCAGGAGTTTCATTTTCCAGTTGAATCCGTTTGCAGTGTTTTATTTGCATAAAGTCTCCTAGAACAAAGTGAACATTTTTTAATGGGATCTGTGGTGTAAGGTAAGACAAAGAGGATGAAAGGAATAATTTAATATTTCTGAAGTTATTGGTTAAACCTCAAGAGAAATCCTGACCTCATTTACAAGAGTGCAGTAGTATTGGCTTATTGACCTGAAGCACTTGAAATAACTGTCTTAAACATCTCATGCAGAGGCTGGATTCTCCAGCTGAACTATATGGGCATGAAGTAATAATGTTATAGCTAATAATATACAAATGTTAGAAAAAGTCATTTGCAGCCTCAAGAACTAGAATAGTCCTAGAATTTTTAGGGCATGAGACTGATGTGCTGGGGTAGCTGTGCATCCAAGTTGTTGAAAAGATAATACAGAATTGTCATGAAATGGGCAGCTATAGATTTCAGCATTTTAGTGTACCCTACTCTTCTGATTCGCTGCACAGCACTGGGGGAGCGGATTAACCTCAATCTTTTCTGCAGCAGGAAGAACAATTGGCTCTTTTATAACAGATGGTGTGAGCAGTTCAGTTTATGATGCAAGTTCTAAGTGATTTTATAATACTGTAATCCCTCTTCCAGCTTAAGAGATGGAGTAGTATGCAACAACCCAGTAGGTAATCAAGAAACTGGCATTTGGGATTGCTGAAGACTAATGAAGCTTAAAATGTTTGCATTTGACTTGTTGATGGGAAATACTAATGGCCAGAGGGCTTTACCAGTAAATTGACCTAAGTTTTCTAAAAAGGTATGAGACTCCTAATTTAATGTGTCACTTAAAAGCACATTTGACTGCACTAATCTGCACTGGGAATTCATAGAGTAGGGAGAATAGTTGGAAGTGTGTGGGTATACTACAAGTTACCTATTTTGATCTGGAATTCCTGGACTACATCTGACAAAATAAATAATATCTCTGAACACTTACTCAGGAATTTCAGAATGCTGCTTTTACCCCAATTGCCTGTGTTCTTCATTGTTTTTAATTAGAATTAATTTCTTGTTATCTGAGTCTTGTTCCTGAAAAGGTGGGCTTTCTTTGTGTATTTGTTTCTCTGTGACTTGAATGAATTTTCTTCAGCCATGTCAATGAGGGGCTGCTGAACCAGTGAAGCCAAGGTTAAATGTTTTCTGATGGGAGACACACTGGTGTGATGAAAATTCACTGTTCAGCAAGAAAAGAAACTGTTGGGACTGTGGGCGAGAGCAGATGAACATGAGCCAGCAGTGTGCCCAGATGGCCAAGGTGCCATTAGCCTGCATCAGCAATAGCGTGGCCAGCAGGACCAGGGCAGGGATTGTTCCCCTGTACTTGGCACTGGTGAGGCTGCACCTCAAAATCCTGTGTTCAGTGTTGGGACAGAAAGAACGTTGAGGTGATGGAGTGAGTCCTGGGAAGGGCAGCAAAGCTGGTGAAAGACCTGGAGCGTGAGTTGAGTGAGGGCTGTGTGAGGAGTGGCTGTGGAGCTGGGATTATTTAGCCTGGAGAAAAGGAGGTTCAGAGGAAACCTTCTTACTCTCTACAAGTGCCTGAAAGGAGGTTGTGGCAAGGTGGGAGTCAGTGTCTTCTTCTCAGTAACAAGCAGTAGAACAAGAGGAAATGGCCTCAAGTTGCTCCAGGGGAGGTTTAGATTGGATATGAGGAAAAATTTCTTCACTGAAAGGGTTGTTAAGCATTGGAGCAGGCTGCCCAGGGAAGTGGTTGAGTCACCATCCTTGGAGGTATTTAAAAGACCTGTAGATGTGACATGTAGGGGCACAATTTAGTGATGAATTTTGCTCTTCTGGGTTAATAGTTGGACTTGATGATCTTAAAGGTTTTCTCCAACCTAAACAATTTTGTGTTTATTTCCTTAGCACTAGGGAAACCTGCACAGCTGGCTGATGATGAGAGAGACCCAGAAAGCTGAAGTGATCCTTATGTTTTGAGAAAGGAAATTATTTCACTAATTTTATTGTACATGAAGTGTATTATAATTTGATTCCAGAAACTTGAAAACAATGTATCTTTTCTGTTTTGTTTTTTTTTGATATGCATGTATGAATGTTTGTTTTGATATGCATGTTTGATGTCCCAGATGGTGAGTTGGTGAAGATATAGCTTTGTGTGTTTGGATTTTTTTCCAGCAGAAGTGAGAAATTAAGAAAGATGTTTGTCTCCTGATAATTTAGTGTAAGCACAATACAGTAATTTAAAAATAGTTGTGACTGAACACATCAAAGCATATATGAGACATTTTCTAAAATATTCTCCAGTATTGTAGTCTCAGCATCCTTTACCTATGCAAAAATAGTTCACAGAATTTTCTCTACTATTCTATATTTCATATACAGGTTAAAGTTTTTCTGAACTCTTTCCCTTCCTCATTAAAATACTGAACTTATAACCATTAACACTGTATGGAAGCCCTGGAGAGATCAGCATTGTAAAATGTGAGACCTCTGCCTGCACCCATCAGTGGGTCCATTTACCCACTGATGTACATGGACCTATTAAGTACACACTTCACAACCTAAGCAAGATAACTTAGTAGTTATCTTCAGTAATCACAACAGACTAGGAGCTGTACCTCATATTTCATAAGTGACACTGTTTTTAAAGTTTCAAAGTGCCTTTTCTGCATAAAAAGGTTTTAGAGTATTTCTCCTACTTAAGCGCTGTTCTGCTTATTTCCCTCAGAGTTCAACTGGTGAGGTTTTTATGGCATTTACTCTTAAATTTATATAAATTGGAAAGTCTCCCCTAACCTTTTAACAACGTGAGAGCTAGTATCTGTCTGAAGCCAGTTGCCTAGACTACTGTCTGGGCAAGAGGAATGTATAGACACCTGCAGAGAGTCATTCCTGCCTTCATTTGGAATGGAACAATATGCCATCTGGGGATGTGGAACCTGCTAGCTTTTGCTACGCTTGATTTATTAGATAATTAATCTTAGATGAAAGAAAATCTCATACATGATTTTAATTTACTTTTGATCAACAAAATAGTCTTGATCCAACTTTGTGTGGCTAGTCTTTAATTTCAGGCTAATTATTATTAGAGCTTGTCTGTTTCAGTGATTCAAGTACTCGGACAAACCATAAATATTGTATAGTAAGACAGAACTTATAAAATACAGGTGTCTGATTTCAAGCATCTGCATGTAGTTACAAAAGTAGCATTGACCTGATTTTCAGAACTAGAGCACTGCTGGTTGTGCCAACAAAAATAGAGCATGCTGACACTTTCTCAGAAACTGGTTTTCAGCGTATGATCTCCAAACTCGTGCTCTGAGGTATGTGGTGATAGGGGATTGCTTTTCATCTTTCGTTTCCAGAGCTATTGTCTGGTTTAATAATATTTGTTACTCTAATCTATGGAGGAAGACATGTTCGTTCCACTTTTAGTCTTGCTCTGCCTCTCTGCTGTGAGGCATACAGGGCTTTTTGTCATGTGAGCTTCATAAATGAGTTTTGCAGGAAAAAGAAAAATTGCTATTAGTGTTAAAGTTTTAAGAAGGAGCCAGTAAGATGAGCTTGTGCTTCACCATTCAGCACTAATCTTTCCTTTTTAATCATAAATCTGTGCTTCCTTGCTTGTTTTGTCATTGATCAAAACTGTGGTGTTTGGAGCAAGAGCTCAGACTGAGTCATCAGTGTACATGGAGTGTGTGGGACTGAGGAATATGCAGGTATCCAGCTGGACTGAAATAAAATGGCCTTGCCCAGAACACGAGTAGGAATTTTGTGTCAGGCAAGCTGCCTTTATGCTCCCACCTATCTTCAAGTAGAACACAGTCCACCCCTGCTTGCTGTGTGTGTTTAGGGAGAAGGCTGTTGCTCCCAGATGGCTTTCCTCTGCACTGAGGGAATGCTTTGCTGATGGACTACAAACAGCAAAGGCTATTTACACTATTTAAGCTTCTCCCTCATGATTGGAAGCTATGTTGGCAGTCATTCGAGATAAAAACAAAGCTAGTATTCTTGAAAATGCTTTTAGTCAATTTAAAAACCTTGTTTCTCATGATGGAGTGTTGCTCAGTTGTAAGCACTTTCAGATACAAAGGTTTACTTTGCCGATGAATATAAAAGCAAAATTCATAAAGTAACTTTACTTTGTTTAAAGTAGATCTATTATTCAGAAGATTGTAACAGAAGTTCATACAGGTTATTGAAGAATGGATTGTCCACTGGGAAGCATCTAAGTGCATACAAGGAAGAAATATGATGCACTACAGGGGGAGTGCAAGTCTGTTCTGTCCTCTCTTCTAGACCTGTTATTGACTGAGAGTTATGGCATGTGCATTTTAGATATTAGACCTGGTTGGCACTTCTGACATGTTAGTTGTGAGCTGTTAAACATAATCATAGCAAGGGAAAAGAAAGAACATTAAAACAAGCATAAAGCTTTGATTAGCACTGTGCATTTTAATCATTTGTATTCAGTTGGAAGTTTTTATTGGCAAAATTGGATTTTGCAACTCCTTATTACCTTATGGAAGAATGCAAAGGATCCCTGATCTTAATACCAGTTTTTTCCCAGTGACACAGTCTAACCAGACCTACTTTTAGAAACTGCATATAAATGTTAAATGTCAAGAAAATATGTATTATAGTTGAAGCAAATAATTGGCTGTCTCTGTTGCTTCTCTGCATTTAAGAGAGACAAGTATACATTCTGAAAAACAGCTCTATGTGTAATGTTAAAAGCAGCATTATATATTCAGAAAACTGTATGGTTTTAAATGAATCTTTTTTAAAAACACTGTTGCTATACAAATATCTAGAAAGAGAAGACACATAACACTTGAAAACAGCATGTGAGCCATCACCCAAGGTTTTCTATTTATAGCAGCTCCATAATGATTGAATCTCTACCATTCTTGCAGTAAACCTAGATACCATACCCTGTTTGGAATGGGCCAGGATTGCTGTGTTGGATGCAAACACAGGGTCTTGTGCATCAGTCTTTTGGATTACACAGGAGTGGCATGTTAATTCTGTGAATGGCTATCTATCTCCTCACTGTTAATACCAGATGCACTGAGGGCTCCTGAGGCATAGCAGCTCAGGAGCTTTGGGCCACAAGAAGTGTTATTAGAGTGTGCATTCTTGAAGGGAATATGTTGAGAACTGGCAGTTCTCTCAATTACAGATTGATCAGAGAAGCCCAGTAATTCACCCTATTAAACATATCCTGCTGCTGATGGGGCAAAAAAAAGACTACTTTTACTGTGCAGCAGCAAGTTCACTTGGAGATAACAAGTTTGACGACATTCTAAAAGTATGAAGGAGAATTTAAATTAAAATAAAGGTCAGCCATATACGTTTAAGCTTTAAAAAAATAATCAAAAGACAAAAAGTTGAATTGGTCATGTGAAGATAAGATTGCTGGCATGGTGGGGAATAAAAAGAAGGGAAAGAAATGGAAAGGTGAACTTTCAACCCAACAGAAATAAATTAAATCTGTGTACCTCAAAAGCAAAGCATTGTCAGAAAAATTACCCTTACTAACAACCAAGCATGTCCTTAATGAGATCAAGGACTTAACCTCTGACAGAACAGGGTAACAAAGCACCTCTCCAATCAATACAATTGTATCTTCTTGTCTCTCTTTCAGTATTACAGGATAATTAAGTAAACCTTTTCTGCAGTAGTAGTCTTTCCTTTAGAAATGATACTTTAGAATTCTAAAGCAGGTTTTATATTCACTTCAGGCAACACAAATTGAGAAAAATACTCTTGCCAAAGTCTAAGTATTCATCTTGGAAGAGGAATGATTCTGAAGTATGGCTTATATCTTCAGAAGCACCCTGGACATTAATGATCCTCAAATGTTTTTGTTTTGAACTGTATTACCTAATGCTTTTTGTCTGTGGGAGAGAAGCAAAAATTAGTAAATGCAACATGGGAATATGCTAAATTATTTAAAACTAAAAAATTTCCTCCCCACAAAACAACAATAGAAAACTCAAATTTCAAAAAATCTGGGCCGGGATAAAATAGGGTGATATACGTGTTCTATGTGTTCATTGGTATAGTGTTTGAAAGATAGTAACTGATTTTAAAAAATCAGATAGGCAGTGTAAAAAAAAAAAAAAAAAAAGCCTTCACGGTCATGTAAAACAAAAGCAGAAGCAGTACAGTGTTTGGAACTTTTCTAGGTTACATCTGACATCCCTGTAAATTCTGAAAACAATCTAGATACTTTTCAGATTTGAGGGTAATAGGCTTGTTCCCACTGAAAGTGAACAAGGTCTTGTAAACTAGTCTGCTGACTAGTAAGGATAATATTTCTGGCTTGAGAGAACTTTGTATCTGTGGTGCTAAAATGCTTCATCATAAAAATGGATTTTAAATTGCTATATACAGCAAAGACATTTTATCTAACCCAAAACCATTCAGTATTATCAAAGAATGGTAATGTTCCCCTGGTTTGAAGGAAAAATATACTCAATTTTATTCTCACAATGCTTTTTGTCATGCTGGAAGGTGTTACTTTTGAATAATGCTTGACTGAGAATTTTTTTTTCCTGTGTTTGAGACATACTTGTATTTCTTCTCCAAGTAAAAATGCTGGACAGCCTTTAGGAAAAAAATGTAAATAGCAAAATGTTGGAAGATAATTCCTTAATTGCTACACCACAAAACCCCGTGTCTCAAGTACTGCCAGAGCTCTCAAGCATTCCTGGACAGGTTCTCCCATTGTATTTTTTTAACCCTTTTTGAGAATATGGGGAAAACTTCTTTTGTACACAAGGATGTGTGTGCCTAGATTAACAAACAACACTTGGCCAACTATGTAAAAAGGGGGAAAAAAGATAAAATCTAGGCCAGGAAGGTTTAGAGATTTCTACTCTCAAGTAACAGCTCTTAAAGAACTTCTAAGGGAAAAAGGCAGAGTCTCAACAAAGTTAAAGCTTTCTTCATGTTTTGCCTGTTCACAGTGCTGTAGTTTTGTTTGTAGTTCAGATTCATGTGACTGTTGAGGGAGTCTGTTTGGATGAAACATTTGAAATGTTGTGATCCTTCAGTGTTTTCACTTTTATAAACATGTTTCTTTTGAAGATGATAATTGCATTAATTTACCAGGACTGCCTATTTTTAGAGATGAGCACCTGTCTCTGCACCCCAGGAATCATCTTGTCCCTTTTGGAGCCAGCAGGGTGTGGAGATGATAAGCTGGCATACATTGCTGTTTGGGGGCAGTGAAGCTGGCAGGGTGCTGGGGCATCACAGTCCATTCCAAGGCATGTTCTGTTTGCAGCAAGTCTTGCCCTTATGCACCAGCCTTGCTCAGTCCTCTACATTCACATCCTTTTGCCATTCTTTGTATACTTCTCTCATTTGTCCTGAAGAACCCTCCTTAGCCACACTTAGCACAAAAAAGGAGCAGTAACTTGCTTCATCTGCAAGCAGAAAGAAAGGCACTGTAGAATACCTTCATTTACAGCGTTTTCTTACAGAAAAAAGAGGATTACTTTTCAGTCTGGTCATAAGGCAGATCAGTAAGTACAAATGGCCCCCAGATTCAGGAAGTAAATACCTGCTTTTCATCAGTCTGTGTGCTGACCCAGGACTGGTTCAAAACTCAAAGTCTGTAGGATACTTTTGTAACATCATCAACCTGGTTCACACCAAGCCCAAGTCACTGCTGCTAGAAGTTACTCCTGTAGTGAGGTAATGCTTCTTCTCATGTTTCTCTCATTCCCAGAATGTTTTAAAGCTGAGATACTGTTCTTTTTGATATCATATTACCTCTTTCAATTATTGTAGCAGACCTTCTAAAGTCACAGTTAGAGGTGATTTCTTCCTTTAGTCCCTGGACTGTTCAGAATTTCTAGACAGCAAGGGTCAGTTCTGTTGAGATTCATGTGAGAAGTGTCAGTGTTCAACTGTCTCTGCTTGCATGCATGTTATAATTACAAAAGGGCCTGTTAAGATTTAGTCCTGGATCTTGTCTGACATCTCAGTGTTACCAATTTGAGATTCTTGAGGTATATTTCAGAGCCATGTTCAAAATTGCTAGTTAATTAATTTCAAATTGAAAATGTCCTTCTCAGCTGAGATAATTTCTGCCATGGAACGAATCAGCTGCAGGTTTTTATGGCTGATTATTCCTATGTGATAATGTTTCATAGCAACAAAGTGATGCTGAGCCCTTGCTGCAAGTTGGTCTTGCTCTAAATGGTCTTAAAATTCTAATTGAATCTGTAAATCTGTAAATAGAGCTTTTTTTTTTTTTTTTTTTTTTTTTTTTTTTTTTTTTTTTTGCTTTTAGCCTTGCTATATTTGTAGGGAAATGAGAAGTTGTGCTCACTACATGTTGTCAAAGCTCTTACACCACTGAGATTAAACAATTAAACTGTTGGTTTTCTCTTCTGACTGTAGTTCCAAAGGCCAAACTATCAAGTCTCAGAACAAAACTCTTACAGGAGTAAGTAAGTCAAGGTATTTGTTGATGTATTACTCTATTTTCTGGTATTCCTTTCTGCTTATGTATCAGAACTCAATTAACAACCACTTCTGTTTCAAATGTGAATTTTTTGAGATGTCACAGATGCCCACTGAATTTGTCAAGCTGTAAGCATTGGAGTATTTTTGGAGACCAGTCCTACACTGATGGAACTATGTGTATCCCAGGGTATAGGAATTACTGCTTTGTAGTCTTCACGTTGGGAGTCGCATTCTGACTCACATTCTCAGCTGACAGAGGGACTTGATAGAATCACTGAGTGCCACTGTAGAGCATGGCTTGTTCTTCCTCTCTTGTGAAGAATACACCTTTCCCAGGGCTCTGCATTCCTTAAAAACACAAGCAATTCTGGAAATGTTTCTTAGGCTGCTTTTACATGTGTGCATAGAGTTGGGAGATGTGTTGTTGCTGCAAAATCCGATTGTTTGTGTATGACACAAAGAGTTCCGCATTAACTGCAGGATTTTGTCTCAAAAGTGAATTTGGCTCACAGTTAAAGATTCTCTTTTTGTCAGCTTGAACAGACCAATTATGTCTCCACAGAGTTGAAGCAGGTCAGCAGCTAAGGCTAAACTCTGGACTGTGCTCTGTTGGAGGGATCTGCCATGGCCAGAAGAGCTGATGTGAGAATTGCATGGCTAGCTTCCAGCAGCTTTGATGAAGAACTCTTTTTATAGCTAGGGCAGGTAATGGAGTTCCAAAACAGAGAAAATTTTGTGAATACCCATCCAGAGAAAAGACAGATAAAGAGGGCTTGAGGAGGATATATATAGAGGCCTTTATTTTTTTTTTGAGATACAGTTTTAATGAAAGCTTTTTAGGAGTTGGCAGCATATCCAAACACCTGCTGCAATGTTTAATTAAAATACTCCAGCTGAATGGAAAGCTTTCCTCCTGACCTTTATAGAAAAGCAAAGGATTATTTGACTTCACATAGTTCTGACAAAAAACCCTCTTAGTTTTTACAGAAAGAAAGGCAGGTGATGAGTTCCCAATAGGAAAAATAGTCAGTTTTGATTTTCCCCTACAAAATTGTTTCAGATTAGCTAGTTTTATTGGACCCTTTTCAATTAATTTGTTTTGATTAAAGTTGCACAGGAATAGAGATGGCAATTAATCTGCAGATTAGAGTGTGATATATTGCAATACCGTTTGTTTATTCTCTGATGAGTCAGGCCTCTGACATTTTGCTTATTATTTAACATTGCATGATTCACCTTTTGGTCCAGATTAAAACATGTGCCATGTCCTACGGAGTTTACTTACAACTTCTAACAGAAGTAGAGCAAAGCAAACTGCTTAGAAGAGGGTGAATGCAATACAGTAGGAAGAAAGCTGTGCATTACACTAAAATCTTGACTCATTCAGTGAAGATGTATTGGCAGTGTGGTGAGACACTATGTTTTGTTTAAAACATGTTTATTCAGTTATGGTTCTTTATTTATCTTGGTGTTGTGAGGCAAAGAGATTTTTCACCACGATGAATGTTCTTGTGAATCAGCTTTGAAAGCATCTTGAGACTGTTGCATGTAAAGCCAGGGAGTTGTGAGAGAAATAAGCAAATAGCTGTAAATACAATGCAGTACATCTAATTGGAGAAGTTGTTATTCACAGTTAAAGTTAAAAGATAAAGCGTGTATCATCTTGAAGAATGACTGGCTGAGACTTCACTCTTAAAACTAAACACCTGTTACCTTATTCCTTTCTTGCTGTCAAGGCGACAGAACATCAACTTCAATGTTTAAATTCTAGTTAAATTTAATAGTTTAAATATTTATAATTTAAATATATTAAATATATTTAATTTAACTATTATATTTAATAATAGTTAAATTCTAATTAGTTAAAATAGTTTAAATTCTAATGTAGATACAACATCACTTCCACTGCCAGTTCATAAACTGGGGAAAAAAAAAAGTCAGATAAGTCTAATTATCTTTCAGTCTCCAGAACCGCCCCACACGTTGTGAAAACCATTTGTAAGGCTTGTTGAAGTATAGTGGATTTGCTTTCATATGTGTACAATTTGGTATCTTTGCTGAATCTGTCCAGAGCTCAGTTGGAAGTTTTATATCTGTTCACTTCAGCTTGGAGTAGGACAAGTGAGGTTTAGTTGAGGCAGGAACAAAGAGTTCCTAAAATCTGTGATGTTTGCAGTAGGTGACAAATTCTGTTTATCACTGAACTAGCAGTAGTTTTAAAACCCTGGCAGAAACATTGCTTTACATGTTCTTACTAATCACAGGTCATCTAGTCAGGTAACTGAGGAGGAATTTCTAAGTCCTGGTGAACAGAATTCTTTACAATGCATAAGTGACTCCTGCCATAATTTGTATCTTTTTTTCACAGCGTTAAATCATACAAAATGTGTGATTTAAATGTGGAAAGAAGTATAAGTTTTGCAGATTAATAGGAAATGGCAATTTCCCCCCCTTTCCTTGATGTGGAACACTAGGGCATTTTGACAATAAACTATACCTGTCAGTGTGGAAGCCAATATGTAACATTAGCAATCAGCTAAGAGGCACCTTCATATGGCTTCTATTAATCATACTGTCAGTTTTAATTCCATGGGCATCCTTCTTTCCACTTTTCACTTAGAATTTATTTCAGAGCATGATCAAAGCTCTACTGTTCATTACAATTCAGCATTAGCTAATTTGGCTTTTGGCAACTCTCATCCCAGTTCCTATTAAATGCTGGCCATAAATTGAGATAAGCATTGTGCCAAAACATTTCAGGATTACCTAATGGTAGCATAGAGATGGGTGTATTATCATGCTAGTCTGAAGAATGTTGAGTTACTGCAAAATTAACCATTAGCAGGTACTTACGACCTCCAAGACAAATTCACACCCACAGTGATTTTTTTTCATGTGTTCTGAATTGACTACAGGATTAAACAAATGTGAGAAAAATCTTGTTCCTAGAACATGTTTGAAACAAACACTCGTTTGTGTATGCTCTAGTTTTTTTAGAGGCTTTTGTACAGACAGTTTTGCAAGCGTGCTGTATCATAAAATATTTTGGGTCACGGAATATGCTGTGTTTATACAACAAGATTATTAGGGCTACTGTTTTTTTCCCAAGCTACAGTCAATTAGGAGTCTGTATAGAAGACTGATACCAGAAGATCTTTTATTTAGATTTTTTTTTTCAGCAGGTGTTTCTAGAACACGCTGAATCCCTAATTTGTAGTGATAGATACAGAAATGACAAATTCACTGGAGAGAGAGGGAAATGCTGCTTGGGTATGTAAGTAAAACACCCTCTCTACTAGTACTTGGCCCTCTTTTTTTTCATACTTCAGTCTTGAAGAAGTAATCTGAAGGTAGGCTTAAAATTCCAGTGTAAAAAAAAAAATCTATAGAAAGCCTTGAACAGATATGTAAATGGTGAAAAATAATGAACTAGTGGCTTTCTTTCAGTGTCAGGTAAGTTAGTGACAAAATTTCTGTAGATTTTGGGCTGCCTCACATCTTAATTGTTGTTGGAGAAAATTACAGAGAACAGTTGGGCTTCTAAATCTTTTCAAAATGTCTAATAAAACCAGGTAATGCTTCAGTTCTTTACTGGCTGAATATGATACGTAACAGCTGTAGTTTAAACACAAATAAAAGTAAGTTACAAATAATAAGAAAATTTGTTTTTCAACAATTGTTGAATTTTGTTTCAATTCAAGAAAAAAATGTTGAATCACTTGAAAGCACGATGGTGCCATAAGACAGGAAAATAATCACAATTATTTAACTGACCAGATTACTTCTGCTTTTGAGTTTATTAGTGTATCTTTTGATGGAATATTTATTTATTTTATTGACTTCCCGTGATTTAATTAATACTTATTTAATTGACTTATGTTTAAATTTGCATCTGGTTTAAATACTTTCTAGGGCTTTCCAGGAGCAGGACTAAGTTTCAGAAATAGGACTGGTTTCCTATGCTTGCTTTCCAACCAGTCTTGTAGAGATCTTCTAGAAAACGGAAGGCGAGTACAAAAAATATGTAAGGACAGAAGAGGCAGCTTCCTTACTAGGAGCTGGTGTTTCCAGTGTTTTATTTTTTGCTTTGCTTAACTCATTGCTTCTGCAGTTGCTTCCTGGAAACATGAGCACAGAATCTGTTTCCTTAAAGATTATCTTAACTTTTTTTTTTATTTAAAATATCTCTTTCTTGTTGTCTTACATGTTAGTCTCTTGCTCAGGAGTGCTGGTCTGGAAATGTCTTTTTTTTTTTTTTTTTCTTTTAATTTTGATGGTATATGAAGCAATTGTAGTATTCAGAATAAATTTACTCCTTCTGAGGGAAACCAATTCAATAAGGCATAAGATAGACTTACCTGGAAAGAGGTTTGTTGCAGTGCTTCTGGAGGTCAGAGCTGCTAAAATGAGCCCAGATTTCATGATGCAGCTTCATACTTACAGTTGAAATATTCCTCAGAAGTGCATATTAGAGCCTGGTATCTTTTTCAGAATGGATTCCTACTTGTGATGTCTTACAGTGGATTGGTAATAACAAATACAGACCAGGATTTCTGCACTACCTAAGACAGTCTCTGAAGTGTAAATGCAAGGAGATGCCATGCAAGCTGGCATTCTTCCTTTCAAACTCATGAATTTAGTATGTTGCATTCAGCCACCTTGAGGACAAAAAGAAGGCATCGTGATTCAGCCAATCAGTTTCAAGACCCAGATTTGGCAAATGACTTGGGCATTTTCAGGCTTAAATGGTTTTCTGAACCTAAATATATTCATAGATATGTTTGACACTAAACATAAGCTTATGTACTCCATTGAGCGGGTCTAGGTTTCAAATGTGCTGGTGTGGTCAACAGAAGGTGGGTGATCTGTTCCTGCCCTTCTGACAGTCTGTGAAGTGTTCTGGCAGAAATGGAGCTGCCAGGTTTCCTTGGGCAGCCTTTGTGTGTGTGTGCTCAGGATGTGAGAGGAGGAAGCGGATGTTCTGTTACAGATGATAAATGGACCGGATAATGCTGTCTGCTCACACTGCACAACACGCTTTGTAATAAGCTTCTGCTCACTTGCCACATTTTCATGGGACAGGCTGAAATTCCCTGCTGGATGGGTTCTTTTCTTTGGAGTTTTGTGGTCTTGTATTTAAAATAAATGCCTTCCACCCTTTGTGAAAGTTGAAGATTTGTAGGTTGAGTAATAAATACAGGCTATTTATAAATACATAAAAATTAGATTATTGTTATGTTGAGGCATTGTATCTGTGCTCTGAGGTAGCAGTGCACAGGCTGACAAAATTTCACTGTGATCCAAAGAACATGCTTTAGGATTCTCCTGTTAGAAAACTGTCCCAAATTGGTGAAGACACAAGCTTCTGAAACATCTCTGGTTTCTGTGCTTCGTGATGTCTTAAAGAAGCGCATCAGATGTAAGTGCATGAATTTCTCACCTGTACTGAGCATACTGCAGTTGAGAACTGAGACAGATTTCACTGTGCTGGAGTGGCAAGAGGCATTGCATCTGAGGCAGGAAGGCTGCTCTTCAGTCTTAGTGTTTCCCTGAAATTTCAGCAGGGACTGAAATGAGGGAGGAATGGGCTATACTGCTTTGGGGATAAATAAATAGGGTAGATGGAGCTTACAGATGGTGGCAGGTGTTAGGACTGTGAGTGTGTGCTTGTGGATGTTTGTGGAAGAGAAGATTAATGGGAGAGGTGAAGAAGCCATGAAATAGAGCCAACATGTAATAACTTTTTGGTCATTTTCTCCCCTTCCTCTCCCAGGATTTTACCCATGTTTGTGGATAAAATGAAATTTTGGAGGAAAAATTCCATAGTAATATGTGGGATATGTGATTTTAAAAGCAGCATTTATCAGAGTAGCAGAAGAAAGGCCCTTTTTAAAGTCCCTCAGCTGTGATAATTCTGTCCCATTAGCAAGACACTATTGAAGCCAGTTCAGTCTACAGGAGGGAAGGAAGGTTTGGTCATGCTTTCTTCTAATGTATATTGCAGAAATGTTTGCTTACAAATTTATTGATATCTATTAAAGATAGTTTAATGTAATTGAACTTCCTGAGCTTTATGAAAATTTTTCTTTGCCTGTATTGCTCCCTTGACAGAGTTATTTTTCACTTTCCTCCCACCTGGTTTTTCTCCTCGCAGAAAGGTGCAAGACCCAAATCTAAAAACTGATGCCACTAAAAGAACAGAATTTGGTTTGATGGGGGTTTTTTGGTTGGGTTTTTCTGGTTTTGTGGTTGGTTGTGGTTTGTTTTGTTTTGTTTGTTTTTGTTTTTTGTTTTTAATCTGTTCTTAGTGTTTGAACTTGGCTTTACTGTTGGAGTACTGTGATCTGGAGTCCTAGCAAGGAAGCTAATGATCTCCGTGCCTTCTGCTCTGACAACAACGTGATTCTGTAGTGATGCATTCCTTTGGCAAAAGCCAGCAGAGGACTGAGGTTCCAAGTGAGGAGCCTTTCTCAGGTGTCGGCTTTTGTCCAGGGTTCCTCACTTGTGCAGAATTAGAATTAGCAGAGATCACCTTTCTTCAGAGTATGGACTGGCTCTAGGCTGGACGAAGTCCAGATTTATGATTTTAATTGGAAGTTTCTGTGAATAATTATAAAATAGGCTTTTGATGCTAGATTTTGTCTCCCCAAGCTGATGTTTGGCATCCACTTTATCAGCTAACCTGCAACACAACTACTACTTGTGGTTTTTTCTTTCTTTTTTTTTTCTTTCAGTTGAGTAGATTTTGTCAGGAATTCTACCTAGTAAAACCACTATAGAAATCAAATTAGCTGTTCATAATTTCAGGAATTTAACCCTAGTTTGCAATTTCTGTTTTAGAAGAGATGAGGTTAGGAACCCACTGCTTCAAAACACAGCTGTTGCTTCTGCTCTTGTCGGTGGCTTTGCAGAACAGAATAGTTCTTCTGGCCACCAAGCACCTGGCACGGGACCACAAGAGTTTGATGGCGCTGCATTTACTGGGGGATGAGATTCAGTGCTGTTTGTGTGCTTGGCACACTGCAAAATAAGAGGGGACTTTGCTGTTGGCATAGGAGAGCTTGTGGGAATGTTACCCTGGGTTTTGCTTGCAGTGGAATAGTCCTCTTGT
The DNA here is from genome assembly GCA_016584745.2 of Phylloscopus trochilus trochilus. Taxonomy (NCBI): domain Eukaryota; kingdom Metazoa; phylum Chordata; class Aves; order Passeriformes; family Phylloscopidae; genus Phylloscopus; species Phylloscopus trochilus. The sequence continues at coordinate 42,229,752 of WQNJ02000546.1, forward strand.
AATCATGAAGGGCATGTTCTTGGAAACAACACTGCTTTTTAATGGTTGCAGCTAGAAATAATGGTTGAGTTTGTAACCTGGTTTCAACAAAAAACCCAAACAAAAACAAACAAAACAAAAACAAAAACAAACAAACCCCAAACCAAAAACCAGCTCTATGAAGAAATTTTTAATATTGAACAAATACATTTACACTAGTGTGTAGCAGATTTGGATAAACTTCAATATTTTTGTATTATAATTAATCAGACTAGTGTTAATGTAATGAAAGCAAATCTTGTTTTGTTCTAGTGATTTATACCATACTCCTAAGACATTTCTTTTTTGAAAGCAGATATCTGCTTTTTATGGATCTGACTTGCAGAAGCTATACTAAATGAGATTAGGAAATCAGTATGGGAATGTGACTGATATAATGAACTTAACTACTCAACTCCCTACTTTCTCTTTGAATTTCTCTTGAATAACTACTTACATTTCCTTTGTTAAGTTACAATTTCAAAATGAAATATAAACTGTTAATAAAATAGATAAATTTATTTTCAAGAGGTTTCATGGATCACATAACCCAGATTCATAATTTCTGCCTTGACAGTTTCATTAATACTATTCCAGATTTGCAAGTAAGAACAGCTGGAAAAATTATCCAAGGGAGGCTCTTTATTTGATGTCTTTTTTCAGGTTCATGGCAGTTGCAAGGTGGGCTTGAACTCAATTTGCAGTCTGTTATGTCCAATGTATTTTCTGAAGTCACAGGGACATCCCCCACTAGGCACTTTATGATTGGTAAAGCTTTGTTTTCATGGGAAGAAAAAGAACATTAAAAAGCCATTCAGAGGAGTAAACCAAAGGTCTACCTAACCCTGTAATTTTTATTTTTTTTTTTTTTTTACAATGGACCTTAATGGATGCCTAGGAGAGAATGACAGTGGGGCTGGCAAAAGTAGTGATGTCCCATATCTGCACTCCAACTTTTGATCCCTCTCTGGCTTGAGACTGAGAGATTCTGTGTTCATGTTTAACATTGTATCCTTGTGTTTGTTGGCTGAGTTGTGCTAGCATGAAAACTAATTTCTGACAAGCATCTAGTTAGTTAATGCTGCAATAAAACGCGTCACGTAATGAAGCAATTAAAACATGTTGCCCTTCTAAATTAATTTGAAAAGTTACAGTGTTTTCCAGGATTAACTGCAGTATTTTTGTTGGGTTTTGTTCTCCTTTCCCTAGATGTCTCTTCTATTCCTTCCTCGCCTGTATCAAAAATGGGAAAAACTAAGTCAGTCTCTATCCTTCATATTAGTATTTACATTTCCTTGAAATTATTTGTTGTATTTTCTTAAAAGCTGTTTGAATATGGAATTACTTTGAAGTCTCCGTGTAGAGTTACTCGCTTGGCTTATGTTTTTAAAACTCCTCAAGAGGCAGTACTTGAATAATTACAGTTGCAAACTTTGATTTTCACTCCTTGATACAATTTAAAAAATACAATTTTTTTTTGTTGAGCAGTGTGAGGTGAACCCCAGTGCAAACGACATTAAGCATCTAGAAGTGGCATTGTGTAATGCTGAGTCTCTTTTTGACTGTCTGTTTTAAATTTTCAAATAAATATCTTTCTCCAAATGCCTCAATTTTTGTTAATTCTGTCTTAAGCATAAGATTTTAGCCCAATTCTATTATTTAGTTTTGAATAATTATTTTTTTATTTTTTTTACATTTACATACCAAAATTCTGTGGATCAATTACTCCCCTTCAACCTGTGATCACTTACGACTCTATTCTGCAAAGGAGTATTGTTTGTCTTGTTCAGTTATTGTCTTCAACATTTTACCTTTTTCCATTTAAGACATTCCTCCAAAGGTGACTCTGATACATATTTTATTGCTGTGTGTTTCTGGCACAAACCAACATTATTTGCTATCATTTCTCTTTCTGGAAGAAAAGTTGTTTAGTAGCAGACAGTATAAACTAGAGGGGGGGAAAGAAAATCGAAATGAGTGAGAAAATGTTGGACTGTTGACATAATTTTTTTAATAATGTGGTATTAACCATTGCATTACACAGCAATCAATGCCAATTGATTCATTAATCTTCTAGTCTTTGTGTTTTCATTGTATCAGTTTTCAGCCTTCCTTTCACCTCTTTAAAGAAAGTTTTGTTCCTTGTAATGTTTGTTTCCTAGACCTAATAGGTTCCTGCAATACATTTTGAGAAATATTTTTACGTATGGCTCTTTGTCATTGTTCTCTTATTACCATAATTTGACTTTTTACTTATATATTAGCTTGTTAGGAGTTTCACCACAGCTCCTGTGAAGTCTGTAGTGTTTTGGTTAGCTTCTTGCTTCTGTAATACCAGAATCTGAGGGATTTTTGGTCTGTTATGCTGTTACTCCTGTGCCCAAGTCCATCAGGATCACACAGTTCAGCAAAATGGTATTTCAGAGAGGAGCACTGCTCTGCTTCATTTTATATTAAAAAAACCAGGGGAATTTGAGAAGTAGCTTGGATGTGCCATCTAAATTTAAGCACCTCCATGAGTGTTGTCATGGCATTGTAAGCACGTGCTTGAAGTTAAGCACATATATTTGAGTGTTGCCTTATCTTGGTCAGGGTTTTCTCAGCTAGGAGCAAGTCCCAGCTTACAAATATGCAGCATACTTTCAGCTCAGGCCTTGATAGAAGATGATTTATTATTTAGATTGCATTTGACATAAGTGAAGAAATAAAACTACTGACTTGACAGTTTGGCATTGGTTTTTTGTGAGATAGTGCGTATTTAAGTGAAATTTAAAGACTTCTCAGTGACTAGGTTCAACCGAACTTCAACAACAGACTGTTTTCTCTTATATTATAAAGTTTTGCAATAAATTATGACTCATTTGACATCTTATACATGGAATATTTCTCTGTTTCCTGGAAAGTTTCTGTTCATGAGTGTGCCACTTCTTTGAGGATTATGTTTTACTTAGTTTTGTTCTCTTTTGTGGTCTCAGGAATGTTTTTGCAATTTAGTAACTTCTCTAATGCAGAAGTTCTGTGTTTGCTCTTGTCTTTTACAATAGCTTGTTCCATTTGTATCATGACATACATACATATGTGTGCATTCACATGTGTATGTTGTTATAATTTCATCTGGTATGTATTTGTGTTTATATATATTTATATACATGTAAAAATTCACTCAGAAACTGTATTTACTGGGTGCAGTATATAATATATTCAATTCCTATGCACCAATAATATGTTTTAAAAGCTATTATTTTATCTGGAATCACGAAAACAAAATTCAATTAGGATGTTATAGTATACAGTGAAAATAGGATTGCTATGCAAATAAGGCAGACTATCTGTGTTTAGATCCAAATTATGAATGACTGCAAACAGAAAAAACATGGAGTAGCCGAGGTCTAATGTGGTTATAGTAAGCTGTGTTGTACATGTCACAAGAAATCACCGTATGTACCTCTGTTACTAAAATTTAAAAGTATTATGCTGTTTTCTCTGTGCTTCAAACTCTATAAAAGAACATTTTTCTTTTTCCTTTTTTTCCACAGCACTTGCTACTAGCAATAAAGTTTATCATGGCGTTTGTAATTCCTGATAAACCAAGAGATATCCAGATGAAACTCGCCAAATTGGAATTTGAATCTTTAGAGGCTCTCAAACAACAGGTAAGAGCATTTCAGATGCAGCTTCATTTTCTCTTAATCCATCATTGCTTAAGAAGCGGAGCAGAGATTTTTAACCTATTTATCTGTCCTTTCAACTCACCAATGCATGCAAACCCACACCAGGAAAATGACCTGCCCCCTCAGTCAGCTTGAAATTCCTGGTGTGACTGGTAACATAGTACCTTATAATGTCTGTTGCCCTTGTGTGTGCAAACATTCTTTGTTTTTATATTGCTAAAGGACATTGGGCTCTACAAAACCTCATTTCATCCCCTGGAGGTGTCTGTTATTACAACACCAGAATTTCTTTCATTTCTGAAATACCATCACAAGTAAACAGTTAACTTGTCTCTAGTATTAATCAGAAATTGTAAACAGTCTGAACATGTTTGAAATAATTGTGTTGACAAGTAAATACATGTAAGGAAATAGTAATGTTGCCTTATTTTACTGTCCATACAGTGTTCTCATTTTATTGTGTAAAAAGTTATATTCTCCAATGTACCTAACAAACATTCCAAAGCAATTTAGGAAAATTAGGAACTAGATTGTTTTAATGAAAATTCCTGTTTTAACAAATGATTCTGTAGAGTCAGTGGTGGAGATCACAAGAGATGAAGAGTTGCTTGGGATTAGCTTCAGTAGGATACAGGATTCTACAGAACTGGTTTTGCAATGGTGGCATTCTTTAGGAGTTTCTGACTGTACAATGCTAGATGGGATTTCTAAGCTATTTTATATATCAGAAAACAAACTAAGAATAAAACTGCAGCATTGAGCTGCAGAGACTGGTTTCCCAATTTGTTGTTATTTCAGATATTTTCACACTGTAGAGTGTGGTTTTACATGAACATATTCTTTGTGTGCTTGACATGCACGTGTCTATGCTATTTATTATGTGTGTAGAATGGAAATTTTTAAAGCATCTACTTTAGCTGCATGTGACAAAATGATCTCTTGATTCTGAATAAACTGAGTCTGCAAACAATATGCTGCCTTTTGTAGTTAAAATCCCACCACTTTGTGTGATACTAGAACATCGTATTGAGGTTGGTGCTGTCTTTCTTAATCAGCCATAACAAACAAAATCCAAATTACAGTCATATCTAATGCCTGATAGTTCTGTTTTGCTTTTCTCTAGTAGTAGGTCGATGGAGCTGGCCAGGGATCTCATGGAGTTTTTAGATAATATTAAAAGGAACAGGACTATATTTCTATTTCAGCTGCTCTTTCTCTGTTTTTATTTTGTAGACAGGCAAAACTAGGTGATCCACTGGAATGTTAAGGCCAAGTGACTATAGTCACCTTCGGTCACAGTGTTCCAGCTGCAATATATACAGAGTCTCTTTCAATATGAGTGTGCATGTCAGCACTTTGGCCTTCATCTCCTATCCTAGCATCTGTGCATTCCTGCAATAATACATGCCTGATTCCCAGTTTTTCAGGGTTGCTTCATTAATTCAGTAGCAAAAAGTTAGTCAGGATTCCAGCAAAACCCAGAAGCCTGGGCTAGTTCTCACCTATACTTTCAGACTTCCTAAAGGATCTAGGAAGAGTATTGGCTGAGTTCCAAGTGCCTTGATAAGTAGTTTAAATGCAAGTATATGCCATCACCTTTTTAGATTTCCTCTGATTGATACTGTGCTATGTATGCCACACACATGTAGATATTTGTGCTTTTTTTCTTGTTCTTTAGTGATTTTTGAATGAAAAATATCTGCATTTAAAAGCAGTACATTGGCACTGCGAAAAGATACCAATACCAGAAGCACATTTTCTATTCTTGTTACTGAGAGTCAGCATGGTAATTTATGCTGAATATCTTACTTTCAAGCAAAAAATAAGAGCAAAATCCCCCAAAACATGTATTTAAAACAACAGACATAAATAATCTGGGGTAAATATGTTGTGGGATCAAATGTTATGGAGAAACTGGTTTGTATACTTTTGTGCAAGTATGCATCACATTCCTCTCTTGATGCTCTCCAGACATGCATTCCATTGTGTTTTACCATGTAATCTTTTCGAGTGCTGCTGTCTTGGGATGTAGCTATTAGAAGGGTATTAACAATGCCACACTATAAACCTCTGAGATGCCAAAACAGATTAATAGGCTCTGTATACAGTGCATGGAGAGAAGATCTCCTAATACAGCTGCTTTGAACAGTTGTATTGATTATGCTTGGGATCCTTAACTTTTGGCAGTGGGAGTACTTTTACATCTTCATTAATGCTAAGCTAATTGCTTTTTAACGTGGTACAGTGGGACTGTAACTATTCTGTGTTCAAATCCATTTGAAGACTTGAATGTCTATTTGAAAGGGATTTTAGGAAATAAAGTGCCTCAGCCCTCTAATAGAGATGAATACTCATCATTAGAGCTTGTTTAAAAACCCCTTCTATATGGTGAAAAATGTCATTTAAAAAAAAAAAGGGAGTCATTTTATATTAGAATGTCAGTCTTGTTTTGAAGTTCTCAAACTTTAGAAAAGGTTTCTAAGAACTCCTGAAATGTTTCTTTGAAACATTTCTTTACATAATTTGTGTTAAGAGTTTTGAAAAGGAGTAGACTGTTGAATGGGTTAAATAATGTGATTTATTTTGAAATATGCTTTGTTATGATACGGTCCTAGTATCATAACAAAGTTTGTTCCTGTAACTCAAGAAAAAGTATGTTAATCTTTCTGAATCCAAATTGGGGGATGTGCTAGAGCTGTAGATTTTGTTTCAAATTTCCCTGGTGTCCTTCAATGTAAGGAATGATAGAGGAGGATGGGTAGACTCTATTTTTGGGGGAGCTGAGGCAGAGAAGAAATTAACGTGAACTTCATCATAGAGGACTAAAGAGATGATGGATCAAGATTCTTGGAAGAGGAGCAGGTGCGACCCCTTTCAGACTCCCTGAAGTGTTGTCAGGTTCTTTGTTGCCTGGAAGGAAGCCTGGATAATGGGCTACTAGAAATGGATATTGTCTGCTGCCACAGTGATGGGCCCTTTTCTGGTGAGCATCAGGATCCTTCCTGGGGAAGGAGCCACTTGGTAAAGTGGAGTGAGGTACCCGAGACTCTCTTGGCATCTTTGCAGTACTCTGCTCTGTTGCACATGCTTGCAAGTGCAGAAGCATGCCATGCTCTCCAGTCTAGTTCTTATTTTAGGGAAGACTGAGTATAGATGTGCCTGCAGGCAGCATGGGAACAGGCAGTTAATTCTCCAGTGGTTCAGGAATTAGCACTGCATACATTGTACATGGAAATAATGAGGTAAAACTTGTCTGAGGTCACTATCTAGCATTTTCAGGGCAGTGACAGTAAAAGCTTCAGCTTTTACTAATAAATACTTCAGCTTCTGGATAGATCAAAGCTTAATGAATAGACAAAAAGCCCTCATGGTTGGAGTGGGGTCAGCCATATATCCTTATAAAAAGTCAAGGTTCCAGAAACACAAGAGAACTACAGATGAAACAGCATAATTTTCATTTCAAGGACTAGATCACAGTCATGTTTTCAGGTATTAGGAGATCTCCCCAGAAGTTGCCTTCTTCCAACTGAGGCAAACATCAAATAAATACCTGTTTTTTTGTGTGAAACTAGACCCAGGCAAAAGATATCCCAATTGGGGAAAAATAATTATTCATGCCATTATTTTCGGATCACGAAATAGTAACAACAACAATAGATAGTAACAACTCCAAGAGGATGTATAACTAGTAGATTTTTTCAAGGAAGGATAAAGTGTTAAATGATGGGGAAATGGCCTATCTTTTCACAAAATGACATACTGATACTTAGCATCAGTATGAGCTCTGAAAACACAAGCTCGTTGATATGAAAATGCTCGTTATTTTGTGGTACTTTTGCATTAACACATCTGAATTATATAAATCGGGTAAAGATGTTTTTCCTTATAACATCTCCTGCACCAATATCTGAGCAAAATAAGCACAGCCCTTATGGCAACACTAGAGAAATAACTTTTTGTGCAAGAATCGGGTTTTTCAGAGTACCTGTAGAGGGGAAAAACTGTACTTAAGCTGGAGCAGAAATGCGGATATGGAGGATTTTTTTTCTCTCTGCATCCCTTCCCAATTTCATCCCCATCCCTTACCTCCAAGGGGACCTAATCTATAAGCATCCTGTCATCCCTGTGCTCTTGCTTCCTTCCTTAGTGTTCTAGCCATCAGTGGGCAGTATCTTTTAACAGGAATGCCTTTTCCTTCTGATATGTGAAGCCTTTCAGCGCTTCCTCTGAAGAAGCGTGTCCATCTGTTAGGTATCTGGTGTCCATCTGTAAATATTCCACCAGAAAGCGACTCCAGACAGATAAAAGGCTCATGAGTAAAGGGCCCAGTCATCTGATTGACAGCTGTCATCCTTCCTCAACTGGCAGTAATGAAAAGGGTCAGGCTTAGTGAACACCAGCCGTGAAGAGATGCCTCCTTTATTCTCCCTGGTGTATTTCTGTTCAGAGAGTGATAAAGCAATGCAGTTAAGACCTTTTGCTCTTTCATACAATATTTCCCTTGGCAGTTGTACCATCCATATGCCATTGCTTCATGGCAGTGGTATAGTCTGGATATCCATAAACAGTTGCTTCAGTTGCTTTAGAGTGATGTCCAGGTGTTTGTAAGTCAGTACTGTTCCTTCCTAATGATTTCTAGCAGAATAACAAGTTTTTTGAAGCAAAAGTAGGTGCAACACTCACTAGGATTTCTCCAGCAATGTCATCTGTTTCCTGAAAATGGGTCTTGTGTCTCAGTTCCCTCTCAAGGAAATGCAGGAAATTAGGAATGCTGTGACTGATCTCTGCATCATCATTGCTGACCAGAGGCTTCTTCAAATCATGACAGTGTGTTAACAAGCTTCTTTTTGAAAAGGATACTGAGACAAGGACAGAAAGAGACAGGTGTCTGTTCACCTAGGTGCAGTCATATGGAAAGTTTAAACCCTTCCTTCGTTCATTTGCAGGTATTTTGATATGTGAAAGTTGCTGTTCTCTCAGTGCAAACCTTCTGATTCAAGCAGTTTCACTGCCTTATCATTGCAATTCACCACACTGCAGCAGCTTTAATAATGGCAAAGCTTTCTGGTTTCTGACTGCAATTGCTGAAGTTTGCCATTTCCCCTGGGAATAGTACCCACCAGCACTAATCACGTCCTTTCCAGAAGGAATACACTGTGCTGGCCTGTTAGTGTGTAGCCTCTCTGAGAACAGCTTTCTGTAGCTCAGATCAAAACACAAGTATTTCTAACTTAAGGGTCTTGTGTACTGTGTGACATTTGTGCATTCTCCTTGCACCTCTTCAAGCTGCTTTTGTTGCAGAGATTTTCTATGTACTGGCATATCTTGTGTCTCAAAATATGACTGTGGGTGTGATGGCCCCAAAGCTGCTTGACTTATCAGTGAGCCTCAGAAATGACCCTTCTCTTTTTGTGGGGGAAGGGAGAGAACAGGATCTTTGTTTTTAACTGTCTAACATAGGAAGATCATAAGTCATTAGTTCTTAACATCCTGTTTATTTAACATGCAAAATGGGAACTGAAGACAGTTTTTTGTGAGTCTGAAGCAAACTCGGTGGATTTCTGCCTTATTTGATGCTATAATTATCAGAATTTCAAGGGACCTGTAGTTGCAGGACTGCCCTCAAAACACCACTGAAGCTTGTTCCATCCTTGCTGGCAGTGCTGAACAAGCACAAGGCTGCAGTCAGGAGGAAGGGCAATAGCTGACATGAAAGTATTTCATTCAAATAATCCTGTAGGAAAGGCTGATGAAACTTGAGCTCAAACACTGAATTTAGGTTAAAACAGAAGGTTAGCAAACAAACCACTTTATGTTTTGACACCACCCTCCTCCCAAAAAAACGCTTAAAACAGCATTGTTTCTAAAAAAAAAAAAAAATTAACAAAGCCTCATTTTTTTTCTGAAGGAATGCATGGGTGCACTTTTTTTCATAGGCTGTACAGGTTTGTGTACTCAGATATAACTCACAGCTGTTGTTAAAAAAGAGCCATTGCTAATTGTTGTTGGTTGCTGTAGGTTTTTTTTTTTTTTAAGAGGCCAAACCTGTTAGTTCAACTTCACAAATGCAATTTTTTTTCCTGGTGAAGAGGGTGAACACTTTCAGGCATGTCAATATAACATTTGCATATGTTTGGTAGCAGCAGGTAAGATTCATTATATTTTCATAACAGTTTTTAAAGCATAGAAAGACTTGCACCCAGTCATAAAACAGACTGTGCTCAAACGTAGTTTTGACAGGGTATTTTAAACATTAATTCCTTTAATCCTGAAGCTTGCTTGAGAGTATAGTAATGAAAATTTCTTTCAATAGAAAAATGTTAGCAAAACAAAAATAAATTGTAGTCCTCAAGAAAAGTAAAATCAAGTTTGGAAAGGAGATTTGGGTCACCCCTTCTGCTACTTTTCAGCTGAAGGTGAGATGACAGCAAGTCTGTCTGGTTGGGAATAAGTTAAACATCTAACTATGGGACCCTTGAGAGGTAACAGTATAAATATAAACTTATAAATAGGTATAATGAGATAGTAGATTATACTCTTAATGGGAACAGAAATAAATAATGCACCAACTTTCCAGCAGGTGTAACTTTCTTTTTCAACAACCCATTTGTTCTCTGTAGCTGTTGCTAGGGGTAAAATTGTGCATCATATTATGTTTGTTACAGCTGAGTCTCTCTGCAAAGATAATCCATTTTACCTTTCAAATCCTGACCTAGAACCTGGTGGTGGAATGAACATCAGTCAGTTCAGTACTCTCTTTTTGCCTGATGTCTCAGGTCATTGACAAGATGTGATCTCAACAAGGAAACCTGGAGTAAGGGGATAGGATAAAAACTAGGTTAAAATTGTTCCTACTGTAAGACTGCTGCAGCTACATGAGGCTTTCATATCTTTCAGAACGCAGAGGGGATCCCAATTATGTGTGTACTGGTTTGAATGCAAGGCGAGAGGCTATTCCACTTCCCATACAAATGAGGGTAAAGTGCACAGTGAGATTTGATCTCAAGAACTCTGGTAACAGCTTTTTACAGGGCATTCATGTGTCTGTAGTTACAGACTTCTAAATGTGGTTTTACCTGTTACTGAGAAGGTGAAGGACGAGAGTGAGAAGTACAAATTAAATCTCTTCCCATGTTAAAATTCCATCAAAAGAAAAGAATCCCATGGGCTTACACTTACCATGCTTTGATAATAGGATTGTCTTTATAGAACTGAATAGAATTTGATGATAAAAAGTACAGTATTTGTTGCAAGCAGCTCTGGACTCCTACACACCTGTTGCATTTTTAAATACGCTTTTCCCTGTGCCACCTCAAAAGATCCCAGTGAGAACAACGGACTTTAAGAGGAAATGCAAGTTTATTTGAAACAATTAAACTTGATTCTGGAAAGCTTTCTCTGTGAGGTGGAAGACAGTAAGTAGGATACATCTCAACTTTTCGGAGGTGATGATTTCAGCCAAATTTTAGATGTTTAACTACTACTGATTATATCACTACCACCCCTCCTCCCAAGGAGATCTCTGTCATCCTGTCTACAGGAAGAGCTCTTTTTGAGTTGTAACTGGAGACCAAAGAGCAGGAACCCACAGAATTCCTGAAAAGGAGGAAAAAATTTAAAAGTGGGTTTATGTTGATAGTGATGACACTTGTACCATGACTGAGTCTTTGCACACGCTGCACAGTGTGATAATAGTGATTCTAAGAACAAGTCTTCAGTACGATGTGTTGCTTACCCAGCCACTGGCCTTTTGTTTGTTTTTGATTTTGAAAAAATCTCTATGCCTCCTGGTGCTGCTTTGAATACTCACACTTTCTGTGGTATGAGAGATAGCACTCTGATATATATCTGCCATTTTAGTAAAACTCATGGCAAATGGTCAAGTTCTTGCCATATTGATTAATTTTTATTCCAAAATGAGATGTTAATTGCTTGTCTGGATAACATAAAGAGAAAAATAAGTAATTAATGTGTATATTTTGTTTAAATTCAATAGTGCATATTAATACTTGTGTTATATATGCATAACTGTAGCACATGGCCTTGGTGTGTTGGAGTAGTCTTTGTGCAAATGTTTTTTCACACTTTCATCATAGATAACTTTGTAAAGGTGGTTTCATGGACTGCTGCTTCTGGCACTTTCAAATATCTAATTCTATACCTTCTCCCAGCATCTAAAGAGCTGATATAGTTGAAAATGTATTGAGAGGAGGATTTTAAAAAGGTAAAAATTGATACTTGTCTCCATTGTGTATTATTTTCTCTATTTTTCAATCTATCATGTTGACCTGAATCAGTAAGTTAGAGGCATTATTTTAATGGGAGGCCACAGGTTACTTTGTAATCACAGGTATGTACAGACAAACCAGTTATAAACAGTGTTACCAGTGTATACAAATACAGAACATTTTCACTTAATTCACAAGAGACAGCAAAGTCCCTTAGTACAGTCAAGGACTGTGTTGCAAAGTAAGAGAGTAGATGCTACTGACACTTTGATCTGTCCCTTACTGAATCCATGCTCAGCACCGTCTTTCCTTATACTTTCTGCTACAACTATGGCTTGAGGTTTAATCTCATTAGAGATTTCTTACTGCAAAGACCATTCCTTTGATTGTCACAGGGTGAACATCCTGCATGGCTTGGATCCCTGTCACACAGGCAGTGACAATTTGTGCAGTAGCTCTCCCAACTACTGCTCTGTACCATTCATATCCACTAAGACAATTTTTTTTTCTACAAGCCTGTCTTAAAGCATTAACTTTCCTCTCCCTTACCCTCTCATCTACTTGGAGTTCAGGATGGATGGAATGGTTGCTCTTCCTTCTCCAAAACTAAGCAAAGACTGCATTGCGGGAGGTTTCAGTATTTGAGTGCCTCTGTCTCTTGAGGTGTCTGTCTGGGGACACCTGCATGGCAGGTAGTGCAAGTGATTGGCTCAGTCAAATTACCATTCCCTAGGAGTCACTGAGTTCCCACAAGCTGGACAACATATGGCAACATTTGAATTTTGGCTTGGGGTTTTTCTGCCACTCATAATTTTCTAGAACAAATTATCAATTCATATTTCATTTATAGTCTTGTAATTCATGCATATTATTTGGCAATTTGATTTCTTTCACTTGTCGTTTTTGCTGCTTCTCAAAATTTGTGATAATTCAAAAATTTGAACGTAGTCAAATTTGTGCTGAGGAAAACCTTCCAAGTGAACAGATGGATATGAAGCAGTTTGGTCCAACAAAGGTGGTTTTATTTGTTTTAACACCGTTGTATTAGAATGCTTCTGCAAACTCTACATATGCTCATCCATGTCAGCTGAAAAATAATCATGTCTGATGTAGGTATCTCTGTTCCATCAGAATAGACACCACCCACTTGTTCATGGAGAATTAGCAAGTATGTGTCACTACCTGTTTTCTAAGACTTGCTGTATCCATGATCTAAGGAATTTTGCTATGTTTTAAATAATTTTGCCCTTCACTAGTATGCAGACTGACACCTAGACTGTATTTAAACACGTTCTTTAAGAGTTTGTGATTTCACAGAATTATAGACTGGTTTGGAGGGATAGATAGAAGTCATCCAGGCCACATCCCCATGTTGAGCTGGTTGGTATAACTGAAGCTCCTTGTGGACTAAGAAAGGTCACATTTTTAAAATAAACACTTCCTGCAGAGTGACATTTTGTCAGAGAGGTTCTTGGAATTTTCTCCTGTTTGCTTTGGATGATTAAACTAAAATCCCTCTTTTTTTTTTCTTATGAAACACTTTGAACTGGATGAGAGATTTGCTTTGTGAAAACGTGCCGTGCATGTGTCAAAACAAAAAGCCCAAACTCTGTCACTAGTAGAGATGTAAGCACTCTAGCTCCAAGCTGAATATGTATGTGTGGCAGGATAGCACCAACAAAATTAAGTGTATGTGTTTCACAGATATGGTGAGGAAAGTAATATTTTCACTAATGATTGTGTAATTGTGGTGGAGAAACATTCACTGTTCAGTGGTGGACACTGCTTGATTGAAATAAAACTGGTAAATGATAAGGAACTGCAGAAAATTTGATCCCTTAACAGGGTGTGACAGGATGTCCAGTCTGAGGAAGATGCAGAGGCTGTGCGTGAGGGGGAAGGGAGATTGACAGCCCCTTTTTCTTTCTGTGCCAGCTCAGGCAACAAAACCAGGACCCTGTGTTGAGTCACTTCACTAGAAGCAGGCGTGAGGTATCAACCACAAAGAAGTTCTAACTTGCTTTTTTCTTTGTTTCTTGCAACTGGCTAGCTTCCTGACGAGGAGACTGGTAGCACTTGTATTATCAAAGGAACTTGGTTTGGCATTTCTTAATGGGCCTATATGATTAGGGAAGCAGAAAGGAGCTCTGATGGTGTACAAGAATGCAGGAGATGATGATAAGAAAGTCTGCAGAGACTAAACTCTGATACTTTTTCCAACTAATGCACATTTAAGATGCATGTGTGAGAAGTCTCTATCTACCACAGGGGCATTTAATAAGCCTTTTGTTCCAGTATCAGCAGTTCTTTTTAATACATGTACAAGTGACTCTCATAAATTATGTGACAGCCTGAACCAGCGGTTTGTAACCTTTGCTGCCATAATACAGGGGAGATTATTTAGGGACAATTTATTTATCTCAAGAGAAAGGTGAGAGATGTCGTTATGTAAGGTATGTAGGTATGTATTTGCTTGTGCTTGGAAGTGTAGTGGGAGACCTTTTTGACTTCTTGATAAAAACGTCATGTGGCCCAGTGTCTGAAATCAGACATCACATAAAGGAGGCGTGGTTTTGTATCTGTGAAAATAGGTGAGTGTTGGTCCAGACTAGAAAACAAGGGCATTGGGAACAGAAAGAACTTGAATCAAAGATAGTATGCCATCTCTACCAGCATCCACAAAAAAATGTCTAGAAGAGAGTAAGGAAGTGTGGCAGCTAGGGCGGTGTGCTTCCTCCTAAAACTCTCACAATTTCCAGTCCTTTCTAGCTCTTGATTTTTCTAAGACAGATGCAGTATCTTTGTATTTAGTAATCTTCAGTAATTCTTTCTTCCATGGTAGTGTTCTGTTCCCTTTTGAACCAGTTTTGGCTTTAGGGTCCACAGTATCCTTCAACAAGAAGTGCCACAACTCATTATTCTTGGTGCCAAGGATATAGGTTTATTATTTGCAGATGTTTAATATATTTTAATTGGCTTTGGTGGGAAAAGGCTTAGCTTTTACATATGAGAAGAGGTATTTGGCTAAATTGTCATGGAGGTCCTTTTGGCTTCTGTAATACATGAATTTGAGTTTCTGTAACTTTATTTTATGGGATTCGTGGAAAATATGATGGCCTGATTTACTTTTAGCTTGTTCATGATGCTTGCAAATTTGCTTTAAGACAATTAGTATAATCAAATCACATGCTTCAGGGCTTTGGCTGAAATTT
Source organism: Phylloscopus trochilus trochilus (assembly GCA_016584745.2). NCBI lineage: Eukaryota > Metazoa > Chordata > Aves > Passeriformes > Phylloscopidae > Phylloscopus > Phylloscopus trochilus. The sequence goes on from WQNJ02000546.1 coordinate 42,244,881, forward strand.
TTGGCTACTTTTTTCCTCTGTTTGTGTATAGATGATCAAAAAATGTGCATTGGTGCAAATAGTCCTCTTTCTTGGAGGCCAGGTTAATATTTTGCTAACACAATGAAAGCCAGACTGATTACCAAATTTGGGAAAATTCAAGTTGGCAAGGTGCCTGTAGTTTCTTTTCTTCCATCCCATTACAGTACCTGAACTGATTTACCTAATCTGTTTGTTGCCACCATAGTGGGCATATTAGGTGCCAAGGGTACTTTCCTGTTCTTTTTTCATGGAAAATTGCTTAATCTGCCAAAATATGAAAAGTCTTGAACACTGCCAGTTCGGTAGTTATCATTAGACAAGGTATCATGACTTGGTGGTGGTTGATCTCATGGCCTGTTGTGTTTTTGAAGTATGCTGGGCAGTTACACCACAACATAACAGTGCCATGATACTGCTTATTTTCTTAAGATAGCTAAGATAGTTTCTATCAGTTTGGACTGAGGTGCTTAAAAGTCCAGTCTTTCAAACTTTGTTACCTTTATGGAGGAAGAAAATATTGCTCTGATGAAGAATATTTATATATTCATGAATATATTGGGTTATTTACATGTGTAACTCTTAAATAAAAAGTTGTATTGTGCATCTGACATTTTTATTTAATTATAAATTAACTTGAGCTACATCTTTCCTTTGTAACTAGTGATTTACTTTATTTATTTCTTTATAGTCAAAATAAGCAGGTTTTGAAAAGTTCAGCTGACTATAGGCAACTGCTTTCCCTGGAGGCTGTGCATTTAAAAGTTACTGGTTTTGTACTTTGGTATTGTGTGTGCATGATGTTTTCCAGCAAACATTAATCATACTGGGTAGCTTTGAGGGCAAAACTGTTGCACTAAGATAACATTTGAGAGTCTGCTTTAATGCCCAAAGCCTCTTAGCTTTTTTAGGTCAAATTATCTTGTATCCTCTGACTGTTTCTAAGCATGCTACTGCTAAATGCTACTTTTAAAATTCAGATTCTGTGTTCCGTTTTTGTTGACAAGGTTAAAGAGAGGATATCTCACAATTAAGGTCCCAACTTCAATGGCAAGAAAACCAGAGCGGTTTTACTTCCTTAGAGCTGGCACTTAAGAAGAATGCTGGTTGCTTCATACTTAAAATAGCATCTCTGCTTTTTGTATTCAGCTAGTGTCATAATACTGGTGCAAAAAGAGGCTGTCAGGCTACAGCAGTGTTCTAGGAGTTAAACTTTTTGTTGACCAAGAATGCATGGGTTCAATATTTATACCCAGAGTTTCTGGAAAGACTTTATTTTACAAATAATGCTTTCTGCAAGCTATAAATTATTATAAACAAACATGAAAAAAAAAAAAAAGGCATTATATACTGTGTGACTATTCTAGGAAAGGCAAATAGAGGTAATTTTCTTAAAATTCCTTGGGTTTGCATTGATATAAGCAAAGATCTCAGATATCAGTTTGTAAGAACTGGTTTTTCACAGGATATGTTCAAAAGTTGTAGCTTTGTGAAATACTTGACTATTGCACAACAATTTTCTTTCCCTTCCTCCTCAGTGAATGCCCTTGGTTAATATTTGCCATCCACTCAGCTAGAGATTAAATTACTGGGGACTGAGAAGAAAAAGCACTTGTAAAAACACAGGTTTCTCCTGCTGTGAACCCATGGCTGTAGTGTGCAAAATGTGATTTTTCTAAAGTTAGGTTTACTGGCAGGGGATATATGTGAAAATGTCCAAAAAGCAGAGACCTCATCTGTTCCTGCTGGTAGCTAGCGTGATGCCATTAGTGTCTGTAATCTGGGGAGCTCGGCGGGCGGGGGAAGTGAGGGAGGATTGTTAGGAGGTTTTTTTTAAATATCTCCTTGAAAGCCGGATAGTGAGAGAGTTAGAAAGGGAGAGCTGTCAGATAGGCAAATATCTGGGAGATGGTTTGGCTGTCACAGTATATGAAAGTTATGTAAGGTGTATAAGCATATTACATAAGAGCTCCCCCATGCTCCAGGTCACCGGCTGCTCTTCCAAAACTCGCCGCCACCCGCCTGAAACCAGCAAACACACACAGCACTCTTGGAAAATGGGCATCTCTGTTATTTCTGCAGCAGTGGCAGCATGATTGCATGAGACACACGTGTTAAAACAGTCAAAAGTAATACAATGGCTTGTAAGAAGAACAAAATCGAGTGTCCATGAGAATTTTTTTTTTAACCTGAGTATCAGTATAAAAGAGCAAATCACTTACAGCAACTCCTATAGCAGTGGAGTATGTTTCAATACTATGAAATGGTGGGGAGTTTTTAGGCCCAGCAGGAAGGGCCTGCTGTTTATGTACAGTCTGAATAAGCATTTCTTTTCATTTGGAAAAAAAAGAATTGCAGCTCAGCAATTTTTTGCTAGTTATTTTGTTATTGCTAGTAAAATCTTCTGCAGATTTAACTTCAGTTCTCCTGCAAATAAAAGCATGGATATTTTTCATGGGGGAAAATCTGCTGAGGCTTCTTTAATCTATCACAGTTTAAGATCAAGATTGAAACGTGCTTGATGATGAACCTTTTCTACCCTCTGCAGCACATTTTAATGGTAGCAGTAAGAGCTCAGTTCTTCATGCTTTGGTCAGATAGCTACAGCTCCTTCCTGACAGCGTGCCACATTTAATTTATATTACAGGTTAATGGTTGAAATCACTGTAGTAACTGTAACAGATAACAGATGAGAGCTCTGTAAGACATTCTCTTCTTAAGTTATTGGGAAATTTAATTCAGCTTTTCAAAGGAGTATTCTTTTTCATCCCTCAGTCTCCTCTCAAAAACTAGCTCGGAGGTGGGAAAAGGCAGCACAATGCCTTCATGCACGTGGCATAGAGTGTTTGTAAGAAGCTTCTTCTCTTCCAAATGTTCTGGAACACAGATCACATGTCCAGAGGCCAAATGCTGACAGAGTGCTATAATGGTCACTGTTCAAACAGGAGCAGTATTAGTTTCACTCTGTTGAGAAACAGTTTGCTTTGGTTGTGGGATAGTCACCACTAAGCTGAAGCCACTGTACCTGAACAACATTGAACTAAACTGAACACGTTTTTTATTAGAGACTGCTAATATGTGAGTCCAGCCTATAGCCCAGTTACCTCTTCTGCCTGATGGTGCTTCTCAGAACTGCAGTTGGGATCTGCTTTCATACCCAGCATTGCTGCCAATGGTGTGTTAAAGTGCTGTTGATGCTATTCACTGCCAGAGTGAGGAGCAGTTCAGACCTTCCATCCCAACCTCCTGCAGAAAGCTTTCTGCTATTTCAGTCTGTTGGCTGGTCCTACAGTAATCTCAGCTTTCTGTGAACTCTTCAAAGAGACATTTGGCAGAAGTTACTGCAGCCTGTTTTCCTTCTTCAGTGCCATGAAACACATTTTGTCACCTCACAGTTGCTGGGATGTCAATGTCTAGTTTGTGAGCAAATGCTTTTTGTTTTGTTAGTGCAAACTGAGTTTAATTTCTTTTTCTTGAGGAAGATCTCTGTCCTTATTTCCCTATGAAGCCATCCTACAGTTCCTGTTCTGTTTAAGTAAAAACAGTTCACACAAACATCCTGTCCATGTGTACCTCACCAGTCACTGGGAGCAAGGCCTCTGTAGGTAGTTTTTATGTAATAAAATTATATAATACAATTATTTACATGTGGAGGTAAGTATGTATATGCAGTATTGCCTGTGTTCATCATGCTGCACTGCCATTTTTTGCCTCAGCAGAGTTTATATCTTACTGGTTCCTTATCTATAAAGAAATGGGGAGTTGGTTGTTTCTTCTCCAGTTGGGATTTCAGGAATGGCAGTCCACAACAAGCATGGGTGTCAAGTGTATCACCAGCAAATCCATAAAATATAACTTAAAAAACAGTTAAGGTAAAATAGTGTTTTGTTAGTATTGAGTCTTTAGTTAAACAAGAGGCAAACAAGTTAGCTCATTGCTTTTACCAAGAGTTAGTGCTGTATGTCAATCTGCAGCCAGATGGTTACCCTTGTCTGACAGTGTCCCTGAATATGAAATAAATGTGGTTTACAGAATCGTTTGGTATAAATATAGTCTCCTTCCCTACCTCTCTCAAATTTATTCTCTCCAATTTTGTACCTGCTTTTTGTATTCTGTTCATTGTGTTTGTTCTGAAAGTGTGTTGTCTGGGTTTTTGCTGTTCTCCTCTGTCCCTTTAAGAAGTTTTTCTAAAGTTCTATTTCAGCCTTCTGTGTTTACCTTTTGCAAGAATCTCTCAGGATTTTACATAAACAACTTTCTTGTTATAGTAACTGTCTACCCATGTTTACATTCTTCTCATAAGGAGGAGACTGTTGATGGACTGTTGGGTTGTCCAGTGTAGTTGAAGAGGAAGATTTTCTTCCTCCAATCCGTGGTCACTGCTAGAATTCTATAAATGTCGAAGCCGGTAAATAAACTTCCCCTTTTTTTGCCTTGGACATGTCATTGTGTGAGTGTCATTTCTTTGTGTTGGGTGCAACAAAAGGGGTTTTGTCTTTGTTAATTTTAGTGTGTAGACTCTTCTACTCTTTCCAGTTTCACATTTCTTTGTTTTATGTATCCTAATATTTCTTGTCTCCATGGGAGAGATGTTGTTAGGTTGTCATGCAGTGAGTTTCCTGACCCTGATTTCATAACTATACTCCTTGCCTTATTGCAGTTCACCCTGGACTCTAATCAGTTTGGCATTTTAAAGTCCCTATACAGTGAGTATTTTGTAAACATCATTTATTTGCCACTATGAGTGTTCCATAGCTCTACACAAAGTGACAATGGAATTAATCCAGGAAAAGAAACGAGCTGAAAATGTAATTTAAGTACCCATGGCAGCCTTGCTCTGCTAGGCAGTTTGTTTACATTGATTTTATAAGGACACAAACAAAGAACTAAGGAAGAATCTATTCTGAATTGTTCAGTTCACTCATCACAATAATCAGTATTTGAACAATATCTCCCAGCCTCTCAAACAGATAAAATTGCATTTAATTTACCCTCATTATGCACACATTTTTGTTACAGCACTCAAAATACTTAGTTCTTGAAGGCCTTCATTTCAGTGATAACAGAATGTGATGGTTTCCAAAGAAAGCCTGGTGCAAAAAAGCCTGAATACTGAAACCTGAAATTGAAAGAGGAAGGTGGAGGAGTGACAGGAAAGGTAGTTGCACATGGCACATTTAGAAGATTTTGTTCCTTCATTTGCTTTTTAGCTTTGCATTGATACCAAAATCAAGCAATTTCGTTGTCTTCACAGTAGAAAAAATAATGAGCAATTCCTGCCTTCATTATCATGTTGAAATTTATGTTAACTGTGAGTTCTCTTATTCTATTTGAAGTACATTTTTATTTTCATAATACACTAACTCCTGTGCATATATACACGTTTATACACCTGCATGTGCCTCTGGGTCTGTACATAGCCATATACCCTTGTAACTGTGTTTTAGTAATACTCAATCAGCCTGTCCATGGCAGTTTTTAAATGCTGAATCATTCATTAGCTGCTTCATTTAAATTTTATTTATTATTTCAGGGGTTTTTAAAGGGTTGGGGATTTTTTTTCCCCTTCTAGTATATGTGCTGCCTATGGCTGCTATACTGCATATGCTTAAGTGAAAATATTTCTTTTCTGTATGAACAGTATGAACTGTTCCTTCTCTTGTAAAATAACTTCTATTTTAATCAGTCTTTTGAGATAGGGGTTCTGCAGTTTGATTAGAAAGGCAAGGCTAATCATGAGAAAATATTAGATATATTAAATCCTGGAATGCTGAAGAAGTCTGGTTGAATTTTACCAGGAGGAATGGGGAATGCAGGTTTAAGATGGGCGAGTGATTCTTTTACAGCTGAGTGGAAACAATAGTTTCTGCAAACTGGATTGATGAGTGAGTGCTCTGGGGATGTGCTTTGTAACTTTCTGACAATGGGAGATAATAGAAGGAGCCCTGTGCGTGTAAGGAACAAGAAATATTTTTAACAGCATAAAACTCCTATAGCCAATTGGAGGTATTTATATGGTGCTGGATTTTGCTATCATAGGACTATTAAATTACCTGCACTAAATAGACATACTGGGAAAAGTTGCTTTAGAAATGCCAGTCTCCTCCATTCCTTGAAGAAAGGCAGAGGAAGGCATCTCACTCTGAGTTCTGAGCAAACTACGAAGCATTCTATTCCTCTCTGTTCACTGTACATGGAGCATCTTGGGACAAGTCTCCTTCAGGGTGAAGTGTTAATATTTTCATGGTTAGAAACCAGCAAAGAACTTGGTCCATAATTTAAATCCTGCTTGAAAATCGAAGTGTTTATATGTTGGCCAAATAAGGGACAAAATTAGATATGTCATGCTTTACTTGAGGGTGAATTAATGGTAATACAAGACTGAATTTGAGCTTCAGAAAGTATGAGCATCATCCCTTACCAAAGGTCCTGTCCTTTTTTTGTGCTTTATTTAAACAAAGTGGCTTCACTGAAATGATGAATGGAATGTCTTTTTAAATGTTAGTCCTCATTTTTACAAATACTTCATCTAAACATAGATACATAGAAAAAAATGTATGCACAGAAGTAGAGCATTGGGTATTTTTTGCTTGTTATCCTGTTTATTTTTTTATAAATATCCTAGATCAGTTTAAAGAACAATAGGACCAAATTATACATTGTTTGTTTATGCCTGAAGGTTTTTGCATTTTCACTTTCAGGTTTGTTTCCTCCATTATCATAATCACCCTCTTATGCAGAGGGACAGTATGCAATTGAGTTTCCTGGAGAGTGTTATGCAAGAATATCATAATTTCCCAAGGGCAGTGCAAAATAAATAAATATACACTGTTGTCAGGGAACAGCATTGCAAACAATTTCTCTTCTGATCCTAAAAACTTTTGCACCTGCACTGTATATAAAATTAGCAGTTGGAAATTTGACTTCAAATTGACTGAATCCCTTGAAAGGAACACACTAGAGCAGTCTTTGTTTCCAAGGCAACAGTCAGCCCTGTTCCTAAGGACTCAAAAGGTGTTTAAATGACAAGGTTGCCTTCAGAACACATCTTACTAAATATAAATTTTACATTCATTCAGAATATCTGGAACTATAAAACTTTCCTAATGTGAAGTACAGCTCTCATTATGTCTTTACTCAGTCATGAAAAGAACTCACTCCTACAAAATATATTCCCTTCCCAATACTATACTCTAAAATATGTTACAGGTCATGCTGCATTTCCAGTTTCTCACTGTAACTATTAATGGAGACAAGTAGTGATATCTATAGCAAAGATTAGATAATACTTCCTATTACATTAAACTACAATAATAGAACTATAGCAAAAATAGATTCTGGAGGACATGGTAAAAAAACCCAATCATACGCAAGTATTTTGGCAGATCTAGTCAGATGTAATGAAGAGCTCTTAGCCCCCCCAGGAAAACATGTTCATGATAAATGACTAATAAATGCCTGATCAGAGTTTTATGAACTGTTTTTGTACATTAAGGATGATTTTCCAGGATACTTTTTCTGTGTGCTTATGGAGAGCTTTTCCATACCTGTGTGGCCTCATGAATGAACAGTGAGTTTGAGGGAGAAGCATGCTAGCAAGGAATTACTTTTTGGCAAAGCCATGAGAAGAGTTAAGTTCGCTGTGTCAGAATGGAGCAAGTGGATGCAGAGTTAATGACAAAACTTCCAAAAGTTGGAAGAATTAATTTTGTGCAAAGGAACAGTAGGCTGAAGAGAATGGTGAAGATTTAAAGGCATAGATTAGAAAGAGAGTTTTAACTGTGACATTTGTGGTTGGGGGTTTTAATGAAAGAGAGGGAGGGAAGAGTGCAGGCATAAAGCCTTAGATTCAGCTGACACGGAGACAGAGGAATTTGGTGTTGGGATAGGTTTCATATGTGTGAATGATTCTTTGCTCTCTGGTTACATGTTTTCTCTCATGAGCTACAGATTCAAATTCTTACTGCATTTTGTAGATTTGTCTAGCTTGTTTGTGAAGAGGAGCTTTGGAAAATAATGATCCTGAGGCAGTAGTATTAGGGAGAAGTAATTTACTTGATCATGTAAGTACTTCTGCTGATCCTTTGAGACAATTTTCAAATTACTGTTTCTAATTCTTTGGAAATACATTGACTTGAAATTGTAATTTGTAATTGAAATTGTAATTTTTAATTCTGTTTATACAGGAAAGATTTGTTTTGGAGGTTTGTTAATCAACAGATACACTTCTGTGAGAGGTATCATTATACAAGTTTGCAAACTCTCAACTGTTTTCTAAAATACAGGTATTAAAACCTTTCCTGAAGAGTTTAAATGGTAAAATGTAGAAATCTGTTTCATTTAATTTCTTTTTAAAAGAGTCAAGAAACATGAAAGTCTTTATCTGGAATAATCAGCCCGACTCCATCAGGTTTGTTGAGACCCTCTTACTCAAGCCCAGAGGGATTTTCTTTTTTTGGTGATGTTTGAATGCTTAAAATGCCTAAGGTTTTTAAAGACCTTCTAAAACTTAAAACAGCATTAATTATCAGTACCAAAGTGAGGACTGAAGGTTTGTCAATGATATAATAATTGTAAAATGGGACTGAAGTGACAAGTAGTAAATTGAAGGGAACTTGGCAAACCACAGCTTTGCTCCTTGCGCTCTGGATTTTTATTCCACCCAATATTTTTAGCTCAGTCTAAGTTACAGGATGTTCAGTGAGTAAGGTTGCTTTACCTAAATTTATTTTTATTTTCACTGTTTAATGGTGAGGTAAATACTTTTTTTTCCCCTCTACTTAGAACCTAACTGCTGTTCCTTGATTTATTATGGTGTTTATTATTCAGGTTACTCAGTTCCTCCACACACAATACAGACTATAATCTGTACTTGAGTGGTGCAGATTCAGAATTGTCTCATTTGCAAATAAATGGTCGCTCTACGTAAGTCTTGGATCTTCAAAATTGTAATTACATTCACTACTTTTTTGTTTTTCTTGCTGCCTGCCTAATATATTCTTCCTTGTAAAGAAGATAGGGTTTTTTTCAGAAATAATGTATGATAATGTAATCAAAGCCAAAGTGAGATTTTCAGAAATGCTGATGGATTAAGTGTCTAATTTCCACTGTCTATCACTACAAATTATGTGTGGCCTTTAGAAATTTTTTGAAAGTTCACCATTCATTCATTGCAGTTGCCAGATACAAAACTGAATCAAAGCTATTTATTATCTTCAACCTCAAGTAACTCTCATCAGACTGGCTAAGACTACTTTTTGGGTGTGCATTCTCCAGAAGAGTTTGTGCAATCCATGTGTTACTCATAACTGCAAACAACTGGAAAGCTCTTCATTTAATCCAGCAAGTGGTACTTAATCTTGAGCATTGCTGGGCTGCAGAGAAGAGTTTTCAGTAGCCTCAGAAGAGACAAGACTACATGTTTCCTCTTTCCTAAGAGTAACTGACTGGCTCTTCTATCCTGCAATCATTTCTAAATGTGCTTGCACTCAAGATCTTGTTTTTACTCCAAGTTTGTTCTGCTTTTTATGTTGTGCAGTATGTTTGGATGCAATATGAGGAAATCAGTAAACAAAATACAAAATCACTTTTGTCCTGGGAGGCAAGGTTTCATAGTAATTAAGATTCTGATGAAGCAGGTAGAGGTTTAACACAGTCTCCTAAAATGTGTTCTGTAAGACCCATGCTTTTGTTAAGCTGTCTGGTACTCATCAGGTGCTGCATTTGCTGAAAAATATGGTTTTTCATATATTTAAATATAGGAAGACATAATTATTTATTAAGATATATCATCACTTGAATTTAATGTAATAAATTCAAAATAGCATGAAATGCATGATAAAGATGATAATGCTCTTATGCACTTATGTGGCAGTCTTTCTGCTGTCTGTTTACATACTATGCTGTAAATTCTGTAGTATCTTCTTATGCTTTTACGTGATTCAGAAATTTCAAAGTTTCATAGTAAAAAAGCTTTACAGTACTTCTAAATATAAATAAGCTTAAAAATAAATCCTCCAGAACTGCAATGATCCATTTAATAAAATGCCCATTTTTATAAATGCCCTGAAATGAGTGGGTGAAAAATAGTGTGACACATCATGTGGGCTTAATCTGTTTCGTATAAATTTGCTGTGAAAGCTCTAGTTCAATATAGATAATGTGCAATCTGTTCTAAACATCCAGTTGTACAATAAGGGTAATTTGTGGGAGACAGTTATGGATCTCAAGAGCCCTTTCATCATGCAGAGTATTGAATTAATCTCCTCCTAAATGCTCATTCAGAAAGTGCCAGAAGACTGCTCTGTTTGGTTGCCATGGCAGATATTATTCTCCTGGCTCCTTTGAGAGCTACATTTCTATAAACTACGAGTGTTTTCAAGTTTATCAAAGCAGTAAGTTTTAGTTATTCTGACTTTCGTTGCGGTTGACAGTTTACTTCTGTCATATACTTGCATTCTATTCTTTAAAAATGTTATAGAATTTCTTTTTACCTTGCTCTCTCAAATAGAACAATAACTTCAATTTAGAGACAAAAAAAGGACAAAAAGGTATTCCGGACATAGAGTCTTACAGTCTTTTTTAGATAAAAGTAATAAGAAATCAAAAAATTGGGTACCTGTATGCTGAGAGACTAGTGAAAATGGCAGAACTCTGAAAAATGCAGATTGTAAACAGGGAAGGGAATGAAAATCAAGACTATATTTTATCCAGACTGTACAGGGACAAATACTGAAGGAAATTTGACTGATTTGTTGTACAATAAACTTTTCCATTTGCATGTTCTCCCATTGCAATCTGCTTATAGGCAGCAGAACTAATGAAACCTGATTTTCTCAGGATTTATGTCCTGTCTTTCCTGAGCCTATAGGCAGCTGTGCACATATCCTCATTAAACCAGTGGCAGCTACTCTGAACTACAATTCTGTTTTCAGTGATAGGCTGTAGGTTTGGATTTCCCTTCATACACAGCTACTGATTTTCATAAGGGGAGGAGACTTGGCATCCTTGAGATCTCTGTTAAGTTATGACTTTTGTTGAAATTGGCTGGTGGCTGGAAAGTGACTTTGTGGTCCCTTGCTCCATGGCCCTGGCCCTTTAGACATCTGATTCAGTGATTTTAAAGAGACATACTCTCACTGTGAAAACTGCAGATTTTAGGAGACAGTTGTTGCCCACCACTGAAATTTAGAGATTTGCTTGAATTTTAGAGTTATTTAATAATTATTCCATAGTAATGCATGGTGTCAGTTCAAGGTATATGATTATGTTACTTGCTTATCTAGATGCCTGTTATAATTTGGATGACCATGTGCTTTGAACACTTCAGCTACAGAATTTATTTTTTTATTTAACTCTGTTTTTTCATTACTCAAGATAATTATACTCAATATAAGCCTGTCACTAAGTAGACTAACAGGGTAATAAGTCATCAGAGTTTGCCATGAGGTATTTGCCTGCATTTACTTACCCAGCTACACCTGTCAGTGTTTGAATTAGTGCCGAGCTCACGGGAAATTCTGTGGTCCTGACATCTGAAAAGTAACCTGCTTGTTTGCTACCCTGTTTCCAAGCTCTACCCTTTTCTAGAGACATCCAGAAGCAAAGCTCTTCCTGGCAGTCCTGTCAGCTGTGTAGCTGAAAAACTCTCAAATCTAACTTCTAATCAACTGTGAATATGTGGGAGGATACTGCTTTGAATCAGAGACTGTGTGAATGATCATGTGGACAGGCATTGAAGGGAGGAAGGGAAGCTACCCATTAATAACTGGAGTTGTCAGAAGTGTTTTGTTGATATGCATATCTACCATTTACCTACTTCCAAGTCCTTTAGTTTAGCATAATGGGACACAGCATACATAAACTCTTCAGGTACTGGATAAGCAATAAAGTATTCATTCTGTACTTTGTTATGAATATCCACCCACAGTAGGAAACTGTGTGTGGATGGCATGTGTTAATCTTCCTGGGAGAGGAGATTTAGTGTGTGCACAAAACCTCAGGGGAAGGCAGGTATTGAGAGAATTGAGAAACTCTGAGTAGGATTATATATCATAAAGCACTGGAAATTGATTCATTACCATTGCATTTTTCTCCTTCAAATCAAATTTGTTTCTCGCACAGGATTGTGGCAAATGCAGATCTGGCCACAATCTACTACTAAAGGTAGTTCAGGCTGCCAACAAATCTGTTAGAGACCATCCCATTGAAATAACAGCTGAATTAGGAAGTGGTTGAATTGTGAAGTGATTAAACAGAGAACAATTAATATAAGAAAAGTTAGTCACAGTAACATGAAGGGGTTTTCAATATGCAAACAAAATAGGGAGTGGAGCAAATAAGGCCTGATGTGCTTATGAAGGATGTGTAGGGGCTTTTTAACTTGAATGTCTGCAACAGCCATCAGTGCCTGCTCTTTCATTGTTGTGCAGAGCATCATAAAGACAGCGTTTCTGCTGCATTTGAAGGCTCATACACTTCTGTGGAAAAGCAGCAAGGCTTGACATTTGAGAAATTTGAGAGGTTTTGTGTTCAAAGAAAGCTGGTTGGGGTCAAAGAGCATGTCAATCTTTAATTAGTATTCAGCATCCTTTTAAGTTAGCATGGTGAATCTTTTAGATTCTAATTACCTAGTGTGTAATTAATTCATTACACACTATGCTATAAAAACTGAAATATTTCTTTTGACAAGCTGAAAATAATATTTTTTATTATTCATGCAGAGAGTAGGATATTCAATGTTGTATGTAACAGATTATGAAGTACTAAAATGTATTCTGGGGTAATTTAGCAAGCAGACAACAGTGGTGTTCCTTTAACCTTCTCTTCCTGAAAGAAGTATTAAGCTGAGGTGACTGGGATTCTATATTTTTGTCAGCTCAGTGTAACATTCTGCTAAGAACTTTCTGAAATTGTGGGGCACGTACTGCAGCTTCCTATAGACAGGCATCTATACATCATTGCATGTGCATCAGTCTCAGTGTTGCTATCTTACAGAAGCAATATTATGTTGCTGCTCTGTGTTTATTTGCTAAGAGACGGAAGTCTCCAATATTCTGAGGGAATTTTCATAAAAACCAAGTTCATTTATGTACATGGAAAGCAGCTCACTATTATATAAATAGCTGTGTGCTTAACTGAAAGAGTAAGTTTCCCTTTATGTGCTCTCAGGATTGGTTCTCTTTGATGTGCAGCTCTATGAATAACAAGTAACAGGGCATGGGGTGACAGGTAGCTCATGTGCAAAAGAGAACACTGTTTAGAGCAGGTCTTTTGGGGAGATAATGTCTTTTTTGCTTCTGAGAAGCAGGTTGTCAGGAGGTTTCAATGGTACTGTTAGGCTCTGCATACTAAAGCGTGCTTTTTAAGATGCCAGCTCATATAAAACGGATTAGAGAAGCCAGGAGGAAAATATCTGCCAAAAGAACTAAATTCAGACAGATACTTTTTAAAGCTTTATTGTATTTTAAAGTTCTAGTAAAATAATGAAAATTAAATGGAAAAGAAGGATTGAATAAAATAGAACATTTTATAAGTTAAGGTACTGTAATACTCTTCTTTCTTTCTTCTTCCTTTGTTTTCTATTGACAACAAGTAAAACTTCAGCTATCATTTCAGAGCAGTTGTACCTCTGTAGTTTGCTAGGTTATTCACCCAATAATAGGAGCAATGTGTGCTGCTTATGGCTGTATATCCTCTGAAATAAATTGAAAACAAAGATTTCCTTTTCTGAGAAGCATTTGCAGAATCTGAAGTTTATTAGTTTAGTTGCCCTGTTTGGTTTTGGATTGGTTGGTTGGTTTTTCTTCCTCATTTACAGGCATTGCTGACTTCTCTCTTTTTTTTTTTTTTTTTTTTTTTTTTTTGAGAGTGCTTTAGTTCTTGAATCTTTGTTAAGGCTGTGTAGCCAATCTATGATTTTTTTTTGTCTGATTACCTTATTTTCTTAGGAGATTCTTTTTTTTTTTTGCTTTTTTATCTGTTTCCTCTGATGATAATAGTATTATTCATATTCCACGTGCTGGTTTTTTGTGTGGTGGTTTTTTTTGTCGTCTTCTTTACTATCTCAATTTTTTTTCTTGTGGAATAAATTACAAAACTTCCAAAAGTCAGAAGAATATGAAATGTATGTAGAGAAATGAGCCATAGCCTGGTCTGTCTACCTTGTTATCTCAGAGCAAAGCTGTCCCAGAGCAATATATACTGCAATAGTGCACTTCTCAACTCAAGAGTCTGCAGCCTTTCTGTGACCTCTCCTTGGTCCCTCAGAGCAGAGAAGGCAACATTTAAAACATATCTTGTTGGGCCAGAAATTGTTATCTTGTCAGACACTGAATGTTTGGTAGGGTATTGGTTTATTAAGAAAGAAAAATACAAGTCAGAAAGGACCATCTCCCAGATAAAACTCTGGAATTAATTAATGGGGCAGTTGAGCAGAAAGGATGGAAAAGTGAGGAGAGTAATGATCTCTTTTTAGAGAAAAAAAAAAAAAGGAAAAATGCAACAACTCTAAAACCCCAGGAAAAAGCAACAAAGATGTTAAATGTGATAAAGCAATGTCTTTTCAAAGATGAAAACCAGTTTTTGATACTAGAGCAAATGCTTTTTTCATTCTGGAAAAAAGAAGGCTCTGGATTGCCTAATTGTAATTCCAGTACCTGAAGGGAGCGTAAAGGAAAGATGGAGACAGACTATTTATATGACCATGCAGTGATAGAATAGGAGGTTATGATTTCAAACTGAAAGAGAGTAGGTTTAAATTAGATATTAGGAGAAAATTCTGAATTGTGAGGATGGTGAGGCACTGGAACAAGTTGCCCAGAGAAATTGTGGATGCCTCATCCCTGGAAGTAAAGGCCAGGTTGGATGGGCCCTGAGCAACCCGGTCTAATGAAAGGTATCCCTGCCCATGGCAGGGGAATTGGAAATAGGAGATCTTTAAGGCTCCTTCCATTTTGAGCATTATTTTTCTAATGTTGTCCAGAATGGCTGATCAAACTTCAAGGGATGTGACCAATTAGAGTTCCTTCAAGACATGTTAAAAGTTTAAATTTCACTGCAGAGAAAATACTTTGCAGGTTTAGCAGACATGTGCAGGCATGGTGACTCCATAGCTCTTGATAGGAAAGAAATAGGAAAAAGTGGAAGGATTTAAAAAGTTTCTGTAATTGTTTTTGTAATCTTCATGTAGGATATAGTACATCTGCCAGAATGGGTCACCAAATTCAGGTTTTTTGTATTCAGGTCAGACTCTGAGACAAAAGAACTTGTGTTAGGTAACTATTTATTCTGCAGTGTTTATTTAGTTGTAGCACTTAGAGGGCTTAAGCACATTAAGACTTCTGTTGCCTTAGCTCTCTATAAAAATGCACAAGTGTTAAGTTCCTGCCCCAGAGGTCTTTTTGGCTGTCTGTGAAGCAGGTACAGGTCACCATCTGCTTGCCCATGCAAGTTTCAAAATCTTTGTACAGTTCTGCCATGTGTGTTGCTTTTGGTTACCTAGGAAGAAAAAAAAATACTTGAAAAAGTTCAGGCAGCAACAGCTTTAGACGTTAAAGAATAATTTTACATGCTGTTGGAAGAACAGGACTGTCCATAACACAGCAGGGATTGCTGGATATTTGTTGAAGAGAAGTTCTGTGTTTGAATAGTTTGAAATAAATTGAATAACTAAAGAGTTCTGTTTCTGTGAAAGGGGGTGGGGGTTGTTATTAGCATCTTCTTGAGCTGGTGGATTTTTTTTTTCAAAAGGTAAGATTACTTTTATATATAAAAGAGGAGTAAATCTGCTAAGTAAATAAGGTTCATGTGACTCTCGGTCCTTCCTGATTTGATCCTGATTGATCAAATCAACCGGCCTGTCTTTTTCCTCTTTGGGGAGATGGAAAGGTCTGCTCTTAACACATTCTAGCTAACATTTGGTAACCAGTAGTGAGGTAAATTCCTAATGAAATGAACGACAGATGGGTTTGGGTTGGTGGAAGTACTGTTGAGTAAACCCAGAATTTAACTGGTCTGCCAGCTGAGAAACTCTCAAGTGGCTAAATTAGACTCGCATGTGGCAAGAAGTCAACTTTCTTCTGCAGGTGGGACACACCCAGAGCTTCCCTTACTTGTTTTTAACTTGGTGATGTTGAAATTACTAGACCAAACCATTAATTAGTTTATCCAGTAACTTCTTCTCCAGGAGTGATCTGTCCTATTGCTTCCATGAGAAGTGTATGAAACTGTAGTGAACAATTAAAACTTTGGAGCAGCAATTAATGGGAGCGGTTGCATACTTGGTGTATCAATTAGTTTTAAGCTTATCTCTTCAATAGGGAGAATTTTCATATCTGCTTCACAAATGAGATTATTTTTAATGCCACTGTGAATCTTCCAGTTTGTTGCATAAGCATCTAATACAAGAGCATTTATAAGGATCATAGTGATTCTGAGCTGTATTTTCTTTTCTGTTTTTTTCACGGATCAGCAGAAATCTCGAAAGGAGATTCAGCCATTCACTAACACAGGCCAAAACCCTCTTTTCTTCTTTTTTTTTGTCAAACCCCTGCAGATTTCAGAAGACAGAAAACTTATGTAAGGTGTTATTTATATTTTTTTTTCCCCAATAGTATTGGTGATTATTCCCATGTCACAGAAAGATGAAACAAAGTCAAGAAGCAAGTTCAGCAGAAGGCAATGGGATATGTTTCTTTGATAAAAAGTTAATAGGAAGGCAAAATTCTAATATAATTACTTGAAGGTTATGTGTATGAGATTCATATCGAGTAATATAGAGTAACATATATAATACATATTTTAAATTAGTGCTCAATGCTAATATACTGCTTGCTGAAAAACTCCTTTGCTGGACTGAAGTGTGAATTCCCTATAACATTATGGTAGCAATATTGGCCAGTTCTAAAATGTCACAGTTACAAATGAGGAATGCATTGGGAGGAAAATTTTCAGGGTAGCAAAAACCAACACCTGGAAACCAAAACCTAGCAGCCTCCCATTAGTATTGTGGATAGTGCCCCTTTAAATACAAAGACTATTAAAATCTTCTGTATGAATGCATTTTATTTGTTTTTTTAGATAGATAAATAGATGCAGTGTACAGGTACAGAGAGAGCGAGAATGAGAATCTGGGTCTGTGGATTCTATTCAGATCCTTGGTAGGTGCATTCTTACTCTGGCTTACTGTAAACCACAGCCTTTGTTGTATTTCCTTGCACCACTAATAATTATTGTAATTTCCTATTGGCAGGGGAAATGATGTGCTGTCATTTAAATACATAAGAGATACTTGCTTTAGTTTATTGAAGAAATTTTTGGCTGTGGTAGTGAAATGTTACTGTTTTAGAAAAGGATCAAACTAATGGCCATGTTATTTGCAGTTTTGTTGGTCCTATAATGGTGTGCCTTTAATTTCTGGTTGTTTCCAGTGCCAAGAAGGGAGCCAGGAGTGCGTGAGCACTGACATATTATCAAGCACAAAGTGCAGAAAATGGATTTCTGCAGCTTGTTAATATTTTGCAATTATATGTCCTGCCCTAGCTTGCAGATTTGATTTGCCCTGAAGGATCTGTGGAAATGTGTGTTCACCTTCCATCTTATACCATCACATAAATTTGCTGTGAATTAGCTAGGTGACTCACTGGATAGTATTGACTCACTTTACTGATGCAAAATCATATGATGTTTTCAGCACTTATTTAGAGTCTTTTTCACAGCACTTACTGGCATGTTTGTTAAAATATGGTTGGTTTGACAGATGTAACAACCTATTTTGTAAAGGTCTTACTATAACATTTACAAGACAACATATTTTCTCACAAATGACAATGTTGTACAGTGTTTCTATAGCAATTGGACAGTTTTGATGTGCTACAGCTAATATGTTGAAGAGAAGTTACTTTAGATGCTTGTGTTGCATACTAGATAATGCATTTGTTGTGATAGATTAAAGTTGAGGAATAGGAGTGTGATGGTACTGGTAACCCAGGGTGTCCAGTAAATGCACTTTGCAATGTATAACAGACATTCCAAAGCCAAGCCTCGAGGTCTGATAGAATTAAATTAGTGTGGCAATTTAACATGAATCACAATAGTTAATCCCCCAGTGCATGCTGAAGCTGGCACCATTAGCTCTAATTTCCATTGAAGCAAAAGAAGGAGGTCAGTCTAGAACAGCAGCTGGACTGGAGCTGCATATATCTGTTCCACACATTTATTTCTAGGCTTCAATTTATTGTCTGGCTTTATCCAGCCCCTCAGACAGAGCAGAGCCCCAAAGCAGGGCTGTGCTGGTGGTACTTTGTCCTTCCTTTGGTTCCCACTGCTCCTGAAAGGCAGAGCAGGATAATGGGAGTGGGAGGAGGAGTGTGGCTTTCTTCCCACTGGGAAGCTGCCAGCATCCAGGGCCAGTCTTCTCGGCAGCTTTTCTGCCAGCAAATCTGACCCTTACCCACCTGTGAATTTGGAGGCAGAAGGAAAAGATTTCTCATTTTGAAGGAATTGAAAGTGAAAATAAAAGGCAGAGGGTACAGCTAGGACAATAGAACAGTGGGGAATCCACGAGGAATTAAATAAGAAAAGAGAATAAAAAAATAAGGAAATTAAAAAGCAGAAAAAGAAAGGAGGAGTGTTATCAAGGCATATGAAAAATTACTCTGTGCATAGAAAGGCTGAATAGAGACAAGATTCATGTTGACAAAGTAGAAGAGTAATTGCCATATGTATGACCATTTTTGTAATCATTCAAGTTTTATTTAGAAGGTAACAACTTTAACACGAAGTTCTAAACTTAAAAACCACCATGTTATTAAAAGAAATTCCTAAAAATGTAGATGCATTTTATATAATACATATACTCTGCCTTTATTTATTGTATTGCACAAAATTAAAATTAACAGAAAGAAACTGGGATTATAGGGTTGACAAG
Source organism: Phylloscopus trochilus trochilus (assembly GCA_016584745.2). Lineage (NCBI taxonomy): Eukaryota > Metazoa > Chordata > Aves > Passeriformes > Phylloscopidae > Phylloscopus > Phylloscopus trochilus. Next base: position 42,263,827 of record WQNJ02000546.1, read on the forward strand.
GCATGAAAATAATAAAATTAAATGGTCGGAAATTGTTCATCCATTTTTTTTCAATTTAAACCTCATCCCAAAATCTTTCTATGTAGTTTCTCAGTTACCCAGCATAGGGTGTTCAAAGGCACTAATACTCAACATATCTCCAGGTCATTGTTTGTCCTCATATTACAGAGCTGCTTAAAATATCATCACTCTTCAGACTGAAAATAGTTGCTCTTATACAGTTCTAATTTGCTCTTACACAGCTTTAATTTAATAAAACCAAATAATTTTTATTGCAAAAGCATTTAATAAAGCTTTTCAAAGAAATTGCTGATGGTATTAAAGGCAAAAAGGCACAGAATTTTGTGAGAGTCTCTGATACAGTGCAGGTAGCCCTGAACAGGGGGCTGTGGAGGCAGAGCACTACATCACTTCAAAACAAAGGTCCTGAGCAGCCTACAGCAAAGAGATTTTCTTCCCACTAATGCATTGGAAAAAGGGAAAAAGCAGTTTGTTCACTCGTAACACAGGAACCTGTGAAGAGAAAGTGAGAAAGTCTGGTTTCACTGAAGTAAAAGAGAACTTTACAATTGCCTTCATGGAAACCTGACCTTTACCCTTTGCTAGGTTGTTCAAAATTGCAACAGGCTTAGCAGGGCAATTTATAAAGATTATAAATGTACAAATATTGCCATGCCTGTAATTTAGGACTTTGTCAGCTGTTACAGCTTTACTCATTTTGAAGAAATGCAGTTATAAACTACCAAGCCAACCTTTTACTCCCCTACCTGCCTATTAGACAGTCTTTTGTAGTACAGTGTGAGTAATGCTCTGTGTCCAGTTGTGCCTCTTCAATAAAAACAGCACGTTCAGGAAGCTGTGTCCTTTGTGTACATGTATATTTGCATACTGGTACCAAGGCCTCTGAAGTGGCAATGTGCAGATGTCTGGGATGGAGTGAAAAGCAGGAATGACACATCTCCCCATCCTCTGCCTGTGCTTAGTTCAAGAACTTCCTGAACCAGATCAAACATAAATCCACCGTAACTAATTTGAGTAACTGACTTTATCTGATCAGACACATATCGACTTAAATATAGATTTAAGAGCAGATCAATAGCCTGTAATCAATTGATACTTATGTTTGGCCCAGTGTTTAAGGGGAAACAATTCATTTCTTTCCATGGGTGCACAGTCTTCCCAAGCAGCTGGGAATGCGGCCGAAAGGAATTTGCCTTTTCAGAGGTATCTCTGGTGAAGGAAGAAATTCTGTCAGTAGTGCCATTGCCATTTTGTAAGATATTTAAAGACCTATTTCACACACTTTAACATTCATAGAGTTGATTGCTTTAGAGTATTTATAAAATTACTGCAACTAGAAGTGGTTTACTGGCTCTGTGTTGATTATTTTTCACTAGACTGTAACTAGGCAATCAGAGGTCTCACAGGAAGTAGAAGAGAGCTTGTCTTTGAAGAGGAAAGCAAGAATGAAAATATTACTCAAAATTACATTGTAATAATGTGCTTGGGTTGGGAGAGCCTCTGCAGGGGAGGAAAACAAATAAGACTGCCTGGCAGGTCCCTTCATTGCTGGCCTTGGACTTCTTGCCTAATAAACTGTAGAGTAGAATTGAGAATAGTTTTTTACCAAATAATCTAAACATTGACTAGTTTTTTCTACTTTACTGCATTAAAATATTTTTTAATACTGTGGTAACAGTTACTTTAGAATTAAACTTACTTTTCATGCTGATACAACAGGTATGAACAAAGAGGAAAATTCCCTCTTAGAATGACCTCCCTTCACAACATGGTTACTTTTCCTATGTGTCTGCCCACAACTGAAGTCTGATTTCTCAACATGTAGCTTGGGCTTCAGGTATACTATAAAATTTTCTACTTATATTTTTCAGACATTTGATTTCTCTGGCATTTTCTGCTGCATTTGTGAGGCTGAAGTTTCTTGCCTGCCACAAAGAAATGGGAATTTTTTACTTGCAGCGTTTGTGGCTGCTGTGTGGTAGCAGGGCAGAGGACAGCCATACCCCCTGCAAAATTTTTCTGTTTATTTATGTCAGATTTATGTCACAGATGGTAATTTCCAAAAATAGTGCCTGAAGTTGGGTTCTTAGTTTCACATCTGGAGGCTGATCTAAATTACCCAGTGAATGTCCTGCACAGAGTAAGCTTCTTATCTTGCTATTTGTTTTATTTGAAACCAAGTTGGGCTCTTTATGACTCCACAAATTAGAAAATTTGGAGAGAAATGGTAGTCCTGGGTAAAAATGAGACCATGTGGGCTTAGACCATGGGGCTAGCCATGCTCTTTTGTCCACTGACAGAGCAGAGGGTGGGTAGCACTTTAGTAGTGCTTAGGTGTTGGGGTTTATGTGCCTCAGTTCCGGGGATGGCCAAATTTGTGTCCAGAAAGTAGTGGAATTTATTTTTTTGTCTTCTGAGGGTTTTTCAAATTTTCAAAGACTGTCTCTATTTTTCACACAGTCTCTTCCCTGCTGTTGCATGGATTACAAGGAGACACGATCATGCTCTTTTGAGTTTTTCCTCTGCTCATTTTGTGGCATTAAATAGTTTAAACTGGTCTCTTGCCTTTTGTACAATAGATTTGCTAAAGGATGTTGGCAAGAGCTGTGGGTTTTGGCCGGTGCAGTTCCGGAATTGATGCTGTGTGGTCTCCCCTGGCGAAACCTCTGTGACGTGGGTTTATGCACTCGAGGGAGGCCTGTGTCTGTAACCCAGCAGGTTCCTTCCAGCTTTAAGCTGAAAAAACACAGAGTTAGTCTGAAACATATCTTCTGCAGAAGATGTAGTGAGCTATTTTTTCTATCACCCAAGCACTTGGCCACTCAAGAAGCATGAGGAGGAAAACTCTCACTGTCCCCCTGCAGTGCCACCGACTGCCTGCAAGCCCTTCACCACCACTGCTGGTGTTGCTTCAGAGGCTGTTTGGCTGCTTTCAGCTGTGCCTCCCCGATCATGAGGCAGAGTGAGTGCAAGGCATGTGAGCTTAAGTGCTAAACTAGTGCAGTTGAGCAGCCTGATTGTTAGCCAGGCTTTTACTGCTGTCACAGAACCACTGAATGGGTCAGTTGGAAGAAACCCTTGGAGATCAGCTAGTCCAACCTCCCTGCTCAAGCAGGGACCCCCAGAGCCCCCTAAGCATGCTGCTTAGGATTCTGTCCAGATGGCTTTTGAGTATCTCCAGGGAAGGAGATTACAGTTGGTATAAAGCTAACACAGCTATGTCTGCAGTTAAGCTTCCGTGTCAGCCATATCCATATATTAGGAATTTGTGTCCAGAAGGCTCGTTAAACTCTCTAAGTACTGGGTATTTCTCTTCTGAAGGGTATGTGCCTGCTCAGGGACACCCTGCTTAGTGAATAAGCTTGTTAAACTTCAGAGGCAGAATAGTTTGGTTTACTCATTTTCTCTTGATGGTAACTAGTAATTGCAGGCAGGTAATTAAATCCTCCAAACCCTCTGAGAAAATAAATTGTATCATTGCTCACCCTGAAACCATTACAGCATCATTGATGTGCTGTTAACCTAGGGACCAACTGCAGCCTTAAACCATACATGACATCTGTATGACCCAGGGCACAAAATAAAAGAAATGTGTGTGAGACTGCACATCCCTCCCCTTTGAGATGTCACCAAGGTCATGTCACATTGCACATTTTTGCATCGTTGCTTTCATAGCCAGTCGATAGTTTCTGACTCCAAAATCTATTGACCAGCTGCTGATTGGGTGAGAGGTAATTGCATAAGCTAAAGGGGAGAGCATCCCTTGGGCTGGGCTGGCATCCTCTCAGGGTGGTTTTGGAACACACTCCTCATCAGGCATTCAGACATATTGTTTAACATTGTGTATTTATCTGTCACTGGGCAACTACATGGCCAGTTATGGTGAAAAAAGTTATGACATATGAACTACACAAGGACAAAAATGATGTAAATATTTTGAGGGACAGAATGCATAAGCTATATTCTGAAGAAAATACTATTAGACTGTCTTGTGTGACTTTTAATATTCTTCATTTTTGTACTGTCTACTGAACTAAAATAAGGTTCAGCAAAGGGTGACTAATACTGTGAGAATATTGTAATGAGTATTAATTAATACTTTGCAATTTAAATCAGAGACAATCTGAAGTAGATCAGAAAAAAATCTTGGGAAAAAAATGTACTACAAATGGGGTTGCTTTGTCTGCTGTTCCTCACAGTGCTATTAATCAGGCACAATACTCCAAGGCACAAATTATGTGATTCTCCAAGTTTTCCTGACTCTGCACTTACTAATTTTGCAAACCTATTGTTTCATTAACATTGGCTTTTTACTTCTATCTTGAATTAGGCATACAAGAAAGGAAAGAATAGAATTCTTTTCTTTCTTTTTTTTTTTTTTCTTTTTCACTCTTTCCCTTTACTTTCTATTTCTTGTAGCAGATCCCCACTCTGGGTGTGTGGAGTCCAGGCAAACTTCCTGTCCCAATTCCTGTAGAAACAACTATAAAAAAAATCTCTCAACCTGGGAGGGACCTCAGACGGTCACTAGTCCTACTTCCTGCTCAGGATAGGATTGGCACCAGATTTAGACCCCAGGGCTGTGGGGGGTGGGGTTTCCTGTCACACGTTTTGAGGACAGAGTCTCCAAAACCTCCCTGGGCCCCTGCTGCAGTGCTTAGTTATTCTTGTAGTGAAATGTGTTCTGTTGGGGCTTTCTTGGCTTGTTTTTTAAGGACCTCTTTGTTTCTTGTTCCCTGGCCGTGCACCCTGGCCAGGATCCTGATTCCATCTTCTTGCTGGCCTCCTTGTAGATACTGGCAGGTTTCTCAGGGCATGTGCATCACCTACCTGCCCATCTTGGATTCTATAGTTAGGCTTGGCAGAGTTGATCAGTGTCCTTCTTATACTGGAGGGCCCAAAACTAGATATAATCTGTCAGGTGCAACCTAGAAGCAAGAAGATTAGTAAATATTCCTCAGAATTTTAAATTACTGTAACTGCTTACAGTCCTTGTGAGAGGGACAATTCAGAATTTGTTTCTTTGTTATCTTCAGGTTAAAATTCTTCTTGCTTCCTTTGAAAAATCTGCATTTGGCTGTTTAATGGTCGTGTGTGGCTTTCCTTTATAGAGGGTTGTTTCCACTGTGTTGCAGCATCACACTGGTCTTGGCTGAGAAATGAGGAAGTTGTGAAATTGTTCCTACAAGTCTTTTATCATACTACTGAAGTAGGGGGGAAACTGTATTCTGGAAATCAGTAGCTTTCAAGAAGAATGAGGGGTTGTGCAGGATGACTTAACTGAAAATAAGCATTCAGTGTTACATTGTGTGTGGTCCTGGGATTTAAAAACAGGAGTGTACTAGTATAGGGACTGGTTATTTCTGCTGTCAAGAAGCATCAGTTACCATCTCCAGCTAAGGAAACAAACAGGTTGCTGGAGAAGTGGTCAGAGTCAGAAATGCAGCTTAAAGGTAACCCCAAGCCTGGAGACCTTAAGCACCCTTCCCTGCAGAGTGTTCAGTGCCATAGACAAAAACCTTGAGGGAAGATTTGTGATTCTAGGTATGAAGTTACCATAACCGTGCACCATTATAATCAGTGAGAACAAATTTCCATCTCATATAAGCTTTTAAACCTTTACACAGAAAAAAATACAACATGTAGAAGACGCTTACTGCGTTTTGAAATGGGTGGTAATTTGCCTCTTCTGTAACTGGTTGGTACTTACAGATTAAGCTGATACAGTTCTTGAGACAGCTCAAGAGCCAATAAATTGTTGTGATTGGACACCATTACAAAAGAAGAATTTAATATATATCTGTCATGTTTTCATATTATAATTAATGCTAGAAAGTGGGAAAGATACCATGTACCACTGCTCTTTCTAACTGCTTATGGGCTGTTCCACATGGTGTATACAGGAAAACCAGAAGATGGGGTTGCTGATAAAAAACACCTGCCTTCATGTATTCTTATATTTAGCACAAACTATTTACATGTCTGGTCTTCATATGTACAAACTTATGTGTACATTGAGTATACCTGTGGAAAAGCACCAAAGCAGTGAGTCAATAGATCCTGGTTTCTTTGGTTTTCCCTTTTATATGCTTTCTGTTTTTTAAATTGTTTTCCTCAGGTTGTGGTTGAATTGTCAGTTGGCATTAACACACACAGTGGTAAAGAGGCTGGCTTACCAGGTCTGAGCATAACTGGAAAATAACAGTGTTGTAAGCATCTGACACACAGCTCAGCAAGGGCAGTAAATCAACATTAAACCAGCAAAGGCTGTTAGTGCCTGTTAAATGTTGGCTGTCCCACAGAAACCACAAAGGAAAGGCGAGAGTCTTTGATTAGGTTATGAGTACAAAACCAGCACTGGGACAGGAGGAATGCTGGGTTCCCTCTGTTGTCCTCTGGTGCAGAAGGAAGGTCACAGATGGATTGGCAAGGTGGGGCTGTGAGAGGCAGCTCCTGCCTCTCAGCCCAGGAGCAGGAGGAAGCCGCGTGCTGGGACACGCAGAGCCCTGGCCCAAAGCAGCCCAGCTGTCAGAGCAAGGGGCAAAGCAGCTCCTCAGCCGTGGGCACAGGGCTTGGAAGACAGGGTGGCTCACGTTCCTCCTCATGCCATGCAGAAACATCCAACATTTCCAGCAAGGCTGTGGCTTGAACCAAGCCCTGGCACTGCTGCTGGTAAATCCCTTGGCAGCTCCTCACGTTTTGATGTAGTTGAGGTCTCTGGTGCTGCTGTGTATTTTTGTTATTTCATGTTTGTAGCTATTTAATTTTGTATTTTGCTATTGTTGGCAGCACTAAATCACATGTTTAGACTTCCATAGCCCCTCTGCCTGGAGAACTACCACAGCCATACCCTGTACACTGAAGTTGATGTTTCTGATTGTGAGTGAGCCCACAAAGGAAGCAGCCTGATTTCCATGCTTGGTACGCAGCTCTGTTTGTGGTGTGAAAGTATCTGTTCCATTTTAATAAAGTCCTTGCAGAAAATGTAATGTTGAAATGTAGGGAAATCTAAGTAGTTGGTAAAGCCTATTTGTAAACCACATTGAAGGGGTTTTGCTATTATTCCTGGAAGTGCTATCTGATTATATTACATGTGCTTTACAAGGACATTTAAGCTTAATAAAATGGAAATAGCAATTCTATTGAATTACAGCAGATAAATATTTCAGAGCATTTCCTAATAGTAGAATTTTAGGATAAACAACATTGTAGCCCCACTAAAATTAACACTAGTTTAAACACGTTTCACTCCTGTATTGCATGCATAGGCTGCTGTTGCTAAGGGTGCTGCATAAAACAGAGCATTAAGTATAAACCTTTCACTAGTAACTCTCAGCTGATAATAAATGAAGAATGGCTTCTTGAGCCAACTCATTTCTGAGCTGTGCCTCTGATTAGTTCACAGAGGCTTTTAATACCCCTCAAATGAGCAGGTTTTGTCACTATGTATCTGGTGGGTTTAACAAGTAGATCGAGACATTTTTAATACCTATTTTCCATATTTTTAAAATACTTCCTAAAGCTTACAAAGAAATGTCTTTTTGAGGGAATAGTACTTAACTCAGCCCCACAGGTTTCCCAGTGGAGCTGTTGGGGCTGTAAGGGGGAAAGTGATTGTAAAAGGTACCTCAGTTCCCTTTCTCAGCAATAAAAAATTTAAAATACACTCCCTTTCCCATATGTTGTCTTAGAGAAATATTTTCCCATTGAACAGGAACATTTACTTTCACAGTAAAAAAAAAAAGAAAGAAAATTCAAAAATTCTTCAGCCTGAGCTTGGCAAAGAATTTCTCTGTTTAAAGGTGCCACCACATGTTGCTTGCCCAAGTGATAGCTCCTGGGGGAGCCTGCTGCTGCCAGGTACTGCCAAATACATTTTGGTATTAGAAACTATAAAGAAGAAATTAAATACGCAGCTCTTGGGGTTCTCACGTGGCTTATGATTCATTTCCTGAAATATGTGTATGACTGCATTTGGACTGATTTTTGCCCAGGCCTTGTGTGCCATGGCAGCATGTGAAACTATTTCAAGAGGTTTTTCTACTCACTGGCCTGCTCAGGCTGGGATATTTGTTTGTTCATATCATGTATTTTAAATATAAGCATAAGATTGCTAGCACAAGACAATTCTAGTTTAAGATTAGCTCAGTTAAAATTAGCAGGGCCTTCAAAAATAAATGAGAGTGGTCCAGCTTGTAAAGAGTTTTTGGACAGATTACATTTAGTCATCATTAGCACTCATGTGCTTGGTTTTTTTCCAGACTTTGGCAAGCCCTGCAGAGATCAGAGAATAAAAATACCTTTCCAGTCTTCTGCATTCCTCATCAATTCCCCTGTAATTACACCAGCACTCAGAATTTAAGAAAATCATTCTAAAATAAGAGAATTAGGTTTGTATTGGATGAATCAGGAACTGAATGAAGGTGCTGTCTTCTGTGTCCGTGTTTTTGCAATAGGAGGAAAAGGCACTTTAATTAAAGATGCTGTAGTTTTATTCAGACATTTATTTAAATAAGTGAATCAGGATGTAGAAGAGGAATCTATCTGTATTCCAGCCTTCAGCTGTGGCTTTTTTCCCTGCACTGTTGCTATGGAGAAGCATATAAATATTTGTATCACAAACTAATTTTACTTCACTTATAGATGGCATAGAAATACAGATAAAAATGGTAAAGAAAAGCTGTTGTAGGTGTGTTTTAGCATGCAGAGTAGTGTTTTGGAATAGGTTCATGCCCAGACTAGCAGCAAAGGTAGAAGGTGCTATGTTGAAGCATCTGACATCTTTGTATCCCATGTTGTGGGATAGAAACTGAATGATAGTGTACACTTTATTTGCAGTTTTGTCTTTTCCAATTTTGTTATAGCATTATTAGGTACTTCTCTTTTTAATAGCTCATATGTCATGGGCCATTTCTATGAGATCAAATACAAATGTAAAAGAAGCAACTTCAGCTCAGTAGTTAGTACATGTCCATCTTCCACTGGGGGAACGATACAGAACCCACACAGTGGCTTAGGAGTTGAAAGCTGCATAAATTGTTTCTTCAAATGATCACTCACATTTCTTCATGTCCAGCCTTTCCGTTTCCTTGTCTGCCAAGTTGCCTCCAAAGAGGCAGTGATGCTGGGCATGAGAGAATTCCAGCAGTGTATCTCCTTGCCTCTGCTCCTCACCCTGTCCTTCAGGCTGGTCTCCCTCTCATCTCCTTCCTGTGACTGTTGTCTCTTTTTTCTTCGGGGACTTCAGTCACTCTGCCTATTTCTTGGTATATCAGGGTGGTTCCAGCCTTCCGGAGATTGCCAGGCCCTTGGCTGACAACCCCCAGGTGATGTGTGAGAGATGCCTTCGGCACAGTTTCAACTCTTTCTTGTTGCCTCTCTAAGTTCTGTGTTATGAAACGTTCTCTTTAACAAGAAGCTTCACAGAGTGGCTCTGTTTTCTGTTACTCAGCAGATACTTTCATCACCTGGGATTGTTATCCTGGTTTCACATGGAGATCTCTCTGGTGCCATCCTAGGATAATGAAAACAAAACTGGTTATCAACAGGATTGGAAATAACACGTATCACCATAGCGGTCTGATACCTCCTTGTATCACAGGATGTTTTTATTCAGTTCAACAACAAAAAAAGAAATACTGAATAACAGTTAACAGATTGTTGCAGTGGGAAGTGGGGGCAGCAGTTTGTCAGTTCATTGACCTTTTGAGATCAGCTTAAAAGCCTAAATATTTAAGGATAAATTATTTTCACGTAAGGCACAAAAATAATTAACATACAAATGGCATTTGACGAGTGTTTTGGTGGACGAAAGTAATGCCTGTGTTAAAAGTGTGTATTTTGTAAAAATCAGGCATGACAGACTGGTGTTTTTTGTTTTTAAATGCTCAGGCCCTTTTTTTGGTGTGGTTTTATTACTCAGTTGGATTCTGAAGCGCCCTGCACTGGGCTCTAGCTGGTTTGTGTAATTCCTCCTGCTGCCGCTGTGCTCAGCATCTCTCTCCGTTCTTCTCTCCTCTGGCAGCAAATGAAGCTGGCGGCGGAGTCCCTGAAGGAGTAAACACGGAGGAATGAGGGTGACTAAGGCGGTCACAAGTGAGGCGGAGCCAGCGTTTGTGGTCATGTGTGGCGCTCGGAGTGCACCCTCCACCATCTACTGAGTAGGTGGCACCTGCTTATATGGAACTTGGTAAATAATCTTTGCCCGACACTGTAAAAAATGGTATTTTCTCCTGCTCTCTTTGTTTCTCATATGCAATTGCTTGTGAAGGTAACACTAAATAAAGTACTCCAGCTTATGCCAGGTCTGGATAAAATCTGCCAGACTCCCTGTGCTTTGAGTGATTGAAAACAGATCCTGTAAGGAAGCATCCAGAAGCTCACTAGAATTTTCAGCTGCAGCTTTCTAAAGGGGAAAAAACAAAGCAGACTATTATTTAATTTACTCTCCCTTTATGGTTATTGCCCCTTTTGTTCCTTCATTACAATAGCTAATCAATCCTCTATTATTTCAAAATTTGCTTATTAGCTACTGCTTGTCCACAGCAAATTAATTTATGTTATACATTTCATAGGGAACAACAATGTATTTCATTATGTGATCTGAGAAATAGTTGAACATAAATATTTATAGAGTATGTATTGTATACTCCTGTTTGCTAGTTCTCTAAACAGGTCCCAGCTAAAATCTTTTTGAAAGCTAGGTAAAAAAAAAATTAGTAGGAAACAGGTTGCTGATCAGTGAGTTATGAAGCATATTTATTTTCTAATTTACATTGGATTTTGGTATCACTCCCCTGGATTCTGAACTGCAGTATTGTATGAATGGATCTTCTGGTTAAATGAACTAACAGTAACAGATCAATTAAACTTGATACTTGATACACCAGAACTTGTGTTTGTAGTGAATATCTGATTTGGTTTTCCTTGCATTTCACAAAAAGGTAGCTGTCCTAATGTTTCATTGTTTTCTAACATTTATAGGACCAAAATCTACAGTGTTTGCTCCTGTGACCTTGAGACAGTTTATTTTTGGCTGCCACGATGTTTAGTTTTGGTAGATGTAACTGTATGTGGTACTTGCTGGAATTTTGTTCACAAAAATCTGCTGCTGCCAAAATTAAGGTGTTTGCCTGCTTTGCACATTTCAGATTTCTGCCACAGGGCCCCCACAGCAGAGTAATATAACAAAGCCAAAATAATATATTTTGTCTGGAACTAAAAGTTAGGATTTCTTAGGCTCTGCAGGTGTGACCCAGTAAGAAATGACTTCCCCTGAGGAGGAGCAAACCTGTGCCACGGCTACTCTGTTCTTGCCTCTCCCACGGTTAGACCCCCACACTGCTGCTATTTTAGGGGTATCTCATGGGCTGCTGCTTTCACAGCCTGTTCCTGAAGCAGTGGCAGGGCTGTGGCTGCACAAGCTCTGCCCTGAGGATCTCTGAGGGAAGCATGTCACCCTTTCTGTAGTGCTGTAGAGATCCCAGAACCAAAGGTTTTCTTAGGAGAGGACCAGTGGGTTCTCCATGAAAACTCCTCGTCTTTGCAGTCTCCTGCCCACTTTAATCTGAAGTAGCTCATGTTTCTTCAGGTTTAACTGCTTGTTTAACTCAGTATTTTTGAGTGAGCAGTTCCAGAGAAGAAAAATCCATGGGATGGGTCCCTCTTGGAGTATGTTCTTGTGACCTTGTAGCTCTTTTGAAGGGATTCTGCTGGTGTGCTAATTGCTGGTGGCCTGGGAGCATGGAGTTGGTGTGTTTTGCTGATGGCAGCTGGATCAGGTGTCTGGAATAACTTTCTAAGATGGGTTAGAAAAGGAGTCAAGTCATGTGTCAGCTGTGATCATGTGAAACAAGTAATTCACCTTCTGCAAAACTGACACTGTGGTTTTTCTGTGGGGTCCGTTCCTTTTGTTTTCTGTGGATTAACAGGAAAATCTCTAGTGAGGTGTAAGTCCCCAGTGACTTCAGTAATGTTGGCTGTTGACTTTGCCTTGGGCAAATCCCTTCATTTATGCTTAGTTTCCTTATCTATAAACAGGGATCATACTGTTCTTAGGCGCATTCTCCACCTAAACTGAGGAGGTATGGAGGAATTCTGACCTTCCATGGTGTGAGTGAGAAGTAGGGGACTCCTTTGTTTTACAGGGATTAAAGTTTGTTCCACATACTGGGAGAACTCTTGTTTTAGCACCACGGATGCTACGTGGTCACGACAGAGACTGTTTCTGTCCTAAAACACACACTTTAACCTGCTGAGATATGTTCCCTCATAGTGCCAAGTAGTATTTTGTCACTGAACTGAAATTTAGCTCCTGTTCCTCCGTATGCAGTTCTTTGTCCTGTCACTGGGGAGGAGTTTCTGTGTTTCATACTGTTTATACTGGGTTTTGTCTTTTGGGTTTTTATACTTTCATGGTGGCATCTATTTTCATTTCTCATTTGAGAGAAAAAACTCTTTCTGTCTGTGCTCCTGAATGTGTTGTTTCCTTTCTGCTGTAGGTGCACCTGTAAAAATTGTGGGATGCCAGGGATGAAACTCACTGACCAAAATCAGTTGTCAGGTGAAAATGTCAGAATGCATAAGGTATTTATGAGTAGCTGCCACTCACAAGGTATGGAATCTGAATGTCTGTTCCCAGGTTCATGGCAGGGTCCCTTATCCAGCCGAGAAAGTCTCATATCTCTAGACAGCTGTGGCCCTGGGCCCTTCAGGAGTGCAGGCCAGCAGACAGGGGTGTGTGGCAGTTTTGCCAGTGCTCGAGCCTAAGCAATAAAAGAAGTTTATCTCTGGTCTCAAGCTTCAGGGAAAAACCAAGGATGAGGCTGGAGCATCCTGTTTGGGAAGATGACTGTGTGGAGTAGCCCCTCTCTGCCTGTTAAGACTTGGATTTTACCAATCTCCTTAGCAGCAACAGTAACAATCCAAGAAAGCCATTTTTAAGAAGGGCACTCATAAATCATTTGCTGGTGATACGAAAGTTCTCTCAGGTGTGTTGTGAGTACAGGTCTAATTGTGTGGCCCAGAGAGATCTGCTGACTAAAGGTATCTACTGAGGACAACAGAAGAGGAAAACACCCATTACATGGAAAGGTTCCTCTGTTAGCAGGCAAGCAGTTATGGATATTTTAGCCTACCTGGACCTGAGGGAATTGACCTTGAATCTCATTCAGAGAGACTTGAGTTTACTTCCTTATTCATGTAAGCAAAGCCCCTGGGAAGAATGCCTACTACTGCCATGTGCTTCCTTCAGGAAGGCTCTGCCATGCCTCCCCCAGGAGCTGGAGGGGCGAGTGCCAGTGCCAGGCCAGGCTGAGAGCAGGGCTGGTGACTCAGTGCTGGCCCTGCAGACTGGTGCTGAGAGAGGAGGCTCGATGCAAAGTGCACTGTGCTGATGGCCTCTGCCATCACCGGCATCATGAGGGCAACGCTGGGCCTGCCTCCCAGGGCTGTCCCAGTGCCTGGAGGAGCCCATCGCAGGCTGAGGGCATGTGCCACACAACTGCCCAGAGAGAAAACCAGATCCTGCTCTCTATTTCTCAAGAGAGAAGAGTGAGAGGGAGGAAATTGGAAGATGTTACAGAAGGGTTTGCTGAAATGAATTGCTGAGATCTGACATGACTCATCTGAGAGCCTGATGAAGTCTGTTACCTCTCTCTGCTTCTCAGGCCCTATACTTGCATTTTTCTTACAACATAATTCTTCCATCACATGAGAAAGTAGAGGTCATCTCTTTCTTTACCCCTATGTAATAAGACTTCACTCTGTCACTAATACATGGTCCTTGACTTCCAGAAATTGATGTCATCTGTAATACAAGCAGATAGGCCAGACTGAGTCATCTTACAGTTGCAATTTAAAACTAAAAAACAAATAGCCAGAGCCTGCGGTTCAGGGAGGGAGCAGGCTAAGACAGCTGCAGAGACACTGCTTTGGAGAAGGGCAATCCAGCAGTCCCTCAAAACACTGTATGGATGTGACTTCAGTGAGGGAGCCTGGCTGGCTGCATGCAGTCAGCAACTCAACAAGTGAGTCATTGCTACACTTTGCCAAGTACAGTCACATCAAGGCGTTACTGCTCAAACACCTTTTATTGAAAGCAAGTCATCGTTTGGAATTAACAACAAACAAATCAGTTCTGATTCATTCACATAAACTTAACCATGGGAAGGGCTAATGGGGTGGCTGGGTTGTCTCTGATGTTTGGGGACATTGCAGCTTGCCTCTGTTCCCTCTTTATTGCCAGCCACCTGCATTGGGATTTCCCTTTATCTGCTAATGAAAAAAGTCCTTAAAAAAATCTGGTATGAGAAGTATCTGACCTGCACCTACAGCTACTACAAGAGGTGTTATGCCTTTCTTGTCTTGGTCACGGTCACAGTCACAGCCCTGCAAATTCCTTGGCCACTCCTTTCCTGCTACCGTCTCCACCCTGTTTTGCAGTGACCAGAGCTGGGAAGTTCCTCAGCAGGGGAAAGGTCCCAGCTGCACAAGGCCGCAGGTGAAGCTCTGCACAAGTGTCCTGGCCTAAGGCGGTGCTCACTTAATGACTTGTATTCACAGCACCTGTTCCGTGCCCTTGATCCCTGTGTCCATCCATAGCCGCCCTGGCTGGTTACAGTTTGTGCTCCAGGAGCAGTTAAATCCCTGCAGCAGTGCAGGTGATGCTGAGCTGCTCCAGCTGCAGGCCACCACCACCAGACACCTCTGAGGGACAAGATGGCAGAAGCCTGGCACTCCCAGGCAGCCCATGCACCTCACTGCAGCTCGTGCTGCTGGGGCAAAGCGGGCTGGCGCTGCTGCCCTCCCCTATTTTTACTATTGCTCAGTTTACATTATAAAGAACAATGGTCTGACGTTCTGCCTGAGGAACAGCTCCCTCAGCCTTGAGACAAAAAACTCAGCAGATGATGGCTGTGACAACTGTTAAACCCCAATGAACGCGTTTGATCACTGCAGGAGAGTAACTGGAAGTTGACAAATGGATGTCCATCCACACACAAAGCTGGGCTCCTGCAAGGCAAGGCCCCTCGCTCTCCCCAGGTGCTGCCCTCACACACTGAATGCCAGGAGACACAAACCCCATCCACATGCAAGTCATCCGTTACGCATCAATCAGGAT
This sequence comes from Phylloscopus trochilus trochilus, assembly GCA_016584745.2. Classification (NCBI taxonomy): domain Eukaryota; kingdom Metazoa; phylum Chordata; class Aves; order Passeriformes; family Phylloscopidae; genus Phylloscopus; species Phylloscopus trochilus. The sequence goes on from WQNJ02000546.1 coordinate 42,278,969, forward strand.
ATCACTTTTATTAACTGGATTTTCCAATTCTGTCGCACACCGTGACTGTTTGTACAATGAAAAAGCCAAACATTGCCAGAAGCAATAAGATCAGTTGATATTTCTGTACCCTCTTAACACACATGGATTCTTTCTTGGTGAGAAATTTTTATACTTCTGTTCATTAATTCTGCTTATTTAGACTGCTACTCTTAAAATTCTGTGTCAAGATTGTCACATCTTAAATACAGATTAAGTTGCTAGAGGTACATTATTTTTTATATACTTTTATATACACACATACAGAAAAATACAAGACTAACTGTTTTTCCACAATATTTACTTTATACACTACTGTAACTATATGCAACTCTTAAAGACACGTTAAGGGGTACAAGAAACTGTTTACTTGCTCTAAATAGTTTGGTCCAATATTATCTTAATGTAGTGGTTATTCTCGCCCTTCCTTTTACGTGACGACATAACACGACGTACACCACATGCACAATCATTCACCTATCAACAGAGGGGGAGAGGACAGCACTCAGACTAACACATCTGTACACATCTGTACACCCAGAGGTCCAACCAGCCACACACAACTATAAGGCTATAATACAACTATGCAGCATAAATGGTCAACACTGCTGTTCTAAAGTGAGCACCATATATACAGTCGTATATAAAAACATTGGAAACAAAATACACCCGGGGTTAGTTAAAAGGTGCCATTCCAAGGCTGTACATATCAGGAAAGAGTATTTACAATACTTGGAAAAAAGCTGCAACAAATAAAGTTTATTGCCAATGCCCTTTATAAACTTGTCTCCTACGTGGATGTTACGCTCACTGTCTGTGAACCACACATCTCGTTTCTGGCCCTTGGTAAGATCCCTGCTCAAAAATTTCAAGCAATTATGTTCTATGGCTTCACCCACACGTCTATGCTTGTAGCTTTTAACTAAACTGTAACTTGAGATTAAAACTTAAAGAAGCGGAACACTTCTCCTTTGCCTTTTTCCGGAAGCAGAACCCCCAGCTCAGCTCACGTCCAGGAAGGACACCCCATGCACTTCAGCCTCTCTGAAGTCTTGCAGGAATCACAAGAGCTGTCATGAGCTGTGGCCATCCCGTTCTTTGGTGCTCTGCTCCCTCCACAGCAGACACAAAAGGCCCTGCATTGACCATTCTGAAAGTGTTACAAGATGCTCAACAGTGTCAAACTCCTCTGGGACACCCAGGGTCTGCCCAGGGCGCTGCTACATAGTACCCCCAGTTTCACTAGCATTGCTTAGAAGACCCAGTGCACAGCATGAAAAAATAAAACATTCTTGCCCTTCCCAAAACTAGGAATCTGCAATATATTTTATTCTAGATAATAAAATTCCACAAAGTTAATTCATCTGGTCAAAAGTATCCTTTTGTACAGAAATACTCTAAATCAAGACCTTGCCATGGCAACAGGAAACCTGACAGGAAGGCTCAGAGCTGTGAAACAAACACTTTCCTACAGGCTATTTTAAATGGACTTTATGAACAAGTGTATGAACTGAGGGAAAATAAGTGGTGTACATGTGGGGAACAGCAGTAGTTTAAGTCCTAAAGAGAGTAATAATAACAAAAGTGTAAATGATAATAATTTCAATATGAATCCAATTACCTAAAGGTTTTCCATCCCTTATTGCCTTCTGGAATATCAGGGAGAAGAGGATAGAACAGCAGAGCGGGTTTTACAAGGTAAAAACCTAAAATATTAAGTGTCATGATATACTACTAACAAAAGTAATTCATACAAATACTTTATTTTCAGTTAGCATGTAAAAACTCAGAAGTAGACTTAATAATTTACCTTTGTTATATTAAAAAAGATTGTCTGCTTGTAATATTAACATACTACTATGGGAGAAAGCTGCCTTACAAATCTACTTGCCTCTTTTTTTTTTTTTTTAAATAAAACTGCCTCTAGCAAAACAAGATCTTTTCGTTTTGATTTTTGAGCCACAACTTCATCCATATCATAGCTTAAGACAAATAGGTGTGGGTTTAAAATCATATTTCAAGATCACTAATTTTCAGTGCATCTTTGCTTTGTACAAGCCTTGGAACATCTGAAAGCTCCCTGAAGAGTTTTCAGCATCAAAACATTATTGCTTTGGTTCTGTTTCAGACACATAGAAGTATGCCACGTATCACATATTTTAGTTTTCACAGGTCAGAACAAGAATTAACGTTTCATAAGCAAACAAAAGCTTCTCTCTCTAGTTTAAGTGCAGAACATGAAACTTCTAAGTGCTTCATTTACATTAGGATCCAGATCTTTATTTTAATTTAATCCAGATCTTCCATAGTAAAATTATAAATGTAAAAATTACACAATAAAATATTCTGTTGTGTTGAAAAAGAAAAACATACCTGCTAGCAGCATGCAAAGACCATGCATTGTCATACCATCAAGCAAACACAAAATTAAAGTATAATAAATAACTGCTCAAAGCCCACTTAAAAATCTTAAGACAACAAAAGGGGGTCCGTGACAAGGTGTTCACAGCTCTGACCAGGAAGAATGTCGCTGTCAAGCAGATCGAGCTGTTCAAGTCAGGTCACTGTCAAATGACGTGACAACAACTGGTTTGACCGGAGGTACACAGCAGCCCCTCCTTTGGGTTCCGCTGAATATTCACAGATATCTTTTCACAGAGAGGTAGTTGTAGCACATTGTTTTTCAAGTTCCTGTTCTTTAGCCGTTCCAATTCATTTGTTGTGTCTGACATCTGGTCAGAAAAAAATTTTAGGCTGCCCAGTGATGAAGCCTGGTTTGCACTTCCGCTGGAGCTTATACACATTTTCCACGTTGATTTCTCCTGTACTTTTACACTAGAAAAGGACAGATTGTTTTGAGGATCAATAATGTATTTCGTGCTGCCATGAATCTGTGAACCTAGGCAAAGGCTCATTAGCTTCAGGCTTTCAACCAGTTCCCCTGCACTTCTGGATGACAGCTGCATTGAGTTTCCAGATCCAGCACATCTCCGAGTGGAACCCGAGGTGGTGTTGGTGCTCCCACCAGAGCTACTGGAGGGATTCCCCCCACCTTTGCTGTTATCTCCGGGGCTCGTTTTGTCCACCCCTCCGTTTCCATTGCTTGGTTTGCTTTGTCCACCACCATCTCCCTGGCTGCCAGGTGGCCCTTCGCTACTATCCCGTCTGTGCCAGGAGTAAGTAAACCCGCTGTCCTTGTCCAGACGCCTCCTACTTTCCGAGTCGTCATCGCTGGTTTCAGAGCTGCTGCAGCTGGAGCCCCGTCCCTGGCTTTTCCTCCGGTGGTAGCGTTTGTGCACGGTGCTGGGGGAGGCGATGTTCATCTTTAACCTGCTGAGCTTTGGGGGCAAGTTCTCATCCATGTCAAACTCATCATCTGACTCGCCCTCCTCGAAGATCTGGTTGAGGACTGGTGCACTCTTTCTTGAAGTAAGACGATTTGTAACCGAAGGCTTACGACGCAGAACAACTTGAGTAGAAAGAGAAATAGGTTTTTTATCTTCCTCATCCTCCTCTTCATCTTCTTCTACTCTGAACAAGCACTTCCGGCCACTTGTAGTGGGTTTTAAGCTCACCGATGGAACTGCTGAAAGTGCTGGCCCAGCCAGTTCAGGCATCTCTTCCTTCTTGGCCGAATCCCCAAGGGCCTTGCTCCGGTGCCCGTTGAGAACGTTCTCAGCCGTGCGAGCTGGTGAGGACTGAGGAACAGTGGCGTGGGAGAGAGGGGTTGCTGTAAGGTCATCCTCCAGATCCTGGGGGACATCAATTTTTGTCGGCCACGACTGCCTGCATAAAAAATTAAACAGGAAGTTACATCATGGCAAGCATTTCAGAACTTAGAAGGAAGTGTAACATCTGCACCAGGGAAGCACAAGTACTGACACACAAATTCTGAGTGTGATGTCTGTAAACAACAGTACTGAGTGACTGAGCCCAAGGAAGTGTTCTCAGAGAACGTGCATTCCTTCAGAAATGCTGCTATTTGAAAGGAACACAGTTTAGAAATTACGTTGGTTACTGTCAAATCAAAATTTAAGATTGCACTGCTCTCAGAAAATTAATTAGGCAATAAAAAAGCTTGACATAATTGTGTCCCAAAAAAATAATCTGAGATTGGTACAGAACCACCAGTACCCAGAAGAAGGTACGAGACTATTCAAGCACAGTAAGATAGTATTGCAAACTACTTTTAAATTTGAAGCTTCTGGGGTTTCCCCCCAATATTATTAATATTAAAATTAGGTTAGAATTAACATGAGTGAAACTGAAAAGGTGAGTCAGATGAAACAGCCTCTCATTCTCACCAAGCTCTATTCTACAAAGTTCCCTTTAATTTTAAACACGTGCAAACTGAGATCATACATTTATTTGTCCTTAGCTGAGAATCTGGAATAATACAACTGCATGAACTGAGAACTCAAGCTGCTTAAGAATATGACACTTGAATAAACTGTAAATCCAAGTTGAAAATGTATGCCTCTGTAATAGCATTAGCTCAAATCAAACTGAAAGTAACATGAGTGTGCATCAGTTTTACAAGTAGGCAGCTGATGTCTTAACCTCCAGTATCTTAAGCTACTCTCTAATGATTTGCATTTAACTTTAAATCTTAAATCTTAAAATATTGTAATTTTCCAATAATGCAGACAGAGTAAATTAAGAACAAACACTGTCTGTCTTCACTCTCTCTATTTTAAAAGCCTAATCCAAAAAACCAACATCTACAGACCAACACATTAACACTGCACAATTCTTTGACTTCTTCACTCAGCATAAGTCCCACATTTCTTGTCTTCCACTTTAAAAAGTCTGCCAATCTCTTAACTTCACAAACCAAGAATGCTCTGGCTGCTGCATGAAAAGCTGTAGTAGAGACCTCTGTTCACATATGGACAGCATATTACAAGACATTTCTAACCATATATTGTGCGTGCCAAAAGAAAGGGCTGCATGGCTTCGTAGCCCAGTTTAGAAGCAAGAGGAGGACAGCAGAGAACATTTCACACCAAGTGTGACCCCAGGTATCTGCCTGACAGATCAGTTTCCTGCTCTCTGCCATGTCAGGAGGTCACGCTGAAGGAAGAGGGAAGGCTCAGACACCTCTGTGCTGCAGTAGGACTGCACTTGCTGAAGGCTGCACAGAAAAGGACCCTGAAGTGTGAGAAGATACTGGTCGAGACCAGGTTGTCTCCTGACAACTCCCCAGTTGTACAAACTTTGAGGAGGAGGCTGGACTAAAGCCAGCAATAAACTCACCCAGCCTTGCTGCAGACTTTTCTTTGAAGCACTTGGGTCAGTTTTACTCAACCAACAGTGCCAGAAACCTCTACCCTCTAACCCAGGACCCTCCAACAGTAGGGCCTGGCTGCCTACACACTGCCTTAGCCTGTGTGCTGCATTCCCTGCATGGAGCCATGCAGGCTCCTGCCTGTCTCACTGCCTCCACCAGCCTCTCTCCAATGGGGAGCTCTGCCTGGAGGGAGGCAACAAAATCAGCAGCTCCAAGCCAAGCTGTGCAGACAAGAAGGGAAGCCTGGGCTATGGTCTTCCTTGGTTTGACACTGGCATCCTCCTTTAGGCCCCAGCTATTCCAGAAATGCTGGGAAACACTGACACAGTTTGCTGATGACTTATGCCCTGCTGTGTATTTTAAACACAAACAATTGCCTGTAATTAACAAACAGGACTTAAATACACTAGAAACATAACTGCAAACATGACAGAGAATGAAAATCTTTCAGGAACTTGTCATGCAAAAAGAACAGACTGATTTGTCAGCAAAAATAGGAAGAGTTCTGTAGTTGTCACAATAAAGAGCAAATATAGTATCTTACAGTACTGTAGTTGCCAGGCAATAAACCTCCTCACTACAGTATGTTTATCTCTCATAGCAGCCCATGTTTGCCTCCCTTCCCTTCTGCCTCTCCCTTTATTCCAGTGGGCCTGAGGGGAAAGAGGGACAGAAAGTAAGTCCCACGTTGTAAATAAGTTAATTTTTTTTTTTTTTTAATATTTTGAGGTCTGAAAATCAAAGTAATGCACTACTGGTATTGTCTTTTCCATAAGGTCATTTTACAGAACACTTGGAATTTAGAACTATCGTGGAGGCAAAGAACAGCTACTGGGACCATAAGAGCAAGGGTTCCCCAGTTTGTGCAGATGTCCTTGTTATGAAAATTCATACTCATAGGGCAGGCTACAGCTACTCCAACTTTACAAATTCATATAAAAATTTAGGTTCTTTGAACTTTTTGTTCCAGTTTTTTTTTATATAACTAGAGTTGCTCTTTACTGAAAGAGTGACACTGAAGAAAAAAACCCCAAACAATTCAAAAGCCAACTTTATAGTTTTAGAATTTCCATTTGAAGGTGAGCTCCAGGTTTTCCTCTAGAGTAATTTCTTTTATAAGAAACACTTAGTATTAGGCACATTTGATGGGATTTCTTTTTTCAAAGACATAAAAATGAGGGGATGATCCATCATGAGAGAAGTGCTGAGTCAAAGTTACAGTATCACCCTTGAAGAGAGAGGTCAGCTCTCTAACTCCAAGCTCCAGACCATTTAGGTTCTGTAGGCAACCCTTAGATGTAACTCAGCAGTAACTCTTGTGAAGTACCTGCAACCACCCAAGATAAAATTTCCTACATCAGTGACCACAAAGTGAATGATCATTAGGTGTACCCAGTGCAGGGTGCAGTCCCACCTGGGGGTGACCAAGATACTGAAAACACTTTAACATTCATGGAGCATCAACTCGTAATTCAGGGAGACAGAATGGTATTCAGAAGAGATGCCTCTAAAATCTCAAGGTGACAAGCAATGGAGACTTTAACCTATATTCCCAAGTGTATGTCCTTGATTTATAACACATGTCCATTTTTTTTTTTTTTTACATTTAACTTGAGGTAGTGTACCTTACTTTTATCAGTTAGGCTAAGGAAACTATGACTATGCACCAAGAGGACATCCCAGCATTTATTCCTATTAAATGATTTCCCATATGGAAAATTGCATGGAAGCTGCACAGAAAAACTTTTGGAATGAACAAGTAATTTTGTCTTTTTCTCTAAATCATACCGATAAACAACACTGAAGGTGCTGCTGGAGTTAGCAGTGCTAAGCATCAGCACAAACATTTAATATTCTTTTCTCATTAATAAATTGTCTACTAACAATTATTGCTAGTAACAGTTACCAATATTTTACCTAAATAGGCAACTTCTGAAAAGACTGGAGGTTACAGGATGAAAGTTACTGGAAATGCCTCAGTACCTCCTCCATCTTCACTGGAACAATTGTCAAGATGGGCCAACAAATATTTTATCCAGTACCAGCAGATCCATAGTGATAGTTTAACACTTAACTCAGGGAAGAAAAACCACAATGTTTAAGAAAAGTACCTGCTCAGAACTTGAATCCTCCAATATCATTTTGCAAGTGAAAACTATTATTTGCCTTTTGCGTTGGGTGTTTTGGTAGGTTGCTTTGGTTTTGGTTTTCTTTTTTTGTTTGGTTGTTTTTTTTAAAGCATATTCTGCTGTCACCGAATATGTGGATGCTTTGGTAACTGGTTGCAGAGCAAATGAACTGGCTGAACATACCAATACCAACTACATGCCAGAAGCCCAATTCCCCTCTTTCAGTTTCACTGTGTCACATGCTGAAGCTTGGAATATCTCAGGGACCCTTACTATAAGGTTTTTTTAATTCATGTTTTTGTCAAACAAAACCCATCTCTTGCAATATCTTTAAGTGTGACTGATTGAAGTGGTAAATTCAACAATTTTTCTTAGACAACAGGCACAGCAACTGACCTTAAAAAGAACATAGCCTACAGATCAAATTTAGAGTGATTTCTCGTATGCAACTAATTCCATAACAGCAGGTTTATGGATTATGCAACTAATTTTTCTCCAGCGATATTACATAACACAATTTGTATGAGGAGCTGAAGGTCAATGAACAAGCCCTTTTCTAGGAGGTGTGAAAACTTGCCTCTTTATGTACACACTTCAAATTGCCTTGTCATTTCCTGAGAAAGGCAGGAATTGAAAATATTATGTGCAGCTGATTTCTGAAGTTTCTGAGGTGTCCGCAGCACTTTGAAGACATTTAAAACTTGCAATGCAGAAGTATTTTACTGTTTTCAAGAAAGCAGTACTTGAGAAATTTAATATTCTCGTTAAGACGATTTAAAAAACAAACAAACAAATCCCCAAGCCCCTCCCAGACATTTAGATTGGTGAATTCTCACCTGAACTGAGCTTTGATGTTGCTGGGGCTTGCAGATCTAGTCTGAATTTCCTTCTCTTGTTTTTCTCGCAGGATCCTTTCAGCTAGTAAGAAGTAAGTAGCAGTGATGTGATTGTATTTGTTAGTCTCCAATGCCCTGAGGAAAGTACAAAACATGAAATAACCCATCCATCAGTGGTTTCTAAGAATTGGACATGCATCTTGCAGCTTGCTGTGCTTCCCATAGCAGGAAGAGTGCCTGAAAGCAGGACTGACCATTTCTGATTCTTTGACGAGCATGCCTTAATTTTATTAAAAATAAAGAGCCAACAAATCTAGCAATTTCAACTACAGTTGGAAGGAGATATCCTTAGGATATCATCCAACAAAAGTAAGAAATTATTTTTTATTTACATTTTTTAAATAACTGGTTTTTTATTAATGTTCTGCACCAACGATGGTCTTTCCCACTGGCACATGCAACCACAAAGTACTAATATTTGGTTATGCAAAAAATGGAAGAAAACTTCCATTATTTTAGGGCTGTTGCATTGAGTTTATAGTAAAAATAAGTTCATAAGCCAGTAAGCATCACTCAGACATTGTAACAGAAAGGCTGTCCCATTATACAGCTAAAAGCTTAAGAAGTGAGACTGCTGCTTTCCCTTGCCCATCAACAGTTTTTTACAGCTGAGCACATTAAAAAATGAAAAAATATTTAAGATCTCTTTCAGTTTGAGGCATAGTTTAGAAATTTGGCAGTTCTAATCTATTAGAAGAATCAATGCAGCTTTCTAGAAAGCTTCCTCAATGACAGTGACTATTATGCATTACACAGATAAAGGGAATAAAACTTAAAATTAACAATGATTCAAGTACACTGGAAATGTGCTAAGGGAAAAATGCTAGAATTTGTCACCTTCAAATATGCATGAAAGATGAAGAACAATTATGGATTCCAAAGCCTTTAAGTTTATTCAAGATGGCTACTGCAGGAATCAAAACACTGTTCCAACACATTTTCTTGAAGTTTTGTCCTAAATTTGCATATACTTAAGTACTTCTGATCCTACAGTATCCTATCACACAGCAAGACTGTAATACTTTGTTTATTAACTCAATGGCCTGATAGTTAAACACCAGAGTGCCCAGGTTCTTGTGATGTTCTTGAATCAAAAATGAGAGATGCACAACACAAACTGCATCTAGAACGCTGCCAACTTACTCCACTATGGTGTCTCGGTCTGCGATGTCCCCAAGAACCATGCGCTGGATTATACTGTTGTGCTCCTCCTCAGACAGATTTTTGTATGATACAAGAGGAATATTATACTTGGTTGCAGGAGATGGATCAACTCCTTGGAGCCATGCATGATTTTCAATCTCTTCCAAAGATGCCCTTCGCTTCGGGTCTCTCTGCAACATCCGTGTAATTAGACTGTGAATAAAAAATAAATCTAAACAAAAATGCACACAGGTGTTTAAAAAAGCAGCTGCTGTAAGAGCAACAGTAGGAAGCCATTTTCTGCTGTCAGGTCACACAGATCTTCAGAAGTCTCACAGTTAACAATGTGATGTTAGTCTTAAAGACATTACAAATACTGCTAAACTGAAGCAAACAATTTATTAAAACTATAAAAATCATAAACACTGCAGTTATCATTTACTGTACTTAGATAATTCATCTGGTTTTTCTCATTTATTTGATTTTAGTAGGTTTCATAGAGCAACTACAGGTCACAGGTGGCCACAGTCGGTAAAGTAACAGAAATGTGATTTTTTTTTTATTATTGCTGCTGTCAACAAGTATATGGAATGGCAAGATAAACAGAAATATTTTATTCTGAAGTAACTATCAGACATTTGAGTCTTCAGTATTCTTCAAAAAGCTGTGACTTGTTCTACCCACATAGAAAAAATCTAAACAGACCAATACACTCTCTGGGATGATGTAGTGACAAATCTACTAATGAGCTGCTACTGAGATTTTACAAATGCTGGAAAGAAAGCGCATGAATTCCCCAAGTAAAGAGGGAAAGAAGACTTCATTAGCACAGCACATCCCTGTTCACTTACTATACATGGAAAATACTTGGGGGAGGTATTTTTGGCTTTGTTCAACAAATATGGATATATGGTTTTGTTGCCAAGGTTACAAAGAAACTGTATTGCTCCAACACGTTCTCCAGTTCTCATACAGTGCTTTTGCTTCCACTAACTATACTATACCACACAACTTCTGACTGCAAGGCCACAGACAAGGCACAAAGGTAATCACAGTTTTTAATGGGTTTTTTTGTTTGGGTTTTTTTTTATTTCCATGTGAGATGATGTACGGATTTAAAAGCGGAGGTTAATCCAACCTTCTTAAAAAATTCTACAGTAAAAAAAAAAAAGTCGTCACATTTATTTTTATCAGCTGTGGTCTCTGCCCTTACCAAGAGGAAAGGCGGGGCGAGACATGGGAGCCTTGAGTCTCTTTGCTTTTTTTAATATTATGACAGAAAGAGAACAAATTCCATATTTAATTTGACATTTTTTTAAAAAATGTACACCTGTAGTAAAATGACACAAATGCAGCACATGTGCCTCCTGCTTGAAGCTTGTTTATGCATTTCAAACCACAAATGCTTTCACTCCAAGCAGGAAGTTTAAGTATTCCCAGAGCCTTTTTCCTAAGAAAACCTAACCTATAGATGACCTGGCTAACTGGCTCTACATTGTTCATGCTTCATATAGAGAAAGCAGATCTGGACATGTAAGCAAATTAATGTTAGCAAATATATTAAGCAAAAAGCTGCAAAAGGTGAGTTTCCTGGCCTCAGCACAGCATGCAGCATCTCAAGAGATTGATTTGATACAATTCACTGATAAGAGCTCCCTCAAACCTCTTCCTGTATTGTACTTTAAACCTCTTCCTGTATGTGAAGCTCTTCAAGCCCAGAGCAGCTTTTCCATGTTACTGGAGGGTGCTAAACACTCATGACAAGACAAGAACACCAGCTATGGCACAGAATTACAGAATCATTAAGGTTGGAAAAGACTACTGAGAGCATCAGGTCCAACCACTGAAATAGCACCACCATGCTCACCACTAGGCCATCTAAGTGCTACATCTACACTGGGTTTGAATCATCATCACCTCCAGGCACAATGATTTTACCACTTCCCTGGGGAGCCTGTTATAAGGCTTGACAAGAAATTTTTCCTAGTATCCAATCTTAATCCTGAGGTAATTTCCTCATCCTATTGCTTGTTACCTAGGAGCAGAGACCAACCCCACCTGGCTATGACCTCTTTTCAGGTGATTGTAGAGATCAGTAAGGTGTCCCCTGAGCATCCTCTTCTCCAGGCTAAACAACCCCAGCTCCCTTAGCTTGCCCCAGCTTCACTGCCCCTTCTCTGAACACAATCCATCACCTCAATGTCTTTCTTGAGAGCCCAGAAACTGAACACAGGGCTCGGGATGTGCCCTCATCAGTGCTGAGCACAGGGGATCACTGTCTTTGTCCTGCTGGCCACACTGCTGCTGATGCAGGCCAGGATGCTGTTCACCATGTTATGCCTTAGACTCCTGATGACACAGATGACAGGTGAAGAAAGGAATGGTCATCATGACCACGGCTGTAACAAACTTCATACTTCGGCAAATAAAAGAATTCTAGATCCTGCTCTAGTTTTTTTGACTGACCAAATGCATTTTTCAAGCATTTATAAAGGCATCTGGTTATCTGTATTGAAAATTAAAAGATAGTCTACTGCAGATTCAAGAACCCAGACAAATACTTTGAAATTGTTTAAGTGATGCAACTGGGATATATATTTAAAGGCCCAAAGGTCATTAGCCAATAGGGAAACATGGGAAATACTGGAACACATCAATAAAAAGGCTCCAGTGAACACTACAGAAAAACACATCAAAAGGAATCGTGACTCCTAAGTGGATACAGAATTTCCAGGCCAAATATTTTTCTCCCTTGACAGCCTAGGATGCTAATTTGGAGCTGGAATTGCAGTAGGAGATGAGCAAAACTTGCTGTGTGACAGGTTTTGGTGACTTGTTGTTTGGGCAGAAATTGATAAGCAGCAGTACCTTCCTAACCCTTGTGACAGAATAATCGCAACACCACCTGGTAATTTGTCCAGCTGAAGAGTTGGTCAAAGCCAATCAGTACTGAGTAGCTTCTTCAGTTCTTTAAAAAATGCATGACAACTGAGAGACATAAATGAAAGAGTATCAAGGAATATTCTACATGTTGATAACATGGTATAGGGAACGCCCAAAAGTAATGAAAATCCACTTCTGTGAATGCTTCCAAGTTGTTTAGTACTCACTCTTTACATTCTTTGGACACATGAGGTGGCACCGTGTATTTGCAGTCCATTATCATAGTCAGTGTTTCACTGTCATTTGCTTCTTGGAATGGTGGTTGTCCACAGACCAACATGAAGAGGATGACCCCCAAACTCCATATATCTGTAAATATAAAGTACATATTTAAAAAAACAAACTGTTGAGGATACAGACATAGTTACCATCCAAATCATGAAATATTCTTAAAATGCATATTGGGGTGCATTTCATTATGAGCATTGGGAATTGCAATTTCACTCAAGTACAAAGTACAGTAGCTCCATTGCTTGACAGCTTTTACAGTTTTTGAAGGGGAAAAAAAAGGCAGAATTCATTACTTCAAAGATGCATAACAGTTTGAGATGCAGTAACACTTTTGACAGCAGTGTTAGATAAAGCTGAAAATAGATCTGGTCACTTAGAAGGCAAGAATTCATTATTCTTTTGGTAACAGGTAGGCACAGGTTATTCAAGATTTGAATTCAAAGCACATTCCTTTCTGAAGGACTCATATAAACTGTTCTCTGTATTGTTTCCATGTTCCTCGGAATCACAAAATCATTAAGTTGGAAGAGACCTCCAAGATCATCGAGTCCAACCCATGCCCTAACATCTTGATTAAACCAGGGCACTGAGTGCCACATCCAGTCTTTTCTTAAACACATCCAGGGATGGTGGCTCCACCACCTCTCCAGGCAGACCATTCCAGTACTTTATCACTCTTTCCATAAAAAACTTTTTCCTAACATCCAACTTAAATTTCCCTTGGCACAGCTGTGTCCTCTTGTTCTGTCAGTTGTTGCCTGGAAAAGGAGACCAACCCTCACCTACTCTATGATGTAAGAAATTACAAAGAAAGTCGCTTATTTCAGTAAGACTAATTTTGCTGTGTTTTTCCATCAGTGGTGTTGTGTTGCTTTAAGATTTGGCACTTCCAATAGTAACTAAATCAGTTTATGTAAAACCAGCTTCTTATATCAATGATACTACAAAGTGTGGAATAGTGGGTTTGGGTGCTGTTGGTTTTGTTTGTTTGTTTTTAAATACCCAAATATAACAACTAACAGTGATTTCTACTACACTATGGGAGTCTTCTTGTTTCCTTCTAATTCCTGCTTGTGTAAAATAAACATTTAACAACTCTCTTGTTCCCCTGTGGAATGGCATACCAAAAGATGAAAAAGAAGCACTTCGGGGCACGAAGCCCTGTAGTTGGTTTCTACTTAGCATAATAGTTAATATTTAGTTCAAATCTTTATTAAGAACCTGGCAAAAAGAAAATATTTCATGAATGTCACTGCATTCAATAAAGGAAGCATAAATATTAAGAAATGCATAATATTGCAGAAAAATAAATAACTTGCTCCAGCATATGCTTAATAAAATCTCCATGATATCTTAAACTTCAGCTACAATTCCATGGTCTGAGAATTTCAGCAGCAATTTTGGGTCTTAAACCCTGAACATACTACAGATCTGTACCCAGTACCCAGTAAAACCAAACAGCTGAGAAATGATCGGGCACACACCTCCCAAGGAAAGAGGGGAGAGCAGCCAGCAGTGATCTCTGACACAGAGCACACCAGCTTTTTCCTGAAAGGACTTGCAAAAGGGACCCACGTAAGCTACCTACTCAACTGCATCTTGCTTTCTGTGGCCCATCCAAAATACTTGGTGTGCATTTCATGCTGAAGGATGGCTACAATTTTATTGAATGAAGTAAATCACACAGATTCATCCCTAGAACAATTACTCATTTTTCTAGTTATGACCTTTCTTCTTATGGTTTAGCTGACAGAGGAATAGAAACACTACACAGTAATTTTCTTTAGAGCTCTAATTTGTAGCAAATGTATTGCTATTAAATAGACAATTATTGGATTTCTGCTATGCTCACTAAGGCCTCAATCCTACAGGTACTCAGCATTTTGATGCTGGTACACCCTATCATGTATACCTGCAAATTCAGCTTGACCATCACCATGTTTACAGATTCAGTAATTGCTTTAATACTTTGATAACTTGATGCTAGAAAGGCAATATTTAGGTATGCAGGACTTCAAAAACCCTCACAAGACAGGGAGGCAGTTTCACCTAAAAGCTCCATCTTTAAATTTGTAAAGTTACTTGCTGTCTTTCTGCTTACTTGTTTAGTTTCAAAGCAGCCAAAGAGTTTTAGTGTATTATCTATCTCCCATCACACAACAGATTACATAAAGTTTTTGCAAGCACAAAAGACAGGTGAATTTATGCATTTATATGCTTTTAGCTATCAATATCCTTCCTGGATTTTTGGCTTTGCCTAAGATCTATGTTGTGATTTGATCTATCCTAATATTCTGTTCAATACTTCCCCACAACAGAATAGAATGCTTCATGTGTCCTTTTAGCATGAAGTATTTTACAGGAGTCCACATAGTATTCATTATTACAGACAAATTACATTTGCCAGGATAAAGCAATACACACTGGCTAAATTTAAGCCAAGAGAAAAATATCGGGGAGGGGAACAATCTAATTAAACTGTTAGTTAAAAATAAGCATATAAAAAGTTGATACAGAAGGAAAAAGACAGTAGTGTATGAAATCAAGCTTAGAAACAGTAAGACAGTCCTGAGAAAAGGACAACAATCGAAGTAAAACAAGAATTAAAGTTCCATGAAATCGCCATATACAGGAAACTCTACTGGACCTTGAAGTTTCAACTGTACTGAGCAGATACTGAACATATCTTTAAGTATTTTCCATTACAAGGCAGCCTCCTAATTTATTTTCTGTTTTACACACATGGCTTCTTCTCTGGGTTATACATACACTTTGCTGTATTTCAGTTTGAAAGGATATGTGTAATAATAGGTACTCTTTTAATTCTCCAAAAGTTATTTAGATAAACATGTATGGATATTTACTTCATAAAAATAAAAAATAAAAATCACTTTTTAGAAGCAAAATCCAACTAATTCTCTAAATGCAAAGTAAATCCCCAAACCACTATTGCTTGCCATTATGCAGTGTCCATTAGATACCAACCTTTATGTTTTGACAAATAAAATAGTAATTATTGATTAGCCAGCACATAACAGAGAATTTTGTGTATTTTTTCTTTAACTAGTTACTGTATTTTTCAGTCTGTACCCATGGGTCTTGCCATATAAGAAGAGCTGTAAATAGTAAAATGAAATAATTTTAACACAGCTGTATGAAAATAGAATAAAAACTCTGGTAAATAATGAAATATAAATCATGCACTGAAGTGCTACTGTATTTCATTATATCACAAATTCCATTTAATGCACAAAATAGACACTAAAAGGGCATAATTGTATGTTTAAGACCATTTAACCTTGACATACTATGTAGATATTCTTAGCCTCTCAGTGAAGAGCACTAGAGTAGCAACAACTGCATTTCACCCCACTCTTATATACTACAGGCAAAGCTTCCTATTATACATTTCTGACAAATGTGTATTTTGTTACCCTGCCAGCATAAGAGATGTTTATTCTGATGTGACCAAGAAATAACAGTGGGCAGAAACAATTACATGGCTTTTAGTCTCAGTCTATTTTTACAGCTCTAGCTGTAAAAAGATCAACTTCATTGCACCTACAGCCAAGGTGACTAAAATGACTCAGCTTGCAGTGTCACGGACAAAGCTGAGCAGCCTCAGCAAAACTTAAAAGTCTGCTAATAACCAGACAGCAAGAAAATAGTGTGCATGAGAAAGTCTAATCCACATGTAAGACTGAAAAATTGCTGGGAGGCTTAGTGCAGACCTTATTATGTCACAAGACAGATGTCATCTTAGCAACATCTTCACAAGCCCTGCAATATCATATTATAGCAAGCCTCTCATTTCCGGAAGCAGAGCCAAGCACTTGGATGTTCACAGGTGAGAGAACACACTCAGGAGTTCTGTCCTGTCCCTTCATATGCAAACTCTCCAAACAAGGGGTTGATTCCTTGTCTCTTTTCCGTGCCACAGTTTAACCAGACCACATCAATTGTTTGCAACTCCTCATGCAACTAAAGCCAACCAACCAGATGACTGATGCAACACCACCTTTAACAAGGCTCTTGTTAACACAGCTGCATATTTTTCAGTTAAATTCGGGAAATATACTGCAAAAACACTTAAATACACCGCTTTGTTCTCTAAATATACAAATTTTGTTCACCCATTTCATATAATCACAGTTCATTTTGGAGAATTCTTCTGTTTCAGAATAATGTAACGTGGCTGAAAAATGCAGGACCTTTAAGTAAGGTTGTCTTAGAGAAGTTAGTAAAGGATAATCAGAGGTTATTTTGTTATAATGTGTATTTTCCAAATTGTATTATTTCCCCAAACAGTACACAAAGCTGCACACATGACAGTGTTCATTACCAGAACTTTGTCCTGTGATGATCAGTGTCAGTGCCAGTTCTAGATTTGAGACCCTTAATTGAAGGAACACAAGGAAGAGAAAGATTACAGAGACCACCTTTAAAATGCAGATTCAAACAATAATTTATCTTTCACAATTTCAAGTTCTTTTCCTACTCTTAGTAACTAGCAATTAGCAGATGGAGGCTTTATGGAAACTGCTTATTTCTGTCCTTAAAGGGTCATCTAATTTGCTCTCTTTAGAAAACTGATGGAAAAGCAGAAATCAGGCCCAACATGCTGCATGCATTTAGCATTCTTAATCACCTGCAAAACTGAAAGTTATTATAGCAAAGGAAGGCACAGTTCTATTCCACAGTAGTGAAAATCAAGGTCTCTTTCAAAAGTCTGGTGAAGATCTCAAGATACAATTTAGCCTTTAAATTGGGTAACTTGAAACTGTCCTTGCTATGACAAGAATAAAATAAGAATAAAAGCAGTAGTAACTAGCTGCAATAGAGAATATTTCTTTTTGTTTTCTAAGACATTAAGTAATCAAGTAAGGACCATAAACCATGACAACCAGGGCTGTGTATATGCAACTTCCTTACATAATGTGAAGTCACTGCCATAGAAACCAAATTACAACATTAGCTGTCTGTGCTACACCGGTCTTAAACACAGGGTGGTCAAACATCTCTCAGGTTCAAGTTTGTACACTGCACAATGGATATCCACATTCATTAGCCACTTACTGCTTTCTGAAATTTGTGATTTACTCCTAAAGTAAGTACTTAGGATTTCAGTAAGTTACAACTTAAATGACACAGGATGCTTATAGCTTCATATTCCCTCAAATCTCTACCATTCCTCAAAAGTCAGACATTTGTCACTTTATATATGCGATATGAACTTGTTATTTCAAGCAATTAAAAATCTATACTCATTTTGGAATAGACACATTTGCATTTACATACATAATGTAAATTGAGTCTACTTACTGAAGTTGTTTATTTCAGACCTTGATGGGAAAAGGGTTGATTTTTTTTTCCTCCTAACTTAAATTTAGAACCGCTTGACAGTTTACAGTGTGCATTGCTCAGCTGATAAGATGTATGTTTCTACAGAAAGTCTCTTTCTTCAAAAGTGACTTGTAATATCGAGTAAATTTAGCCAAGTTTTATAAATTGCTCTTCACATTATTTACTGTAACAGCTGAACAGTAAATAGAAGTTGTAAGCTAAAAGGAAACAAACCAACTTTTATGGAGATGACAGAAGTGTTTACATGTTTATTTTGCCACTACAGAGGTAACAACAAACAGACTGTGGATAAATCAAGGGTGGAAATGGACCCCAATTTCCAGGATTATGGGCAGTTACTCCAACCACTGTGCAGTGAAGAATGTTACCCCTGCTGCTGCTACCTCTTCAGAGCAGATTTCATGAAGAAAGCCCAATCCATAGAAACCTGCTGAATACAAGCCTTGGAAGAGATTCAACACACCAACACTTCAATACCTAGTTCTTGTATGCAGAGCTAAATAGGAAACATCTATGTAAAATAATCATCAGTATCTCTGCACTCCAGGGATGTTCAGGGTTAGGGAGCAACTGGAGACCTGCAGACTGCACTTCTGAACTCAAGACACAAAAAGGCTGGAACTATGATGGGTTCAGGAGCAGGTACAGGCTGGTAGCTCACCAGGATAAGTGGCAGGCATGCTTGTTGCAAGTTAGAATGCAAGAATCCATTCACAGAATAGGCTGAGAGAAACTGAATGAATACTTGAACATATAGCACAGCTTCACATAATTGTCTGAAGAACCAAAACAGAATTTAGGAGTAAAAATTCCCTTGACAGGTGAAACACTGCAGAAAATGAGACTTCTACTAAAAATACTGATAAAACATTATATACAACAGTACAAAAGATAAAAGCTGTTATCATACCACTGAATCATTCGAATGGTGCTTGTTGATATACTTGTGCTTCAAAAAGAGAGTAAGAGAAGTATTTCCACTCCTATGTAAGCTAAAAATCTTTAAAAGTTGCATCCCTTGCATAAAAAGTCAGTATCAAGAAGGTAGAGAAAAATTGTGTTCAAAGACATCGGCATTTCTATGTACCACAAGTATTTTTACACTGTCATGTGCAAAGACTACTGGCAAATCTGGAATATGCTCAAACTGGACCAGTAAAATTTCAAGCGTAAGAGTAAAGAACAATGATTACTTTTTCATAGATACTCAATTTTTAGCTGATTTAACTAGTCTTTCATTCTTTAAATTTTAATTTAAAAAAGCTTTGATAAACTTGTATACTGACCTCTCTAGTTCTCAGAGATGCTACCATCTGTCAACTCAACTTTTTTTGTCTTTGTAAAATGGGATTTATTTTTCTCTTGCTGAAGGCTGAGGAAGAAAACATCCACAATCAAGGCTAACATGTTTAAAATTAACCTGCAGAATGAGAGTTTTTGTTTTAAAGCACTAAAAATCCCATCAATATTACTATTAGTATACATAGCAGGCAAGAAAATGAAGATAAATCTTTTCCTTTCCCTGTCCCTCCAAAAAAGAGAATAAACAGCAAATGGCATTTTGCAAATTATTTCCCTAATTAGCTTATCTGTCTGGTGAAACAGTCTGTTCTAAGTTATTTCACTTGACCAAGACACAATCATTGGTAACTAAGTCTTATCTTCAGAAGTTATTCCTATTTTCATTCAGTCTGGCAACTAGTACTGATACTCTGGAAGCCCCAACATAAGGGGCTTATGGACCTGCTGCAGTGAGTCCAGAGAAGGCCATGGAGATTATCAGAGGGCTGGAGCACCTCTCCTGTTGAAGACAGGCTGAGAGAGTTCGGGTAGTTTAGCCTGGAAAAGAGAAGGTTCTGGGGAGACAAGAGAGCTGGGAGAAGGACTTTTCACATGGGCATGGAGTGACAGGACAAAGGCTGATGGCTTTAAACCGAGAGAGGGCAAGTTTACATTGGATACTAGGAAGAAATTCTTCCCGGTCAAGGTGGTGAGGCACAGGTCGCCCAGAGAAGTTACGGACGCCCCGTTCACTGTCATCAAGGCCAGGTTGAATGAGCCTCTGAGCAACCTGGTCTAGAGGGAGGTTCCCTGCCCACAGCAGTGGGTTGGGAATACATGGTCTTTAAGGTTTCTTCCAACTCAAACCATTCTATGATTTCATGATTTCTGCCTGAAGTCAATAGCATGGGTCTTGCTGATTGTGTAAAACCACTAAAATACAAACAAGTTGTTAATTTCTCTTTTTTAATAACTAATAACTAATGTATCTCAAAAGGCTATTTTTCAACAGAAAACACCCTTACTGAACACCCTTACTGAACACATGCCACTGCCTTTATTCCAAAAGAGCCTGTTTTACTCCAAATCATCAGTTCTGCATCTAAAAATACATTCTATCTTGTTTGGTATCTGTTGTTTAACCACAAAAAGTTACTGAATCTGTATTAAAAAACCTAAACCAACATTTTCTGCGTGAATTCCAATACTACTACTCCAAAAATAATTAGCCAGGATAAACCCCAACATTAATTAGTTAAACATAAAAGGAAGTTTTTTCTTTATAAAATATATTCTCAAAATCACTGGACATACCAAAGTCTATACAGCTCATACAGCTACTGTACATGTTCCACTGCAATGACTTTGTTCTTTTTCTGGTATATAAAGATAATTTACCCCGGTATCTTAAAAATTCTTCATGTTTTTGGATGGACTATCTATTCCTACACATTTTAGCTATATAATGCATAATTTGTACTTTATTTACAGAAAATTAACATTGAATACAGCTTTACACATGAATGCAAAACTTGGGCATCTGGTTTATAACTCGATAGTACATCCCTGATGTCAGGGGATGTAGAGTAGATCCCCTGACCAGATCTGTGTTGCCAAATTAGTCAACCAGGGGCTGGAAATAATTAATCTGAGTACTAGTTTGAAAAATAAATGAAATTAAGGTTCCTGGCTGTGGAGATGTATTCATCATAAAGAAACCTTGCTCCACAACAGCAGCTTGAAATACTATGAAAACAGTTCTCCCATGAACACAGCAACATGACTATATCCCTATACTTAAATTACAGTTTCGCTGATAGGGCAGTCACTGAAGCCTATCTTGACAGCTTCTTCTCTGTAGTTTCACTTGGATAAATTATTCTTTGCTTCACCCAGCACTTTACTGGTGAATGCATGAAAACTTCTGCATAAAGTAATTCAGAACAGAACATAAATTATACTTCATAAATATTAGCTTGCTCAGATTTACTGGGAAGTTATCAGGATCACAGATTCTCACCGTTCACTGCAGCCCCATCACATCAAAGCTTCACTTCCAAATACAAGGCTCCAATGCTTGCAACGTAACATTCTCAATTTTAAGCACTAAAAGTAGTTTCTTGTCAGTACAGTAATTAGATTGAGGGGGAAAAAGAAAGAACCAAAGGATAGCATACTGCATGAAAACTGAACTCCCATTTCATTAAGAATAAACTTTACTATTTGCATACAATTTGCCACAGAACAGAAATTCTTTGTTATTCTTAAGACTGTGAATTTCTAAAAGTGTTCTACTATAAATTCCTTCTATTTGCCCCTTCTAAAAAGTATAAAAAGTTAATTTCTGATAATTTTTCAAATTTGACTGTTTTTTCAGCAGCATGAGATACACAGCACAGCAAGGCAAAGGCAGAAAAGTGTGGCCACTAACACCAGTACACTAGAGAAGACAGCAAGACAAAAATACACCTGGTACTCACATCAATTCCTTCTGTTTTGCTTCAAAAAACATTTGAAACCAAGAACTAGAGTGTACAATTCTCCTAAAAATACACTAGTAATGATGATGAATTTCAGTCAAAGGAGTTTCTCTTACACAGAAGGTGAAGGTAAGTGAGCCAGGCAGAGCTGATATTAACTGAACTTGTTAACTCAAGAGACAGGTCCTGCAGAGAGCAGGTTTTCTGTCAGTTTTTGGCTTTCTAACAGTTTTCTGTCAAATTAGCTGATAAAAGTCAGCTCATCCAATGGCCAGCCATGCAGCAGAGTGCAGCACAGGAGAAGGGGTAGCTCTGCACCAATGCAAGCCAAACAGAATGGGAGGCACACCTTATACTGGAAGCAGCTAAGTATCACACTTTTAGCTTTCTGCCTCAAGCTTGTTCCGTAATGTATCTAAGTATAAATGGTCTGAAGGGTTGCAATTCAACAACAAAACGGGAAATTTTCAAAATAAGCAGAGAAATGCTTCTCATTTCTGAGAACGTGGCTACAGTCTGATTTTGAGCATACTGAAACTCCAAAATACTGCCAGGTATGCTTAATTATTCAATACTGTATATGGTCTGCAAGTTATCTTACAGCCTTGGGGTTTTTTAGTACCAGTCAGTCAAATCTTATATTCAGTACTTTTTTCAGTGCAAAAGGTTACTGTATATAGCCATTGGGCACAGGTTCACATTAGTCATTCAGTTTGAGAATGAAGTGTTATATACACTCAAGAACATCCAAATTAGCTCCACACAGGCCAGACAGGGTCGTCGGGGCTACCTGGCTAGCTGGCTCAAGCACCCTGTGAACATGGCTGAAGCTTTGAGACACTAAGCAACTTTTGAAACTCCAGCAACACTACATTTAAGTAAAAAGCCCTTGCAAATGCTTGATGCAAAAAGAAAATAAAAGGATTTGGGTTCAATCCAACAGACACCAAGTGGGTATGAAGGCAGTGTATCACCATCTCAAGAAAGCAGAGTGTATGTACAACAAAGCCTCTGTTTCCGTCTGTAATCAAAAACATGTGACTAGGTGGTGAATATGTAGTTTCACCATATTGACAGAAGATATCCAGGTCCGAGTAGATGCAAGCCTGTATCTAACTACTAAAGCAGCAGAAGTTATCTGCAAATTCCAGGGCAGGAGCAAGCTGGATTTGGACTACAAAGTGCCAGTTGAGAAGCATGGAGCTACAGTAACCACAATATTCTTGTTAGCCATGTCTTTTACAAGGGACATCTTGCCACCATTCTCTTTGTGTTGCTGTGATGACAGACTGCAATACTAAGCAACTGTAATGGTAACTACAATATTATTTGTGTATTACAGTACTTTTCTAAAGGCCAATGCTCAACTGTGCTAAATATACAAAATCCCAATGTTACAACCTGAATTTGCCCATTCTTCATCCCCAGAAGAATGAATTTACTCTGCAAATATTTCCACGCATTTGCAAAATACCCAATTACAATAATATGAACCTCTCATAAGGGTCTACGTCTTCCAGCATTACTGTAGCCTACACAGCACTTCACATTTAGTCGAGATGCCAAGCAGTTAAAATAGAACCTGCCCTCCTCTGAAAGAATCAACTAATCTGAAAAACTCCAACTAAATTTTATCACCTAGGAAAGAGGCAATTTCTGTTTATTTAATGATCCAATTTCTGTTGATGCTGGTAGAGCAAAAGGAAGAGTACTACCATAGAAGCACACTGTCCTTTCTCATCTGTAGTTATCAACTTTTAAATAATGATGGAGCTCACGGTATCACACCACTGCTCTAGACAGAACTCTGATCTAAAGTAGCATGTCCATTTGATTTAGGAAATGAACTTTATGTCCAACAACAGTCTTCTCACTTTCCTCTGATTGGAACAAACTTTAATTAAGTATGAAAAAAAACATGAGAAATGACAAGCAACAGAACTTCTCATTATCTAACTCACTCAGCTTTTTGAAAAGCCCTGGGAACATATCATCATTGCCCAATATTCCTCTTGCATCATTATAACTACAGCTTTAAACACAAAAGGAAATGAGAGATCTAAATTAACTAGGCTCTTTTCAAGTATGCAAACTTTCAAGTGACATCACAAAGGGCAGATTAATCCCTCAACTAGCTGAAACAGTTGTTTTCATAAAGCAAGCTTTCCTATTATCTTTATTAAGCATATAACTTTAAATAAAGACTTGCCCTAAATATTTCAGTTGTTTGTTGAAAGAAAATGTAAATTATCTTCCTTTATATACTCGTTCTAATATTATTCATAAGAGATCCAAAAAGCCACATTTGTGGCAAACTCTTTGGCCAAAAAACTCCATCACATACCCCGATCAATTCTGCTTCCAATAATTTTTGCAACAATTCTGTATAAATAAAAACAGGTGTGGGGTTTTAGAAACACAATGAATGCAAAGGTACTTTAATATGCACAGAGTGTAAGCAGGAGAATCCATTTCAATTTGTCATTTTAGTAAACTGAGTTGGATTTCAAGTGGCCAGATGCTCTGAAGGACCATGCCATTGCACTGGAGAAAGCACGACCTCCTTTTTACTAAGGAACAAGTTTTTAGACTGGTTCAGCTGTAATGTAATTTCATCCTAACTGGTGGAATAATCTTTGTCATTGTCAGTCACTATTATTGCAATATTAATAGCCCTATTCAGCCAACAGCTGAATGAGCTCACAGCACTCCACCACTATTTCAAGCTATATATACACATACCTTGCACATTACTCGCATCACAATGTAACTGATGAAATTTCTTTAAAATTTCTCTCTTTCTTAAAAATTTCTACTCCTGCATTTATACATACTCCTAGTCCACAAGTACAATCTAATCCTAGCACAAAAGTTTATCTTTCAAGTTTAAGAAAGGTTTGCAGAAGCTGATTCCTCAGTTACATAATTACATTTTTAGTGATAGATTTCCTAAACTTACATTTAAGATTTCTTTTGGGAGAAAGAGGGCTTTAAAGAAGGCTCTATTCTTTCCCCCCCACAATCTTTGTATTTAAAAAATATAGATCATACTTAGAAAACTTGTATAGTGTATCTAACCTTCATACTCATAGATAGAAAAGGAAAATTCAGACTCTTCAAGGGCATCATCTTATTGGAATCTTATAGTAAATTTTGGTATTTTTATTCTGGTAACTGACAGTACTTCAGAGATATTTTGTAGTGCATTACAAAGTGATGAAAAATATGCCACTAAAATGTTAGGACACAAGAACTGCAATTGCTCACCTAGGATAAAAATTTTAAGTATCTAGTAGCTGAGACAGCATACTGGAGAATAAGTAAGCAAAAACTAACCACTGAGATATATTTAAATGTTCTCCGAAATAGAAGATAACTGCCATCCTTAGACAGTAGTTAAGAGAACTTCATTTTTTCCTAATTTTTCTACTGTTCACATGAATCCATTCCATATTACCCAGACCTCCCCCTCTGTAAGTCCATTTCAAAAAAAATTTTACTTTCAGAAGTTTACCTCCCTAATTATTTACAAAGTCCTCCAATAAACATTATTACATTTATCATTAAGAGGTCCAAAGCATGCTTTGTTAACTATATAATTCAATTTGGACCATCTGGTCATAATGCTCCTAATTCCCCCTCCCCCATTTATCTCCAAAAACCTCCTTTTTCCCAAGTATCTTCAAAAGTATCTTCTAAAGAGCAATATCAAAACCTAATTTTTTGCTCACCCTCCAAAAATTTGACTGCTATTCCATTTTTCAAGAAATAATTCACATAAGGCATTGTACAGAATATTTAACAAATGCACTTCTTCATCTAGTTTTGAAGGCCACTGCTATCAGTTACATTCATGCTTCAGGAAATTCTTAAAATAAAGAGACATATCAGAACACAGCAGAACTCAGGAGCTCTAGTTTGACACTAATAAAACCAGAAACAACTCATCTAAAACATCTGACTCTAAATAAAAATCATTCTGTGAAGTATCACCGTAGCATCAACATAGATTTGCAAACCCAGAAATAACAGCTCCAAAATTCCTAATTATAGCACACTTGGGAAAGCACTTTCAAGCCCGGAAAACCCAGAGTACAATACCTATTCAAGTTAGAAGCCACGAAGTGTTATTCAAATGTTTAGGCAAAGAACATAATAACTAATAGCTAAAAATATTTATATTTAAAAATAATGCAAGAATTGTAGTTCAACAGTGTGCCTGTCAGGACACAAAATTAGCTGATTGTTTACCTCAAGTAAATTAGCAAAAACCTGGACAATTCTGTCAATTTAAACCATCACTACAGTCACTACTATAAAACATAACAAAACACACACAGCCGTGTACAGAGTCCTAATGGGTGCCATTAACACCCATGAAATTATCAGATACTGAGCAAACAAGAACAAGAGGCGTGTTGACTACCAGAAGCTATTTTTGAAGCACCATTTGCAATTATATGGTACCTACACCTGTTGGGAAGTGACCTGTACCTCAACCAACAGATTTAAGCACTCTGTATGACTAGAGGACAATATTCAGTGACCCCATCAGTGCTTACAGCTACTCTAAAAAGACTATAAATAACTTCTACTACACTAAGCAATAGACCTAAGAGAGACAGTAAGAGAATTACACGTAGCAGTCCACCCTGCACGCTCCACTTTGCAGCTAGTCCCATGAAGACTCATTTGCACATTGCTATTTATTTTACCTTTTACACAATCAGGAGCAACTGGGAACTCATCAGCTACTCTTGGTTCTCAGACAATAAAAGGGCAGAGATAGCTTCAACTCCCTCTGTCCTTTCTTTAAGTCTGTGTCTTCTCCTTTGATAGCTGAGTTAGTACTTCGTGCATGTGGGTTTCCACCACCTTGCAGCAGAACATGTAAGCAGCCTGAGCTCAAAATGCTATTCTTACATGGCTAAATTGAGCAAAGAAAATCACTGGTGGTTAGGTGAAAGAGAGTGTGGGGTCATGTTAAAATAAATTTAAAAAAGGCAACTTTTCCAAAAAGAAGATGGGTTCCCTCCAAAAATGCATTTACAAATATACCCATTGCATCCACATTATTATTAATTTAAGAATAATTAAAATGCATACAATTGCATCATTTCACACAAAAAGAACTTCTAAGTTTTTGAGAATGTTTGAGTATTTCCTTCAAATAGAGCTGCTCCATCCACAGCTCATCTAGGTTATATTATTTCCTGCCAATTAGTTGCCTTCCACATATGGCATTATCTTGAAACAGAAAACAGACGTACAAGATCATGGTATTTATGTTTATAGATTACTGGCTGAATTGAAAACAGACATACATACCCACTGCTGGTGCATCATATTCATCCCCAAGTAAAATTTCAGGAGCAGAATAGGCAAGAGATCCACAGCTTGTGGTGAGCTTCTTTCCAGGCTGAAATTTGTTGCTGAAGCCAAAATCAGTCAATTTCACAAGTCCTTGTTTTTCAAAGAAAACCACATTCTCTGGTTTTAAGTCTCTATGAACTACATGCAGTTTGTGGCAGTAGGATATAGCATGAACTATTTGAGCGAAGTATTTTTTTGCCAGATCCTCGTTGAGACCTTCTTCATGTTTCATGATGTAATCAAACATATCTCCGCCATCCCCTAGCTCTAAGATGAGATAAAGCTTTGTCTGGGTGTCAATCACTTCATACAGCCGCACTATGTTGGGATGCTGCACTAATTTCATGCATCTGACTTCTTGAAAGAGATGTCCAGTGGCAAGAGTGTCCAGTTTGGTCTTGTCAATGACTTTTACTGCTACTTTTTCACCTGTAAAGACATGCCGAGCAAGTTTGACCACAGCAAAATGGCCTCTGCCCAAAGTTTTATCCAAGTCATACAATCCTGCAATTTTTCCATCATATCCTCTTTTGAAGCCTGCCATTCTGTTTCAGAAGATGAAATAATATTTAAGCTCTTTGGAAACGTGGTATTTTCATATAAGAGTATCTGATGCAAATAAATAGTCCATAATCACTGCCAAGCATACCTAAAAATAAAAAGGCAAGATTATATACTTGTATAAAAGTAAGCAAAATTATTATCTTTACCCCAAGTTACATGAGTACATTACTACAGATTATTTATGAAATAATCTTCAGGAATTTTTGCAAAGGGTTTAATAAGGCCTTAACTTGCTGGCTGTGCTAACTTGCAGATTTCTGACATCACATTATCAGTATGCTTGAAGAAAGTGAGTTTCAACACTGCAATAATGAAAATTTGTCTCAAATTCAGCGGCCTTCATTGTCTTGAGTCAGAAACCCTTCAAGCAGCATTGGAAGAAATCAGCGCTTTAAGGACTGTTAAAATTGGCAAAGCTGAAATCTGTAACTTTTCCAGATAAACTACAAAACAGCTGAGCAGCACAAAATATCATCAAGAGGAACATACTTAATATATCTCTTTTTTGGCACATCCCTTCATATTGCACATGAAACAGCCCTAATATAAAGTTCTGATGGCCTGACTTGGGACTTTTACCACCTCCTTTTTTAACAGCTTTCTGTTTAGCAAAGCTCAGTGACATAAAATATTTGATTTTTTTACTCTAATTAGCTTGAGCATTATCAATCAATATTGCAATAACAGCAAGTGAACAAAGCTGTAAAGGCTGAAATTAAACATTTGGGTTGGACATACTTAGTGCTATATAAAATATCTTGTTAAATATTTTGACTAAAGTTACACAAACTGGTGATAAAAAGTTTGGAGGTAGGCTGCATATGTTCATCAGTCCTGGGAATGAGTGAGGAGAAGGGGAAGGAGAGTGGGAAAGAAGCAGAGAAGATTCAAGAGTTCAGCTTTTGTGTACTGAAGTCCTGCTTACCAGATATTTGGCATTTAAGCAAACCCAACTTATAAAATATTCATATTCAAAACCGGTTTTGAAGGTCTTACATCCCATTGTCATCTTTTTTTCCACATACAAAACCTCCCAAAACCTTTTCCTGTATTGTTAACTTAGATTGAGGTTTAAATAAAAAACTGTAGCTATCAAAAAGCTAACAATTTCTCCAAGTTTGAGTGCAAAGTAGTTAGAAATATGAAAATTAGATGGCTCATTGCCAACTCTAAAACACAGAAAACACAGCTCTTTGGAATACATTTTCAGTTTCAAAACTGAACTTCAAAAAGAAAAACTTTGAAAAGGAAGCTGGCAAACAAACAGGCCCTTACATTAGTTATTCTCAAATTGAAATGTAAACATTAGATTAAAAACACTCCCTGCTAAACAAGTTATTTCACAGACAGTAGAACTAATGAACCTGGTTTCATATGAGTTCAATTACAAGGCTGGGGGGTCCTATGAGGATTCTGTGATGTTTAACAAGCTCACCTTACTGCTTCTCTCAGCTGGAGCCATGGTATAACCTCTTCGCTATCCAGCTGTCTGCTTCCACAAAACCCATAGAATTCAGTTTGAGACCTCCACCCCTGTAAAATTTGAATGAAATACATTAACTTCCAGAACTTCATAACCTAGACAAGGAACAGGGTTAAGTACAACAAGCATTACTACAATAACAAACAATATAAACACTGAGGTTTGGGGTTTTGTGTTTCTTTAAAGATAGTCATCAAGCTTCAACAAACTTCAGTGGGTTTTGTGTTGCTGTATGCGCCCTTTCATTCTGCTACCAAGTACTACACTTCACATGCTCTTTCAAAAACCACTCCACTAGAAGAGGGTTGGCATATCTGCTTCCCAACACTTCCCATACTGCTTATCTTAAACAGTTTCCCCTACCATTCCCATGTAACACCATCCCATCCTTATTCAAAAAAGTACAAAACTGAATTAAACATGCAACATTAAACTAAATGCTCATGCCAAAGACTCTCCTACCTGCTAGAAACTATTACAGGATGCAACAGGGAACAACAGTACAATGGCAAATACAACAATAAACAATAAAACTCTCCTTATCTTTCAGAGATTCAAAAACTCCTTTACATCTGAGAGCAGTGGGTTTGTGTTTAAGATCACTTGATGGATTCCACCCCACCCCTCCCTATGGAACTGGGCAGGTGCTTTATTAAAGCATGTGAATTTTTAGCATCAAGAACATACTGCAGCAGAACTGAATTGCTTAGCTATGTGCTGTGAGAAGCACCACTTCCTCTTGTTTGTTTTTAATCTCCTGATAATTTGTGCATCTTCTCATTCACTGTCTGCTCCAAAACAAGAACTATCATACTCCATTTACCTTGCCTCAAGCAACTCACAGAATTAGTTTCCTCCCTTCCTAGCTTCAGCTCAATTTTGTTCCAATCCTAGTCTATCAATCCTTCTGCAGAGGTTATTCCACAGGCTTTAGCATTCCTCTCACCCTTCTCTACTCATTTTCTGGTTTCTTCTGTTCTACTTTCTTAGGCCAATTTGAGTGTTTTTTAACTACTACTGCGCACTGACAATGTTTTCAAGCAATGCTTTACTTTATAGTTGTATAATGTTCCATCATACTGACCTAACACCAAAATGAAGACTAATGGAAAACAGACCATGTACACACATAAGCCACCTAATCTTAGCCTGTATGAAGCAAGAGGGGATGTATCAATCAGCTCTGCCCCATATGGTTGTGCAACTCCAGAGTCCCACTCCTAAAGGGGGTGCAAGCATTTAAAAAAAAACCAACAACAACAACACCCCACACAAACATGCCTTATAGTACTGCTGCCTCCACAGCATCCTAATCTGACTCCCAACTGCTTCTAGATTAGAGAAATTAAAGGAAAACCGGAGCACAAAAATTAAAGACAACTTGTCTGAATTTAACTGCAACACTCAGTATGGAAAGATTTATCCTCATTACTTTGTTCACTTGGCACATTCTCAACCATCACCGCACAAACTCAACAAGTGATTTAACTCTAAATCACATTGTACACATAAACATCAACCTGACAACAGAATTCCAGCAAAAACCAGTTATGCTTAAGCCATGGAGAAATATATCAGAGAGTAATCACTAGGATAAGAGCTTACAGAAATGGAAGATAAACTGTGTTTATTAATGTTGCAGCCCCATTAGCTGTAAGAAAATTAATGTAGATTCATTACCAACTTAAGTTAAAGTCTCCACAATAACAGACCAACTAACACTTAACTCTGTGGTTTTAAAATAAATCCGCATAGATGAAGCTCTCACAGCTAAATACAGGGATTTCAGATGCAACACATGGTTTGAACGTACCAAAATTTAGAATTGTTCAGTAGAAGGAAGTGGATGCAAAAATGTCATAGTGTATATAGATATAAGCCTTGGTTACAATTTAAATATGCTATCTAAAGGAGCGCAGTTGCCATACATTTAAGAGCAGTTTCTTTTTATCAGTTTCTCTCAAGAGTAAGAAAGTAGACTTTGTACGGTACTTAAGGATCCAGTAAGAGCACATTTTCATAGCTTTCAAGCTGGAGCCTCTTTGAGACCCTTCATTGTTGTCTCCTTAGTTACAACAGTCAAACTTCTGGGGCTGGCTACAGATGAAACCACGCAAACCTCTAGTTTTGCCATGACCCTCAAAAACAGGATTACTTTTAATGGTGGGTCATTCCAGTGATCCAGTTTACAATGTGACCTCTTGAACATTTTCACCAAATGAACAAACTGCAGACTAAAGCAGACAACAAGCAAAATCTCCACCAGCCACATGGTAGCAGCAAACCAAATAACAGTCTGAGAAAAAGCATTTAAGAGACAGTTATATAACAGAAAATATTTACCTGTCTTTTCACTCACATTATGTTAAATCCCTGGTACGTTCATTTTTCAGCATTAGAGTTCAGTTTTTGTAGTTGGTGAGTTAAGTAACCATTAGCAGCGTTTAATCTATGTGGCTAATTATGGTTCTAAAAATGCATTTTTTCCCTAATTATACCAGAACTCAGCTACGCCCCCGATACTCATTTTATGCAATGTAGACATTTACCAGTAAATAAATTCAGAACAGATCCTTCTCTCTACAGAAGCTCATATACCTATCCCACAAAATACTGCAAGCAGGCCCTAATGGAGACCTGCAGGAGCTGTTTTGTAATATCACATGCATCCCATTAAGAAGCTTACAACAGTACTGCAATCTAACAATCTTTAAAAGATGGATGAATAGATCTGTTTAGGAAAAGGAGCATGTTTCAGAGACACTAGCTTTTCTTTAAGCAAGTCACCCTACTCAAAAAGTTTCACTAGATTATACACTGCGTGTTAAGACCAGCCCAGTTCATCTTACCCTAATGTGTGTATTAGCTTACTTCAGAAAATGAAGCTTCAAGGTCCCATTTAAACAAAACGCTGAAAAACTATCAATGCAAAGACTTCTCTGCATTATCAGTCCACCAGACATAAAAGCTGAAGTAATCTTCACTGGGACTCGTCCTTCCACAGACAGCTAACCATTTCTGTCTCCCTTCACGATAAATGGAGATTGAGTCAACACAGATAACAGTCTGTGATAAAACAAATTGCGCCCTAAAGCAGATAGCCAAATAGATCACATGAATCATTTCTTAAAAGCACACGCTTTCGTTTTCTGTAACAGGAGTTTAGAACTAATAGTTCCACGGATTACACATTATACACATACTAAAGTTTTACCCTGCTTCTTCTTTTGCTCTCTTTTGTCTCAGATAAGTAACAGCATCTATAACAATTATTTATTCACTACATAATTGTATCTTGAGAGTTAGATGTACATTGCTAGTGTTCCTAGAAACACTAAATCCAAAATTTGACATCAACAGAATATGGAGATTTATAAGCAACTTTTTTTTCACTCTGAAAAGAATTTGGACAAATCATCAGAATCTGAGAGCACACTGAAGGACATAATAACTCAGTAAACAAACTGCAAGCATAATTTTTCGTATTTTTTCCAATATTTCCTCCCAATTTTTATCTGCATCCTAATGTAAGGTATCTTTACAGGCTAATCCATGAACGTTTAGAAACAGTCTATCTTGTTACCATATGAGCCACTACTTGCACTGTTACTGTTATTGACACTTCATAATGTGTCAATCTGCTTTCCTCCAGAGGGTTTTTTAGCACCTTTCTTTTGGTATAAGGGAGCACCAACACACTAGAAGCAGGTAAAAGGCATTACAAGAGTGACATGTGAAGAATGCATACACTCAATGCATATCACATGCCCTGAAAACTTATCATTACTCAACTGCTCCAGTGTGTTTCAAACTTCTTAAGCTCCTAGTAACTTCTTAAGCTCCTATTTCTTGAATATTCGAGACTCAATATGGGAGTCAGGATCCCAGGAAAGTGCATTCTCATGTTTGCATACACAGGTGTCATGATCCAGCAGAGAGCCCTTCCTCCTCTATCCTCCTATGGCCTAAGCCTTCACAACTACCATTCAAAGGTACTTAAAGAAATCATGGCAATCTACACCTGCCCTATAGCCTAACATTTTGTACATGCAGCATTTTTGGGGGGCAGAGGAAGACACAATTCACAGAGGCAGCTGTGTTACAACTCAGCTCTTACATACGCAATGCCCTCTAAAGCTTTATTTTCCACTTTATGTGACTGCACCACAGCACACACACATATCTTCCCTTTCACTGATGACAAACCCTATAAATTCTCCTGTTCCCAGTGAATTCCACAATAAAACACTACAGAAGATTTTTTTCAAGGTGTACATTCACTTCTTCCATTTTCCTATTAGGCTTCAGTGTCCATCTCCAGCCCATACTGTGTTACTGAAATGTCAAGATATATCAGCAAACCTCTCTACTATTCAGCACTGGCTACCCCTAAAATGATGAAGAGCTATAAGCCAATGCTGTGTTACAAACATAAAAAGAAGAATTAACCTGCAAAATTTAACTGTACTCCTTAGTTTTAAACTATCTATAGAATTTTGCTCTGAAAAAATATGAGGTGTCAATTGCTGATGTTGTTTTGCCATTCTAAACATCTGGGAAATCTCTAATTAAATGTTAGTGTTTCATTATTTTAGAATATATTGCAAGCATTAGAGCTACTGATGTGTAACCTTAACTCTTCTTAGAATTGAAGTAAGAGCAAAATGCCAACAAGAATTCTTCAATTCTAAGGTCCATTATTCAGTGAACAGCCAGCAGCAGAAATATTTGGCAGGTCAATAAACTTGGTAAAACATTGCTCCTGGACCAACAAAATGTTGGAGGATGGGAAGGGTAGCACTATTATAGATTTGAGAAGAAAAAAAGTGACTAACAGCATTTTGTAACAGAAAATGATGAGAGCCTGCGTGACCTGACTTCTAAGAGCGAGACACTTTAAGGCAGATCCAATGCATGAGAAAAAGAAAATGTAAAAGATACAATGCATGATTCAGGATATCATCAATTAAAGAACACATTTATTTCTTAGATAAGGAATTCCCAAACTTCCAGACCTACTGATTGCTGTCTACCATTTATTTTCTTGAAGATTAGTGCAGTCACATCAAGCATAGACAACTAAAGCTTTCCTTTTTCACACAGCTAAGCTGTGGTGAGTGCTCTGCAGAATACTAGCCAAGAGCAAACTAAAATTTGAGAACTGTGTTGTAGAAACTCCACCTGATAGGTGGTATCTGTGTGAGAATCATCCTCAATACAAAGAACTTTAAAAAGCCACTGGATCTGAACTGATCCTTCAAGGTCTCCACATTAAAAGTCAAGATTATGTCTATTTCCTTTTTCTTTCCAAGAAGGTGAATGAGAAAAAATACAAACTAGGTTGATGTACAGATTGCAAAGCAATAGCAAGACAGTAACAGAAAGATTATAATTACAGACTAGATATCAAAGCTATTAAGAGGACAGATGCACTAGGACTGATGGAACTATGATCCACTGACAAACCCATTACTGGTAGTTACTGGCGCTGGTTCCAGTTGTGAAATATGTTAAAAGCCCAGAGTACTTTCACAACCTTGCTGATAATTCGCTGCAGCTCACAAGGTACTTTCCATTTCTAAGAGGAGGTATTACACAAGACAAATACAAGCTGCCCTATGGATTTAAGAACTCAGCAATAGCTTTACACCATTTAAAGTCCTCACACCAGCCACAGCTCCAAAAGCAATTAATCTCAAGTTGTATCTGTTTTCCTCTTATTCCCTTTCTGGAAGGCCAGCATGTGGCCTTTCATTTTTAAAGGAAAAAGAAGCAAGAGAGGCACTACCCTGTGCACATACAAGAGGCTTCAGCAATACAGCACTTGAGCTCTGAAGCTGCTCCTGAAGTATTACTGTATAGAAAAATACTAGATCTTCCTTAACAGCCACATCTCATAAATTATCTTCTGCATAATAGTATGTGATAACATCTTTTAAAAGATCTTGCTCCAAGTTTTGTGATATCTGCTAGTACTTCCAGTCTGTATCTGTAAATCAGTTATAAAACTCTGTTCAGACCCTGTGATGTCACCATATATAGAAAAATTCGTTTCAACTGAAATTCTCATGTTTTGCATGAGAATTTGCACTAACAGAATTTTTTTTTCCTCAAGTACAGAAAATTAGCATGGATATCTTAGTTACAGATACTCATACATTTAACCAATCAAGATCTAGTATTTCAGTCAACAATTGTATAAGCAACAGAGATAACTCATGGTAGCTGGACTCTCTAGCCCAAAATTATACTTTTCCAAGCTTGATAAACATCAAAGTAGATTTTTGAAGACTTTCAATATTTTAAATCCCACCATGTTTCCCTTTTTTTTCTTTTTTCTTCCCCCAAAATAACTAGGAACATGAAACTGATATAGAAGTATTTTGCATATCAGGTGTTTCATGACCGTATCACCATCCTTTAGACAGGACATATCTTTATATCTAGGAAACTTACTGCAGGAACTTTGCAGAAAGCAGATAACTCAGATTTCTCCACCAAACGAAACTCTTTTAGAGAAGCTGCTTCATCTACTACATGTTCATGAAGTCTCAGATTTGTTTCACCTTCTTCAAATAATTTACCACGTAATTTTGTCATGCCAGGCAGTGCAGCCAAGACCACTAACAGGAGCTCTAAACATTCTGCCATTAATCAATGAACACTTCAGTGTGGCATAACATTTCAATGTTAGCACTGTTTTAACACCTATATCTTTGTTGTGTAAATTCAGAACCACAAACATGACACTTTTTCTGTATCAAGGGAGGTGAAAGTACCACACACACCATCTCAAACACAAATATTCAGATGCAAATATGTGTGCATACTTTTAGCACCTACTAAAAACAATCATAATTTCTATTAAATGTCTTAATATCTTCAAGGTCAAATATCAGATAGTATCATTTGTTTAGCAATACATCTGGTAACATAAAATTCAAGTACTGAATTAAGTTGCCACTATGAGACTGGTGTTTTCCACCTAGGATACAAATTGCTTAAATCTTGATAAACAGATTGACTCCTACCACAGTTACGCAGTTTCAATACTTTATTCTCATTTATAGCATCCTAAATTAGTCAGGAACAACCAATCACCTGAAATTTGCCATGCTTTAATATGAACTAAGATTATAAAAGTCTGGGCTATCATCTCTCAAGTAAAGTCCAGTCAGTAACTAGATAGGAGACTGCTGCAGAAAACCCCACAATGATACATAAAGAAAGAAAAGAAAACAGGCTGTCAAACACAGTGCAACATTTGTGTCACAGCACTATTGTAGAAGATCGCTATAACAGAGGGATTCAGCGTTTCAGAAAGTGAACATGCTCTGTTTTATACTTTGCAAGTATAATTATTTCTCATTAAGTTCTTAACATTGGTGACTCAATCAACTTATGTGTACTAGAACTCTGCCAGGTTGAGTTATCCTAGAATTGTAAGGGAATATACGTTTTTTTCAAATCTTCTTAAGCTCTTACATAATACTGTTATGTGTATTAAAACAACAGGTACTTTGCATTATTATAGCAGCTGTAGCATTTCAGTTAAGTGCTTGAAAATAATTTGACATAGAAGATGGGCAGAACCTCACAGGCTACTAAAGTTAAGAGCTTATGCAATTTAATATTACTATAGTCATCATAAACTGCAACTCAGCCCTAGATCCCTGATCTGAACCATGTTTCATTGGTTTCTTATTTTAAGACATAATCAGAAAGCACTATTAAGTAGGAATAGAGTTCAGCAATTAAGTTTTACAGCTACAGCATTTCAGTGAAACTTTGAAAATCCAAAAAAGGAAGTGCATTATTTCACAAGAGAGACATTGTGAGGAAAACACCTAGCTGCACCAGGATACTGTGCCCTTGAAAGCAAGGCAGGCCAAGCAAGCCAAAGGTGCTACTTTGGCATTACAGTTGCCAGTGGGATAGAAGGGACAATGATACACTGAAGGTGCAGACCGCAAAAGAATTATTCAAGTGTAATTTGAAGGCAGTTAGAAGAGACCATGTTGGTCAGAACAGCGCACAAGATGACTACTGCAAGTAAAAGAATATCTGCAGTAGCATATTAGCATGCACACCCTTAGCATGCTATTTCTTTAAAATAATCAGAAAGCAGACTATTTATTACAGTGCAGCCACCCACATCACAAGGCAGTATCAGTTCTCATAGTGGGATGACTCAAGGAACAGCAGTAACCTGTAGAGTGTCCAGCACTCAAACTGTACTTTCTTGCTTCTCAGTTGTGTAAAACAAAAACATAAACCATAATACAATAAGTACACTTAAGATGCAATTCTCCCTTTTCCCTGTTTTTCATGAAAGCCTCAAGTGTGGATCATGAAGATTCTCTTAAAAGAGCCAGATGAATGTGCAGTCTTTGATGCCAACTTGCCTACCAAGCAAAGCTCCAGCACACAGGTTAGCTTCTCTTTCCAATCATTTGAAAAAACCATGTCATCATTCTACCACTTTTCTGGTCATTTAGGATATTCAGGAAAAATAAGAGACAAGATTGGACTTTCTCCTCCTTAGTTTTTATTATTAAGTCCTCTAATCTGGATGCTGCATGCACTAGAAGTAAAAGGGGCACGCATTAGTCTAAGCAAACATTTTGACATGTTTCACAAGGTAAAATATGATTGCACTGTTTGCCAATGATTTTTAGTTCTTATTTGTTTCAGGTTCCTTCCAAGGATCAGCAATAGTACAAAAACAATCAGGAGCCAATTTCCACTTTCTGTGATACATCTCCCAAAAAACCCCCATCATTCCTTAACCCAGTTCCTAATGGTGTGTGCCTTGAAACAAATGCTTAATTCTAACACAATAAACATTTGCTAGTAAACACTTCGATACAGATTTCACTTTTCAGAGATTCGTTAAACTGGTCCTTCCCCAGAGCCTGAAGATCTAAATATATCCATAATAAACAACTCCAAAAAAGCAGCAGATATGACTAAGTAGTGACTGCACTACAGAGGGCAGGCGTAAGCATATTTGCATGCACTTCATTCATGCTAGATGGCTGAAAATCATACAATACGCTTCAGCTGCTCCAGTAACTGTAATGGTACCACCGAGGAAACCACTGCTTTGCCCTCATCTACTCATAACAAGCTCTTGGAAGTGAGATGATCTATAAAAAACGATCTGTGAATAAGCAAAAACCCAAAGCATGTATCCCACATAAAGGTTTCTCCTTCACTGGTATACTAGCATCTCTTACCAATAAAAATATCCAACCTGAAAATGGGTCACTTTTGTCACTAACCATCCTCTGGCCAATATAAGGGGTTTAGCCCTAGTGGATGTTCTCCAACACTTAACTCAGTCTACTTACTAAAAAAAAAAAAAAAAAGAAAAAACCAAACCAAAACAAACCAAACCAACCACACATATCTGCACATCAACTATCTTTAAAAGTCATCTTCTGCTAATATAAGCACCTGGCTGCCAAAACTCACCTGACAATAAGCACAAAGACTTCTATGCAGGACCTTGCTAGTTATTCTACCAATTTCTATACTAATCTCTAGGCAGTGAATTCAACGTAGTAAGTGTACTGACAGCATCAAGGCACGTACTGACAAAGAACGAGAGATACTTCCAGCCTCTGTCAGGAGGGGCACGCTCCAGCCCTGGGCACAAGGAAACGAAGGCAAACCTGTTGGCTACGCACCGGATTCCGAGGGGCGAGATGCACCGTCATTCCCCTAAAACGCACCCGCGGCCGGACCGCGGGGCTCTCGCCTCGCTTGTTTATTTTTTTCCCCTTCCCAGCAACAGAACATACGCGGCGGAGCCGGCGCGGGCAGCAGCAGCGGGGGAGTGGCGGAGGGACGGGTGTCACTCCGGTCACAGGCGCGGGGCCGGGTGTCACCGCGGTCACACGGGGCCGTGTCGCACGGACACTCCGCCGCGCCGGGGCACGGCAGGCTCCCGGCAGCCCGCAGGAGCACCCGCATCACCGAGAGCCCGCTGTCCCTGCAGGAACACCCGCATTCCGGGACCCCCGCCGATCCCGCATGAACACCCGCATCCCGGGAGTCCGCCGTGCCCGCAGAAACAACCGCTTCTCCCCGCCCTTCCCCAAGCCCTCCCCTCCAGCCCCGCCAGCACCGACAACACCGACCTTCGGCGGCGGTCGGGAAACGTCCCCTCACTGCCTCCTCCTCCCCCTGTGCCGAGGCCGCCATTGGGCTCGGCCGGCTCCGGGAGGAACGGGAAGGCGCAGGGAGGGGGAGGAAGGAACCCACCACACCCCACCGGCCCAACCCGAGCCGAACGCGGCCCAACCCCGCTGGCAACTTACTGCCCGCAGCAGCGGCAGCGGCGGCGTCTCCTCGGGGCGCCGCGCCCCGCGCCGCCCCCTGCATGGGCAGCGCCCGCTGCGACTGCCCTCGGGAGCGGCGGCGGGGACAGGGAGCTCAGCGGGGAGGGAAGAAGGGACAGAGGAAGAGACACAGGGGGTCCAAGAGCCCAGCGGGGAAGGTCGGCGGGGCTGCGGCAGGACGCACCCCTCGCCCGCGCTGCGCTCGGACGGGACCCGGCACTGCGGCCGCTCCTGCTGCGCCTCCGAGTCGCGACTGACAACAACGGCCGCGGCTCGCGCGGGGCCGCGAGGGGCGGGGCGGGGCCAACGCACGCCCGCGCGCAGCCGCGCCTGCGCCGCGCGGCGGGGAGGGGAGGGGAGGCCGCGCGCCAACCGCAGTCACGGCGGGGGCCAATGGCGGCGGGGGGGCGGGCAGGGGTCGGGGCGCCTGAGGGGAAGGGAGGGAAGGGGAGCGGAGCGGAGGGTGGCGGGACCGCCTGGTTAGGTCCGCCGTGGGCTTTGGTTTCATGGAGGTGCTGAGCAGTTCGCGTTAGACATGGGAAAAATAAGAGCGGAGGGCAAAGCGCTGAAGATCTGAGGAGACGGTGAAGAAGCCCGCGCGTCCGCCACCTGCGTGGTGGCGAGTTGGCGGCACCCTGTCCCCCTGGACAGCTGGGCTGGAGAGCTGCTTGAAATCGTGAGCGGGCCACGCCTGTGATTCCTGGGTAGAAATAATAGCGTATAAATGAGAGTACAGCGAGCACAGAAACAATTAGATTGGAAAAGACTTCTGAGATCATCGAGTCCAACCCGTGACCGAACACCACCGTGTTAACCAGACCATGGCACTGAGTGCCACGTCCAGTCTTCCCTCAAACACCTCCAGGGACGGTGACTCCATCACCTCCCCGAGCAGGCACTGGTGCCCCTTGTGCCCTGGGCAGCTGGCCTGGGTAGGGGTGGTGTGAGGGCAGCGAGGAACGCTGCTGTTGGATTCCGCTGTGCTGGGTGGGGAGCACGATGGATGGAGGAGGTCATCTAGGAAGCAGGGGGAGTGAAAGGAAAGGATGGCACTGAAGCCAGTAGGAGAAAACAGGCCGAAGAACAAGGCTGACTTTCAGAGTTTCCCTCTACACATACACCTGGCAGAGCAGTTTCCCTGCACAAGCACCAGCTGTTCAGGTAGTGAAGGCGAGGGAAACAGCCCGAGTGATTGCGCTACAGAAGCATTCGGGCTAAGTAGGTCCTAAGAAGGGATGAGCGAAGCGGTTGCTCCGAGCATCAGAAATAATGCAAGAATTTCCTCTGAAGATCAAGGAAGGAAAATCTTTGAATAGCCAGGGAATTAAAAGACTTGAAAGCGGCACTATGAAAAGTGCCCTGTTGGTTGGTTTTGGTTTTTTTTTTTTTTTTTTTTTTTTTTTTTTTAATAGAAACAGCCACTCAAGATATATGGAGAGAAAATACAAAACCTCATTATAAAGCTAAGCCTAATTTTAAGAGAATGTTTGAGAAATGCTTTTCATTTTTTCCCATGCTTTGACAAAATTTAGATATCATTCTTTTGTAAATACCTTATGTACAGCAGAGGCTGTTGAATTGACCTGGAATTTCTTAGCTTGAAACCAATCTTTGTGAATACACTATGCCAGAAAATACAGTTCAGGAAATTACTAAAATGAAGTAATGTGATCATATGTAATAAAAAGGACATAATGATTTCAGAAAGGAAATAAAGAAAAAATATATGAAAACTTCAGGATATATTTAGTCTGATCACTGCCTTCTACAAGAATGAGAATTTCATGATTTGGTCATAATTTAGACCACTCGATGGTCTAAATTCTCCACTCCAATCAGGCTTGATTCTCTACTCTTACACCATTCAGGCATCAATAAAACACAACTGATTGCTGAATTTATGAGATGGGTTTGATGTAGGAGATTGCAACAACCAGCCCATCACCTATGTCTGACTGATTATCACTGATTTCTCAAGTCTGAGTTTGCACAAGCGTGTGATATGCACCACTTCGATTTCTGAGCCTGCTGTGACCAGGTGATGCCTCACGCTTATTGTGTTGTAAAACTTTAATCTAGATTCCCTCTCTCTAGTTAATAATAATTACATATTTCCAGTTGTTTTTCATTGGCATATTGAAGAAGGCACACCTCACAAAGACCAAATGGTGATTCAGTTCAGCGCCACTAAGTCTTACTTAGCAAAATATTTTGGCATAAAGGACTTTTTTTATATCAGCTAGAAATCACATTATCATCTATTGCACTGCCATGCAGGATATTGCACTCAGATGTACTCAACTTTTCCGTATATTTGGTTATGTGGGAGAACAGGTGGGTGGAAAAGGATGCATTTGCAGGGAAAAAAAAAAGAAAATTCTCACCTGCAACATAGCTATTTTGAGATACTGTACTTAGGGTCACTTGTGCAATACAACAGCTCTTTTACTCAATGGGATGAGTCTTTGTAGATGAGTCTGTGTGAGACCAAGAAGAGGGTCAAGAAAACATGCTGCACTTAAGTGGAGATGACAGGGACTGAAAGGAGTCTGACAGTCTGTAGTGGGATGGAATTGCCTGTTTTCAGGTAGCTTTATCTCTGTTTACACTAGATCACATACTTCTGGGGTGAGACCAATATCATTCCCCCAACAAGGTAATGTAAATCTGCTGTCACATACAGAGTCACTTACACTGGGCTTTGTCTTCAGTGGCACAGAGCCTTGTTTTGATTCTGTGAGGCTTTTTTTACAGTGAAAATGTAATGAATGTGATAGCTACATGCCTGTAAAATCACACAAGCTGCAGTGAGGTTGCTGGGGGAGGTCAGCCCTGTGCTGCTGCTTTTGGTTGGCCTCGCCTGGTTTACCCGGCAATAAAAGTGCCATGCCTGAGTCCCCACGTCAGTTATAAAACAGGACAGCTAAGACATGGTATCTGTGCCACAGCAAAACACACCTCACCTGTCAGTCATTGGCCTGAATGTATTTGTCTAGGGAAGGTGACAGCAACAGCCTCATGCATCTGTTTGAGGGATTGCTCATGGCATACATGCATCCAAAGCAGACCAGGCGACATTCCTCCTTGCTAAATCCAAGCATAATCTACTACAGGAATAAAATGGTAGATAATATTGGTTTTTACAGAATACCTACTGGCTGACATTAGAAATAACCTTTTTTTTAGATAAGATACAAAAAGTGTAAGCCATCTGTCAAAAGTCTGGAGTGTATAAACACGTGTGAAATTGTTAGTCTACAGGATTTGAGAAGGGATATGTTCTTTAAAAGATGAATCATTACACTTCACCTGTCTCAAAAATTAGGCTAATACTTAATGAAAATTATTTTGCACCTTTCCAATGAGATGTGCTTGAAATGCAAAGTAGCACAAGAAAATGTTGGGATGTTTCAAAATGCTTGAGGCTTAAATAATGACTTAGGACCAGCCTTTGTGAGTATGTCCATTCTCCCTAGTAATTCCCAAACCCACTGGTCAAATCTGAATTAAAGGGGTAGATATTTCCAGAATTACATGTTTTCATAAGTGTCATGAAACTAGGCCTATGCAGTGAACAGTAACCTTACCTGTACTCCCTGTACAGCAAAAGCTGCAGTGTGAGCTCACCCTTCATTAGTCACAGGAGAATCCGCATGGATGAGAGTGGCTTTTTCCCCTCAGGGTGGAAAAAGCTTCAGTCAAAATTCACACTTCATTAGACACTGGATAATCGGAGCATGAGGCTCAAATCCATAGGCCTCATTAGTTCTCTTTCATTATTAAATTATTAACAGTTTCCCTGACAAAGCAGAACAAAGCAGCTGCCTTTGGACAGATATAGAAGAGTACAATTTATACTGCAGCTTATGGAGGACATTCAGATCTGTACATTTCCATGACCAGGGGAGGTAACTCAGGTTTCTGGGCTGATGCAGAAACTGCTGGAAATATCCAAAGAAATCAAATCTTTTTTGAGGTCAAAGCTGTATTTAAGATTTACAAATGATCCCAAGGGCAACAAGAAGAACTTCTGCCACAACTCCAAGAGTAGAAGACTGAAAACAGGAAATGTGGTCTTGTGCCTGAATGGGGCAAATGATCTGGCAATAGAAATAGAAGAGGTTGTGGCACCCAGAGCCACTGTTGCCTCAGGTACATCATCAAGGTCTCACAATCTCAGTGCTTAGAATTCATGGAGGGGAACCAGAAAAGGGTGAGGATGAAGTCAGGGATTGCATAGGAGAATTTGACCCATAAACATTCATGGAGTCAACAGAGCTGTATCCAAGCTGTTGAGGGAGCTGTCTGGTTTCACTGCAAGACTGTGCTTTTGTCTTTGAAAGATGATAGAGACTGAAGTCTCCACAACCATTGGAGTGTTTTTCAATGACTCTTGAAAAAAAGCGTAAAGGGAAACTGTTAGCTGATCAACCTCACTGCAGTCCGTGTGGAAATCCATATCCTCTTGGAACACTTTTCTGAACACAGGAAGAGGAAGTGATCAGGATCAGCCAGTGTGCCTCACCAACCTCATTGCCTTCTTAGTAAAATGGTGGGATTTGTAGATGAGGAAGAGCAGAGGATATGATTTACTTTGATTTTTGCAATGTTTTTGGCACTGTCTACTGTCTTGTATCCAAATAAACACATTGTGGGCTAGATAGATGGA
Organism: Phylloscopus trochilus trochilus; assembly: GCA_016584745.2. Classification (NCBI taxonomy): domain Eukaryota; kingdom Metazoa; phylum Chordata; class Aves; order Passeriformes; family Phylloscopidae; genus Phylloscopus; species Phylloscopus trochilus. The sequence goes on from WQNJ02000546.1 coordinate 42,323,179, forward strand.
CAACCAGATGGGTAAAAAACTGGATGATGGGACTCAGAGGCCAGCAGTTAAAAGGCTGTATTCTCTCTGGAGGCCAGTAAGAAGTGGAGTACTGTAGGGACCTATCCTGGGACCTGACCTGTTTAATATCTGTCAGAATGCCTAGAGGAGGTGACACAGTGCCCTTTCATCAGGTTTGTGGATGACAGAAAATTAGTGGGAGAGCCAATATGGTCAAGGGTAGAGCTGCCACTCAGAGGGACTCAGGCTGAAGGAATGGTATGACAAGAACCTCATGAAATTCAACCAGGACAAACAGTATCTGGGACAGACTAACTCCATGCAGGATACGGCTCTGCAGAGAAGGGCCTGGAGTCCTGGGGGAAAGCTTTAGTAAGCCCAAGCCAGTGATGAAGTCTAACAGCACCCTGTCACAGGAGCACAGCCAGGAGAGGGGAAAAGCAATTACCATCCTCTATTTGACACTCAGACCGCATCTGGAATACTGTGCTTTTCCACCACCATATAGTTGCTCTACAGTGCTGCTGCAGGCCTTTCCAAAAGGTCTCCCCCTCCTTCTCCTAGGAAGAAAGAGGGGCACAAACACCCACCCACAGCCTGTACTACAGAGGAGGAAACACAAAGCAAGGCCACGGGTACTCTAGGGCTGTAGAGGAAGAAGGTGTGTGCTTCCCACAAAGGGTAGAGAGTAGTGTTTCCAAGGACAATTAGAGCTGCTGCCTGCTGTGAGGGAAGCACATTTTGTGTCACCTAACTTCTCATTTGGTCAAAGCTAACTAACTGCTAACTGCTTTTGGTCGAAGCAGCTAATCCCACCTGGTGACACAAATAGCAGGGACAATGATACAGGGAACCCTTGGACTGACAGGAAAACTGGGATGTGGCCCAAGCTGACTTGGCTCCAAGCTAGGCAAGGAGGACAAAAATATCAGGCTGAGATTGAGCATGCAGCCTCTCTGGGCCTGACTAGCACAGAAGCTGTGCAGAAACTTTGCCCTTCCTATGATACCTTTGTCCCACATTTCCTTCTGGTGAGCTGATGACACAGTTCAAAAGCTCCTGCTTCACTCAGAAAGGAACAGGACATTAAAAGAACATCAGGCATAGAAGAAATGATGAATGAAGTAAGACATGACATGGACTAATAATGCCTTAGTCTGAAAGGAAAGGCAGAGGCACAAAGTCTCTGGACATGCCATTAGTGTTTTAAGTGATAAACTAATTAAACATAGTAAAGTTAGGAGTGGTTCTAACTCAGGTGCCTTGCATTCTTTTTCACTTATGGTTTTGGGCTTGGCCCAAGTTATTTAGGGATTCCTAGTAACTCTTCTAGAAGAGCCAGGATAGGAAAAAGTGAGTCAGTTGTAGAAAAAAAAAATCCCTTAGTGCCAACATGTTTCTTTATAGTAGTCAGGAGCCTAACTCAGGAGTACTCTCTGTCCTTCTCTGTTCTGGGAAAGGTTGGGAGGCCTTTGTGTGAGACAAAGTGCTAGGTTTCCTTTTGCAGGTGTCACACTGGCTGGGGAAGACTTTGTCTGAACTGGAGTCCCAAAACCCCCAATCACCTTGCTAGGGTAGAATAATAAAGAAAGCAGCATTGACCTGGGAGGAAGAAGGAGAGGTATGAATGGCAGAAAGAATTCTTTTAAACTTTCTATAAAGTATGAGGCTTGAATACCCTGAATGTGATGGTAGAAAGTGTAGAAAATCAGCCATATGTGCACTGCTACAGGAAAAAAAGCACACAATTATTGCATTAAAATCAAAATTAGAACTCTGATCATGTGACAGATTACTTAACCCCAGTTGTTTGCTACTGAAGCGTAAGTGCTAATGGCTAGGATATGACCTATATTCCACCCTGCCTCTTTAATGGATGAAACAGGACCATCATGTCCTAAAAAGCAAATATTTAAAAGCTTATTGCAGTATTGTAATGGTTGCTTACTTTCAGCTATGTTCAAACACACATTACGTATGGAAGGGTCCTTAGTAGTACATACCTCTGATTTAAACTTAATTGCATGCAGAGCACTGTAGGAAATAGCAAGATGTGGAGACTTGTAGCTGAAGACCTGTACAACCATGTAATGCCATGGATTTAAAATGGCATTTAAAACATGGATTTAAAAATAAGCCATTTCTTGGAAAGAAAACTTGAGAATTGCACCTTCGAGGGCAATTGTTGTCATGGAACAGCAGTAATCATGTTTTACACAGCAAAATGTGTTTCTTTGGAATAACTGATGTTTGTCTAAATGGATAGTATTGCCGTTTTCATAAGAACAACATTTTCACTTTGAAATGAAACATTTCAAAAATTCATGTCAACAAACTGTTTGGGGTTAGGGGGTTTGGTTTGATTTTTTTTTTTTTAATTCTGATGAATGCCGTACTTAATACTTACACATCTGCTCTCAGCACTCAACAAAGGCAGTCAAAATTATCTCTGCCAGTGCAGTAAAGGCCAGTGGTTAAAGTTGTGTGGTTAAACTCATAGCCTGGAATGAAGACTGAAGGGCAGAGCAGCTTTCCAGGTTTAGCAGATAGAAGTTCTACATTGCCAAGAATTCACAGCTCCAGCCTTGGCCTGGGCTTTGCTACCAGGGCTGCAGAAATTTTATCCACCTACACCTCAACTTCACTTTGGGCCTATGCCTTAGAGCTCGGTAAGCAGTCCTTCTATTTTCCTTGTGGGTTTTTGTTCTTTTTTTTTTACCTTCACTCAGTCTTCCTTTCTCTTCGTTGTCTTCCTTTTCTCTAGGTGGTCTGAGAAGAACGCTGTGTGTTTAATTTATCAGATTTCTGATTTACAAAATTTCTGGCAAATGTTTAGAACTTCTCAATTCAGGCTGGAAATGGAGAAAAAAAAGAGGCAGTTTTCTTAAAATGGCTTTGCTTCTGACACTGAATAGGTGCACAAATTGAGGTCTCTGGGAGAGATAAGAGTCATTTTCACTGAAAAAAAAGGAAAGAAAAGGAATAGAAATGAGACTTCAGAAACTTCTGGTTTGTAAGAGCTGTCACATAATGTAGTGGTTAGAGCCACAACACAAAATAACCATGCTCATACAATGCATGATTATTTGAACAACTAGGAGATTTACTGTGTTTTAGACAATTTTCATGCTGTTAAAGGCAGCTTGGGTATGTTCGTTAACATTTTTCCCATTTTACACAAAGAAACAATATTGGAGCCACATTTTTTTAAAACTTCCAGGTTTGGCTCCCAATGAAAAGCAACCCCAAACATAATTAAATGCAGAACTTTAAATTCCATTTCCATGTTTAAACAATTACTTTCTCTTGCTCAATTGCTGGTAAATAACATTTGTTGTCCATTTACAACTAGGGTATTAAAAAAAGAAATAGGATGTCATGATTCCTAATTAGAACATTCATGTGGAAGCATTGCCAGTCTTCAAGATAAGTGCATGTATTTCTCTGGGTTCCCACAGTATCTGTCTTATAGCTGAGTTGGATTTGTTGCTGACATCTCTGAAACTGTGTCAACGTTTTCATGAAGTCCTACCCAGCCCTTTCCTGCCAACATCTGACTGAGAATTTAAGGGACCAGATTCTTTGAGGACTGAGACTGAGCAAGTTATGTCATGAAGCTGCTGTTGTTCTTGTTTTCTGTTCCAGAGGAAGACCAGGATTAGTTTTTCTTTAGCTGCACAGGAGAATGTGTACTGTTTCAACTCCCTCCACCAGTCGAAGTGCTGGAAACTTAAGGAGAAAAAAACCCCAGGGTTAATATTTTTTTCTGTCGGTTTGATCACTGCCTGTGAAGCAGAATTTGTCCCATGGCTTTATAACCACATTCATTGTAGGACTATTTTAGAAAATGATCAAGACTATTTATTTATTACTCCTGTAGTATATAAATGGGTCTGTATTACTCATAGTGAACATATGCTTTGCTGTATTTTATTCTCATGTCAATGCAACCCCATTATTATAAATCAAACGGAGGATTTGACAGACTATTTCATTCATGTCTTGCTCACTGCTCCCACTGTTCCCTGAAACACACACAATGGGCCATTTGTAAAAGGAACAAACTCCAACAGCTGATTTTACTTTGTTTAACAGCCGAGTGCATCTTGGTGTAACCCCAAAGATGTTTTAGCTTATTTGTTTTGACTAACAAACTTGTTAGCTAGCTCATGTAATACTTGTGAAATTATAGTGGGTTGTTAGAAATGTATTTAGAACAGTGACAAGTCACTGATATTCAAGCTCTTCGAAAGGCACTGTGCAATATTGTCAACAAGAACTAAATATTCTACTTGAGAAATAAGAAACATGTTCCTTATCTGTTGTTTGAATGAAGAAAAGGGTGGGGACATATCTCAAGCAATCACCCATTCAAAATGTTTCCAGATCGAATCACACCTTTCACACTGAAGAGTATAAATGACTGCAGTGAAATATATTTCATAATGGAACAAAACAAAACATATTTCATAATGGAACAAAAAGCTACCTAAATGTAAATTTTTGTGACCAGCAACACATTTTGTCATTGTATCTTTCACACTGATAAAGTATAATTGAGGCAGAGCTTGGAGAAGATTTCTTAGAGACATGATTTTCTTAACATTTGTTTTAAATTACTCATTACATTTTTTAGGTTTTTTGACTGCTTGTTCTAAAATTAGGGATCTGTTTGTTTTATCACGTCTCAAGGAAACGCAAGAATGTACATGCAATAAAAGTGTTATGATATGTGTTTGTGCACTTTGCATGCTAGCTGACTAGGCAAGCAATTATGCTAATCTAGCTGCTAAATGTATTTATTACTTGTGCTGGAGTTACAGCCACACCTGTCTGCTCTGTCTCACACCAGGGGAGGGGAGCTCGGAAACAACAGTGCTTCTTCAGTCCATGGAAAGCTTTGTAAGAATGTTCATGTGTGGCAGACCCCTTCCTCTCCAAAATCCCAATCCTCAAATATTTGATATTAAGGATATTTGATCCACAGATCATTGGGAAGGAGTCGCTGATTTTGAAATCTCTGTGACTGCTTTCCAGTCTTTGGTAGATACAAGGGCTTGTTCTAAGGGAGTCAGAGAAATGCAACTGGAAAGAAATTCAGTCATGTCATGTCTTCCATAGTAGTGTGAGAAGTTCCACTGTTCTGGCCTTGTAAAAGGGTCTTCTAGTAGTAAGAGACAAAGGATCTGCAAAGCGTTAGGAATCATCTGGCCAAGGAGGGCAAAAGTTTTTTGCTTTTTCTCTTCTCTTCACATTCCCCCTGTGGGTCACCTGTACATATGGCCTTAACTCTCTTCTGAGCAAAGCCAGTGAGGGGTTGGAGGTGCTGGGATGCAGAAAGAGAGCGAAGCTTAGGAGAGCTGCTATACCGTATTTCCCAAGAGATGCTAAATTGATATTTTATCTAGAGGTTGGAAGAGGCAAGATCAAGCATTGGGTCTGCAGACATCTTCCCTCATAAGCACCTTGGAGGTACATCGAATCCCAGTGCTGAGTTTTGCCAGGACTAGATTCCACATAAATCTGACTACTTAGTGTTGAGCACTGGCGGCTCTGGGCTCTAAGCCTTACTCACGTCTCTGGAATAATTACTCTGAAGTCTTTGGGTTCCCAGCCAATAGAAAACAGTAGGCACAAGGATTTAGGTGGAATTTAGGCCAGCAGAGTCTGGGACTAAGATCAATATTTAGATTAATTGAAGGTGTTATTCACCCTTCTCTCCCCCTCATTTTGGATAGCTAGCAATCAGCCTTTTCTTTCTTTTCAAGAACTGAATATTTATGCAACCAGGAATAAATCTATCCCGACTTCCTCTAGGCTTTCCACAATTAGTCCTTCCAACTACACTCGGAGTTGAATCACATACCTTTTAGCAGTGATGTTCAGAACACAAGTGGGTGACTGTCAGCTGGCCAAACTTGCACATGCTTTGGAATGCATCTCTGGTTTCCTAGGGAACCTCGCCTGTGTCCTCCTGTGGTGTTCAGAGGCACCCAGGAGACATTTCATTACTGCCACTGTTCATGGTTTTGTACATCCCTCAGTAATCAACACAGGAAAGGTGCGTTTGCATTTTTTTATTCTTAAATTTCTAAAGCAGTAAGATGAATTGCTGACCATACAAAGCTGTTATTCTTCTAGCTGTAAAACTCAAGAGCCTTGCCTGGAATTTTGAAGTTGAAGCTCTACCTTATTCATCTCACCTATGCTGCCAGTATGGGCTAATGACTGGCTCTGACTGGCAGACCACTGTTCATCCAAGCATCTACCTGTGGCTTTGTTCTGATTTATTTATCTCCTATTGTTCAGAACCAGTTATTTTTCAAAGACCCAAATCTATCTCACAGCCCGTATATCTAGTGTCATCCTACAACCATTAACAGCTTACCTCTTACCTTGCACAGTAGGCGAGCAGGCTGAACTTTCTCCAGGGAGTCTTTAAAGTATACAAAGTATCTTTGCTCAAGAGCCGGCTATTTATTTCTTAAAAGAAGAGCCTGTGTGTGTGTAAGCACTGGATTTTGAGGATATTGGCCAAAATCTTTTTGGTGAGCTTTTCTTTCAAAACAGAAAATACTGCATAGAGAGCAAATACTTCTGGGGAAAGCAAAGGTTTAATTAGAAGATTTTCAGTCAGTATTCATATGTGCTCCTTCATCTACCTCTAGAGACTCTGAGACCCCTGTCACAGATGTAGGCTTGATATGCACCTTATCTTCTCTTCTTTACACATACTGGTTACAGATGTCTGAATGCTACATTTTCTATGGCAGGCTGAGGATTTAATTCTTTCCCCTAGAGGAGAGATAAGAGCTAGAACATGTGTAGACAGCATTACATTTTCATTTGTAATCAGTGATGTGTAAAGTTTGTAAAAGTTTGTTGACACTCATATGAGATATTCTGTCTCCATTGGAGGGGTAGTGGACAGAGTTACATGGTCAGATACCAGTTTGTTTAAAAAGAGCTTCTCTCCTTTTACCAGTCCAGAAACATTCTCTATCACTTCTGTCTCATGTAAAGAAATACATAATCTTATCATTTTCCAGTCTTATTACTCTTTCTTATCATTCATATTTAATGTATTTCTACCTTCTGTGTTGTAGCCATTTACATTTTATTGATTCTTGGATGCAGTTTACAAGTCAGTGATTTATTATCTTTCACTTCTCTTTGTGCTGACAGGGAACATTGCTATTTTGCCAATTCTGGTGTAGTGTGAGGTAAATAGATTTGTGTCCAAACCCTGTGAAAATGTACAGTAGACATTTAAGCTGTGCTAATTGTTATTACACAGATTTTTAGAAGAGAAGAAAAGTCATGGTTAAGGGTAACATCCCATTTACATGAAACTTGTTCATGAAACTTGGTATTGAAGCATATACAATTTGTTCATTATCTGTCACTGTTTAGGAGGCTGTGCAATGTCTGGCACAAGATATGAAACATTCAGGCCAGAGCTTTTAAAATGAGGTGCCAGAAGGTGGGTATCCAACTTTATTAACTTTTGAGTTAATGATGGATTAAAGAGCCTCTAAATTTAAAAATGGAATGAAATGCCATGTGTGTATAAAAAAAAAAAATTAACAAAAACTGCTGAAAAGTGAGCCAGAATGTCTTGTGCACAGGGTAAGGTCTGGGGCAGCACTACAGTGTGCACCACTTTCCAAGAGCAGCAGCGTGAGTGAAACCAGGGGACACACACAACATAGGACAGGGACCAGGCACTGCTCAGTCCCCTGGTGATGGTGGCAGCTGGGTGGTCTGGCCTGAGAGATTTGCCACTCCTTCCACACCAGGCATTTCCAGAGTAAGGATCAGATCCCCCTGTGTATAGTGATATTTGTCCTGCCCTTTGCTCCTCTCTGCTTTGTGAATTATTTTTTGAGGGACAGAATAGGGAAAATAGGCCATGGTAGTTCAGCTGTGTTGGCAATAAACCAGTCTCTCTTCTCTGGCTCACCTGACAACAAGGCTGGTGAGGTGCTGAAAACCTCACAGATTGTTGCTGGAGGACCGAGTTCATGATGAAATTACACCTGGCAAAAATGAGTTATTTGCTTAGGAAAAATAGTCATTTCCACTCCTCATGGATCATGTGTGCCTGCAGTTTCTTGGTTTGCACACAGGGGCTCTAGCTGGGTTCCTCTTGCACATCACAAATCAGCATTTGCTAGCAAGTTTCTCATTTTTGTCTGGCTGGGATGTAGTTACAGTGTGTTTTTTACCCATACTAGACCTTGCCTATTGCAAGTCTGTTACTTGTTGTTTCACAGCTAAAATGCTGCCACTCTCCCATCTTTGGGCTACATCTACAATCAATCCAGGAGCTGTATGCAGCTGCTCTCCTACTAAACAAGGTATGTTACCAGGAGCAGCAATTTTACAAGATCATCTGCTGGTTTTGATGTGAGCAGCTTGCACAGGATTTACTGCATCCCCTTTCTGCTGTCAAAAAAGAGGATAGAGCACAGATTGCAGTTCAGGATAATGGAAGGACACTTTCTGTGAGGAGCTCTCAGTTTTGGCATTTGCTTGAGGCTGTTTGGGGGCTGTGGGGAGGGGGGTGTTAATGATCAGGACAGGCTGTGAGTCTCCTCTGTTTTTCAAGGATTTCAGAAAGGATGGGGCTAGACCTGACAGCATTCCCCAAATCTGTTGTATTTGTATTGATTTTTAAAAATATGACTGAAATACAATCCTGCAATCTCCAGCTGCTTGCCAGACACACTGCCATGGCTCTCACCAGGGTTTTACACCTGGGCCTCCCTGCACTGGGCTTACAGGAGGTTCCTCAGGTGCTCTACACAGAAGCACATCACAGCACTTGGCTGTTCCTCAGTCTCACACACTGATTGACCATAGTCTCTCTCTGTCTTTCCAGTAAAAGAATTGGGACTTTGTGTAGAAATCATGTGTCCCAGCCCCACAGCTGCCCTTCTTGTGCTGTTCAGCAGCTTAAGCAATCTCCTGCCCTGAGTCCCAGAGCTGCAAGTGCTTGAGGGTTCTCACCTCATCTTTTCAGCCACCAGGGAGAGAGGAAATAGGCAGGTTTTCTGACTATTCCTAAATAAAATGAGCATGCTTGCCTGGATGGTGTTTCCTACTGCCATGATCAGGGACAGAATATGAGTCTGGGCAAGAAATTTATTGTGTTCTTCGGTCCTATATTTGGCAGAAGAAATATACTGCTCTAGAAAAAAAAAATCCCCAAATCCTGCATAATGCCAATTAGCAACCTTGTTTAAATTTTTTCACTGCTTTGTGGTGTTCTTTGGGGTTAAGTCTAAGGTTCCCTGAGTACACAAGATCCTCCTCTCTCACTCCTCCCCTCAGAGTTCTTCTCATCCCTTTCTCAGCTGGCTCAGCAGCTAAACCAAATCACTCTACTCTTTCTTGTCATGTTTCCCTGTGCCTGTAAATCTCCCTAAGTCTCTCAAGCTTTGCTGTATTTAAGATCCCAGGTTAATACCTAATCGCTTTGTCCTGCTTCTAGTGCAAGTCTCTTCTTCCAAACATTCTCCCTGAAAAGAAACTTTGGAGAACTAGTTTTCCCAAGCCTCACTGTGGCCTCTAGCCTGAGGACCAGATCAAAGGAAAAGAAAGCTATGGATGGATGAATTGTCACTTTACCTGACCTGGAAATCTTAAAATGTATTGTCAGTGCTGAATTCATAACGAGTGGATAAAGAAGAGAAAAAAGGAGGCTTTTTGAGTTGTCCAGAACACTCACTGAGAAGGAACAAACAGAACTTACAAAAAACTTGAGTATGTATAGATTAGATCAATTATAAAAAAAAAAAAAAAAAAAAAAAAAAAAAAAAAAAAAAAAAAAAGAGTACATCCTGATGCAGTAACCTAAAGACCTTGCCCAAATCCTGCTATTGATTTCTTCCTCTGAACTGGCAGCTGTTGAAAGTCAATATTGGTCTAATTCTAGAAAGAGAAAGAGTCTTTTGGTCATTCAACAACACCCAGTTCAATCCAGTACACTGAGCTACAAACACTTTGAGTAGGTCTGTTGGTTGGGATTCTTTTGAACAGCATGAAAAATGTAGATTTTTCAGATAGATTGGGGAAAAAAAATAGAAGATTCCTTAGGGCATCTCAAGATGGGAGAAAAAAAAAACAAAAGAAGAAAATAAATTCAAGGCACTGCTTTGTTGCTGAACAATGCCACACTTCATCATGTATGTGGATAAAAGACAAGACAATTTCCCACTTCCCATTTCTGTTCTGTATTGCCAGGTTAATTGTTGTCATTGTATTCCCCACAAGAGAAGCTTCTTCAGTGGTGCCAAATAAACCAGATTAGTGTTCAGGGGCATTTGCTGGAAGTGATGCCAAATCCATTCTTGATCCTAATTATATGAAATATGCTCCAATAATTTTCCACAAGGTGAATAAAAATAATGCCAGAACTGCTGCTTTCACTGAAGCTCAGTTAGGAGGTATTCACTAATCCCAAGGCATATCATAGCTGCTTCTGTGCAATTATATTCTCCATTTTATAAACTGATGTTTACCTAGAGAAGATGAATATCCTAATTCCTGGCAGTGATACAAGAGTGATATTGGGAGAGAGAGAAAAACATAGAGAAGGCCTGGCCCATATCCCAACATTGGGCAAACTGACCTTTGGTTTCTGTCTCCACAGGCAAGCTGTTGCATCTCGGCAGTTTCAAGCGGTACACACGGGAGATGCACACTCCAACACAGTGTTCATTCCCAAATCTAAAAGAAGTCAAAAGCCACTTCATTTTGAAAATAAAATCAGATGTAAAAAATTATCCCTTGTTAGTCACGGAACATTCCCCGCAGTGCACAGTATCTTGTTCTGCAATGAACAATTCAGATTTCCATGATGACTGGTTTGCACCAGCTGGCTACAAAAGAGGTATGTGTCAAAAAACAGGCAGTCATTTCAGACAATTGCAAACTCAGACTTTTGTTCTAACTATGGGAAATTTGTGGAAAAACTGAGAGGCATTCTGGTAGCCTATAAGTACAATGAAATATGTGTTGATTGCATTTTTAAAAAAATCCTTTACAGCTAGAGTTAAAAGAGTATGGGTAAACATGTTTACTGAACCAATATAATAACAAATTATATTCATAGGCTGTAGTTGGTTTATATAGTAATATCATCTTTCAGGATTCTCAAAGCACAAAACATCTTTATTTTCTGTTTCTCAAAAAAACCCATCTTTCTCCATTTAGAGTATTTTACTTATACGTAACCTACCTGTTTTCCTTCATGCCTCTATTTTTGTGGCATGTCTGACAAAAAGCAAAGCTAATATTAGAGAAACAGATGTTATCTCATATACTTCATTTACCCTCTTGCCGTTTTTGAAGTTTCTCCTACTTCTGAAACTCTTTATTGATTGTCTGATACAGAATCATAGAATCATAGGATATCTCAAGTTGGATGGGATCTATAAGGATCATAGAGTCCACCTCCCTGTTCCTCGTAGTAGTACCTGAAACTAAACTGTAAGACTGAGAGCATCATTCAGACACTTCCCTGGCAGGCTTGGTGCCCTGGGAAGCTCGTTCCAGTGACAGGTCTCCCTCTGGGTGAAGAACCCTTTCCTAATGTTCCAGATACACCTTCATACCGCATGTTTTCCAGCCCAAGCTCTGACTAGTTTGTGGGATCATATAACTGTTGGTGTCCAACAGAGTGAAACTTGACATTTAAAGTGAACAACAAAATTTTTAAGGTGAGTTAGTGACTTCAGGGTCGGTGCATTCATAAGCTCGTGACATACTCTGTGCTGCTGTCAGAACTTCAGCTGATAGTTGCAGTGGTATCTCCATAGCTCCATCCTCCCCAGTGGGATAATAAAGTATGTTGGGATTAAGGAAGAGGAAGATGTGTGTCTTTCTTCTCAGCACATACCCTGAATTCTGATTGTACTCCCCCAGCCCTCTCACAGGGTTTGGCTAAGCAGAGGAAGCACAGTAACTCACACCTCAAACTGAAGTTCTCAAGCAGCCTATTGTTTTACTCTTGGCAAAAATTCAAAAGAGATTTCATTAGCGATTGCTGATCAGGAATAGGGACAGGAAATTGTGTATCTACTTGGAGGCTGATCCCTAAAATTTAAGATGACAGGAAAGTACTTATGCATACACTGTGGGCTTTACAGCTGTGGTGTCTCCTGATACTCTCAAATGTGAAGACTTTTTGGATTGCTGCTGCTGCTGGATGGCATAATGGGTTTTGTTCAATTGACTACATTATCTCTGAATACAAACTAGTACCCTTTCTTCCAGGAGCACTGGCAACTTGCCAGCAACTTGGCAATGTTAAAGAGGTGGTAAAAGAGGGTTTAACAGGTCTCCTGGGTGAAGTCTGAAGGAGATGCACAAGAAAGCTAAAGCATGAGGGTACCCTTTGAGCTGCCTGTTTGCCTTTCTTGCCACAAGGACTTCTGAAGCGGGACACAATTAAATGGAGGGAAGCTGCATTTCAGAGAGGGCTTGGGGTTTGGGGAGCTCTCTTGTTTGCTTTTAATGAGCTGTTTTAGGATGCTGTGTAAAAGCTAGCTGTATTGCTGAATTTCCTCAGTTTTTCTCACAAAATGCTAACTGGAACGTGGGAGATTGGGGATATTTATAATCTCTGGGCTGAGTCCGAGGAATCAATACGAGATCTTGAGGGAAATGCAGGTTTCAGGGAGGAAGCTGACAGAGAGTTTGGAGGGGAGGCTGTATGATCAACAGGCTGTACCTGACTTCTATTTGGGGGATTCTCAGTGGGAATTCACTGCTGAGACTCCTGAATTATAGTAACCCAGTGCATCTCCAGGGCAGGTATGTTCCTAGACCCTGTTTTGATATGTGGGTACAAGACATCAGCATACAGAAACAGGCCAATAGAAATGTAACCTTGGAAACAGGTCCATGGCAATTCAGCAGTAAGCTTCCACCAGGGTGGCATTTGTTGAGAAATATTCTAAATTGCATACTCTGATTAGTTGGTTAATGACAGTAAAGCCATTCCTGGAACCTGAAAAACATACATGCATAAAAAGCAGTATCAGTATCCTGCATGATGACATTGATGGAGCTGGCCAAGCAGCATGGTTGAGTGCCTCTGTGAACTGCAGAAATTTGCCTGCACTGAGGAGTTTCCTGGAGGCTATGCAGGAGTCAGGGCATGGAAATATATGCAGGCATGAGACAAAGTACTTGCAGTGAGCACATTCTCCATTGGAGCAAATGCAGGTGATTAATGGAGCTGTAAAGTGACTTGGGATGAGGAGACTCTTGTCTCTTTCTAGTGCCAGGAACAAACGTTTTCTACTGCTGAGATGGGGTGTATATGTCAATTAATTACCATTTTTTCAATTAATTGTTCCTGCGATACACCTTTCCCTAAAGAAATTATTGAGCAATACAAGCAGAACTCAAACTACATCTGTCACAGCTGAGAGGGTAACTGACTGCATTTGCAATTCCTGCTTGCCAAGTTTCTTCAGGTAATGAGCAGAAGCACAAAAAGGGTAATTCAAGATAGATATCTCTGCTCCCAGGTCTCATTGACTGACACTCAGTTTTCTTCTTATTTTGTCAGATTTGCTCAGTGTGATGCTGATGATTTTGTTAGCCAGCAGTCTCAGTGGATCTTGAAAAAACCCAAATGTTTGCATGGGCTGTGTATTTGCAGTGTGATGAGAACGAACGGAGGCTTTCTTTACAGATTCTTCAGGGATCACTGGTGGTGATTGAAACACTCCTAATGAGCAGCTCCTGCAGGCCCATTGGAGAAATGGCCTGCCAAGACAATGCCCCTTTATCATGAATTGCATCTTGGATGTTCTGTCACGAAACACAACATTGTTTCTGTAAAGACACTTTCTCCCTTATACTTTTTGAGCCACAAATGCATCCTGTGGGTCAAAATCATGCTCTCTTATGGTGTCATGTCCACATATTCTCAGCACCAGAATTCGGTAGGTTGAGGGAGGTGATTGTCCTGCTCTGGTCTGCAGTGGTGTGGCCTCACCTTGAATAATTGTGTACAAGTGTACAAGCACTGCAATATAAAAAAAGAAATAAAGCTATTACAGGGTGTCCCAAGTAGAGCTACAAAGATGATGAAGGACCTAGAGAAGACATATGAGGAGTGGATGAGGGCACTTAGTTCAGCCTGGAGAAGAGGAGACTGAGGAGAGACCTCATTGCAGTTACAATTTCCTTGTGAAGGGAAGAGTAGCAGACACTGATCTCTTCTCTGTCGTGATCAGTGGCATGAAGATGTGTCAGGGGACTTTTAGGTTGAATATTAAGAAAAAAGCTTTTCACCTAGAGGGTGGTTGGGCACTGGAACAGGCTCCTCACAGAAGTGGTCACAAGAGGTGAGCAGGTCACAGGTCAAGCCTGACAGAGCTCAAGAAGCATTTGGACAGGCACATGGTAATTTTTGGGGTGTCCTGATCAGGGCCAGCAGTTGGACTCAATGGTTTTTATGGGTCCTTTACCACTCAGGGTATTCTGTGATTCTATGATTGGCTTTCTGTATCTTATTCTATTTACCTGATCACCCATCTGAAGACTGGGAGCCAATAACTAATAGACTGAATTTCCTTGCAGGATACCTGGTAGAAATAGCATCTACTTTCTTCTAATAAGCCACAGAAGTTGTTGGAAGAAAATTAAAGCCTGAAGCACCCTTGATTTTGTTGTTGCTGTTTCAAACTATTTTTGAATCTCCACTAACCTAGGAAGAGTTCTCAGATAAATGATTGCCTAAATTAGAATTTCTGATTCACATGAAATATTGGGAAATGAGAGGAAGGGTTATATTAGCTATTTCATTAGAACTAACTCTCAGGGTCTGTATCCCAGCCTGCAGCAGAAATGTCAAGAGGAGCAGCTGCTACAGCACACAAGCCAGCAGAACATTTCCATCCCTGAATAAGGCAAAGGGGAGTGGGGGAAGCTGAGTGAATTGCGTAAGACCTGAACATTGTAGAGTAGTGATGGACTGTATGTCTGTAGAGATTTTGTTGAACCTTTTATCTGTCCATTTTTAGAGATTAAGCGTTGTTTTCTTTGTGAAACACACAGACTTTTGGTAGTGTCAACATTCCATGCTTTTGGGTTTATGTGTGGTTCTAGAGGAGCATACTGTATACCTCAGCCCTTTGTAATACAAGTTGTTATTATTAGCAGGGCTTTTCTTTTTTTACCTCTTTATCTTCACTAGATGCCAAATAAGCAAACCTCTTGCCCTATTATGCTGCTTAGTGTTACCAAACAGCACTTGCCAGCATAAAAGTAGAGCAAATTAACTGAAAGGAATGAGGATGGTCTTTCATGGGCTGTTGCTTACACTTGAGTCTTACAAATGCTCCTTGACTAGGTGGGCCATCAGCAATTTCAGTAGGATTTATCATTTCTGTCATATATTTATTTGTCTGCATGAACAGATCCAGGTCTTCGTGAGAACTATTTTGCCTAGTAATTCTTCAAATATTGCTTAACACCAACACATTGTACTCGTAAAGTGTGTGAAAGGGCTGGGCTGTTGCTATGCCTGGTTAGTTGAAGTCAGCAAGTTGGACTAGAGTCTCACTGTAAAGCTGTCATGGTAGTATGCCAGGCTCTGAAGAAAAAAAATAAAAAGAAAAACATTGGCACTTAAAAAGTCAGGCAAGCATATAGCAAACCATGATGCATATTCACTGCCAGTGCATACTTTGTTTCATCCCAGTGTCATTCCCTCAGGCTTGTAGAAATATTTGTTAATAAACAACATCCAGAGGGGGGGAAAGTGGAGCATTATGTAGCTTTGGGAATATTCACATATTTCTGTGTGACAGAGCTACAGGTTTTTTGACAAGCTAGGTTGTGGGTGCATGTCTTCTTCTGGCTGGCTTAAGAGGTCACTGTGGTTTCTTGTTACCCCCACATCCTCTGTACCCAGCTCCTCTGCATGCTCAGTTGGTTCTCTGGGCACTTCATAACTTCTTTGGGACCATTGAAATGGATCAGTCTTGTCCCTTTAGAGGGGGAGCTTGGCAGCACCATACCAGGAGATGTGAGGGAACAGTGGATGCCAGCAGGGAGGCTGTGTCAGAGCTAGAGCTGGTCATGTTATCCTTCAGCTCAGCGGCGTTAGTAAGAGGTGGCAGGGACAGTCTTGGTTCTGATCTGACCCACAGTCAGCTCCTAGAACACTGCAGCTGAGAAGCACAACATTACTAGAGAATTACAACTACCATGGGCTAAAGCTGTGCTTTTACCAGAGCTCAGGCTCATGGTGACCTGATCACAATCAGATGGCCTTACTGCTTTTTGTTTCCTATTGGGTCTTGATCAACCTCCTAGGTACACTGACTGCTGTCTATACCATCTGTATCAAATATCCTTGCAGAGCCTGCTCAAGTGTGCAAGAGCAGCACTGTGTCAGAACTTCCCATTTTACCAAGTGAGTTTGCTTAGACTAAGAACATATCACAATTCAGACCTGCTGTACTCTATCCAGCATTACACAGAGCCTGCATGCAGCCTGTGGCTATCACTCCTGTAAAGTCCTGGTGATTCGTGGTTGGGTAACTGTAGAAAGGCTTTTATTTTTTATCTAAATTGGGGGTACCTGTAATTTATCTTCTCTGAAAAATGAATTGATTACTTTAAATTCAGTAAAAATATAGAAGTGGGAGAGCCAATTGGGCTCCTTCACTTTGGTTCTACACAGTCTTTGGCAACCAGGTGATAGACATTTATGGTCCAGGAAGGTCCACAGAGCACTTACTTTTCCTATTAATTATCTGCCTTTTGCATAGATCTAATTGTTTGTTATTGCAAAATGACTACCTAAATAGATATTAAGGCTTAGAAATTACAATCATTTAGTTTGACTTCCTCATAATGCTCATCCTAATGCTCATTCCTGCAGTGGAGGAAATTAATCTTTGCTATTAATTTTGTCTATTAAAGCCGGAATTCTGATTGGTCCATTTGCAGTCCTTATTAAATAAGGACCCCTGCTGGCCCTTATTAGATAGATGAAGGACCAGAGTGGAGTTCCTTGCTACTTAAATGAAACCCATGTTTAGCAAAGCTGTTAAATCACAGCTGAAGGCAGACATCTTGATGAATAAATCAGCATTCATGAATAAATAATTGACATGAGTGCTAAAATGGGATTTTCGTTTTCATGCTGTTTCTGTTCTTGGCCAAAAATTGAGACAGTCTGTGTGAGTGGCAGTGGTGGCCCTTGTGGTAGAGACAAGTAACGTTGGGGTTCCAAAGGTGTAGTAGATACAGTTCTGGTAGGACCAACAGAAGCATCTCCGTTTGCTGGAGGCTTCAGCTCCTTCAGTTTCAATGCTTCTGATGAGTTAAGGAGCTGGAATGAGCCTTACCAGCACGTTTCCCATGGGACATCAAATAACCTGAGTCAGTGCTGCTCTGGGAGACATTTGCACTTTGATCTAGCAGTTAAAGGCTCAGTGTCCCATTAACAGTTTGTTCAAGACAGCTGCCTTTCCCTGTAATTGTGCTGGTTATTCCCACCAGTGGAACTTTCATCAGCCAGCTGCTTCCTGGGGACAACTATTTCTCACTCTGCATCACCAACCTTAAATAGGTTATGAGTCTTGCAGCATTTTGTGTACAAGGCCATGAGAAGTTTCAAGAGCAATGTTTCTGGAAAAGTTTTCATGTTTTTGTTAGCACAGTGGCTGTATCCTGCCAGAGACAGAGGAAGAATCACATCAAAGGCTCATCTTGCATAGAGCCAACTCTGGTGTTTGTTTGTCTCCTGCCTAAGTGCTATGCAGGACCCGTAAGAACCATCCCAGCGTGCCATTTTGTTTTGCTAAATTTTTTAAATACCTGTGGTTGTGGGGAAATGCCAGTTCTGAAATCTGCCACTTTAATAATACAAGTGGTTTTCAGATGCCGGGGATAAGGATGCAGCTGCTCCAAGAGCCCAAAGTGCTGGTATTCTTAAGAACTGCAGCCAGGCACTTACAATGCCCGTTGTGTCTTAAAGCCACAGCAAAGGGCAGGAACCGGTGCCACCCGGGAATCAAAGGCTGCTGTTCGTGCCCGCACAAAGTGGGCAGGCAGAGCCTCTGAAACACTCCTGGTTATCCAAAGCAAGGCTCGGATGAGACTAAAATGGTGCCAAGTTCTTGCTGTGGTGTTTTTCCCTCTCACCTCACGCAATACTTGTAATGATGAGCATCAGTGCCCGTTGCTGTGTGCAAAGGGCCAGCACGTGGCATGGCATGCAGTCATCTGCAAGGATGCAGTGCTAGCACACTTGAAGAGAGAAAAAGCAGGACGGTGTCTTATTACAGGCCATTTGGGGGTTATGTCTCCAGTTACAAGAGCTCCTCACCTAGAATAAATTGACCCAGCTTCATCTGACTCAGAGGAGCTACACTGATTTAGATATGCTGGGAGGTCTGCTTTGCGTTTCTGTAGTGTAAAGCCATTCACTCTCTAATTTCACTGGCTCATAACTTCACCAAGTTACAAAACCAGCTAACAGGTATTTGCATATTATAAAATCAACAGGTACGTCCTGGAAACTGACATTCCTGGAGTCCTGGGACACGCATTTCCTGAGCACGTAGCAGGATAATTGCGCAAGGCATGAAAAGCCACTCGCTATCATCAGACACTGTGAAAGACATTAAAAAGCTCTCACGGTAGCATGGCATGTAAAAGGAGCAGGTAAAGAGAAGTTACGTGAAGTTTATACGGAAATTTCTAAAAATCCAGCCTTCAGGTGAGATGGGAAGCTAGGAATTTGGATCCTGCCCCAGAGTGCTGAAGTTAGTAGTGACCTTGCTCGATGGCCTCCGTTGTCCTACAGCCTCTTCCTCTTCACCGCTGTTGCAGCAGCAGAATTTCCCTTCACAGCTTCTGTTTCCCCACCAAATCTTGTTTTTTCTTGCCAAGTGTCACTGTTCTATTTTGGGCATGGAGCACCTCCCCAGGATAGAACCTCTTATTGGGTAGTCACAACATGTATCTAGGACACATATATTCCTACTCTCTTAGGAGAGTAAATTATGCCCGGGATTCCCACATTGTGGATGAAGCTTCTTGCTGTAAAAAGCAGAAGATGCAGAGTAAGAGTAAATTGTTCTACCCATTTCACAATTTTGGGCAGAATGGACTGGACACGTGTGTGGGGAGAGCACTTCCTAGGTGAAGTTTAATGGGTGCCCTGGGCAAAGGAGCCCCTAATTTTGGGCTTTGTAAGCCCTTCTGTCCTTAGCTATGCAGCACCTTGAAAATTGTACAGTACAGACATAACCACCTGACAGCACTGACTAGGAAATGCTTGGGGGCTTTTTTTCCCCTTTTGCAAACAGCAGCTCCCCAAGCAAGATTTTGAGAATCCAAACAAGTCTATGGTGAGCAGAAGCAATGTGCAGAAGGCCATGCTGTGCCATAAGTATTTTTACAGCTGAGCTCAGTCTTCCCTCCAAATGCTGCCCTATGGATCTTCACATCCAAGATATGCTGTGGCAGTAGATAAGCTAAATCAAACAAAAGCCATGTGGGCAGGATGCAGGCAGGAGTGGGGCCTGGATTGCCTCTGACTTTGCTCTTTCAGCACAGAAGTACCTAAATATTGAAACTGGGGCATCAGCATAGGAAATGTGGTGGTACAGATGCTGCATGGGGAAGCCATGGGCAACTGTACGAATGTCTTGTTTTATATATCCTCAGTATTGGATTTGCTATAGATGACACTAAAATACATGTGAATGTGGGACCACTGGAATGTGTTTGGCTTGATCATGCTCTGTTGCCAAGAGATGCTGAAACTGGCTTCAGGCTTGCCAGATCCTTTCAGCTAAGAGGCCTCTGCCAGCTGTGCAAGGCTCAGCAAGGTTGGTGTGAGCCCTTTTCAACCTTGAGAAGCCAAGATTACTGGAGCACTCTTATGGTGTTTATAGTATCTACAAATGCTCCTGGTCAGCATTTTATTTTACTTTGTGACTTGGTTACCTAAGCTGGAAATGCTGTTGTTTTGGAGTTGCTTATAGGATTTCTTATTACTTACTTACAAGATTTTAAAGTTGCAATTTATCACATTTCTTTCACATTTATTCACAACTTTCACATTTATTACCCTGGTCATGTTTTCCTCTGTATGTGTGTGTCCCCCCTTCTGTATCTCTGACCTACAGATCAGACATTCTAGACTCTTGTAGACAAGATTTCAAGGGGGTTGTAAAACCTGGCAAAAGCTGAAAGAGACAAGACAGACCATATATTGACACTGATGCAGTCACACACAAAAGAAGCACTGATATTTTGCAGTGGAGTTCCAGAGGAAAATGGTGCCCATCCAAAAAGTCTTGCACTGTTGTTTCTCAGCAAGCTCTAGAAGTGAGAAAAATCTCCTTGCTTTTATTGATGAAAACACCTGCTGGTTTCTCAGTGATTGATAACAACAAATAATGAAATTGTAGAATGGCATTTATTTAACAGAAAGATAGACTAAAGTGGAATCAGAGTTCACCTCAGTCAGTTATGCAAAACTCCCTCTGACCCAGTTCAGAGGCTGAAGTGCCAGAGGAGCACAAGGTGCTGTACATGGCAGGCAAGATGCTGTGCCCAGGTAATCTCACTGCCCTGAGGATGTTTCACAAGCACACATCCACGGTTCATTTCAGAATTTACTCCCTGGGTAGGTTTTTCTTTGAAATGTTTAAAAAATATTTTTGAACATTTTTTACATATTCTAACTTTTTAACATATTCTCATCAAAACTGTGCTTTTATAGAACATTTCTAATTCTTTTTTTCCCCAAGATTTCCATTGACTGCAGCAGGCTTTGGCATGGACACTAACTGTGCAAAGCCTAGGACTATAAATATAGATTCCCAAGGACTTGACTGGAGGGAGTGACAGATGCATAGCTTGACTCCATGATCTGCCAGGGCAACATTTTCCAGAAGCAAAAAATGAGAATCATCTGTGTTAAATTTATCCACACTTGGACTTCTTTGGTACGTGCAGGAGGAAATCACTAGGGAGCAGATGACTTTTTAATCTGCCAGTAATGTAAAGTTTGTGCACTGTCTTCAAGGCAACGCTGTTTATTACATTCCTTGGGTAAATTTTACCTCTGATGCAAAATATATAAAACATCTTCACAAGGTAAAAGGGAGGATCAAAAGCATATGGTGAATAACCCTCTCTGCTTCAGCTCCTGCCTGAAGTGTTGCTGTGTGCTCTTATGACGTGGTTTAGATCCTTGGATCAGCCCAGTCATGCTGTTGATGTGCTTCCCAAGGACCTCATCTGGACCCCACCAAAAACCTCCTCTCCACCTCAATCACTTTGGAACCAGGCTGAAATGCACTGATCTCCCACTGACTCCCCACTGTCTACTGGAGACCTTCTTCCTCTTCGGACTGGAGAGGAATCTTTTGTTTGGTCTGGCTAACAACTTGAGGTCAGGGTTACATTTTTTTCTCCATTTCTGGTGACCTTTGGGGCTGGAAGCATGTTTTGGACGTGAGCTCTTGCGTAGCAGTGTGCTGTGTTTGCTCTTGCCATGGCAGGGACGGAAACCTGTGTTTAGAGGGAAGTTCTGATTAAGATCATCAAAGAGTTTCTTTTCTTCAATTCAAACAGACCTGCACAATGCAAGCTCTGTAAGCCAAAAGCATGATTCAATGCTTTAATCATTATGAGAGGTGATGGGGATGGAAAAGCATCACTCATTTTTCAAGGCATACTGGGAGGGAGATGCTCTGTACCAGCTTCCTTGGCATAGCCTTTCTGTCAGTGCCCACCCGAGCCCTTCATCAGAGATGGGATACAGGGGTAGGCGGGGCCTTGGCTTCACTCAGAACTGATGCGCTGATGCTTTTGTCAGTGGTTTTCAGCAAAGAGAACCAGAGGCAGTTTGAGCTGACTGGCTGGAGCACGGGGCTGAGTAATTCAGTCATTCACAGCACAGGTTAGCAGGAAGGCCCTGGGCGAGTCCTGCCATTGCACCTCCTCTCATTTTCCCCATCTGTCAGAGGGAATAACACTGACTCTGCCTGCCTTGCAAAGGTACCCTTGTGGGGCCTGAGTCACTCGGGAGGGGGAAAGGCTCTGCCACTGGTCCCAGCACAGCTGCCTGGTGGTTCCTGAGAGGAGGCCACAGCCATGCGATGGTAAAGAGCTTTGAAGATGCAAAGAGCCAGTGCTGGCATTAAATCACAGGGGCCGACACGCCTTCACAAAAACTGTATTTTAGAGTCTCCTGATGAGCAAGAGAAAATGAGTACCTCTCTGGAGGGTCCAAGCTCAATTCCCTCCTCCCCCATCCCCAAACCAGCTCTCTCTTCTGCACTTGTGGGAAGGAGAGGCTGGAGGCTGGAGGCGGCTGGCTGGCTGGGAGTTGTTCCAGCAGCAGGGAGCACTCATCTGGCAGCATGCTGACAGTCTGGAGCTGGAGGACTGTCCCCCAGGGACCCCTGCCAGATGGCTGGGATTAGAGTATCCCTCTGGCGGTTTTAGCCCCTGCTGGAGCAGTGGAGGGAGCTGGGACTGGAGCTGAATAGGATAAAGATGTTTTCCACTGGTTTAGCTGGGAGGGCTTCAGGACAGAAGGGAACATCACCAACTGTATTCTTGTGGCTATTAGACAGGCTGAGATAAGGAAATAGCTGCATAGGCAGAGAGAGGAGCATTGAGGCTGGGTGCTTTGTGAATACCAGCTTTCAACCCCTGTGTGCATAAATGTTAGTCTTGGATCAGTGATGACTGAGCCTGGAATATGTCACCACAAAGCCATTCCTGAAGGGACTGGAGATTCATTTACCAAACACAAGGGTGTTCTAATGAAAAGGCATGTACTGAAATAGCCCCTCCACCAGCCTCCACTCCACTGCTATGCATGGTTTGACATGAAGGGAGAAGCTGCTGTGCTGCTCCCCATCCCTTCAGTGCTGAGAACTGGCCTTGTTTTGCTGGACCTTTGTGAGAGGAGGCCAATGGTGCTCTCTGCACATCCAGACAGGCCCTCACCCTTGCCTCTCCTCTGCTTTGGCCTTGTTAAATCTGGGCTCCAGCATGGGTTCATTGCTCCCATGTTCAAAAGCCACCTCTCACAAAAGATGTCTTCTCGTACAATGCAGCCTGCAGACATTCTCTCTGTAGAGGAAGGAAAGGGCTGGTTTTGGGACTGGGGCCCTGGGCTGGCATTCAGAAATTGTTCTGCTGCAGCACTGCTCCATAGTGTCAAGCATGCTGTTTACTTGCTGAGCTTCCTCTGCCCATCTGCTTTGGCACAGGGGGTGGAGAATGAGAAATCTGCTGTTGAAACCCTGGGCCTCCCGCACTGGGTCACAGTTTCCAGATATACATGTGATGTGATGATGAGTATGGACCTGCTAGTGGAGGGAGGAAGGGCAAATAGCAGGGTTAAAGCCTTACCCCTCCTGATGCTGTATGTGTGTTTCTGAATCCCACAGCACCATCACAGCCATATGGTTTGTGCCAGCTCAGTCACAGCTATGACCACCGTGTTGGGGACTATAAAGTTTCTGGATAGATAGAGACAAAGAGATAGGCTTAAGGAAAATGTCACAGCTCTTGGAAAAATATCCTGACCTTTTATAGCCAACACTGATGTGGTGAGTGAAGAAATTGCTTCACTGGACAAATATGAGTTTAAGGGAGGGGTTTAGGAGGGCTGTGTGAAGGAACCTTACACACAGGATGGAAACAGATCTTCCAGATGCGAAAGGCACAAAGAATGACGTGGGACAATGAAGGGATGTAGTGGCTGGGTGAGGAGAGCTTGAGGTGCTGGGAAGATGGATGGGTTGAAGAGGACAACTTACTCCTCTCAGGTCATGTTCAGACCCTGCTCTAGTGCCTCATATAGTCAGGGTATCAGTCTGCCAAGGGCTTGTAGCTACTCAGAGAAAATAATGCTGCATAAATGTAGGATCATTATTCACTCAGCATGTCGACTTGTTTAAATTTTTGTGAGGAGAGCAAGTGCATTACAGTATTGCTATCCTGTGTGGAGAGTTGTTCATGTTTAATTATAGTTCATGAGAAATACAGACTCTAACAATACGTTGTCTGCTCAAACAGATATATACATCTTAGGGAAAAATATAATAGTGCCATTATACTGTTCTTACAAAGTGCTAGAACAAAGCATACATGCACGTCTCCTCGTATCCAGCAATAAAATAAGTGTAGATGACTAAACATAGGAATATATCCTACAAATATGTATAGCAGCTCACTGTGAGTCAAAGGGACTGATCTGTGCAAATCCCTCAGGTACCTCCACGTAAATAGATGCCCCCACACCCCGAGGGTGACATTCTTGGGAAAGGGAATGTCTTGTATTTCCTGATTTGCTTCCTTGTTCTTTAGAAATCACTAATCTTGCACTTGGAGATAGACAATTTAGGGATAAACTAGTGAGCCAAAGATAGGGATAAACTGTGAGCGAAAAACCCAATGTGACTCAGGGGGGCTCTTCCTGCCCACTGTGGATGTTATTCACATCACCTCACTCCTGACTGCTGAGAACTGCAGAAAATGAAGTGTTGCCATCATCCTTTGTCCTGCAGGCAGCAATTTTCTGCCTGCCTGTGGGAAATAATCCTCTTTTAATTTAATTATTCATTTTTCAATTATTTAATGCAGTACTCTGGGATAGCAGCAAGGCTTCTGGTTAGTTTTCAAATTGCTGCCACCTCAGACAGTAGAGCACTGGGATCCAGCTCTCTGGGAGAAGGGGTTTGTTGTCTTTGAGCCACTGCTTTCATTAGGAGGGATATGTTGTCTTCTTTCCCTGGCACATCCCTCGGGAAGTTTCCATGTGTTCTGCCAAACTCCTTAGGTCCCACGGAGGCTTGATCATGCCTGGCCAAAGTCAATGGCTCTGGACGAGGACAGCTGAATGGGGCACCATCAGGAGTCCCTCCGTGTTTCTTCCTGGAGGGCCCTGTGAGCACTCTCCCTGATGCCAGTGACTGTGCTGTGCTTTAATATTTTCTAGTGTAGGAAAAGCAAATTCTGGCCCTTTGTGGTGGCACTTTACACTGCTCTGTGCTGGCCCAAGGATCGCTTCCCATATTGCGTGGGCCTTCACCAAGGCTGATTTTCCACTCTGAGCTGTATCCATGTGAGTTCCTGAACGGCATCAGCTCTGATGTGGGGGGCAGGGGTCAGCTCTAAAAGATTACTGCATCAAATATAGAAGTTGTTCATACAGTATTGAGCAGGAAGAAGTTTAAAAGAAAAGAGGTCAGTTCTGCTGCCACTTGTGCAGTTTTTGATAGATGTAACTCCATTCATTTGTGTGTAGCTAATTTTGTTTTATGCCAGCACAAGTGAGAGCAGACTCAGGCCTTCTTCCTGCAGCAGCTAAAGTGAAAAACATTCCTACTTTTAAAGCTGAAAGCATTTCTACTATTTATCACATGTCACTTGGTTAGCAGTGATGGTGTAAATGACAGAAAAATTAAATAAACAATTTATGGGCACTGCCTATGACCCTATTGCTTGCCCATCATGACTGCTGCCAGGCATCACCAGGCAGCAGAACCTAGGAAGCCTTTGTGCCTGGGCAAAGACAAGGCTGGTGGTGTTCACCTCCTCTACCCTAAAACTGCTAAAAGGGTGTCTTTGTTCTTTATGGATGTCTGGTTTTGCACTGCTTCTGGATGCTTAACATCTCTAAGCTCTCTAGACCTCTGTAAAATTCTATTTCCACAGTAAATGTGACTTAAACAAGGCAGCAGGTATTCAGTGGGACAGTCTGCAGGACACGTTCTCATGGTTGGCCCTGCATCCTTGGAGTGGCGATGGACCCTTCCCAGGTGAATTTGAAGGCTTTATGGAACACAAGATGAAACTTCTTCCCCTCTATGTCCATTGGTAAGGTGTCTCACAGAGACATTTTCTTCCCTCTCACAGGAAGAAATTTCCCTCCAGCTAGGAAATTTATTCCCTGTAAAATTGAACAGGAGAATAAGATTTCCAGAGAGAGCCTGTGGCTGTAATAAAGTATTATTACCAATTTCTTTGGCTGTGCACACAGAGCTTGGCACTCAGGTAGAAAATTCTGTGTGTCCAAAACTCCACAGCTGGGTGTACACGAATGCCAGGGTGCAAAGCCTGCACTGAGCAATGACCAGAGGTTTCAGGGATGCTCATCCCCAGATGAAGATTTCCTAAGAGGTCCTGTGAGGCTCTGCCACGCAGGTTAACAAAGCAGGTCAGTGTCACAACGTTAACCCCAGACCAGGGTGCTTTGCCTGAATTTCCTATGCCAAACAGCTCACCTCCCCAGCTGCAAGGCAGAGAGAGGGACCCCTCCTGGTCCCTTTCACGGAGAGGTTGTTATGCTGATTGCATGAAGGATTACAGCGCACTCCAAGTGCTAAGGGAGCCATACGACTACCACGGGCTGGGATAAATATAAAATACCATAATTTAAAGGCCCTTGTCTTTCAGTTGCTAATGGCTTAATTAAACAATAACATTTAACAGATGTGCTTTTTCTCCTCCAGTAATTCACTCCATCTGTGTCAACATAACTAGGCCCAAATTAGTGCATCAAAATGTAGATGTTAATGTCTTATTTCAGTTTTTATGTATCAATGTACATTTACATATATATTGTTTCATCTTGGGATGAGATGATTGCCTCGTTAGAAGGAGATATTACACGCTATGGAGTTTAAAGATCCTCTCTTAGTTCATAGAGTAAGAACAAAAAAAGCAAAAATCCAAAGATAAATGCTATACAGATACTTTGAAATTAAAAGAAAATTAGGCACGTGTTATATTAGGGGGTGTTACATATCGAACTGCAGGATAACCATGGCTCTGTGCTCTATAGGATAGTGAATATTTTGTGACCCTTTGTTTCTGAAGCAGTTTCTCTCCTAACTTCACATGATGGGAAAAAGAAGCTTGCCTTGTTGCATGTGAAAGCAGATAACCATCTGAACTTCTGGAGGATGTGTTGGGGGATAACCTAGACACATCTGTGGAGACATCTGCTGTTTTATGAAATAGCTTTAATAGCATTAGAGATGACTGTAGCTCACTTGATTGTCATTACTATTTCTTTAAAACACCCTTCCCTGTGCTAAGTGCTTTCTCGAAAGTGCTTGGGTGCCTTTGCAGACCTTGCAAAACTCCTGTGCCATGGATGGATGCTATGTGTGGAAGCAGTCACACTGCTGGGGCAGCACAGATGAAGGCAAGGAGCACGGTAATCCCTGCTGGCTCTGTGCTGCCCTGCTTCCCAACGCATACCCCCTTCCCACATGCTGTGCTCTTGCTGCAGGGCAGAGCCTGTGACCTCCTGCATGGGCGTGTGGCAGGTCCCACCACCAGCTACTCCCAGCCACGCTGTCCCCTGGGAAGTCTGCAGGCTGTCCCAGAGCCAGCTGGGTGTACTGCAGGGCTGATGAGCAAGCACAGCGTGTTCCTGGCTGCTCCTGAGACTGGTCTTACAAGCCGTGCGAACTGCTCAACCTAATCCATCTGGGTGATGCCTAGGCAAGAACACTCTCGGGTCCAGATCCTTTGTTTCCTTACAGTCTGAACTGCTTCTTTTTAATACTTTTCCTATGAATTCTTATGAACTGACTGGGTTACTTGACTTGTCCCTAATTTAATTTGGATTAATTTAATTTTAATCAGTCTGTCTTCTCAGCATCCTATTAACCTTCCAATGAACCCTTCCTGTAAGGGCATTGGTGAAGGAGGCAAGTCTACATCTGTTAAAATAGTAGCCTGCTCTTTTGGGCTGCAAATCATTGGATAGCAGAAAAGGTTTTTTTGGCACAGCTCATGGTCAGAGGGGATGGTGATTGATGATCTAACCTTATTCTCACTGAAGACCCCAGCAAAACCAATGGAGCCTCTCCCCAGAGGTGCTTGGCCCAGTTCATACTGGCAGTAACTTGGAAAGCATCTAAAACTGTGTCTACCATAAGACTACAAGCCCCTGGCTTCAGAGCACCAGACTTTGGTGGTTCTGCCCTTGCCACTCTGAATGCAAGGGGACATTGCAGACCCAGAGACACAGGTAGTCTCAAGTAGATATAACGTACAAAATAAGATTAGAGTTTTATGTGCCTGTTTTTTCCTCCAGTTATACTGCCCAATTAGCCATCTTCTTAAAAATTCATTGGACTCCTAACTAAAATGAATTCCATATATATATATACACACAATATATTGTCCTCAGTGTTAACACCTGCCCAGGTAAATTTTGCTGGTAATCAACCATGAAATATTCACAACATTTTCTCAGGAAATGAGAGCTGAACTGTGCCAAGGTGGCAGCAGAACTCTCATCTGAGCCACCTCCAAATTTAATTTTTTTTCAA
The DNA here is from genome assembly GCA_016584745.2 of Phylloscopus trochilus trochilus. Lineage (NCBI taxonomy): Eukaryota > Metazoa > Chordata > Aves > Passeriformes > Phylloscopidae > Phylloscopus > Phylloscopus trochilus. The sequence goes on from WQNJ02000546.1 coordinate 42,351,549, forward strand.
ATTAAGGAGGGTAGCTAATAAGGGAGTTTAGCTAAGAGAAGTCTGGGGAAAATGTGATTGTTTTGTTTTTTTATGGACCAGTGGGCAATTTTTCACTCATCACCAGGAAGAAAGCAAAGTTTCTAACGGGGTTCTCAGCATCACGGAAGTCAACTATTGCAGCCTTTGGCACATTTTGACATGGGAAAAATCCCCAGTGACTGCATCCAAGTTTTGTCTGCTCGGGACTGACATGTTGGTCACTTCAGTTATTCAAAATCTATTTCATCTTGGTAAAAATAGGTACCTAATGAACCTGTCCATCAGCTATTAAAAGAATAGATATTTCCGAAAATCAGTGGGACTCTGCCAGTGTTCTCTGGAAAACTTGTGTGCCATTTGGCTTACATAAATTTGCATTCAGCCTTGCCAGGATTTCTCTCCTGAATAAGCAGCTGATGCATTTGCCACTAGGGCTGTTACACAGCCATGAACAAGAGGAAAAGGGCTTTGGATTGTCACAAATAGGATGGAGAGTCCTTCATGAAATAGCCCTTTTACTAGGATGCAGTTGCAATCTGAAATGGGGCATGGAGAGATGAGTGTCTGATGCTTGACAGTGCCATGGATCGATGTGCTGAGCTGTGGAGGCCTCAGCACAGGGCCCAGGATCTGAGGGGTTGTCCCCATGGGGCTCTGCATGGGGTCCTCAGCCCGAGCCATCAGCAGGACCACAGCACCAGGACACACCATGTGATGAAGAGAGCCACTGTGTGAAATCTGCCAGGCTTGTCCCATGCCCACATTACAGCCAGGGCTCAAACATCCAGCTGCAGGCACCTTGCCTGCACCACAAGGCCAGCCTTAATCTCAAAAGCAAAGTCTCCCTCTGCTCACTAAGGATAGTCAGCTCTGATCCTGCTGACAGATGAGCTCTGGTGGCATCAGCGCTGGCGCTGAGGGTGTCACAACCCTCTTGCTTCCCCATGCCAGGGTACTCCCAAGCTTCACCAGGCAGTGTTCAAAGGCAGGTCCTTAACCCACTGCCAGTAATGCTGGCAAAACATGAGGCTCATGACACCCCTCCCTGGAGTCACTCCAGACTCAGGCAGCATTTTGCCCACAAGTGGGCATTTTCAGGACAGCATCACGGGGGATGTAATGGAGGCATTGCACAAGGACAGCCACCCCATTTTGGTAGTGCCTCCTTTATATACTTGCTCCAGCTCTCCCTACCTTCGCAATTTCTCTACTGGTTTGTGTGTATAGATCTCCAACAGGTATCAACTGGCACTGCACTGCTCTTGAAAGATTAAAATTCGGTCAAGAAAATGGCAGTGGCAGAGCAACATCACAAAGACAGCCCCTTGGAAATTAGGAGCTGTTAAAAAGGACACGGGTAGTGCAGTTTTAATTGAACAGTCCCTACAATACACAGACTTTAATTACTAATGTAATTGAGTCCATGTTAATCAAAATCAATTTTTTCTATGGGATTCTTGCCATCATGGGTACATAGGATAGAAATCCTATTCGATAGCCACTACTGAGTATAGCATTTTTCCATTTTCCCATTTTCCCATCTTGTCTCTCCCTTACCTTTTGGTTCAATTTCATTCTTTTCTGCTCAAGCAATCCCAATTCTCATTCAATTCTTCATTAATCTTCCCTCCATCACTGTGTGCCTGCCACCTGCAACCTCCACAGTCACTCCTGGTGTTGGTGGCTGTGACAAGCTTTCCTGGGTCCCTTAGGGATCAGGTGTGCTTGTATCAATCTGCTCCAGACAGACTGATCTCGCTGGCTACACTTGGTCACTTGGTGACTCTTTTCCCATGCACTGATCTGCCTCATCCCAGCTCCCAGTGCGGCCTGCGCAGGTCAGAGCAGGGCCATGCGGTGCCAAGGGGAAAAACAGGCTGGAGCCTGTAGGGATGAAGGACCTCAAAGCTCATGCTCCTCTTCAAAATCGCCTTCCCCTAAAGCAAGCTTGTGTAAATTAGGAGTCAAAAAAGCGCTTGTTTGCTGTCTGTGGAGGCGTCCTTCACTCAGGCAAGAGTCATCAAACCACCCTCTGTCACTGCTCACCCCTCTGGTTCGGTGAGGCAGATACTCCACGGACACAGCTCAAAGCCACTCTTACCAGTCCAGCCAGAAAACAGTGTTAAGACAACAATTTCTCACAGGCTTATTTAAATTACAAGCAAATGACTAATCCATTATGAAGCCAAACATTCTCTTCCTCGTTGTGGCTGCACAGTCAGATCTCAGACTGAGGCCTTCCCTCCACGTGGCCGTGTGCGTGACAACACCTCGTAACTGGGATTATTTTACTCACATGCATGCCAGAGATTAATGCATGCAGTTTATACACAGCTTTTGTCTGAAAGCACACTCAGTGGTGAGTTCTCCTTCTCCAAGCAGGAATGGGTTTGGGAGGCTGTCCACTGGCTCTGCCTTTTGCAGCGTGTGGTGACTCAGGACCACCTTGATCCACCATCTGCTCCATGTCCTTGTCCCTTCATGTGGTTGCTCTGAGCATCCTGTGTTTGTTCGCAGGGTGAGAACAGGGAGCTCTGAAAAAACTGTGCCCCTGCTTTGCACCCCAGGATTCATACTGGGTCCTGGGGATATCCAGGTGGAGATCCCAGAACCAGGTAGTGACACAGAGTAGGAAAGTAGCATGAGACTTGGGGAGAGTGAAATTATTGGGGAATTCCTCTGAACTGCTGAAGTTCTTACATGCCTCTGAACCGTATTCTTAACATATGGTCTTGTTTTCCAAAGGCTTATACCTAGCCCAAATTTGAGAAGATTTTCACAGGAACAGCAGAAGGCACACCCCAAAGGTCTCTTGCACCTGCCAAATTTCACAACTCTGCTCCAAACCATGGAAAAATAGAGCTTGTAAAGGTCACTGTTATTTTTAGCCTACTTTGTAAGGAAATACAGCTATGTAATCACTTGCTTGCCCCCTTTGAATTCCCTGCTATTACACTGGAATTGGCTGCCCTCAGACAATTTTGACAGAGGAAAAAAAAGGCGCCAAGATATTAAATTCCTACAAGTTTCATGAAAATAGGAGCTGAGCATAGCAGAGATCCCAATAAAAGCAGCAAACAGAGGGAAGCAGCAGGCACTCAGCCTTTACTGGACAACAGATAAAATATCCTTCCTCTGCTTTGGCAATTTGTTCTCTTGGGGATATGGGGGGTATATTTTGGTTGCAGCATATGTTAGCACCCTGTAGCCTCTGGGGCCAGAGCTGATGGGCTCATGGGGAAGGGTCCAAAGCTCTTTGTTTCCCTTGTGAGAGGCAGCAGCTGTAAGAGCCCCTGTAGCAAATGCCTTGAGTGCAGATCTGCAGGTGGTATTAAGGTCATCTCTCATCTGGTGTCAGTGCTACCCCAGTGTAGTCATATATTTGGGTGCTTGTTGTAAATTAAGCATCTTCTGTGACCTTTGCAACTTGAGGATTCTGCTAGAATTTTAGCCAATATTTAAAAAAGGGATGCCTAATAACATAATTTATTTGCATCCCTCAGTGTAAATATGGGCTAATTAGTTTCTCAGTTTAACTTTAATGACCTCTCGTGTTTTATGTGGCATATAACATCCTGAGAGGACATAAAATATGCCACAAAATGTGAGGCTCTTAAGGCAAAGATTTATGTGTCATGTTTGAAAGGAGGATGTTTTGAGCCTGTAAGCAAGTTCTCCAGAGATCCCAGGTCATCAGCAGTCCAGAGGCCCCCAGGGATGAGCCAAGGAAGGGACAGTGTCCCTTGTCCCCAAGGGGCAGGCTGAATGCAGGCAGCCTGCTGGGAGGCCACGAGTCGAGGTGGAATAAAATTGCAGTCCTACCTCTGTAGGAAGTGCACTGCCTTAAAACTAGGATTAAAGAGAGCACGGCAACTAAGAGGAGCCTTTAACAGAGTAACAGGCAAGTCAACAAACAGGAAGAGGAACTCAGGAGGCATCCAGATGTTGAGGTGGTCAAGGCTAGCTGATGCATATGCCTGTGGGGCTCTGCCAGGATCTTCTAGAATATTAAATTGCAAAAAGGCTCTTACTGGACTAGTTCACTTCACAAGCTAGATGTGGGCACGGGTCACCTGCCTCATCAACATCTTCTGGCCCTCAGATTTATGGGTTTATGTTTGGCTCTGCTCAGCCTGAGTGTTTTTTGCTCAGGTGCAGGTGAGGCTGATCTGTGCAATCCCTTCTTTGGTATTGCTGTTATCCCCCAAGGTCACAAGCATCATCAGTGGCGGTTTTCTTCTAAGTCGTTATCTAAAATAAGAGCTGTAATGGACACAAAATACATGATCCCCAAAGTGGCCTGCACACAAGGTGATTCTTATTTACAATTTACTTTATGATGTGGACATTAAGCAGCTTGTAGTTGCTTAATTTCGTTTAATATTGACACGTTGATTTCATGCCATCCTAGTTTCTAAGCCAATGTCACGCAGTACCAAGTCCAAGGCGTTTTATCGCTTTCAGCAGAATTTATCATCGCATCAAAAGCGGCTGGTTAGTTTGACAAAGTACATTTTATATAAACCACTGTGAGCTGGCATCGTTTTCAGTGACCTCCTTTAGTTCTTAGAGCACTGTGCCAGCTGTTGCGTTATTTGGCTGGTGTATTGGCCTCACTTCGTTAGTTTGAATTTAACCCCGTCCTGCAATAAAACCCTGAAGCAGTTAATGTGAGAGTCGTGTCAGTCAATATCAAAATTACTGGGACAATTTCTGTTCTTGCAGTTTCCTTATTTTATTCCACTCCTAATCTCAAAAAAATGACAAATTTTAAAATATGCCCTGAAATTAAAATTCACTTTCAACTGAATGTTGGGTCAACTGAAAGGCTTTCAATAACACAGTGGATCTGGGATGTTTTAATAATACTAGCACACTTTGCTTAAACAAAGAAAATCATAATTTTATCAAAATCAGTACATGGGGTGTGTGCTCAATGTGGGGAAATATCAATCTGTCTAAAGGGGAAGTGGGTAAAGAGAGTGACTTGGTTTTCCTGTGTTTATGGTAAAGTGTTGACCTCACTTTATAACATTGTTTTTTACAGCCCCAGAAGAAAGAAATCCACGATTTACTTAGAGCTGCAGCAGTTTATATGTCTAAGTCTGGCAGTGGAGGCTCAGCCCCACCGCACTGCCTGCGACGGCAGCAGCAATATGTGCTCAGTGGAGGTGCTGATGTCTTAGAGCAGCGAAGAGACCTCAACAGAGCAAGGTCTGCCTTCAGATATCAGCTATTCCACGAGGAAAAATAATGCTTTGGGGATCCCTGTCTTACCCTCCTTAGCCAAAGGGTAACATGCTAATTCTGCCCCTGTGGAAGTGGACTTGGAAGATTTTTGAGGCACACCCCTGGAGCAGATGTGGTACCCCTTGCCCCGAGTCCTGATGACCTTTTGCTCAGCTCGTGGTTTGTGCCCGTGGCTGCCACGTCCTCAGCGAGCAGGAATTACCTTTTGCAATCAGATGTTATAAATGGAGCGTACCCAATCAGGCTTTTTTGTGGCTGTTGTCCTTATGATAGAGGAAAATATCCTCCTGCCATGTCTTTATTAACATTCTGTATGTAAGTAGCAAGTCTCAGTCTGCATCTTTGCTACAGCCAAAAGCAAACCCTGTTTTCTGTTTGTACTGGATAAATGAGACTTCTTAAGTAAGGGAGCCAAAATCCCTGTTTTAGCGTGGAAGATTTCCGATTACTTTTTCTTGAAAGCTGCATGTATTTCACTGAATGTCGATCATATTACCGCTCGGCCTGATAATCTGGATACTTTGTCTCCCTGACGACAGACAACATCCAGAGCAGAGTATCCCTCTGTCACCAGATGCTGCGGGAATCTCGCCGCCCCGGCGGGCAGGAGGGCTCAGCCTGCAGCGGGAGGTGAGGACCCTGTTAGCGGGGTGCCTGCGAGGGGAGGGAGGCAGTCAGCAGCCAGCCTGTCTTCATCCCTGCTGTGCTCTGCCCCAGGTAATTCTCAAAAGTCATGAACCACAACAGAATTAACTTTTCTGCTTTTCAGAAATGTAAAAGCTCAGTGTGATGGAATAATTAATGCAGCTGATTAAAGGGGAAGATTACACATTAACAGAGGAAGATAAGCACTTAATTTCCAGCCTTATTGCATTTCAAACTTGAATATATTGGTTCCAAAGGTGGCTGCAGACTTATTTGCCTTTCTCTATATGTAAGTACGTAATATACATATGTACGATTACAATCTCCTGCCCTGCTTTAATAATATACTTAATTGCTTTCTGGCCCCACCTCAAGATGCCTAAATTCATTTCACAGGGAAAAGATTATTTGCTGTTGCCCTTTAGCAAGTAAATTGCCTGCCATCCTTAATCTGGGTAATAAAAGGTACTGCATCAGCCTGCTCGCAGTTCTGCACGTTGCATCTGCTGCCACACAAAGTATTACTGACAGCTATTTTCCTTGTGCCATCCCAGCAAATGGAGTGAGGATGTAATGTAAAATGTAAACCCCACAGACCTGCTGAGAGTCGGATTCCTTGTCTTCTGTTGCTCTCGCTGTGACACTAAGTAAATTATTTGCATATGGCATTTGCATTACATATTACATCTCCTGTTCTATCTTTTTAATGCCATGCATTATAATAAGGGATAAATATGCTGGGGCAATACTCTGATCAGCTCACATATTGGCATATATGCATATTTACACACAAAAGCAAGCAGCTCACAGCTGTAAATTCACAAATCTGCAAGCAGAGGAACCATGGCTGTGGTCTCACTGGTCCTGTAAATAGGCCTTCCCACCAAAGTCCCACGCAACAGGACACAAACTGAGCTAAAAAGGGGAAAAGACACCTAACAGACAAAGAGGGACAAGTGCTCAGGCTAGGTTTTTCCACCCAAGAAGGTGTTGCTGATGTGATATTTTTCATTACAGGAGAACACCAGCAGGCAGGACTGACCAAGGACAGGGGAACATGCAGCCCTTCACTCCTGTCGTTTTCCCATGGGAGACTCTGGGGGTGTAAGAAGCCCATGGTGGTACAAACATGGCCAGGCAATTCCCAGAACATCAAATGTGAGGCTGCAAAGACTAGAATCACATTGCATCGTTTAAAAGTAATCCGGCATGAGGAAAGATCTCCTGAAGGGTAATCTCCTTGGGGTGCATGCTGTGCATCTGTGCTTAAGCATTTAGGCATCTGTGATTGTCTTTGGTGGAAGAACACAGGCCTTTAAAAGCTTCCAGACTGCCTTTCTATTTTTTTAATATATATCAGGAGGATGAGAAAGGACGTGACATTTTTTTCTCTGATAAATATCAGACACATTCCAAATTCAAGTTGCCAGAAAACAAGAATAATGCCAGCAAATGTCAGTGCAAATTTTGCCATAGCCTCCTTTTGTATTGGTTTGCTCAGCTCCCCATCAAGTGAACAGCCAGAAAGGGCATGAAATCATGAGAGGCAGGATGTTGTCAGGACTGGAACACAACCTGCAGCAGAGAAAACTGAACAAGGTTGGTCCCTAACGTTGGCAGACACAGAGGGATACTGGATAGATTGTGAATGGCTTTGGTCGTCAAGCACCTCACAGCTGGTCCACATTTAAAGCCAGGCAGATATGAAAACATATGGGATATTGCCAGCCTGCCTGGTTTAATGATGGTAAAATATCATTTCTCACTCAAGCAGAGGGCAGGGTGGGCAGCTTCTGAAAGGCAGGAGGTAAAGGCAGTAATTAAAGAAAACTGTAAGATGCTCATGAGCTCAGGAACAACAAGGCAAAAGGGGAAGTGGTTGCCCAGCAGGAAAGTTCTCCCTCTGCTCCTCCTGAGAGGGAAGAGATGCATCCACCCACTCCAGCCTGTTTTATATGCCTGAGAGAGGCATTCTTTGCTCAGGTTGTGAAGTAAAACATTTCCTCAGTGGTTGTTTCTGAGCCTCCCTCTAGTGTGGGCTCTGTGTTTGCTTTCTGGGTACTTGGAGCAAAGACTGAGAAACTGAGGTAGTCATGCTGCCTATTCTTCACTTCTGGTACTTTCCAAGATGGACCAAGTGATCTCTGCCATCATTCAGTCACACCAGGAGCTGAACTCGAGCAGTCTGGAGCTGCCAGTGTGCCCACAGTCATGTCCAGCAGCATCATCCCCATGGCTGAGCGTGCATCCAGGGGACAATGGTGAAATATTCCATGTAAAAGACAACATGATGACCTCAGACAGATCATCCCAATAGTGTGGCTCTTCTACCTGTGCCTCCATTGATTTACTGTGAGATGCCTCAGGTAGATCAACATGGCTAATGCTGCACTGCTGGGGGGAAAAAAGGCAGACAGAAATAGGGAACAGCTTCTGTGGGAGGATGGGCTGGACAGACTGGAAGTGAGATGGCTGCAGGGCAAGGGTGAGCATGCAGGAGGTCCATGAAAGAAAGGGAAACAGAAAGAAGCTTTTATTCCTTCTTACCAGGCTCATAATGTAAATTTATTAGGCAGCATGTTTAAAAGAAGTGGGAGGAAACAGCGGTTCAGCACTTCACTGCCATTTGAGGTTGTTGGCACAGGATGATGTAGGTGCTGGGAGCTTTGTCAAAGGTCAGAAAGCAGCTGTACAAATTTAAGTGACTAAAATCCTTCAAGGGCCTCTAAATTCAAGGATGTCATCTCAAGCAGATGATGTCCATGAGTCACTGGATGGAATTTCTGTGGGACAGATTCACTGTATGCTTGTGCTTTCCTCATGCCCTCCCTAGACATCTCCTCCAGCTCCTGGGCAGGGGCTGGCAGCAGCTGGCTGCCCAGGATGTCTGCTTTCTCTCCTTGCAGCCTGATGTGCTGCATTGACATTCCTGCCGAGTGAATCACCTGGGCCAGCTTTCCCTCTTGGAATTAGACACTGAAAGGGCAGGAGCTGAAGGGACCCAGAGCACCAAGCCCAGTGGGGAAGGTCTCCCCTGAGCTACATGAGTCCCAGGCTTCAGGGAGCTCTGAGTGTGTCTCCATCCCTGCTGCACATGGATGCTGCAGCCTTCTAATGATATTCCAGAACGTGCTGCACACATTTGTCACAGGGCTCCTGACTTGCTCTTGCCCTTTTTTTTCCCCACTTCAGGAGTACAGTAGCCTCAGTTTTGTAAAGAAATATTTTGCTCCTTGTGAATATCATGAGCAGTGATTAATGGTGGATTTTAAAAAATCCCAACCACACACCAAATTAAATGCAAATTTCTGAGCTCCTCATCTGGCACCTTTCAATGCCATTTAATTGTGCAGCTTGATGACACATAAAAAATCTTTCATCTTTCATGAAAATTTTCTGGCATTGCCACAGCTCCCCATTCCTGTAGCTCTGGGCTAAGCAGCACCAGGACTACAAGGAACCCTGAGCTTGACTAAGCTCATTGGGACAGAAAAATAGAAAATTTTGTGGCTTGGTGTTCAGACCTGCTGCCCCCTAACAGCAAGGAATCTTGTTTTAATTTTAGAGGTGCAAATTAAACCATATGGGAACACACAGTGAACAAAAACTAAACCACACAGGTGAAAATCCTGAAAATTAAAGCGTTAGGAAAGGCAAGGCAGGCAGCCTGGGAAGAGGCAACCCAGAGAGTTTGCTGCAAGAGCAAACCCTGGAGCCTGCTCCCTAGGGGAGGTCCCTGAGGGTGCTTGCCTTGGGACCAGCTGGCTCATCAAGTTCCCAGTGGCTTCAGTTGTGCTTCATCTTGGATTTTCATCCTTCCTCTCCCTCTTTCTCACAAAGCAAGTCCCGCAGGACACATAAGGGGTCACGTGGAGAGGCACGCTGCCTTGGCAAGCCCTAGGGGAGCCCTGCGGAGCAGAGAGAGACCAGTGAATCTCTGAGTTTACCCTTTGTCTTTCCAGGTACAGCAGCTGTGTCTGGCCACGGGCTGGCCAAGTCCACCTTTTCAAAATCCCTCTGGAAAGGTAAAGATGCTGCACTGCATAGCCCTTGCCCAGGACTCGGCTGTCTGCTCCGGTGGTTGGCTCCGTGTCCAGGCTGGCAGTGGGAGCTGCTGGAGGGGCCATGAGCACTCCCAGCAAGCAGAGGAGACCCAAAGGATGCTTATTCCTCCCTCCCCATTCTGCAGGGGAGGTGGGCTGAAGTGTGCTCCTGTATGGTCACACCATCCCCGCTGTCATGCTTGTCCTTGACTTGGACCCCTCAGAACCTCCCCTTGGAGGGGGCTGGGAGTGCTGGGCTCATCACTGGCCAACTTATCCTGGATAATTGGGCTAGTCCTGCCTGGAGGCCATGGCCAAAGGGCAGGTGAAAGGGGACAGATTTGTCCTTACCGGCTTCATTGGGCACATGGGAGGCTTGGGGGCTGCTGGCAAGGCAGCTGTGTTTGAAGCACGCCAAGAGGTGCTGGGCTCCAGCTTTGAAGGGAGGAACACCTGCACCATGGGGCTCAGCTTCAAGTTCAAAATCTTAAAATCTAAGTAAAGCATCTTTTCCTTTGGTTTCTGTTGGACATGGGCTCACACTGAAGCTCTGGGTGTATACTCCATCTCAAATTAGACGGGAAATGCACATCTGGAGTTCCCAGGCTTCAGCATTACCTGGGACTGCAGAGGCACCCCAGACTCAGGCATTGACAATGCTGGGAGTGCCTGGAGCTGGAGCTGGTGAGCTGCCTGCATCTTGGGTCTCTTTATTTAATTTATTCTTAATGAGAGCTGGAGTTGCCTGTGTATGTAAATCACTCTGTTTATCATAGTTTTACTACAGCACCATCTGTTTTCATGGGATTTTGTGGCCATAAAGATAGTTGTTGACATGAGACTGTGTGTGTGTGTGTGCGTGTGTGTGTGTGCAGGGGTCAGGGATCCACAGCTCTCTGCAGGCAACAACTCCATTGTAGACAATATAATGATCTAAGAAACTCTGAATTTGGAGGCAATGCACATTCACAGGTGAGCAGAGCAGGTGACAGACCTGATTTTTTTAAAGACAGTGACTGGAGTACTTGTTAAAAGGAATATCTGTTTCCAGACATCCTTTGCTCATAATGAAACCACCTTCTGCAGCATCTGTAGCCTGGTGATGGGGATTTTTCTGCCCTGAAAGCCTTCTATTTTAATGCCTTTTAAAGTTACTAGCATAAAAGGAGGGATGGTTATTCATTCCCCCAGTTCAGAACAGCCTTTGCTTTTTGCTGCAGCTCAGGCAAGCAGGTTTCTCTTCCTGAAATGGGCATCTGAAACAGGGTTGGAGCAGCAGCAGGCAACTGGCAAAAACATTGAGTGCACTCAGCTGAGCAAAGCACAGCAATATCAGCCATGGTGAGATGAGTGAGCTCTGGACTCTGGAGGCAAAGCATAATAACCTAATGTTGGAAACAAGCTTGAGAGGAGTGAAGAAGTAAATCTGTAAGAAGAGCAAGGTTTTGTATATCCAACAGAAATAACATTTCAGACCTGCAATAACACATAGCTTTAAACTGAGCAGAGTGTTCAAGCTGCTAATATATCTCGTTGTCATGTTTCTTCTAGGTTTGCTTTGTGCTGAAGGGATGCTGTCAGAGGCCCTAAGCCAGAACCTTCAGGTTTATAAAACAAAAGGGTCCTTTAATTTATTTTTTTATCATTTCAATAAAATAATATGTTCCATTGCTTGTTAAACATTGCTTGTATATTCCCTGGCTAGTCTTGGGAAGAGAAACAAAGCAGAGCTCTCTGACGCAGAAGGAGCAGAGAACATCAATGACAAATGCACATCCTTGTCCCAGTCAAGCAGGACGCATGAGGCCACCGCCTGAGTCCTGGAATGTGCTGGAATAAAAGCACTCCCAGGCCTGAAGGTCAGCTCAGGTGACAAGAGAAAAGGAGTTAAGGGGCTTTCATCTCCTCCACAGTTTTAGCAGGAGGTCTCAGTGTTCGATAACATTCTACATATCTCAAAATACAACTGCCCTGTTGAAGAAGGCCAGGGTTATTTTTAGGTCTTTGGGATTGTTTTTTTGTACCCAAAGGTTCTCTCCAGGACTACAGAAAGAAGGTCAGCTGGAAAGCTTGGGTTTTAAGTTTGCTTTGGATGGCCAGTGCTTCCTGGAGAGCTGTGGAGGGTTTGCCCCAGCCCCTGATCCCTCAGCAGGGCTGTGGCACCAGCAGCAGGGGTGTTGGTTGTGCAGGCACACCATGTTGCGAGAACTTGGTCCCAGGTTTGGAAGGAGACTTGGAGCACTGTATGCAAGTACCTGCATGGCAGCCCCACCAGCTGGACTATCATTTCAGATGGTGAGCTGCTGCTTTTCCCCTTCCCAAAAGGACCAGGATGGAAACATCTGGGTCTCGTCTTCTGGGGAAGGCGGGGAGGGGGGTTAGGTTTGCTGTTTCCTTTATGCTCCACACTGGTGCCGTGTTGGAGGTGTGGAGCCTCTCATGGGGGCTGGTGTGTGCCATGCCCTGTGTCAGGATGGGTGCACAGAAAGCTGTTTTCCCATCTGAACAAGACATAGACAGTGTTTACAGCCTTTTGAAGAGATTCCAAAGAATTTTGTAATGATGTTCAAAATCTTTGAATCAGGTCTGGACCTCTGAAAAGCCAGATGCTACCCCTAGCAATGCTTGTGATCTCAGTGAAGAAATCACTAGTGAAGATTTACAGCTGAGTTGTGCTGTAGTTGTGAGAAGATAAAACCAGATTATGGTGATGGTCTCTTCTGGCCTGAACATGGATGAGTCAGCAAGGGAGCAAGACAGAGCCTAGCTTGGTAAAACCAGAGCATTGGGAAGGCTATGCCACCCTGCAAGACAGAAAAAGAGGCTGTCCCTAAATCAGTACCTCCTCCTGAGGACCCTCCATCAGTTCTGGCATCTGGATGGGGATTTGCAGAGGACATTGGACACAGGGGCTGTGGGATGCCATGCAGCGTGGCCCTCCTTTGCAATCCTCCTTGGCTGAGCTCAGAGACATGCCTTGCCTGTCCTGCTTGGCCAGGCCAGGTCATGCAAGGAGACGGGCAGGAGGGAGGAGCTCCAGAAGTCCATTGCAGTGGCCCCACTTTTCCAGCCAATTAATAATGAACCACATTTAAGCAGGCTGCAAAACCAAAGGTTAAAGCTTTGCTAGAGGAGGAAAACCCAGCGGGAGCAGGTGGCAGGAGAGCTGACTCCAGGTACTCTTAGTTATGCTGACCCACAAGCAGATGGTACAGAAAAACAGGCTCTGAATTCATGAATTCTGTGTTTATTTAAAGTAGGAGACAAAAAGCACTATGGGAAATTGACCTGAGGAGCATGCCCAGAATTGGGATTTCCCCCTATGTCTGTCCGTGGGGCTGCTCTAGGTTGTCATGTCCAGTGTGATGCAAGTTCCAGCTCTGTATTCATCACATGGGGAGATGAGCCCTGTCCAGCTTGTGTGTTAAACCTCCTGCTTCATGGTTACTACCTGCCAAAGACAAGTGGGATGTTTGTTATAAAAGAGAACCATTTTTAGACCAGGAGGCCAACTGCTGGCCACCTCCCCTTTATCTCTGGAGACGGGCAAATGAACACTGAACCCTTCCCTGACATTCTCAGCAGGCAGTGGGAAGGCAAAGAGGACTTTTCAGCTTTAAACTTTTCCATGGAGTGTGCCCAGGTGACTTGAAGCAGTAAAAGCTATTCCCAGCATGGTGCCAGCATCGCTCCCTAGCAGCCCATAGCTGGCATAGCTTGGCCATGTGGGGAGTTTGCTGCTCCAGCCCCGGCTCCTGCAGCGGGCATCCCGCCCCGTGCTCCTCCTCACAGCGTCTGTTTTGTCTACAGGCTAATATTTTCCATTCAGTGCATCCAAAAAAAATACAGCCCAGCTGGGCTGGAGAGTCCTCTGAACCTTGACACCCCTGGGCTGCAAACATCCCCCCCTCTGGCAGAGACCTGCAGCTAGGGCTCTGCACTCCCCACTATCCCAAGAGATCCCACAGCTAGTGATGGGGGGTTTTTTGCCACCTAATGCTGGCTCTCTGAGTGGCTTGATGCTGGGAAGAAAGGACTGTGCTTTGCCCATTGCCCCAGCCAACCATGGAGCTGCCAGGTCTCTGCACCGGCAACCAGGGAAGGCAGCAAAGGATGTGGCTGCCATACATCCCATGTGTTAAGGTACAAATCATCTGGCTGGGGTTGTGTGCCTCTCTTTAAATGGTTGGTAGACAGGGACGATGTAATCTGAGGCTGGCTTCAGGCTGTTTTGCCTCCTCAGGGCTCTATCCCATGGTGTATCTTCAGCAAGCATGGTTTAGCACACAGGAAGGTTTCCCAACAGGCTCCCCCCCCCCCCCGCCCCACCTCTCCCTCAGGTGGGAAGAATGGCTCGAGGTGGCAGTGATGACCTTGCCAAGTGGGAATGCTGCAGAGCACAGCAAACAGTTTCATGAGCTACCTGTCCCTCAGAGTGAGCTCAGGAGCAGCTCCCCCAAACTGGCAGGTGGGGGGAAGCATGGGGTGCAGGGTGCAGACCCCCACTGCCTCGGCCGTGGCACGGCAGCGCTGGGGCTGCCTCATGAGGGCATTGCACTTGTGCTGACCCAGCAGCAGGGCTGGTGCCCAGCCAGAGGAAGAGGCTGGGAAACTCACGGCCTCACAATGTTCTGAGAAGAAGGGAGGAGGAAGAAAAATGAACAGGCGCCAGGGAAGGAAAAACTACAGTGGGGAGGCATGTTTGTATAAATAAAATTAATTGCTCAGCCTGGCAGTGACTCTGGTTTTGCTGTTTATATCTTTTCTTTCCAGGTTCTGCCTATCCCAGATTGCAGGTGCAGCACAGCTTCCTGCAAAAGGCCGCAGAGCAGACCAGCAGCAATCAAAGAAACTTCCCCAAATGCCTCTCCCGTGCCTCTGGAAGAGTTACATGGCACAACCTTGACACAGGCAGCAAAGTCCTTGCAGCACAGCTGGGAAGCTGGCAAGCACAGCAGCAGCACCTGCTCCTGCCCAAAGGCTCACGTAGAAATTCCAGCCCTGACTCTGCACAGGATGTGAGGGATCCTGACTAACACACTCCTTGCATAAGCGTGACTGGGAAATCGCCCCATCATGCGAGGGAAAGCACAGCACAAACAGAGATGGAGGCTGAGAACAAGGAGCTGGGATTGTTTTTCCAGCTAGCTGTAGCGGTGACTCGCAAATTGTGTCCGAAGGCCGGTGGTGTTTAATGCATGCCTTAATGATCTGGAAAAGAGGTGAGCAGTGAGGTGGCAAATCTGCAGATGGCTCCAAATCGTCACAGTTGCTTGGGATGAGACTGCAAAGAGCATTTTTATGGCAAGTCCCCTGCCCAGGACCTTGACTGTCAATTTGGGGTGGGACTGCAGGGGCCCCCCCACCCATTCGAGGCTCACTGCTGGGCACCCTCTGTATCCTGGCTACAGCACAAAAGGCAGCAGGGCTTCAAATCCTCACAGACAGTCCATGTATTTCACATGGCTCCCAAAATAAAGCCTGTGAAAGCAAATTTTGGAGTCACCTACCAGCCAGAGAGCATGCACCCTGGGGGGCAGTGCAGGCAGTGTGACAGGCAGCTGTGCAGACAGACAGGGAAGCAGGAAGGAAGAGATGGGGAAGGTTTTCCTGAGGCATAGCCTCTCCAACTGAGGTCTGAACAAGGGGGACTCCCATGCTCTTATCTCCTTAATTCTGCCCCAATAAATCTGCCCCTCACTCAACAAAACCATAAAAGGCTGCTGTTCTCTCTCTCTCTTTTTTTTTTTTCTTTTTTTTCTTTTTTTTTTTAATAAAGGGAAAGGGAAAAGGAAAGGGAAAGGGAAAGGGAAAGGAAGGGGAAAGGAAAGGACACAAATCCCAAGGGAAATGGCATCATAAGCCACTTCCTTCTTGGACCACAAAACAGTAGCTTTGTGCTGAGCCTCTGTTGCATCCATGAAAAGGCTTAACAGGCTAGACAGAACAAAACACCAACCATCCCCACATTTCCTAAAAATCTTGGTCAACCTGCTGTAAATTCAGGACCTGACTGACCTGGAAGATGGGGAATTTACCAACTGAAATCCCAATTTCAATGGGCTTAAATATGACCTCAGCAGCACATGAGCCCAATGGACCAGGGTGTTTTATACAGCATGCTGGATAGCTGTGGAAAACACTAAAACTAGGTCTCATTGCACTTTCAACTCACTTAAAGATGTTACAGTGTGTGAGCTAAGAAGCTGTGCTGAATCAAACCTGAGAAAAGCAGGCTGTAATGCCATGGTCGGTGTGTTAGACAGTGTTATCTTGTACATGGTGGGGAGCTGTCAAAACTCAGGAAGATGAATTGTGTCTAACTTCAAAAAGCATGCCTCACCTTCACATTTTCACATATATAATAGTGTTGTGGCAGCAGCAGTGAAGTGATAAAGCCAAGTCTCGAGGTAGCTTACCAGGAATGAATAAATCTTCGTAATTGACAGTCTGTAATAATAATAAATACTTGAAGAGTTTATTTCTCCCTCTATCCAGTTAGAAAATGACTACATGGGAATCCTTGCCAGCAACTGGGGCTCTTCTAAATAATTACCAAGTCAATTCACAACCTCTGCCAGCTCCAGAATCTCAATAATTAAAAAGGTACCACTTGTAGCTAATGGTAAAGGGAACAGATGTTTCCCTCAGAAAATTTTTTCTCCTTCCTCTTTCCCATCGTTTCCACTGCCTCAAGCCATCCTGTGTCTGAGTATCTCCCAGTTATGCTGGCACACCTGTTCCAGCAGGTTGCAGAAGCAAAGCCCTGCACTCTGGAGCACCTGAGGGACGTAGCTGCAGAAGCAAGGCTGGGTTTGTTGCACGGAAGGTGAAAGCTGTTGTTGGCTGCAGGGTGAAGAAGCAGTGGCATGTTCTCAGGAAGCTGGCTTAATGCCCTTATGCATTTTCTGCTGGCACCCACCACTTGAATGCCAGGCAGGATGAAACACACAGCCACGTGCCTGGGCTGGCCAGGGGAGGAACCTTCAAGGCTTTCCCCATCTCAGTGTGGAGGCAGCTCAGATACAAAATGGTGATTTGCTGCCTGCTAAAGGTTTGTACCCTGCCCTTGGCCCTGCCACTGGACTGGACTGTGCACAGCCTCCAAGTTCTCCAAGTGTGAATTTTTGGGTTGTTCTTCCAGGCGTGAAATCATCTGCTCAATGGTGCTGTTTTGCTTTCCTCTGACATTACAGCTCTTCTGTGGCCCAGTTTGCTTTGCTTGCTACTACAACCACACAGTATGTTAGGAGCACTCAATAAATGCTTCATCCTGAGGTGAGGTGTGAAATAGGAAAGCATACTTTTTTGTTTGTTCAGGGCTTAAAATATGCTTAATCTAGAACAGAAGCTCAAAAGGCAGCATCTTTGCTGCTTAAAATTTGTGTTCTATTCTGTGAAATTGTATTGTTGCTGTTTGCTAGCACTTGATGTAGTAAACGTGACCTACATCTGGAATGCTGCAGGTCATTAAAGGGTTCTGTTAATGAAATTGCAAGCATTTACCACCTTTAGAAGGTTTCTTTCCACTGAAAATTTTAAATTTGGTAGGTTAAGGTTAAGATAACCAGTAGTATTCTGGATTTGCACAGAAGATAAACAGAGTTGCTGGGTTTGGTCTCTGCAAAGCTCAGTCCTCATGCATCTGTCAGGCAGCAGGATGGTAGTGCTGTGGACAGTTTTGTATTTGGTTGAACTCTTGGTGCCTCTGATCTCTCCATTCCTGCACAGCTCACAGGATAAAAGTGGGTTATCTGCTCTCCTTCTGGGCACAAATATAAACAGGTTCAAATTTAAGCTGTCCTAAGTTAGTCTTGAGGGGTGTAGTGAAGACACACAAGGAGATGGTGTGGCTAACGTGAGCTTCAACAACTTTTCACTCCACATCCCAGATATGCATTTATAGAAAGGCAGACAGGGGAGATGAAGGCACAAATGAAGTACAGCACCTAAAAGCCCACAAAACCAGACCCATAAAGCCTGTCATGAACCTCTTTGTACAAACACTGCTGTCCATAGGTGAAAGCAGAAGACCTGCAAGGATTTCACCCAGACAAAGATCCCTTACAAAGCAAGCAAACTATTGGCAGCTACAGCCAAAATGCTATGCTGCTCTGGGCACACAATTGCTCAAGGTCCCCCTGGGGTGGGCTGTGATCAAAGGGACAGCAAAGGCAGCCAGTGACACACCTCGGGCCACAGGCAGTGACCAGACATGGAGGGAGATCTGGCAGAGATGACAGCAGAAAAACAGCAACTGGCAATGTGCAGGGGATGGAAGGGGACAATGGGCCCAAGGAGTCAGAAGAGGGGCACAGCAGCTTCTCCCCCCATGGTGACTGGCCACCAGCTGCACAGACAGTCAGCGGTGCCCATGTTAAGCTGTCTGGCTGTGTGGCATGAGTCACATGAGGGGTACCAGGGAGCAACCCCACTGCCTGGCCCCAGCCTATGGCAGAGGAGCACTGAGTGGTCCCAGGACCCTTATAGCAGCTTGCAAGGCCTGACAACTTAGCTGAGCTTCCCTCGCAGACCCTGGCCTGATTAGGTCCTGTTTGACCTCCAGCTAAAGCTGTAGAGACATTTGCATCCTTCCTAAAGCAATCAGGGCTGGGTGGAGCAGGAATATCCTCATTTCCCTTTCATTGTCCAAATATCCTTTGCCCTGGAGTGGCTGCACAACTTCTGCTTGCCAGGACAGCTGGACAATATCCATCAGCCTGCCTTGCAAGAAGTATTTCTAAAAGCAGACATGTGACATAGGTGCTCATATCATCTTGCAAGTCAAGAGGACTTGTGCTCCTTTGAAGACTTTCAGTCCACATGAGCAAAGAACTTTAAATATTTTGAAAACCATTGGAGAGGCACATAAATATTTGGTTAGGGTCCATCCTATTTTGGACAAATAAAACTACCTACAGGAACCCTCAAAGATGCTCACATCATGCCAAAGATCATGATGGGGCTGATGTCTCCTCGGAAGGTTGCTTGTTTGATCTGTTCACTGTTCTCATCCCTCTTCCCTCCTACTCTTTGGCTCCTGCAGAGAAAAGTGGTGACATGATTTATAGATGTATTCCGAGGCATTTGAATACCTTGTTCCTGCAAGCTGCTCTGACAACTGCTGTGCTGAAGGCTCCCAGAACAAAGGCTCGGGACGAATGATTCCTTGTCTTCTACTCACAAGAAAGGTTTAAAAAAGAATCACCTCCTTCTTCTATTATTTCCTTGTCTTGTTATTTTAATTTTTTCCTCTGTGCAGACAGCAACATTAAGCCCACTAGAGAATGAATGAATATCAATTAGACAGGGCAAAGATGGAATATGCAGCAGTTCTCTCCCAAACTTATAATGAAGATGCCTACAGGGAGGCGGTATTGCAGCAGATAACACACACACTCTCACACCCACTGCTTTTGGGAAACATCCACATTTACTGGAAAATGTCTCCTAAGTGGGCAAGCTTCCAAATGGTCCGCTCAAGTTCATGGTACACCCACTCTTCTAGCAATTCCATATAGGAATTGCCTCCTTTCAATTACAAATGGAGGTGCAGCCAGAGCCCAGAGATGCAACAGGCTGGGAACACTAGAAAGTTAGATACAGGCTTTGCTGTAAATTCCCACATCAGGGACTGTTTCTAATCATAAATTACACTGCTCAGGAATTAAATTAATTGATTCCTTGCTGGCAGGGAAGAAAAAGATGTGTTTCTAAGAGGAAATAGAGAGTTAGAGACAGTGTCTGTAAACACTGCACCAGCTAAATCCTCCCTCCAAAACTTCCCGGGTCCAGCCCTTTGCCCCTGGTGCCATTCAGCAGCATCCCCTCCTGCTGCAGCTGTGGGCATGCCCTCACAGCTCTCTGGTCTTGCCAAAACTCAGGAGGAAACAGAGGCTTTTAGTGAGAAAGGGATTCAAGTCCAAAGCTGGTTCACAAAACTGCTGTCTGCAGCAGGAGCTGGTGGCTTCTCAGATGATTTCTGAGCACCCCTCAATCCTGCCTTTCCACAGGCCCCCAAAACAGGGGAACAGCTGGGTGTTACAGGACATGTTTTCCTTACAAGGCTGCCCAGGTAATATCTAGTTCTGGTGACCTTCATGGCCTTGGGTAGAGGAGAAACAGCAAAGGCCCAGCAAGGGGCAGACCAGAAAGCAGCATTTTCCATGAAACTGTGAGCAAACAACCCCAACCCTGCCCTCCCTCTGCCAAAACAGTCTCAAAAAGTAGCCAGCTTTGAAAAGAAATTTTAGTTAAAAGCCAGTTGATAGCACAGCTTTTTGAAAAATGTGAGTGATAAGCTTTTCTTCTTTCTGAACTGCGCAGTCACTGGAGAGCCAAGAAGTGTTTTGTTGTGGTTTTATTTTATATGATAAAAAACTCAATGCTGCCCTCTGTCAGAAATGCAGCAGTACTGGTCTTCGACTGCTTGTCCTTAATTAACAAGTACTGTGTGTTCTTTCCATGGCACAGCTTTTGCCATAAATCCCCCTCATCCCATCTGAGCGGGAGGGTGATCCGATTGCCGCCCGCTGCTCGGTTTCGTGTGCTAAACATCTGACGGTGATAAATAATGCACCTCAACGGCTCAGCTATTTACAGAGATGGCTCAGCTAAGGATGACTTCATGAAAAGAAGATCTATTACTGCCCAGGTAGAAAAAAAAAAAGAAATAGTGCAGTTGCTGCTTGTGTTTAGTGCAGTTTAAGTGGAAGAATATGTGGGTGCTCTGTTAAATGCTGATTAATCTACGGTGTAAGATGACTTCCCAGCTCATGAAGGCCAAGTTGAAGACAAGCCCCCCAGAGATACTGGGAGAAAAACACCCCTACAGTCTGGCAGTGCCCCTCCCCAGCTGCTCAGCCCTGTGCTGTGTGGCTGTAAAATGTATGTATGGTCTGTGTCGCCTGCCTGGGGCGCAGGGCTTGTGCTGCCTGGACCTCTGCCCAGGGGTGGGTTTAACACACCAGGAGAAGTGATTGCTCAAAAGGGATAAATCACAGCTCTTAGCTATGTACCTTGTCAAATAAAAGGCTAAATCCAGAGTTCTTCCATCCAGGCACACTGTGCTGTAGCAGAGCTATCTAAAAGGATTGTGGTGACAGAGGACACCGCCCGGCTAAGCCCTCTCTCAGCAGGAGCTGGTGAGATTTACACACTGCAGACTTACAGACTGCTGCCTGTAGCTCCCAGTGAGTGGGATACATGTGCTGGGCACCCCACAGCTTCCCCTCCTGAACATCAAGACAGCTTTTCTATGGCACCACGTCCCACAGGCCTGAGTCTGGCTCCAGAGTGCCTGACAGCCACAAATTGCCAAGGGGGTGATGAGAGCTTCACTTGTTCTTACACCCCATCAGGTGTCACCTTTGCACTTCTGCTGGGGTCACCATGCAGTCCTTGCACCTTTCTGAGAGGAGATGTGGTGGAGCCCACCTTGAGCTCAGCCAGCCTGCAGCCAAAGCTGGTGAGCCAAAGCCAAAGTGGCCCTCAAAGGCCACTTTGGACAGGATGGCCACCCTCTCCAGTGTGGTTTGGAAGGCCAGCCACCGAAGGAAGGATATCTGCACTTGCAAAACACCGCATTTGGTGAGTAGCCACAAGCACAAAGCACCAGGTTGCACTGCTTTTCAGACAAGTGCTGTCCTTGAGAAGGTGCAGAGGTCTGGGATGAATTCTCCTGACTGAAGATGGCAAAGATATCACTTGGTTTCACAATGAGTCACTGAAACTAGAGAAAGGCAATTCACCAGGGAAATCAAAAGGAGTAATTAAGAGAACATAGTAATTAAAAATGTATCCTAAGAGATCCTGTACGTGACATCCACACCAGACAGAGAAGCATGCCTTTATCCACCCCAGGTTACACCAAGTCTGGGGAAAGCTGCAGCCACAAAGTCACCATGGTTACAGATGCATAAAACTGTGATGAGATGAGAGTGATGAGATGTCCTGCTCTGACACAGCCACAGTGCTCATCTTCAAGCTGCAACTATTTAAATGACCCTGGATTGTGCAATTTAAAAAGAAAGAACCACAGAAAGTCTTAATATATTCACGAATATGAAGGTAGACAGATTAGAGATTTTAATATATGCACACTGTTCAGGGTGTGCGGAGGAATATATAATATGTTATTGGACTGTAAATTGAGGCACTTATTATGCAGCCCTCATTCTGTGTCCAAAACTTCTGCTTAGATTTGTTTATATCACCTTCTGTCCTAGAGATGCCTGCATTTAACACACTGATGTATTATGTGTCTATTTGCATGCATGCATACTAAGATGTAGTTGTAATACATCATAAGCCCTGCGTACTAATTGTCACATGCTAATGTAGCAAATTAACCATGCATTAGTTTCCATCAAAAGCAGATTTCCTTTGCATGCAAGGTGCCAGATACAGCTTCATGTGGCCTGATCAGAGTGGTGCATAATAAACACTTGAATACACTTTCCATGCTATTTTGTTGACATAAATCCAGTGATAAAAGCATAAGAAGCCACTGAGGGTTTTAACTTCGCAGTGTTTACAGCACATGATAAGAAAACTGGATTTTGCTGTCTGAATGTATTCCCAAGGGCACACTGATACACAGTGTTTTTTGGATAGTGGTAATAGTAAAATCCAACCTCACATTTTGGATGTCTTAAGGTTTCTTTGGGTTTGCAAATGCTCCTTTTCATCTGATGCTGACAGGCTGCCACAGCAAACTTAGCAGGAAGTTACCTTCACTCTCTAAGCAAGCCTATAGGCAGAAAAAAGCTGCTTGGAAACACAGGCTGTGTTTACAGTAGGAAGTAATTCACCTAAGGGGAGCATCAGAGCCATGTCCTGTCTCTTGCCCTGAGGCTCTCAGTCCACAGGATTATATTGATTGAAATTCGTCACCCTGATCACCAGAGAACAGCTTTTCTGCAGCTGAAGAGGCTGTTCTTTCCTCCTAGACTGTGGATACAAGTGTGACAAGCAAATTACATACTCATCCTTGTAGTTTTTGCACAAATGGGGCTCCTAGGACAATTTAAGACTTGCTGAAGGTGTGTGAATGAAAGTACAGCAACTTCCACTGAGCCACAGAGTCGATTGCACCTCACAGGAAGTTTACAGGAGTGCTCTTCAGAGCCAAGGCCAGCTCTCAGTGGATGTAGCAGAATGGCTGTCTTTGTTCCTGGGAAGATGAGGAAACTAAGCAGCAGTCTTTTTGCCCAAATATATGTGCTTTATTTTATTTAAAAAATACATGTTTGTAGCTCCTAGGCTACGGATACTCTGTATAAAATATAAAATGTTTTTCCTTGGAAGCACTGGAAACACCTGCAATAATGGAACATAACACAGAACAACTCAAGTTTCAAACACCAAATTTTAGTAAAGCTGTTACAAGTAGTGGTTCTTAGGCAATGAAATTGCTGTCAGCATTTGTCTGTAAAGGATTATAACTGCTGGGCTGGTAAGAGGACTCAGGCATTACAGAAACCCTAATTAGAAAGGAAGTAATTTGCCTACCCATACGTGCTTACACCTTTACTCATGTCACTGCCATCTTGTCTCAATTTCCCTCCAAGTGAGGTGACCAAGGTCTGTATGTAATATTGACCATGACATGGGTCTGCAAACGTCTGGGTGTGAGCTGTGCCCTGCAGCTCCCAAGCAGCCCACATCCACAGCTCCCTTGACCTGTGAGACAGTCCATGGGCTTCTGTGGCAGCTGAAATGCCAAATTTTAACTTTTAGCTACCGAGACTCTTTCACCCTAAAATACAAGATCTTCAAAAATAAGATTTTTTTTTTCTGAGCAGTTACTTTCCCCCGTGCTATGCTTTTAATTGTTGGGAGCCTCAAGGTGCCTGTCTGCGCGCCTCACACGCGTTCTTGCTGCTTTTATCAGCCCTGCTGCCGTTCCCAGCTCCTTGAGACATCTCTTTCCCCTGGAATTGTTCAAATATCAGTAGGGGGCATTATTGTCTGAGGCTGCCTGGTCTCAGAGTGCTGCCTATGGTTCCTTATTCCATTCCATATTCTGCATGAAGACTGTTCTTGAGCAGATTGTGTGGTGACTAGAAAACTAAGACCACTTGAGTGGGTAATCCTAGAGGAGTTAGTGATCCTAGAGCCAAAGCCACAGTTGAAAGGCTTGGACTATAGCTATCATAGTCACACAATACATCTGCTATCTATTTGAAGAAATGTTCTGTAGCATAAATTTGTCTGTAAGAGTGCCATCAGCAGAATCAGACATTTACAGCTTGGAGAGGTTTGCATGAACCTTCTCTACGAGGCAGAATATCACTATGTCTTGTAAAAGGAAACAGAAGTTAGATTCAAAGTTGGGAACATGCCTTGAGGTTTCCACATAGAAGAGTGGTATTTTGCAATTTTACTTTTATAACAGTTTATTAAAACACCCCAGATCCCTTTCAGCTCTAAATTTCCAGAATGTGTCAGCACTCCTCCAGTCAGATTTTCTTTTATTCTTTGATTTTGGAACTGGTAAAGTTGTCTTCAAATATGACTTACAGCAGTGCTCTGACATGAGCTTGTGCTTGTGCTCTGGATCCAATTCATTCACGTACAGAGGAACCAGCAGAGGGATCTATTGCTGCTAACACCCTTAAAATAAGACTTACAGAGTCTCTGTGCATACTTTGGCCTTGAGACCACTAAGGGGAGTGAATTTCAGCTCAAAATTGGACTTCATCTTCGAGATACAATGTGATTTTCACGCCTGGGCTTTGCTTACTAAAGATTTGTATTACAGCCCTAGGACAAAAATGCTAATCCAATAGCTTTCATCTTTTCAGCATCTCTGACCCATCTCACTCCCTAACCACACTCAGGAGTATGCTCTGGGTAGAAGGATATGCTGCAAGGAAGGCTGAACAGATAGCCCAGTGCTTCTTTAAACAGTTGTGTACTTAGTCTATGAACCCAACTATGAAAGAGTTGGATTAATTTTTATTGTGTAGCCTTCTCTGTGGAATAGCTCAGTCATGTGCCAAAAGAAAGAGCAAAAGTTCCTCCTTTCTTTCATCCTGCTCCAGTACTTAGGTGAGACCTATCAGGTCTGTGCTGCACACAGTGAAAAAAATGCAGAGGATTATTCTGTCCCCTAAACTGAATGTAACTGGGGATGCAGCTGCATCTGATTTAGCACAGGAATTGCCATCAGGAGTAACCCCTCAGACCATCTGACTCAGTGTATTTCACAAGAGAGTGCCAGCACCATCTGATTTGGAAAAAGAAGCAATAAAACCTAATAGTGCTCCTACAAAGGTTAGCTTTGGTCTGGGACCATGAGGACTGGCAGCTTCTAAATGCTTTGAATAGTGCGTTGCTGGTGAATATAACTCTTAGCTGCTCCAGCTCTCCATATGGCAGCAGCTTCTTTCAGACCTGTAATAAAGAAAGACAATGGTAAAGACTGGGAAACACCAGAAAGCTGCAAAGAATTCACACATTTAAATCAAGCTTAAGTGAAAGACACAATTTCCAAAGTATTGGTTTGCATATTTTCTGTATTGTCTGCATCCCATACCAAGCATTACTCATTCCTGGCATCATTTTTGCCTGTGAAACACAGTAATTGCAATTACACTTCCTAAAAAAAGTCCAGCACTTTACCTTAAACAGCCCAATGCCTTTTGTCAAACTCACCTGCAAGGAAATATTTTTGATGAAATGCTTGAGAAGTCACAACAGATGTCAGGTCTGACTTCAGTGTAAGCATTCCCTCATGTGACACATCATTTTTGTGTGTGGAAAGGAAGATAAAAGCCCTTTCACCACTGGGTGCTACTCTACAAGCTAATCACTACGTTAATGTGCAGATGTTCTTTTGATACGACCTTCTTCATACTCTACACAGCGGGTTGTTTAGGTTTTCTGTGAAGAAAATGGAAAGAGACCCAGTGGGTGACTGGAGTAGTGCATGTTTGTTATTATCCACCTCACTCATCATAACATCATATGAGTTGATGCCTGTGATTTCTTTTTTATTTTTTTTTTTTTTATATCATCTAATGCAGTCACCAGGAGCTGCCGCTGCAGTGGCGCTGCCTGTGGAAAATTAAAGGATCGAGAAGCGAGGACAGATTTAAAATCTACAATTCAAATCCAAGTGGCACAAGAGGAAGAGCTTAATTTTCTATATCATTTCAGGCGTGAAGCAGAAGGTGACCCCGTGGAAATCATTTTAATAATATAAATGAGATGGGATGTGTCATCTGTAAGTGAGGGAGCAGGGGGAAGGCAGCCTCAGCTCACAGGGGGCTGTAGCTGCAGGGAGATGGAGCAGCTTCAGATGGAGATGATTTTTCTGTCAGCATAAAGTGTGTGAGGGGAGAGCTGGGGCACGCTCACAGACAGTGGTGCTTTGAAAGAGTAGGAAAATGATCCTGTCTGAGAGATGCTCTGTCTTGCTGTGACATGAATGGAAGGAGCCAAACTCCCTGCTCAGATACGCAAGCAGATGTTACATGTTTTCCACTACAAGAAAAGAAAAAGAAAAAGAGAAAAGGAAAAGCAAAGAGAAAAGAGGGGAGGTGAGGCAGGGCAGGGCAAAGCAAGGAGAAAAAAAAGTACCTGTGTTGCTGTCGCCCTGGAGAGTTCTTTTCCATCCTCTCTATGAATTCTCCAGCAAACAGACATGCTGAATTCATGTTACATCCTTCAGGCCCTGTGCTCCCAGAGAAGTGGAGCATTACTCTTTGCCTTGTTTTCATTTATTTTGCTGTGCTAGTTAAAACTGAGCTCAGAGGAACATACCTCCTGGGGCAGACAGAATACAACAAGGGAGCCAGCTTTATTACCTGGGCTTGTTCTCCCAATTCACTTCTGTGGTACCTAGGGCTGCTGTCAAGGAGGACAAGGTTCTAGTTAAGTTGTGGGAAAGTTCACTGGGACCAAACATTCCCACTTGAAAACAATGCCACACAAGGATTGGTAGTTGGCATTGCCTTCTGGCTGGCCTGGAACAGGATCATCCTGAAAAGCAGGACAGCCAGTTTCCATTCTCTGTCACAGTCTGGCCCTCAGAAGAAGAGAAAAAGAGAGCATTTGCTCTCACTAAGAAGAAAGACCTGAACCCTTTCAGGCTAGGCTCCTCTATATCATAGACTCCTCTGCAGGTGGGAGAAGGATGGAGTGACCACCACTTCCCCAGGTAGTGGGCAGTGGGGTTTATGGAGCAGAGGAATCATTGTAACTCATCCCCACTGGGACTTGGAACCACAATGGTTGTGTATGCAAAAACAAACAAATTGCTGACAAAGGAAGTAATTGTCCCGAAGGAAGACTGGGATTTCTTAGCATTAGGCTTGATGTTTCCCATTGTTTTGCAGGATGGACACAGCTCTCAAGCTGCAGTCTTGGGAGGAGGTATAGTGCCTCCTTGTTTCATACTCATGTGTCATTAAATTAAGGTGACAAAAGTTAGGCTATGCTACACTGGGGCAAAACTCACATCTTACAAAAAGCAGATACACAGAGCAAGAGGCTGGACTGTTCAACTATCAAGTGAAGCAGGGATAGTTATCCTCTATGTCCAGACCTCACACTTTTTCTATGGAGGTGTAACACACGAAACTGACTCCTTTCCTGTAAAATCACTTCCTAAAAATAGGATATGCACTGCCAAAACCTTATGTGAATGAAGGGCATCATAGCTCATTAGAGGTGCAGAAGGGATCCAGGGCATGAGGATGATCTGTGGCATAACAAGTCTTAAAGCAAAAAAAAATCAAAATTCTCTCCTGTGTGATGGCTCAGTACCAACATCAATAATCTCTCAGGATTTCAGCAGGGTGACCTGGAAGAGATGGCTGAAGAGAGGGTCTCCAAAGAACTGCTCATCTTGGCGAATTTCAGGTGTCAGTTTAAACTTCAGCATCCAAGCTAAAAAACGACAAACTAGGCATCCCAAAATATATTCTAGCCGCAAGCTACCGGATATTTTTCAAAGAGTTACAGATGGATACTTGGGAGCCACAACACACGCTAAAAAAAAAAAAAAGGAAAGCAAATATTCTGCTAACCACAAGTTCTCAGAAAGAACTGTTAAAAATCCTGTCCCCAAAGAGCTCATGAATAAAGGAAACAAGCTCTTTGAAAAGAGAGAGAGAGCATGTGAAAGTCGAGGTGAACGACATCTTTATTTGTTATCACCAGCCTGAAGAGTTAAACGCTCTTTTATTTTGTTACAAACACTTACATGTAGAAAAAAGGAAACTTCTCCTCTGTGAAGACTTTGTTTTGTTATTTTATTAAAGAACAAATTTCATTTCAAGTTACCATTTGCTGGTGTTAGGTTTTTTTTCTCAAAGAGAAGCAGGAAAGCCCTGTGGTACTGAAACCTAGCTGATACTGAGCACTTTTAGCAGTAACATGTAGATGGTATTTTATTTAATTTACAAAATCAGGTGCTTAAGGCTTTGCAAAGGCAGATCTGCAGGTTTAATGCATCCCCTTGTGACAACGGGCTGGAATCAGCCTTTATACATGCATAGTTTACAGGAAGAGGCAGAAGGAATAAATGGGGCATATTAATTAAAAACAAAAAAAGTGAATTTATATATTATACCTCACAATATAAAAAAAACCCCAGATGTATCAAGCCAAGTCAAAGATCAAAATTTATGTTGTCACAGTTTGGTGAACACAAGGAGACATTGCACATTTTCATGTCATGTCTCTTACCAACAGTAATTCTCAAGGAAGAAGGACACAGCCCTCTGTTAGAGGAATTCCTGCCAGGAAGGGTGGGAGGAAGAAAGAAGTTGTGGGGGTAGGAGGCCCTCTTTATGCAGAACAGCAGGTGTGAGAGGGTAGGTCAGAGCACACAGGGCTGGGAAAGCAGGAGGCACAAACATCATCAAATATGGGAGTCATTCTCAACGAACAGGGATGCCAGGCACTGAAGTTGGAGGATTTGTAATGACATAACATGGCTAGCAGGTCTCATAAAAATCCTGTGTGGAAGAAAAGTGATTAAAAGGATTGCATTCTCACCACATCTAGAGCCCTCTCATGCCCTGCCACGGTGGCAACAGCCAGCATTGCTCCTGCCACTTCCAAAAATGCCTCTGGGTGGGACATTGTTCAGTGCAGAAGGGAGCTGATCTCCTACGACCTGTGTAATGTTTCTCATGGATTCTGGGCCCATGCTCTCCTACTTTCTGCTGGACAGCTCTTCACCTCAGTAGTTAAATACATGACAGTCCTGTCACCTTAAGCAGGCAGACTACAGAACACCACAGATAGCAGAGCACCATCATTTCAGTCACTGAATGACACAAACTACTAAGAGTGATGAATCTTTCCTACACAGACAAGAAATGATTGATTTGAATAATTGCCCAAGAATATTCACATGACACTTGAACACAGTCGCTGTCATGATTACCAATGTCTCTCTTCTTCACAGCAAGTCTATAACTGGCAGGAGTGTCTTAGATAATTTATACAGCAACAAGATTTTCACACTTTCCCAGTTTTGGATAGTTGCTAATATTTCATGAGACAGTCATTTTGTCATACAAGGGAGCTTTTGGCACATCTGTTGATGCCGACTGTCATTGAATTTCTCCATTTTCCTGTCTTTTTTATTCATTGCCACTAGTACCCACCTATTCCTTTTTTGTATTGTGGAGATTTATATTTAGTTGAATTTAGATTAGTTCAAGTTTTTTTCTATATTTAGCAGAAACATCTATTTCAAGTCCATATATGAATGGATGTCCTGTTATAAGGAAAAATTCCTTATTGCTTATTAGCTTGCCCGTATCATGTTGTTAAATAAGAGAATGGCTAAATAAATCAGGTGTTTGCTTATCTAACTGTCTTGCATTCCAAACTAAGCAGACCACTCCAAAAACCAAGCAGAAGATGTCACCACTCCAGGAGGAGCTAGGAAAGAGCTACTCTCTCCGTTTCTTTGCTGTCATGCTAGTGTGGATTGTCACATGCTGCTCACTTCTGGGCTAAGTGGGATCCAACTGCTAGCAGTAGAAGCAGGGGTTGGTGCCCTGCTTGTGGGACTGGGAAGTCTTCTCATTCTCCTAGTATCACCACGAAACTAGTTTTAACTGTGATTCTTTGAAGTCTTTTTTTTTTATTTATCTCTCTTTGCAGAGAATAGTCATGTTTATTTACCTGCTTAACAGCACATGTGCTCATTTCACCTCATCTTACCTGCAACGAGATAAACAAAGCCTTAACCTTCTTTGGCAACACCAGCAATTACCCAGCCCTTGGGCTTAAGGAGCAAAACACTGGGATCAGACCTGTGCTTTCAGAACACCCAGTGTCCTCACCGCCTCGTAGGCACAAGTCATTTCAGTGGCAGCATTGCTCAGCAGCAGATCTATTTCATTTTTTACTCCTGCATGTGTTTGACATCAGTGTGTGAAAAATTGCTACTAGAGGGCAAATACTGATCATGATACAGCGATTACAGGCTGCCAGGTACTGCAGAGATTGGGGTCACAGCTTGCTTTTTCCAAAAGAGAGACAGTTTAATGAAATCTTGCTCTTTGGAGGCAAGAAAGCATTTATCCCCTCCAAACAAATGCATAGTCCTGAGGTAAAATGATATGAATATGTATAATTTCTTTAGTGAATCACATGAATTTGTAAGAGAGGTTTGAGGCATATAGCACTTTCAAAGTCCCTCTTTCAGCTCTCTTTGCTGCCCGCATTTAGCGTATGCTGAGTGGATGTGCAGAGAGTTCCATGGTGCCTTTAGTCCCAAATGGCTTCAGTGATGTTTTTGGCTGAAACGGTTTTCCTTGGCAGGATGATTAGGCAGCAGCACACTCCACGGATGTTGCTTATTACCTCTTACAAGACTGGAATCACTGGTGCTCATCCAGTTTTACATACTGGCTGGTTGGCCTGCAGGCTCTGCTGAGCTGTGATTATACCACAGGCACACTGCCACATCCTTTGGGATTGTGTGTCCCACTACCCCCACCAAATGCATTTCACAAAGCTGACATTTAAAAAAATCCGAGTGACTAAATCCCAGCAAGATCCTACCAATAGCCTCTGTAGATCCTTCTCTCTGTCCTGCTGTGGAAAGGATGAGAGCACAAGTGCCCACAATTTGTGCAGCACACAGAGCTGGTGAAAAGCAAGGGAGAGCAGAGGCATTAGGTAAATGGCCAAAAAAGCTGAGACAGCTTCACACAGAGACACACAACAAAGAAGCCAGTGGATCTAGTTGACTTCAGCTGAGCAAGGCTTGAAGTGCTGCAGTCCCATGTGTTGATGTTCATGAGCAGGCACATCAGTGACTCTGCTGGGTGGAGTCAGCTTTCAGGGCCCAATCCTCCGGTATTTTCTCATTCAAAGAGGCTGCACATACAGAGAGAGCTATAGCCCAGGTGTAAAAGGTGATGTGAAGAGAGGACGTACAAGTTAAAAATATTCCAATGTTTTTTCAAGGAATGTTTTTTCAAAGGTTCAAGATACAGCTTTGTCTATTGAACAGTAAAGGGTGGCTCAACTGTTCTAGCTCCCAGCTGTGAGCACATCCTCTGCCTGTGTCTGTAAAAGCTGATTTATTCCCTGAATGGTCACATCAGAAGTGATTTGGACAATATAACTGTGTGACACTATGTTGAAGCTCAAGCTCAGACCAGGCAGCGTCTTCTAGGTCCCATGCTGTACCTACCAGCCTTGTGCAGATGTCTCGGGCAACCTAAACTGTCCAAAATTGCACTAGACACCTATGCCTGGGAGGAAGGAACTGTTTCTGCCATTAGCACATCCACACTGCTTCCAATAGGTATCCCCTGTAAAACCTTGCATTAAGGAAAATGCATCCCTACCCTGTATAGATGATGTGCTTAAACAGATGTGGTCCACAAACTTCTTACTCCAGGAATAACAAATGAACTGTTTTGCATAAAAAGTTTATCAGATTATGCTATTTTTCCCATTGCACGTTATTCTGAAGCAGACATGACAATAAATCACCACAAGCCTATGAATATTTCATAGAAACACATTTCAGCTTATGGGTGTTCTTTTTTTTCTAGAATGATTATGTCTGTGTCTTTGGCCATTCATCGTCTGTGATACGTGACTGGCCACTTGATTCAAATTACTGTAATGTCTGGCTTTTCACTGGTTCATTAAATATTTCATAACAAGGAGGAAAAGTAGCACTGCAGGTGACATTTACGTGAATATGCAAGCAGGTATTTGTGAAATCTTAATCAGGATTTCTACTCACAAATGCTTTGGGGAGATTAATAGATATCTCTAAATATTGTTGAAACAGCGACTTTTTATTCCAGTGAAAATTCCAATGAAATAATGAAAATTATGATGATAATGATTATTTGGCACTGCTGCTTTAGATAAAAGGTTGTGGGTCCAACATTCTGAAGTCTCTCCACAGGACTATAACTCAGAAACTTAACGAGAAACAGAGTAGATGGGATTTCTTGCAATGGATTTCATTAGTCTGATAGTTCTTGAACAAACTGAAAAACAAATCTCAGAAGCCTGACATTTGCCTTGTCAGTCCATGAGAGCTCAACAGTAGAATTCATAGAGACTGTAACAAAATTAAACTTTAAGTAGCAACGAGCATTACTGAAAACCCTCAGTTCTCGTGTGATCTCTTGTAACGGAAGTTAATTCTTCAGATTATTAGCGACAAAATATGTAAGGCAGAAAAAAGAGGCTGGAGGAAGGAGCACTAAGCTTTTAGATTTGATTTCCCCCCAAATGATTATCAGCTTTTCAGGAGCAAACTTTTCAACAGTCAAACTTTTATATTAAATTCCTGCATGCATGTTTAGCAGTCCTGTCACTCTGGGAGCATTTAGCTATGCATACGAACACCAGCTAATGTGAAAGATGCTACCAAACCTCTATCTGTCCTTCTCATTTAGTGAGAGCTCTGAACGGGCTTGGAAATGGGAAGCTCCCATGAGAAACAAAAACCTCAGTGACGTGCATGACAAAAGCCCCATTGACTTTGGGAGAGGCTGGGAGCAGAAGTGCTGTTACACACTCGTGTCCCCTGCTCAGGCAATTCAACCTCTTGTTGCAGGCTCAGCACGCTCTCGGTGGTTTATTCAAGCTGTAATGGTCTCTGGCTTGCTCTGGTGAAGCCTGACCATAGCAAACACCACCATGTGAAAGTGACCTGCCACCGCTGTCACAATTTCCCTGTGGGAAAGAACCTTCCCCCACTAAGGATGCAGGTGCCTGTGATCTGTCAGGTTTTCCTGGTGGATTTGGAGCCATGTACTCACCTAAGGATGGCTGCCCTCTGCTTAACCACCCCTTTCTGAGTGGAAGAGTGCAAGGAGTGTGGGCAGCAAGGAAGAAGCCCGTCGGGCAGGGGGAGCAGAGGTTGACAATGGGACCCAGAGGGACAGTGGTAGGACGGTGTGGGGAGGCGATGGGAGGTACAGCAAAAGAGGAGGCTCAGGGGAGACTTCATTGTCCTCTACAACCACCTGAAGGAAGGTTGCAGTGAGGTGAGGGCAGGTCTCTTTTGCCATGCCTAGCATGAGAGGACTAAAGGAAATGGCCTTAAGCTGGGAGAGGGGAGATTCATAAAAGCTATTAGAAACAAATGTTCCACTGTTGGGGTGGTCAGGCATTGGAACAGGTTGCCCAGGGGTGTGTTGTCACCATCTCTGGAGGTGTTCAAGAGACACTTGGATCTGGGGCTGGGTGAAGTGGTTTAGGGGTTACGGCAGTAGTGCTGGGTGGACACTTGGACTGGATGATCCGAAAGGTCTCTCCCAGCATCGATGATTCTGTGGAGGCTGGAGGAGATTTGGGAGAAAGACGAGGAGCTGCAAGTGGGCAACGCTGACGGCTGGGAAAAGCAGAGGGCTCCAGGAAACCGATCAGCCGAGGAGGCTGAGCAGCCCGGGAAGAGAGCCGGGAAGAGAGCCGGGAGGGGAACGCGCCGGGCTGCGGTGGGAGCGGGGGCAGGAGCTGGCACCGGGTGCAGGGTGTGCGCGGAACACCCTGAGCAGGGCCGGGGGCAGGCAGTGCGCTGACGGCGGGGCCAGGGCCGAGGGCAGGCTGGGCGCGGAACGCGGCGCCAAGACCCCCGCCCTGGAGGCCCCGCGAACTGCAGCCTCCACAAGGCCCTTCGCCCGCACCGGGCATGCGCGGCTGCCGCCTGCCAGGCGCGGCCGGCCCGTCCCCGCCCGGCGGCGGGCGGGGACACCGTGAACGAGGAGGCGGCCGGGGCGGCGGGGCCGGGCCGGGCCGAGGGGCGGTCGCTGCCGCGGGCGGCAGGTGAGGCGGTGCGGGGCGGCCGCGGGGTGGGGGCCGGCCCGGGCTCCCGCAGGGGGCGGGTCGTGTGGGGTCGCGGCGGCTGCCGCCTCCTTCCCGAAGGGAGAGCGGGTGACGGGGAAGCGGGGGGAGCGGGGCCGTGCCCCTCGTGGTCGGCGGCGACCGCTCGGCGGGGAGGCGGACGAGCCAGGGAAGGCTCCCGGAGCGGGGCTGGCGCCGCGGCCGCGGCCACCCCCGCGCAGCCGGGCAGCGAGAGCGGTGCGAGCCGAGGTGAGGGTGAGCGGTGCCCGCTGCTGCAGACAGCTGTGCAATTACAGCTCTAATAACCTCCCCAGAGGTCACAGGCGCTGCAGGTTTAAAGCCTACTGGGGCAGGTAAAAATGTAATTATGTTCTCTTGACAGTTTACCTTGATGGCTGAGTGCCTTGGGACACCACCCCCCTAGCCCCCCTGACGCCTGTCTTCGGCTTTGAAAGCTTAGCAATGAATTTGCGAGTTCGGCCCCAATGGATACGGATGCTGGGTTTATCGCACCCTGCACCTTTTTAATTATTGCGTGCTGACTAAGCACGGTGTAAAAGTTTCTCCTGCCTGTGTCAGCTCTGGATGCATTGCACATGCATGTTCCGAGGGTGGGCTCACCGGTGTCTGCTGGGTCCCCTTGCTTCCTTCCAGCCCCTCTCAATTAGCCCAGTGTTTAAGTGGGCTATGAAGATTAAGGCTCCATGTTTGGAAAAATAAAGAAATTGGAGAGGCACACTCTTCTCTGGTGATGAGAATAAGGACTGTATCTGAACCACTGTTCAAGCCAAGGGAACGTATCAGTGTTTTCACACCAGTGCCATAGTTGGGTAACTACTGACAAATGCTGACTTTTAAACGGTGACTGCTGACTTGGGTAATAAAACAGAAACGGCTCCTTTTAAGAGCAATCTCAAAATGCTTGAACTGATTGATTGGCTTGTTAACTGAAGCCTTGACTTAGCTGGGAACCAGAAGAGCTTTTATTCTCTGCAAGGACGTTCTCCCTGAAACAAATCTGACTTATGCTAAACACATCAGCTGTATGACAGGGTGTTTATTTTGCAATGTCATTTTCAAAACCGTGGTAGATACCAAATGCGTGAACTAGATACAGGAAAGCTGCCTTGCAGTCTGCTTTTCTGCCAGAGTGCATTTTGAACGGTTTATGATTGCAAGGTGGCAGTTTTACTTGGAGTCTCACTTTTGTGTTTTAATTTACTGTCATCAGAGCTATATTTCAGCTTCCAACACTTGTGAAGTGTGCCATGAACGTGCACTCTGGGTGCCTGGGTCATGTTTTGGGACTAATTACTTACAGCCTACTCTTTATTAAGTAATGTGCAAAATGGATTGACTTTATGGAAATCTCTTTCCAGTTAAATTTCCAACCTCCTGAGTTGCATCTCATTGTGAACTTACTGAAGTTTGCTTCGATCATCTGGAAATTGAATATTCTCATTCCCCTTTTCCTCACCCCCTTTCTCCTAAAAATTGTTGCTTTAAAGTGTTCCATAAGTGCTGTGGGTTTAAATTATTCCCTATGATATCAGCCCACATTCAGTTGCTGCTCCCCAGAGTTTTTAATGTATTTGGTCTGTGCTCTAACTTAGCAAGGTCTTTAGGAGGTGATTTAAAACATAAAGGCTTAGAGATCTTCCATTAGTAAAACTATCAAATGATCAGAGCCATAGATGACTTTCTCAGCAGAAGAAACTGCTTTCTATTTAAAATGGCTTTTCCAGTCAGGATGTATCTAGGCTGTGAAGGAGTGGATTTTTCTAGGAAGTAGTGGGAGGCAGGAAGAATCATGAAAAAGAACGTGGCACAAAGGAGAGCATTAAACCACAGAGCCAGCACCAGATCAGAGGTCCTCAGCTAAGCAGATGAAGTTCCTTCAAGAGGACAAGGAGTCTTCTCACACTGTGGGACAGTATTTTCTTAGGTTGTGTTCCAGGGTGGTTGCAGATGAAGTGTTTACATTGAGAGGTGGAGTGGGTCCGTGGGTCTACAAAGGTCAGGGAAGAATGGGCTAGGAAGGGTCAGTGGAGTTTTGGGGAAGATGAGTGATGTGCCCCTGTTTTGCTGGCTGCCTTCCTGGGGAAGCCAGTGGCTGTCCCTAAGGGACTTTGCACCATTGGCACAGAGCACTGACTGAGGGTTAGTGTTTGTTGGTAGTTCTGCTGTGCTGGATGAAGGCATAAGATGGGACCCTCTCCCTTCTCCTTTTAGGTCTTCCCTCCCTTTCCTTCACCTTCTGTGGTAGAACGTGTTCCCTTCTTCTCCATCAGCACTCCACCTACTCCAACACCGCTTTGCCACCTTCCCTACACAAGTGTCTCTCCCTGTCCTGGAAGCCAACTGGTAGGTGTGAGGGGCTGGAAAGAAAGCAAGTTTCTTTCTTTGCCTTCCAAGTATGCAGGTTGTGCCTGGTGGCACGGGCAGGGGAGAGAGGGCCACTCACACCTGGTCGTGCCAGAGAGTGCCCGGCTCCGCCTGTGTTTGGTGCAGCTGTGAGCGGGGCACTGCGCTGGGCACGGGGAGGCTCAGCTGCGAGTGTTCAGAGCCAATTACTGGACACAGTCGGTGTATGACAAGCTTCAGTTTCATTAGCTGCCTCCCTGGAGTATCGAGCTGTGCGGCTCACCTTTGCAGAGATCAGAGTCTCCTCTGTGATGTTATTAGGTGTTTTTAAAAATAGCTTCATCAATCCACTTTAAAAGAGCTGGTCTGCTCTGATAACAGTGCCTGCTGGTGCTTTTCCAGATAAGGAACTTGTCACTTTTCCTGCTGTCATACATGCAGCTTCTGCCCTATTTAGAATACAGTATTAAAAAAAACTACAAAATAACCACCAGTCTTAAGTAAAGATTTATGTATTTCATTTAGGAACAACTGAACACTCCTTACTTAACTGCTTTGGACAGTACTGGCTTATGAGGAAGTTAGGATCAAGCAAATACAGAGTTGAAGATAATAACTTCACATACCAGTGTCTTGAGGAAATCTTCATGATAATGTCTCTTATATAACAAAATGACAACAGGCCAAAGATACCTTTCTTTTTCGTTTCTGTCCCAATTAGAAATTCATTAGCTTTAAAAATAATCTGAAATACTACATTGTTCATGTATGTGTATCATCTATGCAATGGTGGGAAGGAATGAGATGAAATAGCATAAACCAACTTCAGTCTCTTTTGGGGGTCTGAAAAGAAGTTCCCAGCAGTATCATTGCAGGACATACCTAGTAATTCATTCTGTAATGGTGTATGCAGGAGCTGTGTTCTAATTTACACATTTCTTTGATGTTTTGTGAGCAGATGGCGTTTTTAAAAAGGTCTGTTAATTCTGTGGGAATTTGGTAATGCCTGATTGCTGGGGGATCAGAAAAGAGTAGTAGTCAAAGTGAGGTTCCTGACTTCACTGCTCTCAAAAGGGAGACAGCCCTCTACAGCCTCATTTTTAAGCTACTATCCTTTTAGAAATCCTTGCTTAAGGATATTCACCCATGCCTTCAGCATAAATTTGGAACTTGTTGAGTGGTCTTATGAATTGGACTGTTCTCTCTGAACCAATCACTTGTTATTACAGATAAAAGGTACTGGGGTGATCATAGCTTGTTGTGGGACACGGTGCACTGTGGATTGTCATAGGAAAGCCCTTTACTCTTTCCCTTTTTCTCACTTGTTTCATGGTTCCTTTCCTTTCGTTTTTCCTTTCTGTGTTTCTGTCTCTTTCATCACACCTTTGACTTGGTTCACCTACTTCAGGCACCTGCCTAAAGTGTTCTCAGCACAGGACCTAACTACCTATTTGCACTGTGACGTCAAAGGATCGCATTTCGAAATTACAACTTTTCCTTGGAACAAGAAGAAAAAAAGGTTCCTGGTTGCTATGGTGATGAGCACTATATAAATGCCTATAAATAAATAAACAGCTGATTCATGGACTTTGATTTACACTATTTTTTGCTTTTCTAATGAGATATAATTAAATATCAGAATGGGAGGAAGTGACTTTCTATCAGTTTTATTAAATACATGTTATGCCGTCTCTTTTACAGTATTTCGGCTGAGAATGATTAAATAGTAAGATGTGTATTTTTCTCCCTGTAGGAAGTTGATGGCTTGAAAAATCATAGTCTAGTATTTATAGAAAAGACTTTTAGATGCCAAAAGACACCCCAGTAAAAAGGTGGTGTCCATTTTCAGTTTAATCAGAACATACATTTTGAGCTAAATGCTTATTTTTCTTATCTCTAGGAGACCATTATAGCTGTTGCAACATTTAAGTTCCAGTCAAAAGTGTTTATAAATGTAATTATGTTCTTCTGCAGTATTTGAAACCCCACTGGTGCACAACAACAAAACATCAAAATGTCACTGACTTTTTCTTTTATGTCAGAATGACAAAGGCATGGTGAAAAAAATCATATATTCCTTGTTGAAGTTTGAGGAGGAAGGAACAATTGGCTTTTTCATAAGCTTTTTGTTCTCAGGTCTATGATGTAAAAGTAACTTTCTCTCTGTGCTAAAGGTGATAATTGTAAAATGGATTGGATGGAGACAATAAACGGTGCACTGGAGTAATCCCACACACAGGTGTTTCTCACTCAGGAAATTGGTGCACTTCGATTAACAGCAGAGGGGAGTCTATAATGGAAGGAGCTGTCCTTAGGGGAAGGAAAAAAGGTATGTGTGATATACAGAGCTACTTCTTGGTTAATGGATCAGTCTGGCTTCTTGGTGGAAACTGATTTTGCCACACTGGCCTGAAGAGAGATTTCCTCAGCTCTGAGCTGTGGAGTGCAGCTTGTGCACTGACAGGGGGTAGATCTGCTTTCTACCCCAGTCACAGCTTTGTATTCAAAGCAACTGTCAGATTTCCAAAGGACTTGGAGCACTATCCTGTCCTATTAAACAACAATAACACCACATCCTTCACTGTCTTCCTTCCCTCTGTGCATTCAGATTCATGTCTGTTTGCTTTACCAAATAAAATATATATTTGACTAAATACCTTTTACTTCCAAGCGGGGGTAATTGGGAGGACAGGGACACGTGGTAGTTTTTTGCAGCTACTTCTCACAGAGCAAAACATGTATCTGCACACAGCTGTAGAAGGCAGGGGCAGAACAGGAGCAAGGAGTGGTGTCCCTGAGGGTCTCACTTGAGCAGTGACAGGCTGCTCCAGTTTGATTTATGTTTCATAGGCCTGTCACTTTTGTCGCAGCTGAGCTGCTGCTGTGGCCAGGCTGGTGGTGCTGACCTGAGGAACAGTGACAGCATCAGTGAGATAGCCATAGAGCTGCTTCTGAACCTGGTGTTCTCTGCCAAGGGACTGTGCTCATCTCTCAGAGGGTGGCACAGTGTCCCGACCCTGACCCTGTGCCTGCCACAGCACTGTTTCATATGGGCCTGAGGCTGGAGCAGGTTATGTCTGCTGGAATGGGATTTGTACTTCACATGTATCAAAGGCAGTTTTACCTGGATTGAGGGTAGGTCTGTACAATCAGTGTTTGACCTGCATGACTGGCAGTGGACAAGGCAATCCAAGGTCTCTCCTAAAAGAGTCACTGCAGAGGCTGATGAGGTTTGTAGGCAGCCTGAACCCAAACAGAATCTGCTGCCTGCCAGAGCAACAGGGGGATGGGAAGGGTGACAAACAGGCGGTCTTGAATGTGCTTCGAGTTTGCAGCTACGCCCAGGGCTAACCACATGGTTTTGGAGTTCCTGGAGACCAGGCTCCAGAGTCATTGACAGAATTTTCTCAATTGAAAAGCAGCATTGTTAGTAGTACATACTCCCTTTAATGGAGAGGCATCTTTATTTAGAAGTCTTTTCTTTAGGGAGGAGGATGAAATATGCATATAGATATTAATGACAGGACAAACTGCTGAAGGCAAGCTGGAGCTGTTGTGTATCTCCTTTTCTGGCATGGTTAGGACAAAAGGTGAAACAGTGAATATACCAGATTTTTTTTATCCATTCCTCAGAAACTCTGCTTATGTGTGGTTAGGAGTTTTGTTGGTTTTTTTTCTGTCAGAATTTTTTTTAATGGATAGATATAATCCAGGACCATCTGGTAGAACTTTCTGTTGTCACATCTAGGTTTTCTGATGTATTGCCTGTCAAGTTATGTTGTATGTTCAGATGAATTTCTCATATGATCTGCTGACAGCTACTGACAGCCCTGAGATGGGAAGTTGGAAGCCTGGGGGGAAGAACAGAGGGGCAGAGCTAGCTTTAAAAATGTAACTTTGATTGCTTTTGATTGGTGGGCTTTTATTTCTGGTATTTATGGTGACTTTTTTGTGAAGAAAGGTTAATGAGTGAACTTTAAACCAAGTGTACCTAAAGTACTATGATTTTACTTGGAAGGCCTTGGAAGTCTGCTTGTAATGTTGTTAATGTTGTTGTTGGTGTGGTTTTTTTTTTTTTACATTGGGCTTCTAAGTTTTTCTCTTTCCCTAAATCTCCATCTGTAGACAATCTCACACCTACTTAAATTGCAGCCTTTGTTTCCTCCTTTACTTCTCAGTCCTTATCCAGTTCCTCTTTAGAAAGATCTCAAAATATTTTTGTATTTGTTGGGATACCATTAGGTATCCTAATAATCACAGTATCTCATTATGCTAATCCTAAATCCTAATATGATAATAATCCTGTAGTAAAATGAACTTAGATTTTTGACAAATTTGTATTAACCTTTGCAGACAGATCACATGCATGAAAGCAATAAGCAACTCTGAAATAACTACAGTAATTATTTTCTTGCTGGTATAATACTCAAATAATTAATTAAAGTAGATGGATTTTGATGTAGAGGTCCACAGTGCAATTGCATTTCCTCACACACTGACAAAGATAATGCTTTACTTTGTAAACCAGAATCCAAACAAGCCATAAGCACTTCCATTTTGTTCTTCATTTTTTTTTTCTGACATAATTTGAAGCTCCAATAGTAGCAGCAATTATAGGCTGATGACAAGATAAAATTTACAACTTGTTGTCATTCATCATTTTTCAATTGGTTAGATCAGAAAAGAAGTGATTTATGTTTGAACTTTAAAGTTTTTTAGTTTATACAGTACTGGTAGAAAGCATAGTACAGGTATTTTTGGATGGTACAGGTTTTTTTGGATGGGAAGAAGCCTGTTTGTAGACAGAGGTGGAATTGCACTGCAAAGGCGTTTCCAAATGTGGCTCTAAACAAAAACTCTCCTCCCTTCTCTCTCACTGTCCTGGTTACACCAGGCCTCCTGCCTAAATATTGATGAAGCTGGAAGTCACTCTTGAAAAGAAAAAAAGCTTTCTTTCATGGGAATTTGAGTATTAAAATGACAGTCCCCAAGCCCAAGGGAGCCTTGCTGAGGAAGAAGTGGAAAGCATTTACTTGCCTCTAGTTACTCCTGTGAGTCCTCGATGCTACTTTCTGGTCTGGGCACTGTGAGTGCCCATTGTAGCAGTAGAGAGAGATGTTGTTTTAAGCTGATCAGGCCAGTGGAATCTGAATATAGGGATGGCTGTTGTGTACTCTAGTCCTGTTCTGTCCTTTTGGAGTATCAGATAAGGAGACTTGGAAATCATCCCAGTCCTGTGCTGTCATAGGAGAGGGACTGGGTATGCAAGGGTCAGTGTAAAGATGCAGCAGCTCTCCATGGTGGTGGTCTGTGTTGGAGCACTGTTCTCATACTGCTCAAGCATCAGCTCAGCTGTTTTCAGAAGAAGTGGACTTTGAAGGAAACCCCATAGATGGAATATGGCCAAATCCTCTGCCTGTAACATGTTTGATAGCAATGCAAAGTGGCAAAGCTGGTCTTCAGTCCTTAAATGCATTAACTCTATGCAGGCTTGCTGAGAAAAGGGTAATGAAGCGGGTCCAAAATGGGGTGTGTGTGCTCAAGCACATGCAATGGGCTTAATGCTCTAGGGCAGCATTCCTGCAGGCATGTGGCTCAGAGGCAGCCAGGTCATGGAGCACACTGTGCTGTTTGTGGAATGTATTGCAGACCACAGGTGCAGCCAAAATCACTTAGCCAGGCATAAAAGAGAAAGTCAGTTAGGAGGGAGAGCAATCCCATCAGGAGAAACTTGTGAGAGGAGCTAGATGCAGTCTGGCATAATGCTGGCTGTGGAGGATGTGTTCCAGTCAGCACCCTCTCAGGACCTGCCTGAACCCACTGTAGCAAAAATTTCAGCTTCTGATAATGGAGACTGATTAGGATTGCGACACATGGATTGTGCTGTTTCAGGTAGAGGCAGCATCTGAACAGGTCTGCAGCGTGACTGACGTTGTGCAGTCTTCATCTTTACTTCATGTGATGAAGAGGTGGGAGGGTGGAGATTACATGAAGCACCTGGCTAGAAGCAGAACATAATTTATCAGAGTTCCTTTGTCAGAAGGCATACACAGCCCATATATAATTCAGAAACGTGAAAAAATAGGGAGCTTTTTGTTGTCTTTTAAAATCAGTGAGTACCCAAGTCTGTGGGTTTAAAATCTTGCAATATTCTAAAATGAACCCTGGAAGTATAAATAGTACTGATAAAACTAAGCCATTCATAAACTCAGAATAATGTGTATTTTCCACATTTAGGCTGAAATACTTGGAGCTGCACATGGATTTGTCCTTGTCAGTTCTTCTGAAATCACATTTAATAGAGATATTCTTTTCAGATGTGATCTGTAAACAGATTTTTTTTTCTTTTGCCATAAATGTTGCTTCCCCCCCATTTTTTTTTTTTTTT
Organism: Phylloscopus trochilus trochilus; assembly: GCA_016584745.2. Classification (NCBI taxonomy): domain Eukaryota; kingdom Metazoa; phylum Chordata; class Aves; order Passeriformes; family Phylloscopidae; genus Phylloscopus; species Phylloscopus trochilus. The sequence goes on from WQNJ02000546.1 coordinate 42,394,557, forward strand.
TGCTTCTTCAAGTTTTTTCTTCCTTTTCTTCTGATTTAAACCTGATGATGTTATGCTATAGTTAAATTATCAGAGAGGGAGAGTGATATCAGTGTCCTCCGCCTTGTAAAGAAATCTATATTTTTGTTTTCTGCCGTGTATTGAGAGCAAGATAAATGAGCAGGGTGTTGCCATCCCTTATCACAGTCAGAATGATAAATGACATGTCCTAGGAAGTTTAAAGATGTGTAAGAACGCAAATCCTTGGCCCACAGGGATGTGTGTTTGAAAATGCTGATGCAGCCAGGAGTTAGGCACATCCTTAAATCGAAGCAGAAGCATTGCTTCCATTGGGTGTATATTCCTGGCACCATGCTGTGTGGGGTAAGCGAAGCTCCTTCTGTGAAAGGAGGTTTGGCTTGGCTGAGTGGCTTGAAGTGGGATAAGAAAATGAGCCTTTTCCTGTCCTCTTGAAGAGCTGTCTGAGGGTCGTGCAGGTTTAGCTGTTTTGTGTTACTGTCCTTGATTCAACAGTGTGAACTGATGTAGATGGAAATCCTGATCATTTGATACCTTGCAGTGCATCCCTCCACTTCTCACTTTTCACACTCTGCCCGTGTCTGCTAACCATGAGCAGAGAGCCTTGTTTGTAGGGGGTGATACAGCACGGCAACACCTTAGCCTAGAAGGTGGAAACACTAGAAGAGACTGAGGCTGTTACATGGGAGTGCACAACCTTTTCTCCCTAGCAAGCAGGGAAATATGTAGAAATTTTCAATAATGCACAAGTCAGCCAGGAGGACCAAGCATGTCCTGGGATGCATAAAGGGACAGCATTGCCAGCCAGGCAAGGGAGAGGATTGTCCTGCTCTGCTCTGCATTGGGGCGGCCTCACCTCAAGTGCTGGGGGCAGTTTTGGGAGCTACAATGTAAAGAAGACATTAAACTATTTAGAGAGTGTCCAGAGGAGGGCAACAAGGATGGTGAAGGGTCTGGAGGGGAAGCCTGGTGAGGAGTGGCTGAGGATCACTTGGTTTGTTCAGCCTAGAGAGGAGGAGACTGAAGGGATACCTCATTGTGGTCTTCAGCATCCTCAGGAGGGGAAGAAGAGGGGCAGCTACAGATCACTCTCATTACCAGTGACAGGACCCGAGGAAGTGACCTGAAGCTGAGTCAGAGAATGTTTAGTTTGGATCTCACGAAAAAGTTTTTCACCCCAGTGGCTGAACACTGGAAGCAGCTCCACAGGGAAGTAGTCACAACACCAAGACTGACAGAGTTCAGTAAGCATTTGGACAAGGCTCTGGGGCATGTGGTGATTCTTGAGATGTTCTACATGGGACCAGGAGTTGGACTCGATCCTGATGGGTCCCTTCCAACTCAGCATATTCTATGATTCTATGATGCTTTCTCTATCTAGTTCTTTTTCTGGTTGTCCTTTGGTGGAAGTACTCTTTTTGTCCCTGTTTTCTTTCCTCCTCTGTAGTTCATTTTCATGCCATGTTTCTTGCTTCTTTGTATTTGATGTCATGTGTGCTTTCTGAAGATGCAGTGTATTCTCTGCTCTAGTTGCTGTCCACGTATTCCTGGTAGTGTGAAGTCAGCTATTTCTTTCCTCATGGATTTGAGCTAGTTTTCTAACTGGGAGGTGATACATCATTTTTGTGTACAGATGGAAATGCTTTTATTTGGTTTTTTGGTACTGAATTAGATGTCATCCCTATTGCATCCTTGAGACTCTAAAAGAGAGATGGAAGCTGAGTTTTCCTGATGCACTGATTTTACAGCATCAGTTTCACTGAATTACCACCAGCTGATCAACAGCATTGTGGCTGACACTGAAATTCTCACATTCTTACCCTGTGTTTTAAGTGGTTTTGTTTACTTCATACAGTGCAATGAGATCTCAGCTTATGACTGGAAATTTCTTGGTGTTTTATTGATAAATACAGATCAAAAAGATAAACTCCCTGTCTGTCTGTTTGGGTTTTTTTTCTAGAGTAGTCTTTGAAGGTTGCACATTCTTCTGTTGTACATCCTTTGTCCAAGTGTGTCTTTTTTGTTCTCTATTCCCCTTCTACATGTTTCTTCTCTTCCTTCCCTTTATTTTAGTCCTAGGTCTTCTTTATTCTTTTGGGTTGTTTTGTTTAGGTTTGAGAAGAGACACACCTAAGTATAGTTGGCTCTTTGGGGCTAACTTGGAAGTTCTCCTTACAACTGCCATGTAAGCATAGAATGCAGTAACATCTCTTCAAGCTTTTTCCAGTGGTGAAACTGAAAAGTTTCACAAACTTTTCCCATCCTGTCTCCAGCTTTCCTTGCCTTTTGACCATCCTGTGCTCCAAAGCTTGCTTTGTCATACCTGCGAGAGGCTGTGCTGCACAATTCTCTCATCCAAACCAACTGATGTTTCCCTTTTCTACTGTAAAATGTTTCACCTTTTCCTTTCAAAACACACATGCAAGTGTTCTCCTCTCCCCTGGCCTTTGACTCTGATTTATAAAACTGCAACAGAGATCTAGGTACTCACTGGCAGCTGGACTTCTCTGCTCAGCTGGATCCAGGAGCCCCTTCTTCAGCTGCTAGATGTTCTGAAGGCCACATGTGTATAAAAAGGGGCCAAGGGGCATTTTGATATTAAGTAAGAATTTCTTGGTTCTTTTGTAGAGGTGGCATATATGGAGCTTGGGGCTAAAGTTGAGAGAAATAAGAGTTTATTTGATAACAGAAGGGGTTTCTCGTATTTATGAAAAAATAGTTTTTGTACCACGCAGCTTACTTGCCAAAGCGCTGCTGAGAAAATGTTATTCTCAGTGAAAACAGATCATGTGTCTTCAGTTGCAAAGATTTCTTTGTATATGCTGTTAATTGCCTTTCCATCTTTTTACTCTTTTACCTTAGCAATTTGATTACACATGTATCGAGAGACAGTGGTTGTGATACAATCTCTGTTTTAAACTGTTATCATGTGTTAGCAAGGAAAGATGTCCCTAGAGTCTGATCTGCTGGGTTCTTTGTTGCTCCAAAGGCAAAGAGCAGCTGAATTATGGAAGTCCTTGTTGTGTAAATTTGGCATAGGCTACTTCTGTTTCAGAAAACCATCTCTTTCTTCAGCTTAGAGCTGTGTATTAGGACCGTGCTTTAATGACATCAGGAAATTGTGATGGGTTTCTTGGTTGTGCTCTATGTATCCCTTGTGTAAAGTGGGCTTGCACACAGATCTTTCTTATTCATCTAGTTATGTTCTCTGATAGTTAACCATATAGGTTTTTAAAGATTCTTCTTGTGAAGTCTTATGGCCAGTACTGAAAAGTATTTCAGTTCTCCCTTATCAGAGCTTCTAAACCAGGCTGTTTGGGATGTTTCTGCTACATTCTTCTCAATGTAGCTGTGAGCTTTTAATGTCTTTTGGTGCTAAAATTTCACCCATTATGTTTTAGGGCTCAATTTTGCATACCCTTTGCTGAATAACACTTACTCTTGGCGATTCAGTTCTCTTCACTGGTGTGAATATGAATGATATGAATGTTTTGTTCTAAGAGTGGTATCAACTGAGAGTTTAGACCTTGGTTTCTTTAAGCTCAGAGACTGATGTGTAGTTTTAATCTGCTTGTGACTTTTGAATCACAGGTGACCAATGAAATACTTAAGCACAGTCTATGTAACATACCTTGGAAATGCCTTGACGGAATTTGAAATCAACTGTCTCTGTCCCTTCTTCTGTCCCAGGGAAAAAAAACCCAAACTCTTCTGAGTTTGTGTGTAGGGACTGCACTCCCCCTACGGAAGAGTAATGCACTGTGTATTGTCAATGATTCCCTGAACCTGATAGGGTTTTGCATGTGCTTCTGGCAAGCAGACAGCCAGAGGTAGTTAAGGAAGGACCACAGTCCATCACATGGAGCACTTACTGGTAAGCCTTTGATGTACTGGAAATGAGTGAGTTGTGAATTGCTTTGTGTCTTACTTACTGTTGTTTTCCCCTCTCCCAGCTGGCCACATGTAATGTAAATTGAGTGGGATGGTGGTGGATTGTGAATTGAAATCCCTTTGCACCAGAAAATTAGTTTCCCTGAAAAGATGAGGCTTTCATCTGTAGCTATGTGGACAAAGAGCTCTCTCCAGAAAGGTGTGTGACAGCACTTTCATGACCTCTTTTTTTTGCACTGACTCAACCGTATCATAAACTCACTTTTGTGAGCAAAACCAGACTCAGGCTGTTCCTGCTGTTGTCATTTATTTCAATTTTAATTTCAATATATTCCTGCTTACCTTTCACAACAGATAGGAGGAAAGGCGGGAGGGAAGAGGAGGAGCGGTGAAAAATAAAAAGGTTCACAAAGATTAATTTGCTGTGTAATTTTCTCTTAAAAGGAGGGAGAGACACACCTGGGAAAATAGGTTATCAGACCTCTAAGCACACAGATGAAATACTGTCCTTTCTAGCAGACACTGTGGTGTTGCACTGAGGCAGTCACTTACTCAGCACTAAAACTATATGACCAGATTCATTTTGAGGAGGCATGATGTGGTTTTCTCTGTGTGTCTGCATTTTTACTGCCTTTAGCTAAGTTAGAGCCTTTAGTGCTTATCACTTTTTAATGATTTGTTCTTACCTCTGCTCCTTGCTTCTGGCTGTTTGTCTTTACTACTTAGGTTGTTACTCGTGTTCATGTAGAGACCTGAGAGTTAATAGAAAATGAAGATTGGAGTTGCTCTCACCTTCCCTTCTCCTGTAAGGTTGCCTGGGACAGTTCCACATATATTTATATATGGCTTTGCAGTATCTTGGCTTCTGACTCTGTTATCATTATGTCAAAGTATAAAGCTAAAGCTGGGAAGCTGGCAACTCATTGAAATTATTTTCTTTGGATTCCTAAAATCGCTGATTAATCATCTTTTAATGTGGGTATAAACACAGAAGATATATGAAGTCTCTGTCTTAATTGTAATCTTTTATATGAATTTTTCAGTAGTCATACATATGTATTATATATAAATGTATATACTTAGCACAGAGGTCACAAGGCAAGCTGTTATACACAAAGTTCTCTAGTCCTTGCTTAATTTATGTGCATGTATTGTTCCACTGGAACACAGGACTCTTGCATACATGCTTATTTTTAAGCCTTAAATATATTAAATCAAATGAGAGGAGAGGGTTTTTATTTCAGGATATTTTGGGCTTTAGTTTGGTTCATCACCTCGATGGTAAAGAAATGGTGGTTATTTTGTGTAACTCTAAGTCACTCAGCAAGGTGGTTGTTTTTTAGTCAATCCTTAGCCCCTGACCTCCATGCTTTCTTGTTTCACGTGCTTGCTGCAGTAACACAGGTGCAAATTTGGGTCTTCATAGTAGCAAGAGAAGCTTTTTGTGCTGTAGCTTTCATCCCTTTGCCTGGAAAGAAGGGTTGGCTACCTCAGCAGATTGTTCCTGTCAGCCTTCAGGTTGGATTATAAGCACATCATTCTGCCACAGAAGGGGTCAAGCAGGATGAACGAAGGCAGGAAGGTTGTAAATGTCCTCTATCTCTGACCTCTCCAAGCTTGGGATAGGATTCACTGCCTATGGCCAATACATATGTATATTTTAGTCTTGTCTTCAAGGTTACAAGACCTTCCTCTTTGAGGTTGCTGGGTGTGACACAGCACTTACCTTGGGAATGCTTCGCTAGTGAGAGGGTTCAGCCTTGCTCCAGCCCTCCCTGTGCTAGGTGGCTTCTCTGGGGAATGGCATCAATGTCAGCAGAAGCCTAGAGATGGAAAAGCACATCCTGATGTAGGAAGCTGTCTGGAGAGCCCTTGATGTCTTGAAATACTCTGTAAAGTTGCTGAAAGACCACTCTATTCTTGGCATTGCAAATATCAGCATATGGATCCAGAGCTGTACAAAATGAATGAGGGCAGATGTTTTTAACTGGAGCTGTTTTAAACAGCAGTTGGTTTATCAGGCTGATGCTGCTCTTCTCTCAGTGACAGTCAGGTTACACTTCAGTTGTTTGAAGAGATTCTCATTGTCAAAGACTTGACTCAGCATTTGATGGAACAGAGGCAGCAGATCTTGCTAGTAGGAAGGAAGGGAACCGACATGAGCTGCTGTGGCAGGGTTGGGTAAGGAATCTCCCATAATCGAAGGGCCACAGGTGAATAGCAACTGTGTCGGTAGTTTTGCAGATGTTCCTCTTTCAACATACACTTCCTGTTTTTTCTCTGAAACTTTCACCTTCTTGTGTGTATTGAATGTCATATTGTTGATTTATGGGGATGTTAAATCCTCTACACAAGTGGGTCACAAGGAGGGCTTTTAGAGAAATGATACATTGATTTATTGGTGGGGAAAAATGGGGGTGAAAATTAACCACCTTGGGTTTTATTACTATTCAGATAAATACAACAGCAAGTCTAATACAAAAATTTCCCATCAAGTCAGGCTTGGACTTCTTCCTCTTGCTGCTGTGCCCTTGATAAATGTGCCTAAATTCAATAGTCGTTCCATGAATTTTCAAGCTGCTGAGGGCATGAAGAAGCTCTTCTTAGGTATTGAACTGTAAACGGTTGCATATGACACCTGGAGGAGTTGAAATGGGCTTTTACAATTAATTCAGTGTATTCATCACACTTTCCCTATTGTGTGCAGTGGTTCATGTTGAAGCTGAGAAAGATGATTCATTTGCTTTCTTCTTCCTCCTGTCAGTGGCAGCAGTAGCCCTCAGAGCAACAGTAAATGCCTGGCCTGCAGCCATGTGTTACTACTTCTCTTCTGGGCCTTAGGTAAGAATTCATCTTTTCCATGAGGAAAATCAGACTGGTATTTTTAAGTACTAATCAAAACCCAGTTGTTAGGATATTTTTTTAATTGGCCAGCAGATATTTTTCAGTCCTACGGCTTATGCTGTCAAGAAACACCTTTTTTTTTTTTTTTTTTAACCTCCTGTGTAAGTTATTTTATGATTTGTGAGACCTAATGCTCTGCTCTTCATGTGACTGTCAGCCCCCCTGGGATATGCTCTCCACCCAGAACATGGATGTTTTGTGCTCCTTTAGCATTAGTCTAAAAGGGAGGGTACCCACTACAGGGAGGGTATCCAGTGATGCTGTGCTCCTAGCTGTTGTTAATACTACCCTGCTGTCCTAGGAATAGGGCTGGGTTGTATGCTGGCTGCATCCTTTAAATGAGGATGTTGTACGAGTGTGGCTGAAGGGGGCATCGGAGGCAAAACAATCAGTTTGCAATTACGAGACTCAAAATGGCAGTAAACCTTTTTATTTGCCCTGATTTGATTTAGATTCTCTTTTAGCTTGGCTCTGAACTATTTTCCTGTCATGCTGCTGTTCCAGGCTACTTGTCAGAGACTGGCTAATTGAAGCACGTGCTCCAGCTTGGATCGAAACTGCTGTTTTGATCAAGACTGTAGATGCTGTTACTGTTTCCTTGTAGAGTTCTTTCCATGAAGTACTAGGACTTGGGTTTGTAGGTTTGGATTCTCAAGGGTTTTAAGAAAGCACAAAGTCTCTGAACATAAAAAAAAGTGGAAGGTTAGAATAAAGGCAGCTTCAGGCAACAGTCCTATCATAAAATATTCTGAGCTGGAAGGCACCCATAAAGGCCATCCAAGTCCTGGACCTCGATCCTTGAAGCCTTCCTGTAATTCTGCTTGTGAACTGAGATGTTCTCATCAGTTCAGGAACTGCAGCCCACTTGCAGACCAGTTGCATAATCCAATGAAGGCAGTCAAATTCTTGGACATCTTAAGCCCTATCCTTTGGATACTTCCACACAGTTGTTATCTGTTCACCCCTATAGATCTGTCTAAGAGCCTGTCAGTTCCTGAAAAGCAAGTTTTGTATTTCTATTATGTCTCTTCTTTTCCATACCTTGGTACCCCTAAGGTGTTCACGTTCAGGGGTGTTTTTCCTTTCAATAGCTGTATTTTGCTGTGATATTAACATATTAATTTCCTAAGACATCTGTGAGACTTGCTGGTTATGACTACCCTGTTTGTCTCAACAGGAAAAGAGGTTCTCTTCCTTTTCCTCCAAAATTCCGAGCACAAGTCATTCTGACAGGACCTCCAACTTGAGGCTAAACTGTGGGTCCACAGGGGGTTTCCCAGGCATGCAGGAGCCTCCTGGACCTTCTGCACAGCAAGTGCGGTGGGAATAAAAGATGGGAGGAGGGTGTGTGGGGAGCAGAGCATGTCAGGCTTGTGGCTACTCCTCCGTCAGCTCTTTGAGAGCAACAGTGACTGAGCTGGTAACTTATTCCTCTCTGTCCTTTACCATGTTGACTCTGTCACCTGTGGTCTTAGAGGCCCCAGCTTCTGTCTTGAGCCCTGAAGCCCATGAATACAGTCTTGGAATACACAAGAGGTTTTGATTGTTGGTAGATTTTTGACAGGAAGTTACTCCCGTATTAATGGATACTGGTGTGGTGCATCCCACCCAGATCCCATTGAAAGGTTCAGTCTTTTTGTCTGTAAAGTGGGAAATGTGTTTCTTCAGGTGAGGTTTTGGCTTAATATTGAGAGAGGGAAGATGATCTTCCTGCTGCCTGGGAAAAACAGTTAACAAATAGCAACTGTGGGAAGCACCAGGGTGAAGCCATACCCAGGGATCTCACAGGCAGTGTTTTACCCTTCGTTTCTTATGTCAGTCTTGCTGAACATCATTGACTTACCAAACTGCTCTTATGAGCATGAATTATCTCAGATTCCCTTGCAGACACATTGGCACTAATTACATTTGCAGGTGTGCAGTTGGCAAAGCTGTAGGGGAGGGAATTGATTTATCTCTGTCACCCTGCTGACCTGTCATTACTGATGGCAAAATGGGAACTTGAAAGAGCACAAGTGACACCTAACTTGGATGAGAACAGCTACCAAAGCCATCTCCTGCCTTGGGAACTGGCAGGTGACTCGTCCACACACACTGCATACAGCTGCAGGAGCAGGCCAGTGCTGCTAGGGTGGTTCCTAGGAGGGATGGAAGAGTTTATCAGACTGAGTAGTTCAGCATATGACAAATTCAGATAGCAGGCAAGTATATGTTTTATATGTATAAAACATGCACTTATCTGAAGAGGAGAATAAATATCTATGAATTTGTCAGGTTGATGTCAAGACATAACCTAAGTGTGTGTGTGTGTGCGTGTGTGTAAAATATGCTTGATCATACTTAAACCTTTTTAAATCTGATATTTATGTAAAACTTGCATCCTATTTCTCTTAAGCCTGGGAGCATGTCATTCTTGAAGCATTTGAGCAAAGTTGGTCCCTGAGATATTCTTCAAAAAAAAAAATACCTTTTACCCTGTCAAAGTGTATTCTTGCTTAGGAATTTTCAATATTTGGCTGAAGCCCTGATCCTTTTGGCATAAGTTTTAATTTTAGCTTCTACAGAATCAAAATGTCATCCTCTCTGTGTGAAGTCCCAGTCTTGGTGTCCAGAAACCAAATGCTTCTTTTGTGTTCTTTTTGTATTTATCAGTACAAAGACTTTTTTTTTGTTAGTTCAGGCATAATTTTTTTTGTGCTCTCAAACTGAAATGCACTTTTGGTTCAAAAGCACTGCAAGAACAACAATTTCTTATAGAGAGTCCTTCTGGGACTATAAATAATAAATGCTGTGACTCAGAGTGATGCAGGCACCTCTGCAACATATATGTGCACTGCAAAGATTCAGTAAATAATGATTTACCTGCTCTTTGTCAGCCCTAAACCAAGAGGGATCTATTCAGACTTCCTTGCTAGCTTGGTGAGTTTTGTTTGTGCAGTACTGCTTTTTAGGAGTTCTAAAATGTGATGCTGTTTTTGAAGGCTGCAACTTTATGAGGGGTATTAAATATTCATCAAATTCTTAGTTCTGAGCTAAGACCTCCTATTAAAACCGTACCAGCTTGTAGTAGGTGCTGACTGTGAACAGCTTGGGACTGCCACACTTAGTGCCTTACGGTGCAATAGGAATGGACAGTTATTATTTCAGAGTTGCTGGAATTATTTGATTATGGTTCCTCCCCCACCCCTTAATGATGTAGTTTTGTACTTTGTGGTGTGGCAGATTGACAAACAGGACCCTCTTCAGGACTGGGGTTAAACTCTAACTCTATGCATTGTGAAACTTGTATCTAAGAAGTCCATTAATATAACTCATTCCAGGAGTAGAGAAGAATCTTATTCATAAATAGAAGACCAGTCTGTATATGTTGTCCTTTCTTCTCCAGTAAAATAAAAACTCGTCTAAGAGAGAGACCAACATGCTGTGTCTGGCTTATCTGGGATCCTGCTGATAAAATCGCCAACCAAGATATGTGGGGTCAGTGGAAAGGCTCCAGTTAGCATCAGTGGGAGGTAGGTCACGCTGTGGAGCTTTCTGAAGGGTGGAAAACACAAAGTCAAAATATGTTTTCTCAAGCTCCAAATCTAACTCCACTCTTAGAGTTTTGAAATTCAGAGGAAAAAATATCACACCTGTTCCGCACAAGGCAACATCTTTGTATTCAGAGGGGCGACAGGACAATGAGATGGTCTTAAAAAGGGAAGGGTGACTTTGGATTTCCTTAGTCCCATTTGGACAGGCTGAGGGCACTGGGTGGGCTCACTTCTCTTTGCTCTTTTTTGTTATTTATTTCCCCCAGGCAGATGTGACTGACCAGTGTCTCTCTGAGATCCTCTCAGGATAGGCATAGGCTCATGCTGTAGTCCAAAGTCCACCTTGAGCATGTGGGAGGAGGTGTTAGAGGACTTCTCTACTTTTTCATCCTTCCTTATTTTACCTGTTACGTCTCAAAGGGAAAATGCTCACAGGCAGATACTCAACAAGATGTGTTCTGCAAATATACAATCAACACTTTTGCAGAGCCTCATATGTTTGCTTGTGATGTGTCTGCAGGAGTGTCCGTGCAGGGCTGGGATCTCACTCCTGTGTTGAGTGGTGTGACTTTGTGCCATGAGCTTTTTGGAGGGCTGTGATCTGCACGTAGATCCCACTGTGGGATAAGAACTGGAAGTGTTCCCAGTCAGTTCTGTCTGGTTTGCCATCTTCATGAAGCTGCTCAGTCCCCACAGGTCCAAGCTCTGCTGTGAAGGTTGGTTTAAGGCACTCACCTCCATGAGCTTGTGTGCAGTAGGAAATTCTCTTATAAACTCCTGGATAATTTCTGTGCCTTTGTGTTTAGGAATTACTTGTTTTCACCATAAAAAATAACTTCAGTATGAAAATACCGTTCCGTGTCTCTCTGAAGGAGGGCAATCACAGCCTTGTTCAATTCTAAGCCATTTGCTGACCATCACAGCTGGGAAATTGCTTTCCTGGTGCCAAGGGAATTATTAGAAAGCATGACGAAAGGCTTTCACGTCCTCAAGCAAAGGGCATTTTTTTTCCTTTCCCTCCTATTGTTTTCTTCCTTTGTGTGAAGTGTATGGAGTAGCAGTGGCGTTAATGATCCTCAAAAGCAGGATTTCTACACGGTGTGTCCCCCCGCTCCCCAAAGCAGTTTGCCGCCTGTCTCCCAAGGCGCGCTCAGCTCCGTGGAACAGCACGGTGGTGTTTGTTTCAGTGTGGCCGCCCGTCGGGGATTTGCAGGAATACTGCAGCAAATCATCCTGCATGCAAGGCTGACCTCTGGGAGGCTAACAAATTGAGGTGAGCCAGCTGGAGCGATAGGACACTGCCGGCAGACAGAGCATGCTCAGACCTGGGGGAGAAAGGTAGCTCAGGCTGCAGATGGTGCACGGGTTACGGTGCCGACAGCTCTTAGATGGGATTTTTGCTTTTTTCTTTGTGGTGGTGAGGAAAGAAGAGGACTGGAGAGTGCTTGTTCCCCTGCAAAGCATAGCTTTAAGGTGTCTTCTTTTTTCTTTCTCCTGTGAAAGAGAGGCACCGGATAGCAATTCCTGTTATTTAGCAACACCAGGTATGCGTGCATGTGCTGAAACACTGATCTACCAGCGATAGTACTTCCAAGACTAAAAAGGTTGCAGATGCTCTGAATGACTGCATTTCTTTGCTGGGTGTCATTGTAACTGTGCTGTGTTTGCTGTGCTGATCACATAGGGCTCTGAATTCAGTTTTGTTGGCAGTCCTGGTTGCAGTGTACTGAGGAGAGGGGGGAGGCTGGCATGTTTTCGATGGTATCTCCTTGCTCCCCCCTTCCATGCAAGTTCACGCTGATTCCCTCCTCTATGTGGGAAGGGAGTCAGTAGTCCATTTGTAATCTCACATCTTTGTAGTCCCTCTTTGTTTGACTTGTGGTTTGCTTTATCATTTTTAAACTAAAGTCTCATGGGGAAAACATCTCTGATATGGACTAAATTCTGTAGGTTTGCAGAAATGTATTTCTTGCCAGACACGTGCTGCTATGGGATTACTTTTTTTTTTTTTTTTTTTTTTTTTTTTTTTTTTTTTTTGGCTTCCCCTAAAAACATGCTAATGTGGAGCTTGTGGTAACCAGGGAGGGATTTTCACTGTTCTTATTGGCTGTGCTGTGCTCTGAACAATTTTGGCTCCTGCTTAGGATTTGCAGCACATAGGGAGCGGTCCTGGGGCACCATGCTGATGGAAAGCGGGCAGAGCTCAGGCTGTAAGCACCAGTCCCAGTACCCGAATAACACAGGAACTCTGCCTGCTGGAGAACACAGAAAGAAAGGATAGATAAAATGCAAAGAATAATAAATGGCAGCTAAAGCCCAGAGGCACAGCTCGGGTGGCTGAAGATCATCTTGCTCAGTACTTTGGGATTTCGCATCATATCCTTTTAAATTCAGTTTTGCAGCATTAGTAAATTTTCCCTTCAGCCACCCCTGCTCTTGTCTTTGCTTTAGGCAAACCACTGAAGTAAGATAAACCTGCTGCACTCTTGGCACTTTTTTTTCTGACAAAGGTATCTTGTTTACAGGCTAAAAGCAAGAGACCGGGTGAAATGAGAGTTGTTTTTTTTCCTTTTTACTCCTATGACAGGGCTCCTAATGACAATGTAACCAGATAGGTTTCAATGGGATACTCATTGATACTCAGGTGAACAAAGACCAGCTGGAATGAACTCTGCCTGTTAAGCTTTCCCCTCTGTCTAGCCATGGTTATTTTGAGTAACTTGGGTTTTCATCTTTAGGCTTGGGATTCTCAGAAGGTGAATGAGACTTGAGGGCTGAGAGAAATACCTTTTTTTTTTTCCTTTTTCTTCACCTTTTTACCTCATTTTTCTTACATCTCTTGCCTCAAGCTTGTTTATCAGAAATGCTTCTTTTTTAGGGGAATTTTCTGGAGATCTGGGATTTTTTGGAGGGAAAGAGAGTATCCATACTCCATTATGGATAGAGAACTTGGAAATGCAGATCTTAAAAGCCCAAGAAGTATTCTTTTTAGATTTCTACTTATAGCTCAGCTTTGTGGCTTGCTTCTATGCATTGACTGCTTAGTGTTGAAAAATTTTAACTTGTTATTTTGTAGATCAAGAGGAGTATCAACAAATATTAAATCAATGACTGCTAGTCATTGTGAAAGTCAGGTTGGATCTCTTCCTGTCCCAGCTCTCACAGACTCTCAAATTAAGTGGAAGAAAACTTAGGTTTTCTATCTGTAAGTGGAGCTGGGTGGTGTCCTGTAGCCACCAGTCTTCTCCTGTTCATGTGGAAGGCACTTTTGCAGTAGGGACCATTGCACAGAGGCTCAGTCTCCTTGGATGCAGTCTTGTATAGAAAGATTTACAGTTTTGCTTTCTATTCCTCACTTATGCTGAACCATAAAAACTGAAGATGGACCTAATTTTGATCACAACTATCTATAGCTAAGGTTTTTATAAGACAGGGGTTTTAATAATATATTGTTATATTTTGGTTTTTTTAAATAAAGCTCTATTTTTAAAATTCTTCTTGAGACTACATAGTCAAGATATTCTTATTTTTCATGTCCCCTCTTTGTATCAGGCTTCAATAATGATATTTTTATCTTTAACTGCTGGGCTTACTCCCTCTACAAGAATCTGCTCTTTTCCTGTTTAAAAAGTCAGCACTTCTACAGTTGGCTGCTTTTTACAAAGAAAATGTTCCAGTATATCAATCATTCAGTGTACCATCCTTTCTTTAATGTGCTATGTACTGTGAAAGATATATGTATCTCATTAAATAAATAGAGTGAATAAGATGATAACAGCTTTTTGGGCTGTGGGGATTGACTTCCTTGGAGTTCTGTGGGAATCTGTGACAGAGATGAGAATATAAGCAAATTCTTGGCTGCCGAATCCCAACTCCCCCTCCTTCCAATTGGGAAAGTTGCCTTCTAGCAACTTCTGCTTTAAGGATGAATGAAGTAGGTATTTAAAACTGCATGTGTTATATACACTGAATCCTTAGCTAAGCCTCTTGCATCAGGGATGGGAGAAAGAACAGAAGACATTTTGCAGGGGGAGTGCAAAATGCCGTGCTTGTATGCTTTTCTTTTCCTGTACTGGTCCTGGAAAGCCTAGCAAGAGATGGATCCAGGGATGGCGAGTGCTGATGGGGAAAATGTCCTTGAGGAGGGAATATCTGCTCCTACCCCTCCCACTGTGTCACCATAACAATTTCCTGCCCGTGCAGCTCTGCCCTAACTCCTTCACTGCCCTGTGGCAAGGGCAGCCCCAGTCCACTTCCAGTCGGGTTGAGTTTTTGGGAGATGGTTCTGTTGGATGTTCTGGACACCCTGCCACCACTATCAGGCTGTGCACAGGAGCTGGGCCAGTGCCAAGCTGGCCTCCATGAAGAGGCATTTCCCTCTGTGCACAGAGTGGTGATGCTCTCTGGAAATGTGTCTCCTTCATGCTTTTTGGTTTTCCATTTTATCAGGCTTTTTAGCCTGCTGTAGCTATGGGAAGCTGAACATTTGCCTGGAAAATGTTCAGGCAGTTGGTAACAAAGTTCACCAAGGCCTATATGGACAAAACCAGCACTTCTCATTTTGTTAATAGGAATAGGTGACCCCTCTTTAGGCATGCTGATCACCCTTTTTCTCCCTAATCAAGCTCTTGGTTTTTTCCCTTTGAGGGTCTTATTAGTGTATGTTTGTCTTTTTTTTTTAGTTGGGATTTTTTAATGTGGATTTTGTAGCTTTTCTCCCTATTTCTTACCTAGACTGCAATTTTTAAAATGGAGAGGAGATTTGGAACCTTGTCCATCATATTAATAGCTTTAGTGATTCATCCTACTGTAGCTTCACAATTAAAAAAAGAACAACAGAACTCATCTTCTAAATGAATCCAAACAGTTCTTTATGCCAACTGCCTATTAGTGGAAATTCCTCTCTCATCCCACCCACTCTGATCTCCTAGGCATGTTAACAGGAGATGGAGAACAGTGTCTCCATCTATGCTTCCTGTGTCCTTACCACTTCCTGAGGATGTTTAATACATCAGATAACCTGTAGCTAACAGGCAGAAGGTGCTGCTGTGTCCAAACTTGTATGAGAGTCTTATGGACCTGCAAGACACTGGAGGGCTCTGCCAGAAGTGCCTGCTGAACACACCAAATGAATATTCCTGAAGACCTTACCTGCTCACCAGCAGCCAGTGCTAGTTAGAGGAGAAGTAGCTGGGCTGTGAGAATGAAACTGTGATGCTTTTGCTAAGTGAGTGGGGGTGGAGGAAGAAAATGGGGTAAGCTCTTCATGCCTGTGAACTCTTGGAAAAAGAGTAAAGACGAGCTGACCAAAAATAGAGTGCCTCCCACAGGCTCTTAGCTGCTGGAGTGGCATCCATTGTGGCTGAGCTGCAAGCCTCAGGATATGCTCTTAATTCCACTGCACCATCTTGAGCTGCCCCCACACCGGTGTTTTTGTTGAACTCCCCATGTCTGGCTCTAAGTCTGCTGCCCCCTGCCCTGTCAGCATCACTGCCAGGGAAATCTGCCTCTTCTACCTCCCTCTCTCACTCCTGCTGCTCCCCTGCAGCCCATTCCTCTCGGGAGTCCTCAAGGGCACATCCCATCCCCTCCCATGGGACATCATTGCCCTCTGCCAGCTCGGCAGCGAGAAGCTCTGTGCAGCTTTCACATGCACATCTCTTCTGGCTTGGCTCTGGTCTATCAGTTGTCGTGTCTCCTGGTGCTGAAGGATGGTGCTTTAGCATTTCAAAGCAGAGAGTGAAAAAATGTCAGTCCAATTGATTTCCTTGGTAACTGGGGCGTATTACTCAAGTGGAGCAGAGCCCTGCTTCTCCCAGTGTCACTAGGAAGCAAGAGGATGGATGAACATGGTAGGGTTGGGGAGGAGGGAGTCTGTGGGTGACTGGCCTAGAGGCTGCCCTCTATGTAGAAAGCAGTAGCACGGAGCACTCTGCTCTTAAGAAAAGCAGCAGTGTGTCTGGCCTGCCACTTCTGCAAGTGCTTTTCAGTTCTTAGGATGTTCTCTGATGACACTGTGGGAGTAGCAGCTCTAGACCCATTTCATGAGGGAGATTTAGTAATGAGAGTTTCTTTTATTGTGAAGCAGCTCTCTTCAGGTGGAAAACTAAATACTTTCACCTGTTTCAGTGTTACCCTCTGCCTCCTGGGAAAGTTTCTTATCCTGGGTCTACTGCTGCTGACAGCATTTTATGACTGATCTCAGCTTGGGGGACTGAGGAACCAGGGGACATGGAGAGTGATTGTTTGCCTTTACTCCCTTGGTGCAGCCTCTCTTGGGTATGTAAAAGCAAACAGTGGGATTGTTTGTTACTATTTATGCTCTATCGTTCCCTGAGGGACCAAAATTATAGTTCCTGAAGGTCTGTTTTCACTGAAAGTGTCAGATTGAAAAAAAGGTGGATGATGAAATGTGGGAAAATAGGCAAAGAATTAGGACAGTTCTCTGAGTACCTGTGAAATTCTCCTTTCATTTCTGCCTGCAGCACCCCTTCCTTTCCACATCCCGTTGTTCACTTCCATCAAAAGCAGCTTTCTCCCAAGCAGCATGAACCAGGATTTAGGAACTGGCAATGGGGAACAGAAATGAAGATGGATTACTTTAGCATTGCTAACATTTAACATAAATTCCTGACACCTGGTTTGCTAAAACACATTCACTTCAGCTAAGTGCAGGGAAGTGGAAGAGCTGCAATGAGGGAAGAGGTTGAAGAGGGCCTTGCAGGTGATTTTTGCTAAAAGGTTGAGTTGTTCATTACTTGCCATTGAGCAGGTATGGCTGTGGCAGTCTGAAATGAGAATTGCTGACTTCTGAGCATTGGCTGCATCCATCAGGCCGCATCTCTGAAGTGCCTCTTATGCCCTTCCCTTGGGGCTGGAGGGGAGAGAACAAATCAGGGGTGAAACACTTGAACAGGCTATTTTCAAGGAGGCCTGTTTGGCACAAGGGGTTTGTAATGATCAGCAGAGTTCTCCACCACCAAAATGCCCCTGAAATGCAGGTGGTATCGGTGTTTTTATGGACTGTGGGCTTCTTATGCCTTTGAAACACCCACATATACACACTCACCTTGCCATAATGGAATAATAAAAAAGCCATGTGGTTTTCCCTCCTCTGCCAAGTTGTTGCAACTTGCATTGACTCCATTGAACTTGTAGGTACTTTGTTCTTCTGACCCACAGAAGTTAACTTTCACAATGCCTGCCGCCTTCCTTTAAGGGTGTGCTTGCAGCACAGGACTTGCTTGCTAAAGATCTCCTCCATGTACAGATTATCAGGCTTTGCACATGACTGGTGGGGCTTGATCCTTTCCTTGCTGATGCTGTTGAAGTCACTTAAAGCTGTGCTCATAAGATGACAGGTTTGTAGTGGAGAGGCTGTGTGCAGAATTGGATGATATCATTAGACATTTTTCAAAGACACTGGAGAAGTAAAATAAAAGGTCGGTACCAATAAAATAATTCAGGATCTGTCCCCATCAAAACGTTCCCTTCCTGAAAACTGGTTTGATTGCATTAGCAGAACCTGAGTGATGTACTGCTGCCCCCAGTGGGTTTCTATTCCAGGCTGTCCATGGAATAGCCAGGGTTGAGAGTTGCACAGCCATGAGGAGCAGCAGTCATCCTCTGTTGACAGAAGAGGACAGACTGAGATGTGATGTGACAGCCATCATTTTTCTGTGCAGGATATCTGTGGCACCTGGGACAAGACCCAGTTAAAATTGCTGTGGTGGAAGCAAAGGCCAAGTGTTAGAAAAGAGTGTATCACAGTCCTTCATGCCTCTCTTCACAGAGACTGGCTGAAGAGATGAATGAATACTAAGAAAGAGATAGAGAAGCATCTTTGGGGCATGGTTTATGGAGAGTTGGTCCTGCCCTGATAATCAGATGACCATTCAGGTCCTTTTCCTTTTTTCCCGTGGTTGAAATCAAAACAACACATTTTTAATTTGCTTGCTTTGCTTTTATGGAGTTTCTAAACGAAGCAGTTTTTCAGACCACTTGCCAAAGGAGGTGAACTTCATTTCTGTTTCGTTTGACTGGCTGGAAATTGAAATGAGCTTGCTGCTTAGATCCCCAGAGCTCATCTCTTAAGTTTGTGTGGCTTACAGCTAGCACTCATTTCTTTATTATTCAGACTCCCATGTACCTTCAGTTCTTCCTAAGACAGATCTCCCAGGCTGTTGGGATCTCATGAGGTGTAGGAATCCCTTCTGACTTCATTGAGTTCCATGAATGATTCTCCATTCAATTCCAAGTTGCAGGATCAAGCTTTTAAGTTGCAGTAGCTCATTTCAAAGGAACTCCTTTGGCAGTAGAGGTTTGCTTTGGTCCCAGCTATGCCTGGCTAACTTTCTCCGGATTGTCCTGTAAGAAGTGTGTCTTGGTTAAAATGCTGAAGGCTGCTTGGGGTGTCAGAACATGTACTTGAGACCTTGCTTTTTTTCTCTCCCACAGCAAACTTGCACCAAAGGAAATCTAAAATTGCTACCTTTAAAAATGGCAGCTAGAAACAATCTAGTGGGATAAATACTAATCAGAAATTTCCCTTCCTAAAGTTCCCCATTAGTCATGGGAGCAATTATTTACAGCCTGACTAGTAGTGAATCTTGATGCATAATGAAAATTGAAGCCCATGAATTCTGTAGGTGAATCAATACCTCAATTGAAGTTCACAGTTGAAGTTATAATCAATACTCTGATATAAGCTAGTAGTGTTTCTGCATAGAAGGAAAACAGTTGCAGGCTCTAACAGAAAAAGAATCAGGGAGGCTTTGGAGCAGCACAGAAAATGTTCTAAGGTTGGGATGGGAAAATGCCAACAGTGAAACCCTTCAAATGCATTAGTTTATCATTTGTATAAGGGCTGGCTGTGCTGTGCGAGCCAGACTCTCACTAAATGAAGGTTTGATTGCTTTAATGACACATCAGTTCCTCTCATAAAGAGCAGAGCTCTCCTCTCTCCCATGCCAGTATTTCTTTTGGAAGACAACCTAGCCTTTGATCCTGGATGGCAGCCAGAGAAACACCCTAGTGACTCAGGATTCTCCCTCAGGGCACTCCACAGACCTGCAAGGCCTTCCCCCACCCCTGGATAAAATGGAATTGAACGTGATGCTCACTAGTTCACATTGCATACTGGAGTGTAGTGAAATCTGTCCTGGCAATACTTCTCGAGCTATTGCTGCCTGCACAGTGAAGGTGAGGGCACGGCTGAGTGCTCTCAGCCATACAGAGCGGGAGGAGGAGCTTGATCTCTGAGTCCTCTGCAGGTGGCCCAGTGACTGCAGTGCTCTCTTTTCTCTCACTGTGGGAGTGGTCTGCAAAAAGCAGAGTGAGCCAGAGTCCTAGAGAAAATACTTTTCTTTCTAACAAATCTTCATAGATCTCATCCTTAATCTCTTTTATATTCTCTTCTTCAAAAGCATAGAAATGAAAATGAGAGAGGAGCCTTCCTGTAGATCAGCTCCCAGTTCTGTTTGCTTTGTACTTTTTTGTGGTTTTGGGGAGAGCTTCAGTGTCGCTGTGGGACCCAAAGGAGGAGATGTGGACTCATCAGAAGGCTGTTGGACTCCCAAGGAGGGGGCCGGGAGGTTTATTGTCTAAACCTATTTTATACCTTTTTACAAAGCACCCACCTTAGAGGTGGGGACCCCTGGAACCGTTGGTCACGTGTAGAGACCATCACGCGAAGTCCCTCCCATGGGAAAGCGTGTGGAAAAACATCTTAGTTTACAAAACAGCATGACTTGTTTAGCAGTTCTGTCCTGGGAACAGGATTCCCAGAAACCAGAACATGACAGGCACAAACCGTGGCAACACTTCAGCACTTTTTTCTTCTTTCCCCTCATTCCCTGGAAGGGAGAAAAATTACCAAAAGAAGCCTAAACTCCCTTGAGTAGTCCATAAAATATGATCTATGGTGGAGCTGTAAACCTGATGTTTAAATGGTTCCTCTCTTGTTTTATTTTCCACAGGTCTTTGCCTTCACCATGTCAAAGAGTGTTAATGATGTGTCCCCTCTCCGTTGCATTCCCCACCTGTCATCCTGCTAGGATCTAACTACAGAATGAACATAGCAGCTGTGTTCAATGCCCTGCTCGTGTCCATCCTCGCTGCCGTGCTGTGGAAATACATCAAGCTGCTCGATCATGCCGCCATGGTGGAGGAGGAGTTGGCGCTCCTGCGCCAGGCTCAGGAACTTTCTGAGGCTCAGATTGACTACCATGCAGCTCTGCAGGCCCTGGTGGAGAACGGTACCAGGATGGTGTGCACTGGCAGGATGCACACCGACCGCATCTGCCGCTTTGAGTCCCTCTGCTACTCTACCGAGGCTGAGGAGTTCGTCTACTTTCACAGCAACTCCTCCGTCATGCTGCCCAACCTGGGCTCCCGGAGGTTCCAGCCGGCTCTGCTCGACCTCTCCTCTGTGGAAGATCACAACACTCAGTACTTCAACTTTGTGGAGCTGCCAGCTGCTGCGCTGAAATTTATGCCAAAGCCGGTCTTCGTGCCTGATGTGGCGCTGATTGCCAACAGGTTCAACCCAGACAACCTGATGCATGTCTTTCATGACGACCTCCTCCCCATCTATTACACCATGCAGCAGTTCTCCGACTTAGATCTGGAGGCACGACTCTTCTTCATGGAAGGGTGGAATGAAGGTGTTCACTTTGACCTCTACAAGTTACTGAGTAACAAGCAGCCGCTCCTCAAGGAGGAGCTTAAAACCCTGGGCAGGCTCCTCTGCTTTACCAAATCCTATGTGGGACTATCCAAAATCACCACCTGGTACCAGTACGGATTTGTCCAGCCACAAGGGCCAAAGGCTAACATCTTGGTTTCTGGTAATGAGATCAGGCAGTTCACCAAATTCATGATGCAGAAACTGAACATCAGCTTGGAGGAAAGCTCCAGTGAGGAATACATCGTAGTGTTCAGTCGGACAATCAACAGACTTATCCTAAATGAGGCAGAACTAATCCTGGCTCTTGCTCAGGAGTTTCAGATGAAAACCATTTCCGTCTCTCTAGAGGAGCATTCATTTTCTGACATCGTCCGGTTGATCAGCAATGCATCCATGCTGGTCAGCATGCACGGGGCCCAATTAGTCATGTCACTCTTCCTGCCAAGAGGGGCCACCGTGGTGGAGCTCTTCCCATATGCTATCAACCCCGAACACTACACCCCTTACAAAACCCTGGCAACCCTTCCTGGCATGGACCTGCAGTACATTGCCTGGCAGAACACCGACAGGGAAGACACCGTAACCTACCCGGACAGACCTTGGGATCAGGGTGGGATTGCTCATCTGGACAAAGCTGAGCAGGAGCGCATCATTAAGAGCACGGAGGTGCCGCGACACCTCTGCTGCCGCAACCCTGAGTGGCTGTTCCGTGCCTACCAGGACACAAAGGTGAACATCCCGTCTCTCATACACGTCATTAGGCAGACTGTGAAGTCTAAGCCCGGACCCAAGAAGCAGAAGTGGTCTGGTAGCCTCTACCCTGGCAAAGTGAGGGATGCCAAGTGTCAGGCCTCTGTCCAGGGCACGAGTGAAGCTAAACTCGTTGTGTCCTGGCAGATTCCCTGGAATCTGAGGTATCTCAAGGTCAGAGAAGTAAAATATGAAGTGTGGATACAAGAGCAAGGGGAAAACACTTACATGCCTTATATATTGTCCCATCAGAATCACACCTTCTCAGAAAACATTAAGCCCTTCACAATATACCTGGTGTGGATACGCTGCATCTTCAACAAAAATCTCCTGGGACCTTTTGCAGATGTGCTCTTATGTAGTACGTAACCTGCTGCACTACCTGTACAGCTCTAACCTGCTCTCCCCTCCATCTGTGGTTTAAAACTTCTCATCCTGTAGTTTGTAGAGGGCTGAAGAGGACTAGACTGTACCAGTGCCTAGGTGTCCATTTTATTACACTCCACATGTACCCCTTCAATTGTATTTATTTCCAGTGAGTGTTTGGAAAAAAAAAAAAAAAAAAAAAGAAAAAAAAAAAAAAAGAGAGAAACCTTTGGGTTCTTCAGAGTGACATCCAGAGGTTAAATTACTTGCTGAATACATGTAATTGAAAACAGAATGGAAGTGAATTGTGTGTACCTTGGTCGTGATTTAAATTTGTTCCTAATGTGGGTGACTATTTAAGCACAGCATAAAGCGCAGTTAATTCCATTGCTAAGTGGGCAATTCTCATCAGCTTTTTCATTGTAAGTTATATTTTTCAGTAACTCTTGACTGTAACTTTGAGTTCAAGATTTTGTATGAGAGCCTTCATTAAACTGCTGTAAATCTCCTCAATACATTTTTGCATTTTATTATTTGTCAAAAGCATTACTGTGATAGATTTGTCCATTGCTGTGATAAAATGTGTATCTGTAGCTTCTTATCTTTATATTTTGACTGAAGAGAATGACTACAGCTTCATGTTTAAAATCAGATTTTATTGCACCCCTATTGCAAAAGGTTGTAGTAACAGATAAGAGGTAGAAGGGATGGAGTAGATAAAATAATTTACTGCGTGTTAGGAGTTTTCATTTTGTGAGTTTTGTAGAGGTGTGTGAGAAAGGGGTGGGGTGATTTGGGAGAGCTGATGGGGAAGAGAACATTTACAGCAATCTGCTAAAGAAAATCCTTCTTTTTTTGGTGTTTGATCAGAATAATCTGTTGATGATAGCTACTAATAGGTGCATATTTTGCTAGGGAATAGGCAGGTGGTGGCAAAGGGAAGCTTTCTGTGCACAGGTGTTCCTGGACATTGGTGTAAGGAAGCAGAGTCAGGCAGGACACGGGTGGGTGTTCCAGGGCACTGGGCTGTCCAGAGCACGTGGCAGGGATCAGGCTGATGACACTCACACCTCGGTTATTCCAATGGGGAGAGTACTTTAGTCTAGACTTAAATTCATTTTCCCTGAGATCAGAACCTGGCTTGATTGCCAGGGTAACACTGACTACTTTGAACCTGATCCTGCTCAGATCTGCTTCAGCTGGAGACCCTAAATGGCATTGTCTTTGAAAAATGGCTCTGAGTCACAGTGCAGCTCTTGAGGAGGGGAGCAGGAGAGAGGTTTCCCTGGCAGATGTTAGCATCCTCTATAGTGTATAACCAGTGTTGAAGCAAAAGGAAAAGTGCTTTCTTTTCCTCTCCCTCCCAGTCTACACCTTCCTCCCAAGATCTGGATGGACATTTGAAGAGTAGAATAAATGTCTAGCTTTCTGGGCTGATAGATGAGCATCTCAAGGCAGGATTATAAATATGGGTTCTAAGGAGAGGGGGAGTACAAATGACTGTGCAAATTTGGACAAGAAACAGAAGGATTGAAAAATGAGAAAAACACCACAGCACAACATTGGACCCTTCAGGCAAGTATATTCATTTTCATTATGTCTTGCTTTGTTTTCAAATGTATTTATGATTTAAAGGAGGGGAAGAAGCAGTACATGAGTCCCAAAGTCTGCATTTGCTTTGCAATTGTAACCTTGCCAATTGTTGTTTTTTGCCTTGATATTTTAAAGGGGCACAGGAGCATTCCCATTGTTGTTTTCTTAGGGTAAAATGGGCTCCTTGCTGAAGTGAGTATTCAAGCTGTGCCCCATAGTCTCCGTGTGGCTGCTGCACATTCCACGCCATATATGTTGGAGCTGAGGTGAGAAAAGCTTCCTGAGAGATGACAGTGAAAGCAAGCTGTTCAGGGAAGCCTCCAGGACCTGTGGCTCCCCAGGAATCACTGGCTGATGAGCACCTGCTCACAGAAAGGTTTTGCAGCAGTCCTGCATCCCCACGTCCGTTCAAGCTGAAGGTAGCCCTGTGGCCAGTGGCCATCCTGCTGGCTGTTGCAAAGGTGCTATTGTTGGAATCCTATTTGGTAGTGAGTGAGTCTTCAGACATTTGAAATTTAGTCAGCATTTATTTTGTGTCAGTTCTCAAAAATAACTTTCTTTGGGTGTTCTAACCATTGTTCATCCTCAGCAGGATATTGATCTGCTTGTTGCCTTCCTGCCTGCTTTTCTCCATGCCTTTTGTAGTAATCCTTTGCCTCTAATTTGTAGATCATCCCATTTCACTTAAAATTAGTTCCATATGATTGCAGATTTTATAACATTTGCAGATTGGTTACAGCACATTAACTATTTTCTTCTCATATCCTAATGACTAATCAGCAAAATTGGCTACAGAGCAATGAAGTATCATATATGTGGGTTTCTGTGCTCTTAACTCTGGCATGAAACAGTCTCTGGTGTTCAGAGAGAGACTAGTTTTTTCCAGAAGATAATCAAATGTGCTTTCCAAAAATGTGTATTCGGGTTCTGTCTTCCTCATCAGTGCTATGAGTACTTTATGAGGTGGAAAAAAAATGAAGGGCTTTTTCCTTTTCAAATTCTGAGATAGCTGAACACTGAAGCTGTGCTGGTGATGTTGCCATTTGCCTCCAACACCTGCCCAGTGTAAAAGTGTCTGTGCTGACACCTCACTGCTGTACCTGAATTTCTCCTCAGTGAGAGCCCCTGGTGCAGTCTGTAGCTGTCATAAATTGGGTACGGTAAGGTTATGCTGATTTATACTACCACAAGAACTGCTCTGGAGTGCTGGCATCTTTCCATAGTAAATTTTCTTCTTTTAATAACTTTGCCATCAGTGCTTTGCAGGCCCATTCTGTTTCTCAGCCCCATACCTCTCCTGTCCCATGGGCTCTTTGTTTCCCTTGCTTCTCTCTGTCAGTGCCCTTCTTGATGGATCAGAAGGAATGCTTGCTTGGCATCATTTAAAGTTCTGTCCTATAGTGAATGCAGACTCTGTGCACAGGGGCTGAGGCTGCATCTCTCACAAGTGCAGGAAGGCAGGAACTGGAGCTGGATTAGTCTATTTCCAGGGGAGCTTTTTCATTGGGTGAGCTTGTGGGGGGTCCTTTGTGCAACTTTGTGGAACTTCTACCACTGCATCATTTGTTTCTGCTCCCAAAGGGAATACATTATGCTCTCTGGTGCCATGTGGCCACACTGTGCTGGGAGAAGTAGCTGGGATTAAATCCAGAACCCTTTGGGGGCAGTGCAGGGTGCTGGTCTTGAACTTGCTGCTGCTGGCCTTGTCCGTGCTTGCAGGGATGGATCATCCAGGAGGATTTCCTCTGGCTGCAATTTCATATCTCCTTCTAAATAGCCCAGGTGCAAGGACCAGCTGTGGGAGGGCTCTTACTGACATGTATGAGGATGAAGAGGAACTGAATGGAGGTGTTGGAGCAGGAGCTGCAGGTTGGTGCTAATACCTCCAGGGGTGGTAGGGGCGGGCAGTGATGGGCTAGTTGCAGCCCAGGTTGGTCACCCAGGGTGGGTTTTACAGCTCCAGAAGGTGAGATAGTGGAGATAGTTAATCAAAATACTTGGGTCTGCAGAGTTCAAATTGAGATGTTTGTCTCCTTCCTCTCCTGATTGTTTTTTTCCTCTTTTTCTTAAGGAAATTAGAACTCTTAAGAGCAGTAACTCGAGACTTTCCAAAGTACCCTTTTTGGTTTTATCACCTCAATCTCTAGGAGCTAAATACATTACTCAAGGTAAATGTATGACAGGATTATTTGTTAAAGCTGTCTATTGATTTTTTTAAATTTTATTGTTTCTTCCTTTTCAAGGCACTTTTTTGCCTCCATCTCTTAGGGCTTTGCATGTCCAACGCTCTGGGATCTGTGGATGTCCCTTGTCACAAGACACCAACACTTCACAGGGCCCAAATTAAGTGAAGACACTTAGGATATTACTCATTTCAACACCCTGTTGGCTGTTGGTGTAGATGCTTCCGAGGCAGAGGCACATTTACTGCAGGTGGGCTGGCAAGGGCCCTGACACAAGCCTTTAGCCTCCTCCGGGCAGGAGCTGGTCCAAGTCCACAGCAAGGAAGTTGTTGCTCTCTGGGTGAAAGGACCTCTATAAGCACACCATCATTTAGTTTGCATTGAACAAAATAGTGACTTCAGCATCTTTATTGCTGTACCTCTTCTGCTGAGCTGTATAAATAGCAGACTTATTTCTATAATATTTTTGCTTCTGGTGTCTATGCTGGTGTAAGGCAGGATAGATTTAGTGGATAAAAGAGCACTTAATTTTTCCCTGCTGGACTTGGGGTAGGCACACTCTTGGAATGGCTTTCAGTGTGATGACTGACAGTCCATCTGTGCTGTGGGTGGTAAGAGAAGCATCACCATCTGCACGTGTGTGAGGTGCATCACCATCCTTATGTAAGCAAAGTCACCTCCCCCAGCATGTCCCTCCTGAGGGGCTTTCAGCCAAAACCCCTCTGCTAGCGTGGGGCTGGCTGCAGCATAGAGAGCCACGGTGAATTTACACTGATCGAGGGCCTAGCCCTGCTTGTCACTCTCTCAAGTCGTCCCTTCAGAACATGCTGATTACTAAATTAATTGTTGGCACATTGAGATAGATGCATGGAATAGCCTCCTGTTTGCTCGAAATAACTTGGCAACGATCGCCACCTTTAAATGCTGCTTAGTCCTGCCATTTCCAAATGTGTTGCCTTTAAAATTTAATTGAGTTTCCCTTTGTTGTTGGGTGTGTATTCAAACAGCTCGCTCCAATTGCTCCATTTGCCTTCTGGGTTAGCTGTGTCCCTGTATGCATAATGTAGCATCCACCGACAGATCCACTCAGGGTAACATCTCTGTTCCATGCCCTAGAGACTCCCTGCTCCTTTGTCCCTCCTTGCTTTAATATTGTCCTGGCCTCCAGCAACAGCCAGCCAGCGTGTGGCTAAGGTGGCTGGAGGTGGGACAGTCTGTGGGCATTCCATCCCCAGCAGTCCCGCTGTGGGTTTCCAGCAGTGTTACCCTGTAGATGTTCCTAGCGGTGTGATGTTTCTGTGATGAGTCAATTCCTCCTGCTTCTTCAGTCTGCCTGGCAAAAACCTGCCAGGTCCCTGTTGCTATCCATGAATAGGTACTGGGGCAGCAGCTGCTGTGTGGGCTCCAGTGGATCTCCTGCTTTGCAGTGATTTCACCCGTGCTGTTTGAACAAGTCCTCATCCCAATCCTGCTCCTCTGTTTCAAGGGTTTATATCATTCTCTATTAGTTTGTCCTTTTTAATTGCTCTTCTCTAGATTCCATATTCTGTTTTGCCATTAGAAGATGAAAAATTTGAGCTGGACTTTAGGCAGAGGGGAGCAGGGGGAGAGCTCCATGAGAAGACACCTGTGTCTCCAGCTGTGGTGGGGAAGCCCCTGACAGCAGTCCTTCTGCAGGACAATGGAAGATGAGTGCTGCCCTCCATATTTCATAATTTTTTTTCATATATTTCCTTTTGACAGAGAAAGGTGCTTTCTTCCACACATGAATACTTTTCAGTTTCAAAGCCAGACAGCTGTGAAAGATATCTTTCCTTTCTTCTTCCTCCAAATTCCTTCCTCAGGATGGTGATGGTGCTTCAGAGGAGCAATTTGAAATGCCTTTTGCTTAGGGGGAAGAAGGGGATTCAGTTGCCTGAGAGTGAGGACTTCAGATACTTTGGGTTCTTGTTCTTTTCCCACCTCTCACTTGCTAAATTTTGGGCAGGAGGTGATTCTGTAGGACGTCCTGTGGTTAATGCTGATGCCTGGAAGATGCTGTCCTTGGAGAAAGGGGACAGAGAGACATTGCTGCCGCAGCTCCAAAGGGTCAAACACCACAGTCACATGTCCCAGCTGCTTCTGTGAGAAACATTTAATTTCTCTGACAACTTTTCCTTCCCCATTAAAAAACCCAAACAAATAAAACCAAACCAAACAAAAAAACCCAAACAAACAAACCAAACAAAAAACAAAACAAAACAACAAAAAAACCACACACAAAATACCACAACCCCCCCCCCCAAAAACAAAAACAAAAACAAAAACAAAACCCAAAAAAACTCTATTAGGGAGAATTTTTGATGAAATATCTAAATTCCAGAGCTATCTTTTCACTCAAAACTGGTATTGAAACAATTTTTAACAATTGATTAGGGTCTAGAGGGGGGATTCTGATTAAACAGTGGTTTATTTATACCATTTTCCTTTTCCCAGGCTAGAGGAAGGGCTGGGAAGTTGGTGGCGCTGACCTTGATAGTGCCTATCTGCAGTGCAGAATTTTCAGTGGAAGTCTCAGGGCAGCCTTTTCCTCTGAAAACTGTGCTGCAAAGCTGGTAGGCAGGAAGAAAACTACCAAAGAGCAATTAGCTTCATTCTCTACATTGCACATTCCCCTTCTAGGTGTTATCACCTTTTTTGAGCAAGTACCTAATTTGAGTGTTCTCCTCAAACAGAAAAAACCCTATTTCTTACAGGCCAGGTTTGGGAAATCACTGACCAGCAGAGTACACTTACCACAGCAGTGGTGTAGGGAAGGGTGCAGGTATGTAACCCCAGGCTGTCATGGACACAGCTGCCAATGTGGTTTTTCCCAAGGTGAGCACCACTGCTCTTACCCTGCTCCTGCTGAGTTAATCCTTATCCCATAAAAAGCAAGAGCATATTGGTGGCCAGTTAGATGCATCCTCACCAGGAGCTCAGGTGAGGGCCACCTACATAAGCACCACAAACAAGTGAGCTGCACAGTTCTAGGCAAGGATTTTGGCTCTGCTTTCTCAGCTCTGTTTCAAAGCAGTAACAGGAGAAAAGGAGACCCACAAAATGACCCATGTGGAGCAGTAGTGCACCTTGGTTTGTGCTGCTCCAGGTCAGACAAGCCATTTACCCTTCCTGGAATTAAAGAGTATTTTACAGCCAATCCCACATAATCTCTAAGAAAATCAGATCACCATGAGGTGATCAACAGCTTCAAGAGCAAGCAAACCTGCCTGAACACAGCCAGGTGCAGTCAGTGCATCCAGCTGTAGCCGCATGGAGCTTTTCCCTTTTTTATCCCTGTTCTGGTCTGATAGCTCTTTTCATACCCTTTGCCTTCATGTAAACAACCACACGGGCTGCAGTGGAATAAACAAAAATCAAGCCCTTGAATGTCATTGCTTACCAGGAAAGAGACACCGTGGAGCTCCACGAAACACGTGTGCAGCGCTGCAGGCACAGCCACCTTTGCTGGGGCTCTGCCCTAGTGGGGGGCTCCAGCCACCTGCACCGCCCTGGGAGCCTGCTCACCTTTGCATGGATACACAGCAGGAGGGGAAATCTGGCAGTGACTGTAAAAGGGATCCATTTATTGTTTAACTCTGAAGCTGCCTGGCTCACAGGGGAACCTGTTTCTCTCCACGAAATCTAAACAGACTGGAAATGCATGTTTTTAGGCTGGAGTGTTTTGAAACACTTTAAAAATGTAAACCATCCATAAATACAAACTAATTGCAAATCTACAGCTTGAAGCAGAGGCAACAAGAAGCAATAACCCCAGTGCAATGTATTTTAATAGGTTTTGTCCATTTCCATTTAAAGCATTTAGATAACCACACTGGTACCTCTATGCTCACCTGTTGCTACCCCAGCCCAGCTCTCCAGCTGCCAAGAGCTCCAGATATTTCAGACCTTGATGTACATTGTTTCTCTCAGCATCCTGCCTACTGGAAACCATGGTCCTACAGCACACCAAGCAATGAGGCTCTGGATTGCTTCACTGAGCTTGATCTAGTTACTTGAGACAGGCATCACCAAGACCAAGCTGCCATTGTTCTCTTGGAGGTGTGGCTCAGGTTAAATAGTTTCCCAGTTTAGCTAGGAAGGCATCTCAAACTCTGCCAGAGTGGGATCCCACATGTCATGGCAGGGCTTCAAAAGAAAATGCTGCTGACAGTGGGCTCACTCTGTTTTCCCATTATCCAAGTTGCATCTGTGGTGCACCAGGGTGATGCTCCAGGGCCGAGGCTGGGAAAGAGCAGGGGGTTGGCACATGGTGGTGGTTTTCATCTGGTGTCCCCTGCCAAGCTCCCCAGGTCTCCTTGTCCCTGAGCTGTGAGCCATTTTCTCCTCAGTTAACTCAGTTTGACAGTTCCAGCTGGTCCCAAGCCATTATAATTAATGCCACATCTTTCCCGTTTCTCTCTGGCTTTCAAACACGTGCCCAGGCTCCTGCCAGCTCTCATCAGCCACTCCCCTGGTGCCAGCAGAGTTGCAGCAAGCCAGGGAAAGTACCAAGTGGGCTTGCACCAATGGTGCAAGGCCAGGTTTTGCCAGGTCTGGATGGGACTGGTGCTTCACCTCCCACCTCACAAGTTTGCTCTTGGACTCTTTGCAAAAGTGGGATTAAAGCCTCTCTGCATTTGGTGGCAGCTTCCCTGTCCCCTTCCACTCTTTCCTGGCCAAGTCAAAGGACCGTGGAGAACCTGCGGATGTGCTGGCCTTGCTTCCCATCATTTATCAGAGTTGTTTCCTGCTCTCAGAGGTGTTTAAAGCTCTCTACCCAGACAAGGACCTCTGCCATGCAAGAGTTGCCTCACTACAGCCACTTATGTTCAACTTTATTCTCCACATTTACTTTCTTTCCTCCATCTTCAGAAACAGGGCAATGAATAAAAAAAGACACCTGATTAAGGGTTTCATTTGAGGGGACCGTAAAAAAAATGTGGAGTAGAACATGTTTTGCTCTGTTTTGCTAAAATGAAGATAAAAGTATATCCAAACTCAATCCACACCTGGAGCTGAGAATTTCTCTGCAGACATTCAAAAACCTGATTTATGACTACCAGGTTTTAGGTGAAACACTTTGATTGCTAACCTGATGGTAAAAGTGAAAGATTAAGCCTTCCTGTGGCTCTTCCCAGGCACATTGAGGAAATGAACACACGCCTCTCATATTTGGGGGCTGGAGTTTCAACATCGAGTTCAGTCTGGTTTAAGGATTTCTTTGGCATATGGCTGGGATTTTATTGGGGTTGAAAGAGCTTGTGAGTGTTTTAGTAGCTGCTCCTTTACCTTTGAAGGGAACATCTATTGTTTATTAGTTTAAGAGAAGTACAAACAATACATTGAGGTCTTGTTTAATAACTTCCCCCAGTGCTCCAACACAATGGCAACTTAATCTCAGTGCAGGATCCTCTCTGGAGCTGGAGAAGATTCCAAAACCATGGGAAAAAACCATGCAAACCTTCACCCCTTGGGCAGGAGAAGCCTGTGACAGAGATGGTTGCAGAGGGACTGTGGACACTGGTGGTGGGGTCTTGAGGAGTGTGAAATAACTTTGACTAATAGCTGAATATGTAAAAAAAAAAAATGTATATATATATATGTCTGGGCCTCCTCATGGATAATTCACAAGCAGTAAATTAAACATTGTTTTGCTGAGAACATCTTGCCTTGTACTTTTTGTATGTTGCTACCTGGAAGCTTAGTTTTCTGCATGTGTTTGGTACTGACATCTCTATAAAATCCACGGAAAATAAGCTGTGAAGAGCCAGAGAGCTTTTAAAAGAGGAATGCTTTACAGAGGAAAAATTACAGCATTGAAAAGACATCCAGCAGATACTTCTTCTCTTGGGCTAGTTATGGTTTAAGATTTATTTGTTATGGGAGTAGTGAAGTTGGACCCAAGCTATTAATCCAAACCAGAGGGAGAGTGTTCAGCTGGGAAATATTTTCCTACCTGCCAAACTTCCCCCAACATGTAGAAAAGCTGCTTCCCTGCTCGTGCAGTTTGGTTTAGCTGTACTTTGTGTCTCAAGGGACCTATGATTTTTTAATTTCTCAGCCGGATTTAATCTTTAAATTCCTTTCTTTGCAGAGGAGGAAAGAAAGGAGAAATCATGGTGTTTGTGAGAAGGACCACAAGTGAAGGATCTCTTGGAGGGATGTAGGACAAAGCCAGGCTTGGTGGGGGCTCCCTGTGAGGGCTCAGTAAGGTGATGATTCCAACAGCCTCACCTGGAAATAGGTGGGACCCCTCAGTCCCAGCACCCTCATAACTGAGACTGGGCTGAGCATCTAGGTCAGGAATAAGGGTCTGGGGGGAAGATTAAGGAATAGGAAGACAACAGGACTTGAATGGAAATATTTGTTTTGCCCAAGGATTTTCATTTCTTTGATTCGCCTGGAAAAGCGGCAGCAGGCTCATTAGAAACCAGCTCAAGAATTGGTTTAATCTGCAGTCTCTCTTGCTCTTCTGGAAAGGGGCTGTTCCACCTTCTCCCCTCTCCAGCCTAGTTCCCCAAACACTACCTACAGAACAGAGATGGGGGTGTTTTTTAATGTTTAAATTAACTATTTTTAAAATATTTATTCATTACACGTCTGTTGGTGCCTCATTAGGGTATTGGTTGAATGAATGATTTAATCTTTAAGGAAAAAAGATGGGGAATAGTTTCTCTTCCTGTCTAAGTGCTGATTAAAATGAATCCCAGCACTGTGGGGGACTTAAGCAGTGGAGCCTGGGCTCACCCCATTAGCTGGGTACCACACTACCCCTTATTAGCCCATTTTTACAGATAAGCTTTTATGCCCTTAGTTCTAGAATTTGCTCATCAGACACCTCATGCCAGCCCCATGAGCCCTGCCCAAACCTTTAGGGAGCTCCAGCCCAAGCACCTCCATGGAGATACTGTACAGAACAGCTCCCTGAGGGTGTGTAAGGGGCAGGAAGGTGGGGACAAGGGGACATTTCCTTTACTGATTCCCCATTAAATGGTTTCCACACAAGCCATGCCGCCTTTGTGCCCTCACCCCATCGAGTTCATGGATGTGTGGCCCAGATGCAATCTCCACTGCACTGCAGAGGTGGGGGGAAAAGATTTAGTGCAGAATGAATGATGGCTGCCCCAACTCTTGTGAACCAAGGATGCAGGTTTGCTTCTGCAGCCTGTCATGCTGACAGGAGGCACATTTCTTCTCCTGTACCCTTGCAAGAGCTTCAACTCTAATGGCAAAACATTCAAAATATTAATGGTATGATCATCGTAACCATTATATTTGGATTTTGATGGGCTGACAGGACTTGACTCATCCCCAGGATATGGCTGCTGTAACCACCCTCTTGTGATGTGATGGGAGGATGCACTTCTTCTGTGTAAAATGGCAGGGGTGAGTGCCTTGGGACAGCTGTGAGGAGCCATCCTGCCTGGCAAATTTCCTTTTTGAGGATGGAGGAGAAGGAGCAGAGGCTTGTTTCAAAACTTCCAGCAGGTAACACTGGGCTCCGTCTGCTCTGCCCCTGCAAGTTCCTCTGATGGAGGCCAAAATTTGGCAACTGATAAATAACCATGTTTTTAGAGGCTTTGCTAAGCTCTTTTTTGAAAAACAAGTCCACAGAGGCTGTGGATAAAAGAGCTGTACCTCCCCATGAACAGGCTGTGATCAGCCTTGCCATTTGTGCTTGGAGGGTATTGCTTTTTTAATAAACCAACATGATTTTATGGTATTGTTTTCATATAAGGAAGAAGAAAATAAATTATTGATTCTTTACTCACAAAGAGGTATACTTTACAGCCTCCCTGTAATACCTGCAATGATTTTGCAATATATAATGATTTGAAAAAAGGGACAAGGACAGTTCACCTGTGCTTGTGGCATCCTCAGCAACTCATTATTATTGTTGCAGGAACACACCGTTTGCCTTACAGACCTGTGTAAGGGCTGTACAAAACCAGAGAGTCAGATCTTGTGCCATTTCTTCCTTCCCTGGCTCTCTCCCTGACTGCCCACTGCAACCTACTGCAGCAGCTCTTGGAACAAATGTGTTATCCACCAGGCAAGCCTGTAGCTGCTGTGAATCAGGCACTGGCAGTGCCAGAGGAGACAGCAACTCCAACACCAGCCCCTCTGCAATCCGTGCCTTCAGTTTTCATGGAGCAAAGCTGCATCTCAGAGGTGCCTCTCTTGGTCCTGACTGAGTGGTGTCCTTCATTCTGGGAGCCTCTCTGCCCACGCTGGATGCAGAAATGCTGCAGAATGGGTGTTGGGGAGGGAGGTCAGCTGGGATCTGCACTTACCTGATCAATTCAGGCATGGCCTAAGCTATTTTCCACCATCAGCCAGGAAATCTGTGAGAGGGGAGAAATTGGATTTCAGCCTCCCTAGTATGAAGCTGGGGCCCTAATCACTAACCTATCTCAGAAATGTAAATTTTGCAGAGTAACTCCTGCAGACCTGGTTTGCAGCACTCAGCTGGAGACAGACCTCTCCCTGAGATGATTAAAATCTGATTTACAAGGCACGGTGGATAGATGGCATCTGTTTTCTGCAGTCAGTGGTCCCTACAGAATAAAAGAGGCAAACTTCAAGGCCGTAGCTCTGCAAAGACAGAGAAATTATTGCCAATATCCATGCAGGTGCCTGCACTGACACATCTGCTCCCACCATGCCAGGGCTTGAATCCACCAAGCCAGCAGGTACCTGCTTGCCCTCCTTCCCCTGCCTCTCAGCACCCAAATGATCCCTATCTCCAAGCCCTTCCCCTGCCCCACATGCCCTAAAGCTAATGTGAGGGCAAGCCAGGAGGTGGGGAAAAACAATTAAAAGAGAAGACAGTGCCTGGCTGCTTTGTGGAGCGTGCAAGAGGCAGCTCCAGCAGGCAGGGGCAGGGAAGGGATAATGCTGCAGGCATAAAAAGGGCAGTGTCTACCTAGAGCAATCAAAATGCCTCAGGAAGATGAGATTTTTTAGAAGGACAAGAGCAAAAGCATCACCAGGTGGGAGAGGCAGGGAAGGACTGAGCAGATTTTCTCTGCACAGCCTGGAGTGGAGCCCCAGGACGTGAAGCCACATTGCCCACCCAGGGGCTGTCACCACAGAAGCACGGCTGTGCCTTTTTGGAGCCTTTTCCCCCCCACACATCTTGAACTGTGCTCAGGCTTGAAAAGGCCATGCCCAGCTGCAGTAGAGATATCTCCCACACGTTGGTTGTTTCCCGTGTCTGGAAGAGGAGTAAAAACAAAGGCAAGGAAGTGGCTGCAGCTGACACGATGCCCCCACATGGGCACTGAGTGCCACCCTCCAGTTAGGCTCCTCAGCAAATTGCTCTGGTCTTTGGTAGGAGCCTTTGATCTCTGCCCTCTTAGTTTACAACTTTGACTCAAATGGGCAGGGTGAACTCTTCCTGAACACCTAATTATGGCTCTTTCCATGTGATGCCA
Organism: Phylloscopus trochilus trochilus; assembly: GCA_016584745.2. Lineage (NCBI taxonomy): Eukaryota > Metazoa > Chordata > Aves > Passeriformes > Phylloscopidae > Phylloscopus > Phylloscopus trochilus. Next base: position 42,429,940 of record WQNJ02000546.1, read on the forward strand.
TGTTTCATGCTCAGATAATAAAGCAGGAAGTGTTTAACCTAACCTGTCCATTCTGTGCATAGATGTTGTGCCACCTCTTCCCCACACTCCAAATCAAGTAAAACCATGTTGAATTGCCTTAAATTTAATATAATCACCAATTCCCTGCTCTCAGACTATTTACTGTTGGCAAGGAGCAGAGCTGGCAGACCCCAGTGAACTGAACAAAAGCCATTAAAAAAGATTTGTCCCAACTGGGGTAAATCTCAGCCTCCTGATATCTTGTTGGCACCTACACGTGCCTCCTAGAAGCCCAAATCTGCAGCTCAGCTTATTAGATCCCTCTTTTTCCCCAAGATTTAACTCAGAGGAGCCAAGAACTTGTTTCAGGGAAGGTCAAGGCAATAAACCTCCAATTGTTTATGTACATAAAGAGCCCTGGGATGTAACATGCTCTGCTTACTCCAAGCTTTCCCAGATGCCCAGAATAGGCAATTAAAACCAAACACATGCAAAAATTCAGCAACATTTACAGGGTAGCCTGTGCCACTCTATCCACTCACCTCATCCTCAATAAAAACTCCAGCCTGCTTAGATATGGCCAAACATTAAATCCAAGGGAGCAAAACTCACTCAAAAAGCAGGACTGGAAGAGGTGGCACCATACCTGCTCAAGCAGAGAGCCTGACCAGCAGCACCATGGAGTTGTGCTCACCTCTTGCCAGGGAAATACCCCTGCATGGGCACATCCTGTTCCATTTCTATGCAGAGTCAGGACTCAGGTTTTCCTTGGGCTCTTCCCTGTACCTGGTCTGAAATATGAATGAAGATGAATACCACCATACTCATCTGGCTTGACTGAGCCATCGTCCATGGAGAATTTCTGTTTGCTTTCCCAACACTGAGCACCTAGTAGGAAAAAAAATCTTCACCCACCGCTTTCAGGTGCTTCCTGAAGGCATCACCACAGGCTGCCTCCTCCAGACAGCTGGAGAAAGGCCAGGCAGCCCATTTGCTGTGTTAAAACCTCTGCAGACTGACATATTAGTTCCTGGTATTGGCAAGACAACTCACAGACCAAAAGAAAAGCGCTGATGTCTCAGTCCTTGCCTCTCCTCACCTCTCCTGCCACATGAGCTCCCTCCTGCCTGGTGATGCAGGGACATCACCAACTACAGCCTGCCATCCCAAAAGGAAGTAAAATGGTGAGTCTGATTGCCTAACCTGGAACTTGGACAAGGACTGAGGAGGGGGAAAAAGCTCATGTGGTATCCAAACCCAAGCCACAGTCAGAAGTTGGAAGAACATGCATTGCCTCACCACCCCTTGCATGGGGGCATGAGCAGCACCCTCCCTATGGCTGGTGGCAGGGGGTCCCAGGAGGGCCCCCATGGTGCCAGATGCAAGAAATCCCTTTGCACCCACATCAGCTCTTGGATTAGTGATGTTGGGTGTGGCCCAGGGGAATAAAAACTTTTTCTCCTCAGAAGAGGAGAAAAAGTGAGGCAGGTCCTTCAGTCAGGAGTGAAGCAAAGCACCCTGGGGAAATTCCCAAGGACCACATGGTCTGGGAATAGAAAACGACTCCTGTTTGGGAGAGGCTGTTCCCATCTTAGGCTTGCTGTGCTTACAAACTTCATTTGTACCAACTGGACAAGCATTTCATACAAAGTGGATTTCAAAGCCCCAGAGCATGGTTGGATTCATGTTATCTGCCAGCTGGATGCACACAGCTCTAACACATGCACCTTTTTAAAATCCACCCCAGGGACAGCTGCAGGGACCGTTCAAAATGTCCTAAACTTTATGAGTTCTCTGAAACAGAGACAATCATACCAAAGCAGCAGCTATCCAAACTAGCTCTAGGGGAAAACTCCTGGACTTGACCACCATTTGAGATCTTCAATCCAAAAATCCTGTGGGTGCTGTGCACCTGGGTCCACATTTGGGTCCACATTAGGGTGGGAAAAGCCTTGGGCACTGTGGCACTTAGCTCTTCAAGCAGCCACTTGCTCTGTCTTGTTCCTAGCATGGAGCAAGGCTCTGCTTCCATAAATCTAGATTTTTGCTAGGAAGAGAGTAATGGGGGCGGGGGGGGGGAAGGTGGTGCTGGTGAAGAGATATAAAGTACAGCTGGGCGGATTAGGCTGCAAGGGAATTAGGGATTTAATGATGCTTTAGCAGCTTGAAATCTGCCAGTCCAGAGATGAAACTTTTAAGACGCTCTTGGCAAGCACTGGGAAAAGACAGCCTGTCGAGCCAATGCCACCTGCTGGAGACAGCACTCGGACACCAAGATTCATGGCACCAGTTAAATCCATGGTTTTCAGCTATCCTTGTACTCAAAATCCCTCTTCTGAAGTTTGAAAACCTGAGCCCATGTCTGGCGGGGCAGGGACCTCGGGAACCCACAAACACGGCCCCACTGCCATCCCCAAAGTTTCGTTTCTCCCAGGTTCCCTGTCTCCTTTCTTCCATTTGCTTTATCTGGCAGGTAATTATCCTTCCAGAGGTAATTGCTGCAGAAGCCATATGGGATTCATAAGCTGCTAATGCTGGAGATTTTTTACAAAGAATCATAAGACCTGTACATTATTGTTGTTGATATTGGTATGATTACCCCTGGTGTAAAAGCAGCCGGAATTGACAAAATAGGTTGTAGAAATGGTTACAGCAGCACAGACATGAAGACAAGGTTAGCCTCTCTGAGGTCTTAAGGGTTTTTAATTGGGAGGAAATCATATGTTCACAAGCTCAAATGAGAGTGGAGGGAAGGAGGAGGGAGATGAAGCTTCAGTGTGGAGACCACCCCACTGGGATTTGAGAACCAGCCGCAGCAGATCCGGGGGGCTCAGCACTTCCCTGCGTGTGTACATGGTGGTTATCTAATAAGCCATTTCTTGAGCTCCAGTGATACTGCTACTTACATCATAAATTCAATGATCTTCACTTTACTGGCCATTAATCTGCTTCTTTTCCTGACAATTTTATACTCTTTTGAGAAACTGTTTGTCTAACCGCATGGAAGAAACAATGTCAAGAGCTGTACCTTAGGCGTTCGCCCAGCTAATGAAGAAAATCCATCACAGGGAGAGTTTATCTATTGCTTTTCTGGATGTAAATAAAACATCAGGCTAATTTACTTCCATTAATCTCAAAGACCATTGCTACAACAATAGTCCTATGTCAGAGCAGACTTTTTCCCCCTTTTTCGCATAAATATTTAAGTAAGTACTGAAAGCATTAATAAATTGCTTTCTAAAAGCCAGATTATTTTTATATCCAGAGATTTAACAATGAATTTGGATTTACTTGCCAGCTCTTGCCTTTCAGACAGCAGTCAGCCCACGCTTCCCCTGTGCCGCATGGGGATGCTTGGGTGGGTTTTGCAGAGCACCCTGTGGGGTCTCTGAGGGGCACCTGTGACAACCCACCCTTAAGGGGAAGGAAGCACAAGGGTGGGTCATCATCTCGAGTGTCACCTGAGTGTCACCCCAATGGTGTCACCCCTGGCCACTGGGTGGGTTCAGTGAGTGCTGGGGCTGCTCTGTGAGCTCCATAGGGGGTGCGGAAAAGACTACTTAGTGTCCTATGTCCAGCTCAAGAAGTGGCCCTTAAATGCAGCAAATGGGCATTTATTTTACAGAGGGTGAGGCCAGCAAAGCACTGGAGCAGGCTGCTGGGGGTGCCTGGGAATCACCAGCTTTGGGGGGGTTAAGATCAGACCGAACAGGAGCAGTGTCACGGCACGCGTTTGCATGTGTGAGCGTGTGTGCTGGGCAGGTTGGAGCCACTCTGGCCCCTGCCTTCCAACCCCCAGCCTATTTTCTGCCAGCTGAAAGGCTGTGCACAGCCAGAGAGCTGTTAAACATGGATCATGTCACTCCAATCACTGGAGAATGAAGCAGCTCCCTCCTGGTGGAGCTCCATGGAAGTGAGTGTCTGTGCTCCCAAATGCTGTTCCCGGAGCACATTCCCGTGGTGCCAAGTGTGAGCAGGTGGGTGTCACTGGGATTCCCCCCAGTCAAGGAACTCTTGTCTCTCCACTGCTTTTTTTTGTTTTTTTGCTTAGCTGTTGCTGCTGCTTTCTTAAAGACAAAGCCATCCTGCAGCCAGCTTGGACCGTCATTTTTTGCGACCACACCGCAACACGATCTGTGGTGATGTGCAGTAAAATTTGGTAAAACAGCTTCCCTGCTCAGATGAAATCTAGTTTGTCAAGCATGGCCCCACATGAATATTTATAACTATATAGTAGTTATAACCATAAAAGTAAGTTTATGATAGGAAATACGACATGTTGATAGCTGGAGCAAACCAAACCCAACACAACATGGGAAAGGCTGACGCAAGCAGCCCACAGGAGCGCCATGACCACAGTTTGAGCCTGTGTTGGCTACATAGGCAAGCCTATGGAAAAATAGACTAATTAGAGAAGATTAATGATCAGTCTCAGCAAGAGCTTGGCTTTTGCTTCTCTCGTTTATCCATACATGGCTCTTTGTTAAATCATGAGGGATTTTTATTCATGTGTATAACTGCTTACAGATGTTCCCACATGTGTTTAGCCAGCAAACTCACATTACAACCAAAGAAATACAAAAAACCCCCACTACCTTATGCAATGTTAAGGTTGAGCAGATGCAACCAGAGGCAAGGCAAAAGCTGCTGGTCCAGCTCAGCAATGACCAGAGCTTTGGCCACTGCACAGACCTGTCTCTTGATTCTTGCTGAGAACTTGGCTTACATGGGAAGAAAACCTCTCCTTTAATGAAATTTCTCACTTTAATGAGAAAAAGCAAGACTCTGAATGATGCTGTACATCATAACTTATGCTCTTGTTACCTCACTGTTTTTTCCCAGCATGTTTCTTGGATTTAATAATGTTACATTTGGTATCCTTTACTCTTACACAGCCATGCTTAGGTATGGCTTTTCATAGTACCCAGGATGAGTTATTTTGTTATCTTTCAAGCTTACAAGCTAAGCTCACCTCCCGGTAATAAATCCCCATGATCTAGGCTTTAGCAGGGTTTCTGTGACCGTCATCCATCTCATGGCACAGCAAATGGGGTGATAATTCATGGGGTGGAGAGAGTGCTGGGGGAAAGGCTCTCCCTGGCTAATTGGAGGGCATGACTCTAGGAACAAGCTGATGCCGCTTTGATGCTGCTATGCCTGAGATGCTGAGTGCTGATGGTTCCTGAGAGCACTCGTGCTTGCTTGTTGATTCATGTCACCCACGTCTCACTTCATCCTCTCTTCAGCAAGAGGGGAAAGGGGAAAAAAGGTAATTGCCTGTGCTTATCAGAATGGGTGCTAAAGCATCCCCTTGCAGGCTCTCAAACTGACATTACACTGAGAAGGATGGAGCAGGGGAGGTATCCATACCCAGCTTTTCCTCTCCCACTGCATGGGTGGCCGTGTTCTCCAAAGCTATTGCAATGGGACACATGTGCCATGGTGCACCTGGGTACCCATGCCAGTCTCACCGAGACTGTCCAAAGGCACAAGTGAATTGGAATGCCTGAAGCATGGATGCTCTGCCTGTAACACTGGAGAAACTGAGGCCTTTAAAAACCCTTCTGGTGGTGAACCATAAACACACAGGCCAGGAACTGACTGCTATGGGCAAACACTGACTGCATGCCTCAGCTGGGAAACACACTGCGGGGAAAGATGGAGCCCATCCCTGCATCTTTTTTCCTCCTGTTCATTTGGATTTTGAATTATCTCTCAGCCCTGGCACTTGAGGACCTGTCTAGCTGGGATGCTGCTGTTCTTCATCAGAGTGGGCTGTTGGGTGAGAGCCTGAGGGGTGACAGGAACAGGATGGGCTCTGCTGGAGGTGCCAGCATGCTCAGAAAGCATTTTGCGCTCGACTGCCTTCTGCTAAAATAGCCTGGCATTTTTGTTAAAACAGATTTCTGCAAGCCTGGGGAAGAGTTACATGCAGTCATGCCCAAGAGAGCAGCCAGGAGTGCTTTTCATAAGTAAGTGGGGTAGTTTTGCCTTTATTTCCCTGACAGTGAGGGGAAAGAGTGAATGAGAGACGTAAATCTTCAAATCTGACATTGGGAGCATTGGCAGCAGCCCAAGCCCACCAAGGCACACACATGGATCATGGCACATGGTACACAGCTCTCACTGGGGATGGTACCATGAGCTAAGTGAGGGCATCTGCTGCCCAGTGCTGCTGAGCTCCAAGGTCCTGCCTAGCCTCAGTTTCAGGGAGTAGCTTACACTCACTCCCAGGCACATATCACCTCTTCTGCAGGGGGAAAGGCAGACCTCAGCTCTAGTGTCTTGTCTTTGTTTAATCCACTTAGAAAGCTCTCCTCTGCTTTCCCCCTGACTCTGTCCAGGACGTTTTGGAAATAGTGAGGGCATCATCAAAAAGCCCAGTACAGGCCATGAAAAGGCTGCCAGTGACTTCTTCCACTGTTTCTTTAACTCTTTCCAGGGTCCCTGTCAGCTGTTCAACTGCCCAAGCCTTCAGTTTTCATAGTTGCTGTGTGTGTGCTTGTGTGCTTGAGTAAAGGCACCCAAAAAACCTCACGGATGTGCCCTTCCTTTGAAAATCCATGCTGAGACCATAACTTGATGACTAAGCAGTTGTGGATTGTCTCAGGAGACATCTCCTCCCTGTCTTTCCTACTCCCTGTGATTCCAGCTGCTTCTTTAGATCATCCTACAAGAGGAGGGGAAACACCCTGTGGAGAGCCAAGCACCAGCACAGAGCCTCGTAACGTCCATGCTGAGGGCACCAGGTCCATCCATGGCTGCTGGAGGTGCAAGGCAGGCCCTGTGAGCCAGCCCGAGGTCGGTTCAGCGCGGTGAGTCCTCAAACAGCGTCAGGTTGTGCTCCTGGATGTGGCGGAGCAGGATCTGTGCCCGCCTGTCAATGGTCCGGAGCAGGGGCCTCAGCCCCTCGGCGCCGCCCTGGCTCTCCCAGAGCTCCCGGTCCAGGCGCAGGGACTCCAGCAGCAGGCTCTGCAGCCTGCCCGACCGCAGCCTGGCCACCGCCGCCGCTGGGAAGCTGCAGTGGAGGAGCAGAAGACACAGGGAGGGAAGGGCTTATCCAGGGAATGCTGAGCAGAGAGGAAGGGGGCAGCGCAAAAGATGCTTCAAGAGGAGATGCACGTCTACCCAGAGGAATGCAGGACGAGGAGCCTTCTACTTAGAACTCTACCCATGGTGAGCATGTGGGATAGCTCCATCGGACACAGACCCAAACAAATTCCAAATCAAGAGGCCTCTAGCGTGCCAAAATGCCTCATGGGCAATGGCGCAAGAAATGCTGAAATACCTGATTATTCATTATTTTTGTGCAGCTGCCAATTAAAGAGGGGAAACAGGCTTTGGAGCCTGCCATCAGCCACCCAGAGAAGAATAAAGAGTTAGTTTCAGTGCAGGGGCACGTGGGATGTTTTTGTGAGCCTAGCCACCCACCCTGTTCTGGGTGGGAGATGGCCCTGATTCAGAGGGATGCCCCATCAGGGAGGCCACGAGCAGGAAGAAGCCATGAGCACACACAGGGCTGCTGGACATCCCCTATGTGCCACCTCAGCCCTCACCTGGCCCGTGCCCATTCCTACCTGTCTATGCCTTGCAGGAGCCTGAAGTTGAGCTTCTCCTCAGGGTGCTGTGGCCTGCCCGCGTTGTCGATGAACACCAGGCGGGACGGCGCGCTCCTCCGGACCTGCCGGCAGGGTGGGAAGGAGAAGTTCACTCAGTGCAGAGTCACCAGTGTGGGGGTTTAGGCTGCTTTTTAATGCAGTGAGAAAACCTGAGAGTATCTGGGGGAAAGCAGATGCCAGCGCCTATGTCCCTCCATGCCTGGGCATACCTCCCACCAGGGACCCAGCATCACCATGGGACCTACATTCCCTTTGCTACATCCTCAGCCCTGCAAGTGCTTCCCAGACACCTTCATGTTAGCCCCACAGCAGCCCTTGGACAGCAGGGAGACATACCAGGATGTGGACCAGGACCAGCTCTGCTGGATTCCGACACTTCTCGTGGAGCATCTCCTCCACACAAGGCTCAGAGGGATCAGGCTGAAACCCACAGCAGTAGCGGTCCAGGCGGTCATGAACCTGCAGGAGACATTTGGGGACCTTAGCAGTGACATGTGCCTGGGATGGGGAGGTCCTGTTGTGAGCTGCTCTTGTACAGAGCAAAGTAAAACATTTCTAGGGATCCTCGGGAGATGTGCAATGGAAAATCTGCAAACACTGGTGGGTGAGAGGAATGGAAGCACACATGTAAAACTCCTTTGGCATGAAGAAGGTGATGACAAAGGTGATGGAGACAGGCTTTTCTGATGGAGTTCAGATACCTGGAACCTCCACATTCTGAATCTGCACAGAATGAAGGGGTTTGTGCTTCCAGCTGAAATAAAGGGATGACGTACACAATGATGAGGGAATAAAAAAAAAACAACAAAGCACTCAAGGAAACCTGGAGTCTGAAAAGAATTTATTTTTCCAAGTCCTGGTGCTCTGTATGACAGTTTCATCTGCTTCCTGTCACATATGCAACCTTTCATCCATCTCTATGGTAACCTGAGCAGCTCTCAATGGAAAGATGAATGGAAAAGTATCAGCAAGGGAAAAAGCAGTCTGTGCATATGCAGAGCATGCCTGACATTTAAGTTGGGCCATGGTGACTTCTTTTAGCTACACTTGTGTTTAATCATTTGCAGGTGCTGCTAAGGCTCCATGTCGTCCAGGCTGTCAAACCTCCTGCTTCCCATCCCAGTTCCCTGCAGAAACCCTGGAGCTGCTTGACAACTTTGAGTGCTTCAACCACACCCTTGAAGGAATGAAGGGCTTTTAAAAAACATAAATCTCTGTCAGACCCAGCCTCAGTATTTACGGAGCTTGCTCAGTTTTGTCAGGAGCAGCTGGTACATCCTCTGGGTGATTTGTGGGGCAGACAGGACCTTGTTGGCTGTCAACAGACCTCCCATGGCTGTGAGTTGACATGACCCTGTAGGGGAGCCACCTCACCTCCTCCTGATCTCAGACCTCTGTATATGCTCTTTTAAATATATGTGAAATAGATATAAAATATAAAATAAATGTATTTTCTGGTTGCAGCATGAAAATGTCCGACTGGATGATTTGCTCAGCATTGCTGGTGCCAGCCCAGGAGGCAGGTCTCAGGGTGCAGAGAGGCTCCTGGAGCCACTGGGAGGGCTGCAGCAGATCTCAGGTGAGCCAGAAGGGACCTACAGGTGGCAGTGAGACAGAAGCCAAGTGACCCACAGTGGCTGGCTGTTCCCTTCACCCTGGTAATTAGCACAGGTAACCAATTACAGGCTGTGCTTTGACAGAGAATTCAGTCTCAACCCAAACACTGACCAAGCACTGGAGAAGATGCTGCAGGCAAACGCGACTTGTGATCTCCATGGCCATTCCATTAATAATTCTTTGAGAAGAAGGATTAGTCCCACTCTGGAGCCTTTTAAACCTCTCTGTTTTCTGAGATTTAATGAAGCACTCAGGTCAGTATTTCTCCATTGGGAGACACTCCAGTTAAAAAGTGCTTGAGCATCTTGTCACAAAACACATGGAAACAGAACAAAATATCACATTTCCTCCACACATCTCCTCAGTCTGCCTACTGGAGAGCTCAGCATGCCAGTTTCTCTCACCTGCTATGTGATTTTGCAGGCTGCACAGAGGGTGAAGACAACCTGAGAGAACTTACAGAGACATTAAATAGGCTCAGTGCTCCACTCACACCCACAAGCACCTGTGAAACCAAGGTGGATTGGTGCTTAACCCTAGAGGTGTGAGGTGGAGGCAGATCTGGTGTCCAAGTGTAGCCCCAGGAGAGGGACCAGATGGCTGTGGAGATGCTGAGAGTGCTCTGACATGCTGACAAGCCCTCCCTCCCCTGGCCCTCCCCTCATTTTTTGGTATTAATTTCTTGTTTCCAGAGCTTAAAGACTCTAATTCATGGGAATATTGGTGTTATTGCTAGAACAAAAATACACGAGCCACACCTCGCATCCAAGCTCAAACACTACCAGAAGCTCACCTTCAGCCCCTCTTATGCCCATCCTGGGGCATCCCCTTGCATCTGACAGGTTCTTCCAGTTATGATTCAGCCTGGGATGGATTCCCCCAAGTTTCCTTTCTCTCCCTCTAGCTGGGAAGAGGGTGTCCCAGGGCACGGATGTGGCTGCAGAGTTGATTTGGCTTTGGCCCTTTTTAAAGTGCAGGACAAAGCCATCAGCAGCTGCCCCTTTTCTACCAGGTTCAGCATTTTGCCCCCAGTAAAACTTTGCATATGGGGGGGGTTCCCTATGGCAAATTCCAAGAGAAATCAATATAGAAGAAGCCAAATTTTAAAAGCAATTGAAGAAAACTACCAAGATTTCAATGCCAATGTACAACAGGGCTCAAGTCTCACAACTTCTCCTTCCCCAGCAAGGGTGTGAGATGCTAAAGCTATTTCTGAAAGATGCTACTCCACTTCTATAATATCCTCTTTATGTGACTTTTCTGCACGGGATGATTCCTTTAGAATTATTGAGGAGAACCTGTGGATTGCCCTTGAAGTTATCATTGCACTGCTTCAGCCCTTGAGGAGGAACTCTCCTTCAAACTAGATTCTTTCTCTTGCAGTCTCAGCCTTCCCACTGCACTCGGCGGTATTTTGGCCTGGGCAAGGGAAGGGGATTGGTTAATCTTCTCATTTCTCTGGTTTCAGCTAAAATATTTTCAAGCCCAGCCAGAACTGCTTCACCTCTGCCAGCCATAGTCGTAAAAAAAGAGAAAGAATAAGGAAAACATATTTTAGTAGTTTGGGGGTTTTTTTCTTTCTTCCCTTCTATTTTTTTTTTATTATTAATACTTGTCCTTTCAGGCAGTTTTCTCCTGTCTGATAACCAGCCCCCAGAAGCCTAAACAGGCTTTCTTTTTCTCCACAGAAATCACTTTTGCCTCCTTACAGCTGCCCTCCAAGACCTGATAACTCCCTGGGATACTGTTGTAATCCCTTGTAGCAGCAGGGTATGATTTTCCAGACAGAAGATTAAGTGCTATTAATGCCGAGAAGGGGGAAGGTGGTGCTGTCCAAGGCAGGGCTCCTTACTTTCAATGCCAGCAGCACATTCCCGAGTTTGGATGTGATGGGGCTGATGCAAGACATGCTGCTTATCCCTAGGGATGCCCTAGGGATGTCTCTAGGGATGTCTCTAGGGATGTCCCAAGCCTCTGCCAGCACAAAATGAACAGCAGAGAGCTCGCCCATGTGAGAACAGACTCACCACAACCCGCCTGTGTTTCCCCTGCAAGTCCCAAACACAGACCACACTCAGGCCAAAGTGCTTCTGGCATGAAGTTCTGCTGCTCCCCATCAGCTGATTAGTGAAAATGCATCCCAAGAAACCACAGCCTATGTGAACCTTCAGAGCAGAAGGAGACCATGATCAGACAATACAGGTGCAGGGGAACTCGGGTGCCACAGCTGATGGGACAGGGGCCTCAATCACCACAGCCCTACCTGGAGAAGAAAGTCAAAGAGAGCCAGGCGGCTCCATTCGCTGTGTGGGATGCTGGAGCAGGGAGTGTCCTTGGCCACCAGCATCGGTCTGTGGGGCTGCAGCATCTCCTGGTACTGGAGCCATCCCAGGGCACAGGAGTTCTGGTCATTGTTGGCATCTTCCAGGTGCTGGAGGTCAGGAGCCCACCAGATGATGGGGCGCAGGGCGCCGTTGGTGTAGCTGTAGGGCAGGAGGCGGCTGGAGAAGCGCCGGGCCACGGCGGGCAGGCTGCGGTTCAGCCCCAGCACCCTGTCCAGGTGGAAGGCCAGCACCTCGTACAGGTCCCCGGGGCGCTTGATGAGCCCACAGAGCCCATCCTGGCAGTCTCCTTCTGGGCTGGCTGGGGAGACATCCCCCTTGGTATCCCCCTTGGCGCCCCCCTTGGCACGCAGCCCCACTCGCATGACTTGCCCGTGGGCAGGGACACGGGTTTTGGAGACCACCTGCCCCCTGGACAGCAGCCGCATCTTCTGGAGGTCATCAGCAGAGAGCCATGGAGGAGTGTCCCTCTCCACCCCCCGCCGCCTCCTGCTCCGGCCAGGAGCCTGCTCCTGCCGCGGGTGAGTGCGGGGCATGGGCACCCCTCTTCTGTAGGCTTGTCCTCCAGACAGGGGGGCAGCCACCTCCCTCGGGGGCCCTGGGGGGGACGAGGCCAGCAGCGGGAGCAGGGAGTGGTCTGGCGCTGGGGGCAGGTGGATGAGAGCCAGCAGGGCCAGGGCCAGCAGCACCCCGACAGCTGCTGGGGCTGGGGGCTTCATCCCCGTCCTTCGCCACGGTCGCTGGGCCTGCGGGGACAGAAAGGTGGAATGAGGCTGGGGTGTTACTGCAGGCAGAGCCCTCGGTGGGGTTTGCTTCAGAGAGGCAGCCCCTCTGCTTGTGTGATCCCTGCAAGAGGCATTCCACAGCACTGTGCCATGATTTGTGCCAGAAATTAGCTGCAATCCCTTCAGAGGCAAATCAGAGCAAGGGCTTGCTCCCCACACAAAGGTTGCCATATCTGCAGCACTGAGGTACAGGATGACCTTATGGGCAATAAATTTTACACTGTCAAATATTTCGCTTTGAAGACTCAAGAAACTTAAAACAAACAAACAAACAAACAAACAAAAAACAACCAAACCAGAGCAAGTTCCTGTCTAGATGTGAACACCTTCCAGTTCCTAAGAGGTTTTATTTTTCAGACCTTACTCTGGGCACCCTCACTGGTTCCTATTCTGGTTGCTCACTGAACCCATAACTTGGATATCTCGATGTGTGCTGAGACAAGGATTCTGGAGCTCTGCCCATTCCTGTGGCTGGCAAAAGCAAGGCAGCTCCAAGTGTCAGTAAAGACCTGTGACTGGCAATGTTTTAATAAAAAGGGTGCAAACTCCTGGAGGGCAGTAACACCACTCCCATGAAGGCAGGCTGAGAGAATTGGGGTTGTTCAGACTGGAGAAAGCTCTGGGGAAAACGTACAGCACCTTCCTGTGCCTAAAGGGAGCTGTGGCTACAAGAGAGCTGAGAGGGACTTTTTACAAGGATGTGGGGCGACAGGACAAGGGAAAAGGACTTTAAACTGAAAAAGAGGTTTAGACTGGATATTAGGAAAAAATTCCTAACTGTGAGAGTGTTGAGGCATTGGAACAGGTTGCTCAGATAAGCTGTGGAGGCCCCATCCCTGCAGGATTCAAGGCCAGATTGGATGAAACTCAGAGCAATCTGGTCTAGTGGAAAGTGTTCTTGCCCATGACAGGTGGGTTCAAATTAGATATTTTAAAGGTTCACTCCAACCCACACATTCCTATGAGTCCATGATACAATCTATACTATATGTAAAACCTAAAGTGTTCTGATTCCCAGCACTAAGAAACTGCCTTTAAAAAGCTGGGGCTGCCCTAAGCAGAGGACATTCCCCTTTAGGCTGAGGTAGAGGGCAGTGGTGGGGCAGCACTGTGACATTCTCCAAGCCCATCCAGTCCCCGGGCCACGCTGCACCCCTGCCTCATTCACTCCAGTTTGGACAGCCTCACACACTTCAGGAGGCTGGAGCCACAAAAAGCACCTTGGCACCATTTCTCTGCTTTCAACAGGCTCAAACCCACACTGGAAGTCACAACGATGGTCAAGTGGATACATTTTTTTCCAATTATTTGTTTTGGAAGCACGAGCATATCCATGGCAGACACAGCAGGACAATATATTGCCAAAGAGGGGATAAAAGACTGTTTATAAGAGGAAAAGCTTGAAAAAAAAGAGCTAAAAAGCCGGGGAGGTGAGAGCCAGCAGCCAGAATTACTTCCAGAAAGCAGCTGGGCGAGCAAAAGCATTCCCAGCCCTGGGGCTTTTAGGACCATAGGCTCCCACTGACCACAGGGACCCCCCACCAGCACAACTCCTGCCCCAGGAGCAGCTGGCCCAGGCGGCCCCTGTGCATGAGCTTATGAGCCGACACAGCACTATCCTGAAATCCACCAGGTTTCATGTCCTCAGCTTGAGGAGACTGCTTCCGACAGCCCCCTGGTGAGGAGCCACATCCCTTGCAAAGGCACTGCATCAGCTGAGGTGGGTAAGAGGAGCCACTGACTCACTGGCCTCAACCATAGGGGTGTTCCTTCCGTGCCTCCCTTCCAAGGGCTGAGCTGATTTAATGCAGTTTGGAAGAGCTATTGATGCTGCACTTGGAGTGATTCAGCTTTATAGCTCTCACTTAATTGCTTCTCTCCCAGAAATACAATGTAGTGCAGCAAAATATATCTGCTGGGCCAAATCCTTTTTTCAGACAGGGTTTACACCAGCCTCTGCCAGGAACCAGGGCCTGTCTTGGTACAGGGCTTGGGACCTGCCAGGGGACCTCTGCTTTATCTCTTCCCAGTGTGAAAGGACCTAGTCCAGGGTGGGACTGTCCAGAGAAGGATATCCTCTCCTAGATCACCAGCAGGGTTGTTCAAGGCTTGGCATTAACTGTCCCAGGCATCAAACTACATGGCTAAATCATTGTCTTCTTAGGTGCCTTCCTGGGGAGTGGATGAGCATGAGCACCCCTAAGCGCTCTGAGGGGCAGCAGGACTTCTGTCAAGGGGGTGGTTGTGATGCCTCCCCAGCTCTCTCCTACTTGGATGGGATTTGCTGTGGAACCACAGCCAATGCCAAGTGACACAGGCAACACCCAAGCTCAGCTACTCAAAACCTTCATGCCCCAGATTTCAAGCAAATTTTGCAGAGTGCAGACACACATTCTTTTCCAAACACCTGCAATCCACGTCTGGCCTCCTGAGCAAGAGTTTAGGGGAGGTGCAATGTCTAAATCCTACTTTAACCACAGTAAAATAACTGTGGCATATAAAGGGCTGATCGTGGTATCCTGGTCCCACACTCCTTTCAAATCATCACTGTAAATGCCTTACAATCTGTTCCTCTGGCCTCAAAGTATGCTGAATTAGCAGCAGTGGTATCTATGGAATCAATCCCAAAGGATAAGGCTAACTGTAAATCTCAGTATTCCCATCTGCATCCAGCCAAGTCCCTTCCCAATCTGTGCTTTCTTGGGCATGTTTTCCCAGCACCTCCCCTGTCCCACCCTTCTGGAGAGACACAGCCCATCCCACTCTCACCAAAAACCACCGTAACCCTTTTCTTCAGCATGGAGGATTTTCAGAGTGATTGTTTTTGTTATCCAGCTGATAATAACCCTCAGGTTGCTTATACCATCTCTGGGTATCCAAAAAGCCTGTCTGCAAAAACTTCCAGTATCCTGGGGGGAGAATGCATGTGGGAGCCACATGGAGAGCCTTCAAAACACAGCAGGAAAAATCCTTTTTAACACACAGCCAGAGAACAGAGTATGCCAAATGGATGGCAACGATTGCTGGGTTTTAATGTCAAGTCAGTTTACAGTCCAAGTGGTAAAGGAATCATTATTGTCCAAAACCACTTTGCCTTCCTTGTCAGTGAGCTTGGGATTGGGCATCACAAGTTAGAGCCCCATCACTTCCCCACCCTGAACTTGAAACCCTGGGCTGTGAAGTTGGGCAAGGGCCAGTGCAGGCTCCCTTCCCCAGTGCTGTTTGGGCTTCCCTGCCACATCATCAACAAAAAGAAACAAAAAAGGTGCAAGTACAGCCTCTGTGTTATTTCTGGCAGTTGATATTGCAAATTTAATAATAACCTAGGTGATAAAACATTGCAGAAATAATACTGTATTTACAAGCCCTGGGTAAATACTTTTCCAAAGTCTTTCTCTGAGCCCATGCTGTAAAAAAATGCTGCAGTATGGCTTCGATTCAGCCCGAAATGCAAACCATACGTACAGCTCTGCTTTGCCAGGCTGACATACTGACAGTACAGCACGTCTTTGCCAGAAATTAGGTCCTTTTCCCAGCAGGCAAAATCCATAAAAAGGCTTAAGAGAGGTACTACTTGTTCCAGGATGCCAATAAGTAAATAATATATATTCTCACTCATCAGAGGGACATATAGCATAGCCCGGGCTCTGAAGGCACAGTGGAGAGCTGTGCAGCTTTGATGCTAGGAGATAAAACTTTCTAAGTCTAGTTGGGGGTGAGATGGGGGAGGGTTATCCTTGACATTGTATTCCCAGGACGCCTGAACCTTGGCAGAAATTGAAGCAGAGAAGCCTGTTTTCAATTTCTTTTCAAAGTGCATCAAATTGGCTTTGTTGAGCTTGAAAGAAAAGAAAAACAAACCCCAAACTTCATTATCCAAGAATGTAAGAAACAGCCCTGAGACTAGAAAGATGCCACGGAAATACGTGGCTGTTGAAAACTGGGTTGATTCCTGCTTTCCTCTGGCACTCAAAAGAGTCCTCCTGCCCCTGCACTGGCACTGGCACTGGCACTGCAAGACCCCTTCAGCAGGAAATTCCGCTATCCCAAAAAGGTGCCCAAAGGAACCAGGATGGCTCAGCCATGGCCGTGTCACTCTTGGCCACCTGCCTACCCTAGACTCCCAAGCTCAGAGGACTTTGCCAAAGGCAACCTGCTGATGAGCAGGTTAAAGACAGGCCCGTGCATTTATCTGGGTGCATTCTGCACGGGGGGTGCAACACACGGGGCCGTGCTCACCCTCCCAGCTCCCTGCTCCCTGCTCCCTGCCCGTCCGATGAACCGCAAAACCGCCCGGGCAGCAGGAGGTGCAGCCTGCCGTGACCAATTTTAACAAAGACTGCTTGAAAAACAAGTGGGAACCCTTCTCTGCCTGCCCCCCACCTCTGGGAATGTCTCCAGAGCCTTGCACCCACACACGGTGCTCGCAGCAGCTCCCGGTGCAACGGGAGAGCGGGCACGTCAATCAGATCTGGGACTGGATCAGCCTCTTCTTTTTCATATTGTGCAGGAGGTTTTCTTGGTTTGTTAAGGGCACAGAATGTGGGCTGTAGACCCTGAGGACATGGAAGGAGAAAAAAACCTCTCCATCCCCAGAGTGACTCTGGGCAAGCCTGAGCAGGAGGAAATGCTTGGCAGCGTCCATCGCCCATCATTCAAGTGCCTAAGTGCCTTCCTATATTATCCTGCTCAAGGAAGATAGATGGCTTGCAGAGTGAGAATTTACTAAAGCTATTAAATGATGATTGCCAGTCCCAAAGGTAGCTCTGGCTCAGAGAGAGGCCCCAGGAGGGCAGGTCTGCTGTGTTCCCCCAGCACATGGGGACAGCAACAACACTCGCATCGCCATGGAGCATGAAGAGCAAGACAGCCCTTCACCTGGCCTCCTGATCCATCAAAGTGGCTGAAATTCTGTGCAGAACCACACCAGCTCTGTGTCTGGGCTTTTTTCCCTCCAAAGATAAAGGGTTTTTTTCTCAAAAATGCCTTTCCAGAGGGGAGAACCATTACCCCACTATATTTCAGCACTCTGCTGACACTGTGAAGAGCAGCCTGCTTGGTTCCAGGACAGGGATGTGGCAGGTAGGCCATGCCTGTCTGCTCAAGGTGCTCCTCCAGCACCACTTCCACACAAGTGGCTTGGGGAGCTCAAGCCAGGCACTGAGAAGGTGGGAAAGGGGACTGCTCCCGTAAAGCCTATGAAATGGAGTCACAGCAAACATTGGGTCAGCTGAAGCTGGGGAGATGGAAATGTGACACATCACCACACGATTCCCTGCAGAATCAGCAAACTCCTCAGAGATGGCACACAAACCTCCCCACCAACATGTCCAAAACCAAACCAGAAAATGACTGAGTTAAATTGCCTGGGGTGAAACTTTAAAACATGCTGTACTTTGCTAAATTTTGGACAGTCTGCAAAGTTTCTGGGATCATTTATAGCCTAAGTGAGAGACAAGTGTGTTTTGCACTAGCACAGGGCAGCACTCTGGCAGCAGCATTAACAGAAGAAACAGTGTTGGCACCACTCAGTCTGAGCACTGACTTTGAAGGGATGGTGCCAGCACACCACCTTTAACTCAAATAGTGTTGCCTTTACAGTTCTTCCCAGTTATCACTACGGCCTTGGGCCAGCAAATTATAAAAGCCTGGAAACCTTCAAGCTCCACAGCCTCTCTCTAGTAATAACCTGGTGTGTCCTTGGCTCCAGGCCCTGCATCAGCCCCTCAAGGTTTTTGCTTCCCAGGGATGAAATGTCCTGTTTCTTGCTCTGAACCTACCACCCAGACTGACTGTTTCTGTTTTTTGGGAGGCTCCTTGCCCTGGAGATTCTCCTCTGCACAGCCATAGGCTGAGCACAGCCCCTTCTCACACATCCATCATCCAAAGGACCATTTTGAACAAAACCTTCAGCCATAGCTGTAAACTGCTCTGTTTAACAGTGATATTCCCATTGCACTGTCTGCTCCCAGCTGAGTTATGTGCCAAAGAAGTACAACAGAAACATAGGCTTGTAAACTCCTTGCCCTCTCTAGGAGTAGCTTCCAAGAGTAGCAAGACACCCAGCATCCCAAATGTCCTGTTCAGTATCTCTGAAGAAGGAAGACCTGGAGCAGGAGACAGAGGACACACCCTGAAGGAAACAGATGGCCAGCACCTGGCTGGAGGACACCACACCATAGGGTACAGCTGATGCAGTCAAGGTCAGGGCTGCTGCTTGGGGGGACCCAGAGGGGACACACACCTTGTCCTGCACCTGGTGTAGACTAAAGCCCTGCAGGGTACTGGCAGGGACTTGCTTGTCCTGTGATGCCACTGCCCTCGCCCCCAAATCATGTGATTTTCACCTAGCAAAAGGAAAGATTCATAATTCTCCTCACACCCACTGTGTAAATCTCAGCTTGCAGACAGTTAATACTCAGCTCTGTGTGTGGGATGGACAGGGAGTTTTTCATCCTGGTGCTATGTACACTGCAGCTCAGGACCACTCTGGTTTAATCCCAGAAGTCAACACAAAGCACCACAAAAATAAACAGTCTCCACGATGCCACACTTCTTCTGCTTAAAGTAAGCAAAGTAAAAGCTTTCAGATGCCTTATCTTTCTCCTATTTAAGTTCAGAATCAGGGCTTTCACTGCAGACTCTTGCACTTAGCTGGATCTTCTACTTCTTGGAGACACATCTCCCAAGAGATTGATGGCAGTCTTTCAGCACACGTCCCTGAGATGCACAGGTCTGCTGTCATTCACGTGTGCAAACATCTCCCTTACTTTTCACCACTAAAAGTGATATCAACCTGCACACAAATCATCCAGATCGCTGAGGACCTGAAACAGCATCCCATGTTTGCAGGGGACAGTGAGGACCGGGGCAGCCCTGAATGCATGACTGTCCTGCTATCCTCACGGGACAAGGGCGGTCCTCCTCATCTTCCCTCCTCTCCCTCTGCTCATTCCCCTAACATAACCCTCACACTTATGTGAGAGCAGCACAACCTAGAAATTCCTGGCAGGGATGTCAAGGAGGGAAGGCAGCAGTTTTGGGAGGCTGTTGCTCCCTCACTCCACCACTGCCGTGCTCCTGCCAGGTTTCCCTTTTCCCCCTCCCCTCGTCCCAGTTTCCTGGCCAGCCTGTTGCACTCAGCTCTGTAAGTTTTCACAGCAGCTTTCCCATCTGCCTGCTGAACCAGCAAGTAGGGGGCCCCTTCCCCAGTGAAACAGATGTGGCTTGCCTTTGTGCAACATCTGCGCCTCATGCCTCGCTCATTTTGAACAGTCTTGCCTTTGTTTCTGAGAGGTTGTACAGGGGATGCTTTGGAGGAGGGCAGCAGCCTGTGGCCCGTGGGCTGGACTCCTTCCCTTCAAGTCCCCCACACAAACTGCCTCCAGTCCTGAGTTTCTTCTAGGGAAGAAGAATATACTTTGTTCCTGTGGCATTCTGGAATTGACAGTCCGGCTCCTCAGCAGGTTCCAGCCACAGACCATAGCTTAGACTCCTTTGGCATTTCCAAACCCAGGGACATAAGGACTGGAATCCAGGAGCCATGGACCCCCTTCCTCACAACTCCCCTTACCCTGGTAGCTTCTCTTGCTGCACCTCTGGGCTGCTCACCAGCTCTGGTTTGGCATCCCCAGAGGGGCTGTGCTGCTGCAGCTCCTCTGCACATAACAGAGGCAAAGAGCAGAGGTGCTAGAAAGCCATGCCCCCTCTTGCATATGTTCTGGGCTGTATTTAATATGGGAGGAATACATCGCAATAAAATCACATTTTATTTCCTCCTGCTCTTGATGTGTTTGCCAATCCTGCTTGTGAGTGTCTGGAATGCTGCTAAAACTCTCACACATTTTGGCATTTGGTTCAGTTTTATTTATTTTACCAGAGGTCATGTTTTTTCTGTATTTTGAGGAGGAGGGATTTTGATCCACTTATTTTCAGTTTTCCTTTCTAACTGGTGAGCCAGCACCAGGGAACAGGAATGCTTGCTTGGTGCCCACTGGAGGCTCACAAAGCCCTCTTTGGGGTGTTGGCAAGGAGTAGCACTGGATTCCCTTGTTGGAGTTTCAGTGTAGGTTGCCCGAGTCAGACAGTTGTGTTTCCCTGAGCTGACTGTCAGGTTTTTCCCTTCCTGGAGAGCAGAAAAGTGCATTCGTGGGATTCCAAAGGGGAGGGAGAAGGAGGAGGACAGCAGGGCCTTTCAGCCCTGTGGGCTTTCTTCAAAACAGAATTGTTCATACCAGCCCTGGCCCCAGCTGCAGAAAGGTAACCCTATTCCCCTCCTGTTAAGCCATTACATCTGAAAGAGAAAAAAAGGGGAAGAAAACAGCTTGCCACTTGGCTCTGGGTCCCACAGACCCCAACCTGGGCGAAACCTGCTGGCAGCCAGCCCCCATCCCACATCTTCTCCTAGCAAAATCCACGGGGTGAGCAAGCAGAGCAAATGTGGTACGAGCATTGGTGCAGCCAGGCTCACAGAAAAGGGGCTTTTCCTTCAGGGCAAGGCAAGCAGCTGCAGGTGGACTGGAGCTACTGAGCATTGGAAATGGAGGGGGTGATGGAGGCATCTGGAATCTGTGCCAGAGGATTAATGCAGTGTAATCAGCCCCTCGTATTCAGAGTGCCTCATACTAGGCAAACAACAGCAACTGGGAACTACTTGCTGGCAGATTTTGAAGGCAGAAGAAAGAAGCTGTTTCTGTAATGCAGTCATCCCCCAGCACTCTCCGCTGCGGCAGGTCGGGCATGTGCGGATCCAACAAGAAGCCGGCTGCAGGCGTGCTCTCCATACCAACAGGGGAGCTCACAGCTGGCACCCCTCTGCCTTTCTGCAAGGGGTCACCCTCCTGGTGAGGACTAAAAAATCATCTTGAGCATTTTGTTTGTGGTTTTGCTGCAAATGAAGCAACAAGATGATCAGCTGAGGGCATAGCCTGGATTTATTCCTCATGACCACCACTGCCCTGCCTACAGATGCCCAGAGCAAAGCCAGATTATGGGCAAAATCAAAGCAGTCAATGCAGGAGTTCACAAAGGGGAAAGGACTGTAGAAGCAGATCTTCCCTTGCCAAGGAAAAATGGAAATCCTGGCAAAAAGTGAATACCCCACTCTCATATGGGAGACTACACCAGGTACCTGGCTCATGCTGTACGGGCTTTGAAAGGCTTCATAGTGAAGGCTTGTACAGAAAAATGTTACTACAGAAAAAAAGCTGCTATGGGGAGAGTTGCCTTGCTTTTCCCTTTTACTGGGAGGAGTTATCTCCAAACACAAAATGGGTAACATGAGCCCCAGTCTTGTCGGTTTTTTCCTGATGCTGAAGTTCATCATGAAACCCAAAGCAGCCTATGCAAGCTGTAGGATGGAAAGTGTAAAGCATGACACCAGTGTCCCACGTACACAAACACACACTCCAGCGAAGGCTGGCACAGCAGCATTGTCCCCAGAGATGCTCTGAGTCATCAGCACACTCTGGAGGACATAAAAATGCTCCAGTGACACAAATGACCAGTTTCTGGCAGCAGCACCTGGCATCTCCTCAGCTCATCCACCACAGGTTTGCAATCCCTGCCCAACACAAACTTGGCAAGGGCTGAGGTAGTGGAGCAGGGACAGAGCCCCCCACCCCAGTGCAAACTCCCTGGCATGACACTCCCCTTTCCCCCAGGGGGCAGGGGTAATGGGCATGGGGGGACCATCCCAGCTCAGCTGATGTGTCCTTGCTCAGATGGGTCTGCCAAGGGATGTTCCAAACTGGAGCACTAGAACTAGATGACACGAAACACCACCCTAAGGTTTGGAATGTGCTACAGATGTGGATAAACCTTCTGATGCTGAGGAAGCACAACATTTCTTGGGAGGGACGTGAAGTTTTCCCTTGCCAAACTGGCCGATTTTGTGGCTTTTTGATGGAAGTGCTGTGCTTTGTCTGGAGCAAACAGAAAGCACAGAGCGGCTCCTCCTGATCTCTATCTGCACTTGGCTGCCTACACCCCAGGCTGTCCGCCTGCCTGAAGCAGTGCCACCTGGCCACTTAAACGAGGTGGGTTTTGGCCGTGGGAGTGTAATCACCGCCCTGGCTGACAGCAGTGCTTTCGCTACAGCAGCCCCAGGCACCGCCTTCAGGGGCACCCTGACAATCTGCTCTGCCCATCCCTAGTGCATTCTTACAATCTGCTTGGTCCATCCCTAATGCTTTTAGGGACAGAAAAGCGCTGTAGCCGTTCCCTGCCTTGCGTGCCTCACCATGCTCTGACCCTCCGAGCGGTCCCGCACAAGCTGCCCCCAGGATGGAGACACCCAGGTCACGCCGTTGTACCTCATCCCACGGGGCAAACCCAGCGCTGCTCCCCAGGATCAGCTCAGCAAGGAATCCCCTGAATCCTACCATGTCTCGCAGCAGCAGCAGCAGCCGGTGCGCTCCTCCTCATGTGCGTCCCCGCCTGTGCCCGACACGGCACACGGTCACCTCCTCAGCCGGCTGCCTGCGGCACTTCCAGACGACACCAGCAACCCACACTGAGCACATTAAAAATATTTTAAATAGAAATTATATATATATATATATATATATATATATATATATATATATATATATCTAGCAACGAATCGGCCCGCTTCCTCTCCCCAGGCCATTAATCACAGCCGGGGGCTGTCACCCAGGGGTGCCCTCCGGGCTCTCCACAGTCCCTGCTGCCCAGCTCCGCATTCCAGGGGCTGCTGGGCTCCTGTCACCACACGCCAGCGACTGCCTCCGCTTCCCTCTGGGCGGGAGGATACCCTTCAAACTTCAGCTGGGAGTTTTCAAACTCTGCCTCATCCCAGACCCACCTCCCTGTGGGGAGGGGAGTGGAGAGGCTGGGAAGGGGGGAACAAGCATTTGAAAAGTCTCTTTTTCACAATAAAAGCCCTTCTTGCTGCTTTTTTTTTTCTTTTTTTCTTTTTCTTTTTTTGTTTTGTTTTGTTTTTTCAATACCAAGGGCCAATTTGAGCCAGAAGTAGATGAAGATACACATGCTCCTCCCAAGCCCATTTGTTCCCAGTGAACCCAGTGCCAGCCCAGTGGAGGGACCACTAGAGCCCTAGGGGCCACAGAGACCCAGAGCCAGGAAAGCAAACCAGAGGTCTGTTCATGAGTGCTCAAGAAAATGCTCTTTGCAGGACTTTTTTAACATTTCTTTGCCTTTTGGTAATGGTCCAGCAAAAAGCTGTGCCACATCAGTGTCTAGAGTGGATGCAGATGTAGGAGATTTCTTATCTGCCCAGAAGGTATTAATGCATTAAAACCACCTTTAGGGTGCTCAGGCACCTGTTTTTCTGGGGCACACAGTGCCTGCAGACAGCCAGGAGAGGGGCACAGGGGAAGAGGACCCCCACCACACCCAGCAGTGCAGACTGCAGCAGGCAGAGCCCTGCAGTGCCCCGTGCAGTTCCCCCATCCAGCACCTGGTGCATCCTAGGTGCCATTTCCTCAGGCCTCTGGGAGAAGAGGGTCTGGAGGCATTGCTTTGGAAAGCAGTGTGTTGTTTCAAGAGCCCTCCATGCCCAAACAGGATACACGGGCAGCTGCCAGGCTACAAAACCATTTTTGTTTCATGTAACTTTCCCCTTCCAGCCTTGGGCTGTGGCCAAGCAAAACCCATCAGTCCTTCACCATGGCAGGTGACACTGCCAACTGCTCCAGCAGTGGCTTCAGCCCCACTCAGCCCAGCTTGGGGACAGGAGGAAATCCTCTGTCTCAGATGTGGGGGCTCTTCAGATCCCTGACCTGTTAACTACCTCCTCTAGGAAATCATAAAACAAACCAAGTTGATCAGCGTTGTTCTTTACTGATATTTGTAGTTTTAAAAAATCTGATAAAGGCACAGTACAGGCTTTTGTGAGGTATAATGAAGATATGGTGGTCTGAAAGGAGAAGAGGATGAGGCTGAGGGAAACTGTGCCAAGTCACTTGACCCAGGCAGCATGGGAGGATGGTGACAGACCCGGGAGGAGTCTCCTGTGTCCCCAAGCCCCATTCTAGCTCACTAACCATGCACAGTCCACATTTCACATTCATTTCACAAGGTCATGAGACACATTGGGTGTACACAATGACTGCAACTCAGTGCTCTTGTGCCAGTCCCAGTGCCCCAGGGCCTTCATGCCCTCTTGGTTCACTGATTGCATCTTATTTTAATATGGTACCTCTCCCTACCCCTTCCACTGCTACTCAAAATTATAGTTAAGAAAAGCAGTGGTTTGAGGGTTACACACTAAAGCAGTGTGCCTTCTTTTGGCTTCAGCACACCCCACTCCATGCCATCCTTGGGAGATGAGGAAGGGGTGCAGAAACCAAGCCCTGCATCCCCCCCTTGCTGCCTCCACCAACCTCATTGACCCCACCTGTCCTGGACACTGCAGCATTGAACATCCTGGAACACTTCCCTTGAGGCCAGTTCCCTAGGGGCAGAGAATAACCTAATACTTCTAATACAATCAGCAATGTGAAGCAGTTAGCAATAACCTGCCATTGGCCTTGGCACAGAGATGGCCTGCCCGAGGACAGAGCGAGCGCCAGGGAAGGGATCTGCAGGGCTCAGGGGGCTGAACCCTGTGCATCACAGCTCGCTGGTGGCACCTCATTTTGGAAGCGTCTGCTTTCATCTCCCTTTCCTAATTTTGAAATGATTCAATTTATATGCAATTTTCTGTCAAAATGATTCCTGTCAGTGCAGCGGCTCTGGGAGCCTTGACTGACAGGCCGAGCGCTCCGGCTGGTCTCTCAGGATTGCCTCTCCCTACAAATAACTGCTTAAAATGCACGCCTGACATCTGAGGAATTTGACATCAGAAACAGGCTTGGATGGCTGCTGTAGCAGAGAGACTTAAGTGATCAGTGGCCAAACCAGTACGGTAAACCTAGTGGGCCTTGAAACAAATGCTCCAAACTGGCATTAAGGAATTTCAAAAAATTTATTTTCCCCCTCCTTCCCCTGCTTTTTAATGACATTCACCATGCAAAAAATCAGATTTAAAAAGCAGACCTAAGAACCAAGCCCATTGTAAACCAGTTTCCTGAGGAGGACTCTCCAAATCCATAGGACTGTGACTATCTTGTACCTGAGCTTGGGTAGTCCTAAGCCCACCACTGCAGCCCCCAGATCCCATAGGTAGCATCCCTGCTACCACATTCTGGAAAATCAGTGAATACATGAACTGTGGAAACTGCTTTTCTTCTCTCCTTCTTCTTTTCTATCCCCTGACCACCTCTCCTCACATTCTCACAGACACTCTTACTCACATACACATAGATTTCGCTGATGTTTCCCTGACTTCAGCTGAGGCTGATCCTTCAGTCAGACAGACACAAGCTCTGCAGGATGAGGGACAGTTCCCCCTCCAAGAAACTCCCAAGAGATGTAGGCAACAAAGAGGGATGGAGGAGAGCAGGGAGGTGGGACTGCACCCAGCTTGCAGGAAAGTCTCTGAAACAGGCAGGTCTCACACCAGGTGCTCAGACCAGCTGACCTACAGTTTCCAATACCAGAGATCTCCCAAGCCTGATCCCTCTCACCTTGCACTTAGGCAGGAGGAAAAGCTGTTCTGTCCCTGTTGCAAGGCACAGAACAGCAGTGTGGGGGACTCAGTTTGCTGGTATCTCCTCGCAGATCCAGCTTGGCCAGGAGCAAGTACTTTGAAGCAGGAGAGCTGAAACCTTTCCTTAGGGTTCTCCAAGCAAGCCAAAATCCAAGGAAACCAATGGAGAGCAAAGAAGGCTGTGGGTGCAGTTGCACTCACAGCAGCACCTCTGTGCTCCCTCAAATGACTTCACTGTAGGCACTAGCAAAATCTTCTGGTATAACCCTGACTCCATTTCATAGAGACTGACTTGCCTTTCCACTTGCTTGTCCTCATAAAAAATGCCTGCTGCAGAGGGGTGAAAATAGGCTGATTTTTTCTTCTTCTTCTTTCCCAGAAATACTTTTTTTCTTTCTCTTTCTGTCCTTCCCAATGGACCTGCATTCATTTCTCCCTTGAGAACTAAAGACAGGCAGTGGAAAGGGGACAGATTTCAAGAGCTGTCAAGGAAAGTTATTCTGCCTCTCAGAAAGTAAAGCTGAAAGGTTTTTTCTTCCTTTTGGAAAAGTGTGAGGCTCTAATGGGTTTGAGGGGCTATGAATATGACTTTTCACATCTGCCAAGATAATTATAAGCTTGAATGAATTTCTGATACCCAAACCCTGTCCAGATAAATCATACCTATCAAGCACTGATTAAAAACAAGCTATTCAGAAAGCCTTCAAATTTCTCCTCCCTTCCCACCCCAGTATCTCCTCTGTCTGTTGGTAATGGGTTTCAGTGCTTTACTAAGGAGCTGTAGAGGAAACCCTGGTACTTCACCCTTTCTTTGCAGGAGGTGTGATAGAGATGGGAAATTAAGGCTATAGAGATCAAGCAGAATGAAGAGAGATTTGGGCTCAGACTGGGTCTGGCACTGGGATGCAGAAGATGCTGAGAAGTGGTAAGGTGCAAAACTCAGTTTTGCATCTGGTTTCGAAGCGTGACATGAACCCATGCCCCACTTCCCCAGTCAGTATCCCTACAGGGGACAAGCAAGAGTACCTAACTCAGAGAAAAACCTGGATGTGGGTGATTTCTTTCAGTTCACTGTGTGTGGGAACGACTCGTGCATCTCAGGTTTTCCTCATTGCTCACATGGAAATAAGCCCACCCAAGTCATTTATGGAATGCACTGAATTTTTGTAAATATGCTGAAGAAGCTGCACACCCCCAATGAGGTAATTAGAGTAAATTAATGCTGCTGGGATGCCTTTGTCACCATTTTTTTGACTCAAGACAAAAGGCAGGGAGGTCACATCCTGAAGGGAGAGTTATCCTTTATGAGCAGTGTTTAAGATGCCAGAGAAAACGGTAACATCTGCAGAAGAACCACACATTCCCTCTGTGCACAGGCTTTATACTTCCCACAAATACCTATTGTATCCTCCTTGTTGTCATGACTCAAGCACAAGCATATGGAGGAAGGGACAAAGAGTTATTAAGTCCTTCAGAGGTGATTACTCATTCCTCCAATTTAACATTTTAGATAAATGCTACAAACTCTGAATCGCTTGTTAGAACACAGTATTGTTTTAACAGAACATGAGCTGAGTCAAATGAGTTAGGGTTCTCTTTTAATTTTTTAATTTCTAAGGGCTATTTTTAAAGCTCTCCCATGTTCAGTGAGAAAAAAAAAAATCTTACCACCCATGTTCCATGTCCAAGATATTTGCTGTGTTATTAGAGAAGAAACTTTTTCTTAGCCTGCTCCTCCAAGAAAAGCTGATCACTCTGCATCACTAAGGGCCTCAGCCTGCATCCTCCACCAGCTTTTGGAAACAATTGAACTTCAACCACATGTGAAAACAGTCACTGACAATCCAGCTGTGTTGTGGCATCCCAAGTCCATGGGAGAGGATGAACCTTCCAGGTGGCACAACATGGGTGCCCAACAGGGTTCCATCGCACTGGGTTCCATTGCTCCCAGCAGCTGCTATAACAACTTGAACTTCAACACTGACTTTTTACCTGTACTTCACCCCAGACTCCCCTGTCCTCTTCAGCCAGTCCTTCCCAAGGCAGGGATCCCCCCTTTTTAAGCCTTATCTTTTCGTCCTCTCTCCTTCCCCTTTCTAGATACAAACCCCAGCACTCCAATGAATCTGAAACACCATTTTTTTTGGAGTGTCACCATGTAAATCAAGAGATTCAGATTTCTATTATTTAGTATCCCAGTAATCCTGCACCATCTGCAATCTTCATTAGCAAACAAATGCGTGTGTGTCTGTGTATCCTTAACTTGATCACTGTTTGAAAATACAGGATGTTGGATGAAGAACAATTCCACCCCGCTGCATACAAAAGCTTTAGCACTGATATCTCATTTTGAGATCTGTTGTTTAGACAGTTTCTCATCTAAGATGTAAAGCAGTCCCTGTAAATTATATCACCTGCAAAATAAGAAGGGCATATGGTGCTCTGTCCATTGGAGACACACAAAGGCAGATGTGCCCTGCCAGCGCAGATGCCGTGCTCTCCTCAGGAAGGTGATGAGTATGACTGACCACAAAATCACGTGTCTTGGGCTATGGAACCAAAAATGTGTGTTCTATTTCATAGAAAATGAAAGCAGCTGGGGAGATGTTTTTTCTTTATCTCTTGTAACTCTGGGGGGAGGGGGGCAGATGCCTTCTGATAATGGGCCAGCTGTTAAAACCAGGTGGGGCAGTGTTTCTTCTCTCTTTCACCACCTGTCCTCCCTCCAGGGGGATATCTTCTGCTAATGGGCCATTAAGGCTCACCAAGCCATCATCCACAAGCCATCATCCACATTCCATCATCCCATTGTGAGATGCTCCACCCAGTGGAGGGGAGCCAACCATTCCTACCTAGATAAAAACTGAGATCTAGGAACATGAGGTTCTGGTTTCACTGGATTCCCAGAGGAAGACTGGACCCTTCTCACCACCACTGGACCCTTTGCTACAGGATCATCTCTATTCCAACAGCACCACATCTGCCACTCCAGGAGGACTCACTTTTGGACTGCTTCCAACACCTTGACCAACAGGGTGTCAGGTTGTTGCTCTGACTCTGTCAGGGTTTCTAGGATTGTTGTTCGTTTGCTTGTTTGTTTTTACTACTACATTTGTATTGATAATATTCATAGTAAAGAACTGTTATTCCTATTCCCAAATCTTTGCCTGAAAGCCTTTAACTGCAAAATTTTAACAATTTGGAGGAGGTGAGGGTTTATATTCTCCATTCCAAGGGAAACTCCAGCTTTCCCTGACATATACCTGTCTTTCCAAACCAAGACACCATGTCAGCTGGCAATCATTACAGTCACAGATGCTCACTTCTTAACAAAGGCTTTGCCTAGCCATCTACTTGTGCTGATGCCTTGAGAGGTTACCTAGAACAGTGTTAAAAGAATAAAGTAGGTATTTATTAAAAAGGCCTTTCAACACCTTGGGCAGTACAAGAGCCTGGCCGAGGCTACACCCAAGATGGATGACAGTCACACATTTTCACACTCTTGTAAGTTTTGGTCCATTTATATATTGGGGTTAATTGTCCAATTATAGCTTCAGGTTATGAAGTCCCATCCTCCCAGTTTGCTCTCCCCAATACACTGTTGTTTACACTTTTTGAGCTTGAAACTGCAACAGCGTCCTTGGTTCTCAGGGTGGAAAAGGATTGTTTTGCCTAACTACTCTGTGAAGAGGACTTGTTAACACTTTATATGAAGTTCAGTGTTATATACTAATGCAGTACAGAATCTGGGTAATATGAAAGCTAAAACTTAAGGCATCAGTGCTACCACACTTACAGAAGGTGGTCAGGAAAAGTAATTGGAAACTCTGTATCACCACAGAAAAATTTCCTGAAGAGTTGCAAAATTAGTGCACAAGTTACTTGGGCTTAGAGGGGCTGAGAGTTAATATCGGGGGTTCAGAGAGCTGCATGGCTGATTCCCTTGACCTCCTGAGCAGGAGTTGTTCAAGCTCATCTTACTCTGGATGTGCTTGGGGAGAGAAAAGGAGGCGTGGTGGGGCTCTGCAGGGAGCAGCTCAGCTCGTCCCTGCCTGCTCTTGCACCTCACAGACAGGGCCAGGGTAAACACAGGTACTCCTGCGCCACCCAGAGCTCCCTGCATGGCTTAAATCTGCAGGCAGCTTTCGGGAAGCCTGAAAGGGAGCACAGACAATACCCTGTGCTATTGGGGGGGGTGGGGGCAGAGAGCATTGCTGCCTGAGGTTCATGTGAGCGGCCACTGGTGCTGCATGCCCTGCCTCCCCAGAGAGTGTGACTGTGGCTCTTCAAGACCTTGCCAGAGGTCAATTCCTACCTCTGCATGTGAACAGGCCAGATCCTGGGGACAGAGCCTGCCCTCCTGGGTTTGCTGTGTGCCAGTGTCCCAAGCCCAGGGGACATCAAGTTAGCATATGACTTTATTTTCCTCAGAGCATACCTCATTTTCCTCAGCAAACCTCCAGCTCTAACCTGCAGGAATACACAGAAACAAGGGGAAAATGAACACAGACTGATGCATAGAATATTTCCACTCCCAAAAAAGGAGAGAAAACAAGACAGAAGCAATCTGTTTCTTTTCCTGGAAGGAGTTCTTGGCATATGCTTGAGTTGGGACCACAAAGATACTCTATTGGCTGTGTACATACCTTTGCACTAGGGAAAGTCCTCTGTCACTGTGATGCCAGGATGGGGGAAAGAGTATGCATTAACACATGGAGCAATCAGGCAGTATTTAATCTGAGAGCTTTGAATTGTGGCTGCTGAAAATAGGGTCTGATCAACATATGGGCTCATGAATCTTTCCTGACAGCCCTGCAGTTAGAGAAGCAAGAAGTGGAGCCTCCTGGTTATAAATTGGTCATGAATAAATTTAGGTTGACAATTAGAAGGTTTCTAATAATCAGAGGATTAGGTTCTGGGAACTTTCAGACAGGCGAGGGAGTGGGCAGTGAACCTTTGTCACTCCCAGTAGAGCAGCATAGGAAAAGAGAGGAGGGAACTGAACGGCATGGAGAATTCATCCTGTCCATGCCATCCATGCAAAGGGATGGCTTTGTATCAACTGCTAACGGTACAAAGCAATAGCCCGGGAGCCAAATTTCTCAAAAGTTTTGAGTAGAGTGGCCAGAAAGATCAGATTGTCTAACTTGTTGGGCATGTTCTCCAAGGACCATGAAAACACCGAATTTCCTGCCTGAGCAGTGACCACCCAGGGCTGCTTGGCAGTGCCTGTGACCCTGAGCACTCTCATCCTGTGGCATGGCACCGGGACTTTCCTCTGCCAACAATCTCAAATTTTCTATAGGATGCTAGAAATTATTTTGCACTACGGATTGTGTGGATGCTTTTCAGTCTCCTGTTGGAATAATTGTCCTGTGGCACAATTGCCTCCGCTGACACTTAAATGCAACTCTGCCTCCCTCTCTAGACCTCCTGCACCACCAGCAGAGAGCTGGCCTATCCAATATGAACACCCTTCCTTCCAAGGTCACGTTCAGGTGTCTAGGAGTTGAAGCCTGTTCACATCTGGGATGAGGATCTGCATGCATTGCCAGCAGCAGCTTGTCAGCCTCTCCCTGGACCTTGAAAAATGCTTCAAGCAAGCAAAAATTATGCCACTTTCAGCTAGTCAGATTTAATTTATTTCATTATGCCATGAACTCTGGGTTTTTTTGCATTATCCACAGAGACTTCCAGGATGAGCTAAGACTCACATGTGCAATGTGAATGAGACAAGCAGTAGAAATAAAAGATAAACAAGGAAGAAACTCTTCCCTGTAGTTATTCAGGGATTCGAGGGAGGAAGAGAAGGAAGAAGGAAAAAGCCCTCAAGCCTATTTTCCATCTCTTCTTAGAGCATTTTTACATAGCACCCGACTGTGGCAATAATACAGCCTAGCAATGGCCCCTTCTTTTGTAAATAGGAGGCTCCAACAGTGGCTATAAAAAGTCTTGACTGGTGAGTTATTGTGAAACATGTTCAGTTGTTGTGCTCTCCCACTGTGTGTCCTCAGGTAAAGCTCCAGCAGATCTCAAAGATAATATTCTTTAATGCTAGTTATATATGCACACCATTACTTTTTTGAAGTATCTCTCATTTTCATCACAGCAGAGCTTCCTAATAAGATCCTGCCACATAAACATTTACCAGGGCACAGTGCCCCAAAACATCACCCATGCTTCCCCAGCAACCCAGTGAGGGAAGAGCTTGGCTCTGCTGAGGGAAGTGATGAGCAGATCAGGGCCTCTCCTCACTATGTGTGAGGAACAGTTCCAGAACTAAGTATTCCTGAAAAATACCCTCCAACCAGGGACCACCAGGGAAATGTTAGGAAGTACTTCCTCTGTAACAAGAACTGGGTCAATGCACTTCAGGAAGGAGGAAGCGGCTCTGTGCTGGTGGCAATGGCATAATTTTTATGTTGGTGACCAGCACAAATAGCTGACTGCAGGTGGAAGACTTCTCTAATTTGGATGCATATAGTGGTCTGAAAGTCTATGGTGGAGGTGGAGAGTTTGCCAGGAATAGTTGCCTGGAGCCCACTCAGTTTTATCATCACTGAAAGGGAGGTGAGGAAAAGATGACCAAGTCTTTGTTTATCTAAAACAAGAATATAATACAGGGACAGTTACACAAAAGTAAAGGTTGGGCCACATTCCCACTTAAGGACATCATGAACTGAAAGTTACATAGCCCCCAAGAATGAAGCTTGTTCAGGGAAAAGGGTGTGGGTACATCACCAGTACCCATGGGGCCTGTGTCAAGGCAGAGACAAGGACTGCAGGACAACCAGGGGTGTCGTGTTTAAACTGGTGAAAGCTCACCTTCCTGCTTCAGTGAAGGAAATGCCAATACAAACTCAAAAGTACTGGAGTGTGACAACAGTATATGCAACATCAAACTCAAAACAACATAAATTCCCAAATTAAACCCACAAACAAACCAACCCAGCCTCCCTCCACCCCCCCAGAATTATAGAACAGAGTAACAAAAAGCTGAAGGCCTGAAATGAGTAGACCACACAGTCATCCCTGTAATTTGCTCCACTTACCACTTCCTTGCAAGCTGTACTTACTTATATACCAATAATGTTGTGAATAGAAATTAGCACCCCATCATCTCAGTAAAAGGCAGGCCCGTGGAGCTTTCAGAGACACCATCAGTGTGCACAGGAGAAAAGCAGAGAAACCTTACAGGGCTGGAAACATTTAAGGGGCACTATAATTGAAGCAAGACAAATACATAGAGCTATAAACCAGACCAGATTTGTCACAAGGCCATCAGTAAATGCAATGATTTCTCTTTCAAGTCTATTATATCTCAATGAAAAGATTGAAACACATTCAGATGCCAAACAGAGACAGTAACAGACCTGCTAGTCAAGAGCCAAAATTTGGCCCAAAAATACAGCATTTTTCTAGAAGAAATATGCATTACCAGCAAATCAGTTGGCCCAGAACTGTGGCTGGTACATGGTAATAGCAGATTTTACACCTTTTAACTACAGATCATGCCAAGCGGTCCAGTACTAAAATTGCTCACGTGAGCTTCCCAGGCTTTGCAGCACAGAGATTAGGACTGGGTTTGCCAAGTACTGGTATCAGTTTAGGAAATACAGCAATTATCTGCTGATCTCAGGGTGGGAGTAAATGCCCTGCTCTGTCCCCAGCAAGCCCACTACACGTTCTGTGTGAAGTGATATGAGAAAACAAACACAGGGGCTTCACCTCAAGCTCTTTCTAAACAGCAGACCCCATCTCCTTAAGCTCAGCTCCACAAAGTAAATTAAAAAGCATATCCATACTCCAGCAAAGCACACCTTAGTCAACTATAAAGGCAAAATGAAGAATTAGCTAAGCACGTCCACTGCTCTCGAGTGTTTGTGCCATCCCTTTGGGTTGGCACCTTTCCTTGCACGGGAAGGCAGCACAATTGCCTGGCTCAGGAAGAACCTTCTGAAGAGCTAACGTTGCCATCGTGTGGTTACCTTCAGAAATAAACTGCACTCCTGTAGCTTTTCAAAAACGAAGCAGCTCAGAGGACTGGACGATGCCCCTGAACTGAAAGGAAGGTGTACTGCCCACAATACCGACCTGCAGGTTTCAGGGAGGTTTCATGAGTTGCTGAAAGGGGCACCAAATGCCGCCGACATGGAACACCAGGTCAGAAATGCTCAGTGCAGGTACCAAACTCCAGTAAATTCTGCTACTGCTCTTTTCCCCTTTCAGCCAAATCATAAAACAGTTCTTTCACAGAAGTCCTACTTGTCAGGTGCGGTGTGACAGAGCCCAGTTTTCTTTTAAGGGACAGAACGCTCTCTCTCCAGCAGTGCCAAATCTTTAGAGCCCCGCTCTCATGGCACGGTGCTAGGGCAGACACAGCCCTCTACACGTGTTTTACACCACTGCCAGGTTGCTCCTCAGGACAATCCCAACTCCCAAGGATTACTGTACACCTTATACCGTGGAAAAGTTTCAGTTGCCTCAGTAGCTGCCAAGTGATAGGAATGAAAACACTGGATAAATTGCAGTCATATGCAAAGATGTTCTGGGGAAGACAGTACCTTTAAAAATGAGTAAGTGGTGTAGAAAGTGTTTCTGAGTTCCTTATGATTGAAGGCACATCTATTTTCTGTACAGGCACTTTTACCATCTTTTCCCTCAGTCTTATATAACCAAGCTTAACAGCAGTACGTAAAAAAAGTCAGTAACTGTAAGGGACAAATCTTTCACCTTAAAGGACCTCCAGGTTGATAGAATTTTGAAGTTACTTTCAAGTTAAAGAGTTTCAGAGTAGGTGGATTTTATCACTTCAAAATCCAACTTAAAATCAAGGTCTCCAGACACTTGAACACGGCTTTAGTCCCAATTTGCATAATTTCTGATTTTTTTTCCCTTTAGCAGTTATATCCCTTCCTATCAACCATGTGCTTGAACTCTATTTCCAAGGATATATAAACAGCTCAAGATAACACTTTATACTTGGGTATGTGCTTGGGTATGCCTAATGCTGGCTTGAAATAAGCAGCACTAACCACATACATAGTAAAAGCACACGTTTTTAACAACACATGCTTATCAGTGTATTTGGCAACATATATTTGAGTATATATATGACAATATAAAGGTCTCACAACCTTCATTCTTTAAAATACATACTTCCTCCTCCAATTTATATTTGACTGAAAGAGTAATTTGCTTTTGAATTACCAGATACCTCAGATTTACAAGACCTCTCCATTCAATGTGAAGAAAATAGATCTCCTGCCAAGAAACTACAGGAGGAAATACAGGAAATTACATGGATGCGGACACGTATTTGTAAACATTATTTTATAATGCAAAGACTAAACTGAGCAGTTGAACTGGTTTTTAGGTCATGTTCCCTTTTACTTGATGGTTTTGAATAAACAGTGGAAATGATATGCTGCATAGTTTAAGGAACTGGAGTTAATCTCAGATGCTGACACAAGATCTTACCCTTAAATATTCTAAACAGCAAGCACACTGAAATACATGCTGACAATTTCCACCTTGTTAATACATCACAAATTACTGTAACTGCTTACAGTGCCAACTAGGGTGCTTGATATTTGAAGCATCCAAGTATTCCAAGGTCACTAAAAGAAATGTGGAAGGTTTTAGGAAGATAATTTAGTGTTTGAACAGGAAACACTGACAATCTTGTATTCCAACCAGAACACATCCTTTCAGCATGTGTCTGAATTTATGTAGAACTGTTAGTGTAACTATTTTCATGTATTTTACACTCAAGATTGTGCAAGTAATTTTGTACATTCCCAGCCCATTCCAATAGCAGACTGCTTTTAAATGTCAGGATCTGACAGACCTCAAATAACTCGGAATGCAATTATTTCAACTGGTATTGGGTATAGAGTACTGGGCATAGCACGGCAAATGCATTTTTGCATGTTCCTGGGGAATATTACAATCCAACACTTGGACATTAAAAAATGAGACAGACAACAACTCTTGGTCAGAAATAAAAACAAACGTATGATTACAATTTAAATCAAATGTTTGTAATTTTAAAATCAGAACAAGGACACAGAGTTTAACATAATGAGAAGTTCGTTTTATTTCTGTGCCTTCTGTGCCTTGGGTGCTGGTGCCTTCTCTGGCTTCTTAGCCTTGGGTGCCTTCTCTGGCTTTTTGCCCTTTGGTGCCTTCCCTGGCTTCCCTGGCTTCTTGCCTTTTTTAGAAGCCAGCCTCTGGAGCTTCTTCATTTCATGCTTGATGATTCTGTTTCTCTGTTAAAAACAAAGAAAATGTTTACACTTTGTCAGAATGAAAAGAGCAGGTGTTCAAATACTGTGCCTTAATTCAAATTCTAAGCTTTCAGATTCTGCCTCTTTTCATTATTGCCTTTTACCATGCATAATACTTGAAATGT
Organism: Phylloscopus trochilus trochilus; assembly: GCA_016584745.2. Lineage (NCBI taxonomy): Eukaryota > Metazoa > Chordata > Aves > Passeriformes > Phylloscopidae > Phylloscopus > Phylloscopus trochilus. The sequence goes on from WQNJ02000546.1 coordinate 42,466,290, forward strand.
CAAATTCCACCTAAAACTGTTCCAATCTACGAAGTGGACATTATCATTCTGGCTGGTAGCTCAGGCATCTCAATATTTCATGTGTAATGATTTTCATTAGAGGGTGAAATACTAACAGCAACCCATCCAGAATATTTGATTTCATCACCAAGGCAATTCCCTCCTCAGCTGCAACTTGGGAGGACTGACAGATGGATTATACAAGTTCAAGACTGACCAATTACAGAAGAGGAAGTGGTGGCAAACAAAGAAGCATGGAAAATTCAAGGCATTCACACCCACAGTGTCACCCCATAATCCAAGCCAGCTATGAAAGTACGGCTACTAACCCTGGATGTGTTAAAAAGCAACTCTAAAGTGAAAGCTACAAGCATTAACCCCATCAGCACTCAAACACTTACCATTTTCTTCGCTTTCATCACCTTGTAGCGATCAAAGTCAGTCATTTTGGCTTTCTGTGTGAAAGGAATCAGTCATGAAAATCTGATATATACAAGTAGTAAAACTCAGCATTCCAAAAGTAACTGATCATCTCCAAATGAGCTTTAGCTGCACTTCTGGAACTAGGTCACAATTTAAGGTCTTTACACCATCCCAGGATGCAGGAAAAGAGGCTGTTACAGAAATAACTGAACAAAACCACATTCACTGTTGAAATGCAAGAAGTTTAAGCTGATGAGTTAAAAACCTATGCCTCATCTACCTTTAATCCTAGCTTGCTATTGAACACATGCAGCCTTTAGACTGCACCTGATCTTAGAAAGCAGGAACAGTACACCTACTCCTCCCTCATCCAGTGAAACACCGTTACCTTTTCTCGGGCCTCAATCTTCTTTGCCCATCTCGTTGCTGACCATTTTTCATTTATATTTTCCTTCTCCCAGGCAAGTCGCACACACTTCTGACGAGCACTGCATTGGAACAGTCACAAAATCATATTCACAGTCTTTATTCAAAACAGGTTCTCCCTGCTGCTGGCCTCCCGAATTTCATTGGAGGGAAGATGACTCTACTACATTACTGCAGACACCTTACTTCAAGTCAATGTTACATGTATCTCTGTGGCCTAAATCATGTTCTGTTGAATAAATGCTTCACTAGAACTGACAGAATCACAGAATGGGTCAGGTTGGAAGGGACCACAGTGGGGTCACCTGGTCCAACCTCACTGCTCAAGCAGGGCCATCCCCCAGAGCACCTGGCACAGGATGGTGTCCAGGCTGTTCTTGAGTATCTCCAGTGAGGGAGACTGCACAACCTCTCTGGGCAACCTGTTCCAGCGCTCTGTCACCTGAGCTCCAGGAGATGCACATCTCTCTTGTCCTGAGGAGCCCAGAACTGGACACCACTCCAGGTGTGGCCTCACCAGGGCAGGATCACATCCCTTGCCCTGTTGGCTGCACTCTTCCTAATGCCCCCAGTATGCCACTGGCCTTCTTGGCCACAAGGACACTGCCAGCTCAGGGACAGCTTGTTGTCCACCAGGACCTTCAGGCTCTTCTCTGCAAAGCTGCTTTCCACCAAGTTGGCCTCAAGCCTGTACAGGTGCTTGGGATTGTTGTTTCCCAGCTGCACAACCCTGCACCTGCCCTTGCTGAACTTTCAAAGGTTCCTCTCTGCCCGTCTCTCAAAGCTGCTGAGATGCTTTCCAATGGCAGCACAGCACTCTGGGCTATTGGCCACTCCTCCCAGCTTTGTGCATCATTTAACTTGCTGAGGAATCTGCCCCTTCATCCAAGCCACTGATCAGTAAGTTTAACAATACTGGGACCAGTATTGAACCTTGGGGGACACCACTGCCTCAGGCCTCTATCAGCCCCTGTGCCACTGACCATGGACCTCCGGGACCTGCTCCCAATCCACCTCACTGTTCAAATGAGCAGCTGTTCCTAGCACTGCTTCAGCATCAGCAGCACTGCCCTTTTTTGATTCTAAATTACAGAAAGTCATACATTAACTGAGATAAAATAACGAGTTCAGCCTCCTGCAATTCCAGTGTAGCTCTGTAGGCAGAGAACCCACTGAATGCCTGAAGGTGATTTAAGCAGTAGCAAAAGCAAAGCTGCAGCAGCATTTACATTGCTTTCCCCCACACTATCCACACAGAACTACCTTGTGTGATGCCTTGACTGCTGTGAGACCTCCTTTGCTCCTGATCAGCAGCTACCAGCCAACACTGGCAAGGAAAACCTAAATATATTCAACTATGATACCACAGCCTGCCAAATTTTTATTGTTAATCCACAACTGTCTGAACTTTCTAGACTTAGCAAGGATCAGTCATCAAGTGACAGCACATGGGGTTTTTTTACACAGGTCAAGAAAAATGCCAGCTCACCTGTGTGGGAACTTCAGGACAAAGTCAGTCAGCTGCATGCACTTGAAGGGCATGGCCTGCCTCCTGACACCACTGCAGGGGCCATCCACCAGTGCCTGAGAAAGGGAAACAAAAGTGGGGGGTTTGCAGCAGTTTTCCCATTGCATTTAATTTAGAAAGCTGCTTCCTAATAATGCATGAACAGTATCTTGACAACACTGATCCAAAGCTGAAACACATATTATGCAGACAAAAGTGGAGATTATTAAGTCTTGCCAGTAAAACACAAGCTTTACAGAAAGAATTTTAAAGGCCTAACTTTGACGAAAACCCCAAGCTGAATTTTTAAAAAAGGCACACAAAACAAGGATGTGCACAGAAAGAGTCCCCTAGCCCAAATATTCACTTTACACATACATTAATGCCATTCTATTCATAAGCTTTAGACTCCAACTGACATCCCTTGTCTACTTCTACACCAAGGAAACACAGCAAAGAGGAGGATTATCACTTGCTGGCAGGAAAAAGCGTGCTCCTATAGGTTTCAAATACAACAGCTGTTAAATCCTACCCTTTTATCAATTACTTATTTGAAAACAAAATTTCTATTGAAGTCAATACACACAGACTTAGCATACAAGCTTCTGTTAAGGCAGAAAGGAGGAAATACAGGTGCAGCACTCACAACTTACCCTGTTTTGGTCAATAACATCCACGATGGCCACCAGTTTGCCAGCATGTGGCCCGAATGAGATGAAGGCAACTCTGCCGATCTCCACGAAGCGCTTGAACACCTGGGAGAGCAGGTAGGAAAGGACAGAGAGTTAGGTGAGAACACACCCAAGGCCATTTTCAGATTCAAGGCTCTAAGAGCCTTTAAAAGAGCTCCCCGAAAAAAATCACAGAATGGTTTGGGTGGGACAGAGACCTTAAAGATCACCTAATTGCCCTGCCGTAGGCAGGGACATCTTCCCCTTCGCCAGGCTGCTCAGAGCTCCATCTAAACAGGACTTTAACACTTCCAGGGATGGAGCATCCACAATTGCTCCGGACAACTTGTTCCAGTGCCTCAACACCCCCACAATAAAGCATTCTTTCCTACTATCTCATCTAAACCTACTCTCTTTCGGTTTGAAGCCCCCCCTGCCCCGTCACCACATGCTCCTAAACAGTCCTACCCCATCTTTCCTCTAAGTTCCCTTCAGCTCCTGGAAAGCTTTCGAACTGCACGAAACCCCTACGCTTGAGCAAAGGGGCCACGGTCCCGCCGCGCTCCGAGCCCGGCCCTGCCCGAGCCCGCACAGCACGCGGAGCGCGGCCCCGGCCCAGCGCGGCCCCGGCCCACTGCGGGTGAGGCGGGCGCGGGTGAGGCGGGCGCGCGCTCCCCGCCGCCGCCGCGGGTGCCGGCGCAGGGAGGCGCGGGCGGGAGCGCTGTGGCGGCAGGCGGGATGCGGCGGGAGCGCGGCGGGGCCGGCGGGCCGGCGGAGCGGGGCACGGCCGCACGTACCATGATGGCGGCGGCAGCAGAGAGGGCGGGGCGGTCCCGCCGGCGCCCGGAAGCCACCTCGGCGCCGCCGCTGCGCGTGCGCGGGGCGGGGCGGCTGCGGGGACGCGCGCCGTGGCCGCGGCTCCGCGGCGCGCATGCGCTATGGCCTCTCGGTCCGCGGATCTCGGGCGCGCTCCCGTCCCTTCCCGTTGCTGCCCGTGCTCTCCTATCCCTGTGTCCTTCCGTCGGACTCCCCGGCCGCAGGAGGTCTTTTCCAGAAGCATCAGTTCTTGTCTAACCACCTGCAGGTCCCACCGTCCTCCATAAGCACTGCATTAAACTGTCCCTCTCTGGGGTCCCCCAGTGCCCACCATGAGCCCACCCTGTGCTGCAAAGTGTGGGATACACCGAGATTGTCTTATGTCAGAATGTTCTTCGATGTAAGAGGTTGCCACTTTCGGCTGGTGGAGTTAGCTTTCTTCACAGTGGCTTGTGTGGGGCTGTGTTTTGGATTTGTGCTGAACACGGAGTTGTTAATACGGAGATGTGTTTGTTATTGCTGAGCAGGGCTTGTGCAGAGCCAAGGCCTTTTCTGCTTTCCATACTGCCACACTGGCAAGGAATTTGGGAGTGCAGGGGAGGTTGAGAGGAGACACAGCTGGGACAGGTGACCCAAACTGACCTAAGGCATATTCCAGGCTTTACAACATCATAGGTTTGTAAGGTGGGAGAAGGAGAAAGGGGGGGACATTTGTATTGATGATGTTTGTATTCCCAAGTCACTACTACCTATGATGGAGCCCTGCTCTCCTGGAGATGGCTGAACAGCAGCCTGCCCTGAGGAGCAATGAATTAATTATTTATTTTTATTTATTTGCGTGTGTGGTTTTTACTTTCCCTATTAAACTGTCTTTATCTCAGCTCATGAGTTTTCCTGCTTTTACCCTTCCATTCTCACCCTGATCCTGCTGGTGGGGGAGTGAGCGAGCGGCCGCCTGGGGCTTGGCTGCTGGCTGGGGTTAAACTACCACAGCTTCCAAGCCTAAGCAGCAGGAAAGGAGACCATATCACTGGAACAGGCAGCTTATATGTATATATAAAATACATATTTTTTTAAAAAGGCTGGCTTTTAACCATAAGGATTTTCTTGCTGAGAACATGGCATTCAGGAGATAATGAGTCCTGTCCACTTCAGAACCTGAATCAGTTTTGCAGCTTGCAAATTTCCACTCCCTAGAACAGCATTTCAGAGATGTCTTACCCCTCTATTAACAATAGCTTTTCTACCAGCATGAAAATACTGGTAGACTGGGAAAAAAAAATGCTAAAAATAAAAGGTACATTTGGCTTAACTTTTCACAATTTTATTAATCTTCATAAGCAGGCACTGAAGAATAGAAAAAGAGAAATAGCCTCTAGTTTGTACACATTCCCAAGTGTTGTCATCTTCCCTGTCTTTCCCAGAGATCCTTTCTGGTTCTAGGCAGCAGAACAGGGATCTGGCCTGTTGATCTGGTTCCAGCTCACACTGTGGGGAGGAGTTAGCTGTGGCCACTGAAGCTGCTTGGCTGGAAGTTCAGCACCCTCAGCTTTCCCATCTGAAACTGCCAGGAGAGGTACGACAGAGCAGGTGGGTGTCCTGGTGACACTGAGGGAGACTATATACATAAGGACAAGAGGGAACTACTAAAAAGCAAAACAGGTGATTCACAGGGGGAATTTGATTCTTTGAACAGATACTGGGCCTATCCAAGTACATCTGGAAGTCCAAATGGTTTTTGAACAAATTTACTTGTTCTTTAGCTGCCAGCTCTACAGAGACTAACTTCCAAGTGTGTTCCATTTGTGTAAAACCACATCTGAATGGCCCTGCCACTCACAAAGCAAATGATTTGTAGGGCAAGTAAATATTCCAGAATATAAATTTCCACAGGAATTTGGCAACTAAAGAAAACTATTTAATGCTCTCATCCAACTGTCTGGGGATTTTTCATCCATAACTGCAGTTACAGATCCATCACACAAAATATCTCATGCCAGCCTCTGTAATGTCCATGCGCTCTAAAGTAAATTTTATACTTTATCAGATACAGCTTTGATGGCACAGAACTCTTCATCATCTTATAATACCTTTTACCTTATTGCTACTCCAGGAAGACTGACAAGACTTAGAAGTATCAATAGAGAAGGGACAAAGCCCAATTGATTTGCTTGAAAAATCACTTTTTTCTTTTTTACATTTAAAAAGATATTTAGCTCCCTTCAAATCAGCTGTCAGCCTATAAAAAAAAAACACAAAAGAAAACAAAACCCCAACCCTACAACCAAACAAAAGTAAGAAGGTGATATAGAAACAAAAGACTGAAATTAAAAACATTATTTATGGGTAAAAATACTGGCCACTGTTCTCTTATCTATCCCCTAATCAATACTGGGAACAGATGAAGCTGAGATAGTCCTGTGATTTAAGGGAGTGTGAGGTTTGGTGAAGAATGCCTGGGCTTTCAAGGAAGCCAGCTGTTGGCTGCATGAAGGCAGCAGCACTTGTAGGAAAGCTCTGGAGTCAACATGTTTGACAGAAGCATCTGCCAGGTGGATCCCAGTGCTGCTGAAGGACAGTGGAAAGGCTGACCAAGGCACTAGAGCTATGACTGCAGCTCCAGCAATATATTCCTGAACCCACAGAGAAAAGGTGTTTTGCTGGCCTGGAGACTGGCTCCTGTTCCTCTTGGCCTTGAAAGAAGGGCTTAACATGTTAATGGAATGTTCAGATCTGAGACTCTATCCAGACAGCTGAAATAATACATACATGTCAAATCAATACAGACTGGCACTGTCTGAGACCAACAATATATGGGGTACACAGCTCAGGGTTTCAGTATGAGAACCTACAAAAAGCATTTCTGTGAAAGTTAGAAAAGGACACTGAAAACTCCAGTGTCTTCTGCAGGCAACTATGAGACATTTAAATTTAGGTTCAGTTACTAAAGTGTGAAAGCATTTTGTTCCACCTCCGAAGCAAATCTTATGTACCAGACCAGAGGCATTTTGGGATCTCCATGGTACCAAAAGATACAGCTCTGTTTAAGAATTTACTCTCACTCGAAAGTCCTGAGAGGTGTTGACAGTTTATCACACTTTTTTGTGGTGGGGATCAATCCATTTGGAACAGCAATAAAAATATTTCTGTCACAGCTCTTCCTTTCAGTTCTTGTCATTATCCAGTGTTTGTTCCTGTTTGAGAAATTAGATTACTTCAGGGCTTTTAGTGTCAGCACTGCACACATGGACAGCTACCATGTTCCCACCTCCCACAGTTGCTACTGGCTTGTTTAATTTTCTCTTAAACAACTGCCACTGTGATCAAATCCATCACTACTTGAGCTTACCAGTTAGCACAGAGTTAATGAACAAAAAATCACACATACCTGGCAGGAAAATGCAAGTAGTCCCTTAAAAAGCAAAGTGACATATTCTGCCCATGTTTTCTCTGCTGCACACAGAACAAATTACATTTACAGAAAGAATTAACAAAATATTTCAAAAGCACTCCAATTCACCATATCACAGATTGCTTGTGCCTTGTTCTCTATTTATGCTTCTGGTCCAGAAGTCATTTTTGCTGTCTTTTTTTTTTTGGAAAAATGGGGGGCAAACTAAAATTTTGCTTAACAGCACTATAAAATTTTTGTTTTGTCTTCAGCGAAGTTCATTCATTCTGGAATAAATACGTGTTCCACGTGAGGGATGTTCTTCTGATGGTGCGATACAATACACAAGTAGACGAGGAAGAGGAGACACAGCAGTGCCGTAGCTGTGAGGAAGACGAGCAGCCCAGCAAACAGAGGAGGCTTCAGAGGTAACTGGATCAGCTTGCTTTCTGCTGGAATCATGTTTGTGAGGCTTAGCATGTAACCGAGTGACCACGCTATACTGCTGTTACCAACCTGAAATAAAGACAGAAGAGTCCTATTCCCGTGGGGGTTTTCAGCCAAAGAGAGTAGATTCCAAAAGCTCAACTGCTGTTAATGGCAGCTCTCCTTTAAATTAGCAAGGAGAAGTCTTCAGTGGAATATACAAAGAAGATACAGAACCATTTTAAAATACCCTTTTTCTATCATTCCAGAGGATGGTAATAAAATTGGTCACTGGGCTTAAAGAAGTGAGACACAGCTATTGGATGGGTACAAAGATGTGTGGTCTACATGCAGAAGCCATTTATGCAATTTTTTGTGCAGGAAACACATTTTAAACAAACAAATAAAAAACCCATGACTACTATGCCAATTCCTAAAATTATCCCCTCACCTTAGCCAGATCCCAGGATGTCATTTGAGTTCAAGCAAACAAAAAAAAAAACCAACAACAACCCAAAAAAACCCCAACCCACAAGGAGTCTCACTAACACAGACAAAGAGGAAGTCAGGATGAAGTCCCCAAAGCAGGAGCTCTATTTATCACCTTTCGTTCCATGTTTGGTTTTGTGCCTGCTAATGAACCAAAGCTAGGCTCTTCCATTTAAAAAATAAACATAATTGAAAAACTACTTCAGAATGGATGAAACAATAGCAAAGGAAGTATATTTATACTTGTTCCATGGTCCTCCTGCTTTGTTGTCTTAGCCCACTTGTAGTTTGAGCAAGAGAGTTTACCAGTTTTCCACTGTCCTTTTCACTAAGTCATCATCCTGGGACTTGATAAGCACAGGATCAAAAGGTAAAGTGTCCTTTGTCTTCCTCTTATCCTGAGGTCTAAAAGTTTCAATTTTTGCATTTGCAATCATCGAGCTCTGGATCTTGCCCAGATCTTAGCATTAGGCCAAGGTTCTTTTCATTGGCTGTGTTCACTAATTAAAAGGAAATACATACTCCTAGCATAGCCAAAAAAGCCCACCCTCCAGTCAGAGTGAGATTGTGCTGTTATCTCTGAGGTAGCTTAGCTGATCAGCCAACATTAGATCTTACTATTTTGGTAGGGGCAGATCTAATTAAGAGAATGTAGTTTTGCCTTTTGGAGGTTCATGATTACCTCAGTGTAAAATCTAGGCAACAAAGGTATTAAATTTAAATAAGCCTTTTGGGGTTTTGTTTTGCTCAGTATTTTTATAGGCATGGCTAAATACAAGAAAATGTTGCCATTTCTGGCTGCTCCTATCTGCTGGGGACAATACAATATATATTTAAATATTAAGACAAATCCACACCCACCCCCCTGCCCAGTGGAGATTTAAGATCTCAAGGTAAGATCTATGCAGTTTTCCTGGTGGGACAGCTAGACTTTGGACACTCCTCCAGAGCTGCTAGTGATTGTCCACCAGAGTAAGGCAAGAAAATCCTACTTGATTCCTTAGTGCATGAGTAATAGATACAACTGTTCAGAAAACATTGCTTTTGATTTCTCATTCACAGCTTGGCAGCATCCCCTGCATCTGAGGGGATTTAAGAGTACACTATGGACATTTACAATTGGTTTTGGGTTTGCATGCAAGTGCTGAAGCATTTCCAAGCTATATGGACATTAGGAGACAGTTTGGGATAGGGTTTTAGAGCAAGGCTTTGTGCAGTAGCAGAAAAGAAAATAAATGCATCTATTACACTGAAATTGTAAGCCTTCTCTCTCTGTCAATTGACAGGCAATACCCCACCAAAATGCATTCTTATTCCAGAGAGCCAGATTATGGTACAGATGGATGAGTTGGGTGAGGATGAAAACTGTCCCTGTTGCTTCATCACCACTCACTGACTACAGACTGCTTTGCCAGTTCCTCCAAGGCTCTGCCAGGAGACAGCAAGCAGAGTTCTGCTCTCTGGCTGAGCAGGGTTAGCTCAATCTGACCTTGACTGTTTTAGGCAGATCACTGCCTAGAGCAAAATATTGGGGAAATGTTTAAAACACAAGTGTTTGATCTTTGCTTAAAGCTCTTTAAAAGAATCTATGTAGCATCTCCAAGTAATGCTGTGACCCCTGAAAAGAGGCTGAGATTTCTCCTGAGGTTTGAAAAGTGGCTTTGTCTTATGCCAAACATTTGACAGTCATTTACTAAGGCTGTTTACAACCATTCTGTTTTTGCAAACTGCTGCATTTTCTGTCTCCTCCTCAACCTCTTTGGATTAAAATGACAGCAAGAGAAAATTATTATTACTCACCTCCTTTTGAAAATGTATCTGTGGCCAAGTTTCTGCATTGAAGTTGTAACCATGTACAAGCAAGTAATAAATGAAATTGGCTGAGAAACAGTAGGATCTAGCATATATTTCTTCAAATTTAGGCAGCATAAGCTGGAGCTGAAAGCAAAAGAGCTTTTTTAAAAAACCATGTTGATTATAGAAAAAGCAAATGCTTTGGGATTTCATAACTAGAGAATATTTGGGTTCTAATTAGAAGTTAGTAACATTTTTCAGAAACAGCAAGTAAAGGCATAGATAACTAGATATAGGAAAAAGAAAGACTCTAAAAGTGACATAGCTTATGTAGCACACAATGAAAATAAACATAAAACTGCACATTGAAGACTGAGGATGTTATGGTTTCTAAAGTTTCCATGTCATCTCTACAGCATGATTAGAACTGTGAAATGAAATTTTGAAACCCATTCCAAGTGTTAAGCATGACAGAAATAGTTTGAAGCACAGTGGAAAAACAAATGCTAGGTTGATACAGACCTTCTGAAAGGTTCTGAACACATAGTCAATCCATATTATTTTTATATCCCTCTTTTAGAGGTTTAAAATGGAAAAGAAAAATCCCAACAACACCAAAAACCAACCAACCAACCCACTTACCTGTGCCCAGCTCTGTGAACAGAAAAACCACATACTTGAATTGAAGTCATCTAGGGAAAAGTGCCCAGATAAATTCAAAGCATTCATTGTGTAGTAGAATCCAGAGAAAGCCTTTAGAAAAGGAGTGCATAACAGGTTACTTGCAGAGCTACAGAAATCAAAAGCAAGCAAGCTCAAAATTAAACACACTGTGTTTGCAAACCTACCACGAATTTCCCTTTAGCTTTTGGCTGATGTATTCCATTAAATGGACAGTCCTCTCTGTCTCTGCAAGCAGTGACGTTAAACAATAAAGAAACCATCTCCTGGCACAGACCTGGGTCTCCTGTTCCATGGAAATTCACAAGCTGGTTTGGGTAGTAATTTGCTGGTCTCAGAGACTGTGTACAAAGGCTGCCAAAGAGGTACTTCATCGTTAATGCTGTATTATAGTTTTGAGGGTAACAGGGATTATCCACGTTGGCACTGGAGTTTGATTTCTGGGGGGAAAAGAATCAAACAAAACAAACAAGAAGCCCCAAACAATAAGTACTAGTCAAAAGCAAGAAAGATCTAATCTGGAATCTTTTTAAACTGCAGACGCATGTATTTTTGTTCACTGGCATGACTGGTCAGCACAACACTTCTGATCACTATAATTCATACAAACTCCTTTCTCCAGAAGTCATTGGCAAGATCAGCAAAATATTTACAAGGCCTTTTTGTCAAATGGCACAGAACTCTCACTAGTTTTTAACAAATATGAAGTTCTTTGTATGAAACCTAAGCGTGTTTGGCCACAACAAAGCACAGTCGAGCTCTTACTGGGGACTCCAGCAAAGGGAAGAGAACACAAGCCTAAGACCCTGCTCAGACACTTACTGAACAATTGCAAGAGCAACATAGCAAAGGGCCTTAAACAGACCTGGAGCAGCAATGCTAAAAGCCTTTTCTCAGCTTCATCTCTCCCATAGCACTGGTAGCTGTGAGTGTAGACATTGTAGTTGTAACCATACAACTTCACTTGCAAGGTGCTATTGAAATGCTCCTCAGGATCCTCAGGAATAAATGAAATTTGAGTGGAAGCTCCTCCAAGGTCCAGTGCACCCATAGTCTCTTTTCTGTAAGGATGGACCCATGTCCTCCAAAGGTTTCTCTACATGTAAAATGAAAAACAAGGCAAATTAGAAATATCATCTGCTTGTTCTGCCCTCAAGCTTTTCTACTCTTCACTTTTTGAAACTTCCCCCGCCCCTTCTTTGTCCTGCACTCCTTCAAAAAAAAAAAAAAATTAACTATGACGAAAACGTGCAGATGTTTTTATGTACGAGGGATGTATGATTTCAGAGAGTGAAATGATCTTGAAAGATGGGAAAACAAATGCAGCATAGTGTTCAACTCAGTAGGACAGCACAATGGTCAAAGCATAGGACTAGCCAGAGCAATGTCTATCCTAGAATGCAGGGAATTGAAGTTCAGATACCTGTGAGAACTTGAACAAATCTGGATGGAAATGGTATCAAGATTTGCTTGTTTCAAGGCAAGAAGAAATATTAAAGGGATAGCATACTAAGAGATCACAGAGAAGAGAGTGAAAATAGAGTGAAAAATGCAAAAAAGTCAGATGAAAGCTCCATCAAAGTCAAAAAACAAGGACCCTTAATTTGCACATTTCCTCCACTGAAACTGCAGTCTGATCCATTCAGATGGCATTTTTCCCTATTACCCAAAATCTTCCCCAAATTCTGTTTTTGATCTAAATAGTCACAGTGCCAAATATAGATTTTCTAAGATTATCTATGTCAATATTTACCCAATGAGCATGATGAGATGAATGTATACACAAGAAGGAAAACGATGGGGTTTATGGGCTAGCAAATATACTCACAATAAAATTCTACAGTGAAAAATTCCCATAAACAATCCCTCACAGAATTTGCCCATTGTCACAAGAAAGGTCAGAATTTCTCTCTTCTACTAGTGATAATCCACACATATTTCTCCATAGAACTCTCCAGACTAAATTGGTTTCACAGTGTCTTGCAGTCCATTTTCACAAATTTGTCATATGGAATTTGATATTTGGATTATTAAAATTCATGGGGTAGAAGACTGACACCATCTTGAAGTCTATTAGGCCATTTTTGTTGCATGAAATGCACACAACAAGAAAAACTCCTACAGAATGGGTGATTCCAATGCTTGTTTTCTTAAGGTTGCAAGTCAACAACATATTCACCATAAGCTATCACTCACAGTGCCAACAAGTAATTCCTTCTTTTTTAATGGCCATGATCTGATAGGAACCACTCAGGACAGCTAGCAATACTCAGCAGTACTGGTTGAAATTCATTTCAGCCAAGTAAGACAATCTGGCAGAAGTGCTGTCGATGCCAAGGGCAGCACACTCCTGCCACGAAAGCAGATGAGTGATTGCAGATCATCTTGGTCCAGCTTTTACTCTGAATGAAATCACACTGAATACCTGTACCTAAAAAGGGATCTTCCAACACATCTGCTCTCTCTGCTATGAGGTTCCTTCCTGACCCTATTCCAAGTCTGAGAACAGCATAAGTTTTGTTTATATTGGTACCACTTGGTCTGCACCAGACAGGTGGTGTTGCAGTCTACTGCTTGTAGCCTGCAGCTTTTCAGCAGTCTTGGAATGAGCTGTGTATGAAGGATTTCTGGCTCAGCTGAGGCGTATTTGACCACCTTCAGTGCCTCAAACAGTCTTGTCTGCTTAAGACAAGGGAGCCAACACTACCAAAGAATTTGGAGACCCCTAAGCCAGCAGGTCCTTCACCAGTAGGGCAGCAGGGACAGCAAATAAGCAGAAAAAAAGATCTTTAGTTGGCATCACTGTCAAGACAATCAACACCTGTCACACAGAACATACCAATGCTTTTAAGAGCAATCTAACATTTTGGTTTTAGGCAAGGCACCCAATGTCATTTAGAGAAGAGCTCTTTTTGGTGGATCAACAATTTTACCTTTGCCATATCCCATATTCTTTGATTTATGTTTGCCCTATTACTGCCACAAAGAGATCCTGTTAGAGACTTCAGGGGAAAACAGAAGTTGCAACTAGGACACTTGAACGGGCATGTCCTCTCAAACTTCTCATTTATAAGAGAGAAACAATGAAAAGAAAATCATGCAGTTTTTTCCACACACCTCTAAGAAATTGCCCATTAAATAGTTGGCCGTTATCCATCCATACACCCCTTCCTCTGGCCCAGTTATGATCTGCGCACCCCTAAATTCAAAAGGTTGTGCTCTGAAGTAGCTTTGAATGCTTGCAAGGACTTCATTGGCTGCCGATTCATTTTGCAACCTAAGCAATTCACAAAACATGAGACACTGAACATCTGGAAAGGCAATTTCATGTTTATTGTTCACTGACTAGCAATTCAAGAAAACTCGTACAATCACCTAATAAATGAAATAGACATTGTTTCCCCCAAAGGGGAGGTTTATGACAGGGAACAGCCAGTATCCAGCATAGTTTCAGCAAGCAACTCCCTCAGTATGTACCAACCTCACTCTTTATCATGCAAGTTCATGGGTGGGTTTTTTTCTCCTTATATATGCACCTTTATTCTTAATGAACTGAATGTTTATATGACAGATTCTGGTTAAAACAGTCCTGGAATCTCTCTTCCAGCTCTGTTTAGCTACAGAACAAATATAATAAAGCCAGTCTGTGCCAGGGCTAAAGCCACAGACAGACCCCAAAAGCCACATCACATTAGATCACATCCACCCTCCGAATGCAGTGTATTGCTTCAATCTGCCTTTGCTGCCCGTGGATGTGCACAAATGTTATCTGTTTACATAACACTGTATTTTGTGATAGATGTGAAAGAGAAAATCAACTCTTGCCTTCTCCAAAATAAAGCAAGTTTCTCTTCAATACAACATAACAGAGGGGTTTTATGCAGACACGCTTTCACTATCAAAAAAGTTAATTAAATTAAATTGGCTGGGCTCCATTTCCTTTTGAGATGGCCAATTTCTAGTGGGTAAAAAATGCATCCAGTACATTTTTCACATTCTGTTTTCACAGACTGCTCTGCTAGTGTGTATACAGAGTAGTTCAAGTTTCTGCCATACCTCAGCAGTCTCATGCCAGCTGTAGCCCCCAGATAAACAGAAGTGTTTTTATGCAGATGAACTGGTATTCTCTCCTTAACTTTATTCAGACAGTCATCAAGAGGCTTGGCAAGAGCTCCAGGGCTACTTTCATAGCTGGATATACCAGGGCCTAAAAGAGAACAGGGAGATAGATTTCATCCTGCTTTGCCAACTACAAATTAGCCCAATTAGCGAACAGGTATTAAGAGAAAAACATTCCCCCCTTCCCCCCCACCACTGTAACTGCAAGCAAGGGTAGGATGGCTGAAAACTAGGACTGCTTATGGAATAAACAATGTGGTGCCTGTGCATTTCAAGATGCACAGAAATGGCTCTTGAATTCATAGAGGCACAAGTCTGCTCTGGTGCATGGACTAGTAAACAGCTTTCCAAATTTCCAAAGCCTTCAAAGAGCAGGAAGGAAAGTTACACCATGCTGCATAAGGCATAGCTCTTTGAACAATTGTCATCAAAGTCCTGCCTTGCTCAACACTCCAAGGACCATCAGGATCTCAACTTCTTCAGGCTCTACTTGGGTGTAAATAAAACATTCCTTACTAAAATTCCCTAGCTGAGGAAGCTGCTCAGGGAGCAATCCAGGCACTGCCATGAAGCCACTGCCTCGCAGAGAACAACTGCCATAGCTCCATCTACCTCTCCAATAGTCATGTCTTGCACAACCTGATCCCAAGCTAAGCAAAAGGTGGCTCTTACCCAATGTTCAGTCACATTTCACTGATAGAAACAGAAGAAAAAATATGTAAGCCTCTACAGATTCCACACTCCAAAACTCCTTTTCTAACTGTGTGAATTTACACATAAACATTACCATGTCATCATTAGATGTTCACAGCCCTGGTTTTGAAATAAGACTTTCTGAAAGTCTTAAGTCTAGCACAAACTGCCTGAACCAGAGGAAAACAGAGCAGTAACATCCTCAGCAGCTACCATCGCCTCACACTCCTTTGGTGGCTGCAACTTCCCATCTTTCAGTTTTCAGACAGAGCAGGTCACAAAGCAGTGACCATTTTCTTCTGGACAATTGCCTGTTTTGCCAGTGCTTAGAGCCTTACCAGGACTGATTAAATGCACTATAGAGAAAGGATTTTGTTCTGGGGCTGGTTCCTACATACAAGGGCAGATGTACTTAATAAAGGCAGAAATGAAATCATAAAACCACCACAGAATTCACAGAGTAGTTGATCATTTGGCCTTCAAGTTCAATAGGCATGCAAAATTCTGCCTCTCATTATGGCCCAGAACCATCCCCCAATTTAAATGTTTAAGACTATAGTTAGAGGGTCACTAAAGAAACACTGACAGATGTGTTTACCACTGTCACCCACAGCTTAGCTGGAGACATCTCCCATGAACCAGCTCTCTGTCTTCTCCAATGCAGAGTTATCCAAGACTAGAAGAGTGTACCCTGGTGATTTGGTACACTCAGGGATGAGGAGTACTTGGCTGGCCATGGCTAAGGACATGAACATGACAGTTCACAGCAATTTGGACTCCTCTGTTTTGTAATTTATTTGTATTCCCCAGAGGAAAAACAAAATGTAAACCAATACAATCAAATTCACAAAGCACTGTTGGTTTGTTTTTTGGTGGTTTTTTTGGGGGGGTTTTCTTGGTTTTTGTTTTTGTTTGATTTTTTTAGTGTTTTGGGGGGTTTTTTGTTTTTGTTTTTAATGATTTGTTGTTGTTGTTTTTTCCCAGAACAAGGAATAATGCAGTTTCTCTGTGCATTTTTCTCTCAACAGAATTCCTAAAGGCAAACATTCCTAATGATTCAAGACCTGAGTTGGCAGAGTGTACTCCTCACCTCACCTTTTGTCTTGACAAAATGCATGGCATTTTCATAACTTTGAAAACTGAGTCAGATGTCGCTGCAGTTGACTAAGAGTTTCTCTGAAGGAATCCACAACCACTTAACCGTACTGGAGTGTGATCAGAAGTCAGCCTAGTCTGTCTGTCTGAAGAATTAATTCAAAATCTCAGACAAAAGACAGCACAGCTAGCCAGTGGTACCTGTGGGACATCTTCTACTTGTGCACAGACACAGGTCTTCCTGAGACAGAGGCCACACCTACACATTTGATAAAATGATGACACCCTGTCAGAAATAGTTCTGCCAATTTAGCTATTTTACTCAATAATTTTATTTTTACTAGAACTTCATAGTCCTGTAGTGTGGAGAAGCTTAATTAACAACTAACACGTAACAAGCTAGATTCCTATTCTTCTAAAACTCTTTTTATTCCAAGTTATTTTAAAATATATATATAGTACTTTTATTCTGAAAGAAACGCAAGGACTGAACATTTACAGGTCCTGTCTCTCTTTAGATTGAATTCTGTCTGCAGCAACCATGCACTGCCCTGGAGTAAATCAAATTTTGCTACAATTTCCTTTCTCTGGTGCAATGATTAGTGCATCTTACTGTATCAGTAGGAGAAGAACTAATGCTGACAGATACAGACATAGTCTTGACAGCCTTCCCTCTGCAGCACTGAAAAGGGAAGAGGGAAGGGAAGGGAAGGGAAGGGAAGGGAAGGGAAGGGAAGGGAAGGGAAGGGAAGGGAAGGGAAGGGAAGGGAAGGGAAGGGAAGGGAAGGGAAGGGAGAACAGTACAAGCAAGGCTAAAAACAACTAAGGAACTTTCCTTTGAGCTCACCTTTCACGTTACACTTGAAATTTTGGCTCACTACTCCCGTGTTGTTTTCTTTTTCTGCTGGCCACTCATAGACATAGACTGTAGTCCGAGAAGATCCAGCATCAAGGACTATTCCATACTGGGGATTAAGAAAGGATACACTAGATGAAGAAACAAACAATGACAGCTTAAATGCCCATATGCAGCTGCACTCCACAGAACCACCAGACATTTAGAAAATGCATGCACAGTGTATTATTTACAAGAGAGATTGATTCGAGTGTTAGGCGTTAGGCATGAATCCAACAGCCCAGCACAGAATGAATCTGGCTGCAAACCAAGGAACATCCTACATATCTTCAATAATTAATTCAGTGGGGATGGAGAATGCTCATCTCCTTTCAGCATCAGGTACAAAACCCACACTGACAAATAGATAATAGTTCTGTGTTAGAACTTGTGTTAGAACCTGATTTTGGAGCAAGTTCATTTCCCTTTATCCCAGTCCATTCCCTGAACACTGAAGGATTTGATATCTAAGCACAGGGTTTAGATTCAAGGATGCACAAGGGATCCATAAAGCTATAAGCAAAGAGGTAAAGTACCTAAAAGTTGACAGTAAGAATGATGTAACAAGTCTGGTTCTTTCCTAATTGCCCCATAAACCTCTCCCTTTGAGTGGTTTAGTCTACCTGAGAGTTTGCCTGAGAACAGGCTGTGCCAGAGTATGAGACAACACAGAGGGAAAGAGAACCAATATTACCCCATGATTATTTATAAAATAAATGAGAGCTATTTAAATTGCTTGCCCCAGGTCCCTTGGACTCTGGGATTAAAGCACAGGTTTCTCCATCCCACCCCACTGCTCACCAGACCAGTCTTTTCCCCTTTCCCATATTTTGTGGCAGGAGAAAACTGTAGTAACTGGGAAGGCAATCTCATAAAGGGAAGCAAAATGCAATTTTGGTATCCTCTTCATGATCCCTGAAAGTAAGTTTAGCTCTTCCAAAGTCACCTAATTGGTAGGAGTCACACAGTATAGGGTTCATTTTTCTGACAGCTTTTTTTCTTTTGAAACAGACAGAATCCCGGGAGCCTCACAATACTGAAAACCGAGAGCCTCCATCTGTTTGCAAAGCAGTAAGAGCCCCTGTAGCAGGCTGGTAAATCTCATCCCACTGCCTCCCTGGAGGACCAACCAGTCCGACTGGGAAGGATCACTGCTTCAGGTGGCAAACCATTCAGCTTCCACACCTGATTATTCCCAGCTTCTGCTGGAATCCTAAAAACTCCTGGCCCCCAAAGAATATCAGCAATACCAGTCTAGTCTGTTTCACAGAGGAATGCTAGATAATGAAAATTTCCTTTATATTATTGTAGACAATATTTACCCTGATCCACTAAGAGACTAAAGGCTCCACAGATACTATCAAACCACTCTATCATCAGGTTCTGTTTCAGTAACTACTTTAGCAAAGATAATTTGAGTGTATTTCCTCTCCTTGGAAGAGATGAGCACCCTGGAGGTACATAACACAGTAATGGTCAATCTGCTTAAGGACTACTAATTAAATCTAGTCTCAGTCAGCCTTAAGTGGCAAACATAAGCTTTTCACTTGGTTACTTTTAGAGCTAACTGTCATGCTCAAGGAGAGCTGGAAGATAATGGAAGCATTTTTACCTCAGTTAACTGTGAACTTTTTGAGCTACTTCCTCCTTCCCCTGCATTTCCCAGCCTCCTTCTGGAAGTAAGAGATTTCCATCCCAAAGAGTAGCAGTACACTTATCTGAATCAATGTGTGACTGACATTTTTTATTTATTTATTTATTTATTTTCCTTCTCCCCCTCCTCCTCCTCTGTTTCCTCTTCCTTCCTTTAATGAAATGCTCATTTTTGAAAAGATCTCTTGGGCCCATTTCAAGATGACTTGTGAAACTCCTCAGGACTTGTGTGAGTTCACTGTGTGAGAACTGGCCCACCCAGCCTCAAAAAGTGGTGATCAGTGACAATTGTGCCACATGTTAGGACCAAGGTTAGTTTTTAATTAAAAAAACAGAAATGACACAGGATGCTGCATCTTAAGAAGATGAGAGAATTCTACAAGCCTTGTCTTAGCAGGCTGCCAAAGACAAACTGGCTGGATTAAAATTTTCTAGGGACATTAGATTTCTATCCAAGTTGCACGTTGGATCACCTTTCACTGCCCTTTAAGGACAAGCAATGCCTTTCTGCTTTGAAATGCACCTATGTGAGAGCACAGGCAAACCCTTAGCCCAGGCTAGCAGCTATTAAAGAACAGAACTACTTTTTCTCCCTTCTTTCCTTTCTACTTCAACTGTCTCCCTGAGTATTTCCATCAGCTCAAAGGCCTGGTGATTCTCTAATACCCAAGAACTGCACCATCAACTGAGTGGGCTAGATTAGTTAGTCAAGACAGGGAGACAACATTGACCCAAAAAATCTTCAGAGTTCTGTTTTCTAGTCCAGAAGAAAAAAGAAAAAAGAAAGGGGGGAAGCAAAGTGACTTGAAGGAAAATGCTTATTATGGGAATTTGGCTTTGTAGGTACATCCTAGAGAGTAGTAATCCCAACAGATAAGCAAGCACAGGCCCAGGATCAATCACCTTTTCAGCCTGAGCATCATTCCAATAAGAGGATGTAAAGATGCATGAACCCTTAAAGCAGGCACAGCTATGATGGGTCATCTGCCTTCCAATCACTTTGGAAACTGCCAAGAGAAGCTAGCGAGCGAACGAGTTACAGAGAAGATGGAGGTCACAAAAGTGGATTTCTGCTAGATGCATGCTTCAATTCAGCTACATAGGCTTGAACAATTTTTAATCAAGTACAACATCCACAAGCAATGCATAGCACTTCCAAAGAGACAAAAGAGACATGAAAAATTTACGTTTTGAAAACTGTAGCACCTAGAGGGGCAAATTAAAGAAACACAATAATGCAGTGGGGTTTTTTCTCTAGGGCTCACAAAAGGGCAACACACAAACAGATTATTTTTTTGGAGGGCTGGTACAAAGTCTTATTACATTCAGTGCTATCATCATTTACAATTGCAGAGTCCTCCACTGAGGACCTTTGTGTTTTCTTCATTTCTCTTCTCACTTCATGGTGTGTATCAGTGAGTCATGAGCTCTTTCAGTGCCCCAGCCTTATGCAATGGGCAGGCCCTTCCTTCACTAATCACTGGCTCAATACTCAGATAATCCAGCCACCAAGGATCCAAAAATATTCAATTTTGCAACATCTTAAAACACCAGGAGCGTAGCATGAAATTGATTTATCCCTTGTGCCACAATGGATGCTCTCAACATACATCTTGGGAAAGAGCTTTTACGCCACAGGTAACACAAACAGTAGTAACAGAAGAAAAAGGCCATTTACAAAAAATAAATCTGCTTTCATTGTGTTGTTGCCATAATTAATTTTAATCAACCATTAAGTTCAGGACACTGTCATTTCCAGGCTCCATCATATCAGCCAGGTACTGGAGGGCTTCACTGGCCAAGGACCGAGGTGAATTCCTTGTGAATGTGAATTGCTCACTGAGGACGACTCAGTGTCTCAGGAATCAAACTCAGGGTCCTCCGTATCACCTGCATTAGCAGGCTTAGAGCCCAAACTCAAATCCAAAGCCAAGGCACACCCAAGTAGAGGAAACACCAGCCTTCCTACAGAAGCAGTCATGAAGCAGCTACGATTCAGTAAGCAAACCTTCCCACTTAAACCAGCTCCAGATGGTCCAGGTGGTTCCAACACTTCCTCAAAGAGTAAGGTAAACAGTTCTATCATTCTGAATGTCATATTGAATCAATGACAAACACAAAAGATGTGTAGGCTGTCTTTTAGATAGTGGCTTCAGCTGGGATTCATGTCAGTCCAGTCTTGCCTTGCATGAAAATTGGTGGGATGTGAGGCTGCTGCAAGCAGCCATTTGGGGCTCAGCAGAGCACATACTTGAGGCACCCTGCACACCCCCCCTGCCACACCACACAAACACATCAAGTGGGTATCAGAATTACAGTTTTACTCCATTGTCTGACTCTCACACCACCAAATGATTCAGACAAAGCCAGAGGTGTTTATAATCCCATGAAGTGCAACGAGGCATTAGCCTACCCTTATCAGTGTGTGAACTATCCAGTTAAATACACATGCAGATGGAAAGGTAGAAGGGACTTCAAAGAAAAATCTGACAAGAGGATCGTGGGAAAAAAACAGAACTCTACATGCCAGGCTGCACAGCTTCTTAGAAGGATATTATCTACAGCTTTTTCTCAGTTGTGTACATCCCTCATTGAAGAACCTGCACACACATTCCACAGCAGAAGGCAAAGCCTGATCTTCAGAGTATTTCAATTTGTCTTTTGCAGTTTTCTCTGCCCCCCTTAATGAAGTTAGTTAGCTTGAGTTAATATCCAGCAAGTCCCAACATGTGGTAAAGGATCAAGTGCGTACTTAGAGCCCAAATGCTTTTGATACACAGAATGCACAATTTGCAAAACACAATTTGCAAAGATGTCAGCATAAACTTCCCAGCTGTGCTTGGGGGCAGAATTTAAACTCTGGGTATTTCCCACGTCAAAATTATTTTAAAATTACTTCCAATCTCTGGCAAAACTAAAAAAAAAAAAAAAAAAAAAAAGGAATGAGATATTCTCCCCATTTGGCCTTTCAGTCCTGAAGAAGATATTGTGCGATAGCCACCACAGAGAAGGAATCAAGAAACACCTTTCCTGCTTTGCCACTGACTCTTGACCAATTCTCCTTTTCTCTCAGCTTCAGTTTTCCCACAATGATATGATTAAACATCAATTAATGGCTGTAAGCTCATTTGAATCACCCCATGAGTTAAAGAGGTGTATTATTAAATATCAGTTCAAAACATTGTTCTCCTTCCTGAGGCGTCCTATGACTTACCTTAAGCCCTGGGGAGAGGATCTGTTGCTGATTTATCTGAATCACTGCAATAGCAATAACAAGAACTATGCTTAGGAGAAGGAACACTTGGGCAACAACACTTGGGGTTCTGGTGAGCATCCTGAAACGACAAAAGGGGAAACACTTGGGGAATTTGAAAGGATTTGGCTATTCTCTCTTAAAGCCTGAAGCCCTTAATCAATTGAAACTCATAAAATCTAATTTAATCAATTGGATTAAATTCAGTTGTGGAAATTCCATCTCCTTCTCAAGAACTGCCTGGTGTTTTGCAACCACTAGCTTTTTATTGTCTGGAAGGACTGCGTCTGTATTGTCATGCTAATGATGAAAGATTTCACCCTCAGCCTGCCCATTTTCCACGGTGCCCTACGTGTAGGTGCCTGCTCCCCACCCCAGGAAACACAGGCTGTGGGCAGGCAGGCTGGGACTTGTGTTCACCCAAAGCTCCCCTGTGCTCCTACAACACAGACACAATCACAATCAGACACCTGTGGGAGGCTGCTCCACTGAGTGCAGCTGGATGTTTCTGCCAGAGATACAAGGTTGATGTCTACAGGAGATACAGGCTTCTTCAGCAAGAAAAAATAAATAAAAAAGGAGGTTTTAACAACATTAAAGTAGGCATCTTTCTACTAACTGCTAGTGAAATGTGTGTATGGGTGCATATCCTGTTATCACTCTGCACTGCACATAAAGTATAAAATATACACTTTAACTCAGAGATTTTGCAATGAAAAGTTATTAAATCTAAGTAAATCTAACAGCAAGGTGGCATGAAACATGCATACTAACAATAAGGCTATTTATATGTTCACATCCACCAGGAAAGTTTCCTAGAATTCAAATGTGGTTTAGATTTCCTGGAACTTTTGCTCATCCTTTTCCATGTCCCTTACCAGACATCTCTTAACCCCAAGAGGCCATTCAGTACCTCTGAATACTGACAATCCACACATCAAAAATCCTTATGCTCCCCAGGGGCTGAGGAGGAAAGAGGCAGCAAGAGGGATATGGCAAGCTTAGAAGTGTCAGAGGAACGCAACAAGGAGAACCTGCCTGCCTTTCTTATTTCAGAAACCATTTGTTTTGGCACAGAAAAACCACATAGCCTGGTGTGATCTGAGTCACATCTCCCATTTCTTCCATAGTGACTGTTGAACGTAGCAGTGGCTGCTCAGGACTGTCCTGCTATTTCAGCAGTCACCAGTGCCAACCTGTGCCGAGCACAGGAGCTTAAAGGTGGTCTCCAGTCCATGGCCAGAGCACACTGGGTCAGCCCCATTGTACCTGCAACACATGGTCTTGTCCTTAGCTCCAACCAGAGCTCGAGGGCTGAGGGAGAAAGCAGAATAAATGCTCCTCACACAGTTTCCCTTTTCTAAACCCCATGGGTTCTTCAGCCTGGGTACCCATGGTCCAACATCTATGTCCACATTCAAAACAGAAGAAAGAAATTTGTTTTGTTCTGGGAATAGCTTCACACTGAGCTTTGCCTACAGCTACTGCTTTCCTCCTTTGCTATTTCTTTGTGAAAACTATCTCAGATTGGCTTTTGGAAACTATTTGACACATCTTACTTCCAAAATATGATTTTTTACATTCATTAACTCCCTTTTCTAAATCCATATGGGCTGCTTGTTTACTGCCTACCTATTCTTCCAATACTTTCTTTCTTGGCTTGATAATAGCTTTACCATCTTTATCATTCATCAGTTTAAAGAGAAAATTACCAGCCACATTGGTGATCTATTTACTTCTCTTCATTGCTTTACTATCCTGAGACATTGAAACATCATGCACACAGTGCACAAATGATAAAGTGAAATTTTTATTTTACAATTACAAAACATGTTAACACCTATTCTGTAACCTGAAGATAATGTCAGGACATACTAATTAGAAGTATTTATACAGATCAATCCCTTTTTGAAAGGAGAGATTCTTAACTAGACGTTTATGAATCACCATCTGGATAAAATACTTTAGGGAGACAAAAAGTCATTTTGTTTAGCTTTCAATTGCACATGGATATAACTATATAATATTATAAAGTGACTGGAAGAGAACTATCTGTTCACAGCCTAATGTATACCAGTCACTCCTGGATCAAAACACTGATGTTCAGTGTTGGAGAAAAACAAGTCATCATCTAAGAAAAAACATGCAGGACAAATTACTCTTTGAAAAACCAAAGCATTACTAAAAAACAAAGCAATAAAGACTATTAGACTCTTAACACTTAAGTCTTGAATGATTAAATATTTTCTGGTTCCATTTCTGGAAAATGGAAATCTTGGTTTGTTGAATTTCCCATGTGCTTCCCTGCTACTGGGATTTGTCTTCATCAGAGGTGATTTTTCTCTTTTCAAAAATCTTTCTTTGAGAGGGACTAGGTAAGGTAAGGGCAGATCTCCTAAGACATCCCTCATACAATCTTGTCCCACCAGCATGCAGGACAGTTTCAGCAGAGATAATCTGCAAATTGTGGTTTACACAGTAGCCTCTGTATCAGAAGGGTACCTTACACTCTGTGACCCCATGAAGTCATTACACAGCTGACACTTGCTGTCTTGCCACATAAGTGGATCAGAAGCACAGGGCTGTATTTACCTATGGCTAGGCTCAGGTCTGAGTCTCACACACCAGGCAACACAGTCACATTTGCCCATTCAGTGAAATCTTTAGAGATATCAGAGAGGAGTTCATTCTCTCCACAGTTTTGAACAGAGTTGTAAGGTAAGGAACTCTTGCCATCATTGTGCACTTGTTGCAAAAAGACATATAAAAGGTGTTAATTGAGTATCAAAACCCAGTTGCATTCCATAATTAAAACAACATCATCCATGAAGCAAGAAACAGCATAGGTACATATTTTCTACATCAATTTTCTACATTAATTTTGCTGGGCCACACACGAGCACACTGGAAGGATCACTTTCTTCACCTTACCTGCAAGCAAAAAGAATTCCTGCCTGCAAAGGCAGACCCACTCAACTTCTTCATGCCACCAACATTTTAACTAAGTTAAGTGCACACCGGTAAAAACGACTGTGCTGAAATTCCTTTTCCCAAGTAACCTGAAACACCAAACCCACTTCTTTTAGGTACTGACCTGTTTGTTCAGAGGGTGGGTAAGCATACACCTTTCCTTACACAGACAACCTGAGAGATACAAACACAGTTACCGTGTATTTCAGACGAGGTCGGCAGGTGAATGTTTTAAGTGCTGTGGGGAAAAAAAAAAACAAACAAACAAAAAAAAAACCAAACCAAACCAACAACCAGCACAAAAAACCCAAAAACAACAACAACAAACCCCCAAGAAACCCACAAAACAAATCCTGTGGCACTAAAACCCCAACATCCACAGCACTTTAAACCCCATGATGAAAACCTGCGAGGAGGTTTCACGCGCCTCCCTTCGGAAGAGAAATCGAGTAAAAAAAAAGCACACGGACACAAAATTGGGGGTGAAGCTTTCCCTCAGCTCACCGCCGTCCCGAATGAGAAAGCTTCAGAGGATGATTGCGATTTGCGAGCAAACACCAAGTTATCCCTCCGAAAGAAGGTCGGAGAGGCAGAGCGACACCCCTCACCTCAGCCCGGCCCCGGGGCGGGGATCCCGGCCCCAGCGCATCCCACGGTACCTCCGCAAGCCGGGCTTGCCCGCCCGGCCCCGGGATGAGGAGAGCCGGGAGCCGGGAGCACCCTCGGAGCGGCTGCGAGCGCCTCTCTCCCGGGGGGATCTGTGGAGAGCCCGCCCTCCGCCCCTGGATTTCCGAATCGACGGGAAACAAGCAAGCGAAAAATACAACTTGCAGGTTGAAAAGAGAAGGAAAAAAAAATAAAAATAATCCGGATGAACTGACTCAAGTGGAGGGAGGAGATCTCTGCGCCGGGTGGACGCAGCCGAGGCGTCACGGCAGCGGGAGATGCGGCGGGGGCCGTGCCCGGCGGGGATGCACCGGGAGCGGGGCTGGGAGCGCACCGAGTTCCCGCCTCAGAACCCTCCGGGCACGGCCGTGCCTCCCTCCCTCCCTCGCTCCCTTCCCTGCTCCGGCGGCTCCCCGCTTCCCGGAAGGTTCGCTCGGGCTTTGCAGCTGCTGCGGCAGGGTGTTGCTGGCAGCCCCTGAATCACATTCCTCAGTGCCCTCCCAAAGCCAGGGCAGAAGGGGGTTTGTCTAGGTGTGAGGGAAAGAATCTCTGCGTCTTTCTCAGGAAGGCATTCCTCAGACCCCAGAAAACAGCAGTCCCTCCACTCTTAGGGCTACCTTTCCGTCCAGGTTTTTAGCGTACAGGCACCACTTATTTTGTAGTTTTACTGGAGTTCTTGCCGAACCTCGGCTGCTCAGTGGACCTAGCACATTCCCAGGAGCAGCGTCACAGATCCTGCCCTGTGTGATCAACTACAGCCAAGGATCATCCCACAGCCCGCAGGATGGGTTTGCCAGGGACACAAGCTCTGGAATCACAGAGAGACACTTCAGCTGCTTTGCTCATTGTTGTAGGATTCAAAGTCACATAATGTATAAACCCAAATGCACCTCTTCGATTCTTTTTCTCACAAAGATCTTGAAGAATTATGGCATGTTTGATTTTTGAATAAAGGAGAACAAGAAACCAGCTGCAAGCCTGTGAACCATCTGTAAGCATCTTTTCATAATCTACTCATTTTGGGAGTGGAAGCAATTTTCTCTTTTTGATGACAACACATTATTAAAGCTGATTTAATGATGATCTTGGGAGATCAGTTCAGTTATTTCTAGCACATGAAGACAAAGCCTCCCATCCCTCCTGATTGCCTGTCTGTTGAATGTAATTTATTTCTTTTGTATTATTTCCATTCATGTGGCATATTTTTCTTCTACCATCCAAATGTATTTAAGGCCCTTGGTCCAACTGACTGCATTGGTCAGTCACCTGAATCTGCTCAGGTGTCCATTTAAAAGGACAAATGAGCTTGATTGCTTATCCCATGGAAAAGCTTATTATTTTTATACAATCAAAGATGAACACTTTGAAATAGAAAGTAAAATGTCAACCAGTCCTACACCAGTGACGAAAATGTAATGCTTGCAAAGACAGCAAGCCCACCCTTCTATATCGTCTACTTCTACAGAAACAGATGTACAAGACTGTCTCCTTTCTGCACCATTTCCAAGAGCTGGGCTGTTGCAGGAGCTGCTCTCCTTGTGGCTATTACTGCCACTCTAAAATCAGGATAGCAGCACAAGTGATACAGGCTATAAAATCCCCCAGCGGGTTTGAAGTGCAGGACAGTGCTCCAAAATCAAACGGACTAGAAACAAGATTCTCATCCAGGCATGCCCAGTGGCTGTGTTTCATTGGTTTTTGTGCTTCAACCCAGGGCACCCACCTTAGATCCACTATTTTTTCTTCTTGTTTCCCTAAGCCGCCTTATTTGGCTTTTCTTCAGTTTCTTCCTTTGCCTGGTCCACCCTTTTATAGTTCTCTTCTCCTGATCCTCCATCCCTTCTTCACTCCCAAGGCATGGATTAAACTGGGTGCCATTTTCCCAGCCTGTAGCACACACACCTCTCCTCTCCACAATTTTCTTTGCTGCAGCATCTTTTCTTTCTCCCCCTTCAAATATCCTTGTTCAAATGCTCTTAGTGTAACTAACTCTATTGATTTGTTTTGCTTGGACAGAATCTACCCCAGGTGTCCATTTCAAAATGACAAATGAGCTGGATTGCCAACAGTGTCAAGGAAAAAATATTGCTTTTGCTGCCATTGAGCATGAGTAAGTGGAGTAAAAATACAGTGACTGATATTGGCAGATTCATACATGATTACCAGTGTGTGTGATCAATAGCAAGTCTCTAGAAACCAAAACATTATGGATATGAATAAAGTATTTGTTAGAGACACATTTCTGCAATGCATTTATGGTATCATGTTTGCACAGGACTCACAGCAGATATTATCCCATTTCCCTATGGAGTGACATCAGCAACATCAGGAGAGGGGATGGATGATTATACACCCCAAGAACTGCATCTGTTCCTTGTGTAATGCTCATACAGCATTGGATGCTGGAATATCAAGAGGCCTCAAAATACCCTCTGACAAGACAGCAAAGGGTGAAATGGAGAGAAATCTTAAAGTAAAAAATGGAGGTAAGAAGACATTGGTGGCTGAAATAAGCAAAGTTTCCTTTCTTGCATGGTACTTTGCCAGTTCGTAGGAATAAGATCCGTCCCCCATTTCTGCACATTCTTTGCAAGGTCCAGTAAACAGAAGGCTTCTCTTCATCCTAAGCTTTTTGCACCATTTGTGTTGCTTTTTGCACAGCCTTTCTCACCATTTGTGTTGTCAGCAGGCTGGTGTGATGCCCTTCAACTCAGCTCATCACTTTGATTGATCTTTCTGGATACTTACCTCCTGGGTCTTTATCTCAGTGTTGACAAAGAGCCTTCGTTCACAATTTCGGCTCCCAAAGACCTCCTATCTTCATGTTCACCTCTTCACCTCAGGGTCATCTGTGACAAATGGCAATGTAGGCAGAGCTGTATAAAGAATTTGGAGCCCTCTGGGCCAGCATGAGTCAGGACATTAAAATTAGGCCTTTTTTTTGTTACTAACATGTTATTCCAAGGCAAAAAGAACTTATTCTATTTGTTTCAGACAAACATTCTACATATTACACATCCAAAGCATTGCAACAAAGCTGGTGAAGGGTCTGGAGCACAAGTCCTGTGAGGAGTAGCTGAGGGATCTGGGGTTGTTTAGCCTGGAGAGAAGGGGGGTGAGACCTTATTGCTCTTGAGAACTACCTGAAATAGGAGGGTGTAGCCAGGTAGGGGTTGGTCTCTTCTCCCAAGGAACAAGTGACAGGACAAGAGAAAATGATCTCAAGTTGTGCCAGGGGAGGTTTAGATTGGATAACAGGAAAAATTCCTTCATTGAAGGGGCTGTCAAGCATTGGAACAGACTGCTCAGGGAAGTGGTTGAGTCAGCATCCCTGGAGTTATTTAAAAACCTGTAGATGTGGTGCTTAGGGACATGGTTTAGTGGTGGATGTGGCAGTGCTGGGTTAACAGAGGACTCAATGATATTAAAGGTGTTTCCAACCTGAGTGATTCTATGATTATAGCAGTGTACTGTGTGAATTGTCAAATTTAGGAAGATAGCTCTCCAGGCTTTCAAGCAAGAAAGTCACAAACCACATGTGGACTCTACATTTGGGAGAATGTTAGATGCAATTCTTTTCAGAGATCACGAACACAGTTTTATTTCTTTTACACCATTGATTTTAATAGCCTTAAAGCATCTGCTGTCCTATAGTTTTCTATCATTACTGACAAACACCACCACCACCTCCCATAAAGACCCCATAAAGTAAATTCATAGCTATGGCAGGAGAAATTCAGTTTGTGTAGTGCTCACACATTCTTGTACATTGCTCATGAGATATTCTCTTTGTTTTGAGAAATGGCTGGATACAGACATTGCCTTGTCTCTTTCAGTGTTTCACTGATGGCTTCTTTGAAATACCTTAGACAGCTATTTGTTGGTTTATGCTTTCATTCCTGTACTGGAGCGCTAAAGCTAATGATGTGTCTTAGATTTAGTTTCTGAATCTCCTGCCTCATACATATGATTCTGTACTGTAGTAACAGTTTTCTGGTCCACATACCCTTGGGAGGCCTTGAAACAACAAAAAAAATTCATTCTGAGGCTGAAGCAAAATATTTTCTAATTTATTTATTTCCCTTCCTGAGGCTTAGAGCTTTATGCCTTGCCTCTCTTGTCCTAAGAATCAAGAGCTTCAATCAATTAAAACCCCTCAGGAACAGCCTTCATCACATGGTTATGAGCCAGCACAAGTTGTAGGCACGTAATTAGAGCAGCAGATTGCTGGGGCAGCAGAAAAAGACAGCCCCTTTGTCTGTTTTGCTATGCCCGAGTTTTAGCAAGCCAAACCAGCTGCCGCGGCAGGGGAGGGTGTGTTGCTGAAAGAAGTGCTGCTTTCCTGCAGTAACAGTGGCTGCTCCCATTCCTTTCCTCCCTGCCCTTCAGCTGCAAGGCAAGCTCATGGGACTCTTCGGCGAACTTGTCTCGTTTTTTTTTAGCTATGCCTGTGAATTTATATGTTATGTCCCAACTTATATATCCCATTGTCATAAAACCGGACACAGGAATCTGACAAAAAAATACCATTGCCTTACAAGAAATTCACTCTTGGATTCTCAGCTCTGCATGGAAGATTTCTGTGCAGCTAACAGGTCTAAATGAATGTTTCCCTTCCCATGGCTCAGAAATAATTGCTGACAAATTTCTGGTTCAGGAGAAGAGATTCGCCCCCTATGTTTTCAAAAAGTATGAAGTAGTCCTTGTAGCAACATTTCTGTCATGTTTTTGTGTTCTTCCAGGAGTGGATCAATAAGTGATCCACTTATCACTTAAGTGGATCAGCTGAATAATTGTAAAATCCCTACCTAAAATCCTTTCCATTGCAGAACTCCATACAGGTCAGGTTATCTCTTTGAGTAGATCTGTGGACGAAAAAATTTCTATTACAGCTCTTTCCAAGTTCACCCGCCAGTACTGTTACTCACTTGTTGCTTTGTTTCCCTGATTCCCAGCTAATGTTACGAGTTCTTTCGCTTTTCATTCGCTAACATTAAACTGCAGTTGTTTGGGACCGTTCACAGGCTCAGAAATGCAACTGTAGCCATTAAAAGCAGTTCTATGGAACAAGAAGCCTGTGGGAGAAAACAAGCAGCGCACGGAAGAGCAGAATGATCCCTATAAGAGTGATTCGAACAACCATTCCTGATTTGCAGACTCACCCTTGTGTAGTTCCTGCACGAAAATAGACTGCACTAAACAGCTTGTTTTCTCACTAACTGGACAAATGCAGAGACACTTAGTTAAATGCCTGGTTTTATTCCAACAGATTGAAAAGCCTTTTTTTATCCACTATGGGGGAAGAGAACTTCTTGCTAAATGGAGTGCAAGGCTGTGTTTGGTGGAGGGCATGAAGTGCACAGTGATTGGGATGTTCCTACAACCTTAACTGTGTTTCACTATCTTCATTCACTTTTGCAGCCACAACTACAGAACCACCTCTTGAGTTCATGGTAGTAATAGTAAATAGTGCACCTGACGTGAAAACTGCATTTAGTTTTTGGTATATCTGTGAATTTTTTTTTTGCTCATTCCTTTTGTCTCCATTCTGGTGCCCTGAGTGTTTATGGCCTGCAGAAGGGCATATCACACACACCGTTTTAGCACTGACTGATGGCTTTGTGAACATTCCTGGGAGCGCCTCAGGCAGGTGCCTTGACTCAGCCCTGGGTGAAAGTGAGTGCCAGAAGCAATCTAACATCTAAACGACAAAGGTCCTGCCTGCAACTCCAGTCTCTTATGGTACTCCTGAGCAGTCAGCCCTGCCGGCCACAGGGTTTCTTTTGCATGCACAGTAAAACCAGACACATTAAAGGCAGCTGCTGCATTGGCCAGCCCCTCGTGAGCCCTGTCTCTGTCAAACACTGACGTTTCTTGCTTGGCCATATCAATTCTATAAGCACAAAATAAGAAGGCTAATAATTTCATATGGATGCTTTGAAAGTTGGTGTCAGTTTGCCCAGGTGTTTGTTTCTTTGCCTCCCCCAGTCAGGTTTCCTGATGGTATCTTATCTCAGCATTCTTCCTCCAAAGCCAAATCCACTGTTTGGCCCTTCAGCATGGCAGTCATCCTGCACCATCTTACCTGTCTTGCTCTGCTCCTTGCTCAGGCTTCTTCAGCTCTTCCCACGGGTTTTGCTGTTCTGGTTTTCCTCCTTGAATGACTCATACATGTAAGACCTCTCTCCAAGGTGTTCCTACCTACCAGTGGTAGCAGTTTCTTTTAAATAAAGTCAGGACCAAAAAATATCCTCTTCTTAAAAAAGATATGCATACATACATGAATA
Organism: Phylloscopus trochilus trochilus; assembly: GCA_016584745.2. NCBI lineage: Eukaryota > Metazoa > Chordata > Aves > Passeriformes > Phylloscopidae > Phylloscopus > Phylloscopus trochilus. The sequence goes on from WQNJ02000546.1 coordinate 42,498,545, forward strand.
GTTTTTGCCAACACTCTCCTCTGATCTCCCCCCAGTCATGGTCTGTCCAGAGAGCTCTCTGAGGGAGGGATTATCTCTGAAGTGGCAAAGGCATGGTGCCAAACACAGTGGAGCCCTCATTTGGCCAGGGTACAGGATAGAACTGTGACAAAATCCATTAATCATCATAAACCTGAGACGGGGCTCCATGAAACCACACATGCTTTTAGTCCAGCTGACTTCGATTAAGATCCACAAGCACAAAAGCTGACCTCCCTGGGGTCGCTTCACATCAGTGCAATTATCACCCACAGGAAAACAAATCACTTCTCTGTGGTTTCCAATCTATTTTATTTGCCAAGAACAGATTAACTTCATTTTGCACTCTATATATACAGCTTTTTCCATAAACCTGTATATGCAAGGTTTTACATGTGAGAGGCTGCCAGACAGGCATTTTCATTTTGATTTCTTTATGCTGAGTGAAGTTATCTGTATTTTAGGAGTGTGCCTCTGCCTACTTTAATACTGTATTTTTCAGTTTTCTCCTTTTTCTTCAGCACAGTAGTTTAACCCCACTTCCCAAGACTAATACAAAAGAACTAGCAGATGTACAAGATCAGACAGAAGGTGGATGTGCCTTTTTTTTAAGCATCAGTAGGAGCAGATGTTGATGAGAAGGCTGTTGGGACATGGCTGCCACATGTGGATAATTCCTCTGAAATACCCTCTCAATTGCTGCCATCTCAGGCCTTAGAGACTCCTTGAGCCAGATGTTATATCTGGTCTAATAGCACCTCATGGACCTCTCTGCCCCTGAATGTATTTGATGGCTTTTTGAGCAAATGCTTTTGCAGCAGGCAAATCCACAAGGTGCCTGTCTGTTTCTTAAACGTTCAAATGGAGCTTGAGTGCCAGGAGGGATCTGGTTTAATCAGCTTGGCTCTCTCAGCAAGCTCCAGATTTGCACAGAGAAACATCCAAAAATTTCTTTTCTTAAATTGTCTGAGACATGCTTCATTCTTTCATAAGCTTAGATGCTTATCCATTTTTTTTTAACTGTTGGGGTCTTTTTAAGGATATATTTATGATTGCCTACTGCTTATGATGAGGTTATTAGTTTTAGTGTAGAGATGAAAAATGAAATCATGAATGAAATCATGAAGTGCTTTAAATTCTTAAGTCTGTTTTCGAAAGCCCAAGTAAGACTAGAAAAGTCTGTACACTAATAATTTGATATTGAACTTTAAACCCCCGTCATGGATTATCTGAAGGAGCCTGGTCAGAGAACACTGGACTCCAACAGCATCACAGACAAAATCTCAGTGTGTGTATGTGGCCTTTGCTGTGTATGAAATGTCTTTTCATGGGGTATACAGCAGCAAAAAAAGCTTAATTGGAGTGTGATGGGGTACAGAGGCTTTTTGCTGTCTGCCTGCACAAGCTGGATTTCGTCACTACTAAACTGTCTCATAATCAGCTTAATTACATGGATCACTTTTATAGCTGTACCTGGGCAGAACTTTCTAACCCAAACGTGAATTTCAAACTTCACAGCTTTTTAGGACTCTGACTGTCAGCATTTGCCCTGATCTGTGACCCACATGTCACCTCCTGCCCGTCTCTCCGACCACTCCTTCATTTTTCTAGCAGACTTCTGTTCACATGAGGTATAACTTTGTGAGACTTCTGGACAATAAAACACATGAGAAAACTGTGTTTTTAGGGGCTGCCAGGGTCAGAATTTAACAATCAACAAGAGTTCAAGTCTCAGCCACTCTGAGAAGCATAAGATTCACTTTTGCATTAAATTATATACATTTGCATGACTCTGCACAGACTTTTAGAACAACCTGATCTTATGGGGAAATTGCATCTGTTCCTGAATACAGTTATAAGAGAAATCTAGCAGAAGAGCTAGACTGTTAGAGCCACCTCATCCTAGTGACAAACCAAAAAAAAAATAGAGAAAGAAAGTTCAAACATTCAAGCAACCCCACAATGTTTCCATCCTGGTCTACTTCAGTAAAGGGGATTGGTGCTGTCACCTGGGAAGGGTCAAATATTAAGAAACATGACACCTACTGCTGTGACATGACACCCACAGTGATCATCCACATTTATGCCACTGTTCACCAAAGGTGACAGACTGGAAACTAAGGGACTGCCCCAATGAGAAGAGCTCTCCTGAATCACCAGTGAAACACATTGAGTCAGACTCAGAGGCAGTTTGCAGGAATGAGGCCAGTGGCAGCTCTCCATTGCTGACACAATACACATGTTTATTGAAGAAGCAAGTGGGAATAGAAGTAGTACAGCATGCCCAGGGCAAAGAAAAGCATGTTCGTGCTCAGCACATCAGACAGATCACCAAATACTTGTTCTGTGAAGATATGACCTCTGTACTGCTGCCAAGGGCATGGAAGCATGGTATTATGAGAAGCAGCTCTCATTAAGCACCTCATATTTCTGTAAGACAAAAATGACAGAAAATGCATGGCAAATTTGTTGGTCTCAGTTATTTCAGCTGTTTTCACTCCGCTTCCCAACAATACCTGTCTCATCCCTTTTACCTGGAGACATCCCAATACACTTTCCAAGTCAGTAGCAATTCTGCCTCATTTAGATCTGGGTACATGAAACAGAAAACCCAGACATGAAAGAATGTGATATTTTCTAAAGCCTCTGTTAGAGTTGTTTACAGTTATCCCTGTTTTCCAGAGCAAATGCAGTTGATTTTTAGGAACTGACAGCCCACGGACAAACTGGTCTGTTGAGATCATGGGTTATTCATTCTTTTGAAGTCGAATTCTCTATTGATTCAATTCTACTGACTTTATTGAATTCTGTAGTCATAAATTTTACAAAGCTAAACTTCACAGACAAAATTCTCCCACTCTTTGCAGATTCTTTTCATACACAGAAAGTAACAGTGTGAACTAATTAGTTTATGCAACAAATTCATATAACTCTTTTTCTTTACTGATGGTTAAAGTTGCTTCTGAATACATTCTCTCCCTAAGGCTGGAAATGAGACACAAAAGAAGAGTCTTATGTATTCTTCTTTTTACTCATAATAAAAACGACATTGATGTCTCTTCATAAAATGGAAATTTCATTACTGACTACTGGCCCTGCTCTCTGCAGAGATTTTTAAAAACCTCTTCACCTAAAAGTGTTTTTAAAAATCAGTCTGCTGCTAGGAGGCAAAAATTTGTCACTAGGATCGGCATTTTTTGATCAAAATTTTCATTCCAAATCAAAAATATCCTTTTCAACAAAAATTATATTAAATCAGTCCACAGACACAATAGTGAAAATGCAAGATTGGGCTGAGTTCAACAGGAAAGACTGAAAGTGCTTCCCCAACTCTCTCCTCACAATAATTAATTGTCTGTTGGTCCGAACATTGTTGTGGGAAATGGAAAGTGTCTATGTCAATCCTCACTGAAGGAGACAATAACTGGATCTGGGTCTCTCATGCCATGGAAGAGAGCTTTTAACAGACATTATTTTTGGCAAAAAAGATAAAACACCTGCCACCTGCTTAGCTTCAAAGTGTGATTTTCCTTTGCCAGTTCCCAAAAAATACCTTGATACCCATTTGGAGGAAAGGAGGACAAGCCGCCCATCCTGAATGGAGCAAGGTGGTTCTCTGTGACAAAGTTAGGCTCTTCTCTCCTGGAGACAAACAAGAACTACGACTTACTCCTCTGTATTTTCCTCTCTGTTTTCTGTGGCTGTCATTTCTGAGGAGGATGTCATGGAGTTGCCTGTTTGGAGGCACATCTCTGCCCCCATGTACCATCTAGAGAGCCACAGGGACTAGCTGATGGCTGTGCTCTTCATCAGGAGATAAATGTGTGGGAGATACCTATTTTCTCTGCTAGGTCTGGACTTCTACCCTTAACCACCAACTGAGTAAAGACAGTAAAGCTTTCACCACAGTATCTTGTCTCTGGATACAGGTAGCAAGGAAATAGCTATGGCAAAACCTCATTTCCTTCCCAGGGTTTGTGGTCAAGGCTCTTGGGTTAGACTGGTTTTCCCAGTTAATCCCACCCTGAAAGGCAATATGTGGTCTGAACAAAGAGGAAAAAACACCAATTAAAAAAAAAAAAAAGTGAGCAAGATTTTGTCTCCTAAAAAACACAAGCCTTTCTTCCCAGGGTGTTTTTATGAATGCATTAGCTTTATATCTAGACCTTCAGTACAAGCCAGGACAGAGCTGTGCCTCTGTGAACACCTGGGCGACCAGTTATTTCATGGTCTTTGTGAATCGGAAGAGAGTTTCCATTCTTTAAATGTTTCTCCAGTTTTAAAATGGTAGCTCCAGCTTGCTTAGAATACAGCCAAGCTGTCCACAACACTGCCTGCATTGTGACCTGCCAGGCTGGGGATGGAAATGGGGGGAGAAAAAAGGTTTATGCATTCGAGAGGGGAAGAACAAACACAGGTAGGACGATGAGCCAAGAAACACAAAGATTTTGCTTCTTTCCAGGTAGTTTCCTTGCTGGTGTTAGAATGTAATTTAGACTGAATGCTGGGGTCAGTTTGAAAAAAAAAATCCTTTGCATGTTCCCAACAGGTGAAAGATCTTCCACATCTTGCATTGAACCATTGGTGGGCTCTAATTCACCTGGTGAAACCTGCTCTCTGATGCACAAATACTGAGAAACTCAGGAGAGCATATTCAGATGAAAAGAGGATCCCAGAACATTTTCCCACAGCTCTTGGAAGCTTCTGTTAACTCCATGCCAGTGGCACTTTAAAATATAAAACCTACCCCTTCCAGGAAGAAAGAGAAGATTTAAATCAGAACAGGGCCAGATATGCAATACAACACTGCATTAGCACAGAGACAGCTACTTAAGGTCCGGCAGCTTGTGATTAATACACCAAGCTTGGTCCACCTCCCAAGAAAGATATTTTCCAATTGATTTCTAGGGGTTTTGGCTAAGGCCCACACTGCACATGCTGTGGATTGCTCCTCTCATCCTAGGGTCTCAGAAGTAGTAAATGAATAGGAATGGACTTAGAAGGGGAAGAAGGGTCCCAGCTTTTCCCTATTTTTGCATGGACCAAATCTATGGGACTAGGTAACTTCCTGATATCCTTTAATTTGATGTCTTTTTTACAGTTTTGAGAGTAGCACTGCTACACATTTGAAACATCCATTCTCTCATGTCCAACTGACTTAGTAACCATAAGTAATAACCTTGTTCCATTGAGGTGCAGCAAAAATATACAAAAGCTGTAATTTCTCTGATTACACACTGCTAGTGTTAAAATAGCGAAAAAACCAAAGTCTTCTGTAGAAAAAAAAAAGAAAAGAAGCTAAATTTTACATTTTCTGTATTGCTGCTGCTCACTGAAATTTCCTTCTGACAGCAGTTCAATGGTAACAGAATTGAGCAATATGCTCCACAGGAAAAGATAACAAAGAATCGATGTCTAAACAATTTCAGGATGATCTCTGAATTTGATGTCCAGCAGATTAGTTTGTATCATAATGGTTCCTCAGTCCTATTTTAAGCATCTTAGTGAAGAACACTGTGTAACCCAGTTAAAATCAGACGGAAATCAATATCAAACAAGGCAGCAATGACCTCTCCCAAATTTTGTTCATGCTCACTATGGGAGCACTTAAAATATTAATCACAGGGAATCCACTCTAAAATTGAGCAAGTTTTAGATACTTCAGGATGGTAAAAGGAGCCTCTAACAATTAGTTGAGAGAAAAGAAGATTACTTCCTCCTGGGAAGAGCCTGGGAAAAGGAGATTGCCTGTTCTTCCTTCCTTCACGCAGACTGACTAGTTCTGGATGGCTGTGCCTGTTTGACTTGGTCTTGAGACAAGGCAGCTCTCAACACCTCTTGGAAATATAAGAGAAGAGTTCATATATATCTCATACATATATGCACACATACACACACATTTTTATATATATATATATATGTATATGTATATGTCTATTCTTCACAGACAAATATATATATTCCTGTGTGCATTGGGTATCCTCACTTGTGTTTTTGGAGTAGGGCTCCTAGGACAGTGCTTGATTCCATGCATGGCATGCATAAACCTTCATTGTAGTGGCTGGACATATTAACATATTAACATATTAACATATTAACATATTAACATATTAACAGTACAGCTACAGGCACCTGAAGCGATGGCCAATACTGAGAAGCAGATACTGACAAGCTGAGTACTGCACACAGCTCCCTCGGATTGAATCATCTTTGACTGGATTTCATCCTTCATTATACTCATTCTTCTTAGCATTTTGTATAAGTCCACTTTGCTTCTACTTACAACTTCCTGATCCTTACATTAATGACCCTCATCAGCTGGTGGTTTTCTAACTCAGAGCAGCTCCAGCTACCTCTGTTACACTCTGCAGATCTGCATGCTAACTTACCTCCTGGGGTTCTCATGTCCCTGGGGTTCATTCAGTGCACTCCTCTTTCCTAGCTATTCATAAGGGTAGCTGGACCTACAACACCTTAGTGCAGTTGTGCTCCTACCTTCCAGGACTTTGTACCCAATACACCAAAACAAAATTTCTTTAGCTGTATGGAGGAATCCTCCCTTCCTTTTCCTAATGCACCTGAGCAGGGCACCATCTGAATATTAGACAGTGTCCTAGTCTCAGCAAAAGCCAATACAGGAAAGAAAAATTAAGGCAAACTGGAAGAGAGGGATCTGGTCTGAGTCAAGCATAAGGAAGCTCACAACAGCTTGAAGAAGAATGGAAGAAATTATCTGCTTTGTTGATGTAACAGACCAAAAACTATTCATCTTGCATGGCCTTTGCACAGCAAAGTGTTCACAAGGGGAATGCTTCTCATCCCTCTCCCTCTCTAAACCGGAATGGATGGGGCACTCTCCTGTAAACATTTCAGGAATAAAAATGGGGTTCTCCTGTCCTGATCAGCCAAGTACATTTTTATCTGTGGCAGCAGAAAAAATTAAGTGCTGGAAAAAGTATTGCACAAACTGCAAATCAGGGGGCTTCACAATCACTCTTGTTTATTGTGGATCACTGGAATCACTGATGGGATGGGGAATAAAAGGGATGATTGTGTCACATGCTTGAGAGATAAAAGGTACATAGATTTACCTACTTGATGTTCCAGGACAGGCACTGAGAAATTTTGAACTGCCTAATTTAGAAACAGAAAGACTTTGGTCTTTTTCCTCAGTTGCAAGGGTGATTAAATTCTGAGCTAATTAAACTGCATACTAATTACCTTGCTTGTTTTAATGTGTCCTCTAAAAATTGTACCACTGTATTTGTCATACTGGTGAGTGCTTATAAAACGTTTCTCTTTTTTGCTGCTGTTGTTCAGAAGGAATTCCTGGGGGTTCCAATGCTTGCATCCTTTGCTGCTCAGACCCTTTTCTGCTGGGAGCCAGGTGACCCTGGGCAGCAGAGAAGCTGCAACCACCAGTCAGGAATGGAAAAACTTGCAGAAAACCGGAAGAGAAGGAAGTTAGTGACCGAATAAAACTCTCCTGTTCAGTTGATGAATCTGGAAACAGCAAGAGAAGAATATTGTCTCCATGAGGAGGCAACTGTGTGTGTCCTGGTGGAAGGTCAGCTTGTGGCTTTGTCTGCCTGGCCCATGCAGCTGCAGGGCTCGTGTGGGATTGTTTGGATGGCTCCACTGGCTGTCACACCCTGTGTCTGGAGCAGGGTGTCTAAGCAAGGAGGACCATGGCTTGTCCCTGTCCTCCTCCTTGCCGTCTTTGGCCCAGGTGATGACCACAGGGCTGGGAGGGCAAAGGGGGAGAATTCCAGCCACTTCCAGGTGGCACCCCCTCTCTCCTTCCACAGGAAAATGAGTAAAAGTGTTTTCACACTATCCCCTGCTTATATCTTTGTTTGCATTTCCTCTGCAAGTCATCCCACACAAAACCAGTTCTTCCTTGGGCAACACCACCCTGCCTTCAGTGGGAGCTTGAGTGGAAATGGAGTAACAATCCGTGTTTGGGTTGTAGTTGTGGGAAAACAACTTCATACTCATAAGAGTTTGGTTATAACCACATTTTCATATTGGCAAGCTATTTAAAGCATAAAAAAAATGTCCCTCTTCTGCTCAGCTGTGGTATCTTAGGCTGTGTTCCAGCCAAGGAGTGCCTGATAAAGACTCTGTATTTTTCCATTAATTAAGATGCTTTAATTAATTGGGACAGCTAATTTAAATTAGCTCTAGGAAGAGGTAGAGCCCTCAAGAGAGCAAAGAACAATGGCTGCAGTTAATTCAGAATAGATGACGGAAAGCTCTGCTTTAGGAGAGGCATTCAACTCTATTGACCAAGGTATCAGTGGATGCAGAGCTGGTCATTTAAATGCACCAGATGGTTTGTGTTGGTTTTTGTTGTTGCTGTTGTTGTTGTTGTTATTACAGGCAGTGCTTTTTTGTCCTTTCAGGAGTTACAGTCACTGGGGTTTTTTCCCCTTGATGTGATCACAGCTAGGTTTTTGCCTGGACAAAAAAAAAGATACTTTTGTTAACTCTCTATTCCCTTTACATGACACAGGACCTAGAAAGAACATCCAGGCTGTGTCTTTTTGGTGCTGGCACATTGCATTTCCCCCAGCCCTGAGGCATGGGCAATTCTGTCCATTACTAGCTTTCTTTTGTCACACTGAGGGACCAGGTGTGAAAAACATTCTGATGGAACATACAGGCGTGAGCCACCCAACTTGTTAAAACAGGGAGCAGGGGTGGAAGATGAAATCAGAAGCTTCTGAAGGTGCAGGAGATCCAAGGCTAATTCCATAAATGATTCCTGATTCAGAATGGGCAGCGAGCCTTTCCAAAGAGGCAAGCTGGACTAGGCATGCAGAAAACAATCAGGTATTTGTTTTCTTGTTTGCACAGGCACACTTCTCTTGGGAACAGAGGTGAGAGGGAAAAACAAAGTGCAAGTTTTGATCAGCCGTTATTCAAGCAATAGCTTTGCATTTTAAACTCCCTGGCATGTTTATCACTGCAGGAAGAACTTGTTCTGCAGAACAGGTAGGTCTGTCTGCAGGTGCAGACAAATCTATAGGTGATTGTTCTCTACACTGAAACACACCAGCAGGCTGGCCTGTAGAAGGATTTTGATGCTAGATACTAAACAGAAAATGTTCAGCCCAGAGTGAAATGTTCTAGCTAACCAAAAACTGCCACAGACAGGATAGAGTCCTTATCACTGGCACAGGTATGCAGGTAACAGCAGCCTCCAAGCCCAACAAAATACCACTATTTTAGAAATAGCAGCAACTTCTCCTCCTTGTACAAACAGCTGCAGTTGGGCATTGTTGAAAAGGCCACAGCATACTTGCTTTTTTTTTTGCATGTCATTCCTGACATGAATCCTTCACATCAGATATGAAGCAGGATACCAAGACAATGACTTGGATTTCTTGAGACTATGATTCTTTTTTTCCCTAGGAAACACCACTTTGAGCTCACAAACACATCACCCTGTCCTAACAGAAGCATGGGTTTTGTAGGACATGCATATAAAACATAAGACAGCAGATTAAAATATTTTTAAGGTTTCTGCAGATCAGCTGATCCAGTTTTCTCCAGGGAGCACATCAGAAAAAGAACATGAAAATATGCTTGCAAAAGTCTCCGTGGGGATAACCACTCTAGATTCAAATAAGGGCGTTCCCCCCTTTTCAACCTGTAAAATGTTGTAAACTCCTATTAACTCTAAATGAGGTACCTAACTCAACTACCTGAAGGACCCCAAAGAGCTGGCCAGCATCAACATGAGACTGACAGTTTTAAACTGATTTTTCAGTTCATCATTTTTCCAGGAAACCTGGATATGTTTGGGTGTTTCTCTGCTGATGGGGGGTGGCATTTTTAGCTCTTTTGTTTAAAAATAGCAGTCTATTTAAAAACCTGATTGCTACTAAATACACCAGGAAAGCTTCTCCAAGTAAACAATTAAACAATTACAATAGAAGATATTAAAATAAGGTTTCTGTGACATGATGGGATTGATTTAGGAGAGTTACAGGAAGCTGGAGCCTGCTGTTCTGTGATAAATTATTTCCCTGAGAAAACTCAGTAAGGGAAACATAATCACATAATGGAATTGATCTTGAAATATCTCTAGCTCCTGGGTTTGGAAATCAGCAGCCCCCAGTGACCTTGTATTTAACATCTTTATTCATGAACTAGGAAGAGAAAAGGTAAACACATAAAGGATAAATCAGTAGAGAAGAAGAGCAATGTCAGGCTTGTTTAGTCCATGGGGAACTCAAATGGAAAGAGATCTGATTAGAGAAGTGAATTGGGATGTTACAGGCTACTTCAGAAGACAAGGCTAATGAGTCATTTAAGGGCAGGACAGAATGGAGATCTGCAGAAAGACAGAAGCAAGACAAGCAGAAGGCAAAGCAGAACTTATTGAAGTGAATTTGGGTTACATCAAAAGTACACTTGGTGCCCATCTGACCCTAAGAGCTCTAGAAGCCCTTTGCTTTTCAAACACTGCTTCATTCCAACATTAGCCCCGATCACCGAAACAAAAAAATCAGGAGTGGAAGGGCAAACTGTGCTTTCCCACCCCCTTCATCTTGAAATATGTTGTTGTTTATGGCACACCATCACAGGCTGTCCCCTGGAGCCACTAACACCAGTTAGCCTTTGGGACAACTCTCATTGTGGCAAGCAGGTAGGAAAATCTGCTTCTGTCCATGAAAACCAGTGTACTTGGGGCCCAAGAGACTGGCAGTGGCTGTGGCTCCAGGAGGGATTGATTTCATTCAGGAGTGAACATGAGGACCAGGAAATGCCAGGACCCTGCTCCCTAGGACACAGAAAACTGTGCCCACAAGATGAGCAGAACTAGGAAGGCTATGTGGTGGAAACCTCAGGCTTGAATTCCATGACCAAAACTGAAGGGGCAACTCATGCACTTAAAGTAACTACGAAATCTTTGTTCAGTGCCAAATAACACCACAGGGTGTTCATCAGGATATAGGCTGGAGGAAGCACCCACTTCTCCCATGTAGGGCAAAATGAGGAGATGGTCAAAAGGCTGCAGCCGTCTCAAGCAGCAGCTTTTCAGCTTTCCATCTACCATTCAGCTTTCCATTTACCAGTCCCTGCCTCCCTGTGCCAAAAACACTGCTGGCAAACAAATGTAGACCAGGGTGAGTGATACTCACGGTTTTCCAGCATGCTCCTTACTGAAGGATGGGGAGAAGCTGCTGTCCCAGCTACGTACAGCCGGTAAGAAAGTCCAGAGACGGACACCGTGAGTGACGGCTGCCCAACTTGGCTTTTGCTGCCAACGCTGCCCAGCCGTACAGGCTCCTCGCATTCCCCGTGGAGCCAGAGTGGCACCTGCTGGTCACATTGCCCTCGCACTAGCCAGACGGATTTTTTTATTGCTGGGTTTGGTTTTTTTTGAGTGTTTGGTAGAGTGAAAAGGAGCACTTGGTATAAAGTAGTCGTGGTTAACTAGGTCAGTGACGACCACTGGCTGCATTTAGTCCTGTTACTCATTATTTTCCAATGCCCCTTGTCATTCAAGTAGCGCCAATTCTCAACTGTTTTTGCAACACAGCCACTGCACGAGCCTCTCTGCCCACTCATTATGCTGCTGTGGGAATGAAGGAATGAAGACCTGTCCTAGCTTGCTGAAAACATGTTTGTCCTTTTTTCTCCCTAGCTTCTTAAAAAAACAAAAAAAAATCAGGGCTTTCTATGCAGAAATAAGTCTGTTTCACATCAGCTACCAAATGCACATCCCTAGAGATGCTCAGGGCCACATGTGCCTTGGAAGAAAATATTGTTATTCTCCTTCTGTCTGTCATTGAGACATTCTGTGCCTCGGCAGGACATGACTTCTGTATATCCCTGCACGCTGCAAACCCTGTGAATAATAGATGTGCTCTGAGGCAGAACTTCTGCCAAGGCTGCTCCTGACATCGTTAACTTGTCTGGCAAGCAGGATTTTTGGTGCAGAAGGGCTCTTTTTGAGAGATGAACAGAAAAACAAGCCCATACAAAGCAATGAGCCTAAGACAACCTGTTTCCATTGTACTCAGATCTCGTGACTGAGTGGTTTTTGTGTGACTGAAGGGTGAGCGCTTCATCAGAAATCAGATTCTGATGGATTGTCTGTCTTTTTACTTCTGACAAACCAACTCCTATTGGAAGTTTTTATGTAGCTGGGCCCCTCTCTCTCTCCTGGGCAATGTCTTTGCTAAGAGCAACTTGCTCAAACTGCTGCCTTTCCCTGCTTGAGACTTATTCTTTCCCCCAGCTGCACCTTTCCTAGAACTCACAGGAGCACATGGTCTCAGACATTGGCACCTGTCTGCAGGCTTGGTAGGAGCTGCCTAATGTGTTCAGCAGCAGTCACCAGGATGGGCAGTGAAGGATGCACACAGTGGTGTGGGCACACGGTGTGACAGCATGAGCTGCACCTCCTGAGGAAAACAGACTACAAGGGCTGGGATTGCATGAAACAAAATCCATTGCTCCATAGCTGTTGCTCTGCAAAGAAATTATAACAGCAAAGATGAGGTAATTGTACAGCAACTGCCACAGCACGGAGCCCACCAGGGCTGGCTTTCTGGTGTCCCAGGGTCACCTTCCCAAGCACCATAACTGCACTCAGAGAGGGATGCCCACCTGTCTGGCACTGCTGCAGCACAGGCAGCAACTGGAGAAAAGGCAACTTAATGTGAACACTGCTATCCATTTTAATGAAGAGTGGGATCTGCAGGTACAGCCTGAGGATGGCTTTTTTAATGTGAAAGACCCTCAAGGTAACAGAAATGGTACATGATGTATCTTGGATGTATCCCAGAAGGTTCTTCTGGTGAAGAAAATAACAAAGTGCCAGCACCCTTCCCACCAGCCAGTTTTTTCTCCTGTTCTACTTCAGGGGTTACATCCCTGATGCAAGGGCAGAGGTTGTGGAAAAAAGAGCAAAATTAGGGGAGAGAAGTGGTAGGCAAAGTGCTCCATCACTGGGAACAAGTGCTAGGAATACAGTCATTAAAAGGCAACAATGTAGAAGTGCGAGATGAAAAGAAAAAGATCTTTGAGAGACAAAAGATTTACTCTTTCTTGTTTCTCCTTGAGGTGTGCCCATAGATGGCAGAGGAACATTAATATTCTTGCCCCATCTCTGTCTCCAGAGATAGAGCTTGCTGCTCTCTTCCCCTCTTGGTTTTGTATTGTATCATCATCATCATCATCATCGAATCATAAAATGGTTTGGGTTGGACAAGACCTAAAAGATCATCTAGTTTCAATCCTGTGCCATGAGCAGGGACACCTTCCTCTACACCAAGTTGCTCCAAGCCCCATCTAACTTGGCATTGAACAATCCCAGGGATGGGGTATCCACAACTTCTCTAAGCAACCTGTTCCAGTGCTTCACCACCCTAATAGTAAATAATTTCTTACTAATTTCTATTCTAAACCTAACTCTAACCCCTTGTCCTGTCATTACATGCCCTTGGTATAAAGTTTCTCTCCATCTTTCTTGTCAGCTCTCTTCAGGTACTGGAAGACCACAATAAAGTCACCCCAGACAATTCTCATCACCAGGCTGAACAATCACAATTCTTTTAGCGTTTTCTCATGCAAGAGGTGCTCTATTCATCTAATAATCTTAGTAGTCCTTCTCTGGACTTGCCCCAACAAGTAAGGAAGGGAGAAAAATAGTGCCAACCCCCTAACCACAGCCAAGCTCTGTGTAGCTAAGCTGGACCAGGTCTTGTCACTGGTTAAATGATCTGCTTACATAGAGGAGCAGAGCAATGGCAAGCCACAGCGTGAGCTCAAACTGCTGTTGTCCCACCAATGCAATGCTCAGGGTCTTTTTCTGACACACGAGGATTTTTCTGGTTTAGCTTATGTCATGCTAAAATGAGTTTAAAACAAATGAAAAAACAGTGCTGCCTTTATTCCACAACAAAAGCTCCCACACAGGCCACCAGCCCAGTGGAAGGACTGAATTGGATTTACCAGTAATTGTTACTTTTCTGCCCAGAATCACTCGATGGGGATCTGTACTGTGTTTTGTGAGGTCTGTGCAGAACTAGGAGGAACAGTACGACCAGGGCCTGTTTTCACATCCATGTCACATGCTCCTGCAACTGTTCCCGCACTGCTCTTACAAACAGGGAAATACTACTGCCTTTCTCCATCCCAACATCTCATAGTTGCCCTCAGAGTTCAAGAAGTTCAGTGATGTTGCTTCTGGGAAAGGATGTGGCTCTGAGACACAGTCCGGCATCATGGCTGGAGCCATGTGATGTCTTCTGCAGGATGAAGGTTTGCAGCACAGCAATGGTTACAGACATGGCAGTACAAAAGGAGAAGTATCAACTTTGTGTGAAATACACTGCAGGGTTCAACTGTAAAGCCATAGGGTTAATATAGGACTGGAAAACACCATCTGGAACTGACTTTATTTGATAATTTTTCTGTGTTGGAACAGAATAAAAGGAGAAATAAACGAGAGTGCCCTCAACCTACAGAAGGTAAAAGAATGGGAATAAAGCAAATGAACATTAACCTGTAAATAATACTAAGTATTAAGGATAATTTTAAAAAACCAAAACCAGAAGCACATTGTAAAAATAACACTAAATAGCAAAGTTGCAGGATACAGCTGTTTCATCTGCTGGTCTGCTTTTGATAGTCATAACTTTCATGGGAAAAAAGGCTCAAGTACTTGACAGACATGAGAGAAAACCTGTTTGGTATTTGGTGAGATGTAAGTCCCTGCCAAAGGCTGATGACAATGTGAACTGCTTCTCTGGAAGGAGCAATCACTTCTGTGGTGGGAGAAGATAATGTACCCTGAGACAACAGGACACAGAAGCATCACACTGACAAATGCTCTTGACGCAGCAAACTAAGAGATTTCATTATCAAGGGACTGAGAAAAATGTCCTGTAACTATTTGTGTTGTATAAGTAGAGAACTGCTATCATTCAGAAGAGCTTTACAATGTTAAACACTAGGTCCTAGGAAAAAAAAAGACAGATTTGGAATGTACTTCCACAAAGATTATCAGGGTCAACGTCTTTTTCTAACACACAGGTATTTTTCTTGTTCCCACTATTCAGTTGTTCTCACTGTACATTCATACACAAGATAAAAACTCTGGGTTCCAGGTACAGTCTCTGCAGTACAACACAGCATTTTTCCTTTGAAACAAGATGCATTTGGCAAGATTTATTAACCAGTTGCTGAAGTCACACATGCAAGTACCTGTAGACATCAGACAGCACCAATTACACGGTGACACCTCAGAACCACACTGAGTGTGCAGCAGCCAGGGAGAGGTCAGGGCTGCCCCAGGATGGGCCCAAAGCTCACTCTGCCATTGGGAGAACCATAAAAAAAGACAGGTGGATACATGCACAGACCCAGCCATTTTAATAGTTCCTCTCCTAAATGGCTGCACTATTTGTGGAAACATGTGAGAACAGAACTGAAAAATGAATGATGGATATTTCTCCTGGTTATCAGTGGGGCCAAGCCACAAGACACATGGGTTGGTGGCTATTCTGTCAAGCAGGGCAGGGAAAGAGGCTGAGTTTCTGCAGGACAACATGGTCCCTGTATTGTAGGGAAGGAACAAGCACAGCAACATCATGACACCTTGTAAAATCATTTGCATTCATTTGCATGAACATGAAATCTCTGCAGACCCCCAGACCTTGCACACTCTATTAAGGAGTTACCACCAGCTGTAACCATCTTGCAGCAAAAAGGTATCATTTTGATGAAATACTAATTGCAGAGCACATCCTACTAGGGCTCCTCAGGGAGGAGTGAAAAGCTGTGGGGAGGACTGCACAAGCACTTCATTTGCATCAGTTGTCCTTATTATTCCTCCAGGTTCTCTTTTCTTTCTTCAATATCAATTATGGTACACACTGTGACAACCATGGGGTGTAAAGGGAGTGATGGGGAGGCACATTGAGTGACTGGCAGACATTTCAGGAGGTTTAACTTATCCCACTGCATTTCATTTTCTCCCTAATTCCTTATTTTTCCCTAATTTCCTTTTTCATCCCCTCTAAAAGCCCATATAGGATATGCTCAGGAATATATTGCATCTAGGCAAAAAAAAAAAGATGGAAAAAAAATGTCCTGCTTTCTTAGCATAAATAACCCTGTTGATCTCCTCCACAGACAATGCAGAAATAGCTGTGGATATCCAGAGCGTTCGCCCATGTTTGGGAAGGTCCCAAACGGGAGGCGTACCCTGACTGCTTACTCTGCGCAGGTTTTGTAGCGACACGTGAGGGGAAAAACAATGCTTCCAAATTGTTTGGGGCTTCAAACACAGGTCTCACAGGTTAAAACAGCTCTCATGGCAGCTGCTCTGGAGATCACCTAGAACTGACTCAACTCAAAAAAACCCCCCAGGATTTCGTTTAACACACTCCTCTCTCAGAGAGTTAATTTTCACTGAAAGCTCACGAAGCAGCAGAAGTGTGAAATCTGGTAACACCACTAAAGCCTGGCAGGTTTCTACTCCAATTCCTACAGGAAAGGCCCTCTTCCCTGTTTTTGCTGTTGTAAACTTGGTTTCCAAGCAAGGTCTGCCCATAGTGCCCAAGTATTTCCCTATGTACATGCAGCCATTTGGTCATGATTTGGCAGCAGAAAGATTTGCAAAGCTTTCACTCCAGAGCAATTTCACTTCCCTCCCATGCTGCCTTGCCATCCGACTGGTCAGCTGGGAAAAAATGGATTTCAGAAGTGCAAATTGATTGAATCAGTTTCAGAAAAATAATCACCATAGATCTAAGGTTTACCTAGATAGTTCAAATAGCACCTGAGTTAGCATAATGTTATGTCTAGACACCATGCATGCCAAAACCACACTCCTGGAAATATTGGCTCATGTTTCTTGGTAAGAGAATAGGCTTGGTATTCAGTACAGACTGCAGAAAATGGAAACCTCACAAGATTTTAATTTGAAAAGGCCTTTTTGAAGGATTAAATATTTGGAATTGCAAGTGGCAGTGTTTTAAATTGGCTCTCTTTCCATAAATTTAATGGTAATTTTTCTAGCTGCCTTTGCTAACAGAGGCTTTCTGATGTACAAACACAGCCATGAGATCAGGGGCTCCATCTCCTCATTTGTCAATCATCTGACTTAGCTCATACCATTGAAGTCTTGGTTTGAACAGCATGGAAAAGAACAAAAGCTTTAGGAGAAAAGCTTCACCTTGTTCAAAATCGACATGCTTTTTGAATGAAAAATCATCACAATTGTTGTTGAAACTCTTGAGTGTTGATAAAAAGAATGGCTTTTTTTTGAGCAGAATGTCAAAAGTTTCAATAACCTTAAAAGTGTTATGAAAGGCTGGTTGGGGCTTTTTTAGAAAGTCATCTTGAGATTAAAGAGTAACAATTGTTACATGTTTCACTGCAATTCCTACAGAAGTATTTTTCTGTTTAGAAAGAAATGTCCACCTCAGCTCACAAGGGACAGCTCATATAAAGTCCAAACATGTAGTGCAGCAAGCACTAGGCTGGAAAACCTGTTCACCAGCAGGCTTAGTCCCTTGGGCTTTACAGGCCCCTCTGGAAGCTTCCCTTGTGGATCCCTGCTGTCTCACAGCCGTCCTCTTGACTCTTTCCTTGAGATCAGCAGAAACTTAGATATCATTGAAACCCCTTGCTTTCTGATTGAAATTAAGCAACAGTCCGGAAGCTGATGGAAGATGAAAAAGAACTCCATTTCTCATGGAGTTTGCATGTCCTTAGGGAAAAGGGACTAAATACCAGAAGCAGGTTTTTAAAAGACAGGCTCGGCTACTGGGTGCTGTAAAGGAGTGAGAGTGAGGGATTTTTGCTGTGTAATCCCTCTCGCTTTACAATACTTGGTTCCTACATAAGAAAAATAATTCCTAAAAATAGAAAGGTACTAGCCAGGAAGGATCAGAATCACTTTTATTGCTTTGATGAATCTGTCTTTCCCAATGCCTGTGTTGGGAAAACTAAAGCAGGGGGGACTTGAATACTGAACACATCATTGAAGGAAGGAACTGCTTTCCCTTCTATATTGCAGGATGAGGATGTGCCCAGGGAGGCTGGGCACTGTGCTGCCAGGGATGCTGTGCTAAATCATGCAGTACTGCCTCTGCTCAGGAAGCCAGCTTGTGCTGAGGGCTACTTTAACTGCATCAATGAGTGGTATCTCACCATTAACGGTTACACTATTGTTAATTACTGCCTTCCATGGCTGTGTTATACATATATATATATATATATAGCTTCAGCAGCCAGCAATAAGGGCTCCTCCTGTCCCATTCCAGCATTGCTTATGTCAGGGAAAAAGAGGAAGTGCCTCCATGCATGGGTGTGCAGCTCTGCCTGCCCACACCAGCATCTTCTCACCTTTTACCTTTGCACATTCCCATCTTACTCTGCTCTGAGCACTCCCAGCTGGGAAAAGCTGCTCTACTTTTCTTCTCATGGAATGTACTTATGAACTGGCAATGTTTATCTCAGAGGTGGCCAGGATGCTCTTTTCGGTACCAGGGGCTGCAGGCCCTGCTCACTGACAGCCTATTCCTCCCCACAGAGGATGCCCCTCAGGAAGCAGCTGAGATGCTGGAACAGGCACGTTTTCCAGGTGTTAGTGCGTGCTGTGCTACCAGTTCAGGCTTTCTCTGAGCTGCTCCTTGCGAGCTGAGGTGGACCTTTCCTTCAAAATAGAAAAATCTTACACATAGGCATTAAAATGAAGCTTGTACCAATTGCTACTCTTTTGTATCAAAATGCCATTTTTCTAGAAGAAAGCCAACCAGCTTTCTGTAACAGTTTTAACGTTATTTGAATCTTCAATATTCACACACACAAGAAACAAAACAACCAAAAAACCCAAACATCAACAAAAAATTAAACAAAACCAAAACCAAACCAACAAACAAACAAAGAAGCCCTGTTTTTTCTCAGCACTCAAGAGTTTTAACAATCGTGATGGTTTTTCAAAGAGCATGTAGATTTTGAACAAGGTAAACGTTTTCTCCTAAAACTTGGGTTCTTTTCCATGCTGTTCAAACCGAGACTTCAATGTCATGGGCTAAGCCAGACGAAGGAGGACACTGAGCCCCGAGCTCATGGCTGGCTTCGTGCGCCTCAGCCCCGCGGCCCTGCCAGCGGCGGGGTCTCCGGCCCAGCGCCGCTCCCTGCTCCCGGCTGGCTGGCTGGCTGGACGGACGGACGGACGGACGGACGGACGGACAGATGGATGGACGGACGGCTGGAGGGCGGAGCGCTCCTCTGGCGTCACTGCTCCTTGGGGAGCCCGCCTGACGCCTTCCACAGGCGCTGCCGCCGCTCTGCGTCACGGCCCCGCTCCGCGCCGGCTCCCGCCCGCCGGCGGAAGCAGCGGGGAAGGCGGGGCGGGAGGGCGGCGTTAAAGCGGCGCTGGGGCCGTGCCGGGCCGTGCCGGGCCGATGGAGCCGGGCGGCGAGAGCGGCTGCTGGTTCCTGTACTACGCGTACGGCAGCAACCTGCTGCGGGAGCGGCTGCTGCTGCGCAACCCCTCGGCCGCGCTCTGCGCCCTGGCGCGCCTGCAGGTGCGTGGGGGGGCCGCGGGGGGGGCTGAGGGGGCCCGACGTTCCTGCGGGGAGCCCCGGTGTCGCCGAGGAGCCGCGGGTCCCCGCGGCTGCCTGCGGTCCGGTGCTGCAGCCCGTCCGTCCCTCCCGCGGGGGAGGCCCTAGCACGGATCAGGCGGGGGGATCCTCGTTCAAGACGATGGTGCCAGGTTCTGTACCGTGGTGCCCAGTGACAGGACAAGGAGCGATGGCCGTAAACTAAAACGGAAGAAGTTTCACCTCAGCATGAGGAGTAATTTCTTTACGTTGAGGGAGGCAGAGCACTGAACAGGCTGCCCAGGGAGGTTGTGGAGTCTCCCTCTCTGGAGACATTCCAAACCCACCTGGACGCGTTCCTGTGTCATCGCTTGAGGTGACCCAGCCTTGGTGGGAGGGGTTGGACAGATGATCTCGGGAGGCCCCTTCCAACCCTTCCACAGGCTATCCTGTGCCTCCTGACCCAGGGCCCGCTGCCGGGGCTGCCCGCAGCACATGGAATGTTTGTGGTGGTCCCCCTGCTGCAGGGTTATCTGGCAGGGCTTAACCTTCCAGGCTGCCAGCCATGACCCATGGCCCGGTGTGTGAAGCACTACGGACTTTGAAACGTAACGTAGCAGGAAGAAGTTCTTCACTGCGAGGGTGGTGAAGCACTGGTACAGGTTGCTCAGAGAATTTGTGGATGCCCCATCCCTGCTAATGTTCAAGACCAGGCTGGATGGGGCTTTGAGCAAACCAGTCTAGTGGGAGGTGTCTCTGATACAGGCAAAGAGCTCTCCTTGTGCTGTGTGATGGGCAGATGGAGCTTTCACCCAGCTCTGCACATCTGCAGCTGACACCTTCATACGCCCTGTAGGGCAATTCTCTCCCTGCCAGGGTTATTAAATACCATTGTATCAGCTTGGCTTTAGTATAGGCTTGGAAACACGAGCATGTGGCCATTAAAGCTGTTGATGTACAG
Source organism: Phylloscopus trochilus trochilus (assembly GCA_016584745.2). NCBI lineage: Eukaryota > Metazoa > Chordata > Aves > Passeriformes > Phylloscopidae > Phylloscopus > Phylloscopus trochilus. Next base: position 42,519,104 of record WQNJ02000546.1, read on the forward strand.
ATCTGTGCAACTGGAAGGATGCTTGGAAGAGCAGAGCATCAATTGATACCACTTAAAGATGACTTGAAGGTTCTCTTGGGGTAATTGGCAGGAAATGATCTGTGTTAGAGTGTATGAAGAAGTTCCAAAAACTTGTCATTAATAAACTCCCCATACTCAGATACTTGAGTGTCTCTTGGGACTACCAACCTGGCAGCTGAGGCCTGCTACTGTAAAGCATGAGGAACTTGCATCTTCCCCTTCCACTGAACGTGCTGAGAGCCCAGCACCTTGCAGGATCAGACCTTGAGGGCAGGGAGAAAGGCTATAGTAATGTGTGCTTATCTTTGAATAAAAGCAAGCTGGATCAGTGCAGATCCAGCACTCCTGGCTCTCAGGTCGATTTCCAGGTTAGCCAGTAAGCACCTCTCGCCCCACTGCAGTTGGCTGCCTTCTCTAGCTGGCCTTTGACTGAGTGCTGTGTTCCCTGCTGACACAGGGTGGCTTCACTCGCTTGCTTCCAGCTGGAAAATCACTAATGCTGGAGAGTGAGGGACTGCAGGAAGGTTGGAGCTGATTCCTATTAATTACTCTGTGATAGTGCCACTCGGGCTTAAAAAAAGGAGAAACAGCCTGTAACCAGAGTGCTTTGGATCCTAAACTAAAGTGAAAACTTTAGTTAAACTTTAGCTAAACTTCCCTCTAATGTTACTTTTTAAAACTTTGTTAATCTTCAGCCAAAAGCTGTTAGGAAATGGGATGTGTAAGAAGCACAGAAAGAGTATTACACTGGTACTTAGAAGGACCAGAGACCAATCTCTTGACCCAAGAAAGTATCTACTGTGTTTTTCCCATCTTCCCAGCAGTGCCTGATGCAGTTGCACACATGGTTGTAACTTAGAGTTTCCTGCTTCCAGAACCAGAGTGAACTGTGCTCTTTCTGTGTGATCTCTGATGCTGTTTTTTGAGTGGTGCCTGATGATTTTATACAGCTCCTTGCAGCTATTCAGTGCAGGTCAAGTCCAAGAAAATATAACTGGAAGAATAAAGTCAAAATTGGTGGGTTTGTTTTTGGGTTTTTTTGTTGTTTTTTTTTTTTTGGTGTTTTTTTGGTGTGTGGTTGTTTTTTTTTTGTTTGTTTTTTTTTTTTTTTTTTTTTTTTTTTTTTTTTTTTTTTTTTTTTTTTTTTTTTAGTGAGATTGTAGTGAGAGTACTTGATTCTATCCAGGTATTTTCTTGGGGCTGCCCTGCAATTACTTGTTCTCATCTGTAACTTCAGTCTGTGACTTGACTGGACTTCTGTGCAAATAACTTGGTGCAGCTAAGTAGACCTTTTTCTAGTGAAATTGGTTAAATAGGGGACATTTTATGGGGCAGGAAGAGGACTGTTGATGAAGCAAACCATGTGGCTTTGCCAGGCTGCTGTCACTTATGCACACATACAAAAATTGATTTGTCTTCTGATAAGTGCTTTCTTCTGTGTGTAAGCCTCCAACTGTTTTTTTACAACCTTTTTCCTATATCTATTAGGACATATTACAAGAGAGTGATGTGTCTCAGTGGGGATATTAATGTGTACATGTGTATGTTTCAAATCAAAATCATAGCTTCAAGAGGGTGGTTGTAAGGAATACGCAAAGCTGTGGGGCTGCATAGGTTTGAATTTTATTTTTCTTGTTGTTAAGCAGTTAGTCTTCCTTAAAGCTTGGTGGTTTGGATTTGGGGGTGGGAGCAGTCATTCCCTTCTGTACTGCTAGGGAAGGATCTACAAATTGGCTAATAAGTAGGAGAGGATACTGAGTGTATTGAGTCAGGTGAGAAATTACATTGATACCATTCAAAAACCCATTATTCTCCTTTTCATATATACTAATATTTGATATTCCTTGTAAGAAAAAGTGATACTTGTTTTCTAAAAGAATGTTTCTACTTACAAAAACCTGAATAAGCTCACTGAAGGAGACATATACCTTGACTTAAAAATACCCAAGAATGTTCCAGATGAGTGATGAGATTGCACAGAACATTGTAAAATACAAGGGATGGTGTTTAATAATTGAGTAGTCTTATTGGTGCATGAGGACAAGACCCAGATCGCACCATCTTATAGACTTCTTTACCTTTACTATTTTCCTGGCTCCTGCGTAGTGGTATTTAAGTCTTATCACAAAAAGGCACCAGGTAGGTGGCACTTGTCTGTTCTTCCTTCTGTGTCTCCAGCTGGCTACATGTACCACTGACCTTTGGCTGCCCCTTTCATGTCAAGAACAGCCAACAGCCCTTCTTTTAAGTGGAAATTGATTCTCTGTGTTGCTTTTATTTGCAGGATTTTAGACTTGAGTTTGGCCATCATCAAGGCAGGACAAGTTCTGTCTGGCATGGAGGTACAGCTACCATTGCTCAGAGCCCTGGAGACGAAGTGTGGGGAATAGTGTGGAAAATGAACACTTGCAATTTAAGTTCGCTGGATAAGTAGGTGACTTAACTTTTGCTGTCTTCTGCTTTAGAGAGCGATTGAAAATTAGTTAATTTTTGGTAAAGAGCTGTGTGGAAACTATGGTGTTGGAATCAAGGAGATGCTTTTGATTTTAATATGTGAATTTTATTTCATAGTATGTGTATTGACTTCTGACTCTTCTGTGATCAAAATAGCTTTGTTTTCAAACTAAAGCTACTTTTAGGGGTATGTTAATGATCTATGGACCTTGATTTGAAGTCAATAGGTCATGCTCCTTTCTCTTTTTTTTTAATCTGTCTTCCCAATTTCCTGTCTCTTATAAGATTCTAAAATCTGTATTTGTCCTGTGGTGTTTTTCCCGTTACTTTAGGGAGAATTTCCCTTGAAACTGACATCAATGTCTGTCTGTATACATCTGTAGACTCCAGTTGAAGCATAAAAGGAAGGGATAAGGACAAGATTGCAGAAGAGAGGTCTTTAATACAGGCAAAGGGACCTTTTGAGGAAGTTATTCAACATGCCTTTTCTAAAGATGTAAACTTTTGTGAGCTTGAGGAACATGCCAGCAGGGAGCTGGGGTGTTATTGTTTGCCCATCTGAATGGGAGCGCCTGACTACACATTTACCATGCATGGTGCAGAATGTTCTACCTGTGCCTGCTAATTAAGAGACAGTCAAGGAACCCCTGCTTCCAGGCTGAAGTCTAAACGACCACCTGCTCAAACAAAGCAAGGAATAGCATGACTTCTTGGTCTAAGACAGGGCTTAGAATGAAATGTCCAAAACTTTGCCTGCTGCCATGTGCTTGTTGCAGCTTTTGAGATGTGCCTGCACATCATGGTGCTTCTGGAACACAAGGGTTGTTTGTTCAGAGCAGTTCATCACTGACAATTCCAGCAGAAATCTGGGCTAGTGGAAACAAGGGAGCAGGGCATAGTAAACCCAGTGAAAGCACTACCTCAGTACTGTTCTCCTGCCTCTGGTACTGTTGCAATTTCACTGTGTCCTTAAAATCCTGGCTGTGAAACTTGGTTCCAATGTGCTTTTTGTTGCCTAGGGTGAACCTGAAATACAACAGAAACTGTTGCCCTAGTTCTGTTAGCAGGTTATGGTAATAGCCACTCTGAGCACTCTTGTCCTGGCTGGGAGTGTTAGCCTCAAGCAAGAGGACATGGGCATCTCATTGTCATGCTTGTGCTTGGGGACAGCTTCACATGTCCCTGCTTTAGGATCTCCTGAGTTCTTCTGCTCTTGCTTATAGTAGCACTTAAATGTCCTGACCCTCTTCTGCTGACCTTTACTTAAAACTCCTGATTTATCATGCTTTCCTGAGGCATGAACTTCCTAAGTATGATGATCCTGTCTGACAGCATCTGCTTTTGTGTTTCCCCTCCATGGGGACAGTATCTTCCATAAGTGTATACATGCTGTTTACAGTTGACATCGTGTAAGATTGCAGATCCCTGGTATTTGTTTGACAGAGGATAAATTTCAATGCTTGCTAAGGTGCTAGAGACTTGAGTGCTGTAACACCACCAAAATCTACAGCATGGACACTAGATTACTTTTTCCCAGTTGCCTCATTGATGCCATGGAGGTGAACTGGAAATGGGATATGCTCTTGGTTTTTATAATCATAATCAACAGTGCTCTTATAAGAATTGCTCCTAACCCACTCAAATGAGCTTGCAGGTGCTCCTGCTGAAGGTCTTGGGATCCTTTGGCTGCGTGCAAGCTGATATATTTATAGATTCTCCACCAAGTTACTTCCTGAAATTATCCCATATGAAAAAAAAAACAAAACCAAAAAACAAAAAAACAACCCACCTTTTTTTTTCCCCTCCTAATTTCGGTAAAGTAGTCTCTGCTTTGTTACCCAGAAGCAGAGGAGGGAATGTGTAATTGAAGCTGCATGTTTAGTTGAAATACTAACAAAACAGTGTAATATATAGAATACAATTATGAGAAGGGAACTTTTTGTTTAGATGACAGAACTCTTTGGCTTCAAAATATTTTTTTTTTTTTTGCTGTTTCACAGTCACTTCTATGGGCTTTTTTGTCCCCTGTACTTCACAAATCTGTCAGTTACAGACTAAATCATGAGTTTGCCTCATAGAGTCCAGCAATGGATGTTACTAAACAGTTTTCTGGCTCTCACACAACCATGTGACTTATTTTGTAGTCTGTTGGCCTTGAATCTGCAGTTAGCTTCCAGTCTGTACTTGCACTTAACCCAGTTACTCACCTAACATGGCCCACATTATGTATGTTAAATAACTTGAAATGGTAGCAAGTCTTTGAAAAAAAGATGAGTTGTCAAATTTATGTTGGACAAGAAGGGTTAAAGCCATGTTATGACTTGTAGCTCAAGTACATCTAAAGTTAATTGTGCTATAAAATCTCTAGTATTGCTTAGGCTTCTCGTTTACTTCTTACTGTTTCCTCAGATTTTTATTGGTGGCTAAATGCCAGTGGTTGAAGACAATAAATAGCCTTGGTTTTGAGTTTTTGGTTTTTGAAGCATAATTTTGCTAAGTAAAAAACAAAATGTTTTTTTGCCCTAGGTCATTTCTGACCTAGCTCATTACTGCTGTGTATGTCTTGTGCAAGTTAAAAGGTGTTTTGGATTATTCATTGGAAAGTGCACTCCACAAGTAAGTTGTGCAACTTTCCCCCTTATTGAAATGTAACACAATGGGCAAGATAAAACTTTGCAATTCTTTCTTTATCTGAGTGGCAGTTGAGGAACATGTGTATCTGGCTCATCAATTCTGATAATCTTGCTTGTGTTTCTCTTTTAGACTACCTGTCTTCCACAGTAATTAGTTTAGGAGTGTATTCCCTTTCTGACTTTTCAGGTTAATCACAAGTCATCATTTCTTACAGAGCTGAAATGATAAAAGTGCATGCTGCTGCTTCTCTAGAAACATTTTTTTTTTAATATGAAACAAGTTTGCACAAAAAGCACTGAAATATGTTTTGCTTTATTTGTTTTTCTTTAAGTATATTAAAGCACAGACCAGTGTCCTGCCTTGAATTCTGTTGTAATAAATCCATATGATTAATTGCATGGTTGGTTTGAAAGATGGATTGGTTAATTGACATGAAAGGAATGTATGTCTTTTACAGGCAAGAGGGAGTTGAGGATGGCATTTATGTCCCAATAGAAGTGAATGTCCACACTCAAGCAGGAAAGGTACTGACCTGTCGAAGCTACCAGATGAAGGACTATGTCTCTGGTCCCCCTTCTCCACAGTATAAAAAGGTAGGTGTTGCATCACTTTAATTCTGGAAGAGTGTACAGAAGTTTATAATGCAGTACTTCTGTGCTATTTAATAAATACTTTAATTACAGGGGATGGAAGGCATGACTACTGTAAATGTGTAACAGTCTTTGTGCAATGCACTGCTGTAATGATGCTCACAGGAGATTGCTAGCTCTTCCAGGCCTATTAAATCAGTTTGAGGTTTTTGGTTTAGTTGTACCTTACAGAAAGCCCCTATTTAACTTGGGAATTAGCTATGATTGGCACAAGGATTTCTGGAGGATGTTGTTCATATATATGCAGCAAATCTCTGTTTGAAAAATTAATGTACTCCACTGAAAGGACGGAGGGGAGCTTCTGTGGGGAAAACACAGCACCTGGCTTGTAGTTCCCAGGACATGGATTGTCCTTACTGCCTTGGGAAGTACTTGCTATCACTTCATACGGGAGTGCAGCTGTCACCTTTTACCAGACACATCACCAGTACATCACAGGAGTCCAGCAGCATTGCAGAGCACTGCAGGGCTCCCCCTTGATGGCTGGTGAGGCAGAAGTGTTTCGACACTCTTCTGCAACACTGACTCTACAGAGACACATGATCCAGTCACGCAGCAGGCCTGACCTGCTTAGCCTGTGAGATCTGTGCAGGCCCAGGCTGGGCTGCTGTGGCTGTGTGTCTGAGTGGTGCAGCTTTAGCGCTGCTACACAGACATCACTGCAGCTGGTTTTTTCCTGCCTGAAGTAAAGAAACCAGGGGTGAGCCTGTTAAATCCCAAGTGTGCCGCCTTCTCCAAACTGAGGAACTCACTCCTGTGAATTGACTTTCAGAAGCACAGCTAAGGCCAGCTGCTGTGGGACTGCTGAAGAGGGGGCTTGCTTAGAAAGCAGGCTCTACTTTTCCACAAACCTCTTCCCTGCCAACCCACCTTGTGGCAAGGCAGATCTTTAGGGCTTTTCAGGGAGTTAATACATAGTCTGCTGCTCTGTGTCAGCTCTCCTTGGCATGCTGTGAGTGCAGACCTCCACTATTGGCAACTTTATCATTCCCTCCTGGTCCTGTTAGGAGCAGTTGTTAGTTCTGTTCTTCTCTGTCCCCAGCTTTTTTTTTTTAAGTTAACCAGGCAGGAGAGCTAAAAACTTAAAAGATGACTGCATCAGCATGCAATGATTGAACTACATCCATCTACTGTTGTGTATTTTTGTGGCAAAATTCATTCTTTTTAGACATTCTTTTTATTTGAGAAATTCTCTGGGTAACCTCATCCTTGAAATGCACGCTGTTAAATGCATGAAAGCATATTTAGAACATTCATTTGTATATGCAAGCTTGCTTGGTGTGTCCTTTAAGCTGTGTTCCTACAACTTCCTCTTTTCCTCTCACCGTCACATCTTTTCTTCTGCACCAATACTTCAGTTTTATTTTATGTATGGAAGGAAAGCTGCAGTACCAGACTAAAGAATCTGTGCTTTTTCACTGAGTTAGGTGTCTGTTTCTGTTACTTCTGTACCCTGTCTAGGTACTTGTTGTTGTCTTTTGGACAGCTTAGTTTTAAAAATAACTACTTTTTAAATCTTTAGCCAACTTTAGCGTCACACCTGCCTAGTGTGAGAAGCAGCATATATTATTGAAGTTATCATCCTGTCTGGAAGAAAGAACGGAATAACTGAATAACAGCTTAATTACAGAATCTTGTGCATTTCAGTAAGACATCAGAATCTCAGGGGTAGTTAAAAGCCTTTTCAGAGTAATTTTGTTCATGCTGTTCTGGTCTCCAGTGGTCTCCCAGAAGCCTTTGGCTATCCTTAGGTACAAATGGCACTATTTGGGATAAATTATCTGTGTAACTTAAATGGTTTTTCCTACTCAAGTGATTGTTTGGAGGAGTCTGTCCTTTCTATTACTGAAGGCTTTTTTTTTTTTTTTCCCTTTTAATTATAGGTTATCTGCATGGGTGCAAAACAGAATGCCTTGCCAGCTGATTATCAGGAGAAATTAGAAGCTATTGAAACTAATGACTATGCAGGACCAGTGCCAATCATGGAAGAGATTGAAGCTGCTATTAAAGCAGAGAAAATAAATTCTGCATAGAATACCTCTGCATTTGCTTGGCCATTCACCTTGATTTAGATACCTCTCCTCACTGTGCTGATCAGCAGTTTCTTTATTTATCAAGAAAAGATGAGTTTGCTGTGCATCTACAGTAAACCATTAGACAGAACTTGCAGTCTGAACACACACTGGCATTGGTAACTTCTTTTTGTATGTATAGCTTGAGTACATGCTAGAAATTATCTTTCTGTAATTGTCATGCAGTGCTGCATGCAAATTTGTGCTTCATGTCCAGTTTTACTGACCTTTCTAAAAGAAAAAGACCATCTTCATGAGTTTTGGCACCTGTTGCCTCCTGAGGAATAAGTGCTACAGGATCAGGTCATATGTTTGTTAAAAAGTTATATGTATACATGACTACATTCGTTAGATGCAAAGTAAACTCAAAACTCTACGTCTAAACCTTTTTCTCTGCTACTTCTCTTAATGGTTTAAAGCCCACCCTATCTGATGCTGTGGAGTTCCTGTTTTATAGTTAAGAAAAAGAGAAAAGTAGCATTTTTTAACTCCTTCCATGTTTTAAAGTGTAAGTCCAAAAGGCAGCCTAGGCCTGAAGACAACATTTAGCAATGCATCTCATTCAAACCATCATATCTTCGTCCTTTCAATGTCTAGTGATTGTCATAGGTAACCTGGTTAGCTGTAACCAAGAGATTTTTAAAGAATTCATTTTAGTTTGATATTTCCAAGGGTTTAATTACCTTTTTGACTGGCTTGTTTGCCTATCTAGGTCTTGGTCCAGTGAAATCAGAAAGTCTCTTTTGAGCCCTAAGCACATTTATTCTGTCGTTTTGTTTGTCTGTTAAATCATAAATGAACAGACTTGGCCTCTTTTTTTTTTTTTTTTGGTTTCTTCTCCCAACAGCTTTGACAATCCAATGCAAAACTGGAAGCTTTTGTAACATATTTATTTTCATGGTACTTTGCAACCCCTGCAGTTAGTCTGTGGGGGATGAGGAAAAATTGACAACCTGGAGAATGTTCAAATCACTGAGATTTGGCTTATCTTCTCTACAGTGTATTTCTCTTGATGTACAGAGAGGTGTAAGATATAATCGATGTCACTGTGTGACTGCTTAGATAAACAAATGATAAAATAACAGACTGACCATGTCTTCTCTGTATAAAATGTTTTCTATAAAATTCTGCCAGGTATCTGTAGCTGCTGTCCTGATGTAATATGATTGTTTCCAGAGCTGGGCACAGTGACTGCTGGAAAACGTGGTACTTTTTGTATTAGCACTGTCTAGTTTGAGTAAATAAAATTGTGATATACCAAGCCTCTGCCAGTCCTGTTCAGTGTGCACCTCTCAAGAATATCACAGAATTACAGATTGTGAAGGTTGGAAGGGGCCTCTGGAGATCATCCAGTCCAACACCCTGCCAAGGCAGGGTCACCTCGAGTAGATGACACAGGAACATGTCCAGGTGAGTTTGGAATGTCTCTGGAGAGGGAGACTCCGTGACCTCCCTGTGCAGAGTGTGTTGCTTATATAAATAAAAATTGGTGGTGTGGGAGTGCAGCTGAAGCCTCTGTTGGCTGTTCGTGCTTTTTAATGGATGTCGTATCAGTGGGGAGTGTGAAATGATGCGTGAAACCTTGCACCTTTGGGCTTTTCAACCTTTAAATGGGTGAAGAAAACAGAAATAATACCTGGCAGTGTGCTTGCGGGGGGAGCTTGACTGAGGGAAATGGCCGCTGCCGAGGGACCGCTGGCACCTCTCGGGGGAGGAGGGGTGGGTGCGGAGGGCAATGCGATGCTGCTGAAGAGGAAGCCTTTGGCCATTCCTGCGCGGGGAGGAGCCGCTTCCCGCTGGGGAGGAGAGACCGTGTGTGGGGCGGGAGGGGGTGAGGGAAGCGCCCGTGGGCTCCTCCCTTGGCCTCCGTCCCTTCGGCGCCGCGGTGAGTGCCGGGGAAGGGCCGGGGCGCAGGCCGGTGCAGGGGGAGAGGGCTGGCGGGTGTGAGCTCGAATGCCTGCTTCCTGCAAAGCAAAGTTTCTCTGACACCGCGTGAAAGGCTTGCAAGGTGGGAGGGGAAGGGCTGCGCCGCTCCTGAGCTGGAAACCTCAGGGCTCCTTCGTGTTCCCTGAGGAGGGTCCCTCCCGGCCGGGGAGGCGGCGGCTGGCGCTCTGTGGCGCTCTGTGGCGGGGAGCGGGCACGGGCAGCCGCGCCCGCAGCTCCTCGGCCGGGGAACAGCGCCTGGGTACGAAACACAGCAGCGCTGCCCGGCGTAAATGGTGTTCCAGATGCTGGCGAGGATGTGCTGTTCCTGAGGGCTTTTGGGGAAGGGTGCCGAGGTCCCAGGGACGGAGGAGGCGGGAGGAATGCATCGCTGCCCTCCCGCGCTGGTGCCCGTCTCGCTGCCCGTGAGCGGCGGTAGCGGGGTGCGCTGAGCCATTTGCTTCCCCGAAAGCCGGAGCGGAGATCCCAATCCATGCGCGCACTCACACGGCACTCGCTTAGGCCCCGTGCTTTGCTCACCTGACGCGAAAGAAGCTGGAATTCGCGGGGCGGGATGGTGCCCGTGGCCTGGCCATGATTCTGTCAGTTCCGTGATTCCATCAGCTGCAACTTTCCAGTGTAGGATTCACTGCTGGTTGAATGTGAAAATACAGTCGTAATGACAGTAAATGTAAATGACAGTAGAAAAGCAGTTCCATGTTTATAACAGCAGTAAATTGCCTCCCCCCCCTCCCCCCCGCCCCTCCCCGTCTCTTAACAAAAACAAAACAAAAATACCAAAACCTCAAAGATGTCTCTGGTTGGACAAAGTTTCTTTGCTTTCTAGTAGTGGCTCCTTATTATTTATTGATCTTTTCCCACCGGGAAGGACTCACAAGGAAGCTGCATAAAGTCTTTTTGGCAGGGGCTTCTTAATGCATCCAAACACTATATATCAAGTTCTCTTTCTATACGAAGGAATCTGTTAAGATATGTAGGAACAAAACCCTGTGAGAGATGTGAATATTTCTGTCAAAGCCTGTGCCTTTTAAAGAAAAGCTTGTCATTTTACCAGATGGAGGCAGAAATAATTTCTTCTGTGTTCTTTTATATCTGTTGCTCTTCAAATAACTAGGGATGCTTACAAAAACTTATGATACAGTCAGAAGAGAGAGAGGGGGAAGGGAGGAAAAACCACTGAAAAATGCTGATCTCTGACCCCAGAGCGATGCAAGAGCACGTGAGTTGTAATGGATTTACAGGAACATGATGTTAACATATGGCTCCCTGGGCATTTGTTGATGTATGTAGCATCAGTGATGATAGTTGGAGATTGTGAGGTGGGGTGTGATGGGTGTGCTTGAATTCACATAAACAGAATAATTTAAGATCTGCGCAGGGACTCTGTACAAGCTCTACTAATGCACCATTTTTGCTATAATAATAAAAGGCTATTTTTTAGTACCTTTGGGAATACATTGCATTGCTTCTCATCAAACATGCAGACGTTTTGTGTAGCACATCTGCCCATTTGCCTCTGATTTCTGCATATTTTTTACTGTTCTTGAACAAAGTAAAATAGCTGAAGTTCTTTGGAATGTGAAGAGCTGCTGTGTGGAAATAGGTCTTTTATTCACTTACTATAATCAGACTGAGTGCTGTTGCATGCATGACATAAGATATGGAAAATCAGTCCCTTTTCTGTCTCTCCCAATGATAGCGAGAAGTTGAATTTATGCTGGCCTGACAGAGTCCAGATTACCAAGCATAGCAAAGTTTCCAATCTCCTCTTGCTGTAATGACTCTGTAGTGAGTAACTGGCACTGTAAAATAGCTTTTCTCGGGAAACAAAACTGACTTGGAGACACAAAGGGCATAGGGCTGCATTTCATGTGAAATGGAGCTTAGTTTTCATACAGCCACCTCTGGAAGAGTGATTGTGTTTTGAGTGCTATGGACAGAAGGCTGTGCTGGTGGGGACTCCACTAGCCCGGGGCTGGCAGGTCTGTGTGCTTCACTGTTGTCCTGCCAGAGCTGGCTACTCGGTGCTGTGTAAAGCCTGAAGATATTCCAGCTACTGTTTGCAGGTAACTAGGTAAGTAGCACAGGACTATATTTCACAGGCAGTTTAGAGGAACAGTTCTTGTCAGAATAGCAAGACTGCAGAAGAAGTACTATTGACTGAGTTTTCAGCTCTTCAGAAATATTCTAGATTGGTCTCAAGTCAGTTGCTTTGAGGAACAGTTATTAATTAAGTTGCTCCTTGTATTGCCTTTACTGGCTCATCCTACAGTCTCCTTTGGAGCAGCCAGCTCAATAAGGACTCAATTCCCTAGCAGACCCAAAAGTTGAAATGTTTTTTAGCTTTTCTGTAAGGTCCTTCAGACCTTTTATCTACAACATTTACCTTTGACAAGACCTTGTTGCAATAAACCAGCACATTCTTTGCTGCCAGGGGTCTTGCAGCACTGGAAGTGGAACAGGCATCGCAGTTTTGTTAGAAGAAAGAGCTAGAAGATCTTAGTAAAAAGAGGATGTGAGGAGGGCAGGGCCAGGAAAAGTAGAAATGTATATATGCTTGCACAAGGCTGAGAGTAGAGGGAACTCAGAGGAAACACAAGATAAAAGTGCCAGTGCCTTCATGTAGAAGGCATCGGCGCCACTGCAGCTTATTGACAGCCTATTGCTGGAAGTACTTATGCTTTTACTGTACCTCTTACTATGCCAAATTTCATTTCCCTTTTTCATTTCCCTCCTTATTCCTGACTTGATCCCCATCTTGCTTCCTCTTTTTATTCTTAGTTGCACAGGTTTGTGGCAGCATTGCTTGCCACACTTGCTGTTGCTTCTCATGTAACTTCAATCCCCATCAACATTTCATTTGGCCAAGACTCTCTCCTCCCTTTCTTCTCAGCTTTTACAGCTGGTGGGTAAGCTGCTCTCGGGTTCTTTTTAATTCCTTCTGGACTGTTTCCTCCCTTCTTCACCTGATGGACTTTGCTGTCCTCAAAATGGCTAACTGCATTTCCTCTCCAACGTCATTGGCAACCTCTTCAGTAAGTTAACTGGAATTTTTATTTTTCCTCTTAGGAACAAGAAGTTCATTCTGTTCCCAGATAGAAAGCTTTTCCCCGTGAGTGTTTCTCCTGTTTTTCTCCCCATACGAGATCCCTACTTCACTCAGGCATCATCTGTCTTGTCTGTCTCCATTTCTCCTTAGGTGTTCTGCTGTTTCAGCTGCTCTATCAAGCTTGCAAACCTTTCCCTTTTTCTTGCTCATTTCTCCGAATAGATGTGTTCACAAGCTGTTGCTGTTAGAACAGGTGGTCTGTTTTGACCATGACTTGTAAGAGCCTTAAGGTGTCTTGCAGAAATATGATTTTATTCACTTTAGCCCTTTCAGAAATGGAAGGAAGTACACTGAGGTGTCTCACATTAATGTATGTCCCAGTCTTTTCTAACTGCAGCCCCATGACTGATGCAACATCAGTCATACAAATTGCACTGGAATTGAATCCAGCATCTGGAAGGCCCAAGATAAGGCAAAGAACACTGTATGCCCTCAAGTAAGGAAGTGCTTTCAATGCCTATTTATAAGCTGCATAAGCATTTACCTTTAGACATACCAGATGTGTAAGCTAGCATTGTAAAACTGGCAGATCCTTCCACAAGAGACATAGTAACCTTGTGTTCCCTCACTGAAAAACTCATTGAAGCGCTAAGGAAGCTGGGACTCTTTCCAGAAAGAGAGGTGATGGGCTTGCAGATAAGCTGGAAACCTCATGTTGTCACACACTGGCCTCGTGTTTTTAAAAAAAACCACCAAAAAAAAACCCCAATGCTAAAAAAACCCCCAACAACACAGAGAAAGCCCTAGTGAAACAGAATCATGTATGTCAAGTTTCTTCATATAGCTGATACACGTTGCTATGAATACCTGTAGCAGGAAGTCTTCCTGTTCCAGCACCATTTAAAGTGTTCAGCTCTTCATCTGATATGGATTTTCTTAGTCTATGAATGGTGGAAATTTCCATTTTTTCCTACTAAAAAGGACTGATGAAAAGTTCTAAGTAGGCCTGTACTGGATGGTATGAGGTTTTGCATTAAATTTAATATTTTCATTGAAAATATCAGCGAGAATATTCGTATTGCCAGTTTTGACTTCCTTGCTTGACATTTTTTTTTCTTTCTCCTTCTCTCCTTGATGTTTAACCTCACTTTATACTACTTTTGGCTTGGTTTCTTATTTCTCCATTCTCCTGCGGATCACCCTGTGTGAAAGAGAACATGGTCTGTCCTGCAGCATTTGTATGCACACCCCTTCCAGTAGCAACCATGACTTGTACTGACTTGGACGTAGTCAGATGCAGGGCAGACATTCTTGACACCTTGGTCATTCCATATTTTTCATGTTCTGCCCTGCTGCTGTATTTCTTCTTTCTTTCTTTTCTTATGCTCTTTGTAGATGGAACTGAAATAGTGAAGAAAATACTTCTATTTGGTTTGTACCCTTGACATGTTGGCTCGTTCTTATGGCTTTCTGAATATTTGTCTCAGTTCTTCTTACAAAGCAGGAAGAAAGAAAATGCATTGGAATACTGTGGTCCTAGAATAGCCAAAGCAAGCAGGGAGTTTTGGATGGATGCATTATCTTGAAAGAATAGGGTTAATATTTTTATTGCATGTTTTAAGATGATGCTATCTCTTTAACTAAAGCCCACAAAGGTTTAAGACTAAATGATGTTTTCAACATGCTTGGTCTGAATTTACGGAATGAGCTTTCTTTAACAAGGAGATGTGCCAGTGGGGCTTCTAGGAAGCTGAGTGACTCAGAAATCAGCCACTTCCTCGGGTGGGTCATCTGAATGGGGTAATGAAATGTTGATTTGTCTAAGTGGATGCAGTCACTTACTGGTGTGGTAAGAAATTCAGATCCCTTGGTTACATTCCGTTTGTTTGAAACAGTTTTGCTGGTTTGGGAGTTGGCTGTGACCCAGAACAGTTATGCTGGGGATTTGCCAGGTCTCAGCCCTTGGTGAGCCCAGTGCAGTTATCTGCATCCGTGCAGGTCAGCAACCGTAAGTTGGGACCTACTGGGAAATCCGAGGAGCTAAGCTGGTTTGCCCTGCTGGTTTGAGTGTAGATAGTTAGTATCACTAAAATACAGTAGCATAAACTGTGTCTTTCTCCAGCATCAAGCAGGAGAAGCTTCACTGATACAGACAGCAGCTTCCGATATAGAAAACTCATAGAAGTGAGACTGTTCTAGCAGCAGGTTACTTAGAATAATCTGTGAGCTGGCAGGGCTTGACAGGGGAGTGCTGGGGAGCATTTGAAAAGTTTTCCATCACTGCAAATGTCTTGGGATATTGTGAGAATTTTGTAGCAGCAGAGTTGGCACATTTACAGAACTGCTGAAGGGTTTTGTCTTTTGGTTTTGTTAATATGACTGTAATCAGAATCTAAGAACATTTTGACCTGCTGAAATAACAGTATGTTTTAACTGTTACTGGGGGTTGTCAGTCATTTGTGTTGATCATGCAGATTCTCATTGTCTGTGTGGAGGTGATTCAGTTGTGACCTTGGCAAAAAATTATCTTCCTGCATGGGAAATTATACGTGCAAATTTGTACCTAAATAGTAGCTAAATGAACTTACTGTTGAATTACAATATGACTTCATGCCTACTATATGGTGGGCACATTAACTACAATTACAAGAAGCCCTGCTTTAGTAATACAATAGAGAGCAGTCAGATCCTTGCTTTATGCCTTGTAAGAAAAATAGGAATAAATGGACATCTAAAAAGAGCTCCCAAGAGGTGGTCTAGAGAACAAGGACATACACTGTCCATACGTACATTTACAGACAAGGAGAGAGCATTAATGCTAAAAAGTATGGCTTCAAAAATAACATCCCTCCTGGTGTTGGTGAACCTGGTGTCCTGAAGCTAAGCTCTTTCCCCTAGTTTAGCTAAAACTGCCTCAGAGTTCACAAGGCCTTGCTTGCAGGAACAGGTATTATATTTGCAGCACTTTATACAGTCTCTTGTAACAACGAAAAGGCAGCATTAATTGCTACTATAAATTAATTCCTCCTACAAAATTAATTGCTATGAAGTATAATTTTATTCCATTTATTTCCTTGTCCAGATTATGTTTGGACAGATGCCCTGCTTTGTCTACTGAAACATGAAAAGCTAATAAAAAAATGTTAAATTATGCACTAGGAATAGGCAATTAATAAAGCAGATGCCAGTGGTGGTGTTCGAGGCAAGCTAGAGTAAAATACTGGTACAGGAAGGAGACTGCCTGTTGTAGATATTTAACTTTTCAAAACTTGAACAAATAAGTGGAAGTACTTAAGGAAGAAACGTTATTAAAAAGTTGGCCATGATACTACGCAGAGTTTGGGAGTATTCTGTGATATCTAATTGAAGGATGTGTGTGAATAAAATGAGGTTTAAACTGAGGTTCTGTACAATTACTTTTTGCAGGCTCGGTGATACAAAGGACAGATTCCTTGTTTGCCTGAAGTTAAATCCAAGCTGACCTGTCACTGCAAATGGACAGTTTTTCAAAGATGAGGCTTGGTGGAGCAGCTTGGTGTCTCAACTATGGAAGGCCAGCTTTGTGCTAATGTGGACATTTCTGTGAAAACACCTCCAGGCACAAGCCCTCAGTCCTTCATTGCTTTGCTGAAGGTTCACCGAGAGCTTCTGGTCGGTAGGATCCGAAACACGCAGTGTTTGATTGATAACTTGATTAAGAATGACTACTTCTCCACTGAAGATGCTGAGATTGTTGTCCAGTTTCCTACTCAAGCAGATAAGGTATATATATATATTTTTTTTTTTTTCTCTAGCCAGTGAAGCTTTTTTTTTTACTTTCAGTGTATCACCAGATTTTAAGGGTTTATCTGACTATTTTACATCTAGTGTGTTTTCTAATGTTTGTTATTTTGGAGTTTTCCCACCCCATTCTTCCTGGATGAGTGTCTCCAGCACATCCCTTCCCAGCAGGGCTGGCACTGCTGGTTATGCCCGTTGGCAGCTGTAAGAATTTAGCAGGGTGATAATTGCTGTTCTGTCCCTCCCAGCTGCAGCTTTGTCCTCTGATAAAAGTGGTGGCCACATGGTTGTTAGAGTATAGCAAGGGAAATCTGCTTTAGGATGCTGTGGGACAGATCATCCTGCTTTAGGAGAGACAAAAATTAAATGTTGTTTTAGAAGCTAATGGTTTTTGTCTGTATGAACACCTTCCTTTCTCTTTAAAGACCTATGTACATTGTAAATGTTTCTATGGAAAACTGATGTACCCTGGCATATTCGGGGTTTTAATTCATCTTTGGACATCAGTAGCAAAAATTATTTCCTTTCATTAGGAGAAAATTACCATGTACACTGTTGGTCTTTGCATCATAACTTGAAACAGCTGAGGAGATTGTTTCCCAGACCAACCAATCAGGCAGCTTCAGAACCCTGTCACAGTTAGGGGCAGGCAAACCATAAAAAATTCAAAGACCTTGGACTTCACCAAGAGTTCAGATTTTCATAAAATAATCATTCTTGCTGGCATGTTGAAATGGTAACATAGTGCTCACACTGTGTATAGGGTCAAAGCTGAATAAATGCACACTGTATGGTTATCTCAATTTCTTATTGTTCAGCATAATATGCATGGTTGTTTTACCAAAGCTGAGGGGGAGGCCATGCATCAGGAGTCTAAGCAGAGACACAGAGCAGGCCACAGTACTGTAAGTGAAGTGGATTCTGTGGGAGCTTCTCTGGAAGGAATAAAATTGCTTTTTAGAGCATACAAATTGTCAGAAAAAGCTCCATGTGTTTGTTGTGCTGCACGTACATCACCCTGATTTAAGCTCACAAGAGACCACAGTCTCTGGAAACCCTTTGTCTGGTTTAGAACTGCATTCTTCATTCATTTCTAGCAAGGGGATCCTGACATTCAAAATGGGCCCCCAGATGATTGCTCTGCCTTGCAGGGGGTTTTGTACTAGGACTGCCTTGTACTGGTGCACAGAGATCACCCTCTGCCTCGCCCATGGAGGTGGCACGTTGTGCTGGACTGCTCCAGCCACTGCCTGGTAGCCATTAGTTTTGGTAATAACTGCAGGCAATGGGGCCATTGTACAGAGAGAGCCTGGAGAACTGAGTTGCTGTGTTGGAAAGAAAAGTTGTAGGGTTTTTGGCTTAGTGTCAAGATCCAGGGATGGATTCAGACTACCCTGCTCTGGACCTGGCTGGGTCCTGAGGTAAATCTAAATGTGACTGGAGTATTTACAAAACAGAGGGTGAATTTAGGGCACTGAGAAACCACCTCTATTTTCATTTTAAACACCACAGGATTTAAAATACACTATCTAGCCAAGATGAGGAAATCCTTTGGGTTCCCTCTTGAGGAGTGGTATTTATCCATTTTGTTTCTGGTTAGTGTGGTTGAGCTACAAGTTCAGACCTTTACTTGCAGAACCAACTCTCTCACAGCATTCAAACACAAATGGCAGTTGAGTTTTGTGATGGTTCCAATTCAGAGCTAGATTTTGATTTTACCTTTTTGAAGCACCAGTTTTGATTTTGGCCCCCTGCTCCAGAAGCCCAGAAAGGATTCTAAAGTGTTTGACAGGCATTACTGTGATAAAATGCTGTGTATCAATGATCTTTCCTGTGGTGTTTCTTCAGGTTCGCAAAATTCTAGACTTGGTTCAAAGCAAGGGAGAAGAAGTTTCAGAATATTTCATCCATGTCCTCCAGAAAGTCACTGATGCTTACTATGAACTTCAGCCTTGGCTGGATGAAATAGGCTACGAGCCTTCAGAGAATATTTGTAGTAAACCTGTGGTAAATACAGATCCAGGTAAGGTCATGCATCTCTATCCCTTCCCTTAGAACTGCCCTGCCATGTAGGAAGCTCCAACCAGGTGGCAGGAGAGTAAGAGTTCAGGCAGGCACAGCCAGGGAAAATAGCTGTGTGCTTGCTAGCAGTGGTAGCCAAATTAAAAGGCACACTGTATAACACAAGGGTGATGTTGATAAATTACATCCTGTTTTGTTAAACTCAGGCTCTTTCTGCATTTGTTTGTGGGTATGTAATACAATGGCAGAACCACCTTGTGCCAGCTCTAGTATTTTCTAGGCCTCTACTACAATTTATTACCAACACTGTGATGTTTTGGCTGTGGACTAGCCAGTATTTCATACTGAAAACAGTCAAGCAATGAGGCAGGTTGTCCAGGGAGGCTGTGTAGTCTCTGTGCTCAGTGGTTTTCAAGATCCATCTAGACAAAGCCCTGAGTAACCTCATCTGATGTCAGAAATGATCCTGTTCTCAGCGGGACATAGGACTAGACCTTCTGAAGTCAGTTCCAACCAGAATTATTCTGTCATCCTAAATGATGATTTTTAGCAACCCTAAAAATCAGAGTTTAAGTATTGTAGAAATTATTTTCTCTGGAGAGGTTTTTCCATACTACATAAATATAAAAATCACTTTGTCCCCATCTGAAGCAAAGTTTCTGTTGAAAAACACAAGCCAACATTGCACAATAACTGAGATACTCTCTTCTTCTGTCATCTTAAAAAAATCTTTTGAGGCCTGGCACTTGGTTTCTAAAAGGCATGGCTTCTATTTGCAATAACATAAATTACTAAAGAAGGTAGGAAGGAATAACCACCTAACTGATAGAACTGCAGGTAGGGTGTAATATATATTATAGTGAAATCAGTGACCAACAGCTCCAACAAGCCTTTGCAGAGAGTTGAGCAGCCTTTAACAAAGGGTCAGGGGCTTGGCTTTGAGTCTCAGCTGAAGGATAGCAGCCCCTTAAACCAATGCAGCATCAGTACTGGCTTTCAGGAAGTGGTGGCTCACCTTTCTTTAGCACCTGAATTTCCCAAGTGAGTGATGATGGCAGCACAAAGAGAATTAATCTGCCAAAGAACCCTTTTCACATTAGAATGACTTTTGTGTATTACCCCCTCCGAGTTCCCAAAGAGGTGGGTCGTTGTATACATGTGTTGTTGAATAACAGTCTCTTTAATAACAGTTCACTGTCTTTT
This sequence comes from Phylloscopus trochilus trochilus, assembly GCA_016584745.2. Classification (NCBI taxonomy): domain Eukaryota; kingdom Metazoa; phylum Chordata; class Aves; order Passeriformes; family Phylloscopidae; genus Phylloscopus; species Phylloscopus trochilus. The sequence goes on from WQNJ02000546.1 coordinate 42,538,933, forward strand.
TAGTTAGCAGGTATTGCCAGAAACTCAGAGATGAACTGGGACGGGACTCCAAGTTTGTTATGTTGTATGCTCAGAAGGAGGAGATGCTGCTTGAAGAAATCTACTCCAACAGTATTATGGAGGTGGTCAGTTTTACCAACGAGAGTCTTGGTCAGGTGGGTCGATTAGAAGCCCTTTTTGATGATGCAGTTGGGCTAATTAATGAAGATGGAGAGACTGTTTATGTCTACGGTGATGCAGGAATTGGAAAATCCATCTTGTTGCAAAAGATACAAAGCCTTTGGGCCAGAAAAGAATTGGACATTGGGGCCAAGTTTTTCTTCCGCTTTCGGTGTAGGATGTTTAGCTGCTTCAAGGAAGATGAAGCCATATGTTTGAAAGACCTGCTCTTCAAATATAATTGCTACCCAGACCAGGACCCCACAGAAGTGTTTCATCACATCTTGCAGTTCCCTCATACAGTTCTTTTCACTTTTGATGGCTTTGATGAGATCTATTCCAACTTTGATCTCAGCAGCATACCTGAGATATGCTCACCCAATGAACCCATCCACCCCCTGGCACTGCTCGTAAGCCTTCTCAGAGGAAAGCTTCTTAAGGGATCCAAGAAAATTCTTACTGCCAGGACAGGAACTGAGATCCAAAAAAACATCATTAGGAAGAAAGTGTTGCTCCGTGGTTTCTCCAGGAATAACCTGAAGGAATACACAGCTATGTTTTTCAAAGATGAGCGGCAACGAGCACTGGTATCAAACCAATTGGAAGCTAACCCAAATCTCTGCAGTTTGTGCTCAGTGCCTTTATTCTGCTGGATTATCTTTAAATGCTTTGAGCACTTCCACTCCATGTTTGACAGCCACGAGCTTCCAGACAGTTCTGTTACATTAACAGATGTATTTTTGCTCATGATTGAAGTCCACCTGAACCGATCTGTGAAAACAAGTTTGCTGAAGAGCAATATCAGGAGCCAAGCAGAGATGTTCAAATCAAGAAAGGAAAGTCTTCTAGCTTTGGGTAAAATGGCATACAAAGGGATGGAGAACTCTTCCTTTATCTTTGAGCAGGAGGAAGTCTCATTGGCAAACATCTCTGAAGAAGATTTGCAATTGGGCTTTCTCAGGACAGTTAAAGGTTACAGTGGCTGTGACAGTCAGGCCACTTATGAGTTCTTGCACTTAACCCTTCAGTCTTTTTTCACAGCTTTGTTCTTGGTTATGGAGGAGAAGGTGGGTACCAAGGAGTTACTTGAGTTTTTCAATGAATGTTCTTCCATGGAGGCTGCCCAGCCTACTTGCCTTCGTATTCCCTGGTTGAAGAAACAACTAGCAGGGGAGGATCCTTTCCAAAATAAAGAACACTTTAATTTTACCAACATGTTTCTTTGTGGCCTACTTTCTGGACCCAGGCAGAAGCTCTTCAGACATTTAGTTCCGCCTGTGGTCATTAAGAGGAAGAGAAAAACACTCATGACATACCTTGGGAAGAGCATGAAATCCCACCTGAAAGGCTTCACTCGGTCCAGGCTTAAAAGCTACAATCAGGTGCAGGTGCAGCCCAACTTTGTGTGGATGCTGAGGTGCCTGTACGAGACGCAGAGTGAGAAGGTGGGGAGGATGGCAGCCCGCCGCATGCACGCCAACTACATCAAGCTGGCCTACTGCAACGCCTGCTCTGCCGACTGCAGCGCCGTTTCCTTTGTTCTGCACCACTTCCAGAAGCGCCTGGCTCTGGATTTGGACAACAACAACATCAATGACTATGGAATAAAACAGCTGCAACCTTGTTTCAGCAAGCTTGCAGTGATCAGGTAGGAGTCTCTGTATGTAAGCAGGTCCTTGAGTATTCCTCGTTTATTCCACGAACTGGTGGGCTGCAGGAATTGATCTTGCAATTGGAGAAAAACGAGGATTAGTGCTGCTGCAAATTAATGTTTCAGATCTTCTGAAATCTTTGTTCATTTAGTCAAAGGAGCAGAGATAAGCTGTGAATTTGGAAACCACTATGAAAAGGGTAGTAAGAAGTCCTTAGAAGCACAGACTGTTTAAACCTATAGGTTTAGTTAGCTCCATCTCAAATTGTTTTGTCTCAGAAGAGGATTTTTATGAGAGAAAGTGCTTAAAGGAATAGGGAAACATAAGGGCATCCTCCATTATCTGATGATTGCCTAAGGCCATCTCTGCCCTTGGTCATAAGGGGCTAGGGAGGATCTCCTATTCACAATAACACTTGATCAGAAGCTCTGAATTTCTTGTTTTTGCATCCTGTCAAAATGTCTGGCTTTCGTAGGACAAAAGCTATCATGTACATCCATGAAAGAATGTAATTGACACCTTCAGATGTGGTATTTCCCTGAGGTGATGTGAAGGGAGAGCATGGCTTGGTGTCAACAGGGAGAATTAACTCCACTTCTAACATCACAGGTCAGATTGTTTCATTTCCAGCCCTTTGAGGTTGTACCATGTAGCTATATCTTATTTGTCCAAACATTTAGGTGTGGAAAATCAGGAACTTCATCTGTATCTTTTTTAAAGCTTCTTCAGCCTCATGAGATTTTTTTTTTTAACAGCTGGATTTATTCCTCCTGTTTGGCTGTGCCTTGCCTTGTTTTCCTCTAGGAATAAATCAAAGCCAGTGACTCTTGTTTTTTCCCAGTTGTTTGCAAATTGACTGGCCTCCCAAGAGATAGCAATAAGGAAACTCCTGGGGAAAATGCATAAGTATGTAAGACGAAACAAAGAAGAAAAGCCAGCCTTTCCTTCTCTGTGCCTATTGATCATGCCATACACAGTGTGATCCTAACACCGTCCCCAGCACCAAAGCAGTCTTTTAGGTTGCCCTTTTGTTTTTATGGATCTTCCATGGATGCTGGAACTTTTATTTCTAGTGAGCAATTTCTGCAGGTCAGGAAATGTTTCCAGTAGCTTAACCATCCCTTTCAAAGCAGCAGACTGTTCTGATCTGTAGAAATTGGCTGATGTCTCCTGTGTGCTGGTGCATTCCAAAGGGACCAGGTTGCTAGCTAGCAAAGGCTAGGGAGGCTGTTGGTGATGAGGGACTCTGAGCAGGAAAGCCTCAGCTACTGGGTTTGTGTGCAAACTAAATGAGGTCAAAATGTTTTTTCATAGGGACAACTTTACCCAGCAAATGTGATTCATGGCAATTGGAATGCTTCACTTGAACCTGTCCATTTAGTGAAGGTGAAAAAGCTTGAGAAGTTAAACACACACACACACACAAAAAAAACAACAAAAACCCCACCACAAAACACCTGTAAGAAGAAGCATTTTTATTCTGTGAATGACTGACATTGATTTGTTTCATGTCTGGCTGGGACAATAAAATTAGAAACATCTAGCACACTCATGGGAGCACAGTTCTGTTTTCTGGCCAGGGCTTTTCACAACCTTTATTTGGTGAAGCCTGAATGTGTTGTGACTTTAAAGATGCCTGGCTTTCACTGCATACTCAGAGAGAAGATTGCAAGACTAGTAGTTTGGACAGCTTGCTTTTGCTGCGGTGTTAAGCAGACTTTCTTCCTGGAATCATAGTAAGCACAGGAGGAGGGTGAGATGTTTATCTGGTGGCTGACTTCCTACATTTTATTGTTCTCAGTTCTGTGGACAGCTTCCAGGGCATTACCTAGGAGATCTGGGGCTCTCTGTTTTTAATCGGTTTTGGAGTGAGCCACATGAAGCTGAGCTCACATTTCATTTAACAGCTTTTAATATGTGGGATAAGGACTTGTTAAAATATCAAAGGAAAAGGCATAGGCCTCCAGTTATTTGTTAACTCATGGGTTATGAACATCTGTAAGATGTATTGATTCAGACTTTGCATTCCCCTCTTTCCAGGCTCAGTGTAAATCAGGTCACAGATCATGGCGTAAGGATCTTGTATGAAGAACTCTCCAAGTACCAAATTGTGTCTTTCTTGGGGTATGTACCAGGTTGGAAGCAAAGCACTCAGCAGTGATACTAGATAATGAAACTCTAATGCTGTCAGTACTGACTCAGCAGAGATGGGGGAAACTACAGTTACCTCCTCATTTAAGCAAAGCAGCTTTTTGTGTCAGAAATGATTCTGAAACAGTTCACTGGGACAAGGACCATAGCTTCCTCTCCCATCACACTCCCTCACAGCCTCCTGCTGGCATCAAACCCTTCTGTAACACAGTGTGGACCACTGTCAGGTTACTGAACTGTGTGAGCATGCTAATTTTTATACCAAAAGCCTTCTTGCTGTGGAAGGGATAGACCGAAGGCAAGAGAGCATGTGTAGTTATAGCCTGCTGTTTTCTCTGCTGTAAACTGATTTATTTCAACTATGCAAAGCAGATGCAGCTTGGTAGAGACTAGTGTCAGGAGCATGCAGTTTCAAGTGTCATGTTCATGATACCAATTTCTTTCAAGAGCTTAATTAGTTCTTAATGAAGTTGAAGCTGGAAGGCACGTTAGCTCTGACTTCCTGCTCTTGGTTAAGTAGCTACATAAAAATGACTTTTTGAAAGGTGAACATGAATGCCAAGAATAGCTTTTTTCCTCCAGTGCCCTAATGTAAGTACAACTGCTCAGGTATCTGCTCTTCAGTAATATTTGCAAGGGGATTTTATGACTTTTAAAAGACCAAAAGTACATTATGGTGTTTTGTCTTTTGACTTATCTTCTGGCAATATTATTTCTGTACTATCACAGGAATAAAGGGAAGCTTTGTTTGCTTGTGGAGAACATTTATTTAAAAAATTATATAAATATTCATGATTTGCAGTCTGGTCTCCTTATATTTTTTATCTAGCCCATCACAATATGAATTATATATCAAAACAGAAATACAAGCAACTGTGAATATGTACAAAGCCATACAGAAAAGATAGATGCTATGTGTGCATCATAAAACATTCAGGTTGTAAATATTTAACAGCAGTAATAACCTATTTTTACCAATGTGATTTTTCTTTAAGCTTATACAACAACCAAATCACTGATGTTGGAGCTAAATATGTTGCAAAACTAATTGAAGAGTGTTCAAGCCTGGAATATGTTAAGTATGTTGGATTTTTTTTCCTTTCTGCACTGTCCTAATTAAGGTTAAGCACTTTGAAAGGGGAAGAAGAGTAGAAAAAAAAGACAAAAATTGTATTTGGAATGAAATACTATTTAAGTTGCAGTTGTATATTTATTTTGCAGTAGTCTAGCAGTGGATGGCAGCAGGTGAAACTCTTGAATCCATAGTCTTTTCTGGAATATAGCAGTGAGTTAAAGGAGTGCATGAGACCTGTTCTTTACCTAAATCCTGAGCACCTGAGCAAGGCTTAAGCTGTGCATGGACCTTGCTGCTACTTCCAGCAGGCAAATTCCCTTGGATTTAGTACCAAGCTTTTTAGTGTCTGATCTTTTATGGGCCACTGGGGTCAGTCTCTGCTGGTGTCATACCTCAACCCTGGAATTCCCCAAATTCACTTGGTGAGTTTTTCCCCTTAATTCCTGGAACTGCCCCAGATAAGAGTATCTGGCCATGCACATTGGTTGGACATAAAGGTAGATCATTAACCAGTGGTTTAATTGTGACCATAGCAGAAACCAGAGGTAACTGCAGCAATGTCAGCTTTTGGAGGGAGTGTAGAAACTGTCAGCCAGGGGCTCTTGGGTTCTAGTCCTTGTTCTACCACTGACTTGGTTTGAAACCCCACTCTAGCCACATCCTTCCTACTTGAAATATTTGCAGAATTTAGAAACCCAGGAGCTCTTTGGTTCTTCCACTGCTTTGACAGTGCTTTGCTTATTTAGTGTAGCTTTAACAAAAAAAGCCTGTTGAAAGGTGGTTGCTTTCAGGCTACATAGTAACCCTAGAGATAGAGTGCATGTTCATGTGCCTGAAGTCAGCCAAACAAGACGGTTTTATGTAAATGTAGAGACTTGGGGGATTTGGGTTTGGTCTGTTCTTTAAATCAATCTATATGCAATTATCTCTCCCTTGAACTCCAGCCATTTGATATCCACATAGGCCAAAAATAGAAAAGGCTTTGTGTAAAATGCCAGCCAGAGACTGACTGCTGCACTGACCTATGCCACTGCCTAGAGCCTGTGCTTACAACAGAAGGACTTGAAATTATTGCAGTCTGTGCTTATGAGCTGCAGTCTCCTCTGGAAACACACAGTCAAGAAATATTCTGTTCCCTGTGGCGTCATGAAACATGCTGCATGTAATTCATGAGCTCTGTAGCAACTGCTGATACTATGAATTATATTAAAAACAAGGCTGGGGTCCTTAGCCTGAGGATCAATTCCTAAAGCTGATTTCTAACATACTGAGTACCAAACCCAGGACTGCAATACTTCTGATTTGGAGGGCTGACATGCAAAATATGCAAAACACAAAATAAAATTACGTCTTTTAGTCAAAGGTCAAGTGCCTGCAGTATTTTTTCACTCTGGGCTAATCTTTGATAACTGCAGGTAGCCTCTGGAGTTAATTAGCCTTAAATACTTGTGTGGCTCTCTGAACTGGTGTCCTGATAGCTGCACAGTTGTAAGTGATGCACCTCATCAATTTATGTATTTTGTGCAGAATAGGAGCAAACAGAATAACCAGCGAAGGAGGGAAGTGCCTTGCCCAGGCCATCCAGAAGAGCAAGACAATGTTTGAAATTGGGTAAGTTCAGTGCTAAGGAGCAGAACTTAGGGCTTGATCTGGGCCAGGAACCTGTAAATCCCTTAGGATTCCTTTTTTTCATGCTTACCTTCTCTCCTCCTGCTATTCCCTCCCTCCTCAACAGCAGCATTAGAACAAATGAGTGTGAGGTGTAGCCACATTTTCTGTGGAAAAGGAGGGCTGCTTTGTTGTTCTTCAGTTCATACAATGTTTGGTTTGGGTTTTGGCATCTGTTTTTTTTCTTTTTCACTGTTCTGACAGAACCTTAAAGGTAAACAAGAGGAGAGTATGTAAAGCTAGCCACTTTCTTTATGGCAGCACAGCTCCTCCAGAGATACTTGGTTATTTTTAAGTCTGTGTGGTTTTATGACAATTGGCACTGCACCTAGTTATTGAGTGTCATTGTTACAACTGTCAAACCTTCTGCATCACATCCTGAGAAAGTTGTGAGCTGGGAGAATAAAAAGGAATTCACATAATCCTTCTAGTTTGTCCCTAACTGCAGAGGGCTATAATTGGAGAGAGGCCTGAATGTATTTCAAAACTTTAGTTCCTGCCTTCTTTCTCAGCAAAGATGCTAAGTTTGATTTATTTTATTTTTTTTTTTGTCCCCTCTGGCAAATCCCAGTTTTTCACTCTACAGGAGAGCACATTTCTTAAAATTTAGTACTTGAATACGTGGAATGAAGATCTCTGCTTGGCCATTGTGAAAATCACAGTAGCCATGAAACATAAAATCTGATTTGTACAGTGAGATTTGTACAATCAGATTTTTGGCCTTTAATTTTGTTGTTCTACAACATTTCACAAATACAGTGACCAACCTGCACATTTCCATATAGCTGGGTCTGCTGTGCTGTACTTGCTGTAATTTCAGAGAAGGACTACTATTTTCTCCTGTGGAGGAAATGATCACTCCAAATGGACTTCGGATAGCTTGGATAGAAATGTTTAAATAGCAAACTGCACTGGCTGTGAAGGACAAGGAAATTCGGGAACTTACTGGAAGTTCATGTGTTTAGATACCACAGAGCTCAATTGATTTTAAAAAAGCTGCCAACTAATTACCCATAAGCTGAGTGTGGCTCTGAGTCATCAAGCCAGGATCCCTGTAAAACACCCAGTGACGTAGACCTCAGCAGAGGTGTTTCCATAGCCTCGTAATGCAGGGAGAATTTTCAAAGTGGTTAGTCTGCATAGAAAGCATTTGACCAGGTACTCCTAGTAAATGTTGATCAAATCTCTCCAGCTTGTACCGTGTTATCTTCTCTCACAAAATAACCCTTTGTGTAATCAAGGGTGGTTTTGCCATTGGAAATACTATTTCTTACCACTGTGCAGCAAGATGATCCCAAAAGCACTCCTGCTGCAGCGGGCTGTCTCCTAGAGCTGCCTCTGTGCTGTGGCCTGAGGGTGCTGTGAGTCAGCAGAGGTTATTGGTGGCATGTGCAGGGAGTGGAACATACCTGCCTCAGTGGGGAGGGTACCTGCCAGGTTTCTCACAAGCCTGAAAGACTGTGAAGTAATCAGGAAGGAGGGGAGGGGAAAGAAACAGAGAATGCATTGCCAGGAGTCAATAGGGCAGCACAACTGATATCTCCTGTTCTCCTCTCTTCACTAGGATGTGGGGTAATCAGGTTGGTGACGAAGGAGCAAAGGCTTTTGCAGAGGCCCTGAGGAACCACCCCAGGTTAACAAACGTGAGGTAAAACACTGGCAGAGCCAGGCAGCTCGGTGTAGTGCTGGCTTTTCCATCCTGCTGTGAAGCAATGACTCTTCCCACCAAGTGTTGGCCTGGAATGCCATCTGGTATTGCACCCTTTGCTGTGCAGCCAAGAGGTCCCTGGTGCAAGCAAGAGGCCAGACTCTGTCAAAGAGCCCTGTGCAGCCTTTAGGCAAGTTAAAAATACCACAGGACTGGCATCTTTTCCTCTCTGTGCATCTCCTCCCCTCATGCTGCACAGAGTGATGGCATTTGTGAAGGCACATGGTCAGTGGGTGCCATTTTGATCTGGGAGCATTAGCAGAAGGAGGCACCAGCTGTCACAGAATCGGGTTCCCAGTGAGCTCAGTATTAACAGTTTCTATTGAGAAAGTGCAGCAGCTCTTACCAAAGTAGTTTCTAGGCCATAGTATGTTTGGGTAGGGGCTGGGACATTCTTACATTTGGGCTCATCCTGTGCTCCAGTGGAGCTACCCCACCACACATTCAGTGCCAGTGAGATGCCATCCTAACTGGAGTTCAGGGATGAATCTCTCCTGGAAGCCATAACATGGGTGAGGTTGGAAGCACAGCAGAAACTAGCAATATTAAACAGCCCATCCCTTCTAGACTTTCAAATTCTGGCTGGGGATTTAAAGATGTTTTTGAGTCCCTCCACACAGCTGGAGCACTGGGTTCACTGTGACCCTTTCCATTTGTCTCCCAGTTCCATTGGCCTCCGTGGTGAGGGAGCAGGCAAGGCTCCTTAGTTTCCCCACAAGGTGGCACATGGCACTAGTTTCTTCAGAAATACTCCCGGAGTTTGGGGATCTCTGGAGAGTTTATTGCTGCCACTTCAGATCCAGGGATTTCAGAGCTGGTGCCTTGTCCTCTTTTCTGCAAGCGGGTAGTCAAGCTTAAAAATTAAAAGCTGTACAGGTGCAGTGACCTAGATATATTTAAAGTTAAAAGCCATCTGAAATAGCCATCTTCCCATAATTGCACAATCCATCCAGATGCATCAGACTTGCAGAGTTGCATTTTTCAAAAGAAAACATTTTGAACTTGAATCAGAGCTCAGGGATTCTCAGATAAGAGCAAATATGCTGATTAATGTGGTTGCAGAAATAAAGAGGAGTAACTGCTATCTTGAGCTCGGGTTTGCTGGCACTTGTGCAAGGTGAATCCTCTGCTCTGCAGTGTACTTGCTCTTGGTTTCATTTCTTATCTCCCACTGGCTAATCCTGCTCCATGATTTGAATTCATAGTAAGCACCTGTGGTAGCTTTATGTGAAGACCAAGGGAAGATAATCCCTACTACATCAGTTTACTTTATTTGCCATTTTTGACCCAGTCATGATGGACTGAGAATATCCAGTGTAAGCTGAAGCTAGGAGGGACTCATGCCAATACATACTTGTGTCATTGCTCTGTTTGGTTCCCCTTTCTACCTTTTTTGAGGCCTTGCAGTATTTTGAGGGAGAAGATGCTTTTTGAACTCTGAAAGCCCAGAGTTTCACTTTAACTGGATGATTTTGCCAGTGTCTATTCAAAGAATGAAGGACAGACTAAGAAATGGTTTTGGTTTTCAATGGAAAGCATTTAAAGCTCATCTCTCCATACACAACAGAAAGTGTTGTATTTGGAAGAAGAATGAGGTATTTGGATGCCTGGAGGACTTAAAGGACAAAGCACCCAATTTGTACAGGGATGACAAGTGCATGTAAAAATCCATGTACTGCTAAGCACAACTCTTTGTCTCCTTGTTAAAGGCCTCAACTCTCAAAATTACTGGGTGCAACTCTGCTGTCAGCCCCAAGAGCACAACTCACTGACAGCAAACCTTGTGGACTGTATGATAGACCTGCACTCAGGCTGCAGCCTGTGAGCTGCTCTCACTTGTAAAAGTTGTAAGGGCTCAGTGGTTTGTGAAGTATGTGAGCCTTTGAAACACACAAATGCTGAGCTGTACCACTGGGACTCAGATTGTCCAGGATATTGCCTGGTATTTGGCAGTGGGAGAGCCAAGTGGTGCTGCTCCTTAGACATTTGTATCTTTACTTCACAGTCTTGCATTCAATGGCATCACAACAGAGGGAGGCAAAAGTATTGCTGAAGCCATGCAGCACAACAACTCCGTGAGGATATTCTGGTAATTGACAGTGTGGTCTCTGCTTCCTCTTCCAGAGCAAAAAGCTGTTTTATTTCCTCCAATCCCATTGCCCTTCCTACTCCCCTCTTCCTTCTCTCCCTCCCCTCATCCCCTATGCTTTCACTATCACCAAGCTATAAGATAGCCCTTTGGAAGAATGTGGACATGAGTAATGGATCAGCAGCACGTGTCCTTTGGGATACATTCCAATGACCCAGTGTCATGGCTCACTCTGCTCCCTTCATCTTGCTTTCCCCATCTTCTTTCCATCATCTAAAGTCAAGTTCTTTGTCCTCAGTTTTTGCACCTCTTCAGTGTTGTCCGTATCTTTTCCCACTACACCTCATCCACCCTTTAGACACCAAAACATCATCAGAAAGTATCACTAGAACATTGCTCAGAGAAATAAAGATCTGATACTCTTGTCTCTTTTACCTCTGGGGCTTCACTTCAATATCTCTTTGTGTCCAGCCTTTACAAATGCTGAGGGCAGGAACAGCACATCCCCCTTTGGCTGTCTAAAGCTAAGTCACAGACAAGCTGAAAAAACAGGGGGCTGAAAAATCATGTCAACATCCTAAGTGAACATTTTCTCTCCCACTTAGGTTGACTAAAAATGACCTGGATGACGAGGCAGCAATGAGTTTTGCAGAGATGCTGAAGGTCAACAAGAAACTGGTGCATTTATGGTGAGTTACATTCCACAGTAGCACAGGCTCTTTGGCAGACACTACATTAAAACTTCACCTTCCAAGTCTATGTAGGTCACAGTAACAGCTTCTGTGCATGGTCTGGATGCAGCTGACTGCTTGTAGACAGTTCTAATGGGAAGTTAATAAAGTTGCTGTCTAGCATTTGGAACCTGTTTTCATACAGGGAAAAGTTCAAGCTGTTTCTGGTAACTTTCAAACTAAAGATTGATTTCACCTCTCTAAAGAGGGGAACAGTATCTGCCTCAAAATCAAAAATTTTGAAAAAGAAAAAAAAAAAAAACACACAAAACCTCAAGCAGACAGCTAGAATAGAATAAGGTTATTACAATTCTTTCTGTTTATCATCATGCTATGAAAGTAACTCCTCAACCAAGAACCTGCATGACAGACACTTAAATACCTGTCACATTTGCCCGATGCTTTCTTTTCGGGCTAGCAATACACTGTGCAAGACATGCATCTCCAAGACATCAATCCCCAGGGAACCAGGGATTATTTCTAGCAATCCCAGTGAGACTTTTCACACTTCTAAGAAAAAGCAGCGTTGGCTTTTCTAATCCAGAGGTTGTCAATGGATGGGGCTGGGCAGGTGTGAGCTGTAAAGAAATTTCAAGTGATGAAGGCAACATCAGACATGGAGTCCCTTTACATGCTTTACAAAGACTTGGCTGGCCACACTCTAGCCACTCCCTGTATTAATCCTAGTTCCAGCCCCTTAGGAAGCATGCTGGCTGTCATGGGTGCCAAGTACTTGTAGCCTCTTTGAAAAGCAGCAGAGGCTGTGGTGCCCATCACCCTGAAAATGAAAAGGCAGTGGGGGAAGTGCTTGATTTCTTTGTGCACAGCTGCAGATCTAATTCACTGAGCAGTTTGGGTTGCATTCAAAATAAAGCTTAGCCCAGCCAAAGCAGGCATAGTAATCGAGATAAATGTCTTTGTCATGGCTCAGTATTGTCCAAGGGTGTCTGCCAGTGGACAAGTTTATATCCTGCTTTGTTGATTACACAGTGGATACCTCCAAAAGGTGGTGAGCTGTATGAATAGTTAAACTTGAGGCCAAGTTAAAGTCTTTTTCCAGTAGCTGAAAGATTCTACTGGATCCCTTTGCATTTTGATTCATGTACCAAGTGCAGAAACTCCTTTAATGGGAATACCTCCTTCCCACCCTCCCTAAGAGATTGTTCAATACACTCCAATTTTCAGCCTCATCCTGAATCCTGAGGGATTCATGCAAGCAGTCACATGGAATGGTACAGCTATGGGGCTCACCATGGTAGACTGAAAGGTGAGTATTGAATTAAGCTAGGCTGATGAGTATTTTTATACTCATGCAGATGAGTGGCCTTTGTTAATCTTTAGCTAGTGGGATCGTCTGCAGTGGTTAATAAGAGTTACCTACTGCTTCATTAGTTTCACTGCTTGAGGATATTATGTATGTTTTTGGTTTTTTTTTTCCTTCCCTAAGCTTAGATGAGACATAATTTATAGCTGGTAAGTTGGCTTCACTGAGACTTGCACCTGCTCATACCAGAGTCAAAATCAGTGCTTTATTTTTCAAAGATCTTGTTGGTCTGATAAGCAAGACTGGAGGATTTGGCAGCTTCTAGATTATAACTGCTAAAACACTTGGCCTACACAGGGTCTGTACTCCAGAATTGTCTGTACATCACTTAAAAATGTCTCACAGTCTTCTTAGTAAGAAAGCAGAGCTGAGAGGTTTGTCTGTCTCAGTCCAAATACCACAATCCCATACCACTAGTGAACAGTTCATAGCAGAAATTTGTCAGCTGTGTAATTAAAATTACTCAGTATCTCCAGAATGCAGCCACATGCAAGATTAAAAGGAAAAGATTAATATTCTGAGCTCTGTTTCTGAAAGTGTATGTGGGGCCTTTGACCAATACCGTGTACCATTCTCGCAGATAAAATCACAGTTGTTTTCTTGTGGCAGACAGCTTTGCTCCTTGATGTCAAGCTGAGCATAGATTGTGCACGTGCTGCAAAATAGTTTTCATATTAGATTGACTTGAAATGTTTTTTGTTTTGTTTTTTTTTTCAGGCTTATCCAGAATCAAATTACAGCCAAAGGGGTGAAGTGCCTCAGCGAAGCTCTCAAGGAGAACACGACTATTCAAGAAATCTGGTAAAGGTCCCTTTGTAAACTTTCTTTCCCTTTAAAACCTTACTGGCCTTACTATTTCCCAGCCTAAGAAAATCAGAGCAAGTTTATGTGAGGCAGGGGTTGTAGTTCCAGCTGTGGATTTCAAACAGGGAAAAAGCCACTGCCACTGAAACATTTCCTTGTGTGTTATGAATCTCAGGCAGTTTTCTTGGTTCACATCTGTTTGTACCACGATTTGCAGAATGTGTATGTTTGCAGAATCAGGGCCTGAATTTATAGACCAAGTTTTGCTTGTTGTTTTTATTTTTAAGCTTCTGAACATGTTCATGCTTTTCAGGACCTAAATGCCAAACAAGCAGGAGATGGTTGCCTTTAATCAGTATTACTACTCTGGTTCACAGAATTTATGCTTGGATTTTTTTGGGTGGTGCTCCAAACATACTGGAAGTGCTAAGCTACAAGGAGATTAACTTTTTGTAGGATTTGTTTGTTTTAGATTAGGTGGGCATCACATAGTCCCACGTGTACATTTAAGGTAGAAAGCCAAATACCACATTCCTTCCCTCACCTCAGGGAGCTCAGGAGTCAATAGAACTGAGCTGGTTTTAGCACTGCCGCTTTATTATTGAACATGAAATTTATTTTTAAATATAAGTATTTGTTTTAGTGAAAGGACACTGAATTCTTGCTTAGAAAGACAATTGACTCACTGTCTGACTAGTGTTCCCTGGAGATGTGGAAGAGGTACTTTTTTCAAAAGCCACTGTCAACTTTCGTCTACAGAAGAGGCATCAATTCCCCCTTAGATCATTCTGAATCTTCAGACTGAAATCTGTCTTTTGATTCTGGCCTGAATGTTCAGAGGCATTCATTAACCCAAGTAGTTTTGGGTTTAATCTGAATGGTTTAATGGATTTCAACATTTCTGAGAGCAGCACTTAACCAGGCTGCTCATTTTCAGGGGTGTTGGGTATCAATGTATGTTATCTTTACATAGCCAGAATTGAAAATTTTGTTATTGGTCATGTCACATTAATAATGCCTGAGTACTTCACAGAATTTTCTTCCCATGTTGTCATGGAAGACACAAAACGCTCTGGATTCTTTAAATGTCTTTAAACCAGCCCACTGCACAGTAAGAACCTTTGTCAGCTCTGTGCTGTTTGCTGAAATGCAAACAGCTGGGTTTCCAATGCCGAGTTCGGTTACTGGAGCTTAGGTGTGTGTTCAGGCTTTATTTCTGAGGGAGAAGCCTTGTTCCTCGGACGTGCAGTGGGAACAGCAGTGCTGTATCCTAACACCCATTCCCAGCTGAGAAGTGTGCAGCCCATGTTAAAATGCAAACCTCTGCACCAAAGCCTTGGAAAAACAGAAGATGGGCAACAGTCACTACCTTACTTTCACTCACATCCCTTTTGTTGTACTCCTTCAGCTTGAACGGGAACCTGATAAGCCAAGAAGAAGCCAAGGCTTTTGAAAATGAAGAGCGGATCATTTGCTTTTGAATGAGGACTTTCCCATTTTGCCAAGTTGGTGTTACAAAGGTTACTCCTACACTTGGACTGCAGAGTTTATAAAGGCATAAATCTGCAGTGCTCGTGGCAGGAGAGAGATACACAATAAGCTGCCTTTTTATGAACACACTGCACTCCCTTGGCTCCATCTCTTACCCTGCCTGTTATTCTTAATCCTTTTGGTAAGTGGGAAGTTGCCTGGGTAAATAATTCATGTTTGTTTTGTGCTTTGAAGATGAAATGCAAAGTGTTAACAGACTAAATCCACTGGCAGGTGTATGCATTTTGATAACTGAGTTTAGATCTGTTCTGTACAGTGATGTAAATAATCTCTTAACTTATTTATATACATAAATAAAGACACACAAGTATACATATGCAAGAAAGGGTGCAAGATGCACAAACTCCACCAGCTCTGAGTATTACCTGCCTCAGAACTGAAAACTAATATATGCACAGCTTTACCAGAAATGGTATCTGTAGTAGTTGCTTGGTGTCAGTGTTTTGAACACAAATTCCTTCTTACTGCCTAGAAATTAGGTCCCTGTTTCTCCACTGACTACAGGCACCATTGTAGATACTGCTTTTTTGTTGTTGTTGTTATTGGGGTTTTTTGGATAGGTAGAAATGGATGCATCAAGCTCAGATTACTTTCAGTAATCTTTTTTTCCCATATTGAAGCCAATCCATTTTCTTTCATGCAACCAGAAGTCCTTACTGCCATCAATGTGAAACCATAACACGGGCAGTAAACCACTTCTGCTTCAAATTTCCAGAGGGCTGCATAGAAACAGCTGCCTCCTGTTTCCACAGTGTTTGTTCTGGGGAGGGGGTCAGGAGAGAAATGTGAACAATTAATTAGCAGGCTGTTCATTGCCTTGGCTCCTGGCCTAGGCACCGTGCTGGTGGCACCACACCAATATCACGTTGCCCAGCATCAGTGGGGAGAAAGGGCGATTGAAAATCAACTGCGTCAAGTAGAAATCCCTTCTCCCAGCAACAGGCAAGCACACAGGAGGACTGAGATTGGCTTGGAAACCTTTTAGTCTGTGCTTGAATCAGTGGACAGAGCAAGGCAAGGGGCAGTAGTAGTAATGAGGACCAGCAAGAAAACATTATCCTCCCCCAAATGATCTCTGTTTAGGGAGTGTAACCTAAGAGGCTTTAAAAGAAACCAGTTAGCAAAGGAGTGGGGTATTTCATTATTTTTTGTGGGAGCTTTATAAATTCAAACTCTACCCCATAGTGTAGGGGGTAGAGTTTGAGTTTATAAACCTAAAATGGAAAAGTGTGAGCCATTTTCCTTCCTTCTCCCATGTTATTATCCCCCCACCAAAACTCTGAGAAACAATTCTCCGGTCGCTGACTAACCCACAAAACCTTGGTAGGTTGGAAGAAGAATCTCCAGTTAAAATGCCAAACCGGTGAACCCTCACCTCCCCATCTCTCAAATATGCCCCATGAAGCAAAGAAAATGCTTGCTTTGCAGAGCTTCTCCATTTCCTATGTGGTAGCAAACCTTTCCCAGCCCTCAGTTCTGTCTACTTTCTTCAGCTCCCTAACACATTTTAAAATACTCATAGGGCTTCTCACAGAACCTGCAGTTATAAAGGAAAAAAAGGGAAGAAAACCAACTTAGTTATTTTCCAGTGGCTTTTCCTCTGTGCCTGTGGTATCAACACTGATTTTTCACAGGGAGACAGATGAGGTTTTTCAACCATGCCAGGGGGAACTCAGCTAACTTGAATGATTTCTGCACCTGAGCCATTTGTTTACTGAAGCAAAAGGGCACACAGTTACAGATGAGCTGGATGTCAATTGCCAAAACATCTGCCAAAGCAAAGCCTTTAAAGACTTCTCAGTGACTTTAACAAATCAGAGACTCATGCACCTTGTCAAAGTGTGTTTTGCCAGCCTACTCTGCTGGAAGGGAGAAGGAGAAGGTGTAAGGAAGGGCCTTCACCAGAGGTCTAATTTGCCTGTGTTTGAGGAAGTGTGCTCCTACTTTGCTCTAATCACAGAATTATTTGTTCATTTACCAGGTGGAAAATACGTTTAAAACTACAGTTCCTGTCCTCATTTCACTGATTGATTAAAACAGCTCCCCCACCCCCCCCAGCCCAGGCTTTCCAGTGCAGTCACATCTGCCCCTTTTTTGGGCTAGAACAGCCTTTGGCATTGTTTGTAGTGATAAGCTCAGCCCTGTTGCAAATCTTGTTCCCTACCTGGCTGTTACAAGCTGGGCACCCAGGGGGTGTTTTTGGGAACAGCAGCATTTACAGGGCTGCAGCAGCTAAATGCAGCCTCAGGGTAAGTGGTGACAGGATCAAGCCCAGCTCCATGTAGGACAGGGTTTGGCACTAAACAAGATTACAGTGCCAGAGTCAGTCACAGCCACTCCTTGCAGAGGTGATTTTGGGCAGCAAACGCTTGTTTGGACTGGACTGAAGGTCTGAGCACAGCTCACTCTGGGTTTGACAAAACCATGGGGTTTCATAGCATCCTGCTCCCAGCTCACCCAGAGCAGAGGGTCTGCTCCCAGAGCTCTGGGAGTCATGCTGGGCAAACTGACTGGTGCTTTGGGAGCAGCCAGTCATTCCTTGTTTACCTGCACAGCATTTCTGGCTGAAGCTCTTCCTAGTCTTACCAGCCTCTTTGTAAGGGGCATTGGAGCAACACCTCTGCAGCTTGCAGTGAGAGCCTTGTTTACTCAGAGACTATTGTAACTTTTTAAAGACTTGTTTGTAATTTGCTGAAGCCTTCTCTGTACACTGCGTCATGTTTTTCCACTCGTCCACTGTGATAATAAACAACTTTTTAAAGAACAAGCTGCCTGCAAGTGCTCGGGCTGTGCTGGAAGCCCTGTCAAGCAGATGCTTGGCTGCTTTAAGATGGGAGAGTGACACCCCAGCTAATTCTGGCTAGGCAAGAGAGAGGAGTTGCCACAGCTGGAGAAGGCCTTTCACAGCTGCCACTGCCCCTGAGGGGCCCTTCCAGCAGCAGTTGCCAATCCAGTTAGGGGCAGCAAGGGAAAACACAGCGGTGCCTTGGGGATGTGTTGCAGCCATGCTGTGCCCTGTAGTCCTCCTGCCATGCTGACTGCAGGAGCTCTTTGCATTTCCACCTTCTGCTGCTGGGGGCAAAGACTTGCTGGCTTGAGGTGTTGCTACTTGTATTTGGCTGGTGCCAGCTGAGTGTGCTTACTGGTGCCAGATGATGCTGCAGCCCTCAAGGAAGCCCTGGCGTGATGCAGGGCAGTCCTGCTCCAGTCACACACTGCCAGGTCCTCAGGAAAGGTGTTTGTCTGAGCCTGGTGTGGCTCACTCGGTGTCACACGTGTCTCCAGGTGCCAGACCGCAGTTTATGGCTTGCAGGGTGGTGCAAGGCCGTGCGGCCTTTGCTCTTCAACCACAGCCAGCGCAGGATCCCAGTCCCACCGTCCCATGCCGAGGGAGCGGTTCTGATGCCGAATTACAGCAAGACACCCATGCCTGCTTTTCTGTGCCTTCACTCTGCTCCCTTACCTAGCTTCAGCAGACAAAACCAGGAGCCCACTGCAAAGCTCTACAAATGGCTGCAGTCAGGCTGCACCAGAGCCAGGTGAACAGCAGCGAGGGATGGGTTTGCCATGAGGAAGGAGAGGTCACTGCAGAAACCTCCCAGGTTTCAACTGATGGAACGAGTCATCTCGGCACGAAAAAGCTGCAGCTGTACGCAAAGGCCTTAACTGCTGCTTCAGTAGGTAGAAACAAAACAGCAGGATTATGCTAGATGAAAATGGAAGCCAGGCTGGGAGCTGCCAGCTGCACTCAGGGACTCCAAATTTACTCACAGGAGGAGGTTTCTCCTTGCTTGCTGGAGGCTCTCAGTTGCTCTGTGGGATAGGTCAGCCTTCTGAAAACACATCAGAGCAACTGGGGCAAGTCGTTTCTCACTTGCTGGAGTGGGAACAAAAGGTGAGAGGATGGAGGGAGTGCCACAGGTGCTAGGGGAGCCCCTCTTCCACCCTGGGTAATTGCTGCTCTAATCCCCTGTGAATCTCAACAGGGCTGAGGCCAGCCAGTATTCATTCTCCACTCCCAGAGGTAAATGAGAGCTGATGGCAAGAGCTGCAGACGTTTGAAATAGCTGCCCTCAGGTACATAGGGGGACATGGAAACAGGGATGACGTTTCAGAGAAAACAGCAGCTTCAGCAGCATCAAGGCATGAGAGGTCACAGCAGGTGAGTTAAGAAATAAAAACTGGTCTTACTCAGCCAGGGGCAAAAACTACAGTCATTGCTTTATACTGGGAAAGCAGGAAATGTCCTGTGCCTTTTGCAGACAGGGAGTCTGGGTGATGCACTGGAAAACAGCAGATTTTGGGCAGTGCTGATGCCACCTCACCCACTCGAGGTCAGCACCTGCTGGGCTCAAGCAACCCTTTAGGGTGACGGTACATAAATTCCTGCCACACACAGGGCCTGCAGCTGCTGCTGGCACCAGGGCTGCTGGCAGGGGGGCTCCCAACAGCCCCAGGAGGCTGCCCATGGTGCAAGTGCTGGTCTGAGGGTGGTGCCATGCTTGCCCATCCCAGCCCGCACACGGGCAGCTGGCTCAGGAGGTGGCTGCAGGTGACAGGGCTGAAGGGCCACTTCCATCACGGCAGCGAGCGGCTGTGCCCGACAGCAAACCAGCCCTGGGGCAGAAGCGTCCCCCTCGCCCCCCTGGGGCAGGGAGCCAGAGCTCCAGCTCCAGCAAACCCCTTGCAAACAACTCAATTACGCCCAGCCTCTCCCGTCCGGGGATTCCCCTTGCACAGTGAAGGCAGCAACTTAATTAGCTGCAGCCGGGAGCCTTGGACCTCACAGACTGGAGCGAATGAAGCTGTCAAGCTTTCGTGCTCCCATTACCTGCCAGGCACTTTAATCCTGACTGCAGCAAATGTTAATCCCGGCCCGGGTGACTGTGGGGAGGAAGGCTGCTCCCCTGGGGAGTGCCCCGGCTCCGCAGGGGGAGGGAGCGGGTCAGGAGACCCCGCTGCCCCACGGCTGAAGGGCATTCCTTCTCCTCGGGGACAAAGCCCGATGGGGCTCCGGGAGAGGCCGCGCAGCTTCCTCTGCCTTCTGTTTGAAGCCGGCTTAAGGAAACAACTAGGAGGGAAGGGAGGGGGGAGGTTTTGTTAAAATGTAAACGCATGTTCAAACAAAGCAATCTGTAAACAGGAAGGAAGGAAAGTAGGGCAGAAGCTCGACACAAAACATGACTCCAAAAGATAACGGGCCAAGTGCGGAGAGGCACAAAGCACCTGCAATTTCCAGCGGGCTCGGCTGAGGCTGTGTCCCTGCGCCTCAGATCTGCCTCCTCTACGCTCTTGCCCTTACGAGGAGTGAGTCATCTTGCGTCAACTGAGGATGGGCTTGATGCAATTATTTATTTATGTCAAACCCTCCTCCCTGCCACCATGCATCCCTGATCTCATCCCCCTCAGAAAACAGATGCTTTATTACATGAGGGCTGGAAAACTCCATCTCACTTGGCTTTTGCTGAGGCTCCTTGTTTCCCAGTGACTGGCTGGCAAGGAGACAGCAGGAATGAGCTGCACAGCACCTCACAGGCAGCGTGCTCTACGGCCTTGTTTTGCTTTTTGGACACCAGCAGCCCTCTCCCTGCAGGCTGGGATGGAGCTGGGAGCCTCCTTTACTGAACAAACATGCTGGGGGATGTTTGCAGACAGGAGCAGGCTCCAGCCTGCACCCCCCTCAGGCACAGACATTGCTCAGGTGTTGTAGCCTCAGAAGGAGAACGAGACCTTACAGAACAGGGCACTCAAAAGCCAGGAGAGGAACTTCCCTGTTTAGCTCCTGCTGCTGCAGGGGACTCTTCCCACATTCTTGTTCTCTTTGCTGCAGGCTGTGTGTTGTTTCCCTCTTTCTGCACAGCATCCAGAAGTGGACATGGACCACTGGCTGTACCAAACAACAGCATGTGGTAGGGACAGACACAAACACACACGTGTACAACACCACTATCTATTGCTGACAGTTCCCAGGAACACCCTGGGGCCAGCACAGCATCCCAGTTCACCCTACAGGACGAGCAACTTGGGGCAGAGGTGGCATGTCCCATGTCCCAGTCATAGGGATGAATGTAGGATGTGATACCAACAGATGTCACTAATTTAAATTTCACACATGAAATCCTGCACCTACTGAACTGGAATGATTTCCAGCAGATTTTTCTGATGCAAAGCCAAACTCGGCTCCAGTTATCGATTGCTTCCATAACACAGCTCAAGACTGAGGAGGAAAACACAGAAATAACCAGCAGTTAAGGAATTCCAGAATGTGACTGGGAGGAGCGGCTGGGGAAGTGGGGAGGGGTGATGGAAAAAATGTTACTCTGACAAATGATAGGAATATGTTCCTCTGTTATTACATCCAACTGTTTCTGGGTGCAGACTTGAATGCACTTGAATGCAGTAGAATTATCATCTCCTACAGAGAGAATTGTGATGGTCCAATTGTCACTGTGCTTTAGCAATGGGTTCAGCTACCCCCAGCCACACCAAAAGGCTTATCTCAAAAGTGGAGCAAGCAGGGACGGACGCACAGCTGTGGGGGAGCCTGTGCCATAAATCCATGCATCACATTCCAGCAGTAGCTATTACCAGCCTGCACAAGCCCCCCTGCCTGGGAGCAGCACCCAAGAAGCATCTTCTGCCTGGAGAGTGAACTCCTTTCATTTTCTCCTACATCCTCCACATAACCTTGGTGAAATGCACTTGGTTTTACTCAGAGCACCCACGTTTCCACTCCCAGCTGGTGTAGGGGGAGAGGTGTAAAATCACACCTTCCCCGCAGCAGACTTACCCTGTACACTATCCAAAACCACACAGCTCATCTGTGCTCCTGTCCTCATCTCACTTCACGTTCAGCACAAGGGCTACAGCTCCCCAGCTGCTGCCAGGCCAGGCAGGAAGAGTTGGAGTGGTAACACAGCCAGCCAGGTCTCTCACATGCACACCTGTCTGCTGCAGATGACCTGACTTGCAGAACTGCAGCCACTGTCCCAGGAGAAAGTTTCCAGGCAGTCAGCATCACAGTGCTCTGCCCTTGCCAGGATGCTCCCCTGGAGAACAATTTAACATCCTCAGTGGCTCTGGGCATTCCCTCCTCCAGCAACATGTCTCTGCAGGAGCCTGTCATAGTAGGCTCCTTCCAGCTGTTTAGGGACAGACGAGAGCGCTGTAACCATTGGGGACAAAGAAATCCATGCACTGCCCAGCCACAGGTATGCTGTCAGGGAGTTTTAAAGAAGCAACCATGAAGTGTTTTGGGAGGAAGCTAAAGTGGTATTTGGGTTTGAGGAAACTGAAGGAAAGAGCAGGTATTAAGTTACTTTGATCCTCTGATGGAGGTTCCCAGACTCCAGGTGATGAGAAAGGACTGTTTGCTACCATCTTTGCCCCATACTTTTTTTTTTTTTTTTTTCCTTTTGAAACCACTGGTGAGTTTCCCTACCTCCTGACCTGGCAGCTCTAACTTATGCTAATCTTAAAGGCCATTGTGTCTGCTGAAGATCTACAGAGGCTGCATTAACCAGAGACATCTCACCTGCAGCCTGCAGCCACCCCCACAAAACTGCAGCTACATCAGCTCTCATCTGCTGAGACCTTCCCTGGCCAGATGGATGCAAGCTTATCACATCACTGCTTGTGGGACAGGTGAAGAGTGAGAGGGGCTCAGAGGGGCCAGAGGCTGGCCCAGGGGGTTGCACTCCCACCTGCAGGACTGCAGACAGGTGAGATGCCAAGCTGTCTTTCTGCCTGTGACTCTAAACCATGCACTCCTTTTCCTTCCTCTGCACCAGCTCAGACTGCAGCACAGACATACAGAAGTTCTGTGCCCCAGCAATGCCTCTTTGATCAATACTTAAAAAAAAAAAAAGAAAAAAAGAATAAAAAACAAACTTGGAAGTGTGAGGAAAACTGTGCTTCAAAAGATTTATTACATATATTTGTACATATTTTACATGAATGGAATGTTAAACACACAACCTAAAAATCAATAAAAAAATATTTTCATTCGTGATTATGTACTGGCAAACCACTGAAAAGAGTACCTTAGAACAACTTAAGTCAACTTGCAATCATACTGCTCAATTAAAAAAAAACCAAAAAAACAACAAAACAAATATGTTTTACATTTACATTAGACATTGCAAATTACATTCCGATTTCCGCTCCAGGTAATGAAAGAAGGTATCTTGTCCATTACCACTGCACAAACAGGTGGCATTTCAGAAGCTAGCATGGACCTCCCTCTAACTGACTGTGGGCAAGGTTAGCTCTGTAGTAAGAGGCATATAAAAAAAAGGGAGTACATACTCTGCTCCCTACCAGCAGGTATCTGCCAAAGGATAGGAAGAGCCAGAGTGAGATTTGTAATCAAGGGATAAAGGTTAACGCTGGATCACCATTCGTTCAGGGCCACACTGCAGCTCTTAAAATTTGTTACAAGTAGTTTTTATATAGTTCATTAAAGCATCCCCTCTACAGCTAAGCCACCTCCCTTCTTCCTTGAAAGTTACAGTGCTTTGGCAATATCAGCTAGGGGAGAATTGTTCACTGTATGGTAACAAATATTCCAGCTTTATCTGAATATATACAAGAGCACAGAATCAAGCTTTGATGTTTCTTCCTTAGAATTTCACACCTTGAGAGCTTGTGACCGGTCATGTTGAGAAGTGTTTACTATGAAATACAACGTATCAGCATTAACAGGGACTGATTTAAGGGAAAACAAGAGGAACAGGATTCAGCAACAGATTATGTTCTTGCAACGTCGGGTTACTTACACTTGAAACTCTGCCAAAATCGAGCAAATCCTATTTATCGTCGCAAAATCTTTGCCAAAGCACACCCAAGGGCAAAAGTCTCTCAAACAAACACACATAGATTAAAAGCTGCCAGAAAGATCAGTGAGTGGGCTGGCTGCCTTCTACTTCTCGTACACTGGCAACTTGATAGATCCAAGAAAGAACCACGTCCAGCCTTTTTCAGGTGCAGGATATTCCTGTGGTGGTTTACCTGAGCAAGTCTTCAACAACTAATAATGCCCCACAGTGACGTCATTTTACAGCTTATCCCATCATCAGCTCTAATGTACTAATTGAGACATGACTTTACAGAACACAAGCAGCTTGGGAAGCCAGTCTACAATTATGGAGTAAGATAACCAAATGTAATTTGAGAGTATGGACTGGGATGGGTTTTTTTAACCCCCAACAGGCTAAAACATCTCCAACTTGATTTTAGAAGCAGATTAACTTATGTGGAGAAACAGAAACATCACAAATTTTCCATTCAGGAAACAAATCGTGGACATAGTTCTGTTGTGAATTTCTCACGCAGAGTCTTTTGAATGACAAAAAGATAAGTGGTAGGAGCTGCATGAAAAAGGCCCTATGTTTGGCTGGATTGTAGGAAACCCATAACAAGCCTTCTCTTACAGTTACATCATTTTTGCTGATGCCAATGGAAAGCCTATTCACATGGGAATATGGCCTAAGATATATCTCATCTTCAGCTAGGCAGAGAAGAAATTGATACTAAAATGACTTTAAAGCTTGGAAGGGTGGAAAGTGAATCATCAAATATAGCACTCATCAAAAAAAAGAGATAATCCTCCACTGGCAAAGGTCAGCTGGAAGATCCCATGGTAGCACTTCTGCACTCCCACGTGGGTGGTAGTCTCTCAGCAGGAATCTCTCAACTGCACAGCAGAATGACACCAAATCTGCACACTTTCAAAATACTCTTTCAGTACAGAAAAGTGGCTAAAAGCCACAGAAACTCAGAGAGATCACTGCCTGTATCAAAACCAACACGTTTTGCCACCATTTTCAAAGAGACAATAGTAACATTCACGTGCCAAGTTCCTTGCTTTTGGTGGAACATGGAAGAAATGGAGCAAGTTTCTAAAGCCCTTATATAGAAAAGGCAGTGCACTAAAAGTGTTCTTAAGCACATCTCACGTATTGGACATACCCCTCCAGAAACACCAAAAGTCCACATTTCTGAATAAAAATTATCTTTCCCACATTTGCCGAGATTTCAGTCTCCTGGGAGTCTGTTTTACCAGCTCTACAGCCTTTCAGCAAGGCTTAATTAAAACCCCAGTGCTCCTAAAATTACAAAGTAGGATAAGATAATCTTGAGATTCAGTCATAAACCTTCTTTACATCACAAGGGGGGGAAGCAGGGGAAAAACCAAGGTCACAAGTATCCACCCACGCTTTTGTACATTGCCTCCATTTTTTCCATTCCAAAATACCCCAGTACACTTACCCTTGATTATGACAGCTAACCTGACAACAAGTAAGACCATCTGCTTTTGGCCTTATCCCTCCTAAAAATAAAATACCAGTAATTCGTGGTGTGCTTCGTATTTTTGCTTTTACATCCCACTCAACTCATTGCTGAATGTACACACTGAAAGAAAATGAGCTACCTCCTTCCAAAGTGAAGGATTTACTTCACTTTGACTTGTGACTTATAAGAGACAGGACAAAGGGTGCCCTGTGCTGACAGCAGTTTTGACTCCCTTGTTATTGTATGGGACATGGTTATACACAATCCAACTCACAGCCACCTCCACTATGAACTCCAAACATGAGCTGCTACTGAAGAGACATGGGTATGCTACAAGTTCAAAAAAATCACACATTTCGAGACAGTGTCAAATCTACTCTTCCCCTGCTGGAAAGCAGCATGTTTATGGCAGACCTGAGTATGGGAATTATTTCACACCCTTACATACTTAGGGAAGATATAGGCCAGATGACAGAAAATACTCTGAAACAGCAAAGAATTGGCAATCTCAAGATATTTACAGGCAAAGAAGCATATCGCACCGAAACTGAAGTTATTGCTTCTTGTGGACAAGTGTGGTGTTCCTTGCTTGAGACACAGGACTTGTTTGGTGTTTATTTTCCCCTTCTGAAGCACAATGAGTTGACAACCCTGTGAGCATGTTTCCAAAATGAAGGTGTTGTCTGTGACTAGAGCTGTGCCTACAGCACGGTCGTCACCAGCTGATGGTGACAGAAAGCTTACCTAGGTGAGTTTCCACAGGTGTTTTCAAACCCAAGCATCACTCTCGTTTCCAGGTCATTCCAGGCTTGGTCTATGTTACAGGTATACAAGAAAACCTCCCATAGTCTTTCAGAAGAGATTTATGGATCAAAGAACATCAAACTAAGGCTGACCTTGTATCAGTTCCTCAAATAATCCAAGGAATTGCTGCTCTACTGTGCTGATGGAAGCAGCAATGGACCCTTGCCTGCAAAAGCATCACCAATGCAATGACTAGTGACCTGCTTTTCCAACACTGTTCCTACACATGGGACAATAGTCCTAACTGCTGGGTCTTTAACTCAGCTACTTCCATCTGAATACAGAAAATGAAGGTTTTTGAGGAAACAGTAAGTGAACTAGAAGTATGAACTACCAAAACTGAGCTCAAGTTGTAAACAGATTTATGTCTGCTGTATTTACCTACTTAACCCTCAAGCCAAAGACTATCTATGACCTCAGAGCACAGGACATCAAAACACTGACCTACCCCCTTTACATGACTACAGGTGAGTTTCTGTAGGCATGAAGCCAACAGTAAACATTAAATCAATGCAAATGGAAAAGTTTTACTTTCAGACGATATCAGGAGTTTAAAACATTGGGAAAATGGGCCTGCAGGCAACATCACTATTTGAGTATTACAGGTGCTGTAATTCCTCATCCCCTCCCTCCCTCCCCCAAGATAATACAAGGCAACACAAATATTCTCATTGAAAAAGGACTCTGTACAGGGAATGACTGTACATTTGATGTGACTACAGAATCGAACGTGTGACAAAATGATTCTGCTCCCACTGAAAAAGAGAACTCAACAGGGCCCCATAGCTTACAGGTTCAGCTAAAACCAGTGATGCAAGCCCAAAAGTGTAGAAACTGCACTGGCAATTGCAACAATTATCTAGTTTGGACTCCTTTAGATTTGCAGCGTAACAAAGGCATTTTACAGAGCAACGTTCAGGAGAAAATGTTATCCAGGGAAAAACTGCTCTTCTAAGAAGATGGGAGAGTTTGGAACATGCACTGCACTTGTTCTCCAGATAGCAGCAGTTGCTCCTGTTCTTTGTCCTTTTTGATATAAATAACAGCAGCAACAGAGAGAAATGTGTACTTAAACAACAACAACAGAAAAAAAGCCCAAAAAACCAACCAAAAAACCCCAAAAAAGCCAACCAACCAGAATTATTTATGTACAAGATAAACGTTTGAAGTGTTGTGCAACTTATTTTAACTATTGAAACTCACTAAGAATACTGTTGCTAATAAATATTCATAAACTCTTCCCTGTGTTGTGAAATTCAGAAACTACAATTAATTCTTGATACAAAAAGTATGCTTTTCAACCCTGATATCTGTTCCAGTTTATTGTCTTCTTTTAAAAAAATTATTTATTTTAACTGTGATACTTTTTGGGAACTAATACATATCCACAGTTTTACTTGGTGTACCCACCCAGAGACATCCTGTGTTTTGTGGAGTTCTGGTATACCAATATATTACAGTAAAATAATAATAAATTAAAAAAATGCAGATGCTTAAAAAAAAAGAAAGAAAGAACTCAAACTAAACAAAAACTCACACTGTCAAATGCTGGTCTCCACACAAAGACACCAAGGGTTTAGATGCAAAGTACTACAGATCCTGCCACCAAAAGAAACATTCAAACAAGGAAACATAAACTTGCACATGTTCGGAAAATAAACACAAATCCCACCTCAATGTTATCTTGCCCATGCCTATAAAAACCTCTCACTGTGCCCACATTTGCAGTTATTCATTTACACCTCAGGAGGCAGCCTGGAGATGAGAGTAGTACAATAAAATAATTACCTGAAACATCTTTAAAAAAATACCCGTTAAACAAATTACCTTAACTGGCAGCACTTAAAATTGGTAATTCTTTTCTTTTTCCTATTTTAAAAAAAGTTGCATAGCTGTAAGATTTTGCTTTGCTGCATTTCTTTCTGTCGTTTTGACTCACAAGCAGTAAAAGAGATGTTTTAGTTACTTAAATAGCAATACAGTGTGCAGATTTCAACAATCTCCATAACTTGATCAATATAAATTAGTTACCTGTCTTGGTTTTACTCTTTGGACTGCATTGTGACAAAGGTTTAGTTACAAAACTCTGAAATACAGTATTCCTACGCGGAGCGGTTTATGTTTTCTGTTCTTGAAAAAAGTGAAGAACGTAAAACAGGGTGTGAATTCAGTAAATTAAGGTCACACTGTTAGATTTTATTTAGTTTGCCATTTACTGTTCTTCAGCCAACGAGAAGGTGAAAACGTTCCCACTCAAATCTGGGGCCGCCCCCCTGCGAGGGTCTCAGATAGCAGGTATCGAACGTCTCCGCTTCCACCGGAGGCAGGAGGAAACATGTCCAATAACTCGCTTCTTCACAGAACCAGAAGTTGGGCTGAAATTAGGAACTTTGGCCTTCGATACAAAATAGTGTCAGTAATGTCTCTGGGGAGTCGATTGTTACAGGATGTGCAGCATTTTCAAAATCCCTGTGTGTCCTTTGCATGAGTGTTTGGTATATCGAGCACTACTGGCAAGTAACGGTGTCTGCGATGCCTTCTCCGTGTCACTGTCCATCTTTGCCTTTTTCAGCCACAAAGAACTAAGTCTCAAGCCAGGCACGCTGTGTTCAGCAAGGGAACCTCACATCTCCTATGTTTTCTGATCAGTGGAAGCAGCTGTTGGAAAGGCAGAAGACAAAATACCATTATTTCACTACAGAAACCACTCAAACAGCATGAGCCCCATCACTGAGTTTTCCTTCTCCTTTTTTCCTAAGCCCCCAGTTATCACCATCCCTGCTGTGGAAAAAGCAAATAAAATTTAACATGAGGCTGGACGGCCATGAGCATGTACAGAGACAGAGGTGTTCACAAACAGCGTGCAGCCTTCTGCCACAACCAGAGATTGGGGGCAATATAGGAAATGTGTTTATTCATTTTGGCTAACACTGCCCTGAGGTTAAAACAATTATCTCCATAGCAGGATATATTCCTTGAGATTTTCTTTGCTACCCCTACAACACAGACACGTGAAGCAACATGAAACAAATACACAAATAAATGCTGGTCATGAGTACTTTGGATTTTTTTTAAATTTCTCTCAGAACAAAAAACCCAAACTCTCAGCTACCAGACAGAATTCCAGGTATCTCTATTTCTCTAAGAATTATGATGATTCTTGGTGTGCTTCGCAAGTGTTAGGGGCAATTGTTTAATGTAAGATAAAATTTCTGAATTAGTCAACTAAAGAATAAACTATCCTTTAAACTTTTAACACAGATTGCAGATCTGCAATCATTAACACAAAACATAAGCTGGGAAAATGTGAACTTCTGTGAGACGGGATGGATAGAAACACATCAACATTTTTTATTTATTTCTATGCTTTAAACATTCTGGAATGCATTAACATTAAAGTTGTTTTGAAAATACCTAGCTTCAACCTTTCCATATGATTCCAAAAGCCTTCTGTCAGAAATACATGCCAGTACTCACAGAACAATCCAAAATGACACAATTTTTGTGTCTTTTTTAATTTTGTTTCATTTCTATGGAAAAATACTCTTAAAAAGTTAATGCTAACTGTTTCTTGACATTGACTTGCCACTTTCCATTACTAAAACAGGAAAGACCATGCCATGTAAGGATGTAGAAACCTTTAGCATATATTGCAATATACATCAATCCTTACTTATTAATATTGTAGTTCTGAGACACAGCAGTAAATTCACAAGTAAAAAGAAAGTATAGTTATTTCTGATAATCAAGATATTTACTGTTGGAACATAAATAAACATTACCTAAAAATATGAATCTTGTCTTAATCTGATGGATGCTCAGGGCAAGATCTATTTACTTCAAACCATTCATCTATGCAGCTGTTGGATACAAGACAAAAAATGAAAACAATTGACATGAATACCAGTAACATTTAGCAGTAGCATATGAATATAAACTGGGTTCTCAGTTTCAATGACTTGTAAAATTTTATATTATACAAAGAAGTACATGCATATACACACATCTCTGGAAAAATTAATAACCCCAAACCACAGTAATATTTGGATATTAAACACTGTTGAAAACTTAAATTTCTTAAGCATTAAAATTTTCTAAGGAAACACTTTACAAATTACATATTTTACACACAGGTTAATTCATTATTAACATTACCATCTTGCTTATATCATTCACTGACATTTTACTTTCTGTAAAGTACAGACACTTAAGAAAAAAAAAATGAAGAAACAGGTTAAACAAACATTCCCTCCTCCCCCTGCCCAGCTCTATTAGCATTTGGCAAAACTTAAGCCCACTCGACCTAAGCTCCTCAGCCATGATAGACATTCCTTCCCCATCCGGGTGATTTCCCAAGAATGAGAAGCTTGTAGTGAGGAAAATTAACTTCAAATATATTTGGTAGAGATGCAGAAAGATGTCATTTAAAAAAACATCTTTAAGGTTGCTACTGCTGTTTCTTTGATGTTTTTAAGTGCAAAAAGCAACTAAGTTTAAGCACTTCTTTAAGCACCCCTTAAGAAGAGTTACCCCATAAATGCAACCTCCTGAAATTTGATATCCATCCTAAGGAATACTTGCCCTTTATGATATATGCAGAGGCAAGGCAGCCGTGCTATAGTATCTCCTTGCTGCAGCTCTTCTAGGCATATTGCACACTCCCCAGCATCTTTACTCAGCACATCCTCTGAGGAAAGAGCACAAAGTGAAATGGTTAAGAATCAGACTATGACAAGCAAATGTTCTTGATTCACAACATCAAGGACAGCTACAGAAGAAGGTATTTTTTGTCCTGCAGAAAGGTAAGGATCAGTGACACACCAGCTGACTGAAGATTCATCATGAGAACCCATGCTCAGTCTTCAACATGAAGGTTAAGTTTAAGCTTGAACATAGCATTTCTCTGACAAGGCACAGTAGGTAAGTAACTGGAAAAAGGTCTTCCCAGCTTCTAAACACTTAGCCAGTCATTTGATTTTTCTACTCTCCTACTCATCCCTCTTCTGTACATCTGACTTTCTTTGACCAGCCTTGCCAGTAACTGCAATATCTTCTCACCATGCTAGCATGTTCTACATCCCGTCCACCTTTTTCTCAGTGTAAAGTAAGAAACTGTTAACTGTAGGAATGTGAGATTTCCATGAAGGAAAGATCATTCCTGTATGGCTCCAATGACTTCTGGAGACACTGAATTTTTTGCAGTATTACCAAGTCCCAGAACAAAGGAAGAAAAAGTAAATTACTAGCAAAAGAGTTGGCTTTCACTAAGAAGTTTCTGGGAAAACATATTATTTTTAATAAAAACCTTCTCCCTTGGACACTTCTCTTAGCCAGAATGTGGGATGCAGAATTCAGTCTTAGCACGAAGCAAAACATAAGATCACATAAGGCCCTGTCTGCCAGATGCAGATTAGATGTCCCAGTTAGACACAACCTCAGACAGTCCACAGGGCACTCCCAACAAGAGACCACGTAGCAACCACACCGGCAGATCACAAAGGTGCACACTTGGCAAAATAAAGTCCACATGTTCAAGTTTCCATGGTTTCATGGGAAAAGCTTCCCCTTCTCTGCCAAAAGGCACCTCAAGTAGCTGCTTATGGAAAGTACCTTTTGCAGCTATGACTGAGAAACCAGTAGCTCTATGCTGTTCTCTCCTGTGGCTCCATCACCACGGCATTCCAAACACAGAGAATGACAGACAAGTAGAAAGCTACCACAGCAGCAACAAAGTAAAAGGAAATTAGGTCTACATTGTTTCCATTAAAAGACAGCCAGCTGTTTTGCAGGTGCTTGGGTTTCTAAAGCAGCGCTTATTTCAGTCTCCACTATGTTCATTGGTTATGCTAAAAATATTGTACAATGCCACGTGTGTAGCACCTTCATGGAGATGTGAAAAATATCTAGCATAAAGTGAACTATTATAAAGAAAAAATATTCAAAACAAAATAATAAGTGATGTACATCCACCACGACAAAGAAAATTTTAAAATGTATTTTATGCACAGTAAACTCCAATCAGAGTTTATCAACTCCGTAAACTTCAATCAGAAGCTGTAAGCTTCTCAGAACATTAGAGATACTCAGGAGACAAGGTCATTTAAAACAACACAAAAGATTTTAAGTACTCTTACCTGTCAACTTGCCCAGAAGAGGGTGCTAAGGATAAATACTTCCTTGAGGTTAGATTTTGATATTTGGTTGTTTGGGGTTGTTTTCTAATACAAAGGTATTCTAATATCTGACAGCAGGAGGCAAACTCTCCAGACATTGTCCAACTACAGAGATCTCAATCTTTGTCAGACTTTATCCTCCTGGACCACCTCTTTGCACAACGTTACAAGAACTCCTGTGAGCAGTTCTCTTCTCACAGTTAAGCTGTGGGAACCATTAATAATTCAAGCATGTATCATACATACAGAGCATACTTAATAAAAGTAACTTTTTCCAGAGAGTCCCTTTATCAGATCAGCAGCTGCTACCCAAACCAAAATGGGACTAAGATATCTCTAGTGAATTAAATCCCCGTCACACTCCCTCAAGCACTCTCGAGAGGGGAACATTTAGTCAAGCTTCGATAACAGAAATTAAAAAGCCGTCTGATAAAAATACAGTTTATGAAAGAAAGCACTCATGTGAACAGCTTTCCCATCATTCTCTATTGTACATGTCTGGCTTATCCTCCTGCACCCCCCAGACTGCACAATGCTTGGGCCTGAACTCCCACTGAGCAATTTAGCAAGGTTCTGCACCTTCTGGCTAACATTAGGGCATGACGCCAATTTAAACATTTGTATCTCCCACCAGCCCTGGCGTAAGTATCGGACACTCCCTTATTTTCCCTCCACTATTCCTGTACTCTCCCTCTTGCCAGCACTGACCCTATTGCACAAGTCCTGGCAAACAGCTTGCTGCCCTCCCTGGCTTCACCCTAGGCTTCCCAACTGGGATGAGCCACCAGGCTCACACGAGGTTCTGCCCAGTCATGCCAGAGGTGTGAATGATGGCTGGCACAGGCTGGACCTCAGAAACACGGTGCAGCTCTGCCACTGCTGCAGAAGAGGTTATGTTAACAGGAGTCAATGCTCCTCTTCCTCTGGAATGATGAGGAAACAGCATTCCCTACTTGTGTAAACCTCAGGAATCCTACCGAAAGCTCCTGTGCATAAATACTGAAGGTATGAGTATAAAAAAACAACTGCTGTAAATGTCCATGGGTAACTTGCACATTAACATATGCCAAACCCATATAATTAAGCTCACAGTTAATTACACATGTAGAGTGATGGCAGCAAAACCAATCCTTCACAGACTTATGACACTTTGGATCTGACTACCTTTTGACCATTTTAGGTGATTCAGATCATCAATCTCAAACAAAGAAAAAGGAGTGAATAATCCTGTTAGACCTGGATCTGGTCAGAATTTGCTCTGTATTTGTTCTATACAGCACTCTCCTACACCAACACTGGCTTGTATCAGATGGAAGTCAGTTTAAGGGCCATTTAACAATGACTTTTAAACATATCTGTTACAGAAAAAAATCTGTATATCGTTTTGCACAGAACCACTGCAGTCTGAAGAGGTTTTTTGTTTTTATCTTTTCCTGCAGCAGAGTGATTCAGCAGATATATTTTATAATTTTTCCCTTTAAAAAACCCCAAACAAACAACAAAACACACAAACCGAAAGAAAGAGTAAAACAGCTTAAAACTTCATCAATGTTATGATTAAAACATTTATATCAGTGTGTTACCTAAATGGAACTAGGAAAAGGCAATAAGCCACACTTTTCCATTTCACCCACAAGTGGGTACATACACAAATACCACACCCCCACATCCACATGCACTGCACCTAACAGGAGGTAAACACTCCTCCACCTTCCCAGCTACTTGAGCAAGTACTCACTAGCCAAAGACTGGTGTCAAAGATGAAATCTTGAAGAAGAGCATAGTATTTCCCTCCTGAGTCTGCTCAAGTAGACTTCCTCTTCTCATCTATCCCTGGTTAATACTGTTTTAACTTTGGGTTGTCAGTAATTTTTCCTCCTAAACTTCTGCTTTTATCTTTACTGGAAAATAAATTCTACTCCATTTCTGCATTTATAGCAAAACAGGCAGTAGAGGACTAAAAAACAGGCATTCTGGCAAATTTGCACATACTTTACCAATTAAAAATCTTTCCTAGAATTTTTAAAAATACATTCAATAATTACAAAAGCCACTAACTCAGCCATGACTAGGATTATAGGCAATATCTGTGATTAAAGTGTCTTTAAACTGAGGACTGCAAAAGCATATGCATTGCATACCTTCTGGATAAGGTAATTAAAATCTGTGCTGGTGCTTTTTGTTTTTCCTTTTAAAACACAGGCAGATATAACCCTAGGCTCAAGAAACCTGAAGTCACAAACCATGGAAATGTCAATATATTTTGGGAACTATCACTTTATAGCTGCAGTATTTTACTTCTCTCTGAGCATTCACTGGAAACAGAACACCAGGTTAGAAACACCTTGACCCAATTCAGTATGACAACTTTTCAAAATGTCTATATTTTTTCTAAAATTTAAAACCTTAAACGTTCATGGAAGCTGCCATCACATCTAGCTTACTAGTAAAGGACACCACTAAAGTCAACCCTTTCAGGAACACAAGTGAAACTTAATTGAAACATACCTTTTGAAGAGTATTGGCACTAAAATTGGTAAAACAACAGCCATTAAAAATCAATGAAACTTTATTAAATAGTACATATTATCTGTATCTGTTATGTATTCATTCCATTTTAAAGCTGATGACTAAAAACTGTCTTAGTAAAGTACCAGAGACTATCTCTGCTTGTTTTTAAATGGAGTATGTAGAGCTCTAGACATCTAGAAACCAATATATTTGTTCACATGTAGAGCATGGATTCACCCATATAGCAGAATCTGTTCTATATTTTTACTGCTATCACCTTGGCTGATACCACAAGGTGTCAAGGAGGGCCAACATGTTTCCACAGGCACCTTACTATTCAGCAGCCAGGAAGCATGTGTGTATATGATTACACACTTATTAAATGTTACTGACTTCATTCACTAAGTCTTTATGGCTTCTGTCACATCTGTTTTTCTCCCTCTCCATTCCTTTCTGGCTGTTTCTTACTATGCTTTCCTCCTCTTCACACTCATTTTCCCTAAAATGTGTTCTCTCTAGACCTGTATTTTCCACCACTCCTCCTGCCCTCCATCATCTCATTTAATTTTTTGTTGCAAAGCAGGCACTGGACAAAGGAGAAATATTTTTAACTATCTGATACAAATAATACGGACAACTTTCTTATATGGGGTCAGCGTCCTTGGGAGAAGTAGACACTAGAATGAAAGGAAAATCATTATGCACAGGATGTGCTTATCTCATGTAGCTCTGTGATTGTCTTTGCAAACTGGTACTGCCTGCAGGCAAAACCTGTCCTTCCCAGTCCATCCTAAGCACTAGGGGAGCCAGCATTACAGCTGGTTTTCAGTATTCTGGCTGCCACAAAAGGAATACTCTTGATTCTCTAGGGATCATTCCTAGATGACCAGGTCAGCTATCCACTGCTGCTCAGAAGTTGAGGCAGAAAGATGCTCTGAAGGAGAGATGATCCTTAAGTGCTCAGAGCTCCCAAGAGAAGGAGGAACATCATTCAGTTGTTACTGCAGATGCTTATTTTGCCACTCAGCTTTCATAGCTACAGGGCCAGTCAGCAGATTGAGGAAGGCAGAGCTGAGGCCATTAGCTTAGTTCATCCATGAAGATTGTGCCTTCACAGCCAGAAGCAAAACGTCACTACCCTCAGCACCTTCTGAAGAAGCAGTGGGTTCCTAACTAGAAACATTTTTATTTTTGCTCTAATATAAGCCACCTCCTCTGGATCAGATGTAAAAGGGAAGATATTTAACATCCAGTGTTTTAACTTGTACCACAGCTAAGCAGTTTTCAGGACTCACAACACCACAAAGTTGAGCAGGTGGGAATTCAGTATTCAGCTCCCCTGAATAACTTAAATCCAAATTCCCTTTTAAGCTGCTGAAAAAACCCAGTACCCCTGTGCTAATCGAACAAGCACAGGCGGTAACTTTTTGTGCATACAGTAACCCCAAACACCACTGCACGACTCACGTGGTAATGCCCAGAATTTAAGCAATCCACGAATACCTTCCCAGCCACAATATACAAAAACCAAACCTCTCCAAAGCAAGCTAACAAGCTACAACAAATGGGACACTTCATCAAATACTGACAAAGTGCTTGATGAATTGCTGGGTTTGGAGGTGTGGTGATGTTGTTTGGCATCTCACTCTTCACCCCTTGCAACATGGCAGCTCATTACAATATCCTACTCTAAGTCCAAACCTTATTTTTGTTTTCCCCATCCCTCTCACGTTGCTCAGTGTTGGTCCAGGACTGAGATAGCTATCTACAAACAGATATCCACCATGAAAGACTTCCTGCACACACATTGTCTACAGTCTTTGGTGTTCTCTCTTCTTAAAACACAACAGTAAAGGGGAGGGAGAACACAAAACAAAGGGAAAGTCACACAAGAAAAAATATTTGCAGAACTAAACCTAAATGGCAATACTTGTGAAGCCACACTAGGCTGAGATAGAAGGACGTGGCTGCAGAAGTTTCATTGTTTCTTAGCTAACCCACATTTGAAGAACTGGATTTAAATTTTTGTGGGACATTCTGAGCTTAGTAGATTCTGAGAAATAGCTAAATGCTTCCTGTTCAGACAGATAACAATCAGATCTATGGTAGAGAAAAAGTACTTCTGGTTAGATGAAAAAAAACTGAAATAGTAGTGACAGAAATACATTTTAGGGAGCAGAAGTAAAAAAGGCTGTGTTGTATAGTCATAGCTTACCTAAACAGAATTGTAACTAATTAATACAGAAGGCAGAAATATTTGCACACTGAGGAAAACTGACTTCTTTTGTAGAGAAATTTAGTTTCAGTGACCACAAAGGAGACCTAGCTGGAGGTACAGGGTGTCAATACAAGTTATGGTTCTGAAAAAAAAAATACATCCCAAGTATAAATAACACAGGTTTGATACAATGTCCAATAAAGGTATCTTACTCAAAGACAAAGTCAAGTTTGCACTTTAGGGCTCTCAGTGGAAAGCTAAGCTTTGCAAAAAGGCCAAGTGGTCAGAGAAATAAAGCTCCTCAGTTCCAAGCATTGACATCCACAGCCATTCCTGGGCTATTGTTATCAGTGTACCAGCTTTCTCTGTCTATGTTTACACTTCTGGCAGAATGTATTGGGGTGAAATAGGTATTCATACTAGACAAATTCTATCAGCCCAACTGGCCATGAAATGTCTTGTCCTCCCATCTTGAGATTTATTGCCAGTGACTATGCCTTTCCACAGTAATTCAAGATTTTCTCACAATACAATTATCTGACTGACTCTAAAACTTCTGCTTAAGTCTTTCCAACGTCTGTTTAATCAGTCTGATTGCAGTTTAAGATGGCTTTGGACATTAAATAATCTCAAGACAGCTAAATAACTTTCTCCTGTTGCACTGACTTCTAAAGATAAGCTCCATTCACCATATTCCTAAGTACCATGTCTTTTAAATTGTCAAATTTTAGTCTAGGTATGGGCCAAAGAGCTGCACCTGTTCCTAAATGAACCACAAACAGTCTTGTCCTCCATAACATGATGTAAAAAGACTTTTCGCCAGCCTTACCCATCTTGTACTAAGTCCCCTTCAAGTGAACTGACACATATTTGTTATTTGAAGGACCCAAGGGGTACCTTGTTCTTGAGGAGTCTTCCTTGGCCTTGTCCCAAGGCTTTCCTGGCTCCTGTCAGAAACATTACTTCTGGGAGACAATACTTCTAAATATCGTCTTCTCAGGAGGTGATTGGGTGAAAAGTCTTGAATGAAGCCATAGCAAACCCGTGCCCCACGTGAAATCCCACCATGAATGGTGTACCCCAGCCCATGCTGCCTGAAAGAAAGCTGCTGGTTGCAGCACACGGAATAAGGAAGCTGCCTTCAGGCTGTTTTCTTGGTTTCTCATCAGTATTATGAGACCTCTCAGGTTATCTCCTGTTAATCTTGAATGTCAGGAGTCAAAAGCAGCATGTAAAGGGGCAAACCCACAAGAAACAAAACAGCAGCAAAACAAGATACCTTAGGAAACAGCATAAAGAAAGGATCACTTGGGGAATACATCCTCCTTGGCTCCATGAGGGTAAGAATGATTTATGCTTCTCAAGGCTGAGTTTACCATCAAAAAGGATCTTACACCACAAATATGCTACACAAAGAGGAGTGGTGGATTAAATGGCCAGAGGCAACCAGAATGCATTGCTGACAGAGTCAGTTGCATTTAGAGAGGATTGTTTCTACAGGGAGCTGGAGACAGAGCTGGGATGAAGGAAACTTACAGAAGCAGGCAAGAAAGAAGTGTGGGATCCACACATGCAGACCTTTTATCATTTTTGTTTCAGTTTTGCTTGTTCAGAAGTAAAACAAAGCAAAATATTTAAGTGCTGCTTATATGTACCCACCAATCCATACCAGTACTAAGAAACCGCTATGATGGATGAAAAACCAACTTATGTCTATTGAAAACTTGGGATTGCAATCCAGAAATGCAGTTCAAAGGTGGGTGAACCATACAGTTTCCACTTAAGCAATGGGCAGGGTTAACAAGCAGAGTATGCTCAAGAAAAATGAGAGACCTGAATTCCAGCTTGTCTTGCATAGCAGATAACTTCTTTACCAAAGGCAAAAAAACAAAACCCAAAACCAAACAAACGTAAGCCCAAACTCACCAAAAAAAAAACACTCAACCAACTAAACAACAACAACAAAAAAAAACAAAAACCCAAAACAAAACAAGAACAAAACAAAACAAAAACAAACAAACAAACAAAAAACCCACAACAACCCAACTCCACCACAACCAGCCAGGCATATAACCCCAAGCATATTTATCTATAAAAGCTTCTTCTGGTAGCAAATCACTTGGCTATCAGAGGTAATGATTTCATGAAGAAAAGCTACCACTGTGGTCCAGAGAAGGGTGAATAATTCCTTCCAAATACAGTGCAGAGACAGGCCTCTTCCCATAACTTTACAGTCAGAAGGAAGACTTTGCTCAGATGCTCTAAGTCTGTTAAAATGAGCAACTTTTCCAAATTAAGAGTGGATGCTATCACCAACAATGTTCTTAGAAACTTGGCAGGTAAGGCAGAGCATGGATGTGGCAGAGGAATCAACAAAAGATGACTGATCAAGCTGAAGGAAAGATCTAAGTTGGATAAGATCTCACAAGTGCAGGATGTTGATGTGACTGTTCAAAAAGATCCCTACTGAGTTTAGGAAATCCCCTTTGCTTTGTCAGCTTTTTTAAATGACTAAACGTATTTTCTCCCCAACACAAAAGAAGGCCTAAAAGATTGCAGAGAACAGTTTTCCAAAGGGCAAGTCTTCAACTGTTCACCATCACTACAGCCAGAAGCCAGAGAAATTGCTTTGCAAAGATTTTCAAACAAGATGTTCCATTCTTCATGGTCTGCAATGAACCAGGAGTGTGATGGGGATATGCTGGGCTAATGAAATGTGTGAGAACTCTCACCTGACAGAAGGCAGATGAAAGAAGCACATTAGAAAACTTCACAGAAGGGAAGGGTAGGGCAGTAAGTGTCCCTGAACAACAGAGGCAGAGAGGAGGAATGAAGAAAAGTAGCTCAGATGAAGTTATCTATTCTGTTAGTCTGGGCAATAAGGGTTACTTAATGGTGACTTGTTTTGAAGTTGGATGAAGGATTTGATTCCATGTTTTGTTCACTTTGTCCTTTTTCAGGTTCCTATTCCAGGCTTCCTACAGGTGCCCTAAGCACAATGAGTTTTGCCAAGTCTTTTTTTCCAGTCTTTTAACATTGGCCAAGTAACTGACTCATTGCAAGCAGAGGAGTCTGGTTTGATCTGATGCAAAATGAGTGCACAGGGTGATGGCATGAAAGATGAAACTATGAGCCTAAGGTAAAACAGGAGGGGGGAAGAAAAAGCAGGTGTGTGTGACTAAGACACTATTCTTAGGGAAGATAGGATGCATTACTAAGCAACACACAATGAAAACACTGGTGCCAAAACTCAGCGTGCATAAAGTCTGGCTTATGAACCCCAGTGCCAGGTGCTAGGCCTAGAAGGTACTTTTCCCATCAGGCTCCAGATCAGCCTTCTCCAGATGAACACAATGTCTGGCGTTAACGTGCATGCACGGGACAAGGATATAAATCACTGCATAATTTTTACTTGTCTGTCTTTTCTGTTTGGAGCAGACAGACTGCTTTTTACAAGCTATTCCTATTTTGAGTGCAATTATCCTTGTGATATAGATGGAATGCAAAACATGTCTGCATGCAAAAGTTTCTGATAACATCAGACATTGAGTCAGAGTTTTCAAAGTTATCTCAGTTTTTCTACTCTACACTAACCCATTATCCAGTATTATAATTTATTGCAGCAAGCATAGAGATACAGTATTTCTGGTGCTAACAGGTACCTACAGGTTATTACTATCCCAGTGAGATACTAACTATGTAGGCATTGAATTGCAAGAGGATAAAAAAAAAAACCCAAACAAAAAAGAAACCATCAACAAATCTTCCTTTAAATTTTAAAGCAACTAAGTGAAATAAAAAACAAGCACAATTCCAACATTACTCAGCCATCATGATCATTCACAAACAATAACACAAAAAGATTAACATGGAAGGTGTGCTTAAAAAACCAGAAGTCCCCAAAGACACTTCTCCAGTATTTGTTCCAAGTTACATGCCCGTAATCTGGCAGTATATTTCTACAGCCATATTAAAGTTTTATTTTTCTCCTTGTTTTTTTTGAATTTAGAGGCTACCAAAACTATTGAACACCATTATGACATCATTTCAGCTAATAAAGCCATAGACTAAAATAGACTTCCTTGGAACTAGGAGAAGAAAAAAGGTAAGTGTTAACCAAAACTATTCCTTCCTCCACCTCTTTGTTCCAAACAAATAAACATTATTTATGGGCTAAAAATTAACAGTGAATACTACATTCTTGCTTAGCTAGACAGGGGCTATCAAATACCTAACATTACATATGAACAGTACCTAATGAAACTTCACACAAGGAAGGAGGGCATGAGGAACATGGCCATAATGATGAAAGTCTGATATGACTTCAAATTACAGATAGCTGTTAGTGCAGGGTTAAAATGGAAGTTGAGGTTTTATGAGGAAATTTTAACAAGGTTTCATGAGTGTTAATATAATTCAGCTCTAAACACCAGTGAAGTTTCTCATGTTTCAGCCCTGTGATAGAACTTGGGGTTATTTCTGAAGCTGAGCAAATGTACAGCCACATGAGGCAAAGTTATGGAAAATTTGGGGAGCAAGGAGGTTCTCCCAGGGAGGACAGAATAGGCAAGTCTAGTATTCTGTACCTATGTCAGTAGGTGTTTTACATCCTGTTCTGGAATCACTGGATTTTGTTTAAAATACTAGAAACTTGTAATCTTTTCCCCTGTGTAAGCAGTGATAATAATCCCCAGTTTAAAACTGAGAGTACTCTATCATATCAGCAGTGTTCTCACCCAGCTTGTTTCTAAAGAGTTTGCCTTCTTGTATCCCTGAAATCCCCTACAAAAGCTGGACTGACTTCTTTTGTACACTGAAGGGCTGAGTCTGCAGCTCAGAAGCACTGGACTATTTAAGTAATCAAAGGGTAGATGATTTTAAAGCAAGATTTTAATCTGAAGAAAAAAAAAATAACTTACAAATGACACTTCAGGCAGTATTTTCAAATTGATCTGCCCTTGGGGCAGTTTCTGAGCCAGAAGGGGTGTCTCTTATTCTTTTATACTTCTTTAGGGAAAAAAAAAAAAGGAAAAAAAAAAAGGAAAAAAAAAAAAAAGAGAGAGAGAGAAAGAAAGTCCTTATCTGCAAATAATCTGTATTAGTTCCTGCAAAATAGTGAGAAATTTAGTGAAGGAAACACCAGGAAATTCCTGCACAGATCATTCAATCTCAGTGAGATGCATTCTGGCATTTATTTTTTAAAACCTAATGATTTCAAGTAGTTTTATTTCAAAATCCAGCAAGTGAAATCCACGTTCTACGATTAGGAAAAAAACAAAACAAAAAAAAAGGGCAGACTGCTGCTAGAAAACGAGTAAAATCTTAAGGTTTTAGAGGTATCAGGTTTAAAGACTGCAGAATTACCATACAAAACCAGCCAAACTAGGAACACTATTTCCCCTGGAGCTAAGTTCCCAGCAGTCACAAGACTGCAGCAGTTGCAGCCGGGATTTATGACATCCTCTGAATGACCTCTCCGAGCTAAAGCCTGATTAAGCGCACGGCGCGGAAGGTAGCTGCTGTCTGCCCGCATCACGGGCAGCGCTGGCTGTCCCTGCGCCAGGGAGGGACGGCACAGGGCACGGGGCACTCGGCACAGGGCACACGGCACAAGGCACAGAGCCACCGCCGCCCCGCCCCGACACCTGCAGACGGGCCCTGCCGCACTGCTGCACAGCTGTGCCTGCCCTCCTCTAGGACAAGCATTGTCACCGGGCTTCGGCAGCGCGGTCAGTGCAACAGCAAGGCAGCAGTGCTATCTGAGGTTAAGGAGTGCCGTAGAAGCGAAAGAAATAACTCGAGCTATTCAGCACATGAATGATCCCATTTTCTCTGTTTCTTTCAGGGCTTGTTCTATAGCTGTCAAAAGCTTTACTGTATAAAATATTCCCATGGCACAGGTATGCATTTAAATAAAGGCGATTCCAGCAAACTAAGAAAAAAAAAATGTTGTCCTGCTCTCAAGAACTGAGTTAAGTATGAGGTGACATTGAAGCTATTTTGCCATGGCTTTGTCACAGGAAGTTCAGTCTAGCAGATTTAGGCCTGGCTGAAGGTAAAGCATGCAGAAAATACTTCTCCTCAAAGGTTTGTCAAAAGAGTAAGTCACATGCACAACAAATCAGAGAAAAGTTTAACATATTAATAGGTGTGATCTCTGCAGTGTGTCCTTCTCAGCAGGATCCAAGCATGTAGACTTTGCTTCACTACTGTAGAAAGAAAATCCAGTATCATCTACTGAGCATTTCCAACATGAACCATGAAAGTGTGCTGCCATAGCTTCTTTACAAATCCATATCCCACCTTTCTCTTGCATGAAAAGTAAAATAATAAGCAATATTGATACTTCAGCCACCACCACCACTACATCTCCGTAAGTATATCTTGCAGAGATAAATGGGGCAGTCTGCAGTTCTGGGAATTGCTGCTCCAGACATTCAAAGTACTTCCCTGTCAGTTACACTGTGTTCCCATTTGATGAGCTTTCTTCACAGCCACACCACTACAAACACACAGCTTACTTT
Organism: Phylloscopus trochilus trochilus; assembly: GCA_016584745.2. NCBI lineage: Eukaryota > Metazoa > Chordata > Aves > Passeriformes > Phylloscopidae > Phylloscopus > Phylloscopus trochilus. The sequence continues at coordinate 42,582,368 of WQNJ02000546.1, forward strand.
TCTGGCTCCATAGCAAAGGGTTGACAGTTTGTGGGTGTGGAGGAAAGATAAGAGACTGCAGCTTCTAAAAGTGCTGCAACTCCACACTGTAAAAGACTGACCCAGTTCATCCAGTGACTGAGGCTGGAATTGGGTCACTGAAGCAGGTCCCACCTCCTCCCTTCAGCAGGCAGGCACAGGTTGCACAAGTTGAACTAGAGTGTGATTTTATTTAGTGACATTTATCAGCATTACTCTTCAAGATGAACAACCTCCCTTCCCAACAAACTTGAAATGTAACAGGCTGCCTTCACAGTGATGCTCTTCCGTGAGGTACCAAAAACTGTTGAAGGAGAGATTTGGGATGGCGGGAAGGAAATACAGCTTTACTGAACAAAGCGAGGAAGAAATTAAGTTTGCTACTGTTCCTCTTGGCAGTCTCGTTTGGACAAGTAGCTGTCTTTGGCCTTCACTGGTAAATATCAGTAAAAGTTTGCTCTTGTTCAAACATTATCAACAGTTCTTAAAGGGAGAAAGTACAAACCAGTCAATATATTTTAATCAAACATTACTGCAAACAGAATTTCTCTTCTTAAAATGACAATTCCTCCTCAAATTTAACAATTATTTGCAAGACAAGTTATGAAAAGTCTGGGCCAATATTATATTAATTCACAGAAGAACATCCGTGCAAATGTCTGAGATGAAAATTTTATTTACTATAATAATGTTCTCCTGTCACCACATTAAACAAAATCTCAAAGTTCAACAGTTCTTTATATTTTCAAGAACTACTAAAGAAAACAGTTTTAAAGCATTAGGGAAACTGAATGGACCTCCTACATACTCTGGAGGATGTTCACAAGTACACAAGATCAAAAGAAAGAGTAAATACCACTATTTTAACTGCAAGAAAGGGATATGTGTCTTTTTACATGTTGAGTTAAACTATCCTTTTAAGTGTGCTCTTCTACCTCCCCAGCATCTCTGAGGGCAGAGCACAGAACCACCTAGGGCAGAGTAAGAAGCTAGAAACTTCTAGCCAAGAATCTTGTTAAACTTTTAAACGATAGGATCAAGAAATTCTATGGAGAATTTTACACCTTGGATAAAGTGGAATGAAATAACTGATCTTCCTTAGCATTATTCTGTACTGCTCTGCTAAAAGTCTAGTCCTATTAAAGGATGAAGACAAGGAGGAAGGCTTAAGCTTTTCCAGGCAGACTGGCAAGATGCCCTTTCGCAAGGTCTTTCAGGGTATGATCTTAGGAACTCTGGCAGAGAAATTACTTGAAGTTAATAATTCTTTTCATTCCTGAAGTTTTGAGTACATCAGTCAAAACAGTTGAGAGCATCAGCCCTGCTGAATAAAATACTGTCCCTTGGTGCACAACAAGTGACCAAGCAAATCAAGTCACTGCAGTGGGCAGGACTACCAGAACATGCATTTTGGAGCTTTAAATACTAGGTTAAGGTGCATTGTTTTTCTTTCCTCCTACTGAGCAATATGAACTCAACAAGTTCTGGCGTAAGTATCTAGTCCCTAAGATGAAACAGGCAGCAATCAACAAAGGTTATAAATTGTGTTATTAAAAATTAGGTCAGCCCCATTCACAAAGAATGTTTCCAAAATATTTTTATTTAGTCCTTTAGGTGATTCATGCCAGTATTGAAATCTCTGCTCTTAATCAAATGCACAGTATGGCCATCATTTCAATGCTGAAAACTCCTCTAGAAGGATTATTGCTTACACAGATTCCAGCTCAAAATTCTGACACTTGCTCACCTGCTGGCCTCAGCATCTGGCAGTCCCAGCAAGAAATGCTTTCCTCACAAGACAAAACTTGACCTAACACCTCAAACCTATTTAGAACAAAGATCAGTGTGTTTAAATCATGACAAAACCCTGCTTTGCATCCTTGCTCATCTGAATCAATTGCACTGTTGTGGCCCAAGTCAATTGGAGATGGGCTCAGTTGGTCAGAGCGTGGTGCTAACAACACTGAGGTTGTAGGCTCAATCCCTGTGTGGCTCATGCACTGAGGAGTCGGACTCAATGATCCTTCTGTGTCCCTTCCAACTCAGAATATCCTGTGATCTTGTGAATTTGGTTAGAAGGCATGGGAACATTCCACTATTCCACTATTTGTGCCTTGGTCTGGACCAAACACCCCAGAAAACAAAGTACATTGCCAGACAGGAAGAGCACATTAAGTTCCACTCCTGTTTTTCCTTCTGGCACACATACCTTAATTTTTAATGTTCTGTCTATAACAGTTTTCCACAGAGTAATTCTCCATTTCAAAGAAATTGGATAAATTCATAATATAAAATCTTATCTCTAATCCCTGCTGCTGTCTGTGATGTCTGATCTCCTGCTGTTTTTTAATATGATAGGTCTAAAAAATTCACTTATTGTAATTTAAACAAAAATTACCAAGTCCTTACTTCAAGTAAGGAAAAAACCTTCAGCAGTTCATGCACTGGATGTCTCAACACTCTTCCTCTCTGAATTACACTAGTGAGAGCTTTGCCCCTTAAAATGAACCTGAGTAAGTATGCTGGCCAACAATCAGACCCACTGCCACATGTGAATTAAAGGCAGAGCGGCACTGATGTCAAAGCAGAACCACCCCTGAGCCAGTGGCTTTGAGGAGACCGGCTCAGAAAGTTTCCAGTAGAACACCATTCCAACAGAAAGTGCTGACTTGATGAAACTCAAAATATTCCACAGGAATGTGCTAATTCAATCAAAACTTTTGAAAGAGGACAGGCCGGCTCGCCAAGCCAGCCAACCAGTCCAGTGAGCTGACTGGCTGTCCCCAGCTCTCCAGGGTCACTGGCTTCCCCATCTGGCCAGGTGCCAGGCTGCTAGCCCTGCCCTCTGAGGGGCCCTCTAACAATAATAAAAATAATGGAGTCTTACATAGTGTGCCGAGAATCAAACAAAAGAATTTAAAAATGAAAACCGGAATTATTTCAGAGCCAACTGGAGGGTTTCATCAGAAGGGATTGGGTACATTTGTTGCAAAGCATCTAAAGTCACAAGTCTCTCCTGTGTTTCCTCAATCTTCTAGTGAAAAAAAACTGTATCAATATTGAACAACACAAAATAAGCAATAACTATATTCAAAATCCAAAGTTCACCAGGCACCTGTAATCTTCCAAAGCACTGAAGAAATAAATTCACATAAATGCCTGTAACTGACCAAAACACAGGGCTACAGTGTAAGCAACACTTTTCACACAACAGTCCCTAAGCAGGCTCCCTGCTTGTCACCATGACAAATTCGAAAAAGATGGTGCAAGGGGCCTCATTTAACACTCTGGAGAAGCTCAAAGGAATAGGTATGGCTACACAATATTTTAGCAGTCTTTAAAAAAAAAACAAACCTATCAACTAGCAAGCAACCCACTTTCTTCAAAAACTGGCTTTTGGCAACCTGTGGTTAACCACTGCATGGGACCCACTCTGGCTCCTCAGCAACTCAGCAAGTAACAGTAGCTGCTAATTGCTAGGGAAGGGTTTTAAAGACAACGTCACCAAACACCATGATGTTTTTTGCACAATACCATTCATTTAACCAGCTTTTGTAGAAAAATGCCTAGATATTGCTTCATGTGTGAACACCACAAGTAGTTTAAGAAATGTGGAACAAAGTTCCACAGAAAAGAAGAAAGAGCTCTTTTAAAAGCCTAATTGAGTCAGCAATGAGATGTCTGTTACAGGCAAGTCACGTGATTTTGAAAGAATAATGCTAATAAAACGTACTGATATATTTATATGAAAATCAGCACAACTTCCAGCATAGAACTGAGACAACTTGTAACCACTCCTTCAGAAAACACATGTAAATCAGACAGCTGCCCGAGTTTGCAGTTCACTGACCCTTTCAAATGCCAAATGCAATACACAAAGGTAGCTCAGAAAGCAATTAGAGATTGGCTGGGAGGACTCATTAATTTATTTAAACTTCAAATCACAGCTAAGCAGTCTTGTAACTTTTTTTCTGGGGGAGACCATATGCCTCAGACTCATATTTAAAAAGAAAGGTTTGTCTTCTCAGAATGACAAAATACATACAATTGGTTCCCTGGTGTTTCTTAGAAAGAACAGCTAATACATTTACGGTACCATGAGGAAACACATCTAGAACAGAACAAGACACAAGCACAGTTCAATCCAACTTCTTAACCTCTAAATATTTCTGCACCTGCAAAGTCTAAGGCTCCGTTCAACCATTTGCAGCACAAAACTCAAAAGAAGAGACAAAACTCAAAAGAAGAGACAAAAGAAGGTCAAGAGAAAAAGAGGAAGAAAAGAAAAAAGGTGTTTTTCCTTCTAGTGATAATAGGACTGGGAAATATCAGTGACCAACACAAGCAAATGATGTCTGGTTGGTTCTGTCCTAGTATGTATGGCATGAGGCCAAGACAACAATGAGAAAGTAAAGCATAAAGAGATGCCTTCCATTTTGGAAGCAGGTATCAAAAGTTGACAGAGGCATCTTTTCTTCTCTCAAACAAAACTTGAGATGCCCTTGGCCTATGGCAAAAAGGCAGATTCATCACTGATCTCATGATGACAAACAGCAAAACAGACAGGAAAAACATGCATGCATACAGACATTCATACACAGGTCTGGGCCTGAAATCACGGCAGCATTGGTAACAATGCCAGTTAATTTTCTTTCATTAGCCTCACTAAAAAGACCATAACCATAACACAAAGTAACAACTGAGCACTACACAACTCAGAAGCCATATCCTCAATTTCTTCATGCTGCAGTAATTTAAATGGCCAGCTATAGGCTATAATTTAAGATTTAGTCCATGACTCCAGAAGCTAACTAACTGGAGCCACAAGGATCAATGCACACTCCTCTGAAGTGTCTATGAAAATGAGACCATCCTTCTGAGTATCTCTCTCAAACTAGCCTACCTCATTTGATAGTTTCCTTATTTCACATTTACATAACCATTTCCTAGAATCAGTTTCTGAGGCTCACTGCACAGCAGACACACTCCTAAACCAAGATGACATGCTGCTGTTAATTCATATTGCCTTGCCCACAGCCGCTTTTGTCGTGCTGCACATTATCCAGAGTGGCTTCAGCTGCCACACACAGGTTTTACTTCTGCTTGTTTGTTGACTTTAAAAATTGTACAAAGGTAACAGGATGGCCCAAAGGAACTCCAACCAGCAAGGCATAAGCTGAAACAATGCAAGAAGGAAAAAGGAGTCTGAATATGGCACCACTGTGATTCAAACAAAAATCATAAATTATACTGAGAGCTTACATTATATAATTGCTGTCTCTTTGAACAGAAGTCAGTCAGCTGAGTGCACTCATATGTACATATAGGAAGCAGCAGGGGAAAAGGATTACAGTCAGTCAAATTTGTGCACACCCCATCAGATGGGTTAGTGCCAGAGCTCGTTCTCTGCCAGTCTGCCTCCTCCTGCTCCACCCTAACTGATCCCAAGTGCATTTTCCTGCCCTCACTGGGGTGACCAGCATGCTTCTCTTCTCTCCAACGTCCAACATCCCTCAGTACACAACTTACCTTGGAAAATGCTCAGACCTGAATTTAAAAAGGCAAAATAAAGACAAAAAACCCCTCTCTGTTAGATGAAGTCAACCTTCTCAAATATACATGTGGTAATACCAGGAAGAATAAAGAAATATTTGCTTTTCCTAAGTACCATGCTTTCAAGTGGATTTCACTCTAAGCATATGAATTTAAATTATTTTTGCAATAAAGGGCCAGTAGTACTGGATAACATTATGCTATCCAAAATATATGATAGGCCCAACCATTCTTCAAGACTTGTTTCAATAAAATGGTCCAGTGCAGAATACCCTAACAGCAAGGTGCCTGGAGGGTCAATGAGCCCATGACACTGCAGGCTATTGACGTAGGAAATAACTTAAGTTGGAAGGGACCTCTGGTGATCTTCTGGTCCAGCCCCTCACTCAAAGCATGACCAAGTTAGACTAAATTGCTCAAGCATGGAGGTTGCACAACCTCCTCAAGTGCCTTGACCCCCCCTCATTATGTGACATTTCTACTTAACACTGAATCAGAGTTTTGTCTGCTATAACTTGTGAGCACCAACTTTCAGCTTCTTGCTGTTCACCTCCAAAAAAAGTCCAGCTCCTTCTCGTCGCTACAATTTCTTTCCAACTGCATTCTGTTCCAACATCTGATGACTAGTGGGCAACAATCTCATTGAAGATGCACTCTAAGATTTTCTGCCAAAGCAGGCACTAAAATTTCAGTAAGATTTTCTAATTCCTGGTTTCCTCAAGCCTTTTTGTATGCTCACCATAGAACTGAGTGTCAGCCTAAGCCACAGTGATAGAAAGGTTTGATCTCAGTGGCAAAAGTCCTGTTTGCCTTGCATTAAAGCTTGCCTAGAAGGAGAGCTTAGTAGTAGGGGAAAAAACCAGAGCTACTACAGGTGATGCATTCGATATTGGCCAGTTTGATTAAAATAACAAAAACATATAACCCATCTTTATGAAGTATCACATATGGAATCAACTGAAGAAAGAGAAGCTCTTTAGTTCCTTCCAAAAAGTGTAATTTTCTTGAATAAGGTGCAGATGCACAGCATGTCAAGTAACAGTCCCTAACAAAGTCCCCAGGAGACTCGATAGGCCCACATCACTACTTGATGTCATAAGATGAAAGGATGTCTAAACTACACATATCTCAACTGGACAATAAACACACACTGACCAGTGGTCAAAAAATAGAATAAACACATTCAAATAAAAATAATTTTATATTTGCAGGATACGGGGCAAATTATATTGGCATGCAGTATATAAAGATCAAATTCTTAGGAATTAATTCGAAAAAATAAACTACAAGCAAAAAAAAACCAAAAACAACATAATTTCTGAGTCCACCAAACTAGTTACCAGAATATCCTATTAAGTAAAGGATTATTATCACACCAATGTTTAAAATGAATAAATAATTATCAGCTTACTTCTTTCTTACCATTGTAGGTTATCCTTGGTTTTGTCAAACACATCACAAGATGTAAATCCATTTCGTCAGAAGATACAAATTTTGAACATACAGGGCACTTGAATCCTATGGAAAAAATAATAATAAGTAAGTGTGAGCATATTCAACCATGTAGCAAATACATATATTCAAGCCAAAAAGCTATTCTGCACACATAAAAAGAAAGAAGAAAGAAATCCTGGATGCTTTTCAGTTTTGACCTGACATTTCTTAGATAAATACAATTCCATTTCAAAGGAAAAGATCTCAAAATGGACCATTGTTTCTGGAAACCATTCCATTGACAATTGCAAACATTGTCAGCACCTCTGGAACACAAACTTTCTCAACAACTTAAGAACAGTTCAGGACAGGAGCAAGAGGATCATATGATTCTACGAAAACAGAAATTACAACTGTAATTTGGACATAGCCATTAAAATTTGAACTTGGGCAGGAATCCTGAATTAACATGTTCATTTTTACCAGGAATTGCACTGAAACTTCAACCAATGATTTTGGTTTTACATCTTGTCATACAAGCTGCAGCATCTTTTACCAGTCTGGGGCACTGGGAAAATATTAACTCAGGGGTGTTGCCTCACCTACTGAATCACTAATACTTCCTGTAGCACTGAATTTGTTTGACTGCTCTCATCCTAGCCAAGCATGACCTTGTTTAGCTTTTGAGGTCACTGCCTCAGGCAACATGGGTAAAAGAATAATTAAGACAGTCTGGATTGTGATGCAACTGCATAACAGTCTATGACAAAAGTGCTTAATACCTTAATTTATGTCACTGCCAAAGACAGCAGCCTTCCAGTTAAAGGACAAGATCAGCTGGACAACTTTTACAGTCCACAGAAGAGCCTGATTGATTTTGATCTGCTGAATAATTAACACACAAGTGAGAGACAAAAAAACCACCAATAGGGATCTTGATGCATAATAGCTGTTAAGGAGTACACCTACAGGTAGATTGTCCAATAGGACAACATTCAGCAAAAATATCTAATCTATATCCACACTCAGCACAAAGGCACAACTTCTTCTCTGATGCTGTGAAAAGTAATGATGCAGGCCTTTTAAAAAGGTCACTGCACCTTCCACCAGCATGCCCATCTGGGCCTGCTCCCACATGTTTTAGTTTGTTACCTCTTGCTTTTGTACTTCTAACCTTGGGAGTCCACAATAAACCGAGTCAGTCAAGGATGACAAGCAACTTGATGCTGCACTTTCAAATAACTGATGCCTGAGAATTTTCACCTTTACTGTTAATTATTATCCAGATCTAGATCAAGCAACTAACCTGAAGCATTAGCACTTGATACAAGTACTGCACTTCCTTTATCAAGAAAGTGATTTATTTCTTACGGGCAGCTCATAGGAAGTAAGTCAAAGAGGACAGCTAGTAACAACCATAAGGAACTCAGGGCAGCAGCTGAACATGTGCTAGAAACCACTTCCTGAGATGAAGTACAGTTCTGCTTCTTCCAATTTTAGTCATATCTATTTCTTCTTTGTGTCAATCTTACACTTCAGTTTAAATATTGCTCTTCTCTCCTTAATTTTATTCCTCCTCTCCCAATCTCCATTTTTACAAACGACTGATCAATAAGCATAGCACAGCCAAACATGTTTTTTGGAAAAAAATACTGGAAAGCATTAATTTACTTGATGAAAACTTTATCAGTGACCTTTCAGCCACTGTGTAGCCTCCCTCACGCAGGCTACACCTCAACACAACTAAAATCAAAATTAGTACCTCAGTCCTTCAAACACCCAAACCCACCCATTACTGTTCAGTTACGGTTTCTTCAAAAACTGACCCAGGGTAAATTATCTTTCAATCTTTTATCACCCCTTTGCTGCTGATTACTAGGTTTTGACTAGACTTCAGACCCATGCATTATTCTCATTTGTATGCTTCTATAAGACATAATTGACAACACAGTTTGATGTGAAAAAGCCTCTAACTTCCTTATATGCTTCAGATCGAGTCCTGCTGTGACAGAGGGGGGTGTTTGCATTACACACAGCAAGTTAACTTTTGTGTTCATGGCTAGTTGAGCACTGAGACAGTCATTAACAAGTTCCCTCTGCTTTCTGGACAGAACTCTTCTAGCTTATTCCCTAGAGCCATAAGCACACGTTAATTGGGAGTGACAGGGGGCATGGACAATCACCAACAGGTCCTCAGAACCACTGTTAAAGTTAACAGAAGATATGTATCCCAGGAATTCTTGGAGGAAATATTTTAATAAAAAAAAAAAAAAAAAAAAACAAAACTGGGGAGAGCTTGAGTGAATAGTAATGATAATTTAATAATAATACTGTTTTTACTTAAAACCATGCTTGAAGATAGACAGCTGTGAAAAATCTTTCAGGTTTAACCACCTAGAGTATTCAAATGACTATGCTTTTACTACCATGCACTTGCCCTTAAACCTAGTAAATATTCTGTGTTCCAGCAATATAGTAAGTATTTTAACAATACATTTCGTTGTGGCTTGTCCTGTGTTGGGGGGATGTGAAGGTAATGGTTAAACAACTACAAACATCCTCCTGACACAACAAGTCTGGGATACCTGACTGCTGTAGCTCTACTCTGTGTGCAGAACTGAAGAACCCAAAGAACAGAGGCCATCACACTTAAAGCTTTAAGGAACAACTTAGCTGGCAGAAGTAAAACGTGTATTTGTGGAAAATATGTTTTTCCAGTGACCACAATCAGCTGTATGGCAGAGACTAGCATAATAGCAGGAAAAGAGCCTTGGGCTCACAACACTTGCTGAAGCATTCTTTAAACACAAGTGAAATGCGATTTCTCATTCCTCCATAATGTTCCGCTGCAATCCAGCTCCTGGATTTAGCCATCTTCCCCAGCAGATGCACAGTGTAAGTAAGTGTCTTGTGTGAAGGAAATTACCATTTCCAACTCCTTTCAGTAAACCCAAAGGGCAATTATTTTGAGTATAGACTAAATATTTACTTTATTCTAACTGTATTCAAAAAATGTAAATAAGTGAACAATCTACACTGTCCACAAGCCAGTTGAAGGTCTCTAAAAAAGCTCATATTTTCCTACCTTTCCTCAAATCAGAAGGCAATAGTTTCATGACCCAGTTTACAATTAAGTACTGGGTAAGAACAAAGACTCTATTGTACCCCTGCCCAGCAGGCTAACAACATTTATAGCCCATGTTTGTTTTTACCATCTTCTCAAACAATTCCAATGATTAAAAAAAAGTTTCACATGACTTTAACAATCAGCAATGGGTCAAAAATAACTTGCTCTCTACACGACTTTTTCTACTGAGTTTTGTAGATAATTCACAGACACTTGGACAAAAAAGAGGAAGCAGATATCAGATGAGGTAGCATCATGTGAAGTGTCTTCCAAAAACCTATCAAACTCAATCAACCACTTTCTCACTCTCTTTACAACGGGAGCACAACAGATAATGTACAGTTCTAGGTAAAAATCTAGGTCTTAGGAAGGTGATGATTTCACAGCATCCCTTATTTATGTCCCAGATAACACCTATCACCTTTGCATTAGCATGGTCACTGTCAGCACATCACTGCAAAGTTGTCCTTCCTTCTCCCATAGTAGAGAACTCAGCCAGTGACACCCTAAATCAGCTGAAGGACCACCTCTCACCCCATTCCCAATGTACAGAAGTACAGCACTGAATAACTGAGCACCAAAACTGACCAAGCACACACCTCTAGCTGATTTTTATAACTGCATCCTTAGGAGGGCAGAGAGCCAAGTTCTTACAAGCTCCCACCATCTAGTTTCACAACCCTGACTACAATAGTGAAAGTAACACATTACTTAAAACACAACAAAAAAATACTTACAATTACAAGAAACAGTGACAGAACAGAAAGTTGTGGTACAGCTACTAGAAAATTCCAAGATGACACAGAAAATCTGAAATAACTAAACCTGCTTAAGTATCAGGACTTATATCAGAGGTAAATTCTGTCTCCCATTCTCTCTTGAATCTATCATTTTCTTCAAGCTCTGCCATCTTTTGCAAATGAACCTCCACTTAGCCAAGAAATCCCACCTTCTCTCACATCCATTTCCAAACTCACATTTTTCATCTCTGGCAGACTTGGGAACTACCCATAAGGACAGGTTGATGGGTAGCCACTCATTCTATCAGCACCCATTTCAACCTCTTAGTGATACCTTACTGTGTTTGCCTTGCTTTGCAAACATCAGACTGCTTAACTTGCACTTCAGTGCACAGCAGAGCAAACATAAAACATCCAGTGAAAAACAAATTCCTGGACTGTTAAGATTTTTACAAAATCCTGCCGGCACTTATTCTGGAATATCTCCTTTGTGATGCAAACAAACAAACAAATAAATAAATAAAAACAAAACCAAACCAAACCAAAACCAAACCAAACCAAACCAACAACAACAACAAAAAACACAACAAAAAACTGCTAAGAGCTTCCAGACAACACAGAGCGTCACAGAACTGCACATAAAGAAACACAACAAGTTTACAATTAAGTACTGGGTAGTTACAATTAAGTACTTCTTGCTACAGAATTGTAGCAAGAAGTAAGCACAACTAAAACCTGCACCAACACAAAAGATTGAATCAGCCTGATCACAGTAACTTTTCAGCAGAAAACATCAACTGGAACACTGCCAAAGCTAAACCAAAAGTAGAGCGGGAGCAGCTGCTCTTTTAAAGCGTGCAGCAAATTACTATTTTAAAATCTTTGTATCCTTATGTTTTCAAATAAGATGGATAAATCCACCTTGTTTTGCATTTAAAGAAGTCATAAGAGAAATCCTTGCATCCACACACTTTTTCTAAGGTGTATTTGAGAATAAGATGCCTGACAAATGTTACTTCCATATTCACACATGTCCTGTGGTACTTAGAAAAAGAAATACAGACAATCTGGAATCACAGCATCTAGTAAATCTGATGGTATGAGGGTGGTATGCAAAATGACTATCACACAAAGAAAGCCTGCATAATGATGCTAAAAAGGAAACAATACAACACAAAAAAAGAGCTGGTTACTTCTTATGCGTTCAGTAGACATGGAAAACAGTAACTCTGCTCAGTATGAAACACCAGTAGACACTGGGAAGTGTGCATCCTTTATATTTTTCCCCAGTTTGAAAAACACCAGGTTACTTGAATCTTTCCTCACAGGCCCTGGTGCCTAAACCTTTTATTGCTCTCCTTGTCCTCTGGCCTCTCTCCAATCTTACCATGGTACATTGCCAAGAACTGGGCAGAGCTTTCAGGCTGAGACTTCACAAGTCCAAAGCAGAAATTAATATTACCTATTACATTGTTCCATTACACTAGGTGTTAGCATATATAGACCTATCTATACAGAGCAATATCTCTTGTGTGTATATAGGTGTGTATATAGGTAGGTTCATTTCAAACAAACCAACAGGTGATTGGCTCATTCCTCTCATGTCTCACAACAACCCCTAAATCTTCAGCAGAACTGTTGCTAGCCAAGTCCACTTTTAGTGCTATATTTCTGCTCACATTTATTAACTCTTATCTGTCTCTTTTTTAATCCATTATCATCACTCTGTACTTGTTAAAAAAACTATGAATGTAAATTTTGCCCTCTATAGTTCTAGTAAGTTTAGCATTTTATTTAGTTTCTTCAAGTGCCCAGCCTTCAAAAAAGAAGTTGACTGAAAACAGACCCAAAGCAGACCACTGTGATAATTGATTTGCTTTCCTAAAGCAGCTGTAGGACTTTTTTCCTCCAACTACTTCAGCATCCACCTACTTTTTCACCTAGACCAAATTCTCTAAGTTGGCATATAAGAATATACATCAAAATAGCATAGATATTTTAAAGTCAAAGCATAATGCCTCTGTTTCTTCCACTTCTTCCTTTTCTGTTCAACTCTGTAGAAGAGTATGAAGTGAAATTTTAGGAACAGCAGAAAAATAAATGGAAATAATTCAGCTTCTTGGTGAAGGAACAATTCTATTGAAGATAAAATTGTACTACTCCCTTCCTCTGTAAACTAATTCATAAAGCTTGAAGTTTAAAAATAAAAATAAGTTGTCCAGTAAAGACCACATGGTTTATCAGAGCTATATGGTCACAGAATTCTCTCTTCTCCTCAGACAGCTGAAATGGAAAAATAGAATGAGTAATTCTAGAAGCTCAAACCCACGAAGCTTTGTACATGAAAGCCTATTGCTTTAACATAGCTAACATCTTGCCTGGCAAGTTTACCCCAACCATCAAAGAGAATATGAAAATTATTTCACACTAAATTCAAGAACAAAGAACTAACATTTTAAAAAGTCTTTAAATTAGAAAGCAAAAGACAAAAGGGGTTTACCCACTCCCAGGGAACCTTCTACAGGAAAATTTCTAGGTGCTGTAGCTGGCAATACAAATGGCTACTCAGAGAAAGTTTGCCATTTTATGGACATCAGTGTTTTGTTAAGGAAGGAAGTGTCTCAGTAAAAAATCACATCTAGTTCTCTACCTTTCATCCTTCTTTATGCTGACAATTGTCTAAGCCAGGACAACACAGCACCACCTGGAAAGACATCTGGAGATGAAAAGAAATAAAGAAATGCTCCCCTCACTTTGGGAGGGAATATGACATCAAACAGAAATAAGGAACACAATACAAACATTCTAAGCTTTGTCTTTTTTAGAAAACTGAGTCTCAGTAAGAACAAATAAGCACTTACTGATTTCAGGTTCATAATCTAGTGGGGTTTTCTTCCCCACTTTTGTGCCATAACACTTTCTGTTGAACTAAACAAACCTGTGAATTCCTTGAGGGAAACAAGGGATTTTCTCTTGTACTTTCTGATTTGAATGTCCCACAGAACTCAGTGGAAAAGGGGGATACATAAAGTGAGGGATGAAAACATTTTTAGTTATCTGAACTATTTTAGTTAAGAGTCCACAGAATAATTAAAAAGATACGTTTGGATAATACTTCATCTCCTAAGCAAAAAGCTATGAAAGACAGAATTTTATCACATAACTTCTTCAGCTCCCTCCCATTTTGGTAAGTGGGAAAGTTAGATCTTCAGTAGCAATCACTGGAAAATAATGCAGTACAGAATGAAGAAGAGAAATTGAACAAGACATTTTCTGACACATAAACAAAGCCTTTATCAACTACACAACTTCAGGTACCTAATATCAATGTAAAAGTATCATGTGATGTTGATTATAATTGACAGCTTCACAGTTTTGGAAACTGAATGAACACAACCATTAAAAGAGAGAAAAAAAGACCAATTTGAATACATCTTGCAAACTAGAAGATGAAATTACGGGCAGGAAAGACCTGTGGAAAGATTGATATTAACTTCAAATCGAAAAATAAGAACAGTTGTTATTAGAGGAATTGCCTTTTAAGAGTGACGTTTCAGATCGATGCAAACACCCAACAAAGGGAGAAGGAAAGACCTTTTTAGCTCCATTTGTTTTGCAGATCAGTGTTCTCCTCCCATCCCATCATCCAGAGGGATCTGTAGTCAAGCTACATGAGAGGCTGCTTGAGTCTCTGTCATACAAAGTCCTAGAGTACCTGCACTTTCAAACTAACAAGCACATAAACAAGAACACTTCTTCAAGTGACTTGCAAGCCATTAATTCACTCTTTAACTTGCTACTTCAGTACCTGCATTTCAGACACGTCACACCCTACCCATCACAGATCCATAGCACAAGGCTCTCAATGGATCTGAAGTAGCTGAAGACTGACAAGTGAGAATATAAACTTTGGTTGGGAGCAAGCCTCAGTTTTCATATAAAAATGGCTCTAAACCCAGAAGATTTTAGCTTTTGGTATAAAATGCTTAAGAAGCACATTTTCAACTAGCAACCAAAAACTCCACTTAACAATGAGACTTTGCCCAGAAGAATATCTTTCACTTCCATTGTATTTTCCCAAGGGAGGGGGACAGGGCAGAGAACCCAAGGAAACACAGCTCTTTTTCACGTAGGTGTGATGACTCCCTTCCAAAATCTGACTCAAGGACAAGAAAAGAAAGACACTTTTCTTCTCTCTCATGTCTCTCCATCATCAGATCTTTGACAAGCAGAGACAAGAGCAAGGTTGCTCCCCCTTTAGCCTCAGGAGCAGGGTAACTCAAGGAGTATGGGAAGAAACTAACCCTACCACCATTTCAGAGGCTTCTGTAAACAAGTGGGGCCAATTGCCACTCGGGTGAAACCTCATGGGGCTGAGTTGTTGTCTGAATATGAAGTTCAGCCAGGGTGGACACGTTTTTGAGCCCATATGACTACCTTCTTTGGAAAGTAAGCAGCCAGAAAGCACCGCCAATAGTTCAGGGCACAAACGTATTTTATTTACATTTGGTAGGCAAGATCAACCTGTCTAACTAGCTCAGGTATGATGACAACTCAATGCAGGCCAGCTTGGAAGTCTGAAAACTTTTACACAAATGAAATGCCTGAAAACTCTTACTTCAGAGATACCCCATATTCCCATTGCTTTTTTCTTCTTAACTCAACTACCATGGTTCAAAGAGGAAGAATTTTGTCTCATTCCCAGTCTCTCTTGAACCAATACATTTGGTTTTTTAGTTTCTTCTTATATTTTCCTATTCCCTCAATTTTCTCTTATTGCCTGGAGCAACATTTTTCTCAAACACCTGAAAAAGGTCTTTTCAGTCATCATTTTCCAATACAAGTGGAGGAAGACAGACAGGACAATTGCATTCTGTTGTCAGAAGAAGGCACTTCTTGAGCAATTGAGTAATTTGGCAAGACAACTACAAATTTTTAAGTGCAAGGAACCAGTTTGTCTACACTCCCCTGCCCTACTTCACACTGTCAATGAAGTCACTACTTTCAAAAACATACCAGGGTTAAAGAAAATTTTCCATTAGAAATCACATCATTAAAAAGAGAGTGTAGAAAGAGCTGCTTCAAGATCAGAAGAATCAAGTCCTACTTTTTCAAAGTGCACAGGCACAAATATCTTGAAAACTTGTACTGTACAGTGCAACAAATCTGATCAAAATTACAGGAAGCACAATAACAAGAGAGGAGAGGGTGGCTTTACCATGCTGAGAATGTATTTAATGATAGCTAAAAGGGAAGAGGTATGATGTGAAAATGGCTGAATAATGGTTGACAAGGATGACTAAACTGAACACGTGAAAACAGAGCATCTTGTTGGACGCAGAGAAGTCTTCTGAGCAAAGTGGCCAAAATGCATACGAGGTCTTATGAAAAAAAGAAATGGGAGAGACAAAGTAAACACTGCACTTGAAACGCAGCAGACAGGAACAAAGGAGCAAGCCCCAGGAGAAGGCAGCATCTTAGAAGACAGCACAGATAATGATGCTGCTTGAAAGCATGCAGAAGACAAAGTCTCTTGAAAAATCTGAGAACTATTACTCTACTACACAAACAAGGCAATAATGGAGACCTGAGAAAGCACAGCATTTACAGACAATTAGTCTGTTGTCTACAAAGTTTTTACCAAAGTAAGTGAGGGTAAAAAAAAAAAGAGGTCCTCACTAAGGCAAAACTTTGTAAAGTCTGATTTAGTAGAAATACTTACCAATAACCTACTTGCTCCTGCAGAATTAGAGGTAGCAGTGACCAAAAAAAAAAAAAAAAAAAAAAAGGGGAAAACCAATCAATGACAAAAAAGCCAGAGTACAAAATAAAAAGATTACATCTGGGAAGAATATATGTAAGTAAAATGTTAAATTATTATGTCAGATGTTCTCAGGAATTTATATATTCATTCTAAAGAGAAAAATGATTCATTTTTTGACAGCAACATTAAATTATAAACCAAAAGTATTTAGTATTACATTTATTACTCAGTATAACAAGAAAATTTTACCTATTACAGTTGCAAGAAAGTCAAGAACAAAGGTTTCAAAGCATACTTTTCTTGTGCTTTTCATCTATTTTTTCATCACACATACAATAATTTTTATTACTTAAGCACAACAGCAGATTTCCTGTATTATTATTATACTCTGTATTTTTCCCCTTTATCTCTCCAAAATAGCAGTACTCCATAGATGACATAATTTATCAATTCAGCAGGGAAATATCTAACCAATGCACTCATTTACTTTCCATCACCTGAAACTGGTGAGAGTTGAGTAAGTAAGGCTGGTTGGTTGATTATTTGAATTTGTTGTGGGGAGGTTGTCCAGGGGTTTTGGGGATGGCTTTTTGAGGGTTTTTTTTTTTGTTTGGCTTGATTTTCTTCCAAAGTAGGAGTATGACTTATGAATAAGAACAGAACTTATTAGAAGTAAGTCTGGCTTAAAAATGCCATTCATTGTCAGAACAAAGGAATTTTCTTTAAGGATTAACTTTTTATTTAAAAGTACTGACATTCTCTGCTTATCACAAAGCACACTTTTGTTATTAAATGGAACATTCAGCAAAGAGAAGTTCACTGTCCATTGACCCATCTATTCTTCCAGCTTGGAGAATGTTTACCTTAATGTATGGACCATTGGCTAGCTAGGGTGTTGGACTGTAAGAACCCAGACATTAAGATAATTAAAGAGAATATTACAAAATATAGAGATGTCCAAGGATTGGTTATAAAACATGTTAACTTCAAAAGTGTAGATTGGAATGAGACCATTAAATTCCTCAGTATTAACATAATATAAGTGTTTAACATGAGTAACACACAAATTTTGGGAAAATGTGTTTTGGGAAAATGTGTTGCTGAAGTTTCAACACCCATCTATGTAGTGCAACCACTAGTTTTGCAAAAGCTCCTATGTCTAAGAACCTTTTAAGAGCACTTGGAAATGTACCATTGTGAAGAAAGCATCCAAAATGCCTAATAAGAGGAACAGTAAAGAAGATGCATAAGATATAACCCCCAACTACTGTCAGTAAAAAGTGAAAAAAGCCATTGAGTTACATGCTTTAAACTTATCAGTGAGAGATTTGTCTATATTTAGACTTTCACCTCTATTAAAAGAGTACGCAGCACCCATAACATATTCTGCAAAACCTTTAAGAACATCCATAAATCCCAAACCAACCAAACTTCCAAGTGATATGTTACACCACTGCTACCACAGCAACTAAGGCAGGAACGTAAGTGTTGCTTTTTCACAGCCAAGAGGTCACCATTTGAACAAAATATTCTTATTTTCTGTATCACCCATTTTAAATATCCCTTGTAAGGAATGCTATTTCCTATATTTTTTTGCTGTTTACAACTGCTGCATTGGTCTATCAGTCAAACTGTTGAGAAATTTGATTAGTTACTCATTTTAAACATCTGTGTGTAGAAAAGAAACATCTTGTTTACATTATCCAGATCATGCTAATAAGATGCACATATGCATGCATACACACAGAGCACAGACTCTAAATAAATTTTAGCAGGGATCTGCAGTTGGAAAAAAAATAGATTGAATGACAGCTTGACTTTCCAGCATTTTGAAAAAACAACACAGTATCTCAAATGTTTTCCTTATCTAATTACACTTTTCATGTATGCTTTCATGGCTCTACTCATCCATAAGGCTACTGTAGGTGAGAGAACTTACACCTAACTTAAGAGGTATTGTTTTTTCTTCACTGTTCATAAAAAATCATGACCTGTCCTTTGATATACGTAAGAATTCCCATAAAAAAAAAAAGAGACACTGTCTTGAGTTTGAAAACTGAGATAGCATGAAACTGAAACATGCTAATGAATTATACTTTAACAAGAAAGGTTGTTTTGGATTTTTTTTTTAACAAGCCACTAAGGAGCAATCGTAGTTAGTAATCCTGTTTCAGGAGTCTCCTTATTAGATCAGAATCACAACATGCCAAGTGGTAGAAATATGTTTGTTCACATATATGTGTTGGTGCCTCCTCCAGAGAGCTTGCATCCCAAAATAGACAAGAACAAGCAATGGTTACAGTGGGAGCAATGTCTCCATTTTATACTTGAGAAAGGCAGTAAGAAACTAGTCCCACCTTACACAGAATGTCAAACAAGTCTCCTAAGTCTCTGGCTGTCACCTTACATAAAAATGCCTATTTGCCCACAATGACATTGAGACAAGGGTCACAGAAAAAGAAATCAGGGATACAAATTTGCTCAGCCTTTCCATGCAGCACTGCCTTCTTAACCAACACCTTACCCAAAGAGTTAGCACGGCTCTACCACAGGTCCCTAAATCCAGTGACTGCACAGTTTAAACATAAATAATAAAATGCCCATTGAAAAAAAAAATCATGTTTTGAAAGAATTAAAAAGCTCTTTAGAACAGTTCTTGATGGCAGCATAAAAATGCCAGAGTCTCAGCCTGCTCTCCTCCCAGCTTATTTACATGCCCATCCTTTCACCTTCCTTCTCTGCTGTATTAGCCAATTTGGAGACTGACAAGATCAAAATGGCAGCTAGAGAGCAAAGACCAATAAGGTGCATCCAAATAAATCCTTCCATGACATAGAAAACTCCAAACAAACAGTTAAAAAAAGCCCATGCTAAAAAACTGCAGACTTGCAGAACAAGAGAAGCCAATGAAAGATGTGCCCTAAATGTGTACTATATACTTTACCAGCAAACAACTTACTTATGGAAAAACACCTTCCATGATACATATTAAATAACCAAACCTGGGATTTAATTCTCTTCAGAGAGGCACTCATAAATAATTTTTAATGCCCCTCACACATTAGACATCTAAAGCCCTGAGGAAGACCACTTCGGACAACTACTACTACTACCCCAATGTCAAAATAATTAGATTAATAATTAGATTTGTATCTGTTTTCCCATAGTAGCCTTTCATTCTAGGTTGAAATTCATAACTTTCCAAAATAGTCTGGGAAGGAAACAATAGTTCTCAAAAGGCACTTTTACTTAAGCAAACCATTGCCCAAGCAAGAAAGATTTCACCCTGCTGAGAGTTCAGGCACTGAATTGTCACACTGTTAATTCTAACACTTAACATAATTTATAGGCACTTTTCTTTTTCAAATTAAATCTTCTCCTTTATCTAAGAGGAGCATTAGTACCTCAAAAATACTTCTGTTTCAGTAGACAGGAGATGTACTTTCAATGCCTTATGAAATAAAAATCTCTGTGGATAGTCTTGAAGTATAAATCTCTCCCACTTAAACTGTTACCAGTTTTCTAAAAAGCTTTCTTATTCTGGATTTTAGGAGAGGTCAAAGGAGCTGTTTGCCACATGCACACAAGTTTAAATCCACTCCTCTTGTTGTGGAAGAAGCCCTCAGAAGGTAAGTCAGTCTACTGCACACAGGTGAGTGTAAGAGCAGCTGTGATAAACTTCACAGTACAGCCACACACAGACTAGTGAGGTTAAGCCAGATGTAAGTCATGAGCCCTGGTGAAAAGACAGACTTGATTCAGTTCTTCCATAGCAAATTCTATCTGTATTTCTTACTTCTGAGAAGTAAGTCACAAAGCTCCTAAGGGAAGCCTGGCATTCCTGCCAGTCACCACAAAAGCAAACTCTTCTCTCTAGAGGAGGTGTTGCCATACCTGTCCTTTAGAGCAGTTGTATATATCAAATCAGGGATCAGTGAACCAAGGGATATGCCAGTAAGAGAAACCTCTTTTTATTGGGTTTTCCCCTTGAAATAAAGCAATACTCAATACAATTCCTGGCTTTGAGCAATGCCAATGCCATTCAAACCACTAAAGTTATGTCTCTTGTTTCCAGAACTGTGCAGACATTGTACCATTTATTCTATTAATCTTGTAACCTACAACAGCAGTTTCTGGTCTGGAAGATCTCTCTGCAGGGCAGTGGGCACGCTACAGAAAACTAACATTCTCTCTAATCCTTCAGGGAGTTCCTCCAGCTCCAGGTTGCAAAATGACTGAATGCTGAAGTTGTTCTGTGAACAGAAGACTTCAGCCTGGTACACTCTCTGTCAAGTACTTTGCCCAGAACACGGTAGGATGGACTGAAATTCTGCTCCTGGTGTAAAACTGGTGCTTAGCTAAAACTACATCACAACTGCCCAGAAGCTCTCCTCAGAGGAAAAAAATAGATGCAGTTTGGAAGGAAGGGTTATGTCATATATATGGGAAGAGAATTCTTTTATACATGAGAATACATTTCTGAGTAGAATTCAGAAACAAGAAAATTCTCCTTCTTCACTATTTTGTAAATAGGACAATTTTTATTGACATCGGAGATATTCAAAACAACATTGCAAATCAAACTCTTCATGAAAGAAGAACATTCACAGCACTTAACATCTACACAATAACTTCCAGAAGAAAAATAAAACCTCATTTACCAGGTGACTACCTGCAATAAAATCCATATGGGTTGCACTAAATCTTGAGACAGACTGATCTTGTTGCACTGTCACCTAGTTACTCCAGAGCCATACAGTGACAGCTTCAAGGGGAAACAGCCTCAGAAAAACAAAATCAAATGTGTGTCAATCCACCATATTACTAACCTACAACATGGGTGGGATTATAACTCCTACAGTACCTATAGGTACTTTAGTTGTGCTTTGTCTGGCCTGGTTTGTCACAAACTTGAGTGCAGTGCTATCCACAAAACAATACAGCGAGCCTTCTGGAATCAATTCCAAATATTAAAAGAATAATACAGTATTCTAATCTATTAGTATTCTGGCAAGAACATGTGTACACAAATCAGAGTCTTTAAAATCAATTTAGACAGAAATTCTGATCTCAAATGTATTAATATGGACAGTTACAAAGCTGCCTTGTTTTTCATAGACAAATGGCTCATACACAAGCAATTTACAAAAGATACAGGAACATCTTCTAAAGTGCTACTTATGACAACATGTATTATCAAGGAACTGTCCCTCAGGGACAGTTTTACAGAAAAGAAACTGAAAATTAAGCAAGGAAAAAAAAAACCAAACATATAAAACTACTAGCTTAAAGTAGGTTTTAAATTTATTTAATGTAAATGTAGATGGTAGGTTCCACCCCCAAACAAGCAAATACAAATAGCATTTTGTTTACTGTCCAATCTCTGTATATTTCTATAACTATTCAGGGAAAAAAACCTCTTCTTATACCAAACCTAAGAAACCAGAATACCAAGGAAATAACTCCTAGAATGTGACTTCAATAAAAATCTTTGCTTCTAAATAAAATCATGTTATATATCGTCTCCCAAATGAAGCAGGATTAAGGGGAGGGAAAAAAATAATACTGAAAGGTAGAATGCAGCCCTGGAAATCACCCAACAACTTGCCACAGTTCCCAGATATATGGCAGGGGTTCAACCTAAACAAAGCAAAGTTACCCACAACTTAGAGACAGATGATTTGCAAATACAGCTTTTCCAGGGCAGTATGAAAGCTCTAATATTAATTTTGTTTGATGATGGGCTTCCATTTTTCATTTAGAAAATACACTCCAACAACTGAAATAGCAAAACCAGTTAATTTTCTTTTCTTTGTTATTCACCTTATTTCTTCCAGAAGAGAGGGAGTGCATAAAATGCACATGAGTTCCTTTTTTATTTGTTCAGCAGCAAACTGAATAAAGCTACCAATGTTCTTCCAGAACTTCATGTAATGATATAGTAGTATGCCCAAAAGGTCTTTAGCATAAAAAAGAATTCATATTTACTTAGGATTCCCACCCCTAAGGCAAATCCTGCAAGACTTTGCTAAAAAGATGATAGTAAGTAGGGAAATAAGCACATATTGTCTTAAATAAACTGCACTTAATAATATTAAAAAAATATTCAAACCACATAGCTCTCTGCAGCAGGGTCATAAAAGAAAGGAAAAAGCTCACTAAAGTGTTTACAAAACTTGTTTTCACACAGGAATCGAAGTATTACCATGTTTTCCATCTTGACTTTGAAAGCCATTAAGTGAAATTAATTATTCACATTTTGTTCCTTTTCCTCCAAACACAAGATAGATCTTGTCTCGTTACCTCAGTATTACTGGATGCAAAGCTATCCCTTCTCAAAAGTAAATATTTCAGAATACAACCTTGTAGATGTACCCTCTTGTCAAGAAAAACTAGTGTTATTTCTAAAGGTTAATCTTTTAGAGAGCCTCCTGCTGCTCAAGGCATCTTCCTAATACTAACTCAAAATGTATCAGTGGTTCCTCCAGTTTTTTAAACATTTAAGGTAAAATACTTTATTCCACTCTTTTTCAAAACAGTGGTGCCACAGAGGGTAAAACAGACAGTGAGAAGAGCAAGGATCTGCAGAATTTGCTTTTTCTTTTCTACTTCCACTTACTGTATGCGGGGAAGTCCAGTTGAAACCACAAGCCTAACAAAACTTTCATCAGAAAATGAGAACTAGCTCCAGAAAGTCCTTAAACCACGTGAAAAACAAACAACAGAGATGAAACTAAGAACAAGGAAGCTGGTGGTTTAGCCATGTTTTGGAAAGCCATGACAAAAACCTATTTTCTAAGATAAAAGTGAACAAGTAAATAAACTTCTGATTAAAAATAAATAAATAAATAAGTGCAGGCTTGTGAGTCAAACTTGGAAAGAACAACAAAGGTACACATGCAGGGAAGTGTACCTGATCTACCTTCAAGGCTGTCAAAGCTGCTTTCTCCACCACCACAGGGCACTGGGGCAAGTGAGAGCCCATGAGGAACTCTGGGTCTTTGGGAGCGGAGGGCTCTGGGGCCGAGCGGCAGGCGCACCCCGGCGATGCTGTGATGCTGTGATGCCGTGGCCCAGCTGGGGCTGCGGCAGCCCCGGCCCAGCCGCCCGCGGGGAGCGCCCGCCGGGAGCCGGCTCCGCCTGAGCTGTCCAGGCCGCGGGTGCTGAACAGCTTCTGCCCGGGGACCGACGGACTCGCCCGGGGCGCTGCTTTCTCCTCTCCCTTGGCTTCCACAGAGCGGGTATTAACCCCAAACAATCTATCCTTGATTACCAGTCTTTTGCTCATCCCGTTTTTCGGTGCAGTTAGCCAAATACCACAAGAATGACACAAACATGTTAATGTGAGGTCTGACTTCTGCAGCCAGGACAGGATCAAGCCCTCTAGGTTTTTACTCGCAGCCTTAGGCCAAGATTCATGGCTTAAAGATAAAAACTCCAGTTTGTGTACCAGGATGACGAGGTATATGCAAGTGCAAGAAAACCCCTGAAATTCTCCTCTATTTATACAGCACGAGTGCCAATTTGTATAAACAGTCACAACGGTACTTTCATCTGTGCTACACAAACATCTTTTTACAGCCCAAAGAGCTGCTTTTAGTTTTAAAGAATAATTGCTGCTGCCTTTCTTGTTTATACAAGAAGCAGCAGCTTCAAGTTTACTAGCTAACACAAACAGTAAAACCAGATAACTCTATACACAAGCCTGTTTTCAATGAATTCTCTTCTCAATCCATCCTCCTGAATCTCACTAGGCAGGCAGCCACTGACAGAAACAAACAACCTATGATTTTAAAGACAGTAACTTTATTGCTAAATGTTGTCTTCTTCATTACCACCCTGGTCCTTTTGTGTCAGACACAGCAAATTAGAGCTTTCTTCAAGCCTAATTTAAAGTAAGAGGCTATAAAAATTGAGAGATACTAAGTGCAATAAATGCCCTTTCAGTTACATTTCAAGGCTATATGCATCATTGAAATTGTAGCTAATAGCTAGCAAGAGTCAAGTACAATTAGAAAGGAAAAAAAGGGCCCTTCATGATTGTAATGAGAAATGAACTCTCTGTTAAAAAAAAAAAAGAAAAAAGGCATCAATTGCAAATTTCTGCATTCAAAATTGGAAATCAGTTGCAAAACAGTACGAGTAATTTGCTTATTAGGACTTTTTCCAATGGTAAATTTAGTTGTCAAAATAAAATACCAGAGAAACTAGATGGTTTTCCACTAAGAAATTAGGAAAGAATAAACGTAATCTGCCTGGAATGGGCTAAACCCAGCTGATCCCATATTCCAGTGCCAGTAGGAACCCCAAGGTGTCTTCATGTGCAATGAATATCAGAGAGACTTTTGCCCACACATCACTCATTAGAATTAAATCTGTCCTTACAAGAGCTTTTGCATAAAGTTTTTGGAGCAAAGTCACTGTATGCATAATAATCTAAATATGATAATGACATTTTTTTAAATGATTAATTCTTTTCCAAAAAACTGTGAAAAAGAAAAAAGTAATGTTTAAGTATTGCTTACAACAACAACTGACTGGAATAGCTGGTTAAGTATCTTTCCTCTATACTTACCTCTCTGTGTAAAGTACTTGTGGTGATATTTGTAATCCTCAGAGTTAGGGTTCAATTGCTACAGTATTCACTGACTTCCAGTGTTAGGAAAGCACCATTAAAATTTGCTTACAATTTATGAGTTTCTGCAGAGGGCTACAAATCTAACAATTTAAGAGCATGAACAGGGAGAGTGCAGGAAGAGCTCCTTCCCCTTCAGCAGAGGAAGAAATCCTTGTCAGTTATAGACAACTATTCCTGACAAATGGGATTATGCCCTTCAAGGTAGATTTGTGAGCAAACAAAAAGTTCTGCACGAGCAAGACTCACTGACTGGAGTAAAGCTGTCCTCACAGTGTTTTAGCTGTACCAGTAGCTTAAAAACATTGTACCTAGTACATTCATCATCATTGCCTGAAGGAGCATGAGGCTTAGTATGTCAGAGAGAAACTACAGGAGGGAAAATAAAAGAAAAATAAGGTCCTATCTTGAGGCTTTTCTTCCTTTCTTATTTCTATCTGAAATTTCACATGTCTGAAATCAAATTACAAGTGTGTAATTTTGGAAATTTACAAATCCTTCAGGCATAAACAGAAAACCAATAGGATTAGAATTTAATATGTTGTCATTTAGATTCCAGGCTATAGTGCCTTGTGCTAGATGTACAGACTATTTACATGGTTAGCTTTTTGAGGGAGCAAATGTTATCAGTTTTAACTCAGATGTGCTTCAAAACACTGCTAAAAAAAAGGCAAAATTTACATCACAATTTTCAAGTTCGAGGAAATGCAAGTTAGAAAAACTGGAATTCAAGAAAACACTTACAAATAGATACCCTAAATTAAATTATTTAATCAAAATAGACACTTAGATACAGAACTAATTATCTATTTCAGTAGGTTTCTCTTCAGCTTATTCCTCCATTAATACTACTGATATACCTGGTAAAACTAGGATTTAAAGTTAAAATCCAAATTCTATATAACACCCTAAATTATGTCTTTTAAGAAAAACGAAGAAACAAGTCCTAAACTCAAACACTGATCTTCTTTATAAATGTGAGTTATTTTTAAGATCCAGTCATGTCAGTATTTCTGCACATTTATTTTTGTTTTCAATAGCACTACAGTTACTAATAAAGGTGTTGCAAAATGACTCATCCACACAGAAAACAGCAAAGGGGCAGGGAAAAGGAAGAAAAAAGGAGAGGCTCTCAGTAAGTGACACAGACCTTTAGTGTCTCAGGACCATGGTTTAAGAGATTAGAAAACAACTGTACCAATACTCATATCCCTGCATTCCAATTCTCTCCAAGTAAGAATGCAATGAACACCACCATTCCATACAGACCTTTCCTTCTCTCTTGCTTACAAATCTGGCATCTTTGCCAGATGATTTCTTTTGAGGTTAACATTTCCTGGGGTGCTTACATTTTTCACTCATTTTAACTCTGCACCTTTGTGAATTGTGCTGGGCCAGCAACACGTTGAATAAAACATTTGGTTTTAAGCATGTTTCAAAGAATGCTTACATACTACAGCTAACAAAGTTTTAGGCTGCCATGGGACACAGCTATTTAACAGCCCAGAGGTAGTGCAAATCCATGATAGAACAATGATGAAAACCAGGAGTACCCAGAGGTGCATCTTATAACCAGTATTTTACAGCACCTTCGAAAATACAGGGGTACTGGCAAGCTGTAGTTTTGACCACTGGCTAAATAATTATTTTAAAAACTTGTTAAATATTTACCCTTTTAACTTGTTTGTTTAAGCATCAGAGCAAAAGATTTCAAGGACCTTTGTTGTGGTCCTTGCTTTTAGAATAATAAAAATTAATTTCTGCTATTTCTTTCAACTCCTGGCAATATATTCTGAATAATGTTATCAATGCTAAGTATGCCTCGCCTTGTATTTGTTGTAACATGGCAGCCTTTCTCTGCAACTTGCATATTGGCAGGCCAATCCCTAAAAGAAAATCAACAACGGCCAGAATTTAGAAATTAGAATGCTTTTGACAACCACTCCCTGACCTCAGATTCCATTACCACGTAAATCTGTGTGGATAGGAACAAACTCAACACTGCTGTCAGTCCAAGCTCTCTTCAGAGAGCTTAATTCTAGCTCACTTTTCACAAATTAATGGATTTTCCCAACATGTTAAATGGTTTAATGTCAAGAAATTACATCATCCAACCTTACAATGCTTTTAAACAAAGCTTAAAAGCAGAATGTGCAATGATTTTTCTTACATGTTAAAGTTTGGTTGCCTGCACACCTCTAGAGAAGTCACATATATCAGTCCAGCCCACCAGGAGGAACTTTTGCCATCCAGTTCCAAACGCTCTGAGTTCATCAGCTGAACACAACTGTGTGCTTTATGACTGCAGAGGCCAAGTGGAGACACAAAGACAATAACCTGGGCTGAACACGTCATCCATTCTCCCCCCACCCCGTACAGTGTAAAACACATTATTTGCATTAGCTTTCTTATCCCTTTGTTTGCAGCAAAACTAGTCCCACATTTCCAAGGAACATTTCCTCCACTCCCTAGTTCTATGCTGTCACTGGATCTCGATCTTATCAAGTGCATGAAAACCAGTTTATTTCGGTACACAGTTTATTATTCTAGCAACGGCATCTGTATTTCCTCCAAACCAGAAGCTATTTCAGTACTGTATTTTATTGCAATAGTATTTTCAACACTTTGGTTTTCCACAGCCATGGTTATGAAAAAACTCAGTATCATGTGTCTTTGAAAATGTTATCACTTACAAAACACACAAATTCACAGATACGGCACATTGGGATATAAATTAATCCAACAGCCGAGCTATAGCAAACATGCATTACTCTTCAATTAATTTTAATTGTACTTCAGTCCTTAAAAAGCAAGGCAATGCCTCTACACTTGTCATCTGGTATCTTAATATTACATATCTAGCATGCAAATGTTAGGGCAGCTGAATTAGATATTCAAAGGGTGTTTCTTTGATAGCATGCAGCCCTTTTCCATATGTGAATTTCATGCTGTTTTCATTCATGTGCTGTTTTAGTAGATAATTTCTCTTCAGCCAGAAACAGCTTTATGGCACTACTGCATAGGTGGACCAGGTACTTTATTTCTTTACACAACACTTTAAAAATATAGAAATAGTTTTACAATTATGTTTTATTATTTTGGAATTGTAACTTGTTAATAGATTGCCAGACCTTTAACAAAAAAATCAGGCCATCTTTGCTCTGCTTTGTACTCAGGCAACTAACCTACTTGTCATTCATTGAGTAATACTCCCAATGTAAAAATAAAACAAGTATCTATCCAGACAGATCTGACTGCTTCTAACAACTATACCCACATGGCTAAGAGAGTGAAAAAACCCCTAAAACTCAAACACTCAAACCAGCTCTAATTTATAATGGAGTTTGAAATAATCAGAAGGGAAGTTGCATAGCCAAGCCTGTATTTGGGCACCTCACACCTGAACTCAGCCATACCACCTTTCAGAAAACTTCATCCCAATCAGCTCTGAAGATCAATCATGACTGTCCAATGTAAGATATTATAGAAGCCCTGAGTCACTCATACACATGCAAACTATGCCTTCCAATATTCAGAACACAGGTGTGTGATTTTAAACTCATTCCTCCCAAAGGACAACAATACACACAAGAAAATGGACAGCAAATTCTCAAGTCTGGCATCTTAGGCTACTTCAGCCCTCCTTGCTGATGCAGCAAAGACAGTGAGAAAGAGAACTGCCTCACAGGGAAAGCAAAGCAGCTAAATGACCACAGAGAACCACATTTTATTACTGTCATTGTTCTTTATGTTCTGGAGATTGCACACCATTATCGCTCTGACATTTGCTTAATTGATGATGCTCTGATCTATTTGGAAGGGCCACAGCATTTTCTTAAGAGAACCAAGATTCTTTTTCCCAAAACTGGAACTTTTATCCATATTCACACTGAAGAATAAAGGAGGAGTGACGTTCTTCATTCTACAATAAGTAAAACTTCTGACAGCTGCAGGAAATCAGGATTCAAACATGATTTTCAGGGAACTATCTAAAATTCTTGACAGGATGACAATCCAGTTTCTAAGTTTTCTGAGAGACTATCACCAGATTGGTCCAAATTTCATTATAAAAAAATTAAGATTCTCAAAATACTGCTTATGTGTTCAGGTGATCTGCAGAAAGCACCTCTGAGCAGTCTCTTCTTTTGCTGCACGTGGAAAACTTCGTGTCTGTTAGTATATGCTATGACAGTTTTTATTTTAGCAGTACAGAACAACTGCATTTAGGTTACACTCAGAACAACTCAGCAAGAACCCATCCTTCAATTTTGTGTCAAATTCAACACTCAAAGACAAATGCACCTGTATTTTAATAAGACACGGGATCCTCCCCTTTCTGTGCTGAGTCCTCTAAGTGCCTTAACTATATTTCAACTCAAGAAACTGCATATACACCTACACTTCAGGGAAAAAACTTCCAGGAGAGTCATAACTAAGCTTCATTTTTCACCAGAGAATAACCTTTATGAAATACGCTAGTATTGGCATAAAAAATGCTGTAATTTACCAGTATTGACAGTATTCCAGATGCTCAAGTAACCTCTCATATGTAAAAACTCCATATTCAACACTTAGAACCATAATGAAAATGCAGTATAAATCAATCTGACATAAGGACTAATTATGGAAGCCCAACTAGGAAGTGTTTTGGAATACCACTAGTTTTAAAAGCCATTTACAGTTAAAATGTTACTAAATAATTGCTTCATATAAATGACACTTTGTATGGAAAGCCAAACAAATCGTAACAGCTTGCTTCTCCCTGCCATTATTCTTAGGTGAATTTATTATAAGTTACTAGAAGACACGCAAAGTGCATGCCAGATGAGAACTCTGTATTTATAGCACACTAAGTCAGTCAGCAAACAGAAGCTACTAAAAATATCCCTGATGG
Organism: Phylloscopus trochilus trochilus; assembly: GCA_016584745.2. Lineage (NCBI taxonomy): Eukaryota > Metazoa > Chordata > Aves > Passeriformes > Phylloscopidae > Phylloscopus > Phylloscopus trochilus. The sequence continues at coordinate 42,612,533 of WQNJ02000546.1, forward strand.
TATGCAGCACACCCACCCTTTGGGGACTGTGCACAGGCTGTGGTGGTCTGATTTTGAGACAGAGCAGACTAGCAAGAAAACACCCAGCTAGGTCAGTTCCTGAGGAAGGCAACTGAGAGTGATAGAGTCAAATCCCACACAACACTTGGTATTCTGCTTGGCAGACAGTCAGACACCTCGAGGCCTATGAGATTTTCCTGCGTGCTTCCTGATCTCTCCAGGTCAATACTACTCAATTTCCATGCAGAAAATAGAAGCACGCCCTGAGTGAAAGGGAGAACCAGCCTCTTTCGTTCTATGGCTTCCCCTTGCATTTTTGTAAGCACGGGGAATTTGAAGCCTACCAAGCAACAGAGGTCAAAGACCTCCAGAGGCACACTGAGATACCCTCATGAAAGTCACCATGATCAGTTACAAAGGAAAGGTGGTCTTGGGAACACAGGCACTTGTTTAGGGAATATCTATCCAGATAGTAGACAACAAAAACTACTGTCCTAGATGCTTAAGATAGGCAGTTCTGATTTTACTCAGGTGTTTGTGGTTTCATACAAATTATTTTCTTTTGATTGGAAAGGTGCATGTTTTAAAGGTGGTCCAAAATAAAAACCCAGAGCACTCGAGGATTTCTCACTTTCTTTTCACGGGTTAACCATCTGCAAGAACAACATGCTCCATTACCATAGTAAATGAACACAATCTGTCAAAATGACCATACACTTCTCCTGAAACTAATTAAGCCATTAATGGGCAGTAGACACACTGCAGAAAAATCTTGAAAATAATATAAAATTGGTTGCACGCAAATAGCAAGGTAAACCCACCCAAATTTTTTCACAACATTATTCAAAACTTAAAAGTTTCCTGCGAGGCTAAGAGAGCAATTCAAGAATGTTTGCATGTTGAAGTTTTCCATGAGCAGCTGGCAAGAACAGGGGAGGAGAACTTACCCAAACAGATGCATAGGCAACGTGCTTTAAAAATAGTTTTGAATTTCTAGCAGTGACAGAAGACTTTCTTTATGAGACAAAGAAATTACTTGGGAGATTGTTGGAGACTAGTCTGCAATTATATGACAGAACATGAGGAGAGACACTGTCAGAATATCAGGGTTGCATAGGTATTCAGAAGATATTAAATAAGAGGAAAGCCTTTGTTTGAACTGGCACTGTAAAGGTTCAATCAGGTATTATCACTACCTTGATAGCCAAAAGAAATATTTGTATATGCCATTACAATTAGGCTGTTTCCTTTTCTTCAGACGGTTAACTATTTACATTTCTCCCACAAATGCAGTGCTGCCATTTTTTATTATTTGGCTTCTCCTAAACCCTTTTGGTTACCAAGCAGGAAAAGGGGAATAAAAAAAGAAGCCCTTCCAAAAATAAAAAAAGGCCTTTCAAAGATCCCCTATCACTCACCTCAGTCTTTACTTCACTGCCCCAAGCTACTCATCGTCACAGAGATTGTTCTCCAACTGAAGAAAATGAAAGATGACTCCCAGGGAGCTCATGAGCACCAGCAGAAGACTCAAACAGTTCTTCTTTTAGCTCACTTTGTCCAAACACTTAACATTTGAGACTATAAACACTCTTTTGACTGAGCTGGAGCAGGTGGCTGGTGGTGTGGGACCTTTTCCTACTTTTTCTTGTCCCTGACTCAGGAGGGTTTACACCTTTACCAAACCAGGAACTGTATAGTGCCCACTGAATGTACGCAGGAGCAGAGAAGCCCAACCAAATACTGGAACAGTGAGACTCTCAAAGGGACTGGATTCCTCAAACTCATCACTCAGAACAGACCATCTAAAGCTCATTATCAATAGGGTTTGGACTTATCCTTGGACTGCTCTCCTAGCACAATGGATTTCTCAATCTGTGTTTTGGTGAAGGGGATGTGAACGTATTTACAAAATCCTCCATATCTTCAGAAACTGCAAAAGTGACTTCTATCTCTCACTTTGGAATCAACTCACTGATGCAATGGAACATATCTATCCCTTGCCCCCAGCATCCCAACAGTCCCATTGCAAGGCCCCAACCTTTCTCCCAATACAGGGGGCAAAGACCACAGAGTGCCCCTTTAGCTGGCAAAATGGGAGCAGCATTACGTCTGAAGTGCTTCAGAGTTCCATAATTTCTCAAAGCAATAGTACTTGTGTCATACTGGAAGAGGAGGGCAAGGAAGCGACCAAAAGACAATTGAACCTCAAAAACATATCCAAATGTATCACATAACTAAACAGATCTGATAGGAAAGAAAACAAGATTTGGCCTTCTATGCAGTGTGAGAGACATTTAAAAAACTCTTCTGAGAGTTCACGTCTTTCTTCTACTGTTATCTGCTTCCTACAATCCAGCTAGGAATTCAGGTGCCTAAATTCAGGAACCTGAGGCTCTCATAAACTTTCTTTTATAGAATGAAGAATTCATTCATTACATCTATTATTATTAAAAACAGATGCTACTATAATATACCTACAAGATTCTACTCCTACTGAGTTATGTACATTCAGTACCTGGTGATAAATCCTGCACTATAAAGTACTTCATAAAAAAAGTCTGATCATTATTTGGCTTAAGAAGAACGTAACAAACTTCCTTCTCCTAATGAAGCTGAACAGATGCAACTTAATCTCCAAATCATTACTCCCAATCTTGATATGAAGACTGTCAGCTGTATCTGACATTATATATTTAAAAATCTACCCATAAAAACATCATATAAAATTGTATATGACCACATACAACACAAACTGAGATTTTGTATAATACCTGTACAGTCTCTGCTCAATCATCTTGAAAGAAGAACTGATGCGAAAATTTTAAAAACTCAGTATGTTTGAGTTTCTGCTACCTTCAGCTGAATTTTAATATATTATTTCCTAAGAGACTCATAATGACAAAACAAAACAAGAAAGAGTTTAATGGCATTATTGTCTTATAACAACATTCCTAAATTTGAACACCAGAAGGATACTTATACTAGGTGTTTTTGCCAAGACTTCTCGCAGTTATGACCACCCAGAAACAGGAACATAAACACAAAGAGGGTTCTGAGGAGCTGTCAACACTTTAAGTGATGGAAGTAACACATCAGCAGTTACCCAAAGCAAAGACCATCCCAAAAGTCCATTTTTAGCCGAACCAATTGCACCACCAAAACAAGCTATATTGCAACTACAGTGGTAGCTTTGCTGCAGTACTGACGAGTATGTAATCTCTAAAAACACAATGGAAAAACTAATGTGAATCTGGCCCCATGGTCCTCAGGGCCAACTCTCCTACACATAACAGCAGGTAAGGATATTTACTTTGGGGCTGGAGGAGAGGGGAAGTCCCATTCACTGAGGAACAGAGCAGGGAAACTACTGGTCAAAATTCCCGATAAGCGTTATCACCTTAAAGGAAGCTGGAACTTGGCACTGTGTTGCAAGAAAGCCCTTGAATGTCACGCACAGGTTTGGCCTCTCTGGGAGTGCCCTAAGATCTTATGGAATTTGGGTCTCACTCTACTTAACGCCCTAAGCCTACTTCAGGCATGCTCGCAGCACAAAGTTAAACACACATGTATATGATTTTTTTTTTTTTTTTTGGTGAGACCAAGGCCCTGATCATTGAGGGAGCTGAACTCCCCCTGAGATGAGACAAAGCTACACAGCACTATTTACTCCACTATATGTTGCTCATAAAAGTGCCTTAGCCTGAGGTCAGATGGGAACATAAGACCTTCACAGTCAGGAAAGGCTGTTGGTACTACAATTCCTGCTAAAGGAACAGAGGCAATAACTGAAAATACTTGCCAATACATTAATGTAATTTTTATATTCTCATTCAAATGGTGTATTAACAAGCTTAGTATTTAAGCATGTTACATCAGAGGGTTAATATTTATACATTACTTCAGCATGCAAAACAGCTCAGTAAAAGTGACAATAGAGTGTAATTCACTAAAGGCAAATTAATTACAGTAATTTAACAAATGCACCACCCACGTGTCACTGACTGACGAAGCCAAGCAGTATGCCTAAAAACATAAATAGCTGGAGATTCAGTTCAACTTACAGAAGGTATTGCTGTTCTTTTTTTATTTTAATTTTCACAGAATTGCTATGCTAATCCTCACTATTAATTTTGGAAGTTTTCAGGATAAAAAGAAATAATTCAGCTGATTTGCAAGTTACAAAACAAGGGAGGGGACTTCAAGCATGCTCAAGATACACAAGATCAATGCCAGATACCACACCTAGACAAGCTTGAGCTAGTTATCACCAGGACAAAAACAATGCTTCAAGTTAATTTTCAGAATGCTGATGCTATTAATGTATGATCTCCAGTTGGGCTACTTTTTCCAAGCATGTAGTTATTACAAGGAATCAAGAAAACACAAAGCATGCAACTAGAAAAGGATGGCAACACTGAGTGGGATGTGGAGTAATGTATCATCAACATCACAAAATATTTAAATTGGAAGCAAGAATAATGCTTCAAGTGAGGCCTTCTTCCCAGGTGTTGCAGTATTATGATTAAGCAGTTATTCATCCCACTAAGATACTCTGCCTTTATGTGGTCACAAGATACTCATGAATCTATTTGCTTCTTCACTAAAATCTTACTATATTTTGAAAGTTGCCAGTTATAATCCTAACATCTGGCAGTCCTTATTTATTAGGGAGTAGATGAAGACAGTGCACCCCTCCTGGCACTTCTGCGTCGGTAAAAGCAACAAGCTTTGCATCACTCCAAGGACAAAATAGAGTGTAGTACAGCAATTAAAATTTATTATATGCCACAGAAAAGTAAGATCAAATTCAGAGTTATTCTGAAGAGACATTCCTGCATCTGAATACAGCTTCCTAGGTTATTTATCCTCATCACTTCATTTACATTTAATCCACTCCTTCCTGGCACCAAGGCAAGCTGCAGTACAGTGTTTAAGCAAGGAGGGGGGGAAAAAAAGAGTTTCACCTTGGAGCAACAATTGGATACACATTCTATAGATTCCCCTGTGCTTAGCATGAGCTGTACAATACTCCATGATAGCGCATCCTTTCATCACTAGAAGAAACACATGCACCTTCTCCCCCTCAAGACACATTGATGGTGTAATCGGTATCCTTGCAACAAAGCACTCCTGTCGGGCAGCGTGGTACTATGAGAAAGGTTATGTTTTCTTTCTTAGAGGAAAATATTATTTCATTATAATAGGGTTTGACAGCTTTCTGTTAATGTTCAACTGCTGGGACGAGGCAGTTTTAGATATGGGAAGTAATAGCTGTGCTGTCTTGAGGTCACCACGCCAGAGGCGGCAGCCATGTGACAGAAACCTCGTGTACCCTGCCAGGGTCAGGCTGCACACAGCTCTGCTTTGGCTAAAAACTGGGTGAATTACAGAAAACAAGAAAGCCAACCTGCTACAAACAGTATTCTCAAATGGGTTAATAAGAATACAGAAATGTAGAAATTTAACATTAGCCTCTTCTTCCCCCCCACCCCCCCCCCCCAAAAAAAAAAAAAAAGCTTTGAGGTATTAAGTTTATATGGGTATTTATATTTTTATATATAAGAATGTATTAAAAACATCCGTTGAAGAATACATCCATTAAAAAATAAAATTTGCACATTATTTGACCTACACGAACAGCCTTTAGAATGAGCAGTACTTAAAGGAGTCAGCAACTTTGAAAGCAGTTGGCAACTAACAAGATGATTGTCAACTTCAAGGTAAAAAAACACAGGCAGTAAAATGCTCGTCCTATACAGCCCTGTTAATCTCGGTAGCGCAAGACAGACAAAAAAAAACTACAACGTGCTCCACGTTTAAGGTGCTTCTCAATGGGCCTCAGCTTCCTGGTTATTTTAGAGTTCAGCTGAGTGTTCCTCCTGCCTCAAAAGCACCTGTGCCCATCCTCAAGGCTACAGGGTACCGGTGCTGCAAGCCTGTACTCCAGCGGCAGGGACAGCTATCCGGCTCTGCTCACCTCTTAGAGGGTGCATTAACAAAGAAACTTATTTTAACTTCTGTTTTCCTGAGGAAAGAGGACTTTCTGAAGAGAGAACCCGAGAACTCACAAAGAGGAACAAGCATCAGCCACACATTAATCAGTGCCTAAAGAGGGGTTTGGTCCGATTTTAGAATAAACGGCGGAGACACATGATCCAATTAAATTCTAATTATGTAAGTAGTAGGCAAGAGTATTTACACAGGCACTGATTACAGCTATTAGAGTCTAAAGTCGCCGGCCGGAGAGGCTCCGCTTCCTCCCCGCCGCCGGGCTCGTTTCATTTTTAACCTCCCCTTTTCAGCGCTCTGCTTACAGACAATGGGAGACGCCGGCCCGAGAGCCCCGTCTCCAAACCCGGACGCCAGCCTGGAGGAGCCGCAGCTCTCCCCGGAGCGACGATTCATTACCCGTCCCACCTCGGCGTAGGGAGCCGAGAAAAGACCCCCACACACCCCAACCCACCGCCCGCAACCCCGGCCCCGCAGCGCCGGGAGAGGCGGCGAAACCCTCCCGCCCCGCCGGTGCCCCTTACCTCCGAACAGGTGCGGCGAGAGGTGCGCGGGCAGCGAGCCGATCACTAGCCGGGGCCCGCTGGAGGAGCCCCCGCCGCCGCCGCCGCCCCCCGCGGGCCGCTCCCGGCCGCCCTCCTCCGGGGTGCTGCTGACCGAGTCCTGCGAGCCGTAGGGGCCGCTGCTGTGGGGGATGTTGAAGGCGGACTGTGCCGCCCGGGCCCCGGAGGCCGTGCCCCCCCCCAAGGACCTGCTCCGGGGTGCCGACCCCGCGGCACTCCCCGCCGCCGCCGCCGCTCCTCCGCTCGCCGCGGCCGCCGCGCCGCCGGGAGCAGCCTGAGGCGCCGCCGCCAGGTGCGCGTAGCGCCCGCCGCCGCCTGCCGAGCGCCCGCCGGTCCCGTTAGCGCCGCCGCTGCTGCTGCTGCTCGAGGAAGGCAGATCCCCGCCCGAGTACGCCCGGGTGCGGCCATTGGCGGCGGTGGGGCTGCTCTGCTTCGCGCCCATGGTCCCGCCGCCGCCTGGCGCTGCCCGGTGCCCTTCGCAGCCGCCGCCTTCCCCGCGGCGCCCGGGGGTGGTGGCAGTCCGGCCCCGGCGGGGGCGATCCGAGGCGCGGGTCGCGCCGGGGAGGGGGGAAAGGGAGAGCCGGGGAAGGGGGACGGGTCGCTCGGTGGGTCGGTGTGGAGAGGGGAGAGCCGCCCGCCGGGATCCGGCTCAGCTGGCGGCCCCGGCGCGGCCGCTGCTGGCGGGTCTGGGGCGCCACCATGAGCTGCTCGGGACGGTGCTGGCTCCCGCCGCGCGGCCGCTCGGCCCCGCCGCCGCTGCTGCTGCTGCGCCCGCCGCCGCCGGCACCGCCACCGCCATCCTCGTCCTCGTCCGCCGCCGCTGAGCCCTATGCGGGGCACCGGCGGCAGCAGCGCCGCCGAGGCCGCTCGCTCGCCCGCGGCGCGCCGTGCCTGTGCCGAGGAGGCGGGAGGGGGCGGTCGCCCCGGCGCAGCCGCTCCTCTACCGTGTCGCCATGCTGGGGGCGGCACCAGCGGGCGGGATGGGGAGCGGTTACGGCGGGCGGGGGCCGCCGCCTCGCCTTCCCCCCGCGCCCAGCGGGAGACCGGCCCCCGGCGGCGGCGGCGCAACGGGCCGGGCCCGGCGGCTCGCCCCGCCCCGCCTCCCGCGCCGCTCCTCCCGCAAGGTGCGGGACAGCGCCAGGTGAGGCCCGCGTGGGCTCCGGCCGCGCTCGCCTCGGCAGGAGGGAGAGTTCCCCGACGGGGCCGCCGCCGGGACAGACAGACAGTCACACAGACGCACACAGGAGGGGAGCTCGCTGTCCCCTCGCCGGTAGGCGCGTCCCGCGGGCAGCCCGCCCGCCGCGGCAGCAGCGAAGAGCCAGACCGCCGGCGGCGGCGGAAGGCGAGCGGCCGTGCTTGGGGGGGGACGGCCGGCGGCGGCCCCTGTGTCCGCGCTCCGATCGAGCCCCGGCAGGTGAAGGAGAGGAGCGGCTGCAGCGGGAGGCGGAGCGGCGGTGCCCTCCCGTGCCCTCCTGCCGCGCCGCCGCTCGGTGCTCCGCCGCTGCGGCTCCGGCAAGCGCCCGGATGCCCGACCTCGGCGCCTGGGGCGGCTCCCGGCTCCCGCCTGGGCCGCGGGTCGGCGGGGCACTGGGGCTAAGGGCCGCTTGGCCGCCTCGGGAGCTCTCCTGGGCCGGCGACTTCCAACCCTGACGGTTTGCTGCGAGTCTCTGTTCTCCGAGAACCTGGACGTACCAGGAGACGTGCGGATATACCGGGAACCAAGGCAAGAAGGACAAAAATCTCTGGCATCTTTGGTTCACAGGTGATACAGGAAAATCCTGTATACCTCAGTCTCTCACTCAAAGTCACGGTTTTTTTTACACAAGGATTAACTAGGCTGAAAATTTTATCCCAGTGAATAATACCCATGTGGATAGCAGGCTCAGTTTGCTCATAACAAAACATTCAGAGACATAAAACTGTTTTGTGCCTTGTTTGATACTGAGTGTCACATACATTGAATTAATATAAACATGATTCCTACAATAGGCCATCTGAGGAAAACTGCTTGTTTTTGTGGATTATTATCTGCTCTAAAATAGACCATGTCACCATGAAGCTGTGCTTCAGGACTCTCTAATCATACTGTCTCAGTAGGGATTCCAGCTACATTCCTGCCTATGTCACAGTGGCACAGTACCCAAGCCATGTTATAATTAATCCCATAAAACTGATCCAAACCTTAATTAAAATACAAAGTTTTACTGAGCATTACATTTACACTTGTGGCATCTTTGATGCTCCTTCTCAGATGCAAAAGGCCTCCTGTTCCCCCTCCTTTTGCTGTGTCTCTTACAAACTGCACGTGGCATCACATTCTGGCATCACTGCAGCTCACAGCTGGGTCTGCAAGAAGAGGTACCATCGTTGGGGGTGGCACAGGAGGTTACTAGCCCTAACTCTTCATTCCAACAGCACTTTTCTGGATAGCTGAGACACTGTGAATACTCTGAACCCCATTTAGAGAAGGCTGGTGTAAACTGTTTGCCCGTTTCAGCAAGAGGCAGTGATTCCACAGCTGTCTCATCAAGAGTCTTTTGTGTGCTGGGTGTTGGGCAGACAGCTGGGGTCGATAATCTGCCGTCCCAAGCTATGTCATCCCCACTTGTGAATTATAAGCTGCAGTCTCTGCTAGCAGTGGTAGATACTCCAAAGTAGATCAATCATGAGCACTTTCTAGTTCAATTCCCTGCAGAAAGAAAATCACTGTGGACATTCTGTCTGCTCTGCCACTGGTTACTTTTTAAAGCCTTGTCCAGCTTCAGCCAAATCTCTCAGAGACATTAACAGTATAGAAAATAAGTGGTTATGTAGAAGATAGAGATTCTAATGTTCCCACAGAAAGGAAAGCTACCATAGGAATTCCTATCCTGCTAGATTCCAGGAATCTGCTTGGGCAAAGGATGTTGCAAACATGACTCATAATTTCTGCTGCTCACAGAACGCCTGTGGCATGTTGAGCCCTATTGGAGCAGGGTTAGAGGGAGCATGCTCAGAGTTTTATGGAGTTTTTTAAAATTTCCACTGCTGAGTGTTAGTAGAGCTGTTCAGCTGCTAGAATAAACAGCATTTTGAAAATAGTACATTGCTACACAGTATCACAGCACTTTCTGTATTTTTTTACAGTGGATTTAAGAACTGAGCAGGTATTAAATGCAGATAACATTCTACTGTGAATAATATTTTATTCATTTTAGGATTAAATTATGAAGCCTGTGGTGGAAAAAAAGCCCTACAACAAAGACATCAGTTAATCAGTCTTACAGCCAGAAAGTTAACATTTAATAGCATAGGCTATTTTACAGGGAAGAAATCACAACAGGACAGCCTGTGTTCCCTTCTCAGAGAGCATGACTGTTCCTAGTGCAATGTGATTTTCTTTTTCTTTTTTTCTTTTTTTTTTTTTTTTTTTTTTTGGTAGCCTTCAGTTTTTGTTTTGCATGTAGGACATATTTGCAGCTCTCTCACTATCAAGTGTGAGTCTAAACAAAACATATCTCTCAAATAGCACATCTTCAGAAAAAAAAGTGCCATGCCTTTGAGCCAGCTTTCTCCCCTCAATTCTTCCTGGTCTCTCTGAAAAATGAATAGAAATTTTTCTAGATATGAAAATTTGCTTTATATGAGCAACTGTACATTTAGGTTTTCAAACTAACATTTCTTCTAACAAATGTCTATTAGCTGTCTTGTCTTGTAGAGGCAAGTACCTGGCGCTGTAACCTCCACCCATTTGTTCATGTTTGCATAAAAACTTTGTAAGTTACAAAAGAAAGTCACTAGCAATGAGAGGAAGCATTGCAGAGGGAAAATAGAGTATCTTCCTGCTGACCATACTTCTACAGATTTCAGGGACTCAGTGTAAAAGCAGATAGTTTTATAAAAATGAACTTCTCTAGGTCTATATGGGTGAATGCTGCTTTTATTCCTGTAGAAACATATGTAGGGAATCATAGTCATACTTAAATAAGCACTGCTTGTTTCTTGTCCAGGGTAGTGGGAAAAAACTGGTTTAGACAGGCAAATATACTCGCTGTTCTTTGTTACAAGCTGCATACCTCCATTTCAGTTCTGGTTATACCACCTTGTCTATCAGCAAGTGGAAATAACAAACTTGATTCTTGACCAGTTTCCTTGAGCATACCGGGCGACGGGTGTGCCCTAAGCATACAAAATTAGGTGTAAATTCATAATACTGCACATTTTGGAAAATGTGTGCTGATAAATGGAACAGGGGCCTGCATTTTGCTCGATGGTGAGCTATGTAAACAGATAATTTCCCCTCTCCCCTCCCGCCCCCTTTTTTGATGGCTTTTAAAGGGACACTGAAACAAGGATTTAAGCAAGGTTTAAATCTGACAGAAGCATCTGACCCTGAACTAATAAAGCCAGCCAGAGTTTCATTCTGTTCAGAACCAATCAGACACTCTTTTCTAAAGGAGAAAGATGTAAAAAGTAATGGCATACTCTCATAACATACACCTTAATTTTATAATAACTAGTATGGGCTTCAAAAGCCTTCTAAAAAAGGTCTAGCCAACTAGATTTCCTGAGCAGGTACCAGGCTAGAAGTGCACATTGTGATTGGAAGAGGTCAGTGCAGTTTTTACATTTCTGTGTATTTCATCTTTTTGAAAGAAATACCTCTGCACACCACTTCTGCACAGATAACTAAAAATCAAGACTTCTGGTATGTTCAGTTGCTCATAGGGAAGGCAAAACAGAACTGGTTTATCCCCCTGAAATAAGACGTGCCAAATGCACAGGCCTTACATCTGTAGCTAGAGTAAGCCGTCCAGCAGACAAGGCTGTTTTATGTTCACATCTGTACACAGATGTGGGAAACAGGTCCCATATAATCCCTCTCAGTGTGGCTACAAACAATACATAAACCTATTGTAGGAAGCCCTTTAGATAGATTTTAGTGCCAGTGATGCTCCAGCTGGTGTCTGAGACCCCATTATCCAGATTTAGATTTTTATTTGCATTGAATAACTCTTTACCCATATTGATGTTAATCATATGAAAATTTAGGCACTGATATATAAAAATCATACCCTGCAATGTGTTGAGATCAATCTTCGTGGAATAAAAAAACCAAGCTGCTTGTGAAACTCAAGGTTTGGTATCTAAAATTGTTTTGGAAATGTGTGGTGATGCTCACAAGGGTAAGGAAGTTTGTTCAAAGCCTCCTGTCTTTTGTTTGAAGTTTCTGCTTTTCTGAAGTTTCTATCACACTGCAAACAATATGCTGTATTTTGTACTCTAGAGTTGCCCGTAGAGGAAACTGATGTTCACAAGGAAGATAACTCAATCTTGAAAATAAACTGACATTTTGGCTGGACTTATTGATTGACCATTTTGTACAGGAAGAAATACTTGGAAAAAACATACTTGACGAAATGGCAAATTGTGCTGTGCACTTCATTACCACATGCTAAGGTAGTACTTTAAGAAATATACTTCAGTCCAAGATTTCTCACAGGAAAGGGTGTTCACCCTAATAATTTCTATGCTGTCCTACACTCACAGTTGTATTACCATAGCCACTGAGTACCTATGTAGGTAACCAGAGGCAATTCCAAATGCTATTCATATGAATTTGCCTTTTTGGTACATGGTCAGGCCAGTACTGTTACTGGTTCTCCCATAAACTGTATTAGTTTTACTTGTTGGTGGGTTGTTTTGTTTGGTTGGTTGGTTGTTATCAGCTTTGCATTAATCACCTCTCTGTGTAGTTTCCTGATCTTTCATGCAGTTATAGTCCCCCACCAACCCTCATTTTTATTACATGTTTGGGAAACAAGAGAAGACAAAGAGTTGCTTAGGCTATGCCCATTTCTTCACTGGAGGCATCTGCACCATTCCATTAATGAAGTGACATCAATGCAGGTTTATCTGGGCAAGGCATGACACACCCATCTGTGGGTATGCGAGTCTGGGGCACACAAGCTGACATAGAAAGGTGCCATCCAGCTCATTTTTCTGTTTCTGTGACTTCCGAGAGGGGTGGAAGGCAAACTAACAGATGGGAAGCATGTTTACTCTCTCTTGTTTTCAGATCTCCTGTGTCAGTACCCAGCAATGCCAGCTGAGTGTGGATTTGGGAGTTGGGGGAGGACTACTGATCACCTTTAACTCCCTTTACTTGGTAGTCTTTCAGATATATCCCTGAATTACACTAATTTGTTTTTCAGTGCAGGGTGGGACCACAAAACCCTTCTGCACCTAAAGAGGCAGTTGGCTTAACAGAGAGCTTTATCTAGAGCAGTTCATGACAGTTAATAATAAGGAAGACAATTCAAGTCATGACACAGTGAGAATTGCACAGGTAAATCAGTCTTCAGAAGCTAATTGCAGGCAAAGCTCTTTTACAGGATATATCCGTCATTATTGATGCTAATTCTTTGAATGCCAGACATTTATAGAAAGAGGTAAGTAAATGCAAAACAGTATTACAGAAAAATAACAGCGAAAAATGTAGGAATGGGAGCAGGTGGTAGAGCCATGTGACATTAGATTTGCCAAGTACAATCTGTATTCTCTCAGGTTCTCTATTATCCATCAAGTATTACCTTGACTTCTCAGAGCCCAGAAGAATAAATGCCTTTGTCCTTGTTTTCTCACAATATTTGCAAATATTTTATATTAATTATTAATATTCTACAGCCCCCTCCTTGCAGTCTGCTACTGATAAGCCTAATAATGAGAAACAAAACCACATAGGAATGTTAAGCACAGCTGCTTGGGCAGTCACATGTGTCGCAGTGACTTTGTGCAGCAGGAGTCAAAGGGATAGTAACAACCATAAAGTATAATAAAAGAGGGGCACAGTAACGTGTGTATCAGGATAATACTTTCTTAGCTAATGCATAGTGAAGAATACAAAGGCATGTAACTGGATTTTTCTGAAGGCCTAGATCACAGCTACGATGCTACCGAGTTGGGAGGATGTCAGAGAGCTCCACACTCTCTGCCAGAAACGTTTTCTGCCTTGGCTTCTGTGCATCACGCCTGGTGTAAACCAAGCATGAGGGTGGTGTAAAAGGCTCCATCTGTCGTGTTGGCTCAGATCCACTCGGCAGAAGCCAAAACCCGTGAACGTAAGAGATGAGAAATCAGAATTGTGAACCCACTTCCTCCTCTCTCTGCTTTGCTTTTCCTCAGCTTGTACTTGCCCAGGAGCAAGAGGAGCTATGTCTTGTTCTAGATTGCTGCTTGCAAAATGAGGCGAGTCAGGGTTCATCCATCTTCCTCAGCCTTCCCATAACAACATAGGAAATGAGGGACTTAAGTTTCTTAAAGAAGGAAAATGTTTTCCAAAGAGTGGTAGAAACCAGTCATTTCATCACTTCAGAAAGACAACATACACTTCCTGGCTGGTTGCTCTGCCCCAAGCTGGTTTCAGTTCAATGCCAAAGAGAATGCCAGGCAAATAGTAAATCAAGTGCAAGTTAGAACAGTCCTTGTAACTTCCTGCTGTAGCAAAACACTTCAAGATGATGCAGTATCTTTCTAAGCAGTAGGAATGCAAAGACCCAGTCTTGTCAGTAGGTTCTTGTTGAGATGAGTACTCTTAGTTGCAGGATTAACCATCCCCATGGACCACCTATGAAATGCTTTCTTCACAGCGTCACAAATTACCAAGATAATTCAGAACCATTTCTTTTTCTTTATTATTTTCTAAACAAAGCTTTTCCTCTGGACTCACGGTAACTCATCTGCAACTCAGTTGTGATATGATCACAATTTAGATAGGGTCCTTTTACAGCCATATCAATTCCAATCAAGGACTGAAAGCAGTTCTACACTTTCCACGTGGCATTTAAACAGCAAAGAAAAGACCTGTTTTGTAGAAAGCATATCATGAGGCTGAAGAGGCTTGGATTCATTCTGGATAGCAATTCTTCCTCTGTTGTTAAAGAAGACTTACAGAGCAATCTGGTATTGCAAGTCCACACTGACATCTAGTGCTGAAAAAATTGCACTAGCCAGTGAGGGAACAAAGGAGGAAAAGGGTGTTGGGTAAGGAATGAAAAATCTAAAAATACAGCTAAGCATCCCTCCTGCTTTATGAAAATGCCTGGCAGTTTGTGGGTCTGTCCTGTGGGCAGGAGGTGCTCTGTCTCCCTGAATTTGGGTGCTGAGGGGGCATCCCTTGGAGAAATGCACGGGATACTGGGTCTGACAGACAACATAGCAAGCCCTGGCTGCTCCTGAAAACTGCTCTTGAGGTCATGAGGAATCTTGAGTTGTGACTTACTTAAAGTTTGTTCTGTAGCCACTGCTACTGTAGGACTTGGTCCAGATCAGCATAACTGATCGAGAACTGCTGCCAATGGCCCAGTAATCTTGATGTTATGAACAAAGACTTCACATGATTAAAATGGTCTCACCTTCCAATCCGAGAAGAGAATTTCCTGGTACTTTGGAAAGATTCCCTCTCTGAGCTGTTTCTAGGGAAGAGGGGCTTTTTTCTTTTTTTTTTTTTTTTTCCCAGTGCCTTTTAGTTCTTAATGTTCTCTTACCTCTCATTTCAATGCAAAACATTCTCGTCATTTTTACACGCACACAAAAATCTGCATCTTACAATATTTGACTGTGCCTTTAAGGGCAGGCAAAGGTTGTAAACCAAAATATTTGTGATTTTTAAATTGTAATTTCTACCTTCTGTGTGGAAGTGAAAAGTAATAATAATATACAGAATAATGTATGTTTTTCAGTGTCTTAACTGCCAGCACAGCTCTTTCCCTGTCACCAGGGAAGTGGTGAGATTAAAACCATGTGCTCTGTGTGCTTCAGAAGTGAAATATGCATGTCAGTGTTGTATTAATCATCAAAGGAGACGAGCAAAAGGACAGATCCAAAGCCACCAAGATCAATGGACTTTTTTTTCCCCATTAAATCCCGTGAGCTTTGGATCAGGTCCCGGCAGATGTCAGAGCTCTGCCAACCCCACTGAGAAACTGTAGTCCAAATGCTGGTGTGCTGTTTGGCAAGCCACAGCTGTGAGGTTGGCAGATGTATCCTTCATGGAGAGAATCCTGGTGCTGATGAGCAGGATTTCACAGCGGGACCCAGCACAGGGGAGTTCTTGTTTCTCTGCATGGAGGCAAAGCAGGGCCTACCCTACCAGTGGCTGCTGTGTGTGAGAGCATCCTCTTCCTTCAGACACACACTGAGGCACACCAGCATCTCCTGGTGCTGCTGGGGAGCAGCTCTTTCCTCCTCTTCCTCCTTCACAGCACAGCAAGCAACGACTGGCAGGATTTAGCTCTTACTGCCTTGTGAGTGTGAAAGCCTCAGAAGAAAATGTGCCTTTTACCCTGTACATAGTACCCTTCCTCCTCTTATAATCAGAATCAGCCCAGGTGCTCAGACATAATTTCTTCTGTCAGTTTTTGCAGATTTTTATATTTTTTTCTGGGAAATAATGATACAGAAGTAAGCATGTTGTCACAGCTAGGCTGCATTTTTTTTTGCCCCTCCCCATATCTTTTAGTCAACAACAGTATGCAGATTTTAGAAATGTTTTCAGACTTTTGTGTCTGGGCTGGACAGATTGGGATATGTGCAGAGGATTGGCAGACCCAATTAGACAATAAATAGTGTGAGTAGCTGTCAAAAAATAAGGCTAAAGGAGGAGAAAGCATGTGGCATCTCTCACTAGATAAGCTAGAATGATTGGCATATTCAGTCAGAAACAGTCGTTTTCTGATTTAATGGGGGCTTAAGACAAATTGTCTTGCAGCTGAGACCATGCAAATCAATCATTAAAATGTCAGGTTAGAGTCCAATGTCAGTTAAAATTCCATTATTATATGAGTAAAATTGCACCAGATTTATCCATCCAAATTTATAGAGTGCAAAAATTGACCCATAATTATTATTAGGGGCAAAAGCATGCAAAACTGTATTACATGTCTAGAATTTTCTTGAAATAAAAAGTAATATAATAGTAAAGCCAAGAATGTATTATAGACTAGAGTAGAAAAGAAAAAGAAGGAAAAAGAAGAGGAACAGGTAAAGGAAGAGGGAAAGGAGAGGAAGGGGACAATGGAAAGAAGAAAGAAAAAGGGAAAGAGAATGAAAGACTAAAAGAAATGCCAAAAAAAGAATGCAGCAAATTTCCCTGAGGAAATTTAAAAACATGGGGGGAAAATCCAAATGTATATTAATAACATTGAATTAAATCACTTCAACATTACTGTCATCATATCCTGTTCGTATTCATCCTTTCCCTTTCTGCTCCCAAGAAAACCCAAAGGAAACCCATGATATCTGGTGGCAGTGATTTATTCAAGAAGGTGCCACTATCATTTTAAAGGTGACTAGTTTGCAAAGCCTATTGGGTGCAGTGATTGAGCATCCAGTACAAACATAGTCAGCTGACATTAGCTCCTAAGCCTTTAGGAGCATTCAGAATGTGTGGAGATCAATGTTTTTTCAGTGTGGTGCTAGGCAATAACAGATACATTCCCAGCTAGGAGCACTGGCTTGCTTTGTGCAGAGCACGACCTGTTTGAATTTCAAACATTTTGAGGGGAGGCAGTGAGTTAGGTTGAATGGTAATAACTTATATGTGGTGCTTAATATTAAATCTCCCACTTGATCCTTTGCCTTCTGCTTGGGAGTGGGGCTCAGTGAAGGGAACATTCCTGTCCATATAGTGTGAGTTGGGGCTATACCCACAACCCAGGTCAGAGAGCCTCCATGGGGCCTCCTGGTGACTCAGGACTTCGACAGATCCCCAGTCTGGGGTGGAAGAGCAACTTTTGTAAAGTAGTAGATTGGTTTTACAAACAGTAGCTGCCCAGAAGACAGGAATGACAGAGGTTTGACTGTGTGCAGACCCATGCAGCAGCAGATCAAGCTGGGGTGGCTGACACAAGTACCAACCTTGCCTCATCATGCTGCCCTTATCTTAGAGGCTGGCATCCTTCCCTGGAGCTGACAGAAGGATACAGACAGCTTGACATGTTAGAGTAAAGCAAAAAATATGTCAGTCAGGAACAGTGGCAGCTGTGTGACCCATCAACACCCTCCCCTGCGAGGCTGGGAGAAGGGCTGGGACAGCCCTGCTTTAATCCATTGCCACATCCAAGTTAATATCCTGATACTTCAGAATTTGGCTATGAACAGCTTCTAATTCAAGCTGGCTATCCTCAGCAACAAAGAAAAATGTAAATGCACAATGACAGATACACAGTGTGGTGTGTTAGACAGTGACAAGAGAGGAAAAGAAATTCACCTAAATACATAGTAAAACTCCTAGAATTGAGGAAGCTGAGGAACTTTTTTTTTTTTAAAGCTCCTTCATTATATTTGGAGTAATTCTCCTTGCCTTTATCTGAAAATTGTTCTTTCCAGAATCTTTTAGACTTCAGACTTCATTTGAAATCATATTTGATGATCTGATAGTTTGCTCTCTCTGGCAATATTACAGTGCAGGTTTCAACAGCTGTAACCCACCTGAATTGATGTGCCTCTACTAATAGTGTTCAAACCAGGGCTTCGATCCAGGTCCCTATTTGCAGTGGAGGCTGAAGGAGAAATGTTAATGCATTTCCATTATTATGAAGTGCACTTTGCAAAGGGAAGAGAAAAAGTCAAACTGAATAAGGATGCTAAAAATTATTAAAAATACGTTGTTAAATCAAAAATTATTTTCACAAAGGATATCTTCTCAGTGGAAGAAAACTGGAAAGACAGTATATTTTCCCAGAAGAAAAGGAACAAAAGGAAAGAGGTTACATTACACTGCTTGAAGAGCAGCAGCATAGGTCAGAAGAAAGCTTGTCCTTGTTTTTCAGCTATCAGGCTTAATTATTTGGGGAAGTTATAAGTCAGTCTAGTCTCCAGCTGATTCCGTTCCTCCCTTTCTACTCCCTACCTCTTTATCATTTTGTCAGGATAAAACAGATTACAAATTGCAAGAAGCTCAAACAGTAAGTAAAAGCATGTTAATAAGTACAGAAGGTCAATACATTTTGTACTATAGCCTTATGATAAGAAGAGCTTTGGAAGCACAGAACTTTTAGGGAACTCATGGTATCCAAGTTATGCAAATGCCAGTCACAAAAAGCCCACGTCACTAATGCTCACCTGCTAAGCAGAGCTATGAAGCACAGAACATGCAATAAATATTTCTGCAAAAATACCTTTTAAGTTCTTATACAGCAGGATATCTCTGAAAAAATGAGTCAGAGAAATACACTGTCATGTAGAGATTGTAGCAACCTGAGAAGCCACTTTTGAATTCACCTGGTGATTTATAGATACGACCTGTACTAGAAGAAAAGAGATAAATATATCTTCTGATCAGCAGCTGACATAAACCAAATGTATTTACTGTCAGTGCTGCACAATTAATCACAAAATCCCAGAAATCAGACAGTATAGAATCTTTTGTTTTTTGCTAATATTGCCATTGGTACATATTAGGGCTTTCTCAGGTAAGAAATTAATTCTTACTTAACAGTCTTGTGGGCATCAAAACAGAAGTAACAAGACAAGAGTTAGCTGGGAGTCCAGAGGCAAATGGAGTGGGGAGGTATAAATAGAACAGCTCCTTAATAAACAGCAGGTGAAAAAACTCATGAGAAAGGAGGAGGGTGCCAAATGGAAACAGCTTTGCCTATTGCCTGAACAGCCTCACCTCATTTTAGAGAGGTAGGGTGAAACATTGTCAAGGCTGTTCTGTCCCACAGACAGCCAGTAAAGGATTTGGTCTGTCTCTTTATTAGTTTGCTAACTGAGCTGACTGCCAATTCAGACCACTGGTGGAAGTTTAATTATCATCCCTGTTGTTTTCATTATAAACTGCTGCTCCTTGGTGGTTTATCACTTCAGTTTTTAAGGCCTTTCTTTGTGTGGTTTGGTCACAGGGGTAGCAGAACTAGATTGATTTCGAAACAGATTTAACCAGACTGGTGCTGAAATTACAGTTAAACTAGCCTGATATACTTCTTCATCTCTTTCTGTATCACACATGCTTAAAAACCTGCCCTTATATTTACCAGAATTAAACATAACTGGAATTACATCAATAGTCTTTGCAGAAAAATCTCACTAAGACACCTCTTTGAAAGGCATATGATTAACCTGGAATCTCTTAATGAGACTGCAGCCTGGCTCACGTCCAAGGTGCAGCTCAATTCATCAACATTTACAAGAAATCGTGAATTATATTCCAAATTTCGTTTTTCACAGAGCTCAGAAGATCTTTTCCCTCTCCTCCTCTCCCAGATCGGGGATATGCCAGTCTCCCAGTTCTATTGGTTAATAAAGATCTGAAAGCACAGCTGTTACTGAGAGGCCTACATGTCTTTCACATACCAGCAAATACGCCTGAAAAGTGAGAACCTGAGAGGACATAAAGCAGATTTCTGTAGACAGCATTGCCTTATGCCGGTTTTCAAAGAAACATGGTGGATTTTAAGTGTTTTTTTCCCCTCCATAAATCAACCAGGTTACAGAAAGGGTGATTCGTTCCTCTTCTTCTCCACACCAGACTGTGCTTTTGAATGCCTTCCAGAGTACTCGCCAAAAAAGTGTTTATTACCTGCCTGTTCAGGTCTTTAGAAGTCAAGAATGTATTTCGGAAGGTGTAATTATATGGTTACAAATCCAGCATGCTGTGTGGCTCTTGGTGCAGGCAGACATTATAAAATGCTTCCAGAAAATGTTTTGTTAGTGGCAAGAAAAGAGTTGGAATTGATGAACCAGGTTTTCCCAGGCCAGATGGTTCAGCTCTAGCACCTCAGGCTCTGTCTCCACTCTAGGTCTAATTCAAATGAGCAGCAGACCAGCCAGAGCCTGTGCAGCCACACTGCAGGGCTGCATTCGAGTGCCATCACCCATCTCCATCCCAGAGCACCTTCCTGTCAGAGAGGAGGGCAGGAAAACAGAGGTGGAAGAACTGCACAAGCACTTTGGTTATCATTTGTGTTTGGTGTCAGAGCTGCTGTGGGTATATCCCACAGTTCTCAGCCTCATACTAACCCAAGCTGTTCTGTCATTTGTTCCCAATGAATCTCGGGCCATAACTGGAAAATCCTCATTTTGAATGGTTTTCTTGCAAAATGGCACTCCCCATGCTGCCACTGGGTCTGTTGATAGCAGAGGGACTTAGGGTTATAACCCAGCCTAGTGCAGTGCAAAGGAAACACTCTGATGAGCTGGTCTGCATTTGTTGTCACATTTGGGCACAGCATCCAGCTAGGTGAATCCTCAGGGATCACAGAATCACAGAATATGCCCAGTTGGATGGGACCCACAAGGATCCTCAAGACGAACTGCTGTCCCCACACAGGACACCCTACCAATCCCACCATGTCCCTGAGAGCATTGTCCAAACACTCCTTGATCTCTGGCAGGCTTGGGGCCGTGACCACTGCCCTGGGGAGTCTGTTCCAGTCTAACCACCATCTGGAGTGGTTGGGCCCTCAGTATTGACAAGATGTTTACAGAGAGACTGACACCATTTCTCCTGGCAATACTATCTCATCAACATCTGGCTGCAATGGTCCTTCAGCTGTATGAGGGGTTTGACCCCAAAGGCACGTGTGGCTCTTCCCACTCTGATCTGTTTTCTGCAAACCTGTAAGGGCAGTTGGAGGGTCACAGGCTTTGCCTCAATATCTTCTTCCTCCTGAAGGCCTCTGTCCAGAAATTCTGAGTTTAAACAGCCCAGGTGATGAGCTCCCCAGTTTCTGGAGTATGGACAGCTCTTTAATTAACCCCATTTGTGGCCTGACCTCTCTTTGCTGTCAGATCTGCTTTCACTTTTTATTTCCTCTCAAACATGACCCTGATACTTACAACATCAGAAATGTAAGTTTAATTAACTTCAGGGAATTTGGAGATTAGCAGTCTTGATGGAGAAGTGTGTAACTTCCTGCAGAGAGGGAACATATCCCAAACGGCCTGAGGAAATCAATCTCTTTCTTCCTTAAAATTCCTTGTCTTGCACATGTGACATCCCATCTCATGTTCATCCAGGAGCATGTTCTCACCAGTCAATCCTTTTATTCTATATGCTGTTACTATTCACATACCAATAAAGCTACAGAATTAATATAATCATGTAAAATGGACTTTTCACAGTGTTTCTTATATACTATTTTCACTTAGCACAAGGTCAGGTTATATTTCACCAAAAGCACTTTAAAACTAGGTTTGATGTAGTCACTGCTTGTCATGTTTGGGTTTTCTGAAGTTCTTTCCCAAGGACCTAAACTGGTAAACAAGGTCACACTTTTTAAACTCTCTTGTTTTTCACATTTCTCTCCTAAGGAGGGACTTTGCTTGTTGACCCTTGGTATGACCAGTGGTTCAAAAGATCCCACCTCTTAGGTGGGCACATTGTAAAAAGGTATAAAAATAGGTTCTGAGAATAAACCAGCCCCTTTTTCAGAGCATCAGCCTTCTGAAATCACGAGTCCGTGTCTTTCTTTCGTGTCCAACAGCGACAGTTTGGTTTTCAGTTCTTGAACACACGAGTTCCCCAGCATTTTTCTCTCCTACCCAAAGCAAATTTTGATAATTGAGAGCCTTCTTGTTTGACACAAACCTCCAAACACCATTAATGTTGGATGACTGGCCTTTGAGCCACATGCACACAGATGTCTCATACACAGATGTCTCATCTTTCAACATTTAGCCCGTGCTAGGGCAACAGACAAACGGGGCATCATCTCCTCTCCTCATCTGTCTCCTTGTCACGGCTTGCTACCCTGCTGATAGGTTCCTACCCAGATACATCCACCACGCCCCAGGCAGTGCCCCTATCTCGAGAGCCATCTATGAACCATTTGCAGATCCAAAGCGAATCCATTTTATCGTATATAGGGATATGCGTTATCCAGCCTGCCCAGGGTGAATTTTAACTGGTGCATAAGCGCTGTGTAATCATTGTTTTTTGTGCTATTTCGGCATGTTTTATAAAGATACCGCCCTCTGCATGGCTGGGGTGTTGCTCCATTTGTATGGTAATGAATCAGTGTGAAGGGGGCCTTTTCTGCTCTGCTCCTTGCCCGGCCCTGGTCCCTCTGATAGCTGAGCAAGGCCCCCAACAGCAGAGCCGCTAATGAAGGTAGGGGAGATGAGGACAAAGAGCCTCGCCATACCTATTCAGAGAGAAATCTGCATCTGAAAGTGCCTGCTGGAAATGGGCGCCATGCCAAACAGCAGAGAGAAGGGGGACGCTCTGGAATATAAAGAAGGGCATACTATTATCTTTTTCTGTCTTGAAGTCACTGGTTATTAGTCAAAAAAAAAAAAAAAAAAAAAAAAAAAAGAAAAAAAAAAAGGGAATTATTTGATTTTTGACTTGGCAGCTGGGCATTTTATATCCATAATCCAGCAAACATGACACCTTTTCTCCCACCAACCTGCTTTCTGCTGCTACCCTTTGATTACTGCAAGCATTCTCCTCTTCCAAATCTCCACAACCATTCTCCTGTCCCATCTCTCTGTAAGAGTCTCTACCAAGAGCTAATGGATTTGGTGGACCTACAGTTGCCCCAGGGTGCAGCAGTTCAGGCTGTGCCTTCTGAGCACATGGGTGACTTTAGCACTCATTTGCAGGCTCACTTTCTCCTGGGGAGTGTAAGTTATGCAGTTGAACACGATGCCCACAGCTCAGGTCACAGCAACCACCAGTGCTCAGCAGCCTTTGCTATTCCGGCTGAATGGGTTTTGTTTTGCAGTTCACCAATTCCTACTCCCCTCACGTGGGGAAGGTGCCACAGTCTTTCTCACTATAGTCCCTCTGCATGCCCTGCTGCCTCCAAGAAAAGAAAGCTTCCTCCAAGAGACCGTGGCAGCTTTCAGGCCCTGATGTTTAATGGCATCCCCTGCTGAACACAGTCAAAACACTCAGCTTGCATCAGAGGAGAAAGCAGGAAGCAGATCAGCAGCAGCAGAAGGTTCATCAGTACTCACATTCACAGGGGACAAACTGCAGCAGGAGCCTACATGACAGGTAGGAATGGCATACTCAGCCAGCATCAGTGGATGCAATAATGCTGGAGCAAAAGCCTGCGGGCTCTCATCCCTGTTTCCCTTTTGGTAGCTAGGCTGGTTAACAGGCAGCAGCCCTCCCTTCAGAAAAAAACAAACAAACAAACAAACAAATGGATTATATGTAGGCCTAGAGTGAAAGAGTTCAACTGAGGAAGACCATCTTCCCCCAGCAACCCATAAATTATGCTGAGCTGTAAACCAGTGTTCACCACAGTGGGAGGAAACCTTCGGGCCCCCCAGTGCAAGTTTGGTAACTGTGAATCACATGCCAGGGGACCTGGGCTGAGGACCTGCTACCTAAATCTCAGCTTCCCCAGTGCCAGAAGCACCCCAGCTGAGGCTCACCCAGGATTCATCTGCAAAGACTAAGAAAGAGAAGGAGCAGTGATTGACATGGCAATACAGCATCTCCCATGCAAAACGGCCCTCAACCCCCTCCAGCATTTTCATAACCAAATACACACCTTGTTTTGCACTGTAAAGAGCATGGGAATGAAATGTGATAATGAGACATAACGAGATGCATGTATGAGACAAGCTGTGGACAGGCAGTGAACATAAAAAGAGACATGTACATGTGCACATACGGGAGAAGTGGCAGATAGGCACTTCCTTATAATCTGGCAACAATAATCATGACAATGAGTTCTGTTTTAATTTTCCATCCTCCCTGCATTTTTGTGTCTCTTGGGAAAAGAAGTAAATGACCAAATTGCAAATGGTCATTTGCAATGAGCAAGTGACCAAGAGCAAATGAGGCTTTCTATTCAGATTCTTGTAACTAGAGTTCAGTGAGCCTTGTCAAAAACATCCACTAATATCCACTTATATGATCAGGCAAGTCTATTTCATCTGTCTTCCTGCCCCTTGTAGTCTGTATTTTTTTATTATTATTAAAAAGGAGACTGCTACATGGAAAGCCTACAAGAATGCATTTTACAGAGAATATTGGAAAATATCAATTCAGAATCCCCTTTTCATAATCTATGGTACACCCAGTGCTAAAAGCTGCTTCCACTTTATCAGGAATCAGAACCAATGCCAGACTTGTCTCTGTTTCTTACACTTGCAAAATTAATACCAGTAAGCTTCATCTCAGAAAGGACTTTGAGAGATTGTCTGGCAGATATTTTAAAATGATAAATACTGGGGGGGACACACAATACTCTCTGGACGGTGTACCAGCTGAAAAAGAGGCAATATTTGTTCACGAAAGTCTTTTCTACTTATTGACATACTGCAGCTACTCAGCATGAGAGGCAAAGAAAAGTTATAATCTATCCATGTCCTCCTCTTTTTGGACTATTCCCAGTATTTATTTCAACAGAGGAGCGTTCTGGACTGAAATCCTCTGGCTTTTCTACTTAAAGGAACTCAAAGGCTGCACAAAATGTTGCAGGATTGCTGATTTTTTTTGCAGTAGTACTTTTGTCCTTCTGCCTTTTTGTGAGGCCAGGGATCCACAGCAACAGCCCTTTAGCTGAAAGCCTGTTGTAAACTGAACCAACAGTAGCAGATGCAGAAACAGATTTCCCTTGGGAAGTAATGTCAAGTCAGTCTGACAGCTGTAGTGGCAAGTGCTAGCCATGTTCATTGCCCTTGTAAATCTTGGGGATAAACACCCCTAACATGTCAATGACTGATGGTGGAGGCTGAGCAGAGGGTAGGTGCTGTAGTACACAGTGCACATTCCTGCGCTCTCGTGCAAAAACGGCAGTGAACGATCATTTATATTGGGCAGGGTGTCATTGCCTGGGCTGTGTCACAGAGCTCGTGGGCAGGCAGTGCTGGGGCGGCTACAGAGGCTTCTACGTGAACACGTCATGATGCTCAGCACTCATTGATTCTTTTACTCCCTTGTATTTGCTGCTGTCCAGGTGAATGCTTCCTCTTATTGAAGCAAAAATTGTTTATGCATAGCGCAGTGCCAAGAGCTGTGCAAACATTAAAATGTAGATATGATTCATTCCTGCTGATGGAAGCAAACCCATGGCATAAGAGAAGGAAATTATTCTGTTTCCTTCCACCATGGCATGGACATCTCTATAACAGGCTTGGGGGATTTCTAGTCTGGCTTTGCTCCCTACTGGAAAGAACACTCCCCTGCCGCAGCCTTCCAGGAGAAGTTGGGCTGGCTGCATATCCTCTTCTGGGCTGAGACATGTGCCTTCTCATGACAATGAAGCCTCCCTCAAGGCAAATTTCTCCTCTCAGCCAACCTTCCAGATACCATCTTTTTGCCCTTTTTGCATTAGAGGGCAAGGAAATTACTGATGGGACATCAACAACGAAGGGAATTTCATTGGCAAAACCAGCAACCTGCTTTTCATTGTTAGTTTTTACTCATGCCTGGATCATCTTGCAGTGGTTTCTATGACAACAGAAAAGTTATTTCTTAACATAAATCAAATTTGTCAGACTTACACTTATGCATTGCACTTGCTGAAGGCTAGAAATGCAATTCTGAGACTGAAAGCAGACAAACTGATAGGCTCTATGAAAATGGAGCTAGCAAGGATCTAAAATAGAAAAGATTCCTTGTTTTCCTAGAGAAATTCCCTCTTAGTATTGCATTGTTGCTGTTCTTTTATATTTTGAGAAAGAAAAGCATGGGAATAATCAATATGCGAAGTAATACACTTATATTTTAAACGCAGACACTTTGGGAAAAGCACCTGTCTTTCTAAGAAAAGAAATGCGAATTCAGTACAGAAACAACATAGAAAAAAGAAAAAAAGAGAAGGTTCATAGGGGCTCCTTTTTAGAAAATGTAAAGGGGTTTCTGAAAAGCACATTCTGTGCCTGTTTGATGCACAGGTAGTGATAATAGTCCTTGGTAACCTCCTCCCCAGAATGCAAAATCATAAGTTCACCTTGTTTCTCATCTTGTCCTCTGACATCTTTTTGTTAGCCCCTAAAAGTATAGTTAGCATTGGCAGATTTCAACAACAGTTTTGCAGGCAGTTCATCCCTATGCCATGTGCTTCTGCTGCACAGTGATTAGCCTTTTAAAATAGTTTGAATTTTTTTACAGACTGAGTGATGAATGGTAGCACCTCCTATCCATTTAATCTAAAATGATCATAATTTTTAATTATGGCAAAACCCTTCCAGAAGCTTAGTGCAGTTTGTGGTATTGGTATAAGCTGTTGGTTCTAAGCAGTGGGTTACTCTTGCTAATCTAAAACTGGTGGTTAAGGCTGTTTCAGTTGAGTTGTCTCTGACCAAAGGGGTGTCCTCTTCATGCTGTGGAAGAGAACAAACTGTCCCTCTGGATACGGAGAATGGGCTATGATATGAGTATGGACAAGCACATTGCCTTCTGTCCATAGCACAGCTCCTGTTTGTCTCAAAGAGAGCTTCACAGAATGAACAAAGGCAAAACCTCACCTTTTGCTGCAGAAGGTAACGGATTGTTTATCATCCCTTCACTCTTTTTAGTATTTGATTCAGTGAAACTCGGTGGGAGTGATTTCCCTTCCTTCCCATCTTCCCTTCTCTCTTTCTGCTCTACTTCCTTCTTGGCATCTCTCCTTTCTTCATCCTTCTCCTTCCAGCAATTCCAAGCCCAGCCTCAACTGCATCTTGGCTTCATTTCTATTCCTCTCCATCTGCTAAAATGTATTCACGTATTATGTATCAAATGTTGACATTTATAATGTTGTCAATAAGGTTTTGAGTCAAAGCCTGAATAGAAACAAGCAAATTGGACAGCATTTATATCTCATCTGTTTAATTTCAGACTATTTTTGGACTGAAGAAAGGAAACACTGCACAGTTTGGATCTACTAGGAAGATTTCCTGAGCAACCATGACAGATAAGAGCAATTTTTGTACTTTAATGGAAGTATAAATGCCAAAGAATATGGTGGTTCCCTATGGCTAACTCATGAATCAAGGTGACCCAGCTCTTCAAGAACCCTGTATGGAAGTAAACATATGACCCTGCAGTGAAGTGGATGTGCAGTCCTTTTGGAGCATCCACATACACACATATGCATGACTGGGAGTGGGCTTGTGTTCTTAAAGCTGAAATTTCACAGCAGTTCAGTGTATGATCTAAAGCGGAGTTGCCCTCCGCCTTTCCTTACATGCTCTCTCCATTCTTCTTTTCTCTTTGTGTGATCATACAGAAAACCAGCTAAGGGGCAAATCATTCCATGAGGTGTGCAGAGGGAAAAAGAAACATTTCCTTCCAGTTTAGCTCTCCAACCCACTGCAGGATTAGGTACATTTTTGCCAGTGTGCAGAGGGGCAGGTACTCAAGAGGTAACAGCAACCTTGGTCAGCTTAGACTCTGACAGAGCTGCAGATTCAAGTGGGGATTTTGAAAATGTCAGGCATGACTTTGCTGTATCCATAAAAGCACAAGAGGTGTGTCAAACTTGCTTCAAAAGCATTGTGGAATTAGGGATGCTTCAATTTACAGCCCTGTTTTCCATTCCTTGTCTCTGATGTATTGATTGCTGCTCTTCCTCCAAGTTGTTTGCTATGCATCACACTTTGATTTTAGGAGAGGTCTCAGACAGCTCTGGATATCTGAATAAGACAAATTTCTCCTGCTCTACAGATTTATTTGATTTATGTTTATGGGATGCTGGTATCTGGCTGTTTGGATATGAACTCTATATACACCAGAATAATTTGATTGCAAGTTTCATAGGTCTTCCAGTTACAAGATGCTACAATCAGATGGAGGCAAAATATGAAATAGGATCAGGGACAGCACCAGTCAATACTTATTTTTCCCAAAATGCATTTTTTTTTTCTATTTCACCCAATAAAAGGTTCAGCACTTGGAAGAAATGGAACAAAATATGACAGAAATCCTTAGGTGTGATTTCCTCTTGGTAAAAAACAACTGAAATGAGCTGAAATGCAGCTTCTCCATTAACATGATGAAACAAAGTAAGAATTAGGCAAGGTAGACTAACAAGTACATGGCTGAATCTGGAAGGAATAGGGATGAAAAGAGATTATAAGTGAGAAGAGAAAAAACTATGGTTTTCTGAATGCCTCAGTCAAAGCCCTGTGCAAACGCCCAGCCAGGTGAACTGTGTCCCCTTTACTCCCTGATCTCAGTCTGCAAACATTCATGGCATTCACTGATCCACTACACCAGCTTGTCAGTCAGTTATAATGGAATCACAGTTTCTCTTTTTTGCATTCCATCCTTGCTTTTACTTCATTCATTTAATCTCTCAGTCGTGTATTTGCAAGTGTGAAACAAGCAGCAGTGAAATGCAGAAGAGCTCTCCCTCTGTGTATGGCCCTTCTGCCACCCTGCCTTTGTGTTTAAATGTTTTCTCCTGTGTTTGATTCTTGCTGCTCCCGGTCTTTTTAAATATACCTCATTTTCTCTAATCATTTTACAAACACAGACTCAACCAAAGGACACCCTCCAGGGCAGAAAAGGTTCTGCTTTATTTGCTCTTAGAGGTCACCTACCCTGAATATTATATTCACAATTTATTTTAAAATTGCTGTTTATCCATTCTAAGTTATGTATGGGTTCAACCCATACATAATGTCCTAAAAAAAAGACCTGGCCTTGAAACACTCTGAGGACCACCCAAGAATTGCTAAGCACTTCCCAATTCCATGAGAACTGAAGGCTCAAAGTAATCCCCTGTGCTGTCCCTTAACTCTTCTGGCAGAACAAGTCTGCAAGGCTTCACCCTGATGCTTCTGCTTCCCACCTTTCCTGTCTGCTAAGCACCAGCTGACAGGCACCAACCAGTACCTGTGTTTGCATTTCTTCAGGTGGGTCTCAAAGAGAGAAGAGCTCAGCAGCACTTTTTCATACTTAGAACAATCTCTTGTAGCTATCTAGTCAAAGGAAATTAAATGTGGGAATATTTGCAGGAAAATTCCAAATCCCACCCTTTGTAGGTGAGCACAAGCCTTTTTGGGAGAACACGTTTTGTATCAATCACAAAGAGTTTACAGATTAAATGTGTCATTCTGGTGTATGTGACATCCATGACTTTTCATTCACTATAGGATGATGGATGACCCTGTGCCATTGCAGGATGATACCTGTCTGTCCTAAAAAGGAGGCAAATTTCTCTCAGGAGGTGAATTCCAAAATGGAGTAGCGTATTATTTAGTTTCCCTTTATTATTTATACTCACCAGGACCCATTAAAGCTGGAAAGCTGCACAAATGTTTGCCAAACAGGAGCTGTATTCTTCTAACTCGTAGTGCACCTGGCAACACAATCCAACATCTCATAATAGACACCTGAGGGTATCTTCAGGGAGAGGGGGAAAGTGATGTTGTGAAGTGATTTCAACAGGGAATCAGAAGTGTTCAGTCATGAAGCTAATATTTGGCAAGGGAAAAGTGACAGTCTATAGGGAACAGAAAACATATTTTCAGAGAATAGTGAGTGGAGAAGGATATAAGAAAGTTGTGCCAGACGGCAGAACAAACAAATGAGAAAATAAACTGTACCACTCACTGGAATTTTACATGGTGATACATCATCTAATGGGCTGTAATCTCAGCTAGGAGGGCTGGAATAACTCCATTAAAATCAATGAACTCAGCAAGTCCAGCTGGGGACATGAAGAAAGACGTGCCTTTAACAAGTCTTTTTGTTTAAGTCACACTTTGGTGCTTACTATGCTGTTTGTTTCCCTCTTATAACACACTAAGGGCCAAATTAATTTTCCAAGGTTGTCCAGCGCCCACTCCTATCAGCATCATTTCTGCTCCTGTCAGAACCAGCACATGGAGAAGTGCAGCAGACTGGAGCAAGATGCCCGTGCTGGGCAATGGTAACAAATGGTAGCAGACAGGAACAGACGAGAACCTCAAAGCAGCCCTCTGAGCTGGCCTGCCCCTGCCAGGACTGGCAGGACAGCCCAGGACTGGCAGGTCCAGGGGTGCTTGGGCAGGCAGCACACCCAGGGAGATGTTACCCCTCATCTCCTCTGCAGACCAGCTGCTTCTGCTCCTCCGTTGTTTCCAGAGGAGCCAGGAACAGGCAATTACAAACCTGCACACATGCTGACCAATCTGTTGTCCCATTATGTCCCTTGATCTGCCCTCTCTATGTCTAATGCAGTAGTGAAGTTCGACACAGGGCACTCTGCATTCAAAGCACATGAGCAATTTAAAAGAAAAAGCAAAGCTTTTGACAAGAAAGAACTTTGAGGGAGCTAAAAAATTTATTTTGTGGCATGTAAAACACATGCTTATGATGAAATGACCTAGTCACATGCAACAGACAACCTGCAGAAAAACACCAGTGCTAAGCACAGAGTAATTTGAAGGGAAACAGGTCTCCTGAGAATTTTTGCAGATATTGCTTATATTTTCTGCTCGCAACATGGATGCAAGAGAGGAAAACCTCCTGATTTGTTTTTCCCTTAAACTTATTTTCCCAGACCTCTGCAAGTCAGAACCCACCATAGACAAAATTCTGGAGCAAAGATCAGCTACATCAGACCTCCAGGTAAATGAATACCTTAGCTCAGAAAGTTTTCAAAATGAGTCACTCTTGGTTTTCCCTCCCTCAGATTGCAAGTGACATTTATTGAGATTTTCTCTATATATTTTACCCATCATCAAATGACCTTTAGTTGTGTGGGCAACACCAAATAAATATGACCCTGTCATACCATGGGTTAAGAAGAAAAGCCTAGAAGAAAAGCAAGGGTTGACATAAGTACACTGCCAAGCAGCCCATGTATTCAGCAACTAATCTCAGGCAAGTCTCCTGAGATGTTTATCAAGTTAAATGCTGAGTTCCTTTCTTCTTTTCCCATTTTTCCTGTTGTTTTTGGAATTGCTACCTATCCAGAATAGTTGTCTTGGTAAATAAGAGTACTTTGGAACCACATGCTGGCTCTTCTGGTTGACTTTTCCAGAACTATTCCATTCCTGAACATTCCAGTACAGAAGCAAAGCATTATGAATTGAGGTTTAACGAGTCCATTTTTTCAACTCCTCTCTAGAAACAAGATGTCCTAATTTATGAACGGTTGCTGAGTTTTTTTGGCATAATGAGGGCCTCTCTCTGATCTTCCTCACTATGGTTATAACCTAAAGAACACAAATATTAAGGACTTGTTAGTTTTCCAACATTTTTCTGCAAAACTCTTAGAAGTCACCAGGAGCATCTATTTTCCATAGAAAAGTCCCTTATTGCTGTCAGTAGGGAACCAATGAATTGTTTCTCTGACTTGGCAGTGAAAAGAGACACAGGAATAACTTCAGAAGCAATTTTAGGTCCTCTTTTCCATGCTTTTTAGGGCAGAATAGATATATATCCTAAATGTTCTCTTCAGGTTAGCTGTGCCCATTTGTGTTTGTGCTGGAATGGCTAAAGCAGTACAGCTTGTGGGCAGAAGGAGTTAATAACCTCAGAGAGAACACAGAAGAAGAGCCTCGGATGGCAAATTGTAGCCTGACCCTCTTGCCACCTGCCTGTGCCTGCTGCACCAGAAGGAACCTCAAGAGAAGAACATAAGGCATGTGGGTTTCAATAAGTCACTCTTCTGTCACTGTGGAAGTGACAGCTTCCTTCAGCTCTCCTTCCTCACTCCTGAGGTACCTGGGGACCTCATCAAAACTGGGAAGTTTGAGAAGAAACTGTGGTTCAAGTAATTTTGAAAAGCTCTGGGCAAGGAAGTCTCTTTTGCAATGTACTCTCTTTTCTCTACATGTGCATTTATCTTGTGGTACAGGCTGGAATTATAAATCTTAGTCAGAAAGGTAGTCTTCTGAATGAAAATCAGTCCTGAGACTAAGGAGGAAAAGGTTGGCATCCTCCACTTAGTCAATGGTCAGTAACAGGCATCTTCCAAAAGCCCTTCAGCCCACCAAGCTTACACTCCTTTATTAGGATGTGATAATTGCCCCCAGTTGTGGACAGGTCTCCACAGGTTATGGAAATAAACTCTGTGTAAAGGTTGGTGTCAATGCTTGGTATCTAGAAGACTAAATTTGGGTAAAATGAATGTTCTCCTACATGATAAGATTTTGTTAGTACTTTGGACTGGATCACCACAGATTGCACCCAGCTTGGTCACTGCAACCCCTCATTTGGTATTGCAGCCTCCATTTCTCGGGCATTGCATTTCTCCAACCATGTTGTAAGAAGCCCAAGGTTGGCCATTTTGGATTACAGAAGTCAAAACCTGTCTTTCTCTCCTTCAAATGGCCAGGGCTGTCAAACCTTGTGTTGGAGATAGCATTTTACCCTCAAAATAGTTTTCACTTCATTTTTTATTTAAACATACATTTTTTTTGCCTCTGCTCAAGCTGCCTGTATGTCAGATTTTGGCAGCCATGAAATGAAAAGAACTGTGTGGAACTGGGACTAGAAGAGGTCACCACAAGAGGAGTCATGAGTGTCTCAGGGACAAATCAAGCTCCTTGGAGGTCACTGGGTTCACCAGTTCTGCTGGAACACGGTAAGACAGGGATGGGTGTTACCAATACTTGGAGCCAGATTTGTGATATATATTTAGTTGCATGACACCCAGGCTTCACTTGCCACTGAGAGGTGCCTTATCCATGCCTGTATTATTTGTCAGTTTAATCTTTATAGCCTAATTTTCAAAGATAGCCGTCTCCTCTAGCCCCAGTGACTAAAATTGTACTTTGGAGCATTTACCTCCTGTGAATTCTTAAGTAATTGCTCTATTGATTACACAAGGGGGAAATATTGCTGCTGTGGGATTGGAGTCTTGAGGGTTAACAGTCTCCTGGCTATGATCATCTTCCGTGTTTGGTCAGCTCCAACAAATTGAAGACAAGCAGAACATCAGCACACAGTACACAATTACATTTCTGACACGTTGCATCTTGTTGTGCTATCTCTTCTTAAATCAGAACCTGTTTTCACTCTTATATAATACAGCATGATATGAAGCCTTGAATAGAATGCATTTCTTTAAAATTTGACTAAAATAGCTTTCCTTCCACAGTGAGCTCATGTCTTTTTGCTTTGTTTTATGGTCCGTTGACTTCCATTTCACACAAAACATATCTTATGAAGTGGATTCTTACAAATGAGATATCTGAATCATTAATTTACTTCATGATTTATTTTAATAGTTTCCTTATATGAGTTCTCAGAAACAGAATTGGGTGTTATGTAAATGGATATTTTGCAAACATAACACCTCTTCCTGTACATAAACATAGTCAAGTATATACCTTGATGCTTTTCATTTGAAAAGAGGTAGTGTCTGCTGAGGAAGAGTTTAATTTACATACTTTTGTCACCTCTGGGCTTCGTTAATCTCTGTGACTGTAGGTTTGCAAAATAAGATGTATAAATTTACTTACCAGACATAAGGCCCTGCATTGAGAAAAAAATCAGTTCTGTTCCTACTGAGTTAGGTACCTGGAATGAAGCTGTGGGAAAAGCTCTATTTTTAATTTTTCAGCCATCTAAGACAACAGGGCTTCAAGGCCTAACTATGTTATCTTCAGCTTCCCAAGGTTTTTTGTTAACTCTGGGAAATGGACATCTGCTGGGAACTGTCTGTATAATTCCTGGTCAGATGGTTGGTCCCTTCATGCTCCACTTATGTCTTAAATCCCTTTTCTGTGTACAGTGCAATTGGGTTTCTTGTCCGAGCATGGATTGTCCATTTTTATGACTACACTCTGCAGCACAAAACCTGGCCATTCTTCTAGGCAAATGTTCACAATAAAGTAAAAGTACTGTTTTAAAGAGAGTTGTATCTCTCTAGAGTTTCTCTGCTGTATCTGTCAAAAACCAAATTGCTTAAGGAGGGTGAGAAGGAAATTTGCATTCCCAAAGTTCAATCAAAGAAAAAAGCCCTGCTCCTGCTGCCTCATTAGCCTGGCGTTGGTTTGTGGACGCAGGGCACATGTTTGTTCAGGGAAGCTGTGACTGGTTATCAACAATGATGGGCCTGATTACTCCTAAGGCCTGAGGAGACCTGCAAGGGGATTAACACTGGAGGACAGAAAATGCTCTTGGCACAAATGATCTCATTAGAATATTTATTGGTGTAAAGAAGACAAATTTGAGGGTGTCAGTTATATTCCAAGGAAAACCCCTTTGTGACATGATGCTTCAAGAACACAAGACTTTTAACACATTTACTCTCTTAAGGATATTCAGGACCAATGCATTAAATGTGGTGGTGAAAACAAATAATGAGATTTGAAAAAAATGGAAAGAAAAGAAGTAGGAGCCAAGCTTAGATTTCCTGTATGTTAGAAGCTGTGCCTATTGACTCAAAAAGCTGTCACATCAGTTAAAGGAATTCTGAGTTTGTTTGCAGAAGGATACACTTTCAACAGACTTGCAGAAATCTGAAATATTAGAGTGACATTAAGACCACTAGATTACACTTCACTGTATCAATATGACTTTTCACAAAGCTTTTGTTAGAATGTCCAGAAATCTGCTGAGCAACAGGGTTCAAATATTTCCTCCTACAATTAGGCCACTATGAATGAAAAAAATAAATGTAAAGAAAAAAGGAAGCAAGTCAAATCCCAGTGTTCTTTGCAGTTTAGCAGGATAGCCAAAAGGACATCTGGCAAGTGGCAGAAGTTCAGCCATGGATTCCTTTGCCTCTTAATCAAAGGCAAAACAATGGGAAGAGATGTCCTATTACACTGCAGCACAGTAGCTAACTTTTTTGTACTTTGCACTCCTAGGGAGACCTGACACTGAGCTTCACGGTAAACCTGATCTCCAGAGAGCTCCACAGAGGGTATAAGCACTGAGCACTTAAAGACTCTAAATCCTGCAAGACAATTAAGATGCCTGATTTCAGCACAAGGTGATAGAGCCAGTCTGTCAGCACTACAATCAGCAGTATGTAAGTGCCAAAACAAGAGTCTCTGGGAAGTCATCCCTTATCATGTACATAGCCAGGGATACCTCAAGAGGTAGGAACATTCCATTTGACTCAACAGCTTGAAGCCTCCTTCAAGTCCCAGCAGGGACTTCAGAAGGTGAAGTCCTGGGTATGTTGAACTTCTGCTAAGAGTGTGGTTCTACTTTAAAGGAAAACTCTGTGGAAACCTAACAAAAGAGCCATGTTTCACAGAAACATTCCACCTAACATTGAGAAATAGAATGGGGCACCATGACTGAACACTAGAATTGTCAGTGTTACAACCTTAACTCTGTCCCTTGGTCCATCACGACTGGTCTGGCAGGGCATACTTTGGTCAGGCTGAAAGGAAATTTCAAACAGTCTGTAGCTTCCATCAATGTGTATCTTAAACTATTTCTCCCAGCATCTCTGAAGTCCCTCCCAAGCCAGTGGTCTTCTGTATGTCCCATCCGTCATCGTTCTCCCCTCCCTCCCATCTGCCTAAAGAAACGCTCTTTCTTTTCTGATATGTCTTTCCTGTGGAGTCTGAGGGAGGGGAAATTCTGCTCCTTCTCTGTAAATCCCCCATTTACTCTGAGAAAGACATTTTTAAATTTACTATCACCTAAGCATTGCTTGGTTCAGGTGATTCCTGAAGACTATGGGAGGTGACAGTTTAGAGAACAGCTCTAACACCATACCTAGATTATATCTTTTTTCTGCTCCAACAGGCAACAGGAATATAACACAAATGTTCTCCCTCCACTGTTGTTAAATTGTGGCCAAGAATGCTACAACTGCAAGTTCATCAACTTAATCAATATTAATCATAAGAAAATTTCTTCAGGTTAAATGGGAAATGTTTTCATTTCAGATGAAGACCTTCAACCAGCACTTGAACCATGAAGTAGATGTCTGCTGGTTGCTCATCATTTTGTCATATTTTAATTATCATTTATAACTGGCTTGTATTTTTTAGAAAGAAAAAAAACAAACACAAAAACAAAAACCAGAATATAATTTTCTCTTGTTCTTGGTGGTGAATATTTTGCTGTATGGCTCATGACATTGGAATGTACATATACCCTATCTGAACAGGAAAACTATTTCCAGTTCCTCATCAACCATTAACAATATTGTTGCTAACCAACACCCAAGTACTGTATCATAAATTGTGCTGATTTTTACTCCTTGCAGACTGCAGATTCCCATAACTTGGGGGAAA
The DNA here is from genome assembly GCA_016584745.2 of Phylloscopus trochilus trochilus. Taxonomy (NCBI): domain Eukaryota; kingdom Metazoa; phylum Chordata; class Aves; order Passeriformes; family Phylloscopidae; genus Phylloscopus; species Phylloscopus trochilus. The sequence continues at coordinate 42,649,177 of WQNJ02000546.1, forward strand.
AAAAGGGGGTTATGTAGGTGACTGTCTCCATTAATTAAGCTATTCAAATCCAATTAGCTTTTTCTAGAGGGTACTTTATCTCATTACAGTTCTTTTAACTTGAACAATAAAACAAACAAGCAGAAACTACAAACCCAATCTGGCTGTTCCCCATGTCACGATCAGTTAATGTCCTGCCTGCCAGAAAGTGAGCAGTGATGCTAACACGTCTAGTCAGGCTTGCTCTTTGCCTTCATCTAAGATGGCGAGCAACTCTGATGTTCATTAGAGACACTCATCACCGTCACAAGAGAATGGCAAGTCACACCACAGCCGTAGTGGCCCACCACCTCCTCATATTCCAGCAGCAATGGAATCCAGTTTTGGATGTAACTTGCCTTTGTAGGCAATCACAAGCCTGGCTACGGCATTTAAAAGTGAGGCCAAAGTTCTGCTCTTGATTCAAAAGGCATTGCCTGTGTGGTGAGAGCATAGCACGTATGAGGATTTCCAGGACTAACGCTCAACGTCGTTGTTTCTCACACAGGATTTCACCCAGCCATGTGGAAGTGAAATGCTACACACACCAAGTTGTTTTGCCATCTGGACACTGCAGGAAGCCTTTTGCTTCTCATAAACAGGCTGAGATCATCTTTCCTCATTAGCTAGGTCATTGAATGGCTAGCTATCGTGCCGTGTTATGTGTACTCCAATGCCTAATCGCTCCAGACCAGTAACCTCCAAAACACAAAAATAACAACAGATCCATAATTTAACATTTCTCTGCTGAAAGATGCCCTGAACTCATGTTCAGTGTTACTTGGCAGTGTGAATGAGCACCATTCAGGTCATTTACTCAGCAGTGACAGTGATTGGCAGCTCTAAGAGAAATACCCAGATGTTCCTGTTCATTTCTTGCCACCTTGCAGGACTCTGGCAGCTGATCGTAATCCAAGCGAGGACTCATAAAACCAGAAAGAGGGGGTAATAAAAGCCAGATATGCTGGGAAGCCCATGAGAACAGGGAACAAGCTGTTCAGTCAGTGACTCAGAATCAACCTCCTCCCTTAGGAGTAATTTTATGGGGTTTTTTTTAGAGGGCAGAATTTGAATTAATGAGAGGCTTGATGGATATAAGTAATAATATTTCTATTTGGGAACTTGCATAGTCAAGAAAAACAATCTAAACAATCCATGAGTGCTCATAAAAACAGATAATCCCTGAACTAGAACAATGTAGGACTTGGCAAGTTGGATCTCTAAACCCTTTTGCCCATAGTAGATGCAATTGCTGGCATGCAGGTGGAACTCAGTAGTTGCCAGGGGTGAAGCAAACTGAGAATTGGTTTCAAAACTGAACATCACCAAAAAGCCTGAGAGAGAGAAAAAAAAAAAAAAAAAAAAAAAAAAAGCCAAAGTTGTTTTAAATTGGAGGATTTCAAAACACTTGTCATTGATATCAAAAATGACAATTTGGCACACAACTCCTTTCCTCCTCTGGTTCTCTGAGGCAAAGCTTTTGTGTCTGCAGTGATGTTTTGTACCATATCAGATTCTGCAGTAGTGCAAAATTGCATGTGTTGACCCTTCCTTTTGTCCTGCCCTTCTTCCACAAGTGGTGAAAATGCAAACTATATGGATAAACATCAGTTTAGAGATCAGCTCTCTGTAATCCTAGTTTCCTTCAGTGCGTGGACTCAGAAGGAACAGCATCATAGACCTTGTTACTTTATCAGATGACCTGAGCGGAAGCTGGGAGTGCTGTGGAGGGCATAGCTGGAGGTAAATGAGAGGAAATAGGACAAAAATCTGTAGGAATTCAGTATATATTTGTTCTCTTCCTGACAGAGCCATGTGTTTGCATGAGACAACACTTGCAGCAGACTTCAGCACCAGGGTCTGCTTTGTAATGCTGGTGAGCCCCAACAGCAGAATTTCCCTGTGACGTTTGAATGGTTAAACAGGTTTTGTTTCAGAAACTAGAGGAAGTATTACAAATATTATTATGATTAATGGATGTTGTTATCCCATTCCCAGATGTGTGGTAGCTAATTTTAGCCAACATGCATCAACTCTTTGTGCAGTCACAAAGTCATTGGTTGTGAAAACACACCAATCTCTAAGGAATGTGCAGAGCTACAAGATGGGCACATGAATTTTAGATGCCTGAGACAGACAGTGTCAATGACATGTCCATGCAATACATACCCAGAACCCAGTACAGGCAGTATTTGGGGGAGCTGAGGTGGGCAACTCTACAGAGCCCAAAATAACCATCGGGGAGGAGAGCAGAAATAACATGCATCAGACATGCAGTCATTTTGGCTGAGCCCTGAATCTTTCATCTATTCCAAAGACAACTTTGTAGATGACTAAATGACAGGTTTGCTTTTGGAATGCAGCATTTACTACTGATTTGAAGGGATGGTGCCACAATTGATAAACTTGACAACCCCTATTTAGCTGACCTCTCAAGGAGATTGTGACCCTGGGGGAAGATGGTCTTTGTCAATACTTAAGATTGAGCTCCTGGGTGATGCTACAGAGGTTGCCTCCTAGGCATGTGATGGTGTTACAGTCACCAACAAACAGGAGTTTCTGGATGATCTCTTCAGTGACCCTTGCAGTTGGATCTCTGTTGCTGTGGATGAACCAGTGACCAGTCACCATTTGTCACAGTCTGAGGAGGAGAAGGCCTGATGACTGAAGACAGGGGGCTTGAAAGAGGGTACTACTACTTGGTTCTGTCTTATTTCTGAAAACCTGCTGCCTTGCTGACATTTGTGTACCTGTGTGTCTGCTGGCATGGTTCTTGCAGATGCTCAGACTAAAATTAACCACTACAGCCACAGATTATTATGCATCTGAATGATTGCATAATCTGAGCCACAGGGTTTAAACCACAACCTTGCCCCTGCTAAACTGATCCAGGCAGTCATTGCTGTAAAGATAGAAGCGTAGTAGGAGAGATCTGAGTGGATGGTGACTTTCTTCTCTAGCTGGTGTACGCTAATGTGAGAAAGCAATCACAAGATTTCCCATCAAGTCCCAGTTATGGTAACATGCCATACAGGTGCTGAGCAGTCTGTGTCTCTTGTTCTTCATCTGACTTCAGGGTTTGCATCAGTAATGTCCCAAGTCAAGGTGGGAGTCATCTCATCTGAAATCAGATGTCTCCATCTGAGCTGGCCTTTATCATCAGTGAAGTAGGTACCTATAGCCATGAGTCATCTGGCCTCTTTGAAATGTCTGCATTGGGGTGAGGTGACTCATGCTCTTCCCATTTACTACAAAGGAAGCTCAAACCACAAGCTCAGATAACACCTCAAGATATTAAGACAAACCCAGTGGCCCAGTCAAACTCCTGGCCTGTCCTTTCTAAATAAAACAAAGCATTTGCCCTGAGAAAGATGTGTCGAATTCATGCCTAGTTAAGTGGGCACTCACAAACTGGAAATAGCCCAGTTTCAAGTGAAGTATAAATATCATGGAAATACCTCCTGTCCCTGGCTTCTATAAAGCCAGCTGATAGCCAGCTATATTTTGCTAGTGTTTTACAGTCACATCTTCCTGTTATCTTTTAAATTATATTTCTCCAGCTATCTTCTATTCCTGATGAGTTACTGGTGAGACAGCAAATAAAACACACAAAAAGGGGATACAGCAAAGAAAGAAGCTAAGACATACTAAGACAACTAATTCTGCCAGCTGTATGAAAAAAAGTGATTGTCCAAAGAATTTTTTCACTCCTGTCCCTTTTCCTTTTTTTTTTTTTTAGTAGCAGTTACTTATAACAGCAATAGAGACTTTTCCAGTAGAGTGATCTTAGTGGGCAGTGTCCATTTAAATTAAATTTTTCTAATCAAATAGCTAACTTCATCAAGCAGCCAAAATCAATGCTTTGTATTAGACACGGACCCAAACTCATTAAGGCTTTATTATTCAAGCATGCACCTCCTTTCTGCTTTTATCTCCCCTCAAGGGTTTTCATAGTAAAGCAGGCTTTTTTTTTTTCTTTTTTCTTTTTTTTTAATTAGCCCTTCTGTCCTGAAGTTCTTCTATTTGATTTTCCAGTATCCAGGGAAGTATTGTTTTTTTGGTTTTTTTTTTAACTATTCAATCCTTGAATAGAAATTTTTGCCTCTTAGTTCTACATTATCAGTGATAATAAAGCTTAGTGGAAGACATTTTGATAATGCAGAGACAGAAGTGCACAAAGGCAAAGCGACACTTCAAAGGAGCATTAGCTCTGATACAGGAATCTCATTTATCTAACTCGCTCCTAAAGGCCAAGTTAGCAATTTGCCAGGGTGCAGTTCGCAGGCACACATGAAGTGGCATGAAAGGCCTTTCACTTCAGCAGAGCTGCCTGGTCCCAGCGCCCTTGAGTGCATGGAACTTTATGAATGCTGTGGTTGTATTTTTATTTTCTCTTTACTTTCTTTATTTTCATATGGAGAACCAACTGCTTGCTTAGCTGTTTGTGCGTGTCTTGTGTGGAAATGGTTGTATAAGGATTGTGGTTATGGTATGAGATGTAATCTTCAGGTTTGTTGCTTTCCCATGTATGCTGAGCAGCCTGTGACTGCTCCCCAGACCACGACTGTCCATCCAGGTACATGTCTCAGTGTCAAGGATGCTGGGCCTTTGCTGCTTAACTGTGGTGTATCTCAACGGGATAAACACAATGCTCACATAGCAGGGCGTTATTAATCACTGTTTGTGTATTCAATGGGGATAAGTATATGTCTTATCCACTGGAAATTCCACATGCACCTATTCAGGAACTACAGTTTTATTAATAAGGGCATGAGAGCATGTTGTCCAAGGGACTCCCCAAAGCTCAATCCACATGCTGGACCACACTGCTGTCAGTGACTGGTGAATCTGTAGGGTGGGTACCACCCTGTAGGAGCAGCAGTGAACCTGGAGCTGCTCTCAGAGGCTCATCCCAGCATGCTGTCATCAAGACAGAAGGGCTCATCTGCTGTAGCAGCCAGGGCTCCCAGAAGACAAAGAGGTCTAAAACTGCTGTCATCTTTTCACAATAACTCAATGTGTGCCAGCCTTGAGTGCCAAGGCAGTCATTGCAAGTCTGTGGCACAAACCAACCTGGTGCTGAGCTGGGTCAGACAGACACACCCCTGGTAAATTTCCATTCTGGCAGGTAGCTAATGCATCTGTCTCCTTCCCTTTACCAAAGGCTTACACTTACCTTACTTCCGTGCTTGACAACTGCCAATGTCTCCATACGTTGCTGAAAAACTGGGATGTTAAAACAGAGCAAGAAACAAAACTTTCAGCAAGAGACAAGCTCAGGAGCTAGAGTAGCGGGGAATAAGACATTTGGTGAAGTTTTACCTCAGTTATTTTCAAACTAGCCATTGTCACATGAAGAAAACTCAATGTGAACTGTCAGCAAATTGTTCTCCAAAGCAGGAGACAGTTTCAGGCAGTAACTTCGAAAGGAAACTGTTCTACTCCTTTTAGTGAAAGAAATGTCTGCAAGCAGCCATTGAAATATCTATGCAAATTAATTCATTCAGTGATCATTTTGCTCCCGCTAATGAGTTTATCCATATTCTCCCAAAATCCCCAAGGCCTGGAGAATTTAAGGTTGTGCACTGTTTTGGGGAAAACCACAATAATAGCAGATGAAAAATGGAATTTGTTGAAAGAGTGTCAAAGAACATAAATTGGCCTGAAATGGCTGTCAGACTGAAAACCTTTGCCTCGATTTCTTGGTCCAATTAGCTCATTTTCAAAGTTAATTGCTTCTTAGTGTAAGCCTGTCAGAAGCAAGCTCCAGCCCAGCACAGAAGGCTCTGAATTGTGCATTAATTTTCATATGTACTCTGTATGTTTTCATATTTAAATCAGGTTGCCACAGAATTCCTGATCCATCCTGCCAGGACTTTCCCAACAAAAGACGACTTAAGGCAGAGCTTAGCACCATCCTACTCCTCAGGATGGAGTAGGGGTTTGGAGATAGAGTTTTCTTCATTCTGCATCACCAGCATGGGAGATAATTTCCCCTATGGTTGTGCACACTTCTCTGCCTCTCATTCCTGCAGGATCCACACATGAAGGGAGAGGGCTGGCAGCACAAGCAGGTGGCTGGCTTTGCAGTGCCCCATGTGTACTTATTTCTCTTTGTTCTTCTATCTTTTTGTTCTCAATTTTTCCATGGGTGTCACTTTAGCAGTGGATTTTGGCATGTTGCCTCATCTGAATCTGTGTGATTCTGGCGATCACAGTAAGTCAAGCCAGGCTAGCTCATGCTCTTCTGGAAAGTTCTGTACCATACTGGACAGTAACTGGAAGTCTACAGAGTGGAGTGTCCCTGGTGCTTGTTCCAGCCTGTGATGGGGATTCCCAACCCCTCTGACTTGATAAATTACCTGCATGTGTAAGCACTTCTAACCCTGGTCAAAGCCACTCAAGGCTGCTTCTTGTCATAAATCACAGATCCTTGGTAATTTAAGGGGGACATAGGCTTCATAAATGTGTGACCCACGGATTTCATGTGCTCCGTGTTCAGAAGGTAGCTGGCTGGCAAACTGAAGAATATGCTGTTTTTAAAATATGTGCCATGAATACCATTTTTAATACAGATAATTTGCTTGGAACACTGCTAGTTGACTGAAAGAGAAGCTTCTCTTTATAGCCAGACCACGATTAAGACCATGCCAAATATACCAGCTATGCTTGGTACTAAAAACAAATACTTACCTCTCAGGAACTCTTTAGATCATTAGCATATCTAAAAGTGTCTCAGGAAATAGGACTGCCTCAGGCCTTTAGTATCCACCTAGTCTACCATTCTGCTCCATGACAGAATCAATTAGAAGTAAACTAGATTTTTGACAAGAGTTTTTCTAGTCTGCTCTTAGCGACCTTTAGCAACAGAGACTCAATAAACACCTAGGCAATCTCCCCCAGTGTCTCACAATGCCTGGAGTCAGGAAACTTAATTTTCTGGTCTAAGTCTCCCTTGCTGAAATTTAAGTTCACTTTTCCTTGTCCTGTCTGTGGTGGAAAGACTATTCCCTGCCCAGCAACAACATGTTTGAGGGCTGCAGTTCTCATTCTAAATCTTCTGTTTTCCTTTCTGGTCTTAGTAAGCACTGCCCATTTGTACAGTCTTTTCTTATTGATAGTGTTATTTAGACACTCCTACTCCCCTGGGTCATTGCTTTCCTTTGAATACTGAAATATATCAAGTGCTTTTGTTTTGGTGTGCTGGTAGATGCCAAGTACAGGTATCTAGCAAAGCTGTGGTGCTCCCAGTGTCTTATGGGTAACACTTACCCGAGTGAATCGACCATCTCCCACACGTTTTCATCACAGTGTGTTATCATCCATGCATGTTAAATTGGAAATTGTCACCCTTAGGTCTTTCTGCAGAGCTTCTGGTGGCTAGGAACACCAAGAGCTACAGAGGTAAAATGGCTTGAGCTGTCCCCTCCAGATCAGAGACAGGCGTGGGAACAGGCAAGAGGAGGTTGGTTTTAGAGAACTGTGTGAAAAGCAGGGAAAGGACAGAACGTGGGAATGCAAATGTCAAGGGTTCACAGGAAAGCTCTCATCAGACTTGCAGCCAGTTCCCAAATCACTCTCCTGCATTCCAGCCCATCCTGGAGTTTTCTTTGTTTGCTCCAGACAAGCCAAAGCAGTTAATCTAGCACTCACAGCCTTTAAGAGGTCCACGAGGTGGTGAAGGCCATACAGTATCAAATTCAGATACACACCTGGAGTCCTCCATGAGTGTTATTCTGCCATGGCAGAGCACGGTTCAGAAGTGAAACCAGCCAGCAAAGCAAACACTCAGTGCTGTAGGGGTGTGTCAGGCCCACCAGCAGCCACAGCACTATGGCACATCTGGGCTGAGCACAGCCCCCTCCCTCTCTCACTGACACAGCCATGGGTCAGGGGGTACAGTGCTGCATTCAGAGAGGTCACAGCACAGTGTGGTGACAGCTTCAAGGCAGGGTCAGAGCACAGGAAGGATGACTGATGCAAGCAAGGTGGCAGGCTGGGGAATGAGAAAACAGAACCTGGAAAGCTCTGACTATATTATGCTCTCTTGTTACCAATTTTCATTTGCATTGAGATGGCAGCTTTTTTTCCTAATCATTGCCAGCACAGAGCATATTTCTTGACTATTTTGGAGTGGTCCAGCCAGGTAAGATGTTCTCATTGAAAGCTATGTTGCTTGGAAATGAGAAAGCCTGTGTTAGAAGAAATCCACCTTTTTGTTTTTCCTTGATACCCTATTGTTTGTCAGGCACTGACAACGCTCAATGCCATTTGCACAGCATCCATGCCTGGAAGGAAGGTGTACTCTGGTAAAGAGTGGCACAAGCCTGTCATCCTGGCTGCAGAGAAACAAAAGCTCCGGGAGGCACTGCTGTCAGGAGCAGAGGGGACATGGAGCCTCGCAGCTGTCACCCTCCGAGTGAAGCTTCCCATTCATTCACCTCCTGCCATCCATGCTCATTGGGGCTCCAGATATTCCCCCCTCCCTCTACTTGTCACTCATGAGCCCCAAGGGATGCTAATGCCATACCCTGTCCCCTGTAGCTCTGGTTTAGTAGGAAGCCTCACAGCAATAATTAGAAAATATTCAGGATTTGGTTGGGGTTTTGTTGTCTGTCTTGTTGTGGGTCTGCAGCAATGAGCCAGCTCCCGTGGCCCCAGCATGATTATTTATGAATGCTCCACAGAGACCAGGTCCTGTCAAGAAGTGATTAAGCCAAATGCTTGCTGGCTGCACCACTTGGCTCTTGTGGCAGTCATCCTCACTGATCACTGGCAGAACAGGATACTGCCCTTATTAAAATAGACTACCTAATTGCCTCCTCTGGGAAGGAAACAGCTCCAAATCCTCACATACTTGGAAAGCAGCAAACCCAAAATCCCTCTTTATTTCTCTATGAAATACATGCATAGGTGTTCACGTGAGTGTAGTTAACACAAACACATTGGCATGTGCATACAGGCATCAGAGAAAGGCGATAATGACATCTTGAGATCTCCTGCATTGTGCTAGGCATTGGGCAGCTGACAGGGTGGTAGGTGGATCTCACCAGGCATCACAGAGATGACAGCTCAGTACAGCTGTGTAAGGAGAGAGAGCCAAGCAGCTGGCTCCCTTCACAATGGCCCCTGATGGATAGCCCCTGCCTTGCTGCCCCCATTGCTACACCACCGTGTCATAGACCTTCTCCCAGTTTGTGGTCCCACAGGCCAGCAGCAGGAGAGAGGCTTATCCTTCTGTATCTACAATATTTTGTAGTATTTGCACTGTAAAAAAAGCAGGAGCACAGCTTACCCAGTGTCTTGGAGCATCAGTACTTGGCCCACTGATCCATATTTCTGCAGTGCTGAGAAATGGTGAGTGGTGTGGCCACCTCAAACCTACATCTCCTATCAGTCATGTATTCTAGACACCTGATGTGGTGTCAGTGCCCTGATGAGGATATGAGAGGATAAGGATGGATGAGGAGGAGACACTGAGCCAGTGACTTGTCTTCTGTTGTGCAGTAAGTGCTAACATCAGAAATTTCAATATGTGATGGAGATGTGTGTTTTCTCATATGAACTGTGAATTTGTTTCCCTGTCTGACACATCTCTCCTGTTCAGGACTCGATGTATCTCCCATTCTGATGGCTACATGCCACTTCTCCTCTGCTACTAAAAAGAAATTAGGTTAAAAAGAAAAGGGGAAGAAGGCCACTACAGCCATTTCTGGTCCCCCCCAGACGTCTCTTCTTCCACAAATACTAGCTGAGTGAAATTTTGGGTATCCACATCCTGTGTTAATTAACATATTCCAGCACTTGAGTACATTTTGGTGAAGAACTTAACTGAACCTGCCTTCTGCTACTTTTATTTAGTTTTTTCCTCCTTCTGTATTGGAGAAGAAAGTCAAAACCTTTTTCCTGTTTTCCATGGTCACATCACTTACGACTTCACAGACCTTTAGCATCTTCCCTCTGCATTTTCCCTTTTACAAGAAAAAGAGTCCCAAAAACATTTATCAATGTTAAGTTTCATCTGCCATTTCATCACTCGTTTCCCTTGCAACTCTTTGCATTTGGTTTTGATTTTATTACACCTATTAATTCATTTTCCTATAGCTATTAACTTGAACTTTCACAGATGAAGAATGGATATAACCTGGAGGCATGGCTCACACAGATCACAAGTGAGAGTCCTTCTGCTGTGTTGGAAGGGCTCTTCAAAGCAGGCAACCTTGGATCTGATTTATGATGTCTCCAAGGAGAGCTTGATTTGTAACTCCTGAACAGAAATTCCTAAAGATTTCAGAAGCAGTTGGCCCCACTCTGCTGGCTGAATCTCATGCCTTGAAACAGAGAGGATCCACTCCTGGTAGCTAATACCTTTGGGACAGGTGCAGGGCATTGATTGATGTAACTGGATATATGTTCTACTCTGCTATAGTGAAAGGGTAGAGCTTGGTGAGGCATGCAAGGTCTTGTTTTAACCCAGTTTTCAGAGGAAAGAGGCAGCTTGTTGCTCTGCCACCAGTCTGTGGTTTTTAAAAGCCTTAAAGCACTGGTAGTAAAGAGCAGCTGTCCATGGGTTAGATACAAAAAGAACTCCTTTTGACCTAGAATGAAGTTCCTCTCTTCCTAGTTTCACAGCATCCTGTGCCACTAGAGCAAAAGGATTTGTAAAAGCCTATAAATAAAATGTTTACCAAAACCACAAAACAAAGGAACAAACAAACAAAACAAAAAAAAAACAAAACAAAACAAAAGGCAAAAAAACCCACCACAAAAAAAACCCACACACTGGGGCAGCTGCGTTTCCACAAGCCTCTGCTTTTCTCTGCCATAGACACATCCCTTATGTGTCCAAAAGATGGGTGAGGTGAATGAGGCAAATGCTGAGCTGTGAATTCCTGAGCAACCCAGCCTGTTACTAATTACCATGATTAAATATTGACACAGTGACTGCACACAGGGCTCCCAGGCAGAGATCAGTACCCTTCTGTGGTGGCAGCGGAGAAATCCACACAAAGAAATAGTTCCCCAAGCACTTATCCTGCAAGACCCCATCCCTCAATTATCATCCCCTGGGGACTGGCAGCATGTGTGAGAGCTTGCAGAGCTCTAGCAAGAGGCAAATGAGGGTCAGGAGGTGTCTGACCCCAAATCATTGCCTTTGGGACTCCCTTTGCTGCAGTCTCCAGCAGCTGGGTAGGCTGAGCAGGATGAGGCAGCACAGAGCGATCTGCTTCCCTGCAGCAAACACAGGCTGTTACTTAGAAGAATAATAGGGTCCTGCTGCTCTAGCTGCCAACCCCAGAGCATCCTCAGGGAAGCTCCCAGACTGACCTCCAGTCCCGCTTGGCTGCCTCCCTGTAGGCCTGCCCAGACTGGCAAGCCCGATAATTGCATCCCCCCATATGCTCCCTCAAGCATCTTATGCCCTCTCCTTTCATAGGTCCCAGTCAGAGATCAGGACAAAAGCTTGTGAACCTGCACTTGAGATTGCTCCTGTTCAGGAAAACATCTAATCCTATGTCTAAGAGTGTCCTGCACAAGGATGCACAAACACACCCAAAACAGGAAGATTTTGCCCTAGAGACACTCTCTGCCAGAACACAGAAGCCTCAGAGGCTGTAGCTCCTTCTTCTCTCTCCTCCTCTTCCCCAACAGTTCTGGTTAATGTTCTGGGCTGTGTGCCAGGGGAGCAGATGTACTACAGCATGGTTTTTACTCCCATATCCTAGCCGTGTCCAGCACTGATTTTGACCATGGTCATTCTTCAGTACAGCAGCTGACTTGGCCACAAGTGAAAAATAAAATACGATCCCTTGCAATTGCAAACTGCCCAAAGCTATATGAGCTCCTTCTCCTCTGGAAACAAGAAGCAGTATCTGTGAAGCTCCTCTGTATCCAGTGCATCTACTAGCCCAAACTACACTCCTTCTTCATTAGATTTTCACTCTTTATCTCTTCAAATCACACTAAGCAGCTGCAGAAGCCAGGATGAATTTGTGTCAGGTCAGTATTTGTAAAGCAGCAGAATATTAAGTTTCTCAGCTTGACCCTGCTCTAGTGCTAAGGGTTTTAATGAATGCTGCCTGTTGCTCGTGTTAAGAACAATCACTTCAAAGTCTGAATCTCTAAGGAGCATTTGCTTTGTGGCTGAGCTTTCTCATCCTAATGCCAGACAGAAAAGTATATTTTATTTCAAAATGATGACAGAGGTAGCTTCTGAGATTATATTTGCAGGGAAACAACCAAGACACAGCTTGTATATTGATACAAAATGTTGCAAGGCATACATTTCTCCATTCCCCTGGTTTCACACTGCAGCATCCAGCAGCTTTGCCCCTGTAGGGTGAAGGGCTACAGCTGCTGCAGCTGCCGCGAGGCTGGATGGGACCACCCTGGCTCCAGCTTCCCTCCTTGCTCTCCCAGGAGCAGTGAGGATGGGGGGAAAGAGAGAGGAAGTTATGCTGCAGCTTCTTTCCCCATGGAGTGTCAGAGGCTACAAAGACAGACGGAGGCAAGGGGCCAGAGAGGGGTCTAAGGTACTGCTTGTGGTGGTTGCTTACCCCCTTTCAATGTACCTTCTGCTGAGGATAGCTCATGTGCAGAGCCAATGGCAGCCCTGAAAAGCACTCACAGAACCTACTTATTTGGGATGGGGAGAGGAGGAGGAGAAGAAAGGACACAAAGTATTTATTATTCACCCCAGACATAAACAACAAGCTGTTAATTACCAGACTATAGCACATACAGCTACAGCATACATGGTTTATACTGGAAACTGTGGTTTAAAGAAAATATCAAGGATGATATTGCTTTGGCTTCTGGCTTGCCTGGATGGAGCATGTTGTTTGACACTTTAGTACAAGCCAAGTACATTTCCAGTTAACCAGAACTTAGCAGGGAAGAAGCCTGAGACATCCCCCAGGTTTGCAGATGGGCTGGGAAAGGGGTCAGAGAAACTCAGTTTTGTTTCACTGCACTTCAGACCTTTCCCCTGTCTTCAGGGAAGATGCTGGGCTGAGGGGGTCATTTTAACCCAGGTGTAGGTCCCCCACATCTGCCAAATTGAATTGGTTTTTAGCAGCTGAGACTGCTCAGAGTCCAGCAGCAGAAGTGCTTATCCAGTGGGAATGAAGGGGAGGGTGATGTGGAAATTTGTAGAGAAGGAAACACACTTTGTCCTGATTTCTCCAGGTACTTTTGTAACCTTGAGATGAGTGTAAGTAGCTTCAGTTCTGTTCTTCCACTTTTGATGATATTTTAATAGTCGTTAATTAACACAGTTGTGCATTCAAGTACTTGAACACTCGTGGTTTAGGTGTAACTTCAACCAACTTCAACCACTTGAGGATTGGGATGAACATCGTGGTCCATAGCCAAACAGCTGTGAAGCACCCACACAAGAAGTGACACACCACCATCTCAGGCAGTCATTTGACTCACAGTGCTTTCAGCTGTAGCTTCCTTTTTGCTATTCTCCCACCCTTTAAGAATCCCCACTTGTTACTGTATGGTCTCCAGATTTGGAGCCAAAAGGTAAACCAGCCTGGGTTAGAAATAACTTCATCTGTATGGAGGTTGTTTTCAACACAAATCAAGTCTTCAGTCTCTTTATTGTGTGTCCTGGCAAATAATCTCACTGAGAAAACCAAGAGAGCAGGGCTGGAAAGAAATGAGTGGACAAATGCAGAACGAAGTCTCACTTGAGCTAGACTTCCTCCAGAAGTGTGCATGACATCCAGGTGCTATCTCCTGCTCATGCTGCTGCTGCTGCTGTGCACACAGGGGCTGCCTATTGCTCACACTCTTCAGAACCTGTGTGGGCAGCACAGTGCTAAATGCACTCTAAATATGAGTATCAGCAACTGCTTTACTGAAGAGCTGAATGTATAATGGAGAAGGCAGTAGTCCAAGTGGTAGTCCCAATTCTGCTGCTATTGGTTCCTCAGCAACTCCTCCATAGTTCCCGTTTTTTTCTAGCTCTACTTCAATTTCATACATTAAAACACACAACAAAGAACTTCTATCCTTGTTTATGCAAATTTGTGGCTGGAACTTTAGTGATTGAAATTTAGTTATTGAAAGAATAGCATGGGCTTAAGTACAATTGGTCTGAATTTTCTGATGAAATTAATCCAGATTTTACTCCCTTTCTTGAGAACAACTAAATACCTGGTGGTAACTTACACCTCTAAAAATCAAGTACTTATTGTCCACCTAAATTTTTTCAGCCTTTTTTCAAATCACTTTTGTCTCCTACTTTCCAGAAGAGAAAACTTCAAATGCTTAAGTTCAGCCTGTAAAAGTTGTTCATGAGTTGGCAGAGTGTGAGCTTAGACAAATGTCCCAGGCTATCTGTCACTTCAAAAGCCATCAGTCCAAAAAAACCAGAGCTGATTTTACATTAAGGCATCCATGGCACATCTGGTCCTATAAATACATCATAGTGGAAACTTCTATAGGGTGTCAAGGGGCACATTTGTATTTATGGCACCCAATGAATAAAAAGAGGAAAAATTAATTTCCTGTTTTGAAATGGGTCTCAATTTTATCATAGGGAAAACTACATCATGAAGCTGACTGTAATTTAGTGTACACAGCTTTCCTATTTAGCCATAAGCAGATTATTCTCTGCTGGATGGATGTGTCATTCCTTTGAATGTTAATAATAGTCCCACATACGCCATGACAGAATAAATGTTGAACTATGTGAACCATTTAATCCCTAAAGGAAAATGGAGTAAATCCTTCAAGCAATGTAGGATCTGCCAGCAAAGTGATGGGAGCCTATGAATGGTAGAGACAGCTTCTAGCAGAGCTGAAATGTAGGGATGCTGCTTTGCCAGCTTTGGCAGCAAAGCCAACTGAAGATATTCCCATCCATCCTGTCCCCACCCCTGCCCCCTTGTGCTGTCAGCCCCTGCTCCCTGAGTTGAAGCAACTAGAAAAATGAGCTGCCAACAGGAGCTTTAAATCACCCCTTCAGAAGAAACCAGAAACCCGGTTGCCCTGGTTGGTCTTTAACTCAGCTCATTTCACAGTTCTGCAGTTGTACCAGGGGCACTGGGAGCAGCAAACAGTGGACAGAGTCCAGGAACAAGCAATTAGGGAAGGGCTGTGGAGAAAACTTCCTACACTGGTGTAGGAGGGAGCAGGAGAGCCAAAGGATGTGGAGTTATGCCAGGGTGCCTGCCTTGGCACACAGAGCATGGCTGTGCCACCTCTGCACAGGAACACTGGCTCTCAGAGCTGTGCCTCACCCAGCTGATGACTTCAGCAGGGTTTGGTCAGCATGTGGCTTCTCACCTGTACCTTTCCCCAGGCTTTGAGGTGGACTGTCCACTTCCCCCGGGTCACAGCCAGATTATTCAAGGTCCATCCCTGTTATCTGCCCTGAGGCACCTCTAGAATCACGGACACATGCCAGAGCAGTATGACAGGGCACTCCATGACCCAGAAAATCCTGAAGATGAATGGAAGAGGCAACACCAAAACATCCTTTGGAGTTCTCTATGCAGCCATAAAGTAATTGTTTAGATGGGCAAAAAAGAGCAGGAGCTGGATGAAAACCAGCTCTAAGATTCACTGATTAAGCTGAAGAGGAAACTGGGATTTCACTCTTTTAGGAGGCTCTTGTAACCACTGAGCTACGTCAGTAAAATCAGTTTTAAATGTGTATTTTCACACAGATTTCACATCTTAACAAGTTTATCAATAAACAAATCCAGCGGCATTACTTAATATCTTGAGTGCTAACTTGCCAGAAGGTCAGAGCCACTGCAGGGGAACTAAGCTGGTCCTACACAGTCTACTCCCATAAGATGGAAATCCAGTGGGTATCTCCAGTAACAGCCTACCTGCAGACCTGGGATACTTTCATTCCCTGCACTTTGTCAAAAAATATGTATTTCTTTAAGAAATAAAGAAGATTCTTGCCTTTGGAGTTGAGAATCTTAGAGGTCTTTTCCAACATTAGTGATTCTATAATTCTATGATTATGTGGTTTCTAAGGTAACCCTCATGGTGTTCATGCAAGATTATATCACATGGAGTTGAAGGAATGCAGTCAATCACAGCAGGGAGGGGGAATTAAACCAGACTTTTGCTGCTTCAAACACAGAGCAGGTCATCAGATCAAGTTGTTTCCTCCCCACATAGGGTATTCTTCCATGGATGAGTCAGCCCAGATTCACATGGAGTCTCTCATATGGTACCAATAGGATATGAAAGAGAAAATAGCCAGGAGGGTCCACACTGCAGGTCTGCCAGGTCAGCCTCTGCAAGCTCTGTTTGCTACCCCACCTCCTGCTGCCCTCCAAGACTGACGGGGACTTGGCAAAGTCCCGATGTGTTGTTGTAGTCAAGACAGCTCTACATGCAAGGCTGCTGCTCACTGGCTGCTGGCAGTGGCTCCTGCCCATGTGTTTGACTTGCTCTTCTGGCTGGCTGTGGTTTGGTGAGCCATGTCCCTGCTCCCACACTCCCTGTGTTGGATACCATTTGCTGCAGTAGTATCAGCAACAGCAGACAGGTGTGGGGAAGAGGACAGAGGACCTTTCAAAGGATGCTTGAAAGCCACCTTAGCCAGGAGGGGCTGTGCTCTTCATCAGAGAGCCTGTGAACTGTGACCTGTTTTGGGGGTGACAGTGGAGGTGTCAGTAGAGATGTAACTCTGAGCATAGCTGTCCATTGCCAGGATAGCTGATGTGAAGACTGGTTATTTCATCAGTCTTCTCTTTCTTCTTGGAAGCTCTACTCCTCTGCTATCACAGCTAATGAATCATTTTTATGGGATATTGGGAATGCAGATTGAGAGTATTTAAGTACGACTGCTGGAAAAGAGTGTATGTGTTCTGAGAAATGACAGGCTGGTGACAGGCGCTGACTGTAAGGTTTTGACTCTGCCAAACAGCAGCTGCACAGGCAAAGGAGAGCAGGGGTTCAGGGACCTGCAAGACCACATGAGCTGCCCATCAAACATGCTGGCTTCGGTGGCAGTAGTCAGAAGCATGCTCTTCAGATTTTCTGTGTAATTTGCTTGTGTGTCT
This sequence comes from Phylloscopus trochilus trochilus, assembly GCA_016584745.2. NCBI lineage: Eukaryota > Metazoa > Chordata > Aves > Passeriformes > Phylloscopidae > Phylloscopus > Phylloscopus trochilus. The sequence goes on from WQNJ02000546.1 coordinate 42,666,237, forward strand.
AAATGTCTGATACACAGCAGCAAGAGTCAGGCCACTGCAGATGACTGAATGGCTAAACTTGGTCACTTTGCTTTGATTGTAGTAACTCTCAATATCATCATCCCATTAGGCAACCTGTAGGTCTGGGCAGGTCCCTTCTCCATGGGTAAGGTTTGCCATACAGTGTACAAAGAGCCCTGTTGCAGGGCCTGGGAGGAAGGAGACTTTCAGGAAGTCAAGGAAGTCATTAGAAAGGAAAACATGATTTTTATTGTTCTGAAAAGAACAGTTGGTGAAAGCTCTAATATGTGGTAACATGTACATGTTCACGCAAACAGATGTGGTGACAAGCTGTGCCAAGGTTGCAGAGGACTTTAGCTTCAGAGCTACAGCAGTGCCTCCCTCACAGAGCAGCAAATAGCCCTGTCTGCTCAGTGTGGTGGCTGGCTGTCTGTGGAGCACTGTGGCAGCAGGATAGTGCATAGTCTTAAGGATTTGGGGTCCTGCTAATGCTCTTTTTGCAAAGGTTGAAGAAGCTGAGTGAAGGAAGAGGAAGGGGCCAGAGGGACAGTGGCTGCCATTCATTGCTTGGGTTCCACACTGACGACTTTTCTTCTCTCCAGAAACACTCCCATTTTGAGATGTTATCTCCACAACTTCTTACATGTTTCTAAAGAGTGTGTTTAGTGGTGGATCTGGCAGTGTTAGGCAAAAGGCTGGACTCAATGATTAACTAGAGGCCTTTTTGAACCTTACTGATTCTAACCCAGAGATGGCAAGTCTATTCCCAGTTTCCCTCTTGAGCTCTTTTATGTACTGATGGATGAAACCATGTTCCTGGGGTCTTTGCTGATCTGCTGCTGCAATGCAATCTATCTTTTAGCAGGGATGCTGCATAGGGTCAGTTACCTGATTGCTCATCTCTGCCTGGGAGGGTTCAGGTAGTGCTGATGAACCCTGGTTAGTGATCACATTACCGGTTCTGCAGGCAATGCCCTCCCTTTTTTTGGATGACACAACAAAAAAACTGTACATTGACAACACCTAAAGGAATTTAGCGAGAGCCTTGCCCTGGTGATTCCCATAAAGGCACCTCCTGCTATCCTGCAGAGCTGGAAAAACACACACTCATGCACTAGTCCTGATGCACAGTTGGAGAGGTCTCAGCAAACATTTCATTATCCCATTTTGTATCTGCAGCTCATGGATTACATGCCCTCAGGCTCAGATATTTTGCGATGGCAAGGAAGGGTCCACAGTCTGTGCTTTGTAATTTAGGCTTTGCATAAATAATTTTATTGCAGCCTGCTACACGGATTTCAGAAGGCTCAAAAAACAGAGCTGAACTAGTCAAGGTTAAGGTATTCACCTTCCATAGCCAGAGGCACATGGAGGAGGAAATATGTGACCAGCACCTGGTTGACCACCCTAGGCATGGCAGCCTAGATCATTGACAGCTGAATGACACATCAGCAGCCTTTCTCATGAGATGATGTGAGCTGGGCACAAACTCACATGCTCAGCTCCCAGAGCTGCCACTCCCCATCGCTGCTACATGACTCACAGGCAGCTCAAAACCTCCCGATAAGGGGTTTGCAGAAACAAAAAGAAATACAGTAAACAGGGAGTAATAGGATAATAAAAAAGAAAAACTTTGAAGAAGAGACAAAATAAAAATTTCCGAACTTTCATTAACCAAACCAGACAGTGTAAAGGCATAAAAACTGGCACTGTTTTTCTGTGTGAATCACTGCATTTCTATGTGTCGTCCTGAACCAAGAAGGCAAATCTCTGCTCTTTCCTACAGCTGAGCATATGATCCTTAAGGATGCAGAAGAAAATGGAGAGCTGTGCTTGGATCGTTTCCAGCTAATCAACAGGGAAAGGGGCAGCCATAGACCTGAGTATGCTGACCAGGAGAAGAGCTGGGGAGAAAGAGGCGTATTTTGCCAACTGCACTCCCAGTTATTTAGCCTGTAGCTGGGGAGAGGGTGAGCAGTGTGTAGAGCTAATGCAAGCTCACATACACTCAAGGTAACTCATCTTCTCATTACTGAGAAATGTGATGCACATGTTGGCAGTGCTCTGGTTTCAGGTCTCCCCCCTGACCGGGCTGCTTGCTGCAAGGCAAAGATATGGAATGCATGGACAATGTCTGTGCTGAGTGGACATGGAATGACTGACTGTGACCTGCTTGTGAGCTTCAAGTCATTTCAATGTGGCAGAGATTGGCTTCCTTACACTGCTGTTCCAACCCCAGAAGCTGAAAAAGTCTAGGAAAAACTCACCTCCACCTCCAGTCCTGGGCTGAGGTGGCAGGTAAAATGAGTGCCTGCGTGAAGTAGGCTGGGATTGCAAGGATCTGGGCAAACAGAGGTAACATCTGATCAGCAGCTGAAGCGTGGCTGAGGCCAGCATGGCACGGTGCACACAGGTGAGCACTGAAAGCAGAGCAGTGTGACCAGCAGCCACAGCACTGCAGCACTGCATTGGTGATGCACACACACAAAGCACGGCTGGGGCAGAGCTTGTTCTGCTGGGACATCGCTTTGATGCTGTACAGTCCAGCCTTGATCCCAGAAAGAATGGGTACCATTGGAGCCAAGAGATATAGGCAGCAGCTGCCACTGCCCCGTGCAGCTTTGACAATGCTGGCACCCCTCTTCCAGCTGCTCCTCCCCCTTGCTTCAGGTTCTCAACCTGTCTGTCTGCCTGCAAAGGAAAAACCTGTCTCCAAAGCAGGACTTCCTGCCCCATGAGCTGATTCTTTTTTTCCCCAGCCTGATCCCTTCTCCAGCAACAGCCAAAATTGCCTGGGAGAAAAAACAGGGTCTCACAGGCCAACAGCAAACTTGCTTCTATCATTCCTGCAAAGCTACCATCAGCAAGAGCTGTTTCAAAATGTAGGCTCTGCTGACCTCTAGGGGACTGCTACAAACCTAAAAACATAAAGGCTTCAAATCTCATGGCATGTTACAGCCCTTCTTCACAGGCTCCTCGGGAACCCCGCGGTGGGGATAACACAGCTGACACAACCCACTCCTGGTCTCTTTAGCACTACTAGGAGCTGTAAATGAAACCCTGGCTCCAACACTGCCTCTTCCATCTTACCTTTATGGCAGCAATACCTCAAGAAATGTGTGCAAGCAAGGCTAGGTTGTCGGGGAGATATTACCTGCTATCAGACTGCCTTGTGTAATTGCTGCTTTTCAGCATGGAGAAGCACGCTGGGAGTTTGTGGCTTTCAGTATCAGTTTGTCTAATAAAAGGTATAAAAGCCTTGCCTTGGTGTCACATGTACGGCACTACTCAGTGAAAAGCATGGATGCATATACCTAGGCATTGGAAATAAAGTTAAATGTGCTTTTTTACAGCATTTCATCACTCAGTAAACAAGTGGCAGAAGCAAGAACCTTGTCATGGAGTAGAGGGAACATGAAGAAAACATAAAATCTGATGTGCTCCTTAAAAAAGCACATGGTGCTGCCAAGGGCAGTAAGAGCATCTCCCAGCTGCCTGATTGAAGACAGGTGGGGAACAGAGCATTAGGCAGGAGTTAACAGAGGCACTACACAGTGTACCTCTAATGGACCTGTTCTTGATACAAAGCCAAAGCCTATCATAGCCCTAGAGTATGCTAATTTCTTGATCTGGGGAAGGTGTGACATAACTTTGGAGAGCTAGAGTGTGGATAGACTTGAGCTGGGAAAAAAACTGTGCACATGGCAGTGCCCCCAGGTGCAGCCACCACCTTGTAGGGCAGCTCCCCACCACAGCAGGGCAGATGGTGTCCCTGGGCTGAGATCCATGTTAGCAGGCAGCTGATGTCTAAACCATTTAAATTCACTTGACCTTCTGATGCAGGAAGAAGCCCATCCAGCAGACCTAAGAGGGCAGCAGGCTCCAAGCAGCTGAAGAGGTGCTTGGGAACAGCACTGCTTCTGCAAGGGCAGCTGTATCTGTAGCTAGAGCTTAACTGTCCCTGTGGCTTCCACCATATGCAAAGGTCTCTCAAGAGGCTGTGGGGCCCCTGCTGTTGGGATCATGCTCCAACATGAGGGAGGCAGTCCTGGCAGGCACTCCACCAGCCACAAGAATGACTTTATAGGCAGCACTTGGGGTTCTGGGCACACCAGAGAGCATGTATTTGGTGTGCTCCTACTCAGTGTTCATGCCCTGGGAAGTGCCAAAAATACAAAGGCAAATGTAAGTTAAAGCACTTCCTCTTCCATGGGCTGGAAGATGTCAACCCACAGAGTCTCATGACAACAGGTAACGACTGACTTGACTCTTTCAACTAAATCAGGGTGAGATGATGTCAAAACAGCAATTAAGAGTGAAGTGTTTAAAGAATAGAGACAAATTATTTGAACAGAATCACCATTTTCATTTTAGCGTCGTAACATGTCTCTTAATGTCTCCCTAGTCTGTGCAAAACAGAAAAGGACCTGCGAGGTCTGAAATACTGGCTCATATACAAATACTACCACCAATTCCTGGCTGCTGACAAGAAATCCACTACCTCAGACTGTGCCAAACCAAACCACCTGATGATTCTGGGTCCATCAGAGCTGGCTTTGCAGTGCCCAAAGCTCAGATGACATAATTTTCTCCTCCTTACACCTGTAAACACTGTGTTATCCCACCATGTACCAGCAGTGCCCATGAAAGTTAAGCCTGTGCCACATGCATTGTAGCTGTGTTTTAGCCCCTCAGATTCACAACTGAGTTGATTTTGCTCACAGAGAAAAGACACCATCAGTCATCAGAGTTTGGTAAGCTTTTTAATGGGAAGCTCATGGTGTAATGACACTGCTGGATTTGACACCTTGGTGGTGGAGGAGGAAGGAGGATCAGAAGGCAGGCAGTGCTCCACAGAAAGCTTACTCCTTTGAAAAGTGCTGAACAAAAGGGCAACTTCTTTTGCTGACTCCTTTCACAGCTTTGTAGTCCCAGACAGAGAGGTCTTCCAGCCAGAAAAATGGTGGAAACCACACCAAAGACAGCCTTGACATGGCATGGCACAACATGATTTCTGCTTGATGTGTTGAGGGATGACTAGTCCCTGCATTGGTAAAGGAAAACTTGACAAAAGAATTGCATTGACTGAAATTCAGAGCTGATATTTCTACCACCACTACCCCTGAAGATGAAAGCTTTCTTTACATGCAGTGTTACCACAGATCTTTACCTACAGGAGCAACAGCATGTTGGTACAAAAAGGGAATTTCAATGTTCAATGTATTTTACATGAAAGCAGTAAGCTTCATTATAGTCAGCAATAACTAGTTCAAAGAAGTTTGGGGTTTTTTTCTTGTAGACAAATGAAGGCCCTTTTTGTTAATCTGTATTTTTTTTTCTAATGTCCAAGCTTGTACTGAAAGTGCAGTGCTACGCAGCTCTGTATAAATTAGGGTTTGCAATAATGCACATGTGCCTTTAGGGACTGCCTTTCTTTAAAAAAAATCAGCAATGAGAAAAAATTCGAACACAGATCATGTAAAAGACAATTTGGCTCACTGAACAAGTAAACATAGTTAAGTGGTTTCCTCTGCCCACCTGCCACAGACATCAGACACCAACAGTACAACTAAGTCTCAGAAGTCCAATGAAAACCCAAAGTGACAGGGTCTGCCCTCTAAGGACCAAATTTAAGGACTCTACTTAAATATCTGCATTGGAAGTGATGCCCCCTGAGCCTTCAGCTCCATGGCTACCCTGCAAGGACAATCTCAAGTCCAGCCTGTTACAGGGCCTAGGGGCTGCTGCCCTGAGTCACTCCTGTCTGGCTCTCACACAAAGCCTTCCCAGCTGCAGCTGTCTGCAGAGACAGACTACTGGGGAGGAGGGGAGGTCCTGCCAGAATTAAACACAAAGCATTTTCCTCTGCTCAGCAATTTACAGAAAGGGGCATCCAGCTAATGCCCCTGAAGGGATCATTCCCAATTTCCCATGTCCTCTGGCCAGACTGAAAACAGCCGGCACTGAGAACGAGACCTCCTAGTGACCAAGGCAACCAGACAAGTCTCATTTTCTGGATGTCCAACCTGGAGAGCCTCAATGGATTATGATTTTCAGAGACTGGATTATCTGGCTAGAGATAATTGCCTGTGAAAAGATACTGGGCTTAGCACCTAAAATGACTGCTGTCTTCTGCACAACCCTTGTCTGGCATGGAACACTCGCAGGTCCTCAAGGGATAACACATCTCCCATGCCACCTCATCCCCCTGTACAGAAAGGACAGTGTGACTCACACTGTGCTGAACTGCAGCTCCACTGATGCACCTGGCTGCAAGCTGTGGGAAGTAAGAGGTGTTTCTCTCCTCCCTCCTATACTTCCCTTCTTCTGGGAGTGAGAACTTCTGTACAGAAGTTCTACAGAAGAAGAACAGAATGGTAAGGATGGACAGGAGGGAAGTATGGACATAGGGTAAGGATGCAACCTCACCTCCTGCCACTGCTAAAGCTAACACTGAGTAAAACAGCCATAGACATCAGCCCTGGATCCCAGACAAAGATCAGGAAAGATGCTGAAAGAGGCTGGGAATATGTCCTGAACGGCAGCTTTCTGAAACAATGTCCACAATGTTTTTGCAATCATTTTTACTGTCACAGTCTCATGTCCCACCTTGCAGAGGGGTAAAGGGCAGGGATCCACTCAGCAATGTTTCAGCAGAAACTCCTCCCCGCTGCCCCCAGCCACCATCTCACACAGCACACCTTCCGTGGGAACAGTGACAAGATGCAAGCAGCTGACATGCATGTCACTGATGCAGGAAAACTACCTATGCCTATACCTAGAAAAAGTGGCATTCTTACAAGCATGAGACTTTCAAAGGAACAGCATGGAGGGAAACTGCCTGGAGAAGAGCCAGGAGCAGGGCAGGAGGTGGAGCTGGTAAGGATTCAGGTCATCATGCTCAGGGGTGAGCTATTCCCCCCATTTCTGTGAGATAACAGTCTATTTTTTCTCTCATGAGCAAGTCCTTTTAAGAGACGTTACCATGCACTTAAAAAAGGAGCTTCCTGCACCCTGACTACTGCTCCTACTAACTCACACAATATCATAATGCTGGAGAAGAGGAATAGGCTTTTCAGTTTGCCTTCTTTATCCCTTCCTCCCTCAACCATCTCAATGCATTCATCAGACAGGACACTAACAGTAAAGCACAAATGAGCTCAAGGCCTCAGTAGTGTCCAGAGGGGCTTTTTTATAAACTACATGGGTTCAATATGCAGATACTTGGCAGGATGGCTTTGGCTGTCTCAGAAATCTCAGCATCTCTCTCTCTGAAGGGACTTTGCTCGCTTTTGCCCCTGAACTCATCACAGTTCTGAAGTCTGCCTTTCCATCTGGCATCCCATGTATTTCTCATTGCCCAAGCAGCACTCTGCTGACTGCATTTGTGCAATTCATACTCAGAAGCACCAGTTCTGCAAGAGGCTCTGCTCTGCTGTATTTACAAAAAGTTAGAGCATAAAATACCTATGAGAAAGGCCGAGGGAAAAGGGAGACCCTTCTGTGTCCTTTCATTACTGGCTTGCTCTGAGGATAGGCAATGACAGTGCATATCTCTGCTCACCCACAGACCAAAAGCACTATAAACACTGCTGGACAAGTAATACTAACTAAAAGGCTTAAGGTGGGACTTTCAAAAGAGTTATCCTGCTCCTGCCAAATTTTCCAGAGGCCTGCATGCATAACTGGAGGCCTGCATTGAATTCTCAGAGACTGAGACCCACCTTAAGCTCAGGGCAAGGCAATGACAGAGCTACAAACCCACATCTCACTGAGTACCCAGGTTTGCAAGCATTTATGCATGGGTTGGCAAATCTTGTGTCTCAGTCTGGCAGCCTAGTCACTGGGTCATGCTACCCTGATTAATTATTGAATGGCTACTAACTGCAATATGTGTTAAGAGGGAGGGAAAAATAAAATACAAATGAAAACCAAAAACATTTCTTAGTACAAACAAAGCAGTTCCACACCTCTTGCATCATTTGGCAAGTATGGAAAAGTAACACAGTAATACAGAAATCTATTTGGTCAAAGTAAGGAATCTTTTTTTTTTATAAAATACATTCTATATTAATGCTCATTCACATTTATTACATGTAAATTAATTTTTTTTATGTATAAAATTCCAGTTTATTCTCAGAGCTGTCTGGTCATGCTTCAGTTCAGCAGCAGGGCTCAAATCGGCTCCTAGCAAAGTAGGAGGAAATGAGATCACTCAGCTTTCTGCAGGACCAAACCTCACACATCCTCTGGTCCTGCAGGTCCTGTCTGAACAAAACCTCACTGGCTTCAGTGGGAGTTTTGCAGGGAAGAGAGCTGCAGAAGGGCAGCACTTGCAGTCTGTGTGGAAGTCACTCAAATGGCATATGACATTCCAAAGAAAGAGTTACTGAATACAGAAAATAATAATATATCTACATAATTTACAGCGTTGTTTGCTTGCAACTGTATTAATGCTCAACCACTCATTAACAATTCAATCAATACGCAGGGAAAGGTAGCAGAGTGCAGTACACATTACAACCTCCTGCATGCAATTACAAGCACAGGATCGTAGTCTTTCCTCATTTCATGAATTCCTGCTTATCCTGCTGCCACCAGCGCCCAGTTCCCACTGAGCCTTGTGGAGTCAATCCCTCACAGCATTTAGGCCGGTCCACACCTCCGCCACAGGCCTCTGACACCACGCAAGGTGCATTTAGCAGCAGGTCCTCAGCTACTACCCATGTCCACCCTGCACCCTCCTCTCTGCTGTGCCAGCACTCGTCTGTGCAGCCACACGCTGAGCCAGATGGTGAGACCAATGCAGCTGGAAGCCTGCCTGTCTGTAAAAGGCAGAGGGTTGTGTCCCAGTCAGGCCGGGCTCGCAGCCCAGCTCACCATGCAGGTGTGCGTGGGGTGCCTGCACCTGCACACTGGTGCCAGCCACCTGCCCCTCCAACAAATGGGTGCAAGTGCCCAGCAAACCTGAACAGCAGGACTTTGCCTCCAGTTTGCACTGCTGTAAATTGATTGCTTGCGTTACACGAGAGCAAAGTCAGCCAAAGATCTACTTCTGTGAGCCACAACAGAAGGGTTGGATGCTATGAAGAGAAAGGTTCTCCCAAAGGAAGGCTCTGTTTAAGGTTATAGCATCTGTCCTAGCTGGAGAGGAAAAAAAATTTAGGGGCTTAATGCAGGGATGGAAACCACTGGTCTTACACTTTATTTCAGTAAGCAAAAAGCCTATTGCTGCTGTACAGTGTTATACAGTGAACTGCCACAGTTCTCACGTCACTAGTCCGTAGAAAAGGTGCTGCAACTACCATGTCTATGTCTGCATGCTGAAAGAATATACAAAGTTGCATTAAGCTCTGTTTTTCTTCCACTTTGCTTTTTTTATATTCTTAAACTCCTTTACAGTGTTGCAGACACTTCTGTGCAGACTCAGGTAACACACATTGTCCCAGTTATGGAAGATCTTTGCCTCTGATAGAAAAAATCATGTGCATCTCTCAAACCACCATCATAAATGTAAACCATCAAGAAAACTTGCTCTCTTTAGTAACCTTGGAAAAAGTCTCTAAAAAAATCTATTGAAAAGAGGACATCATTAACAACAGGGTTTTCAAAATGATGCAAGTTGTTTACAGGAGTTGTCCAAGCATTTTCTCTTCACTCATTCTTTGTTTTTATAAAGCTAATTCTGTATAAAAGGGCTTTTTAAGAGTGTGATCTTTGTTTCACAATTTCTAAAAAATTGGAAAAAAGGGGGAAAGGAGGAAATTTAGAAACATCTTTCTTGATTGTGGAAAACAGCTGTATTACAACAGAATTACCTTTTTTATATTTTTGGTACAAAAGGCAAGTAAACAAAGAGACCCTGCATCTTCACAGTCTGGCACACATCCAAGTTACTTGGAACTACATAAAACAGGTAAAAATATGAGGGGTCATCTTCTCCCTCATACTAAGACGCTCGTCAAACCCCTCAGGGAGCAAGTCCCCTGGTAAGTAAAACCTCACTAGATTTTACATCAGCTGAAGCAGTATTTCAGCTCCCCTCCAATAAGGTGAGGCTAGCTCAAAGGCCCAGGAAGAGGTCCAGCATAATTTTAAGAGCCAGGTGCTGGTTGATACCCTTATGGCTTCAGTGTTAAGTTGCATTCAAGTTGCACTCAAGGAAGATCCTGGAAACTACAGGCCTGTCAATCTCACTTCTGTGCCCAGTAAGATCATGTAAAATGTTATTCTGGAAGGTATATAAAAACATCTGGAGTACAATTCAGTCATTTGTCACAGCCAGCATGGCTTCATGACGAGAAAGTCCTGCTTGTCAAACCTCATTTCTTTTTATGACAAGGTATTCCACCTAGCTGATCAAGGGAAGCAAGTTGATGTAATATATTTGGAGCTCAGTAAAGCTTTTGATACTGTATCAAAAGTATCCTTCTGATGAAAATGTCCAGCACACAGCTGGATAAACCTGTCATGGGGATTGGTGAACGACTGGTTTACAGGCTGGGCACAAAGGCTTACTGTGAATAGGGTGTCATCAGACTGGAGATTTGTCACCAGCGGGGTTCCACAGGGCCCCATCCTTGGCCCTGTGCTCTTCAACATCTCATTAACAACTAGGATGAAGGACCTGAAGGAATACTAAGTAAGTTTGCTGATGTCACTAAAATGGGAGGAGCTCTCAACTCTCTCAAGGGCAGAGAGGCCCTGCAGAGAGAGTTAAAAGAGAGAGTCTTGACAAATTAGAGAGATGGGCAATCACAGACTGTACGAAGTTTAAGGAAGTGCTGGATTCTGCACCTGGGACAGGGCAACCCTGATTGTGTGTAAGGACCAGGGAATGTGAGGCTGGAGAGCAGCGCTATGGAAAGGGACCTGGGAGTTCTGGTTGATGGCAAGTTTAATGTGAGTCAGCAGTGTCCTGGCAGCCAGGAGAGCCAAGTATGTCCTGGGGTGCATCAGTGGCAGCACTGCCAGCCAGGCAAGGGAGGGAATTGTCCTGCTCTGCACTGGGGCAGCCTCACCTAAAGTGCTGGGGGCAGTTTGTGGTGCCACAATGTAAAGAAGTCATTAAACTATTTAGAGAGTGTCTAAATGAGGGCAACAAGGATTGTGAAGAGTCTGGAAGGGAAGCCTGGTGAAGAGTGGCTGAGGTCACTTGGTTTGTTCAGCCTGGAGAAGAGGAGACTGAGGGGAGACCTCATTGTGGTCATCAGCATCCTCAGGAGGGGAAGAAGAGGGGCAGCTACAGATCACTCTCATTACCAGTGCCAGGACCTAAGAATGGCCTAAAGCTGAGTCAGGAGAGGTTTAGGTTGGATATCAGGAAAAGGTTCCTCACCCAGAGGGTGGTTGGGCACCAGAACAGTCTCCCCAGGGCAGTGGTCACAGCACAAGCCTGACAGAGCTCAAGACCCATTTGGACAACACTCTCAGGCACATAGCGTGACTCTTGGGGCGTCCTACACAGGGCCAGGAGTTGGACTCAAGGATCCTGATGGGTGTCTTCCAACTCAGCATATTCTACAATTCCATGGTTCTAATGCACGATGCCACAAGATTTGAGTAATAATTTGACAGTGTAACAAAACCAGCAAAGCTTGAAGTTAGTTGTCATGCAGAAGTGGGATAGACAATGGCTATTTTTTACTTGATTTGTAAGAAAGCAGCACTTGCCTTTGGATCACATGGTGTCGGACTACCAGGGTTGGTTATAACGTGTGCTGCTGGTGCCAGTTACTCCCAGTTATTAATTCAGCACTTGGAAACACAGGTGTCAGTGAAATGACATCAATATGTCTGACACCCCCCGGAATTTTCTACTTATCATTATTTTTGTTAAGTCTTCATATGCACTTCTGCAGCACCAACCACTACTAAACTACTGTTTTTCAGGAGAAGTCTCCACGCGTTTGGTACTTTGTCAAAAACGTATAGCTGTTGAACTAAAAAGAGAAGCGCAGGATGTGTTTGCTCTCTGCGCTGGTTTCCTTGGGAAGGTCACTGGTGAGGATAGGGCACTCTTCCCACACATCTCCTACATTCTCAGTACTCTACATTCATGTCAGCAAACACTACTCTCGAACACAAATCGAAGAGACAAGTCAGCAACGAAACTACTTCTAGACTGATAACGGCAGAATGCTACCAAGACAACTCCATAGAAAACCCACTGAAGCAGGAGCAAAATTCAGGTCACTTCTTAGCAAAGCTCATCACAGATTATTATTTTTTTTTTTGAACCATTTTGTGTAAAACTTTTATCTTGGCAGCCAGATATCCCCTTGTGATGTGCTAAATCAAACAGGCTAACGTGGGACCACCTGACCCCACCTGGTACCAAAGGCTTCCAAATTTTTTTATAGCTTCTCAGAAAATCACTGCTGACTGACACCCATCTGTTGGTGATCGGCTTCTGGTTCCTCTTCTTCCACATCTGCGTTATATTCTTCAAATGCATCATCATCAACATCTGGAAGCCCAAGTAACTACAAAGAAGAGAAAATACTGTGTAACAGTGAATTACTCACTTGTGCAGCTTTGCTGCAAATCTTCACACAAATCCTACGTGCACTTCTTAAAAACCTCAAACCTTGGAATAACAGTACTGCATAATAATCTTGACTCTCTTTCTCTCTCTCTCGGGATAAAGAAAGATTTGAAAATGCATCCTCACACCAAATTAAGAGACCGGAAGATAAATAAAACCAAAACAAAGCACTTGCAAAAAGCTTCACCTTCTTCCCTGAGGTCACATTATGAATTGTTGAGTGTTTAGACTTGGCAGCGGTTTAACTTCAGAAAGAACCATGATAATACTGTAGCAGTAATTGTCTTGGTTTAAGTTTGTTTTTTGTCAGCCCTATAAAACCCAAAGAAGAAAACATCCTCATGAAGGACTGGCTAGTGTGGAGTCCCTAGGGCAAGGAGTCCCTAAAAACCCAAAGAACCTGCCATGTCATATGCTTCTCTTGAACCCTTCACTCCATCACACCAAACAAAGTCTTACACACTGTGTGAAGCCCTTGCAGCAGGAATTACTGTGTATTCCACTGAAATATTGTCCCTTTAAACTTCTGGAAATTAGATTTGGGCTTGCAAGGAACTGCCAGCCCCTCTTCCCTGAACAATGTTCGGATGCCTCCACCTGATGGCTCCGGCCACTGCAATGTCACCTCTTCACTACAGGAAAAGGAGCCAACAGCCATGTTTGAACTTCTCCCCTCTCCCCCAAAAGGTTGCCAAGCCAACATAAGTCAGGAAGACAGATACACCATGTAACAGTCAAAATAATGCATCTGTTGTAGAAATCTTATATTAGAATCCTACACTAACAGCTATTAATAGCCACAAAGCAAAATCATAGGCCAGGCATTACTAAGAATACCATGTATTTAGCTTGCTAGGGCTGGAAGAGTAGCACAGATGCATGTAACGCCCTCTTCGGAGAGTGATGCAGCTGTTAGCTCTTGAAAGAGGCAAAGCCCAGAAAAATCTTGAGGAGGGTGGCACTCTTTAGGTGAGAGCGTGGAAATGGGAAGGCTGCAATGAGGCAGCTTTTCAGGAACCTAAACGAATTCAGTCTGTGATCGACATTCAAAATTATTCAGTGGACATAAATACAAGGCATAGAATTAGCTTCTGGGTGCAATGAAGCTTGTACTCCTCACTGTCACTGGGAGAAAAATCAGATTTTTAGTTACAAGGTTTCTTTGGCAGGGAAATGGAAGGAGAATTTGCTGACTAAAACCCCTCCTTTGCATTTTAAAAATACTTACGGAGAGACCCCAAATGGAAAACATTCTTGTTTTCCAAGCAGAACAAAGTAATTGTTCCTATGCATACATATTTTTCATATCAAATGCTTAACTGAACATGAACTGCTCAGTTCATTTTCAGGATGCGGGGGTTTTATTTCGTGTTGAAGCTAAAATTAAAATACTCAGTTTTCAAAAGGCAAAATCATGGACTCCTTCTAGACTTCCTTATACATCAGTATTATTTTTGCTAAACTAATCTGGTATATTCAAATTAAATGTGAGTGTTGTAGTCCTGTTTGTATCACCTGGCAGAAAGACTGTGGGTTTTTTCCCACCCGTGGTCATAATTCCTCTTTGATTTGCAAGGAAATGAGTCACATGAATCTTCATTTTATGGGATACTGTACTGCAAAATTAGCATGGAAAACACAACATACTCCACAAGAACTGCAAAGACATACACAATCCCAAAGGATGGGGAGTACATCCTGCTTTTCACACATCCCCTCTCTCTTCACCATCAGGAAATCCAGCTCCTCATTCCCTGGAGCAGTGTAAATCAGAGTGATGCTGTAGACTTTAGTGGTTTTACAGAGGAAGAATGGGAGTGGGATGGGATGGAACGGAATGGGAGGCTTCTCCAAGGGAGATGAAGTTTTATTCTCTCACAGACACTTTATGACTCTCCAAGGCACCAAGGACCTTGACCATGCAGATCTTGCTTTTAGGTGTCACATCCTGTTGCTTCCCACAGGATTATGGTGGTCCCTCACTGCTGTTAACCCCTTACTACTCTCTGGACTGCACTGACAAATCAGCCCACACCTTCAACACAAGGAAGCAGGATCAGCATCCAAAGCACAAGGAGCACTACAAACATTGGGACAGAACAGAATGAGGGTGTAATAAAGGTAAGGACAAAATAAGATGATGAAGATGGCCTGGGCTGATCCTAGATTTCGTCCCACCTTGTCTTCTTTCCCACACACTAGTTTCTGCTTCTAGTCCATAGCTACTTCATATATTAAAGTATCAGCTACGCAGCAGACTTGAAAGGATTTAATTGGAGAGGAAAACAAGGAGAAAAGACATAAAACATAAAACTGTTGTAGAAAGAGAGAGCTGATCCATCAGCAGAAAAACCAAGGGGAACAAAACTGCCAGGCATGGATGCATGGCTAGGAGGAGGTCAGGGGCATGTGAGGAGGGAAGGAGGGAGGATAAAAACAAGCAGCATTGCCTGAACTGCAGCTGTTTATTTCTGCTGGCCAAACTACCCATCTGGAGGTAAAGAAGAGGTCACTGGGACATGCATGAATACAGTGAATATAGAATAAATGGCTTTTACACTGCAGACTCCCCACTTCAGACGTAGGCTTTCCAGGCTGAAGATGAGCTCAGTGTAGGACCCCTGGAATTTGCCGCTGAATTGTATGACTCATGCCTTGGTTTCCTGCAAACTTTGCCAGTTGGTGAGATGTCCCTCAGGCATTTCTTATATTTGTCTTTCTTAACCCTTTCAAAGCGCCCTGATTTTATAAATAATCTCACAGTTACCAACTCATGAAAGCAGAGTGACACCCTCTCCTACTAAAAGCTGGCATACAAGCACACTAAAAAATAAACCAAGTACAAGCCTGAGCTTTAGCAGTCCTTGTGATGCTACACTAGAGCTAACACAGTTCTGTTGAATTCCTATGGGAAGGACTATGTCTCCAGGCAGATATGCTTAAAAGCACCAGCATGGGCACCTCCTAGCACCAGAGCATGGCACCTCTGACACCAGAGAGACTAAGGCACAGGAGGAGATGGGATGCTCTGAGGCAAATAACAGTATTTGAGCCCAGTGCTATTGGTTGCTATCACGTACCTTCATGGTGTCTGGCACTTCTGGATGCTCCCTGAAGAAGTGGATAATAAGGCAAATCACAGACTTTTGTGGAAACCAACCCAGGAAGGCAGTAATGGGTAGACACAACACGCCCCTCACCACCTTCAGTAAAGAAACACTTTGACCTTGTCTTCAGCAGGACTTAGAGGTGTGGTTTAGTTGTTGCAGGCAAACTAGCACTTTTTAAAAGCCTCATCTAATTAAATATCTTGCTTGACACTGTGTTTAGGCCCATAAAACATTAGGGAGAGATGCCTGAGAGTAGTGAGGCACAGTGAGCAGACCTAAACCACCCTCATTGCCTTCTGTGCCCAGGGAAGGCTGATGAGCAGAGGAAATTCTGTCTCTCACTGAGAGGGATGCCAACTGCTGGGCATTCATATTCTCACAGTCTCCAAAACAATGAGCCCAGCAGCATGAGAAGCCAGTCTCTTCCCACTCCACAGCCCCAGGGCAAGCTCGTGGAGACATGGCTGGGCTGTTATCATGAATGTGCAGAGCAGGGCTGAGCTGAGTTACTGGAAAAAGTTGGTTTTGGAGCCCTCAGTTACAGGAAGGCAGATGCTCATGCTGTGCACAAGAGCATGGAAAGCTGCAGATGCACTGCCACTGTCCTCTCCTAAAAATTTCCCTTCAAAGGACCCCACCAAAGAATTTCAGAACTGTCTAATAATCATGGATGTCTACTGGGAATACCAAAATGGAGAAGACTTTCAGAAGTCTGCTAAACACCTGGTCCCCAGGGCCACCAGATACTTCAGAAAAGCCCAGTCTGACCTTCAGTTGGAGTTTTTTCCTAAACTGCCATTTTTCAAACTGGAGTTTGCCAGACTGGTCTCTGTCAGCTGATTTGCTGGGATAGAGGAGAAGAAATGCCCTGCAAATGCACTGTTGCCTTGAAGCTGACAGCAAGATGGTCTCATTAGTAAAACAGGTCCAGCAGAGAAAGGACAGGACACAGTATGAAGTGATGCCAAGGAAATAATCTCCCAATACTGAAGAAAAGTGGTTTTGTTCTGGCAAGGGCCTGAGGGTGCAAAATAACTGTTTCCATACATACATTGTAACACCATTCAATTTTTAAAATCTTTCCTTAATCTTTCCTTCCATGTATGTGCTATTTTTAATAGTTACTATGAGGGGAAAAAATGTCAATATGTTCCTTAATTAGACTTGTTTACACACAGCTATACCTCAAATGATAAACCCAGTTTTGTTATGCTGATGCAAATCTCTCAATACTGGGCCAAAGGAGAATCTTAGAAACTTAGTATCTGTAGTACAACCATGAGAAAATGAAGAGGTACTTGATTACAAGTCTGCAAGAGGTCTCTGGCAATTGAGGACACCATTTTTGAGCAACCAAAATCAGAATGAAATTCAACAGCTAGGAAGCAAAACTAGAAAAATGCGGATTGTAAACAAAAGAGTTATTCAGAGCACCGTAACTAGCCATGAGAAGAAAAAGTGCCCAGCAGTGTTATATCCTTTAAGTCACCTGAAGACTACATCTACAGTGGGTGTCTTTGGAAAAGACATTCTAGTTCAGCCTCAATTTATATGGTTGGCTGTGGGAATCATGAGGTGAAATGTGATGCATTAATGAAGGGCCTGGGCTACATGAGCGTAATGGTTCTCCTTGCTTTGAACCTTTTTATTCTGAAGAGCAGCTCAACTTCGTTTGACTGAAGTCAATTTCTCAGTAACTTGGGTTATGCTATAATAAATATGGTTTAAATGAAATATGTAATCTGCACCAATTTAATAAACTCTTTCTGAAGTTCTCCTTAGTTAAACCAATGGAAGTTTCTCATCAAAGGCACAGCTTCCCTGAGCAGGAGAAGACAGCTATGAAGATCCTAGAGCCCAATATTGTTCTGGGAAACATACTTGTATTTTTGCATGTTTTCACAATTACAAGCAGCTGTAGTGACAGATTAAATTTCCAGTCCTTTCTAAGAAAAGTGTGCATCTGTTCTATTTATTTCTAGCCTCTCAAAGGATTCTTTAAAACTATGCTCTTTTATGTCAACCAGCTGTGGCAATCTGTGCAAACTATTGCAAGGGTGTAACACAGGGAAGGCAACTGTTTTCATACTGGTGCTCCAGGCCCTCCCTGTCACACTAAATACTTGGGATACATTTCCAGTCTTCTCAATTAGTCAGCCAGAAAAAGAAAGGAGGGAAGAGGTCTACATTTTCAGTTGAGTATAAAAACATCCATTGGTGAACTTTCTCATGGACATCATGGAAGAATGGCTCTGGCTACAAACCTTGCCCTGCTTTGCACCAAGCCCCTAGCCAGCCCCAAACATTCAAAAGGAGAGGCTGCGTAAAGAGAGCATTTAGCAAAAATTAAGGACAACGGCCAGCCTGACACCTCACCCTGATAAAACCCAGGCTTTGGCATAAATCTTAGTGTTAAACAGGGACAGAGAAAGCTGAGTAGCAGCAAAACAGAAAAATACAGGCCCCCTGCCCACAAAACCCAGCTTCTCTTCCAACTTCTTCTCAAGCAGTGACCAAACAGGAGTGTGCAACTACCAAGTGGCAACCATCCTAATAGCAAAATCTGCATCACTTGTGGGAAAAAAAAAGCAACCATAAAGAGAGACCGTACTTCCTGTTTCCCAGCGGTTTATTCATGCCGTTCACATCCTTGCAAAACTCCCCAATTCCAGTGCCAGGAAACAACTCTGCCACAAAGTCCCGCGGCGCTGACTCGAATCCTGTTCCTCAGAGTCAGCGCTGCATCAGCAGGACACAAGCCCCTGCCCGCTGCCACTGGCTGACACACCAGTTGGCCTCCCACCCTGCATGGGAATCGCATCCTCCCAAACACAGAGATGGAAACAAAAAGGCAGTTGACTTCCAGGAAACAATTTCCAATTGCCCGATGGTAGCTTATGTGCTAATGCTCCTGTACCCATGCAGCTACTGGAGATGTAAATCTCTGGAGAAGAAAAAACACTTTGCTCTATCCAGTGCTGTCCTATTAAAATTCACAGGTAACTGTCAATGTTTAGAAGGAAAAAAAACAAACACTTACGGGTCTGAAGGATTTGAAGACTTTTTCCAATATTTCATGGAGCGTCTTTTTCCCACAGGAGGAGATGTAGTCCTGTGCAAGCTGCAGAAAAGGTAGGCAGTCCTCACTTTCGCTCCACACATGCTGGAAGCCAACAGCAACACAAGAAAGGAAAGGCATTAACAGGAATTCACGCCAATCTCTCCATGTGATTTTATAAGGTGACATGCTGTAAACATCTGCCAAAGTACACCGAGCCTCCTGCAGTTCAGACCCGCCCTGGGGACAGGCATTGCAGGCTCTTTCAGAAACCATGTTTCTGAGGAGGAACCTGGATTTTATTAACATGATGCATCAGAAAACAGGGAAATCGATCCAGAAGCGAAAACACCCCATGGCTGCACCAGCCATGAAGAATACATACATTTGGTGCACACACATTTTACCTATAAAAGTGCTTTTTTTTGACATCAGCCTTGCTCAGACCTGGAAGTCAGTTGGGTTTTCTCTTTTTCTGCATCATCTGCTGCAGTGAAGCCCTCAGGAAGAGCTAAAGCATCTCTTTGTATTCCTGGCAATAGTGCAAATATGATGCGACCTGGAGGTGGAACTTGATGTGTAATTCTCTTGACAATGCAGAAGAAAAGATGCAAAATCTGCCTGCAGGCTAGACACAGAGCCAAGGAGAGATGTTTGGGCACTCACAGCATTCTGACACTTTGAGCCTCCCACCCTGTTTTGAGATTTACCCCTCCTGGAACCCAATCTTCTCTTCCCAGGCAGGCACATTTAAACCCATTTGAGATCGTCCTGTCTTACTCCTGCTCTGGAGATGCTGGTTCCCCAGCCTTACATTGTGAAGCCTCTCTCAAAATTGATGTTTATTCTGCTGCCAGGAGGTTGCTTGAAACAGAGCTGGCAAGCGATGGAGGGAGCACTCAGGCAACAATGCTTCCTGTGCCCAAGGGCACAAGCTAATGCATCATCTTAAACACCTTCTGTATGAAGAACTGGTGCATGGGACTGTCTTAGGCAGCCTGCCACACAGAGAAGTGCAATACTGCCAAATTGGTTTGAGACTCTTGTACTTCTCTTTCTGCACAGCAGCTCTTTTCCCCAAAGTGCCTTTTTACTTGCTATAAACAGCAGGTTATGCTTAAACTAGGAAAGAGGAGGATTTCTCCAAAGCTTAACTAACATTCAGGGAAAGACTCAAAATGACAGATGTTTCAATCCCTAGCATAAGGCTTGCATGTTGCCTTCCTCTTCAGTGGTGAGTACCTGCCAGGGATGCAGTTTTGCACTTAACAAAAGAAAACAGTACTTAACATCACCTAAACTGCACCTTTAAGACAAAACCTGTAACTGCTTTGCTATGAATCTCACTTGACCTACATTCTCCTTGCTGCTTGTTGCACTTTACAAGCATAAACATAGTGAAATGCTCTGTTATGAAAAGAGCCCTGCATTACTGAGTAGGTTTTGCTCTTTCCATATAACCAGAGTCATGTCTTAACCATTCTGGCAATAAAAATAAGTTCTTTACAGTCTTGCCAACTCTCAAACGCACATACCACAAGTCTCATGATACTTCATGCCATCTTAAGAGTCATGGGCCTTGTAATCCTATAAATATACAACTAAATCTCAGCTTCTGTTTACAACAAAAAAAGAAAAGTCTGCACTTTGTGATTTCTATGGCCTAAAAAGGCAGAACGTACATGTGACCCAAATGAGCCCTCTTCAAAATATAAAATGAACACTTCCAAATCACATTTTAAAAACAGCCTTTACGAGCAGGTTTTGGAGGTCTGGCCCATGATTTCTTCATACTTGGGGTTAGCAATAACTGTTTAGTTAGTCCTAAACTTCAGAGCTCAATGTTGCAGCTTGGCAATTCCTGGCTCCTGCTAAACCTGTTGCAATTGTTTATATATATAAAACAATTATTACTGCTGAGATCCTCATGCTTGTTTACATTGTGGTTTCTTTTGACTACCAGAGCTATACACAGGAGCTTCCACATAAATGAAAATCAGGCCCTGCCCTTTAATAAATCATAGCTGGTTTGTTCCCCAGGGAAAGTTAACCCCATATTTTCCTATCATGTTTTTACAACCTCTTTTCAAGCTGCACCATATTTTAGACACCAGTGTGAATTCATCAGCAGTAGGCAGAATAAGATGATCTAGCACAAGGGGAAAACCTAAGAGAATAACCTGATCACTGAGTTGTTGAGGAGATTTTTTTTGCACAGCATCATAGGACAATAGCAAGAAACAATTCCAAAAATCTCCCCATGTGCAGAGGGTTTGAAATGTTGACTGTAGCAACAAAGACACTACAAACAGTTTCATGTGCCATTAGTGCACACATCTCATTCAGAAATGGATTGATTTAATCTTTTCCCTCAAAAACCTCAACCATAATAAAGATCAGTGTGTAATGCCTGTAGGTTCAGCTGCGTCTACAGCTCTCTGGGGTGGTTCAGTGCTGCACCCAGGCAGCGCAGGAACTGTCTCAGCACTGACTCACCCATCTCCAGAGGAACCTGCAAAAGGAATTTTGGCCTTTCAAAATAAAAACAAATATAATTTCAGGATTCAGCTCCTACTTAGAAAGTTCAGTAAGGCTGCATATATGGAGATGCTTTTCCTGGAAAACCTGATGCCTGAGGATCTCTCTGCAGTGGGAGAAGGTGGCTGCTGGCAAACTGGTGGACCACAGTGCTTGGCTGTGGTTGTGCAATTAAAAAAATATTAACTTCATCATCAGAGAATGTGTTTTCCAAGCTTGCCCACTTTTGCTCACAGCTGCTTTGTGTCACTACAAAAGCACACAGCCACTAATTTCCACCTCAGCTGACCTAAGATCATGGCTGAATTATTTAGTTCAGCATCTACACACAGCACATAGCTGAGGAAATCAATAGGGCTGCATCTGGAGGGGTTTGCTTTCCCTCACACCTTTACATGACTCAGTGTAGCTGGATGACAGAATCATTTGCTAGCCCACCTTTTTCTAAACAGCCCACTTGTTGTGAATGACAGCAAAACTTTTTATTTATGAGTATAATTTGACTGGCATAAAATATTCAGACCCGCTGACTCTGTTGGGAAATATTTTCAGGAAATCTTGCAGCAAGATGGCATCATATTTTTATTTATCAGTTACTTTGAATACCAGTAATAACATGGTGACAAAACAAATGACAGACTGTAAGGAACAGCATCACAGCCCCCACTCTCCTTGATAACGACTACACAAGTCCAATTAATTTCTTGAGAACCTCAGGAGCATCAGGAGCTGAATTATACACTGTTCAGCTATCTAAAATGCTGATTTGGAATTTCTGTGTCCAGGTGGTACTGAAAATGCCAATAAGCATCTAAATGGGTCTCCTGTATTCCTAGCATGTCAAAAGTCTAGCCTAAAGATATCTTTTCAGGAAATGAAAAGTATCAGATTGTTGTGATCTGGGATCTCTGATGTTAGACAAAATTCAATGTTTTTCTTCCCCAGATTGCATATTGGCAACCTTTCCACGTTTTTCTCCTCTCCTCTTTCTTTTTAAGTTCATCATGCTCATCATTTCCTCCTTACAAGTGGGTTATCATGGAATTCTCTGGCACCTCCTACATGGCTTTTTAAGTCGCATCATTATGAAAAGATGATGTAAAGAAAGAACAAGAATACCAGGCATCAGATGCTTATTAAATGTGAGGCTCCTTTATAAGAGGCACAGGGTGCAAGAAAGCTGTAAAGTGTGTCACTGTGAATTCTGTTTATATTTACTCATTTTCACACTCCACACTGTCATGCAACAAGGCTTAAAGCACAAATGATAATCAGTCCCTTGGCTTGTATTAAGTCTCCTTAAAATAAACTTTAGCCTGTAATTGCACATAGAAAGCGAAGTTATAATCTGGAACATTTAAAAAAAAAAAGGAAAGTGATTGAAAAAACCAAGATAATCAAGCTGGGAGCAGAAATTAAGTCCCACAGTGCACTAGGAGAAGGAAACAGGATGCTGGAGAATCTAATCATTATTGGGTTTTAATCATATTAAAAGAAACACCATTTCTTTAAAGAATTAAGAGTTACACATATCTGCCTCTCTTAAAAGTATTACCATTACAAAAAGTGTCTCAACCAATAAGGCTAAAAAAGACAGAAGAAAACACCACTTCTAGTTTTCCACTGTTTATGTTCCAGATTTGACAGGAGTTGGCCCTTTGCTCCACTTTACGAGTGGTGACTTTGGGCATGGATTTCTTCCCACACCAACCCTGGAATGAAAATATTTTCAAAATAAAAGGGAAAATATGATTTCAAATGAAAAGAGGGGGGAAAAAGGCCAGCACTGGAATAGGGTCTGAATCTGCTTAAGATTTCTTTTTTAAGTGACTGGACTCTGTATGAAAGAGTTCACTCAATTATTGAGCAGTGTATGAAGAAATAATGCATGTCTAAGAAAAATAAATAGACTTTTTCTGCAATTTCCAATATCATTAGCGTCCAACCACAGTTTTAGCCTAGTACTACACTGAATTCATACACATTCCTGTTTAGGAGTGCAGCAGGCATGGCCCTTTTCTGGGTACAGGCATCTCCAGAGAGGAATGAGCACTGGGGTCTGGGATCTGGCAAGCTCAGAGATGCTGGGAAGACGAAGATGTGCAGAGCTATTCCCACAGAGGACTGAGAGAATCCACAGCCTGAGATACCACACTGCTACATCTGAAGATCTCATGAGTCCCTGGACAGATGCATAACTAAACTCCAGATAACTTCTTTCATAATTCAGCATCACCATCTACTCGACACAATAAATAAATGTCCTCCTCGCTGGGATCTGTGGTCCTGGAGAAGTCATTCCACTGCTCTTTGTTGCCACGGACCCATCTGTCAAATGGGCTCACTCTGCACTTACCTGTTGGAAAGGGAATTAGCAAACATTTGTCAAGCAAGTGGAGGGATGAAACTTGCTCCGTGAAAGGAAGGACCTACATCATTCTTACAATAATGGTGCGAGGAGCT
Source organism: Phylloscopus trochilus trochilus (assembly GCA_016584745.2). NCBI lineage: Eukaryota > Metazoa > Chordata > Aves > Passeriformes > Phylloscopidae > Phylloscopus > Phylloscopus trochilus. The sequence continues at coordinate 42,689,953 of WQNJ02000546.1, forward strand.
GTTTCGTTAAATTAAGCAAACCAAAATCCTTTCACTGAAGTTAACCGGCACTTGGCAGCTTACAAACCCCGTGGCGAGGTGCCGCTTTTCCGTGACTCTTCCTGCACTTCTGCTCACCACCGGGAGGGTCTGGCCGAGGGGAAGAGCACCCCCCGACCCTTCCCAAAGACAGGGGTTGTGGTGCCGGAGCTTTTTCCGCACGAACTCGGCGCTGAACTCCGCGAGGGGCGGCGGGGCGGAGGCGCCCGGCCGGCACCTGCACGGATCCCGCGGCGGGCCCGGGGCAGCGGCGGGGGGAGCGCGGCCCTCCTGTCATCCTGACTCCATTTTATTCCTGCCCATTCTCCATTTGCCGTGACAGCCCCGCCGGTCCTCCCGTCCCCGCGCCGTGCCCCGGCCCCGGCACCCCGGGAGGACGGAGGGGCCGCGGGGGAGCGGCAGCTGCAAGCCCCGAGGGGCGCGGGGCAGGCGGGGGGGCTCGCCCCGCTCCTCCCCGCCCGCCCGGAGCCCGCAGCCACCCCGGGCCGGGCGATGGGGAAGGGGGGGCGGGGTGGGGTGTCCCTGCCCGCGGGGCCGCCCCCCACCGGCAGCGGACTCCATTTTGCAGATTGTGGGAGGATCCCCCCGGCCCCCGGCCCCGCCGCCCTCCATCACCGCATCCCTCCCTCCCGGGCACGGCCCCGTCCTCCATCCCCCGGCGCTCCCCCTCGGGTGCTTCCCCCGGGCTCCGGGGATCCGCACGGACGGAGCGTCCCGGAGCGGCGCCAGGGCTCCGCGCGCGTCCCCGCACAGGCGCGGAGGGTGCCCCGCACGCCCGTGACCCCCGATCCCCTCACGGGGCACTCACGAAATTGTCGCCGCAGGCGGCCTCCGGGCACAGCACGTAGAAGGAGACGCCGGGCTCGGCATAGAAGTCCATGCGCCGCTCCGTCTCCTCGGCGGCGATGAGCTGGAAGGGCGTGCGGGCGCACCAGCGCTCCGCCGCCTCCGCCAGCGCCTCGAAAGCCATCGCCGACCCCGCCGCCGCCGCCGCCGCCGCCGCCTCCCGCCCGCGTCCCCCGCGCCGCCCGCGCCTCGCGCCGCCCCGCGCCCGCCCCGCGCGCCGCCCCTCCCGCCCCCCGCGCCGCGCCTCGCGACCCGCGCGCGGCTGCCGGCACCGGCCCCGCTGGAATTCGCCGCAGACAATTGACTCGACGCCTCCTGGCAACTTGGGGGAGAGGGGGAAATAAAAAGGAAAGCCCCACGCATGAACGCGCTGTCGGCCAGACCGTGCCTCGCCTCGCTGCTTCCCATCCCTCTCCCCAGAAGTGGGCCGGAATCTCGGCAGTGCCCATTGTGCTGAGCACACGGGTACCCCCTGCACCGGGCTCCACCCGCATGTGGGCTGTTGGGCTGCCCAAATACAGACAGAATCACCCCGTGGCACTGGAAAGCTTTACGGAGGTTCCTCCGGGCCCACTGTCCCGTTGCCGTGGATCTGTGGGTTTGCAATGAGGTTCACATTACTCTTCCAAGCTTATCCCAAGGGGTTATCTATATTTCCAGCCAAGGCATAGGAGATACGAGAGTTGATCTGCATTTTATAAAGGGCTTTAAATTTGCGTTGGTGCGCACTGTGCTGCAAAGGGAAACAAATCCTCACAGGCCTGGGTGGGTTTCCAGTGGGAAGCCCAGGAATTCATAGAGGTGAGCAGGAAACACACAGCCCATACATGGCAGCGGGCAGAAAAGTTTGCACCGACAAAGGGAACACTGGCCTCTGAAACAGCTCAGTGGCTGTTTCTGGTCTCCTCAGTGGTGTTCCACTGCATCCCCATGGCAGGTAACAAAAGGCCAGCTGGCTGGGTCAGTGTCACACATCGAACACTCCCATCGTATGTATCACTTGGTGCATAAATCATTCAACCACTCCAAAGTAATGGTGAGGTCACCAGAGGTCTTTTCCAGCCTTAATGACCCTGGGCTTGGCTGGGTTACAGCATGGTGGCAATAACGATTCTGTGATTTTGAGCTGCAGAGAGGATGTGACTGAGCGTGGCAGCTCCAGCGAAGCTGCGGCAAGGACGCATTCCTGCTGCCTCCGGCTGACCTGGGGCCCGCTCCGAGCACCCACGCTGCTGTGCTCAGCCCCACGGTCACTGTCTCCTGCTGCTGGCTTGTCACAGATGTGGGCGTGGGTGCAGCAGAACTCGGTGCTAATGACAACACAGGGAAAACCCTCCACTGGCCTAGCAGCCGAGCACTGAGGTATCAGGAAATGTCAACAACATGAGTGCTTGTGCAACTGTAACTCAGCTCCTTTATGCACGGTAGGATGTGAGTGCTTGCTGTTTTTTCCACCAAAGGATTTTCCATTTATTCTGCACAGATATTTGGATAATGCCATCGTTCCTGGGGTGCTTTTATACTGGCAAATGCTAAGCACTCCTCATTACACTTGTAGTTGTGCTCTGAATGTGCAAAACATGGTAAAAATTACCAGTGTTGCAAAACTCCTGGTCTAGGTGCCTCAAATCTCAGAATCTGGTTGTGCTTTTGTAGGTACTTATCCTGGTCCTGGCACATGTCTCTTCTCCAGGCTAAAATGAGGTAACATCAGTCTCCTACCTACTGCATAAATCTGGTAAGTGCAGTAATACCTGCAAAACACTCGCTGTGTGAGGTACCTGTGGAAGACCTGTGGCTCAGCAGGCAGCCTGGGGCTGGAGCAGTGAGTCCTGAATAGCTGGAAAGGAAGTCCTAAACCTGTTGCCACTTCCTGAAGGAGCCAGGGTCGTGCAGAAAACCAGATATTACCTCAGGCTGTCGGTGCTCCAGGTGTTGGCAGAGCTGTGACTCCCGTGCAGGACTTTTCAACTTTAATATTGTCTCTTCGATGGGTATTTGGTGTTTTCCTTTCCAAATACATTTAAGTAATTAGCATAAAAATAGGACATAGAAAATACTTTCTCCTAATATGTGATATTTACAGCTTGCCTGCAACCAGTGGGCAGGGAGCCACCACTTGGGCAGGTATCTTCCCTGCCACGGGGCTCAGCCATTAAGGTCAATACCAATCCCACTGTCTCTTTGTGCTTCCCAGAGATCTGGCTTTATTTTCCATTCTCCCCAAAGACCATGCTGGCATTGGGTGAGGATGTGGTGGTGGGAGTGAAGCCTTGGCCTTTCCTGTTGCTGTTGGGACCGTTGGGTTTGGGGCCTCCCAAGGTGGACAGCCAGGCAGCCACGTCCTCCTGTCCAGCAGCACCCTGGCCCATAGCAGCAAGGACAGGTCAAGGCTGCGTTGCAAACAGGCACAACTTCAAATAAATGGGGTCTGAATGTTAAAACCTATGATTTATGTGCATTTTCAAAGCCCTACAAGAACATCTTTTTAGCCCTTAAAACACCACTTTGAAGTATGTGATGTTCGTTATCTCCCTTCTGTGGAGTAGGGAAGCTGACAGGATTCAAATGAGATTTTAAATATCTTATTGCAGCATGCACTGCAAAATCCTTTGTCATATTTGAGGGTGCAGCCATTCAAATCAGATAGATGTGATTATTTGTTTATTTACATGTGATGAGTCTCTTTGCTCTAGCACCTGTATCCCAAAAGCAGATTATAAAAACAGTCTGGTAAAGGATGGTGATTTTGGCAATGCAGAAGTGCTGCTTGCAGAACAAGCCAGACTCAGTGGCCCTGACTATTGTGCTGATGCCAGGGGCTGAGGCATGGACATGTGGATGTGAGGCAGGTGCAGTGCTCATGACACCCTTACACCTCTGCAAGTCAAAATCAGAAGCATCTGCTGCTTCTTTGACGAGATGAGGAGATGGCCAACAGTGCTGTACAATGCCTGAGCTTTTCTGCAATAGTGTATACTGAAATCACACACATGGTTTTTCTTCCTACTTGTTTCAAATACCCTGGAGCATCCATGCCCCAAAGTATGGCCACATAAAGGGAGCAAGTACCTTCTTGGGACAGAAGAGGGGGACATCAAGGAGCTGTCTGCTGTGACAAAGATGGTTTACAGAAGAGAAACCAGGGGGAAAGTAGTTTCCCCTATCCTGAGGGGATGCACTTCCATCTCCGTCTCCTTCGGGAACACAGCAGCTCTGATGCTTTCCATTGGCCTGATCCAGGCCATAGAGAGGCAGGGAAACATTGCTAGACTGTTTCAGAGGGATGCCAATAGCCAGTAACTATGACCAGCTGGAAAAGACATTTCACTTTGAAGAGCATATGGAGAGCATTAGGAAGGGAGAGCACGTCCACTGCCATAGCCATGCTTGTTGGAAAAAAAATATAAATATCAGGATTTTACAGGGGACTCCTGGTTTTTGCAGGTTCTACACCTCCACAGAAATTAAAGAGTCAGGTGAGAGGGGAGTGTCCACACGAGGGCTGAGTGGATAACCAATTTTCTGCCATTTGCATGGACTGGAGTTGGTGTGGAGGGGAAGGTTTTCAAAGTACCTGGCTCCCAGGAGTTACCTTCACAAAAGCTCTTGCCTCTGCATTGCCTGGTGATGAATGTGGCCTAGAAGGCTAAGGAAGGGCAGAGTACCTTGCTAGGTGTTTACTGTTTCTCTGCTCCCCCTGAACACAATGGCACTGGAAAAAGACAGGTAGGGAAGGCGAAGCGAGAAGCTGCAGAAGGTGGAGGAGCAGAAGGGTTTCTGAAATGTGTCAGACCAACACAATTTTTCTGCAGCCGTGGTGCCTTTCTGAAACACTGAGCCACTGTTCTGTTCTCCTCTACAGCGGGTTAGAAATCTGACAAATTCCGCTCATGGACTGGCCACCTTCAAGATTTATTTTTTGCTCTTTTTTTTTTTTTTTTTTTCTGCTGATGTGCCCTCGTTGGTCTGCTTTTGGTGAACTGCCAAGCAATTCGCGTTAATTCGCCTGACCAGCTGTAAGAACCCGATTGCCCTCCTGCAGCCCTCATTATGCACCCTCCCTGCTGATCCAAACACAGAAAGGTCAGGAGGGTGAGCTCCAGTAAATTATAAGAGATACACCCTTAGCTGCTGTGCTGGGTCAGCTTGGTCTCTTGCATCTCTACACTGTATCTGCAGTTTGGTCTCCCAAGGGTGGTCTGGTTCCCTTCTTCAAGAAAACAAAAGCATCAAGAAATCCTAGGGGAAATAAAATAGGTGAGGGGGGTTGATCCCTTCACAGACCTTTATACCACGGACCTTTAAAAAGAAAATATTTCTTATTGCTATCCGTACTGGTTCATTCAAAACATGTTTTTCACACACCCAGAGTGTCCTTGACACTTGCACTTGCTTGACAGAGATGCTGGAAGAACTGTCCCTGCAAAAGCCTGGTCTATGCAGGGCTTCCAGTGGTGTTTGCACCCTCACAGCATTTCCACTGAGCCTTTAACACCATTACATGTCCTGCTGCAGCAGAGTAGCAGGGTGTTGTTCCAGGGACTCAAGCTGAGTGATTGTCGGCCAACAGATCAGTTCTAGGCTGGAGTCCAGGAGCCAACATGTTGGTATCTTGCAAATTGTTCCCCCACATTACTTCCCTGCTCCTGAGGATGCTTTCAAGACAGCAGTCTGTTTATCTTGTCTATAATGAGGAGCACAGCTGTGGCTGTCTTCTTTGCTTTGGGTTCCCTTTCTTTTTTTTTTTCTTTTTTTTTTTTTTTAACCCAATGGCAAATGGAGTTGAGGAAAGAGCAAGAAAACTTAGAGGAATAATCCAAGCCAAGAACAGGTTGTAAAAGGAAAATGAGTTAGAAATGCACAGTTTCTCAATTGAATTTAAATGTTAGTTAAAAATCTATACAGAATAAAGATCCTGCTGCTCCCACAAATCCTCCTTTTGAAGTCGGTGGTTGAACATCCTATTGCTTTGGCAGTAGGAAATTAAACACATAAATAGTGATGAAGATCTGGGCTATGAAAAATCCACTAGCTTAATTAGCAGCTTTCCCTGGTGGCATTGCCAGATCCAAAATATGAACTTAAAATTTAAAAAGGCATCAAACAACCCCTCCATCAGTCCTCCTCCTAGTCCCTGCTTTTTAGCCACAGGAAGATTGTGTGTTAAATGCGAGGGAGAATATACTGATGCACTGTCATCCTCCTGGTCTTTAGGCAGGCACTTTTGAAGTCTGTACTGCTGTTGACATCTAGGCCAGCAGTATCACCCTGCATTGCTGGGTGCTGTGCAGGAACAGCACAGTGTCCCTCCACCAGTTTGACAGTGCCATGCACTTATTAGCAAAGGCACGTTACATTTGTGAACAGTGCGCTGAAATATGATGGAAATATTTGATGACTCAGCAAGCTGAGGGTGATGCGAGGCTTCTGTGGATCTCTTCACCTGAAGCTTTTTATCCATCTTCCATTTATTCTGACCCTCAAAGCCTGGTACAAAGCCCTCATCCTGTCACATGCTGACAAAACCAACACCAGCTGATGTTGAAAGAAGTAGATTTTCCTAGAAGCTTTCTGAAGCTCAGGTTGCATACAATTTAACATTCTCCATCCTTTTGGAAACGATATGTTTCAGACACAGACAGTAGGAATGAAGAGTTGTGAACTTTGTTTAGGGCTTGTCAGCTGAGGCTCAGCGAGCAGCTAGCCAACATGGCCAGGCAGGATGCTTAGTGAGCCCAGACTGGATACAGGGGTGGGAGAAACTGGGAGCAGAACACTGGATAGCTTCTGCCCTTGCATCTTTTTTTGGACACAGAAGTTGGTACATCACAGTTCACGCCTTTTTCACCAGGACGTATCTGCCAGCACTCTTGTTTATTGCTGGATCTGTGTATACATGGGCAGACCGTGTAGCCAGGAAAGCCAGCTGGGGGAGACATTATGAATTGGCTTATTAAGAGCTGAAAGGTGACTTTGCAAAGGCCTGAATATCTTAAGGCACCATAATCTCTTCAGGTAAACAAACAGGATCTTTTTGTCAATTTGTGATCCTTTATGATATTGAGAGGGCACAGAGCTGCAGACTGTCCCTGATTTTCAGATGAATTGCTCCACTAATATAAAAGATATTCTCATAATAGTCGCAAATTAGTTGATTGCTTGAAGTGCCAGAATCCTTAATGCTCTGCTATTTTAACATATGGAAATTGATTCAACACTTATCATCTATTTAGAGATGTAAATTTATTGAAAAAGATGCCACTTCTTCTTAAGCTTTAAGCAAGCTCTGATACTTAGCTTTCTGGGCACAAGCAGGTTTTTATGAGGACTTACGATTTTAACTGCAGCGATTTACTTTCCTTCTGAAGGAGGGGAGAAGCAGAGGAAAATTGACTGTATTGTCTGTGAGGAAAAAAAAAAAAAAAGAAACAAGATACTGGTACCAGCACTGGTGTGAACTGACACAGATAGGGCAGTATCTGGCACATCATACCCTGAGGGTTCTTTTCCCAAGCACAGCAGTGGCCTAGACCTTGCCCTAACTTCTGCTGCTATTGCTCTGTAAGTCTAAACTGATGTTGGAAGCATCCCTTATTTCTGACACAGTCACTTGCTTTAGGGGAAGAGTAGTGGAAAACCAAGCACAGGCAGTGACAGCAATGACATTGGCCAGGTCAACCCCCCATGGAAAAGAAATCTGCCCTCCTTTCCAAGGTTAGCCTAAGCTTCTAAAAGCAAACATCCTCAGTCTCTTGGGATGCCTTCCTGCATGGGCAAGCCCTGTGCTGATGTCATGGGCGGGAGGCTGCTGATAGGATTAGATGGGAAATTCTGGAGCCTGGTCCTAGCTGTGCTTTTGATTTGGCATCATCACTTAGCACCTTATAAGATGGATATTTTTCTGTATTAATTAGGAATACTGTCTGTGCCTTCGAGCTTGTGAAAATATTAATTTCTCATGTGGAAAAAGATTAAAAAAAATCCAAAACGTTGTCTTAGGTATTTGATCCTGTGTTCTTATTATTCAGCATGATTCATATATTAATGCAACACCAAGAATTTCTCCATGAAGGCTAATATTATGCTTCTGGGATTAAGCAGTATTTCTTAATGTGTTTCTTATCCCAGTATTTTTGCAGAGAAGCTGGAATTGGGCCAGTTCATGCAATGTGCCTACATATTAGTAGTTAGCCCAGGTCAGGAGAGCACTTACAAAGTGAATGCCCCAATCATCCCTACTTACCCTGCTGTGGTTTGCATCATGAAGAGGGCACAAGAGGTGGTTTCCTCTCAGACGAAAGGCGGACAGTGGGCACATTTCAATCTCAGCACTCTCCTGCATTATGGATCTGCTCCCAGGCTGTACTACTTGCTAGCAGACACAGCTGCAGTATATTTATTGCACCTTAAAATCTCTCGATGGCATTTGGGAGGCGAGTTCACTGGCTGGATTAATTAACCACCAAGCCTGGTATTTTTACTGGCTAATGGTTAATCAGGGGCTTTATTTTCTAGTTTACACCATCTTGTTTATGATGCTGAGTCCAGCCTCAGTAGCATGGAAGAAAACTCTGGCTCTGTTTCTGAGGTAAAGCATCTTAGTGTCTTGCGTAAACCTGAAAAATCAGTTTGGAGTGAGACAGGGTTATAACAGAGCTGGCTTTGGAAGTCACTTCTTGGGGTCTGGCTCAATCAGAATCTTTACTCCCAGTGGGAACTTGGGATGTCCTTTGTCTTAAGACTCACTAGCTCCACTTTGAAAAGAGCAGGAAACCACCATGGCCTGCAGCTGCTGAGTGACCCCCATCCCTACCCTTCCCTTCTGCCATCGCTCTCCAGCCATCCCAGACCCAAATAACTCTCTCTCTTCCCTAATTACAATGACTGCATACCTAAATATAACATTTCTTACATCCTAAGGAGAGTAACCAGTAACTCTCAGGGCATTCAAAGCTTCTCCACCATACAGGTGATTTCTCACCTTGGTTGTGCTGGGTTGCTATGAGGCTGTGGTGGGACTCAGCTGACCAAACACTGTGGCTGCCATCACTGGATAGTCTCTCACCTTTGTGTCCTCTCCACCTCAGTCCCATCAATGGCCCTGCTGTCATCTCCTCTGTGCAAACCACTGCCAAACATCTTCTCCCATTCAGCTTCCCAATGCACACATGGCACAGCCTGTGGCTCTGGTGTAATTGAAAATTTTGGTACATATCCCACACACTTAGGCAAATTTTTTTTGCCATCATTGTTATGTGTGATGAACATGCAGGGCTCATATCACAGGCTCTGTGTTCCTGGCAGGATATCACAATCTTAATACTTAATAAGCACTGGAATAAAACACATGATGCTCACTGAAGTATTTGGTAGCTGTTTTGGGAGGTGCTTATTCAGTTTTGTTGGTGTTGTTAATGTCTGGCAGTGGGAAAATGTTAAGGAGGTGTCAGAGCTATGGAGGAAAAAGCCCATTCCCAAGTTATGGAGGGGTGATGGCAGAATTTATGGGCTGACAGGGGTGGCAAAGGAGCAGGCAATTATATCTTACTGGCAGCACATAGGACAAGCTTTCCTTCAGAGCTGACCCTGTACAAATGTGCCTCAAAGATTTTCATGCAACATCCTACCACAAAGCTAGCTGCTCTGGGAAGAAAAACAGGTCAAAATTTTCATGCAGAACCTTCAACATGATATTTAGTGTGTTTTTATACTCTGCCCTCCACAAAGCCCTATTTTTACAAAAGATTATGAGAATTAAAATCTCAGTCAAAGGTACCAAAACCTACAGATTCTGTGGGATTTCAAGTCAGATTCATATAGTTCCTTCTGAGATACCCTATCAGTTATCTCATTTGGTTGTCAATGCCATTTAAAAAGCATGCAGCACACAGAAGAACAAAACATGTCAGCCTCACTCCAGTCCCTGCTTCCACCAGCATCTGCCTAAAAAGTTAGGGAAGTGTGGGTACCCCCACTACACAGGGCACATGAAAGCTCACTGACAAGGCTAAACAAAACTTAGGCAGAAAAATCACTCCCTTAAAACTCTTGCACAAAACCCTTCAGCAAGGTATTCTCAACCTAATTTTTCTCCAGCCTCCACTCCTCCCAGCCACAGGGCAATGGTAGCAATGAATTTTGTGTTCAGTTTACAACAATGCTGTGAGATCAAGACAGGCTAGCTCGGGCCATGGCTCCATGACAGCATCCTCAACATATGCAGCATCAGATTGAGGTCCTTCATCCTTTGTCATCTTGCCCTTTCTTTCTCTTGTCCAAAGGAATACTGTTTAGCCTAATAAAGGAAAAGACAAGGAGGGAGAGGAAGATGGTCCTTTCACAAGGTCTTTGTCATTTACAGTAAGCTTAGAGCAAGGGTGAATACAGCTGGTGCATTTGTAATGTTTCAACACCTACCCCCTTTCCTGTAAATTCCTGCAGGATTTTTTGGCAGCAGAAAGCATAACTATGCTAGAAGTAATGGAATTACAAAAGAAAGAAAGGAAGGGAGTGTAAGCAGTGGGAATAGGAAGCAACAGCTAAACAGAGACTTTTCCATTTATATACACACCCTTCTCACATAAACCAGAGGCAGTTAATGCCTAACTGACTATTAGTTTTGTTAATCATCTTATCTTCTGAGAACAGGGTTTGGGTGTAGGATCAACAACTTTCAGTTCACATGTCTGTCCCCAACATGGCAGCTTTTGTTTGTGAGGCAAGCATCAGCAATACTCTTTTCCTTTTGATAGCACACATATTTGTGTGGGTACAACAAACTGTAAATAACCAGACAGACCCAAAATGTCGTCATTCATCATCAGCAGGTGAATCCACAGTTATCATCAGAAGCCTTCATCCCATCAAGATGCCCATTCCTGGGCAGCTGTGTTTTCCGCAGGATCTCTCTGACTCAGCAGCTAGCACACTGAATAATGAAGCACAGGCAATTACTGAAAAAAAGTGCTCTCCAACACATGCATTTTGCATTTCCAGGCTATGTTTCTCTTAGTTTTCAAATGAAAAAAAAAAAAAAAAAAAAAAAAAAAAAAAAAAAAAAAAAAAAAAAAGGTAGGTGTGCACAATTGTTGAACTTTTTGAGGTTTTTTGACAACTCAAGTAAATGGACTTTGACAGAGAAAAAAAGACTGCAAAGAAGCCTGGCACATCAAACTCTTTCTATACATATCTATAAACAAGCCTATATCTAGTCTGTAATACAGGAAACTGTGCAAAACAACTAAAGCAGAGCATCTTCAAAATAGATGTACTACCCACAGTCAAATGCAGAGCTATTCCGAGACATGCTGAAGAAAAACCTTTTTCCATCAGTCTGCCTTCTCCACAAAATCAGCTCAGCCAAGACTTGTGAGAGGAGTGGGATGCTTTGGTGGAACAGGAAAGGGCAGTGCCACCCCCTCTTACACAAGTGACTCTCACCAGGTGACTGGGACACCTTTTGCCCGGAGGTGGCTGTTGCTGTGGTTCAGCTGGAGCGACTCAAGCCGTGCCTGCTGGCAGGGCTGGTCAGCCTTGGGGCTGGCACAAGGGCAAAAATGGGTGGAAATTTTTCTGCACGTGACTAAATTCTGAAATATGAGCTTAGGCATTGCTGCAATTGTATTTTAAGACATCCCACCCAGACAAGCAGATGACTGAATTTGTCCCTTTGGAAACCAAATGTTTTTTATGAAAAAAAGAAAATCGTAACAATTGTGAAATTGTGACAATCTACTTAAATCAAATCATTGTTGTTTATTACTCCTACAGCAATTCCAATTATGGGAAGTCATAAGCAGGCCATGTTTGCTGCTGAAGTTTAAGGAAAGCCAAACCACGGAAATGGATGAAGTCACTGAACAGAAGAAACCATCAGAAACCAAAGCTGCCTTGAACTGCTCACCCTGCCGTGGCCAGCAGGCAGCTCTCCATGAATGCAAAGAAATCCTTAGTTTCAGTTCATTCTCATAATTGTACTCCACATACACTGTTAACCTTTTAACTAACTGGCATATAAAAGACATTCCTGCTTTATGTGGTACAATTACTGTGTGGTTATAGGATGTATTAGTACTAAAATCCTACAGGATTAGAACCTATCACGAATAATCAAGCCTGTTTATTTCATTAACAGGCTTAATCAAAACCTTTTAGTCAACTTATTTCTCCAGCATGTTAAATATATTGCTAACTAATCAAGAAAATTCTAAATAATTGCTTGGACTCCATTTTCCATCCAAATGAAACTTACTGCAAATTATGAACCAATGAACAGGCATCTAATAGGAACAGATAGACAACATTTAGTGTCTCTTAATACACAAAACATAAAATTTCAAGGGCCTCAATCAAAGTGTCGGGCTGGCAATGGCTTTAAAACACACGTGTTCAGAAAAAATCAACATACTGCTGCTGCTGGTGGCAGCCACCTCTTCTGATATTATTTGTTGCCTACTGCATGGTTCACCTTCACAAAACACATTCCTAGGACCTGAGAACTGTGGGAAGGGTGGAGATGCCAGAGAGCTCCTCAGGCAGGAGATGCCAGGAGCTGCTGGGGACAATGGCAGGCAGGGAGGGGCTGGTCACACACTCTCAGGGACTGGCTGGCTCACACCCTCCAGCAGGCTGTGGTTACTCACCTGGGTGTGGAAAAGGGCACATAAACAGCTCACAAACATCAGGGCACCCTTGATATGATGTATCTGAGGGGGATGCAAAGCACGGCCAAATGGAGCTTAAAAGTGGTGCAAGTTGTGTGAAAACATGTTAATTTGGTCACCAAAAAACAGAGAGGGGGAAAAAAAATCTGTCAGGGAGGGATGAGCAGGAAAACATGGCCTAGAGTACAAAAACAAGGCAGAAATCGATTACCTGAATGAAGCTTTCCCAACTGCTGATCTAATCAGCAATTAAAGCAGCAATTCAAATCAATGTAGCCTGGTGCTATCTTACCCTCTAAAATTTCATATCTTTTATTTACACATAATTAATAAACTTCCTATGGCATGTGCTGGATTTTAGAGTACATGAGAAGGCAGTGGATGGTAAGCAATGAAAATGCTGCACTCTGCTGCTTTTCCATTTGAGTGCAAATAATATAACAGAACTCAGGCATTCACTCCAGTAAATGAGGAAATGGCATCAGAAAAATGTCTCCCTGCTTATTCAGATCTTTAGCTGAGGGAGAGTCAGGAGCAGCATTAACGTTTGTTAGACTGCAAACCATACCATGCAGATCTCAGTACCAAAGTGTGAAATCCCAAATGGGTACAAGCTTGTTAAAACAGACCATTTTTACTGTTAGAGGAGGAACAGGGAAAGAGAAAAGAAAAAAAAAAAAGAAGAGCAAATGTGGGTTTTGATCAAGTATATTTCATAATTGTCCATTAAAATACATACCTACATCACAAAACACTTTAAAAAAAACAAAGTATTTTTGAATGTATATACAGTAATGCAAAAATATGCCTAAATATGTATCTAATGCAAAAAAATTAACCATTTAATAAAATCTCCCTTCAAATGTCCCCTTGCTCTTCAAAACATTAAAAAAAAAGGACAGAGCTCAGTAAACAAACAGGAGTTAAAACACAAACTAACAGATGAGAGCAGTGCAAAGCAGACTCCTGAGAATGGGGAGGCATCTGATTCAGCTTCCCATTCCCCAGGATTACACCACAGCTACGGTGCAACTTGTCCTATATCAGCAGAATTTTAATTTTAAAAAGTCACCCTGGTGTTCAAGCTCTAAGAGGCTGCCTATGGCACTCATTTTCCATGTGAGCAAGAAAGTTAATGATAATCCAGCTAAGCACCCTTTAAACCCCCTTTAAACAGGGGTGAATTTCACCCTAGGCAAATATTTCATGTTCTGTGTACTCCTGCCAAGCACGAAGAGGTCTCACCCAATGAACAATATGGACTAAAGTCTACCTTGACAACTGTGGTGGGAGAGAGACTTCTGCTGTTCCTTGGCTACTTGTTCAGTCACCTTTCTGCATTCTCTAGGAAACTGCAAAGAGGCCTCCAGTCTTAGAATTTCAGTAAGTCAAATATTTTGCATTTGTGGCATTGCAATGTCACTAGTAGTTGGGCTTGGAAGTATTTCTGAGGACTAGGCCTGAACGTCTGAGTTAAACGAGACCCTTCAGTTTCTGAAGAGAATGCTGATCTGATTCTTACTTGGATGCATTTAGGTGATTGATGTGTATCCTTTATCTTGTTAGAGTCACAGAGCACAGCAGGCTGTATGTGACACACAGCTCTTGTTTGCAGAAGCAGTCTGAGAAGGTTTCAGTATTGCTCCCTACAGGGAAGGTGGCAGGAATTGAAGCACGATTTAAAAAACCTGCTTATAAGGCACTGGTGCAGCAAGGTTTGTGATGAACATGGTTTAATCATTCCTATTTTCCAACTGTTTAAAAGTCAGTCTATTAAATCAACCATAAATAGCAATAGAAAGGCATTAGAAAAGTCCCAAACCAAAGAAATCAATTTAGTATTGAAACTTAATTTATGGCAGTCCCGCTTCAGTGCACACAATAGCTCCTGCATGTTTTTTTAAACTCATTGTAGGCACATGCTCACCCTATATACAAAAGTCCCCTGAAAAAGTCATGATGTGCTGAACATCTCTCACAAACAAGAAATTTTTAGATGACCTCATAAAGCTACACGTTAAACTTACAGATACAGTGGACAGGAACATACATTGGCTCACCCACTGTACACATCTATTCAAAGCTTTAACAGAATAAGAATATACACAATATATACATGTAATTCACACAGTAAAACAGTCCTCAACATCTGCTATTTTGTAGGGCTATGCATCTCTTCTATTAAAATTCCACACATGGAACTATCTCTGTGCCAGCTCCTCTTCATAAGCAATAGGATCACTTCAAGGTAAATTAGTTCTTCATGTATATGTAACAGAAAGAGCAAAAGCTCAGCTTCTAGTCATCACTGTCACTCCCAGACTCACTCAACTGCAAGTCATTTCCTATGGAAAACAAAAACCAACAAAACACAACAAGTGAGTAGGTGTTAATTCACATTTTATGGCAATCAAACCAAAGAACAGTCACATTTACACTGGAAGATTTACATAAGAATAACACATTAAATGAATGCAAACATAATTTGTGATTTAATGAAACTGCCCACGAACATCAAGAGCTGCATGGGGTTAATGCACAGCTGGATCCAGCCCAAACCAAGCACCCTTGTCTCCAGAGCCACCAAAGGTGCTCCCTGGTGGTACAACAGCCCTCTCCATGCTAGCAGCTGCAGAAAGCATTCCACAGCCTCCACCAACCCACGGTCCCATATATATGGCTCCGGGACAAGGCATTGGGGAATTCCTTGGCTGTCTTCACCCTTTAGAAACAGGTTTCTTTTTGGCTTAAGGCCATTTGGGTAGCCAAGGCAAGGCCTCCACATGTCAGTAAACCAAAAGGACTGTTAAAGCCATCACAATTCAAGGCTGACTAAGCTGACACGTGATGTGATGGTGAAGGCTCCCCTCCAACGTGCAGAGATCGGATGAAAGGCCAGGATATGAATCAAACCTACTGGCTCTGATCCTGTTTTGCAGAGCACTTGTGATTTGGTGAGGAGGAGGGGATAAAAAGGGGCAAGAACCATGCTTGTGTTCTGATAATTGAACCTAACTCTTCCAGCATTCTCCCACGGCCCTCCCCTCAAAACAGCTGCATCTATTCAACAGCTATGCCCTGGATTTCTTCATCTCCTCTTCCCTTTTATGAAACAAGAACTTGCATTAAGGGTGATTCTCCCCACAGCTAAAGTATTTTAAACCCAAAGGCAAAAAGCATGCATGAAGGGAGGAGCTACCCTAGTAGTTCCCAGATTCTCCTGCAGTCAGAGGCTCCAGATCATTAAACCCATGCAGTGTTGTTGTCGTGGAGAAGCAGGGAGGAGGCTGCTCACAACCAGAAACAGGGAAATGGACAAAGTCCTAATGACTTTGAATTTCACTTAGTCCTTCATTACTGGCAGGAAGACTGACCGGGCTCTAAATTTTCCAGCAGGGCTTTTCGGTGTGGTCTGTACAATATTTTTATCTTCTCACAGCTGGAAACCCCACACATATCTCTACTCAGACTCCACCAGCTCCCTATGAATGGATGCCAAGAGATGTGTGCAAACATTCCTCAGGAGGAATTAAGATCAATTTATGGTAATTGCAGATGCAATATTTTAACTCCACCGAGTTAGAACATACCTGATGTAGCATAAGGGAAGAGCAACACAGATGCACACCACGGCCCCAGAGAGAGTCTCACAGACAGAACTATGCTTTAAAAATGTTTCTCACACTTTTTAAAGGGTGAAGTGAGCTTCTACTGATTCAATGCTTGCAACACCTTAGCTGTAATATTTTAACATAATTTAAATTTAAATTTCCCTTCAAAATGTGGTATTTGTGAAAATACAGCTAAGACTAACACAATAAATATGCTGACAAAGCAATACTGAAGACCACAGAGACTGCACTTAGGAACCCAGGACAGTCTTGTGCCATTCACAGTTCTTTACAGACCTTTAACTGACACACGTGTCAACCCCACTATTTCCATTTAATCTGTGTATTCACATGAAAATAATTCCCATCCTCCAGAGACACCAGATCCTCCCACACCAGTGGCTACTTGGAGGCCTGAATCAAGACCCAATAGGGCCAATGGGGGGGCCACTGTGCTGATGTCCACAGGCTCTTCACACCTTCAGACAAGTCCCAGCCCCCTGTTCATAAAATCAGCCCATGTATTTCAGCCAGTGCAACTCCGTGGGACTACTATTTGGCAAAAGGCATTTCATGAAGCTAGTCTGACATGCTAAGTAAATGAGTGGTCATAATCAGCTTTCACCAGTGGTAAGACACAAGCATTTACTTACGGAGCGTGTTCATGAGCTGATTGCTTCCTTGTGGCCTGCTGGTGCCATTAGCAACAGCACTCCTGTTGTTATATTGCTGGTGTGGTGGCTGGGAAGGGGAAACATGTGCTGGCTCTTCCCCCTCACTGCTGGAGCTTTCATCTTCACTCCCAGATGAGCTTTCTGAATCTGATGAGCTGCTTCCACTGCTGCTGCTCATCTGCTCAATAATTTCAACCTCTGCTCTCAGCTCTGAAATAAAAAGGAATTCATCTGGTTGATACCATAAACAGGGCCCCATGGAATTTTTGAAAAGAATGTGCAAATGCAATAGTTTTGTCAAGTATAGTTTATCACACTAAAATATCTCACATGAAAGAGCGAGACAGGAAGGGAAACCAAAAAATCCTGGAAACTTTTTTACTTATTGCTGTAGCTAAATTTAAATAAGCAATAGGTTAGTATCATAAAACCTTCACTTCCACAATTATTCTTCATATACTTCACACTCCTGAAAGCACTTTCAGCTTCATTATTTTTGACAGGCTATATTGTCTGCATACAAAGTAAGCAGATGAGCTGGTCGAGGAAATCTAAATCTGAATTGTTAGATGCCGGTGACATCTAGGCTTTCGGAAAATACAAAAAATGGTGTGTGGCAGGGGTGGGTATGTGGACATGGGCAAATGATTACGTGGACTACTGAAACTGCCTTGACTTCAGGTAATGTATGGAATTACTTCAGCACAGTCATACATTGTAAACAAAATTCAGAAGCAGATGGATGATATCAAATAACTTTGTAGTAGGACAGATGAGAATAGCTGAGAATTTTCATATACTGGGGAGTGGCAAAAATACCATAACTTGCTACAGAGCTTGCAAGCAGCCAGGAAATAATGAAACTACTCTGAAACTACGAAGTTATACAACTGAAAAGACTGCCCACTTTAGGGTTTCCAGTGCAAAGAAACACTGCAACACTATGACAGCACTACAACAGCCTCATCAGCAACAGCTAGCGTTGGGTGAAGGACAGTTACTAAAGAGCTATAAAGGTATGTGACCCCAAATTATACAATATTGTTACATTTGTAATAATTATAAGTGGCCTAAACATTAGCAGAGGACAACTCTTTTATATCAACTCACAATAGATACTGAGTATCTAGTGACTCAGTTCATCTTGGCAGGTTTCCATGAGAGAACATCCACATCCACATACATATTAAGCATGAGACGTGAAACCCTCAAAATTTAGGCTTCTGTTGTGCTAGCAATTCTGTACCCACAGGGTTTGAACTCAGTGCTTGCCCTGGAAACTCACAGACTAAAGGGACAAGAATGAAAGAATGGAGAGATGAGGTATTATCACCCCTACCTAACAAATGGAGAACTGAAGCTGGGAGTAATTCATCTTAAGTCAGATGTGTGTCAAGAGTCCCTTTTTTAATAAGACTCATTTTCCTTGGGCTGCCTAAAATAAAGAGTAACAGCAAAGTTTTCAGCCTCCACAATGTTTGCTGGAGAGAATTCCTCTAGCTCAGCATGTAGTAGCTTGAGAGACTGTGTTTTCTTTTGCCAGATTTAAAATCACTGTTTTTCACTTTTAAGGTTTAGAGCTCAATTTCAGGCGCTATAGTTATACTCCAGCTATATTTAAAGAGAGTGGTGTTGTTTCTCCAGTTTTTTTTCCTAAATCTAGATTCCTGCCTATACCATCTCTTTGTAATTTACCAGTATGCCAGGTAAAACCTAGTCTTTCAGCTTGAAGACAGCATAAGAGACTATTGAAAGAGAAAGAAAATATTATTCAACAGAATCATATATTGATCCAACAGACCAACAGAAGATCCTACTTTGCAGTGCAATATCTTTCTCCCTTATTGCCCCTCAACATAGTCTTGTAGGCTTTAAAAATACATTTCGGGCCTGGAGTCTGATACACGAACAAATGAAGACCTGTGAGTCACTGTTCTCAGCCTACCCATATCAAGGATTTCAAATTATAAATTTTCCTTGTGTTTAAGGCTAAGAAATTAACAGGGGAAAGCTAAAGGAAAGGTAACCAGGCATAAGGAGGGTACTTTCTCTTTAAAATGCTCAGGTTTAAACTTTTCTCCCCCTAGCTTAATGATGTAAAATTTCTACATTCTTCTAGGGAGGGAGTTGTTAGTTGCAAATTATAGTGATGATAATACATTGCTGGAATATCCTGGATTGCAGGTAGCACAATCACCTGCCACAGTCCATACTGCAAAAAGATAGAACAGACAAGTCTAATACAGGACAAGTGCCTGGGAATTACACAGGTTTGCCTACAGAGCTGGAGTCTGTGGCTGAAACGGAGGAATGTTGAACCAGGGACTGAGAACATAGAGTGAAGAAGGTGAAGTGATCTTAGGCATTGGTAGTGAGAGGGAAAAGTTAAAACAAAAACGCACTACAGAGAACTAGGGAAAAAAAACAAAAACAAACCCTAAGCAAGAAGTGAGGACTCAATACAGTAGGTGAGGAGATAACTGAAGGAAGTGATGCTGTCTGACCAGTAGGAAAGGAAGATTAGCCTGGCCAATTTTACACAGAATCGGAGATTAGTGTGAGAATGAAGAATGGGGAGTTCCTGCTGGGGAAGCAGAAAACTAGGAGTCCACGGAAGAGGTTTGGTTATGAGAAGGGAACAAGAGAATGCCTGGAAGCAGTGCTAAAGCCCACTATGCTGAAAAGAGGCAAGAAAAAGCAAAACAGAACCGGTATCACAAGCTTCAAGGACTGGGAAGTTAAGGCTGCTATCAGTGACAGTGGTCATGGGTAGAAACTTGGTCAGAGCCCATCCTCTGGTCAACTTTTGCCTCACAGGCTGACAGCTTCCCCTCAGATCTCTGCTGTCTCTTGTTCCTTGAGCCCAGAATTCTAAACATCTTATCTGAGCAGATGAGAGAAAAGCAATTGTTTTCACTAATGTTCTGGTGGCTGCTGCACCACCAGAAGTCTGTCAAGAGAAATTCAGCAGGACCACTAAGGAATTCTGTTCAAAACACTCCTGTCTCACACTGACAGTGACTAAGCCAATGATGACATCAAAGCCTTATAGGAAAAACACAGCTGCTTTAAGGATGGTTCGATTTTGCATTTTCCCATTTGACTGCTATGCTTAGTACAGTTATAGGTACTGAAGACATGGGTTAAACATTTCCTTATGGTGCTTCCAATAAAAATAGCTGTGTGTATATGTGTACATATATTCTAAGTTGAACAACAAAAGAATTTGACCGTTCCAAGATTTTTCTGCGCTGTAAGATTAAACACCTCACATTGATGTGCCTTTGCAGTTTAAAAGGTGACAAGAGCCAGGATGTGCAGCAATTACTCTTAAAAAAAGTACTTTTACTTTTAAAAAGCTTTCCATACAATACAGTTTCAAACATTTGCCTTAAACTGAATCTACATCATCTGAAAAGGCTGTCACTGCTTTGGGAAACTTAACTTCTCTACATTTCATGTTACAGCTGTAAAATTTCTTCCAAGAAGACAAAATGACTGTTTTACACTGGCGGGCAATGCGAGTTTTAGAGAAAAAAAAATAATTAAAAATTCAAGGTCAGAAATCATTATCCAAACAAAACAGCCTTTCTCAACAGGGCTGTCTTCTGTACATATTCGGTCACAAATACCGTAACAGTGTTTAACTGTTCCTACTTCTTCTCTCAATTCCAATAGGTTATGCAGATTTTTTAACTAAAGCCTTAACCTTAGGCTGCAAGAATAACAAGGACTTCCAGAAAAAAGTCATTCAGCTTTAGGGAGGGTTAAGTTTGAATGCCTACAGCAGAACACTTACTGTTAATAAGAGAATGCAAGGTGGAGAAATCAACTTGATACTGGCACCCTGAGCATGTGGAGATGACAGCTAGAAGAGGCAGTATTTCATACTGATGTGCAGAAAATTTGATTGAGGTGTTCTTGAGAGACAAACACAGAGATTATGCTCTGGCATAATCTTCAAACACCGCAGCTACATACACAGATTTTTAAGCACTGAGTCTTGAAACCTGAAATATATTTCTGTGGTGTTTTTTTTTCTCAAATGTTGTAATTATGTCAATATTACTGACATATATCAATATGTTGCATGCTGTAATTATGTCAACACTGTTGAAAACATTTCTGCTGTGGTCAAATATGTCTGATAAATGTAAATTATTTTGTGCAAATAAATGGCTGTATTGTGGCAGGTATATGTGTGCAAATGCCCACAGCTTAGTCAGACATTATTAGATGTAGCTGAGTGTTCAAAAGAACAAACTCCAACCCCCTCCTATGCTCCCTTCAGGCATGAGGACAATATAGAAGCTTGAAGAGGAAAGGATTCCACTTGTGCAAAACCCTCGACACAGCCTCCCAAAAGCCTCTGTCCATGAAGGAAGGGACTGGTTCAATTCCCAGATGTTCTGACTCTGTCCTCAGACACTGTTGTTTGGACAGCTGTGTAATGGGGACAGAACAGACCTGAAAGTTCATTTCCAGCTCACCCATAAGGGAATGGTGGAAATACACAGCTGAGGGTACCAGAGAAAGCAGAAACCTGCATTGAGGTTACTTTAAAAATACTGTGAAACACCATGAGGGCTGTGTGTCTTACCATACCCCTAAGTAGGGCACACTGGAAGCAAGAGAGTGTCAAGGTGCCAGAGATCCATCCCTTCAAGCACCTTCTTTGGGAATTTTGAGTTCTTTGCTGTGTTCATTAAACAAAACCCACAGAATTTCAGCTGTTTATCTTTCTTTCATACAGAAGAAGTATTTCAACCAAAATGAAAGCTACTACTTAAATGGAAACAACACAGGCTCTTCAGAACTTAAAAGTCTGTGTTCATAAAAACACACATTAACACAGACTACCTCACAGCTTTTACTGTCATTGTCTACATTTCATTGTGGAATGCTGCCATTTTAATTCTACCTTTTTAAAGGAATTTCTTATGATATAAATGGTTCAGCAATGCTGACACTCTAGATCATCAATGCTGGAAAAAGTTACAGACTGTAAGCAAAAAACACCCCTACCCAGGCTTTTGACTCTTCTGGGGCCTTGCACAACTCTCCCTATAAAGCACCAAATTAAAGTCCTATTTTTAGTACAAGTCAGGTGCTCTAATCCTTGATTTTGGAAACAAACCCCCACAGGTTATGTATTTGGAGGTACTTTCACATAAAATATTATCAGGTGACAAAAAAAAATATTAGGACAGCTCTGAACAATGTGACATACTTTAGACCACTAGAAAATGATCTTTTAGAATAGGTTTCACCCCAGACAAATGTAATTATTTTACTGTAATACAACCTTTACAAATTGCTGCACATATACAAAAGAGTGCCCCAAAGGATAAGTAAATTATTACACCCTACAGGAAAAGACATTTAAAATCCACAACTGATTAAATTTCAAAAATTGATACATCACCTATTATCTTTTTCCTTACCTATTACACAGAAAATAAATATAACAATGCAGCTAAGGGAACTGTAGCTAGCAGAATCTCTCAGACGTTGATTCTGGCTGCTGACCAGCATCCAAGTATTGAAAACACTACTGCTGCAGAAAAGTGAGACCAGTCAGCACCTATGCAAACACACAGCTTAGCAGCAAAAATGTCACCTAGTGATTACTATGAACTGAAAAAATACCCTGCTGAGTAATTAACTTCATCTGGGCAATTAGCATAGGCTAAGTCTACAGACAAAAATAGCTATATGGGACAGAGAAAAAAGAGAAAGAAACCCAGAAAAAAAAAAAAAAAAAAAAAGCAGACAGAAAGAACAAGCTTAAAATAAAATAATTGTGTCTGGTGCCGGTGCCAGAGAAGAACTAAACAAAATTTTTAAGTCTTCCTTATCCTGACTGTATTAAGCACAGCAAAAACAGGTACCACATCAGTAGGAAAAGAGGGCATGGGCAAAGAAAGTGCATCCTACCCACAGCAGAACACTAAGACAAAGTGCTGCTTGAGCAGAAGAGTGAGTTGAGCTAATCATTCCTTTAAGGTACTTTTTTAATAAAAGTTTAGCAGCCATATGGCAAGTGTGTCAAAGCTGCAAAGGAGTGGTTGTGGGAAGCTGCAGGTTAGTTCATTCTCTCCTTCCTCCCCTGATAGCACTGCTTGGCATGGTGCAAGCTTGTCTTGTGCTGGGAACACAGATCCCTTCCATCCCAACCTTACTCAGTGCAGGGTAACTTTCTCCAAGTGACTTGACTTGCATAATGAGACCTTGGACCACTGGGCTTTGTTACTGCTGTTGAGGTGGCCTAAGACACCCATGCAATTGGGTCCAGCACTGAGCTACAGGTTTCTGAAGTCACATTAAATTTTTTTTCTTCTTTTCTGAACAGAGAAATAGTTTGGAAGAGAGAAAATTATCCAGAAAGAGGAAGTTTTCTCATGCCAGAGGAGACGACAGTATAAATATCTATTCTAGTAGAAGAGAATAAATAATCCCTTCACCAAGATGAATAAAGAAACAAGATATAAAGAAGACAACACAGCTGTCAAGTACCATCTTTTAAACCCTGAATGTTTTTAGAAGTTGCACAGCTACAGTTTTTATTATAAAGAAGAAAGACAAAATCAACCAAAACTTAAGAAACTACAAACCCTTCTTTACCTCTCTTAATATCATCCAGCTGAGGCTCTGGTGAAGGATTATCCTTCAAAGGAGAAGTTTTAGGTCCAACTGCTGGCTTGGTTGGGGCTCTGAACTGTGAAGGAGGCTGAGATGCTCGGGCAGACTGTTGCTCTATTCGGGCTTGGATCTTACTGCTGCCCTCTGCTCTGAAGAAACAACCAGACACATTCAGCGGCACTGTGCAACTACGTCCAGCTTTTGCAATATCCTTGTGCTAACGCATCATCTGTGACTTCCTTTTGCACAGCTCTCTGCTTGGTTTTACAAAGATGAAGAGTGAATGACAGCTTTCTGTATGCAACACTTACTTTCAGTAACAAAGAAACATATACAACCACACTGCAACACCCTTACAAAATGTATTTTCAAATCCAGATGTGGTTCAGTGATGCCAAATTCTCTACTTGAACAACAATGAAGGCTTTAATTTAGCAATTAGTGTTTGTATTTTTAAAAAAGAATAATCAATCATAGTAATTTAAAGTAACTACAAATCCATTCACAACAAAATCCTGCTTAAAACAATCACAGCAGAAGAAACAATTTTCTCACTTGCAATTAAATCATCACAAACTGAACTCTCTTAGAGGTCAACTTGACTAGAGTAATCATTCTTACTGCTAAATACAGCATACAAGCACTTAATTCGTGGTTTTTATCCATCTGTTGTTAGCCCTTCAAAACAGTTCACGCTGTTTCCTTATGGAAAATAGTCTCCAGAATAACAGTATGCCACCTGTTCAATCCAAACCAGGTATTTCTGCCTTTCACTGAACTTCTGATGTGACTGAGATTGCAGACCAATCAATACCCTTGGCAGAAAAGGAAACACAAAAAACCAACCACAAACCCAATTACGGTACACCATAATAAGGTTAAAGGGTGTGGTGTATTTATTGCATAACACCAAAGCCTTTGGGGTTATGGCTTTATTCAGTGCAGCACAGAAGCAGCTTATGGATATTAGAGCTCAGTTTCTGTTCTAGGAGGGTCCCAGCTCAGCAGTGTGTTACACTTTGTGTCTGGAAACTAATCCCACTGCGAGATAAATGAAACTAAGCCATGTCCTGGGACATGGGACATTCCTGGGAATTCACCTAAACCACCTGTGGTACCAGAGCTGGTACATGGAGCATTTACTGGGCTACCCCTATGCCTCAGTGAACTCTAGATTCAGCCTCACACAGAACCCCTCTTCATTCATCAGTGACATGCAGCTGTTGCATTCTGCATTAATGCAGCTTACAGTCTATCTACAGCAGAAGTGAGCAGTTGGGAAGGTACTCACTCTATCAAGTGGAAGGTAAAAGCCAAAGATTTCCAGTATTAATTATGCTCTTGGAACTACAGATGGTTTTATGTGGAGTAAGTAATTTACTCTCCTGTGAATGTCATCAAGGTGTTAACACTAAAAGCCCTCTTCCCACAGTGTCAACAGGTCGTTAAAGATCAGAGTAGCCATGGAAAAGAAAAGGCACTTCTGATCTAGAAAATCAATGACTTTGCAAAGCACTATTCATCAAAACAGGGATCCCCAAATTTCTTACTACCCTCCCTCTGCCTGAGAAAAACTGAAGTATTTTTCCCCACACCAGACTCAGAACTCAGTGTAACCAAACATCTCACTGAACTCAGGCCCTCCTGCACTTACTAGCTCCCTTCTGACTTAAGCTTCTCAGACTAAGTCCAGCAGAACTGAAACTGGGAATTCAAATCTCATCTCTGATGTGCTCATATCCACTGGACAAGATGAATGCTACATGGATGAATTTTTGCATCACTGACTCAGAGGAGTGTTACAGTCCATTGACCTTGAACTCAAGGTGTTCTTGGCAAACATCCAGCCAACTACTGATGAGCTGCAAACCACATTTCTAGCAGTTTTAGCAGCTAAGGGTTCTATACTGCAATAAAGCATTTTTTAATGTAAAACTTCTAAAGTTATTTAAGAGTTTCTTCTTCACAAGACATTTGAATGACTGCTTTCTCTTTAGATCTCAACCTGTGGTTCAGCGATGCTGAAAGATCCAGACACTTCAGGTACTTGCAGAGCAGTAGGACTGCTAAAAATGTTCCAGCTGCATACTTTGTAGCATTTGTGCAGCAAAGTAAGAGTATTGGGTCAGAAAGGATTTCTGGCTTCAATTCTTCTAGGTAAAACACCACTAAATCTACAGCTCTGGCCCCCTTCACCAGCTGGAGGCTTTGTACCACTTAATATATTGCTTGTCAGCATGGGAATGAGTGTTTCTTGTTCCCTAAGACTATGTTATTGGAACATCATGACTCCCACAGGAAGGTGTAGGGAACAAACCTAGAAGGTCCAATAATCCTTTTGACAGTTTAATATTTCCATGGGGGTTTTTGGCTAACTAGAGATTCCTGAAACACATCCCATCCTTCAGCCAGCTTCTAAAGCCTCAAATCATCATAGGTATTTCACTGCAAACTATAATTATGTCATTTCAGCAGTGGAGAATTTACAAATTCTTTACTCTTGGATTCACACTCCTATTTGCATTTTTAGGCATGATAATTTGCCATGTAAAGCTAAGGCTCAGTAATTAAACATCACTACAAAATAAGAGAGTTCTGTTTCAAAACCCAGTCTTAATAAGAAACTTCAGCAATAATTAATCCTATCAAGAACCCTGTCCCCAGCTTTACCTTGTTTTCTTGACTTGAATGCTGCTACTAAGTTTTTCCAGCACATATTCCCCAGTGTCATGATTGATAATAAGCACACAGTCCTTCTGATATGGCCTTTTATTTCCTTTAAAGACAGTCATTGGTGGAGTTGAACCCTGGTACAAAGAAAAAGCACATATTTGTTCGGTTATATTACCATGTCCAAAGATTTATGAATACTAAGAGAAAAGAATATATGTATTGTTCTGAAAAAGAGGTTAAGCACTTAATGTTTAGCTCCTACAGAAAATATTCATTCATGAAAAGAAAAATACAGAGAAAATGTGCAGTAGATCAGACATCTCCTCATAGCAATATTATGCCTTTTATCATTTTAAGTGTCTCTGCAGTGACAAAACATCTTCTCCATGGCTGCCTTTATTTACAGTTCTCATTCCCAAAATGGCAGCGTAACTAAATTTGCATAGCTGTCCCTGACAAGTATCAGAAATCTTCTTGATGTTTCTGCCCTGGAAATCATGGGTTTGGATAAGAAATAAAGTTCTAATTATTTGTGTAGCAGAACTATTGCCCAAGGAAATATGGGATCAATTGAAAAATAATTTAAACTGCATTGTATATTTTACATAAATATATATGGCAGTATTTCCACAGTGGATTACAAGCAACTGTCATTTACAAAATATGTAAGAACAGCTGTCTTCTTCGAAGTCAGATTAGCATTCATATGCCCATGCAATTATATTGAAATGTCTTCTCAAAGGCAAATGGAGTATTTTGATACCTTCCAGAGAGTCCCCCAAGTCCACACAATGCTGCATAGAGCCTTAAAAGTCTAAAGGGTTAGACTGAGAAACAATAAAGGCAACAAACTCACACTGGCTAACTGGTAATGCTGAGATTATGCCCAGCTGTACTGCACCCATGCACAGGATGGCTCATACACCTGGCTTTGAGGTTACAGCCAGCTGGATCCATGGTCTATCAGCACCTAACAGCATGGATACACACCTGGACGTGTCAAAAAGCTGTTACTCAAGGGGTACTGTTCTCAGCTATGAGACATTCTCAGGCTTCTCTGCAATGTATAGATACTGCATAAAAAATTGTTTTTAAAAATAAATGTTTATTCATATGCACCTTTGCACATACTGTAGGAAAGCAACTGAAATCAGGGAGCAAATGAAAAAACCCTGCACTCTCCTATATTTTATTCTGAGTAGCAAAAATGAACATTCACATTTTAACTACTCTGAAAGCAATTCCTGTTCTCCATGTTGCTAATAGAGAGAATATATTTGAATTTAAAATAGGTTCTGAACAGGAAGTGTGAAAAATCTGAGTTCCTAACAAAGACACAGTAAGAGAGATTCAGAAATACAATTCAGAAAGGATGTCTCAAGAAAGTCTAGTCTTCAAAGACATGTTACATTTTTATCAGTTCTAACATTTAAGAGAGGAAAGCAACACTTAAAAAATAAAAAGAAAGCTGAAAGTCAAATCCTGCATGCTGTTGACAACTAAGCCAGGAAATGTATAATGCACAAACTTAATGAAAATTGATCAACCATTCTGCTACCCAGAACCTCCTAACACAGCAAAGACTGTGATTTTGGCTAAACAATAAACAGAAATGTAAGTGCTTAAGCAAATTAAGTCCCATTCTTCTACTTAAAACTAAATGTTTAGGGTTTATGTTAGTGCCTAAATAACAGTGGCTCACAGATTTTGCTGATTACAGGAAAGAATTGTTTTCACCTGTGAGAGTTTTTTGCCTGACAGAGTTCAAGAAGCACTTGGACAATTGCTATCAGGCACATGGTGTAATTCTTGGGATTGTTCTGTGCACAGTTAGGAGCCGGACTTTGATGATCCTTTAGGGGACCCTTCCAACTCATGATAGTCTATGACCTTCTGTAGTACTCTAACAAACAGAAATTTTCCCTTCCCCAATCCAGACTGTTTTTCAAGAATTAAAGTCACTAAATCAACATGCAGAAATAGTACTTCAATTTATCCAAGCTGCAAGAAGACACCAAAAATATTTCCACCAAACAAATTATCAGAGATATTCTCAGGGATTAGAGCAATTTCAAAAAGAAAACCTCAACTCAGAAATTTATTCCTATCCAATTGTTGGACAACTGGAAAGCAAAGCAGCATCCAAGAAATTCAGTGAAACTTGTCAGGATGAAACCTCTCACTCTTTTCCAGCTTGCCAAGTGTTTTCCAGCTCTCTGTCCAGAACACAGGCAGCATTGCCTTGGAACAACACACACAGAGTGGCTTGGCTGCCTCAGCCTTTGGAGCCTACCATAAGCTCAAGGCTGTTCATACTGAGGGGAAGAGAATCAAATTAAGTTCCTCAGTACAGAGATTTGGAAAGGAACATTACAAGTGATGCTGCTCAACACAAAAAATGAATGAGCAACACCGTTTTCAACTAATCCAAGATGAAGGCTGCTGTTAGTTGTGTTGTTACCTGCCCTCCAGTAGCACTACCATGCTCATCATTTCTATAGACAAAAAACAGTATGGGACCCCCTGCAGCACTGAAGGTGAGCAAAGCCAAATAAAGAACAGGAGCAGGTTGAAGCAGGCTACAGCTTCACTCAGTGAGAATTATCACAGCACCATCATCTACCAATTAAAACCAAGGGCCTGCTGGGATGAACAATGCCAAAAGGATCTGACATACGGCTTCCAAACTAACTGGTGCCCCCCTGCAGCTACCAGACCCCTTGATGTCTGTGAATTCTGGTTTATTGGCTTGACACACAGCATTGACTTCAGCTAATAAACAAATCCAGTTCCAGCACACGAACACTTTCTTTTGTTTTGGTAAGGAAACCACTGAATCTTCAATTACAAACCAGCTGTGCCTGTAAACAGATTGATCACTTGTTTTATTGCTGTTTGACCATCATGTTCACACAGTAGATCTTTATGGCATCATGAGGGAAGGAAGTGGATGGGAAACTACTTCATGGTCACTCACCAGGACTGCCCCCTTGCTTCCACAGATAAAGCTAAAGGCAGGGAACTCTCTATGCCCTATCTGTACATGTTTGAGTAAGGGCAGGAACATGCTTACAGGTCTGCCTGTGGGTTCTGAACATCCAACCTTGACTGAAGCCCGAGTTACACTGCCTTTCTTCAGCAAGCCATAGCACTAAAAATGGATGGGAACCAGGTGTACAAGTTCAGCTAATAGTAAGTTTCCTTGTCTTTCAAGGAGGGGTAGGAAGGAAGGAATCAAAAGTAAAGAACAACTCGGCAACCTTACAAATATAGCCCTTTACAAAGATCCAACTGTACAGCCCTTTCCTAAGGTGACAAACTACAAGTCCGCTGCTTAAATATTGAACCTACAGTGTTAATAAAGAAAGTGAAAATAGCATTTACATTAGACTGTAACAACGCTGCAAATTTGTTGGAGAGAAAACAGGGGCACATATATAACAGACTTACTGGAATATGTGGCAAAGTGATGGTAACATCATCTCCTTTACCCACTTGGAGGTCCCCCTCGCAAGACGTATCAATCGATGCGGGCTTAAAATCATCTAAAGAGGAAAACAATTGTGATTACATTTGTTAAGAGTCTCCAGAAGCATCAGCATGTGCTGCAAAGGGCACATTTACAGTGATTATAGGGAATGCTAAAACACACACCAGTGTTTACAGCAGGGGTGGAATAACACACGAGTACATTGCGTCTATACGTAACAACCCGGTCACGTGGTGGTACCATATTCTGAACTTGCTTTTAAAAATGGAAATAAGGTTCTAGATCTTGCATTTGAACACCAAAAAGCAGACTTCTCCAAACCCCAGGCACTGAATGGCACTTGGTTTTACAGGCAAGTGTAAAAACCATGCCAATCAAACTCCAGAGAGTAACAACTTCCAAAACCGTGGACTCTGCTTAGCTCTTGCCAATTCCAAACCTGAGGACTCTCCCTGTGACAAACACTAATTTAATGACACCCACTCATTGAGTCTTACTGATATTTCAGGCTCTTTAACAGCCATCTCGCCTCCACAGCAGTGCTAAAAGCTCCACATGGGTGGAGGAGATCTCAGCTCTCACTGATGAGGAAAGAAGGAGGTGCTGATTTTACTTCATCAGTGTCCATGCTGGTCCAAAGGCACGCTGGACAGAAAGCATCAGTAAGGGGAGGCACTACACTGGCTTTAAACACTTAACACTTGTTTTAGGTATTTTTGCTCTGTTTAGGTCTTTTTGTACAGAATGCTTTGTCCCCCAACCAAGGCCCTTCTGTTTAATGTATTCATTTGAACTGAAAATATTTTAAGTTAGAAGTATTTCCCCTCATTATTCTGTTGTGGTGGTGAGCCATAGAAAAAACGGGAAAAAAATCTATGAGAACCTCTAATATCTCGAGAGAGGATTTAGACAAAGTGAAATAAAACCACACAGATACAGGCTAGTTGGCTTTGTGTTTGTTTTTAAAAGAAGCCTGCATTCAATTCTAGCATCTCTGCATCTGAAGAGGTGCAATTATATTCACAATCAAGGCTTTTAATTACTGCATTAGTTATGAAATTAATACCTCAGAACAAATTTAAAATATAATTCCACTATGAAAAACACATTTGCAGGAAAAAAAAACCCCAAATCCTGGCTTGTAATAAATTCTCATTAAGAGGATGTTAATGTTTAATTGAGTTTTACTTTGACAGCACAACAAGCAGAATCAGACACTTGACTTAATCCTCATGCCTTAGCTGCCAGATCAAATCATAGCCTTCAATTTCATCTGAGCAATCTGTTTCTAGCTATTGTTTCCCACCTACTTTATGTGCAAGCTTGCTAAATAAAACAAACCAGCTGTACAAGAGCTAGTGTCTTTGCCAAAAGGGGATCAAGAGTTTCAACAGCACAGTAACTAACTTGAAAGGAATACCACTATCAGATTTCTTTCTTAGGTATAGCAATATAAAATTACTCTAAACAAACACTCAACTAATGGTTTTCATTTTGTTAGCACATGCTTGGCTAATCCTCATGTAGATCAAGAGCACACGCTTCCCTCCAAATACACCCAACAGCTCTTTTCCCAAAAATCAAATGTTTTTAGGATGTGTTTTCCAAGGATAATCTCGTTTCTCAGCACAGTATTTCAAAACCATTACGTAAAGGAATGAAGTATTTTAAGAAGGTTGAAACAAATGCAGCCTACAAAATCCTCTCATTGTAGTTTGTGTGAAGAGGATTAAGGAAATAATATAGTATTTGGATCCCAGATAAATCATTCCAGAACAACAGTTAGGGAAAAAAAATATAACAAGACAGTGAAGAAATCTCATTTGGAAGTCACAGATGGAAAACAGCATTCAGAAAGATCTTCTGAAATAAAACTGCATTCTTCTAGTTGTAGTCTGAAGAACTTTGGCTTTGCAATCCCTTAGGAAATTGGTTATTGAAGCACTTTTCATTCTAGAAATTCAGTATATTTTCACCTGTATACGGCTTGGGTTTAATTCACACAGGCCACTCAGGTGGCCAGTATCACTGAAACTACTATTTGTGGTGTATGAATGTGGGCAATGAGACCAGGCCTATATTGTGCGTCATTAGTTAAAATATCCTACTGCTGTCTGTATAAATTCCCCACTTTCATACAAAACTACCGAACCATAAGTTTAGTATCCTTTGCATTTACTCTTGATGGTTTACCAGTCATTTTAGTAAAACAAACCTGGACTTGTTTTGCTCAGATTTCTTGCCCACAGAATTCAAGTACGGGAATACAGTGAGTTCCTCTTCAAAACAATCTACCTCAGGATTTATCTTGCATTTATTAGGCATTACTGTACGCGTCTGAGACCTTTCTGCTTGCTTTCCTGGGACAGTGATTTATGACAGCTGCCTGGTGTGCTGGGCTACACATCGCTTCATCGGGAAAATACCCAGCTAGAAACCAAACTGCGGACGCTCCCGCTGCCTCTCCACTCCTGCAATAACCGCCACACAGAGAACAAAACAAAACGGCAAAGCCAACCCCTTATGGGGGGAACTCTTTAAGCTTCCAAGCGATTAATGACAAACTTTCTGAAGCTGTTCCTTCGCCTTAGCCTGCCTCGCTCAAACCTCCTCCCTACCAGCATCCACCTTCCCCTTCTTCCCGGGTTGGAGCCCGCTGTGGGGAAAACACTTTTGGAGAGGAAAGACGGGCGCCGAGGGAGCGGGAAAGGGAGGAGACAGGTGCTGGGGGGGCAGCAGGGGAAGGGGGGCAGAAGGGCGCTGAAGGGGATGGGGGAGACGGGCGATGAGGGGGCAGGAGGGAAGCGGCTGGGAAGGGCGCTGAGCGGGGACGAAGCCCCGCGATGGCGGAGCGAAGGAGACGAGCAGGGCAGCGGGGTGGGCGCGGCAGAAGCAGCAGCGCAGCCGGGGGCCGGGACGCGAGCGGGGAGGAAGGGGCGGCCGCGGGGGAGGCGCTCACAGCGGATGGTGTGGAAGGAGGCCTTGGGCCGCCGCTCGAAGCTCTCGCCCAGCTGCAGCGGGTGCTCCTCCTTGTCCAGCAGCGAGTTCGCCGAGCCGTTCATGGCCCCGCTCCCGGCCCGGCCGGTCCCTTCCCTCTCCTCCGTGCGCTGCCGTCCGGCGTCCTCCCGGAAATTCTTGACTTTCCCTTCCGGGAACCCTCTCCGGGGCTGGCGGCGGGTACGGCGGGGCGAGGCGGGGACCCGGGGCCGGGCTGGGGCTGCTGGCCCGGGGAGGGTCGCCGGGGAGGTGGGAGCCCGGTGCTCCCCGCCCTCGGCAGGACAGGGCACGGCAGGGCAGGAGGCGCTTCCCTTCCCTTCGCTTCCCTGCCGGGGTATGCAAGCCTCGGCTACGCCGGGGCAGGAGCTGCTGGAGGGAAGCCGGTTCCGTGTGGGGGGACCGGGGGATCACACAGAGGTGCGTGTGGTCTTAGCTCTAGATGAAACACATTTAAAAGGCCCTTTAGCCTAAGCATGACCTGTTGCAATTGAGTTTATCATCGCGCTGCCTCCCCACCACAGCAGATGCGTCACTGAAAGGACTGGCTTGCGTTTGTTTGTTTCTCTGTGATGAAATAATGGAGCGTGCCTAGGATATAGGCGTGTGTAGAAATATGGCAGAAATGTTGCTGGTTAAGTTTTTCTTTGTTTGTTTTGAGGATATGCTCTCCTTGAAGAGACATCCTTTCAAAGGAACCTCTTCTCCATAACCTCTTCCGCTGTTTTTGGAGGAAAAGGGGGTGTGTCTGTGACACGGGATGAAATTCTGACAGTTCTGTTTATCATTTGCGCGCTTCCGTGTTTTATGTTTGTGTTTGTATCATGACATGTATGTGTCATGATAGCATCATATATAGCATATACATTCTGTATATGCATGTGCATACATATATATACGCACACACACATACATGTATACATACATATATTCACACATATACATATATTGCATATACGTACATGTATATGCATGTACATGTATGTACATGTACATACAATTCATGATATGCATCATGGAATTTATTTTGTCTTATGATAAAATATGTTGGTGAAGTACTATTCTTTTTTGTTTGTTTGTTTGTTTTGGGGTGTGAGTTGTCGTGTTTTTCTCATTTCCTTTTTGGTAAATTGGCACCAATGCCTGCCTCTGGGCACTGATGTACATGAGTGGTGTGTGTTTGCTACCTGGGCTTCCCTGGGAGTTACTGGGCCATGCAGGATTTAATTTCCATGTTCCAGCATCCAGCATCTGCACGTTTGTGACAAGGCAGATGTCAGAACCAGTTTAACATCAGGGAAAATGTTTGAGTCCCTTCCTAGCCTATGCAAAGCACTTTTAACTTCTGAAAATAAAACCACCTGTAATTGTTAAAACCCGTGTGAGTCCTTCAGGAGGAGGCAGTGGGAGGAATGCTGGCATAGGACAGCTCTGGGCATTTCAGCCATCGTACTGGTTTTGTTCTCTTCTTTAGGTGATGTGATGTTATGAATGCTGTTGTTTTCGGCAGTGTTTTCTCACAGAGCTGAGAGCAGGGAGGAGAAATGCTAACGTGAATGCACTTTGTTTCATTAATTTTAATGTGACTCTTAAATGTCATCTGTTCTTCAGTTACTTTTTTTCTGAAGTGTTCAAAGTGAGGTTAATGAGAAACAAAGCCCTTGCTTTCCCTCTCAAGTCTCTTAGTGAAAATAAAGTTGGAGCTGCAACATCTTCTTCTTGTGGGGTAGCTTTCTAGGATGCAGAGGGAAGACCAGGAGACTCTGAAGTATCTCCTTTAACTCTGTCATCAGTGTGATGTTGTATACAGTTCTTAGTTTAGATTAAAGTTTTCTGAAATTAAGAGAAATCTGGTGACATATAAGTCCATCAGGTAGGACAGATCACTAAAGTTGTATTACGTCCATACTGTAATTATTTTTCATTTTTAATTCTGCTTCTAGATCCTCACTTATTTTACTTAGGTTAAGCAATGGAACCATACACTAAAGAAAAAAAATCATCCTTGAGTCTTTGGTGTTCATGTTTGTTTGAAAGAATCTAGGATGTTCCAAGAAAAGGCATCAGGTAATTGCTTAAACATAAAAGCAACATCTACTGAAGATGGTGCTTTCCAAAAAAAAGGCCATAGTGCTCGAGTCCTTAGCCCAGAAGAAGAGGAAAAACTGACAAAAGATCAGGTTTTGGTGTCTGAATTCAAACAACTAAAACTGGAGAAAGAGGCACAGAAGAACTGGGATCTGTTTTACAAAAGAAACAGCACCAACTTCTTCAAAGACAGACATTGGACAACCAGAGAGTTTCAAGAGTTAAAGGCATGTCGTGAGGTGAGATCTGTGCAATTCTGCTGTAAAAGATGGGGTTGATTGTTTCCAGTCAGTTGTTTCCTGGGGAGTTAATAATACTTAAAACCATTTGGGTAAGAGCTGACATATGTAAAGTTTGCAGTGCCCTGTGTATTTTCTTTTAATATCAAAGATAATTTCTCAGAATCAGATGGATCAGTTCAGTTTCAGTTTATAATTGGCCCTTACTGGACGGGGATGCTGGATGCTGAGAATGAAGTCTGGAATATTTGGTTTTCGAGTCCCAAAGTAGACAGCTTGTCTCTCTGTGTGCAAGCTGGTGCACTTCAGTACAGTGCTTTAGAGAAAAGCATCCAGAATTGCAAGCTAATTGCTGAACACAGTTAAGGAGAATGGCCAGATCCATCTGTTGTTC
Source organism: Phylloscopus trochilus trochilus (assembly GCA_016584745.2). Lineage (NCBI taxonomy): Eukaryota > Metazoa > Chordata > Aves > Passeriformes > Phylloscopidae > Phylloscopus > Phylloscopus trochilus. The sequence goes on from WQNJ02000546.1 coordinate 42,725,309, forward strand.
CTTATAGCTGAGTGAAAGACAAGACAGAAATGGAACAAGTCTGTTGATGGCTTAAGAGGTAGATGACTGAAGAAATATTAATATGTTCTAAAATGATTTATAATTTTGCAGAAATCAGGATGTCTGGGTTTTAGTGTCAGATTATGCAGTGGCTGTCTACTTTGGCTTTTTTGAAGAATCATAATTAAAATTGATTATAGCTTTTAAAATGCTGGTTGAACAGTGCCTCTGCTCATATGATGAGAAAACAAAAATTATATGCTTTGTCTTGTATTGCTTCCTCCCTAGTTTGCAGATCAAAAACTGACCATTCTGGAAGCAGGCTGTGGGGTTGGGAACTGCTTGTTTCCACTCTTAGAAGAAGATCTGAATATTTTTGCATATGCCTGTGATTTCTCTCCTAGAGCTGTTGAGTATGTGAAGGTTGGTGTGATATTTGAAACTTCTTTCAGAGTGTTTTTTAGAAGCTTCTAAAATTCTAAATGACTGTAACAACAGACTTCTCCTGGCTTCCTTTTTGTAAGAAGGATAGAACATGCTTTGCCAAAAAAAAAGAGACTGATGCATTTCAGTGGAGATCCTATGTAAGAGGCCAAATCATTGCTTGAGACTTGGCTTTTCAGTGTCAAATTAGAGCATTATGGTATATTACTTGAATGATTTTATGAAGATAGTGGGTTTTGGGAGCCACTACTATGTCTCTGCTGACTGTGCAGTACAAGCAAAATTTGTTTGTCATGGAAGCTTGCCCTTAGTAGAGGGAGTCCCAAGGAGAACCTTGAAAACAAGGCTGGGAAAATTATTGTTAAAGAAATTTGTAACCTGAGTAGGACTAGGTATGTTTATGCTCAGTTGTGGTTACTGCAGTCCAAAGTCAAGCCTTGCAGCAGGGCTGGTGGGGACTTTGGGCTTTAAAAGTCTTTTATTAAGTTTGTAATCACAGGTAAATTTCTATATATCTGTTAATTGAAGGCATTGTGACCAAGAACCACAAGACACAGGCAGCATTTGCCATGGGAAAGATGGGAAGAAATACCTGTAGCAATCAGAAGAGGACAGCAGTTCCCTGGGATGCTGTGGCTGCACCCCAAAATGATGTTGGGTTGAGTGTGTACCCTAGGTTTTGGATGACAGAATGGCATCTGCCTCCACAGCTCTTGCTGAATTTGGTTGTTTTGTTGGTGTTTTTTTTTTTTTGTTTTTTTTTTTTTTTTTTTTTTTTTTTGTTTTGTTTTGTTTTGTTTTTGTTTTTGTTTTTTTTTGCCAAGATCAGATGTGTTTGGGTTTATTTTTGGTTGTTTTTTTTTTTTTTTTTTTTTTTTCCTGCAGCAAAAGTTTGGGGTTTTTTTTCCTGTGGGCTAGAGCAGCCCAGCTCCAGATTGTGACAGGAACCCCAACTGTTTGCAGTCTACCTGTAGCTCCAGAGTTTTACTTTCATCATCCTGTAATACTAATTTCTTTCAATAGTATTTATGTATTCTTTTAAAGAGTAGAAGTGGGGGTAAAACAGAAACAGTATGTTTCCTGAATTGTCTTAATGCACATTCCTTCTCAAATTCTTGGGAACAGACTATTCTACTAGTTGTGGTTTCACTATTGTAGTTAGCAGCAAAGAATTTCTGATTGCAGTAGCCGCCTATTGGAACTTAATATTCTCTTGCCACTGTTTTGTGTCTCTCCACAGATCAATTTCACAAGATTTTTACTTTATTGTAGCAACAAATGCTGTTAATTTCTTAGTGAAATCTTGTTCTTTTAATTTCCCTAGAAAAATGCCTTATATAGTACTGAAAGATGTAAAGTGTTCCAGTGTGATCTTACCAAAGATGATCTTCTAGACAATATACCAGCAGATTCTGTGGATGTTGTCACACTTATATTTGTGCTTTCTGCCATTCATCCTGACAAAATGCATCTTGTCCTGAGGAACATTTACAAGGTAAAAACCAGCTGATTTTACAGCCTTTAAAACGCTTTCCTTCTTTTTAGCTTAAATGTCCATTTTTTTCTGAGAAAATTACTCTTTTGCAGTGGTGATTTTTCATATTATATTCCATAGATGTATTTCATTACAGCATTATTTTCAGTTCACTGAGTGTGCAAGACTAAAATATGTTTTACAGTGTCCTTTTTTTTTTTTTTTTTTTCCTCCTGGTATTGTGAGATTATTTGGATTGAGGCTTAATTCATGCCATCAGTGTAACAAAAAGATATATAAAATACAGCCTTTGTGTACCTGAAAGGGGCCTACAGGAAAGATGGAGAGAGATTTTTACAAGAAAGAGTAGTGACAAGGAAAGGAGGAATGGATTCAAACTGAGAGTGAGAAGAAATTCTTCAGGGAAGTGCTGGCACAGGTTGCCCAGAGAAGTTGTGGATGCCTACTCCTGGAAGTGTTCAAGGCCAGGATAGATGGGGCTTTGAGCAACCTGACCTGGTGGAAGTTATCCCTGTCCATGGCAGGGGATTGGAACCAGTTGATCTTCCAGGCCCCTTCTATCCCAGGCCACTCTGTAATTTTAAAGCTGTGACTTGGGTTGTATGCTATAAATAATGTTTATATATTGCAGATATGTCTGTGTTCATAAGGTGTGAATGATAGTGAGCCAAAATTAACTTCCAGTGATCCAGTGACCTGCAGTTAGGATGTTGCTGTTATTATTCAACATATTTGACCTGTGATGATTTAAAAGTGGAGTTTTCAGAAGTCAGCATTAATCTAGAGAGACTCACCCCCCCTAAGCTGTCTTTGTGAGTTGATAGACTGGGATAGGCCCTTCCAAAGGGTGGTTAAAACAACCTGAATTGTGATCTGAATTTTCCTGAGATGTCATATATTGACTGCAGAGAAAAACAGTCAATTTTTTTTTTGAGGATCTTGTATTTTCTGATACTATTTGGCTTATTATCAGTAGTTTGAAAAAGGAATATTAGGGGTGTTTTGTATATCTTCAGCTGTTTTCCAAAATCAGTATTGGTTCTTAGCTCATATAAATATTTAGATACCTAAAATCAGCACGGGCAATGACCATGTATATACAAATTTTAAACTCTTTATAGCTTGCTTTCTTTACCAAAAAGCAATTAAAAAAATCCATAATGCATTTTCCTGAAAAGATTTTTTATTCATTTCTCAACATATTGCAACGTTTTTCTTTCCCCTGTGAAAAAAGAAATGTTGTGATATTCTAAATTTTATTGTTAACCATTAAACAATATCAGGTGCTAAACAGGATACTAGCCAACAGAAAAAAATGCCATGATGGGAATTTTTGTTAAACTGTAGGTTTTCCTCTTTCCTCTGTGTTTGAAGAGTGTTGCTAATTTAACTGACAAGCACCCAAAGAGCTATTCTAAAGCTATTTTTAGTCTTTTGTTCAATGGGGAAATGTTTTTAAGAGTCAATCCACTTTTTACACAACTTTTTTGTTGCACAGGGAATGAATAGCATCTACATCTACATCTGTATCTATATATAGATGTAGATATTTATCTCACTGTTGTATTGACTATGCTAGTCTACCTTGTCTTAGCTACCTATGTCTGTATGTGTACACAAATAAATACACCTATATATGACAAAATCTGCTTATTTTAATAGCTTATTAATATTTAATAGCTTATTAAATCACGTGTGTATTATGTGACAGGTATTAAAACCAGGAAAGTGTGTTCTGTTCCGAGACTACGGCCTGTACGATCATGCAATGCTCAGGTTTAAATCTGGCAGCAAACTTGGGGAAAACTTTTATGTCAGACAAGATGGGACAAGATCGTATTTTTTTACTGAAGGTAAGACAGTACTGTGGAGTGCTTTCTTTTCTGTGAATCCCTTGTTTAAACTTTCTCCAGGGAACTGCCAAAATGCCCATGGAAGTTTTATTTTGTGTGAATGAACTGTTAAATTGTGGTTTATTTCGTTTACCATCCTTTTTGGGAAGAAGCACTTATTTAGACTGGCAGAACTTCTTGGTGTACTTTCTTGTTTACAAACTTGTTGTATGTGCTATAATTCTCCAAGAGCAGCAGCTTCTGAATTTGCTGAATTTCATTCAGATTTGTTATCTAAGGGGAAAAGACCTGTGTTCAGTAAGAGAATTGATCATCTTCATGAAGCAAGTAAGCAGTTCTTTTGGCAGGTCATTCTTTGTGCAGGGCTATTTCTGGTGAGCAGGGTGAGGTCTATTGGCTTCTAAAAGCAGAACCGTGACTGCAGCGCTGAGAAGCTCATGCACAAATCCTGCTGGGATAGCACTGACTAGCTGTGCTCACTCTGTCTTCTGGGGTTTGTTTTTTAGTGAAGACAATGCAAAAAAAAAACGTTTCCACGTGATGCAGTATTTAGTTTTTGTTCAGTGCTCATAATGGTTTAGGAGGAAGGGTAGTTATTGCAGTTTTTAATGGTGGAGAATTTGAAGCACAGAGACATGAAAGAATTTGCTTAGACTCTCACAATGAATTGGGATTATAGCTTGGCTATAGCTTCTAACTCCCAATTCCTCATGCTAAACTCAGTACTCCCCCCTACCACTTGTAGAGCATTGTGTAATAAGAGCTGTGAATTTATTTCTGTGGAGCTCTTTGTTCTTAGTCTACAGCAAAATACAGCCACTGAAGAGACCAATTTGGAGCCAAGTAAATGTTATTCATATTTTATGCCATAACATATTACCTAATTGCTTCTGATATATAAAAACCATTAATCTTGTCTGAGCTCCCCCTATTCTTCATAGGACAGTGATGAAATCTAAGATAATGCAGGCTGTGCTACAGCTTCATTGAAGCATTTCTAGAACTGCTATTTATTGAATGATTTTTAGTTCTGTTTAAACAATTAGCTCTTACAAAGAGAATGGATGCTAAAGGGAACAAATAAGACACTGACCTAGCTGTGGAATTTTAAATTTCATTTCTATTGTATTTTAGAATAGTTTCTGGATGAGAAATTCCTTGCTAGTATGCATGTTTCCTTTGGGAGAAGAATTGAGGTAGGGACAAGGAAGAGGAAGGAAGGAGAAGAGAATTTAGCTTATATTGCTCATGTTAGCAGTTATTTTTCCTTGGGCTGGTCTGTGGCTGTCTCACAGATCACTTCTACTCCCATTTTTAATCATTATGATCTCATCCATTTCACAGATTTTCATATAAACATTGCTTAATGCTTGAGGATTCTTTTGTTACTGGAGACATGACTCCCATCATTTCCACAGAGGTTGCAACCCTTGCTATTTTTCATTTCTTTAGCACTACATAGGTACAAGTACAAATACACCAAGTAATTGCTGCATAGGATGATTTGGATGATACTTATTTGCAGTATGTCTGGCCTCAGATAACAACACAGAACTTCTTCCATGGGAAAAAAAATCCATTCTTCTACTGTTTGAAATAATATTAAATTTGTGGAGGAATGCATGCTTGTAGTTTTGTGTTATGAAATATGTGCAGCTTCCCTACAGTAAGATTTCAATAGGTCCACAATTGAGTGCTGTTTATTTGTATTTCATTGGTGTGGGTCCCCTATTTTACATGAACACAGGGTGTTTACAGCCATGGTGGGCTTGGGTTGATAAAATCCTGCAGTGCCACTGAAGTAGGTGGTCTCATCTTCCTCCACACACCATCTCTTGTGGTGCTTCCTGTACCCCCATGATCACTGTTTCATCAAGCTAATCCTCCTGAGCAGTGAAAAATGCAATGTCTTTGTTTTCTATCAAGTAACACAAGTTTAGAACAGCTTACATTTACTTGAAATTGCTGCCTAAGTAAGTGAATTGAGGTGCAGGAATGGAAAAATTATGATTTTTAATTAACATGAAAAGTCAATAGCATGAGCAGACCTTCTTGCTGCACAGGTCACCCTGTTTGTGAGCTACTTCTGCCTTCCTTAAGGGAGTATGCTTTGAGTAAATTTTTTTTGTTTATGGATAAGTACTTTCAGTTCAACTTAGTGGAGTCTTGCTTCCACCATATATCCTCTGCCATTTTGTCAGTTTTTCTGTTGAGCAATTGCATGTAACATAGGGTGTTATTCTTCCCTGAGCAGATGTGCATCTGCACAGCTGGATTACCTTTGAAATATTTATGGTAAGTGATGTATTCAGCTAGTGAAGGTCAGCTACATAAAGGGAAAATGCACTGGTGTCAGTCACAATAAGAATGACAAGGCTTAATAAAAATAAGACGTGGCAATTTTTGGAAATTCAAGTGAGTAACTAGCTTAAGCCCCAGTTTTACAAGCTGTTTTGCTTAGGTTGATGTTTCTAAAGGAGATCTTTATTGATTTTTATTCAGCAGTCTGCCCACATAGAACAGCTTGAAATCTGAAGGCCTGTGTGATTTTCACGCTGTAACACATAAGAACATATGCTTATATAAATGCTGTCTGGTGTTTTAAAAATAGCTTAAACATAACATTTCATCTTTTTTTTTTTCTTTTCTTGCAGAGTTCTTATGTCAGCTTTTCAAGGCTGAGGGATATGAGCAAGTGGTCAATGAATATGTGCAGCGAGAAACTGTGAACAGGAAAGAAGACTTACGTGTTCCAAGAGTTTTTCTTCAAAGCAAATTTCAAAAGCCTTTCAGTGAGACATAAGTTCTTGCTGGTTAGCAACAGCATTGTCTGATTGAAATGAAAGCTAGCACATAAGCTGTGTGCTCATCTTTCTGGTGAACCAAAAATGACAGCATCCAGTACCTCTGGTTGGTTTCTATCCTGGGATACAAAATATGAATGGTATTTCTAATTGAATTTTAAGACTGTTTAGTGATGCAGGCAACCTGTTGAGCATCTGTATTCCTGCTTCTAAAATAAAACCTGTGCAACATTGTTGGAGGATCAGGTAAATCATACAAATAAACTTCAATTTTTATTAAAAACTATTTTAAATAAGTATCCTGTGTTTCCTTTCACTTGTGATTTTTGAGACTTGTTGAAGTTAGAATATTTCATTTACTTTCAATACTTGTAGGACTTCTGAGTGTAATTTCTCAGATACAGGAATGCAACAGACTCAGTGAGCAGTATGGTGTAAGTATACTGCCTTAATATTTTAATAATGGTATCTTTTTAATATGCTTTGCATTTAGATGTGTAAACAAATGTTTAAGTAAGATCCTTATTTATCTGATTTCATGCTTGAAAAACCATGTTAGTGGAACAGGTTGTATTTATCCCTAATTAATTTAAGATGTTCTTCATTTAATGTGCAGAAATATTTGAAGTTTTGCAAGTCAGTTTCCTGTTTGAAACTGAAATCAGCAAGTTGGGTGTACTTTCTTTGATATGAAGTGTATTCAGCTGCTTCTTTCTTGGGCAGAGGTCTTAATTCCTTTCCATCACTCTCAGGAAAGTTGTGTTGGTCTTTGCTCTTCCTGCCACTAAAAGCCACGGTACTGTTGCTGCTGCAGATGTAACTGCTTGAAGGAACTTCATACTTTCCTTACAGCTCTTTGCACTGCAGGACCTTTTCTGTGTTCTTGGATGATGTAGTTTCAAAGTCATGCCTGGGTCTTTAACCTGCATTTTGAACAGCTGCACTGCAGCAGAGGAAGCCCAGAAGCATCTGGTGAGTTGTGCAATGTCCTGTGCTGATCCTTTGTAATGTACACAGTTTGCAACAGGGGAAATTCCAGTGAAATACTAAGAGAGGATCATTCAAATACTGGGGCAGGGCCCAGAGAAGTTGTGGAGCCTTCATTCTTGGGAATACTTGGAATAAGACTGGCCAAGGCCTTGAGCATCTTGTGACTTTGAGGGTGGCCCTGTTCTGAGTAGAGACTTAATCTCTGGCTGTATATGAGTATGTGACTGCTTGACTCAAGCTGTCATTCCACTGGACTTGTGTGTTGTTAGATGACCCAGTCATGCACATCTGATGTGGACCAGAGGTGACTTTTTCCCTCTGTTTATGACGTAAGATATAATAATGATTTTTTCCCCAGGCTCTTAACACTTGGGTGTATGTGCGTGAAACAAAAGTAATAATTTTTCATCCTGAAGCTTAATGTTACAAAGTTAACCAGTCAATTTTTTTTAACAAATTGGAGCTGCCAAAGGTCTTATTCAGTTGATATGGTTAGAAATAAATTGGCAACAGATCACAAATCTTTGGCCTCAGAGGAAAAAATGCTTAAATCACTCACAATTCTCCTAATGACTCTTTGAAGAGGGTTATTACGTGTCATCTCCTTTTTTTATGGAGAGTATTATCCCAGAGATTTATGCATTGCTGGCCCCTGCTGTGCAACCCATTAGCTCTTTCTGCCATGCTGGTAATAAATATCTAGTAACACTTACAGTAAATGAAAAGCTATGCTAAAAAAGGGTATAACAATGACAGCGCTGTTCTAATTTGAGCTATCATTATTTGGTGGCTTTCATCAGCACATGTTCACCTCAAGCACAGCAGTTTTGCAATGACTACATGTAGTCTGAGCTCTGTTGATATTTAGTGGTGTTTGCAGCCTGTAACTCCAGGTGCCTTTCAGGACTGGAGATTTGGTCCTTTTGGAGTACACAGCACATAAATGAGACTGAAGGAATGCCTTGCATGGTGCCTTATCATGGCACTGTGTGCTTGTCATCATATGCAAAGGCAAGTGCAATGAAGTGTGCATCCCCAAAAGGAAATGAGATGTAGGCAAGAATCAAAAATATTAATCAGAAGACCTGAGTCAGCCCAATAGACTTAGCTGCAGACAGCCACTAAGTTCCTTTCTACGCTGAACTATCTATTGCCAGAACAATAATATATGTTTTTGTGTGTATTTCTTCAGTATTTCTGTGTACACTTTTTCATGTTAGCAGCACGTTAAATGGAGAGCAGTATTTCTAACTTTTTTATTATATCTCATTCAGTCTCATTTCCAGTCAGACCTGCAAAATAAAGTAGCATGCATTAATGCCCCTGCCAGAAAGATCTTCTGCTGTAGTTCTCATAAAGCAGATGTTATTTTGAGATGAATGGTCAGAAAGGTTAATTTGGTTTCTATGACTCTGCTTCTGTGGACTTTAAATCATGGCAGATTTTTTTCTAACTGTGGTAAAGTTTGAGGAAGTTGAGTCAGCTTTAAGAAATCCTTGCCTCATCATGTGAGACACAGTAACTGATGGGTTGCATGTGGTTTCTGTAGTGCTGAGTAAAGTGGATCCACTCCCCCCAGCTGTTCAGCCTTCCTAAGCTCATGCAGAGCACATGCCAAGGATATCTGCACCTTGTATCCTTACTTGAAGGAACTGCAGTGAAAGGACAAGGAGTTACTAGTTCAGACTGAAAGAGGGACAGTTTAGATTAGATATATGGAAGAAATTCGTTACCATGAGAGTGGTGAGGCACCAGAACAGGTTGCCCAGAGAAGCTGGGGATGCTCCATCCCTGGCAGTGTTCAAGGCCAGGCTGGATGGGGCTCTGAGCAACCATGGCATGGGGATTGGAATTAGATGGGCTTTAAGGTCCTTTCCAACCCAAACCATTCTGTGTAGAACTGTCCTTGAGGAGATGTTGTAATCAGGGATAATGGTGTTTAAATGACTTGAAAAAAGCATATATGCACTGAATCATGTTCACCTTGCACAAGCAAGCTACTACGCCGTGATTGTAATAAATGTCCTGATTGTTCTTGGATTTAAGTTGTGTGCAATCAATGGAGGCTGCTGAGATGACCCCATTGTCTGTTGGAGACCTGCTTTTTGTTCCCCGTAAGATGAAATAGCTGCTCTATTTGGCAATCATAAGTAGTAAGTTCCTTCATGCCAACACCCTGTTCTGACCAATATTTAGGATAGAAGCAAATAATCGTTGAAGTAATGGGACTGACTCTTTTTTTTTAATGATTTGGTGCCCTGTGCTTACATTATCTGATGTTTAATAAAGTGTGAACTTGGATTAAGGATTTTCTTGAAGTCAGGGAATCCTAAATGCCACTGTTCAGTGTGGGATTCTCTGATGTCTCCTCCTGGAACTGGACAGCATGTATTAAGGAATGATGTTAATGAGCAGTGCATCAGTAAGAACACGGATAAGGTCTGACTGTCATCTATTTTCATCAAATTTGCAGAAGTATGAAGTTTTTGAGTTGTCTGACATTGTGTATCCTTTCTGTCAAAGGACAGCTTCTGTCAAATTTGTTTGATGTTGTCTGATGTCTGACAACAAGCTATGACTAGACTGAAATCCACGCAGGTGTTGTGTCTATACTGTATGGATGGGTGAGCTTCCTTTCCTTAGAAATATGCACTACTGGGAAAAAAGAATTTGAACTTTAAGGTGATGGTATCACAGCAGGTTTTGTGTGGTTCATTTCATAGCTAAAAAGCTATTTCAGCCTGAAAGCTCATTGGGTTCCAAAGGTAAGATATTAAATAATTAATATAATACTAGAGCCATGGTTGATTGTGCATCACTTCTACGAAACCAAGTGCTAAAGAAGTGGGACCTGAAACTCCAACAGCTGTAAGCATCAGCAGTCAACTGTAAAACATACAGCCTTGATCTCCTAGGAGAAAACTGGTTTATGAAATCAAAAAAGGTCATTTATATGCTCACGGGTTATAATTTTTTTTGCTTGATCTGTTGAACAGTTCATACAGCTGAATGTACTGAAAGATATGAATTACAAATTAGGAAGTGTTTTATGGAAGGGTTAGTTGAAAGATAGATGTATATATATATTTGGAGAGGATATCAGTGTTGAGCATCAGTGTGTGAAGGAAAAATGGCATGATTATGTTTATGTTTCTGGGAAAAAAAAAATCCTGAGTTTCACAGACCAGGGATGACATATAATTAAATGAGCTGTTCATCTAAAAAGTGGAATTTTGGAAATGGAAGCCTGCAGGGTCCAAAATTAGACTGATGTTTCAGGGAGGCAGGAAGGTGGCATCTGATTGTGTGTGATATTAGTAATACATGCAAGACTCTGTGGGAAGCAGAATTTTATATTGGAAAGATATTGCTGAGATACAATTAGTGAAAATAGAGAAGTATTTTTTATGGAGTTTTACCTTATTATAATATAGCTGTGATGAATTTTCCACTGGTTGTGATTGTTATTAGGAAAGATTGTGAGCCATTTCAAATATTTGGGAGCAAACATTTGCTAGTTATGCATACTGCAAAAACATCTGACCCTTGGGTGCAGTAGGCTCAGGATATGAGTATGTTTGTGCTCTGTGTTTGTAATGTGAGTTCATTTATTAGAGCAAAGGCAGATGGTGTGCCTGCACTGTGGGGAGGCACACAGAGGCATTGCTTGCAAAGATAGAAGCTATTAGCCAGGTAAGATGTTCCATTAGAGAACCTTTTCCATTCCCACTGCCTAGGCTGATGTGCGCCATTCATTGTGCTAGCAGCAGGGTGCCGTGAAATCGGGGAAGACAAGGACACAAGAAAAAGACTACATGATTCTTCCAAGTGAATAGTGATTTTGTGTATTTCTACTTAAATGATTCTGTTTGTGACCATTTACCCCCTTTCCCAGCGACTTTTAGGTCTCATCCTTGAAAAATTTGATTGTTTTTGAAAGTCTTTGCCAAAGACATAGGCTTAACTTGCATGCTTGAAAAATATATCATGTGAAATATTTCAGCTGTGTGACTGAAAATACAAATCCAACTCTGTTTTCCTCCTTTGACTTGGAAGAGGCTTTATACTTCACTTTCACTTTAGTGCTTTTTCACAGTTCCCACTTTGGGGTGCTGTGCTGTCTCTAAGTTAGATGGCACCAATCAACTGCAGCTCTGGTTTCTGATGCCTGTAGCATCCAGAGAACTTAGAATGGAAATAAATGAGGGTAGTTACAGGGAAAAGTCAGAAAGTAGGCAAATTACAAGTAGACGAGCCTGCCTACTGTCTAGGCTCCACTCAGTATTTTTCCACAGCGCATTTCTCTGGACCCTTGGATTGCTGTTGTAAATTTGGTACAGCAGAGAAGTTGCTGTTCAATGGGATAACAATATCTTCATACATCTGGGAGTATTGTGCATCTGAAATTTAAGGATATTCATGTGCTTTTTGGGTTTGTGGTTTTGGGTTTGTTTGGTTTGGTTTTTGGGGGTCCTTTTTTGTTTTGTTTTGGGTTTGGTGTGTTGTTGTTGTTATTTTCCCAACTTTGGCTTTAAACTTTTGTGTAAAATAGGACATTTAATTGGAACTTTTTCACTTAACAAAAACCTTTTTCATTAAAATGTAACAGTTCTGTTGCTATTTTGCTGAAACGAGAGTGGTGAAAAGCAGGATGGAAGAAGATAAGGAGAGAGGAAAAGAGGCTTGTTTTCATTACAGAGCTAAAAAGTGATCTGTTCTATTTGCAAAGTAAATTTCATAGGAACATAAAAATAGTTTGAAGAAGCCTCAAAACCATTGCCACCATTTTTCAGAACTCCCTTCAGAAAGATAGTTCTGAAATCCTGTACAACTTCATAAACTTGGCTGTGACCATCTGAGTGAAGTCTCTAATCACAGAGCTGACATTCAGAGTTTGAGGGTGCTTGGTTGTGTCTTTTAGGACCTGGCTCAGGGAACATCACATTTTGAACTCTTGACCAGATGAGTTTGAGTCACTTACTGAGAGTTGAATATGCAGATGTTTGGACTTGCCACCTGATGCAGTAGCATGTCCTCTTTACACCATACAGTGTATGCCACTAAAGACTTTTGCTGACTTTGGATCAGCTTCCAGTAACAGTTTCAGGTTTTGGTTTTGTTTTTGAAAACAGCTAATAAATTAAGGATCAGCAATTATCTGTGTATTCTTGACCTGTACTTGGCTGGGAAACAATGGTCAAGAAAAAGCCTGTTAGAAATAAAACTCAGAGGAGACACGAACCCACCTCAAAGTAAACAGAAACAATCAAGCTAATCTAGAGCCAGAATGTATTTTAGAAATAGTGAAAAATCTTCCTCTTACAGATTTTCCTCTATACAAAGTACTAACCTGCCCTTAGGCTTCAGGGTCTCTTTCCAAGCTACTTTCCAAGTTCCAAAACCCATAAACCTTAAAGGAAAAGAAAATACCACAAATAGACCCTACAGCATTAACCACAAGCACCCACTGAAGTGAGCAGTGGTGCTCTCAAAAGCCCACTGAAGAGGGGGTAAGCTTAGCAATAGAGAGTTTTAACCTCAATTCCATGTACTTCATTTTCACAGACTTCTTTATGGGAGATCTTTGCCTGATTCAATCACCAATAGTATATCAGTGAGATAAAATGACTTTGCAGTTAGAACAGATCTTAAGATATATTAGTACTTCAGTAAAAAAAAAAAAGGTTACCTGTGAATGACTGATGAAGAAGCAAGACTGTTTTGTTAATGCTAGCAGCAACATAGTTTGTTCATGTCCCAGGCCTGCCTATTGTTTGGCAGGAAATTCAGTGTCAGGCAGCATTTTGTAGTACTGTAAAAAAAATTCCAAAAATTACTATCCTTGTCTTTTTTTGAAAAAAAAAAAAAAAAAAAAAAAAAGAGCATCTTTCAAAAATTTCAAGAGAGGAGCTTGAATGTGCCTGGCAACTAAAACTGTAGCTCCAACAGTGGGTTATTAATATTTAAATACAAAACAAAGCTGAAAATGTGCAATGCCAAACTTTGCTCCAGTAACACTCAAATGGTTTTGCAGCATAGGTAGCAGTAGTGTAACTCTGTTACTGGGATGATATGGTTTTTGTTTCATGTAGCCTTGTAGAGAGTTGTGAATAGGTTACTGCTGATTACATTCATAAATCTGAGTAAAGTATGAGGCATAAATATAAGCAAAGTCTGCGAAATTTTCTTTTGTGGCTTGATTTTGCAATTCCTGGAGCCTTTTATATCATAGGTCCTTACTTCAGCTAATTTTATATTGCAATTTATTTTTATGGTACGTCTTAAATATTTCAGGAAAGAATTGTAAATGACGGGAATTGTAGCTTGTACACTACGACAGGGGAGTCTCAGAAACCAGGATAAATGGAGCCCAAATGCCAAGTTTAGCATGTCATCTTCCAACAAGGATTCTATAGAACAAACCCCTTTACAAATGTTCACTACATGCTTGTTGTGGTGATGTCTGGGAACCCTTGAATGGGACAGCATTTTTCTAGGTGCTGTGGACTCAGAGTAAGAGACAATCCCTGCCCTAAAAATTGTAACCATTCAGTAATGCAAGATGAGTAAGAAGAGGAAGAAAGGACATCCCCCTTGTGGTAAAACACAGAGATTGCTATTTTCCCTACTTCAAATTTAAGTTAGTGTGAAAATGGGACTGAAGAAATTATCTCCTATATCTTGGGTCAGTATCTGACTAGATAGCCATCTTGATACAGAGCAGATCCTTTCTTAATGAGAGATACAGGCTCTGATGATGGAAAACCTGGTTCCTGAATGACTTGCCACTGCAATTTGAATGAGTACCATTCCCAGCCTTGCTGTTGGTTTCCTGGGTGACTTCAACCCTTTACTCTCACTTTTTGCCTTGTAGGGAAAAGGGAAGGATCTTGGAGTGAAAAACTGAAGAATCATAAAGTTCTTGTTGAAGGTTGAAAAAAATTGTTTATGCTGAAAAACACCTCTTAAGATCATTCAGTCCAAGTGTTAACCCAGCATTTCCAAGTCCACCACTATACCATGTCCTTAAAATGCCATATCTACAAGTCTCCAAAATATTACAAGGCTTGGTGAATCCACTACTTTCCTGAGTAGCCTGCTCTAGTGCTGGACAACCTTTTTGGTGCAGACATTTTTTCCTCATATCCAAACATCCCCTGGTGCAACTTGAGGCCAATGCCTCTTATACTATCACTTTTTACTTGCGAGAAGGCTGGCTACACCCTTCTTTCCAGGCAGTGGTAGAGAGTGATAAGGTGTCCCCTGAACCTCCTTTTCTTCAGGCTAAACAATCCCAGTTCCCCCAGCTGCTCCTCATAAAACTTGTGCTCCAGACCCTTCACCAGCTTTGCTGCCCTTCTTTGGGCATGCTCCAGCACTTCAGTGTCTTTCCCAGGGGCCCAAAATCGAAGACAGGTTTTAAGATGTGGCCTCACCAGTGCTGAGTACAGAGAGATGATCACTTGCCTAGTCCTGCTGGCTCCACAGGTGTAGTGGGTCACTGAGGATTTGCCCATGGAATATGGGATCTTCATTCTGCTCCCTGTCCCTCTCTTCATTGGGTACCTGGAGACCAACTTAAAGACTGAAGCAAAGGCAGCATTAAGTATGTCAGCCCTTTCCTTATCCTTTGTCACTATGTTTCCTCCTGCATCCAGTAAAGAATGGAGATTCTCTTTAGTTCTTCTTTTGTTGCTAATGTATTTATAGGAACATTTTGAATGTCTTTTACAGTAGTGTCCAGAATAAGTTGTCCTTGGGCTTTGACCCTTGTGATTTTCTCCCTGTATAACTTCAAGGTATCCTTGTAGTGTGCCTGAGAGGCTTGCTGCTTCTTTCAAAGCTCATAAACACTCCCTTTTTTCCCCCCTTGAGATCCAGCCAAAGCTGTCTGTTCAGCTAGGCTTCTCTTCTTCTATTCCAGCTTTTCTTTAGGCATGTGGGGACAGCTTGTACCTGCAACTTTGTGATTTCCTTCTTGAAGGATGTCCAACCTCCCTGGACTTCTTTGCCCTTCAGGACTGCTTCCCAAGGGACTCTCTCAACAGTCTCCTAAACAGACCAAAGTCTGCCTTCTGGATATCCAAGTTAGTCATTCTGCTGATCCCCATTCCTCTCTGAGAACAGAAAACTCTACCACCTTTTGTGATCACTGTACCTAAAATGGACTCCAACCATCGTATCACCCATCCCTCCTTCTCTGCTCACAAACAACAGCTCCGGTGCCTTCCCTGGTTGGCTCCCTCACAGCTGTGCCAGGAAGTTACCTTCCACACACTCCATGAACCTCCTACACTGCTTCCTATCTGCTGTGCTCTTTCAGGCAGACACCTGGTAACTTCAAGTCCCCTGCAAGAAATGGTTCATAAGAAACCAGGAGCTACACTTGGTGTCAGTTCTAATTCTTATTTTCCTACTGCTATAAACGTCAAGTTTTTAAAGTGTAGGAGAGAAAGAGTTAACCACAATGCAATCTTGAAAAGGAAAGGATTGAGTAAAAGGACAAAACTGGAAGTATTCTTCCAAATCAGAAATGAGCACAGTAAAATGCTCCTTCTGTTAAAGTTGAGGGGAATATTCATCTGACTTCCTTGGGAGCTGCTTGCATCTCTAGGATGGCAAAGGGGCTTGCACTTTAGGATGGGAGATCTAATGCATCCCCCTCCTTACTGACCCCTGATATTGTGAAAAGAGGAACCACTGATACACACAAACTTGATTAAAAAATCTGGTGAAGTAGGTACTCAAAATCCATGGGATGGAGTGGGGGTGTAGGAGGGGTGGGCAAGGAGGAGAAAGATGTATCAAAGTGCCTTAAGTAATACAAAACAGTTTTAGTGGCACAGTTTCAGTTACAATTGCGGGTGCCGGGCACAGACCTTGTAATAAAAGTTGTTAGTATGTTATGAGAAGTGTCACTGCTGCTCTTCACCTGATCTCTCCTGTCTTTCTCATCTGTTTCTGGTTGGAATACTGCAAATCCCACTCTTGTGGAGTCCATCAGTGTTGGTTATCCCTGTGTTTGTGTTCTTTGAAATGCAGTGAAAAAAGGAATAGCTTCTTTTACCATCAGCTGTACTGTAAAATATTTATTTTCTTTCTAGACTGTCTCTATTTTGTCAAGCTCTTGTCTGGCCTGGTTGGAAGCTTAGTCTCATGTTTTATCCCTAAATATGGAGATCTTACCATGAAGTTACTTGTGCCACAATTGGATTTTATTTTTTTACTCTACTTTGCTGCATAAGTAGTTTGGTGGAAAGGGTGAAGGAAGGGTGTTTGGGATTTTGTTCACAAGGTGGCACTAGCCACTAACCAGTGCTACCCTCCTTTTAGTCCCAGCACTGAATTGTCTAAATCTTTAGCAGTGTGGTGGGAAGAGCTGGTAATGATTAACCATAAACCAGACAATTAAGTATTTCCTTACGTGCTGTCAAGTCCTCTTTTTGTCTACTTAAATAGCTCTTGGATATCAAAGAAATTTTTTTTTAATTTTTTTTTAATTTTTTTTTCAAGGAAATACAGGTGCATCTTAGAGATACTTGTTATTTAGAGGGAGTGTTCTTAGCACAGTGTGAGGGAGAGTAAGGTGAAATACTATTACTGTTAATGGCAGCTGGGATTCTACTTGTCTCTACTCATGAAGCAACAATTTGTTGCATTGTCAACTTGCTGTTTGTTTTTGTTTCATTTGTGTCCCACTATATTGACACCTTAGAAACTGCAGTGCTTTATACAAATTTCAAAATGCATTGCAGTGCCTAAAGAAATACATTTCTTTAATTTCACAAAAATATTAGACAAATCTCTGTTTATATTAACTGCTCCCATTTTCTTCCCACTTCTTTTGTTTTGTAGAGGAGCTGCTTTCCAGTTGAGCAGCCATTCAAGCAGAGATGCATAGGATGCACATGACCAGAGAGGCAGTATCTCATTAATTACTGTGTGAAGTCAGCTGCAGTTTAGTTTGCCATTTTACAGTTTCTCCTACTTGACTAATCCCCATTTTGTCTCTGGCAAGCCCTTCTTATTTCAAAGGAAAGAGGAACAATAGAATAAAATTACATTTACATATTGCTGGCTTTATATCTCACTTTAAACATGGTGTGTTCAGTATAATCCATTACTGCTAATAAAGCTACATGTAAAATTGTCTCAACTGCATTTTATGCAACAGTAATTCTTTTGGACATTAAATATTTGAATTAGTGTAAATGCTAATTATCTGTTAGTGCAGAAACTGATTTGTAAGGACATAGCTCCTCTCCTTGCCTTTCTTACACCTTCCCTTCTCTTTATTCAGAGCTGGCTTCTCCTTGCCTTTTGCACAAGTGAGTGGGATCTGCCAACCCCAAAATAAGTGACCTCATGGAAAGGCTTCTATGAATGAAACCTATCACCAAGCAAAGTGCAGAGGCTGTATCCAAATGGCTCCTTCCCAGCAACTGGATGATAGGCAGAAACAGAAGAGACTGAGAGCTGCTTTTTCCTCTTCCCAAGACAGTGGTGAGTGGTACTAGCAGGTATGTTCAGCCCAGGAGAATTGTCACAAGGGACCTGCTTCCCACAAGGCAGCCTCTTCAGGCACAGTTCTTTCCTGGCCTCTCTCCAAGCACTATGCCTATCTACTAATGCATGGTGGGCTTTCTTGCTCAGGGCCCTCTTACTTGTTATCAAGGGCCTGATCTTACAAAATGCTGAGTTGTGCCATTAGTTTCTACTGACTTTCATGGAGGGACCACACCATACCACAGATTTGGGCCTTGAAGGAAAGGTTACTTTGATTGGGAACTTCAGTAGGGGTTAACAAGTGAGTATTAATACTGTGGTACTGTGGGAATAACTTACGTTATTCTTCCTTCCCTTTTCACCAAACTTGTCCTGATTTCCACCATGCATCTGGCCTACCACTTCCTCTCTAAATACCCAGTGATCAAAAAGAAAACGTGTCATTGTCATATCAAACATTCATTTGTCTCTTCAGGCTGAGAGAGCAGCAGGCCCAGAGAGAGCAGCAGCTCAGAGTGTACTGGTGTATTTGGGCAGGACAAGAACACAGGTTGATGGGGTGTCACAGCTGTGGGACTGTGAGGTTCCCCTAGTTATGTCAGGATTCAGTTCACCCTTGGCATCTTTTTTCAATAGACACTGAAACAGAGGGGGAGCAGGGGTGTTGAGGGTTACCCTGTGGTGTTTCTCTTGGCAGGTTGGTCTGTGTCACTGCCTGTGGATTTGAGGAGGCATGGCCAGCCCACAGGGGAGAAGGGTGAGAATGAAGGATGAATGTTTGCATCCTACTGTGCTGGCACGAAGGTGCTCAGAGCCAACAACCATCCAGCCTGCAAGGGAGATACTAAAACTGGCATCTGCCCTTTGTTCAACAGGTTAGATGATGCTGGCTCACATTACTGTGGCTGCATCCAACACAAAGCTAGAGACAACACTATAAGCCCAGCCTTCCTGCTCCCCACCACTCCAGTGCTCTTTAGCACCAGGCAGGACAGTAGAACCACTGGGACAATATGCATCCAGGATGTGCAGTGCTTTCCTTGGCTCCCAGTCTCCCAGCCCCTTCCTTTCTGCCATGTTCTCAGTGTGAAACTGGGAACAAAGGGCATCTGGAGGCTGCAGTGTGGCTGCTCCCTCCTGTCTTCCCAGCGGGTGAATGGAAGCACGACTGTTCCGTGTCGGAACTAATCGGTGGTCACAGCTGCCTCCGGGGCTCTGCTGGATTGTTGTGCCCTGGAGAAAGCGTGGCACGAGCAGTTGGAATGGGATGCTGTGCTATGTGGAGGCTCACATTGTGCCAGGCTGAGCAATTAGGGCTCGTCCACTGAATAAAGCAAACTGTGACCAGGCTTCTTGGCACTGTGTGACTATTGTGCGGCAGATGGTACACGGGGTATAATGGACTAAGAAAATATTCTGAGTGGGGAAAATGTCACAGCTAAAAATGGCACCACAGCTGACGTTGCTGGGGAAAAGCAGAGGCCAACTGAAAAAGCCTTTCATGCAGACAGTGGGCACCAGCAAAAGATGAAGATTGTCATAAGACGTTTCTTTCCTCCCATTCTGAATCGGTCGATATGTCTCAGACCTTTGCATTGTGAGCAAGTAAAGATAAGAGGTGAAGAGTGCATTTTCTTGTTCTATTTTTAATATGTGAATACAAATTGAAGACGCAAACTGAGACACCAGCTTTTTCCATCGAGGGAGTTAACATGGTCCCTGATGAATTGCCATGCACTGAGTGGGGTCTGAGACAAAGCCAGAGAGCATTATTACTAGACAACACAAAAACTACCAGTTCTATGGATCAATTACAATTTGCAAGGCAGAGGGAACTCCCAGGCTGGTTTAGGAGATTTAAGAAGGTTGAACAACTGTATAGTACTGTGGAGGTACTAGAAAATGAAATCTAAAAACTTCAAGAAATGCAGAAAGGCATGCCAGAACTCAGAATGTGCTGATGTAGAGACTTTGGCAAACATTGTTAGCCAAGACAATGCAGCATTTGAAAGAAAGATGTAAAAACACCCACAGGTTGTATTATTTGCTAGTGGAATGCAAAGAGTATAGGTTGGACTGGAGGATAGTGAGCTTCAGGAAGAAAGAAAAAGTGGATACTGCTTCAGCCGAAGCAAATGCCTCCTAAACCACATAGTTGTGATAGTAAAGAGTTAGCCAGCGAGTCAAAAGCTGATATAAGTCACAAATATAGGAACATCAATGTAGACAGAGTGCTGATATGACTGAAGAGAAACAGATAAAACCCAAGTGATGGTGGTAAGGGATGCAAATTGACAATATTGGTAAGTTGTGAGTGGGCTCTGTTAGTTTGCTGGATGCAGACATGGGGAGGATATTAATTGTTATGGGAATCTGGGACTTATCAACTTGCTGATCTCCTCAGGTGAGTGTGCCATTAGAGAGGAAGGAGGCAAAAAAAAAATAAAATTGTGAGTGTGTGTTCAGAGATCAGCAGTATTTGTAACAGCACCAAACAGAGACAGCCCCACTGTCCCATACCATCAGTACAGCTCTCCTTGCCCTGAGGCAGAAGTCTGGGGAGAGACAGGCAAATTGATTACACTGTGAATCACAAAATCAATAAGGGAGTTAACAGCATGGATACCCATTTGCTTATTGTTCTGATAGAAGGCAGAAATCCAGAATTATGCACTTCATATATGAACCCAAAGAAATTTAATAAGCATTTAGAAAGGGAGCATTGTTCCATGACCTGGAAGAAAAATGCTTGAAGAATTCAAACATATTTTTTAAGCTTGGAGCACCAGCAAAGTTCTGAAAGCCTAAAAAGAGTGCATACATGCATTTTAACCTTGTGCATTGCTGGGACACTGCTTTCTCAGATAAACTGTGGGACTTGGACCTGCAGCATGGCCCCCAAATGACTGAATGTTGAGATAGGCTTGTTTGTACACCATTTGCCCTTCTCTCTGCTGAAGTCCTTGTTTTCATTTAAGAAGAGAATAGCTGTGCAGGCAGGGAGAAAGCCAGAAGGGTCTCCATGGGTACTCCCTTGTATTATGGAGTATACTCATCCTGATAGCCTTAAGATGCCACTTGGAATTTCTTGGCTCCTGAGAAATTTCACCAGAAAATGCAAAGAACAGTAAATGGTAAGGGGAGCAAATGTTTCTTCAGAGCAGTGTTTTAGCAGCCTGGTCACCACCTGGGTCTCCTCCTCTCAGAGACAGTGGTGAGATAGATATTCTACTAAGTCATGCAAGCTCTGGGTGGTCAGGCCTGTGCAGTGTGCAGATGCTGAGGTGCATGGTTGGGAAGGGAGCAGTGCTGCTCTTTTGGGGAGGTTCCTCTGCAGAGTCCCACATAGCACAGGGGTACATGGTTGCAGTCAGCAGACTGCACAAGACAGACCTCTGTGCTTGCTTGGCTCAGGGTGATTTCTGAACCAGGAAATCAAGCCCATCAACAGGACATCTCCTATCCAGCTCTTTTCCCCCTTTTCCATAATGTCCTTCTTTATTATCCTCCTACCCTTAAGTAAATTGACTTGCCTGGCTTTCTCCCTTCAGTGATGCAAGTTACCATGTAACTAACACTTGTTATCTGTATGAGATAAACATTTCCTTCCTTCTGTAGCTTATTGTCTTTAGACTGCAAATATTTTAGGGCAGGTTTGATTTCCTGTATGTTTATATGTTTCCATGTTTATATGGTGCTTAGAACAGCAGAATCCAAATTTGGGCTGAAACTATCAGGATTTAGTCATCTTTATTCTTATTTATCATTTATAAAAGATAAGTTCTACTGGTAAATGCTCTGTAAAAAGCACTGCTTCCTCCACTGGCCGTGGTTCCTGATGTGCCTCATTTATGTTGAGGATATGTTGGAGGAAATTGCTCTGCACACAACATGGAGTAAATTGCACTTTATTATATCCTTATTCAACATTTCTCTTTTATTTTTTCTCTTAATTTCTCATTTTTCTGTTAAACCATCACAATTCACATTATTCTTCTTATATGAGCAGTAAGAGCCTTCTCTGTCATCTTGTTCTGCTGACTAGTGAATTCAAACAGTTTCATATCACTCTTCATGTGCAGCCTCTTCCCTTCAGCCATTTTTTCCCATCTCAGCAAGTTCTTCGTCTAAAAAAGATCCTAAATTGCATTAACTGGTCTGTGAGCTGACATATAATGCAGCCTGGTTTGTGAGACTGCACAGAAAGAGGGGAAACCTCATTCACTGTAAACTAATGTTCTAATTTATTTTAGCCAAGTGGTGCTTACAGATATTTGTGCAAAGAAAGCACTTGTGCTCTGGAGATCCAGTCCCAGGGCTTATTTCCCAATTTTGGGTCATGTTCCCTTCAGAAAGTAGGCATGAGAGGAAGAACAGCCCAGCTGAAGAGAAGAAGTGAGAGATTTGAGGAGAGGAGAACTATGTTTGAATTACTCTGTGACATGTATGAGAAAAAGCACAGAGGCTGGTGGGCTTCTGCTTTGGTTCCAAAAAACAAAAACCGTGGAATCTTTAACCAGCAGGGAAGCACAGGTAGAGTAAATCATTGCCTAGAGGGTTGATCTGGTTGAGGATCCTTACTATGAAATGAACACAAAGGTCAACAGTGATGCAAGACAACATAAGTACTCCTGCTATCTGTTCTCCAAACAGTTTGCTTTGTTCCTTAGAGTTACCTGGACATTACAGGATTTTCTCAAAGCTGTCTAGGAAATGCATGGTAGTGTCTTACACACCAAAAATCTGTTTGGAGGAACTTGAACTGCAGGTCTCATTCTCAGTTTCTTGAGGCAGAGGAGAATTCAGCAGTAGAGAGTGATGGACAGACTCACTAGTAGATTGTATCACTGATCTTAGGTACTGAGACTAGATAGGGCTAAATGGCTGGAAGGGCATAGACAAAGAAGAGAATGCTGAATTAAGCAGCTCTGGATGTATTTTGGCCACTCTTGCAGTCTGTTTAGGGTATGAAAGAGGACCAGAGGGAGGTAGGCTCTGGTTTTCTTTGAGGCTGGAGTTTCTTGGCTGTGCTTGCTTGCTTTCAGCTCTGTTCTGTGTGCTCTCAGGCAGAGCATAGCCTGCTCTCCTGGCTGAGAGCTTTAGGCAGTCAGAGGTGACTCCCTTCTTGTTTTTCCCAAGCATCTCTATCTGACTCAAGGCTCTTGATAGAACATACCATACAGTAGCATGAGGCTCAAACTCCTAATCAGTAAGGATTCCTCATTTGGCATGACTTGCCTTCAGCTCTCAAGAAAGCTTTCATTGTCTTGCTTTGAGTTCCTCAAGTACCTACAAAGAAAAGTCGCTCAGCTGGCCTTAAAGTAGGGAACACATGCAGTAGAAGAAAGACAAAAACTCAGATTGGACACCAGTAGAAGAGAAAGTAAGCAAGGAGTGTGGAAATAAGGCTTTGTGTGCAATGTCAGTTCTCCATGCTATCTTCCCAATATGCAGCCCACTCTCATTGTTTTGTTTTTCCTATTGGAGTCCTGGTTCAGGCTGTTGTATTACAGACTCAGTTCTCAATACCAGAAATACAACCTCAGTTCCAAATCCTCTGAGTTGAAGAGCATGAAACAGTGGCATGATAGCAAGACCCCTGAATGGAGGGTCTACTGTGAATCTATTTTAAGCCATTATGGGAGGAGGAGGAGGAGGAGGGTTTGACAGAAGGAGGATATTTGGTTATATTCTGCAGAGGCTGCAGAATTCTCTTCCTTCTCTTCCCCCACTTAAAGTTCCTGTAGATGAAGAGACGGGAAATGTACCAAATTACCTGGAGTGGATGAGGGAAACCTATCTAGGATTTCTTGATTTAAAAACCGCTGGACTTTTTGTATTGTGACAGGAATACTTTACAAAACTCTGTTGTGTTTAATGTGCTTATAATTTTTAAAGATGTCCTAGATATATCTATATATCTATAGATAAAAAGATATAAAATACATTTTGGATACTGCAGACAAGAATGCATGCATGTAATGGCTGTTAGGATTTGCAGGATAGGAATCTAATAGGTGTGTTAGAAATAATTAGGAGAGAGGTCTGCTCATCTAAGAAACCCCACAGAACTGCAGACTCAAAAGCAAAAAAGATAAAAGCAACTGTCTTTTGAACTTCTCAATTATATTTTTATTACTTGTACATCTGTGTGTAAGACAGCTGTGAGACCATTTTAATGCATCTTTTGGAAAGAAGGTCAGTTTTAAACCTGAAGTTTTCTTTCTTGCTTGCATTTATTTTTCCCCTTCAGGGCGTACAGGTGTTCCTTTGCTGTCTCAGTACCTGCTCATGTTGCAATCTTCCATGGCAGTGCTTGGGGCAGGGGTGGCAGCAGCAGCAGCCTGGCTGTGGGTCAGGCTGTGGCAAGCACACAAGGAGGTACCTGGCAGATCATACACTTGTTCTCCACCTCTGCTTTGAAATAGGCAGTGGTGTGGCTCTAGCCAGCATCCCTTCAGTTGGACCATGTGGATTTGTGAAAACAGCAATTTAAAGTGCCTGGCTGAAAACCATAATTTAGCAGAGAAGTATTTCAGTGTTCTTACTGCATTATGCCAATGTAAAGAATTCTGGCAGTTCTAATAATAACCTTTCTTTACATAGCTTAACAAAATCCTCTAGTCTTTCTTTTCTACTTTTTTTTTTTCCAAGGCAGTTCCTAATTGTAAACTATGTAATGCAGCTTTCAAGAGAAACTGTTTCTATTTTTCTACTGACTAGAAGAATCAATGTTCTTTATTGTGAGACCAGACTCTAAATATATAACTCCTGAAAGGTTAAAGTTTCTTTCTTATATGAAAAATCAAATTCACATCAAGAGTCCAAATTTCAATTTTGTTTTTTCTAAGTTTTAAAGATCAGGATTGTGGAGAAGTAGGAGGCTATGAACTAACAACATTTCAGAGGAGACTTTTGAACTCTGAACTTGGCATTCATTGCCACTGTCCAAATTCCTAAAGTTTTTCTTATTTTGAACCATTTCTTTATTTATTTTGTAGCTGAATTATCATAACATTAGGAAACACATTAGTCACACATCTGTTATCAGAGTGGTTCTATCAAAGTCTGATTACAGTGATTTTTAAAATCAGAGCTGTAAGTGAAGTCTGTAGTATCCGTTTTCATCTGGATAAAAAGCAGCACTCCTTTTTGAAGAGAAATTGATCTGACTGCACACTTGGATACCAATTAGGAAGAAATTCTCGCTGCAAAAGCACAAGAAAGCGTGGGTGGAAGGTTTTACATCTCTTTAAAAAGAAACTGTAATGATACCCTTTTTACAGTCATGTTAAACTTGCCATTTGAATCAGAGAATATCTGAAGAGAGATGTCTGAACACAAGCTTTTGGGTGTGGGGAAGGTGCACCAGAAAACAAGCCATAATTGATGAAAGGGTGCTCTGCTCTGCTCTAGTAGTGAGATACTGTTAAATGTTAATGCAATATATTTGTTACAGGTGAAGGTGTGATATGCAGAGGTTTTGTACCCATTTATATATTTTTGGTAGAGATCCTGTTTCCTTCTAAAACAGCTGCAGCTACTGTAACCCTGTGAAAAAGGTATTAGTTTAAAAGGAACTTAGAATGATGCTGCTGCTTCCTCTGTGGGTATAAAGTCAGATCCATCTTGCCCATCCTGCATGAGACTTAGGTATTTGGGTCTCAGGTGTGCTCTACTGTGCTGCCTTCATCTCCAGCCTTGTCTGTGACTGCAGTGGAGGAGAGGTCACAGTGTTATGGTGCAGCTGATCCCCAGAAGGTGATTTTCTCTCAGTAACTTCATACTATGGCCTTTCCCCCATCTTGCACTTGGGAGTCAACTTTGTGCCTTGCCATGTGATGCAACTGGTGAAGCCTTGTGTGCCAGACTGAAAGGAGTTGGGAAAGGTGCCCATGGGCTCAGACAGACCAGCTAAATTGTGTGGGTGGCTTGGAAGCAGTTGTCCATGGGCAAACTCCTGTCCTTGGGGAAATACAGGGATTCAGGCTAACTTTATCCTTTTTGTAGGTTTTGTTGTTTAGTTGGTTTGGTGGTGTTTTTTTTTTTTTTTTGTGTGTGTGTGTGTGTGGGGGGGTGTTTTTTCTTTTTGTGTTTTTTGTTTTTTTGTTTTTTTTGTCTGTACAAAGAGAGTTGTACTTCATTACATCATGATTTTTGCATATATGCAAGTCATGACTAGACCCCTTTTGTATCATAAAATTGTCCCTTGCTGCTGACAAGGCAATGGGCAAGTCTTCTTTGCTAGACCTGAAGGAGGTTGCTCTGCACCCTCACTCTTTGGAACTCTTCCAGTTTCTGTTTCCCCAGCTCTGGCATGTTGGACTGGCCCTTCAGCTAGGAAAGAGGCACAGCTTCCTTAAACTCAGGGGAGCTCTACTAACCTGTGCAAATGGCAGATATGATCCATTATTGTTAGTGCTCCCAGATGGTGAAATGTGTCCAGATGCTGTTACTGTAGGCAGGGAAGAAGAAGCCACAGTTTTGTCCTTAATCTGTGTCTTTTTAATGTTATGGAGGGGGGAAAAGGTGAAGAAGCATCTTGACTCCTTTCACTTCTGCTAGTATTTACTAATGGATGTGACAAGCTGTCATTTTCTAGTTTGTGTGAAAAGTGACACTTATTTCCCTGCCCCTCTTTGCAATCTTGCCAATGTATTTGCTGCATGCAGATATAGATTTGTGTTCATTTCCCTAGCAGATGTCACAGTGATTCAGTGCAAAATCTGCTTGGGGACATGATGATAATTGAACTGTCCTCCAGGAAGGGGAGATGAATGCGTGGGTATTTTCTGCTTCTGTTACAATAGGAGAGCTTTGTATTTCAGGTCCTCGATTCAGAGCTTTAATTTTCCATTTTTCCCAAGCAGGCTGGGTGAGATGTACTGACATCCAAGATGATGTTTGAACTGTGCATTACCTAAACTGTTTAAGAACTGACTTTATATGCAATGCCATTGTGAAGTGACAGTTGTTTAATATTTAGATGCGAGAAAGCATCTATTAGTGGCATGTAAATACTACTGTTATTTAAAGTAAAGTTTGATTAAATGCTGGCTCCTGATATTTAAAATGTACTGAGAACATTTATCCTTTCTTTTACTTCTGCATCCAATTTACACATAAAAATCATTCACTGCCAAGGAAGTGGCTCAAGAAGGTCTGGTGTTCTTGTTATGATAACCCAGGGACACCACTTCCTTCTTCAGAGTACAAGTTGATTACATATAGCTGCAGCAAAATAGTACAGGAGCCAAATTTAAAAAAAAAAAAAAAAGAATAAAAAGCAGTAACTACCTGCTCACATTGCTGCTGCTATGCAATTGTTTGACAGCTGTAGAATCGATATGTGTGGCTGTGATATGCAATCTCCAGTTTGTGTGCATGCTTGGTGCCTGTATATTCTTCCAGGAATTCCCAACTGCCTGCTATTTTCTGTTGTTATGAGTAGATGTTTACATGCAGTGCATCTCCAGCTGGCTCTTGACCAAGCCTTCTCATAGC
The DNA here is from genome assembly GCA_016584745.2 of Phylloscopus trochilus trochilus. Taxonomy (NCBI): domain Eukaryota; kingdom Metazoa; phylum Chordata; class Aves; order Passeriformes; family Phylloscopidae; genus Phylloscopus; species Phylloscopus trochilus. The sequence goes on from WQNJ02000546.1 coordinate 42,752,905, forward strand.
TCATGGAAATACCCCTCCTTTAATAAAGTTAATGTCAGTGGAGATTGCCACCTTCAACCATTTTGATATCCTTGGCACAAAGGAAATGCTGTTTCCTCCCTCTGGAGGATTAGATAGCATTAAAGCTGCTAATGTGAAGAATAACACACTGCTGGGTGGCTGCTTTTTCTCCCCTTCCCCCCTTTGAAGGACTTACTGCTCCAAGGGGGTGTCTGCAAGAGGATTGCTGTACTGCAGACTGCCTGACATCTGCTTTGCTCCTTTTGCTCTGTCTGCAGAATGCCTGCACCTGAAAATCAGTTTCCTCTCCTGCTGTTGGGAGAGGGTGTTCCTGTGCTGGGATCCCACTGCTCATCCTGGCACTGTGCAATGGCAGTGGCAATACTGAGTCTGCCCCTGCTCTTACACTGGGGTGCCCTCCCACTCCTGTTTGCTGGGACTGGGGAGCAGTGTGGATGCCAGACTGCATCCGAGCAGCTTTTGTCCCTGTGCATCAGCACTTCGTTTGCATTACTGACAGGTTTCCCAATCTGCCTGGGAAATCTGACAGACGCCTTCTGGGTCCGCAGGGTGTGGAGCACACCAAACCTTCCTGTGACCAAGGAGGCAGGTCCCTCTCCTTTCTGGTAGGTTGGCTGTTGAGAGATTGATATGCCAAACATCTTCTCAGCTTATTTTGTAATGTGTGTATCCTTCCCCAAACAAGGGTTGGATGATCCTCACACACCCATCAAACACAAATCCCTTCAACTACTTTCCTCCACGATGATTTCCTAAATCCATTTGCTGAAATGGTCCTGACAGCAAATCACCCAAGCAGCTTTTCCTTTTCAATACCTGAACACCTTTTTCACAAAAAGTAATGTGAAAAACTTAGAGAAATGAAGGTACCCTTTTTTTGGACATATAAAATCCCACTATCATACCCAGAATCTCCCCCAGGTATTCAGCATACCTACCACTTCCAGAGAATTCAGATACTTCACATCACAGGAGATTTGTTTGTGCCTTGGTGGCTTGACAGAAGTGTGGGTGCAGGGATGTATGTGTGGCTTCTGGTGTGAACAGCTCACTTGAAAGGAGTTACCCTGTGGGAGGGTAGGAAATAAAAGGGTGGGAGGAAATTGGAGGAAAGGCCAAGGAGCTGAAAAGGAGGTTCAGGGGTCACATTTTAGATCAGAAGAACACAGTCTTCAGTGTGAAGTGATTTGTGTTCATCTGCATCTTAATAAAGGACAATCTGTCAGGCTCAACATGATCCTATTGGGCAGGATTTTACAAAGGGCTGAAGTGTGTTCTCTTATCTTTTCCTGCTGTTGTGGAACTTTCTCCTAGTGGCTGTTACATCTAGGAAATACACCTGCAATTTGAGCTGAAAAAGTGCTGTTCTGATATAGTCACTGGAACAGAATAAAGGAATTGCCATCTTACCTTCTTGTGTCAACAGAACAAGGAAAACAAAAGAATGTATGCCCTTTTAGACAAAAGGAGGTAGTTTCTTAATCCAGCTACCTGCACAAAATGAATCCCACTCTGGAGGTCTAGAGGGCATCTAAAAAAAAATAAATTCTGACTGCTGGGGAAGTTGCAGGGACTTTCAAAGTAAAATGCTTCATTTCTGTCCCTATGACCTCTTATTCACTGGGATTGCAAAACTGTCCTCCTATTGGAGAGACTTCAGTGGAGAGGAATTTGCAGCTAGAGTTGAATATGTCTCCTGTAGCAAAAGAGACTGCTCTGCTCTGGGGAAGATCAACATATTCCAAATGGTGCTGCAAAAGTTTTTCAGTCTCTTCAACAGATGAGCAAACCCTACACCAAAGTGGGAGGTGAAATGATGAAGCTGCATCATTTTGACAAATGGTGGTGTTGAACCACAACTAATGGCAACTGCTATGTAGCAGTTTATACATGAAAGAATGGAGAAAGAGAAATTAAGGGTAAAGACAAATTAAGGAAGGAGGGAAACAATGGGTTAAATGATATTTGCAGTGGTAGAAAGAAGGGGAAGGTATTGAGACTGGGGAATAAACAAGGCTGAGCTGGATGGTGAGAGAGAAGTAGAGATGACAGACTTGAGGAGTGGGGAGCAGAGGTGACATCTGTATTGCAATCCCAAGTGTTTATTAAGCTCTAGGAGATGTGAGGCATTTCGTCAGGTACTGCTGCAGCATGGTTGTGCCAGGGAGGCTTCAAAACCTGCCTGTCTGAATGACTTTGGTTTCACAGCCTTGGTGCTGCTGCTGCAGGTTGCTTTTGGGCACCAAGATGGAAATGCAGGGATGTGGCTCTGCAGCAGCATGCTCCTGCAGGTTATGGCATGGGAGAAGGCAGGAGAGGGATCACAGTTACTCACTACTTCTTCTCCTGACATATAAAGTTGGGTGCTAAAACAGACTCTGCTTCACTCCTACACACAATGTGCTCAATCATTGCATTTTTAATGTAACAGGAAGCACTGAAAAGTATGATTCTGCCAGGGCAGAAAATCTAGCTATTAATGCTGGAAGAGGGAAAAAAGGGGCTTTGTACATGGGAAGCATTTCACTTGTACAAATCTAAGACAGATATTTTAAATTCAAGTATTTTAAAGGTTTGAATTTCCTGTATATATGGAAGAGCACACTTGAAGTGTGGACATTTAGGATCTTGCAGACATCAAATTCAGATTTGTTAAACTGACAATTTTTTTCTGTGTCTCGATACTTCATAAGCTCATATTTTTTGGCACAAGCTAAAAATAGGCTTTAACTAGTCTGGAAAGGAAACTAAAGAGGAGGATATAAAAAAAAAAATTCCTATTTCTCCTGGCATTGCTTATAGGCAGTCAGATGTGGTTAGGAAGCATATAGACAGTGCAAAGGCCTTTCTTAATATCTTGATAATGAGACTTGGCTGTGGAAGGGCCTGTCCCCATCTCTGGGCTTCCCAGCTGTCTCCCTCTTGGCTACCAGTCTGCCTTCACAACTCAGAGGCAGGAGTTCCCCTTTGGTTACCCATCCCTGTCTTTCTCTAGATATGGACCATGATTCTGCCTTTTCTCTTTGCACTTTAGCTGTTCATAATGATAACAAGGTCCCAAATCTTCCTGTAGGTACCTGGTCTACTCAGCCCTGTTTGGAAGCTCATTCTGAATCGATATTTGTCTCCCTCATCCTCTGGGCACCATGGTTTTACTTGAAATGTCTATGCTGTTTCCCTCTATTAATCAATTGACACTTATAAGAAATGGGATTTGTGCTGGAAACCAAAGGGAAAGGTTCTCCTCATAGCTGATGCTTGAAGGAATGCTCTGAGATCTCTGACAGAAGCTCAAGATTTTATTGTTTTGTGTTCAGCAGCTTAAAATAGGGTATGAGGGAATTTCCTGCCTGATAACAAGATTAGTAAGAAGCAAAGTCTGTGGTCGGAGAGCCTTCAGCAGTCACCTGGTTGCCTTTGCACGGAGCTGTAGCCCGCACACACCAGGTACCTTTGGTCTGCAGGAGATGACTCACTGCAGGGAGTGTCACAAAGCGTCTGTCAGGAGCATTGCCTGGGACCAGGAGGCACATGGAGACCCTTTCCTGGTGAGCTGGAATGTGCCAAATGCATAGAGTTGCCATGCCATGTGGGGGAAGGGCTGTGGAAATTGCCAGCCTTAAGCAACCTTTCATGGCTCTCTCACAGAGAGTGCACCAGACACATACATACCTTGAACCAGACCCACAGGAACTTCACTGCCTGCAGTTTCTTGTTTGTCCTTTCATTTTCATAGGGACTCCTGCCTTCATCTGTCACTTTTGCATTTGGTATCACAAGCAGCATGGGCTGATGGCAAGAAATCTGTGAATGTTAATTTACCAGTGAGAGATCTACGGGTACAGTTAAATAGCCACAAATATGGAACTGGTCTGAACATTAAGCACACAACTGAAAAAATGAGATGTGTTCTTGCACGTGGCTGATGTTATTTGAGAGTCAGAGGTGGTTCCTTAAATAAATGCTTTAAATTTGGTTTGCATAGATGTCTAAGTATAAAGAATAAAAGATGAGGGTGGGTGTTTTTGTACTGAATAGCAATGATGTATCCACACCGCTGCAAAGTGTTAGTGAATTGTCAGGCTGGATAGAGGAGAATGGCACTTGCATCTCATTTTGGCTCTCACGAGCCAATACCTCTTGTCTAAGGCCTCATTTTGAGTACAGACTAACACCTTTGCATTTGATCCTGCTGCCATTGATACTGATGCAAGGCTGCTTATCAGGGAAAGCAGATAGCAGGACTGGGAACATAGGTGGATATATTCAACTTAAAAGGGTGCAGTATAGGGTTTTTCCCTGTTCAAGTGTGAAGCACTGTAAAAGGGATCTTCCTTACCATTCAGCAGCAGATCTGAGGGAGAGGCTCATGTTACTCTGTTATTTTCTAGATCTGCAAAAGCAGCACACTCAGCATTTTGGCCAGAGGAGCAGCCGGACTGCTGCAAGAGTAGTGTCATTGCATGGATGGTTTTTTCCAGTGGGAAATTCCACCACCGCCAGCCTTGCCAAAAGACAGCTTGGAGGAGGAGAAAATTTCCTGTGATGATGGTGGTTCTTTCCCAATGAAATAAGAACAAGCAGGGAAATCCACCAAGTTGTTAGTCATGCATTTTTACACATATATATAGCATAGTACACGTGAGTGTGTCTATGTGTGTGTATAAAAACCTATATTGCACTCACACTCTCTACATGAAGCATCATCAGTTTCAGCTGCTAAGAAAACTAGCTCATGATATGATGGGAGATAAATGTATATGCAGTGGAAAATGGCTCAGCAGATAATTTTGCTAATAATCTTTGTATTTAGTTTTTATGGAAGATACTAAGATTAGTGTGGCTTGAAAATAGATTGTACTTCTTTAAAATGAGCCTCCTTTCTTTGTAGCCCTGTGAAGCCTGGAGGTTGTTTTTAATTTTAAATAGTGCTTGTTAAAGAGAAGTGAAATCAAAGGGTATTTTGGAATGTAGCCTTTTCTTTAAATACATTCCTTGTAGGTGGGGAAATCTACAAGTTTTTTGTACCACAGATGCTCTAGCTCCATTAATATGTCTTTGTGTGCAAGTTCATAAGGCGATACCATCATACAAACTGGTGTAGGAGAGATAATTGATTTTTAGCGCTTTCTGAAATGCAGAGCACAAACATGCCACAGCCATTGTGAGTGTGGAAGCGTGAAAATTTGCTTGAGAAATAAGCCAGGGGAAGTTTTGATTCTGACCACTTTGTGTTTAATACCCTGCATATAAGAAATTTAAAATCTTCAGTAAATTCAGTGCATATCTTCCGTAAAAATTCTGTGCTTAGCCTCCTATAAAAGATTAAGTGATAGAGGTCCAGCTCTCCAAATGTACTAATGACTGTGGGTGAGACCCCACTTAATGTTTTTAAAAAAGTGTCCAACACATGCAGTAGACTTCTGAAAACCAGGAAAGTATACAGGATTTGAACACTGACAGAGCAATGTCTTTGCTGCAGCTTGGAAGATAGAGATGGTGGCTCTGTGTTTCAATGAGACGTTCCCTGAGTTAAACTAATTTCTGGTGTAACATTGCAAAAGTCAGTATAGTAAACTGGTCTTCAGGGTTAATTCAGCTAAGAAGCTACGTGGTAGGTTTTATGCTCATAAATGTGTTTTGGGGACTGTGTTTATTACTCCTTAGAATTGGACTGTTTGTACTTCTGTGTTCGTTTGTTGGTAAATTACTTAAAACCAAATTGCAACAGCACTTCAACTTTTGAAGCCAATTGGAAGTTAGCCTCCAGCACCATCATCAATGGAAGCAGAAGAATTTTTTAGAGCAGAACTGTTTCCCGAGTCCCCTTGAGGAGAGGGGCAGTATTCTGTAAGCAAGGCTCTGTCTCTTAGGCTGTTTTCTCCTTGAACATTTCCATGAGCTGAAATGTGTCTTCAGTAATCAAATGTGCATTAATTAGTCCTGAACTCTGCTTAGTTTGCTATCAATGTTCAAAAAGAGAAGAGAGATGTTTATGAGGAAGGAAATGCAACTTTTGATTTGTATTTTAGGCTCTTGCCTCTAGTGCTGGGGCAGAAGCAAGCATGAGCAGAAATTTGAATGTAAGATGAGATTTGGAAAACAACCCAACTCTTCCTTAAAATCCTTTCAGGATCTACCATTATCAAATATATGTAAAATTATACTATCCATTCCCTTTGAATTTTATCCCTAAATTAACTATAGTCATTAGGATGTTTCCTCAGGCAATTCTTCACTGATGCATACTTCTTCCCAGCTGATTTTATTTAAAATGCAACTTCTAGTTCCCCAATGGCTATTCAGCAATGTAATACCGAATCTACAAACCATCTTCCAGAATGAGGAAGAGAATTCTTCTCTGTATTCCTTCCTCAAAGTACAGACATTTCAATCTTCCCCTTGCCAAATCTTTCCCATGCCTGTACACTGAGGATTTCTGTGGGACCAAATAGTGTGGGTATATAGCAACTTCCCCCAAAAGTAGAGCTGTAGCAGTTCTCTCAGCCAGAACATCACCCTTTTCTAGGGATTTCTGTGCTCCAGGTCATGATGTTAATGATGAGGCTTGTATTCTAAATGCCTGCTCTCAGGCCACAAGACAGAGGTATTGCCTGGTACACTTAAATTGGTTGCTGAAGCAACTTGGATCGTAGCTTTTTCTGCACCAGAACCTCTCCTTGTGCTTTTTAGTTGAGCTGTACCCTCTTCAGCATAGCTCATGTTAAGTTGCAGCCCAGCCTGACATGTCTGGACTAATTCTCTGCTGTGGCCACTCTGGAATCCCATTAGTGAAAGAGCAAGTGGTTTCTTCCTGCCTTGACTTCAGAGTGCTTTGTTCAAATATTGAATACTTGGGACTGGGGTTTTGAAATATTGATACAGGAGAAAGTACAGACTGTCTCAGTCAGGCCTGGTGCAAGCTTTGCTCAGATGCCTTGGCGCGTGTAGGGCCTGTGGGGGAAGCGAGAAGGTCAGCATGACTGGCTTTCTGGGCCTGGGGTGGGGCTGGGAGCACTCTGGCCTTTAACAGATTGCGTAGGAGGGGTTTGCTGGGATGAGATCACCCATCATTTGGCAAAAGTAAGGCCCAAATACCATCCACTGCAGTTCACTTCTTGCACAGTATTGACCTAAGCAGAGCATAGAATCATAGAATGGTTTGGGCTGGAAGGGACCTGAAAGATCATCCAGCTCCAACCCCCTGCCATGGGCAGCAATGTCTTCCATTAGACCAGGGTGCACAAAGCCCCATCCAACCTGGCCTTGAACACTGCCAGGGATGGGGCATCCAGAACTTCTCTCAGCAACCTGTGCCAGTGCCTCACTACCCTCACAGTAAAGAACTTCACCTGATATGCCATTCCAGGTGGGGTCTCCCCAGAGTGGATCAGAGCTGGAGAATCACCTCCCTCGCCCTGCTGCTTGGGCTTCTCTTGATGCAGCCCAGGATGTGGTTGGCTTTCCAGGCTGTGAGCACACATTCCTGAGTCATGCTGAACTTCTTGTCAACCAACACTCTCAAGTCCTGCTTTTCAGGGCTGCTCTCAGTACATTCCCCACCCAGCCTGTATTTGTGCTTGGGATGTGCCAACCCGTGTGCAGCAGCTTGCACTTGGCCTTGTTGAACTTCAAGAGGTTGAAGTTCATACCCGTCAAGGTCCCTCTAGATGCTGTCCCTTCCCTCCAACCTGTCAATCTCACCACACAGCTCGGTGTCACCAACAGAGCTGTGGAGAGCGTGCTCATGTGTGAGGCCTGCCTATGTGATCTGCAGGTTTATTCCTTGGGTATTTCTCAGGCCCTGCTGCCCGTGGCACGGGACAGCAGTTTCAGCAAAAACCATTCCATGGCAAAGAGAAGAAAATGAACGTGTAAATAATAGCCGCAGGTCTTTTATCGATCTTTATGTGCACTGAATAGTCTCCCTTTCCCTGTTCTGTCAAATCTTTTCCTTCAGGCCACTTTTCTGGTAATGCTTTAGTCATGTCTGCAGTAATGACAGATGTGCATTCTTCACTGATTTTATTACATGTAGATCTTCCCAACGTATCAGTTTGACATAAAATGATCTCAGGGGCCTCAGGGCTCTATGAGAGATTCCAGATTAATGGGAAAAGGGGCTTGTGTATCCACACCATCTCTTGCACAGTGCTAAGCTCTGCAGGCAGCTCTCCCAGCTCTCTAAATCCACTGTGCAACTGAGGAGAGAGACAGCTGGCTCTGCCTTGATGGTAGCAGATTGATGAGTTTGGCTGGAGGTTTTTGAGCTGCAACAATCACGGGGATTGTGACAGTAGTAATGGAAGAACAGGGGTCCTTTGTGCAAATGTAACAAATCCCTTTGGGAGGGCATGTGTGTGCAGGAGCACCTCTGTACCCCAAGGAATGAGCAATGCTTTTTGTGACATCGCCATGGGTCAGCCTGTGTAGGTTTTGGAGGAACGTGGCACAGCTGAAGTAAATCTTTTACATATTCTTCTTGTTTTTTAGAAATCAAAGTGATAACAGCAGGACTGGCCACATTAAGTCTTCCATGTGCAGCTTTGTGTTTTCTGTGCTGTTTTATGATGATGGGAATGTTGGACATTTGACCACTACAGTCTTGGCATGAGCCACAGTACACCAGGGAAGAGAAATGCCAAGGCTCTGGGAACCTCTGGCTGTGTGCACGCATTGGATTCCCTTAATGACAGCAGTAAGAGTAAACACTTAGTTTTGGCTGATTTGGTTTTTGGATTGTTTTTATTTTTTTTTCCTCCCCTTTACATTTCTTCTGCTGTGAGCAGCGAAGATGTTGCAAACAACCCATCTGCGTTTTTGCAACACCTCCTCTGTTCCTTGATTATTTTAGTTTGTTGGTGTCACTTTGCATGTTTATACTATTTTCAAATGTTTGTGTCACTCTCTTCCCATATTTTGTTTTTTTTTCCCGGTTGCTTTATAGCGTTTGGAAGAGCTTGACTGCTTTTCTTTTGCCTCCTTTTTTACCTTAGTTACTTTAGCAATGTTAATTTTTATCTTCTTTTCTATCCTTCTTATTTTTATCTTATAAAGAGATATGAGATTTTTTTTCACCTGCAGTCCCACAAAGGACGCTTCTTTCTTCACTGCATCTAAACTTACCATTTTTATTACACTTCGAGGAATTTTCTAACAAAAAATAGGGTTAAATTAACAGTGATACTTTAAAGGTGGAAATATATTCCTCATGTGTTCAAAAATACTTGTTATACACCCTTGTGATTAGGGAGACACTAATCTGAAGTGCTCTGTTAGACCTGGGCTATGCACCTACATACTTCTTGCACGAAGTTCTTTTTTTACTGACAACAAAAGGATGTGTCTTCAGTATGTCTTTTTCTGCGGCATGCAGTAGGTACAATAGCTGCCCACTTGGCTGCCACACAGTTGAAATCTGGGTTTCATTTGAATTTTCAAGGTTGTTGAAAGTGCCTTTAGTATTCTTCTCTTCTCCATTTCTCCCTGCCCTTTTATTTTTCTTTTCTCTCCATAGGCATGTCAGCCTCCAGCAGAGCCCTGGAAAAGAGGAAAGAAAAAAAAAAAAGAAGCGGGGAGGAAATAAATTTAAAAAGGCAGCAAGGTGTCCTTAGCGTTTCCCTGCACCTGGAACTACACATCCTGTGTGCCTCACGCCGTGCCGGTGCGGAGGGGACGCAGGAATTGGAAAAACGGGGAGTGAGGGAGGGTTTAAAAAAAAAAAAAAAAAAAAAAAAAAAAAAAAAAAAAAAAAAAAAAAAGACGGGGGGAAAGAAAGGAAACCCCGCAATTTGGCACTGATTTCCTCCCTGCGCTGCGAAGGCACAAAGGGACGGGGGGCGCTGCGGGGAGGGAGGGGTTCCCCGGAGGCGGGGCCGGGCGGAGGCCGGGCCGCGGAGCCGGGGCCGGGAGCGGCGGGGCGGGAGGCGCCGGCGGCAGCGGCGGCAGCAGCAGCAGCGGGAGCCGCCATGGAGCCGGGGGGCCGGCGCGGCCGCCCCGCCGAGGAGCCACCGCGCCCCGAGGACGAGGAGGTGGACCCCCGCATCCAGGTGAGGGCCTGCCTTCCGAGGGGCGGCTGCGTTTTTTTTAAGTTCCTTTTAATATGTGTGTTATGGCTGTATGGTATAATGGTTGCCTTTTATTTCATTGCTTTTGCTGCGTATGTGCATACATGTACACACATGCATATATATATATATATATATACATACATACACACACATATATATATATATTTAATTTTTTTTTTTTTTTCCGGAGCAGCCCCGGGTGTCTCGGCGCCCGCCGGGAGCGGGGGAAGCGCCCCCGGGGCGCCCCAGCCCTTTGTTACCCCGGGCATCGCTCCGCGCCGGGCTCTGTCAGGCGTCCCTCCTCCTCCTCCTCCTCCTCCTCCTCCTCCTGCTGAAATCCCCCCACCTCCCTCCCCTTTTTAGTTTTGACCATGACAGCGTGACCTTGCTCGTGGAGCGGGGCTGGTGCTCAAAAATTCATAAATGCGGGAAAACATAGGTTTAAAATTTTTATTTCGTTGTTTTTTATCGTTATTTTTTTATTTCTTTTAAAAAGGAGCTTGAGTGGAATATGGTGCTGCTTCTCTGTGAATGCCTTCTGCAATGCTTTTTATTCTTGCATGGTGCCTAAAACAAAGCTTTTCTCCCCAAAATCATGTCTCGACCAATAGCCTGGTGCAAACTTCAAGCATGCTGTGGTCCCTGAAATGAGATGTATTTTTAGGTCTCTGCAGATTTATGGCTTTTGCCTCCAGCATTGCTGGGACTGTTTGTCATGAATGAATATAACATGTGTGTACATTGCTGAGAGGATCCTTGGCGTAGGTCCCTGCTCGCTGTAATTGTCATTCTTTTCCCCATCGTGAGCATTTCGTTTTCCAGGGCTGCGCAAAGCAATTGCAAAATTCTGAAAACATGGTTACACACAATGAGGCCCTCAGCCAAAAGCTAGCCTGGTACTGCCCTGGTTTTAAGAGGCTGAGTTTGGTTGGTGTCTATTGATCTGATTTTGGCCTTAGGTTCTTTAGCTTGCAACACATTTCCACGTATACGATTCGTGAGTTGTTGGCAAAGCAGTTGTTTTTGTTAAGTTTTCTGTTTTGTTTGAAGAACAGGCTACTGTGTCTACTTCCGTGAGAGCCATCAGGTTTTAAGCCTTAGAGTAAGAGACAATTAGGTAATTTCTGGATGAGTGTTTGTTTCAGACAACATGGATAAGCAAATAGGTATTTTCCAAATCCTAGGAGTAGGAAATGAAATCTGACCGCTGAGGATAAGAGAGCTAAACTGTTGTAATTAATTCCTTTCTGGTTGTAACCAGAGTCATTCTTGTAGTCTAGTGGGAAACTGCTCAAGTGACAATCAATTTACAATGTTCAGTTTGTACAGCAAAACATTTCAAGGTGTATTGTGTTACACTGGTTGACAATTAAATAATGTTTAAATTGGAGAACACTCCTGTTAAAAATTTTATAATCTCACTTGAAGGAACATGTTGCTCAGATAAGGAAAGCTATCAGATCTCCTCTTGAGGGTTGCTTTTTGTGGTAAGAGAGTCAGTAAGAATGAGCTCTATTTTTACAGTAACTTCATTCATGCCAACACCACCTCTACTACATATTTATTCAAGGGATTTAACACCTTTGTTTCTGCTGTTAAGGAATCAAAATGTTGGCAGGAAGGCCGATTATGTAAACATAACTGTGTGTCCCATTGACTGGTTCTGTTACGAAATGGTTTGCCAAAATCCAAAATAAAATGCCTCTCGTGCGGCAAGATGTGTTTCTTATCAGTTCTGTCCTTTCAGTGCGTTTCTCCTGTGATAGCACGAACTTTATGCTGATCTTTCAGGGTGGGTGTGTCTGTCTCCTCAGCACCTCGCTGATACTGACTACATTGATTACCCAGAGCTTACTGTACCTTGTGTTTATTTGTAATGGTGAAGAGGTAGCCAGAATAGCAAATGTGTTGCCTTAACGTAAAACTATAGAGCTTCTCTGATCATTTTTTCTTTTAAGTAGCAAAGTAGAAGACCAGTGGCAAAGTTAAGCTAAACATCTCAAGGTTTCCTCTTTTCACTAAGTTCATTAGCCGAAGCCCTCGTGAGCTTTCAGTGGGGATGCTGAATGAGCCTTCTCAGACATGTTTTTTTCCCCTAATTTCTTACTATGCATCTGATTTCTTTCCTTCTAGGGGGAGCTAGAGAAACTGAATCAATCTACAGATGATATCAATCGGAGAGAGACGGAGCTGGAGGTATAGAATTTATCCTTGCATTTTCCTTTTGTGCATGTTGGAATTTGTGAACAAAAGGGACAGTGTTTTTGAGTAGGTTGCCTCCTGAATTTGTGCATCCTGAATGGTAATTTTGCAGCATGAGTCTGGTGAGGATTTTTTAAGGGTATGAATTGACCTAACAGCTGAAAGGAAAGGGCAAAGGTAGAGGTATGCTGACAGTGTAAAAACCCTGTGTGGAGAACCTCACACACAACCACTGCCAGAACTTATTTTTGCATTTTGACACTAAGCTTAGACAAGTTTTATTTTTACAAGTCACTGTTTTGTGTTTGTTGATTATAGACAGGGAAAGTTTATTTGGTTAAGAGGTTTTTGCCATACGGCTGTCTGCCAGGATCTGCTCTTTGGTGGCTGCTTGGGATTTTTTTTAACTTGTTATCTTCGCCTTTTTTTGTCATCACTTCCTGAGCAAGGAAGGTGATGAAGGAAAGTTGGAATAAAAGACTTCCTGGTTATTCAGAGAGGTTTTCATGGATACTTAAAAATATAATAGCAAGTTCTGAAGAGATAGTTTCTAAATCCCCAAATTTGAGCTTCATCTACTTGGTAGTTGTTCTGGAAGGCTCAACGTTATTGGTCTAATAGTGAAGCAAAACAAACTGTCCTATTTGTGTGTCTAAATTTTCTTTTGTTTGCAAAACAGAGAAGATAAACCCAGTGGAAGTATAAGATTAATATGCTGCTAAAGAAAAACTGGCATGAAATATGACTTTACATCCTAAATAATTTTGATATCATTACAAAGTTTTGAATACTGTACCAAAACATGCTGAGATTGTAGTGAGGAAGGAACATACTGTAAACGTGCATCTGTAGATTTCTGTCTGTACCTTCAAAATGTCAAAGTCTGGTTTGTTTGTTTTTTAACTTTTTCATTTTTTTAATTATTATTATTATTTTCCTCATGTGTGTCTTTTCATGAGATTGATACCTCAAGCATGGGATGGTTCTTGGTAGAATTTAAAAATACTGGAGTATCCACTGAGAGCACTGAATAGAAAATGGGGTTATGGTCTTAGGAAACAAAGAGCCTTGTCTCTTTTCTTGTCCCCACTTGTTTGCATTTTCTGTCATTTGTGGCATGTAGATCACCAATTTATTGGTAAATAAACTTAGTTAAGTGGGGAGCTATTTGCTATGCAAAATGAAACAGTATTTTTGCTGTGAAAACTGTTCAGTGTCACTAGCATGATTTAAATTTTATAAGTGAATTTAAAAATCAGTATTCTAGTCTGCAACAGTAGCAATTAAGTGGACTTCAGGAATCTTTATATAGATATATTGAGAAAAATCATTATATGCATCTTTTCAGTCTCCTTATTTCATGCTGAGGTACTGAAATTGAAAGATGGTGTTATGGATAGTTGCCTGGATTTCATTAATTTTGCCATAACCTCGCACCGAGGACATATTATGAAGCAGATGGAATAGTAATAATAATGCAAAAGCACCCTCATGAAATAAATCCCAGTGACTTTAAGATGGGATTTTGCTGCTTGATTAAAATTATTCATGTGATCAAGTGTTTCTCAAGCCTGCAGATTTGTAGCTGCTCTGTGTGTGACACGTGCTGAGCTGTAGGGGCTGAAAGGCTCCTGGAAATATTACTGTAAATAAAAGAGCAGAATTTGCACATTAGCTTGGTCTTACATTGTTGCTTACTCAGCCTAGTAAATACCAGGTGCTAGATAGGTAGAAATCATACAGTCATTCTCTGCTCTTTGCCATTAAGTGTTTGCTGCAGATCTGTCTGTAGTACTTACTGTAAGCAATTTTTGATGGAATTAAGGTGAAGTAACACCAAGAGTATGCTTTCTTGAGTGTTTCCTCTTCACTTTTCATCCAGAACTCTTACTGGATGGATGCCAGTTTGTGGTATCATGCAACTGCATAATTTTTAATCTGTAAAGATTTTCATTACATTTGATCTGCTTAAATATTGAGGACACATGCAGTTGCATGATGTAAGCAAGGATTAATTTATATACAAGTTGATAAATGCATTTTAAATGGACTTAAAACCTTTCTAGGGGAAAGGAATAAAAATTCCACAACACCCAACCCATGTGGTTAGCAGAAAATCTCTGCATTCATACTCTGGGCAAGAAAAGAAAGATTTGCCAAACAGCCTTATAGGATAAATCCAGAGTTTGGAAGGAGGAGTTTGGAATGGGGATCATTCTGCTTCAAAGGCTTCCAAAATCCATGAATGCTGTCAAAAATGTGGGCTTCTGGGAGAGCCATGCTGAGTTTCCCTTTGAAGATTTGCACTTTTGGCTCTTATTAGCTGCTTTGGGTCCCTCTCGCTACCCCTTCCTAGTCTGTGGTGTTCCTGCCATATTTTATTAGAAGAAAGATGTGTGTGGGTGTTTTTTAACCAGACAATGGAATTATATTTATCCTGTTTTGCTATTATAATTTTCTTCATCTTTTCAATATCTTTAATGGCAATACAGATAGATCATTATGTTATTTAGGGCACAAGTTGCTGACTGCCAGCTTCCTATAGCATTACTTTGTGGTCCGTACATTCCCACTGCTGATTTTTTTTTCCCAAAATAAAGTGGAAAAGCAATGGGAGTGTTTGAGTAGAAGGTATATTTCTTTGAAGGAAGTTCAGAAAAAGACACCCATGTTTTTGTGACTTGATGTACTCTCTGATAAGCAGGAAGGGTAACCTTGTGGCATCTGAGTTCTGCAAGACTGTTCTGGACTTCCTGTATATCACTTTGTGTGACTTGCTCTAAGTGGGACTGCTGGCTGTCTCCAGTTCCCATTAACTGGAAGAAAAAAAAGCTGCTAAATCCTTCTAAACCCCTGCTTCTATTCTTGCTATGCCTCCGGTCTGCATCTGCAGTATGGAAGTAATAATCCTGCATTACCCAGTGGAAAATGTTATGGGGCTGAATTCAGTAGAGCCTTCTAGGATTTTGAGACTCCATTGTCTTGATGTAGAAGCCACAGGAATGTCCGTGTTTGAGCAATGTAGAAAATACAGTCTGCTGCTTACAGAGATGATAAAATGGGGAATTCTGTTTTAAGTTGACCAGCCTGCCATTTCCTCAAGCTCTGCACTAAAACTGCCATATAATGTGTTTATAAGTTGAACAGGCTGGGTTTTTTAATCTTTTAAAGTAAGTTCTGCACCCATACTGCCCGTGAGGGCACTGGATATACATGCATGGCATGACTTGAACAGATAAGTTGAAGTTGGCTACATCTATTCTTTTACTTGGAAGAATTACTCGTTTTTTGCTCTTTTGACCTGTCCTATTAAATTCTGAAGAAATACCCTGACCTGCTGACGCTCGCAGCCTGTTCAGGAGTCGCGGAGCTGCTGAAGGGCACTGAGTGGCTGGTAGTTATATGTTGTGTTAATGTATTGCCTGTTAATGAATCTTTGATTAGACTTGATTTAAAATCCATAATGCTGCTCATACTAAGTGCAACACTGAGCATTACTGACACAGCAGAAGGATGATGAAGGTTCTCTGAGGGATTTAACACTTGGCTTCGCTAATGTCCCTGTTTATGTTCGAAGTGTCTGTGAAGAGCTGGGGGAAACGTCTTGCAGAGGAGATACAAGTGTGTTTTGGCCAAATGCAAGAGGCTTTTTCCTGTTTATTGGAAATGCATCTCCATCTGAACTCGCATCAGGAGCTGCAAATGTACTTAACAAATGTGCACGATTTGCCTGTCCAGCCAGCTCATACAGGGCTTGGACTGGCTCTGAAAGTACAACTCAGATGTAACAAATTAACCCGGGGACCCTCTGGCAGCATTGCGGGGAGGGGAAATGCAGCACATACCATTAAAGTTACCACTGGAATCCCAGCTATCCCAAATGTGGTTTTTGTTAGAGAGAGTTTTTTGTGTTGCTGGAGCTACAAGCTTGCCAATGTTTGTTCATGGGAGATACTCACAGGAAGACTGGAGCTGAACAGTGCTGCTTTCAGCCATGCTTGTTATTAGAGGGCCTGGTTGGGATCCTTCTTGTGTGCTTGCCTAGATCCTCTAGTCCTGATCTGCAGGACTTTGTGTTACTTCTAGTCCTGGGTTTATCATAAAGGTCACCCTGGGTTGTTGTTGGATATAAGGAAAGGGCTTTATTAGCTGTGGTGCTCTTTGACTTGTGAGCCTTGTGGGCATTTGAACCCCTCTCAGAAGGGGAAGGACTTTTTGTCATGGTGTAACCCCAGCTGGCTGCTCAGCATGACACAGCTCCTTGCTCCTTCCTTGGAGATGGGATGGGAGGGAGAACCAGAAGTGTAGAAGTGAGAAAACCTGTGGGTTGAGATAAAGACAGTTAAGTAAATCAAAAGCTGCACACACAAGCAAAGCAAAACAAGGAATTAGTTCACTGCTTCCCGCTGGCAGGCAGATATTCACCAGTTTTTTCGAATTGCTTCTTACTTCTTCACTAAAATACTTGGCTTTAGGAAAAAAACTTGAGCTGTTGACCATGTCACACCTAAAAAATGTAAGTAGATTAAAAAAAAAATCCTCCATCTTTCAGGTTTTAGAAAAATTACTTCTCAATGTCTGGAATCTCATTCTGAGCATGCCTGCTTGGCTTGAGGAAACATCTGTCTGTGGAAACATTTGCCACCTTATCAGTATCCCTGTGCAGCATTTTCCAGTGTCCACAAAAGAATGCAGAGATAAGAGCAAAGCAGCTCACTGGCTGGTGTTCCTGCTGGCTTTTGGAGGAGGATGTACATGTGTGATGGATTTTTCTAGCCTTATCAGTACAAATCTTTCCGCATCTCTTTAGGATCTACTTGCTTCCATAGGAAATGGCTCCTGTGTGTGAATTGCTTGTTGTTTTGGCTTCTGCTTTCATCCAAGGATGAGTAAAGGAAGGCTTCTTCCTCTGCTGTGGCTCTGGAAAGACTTTGTCAACCAAGTGAGTCAAAGGGCTTTACTTGATTCATGTTCTTGACGTAGAGATGGATTTCCAGCCTAAGAGAGGAAAGGTTAGATGGAGAAATCTTGCTTTGGATGGAGCACCCAGTACCCTCCCATGCCTGCTTTCTTCTCTTGTCTTCTAAGAGAATTAAAAACATTTGTAGTAAAAAGTATTGGTAGTCTCAATTTGTAGCTGTCTGCAAGCAGGAGGTTAGAGCAACTTTTAGGTACTGTTTTTTAATTATTCTTAGATGGCAAATTAGTAACTGCCTAAAAAAAATAAACCAAAGACTTGCCTTGTCCCTTAAAAATGGAGATACTACTTATCCCCTTTCTTGCACTTTGTTTTTAAGGTTTGGTTGCCAGTCTGGCTTACTTGAACTGCTCAGGTACCAAAGAGATGTTAAAAGTGTCTTTAACTGGTTTGATGCTTGAAGGTAAATTTCTGTTTGGTTTGGATGTATGATACTGATGCTGGTTTAACTTGGACATGAGCTTTTGCAGCTGGTATGTCTTTGTAGCAGAGAAGATGGGTACTGTCAGCCTCTTGGAAATAGATGAAGCCTCTCTCTCAGTCAGCAATTCTATTTCCCAAGCTTGCCAGAGGTTCTGCACACCAGACTGGTAGAACGGTCCTGAGACAGCCTTTGTAAATGAAATTTAGACGTGCTGGTACTAAGATGATTCAGACATGGTTGATATGTAAAGCTCGTTTTAAAAATAAAATTGTTTGAAAATACATGTTTCGTTTGATGGGCAGAAATAGTTATTTGCTTGTCATCTGGCATTTAACACCAGTTCATCACAATCACTCATGAGTGAGGAAAACAGCCATGCTTTTTTTCTCTGACATGTGCAGTATAGGTTGAAAATTGTATTTTAGTTTTTTAGATTTTCCTCCACATGTGAGAGTGGATTTTCAAAATGCTATTGTGAGGATGACCTGTCCTTGAGTGTGGTCCTTCTTTCTGGTGCAGTATTAAAAGCTGTCCAACAGCAAGTCATTGCAAACAAAGTGTGCTTTTAATAATGAGCTATTGCAGCAAAACCTTATATGGAGTAGAGGTCTGGCGTGCTCCCTAAGACAGTGAAATCTCTTTTGAAAGAAAAATGCCAAGGATTTTCAGGAAGAAAGTTGATGAGCGTGGAGCTCTTGCAGCCGTAGAACAAGATGTTGAAATGTAAACTGCAGCTGTCCATGTGCTACACTAAGCGCTGTGCTTGCTGGCGTGTGTGTATGACAAATACCTAGCTAGTGAGAGTCCACTTATTAAGGCTGTAATTTAAGAGAGAAGCTGCTTCTGCTACTTTTTTTTTTTTTTTTTTTTTTAAACCTTGCGACACACATCGAGGATAAAGTGCCTTAATTGGCTTTTGTCCAGCTTGGAAAAGGTTTATCATCATCTCATTTGAGCAAATAGGAGGGAAAAAAAAAACATTGAAAGCTGACTGGCTAATATCTTCAATGTCACCTTTCTATTTCTAAAATCAGAAGCAAAGTGTTCATAAAAATGATCACAGAGGATGAGGAGTGAGTAGAGGGGAAAATATTCTTTAAAAATGCCTGGGTGTTGGGGATGTCTTGTGTCAGTTGCATTGCTTATGTTAAGAGTCTGTGTATGTATTCAGTGCAGTGGTGAGGAAAACAAAAGGTGTTTTTAAAAAACAAAGAACCCAAAACATAAAAACCCACTCAGAAATGGTGAGTGTGACTCACATATTACCTAAGGCTGCTGTTATCAATGAATAGCATTTCTGCTGAAATGAGTTATCTTTCAAGAAACTGGAATACAGAAACAAGAGTTTGAGGACTGAGCTAGAAAATTTCTGTGGCGTATGCTGCACTGTCTTGGTTTTGCTCACAACAACAAGTTGCAGGAATTGACATATTTTCCTTTCTCTGTTATCCTTGTGTGCTAGATAAAGGTCCAAATGAAGCAAGAGTTTGGCAGTTAAATAGTAACACTTGTATGGAGGGGCAAGTCACACCAGAGGATAAGTAGCTTGAAAGTGTTGTGGTTGTCTTTCCAACATGGATGTAGGACTCACCCTGTGCTGGGGCCCATGGATGAGCTGCAGTGATGTGCTGTTCTGAGCCTCTAAGCTTTTGATGTGAGCATTCTTACAGAAAACACCATTAAGAGGATTTATAGCTTTGAACCACTTCACATATGGGTCGAAGTGTCTCACTGACAGTAACATGGGAAGACAGACATAAAGCAGTGAATTAAATCAATTCCCAAGTTACTGCCTTGACTAAAGGCCCATTCATTTCCATGAGCAACAGATGTACTTCTCATGTCACATAAGGGGTAAGTGCACCAAGCCCAGTCCTACTGGTGCAATTGCCTTGGTGCTTCTGACCTCCCCATTTCACATGAAGTGTAAAAATAGCTGCTGCACCTGTAGCTGTTACTCAGACTGCCCCAGGATTACCTGCCAGGGGAGTTTTGTGCTGTCCCAAGGGTGATGTCTTTTGCAGATGCTCTGCCAGCACGTGGCAGGGCCCACACACTGAAGGGAGGAGTGTGGCTGGGTGTTTGCCAGAGGAAGCTGTGACCCTGCTCTCAGGAGGTGTTGCCAGATCAGAGGCATGGTCAGGAGAGCTGAGTCGGTTGGGTTGAGGAGGCTGGGTGGTGTGAAGGCACTGCATTGCCACAGGAGCACACACACTGTAGATACACAATGTGGGATTGTTTGCTTTTGTGGTGTAGTTGGGGCTGGGGGAGAGTGTAGGGCTGCAGAGGGTGTGGGTTTGGCATCTCACCTCAGAGACCCCAGCATCCTACTGCTGGGCCTGAAGGGGATGGCTGGAAACCTTCTGTAGGGGGACTGATCCCAGCAGAGAACTGAGCATCTGCTTGTTCTGTCATGCAGAAGGTGTTGGAGCCTGCAGGCTTGTGTTCCTGACAGGCAGGAGCCTGAGAATAAATGTCACTTAAAATATGTTCTGATGGCTGATACAGATACAGACTTCTGGGGTGTTTTGGTTTTCATTATTGCTCTTCACTGCAAGAATGAGGGTGGCCAGACCTAAATGAAGCCTTAAAAGAAGAACCAGTCATCTTTGGAGGAAAATGATAAACTGGAATTTCACACCAGTGTGTTTTGCAGCTGAAGCTTCCTATTCTGTGTAGCTAACTGCTGTGTGGAGTTGTGCTCGTGGGCAAGCATGTATTTCACCATTTCTAAGACCTGTGCTTCAGGCACCAGTTAGAGGAGCACTTGGAGTTCAGTAATTTGTATCTGCTTCAGCAGAGTTAAAGGGAGATTATTGGGTACAGAAGTTGCTGTTAATTTGGTTGCTTTGTTCATAGTGTCTTTTGGTTTTTGTTTTGTTTTTGGATAAGACTGTATATAATTATTACATTAATACATTTGGGGTAGGTCTCCAAGCACAGATTTGTAGTGGTGATTTCTTTTTTCCAAGTTCTTACCTTACAAACATGGGAATGGAACTTTGATGAATCACTGCATAGGGCTTTTTTTACTTAAACTATTTGCTTTGCTTAACTAATATCCTTATATACAGCCCTCACAAAGAGAATGAAAAGAAATCTTCCAGCTCATTTGTTTAGAAATGAGCTTTTAATTCTGTTCCTACACCTGCAAAGAATTTTTCTCTTTGTTAAATATAGTTCAGTACTTAATATTTTTCTTGCAATAGTCATCATGCGTGGAGTCTTTTTTTCAGTTACATATGAAACTCATTTTGAGCAGTGAACCATGTATGGTCCAGTAATTTAATTGGAAATATTCAAATTCTTCTCACTGAGAAAATCATTGACTCAGTAAATATTGTTTAAATGATACATTTCAGGCTTTCACTGAGAAATGAGATTATTGACTGGATTTGAGTTAATGAAATAATAAATTAAGGTCCATTTAATTCTCCATTTTTGACCCTGTTACCCATTTGAATAATTCCTTAGAATAAATTGGAGTGCCTTAAGAATCCAAAGCTATTTGCCTTGGACCAAAATAATGCTGATGCTGGTTCAGGTTTTACATAACCCTGAAAAGGAAGCAAATAAGCTCTTACAGATGTATGTTGCTTTTTCTGTAAAAACTGATGTATTGTTGCATTTTTTTCCACTTCTGAGGGCATAGTGGCAGCTTGCAATGTATTTTAAATCTTCCAGTGAATAAGCAGTTTTGCATTCTAGAAATCCTCAACAATAATGACAAAACCCTCCTGAATTAGGGCACTTCTTCAAGCCAGCTGCTTCCTGATTATCAACGTGTCACTCCAGCAGTCTGCATAAATGCTGCACTCTAATTAGAGTTACAAGCCTTGTTGAGAGCTCACATGGCCCTTCCTCTTCATCTCCTTAAATCCTGGGCCAGGTCCCAGCCTGAATTTGCATCAATCTGCAATAATTTCATGTATTTAGAGTCTGTGGTGGATTCTGAGATTGAAATCAGAATCACTTTGCTTATGTGTGGAAATTTCAGTGAGCAGAGAAAACATTTTAATTGCTTTAGCTAATCATGTAAGGAGCACAACTCATCCCATTTGGAAGTAGCTGGATTTTTTAAATATAGAAAATATTAACAGTGAAGTGGCATGTAGGTACCCTTCTCCATTGATAGAAACCATAGCTGAAGTGCCAATTCCAGCTGATTTTCCAGCCTGCTGGGGGGGTTTGGCCTGCCTGCTAGCACCATTCTAGCGTTATCTATATGAGATGTCTTTGCCATTGAAGTCCCTCTCAGAACTTGTTACACTGCTGTTTGCCTCCTCACCGAGTGAGTAATTTACAAACAGCTCCTCTCTGAGGAGCCCTGCCAGAGGTAACATCTAGAACAGGCTGTTGTAGGCTTTATATAAAAGCTGTCACTGAAAGACAAAGATTTGGTGTCCAGGATGCCGGCTTTAGGATTTGGCTCTAGTTCCAGGGCTCCTCTGCTGAAAAATTCTGTCTTACTCCAAATGCCAGTAACTCTTTTAAATGTGTCAGCTCCTGTGTGAACCTAAAGAGGAACCTGAAGGTAGGAACAAACAGGTAGAAATAATTTTTAAAGCTCTAACCTGCCTTTGTCCTTCCTTTCCTTTGCAATGTTTTGAAGGATGCACGCCAGAAGTTCCGCTCTGTGCTGGTCGAGGCCACAGTAAAACTGGACGAGCTGGTAAAGAAGATTGGAAAAGCTGTAGAAGACTCTAAACCTTACTGGGAAGCTCGGAGGGTGGCCAGGCAGGTAAGAACTTTCTGCCTTACGAGCTCATGGTGGTAGGTGGAGGCCACACACCGATGGTGTTGCTTTCCTGCTATTAATAACATCCTAAGGGGATGCACTTGGCTGACACTGGTCTTCAGTTGCATGTCAGCCATGGGAATTGATGGCAAAATGGATTTCTTCACAGCCACAGCTGCACGTGCTCTTCAAACCCAGAACAGCTACAGCAGGCACAATAAAAAAAGACTACTTTTATTCTCTCATAAATGGCCTTTCAGAGTCCTGCTCTTTCCTATCAAATAAGTAGTTGTACTTATTTGAAAAAACAGTGTAGACTTTGTGTATCTGTTTTTTCTTCTTAAAGCAAAATGCTCAGCAGCTAAATGGTTGCAGCTGGAAACTGCAGGGAAAAAGGCTGGAGTGGGGCAGGCTTGGGGAAACCCACAGGGTTTGGTGCTGATTGGGTTGTGATGAAGTAGGAATGTGCTTAATGTGGCTCTAAAGTGTTTTGGTTTGGGGACAAACTGAGCTCAACTCTCTCTGTCATCAGGGCCTCACTTCCCGTTCCCCAGCTACTACTTGATTATTGATAGGTCAGTGTAGCTCAGGGAGGGATGAGCTGTGGAAGGAAGAGATGGATGAAGAGAAAGCCAGAAAGCTTGTGACATGTCAGGCAGCATCTCATTTTAGAGAAAAAGCTGCCGAGCGTTGAGCATGTGGTGGATTAGGCAGTGCTTCTGCTGGGTGTTTGTGGTGGGGCTTGCTGTGTGTGAGGCTTTTTGTTTCTTCCCCAAGGGAAGCGTGTTCCTGGTTGGCATTTCTATTTTCTCTTGAGGCAGGAAGAGTTAGGAAGAACTACCTAAAGCTGCTACTTCTGTGCTTGGCTGGAAGGATGTGTGGGGTGGCATCTGTGGCTGGGTAGCTGGGATGTGATTGTGTTCAAGGGGAGAGTGAGAGATGGGGTGGCATGTGTGAAATATATGAAAACTGCAGAAGGATTTTTTTCATAAAAGTAGGTAGAGGGATGAGAAAAGTAGAGTAGGTGTGTGCCAGGCAGCAGAGAGTAAACTCTCAGGGTAAGAGAAGGGGAGGGAAGAGAATGCATCCTCAGAACAGCACACAGGAAAAGGAGGAATGAACAAGCTTCATTCCCTTGAAAGCTGATAAAGGAGGAACTGGATTATGGGATGTGGCTTACAAGATAACATGTGACTGTGTTGATGCTTTAAATTGCATAGCATTGTTTTGGAGGCATTGTCTCAGGTGATGAGGATGGAGGTGTAGGAGCTGTTAGGCTTAATCCTGCAGACTAGAAGCAGTGTAGCAAAGAGGTAAACTCTACCCTGCTTGCTGTGCTTTGAAGTATCTACCTCTGTAGGTACTGCTCTGAAACCCTGCTCATGAGGACTGTGTTGTGTGCTAGAGATAAACCAGTGGTGAGCTACAGAAGTTAGTAATTGTGTAAACTAGTGTGTGCAATTTGGAAAAACAATCCCTGCAACCCTGCCTTGAGCATGATCTTATACTTCTATTACTATAAATAGCTGGGTAAAGCACAGCATGGATAGGACTTCAAGAGTTACACTTGGAACTACACAGTTTGCAGTACAAAAAAAAATAAATCAAAAGACCAATTGACTTTGAGGTTTGTAACATCACAGAGTAGTGAACTTTGCCCTTTGTCCTCAAGCTGCCAGCAGATTATGTTCTGTAAATGGAATTTTGTATTGTTATGTCTCTGCTACCCCTGAAATCCATTCAGTCATTCTGATTCAAAGGTACTTTGCAAGATCACTAAGAAACCCAAGGTCCTGAAGGTCCTTAAATTAGTGGAATCACTGCTCCAGTAGTAGGCTTGTTAGAGGGAACCGTATTTTTCTCCCAATCCATTCTGTCATTAGCTAGGTTTAAATGCTGTTTATCCCAGATCTGTTTATTTGCTGCACATTCGATTCTTTTAATTCCTTGATACCATTTTATTTTAAAGCAGGACTTGCCCTTCTAACCACTCATTTTGCATTTTTTTCATTTTGTGTAATGAATCTAGTCATGGAACAAAGCTCCTGCTTTGATTCTGCTGTGCAGCCAGAGAGAGAACATGGTCTCTGGTTTCCCTTTTGCCCTTTGCCTAATAACATCTTAAAATGGAAAATGTGAGGGCCAAGAGGAATGCAAGCATTGAATGATGGTGAATCTATCTGGAAGCTGAGAGATTGGAAAGATTGGTGCCAATCATCAGTAAAGCATCTGCCTAAAGAATTTTTTCTAGTTTTAATTTAATCTGGACATGTTCCACTTAACTGGGAGCAAATCCACTATCATAAAGCATGGAGAAGAGGTGGATAGGTAGGGAAATAATGAAACTGGAGGAATGTATTGGTGTATTAACATGGTTAGGTGCCAGTTTGCATCTCTCTTTTTACTTTGATTTGCAAAGCTGTAGAAAAATCATGAGAAGAGCTTGTTATTTTTGTTTCATTTAAATTAATAATAACATCTAGCCTGTGAAGAATTGTCTTCCTCCTCATGTCTTTACAGCTATTTTAGAGCCATTAGGCTGCCTCCAAAAATACAGGCAACAAGGTTTTTGGGGGCTGAAACAGCTTTAATTAAACAATAGGGGGAAAATGAGTGACTCTCCTGGTAAAGAGAAAGGGAAGTGTAAATTCCTGTTTCTTGTTCTCACTAAAGGGAAGTAAAAATATGACCTATAAATTTTTAGCCTTTTGGAAATACAGAATTGCATAATTAATGCTCTTAGTTTGGCAAAAATGCAGGAGTTGTCCAGAGTTACTAGCGTTTAAGGTGTCAGCTGCAGAGTAAGTTTCCTGATGCAAGCTGTATTAAATCACATTGAGGAGCTTGCTTTCACTTGGCACCAGCACAAGTCTCTTTTGGAAATAAGTGTTTCATCTATTAAGATAAAATCCATTAAGAAGGTATGAGGGCAGTGATGTGGGGTCATGAAAAACCAGGTCACCAACTGAAGTATGACACTGGAGAAGCTTTAGGATCTTGAGCCCTTTTGTCTACTCACCCTTATCCCCATCTTGTGCAATCCTGTGTTGGCAGAAGATAGGGAATTCAAAACAAATTAACTCTCCTATGCAAAAGTCCTGTAGGATCTTGTTTGTGGAGTGTTTGCCAAGAGAGCCACGGCTTGGCCTATCTCAGGGTGAAACTTTGCTTTACCAGAACACTGGCCCCTTGGTGTTACAATCTGAGTACTTTTCCCTCTGAAATGGTGGCACAGGGAGTCAGGATGCTGTCTGTTGGTACCAAAGCAGTCATATTTAGTTTTTGCTGAGACTCAAGGGACATCTAGCTAATATTCTTGCCTGAGGAGATTTCATGTAACTTCTGCCAAGACAGAACTGTTGTGATTCCTCATTTGGTACAGCAGTGGGCCTTTTGTGTTGATTGCAGACATGCCTTACTGTTTGGGAGCATTTTGATTCCAATTTGTTGTTTAATCAAATTTTGAAGTACTTGTGCTGCGAGAACATTTTTTGTTTGGCATATTGTCTTTTCATGTTGTTCTTTAACTTTGGCAGTAATGCCCATGTTCAGTGGAAGAACTTTGGCACACAGGGGATTGTGCATTTACACAAGCAGTGCTGCCCACATTGCAGCAATGTGAAATTCCTGTAATCCAGGAGGTTGCCCAAGTTCTAAATGTTCAGAAAATCAAACTTCCCACGTCTGTTTGGTTTGGGTAGTGGTTTCTTCTTTTTTCCTTTTATTATTTTTTCCCACTAGTAGCTGCTTCCCTAGTTGACTAGTCAAAGAATTAGACTTCTCTTGCCCAAAGCTAATGGGGAAGAAGGGTGAAGTTGCCAGGAGACATTAATAATGTAAACAGAAGTCCTGAGCCTCTGACTCTTAGAAACTTCCTTAGCTCAGGAAACAAAAGCTTTTTAAATTCATGTAACTTGGAGGTTCAAAACTGCTGAACATCCTTAAAGATTCATTAGGAACTGGAAACTGTGGTCTTGCCAGTGTCAATTCCTGAAGTACCCAAGGAGTGTCTTAAGCCACTGTTGACTTAATATTTTTCAGGGCTGGGGCTGGAAAGTGCCTATGCAATTGTGTTCACAGTAGTGTCTGGGCAAGTGACAGAGCTGGGAAGTGTGTTACCTCCCTGGTGACAGCATGCTCTGGGACAGGATGCTGTGCAAAGGCAAGTGTGGTCTAATGCATAAATCACTGGGCTGGCAGGAGCTGATTTTGTGCTGCTGCATGGCACAGATGAATGACTTCATCTCTCTCAGTTCCCTTGTAAAATGAAGCTGTCAAGCTGCTGTGAAGCTGAGTTCATTAAGGGAAGTAAAAGCACTTTGGGGTCACTGGGTGAGAGGTGCCATTAAAACACTGCTATCCATACATCATCACTTGTGAACTCATAGACAGATTGAACAGGAGATGTGCCTTTCTGCTTTGCTTCTGCTGGAAAAATAATCTCGTAAAAGTGTGTTCCCACCCCCACAAATAAAACAATCCATGCATTTTTGGTGACCCTAACGTGACTAAAAGCCCAGGGAGTATTGCTTTAAGTTGAGTTTCAGGTTTTTTGGGGTTTGTTTCTGGTTCTTTTTTGTTGATTGGTTTTTGTTTGGTGTTGGGCTGGTTTGGTTTTGTGGCAGGGTGAGGGGTTACATTTATTGGCTCATATTGGGAGTAGATGAGGATGCTTTGCTCAGCTTTAGTACTGAGCCTATTTGGGAGAGACATGGTTTTGCTTTGTGATAGTCTCTTCACTCCTCTGCCCCTCCCGTCTCATTTAGCTTTTACAAAAAAGCGTCAGAAAACTTGCTTCAGGCAAAAATAGATGGAAGATCTATGCTAGGTCCTACTTGTCTGTACCTCTCCCTAAAGGACCCTGTACCATGTGTTCATACAGCAATATGTTGGAGGATATGCATGATCTGCTTCCTCTTGGGTCAGTCTTCCTAGGTTTTACAACTAATTCTTTTTTTCATGTTGTTGGCGTACTTAGGCAGCACTCTTTTATCTGAAGAGGCTTGGAAAAGCTGCTGGAATGAGTATTTATAGTGATTCTTCTCCACTGATGTCCAGGCATACCAAAGAGGAAGTGCAATTGATAGACAAGTAGGGGCAGCTGTCCCATGCTGTTCACTGCAACTTTTTATGTTGTAGAACTCCTTTCTCTCACCTCAGTAATAATCTCTTACTCATGTAATATTTTATAACTGGATTGCCACATCTGTGTGAAGAAATCAGCTGAGAGAGTAAAGAATTACTAGAGGTGAGCTTTCAGATATTCAGATCCTGCACCTCCGTTCTGCTTGCCTTCACAAAACTTAGGGGAGCCCAGTTTCCACTGGGAAATTATTTCTTCTCTCAAATGTGAGTTTTGATGTGATTCGATGAATTTTTCATTCAAAGTGAATCAGGATGAAAAGTATCTGCTGTAATCTTGCAGAACAGGAATGGAGGAGGAACTGAGCTGCTTGGTGGTGAGGGTGGGAGGGGTGTAAGCAGTTAAGAGCACACCTACCTAGCTGGAGGAGTCTTCCTCAGCAGATGAGACTGATGCCCTGCTCTGTAGAGATCAAGCCAGTAAATGAACAGGACTTTCTGAAGTGGCCATTGCCTCTCAGCTATGAAGTGTACAGCTTGAGATGTCTGAAAGTAGCATGGCAAGTATGGAAAGTTACAGATGGTAACTTCCTTAGCTCAGGAAACAAAAGCTTTTTAAATTCATGTAACTTGGAGGTTCAAAACTGCTGAACATCCTTAAAGATTAATTAGGAACTGGAAACTGTGGTCTTGCCAGTGTCGATTCCTGAAGTCCCCAAGTTTTTTATCCAAATTCACTCAGTGAGTGGGAGCTAATGGGATCACAGCACCAGCTGGCTCTGCTGGGAAAAGGAGGGCAGCATTGAACATGGATGACAGCTCCTGGGTCCAGTTCCAACAGTGGTAGATATCCAGGTCTTTCCCTCTGGTTCCTAGACACTAAATGTGTTACACTTTGGTATATTGACTTCCCATGTCATAAGAAAACTCCTTCTCCATCCTACTTTCATCAGCTGAAATCCTGATGCTCATGTTTAGGCCAACAAGGAGTTAAGACTGATTTGTCTAATCTGGTAAGCTTATCTTGGCCAAAAAAAAAAAAAAAAAAAGGGTGGAGGAAGAAGGAACTTGAGAAGCAAAAATTAAATGTCAGCAGAGCTGTGACAGACTTGCATTCCTATTTGGAGATGTGCCATGGAGCTAGTAAAAAGCAAAATTATTGGCACAGTTACAGAGGAACAACCAGCTGACCTTTCCTGGCTGAAGGAGTGTTTCTGGTTAACTGTTCATAAACCAAATAACTATCATGTGGATTCACATTTTGAAAGGAAGGAATATGGAAACTTGAAAATAAACTTTGACAAACCTTCTGCAAATTCACCCAATTTTTCCTGTTTAAGGAAAAAACCAAACACCCAGAGCACTTGACTGCTTTCTGTGGCTATAGTTCAGTGCTGTTATGGTTGTCATGTAATCATACAGTCATGAAATGGTTTGGGTTAGAAGGGATCTTAAATATCAACAAGTTCCAGCACACCTGCCATGGGCATAGGTGCCACCCACTAGGCCAGGTTGTTCAAGGCCAAAGCCATCCTGTCCTTGAACACTTCCAGGGATGGGGCGTCCACTGCTGCTCTGGGCAACTTGTTACAGTACCTCAGTACTCTCTGACACTCTTCCTAACACGTAATCTAAATCTCTCCCTTTTGGTTTAAAACCATTCCCCTTGTCTGATCACTAGGACTTTTTTTGCCTTTTGTATTATTTGTATTTTGGATGGATGTTGCTGCTCTGGGCTTTCACAATAATCAGTCTAAGCTGGCAGTACAGGCTGTGTTGTTTGTGCCCTGCCTGTGCTGGCTGTTTGCCCTTTCAACTGAGGATGCTGTCTTGCAGCTGCCCTGATGGGTCTTGGGAAGCCTCTTGGCAGTGGGAGATGGGAGGGAATGATGTCTGGATTAGGGAGGTGGGGTGAATGGTGTGAGAAGCAACTCTCTCCAGGTGTGTAAACCAACCATATGCAAATGGCTGTGATTTTTAGATTACTTGGATTGATGAGGTGGTGAGGCAGAGGAGCAGCTCCCTTCCTGACCTGGGACTTTCCTTGGTGGTTGAGAAACCTCTCTGTGGGATGGAGGCTGATGTGATGGCCTTGATTAGTGCTGTGGCAGGCCAGGCACGGGAGGGAGGCAGGCAGGCAGCACAAGCTTTGCCTGGGAAGAGATGGCTGGTGTGCTCTGAAGGGAAAAGGACATGGAAGTTGCTGTGTGAGGAATTGGGAAGCTCAGTGCTGTGAAGAAATGGCGAGGGAATGAAAGGTAGGTGAGCTGTGCAAGGAGTGCCTGAAAGGATGAAGCATTGAGGCTGTGCATTTGTACCTGTTTGCCTATGAAGTTTTGTGTGTCCTTTTTTCCTTTTTGCTCCCTATGGGCCTGCTCTAGGTCTGAACCCCTTCTTCCCACCAGTGTTTTTAGTTTTTTTATTACAAAACACATCATTAAATCTTGGGGAAACCATGTCGATGTGACGTCAGTCCTCTGGTGAAATGTGGAGTTCCCACTGCTGTGATCCCAAAGGCCACTCTCAGTACATTAATCTCTCTTCCTGCATGATGCATGGCTGAAGAGGGCATTAGCCAAGCAAGGGAATCTGTAACTTTATTATTGTGGGTGAAGAGTCACTTCCTGGGCTTTCACCAGGGAATCCACTGAATTTAGTAAGCCTTTTCTAAAGCGGGATGTACTTTGGGTTCAGTCGAGCAAATGTTTTGCCATGCTCAAAGTTTGATGGAGTGTCTCTCATGCTCTCCTGTCATGTTTGCACAGTTGCATCTGAAACCCTGTGAGCAGCATGTGGGAGTCACTACCCTGCCATCAGAGCTCAGTGTCCCACTGCTGCTGCACAGAGCTTGTGCTTGGTGTGCCCTCTTTGTTCCACCTGAATGCTTAGAACTTGAAAACTGTATTTTAAGTGTTGAGTCACGGTTCTGTTGCATTTTCCTTCAGGCCAAAGTAGCAACAAAGCCTAGGAGGCAGGGAACTCGGGGTCACTTACCTGGGTCAACAAGCTAGGTTTTGCCTGGCTGATTTATTAACATTATCTATTTACTTAAAGCCTTACTCAATGTGACTTTTGTGTTCTGGGTCTGTCACCTGGTTGAGCAGTGTGATATTAGAGTGTGTCAAACTGATTGTCCTTAAACTGCCAAGAAGATGACAGATGTTGCCTGGTCAGTTTGGGGAAATTATCCAAAGATCAGATCTGTGAAGGAAAGCTCCTTAATGTGTTTGTCTTCCCATCAACCTTACTAATGCAGGACAGTAGGTCAGTGTGGCTGGCAGGTTTTTACCCTCTTCATCTGTCCCATGTTTGGGAACGCTGACAACTGCTACTGCTCAGATGAATGGAAAAAAAATCCTTATGTGATTCAGATTTAGTGCTCTGTTGCTTATATTTCCTGCAGAGGAGGTGGCATCTGTAACAATATCATCTGCAAGTACAATGTTCTTGGCACATTTGGACAGTGGGAACTAATTTTAACCACTTGCTTGTTGAAATACCTGTGCCAATAAGTTTTGTGTGTATGCATATCCCCCTCCAAAAATTAGATCACCTGTATCTCTCTGAGCCTCTGTGCCTCAGTGAATGGGTCTAGTTATTCTGGGTTGCTCTTCATACACCCTACATTTCTGGTTTGTGTGGGCACTGTTTTGTTGAGAGGTGGTTGCATAAGCTATTGGTACAAAAACTGTAATTGGTTTTCTTATGGTTATTCACCGATGTGCCTTGGAGGGCTCCATCATGTAAATTTCTTGAGTGTGCACTGTAAATTAGAGGTTCTTCCCTCTTCTGCTTTTCTTCGCAAAAGTAGAAAAAAAATACTCTTTAAACTGTTTTTAAGAATTTATCTAGGAGAGAGAAAAAAAATTACTCTCTCCTTTGATGTCTGTTTCTCCCACTTTCTCCAACCCTACAAAGCCTCCATCAGTTCTCAGCCATAGTGGATGGCAGTAGGTCAAAGCCACATAGCCGTTCAACCTCCTCTCCATTAATTGTTGGGAATCAAATTTCCTACCTTCAAGATTTTTTTTTTTCTGTTGTGAAATACTTAAAGTATTGTGCAAGTAGGTCTGAAGTAATGGAATATTGGGTTAAGTTGGTGTGGAAATACCCTCAGTTCTTTGGAGTAACAAGGAGATGGCTGGTGCAGAAAAATTTGAGGTTAGAGTGATATCCTATGCACCTGTTTTGTGTGATACTTGCTCAGGAATGACTGCTGAAAGCAACTCAAGTCTTGCAACTTCGGAGAACTTTTTCAGCCAACCAAGTCTTTATTGTGTACAGTAATCTAAATAGGTGGGAGCTTATTTTGGAGTGATAAATGCTAACGTCTGCTGCCAAAACAGATGTGATGTGGATGTTGGTTACTGCCTTCTGGGTGTGTTT
Organism: Phylloscopus trochilus trochilus; assembly: GCA_016584745.2. Lineage (NCBI taxonomy): Eukaryota > Metazoa > Chordata > Aves > Passeriformes > Phylloscopidae > Phylloscopus > Phylloscopus trochilus. The sequence continues at coordinate 42,784,806 of WQNJ02000546.1, forward strand.
CGTTATGACTTCTAGTAAAACAGTATGAATTTTGGAGCTTTTGTCTGCTCTTGCCAAAAAAGATTATCTGAACAGTCTAATTTCTGTATTAGGAAATTAGCATGTGGGAATGGCTCTGCATTGACTTAGTTTCTGTAAGAAATACATCTCAATTGCAGCAAACAAAAAGTTGTACTATTAAACAAGAAATTTTGCTGCCAGGATGTGGAAGAAGTGTCTACATCTTTTAGCTGTGTCTGTTTTGTTGTTTAATTTGTCTTGGTAGGTTCCTTTAATTTGGTGAAATGTGCTAAGGGAGAATTTTATTGCTGTGAGGTAGAATTGACATATTCCCTATTCCTGCTGCTAGCTAGACTTTTTACTTCCAGGAATGGACTTAGTCCTTCATTAGTCCAGGACACCACCTGCAACTTTCTTAAGGGAAGCAAGCCTGTTACTCACCCGTGCTATGGAGTTGTGTAATTCGACGAGGAAAAATGTTGAAGGGTCAGAAGTTATCTTCAACATGTCCCTTAGGAGAATGACTGTCTCAAGAGTATCTGTGACTATGCAGAGGTAGACAAGGTTAGCTTAGAACGTTCTTCCAGAGCATATTCCTGATATTAAGGACAGGCAGTTGCTGGTGGGTGTGAGGCTTTCTGGGAACTGGGAGAACATGTCTGGAACAGCCCATCAGCCAGGTGAAACTCCTACCCACATGCCCTGTCTTTGCTTATGCCAATATGTATGCACAAGATGTGCTTTCAGAACCAGGCTGCCAATCCCCTGCCAACACTCTGGAAACTTCTTCTTAAAAACATTTGCTGCTTTGGTGGCAATTACATGAGACAACGACCCAGTGTTTCTCCTGAACATACCTGTTGCATCTGTATGTGCTGAATGTTGATTATCTTGGATAATTAGCAAAAGCCACTAAAACAGGTGGTGTACCTCTTGCAGGGTGTATTTGTGGGAGTTGTTCCTTGCTTCTATATTTAATTCCAGCAAAGCAGGCTGCTGCCAGGTGCAGATGAGCATGTAGAGCCTCTGTAAACCTAGAAACCAGCTGTAAGCTCTAGACTCGCTGACTCACTGCCTAAGCTCTCGGAATGCAGGTGCACAGAGCAGGGAGGATTATCTTGGTGTTTTTCTCTCTTACTAAGATCTTTTACTTTGGATCAAAACCTGGACATATTCTATTGTCCCCTCTTCCAGAAAGCAACAGTTTAATAATTTTGGCCACAAACGATTGCACAACTAACAAGCAGATGGCAGTGAATGCCCAAGAAGGCTGGATGGTATTGGACTGAGCCATTTGTCATGTTCTGGTGCCATGGACTGCTTAATTAATATGAGCAACTCCAAGTGCGCCAGCATCTCTCAACAACCACATACAAAACAAAGGAGGGGCAAAAGGCTTGGGGTAGTGTCTCCCATTCAATCTCTGCACCCAAGTGAGCATCGCCTCCCTATTTCTGTAAGGCAAGGAGCCACATCAGTTAAAACCAGCGGGGAGACCAGCAGGTTTCAGATGACTGGCTGCACAGTGGCAGTGATCAGCTCAGAGGGGATATCCTTGCCCTCCTTTCACAGAATCCTGGTTACAACCTAGATGGGAGCTGCCAGAGAACAGGGAAGGGCTGGCGGCTGATTGTTCAGTCCAGTCCAAGACTGGTCTTAACAGTGTTTAAGGGAACTGTGTGTTCAGATATTTTCTTTTTCATTTCCTTCCACAGCTCCCAGAGAAGGGAGGTGGGATTCTGCCTTTGAGGAGTCCTGCTGTCTGCATGCTGGTAAAAGAAGCAGCTAATGAATGAGCTCTTGGTTGTGTCCTGAACCTTCTGGGTCTTCGAATGCACTCGTGATCCTGTTTTAAAGGAGTTACACATACCACCTAACTTTAGCACGGAGCTGGATGTCTCTTGAAACATGCTTTGTATGTCTGCTCTTATTTCCTGTGCCTTTTTATAGACTACAGGAATGTAACAGAGAACCAGGAGTCAGGTCAGTTCTATAGCAGTTTGGCTGTTAGAAGAGAAGGGGTGGATGCATGTAGGGGACCAAAAAGCCCAGCACAAGAGTAAGACACCTAATCAAAAGCTGAGACTAAGGCACCATATGGCTATAGTGTTCCAAAGGCCTTTCGTCATTTATGTAGCTGGAGGAAATGGTTTGTGTTCTACAAAACTCTGGCAAGTCTCGTTTTCACCATTTCCTCCCCTTTGCCTTCTCCATCCAGTTAAAAATCTTTCAATCTGCTTTTGGAAAAAAGAAATTCCAGCCCGTGTTCAGCTGTATTGCTTTAAGAACACAACTGCTTAAAGAACACAACATTTCAGACTCTTGAGAGACTGTATTTTTTGATGCAGTCAGTCGTAGATTATGTAGCCCAGGCCTCGTAGATCTGCCAAAATGAGGTCACTCCCAAGGCCTTGGATTTTGGAAGTTGTTTATAAAAGTATAGCTAGAAGAGGTTTCTGGGGTGTTTTTACTACTTTTCTATTCTGATTTGGATCAGAGTTTTTAGGCTGTAAGGAGAGAGAAAAGGAAGGTTGTAAGAGGGAAAATCCTTAAGGAAGCAAGGTCCTTAAGAAAAACAAACGAATCCCTTAACTCCTCAGTCGTACCACTAGTCTGTTTATTCAGGAAAATAAATATATCTGAGTATCCAGGAGAGCACTGAGCATCACTGCAAAATTTTTGCAAAAATGTTCTTCACATTTTGAGAAACCAAGAAAAATATGATGGTATTTGATAGAAATACTGGTTGTACAGGACCTTTGGAGGTCATCAGATCCCAACTTTCTGCTCAAAGCAGAACTGTCACATTGCTGGATTGCATCAGCCATGGCTTTCCTGCCAGAGATGGGGATTTGAAACCTCTCTGTGTAACTTTTCTGTAGGATTGGCCAGCCATGAGCCTCTTAGTTTAGCCTTTGACATGGTCTGCATTACTCCCAATGAGACTGCACCTTCTCAGCTTTCTCAGCCTGACACCTGTTGTAATGTGCAGGTCCTTTTTGACCAGGCTGACTGAGGGATTATTCCACCCCAAGTGCAGGACTCCACAGGTCTCCTTGTTGTAAAGTGTCTCTTGGCCCTGTCAAGTTTCACAAGGTCCATCTAGACCGAGGTACTGCCTTTTCAACCACCTCCTCTGACTTGGTGTCATTCTCAGATTTGCCATGGATGGAGCTGTGCCAGTGCCAAGGTTATTACTTGTTCGGATGCTGAGCATTATGAGCCCTTGTGCTGACATCTGGGCTGCTGCTCTTGTTCCTGCCTGCCAGCTAAATTAAAACAGGTTGAGGAAAACTGAAGCCGAAATAGCAGCACTCAGTGGCTGGTTGCTGTGAGTGGTGCTGTGAGTACTCAAATGCCTTCACCTTGTAGGCTTCTGAATCACTGAATCTGCTGCAGTGGGGGGTGAGATGGGCTTACTGTGGTCAGTGAGTGGTGATCCTGCTGTCCTCATCCCTGCCAGAAGCTTGTGCAGAATGCCCTGGTGCAGCCACTGCCATCAGGGGGATCCCTGAAGACAGGCAGTGCTGCAGCAGCCCTGGTGGGCGATTGCTGGAGTAAAGTTCCCTTTTCAAAACATGTTCCCTGTTGTACTTCAAACAGCAAATTAATGTGGGGTGTTGATAGAAGAAGGAAAGGGGGGCAGAAGGAAAACATCTGAAACTTGATTCCTTCTGAAGAGTGGAACTGGAACACAGTTTATCATTATCTACTTGCTAGTAAGCCAGTACATGTTTGCTGGTAGCAATTAAACTATTGTTTTAAAGATTAGTGAGTGGGAGAAACATTGGTTTCACAGTAACAAAAGTGCTTTCTAGAGCAAAGGCCTTGGACCAGCACGTGGTGTGCTGGTGCCTTGTTCTGAGCAGCAGCTTTGTGTTCCCTTCACGTTCCAGCTTATGGTGATCTCATAAACAGAGATTGTTCAGGTCTTTCATTGGCAATAACTCAGAGATGCTGAAATAAAGTGGATGTCAAGGCCTTGGCAGTGCAGGATGAGGCAGATTCACCTGGATAAGTGAGGGGCCAATTTTGAAAATATCTGATCTTTGCTAACTGTTTCTAATGGGAAAATTTCTAGTTGTGTTGTGATGCCCTTCTCATGAAATATCAATACTTGAGGTCTGGTCCTCTGGTGAAACTGGCCATGGGGAGAAACTCTACATAGGCTTGTCTCCACAAAATAAACCCTCTGCATCTATTTAGGGCAGCCTGGCTGGGCTGTTAGCTGTGTGCAGGTGTGTTCACGTGCCAGAGGCTGAGCAGTGCCTACCAGGGTACATTAGATGTTGGCTGACCTCAGAGGAATGTTACAGCTGTGTTGTACCATGTTTCAGTGATACTGTGCAGAAATAAAAACAAAAATAAGAGATGAGATGAAATATGTCATAGTTCAAGATATATATATGGGAAGGTGGGGAAAAATCCTCTATTAGCACTGGGCAAGGGCTCTGATTACAAAGAGGGCTTGGGTCAACAGAAGCTATGTGGACTAACTAGAAAATTGTATTTAATAATAAAAGAGTGCACAGTTTTCTGCTCTGAAAGTGTACAAGCAGATGTCTGTATGCTGCTGCTGGTTTGAGGAGGATTACATTTAAAACGTGCCTGGTTTTGTTTTCTTCTGTTAGCTTGCCATGGCCTAGCACTTTTTTTATTTCTAGCTGACAGCATAATCTGGCTGTTATGCATGGTTCCCTTCTGTGCAAGGCCCTGTGTAAGCTAAGACTGCCCATGAGGGTGAGCTTTTATCCCCCAAAAGGGATTTGTTAGGACTGAGCATCTTTCAGGAATATCTCAATAGCTTGCAGTTATGGACCCTGTCAGTACCCCTTTAATTTTACATAATTTGTTTTCTAAGCTGACATGCTTTATACCACAGTGCACGATTTGCTTCTGTGAGTGGTGCTACTGCATTTCACTTGTGAGTGGTTGGGAGCTGCCTGGGAAGTTCAGGGCTGTGCCTGTCAGAGCCAGGGAGATCAGGGAGGCAGAGGAACTGGTGAGAGGAGGTCACACGTGGAGACCAGCACAGGGTGGACAGCGGTGTAAAGAGAGCTCTTGGCCGTGAGGAGGGGGCTGAGTGGGCAGAGCAGGACTTCTGCATGTGCTGCTGGTTGTAGGGAAGGGATTTACTATTAGGGGAGATGTGCTTGGAGCTGGTTGCCTGTAGAAGACTGAGTTGCAGAGGAAGGACAGAGTGGCAGGAGGAGGTGATGCTCTGTGTGGGCGGCATGTGACAGATGTGCTGTGACAGTGGGATCCTCCTTAGTGTCAATCTCTGTGGCTGCCTAATCGTGTTTCTTAAGGACTCCCATTTTATATTTTACACTGATAAAGGAGAGGTCTGCAGTGGTAAAGACATTCAATTGAGTTTCCTGGCAGAAAGCACTAATCATGAGCCACAATGAGCAGTGTCACTGTGGCAGTGGGAGCTGGGGCACAGGTCCCCCAGTTCCCAAGGTGTCAGGACTTGCTCATTTTCAAAAAGAGGTTTCTCTGGATGAGCCAGTCCAGTTCTGAGTGTAATGAAAGAGAGCCTCACTTCTGTATTGAGGAGACTCCATCAAGCACTGGTGATATGGATAACAGGCAGAAAGCTGACATCCTATTTGCCTCCAATCTCCCTCAGCAATTTTTGTCCTCATCCCAAGTACATTTTCTCTCATTCTACCCCAAGGCTAAACCTCTCTCAACTCAAACACAAGTTTGTGATGAAAGACAACCCAGTTTTCAGCCATTCATTTGAATTTTGGATTTTAGTCTTGAGAGAAACAGCCACTGTCTAAAGCAGTACAGTATATGTGCAATATAAGAAGGCTGGATGGCGACGCGAGCTCCTGCTGGTTTCTCTGTGGTTTTAAAAGCACATGAAGAACATGGCTACTCTCTTTTCCATCAAATGGAGTGAGCTGCAGGCTTAGGACTGAGAGCAGCCTGTTGGTGATGGTGCAGAACAACTCGTACATGCTGGAGGGAGTTTTAAATGAAGGCTAATTATTGGGTAACTACTAGAATACAAAAGAAAGTGTTTGAGTATCCTTTTTCACGTTGGCAAAGCCACAAACCTATTGATGTTTTTCTAATGACAAACATATCATTCTTTACACTAGCATTTCTTTTTTTCTTTCTCAGACTTTCAGTAAGGTGCTTAAAGACAAGACTGTAGACTGACTTCAGATAACTGTTGAAGCTACATTGCTATTTGGACTAACTATGTTGCTCAAAAACAAAACAGTGTTTCCAAATTGCCACTGCACAGCCCTATTGAACAAATGCAGCTGGGAGGGAGTGTTTAAGTATGGTTTTGTTTCAGTTTTCCATTTACCCATGCATTCAGAGGGCATGAAGCTGAATGGGTTATGGGCCTAGAGCTGTGGGCCTTCTGTTAACAGCTCCAGCTGTCAATGTCCTACAGGTCCAGGTGCAAGCAGAAATCTAACTGAACTGTAAATTTGACTTCTGTTTTTTTAGTCATAAAGACAATTTTCCTGTTTTAGAGTCAATTGTCCATTAAGGCCTTCATTGGAAGAGCTACTAGTACTGCAAGCTGCCACTAAATGTTGTTTTCCATGGGGATTAAGTATCTCAGCTCCTAATGCTCTGCAGGCTTTTTGCTGGTTTAGATGTCTTGATTCCTGACCCAAGTATCTGTGCCAACAGAAACTTTCAAGAGCTGATGCAGTTATGGTGAGAAAACTGAGCTTCTGTGCTTGCACTGCACCTGGGATCTGCTTGTACTGAGTTTCGAAAGCAGTTGCTTGCTGTGGAGGTTCTGGCTGTGCTGGGAGTGGGTCTCCAGTCTGTTTTTATGTGTTTGTAAGTAATTTCTGGCATGGGCAGGCCTGCTCATGCAACAGGGCAGCCAAGGAGCTGCAGCTGCCTTCACAGGCTTATTGCTGGAAGCTACTGGTACCTGGCTCCTTCTTGTAGAGTATTCCATAAAACTTGGTCTTGCTCTTCCTCCAAACATCCTCAGCATTGTTCTACAGTACTTGGTGCAGGTTCTTGCTGGAGTCTTGCATTTTGTTTCCTGTCTTAAAATGCCATCTCAAATTACTTTTATGGGATTCTTTGGGCCTTTATTTGTGTTTCATTCCTTTACTAGCATAGGTCAAACTTACTGGACGGAAGAAATTAGTAGATATTATGGGGACTAAAATTCAGGCTTTTTGCTGTATTCTTTGTTGGAAGCCTAGGTTGAGCCTTATTTAAAGATCCTCAGATGGCTTTCTTATTGTTGCTGGGTATCATGGTTTAGGTTAGTTAGTGGCTAAATAAAAATATTCTATAGTCAGGCTTATTCTGAATTTATAAAATGTATTAATACATTTGAAACAGGCAGGTGGTGACTGGGGTGATGAGGAGATGTAACATGTCGGGGTTTTTTCAGAGAGGAAAAGAGATTGTGTTGGCATTGAACTTTTATGAGGATGCTGTGCATCCACTAACCTGGGCCCAAAGATCTGCACTATTTTGGCATGTGCAATTCTCTATGGAAATTAACACTTTAGTGCCCTGGCTCTTCACAAAGGCTGTAGGCGGGGTGGTATGCTGTAAACTGCCTGAAAACAGTGAAGAGCACAGTTAGATGAAATTCTCTGTGGAAAACACCACCAGCCACTTCAGAAGGAAGTGCATCAGAGACCTTGGTTGGAAGGAAATTACTGCTCTGATTGTGATGACTTTGATTTCCCTTTCTAGCTAGTAACTGAAGGACCTCTGACACATTACTCCTATTTTTGCATGGTTACCTTGGGGTGAAGTACCTCCATGTGAGAGAGGAAAGGAAGTAAGAAGAGCTTGCTGCCATTTCAGGACATCGTGAGGGAAACTTAGTGCGCTTTATTTCCTTTTGAGACTTGTGTTTAAATTATGAGTCCATCTCCCCTGCCATGGGGCAGGGAGGGAGGGTTTTTTCCCATTACCTTTACAAATAACTGTGGTATTGTAAGTGTGGAGGTATTTGCAGCTGGTGTTGAGGGGGTATAACCAGCTCTTTGCTGAAGAAATGCACCATTGTTCCACTTATTTTGTATCAGGGATTTTTAACCACTTCCCAAATGACCACCATTTCTTCACCTCTTCCTTTATTCATAATACTTTTATCTTCCTCAGTGTGGTATTCCATATGTCAGAGTCCTTTCTTGTGTTTGATTCTCAGATTCCTTCTGTGTATATCATTATATGTAAAGTTTTACTCATTATTTTGTTTCGTCAGTCATGTCTGGTCAAAGACATTTTTCATAGGTATGGGCTGGGTAATTCCAGTTTGTTTTTGAAAAATCATTGAAGTGTAAATGAAAACTGTCTTCACAGTGCTGGCTGTTCAATTAATTGAATGTGAGGCTTACATTGGAAGGGTTGTATTTCTGAGCAAAGCAGCTCAAAAATACTCCCTTAAATAAAAAGTCTATGAAATATATAATGTAGAAGAATTCAGATAAAGATTTTTTAAAAATTCCCCTGGTTATTCTTGTGTCTGTGTGCTGGGGACTTACTGCACCAGTTGTGTTCCAGTGGTAGCAAAGTGAAAATCCCCCAAAGAATGAAGCAGTCACCATCTCAGAGAACTTGTTTATCCTTTATAGCAAGGTAGTAATTCCAGAACATTTCCTCAGTGTGATTAATGGTGTATCAGATAAAAATCCACTCTGACTAAACCCAGGGAGTGCCATTCTCAGTGTATTCTCGACATGCCACCAGTTTGCTATTTCATGAGCTTTTGGTTTGTTTATCAGTGATTAAACCTACATCATTAGGTATTATCTCTCAGCCAGGTGCTTATTTGTAGGCCATCAGCTGTGAGTTTTTTGATCACAAACACCATGAGACACTTCTTGGCAAATGACCTCTTTGGGTGGGAACTGCTGTCTTGGCAGGACTTACTCGAGTGAAAAATACGTAATTTCAAGTAAAAGTTGGGTAAACAGTGATGCTGGTGCAGCTCTTTTAAAAAGTCTTGGGATTAGTGTCATACATCTTCTGAATGTGACTGTGAGGGTTCCTTTGTCTCTGATCCCAGCCTTTTTTTTCCCTTTAGGCGCAGCTGGAGGCTCAGAGGGCCACTCAGGACTTTCAGCGGGCCACGGAGGTGCTGCGTGCCGCGAAGGAGACCATTTCGCTTGCTGAGCAGAGGCTGCTGGAAGATGACAAGCGTCAGTTCGACTCTGCCTGGCAAGAGATGCTCAACCACGCTACTCAGAGGGTAATACAAACTTGCCCCAGCATCTGCCTTTCCCATGCTTTGTGTTCTCCTGTGGTGTATGAGGCCCTGTTTCTGAAAGACCGAATTTTTCTTTCGATCCGGATACACGACATGTAGGAAATGAAGCTATGAAAATTATAAAGCCTGAAGTTAAATGATCTGGGCCTTGGCTGCTTCTGGGACAACTCTAGTTCTCTGTCTGGTGGTGCTATCTGTAGTGGAGTAGCTCTCTGCAGAAAATAATTTAAAAAAAGTTATTATTTTACAGGGGTAAACAATGTCTTAAGGCATATCTGCATTTGGAGTTGTGCCAGAATAATTGCGTGGGCATGCCTATTCCTGAAGACATGTGTTATGGGAGTGGTTACCCTGGACAGACAGGGACATGTTCCAGCTTTAGTATGACCTGTTCTTAGTATGGACTAAATTGAACAAGTCACTTTGCTTCAGAAATGTGTATTTTAATGTAGAATTTCTCAAAATTTTATGCTGCATTTTCAGCTTGCATGCTACTTTATCCTGAATTAACTTTGGAATTTAGACAAGGTCCTACCTGCTTTGTAAAGTCTTTTTAAAACTGCGGAAGAGATGCACTAACAAAGAAAAGCAGTATTCTTTCTGGCAGATGTCAGGGAGAATTTTCCTGTCATTTATCTTCTCTCTGTTAAAAAAAAAAAAAAAAGGCAGAAAGGTTTATTTTAACATAAAAGAATCAAAAATCGAAGTTAAAAACCTTTGTTCTGTCATTTTCTTAACATGCCAGTGAAGCTGAATTTGCTATTCCAAACATGCTATCGTGCCATACAATGCTCATATTGTCTTGCAGTCCTCAGTGCAACAGCTCTGTTCTGTTGCAGAAGCTTTTCAGTTATAAGAAAGCCTCTATTTCAGAGTGAATTTTAAAATCCAGCTGCCTGTTGAAGAAACAAGGAACAGAAAGGATGTTGGCTGTGTGTTGGGGAGGGATAGAAAACCTGGTATATATTAATGAGAAGAAGAACTCCAGGACCCTGTTTGTGTTATTGTCTGTTGTAAGTTGGTATTTGCAGATCTGATGACTTCTGTGTTTATGAGGGGAGCCCCATCTTTGCAGTGTGTCTGTGCCAGTTGTCATTTTCCCTAACTGTAATCCCTGCTCAATATGAACAAAATCCAGAAATAGATAATTCTTGATTCTCAGAATTGACAGATGAGAAAACCAGAAGCATTTAAGGAGCTGCTTAGAGCTTCTGACTGCTAAACTGCTGAGTTTTGGTGGACAGTGACATCAATCACATCTGCCATCTACCTCTCTCTAGCTGGCATAACAAAAACTTGTGTTGGGGTGTAGTGACAAAAGAAACAATGACAACTTGAGAGTACAAAAGAATTCTTCTTTTCCTTGGCTATTCCAAAAGTATCCTTGTGTCCTTCTACAACCCTTGATCGTTCCCTGACAGTCTGTGAAAGGTGTGCACCTGAGATGAGCAGACCCAGTGATTCAGAGCAGCAGATGGCTGCTGGCAGTGTTTGGTGGAGTCGTGCTGGTGGTGTTGACAGGTACCATCACTGATTGCAGGATGCCTGCTTGTTGTGGGGCTGATTCATGCCATAATGTCTCTGATTTGTTACAGCTGAACAGTAAAAGGGGAACTTAGGTGTATTTACTGCAGCTGGAAAATCTCCTAGGCACAGACTGGACTGTGCAGAGCAGCTGAGGGCTCTATGAATGGAAAACATGTTGTCCAACAATTCCCAGTGCTTAAAATAGTCTGGGTAAACTCAGTTCCCAGAAAGCACCCATCTGCACCTTTCCATGGTGCAGCAGGTTTTGAGAGAGTTCCATGGAAGGTTGTCTCGCGATTTTCCTTGGCTGTGGTGGAGGTCTTAAGGCTAAGGCCAGAGCCAAGAGGGGTGAAAATGCTGTTGGAAGTCCTGACTGAACACACCCAACATTAGTTTGTTTGGAGTGCTTGACTGAGTTTTATATCTTCTCTAAGAGTGGAGTGAAGACTTCACTTGGCTTCAGTGCATGCAATTAATGAAGTGCTCAGTGTTCAGTGAGGCTGAACTGGGATCTCAGGGAGCAGAAAACACTGACATTCCCTGTCAAGCTATGGATGAAAAGGGGTTAGAGGATATATCTAAAAGAAGATATCTTTTAGAACATAACTTCTCCTTGATTGCCACAGTGTTGCTGACAACTCAGATCATTAACTATTTATTACATTAGAAATCACTAATGGAAAAAACTGTTTCTTGGGATGAAGGTTGAGTATTAAGACTTGCACATATAAAATTGCTCTTGGAGAAAGCCTTTGCACTGGTTATTTGGATTTTCTAGCTTTTTTTGCATGCTTTTATAGATGACAGTTGTACTGAGCAGAGCATAATCTTGCACTGGGCCTTTTACAGCAAGGACTCAAGTGCAGAAAAGTACTTCTCAACTAAATGTTAGAAGTGGGCTACTAATTAATTTGTTTCTCTTCTGATAGAAGTTCCAGGCCAGAGTAAATGGCCTGGTTTTATTTGCTGTTCTTAGGCAGAGGGAGTGGGCTTTGCTGATCTAATCTGAAACTTAGAACCAAACCTGAGCCCTGTAGCAGCTTGGTAGCTGACAAACACTGTAAACAGAAAGCATAAAGAAAATGGGTAGGCAAGAGAACAATTGACAAACTGATTTCTTACACAGCTATGTGTGGAAATGCTGCCAGGTTACTTTTGCACTTGACCTAATGGATATAGACAAAGACTTGGGTTCCAGGGTACCAAACAGGAAATGCTGTTTCCAGACCCTCACTGGGAGGAAATAGAGATAAGGGTTGCATGTTGTAATTGCTTTTTGATGTCTTGATAGTCTGAAAAGCAATTAACACTATTTTTAATTTGACAACCTATTGGACTACTGTAAATAAGATCAGTAGCCACTGATCTAGAAAATCTAGAAAATCATACAATTCAACTGATGCAGAACGGGAGAGTTACTGGAATTCTGTTTTTCCTGGATGAGCTGGAAGCATAAAGTGTGGAAAGTCTTTCTATTCATGGAGCAGACCAAACCAGCATGAACATGTACATGGAGTATAGGCTGTCACTCAGAAATTTCTTTGCACCTTGCAGTTTGAGCTATGTTTCCAAAGGAGGCTTGGAGCATAAATAGGAGCTGGATTCCTGCCTTCCTGCCTGTTGTGAGGATGCAACTAATCCCTGCAAATGTCTGTGCTTGAGCTAAGTGTTCACAACAGAGAAGGCACTGGACTACCCTATTCCAGGTGCAATCCTGCAAGTCAGGCAGTTGCTTTTGCCCACTTTTACTCTTAACTTGATGTGTATTTCAGGATAAACTCCTGTGGTTTTTTTCTGAATGTCCATTTTTCCACAGATCTGAGAAGTGTAATGACAATTAGATTGGAATTTAGCTCATCAGTGTCATGTCTAGAACCTGACTGTGTATCACAATTACTTGCCAAAAGTTCCATTATGATGAAAGGCTCTCTGATCAATAAGTGGTGTCTGGAGAGCAATTAATGTGGCCAGAGGGGCAAGTTCATTTTAAGATAAATTCTCTGTTGATTATAATGTAAATGTAGACAGGCTTGATGAGCTCTTAAGCTGCCTGGGGAGGAAGAGTACTGTTCATTCTTAGCCACTGGCTTACCAGGATTTTGGTGACTGCAGTGTCTCTTTAAAATTTGGAGATGATGTTTTTGCTAGTGGGTACCAGCCTGTTCATACCTTGAATTGCAGTGCTGCAGTTTGGGGTGCAGAGAGCAGGGCTATGAAAGAGAGCCCTGTGAAAGGACCAAAGGATATTGAATCTTGGAGGGATGGCACATTTATGCTCCTATTGAAAATAATTCATAAAGATGTACAAAAGGAAAGTACTGACAGATGTGTTACCTCTAGTTTGACACAAGCTGGAGTAGAAAGGAAGACCTTTCATGAATTTCAAGAGAAATCACTAATTTTTAAATGCTGATGCAATCTGCAGTCTTAAAAAGGTTTTACTTCTACAGTCTTTCCTGAGGTATGTTGAGTTCATAAATTCTGGCAGGGAGACGAAATCTTTTGGCTCTTGATCATGAGACATTTTAAAAAGGAGAGGATGAGGGGAGAGTAAAGAGGGAGGAGGCATGCTCCCTCTTGGATTAATTTGGCTTGTGAAGCTCCCTTTGATATTACACTGTGAAGTACCATCTGTCAGTGTAAAATGTGTGGGTGCTTTCGTGATGTAGAGAGGAGAGATACTTCCTGCAGCTAGAAAAACTTAGAGGAAAAAGGGGGAGAAGAAGTGTCTGTGAAAGAAACAACAAAAAACTACAGGTTTCCTTGTACTGATGTCTCTGTCTCATTATCCTGGAAATGCAGTGATTTTTTGCAATCCCTCATATTGTTAATTCTCCTGATTTACTGATACTGCATTGTCTCTTTCCTCTTTTGTTTTTAATTCTTCCCCCTAGAAGAACAGTCAATTTCATGTTTTGTGAAAGAAACAGTCTTCCAGAGTAAATCTCTGGCTTAGATGGTCAGCTTTGCTCAACTCCACTGATGAAATTGTTCTTTTGCATCTGTTGTTATTATGGCTGAAACATTGCCTGGAGTCCATTTTTACTTCTGATTATGGAAACATTTTGGGTGGAACAAAGCTACTTGTACAGATTTACTGATGGTAAATATATACTCTACACTGACCTTCCTTTTCCAGACTACTGGTAGGAAATAGAGGGTAGGGGAGGAGAGAAGAGGAATTGATCCATCCCTGTGTTGGGGGGGTTTTGTCTGCTTTGTTTCCCATTACTTGTATCTTATAGCCTGTGCTACCTGGGAGAGTGAGTTCTGTCTGGAGTAAGTGATCCAGTAGCTAGGGACAGGTGAGGGCTACAGGAATGTCTGGTGGTTGTGTGGGTATCCTGGAAGTTCATCCACTCTGTGTGTTTTGTCCTGTGCTCACCCCAAGGGTGAGCTGAAAGGCAGGTGCAATGTCAGGAGATGAGATGTGTCTTGAGCAGCCTTTGTTTGAAGAGGTGTCATCCTCATTTCTTTTTCTGCCTTTTTGTTAAGTGATGCTGTTGCATCTGTGATGGCTTAGGAGCATCTACAAAACAAGGTGGGTGGTAGAGGCGCTTGGATTAGATAAACCAGCTTATTTGGGAACTGTGACCAAGAGCTTGTTTACAAGTCCATATGACACTGCACAGTTTTTGCCAAATTTATTATTAGCTCTAATAAAAAGTATTTCTTTCCTACACAAGCCTGTCTGTCTTTTTGTAAGCCTTCTTAAGGAGGTGAGGATTTTGCCTAGCTGGTCTTACATTGAACTTCCCAGCTGCAGATGTGGCGGCATTGTTTGCAGTTTGTTTCAGTCTGCCAGCCCTGATGGACAGCTTCACCATTTAAAGGCTTTTGTGGAGGGGTGGAAGATCTCTCTTGTTCCTTCTTGTTTGAATGAAGTGCTTAAATGCATCTTGGCAGGTGATGGGTCTCTGCAGAGGTACCTTACCATCCCTCAGATATTATCCTCAGCCTTGGGCATGCACCTTGAGCTGCTGTCCCAGGGAAAGGGGACAAACAGGCTGTCTCTGCACACTTGTGTGGATAATGTGAGCATGAGGACAGAATTCCCACAAGAAACCAGGGGTGTAGGGGGTGAGAGAGATTTTCTTAGATCACTGATTTCTGAAAAGGATGAAGTATATAGCCTTTTTTCCCCCTTTCTTTCTGGAAAGGGTAACGAATGTGGGTATATATGGCCAGCAGCAAATTCCACATTTTGTCAGATATTTTGAGGCATTTGCAATCTGTCATCCTCAAATCCCAGTTCTGTAGGGTTCAACATTTCTCTGATGTTTGATATGAAACATTTGAAAAATCAGTGTGATACTGGACACCTAACCCGCATTACACCCTTGGTGCTTGTTGTACTTATCATGTGATTTATCCCAGATATCAAAGTTTATGCTAATTTTGCCCGAAGAATGGATGTGAGGGACTGACATGTAACTGAGCATTGGCAGATTCCAGTTGCTCCATTATTTTGTAGCTTACGGCGTTTTTAAATTGCAGTTTCTTGCCACACTAGGAAGAAGATGAACCACCTTCTGTGCAGTCTTTGGAGACTGCAGTTTAATTTAAGAGACTTCCACGTTAAAACCAGCCTTGTCTGACATGTTTCACTAAGGCAAGTTGTTGCACCACTTGGCTTTAAAACCAAGTTGTTTGAGATAAGAGGCTGCAGTTTATTTTTCAGGATGCAGGAGAGAATATGTTATGAACCTGATAGATTTTTTTCCCTTTCTTTGAAAGTAGCTGCCTTTTATACATATGAGAAGGTTGAAGGATGTTGGAGTTGAGTATATTATTTTCTATCTGATCAAAAGATCCTTTGAAAACTGTTATTTCTCATAGTTTTAAGTTCTGTAGCAACTCCTTTCTTTAATAATGAGTGGTGTGTGCAGATGAACAGAAAGTAGCCTCCAGTTGTGGCAGCAAGAGCTGAGTTGATGCTGATGGCTTTGGCAGTTTCACTCTTTCATTTAGGCATCAGAAAGAACAGTATGTTAGTTTTCCTGAGAGGAACAGTGATCCAAGTGAGTCAGAGCTGACCATCTCTTTTCCTTGTTCAGTTCAGTCTGAGGGTTGGGAGGACTAGCACAATTCTTCAAAAAATTAGAGCTTTATGGGTGAGGTTATTTAAAATAAAGTTTTTTTGAATGTTCTCTCTGCATATGAGAGCTCAGATGCACAGTCTGGTGGTGGGAGCCAGGTGGAGCAAATCTGTGTAAAATTGCAGAGTAGTTGGTATCACAGCTGAGGCATTTCAAAATCCAGTGCTGGAGAAAATCAAGTCCTACCATTTTTTGTATGAATACCTTCATAGCTGCATAACAGGATGCTTAAAAAAATCACCTGCTTTCCCCTCATTGCCAGACCAATGAAGAGGTGTCACCACTTTTCTGAGTTTAAAAAAAGCAGTCACCTGCCTGTCTGGATCTTGTCTGCAGGTGCACCTAAATAAAACACATTTTCTGACTTACACCTCTGGCATCTCAAATTTGGACAATAAAAGTACCCTGGATAAAATTAGGTGTGGCTGTGGGATACCAACAGTGCAGCTAATGGAGAGACATTTACTTTCCCTCTCCCAATGCTTGACAGCCCTTTCAGTGAAAAAAGTTTTCCTAATATCCAATCTAAACCTCCCCTGGAGCAACTTGAAGCCCTTTCCTCTTTCCTGTAGCTTGTAGGGAGGAGAGGCTGATTCCTACCTGGCTACACCCTCCTTTCAGGGGGTTGTAGAGAGCAGTAAAGTCACCCTGGGCCTCCTTTTCTCCAGGCTAAACACCCCCAGCTCTCTCAGCTGTTCCTTATCAGACTTGTGTTCGAGATACCTTGGTACATGAGGATAGGGGCTGGTCACCAGCATAACTTTCCTTGTCTGCATCGTGGGGGTGGCAGCTCAGGGCTTGAACCTTGGCGTTTTCAGTGTTGAAACTGTGCTTTCAGGCATGTCAGCTGTCTTAAGAGAAGAGCCATCTTGGACACACAGTTTTCTAGTGATTGGTTATTCAGGCCAAACTGTATTTGAGTCTTCCCCCTGCTGTTGTTCAGCCCTTTCCAGAGTGATGGGGCTGCAGCCAGGAGCCGAGCAACCAGCAAGCTCTCTGCTGGGAAAGTCGGGTTCCCAGGAGAGAAGCAGGAGGGAACAGAAGCATTGCTGTTGAATGTAACTGGGTGACTTCTGCTCGTGTTGCTCCACTTGTGAATATCTAACTGGGTTAAAAAAATGGATGATCCCACAAGCTGAAGGTCTGCTGAACTTCCAGTAAGAGAGATTGTGTGAAAAGCTGTAACACCTTTGTCATAATTTACAGTGTTTGAGGACCTGCTGCTCTTTTCAGGAAAGAATTTTAAGTAGGTTCACTGGAAGTAATTTTTTCTATACCCTCACTTTCCTGACATGAGCTGATTGGAGAGATTATAAAGTTGCTGTTAATTGAAATGATAAGAAGTGGATCATTGTGTCCTGCTGCTCAACCTGTTTTTATCCCCCTCTTGAAGGTCATGGAGGCGGAACAGACCAAAACGAGAAGTGAGTTGGTTCACAAGGAGACTGCAGCCAAATACAATGCTGCCATGGGAAGGATGAAACAACTGGAGAAGAAGCTGAAAAGAGCCATCAATAAATCAAAGTATGTTTTATGTTTGGAGAGGAGTTTAGTGGTGAAAACTGTTGGAGGAAATACCTATTCCGTGGGGTTTTTGAACTTGTGAAAGTGTACTGCTCTTTGGATTCCTGTCTCTGTGTAGCAGCCTCACAGCACAATTGGAATTGGTATTTGTCATTATTGTCCTTCTAAGTGTCTTTTGAAACACCTGGCTTGATAGACTGATGAACTACATGGGATGAGAAATATTTTCTGAGCAGCATCTTAGTCTTGTTGTGGTGCACTAACTCTTTGGTGGTGTGTGATTTGAGGAACAGATGCATGGGATCCACACAGGTGCTGTCTGCAGAGCTCTGAGTGGATGTTTCACAGCCTAGGGTTGTTCACAGTTCTTATTTTTAGTTAGGAGAGCAACAAAGCAAATGACAAAAGCTGAAAGGTGTGAGACTGCAAGGGTGTAAGGTGCTGTACACGAGACTTGTTTACTTCCTGCTGCTGCCATGGCAAAGCTGTGTGAGAGCTGTTCTGGGGGAAGGAAACACCCTTCAGAAAGCACAGCTAAGCAGCTCCTGTCATTAATAATTGTGCCTGCATTTGCTGTGCCGTTTGGGTCTGTTGCAGAGAAGTGAAACAGCTTTTTGCTCAGAACCTGTTTAAAATTTTGGCCCTGTTTACAACCAATTCTTAATCCTCTTTATATTTCACAATCTATTTTTTTTTTAAATATTTCCAGACTGTGGCTTGTCTAAACAATCTGCTTGCTGTATTTAGCTTTTAATCCCCTCCATCTAAAAATTACTTTTTGGTGAAATCGGTCAACTCAAAATCTATTTTGATGGCATTTGCTCAATTCAAGAAAGGATTAGCACTTCTCAAGCAAGATTCAAGCATGTTTGCTGAAACAGTGTAGTGGTGTGACTTCCTAGAATGAGCTGCATGCTGTTTGTCTAGCACTGCACAGGGGCTGTGAAAACCATCATCAGATCACTAAATGACAGATTCCTCTGGTTAAGGGCAATATCTGAGAACAGTTTTGGCTGCTGGGAGTTCCTTCCTTGCAATAAGACTTAAAGACCACGATTAAGTTGTCAGTGGGGTCCTACATACCATTTTATGATGGTGTGGAGCCTGGTGTCCCAGCTGCCTCTTGTGAGACGTGCCTCTGAGTTTTCATTTCTTTGCTGGAACTACCCTCAGAGGGGTGTCTTGTGTCATTCTCCTTGGGCCAAGCTGGTTTCCAACTCTGGGGAAGGATCCCCAGTGTATTCTTCTGTCTTAAAGCAGGGCTGGCTGCAGCATAAACCATTTAGGTAGAGTGTTTTGGAGATCCTTTAATACAGGGTGTATAGAAATGCCAGTTCTGACCTAGTACTGACGTGAAAGATGCCTGGTGGCACAAATAGGTGTGGATGTCTTTGAAGTTATGCTGCATAGGGATGTTGGAAAGGTTAGTTGTCTCCCAACATTGCAATTTTCACATAAAGGAAAATTGCAACTGAGCTGAAAACATCAGTGCTGTCAAGTGGCTACAGAAACTGGGAAATGAGGCTGCTGAATTTGCAGCTGTTGGTATTGCAGGGTGTAGCCGGCCTCTAGCTGCTTTTCAGGAAGGATTTAACACCAGCATCCTGCTCTGACCTTCTCCCTGGGTGGTGTGGGAGCACTGGCTGTAACACTTAGGCTTTTCTGGCCTTTTGTTCGTCTTCTCTTTAAACTTGTGGATAGACACGCTGAATGAGTTGCTCTCTTTCAGGCAGAAAAGGATTTGCATTTGCTCCTTGCTTCAGTTGGGATTAAAATGCTTCAAGCATTACTATTTTGAAAGCAAGACTGGGGCATCCTGGAGGAAAGATGATTAGACGATTTGCCATATGAAGTTGATGAGCAAAGGATTATTGGATAGTTTTGTTTTGGTTTTGCTTTTAATTTAGTTTTTGGGTGCTTACTTGCTTGTGATCTTTGAATGTGCATACGGCTGCATGTTCTTAACAGTTACCAGATCTTCTGGCTCAGTGCCTCTGAGCTGTAGGATAATGAACTTGCCTGTGTTAGCTGGTTTTTGGAAGTCACTTTCTGCTCTGGTGACTTGGGCAAAGTGCCTTTCACTCTTCCTGCCATCTACTCGAAAAGCACTTTGTCTGTGCAGTGCCCTGGGCTCAGCCAGCTGGAGATGTTGGACAGCACCGGCATCCGTGAGTGGTTCTCCCACCCTGCTGAGTTACAGACCAGTCCTCAGGGCTGACAGGGCCGTGGATGTCAGGGAATGAAGTGGCCCTGGGACATGGGAGTGCCCCTCCTGCCAGTGCCCTGGTTCCTGCTGGCAGCAGGTGCCTGGCTGTGTGTGAACCCTGAGTGAGCAGGAGTGTTTATGTGTGAGCTCCTGCCTGTCAGGCTCCTGGTCTCCTTTCAGTGGCTCAGTGGTGTTTTTCCTGCCTGTTGCAAGAAAACTCTCCTGCCTGTATGTGCACGGATGTACTTGTGTATGTGCACACATGCATGTATAGATCGTTTTTTTACCATGCCAACACACATGTGCTTGTTGCTGATAGAGAGGGGACTTTACCCAAGGCTTGTGGAAGCCAGTAGGAGGTTAGGACTCAAGCCTGGTTGTTCTCTCCCAACTGGCACCAGGGTAAGGAAGGTTGAGAATCAGGTCCTTTGAGGTGAGTGGGTTTCTCTGCTTTCCCTGTGAGTGTTTCCCTGCAACACCATTCTGTCAGTATCTGTGTGCTACCATTGCTTTGGGGTATGGCTGTAGGAGACCTGTATCTGTTGGATCCAAAATCTCCACTGCAGTGCTTTACTTGGCCTGGCAGGTGCATCTGTGTAGCCTTTGGCAGGGTGATGTCCCACTAAGGGAAGGCAGAGGTGCGTTTTGGCTGGATTGCTGTCACTGGAAGACTTGGCTGTGTGCTCCTGGTGATGGTGGGAGGGTGCTTAGAAATATCAGAGCTGGAAATAACCTACTCTAGTGGAAAAACAACTCAAGTTATTTTGTGCATAACTGTGTGGTGAATTCAACCCTTCAAAGAATATAGGATCAGAGAGCCACAGCTTCACACTCCTGAATTCTAAGGCACAGTCCAAAATGCTGCTGCGTAGGGCTTACAGCTCAGAAGAGCCTTGCTGTCAGGGTAGAAACAACAAGGGTAGTTCACATTCTATTTCATGTAAAGCCATATCTGATTGTTTATCTCTCCCCTACTTTCCAGGAGAGCTTCTGAGAGGGTAGTGAGCCCTGCTGAAATAACAGGCTTTTCTTTCTTTTTTTTTTTTTTTTCTTTTTTTTTTTTTTTTTTTTTTCTGCTCAGTGTTGTATCAGATGATATTGGCTTGTGGGCTTCAAAACTTTGAGGGTGGAAAGTGGTTTCTAGGCTTTGTACTGCACCTCTTACACTCCTGTCTTCTTACAACCCTATTAGCAAGTTTAGGGAAGTGCCTGGTGGGCCGCTGCTGGGAAGTGCTGTGCCCTTGTATGTGGTGCTCTGACCTCTCTTCACACCTTCTCCTTCACTGAAAAACCCAAGAACTGCCCCTCCACCCCCCACACCTGAACATGGAACAGATTCACCTTCTGTAGGAATTTATGTGTGCTGTGGGCTCAGAAATGAGCTGGGTAGAGAGAGGATGCCTATGCCTGAAGCTGGATGCTGCATTTAAATATCTTGCAGAATCTAGGCCTGGAGGAATTATGCTGTCAACTCCAAAAACTGGAATTTTGCAATTTGTATTTAGGTCAAAAGACCCATGAGAAATAGATGCATTAGGGAGTAAGGGAGAGGCACTGAGAGCATGTGTAGGTGTTCCATCATCTGGATAGTGGTCTCTTGGGGTTGCAGTGATACACAAAATAGCTGTGTTAGTGCTACAAAGAGAGCAACTCCCACGCCAGTACACTGCATTCAGTCCCAGTGATTGTAAACAACTGTTCTTTGTTTTTCCACAGACCTTATTTTGAACTCAAGGCGAAGTATTATGTCCAACTAGAGGTACGTATGTAATTCAGATCCATCTGAAACTCTTTACTGCTTATAGTAAATACTGAAATTACATCTAAAGTGCTCCGACAACTGTGTTGTGTTTCTTTACAAAGCCTATTCAAAACCTCTTGAGCAATTTGCTAAGCACATTTTAAAGATAAAAGACTAAGGGAGTCTTTGTTTCCTTGTGTGAAATAAGAGTGTTTGAACTCTGTCAGAACCAAAAGAGTACAGTTTGACTATCTTTGCGTCTTGTAGTTTAATGTGTCTGGGGTTTATTTGTTTGTTGTGGGTTTCACTCTCCCCTCCACACCATGTTTTATTCTTCAGACTGTTTAACTGTACTTGGGGTGCACTTTTATGTTCACTGGTTGGATCAATTAACAAAATAAGTAACCTGCTTGCAGTGCTCCAATATCGTGCAGATGTGAATTTGGGGTTTGGCATAAGAGGGATTTGGGATTTGGCTGGATAGGCTTCCAGGGCTTTTTGGCATCTCTGCACTGAATTCTGTGAGGTGCAACGATGTCTGGCCAGTGCTTGTGCGTAGCACATGCCTTGCAGGGCACAGTGGCCCTGGGGCAGGCATGGCAGTTCTGTGTGGGATGGTAATCCCTGCTATTACAGCCAGTCTTGGAGCTGCCAGGGATGGGAGGGCAGAGTAGCCCTACAAATCCAAATGCAAGAATCACTCTCTCTCTACTTGAGTGGCTTTTGCTGCATGTGGCTCCCAAAACTGGGAGCCTGGCTCCTCACAGTTGGAGGGTAGTGGCTGGTGCTGCTGTTGTGTGGGATGGGCACAGGGTTTAAGTGGAGCACATTGCCTTGGACTGCTGGCTCTGGGTGCAGGAAGGCTCCAGTGGGGTGCTGGGTCAGTAGCACCCTAGCTAGAAAAGGATTCCCATTCCTTGTCTGGGGTGCAGGGCGTATCCCACAGTGGTCTGTGAGCCCTTCCCTGGGCTGCCTGAGATTCAACAGCATTTTGTAAGCCTCAGAGACTCTGGTGTGCACCTTTTTCCTTGCCAGGTTCCAGGCTCGGGTGCCCTCTCCTCCTCTGCATTGCCTGCCTGCAGCTGCTGCTGCATCAAACTGAACCCTTGCCTCCCTGGGCTGGGTGCCAGGCCAATAATCCCTTCTGCCTAGAAGCATCTTTTGAGAAATTCCCTTTTTTCCATGGGCAAAGGCGCAGTTTGTGGGCCTGTTGCTTCTCCATGGCAGCTGCTCAGTGCCCTCCTGAAGCAAGGGGATTGTGTAAATTGTTTGAAAAAAAGACAGCACAGATTGCTTTGAATGCACAATAAAAACCAGCATTGAGAGAGCTACAGACACACAAGCAGTGTTTCCCCTTTGGGAAATATAGGACTTACGCCCTTGCTGTAGGGTGGTGTCTGTGCCTGGGGACACAGGGACTGCTGTGTTACAGCTGTCAGGGTTTGAGGTTTGCTGCTTTCTGCTCTGTAGGTTTAGTGAGCAGAAGTGACACGTTTGGTGGTCAGCAGAGAGTGAGGCTCAGCCACCTCAGGGGTGACCCCCAGCCCTGCTGTGCCCTGCAGACAGGGGCTGCCAGCAAACCTTAGGGGTGGTTCTGGGATGAGCACTGACATAGCTGAGAGCTGCATTCCTGTTAAGGAGAGATCCTGCAAGTTCACATCTTAACAGGGCCTCTGCTCTGTGCACTCCAGAGGCAGTACCCAGCCCCTGGCTCCCGTGGCTGGCCTTGCTGTTGTCTCCTTCAAAAGTGCTTCTGAATTCTGAACTATCCCAGCCCATAGACACCAGCCCTGGTTTGTGCTTGCCTGTGCAGAGCCAAGGCACCTGGACACAAACCAGGGAACTGCGTGCTGTGCCCTGTTTGTAGTAAAAGTCCATCTAACACCTGTCTCCCTTGTTAGCAACTGAAGAAAACAGTGGATGACCTGCAGGCCAAACTGGCCCTGGCAAAGGGAGAGTATAAGACTGCCTTGAAAAACCTGGAGATGATCTCAGATGAGATTCATGAGAGGAGAAGGTCCACTGCCATGGGGCCCCGAGGATGTGGCGTGGGTGCTGAGGGGAGCAACACCTCTGTGGAAGACCTGTCAGCGAGTAAAGCGGAGTCAGACACCGTCTCCAGTGAGTACAGAGCACTGCTGTGCTGGGGAATATCCCATGGGCATCGTAAGAAATGCTGACGTTGGCGTTGCTCTGTGTATTCTGCAGTTTGGAAATTTGCTGGCTGTTGTGGGACTGTGGGCTAAGTTGTGACGCTTGTTGTTATTGCAGGAGTTGATTACATTCTTTAATAGCCAATTTTCAAGGGAAAGGGTAATGAGCTAAAGTGCATCAGCCATTCCCTTCACATGCCTGTAGTTTTTGTGTACAGTGCTGTATGAAGGGAGCAAAATTGACACACTTCAAAGTGTGTGTCTGATTGGTGGTGCTGCACCAGTGGTGCTGCTGGCAGTGACTCACCTGGGGTGGTGGCAGGCTGTCACAGATCATTCAGCCAGTCTGGGAACAGACCTTTTGGATGAGGTGCTTGTCTTCCAGTGCTGGGCCTATGGCAGAGGGAGCTAAAGTTGTGGCTACAGTAGTACAGAAAGGCGTGATGCTTGTGTGGAAGTGTGGAAGGATAAGCTCCTTTGTGCTGCAGTACAGGTGTGATTTCAGCAGAGCATGTGTGCTGTGAGCAAGGAAGTGAAGAAGCAGCAATATCCTGCTGCAGTGTGCTGAGGAGCTCTGTAGGAGAAATGGGTGACAGCAACAACCTCTAAGGAAGCTCCAAACAAGCAAGGTAACCTCTGCTTTCTGGTGGCACATGGGGACCTTGTATTTCAAAGTCTGTTGTATTGTGAGTTTGCATTTGTCCTGGCTCTGAGTGATGGGATAGATGGATATTACATGTGGCCTACTTTTGCCTCCTTCCTGGACACTTTTTCCCCTTCTTGATGCAGAAAGTCTTTTTCTTGCTGCCCAGTCCCACAAATACCAGTTTAATTTGTACTTCAGCTTCGTTTCAGCAGGGAGAAGTCTAGGTCAGGATTGCACGAGTTCATGATTGCACAACCCTGGTGCCCAAAGGCAGAAGATGCAATTTCCCCATAGACACCAGTGTGTACTGGCACTGAGGCCTTGTAAGTCCCTGGTAGAGCCTTGTGTGAGCCATGGGAGGCAGCCCTGGGCAATGGCAGGAATTTCTGCACAACGTGCTGGAGCTCTCTCACTCAGTACTGTGCAGCTGGGACCTGAGTTGCAGCAGCAGTGAGTGCTGTGTCTGGACAGCTGATGCAGCCAGGTTTCAGTATGGCTGCTTATCTTCTGCCACCCTTAATTCCTGAGGTTAATTGTTTCCAACCTAGGCAGGAATTGCCT
The DNA here is from genome assembly GCA_016584745.2 of Phylloscopus trochilus trochilus. Lineage (NCBI taxonomy): Eukaryota > Metazoa > Chordata > Aves > Passeriformes > Phylloscopidae > Phylloscopus > Phylloscopus trochilus. The sequence goes on from WQNJ02000546.1 coordinate 42,809,489, forward strand.
CTTTTGGATACCCCTAAGTCCACCTCCTCATGCAGAAGGCCTCCTGAAAGCCTTAGGTATAACTGACTTTTGGGATATTTTGTGCTGAAGGAGTTCTGGGACCTGAAATATAGGGACAGAAAGAGTAAGGAAAGTTAATATTAATTAATATTAGTTGCTGGCTCCCCTGGCTGCTGCTGAGGAATGAGTGTGGGCTCATTCCTCTCTTTGAATTGCACAGTCTGACATGAGTGGAAGAACATCAGCTTGTGTCTGGTGCCAGCACAGAACTGGGTTATGACAGGGCAGGACTAGCAGCCTGGATTAAATAACAAAATCGCCTGGACTAAGTTCTCATTGTAATGTGGGGGGACCTTTCTACCAAGATCCTTTTATGTCTTCATTTCTGTCTGTCAGAGTTGGATCAAAACACCTCGTCATCAGCCAGAGTTTCTCAGCCCTTGCAGATGCTCCTGTGTGTTAGAGTGAATTTAGATGGCGAAAGGAAGCTACAGTTCTAGTTGTGCTGCTTTTGTAGACTGCCTGATATCAATGCTTCTTGCCAAGCAGAGGACTCTAATTGGAAACATCCTTTTTGCCAAACCTTTTATTGCTTTGGCCCCCCACAAAGTTACTGTACTGCTCACCATATATTGATGAAACGCAGCGAGTGAGAAGAAAGGCTCCTCTGCAGTCTTAGATTTGACTTCATTAGAAACAAAACAACAAAACCCAAACCACAAGAAAAGCTGTCTCTGAGTATGAAGTGCCCTGGGGAGGACTCAGGAAGGTGGATAATGTTGTTATCCATTTTATGTTTGAAGCCTTTTGGGTCAATTTTGCAACATGTAAGTGCAGTTCTGCAATCTGCAAGTCCAGCAGAAAGAGGTTGAACATCTCTGCCATAGCCAGGGCAGTAGCAGCCTCTGCTGGCACCTGCATGTCCGAGTGCTGCCTGCGAGCCCCAGGCTGCCAAGGTGACAGAAGAACTCCTTTGAAGCTTCTCCTTTGAGCCATTTCGTTAACGCTGCTGCTTTGCTCCTGCTGCCCTTCCAAGACCATTCTGAGCCTCGCTGACAATGGCAGGAATCACAGGGAGGAGGAATTGGAGATAACCCCAGGTCACTGTGGGTGTCTTGCTGTGTCTGGGTCTTCTTGAGGCCAGTGAGATACCAGCACACACTTGTGTTGTGTAGAGGCTGATGTGTGTAGAGAACATTCTGATCCCAGTGGGACTGCTTCTGTGCTGAAGTCTTTAGTCCCCACATCCTGCAATGATGCTCTGAAGTGTGTTGAATTTCAGCAAAATCTGTACCCTTGTGTTGTACAAAATGGAGCCTTTAATGGGTTTCTCCTCTGGTTGTTCATAAGGACCCTGCAGCTTAATCTAGACAGGCAGTTGGGAGCAGGTTTGCTTAATTAGAATTAAGATCTGAGCAAACACAAGCAGGAAAAAGAATATATGTTTGTTTTTGTTTTTTAAATTTGTTGTTGTTTGGTGATCCTCATTCAAAAAGAAATTTTGGGACCTGTGTGTGTCTTACTAGTCAGTGCTTCAATAATCAGGAGGCTGCGCTGGGATCAAGATAGTGCTGGGGGAGGCAGACACAGGGAATTAGGCTCTAACCTAAGTTGTCTACTGAAGACCATCGAGTGAACAAGACCAGCAGGGCCAGTAAAAATCCAAGAGCCTCTTGGCGTGAGGAGCAGTAGCTACTGCAGAGCTGGCCTTGCATGGCCTGGCTGGCAGGTGTGCTGCTCCTCAGGGCAGAACCAGGCTAAGGCTTTGCACAGGGGACAGAAAACCAGAGGGGGCAGCCCATGGGTTAGCAGTGTGTCCGTGTATGGAAGGTGCAAACCTGAAAAACTGCCTTTGCCTGGGAAGGTGCAGGAGGGGGGGACTGAATTACTAACTGGAATATTCTTTGAACATTGATTGCAGTGGCTTCAGAAGTGTTTGAGGATGATAACGGCAGCAGCTTTGTGTCTGAAGAAGATTCAGAAACTCAGTCAGTGTCCAGCTTCAGCTCTGGTCCTACGAGTCCCTGTGAGGTGCCCACTCAGTTTCCTCCTGCAACACGACCTGGAAGCCTGGATCTGCCCAGCCCTGTCTCCCTCTCGGAGTTTGGGATGATCTTCCCTGTCCTGGGCCCCCGGAGCGAATGCAGCGGGGCCTCCTCCCCCGAGTGTGAAGCTGAAAGAGGTATGCACAGCTGGATACACCCCGGGCCAGGGTTTTTCAGCTTTGTAAAGGGAGCAGGAAAACCTTCCCAGCTCCCCTAGGCATATGCCAGGGAATGCTCTAAGCTGCTAGCTGCTTCTTTGGGGAAGGCTATTGTGGAAGGCCCTGTGTCTCAAGTTAACAGTGATCTCTGTAATGTATTAATTATTGTTCTCCTGGATGGGAAGGTTCCCAGTTCTGTCATAGTACAGGGGTTTGAGATTTCTCACTAAATAGGTGATCAGTGGGATTCTCATGGTACATTTATTTGGAGGAAAATCTGAGTTTATTTATTTAAATTACTGTCCTGCTTTTTGAAAATCTTGCTTTCCAGGGGAAAAAAAAAAACAACAAAAAAACCCAAAAAAATCCCCACAAAAAATAACATGCCAGAAGGAGCTTCTTGCAGGCTCTGCCAGCCCTGGCTGACTAATTCAGACTAGAGGATTACCACTGCCCTTGTCTGCTCCATCCTAAGGCTGTTCTCACTAATTTGCTGATGCATTGCACAAGATGAGCACAGCTTGGACGGCCAACTTGGTTTTAAAGCATTTTGCTCCTGCTCCTAATTTCTGTGTGCTTTGGCAAAGGAAGCTGCAGAGGCACCTGCTTGAAGCTTAACTTGCAGAACGAAATCAGAGTTTAACATCCAGTTTAATCCTTTCTTTGCAGGGGATAGGGCAGAAGGGGCTGAGAACAAGACAAGCGACAGAGTGAACAAGAATAGGAGCAGCACCAGGAGCAGCTCCACTGAAGGGCTGGCTCTGGATAACCGAATGAAGCAGCTCTCCCTTCAGTGCATGAAAATCAAAGAGGGAATATGCGCGGGCAGGAAAGCTGCCCAGATTGGCTGAGGCCTTCTCGTGCCCCGTCCTGAATCATGGGAGTCTAAATATTTATACATGAACTTCTAAGTGTTTGAAGAACGTCGTGCCAATAATATATGCCAAATCTTAAGCGTTTACTCTGAGAATTTAAAAATGCACTAAGAAGTTTAATTGATGTGGAGGGCTGAAGTTTTTATTCAGTGAATCCTTTGTAGGCCGGACGAGTTATCAAATGTTTAAGCTGTGCTCATATTTCACAGACTTTGTAAATTGTTTTGTAGCAGCCTGGCTGAAGCAATAACTAGTAATGTTCCCGTGTAAATTCATGCCAGTCAGGGGTCTGAAATTCAAGCCAGACTTTTGCAGAGAGCAGTTTGGCTTCGGTTTTGTAGACTGAAATGCTCTTTAGATACAACCGATCTCTTGAGTACAAGTGGCATCATCTTTAAACATCTGTATTGGTCTGTATTATGCTGAAACTGTAGAAATATTTTGTATACAGGAAAGCTGTTGCATGTGTGGGGTCTGAAAGCCTTCACTCTTCCCTTGGTGCTCACAGAAAGGATAAAATGAGTCATGCCTCTAAAAGCCCATCAAACAGACAGATGACAGGAAGGGGATGGTAATGCCCAGCAGTGGGAGGCCCTTTCTAGACACCTTCCTGAGTCTGACTTGGACTCTGCAGGTGATTCCAGTGACCAAAAAGAGTTGATTGGCCCCTTGCCCTTCTGCTTCCCTGAGAAGTGAAGTATTATTTTTCAGCACTTTAAGTGTTTTTTGTTTTGCTTTGTTTTTTTTCCCTCAAAAATGGGAGTCATAGATGTTTTCAGGACGATTATGATAAGGGGATTGCCCTTGAAATATGCATGAAGAAAAGGAATTGCCAGTGTAGATTGACAATGTGTTCTTAAGCTTCTCTGTAGGTCGTACTGTGTGGGGGTTTATAACTGTTAAAGGGACTTGGGATTTTAGTATGCCCTGGACAAAGTGTTCAATAAAATTAGAAAGGGCACGGGGCATGTTTTGCCAGCAGCTGTTAGGCAGTAGTAGTGTCTGATAATTATGCTAATAAGTGGTAGTAAAAATCCTAGGACTCTTCAGTTTTGGTGACTAAACATTTCTGAAAGCACCATTTTATCTAAAATGTCAGTTTATATTGTTAATTTGATGGGAATCTTAGTATTGCCCAAAGTATTTTCTATTCTATGTTTTTGCAGTCCTGTTGTATTTCATCCTGCCACAGCTTGTGTATCTATTCTCAAAGTTAATGTGAAATTCTTCACACTACAGTAAACATTTTTGTTTTCCACATTCTGAGTGTGTGCAACTGAAGTTTATCTCAGTGCTAGGAACCGAGTCTTCTCCCACAACCAAGTTTAGCCTCCCAACATCCACTTCCTGCTGAAGACTGTAGGCTGAGGTCACATTGGTATTAGAATCCATTGCAGTGCATGGGCAACTGGTGCCTCTTTCCAGCTTCCCAAATCCCTGCATACGTGGCTCACATTTTATTCTGAACTGTGCCACAAGGCCAGAGCTTTAGTCAGGTTCTCCAAAACCCCCTTAAGCGTGCAGGAGGAGGGAGGTATTCTGTTACATAAGACCTCTGTACCTAATGCTGCTGAAATTGGCTGTAAGCCATGCAGAATTGCAGGGAAAGAATCCTGTTTTCATAAAAAAATAGCTGTTAAGCTGTAACTGTGTTAGGCACTTATAGGTTTACATCTTCTGAAGACCTTAAGGTTAAAACCTGTCACTGCCAGCAGTTCCCAGGCCCAGAAAATGCTTATGAAAGAAATCTGTGCTTCCAGCTTCTGAAGTGACCATTACTTGGGAAAAAGCTGGGATAGACAGTATTAAATATGAAAAGCAGTACAAGAGTGCCACACTGTGTTATGTGTTTTTACTTAAACTTTCATAGTTGAGCTATTGTCTGTGCTGCATTCAGTTAGAAATACTAGCAGAGGTCTTTGTGGTTGAATCTCACTTTTGCAGACCTCCCAGTCAACACCTGTTACATTTTCCTGAGTTCTTCGGATGGTTGTTTTGGTGGTGGTTTTCCTTTTTTTTTTTAAACCTCTCTTGCCATCAAATTTCTACTCATCTTGCCAGTTCTGACTGGAAACCCAACTTCCCACACTTGGGTGCAATGAATTAATTTTGTGTATGTGCTGCCTTGCGTTTGTCCTGTTCAGCTCCCAGGTGGGTAAAACCATTGATGTGGAAGTTTGGAAGGGTGTGGAACCCACTCTGCCCTTCCTTTTCTACCACCCTGTTGCAAGAGTTGCTGAAAGATCACGGTGCAGCCTTCCTCCTTTGGTGAGCCTGGGACTTGGCAGGTAAATCATCCTTCAACCGTGTGAGCAAACAGGCAGAACTGTGTGTCGAATAAATAAATGGAAAACTTGTTTTATTTTAACATTCATAAAAGCCATAATTATAAATATGACAGACTTAAATGAACATACATTGCTATGGAGGACAAACCAATGAACACGCTTTCTCCAGTTACTTCTTACTTAAGCTTTTCATGGATGCTGAACTGTAACATGATGGTAGCTGCCTTCATGGTTATAAAAAATAAGCCTCTGGTGTATCAAAGTATACATGATTGCTTCAGCTGCCCTGATGTGAGAATGTATAAGCAAATGAGTTAACCCAGGAGTTTTACTTCTCTTTGGTATTATCAAACAATTCCAGTGTCCTTTTAGATGAAGCGATGAAAACCTCTACTGTATGTAAACAAACTCAGTTCTAAATAGGTGGCCGTTCAAAGGCTGCAGAGATTGTGTGGTTAAGTGCATAATTACTGTACAAAATAGTGACACAAAGCTTGCAGCAGCAGACTAGGACTGAACTCGGACTCAGAGTCTAGGGCAGTGGGGATAGAAGCTGTTGATATCATTCATCCATGGTACTATGTCTCACTGAATCTTTGAGAACTGAGGGACTGGATCACCCAAGGGCTAACCAGTGTCTTCCTAAGAAAAACAGAACTATGTTCTCTGTCATATGGCTCAAGAAATGCTAAACAGTACAGGGGAAAGAAACGCTTAACTTAGGGGCCTGAGGTCATGTTAAAATCTAAGGAAGAGTCCACTTTGCAATAATTTTTCCAGACTTGTGGAAAAAATATAAACATATATATTTGACAGAAAATATTAAAGCAAATTCTAAATGCTTACATCAACGTTTTTTCTTAAGAAAAAAGGTCAAGAAAACTTTGTTGTAAGATTAATTTGCCATAACCAGAATCCCTAGGCTAGAATTTATATGGGTATTTTGTAGTACCTCTTAAATACTTCACCTGAGTGTTTTGTCCTATATCTAAAGGGAAATGCACAGTGATGGCATACTAGTAGCCTATGCAGATGCAATATTTGAATAGAATTTGCTTTATATATATAAAGGTTGACACTAAACTTAAATCCTCTGCATGAATGGGGATGAGCCCAATCCACTGACTCTTCCAAATGTGTAAGAAATAGTGGCATATCCTGGTGGGGACAGGATCCTTTGGCCTTAATGCCTTTGCCTGGCATTAGGAAAGGGAGTACATTTCTTACTTTTTAGTTCAGTTTAAGTTCAGCACATTACGGAAGCTGAGCCTTATGCTCGTTTCCTGCAGCATAAGCTTTGGCACTAACTTGTGCTCAGGGGAAAGAGAAACTCCTTCCTGCCGAGTAGAAACCAACTACCAAAGAACAACAACAGATTTTCCTGTAGGCAAGTCTACCGGCTTGATCTCAAACAGCAGAGAATGTGCAAGAACTTGGTGCTGAAAGCTGGCACTTCTGGCATCTGCCTTTTGTACTGCCAAAAAGATACTCAGCTAAGACTTCCTCACTGCCTCTGACTTTAGGGGTGATAAGATACATGGAGGACTTCACTGCTACTCTAGTTTAGCCTCAGCTAAGAACCTAACAGAAACCTGTAGGGAAAGTGGGAGTTGAATGAAATTTTCATATTTTAGGGATGAAGCAGTCCTTGGCACACACTCCAAAAGCCAAGCATAACCACAAGGAACCTAATCTGCTTTTTTCTCAGCTTGCACCCATGCTGTTCCCTCTGTTGATTTATTGCAGTAATCATCAGAAATTTCTCTGCAAAAAAGGTAAGTCACTCTGTGACAAACTTGTCACAAATTCCCTAGCCCAGATGGTCTCTGAGAGCACTGCAGTCAGCAAGGCATGTATTTTCCAAGGCAGGAGCTATCACTGCCCTTTCAGCACCAGACACTTGTTAAGCAGCTGTCTGATGAAGGAAATGAAAAAAAAAAAGGTTCTGTCACTTTCTGAAGAGGACTAACAGCAGAGATCTGTGGGAATAATTTTAGCCCATAGACATTTCTGGTGCTACTGCAGAATGTGTGTTCAGTTTCCCAATGGCCAAGTGACACCTGTGATCTAAAGCAAGATTTAAATGCGACCTTTTTGCTTGGAAAACTGCCAAACCAGTGTGAATGGCAGCAAAATTCCCATGACTGTTTTAAAAATACTCTCTCCCCCCCCAAAAACTGTGAAGTATTGTAAATTTTGTAAAAATGACAAAATTTAATCCATTTTAGCATCTGTGAGGCAGTTGGTATTAAATAAAAACTTTTCATCTTGAATCCTCTTCAGATACAGTGCACACAGATCTAGATGAAGAGCACATAGGGGAGGGAAGCTTCTAAAAAAATAACTTGTTCTGCATTAATCCCACCTCCACTATTTTCTTAAGAACTCTGACCCTGCTTCTACTGATGGCACTGGCTGTGTGCTCAATTCCTTCAACTGGCTTCAATTTACAAGGAAAAAAGTCTCTTTCCAAAGATGTCTTGCATAATGGAATCAGCAAGTGCATTCCCTGTAGCTGTGGCGTATTGGGGGAGAGGTTTAAATGATCCTTCCCAACATGATGCATACTTATAAAAAGGATGAAAAGAAAACATTTCTTTGCTGAGTTGCTGATGGTGGGCAGTTCCCCATCTCCCTGCACCAGCAACTGAGACTACCCTCAGTAGATAAGAGTGAATCTTACAGGGGATCTTCAGATGAAAACCTTTCACAGTTGCTGGAGGAAGGCTGTGCTGCACTGCCTGGACACTACTGCTGGATAACCTCCTGTCCTTCCTGCTCATGGGGCTCAGCCTAGGGTCTGGCAGATGGCAGGAACAAAGCCATAGAACCTCATGCTGTATTATGTACTAAAGTCTTACAGATGGGAAGTAGCAGCTCTCAAAGTACACGTAACATGAGCAAAGCAATTGCTTTGCTTTTAGAAATAGCTAAAGCTTCCTTTTCCTTTACTCCTATATACATATTCCACATAAGATGACACATGGAATACTATTGACTCAGCAGTAGTACATTTACATTTAGATGCGAGGAGCAGTTCAGTGCTGAAAACATTACAGAAAGCAGCACAAACATGTAATAAAAGCTATTTGGTCCTGAGACTGAATAAGCAGAATACACAAGAATATTTTTTTCTTACATGTTTACTTTTAAGAATAGAATCTTTAGCCCGGATACCCTGTGTGTTGGGAGGAGGGAATTCCAATGTTAGCTTTTCTCATAACTCACTAGACTTTGATTCAAAGTGTGGAAAAACTGCAATAAATTGAATTCTGCTGGTTCATTTGAATATAAGCATTTTAGCCTATTCCCAAGCCTGCTGAACAGTACTCACTCCTGGACCATAGCAGCAGACCCACAGCTGACTGTCTGCCACAATTAACTGGCAATCCGTGATTCCATGCTTTTGGCTATAACTCAGGATGTAATTTTCTTGTGTGCATGTTAAGTAAGGGTTCTTCACCTGTTCTCAGGCTGTTGGATAGATCAAAACCATCTCCTTAAACAGCACTGCACAGTTCTGTGTCCTCACTGCAGCTGTGACACCTTAAGAGGAGTAGTACTGTTAAAATCTAAGAAAAAAGGGCCCTCTTGTTGAGGCAGGAATGTGGTGGGGATAATGTTGTAAACTCCAGCAAATGTGTTCTCCACCTCCAAGTAGCAAAATCCACACCTGTGATAAAGAAAACCACCTGTTAGAAATGGGATCTAAAGTATGTTTCAAACCTCTATACAGACTTCATTAAGTGTTACCTGTAGTCACCACTGCTTTTTTTCTGAAAGCCATAGGAACCAGGATCTCCCACTGTTGAGACGGTGACAAGTTCAAAACCAACGCTGTATTGCCTGCAAGTGACATGACAGACTTGCTTTAGATATTTGGGTCATCAGGATTACCATGAAGAGGGATAGTTATTAAAAACTACACAGTATAACTGAAAGACATCTGAAAGTTTTGTCACATTCATGACAAAAACATTAAGTCAAATTTACCATGACATTAATATAGAATTTGGAGGAAGACAGAACTCAATTCAGGTTTAGAACTAGACTGTAGGGAAAATGCCTGCTATAAGCATGCCTGTGCACTGAAGCAGAATTCAAGTAGTTTAAACTTGTGACACACTCCTGTGCCACATGGCAGAGATCCTGGGGTGTGATCGGATTGCTATCAGAGGACTCGGTGTCAGTGATCTCAGCAGAATTTCTCATGTTGCAGTACAACTTGGGACACTTCGTCTGCTCCTGTTAATGCATGTGACAGGTACCACTGCCCCTGTCCTTCAAACTGCCCAAATACCATGTGCAAGTACACAAAAAAATGCATACAAAGAACAGCTCAATTCACGGAACCATGCAGCCACACCTCTTCCTTCATCTTCATTTCATGCAAGAAGGTGTTTCCTCATACAGAGGAGGAGACACAGAAAAGTTCTGCCATCTGTGGGGCCACTGTACAGCTTTGTGAAGGATAAACACTGGACTGCAGGTCAGGAGATGCTGCTGTTCAGAGATGCTGAATATGGGTATTTTGCATCAGGTAATCATTAATTGTGCCAAAGGAATTTGGCCTGCGTAAGTCTATAGGACATTGACATCCAGCACTTCTCCTGGCCTGCTAGTGGCAGAGTAAATGCACTTTCAGAGGGGCTTGAGAGCTGGAAGGGTTTAATATCTTGTGTAATGGCTCTACTATAAAATAAAAGGAATTATGCTCATGATTCCTTTTAAGAATAAGTCCTTTATACCTTTTCCCCTAGCTCTGCTCAGACCCCAAAACTAAAGAGAAAGGAAGGCTGCTGCTTCCTTATAGGTCAAGGATTTCCCTCAGTAGTTAATGTGTAGATTTAAAACGCTATTGATGGTAAAGATAGAAACATGCATAGTACTAAATCTGATTCTACTCCCACATCTTGTCTTCTGGATTTTCCATGAGCTTCCCACCCTCCCCAAGGGGATACTGACAAAGCTTTATCTTTGGCATGTGATGTGTTCACTGTATTGATGCACTATTATTTTCTACAAACCTGGGCCCCCGTAGTTCAATTAGCAATGGTCCATTCTTTTCTAGCTGGAATTGATAAATGGGGTTATTTTTGTAGGTGTCTCTGAAGTTTCCACATCCTCCAGCACTGTGACCTTTCCACTGTCCATTAACCTGAAAGAAGTCCAAAGTACAGAAAACAAATCCTAAGGATTTGTATTGCTTATATATATATATATAAAAATATATACAAATGAGACTAGAGGGTCCTCTCACTTAGAGGTTACTGACTTTAGTGACCTATCCTAATTTTTAAAGTGAAGTGAAAGATGGTGTTAAGCATTTACAAAGTCTTGTGCAGTCCCCCATCCTCCTGGATCAAAGCCCTATGTCCCTGAGACATGTACTGTATCTTTCCAGCTTACATTAAACAAGCACTGAGTGGCTGTTTCTGTGACAAACTGCAGCTAACAGAAGACCCACATTCCCATCTATCCCACACCTACTAGATTACACAGGTTTTTGGGTTTTTTTTTGTCCTCAGACACTGCTCCGTTGAGTTAAATGAAAAACAACAGTGATACAGGCAGTGCAACATATTTACAACTGTAATAGTGTTGTAACCTTTGCTTTTAAAGATCTCTGCCTCCGGCCCTGTCCATCACCTCTATGCACTCTGAGAGCCAGCACTGCAGTGAGAAGATAACCATAAGGACAGATTCTGCAAGGATAAAGACACACAAGAGGAAAAATGCTGCTCAGACTTTGAGAAGCAGGCCATCTGTTTCCAAGTTCCTCTTGCTAGTCATTAAACTGAAAGGTTAAGACTCGTAAGACATGCCAGGCATTCCCACTGATTTATAGCTGAGATCCATCTCTCCTGTTACTTCTCTCCTGTCTCTGTCTAATCAGCAAGGGGCAGCATTTTCCCTTGTGATTTAATTTCTTCACTCAGTGCCCACACCCCTCAAACATGGTAAGTATGGAAGAAAGGGGAATTTCTCCCCCTACCATGCTGCTACCCAGGAACTTAAAACTGCTGTGTGCTCTGGAGCTTTCCAATGCTTTTCCACTTATGCTACACTTAATTCCAGGAATCACATCAGAGCTTGGTGAGCTCCAGAGGTGACCACTTGACTCCAGTACAGGACATCTAACAGAACTTGTTTTTACTGCTAAACTGTGAATTAGTTCTTTGCTTGCTTTTGAGTGTGATGACTGCTAAGCAATCACCAAACAGGCATTAAATATAGACAATTAACTTTTTGTATTCAATCCTAAAGACAGAACTGGCCTTGCATAGATAGAACATACCTTTTTTTTAATACTAGACAGACATGTTCAAATAAGCAACAGGAGTTTTCTACATACTTAATTCTCTTTTCAAACATATTACAACATAAACCGGATGTCCCTCCTCAAACAGGCTTTTCACCTTGAACGTGTTTTTGACCTCTTAAAGCACTTCCTCTAAGTAAGCCCAGTTTCTAATAACTGTATAGGACACTGGTCTGGAAGAATCAAACAAATCATCTTGCTGTTCCCAGGAATCTCTCTATTCACTCACCATTCTCTAGAACAGGTTTCAAGGGGCTGTTCCAGAGTAACAGCTGGGATGGAACATTGTCTGAGCTCGAGAGCCAAGCTGCAAGCCAGCATATCCCCCTGACCATACAAAGTAATGCAATCCTGGGCTTCAGGCACGAGTGTCCTAGAAAATGGACTCTTCCACTGTGGCTCAAACTCCCTTGTTTCTCTCTTCCTGAAAAAGTTACTGTTTGGACAGAAGACTTCTGACTATAATAGGATTCCCCAGGGTAGGCATGGTAGGTACAAAGCTAAAGTTAACAACTCCTGGCTTATTCTTTCCTGAGGATAAAACTACCAAAACATGAAAATACAAGTTACTTTATCCTGTGAGCTCCTGGCTATATTTATACTTCAGCTGAAGGTGTAACTGCCACTCATGTTGACAGCTGAAATACGAACAGCAGCTGGTCCCAAAACTGCCTGAGCTTCCGACTTAATTTCAGTCAAGTTTTTCACTCTCCCCCTGTTCCTGCACTCTAAGGGAGCATTTCTGCAGGAAATGTACAATGGATATACTGCCTTGATCCTGTCTGGCAACAGGAGTGCTTATTCCAATCGTTACAGACCCTTGAGGTGTTTTTGTAAAATTTAGGAACAATAATGTGTTGTGATCTTGCCGTCCTAAGTTTGTTTCTTATGGTCTTGCTACTGGTGCCTTTGGTTTGGCATTGCTGATTTTGTCCCATCATGCCAGGAATTTTTCCAAGAAAATCATGCAATTCTCCCAAGAAGAAATGAGCAACACTTCTGAGGGGCCTTCACTCTGCACCATTACTAGCACAACCTGATTTCTGCAGAGTGATGACTTACTAGGGTATGGGTTGTTGTTCCAAAGGCCAGTCTGTTCCACAAAGACTTTGCAGCATGTCTGCAATGACACAGCTGCAACAGCACGCTCTGTGCTGGAGGTGGGGCAATAGTATCAAAATATATTTCAAAACCTTGTACATCTCAAATATGGAAAAGCCAAACCAGTGACCCATAAAAGAAAATGTTTCTTTACCCGTTTGGAAATGGTGTAAGGTGTAGGAATCTTGGAAAAGGTGAACTTGCACAAGGAATACACCTGTGTTGTAAAAGAAGCAGCAGGTCACACATCTGCCTAGCACTTTTCAAATGAAATCATGACAAATTAAAAGAAAGCAGAATTGCCTACACAACATTTTTAGACACTTGTCCACTGCATGCCTTTATTACCCATCAGATGACCCTGTGTAAAACTCAAAATTCAGAATAGTGCTGGGACTAAGGATTAGTTCTACTTAATTTTTCTAAACAACCCTGCCCCTCCCCCTCAAAAAAACCCAACCAACCAATCAACACACACACACACAAAAAAAAAAAAAAAAAACCAACAAAAAAAGCAAAACGGAAACAATCTGCACTTTACTCTTTTTTCAGTGAAAAAAAAAAATCTAGCATTGATCATTATGTGACTCAGCAGCTAAGAGAAAAACCCAAATCCTTAGTCAAGACCTAGAGAAGTCAAAAATCTTTAAATCATAACCAGGATCTAAAATAGGTTTATTTTGGATACAAACAGAGCCAATGATCTGCCTATACATACTTTTTTATTCTAGGAAATAAGAGTATTTTTCAGCTGATTTTGTTACTAAAACCACACTAATATCTTAACTACAAAAGGAGAATATTATCAAACACTTCATCCAGTGGTTCTGCTCCATCATTCATAACTTTCCTCCCCAAAATAGCAAATTGATTCAGAAATACCCTTTTTATCAAATTTAAAAACAAAGGACACTGTACAGTTTAATTGCTTACATTCATTATGAAAAAACAGCACCTACCCTGATGGTGTAATGGATGGTGTTTTGTTTCTCATACTGAGACACCACTAAGGTGAATGTATGGGAACCTGGGGAGGTCAGCTTTATCTTGGTCAGATAATGAGGACTGTTGATCCGAATACCATCAATATAAGGAGGAGGATCAGCTGAAAAAGAAAAGGATGAACATTTTTTCCCTGACCAAAAAATCCCCCAGCTTGGTAAACTACTAAGATTAGATGACAGACCCGAGTGCTCTGAACAGATGAGAGCCTCGAGATTTATCCATAAGAAGGAGTCTTAACATCAACTACTGTTTTCAGGAGAGGTACATCACACATGTCAGGATACAAATTCTATGCTTAAAAGTACAGCTTAAATCCCAAGACTTGCAAGGACTGCTTATCCATCTCCCACCAATGTCACTACTCAAAGAACACTGCTGTAATTATGTTGAAATTTCAAGAGAAAGATAATGAATGTTTAAGCACTCTTTGAAAATCTCTGAAGTGTCTGCTCTTTCTCTGTTGGCTGGACAGTTCCAGAATGCCAGCTGCCAGAATCTTTGGCCACCATGTAAACAATACTTCAAAACATGTTAATTCCTTTAACTGAATCACACACGCTTTCTCTCCCTCTCTCTTCAAATGCCTGTGATCATTACACAGATATAGTTGCATCCCAATACCAATGCGCATGTGGTACTTAAAAAGATCCCAAATGTTTGCTTTTACAATTAGACAGTGTAATTTGTTATTTGGCCTCTAATTGGTTCTTTCCAGACTTCTTTTAATTTCAGTGAAGCAGGACCAAATCTAGCCAATTACTTCAATAGGCCCAGGATCAGGTCCTTTTATTTTCTTCCACAAAGCAACATGGGAGAGGGGAAAGGATTAATATAAAATAATAAGAAGCTTAGGAATGGGAAATCTCGGCCTTGCTGCCAAAAGATTAAGCTGCTTTGTTCTCATCTCATTTTAACAGATGGTTAAAAATAATACTGCAGCTTGACCAATCTATTTCCATGGAAAAAGGTTTTAAACAAGTTTGAGCTCGTGAGATCAGAAGTTTTAAAAGAGTTTGTGTAGCAAGACAAAACATGAATCATTCAGTTTTTGCTACTGGTCTTGCTAGGCTGTCTCTTTCAAGCACAGTTGAACAATTCCCTTTACTATAAAATTACGTTTGGGTGTGCTCACTTAAGAATATTTTCAGTGAGACACACATGTAAAATAAGCACTGCTACAACTACCAGGAACACTAGAAGCAACTTGGGCATTTACTTCTCCTCACAGAGAAGCTCTTGTAAAAACAGATGATGATTTGGTCAGGTGTCAACAGATCTTTCCACAGAAACACTTGGGTTCTAGGGGAAGCTTGGATTCTTGGGGAAATTGGTCAGCAGAGTTCACTGAACAATATCAGATGTGAACAATGCAATTCTTATTAGCCATTCAAATAGAAAAAGTCCCATAAATTCCACTCTTTGGTGAAAAAAGCTTTAAAATCTGCTAAGGGAGTTGTTGCATGAGCAGCTACCTGAATGCAAACCTGGTTCTAAAGCAATAGGCCCAAACCCACTTGTTTTAGGATGCACCTTCACTGAATAATTCCAAGGAATATTTTTACAATATTTCCCTCTACCTTAAGGGAAAGAATAATAATAAAAAAATTCTTCTTAGCTGTGCCTTAAAGTTTCAATCTAACCATTCAACATGGGCATTACCTTTACACCCTGTGTCTCAGCCTGTGTTTCAGATCTGCTATCTCTCTTGAAATAAAGCATACTTGGCTACTTCACAGCTACACCAAACCTCTTCTCCTCAAGGTGAAAAGAATCTGACATATGACCAAGGGTAAGATTTTGATAAAATTTGAATATTTTAAACATTCCATACCTGATACTTGGAAATATGCTGAAGTGTTTACCTATATTTCATAATATAGGAACTTTACTAAGCCAAGTTAATGGGCCAATTAACCATGATTATTTTCATTTTGTGGAAGCTGTAGACCTTTAAATAATTTCACAAATGTAGGAAGTAATTATGCTAGCAGAGAAACTAATGCACAACATCTGTTCCCTCTAAGCATTAACTACTGGCACCGAAAAATAAGCAGAAAAAATAAAGAAAATGTTGCATCAAAGTAAGTGTCAGCACGACTATGTAGACCTCTTAAGAGTTCTCACAGCATGTGTAGAATGGCATATTCCTTCAGTGTAAACTTGAAGTAGGATCAAACAGAGCAAAACAATAATTTCAAAAGACTGACCTCTTAATGAGGCACCTAGTTTTAAAACAAGAAGTGCCTTTCCTCTCCACAAAATTCTGTGAGCTTCTTCATTTATTTATAGCATCAGCATCTTGGCAACTAAGGTACACTAACCTGGATAGTAAACTTTTTTGCCATCAGTCTTGTATACAACCATTGTAATGAATTCCCGATTGTGTGCAAAGTCATCCTATAAAAACAAAACCCAGGAAAACCCACAAATCAGAGCAATTCTGTCAAACATCATGAATGCTTAATCAAGTCAAGTACACCTTCTACCATCCCTTTTGATCACCACACAATATGATCTGATATTTGTATTTATTGGGATACCCAACAAAATTATTTTTCACATGCCTGAAGTAAACAAACATCCACTAATTTAACTTACCCAGGCCCCAGGATTCAAAGTTACTTCAGAACCTTTTACGGTGGAATAGAATGATTTAGCTCAAACTTTACTCTGTTTCAATTAGAGGTACATGTACCTGCTGAATTAAAAAATTCCACATGTACCCAGGCATACACACCTGAACACAGGCAGTAATATACTAATAAGAGAGAGCCATACAGAAAGATTTACAGGAGCTGAGGCAGAGCTCGCAGTGCAGAACCAGCACCTTGTCAGTGATGTGCCTGCTGAGCAGGACCCAGACGGCAGCACCACCCTGTGGACACTGCACCTCCAGCTTGTACTGAGGGTTGTTGGCCAGGCTGTAGGCATCCTTCACCGGGCCCTGCTTTGCATCCCACGTACTGAAAGTGATACAGACACATTATTAGACCAGTAAGAAACTAATCTGTGCTTTGAAACCAACTCCAAATCCTACACAGATGCAGAGCATGATATTATCAGTAACAAGTTACCAAAACCCAGTTTTCTACTGGAATCCATGGCAGTGATCACAGTCACATCAGAAGCATTATCTTAGAACCTTGTTTTATACATCACAATACACGTATGGTAGTAAAAAATGCTAAATACAAACAGCCTGGCTGGTGACTGCAACCACACAAAGCACAGAAAAAGCTGAACCATTTATGCAGCCTGGGCTACACAACCATAGCCATGATTGCTCATACCAGTATTAAGCGAAAAACACCTACACTTTTGTAACTGTAAAAATTTATCTATTGCTCTCTCTATCTCTCTATCTGCTATGGTTGGTTTCAAAAGCTTGCCAAATTTTTTTCTCCTTTTTTTTTTTTTTTTTTTTTTTTTTTTTTTTTTTTTTTCCCTTTTCTGAGGCAATTTTTATTTTAAAATTTGCCCTGTTTAATGCCTGGAAGGGTGCCCTGCAGGTAGTGTTAAAGAATCTTTGAGGTTCCCTACTGCAGAATCTGCCTGCTGCCTTGTGAAGTGTCTAGACAAGAAAAATGCAGTGAGAAAAAAACAAAAAGTGCTGATGACTGAACACAAAGTGTGGCACACTGGAAACAGAAGCATATACAGCTATGCCTAAGTCTCCTTGTCCCTCTCACACTTGTAAAACTGAAGAGCACGTGTGGAGGGTTGCATTAACAAAGCTTCAAACTATCACCGTCGCTACTCTGCGTTTTATGGCAACTGCCACTGTGCTAAGGCTTTTCCCTGCACAGAGGGAAGACAATCACTGATAACACAGGGACAGACAGAGCAGTAGGTGAGCTCTGACATTAGCACACACATTATCTCGTCTTGCCACAGCACCACCGTGTGTTTTAGAAACATCTGGAGCGCAAAGATGGAAGCAGCTTTCACAGATAAGCTCAGCAGTCCCACTGTGGATGGAGGAGCTTGTGCAGAGCTCACACATGCAGGGACAGTGTGGAAGCAGCGGCAAAGTGCAGTCTAGTGGAGTGGAGAAGTATAGAAACCCTTGCTTTCCAAAACCAAGACACAGATACACACACTTATCCTCAACTGGGAGAAAAAACCCCTGAATGTAATGGACATTTGGTAAGAGACAGGTATCACAATCAGAAAACAAATCAGCAGGCAAGGAAGATTATTTATGATAACAACAACTGCTAAAACCTAGAACTGGTTAAACTACCCTGATGTCAGTGAACACACCCTACACAGACAACACGCCACACAGCTCACTTGCAAGTGGCCAGAAAAATGAATTCCAAATACTAACTAGGTCACTTAAGGACTGTCTGGGCACTGCTTAGAGATAGACTGCACAAAAATCTCATTTTTATTCTGACAGGGAGATGTGGGACTGAGGTCAGAATCTGGTTACACAACTATAGCTCCACAGCAACATCACAAGGGCCACTGAGCTCCACTGATGTTACAGAAGTAGTCAAAAACAAAGCCTGGGCTGAGAAAGTGTAAAGTCAGGCTCAAAAGAACAGGGCTGGAATTCAAGCCCCTAGCTGTAACCTGGAAGAATGGAAGGAAGGAAGGAAACATCACATTAGAACACTTACTGAGATTTTGAAACAAAAATTTTATCTTTTGGACCAACCTGTGAATACATGTTGATTCTTTAAAAAGACTTGGGTTCCAACTCAAATAAATAACATCATAATACTGGCACAGGTCCTCCCAGGAAATCCAGAAAATGCCTGAAAAGGAAATGCTGTTATTATTTTCTTACCAGACACCTTGATTTTACTTGTTTTTCAAAAGTCTTTCTGAGCAAATGATACAGCTTATTTAAGCCAACATTTCTGCAAAATGTAGTAGTAATATCTGCACTGCCTAAATTGCTAAATTTAAACTTGACCCCCCCAAACCAAGTTAAAGCAAGAAAAAAAACAAGTTAGTCTCTTCTTATTATCAGGGACTTTCTGAAGCTGTCAGAATGCTTTTTCATTCCCAAGGACTAAGTGAAAGGTATGAGAAAATCTGCTATTTTGAAAGAGACATCATTAGGTGATTCTGACCTCATTTCCCCTTTCCTAGGTTTCTAAAAACAAAACAAAACAAAAATACACAGTCAAACAGGTTCCTGCAATTCAACAACCTACTTCAGTAGTCATCCAGCACAATCAAGTATTCAATCAACATGAGATTATATTTAAATGTATTTCTAAGATACTTCATCCAACACCTATGTCACTTGCTTTTGCACCCTAAATTTGCTTTATCTTTGCAACATTCTCACACATTCATTCTAATTCTCCATTAGTTCCCTTAATTGCAATTCCAGCCAACAGTAGTGCCAGCAAACCAACACATTCCTAATGGAATGAACTTTTAAAATGGTAGCAGCCTTATAAATCCTGTCTCTGACATATGCAATTGCAGATCTTGCAGCACTAAAAACCACACAAAATCAAATAGACCAAAGTGTAAATCTAATTAGTAGGAATAACTCTATTAGAATTACTAATGTAATTTCATATAAAATGTTAACAATGAGATGCTACAGATTACTTACTAAATGAATTGGTAAATAAATAACAAGCTATTATCTCATAACTGTCACAAATCCAGGGCTGCTATTTTTATGTCTGAATCAAAAGTTTTTATCAGGCATTTGCATGAGGCTGATCAATAAATGCTATAATCTAACAGATTTGGAGGCACAGTGTTGTAAAAACAGTGGCACTGAACAAAAGGGCTCCCTCAGAGATCTGCAGACAGCAACAAAGACACAGTAAAAAGCAGAAACATCTTTCTGAAAATAAAATGCACCTGCTGCAGCAGAAAGACTGATTTAAATACTGATTACAGTAAACATGTTGATACATATTTGAAAATGTTGGAGAGAAAAAAAACCCACAGAAAGTCCATTCATGTATTAAAAAGGAGCATTTCGCAGCTTATTCAGAATATTCTCTTTGCACTGAACTCCCACATACTGTGACAGCACACTTAACAAAGGAGGCACTTCCTTGTCAATGAATTTGAGATATATATTTAACAATCTAGATTACTTAAACCCCAGACAAACCTGAAGTGACAGATTTAAATACACAAATCCTTCCTAAACTTTTGGACTATTAAGTTTCTAGTATTTGTTTTACTCTCCTTGTGCGTAAGCATTCCTTTCCACCTTCCTGCATGGATACACCACAAAGATCTATACTATTTGAACTATCAACTATCACACCACAACTATCTATACTATATAAAGATAATGACTTTTAAAACCTTATTACCATTGTCTATTTTCTGAGCTGTTCTGGGATCAAAGTTCAAGTATTTTTGTAAATCTGGGGTCCAGTTTCTTGTGTCATTTTCACTGTATCGTCCCTTCCAACGTAAGTGGCTCCAGGGATTTTTTAGCTGAAGAAATCGAAGTCCCTAAAAAAAACCACCACAAAGTAAAATTGTCAATTCATCTTGTCACTGTAATTTTTACATAATTCTACATATATGGATCACAAAAACACAGAATCATTAAGTTTTCTGAAATTTCCCAGTGGAGTCCAAGACAAAATAACATGTATTAGCCATTAGAGCAAAAAAAATCAGTAGCTACCCATCCAGGGTAAACCTAGAAACACATGTAGGTTTCAAACAGTAGTTTAAAAACACCTTCAATTCCACTTGATACCTTATATTCTCTTATATCCAAGACTGCATATGCATGGGTTGGAACTAAACCCCACTTTTCTCCTTCCTCTTCAGACATCACCCCTGTTGCTGTTGTGATAAGGACATCACCCTTGTGAAATCTGTTCAAAAAGAGGTGGAAAAATAGCTTAATGAAATCTCACAAGTTGCAATCTAACATTTGCCAGACACTGCAATAGCATGTTTGTACACTGTGCATTAGCTTTATAATACTTTATAAAGCTTTATAAACCCTGCTTTATAAAAACTGGGATACAGGGCTTTTTGTCAGCAGAAATAACTCCTGAAACAAATCTGAGGTAGTGGAACTATTTTTCTTTCAGAATTAAGTATACAGTTTAAATTTAAAGATATTGTTTTAATATAATTTCATAAACAAAATTCAGCACTTATCAACCTGAAGCTCAGCCTGTGTCACTCTTAAGATACTCCTCACAGATCCACAGCTGAGCACAAATGTGGTTTCATCACCACTTAGTCAATGACTGCATACAGCAAATTATCAAGTCTGTCACACCCCCAGGATTCTGAAGAATGAGAAGTTCATGCTTCCCTACTTTTGCAGGTGTTTATACTCAAGTTTAGTGTTCTGAATAGCGATTGTTAATTTTGGAACAATTACTGTTGTGAAATCACACTGACATGTTTCCAGCCTACACTAAAAACCCAAGTACATACTCAATGTCCCTAAGACAAATTACAGGATCACTGAACTATATGGATCAACACATTTTCACTCTAGCACAGATGAACAACAGTGACATTACAGTGGCTAGATCCCATCCTAACTTCAGTTACACCTTCAAATTACAACAATAGAACATCTGGAAAATTGTTGACAGCTCTGAGAGCTCCTAAGCAACTGAAAAAACACCAGAAAGATTCTTTTATCATGGATGCAGATGTTTCAGTCAACAGAATAACCCCCTTCTATTGCATTGAAATACATAAGACACTGTTAAACCATTTTGAAAGAAATCAAAGTACTTGGTATACCTGGCAATTACAATTTACATCTGTATCTTTCACCATAAGCAAAATAATTGAATCATTTACTTTGGACTTATACGATCATCAAATCCAACTGTTATGGTAGGTGTGAAAAGCAGTATTGCAGTTTTGACAGACTTCTGCTGCTCCTACTGAGGGGGCATAATCTTGTGATACAACTAGAAATACTGGATTATATCTGCTTGCTAAGGACAGCAGATAAAAAATAGCTCTGGGGAACTGTGTGGAAACACAGAACACATATCCTTGTTCTTTTTAAACACTTAACTAGTATATATTGTAACTGGTACCAGTTATAATGTAACTTGTACATTGGTTCCAAACTGCTCTTCTCTGACTCTATATTCTGTTTCCTTTATCAAGCAAAAGAAGAATTCCACCACACAAAATTCCCCAGTATTTTAATCTTCTGTTCTATCAAAGTCACCAATACCTCAACTTTTCTTCTTCCAGAAAGCACATGGAGATTTTATAAAGCACAATTTGTAGCAGTACCAAAATGCTGTTGAAGTATTTGTGGTGGCTGTACTGCTTTTACAGTGGTAACACAGCTACTACACAGCAAGCATTTTAATGACTTAGGAAAGAACAAATGTCTACCTCTGATAAAGCATTCTGAAAGTGCTATCCTTATTGAAGGCTTGATTGTCAGAGTGCATAGCAATTCTTTCAGGTATCCAACCTGTCAGTGCATGGAGATCAATATTCTGAAATGCAAGTATTCAAAAGAAATCAGAACAGATAATCCATATATAAACATACGATGTATGTACACAACTTATAAAAAGCCTTGGAAAAAATCACGTACACAAAAGTTACAATACAGCTCTATGCATAAAAGGGTCAAGATTAAGACTAAGAAACAAAAAATTCTTTGTTTAGACAAGGACAACATTTCCAAGTAACTTAAAAAAAAAAAAAAGCTGGAAAGTGAATTGATGAAATAAAGTGGAATTCCAGAGCAATGGAAGCATATGAGAATCATCAGTCATGTTCAACTGTGTGATGTGTTCTATTTATTTCACTGATTTACAGATTTTTAAAGCATGTCTCAGAAGCACTATTTGGTACCTTGCTATTATATATGCATTTTAAATTATTTATGTTTTATTTCTAAAGCTCAGGGTTTGGGTTTTTTATTCTTTTTTGTAAACCTGACACTGACATGTATTTCCATAAAAAGATGCTTTAATCTCCCAACTCCTTGAATTATTGCTTAATTCCTATTCTTTTGCTTTGTACTTCTCAAAGCAAAAGCGGAGACTGTAAATGCTTGAAGTGTCAATAACCAGCACTGGGGGGTGGGAACTTGAGGAATTAAAAGTACAAGACAGCCTGATTTTAAGTAACCCTGATTACAGAAGGAAGCTGGAAAACAGGGGAAAGTGGAGGGGGCAGGAAGGATGGAGATTAAATGTCACCAGTCAAGCTGTTTTTCCAGATAGCAAGTTAGAGGATGACAATGGGAATAAAACAGTTATTCTCACCAGCTTTTGTCCTTCAAAACAAAGCAGCCTGACACATAAAAATATATGCTACATTTACCCCTTACACATTTGTCTCCAGAACAATTTTTCAAGAAGTGATGATTACCAAGTATACCCACCAAGACACCAACTAGCATCATGAATTAAAAAAAAAAGAATCTTTAGAATTTTAATAGTAAAACTTTAAAATCAGAAAGGTTTCCTAAGTAACAAATGATGTGGGCTACTAATTTCAGCAAACCATCCCTCCTTAACGAATAATTTGCATGTCCCTTATTGTATGATGCATGATGTATGTTGACTGTTTCTTCAGTAACCACATTATAGAAACCCTATGCATATTTATGGAGATGAGCGGAACAATCTGATAAACAAACTTGCACAGATCAAAGTACTTGCTCCCTCTATATAGACCTTCTAATGACTAGACTGTTCCTTTCTTAGCTGTCTCCATTACCTGATGAGGGACAACTGTCCTATTTATTGAAAGAGAAACCAAAATCAGCAATATTGATATGGGCAAAGAGAATTTATGACTTCACCCAACACCTCCATCTAGACTCTATATCAACACTTCCTACGCACAAGCGCCAATACTGAAGAGAACTAAGATTAAGTGCGCCCATCAAGATGTCTTGCTCATTCTATTTTGATGGAATAATTTGATTAAGTACAGCTAAAAATATTTGTGAAAGAAAGAAACAGAAAAAAAAATTAAGAAAATGTCAAACCAAGTACTTGTCTCCCCAAGCTTTTCAATTTGATTTCACTAGAAGGAAATTATTTCTAAGAGGAAAAGATGCCACTTAAATAACACTGGGTAAAATAATCTCATACTTACAGAATTTGATCCAGGAAAATCATATCCTCCCATGACCTTCATGTAAGCCTTTTCTATTAGTGACACCCATAATTCATTCTTATTATTGGAATAAGAGCAGAGAAGTTCCCCACTATGATCAACAGGTAACTGGTCATCTATGATTACCTGTGTGAAATGAACGAAAAATCACCATAAATCTAATAAAGTATTTTAAAAGTAATCAGAAAACAAAACCCTCATTAATATAAAACTTCTCAGACACAGCCAGACCTGACCATTGTTCTCACATATGGACACCTCTATCAATCCTGCAGTGGTTTGCCCAAGTGAACAATAAATTCTACTGCCAGCTCTTGATTGCACTGGTCTAACTGGGTGACATGTGAGTGGCTGCCTTGACTGATGGTGACAGTACACTATAATAAAGTGTGCAATAGCTATTGCAAAAGGCACTTGCAGAAAGGTTCTGTGCAATTACAAGCATAAAAAGTAAAGAAAAGCCTAACAATATTCCTCATCTAATTAGGAATCAGAGTATGGACGGTAGCCAGCAGAGGAATAAATATTTATTTATCTTTAAGGAAGCAAATTGTGTCATATCACTTTGATACTCTCTAGTTCCAGATTTAAGTTTCTTTTCTCTGAAAAGGAAGAACACTTCAAAGCAGCAGCTCTGACAGTACTAACATTTCTTCTTTAAATTAGGTACTGTATATTCATCATCATTATAGGTTCTTACTGCATATTTGCAGTAACCTGAAACAGTTTCCGTGACTAGATGTTTCAGTTTCCTGTTGGCACTGGCCCATTACAAATACAGGCTACCAACACAGCACATTCTCTGGTCAAATCCTATCTATGCAGGAATGAATAGACCTTTTCATAGGAGAGCAAATGGCCATTCATCCTGACAAAAGGCAGCTATTAGGAGATACTTTGGAAAGAATATTAAGAGCAAGGCAGACACAAAAATGATACTTTCCCAAAACATTCAGATTCTGGAATTTTGCAGCTCAAAGACTTCCTGACCCAGATGTTGTATCTTAACAATTAAGAGCCTTTGATGACTTTCCCCCTACTTCCCCACCCCATGAATATGACCATTCAACTTCTGAACTCTCATAAACACTCATCAGTCACTATGATCTGTGCTACAGTTAAGTATTATATGGAGAAATATGTTATTTTATGTTCTCATTTATTGCACTGGAAAGTAAATGAAGTTGTTAGTGAGTTTGCAAAGTTTTATCTTCATGTATTTCCTCTTCTTACTAAAAAATCTGTAGTCGAGCAAGGCTTTGCTTGAGTTATCAGTTGAGTTATTATTCTATGGTCATTTTCATATCTATACTCTTCCTGATATCCCCCTCTATATTTTTTAATTCTTTCTAAGATGGAGTGGAAGAGTGCACACCTAATTCATAAATAGGGGATACACAGCTTTGTTCCTGTTTGGTTTTCACAATTCTGTTAAGTAATATAAAGCAATTTTTACATGAATTTGATGTAAGGCTATTTTTATGAACGCCTACAGAAGTACAGACAGAAGAAGTATGTGGTTGCATACTTCAAAACCAAAAATGAATCTCAAAAAGGTTTAAAAATTAAAAACTACTTTCCAAAAACACCTGCCTAAAGTTTTATCTATGCAAGCACTTCATAGTGAAGCTGATCAAATCTTTAAAACGTATGACTTATGCAGTAACAGTACTAAGTTCCCCAAAAACATTTACCTTTCTAGGAACACCATTGATATGAAGCTTCACCATGTATTTACCACATGGATTATATTCTGGTTCTCCTTTCTTATTCTGAGGGTAAATTATACTGTTAACAGATAAAACAAAAAGGAAATGAGGAAATTATGACATAAATGACTTGGCTGTACCTACACTTACAATGATAAAAGTGGGATTAACACAGTTTATGGAATTTACACTGAACAGAAATATGGAATTTTTAATGAAGAGCAACTCAAATTTAGTATAAATAATCATGTTTAAATAGGTTTTATTTTTTCAGGCCCTGCTCTTGCTGCAGCTTTCTACTTAACATAGTAGCAAAAAGAACATAAGTAACCTAATTGTTTCTCAAACAGTAGCAAGGCAAAGAAATTTATCTTATGATTAAACAAACAGTATTTACAAATCTATAAAATAAATACAGTATTTCCCTGAATGACAAGTCAAACTTTTGAAGAAGGCAGTGCAGAACTTGCTGCTCTTGAAAAGAATACAAATTCAGTTCTAAAAAGAATAGGTTAAAGCAAAACAATACAAAAACATTCACACTCCGGTCTAGCAAGTGCCTCCCAGCAAAGACCAGAAAATACATGGCAAATTTATCCTAGGATGCCAGCTGAGTGGAGCTGAGATAGTGTTGTTAACATTAATTCTACAATGAGTTGTAAAATAGGCCACCTGTTGCACAGCAGCTAACAAAGTAGAAAAATGAAACTAGAGAGCATTATAAATGAAGTTTATATTTAAAAAATCCCAAATACTGGATCATTGCAAACTTTTTCTTACTCCTCAAAGCACATCTGAAGTTAAAACTCCAGTTTCTGTGTATATGTGTATATATGTATATTGACAGTGAGTTATATCTTAGATAGCCAGGAATTTTGTGATTTTTAAAAAAAATTGTAATGAACTATGCTTAATTAGTTGAGGAATGTTTGACTGTGGTTTTAGCCAGCTTTGATTTAGACCTGTGTCGGCTGAGTGTCAGTAGAAAACCCTAAGAAATTATCTCACAGCACCTGCAGCAAGGAACTCCATGAACCCATACCCCTCAGAGAATTTAATCAACATTTGAAGAACAAAATCCAATAAAGAGCTGCTTAACAGTTATCATATATAGAGATATAACTAGAGATGAGTAAGATGTCATAGAAAAAGAAGCTATCTTGAGCAAGTTAAGGAGTCAAAGGCCTATACAAGCCAGAAAATCTGATTAATACACTGCAGGTACCTTAAGGGAGCCACCTCACCTGGGCTTGTTACACCCCAGAAAACTTAATCAATGGTAATTGTCTAACCAGGACAGCAAATTTAATAAAGCACTACTTGGCTGGATAAAAGTTGGGTTATCCATTAAACAAAGATAGATGAGATGTTCTGGCAGTAATAAAAGAAACAAAACACCTACACCATGATGCAATAAATTGGGCAGACTTTTGGGAGCATCTATAAAAAATCTTGGATATTAGAATCTTTATAACTGTCTGAAAATTGTTTCTTTGAACATATCTATGGTGAATAAATTCATAATCTGTTCCCAGTTTTGACTCAATTTTTATTAGGAATTTTTGTCTAGCAGCTTTTTGCTGTTAGACATAAAACATTTGTTTCAATATAAAGTTGGCTTCCAGCTTAGAAGTGCTGAAACAACATGAGTCCAAGGCAGATGAAGGTGAAACAAATGCTGTTTTTTACTGTGTACAGATGTCACAGAACATACTGCAAAAGCTTGGCAGGATTAAGTCTGAAAAGATCTTACAAAGCAACAGCTACTTACCTTGTGATCAATTTTTTGTTATATCTTCTTTCATATGCTGCACTGATAGCTAGTGATGCCACGAAAGAACAATCTGACACTATTGTCTATAAAGAAAAGAAAACCAGTGAGGACATTTACTAATAACTCAGAAACTGAGATATGAATGCAGTGTGTGGAGGGAAGGAGAACAGTCAGTCGGTAATTCCCTTCAAAAGGGAAGGATTTAAACCAAAGGAAGCAAAGCCACTATAAAAGAGACAGAGAATGTATGCTTCTTCAACATGAGGCTCCTACAGAGCAAATTTTTTTCTATTTATTTAATCTCATAAGAGCCAAGGAAAGCACTCTCATATTTGGGGACTCCTTTTTGTACAACAAAGTCCCCCCATGATAAACAACTAGCAGCACACATTTTTCCTGGGGAACAATTTACCTGCTTTATGCTGAAACTTGATACAGTATAGATCATGGTAGGGTTATTTGTTATGTCATCTGGTCGCACCCACTTGGCAAACATTGCTTTCTGTTTGGGGGATAATGGTAGCTTCCCACACTTATCACTAGATTGAAGAGAGAAAAAAAAAGCAGAAAAAATGAACAGCCGTTTAGAAGATCCTTTTATTGTATGTACAGTCTTAAATATGCCTGATAGATGGTGCAAAACATGCACAGAACAATTGCAAAGCTGTAAAACAATTTCAAGGAACACTGCTTCTAAGTTTGTGATTTTTAAGGGGGAAAAAGGCAAAAATGTTAAAAAAAATTCAACAATCCCAAATGTCTTTGCTTATTATAGCTGTGTAACCTTAAGTTATTATTATTGCTTATGAATGAAAGTCTAGCTGTTACATATCACTCACCCTTGGAATAGCCCTTTACAGAGGAAACAGCTATCACTTGCATTTTACAAGCACCAGAACTAAACTCATTAGCATGGAGCAGCATCAGAAAATAGACTCAAGCTGCCAGCCCAGCCCAATAATCCAAAAACCCAAATATAATATTATCCTTACAGTACTTTTGCACTTGTGTGAAGACACAAGTGCAAAAGTACTACAGAGCAGCTTACAAAAAAGTTTTAAATTCAGACTGGAAGAAGGAAGTGGTAGTATTTAAATATCTCTGCCTAAATTATTCTTAAAAGCCTATATAAACAATTTTAAACCCTGAAAAAGAAAATACAGAAATACCAAACATGGAAAATAAAAACAAAAATGGAGTTCAGTAACTGAAGCATACTTACGAAAAAGGCATAGGGAAGGCAAAACGTTCCCTCAGATCAACACTCATGAAAGGTACATATTCAATGCCATTAATCTTTGAAGTCTTCCTGCAAGTCAGAGGAAAAACAACAAAAAAAGAGAAGAGTTACAAACCTATCAATCATCTTCTGAAGATTAATTTGCAGAAGGTAACAACAAAGTAAGTTTTTAAAAACAAGTAATAAATAGTGCTTCAAAAACAAGACAGCTCCCTCTTGAACATTATATATTTGATACTTTTCAGAAGTCACAATTTAGGTTAATGGTTTTATGGATTATTTGTATCTTATTTCACCTATAATAAAAATCAAAGTAAAAGGAACTGGATGTAAAAGAAGGCAGAGTTATATAAAATATTATGCTACTTCAACCTTCAGTGAAGTAGCAGTTGTATAATCTATAAAAACAACTTTGCACTTTGGCTTCTCAGAGCCAAACTTTTCAGGAACTCATTTTGGAAAATCTTAGACTTACCTGAGTACTTCAATCTCCTCTGCAGTGTATCTCTGACCTTGAGGTTCACTAGCTTGTACTGCTCTGATTGTCTGTGGTTTATCATTTAAAGAAAAATCAGGTCCCAATGGAAAGAACGTTCTGACTGGCTGATTTGGTTTGGCTGCAGTTGACTTTTCTTTCTGAGATGACTTTGACATAGATTCCTTCAGTGCTTCTGCTCTAAAGCAAATAAAAAAGGCATTTTCTTTACTACAGTGATAAAATATAATTACAGTTCTATTGTTGATTTTCTTGGTTCCTGTTCCCACATATGTTAAATGAAATAGCAAATGCCAAAGTTGACCAACACTACTTTTTCTAAAAAACAAAAAAATCAATTTCTGATGCTGTTACTTCTTTATTTTTCTGTTCTTGAATCAATTAAAATATAGTATTTCCAACTCATAGAAGCTACTTTTGACAGAACTCATTAGATTTTTATTGCCTCTAAATTATGCAAATAGGAGAATTTGTGTAAGTATTCATTATGTGGAATCTCAGAACAAGATCATCGAAACACAGAGAGAAAACTGATCTGCACCCTCTCATACCTTCCAGATTTATTTTGTCTAGCAGCTACAATAGTAGTAAAACCCATGGGCATTCTCATAACCCAGACTTTCAACTGCTTGACCTCTGAGCTGTGTATGCAGGAGCCATATTTTGTTACTGCTGCATTGAGCTGCATTAATATTTGCATTAATATTTGCACATGCAAAATATTGGGATTTTTTTTCTAAACACAGACCAAGAAGTGCTAAAACCCAACTTATACTGAAACTTAGCCCAAGACAGTCTGAGATTCACCATCACAAAGTTGATTTACAAACAGTTACATTGAATTTATACTTTTGTAAGTCATTTCAGACAGAGATTTCACCACACATATACCATGTAATTAGATTGCTATTGTAAAGAAAAGTGTTTCCCAGTTTCCAAGCTGTCTTCCTTATGGAAGGACACTGACACCTTGACTTCATGCCAACCTGAATTCAGCATCTTTTATAGAGGCCAATAATTACAGTACTCTGGATTATATCTCTGAAGTACTCCATTTGTTCTAACAAGCACACAGTCCTTTCCTAATTCTGCACGTCCCAAGATTCCCAGAGGGTTGGCACAACAGCTGCTACATTCAGCAGTGAAGCAGCTGGCATCTAGCTCCAAGGTGAACTTTGCAGGAGCTTAGTCTACACAGGATCCACACAGACATGTTAGACTGAGAATCCAATTCAGAGGGTGCACTTAGACCTGACAGCAAGTACGTTTACTGACATCAGCAGTACTCACCTATCCAGTGCTTGTCGAGCCAGCTGTTTCAGTTTGGACTGGAGGCCTGCTTCTGAGGTTTCAGTAGCCTAAGGTATAAAATAAAAGAAAATTCTGCATATCCAAAAACCACCAACACATTTTATAAACTCAGTTGTCATACTTCTAGATTACAGCAAAGAGTAACTAGCTATTTCTTCCAATTTTCTTTCTGAAATGAGCAAATATTTTGCTTTGTTTGTTGTTCCTTTTTTTAGACTCAGTATAAAAAATACTATGTAAGCAAATATCATTTTGCTGTTCTACTGAAATTTGTCTTGAATGGAAGTTATGTCTAAAATTCTTCAGTATGGAAAACAGTGCATACACAAAAAAGAATTGCCAGAAGAATTAATTGTATTAAAACACTATTGTCAGAAAGAAGACAAAACAAATGTTGCATATACTGCTGAGCTTGGATGTGTTCCAATTCTTTTCCCCACATGTGCTAAAATGATCACGGCAACTTAGGAAAAAAATTTTAAATGCTTACTTTTATAAAATAAGTTTGTTTGCAAACAAACAAGATAGAGATGCAAGAACAAAATTTTTAACTTGCAATCAAAAGCATAAAATAACCTAGGACAAGGTGACAAAGATGTGAAGAGCATTAACTTCTCTGCTCCCGTTTGGGAGGCCATCTATGAGAGTTTATACTTTTGTCTTCCTTACAGATGAAGCATGGCTTCTGCAGCCAAACAACCTGCAGAAAGCACAACATGAGGCGTGGCTTCTCCTGTGGCACCCACAAGGAGGTTTCAGGTTCTAGCTTTGTGCCTTGACCAATTATTCCAGGTCAGGGAGTCAACTGAGGATACAAAAAGCAAGCTACTTTCACCCCAAGAAACAAAACTAGAAACACCCTCTGTAAGGAACTAATTTCATTTGCAAATAAATAACACTCTGGGGTTCCTGGCTGGAAAACTTTTAAAGACTTTTAAACATTTATAAAGGTTAAGTAGTGGGGATGGAACACCAGCACAACTCATCTAGGAATCAGCCACAGAAGAGGAGTAATGGCTGCTCTCTGAGTACTTCACGGATAGGGAAGAAACAAATCTCTTCCCCTGAATATACTGTGGAGAAAGATAGGAGTAAAGCTTCAAGATAGCAGAGTTCCTTAAATACCCTTTCATCCTGGGAAGAAGGCACTTTCGGGTCACCCCGAGGAATAAACTTTACCATCATATCAACAAAAGAATACGCTAATCATGATTAAAAGAAATTTCAGCAGTGTCTTGTACCTATTGAAATACCCAATAAATGCAGCTGTTAATATGAAATATTTTCAGACCAACTTCACTAATATTTGCATGCACTGACACAACAGGAGGAGAAACACAGCAGAGGAAAAGGAGCATGCTGCTGCAGTAAATGTTACATAATACACTGAAAATGTTCTGCTCCAACAGCTTAAGTGGAAAAACTAGAGCAGCTCTAATAACTCTTGGTTACACTGTATCACCAGAGGTTTTAGCCTAGGTAAAACCTGTTAACATAATTCAGAGGAAAGGATTTACTCAAGCATGTAGCAACAGTACTATAACACCCTCAACAACCCACAAACATTTTTACATTATAACATTGAAAAGAAGAGAAAAAGAAAAACAGACTTGGTGGAGTTACATTATGATGGTGAGCTCTTCTTGTAATGAGTTAGTTAAGGCAACTGGACTTAACGGAGAAAAGCAGTACCTGTAATGATATTCTTCACTGTTTATGTAATGGCCAATTCATCCATCTTAATTTCAGTGTGAATTGAATTCACTCATAACAGCTTTAGTGTTGAACACTTGAGTAATCAAGTAGTATTTTTAATAGTTTTGGCATCAGTAGACTGTTATGTCTTCAGAAAATGTTACACACACAAATTTCCCTTAAATGACTTCCTTTAATGTAGTCAGAAATTAATACAGCTGACACATTAGCAAGCCATCTCAATTTTTAACAGTTTTTAATTTCTGTTTTTGTGGCATTTGCTCCAGGGCAAGAATCAACATGAAAAATATTCCAGAATATTTCTAGCTTTTAGTATAATCCAGTTCATAAAAAAACCCACATAAATGACAAATCCCCATAAATTTACAGCGTTGTATAGCAACATAACAAAGACTGGAAGAAACACTAAGAAAAAAACCAGTGAAACAAACAAACAAAAAAAAATTAAAAGGTAGTTTTTACAAATACAGGTACTCCATTTTCAAGCCAGCCTTTAAGGGTCAGTCATTTCTGAGAGTGGAAGAATTTCTTACCATCACATAATTCCACCAAGTTAACCTGTAGCTTAACATACTGTTTTCAAACAGAGTTCCACCGC
This sequence comes from Phylloscopus trochilus trochilus, assembly GCA_016584745.2. Classification (NCBI taxonomy): domain Eukaryota; kingdom Metazoa; phylum Chordata; class Aves; order Passeriformes; family Phylloscopidae; genus Phylloscopus; species Phylloscopus trochilus. The sequence goes on from WQNJ02000546.1 coordinate 42,842,210, forward strand.
TTCTGTGTACAACTCTATAGCTTCTTCTGCATTGCCCTTATCATCTTCATCAAAAGCCTGTGTAACTAGGAAGTGAGCACGCTCCAAGTCCAACTGTTGTTTTGACTTCAGAGGGTCTGTCTTCTGTGACTGAACTAAATGAAAAAAAACCACAAGTATTTAGCTTTCTACAGCAGCAGACATGTAAAAACATCCTGAACATGTCACCAAAAGACTAGCAGCTCTAATAATGTCTATTTCTTGTCTGGAAACAAAATCTTTCTAAACTTTGCCAAAATATCTATGCAAGGAGAAGGAAACACCATCACACTTCCCTGAAGCAGAGGTTAGGTCTCAGGATATTTCAGATGTGAAATAATGTAAATAAAATCTCTTTCATACTAAACTGAGAACAAAGATGTTTAATTACATAAAATATTGCATCATTTGTGAAAATGCATCACCTATGACAACATACAAGTTCTTTAGGTGTCCATGTCACTTAATACCTTTATTAATGACCTTTCTTCCATTTGCTCTACAGATGTGGTTCCTCAGAGTATTTAAAAGCAAAGAATACCCACACCTAAGTCCTTAGAAAGTCAGTCTCCGCTTAATTTATGATGTATCAGAATTCAAAGCACTGATTGTATTTGTGGTTCTTTACAAAGGACAAGAAAATCAGAATAATAAAAACAGAGCAAACACCATTGATATGTATTTCACAGCAGCAAACAACTTTCCACTCAATTAATTTAGGCAGAAGTTTAATTAGAAAGCTCTTTACCCACCTGCTGAATGGAGAGCTTGAACTCTCTCCAAGTACTCATTTATTTTTTCTTGAATATTTTCCAAGTTGGACCCAGCCATCCCAGCATAAATCAAGGCCTGTGCAGCTTCCTGCAGGGAGAAAAATTGTAGACAAAGTTAATGTTTGCTGCCTAGAAAATCACTTACTATAAACAGAGGGCCCACAGCAGCCATGAGTTGCATGAAAGCAAGCCCTTACATCTGCAAAGAGACTCAGTGGCTACAGGGAAGTTCTGCTCAAAAGAAAAAGTTTCAAGATAGATCATGTTTAATTTCTCATAACTGGGACAACCTATGGGAGTATAAAGATACTCAGAAATTCTGTAACACCAGATCTTAGGCCTGTTTATATAGTAATATATGAAATTAGGAGATTTTAAATAAAACTCTTCAAACATGCACTGAAATCAGTTTGGTTTTAAAGCTGAGGATTTAAGGTTAGGAAAAAAAAGTAGCTATTCCAGTTACTTGCACTTAATCTCGCAATAAAAAGTAAACAAATACAAAACCTTGTTAAAATCAAATGCCAATAATTTTTGTTTAGGAAGTATTTTTTTAATTCTTATTATTCAGATAAAGCTATCCAATCTGGAAAGTCTACAAATGTGAGGCTTCCTAGCTTTTCAAACTTGTTTTCTTTAAATGTTTATATGTACACAAAATACTGGATGTAAGTCTCCTGTCAGGAGGGAGCATAGGACTGTGGCTCAGAAGCACAGTACGTTACCCACATTAAGGCTTTTTCCATACTGTACCAATCTATTAAGAAAAAACGCCTTCAGTTGCATAAGCTGCCTATCCCTTCACTAAATTTATGAAAAACACGTAAGCTTTGGCAGGGTTGCAATAAATAGCCAGAGCTGACACAGTCTCCAAACCATACGGAGAATCAACATTTGTCACCCCACAGAAATGAGGATAGAAACCTTGACCTCATTACTGACATGGGAAAACCCCCACTTTTGTGGCAGTGCTTGCCTTCCCACCAAGCAGTAGAGGAGAGGAGGTGGTCATGGAGCAGGCAGGCTGGAAGGCAGAAAGCAGAAGAGGAACTAGAGAGCTGCTTCATAGAGATGGTGCTCAGAGAGGCTGCCCTGCACAGGGCAAGGACAGATCCATGGCCAGGGGTCCCTGTGTGTGTGTGTGTGTGTGTGTTTTATGGCCATTATTTTGATCAAGCTTAGCAGTTTGCTCTCATATCCACCTGTTTAGTTTGCCCAGACTTAAAACCGATCCTGAGCCAGCCTGTATTTGTTATCAGGATAAATTTTCACTGAGAAACATCACAGAACCAAGTACTTCATGCTCCCTGCCAGCATCTATCTCCATATTATATCACATAAAACACCCACAGCCACTGAAGGGTAAACAGAAGTACCATTTTTATGCAGCAATTAACTACCTTTAGGGTCTAGCACACAACCATTTTTTTGCAGAGGAAAAAAGTGCACTACAGCTATGTGCTCAAAGGATGAGTATATTTGTGTGTGTCACCCTGCAACTACAGACTGACAAAACAGGTGCTGTATCACAAAGGTATGTGGTCTGTAGATGATGCAAAGAACAAATGTGGTTTTCCAAACCTGTGCTACAAAACCAGTGTATAACTGACACTGCTTTTGTGATTGCTTCTGTGATTTCAAGCACAACTGTTTTTGCCTGGTTTTAAGAAGTAAACATAATGGAAACAAGCCAAACCTGCAAAGAACTGAAGCAGGTTCTGAAGCAGCTGAGAGAGTGCTTGTGAAGCCAGCATGCCAGCTGTTCCCAGTGACCAGACGGGTGTGTAATTCAGACTTAGCATTTACAATCTCTCCAATGTCACTACTGTTTGTCACGAGTAGTATGCCACAGTCACACTAAGCTAACTACTGATCATCAGCCTGCAAGCTGCTAACAGCTGGTCAACAGCCAGACTTAGCAACAGCCTTCAGCAGTTTTGGCTGAAGTCATCAGTGTCCAAATATGATCCTGACATTTCTGCAGAGCACCATTAATTAGCAAGCTGCTCGAAGCTGGTCCACATGCAGCACTCCTCTAGGCATCTATCAAAGTTGCATGGTAGCAGGAAGCCAAGCACACTTGCTAACCATAGGAACTCCATTCACACAGGTCTCTTTTGGTGTTGTCTATGGCAACAACTGCAGCATTTTCCATATTTCACCTTTAAGGTCAAACTCCTGCAGAAGCCAGTTTGGTACCCAAGCTTTCCCACATGCTTAGTAATTGCACCAGTGGGCTCTGAACTTCTTAGGGCAGTTGATAAGAAAGCTGGTGACAGGCCAGAGCTTAATTCCACTGTGCTGGAATAAATAAACAAATAAGTAAGTAAATAAAGTATCCCTGAAGTAATAAATGACATTTCGTAACTATTTTGTATAATCTAACACGGCAGTGATTCTTCAGGCAACCTTGGGAAAGCCAAACATATCTAGGTTACACTCTTGTCTCACGTAGCTTCCAAGTGCACCAAGACTGCCAGGGGTACATTTTTCCACTTAGCAAGAACACCACCTGCATACAGTATGTGAAAAGTATTTTCCACACACATGTATGTTCAAAAGCATACAAGCATGACTATTTGCACAAAAAGATATTTTCATTCTGAATAGCACAGAGTATTTTCTTCCAGATGAAAGGAGAGATACAGTACAGTATCTCTCTATATCTATATACAGGAGATAAAGCAGTACAGTACATGTACACACACTGCTGATGATGAACACAGAGCTTATGGTGTTATTATGGGGAACTACAACTTCTGCATTTATCAGGTTTACATACATAAATTTAGCCCCCACAAAATTAACAGGTGGGTTTAAAAAAAAAAAAAAGAAAAAGAAAAAGAAAAACAAAAAGATTCTTCCTCCTATTCTTTCACACTTACATGCACAGGCTGCCATGATACTAAGACAACGCTTTTTAAACATTTTACAGACACCTTGTACTCATGAACTAAAAGGCCAATTAGAGATCTCTTAACAAGTTATTGGAAGAGAATGACTTTGTCAAGATAATGGAGTTTGTGGAATGATTACTGTGATAAGGATAAACAGAGGCTTCAAAGAGAACCCTTCTCGCACGTGAGAAGTCAAGGGGACAAAGAACTTAAATGCAAACTTACGCCACATAAAACAACAAAATGAGACAATTTGCATAATGGTTGCACAAAAACTACTAAACACTACTAGTAAGCCTACAGACATCGAGCAAGACACTGAATCAACTTCATTATACCCTTAGCTGCACCAACCCGAAACTGTACTGAAACAATAAAACCTGGTCCCGAATGGAAAGGATATTCACACGAGATTAAAAACCTGTCACTGACAGCTTGTGATCTTAACCTGTCTTACTGCTGAGCATCTTGTATTTCAACACAGACCCCTCTATTTATTGATGACTGTACAACAGAGTTGCTCCCAGCTGCCCAGCCAGGAGCAGCAGTATGCCCACTTGTGCTTCTCCAAAACGCCCAGCGCTTACAGCTCTAGCATAAAACTAATCAGTCTTTCTGGCCTGGCAGGGCTTGGGGAGAGGCCGGGAATGAAAGTGTAGAAGCAGCGGGGCAGAGACGCTTTTAGGTTACGATGAATCTTCCCAGAAGCACTGAAGGGGCTGCGTCTCCAGCAGCTGGAAGAAGCGCCCGTTCCCGTTTTTTAAGCAGACAACCTGCAGTGCTACCCTCAAGCCTGTCGGTAAACATCAGCGCACGGGCAGCGCTCGTTCCCACCTAAACACAGGACGCAGGGAAAAGGTTTCGCAACCCGCCCTGAAGGACGCGACTCCGCCGGAGACTGACAAACTTTCGACGCTCACGCACGGCCTTCCGCTCTCGCCTAGGCGGGCACCGCCTCGTCCTCCCCGGGCCGAGCCGCTCGTCCCCGAGGCACACCCGCCGGGGGAGGGCGGGGGCGGCCGCGCTGACCCAGCGCGTCTCTCTCCGCCTGCAGGGCCGTGCCGGGCCGCGGGGGTGCCGAACACTCCTCTCCGGCCCTCGGGGGGCCAAAGGGGGAGCGCCAACCCTCCGGCACCTCAAGAGCATCACGCGACCAGCGGCGAGGGGAAGGAGACACCGGCGCCCCGAGGGAACTGGCGCGTCCCCGTCGTACCTTGTAGTAGAAGACCGCTTCCTGGTAGCGCCCGCTCTGGTCCCGCTGCACCGCCAGCTGTGCGAACTTCACCGCGTCCAACTCCAGCGTGGTGGCGTCCATGGCCGGCGCCCACCCTGTGCCGGCGGCAGCGGCGACAGCTCCCGTCGAAGCCCACCCTTTCCCCGCGCCCGCCCGGCCGCTTCCCCCGCCTCCCTGACCCCGCCGCGCCCGTCGGCCGCGCCCCCATGTCTGGCCACGCCCCCGAGCCCTCCCCCCCCGCGCGTGTGGCCACGCCCACCAACTCAGAGAGCGGCCCGTCTGCCTCGTTTGGCCGCGCCCACCGCACGCCCAGGCCCGCCAGGGGCCGCACTGCGCGTGCTCGGGCGCGCGGGGGCGAGCGGGACCGCGGGGGCGGTGAGGCGGTGGGCGGGAACAGCGCGCGCCTGCCTGAGGCGCTTGAGGCGCCAGTGCGCGCAGGGCGATGGTTACAGAATTACAGAATCACAGAATCAGTTAGGTTAGAAAAGATCTCTGAGATCATCGAATCCAGCCCATGACCGAACACCACCGTGTCAACCAGACTGTGACACTAAGTGCCATTAAACATCTCCAGGGACGGTGACTCCACCACCTCCCTGGGCAGCCCGTTCCAATGTCTAATCATTCCTTCGGTGAAGAAATTGCTGCTAATGTCCAACCTGAACCTCTCCTGGCACAGGTTAAGACTACGTTCTCTTGTCCTGTCACTAACAGACCCCGCCTGGATACCCCCTCCTTTAAGGGAGTTGTAGAGAGCAATAAGGTCTCCCCGGACAGGTGAGAGGCTCCCCTCCTTTTCTCCAGGCTGAACACTCGCAGCTTCCTCAGCGGCTCCTCACAGGACTTGTGCTCCAGATCCCTCATCAGCTCCATCTTTCCGTAGTCTGCCTGGACTCACTCCAGCACCTCAATTTTCTTCCTGAACTGAGGGGCCCAGAGCGGGACACAGCACAAAGTGTGGCCTCACCAGTGCAGGTGATGAATCGCTTCCCTGGATTCTATTCTCTCCCATGGTTGTCAAGTCACGGGTGAAGGAAGTGGGTGCAGCCCAGGGGTTGCAGTGTGGAGTTGTTCTTTTTTTTTCCATTTCTCAGTTTTTAATAGAGGTGGACATGGTTAATCCCCTCGAGGCTGGGTTTTCTAGCCTTTAAAGGAGCGCATTTTCAGTGTGCACCTGTTTGTCATATAGGTGTAAAGTGGAAAGCAAACAAAACCCCCAGGTTTATTGTACTGATCCTCATTAAAACAAACAAAAAATCAGGCTAGCAGTTTTGTAACCTAGATTGCTTAGCTAGGATGTTCAGGAAATTATTTTTTTTTCTTAGCATAAGAGGCAGTTAGGGGTGGGATTTTTGAGGAATGGGGTCCCTCCACAAGGAGCCAAATGTCAAGGCGTAATGGGAACAGGTTGCACTGGGAGAGGTTTCATCTTGACATAGAAAGAAAATTTTTATAGAAGCATTGACTGTTCATTGGAACAGCCTCTCTGGGGACATTGCTGGAGGTTTTCAAGAGGGTACAGACAGGATGCTAGTCTCATCTATGCACCTCTTCCCACAGAAGGTTGGGTGAGGTTCCTTCTCACCTGGACAATTCTGTGATTCTGCAGGCTTTTATTTCTGCCTGAAAATACAGCTTGTTGCAAGGCATTGTTTTCATGAGATATAAAAATACTGTCTGGCAAGTTATTCTGCAGCTCTCTTTTATGTGTGTCTTTTCAGCCTGTTTTCTGATTATAGATTTAGTTATAGGTGCAGCTAAATGCAGGAGTACTAGGTACTGAAATACTGAAATCTATTATTTTCCCTTTAATTTTCTTAAGTACAGAATGAAGTGTTCCCATTCCATCTTCTTCTCTTCCTTATCCCTTTTGTGCTTTACTGACTGCATTTATATAAATACAGTAATGTTTACTGCAAAAAGGAACTTGGGTTTTGTGATCTGCTATGTACGGGGAAATTCTTGTATTCTTCATAGCTTTCCTTTCTGGCTGTGCTCCTTATAAAGTTAGTTGTTTTGAGTTTTTTCTTTCAAAATTTATTTTATGGATTTTGTCTGAGCACAGGAAAGATTCACATTACACTAAAGGGTTTTTCTGAATAAAGCTCTATTTGTTCCATATTTCCCTAATGATACCATGAAAATGAAGGAGTCTCAGTCAGGGTCTGCTTCAATTTGATGTTGACACATAGTGGTGTTACTTGCATAGCCTAAAATTAATTTGTGTATCATGGCTTCAGACTAATCCATTTATGGATCAAATGCAACTCTGAAGTATTCAGAGTGACGTGCATGGTGAAAAGGAGGCTGAAGTGGGCAGAAGCAGAGATAATGCCGATCCTTACTTAAATCTACATGCCAAAACCACCTGTTCTGTAACATAAGCTAAGCCCTCTTCCAGCTAATCGTGATTCAAAAATGTCACTTTGAGGAATTGTTTTTTCACTATGGTCACTGTGATTGGCCCTTCTCAGTTAATAAATGGCTTATGTGTTTCTGTTTCTTACTAATCCTCTGTAAAATTCTACAAAAGGCTTTTAAATGTACAAAAAGTACAGTAAGTTATTAAGGTCATGACTGCAGCTAAGACTTCACACATATCAATTTTTTGCCTTTTGCTTGTAGTGGTGTTCTACTTTTGGAGCCAGATAGTAAAATTGACCTGTTTTCTTTCTAGATGAAGAACAATCATTTCTTTCAAATGATGTTGATATATCCCAGACATTTAAATTCTTGTATGGTTAACTCTTGCCTCCCAACATATTGTGCAGAAAACCACTTACACTAACTAAGGTTGTTAAATCCCTTTTTCCACTGTCACAAATCCCAATCCTACATCCAGGTTCTCCCCTGCCTCAGTTTTTCTTCCCTTTGGTGATATTTGCTCAGAGTATCCCATACCTCCCACCTTTTACTTACCTTATGTGCCTTCCTTCCTAATCTCATGTCATGCTTGCTTTCTTTCCTTCCTGCCTGCCTTTTGCAGTCAATATTCTCTGGGAGGATCATAGCTCTGTATGTTATCTTAGTATTATTCCCTCCAGCCCATGCCTTTTTGCAGAGACAGTATCAGGTGAAGAAATTCAGGTCTCTGTTTCTGTGTCATAGTTTTTCATTGCTAACATGACAGAATCAGTTCATTCTCATTTGTCCTTCCTCTGAAGATACTTTCATCCCTCTTTTCCTTTTGTCTCGCACAATGCTGTAATTTGCTGTCTCCCAGCTTCTCTTCCTGCCTCCTGATTTTGATTCTTGCTTCTCTGCCTCTTCTTCTCCTCATTTTTTCAAACATGTGTTGTAGGGATAGATGTTCGCATGTTGGTGATACTTTTTACCTAAATTCTGCTTATGGCCATGCCTATTTTCATTTGACTGCAGCCAAAGCTTTTTAATGCCTTGTAATGCTTTTAGTGCTTCCCCCCCGACCCTGGGCATTGAAAACCCCAAAGATACAAACCTTCGGTATGACCTGGTCTGTGCATTCCTCCACAGTTACTTTCACTCTGTTGAGGCAATACAGAGTCAGAAGAGGAGTTACTCTGGTCCTTTATTCCTCTGACTGGAGTGTAGTTGATGCCTGTTGAAAGAGTACGGGAATAGGATAAAGTCAAAGTAGTGTTTTATTTCAGCTTCCCGTAGGCTGTGAGTTGAACTCACATTATTGCCTCTGATACTACTTGCTGGGCTTATTTTCAGTTAATTAGTCTAATTGTTGCTTTAGCACATTTTGATTTTGGCATTCAAAATATTTTGTGGGAATGTTTAAATTTGTTGTATAACATTCCATTAAAAAAACCGAAACAAAACCCAAAAGAACAAACCAACTTCCATGCTGTTTCTCAGTGCACTTTTTCACCCTTTCTCCCCAGCTTATAAAAAATTATGATCCTATCACTCACATCTTTTATTTTGCCCATAGATTTGTGTTCTTTACTCTCTCTTTCTACCATTTTTTTGTCACACATTTAATCTCTTTTCATTCTCACAATGTTTCCTTTGACAGGGAGCGACCAGAATGGTGTGCAGTATTAGAGTTGTCTTAATAATTTTGTATTCTTGTACATTGTTTTCTTCTGTTTCATAATGATGCCTAACACTCTACCTGCACTTTTAACCACTGCTTAGCCCGAAGTTCTGAGCACTCTCCAGAATGACTCAGCTTTTCTGAGAAAGGCTTAAGGGTTTAACATCTGTCATTATGTACCTAATGTGATGTTTTTTCCCCTGTGATTTAACAGCATTTATTTTCACAGGCTGTTTACTACATACACAGGAGAGATCCTTGCACAACTTTCTGTAGCAGGCTTTCACAAACCAGACTATTTGTATCACTGGCTGTTGAAAGTTGCCAGGCTTGCTGCAGAGAATTGTCGAGGCTGGTTGAGCAAGGTGAGCTGAGATGCTTCTCTTGCAGCTGGCTAGAGCAAGGCTTAAGAACTCAGTGTGCGGGGTGAAGCAGAAGCCTCCCAGCCCAATGTTGTCTCAGTGAAGCACAGAAGAGCACTGACACCTCTGTACAGGGGTGTTGGCCCTGCGATGTGAATCCTCCTCACCCAGGTGTAACAGGCCTTGTTAGAAGTGTGAATCTGGTCCTTTGAGGAAACAAGGATGTATGGTTTTAACATGCTCATGGAAGCAGACCACTAGGCAGAGATCAGACAGCCTTTATTGCTGCTTGGACTTCTTTGGAGAGGAAGCGATGCTGAAGTGTCAAGGTTCTGTTCTGCCTTTGATTCATCTGTAAGTCCTGTAGCTCAGCTTGACCAAAGGTCAAAAAGCCCCTCATTATCCTTCCTTTCTATGTGAAAAATACACCCATCAGTATGAAAATGAGGAAGAGCTGCCCCCACCTATGACAGCAGCAACATTTGACCAATTGTATTTGACTACAGTCCCACCCCCATTTACTCAAAAATGTAACACTGACATTTGGAATCCTCTGTGGAGAGGATGAAAATATGACCCCGCTTCACAGACAAGTTGTTGGGCTTGCTCCTCTATCCTCCCCAAAACAGATAGGCCTTTTTTTGGTAAGGTTTGTGATTCTGACCGTGTCAGGGCATACTCTGGTGAAACCAACAGTGATTAACAGTGAAGTTAAGCTTAGTGAAAAGCTGAATTTGTTACTTTAGCTTGAATTGTTAATTTAGCTTAATTAATTGCCAGCTAGCCTTGATATATTTATCACTATTGCAATAAGTGCATTTATCAATGGCTATTCCAAATCTTTATTTCTATTGCTCCGATAAAACTGCACCAGTCATGAATTTGTGATTGTAAAAGTTCTTACTGAACGTGACCGGACTTACAGGGCCAAATTGGTTTTAATCAGAAATTTAGCCTAGCTGCACCCAGCCCCTCTGATCTCTGCAGACTAGCTGAAATGCAAGGAAGTTTATTTTCTCCCAGACTGCATACTCTAATGCAGCAGTGGCTCTTCTCCTTATTATTTCTTGCCATTTTGAGGTAACTTGTGAATTTTTGCAATAGGTGACCACCTTGTTCAGAAACAGAAGTTGAATATGCTGTGTTCAGGTTCCGTAGGGGCTTCCCCCTTCACCCTTTTAAGGATCAGCATCCCATATGTTTTACCAATGGTTACTTTTTCCTCTACTTGTTAAAGAAGAGCACTGTGTGGGACACTTTAAGTGCTCCTGTACGGAACTGCCTTCCAGATTTCTATTCTCTTATGAGTGACAAAAGAGACATCCTTCCCCAAGTACTCTCCTTTTACAAGTTGCTTTTCAAACCTTTTACCTGACATGCTGTTCATCTTTTGACACTGTTGCTTAGCCAGGACAGTATTCTCTCATTGCTTCCATGGACTGTGCTGTTTCACCTCTAGTCAGACTATAGGTAATTTCTTCCTCTTTTAGTTCCAAGTACAGCAAGAATACAGTAGTTGTCACTACTATAAAATAAATACAACTAATCACCCTATTGGCCCCCTCCTGCTTCATGTAATTTGTATTATTTTAATCATTGAAGTATGTTGAATAGTCTCTTCATCCTGCATTAAGAGATTGTAGGTTTGTGTTTTTCAGTTTGATTCAATACAGTAAATGTCAGGTTAATTTATTTTAGGCGTGTGATGGTTAATAATTTAAAGACTTGGGGAAATCTAGGACTTAGAGGCATGGAGCAAAGTGATAAGAAGCTATGAAATGGTTCACTAAAGAATGGCTGCTGTTTGTTCAGAACATCTTTGAATATCTTCATCTGTTTCATCAGTAACTTGTTGAACGTGTATACACAAGTGTTAAATGGATTCTGCAATAATTTAGGGAAATGTTGCCCATATTTTTCAGCTATGTAAGAGCAACTCCTTATATCTATATTTATGGGCCTGGTTTGCTGGGGTGTTCCAGAACAAATCTGTTTATATTTTCCAGTGCATAAAATGTTTTCTTAAACAGTCTAACTGATCTTGGTTTATTTTTGTGCAAAGTACCACAAATTTATTGTTACATAGGCTAAGTATTATATTTTCAGGACTGAACCCCTACCTATTGATTATATTAAAGTCTTTTTGCTACATAATTAAATTTTCCTTGATTGAAGGCATCTGAATATGAACCCAGACCTCTGATTGCTGCAGATGGTACTTTTATGAAAATAAGAAGGCAGGAAAAGCATAGATGAAAATAAAGCCTATTCATAAGGCTTTGGATTTATGAAACTATTTGAATAAAGGAATCAATTATATTATACCACTAGGTGTCCATCTACGATTAGATTGAAGCTAGAATTTTTTGCATGGTTAAAGGAACAGAAATTGAAAAAATACATTTTTAATTTGTCTCTGATTTACCTATGAGTGTGGTTAAAGTTGCTTGAGTTAATTTTGATTTTGAAGTTTTCATGACTCACTCACAGAGAATTAGATTTAGTTTTTACAGTCAAACATTTCAGACTGGTCAGAAATTTTGGGTCCCCTTGTCCCCCAAACACTAGAGACATAACAGTATGAAATATAAAATCATGTTACTATAGATTATGTTGATTTTTTTTAGTAGGTCACACAGTTTAGGCAGAGAATATAGAAGTCCTCCAACATTTCTTAGTTAGTTTATTGCAAAAAGTAATACAACATTCTAAAAGCAAAATGTTCCTCCTTACACTTTGAAAACACTGGCTCTCAGCTTTCTGGGCTGTAATTTGTGGCATCTGTTTCAGAACAGTCATGGTGACAGGGACTGTGATCCTTATTATAGAAAGAGGGAAGAAAAGAGAGAAATATATCTTGATAACAATATATCAAAATATTTAACATAGCCCTAGTTAATTTTTTCAATTTTGAAGGACAGAAAAGTTATAAAATAGATGCTCAATGTGTCTCTGTCGTCTGTTGAAAAACATTTCTGTAAAAATCCTTATTCTTTATAGGATATCAATTTTTTACCAGAAGCAACACCAAAAGGGTTAGTATTGGCTGATATTTTATTTCCCTTTTGAAGAAAAATTAAAATTCAGACTCTCTGCGTTGGGCGAGATGGGCCTTTTTTAAAAGTGTTCCTTTGGTGCTATTTATTTTCTCATTTCGATGAAGGCATTTTAATTAGCATGAATAATGTTATTTGCAAGAAACTTGAATTTAATCAAGTAAGTCCTTTACTGAAACAGCTTGTTATGCTGTCAAATTTGTACTCACAGGTAATTAAAAATTTAAAACTCTAGACACATTCCTCATTGTGATGGGTTGGCTTCAGCTGGCAGCCAAGCTCTCACACTTCTACCTCCCCAACAGGACAGGGCTGGGGGAGGAACAGAGAAAACAGAACAGGAGTGAGAAAACTCACGAGTCAAGATAAAGACAAGGAAATCATTCACCAGTTACTGTTGACAAAACAGCCTCCAGCTGGGGATTAAAGTAATTTATTGTCCATTAACATAAACAGTTAGTTAGTGATTTGGGCATTGGGAAACAAAGATAACAAACATTTAAACACACTGTGAAAACCCATTTCTTCGGCCTTTTCAGGGTTTAACTTCACTCCAGACACCTCCCCTCCACTCTTGTTACTGGTCTAAGTTACAAGTAGTATTTAAAGAGGGGGTGATGTATGATGCAGGAGTTAGAGGTCAGTATTTAATAATTTTTCTTTGCTGCTCCTTGCTTCTCTGTTCTTCTGCTGCTCTCTGTGTTTACTTGTTTGCTGTGCTCTGGTGAGGGTCTTCCATTGACCGAAGTCCTATCAGGAGTGTATCTGCTCCATCCTGGGCTGCAGTCCCTTTGGATGTGTACGGGCTCCAGTAGGGAGTGCCTCCTACTGTGACCCTGTTGCTCTGTTGAGACCATACACTGGTCCTCTCAGTCTTAGCTTTTTCTGCCCTTTCTTGAAATATTTTTCAGAGAGATGTGACAAACCTTTGGCTGGGTCAGCTGTTTGACACAGGGCAGCCCCATATTTCTTTTCACTGAGGCCACTTCTGCAACCCTACCACCACTACCAAAATCCAGTTCTTGATACTCCAGTGTGCTCATAAAGGGATCAACTTGAAGAGAAATAAGAAGTTATTACAAAGAGGGATTTTTTTTCTCCTCATTTTTGTTAAAAGACAACTCAGTAAAACTAAGGCAGTCAGTTGGACTGGATTCGTTATTGCTTGAAATCAAATATGTAAGCACAACTGAAAACCTGTTGGAGGGTAACAAGACTCATATAGAGGATACATGGATTTCAAGTTTCCTTTCTAGGGTTACCCTCTTCTATTAGCAGAGGGTGTACCCTGGAGTGCAGTTTATGAGCAAAACTAAATCCACAGCTGCAGAAGGAAACAATCCCTGCTGCCTTGGCTGAATCTGGCAGGGAAGACCCTTGTTGGAGATCCTTGTTGGTGATCAAGGGGACATGTAAGAACGTATTTTTGCCATTTTGCCAGCAAAATTAAGTTTCTGAACTTGATGTGTATCAGCTATGCTGTGCCAAGTACTGTGTGAAAGCAATATTAAATAGTGAGATCAGTGAGAAGGTAGAACTGCTTTGTGCATATTGTCTTTTAGAAGGTGATGTACATGGGGCAACTGTTCATTGAGTTTGCACTTCACCTTTCCAAGCAGTAATTTTGTTTGCATATCATGCTCTCAATTGAGGCTGTGTCTTTAAGGTGCATAGTTGGTGTCTCTTGACTACATTCTTCACACCTCCCCACCCCCCCATATATCACACTGTACTCATGTTCTGATTGCTCTAATTTTTAGCAAGTTTAACGGTTCTAATGAATATAGATATATCAAAATGGGTTAAAATTTAACTTTCCTCTAAGTATGGAAATGCCCAGCAATGGGGAAAGTTTGAAGAGCATTCACATCAGTTGGACTTGGTTAAAAAAGTCTGCTCAGTGGACTGTGGGAAGGCTGATTTTTTTGGAAAATCCCTGGGATCACAGTAATGGTTTCTGTGGATTATAAGTAGGATGGTTTGATACAAGACTGGGTGATTCATCCTCCTGCAATAGTGCAGTTAAGTTGGTCTGTAAACATTCTGATTATTTTGCTTGATGTGCTTACTCCAATTGAAAACTAAAGTTTTGCTTTGATTAAAATAACGCTTCCCCATTAAAGTACATTCTTGCAGGATTTCATCAAATAACTATACTCTTTATAACTGTCTTCCAGGGTGACCAAGATGTTGGATGCTTGAAGAACCTTTTCCTTCATGAATGAACTTCATGACTGTGCTAATGACATCTGACTGAATTTTGGAGATAGCTTTCTGGTAAAAACATTTTCATGTCCTTAAGCTATATAATCTAGGTGAAAAGAAGAAATGTGTATGAAGGAATGGGGAAATGTATATGAAGGAAAAACTGCTCAGAATAATTGTAATGGGAGTATGGAGTGCAATTGCTCCAAGATAGTTTTGACCCATCTTGGTAATTGTCACTTTTCAGAGAAGATTTTTCCTTATGGATTGACGCAGAGAACTAATCTGGTAGCATTAGGAGTAGATACCAAATGTACATCTTCAGCTCTGCCCAGTCTTTCCCTGTGTGCATAAATACACTTGTGCTCAGTTAAACCGATTTTTACTACAGATTTTTTCCATTTTTAAATCAAATGACATGATTTCCTCAATCATCAAATTACATGATTTGTTTGAGTTTGTGTTTTTGAAGGAGGCCAGACATATTGTTGTAAGCAATAAGTAGGCAGGCAGCAGGCAGATTCCATGATGAGTGTTAAAATAATGCCATTTATATTGCTTAGGAATGCAGCAGAAAAAAATAATGACATTGAAGTCCCGAAGACACCAATATGTATGTAATGGTGGACCTCATTCAGTTACTGCATATCCTAAACTTTTACTTTACCCTTGAAAATTTCACTAGATTTATGTTGTTCATGGGCATAAGTGTTTGCACAGCTGGAACAAGAGAAATTATAGGTGTACTACATTTGAATCCTTTAACCTAACCATAACTCTCCAGCTATTAAAAATAGCATGCCAAAAAAATCTAATCTGTTTTTCAAACAAAAACCCGACTATGATTTTTCCCTTCTGCAAGTGACCAGAGTCTCCCTTTAGTCCTGTGGGACCATTATGCAGTATTTAACTGTGAGATAAAACAACACTGAATAAAGTCTAGTATGTAGTGGGTTTTATAATCTGCATTGTTTCAGCATGTCTGCTCTGAGCTACCAAAATAAAATGGCTGAGTATAATCAGAAGGAATTAAGGACAAAAAACCATGACCTGGAAATGTCACTTCCGATCTGGCTGTCATATCCTATAACCTTTCCACATGGTGGTGGCTTTGCATGCGACTGTCTCCTTTTTATTATGTTCTTATTTATACATTGAATGTTTTAAAATTAAAAGGCAGTAAGGTATTTGGTTTTCAGCAAAATTGTGTCTGCCTCAGACAAGTGAACAGCATGATGATATGAAAATGTCTCTCTGAACTAAAACAAGTCCTGTGCTTTGTTTTATTTTTAAAGTACTGCAGGCAAGGAAGTTGGCAGTGAACATGGTCTGGAAAACAGAACTGGGACCTCCAACAGTATTGGTGGATGAACATTTCTTTGATTGTTTTGCTGCCTAGAAACAAAGAAGCAGTTTAGAACTGGAATTGGAGCAGCCTGGAAGTTATAACTGTTTTGGGCAAAAATCCCCAGTGTATCTTGCAGGAAATTGTCTTTCTACTGTGTTTTACAAGTGACGTGTGCAAACACTTTTTTTTAAGTGGATCCTGTTGTTAGAGCTTAACTTCAGGCTCTCTTCCATCATCTTTAACTTGAGTTCCAAGAGGAGTCCTTGTGTTCTCTATGATAGATAAATTTTTCATCAAAAAATTGAACCAATTCTTGGTTCATCAAATTTTTTTCAAAAAATTTTTCCACCCTCCCTGAAAGTCTGTATGAGAGAAAAGTAAAAGAACCCAGCAGAAATGTAGTAGTGCTCTAGGATAAGAGACTTCTAAAGCTAAAGGTGGGTTTTTAATGCCCTCTGATTTATTTACTTTCAATTAATTGGCTCTTTGTGCTTATCTGACATTTTAGCAGTCCCAACATCCTGCTGCAAAGCACACAGCTTAAGCACCCAATACTTGAGCCTCCATTTTGGTTACTGTGAATCCACCAGCATCTATCTTCAGCTGCTATCCCATCCTTTTGTTGAAGAGCCACTGTCTCCAAGTTGCTCATGGCTTTATAAACACCCACTGTATCTTTACTCAGTTGTCTATTTTTTTACAGTAGTCTGAATAGTCACTTTATGCTTGGATGTCTTTCCATGCTTTTCATTTATCCTTTTTACCCTGCAGAGTTATTGCTGATCTCTGAAATCACTGTTACTTTACTTCAATGGAGACATGGGTATTTGATCATATGAGAGAAGAAAAGAGCAGGAAAAGGAATACATGGGCTTGAAGGGTCTGTGTTGTCCAGTCAAATGCAAACATTGCTCCTTCTTTCTGTGTCTCATATGACACCCTGCAATGAAGTTAGACTCTTCAATAGATCAAATCTTCAAAACTAAACAGTATGTCACAAGAACAAAAGTAAAACCCAAACAAAATAAATGTTTAGGTGAGAGTGATATTTGTTATGAAGTAATAAAGGGAAATCAAAAGAAGTAGTAAAGGTGTGCAATTGTGAGCATTTTATTAACCTGATCTCATCTCATCTTTATGTACCAGCCAAGTAGGAAGTATTCCAGTTTATAACAGAGCTCAATGAACCATCCATTCTTAGGAACATCTCAGAGTTCACTTTGCCAGATGTTCTTATTTCCTTTCTTTTGTATGAAAACTGGTGATCGCCAGAGGAGGAAAACATATTTCCGTAGAAGGTGGGTGTGCCTTTGAGGATTTTCTTTATGTGTCCTCTGGTTAAAATCTAAGTAATCTTCACTAATACCAAAATTGCCACAGCAAGGTTTGACTTCAATAATGACCCGTGTCAAAAGCCAGGAGTGTAGAGATCATGTACAGATCTGTAGCCTTAAAATTTATATTATTTCTTTTGAGTCTTAAAGCTTTAGAGGTTTTACTTTTTGCATTTCCTGTTTTAAAACACTCAGACTTTTCAATACCTGTAGTAGGACACAAAATTAATCAAATCGAAGTAGAGCCTGTTTAGAGCTCACTGTGTGTTCTTCTAGACAGTGCACACACATTCAGATTGAGACCCTGAGGACATGATGAAGATTTAAGCCACTGGAGTAAAAAATTAATGATGCAAGGGTGGCATGCTGTGACAGAGGAGTTTTCACTATAAACCTGAGTTTGATCCCTTTAAAAATAATCACACACAAATTGTACTGTGCTCAAAAACTACCCTCAGCTACAACAAGGTAAGCCTGCCAATTGCTTTCCCTCCATCTCCCCAGTTTTCTTCCATTCATGAAGTATCTTAATGTTCCCAGCAATGCAAAAAAAAAACCCCAAAACAGGTTCCCAGGAAACCTAGTTAAGAGCTTTGCTATTCATCATAAGAGAATAAATTATATCATAGCTTTCTTTTCACCTGGAAAATGATCTTGTGCTTTGAGTTTATTAGGGAATAAAGACTGATCTTGCATTACATTTTGGAAATGTATACAGATGCAGTGATTGGCTACACTGGTATGGGTTTATTCCTCAGTGTTGACTGAGCATTTTAATAGTTTTTCTTTGTAAGAAAATGTCAATTTTATGAATACATGGAATTAATTCACCTCTTGCTGGCTTCTGCAATGCAGGTATAAATCTCCCTGTAATAATATTCATGTGATAGCCCCAGGCTTCTTAAACTAAGAGACTGTCTTCTGTCTTTTTTTTTTTTTTTTTTTTTTTTTTTTTCCTTGAAACAGGTGGCTACCTAAGGCATTGACCTCCTGGCATGGAAGCTGGGAGGGTAGGAATCATCTTTGCCAGCAGCTACTGCTCCTCCTCTGACCCTGCTCCTTAACTTCACTAACTGCTGCCTAGTACCTTGTAATTTTATTCTCCACATCTATTCCATGCTTTTATTTAAAACTGGCATCCTTGACATGGGATGCAAGCCTATGTACAAACAGACGTGAGTACCGTGTAACAGCCAGCATTTTGTATTAGCTTTATTTGGGAGGGTAAATGAGTCTGGTGTTACCAACTAATGGGGTTAGATCATCCCATAGAAATGCCAGCTACCCAGTTTTCTACTTGTGGATATTTGTTTTCCTCAGTTTTGTCAGTGTTCTTTGGCAGCATGTGCTCACTGCTGGAACTATTATGGAGCCGTGAGATTTCACTGCAGGGTTGTAAACTAAGCCTGAGATATTTGTAAGGTGTTTAAAAAGTCATATTTTAAAATGTGTTTTTAAGAAGAGTTCTCACCTTCCTAGGGAGGAAGGATTTTTTATCTGTACAGGATTAAGTACACTACCTGTGTACTGTCATCATATGAATGTGCTACAGAATCAGGATGATCCAGAAACCTTTTAAGGTATTCTGCAAGTAGGTTTAGTTTGAATGCTGGATCAGGCAAACATTCAGCAGTGTCCATCTCATATTCTGACCAGTGGGCTTCCTACCCCCAAATGCAGGAGAGACTAGCAAAACATTACAGTATTTGATGCATGAAATCAGTTTTTTGGTAAAAGGTTCAACAAAATAGAATTAAAGCCACTGCATCCCTAAAAACACCCCAAATGGTGCAATTTCCCCATTAGTTAGTGTGATGTAGTCCATACTGTAATTACTCCTTGTAATTGGAGCAGGGATAGATTTGCAGGGATTGTCACTCACTTGATCTCTGTTCCAGCATTAGCCTTGCTTGCTGTTGCATTATTAGCTCATCCTTCTTTTAGCCTTTACACCTTTCTCAGTTACTGTGTTCAGAAGGGATGGATTTCCCTACTAAATCTCTCTTTCACTGGAAATAAAGCAAAAGATCTCTCTGTATCTTGAAGCAGCATGGCCTGTAGAGTCACAATAGCTGGCCATTGCCTGTGCTGGGCACTCATAAGTGCAACAGTTTTTCCTTCTAAGGAAAGACTTTACTGGAGAGGTTGGAATGAAAGCCCCATCTGTACACCAGATCCTTATCTACTGTAAACTGTGCTATTGAAGTCCATGGTCCTTTGCTGATTTGTATCCCAAGGGATAGGTTGAACAGGAAATAAATTGGAAAAAAAAAGCAAAGTTTCTGCCTGTCCTGAGACACCTGATTGCTATAAAAGAGAATAAAAATTGTGTGGGTTTTGAGACTGTATGATACATAGAAGATGTTTCCTAGGGAAACAACAACAACAACAACAAAAAAAGTGAATGACACAACTGTAGGTTAAAGCAAATTGAAAATAAAATGAAATACTGAAGAGAAAAAGTCAGTGTGCATGGAGGGAATCAGACAAGCCAAGGCACATCTGGAACTGAACCTGGCTAGGGAAATGAAAAATAACAAACAAGTTTTCTTCAGGTGCTTAGGACAAAAAAGAAAGAGAAAAAAACTGCGTGCTGCCTGATCAGTGGGTAACAGGGGACCTGTCTACCACTGACATGTACAAAACTGAGATACTCAATGATTTTTTGCTTTGGTCTTCACCAGCAAGTACTCCAGTTGTGTCACCCAATTCCAGAGTCCAAAGGTAGGGACTGGGAAAATGCCCACTTAAATGCTCCTGAAGAGAAGATCAGGTTTAAGACCAGCTAAGGAACCTCAATGTGCACAATCCCATCTTTTCCAGGTGTCCTTGCCTTCTGTCCCTCCTTTTCCAGATGCCCTTGAACAATAGGTGTGAGGCTCTACAAGTGGAAGTGAACAATTACAAAGGTGATGATTCATCTTGTGAGGGGGAGGTGTTAAGTTGCTCTACTCCCTGCATCGAGACTGCTTCCATTAAGAAAAATAGATGGGTGAGACTCCTGAAGGGAACAGAAAACCCAATGTCTCTGATGCAGGCAATTGATCTTTCAGCATTTCTTTCCCCATTTAAGTTTGAGACATTGCAAACATTTCTGTAGCACGAAGAAGCATTTTTCTTACCAACAACTCCAAATAAATTTGGTAACTTAGTGGTTGCTGTCTCCCTTTCATTGAAGGGAACTTTACTGTCTGTTGAGGCAAGTGTCTCTGTGTGGTATTTTGACCCACTTCTCAATTTTCAGAGGATCCCGGGAGCTCTAGTTGCAGTGTTTGCAGGTAATTAGCACATTTTATAAAAGGGACTGAACTGCAGTAAAATTATGTGCATGTCACTATGTTGTCTAGGACAGTGTGCAAGATTCCACTTGTTTTTAGCTTTCTTGACACCAGAGAAAGTAAAAGCATTTATTTAGAAGCCCTTTTACATCTGAATTGAACCTACAACCTTCCAAAGCAAAATTAGAATGTAGAAAGATAATGGCTCATGCAAGAATTCTAATCAGTAAATAATTAGAGGCATATGGTCGTCTTGAATTGAAACATTGTCCAGGAAATGTTAGTAGCACTCAGGGAAAAACCATTGATGCTATACTTGTTTTCTTTTGTGTGGTCCTAAGGAAACAGAGGGTTCTTTTTGTAGATGATGTTGTAGAGGCCAAGTTCCACGACTATTATTAATTGTATATTGTCTCAAATTACATTTTCTACATAAGTTATTCAGTGTGCATTAAGTGAATTTCAGTGGGCAATATTAATATAAAAATGTGGTGAAAGAATTTATGTGCACAATTCTTGCTGGATTGGAACATCAGGCACAAGGCTTTGAAGGACGAGAACTCAGCACCTTCAGCAGTCTGGAGATTCAAGTGACATTCTTTCGTCTGTCAAGATAGTCCTCTGTAGCACTGACTAATTATGTATTACAAACCCTCATTTTGCAAGTGTGATGTAGCTCATTTCAGAGTTTAAAAGCTTAGTATTGTAGCATTAAAAAAAATATATCAGAGAACACTGGTTTTTGAGAAAATGCAACACTTGAGAGGTGCCAAATTGTATCCAAATTAATTTACCTTCAGGGAAAAATTGGAATTTTTGGCTTATTTTGGTTCTGTATGAAGCTACATTTTAAAGTTTCTTAGCTCTTCACAAATTTATTTTTCAGGATCTGCTATAGTGAGATATCATTTCTGAGGATTATTAATGAATGTTTGCATATGGATGAACTGACATTTTATCTGGTGCATTGTGACTTTAGTGCATGATGGGTGTCACAAACCACATTTTCTAAGTTACCTTCATAGACACACAGAGACCTGAGAAGGTGTCAGATTTCCACTCTTACTTTCCAGAATTTATTATGGATTCTTCTCACGATGTGGCAATATATAAAACATGCTGTTTAATTTTCATTGGTTTCACAACAGCTGCAGTTGTAAAGATGATTGCCACAAAGTTTCTCAGCTCTAATTGGTCTGCATACAATCATTTACATAATTCTTCTACACATTCAAATCCAAATACAGTATCATTCAGTCAAACAAATCTCCTTCATGTCAATGAATAAGAAAAGAGCCTTTGGATAAACAAAATTTATTCCAAATGATTCAAAGTAAAATGTGCACCTAGTAATAATATCAGGATGCTTCAGAAATGCATATGTCTCTTTCCTTTGTTCATTTTACAAAGATGTTACATTTGACAAGACAACATGAGTCTTGAACTAATTATGGGTGATATTGTAGTCTTGTGAAGATATTCACAAGCAAAAGTCTTGATTCTTCCTAGCTTCATATTTTCCTGCCATCAGAAGTGATAGATTCTGGTAAAAATGCATGATTTTCAGCACTAGAAATCAGAGGATAATCAGATGAGGTTTTTAAAACAAGTATATTCACAGAAATTTTACTTCTATTGAGTATTGCAAGGGAAGATTTTTTTTAATGTTAAATTTTTTATAAAGCAAGAATTTGCATCTTGCCACCACCAGTAAGCTCATATTTTTAGAATCCTGTCTCAAAGGTACATCTAACATATGTTAGTGTATAATTGATGGTTTAAAAATTGTGTAATTCTGCACACAAACTGTTGTCCTCAATTTTAATTTCCCTACTTTGTGGTAGTTCAACATGAGGTGACTTAACACTATTTTTATTCTAAAGCAAGATTTTTATAAAATTAATTTTTTCCAGATGAGTTTGAGTACTTACTCCTGTGGATAGGATGCTTTCTCACTCAATATTCCTGGAAGTAGGAGAGTCACATCTGCTGCTTTTCTTAAGAACTTTTGGCTTTGAGAAGCTGCTTTCATGAATGAAATGTTTGTGTTTAGTTCACTTAATATCCTTTACTGAATGAGTCAGTGAAACACATGTGGGTAAGGTTTAGCCTTTATGCTGTTGCTATTTGTCTACTTTCCAGTCAAAGGGACTGGCAAGGATATGAAAAATTACTTGTATCATCCTCCAGGTTTACCTGGCCCATTTTACAAGGTCTGTGAAATGGTATTGGTTTCCTGCTTTAATGCTTTTTATTGATCGCTTTTATACTCTTTTCTGTATGTTTGTTTACATACATCTGTGGCACTGCCATGATGTTTCTTTGATACTGAAATGGTATTACAGTAAAGTAAGTCTAAGGCCAGAACAGATAGGAAAGACAGAGAAGAACAATAACAAATGCACCTCTAATTCCATAAGAATTTTCTGATGTGGGAAAACTACTCCATACGAAGGAGCTCTTTTGGCCTCCTTTAGCCCTTTTAATAAATCCCTTAGTAGGAGATACATTCACCTTGCTGTGCAATGTGTATATACAGGTTATTTGCTACAGTCCCAAATTGTTTTATGAGGTCCCCTTCTGCTCTTCTTTTATTGAGGCCGAAAAGCAGAGTGTTTAGGGGTTTGAAAGTGAGCTAGTTCTAGGTCAAAATGAGTCATTGCTAGGTAAGAACACATTTAACAAGGTTTAGACGCTTAGGTTCTACAGCTCCATTTACTGGGTTTGGTTTTAAAATTCTTTCCCCCATCTGGGATGAAAGGTGAAATGTAACCTTCAGCTTGACTTCTTTCTTGAGGAAATTAAAACAAGAGTAAAGTCTAAAAGCCGTAGTAATGTGCATAGTTATGTTCATATTTTAATGACGACTTGGGATAGTCTAGTTGAATTCATACACTTAGAAGCAAGCTTTAATTAATTTCAACTGAGTATAGCAGTTTAAATTAAGGTGTAATTAGTAAACAGCTAATTACAGAGTGTGCAAAATGAGGAAGTGAAAGCTTATTAGGCTGTTCAAATAGCTAACTGTGGTCTTAGGTAGATTTTGTAAGTATTCTGGTTAGATTTAATTTTCAACTAATGAGGTTTTCAGCCATTTGCTTTATTTTTTTTTTCTGTGTAAAAAATAACTTTATGAGGAAAAAAACCAGACTCTTCAGTGAAGATTTCCCTAGTAGCAAAGTACTGGGAGTTGGGGCAGGCAACACAGCAATGTCAGAAAATTTGTTATCTGAGTCTTACTGATTTTTTACCTCTGACACCTGGCAGGCAGCAGGGACAGCTCTGCTTGTCTCGCTATCATGCATTATGGGAGTTGCACATTGCTCATGCTGAGCTAAGGGAAGGTGTGTAAAATAGAGAAAGTTTTTTTAGAGGATGCTCAGGACTTCTGAGGGAATTGTCTTGATCCTAGAGGAATATGCATATGTACTTGATACATTCAACACATATGTCTTCAGGGGACACTAAAAGGGTATGGTTACTTCAGACATGGACATGTCATTAATAGTTCAGCTCTCTGACAGAAGATTTGTTTTTGAAGGATCTTCTGGACTGAAGAAAGAAACTGTAATTTTATTTTTAATTTCATGGTAGGTTAAGAACTGTTTGAGGCTGCCAGGATACCAGGGTCAATTTATAAAATTCTGTTAATGTGTACTTATTTCAATTTGTTCTGTTTAAACCATCAGGAAGATAGAAGTATAAATGATAAAGAAACATTTACTTACAGGATCATGACATGCTAATTACTAGACTTTACTCAGAAATGGAAGAATAGGCAATAGGCTTATAAAAGGTGCACCAAATACTGAACTGGAAAATCATTATGTCTCTTCATTCTTTAAAATGAAGTCAGCAAGTAAACATCCTTCCCATTTGCTCAGACAGGCAGACACTGATTTTAGTAGTAAATGAAACTGATTTTTAGTGTCAGTCAGTTTTTCCTTTTAAGACTAGATGTAGACTCCTCATGGGCTTGTTGTGTGCTTGTCTGCACTTACGTCCGTCTGTGGGAGTGTTCCTGTCCTGGTGGCCATCTCCTTTCCAGCTGTGTTTGCATCCCCTTCTAAACAAAACCACCCCTTGAAACATCGAACCTCATGTTGTTCATACTGACTTCTTATGTCAGGTAAGTCACCCAGGGTCTCCTTGCTTGACTCAGTGCCTGGCCCTGAATACCTGGAATTGTTAGGAAACTTCTTTTTCTCCAGGAAACCTGCAATGAGTAAAGCAGCAACTTTCTTCCTGATATATTTCAGTGCTAACGAGGATAATGTACTTGTACTTTTGAGGAAAAAATAGGTGCCTGTAGAGAGGAGATAACTAAAAAAAAATATTTCTTCCTTTACATAAAGAGCTGACACCTAGAAAGTATTTTGCATTATTTTTACAGCAACATTTATCTTTCCTCTGGTACTATGATTTCTCAGTGTTTAATACGTGGATATATGAGGAGAGTGGTAAGATGGGACAGTGGAATGGACTCCTCCTGTTTCACTGTTTGGTGAAACCAGGAAATTCCACAGTCGAAAACCAGGCTTTAAATTTGCTTTTAAAAAGAGAAAAGAGGATGGTGGAGGAAAGGAATAACTAAGTGGGGCATGTAAGTTGAAACTTTCTCTCCACTGTGTTCCAGGACTTGATCATATTTCAAAGACTTCTGAAGGAATGAAATCACCATGTAGAAGTTGAAGTAATCTAACTGGAGTACTTCAGTAGGTAGGAGAAAACTACATGATCACATTTACTTGCACTGGTAGAGATGGGATTTTAAGTTGGGTCAAGGAAGGTTTTGTTCCTTATGTTAGTATATACCAACTCAAGAGGAAAAATGTCCGTAGTCAACTGTGCAGGGAGATCCTGTATGTAAGATACTTACAAATCATAGGTGAAAGAGAGCTGTTGCTTCAAGATCTGCATGCTTTTGACAGTGTGCTTAAGAAGCATATTATCATTTGAGAGTGCATTTTGCTATGGCAGCAAAAATCTACAGAATGACTTTTTTATCTGCCTAAAACATTGAAGCAGCTGAAGATAAAATTGGGACATTAATTGGTTTAAAAAAAAAAAACCACAACCCTCCAAAATACACTGGCAAGTAATCTTTGTGAGGCATTTAGAGGATTCAGCAGTATACTGTTTATCTTTTTCTTTCTTTGGGATTTGTATAGATATTAGTGTATCTCTAGGAACAAATAAGTAAAAATACTGGCAGTAAAATGAGCTTTAAAATATGTATTATTTTATACTGTTTTCTAAGGACCTTCAATAATTTTCAACTCCTGTCTCCTAAAACAGAATTAAAATGAAAAAATGTCTTAGATTTTGGAGAATTGCTGCCTTAGCATCTTGTATAATTATGCATATATATA
Organism: Phylloscopus trochilus trochilus; assembly: GCA_016584745.2. Classification (NCBI taxonomy): domain Eukaryota; kingdom Metazoa; phylum Chordata; class Aves; order Passeriformes; family Phylloscopidae; genus Phylloscopus; species Phylloscopus trochilus. The sequence continues at coordinate 42,868,111 of WQNJ02000546.1, forward strand.
TATATGCTTGTATATATATTTATATAAGCAACTACAGATATGCATGTATAAGTACCTTATGCTAAGACCCTGTATATACTATTTTACATTCAAATAAATTTTAGAATTAAGATATTGCTAGTGCAATGCTCTGTAGCACTGCATGTTTCTAGTGACTTTATTTTGGCTTTGATCCATAATATCTATGGGTTGTATGATGTGAATTTTCCATTAAATTACTAATCATTTTGTATTAGTAAATAATTAAGAATACACATAGAAGGCCTAAAGCACCTCTATCTCTGCAGCTTGTAGTGCATGATTGGGATTTTGTATGTGAAGATAAGGCAAAATAAATAGTACAAGTAGGAAAATTAGTTTGCACATGTTTCTAAATTGCAGTGTTTCTGTGTATTTAAAGAATCTGCCTGATGTCAGTAGGGACTAATTAAGGGAAAACCAAAGCAAATAGTAAATAGGTTCCTATCTGCACTCACTGTTTAGGAAGAGTGGGAGAGATTTTTCAGGTCTAGGGTATCTGACTGGAAGAACAGGGAACATTCTTCGGGAACATTCTTGAGTCATAGGGCTAAAAGAAGCTAAAGAAGGCAAACAGAGACCACAGGTGTTAGATGGCATAGAAATAGTTGCATAGCCAAACAGTCACAGATTATTTTGTGTATTATAACAGTAAGAGCTAGATTTTGGTCAAAATCTGAATATTGACATAATTGAGGAAATTAGCCCCTTGCTAAAACACCAACTGTATTTTACTCATCTAAGTGTGAGCAGCCACATATATCTTGGAAGCTTGCTGCTATTTGGTGCTCTTCACTTTTTCACATACTCATAGTCATGGAAATTTCTAGAGCAAAACATTAATTGGAGGTTTTGGAAACACTGGCAGCAATTTACTTATCTGACCTTGAATATGTACATGTCTAGCTGGGTCTATAAATCTGTGTGCAATTTATTCAAACAAATAAATTCAAGATACTAATGCTACTCTGGCAGTTATATAACTGTGCCATCAAAGCAGAAACAGTGTAACACAATACTGAAAATTAGTAATCATTATTATTTTGGGGGGCTGCCATTAAAATATTTAATTGCCTCTCAGTATAAAGTTTTAGCTTATTAACAGCATAAAAATAGGCTCATATTATTAGGTGTAGTAGTGAAAATAGATAACAGGATTAAGTGTCTGTCAAAGTGATGAAGGGGAACTCTCTTAAGAGATTCATTAACTCTCAGGAATATATGCAGAAAAATTAATTAAATCCAAGACAAAATTTAATTGTGAAGACGGCATGCAAAATGGTTGCAGAACAGTTTTATTTATGTCAGTAATGCTTATTAAAGAAAACTGTGATGTGCAGAGGCATGAAGGAGGTTTCCTCAATGCACCAGCCCCAGCAATGCTTTCTGTTCTTGTTGAGGACTACATAATACCTGGAACCTCTTTGGCTGCGTAGGGACCTCAATTGCAGCTGGAATTTCGGTGTTACTGCCATTGTAATAAAAGTGAAAAGTGCCTGTATCTGACAAATGTCCTGAAATACAGGAAATGTGGTGCTTTTCCCCCAAAGGTTCCAAAGAACTCTTCAAGAGCTTCAGTGCAGCTTGGTGCGGCGATACTTGGAAATGAAGTTTTGCTCTTGCCTGAGGTTAGAATTCAATCAGATAATTTCTATTCATTGCCTTTTGTTATTTGTAAGACCTAGGGTAATATTACATGCTGTTACCCTAAGAACCTGGACTGAACCCTGTGCTATAATGTTAGACCAGCTGTAATCTTTCTGCTAAGTTGTCTTTGCAGATCCAAGATACAGAATAAACAGTGTAATGAATTGTTAAAGGCAGAATCAAGTGTGTGCTTGTGTGCTAGAATAGAAAGTTATTCAAAACTGTTTTGTTCTCATTTGTGTAGTGTGCTTAAGCTCAACATGCCTTAATTTTGTACTTTCTGAGAGATTTTCATTCCCATTATTCACAGCACTGAGTTTTGGCTTTTGGGAAATTGTTATACTGTATTTCCATTTTTCTCTGACAAATTCTATATCTTTATTACTGGCCCACTGGTGTATTTCATTTGTAAATAAAGGCTTATTCTTATCTATGTGTATCATATATAGATAACACCACCGAGCTTTCCCTTAATGATGTGGGGGTGGGAAATTTCAAGGCTAGAAGAGAATCTTAAAGATGTAACTCCCATTAATCTTACACTGTGAATAGCTTGCTTTTAGTTGAAATTTAGATCATGGTAAATATAGCTGTGTGAATCAGAACAAAGTATGATTGTGAGAGCAAAGCATTGAACAGTTCCTGCTGATTTTATGCTGTACATCAGTCAAACTCTTACAGCTCTGTGTCCAAAGCCTGTATGTTAAAACTGAGGGGAAAAATATAATTTTAAGTGCTACTTTAAATTGCATACAGGTAGAAAGCCTGCAGGTTGTTAATAAAATCCACTTACCCAGTTCCTCCACTATTAAAAGCCTCTTTTTTTGGGAATTATTTTCTGTATTTCTTATATCTTTGAATTTTATTTTTTTTTTTTCCTTAGGAAGGTTTTCAGAATGGATGCCTGGAAACCACTTCTTCTTCTCTACATTTTCACCTTCTCTACAGAGTCAGAGGAGACTGGTAATACACTAAAGAAATGACTCCCCAAGTTGATAGCAAAATTCATTTTTTGCATTCATACCCAATGTCAGAGAGAGATGAAGAATCGATGAAAATTTTTTCTAACTAAGAACTATAATTAGGGGTAATTTGGTATGTTTTATGACTACAATAAGAGAGTTTTGCTAAAAAATTGCAACATCTAATGCAACAGCTCATTAAATATTGAGTTTATTCATGCATGCTGAGGTTTCATATTTGCAAAAGCAATGTAAAACTCTTACAATTGCAAGACTGCCAAAAGCAAGATAAGTCACAGTATTTAGCAGTTCCATTTTGGTAGTCAGGTCTTCTGGAAGATCTGTTTGAGAAGTGTTCTGCCCAGTTGCAGAATATTTTCTGCATGACTCTTGATTTGAGGAAATAATAACTGTTCCATCCATGCTCTGCTAGTGTTATATCCTTCTGCAATTTGTAGAAACACATGAGTTTAATACCTACTACAAAGAAATGTGCTTAGTACTCTTTAAGTTGGTGTGAACTAATTTTTTTCCCCTCAGAAAATAAATATTCATTAGTAATGTATGCATGCTAAATGGAGCTCAAAGTGCATGACTAACTTTTCCTTTGCTCTCTTGGGAGCAGGCCAACACATTCCAATGGTTGTGTTTAAGATACAGAAGTGTTTAATATGCATTTACTACAGATACATTCTGAGCAGACTGTGAATGAAAATTGTATTGTGGATTTCAGCATCTCTCCTTTTTCTACGAATGATGTTGCAGAAGAATGTATCTTCTGACCCTTTGTATGATAAACAGTGGAAAAGAAGGAGCTAATGGGTGATGGCAATTTAGCAGATGGATGGAAGGATTTTTCTGCAAAAGGCCAATAGGTCTTGGTTTCTGAAAAGCAATTAGGATTCAAAATTACTTTTCTATTAGATTACACAACCTTTAGGGCAAGAGGAAATTTACAACGTATTTCTTCAGTGTGCAAGAAAGCTTCCATGACAGACATGGTTTTCCTAGTAGATGGATCCTGTGAGTCAGCACAGTGATGTGATGTACACTGAATTGTTGTTGAACACTTTTTATAACAAGAACGATTCCTTACAGAAGGAATACAAGAATTACATTACAGAGAAGGAGGCAACAAAACAGGGCAGAGCCTCCCGTGCTAGAGAATCACTTCATAGCAAGTGCAGGTAGCCAAAAAGAGGCTTGTCCAAAGCCTTTTTCAGTGAGTACTCGCTGACAGGGTAAAGGACGCAGCAGTGGCTTTGATCTGCAACAGGAGCAACAGGATCTATGTCTTTGAAGCTGACATAGGGATGATAAAATCCTCCCTGAGAGCCACTTTTAATAGCTGATGATGCAGGGAGATTTCACAGTGGAAAATCTTGATGCACTGAAAAATCATCAAAAATAATGTCAATCAGGTCTGTTAAGGCAAACATCTCCCTGGTCGGGGTAAGAGCAACCCCTTTGTTGAGTGTATGACAGATATCCACACAGCTTTCTGCAGTCCCTGATAGAGGTACCTGAGTTGCACAGCCATGCAATTGTTTTATCAAAGAGTACTGCCCAGGTTTGCAACTCACAATTTGTACTTTGCTTCAGTCAAGAGCCACTACAGTCCTTGCTATGGTAAATAGCTTCTGAAATAACACTGCTTCACATTAAGCCTTCATATTCATAGTTCCTCAGTGTCTGAAAGGAGCCAGAGCAGATACCCCCAGCAGGTATCTTAATAAAAAGGGGGAAACAGACAATTCAGTGATATTTTAAAAAGAACCTCCTAGAAATGTAACTGCCATCTCCAGCTGACTGTACTGCTTCAGTGGGACTGTCAGCAGCCACTGTCTGTCAGCAACAGTGAAGTCTCACAGAGGCACTGTGCAGAGGGGGTGTGAGGAAATCCATCCTTGGATATGTGGGAAGATGTGCAAGGTGTTGGCAGGATGTGAACAGCAAATCCATGGTAATTCTGAGGTGCTACCTAAAAGCTTTTCCTAGATGAGAAACAGAAAGTGGTATCTCTTACTACATCTTTTAGATGGCAACAGTGGCTTGGATGCCACACAGCCTGAGAGGCTGCCAACCCCAAAGAAAATACAGGTTCAGTAATGCCTTTAGTTAACATAGCAACTTTTATTGGATGTCACATGCTGGTTTGGAATCTGAGTTTATTCTGACTTGGTGTTGCATTACCAGTCGCCTTATCATGTGGGAAGATTGACGTACAGAACATACACAGTTGCTCTTTAACATTACATAATCATGCCAGCTATGTAGTTTGATAATACTGTAGATGTATTTGTTTGTTAAATTGCAAAAAAGAAAAAATGGAGTGCATGGCAAATCAAAAACTGATCTCTTCTGACTGTGGCATAAGTGCATGGCATTGATTTGGTATGGCAAGAAGAGACAGTTCTCTTTGCTCATCCTTAGAGGGACTGGGACTGTTGTTTAAAGCTCCTTGTCTTCCTGTGTGTTGTGTTCACATAGAAGTGGTATTTTACGTGTGTTGGATGTGTGCTCTTTGTTCTCCTTGTTATGCCATAAAATTGATCCAACCCAGTGCACAAAAGGGTTTCATCCCTTTTGTGATCAGAACCTTACTGAGAAAGGAACACTGGAATGAATACCCTGCTTGTCTAAGGCGTTTTGTAACAGCTGAGCCTCTCATGCATCCTAGGCCAGTGAGATCTTGAACATCCCAAAGCTGGCTGATATTTGCCAGGGTGTTGGGAGCCAAAATGAAGAGCTGAACCTTTCTTCCTAAAGATGGAAGCAACTCCGTGTGAATTAGTGGTTTGCAGAGGGAACAGCTGGGCCTGACTCAGTATGAGCTCTGCACTCCCACCTACTCTTTTTCCCATCAAGAGCTGAGCAGACTCCCAGATGAAAAAGCATTCCCTGGCTCCTGCAAGCAGAGAGAGGGGGCTGCTGTGGAAGAAGAATGCGCTGTCATGGAGCAGCGTGACGGTGGCTGACGCAGTAGCACCTCCTGGTGTTTCATGGCAGGGAACAGGGAGATTTAATGGGAGGTACAGCAGTAAACTTAATGTATATACAGGCACACTTGTTTAGACAGAAGAAAGCGTATTGGGTTTCATCTCAGTGATGCATATATTTATTGCTAAGATCTGCATAAATTTGTCTCATAAAACGAATATCAACTTTCTGTGAAGCCTGTTTTATCTTGTCCTGTCATCTATTTTGATATATTCACTGGCTTTCTTTCCTGTAACAAATATATTAATTCCCTTTTCTCCAGTCACCTTCTCTTAAACTGACAGATTTTTCAGTTTAAAGAATTACATTTCAGGGACAGCATGTTGACGGGAGAAAAAATATACTTTTGCAGCAGTAAGGCAGGGCAGTTTAACAAGGTGGATGTTTGTAGAAAAGGTGGTGAGAAAGAGTTTGGCAACACAGAGGTGTTTACTCCTGCAAATATCAACAGGGTATGGAATACCTACCAGTAGATGTTTTACACATTCTCATGCAAGAGAGTAGCACAATAGTAGCACAAAAAGTGAGCTATTTACTGCTGTTTTGTTATTCATGCTGGTACACTGAGGACTTGACAGAGAATGTTTTAAGAGCTGAGCAGTGTGGATGACAAATTGTCAGGGCAAAATTGCTGAATTCATGCTTACCCTTTACACTGCCCCCAAACTATGTGACTAAAGGTCTTAGAAGAACCTCATTGTGAACACATACTCTGTGTGCTGTACAAGAACACATACTGGAAGAAATATCCATTAGATTTTGTGTTCACGTGTGTGTGTAGACATGCATGCATGTATAGATATATTTAACTGTTTTGTTGTGACCTGAAAAGGTAAGAGGTATAGATTTTTGCTATATTTTGCTTTGAGATCTGAATGTCAGAATTTTCAAGCCCTAGAATCTTGTCCAGTGTGACCTTTTACATTCGAAGATTTTCACACTGCTTTCTGGCAGATCATACCCTCTAGGGGGCGGTTTGTACTGCAAGTGAAAATAGTGAAACATTTTCATAATGATGGTTCCTCTGAGATGAAATTATTTCTAGAAGTATTTGGTTAAAGAACTGAACACATTTATCTTTTTCATGAGAGAGGGAAAACTGAGAAAACTTATGTGGAATAATAGGAACAAGCCCAGACTAGCAAACACAGAAAGCAATCTTGTGATTGCTAAGTGTTTCAGAGTCAATGAGCAAAAAGAAAATAACATTAGATAGGGTGCTGTTTTACAGCTAAAATTGCATGCCTCTGACTTCCTTGCAGAGGTATAACAATGAATAATAAAGGATTTAGGATCACAGAATAAAATTCAACATGAGAAATGAATACTCAAGGTAGAGAAGAAAAAAACCATGTGGTTTAGCTGAGGTTTAATGAGGGCAATATGATTGGGGCAGGGGGAGGAATTTACCATGTCTCACTATTGGTTGTTATTAGAAGGAGCAATGTGAGCAGTTCCATAACTGAGGTAGCCATCACCTTACAGCAGCTGATTTTCACAATGGTCATGACATTTCATGTAGGCAATGCTGCCTCTCTCTCTCATTTTTTTTTTTAGCCTTTTGTTCTGCATTTGCATGTATCATCTGGTCTTGTGACAAAGTGACAAAGCATAGTCAGTCATAAAGGTTCCCTTCACAATTGCAATTTGTGTTGTATATTCTCAGTTGGTAGGAAAGCTCATGGAGATGTTTTCAAGATTAGGCCCTTTGAGGACACTGGGCAGCTGGGGAAGAGGTATGTTTTGCAGTTTGGGTATGTGCAGGTATTGAGTAACTTAATTCTTAGTATCTGGAACTTCACATGGCCACACTGAAACCTGTGGGCTGATGGTGTTTTATGTTTATGGAAAACCTATTATCACTGATTCTTACTTCTGGCTTTAAATCTACCATGTTGAATTTTGTTCCAATATTCTGACAGAAAACAAGATCACAAAGAATGTATGTATATAGTATCCTGTTCCCTATTTTTTTTTTCAGAATGCAACATAGATCTCTCTATAGCAATTGATATTTCAAGGAGCATGCAGCCAGCACCCACAATGCTTCTGAAACAGAGACTGCAAGCATTCCTCCCCAGACTTCTACTCCAGATGAAATCACTGCCAAATACCAGCTGTAATGCTCCAGTCGACATTGGGTTCAAGTTCCAAGTATTGGCACAGGACAAACAATTAATCTTTGACTCTGGTTTTGAAGACTATAATGAAGAGATCATCCAGAAGTTCTTAGATGTGCAGACCACTGTAGACACCTACATGAATGCAGACTTTTTGCAGGCACTTGAGGAGAACTTCTTTAATGCGACCTCTGCTAAAGTTAAGGTAACTTAATGGCATGATCATGCATCTTGGAAAAATTAGGCATTTTGATATTTACAGACTCTGATGCTGAATACTCCAGGAAGACAAAAAAATAGTTCAGGAATAGATGATGCTAATATGCAGAATCACAGAATGGTAGAGATTAGAAGGAATCCCTGGGAGTCACCTTCTTCAATCCCTGTGCTTAAGGAGGATCAACTAGAACCGTTCCAGGGAAAGGTCCTGATGGCTTTTGTGTATCTCCAAGAATGGAGACTCCTCAATGTCTCCAGGCAACCTATATCAGTGTTCAGTCACCCTCATGCTTTCTTAAGTTTTTATAGAATCTCCTGTTTTTTCACAGACCTGATGTAACTTGATATATTGATTCCAATTCCCTAGGCACACTTGTAGTGAGATAGTACCCAGAACATTTGGCTTAATACATGTGATGATGAGTATTTATACAGACAGCCTTCTTCTATCTACCATGGAATGATTGTACTTTGGGCAGTTGAAAGTGGTTTTCTTTCAGGAACTCTTATTCCTAAAAAGAAACTTTCTTATTCCTGATTCTGTATCTTTATCCAGAAGCAGAAGTCACAGAAAAAGGTCATCTGAGAAATTTGTTTACAGAAGTTTATTCATGTCATTAACTTGTCAAATAATTTCAAATAACAAAGCTGGGTTCTACTTACAGATAACTAAAGATCAGGGAAATCTGCCTAGATGCTGCAATTAATTCATCCATCTTGAAGTGAGGTGAAGGGAGAAGTATAAGCCTTCATCTAATCTCTTCTGAAATGCATGGGTATTCTTTCAACTTGGGTTCAAGAAATTCAGATCTCATTCAGGCCTTGACAATTTATTCTTGATAAGACACTGACTCTGAGTGCAGTGATAAAGCACTGAGCATGTCCTGTTTGAATATTAGCACTTACTAAGGTCTCTTTGCAGGAAGACCCTCCTACTAAGGAAGGACTGGTTAATTCTTGCCAAATACATAAAGGTTTTCCTCTTCCAACTTTATTTTTGCTTTTATAAAACACCAATTTTAATCTGACATGGAATGAGGAAGCCATATTACAAATTCCTCTGCATTCAGATGAAAGATGGCATTCTATTTGTTGCAGCATTTGCATAGGTGTGTGTGACTTACCAATTTAAATTGCTGTTTGGTGCATATTTAATGGGGTTTTTTCCAAAGTTTTCTTAAAATTTCTGAACAGGGAACATGACCACATAAGATTTTCCTTGTTCTGAGTCTCAGAGAAAGAACTTGTTTGACATAAAAGTAAAAGCAGTGCTTTTTCCCTCCTAATTGCCAGATCAGTGCCAAGCAAGGCTTCTTTCTGCTTAGGCATTATTATTATAAATAAATATGCTGCATATCTCAGCACTTTACCAGTGGATTAATATTCTTCTCTGAAAGTGTTTATGTACAGGTTGAAAGTACAAGTCTTTAGAATACACATGAAATCACAATTTAATCTTCCTAGAATCCTGAGCAATAACATGCTTGTTCTGTAAAGATTATTAGTTATAAGTTATAAAACAAATCAAGGCCTATGATTCTCTGTTGCTTGAACTTCTTCTTTTATTTATTATTTGTTTGTTTAGGAGCAAAAAAGTTGGACCTAATCCCATCATTTTCAACAATGGATGTGTTCCAACAAGAACTTGATATAAACAAATCCTTTGTAAATGTGATAACATATCTTTACATATCTTTACATATAATGACCACAGTAACACCCAACATTCCCTGTTCCCCATGTTTTTAAAATGGAAAGATCATAGAAAAAAACAATCAAACTTAGCCTACAGTGTTGTCTTCAACACTGTGATGAGTTTACCCATCCATGGTCCAGCTCTCTACTGTATCACACAATGCTTGAGCAAACATAGGATTTGTCCTACTGCTTCCATATCGTATGTTTGGTAACTTACCAGTTATTTCTAGCTTAAATTGGTGTGGCAGTCACTTCATTTGCTTTTGTCACCTGTAGAAAAAATTACCTTAACAGAAGTAACAGGGTTTGCATTGGTCAGAACTGTGCCTTACATAGGGAATGTAAAATATGAAGGGTGGGAGGGAAGAAGCTCTAGCTGTGCTTGTCCACTTGTTGGTAAGAGAGTTTAGGAGGACTTTATGTCATTACCATTTGGAATAGGACACAATTTACTTGTGCAGCTTCTTTCTGGGCAAACTAATCCACTCAGTGAGTGGAACCTCATCTTCTGTTGTTTTGAAGAGGGAATTGGAGATGAAAAATGGGAAGAGACTGTTAGCTTGAGGGGGAACTATAAGAAATTGTGCTTTCCTCCATCCTGGAAGAGACTTAACTATAGCTCTTTGGCTATCTTTGCCTGAAAAGACGGAAATGTAGCCAATACAAATTATTAGCATCCTGAGGTGAGCGGAACCTGATGTCTTAAGAAGGAAATGTAGGGCAGAGAACAGAGCAGGGTGATGACTGACTTGTGTGGAAAGGGTGGAAGGACAGAAATATTTGCATGGGGGGAATCATTAGACCCAGAGAGGATGTGCTTCCTGGTGTGGCTCAGTTGACAGCCAACAGCAGCTGCTCTTGGAGAAATGGGAAAATTTGTTTTCTCTAAATCCTTCTCCACATTTACATATAAGAGAACTCTTCAGACATCAGAGAAAGCTTTTCAGTGGGTTAAGCTAAAAAATAATTTGTCTTCTACCTCACATGCTAAGATGATAGATATAATATAATAGCCATGTTATATTGGCAAGAAAAGTCCCTCAGATGGAAGTGCTATCAGGGAAGAGAGGCTTTTGTGTTCTGTTCTCATTGTTCCTCACTACCATTTTCCAGCACACATTTCAGATCTACCACAGTGTAGTGCAATTTGACCATCTCATAGCTGTTTCTCAATGTGAACTGTAATTCTTACAAAGACTGAACTTTGCCTTTGACTTGATATTACTCCCTTTCTTGACAGGTTCTGTTAGTATTTTCAGATGGGCTGGATGATTCACTGGAAGACCTGAAGAAAGCAGCAGACTCACTTCGCTTTAAAGGTATTACAGTACCACATTGATGCTCCAGCCTCCTACTACCACAGGCCTGATGTACAGCTCCCCCACTGCAACTTTTCCATGTAACACTGCCTCTCCATGCTCATGTGGCATTGCCCAGGAGTCCCTGGGAGAGTATTTTCTTCTCCATGTGAAGCAGTGTACATGATGTCTCTATATGGCAGATGATGCCAGAGACATGCCTAGGGGTGCAGAGATTCTTGTTTCTGGAGTCCAGCTCCAACAGCTGGAGAAATTCAGAATGGACTCCTCTTAGTGATGAGTACAGAGGTTAGATACAACTCTGACTTCTCTAGGAAAAAAGCAGGTTTGAACTTGTGTTTGGGCACTGAGTAGCAGTCTGGCCTGACAGCTGGGGAGAGATGTCAATTAGAAAATTACCAGTCTGGATTTTTTTTCTTACACATTTTTCTCAATAGCTTGATTTCTTTTAACATTCTGGGTTGAAGCCATGAAATGTAAGTCTTGCAGGAAATTGTTGTTATTCAAGTTTATATTGTTGGTTAAATAGTATGTTTTTTAATAGTGGTTAAATTCACTAATTTAAGTCTGTGCTTACGTTGAAGGTCTTGATGCACTTCTATTAGTTGGCCTGGACAATACACAGAACCTGACTGAATTTTGGGAAGTAGAGTTTGGCAGAGGGTTTGGATACAACGAACCTCTGAGTGTTGGGTTTGCAGATATTGCAAACATCTTGCAGAGAAACCTTGTAAGTCCTTCTATAATATAAACAAAAGAGGGCAGAAAATCAGTCTTTATTTTATGATTAATATATGTAAATTAAATGCTTCTTGTAATTTTTCAGGACACTGTTGCAGAAAGGAAATGCTGTAAGGTTATTTGTAAGTGTCTTGGAGAAAATGGTGATCGTGGTGTCCGGGGAAATCCTGGAAGGAAGGTAGGAGGTCTAAGATAGACATTAAATAAAAACTGCTTTATTTTTCAAAGTGTTTCTGGTTTTTGTAGTATTTCAGAGCATGCATGCGTGTCCCTGTGATATTTAATGTTGGGACAAATGAAGGAGAAACATTGAATATGATCCTTTCTCTGCTGCATGCTTCTATGCAAAAGTATCTTTGTAATTGAAATGATTTGTACATATAAAAATCATTAAGCACGCTCCTGCACCAATTCAGCAGAAAATGGAGAGGGATTTAAAAATTAAGTCTGATTAATCAGGAAGCTTATTATCTATTGGGAATGAGAAATTTCCAACTGACAAGCTGAGACTAGAAAATAATCCTTTTTCACTAGGTATGTGCCTTATCCTTTTGTGACTGGTTTATTCCAAATATCCTCTTCTATAAGTCTGTTTTGATCCAAAAGGATTACTTCTTTCAAGATTTTAAATTGTTTGTTTTAAGCCTTTTTGAATATTACAGATATCACTACTTCTACAGCAGTAGTTGTAGAATTATTGTAGAATTCTTGTAAAATTATTAAGGTTTTTAATATATGTAGTCTCCATTTGACTTCTATTCATTCCATTATTTCTACTTATTCCAGTAGCATATGAGATAAATGATATCTGCAGTTCACACTCTTTGGTTATGTAGTTGCAGTTAAATGAAGTTTTGGTTATCTCATAACAAAAGTATAGTCTCCTAATACTTCTTCATAAACCAATTTACTGATTTCTTCCATTACACATATTGATTTTCTTACACCTTTCTGTTTTACTAAAAGACTAAGTTAAGGTGCTTAGACAGTGTTCAGAATGTAAACATGGTTGTTTCGCAACTAGAAATTCCTTTTGTTCCTATTTCTCTCTACTCAAGTTTTTGCCCTAAGGGTGTGATATTTGCATGACTTCCAATACAAAGTTGAAACATTCCTATGTGTTTGCAAGGCATTACAATAACTTTCTCCTAACAAGTTTCCAACTCCTTATATTTTTCATTTCACCTTAGAATTTCATTACTGTATAATCCTTCCTTTTCCAAATCACTGGAAAGCTGTTTGATTTGACCAAGTATCCCAGTGAGCTTTTTCACCAGAGAGTTTCCTGAAATCACAAACTGAAATTTTATAATAACCATTGGTATTTTCTTAGGATTGTGTTTGTGTTTCTTTTCACAGCCATGTCAAACACATGCAATTATACAGAATGTCTGTATAAATGTGGGGAGCCTGCCCTCCTCAGCATAACCAGATCTGATTTTCAGGAAATGTTTTCTATCTCCAAGTGCAGAATAATCTGACAGAGATTAACCCAGTGTGCTTGGATAACAGTGTTACTTACCTTTTAAATTGTCATTTTTCAGGGAAGTACAGGTTACAGAGGATCTCTTGGCCATCCTGGTGAAGAAGGTGGGATTGTAAGTAAACATTTATCTTCCTGCTATGATGTTGTTAGTTGGTGCCTGAGCCTATATTCACTGATTACCTATCAATGTTAACCCAAAATGTGTTAAAGGAACAGGTAAATACACGGATCTGTTTTTCTATGCCTCTACACCTCACCATAGATAGTTACTCAGTTAAAAAACAACTCAGCAAAAGTGGGTTAGCTATTCAATTAAAAAAACCAACGTCCCCTTCAAGCTCAGACATTTCAGTTGGGGATCAGTAATGCACTATAAACATGGCATGATAGTGAGAGCAAAGAACCAGGTGCAACCTGGATTAGGAATTCATGTTCTCTTATGACCTGTATGAAAATTTCCAAGTGACTTGCACTTGTGTCTTTAGTGCAGTAAATGGTGATATAATTCTGTCTTGCTTTAGTCTTATGTGATGAATTAACCAATAATCATCACTGTATGGATGAGATTGAACACTTTCTTTTGTTTCTTAGGGGGAGAGAGGCCCAGCTGGTTTCAGTGGGACTCAAGGAGACAGGGGATGTCCAGGTGTCAGAGGCCAAAAGGCAAGTGTGTAACCTTGAAACTTTTCCTTCTTTTGTGTCCCACAAACCTGTTTTCTGTACTGGGAACAAATCCCTGTGCTGTCTTCCTGAAGCATGGGTGAATGTCAAGATCCAGCTGTAGAAATGGCAGATAGTGTTTGCTGTGTCATTTTGAAAGGTATTTTGTGTAACCCAAGCATGGTTGAATGGCTCAGGATTTTGCTGACTAAGCAACTCGATGATGACTTTTTCACCACCAATTCCAGAACAGCCTTTGTTAAAGCTAAAAAGCTTTATGGAGTGGGAATGAAAATTAAGCCTGTACTGTCTTCCCAGAGGAAAGGAGGAAATCCTATACATGGCAGTAGAAGGTTTGACAGTAGGGACTACTAACACTGAGCTCTGCATACCCCTGCACTGTAAGCTATTGCTTTTCAAGCGCAATAAAAATACTTTTACCAAATTTCATCTATATTTATTTTCAATTTCAGGGGGCCAGAGGCTATAGAGGAAGTCAGGTATGTGTTTTCATGTGTGATGAATTTTCTTTGAAAGCAGAGTTCTGCGTCCTTTCATGTTACCCTGTAAATGAAATTATCAACAAGGAAGTAAAATAGGGTAAAAACTTCGCAGCATTTAATATACCTTCACTATGGTTCTATAAGGATTGATTTAAGATATCATATGAATCAAAATCAGCAGCCATAATTGTATTTTTATATGATTGCAGTCAGGGTTGATTTAATCTAACTGATGGGAAAAGGATTTATTTACTGACTAATTTGATAATCTGTTAAGGTGGTAATTCTGGTCAGTTGAATCTCATTCTAATTGTGAAGAGGAGCAGAGGGGAAAAAAAAGGTTGTAACTAATATTTATTGGGGGTTTGGACAGCATTTTCACTGGATCATTATTGACTTGTTTTCAATATCCAAACTTCTCTTCAAGCTCTGTTTGTCATCTCATCTGGTAATATTTCAAGTCTGCTTGTTTAACCTTTCAAACATACCTGTTCATGAAGGAGATATGGTTACTAATGCAGTAATAAAAAGTGAAGCCTGGAAGACAATGATCTATGATGGTAATAATTTCCAAGCCAAGTGATTAAAATGAAATTAACTTGTGTCGAGTGCTTTGGTACAAAACCACTTCTAAAAACGACTTGTGAGCCTCAAAAATTCACAACATGTTTGCCTCCATAAATGGGCAGCTGGGAGAAAGTTCAGAGTGTTTCTGAAATCTCAGGTCTATTTAAAGTACTGCTCTGTACTAACATTTAATCTTCTCATGTGTTTCTCTTTCCTTTTCCATTTCCATTTTCTACTCTCTTCTCTGAAGTAATTTGTCCTTCTTCAAATATCCAAAACATCAGATTATAGAAAAGGGAGAGTACTGACTGATTTTGATTTGTCAAAGCTAAATAATGCAGTAGGTCTTACCAGTTGCACAAACCCCACTGAAATCCAGTGCATACGTGAATATCTTCATTACATTGTGTCATTATATCCACAGATTTTATTTTAAATAAAAAAATGAAACTTTCAGTACATAAAAATATGATTCAGTCGTGCCGACTTAGTAAGGTTGAAGCAGTTTATTGAAGTTATTGAAGTTTGTAAGTCATTTTATTGTAGCTATTTGAATAAAAGGAAATACTGAATGTTTAATTGTATGAAGTTTGGCTCAGGTTTTCTGAGGTAGGAAATGACTGATGGAAAAAATAACACTTCAATAAAAGTCACGATAACTTAGTGCTCAAAATTTTGCTGGAATGCTTATTCAAGAAATTCTTGTTTGTGATGTATTAATCTAATCAAAATGTACAGCCAGCTGTTTTTTCTTGTAGTAATTACAGAACTCTTTTAAATGAAAGAAGTTCTTCCTCAGGAAGTTTAACTAGGTGGTTTTGCAAAGTCAATTTAGCATCAATACCTACAAAGCAATTGTATCTGTGGTCTCTATCAGAGTGAGACTGCTGATGGTTTTAATTTGTTCTTGTGCTACTTTCAGTGTTTGTTGAATATCATTTCAGTTCTTACTACAAATTGAACCACCACAGTTAATTCCTTCATTTTTATCCTTGTAGAGAAAGATGGAAGGAGTTTCAAAATATGCTGTAAGAAATGAGTGTGTTATTTGGCTGAGTCTGAAATATTGTGGAGCATGCATACATGAAATAAGAGTCTCACAGTTATAACATTATTGAGGTGCCCCACACAAGTTAACATTTCAAACTCCTTATGTTCTGGGATGGATATTTTGTAGGAAAATTACTTTCATAAATGTTTGCAATGTGGTGTATCATTTTTGCAGGCAAAGGGAAGAGAAAAACAATGTGAATTTGAAAAGGGAAGGTGACTGGTATTTATGTACTCTTGCTGAAAGAGTTATGAAGTTCCTTAAAAAATCCTGAAGTCTAAGATCAGTCTTCTGTAATTATTTTTTTTCTCCTGGTTATTCTTTTTTCAATCCACTGTTCATGTTATAAAACTATGTAAAAAGGCAAAAAAAGCACAGTACAAACATATATGATGGTTGAAATCAGAATTACGAGGTTATCATCATGAAAGATCAAATAAAACTAGTTTATTTTGAAATATATTTGAATTTTGAAGGTGCTGCAGCTAGGAAAAGATTTGAAAGCCAAAAGAAGGAAAAGCAGAACTTAAATCCTGATGGAAATCTATAATTTCAATAGCTCCTTTCCTTATTAAGTGTCCTTAACAGTTAGTTGTTTTAGACATTGTTAATTCATTAAAATGTGAATTAGTAATTAAAATTTATAGTTACTATTCTTAATTATTCTTGCTAACCATTAAAATCACAGATCTTGTTCAAGTTTCCAAATGCAGGGTGAACACTTCTTTCTTTGATCAAAGAGACAAGTGGACTAATGCTAATTGGCTTTTTTTTTTTCCTCATTGCTACAGGGTGAACATGGTGAGAGTGGATTTGATGGCACTGATGGAGAGCAGGTAAATATTACTTTAAATGTGCAGTGCTACTAAAAATGCCAACATCAGGGTTCAAAGGTACTGATTTTTTGCCTTGCATGGGCTTTAACGCTGAAGGGAAGTTTTGTTGTTGGGTGTTTAGAATTGTAGATCTGATTGAAGCTGGATTCTGCCAGAAAAAGCTTGAGAACCTGATTTAACAGAAAGAACAAACATTATTTTTTCTTCCTTCTCTCCCCTTTCTGAGTCTAGGGAGAACGTGGATTTCCTGGACCTTCTGGAGTGAAAGGCAGCAGAGGAAAATGGGTGAAGTACCCCTTACAGTAATGTTTAGATTTTATGGAAACATCTTTCCAAAGTGTAATGCTGTCTCTAATGCTTGATTTTAATAGCTGCCTGTTCTCTAATATGCTGTCACTCCTGCTCCAGATCACTGTAACTCCACTGACTTCAACAGATCTGGCCCTCTGCTGCCACAGATACTATCTGTACTTGTACCTGTATTGTTTGTGCTCTTTTTATGAATTTAGGGCAGAAAAGGCCCCAGAGGAGAACCAGGTGAACAAGGAGAAACTGGTCTAAGAGGAGATCATGTAAGAGAAGTCCTTTATTTTTACTGTATTTCACTGATTTGCACCTTGATTTTGTGGTGGAGATGTCTGAAATATATCTGCTTTGAAGAGTTTTTCACAGTCCTAGAAAATGCAGTACTCTGCAAGAAGAATGGCATATTCCAGGCATCCTGACTCTTTAGCTGTAGATGGACTGATGTGGTTTGATGTGTTGCTTGGAAGCAGGTCCCCTCCTTGTTTATGAATTCTTTGTTTGTTTTCACCATAGGACACATAACTCCTTTTGGAGCTACTTATCATAGAATCATAGAATGCCTTGGGCTGACAGGGACCTTAAAGATCAACTAGCTAGTTCCACACGCCCTGCCATGGGCAGGGACACCTCACACTACACCAGATGGTCTGGTGAAAAGACCGGGTGGACTAGGTCAGTCTTCCCTGTAGGTTCCCACCCTACAGAAGAATTCTGGGTCACTTGAAAAGCCTGTGCACTGACTCTTGGTTAGCAATCTATAATGATGCAAAAATAAGTTACTTCTTCATGTTCACATTTTTTCCTTGCATGCTCCAGAGACCTACATAAATGCACTCCCTGAGGACTAAAATTCCAGTGCAGGCACCACAATTCTTGTCTTGTAAAGACACAACTTTCTCTTTTCACATATATTTCAAAGACTTTGCTCCAGTCATATATTGTGCTGACTCCTGTCTTTAAAGCTTATATTGAAAAAAAAATGCTCAGGTGTCTTGGTAATTTGCCTTTTTGAAAGATCAGGATTTCACCTGATATACCATTAACTAGCAAAATGGAACTCCATTCTAGTGTAACCCCTCATCTGAAACTCATGAGTTATGATCTTAATTCAATTAACTATATCAAATCAACCAGAACAATTTAACATTTTCAGTTTAATTTGTTGTCCATTAGTAATTTTGCTTTTAATCTCTGTGGAAAAGAACTTTGTGGACTCTGCAGAACTTCCTATACTGTGTTCTTACAAGCATCTTAATTTAAAATAGCCTTTTTATTTCCTATTTCTGTATCCTTCCACTGTAGTCAAAGTAATAAAGGTATGGTAATGGAAAATGCTGAGCTTTCCATTGATTTTTTCAGGGAGATCCTGGGCCTAACAATAATGTTACTGGTCCTAAGGGTGAAAAGGGAAACCTAGCACCACAGGTAAGCAAGTTGGTCTGTTTTGTGGAGAGAGGATTTGCCTAATTTCTAATTTGTATTGGCTGTCCAGTGACCAAGGAGGGTTTTTTTTTGTTTGTTTGTTTGTTTGTATTTCACCTTTAGTATTTGTCTGCAACACAGAAAGCTTTAGGACGTGCTTGATACAGTAAAAAAAGAAAAAAAAGTTTAAAAATGTTTACAAACACAATGGAAATATTCTCATAATAAAGAGCTAAGGTAAAATATGGATTTAGTACAAATACATTATTCTTCCACAGGTCTGCATCAGTAACCTGAGAGGCTTCTAGTAATGGGTTGAAAGGATGCTTTTAAAAATCATGCTGGGAAAAATGGACAGGGTATCAACAGGCTATACTAATATTGTTATGAAACTGCTATTGCCTCACGGTGGTGGGTAAACTCCATTTTGATCTGTAAATAAAATATAAGAACTGGGATATATGCTTATATAGTGATGTTTGAGTTTTTAACAGGTGTTTTAGCAAAACTGCAAGGAAAGAAGCATAAGAGAAAAACATGGCTTCATTACCATTACAATTTGTTTGGAAAGAATAAGCAAAGCTGATTACTAGTTGGACAGTAGCATAAAATGATGGTGAATGAAAGCTTAAGAGGATGGCAAACATGAGAAAAATACACTGATTTAGAAGTCTGTTTCTCTCTAAACAAGTAAGATTTTATGCATATATGTATATCCATGTAGAGTGTGCTGAAAGCAGTAGAAAAACTCTGAGGGTTAATTTTTGAAGAATAATTGGTTTTTGATGACTCTTTGGAAGCAAATCTCATTTTTAGTAGTCCAATTGAAAGGCTGAAGTAAAGAAAAATGATTTCACAGAAGCCTTGACTCAGTATTGGCTGTTAGTAATTGGAAATCCAAAGCAGACATGAGCTGTCTGGTTTATAATTTTTGAAGTTAAATGATTTGTAAAAAGCAAGAATCAACACTGGTATGACACAACTGATTGCAATGAAAATACTTAGAAGAAGAAACAAAGAAGGAATGTATAAAGAAGAATGTACATGTACAAGAAAAAAGAGTGTTTAAAGAACTTGGTCATTACTTTGTTTTGCAGGGAGACCCAGGCCCACAAGGACTCCAAGGAGAGCAGGGTGATGCTGGCCTAGATGTAAGAATACCAATCAAATGGGGTGGAAATAACTAATAAAAGAAACAGTGGGGTTCCCCCTGAGAAAAGCCATTTTTGTATTCTTTGTGTTATCCCACCCTTCAAATTCCTGAAAGGAGAAAGAACAAAAATCTTCTGAAGTTTTCATAGTGAAATGTATTTAGCTTAAATTTAGTAGCTTATATATATTGCAATGTGTTTTCTTTTCTTTAAAATCAGGAATTTGCATTCCTGTTAATTTCAGGTCTGATTCATATGAAGTCACAAGACTTAAACTCAATTTCTTTTTCAATGAGCCTCAATTGTTTCACGATTCCACCCTAGATTAATCTATCTCTTCTTTCTGCCCATGACTACAAGTTTTCTATGCCTGTTCAGGCATATAAATAAGGTCACTAGTAGCTGAGCTGCTCTTTTTTAGTTCACTGGAGACTGGAAATTGTGAAGGCCCTCTTCTAGTCTGTCAGAATGGTGCCTAATGCCAAAGTCTGGCATGATCACTCCTCAGTCAGGCTGCAGAAACGTCCTAAAGGCCTCTGGTGATGTAAGGTTTAGCAGTAACATTCACTAGAGCTACTGAGTAGTGTGCAGCAGGAAGTGATGCAAACTTCTGGGCTCACAGGGAGAGAAGAGGGCTTTTGTTCTCTTCGTTTTAGCCAAAGGGCAGCTGACTGGAAAGATGTTTTCCAGAATTTTGTTGAAATGTTTTCTCTCTGCACTCATTAAGGGTCTAAAATCTGGTGGGGTTTTTTGGTTTTGGGGTTTTGTTTGTTTGTTTGTTTGTTTGTGTTTTTGGTTTTTTTGGGGGGGTTGTTTTATTTTGTTTTGGTTGATTTTTTTTTTTTTTTTTTTGTGTGTGTGTGTGTGTGTGTGTGTGTGGAAAGACTTATTTGTGTAAGAATTTCTGTCCCAAATCCACATTTTTCTCATTTTTTTTTACCTTAAATCTTTGGATTGTGGAAATAATCTCTGCTTTCTTTAGGCTGTACTTGGGTTTTTTGTATGTATAATGCGTTTTATGACAAACTGCTGTTTCACATATTGCTCAATATTCTGGATATAATCTCTCATGCCTCTCCTTCCTAGGGTGCAGCAGGTCGAAGAGGCCCTCCAGGTATAAAGGTGAGTGGCTGACACTGCTGCTACCTATTTGTATGCAGCTACATATCCAGCCTGAGTGTTTGCTCCTCTAAAGGGAAAAAAATTCATTGTGAGACAACACACAAGTGTTTAACAATCAAAAGTCTACTTCAAGCCAAGCAGCCTTTGAATCTCAGGTGGATGTAGTAGAGACCCTCCTGATTTGAAGGATTTAGAGTTGGAAGGGAGTTTTCATCAAAATAAAAGGACGGTTACTTTTACTATTAGGGCAAGTATGGGAACATAGCAGGAGAAAAGACTGTCACTAAAGATGACAGGAATGAGTAGTCAGGCTGCAAAGTCTGACAGTTTATTCCTCCTTTGCTGCATGCACACAGAGATATGTGTGATACACATGTGAAGCACAGACAAAATTAGGGCAAGTTCTACATGACTCTTTGCTCAAAAAACAGTGTTAACTGCAGCTCTGACAATTAGCTCAAACATATAACATAATCAAGATTGTGGAAATAATTTCCCAAGTCAATATCTAAAAGAATATAGGATGTACAGAATAGATCAAACCCACTACATTTTGATTGATCATTCCAAGAAGATCCTCTGGTAGAAAAATTTCTCATGTTATTGAGAGATGACAAAATCTCTCTCATTGTTAGGTGGTAGCCCTGGTTTTCCTAGATCTATACCCCATAGAGTCACAATGAAACAAAACTTTCCTGAGATGTACTTAGTAAAGACATCACTGCAATTCTCTTAAATGATGATTCAGATAATGTTCTTGGAAAACAAAATTTGTTTGTCTCAAGGTAGGAATTACAAAAAGAGTTATCAAAGCAAATCTAAAAGCAGCTATATTCAAGGGTGGGTTAGTGCAAGTCAAAATTAAAATCTAGGTATTCTCAAGTATAAGTTACATGATCATTTTAGAAAACCTTGCTTTAGCACCAATGGTTCACATTTGAGCCAATCTCTCTGCCAGGTTGCTAACACAGATAAGGAAGATAGTATATGCCATGATACAGCATTTCCCCCTTTATCTTAGTGCATATAAACCCAAGGAAACATTACAATTTTCTGTACAACATTGTCAGTACCAACAGGGTGGACTATACCTTGAAATCCTGCTGTGTGTTGGAGTCTGGGGAATGGGTAGAGTCGTAGCTTCTGAATAAAAGTGCCAATCAGCATTTTGAGTAGGCCAAGCGTGAAATGTTATTAAATAATAGCAAGAATAACCATAGTGATGCAATATAGAACATAGATTTCAGCGAAGGAAAAAGACTGTCTTTTATGGCAGTAATATTTCTTCAGCAGCACAGTGTTTGATTTGTCTCTGATTTCTGGGCTTCCTGTCCCTCTCTTATTGACAGGTTTTGCTATACCTTTAT
Source organism: Phylloscopus trochilus trochilus (assembly GCA_016584745.2). Taxonomy (NCBI): domain Eukaryota; kingdom Metazoa; phylum Chordata; class Aves; order Passeriformes; family Phylloscopidae; genus Phylloscopus; species Phylloscopus trochilus. The sequence continues at coordinate 42,890,306 of WQNJ02000546.1, forward strand.
TACTTTTTTCTCTCTGTGTGGCAGCCAGGTAACAAAGATTTTTACATTTAGAATGATTCAAATTAATATTTCACTGGGCAATGTCAATCAGAAGTGAGATTCCTGCAAGTTCCCTAAACTACAGTCTGATTGTTTCCCAGGTTCTTGCAATACACATGTATGCCATGTGCCAAAACCCTGTCCCCACCTGGTTTCTGAAAGCCCCAATTTGGATTTCACTTGGAGAATCCAAAATTTTTTGCTGAGGCATTGCAGATGGGAATATACTTGAAGATTTTGATACTATCTGCCAGCAGGGAGAAAGCACTTTGCTTTAGCTATTGCCAGGATTAGCATAACTTGAAAGAATATGAGCATTTTGCAGTTGTTTGGTATTTCTTTCTCAGAAATTCTTTATAGGGTTTAGGAAGACATTTTAGATTAAAATATTCAAGAATATTCATCAAGTCTACCTCTTAATTATTCCAATCCTTGCTTGATCACTCAAAAATCCATTTCTTAATTATGAAACTTCATGTGTTGGTTTTTTTTTCTCCCTGTTGGATTGCAACTGACATCTCATGAATGTTTGTATTATTCTGTCCAGTACCAACAAAAAGAGCTAATCCAACTAGGCTATGGTGGTAACAGGACCATAACTGAAGTCAGTGGACATGGATCTGTACCATATCCTGGTTGTACTAATAAGCACAAGAACTCTTAAATGGTTAGAAAGTAAGAATGTTCAACTTGTTTAGTAAATTCAGAGTACGGAGTCAGTTGAACCTTTTTGACTAATTGAACCTTAGCTGAGACAACCCTCTGCATCTCTATGGAAGCCCTCTCAGCCAGTGATAAGGCCACCCTTTTGGAAAATCTCAGGGAACAAGAGAAATGACTGAAACTCACAGCAACAGAGAGCTTTCAAACTGTTTTCTTTCAAGTACTTGATAAGCAGCTTTGGCATCTAAAAGCATATAAAAAAACATTTGTCCGAGTCAGTGAAATGTTGGTACCAATCAATGATCAAACACAGGTAATGTAGATATCCTTCACTGAAAACATGTAAAAAGTGAATGGCAAAGAGAGTTGCACACTTCTGTCTTTCACATCCCCTGGAGAAGCAAGATGGAATAGTAAACCCTACAGTACAACAGTGGCACCCATTCTTGGGTGAGACTGTGGGTGGTGTGTCCTTCCACTGAGATCTCTTGCATGGCAGATGTTACAAAGGTGACACAGGGCATAGCTCTACCAGCAGAAGTAACGAGAGCTTCACTGTGGAGCTCTCCTGGTGTCCCTGGGCCAGGAAGCAGATCTATTTAATCTTGATGTTTGTGGGATCTTCACAGGCCCTTCTGTGGACCACAGTATCCTGTTTTGTAAGGAACTAGGATACGGCCAGTCCCTCTGGAGGAGGAAGGTTTTGTGCTGAAATGGGATAAAGAGGAATCCCTCTTTCAGGTAGATAAGAGGGATATTGGTGGTGATGTGCTCAGAGACGAATAATCAAATTAGAGGCAATAGCCAGAATTCGCCCACATAACACATAAGGACTTGTTTTAGGTTTAGCTGTTAATGAAAGGCACTGAAATAACACCCTCATCAACTAAGTCATTAACTCCCCTAGCACTCAGCATGAACACACTGCTGTTCTCCCTATCCTAAAAAGGACTCTACCCAGGACTTGCGGTTCCAATTGTCTGTGTCTTTCTGTGATAAAAGGAGACTAATTTTTTCTAATAGCTAAAACAACATAAAGAAGCACAGCTAGCCATTCTTAATAGTCAGAAGTAGTCAGCAGGCAGAAAGAGTAGAAGGTATGGTGTGGTATCAGAGAGGTGTTTGTCACAGACAAGAACAGCACTGCAATCTGTGTGCTGGAAATAAAGCAAAATAATGAAGAGGGAAAGGAGATTAACTTAAAGGAAAGCAAGAGAGAGAGAAAAAGGCGGGGGAGAAAAAAAGGACAACCACTTTTCTGGGTTTTGATTCAAAGTAAATTTAAATAGCTGAAAACTTTAAATTGGTCTTAGATTTTAGTAGAGTGTGCCTAAGAAATGTATCTGTTTTTATTATAGTCAAAATGATTTTTGTGGAAATTTATTTCTACTTGATTTTTTTTACATCTGGCAATATCATATACTTACTGATTTTACAGTGTTCTTACTCTGGCTATAAATTAACATTCTTTTTTTTGCTTTTGACTTTTTTTTCTGTTGTTATCTTTTGTTTCATTCATATGGTGCAGAATGAAAATTCAGCCTTTTAAATTCATTTTTCTTCAGAAGATTCTATCCAGAACCATCTGTTTCCCAAGAATCTTCAGACATGTGTTTATGATTTCTCCAGTGAAAGGGGGTCTCCAAGGCCTGTAGTATCTTGATGCTAACTGTCAGCATTTTACTCAATCCAGAAGGCAGTGAGTATTTCTTATGGGCATTAGCTAAACTGACTCATCCTCAGATGGCACCTTTATGGAGATGGTAGCTGGAATTTTTTTTCCATCACAAGGCAGATTTGATTTGCCTCACTGGATAACCAGAGTAAAAGATGGGGAGTAAAAAGGGATCTAATTCTAATGTGATTGTGAAGTCATGATTCCCCCCCCCAGAGCCATTATCCATGGATAAGGGGAAAGAGGATCTGCCCTTGTGGCCTGACTTTATGACTTCTGATCTTCGCAGTGGACATGGGTAATGCCCAAATATTGTTGAGACATGATGTAAAGTGTATTTAGCAAAATAAAACTGATCTCTTCTGCTGCAGCTTTTATATTCATCACACCTCCCCCAAAAAACTAAAGAAAAGCTACTCTTCCTCTTTTTATTTGAGATTTCTTCAGCAGGAATTTGAAGCTGTTTGAAAACTGTTTGAATGCATTGAAAAGCACTCTATCAACTGATAATCTGTATAGATACAAAACTATGTGCAAATGAGAGATACTAATTTGTCTGTGTTCACTGTTGTTTTCTTGGGGTTTGTTCTGGCAGGGGGAGCAAGGAGATCTGGGAGAAACAGGTTACTCAGGAGAAACTGGTTTTCCAGGCCCACAGGTAACTAATAGAGCTTCTGAGTTGTTTTTATGTTAGTTATGGAGAAAATAAATTTTCTGCCTTGATGTTTTGTTTGTATTTTGGGAAGCTTTGTTAACTTCAGCTAATTAATATTACGAGTAAGACTCCTTGGCAAATCTTTACTGTAACCCTGAGGAAATAAATGTGACAAGTTACATGGATGCAACCTCGAATGAAATTAAAAGAGGAACATGAGTAGCAAAAATAAGTAATTTAGCCAACACACCTCCAGCTTACATAGTATTATCAAGCAGATACCTTCAAAATTAATTATTTAGAAATTGCTAGCAATAAATACATAAAATCTACTGCATTGACAAAACTGATGAGAAAAACTTTGTGTTTAAAAAAATTGCCTGGTGGAATCATTTTGAAGAGAATTATTGTGGTAGATTTCTTATAGTAGCTTCTAGTTTAAAGATGCTCTTAGATACTCTAAAGATGCTTTTAACTTTACATTTTAGGATGGAGACAGCATGCCTAGTTTATAGTAGGCTGCTTATGGCTCCCTTGGTATCTTAGATACCTCAGTGGGTCTTGAATCAGGCTGGCAGGCAGTGACCATCTCAGGTGCCTCACACAGGCAAATCCTTATAACAAAACAGCCAGAAGTTTCACCTGTAAAGTAAGGCTTATGAAACAGACACTGGGATTCTGGTCATTGCAGCAACATGATTGTTATTGAAAGGCTGTTAACATTGAACTGACTTTTTGTTTCAATGGTTTCTCTACATCAGGGCCCCAGAGGACCACAGGGGATCAGAGGACCTCCCGGACCACAAGGCATGCCAGGCCCTCCGGTTAGCTTTAAATAATATATTCCAGCTGAACCCATTAGGGCTTTTCATTCTCAGTGTTGATGTCATTCTTATAAAAAAAAACTTTAAAAAGTAGAAATTGAGGGCTTTTTGGTGTAATACTTCAGAAAACTGATTTGCAGTCTTGTATGATAAAATAACAGCCTAGAAAATAAATTTAGGTGTGTGAATAGCAAGTGCTAGGGTGTGATGAGGTTGTAACTGTTGAGTTGCTGAACTGTCTGGTGAACTTCTCAATTTTGTAATGCTGTTGATTTTGGAGATTCTTGTTCCGGAATTACACCATTGTAACACAGGACTGAAGTGTCCTATGCTGTCAGTCTTGGTCCTCTGTTTCAGTCAAGTAATGATGCTTATGCTTACATAGCCAATTATATGTGTACTTAAATATTTTTGTGCACATATACATGTATTCACTAGATACCTCTGTAGACAGAAAGTAACATTTATGTCATACTTGATAACATTTTGAGAATTTTATGGCAGTTGTACAGATGACAGGAAAGAAGTAGAATGATAGCTTGACAAATAACTCACAATTCTGGTCCTCAAAAGCCCAATATTTTTTATTGATTCTACAGTAATGTCAAGTGGAAATGAATCCTTGAGTGCAGCGAGCCTTTGATTTTTTTCATTGTGCACCTTTTAACTGATACTTCTTATTACAGGGTAGTCTGGGGATGCCTGGTTCACCTGGCTCTGTTGGAAAGTTAGGGGCAAGAGGAGCAAAGGTGAAGATTTTCAAAGTATCTAATTGCAGCAATCTAACAGTGTCACTCATTCAAGACTGACTAAAGAAACATGGACTAACAAAGAATTTCATGCTGTGAAACTTGTGCAGAATGTTAAGTTTTAAAGATATTTTCAGCTTTCATGGCAAGACAAGTGATATGTTTAGGATAATCTTACACATATCAGAACTATACTAAGAAGTTTTTAGTGTTGCCGTGACCACTGTTGTAATTGCTCTTGTGGTGATGGTTCTGAATGGCTTCTCACAAAATGGAACAGAAATAAGGCAGTGCTGACCCTTGAGTTTGTTTTATGATTCCTAGAGTCTGTCTAATCCATTGAAAATACTCACCAGTGAATCATAGAATATCTCATCTTGGAAGGGATTCACAGGGATCATCAAGTCCCTGCTTCTTGCAGGACTACTTAAAACTAAACCTTAAAGAGCATCATTCAGATGCTGCTTGAAGTCTGACAGGCTTTGTGCTGTGACCAGTTTTCTGGGGAGCTTGTTCCAGTGACCAACACTGGATCAGTGACTTCACCCTTAGGTGAAGAACTTTTTTCCTAATGTCCAATCTGACCTTCTCAGTTCAAAGAAGCATAGATGCTTAAAATAAAGCTGGTTTTTCTAAAGACTCCAAACCTGTCCAAGGAATCTCGACTGTTATGATGTCTGTTTTGGAGGAATGCACATGTTGAAAAGAACTGAATAATCATGAAATCAAACAGAAAGGCTTATTACTAACAGGTTGTTCACATTAGAGTTCACTCATAATAAATTTTATCCTTACATACCTTTCATTTATGTGTGTTGATATGTGAGATTTCATTTAATAAAAACAACTCAGTTTAGGTGCTGTTGCATCTTTGAATCTAAAAATCATAAATAATACCAGCCAGCTAAGCCTTTTCATCTCTTTGAAGGGTTATAACCTTTACTGAAAGAGAGGTATCAGAAGGTCAAAGTGCTGGCATGAAAAGAATCACTGTATGAAAACATATATTTAAAAAATTACAAAAATTGGGAAGATACATCAGAATTTCCATCATACATTCCATTTAATCAGTCTGGTTTTGTGCTGTTTAATATTAGGGTCTTTGTTAGGAGAATGTTCAGTTAAAAAGTGAAAACAAAAATGTAACTGAAGAAAAGAAACCCTGCAAAAGGGCTAAGAGCACAGTGCAGACTGCCTGCCTGAGAAATATCATTTGCTATCAACAGGTGCTTCAGGCTGATAGAATTCCAGAATATGTCCTACTAGCATTAAAATATTTTTTTCCAAACCCCATTTTTTTTCCACTTGGAATTCTTTATTACAGTGGGAGTTTTATTGAACAACACCTTTGGGGTTTAACTGCATGGTTGCTCAGCATATTCTGATTTCCCAAGTCCTTTCCAGTCCTACCACCAGGAACAGTCCATGAAATATGTTCTGTAATGGAATGCTTTTGCCCAGAATCAAGTAGTCTATAAAATGTATAGGCACACTTCAGTTTAACAGACAGATTTGTATTTCAGAAAGAAGAATTCTCCTGAATGAGGCAAACTAATGGCTTTCGTGTTTCAATTATAACAGGGTGAACCTGGTGACCCTGGAGAGAAGGGCTTAGCTGGACCACCTGGACAGAGAGGCATTCCTGTGAGTCTTTCTGCCCTAATTCAGGATGCCTGTATTTTAATACCTATCCATCTGAATCAGTAATGTTCATTCCCTTCTATTTTCTTTATTTGATCCAATTAAAATATTTCACCTTTGGTTCTCAGTTTCCTTATGGACACCAGATTTCTTGTGGGCTAGAGAAAATATCTTTCCCCTCAAATTCTCTACAGGAGAGAAAGTATGATAAGGGTAGGGCACGCAGTGGAAAGGAACTGTGACCTCTATCCTTGTTTTCCCTCTACAGTTTTTGCCATCGTTTGCTAGTGCTTTTAGATTGTATTTTGATAGCTTGTCCTACTTCATCAGTCTTAACACTTGGGCACCTCATTGTAATGGGACATCTTTATTCCAAAACGAAATTGGATATAAACCTAAACCTCTATTGAAAGTTAACTCATAGTATATTTAACCCACACAGGGCATGGATGGCAGAGATGCCTATGGTCCTGAAGGAAGCAAAGGAGCAAAGGTATGTGCTTCAAGCCAGAGAGTCTCTCAGTCTCCTTTCTACTGTGTTATCAAATATGACCATCCATATTTGATTAAAAAGAAATGTAAGACATGCAAAGTGGATTTCTAAGGTTTAGTGCGAGGCTCAGGCTTACCACAATCCTTGTGAGACATTCTTCCAGAGGATACTCTTTTGAGGACCACTCTTACTCTTTCCCTGATGTGTGTGTATATATGTGGAGAATTGTACTTGCAGTACACAGAGCTTTCTTCCCACTTCAGCCTGCCTGACTAAACATCATTATTGCCAAGTGTTGGTGGGCCAGCCACTACAGGCTCTTTTAATTTTTCTTGTTTCTGAGGAGGGATTCCTTAGCTACCAAGGTGGGGGTGATACTCTCCAAACATCCTCACTGTTTTAATGTGAAATATTTTTCCTTGTGCTCCTACAGTCAGCAGTAGGATCTGAGGATTAACCTCTGGATTGCTAAGAAATTCTTATCATTCCCTTCACAGTGCTGAAAAAAGAAAGTAATGAAATGTCTTCTTCTCTAAAATTGTACAAGAATTCAGCTAAAATAAGAAGTATACAGAAAGTATGAGATCAAAACCATGGTACCAGTGGATCAGTCCATGAGCAAAGTGGTCAGGATGTTGGAAAGAGCTGAAGTTCTCCTTTCAAAGAGTTTGTGCAGTATTGCAACACTAGTCCTTTCTTGTTGCTTGTGAAACAGAATGAGTCCATTGGATCTCACTGGTAGGCCCATCTGTTTCACTCTCCCTTTCTGCGGGGGAACCAGAGTGCTGCAGAAAGCTGCAGAAAAGATATGAAAGGCTTTCTAGGCTCTCCAATAGATTAACTCCTTTTTCTTAAATGGCTTTTTGGTAAAATGGCTCTTGATGCTTCTTATTTTCCAATCTCTTTTCTTACCTTCTGAGCTCTAACAGTTTTCTTTAATGGCAGGGTTTCATAGGTTATGCATATGTTATTTGCAAAGGGACAAGGACATATATAAGTAGTGTGAATTCTGATGTTTAGGAAAATACACTTGACTTCTGTTTGATTTTTGTGAGAGTTTCCATATTTTTTGTGAGAGTTTCCGTATTTCTCATGGGTGAACAAAGACCACACCAGAAACTGAAGTAACTGAAAACAGTTGATGAATTGAAGCCAAGAAAATATTATTGTTTAGTCTGGGTGGTATAAAATTTTGAAACACTGAGTCTGAATTCACAATGCTGAATCTGAATTCACAATGTTACATGGGAATTCCTCTGCATGTTATTAGGAGGCGTGAATAAATTTTGATAAAACATTTACTTGGGAAATGGAATATTCTTGAAAATTTAGAAACTGATGGAAATTCTTAAAATTCTCTTCCTTTAGATGAGCAAGGTATTAATCTAAAATGGTGCCATTTGAGACCAGAGTAGCAGCCACTATTGCTGTGATGAATTGTAAAGCTGAGAATAATATTGAAATTGGTTTTGGTTTAAAGACATCAAACACTAAGCAGATCACAAAGTTCTAGGCTCTTATGAACTCTTTGTCCTTTCTTTTCATAGGGGGAATCTGGATTCATAGGATACCCAGGTCCAGAGGTATGACTAAATGGGCATGTTTGCTTTCTTTATGTCTTGTTTTACATTATTCCTATTTGGAAGTGGTTACCTGTGTTTCTGTCTGTCTTCTCCTTTCCAATAAATTCTGGATTTCATTTCTTTTCAGGGAGAAGAAGGAGATCAAGGCATTCCAGGAGCTGAAGGACCCAAAGGAATTAGGGGTAGAAGAGTAAGAATGATAAATCTGCTAACTCTAAGAGTTCTAAAAGTAAAACCCTTACACCCAAAGTGTTTCTTATCAAAAGTTTTTAAATTGGTTACCATTCTGATCTTTTATAGCCATAATTTCATGAAGAAGTCTTGAGAAAGTACAGGTCAAAATCTTCAGAAGTGTTAGTTGCTAGTAATTCTTAGGAGTGGTAGACTATATGAAAATGCAGGATCCAACTCAAAGTATCATTAGAGTTTTTTTCCCTGATGAAATTTGGTACCAGTGCATGGAACTATAAAGAATAAAACTTATATTTCTATTTCTAGGGTAATTCTGGCACACCAGGTTCCCCAGGAGATCCAGGTGACCAAGGGCCATCAGGACCTATGGTAATTTTTTTTTTAAATAATTAAAAAAATCACCTATAAATTGCTCTTTTAATTACTATTAGATTAATGGAACATCAAATAGTGTTTCACATTGTAAACTATTCTTAATTGGCCTGGCAGTTGCACAGAGTTATGTCTTGCCTGTGGATGTGTGTGCACAGAAGCACCTGCTGCTGGAAAAGGGAATTGCAACAATACAATATCGGCCAGAATTTCTTCAACAGTATTTGGTATTGTCTTTAGGCTGCATGCATATCTAATTAAAGGAACAGAGAACACTGAAATATAGAACTGAATAGATCTGCTGAAAGCCAATGCATTTTTTTTAATTTAAAAAGAAAAGCCATTTAAAATCAAACTTGCAGTTACAGGCACTTATTTAAAGCTTAAATGAATTATAACCTGTTAATCCATAATACAAGTACATGTCTTGATGTACTTTCCCAGTATCTGTGTTCTGCATTTTATACCACAAAATGTTTTATTCTCTATTTAAGCAGGTGAAAGGATTGTGGATTTCATTAGGATTTAGGACTAACCCTTTAGGTTAGTTAGGAAAATCCCTGTATGTGTCTATCTTTATCCTGTGGCAATTTTGAAAATCAGCTCCATAGTGACCAGAAGCAATCTCTACTGTTAATGATTTTCTTGTTAAATTTTCTTAAGCTTACTCTTTTAGTTTAAATGTGGAACATTATTGGTAACATCATCTTTACCTGTAAAACACAGACCACAGGATGTGTGCAACTTAGAAAACATTTTTTTCCCTTCCCAATACACTGTGTCTGTTAATGAATGTACCTGTCCCAATTTATTCTGTGATACTGGGCATAAGAATGGCTAAGAGTGACATTACCCTCTCTGCTGCTTTGGCCACTCACAAAAGTTACAGATAGATCTTATGAGCTGATGAGCCGCAGCTCTTAGGCCTTGCCTGTCCTTGGTCCAAGTCTTCAGAGGTATTTCAAGTTCAAGATCTCCTCTTCAAGTGAGAGTAGAGCTTGGGCTGTATGGGTTTGGTGAGATTATTGCTGTAGCAGTGCATCAGTGAAATGAGAAAATGGGAACCCTGTAAGACGTGTAAAAGATAGGAGTGCAGGAAGAGGTACAGGTAGTAGCCAGGGCCAGCCAAGACAGGCTTGTTTTACCCATCCTTGGTGATTTGATTATCTGTGTCAAGTCTGCACATCTCTGTCACCACCACTGAGCTGCTGTAGATCGCATTCCTTAGGACCCAGGCAATTCACAATTAACTCTGGCAGAGCAGTACCAAAGAAGAACATGGACCTGCTGGGAAACATAAGAAGAAAAAAGCATGGAATGGCAGTGATGGTGCTAGCAGCAAGACAGCAGAGGAGGTGAGGAAGTTAGCTCAGGCAGATGGAAAGAATGGAAGGTTAATTACGAGAGGAAAGAACAAATATGGAGACAGGGCTGTAATTTGGAGATTTAAGGAAGTATATAATTTTGGTAAACTGTAGTGTTATGGTAGAGAGAGGGTGAGGAAAAGAAGTAGGATGTGGAGTTCAAATTTTTCTGGTTTATCTCACTGCATCTCCCTGGGAGTAAGGGAAAGTTTTCAGTAGTCCTCTTAAGCATCTGAAATGCACACATGATGAATACTCAAGCTCCCTTGAAAATTAGGTATTTTCCCTGTATTTAATTCCTGTTATGAAGATTAAACAATACTTTTATTTGGAAAAAAAAAGATGCTTGGATTGCTGTCACTTCTCCACAGCTCTCAAGGAGAAAGTTGCAGACTAGGCAAAGGTGTCATGACGTGCGTATGGTCTGCAGGATCTTTCAAGGTAGAACTGTGGAGATTGTACTGTGCAAGAGGAGAGGGAAAACTTGTCACACACCAGATGTTGGAAAGTATGTGAAGTGCAAATAACAGAACCATAGCACAGGAACTGCTGTTTATAAAGGAACCCATTTCTGAATTATACTGCTCCTCAAGGGCAACAGCTATTGAACATTTAAAAACCATTAAGGAAAATGGATTGAGAAATAAATCTAACAAGTAGCCTGCAACTCTGAGCAGGTTCACAGAATTCTGTGCTGAAAACTGCTGTCTCCTGGCAAATTCATAAATGATTGCTGGGAAACACCGTTTGCCTGCATTTTCTTTGGGCTAAGTAATACATGGAAATACATTATCAGGGTCTGATTTTTGGATTTTTTTGGACCTGTGTTTAATTTGTTTCAGGGTGCTAAGGGACCAGTGGGCACCATTTTAATGGAAGTAAGTAATTGCCTTACAGCTAAATACTTACTGCACAGAATTATCTAGTTTAGTTTCTGTTGATAATCTGACAGCAATGAGCACAATTAGCTGTTAAAAATTAGTCTCTTTTCCATGTGCTTGTCAGAGTGTGCAGTGGGTTCTTCCATTCTGCAAGCAACCAAGGAATGAGAAACATTTATGCATTTGGATTAATACCATGTCCAAACTTGTATGAACTGTTGAACAATTAATATTAATTTATCTGTTTCTTCACTCATATCAGTTTACACTCCAGCTCACGGTAGGTTACTTCTTTCCCTCTTGTAAAGGAAAGCAAGTTATTTTCACTGGGAATAGAAATGCAGGATTTCTTCAGAATCCTAATCCCATGTAAAATGAACACTACTGAGTAAACACTTCGTTCGTCCTTGCATGGATGGCTACCTGCAGGAATACTATTGTAGGTGTGTTCTGTGTCCAGATCCAGATCTCCTTCACAGATCTCTCTTTTCCTATGTGAGTCACTATTGGAATGCCCATTGTTTATGGAAGTGCCATTGACTGGTGGCTTCTTAGAACAGTTTATTACACAAGAGAAATAATGGATGGCACTCATTCATAAAGAATGGAGTGATTGTTTTAATGCTTCAAAACATTAAAATGTCAACAGAGCATGCCTAAAACAATGTGCCTAGTTTCTGCAGGAAGAGAAGAGAGTCCCTGTACTTACTATCTGTTAAAAAAAATGAACTGGACTGTGTGGTTCTAGATTTACTGTAATGAAAGTTATTTTAGGAGCTGGGATACAACCTTCAGCTCAAACCAACAGTAAGATTCCCAGTCTGGGGTGGTCTGGTATTCCTTTTTTTTTTTTTTTTTTTTTTTTTTTAATTTATTTTTTTATTTTGAACCTGCAGCCTTGTGAACTTGTGAATTTTACCCGAAAAAACTGCCGTAAGTAGGGAACATCTTCTTTTACCTCTGTTTTTCACCTAGTCACTCTTCCTAAATGGAACAGCCTTCGTTGGAAACCCAATAAGCTGGTAGTTTGTATCAGGGTTCCATTTGACTGGTAGTTGTTAATTGTGAGGGGGTTTCAGCAGGTGGATGAAGCAGACTTATGCTTTTTGCTCGTTTTTCCTGTTTATTGTAAAAATTATAACAAATATCTATTCCTCAGTAAAGATTAAAGAAATCTTTGGCATTGTGCCAACACACTTCGGGGATTCCTCTGAGAAAAGACTATATTTGCATATCAGCTGTCTGCCAGATTAGGTGTGTTTGTTCTCAGATGTCTGCTCAGCAGAACCCAGGACATGTTTTAAAATTCTTACCCAGTAAAATTACACTATTTCAAGTATTTGATTGTAAAAGAGGAATGCGGTCTTACACTGACAGACTCTGTCTCTGCCTGAACTTTGAGCCAGGCTCTTCATTGGAGGCAAGTGAATATGTTACTATTTTAGTGCATGTGAGTCTGAAATAATTTAATTGCTCTCCCTCTCTTCCTTCCAGCGTGCTCCTCAGGTAAGCCCATCTGATCTCTGCACATCCTTTCTTTGATAGACTTGAAGAAAAAACTAACAATGTTTGAGTTGTGGAGAGGTTCTCACACAACTTCTCTGCTTTGATATGCAGACACATGCCCAGCTTATCCAACTGAAGTGGTTTTTGCCTTGGACATGTCTGACGATGTTACACCAGCCACATTTGAAAGAATGAGGAACATTGTTATATTATTGCTGAAGACCATTAAGATCAGTGAAAGCAATTGCCCAATAGGTGCTCGCGTCTCTGTCATTTCTTTTAATACCAACATGCACTACCTCATCCGATTCTCTGAATTCCAAAAAACCAACTTGCTGCTACAAGCAGTCCAAAGAATCCCGCTAGAGAAATCCAGTGGAAAACGAAATATTGGGGCGGCCATGAGATTTGTTGCAAGAAATGTCTTCAAACGTATTCGTCAGGGAATCCTCACAAGAAAAGTTGCCCTATTTTTTGCCAATGGTCCATCACAGGATGATGTTGCCATCAGCACAGCTGTGCTTGAGTTGAGTGCCTTGGATATCACTCCAGTGGTTATTGCCTTCAGTGAAGTGCCAAATGTCAGACGCGCCTTCTCTGTAAGTAGCCTATTGAAAACTGAGTCAATCACGCACTTGCTGAGTATCTGCTAGGATTTGAGTGAATCCTGTTCTCAAGCCTATGTTCTATAGGAAGTGTCCAACTCCTTATTAGAAAGGGGTACATTAAAGGTTACCATTTTAAAAAAAGAAACAGTGATTCACTTGACCATGGTGATCACCATCTGACCTTTTTCTGAACATGAATTATTAATCACTTGTGCTTTTAGGGCAAATCAGAGAATTTCCATGAAGTGTCAATTTCACTTCTTTACCTATGCCATTATAATTTTGAAGTTGTGACATGTAATAGCTATATAACTAACCAGCTCTGGCCCTGGTTTCTAGAAAAATTGGTACTAGGCTTCAAGCATGCTAGTTTTTTCAAAATTAAATTAAATTAAATTAAATTAAATTAAATATCTTTATTTCTATTTGTACAGAAGAAAATGATGAAATTTTGTTTTGAAATATGACTTCATCTAAAAGATAGTAAACAAAAGTAAACAAGGTACAAAAGGAAAGCAATTCTATATTTATTAAAGGTCTCATAATATAGATTGCGTGTTCTCTGTCTTTTCAATTTGTTTTAATATCATCTGTGCTCAGTTATAACGTTTTCAAAATAAAATTCTTTCCAGCTGCTCTCTCCTCAAAATTGTCTGAAAGGAAATACGTTCACTTGTACATCATAAAAAGTGCAAAACTTGGAGTCTGAGTTCTGATCTAGCAACATCTAAGTCAGTCATCTAGCAACATCTTTATTATTTATACTATATTTATTCTCAAGCAGCCTCATATTTATTAGTTGATTCATGTATTTTTCTGGCTGAATGATAATTTAGCAGAATAAAATTCTCTGCTGACATATGAGAAGGAAACTTACGGTTTATTGCCTGGGTTGTTCCACAGGATAAACAGGAAGAAGAATCAGTATTTTCTTTGGTATAAGCAGATTACAACTCTGAATGCATGTGATGAAATCTGGTGACTTTACATAAATCAGTCTTCGGAGCAGAAAAGTTTAGAAGAGGTGCTTAGCAGGGGGAAATGCAAAAAATTCACTGCTCGGCACTCCTTGAAGTTTACAATGATGGCAAGGCAATCAAACTCACCACCACCCCCATGTAAATGTAACTTCCCTTTCCCTTTCAGATGGACTTCTGCCCTTGCAGTTGAGAGATGGTGTAATCTTTATGATCCTACAAGTCTGTAGCCACAGATATTTACTGGCTTTTCTTCACTTTAGGAGCTTCAGTTTGGAGACCACACATAGTCATTGCCAATTCTAATTCCTTTGAAGAGTTCTATCTGTAACATTTTTACAGATGTTAATCAGAAATTAATTGTGTATAATACACAAAGCCAAAGTTTAGTGCAAAGAAATAATTATTTCTTTGCTTACCATTATAGCTTATTCACATATGTTCATTTCCTGTAATACTGTGATATTTTAGAACAATTTTTATTTACCTTAGTCCACAAGGAAATGCTTTTCCTTCAGATCATATCTGGATGGGGTTGGGTGGTAGTCAGTGAAGTTGTAGAATGTTGGAGCATCTTCAGAGTTCCTCAAGCATTTCTGCACTGAGGAACATTTCTGTGGTCAAATCTTCCACTGTGAAAGATTGTCTTTCTTCAGATGATCTCAGGAAACACATAGGTTGCTCTCATGCTAAAACTTTCTAAAGCTGGGATTTTCTCTCCCAAGAAATCATCTTCACTCTTTGTCCCAGAAAAAGCTGAGATATCCTGCCCTTTTCTCTGTAGAAAAACAGCACCCTATTAAGAAAAGAAAAAAGTGATAATCCTTCCCTGGCAGAGAAAAAAAAAGAAAAAAAATAAGAAAGTCTTTGTATATTTTTCCTGTCTTCTTAATGTTGCTTTTGTGTCTGCTTTAAAACACAGATTGATGACACGAGAATATTTCAAATTTTTGTTTGGGAAAGCCAAGAAGATGAAAATTTGGAGGGCATCACATATTGTACACTTTGCTTTGGTAAGACATTTTAGAAATTGCATCTGTTGTATTGGTCGATTTACCATTTCAATTACAAATTCTATAGCTTTTTTTTTTTTTTTTTTTTTTTTTTTTTTTTTTTTTTTTTTTTTTTTTGCAGTGTGGCAGTGGGGAATTTTTATAGTACACCTTAAACAGATCTGTGCTTAAATATAAAAGAAAAATATTAATGAACAATGGATTTGGTCAGAATCCTACTGCCATAAATGGTTCCACAAGGAGTTTGCAGAGATGTGTTAGGAACTGTATGGTTGGTTGCGTGGAGCAACTCAGCCCAGTTCTCAGGCTCATAGGGATGTCTGAGTGCTCCCATTCCAGGATGGGTACAAGACAGTGCTGTGGCTGTTTCTTATCATCTCCAAGAGAAACTTCACTCCTTTACAGTGGAAATTTTACTGCTTTGACTGTCTCAGACACTCTAGCTAGTTGAACCCTTCTGCAACTGGGCAACCCTTCTTGCCTTCTGTGACAGATCATTTTGTGGTTACAGATACCACTGCTGAGCAGTTACAATTTTAATTTCCTCTTCAGTGGATGGTAAGAATTACAATCTCAAATTCACAAAAGCTGATTAATTAATTTCTTTCTCAGCCATGTGAAATGAATTACTGTGTTTAGCATTTCCTTTTTAACAGAAATGCACCTAAAGTAGCAATATGATTTTGGGAAACCATGCTCATTTGCTGTAAATTCTACACTGTGAGAGAGGGAGAAGCTACTAAATGATAGTATGTCAACATGTTGAGCAGTGATCTGAGACGAGAAAATATAGTTTGATTCTGTGTCCTTTACAATGTTTAGATTTCAACAGAAGAAAATTTCTCCAGGGAAATGTTATCTATGAAATTTTACCCTATGAATGTTTTTCTTCTCTCATGCATGAATAATTTCCTATGGTTTCTCCAAACCTCCTTCATCACAACTCATCTGTTGTTCCTTCCTAGAACAAAAAGATTTCAAGCTCCTGTTATGAGTGGAAGTAGGGGATTAGATAACTCCTTACCCTTTGCCCAGTCCACATGCTCTAGTGTGGGGTTCATCTTTATTGAGGTGGCCAGCACCCCAAAACCCACTCTCATTCACAAGTTCTTTAATAATGGCTGATTTGGTCTGTTATAGAATGAATTATTTATTTAATAGACAGAAAACTAACATACATAAGACTTAAAATCAATTAATACTACACAGGAATAAGCACAAAAAGAGAAACTATAGTACATATATACAGCATGCAGTTAAAGGTACCTATTAGTGTTACAGCTAGCAAAGAAATAATATAATTTAGGATTAAATGTATTTTACCATCCAATTGTTGGTGGGGCACACACACATTGAGATACTTTCCCTCAATCCCCGGGGAAGTAACTATGGAACCTTCATCCAGGCTCTGGGGAGAGGTCTGCCACACTTTCAGGGTGCATGTGTAGAAGGCTTCTGCCTCTGTGATAACTCGTGTGTCTTTTATAGTTTTAAAACAGTCTCTCAGTCAAGAATATTTCCTTTATCTCTCCCCACATCTTGCTCTCCAGACTAAGATGTTGATTCTTAGCTGAGACCTGAGCCCTTTTGATGCCAGAGATAACCCTTTGCTGGGCCTTTCAGCCACCAGGTTATCTCTTTATGCATCAACTATCTGTGGTAGAGAGGAGGGAGCGGGGGGGTAGACATCCTGCCACAGCTCCCAAATTGATTAGGTTTTGTGGGGGTTTTTTGTTTGTTTGGGGTTTTGTTTGTTTGTTTGTTTTGGGTTGTTGGTTTTTTTGGTGGGGTTTTTTGTTTGTTTTTGTTTTGTTTTTGTGGGGTTTTGTTTGTTTGTTTTTTGTTAGTTTTTTGTTTGTTTTGTTTTGTTTTGTTTTGTTTTGTTTGTTTGGTTTGCTTTTGCCAGACACCCATGAAAGCCTCACTATCACTCCCCTCCACAGCTGGGCTGGAGATAGAAAATACCATGAAGGTTTTATGAGTTGAGACAAGGACAGAGAGAGATCACTCATCAAATAGTGCCACAGGCAAAACAAACTCAAATTAGAAATATTAATTGAATGTATTACTAACAAAATCAGAGCAGGATAACAAAAAGTAAAATTAGGCCTTAAAACTACCTTCCCCCCACCCCTCCCTCCTACTCAGATCTACCATCTCCCTACCAGCGGCACATGGAGATGGGGAATGGGGGTTATTGTCAATTCATCACACATTGTTTCTGCCACTGCTCAGGGAGAGCATGGGGTCCCTCCCATGGCAGATTGTTCTTCATGAACTTCTCTGATGGGAGTCCATCCCACTGGTGCAATGTGAGTTCATTCCATAGACAACAGTCCACTTCAAACTGCTGCAGCATGGGTCACTCTTCCATGGCGTGCAGTCCTTCAGGCACAGGGTCACAGTCTTGCCAGAAAACCTGCTCCAGCCTGGGCTCCTCTCTCCATGGGTCTGCAGGTCCCTGCCAAGAGCCTACTCCAGCATGGGCCTCCCACAGGTTCACAGCCTCCTCTCAGGCATCCACATGCTCTAGTGTGGGGTTCATCCACAAGCAGCCACTGGATCTCTGCATCCCCATGGATCTCTATGAGCTGCAGGGACACAGCTGCCTCACCATGGTCTTCACCATGGGCTGCAGCACTTGGAGCACCTCCTCCCCTCCTTCTCCACTAACCGTAGTGTCTGCATAGTTGTTTCTCTCACATATTTTCACTTGGCTTTTCTCTGGCCACAATTAAATCTGCACAGTAACTTTTTTCTCTTCTTCTTAAATATGTTATCACAGAGG
This sequence comes from Phylloscopus trochilus trochilus, assembly GCA_016584745.2. Taxonomy (NCBI): domain Eukaryota; kingdom Metazoa; phylum Chordata; class Aves; order Passeriformes; family Phylloscopidae; genus Phylloscopus; species Phylloscopus trochilus. Next base: position 42,908,329 of record WQNJ02000546.1, read on the forward strand.
CATGTCCACCATTTTTAATTGACTTGGCCAGTGGCATGTCTCTCATGGAGCTAGCTGGCCTTGGCTCTACTGGACATGGAGGAAGCTTCCATCAGCTTTATACAGAAGCCATCCCTGTAGTGCCCCCCACTACCAAAACCTGGCACTACAAGCCTAATATGCATCTACATGATTGTGTGAAATTTTGAACATCATTGCTTTTGTTGTACTGTTAAATAATTCACTGCCTATTGGCTTTTCCTCTCTAGATAAATGCAATCCAAGAACCAATTGTGAGGTGCCTTTTTCTCCTCTGGTTCAGATGGATATGGATATAACTTACATCATGGAGAGCTCTCGTAGCATTAGCAGTGAAGAGTTTCAGAGAGCCAAAGACTTTGTGAGCAACATGTTGGATCAGTTTGTCGTTTCCTCACAGCCAAACGAATCATATGGAGGCATCAGAGTGGCACTAGTGCAGCAGGCTCCCAGGGGCTTCCTGCCTGACAGAAACCAGACACCTGTGGCCTTGGAGTTTGACCTAGTCACATACAGCAATAAAGATTTGATGAAGAAACACATCCAAGAGTCTGTTCACCAGCTGGAAGGGCCATCAGCCATTGCTTCTGCTCTACAGTGGACAGTTGAAAATGTTTTCTTCAAAGCCCCCAGACAAAGAAAACACAGGGTCATATTTACAATAGTTGGAAGCAAAACAAGCACGTGGGACAGAGAAAGGCTGAGGGAGATTTCACTCGGAGCCAAGTGCCAAGGATTCACCTTGTTCACTCTTGCACTTGGCAGTGATGTGAGTGACAATCAGCTGATGGAGCTGTCAAGCTCCCCCACAGATCAGCACTCACTGTCACTGGGCAGGGTTTCCACACCAGAGATGGTGTATGCTCAGAGGTTTAGCCGGGCATTCCTAAATCTTCTACAACGTAAGTATCACACAGCTGCATTTGCTTCAGTTATGGAAAGAAAGACAAATGCTGTGTAGAAAAAGGTGGTCAGTATATATATATATGCTATCATTCAGTTCCTGGTCATAACTTTGCTGCTAGTCTTTCATAATTAGTTTACCTCAGGTGCTGGACATTAATTAAAGTGCCGGCAATGACAAAACAGCATTCTGTTCTAGTCTTAAGTAGTCTTTTTCCCTTAAGTTTTTATTTAAGGTGTGGCTTTGTGTACTCCACTTCCACCAAAGACAGACCATTCTTCAGCTAAGAGAACACCATCATATTCCTGATTTAAGCCCACATTTCTCCTCAGACCATTGGCAAGTCCAGATCTACTGAGCTGTTTATGCCTATTTAGGCTTTGGGACAGGTACAAGTTAAATGTTTTGCACATTTGGCCTTAACCTCTCTACAGAGCAGAGAGAGGACTTACTTTTCAAGACACATTCATGCAGATTAGATGCTTTGACAGGTCTTAGATGCTTTGACATGGAAACAAGAGAATATCAAAAAGGAAATTGCCACTTATTTAATATTCTCGTCAGAAGCATATGCTTCGAGATGTCAAAGTTTTAATAGAAGGATAAATAGTGTATTAAAGAGCAAGAAGAAAGTATGAAAGATTGGTTCAGAGTCATTCTCATCTATCTGATCTCTATAATAATTTTCATTTTTCTGGGCACAGTGTCAGTCACTCTGGATATAGTGTGTTACTTATTGAAAGACGCAAACTCCAGTTCACAAAAATAGCCATGCAGTGGTTTTTAGTAATTGTACTGGGGTTTCGAGGACTTTAAAACTCACCCCTGCTACCTGTGCTCTCTCACAGAAGAAATTAACAGTTATCCTTCACCTGAACTTCAAGAGGAGTGTGAAAACTTAGATCGGGGAGACATACAACAGGATGCATCCATGACTGAAAGGTTGGAAATTACACATTTAACTTTTTGAGTGCATACCTCTGAATGTAAGATTTATCCCTTTGGGTTGTTACATTCAATGTAAATGTAACATTATAACTACATTTCATGTAGTTATAATAGAAATGGGATTGGGGTCAACAGTTTTTTCGTGTTTTTCGGAAGGAATGGGCCAGATGCATTTTCTAAGGTCATATTGGTGCTTAAATATATTTTCCCCCTCTCCTTGGAAGGATACCTCTTCCTGGAATGGCTGAAACTGGTTCCCGTCAAGTTTTAGAAGACATAGAAAAAAATGGAAGTAGAATCACAAAGACTATGAAAGAGAACACCAAAGAACCTGTACATACAATGTCAGAAATGAGAGATGATTATGAGGATTTCACAGAGGAAAATGCTGAAAGGGAAAAGCCTCAAGAATGTGGAAAAGCTCAGGAGAAGAACAAGAAAAACTTAGAGACAACAGTAGAAAGAGGTGCCTGTAATGATTATGGTATGATTCTAGAATATGAAAATCTTTTTTAATTCAGTAAAAAGACTAAACTGTGAAGGACTCAATGGAATATTTTTACAAGATGCAGAATTTCCAAATACATTTTTCCAAAGCTTTTAGTCACCATATGTTAGTATTCAGTCCAAATCTATACAGTAGTTAAAGACTGAACTACAGGTGTCATTATAACTTCAGTTTTGATTTATAAATTTTTGTAATAATATCACATAAAGTTCTAATCCCCCTTTCCAAAATAGTTGATCATTTTAAAATCCCCAAGTTGCACTGTAATTAGTGAGTTACTCCTACTGCTAATTTAATTCAACATGGAGGAACTAAATATATCTCTGCTACAGTCTATTCCTGTAGGAGGAACAGGATCCATCAGCAGAAGTATCAAAATATATATTCTTCATGTTTTTAACTTCCTAATGATACATTTTTCATTGTAGATTTGCCATTAGATATAGATATGGGAAGCTGTTTATGAGATTATTTGTCACCAACATTCTTGTAACACTATTGAGTGTTTTTATTGTTTAAACTACCATTAGACAGAATTATTGTGGAAATAAATGAAAAGGTGTCTGCATAGTTTGGGTGTGGTAGCTCATTTCTACAGCTGTTATCCCTTTGGTTTTCATCCATCTCTACTCAAGAATGGTTCTGGAAATGTCTGGTAGCCTCATTCAGGATGAGAGAGGATCAGTAACAGGAAAATATGTTACTGTTCATACTTTACAAATAAAATAAAATAAGATAAAATAAAATAAAATAAAATAAAATAAAATAAAATAAAATATTTCCTTTGAATGAGTAGTCATGGTCACTTTAGTGAGAAATTACCTAAGTCACTTATGAGAGATGTATGAACTGCCTTCCCCAATCCTGTGTAATTAGTGACCCAACAGTTTACTTCTAAAAACATACAGCCCAGTTCCAGAACTTGCCTTTTAAGACATGTACTTTGTGCTCATCTCTTGCTTGAGATTTTTGCTTTTAAGTTGATTAGGAGAAGGTTATGTAGTTTTAAATCTTTAAGTTGAATTGTTATATTTCTTTATTTCTCAGTTCTTCCTCTTTATTGTTGTACTGACACCAAAGTCTAGAGTTGCCTTTCTGTCTTCTTTTGAGTAACTCTGAATTTACATTGGTGAAAGATGATTAGGTCTGTTCTTACTGAATATCAGATTGCTTCTCTCACCTACTCTGCTAATTTATGCAATTTAAATCTGTAATACTCTTGGACTTGGCTGAGAGACTACCATGGATAGTTTAACAACTTATTTATACTAATTTATGAAATTTTATTGATGGATACCAGTATAAGAAGTTGGAATAATGAAGAGGGGGCTTATTATAAAGTTTATTCTCCTAGTCCCTATGGACAAGGTATGCTTATTTTACAATCATTTTAATAAAAAAATTATGCTAGCAAACTAAACACCTTTTAGCAGTCGTATTTATGGCAATGAAAATCTAATTGTTTCAGACATTCTTTCTGGGTAGAGCAATCACAAAAAGAGGGTCTTCACACTCTGGCACTGTGGGGTTATAGATGAATACTTAGTGAATCTGTGTAAGACCTTGAACACTGGCTACTCCTTTTGTCTGACAGTTTGCACTGAATGTTATTTTTCACTGCATTTTTGATGCTGAGAAGGGTGGATTTTTCTTCATTAAATCTGTCTCTTATTTCCCTTTTCCAGATGCATGTGAGCTTGTTCAAGATAGTGGAGAATGTCAGAATTACATTTTGAAGTGGTACTACGACAAAGAGCAGAAAATGTGTGGTCAGTTCTGGTATGGGGGCTGTGGAGGCAATAAAAATAGATTTGAAACACAAGAAGAATGTGGATTCTTGTGTATAGAGTCCTCCTAGTGCAGAGACACTTAAATTGCTTAAGCTCTTCAGTTAGACTATCAGATTGATGTAGAAAAGGCATTCAAACAGGAAGCTTTACATACCACTTGACTCCCATATTTCAGTTGAAAGGAATATTTGATTATAAAGTTATTATCTGGTAATGTAATTGTGAAAATAAAATTTAGACTATTTCTCCATTGAGAACATGTTGAGTATTGAGAAACTCTTGTTAGCCAATGGTACATTGTTTAAAAGGCATGAAAGTATTGAAACTTGGCTTTCTTCCATAAATACCAAAATATGCACTTTCTGAATCTACTGCATAAAACAAAGCAGTGCCTCAGAGATTTACATGAAATAATATGAGGTGAAAGACACTGACATAAAAATGTTTTGTTTGCTTACATTTATCCTGCTTATAGAAAATACCAGAAAGCATTTAGATCTCAAATGACAGAATTCCTAGAACTTAATTCACTTAAAGGATTTATAAGATTTATTACCATAGCATCATTCTTGGCTTCTTTTTTTTTTTTTTTCTGGATTATCCAACATGTGAATAAAATCAATCATTCTCAAATGTTTTACTTCTGCTGTTAGGTGCAAGCGTATTCTCATGGTGTGGCTTCCCAGTGGTAAATAAGTGTTGGTCCCCTTTCCTTGTTACTAGATGTTAGATTTTTATTGTAGAACATTAGATTTTCACAGTTGCTCTTGAGTAAAAGAAAAAATCCTGAGGACATCTAACTGAAGACAGTAAATTCAGTGCCCTGCAGAAGGGTAAGACTTAGCTGAACTTATATACTCTGATGACTTACCCAAATTCTGTTGTTGCCTATTTTATGACTGTGCATTTAACTACCATCATAGGCCATTCTGCAGATGTGGCTGTACTTATCTGGCATTTTGTTCTTCTCTGGATTCACTTACAGGATACAAGAATAGATCTAGCAGCATCTTTCTATATGCTCCCTTGAAAAAAAAAAAAAAAAAAGATTAAACTGGAGGAAAAGCTGTAAAAATGCAGAAAATGTTTCTTACTGAAGAAATAAAGTAAAATAATGACATATATTCCATACATGAATATGGTTGCCACTGGATATAAAACAGGATGTGCCAGCTTTCCTTAAATAAAATTTAAAATTTCCCTTTGGAAAGATAAGGTTTTCTCTGATTCAGTGGAATCATATGTGCAATAGTGAGCCCTTCCTAGCAGAATGGAAGGGCTGGTTATACTACTGAATCTATGGAAAGAAGTTCTTGTCCACTTGTAGAAGAAATTAGCAGGGAATTTTAAGAATGAAGTTGTTCTGGTGCTCAGCGCCACTGGAGCAGACATGCTGAACTTCCATATGAGCTGCAGTCAAAGGCAGCCAAGTGCTGTGCCACAGTTGACACTGCTAATGCCTTTTGCTCAGTCCCTTTGGTAGCACAGTGCAGTGCACATTTTGCTTCCACTTGGAGGGATGATTGTACACCTGAAATTGACTGCCCCATTGTGGAAACAAAGCCCCACTGCAATGGACTGATCCAGACTGCACTGGAACACAGTGAATCTCCAGAACACCCACAGTGCATTGATGATACCATTTTGTAGGTCAATAGAGCAAAAATAGTTTTTGAGAAAGGGAACAAAATAGTTCAAATCTTTTTGAAAGCTGGTTTTGCTGTAAAACAAAATAGAGTGAAGGGACCTGCACAGCAGACCCAGATTTTAAGGTGTTTCTCCTGGTATCCTGATTACCTATGTTGGATTGGATGTTCTAAAGGAGGCTTTGCTCTGCACATTCATGCAACCAATGCTACATGGAGTAAATGGGTCACAATGATCACATAATGAGTTCAAATAAGAAACCCTAGTCATTCAGGAATCTTGGAAGTGATTATGGCCTGGCCAGAATGGAAAGATTTTGGAATGTCACCTGAGGAGGAGGTAGCACATGCTGATAATGCCCCGCTATATAATAAATCAGCAGAATGCAAGAAGCAATGTGCCTTGTTTACTGCTGGATCCTGCCATCCTGTGGAAAGGCATCAGATATGGAAAGCCACTGTATTGAGCCCCCTACTACAAGCCAGAGAAACTACTGAAGGAGAAGGTGAATCGAGTCATTTTGCAGAGGTCAAAGCCATCCAGCTGACTTTAGATGCTGTTGAATAGAAAAAGTGGTCAACACTTTATACTGATTTCTGGATGCTAGCAAGTGCCCTGTGGGCCTGGCTGCAGCAATGGAAGCAGAAAAACTGGCACCACAAGGTTAAGCCCATCTAGGCTGCGACATTGAGGTAAAATATTGCTGCCTGTGTGGAGAATCTGGTTGTGCAGGTACATCATGTAGATGCTCGTGTGCCCAAGAGTCAGGCCACTGAAGTACATAACAATAACCAGCAGCTGTCAAGCCTGAAGTGGCTCAGGTGGATTTGGATTGGAAACCTAAATGTGAATTATTACTATCTCAGTGAGTCCATGACACCTCGAGACATCAAGGAAAAGATGCAGCATATAGGTGGGCTCATGGCTGAGGAGTGGACTTAACCATAGACATTATCCATGGGTGTGAAAAATTGCACTGCAATTAAGCAAGCCAGGCTGTTAAAACCTCTTTGGTACAGAGGACAATGACTGAAATGTAAGTATGAGGACGTGTGGCAGATTGACTATATCCTGTGATGGCAGGAGCCATGTGCTTAAAATGGTGGCAGCAGCCACCAGATGGCTGGAAACATACCCTGTGGCCCATGCCACTGCCCACCCTGGGCCTTGAAAAGCAAGTCTTATGGGACAGAGTAACCCAGAAAGAAATTAATCATTGGAACTCATTTCCTAAACAATCTTGTAGACATTTGGGCCAAAGAACATGGCATTTAAGTGGGTATATCACATTCCCTATCATGCATCAGCCCTGGAAAAATCAAACTGTGTAATGGAATGTTAAAGACTACACTGAGAGCAACGGGTGGTGGGATCTTCAAATTCTGGCATTCATCATTTAGTGAAGGCCACCTGGTTAGTGAACACTAAGGAATCTGCCAATCAGACTGGCCTTGACCAGTCAAAAATTTACTGTTTTACTGAAATTACTGTATCCCCCTTGTAGAAGGCGATAGAATTTCTGTAGTGCAAATAAAAATGCGCTGAGGAAAACTGTCTGGGTTATTCCTACCTCAGGTGGGGACAAACCCATTCTACACTAGTCCCAGCAGCTAGGAAGGATTGCTGTGGTTTAACCCCAAGCCTGATGCAGCCGAGGAAGAGAACTGGGAATGTAAAAGGGAGAAAACTTGAGGGTTGAGACAAAGGCAGTTTATTAGGTAAAGACATGCATGCAAAGAAAGCAAAAAAAGGAATTCAGTTACCATTTCCCATGGGCAGGCAGTCCAGCCATCCTTAGGAAGGCAGAGCTACCTCATGTGTAATGGTTACTTGGGAAGATAAATGGCATCACTGTGAACACCTCCCATTTTGTTCTTCCCCAGCTTTAGATGCTGAGCATGTTGCCATGTGGTATAGAATATCCCTCGGATTAGTGGGGGTCAACCATCCCAGCTTGTTGTGCCTCTCCAGCCTTCTTGATGGCACAGTGGGGTGAGGCCTTGATTCTGTGCAAGCACTGCTCTGCAATAACCAAAATGTCACTGAATTATTAACACTGTTTTCATCACAAGCACAAACTAGACCTCCATAGCAGCTATTGTGAAGAAAATCAACTTTACCCCAGCCAAAAACCACCAGAATATTTTCCACCCCTACAGGTGGTGAGTTGACCACATCTGGATAACAGGTGACCACCAAGCTTCATACTCCTCATACTTCATACTTCATACTCTTTTCTTGCTCTGGTGTGGGGTCCCTCTCACAGCATGCAGTGCTTTGGGAAGAGGCTGCTCCAGCATGGGACCCCTACAGAGTCGCCAGTCCTGCCAGCAAATCTGCTCCAACATGGACTCTTCTCTCCAAGTGATCAGCTTTCTAGATATTCAAAATTATGGCCTATTTCTAGACCAAATAGATTCTCTGTGTCCTTTTGACAGCCCTACATAAAACTGCACTTCTGTAGATGGATTATGTTATAGTTGTCACCAGTCATTCTTGCCTGTCTCACCTCCTCCCCTCAACTAGGACAAATATCTGAGCAAAGCTTAAGTTACTGTGGAAATCTGGTAGCAGTCTTTGATAGAGTTTTCTAAAGGCTATTCACTTCATGCCTGGATAGTTGTAGTCCAGATCTCTTTCAGGCCTGTCAGGTGAAGGAAGTGTCCAAGTGCCTGAAGGGTTTTTAATCTCTTATCAGGCTGTCCATCAATGACAAATTTAAGAGTTTTCATGACCCGAGAAACTGATTTGACAAACTAACACCTCTCTGGGGCCCTTGGTCGAAGGAGACTTTTCTGCAGATGCAAATTCATCTAGGTAACACTTCTGCTCGTTGGTATCATCTTTGCTTTGTCAAGGTCAATGTTCCCTGACTGTTTTACCTTCACAGAGTGCTCTTTGTGCTCTTTCCTGCATGTCTTTTGCTCTTGGGACCTCACTTTTCTCAAGAGACAAAAGAAGAGAGAAGAAAGTGCCCAAACAGTCTCTGAACCTCTGGGACAAGTTTTTTGGCAGCCTCCAACAATTCTACAGGACAGCCTGTTAGCAGGTATACATTCACAGAAAGCAAAAAAAAAAGATCCCAGTGACTTCAGAGGCAGCTGGCATAGTCCAACTCACATCAAACCTGAATGCACCTTCTGGAAAACAGACACCTTTGCCATATACATCCACTGTTTCCTGAGTCAAGTAGTGTAGTGAAGCATTTTGTATGACTTTTTTTCTGCCCAGATAGCCTTCTTTCTGGGTGAGTGCATGTTTCATGTTCCAGGGATGCTGGTCAGCAGTTTTTAAGATCTTAGGGAAAATCTTTTTATTTCCAAATCCTATTCCTGCTTTTAAAACAAAACAAAACAAAACAAAACAAAACAAAACAAAACAAAACAAAACAAAACAAAACAAGGAGAAGGAAGTAAATTAAAAAGAAAAATAAAAGCCTTAGCTCTTAAGTGGGTCTAATGGAAGACCATATCAGTTTCATCTGATTGTGAAAACCAGGGACTGCTTGATGCCTTCTTTGAACTAAACCACTTTTCAGAAGGAATCTGTGTATTACACCTATGCAGATGTTTATTGCTAACCTGTAGAAATAGCTAAGGACAAAAAACCCCAATTAACTGCAATCTACAGCAAAGGAGGTCAAGGGTTTGCTGTAACAGAGATGTGAAGGACAATGTTCTCTAGCGGGATCTAAGGGTGAAATACTATAAATTCCTCTTCTTTAATTAGTTTTCTCATCTAATTTAATCCACAGCTTTAAGTTCTGAGATTCTCTTATCTTTACATTTCCTTTGACAAGAAATGTCTTGGTTGCCACAGAATTCCCAAGGCAAGGCAGTGCTAGCAGCCACTGCCCCAAGAAAGGGTATGTTTGAAGGGCCATCAAAAGCCAACTCTGTAATTACTAAAAATGAAGCTGAAAGTCAGAACTACCAGTGCTGGCAGAAAAGAAGATGTTCTCATAGTAGAGGACCATGTTGCAATTGTCTTATCCCTGTTCTTGTCCTGCCTCCCTATCTCAGCTGTGCCTAGGTTACTCCCAGTATCTGTAATGGAGTGCAAGAGACTCTTCCAGAGTCCTTACATCAGCAGAGCCTGAACTCGTGAGGAAGTTAGGTGCTTGGCTGTAGCTTTGCTGATGTTTAAAAAGAGCTACCAGCTTTATGTACAGAAATACTGCATTGCAGTAGTTTGCACTGACAATTGTTTCCAAATGACTTGAATACACATATATGTTTTTATACACATATCTTTAGTAAATAGTATACTTATAATACTGCAAATACTTCTTCCTTTTTTTTTTTTTTTTTTCTCTTTGTTTGGTTGGTTATGTGAAAAATTCATGCACATTTTTATTATTTCAGGAATGGTGAAGGTGGGAGTGATGGAATTAGAGGAGAAGAGATACATTGTTTCCTTTCTTTTGCCTTCTTGACCTCAAAGTTACTGAGTGGTAAAAATGAAATAATACACCGTATTTTGTGTCTAAGAGACCTCTTGGGGTTCCTGGAATGAAAGGAGAAAAGGGTGACTTTGGATATCAGTACCATTTAGTCATCTTTTATTGGTCAGGGTTTGGATTTACAGACAATGGTATGGCTATTGCATGAAACTGTCCCTGGGAGAAATGTCTTTAATAAACTCTTAAGCACAAGGCACAACTTTGTACCGGAAAGTTATTTGCACTCCTTTTTATTTGAATTTCTGCCAGAAGAGATAAAATAGGACATAAAATACATTTTGCTCTTCTGAAAAACAGCAGAGTGCTGATGAATAACCAGTGGGTAGTTTTGAAAATACAGTATATGTTCAGCAGAAGAGGCTAGTGTAGGACAGGGGAAAAAACAAACAAGATTGTTGTAGTAGTCTTTATCAGAAGGTGTTTTTTTAACCCATGTGCAATGCTCTAAAATAACTACTTGGTATCTCACTTCCAGATAAAACTTTCTTGCGCTTTCTGTCCTTATAGAGGTGCTGAGGGATACACAGAGCTCTATGTGTTCCAAACATTGCACAGTTAAAACTGCAAGTTTTAGGTATTTATAGCTTGCATGTAAGTATTTTTAGATAAATAGATTTTTTTTTTTCATTTATTCGTATCAGCTTCCACCATCAGGCCTAGTGCTCAGCAAGTCTTTCCTGGCAGCTACAGTATTAAATGATTTTTTAGTGTCTATACACAAGACTTTATTTCAAGAACATCGCCACTATATCATTTCAGGAGTACTGTCTTTGAATTGTTTTTGCTGTGTGGTTTGCCAGGTCTTTCTGTGTCTGCAGTGCTCAATGCTGAAATCAGGCTGAATAGACAGATCCTCTGGAATCTTCATTGACATCCGTAAATGCAAGGAAGTATGTTACACATAGGGGGAAGATGTAAGGAAACGTTCAACCTTTCTGATACAATGAATCCCAACCTGTGACTGTCTGTTAGGTCACACAAAAAAGCCTTAACAAGACAAAGATTTGTTGTTTAGGACCAGATCAATTGTGAACAGCGTGGTTACAATGGCTTGCAATGAAAAAAAGGATGAGAAGGACCTCAGGTAAACAATTTTAATATTCACAAGTGGAAAAAACTGCAGAATTATTGAATTGTGTATGTTAACTGAACTTTTTTGCACACGTTGATTTTTAGGGTCAAAAAGGACAGAAAACCCAGGAAGTAAGAGTCTCCCAGTAATGAATGCTCTGAAAGCATGCTATGTTGTTTAATTATAAGGTACTGGATGTGTAGCCAGCTGAGGATTGAAGTCTGAATGTTTTTCATAACACTAAATTTTCAAAATTCTTATGAGTACATGGTTTTAACCAGAGATACGTATTGGCAAGAGACAAAAACAATTTAAAAAATCATAAAAACTTCATTATTTCCAATAAAATATCAGATATATAATAATGCTACCTTCTTAGAAATAATGCAGAAAAAATGATAGTGTATGGCACTTCTCCTGCACCAGTAGTTTCCTCAAGCTGTGATAAATTCTGCAATTATACCTAATAAATTGCTGTAGTTATCTGTAACAAGCTATTAACAGAGGCCTTGACAGTTTTATTACAGTAAGCTAAGACAGAAAACAAGATGAAAGGTCACAGATTTGGTCATGCAGAAACTATCAAGTATGAATTGATGTTATTAATCTAATAATTATCATAATTTTAGTTCCTAGGAATTCTAGTTATTTTGTTGGTGAAAACCCTTCCTGAAAAGGTTTTCTACCTTTGCTCCTTGGTCTCCTTTCTGTGCTTGTCTCTGGTTCCAGGTGTTGTGGCACAGGGGCTTTTGTAAGGACTTGCTTTCAAGAGCAGTTGGAATTTTTGTAGGTATGTATTTACCATCTTGCTTTTCATGCTCACACTTCCTACAACCTTCATGGCATTCTCAAATATTCTGTGTAATTGTGGTTGGGTATTTAATTAAGAAAAAGAGTAAAGAAACTGATTTTCACAATCTCATGGAATAATTTAGCCAGACAAAAGACTGAATTATTTTTTCAGGCTGAATGTGAAGTATGAAACCCCAATCAATTCTCAAAGCAATGAAAATTGCTTAAATAGGACTGATCTGTGAAATTGGTACTACGCTTTAGACTTCAAACAATAAGGCTGCTTAACATCTATACTCTCTGTGGATGCAGAGCTATCACCACAGAAAAAGGAGGCTCGCTCTACTGAACACCATGGTTTGGTGACATTGTGGGCAGGTCTCTGACCCAAAGCTTTCTGGTAAGTTGTAAATTGTATATGGAGTAAAGAAGAGTAAGAAGTGCTTCATGTTCCCACAGCTTGCTGACTGATATACATTCCCCCATAGATGCAGAAAATCTGCCAGAGGCTTGTTCTTGTTGATATCACTGGACATTTTAAGTGTTCTGTGCACAGAAATTGCCTGTTAATATTTTCTCCAGTATTTGTGCTTACACAGCAATTAGGGAGCAATTAGAAGTTTTGTTAAATAAACTGAACTGACAGCTCTTCACTGTTCTCATGGGAAATCAGTGTGTGCTTCAGTAAACAAGTAGATAAATCACACTTTGGAAGCAGCCCACTTCTGCCACAGACAGTATTACTTGGAGAAAATACATCAGTCAACAAGATAATTGTCAGATTAAAAGGAGGACTACTTCCAGTTCTGTGAAACAAGATGTTGCAAGTCTCTTGTTATCTTATGATGCTGCAGTAAAGTAATAGCTGCATCTCATTTTCTTTTCTCCAGTAAAAAATTATTGACTGGTCATTGTACAAATTTGGTTTGAGCTTTTTACATGGATCTCTGAATAATTTTTTTTATTCCATATCCTTGTGTTTCAGGGGGAAAAATGCTGTCCTAATTTCTTGAGAAGCTTGCATTTTTATCAGAGGAACTTCTTGGCAGATTTTAATTGCATTTTTTCCAGCTAACTAGGGTAAGGCTGGGGACAAGGGACTTGCAGGAGAACATGGACTAAAAATATACAGAGGCTGAATGACAAGTACATCATCACTGATATTCTTTAATGGATTTTTTTAATAGGTTCCTTCTTTGCGTGTGATGATTTCACACTTGTATTGATTTTTAAATGTTATGTCTCTCATTTGCAAAAGCTGTTAATACTCTGTCCCTGTGTAAGTCACACTGAACAGAAGCAATCTCTGAATATCCTACTGTATGTGTTCCAATTAATCTTCCTTTTTTGCCTTTTAGGTTAAAAACTGCTGCAGAAGAAATAAGCTGGTTTAAGAGCAGCGAGATGATAATTTTTATTCCCCATTAACTTCTTTGTCCCGGTTTCTCTGGCTTCTTATGTGTTTCTTTCTCCCTTCTCTTCACAAGCTTTTTCACGGCTGAATATTAACTTCAGATGTTCTCTGCTATGACAGGGACTGACAAGGGTTGGCTGCTGAAGCATGTGCTAATTTTATTTTAAGGACTGTATTTTTAAATGGACTTTGAACATATTGGATGTTAACAAAAATGAGCTGAACTACTAGAAGAAAATTGGTGCTTTGATACTATCCATCCAGGCTGTTCATCTCTTATAACTGAAAATGGTGTCAGACCTGATGTTCTTCTTTCTTATTTCTCATTTACCATTATTTCAGTGGAACTTAAGCGTGTAGCGAATAAAGGAAGAAGGAAAGAAATCTCTTCATTTCTAGTAGAAAATAAAAATTTTATGTTGCTTCTGTTGTTTGAATACCACATGTGTAACATGCTACTATTCATAGAGCTATTCTTGGGCATGCTGGTCTGGAAGGCAGTTGAAGCGACAGGGGATCTCCAGGATGCAGGGCAAGACCTAGACTCCAAATACTTTGCCATCACTGGAAACTATGTTCTTTTTCATTTTTAAGGGAGAGTAAGGAATGAAACAGAACATTTTCTACCTGTTGTGGTGCCCTGGAGTAACTATTTATTCCGTGTTCTGATGACTTCCAATGATGCATTGCCCATATATTCCAAATTGTGTGATTGTATCATCCTGTGAACTTCAATATTTGATTAAATAAAGAAGACAGGGAATCCATCTGTATCAGGTATCTCTGAATGCAAGTGGCTAATTGTATACCTATAAATGTAACTTTCTGAAGTCACCATCTAAATGCATGAATTGTGCATGTTTGAAAAGTGTACTTGACTCATACTTTGAACCTCTCCTTTTAACTAATGCAAAAGAGAATGATTACTGTAATTTTTGGTTGTCAGTAGCACGGTAAATTTTGCAATTATGTGATTCTAACAAACTCTTTAGAAGTGAGTGCCATTGTGGGAATTCAGCAATATGTATCTTTAGTCTCAAATGAAAGAGGCTCACTTTAGAAATATTTATTTCCTGTTTGACTTTCAGCTTTGCAAGTTCAACATGGTATAAAAGACAGATTGGGTTCATTTTTCTCTCATTAATTGTTACCATTGCTAAGAAGTCTTCAGCTCTTGCTAAGGTGGTATTTTCCCTGTACATCTTTGTACAAATAATACAGTGTGAAAGTCTTACAGCGTCAAAATAAGATTAAAGGTGAAATGAATTGCAACAGTCATGTCCAAAAATTCTTGTAAGTACTAGAGGCTGGTCCTTGCAATAAAACAAAAATTTAGGTTGTTTCCTCAACCTAAATGGAATAAAGATAATATACATACATACATATGTATATACATATATATGTATATACACATGCATGTGTATATGTGTGTGAGTTTATATACTTATATAGATAAATATGTAATTTTTAACAGATAACAGTCAACAGGTAGTAAAACCTTCAGTTCTACTGTGGAATTTTGATATCCCCAAATCATAGTAGACAGTAAATAAAACATAAAAATCTGTAATGTAAATAACCCTTGGCTTTGATTGATTTTTCCCCCATGATTACTAAAATACCTGAGCAATTAAGTGAGATGAAGAGAACATAACTTGAATTTTTTTCTATTTCTTTTTTTAGGGGAGTAAATGACTGAATGGACAGGCCTGATTTTCTGTACATATCTCAAGCAAAGTCTGTGTTACAAACACACACGATGCACCACATCACTAAGTACTCATGTGCTCATGCTTGGCTTTTTGTTCTTGTCCACAGCCATGTGAACTCATTACCTACATCTACAAAGACAGCTATAAGCTGAAATATCCCCCCACCCCTCGGGCTCCTTTGGCTAGCTCAGTTTCTTGAGTGGCTTTTGAGGAATACCTCAGGGTACAGGACAAAAGATTCCAAAAGAGGCTCTCACCCCCTGGGATATAGTCCAAGGCTTTATTCTCTTGGGGTTCCAGGGCAGAAAGAGAAAGAACAAGGAAGAACAGGACTTTATCTTGTCTCCTGCTCAGGAAAGATAGCCGGGCCTGAGCCAATAGGGTCAAAATAGGAAGGAAGGGTCAAAGTACATGGTTAGAAGCTTCAGGGGGTTCTGGGGAAAAACCATTCCCCAGAGGAATACAACAATAAGCATTCAAATGTGTTTTGATATTGTAAAGCTGAGTAATCAGTTGCTTTCTTCCCTGTTTTATTAATATCACATTGGTTCTGTGCTCAGCACTCCTGTGAATTTATGGTTTTAGCAGGCAGGTGCTTGAATAATGATGTTAGGGCTGAGAATGCAAAAGTAGTTTCTTTTGCTTGTTTACTTAATTTTACTGAAGTTACTGTAGCATAATTTATTAGAAATGTTAAGTGCCTTGGTATTCAGTGGTTCCAGTTACCATGAGGTAAGTTTGGATTATTTTTCCTAGTCTGTCTATCCTATTTCCTTAGGGGGTGACTGTGCCAAATAGTGTGAGTTTCTACAATAAGAAGTTTACTTATATCCATAAACTTTGAGGCAAACCTCTCAATGAAAATGTCTGGTGTAGAGCAGGCATGCTCTACCTGCTTGTCCTTTTACTCCATTCTCCAAAAAAACCAAGAGGAGTTTAGCAAGCATACATAGCTGTGAAAGAGAGTAGTGCACCTTAAGTCACTGAAAAACTTAAAATCTGTAGAACTATGGAAAATAAATTCAGTGTGTGTTCCAACAGCAATTTCAGCTTTTGTTTCAAAAACTCTTTAGATGCAATGTTTTTCAGCGAAACTTTTTTTCCTCTTTCTTTAGCTTTCTGGAATGGTGAGTACATCTTACTCCTATGTCACTGATACTAATGGATACTAATGGAACTGTTTATTTGTCAAATCGACCTAGCAGAGATCTGATAAGCTGTGAACTACTTTGCCTATGTGATGGTAGGCTCCACTCAACCAAACATTCTGAGCTGTGTGTTTCCTTCACAGGGGTTAAATCCTTCATGGAGTCAGGTGTTTACTGATCTGCAGCTTCAGCTTGCTCATCCATTTGTAGGCAAGAGAAAATGAACATAAAAACAGCATTTAAAACTGGATGTAGTTTCTTCAAATCTTTTATATATCACAAATTTCTATTTACAATATAGGTTATGGGTCTTCTTAGAGACTCTTATCCTTTTGTTTCAGTGATATTTGAATTAACACCATTAGTAAGGGTATTGCTGGCAAGAGTGAAGGAGTATGAGTTCCTCCTTTGTCATTTCCCCCTATTCTCCATGTTCCTGTGCTTATTATTTTTTATTATTTCTTTCTACTTTTCCCTGAGAGATACAACTTGCATTATTCTTCTTTGACCTTTCATAATTCTAATTATCTTGCAGCTTCAGCCCTGCAGATTGTCTTCCTTTTCCCTTCTCAGACCTTCTTTTCTGTTTTTCACTCCCACAAGTTCCTCCGCTGCTTCACACTGAACTAACAAATAATTTTATCATATCCATTAATTAAAACTTTTTCCTCTTTATTTGTTCTGATTGCAATACTGCTCTCCTTTGTTTTGCTTTGTGCAGTGCTTTTTTTTCCCTAAAAATACTCAGTACTTGGTGTGTTCCATGACCAAATGTGTCTGATACCAGTTATCAGGATATACATATATACATATCATATACAGGAAATGATAATGGAACCCCTGTCCTACACTGAATTTGGCTCAAATGGCGAGTCAGTAGTCTCTTCCCTTCCTGAGTGCCAGATAAATGATCCTATTGTTAATGTAGTTATGCTGCCTGCTGTAGCCTGTGATTTTTTAAATTACATTTTTCTTCATGATGCAGCAGATTATTTTCTTCAGCACAATTTCTGCTTTTAGATGTAATATAATGGCTGGAGTAATTACAAGATGAAATGTGTTTTACTACAGAAATGTCACATTCATTATAAAACCTGAACAGTTCTCTTGGTAATAATGCAGTAATAATAGCCTCAAATCAGTATCTGAGCCACACAGCAGTACTTGAATTGGTGTAGGCCCACACTGTGCCACAGAGGAGCTTTAAAAGGGAATATTGTGTGCTGAAATTGCAGGGTACAGCTCTACACCCCAACGCAGACTGTTGCAGGCTCACTCTGAGGTCAGTAGTGCAGGTCCTTCCTCTGCAGGCATGTAGTCACTGCTTGTCATGTTTGGGTTTTCTGAAGTTCTTTCCCAGGGACCAAACCTGGTAAACAAGGTCACACTTTTTAAACTGTCTTGTTTTTCACATTTCTCTCTGAGGGAGGGACTTTGCTTGTTGACCCTTGGTGTGACCAATGGTTCAAAGGATCCCACCTTTTAGGTGGGCACATTGTAAAAAGGTATAAAAATAGGTTCTGAGAATAAACCAGCCCCTTTTTCAGAGCATCAGCCTTCTGAAATCACGAGTCCGTGTCTTTCTTTCGTGTCCAACAGCGACACAGGCACATTCAGCAAGGGTGCTCAGGCTGCAGCAGATTTGCATTGCCAGAGGTTCAGAGTGCAGGTGGATGTGGGCCTGCCAGAACTGAGACAAAACCCGAGATCATTTCTACTCCTGTTGCTGTCCTGTGTTTAAGTGGTGATGGAAAAGCAACTTCTTTTCTCTGCTCAGCTTATCCATCTGTAAATAGTGTGAATAGAATTTAGCACTATTTTTCAAATATCTGTGTAAACCCTTTTCACAAAAACAATTTCTGCTCTTATGTGCTTCACTTCTGTATACATTGGGCAGATTTTTGTCTAACTCCCCATTTGTCTTTGAGGTTCTATGAAGTGTGGGTTGTAGTTCATCATTGTATCATACATAGCTTTTATGTATATTATTCTCCGTGTCTGAGATACAAAAGAACAAAATAATTTGGGGGTGTTTTTTGTTTCCTGCAACTCTGTTACCACCGCCTCATCTACTTCTCAGAGCTTCACAGCAAAAATAAGCTACTCAAAGCACTAAAAAATATTTCTCACCAGAGATCCTCCAGTGAACAGACACTGGATGTGTAATGAGATTCGTTGCCATGAATGTTTTCAAAAGAACTGTACAAGGTGCTAAAGTGAAAAAAATAGATGTGATTTACAGCCATGAACCAGCTTCTTCTGTTAAACCAGCTTTTACAGAGAGCTGTTAAGGAGATGAGTTCAGTAGAAGTTATTCCAGTAGTAATTATGAAGTTTCTTGTTTTGAGGGACTGCATGAAGAACGAATAGGTGAGGAAATGCTGCTTCATGGGGAAAAATGCAAAATGCCTCTACCAGTCTGTTCTGGTGCAGAGCATCTTCTCATGTATCGTGTCTGATCTACTCTTACCTATAAGTGAATGCAGATTCACTTTAGAAAATGAGTTCTCAGAAATGAGTCGCATTCTGCCACCTGATGTGCTTTCCTCTTGTGATCTTATTTCTTGTTCTCTGTCATTTATTTTAAAGAAAATGGATGAAAGGCTGATAACTGGGCTTTTCCCACCTTACTTTAGGAGCAGAGTTCAGGGAAGTGACATCAGGAAAAGCCACCCTGTGAGGAAGTGAGGCTGACACCGTTCATGCACTGTTCTCACAAGAGAGAAACTGTGAGAGAGCATGAGCGTAGGAATTCTTTGGAACTGGAGGACAAGGACCAGCTAAGTAGCCTGGCTACTTATTTGGATGTTGTCATCCACATTGCAAGTCTCTCCTATCCATTGTTGTACAAAAGTCCATTAGTGATGTTGTTAAGGTAGATGTTCCTTATCAATGATGACTTTGAAATCCTCAAGGCAACAAGCTGTTTCTCTTGTAAAGTTTGAGGTGAAATCAATAGTTCCCATAGTGCAGCTAATGAAAATGTAAAACCTCTAATGAGGTGTTTTCTACTTTTTTCTTATATTTTAAGTAATAAAGCTCAAAATTATTAGTGGTCAAGTTGCTCTTCATAGGGTGTTTTGTAGAATTACTATGGGTACACTCTACTTCTAAAATAAATTTCTGCATGCTGTAAGTTCACTAAGGTATGGATTATTTTTTATTATTTTGCTGTTGTCTTGGTTTGGAAAGACAGGTATCTGCCAGGGAAAGTTGAAGCTCCCCTTGGAATGGAGAATGTAAACCCCCTCCTTCCTAATTATTATAATTTTGCAATTAGGAGCTTTCAGGCAAAGATATGGGAATAGGAATAACAGTTCTTTACTAGGAATATTAACAATACAAATGTAGTAGTACAAAAAAAACCCCAAAATGAGCAAGCAAACAAACAACAATCCTAGAAACCCTGACAGAGTCAGAGCTACAACCTGACACCCTGTTGGTCAGGCTGTTGGAAGCAGTCCACAGTAAGTCCTCCTGGAGTGGCAGATGTGGTTCTGTTGGAGCAGAGACGATCCTGAGAGAAGAAGGGTGGTGATGGTGAGAAGGGTCCAGTCTTCCTCTGGGAATCCGGTGGAACCAGATACCTCATGTTCCTACGTCTCAGTTTTTTTCTAGGTAGGAATGGTTGGCTCCTCCCACTGGATGGAGCATCTCGCAATGGAATATGTCATGCCCTTAGTGAACCTTGATGGCCCATTAGCAGAAAATATCCCCCTGGAGGGAGGACAGGTGGTGAAAGAGATAAGAAACACTGCCCCACCTGGTTTTAACAGTTGGCCCATTATCAGAAGGCATCTTCCCCCCTCCTCCCAGAGTTACAAGAGATAAAGAAAAACATCTCCCCAACTGCTTTCAACAGATAAAATAGAATACACATTTTTGGTTCCATAATCCAAGACAGCTGTTTAATTTCTGAAAAAATTTCATACTCTTGTCACATGCAGTAAAAAAAAAAAATGCTAGAAAGTAGTTCTTAATGGTAGTTGCTCATTTAATATTGCCAAGTGGCTCTACAGAGAAATGTGATCTGTGTATTATAAATGTCCTAGTAAATAACATAATTTCATTTTAGATGAAAAAGACCAAATATAATAACATATACTTGGCATTAAAGAACATGTTGTGGAATGAGAGTGTATTTCTATAAAAAATGTAAAAAAGAATGTACAATAACTATAAATTTGGTGTGGAGAGTGAATTATTAGGATTTGGAATGAGTGAAAGGATATATGAAAAAATAGTTGTAAGAAGGACATGGAAGATTTTTACATTAAGAAAATTGAGTTATTGATTTAGAGTCTGTTAATGTTCATCAAAAATACTACGTATGTGATCTTGCAGAAATTATAATAATACTGCTTACATAGGAGAGATTTTATGAATTCAAAGAATGCATTCTCCCGTTTTTACTATATTATAAAGAAAAACTCTTTTTAAAAATTTATTAGGTGCTGTTTCTCTAGCATGCAGTTGAAACTCATGGAGCAATGTCCAAGATTATTTTAAGGTATTAGGTTTTCATTCTAACTGGCATAATTAAATAATGTTATCTGGGAAAAAGACTTCCATGTCACGCATAGTCTATGAAAAGACTATATTAGGTACAGTGTAACTTGTGTGAAAAATCCCAGAGGGGAACTGTGTTTCTCATTAAGACTGAATTATTTAGTCCCATTCTGATGGTTTCTATTGCAGATGAGTTATTTGAAATAGAAACCTCTTCCTTTTCCTCAAGTGTCATGCTCAGCTTAGAGGTTAACAGATGAGACACTGAAGTTTGCTGAAAATCTCTGTTCTTGTTCATATGCCTCAGGCCTCCTCATGACAGCAAGTCCAGCAGGATCTGACCTGCCCCTTCTTTCACATTTACTGGATTTAACTTATTTCCTAAAGCACTTTTTGTCTTCATCGAAAAAGGTGTGACTTTATTCTAAAACAAATTAATAATAATAAAAAAAAAGCTGTAAAATGCCACAATAAAAGATTATGTAATTTGGTAAAGTTTTGTGTACTCATGCATCCAGCACAATTTTTAAAATCTGTTCACCTTGCAAAATCCCCACAAGGTGCCAGTGATCACTGCTGCTGCTTCCTCGATGTCACATCCTGGACAGACAAGGAGTTTACTGTCTTTCTTTTTCTTGTAAAAATGTGAGAAAGTTCATTTCAGGCTGTATCTGTTAGAGCAGAGTCAGTGGTGTGAGGGCAGACACAGACAGGGCAGGGCAGAACTAGTTTTGCCTTTTCAGATCTTTCCATAAGCATAAACAGCTGTCTGGAGACAAAGTTCATAAGCAAGAACATAAGTGATCCAAAAAGCTGCCACCAAATGACCGGGAAGCCTCACAGGGGTTCTGTCCCAAACAGGTGACATTCTGGTCATTACATTCCCTGCATATATGATAGTGAACTCAAAAATATTGCCTTTGTTTATTCTGAAGAGTTGTTGGAGTCACTCCTGAAAGTTGTTCTGTCAGATACTGGGGATCAGATATTGTAGATTCATCATATAGCTAGAGAGGAAATTCAGCCACCATCAGGGTTAAGTACAGAGAATGCAAATGGGACTGAGTTCAGAATTCATTCTGACACCTAATTTTCTTGCTACTGTAAAAATATAAATTTTGCCTGTCAAACAAGAGTGAGAACAGTGAGTCCAGTGATTGTATGTATCCTGTACAAAGTGTGTCAAATTGTGAATATGGACCATATAACAAGACTGAGTGAAAAGTCAGAACACCTTACTAAGGAAATAAATAAGGTATAAATATAATCCTCGCATTCATGGAAATTTTAGTTTATTTAGGTAGGTCCTTGATTTTTTTCATTCAAATTTTTCTGTTGATAAGTGCAGAATCAGACAACCATAGCATTTGTATATATATAGTGCTTGTTGTAAGTGTATAAAATCAAGGAAGTCACTTGATTTGCAGCTATTCTTGGATAAAGGGCAAAACTTTGCCAAAATCTTCAAAATCCCATAAAACTAATGAATTTTATTACTGTTTTCTGATCAGGAGAAAACAACTACACACCAGAAGAACCCAAGGAGAAGTGCAATGGACTCCACTTTCAGAATAAAAGAGCTGTGTAAGTCCATTAAATCATTATTTGGACATTAGGGGTTAATAATGGATAAGATTTGCTTTCAGAGCACTCTCCTTCATGGGTGTTTTCAATAAGTTTTTCGTTTGATTGGTAAAATTCTGCTTGATTTGGAAAGAGAGAGTGGAATTGGACTATAAAAAACACATTAATGGACATCATACCATGTCTAGAAAAGTCTAAAATTGTTGTGCATAATTAATTACACCCCTTGTGTTATTTCTGTGTTTTTAAACACACCTTTCCTGTTACACGAAACTAGTCACTGCCCTTCTGAAAAATTCCAAGTGCTGTAACATTTTAATACTAAAATGCTACATTTTGTTACTGTTGTTACATGAAGGCATAAACACAATGAAAAAAAGAGAAGTCAAAACTGAGAAAAACTGGTGTCAGCCAGTTTTGTGATTTCTCCTGCCAAAGGCATTGGTTGATTCTGAAACTGAGTAATTGAATCAAAGTGCAAAGGGCTCACTTTCAATGCAGAGATTCACTAGAGAACTAGGTGTTCCACTAGGATATACACTGGAAAGTGCTGAAAAAGGACTGCAGAGCCAGAGTTCTGGTCAGCAGAAAAAAGATGAAGGCATTACGAACACAAAGTTTCCAAGCCATTTTCTTCGAGGTTATTTCCCAGAAACACAGCTAAGAGGTGTGTGAAAGTTCCTAGCATTTTCCTGGTTCCCATCACTACCGTATAGAAGGATGTCTGTTTTGTAGGCAGGCACATTGTCTTCTTACAGCTACTTGTTAAGGCAGCTTTAGCATGAACCTGGAGAAGAATTTGAATTCTTGCATTAGAAAAAATAGTGATAATAATGAGATAAACTAAAGCAAAACTGAACTACTCTTGGAGGAAAATATCTAGAACAGCTGGTTGAGAGTTCTTGTTTCCATTTTCTTACGTTTAGAAACACAATCTCTCAGTTGCAGTTACCCAGTTTTGAGTTTTCTCCAGCAGCAGTTCACATTACAACGGATCATGGCTATTAATAGCACTATTATTGACTTGTAACAATCAACTTTGGTTTTGCTCCTGCTTCAAGCTGTTCTTTTCATTACTTTTCTCCTTATCTATTTGCAAGTGAATGATTCACATAAGCCTCCATCCATTTTCTGAGTGAATCCTCTCTAATGGGGGGACAAAAAGCTTGATGCTTTTTCACTCACCTGCTGAGAGCTAAGCTTTTAAAGTACAAGGTTGTGTTTTGGTTTCTCTCAGCTCCGTGCTGTTTCCAAGATTTAGGTGAATAAAAACTGAACTGCAGAGTGGATATCAGAATAGTCAATAGCTGCTTAGCTAAAAGGAATGGATCTTCAAGAAAAAGTCCTACAAATCATTCTTAGCTTTTTCTTGAATTTCATTTCCTGAGAATGGGCTTGAGGTTTGCAATCAAATGTTAAAACATGCTTTGCAACTCTAGTTCTAAATTCTTTCTAGCTTTCATGCCTTTCCCGAGATGTGAATTCCAACCACAGATACAATGTTACAAGAAGAAAATTGCCAGCATCATAAAGAAACAAAATGTCTTTTCCTTGCAATTTTCTACTATTTGCTGTCTCTTCACAATGCATCAGCAATGCTTGCTGAAATCATGACCTGATGATGGCTCTTTTAAAAACTTGAAGATGAGAAGTCATTTTCAGCAGCTCTCTATGAAAAAGGAGACCAGAAGGCAGGGGATTTCAGGTCCTTCAGACAGAGAGTTAAAATATATCAAACTAATTGCAGGTGGAGTACATGGTTTCTCCCATTTCCATATCTTCATGTATTTAGCTTTTAATTTTTTATTTTCTCATGCAACCTTGAGAGGAGAAAGGGGGTTATGTTTTGCTGTTAGGGACTACAGTGCTCCACAATGATGAGAGATGTTTTATTCCCATCACAGGCTCCTACAGGAGCACTCTTTAACAAGCTCATTCAAGCACGTGAATTGCGAAGAGATTCCCTCAACAAAATACTTGGTATCTTGAAAACAAAGAGGATGCAGAAGATGGGGAGATATAACCAAAGAAATAAATTTCTGTCATCATAAGCAGATGTTTGTGTTTATTTTGTCAGATGTTTTGGAAAGGGAGAAGGAATGTGCTTAAAAGGCACACAGTAACCTGAAGACGGGCAGAAGCCATTCGTGATTTTACTCTGAAAGTACACTGCGTTCCAGAGAGAGCTCTGTTTCTCTTCAGTGTTCCCAAGAGTTACAGAGACCAAGGTCACTAGAAAGATACTTTAAGTACAGTACAGTTTTGAACTTGCAGTACCTGTTCCTCATGCCTTAGAGAAATAAAATATCTCCTTTGCTTTCAGAAACCTGAAAATATACTTGAGCTCTGACATTAATATATAGCCTCTGCATGGCTGAGACGACTGAGAAGCTGCATCCTACCACAGTGTTAATCCATCTGGGTTCTTTACTGGTGTTACTTGATTTGCAAGGTGCCTGAGGTTTGCTTTTTACTTTTTGTTTTGTTGTCATTATTTTTAATAAACTACATTGCAGGATTTCCATTTATCCTGATGGCTCTGCTATGACATGTATATCCTTCCTTATTAAAATCTTCTGTAGAATAATCATCCATAGGAAAATACCTTTCAGCTAAAAGAGAATTGTGAAGTAAAAAGTAAATTTGGCCTATTTGTGAGACAGCATGTGTGTATCCCTTTTGCGATTTACAGCCTCATCTATATCTCACAGTATGGAATTGTCCCCCACAGGTATAGGAATCTAGGAAATGTAGGGATAGAGTACAAGGGAAAAAGAGTTTTCTTTATCTTCCAAGAAACCTTGTGAAGAGCTGGGCCATAATGGAGTTCTGAGACAGAACAACAAGAGAGATGTGTAGGGAGACAACAAGGTAGGTTCCTTTGAGTTATAGAAGTTCAAGTCATCATAAAACTGGAAAACATGTTGACTGCTCAAAGGTTGCACATTTCCTGAAGCTTCAGATAATTATTTTAATAAATTAAAGCAAGAAATGAGCATGTGACATAACTCTTTAGAACCTATTAATTATAACATGTTCAACAGAGAACATCACATTCTTTTTATAGATGAGTCAATTCTGATATCATTAAAATTACCAACCACTTCACATATTAAACTCTGTAATATGGAAATTTGCTGTACCAAATATGACATGGAAGAATTGTACTACAAAACAAAAAAAAATTATAACTATCAGACTTGCCAGTAAAAATACTTTAGATATGTCACATATATCGGGTTTCTTGCTGATCTAAACTTCTCTTAAATATAAGCTACTGAACCTATTTTACAGAAGGAGACTAACATTAACTTTATAGAAGAGATTCATTTTCATATAACTACTGTAAAAGAAGAATTGTATCTGGATATTCATAAAAGACTGGCTACTGTTTCCTCATTAAGCAGTAAGGTGAGTATGGAGAATAAGGAAACTGAACATTCTCCATTCTACACTTCAAGAAGTCTTTTCTAAAGTATTTGTTATTTGTTCATTCAAATGGGGGGAAAAAAGTTAATACTTATTGGAACAGTTGTGTCCTTGGCCATGCTGGGCAAGTAAGGAGGAAAAGAATTGAAAGTGGGGCTCTCCCACTCTGTTCTCTGCCATCACCCCAACTGTCCTGATTCTGCTTATAATGGTATTCTCAGCATCCTTTCCTCTTCTCTCTCCCTGCTCTTTCACAGCACAGTTAAACATTAAAATCCACTCAGTTCTACTGGTTCTTGTTCTTGCAAACCCTTCTCTTTTCTTTTCCTGTCAAAATATTTTTTAAAAAGATACAGTTTATAGTAAGAAATTTGCATCTATTTTAACCACTTCACAAAAACCAAAACCAAACAAAAAATCATCAAACTACTTGGAAACATCCTAATTCTGTGACACAGCTGAAGTTGTTTGATCCCTCTTCCCCTTTGTGAAGTTTACCTTTGATTCTTACTTCTCATGTCTTAGCATGTCTAGTACAGAAGTAATTGGGCTTTCTTGGTAATGATTGCACAGTAAAATATAAGGAAGCTCTAAAATGGCATGGATGCATAGAATTATCCATTCTGATGGCCATAGCTAGGTGTATGTGATGTGTCTCCCAGACAGCAGACATCATTCTTTTCCTCTTTACTGGACCATTAAATTTATCTCTAACCTCTGTACTGCTGTCATCTCTCTGAAGTCTGCAGGAACTTCAGAACTTTGGGACCTCTACCTTCCTGTCACATTTAGTTGAAATTGGCCATCATGTTCACAATTCTACTGTGGCAAGAACAAACAGACAGACACTGTAACAATATCAACCTCATTTTCATTGGAAAGAAGGCTAGAAAGGAACAGTGGAAAAACAGGACTGGTACACTCCACCCTTCTGTCTCAAAATGGCCAGACTTTCTTTGTATATGTGGAAAAATTGCTTTTAAAAACTTCCTTTTAAAACTAGCCCAGGTTATGAGATTGTGAAAAATTTAACAGGATGCCATACTTTTAAACTGAAAATGAAAGAAATAGATTTCCAGCTAATCTTCTCTGACTAAACTGTTAAATAAAAGCTACCCCATAAATTTATTTAATAATTTATGCCATACACGATTAAACCTGTGGTTCTGGATCCTGAGTCTTTTGTGCTTGCTGTGAAGATAATCACAGTACTATTTGTGTCTCTGTCATTCCCTGTGGCTGGTTCCCTAAAACTCACTCTGGCTTTTTGATTCTTTTTGGTTTTTTTTCTTTTTTGAGAAGACATTAACAAAACATAATACAGCATAATATACTCATTTTCTCCAAGCAAAACAGAAAAACTAATGGGTGTGTGCCAGCATAGCTTGTCTTGTATGATACATTGACAGGCACGGACTTCCAAAGCACATGTTATTTTTCGGTATGAGGAGTGAACTGAGCTTGTGTGTGATGGAAAAGTGTCATTGAATGCCAGGGGCTTTTTCTTTCACTCAGCCTTTTTATGACCTAGGACATAATGGCCTTTTCCTGCCTCAGTCTGAGATTAAAATTTTGGCTTGTGCTAGTTAATACAGAACTATACATTTATGCATATTACATTTTTATTGCAAGATGAGGATTTATGAATTTTAAAAGTCAAGTGTTCTGTCTCCCTTGGAAAGATCTTTTTCATTCTGCCTTGCATAGTTAACTCAGCTGGCATTTAGAAATAGATTCTTTTCAAAATTTGTTTTGCATCCAGGAGAATTTTCTGACTTTACAGATTATCTTTATTGCTGTTTTCACTTTTGCTACTCTTTTTCTGTTGATCTGGGTTGTGGGTTTGTTTTTTTTTCCTTTTCAGATGCTATGGCATTCCTGCAATTTTTGTTTGAGAAGTCATTCTTCTAAAGCCATGCACAAGTGAGACATCAAAAAGAAGGATTTTAAAAATGTTATTTGAAATAGATTCCTTTACTCATGCACCCCAAAATTGCAAGAAGTAGTAATAAAAACGGGAATGTCAAAACCCGGTTATTAATATACTCAGGGGATGAAGCAGAGAAGAATAAACTGCATTCTGGTGGCTGCTGCTGGCAGATGGTTATGGCTCAACTTTCATTTCCAGCCTTTTCCTAAGCATTCTGCCTTCTTTGGCTCAAGCACAAATTCCACTGAGATCATGTAAACTGTGCCAGAAGCAGACCCTCTAAACTGCATCTCACAGGCAGATGTGATATTTACATGGAAGTGCCAAGGTAGATATCATCTTGGAAAGATTAGTGGGAAGCCCAAGTTCCTATTTTTAATGGAAGTTTTGACATCCTGAAAACAATAGAAGATGATTTTGTCCTTGCCATCACCCTTTCTAAATATTTACTGTAACTTATGTTGATTCATGTATTTATTAATTCATTTCAGATTCAGTGGTGATTATTTTAATGAGATAAATAACAAAAAGGTGTTTTCTTTTTGCAATGTCACCTTTACGTACAGTGTGGACATGGGTGAAGTCAATTTCATTTGCAGATTAGCCCACCTGACCCAGTTACCTTCAAAGATGTAATATTCTCCTTCTGATCCTCTGCAACAGTAGCATCAACCATCCTTGATTTGGGATTTGAGAGCAAGTTGTTTCTGTTACTCAGCTTGCTTGCATAATTCTCAGGTCTTTGTCTCCCCTGTGATTTTTAGACATACTCTTCTTGTCCTTGCTTTCCGTAAATCCTTGAGAGATCACTTTCTTCGCCAGTGCCTTTCTTTTCTAAGTATCTAAGAGTATTAAATTCTTTCTTCTTAATTATGCTAGCAAGGTCCCTTGTGATATAGTCTCTTCCCAAGAGACTGTACTTGGTATCTCTTATCAAAACACTTCTGTGTAATACCAATGTAATGTATTGTAATAATATTCTATTTCAGTTTCTTCTAGTCTCTGATTTACTCGTTCAAAACCCAGTTTTTACAGATGTATGTAGATGATTATTTAATGTGTAATTATCTCCTTTGAAGCTGACACTTTGAAGAAATCAATGAGCTATGGAAATAATAAGATGAGAAAACGGGCTTCATTTCAGTCATTATCCCTACACTGCATTCTGGACGATGTCTGCCAAAGTGGTGTCAGCTGGACTAGAAGAGTCTCTTGGAGGCTCCAATGAGCAGAGCACGAACTCATTACAGTGCAGGGTAGGAAACTGATTTTTAACACTTTTCCCTCTCCTTGTTGGAGAAGAAAATCTGGACTGTTATCTTCACAGGTAAAAATAGAAGTTTTCCTTCTACTTTCAGAGCTGTTGTCAGCTTCGCTCTACTGGTGGTGCTAATGGTTTTCTGCTTCCCAGAATCCATGGCACCTTTGTGCCTTATGCCAGCTGGTCTAATTTTGACAAGACGTAAATTATCTGAGCAAAGCTAAGTCTTTGCTTTTTCCATAGTTGGGATATACTACCCCATGAGTGTTTAAAGTTGGAAGGAAAGGGGATTAGTGTGATGGTTGGCTTTTTAAAATCTCAGAATAGTCAGGTAATTCATAACAGTCTTGCTAACATCAAACCATTTCTGTTTTCATGGAAACTGAATTCTGTTCAGGAAGTTATTTTAATAAAAATACATTTTTCTCTCGTATTTTACAGAAACCTGTGTGCACACAAATAAAATGCATTATTACTTATATATTTTACTTATTTACATATTTTTATTTATTTATTATTTTTTCACAGCCCACTCCTGTCAGAAAATGTATGCCAGAGTTATTGCAAAGCCACAACTTTAATTTTCAACATGGCATTTTTGTATATAGCAGTTTTGTTATCGTTAGCCCTTAATGTATTATTTTTTGCTCTCCATGTACTAAAGCATTATTTGAACACAGGCAGACATTGGTGTTCACAACAGCCCAAAACAATGAGTTTCATCACTTAATTACATGCTTTATGAAATAGAACCTTCTTTTGTACATATTTATCTCATCTTTAATGTGATACTCTGTAGTTCTTGCATTAAATGCATGAGCAAACAGTTATTGCCTATTCAGTGTTTCCTGTCATTGCTTATTTACAGACCTGTTATCTCTTTCTTCAGGCTTCTGTTTTCCAGATGCTGACTCAGAATCTCGTTAACGGTTCTTTATGTGGAAACCATTCTTTACCCACAATAGGCCTCTCTGTGCCTCCCACAGCTGTATTATATATACTTTCATTATTAAGGGGAAGTGCTACACACATTATTCACAGTAAGAGGGCACCATGGATTTGTTCCCTGGTGTATTATCCTATTCTTTCCCTTGTAATGTCCAACATTTGTTTTAACTTCTGGATCAATACCGAGTACTGAGTTCATCTTTTTATAGGACTGTCTGTTATAATTCCAACTTTTTTTTTTTTTTTTTTTTTTTTTTTTTTTTTTTTTTTTTTTTTTTTTTTTTTTTCCCTGATTAGGACTATGTATCCAGGGCTCATTCAGGACTCCTCATTATAAACACAAAGTTAAAGGTGGGCTGTATTTATCATGTACACCATTTTTAACAACAAATAATTTCATTTTACATGAGATCATTCAGCCATCCACCATAATCAAATCTTTATGCAAAATTTTTGCAGCCACTTTTTTGATCCTACTGCCCCAATTAATTTACTATCTTCAGCCACTTTGGGCGTATTGCTGTCCCTTTCTCTTTTCTCAGTCATTGACAAACATGCAAACAGAGTTCATCTATCTCTACTGATAGCTTTACTCCACTGTGAAAACTGGTCTATTCGTGGTATCACATATTGTGTCTGAACTAGTATTAAATAGTGTTTAATTTAACAACTCTCTGTAACAGTGTTAATCTGGGGAATATTTTGTATCAGATGACAACATTAATTATTTTTGGAAGGCTTTCATTGGGACTTTTGTCAAAAGCCTTCTGGAAAAGCAAGACAGCCAGATATGTACTGTTCACATGGCTAGCAATTCTTTTAAAGATAAGCTTATGATAAAAGACTCCATGTTACATGTTGACTCTTCCTTGATAGAGCACATTTATTGATGTTTTTACCAACTCTGTTTTTTTTTTATAATTCATAATAGTTTGCTTACTGCATACATTGGGCTGGTCTCAAAACTCCCCAGGATTTTTCTAAAAGATCTGGTGTGAATTCTGCCTTCTAACCTTTTTAATACTAGAGCAGTTTTAAGCAAGAGGCTCCAAACCATAGTTAGCATTTTGGCTGTTTCATTCCTGATGCCCTTTAAAATGTATCATATTTTAGATGAGAATTTTCTGCTCTTAGCAATTCACTACTGATTGAAACCTCTCCTACCAATCTGGCAGATGTTTCAGGCAGAGGGATCCTGTGGCACATCATATACATGTGCAGAAAAGTGACATAGGAACTCCCCTGAATTCCTCCATGGCGAACACAGAGGCAAAGTACCCATCTAATTTTCTGCTATGGCCTTGTTTTGTTTGAAACCTTCTTTTACACCTTCCTCAATTATTGACCAAACAGAAACTGTCAGATTCTCATTCCCAATATATTTGGAAAGGAGTTTATTGTTCATTTTTATGTCTTGCAGAATGTTTTCCTGAGAATATATTTTCCCTTTCTATATTGTATTTTACATGTGGCTTCCAAAGTTTATTTTTCTGTGTTTTTCATTTTAGTGTAACTTATGACTTTTGAAAGGTTTCCCTTACCTCATACTAGTCTCCAACATGTTACTGTGAATGTGTTAACTGAAAACATTATCCTTGCTTAAATGTCACACAGCAGTAGGATGTCATCATCATTATGGCAGTTAAATGGAGTCTTTCATGATTGTGCACTCCACCTTTGCAGCCTCTGTAATTTTATTTAGCACAGATGGAATTGCCTTTCTGGTAAGAAAATCCATGCTTTCTTTTGATGTGATTCTGCTGCTTCAGGCTCCCTTTAAAGTTTTGCCAAGCTCTGCTCCAGGCCTAATCTGAGGATACAAAGCTTCTATTGACACGAACCCAGAGGAAACGTCACTGCAAATATCATGCCCTTTCACATCCGTTCTCCACTCCCCTTGTCCTTCCTTTAAATATTTCACCAAAACTTGTCTAATTGAACTGTCAGCAATGTGGTTTAATTTTAAGACTATCTTTCTGAAGGAGCTACAAATGATTCCCCTGTATTCACCAAATCTCAGTTCTGCCTCTGTACACAACATCCTGTATCTTTGTGCAAAATTCCTACAACAGTTTTTTACTTCAGGCTTTGAGACTGATTTAGCCAAGCTGCCTGAAATGTGTTTTAAACTGTGGGTGAAACACCAAACTCCTGACTTCTAAAATTCTTTTGATCAAATATTGATGAAATTACTAAGTTTTATCTGCCATTTCTCTAGGTTTGGGAGGGAGAACAGGGACTGAACCAATATTGCTACTCTGAGAAATATTAAAATAAAGACGTGTCCTAAATTGTAAATCAGCACTTCCACTTATCCAGAAGTCTTCCTTGTTACAGGGAGCAGTAAATTAATAGTTGAATAACCCATACTACTAATAGATTAGTATTCTATAAGATGTAAGAGTTCTGATAAATATTATTGAATATAATTTTGTTTTCTTTTCCCCTTTTTGCATGTCTATAGTGCAGCAGTACAGTATGGTTGTTTTTTCTTACCCTGATCTAAAAGATGCTTCTAAACTTAAAAAATCCAGCTCTGATTTTAAAAGTTTGGGACTACAGACAACACCAGAGAAGACCTCACTGTCTTCCTGGGCTGTGATCCAGCAATATTTTTCCATGCAATCAGTCTCAGTGCAGTTTATTGTGGGTCTGTGGGTCAAAATTATTTTAAACATGAGGGAAAAATGCCTACTTTTATTCATCCTTCTGGATTGTAACCCTCTGCTCTTGGTTTGGGTACGCCAGCATACTCTGTTCCTCCCACTGATACGGTGTTTACCTTTGACTTTCACTCAGAAGCTACACCTCAAATATTTAAAATAATGAAAGAAATTGTAATTGTAACAGGCAATGTCACCAAAATCAGATACAATGACTTGCCTTTAGGATCCAGTCATTGTTGCCTCCTATACCTTGGCTGTCCACAGCCTGGTCTCCTTTTCAGAGTCCTGCAACAGTGACAAACACCCCAGAGGTCATAAAAACCTGAACTACCAGAGATCTTCAAGTGGACATAATATTGGCAATGTGGTGAGGTTGCCAACAGAAACTTGAATTCAAGTGAATAATGCAGAAGAGCTGTGTATTTCAGCCAGATCACACCAAAAATAAAATATTAAATACTGCAATCCTGAAGTACAGCAAACAGGACATTTATAAGGTATTTTTGCAAGTCAAGCTTTCAATATTATCCTGCCACTTCTTACAGGGTTGTATAAACTCCTGTGTTCTCTGTCTACCTCATAATTTGGATTACTCCCTTGAATTCCTGCCTGTGCTGAGTCCTGAAGGGATTCATGGATCCTCACCAGGTGAGTGTATTTTTGACTTTTACTACATTTGTTTCTCTTTCAACCTTGTGCTCTGCACCCATGGAGGAATTCCACATTACTGCTTTCTATTCCATTTGGTATCCATGCTATTGATGTAGCTCCTGTGAAAGGCCAGGTGTTTAAGATCCGGTGAGAATGCTGTATTTTAAAAAATAATTTATAAACTTTGGGGGATATATTCCTCCTAGATGTGACTGGCTAGACATGGAATTGACCTTAAGATTAAATGGGTGCTTCGTGTGGGGTCAGGATCGGAATTTGTTAGGTAAAAAATTTTATACAATAAAACCTCACATACATGATTCACAAAGATTACCAAATAAAGTTGAAACTGAGCAGAAGATACAGTATATTTCTACCATGACATGCAAAAACAGTTTTCTCTAAAAGAATGGCACTGTTCCAAGCTGCTAAAAGCTCTGGTAGCTCTAGGACATACTCTAGCTGCACCAGGTGAGGTTGAGGCTGGACAATACAAGGAATTTCTTCACAGAAAGAGTGATTAGACACTGGAATGGGCTGCCCAGAGAAGTGGTAGAATCACCATCCTGAGAGGTGTGATTTTCCCAAGAAAAGATTGGACACAGCACTCAGTGCCATAGTCTTGTTGACAAAGTGGTGACTGGTCAGAGGTTGGACTTGATGATCTCAGAGATCTTTTCCAACCTGATTGATTCTGATTAGCAGCTCACTTATATAAATTCACTTCCACAGGCATTCAAATCAACAATGTCTACACTCACCTAAAATACACTTAAAACCCCTTCATATTTGATCTAGATATTATTAACAGATTGTAATCTCTTAAGCAATATAACATCACAGATAGAGGAACTACTGAAACTGTAACTGTTGTGCTGCCTGGCAGTACTGACATTTCTCAAGGCTGGGCCAAAGCTCATTTCCGTACAAGTGGTCCCACTGAAGCCAACAAGATTTCTTGTAAAAATTGACATTATTATTTTTCTCCTCCACAACATTACTATATATGGGCAGAAGCCTCACTCAGACATAGTTTACTGGTTATAATGGTTCATTGTTTACCCTGGTTTATGACTTTCTAATGATGACTAGAAATTATTTTAACATAGTGGAGACAAAATTATATTGCAAATTCTTTTTAATACTATACCCACCATTCAAGTGTCCTATGTATTTCATACTACTAAAATGTCTTGTAAGCTTCATAGGGTGTCAGTGGATTGTAACACTTGAAAATGAAACCTGATCTGCTTCTTTCATCAAGCTATTTTTGTCAGTGGGCAGAACCATTAACCAAGCAATGCAGCCAAAGAGGTGATTCCCTTCACCAGGTGTATAAGGACCTGTTTGGAACTGTACCCCAAATGGATACAGCAGCAGAACAAGCTTGACTTACCACCCTCTTCCTTGCTGCTCTGCAATACAAATGGACTGAGAAAACCTTCCTTATTTCTGAATTCATACAACATATAGGGACAACACCAAGGTCCTCTATACAAAGCAAAGAAAAAACTTTTTCAGCTAACAGGGAGCAGCAATGATAAGGTCTGCAAAGAAATGTCACACTGTTCTTGAGCTCACTTTCTCTTTTGTTGCATTTGGGGTAATGTCTACTACACTAAATTATCCAAGTAATGCATTCACTAGGGAAAAGCAGGCAGTCTTTTTCCATTGAATTCTCAGAATTTTTAAAGTCATTATTTCATGTGTTGTTTCTTCAAAGAACCTAGTTCACAAGTTAAGAGCATTCCCTGCTTCTATCAGATACTCTGTAGAGAGGTAGGCTTCCATTTTTTTTCCAGCTACACTCAAGAAACACATGTCAAATTAGTGCTGTTTGCTGTCAGTGACCTTCTGAGGCCATCCATGCAGAGGGGGTTGATCAACTGTTTTAGAGGGAAAAGTAGTACCTGGGACTGCAGGTAAGGAATGTTAGTAAAGCTTAAGTCTGAAAAGGATTTGGAAATCTGAAAAACTGGATCAGATAGTGAAAGAGTGGTGAGAACACTTACTGCCCCTGTCTGACATTTAAAACTGCCTCTCACATGAACATTCCATGATGACAAAAGTACTCCCTGCTAAAAGCCATGTTTTGGCTATTTTTGACATCCATACTGAATAATGGAGAACACCATCCTGGTGGTGCTGCTTTAGGTTTCCAGGACAGCAGCTTAGCCTTAAGACTCAAGTTTCAAGTAAGCTGGATACAAGGCACAGCTGAGGATCAAGGACAAAACCGTCAAAGGAGGGCTGAGGACTGACACAACGCTAAGCTGATCTCAAATGACAATTAACAGCCCAATGCCTCTGGCAGCTGAGACTGTGGAATCACTGCAGTGGAACCACGGATGTAAAGAAACCCAAGTACCAAACAAGGAAGGTCAAGTGGACTTTATTATAGTTATTAGAATGTACAGGGACATCAGTGCTCTGGTTCTTATTTCATTTCTCAGATTCAACACAGGAGCAGTGAGACACCAGCTCTTTGCTTTGTGCACATTTAGAATGTGTCATGTGGGACATCCTTAAATAATTTTCTGGAAGGTTCTTGAAGAACAATGTAGTCAAAACCAAGCTAAGTGACTTCATAGGTTCCCTGATATTTCAAGGAAATGCTATGGGTGCCAAAATGCTTTAATATAAGAAGTGATTAGGAAGTGCCAACAGGGTGGTAGGATACAGGTAACTGATTTTATCATAATTTTTATAGTTTTTAAAGTCCAGTCCATTCCATTAACTGGAAACAGTCCTTGAAAACTTCATTATAATACTATTTCTTTATTACAAATATTTACATACTATATATTAGTACAATTTTTATTTCCACACTTTAACAATCCCATCCCTTGATGCAGTTACTATAAACCCCTGTGTGGTCTGGAAAGTCGCGATATCTGTGATAATATCATGATGCCCAACTGGGAGAGACTCTGGACCCTTCCGAGGGGTCTCATCAGTGGGCCCCAGCTTTTGCTTGTTCTGAATTTCCTGCATAAAAACAAAGTGAGAAACACTATTTACAGAAGGGTTTGCAAAGAGACAGTCATCCATATTAGGTTGTCAATGTAAAAAGACAGCAAAACCTCTTCCACCAAGAAACAAATATAACAAAAATGCTCAACCATACGACCTCACACCCTTTGACAGTCTTCTCAGGACTAATCCTTGTTTAATTTGTTTTCATTACACACAGCCCAAGTCTGAACTGACATTACAGCTCTTTAAGTTGGTAGAAAATGGGGGGTTTGCTCATATTTATTTCAATGACACTAAGATTTGATATTCCAGTGGGGGGAAAAATGTTATAGGAACACATACACCTTGGCTTGCCAAAGCTTTTATAAAAACAGTTTCAATAGCATGAATGTAATTTAGAAGTTTGAGAAGAAACACTAAAAAAACCAGTGCATTGGGTAGACCTCAACTGACTTTAGTCACCTTTGAAGTAGCACTCAGTTTGTTGAACTGAAACAAAACATTGTGCTATTTAACAACTAGCAACACTGCCAGTTCCCAAAGTCCCTCTGAAGGATGTAACAAAAACTTCACCATGCAGGTACTGTATTAGCCTGGTACCAGCTCATCTCACATTGCCTTGCTCAAAAGATCCTACTCAAAAGACATTCCAAACACTGATCAAAGCCAAAAGTGTTAGAAGTCTAAATTTCAATATCCCAAAAGAAACTTATGACTCTGGCTTCTGCATGTAAGTAGTATTTGGTGGTCCAATTCTGTCAAAATTAAATTGTATTTTTCTTTTAAAATAGCTTCGTCCCAACTGCCCGAAAATGCAATGCTGACACCATCCACAAAAAGTAAGAGTGAGTTATAATTAAAGACATCACGCAATGAATATAATCCATAAGGCCATCCAAAGGCAAGCAGAATAGCTATCTATCAAACAAAGCAAAATACCTGAACCACCTCTGTGCCCTCAATTATCTTCCTGTAGTAGGAAACAGACGGACAATTCGAGCTTCCAGCAACAACATATGATCTCTCAGGGTAGGCTAGATCCCAAAACCTAAAGATGAAGAAACAAAATCAAGGTGAGATGTTCAATTTTACCAGCTTAAAACAGCTGCTTAAGAGTGGTCTTGCTCTTATGATGGAAATGTATGGGTACAAATGCTATCTGCTTTCTACATGTAGTGGAAGGGAGTGATGCAGAGAAATCTACACTCATATCCAGCTCACACGAGCTATTTTTTGGTTTTTGTCATGGAGCCTATGAAGAATTTTATAGAAGGATACACACTCTGTTTCAGAGAAGCACCAAGTTCTGCAGTCCTTTTGCTGAGAACAATTTTCTCAGATCACTGAGGAACAATAATGAACACATGTTCACTATTATTGTTTTGGCTTCTTAGAGATTACTTAGGCAACATTGGGTAAAATTTAGTACACCAGTAGAAGTGGAGGGGAGGTTGACAAACAAGAAAATTGCTTCGTTTGATTACCTTATTTTCATGTCTGAGCCTGCTGTCAGTAATATGGGATTACCAGAAGCTGGACTACAGTATATTCCGTGGATGCTGTGAGGAGAAGGCTAGCAGGAAGAAAGGATATATAAAAATAACTTATCAGCAATAGCTGTCACCATGCTCCAGAAAGGGAATGCATTCCTTGCCACCCAGTTTCCAAATCTTTCTGGCAAATGCCAAGTCACTTTAATGGGCCACATCTTAATATGTTAATGGAAATTGCTCCCTTACACTTTACAGAGCAATGCAACAGAGTTAACCCTCTGTAATCCTCTCTTTTTTTTTTTTAACCTTGGAAATTACATTCTCAATGACAAGAGATTATTTTTAAAAGAATCAGGAAGGCAAATCCTACTGAAAAGCACATGGATGCTTAAATTTTTAGGCTATGAAGGTATTACAGGACAGATACACTATCTGTAAACAGAAACTACAACAGAAAACTATTGCAGGTCATGGAGGTCCCTGTGTAAAAAAGGGCAGGACTAAAATGAACTCAACCTGCCATCATTGCAGCACATACAAACTTAGGTTTAAGTAGATTCCAGATATGCATTTACAACATTTTATAGAAGCAGCTGTGTTAATTTTTGTCTATGTATTTGTGAACGATATTCCAGATTGCTCCTTTCCCAATTAAGTACTTGAAGAAGAGCCATTTCATGCCTTAAACTAGCAGTTAAGTGTAGTAGTGGTATTATATTACAGAAAGAACATGTAAAAGACAAGATGCTTACAAAAGTAAGCATAGCCCCAGGAACAGCAAGTAAAAATAAGTACAAGAATGAATTTTGGCTTTCTCGTAATTTTTACAAGCTTGACCAGCTCACTGGTTTTCTAAGAACATGAGTGGGTATAACAAGTGAATGTTACAAGTACATTCCATAGACAGTGGAAGGTACCAATGAAGACTCAGATTACACTGCTGTTTTGCAAAGGGGATTTAATTCTCACAAGTAAAACAGTTATGGTGCCAAAATGAATCCCAGGGCAAATTCTGTACCGATGCACAGTATGGAGTCTAAGGCTGTTCTAACCCTGGCTACACAACAGAAACTGGAAAAGAAAGAGACCAGACCTGCAGTTCTGAAAGAGGTGGTGCACTGCTGGCCCACAGAGTGAAGCGTCGATCACCAGTTTCCATATCCCACATGGAGACTTCATTGTTGCCTTGAACAGCTACAGGAAAGATAAAGCCAGTGCAAAAAGTACAAAACAGGTTGGTTGGCTCTTGCTGTTTGCCCTACTGACATCACATAGAGGGTATGAGATAGAGACACTCTCTGTTTGCTCCCTTTAGCATTTATCTTGCTTTAGTGCTTTGGTTTTACTGCTTGAAAGCAGCTTCACTGTAATCAAAAGTGCCTGATTTTAGAGAGTTTAAAAGAAACTTGATTTAATTCCCAACCCTTTTTAAAATAAAACCTTCAGTTTCCTCCCAGATCACTTCTCAGCCTTCTTCGAGAAGGCTAGTTGGCTTGTTCAGCATAGTCATCAGAGACTTTGGAGAATACTCCTATGTGGGTAGGAAAACAATCCAAAGTTACAGAGTTCAGTAGTTACAATGAAGTTCCACACTCATGTGGACAGGTAAAAATTCCGTTCAAGGGATTGCTTAAAAGCCTGGCAGCAACCTAGCAGGCAAGGACTTTTTAATAATAATCCAAAATTATGAACTTTGTCATTCATTTAGTCTTTCACAGGGAGGAAACAAACTATAAAGTACAGTGAAACTTGCTTTACTTGTATATTTTTTCAAGAAATTTGTTTTATCTCCCAGGGTGGTTAATAACTCAAAATAGGAAGCGAAACCTAAGACGTAAGCAAAATATGAAACTCAAATGACTCTCATTTTGCAGCAACTCAATAAATTTTGTTATTATAGGATTAGTTCAAGGTACTTGTCCATTTCAGAATGTGTTCCTGACACAAACACATAAAAGTCTATGACAGTGCCACATGCATTGAGGATGAAGCAGCTGTAAGAATATCACATGAGGAATCTCAGAAATTTCCAAAATTTCTAACCTATGGCACAGCTGGCTTAGATTGAAGGGGGAATTGGAATTCAGTCTCTGCTGTACAGAAGGTGATGGCAGATTTCCCATCAGCTTCAAGGTATGTCATGAGTTTGAATTTAAACTTCTGTCACATTTTGTCCTTAAAAAGGGATGGGGTAAGCAACACACAGGGAGGGCCCCTCATGAAAGTTGCAATGCTCAGAAGATGAGAGTTGTAGAGGCTGCATTTTGACAATGGCTAAACCCTACTTTTTTTTTTTTTTCAACTCCCCACCAGGGCTTGAAGCAGAAGCTGAAAGAAAAGCTGCTTTAATCACAACCTCTAGCCATTGTGAGGTAAGTTTAAGATATCTTTTACCTGCTATTACCCAGGACTGATAGACAGGATGCATGAGCAGGCGTCTGATTCGGGCCTTGGAAGGGTGAGAGTGGCTGGAGATAGGTAACTGAAACCTCATGTCCCAGCAGGCCATGGTACCATTGCTTGTTCCTGGAGAGAAAAAGCTCCCCTTAGTCAGAGGGATAAATATATGAGCTTTTGTCCTTATCTTCGTGCTCTGTTCCTAGGGAGATGACCTTCAGCCTCAAGTACTTAGCTGGCAGAATGCTTCCCAAAAATAGATAAGAAGATACTTCTCTCTTCTTGTTTGAGAAAAGCATATGCTAGTAAAATCAGATCAAGCAAAAGCTTGAGCTGTATTTACTGTAAGAGAAAACCATAAGGAAGGGGGGGCAGGGAAAAGAGAGAACCTAACAAGAAATACAGACTTACCAATACACAGCCAGCACTGGTGTATGTCCACAGCAAATGAAGTTATGAGGCCTAATTTCAAATCGTGTTTCAGTGTCCAAGCATTGCTGCTGGATCGCAAATCCCATCCAACCAGAGATCCATTAACTGTTCCATAAGCCAGTACTGACTGGGCTCCTGAATTGAAGTGATGCATATCTACCACACAGCCATCATCCTTCAGATCTAATGACCTGGGTTAAAAGAATATACTAATTTAGACACAGGTATGACTCCCTCCAAGTTTAAGACTCCTTCCCACAGCTTATGCTGAGCAGCTTTTTCCTCTTTGTGTCACTTCTCAAGACATTTGCCAGAAACAGCTTTCTGATTTTAGCACAATGGATGCTTATGCTCTCTCAAACCTCTCTGCTGATAGGTCCTGCAAGGCTGTCAGCAGCCGTTTGCAAACATAAACACAGCTCTGTGCCCTGGGTCAGGGCAATCCCAAGCACAAATGCAGGTTGGGTTGAGAATACACTAAGAGCAGCCCTGAGCAGAAACACTTGGGTGTGTTGGCTGATGAGAAGCTCAGCATGATCCAGCAATGTGTGCTGACAGCCAAAAAAGCCACCCACAACAGAAGAAACCAAAGTGTGGGCTTTGGGATGTGATTCTCCCTCTCTGCTCCGCACTTGTGGGACCCCACCAGCAGTACTGTGAGTACTTTCTGAGGCCTGAACATATCTCTCACCCAAACTGGAAGATTAAGCTGTAGCTTCAGTGACAAATATTCAAACACTGCTAGTATGGAGGTAAGAAAGAGCTAAACCAAACCCAAAGACTCCCCTAAATAGTATCCCATTACCCATATCTCTACCACCTTATTGAGTGAGCCTGGGAGGAAAAATTGCAGGCCTGAGGCCACATCACACACATCTGTAAACATTTGTCTAATAACCTCCCAAAGAACCTCCAAAATCACTTTGTAAGTATTAAGATTGTAACAAAGGAACTAACCAATCCCAGTAAATAAACAATTGAGAACTGTTTAGAATGGCTGTTTCAAGCTCATAATGTGTTCAGTGACACAGGAAGTACAAATATCTTATAGCTAAGAATGGTCAGGTCTGCACAGTTGCCTTTCAACCCTTCTTTATGAAGCAGGATAAGAACGTGGATTACAGCCTTCCAGTACAGTCTGGGCTCAGCCAGCAGGAAGCCTAGAGCAAATTTAAGTATCTATCTGAGGAATACACTAACAGCTTGAGCCCTGTGTGTGGTGAGATTTAAATGTTTAAGTACATACCTGCTTTGTATTGGATGAATTTTAGGAGATTTAGGGAGCTTTGAGGCTTCAATACCAAGAAGCTGGATAGCACCATTATCTGAAGCTATAGCTAAGTAATGTGAGCCTTGGCAAAATGTGAGTGTCTTTACATGTCCTCCAATCCGAGAGTATGTCAAAATTGATCTAAACAGTACAGAGAGAAATAGGGGGAGAGAAAAAAAGAGGTTATTTTTGGTGGCATTTAAAAAAATTACTTCTCTTAAACACCTACTAAAAACCAATGGCTCTTGAGAGAGCTCTGAAAATAATGCTTTCTAGCTGTTTCAAAATGAGAAAGCAAAAAAAAAAAAAAAAGCCAGTGTTGGCTTTAAACAACAACACCAGAATGCATTTATATATGTACAAAAATGAAATCAAAAAGCCTGTAATTATTGTAGCTACAAAGCAATCCCTTTGCATTTTTAGCTTTTATTAACTAATTGAAACAGCAATCTCATATTAGAGATGCAAGGCAAAAGGAACACCAATATATCTCCTTATTGATATTTCCAGCACACCCACAAGTGATTTGTATTTTGTTCCCTGCTCTACGTTTCTTTTCCCCTCTAAAATCGCAGCCCCAAATACCACAGGTTTTTAAGCTACCTGGTTGTAGTGGTTTTCCCTTCCATTTTTTGGCTGTTCCAGACCTTCACTGTGCCATCATTTGAGCAAGTGGCAAAAATGGAGTGCTCGTCAGAGACCCGAATGCGATTCACCGCAGACTTGTGTTCATGAAGGTGAGCTACCAACAACCCTTTGGGACGCCATCCTACAGGGAAAGCAAAACCACAACCTAATTAGGAATATGCAAGTCCCCCTAGATCCATCCACTAACAGCTATATCAGGATACAGTCATTAAACTGCAAAGCACAGATGGCACTGAAAACAGTGTTAAGGCATTTTAAATATTAAAGGCAAAAGCCTACTTGCTCAATTCTGAATTAGACACTAGGTCATAGACGTGCTGCACAGTAAACACATTTCCTCAACTAAGAATTCCCTCTTTTCCTCAACCTTTTTTCCATGACAGGATGATACCTTGACTCAAATTATACATATACATACAGATATATAATTTCTTTATCTAATAACCTCAGTGGCCTGTGATGTACCTGGAGGCGGGGGCTTGCTCTCCCACTCAGCATTCTCCATCATCTGTTTGGCGAGTCTCTCTGCATTACACTGTTCTCTCTTCTGCTGGATAAGCTGCTGCAGCTCAGTTTTGCAGGTGGTGATGCGCAGCTGGTGTGCAGATGGGGACATTGTGCTGCTCAGGGCCTGCAGGGCTGGTTTCCTGGGCTGGACAACTGCTCCATCAGATGCCTGTAAGAAATCAGCCCTTAAAAATATATGCCTTACATTCTACACACAGATAAATCCTCCTCATAAGATTTCTGGGTCACACACAGTGAATAAAAATGGAAAAAATCTTTTTATTGAATCAATTAGGAATGAATTAGCATTAAAAAAATTAATGCTTGCATGAAGGCAATTAAAAATAGTGAAAATTATTATTTATATAAAAGATTACCATTCTCTTATTCTACCCTGTTTGCCTGCTCTGTTCTGTATTCTATCTAAAGAAATTGTAATGTGCTGTGCACACCTATTAATGCCATTATTACAGAGGCAGTTATTCCTCTCAAGACTGACAGAATTAAAGGTTAGCTCTCAAATTCATTTATATTGGGCTTTAAAAACCAAAGTGTGAAGTGTTTCCCTTATAGTTCAGGGTAGACACATTCATTTAAAGCTAGCAGAAGTTAATCTCCAACTAGAAGCCAAACAAAAAAGTGTTCAGAGTCAAGAGATGCCTCCATGGCCTGCAGAGCTCCCAGCCTATCCTTCTCCAGCCAGTAATAAGTATTACAGGTACAGGATGTCTAAATGCTACTGTGATTTCCAAGTTAAAACCATGATATCGCCTCCTCACATCATGTATCAGGGCATGCAATTTGAGGAAAAGTGTTTCCTGCTCAGAAAAGTTTGCATAATAATTGTCTAATCCACAAAGGCCCATCTCTTTGTGCAAAGCACCTGATTGTTAGTGAAGCTCT
This sequence comes from Phylloscopus trochilus trochilus, assembly GCA_016584745.2. Lineage (NCBI taxonomy): Eukaryota > Metazoa > Chordata > Aves > Passeriformes > Phylloscopidae > Phylloscopus > Phylloscopus trochilus. The sequence continues at coordinate 42,952,348 of WQNJ02000546.1, forward strand.
TCTGTTTAAGGGACTAAACCTACTTCAGTTCTCCCTCAGTTCCTACTTTAAAAATAAGAACTTGAAAGTCGGCAACTCTGCTGAAGAAGACACCAGCCAATAGCATGGCCAGTGTAAAAAAAACTCCAAACAAAACAAGAACACCACATCCCTATAGTCCCACTTGACTTTAAAACAATAAAATCATTTCAGTTTAAGATGAGAACATAGTATTTTTCAAGTGTACCTGTGGAGAGGATGACAAAGTGGCACAGATGCCAGCTGAGGACTCTGAACGAAGTGGTTTCCCAGTTTGGATGGCTTCAGGATCAGTAGTTTGCCCATGTCCTTTGGATATTGGCTGGGAGATGTTTGTTGGTTCCAGGGACCCAAACATGCTTTTCCACTCTTCATTTACATTTGAATCTTGCTTTACATGCTTTCTAGCTATATGTAGTTTGGAGGGAGGGAGGGAAGGAGGAGGCGGGAGGAGAAGAAAAAAAAAACACACCCCCCCAACATTACCATGACAACATTGACTCAGGATTGTCATTACTTTGAGACTACATGGAAGTCTAATGTTTACATGCCAGATTGCTATTTATGTACAGAGAAAACCCTGCTGCTGTGTTGTAGAGATCAGCTGACAGGCATTTACGAGGGAAACCAAGTCAAGTACCTGTGAACGTGTGTTCACATCTTCTAGATCCTATAGCTGACTCATGTAATGAATCACTTCACTAGATGGAAAGCTTACATCTAGAAGGCTGCAGGATTAGACTCCACCATAGGATAATTTTTTCTTACAGAATCATGGAAGGGTTTGGGTCATTTAATCCAACCACCCTGCAATGAGCAGGGACATCAAGAATAAATTTTTACAGCACAGTACGTAAATGATTGTTAGTGTCAAATACAATCAGTTTTCCATCATAACTGCAACATCAGTAGATTCAAGTACGTTATCTCTTTAAACAGGAAATTTATGTATTTTCAGCATTCCTTTAGAGTCACTTAGAACTGTGAAATATAGACAGAAAAAGAAAAAAATGGGACAAATTAAATTTGGATGAAGTCAGTGAAGAAAAGTTAAAGGCATAAAGACTTGAAGGGTAACAGCTTTGGGTGAAACAAAGTCAGCACTTTAAATTGCTGTTCTAGTATGGACTTCATCTACACCAAGTTTTAAATCATGTTGACTCATGATTAAAGGATGCAAAAAAAAAAAAAGGAAAAATCCTACACTTCTGTACTTTCCTTTACAATTATATGCAAAACACCATAATTCTGGAAATATGATGTTAATAGCTACAGGCTTTACAGATCTTTCTGTATTTTTATATGTAAAACCACAGAACCTAGCAGTGATGTAATAGAGAAGGGAATTACAAGTTTGAGAGACTAAAGAGGAAGCTCAAACTGTCTAGTAAAGAAGAATTTTGAGGATACAGAGAACCGGAATAGTTAGCAGCAAGTGGATTTCACGTCTGAATAGGGAAATGTAAGAGGTTTTTTGGGCTGAAAGAAGAGCAGGTAAAAATAAAGTAAAATGGATGAGAAGTAAGTGGATGAGAAGCTGAAGAACCCTAGGGCCAAAAAGCATGTACTTGGGTGAGCAACAATTGGAAATTCCTCAATGCCAGCCTGAGGAGTTTTCAGTTTTCTTCAGGCTACCTCAAGAAAATACCCAGGATTTTCACAGTTAAAGAGCTTAGCACTTGTTGAGAGGAAACAGCAAATATGTAGCCTCCAACATTTACACTGTTGCCTTGAATCACTGGAGTCCTGTTTGTCACAACCAGCTGAACAACTGCACATGCAGTCAAAATAATTTAAAATATTCTCAGGGGAAAAATAATCCCAAGTTTTCAATGATCAGAAAACATTTCACCATCTCACATTTCAAACAGAAGCAGTAATTTTCCTATTGCAAACTCAGTGAGGTGATAGTCATGTGGGCTGATTTACTGAGAACATTCTGAAAGGAAGGCTATACTTCAACTATATAGATCACAAAATATACTAACCACGTTTGTCATCAGAATCCTGCTTTGTTTTAACAAGATCCACTTGTCTCCCAGTTATTCCCAGAGCTGACAAGTCAATCACCCCTTTGTGACTGCTGTCATGCAGGTGGCTCTGATCCACAATATTGGCTTTAGCTTTATTAGATTTTAACATAAAGTCCTTCAGTGCTAACAGTTTGTCTTCTTCCTCTTCAGTCATCCCCTACAGAATAAAAGAAAAGGTAATATTACTCTCTTTTAACAGTAACATGCATCAAGGCATGAAGATTTAAGAAGCAGTAAAATTAATGACTGGCTCAGAAGTGCAGAGAGCACATCCCCAGAATTCAAAACATTGGTCCATTGCTCATACAAAACATAAGGTAAGCTACTGCAGTGTTAGAGTATCTTTCCTCCTAAGGAATGAGGCAAGTTAAAGTGAAAGGGCAGAAGAGAATTTAATGCTGGATCACTATCTGGTGCAATCTGCTTTGCTGCCACCTAGACCATGCTTACAGCCCCCAAGCCATAGGGTGGAAAAACCCCATATAGTTACAGTTCTTTCTCTTCCCAGTTCTCACTACTTTGGGTGGGTGATTCTTTATGTTCCCCTCTTCATACACAAGCCTCAAGACTTTCCAGCTCCATTTGCTTTTGGCACACGTCTAGCATTTTGACAAATACATACTCCTTTATCCAGCACAATGCACTTAATCCAGCAATGCTCTGTAATGCTGCCACATCACAGATGCATCAGAAGTTTGAGACTTACAGCCATTTTTTAAAGACTTAGGTGGTATTTGTATGTCTCTGTATCTGGCAGATCTTTTAAAGATCTTTAAGTTCTGAACAACTTGTCCCACAAGCATATACTGAAATCAGTGAAGTTAATGGCTTGGAGGATCAGAACCTCAGACTGGGAGTCCCTCACAGCAGAAACAGCAAGGTCAGGGTTTGTGCAGGTGTACAGAGCCCAGGAGTCTCAAGCCTGAGTTTTAAAGTACAAATAAAACCCAATTACTTGTGAAAGAAGCTTCTTCAACAGCTGTGCAATGGCAGGGTCCTCTGGGGGTGGGCACTCAGAGAGAATTCCAGTTCTCTTCTTTTGACGCAAGTGAAGGTGTCGGAAGAGGCTTGTGATATCCTTTGATCTTAAGACATAATCAAATATGGAACGGCTGACAGGCTCCTTAAGTACACTTAACAGGACTATTTCTTTGTCTACCTGCAATTCAGAACAACAGATCAGTCAACATGATGATATCCATGTAACTTGTACAAATGATCTAGGTTCAACTTGAAAATATGATTTGTGTTGGTCATGCCAGACCATCCCCATTCTCTTTCCCTCTTTCCTATAAAGTGCATCTCACAGCTTGCCGACTACATGAAAAATAACTTCAAAATTAGTCCAAAAGACTTAATATTGCAATCCAACTTAATGTTACCCACTACTTGCTTGCTAAATATATTGTTGCATACCAAAGAAAAGATTTATATACAAAGATGAAGAAGAAAAGATTTATATACTAATAAGGCATAGGAAGTGAACAAGACTAATTTATCAATCAATGCCTAAAACACAACACAAAGAACATGTAAACAAGGAAAAATGTTGTTCTAGTGAAGTTCCCATCTGCAAGGTTTACAACAAAATGTTAAACACAATGCATTTCTCAGTGTACGTACTGCAATTATTTCTTATCTATTAAAACACCTGTGAGGTGCAGTCTACAGGTGTTGATGTTGTATGCAAAGATGCCTGTATGATCATACTACCAGCATCATGCAGGTCATTCCTGGACATGCACTGATAGTAAATGACTTCATTCATTCATGCTGAGCATTGTGCCCCAACCCTTGCTTGGCAAAGTACTGAAACACGGGAGTGGTGCTGGTGAAATCACAGGCACGGTAATCACTACTTAACAGACTGGTCTTGTAGATGAAAGCACAGAACATAAATCCACTTGTTTCACAGCCAACTTTTCATGCCTTTTAGACTCCTATAAACTAGCACAACATTGCAAGAGTTTGACTATAAACAAGGCAGAGAAGGCTTGAAAGAAAAGCATACCTGTCGATTTTAGGCTTTGTAAAAATGTTTTGCATTTTGCAACAAATTTGAGACAACAGTCTTTAAAACATGGAAAACAATGGCCATTCTGTAAATCTGCCAGTAGAGATTAAAAATCTAGAATTGCCTGTAATCTTAATTGAAAAAAAAGTACATACAGTCCTTATAGCCAGAACCATGGCCAAGACAAACTTAAGAACCATGACTAGTCCAGACATATTCCCATTAATATTATTTGAAGTATTACCTGTATTATTGGTTGTGTGATAAAAGGATGGAGGTATGGCATTAGCTTGCAGTAGACATCAGCAATATTCAAATACTGTGCCACCACAGTGATAAATCCAACTGCACCATAACATATCCAAAGATTAGGGTGACACAGGAACGGTGCTGAAAGAAAAATAGGCTGTTAAAATATATCATTCATATAGATGTGATGTAATTTCCTTCTAATAGTATTACTCCCAAACTGAGCCTTCTTTCCTCCAGAGCACCAAGGTTAAAACATTCATACGGAGGAAATTATTTCATGGATTTCACTGTACTCCTGCCGCTCAACTTCCTTGCTCTTGCCAAAATGTGTATTTTCCTTATTTGTTCCTTTCAATCCCTAATTGTCAACTACAGATTTGCAATGGAGACTAATCCAAAAATAAATCTCAACCACATTCTAACAAAAACAGTGAATCCTAAACCTGGTGAATTATTTTTTTCTTTTTAAGTAAATACTTTATTCCTTCCTGCTTTCCCTCTCTTCCTTGAAGAGTCACTAGTTATATTCTAAGATTACGAGACTCAGAAGTCCCCCTGATTATGTGGGCTTTAAGAAGTTGTTGTCAAGGCACTGTATCTAGTCATGAGACATAATCACAGATCATCTGCCCCAAATTCTGAGTGCATTTGAAAAACTGTAACATTAAGAAGAAGCAGACTACATTTCAAAAGATCATTTGTTTGGGGTTTTTTTTTCATAAATAGCTGTTAAATCTTGGGCACATCTAAATTAAATTGATAAGCCTGATCTGGAAGGAGAGACCAACTCTGTAACCAAGGGTGTATTGAGTTAATGGGTTTTTACGGTGTTAGAATAAGAAAGGATCATGATTGAATTCTCTCATCTTCAAAGGCTAATGTGTAAGTGTTTGCAAGTTAGGTGCCTGATGGACTAGAAAAAGCAACAAGGACTTTTTCCTTACAGCAGGTTGCCATGTAGACTGAGGAAAGATCTTAAGGCAGAAAGTTTTTGGAATGAGTATTTTTTTCTTGCTGCTACCCTATATAAAATCCAAGAAGATGCTTCCAGATTATTCCACCAAAACTACTATTTTAGAGTCCTGAGTACTAAAATGGTTCAACTAGCAGGAGGTCCTTACCACAATTCTGTTTAGATTCTAAAACAGAACTACAGGTTTTTATTCTGGACAGCTAAGCTGACAGTGGACCTTTATGTAGTACTGAGATTTCTTTTCTTTACTAAGAAGACAGGGTACTCTCCAGTATTCCAACTTACCGATATCACAAGCAAACTCATAAATATGGGGCTTTTGCAAGAGCCCCAGCTGGCACATACAAGTAAGAGCATTGAGGGCTTTATAAATGACAAATTCTTCAGCATCACTGAGACCTTGCTGAAGCAGAGGTTTGAGTATTGATGAGCTTTGCCAGCCAACATAAGCAGCAACACCTGAAACATAAAAATAACACATAAAAATCCAAAACAAAATGATAAACACCAGAAAACTCTATGTCTTCCTATCAGAATCGAGCGTAAACATAAAATAACTTTATCACTTCTAATCTAATAAGGTAATAATCAATATACTTAATGCTGGACTTTGCAACCCTTTGCTGAAAGGGAGGAAAAGCAGAGAGAAATAGCACAGGTAAGAGAAATCCCCTCAGTCCAATAGCACAGATAAGAGAAATCCCACTGCTACAGACAGGCATCTGCTCACAGCCACAGGCAGCAGTGACTGCACTTCCTTAAATACCAGTTAGAGAGCTCAGATTTAAAGCTCCGTTTTAAAGACGTGCAAATGCTTGAAGTAAAAGAAAAACATAACTTTAGAACTTAATCTGAATTCTTCTGCAGATGTTTTGAATGGATACTGAGAGGTTACATGTCTTCACTTTTAATTGCCTCACATATCTCTCTATGTCTTTTGCAAGAAGTCAGGACACTCTGACCTGTGCTTTGGCTGTTCCATTGCTCCTTCAAAACAATTTCTGATAAGTTATCAATATCACCTCCTGGCAGTTTCCCAGCACAACATTTTGTGGCTTCCAGTCACAATGGAATCTGTAGCTACCATAATGGCTCCACTGAAAGTTTGATCATGATTGCTTTTCTTGCCACGCACCTGAAGCACCATTTTTGCTCTCAGGAACTGCAGTTGGGAAGGTTTTCTTGACCCATAAATCCTGAGCACCGGCTCTCAGCAATGGTCATGCGGATTTCCAACATACATGGAGCATTAGATATACTTAACAGCTGATGTCATATTGGTAAGAGTTTTTAAATTGTTATGAAGTATTCTGAAGTGACAGGAGTCTTTAGGTGAAGTTTTAAGGCATTAAAAAAACTTTTCCAGTTATAACTTTAGCATATACCAGTGCCTAGTTTTCATCATATCAACAGATCTACTGAAGAGAATGGGACCATGTGCACATGTGAAGTGATGCATCTACTATAGAACTTGCAGAAATCCTAGTAATCACTTGCCATAATCTAGCTTTTAAGTTAGTGGCTGTAGCAGAGACTCAAACAACAACAAAAAAATATATTGAATTCCAATTTTTTAATCTTAACCTACCCTAGACTTAAATGCCTCAGCCTCACTTGTATTAAATATTTGCACAAAAAGAAATGTATCCACATTGTTTCATCTTCATTCCCTAAAGAAACATTTCCACCCAATAATTCAGAAGACTGTTCTCTTATAAATTGTAGAAATCTTTATAAGAAAGGACTACTTTTTTTTTATATCCTAGAAACTGTTAATTTATTTACATTATTTTCTTTCCACTCTGTTTGGCCAAAACCAAACACTTACCAACAATGCTGTCAAAGAAAGCCCCCCGAAGATGCCAGTCATTCTTGTCATTTAAGAAAGTGATCATATGAGACAGAAGAACATCATTGGCTTTTTGACGTCCAAAAAAGACACACAGACGTGTTATTCCATTTTCCATCAGTGTTTGTTTCACAATATTCTCTGGGTCACTTAGCAAAGTCACAACTTTCTGCTGGACCATTTCATGCAAGGCTTGCAACTCTGCAAGGGACAACAGGATTGAACATTTTGGCTGAGGAGAAACAGCCTGTGCATGTGTACCACCTGCTGCTAAAGGAGTTACAGTGACAGGACATCCTGACCAGTGCCCCACTTGGTAAAACTGACAATGCAACAGAACCTCAACAGTTCCAACAAGAGCATACCAAAGACTTCAGGCTAAGCATGAGGTGGTAACAAAACCAAAGAGTAGAGAAATGGGAGACATTTTTACCCAGATCAATTTATTCTAAACTTATTGGAACGTCTACTAAGATGATTCCACTCATTTTATAGATATAGGTGATACGCAGATGTGAAGAAGCACCAGTATGAGTCAGCAGCAACATTATCACAGGAATCAAAATGCTTTGAGGCAACTTTGGTTTGATATGTTTATTTGACTATGACTTTCAAAATTTGTGAACTGACGACAGATCAAGAGCATGTTTTTAGTTAGGTAGATAGATTCACTTCATTAAGCATACAGAGAGGAATATAAGAACACTTGAAAAAGTGAGTGCTTCCAGTTTCATTAAATTTCTGCAGTTCACCTAACAATACTGATGAAAAATTTGAAGATGACCTTGCCTATGGCTTCTGCTTCACGACACAATTAAAAAACCATTCTATTAAATGGAAATAACAGATTGCTAATGCACTGCATACTATTGAAAATGACAAGGCAGGATCTCAAACAAGCAACACAAAAATTTCAGCTACTGCTCCACCAGTTTTGAGGGGTCATTATCACTTGCCTGCAGTCAAAAATCCAGCTAATTTGCTTTCAATCATGACCCTGTCTATCAGTCACATGAAAAACCTGCCTCCTGGGATCAAATGTCTCATGTTTGGTTTCTAAAAGGGTGAAAAGAACAGAACTACTCAAGCTTCTTTCTTCCTTGTGTTATTTCCTTCATCTCCAAGCTATCCCAAGGGATAGGAGACAGCATTTCTTAGAAATACAGCCCATACGACGGAGCTTCCTCTCTCACTCCTCAGCAATTCTGGGTACCCCATGCCTTACGTGAAGGATTTTGAAGAGGATCTTTTATATTTGGTTTTATTGCTGTTTTATTTTAAAGCATCATCCTGCAACTAGTTAAGAGATAATTGCCTTTTCCCAAAAATGGAATATATGCAGGATGTTTACCAACTCTGATTAGTTACAGATTGATCTACTTAGCCCAGAAGAGAAATGACTGTTTTTAACCACAAATCCTTCCCAGATAGGAAGACTTACCCAGCATTATTCTGGGAATTTATGCAACACTAAAAGCAAATGACACACAGGTCATTATTAGCATGTGTCTTTCCGAAGGGAAAGGAAAAGAAAAATCCATCCTTAGGATTTTAACTCATTCTCTGCACTAGGTATAATACAATGTTACAGTAATGCTACTGCCAAATGGCATCCACACATTTAGTTTTGCCAGACAAGAATTGGGAGGCACAGGGACAGAAAAGGAAGAATGACTGAAAAATACAGTACAATGGCTATGCTAGAATTTGACAAGTTTTTCAAAGCTAACACTCCTTCCCACTCCAACAGAAGCAGTATTTGGAACACAGGTGTGTTTTTGCAGCTGACTTGTTTATGAGACAAGCTGGAAGTGAAGCTGGATATGCAACCAGGCAGCCAGCATCACAGCCAAATACCTTGAGGACCTCTGGAGAAGAAAAATATGCTAATTCATATACTTTTTTGTCTCTCACAACATTCAGAGCAGAGGAGTCTGTCTCTGCATGAAGCTGTAACACTCAGACTTCGATACTGGTCAAGCAAAACATGCTTCCCATTTCATGGGAAGGCTAAGATTCGAAAAATGAGACAGATCAGCGCTACCTAGAAGGTTTGGTCCATGATTTGCTATTATAAGCAGGCAAAAAGTGACCTTACCTGTGTCATAGTTATCACTAGGGTGAGATGTTTCATCCATTTCTTCACCATTTGGTTCATTTTCCATATTCAGATTTTTCAGCTGTACTAACTCCAGAAATCTCAGAGCTGTTTCTGCCAATAATGCTATGTTCTCTGTAAAGGAAAACATTTTGGTTAAGAATTGTTCTACTTTGCCAATTTACATCTGATGATCCCCCTGAAGAGAGATTACAGCCACCAACAACACCAGTCACAATGGGCAAATAGGACTGAAATTACACCGGATGCTCTGGTCAACCCACTTCCATTGACTCCCAGCAAAGCTACCAAGTGCATCAAATCACACAGTATTTTTGTCAGGTAAACAAGTGGAAAAATCCTAATGATACAGGTGTAACAAAGGCTAATTTAATTCTTCTAGAACTAGCCCTAAATGAGCTTAATCTCAGTTTAGCAATTAAATAACTTGACAGAACGTAAAGGCCAAATAGCATGAATTAGCTAACATTGCCACATAGGAGATTGCAACAAAATAACACCAACCCCCCCTTACCAGGACATGTATCCTAGGGAATAATAACTTGTTACCCTGGAATCCACTTTTAGAACATTTGTCAGGGTATCTATCCAGACGATTTGGCACAGTTCTGCACCATTTGGAAGCTGCTGAAGCAACTCAGGCTGCATTATATGGGTCAGGCCACTGCTGGCACAGGAACAATAACATCAAGGCAGAAGTCCCACTTAAGCAGCTGTTCTGAGTGTCATCCAAAACAACAGCAACATGCCAATGGAGCCTGACCGCAGCCCAGACCAAGCCTCTTAAGTCACCAGTCTGACCTCTTCCAAAAGTGTACTATAGTAACAGAAGTTAACTCAGTTAGACTACCTTTAAATACATTGATGTATTTGAAATTTAAATTGATCACGGTGACTACAAGCAACTGGTTCTATTCATAAGGTATACAAAGTCCTCAATAAGTAGTTTTATCAATTTACTTAGTAAACAGAAGAAAAATATAACCTGAGACATTTTCAACTGAAAACTTCATTTATAACTAAAAAAACCCAAAACGCAAAACTAAAACAACACACCTGAAAATGTGCTAGTCATAGCAAGTAAGGGTATGTAGTAAATAGCAAATATGGGCATGACTACAAAGCTTCCTCCTGAACTGTGCAGAACTCACACGTCTGAATAACTTCTAAAGAAAACATCTGTTACACTATAAGCCAGTCTATTACAGAGCAAATAATCTAATTTCAGCCCCTGCATATCAAATTTCATTTTGTTGGAAAACAGCTCTGCAGCCCAGCAACACACTGATGCTTTAAGTCAGTTTTGTATTTATTCAGTTCCATTAGGCCATTTTAGGGAAACAATCACAGCTAATGAAATGTGAGTACAGGTGTCATTACCTGCAGTCACTTCAGAGACTTCTGGCAAATTTTACTGACAGAAACAGTTAAGAGACTACAGAAACGCTCAAGATTTGGACTTTTGGATGTCCTCTTACCAGCATATGCAAGTCTGACGATGGTGGCTTCATCCTGGGCCAAGTGTGCAATGCCTGGCAGGATGTATTCTGGGTAAATATTAATATCATTGCGTGGCACCTCTTTGACAAGAGCAAGAACTTTAGTTAGTGTCCTCACAGATTCTGCCCTCACCCTGGGCACAGAGTCATTGCTGAAATGTAACAAATAAGGAGTAATACGATCCAGAAGAATCTCTACACTTAATCTTGGTGCTAAATGAAGAATCAGCTCCAAAGCAGCAAGTTTGGAATCACAGTACTTGAGAGTCTGTAAACAGGAAGTTATCACAGACACTAGAATAACCAGCCCATTCTCTTTTGTCTCTCCCTCGGCCTTCTCGGAGCGATCGTGCCCACAGAGATTGTGAAGGATGTTGTCCAGATCTTTACGTATGACCAGTATACGCTCGTCTGCTGACACAAACGTCTCCTTGGCAAACTGGGCCATGTAAGGCTGAAGGAAAGTGTAAAATATTTCAGGAAATGCATTGTTACGTTGCTGTTTCAAATAATCTTCAGCTGCTAAACGTTTTTCTGGCTCTCGATGGATCATCTGAGTGACCTTGAGAAAGGCAGAAGTAGGAGGGGGTGGGAGAGAAAGATCAAGGATTTAGACATTTGTAATACAAAAACATCAAAATCCAAACCCAAACAACAAGCAATCTGTCAGCGAAGTAGGTGAAATAAACTGCAAACAGAACACAGATGGTCCTAATTCTGCAGTCCATCCTTACCAGTTCTCTGATACTGTGGTCTTCAATTTTGTTTAGGACTTGATCAGGGGAAAAGAGCCCATTTCTGTAAGCCAAAAGCTGAGATAAATCAAACAAGGGTACACCTTCTGTGAAGAGCTCTGCTATTACACAACCTGGGAGAGAAAGAAAAAAAGAAGTCAAAGATGTCAGAGGATTATAAACAGACACTTGAACTTTTTTTTCTGTATGCAGACAAGAACAAACCCTAAACAAGTCTTTGCTCAATTAAAAATAAGGCAAATGAGTTGCCAAATTAATTTGCAGAAAGGAGATAACATCTCAAGCTCCAAGACCTGGCTTTTATACTCGATCCCTGAAATATATTCCAAGTAATTTATTTCAAGCATGTCAACAGCAGAGGAGTTTGCAATTAGAAAACATGACGCAGTGACTTCAGCCACCTGCCAGCTGAAAAATCCATCACTAGAAAAGAAACCCACATCACTGTCATGTGGAAGAAGAGTGTGGTAAGTCAGCACGGATTGGGTAGCAGGTCAAAATTAAGCAGTCCTCTTACAGAAGGTAAAAAAAAACTTCTGCTCCCACATCTAATGCTGGGAGACAGCATAAATTCACTCACACATGACTGGCAAAACCAGACCCCCAGTGTCGTGTACATGATACAAGTCTTTCTGCAAAGAACCTGCTCCTGCAGTTCGCTCCCAATAGTCTGCTTTACCAGTGGAGTGTCCTGGAAGTTTGGCCATAAGTGCAACTTGTAAAATTAAGTAACCATTTCCTCGAAATGCACATTTTAAATCCACTTTAAGGGGAGAAAAAACCCAAAAAAAAAGGGCTGAACTCCTGACTTTCAAGAGAAGGCCAAGACTCAAGGCAGTCTCCCGCAGTCAAACTCTAACAAGTATTTGTGAGTAGGACCATAACAGGACTTTATGCCCACTTTGTGCCTGTGGGGAAAATGAGAAGGGGTTTCTAGAGGCAGTATTGTCAAATAACCCTGAAAGCTGTGTCAGTCCCCCCAGAACTGGACCACTGACTGGCTTCTCCTCTCAGGCCCCATGAGAGGGCTCCGCCAATAGAAGATGACTGACTGTGCCTTGAAGAACCACCCCTTTCCTAGAGCATAGTTGAGCCATAACAGAATAGTTTGTGATTTCTCTTCTCAGATAATAGCTATACACTTCAATTATGTAGCCTACTATGTTGTCATTGTATTTTTCTGTGAATGAAAAAAGTTTGGGTCTTTATGCTTAAAATACACAAGTTTTTAACATGCTGTTCTCCAAACCTGCTGTAAAAAGGAAAAAAAGAATCAAAAAACCCCCGTTAAGCTCTTTTGCACTGCATTAGTCAGAAACAACACCTGAAAGCTCCAAGTACCTGCAGAAAAGATATCCATTGCACGTTTTAACTCTCCTCTTGTTCGCTGATTGCTATTTGCCAAATCTACCAAAGGAGTGGAAGGGTCCCGCATGTTTTCCAGCTCTGTGGCAAACATGCTGCCATCGACAAAGCGCTCGGGAGCGATGTAACATGTTCTCCTCCGGGATGTGTCAAAGAAATAATTAAAGTCAGCAGGATTGTCTTCAGGAAGGTAAGTTGGTTTAAAACTGGCAAAGTCAGTTAGAAGAACCCAGTTCCAGCTGGTTACCATGACGTTCTCTGTTTTAATATCACCATGGCGGACTCCAGATTTGTGCGCTTGGTCCACCGCAGTGAGGATCTGGAAAGCGATCCACCTTTTCTCAATGTTGTTCAGGAATGGCCTGGTACTAATTCGGTCATAAAGGTTGTCCCGTACGTACTGTCTGAAAAGCATGGCAGCCTTCTCGGACAGGGTGGCTTTCTGGAAGGGGAGACAGTTCTGTGCCGAGTGTAACCTTATCTTCAGCTCCTCCAGCTCCTGCTTGTAGCTTGTCAGGGGTAAGGTGGGATCCTGAATGGCAAACACCTTCACGACCACCAGCCCCTCCCGGTGCTTGGCTCGGGCCACCTTGAAGAAGCGGGTGCTGCCCAGGCTCTTGTCGTACTCGAAGTCGTGGATGTCCGAGAAGTAGCTGTCCACCGAGAGGATCTGCGACGGGGCGATTCCAGCCAGCTGGTTCCCCATGACGGCACCTCCTCCGGCCGAGGGCACCGCGCCGGGGCTGTCCCGCGTCTGCCTGCGGACAAACACAGCGCGGATCTCACGCAGCCCCGGGTCCGCCCCGCCGCCCGGGCCCGCGGGCCGCGCTCCCCGCCCCGAGCGGGCCCGGCCGCCGCCGCTGCCCAGGCCCGGCCGCCCGGGCCGGCCCCAGGGGCGCGGAGCCCCCCGCGGCACTCACCAGCCCAGGCGGAGCCGGGACCCCCGGCCCCGGAGGCAGTGAGAAGGACCGAGGCGGGACGCGGGGTGGCGGAACCGGCACCGCCGGGCGGGCGGGGAAGAGGCGGTGCCGTGAGCTCACATCCTGCGCCCGGCCCGCGGCACCCGGGCTGTCCCCGACCGAGAGTCCGCGGTGCTGCGTGCGCGGTGACACCAGTCCGGCGCTTCTGCGACCTGGCCTCCTGATGAACTTTTTTTTTTTTTTTTTTTTTTTTTTTTTTTTTTTTTTTTTTTTTTTTGGTTGGTTGGTTTTTTTTCCTTGCTCTGCAATGGAAAGAGGCTAGGGCGGCAGCGTATATGTGATGTGTTGAGGCCGGATTAAGTTTTTTTCGTCTTTTTGTTTAGCCGTGTTAAGGAAGAGCTGTGGGAGTGCAGTGTCCCGTGTGAGCCTGGTGCTGAGCCAGCTCAGGCAGTGCGGGTCTGCAGGAAGGCGCCTGCAGGAGGTGGGGGTGCTGGTGGGACGGGCCTCAGGAGCATCAGTCAGGACTTTCTCTCAGCACACAGAAGAGCTGCCGTGGTTCCTTCTCCTGGTGCTTAGCACTGGGTGTCTGTAGGCTTCTGCAGGTGGCTTCACTTCTAGGTCTCTCCTGAGAGTGCTTGGTATATCTGAAATATGAGGAAGAAGGGGTTTTGTGGCAAACAAAATTATTACCCTTCTCACAGTTTAATCTGAAAGTGCTTGAGAGCAAGGAGAAGCCTGGGGCAGAGTTTGTTCATTCTTCCCTTTGCTTTTTTACTTTGCCATGTTCTTTCTTTGCTACCTTTGATGCATTACTAAAGACGTGCTATTAGGGTCTCACAGACCACTGCCTGTATACGCAAAACTTTCCTCAATACAAGATTGCCACCAGCCATGTGTGAGGTCACTTAATCACACAATCTTCCAAGTGGTTTGGGTTGTCCTAGTGAGGGTTTCTTGCCAGTTGGATTCTCATGTCAGTAATGGACACCTGGAGAGTTAGCCTGTCCCAGGACAGAAATCTTATCCCAGGACTAGGGTTATGTTAGGATCAGAGTGAGGAGAGTGAGAAGTAGGGAACCTTCTGGCATTAGACTGGTGCCTAGGCACAGTTCCTTCTAGGTTATGCCATAACTGTCATGCCATATTTTTCCTTTTGGAACCCCATGATCTGGACATAACTTCCATTCACAAGACCTTTATCTGGCGGGCAGGTAGGGTAGGCATCAGGTGCCAGGGGAATTTGGAAGAGAAGGCATATAACTCAGTTTTCAAGCTTCTGCTTGGCAAGTTGGCTTCGTGCTGTAACGCTGTAACCAGCACTGTTAAGCTCTTGTCATGGTGGGTAGGGAAGGGAATGTGGAGTGGTGACTATTGTGCTTCCTTTTTGACTTTGAAACAGACAGTATGCTAATGGCACCCTGCTGTGATGCTTCCTAATCACCTAAAAGTTCATTCTCTCGTTTTAGGGGATAACATGGGTGGAGAAAGGTGTGTAAAGAGACGACTGAGTGGCTGCTAAAAGTCCGGCTAAATTGGATGCTGGTTGTCTTGTAACTTACTAAAAGGCTAATCAGAAAATCTCCATGGACTTGTCTGCAGAACAGTTACATAGCTGTTGCTCTCTCTAATGGAGAAAGTAAATGGATTTAAAGTGGAAATGTTTTCTCAGTTGCATCTGTCAGCTCCTGCAGCTTAGCTGTGCTCTCCAGCCTTTGATCATAGGAGGTAGGTTCCCTTTCCAAAGGAGAGCCTGGCTTTTTCATAGCCAGGGCTCTTTGTAGCTGCCGCAGGCAGACTTTTCTCGGAGCTGGGCCGTTAGCTGCTGTCTCTGAGCTAAGACATGTTTATTGCCCGTGCCCACGGTTGTGATGGGCTAGAGCCATGCTTCAAGCCAGTTTTTCAGCCACCTGTGTCAGAGTGACAGCCTCCACAGTACTGCCAGGTGTACAGCGCGTGTGGGCACAGGTGCTGAGAGAGATACAACACATTTTCATGCTCTTTATTTGACATTTAGCTAAACTGGCCACAACAAATGGAGGAGGTGCATTTATGGCTTCAGAGCAAAAATGGAAAAAGAGTGAGTTTTGTATATGCTCTCCTCTTTCAACTCTTCCTAGGTCATATACTGTTTAGGTGTTCCTCCAAAAACAAATAGGAAGGAAAACTTATCATTTCACTGTGGCGTCTTTGGTCAGCATCTATTCAGAAGTATACAAAAAGTAAAAATAGACACTTAGCTTTAGCTGTTGATCATGCTGAAGTTAACAGAAATTATATAAGCTGCTGAATACACTGTCATCTTTTTCCTTGTCTCCCGAATCTGTTTCCCTTCTAAAGCAAACATCCTTAGGATCTATGCAAATGCAATGCCTTTCATCATTTCTTGAAAATGTCAGAACTCTGCTGCTGCTGCAGAGCTGAGCTTAGAAACAGAAAAGCAAAGAGCATTGTCATATCAGAAGTCTCCTTTAAATCATGGATGAGGACTGGAAATTGCCTGGAAACTGCTTGAGCTCAGTGGTGTGTCCTATGGATCTCCAGCACTCTTGCCCCAGTTCAAATAATTTATCCCTATTTACTCATTCTAGGGCTTATGGAAATATTTATGTTGTGTGAAACCAAAACTGCTTTGAAAGAAGAAAGGAGATATAATGAATCTTGTATCTAAAGCATCTTGGAATAAGAACAAAGCTTCTGAAATGCTCAAATTTGTATGTTTCTTATGATTCTCTATGCCAGCATTTTGGGTAATTTTTTTGCTTTCAAAATGGTTCATTAATATGTCAGTTGATTTTCTAGGAATGGTGCTTTTTTAATTACTAATTTGCAAAGGGATTCAAGATCTGTGCATATCACCCCTGATTAGTATGTTTTACATTTTTAAACATTCTGCAGCACCATTCTGTGGTATCACATCTTGTGACTGTCTGTCCTGCTGATTTAGCAAGACTTCACTGCATGCAATATGGCAGTGATCCCAGGCACTTAAATGGGTGAGAGGAATGATTTATAGAATAATTTCTTTAAAAGTACCTAAGGTAGGAGAACTGCCTCAAGTCTAGTCTCCAGACTGATGTACTGACAGATTTGTTCCGTAGTCATGTGCTAATTGTTTTGGAATGAGAATCACTTGCTCCTGGATCCTTCTACCAAAGCAGCATGTACAAAATTAATTTCACAAAACTCAGCAAGAGACATATGGAAAAGGAAAATGGTATTTATTTTAAACAAAGTTGATTTCAGTCCCTAACACATTGTGATGTAGATGTCAGTCCCTTGAACTCCCACACCATGTACTCAGAAGCATCCAGTCATGTGTGATACTTTCATACACAATCTTCTATTAATATTTCATTCAGACCAAGTTCAGTATTCTGCCACACAGCAAGTTAAATTGCACTAGCACACATGCCCACCATTAGGTTATACTGGTGCAGTTTTCTTCTGTGTCTGCAACTACTTTTAACTTTGGGAATTAAAAATTGAATGATGGAAACTGTAGAGGTGAGTTCCATTGCATATCTTAAAAACTTAAGCCTTAAACACACCTGCAAGCTGTGGATAGTTCTTGTAACCACCCCCTTGCAGGGGGAGTGCAGCAGGAAGAATGCTTTGCTTTTTTTCTTTTACAGAACTGTGGAGATTCACTGAGGAAAATGTTGCTTCGTTTTGAGCTTCAAATGAAATTTGGGTAACTCTTTAACCTCAGGAATTAAACTGTGTAAAATTCCCCTCTCCTACATTTGATTCCTCTGCCTGAGGCTCAGAAATGGCTCTTCTGTATTAGCCACAAGTCAGCTAATGGTCATCTTTTATTGGACTAAGTCAGCTCCAGTGCCGAACACCTCATGCTTTTTATTGTCATAAATAAAAAATTTAGTTTAGTTAACCTAAGCTCCAATGCCAAACACCTTATATATTTAATTAAATTATTTTATTTTAGTTTTTAAAATATTCTACTTTAATTTGTGTGGGTTTTATTTGATAATTTAATTTAATTTAATTTTATAAAGTGACTATTTAGTCTTCCTTTGAAATCCAGGGTACAAATCCCAAATCTGTGCTCATAGGCAC
Source organism: Phylloscopus trochilus trochilus (assembly GCA_016584745.2). Taxonomy (NCBI): domain Eukaryota; kingdom Metazoa; phylum Chordata; class Aves; order Passeriformes; family Phylloscopidae; genus Phylloscopus; species Phylloscopus trochilus. The sequence goes on from WQNJ02000546.1 coordinate 42,970,219, forward strand.
AGATTTAACATGTTCTTCAGTAAAGATACCAGCCCTGTGCTAAATGAGCTGCTCTCTGCCAGATCCAGACTTGGTCTCAGCTGTGACCCCACAGAAATGCCAAGTGTTTCCAAGGAAGCAGGCCTCTGCTGGAAGCTGAGAGGTTTGTGTGTTTTAGCTGTTTGTTTTGTATGCTGATGAGAATTTGGGAGCGTCTCACGGAGTGGCCAGCACATTTTGGAAACATTTTAGATAGGCAGGTTTTGTGGAAAGCACTTGCCTTCCCAAAACAATTATAACTCACCATTTCCAGGGCTTTGGTTTCCCATGCCCCACTTGTTCCTGTCTCAGTAGGAAGTAATTTTACCAAGACATAGAGGAGACTGTTCAAAGCATCTGCTAACAAAAGGCTGAGAGTATCGTGTTGCAAATGCACGTCCTCATTTGCTGGAATTGTAGAGGCAAAAGAGAGCATAGAACTGGGGTTGAATATTAAATTTCCCAGCAAAAAACAGCCAGCAGGTGCTAGTTGCTGTGAAATCTGGATGAAATTAAAAGCAATTCCTCCCTTGCAAGGGAGATGATGATGTGAGAGTGAGCTCTTTGGGAACAGGTACATTTAGGAGAAAGCTTGCTGAGAAGAGTCAGGTGTTAAGCTTGCCTGGCACACAGGTGACAGGAGAATTGGAACGGCAACATCTGGGGAGGTGATGCAGGGCTGGGAATACCTGGCTGGTCAGTGGTGTTAGTTATGGGAATGTCAGGCAAGAGGACAGTGAAATAGTTATGGTCAGTCCCATAACTGAGTATTATTGCCCTCCAGGTCCACGTGTGAGAACAGTGATGCCGGGTTTGTCCACAGGAGAAAGGACTGAGAACAGAATCACTGCTCTTCATGATCTCCTCATGTGAACATACAGCATTAAAAACAGTTGCACCTTACTCTTTTAGTGACAACGTTCTGGCAGACACAGAAGCAGTAATGTTTATACTGCGACATCAAACAGTGCCCTTTCTTCTCCACTCTTACCCTTTCCATTGAAGCTGTAAAATATCAGGGAAATTCACTGCTAGGGTCTCTGTCTTGCTGCAGTCAGATTGTTTAGCTCCAAATCCTGGTCTGAATACAACTAATATTGTCAAAGATTTCTTCAAATTTGAGATTAAAATGATGGACTTGGGCCCATCTTTAGTGAAGGCTCTATTATGAGATGCCAGGGTTAGTTAGATCAGAACATAATTATGTACTTCAGTGCAATATTCGGTTGTTAGTCATTCTTCCCTAATGGTGAAATGCGTGACAGTTTCGGGTTTTGATTGGCACCTCCATTACCTGCTCTCAGTAAACAGATTATTGGCCTATTTTTTTTTTTTTTTTTAAATAGAAATTTGCCATCTTCACCTTGCACACAGCCTTGTTACCCAGCCTGCTCTAATATGTGCTGCAACTAATAAGTGAGCAGCTGCCATGGCTACTGTAGCCATACAAAGAAAAGCTCTTCAGCTTTTAAGGAGTGGCTGGAGGCAGGTAATTAACCAGGGCTTCACTCCTTGCACGCAAAGCGCCTGGAAAGCCACACACCAGGCTTCCCTGCGGATTTTCCTTTTATCAGCACTTACTTCAAGGATTGCAATGTCGCTGCCAGCTCTGGCTACAGCGAGAGAGTAAGAAAAAGCAAGGCAAATCCAGTTATAATAAAGCTGGTGGTAACAAAGGGGTCTTAAAAATATAATAACAGATTAATCTTTGGAGAACTTCCTTCTCCTGCTTCCTTTCCCCCATTTCAGGCTTTACTCCTTCGTGCTGTTCTCTGTTCACTGCTTCAAGAAATGCATCTCTAATGCATCCAGGAGGAAGAGGGTGTTCACCAAATGATCTTGGCTCTTTTCATATCATGCATTGTCATTTATGCATCTTAATCCACTGGTCCCCCATTTCTGAAGAATCCCTGATATTATAGAGCTATTTAAACTCATTCTTTAGCATGCAGGGTAAATCACATTCTGCTATGTAGCAGATTGTTATTTGTCTGTCAGCCTACAGTAAGAGGTCTGATTTCTGCCCACTGACTTCACTGCAAAGTTCTCTGTTGCCTATAATTAGGGTAAAATTGGGTCCAAGAGTGTTAAATTATATCTTCTCCAGCACAGAAGAGCATACCCTGACTTTCAGCCATATCAATCTGTTTGCAAACAACAGTGAAAATCTTTTTGGGTCTCACTGAGCCATGACAGCATGCCAGTCTCTTAGAGCTATAGATTGGATTTCAGGACAGAAATTGCTACTACCAGCTAGTTTGAGTTCTTGCAGAGGGAGGCAAAAATTCATCCAGAAACTTGCTACAAACTTATACATCCTGAGCGAGCTGTAGGCTAAGAACTGCAGCCTCCGTCTCAATAACAAAAAACTCTAACCAGGAAAGCTACTGGTATTGGTTTATTGGAATATATTTTGTTTCTCTCTCACATCTCATTCACAGCTTATTTACTTGTCTCAGAAATTCAAACCATTAGTAGTTGCTCTTTGAAGGTCACCAATAACTTTAAGTTGCTATAAAATGAATCTGAAGCTGAAGTTGCAATCTCAGTCATACTCTTATGGTTCAAGTAGTATATTTTAAAGTGTTTGGGGCTTTGGGCCAAGCATTGGCATAAATCAAAATAAATACTTGGCTGATTTGCTTGGGTATCTTCCTTTGGCAATCTGTTTCTAGCTCACAGTTTGGCCTTCTTTGCAGCTGAGATACCTGGTTCTTTTTCTGCCAGCTTTTTTTTTTTTTTTTTTTTTTTTTTTTTTTTTTTTTTTTTTGTGGTGGGTAGGGTTTTTTTGTTGGTTTTGGTTTCTGTTTTTGCATCTTCTGTCTGAAGCAAAAATTTGTATTGTTTTAGCAGTCTAACATTGCACTTATCAACACTCCAGTCGAGAGTTTTCAAGCTTCCTTGACTTTTGCCACTGCAATCCACATGTTTTTAAAAAAATGTTGCTTATTACTGAACTTGTGTAGTTCTCTATAGTTCATCTCTTTCTGAGACAAAGAATTATGGTGATAACTGCTAGCATTGACTCACACTGCTGTTTGTGCCCAGCCTGCCTATCTGTTGACTGCAGTCAGGCTGCTAATGTAAGGTTTGCAAGCCTCTGCAAGAAAATAAGCTTCTTATAAATGCCCTTCTTTTAAAAAATCCTCACAGGTTTCAGTCCATCTTCATCCTTTCCTCAACCTGTTCCTGATTCCCTAACTCTGTTTTCTGTGGCCTTGCTCCTAAGGCATGTTTGAGCCTTGCATAATGCCTGCCTGGGGAGGAGGGAAATAATGATGACAAGCCAGCTGCCTCAGCTGGCTGGAGAACAGAGTGCTGGGGAAGCAGTTTTTGTCCTTGTGCTCCACCACCCCCTTCTGCACCAGTACTGAGTGTGGGAGCCAGCTCAGTAACTGGTGAGGAACTGCAGCTGACTTGGGATGACTGGATTCCTCTTGAGAGCTGAAGTTCTAGCTGTGGTCTGGGCTCCTGCAGCCTTTAAAAAGGATGAGTGAAATGTTTTGTTGTCCTATTGTTTTCAACTGATTTAAGCATCTTTTAAACTTGGGGACGCTTGGGGTTAGCAAGCGAAGTGAAATAGTTGTCTTAGCATCTTTTGAAAATACTTTGAACAGAAGCAGACTGTAACTTAGAGGGAAAATATCTCCCATTTTGGGGTGATTGTGTTTGCAGGCCTGGGTCATTTAGAGAATCTCTCTGCATGCACACTGCAGACCACCAGAAAAAAAAAATTAAAACAAAGAAAGCAAGGAGGAGCTAAACAGCTGGATTTTCTCAGGTAGTAGCATCCACTGGCTTGCCAATACAGTCACTTTGAAAAACAGCATTTATTGCAACTTGTCCTGGTCAAAATCTGAGTGGTGGAAGAGTAGTAAGACTGAACTTGTGAGTAGGAATTGCACTACATAGCTCAGTGCTGGCAAACTCGCTCCAGCTCTGAGACTGGGAGGAGACTTCAAGCTCCTCTTGGGCCATATTTCTGCTGTGAAGCCATCTGATGGCAAAAATACAGTGGGAGAGACCACTTGGAGAGTAATGGCAGGTTATTAAGAAATGTGCCTGTGTAAGGAAATTCCTCTTCTTTGCACCACAGAGCCAGGCACGCTCTTTGTGCTTTTTGACTACAGGGACAGGTTCTGCCTCATACAAGAGCAATGCTGATTGTCTCAAAACATTTGCAGAGGAGCAAAGCACAGCCAAGACCCACTGTCCACCATGTGCTGCTGGTCAGCTGGCACAACAGCACTGTACAAGGAAAAATCACTTCTTCCTTCAGTAAAACACCCATCCTTCCTTCAGTAAAAAGCCCACTGCATTAGAAGCAGCTGGATGAATTTTACTGTGCTTCCATCTTATACTAATTGTGTATTAGGGTATACACAAGATCATTTTAAAGTGAGATTTTTCTTTCCCAGCCTGTGAAAAGATTCTATTTTCCAGCTGCTGGAAAATAACACGAGCTGATCCTGTAATGAACTCTCTCATGTAAGAATTGCCTCATTGCCACTAAATGTTGCCAGCTCTTAGATTTGTGTTCTACTTCATAAATTCTAAAAAGCAGCTCAATGTATTTAGAAGCTATTTCCCAGTTTTAAAGAAACCAGAGTCTATTCCAGGACCCAAGCCAGATCCCTTACCGTTTAAATTAAGATAGATTGCCATGAGCTTATTCCAAAAGATGAAGAAAAAGTTTTTGCAGAGCAATCAGAGCAATTTCTCTTTTTTTTTCTTTTTCTTTTTTTTTGCTTTTACTTTTTTTTTTTTTTTAAGGAAAAAGAACCTGTGCTTTTTGTGTTCTTGAATAACAGTGAATAAGCCCAACAAAATTGCACTATTGTATGTGCCTGCTAGTCAAGTATGAATATAATTTTTTTTCCATTGGCAGAAGGCAATAAAGGGCCAGAATTCATTCTCCCTGGTTCTACATGCCAAGTCCAGAGGGTTCAATTCACTCCAAAATAAAGGGGAGCTGCCTTGGAAGAACTAATGCTTTGGTCTGGAGGGTTTCTCACATCTATTTTTAATTTGAATATAATCCATGTCAATGTTGAGCACTTTAGGTCAGCTCTGTGTTGCTTGACTGCTATAAAACAACAAAAATCTCTTCTAATCATGGTGGGTGGTTACTGTGATTTTTCATTTTTATTGGCAGCTTGAAGTAGTGAATAGGACAAAGAGGCAATTTTATTTTCTTACCTAGACAGGTATAGGCAGAGCAGCACAACAAATTTGTACTGTTATTCATGTTGCATATACCCGTAAGAAATAGAAGGGAATTTGCTATAGGCTGCAAAAGTAGTTCACAAAAATGAAATTCCAAGGAGAACATCAGTTCTAAACTGTGCACCTTCTAAATATCTGGGAATTCTGCCTGGGCAAAACAGTAATGTTGGATCCTAGTAGACAGTGCAACACACATGTTGGGTTTAACCAATGAATTGTTCCAAAAGGAGCTAGAGAGGGGAAAAATCCATAATGCAGCTGGGCACATTTCTCATTTTCCATTGAAATCTGTCTGCTTCCACCATGCCTGGGCAGATTTAAAGAGATGAAAACATCAACTAAACAATGATTCTATATGTACATAAATTAAGATAGAATAGTGTTCAGTAATTTATTTTAGCTATTAAAATGCTGCTGTGATTTTGACTTTGAGAAAGGAAGAGCCTTAGAAGGATCAGAAGACAGTGTCTCATGTCAAACAACCAAAACTGGATGAGTTCAAACATGCAAGAGGATGTGTTCAGTCAAAGATATGTTCAATCTGCTCAAGAAGGAGCATGCAGCTGTATCCTAATAAAAAGAAATAATTGAATTTATTTGATCTTCTAGGGACCTTTCCTTCATAATCTATCCAAGAGAGCATTTTTTGATGTTATGACTTCTTTTTTTCATAATGTCTTTCAAAACCAGGCCTAGTGTCAAGATCCCCTCCTTTCCAGTGTCAGCCCTGACATTGGCCATTGGTACGTTCATTACATTGGATCCCTTCTGCAGTGCTCCTTCCTGGAAAACTGCACACCAGACAGCTGGGAAAGCCATGGATAGACCTGAACTGTGGGTTTCCCATCCATATAGGACAGAAATATGCAGAGAAGGAAGGCACCAAGTCTGACATGACAGTGCTGAGAAAAGCTTCTAGCTGAATTAGTAGTTACACCTGGAAACTGTTGGTCTCTCTATGTGGACTTGTTTTATTATCTAAACCCAAAATTCAATTTTACTTGTCATATCCTAGCTGGAAGTAGAGTACATAAAACAGGGTGAAATTCCAAGTGTAGATATAATGAAACATTTAACCCTAGTAACCTATTCAGCCATTGCTTAGTGTTCCTTTCAGTTTTAAAAACAAGTGGATTTTTTTCCAGTTTTTCCTCAGAAAACCTGCTAACAGTTATCATTTCTTATTGCAGGAAGGGCTGAAAAAATTGGCATCGGAACATCATCTCCTTATGGCATGTTTTACCTGAGCAAAAACCCCCCACACTTCACAAAAGCAGAATCCAAGGAAGGAACAGTTGTAGCACTTTGAAGTGCTATTTAGGCTGTCAATTCTCTTTCCATAAATGTTTTTAAATCAGGGATTTAAATTAAGCACTCACATTAATCACTCTCAAACTAATCAGTGAATTGATTCCAAATCTGGCAGCCAGTCAGCGTTGATGCAAGATTTGCTGCACCTATACTCACAAATGTTGTTTGCATGGTATTTTATTGCAAATATAAAAAGGCAAATGCAGTTGTCAATTATGAATGAAATTGAATGAGGATAAACTGAAGTATGAATCTGGTGTATATACACTCAGCAGCCTGTCAGTATGGACAAAACCACCTGTGATTTGACATCTTATTTGATAGATCTTCTTGTAAATAATAAATAACCTTTTCTTTCTGCAAACAACATGAACCGTGTTCATCATTTGAGATCCTTTACATTATTAACAGCTTGGCAGAGAGTTCAGAAACTCAGCAAAGAAAATATTCAGGAGATCCTATATAGTTTATATTAAGATTCCATGCTGATCTTTTGTACATAGCCTTCCTATTTTACTAGCAAATTTACAGTATTTTGTATTAGAAAAGTCATGGTCTTCTGCTTCTTGGGGCATTTCCATACTGGAAGTATTCTGAAATATGATTTGAATGACAAAAATCACAGAATGTCATGTTGAAAGAAACATTTAAAGTTCATCTAGTCCAACCCTCTGCCATGGACAAGGACACTTCTCATCAAACCAGGCTGTTCAGAGCCCATCCAACATGGCCTTTAACATTTCCAGTGATAAGGCATCCACAACTTCCCTCAGAAACGTTTCTCAGCGCCCCATCACCCTCATAATTAAAAGTGCCTTCCTTATATCCAATGTAAATCATCCCTCTTTCAGTTTAACACCATTGCCCCATGTCCTACCACTACAGGAACGCTGGAATCTTTTTTACTCATGTAATGCATACAGTTTGCTGTGTATTTCAGAAAGTGAGACATTTCCAGCAGTGCTCTTCATTGTTACAGCTCCTGGAACTGATGTGCCAAGGAAATGTCTTCTCAGGTGCAGTCTGGCTCAACATGGGTCCTAAAGAAGCCATGGCAAAACAAGGGAAGACAAAAGGTACACAGAGCATACGGACAGTTCCTAGGCCACAAAATAATCCTATTCCTCCTCTGAAGACAGTAATACACAAAAAATGTCTTTGTGGATAAAGCTGGTTACTTTCTAGCCTTGACATGCATCAAAAAATTATTTCTATGATGTAACCAAAAATAACAGGCAGTTATCTGATGAAGACAGTGGTACCTTAAAAGCCTCATTGAGTGATGAAGAGCTGGGCCTGTTTGTTTATTCCCAAAAATGCCAGATGTTCCTGTGTATGAAGGAAATTCCATATTCTCACTGCAAGAGTTTAGTGGGAAAAGAGAGGAAACCAAAAAATCTATCTTGAAGGAAGAAAAGGATTCTGAAGTTCAAGAAGCACAAAACAGATGGTGTACTCCTTTCTCTCAATCCTTTTTGTTATCTGAAATATACCTGCACAGAAACAGAGGATGGCTGAGGCAGGGGAGAAAACTTGGCAGGAAAGGATTCATGTCCATGCCTTTTTTCTGGTGCTATACTACGTGTGGGGAGGGTGGACGTGGAGGTGGGGGACAATGACACAGTCAGGGTTCTCTTGCAAAATGGCCACTTAATCTTCAGCTGTAACAGAAGACACTCTCCCCTCATCCTTCCAGTAAAAGATTCAGGGTTCTGAGTGCCCTGGGGCAGGTGTAGGTGTTTCAAATAAGATGAAAACCATACTGTTCTTTCACACCCTGAAAATCTTCACACACATAGCCAAGTTTGGTTTTAGGTCTTGAAATTACGTGGGCTGCTGAAAGCAAAGCTATCATTAAATATTCATTAATTCTTTTCTAGAAGTTATTTATTCTTCTTACTCCACCCCCCCCCCCTCCCCCCAATAGACATCTCTTCCTCAAGTTTTTGTGGCAGATAGCCTGCAGGGCTAAATGGAAATTGAGTTTGTGCCCTTAATTCTAGAGTGATTTGGATTGGTGGTGTATCACTGCAAAAAACTGCTATCCTAGCTGCTAAGCAAATTTAATAGTGATTTAGCCACTTTTCCCTTATTTATTGTGGACTTCTTTTGTTAGTTTCATATTTTCTTGTTCTTAATCTAAATAAATATCCAGTTCATAGAAATATAATTATTTACTGTAAACAAAACATAGATTTTGTTCCAATAGTGATTTGTAATAATTATGTAAAATATAAAAGGAAGAAAAACAGTCTGGTACCCGATGGAATGTATAATATCTGCAACACATCTTCTTCGTTGCACCAACCTGTACTCTTCAATACATAAGCTTACTGAAAGACCTGCAGGAACATCACAAATGCACATCTGATTAGCTAAAGCTAAACATATCTGAGTGTTAATCAGTAGAATCCTCTGAACCGGTAGACAGCCAACTCAATTAAACAGTTACCCTGATAAAGAAACACAAAAATGCATCTGAAAAAGACTTGCCATGACACAAAGTAGCCATCAAAGTAAAACTACAGCAATAAGGAGATTACTTACAGCATTTACTTTGGCTTTGGTAATTATTTCCTTATTATGACTGGAATCTCTGTTTGTGATGGAAGTTTGTAATTTCACACTGAGTTAAGAGCTTGAGATACTTCATTTCTTTATCACTAAATGAACATAACCCTGTTAGGCAGTTTCACTGTCATTAAGTATAATTGTGCTAAATTAGCATCCATGGAGATGTCCTGGTTAAAAGTTTTTTCTGTATCAGTGATTGTATATAAATAACATAATCCTGATTAAAAAAAAGAAAAAAGAAAAGAAAAGAAAAGAAAAGAAAAGAAGAGAAGAGAAGAGAAGAGAAGAGAAGAGAAGAGAAGAGAAGAGAAGAGAAAAGAAAAGAAAAGAAAAGAAAAGAAAAGAAAAGAAAAGAAAAGAAAAGAAAAGAAAAGAAAAGAAAAGAAAAGAAAAGAAAAAGAAATCTGGGCAATAGCTAAGAGAAGGAATTTGTAGTTGCTTTTCAGAAGAGCAGGCAGGGAAGTGGTTTCACAGCAGCCTCTCCTGGGACATGGAAGATTCCATTTCTCAGCTAAGTCAACACAGTGCTCATGGCCCCTGAGGATTGCTCTTTGACACAGGTGATTCTCTAAAAGTGACACGTGGCCATTGCAGTCCAGGCTTTGGCAGAGTCCTGGTTTCCACAGTGCTTGGCTCTCTTGCTGAATGGAAATTATCTGCAGTGCTGCTGTTTCTTGGGCTTCCTCTGTGCACCCTGCACAGGAACAGTTTGCCATACAAATTCTTCAAATGATCCTCTTAAGAATTAACGTTGGGAGCAGGCTTTTTCCTTCTTGAGCTGTTATGCTTAACATCTAATTAGCCAATGGTGTCAAGGCTAACATGATAACTCTGTAGGCCAGACATTTCTCATGAGCAGTAAGGAATAATTTAAAACCATCATTAGGTGCTGCAAGGTCTTGAAAATAGAAATTCTGTTCCCTTTATCTATAACTTTAGATAACTGTGCTACAGTATTCCTTCCAATTTAGTGCTCATTTCTGGAGTTACTAGGTAAAATAACAAGCTGACATCTGTACTGTGTCATATGCTTGATTACCTGTATGCAGAAAATGGCAAAGAACTATTTCAGATAACCAAGTGATTTAATGCTTGAGGGAATTTCCAATATAATTAATCAGCATCTTGGGACTTTAAACTGTTTGCTTAAGAAGGATTTTTGCTTAATTGAGGTTCACTAACTAAGGTTACATAGAATGCCAAGCAACTTGTAGTTAGGCCTTGTAGCATTGCAATGAAGGGTGTTCCAGAGGATTATCTGAAAAAATGTTTTTCACATCTAATAATTTGCCTCTTTATTCATTTATTATTTATTTTCACATCTAATAATTACTCTATCCTCTATCCTAATTACTAGCCATTTGATTATCTTTCTTATCATGTAAGCTAAACTGAGAGAAAATTATCTTCCTTTTTATATGAAACAAAGAGTAAAAGTTGGTCCTTACCTACATACAGAGAAACTTTGAGTAAAAGGTCTTAAGATTCCATTAGTGCTGAAGCATGTTAAAGCATTATTAATTCATATTCATCTGCACAAATTGAACAAACATATATTTCAAAACTATCCTGATACAATCTATCTTTAACTGTATGCTTCAATCAAAGCACCAGGAGTGTGTTAGAAGGGAAGGAAGAAGGAATTCCAGGAGGAAAAATCTTCTCTGATCGTGCCTCTTCCCAGCCTCAGTTCAAACCCACATACCTGCAACCAAGAACTTCACAGCTAATTTTGACAACATCCTTGTTTTCATTTTCTTAAGAAATTGCAGGATGAATGAATCCCAGGGGTCACATTTTGACCAACAGATTACTCAGTCAGCTTTACTGACCATTAGATTGCTCCATGTGTCACTGAAGAAACTAGTATAATTTTCATCCCTGACAGCCTTTGGTTACAGAGTAAACAAGCACAGTAAGGAATAAAGCACCCAAAATTTAGGACTCAGCAATAGTCTATGTCAATGTTTCTCTGCCTTTACCAGTTGAAGAACAAGCCAAAATTTAAGCAAAGAAAGATTTATCTTACTTGTTGTGTCGTGATTGCTTTCTTGTGCACTAAACTAGTGCATTGAAATGGGGTCATTCATGCTTTCATTTTTTATACTACCATTTTGATTCCTTTTTTTTGCTTGTATTTGGCTGTATACTTCACTAACATTACGAGATTTTAAATTGTTTGGAAAATGTGCCACCTGAGATATGATGAGACTGTGGTGAAAAGCTGTTGAGAAGCACTCAGCTAGGACACTTCTACATGTCCTTTCTATCCATTTGCTCTACAGCCCTTTGATATGTAGTTGCTTGCAAGTAGTTGTTCCTTGGCACCTAACTTGGCAACGTTCACTTCCAAGCAATAAGAGTGAGGATTTAAAACCTTCCCCTGCATTCCCCTGCTCTGTTTACCCTGTTAAGCTACCGGGCAAACAGAAACATTTACTGCTGCTGTCTGCAGCCTGTTCATCCAAATTTCATTATTTCAGTGACCTTTCTTGTAGTAGCTGTGTGTTATGTTTGTAAAAGCAAATTTTGAGGCAAGGGATTTGTCTATAAATTCTCATTTGCTTCTACATGTTTTATTTCTGATGAAAGGTTCTGATTGACAAATTAAGTGTAATTGCTTTAAAAAACAGCCTTGATACATGCTGCCTTACAACTAATACTTTATGAGGTGTTTGTGAACTTGGAGTCAGTATAAATGTCAACATGGGAAATGTATTTAATCTTTCTGCACAGCTGTTTTTATCAACCTTTTCCTCAACTATTAACAAATAGCTGATAAAGCCCTCAGGGGAATTTGCCATGACACATACTGAAATTGGTTTGCCCATCCTATCCTTTCTCTTGCCTAGTGGAAGGTTAATGGTTTAAATTGGTCAGAGAGTTTGAGAAGATGGACTAATTCAGGAGCAATTACACAAGTGATGAGAGGTCTGACCTTGTCCCACCAGGTGGTATGAAATTTGTAGGCAACTCATTTCACTGGAAACAAGACCTCTCTTCTAATGCTGGGATGAATTTTGTGATTTGCTAATTTATATCTGTCTCAGCTGCTCTAGATGGAAATCCTGACTCATAGCTAGTGGAGGTTGCAGGTGAAGTGAGGGTAAAACATTTTCCACCCGTCTGCAAGCTCCAAAGGAATGCTGTAACTTTGTGAATGCTATTCCTGACTAATTTCTGGTGCTATTCCTTCAAAGACTGTGTTAAAAACCTTCTCTCATAAAATTGATAAGAATATTTCCATTATTTTCAGTACAATCAGAATTTTATGTTGAAGAGGAGTAAATGTAATTTCAGAGTGACTTCCTTGACAGTAGAGACTAAATGCCCATGATTTATCTAGGAAATTATTTTTCTAGTGCATGGGAATTTCTGGTTTTCGTTTTGGTGAAAATTGCTCTGTTGACAATGTTTATTCATGACACATTGCACTATAGGATAGTCTTCGTTTGCTGTGTTTACCTGACAGAAGTGACTCAGTGGGACAATTGTGCACTTGAGTAAATGACATTTAGGGTAGAATGTTTGAATTGTCCTTTGGCTGAAAGAGCAGGGGAGTCATGCTGATTGTTGTTCATTCCAGCCATTTTTGAACTTAAAAGCTGCTGAGGAGTGCTTCAGTTCTGGAAATACATATGTTTTTGAGAGACAAAAAGGATAAGATTGTAAATTACCTTTTTATTGGAGTTTTGTGACCTAAAAAATAGTATTGCAAGAGTGACAAGAGTTTTCCAGTGAATTTATGGCCACGTTCATAAATGGCATCCCTTGCAACATTATCAGAGGTACTTTGGATTTACACAGAATTGTTTAAGTTGGAAAAGACCCTTAAGATTGAGTCCAGCCATTGCAGACAAGCAGGAGCTGTAGAAAGTAAAGCCTTTTATTTGCAGCCAAGATGTAGCAAATGCCATGCTCTTGTAAAATGCCTCTTTTCCCTTCTAGCGTCCCTTCAGCTTTTGGTGTGGAGGATCAGAGCTGAATCTAAGAATGGAAGTAAGGCTTGGTTTCCATGCTTTTCTCAGAAAATGCATGGGGTAAACACTCCTTATGTTACCTGTATGTATACTTCTATGCCACTTACATGTGACCTGTATGTACGTGACTACCACTAGACAAAATACATGAGGTAATTTTGTAGCTCAGTTGCCTTTCAGTTAAAAACTGGAATCTGGGGCAGTGGAGAGAAAGAGTTTTTATATATGACTGTTCCATCGTCACTATGCAATGAATCAGTGGTGACAAAATCCACTTTGCAGGACACAGTGTTCATTTCATCACAGTGGCCATGATGAGGCTGACTGGGTACTGGGACTGAAAGATCCTCTTACCCTTGAGTGAGATTTGGCCTGTATTTTTAGCTACGTGAGATTTGTATCTCATGAGTACACAGCTCCTTGCAAATGCATCAGATAAATTATGCACAAACACTTTATCTTAGGCAAAAAAAAAACAAACCCAGAAACAAATGCTGCTTTCCTTTCCCCAAAAAGTGCTTGTTTCTGTCCATACAATCTTCTCATATCTCACACAGTACATTTATTTTATTTACATTAATAGTCACTCTGTGCACTCCTTTCATCAAGGGAATGAAATAACCCAGCACTGTTGAATGAAATACTGATACAGTAGAAATAAATGCAGATGTTTCCTATATGCAGGCTTCCCAGATGATTAATTAACAGTCTATACAAATGTTATTTTCTGGCACTGTTAATAATTTTTTGTGTGATTTGTGTCATAATCCATTTATTTACAGAATCTATCATTGCATTGACAGTGGGGAGTCCAGTGTACTTTTTGTAAGGTCAGTCTGAAGATTGTTATTTAAAGCAGAGTCCAAGGCTTACGAAGAAGATATCCCAGGAGGTGATAAGAGAAATTGCATTGAGACAACAGAGCAGGAGGTTAGCTTCCTACGCTCTGGAACGGAGAGATATGAAAAGCAAAACAGAACAGTAGTAAATCCCAGGGTAATGGCATCATGTTATTTCATGGGATGCCGTGGAAAAACAAATGGAAGAAGAATAGTAATGTCTTACACATGCACTGTAAGCATCTAAATGCAAATTGAGTGACCCATATGCTGAAGATGGGTTTTAAATAGAAAAATGGGGGAAGAGAGGGGTGAGATGTCCTGCTAGGTTCAGTTGTGACTCCACTAGTTCTACTAGAAACCCTGTCTTGAAATGATCTCTCGAGAGTATGAAATGTAACTCTTCATTTTCCCATTCAAAAACCATAGCAGCTCAAAAGCTCAAGAGCAATGTTCTGTGTACAGGAAACCCTCAAGATGACTCTTGACAGAGAGAACACCTGAAATGGAATTATGAGGAAAATGGCATCTTCCTTTTTCTTCAGTGTTTTAAAGCCAACGGAGCACCTGGCATCAGCTTTCTGCATCAGACAGGGAAGTGGGTATCATCTCGTACAAGATAAGCTGCTCTTGGGGAGCAGCAACAGCCTGGAGGTGCTTTGAGCAGCTTGGGGTAGGCTGCAAATGCACAGTATGTTCCACCTTAAGCTGGGCCTTGTGGCATTTACTCCCAGCTAACTTTGCCAGCAAGCTCTGGCAAAAATTGCCTTTTGCCTTCAAAAGGCAATGCAACCAAGGTATAATAGCAGAGCATCCTCATCTCATTGCACATTCCCATTGCAGAGACATGGGGAGAAGTCCCTGTGTTGACAGCATCAGAGCATGATAGCATTCTGCTGATGTCTTGATCTGTTCCAGCTCTGCAGTGCTGTTTTTCAAATTTCCCCATAACCCATTAGAGTTAGTGACCATGTCCCAGTTACACGCTGCACTGAATATCCCAAAAACAGTGACCTTAAGGTAATTTTCTTTGCTGACTGATAAATTGTGTACTGTTTCTCTATCATGGAACCTTGACTAAGTCTGGAAACAGTATGTGAGCATATTTGGAGTATTGTATCTATCAAAATGGGGAGAAAGCCAAAGAGGGTGTTCTCCATAGAAACACAAGGTTACAGTGGGAGTACCAAGTCTTCTCTTGGTGATAAATGGCATTGACACTGTGATTGCTCTGCTCTCGTAGTCTCTGGAAGTGTCTCTATGCAAAATAAATTTTTACTAACATCCCCCTTACTTTCCTCTTTTAATCTGCTCAACATTTTGGCTGCCAGATTTTACATAAGTGGAACACACTATATAATTTTTTCCCAAGAGTAGTTTTCCTAATATTTCTAAGCCCAAAATTTTACATTTGCATGTGAGCACAGTACTATCAAATCATTCAAAGTAACTGATACTTCTAGATCAAGGTCTGTTCTCAGTTACTGGTAAAAATTCAGCAGTAATTTATCTACACAAATTTATACTTTCTGCTTTTTAGAGTGATTAATAAAGGAATTTGATAGCCAGAGGAATGATAAGAAGGGGAGCTCATTGTTACAGCATGTTGTGGGCACCAGCAGTTTATATGGGCTCTCAGAGGAATTAGAGAAATTCATGCAGGAAAAATTAATCTGGGCTGCCACACCCAAAGGCACCCCTCCTGGTGCAGGAACTCTGTGACCTGGAGATTGCTGGAAGCTGACAAAAGTACCTGGGGGAAGCAGTGCTGTGTGCCTGCTCTGCTCTCAAGTCAGTTGTGTGTGCATCTGCTAAAAGCCCTTGCAGGAAGCAGCTCTCAGGGGACACATCCTCTGAGCGGGTACAGCTGCTCTTGTGAACCATTTCTGGCTTCTGGCAAGGTGAGACCTGCAAAGAGAACCCCCAGAACTGTAACCTGAGGTACAAGAACACAGCAGTGCTCCTTCTGCTTGGCAGAAATGGATGAGGACATTCTCTATCTCACATCAGAGCCCTGAGGGCACCCTCTGCCCCTCTTGGGGGTTTGACCACCAGGGCTCAGGGCCCTGTGACACAGCTGCTGCTCTTAGGGGAAAGCTGGTAGGACTCAGTGAGGTTTCTCCTCACCTGCCATTTGCACAGGATCTGGTTTTAAGCTCAGGCTTTGGCTCCTTGGGTCCCAACCAGTCTAAATTGCAGCCATATCATGGCCATGGCCATGCTTGGCTGTGGGCCCTTCTGATGGACTGCCCCTGACCCATGACTTAGTTTCCCAGCCTGAGCCCAGACCTACCTCCTCACCCATGGACTTGCTGTCCCAGGCTGCCCCCTTCCAGCCTGCCCTGCTCCCTCCATGTGGACAGTGGGGCCAACCCCTGGGGCTCACAGCTACTCACATCTTACCTTGGGAAACTCCCTCCTTAGCTCTGCGCCACTAGTGTCCAGTGCCACCCCAGTAGCCACTCTGGGGTGCCACGACCAAGCTGTTGACCCAGTCTGTGATCCATTGTAGGTGATGAAAGATTGGTGTTTTGTTCATCTCTGGTTTTTATGCACCTTTAGTTGTGGGGCATGGGCACACCCTCCAGCTGTCACACACCCCAATCCCTGCCTGCTTGCCTTTTGTCAAGTGAGTCTAGCACATGTGGTCCCAACAGAGAAAAAGTAATAGGTCTGACAGTACTATGCTTGATCATGCAGCACCATGATCTTATAATTCAATTACATCTTTACAAGTATTCTCCTACAAGAATTTATAAGGTTGAAGGTTACCATGTTACCATGCTAAACACAAAGGGTTAAGGGTATTTATGGGCATAGTTGCTCAGTGAACTTCAGTAATAATTGTAATGTGACTCAGACATGTTTTGCCTGGGGTTTCTAGAAGTTTGTCAGGGGGTCCTTCTGACTTCAAACAAAGATAATAAAATGGTCTGGGCTGAAACATGGCTTGTGGCTCACATATAGTTATATGCTAGGATAATGAAGATCACTCCAGCTATCAACAGGTTGTGTATTGACATAGCTATGTTCAGCATTGAGAGAAGTTAATAACACAGCAAACTCTGCAAATGGAATCTGTTCATCTAATTTGCCTCATGAGATGGAAAATCGGTTGCAGGTTTTCTCTTCCTGCATTCATTCCTTGAGAATTCATTGGCAGAGGAAGCCAGTGTCAAACAGCCCTGACAAATTATCATTTCTGTGCACAAAACACATAATTCAGGTTTCATCATCCTTTCCTGTCACCAAGTTTCAGTCTGCTGGGGGATGATCATTTCTATGTTACCTTCTGCCTCTGCTAGAATTGAATCATGTTCAAACTCAGGATGAGAAAGTACATATAGCAAATAATTTAGACAAATTGTCTCCCTGTTAAACCATTGACTTATATTAACAAAATTTTTAAACATTTAATATTGCATCTGCTCTGTGGTTTTTTAAATTTTTTAATAAAAAATCCATTTATTCAATATGTCACATTTCTGTTTCACCCCCTCTATAAATATGATGCTCTTTTACTCAAACATTTGGAGCACTTTTCCTGTCTTTTCATAGTTCCACCTCTTTGGCCTAACCTCAGAACCTCAAGTTGTTTCTCTCTGGCTGATTAACTGATGTTTCATCTCTTTCATTTTTCTAAGGAGTAAGTTGGGGATTTTCTTTCTAAGTCACTACATGTTGATTCATTTGTCTGTTTATTAATTCTGTTTCTTTTTTGCATCTATTGCTTCCCCTTGTGTTTTAGGTCAAAGGCATTACAAATGAATTAATAATTCTTTCCATGCCTGCCAGAATAACTGTTCATAAAAGTCTGGTTTCTAATTCCTTAGAGTTGATGAGAGCCCTTTGCCCTGAAGCGTACAGTTTGATATCCCAGCCTGCACCCATTCTAATGAATGCTTCCATTATACACTTACTTGTTCAATCTTCCTTTGAATCTGAGTAACATTTGACCCCTGAGATAACATGCAGGAAAAAAAAATTCCACATTTTAATCACTTCCTATTTTATTCAAAAGAAAATCTATTTAAAAAAACCAGACTTCCTTCCTGTGTTTCAGATGTGTGGTACCTAGTTCTCCCACAGTCTTTTATTTCCTTCTGTGTCTGTCTCCTGCCAGCTCTAAACAGTTTGCATCTTTTCAGTCCTTCTTCATGTAAAAGCTTTTGTAGGACTATTCATGACCACTGTCTGTCTCATGTCTTTCCATTTCTGCAGCTGGTTTTTGTGAGATGATGATACATCTGGCTATGGGTGCTCTCAGTTAGACACATCCTTCATTTGTAAAACAGAAAATAATACAGCCTTCTATTATTCTCTAGGCACACTTCTTTGATCATCTGTGCATAATGTGAGCAATAGCTTCTTCTTGATGTCTTTAAAGTGACTGTAAATCCTCTGCACTAGAGATCCAGGCTATCCAAAACTGACAGATAATTCAATCCTAAAACAATTTTTGGAGTGTGTGCAAGGCAGAAAGAAGAGACTGACATGTAGCTACTAGGAAGAGTGTCCTTTGATATATAAACAGATAAAGTCTAAACCAGACATAATTTTTCAGAATCCATTTTTTGAATGTCTTTTTACTTTCAAATGCCATTCTTCAAATCAGATGTTTGCCAATCTACAATGTGAAATTCAGAGCCTGTTGGGCAAGCTTTTATTCTAAACGATCATGCTGGTTCTTCCTTTTAGCTGTGTGTAGGTTTCCAACACATTCTTCTTTTAATCTGATCAATAGGTAAATGAACTGCCCTGAGAGATAGATATTTTAAAACGGAATCTTTTCTAAAGTAGGATATGGGTTTTTTTTCAGTAGATGCTAAGCAGCTGAATTATTAATTGCACCTGGAGTTTCAGGTGCTCAGCAATTGGTCCTTACTCTCCACTGGCTTTCAAATTACATATATGCTTTCAATTAGATCCTTTACATCCTGTCAGTGGCAGGATTCACATTCTCTGCTGTAGGATAAGGCACATTTCATGCACTCACACCATCTCCTCTCCTTGCTTAACTCACATGCCTCAAATCTGAGATCGTCACAGAGACAAGAGGAAAAAGATCTAGAATTACCTAGCAGTAATCACCTTAAATCACATACTAGGTTAGGTGCTTATAAGTGAGAGGAAGGGAACCTAAGATGAGCTCTTGTAAAGCCAATATTGTAATCCTTTTCCTTTCCTCCTCCATTGTGTATAGTATTCACATAAAAGAAATGTCCCTAGGAGAACATTTGGAAGCGCCTTGGAAAGGGAAAAGAATTATAGACCACAAGAAGATGGAAAAAAAAAAAGGTTAGTTATTTTTATTTCTCAATAGTTGAATTATCTTGAGAATGTAGGTACATTCAGAAAAAAAAAAAGGTTTTGCATAGGTATAAAGTCACAAAAAATAGAGCAGAAGAAATTGTGCAACAAGTTTGAGGAGTAAAGTTAAATTGCTAGAAGGGGCTACTTTCACTTGAGTGAAGACACTCCTTAATTTCAAGGAGAAAGTTGTATGCCAAATTTGACAGTATGCATGCTGAATTTCCATGTTATCTTCCCCTGGTCTGATGAGGGAAATATTTTGAAAAGCTAATGCTAAGTGTTTAAAAGTGAATTGCTGGAATCTGGCTCAGTTTGAGAAAGTCTTTCCTGTTTTCCTACAGTCTTTCATGGGGCTCTTAGCAAGTATGAGGCTTGTATCCCTAAGTACACCTGCAGATCCTTGGTGTCCAGGATGCAATTTCTGTAGAGCTTGTACTTGAATAGGAGAGGGTTTTCTCAGTAATCTGACCTTGTGTGTCTCTGATTTTGCCTTAAATAAGTGCACTTGTTTAGAACCTGGACTGTACTGTAAGTGTTCTGTTCTTCACCTTAGGCAAACCTCCAGGGGAAGTGCTTTTGCTTAGGGCTCTTCTAAATAAGATATGGAAACTGTTCAGATGAGTCCTCTTTGGAGTTGAAAGAGTTGTGTGTCTGAAAAAGGGAAAATGAGTAAAGGCCTCCTTCTTCCACCCTTCAGGCACTTTCTGCTGGCTAGGAGCTTAGTGGGGTTTTGGATGGGCTGCTACCTGCTTTTGAGTGTTTGAAGGCAAATCTGAGGATAGCAACAACACTATAGGAAGATTAACTGGGCTAGACAAACGAGACTGGTGATGTCATGAGTTAAACCTCGGATGAAAGAGTTAGAGGTGAGAAAAAGCTTGGCTGGCTGCCAGATTCACAAGCAGTGAACTTCTTCCTGGCCTTTCTAGCCCCACTGCTCTGTGAAGCACCCCAAAACTAACCCACAGTCCATCAGTGCAGTGAAGAGGAGGTTTTCATGCTCCTTTGAGATGTGTGTGGATAATTAGTTGAACTTTTTTGTTCAGGCTAAGTTAATAAGCTGCAGTATATTCTGTGTTTAGTAGACAAGTGAAAACACAGTGGATTTTTGTTATCTAACTCTACCATGGCTTCTTGTTGCTATGTGTGGGAAGCTCCTTCAGGAAGAATTTGGTAGGAAAAAAGCCCTTCTCGACTTCATAAACCTGTAACGTGAATAAAGAATTGCCTGGGATACAATGTCAGGATAATTAACAATGAAACACTAGTGGTGAGGGAGCTATCAAATGGGATATCTCTGAATCAGTATCGGGTCTGGTATTAATTAATGAAAGCACTAATTAAGGTTTCTATTAAACAATCTGGAAGACAAAATGAGGCATGCATTGATCAAATTTGTAGAGGCTAGGCTGAAACTACAGAATGATTGATCAAGAGATTTTAGAGCAAGAGGCAAATTTTAAATAGGGTGTGATTTTAATTTAGATAAATTTAAACAGTGCACTAGAGGGTGACACTTTATAAAATGGAAGGCTGCTGATTAGAGCTCATTAATGCAAAGAACTAGGAGAGTAGGTAACAAATGGGGCCCAAATCCCAATACCATGGAGTTTTAAAAAGACAAATAGCTTTCTTGGCTGTGCAGAGAGTAAAAGGTAGGTCGTTTGTAGGACAGTGGCTATAAGAATATCTATTCTGTGTTTCTACTGTGGCAATACGGGTGTAAAACTTCAACCTGTTATCCATGTGAAATTAACTCTTGGATTATGACCTCAAGGTTGGCTATTAAATGAATTAAGTTCCTGAAAGCAGTGCTGGGCTGATAGATCTGTGCACACGGCCTCTGAGAGGCACATGAGCACAGTGTGTTGCACTGACAGCCACCTCTCAGCCATATGACACCTGATCATACACTCTGATTATGATCCATTGACTTCTGATCCATTCCTTTACTTGGCACAATGCAATGGAAGGAAGCTGCTTTGGTCAAGGAAAATGCAGCAGGACATAAGTGTAGAAGTCTCAGCCTCTGTCTACCATCTTATCAACCTGTTCCTTCCTGTTCCTGCAAAACTGAATATTTGACATTGTCTTCTGACTGGGCAGGGTAAATTGGGTGAACATGAAGAGCATATCCAAGGAAAGAAGTTTTGAGAAACTGGTGCTGGGTTTTGAGCTTTATTTTACAGCTGGGGTCTCTCTTTTCTAAGAGTGACATCATCTAGATTGAAGGAGATCGCAGTACTGGCTGCAGCCAGTTACTCCTCATGACTTTGTATTCTTGGGAAATAAGGAAGAAAAGAGGAAAGCACACTGCTTCATGCATGTTTGGGAGAGATAGAAAAGAGACTGAAAATACTTCAGCATCTAGGAGGAATTATAGACCCGTTATATGGTCCAACAATTTCAAGTCAGCTGTTGGCAACCAGACTTGTAGTATATGTAGTTATTTGATGCCTGTGTGAATGCCTCTACACAAGAGTGCTGTATTATATTTGAGAAGCATTCTGGAAACTTGGGCAAATTTTCTTGCAATAAAATGAAATATTTTTTGGCACTGCACCACCAATGAATCTATATATTTGGGAATCAGTTTACTGGTGACATTTCTTTAACCATATCTTCTTTCTTTAAAAAGCACTCACTTTTACGCAGAATTAATGATGCCATTTGCATATCCTTAGGAGTTTATTATAGTTACAGCTTATAATTGCACAGAACTACGGAATAGCTGAGGTTGGAAGGGAGTCTTTGGAGATCATGCAGTACAATACCATGCTCAAAGCAAAATCAGAAAGACAGACTGCCCAGGACTGATAGCAAGGCTTTGAACATGTCCAGAGTTGAAGACTTCACAATCTTTTTAGCAGCAGGTTTCAACGCTTCATCACTATAACAGTGGTTTAATAAACAAATGGTTACATTTAGGTGGAACTTTCCACATTTCAGTTTCTGCCCATTTCCTCCAGTCCTTTCACAGGGCACTGCTGATAAGTCAGGTTCCTCCTCCTTCATTTCAGCCCCTCAGGTATTTATGCATATTAAGAAAATCCCCCTCTGTCTGCCCTTCTCCAGACTAAACAGTCCACACTCTCTCAGCTTCTCCTCCTATAATAGATATTCCAGCCCCTTAATTATCTTCATGGCTCTTTTCTGGACATGCTCCAGTATAATCATATCTTTTTTGGACTCAGGAGACTGTGACTGGGCATGGAACTAAACTTGAAGCATTAAAATCCTAGAAAACCTGAATCAGTGACCCATATCAAAGAGTTTGCATCATTCAAAACAAGCAAAAAAAAAAAAAAAGGGGGGGGGGAACTGGATCAAGTTTCAACTAGAATTGAGCTAATAAATCCTGCTCAAAAATACAGAAAATTAAATTAGTTGAAAATGTTGGACTAACAGCTCTGCTGGAGTTACTGTTATATATCAAAGCAATGAGTTGGGGGGAGATGGGGAAAGAAGCAAATTGTTATTCTGACAGCACACAAAGCCAAATGCAATACTTCCTTTATGCATACAGGATATGCTTCAAGGACTCAAACGCGATGGCTTCCTTGGGATAGAGGAGCTCTGCAATGAAAGGCTTTAGGAGGCCAAGGGGTCTTGGCTGAGGTGCCAAGATGGCAGGAGAAGACAAACAGCTCACAATGAACAAGAATTTCACGTTGCTGCCTGTCCTGCTGCCAGCAGCTTGCACTGAGTAGTAGGACAAAGTCTGTGTTTGTTCACCAGCTTCTTAAATGTGTTTTCAGGGTGGGGGCATTGTGTATATACGTGGTACCTGCATCTCTATAGATACACACATATACCTGTGTAGCTGTATACATATCTCTGTTTTGCTGCATTTTTGTTGTTTTGTTTCCTTTTTTTCACTGAGTAAAAAGAATTATTTTTACACAGAATCTGGATGCTGTTTGTGAATTTTGGCTGCTAGTGATAGTACAGGGCAGGGGTTGTCTAAGTGCTGTGTGGGATATGCTCAATTCACCTTGACTGATACTACAAGAATTAGTTGAACAAATGGGTTAGTGCTATTCTTGTTGATACTGGATAGTTGTTAGGCCAGAGCTGAGAAGTTTAGTCTCTGTTGTTTGCTGTTTTCTGGGCACATAATAGATCATTATTTTAGTATAAATTGGATTAATTCCTAGGTAACGTCAAAATGTTTAAATTTCTTCCATTTTCTTTAAACATATCATGGCATGAGAAGTGAGGGGATTTCTTTAATAAAAACACAGGGCACAAAAAGAAACTGTTCTTTCAGGTGACAGAACTCATGTTTGGAAATTTTGTCACATTTTACACCAGAGAAAGGAGACTTTTTCACTAAAACCCTTCAACTAAAACATTCTGACAGCTGATATTGTACGTTGAAAGCTTGTCTTTGCTTTCCTTGGCTTGTTACTGCTTTTCTTAACCAGGGTGGAGGGAGAAAGAACATTTGTGATATGTACCCATTGACTTACTCTGGACAATCCAAGTATTTCCTAGTTAAGAAATCTTTCTCTGTTTCAATAAAGACTTTAGGTACTAATCAAGGAAATGTAGAATTCTGATATTTTCCAAGGCCAAGGTATGGCTCAGCCAGGTGATGTTGTCCTACTCCTCAGGCTCCATCTATCTGTATTACTGCAGATGTCTCCCTTTGTGTTCCCTAAGCACCTACAGGCAGCATAGAAGGGGTGAGTGTACCAGCACCTGCTAAAACACAGTTAGGCAAATCTGAAACAAGCCTACAGTGCTCCATTCCTCTGAAAGAGCTTGGTCATGCATTTCAGAGCTTCACAAAGAAGCATCCTCAGCCTGGTATGATTTTGCAGGGAATGGCATAAACAGCACTGTGGTTTAGGTAAAAGTCTGAGATAACACAAAACAAATATGTCCTAGTGTATGTAATTTTAAAGGAACCACTACAGCAAAGTGGAGCTCAGTGTTTTCCCCTACTTGACTCTTTTATGCCTGTGGCTTGTGTTTTTGCTTTTACTATTCTTGTCTTTCTGCTTGTGGTGATCTGGCTTTGCGGAGCAATTAAAATTCCCATGCTACAATGTGTCACTGATCCTCCTAACAGCCTCCTGGCTTCACAGTAACTAGTGTACTTGGCAATTTACAGTGCTGACAACTCCAGTTTTCTTCCTCTGCTGCTCAGGTGGTCAGAGTCACACAAGTGCCAACAAATTTTATAAAGCACAGGAACAGTGTTTCTGACTCAGCAGGGCTTTGTACCAAAGTGAGGGCAGGAGAGGTATTGTGCCAAGAGCCCAAAATTGGCTGGCATCTCTCGATAGGAAGCAAAACAGGAAGATCACCTTGTAAACAGGCTTGGTGCCATCCAAACAGATGGGCTGAAGTATAAGCAGCCAAATAGTCATTTAGGAACAAAAAAAGGATTTGTTGAAGGCATGTTTCCAAGCATGAAATGTCAGAATGGTTGCCTGTGTCAAGCATCAAACCTGAAGGGAGGGATATGTGCAAGTAGTGTGGGATGAGTTAACACTGAAAACAAACATGTAAATCTGTCTTGGATTCTTTCCTGAATCCATTGAAAGTTTTTTTGTAGCTGTGAGACCTAGAAAGGAGGAGTGGGAGAAGAGTACTGCAAAGCAGTATTATTTCCCTACCATATGGATCACTTTCCACAAACTGTACTGACAAGGTAAAGAACTTACTCCTTTTGCCTCTCACAAATGTTGATGTGCAGGAGGCACATAACATCCTCTGGCTCGTTAGTCTTTGGCAGCTGTATTTAATAGCTTCAGGATAAATTCTGTAGTATTAGCCAAGGTCTTAATAATAGAATCATAGAATGGCCTGGGTAGGGAGTGACCTTAAAATCATTTATTATGCATGGAAAGATACCTTATGAAAGACTTAAAAAACTTGGAGTTAATGGCTGTGGAGTTGTAGCGAGGACTGAATTGCTTTACTGTAATAAGAACCCAGCTCTGTGACTTCTCCGCACAAAAGGTCAACAACAACAAAAGAGAGAGGGAGACATCCACCCAAACTTCCATAACTCTGAAACTCAAGAACTTAGGATGATAATTGATGGAAATGTGCTCTGCTGCTTTTCCATCCACTACAAAAGCCAGACGAATACTTGTCTGTTGATCAGATGCAAAGTAGAGAAGGGGTCATAAAGACAAATGTAATGACTTGAAAGGAAATGAGTTTGCAGGTAAGATTCAAGGCAAAGCCCCCAGTTGCAAGCTAAGCTTTATCTGAGCTTGCACTGTTATGCTCTGTAACTGGTGTCTTGCAGCTCCAGTTGAGAAAGCAGGGAATGAAAGAAAGCATTAATCTGACTGAAATCCACATAACAGGATTGTGTGTGAAACAAAAGTGAAACCAGACAGTGCAGTCGGCGAAATACAGCTTGAGGAGGAGGGGTGAATGTGCTGGAAACAGCAGTTTTTTAACCTCTTTACTGCAGCTGAACAAGCTTTAAGAGGCATCAGGCATTAGGAGGGGTAGGCAAAATCAGGACCCAGTTACTGTTATTTGATTTTGGCAGCAGGATGTTCTTACCAGAAGTACAGCTGTTTAAGCAGGCTGCCAGGGAAATTGTTTGCATTTGGTAGAACTGCCCCTCAGTTCTTGCAGCTCACACTGCCCTTGTGGTACTTTAACACTAGTCATTTGTTGGAGGCTCTGCATTTGATGTTTTGATTTTCACCAGTTGCTCTGCGGAAAAGGATTGTGCAACAGTCGAGGACTACGAGTCTTTGGGAAGAGGCAGAAAACATGCATTCAGAACTCCAGACAGGGAAGCAGTAAGAGAAATTGCCTAAATTATGGATAATCTGCTGCCTGTCCTCTCCTGTTTTATAAAGCTTCCTATCCATGCAATTTGGAAACTTATATCAACAGTGAAAGCCAAGAGGATTCAAGAAAAGGTAAAAGCAAATTACTTCAGTTGTAACCCTGGGGGTGACCTAGCTATATCTTAAAGGAGAGAATCACAATTTTAGCTGCATGGTTTTCTAAATGTCAGTACTTGTGAGTAATGGTTCTATTTAGGATTCTATGAGAGCACTGTGAATTTGGAAAAATTTTCTCTGAGAACAAATAATTTTTGATTCTGAGCAAATTACTGGACCCTTAAAGCGATTGAGGTCTGAGACCATGAAGATTTAAGCAGTCATTACCTGCTCCTTGAAGATCACAGAAGCCTATATTTCACTGCTGTCATGAGTTGTTGTCAGTGTAATTCCAGTTCATCTTGAACAGCTCATCTTCATAGGAGCTGTGTAAAAAAAAAAATTGTTAAACTTCTTTATATTCAAGATAATCTTGAATCTGCCTGTTATGCTAAAGGGGGTAGGTATATTTGAAAAAATTAATTTCTAAATAGGTATATAAAATAAATCAAAAAATAAACCAGACTTTCCCTCCTTTAACTCTTCTCTAAGCCATAGGCTTTATGCTGTGCTGTTCTCTGTTCTGTAAGGGCTTTATCTTTGCTAAGAGATTTTCATTCTTCTGAGATCAGGTGTAGGCACTGGTCAGTATTTGGGCCCTTTGTCATGTAAATCTGTGTTAAACAAAAGGTTGCATTCTTGGCAGTAGGGCTTGTAACCTGATTTCTCAAATGTTTTGGTAGGTCATGATTTCTTGACTTAAATGCATCACGAATGTCCTTAGGAGAACTGAATTGTAATCTGAAGCTGTTGCTGTTTCTCAAGGAAAAGGAAGCTGTTTAGCATGGCGGGGGGAGAAGGGGTGAGTCTGGAATGAGGCTGTCTCTGATGAGTTACTGTTCCTTTTCACCCAATATGTGCTGGATATTAAGCTGTGTGATGAGCATTCAGAAGAATTCTGTAACAAGAGCTGAAATTCTGCATTCCTTTGAAACAGTTAAACTTCTTTGTTCTCTGTGTGCTAAGTGATGCTGAATAGCACACTTCTCCACATCAGAGGTCATCAGGCAAGGAAAGACACATTCCTTTGCCGTGATATATTTTGGGGGAAAAAAAAAAAAAAAAAAGACCAGGGCTGTAACTGGCAGGGGGTGGGTGGGAGGGAAATCGGCTTTTCCTGTTTTGGTACAGTAATGTTCATTATTTTCTTTCTTGCTCCGAATGTTTTTACAATGGCTAACAGCTCAAGCACTACATGCTTAAAGAAACATCGTGTTCATTTTCCTTGGGTTTGTCAGATGTTGGCAGGGCTGATACCACATAGTAACACTTGCTGCTTTGACTCTACAAACACAGAGTGCAGTTTTGCTCTGGAGGCTGCCCTGCATGGTATTGAAAATAAGCTCTTTATTTCTCAGGATCACATTCTTTTATTTAGCAGGGTAAGTCTTTGGGATGGTTTGCTTGATACTGACTGAATGTCTTTTAATAAATGTTATCAGTAGAAAAATGTTTTTGGTTTTTTTTTCTTTGAGGGTTTTTGTTGTTTTCTCACTATTCACCCTTTTCTGATCTCAGTGGGCATAAAGTTCCAGAGAGCTTAGCACATTCTAACTGTGCTATTGTCATGTTGTGCTCTGATAGATTTTGTCTGATGTACATAGTGGTGCTTGTCCAGTCACAAAGGCAAAAATCACAAGCAAAGGCTGCATGCAGGGCTAGTTGGCTAACAACTTTTGAGTTGTTCAGGAGTTGTCCTGACAGATGAACTTCAGAGGATGCATAGGCCAGTTAAGTTGTAACTTAAACATTCATTTGTGGAATTGAATGAGAGAATTAGAGATTGAATTAGAGAGCAACCTGTAACTTGATGCTAAATTTAATCATTCTGCTTGCATAAGGATGTGAATATCCTTAGTGCAATATGCTTCTGGCACTGCTGCTTCCACTGCTGGAAGAAATCCATTTAATCAAAACAAGCATTGATGTGGTTATTAACATGTTAGTCCTGAGACACAAAGCTTTATCGATATAAAATGAACCGAATGTGGTGCTACTATTCATTCTCTTTACATTGCTTGATATTGTGCACTGAATGTAATGAGGCTTGTTGAAGAACTGCTGTTCACTGTGATGTTCCAGAAAAGTTATGCATCCTGGGAGACTTGTTCTCTGATCAAACATTTTAAATGAAATACAACATTAAAATAAGCGTAATGGCTACAATCTGAGGTTAGCTTTGCATGCTCACTTTAATGAGTTGCAATTTCCTCTGGAAACGACAACTAAAAAATCCTGTTTACCAGTTGCTTAGAAACTGATCATCAGTAAGAGCATTAGACATCAAATATTTCAGTAAAAACTAAAGCTGGGAAATACATGTATATTGTTCAGAAAAGATAGAGTCTGGAAAGTACCATGGATTTTTATGAAGTCCAAGACATAAACAGATTATAAGAAGGACATGCGTATAGATAAGAACATCCAGACTTATACTAAGAACTATAAACTTGCTTGCTCCAGATAAACAATACCATTTAAAAAGACTATTTCAGTACTGGCAGTGTATTAAATGTTTCTTTTCTTGGATCATTCTGGAATCATTCCCTACTGAACAGATAAGGGCCAGGAGCATGGACTTCAGGGAGTATGAGCATGAACCAATAATGGAATTATTTATGATCTTTGAGGTTTTTCTCTTGTTTTTAATTCAAACCTGAATGTTTTAAATCAAAGGAATCTGAAAGCTTTTTTAAAAGCCTTATAGAAATGGTATAAAATGTGTTTTGTGGCTACATGGTAGAGTTTGTTTGAGAGCAAGTGACATTTTAACAGCATAGTTGAGATTAGGAGGTAATTCTGGCTAAGCGAGGCTTTTATCTAGACCTCTATAGCTCTTTTTAGGGGAATATCTATTTTTTTTAATAGCAATTCTTCTCTAATTCTATACATTGAATTTTTCATATGTATAGAATTATGTATTTTCATAAAATTATTATGATTAAGTTCTTGGAAGGTATGAGGTTTTTAATATTAATTCAGTCTGAGTAAGGAAATGAAACATGCCACTTTTTCTTGTCAAACATAAAAGGCCTATTATTTCAACATGTTTAAGCGGCCTCTCCACTTAGATAAAAAACAATAGAAGGCATGTATGTGGCTTATTTAATGGTGTTTATGCTGGCAGGATTATCTCCTTTCCTTGAAGTCATTTTTCAATCCATTTGGCAAAGCAAGAAATGATTTTCTTTTGCCTTTGTTGCTAGTTAGAGTATATCTCATTAACATTTGAGGAAATGACTTTTCAAGAGTATTGTAAGGTTACCTCTTTCCAAAACATGGCCAGAAAGCTCAGACTTCCTGCTGAAAATTCCAGCTGGACCCGGATAAAATCTTTTTCCTGGAAGAAACTACAGGATGCTTTTTTCATTCACAGTCACTTTCCAAAGGGTGTGTTACCAGTGCTAAAGGAAATGGAAGAACCATCATTTTGTGCTGAGAAACCACCATCTTTCCTCCTGAATCCCAGCAGTAAATAGATATGTCTTACATCCTTTCCAGCCAATGCTTCTTTAGAATTATTTCTCAGCTACACACCAACCACAAGATGAATGCTAAAATAATTTCTCTAGCTATTATTTCATGCATAAGAGTGATACTATCAATGAGGTTCTATACAGGAGAATTAACAGATGGGGCTTTGACCTTTAGGAAATCCACCAAATGAGCTTTGGGAGTCCAGAACTGAGGCAGCACAGGGTGATTTGTACATTGTGCTTGGCGTTAAGAGTATGTTTCTTTAACAATTAACACAGCTGCTTTGGCAGAACCCTTTTTAGTCTCTTTATTGAAGGAAGTGAGCTGTATCTGTCCCCTTCCCCCAGTAAGTGCAGAACTCATGGATAGAGAGTCTCAAAGATGTGAAACACCCACACGCTTAATGAAAATGAGGCTGGTTGGTAAGAGGGGAGGCATCCTATTAAAACTGCCTTTAAGAGCAGCATTACATCAAAGAGATCACGCAGGGGAGAATAATCAGCAGTACTTCGTGTACTGGAAAAGCTCCCATCAGTGTTTGCACCTCTCAAGTACTCAAAAGAATCCCAAAGCCTGCCCTGGAGAGTGTAATTGAGAACATCCTTGACTCCTATCCGTGGTAGTGGTCGATTGCTGCAGCACAGTCAGTTTACAAATCAGTCAACCAGAGGATACCAGACTGCTGGAGACCAGGCAGGACATTCCCCTATTCATGAGAGAGCTATTGCCATTAAAACATACTTGTCTTTCTCAATTTTACCAATCAAATTAATTTAAAAAGCAGTGACTGAATTGAGAGTAGAGTTGGATAATAGCATCTGTGCTGAATGGCATTAAGCTGTCTTTCCTTCAAATCTCTGTTCTAAATGTGATGGGCAGGATTTGTAGGTCCTTTTAAGGTCTGAGTAGGAACAGAGAACAGATCCTCTGTTCTCCTAACACAGCTTATCAGATGCTTGCTTGTTTAGTGCATTGTTCTTTTGCCTTATCTTTAGTTTTCCTCAAAAATGGCAACTCTGCTCAAGTCAAGGTCTTATCTCAAAGTAACTAAGGATTTAACACTGTCTTTGAGGAAGACAGTGCTCACAAAGGATGGGTCTTTAATCGAGGACAAAAAAGCTCACAGGCTGCATGCAAATAGGATATAAGATACCACCTGTATTTAACATCTGGAATAATTTATCTCTTGTCAGCCCATACTCTGAAATTGTGGTTAGAAATGCTTATAAAAGACTTCATACAGACTAAATGGTCCTTGTGCACAGTTTACAGGTGGAAGTTCTCTGTTACATATACAGTCAGACTGAAATAAAGAATTCCTTATAGCTTTAAAATCTACATTAGTCGAATCAAATTGGCACTGTTCAGCTTTGTCTGTGAATGTAGTTGTTGTATTCCAAGAAACATTAATGTAACTGAATCTGACATATGTTTGACACACAGTTCCTGAAATTACAGGACTACAGACATTTTAAAGTACATATTTCATGTGTCAATCTAAGACTTTTGAGAGAATCATCTCTTCCAAGTGGGAAAGACTTCAGATATCTAGTTAGCTAGCCTGGAGAAGAGATTCTGAGGGGCAGCTAAAGGGTCTGGACAGGACACGACTTTATCCAGTAAAAGATGTGGGAGCTTTTGTTGAAATAGCTGGCACTTGATCTCTGCTCTGAGATGAACAATACCTCCCATTCCACACAGGTTAACCTCTAGCTAGAAGTGATGCTGTCTCTTAGTGTGGAGAGATGTCTCTCTCAGGAGAGATGGCATCTGTGGTTGCTAGTGTTATAACAGTGATAATGCTTTTATTATGGCTGTGATAGTTCAAGTGCTACTGCTGGCTTAC
This sequence comes from Phylloscopus trochilus trochilus, assembly GCA_016584745.2. Lineage (NCBI taxonomy): Eukaryota > Metazoa > Chordata > Aves > Passeriformes > Phylloscopidae > Phylloscopus > Phylloscopus trochilus. The sequence goes on from WQNJ02000546.1 coordinate 43,001,729, forward strand.
AAAAAAAAAAAAAAAAAAAAAAAAAAAAAAAAAAAAGAAAAGGAAGAAAAGAGAGAGGCACTCGGGCTTTGTTTTGCTTCTCTAAAGATTTCTGTATCTAAAGATACATTTGCTGTAGATGACTCAGGTTTACAGTGTAAGTGTTCCATGAAATACATGGGTATTACAAATGCCATAGTACTTCTCTATTAGGACAGCTAAGAAATCTGGATAGCTATTAATGAAAAGTTCATTGTAAAGGCTTTGTTGTGACTCGTTAATTTTGTTTAACAGCAGTGGTATTTTTACTTTTTGGTATGTAAGAACTAATGTATATGTTAAATTTGAGATGACACTTTAAAAATGCTTCTGGTTGTGAATGACTAAGGCGCTCTGACTTTTGTGGTTAAAGAAAGGCTAATTTTTCTAATGAAACATTTTCCCTCATTTCTCTTATTTGTGTTCTGAAGCATAAAAAGCTCCAAGTGCCGTGTATCCCTGGGATGTGGTATCTCAAGAAACTAAAATACTTTGATTCTGTGGGGCTGATGGATATAATTTCTTTAATATTTTATACTTAAATCCATTGTGTCAAAACAATTACTATGATCCAACTGCTCCTTGCAGTTCAGGAATTCATTTGGAACAGTGATTTTTGGAAATCTGATAGAGATGGGTAGCTCAGGTGTCTTTTTCATCACGTTAGCTTCTCCTAAGCTCACTTAGATCAATATTTGAGAGACTGCACTGGAACAAATCCCCATTTGGTCCAATTTAGCTTTGTGCTAGACTTTCTCCTCCTGTAGTCATATAGAAATTCCTGTCAGGACTGTATGAAGTTTTCCAAGGATGTGCAGATTCTTTGTTTTTCACCCAAAGCAGATTGTCTACTTGAATTATGATCAGTGGCATCAAAGCTTGAATATTTTGCCTCTTCAGACAAACGTCTTTGTTGAATCTCCATCTTATATTTCAGTCATCGGCTGGGTCTCCATTGCTTTTTGTCAGACATGACCAGAAAATTGTTCAAGCATATGCTATGTCTATCTATACAGACACTTTTTAAGATGAGTAGGTTTTGGTGTTGCCATAATAAACCAGCAACTAATAAAAACCACTTGAAGAAACCACCAGGCTAAGAAGGATCTTAGTCATAAGGCACTGAGCTTCTGCCTTTCTCACAAAAGCTAAAAGGAACTGTTTTCCAAACAGAAATCATAGAACTTATCTAGCTGCTGATAGACTGTGGCAGCTCTTGCCTAATGATCTATTAAAATTCTTATTTTAATATGTTGAAAACATATTTATCTAAATGGCCAATGGTTATTTATTTTTGGAGTCTAAGTTTGAGATGATCTTCTGATGAAATCTTATACCACTGACATTTTAAATAGGATTGTAGTTTATTTCCTGAAATACTGTTACTCATTTAGGCACTTTTTTGTGACACAGATGTCACATCAATCAGATATGGCCCAGTTGGCTGGGGCTCTGGGCAACATGGTCTAGTGAAAGGTGTCCCTACCCATGGCAGGGAGGTTGGAACTAGATGATGTTTAAAGTCTCTTCCAACCCAAACCATTCTGTGTTTCGACAATTCTTCACTTAGGCTAGTATCAAGACTGAAGGGTTGCTGCTGACAGCTGTTGCTTGGGAAGGGATGGGAGTGGAGCAGGCTGACTGCCACTTCTCAGATCTCGTGAAATGAAAAACCTTAACAGAACAGGCTGTGCAATAGAAAGCTTATTCTCTCTTTAATCCTTAAGCTCAACTTTCACAGCTTTATTTAAATGACTGGTAGAACAGTGCATGTAAACACAAGTATGTCAAGGATTGAAAATCAAGAGAGAAAAATTGAAAACTAAGATATATTCAATTACTGAAGCTTTATTTGATTACAAATGAAACAAATTATTTGTAACTCAAAAAAAAATCTGTCTTATCCTGCTGTTTCCTCTCTTTCATATAAGAATATGTCTGCCAGATACAGATGGATTAGATTTAATTTTTGGAGCCTTCATGTTAGCATTTCTAATGTCATGGAAAGACAAGGAACCGAGCAAAGCTTAGGGATCATTTAAAGTTCTGAGACAGTCAAAACAGATGCTTGGTTCCTGTTTTCTTAACTGAATTTCCTCAGCTGTGCTCTGTCAAATTAGCTTCCTGCACCATCAGATGTACACATCATGTGCTACAGTTAAGAAGGACTGTACTCATGTGGACTCAGTAACACATATATTTATTTACATTTTTCCCCAAAAAATCAGACAGAAATATAGCAGTGCTACTTTTTAACCATGTTTTTAAAAAAATCAGAGCAGAAACTGCTCAAGAGACATTAAAAAGGGCTAGGTGAAAATGCTTTTGAGTGTTAGAAATTCCAGGATTGTCAATCACAACCATTACAAAAATGAATTACCCTTTCAAATTCTGATTTCTATTCAGAGAAATTTCATTTGGCCTTTCTATTCAAGTTTTGAGGTTCCTGCCTTCCAGATCTTCTATTCAACTGAAGGGATTAGAAGCTTTTTTCAGCATAGGCAAAGTTCTTTGATATAATGGCACTGTTCCACAAACCAGCTTGTAATATCAAACAATACGATATTAAAGCCTAGGAACTACAAAAGCTTAAACACAGCAGTGTTATAGGCATCAGGCTTTGGGTTGTAACCTTCCTCTGGCATTCATGCCATGTCAAGCCTCTTTATGATATTTGCTTTGCATCCACAGGAAGTTTGTTATAGGCAGCTACAGCCTATGCCCAGCCCTGAAGACAAAGCAGGGAACCTGAATTAGTAAAAGCAATCTTAATAATAGTGGTTGTCTTTCATAGTAACACATGGCATTTTCACTGAGGGCTAGAATAAAAAAAAATATTTGCAACCATATAATGTATAGGAATCAGAAGTGCTGGCATTGCTGCTGGAAACTTCTAAACCTGACCAAATTTCATATTGCTGCTCCTTCAGTTACAGTGCTGCAAAAGGCTCTGTGTTTGGGCAGGGCTAATTTCACATGGAAGGACAGGATGTCATGCTACAGCTATTTTAAAAGGTTTCTTGGAATTACTGTCACCAATGACTAGACTACTTAAAATCATTTAAATATATATATATATATATATATATATAAAAATATATATATAAAAAAAATAGTTGTGTTTAAAGAGAAGTGCCTGTGAAGCTTGCCTACCTGCAATAAATCTGATTCTCATCAGAAAATATTTGCTAAGAGGCTCCCATTGGGATCAGAGGCCATTGTGTGCATAATTGCAAAAATGAAATCACTTGATTTTTTATTCAGTGTGGACGTACTTCTTTAGTCTAGGTCTAAAGGAAGTACTTCTTTAGGCTTTGGTCTAGGGCTTGGTGGAGGAAATGGTAGTATTCCTTTTGCTACAGACTGCAAAAGGAAATGTTGTTTTAGAGGTTTTGGCAAGTCTGATAGTAGGCCTTATTTTTCCTCACCAATTTTCAGTTTCTCTGCTACAGTTCTGTATTCTTTATGTTTTGACCCTACGAGCAGTATCTTGATTACACTTTGTAGGATGTAACAGCTGAATTGATGCAAAGCTTAATTTATTCAAACCTATCTCTCTCTCTTTAGATATTGCAGTGAAGCTATGGTTTCAAATAAAACAGACATTATAAACAGGAAAAACTGCAACACCAAGGTTAGTTTATTCTGCATCCTTTATAATCTGTCCCTGGAAATGAAAAACAGTTTCACTGTACATAAATGTTGAAGATGTGAAGCTGTAAACAACCAAAGATCAAGTTCTCAAAAAGGGAAAACAATTTCGAGTGAAAATTGTGAGAGACATGAAAGATGAATTCTTAAAAGCACCTGGCTTACTGAAATCTGTATCTAACGAAGAAAATCCTCCAGGAGTCCTGTTTTGCAACTCCAAGAGAGCAAAATCAAGATGTTGGTTCTCAATGCATACACACGTAAGTGATTTCTGATTAATCCATGTTGCTACTACAATGTCAAAGGCTTCCAACAATTGTTTTGTTTTTTTCCCTGGATGGATGATTTTCCACAGGTGAATGACTGATGAATCAGAAACATTTACATCTTGGTACTTTTTTATTTCTTCATACTAAATAAGTCATAGATATATATATATGGCCGGATAGATTTATCATTAGGTATAACATAATAATAGATAAACTAATGATAAGGAGGTTTATGATTAAGTAAACCATAGATATAATAGGAATCATATAAACATAAAACATAATGTGATGTGATAGATATGTTCTCATAAGAGTATCTTAATAATACTTAAGATAATCTTCTCATCTTAAATTTATTATATTTCTTATACTACTTCTTTCATGACATATGAAAGAAGTAGTATAAGAATTCAGGCCTCTCATTAGATATCAAAATATTCTGGTCAAGTTTTAAATAGTATATAGGAAATTCAGGGTTAAAATTTACTTTAAGCTGAACTTCAAATAGGAAACACTGATTTATCACTACCAGTTTCTGTACTCTATTTATAGAGTTGTATCCTCAGAACTCCTCAACAGACCTGGATTAAGTTGGAGGCCCTCAAAGATGGAATGGGAATTGCCTAATTTTTTTCTGAATGAGAAATGTTTGGGGTTTTTTTTCTTTCCTTCTGAATAGGCAGTTGTCATGCTGAATTGTACTGAATGTCCCCACTAGCCAGATGGTGGGGAGGAGGACCTACAATACGAGTTTCAACTCTTTTTAAATTAAATCCTCCTCTGGTGCTTCTTGGCTTGTTGCAGATGCACAGAACGCAGCTGACGTTAGCTGCTGATTTACTGGGAGACAGAGAGGGACCTCAGGGCCCTTTTAACCTTCCCATTGCGCCAGGCTGCTAGAAAATATTCTCCCAATTTTTATGATATAGCTGTGGGCTTTGTCCCTCCCATATCCACTCCTGTCACTTTCAGCTGGGGCCGTACCCAACCGTTGGGGATGCATGAACTGAATATGTGATCTATTCTTTAGAGTCAGGCTACTAAAGATGATGATGTTGCTGGGTAATATTTTAGGACCTGTTTTCAAGGCAGACAGGAACCTTCTGTGAAATGTGTGTTTGTTTTTTAATTCCCTTGTGCTGAAGTTTGATATTCATTAGCAGTGGGGTATGGAAACACTCCTGAGCCCTTGTTCCCACCTCCACTTTGTCCTAGCACAAGCTTGTGGAGTTGGATAGGGAAAGAAGTCAGAACAACCTTGTTAAATCTGGGTATTTTTTCTAAGTGTACTTTACTAAGTTTCTAAATGTTATATACCTTGTGTGTGCAGTTTTTATTTCTCCCCCTGCAGCCTTATTGTTAACTTTGACTAAGAAAGCATCTGAATACAGATTTAGTCTTTTAATTCACCAGCTGGGCCTATCTTAAAGTTAGGGGTCTTTACAATAGGGCTTGTAGTTGCAATAGAAGCATGCTACATTAATTGCTTTTATCAGTAACCATTACCAGCTTTAAAAATATGACCTCAGACCACTCTTTTTAAGACATAAGGGAGGAAAAAAAAATCTTCTCTATATTTGATTCCATTTGCATGAAAGTTGTAGTAATACTAAAAATGAAAAGGTATATGTACTCTCCTGTAAAACAAAAGTTTGTAACGAATTCCTCCCAACCTGAAAAGCTGCCACATGCTTTCACTTGATAACATTTTTTGGCTCTGAGTCTGAATAAAATTTCACAGCCCAACATATTATGGTTAAGTGTGTTATCAAACAAATCATCATATTCTTGCCAGGAGCAGAAATTGTATAACTATGTAAACATCTGTTTATTAACTGCCAGCTCCTCACTGAGTATTAACTTTGCCCTGTTTTGCTCTCACCCATAGTCTTGAAGAAGAATTTCCAAGAGAGTCTTGGCAAGCTTACTTTTCTGTAATATATGCAGCATTCCTGAAATTCTTGGCACATTAACCTTGAATCAAATCAAACGAAAGCTTTGCTATTGCTGGGTCTTTTTAGCTGTTTCTAGTTTCATTGTTGAAATGTCTTTATTCTCCACCACAGACAGCTTGCTATAATGTAATTGAAAGACATTAAAAGTAAATGGGGTGCCTTCTTTGCCATGCAATAAATTTCGGTAATCCTTCAGAAAGACATAAACCTTTACTAGGGAAGAGTTTCCCACCTTCTGCTGTATTCAGGCCACAACATGATGGTAGCTGCAGCTGGCAATGCAGAGGAGTGGAGTCTTTGTTCTGCAGCAGACATCCTAACAAGGCATTTTGCCTGCCTCAGCCAAGACTTCCAATAGTAACTTGCTTCACAGCATATTCCAATTATAGAGCACATGTTTCTTGGCTTTTACAGGCAATGTGAAACTAGATCTTTACTTCACAAAATGTCTCTGGAAATGTGAAGCCACCAGTAGATAGGATAGAGGCACTTGTGAGAGCTTCCACATTAGCAGTGAAACTTTTACTGGAGCAGTTAGGTTTGAAAACAGTCACTGAGGGGAAAACAGAAACAGCTGAAGAGCTCTGTGAGTCCTAAATAAAGGGAAGGAAAAACTCTCTGGAAAATGTGCAATTAATATTTTTAACTATTTCAAAATAGTGCAGCTGAAGGAAGAAAATAGCAGGTGAGTATTAAATATGTGCATGAGATGGAAGGTATTGAAGAAGAAAAGTACAGAAAATGAAACATAGGTTTCAGATAAGTTGAGTGCTATGGTCAGAAAAAGAACTAACTCTGCCTGAAGGATAGATTAAACCTGATTTTCTTGAATGCTCTGAGTTCAGATTCACAACAGTTCAAACTGATTAAAGGTTTTAGTCCTGTCATTGCTCTACACTGCCACTAGTTCTGAGAGTTCAGCAGTAGAGCCTTTTTTGAGGCCGGCTTTCTTCTTGGCTAGATCAGTCCTCCTGAGCTGGGTTATCAAGAGAGGAGAATGTCAGGGCCAATGCAGAACTTGGCACCAGCAGAAGGGCAATCAGAGAAGCCTGATTTTATGTCAACTTAAACTGCTGCGGTGCTGCACCCCTTCTCTGAATGCAGAATATTGGTAGGGATGCTGCTTAGGGATGGGATGACATGGTTAAATTCAAATGTTTTAAAAATCAGTGAAATATAATTTAAGACTCCCATAAACCAAAGTTCCTTAATTAGCATAATTGCACAGTGTCAAGACAGGGCTGAGCCAAGGTAATTTGAAAATGTAGTTATGTTTCTTACATCTTAACATGCTCAGAATTATAAAATTATATGAGCACTTATTTCCTCTGGGAAAACTGTATCATTTTTCTTCTTCTAAGCTGGAACTGATTTTATACACACACACGTACACACGCACATACACAAACACACACACAAAAACATTTGAACTTTAGGTGGGTTTGCCTTGGGTTTTTCTCTGGAGAATTTGACTTGGAGATGAGGTGATTGCTTCTATCTGCTATCAGTTGAACAGCACGGATGGAAAGGATGTGGAGATGAAATTTTGAATGTTGTAAAGCAACACAGGCTTTACAAATGATGTGCCATTTAAAGCATGTAAATGAGAAGCTCCAGTATCATCCCTCCCCTGTCCTGACTCCAGTCATACAAGAACTCTGTAGAGGCCTGTAAAAGCACTGGTGAGTTTTAGACTTCCAGATGAAAGAAAACAAAAATGTGATTAAATCAAACGAAAGTCCATCTTACCAGAAACCAGATTTTTTTCTTCCATGAAAGCTAATTTATGCTCAGTGTATTGAGGGCTGTTTAAGTTATACCTAAAGCAAAGCAAGCAAGCAGTGGAGAAGCCTGTTTTGACAAAAGGATGATATATTAACCCTTTCTGACCCAAACTGAAGTCTATAGAAAGCTTTGTCCATATTAAAATATTATCAGTGATATGGTTCAGAAAAACATCTCTTGTTATAATGTATGAATAAATTCTTATGAGATTAACAAAATTTGTAATAGATTTCAGTAGCATTACTCAACACTGACAGACTTTAAACAAATGAATCTTAAGAAGGATATTGTAAAACAATACTTCAAAAGAATCTGGAAGCTCGCTTCAGAGCAACAAGTATTTCAAGTGCTGTTGTGGTCTGAAAAGAGACTTCAACAGAATTCTGTGTAATAAATCCCCAATCTGTGAACCATTCAGTTACAGGTATCCTTGTTATGTTTAAAATACATTTTACTGCTTTTGGTAGTGCTGTAGCACATGGGAGCCATTGAGATGAAGCTGAGTTGATCGAGATCCCAAAGACTAAACCAAACCTGAAGTTCAGCCTGCGTATAAACAAGGTGCAGGTTAAGGCTTATCACTTTAATGCCATGAGAGTGAATTCTCCCTTTTTTGCTTCCAACTGAACTGATTGATGGTACTTCCTGGACTGTAATGTATTTACTACTTTTTAATTTTTCCAAGCTTTCCAGAGGCCTTTAACTCTTCTGAAGGAATAGAAAGGCAGCTAAAAACTGGGTATGGGGTGGTGGTGGTAGTTGAGTGGCAGGAACTCTTTTTTTATTGATAGAACACTAAGGTGGTGCACTGAAACCTGGTCACACAGCAAGAGAAGAACGCCTGGGACAAGGGGCTGCTTAAGTTGCCATTGAACACTCATGAAACTCTGCCCTCCTAAATGTAAACCTATTTCTGGAAGGTTTGCTTGCTTTTATGAAGTATTTTCTGGACTGTGAACTAGAAAGAGAAAATGCTAACAGCTACCAGTGTTAAGTCCTTTTTCCCCCCAAACCTATCAGTATTATATATCCTTTCAAGTACTGCTTTTTTAAAAAAGAGATTCTAACTGTGACATTTAAAGACTGTTTGTGTACGTTTTCCTGGTTTGTATACGTATTTTCCCTGGAATTATTCTGTTTGGGCCAGACATATTTGCTCACTGGAAATTCAGAGGAGCGTTTCATTGCAAGATTTTTTTTCAAGATTAAAAGAAGTAAAACAAATATTATTGTAATTTGTGAGTGCAACTGGCTATGGCAGATTACTGTAAGTAAAGCCTTTTTTTTTAATTTCAGACTTATCTCTACAATCATGTTTTAATAATGTGCTTTGGTTTGCCAAATAATGCCTTTGCCACACACTTTAATGAGGCTTCCTGAAGATATTAAGGCTGTCCTAATACTCTTGTGAATCAAGCTCACATTAAGGATGGGATTTTTGAAGAAACATTTACCAGCAGTTGTAAATAAAATACTTTGAGCTGTTTATTAAACAGCCACTGTTTGCAACATGTCGAATATGGCAGAAACTGTACTGTAATGTTCAAGGATGGATACAGTCCATTGTATAATGCTGAAGTGGCACTTCCCAGCTGCCTGGCAGCATCACAGGCTGTAATACTGGCAGATGTGCATGATGTGAAAAAGATTAAGTCTTAAAGACACAACTTTTTAGTTGTTGTTATAGAGTAGGACTTGCTTTTGACTTCTCTTCTTGTGAGATACGTGAACACAGAACGTTTCTTAGTATGCAGACTTTGTCACAGATATTTAGGTCTCAATTGTGAACAGTCTCAGTAATGTTCAGGAACTCCCACTCTTCTCCCCAAAACTTTTCACAATGTAAAGAACTCCTAACAGGTTGTGGATGTAAACAGAATTAGGACCTACAGGCTTTGGTTTTTTCTCCATGAAATATTTATCTAAGTTTTTTAATATTTAATGATAGACCATGATATTGAAAGCAAGACGTACCTGTTTTAGCAAAGTAACTAAATGTTTTTCTTGTTGAGTGGATCAGTTTTGTGTTGAAATTGTGGCATTGTAACTGTGAGCATGTCATGAATATCTTGGAAGGGTTCTTAGTTTGCTTACATACAAGTTAACAGAAGTGCTGTCTTGGAGGACAGTCACTGCTACTTGTAGTGGGATACTTCATGGAGTAACCATGGAGATATTCAGGTAACAAGGCAAATACATGGGACAGGTCAGAAATTACATACTAGGTAATCTCAAACTATTAACCTGCCTGTTGTCATCCTAATTTCCTGAATGCAAATATCTGGAGCCTTTACTTTAGGGCAACTCTTCTAACTCTACTTCTCAAAATATATTGACAAATCTATATTACATCAGCACTCAATTGTTATCTTCAAAAGCTTCGAAAGAAGCAAGGATGCTCTTTAACTTCAAGAGGCATGCTATTATGGGTTGTGAGATTAATTTGAAATGTTAAAATTCAGTTCTGTTAAATGCTGCTTATGAACTGACAAAGACTGAGTTTGGTTTCTTCTGCTACTTAAGAAAAACAAAGCCAAGGTGACAGGTCGTTAATCATGAGATGTCAATGCAAGTGCTTTTTTCAGACCATATTGTCACTGCTCCTTTAGAAACGGGATGTAAAGCCTGCAATTAGCACGTCTTCATTAGAATCTGACCTTGAAAGTTGAAAGATATTTTGTTCTTACTAGTAGCGTACATCATACTTTAAATTAAAATTAATCATCTCAGTGGAAGTTATTTTTACTTAAAAACTTCCCCAGCTGAAGAGCTCAGCATTGCAACTATAGTTTCAAATAATATTCCTTTGCTGTCTAGATGAACATAATTGATTTGATAAAGCATTTTTCCCCCCAAAATTCAACCAGTTATTAGGGTTGGTGGTTCCATAATTGGTAGCTAAAACCTACCTTTAGAAGTAGTTACCTGATGTGTTATAAGATTTTGTATTGAGTCGATATTTTTTCCTGCTAACATTTACAATATGATAATGCGGTGGCGCAAAACCAACCAGGGCTGCCAGCCTAGCCTGGCTGTATTGTAACTCTAATAGGAGCTACCTAAGGCCTTCAAATGCCACTGGGGAGATTCCCATTGCTACAAACAAACATCAACAAAAAAACAGCCCCAAACGACTCCCCCCCAAACCAAACCAAAACAAAAAACCAAAACACCCAACAACAACAACAACAAAAACCACAAAAAAACCCCAAAACAAACAAACAAACAAACAAACAAAAACAACACCAAAAAAAACCACCCCACACCAAAAAAACCCACCAAAAACTTTTAGGGTGATCAGGCATTCGAATAGGCTGCCAAGGGAGGTGGTGCAGTCACCATCTCTGGAAGTGTTTTTGAAGAGGTGTCTGGATTTGGCACTGGGTGTTATGGTTTAGGAGTCTCAGTAGTAGTGCTGGGTGCACAGGTGCACTGGATCATCTTAGAGGTCTTTCCCAGCCTTGATGATTCTGATTCTACTCCACGTGCGTGACCCCGGTTTTCATGGGAGGGCAGCAGAGCAGAGCTCTGAGGCGAGCGGGAATGACGGGGTTGTTTTCCCACGCCAGGAGGGCCGGGTTTGGCTCCGGGCGCTGGCGCCGGGCCCGCTGGGGCCGAGGGCACGGGCCGGGCCCCTCAGCACAGCCCGCTGCTCCTCGCTCCCCGCGCCGGCCGCTCAACGCCGCTCCCGGACCCGCCTTCTCGCGGCGCCGTGCGGCTGCTGCCCGAGCAGGCGGCGAGGTGGGCACCGGGCGGGCGCCTCCATGGCTCCCTGCAGGGGCTGGGCGTTCACACCCGTTTATTTCCAACCGCGGAGCAGCTCGGCTCCCGCACCCCTGCGGGTGAAGCCGCTCCGCCGTGCGGGGGTACCGGGGGCCGACACCGCTCGGCTGCCAGCGGGGAGCGGGCGCTGCCGGCGCGGGCGGCGGGCGTGTGTGGGCTCCGCCCGCCCTTCCGCCGCGGCGCCCCGCCCCGTCCGCCGCCTCTGCCCGCGGAAGTGAGCGGAGCGGGGCTGCGGCCGCGCCGCCCCGGCGCTCCGAGGTGAGAGGCGCGGCCGGGCGGCGGGGCCGGGGCGGCGGCCGTGCCGGAGGTGCCGCTGTCGCCCCTGTGCGCTGCCACAGCCGCCTCCCCCGCGCTGCCCCGCGGCCTGCGCTACGGTGCGGGCGGGGCCGAGGGGGCTGCGGGCTAGCGTCGCTTCGGGCAGGCAACGCTTCCCTTTGCCGCTCTTCTGTCTCCCGCCTGGCGCCGAGGATGCGGGGTGCGGGCTGAGCGGGAAGGGGGGGTTACTTGGGGTGAGGGTTTATTTTTAGGAGCGAACGCCCCTCCCCGGGCGGGACGTGGCTGTTAGAGACGCTGGTGGCGAGGGGGAAGCGGCGGCGCTGCTCCTCCGTGTTGCTGGAGCTGTTGGGCGGCTAATCCTAATCCTCATCCTCGGTGGTCTCTGACAGCTGTGCGGGCTCCCTGTGTGTGCGTGTGCTGCTCTCGTGTGCTGCTCTGCGCTGGGCAGCCTATACGTTTGGTTTTTTTTAATTATTTTTTTAAAATAATTTTTTTCCTCTTTTAGCGTTGGTTTCTCTTGCAGATGTTGCTGCAGGTGGGGGCAAAGGGAGCACTGTGATTGCCTGGGATCTTGGGGCATTTCTCTCTTCACCTTTCCGCTCCCGCTCCAGCGCTGCTGTTGCTAAAGACTTTTGTAACTATCGACTCAAGTACAATTTCGATGGAAAATGAAGGTAAAGGTCTCATCAGAGTCACTGACTTCATTGGAGCTAAGAGGATTTTTGCATGCAATTTGGTGACAACTCCTACTGGTGCGTGTGTATGTTTTACCGTTCCAGGGGTTCGCAGGGTTGCTCTCGTGTCTTAATCTTGTGGTAGGGATTTTGATCTGTATTTCGAGGTTTAAGATTTGTAGCATCACCGTTTTTCTTTATTTGTGCTGCTGCTTGTTGAACTAAATGTCAGACAGATCTCTCTCTTGACAAACATTCAAAGCACCTATTGTGCATTTTAGTGCTTTGTGTGTTTGGAATAAAGTATTTTATTTAGACAGAAGCTTCTTAGCATTAGTTCCCTGATATTTGCTTAGATTATATGATTCTCTTAAATTTATGCCTCGGGGGAAATTGAGAAACAATAGTTGCATTTTACTTTGAAATATATTGTGTATTTATATGTTTTTGAAAATTACTCAAATTTGCTCTCTTGGACAGTTTTTAATTAAAAAGTGACACTGAAGTTTTGAGTGCTGAAAGAAGTTGCTCTATTATGCTTTCTCCTTCTTGTCTAGTTTAGAAATTACTTAACCTGGGGAATTACTTCATTTTTTTCCTGTTGGCCTTCAGTTTATGCTCTGGGAACCTTGAAAGCCCCTTTGCATTGTGACGGTGACTGTGAACTTCACTGATTTTTTTTCTTTTTGTTTGTTTTTCTTTCTGACTCTAAATGTTGAAAATCTCTGAAATTTATTATTTTTATGACTATATATTTTAAAAAGAACCATTGGTACCCTCCCCCTCCTTATGCCATCACTATTGTTTGAAAATGGGTGGTGGTTTAGGTGGCTACTGGATTTCCTTTGCTATAGGTTGTTACAGGATATGTTAGGTGCTCCTTTTCCTTCCACCCCTGTCTGAAAAGAGTGGTTTTTTTTTAATTGTTTGACTTGGATGAAGAACCAAATTGAGATTGATTGGTAGACCTAAATTATTTTTTATGGTTGGATATTTTTCTGTTTTGAAATATGGTTGTCATGGATGACTGAAAGTTGTGGTAGTTGTGAAGTCCAACCCAGGTTGAAAACTATGTAGGTTGCTGTCATCTGGCATTTCAGAAACTTTCTTCTAACTTCAAAATCATGTTGGAATATTTTAAATTCTATTGATCATGCCTCCAGCTGGGTATTTGTAAAGAAGAGCATGGACCTTGTTAGGTAGCAGGAATTTTGAAGTGCACAGAGTGCCTCTAGAAGGTTGGTCTTTGTTTTTAGAGGCGGGATAGCTGACAGAAGCGGGGTCAGTGCCTTTGCATTGCAGCCACTGTTGCAAGTAAAAGGTTTTTGAATGGGCAACGCCCAGGAGCAGGGGAAGGCAAGCAGAGATAGTATCACTGAATAGAATTACACTTAAGGGAAAAGAAGTGTCTATGTGCCAAAACCAAAATGGCAGAAAGACTTTCAATGCCTTACAGTTCTGCTACCAAATAAATAGTATATCATAGATGTAGTGTGCAGTCGAGTTGTGTGTGATAGTGTGGCTCTGTTCTATTCCAAATAATGCACAAAGATGGCATTTCTTATGAAATGAATAAACTTTGCCTAAAAACTAATATTTGTATTATAGAAATAATATTTAAAAAGCTTTAGCTAGGAAAAAATACTTTAAAATATGATCAGATGCATATTTCAAAGACAGAAATAAAGGCTGTGGTTTATTGAGGGTTTTCAAAATGGGGTAAGCTTTATGAGTGTAGGACAAAATGATGTATGATAAAAAGGCTGAAGTGGTTCTCTGAACACATGAATTACTTCTTCTCCACTATTTCTGCTCTCATATCCCTCCATCTCATAATTAATTCAGTCTCCAGATGGGCATGGATATTTACAACTGTGTACTGTCTGTATTGGTGTTCTTGGTATTTCTGAGCTCTTCTTTTTCTATCAGTGTGACATATTGAGGCAGCTAGACACCAACAGCTTTCGTATTGAAACTTTTCAGCACTTGTATTTTTTTCCTGGTGACAGCTGAATAATCTTTGTAATCAAAGATTACATTTAGAATCTTTAGAACAAAGATTGCATTTAGAATATTTAAATTTTTTTTTTCTCTCAAGTATGTGTTTAGAAAGTCTCTTAGGTTTGGATATTGAGCAAGAGGTGGCAGATTGTGGGGTTTTTTTTCTGCCCTGTATTTGAATGAATATTCAATATGGGGAAGTGATGAGATGGTGAGAAAAACTGATGTGTTTCTGTGTTAATTCAGTACTCATAAGCAGTATTATTTATTTATGTCCAGGCTAGTTAATGTCCCAAGACTTTGTGGTTCCTGTTTCTTGTGTTAGTTGATTGAACTTCCACAAAGATTCATGTTTCTCATGGTAATAAGGAAGGGAAACTTTCTGATTGAAGACTTCTGCTTGATCATAAAACTGTGATTTAGAGGAATGATGTTTGTATTTCCATTTGGAAAGGTGGAATTTTGTGACTTCTTTCTGTAAGAGCTTTTTCTTAAACTGTAGGCAGGTAAGGAAATCTTGCAAAGACAGAACTTAATTTTGTAATTTTTGGATCTCTCCATTTGTACCTCTGGGCCATTTGAATTAATTTTCTGTAGTGTAGTCTTAAATTTTTTTTCTTCCTCTTATCAACATATTTTAGATTGTGACTTAGGCTGTTTGCTTGAATGAGAATTGTCTTGTAGAAGTCTGCCTTTTAGTAGAAAAATAAAGTACACAGTTTAGGTTTCATAGATTTTGAGCTTCTTTGAGGTCAGACTGTGATGACAAATACAAATTGTTAAATAGAAGTACTGTTTTGTTATCAAGGCCTTAGGTAGTATTTTTTTTTCTTACTATTAAGAGCTGAATGGGAGAGGTCAAAGTAACATTTTCATGCAAAAAAGTTTTCCCAAAATCATGTGGAAGGTTGATACAAAAACTCAGACCAGACTTGGTGCATGTAATAAAACATCATGTGGTGATTCAGAAATCCTCTTTAATCCTCATTGTTTTGAGTCCTAGTTAATTTTAGCTAATCTTCAGAGATGATGGTCAACTTCAGCCTATAGTCTGTAGTAATTTCAAGATAATTTTGATGATTGGATGAACAGGGAGATGAGGCGAAGACTATTTTATTTCTTAGGAAAAGATACTTTAGTTCTTCATAAAATCCTGACAAATTAATAATTCTGTTTGTCTCATGCTTGAAGTGCAATTGAATTTCCTAATGAGTTTCACGGGTGGTGGTTTTTGGGTTTGATTTTTTTTTTTATTGATGAAAATGGATGTAGTTGCTAAACTATCAGATTGAAGATCAGTGAATAGATTTTGGGTTTTGGGGGCAGTGAGTTTTAGCACCCTGGACTGGCTCATCATAGATGAGGCAGCCATAAGTCCTAACAAGGAGGTGGAGCATGTGTACATGCAACAGACAACAGAGGGGGGAGGGATGCCTGTGGCAGCAGTGGCTTAAAAACAAATTAAATGGTTCCAGAATGGCATCATCAGTTGTTCATTAAGTAATATCCAAAATAATCAGATTAAAATTTGCAATGGAAAATGTTGGAGTTTCTGAAATGGACTTGGTGTTATCACAACAGTTCAAGTTCCTTTTGGAATGTAGGTGATTTCTTAACAAATCAGTAGGTGGAACAAGAAATTTGATATTCATATATTCATTGATTATAGTTTTTTACTATCTACAGCTTGTAGAAAGCTAGAAACTAGTACTTTACACTTACGTTGGCAGAAGTTACATCTTTGAACTTGGAGGTTAAGGTAAAAGAAGAGAATTTTTCTTTTTTTTTTTTTTTTTTAAGTGGGAGTCTTCACTCAAGACCAATTCTGTTCCTATATGTGAACAATACTTTGATAACTTAAATAACTGCTAAGTTAATATAGCTCAGTCTTGCATTAGAAACATATATTTTTTCCTTTTTACATGAACAGTCAGAGTCATCTTTTAATCTGTTTGGTTGGTGAAGCACTGGATAGTTTTAGCCTTTTCTTTCCCCCTTTTTCCCTATGCAAGTAACTTGGAAATGTTAATGTATAATAACCTAGAAGTGATGTAACATGGTGTCAGTTTGAGTTCAGATGTTGCAGAATGTACATTTAGTTATTTTGCTCCCTCTGTAACTTCTTTACTTGGAGAGTCTATGGCGTAATCTCCTGGTGGGGCAGGAGAAGCATTGCTGTAAAGAAAAATTCAGCCTGCAAAACAACAGGAAACAAACAAACATTTTTGCTTGTTTGTGTGGTGAAGAGTGACAAATATGCAGTGATTTTGAGCGTCTTGGGGTGCTTTTCTATAGGGCTGAATAAAAGAGTCTCCTTATTGTTGGGAAAAGACCCTGCATCTGAGCTGTGTTCCTGCACTAGTGTTGTGTTGACTCTCATGGTTGTTGAGTTTGTCTGGCTTGCAGGCTTGGCAGAAGGTTAGCCCAGCCCTTCCTTCCCCTTCCCCTTGCCGGGCAGCTTTCTGTTGAGTTGGAAAATTGAATGGGGCCATGAAGTGTTCAGGTAATGCTGAAAAAAGTGATGGATGGAAGAGTGAGACCTGTTAGCTCAACTCAGTTCCTTGCGTAATTGTGGCTTCCATTCAGTATCAGTTCACCCACAGACCATGGTGGAATTTTGCAAGAGTGGCATAAGTTCATAAATAGATTTTTAGTTGTGAGATCTGCTTTTGATCTGGTGAAAGAGTTCAGATGGTACGTAATTGACATTGGGTGATAAAAATGATATTTGCAGTGTGGTTTGTAGATGCTAGAAGGAATGATAAAGTTACAAAGCAGAGAAGAGAGGGAAAATAAAGTGCAGTAATCAAGGTATAAATTTGGGACAAACATCTGTTTCTAGTTACTTGTTTTGTAAGCATTCTGCTCCAAACAACTAGAAAGGATAAAATGGATAATGGGTTAACATATGCCATCTACAGAATCTTTTACAAAGGCTTTTAAAATATTCGTAAATCATAAATCTTCTGCAGCACTTTTTTCTATGTACATAATTCACCAAGAAAAAAAGGAGCATTGTGAATACAGTGTTGCTGCTTTCTTGATACTAATTGTAAGAAAATTTATTGCTATAAGTAGAGTAATTATTCAGTGAGTTATGTTTGCATTTAAATTGACACTGATACTAGCTAGGTCCTGAGAACTGTTGTAAGCAGTAAGTTCAGTATTTTTTTACTTAGAAATTTAGTTTGTTGCATTATGAAGAGACTGCATAGATGTCAAAGATATAATCAACTATGGGGTCTTGAAGCTTTGTAATTTTAAACGAATACTGAGAGAATATTTTTATTGGTGTTTTTGCTCAGTACCATTATATGGCAACTAAATTCTGCATGTCATGGATACATTAGTAGCATATCACAGGGTGATAAAGTTCTTCATTTTAGTGTTTGCCATTCAAGTGCCATCCTTGATTCAGAGAAGCTCAGCACTTCTGAGTGTTATAAGATACAAGCAGGCTGTTGGAGAGCAGCCATATGATTTTAATTCTAAGTGTAAATGTTCTCTTCTAGAAAGCCAGTGACTCTCTGGCAAGATAAATGACTGATACTGAGACCCAAAGCTTTTTGGCCTTTAACTTCTAAAGGGCTTCCCGTGAATCAGGATTTAAGCTGAAGCAGGAGCTATTTAGAGTCAAACAAGGTATGGCCAGCAGTGCTCTTTTCCTTGGTCGATGAGTTTCTGAACTGATAAGCTTTACTTTCATCGAGGCACTAGCATTGATTTGATCGTTTTAGTGTGTGCTTAGGATTGTTTATCTTTTTGTTCTTCTGATTAATAAGTAATGACAAATGTAAGGAATGTCCAAGCAGACTTTTCCAGCGTTCAAGGAGTTTTTTTGAACAGGAAGATTGGAAACTGAGTATTTTGGCCAACCAGCTACAGATAGGTCTGATGTGTTTGTCAGTGCCTTCTTGGTAAAGCTGATGCCATCTCCAGGCTTTCAGCAATGAGGCTTTAACTCATCATAGTGCATCCTCCAGAGTAGGCATAAATGCTTTAAATGGTAAATCTTTTGTAGAAATGAAATAGAAAATGTGTTTAGCATTCTTAGGTTTCTCCTGTATTCTACATTAAATAAGCTAAAGGAAGATAAAGTGTTGTTGGAGATTTAGCTGGATTATTTTGCCATTACTATGACAGTCCACAGCACTGCAGTCAGGTTAAGGTATGATTATTTTTGTGAAATGTTTTCTTTAGCTAGGGAGCAGGCAGTTGTCACTCACAAGGTTTGCAAGATAATCACATGGTGTATAGTATGATTATAGCAAACTGCCCATCTTTACTCTTTGCTGCTAGCCTCAGTTGAACTAGATGTCCTACTTTCTGTTTTTTAAATTAAAGAAGACATGGGGAAACATCCTGAAAGAGTAAAATGTATTCCAGTTGTGGAGCCATGTTTCTCAGAGAATGTTCTTGGAAAGTATTTTTAGGACTGGAAAATAGTTCTTGAGCTTTATAGACTATTGTGGAGTTAATAAATTGGATGTTAAATGGAGCATCTTAGTCTTTATTACACTGCCTGAAGTAGATGGGGTTGGGGATAGGTCGCTTAAATATTTTACGACTTTTAAGGTAGGATAAACCTTGAGATTTAAAATGGTTGGTGCCAGTATTTGATTTCTGTTTCTTATTTGATCAGAAGTGCTGAAGTGTTGTGTATAAAGTAGTATGGTTCTGCATTATGGTTGTTTTGTGGCCACAGTGAAAGTCCTAAGCATGGCTGAAGTGGTACTGGAATATAAAGCAGGTTTTTTTTCAGGCTTACAGAGCAGCTTAGCAGGTTCTCATAATTTGGGTGTTTATATTTCTTTGGTTAATGGGTAGTGTCTTGCCCTTTTTCTGTTAGGTATTATGAAATGACACACAATAGCAAGGGGCTGAGACTGTGACCTCCCAGGATAAAATTACTCTGCAAGGAGAACTCATTAATACAAATTAGTAATTTTCTTTCCTTCTGGCTTTTTTAGAGTCAGAACTTTTCTGTGTGAACTTCCTTTGATGTGGGGACTCCTGGTAAATGTTTTAACTAAAATGCTGTTGAATAGGAACAAATTTTTTTTTGACTGTTAGGATACAGGGTTGCTGCAGCAGTTTCCCCAGAAGTGAAACATCATCACACTTTTCCAGAGGAGTACTTTCAAAAAAAGACAGTAGACAGTAACTTCAAAGCCTTCAAAAAGTTATTTGTTTTTCTGAGCGAACAGTGCCTGGTAGAAAACAAGTGGCTTATTAGTTTTCAGACTTCAGTCTTTTGTGGGGTGGGAAGGGACAGCTCTTCACTGTGACAAGTAAAATACTCCTTTTGCAAGTTGGTCGTGGGTGTTTGTGTTGAGTAAGTGTTGGCCGTTCTTGTTCTAAAAGCCTTATTTCTCACAGAGGTGTGTGTCAGAGTTCAGTGCTCTCTGACCATGTTCTTTTAGATAACCCACATGAGGAGGGTACAGCATTGAATATTAGGGCAGCAAAACTGGTGAAGGTCTGAAGCACAAGTCCTTCGAGGAGCAGCTGAGGGGGCTGGAGTTTAGCCTGGAGAAAAGGAGGCTCAGGGGAGACCTTATTGACCTCTAGAACTACCTGAAAGGAGGTTGTAGCCAGGTGTGGGTTGGTATCTTCTCCCAGGCAGCTCATGACAGGACAAGAGGACATGGCCTCAAGTAGTGCCCAAGGGAGGTTTAGGTTGGACATTGGGAGGAATTTCTTCACAGAAGGGGTGATTACACATTGGAATGAGGTGCCCAGGGAGGTGGTGGAGTCACCGTCCCTGGAGGTGTTTAAGGAAAGACTGGATGTGGCACTCAGTGCCGTGGTCTAGTTACCATGGTGGTGTTTGGTCATAGGTTGGGCCCTGATCTCAGAGGTCTTTTCCAGCCTAATTGATTCTGTGATAGGAAATGTGTGTGCTTGAAGATACTTGATGTTATGTAGGTTTTTTGATTTAGCAGGAGGACACATTCATACTATGTTTTCAGTATATTTTGTAAGTGTAGTTTGTAATTAGTAAACTGTCGAAATTTCAATACACAGTTCAATCACAATACCAATGTGATTCCTATTTCCTGTCTCTGATAACTGCACCATTGTCATGCTGGGCGTCCCTCATGGCCAGAAAGGATCATATGGGTTGCGACCCCATAAGGTGCCCCCGAAATTCTGTCAGTGGTTCAGTGCATGTGGTCACTGAGTAACATGAGCCTGACCAGCATGGGGGGGAAGCAAACTCAGACATTAGCATTCTTTTGATGGAATGAGGAGAAACATTCACACCACCATTTGACCCACTCAGCTGACTGAGGTGTTTATCCAAAGCAAAGGCCACACTCCAGTCCCACTGTGTAGAGGTCAAGTCAGCCTCTTTGCAACAGCCGTGATTTTTCACACCCTGCATTATTTTCTGAGCTTCATTGATGCTTCACCCTTGCTCACCTCCTCCTAAAGCCTGGTACAGGGCTTTATTGATCAGTAAATTTATCATATCTAAATTTACAGGACTTTGAGGCTCATTTGAGAAGCTGCTAGTTGCTAGTCAGTCACAGTTGGTCTTCATGATTTAATCACATATAAAGTACAAACAACTGTATCACTGCAGTCTGTAAAGATAAAGCCTTTCTCAATATAACTTCCACTTTTATGCACATAATTAAAATATAGATAAATTAGTTCAAAAGCCAAGAATAAGACAGTAAAAATCAGAATTTACTTTAGGTCGATTTGTAGCTTGACTGCATTTATAGTTTGTGAACTTGATTTTATTGGGTTTTATTTATTTTATTAAGTCTCTATTTGCCACACTCAGCTGCTTCTGCTTGCTTCTTCTGCTAGCATACCTGGTTAATTTCTCTGGAGATATAATTCTTGTTAAAATCTGGTGGAATATCACAGATAAAATTGTGTCATAGTCACAACCCTGTTGAGTATTGCTGGCTTCAAAATGGTCTGAGGGCTCTTTGTGTGCTTCTGTCTGCCTTACTTCCACTTTTGGAACCTTGCTGTTGCTTCAGGGGTTTGCTTCTGGCTGTACAGTTGGTCCAGGATTTACTGTAACTATTAAGTGTCCCTAATGCCTTTTTTGTGTGTGTGTGCTTGGCTTTTTGTGTCTTGTCATCACTTGGCCATGGTTCTGTGGCTGGGATTTGTATTGAGGTTCCAGAAGCACTTTGCCTTCTAGACAAAAGGGGGAGGGAAAGATGGCATAAACATTTAGTGAGATAGGTATTTTTCAGGTCATTGTTGGCTAGTGACTCTGTGGAATCACAGTTGTGATGCTGAGCAATGATCTATTGAAATAGAGCGCTTAAGATAGCTAAGATAGTTATGCTTTAAAGAAGGCAGTTAAAAATGTGCATGTCCAAAACCTCTAGCTACAATATCCTAATCATCAGGAGAGGATTTTGCAGTGATTCCTCATATCTGATGAAACTGTCAGGAAAAAAGGATTACTCATAATCTGGGTAATATTTTCCTTAAAGACGCCTTTTGCAGCCAACAGTCTTTGCCTAGTGGGAACTGTGTCCAAAGTCTGTGTGCATCCACAGGGAGAGTCAGACCTCTGTGCCCATTGACATCTAGTTGAGCTCTAGTTCTGTGTGCTTTCAGGATTCTAGACAGGGCAGAAGAGGTAAGCACTTGGTATTTAAGCATCTTTCTGTGTGCATGGGTGTCTGTGTTGCCCCTGTGCACTTGATATCCTGGCTCTGAATTGTACAGACTTGGAGAAGAACATGCTTTTTAGGATCTAAGCTATTTAAACCTTTTAGTGTATATCACACATAGTTTCATCATAAAAAAGTTCAGGAAATGGGAAACTTGTATGTTTCAGTCTGGTGTTCAGTGAAATATCTTTTATTATGTTGAATACTATTGGTTTTTTTCAGTGTGGGGAAGGTAGATAAAAAATGAAACCTAATTCTTAGAGCGGGTGAGGAAGTCCTTATTCTTTTGGGATCCCAAATGTAAAGTAATGCATGAACACTTGAAAGGCAGATCACTACTAATAACTGAGAAAAGGCAATAGCAAGGTAGAAAATGGTATGTCCTTTCTGTGCTGGGAATCCTGAGATGATACAGCTTTGGAAGGATCTCTGGTCAGGGCATGGCACATATCTTGTTGGCTCATTGTTCATTTGTACTGTTATGGGGTTTTACTTACAGTACAGTCATCTGTCACTGATAGTCAGGTCTGGAATGAGAGCTTTGAAGTGTCCCATGGACAACGTGCTCTAATATCCTTACCTCAGTAATAAAACTGCAGTTCCTGAGCAAGGTTCATACAGTATTTCAAGTGGGAAAGACAGCATACTGTACACATACTTAAAATGAAATGCACATTGATTAGTTACACATTGATTACGTGGACATTCATTAATTGTGCTATTGATTGGACACAGCAAGACTCAGTAACGATCAGACGGTATCCGCGATTATCACGTACCTGAATGTGGGTCACTGACTGCTCTCACAATAATAATCTTACCGGCGGATCATTACCAACAAGCTGAAAGGTCTTTGGAGTACTTGAATTGGCTTGAAAGGGTTTCTGTTTTACAGGGATTGATGGGACAGATTCAGACATATTTAGTGAGCTGTTCAGAGGGACCTGAAGATTCAGAAGGAATCTCAAAGAGTCAGAATTTCTTTCAGTACCTCAACTTAAATTTTATTGTTTTGTGAACATCTGGGGTTTTTTTACTTTTGCTGTTCTCTATAGATTTGTTTCTCTACTATGTTTGTATTTCATACTTGTAGGTCAGTTGAGTTGCTTTATGTAACATTTGCAGGGCTTTATATTAGCTAATTAGCCAAAGTGTTTTGGTCACCAGTTTGTCTAAAAATAGATTTTGCTATGAGAGTGTTCTAAATTTTTAGACTGCTCTCGGTGAATGTGGGTCTTTCCAGTTGCATTCTCTGAGTAGAAGAGGTAAAATTCCCCTTAAAAATAATTATGAAAGTTTATTGGTGTCGGTGAGCCGTACTGATGGATAATGGACTCATCCTGCTAAGCTGAGAAAAGCAATGGTTAGAGGTAAGCTGTTGGTACTGCACATTGGGCATGGTAGAAGGAGGTTAGGTGGTCAGTCTCTCGTAGCCTGTGAGGGAGAAGAAACAGTACCACGTTGCTGTTAACTAGATTTTTCTTCAGAGAAAACAGAAGGGAACTCTAAATTTCTGGGTAGTTTAAGCCTTCCAGACAAATTTGTATTAATTTTGATAAACATCCTTTGGTCACAGTTCCATGGTCGTATGATTGATGCATATTTCTTGGCCTAGAAATGATGGCGTGTACCTTGGAAGTGGTCCAAGAAAAGCCCTTCCTGAGGCAGTGATTTATTTTTGTTAGTTTTTGTTAGTCCTGCTGCTTTGTTCCTTGGTGGAATTAGCTGCAAGTGGGGAATGGAAAGCTGTAGACATAGAAGCTTCAATGGTGATGTGTGTGCTGCCTATCCAGTACCTGACGTTGGCCAGTATCATTTCTTAGCCCTCATTTTCTTTATCCATAAAAAAACTTGGCCTGCAATGAAATACTGAACTATTTTAAGGTATCAACCAATGAATGACGGAAAATTAATTGCAGCATAGGATGGAAAGAAATTTTGCAGTATGTGGGTTGTCTCCTTTAATACAGAGCACTGCGGTTCTGGGAATAGCTTCTGCTGGGTACCTTAAAAGGTGTTGCGGAGGCCCAGATCTCTGGTGGGCAGCAGTGCAAAGGACTGTAGAGAGCACTTGCCAGCAGTATTGAATAAGTAATTTTTCTACTTTTGTGGAAGTAAAAGTAATAGATGCATAGTAAAAGCAAAATCATGGGCTTAAATACAGTTATTGTGGTCCAGCAGATAGCAAGCATGGCTGTTTCTTGGACCCAAATCTTTTGGTATAACCCACTTTATATTTTGGGAAGGGAACAGTGATTGATTTCGCCTTGGCTAAGCAATTGAAATTTAATTTGTGGCAGTGTTAGATATTTAAAGCTGTTCTTTTCTGAACTACAAGTGTAGTTCAATCTACAAAGATTGTAGAGGTTTTTTAGAAATTAGATGAGGATTCATCCACAATTATTGTACAATGTGTAATTCTGCTCTGGTGAAAGGAACTAGTTATAAAAAGACTTTCTGAGGCTTTATATTTCTGATTCTATATCAGATTTTCTTTGTAGATTTTTTTTCACCACATACCGTACAGCGTTCTTCATAAAAGTGGGAGATAATATGAATCAAGTTATTCAAAATGACTGTTTTTTTGAGTCTGTCACAAAAAGGTTGTCAAAATAAGGTTTGTTGTTGCACTGTAGTTCTGTGCTAATG
Organism: Phylloscopus trochilus trochilus; assembly: GCA_016584745.2. NCBI lineage: Eukaryota > Metazoa > Chordata > Aves > Passeriformes > Phylloscopidae > Phylloscopus > Phylloscopus trochilus. Next base: position 43,026,442 of record WQNJ02000546.1, read on the forward strand.
AAGATTTATTCGGAAAACAAACCTAGCCTCTGAGAGAACCTTAACATTTCTGTTAAAGTATATTTAAATTCTTAAATAATCTTAAAAAGCCGTGTTATTAGACTTCCTGAAGTCCTAATTGATAATGCTAGGGAAATGACCAGTTGTATGTCCTTTTTTGCAGTGTTGTTTGTGTTTAGCAGTGATGTCAGTTGCTACAGGGAAAAAGATTTTTCTCAGCACTAAAATTTGTAATGGCTGTCAGTTCATTTCTGCCTGCCCTTACTGGGAAAGCATGGTTGCTCAGCATTTTTGTTGAGAATGTGAGTCATCTTGGTCAAAGGCATATGTTGGTGGGCTTGTTTTGGAACGGCACTCAGAGTTAATGGTTTTCTGCCTTAAACTGGTGTTTGGTAGCTACTAAGAAAAAGCTACAGTAATAAAGTACATGGCCAACAGCGTGCAGTATAGAAAATGAAGATTGCCATACCTTTTTTGGGGCATAAAATGCTGAAATCTTTCAATGTGTTGTTTAGGTACTTTTATTTTAAGTCTCAGCACCCATAGAGGAGATATATGCAATACAACAATTATTTCCTAAAGCATCAACCCACCAGTTGAAATTCTGTGCAAGTATAATGTGGAGGCCATTTCTGTGGTCTGCATGTTTGCATGTTAGGTCTCTTCCAGTTAATGGTGGAGGGATGTGTGTGCAGCATCAAAGTATTAATTGTGGGTGCAGTGAGACAGATAGCAGGAAAAAACGTATCACTCCAGCTTCTCCCGTAAACAAAAATTAGAAACTTTGAAGTTTCATTAAATATCAAAGCAGTGCTGACCTATGCAATCAATTTTGCTATTGTGCTCTTCTGCAGTTCACAAAATTTTAGCTTCCTAAAATTACAGAAAGCATTACTTTTTATAATATTGATTTGAAGCTTTTGTAGTGTAGTCAAATTTTATGGCTTTACTTGCATCTGTACTCTTGTTTGAGGTTTTCTTACTGGTATTTCTCCTTTCTTTATGTACAAGAAAGTGTAAATAGCCCTGCTTAGAGCACCTTCATGAATGACTAGAAGGTAGGAGCAGGGAATGAAATTTATCTGGTGCGACTTTTTGACTAGATATTGATGATAATGAGCTAAAGGATTATTAAGTTATTTTGCTGTTAGGATCTTTGCCATCACTGAACATGTTGTTACAGAAATTAGTGTTCTCACTTGCATGTCTGGTGTTTTATTATTGCAGGTGGTAACTGCATGAAAATGAGCTGAATTGTAGATTATTTAAGTGCAATGTTTATAAAAAAACTGCCTTTGAATGGTATTAATACTTAATTGCTCTGGCACGTGTTGTTTAAAATAAAACATTAGCACTCCCCTTCAGACTTTTGTTTTGTTTCTAGGTTGCACGTCTTCAAAAAATCCCTGATGGTGACAATGAGACAATGATTCCTGTACTGTCTTCAAAAAAAGCAAGCGAATTGCCAGTTGATGAAGTAGCAAGTATTCTGCAAGTAAGTAATTTTTTCATATCTAAAGAATGTACTGATGTTAGCAAACAATAAGTTTGATATTTCTGAAGGACAGATCTTGTAATTGAAGGTTGCTGCATTATCATGCGGTTTGATGTTAGCTATTACCTGCTTCTAAAAGCAAGTTGATTTTTAAATTGTTATGAGAAATGCTATAATCGCTTAATATTAAAAAAAAAATTGGGCATTTGCAAGGGGAATGAGATTCAACTTGAAAATGTTTGGATTTGCCTGCTTTGAAAATTGCAATTTGTTAATAAAAATCCTAGAGTCCATCTTGCTATAAAATACTGTGCTGGATTTTTCTTCTTTTATTGCTTCCATTTCTCTATGGAGTCTTTAATGTTGTTAATTTGTTTTGGTAGCCTCCATCTTAAGTGGAGAAACATGACTGAGAAAGCCACTCATTGTCAGATTTATGAACTGTTCAATCTGGGTTAATTTTCGTGATAGATGGTCTTTTTTAATTTTCTGTATGTTTGACTGCTTGAGGAGTACACCATGATAAATGTTGGTAACTGACAAGATTCTGAAGCTATTGCTGTCATTTGGCTGAGTCACTGAACTCCTGACATAACACTCAAGAGTCTGAAGGATGCCCAGAGTTTGGTTTGTTGTAGAGTTTTTTTGCAGGGAAGATCAGCAGTCATTTACAGATGTGAAACAACATCTGCTTCTGTAGTTCTTCTGTGAATTTTTGATTGAATCCCTGAAATGCTGCCAGAGCTTTAAAGTAGTAGTTAGTTAGCTTTCTTTGTCATACAAGCCTTGGTACCAGGCTTGTCTTTCTGATGTTGCCCAAATTTGTATAATCTTAAGACTGTGTATTTGGGTGTGAGAATTTACACTTCTCAGTATAATTGCTGACTGTTTTATTCTTTGCATATTCTAATAGGCTAATCTTCAGAATGGCTTAAAAAACTGTGAAGTTTGTCATAGACGGGCATTCCATGGATGGAATGAATTTGATATTAGTGAAGATGAACCACTGTGGAAAAAATATATATCCCAGGTGAAGATTTTTGTCCTTTCTGCGGTTTGGTTTTAATTCTTTTCAGTAGTTTTGCTCAGCTTTTGTGTACATGAACATGTTTTGATAAAAGCGGGAAAAATCTAGTAGAGTGGGAAACTACAGCTTGTATAATTTATATCTAATTTACCTATTGAAAAAGCTTTTATTTAGGCATATGCCTATAAACATCATAGTATTTTGATTGTGATTTGTTCTTAAATGTATGTTCATAGCTATCCAAAGGGTGCCATTCATAACTAGCCTGAGGGCTAGAAAAGCAAAATAAAAGTCCCTGTAGTCAAACTTGGTCCTGAATTGTACTAAGGTCAGAGAACAATGCATACGACCACTGGTAATTATTTAAATGGAATGTGAAATATGAATAGCTTGATAGGAAATTTCAAAAAGCAAAACTGCTGCCTTTAATCTGAGGGTGGAGGTGGGACCAGCCTTAATTCTGGTGTTGAGCAGAACTGGCAAGAGTCAAGTGTGAATTTTTGACTTACCAGTGTGATATATCTCACATAATATATGCATATCTGATGTGAAAGTGTCACTACTTTCTCCTGCCCACCCGTCCCGCCCCCAGCTATACAAGATATTTACACAGATGATTCTTCTAATGAATTTGTAATGTTAAACATTTTGGTCAGTGTTTGCTGCACCTTGGCTGTGCAGCAGTGCAACTCTGAAGTTGCACTCTGTGGTTGACTCTGTGTTCCTTGGGAGAGATTAAAAAGACATTCAGTGCTCTGATGATGGTAGTGGTGGGAGCACATCCCATCCTGGCTGTACTCTGGCATTAATGCTTTATTTTCAAATGTGTAGGGTCAATTCCTCAGATACATCAGAACACTGCTAAGGCATATTGCCCAGGCCTATTTTAGGTGGGATTTTTTAAGATTTGTACTTGCTTTGAGTGTGCTTATCAGATCTGCTTTTGGAATGTTCTTCAACTGAATTGTAGGAATGTTGTTTTTTTGCAGTGTTTCTCAAAAGAATCACCACGTTAGCAACCAGCTGTCATAGAAGCAAGATCCTTTATTCTTTCAGCCTTAAAAATCTGTGGGAATTATATGATCTAAAAGGAAAACTTTTATCTTGTTAAACAAGAAATCACGAGTTGAAAGTTAAGAAGTATGTTGCTGCCTTAAAAGTGATCAGTTGCTGTAACAGGATCAATCTTTCACCTCAAAGACATTTTCAATGTGTTTCAGCTTCTTTTTGTATGTTTAAATACAGTATAAGCAGTTATAGGAGATTATTCGTTTTGCATTTAAAATGTGGATCAAGGAATGTAAGAAACATTTTCTTCCTGTTTCACATTGAATATAGTCTATTCAAGGTCTTTGATATATAAAAGAAAACGCCTCAAGTAAGCATCTGAACTGTAGAGTTCACTTTTCTTTCCAGTGGTAGGTTATAAATATTTTAATAATAGAATAATATGTTTCAAAAATAGATCTGGTGTGCTTCGAGGGGTAGGTAAAACAGCCTTTTTGTCAAGAGTGTGGCTGAATTACTCTTCTGTTTCGTTTCAGTTTAAAAACCCCCTTATTATGCTTCTCCTGGCATCTGCAGTCATCAGTGTTGTAATGCATCAGTTTGATGATGCTGTCAGTATTACTGTGGTAAGCAACTAAAATTCTGTCTTGGTTGGGAGTACTTGGGAATGTGTGACCACATGTGTGTTCAGCATCATGTGGATGCCAGTGTGGCGTGGGATCACTTGATAGCAGTTACTGAGTTGGATTTGTGTGTTAATCATTAAATCCGTTTAGTTTGTGACTGGATTTTGTTTGTTTTTTTTTCTTTTCCTTGATTGATAGCAGCAATACATATCAAAATACATCCATAAATAATTTTATGGCTGCTTCTTGCATCTTTTCTGTTGGTTAAAATCCTTGTCTTTAGGCATTTGTTTAGAGAAGCAATTTTTGGCATATTCTGTTTAATTTTAATCTTAAATTATGCTTTAATTTCAAACTGAAGCCAGTATAAACCTTCTGTGAATTTACTTGAAAGATGCAATCTTTTAAAATATGAAGCAGTAAAACTTGAACTGTCTAGAAATCACAGAGGAAAGATAGAAGCTGAAATAGTAAATTTTTGTAGAAGGTTGCAGTTAAATAGGGTGCTAAACTAGTGAGCCAAATATAGTACTCATAACTGTTGGTCACTGCAATTGGCACAGAGAAGAAAACTGTAATCCCTTTGACCTTTTAGGGGTGATAGGTGGTGACTGAAAATCATGATTTCTGTATGACTAGAGGCCCGTTCTAGCTGGTTTTTTTTTTCTGTTTTGTCTTACCTCTGCACTTGCTGTGTTGACTTCACTTTCGTACATAACCCAGCGTAACTGGAGGTTTGCTCCTAACCCCTCTAATTTTTTATAAAGAATAGTTGCCTATGACAGATAAACTATGTGACCTCTTAAAGATAAAACTTGTGATTTTGAATTTGAGTGTAGTGTTAGTTTGGAATAGTTTGTTGTGTTCCTAAGTTATATGTAGGTATTGTAATTAAATATATTTATGAAATATATTTAATTATTGTGGCTGGAAATTGAATTATTTCATGTTTTTCCCCTTGGTTAGTGCCCTTAATTCTATTTCTTAACCCTCTTGAGCAAGGCAAGGAGAAAGAAATTAAGGCAGTTACTGTAAGAGAACAGTAATTTTTGCATTCTTTGTTGCAGCCTGGGAAGAAATCTTTTTATAGCCTTGTGAACATTGGTAAAAGTATCTTAAAATATGGAAAAAAAGTGATTGAGTTAAAGTTATCTGCTATGGGTTTCGTCTTAACTTCTGACTAACTTGTACCATTTAGTTTTCTTATTATCAGTAATTCCCACTTTATCACCAAGTGAATATTTGTTTTACTTCATTTTCAGATGACAGTGCAATTTTTCTATGACTGTGCATTTGTGTGCTCTGAGTCTTGGCAACAAAGCTCATTTGCTACTAAAGATCAATGACATATATTACTTTTGGTGGCACCACTGTCTTGAACTGCTTCTGCCATCCTTTTAGCTCTGCTGGTACAAATGTAAAACTTCTTGATCTGGACTGGAACTGGTGAAGATTAAAAGAAAAATGAAATCATTAAATACTTTTCATTTGGCTTCTTAATGCAACCCATTACATGTGGACACAAGCTGAGGGACTGATGAGAGGCTAGGAATGCAAAGCTTTTTCAGGTAGTGTGGTCTGTGGAATATAATACAGCTTCCAAAAACCCATGCAGCTGTGGTGGAAATAGTCCATGGGAAGATTAAATATATATAGTTATTTCCTCATATTCAGTTGGTGAGGCTAATGTAACTATCATAAGTAAGGTGGATTTATGTGTGTTTATTTAAAAGTTCAAGAGAGTTTTTCACTTGCAAAATGGTAATATCTTGGTTATTTTTAGTAGTTGCTGTGTGTACTTGAAAGGCTTAATTAATGGTTGTTGTGTTAGGGTTCTGGAAGAAATCAGTGTAACAACTCAGCTTGAGTAACAAATTCAGTTAATGTAGCAAAACTGAATTTGAGAGTGTATTGAAGGAAAAGATGAGACTTGCTTTAAAGCAAACTGATTTTTGTTCTTTTCCTGGAATAGATTTATTTCATTTGCTCACTTTCACATCACATGCTTAGAAGCCCTGTAATGTTGATGTTGAAGTATTGCAACCAGACGTTTATGTGATAGAGGGGCCTATGAAGGCTGCTCTTGAGGCCTTAGTACTTATCTTGGTTCTTCCTAATGAGCAATAATTTTTAGCTTTTTTGTTTGGGATGTCTAACATCCTGTCTGTTTGGGTTGTGCCCAGTGTCCTGTTTCACTCTGTGGGTGCCTTGGGCAGAGTTTCTGAGGGTCATCCTCCCCTTGTTCTTGCTAGGATGTTTTGTGGCTCCAGACAGGTTCTTCAGCTTGCTGCCTCTTATCTAGTCTTTCTGTTATCTTGGTATTTGAATGAAACCACATCTGTGATGCCTGTAGCAGTTAACACACCTTTGTTCTGGTCACAGAACACACCAGTCAGTTTTTCTATTTGTGTCATGGGTCTCTTTCCATTGCTGTCTCTTATTCAATGTTTAGAAACAGGAGGCAGAGGCAGTTTTTCAAGTTTGCTATCTAGTTATCTTATTTTCAGTAAAATCAGGTTACTGCATTCTTGGACATCACTGAAGCAGGTGCAAATAGATAATGGCGTTGCTTTTATGACAGAGCTGAGAGATACCGAGTGATTTTGAGCATGAGAAAATTGGTTTGTTTCCAAATCATCTTGTTAATATGTAGTAACAGCTATGACTGAGCAAAACCAAATATGATAGCTTACTTTCATGGTCATTTGGAATGCTCTTGTCTCACCCACTTCTGTTCTCTTGCAGGCAATAGTCATTGTTGTTACAGTTGCCTTCGTTCAGGTAAGACAGCTGTTGTCCAAATAAGATCATTGCTTTTATGTAAACTCTTATATTAAAAAGCCTGAAGTAGTTGTCTTGGTGCATTGTGCTGAGTATGGTTGAGTAATGTGCTTTCATCCAAGTCTTTGCCTTTTCTAAAGTGCATGATTTGTCCTGCTTTAACCATCTTGACATTTATGCACCTGTATCAGTATTATACTCCGCAGTAAGAGTACTTGTAAGGAAGCCCTTGTAATAAACAGTGTAGAAGTACTTAAACGTGTAACTTAATAGGATTTGAAAATGTAACTCTTGCTTTAATTTTGTGCAGAAATGGAAAAAAAGATTGTCTTCATTTCCCAAGTCATAAAAAAGTTGTTTTCATTCTGTAAATGCACAGTTTCAGTCAGGGTGTGCCTAAACCAGAATTGCTTTGTGTGTTTGTGCTTTATATCTTTAATTACCTTAATTATAACCTGTTTATCGAGTTGAAGATGAGCTGGGTTACCTTGGTTTTCCAGGGGCTAAGAGCATGAACACAGTATTTTTGGTATGAATTTGTTAAACTGTAGCACTCAATAATGGGTCTGATTCCTGAGTTTAGAGGTATTTTAACAAGTATTACAAAGACTTGAAGATATTGAAGGAAAATGCAAAGCACCTCTGCTATTTTTTCAGAAGAAACACATGTAGGCAGATCTGTAAATTTTTCAGTGTTTGCTTTTTAACCTATCTAATATAGAACTGTTGAAAGTCTTCTCTTACCTGTTTGGAATATTACTTAATACACCTTTATTAATGAAATAAATTTCAGTAGCTGTATTTTATGTCATGTAAGTTTTCACTGCTTAAAACTACGATCTGCTTAATTTTTAAAAAAATGTCTCTGCAGGAGTACAGATCAGAAAAATCTCTTGAAGAGCTTAGTAAACTAGTGCCTCCAGAATGCCATTGGTATGTAGTTTTGTCCTTTGAGTCCTAATGTAAATCGTAAGGAGTTTAATCTGAAATGAGTGAATGGGAAGGTTTTTTATTAAGCTTAGTTCCTTTGTATCAAGTTCTTATGCTGACATAGAACACACTTTGCTTTTGCTTATTTTAAAGATTGTTTTATGAACCTAAAAAACTACACTCTGTGGTTGTGTCTCTGCACCATTCCAATGGTTACTGATGTTACTGATGTGTAAGCCCTCAGAAACAAGCACCAAATTAGAAATATTTTGCTGAATTGCATAGCATTGCAGTGTGCAATCAATGGTGTGAATGCTTTTCTCAGCCAAAATGGCAGAGAAGTCACTCTTGCTGCTCTTTGTGCCTACAGTGTGCGAGAAGGTCGGGTGGAACACACACTTGCAAGAGATTTAGTGCCAGGGGACACAGTCTGCCTGTCAGTGGGAGACAGAGTCCCAGCTGATCTACGATTATTTGAGGTATATTTCTAATTTGGATTCAGTATTTAATAACTTTACTTTTTGTGGGACAGAGGGGAAGGGAAGATAGCCACTGGATACTGAAGTGCAGTAAGTGGTATTGTTTAGAGTTCACAACTATCTTGACAGAAAATTTGAAATAATTACTTTCCAAATGTCACATACATTCTTAACCAATGTATGTGATTTCTTACTGTAGGACAGGAAAAGAAAAATTTCAATTTTATGTGTAATGTATTCTTGAAAATGCTATTTCCCCCCTCAGTGTTAAATGTTTTGTAAAAACATTGTTTTCAGTCTGAATGCTAAGATATTTTGGCATCTGGTTAAAGGTGGTTTCTGGTCATTATTTGTGTTACATTTTAAGATGTAGTTCCACTGTTCTCCAGCAGTGGAATATCAGAAAACCTTGTGAAGTTGTGCTGGTGTAATCTTTTCTCTCTGATGCTTTTTCATCAGTGTGTGTTTTTATATCTTTTAGTTTACTAAATACTTAATTTGTGGTATTAGCAATGCTGGAAGTGCTTGAGTTGAAGCAATTGCACTATAGCAATACTTGAACATTCTCTAAAAATGAGGTGGAATGTGTATAAATATTCATTTGACATATTTTGGTGGTTTTAGTTAAATAATGTCATTTTTATCAGTTTAGGCATCCTCAGTTTGCTTAGTATCTGGGCTATCTATCCTGTTAAAGTAGTGTCTGGATATAAAAATCTTTATGCCTAGGTTATCCACAGTTGATAGTTAATTAATCAGTGTTCATTTCATAGACAAATTCTAAATGAACTAGTTTCTTGACAAATTTGTTTGGATTGTGTTGTTAGCCTCTGTTGTGCAGTTGGTACTTGAGTGGGTTCATTTTTTATGACTGCAAACATTCTGCTTCCCTTGGCAATTGTGTAGTCCCTGCATTGTTATGAAACTGCTGTTGCAGCAGCACCTACTTTCTTGCTCATATCTGATACCATGCTATGATAGCAGCATGCTCAGGCCTCTTGTAAAGGAAAGCAGAAATGGAATTAGAAGTTTCTCAGCTGTCTGCAGCCCTTCACTAGATGAGAATTTTTTTCATTGTAAACTGCTCTTGCACATCATTTGAAACTAAGAACATGTCATCTTATTTTCATTTTATGTCTACTGGGCATTGCTACAGGGTGGTGGGATTTAAAAAGAAATTGTATGGAGATCATCTTTGCAGAGAAAGAACTAGATTTGTTCTGCATATTCTCATTGATGCTGTCCTAGAAAATAGTAGAAATGGTAACTAGGCACTATTTGCTTTGGGAGGGCATTTGTGTAAGTGAAAACTTTCTTCACTGCTCTGATTTTTTGGAGACAATCTTGATTTTCAAAATGAATTTGCAGACCTTTTCTGGTCTAGGTTTTCTGTATGTTAATGAGAGGTCCATCAAGTTTTCTGATCATCTTCTCTAAAGCCAGCATTTTGAATCAAAAACTAGCATACCTATAACAGTGTAGACTTGAAATACAATTCCTTTTGCTGGTAGTGATAAATATGTCAGAACTCATGGCTAAATTTGAACAGTAGTGAAGTAGCACCTTCATTTTTCATCTGTGGCTCTGGTGAGAGCTTTGTAGAAGTGCTTGTTGGTTTGTTGATCCTTAAAATATTGACTTGTCTCCTTATCATATGAATAAATTGGTTATATTTTAATGGTCAAAATTGTGAAACTTACCTTTACACTTCCAAATACTTACAAAATATTGTCATGCTTTTTACCTATTTTGTTTTCAAAGGCTGTGGACCTTTCTATTGATGAGTCCAGTCTCACAGGTGAGACAGCTCCTTGCTCTAAATCTACAGCTCCTCAGCCAGCAGCAACCAATGGAGACCTTACTTCTAGGAGCAATATTGCTTTCATGGGGACATTGGTCAGATGTGGAAAAGCAAAGGTAAAATCATTGAGAGAGAAGAATATGTTCATGGTCCATGGTTCAACTGTTTGAAGGCTTTTCTTACTTTTTAAGTCTACCTCCTGGTGATTGGTGTGATACTTTGCAAAGCTTTTCTCACTCTTGCTTTTTCATACACTAGTTTAAAAAGAAAGCCATGAGAGCTCAAATTTTTAGGGAGCACATGATGCAAAACTCCTCTGTCTAGGTTGTGGTGTTTTGCTTCTGGAGCTACAGTCACGTGTTTGAAAATTTGTAAAAGGAAATATGGTTCTGGCTAGTGTTAGGTGTTACAAATTTGAGTTTTGCTACTGGTAGTTAGTAAGTACTTCAGTAGTGCACAGAAAAGCAGTTTGTTTCGCTGAGGTGAAAGGGTTTTTAGGAAAAATTTTCTACTTGTGACAAGATCTAATTCTTGGAACCAGGTTAAAATTTTTATTGGGCTACATTGCATTTACCCATGATTGGAATCAAATCTGTCAATAGCAGCAACTAACATTAAAACTTCAGATTTGATTTGGCTTTGTCTTTATGTTGTTTTTTTGGTTTTTTTAGGGGATAGTTATTGGAACAGGAGAAAACTCTGAATTTGGGGAGGTTTTCAAAATGATGCAAGCAGAAGAGGTAAGAGAAGGTATTTAGAAGCAGAGACATAGTTTGAAAGTATGTATTTCATTCATTAGAACTTTGAATTTATTCCATAAGAACTTAGTTAAACATACATTGCTTTCAGTATTTTCCTTTCCTCTAGTGAAGCAAATCTTAGCTCATGGACATGAAAGTAGTAATTGAATGCAGTGCAACAAAATATCCGTAGCTGACCTAAAGATACTAACTGTGAAAATAATACTCTGTACCTGTGTAAATATTTACATAGTTTTCTGTTTTGCTAAATTGAATTTTCTGTAGATGATTAAAAACATTCCTTCTGATATATAACTGGCCTTTCAGAGCTCTAATGCCTCTATTTTGAAAATCAGTTTTATTCTTGCTACCAAGAGCTTTTTTGGTCTTGGAGGAAGTGTGGTGGCTTGTAGTTGGCATGATGTTTGTTTTTTCTAATGAAATTTTTGTTAATACCTTTTATATTCCATTTGTTGCAGATATCACAAAGCCCTAGAAGAATACTTCTAATAAATATTTAATTTCATTGAAGTATTTTTGAATCTCATTGAATTCTGTGAAAGAACAGTCTGTTTTCCTAAAGTAAATGTATGAAAATATAGGGTATAGCTGCATCTTATTCACTGTCTTGAATTTGCATTTGTGAAATAAAATGTGATGCAGTTCATTTGTTAACTGCTGCATCTTTGCCATTCATCAAGGCTCCAAAGACACCTCTGCAGAAGAGCATGGATCTCTTGGGAAAACAGCTTTCCTTGTATTCCTTTGGTATAATAGGTAAGATAATTTATGTAAAATAATTGCAAAAGATTAGCTAACGGAAACTAGTGTGTAGGCCTGGGAAATGGAAGATTCTTTTGGCTCCTGATTTCATTGGTCACTTTGAGTTCATGTCACTAGTCATCTATTGCATAATGTGACATAACTCTAATCATAAGGGTTTACTTGCTTCTTCCTGCAAGTTTACTGTACTGACTTCTTGTCCTCCAAATACTTCCTTTTAAATTGCAATGTGTCTTGGATTCTGATTCAAGGTGTGCATAAGTGAGTACCTCACTTAGAGATGTGATTGGGCAGCTTGACTGGCTGATACTTTCTTCATCTTTGCCATATTAATGGAATCATGACAGTGAAATGAATAATAAGTTTTTATAGGTAGCACAATGGTAAGCTTTGTTCTGGTTGAGTTTCTTTTCTTACCCTCATGAGGCTACAGCACATGCTGGTTTTACATTTATCCCCTTGGTTGTTTTCTTTATAGGAGTTATTATGCTAGTTGGCTGGTTGCAAGGAAAGCATATCCTTGATATGTTCACAATTGGTGTGAGGTAAGATTTATGTTTTGAAATAATGTAGATCATGCATTACAGCAAGTATTTGAAAGTTAGTGATCTGTTTTATAATATGCTTGCATACAGTGCTCTTAACTTCATGTAAGTAATTCAATATGAAAATAGAAAAGCAAGTTCATACATATTTTTAATGATGCAATGTGTTCCTGTCAGTCTCTCAAACTTTACATTCATGTGGTGATTTCTGAGTGTCTTGTGGAACATCTGCAAACAGGCAGTAGAGTTGTACAATTTGAATTTTTGTTGCTGAGTAAATAAAGTAGCTGTAATTTTACAAGGCATATGACAAAAATAAGTTACTGTAAGCTTTGTGTCATGTAGTTCAATAACTCATCTTCTACTGTATTATGCAAACTTAATCCCAGTGTGTTGGCTGAGAACAACACTGAATTTAGATGATCTAACTCCATACTCTTAGGAAAGTTGCTGATTACATGGGCAGTGCATAAGGCAGAAGGGTTTCTTTAAGTGACAGGATCAGACTCTGAAGAATTACTTGTTTGTGGAGGGGAGAAAAGGAACCCAGGAACTGCATCTTTGAGCATTGCTTAATGAGTTGTGATCTTGTTTACACTGTCATCAAGTTTTTTATTTGTTTGTTTTTTAAATGACCTTCAAGACTATCCTTCACTTAATTTGCAGCCACATCATGATCTGGCAGTAGCAATTTTGGATCAGTGGTGGCATTTCCCAGTTCTGTTTAGTGCTGACTACATTTATTCTTCACAATCTGAGCTGCTTTGTGCAGCCCTAATTAGTGTTTTGTGTAGGCAAAACAGATGTACAATTGATTTTCTCCCTCTCCCCTACATTTCTTCATACTTTTACATAAATAATGAGTAGAAATGATCTAATTTATTTCAATTGTTGCTGTCTTCAGCGTGTTTCTTATAATGAATGCTATACAACTAGAATCACACGGCAACTCCTTCCTTTCTGTTTTAATCTCAGTGACCAGTCAGCTACAGAAACAATGTTCTGAACTGTAAATTCATCACTACTGTGTATCCCTGTATGACATTTGAAAACAGATCTGTGTATTTACTTTCATTACAGTTTGGCTGTAGCTGCAATCCCTGAAGGACTCCCAATTGTGGTAACAGTGACACTGGCCCTTGGTGTGATGAGAATGGTGAAGAAACGGGCTATTGTGAAAAAGCTGCCTATTGTTGAAACTTTAGGTATGACTAGACTAACCTAGAGATAGTGCTTTTGATGTAAATATTAGGAAATTGATGACTAATGAGGAAAATGAAGCAGGTATTCTTATTTTGCTAGCAGTGGGATGGCATTTTAAAACATTCCTGAACTGAATGTGTGTTACACTGGAGCAATTCAGGGAGATGTTTCTGTGGGCCTTCTAACTACTTTTTTTGAACTGAAATAGAGAATCTACCAGTTAATAGCATGCTAGCAATACACTAAACTGATTGTTTGCTGCAAGATGCTCTTGTTAAATAAGACTTGTAAAATATTTTTGAAATTAAAACTTTTTGGTGTAAATTTAGGAGTGATATTGACAGTTGAAAACAAATCTGTATTTGAATATTAGAAAAACCTTTGTAATCAAAATGCACCTTCAGGATGTTATATTAGAATGTAAAATCATTAAAAAAACTTTAAAGCTCAAAGAAGTTCTGTATGCAGGTTGAGTCATGGAAGGTACAGAACATGGAAAAGAAATAGAAATACTAAGTTAAATAATTCTGCTGCATCTGAATTGCTTTTTGCAGTTTGAAGATTGGGAAATTTTTTTCCAGTGCCTCTAGCAGAGTTTCATTAGTGTTGCAAGGGTTTTTGTTGCTTGTACAGTTCCTGCTGTCATGTCCAGAAATGTCAGTATGCTGCAACAGTCTCTCAGAATCTCCATTCCAGAGTTGAAAAGGCATATACAAATCTCACATTTTTGTAATCTTTTCAAGCTTATTAAATTTTGCTGCTTTATTAGTAAGTCACACTTGTGACTTCCTAGTGTAACAATTGTGTGACACAAATATTGTGTCTAGTGTTAAATAAGTGTTGTATTTAGTGTATCGAGTGTATCTAGTGTAAATACGTTTTTAATAGAGAGGAATGACTTCTGCAAAGCAGGCTCTTAGTTTTTCTCCTCACCAGGAATCACAACTGAGATTTCAGTAATGTAGCTTGAGGTACAGCAAAGTAAAATAAAGGAGAGGTAGTGACTGGACACATTTTGTATAAGTTGTGAATTTGGGATTTAAATTAGTTTGGAGGTTTTTTTATTTATTGGACAAACTCTCAAAGAACCTAGTAGTTGAAAATTTGCTGTCTCACTTGTTTTTCACAGACAGCTGCAATATTTCTAGAAATTTGCTCAGCTTGCATACTTTTCTCTTTGTTAGTTACTCAGATTGTTCTAAACAAGAATTATCTTATAAATGTTAATTTGTTGTTTCAGGTTGTTGCAATGTCATTTGTTCAGATAAAACTGGAACTCTGACAAAGAATGAAATGACTGTTACCCATATTTTTACTTCTGATGGACAGCATGCTGAGGTATGTAGTGTGACACTTAGATTTGAATTTGCCTTTTTATTGTGTTGTGTGGATCAGCCAAAACATGTTGGACTATACTGCAGGTAGAACATCAGTAAAGAAAGCATAAATTTGTTGCACTGAACTCCTGTCCCTCAGTTTATTTAGTAGGCAGCCTTTGAGCTGTGCTATTTGAGCCTTCTCTGGTTACAGATTTTTTAATATATGTTAAGTTCTTAAAATGTTTGGTGACTGTAGGTCACACACAATAAGAGACAGATGCTAAGATACACAGACAAGTTGAGAGATCATGGTTTTCTTCCATACGGAAAGTTGAGGCTGTTTTGCTGTTTCAGGTACAAAGAAAACCCCCTAAAATTTACACGTTCCAAACTTTTCAAGTGGAGATACCCAACTTTTTGCCTAAAAGACAGTTTGTCATGTGAATTGTTCGTTACTGAATATGCACTGTCATTCTTGCTTTTTTATAATGGATGGACTTGCAAGTAGGAGCAGGACATGAAAGAGTCATTGTTGAGATTAGAGAGTTGCTGGAAATACCAATGATGTAAATCCAAAAAAGCACCAGGAATGGAAAAGCAGTGAGGTGTGGAACTGGATGTGGGTTCATAGAAATGTTTTAATCGAGTTCTTAAATTCTCAAACTCCTTGATCAGGGTTTTGTTTCCACAACAGATTTAATAGATGGTCTTGTAATTTTATTCTGTAAGCAAAAATACTGGCATTTTTTCACATTGTTTCCTATTATTTACCTATATTTTCTTATATATCCTGATTTTTTTTTTTAATTGCTAGAAGTCTATATGAATACTACTACTAGCACAGTTGCATCTGGGTTAAATCAGCTCCTTTTTCCTAACGGAAAGGAAATTTAAAATGGCTGTGAAGTGTATTAGCTGTTAATGCTGTAGCTATGAAGACTTTTTTAGGATCCTAGTAGGATGCCTGGTTTTATGCACTAAAAATACAATTTTACTGATTCTAACACCTTTCTGAGGTCTAAACTGAGAGGCTGTTCAATTGTTTCTTTTTTTTTTAATAACTCGTTGGAAGTAGGAGTGCTCTGTAATTCCATTCCCCTGCAGAGGGTATGCATTATTAATCAGGGTAAAGACAAATAGGAGGAAAAAGTTAGAAAGCAAAAGAAAGAAGAAAAATGAAAGCATGCCTAATACTGTAAGGAAACGACATACTACATTTATTTATGCTAAGGAATAAAATTTGATAGTGTTTAAACAAATTAGTCTCTGATATATTTTATTGAACTCAGAGTGTTGCTGCATTAGAAGCTGAGTAAGAGGAATGCACGCTGAGAAAAGCATGAATGGCCTTTTGAAATTCTTCTTTAGTTTATAATAAAAAGCTGACAACAGTTAACCTGGTGAACACTACATTGCATGTTGCCTCTGGCTGCTTGTCTTGCAGGTTACTGGGGTAGGTTATAACAGGTTCGGAGAAGTGATGCTCGATGGTGAAGTTATTCATGGTTATAACAACCCATCCATTAGCAAAATTGTGGAGGTAAGGTCTTGGCAAAGGTGAGTTTTAACTGATGATGTTTCATGAGAGCTTTGTGTGTCATTTACTTTGTGTTCTGTTTTCTCCCCTTTCCTTCCTCATTTTTAGGCTGGTTGTGTGTGCAATGATGCCTTGATTAGAAACAACACGTTGATGGGGAAGCCAACAGAGGGGGCTTTAATTGCACTTGCTATGAAGGTGTGTACTTGATGGTGTTTTTTGGATTCATGAGAGGTGGGAAATGTGTAGAAATAAGTTGTGGCTTTGTTTTTCTCATTTTCTTCTCTTTTGGATCTCCTAGATTTGTATTGCAACTGCTCATCTCCTATGTTTCTTTCTTGTAAATCTTGGGCGTTCTGAAGGATCAGAAAAAAAATATTTGCGAGTGAAGTAAAATCTCTATTTTCATCTTTTTGCACTTAGTACTGTCTTTTTACCTGCCACAAACTGATTTACTTGTTGAATATTGACTGTGCTGTCTCTTTCCCAGTTTCACATCAGTAGCGGAGGGAAGTTGATAACTGAAGTATTGTGACTGCAGAATTTATAGTGTCTCTTAAGGGCTTTTGAGTTGTGGACACTGTGCTGAAGTGTTTGGGTTTTTTTTTTCTTTTGGGGAGGGAAGGGGGTTGTTGGTGGTTTTTTGTGTAATACTGTGATACACCCATTACAGCTACTGAGAAATGTAGCAAGGCTCATGCTGAAGCCTGAAAGAAGTTTCTAGGTGTTTTCAGTGCTAGTTTGTCAAGAAGTCTATGTAAATTGGAACAGTGTGCTCAAAAGGCAGCTTTGGAGATGAAATTGTTCTTTAATTAAGGATGTTTGCTAACTAAGGTGTTTCAACAAGTCATCACATTTCATACCTATATGAAAAGAAGAGGTCCTGACGTTGTGGTGGTACTTCTGTTTTATACAGATGGGTTTAGATGGTGTCCAGGAAGACTATATAAGGAAGGCTGAATATCCCTTCAGCTCAGAACAAAAATGGATGGCTGTTAAATGCATTCACAGAACGCAGCAGGTAAGCTTCAATCACTGTTTCCATGAGCACTGGCTCTGTAGAATGGTTATCTACTTTGTTTAGTATCTTCATTTTTTGCTTCAGAAGTTTTGGAAGGCTGGCAATAGTGCACAGTCCCAGAAATATGGTTTGATAATAGACACAGCTTTAGTTTCAAGTTCTGAAGTAGAGAAAAAGAATCACAAGAAATAATTTCCATAAAAGGCATCCTGGGAAATTATTTTAAGTATTTTGAAAACTGAGACCTTGACTGTATACTTAGCTATTTTTCCTTCCTTCTTCTTCCTTCTCAAACATCTAAAGCAATTCTGCCAATCTTCTGCTATTCCAGTGCTGCCATAGCTATGTAATGAATTAAGAGCAAGAATATAAATTGATTTTCAATGGTAAAATTTCATTTGTTTGAAAACACAGGGTTTCTGGTTTTGATGCAGACATCATATCCCCAGTGTTGACAAATTTTATTGCTGTCATCACTGGCATGGATTATCAATAAAACCCACTCTTTAACCTCTTTTCCTGTCTTCTGGTACTTTCACAGACATATATATGTCCATTTGTGTTTCATTTAGATCCATATGAATGTTTTTGTTACAAGTATTGACATAATTGCTGCCAGTCTCACAACTGGAGCGTTCTAGACAGTATGTGCAACAGCAGACCTTATACTGCATTTATGAAAAGACTTCCAGTACTTCAGACCAAAACCAGGCTTGCTGACAGTGTTCCAGTACCACTGTAGTAAAATCTTTGCTTTGGAAGGAAAGGATTTGACTCCTTTTAGCTGTATGAGTTATCCTGTTGATTATCCATGTCTGTGTATAGAATGGTTGAGCAGAAATAAGTGGAAGATTTTAATCCATGTAAAAACTGACTGTATCTGTGTTTTGGAATCAACAATTTTAAAAGAATGTTGGAAGATTGGTAACATATTTAAAGGGAACAGAAATTATTTGTAGGCTAAGAAAATACAGATTTAGGAACTTGGAACCCTTACACTTAAGCCTATCATGAAAGATTGAGGTAACTTGACTGCTGTGCATACAAATAACTTCACAGGAAGAAAATAGATATATTAAAAAAGAGCTTTTTAGTTCAGCTGGAGAGAAGAGGAGTGATCAGTGATTGGAAATTCAGCTGAGGCAGCAGTTCTTAATGGAAAGAGGGGGAAAGGAAGGACCAAGTTGATTAGCATTGGAGTTAAGTGTTTGAGGTAGTTGGTGGACTCTCGGTCCCATGATCTCATCGTATCAAGGCTAGATGGCTATCTGGAAAGTATTAGTTATTAGGCCTTGTACAAGAATGGAGGAGTTGTTTAATGACCTGTGCAGCTTAAGGTCTTTCAGGTCTAATGTCCTGTGTAGGCTGAATTTCTGTCCTTCACATGGCCTCTTAGTCTGTAAACTGTGACTTGCAGTGCCTGTGTCAGATGTCTACTGAAATGAGATATTGATTATTAGCTTGGCTCTTTTGACTTCACCACTCTTGAATGCACACTGTCTAGAGACACTCAAAAGAACAGATTTTTATGTTTAGAAGTTTGATTTGCATTATGTTCTTAAGATTTTTAACAAAAGTGCACATCTGTCATTCTTATGTACCAATGTGTGTATGTACTTGTGTATGTGCAGTTATGCATACACACGTGCACACAAGAGCTCTTTTTTCTTCTAGGACAAACCTGAGGTTTGCTTTATGAAAGGTGCTTATGAACAAGTCATTAGATACTGTACATCATATAACTGTAAGGGACAGAGCCTACCCCTGGTGCAGCAACAGAGAGAGCAATACCAGCAAGAGAAGATGTCTATGGGTTCTGCAGGGCTTAGAGGTAAGGCTGTTTCAGTCTCTTAAAGTACCAGTTCCATTTAAACAACCCTAAACCAACAACAACAAACAAGAGCAACCCAAAACACAGGGATCTTCTTTTTTGTTTGGTTGGGTTTTTTTTTGTTCAGTAAGTGCCACTGTGTTGTTTAGTTTTCAGGCCTGTATAATATGATTAAACTGCAGAGGGTGAGAAAGGGCTTCCTGTCATCTCTTGCATGTGACCATAACAGTACATTGCTACTTAATGGCTTCCATACCTTATTATAGATGCCTGTGTTGTTGTTTTTTTTTTTTTTTTTTTTTTGTTTTTTTTGTTTTGTTTTGTTTTTTAATGTGAATGTTATTTGTCCATTACTTTGGCTCCTGTCACCTTCATGAGTTAAGCCAGCACAATTGATTGCAGGTCAGGAGATGCCATTAGCATTACCTTCTGTATGAACAAGCTGTGTAGAATTTTAGATAAAACAAAGTATTTTTCACAAGATGATTGACAGGAGTTGATTATGGACCAGGGTTATACATGACTGGCTTTCTTTGGCCTCTGTAAAGAGCTCTCTAGGTTGTTAAGTCCATGCACAGCTTTTAAATTTTTTTATCATTCTTTTTTTAAGGTAGAGGTACTCTGTGGCTTGGGAAATTCCTAAGATGCAAATTATTAGAAGCTGAGTGGATATGCTAGGACTGGTATTTTTTTGCCATTTTATTTGAACTATCGTTTGTTCTGTCTGTCACACAAAAAAACCAAGGGTAATGTCTTGAAAAAAGCAAATTTGCTTTTCCCTTACAACTCTAAGGGTATTTTAATATATTTGAATTAAGAATCCTACTTTAAAAGACATTCCAGAAAATATTCAGCATGTACTCAATGAAATCTGCCTCTCAAAAGGTAAAAAAAAATACAAAGCAGAAAATAAAAACGTTAACTGATCCTCCCTTTCGTCCTAATGCATAAAAGAAATGCACAGGGAAATCAGAAAGCTAGATATGGTTCTCTTTCCACACAGTCAAAATACAAACACTTCCAGATAAGAATAAATAGGAGAGTTATCTTTAAAACCTGGCTGTTTGGTAAGAAAATCTTTAGAGGAGAAGAGTGTACATAAGTAGGATATTGTGAATGCTGAGCATTGCTACTACCAAGGTTTTAAAAAAGGAAAATATCAATTCCAGCCCTTTGCTTTATGCTGGCCTGTTGGCTTGAAACAGTTGTTTTAAATGCTGATGTAAACATTAATTTCAAATCTTAACATGTTTATTTCTTTTTCTTCCTAAAGTTCTGGCCTTAGCCTCTGGTCCTGAGTTAGGACAGCTGACTTTTTTGGGGCTTGTGGGAATAATTGATCCGCCACGGACTGGTGTAAAAGAAGCTGTTACTACACTTATCACCTCAGGAGTTGCAATAAAAATGGTTACTGGAGATTCACAGGAAACTGCAGTTGCCATTGGTAAGAACAGTTAATTTCCTTTCATGTTTCCTTGTTTTCTGCTTCGTTAATTGTTATGAAATGTGGGTATTAAGTTTTTAATGTTTGTGAGTTCTGTATTTTGGCTTAATGCATGTCACAGTGGAATTATTAGCAGGGAGAAAGACCCAAAATACCCAGGTCCCTAGCCTGAGGTGATACTTTGTTTTTGGCTTGAACAGTGTTTTTTCTAGTTTGGTTAATATATGACTTCAGCTGCTTGAAACTATATTTTTTATGGTGTTTTCTTATTACATATGCTTGATTTCTGATTCTTACTGTTACATCACCACCACCACCCTGCCTACCCTCAGCTTTGGATGGCTGTCTCTGACAACAGGGATAAACTAAAATAGCCAGTGACAAGGAGTAATGATGGATGGCACTTCAGGTGCTGTCCAGTACAGTTTTATCCATACAACCAAGTTTGAAACTTAAGTACTATTAATAAATATTTAAACAAACTATTGAACTTCTTTTAACACTACTGCATTAAAGAACAAGCACTTTAGTTGGAATATTACTTGTTTACAGGATAATGAACAGTTGATTGGGCACATAAAAAATACACCCCCAAATTCAGAGTGTTTTATCAGAGGTTTTTTTTCTTTCCCTTGTCTCCCTCTTGTTATTTTTCATTTTCTGTCATGTTATTTTTGAACTGTAAATTCTTTGAGAGGATTGAACTCCTCTGTTTGTTTATATGACACCTGACAGAATCAACTACAGACCTTTAGACCTAAAAGGACTAAGCAAATAATATCTGATTTAGGATAGACTTTGTAGTATGTTGTTGTTACTCAAGAGTTCATCTAATTTACTCCAACATACTGAATCAATAATGTAGTAAGATGTTCTGGTCCAGGTATTTTAAATCTGAAGTGCTGCAGAAAATATTAGGATTAAAAAAAATAATTGGGTACTTAATGTCTTAAAAGGGTAAATTATTATAATAACTTTTTTTAATGACTTTTTTACAGCTAGTCGACTAGGATTGTATTCCAAAAATTCACAGGCAATCTCTGGAGAAGAGATAGATGATTTGGATATTCAGCAGCTTTCTCAAATAACACCAAAGGTTTGTTTTGATATACTACTTACTGAAATGTGGGAAAGAATACATTTACATATTGAGAACTGCTTTTTTTCTGTGGCAAGCTAAAATGTAATTTCTGAGATATAAATAATATTGTTCTAATAAATATCTTTTGGTCTGACATATGACCAATATGAAAATCTATTTCTTTCAACATACACTGTTGTCTTTTTAGGGAGTTTATTACTTCTGTCTCTTTTAATGATTAAGGGGTTTTTATCTTTAACTTTGATTTTGCCACCTCTTAGTGAAGATCACCTTTTTGTTTTACTAGGCCATTTTATTTCTGAGCAACTCAGTTCATTTATACAGTCTTAGAGTCTGCATGTTCAGACAGTCCATTCTTTTGCAGCTTGTAAGAGGACTTGTCTGTGCTTTTAATTTTTGATCGATCTGAGGTCACTAGTTGGGAATTTTGAAAGGGTCTATTTATTAAGTTACTGCTTAACACTTTTTAGTTATTAAATAACTAAATGGAGTAACCAATGTCAAAGTTAAAAATGTGAAGACAATCAAGTGCAAAAGAGATTCAGTTTTATCTATGATGCAAAGTTTGTGCATCAAAATGCTGCTCTGTTTGCAAAGGACTGCAAAATCAGACTGCAGCATGCTTGAGCCTAGTGTAAGCAAGCCAAAAGCCAATATCTGCAATCAAGAAATGTGCATGTCAGCTTTCTGTCTTTTCTTAGTGACTCACTGAAACTGAGAAAAAGAAATAATTGTGTGGCAAATAGTAACTTCTGGATTATTTGGTAATACTTTTTCTTCAGGGCTGTCCATATTAAATAACTGAAATAGATACAAATTTACTTACACGGTTTTGACCTTTGACCCGGTTGCTTTTCTAGGTGTTTGCTTAAAATCTTACTAGAAATTAACTGAAATCAACCAGTAAGATTGATAGCTGTATACAGTCTAAAGTGATTGTTGAGAAATCTAGGTTTTTGTCAGTCTTCTTGAAAAGGAAAAATGCTAACTATATGGAGATTGTGGAAAACTAAATTCCACATGCTCAAATTTCAATTTACAGAGAAGTCCAGAGACAAGAAAAATCTGAAAATTGGTCCTTCCAAGTCAGAATTTTTAATTAGCTTTAAAACTTCATTTGTTAATAATATGCTATAAACTAGTAAAATTGAACTATCCTGAATATCTTGTCACTTGTGCTCACAAGTTAAAAAGGATGTTAATTGTAGAGTCAGCATCACAAATGCCTGTATGAATTTAGTCAGGCCAGCAGCAAGCCATTTTACCTCAGTTGCTTTGTTATTTTAGAAGGCTTTTAAATTGCATATTCTATCTTGAAATAAGTAACATTAACTTTGTTTGCCAGAACAAACTTTGAATCTTCTCTGAAATTAATGATTTCACCCGTTTAAAACCACAGATCACTGGTGCTTCAGCTTAAGAGCTAACAAGAATACAGTTGCCCTTTGATTGTATTTTTTAACCTCTGCCTTAATAGAATCCAGTGCAGTTCTTTACATTTCTGAATTTTTCACCATTACTTCATTATTCTTTTAATAGGTTGCAGTGTTCTACAGGGCCAGTCCCCGACATAAACTGAAAATTATCAAGGTATGTCTTAAAGGGGCTCAAATGCTGGACTGTTGCTATCAGTATTGCCTGTGCTGCCTTTACGTAAAGTATAACGTGCTACAGTGTGTCAAGATGAAATCAGAAATGCATCTGGTTTGACAGTGAAGTGTACTTGAAAATATTACCTAGAAAAATGCATAGTGCCCACAAGGAGTAAGTAGGTAACATTGTGCTTTCTTCTGTGTAGGGAGTTGGGGATTGATTGAGATTTTGTGTCACGTTGCAGTTGAATTGACTAGGAACTTGAAAGAACGCTATTTCTGATTCTTGATGAGATAAAAGGGAATGAATTTCAAGCCATGGCTGTGGCAATGCCTCTATTCAGAAGTTAACAAAAGAAGGTAGCAAAGAGGGACATACCCAGTTTAACAATTGGAGCAATCAGAAAAGTAACAGTAAGGAGAAATCAAAACACTGAGACCATGGGGATAAATGCAAGACTTAAAAGAAGGTGATAATGGTAATATGTAAATACAACATCTTCTACCTTTCTGGAGTTTTTTCTTTCCCCTAAAGGAAAGTTTTATATACCCTAGTTTTAAAATTTAGGCTGTCTGAATATACAAACTGAAGTTTAACCCAAAATGTTGCATAAAAATTATTTAGAACAGAACCAGCTGCTTTTTTCTTTAGGACATTACAGTGCAATTATAAGGAATGGGGGAGGGGGAGCAATGACACAAACCTTGTATCTAGAATAATTTTATAGGATGGGTTATTTCAATCCCTGATTTAAGTTCTTTTCCCTCTCTTTAGTCCCTGCAAAATAACGGTGCTGTAGTGGCCATGACAGGAGATGGAGTGAATGATGCTGTTGCTCTGAAGGCTGCAGATATTGGTGTAGCCATGGGACAGACTGGAACAGATGTTTGTAAAGAGGCAGCAGACATGATCCTCGTGGATGATGATTTTCAGACAATAATGTAGGTGCCTTTATGTACATGTGTTGCAGTATATAGCTTTGATGAGATGTTGCCTGGATTAAAACCAATAGAAGTTTCCCTGAACTTTTAAGTGTAGCAGCTGTAAATGAGTTTGCTGCTCAGTCAGGAGAGTTAGCATGGTTGGAAATATAACTGAGGTGAAGTTGTGAGTCTATTAGCAGTTAGTAGATTTCATTCAATATCTTACTTCAGAAGTATACGACTAATGAAAAAATGACAGAGCATTCCACTCAAGATTTTTAAAAAATTATGTAGTTCTCCATTTGTTTTCAACTCTTAAATGTAGTGATTTCAGAAAAGGGAAAAAAAAAAAAAACTATTTAGCTATCACAGGTGAAAATAGGTTATTAGCATCTGGTAACCAGCTGTCTGTACTTGTTTGGGGTTTTTTTTTTTTGGTTGGTGTATTTCAAAAAGAGCTTAGCTAAACTTATCCTATTTTGACTTTAATTCATCTGACTTTTGAAGGTAGTGATTGTTGACAAAGCTGACCTGCTGTCTGGTGAAATAGCCTTCATTTTGAAATCATGCATCAGTCTCAGAACACTTCAGTTCCAAAGTATGGCACTTAACCCTTGGGAAGAGAAAAAATGGAGAAGGACAGTATAAGAAAATCTACCTATGTAGCACTATGTCAGAGGATGATCTGAGGTTGTCACACTAATTCAGCCAACAGATATGTGCTGTTATGCAAAAACATAGCAGAGAAGGGAACCATTTTAACATAGTCAGAAGAGTACATAGGAAGGACATCTGTAGTAAGTACTTCACGTGGGCTTGGTCAGGTTTTTGCTGGAATGTGTTATCCAGTTTTGCTCACTTCATCAGGAGAGCTCTCAATAGGGGAGAGAGAGGAGTGGTGAATGCTAAGGAAAAAAAGAAGTGTGAACTTCCATTGTTTTACATCTTTTTCCCACTCTTTCAATTTTTTTTTCTTTTAAGTTACTGAAGGAATGCTGTTTAATTATTAGGAGAATGGAAGAAGAAAATCAGTTTCATTTGCAGCAAAAGTAGGCTTGACTTGGGTATCAGGAAACCCTTCCTCACTGCAGTAATTGTGATAGTGTGATAGGGAAATTGTGGCACATGCTAGGGGTTGTGAAGATGGTCTGTACATATCTCATTCTGGTGCAGGAAGAATACATGGTTCTCTAAAGCCATGTTTTTTTTAAAGGGGGGGCATTGTTGGCTTTTTGGGTTTTGTGGTTTTATTTTTTTTTTAATTATCCAACTTGATTCAGAAGCTCTTATCAAGGATGGTGGTGAATTTTGAACATAGAGGAGATCTTACTAATAATTACATTTTGGAAGTTAGACATCTGGAAAAATAACTTGTGATTATTCACAATCACAGGATAGTTTGGGTTCTTATAGTCAAGCTGAAAAACAATGACTGCCAAAGTTAAAAGAACCTCAACTCCATTTGTTTCTTGCTTAAATGAATAGCTTTTTTGGTTTGTTTTAAGCTTTTCTTGGCAGTAGATTCATTTATCTAGTAATGTAATGCTTTGTTTTTAATTGCAGGTCTGCAATTGAAGAGGGTAAAGGAATTTATAATAACATAAAAAATTTTGTTAGATTTCAACTGAGCACGTAAGTTTGAAAAGCTGTCAGTATCAGAAGTTTCTTATGAATGAATCAAAGCATGAAGCAGATGCATAAATTCATGTTAATACTGTAAATTTCAAGTAGGATGCTGATATACTGTGCTTTTGAGTTTTCACTGTTTTGTGTTTTGTGGTATGTTTTATTTTTAAAAACTCAGAAGATGTGACAAAGTTACGTGTTTGTTTATTGCACTGATTCTTCCTGTTGAGATGTGTAAAATCAGTTACTGAAGGGATAATGAGAAACAGCGTAGAAGCCTTGTAGTCAGTCTCTCCTTAACCAGGACATGTATTCAAATGGAGGATACTAGGAAATCAGGAGGCTAATTTTTCTGAAATCCATGTACTGGTTTGTGAAATGAGCTAACTATATGAAGCAGGCTTCCTTTTCTTGCACATAAGGATTCATGTGCTAGCTGTATAATGTGTATGTAAGACAAAACGACAAGCGTTAAGCCTTAGTTTCAATTTTTTTGTGAGTTTATCTTATTGGATCTCGATTCAGGGATATGGTTTTTCTCTTCACCATGTTGTTCATGTACTTTTTTGAAGCCTTCATGACATTTCAGAGTGGTCTAAAATTTGCAGTTAAAAAAAAAACGAAACAAAAAAACCAACCAAACTTAAAACCTCAAATAAAAAAAGCCCAAAAAAGCCTCACAAAACCCCCAACCCACAAACAACAAATACCACCAAAAAAAACCAAAACTCCAGAACAACAAGAACAAAATTCTCAACAAAAGCTCCCAATCCAACAAAAGTCAGAAATGACCAATTTGTTTACCTGCATAAACGCTGTAAGAAGTGGCATGTACTTTGAGTCTTACCAAGTGTCCTGTCTAGTCTTACCAAGACTAGACTTGAAATCTGCTGCTAAAAAATAACTAAGTGTAGATATTCTAGCGAAGCGTGTTTACCTGGTTTTGATGAATCAGTTACTCTTTGGTTTTTTCTGTCCCTCTTTGCAGGGAGAGTATAATAGGGTTCAGTACAGTGCTAAATTTGGAATTATTATAAGCCTTGGTGTCCTCTTCTTGGTTATGAAACCACTTAATCTTGCACTGAGAGCAATCAGTGCATACTTGTGTACAGAGGTTTCTAATGCTGAGCTTGCAGCCAGCTAATCTGTTTTTCAGTCTTTGGCCTGGCCTTCTCATCTTGCTAGTAATGAGGAGTGGTGGTAGGTATTTTTAGGAAGCTTGAGTAGTAGCTTGCCTTGGCTGACCAGGCAAACCAGTGACAGGTGCACAGAGTGAGTTTGTTTACATCAGGAGTGGAAAAGCAGTTGGTTCTTCAAAACCATATTTAGAAGTTCCGCTTTTGGCACGGGAAAAGTATAAGACCCAGTTCCCCATAAAAAAATCAGTTAGGTGATGGTGAGTGATAATTCTGAAATATTACTTAAAAGTTTGGGAGGTTTTAAAATGCAAATTTGCTGCCTTTTTGTTGTCAGAACAATGCTGTTTTAAATATGGACTCTGTCAGAATGAGTATTCCGAAGGATTTCATGCTCTACCTTTAAAGTTTGACTTAACATCAGTCATGATTCACACTGTCAGAATCTGTATCTACTCTTAAGCAGTGGAAGTGTTGATTACAAAGCAGTTTTCAGTGGATCTTCAGAAATGTTCCATGCTGACAGTTGTAAAAATGGATTCTTTCAACAGGAGTATAGCAGCACTGACTTTAATCTCACTGGCTACATTAATGAACTTTCCTAATCCTCTCAATGCCATGCAGATCTTATGGATCAATATTATTATGGATGGACCTCCAGCTCAAAGGTAAGTAATTACTCTTAACTCTGTTGGGTTCTGTAGTCCTTTTATTTCAACAAAGGAAATGGTTGCTCGTAAAGGAAACTGTGAAGTATTAAACTTTAGTGAGATGTTTCAGAAATAGCAAATTTCTCTCTGCAGCTCCCTGAAAGGTGGCTGTAGTCGGGGGGGGGTTGGTCTCTTTCTCCAGGCAGCAACTGACAGAACAAGAGGACACAGTCTTAAGCTGTG
Organism: Phylloscopus trochilus trochilus; assembly: GCA_016584745.2. NCBI lineage: Eukaryota > Metazoa > Chordata > Aves > Passeriformes > Phylloscopidae > Phylloscopus > Phylloscopus trochilus. The sequence continues at coordinate 43,054,285 of WQNJ02000546.1, forward strand.
CCAAGGGAAATTTAGGTTGGATATTAGGAAAAAGTTTTTTACGGAAAGAGTGATAAAGTACTGGAAGGGCTTGCCTAGGGAGGTGGTGGAGTCACCATCCCTGGATGTGTTAGAAGACTGGATGTGACAGTCGGTGCCATGGTTTAGTTGAGGTGTTAGGCCATGGGTTAGACTCTGATCTTGAAGGTCTCTTCTAACCTAGAGATCTTGTGTGATTCTGTGTGAACTTTCTCTGTGAACTTCAATGTTTGCAGTATGTTTCTGCATGAATTCTATTTAGTTTGCTTTATCATCTAATTATATGGGGGCAGCAAGGATACCTAAAGATCCATGGATATGCCCATGAAACTTGAATGCAGGGCTTTGGCTTCCCTCTGGGTTTTTCCTTTGACCCTCTTCACTGCAAGTAGATGGTGGAGGGAGAGATGGTGAGGAATTTAGCATTAAATTCTCTTTTTTTCAACTCAGAAGATCTAATCTTTAAGTTAAAAGCAGTGAATTAATTTTATGATGATAAAAATGTAAGATGTTCTTTTAATTGTAAGCCTTGGGGTGGAGCCTGTGGATAAAGATATTATTCGAAAACCTCCAAGAAATCTGAAGGACAGCATTCTGACCAAAAACCTGATTGTTAAAATACTGGTTTCATCAATAATTATCGTCTGTGGAACACTCTTCGTCTTCTGGAGAGAGGTATGACAAAAGTGCAAAACTTAGAGCAGTAACAGCCCAATTTAAATGAAATCCTTTTTATATCAGCAGTTAGAATTCAGAGTTAATATGAACTTAGTTGTGAGTTTTGGCCATGTTTATTTAATGCTAGCAGAGTAGAGAGGAAGATTTTCAAAATAGTTGTTGAAATGCGAAATACAGTTTTATTCCCCTTTTTCAGGTTCCAAATCTACTTTGGAAATTTTGCCCGTAGAAAGTAATTATGTAAATTTTCTAACTAGATTAATATGAAACAGCCATTTGACTTCGTTTTCCCAGTAGTGAAAAATGTTTTGTGAACATTTGATAGTGCATCATAGAATTCCTGCTATTCCACGTGCTTGAATAAATGGTCAGGAGGCCTCATTTAATCACTGCTTGGAATTACAAATTTTTTTAAGTTAGAGGTATGTAATATTTGCTGTATGATTTAATATATCAGCTCAGGGCAAACAATTTACTTTTGCTTTCATTTCCTAACTAGTAAAACTTATTGTAGAATTATTGTAATAATTTTATTTAATTGGCTTTGTTTAATTGTGAAGGGTTTAAAGCATGCTAAAGCCATTTCATTTTATTTTGTTGGCAGTTAAGAGACAATGTAATAACACCGCGAGATACAACCATGACTTTCACCTGTTTTGTATTTTTTGATATGTTCAATGCTTTGAGTTCTAGATCCCTGGTAAGTGATCCATATTACTCATTTATACAGTATTAACACAATAATCAGAGTTTTCTTTAAGGGAAAATCCTGCTGTGTTTGTTTCAAGCGTTTTCCTGCAGATTTACTTCACATCTGCTATTAAGCTCAGAGTTTCGTATATTTACTAGGTAGGATTTCTTAAATTACAGATAAGTTAATTACTTAATTTGTTTACATAGTGGTGTCCTGACAAAGGCAGGAAAGTTGTTATGAATAGCTGAAGTGTGATGGTCCTTTGTATTGCTGTCTACACTTGGTTGGCTTTTTTCTCTTCCTGGAAATTCTGGAAGTTGAGCAGCCTTACCAGAATGTGAAATTCCTTGAAGGCTTTAGCTTTTGTATTTTGTAATCCTAAACCCATAGTCCAAGGAAAATTTCTGAAATTGTTGGGTGTTTTTTTATCTGTGTACTGTTTTTCATTTTAAGGAAACAAGTCTGAAATTTTGTAATAGTATACATTATTACATTTACTGTAATTTGCAGTCTTACCTGTTATGGAATAGTGTAGGGGTAACCTTTTTCTGATGAACTGTACTTGTGGATTAGTGAGCTCAATGTGCAAGTGGTTGACTATGAAGACAAGACTTGTACTCTGTTTACCAGGGAGAAAATGTAATTAGCCTATTCAAGAACTTGTTCTGGATTATCTAAGAGGTCAACAGTAATGTTTTACATTTTTCTAAAAGTCTGGGTGAAAAGAAATTGTTGTTTCTGTCTATGTAATTAAGATTACATGTACATTGTAACATACTGTTTTTTTTACAGACAAAATCTGTGTTTGAGATTGGACTTTGCAGTAACAAAATGTTCTGCTATGCTGTCCTTGGATCTATTATGGGGCAGTTATTGGTCATTTACTTTCCTCCACTTCAGAAGGTTTTCCAAACAGAGAGCCTGAGTGTCTTGGGTAAGAACAGTTCCCTTTTCAAACTGTGCATTAAGGATTAATTTATAAATGTGGTGGATGGTGGTTCTGTAAGAGCACTTTCTGGCTGTTTGCATGTAACAGGAATACAAAGCCTGCTTTTTGTTTTGTGGGTAGAGTTTTTTGGGGGTTTGTTTGTTTCATTGATTTGGGTTTTAGTTTTTTGAAATGTTCTAGATGTTTTCTTTGGGAACCATGATTTAAATGCATATGGTACATAACTGATCAGTGTGTTCTTAAATTTCTATAAAGGTGCTTATCTTTTGGGAGTTTTTAATATAAATTTTGTTGCAGGCAAAATTATTGACTTTGTAGGTTTCTAAGCACTATTAATTTAACCGTTTCACAAGTTTATTCTCTAAATATAAACACCTTATTTAGAAATTCTCATCCTTTAATACTGATTGCATAGGGTAAATAAACAGGAGGATTTAAAAAAGCTATAGATACATAATGCTGTTGGCCTCATTAAGACTTAGATTTATTACTTCTGTGGTTTTCTGGAGTTAAGTGATTGTAACAAAGTACATGCATTTATTGTAGCATAATTTCTGATAATATTAATATTCTTTTTTCAGAATTAAGATAATTATGTTACTGAAAACAAGTTTATGGAATACTTTAAAAGCTTTTAATATCTTGTATGTAGTTATGATTTGTGCTTAAACCATGCACGTTAATCTTCTGGGCCTGAAAAAAAAAAAAATCTTGCTTCATTTCTCCTGAACTTTCCCAATGATTGCCCAATGATTGGGAGAAAGTCTTGTAGGTCTTGTTCTTTTGTAAGTCTCCCCTAAGCCTTATATAGCAATTTTAAAGAAGGCTAATTATTTCTTCCAGATTTACTGTTTCTTCTGGGACTTACTTCCTCTGTGTGCATAGTGACTGAGCTAATAAAGAAGTTTGAAAGAAGCAAGGAAAAGATCCAGAAACGTGGAAGTTCTTCTTCATCAACTTCGTCTTTTCTTGATGTATGATGCATATTGCATTCTTGTGTTTGCAAACTTAGCGATTGCTGTCTAAAGATGTTGGAGAAAGCAAAACACTATCTGGAGGATAAAGAAATCCTGAGGGCTTTTGACAAGTCCTTTGTTTCACTGGCTAATGACGAACTTCATGTTTCAAGACTGTTTAGAATTTAACTTCCAGCTGAGGAAGTAAAAAGTGAAATTATGCAACTTTGGTAACATTTTTCCTCAAACATAAATTTACTTTTAAGATTGAATTGTATTGTGGGGGGGGAGGGGGCAGGGATTAATTTAAAGAAAGATCTAAGCCCAAGTCCCATTTTCTGCACTTAAAAGATATAACTGTGTAAAATCCTTCTCTTAGATATAAATATTTTAGTTTGTTTTTATTTAAAGCATTGTACTATTCTACTTTTATGGTGGTGGGACTTTGCTACTAATACAAGGATAAAAATATTTCAGAGGCATTCCACTGGGTTTAGAGTCTGTCACAAGAGTGCCATATTCTAGCTACTGTATTTATTTACTTCATCCTGCAATGTGTAAGCGGCTCAAGTACCTTGTGCTACAGTTTTTTTTTGTATCCCAAGTTTGGTTTTTTTTGCACAGGATGTGACCGCTGTGGGATCACTGTTTTTCTTTTCTTTTTCTGTGATTGAAAAGCCTATACTGCAATTTGAAGTAAATGTTTGCTTTTCTTATAAGTGTGTTGTCTCTTTGTTTTAAAAGAAACTGGCATTTACACCAAATGAACAAGCCTTGTTTTGATATGATTGCAGATACAGGCTTTGTTTCATATTCTTGTTCCATATTTACTTTAGCTTGTGACTGTTAGATAATTTGAGTGATTATAAGACAGTAGTTGTGGAAATTATTTGTAGTGTACTGAATTAGAAAATTAATGCAATCATCCCCACTGGGCAAAACAACCCCATCCCTCTCTCAAAGAAGCTTCATTTTACTGCCTTCTTCCTTCCTTCCTTCCTGTTCATAAAAAAAACAACCCTTTTTTCCTGGTAGGGTAATTTTGAATTTTAACCCATAGAATTACTTTTGGAGATAGAAAAGCATTATAATAGATTTCTTTGACATTGTCAAAGTATTTTTAATATATTGCAATGTCTGAATACTCTAATATTCACTAATTGGAAGTAGTGTTTTTCCTCAAAATAGTCTTGTCCTGTTGTCATCAGTGTCATCTCATCAGAGAAGAGAGTGTTACCAGTGTCATCTCATCATCCTTTCAGGAAATTCAAGGAACTATCACCTAAAGAATCTTGAAAAGAGGATGTCTAAAGATCTCTGGGGGGAGTCAAAGACACGGTGGTATCTCTTCCCTTTATAAGCTTGTGCATGTGTATCTCTTCTCACTGTAGCTTGAAAATGTGGCAGAGGCATTGGCTCTGGCCCATGCCATTACAGAGGTCATCCTGTCATTTGAGGAGGAATTGTCATGAACAGACGCTGGGATGTTTCTGCACTTGCCATTGTGACTTGCCCCACGTGCCATGCTTGAAAGTGCAGTATGAATTTCTCTACTAACGTTACTGGAATTGGAATTGGTTTTTTTTGGTGGTTTTTTTTTTTGTTTTGTTTTGTTTTGTTTTGTTTTGTTTTGTTTTTTTGCCTGTGGGATTCCTAGACTTGGCCAGGATTGGGGCTGCAGACAGGGCATGAGTGCACGTTGATTCTGCTTTATACATGCAATTCATCCAGGGCTCTTTCTGACCCTCAGTATGCCCATACCTGGAGTACCAATGTGCTGGTGGTTGTGTAAAGACAGAGATCCTGCAGCACTTGGCCCTCATCTCTTCCTGGGGTTGTTACTGCTGAGCTGGGAGGGCCTTAACAACATGACCTCTTACAGAAATGCTCTCTTTTCAGAAGTTGGAAAAATTTGACAGCTGTTGAACAACTACTCTCTTTGGCAAGTGGGGCTCTAGCTGTTCAATATTGTAGTGTGTTCAGTATTTCAATACAATTTCAGAACACTTCATTAATAAAATCCTCAGTGTTCATTAATGAAGACATTGTAAAAGCTGACAGTACATGCTGATGGAAGAATCTTGAGCAAACTTTGATTTTGGGAAGAGGCAGCAACTATGCCTTTCAGATAAGCGTTAGCTTGGGATTGATATTCTTCCAATGGGATTTGATTGCTTTGTGCTCTGCTCTTGGAGTCCCAGAAATCTAGGTAAGTACAGATGAATGCTAGATTCTTGTCTTAGCTTGGAAGTGTCATTGCCAAGTCTTGTTACCAAGTGCCCCTTTCCCAGTACATGTCCCAGTTTCTGAATAAAGTATGCCATTCTGGACAAATAAAATTTCAGTCCCTTAAGGACAATTTTGCCTTATTGCAAGGTGGGCTTAGTTAAATGTAGTTCACTTAAATTTGCCAGAAGTTTGGTGCTGTGTTTACCAATGCAAGGCAAAATAATAAGTAATAAATCTAGTTCAGTGTCATTATATGTAAAAAATGCCTGAACTGAATTCCATTGCCATTATTTTGGCTCCTCTTGTGATGCATTACCACTTTACAGCAGGCTTGAGAGATTTTTTTTCCAGAGCAGTTGAATCAGTAGTAGGAACTTTCCATAAAAATGAAGAGGCATTTCTTATGGGGTGGAAATAAGCGACAACTGAGGAATTTTACTTGCTTCTTTTGAAGCATGGAATAAAGAATTTTGGTTTTAATAAGTAAAGGCCCTTTTTAAAAAATTTCCTTACAAAGACGACAGAAGACCTATAATGAGTCAAGAAGGAAAACTTTAAATTCTGCATGGTAACTCTAGAATACGGTATTTTTTCTACTCAGCCTACCGGACTGGGTTTTGCAATGAGTGTGTGTCATTTCATCAGCAATAAAGAATGGCTGAATTTTGCATTGAGAATGTATTTCAACTACAGTAATTCTTAATAATTGAGTCAGCTTTCACAAAGATATTCTCAAAATGCCATGTGGTCATAGCAGCTTCTGTATCCTGAAGTGGAATATTTGATCTTATTCCAGTCTTCTGAATTATCTAATTGAAAATATGACTTCTTATCAAGCCTCAAGAATTTTTACGATCTCCAGTTTTCTGATGTGGAATTTAGAGTAAATGAAGATCTCTCTTCTTACCAGCACTAACAAAGTGGAATCAAACACACCTGTATTTTTATATTTAAGACTTGTTTTGCATGTGACTTTTTCTGATGATTAAAAACTCCAGGGAATTACAAGCTTGGTAAAATAAAACATATGGGATCATAAGGGAGAAGAGGATGATTTGCATTACTAATTTCAGTTTTAGTTAGTAAAATCAGTAACTTTAACCCCTTTCAGCTTTTAAATAAAAGTCGTCTGATGGAAATGTTATACTGTAGGCTGCTGTACATAGAAGCCTATAGAGAAATGGGTTGTGAGGTTCTGGCTTGTGGTGTGTTTGGGTGTCCGTGCCATCTGCTGGTAGTTCAGTAAGTAGCAGCTTTTGTACTCGAAAAAAAAAGTTACACCTTGCTAGGACAGGCTGTATCTTGAAACTAGTTTTCTCTTTAATGTAACATCTAATAGATTTGGGTAGTACCAACACTCTGTACGGCATAGGAGATCTTTCCTCTAAATCCTAAGATACAGTGAGTTACTTCCATGGGAACAGAGGCAATAGGGAGCATAAGGAGGACTGAAAACACAAGCACATGATGCAGGAATCAAGCTTGAATTCTGGTAAGTTATGGGCAAAATTTTGATTATTAGATGTGGAAGTCATGATTTTCCTAAATGCAGGAAAAGGTATGTGGATTCTTGAGAAGAAAAACCCAAATGTACCTATATTTTACATAGGGAAAACCAATAGTTTCATAAGAAAAGCATTTATATAAGTTGACTAATTATGCTGGAAAGTTAGCTAACGCAAAGCACTGAGAAACAGTTGATGTAGGATTAAAAAAAATTATAAATTGGCTTTCAGTATTACTGTGTTGATAGCAAGGGTTTGTCAAGTAATTAGGGTACATAGGGGAAGCCAGAACAGGTCTGGTTTTTAATATAGCCATTGTATAAAGAATAAGAATGACAACAGCTTAATGGCAGAGGATTGCACACAATTAGTGTGACAACTACAGCAAATTAGCAAACCTGTAGAAACTTGTTCCCATGTGACAGCTTTGTGTGTGCATGTAACTTTCTTTAAACACATCACAGGGGGAAGGGGGAGAAATAAATTCTGAAGCTTCTCCCTGAGCATTGACAGAACCTGTAATACTGCAAGCCCAACTTGCTCAGTTGTCACTGAGCCAAGCTCCGTCTCCCTGCGAGTAGAAGTACTCCACGAGTAATGACTGATTTTACAGTATTTTTAAACCTGTCAATTTCTATTTTACAATATTTTTAAACCTGTCAATTTCTATTTTAATCTTAACTGTTAGACTGTGACCACTGTGTTCCTCAACCACAAACTTTAAAGTTGGATTTTTTTGTAAATGAAGTGTTCAGGGAGATGAGGCAGAGCCAACTATAAATGCTCAGGAAAATAATTCCTCTAAAGTAGTCCTGCTTTGAAATGCTGAACAACTTTGCTTTCATTTTCAATTAGACTGATACCCTTAAAAAAAAACAAAACACCACAACTTTTAGACAGCATTTCTTTTATGTAAATATAAGTTACAAAAAGGTAAATAAAAAAAAAATTTCCCTGAAGCAAGGTTTTTGGTAAAGATTGAATCAGGAACTTGTGTGAAAACAGTTGAGCAAATTCCAATACAATCGCATATTTTAATGTTACTTCTTTCTTTAATGTTATTTCTTTCATCAGCATGGCATTAGAAGTTATTCCAAGAATAATGCTTTCAGTCATCCACTTCCAGTGATGCAAACCTATTAACGTTGCAAAAATGCTGAGTTTCTGGCACAGCACATCGGATGGCTGTTTTCTTTTTATGAGATGCTTTCCTCTTTTTGCAGGACTCTGATCTGGTCTTTGTCATTTCCTGAAAGAAGTCTGGAGATACCATTGACTCCACTGTATTTAACAAAACCAGATAAAGTTGAGCCATTTTTGGAGATAAGATAAACAGATTTTCCACTGAAGGTGCTGATTTAAGCTCTTGATACAGTCTGTGCACAAGGGTCCCAGTGTAAAGCCTGCTCAAAAGGAGAGAATCTGCATTTAGAATTGCACCTCAACAGGACAGGTACAGAAACATGTTGCTTGATGACAAAAACATACAGTATCCAACAGTAAACTCCTATGGTAAGAATATTTTTCTTTATAATTCTTTTAAAGAAGGGAGTTCTACTGCAAGTACTGGACAAAGGAGTTTGACAGAGAAAATGAAATGTTAACACAATCCATCAGGAGCTTGTGTGGAACGCAGATCTCTGGAAGAACCTTACCTACTTAGATCTGGCTCAGAGAGAGGAGTACCAAGTAGCTGGTTGAGATACAATCCCATTTGAAGACAGCACTGCCACTGGCAAAAACTGTGTGCAGCATCTAAATCAAAGTCGTTATTTTCCAGTTTCTTTTCCTTCCATTTTAGAAATTCATTATATGCAACATTGTCATCTTCAGCAGGTAGAACTGTGGGATCTAGGTTGGAAATAAATGTTCTGCTGTGAACAGTACAAAAGGAAGGTAAAAGGAAGGTGAAAGGAAGGAGTAGCCAGGTGGGGTGGTCTCTCCCACATAACAAATGATAGGGCAAGGAGAAATGGCCTTAAGTTGCACCAGGGGAAGTTTAGCTTTGATATTAGGAGGAATTTCCTCACAGAAAGGAAGACACTGGAATGGGCTGCCCAAGGAGGTGGTGGGGTCACAGTCCCTGGAGATGTTTAAAGAAAGACTGGATGTGGCACTCAGTGCCATGGTCTGGTTGACAGGGTTTTTGTTCAGTCATGGCTTGGACTCTGATCTTTTCCAACCTAATTGATTCTCTGTGATCAAATGGAATGCTTCAACAATGGTTTTTTGATGCCTGAGTATGTGAAGCTTATTTTTTGTAACTTTTATATCTGAATTAATATTGTGATCCTAAAGAAAGTACTTATAAATGCAAATTAATGTTTTACAATGTGGTAGAGTACTGTTTTACCTACATAAAATGTGAAATTGATGGTTAGCACTTTTTCTTTGTGCTTATCAATGCAAAGAGTGTGACACCTCAGGATACAGTGTAAATCAAGGCTAATTCCTCTGATTTTGGACAACTCCCTGTGGAAAAATGAATTATGGTCTGGATTTTTGTATTAGCTGAACACCTAAAACTGTATTCTTTGGAGACATACCTGGATCATCAGTTATCCTCTGCAGTTCTCCAGAAACTATCATTAGAAGCAGAGCCTTTAATTGGTTCAGCTTAACTTTTGGTTCTGAACAACGTATCCAGTAACACGTCACAGCAATAGAGAGCTGCAAATGACTTGGGATAGGTTCTAGGAAACTCATTTTCACTCCCAGAGTCTCCAGCAAAAGCGTCTGACGGCGTGACGTGGGCACCTGAAAACAGATTTAAAAATTGGAGGTAACAGACTTGATCTTTTGTGAGCAATTTCTAAAAGGCCAATAAGTTCCTGGGTAAATTAGCTACTGTTAGGTTTTTGATAAAAAATTATTTAAGTTTCACAGATGTTCTGAACAGGAAATATATTTTAAATACTACTTAAAACTTTAAAAATGACACAGTTAAACATCAGATAGAAAGATAAAAGTAACTAATAAGTAATTAATTCCTAGCACATGTTCCCTTTTTGCTGAGCCATTAACTTCCAGAAAATGGTGTTATAAGCTTTGTCCATAACTTCATGCATGTAGAATTGCAGCAGGCTGTTCAGCTGCAATCTGAGTGCTTTGTAAACCTTGATTAGGATTGTATTGCCTACTCTTAGGCAGACATTCCCACAGCAGAAGAGAAACTGAAGTCAGTTTTGCCTGGAGCACTTTAAATGCCGAACAACATTACTTCTTCTAACCTTTTGTTCAATTGGTAATTCTATCTATTCACTAAGGAAAACTGTTGTAGTAGCAAAGCTGAAATTCATTAAACAAAGAGCACTTCAACCAAGGTTGAAATAAGGTGTCATTAATGCCTCTTAACAGGAAACTTGATTTTTCAAACTCTTAAGTGTTGCATATTGTTTAAAAGGCGTGTGCCAATAACCTATGTAAAGTAACCTGTACTTTGGACCTGTAGCATTTAATGGGTATAGCAGTGATAGACTTGGTTCCTTTACAAAGGAGCCACCAGCAAGTGATAAAAACATTGAGTGAGCACTGCCCACACACAGAGAAATGTGTTAAGAGTCAGTCTGAACGCCAGAGTACGTGCCTTAAAAATGCAGAATTAAACAACAGGGTTTGTATTTCTAGACGTTGCAGAAATTGCTCCATACCAAACCTCAGCGAGGCAACATCGAGAATGGAAGATTACTTCCCATTATGCAAGAGTTACAGTCTTAATCATTAGAACTTGATTTAGAATTTGTACTAGGTTACTTTCGGTCACCATTGTAGCAAACAGAAGTGCTACAGTGGTGATTGAAAGTAACCTAGTACAACTTCCCGGTGATTTTCAGGTGTTTTTTAGGTGCTGTTCTGCTCTGTCTGGCAAGCATTAGAGGTTCGTGCTAGCAGGAGCATACTTGAGGCAGGTAAAACTACTGGGCAGCTGCAACACTCACATGTGAAATAATGACTTCTAGTAAAAAGGCATGGGCCAGATTTTGTTTCAGAACACTGCTCTGAAACATTCCTGATCTTGATCAAATACAAATTAGATTTTGTAGGATTGAAATCGGACTTTCCTAAACTACATGAAACTGAATTCCTTCCCATAAAAAGCAAGTATTAGTGTTACAAAATACACAGAATGAAATACGGGCTTCCAATGGAAAACTCAGGGAGTGTTGCATATACACACACACTGCAACTTCTCATAATTTGTCTTGGTACACTTGGAGGGGGGCAAGAAGGAAAGGAGAAGAAGACAACCTGTTGTAGTTTCTTAAATATCACAGATACTTCTGTGTTAAGTAGTTACTTACTGAGGTGCCTTAGTTCAGACATCACACTTAGTCAGTGGCCAGATGGCAAACGTGAGGCCCAACCATGTTTGTGTCACTCGTGAAACACTGTTAACTGTGATCTGTTGTGACAACCATTTACCTCCATCAACTTGTCCAAAGGAAAACGATCATCACAAAAATCTGGGGGTAGGCTTGCTGCTTGAACAAATGTTTTTTTAAGTGTCTTTTGGCATCTGTCAAATTCACATACAATGGGCAGCTCGTTGGTCTGCTTACTCGGAGAAGCATCTTCAGTACTGTGAGATACTCTCAGAAGCAGTCCATAGATAACTTGTCGGATGGGCAAAGCCGTGCTATGAGCACTGGGTCTCTGCATGTTCTCCACCTGAACGCGGAGGAAGGTACTTCTAAGTATCAGGGCATTGATGACGAACGGGGCCAGCTTACCTTTTGCCAAAGCATCGAGTACCCACTGCGGTACGTCTGCTTTCCTGGCAGCCTCGCACTCATAGCTCCCGTTCTGAAAGAAGTCCTCAAGATTCACCTCAGAGGGAGCATAATCCTCCATTGAAGTGCACAGAAGTTCCCGTATTTCTTCCCTCTGGTGTTTCTTGAGGTATTTCAGCACGTTGTCGAGGGCCTCGGCGGGCTCCGCGAACTGCGCCAGCCACTTCAGCAGTCCCTGGAGGCGGAGGTGCTTCCCGGCCCTGCCCGCCGCGCAGCCCCTCGGCAGGCGCACCTTGCTGAAGAACGCCTCCAGCGCTTCCAGGCCGACGTAGTCGTTCCCGTTCATGACGGCGAAGAGCGGGAGCAGCGCCTTGCTGAGGCGCCCGAAGTGCCCGCAGAACCTCTCGGCGGAGAAGCAGCGCGCGGGCACGTAGCGTTCCTGCGGCGCGGCGGCGCGCACGCTCTGCCACTGGAAGTGGGACAGCGGGCAGTACCCGCCCGCCAGGTCGAACACGAAGAAGTCGCTGTCGAGGGAGAGGACGGGGCAGCCCCAGCGGTTGGCCAGCCCGGCGATCTCCCGGTCGGCCTCGGCGAAGCACTGCACGAAGGGCACGCCGAGCCGGCCCAGCGCCTGCACGAAGGCCTCGCGGGTCAGCAGCGGCACCAGGCAGCCGCCGGCGCCGCGGGACAGCCCGTGGGCCGCCCGCAGCTGCTCGGCGGCGCGGCCCCGCAGCGTGGGCAGCTTCCTATCCTCGGCGCCGCGCCCGCCGTCCAGCACCACGAAGGGCGCGACGCCGCAGGCCCGCAGGACGCCGAAGAAGTCGCGCACGGCCGCGGCGAAGGCGCCGTAGTCGCCGCCGCGTCGGAAGTCGGCGTCGGGGGCGAAGCAGAGGCGGTGGTAGAGGCTGCTGCCGTCGATGACCAGCTTGGTGTCCCGCACCCGCAGCTCGGTGAAGAACACCCCGCGCTCCTCCACGAAGCCCGTGAGGCCCTGGACGCCCATGGCGCCGGAAGCGGCGCCGGCAGTGGCCCGCGGAGCCCTCCCATCCCGGATCCGCTTCCTCCCGCTCCTCCCGCCCGCCGGCGCTCGGGCGCGCGCGCGCCGTCTCCTGGCGACGGGGCCGCGAGCGGCGCGGTGCGGGCGGGAGCTGTGCTGGCCCCGGCCGGAGCAGGGGACACGGGGACACGGGGACACGGGGGACACGGGGCACCACAGCCCCGCCGTCCGGACGGGCGCTGCAGCGGCAGGAAGCGGCGGGGACGTGGGACACCGCCGGCTCCCGGGGAGTCCCGCCTGTCCCGGAGGGGTGAGGAACGGGGACGCCGCCCTCGCCCCTTGCTGTGGTGGAATGTGGGTGTTGACTGGTGTTTTGGGTCTTACACAGGCTGGTAACGGGGTAACAACATCGCTGAGGTTATCCAAGGGGTTCTCGGCTTCCCGAATGTGCCTCAGGGAGATACTAAATTTAATAGTACGTTTGACCCCGTTTTTCCATTACCCTCAATCTCCTTTGCTTCCAGCACTACTAATAAAATTTAGTTATCATTTGTCTAGGAACAGTAAAAAGCGAAGTGAGACGATGACACTTTAGCCTTGGGTAAGTTTGTAAAGATGTTGCAGAAAATAATAATGGAGCCAGTGTTAAAAAGTTTTTTTCTTTTTTTTTTTTTTTTAATTTTCCATGAAGGAAAAAGCAAGGAAAAATCTCATTATTTTGAATTTTCAAAACATTTAAAGGGGTGGGCCAGTGATGTCATCGGCATGAATAAAAAAATCAAGTAGTAAATGCTGAAGATATTTAGATCTAAAGACTTTAGAATTTGTGCTGCAGGGGGTGGAGAGTGGCAAATGTTAATGTAACACAATGGTTCTCAAGGAATAAAAACAAAACCTGGTAAAATTGGAAAATGGCCTCTATTGGCAAATAAGAGATTCTCTTGGAAGTAGAAACTGTCAGAGTATCTTAGCTGTTGCTAAAGAAACCTGAAGGTTAGTCTTACAGAAACTACGAACGGTCAGGGAAGAAGTTGAGATGGTTTGCGCTTAGCTTGTGTAGGTGGAACTATGAAACCCTAACCAGCAACTTTCCTTTAGTTTGCACAAAAAGGAAGATTTAACTCTAGCCAAGGAAGAAAATACAAAAAAATAGTGATCCAAACAATGTAATTGCATTGGTTTGGTTGGCATCAGCAGGCTGCCTGGCTCTGGGATGGGACTTGGTGGATGGGACAAAGGAAACTCCTTATCGAAGATACTGGATAGGGTGTACTGAGAAATTTGTAGGAAAAGAGGGCTGGAGACTTGACTGCTTTGTGATATATCTAGTTGTTCTGAACTTTAATGAAGCAGTTGATGTTGCTGTTGGAGAAACACCTACTCAGTGGGAGATGGATGCTGGTAGGAAAGGAACACAAGGAAGGTTGGGCTAAAGGTTTGAGTGAGGTAGAAGGGGCTGTGGTTCATATACTCCTTGAAGAATCCATCAGTCTTATGGCTGAGTCAATCTTTAAGGTCTATGGGCTCTTAAAAGGCATTTCTTTCAGATGCAGTGCTCAGCAATCCACCTCGTCTGTGCCATTAAAATGCACCTGAGATGCCACAATGATGATCACTGGCCCCTGCCTTATAACTCTTCAGCAGTAGACTCTAAAGCATTTCACAAAGTTACATGACAGTTATGACTGTTATTATATAGGGAGGGAGCTTGAAGCATAGAGAGTAAAAGGTGGGAGGCATTGTTAGAAATAAAGTACGGAAGTTAAACTCAGTGAGCTACTTGATCTTAAGTGTGGTTTTGTAGTGTAAAGGATTTTGTTCATACATTCCTAGGCCCAAGTAAATATGAAAATTTGAAGGTGAGCTGTGTTAAGTGACTTCAGAAAGAAGAAAAATTAGTATAGAAAGCTCAGCAGGTTTTCTAAGTGCGGTTATTTCTTAAGAAATTTATGAAGGCATGCATAAAACATCAATTAGTAGAATAGAACAGTAAATGAAAATTGCATAAACTTTCTAGAATTGGCAATATAATATTTTATGGAATTCATATTTCTGCCCTCCCCTCCTCTACACCTCAACATGATCCATTTGGGCTCCTTCAGAAAGATTTGGAATTACAGAGAAATAATGTTCTAGCTGACATTCTTTCCTGAGCATTGGCATTTCAAAATTTTTGTCAGTGTTGCTGAAAGAGAATAAAGAAACAGTATTGAGTGCTGTAGTTTAAAAAACATGCAGGATTTGTATTATTAAGATGTCTTTTAGTAATTAAAGTTTGTCTGTGTTTCATAACACAGTGACAGTGCAATGTCAGGCTTTTTGGTATAGTGTGACAGCAGCTCAGCAGATGGGTATGAAAATATGTTCTTGTGCCTATACACACACACACAGACACACACACAGACACACACAGAGTTTGTTTTTGTAAGGTACAAATCTGTAATCTTAATTTAGGCTCTGTATTCATTTGGAAGAGAAGCCAGTGACTTGGAACCTAAACTTGTACAGCTTTTAAAATTAGGCCATTTTTCTTTGCTCTTCCAAAACCACCACCAACACAACGAGAATGCTGTTTGAGTGCTTGCCTTGGCCTTGAAACGATGTGGTGAAGGAGGCCAGTGTGGGCCTGCTGCTCTGCAGTGCTGATGGATGGTAACAATAGTAGCACTGATCTTGCAAGACCTTTATTTGCTCCAAAGGATCTTTGGGCAAAATGATAGCATTATATAAAGACAAAGTAACAAAAGCAATATTGCTTTGTTATGTGCAGTGAAACACCTCTCCTTTTTCATTTGGAATGAGGAAGGTTGAATAAACAAAGTTACTCTAAACTCATGTTCAGCTATTGAAAATAGAAATGCTAGAGCTTGGCCTTTGCTGGCCTTAAGTTTGCAGAATCAGGACCTCAGTTAGACAAGAATTCCCAACCAAAGCTAACTTGTTGGAAAGTTGGAAAGGTGAGTCATGAAAGGACACAGTGAAGAAGAAATGAACTTTAGGGAGAGTTGAGTTTTGTTGAAAGTCTTGCAGATTTTTTGTGAAACTAATTTGCAGAAGATAGTAGTAGTGAGTCACAGTGGAGCTGTGAGGTCAGCACTGGAACAGATGGTGAAATCTGAGGGGTAAATGAAAGAGCAGAGAAAACAGAGATGGGAGAGAACTCAATTTATGGGTGGAGGTTATGCTTCAATATGTACCAAAATCTTGAAATTAGTATCCTGAAATGCAGATATTTTTGGTGTCAGGTACTGTGTTGGTATAAAGACAGGTGGTGAGGAAGAGTGCCATATCTAGGGGAACAGTGCTATCAGTGAATTAATTTAAATTTGATTTAGAGGAAGACTGACTATGTCACATCTACATTATCTGGAGTTTATCAAGTCTGCTGTCTGCAGTTTAGCAGCTAATAATTCCACTTAATTTGTGTTTGCTGCAAGTTGGGCACTGTAAACACTGCCACAGAATTAAATGAGGAGTTTAATAAGAATAATACATTGACAAATCAATATTTTTCTGTTTCAAGTGATCTCTGTGAACATCCATGGAAGAATAAAAGGATTTGAAAGCTACATCCTTGAGAAATTTGTGTAGTTTTTGTTGCACAGAGAAATGCTGAAATTTCAAGAAACTGCTAAGCATGTCAGTGTTGCCAGATTTAATTCTGCTTGCTCAAATGCTGTGATTGCAAGAAGATACACTATACAGAGGAGGCTTGGCAATGGAAGCTTTGGAAGTGTGTATTTGGTTAATGACAGAAAAGCAAAACAAGGAGAAGAATTGTAAGTAAACCCTTCACATGCTTTAAATAAAAATGTTGGGAACATATTTCTTGCATTGTAGATATTTTCTTTGTATTTTTGTCTCATGGCTCAGTTCGGTGTTATGTTGCAGCATAACTGTCTAACTTTAGTGAGGATGTAAGGTAGAAGCTGACTTCTTTTTTGATAACACTTAATTGGATGCCTTCAGGAATGGATTCTATGTTACTGTAAAGACTCAGATTGTTGGAGGTTTCTCAAAAAACTCCTGTACAGTATTGATGACCTAATTTTTATAACTGAGTTGTCTAAATGAGACCTGAGGAGGAAGAGTTACAGAACTTCCAGTAAACACCTTTTTATTTTCTGTATACCTAACTGGTAGAAGGTTTGCTTTTTAAAAAAAAAATGCCAGCAAATCTTGATTGTTTTTTGGCTTGCCTGAATTTGGACAAGTCTCATCAGTTTTACTGATAAAGCCTTTGGGATCCTGAAGCCACAATGACAAAAGAACATTTTCAGAGTATTGACATTCCTGTGGGTTTGATGTTGGGTTTGTGGCTGGACTTCCTGTTTGTGTAGAGCCATGTTTGTTTACCTTGATACTTGCACCAAATGAAATTTAACTATAAATGTTTTTGTTTTATCCAAAAATATTTGTAAGGCTCTTTGTCTAAAATCAGAAACATATAATCAAGTTGCTCCTCAGCCAGAAATACATAATTCCTTTAAATGGGGGGTGGGGGTGTCTACTGGTCCTTATTGATGGACACATTAATGAGCACTTATATGATTAAAGAGCTTTCTCTGATTCATTTGTGCCTCACTTTTGCTACTCATGGCCACACATTATTGGCAACATTGCTTTAATAAGTGTCCTTGGATTAGAGTTAGGGTCCACTAAACTCATGTTTTTTCACATGGCTTAAACAGTTTTGACTCTCATACCCTTAGCTACACTTCTCTCTCAAAAAAAAAAGATCTTTAATGAAATATTTCATAAAAACCAATAAAGAGTATTTTTCATGTTATTTTTATGTTAAGATAGTCTGTCATGCAACGGGTTGATGGGAACTACCTGAGCTTCTAAGAGGCTTCAGAATTCAGCTGTTACTAAACTCATTCTTAGAATATTAACAGTATAGGGAAATGTGGGTCTCACACTTTTGTTGCTATAGCACAACCTGCCAAACCTCAAAAACAAGGGACATGTCTTAAGCTTTTAAGTGGCTATTTTTATTTTTTTCTTGTGAATTTTAAGTGACTGCCTTCAACCAGCATTCTCTGCCTGCAGCATTTCATGCCTGTGTTTTGTTAGGGATGAGCCTGCGTGTGTCCTCTGCTATCTTCAGGGCAGAGACTGAATATCAAGTGACATATTTTTGTTTTTATTTTAAATTTTTTTATCAGTCCCTTTTGGTGACCACAGTACAATAGAAATACACCGGTATTTAACCAGCCCAAGTGCTCTAAGATGTGCAATGCTGTGTTTAAGCCTTCCATCACGAGGGGGTGCTCGCCTATCACAGTTCATTCTTTTCGTGCTTCAAGCGCGAATCGATGAGGGGATCCCTCCAAATTTCTACCACTTATATGCTAATGGATGACGAAAATACTGTCCCAGTTGAGCACGAAAACACAGGTAGCCTAATGATATGGAGTGTATTTAGAAATACTGTTTTCTTAAGGTGGTAAAATATGTTAGAAGTCACATTCTCAATAGTGCTTTCAGATAATCTCCTGTGGAACCATACTGGTTGCTGCTGATGTTATATATATATTTGAATGAAAATTTACATGGTTAAAAAGAAAGATCTTAATACAGCTCTGAAGTCACTTTGACAGAAAAAAAACCACAAACAGCACAACTGTGACTGCAGCAGAATTAGAATTCTATTTTTAGTTTTTCAGAGATGATCTGACAGAACGAGAGGACAGTCTTAAGCTGCACCAAGGGAAATATAGGTTGGATATTAGGAAAAGGTTTTTTATGGAAAAAGTGATAAAGTACTGGAATGGTCTGCCTGGGGAGGTGGTGGAGCCACCATCCCTGGATGTGTTTAAAAAAAGACTGGGTGTGGCACTTGGTGCCATGGTTTAGTTGAGGTGTTAGGGCATAGGTTGGACTCGATGGTCGTGAAGGTCTCTTCCAACCCAGTGATTCTGTGTCATTCTGTGTGATCTCAAACATGCTGAGACAAATGTTATGTACAGTGTAAAATCAGCCACAGATAATTTCCTGAAAACTGCTTGGTCTAAAGTACTATGAAGAAGCATAAAAATAAATCATAAGAATACAAATTCCCAAGAAAAGTGACATTGATACAGAAACTGTTCAGGGATATCTTTCTCAATTTTCCATTAGTGCAATGTCTACAGAATGAGTTAATGCAGAGACTACCAGTGGTTATTAAGTAATTTCAAGTATGTTCAGCAAAACTTCTGCATGATTCTAGAAACAGTTTTAGGTTGTGCCTTTAATTTGTTACCTCTCACAGATCATACCCGTAGTGAGTGAAGTGTTATACACAGAGTTGCTTCAGCTGGGAAGGAGAGAGAGTTGATTATTTGGGGCACACCTCAAACTAACACATTTCTTTCACATAGAACTTTCAGAGCTGCTCAGGCCAGCAGTGTCTGCCTTTCTAAGAAGTACATGCCAGCTTCATGTTTCTCTCCAGTTATTTATATGGATGAGATCAGGATTATTGACTTTCTCAGATCATACTAGATCAGTATGATATGGTTGACTTGCCTACTCTGTAAACAATAAAGTTATGAAGTACCACAAGTATAGTAGTATATGGAGGTCCCTTATTGTAAGTCCCTCTTAAGTGTTGCATTGTATGACACAGTCCTTGCCTGTTACTTTAACTTCCTAACTGGTATTTTTTTTTGTAAGTATTTTTTCTGATGCAGGAGCTTTTGATCATGTTGTGTGGTTCTCATCGAGTATGACAGAGGGTTAAATATCTCAGATAGAAGTCTGTGCAATTTATGTGAAAGCAGCAGAGTAGGGAACAAAAAGAATACCCTCATAGAAAGGTCAGAACCTGGGATCTTCTTCACTATGAACAAAGTTTCTCATGGACTAAACAATCTATACAGGAGAGAGATTATCAATTTCCCCCTTCTTTTGGAAGAAACTAGAATCAGAATTCATATCTCAGACCCTAAAGTCAGTTGAGCACAAGAGACACATCTGTACAAAAGCAAGCTTCTTAGTTCCAGTTTACACAAGATATCTTAGTTTGTGGATTATTTGATATTTATTTGTTCCTGGACATTATAGACCTAGACCTACCCAAAGCAGACAACCTGGTTTGCATAAAGAAAGTAGCAGGATTGTACCAGCATTTTTACAACTGGGTAATATTCCTGCAGTCACTTGTATGCTAGTCCCCCTGAATATCTTCTCAGTTAATGATAACAGGTAATTATAGTTAAAGTCTTTTACAGCAGAGGAAAGTTCAGCAGTAGTCTTGAAGGACAGTGCCATCACTTAAAGAAAATGAATGTCCGAATCAATTGTGCCAAGGGAAGCTCTGGGTTAAGAATCACTGATTCATAACCATGCATGGGCAAGCAGCTGAAGTACACAGTAGGCAGTAGGGACTTCTAGTTCATAAATATTCACAAGGTATTTACGTGTCCCTGTGGTGGAAAGGACACACTGACAAGTGCCAAACTCCCTGGACTGCTCCACTGTGTGGTAACTGTGGGGTGTCAGCTCAGCTTCTGCATCTGACTTGCATTATAGCTTTAATCCAGACTCATGCTAGGATTCCTTGGAAACTGTGCGCTTAGCTGAATAAT
The DNA here is from genome assembly GCA_016584745.2 of Phylloscopus trochilus trochilus. Taxonomy (NCBI): domain Eukaryota; kingdom Metazoa; phylum Chordata; class Aves; order Passeriformes; family Phylloscopidae; genus Phylloscopus; species Phylloscopus trochilus. Next base: position 43,074,615 of record WQNJ02000546.1, read on the forward strand.
TTATCATGTGACTTTCAATTATTTATGACTTCTTATAACAAATGGTATAAAATCTAAAGGTGGGAGAGATTTGTTCCTTATGAATATCCAAGTGACAGTCAGCAGATTGCTGTGATGTCAAATCCTTATATTTGCTGCTTGTTTGGTTCTCTGAAGGTATTCCAAGGGAATGGTCATTTGATGCTGAGTTGATTAAAACAGAAACAAATTACTCCCTGCCAGTTGTTGTGTGCATATTCATCTAATGACACTGCTTTTCTTTATTCTTCTCCTTCATTTAATAATAAAGAATAGAAATTAAAACTGGAATTTATTATGGCATTTTAGATTTTTGAAACAATATTCACTATCTCCTTGAAAACCGATCAAAGGTGCATTTGCTGTAGGACATTCCTGATTGTGCCTTATTTTTAAATAAGCTTTTCTTAGTGAACTATCTTTTGCTTGGTTCAGTCACGTGTACCTGTGCTTTTCCATGTAAGGCTCAGCTGCCATGCCATGCCTGCTGACTGGGTACAGTCATGCTTGGCCCAAATAAGAGACCATAAAAGCATTGACCTTGTGGATTTAGCTACAGCAGTTTGAGAAGTGAGCCTTCATGAGCTTTCCACTTGAGTGGCCAAGCATGACTTTCACCTTCTGTGAGCAATGATACAGGAGGCAAGGCCTAGAGCCAAGTGTCAAAGCAATTTCCTTGCTGAACCTCTGTAAGGGGGGGCTGATGCTCTCATGCTTTAGTTCAGAGTACACCTGCAGTGGAGGTTGCCAGGGAGTGAAATTCTAAATATTTTGCTTCAAGTTTAGCAGGCAGTCCCAGCTGTGACCACAATGGTTTCAGATCATTCCTAGTGCAGGCCAATACGATCCTGATTCAAAGACAAGTTTGATAACCTCGGACTCACCCAAAGCAGGAATCACGGGAAACCATGTGGGAAGGTGCTTTGGTCCCTACCTCCTGCATCCCTGTCAGTGCCCAGCTTTTCCTGCAGCCCAGCATGGAATATAGGGCTCCTCCAGCTCAATGTAAGAAAGTTTAGGGAGCTCCTGTGCTGGATAAGGCTCTAGGGGTCCTACAGGGTAGCTTGGCATTGAAGCACAAGATGTAAGATTTCACCCTGCCCATGCTGGTGATGTCACAGCCATGCTGCAGTCCTCTGCACAGGGCATCACTGTGTTAAATTTCTTAGTTCCCTCATAATCAAAAGCATAAAACCCAGCATTCTGTGGCTTCTTTGAAAGCAAAAGAACCACACTGGAACCTGTTTGGCTTGTGTAACAAAAGTGTCTGTGAAGTCCTCCGCAGTGCTGTGTAATACAGCTTTTACATCTGCTCAGTCACCTTTATAAGCTTTGGTGATATGGTTACTGGTGGTTTGTTTTTGTTTTTGGTTGGCTGGTTGGTTGGTTTTTTTGCTACTCTCCTTTTAATATATCTTTCTTAAACTAAGTAGACTACTTTTTCATTTTTGGTAGGACTTGTCCATTTGACTGAGGAGGATTCTAACTAGGTCTTTAATGTATATAAGTGGGAGGCCTCATGCATTAAAGAAAATACTACTTGGATTTACAATAAATTTTGTCCCCCACAGAGCCAAGCTCCCAGGAGCTCAGTGCTGCAGCACTCACCACATTCTGGTCTGACATGTAGGCAGTGAGCAGTGCTGGTGGTTGAGTTCAATGTTTTGAGAATTGTTTACAAGTAACATTTTCATAATTGGGTGGAGAATTGTGCTTAAGGCGTTATTGGTGAATTACCTTTCTTTGAGGTGCATGGCAGAGACAGAATTTTATGATTTTGTAATCACTTGAGATCACTTCTGTCTCATTCATTTTGCTGAAACCAGTTTTCATGCATTTGTAAGCTGGCTTAGTAAGAAAATGGGGAATGAATATGCCTGTCCACTATCTTCTTATGGGCTACCCTTGTTGGCAAGGTGTTTCCTCTTAAGTCTGCATTGGGCTGGTTTGAACTTCTTCCATGCAGAATGAGCCTCCAGGTTTTTGTTGCGTTCAGAACATTGTAATGATAAAACTGCTGCAGTGAGTGGAATAAATTCTGGATTTGGTGGACAGTCAGTGCACTTTTCCCTATTTTTTTTTCTGGTTTGTTTCGTTGTTGTGCTTATTTGACTTACTAGTGTAACTAGTGTAATTCCCAGTTCATTGTTTCCCTTACATCCGCTGTGTGCCCTTCTAAAACATTTTAATGTTGCTGGGTAGTTGCTTAAGTTTTGAGCTGCATGTGTTTCACTGATTGTTAAGATCAGAGAATCATACTCAGGAGGGCTTAAAAGTATGAAAAGATTTTTATTTAACAATGGATCTTATATGCAATTAATTTCCTCAGCATTGCTTGATCTTCCCTTTGCCTTTGACTGCAGACTATTCAGCAATGTGTTTTTGTAAAGCTATAAACCATGCTTTTATCTTTTTCTACACTCCTCTCCTTTTTATTTTCTTTTTTTTTTCTTTTTGTTTTTTCCTTTTGGTACTGTAGATACTTGAATGCCTATCGGAAATAAACATTGAAGGAGATGCCTGATGGAAAGAGACATGCAGGGAGAGTGAATTTTCTCATTAAAGTTGCAGCAATTACTGTTTAAATTACTTTTGGGAATCAGTTCCACTGGAGGGACAATGCTGTTGACATAAATATCCTTGCAACAGTGAAAGGAACATAATTCTGCTTACAAATATACTTAAATTCAGAAGAGAACCAATTAAATTTTGCATTAAAAAGTGTTTTAGTTGAATTTTTATGGAATGTATTCTTACAACAATTTTTGGAATGTCATTTCCCTTCACAACTCCTATTGTTCAAAAATAGTCTGTTTTCTGTGAACTGATGAATATAGATCATGATATGAAGGTCTTTCTTCATAGTTTCTAATTGCGACTAATTTAAAAATTCAAACTAATTCCTACAGAAGGAAAATTCTTTTTTGGCAGATGCTCTAGCCCAAGGCTACTAGTTGAAGGGTTATAACATGGCAATTGTGAGATGTTTAATCATATTAAAAAGCTCGAAGACAAAATGCTGCATTCAATCTTGAGTTCTGTAATGGTGTTTCCTCTTGTTTGAAAGTGAATGTTAATTAGCAGAGAGCAGTTAATTGTAAAGTATATTGTCTGTGTAATGAAATCACAGTGCTGGTTTAGAAGATTTGTTGTGTGATGGAAGTCTTCAAAGACACAGAGAATAAGCCAATTATTTAGTCCTTGATGTATTTCTCAAAAATCCCATTTAGGTTAGGGACAGCATGGTGCTTAGTTGCATTCTTAAGCAGGACTGGGCTGTAGGAAAAAGGCTGGATGAACAGTAGAGGGGGATAATGCAACATGTAACCATAAAGTATTGCTAAATATAAGTACATTCACAGGTATTACTCAGTATCTCATCATCATTTTTAGTAATTTTTCTGTTAAATCACAAATTTCTTCTGTTCAATCAGTCTATTAGTACTTGATTTAGAGCTGAAACATATGAATGGACTATAAATGTATTTACTTTTATTTTTCCATTTCTCTCTAGGAATAATTCTAATTCCAAAAATATGGCATTAGAGAAAAATTCAACCTTTATTAATCAATGCCTACTTTTATTCTATAATTTTTAATTAATGTATATGACTACCCAAAGTATGCCAAAAAATTATTCACAATAAATACATGTTTATATCTAAATAAGTAATTTCATTTAATAACTTGTTCAGTTCTGTGGAAGATAACACAATTGCTCTGCTTTGCTTTATAATTACTGATTTTTTCCAAAATTGGCACATATGGTTGACCAAAAATAATTTAAGTTATGCCCCTTTGTATAAATGAGAGTTTGCTCAGTGCAAAAGAAAATTATATAAGCTGTGTTCCTTGAGACTAATATTCTCTTTCCAGAAAAGATATTCTATATTTTTTGGAATGGTAGTTAGGGACTGTTAATTTTCAAATAAGCATAAACTGTTTTATCATGGGTTGGCCTATTCAGTGTTAGTGCATATGTTGGAGCATTTGAAAATTTGGCATCTTGAAAAATATTTGTAAGTGCTGTAATTGTGACTTGCTGATGGAAATGGAAAGTGAATCATCCATTTCACTTGCAAATTTAAGAAATCTCATTGCCATTCAAAGATATTAAAGTGAGGTTAAATTAGTTAAAGTGCTTATTCAAAAAATGAAATTATATTTAATCCATCTGCAGATATTACAGTGCTCATATAACAATTGAATTCATAGTGGTTAAGTCAGGGATTAGTTCTGTGTCTGTGAATGTTCATGAACAGTGTGAATAGGATGTTTTGGAGAACACAAAAAATGAGTTGCTGATGACTCTTCTGGCTTTACAAGGAAGTCAGAGCTTCCTTCAACTTTCCTTAGCTAAAACCAAGAATTCTTCTAGGTAGGACTGATTTGTGTATTCTGACTTATTGTCGTGGTTTCACCAGCTTTCTCTTTCTCTAACAGATAGATGCATGTCTTTAAACTACCTGACCATGCAGACATTGGTGTTCCAAATGTGATGGATAAAATGTAAAGAATGACTATTTGAATTTTTGCTGCTAAGCTGTCAGCTGCAGAAAAGAAGTAGTGATGGTGGGTGACTTCACCCTGTCAGTAGGCACATGGTGCCTTTGTTACCAAATTTCCCTAACAGTTTTGATAGTGTGGAAGCTTTATGCAAACTTTCTGCAAGAAGGTTGTCACCTCGTCTTCATTTTGGTCCACATTTGCAAAACTGTACCTTCTCTGTTTGCCATTTGATAAGTAGAATAGAGGACATCATTAATTAGACAGGCACTCCTTTAATTTTATTGTTTGTGACCAATTTCAGATCCAGTTACAGACTCAGTAAGAGCTGATGTGTTTTTATAGAATTGCTCTTGGTCCTTGTACTGAGGAGTTACCAGGGTGAAGTGGTAGTCCTGCAAAGGTCAGCATGGATAGAAATACAGCACACAGTTATGGGTTATGCTACAATTCTCCATAGTGGCAACTCAAAACCTAAATGAAATTGTAAGTAACTGCAGTTAACTGAAAAACTGCCTGTGTAAAATGAAGTTTCTTTTTAATTAAAAGCTTCAGCTTTTGATCATGTATTCCTAGATCACAATATTTCTGTTATTTTATCAGACCTATTTATTCTTGACATTAAAAGAGTTATATTTCTTTTACTTGCTTCTCAGCAAGCAAATTTACCTAGGCAGTAATTCATGTTGCAGTTTACTGAATAAGCAGAGTGCATTTTGAGAATCACTGCCTTTTAAGAATTGCATCTGATCCAATAAACCAAATTATATAATAATAAAGTATGTCACCAATGTAAACAAATACCAGATGGGTTGTAAAACATTCAATTTTAGATCAGTGCAAATAGCCTGAGATAGACACTGCTGTGGTGTATTGTCAGTTACTAGTAAAGCTCAAAAAGGGATTCCCACTGCGAGCCTGAATCCTGGCGGGTTCCACCTCCGTGTTTGTTTTTCTCTTGCTCTGTTTAGCCCCACTTGCTCCCCATCATTGCGCTTTCAGACCCGGTGCTTGGCTGCTTTTCAAAGTGTGACAACACAAGCCAGCAAGGTTTTGCTAATGAAAATCAGGTGTTCCCAGAGAAGGTGTTCCCAGGGAAGGGGTGTGGGCTTGTTGAAGTGTGGGTATTGCGGAGGCTGGGACATTTCTTTCTGTGTTTTGGGCAGTGGGAGTGCCCAAAACATCTCTCAAGTTATTTTCCCACTCCAAAGGGATGGTTGTTGTTACCTGTACCAGACCCAGCTTCCTGCAAGATGGACATACATGGTGACAGTTGGATTTTTTTACTCTTCAGATATGAATGCTTTCATAGCAAGACTTTTTCAGTTGTGGTCAGTTCGAGATAAAGTCTAAAGTGTGTTTCCATTATTGATTGAATTGTAAGGCTTTTTCCACACAGATAAAATCCAGATGCTGTTGTCCTGTATTTATGATATCTGCTACCACTTCTGTAATAAAGTTTTTTAATTGTGTGTTCATTGACACTTTGCCTTATCTTTAGATACGTGGTCTAGTGGTGGGCTTGGCAGTGTGAGGTTTGAGGTTGGACTTGACGGTCTTAAAGGTCATTTCCAACATAAACAATTCTGTGATCTGTTCTGTGTCATATTCTACACTAAGTCAAATTTATTATCATATTGAAATTTAAATTAGTCTATCTCGTTTAGCATTCTATCAGAAGGGGTAGTTAAGTATTGTATTCGGAGGATATCCACATTTTTGTGGCTTTACCTGGTTTTCTATACATGCCACCTAGATCTCTATTTTCTTCGTTCATGTGATAAATCTGAGATTTCTTAGTTCATATAAACAGCTTTAGACCTTTAAAATTCTGCTTAGTACTTAAACCTAAGTGGCAGAAAATATAGGGGCAGATTTTTTGAAAAAACTTGATTTTCAGGTGGCTCTGTATACTCCAGATGGAGTCTTGGTAAAATCTGAACATGAGAATGTATTCTTTCCAAAATCCAGAATAAATGTTCATGTAACACTCTTCAAAAGGTTTATTCAAAATACTTCAAACAGTTTACAAAAAACAGTTAAGTAGCACAATGCAGCAGATTTTCAGCAGATGATCTGCAAGTACCATGTCTGAATTATGAGCAATGATGGCTCGCTCTTTATTATTAGCCAACCATAAAATGCAGATTGGATCACAGAAACAGAAGCGCTTTGTTTCCTTCAAAATGTAGAGCTGGATTTTATTGGTACAGAGGAGATGCTGTCAGGATGGCTTAACTAAGAAATGTTTGTTCTTTTCTTGTGATTACTAAGATTTTATTTGTGGATCTATCAGCCTATATGACATCACCAGGGGTGCCAAATTTGAGTTATCTTGGGAGCCATATAAAGCACAGAATGTGCCCATTTTAGCTGCCTGTTTGGGTAGAATTTACTTGTGTAAATACTGAAATGGGGTAGGGTGAATTTAAGCACGCTGTGGATGTTTTATGTATTAAAAAGAATAGTTAATTTAGATGAATTTCTGGCTGTAGACTTTTATTTTCCTCGTTTTTCTTCAAAAGTTAACAGAAAAGAGCTACTTCAGATCTGGAGACTTCTTCATTTTCTCTGTGAGGCTTCTGAGAGTCTGACATAACTTCTTTGTCAATACTTAATTAACACAGAGTTTTTTTAGTACATATCTTAAATTTTTAAGTGTATTTGATGAAATATTATCAAAAGCTTTGCAGAAAGTATGAAGTCTAGTTAGGTTCTTCATATTTAATGCAGTAAAATCAAATCTTATCTACATTTAGACACAGTACACATATATACCAGAGGCATGCAGATATGCCTAATCTTGGTTGCATCCAAAAGTTTTCTTTCTAGAAGCAAATGCCTTCCAGCTGTGGGTACGAATTAGAATTGTGTTGCAGAAAACCAATACCTTATTTACAAAAAGTATATTTTCGTGATTTCTTCTTCTGGGAATTAATTTAAATAAGAAAAACACCTGTCATCTTGTCTGACAGCTGATGACAGCATTAAGATCACCGAGTGACTAAGATGACAAGCTATCTGTACACATCAACACATCAGGCTTTTATTGCTGTCTTGGGTATGCAGGAAACTTGTATTAAGTGGTCTTTAACAAGGACTCATCTGTTTGTCAGTTCTGTGACATGATTTTTATGAAGGAAGGGGTAATGACCCACGTCAACTGAAGATGAAGAGATTACAGTAGGTATTGCCTGTCTATGTTCCATGAAGCTTGTCTGCAGAGATGGAAACAGATCAAAGGCCATTTTTTTTCATCACAATTCCTGATGGAGATTAGGCAAGTTTATATGAAAATTCAAACATTACTAGTCAGAAACTGATTGTTCAGACTTAGGAAAAAAATTTCTCATAAAGAAATACAGCTTTTTTGTTTTTTTTTTTTTTTTTCTCTTAGATAAGGTGAATTATTGTAGTTTTATCACTGTCATGTTTAACTACTGTAACTTTACAACCATGCTCTATTGAATGGGGAAATTACTAAGAGCACAGTGGAAGCTTCCCTTCAGTCTGAAACTTGCCTTTCATATATTCAAAAGTTTGGGGAAATTCACCATGGAGAGACTTGGGTGGAAGCTGCAAATGCAGTTTCTTGCTACTCCTTATTTCATATATGAATTTTGACCATATGCTCTGAGTGGGTTTGAAATCACTTAGATTTGATTTTTTGTTTATGTTTGTTATTGTGCAGTAATCCATAGCACTGAAAACATGTTCTAAAGAAAACAGTGCAGTAGGTAATTAGTGGGAGAAATATTTCAAAACAGTGTTTTTAGTATATTGCTTAATCTATATGGTGACTAGCACATTTGTTTGATTTTTAATGCATTCTCATTGTTTACCCATATTTGCCTCATCATTTCATGTTGCCAGTAGTTGGTCAATGTAACTATTTTTCATTTAAGGAAATTTTGATGGGATTTTGAATGTTACATATCTTCATATTTTTCTAGTTTTATTAATATAAAGATTTCTTTTTTTTTCCCTCTAGAAAGGTCCTAAAGGAAATCTCTATTGGAAACCTAAAGCCTAATGAAACAGTTGAAGCAAATCAGGAAGCACAACTACTCTCCAAATTAGACCATCCAGCCATCGTCAAATTTTATGCAAGCTTTGTGGAGCGAGATAGTTTCTGCATTGTCACTGAGTATTGTGAGGTGAGACTGAGGAAATTTGAAAAAATGTGCATATTAAAATAGGGTCTTCTAAGAAGCCATTCTATGAAATGTTTTAGTTTGAATTTTAGTCTTTATTTGCTGCTTGTGGCATCACCTGCTACTTGTTAGGTGTGTTCCTTTCAGATAAGGAATGTTACCTGCTCGTGTGAGACTCATAGACAAATAAACCACAGAAGAAGAAATAGGTAGTTTTAAGTGCAAGTTCATTTGGTGTTAAAATGGCTACAAGAAAGACTTGCATGCAGACACACTGCCAGATCTGTGGGAGAACTCAGGAAGGTTGTGCCACCTGTGTGATGTGCTACTGATAGGTGAGAGAGGATGAGATGGTGGGCGTGTGGGCACAATATAAAATCTGATATAAATGAGGGAGGAAAAACTTGCTTGTGATTTGGAGATGATTAGAAGAAGGTTAAACCTGATCACATGGATGATGAGTTTGGCAGCAACATTGGCTTTATAAAATGAAAAACGATGTGAGTCAAAGACCAGAGTATAGTGGATACAACAAATATGAAAGCAGGATATTCTACAGTATAGTTCCATTATTTTTTTGACTCCAGCATTTGGTTTAAGAACATATTGCTGGAATCTCTCTTAAAGCTTTCAAATAAGAATTTAAGCATATTTAAGCCAATTTTTGAGTAGTTTATATAAATCAAGTGCCTACTTTGTATTAAATATAGATGTGCTCTTTCAAAAAAAACCTGTCATACATAAAGCGATCTTTTTGTGAAACTGTGAAGCAAGCTTCAGTTGTGCTCTGCTAGACATGCTGAAATGCTTTGGAAGATCATGAACTTAGACTAGTGGGTTAATTGTACACAAATCAGATATGACTTAACTAATCACACATCTTCAAGAATTTACCATTCATGGGAATAATTAAACAAGTACCATTCCAGTCATTTGTTTCTTCCTTGGAAGCTTTCTTTGATGACAGTTAAATGTATATTTGTTGCTGGGATATTTAAAAATTAAATCTAAAATGTTCAGTTCTGTGATACATTCTGAGTTATTTGTTCTCATACTATTTTAACATGTATGCAGAAGCTTTTTGTGCCATTCCCTGAATGTCTGACAGCTGGGGGTTGAGAATACTGTCAACTCTTTGAGGAAATCCGGAGCTCAGGACTGAGCTCTAACTCTCCAGCTATTCCCATGCACTCAGAATTTTCTCTCTACTAGAGGTACAAAATGACCAGATCAGTTAAATGTGTAGGAATAAAGCAGCACTATAGTGTCTTTTATCTATCCACTGCTTTTTACTTTTATTTTATTTTATTTTATTTTATTTTATTTTATTTTATTTTATTTTAATTTTATTTTATTTGGCATAAAGTTATAGATGAATAAGAAAGATCATGATAGCAGAGTAATCACAAGCATCACTCCTTGGAGCTTTGGGGGTTTTTATGCAGGCAGCATAAACTACCCTGTATGAAAATGTTTTGGTACAGACTTACCCCAGGATCTGCGAGTCACATCCTCAAACAGGTGACAACGTATTACAGCAAGACAGGTGAAGGAGGAGGAAATGGATTCTTTGGCTATGCCCTGAATCTTTTCAGTTTTGAGTCTGCTAAATGAGGTCAGGATCATAATTGATCCAGGATATGCTTCTAACTTTTTCCTGAAAGACATGTTCTGTGGTATCATTGCATTTAAGCCATTACAATATATTTCATTGAATCTTCAGACAAGGAAAAGTACAAAGCAAAATTGCACACAGTGCTATAAAGTTTCTTTTCTATTTTGGTCAGAGTATTTCCAGATAGTATACTTTTGTATTTACTTATCTATAACCTGTCTTTGTTTGTAGTGGGATTTGGGTGTTTTGACCTAAAAGATGCCTGTTTAAATCATAGATAAATTGAGAATGAGAAAAATGTAGTGCTTGGAAGTCTAGTATGTTCAGTTTCTCATGCGTAGAATAATTACCAGATTGGCAGTAATTGCTACTCTTGGGCAGATTCAAAACAAAGAGCACACATTAAGTTGGCATGGAAACGGAACTACCCCCCTGAGCTCTATTCTGTTTTCTCCAAAGTACTGTGACTTATTCATTAGCCACAGTGCTTTGTTCATTCTGGCGTGAGTAGCATAGAGTGAGCCTCCAGTGCAGCTGCCCCGTGCTATACCTTGTCCTGTGAAAGAAAAACAGAGAACATTGGTCTCCATGGCTCAGCTTGACATCTTTTATTACAAATTAATTCAATCAAAATCGTAGAAAAGTGTATTTGTTCTGTTTTGATCTTACTTGTTGAGCTTCTTAGACACTTTCCCCAAATCAAAATCTTATGGGTAGTATAAACATTATCAACTAAGACTGATTTCAAACAAAAATGCCTTAATGAACCTTGGATTTCATTTTGTAGTACAAATTTGACTTCAATAAAATACGGTTTTTACAAAGCAATTACTTTAAAAATTGCATCATTTTAATGTATTATAAGGCAGAACTACTTGTACTTTCCCCCAGACAATTATTTATGTCTCTTGACTGTGGTCTCAGCTGTGATGTGAGTACACATATGCTAAGGAAATCTGAGCAAGAGGAATAACTAAAGCGGTCAATGCTTATTCACGTTATCAGCTCTAGATGCTAAGCTGTTTTAAATTATTTACTGGTGTGTTTGATGCTCTGATATTTAAATAGAAACGGCAGCTTGGAAACTCCACATGTACTTAATTTGTTAAATTGTTGAATTCCTTATGAACTTCATTAGACTGACCTTCCAAAGTGCGAAATTGGGTTTACATTTTTTTTCAGAGTTTCACAGCAGCAGTATTGCCGCAAATCTCTTATGATGTGTTTTTGTTTTCCTTTTTTTAGACACAAAATCAAAGGTAAATAAATTGTAGGACATTGAGACCACTCTTCCCTGCTTAAAGGTAAAAAGTTATGCAGCTATGTGAGGGCACAGGTAGTGCATTATTCAACCACTTTTCTTCTCCTTAGACCTTTTGCAGGAATTGTCCCTCAGCCTCACAGTATTCACTGCCATAACTCTGTAGGTGCTGCACTTATTTTACTTTGTGGTTTGTTTTTTTTTTCATGGCAATGTGTTATTGTGAGAGGAGACACACTGGGACAGGGAGAAACGGTGGTTGGAGCCTTCTGCACTTCATCTGTCCTCACCTGGATAGTACACAGTCCCCTGAGGCCAGCAGCCAGCTGACACATGTTTGGGCACCCCCTCAGTCCTGGGCTCTGGATGGTCTGGGGCATTTGACTGGAACAGTTTATTTTATAATAATGACTCATTGTTTTCGAGGTGCGTGAGTAGACTCAGTCACAGCCCATCTGGCTGCCATGCAATGGAGTAACCAGAAAAATATTTTCTTTCCTTCCTCTTCTCTACTGCAAGCAACCAGGGGGAAGCTGCTGAACACTTGGAGTTGCAAAAGGGAAGCAGCTGCTGAGAGTTCTAAGTTCCCAGAAGAGCTTCTCTCTGGGCTGCAGTAGGGCAGCAGATGGAGAGCTGAACCCATATTCCCTTCCCTAGTGTATGAGATGATTCAGACATTTCAATTAAAAAATTGCAGGACATTGTCAGGGAACACATTTTTGATAGATGACAAAACAGATTTGCTTTGTTTTAACACACGCTTTTGAATGTTGTAACTTAGAACCAGAAAGGCCGTAGAAATTACTGTAAATTCATATCAGAAGCACATGAATATATAGATCTGCAAAGGACAGAATCTGCTTGTTTTGTAGCAGCACTATGAAGCACTGTGGTGTTGGGAACAGAAAAACAAGAAATGCTGAAGACACCATAAAATGATGAGAGTCAGCAGTGCCGAGGAGTAAAGGGATGATAGTGGGAAATGATGGTACTGGTACAGTTGTACAAGCAAAATAGTTTCTTGTATATGGCACATAAAATGTCTGATTTTATTTAGAAAGTATAAAGTAAAAGTAATTATTTATGGCTAATAAGCTGTCGTGATGTAAGGTAATTAGTCATTAGAATGTAATCAGATTCGCAGTCCCTTTGCTCTGGGGTTAGCTACCTCAACACATTGCTTAACATTAATGTGTGTGCATTCTTGTAGACAAAATTAATTTATTTTGTAACCTGGATAAACAATCAGCTGACAACCATCTGTATATTTATGAGCAATGGGTTTCCTGAAAGTCTCAAAATCCTCTTTTATTGTGTTGTTGTACAACTGGTATTTCCAAATATCTGGATTGCAGTTTTCAAGTAGTCATTTTCTGGATATATTTTCTGGTTTATGGGCACTCCCTGCTGTGTGTCCTATTGTTCCATTCCTAGTGCTACTTCAAGATCAATTGTTGTTTTAATGAAGTATCACAATAACACATGCTACGTATTCTTGAAACTTTAAATGTTCTGGCAAAAGTTTGAAAAAGGGCAAAGTATCATAGTTATAAAGAGACTATATTTTAATTTTTAAGAGAACAACATGGTTTCTTTGATGCTGACAGGGTTATTAAAACATAATAAATGAGTGTTGCTTGAATGTGCAATGTTTGACTGGAGTGGAAATGCTTTTCTCAAATTTATTAACTTATTCAGACCAATTGGGGCAGATGAATTTTACTTACCTGTCTATATCATAGCCAGTCACTGTAGGCCCTCATCATAAATCTTGGCAGAGAAACAGTGTTTCTACAACATGATCCATCCCTTCCAAAGGTAGACAACTAGATGACAGGGATAGTTGCCCTAAACAGGTGTGTGTTCCCTTGTGTGGACATAAAGGTTTTTGGGGTGACCAGCTCAGATGCTGAAGTTGGGTGACATGAAGGAGGAAAGTTGGAAACTTTGATGATCTTGTGTAACACTAAGAAAAAACTATAAAGCCAGACTGTTGATACCATTTTGATCCTCACTTGTATATGCATTTGGTGCTGGGAGAGTTCAGAATTCACGTGCACATGTTGATTTTACAGACCTACATGATAGGATGCCTGAAGGCCTAAGGGAGAGGGGTCCTGCACTATGATGAAGGAGATAGCATTTTGAAAAGTTACTTTAAATGTACAAACACGTTGTGATATATTTTTCAGGGTGGAGATCTAGACTTCAAAATTCAAGAGTACAAAGATTCTGGGAAGATGTTCACTCCAAGTCAAGTAATAGACTGGTTTATACAGTTGTTACTCGGAGTCAACTACATGCATGAAAGGTACAGTCATTTGATATGAGAGCATTTAGCTTGGGAGGGGAGTGAATGGACTTACTGACTAGTTGGAAGTATTCAAACAGAAATGAAAGTTCTGTTCACCAAACTGTTGTAGTTAGTTTGTGTCAGATACCTCAAGTATAATTAATTATCTACCCTGCAGGAACATTGTGAATTACATCTTTTAGCGGGACGATGATGACTGTCTTCCAGCATTAGGCACACTTTTTTTCAGAGCCAAATAGAAAATGGAGCACAATAGAAATAGTTCAATATTGTTAGAAGAAAATGGAGTAAAAGGTTAAAACAAAGCCATCTTTTTAAAGGGGAGTCAAGAAGCATGTCCTGCACGTATTTAACATGAAGCATCCAGTATATATGTTTCATGGACTCTCAGTAAAATCAGAGGAATTACATACATGCATTCTTTGAAAAGAGATGTCACTTTTAACAGCACATCAAAGATTAACTTAAAAAATTATTGCAGGCCATCCAGATATGAGCAGGTCACACATGGTTGGGGCAGGGGTAGTGTATATAGATGAATACCAACCTGGTCATCTCCATGAGCATAGCTCTTGCCTGCAGTGTGATTTAGGCAGTCTGAGTGGAAAGATTTCCCTTATTGCCAGTGTGCTGGACATGTACAATGCCTGTCTGGTCCCTTTCTGCATCATCCTTTGCAGGGCTTGGGCAAAATTTGCTGGCCTGAATTTTAGGTGCAACCAAGCAGCAAGTAGAGAGGTCACCTGTCGTCAGGAACAACCATTCCTCAGTTGAACTGAAATTAAGTGTGTGGGATGTGTTTGACCTAAACTGATGGATGCCTAATGAGTTTTTGCCAGTGTCAGACTGTAGAGGGAAAAGGGCAGAGTGAATTGGTGCCCAAGATGCAAGAGCATTTTTGTTCCTAAATGCCAATTTATCTGGGGTTTGTCCATGAAATGCTGTCCTGCCAGTGATGGGAGGACACAAAGAGGACTCTCTTGGGATGCTGTGCTCTTCAGCATTCACCTCAGGCCAAAAGGACAGAGGGAAGTGGAAATAAAAATCCTGACAGTTTAACTAAACTATCAGCATGGTTAGTTTTTTGCCTCTTTTGAACTTTAACAACTTATCATTAAAAGTTTTGGTGCCCTGGAAACTCCCCTTTTGGCAAAATCCTTTCATTAACGTATGTGTTTAGAATATACATTCTGCAGAATAATGCAGCTTAATAACATGAACATTGCATTTGGGCTAAAGATCATTGTATGCCCCTTCCAACTCAATCACTTTATTTTATTCAGTGATTTATTCTTTTTGTCTTTCATTTTCTGTATCTTCTTATGCCTCTTTTATCTCTCTATTTTACTTATCTTCTACTTGTTCTCAAACAAATCTTTAAAATCAAATAAGATCCTAAAAATAAACTTTATTTGGTAAATATGTGTATAAAATTTAGTTTCCTGAGAAGTCATTTAATTCTCCAATTAAAGCAATTTGATTTTCCAAACAGGATTTTATTTTCTCCTTTTCAATCATAGCTAATAGTACCTCTCCAGACACTTACAAATAACTTGATAGTTTTAATTTATATATATTTATGTAATTTTTGTTATTTGGCTGTATGTATGTTATGAAATATAACATTTTTCTCAATAGTATAGAGTCGAACAATAGCTTAAGTGGAAAACGTTAGGCTTAAAAGAATTTTAAACTAACTGCAGAAATTTTAAATATTAAAACATAATAACAGCCCTCTGTTTCTGTATAGAGGAGTCATGCATGATTTCTTCTCTACTGACATGGAAAAAATCTGTAATATGTTTGAATTACATTCTAATGCAAAGAAAGCTTTTCCCTATAATTAGAAGCTTGAAGTGTTTACAACCTGTGGGTTGGTCCTTCCCCATGCCATTCCTAAGAAAACTCAGCTGCTGTGGATGGGAGACTTTTTTTTTCCAGAGCAGCAAAAATAATTATTTATGGTTTTAAACATAGACTATTCATTTGTCCTTCTTGCACAACTTTAGTTGAACTTCCACACTTTTTGAAAACTCTTATGCTTGAAACTTAATCTAATTTCTTTTAAAATTTGAAACTTGAAAACAAAATTATCTAGAAATAAACAAATTCAATCCTTATCTGTCTTTGTCTCTCTTTTACTTCCCCCTTTCTTTATATCAAACAGTTCAGTGGTCTTACCTTGATGGAGACCTTTAGCATGAAACCATCCTGTAGTCTCTCGTAGTACACATAGCCCACTGCATGTCAGTGCACAAAATGAATCCCACAGCAATCAGACAATGAGGCCTCTGATTAATTTAACCTCAATTTGAATAAGGCTGACCATTATGTTACCCAGCATTTTGCTAATCTTTATGAAGAATTTATGAACACAGATTTTTATAAGGTTACTCTTTATGCAAACAGCAGATAATACAGGGTTCAGACTTCCACAGAACCTCTCACTCCTCTGCAGAGTTCTTCAGATAGAGGAAAGAGAAATTAATTGCTCATGATTTCACAGCAGTAATATACTTCAGCTTTCCTCAGCTTCACTTGCAGCTCATTCTGCTGCAGGCAAAACTTCATTCAAGGAGGCTGCCCACTGTTCAAGGCTTGTCCTGTTCTTTTGTGACTAGGAGCCAGCAAGCAGGTACTCTACAGAACACAGATATGGGTATGTTTGCAGCCCAGATTTGAAACTGTCCTCAAGTGTTAATTTCTCCCAAAATGACTACTCAATAACTGCTTCACTGTCCATCAAATAAAGTTTTGCTGGAGCCCAGTTAATTCATGATGCCTTTACAGGTCTGTCTTTTCCTACAATAAAAAAGTTGCTCTCTTTCTTTAACTGGATTTACAGTGCAGGCTTGATATTAATTTCTTAGTAGTATTAAAGAATTCTTTTCAGGTAAGATTTCAGCTGGTACCTTGTTTATCTTCAGACATATCATAGCAAAGTGAGTTGCATTTAAGTGAAAGATATCATAATGGAAAGCTGAAAAAAATCACCCAAAATATTTCTTTGTCATATTAATATATGAAAATATCCTATAATTATTGGCAATGCAAATAAAATACATAACATTTTCTTCAATATATTGCAAGATTACAGTAGCATTACATTGTAATTCAAACTAATGTGATTCAAACATCTTTTTTTCATCTCCTTTTCAAATAATATGCTACTGAAAGCTTTCTGGATCATTCTTTTACTTCAGTATACCTGTTATCAAAAAAATAGATATTCAGAAAAATTTCAGGTTCAAAATTTCTGTGGTTCAGGTTCAAAAATTATATTTCTACAAAGGAGTACTATTAAAAGAAGGTTGAAATCCACCAATTCTCAGCAACAATGTGCAAGAATTATTTAACTCAGTGAAAGCAAGTTCTTTCAAAGGATCTGTGTGATGAATGGTAAGAAAGGTCCTTATGAATTTCAATTAACACAGCAAGATTGTAAAAGTGTGTGTGTATATACAGACATGTATATACTTAAGAAAGAATAGCAAATATCGTCTTAGTTTAATTTCCTTACTGATGTATTGTATGACTGTATGTGTATTGCTCACAGAAGTTGTCAAATAGTGAACAAATTATTTATAAACAATATTTTATAAACATGGCTGGAGGCATATTGAATAAAACTTCCGTTTTTCTCAATGTGCAAATCTTTTTCTAATGAAAGTAAAGGATTTACTTTTGGGGGAAAAATGTAAGAAAAAGAAGAGAAAAAGGATTGCCTTAAGAAACATGAAGAACTCTTTTCCTTGACCCATAAAAATAGAAATGTTTCTTTTTCATGCCCAGTCTATCTGCACATGGCAATGAATTCTAGTATTATTTTTCATGACTCTTTTCCATTTGTGAACTGAGTATATTGAATTGCATATTTTTTCTCTTCTTGCAAAAAATATTTTCAAATGAGTTGTGGACAAAATTGGGTATTTAAATTGTTCTGTAGAATGGATATTTTCTAATCTTAATCTAGAAACTATTTTGGAAATGATTTCATTATATCAATGCCTACAACTTAAATAATTCAATTTTGGGATAATACTTCTGGATTGCTCAAAAAATTAAAATTCAGTATTATATTTGTTTTTTCTACCCTCAAAAATCTTAGAGCATCAGTTTCTTTCTTTACTTCACCTAAATGGCTAAATGACTATTGTATTTGCATTAGTAAGTACAGTTTCTGTAGCCAGTACGTAACAAATGCTATTCTAACCTCCTCCTGAGCAGAGCTGATGACTAATCCTGTGTGCTAGTAATCATTTTAAAAGTGGATGAATTCTAGTTTAGATGAGTTTATAGGCAGCAATGCTTTTGGAAACATTATTAACAAGAATTAATTGAGAATATGTTTTGTATACCACAGAGGTACTTTGTTTTCCTAAAGGGCTGCAGAATTGCTGTCACACATGTAAGACTTACAGAAATTCAGAAGGTTGTATTTATCCTTACATGGTGTGTAGCTTATAATGTTTGGTTGTTTTGTTGTTTTTTTTTTTCCCAAGCTCTGATGGAAAAATAAGTCTGTAAAAGCTAATTGTTCTGTTCCTCTTCCTTTTAATTTTTGTCTTTGTAAAGTTCTTTCATCTTCCGCACTGTTACTGTAAAAAATTGAACTACTAGCTTAGGCTATATACATACATATTTGTCTTTGAAGTAATACTTTTGCTCTGTAGGAGTCTTCCTTTAGCTTTGAGAAGCTCTTATTGCTGTTTCTGTCATCCATTATTCTCTTGTGAGGCATCTCATTCTCCTGGCAGAAAAAAAAAAAAAATATGTAATGCTTTTAAGAAGAGTCAGACAGGAAGACTTGCCTTTCTCCCTTCCTCTGCAGCTCATGCCATGTCTGTATCTGTATTCTTAAGCTGGGATCCCCAGGTATATTTTTATTATCCTGCTTAGTCTCTCACCCTGCATGTGGGTGCCTGTGGATACACCTCTGTGCAGCTCCTTAATGCCATTGTCCATGGATAGTCACTGGCAGAGTTAGGTTGTACCAGTGGTGGGCTGGCCTTTCTGAAAAGGGCTGAAGTTAAATACCTGAAATACTTAATGCATGACTCTGAATGCTTCCAGATGGATGAGGTTGAATTATTTTTTCTATTCCAGATGGATACTTCACAGGGATTTGAAAGCCAAGAATATATTTTTAAAAGATAATCTTCTTAAAATTGGTGAGCTTTCCATACTTTTTAAAGATATATTTTCACGTGATAGAACAGCCCAGCAGACATTTTTTCAATGAGAAGATTTAAAGAATACCATGTCTGAAATAGCATTTTGATTTGTAGTCAAATATTTATTTGACAGATGCAGGAGAAGCAGTGAAATCTCTAGCCTTGAGGATGCTTCAAGCTTGGCTGGACCTGGATCTGAGCAGCCCCACTTAGCTCTGAGCCTGGGGTTTGAGTCAGATGATCTTGTGAAGCCTCTTCAAACCCACATTGTTAATTTCTATGCTTTTGTAGTGTTTTTATTTTGAAGAATTCCAGAAAATATTTTCCCCCATTTTTTTAAATACTAGCAGAATTTTCTGGATGTATAGTCACTTTATCATGTCTGACTATAATAAAAAAAGTTTCTATGAATATATATATGCTTATATTAATAGGTTATTGTTTCTACTGATATTTTTTAGGAGACTTTGGAGTTTCTTGTCTTTTGATGGGTTCATGTGATCTTGCAACTACTTTTACTGGGACACCATACTACATGAGTCCAGAAGTACTGAAGCACCAGGGATATAACACAAAATCTGACATTTGGTGAGTTGTAATGCTGTTTTGCTTGGATTAGGCATTTATCACCACTAAAACTATTTCAGGACATTAGAATCAAATGTTGCAAATCTCAAGCCTTGCCCTTTGTGTTAAGAAGCATGTAGTTGGCTTTTATTCTGGGTTATCTAAGATTTTAAAGGAGAATAAGATTCAGGTTCAGACTCTGATGTGATACAGGGTGATTGTAGACAAAGTTCAGGTTTTTCCAGGAAGGGGGAAATCTTTTTCTCTCATATTGACACAGATTAATTGAAAGAGGCAACTTTCTGTGACGCTTTAGGTGGGTGAGCAAAGAGTGATTCTGGCTGAGAGGATAGAAGGACCTTCATAGGAACTAAATTTAAAAACATTGGCAAATGTTAAAAGCAAGAAAGTATTTGGAAGTGGAGCTGAAAATGAGAATAACTGCGATGTTAGAACAGAAACAAAAAGGCACTCTGTTTTAGAAGAGGCTCAAAGGTAGAAAGAAAAGTGTCAGTTCTGCATTTAGATGGCAAAAATTTTTGAGGTCAGGACTTCTGAGATGATGATTAAAGGATCAAGTTTAGGAGCTGAGGTCTATTGAAAGACTTTAGGAAACTTTGAGGTGTGTGCAGGTACTCTTCCAAGCTAAGATGAAGAGTGATTTTTTTGGAATGGCAAAATTATCTGGCTTGCTTATATGTGTTTCCTAAAGCATCTCATGTTTTAAGATTATAGTTAAAAGTGTTGAGTTTTTAAATTTTGCCTATTTTATTTAAGGGATTTTGTTTCTTTTATGAAGTGCTTTGTTGTTTTTTGTGGGTTTTTTTCTATACATATGTATATCAGAAAATTATTTTTTTATAAATATTTCAAACCAGAAAAGTTCCTTTGTAAAAACATTTGGCCCCTGGAATATAGTTTGATTGCTTGATAATTTACTCTAGCTTTATCTCAGTTCTGCCTTTCCAAAATGTACTTGTGGCTGCAGGATATAATTCTAAAAGTGGAAAACAATCATCTGTATTTTCAAATGGTAGAAACCATTTTTCACAGCTGACATATTCAGTCCAGTCAACGGATATGTCAGGAATCTCATCTCATGGCCAGTGTAGCTGACTGCTATGGATTTAATGTCAGATTCTCTCTTGTTCATATGTAGCAAATATCAGTTAATATGTGTAGTCAATAAAAATACATTGGGAACAGACTTCAAAAGATGTCAAAACAAATGAATAGACAGGGAAGCCTGCCTTTTGTGCTCTTCTACTGTAGGGAATAATTTCTTTTATTGCAGTGCAAATAGAAAGTAAAATACATGTTTAAGTTCTGTTTGTGGTTACTAGTGTCAGTCCATATAGGTCATTGAAGTCGTAGAGAGTAAGCATAAGCAGAGTTTGGTCCAATATTTCTATAAATCATGTGTTGATTACCCTTTCAAAATTTACAAAAACACAGAAAAAAAGCCCCCCATCCCAAACTCAGTAGCTACCAGCTTTCTGCTATACTTTCTGCCTTTTGTGATCTTTCCAAAGGATTACCAAGAGCACTCACCTGAGGTTGAAACTGCCTTTGATGGGAGCTTCTTGGCCCTCACTGTAGCAGCACTAAGGAGGAGGTGTGCCCTGACTCAGTACTTCCCCAGCCTACAAACCCCTTCTTTTTTGAACCAGGAAACTCTTCTGATCAGGACTCATGTGTTTGATTGATACTCTCATCTTCTAATCTTTTAATAATGATTCTATTTGATTTTTTTCCACTGTCCCCATTTAACAGCAGCCAAAAGACAAGAGGACACTGTGCATACCGGGGAGCCCACCCTGGAGGCTCCAGGTGAAGTTAAATCCTTGGTCTACTGTGCAGGAAGTTCAGTTGCTCATGAAGAATCAAAGACTCATAGAATGGTTTGGGCTGGAAGGACCCTTAAAGTTCATCTTGTTCCAACCCCCTGCTGTGTGGGCAGGGACACCTCCCACTAGAGGAGGTTGCTCAAAGCCCCATCCAGCTTGGCCTTCAAATCTCTCTCAGTTTGAAGTTGTTACCCCTTGTCCTATCATTACATGCCTTTGTAAAAAGTCTCTCTGGCTCTCTCATTTTATGTGCTGGAAGGTGCTCGAAGGTCTCCCTGGAGCTGTCTCTTCTTCAGGCTGAACAACACCAACTCTCTCAGCCTCTCACCCACAGAAGGGGTGTTCCAGCCCTCAGATCATCTTTGTGTTCCTCCTCTGGACTTGCCTCAACAGGTCTGCCATCCTTCTCATCTTGGGGGCTCAGAGCTGGATGCAGTACTCCATGTGAGGTCTCAGAACAGTGAAGTGGAGGGAAGAATCTCCTTCCTCAGCTTGCTTGTCACACTGCTTCTGATGCAGCCCAGGATGTGGTTGCCTTTCTGGGCTGTCAGCACACATTGCCAAGTCATGTTGAGCTTTTCATCAAGCAGCATCCCCCAAGTCCTTCTCCTCAGTCCTGCTCTCAATCCATTCTCTGCCCAATCTGTATTTGTGTCCTAAGTGCAGGACCTTGCAATTTGCCTTGTACTCCATATGGTTGGCACGAGCCCATCTGCCAAGGTCCCTCTGGATGACAGCCCTTCCCTCCAGCATGTCAACCACACTGCACAGCTTGTCAGCAGACTTGCTGAGGGTGCACTCAGTCCCTCTCTCCATGTTGCTGACAGAGATGTTAAACAGCACTGTTTGCTGACCCCTAAGGAATTTCAAGGAGTTGCCCAAGTCTTTTACATGTAGCAGAAGTGACATTCTCTCTTCAGGCTTGTCCTTCTGATCTCTAGTGGGACTCAAAAATTCACAAACAAAAAATTCAGACTTACAAGTGTTCCCATGTAAAACAAAAGATAATGTAAAATATCTTCTGGAAAAGACACTTAGTGCTATCTCACCTTGTTATCATGATCTTCTCACTGTTCAGTTCATTGGAAAGACCTTATTTTATGCTGCATTACTGATGTGCTCTAAAGAGACAATGTGCTTTTCAGGTTCACTGAAACTTTCTGCAACTGGCTTTTTAAATCTGGCTTGAATATTCACAGTGCAGCAGCTGGTGCAAGAAGTATTGTCTTTTATAACCCAAGGTGAATAGATGGGGAAAAATTTCATGTTTTACAGTTTTTCCCTATGGAAGTTCTGCAGTTGGGCTCAGAAAACTGGCGGAATTTGTTTTTCTTCAGTTGAAATGTCAGGGCTGGAGTTCTCTGCCATTCCATGCTTCATGTCAAATCTAAATTCACAGGAAACAAGTGACTCACATTTTTTCCCCAGCACCCCTGAACCTGGACCGGCCAGGCCATGAGACAAAACCTTTGCAGGTGACACAGTCTGGGGTTTCCTCCTTTCCAGACAAGGAGCTTCTTTTGGGAGCTGATCTCAGTTTGGCGGTTCACCACCCCCTCTGCCCATTGGTGTTTCCCCCTAGGGATCTGGCAGATGATTTGTCTGCTGTGTTTGGGTAAATGGGGCTGCCCACACCACAGATCTTGAGGCTTTAATTTTATTGTGCCTGCTTGTCTCTGCTTTTCTGCTACTTTGTCTTTTTCTTTAATATGAACAGTCAAAAAATGAAGCAATGTGAAGGCTGAGGGGATGGGGAAGACAGCAGCAGAGAGTTCTCATTTAAGGGCTGATGAGTGAGTATTGTGGAAATTAAATTCAGAGACATATTCCTCACAAACTCTGAAACCAATGCATTCTTAAGACCTTCTGATATGATCAGACTGAGATATAAACCATAAAGGATTTACATTATCTGACTTTTGAAATTGAATTTAAAACTAACTTGGATGGTATAACCTTTGAAGAACTGTAACATTTTTTACAAAAGATCAGAAGATGTTAAAAGGATGACAATATTTATGTAAGCAACACCAAAAACCTCAGGGTGGCTTCTCCTAAGGGGGAGAAGTTAGATGTCTGTCAGTTGAGACTGGGGAGAACACACTGAAGCCTGTCCAGATGCTCCATTTTATGATGTAATTGAGCATAAGTAGCTTTAACATGAACTGGTCATGCCACAATTTTGCTGAAATTATGTGCTGTTTGGGAACCTTGTCAAACCTGTTTGTGAATATAGGGAGTTGTCAAACCAAATGTGCTGGCTGGCTGGTTCAATGACCGTTTTAGAGTTTTATAACATTGGCACTTTTGCAGGCTAAGATTATAAAAGCAATTAAATTATATGTTTGGATCATGTGCCGATTGCTTATGGGAATTGGGAAGAAATTTCCTCCTGCTCCTCACAAGGTGCTTAGGCCAGAAATGTAGAAACACAACTGAGAAATGCAGTTTTGAGCCAAAAGCTTGTCTGTTACTTTGGGTGTTTGCAGCTCAGCAGCTCTCTTGGGAAGAAACAGCCTTGTTCAGGAACCTAGGGCAACATTTCTCAGCTTAGGAGATATTTTTTTAATTTCAAAGATTTCAATCCTGCAGAAAGAAACTTTATTATTTTTCCTACATTTTTTCTTTATTTTTTCTCTGTTTTTTTTTCTTTCATGGGACAGATGGGATTTTCCCTGGGTAGGCTGTTCACAGCCCTGGCTGCAGCAGAATGCCTTGGGCATTCTTTTCATCTTTCTCCACCTCAGGTGTAGCCAGAGTACTAAACTAGATGAATAAATCAGCATCCCTGATGTGTCAAATCCTGTGTTCCTAATGGCTCATTAAACAATTTCTAGCTGCCAGAATCAAGCAGCTTCCAAAACAGATTGATTCTGCAAAAAGAAGTTATAGTACAGTCTGTCAGGTTGGGATTTTCCTTCTTTTTTTCTTCTCTCTGGCTGATTTCCATTTTCACTTGATGCTTTCAGATGCTGTGTGCATAGGGTTTTTTGGTTGTTCTTTTTGCTTTAAGTATTTTCTCATGTAGTAATTATGTTGTTTCAGAGTCTGAACAAACATCATAAATACAGATTATCATCTGTGTCTTACTGTTTACTGATTTTGAAAGTTTGAAAGCTGTTTGACAGTTAAATCTTTAAAAAACCTAGGCAACTATATATTTACCTCAGTAGTTGTTCTTTTGTTGGTTCTTAGCAAAAATGCTCTGCTAATGGTTTTCACAGATTTGCTTGAAAAGTATCAGTGTGTGGAGTGCCCCTCATTCTCTCTCTTCTTCCTTATTTGTACTGATTGTAGAGCCTGGGTTTCAGCTTTAAAATTATTTGCTCTTATTCTTTTACTGCCAGATGGACCAAAACAACTCCCCTTCTTTAACCAAAATGAATAATTGAAACTTTATTCATTTTTTGCTTTCAAAGATTTTTATACCCCTTTCCTGAAAGCCATTCACTGTTGGGTTTTTATCTTCTTTTCTTCTGTTAGAACTGGGATTAATACATGGGAGACACAGTTTTCTCATGTTCGGACCCAGTTGTTTATTAATTCTTATCTAAAGTACCATCTCATGGGTTGTGAGCTCTACCTAACAGGGTGGAAAATGACTCTAACTCTTTCCATGGTCTTTTAAGTACTAATTATCCAAAAATGAGATGACACCTCTATTATTTATACTTTTAACCCAATAACTAACCACCCGAGGTCCTCAATGCAGACCTCCTCACCCAATTACAAAACACCACCCAAACCCATGAAGAGGAAGGTGAAAGAAGAAGAACCTAGCCAATGGCCAAAATCCTTCATATTGCTTTATATATATTACTATATACTAAAGTCTTAAGTCCTAAGTTTTGCACCCTGTGATATTACACACTTCTATTCAAACTACACAGCCATAATCCCAGTGCTGTCACTCAATTTTGAACATGCCTGTTCCATGGCCTCAGGTCAAATGTAGTGCTTGCCTGAGGGTCAGTGCCTGTCAGAACAGAAAGCCTGAAATCCAGCTCCCATACATATTTCTTATCATTATGCCTTATTTTCTTACTTCTTCTGGAATCACAGATTAAATTATAAATACCACAGTCAAACATAAAGATCTTAAAGCTGGTTGCTTAGATGAGCCTCAACCTGTATCTGCCTCTCACTAGCACTTTCTATGACCTTGATCAAGTCAATCATTGATCAAGTCAGCACCCCTGACTGGAGAAAGAGCTGAGCATTCTCCAAGGCCTGCAAAACTCAACTCCTCTATTTTTTTAAAAACGTTCATCAAACAGAACTCAGCTGAAGTGCAAACTGCTATGAATAGCCATTATATAAAATTATTATGAGAATGTTTTTTTTTAAATGTTCAACTTGGTGACCTTTTATGGTGGCTATTAAGACTGGTGAATAATACATATTATTTCTATTTGTTTATTCTTCAAGGTCTCTGGGATGTATTTTGTACGAGATGTGCTGTATGAACCACGCATTTACTGGACAGAATTTTTTGTCTGTTGTGTTAAAAATTGTGGAAGGTGAAACACCTTCTCTTCCTGATAGATATCCAAGCAAACTGAATGCTGTGCTATGCAGGTATGTTATTTTCTTGTTTAGCAGGTTTTTCGGTAAGTTTGGGCAGCTGCTTAATTATTACTTTTGGTTTTTAATGTTTCAGCATGTTAAGTAAGAATCCTTCATTGAGACCAGCAGCAGCAGAGATCCTAAAATCCCCTTATATTGATGAACAACTAAAGGTATGTAAGAAAAAGCAGTAGCTATACACTTGCCATTTGAGTACGTATTTTGCAAAAGCAAAATGGAGGCAGGGAAAATGTTGAGAAAAAATAATTTGATTGCTGTTGATGGGAGCATTAATCTAGGGGACTTTCAGAGCTATGGTACAAATATGACAGAGGAATGAAGCCCTCATCACTTGACAAGCTGAATGTATCCCCTCCTAAATGTTACGAGCAATTAAAAAAAAAGAAAAAGACATTTATGCATAACAAATGTAGATCACTTGGGTTTCATAGTTTTAATGAAAACCAATGCCTTTTGCTCTCTTTGCCCAGGCTTTGATGCCTGTATTATTTGACTTTCTGAGAAGATGGGGAGGGAAACTGCTTGGTCAGTTTTTATATCAGGATGTTATTGGGTAATAGCCGAAGATTCTGGATAATTTTAGCATCAAGTCATTACACCCCTTGTGTTTTATTTCCTTGCAGAAAATGCAGTACAAGTTCACAAATGTGACTGTGAAAGACAAGGCACTTAACTGGCAGAAAGAAACTGCTCCCATTTTTGGTGCTGTGTAAGTATTTTTAACAGTTTTATGGGCAGTAGTATATGAGATTTCAGAGTTGCCAAATAACATCATTAACACTTGTGTCAATCTCACAGTGCTTTATGTTTAGACAAACCTATTCCCCTGAAATACAAGAGAGCAACCACATTAGGGAGATGCATAATTAAGATTTGGGGAGTAAAAAAAGATTTGCAGATGAAATATTATCATTATGTGACTGCATAAATTGCACTTGCATGTGCAGTATATGTTATGTTAATTTAGTACCAATTGGTATATAAATCATGACCTTTGTCTTTAAATTTTGGAGGTTTAAGTTGTCTTTTTAGTTAGTTCATCATCATTTAGAATGCTGCTCTTTCTGTACCTACTAAAAATTGAATGTGAAAGCCATGTTTCTTAAATGACACCAAACTAGAACTAGAAGCATATACACTTATTCTAATATTCATCTAATACCTCTGTACGATACTGTTTTTTTTTTTTTTATCTTGCAACTACAGTGAGAAATCAAGAGTAGAAATGTTTCTTGGCTGTTACATCAGCAGTGTCTTCACATATGATCTCTCTCTTAGGCACTGAATATATATTGGTTTAATTAATTGCATTAAATTAGAATGCTGCAATGTTTAAAGCAAATTCCAGCATGGACACTTTAATTTTGCCTCTGTAAATTAGCTCTGCAGTTTCATGGGCAACTTGTACTCTCCTTTGCTCCCCATCCCTGAGTTTTCTGTACAGGTTTTGTTCTGTTGAGAGCTAACAAGAGCAAAACCAGAAGTTTGTGATCCTGTGAGGAAGCAATGACCATCCCTGTTTCTTATTTCCTCTAAATAACTGTCAAGATTTTAACAGCTCTCTGAAATTTGTTTCGAATTATTAGGTAACAGCAATGAAGATTAAAACAAACCAGAACTGGCGGTGCCTTTGAGGCTGTAGGACTTGCACCTTTGTTTTTTGTGACCTCTGCTCTTGTACAGGACCCAGTTTTGCAGCTGTGATCACTTGGCAGATGCTGCCACTTCTGCAGCTTGCAAGCCTCCCTTCAGGAGAGGTGACCACCTTCAGCTTTTCCAAACAAAGTGTAGTTTGCTGGCAGTGGTAGGAAGAAAGACAGTTGAATTCACATGGTAAAACCTTTTAAACATCATTTTTACCCAGTTTAACTGCTGTCAGTGTATCTGTAGGCTCTCATCTCTACAAATTGTGTTTTGGGTTTCTACTCACTTCTGTCCTTAGTGTCTCTTGTTGACAGACGAGTCTCTGTCTTTTTGTGAGACCAAAGTTTTGCATTTTGGTATGAATAGGTACCTTTAGTATAAATACTTCATTGAACTTTGCAAGCCTTGATGTAAAATGAAACAATTAAAATATATATATATTCAAGTTAATTCAATTGACTTTGAGAGACTTTCTTCCTTTTCAAATTAAATATAGTTAACTACAGAGATGTTCCTTAGAGAGATACTGTAAATAGTTTTGGGGCACTGAAATGTTTCCCAGATATGCCAACTCTATCTGCATAGTATTCAGTATTTAATGCTTGTTGAAACATAGAGTATGAAAGTCTTCAAGAGACTTTTAATTCTTGCCTTTATCTCGTACCCACAAGATTTCAGATTATCTATATGCACCAAAACCATTGTATCCACTTTGGGGAAGCAGTATTGTTACTTGCAGAATATATATCCAGACTTCAAATATCCTCATGCTTCTAGAAGAGACTGATAAAACCACTTTGTATTTTTTTTAAAAATATACTGTATTCTATACCTGATCCATTGTCATTAGCTAGAATGTATTGAATCTCATCACCTTCTAAATGGACCTAATTTTCTGACAGAGGTAGCATGTGGGAAGGACATTTCTGTATATCCCAAAATCTGTAAGTATACTTTTTCAAAATCAAGTCTGTAGTCTCTAAGAGGAAGAGCAAGTAGTTCTAACTACAAACATCATGCTCTTATACTATTGTTAGAAGGAAATAGAAAGCCTGCTTCTGTGCAGAGGTCCAGAGTTCCTATAAATTGTGAAGCAATGAATGGCAATTTATCTTGAGGTTTTAGACTTCAGGGCATCAATTAGAGAAAAAAAAATCCTATGAGAAGCTTTACTGTAACTTATCCTCATTTGTGCTAGTGTGATTGTTTTTGCCCAAGTGTTTGGAATATGCAAGAAGTCATAATATAATGATTCTCATTGTACTTATGAGAACATTAGCTGTCTGTATTGTCGCTGGTAGCCAAATAATTCTTGCAATCCCAGATCTAAAGAGGCAGGCAAAATGAACTAAAAATACCTGAAAAATGACAGTGGAAAAGGGGAAGAGAAAAAAATTAAACCTACTGAATTCCCCATTATCTGCTGTCTTGCAGCAATACTCTAGTCCCAGTGAGTGTACAAGCAGTTGCTTGCTGTAGTGTTCTCCTCAACCATTGCTACTTTATGTTTATTTTTACTTTTTTCTCACCAGGAATTCTTTTTGCCATGCAAAGCAAAAAGGTTGACTCTAGTTTCTTCTAGTGAAGACCTCTGATGGCTTATTTTAATCTATTCCCATTCAAGTAATAAATTTTAATATTTAAGAAAGTATAAGGCTGTACAAGTTCAGTTTCAACTTGAATGAAAAATTGCTTTTTCCCCATGAGGTTCTTTTAATTTAAATTAGAGTTTTTTACAGGAGACAAGAAATATGTCTACATTATTCATACTTGAAGAGTTAGTTCCATTCTTATGAATAATTGAACTCTTCTTGTCTTTGTCCTTAATCTTTCATATTTCACACTAATATTCATATCTTTGCACTATTTGAAAAACATAATGAATCTTCTCTGCTCATTTATTAAAATCCTGATTTCAAAATGATAGTCCAGAAGGAGTGTTACAATTTGTATGGTTACAAACCCGCCTCTTAGATTATCAGAAGTAAATTTATCTCATAAAAGCAAAACCAGTAATTTGAAATGAACACTTGATATTATAAATATGTGGTATAATAGATATATATTGTGTAAGTGAAAGGAGACTGCTAAGGCATTTCAAACTAGGGTTTAATTTTTTTTAATTACTGTAGGATGTGAGATGAAAATCTGAGATTAGTATCCTTTTTCTGATAAAGGACTAATATTGCTCTCCTCTGTTGATAAATACAGCTGAAATATATAATTCATGCTCAGCTTTCAGAGATGGTCTATGGAGACCATTTTACCTGTGAACTCTTTTAATTGATTAGGACCAGAAATTCAAGAGGACAACATGATAATTATATCTGTCATTAAGGACACATAAATATTCTCTGTTATTCTAGACAGCTTGTAACAATCAATGTGAATGTACAAGTAGTATTATGGCTCTCATCTAAAGACTGCCTTGGTACTTGGAATATGCCCAATAATGAAGCCTGACAGGGTAAATATTTCACTGTGCTTCAATATTTATTCTTTTAAGGAAATGAATCTACCTTTTTCCATCCTCACCTGAAATAATTCAACTTCTTCACAAATCCAAGTTTAAATATTTCAATTTAAAGAGGCATTTGCTTTCCAAATGAAAGTCTATTTAGACTGCTATAGTTCCAGAGACTTTCTAATTATTCCATTTGAAATGTCACTGTTTCAATATCCAGTCAAAATACTGAATATTTAAATTCTTATATGAAGATGGGTTTGCTTGCATTCAATTTCAGGCAGAAGAAAGTTCATTTGCAAACTCTTCAGGAACTTTCTGAAGTACAGAAAATGACACCGCGGGAACGAATGCGGTTGAGGAAGTTAAGTGCTGCAGATGAGAAAGCAAAGAAGTTGAAGTGAGTTGTGCCCTAACCATGCAATTTTCACCACCCAACAGTCTAATTGGAGAGTAGAATTGTCAAGGTAGAAATAAAACCAGTATGGGTCTTTGGCTACTCAAAGTCAATGAGGATTTTTGATGACTAATAAATCACACTAATTATTTATGTAGGAAAAAATAAGAATGTTAGCCCAAAACTGGTGATTTGGATACTGTGGTTATGATAAAATAAGTATATGAGACATTTTCAGATGTGTTACAATAAAAGATTTTTTTAATGACTGGTTATGTTTATAGTCCAGTCTGAGGAGTTGGACATTTGGTTAAAATCCAGCTTTTGTCAATTGTTTTGGTCTCAGAGGTTTTCCAATAGAAGTTAATAGCTCAGAGGATAGTCAGCCTTGTCAAAGATCGAAGATGGGTAATGGTTTTGTTGTAAAGGCTTTGTGATTTGTGGGTTTTTTTATTAAGTGAGACACAATAAAATGTTTTGGAAGAGATTAGGTACAGTTTCTGATGGAATATGAGAAACAACTGGAAGGTTTTGCTTGGGGTTTTTTAATAAAAAACTAGAATATACTGTTTTGATGACACATTTGAAGCAAAGAAATAAGACCTTCATGTCCTTTTGGAAAATATGTCTGAAGAGTACTTGTGCCTGACTGGCATTTGCTATATAAATTGATTCTCATTAAAAAAAAAAAAAAAAAAAAAAAACAACAAAAAACCTCTCCTTGAACTGATACAAAAGTATTAAATTTAAAACCTCTTCTGCATGGTACTTTCAGTAGTATGGTAGGCCAATTCTTGTACTGATAGGAAATTTGTAAATAGGAAGTCTGTCTCTTTCAATTTTTAAAAATGAATGGAGATTAGGAAATAATACTAATTGCAGGATTGTTCTAGTTTAGTTTTCATTTTCATTGCTTTCTTGCATTTTGATGTTTTCTGATGAGATTTTCACATTTTTTCTTTCCCCCAAAACCAAAACATAATATATTTGTTTTGTAATATGAAGGCAACATAAATATTCAGACCTTGTTCTCAGTCATGAATCTTTAAAATGGATCAACATTGAGCTCTAGATCATTGTCAGCTGACTCTGGCTGAAAATGTTGGAAATAATGCAAAAATGATACCTTCTCATACTGGAGATCTGCTTCCAGCAGTGCAAATCTAGAGATGTGTGGGAAGGGAATATATTAATGGAAGCTGGAAAAACTGCTTAATGTAGCACCTCTCCTAAGAAGCTCCACACAGAAAACCACGGTTACCAACTGTCCCCCAGAGGAAGAGTTCACAGCACACAAATGTTGCATGCTGTCTACATCTGAAAGGTCCCTGCACTACCTGGTGGAATGAAGCCCAAAGTATTTAAGACCTTTGCAAGAACTAGAAAAGACCGGGAACTAATAATTTGCTATTTCTTATTTGTGTTTTGCAAGTTGTGAAAGTAAAATATAATAGGGTTTGGAAATAAGGTCTGAAATCTCTTTTAGCATTCATTAAAACCTGAGTAGATGCCATGAATATTTGGCAACATGAAAATCTCAGTAGGGAATTTATTTTTCCACGTCTGCTTTTATAAGAACGCTTTGTGCATGCCCTGATATCACATTCTAAATACAAGTGTTCTGTATTTACAGGCAGCTGGCAGAGGAAAGATATCAAGAAAATATCAAAAGAATCCAAGAATTCAGGTCCCGTAATTTTCAGCAGCTGAATGTCAACATCCTGCATGTAAGTGTGGGCTGTTGTTTTGGAGGTATCATTTATGTGCACACAGTGTATAACACTTTTCTGTTTCCCACATGGTTTCTTTAGCATAGAGGCACAGGCCTGTTATGAGACTAATGATTGGGAAGTGCATCAAAATCTGGACTGCTTAGCTGAACCTGTTGCTCTGTGATGAGGCAAAATATATTCAGTTATTCAGATATGGTTCAACAAGCTCTCTATTCATTGCACAGTTTTATTTTTTTAAGTTACCCTTTCTTAATTTACCCTTAAATCTAAATCTGCAGTCTGAAATGTTTTTACTGACTATATGGCATTGGAGTTCAAAATACATTTCTTTTAAAGACATTTAGAATTGTAATCCTTTAAACATTTTAATTTGGCATGGCTGTGGGTTCTTTTCATTTGGTTAAGCATATTAACACTTTGACTGGCTTTCTAGTAAGGATGAAGCCTTGGAATTACTCCCAGAATAAGTTGTCCTTTGCTTTTAAGCTATATGCAACAGAAGATGAGCCAGTTCAATTCTAGCACCACATCCTATTGTAGAAAGAAAAAGTTCAGTTTGGAAATAGTTGGTGAACACATCACAGAAATATTTTTTTTTGTGCTTTGTATTCTATCTTTTCTTTTGCGTGTCCTCTGGTTTCCATTTTCCATTGTGTCTAGAGAAAAAAAATATATTAAACCTGCTTCTTCTTATGGCTGAGTCATTACTGATCATTTACAAAAATGTTAAGGTTTTATTTTAGTATTTGCCTAATACAAATCCCAGAAATTGTGTAGATCAGGGCAACCATTGTGTTGTGATCCTGCTGAAAGCTCTGTTCCTGTTTCTCCATGCTACTTCATCATTTGATTAAGGAATCTGATGAGCAGACTTCAAAGCACCTCATTCATTCTCAGCCAGGCACTATGGGCTACTCTGTGTCCACAGGAAATGATGAACCAAGAGGGAATGGTACAAATGAATTCAGCATGTCTGAACTTACAGACCACGGTAAGAATTTGAAGTCTGATGTTAAAATGAGAATTCCTATCAGGGAAGAAAAATTTGTCCCTTGTAGTTTATTTGCAGTGGGGAAACTGCAGTTTAAAAAGTGGTCAGATTTGTAAAGTTGTCAAAAAACAGCAAAGAGAGAAGGAAATTAATCTGGTGAGTGTATGTACAGCAGGTGTATAGCAAGGTTATGTGGCAGGAGGTCTGTGTTCCCAAAGTTTGAGTGACCTGTGAGCAGAGATAGAGGTGAATGTTCTTCCTCCAAAGGAGGTGCTGAATCAGAAGGAAATAGCTTAAACTTTCCACATATGAAATGAAACACATTAGAAACACATTTCCTAACTTACCACTCCAGTGAAGAAGGGAGTACAAGAATTCAAAGTGTTTGCACTTTTGGTACACTTCGATGCCATTTTCTTTATCTTTGACAATGGAAGAAACAGATGGAAACTCTTTAAACTCTGCTTATCTACATTGTCCACAAATACTTAGCTATTGTCTAAAGAGTATGAAGTACTATCTAACATGCATTTTTCTGTTATAGACAAAAAATAGTCAAGCTTTTTGAAAAGGGTCAGACTGTGGAAATCTTGTGTTTAATGAGGAGAATATTTTTAAGATCATATTTATATGTTTTTGTCTACAGTGCTCTGAAGTAGTGTCTTACTCTTAAATATTTAAAAATCATTGTGTGAGCATTATTATGGAGAAAGATTCTTAATTAGATTAGAATCTTGCTAATATGCATCAGTATACTTTAAGTAGGAAGACTATTTTTCTCTAATAGCATTGCTTTTTAGTGTTGGTTTATGGACATCTGTGAAAGTACAGGTCATTAAATTATAGGCATCAGAATCAGTTTGCTTGTGGTGGAGGTGTTTCAGGTTTTTTTAATAGCAAATGGCACTTTTTTCTTTCAATGTACCCTCATTTGTGTCTGTGTGGTTGGCTGGCTGTTCCACAGTATGAGGAGAGGTGACCTGTGTAGGAGAGAACCCAGCTGCTAGAAATAACATCCTGGGGGAAGGGTGGGGAAACGTGCAAAGGGAGGACTGAGAGAAAGCAGTAAATGTGGGTGAGAGATAGGCTGGGAAAAGCATACAAAGACTCCTAAACAGAAACAGAACAACATGCTTGGAAGGAAAGAAACAGATTTTTCTGACTTTAGAGGTCATTAAGCTGTTTAACTATAATGACAGGAATGAGATGCATTTATATCTGTGATGCAAAAGCTGGGTCAGTCCATTGTACAAAACTGAATGTGTGTTTAATTGCTTGTGCCAGAATCTCTGATGGAGGAGTGATGGGTTCACGACAAAAGGAGTTATGGATAGGCAAGAGAAATTGTATGGTTTCTCTTCTTTACTTTGTGAATGCCTTGTTATTTCTGAAGCTGATGTCAAACTTGTTCTTACTCTATTCAGTATTCAGCCTCTTCCTTTCTTTAAGCATTTCAGTGCAACGATGTATATCCTACATGTCTAATTATTAAGTTATTA
This sequence comes from Phylloscopus trochilus trochilus, assembly GCA_016584745.2. Taxonomy (NCBI): domain Eukaryota; kingdom Metazoa; phylum Chordata; class Aves; order Passeriformes; family Phylloscopidae; genus Phylloscopus; species Phylloscopus trochilus. The sequence goes on from WQNJ02000546.1 coordinate 43,109,386, forward strand.
ATTGCACCTTTGTATTTGAAAATGTAGAAACTGTTCCAGCTATTGATTTTCCAACAGAACTTTGTTCTTGATCAATGGCTGTACAATAATGAAAGAAAAAACTAGAAGCAAGGCTATAAAATGATTTTAGCAAGTTGTCTTTCATGTTAATTAATCTTGCTGACCCTTACTATGTTAACAAAAGAAGTTAGCATGTAAAAACCAAACTAACAAGCTCTGTTGTTACAACTAGTAACTAAAAACTGTTTAGGAAGGAGAGAAAAGGCAGGAGCAGCTTTTAAATTATCAGGGCAGACCTAAAAAAATCCTCTCAAGCAAAGCTGGTGAGGAGCAGCTAGGGATAGTACCCCAGACCCAACAGGTACGGAGGAAAGGTCAGAGTATCTGTGGCTCATAACCTGCAGTCCTTATAAAATTTGCAACATGAGCCGAAGAGAAGGGTTTGGAGTATTGAAAGACCAAGCTATTAAAGGATTAAGGAAAGGAATAGAGAATAAAACACCTTGCACTCCTCTTTCAGTGAAAATTATCTAAACCATTCTGATTCACGGTTGTATGTCATTGTGGAAGATGTCAAATACAAAGCTTAAGATTTAGCTTTAGTAAGAAGCTTTGAATACTGTGGCATCTTGAGTCAGATGTAGTAGTGGTAGTTGCAATTAACTGAACTTTTGGAAAAATAAGGCAATATAGTTAGACAAACAAAGCCCACTATGGCTGTTTGGGGTTTTGGACTTCACAGTGGACAAGTTTTAGCAATGACAAAAGCATTCAACTGCTATAGACTTCCCTGGGAAGTTTAAGCTTCTCTCCATTTATGCTGATTTATGTAATCAGCAATGATATTCTGAACATTTTTTATCCTAACATTTTTATTCAAGTAGCCTTGTGCACTTGAGAGACATTTGAAAGAGTTTTTTGAAATCACCTATAGCTGACTAACTTGTTAGTCTTCAAGCACTTTTGTTTTCTGGAAAATGAAAGATGTGAGTGGACTCTGTGGTTTTGATGTGGAGATGAGCTCATTGAACTACAGAAAAACTTCCTCAAGACTGTTTACAGATGGTACAAGTTCTTGAGAACCTAAAGAAATTATCTGATTCTTATTCCTTAAGAGAAATGCTTCAGGCAATGTAAATACTGGTTTTTTTTAGAATTTTTTTAAGATGCATTGCTTTATTGCCTAGCAGCTTAAGTACTTCTCTCCTCCTGTGTATAAACCTCCATACAGCACTTCTATATTGTTGTGTTTTAGCACTGTTCACTTTTAGTATGCCTCGACCATCCCTCCTTATTCTTTCCTTAAGGTGCTTCCTAGCTCTTACCTCAGAATTTATAACAGATTATTTTGGTTTCAATGCTCTAAGTTTTGAACTCCCAACTCTGTTCTTTGAATTTCATCTTTTTCCATTATTCCACTTCTCAGGGTCATCTAGTATTTGTTCTTATATTATCCTGGTTCTGGGACTTGGTCTCTCCAGCTGGCATGCATACTAGAACAAAGGATTCATTTGGTTTGGCTATTACTTTTATCCACTCTGCAGATTTTCAGAGAGCTGGGTGGGATAACATTACTTGCAGTAGTGAAGTTCTAAAAATACACTTTAAATTTCTATTTATCTGAAGTCTCTATAACAAATTTCTGAACGGTTTTGCATTTTTAACCATACTATCTAAAGTAAACAAATATTCTCCTTATATGTAAATAGACAGACAATGGAGTGGCTAAGAAAGAGCTAGAAAAAAAATTACTCCTGTGATTACTGGTAACCGTATAAAGTAACTGAAGTATGTTGATTGCATCATTGGAACAGTGAATGTTCTTACTATATTGTTTCAGCAAGTTAGACCATTAATGTGTTCCTTAGAATACTAAACCTTTCTAAATAAAAGAAAAAAGTACTTTTGCTCATTTGCAAATTTTTTATGTAATAGCTTTAACCTGCATTAGGTTTTTAGATTGGTTAATTGGAAACAGAAATTATATTATGCTAATGAGATATTTATGGAAAAATATTTTATAGTTGTGTTTAATATTAGTTGAAAAGTGTTGATATCTCTATTTTATGTGTCCAGGAATTTATGGAATTGTCATCATACAAATAATTTAACTCTATGTTGGATGGAGCAGTTAAGAATATACTGTACTACTAGGAACAATATTGGGTTACTGTAGATGTCTTGTGTCTCTTCCATCTTTGGTTTCTCAAGAACAAGGAAGAGACAAAAAGAGCTGAAATAAGATTTGTATAGAGACAGTACACAGAATCACTCTGCCACTGAATTGTTGAATTCAAATATTTGTGTGTTGAACATTTATATTTGTGTAGATCTGTACATGTCATTTGTTTTCAATGAGCAGTGTAAAATGGAATAGCTAATGATTAGCATTAGGATTAGCTAATGATTAATAAGTGAATTCCCTTTATATTTTGATTTGGATATTTTGTTTTCTGCTTCATTTCTCCAGTTCATTTTATTGATTAATTATTTCTGAATGTTAAAAAGCATATTTTGCAGGTCATGGCAATGATGCAGGAATGAGCAATGCAATATGTGTCAGGATAAACTTGTACCTATGTTTCCTCTTCTTGCTGAGGGTTACCTACAAAGTAAATTATTCATCTTCTCTTGTTATCATCAAAAAGAAAAGCCACCTAGCAATAAATTGCTTAACATCACACTCCCACCCCCACCCACCCACACCTCCCCCTGCTCTTACCAATTTTTTATAGAAGCTGTCTCCACTTGGACTTATACAGATAGGCCAATGTACATTTTTCTGGAGATTACTGCATTTTCAGTGCATGTACTTACCTTTCAACAGTGGGTCTGTGAAATTGCTGGTAAGGCAAAATATATTGTAGTGCTGGCAACCAGGGGTCAGTTCATCTAATAGGAAAAAACCAACAACGCTGTGAAAAAGAACTCTGCATATTAAACTGCTCATTTCCATTAATGATAATGACTGCAGCTAGAATCAAATCATTCATTTTATAAAACACAAGCAAAAAATATCAACAAGATAATAGGACCATCCATGACCTCTGACCCAGCCTTGTGGTTATGGATGAATATGGTCAGTGTCTTCTTCTGCCAGTTAGAACAAGGTAGTTCCAGCTGGGCAGGTTCATTACATGTTCCATGTTTAATGATGTGGCCTCCCTCTAAAAAGCTACTGGAATCATCACAAAAGTAATGCATTGCTTCCTAATATTGCATTATAAGTCATCTTTATCTTCTAATTTACCTGATTGAGCTTGTCATCCACTTTTCTGATTCAAAAAGAATAACCAGAGAAGCAGATACCCCCTTTTCCAGAGAACTGGATATTGATGTTTTAGGATGCAGAAAGTCATCTTTGCCATAGATTTTCCACTGTTAGACCACCTCATCCTTTTTGTGTGTGCTACTACACACTGGGCTAATTACCTAGCAGTAATTAATGCAGTTCTCTCACTGCATCACATTAATTATTTGAGTGCAGGTAGTTTCACCTTGGTTGCAATGTCTTCTAATGAAGCCAGATTTTACAGTGTAGTTCCTCTCAGTTCTTTGTACAACTTGATTGCTTTGGACTTGCCTAAGTTTGCAGAGATATTGAATAAATTAGGAAACACTACTTATGGGGATTTGCTGTAAAAAATCTAGAGCAATCTGTATCAGACCATGCAATGTACCCACCTATGTGGGAAAGTAGTGTGGAATATCAGAAATTTCTTAGTTTACTAGATAGAAAATCCTCTAGGTAGAGGAGCTCAGTCTTTGCAGCTGAAAATAGCATGAAGAGCAAGGCATAATCCTGTTATACAACAGTAATAGCTAAAGGTTCAGGGTTTCTGATTCAATTTCTACAGTAGAGCTTGCCTTGAAACTGGCTACAAAATCATAAGCTGTATCTAAAAGTGCTTCTAGATAGTTCAGTGCAATTATAGATGCTACAAATCCACCATTTCCTTACCATCATTGTTGATCCTTCTGGTTTGGATCGGTGTTTACAGTTGGAAGATAAACTGGATATAAAGCTATCTTCACTACCAAAGGCCCAGACCTTTTACAGCAACCATAAGGAGTGTTGAATTCAACAAGCCACACTCTAACAGGCATGAAAACTTGAAGCCTTGCACTGGCATTCATGGCTAAAATTGCCACTTTATATTCATATCAATTTCACAGCTGATGTGACATGGTAAACAAGGGTGGAGAGGATTTTTTTTTTTTTAAGGTATTAAAATATTATATATGTATCTATATTTTTAAGGGCTTGTCCTCATTGTACCACTTTATTGCCTGGAATGAAAGAAAGCCAAAGCAAAACAACACTGGACATAAGGGGCACTAATAAAATATATCCTTCATTTTTGGGTTGCCAACTGGGGCTTCTGCTGTGTTCACATCCATTTTTGTAAGACTCCCAGCTCTGCATAAACTGCTACTGCAGTTAATAGACATATTTTTGTGTGGGAAGGGGTCAAGTTAAAAGAGGAGAATAGCTTCAGTTAAATACTTGTGGTATTTAAATTCTTTGTACAGAAAAATAATGTAACAAATTAAAGCTATATGAATAAAGGGACATATTATATGGTCTCTCTGATCTGTATTATATTGCTTTATATTTCCTTATACTACAAAGATTATAACTTGTTAAATTCCTTAGCTTAATATCTTGCAATACATTACACCTGGCAAACTCCTGATTTCATTACAGTTTCAAAATAGCCAAGTATGCTACAGTAATTGTGTACATTATTCCTATGTCTCTATGGCTAATTTTAAGTTATGGATATATTGCTTTGACTTTCAAGTGGGCAAAGTTCAGTTGATCCTCAAATAGGAAATGTTCACCCATTATAAAATACTGTGCTTTTTTTTTTCTAGCCTGTTATTTTTACAAGCTGTGTTGAAGATTTTCTAGGTAGTTTTGTAAATCTTGGAAGGTTAAAAACCTGTAATATTTCTGAGCAGATCTTCCAGCATCTATGCACACACACCTTTGTTTTGATGCATGTAAAATGATACTTACTCACACTCGTGGGTAACTGAGAAAAACTCTAAAAGATGACCATACAAGTGATCACAGAGCCCCAAGGCTTTAAGGAAAATCAAGTCTTGTCTTGATTTTCAGTCCAGCAAGTCAAAATAAAGCAGGATAGTACTTACAGTAAGTGGCATTAAGCACCTTTCTGCATTATTCTTGTTACGTTATCCTTTGTAACCAGGAAATCTTGTCTCAATTAAGAGGACAGCATTGCTGTGAGTTCTGCTGTGGTTAACCATTGGTCTCCTCTTTCTTGTGGTTACCCTACTTCCAGGATCATAAGGCATATTCCCTGAGTTGCTGCAATGAGAGCGTGGGATGCTTGTGGAGAGAAACTCACTGGTTTAGTTCTGGCATTTGCAGTTACCAGTCCTACACGTGTCCTTGGAACATGGGGTGACAAATTCCTGAGACTCTCGCAGGATCTGAGGGCGTAGCATGCTCCTCTGACCTCCTCATCTGTGCCTTGTTTTCATTGCTCGGTTTCACGCTGAGCTCAACTTGTCCCAGATTCAATTAAAGGAATACTAAATCTGATTTATTCTAGGAAAATCAAGACTTAATGAAGTTTGCAAGTTTTAGCCAGAAATTCGAAAATTAATCTATGTTTTTTTTTTTTTATCATTGACTAAAGCATTATTGTTCTTGTTTAAGGAGTTCTTCCCTTGAAGTATTGCCTTTGCAGAGCAGGGGTTAAACTTTAACCATAAGCTCCTCAGGAAACCTTTTCCAAATCTATCTACTCTTCAACATGCCTAATTACTAAATTATTTTCATAGCTTCACAAAGATTCATAGCTTACTTCTTAGAAGAAGTCTTGCTCTTGCAGATTCACAGAGGAAAGCTTGCAGAATGAAATCTTTACACAGCAGTTTATATATAAAAACCCAAACACTTCCAAAGTTGGGGAGAGCAGATTATGTTACTGTGTAGCTCCTACTTTTTTCCTAATCTATTTTTCATCCTGTTTAGTTTGGCACTGATTAAGAGTCTACTTCAAAATTCACCCCGGTCAGTGACTACAGTTAAAATTATTCTGGCCTAGTCTTTTTAAAAATGGCACAGGAATTCCCTTCACTCCTTCCAAAGAATTATATTAAAAACATTTATGAAACGTTCTGTGAATTTAGGAAGCAATTAGAAGCAAATGTACTGAGATTGTTTAAGTAAAAAAAAATACTGCATACTGGATTCTATAGCAGATACTTTCAGATAATTTCAGTGTTTTAAATCTTCCTTAGAAAGATGCTGGTTTTTATTCCAAGTTTTCCTACCTACAGAGCAACATAGCTTTACACTGCATCTTAGATGCAAGGTTAAACTGATGTAAATAAAGATGTACTAGGCTTTTGCTTGCAAACAGCATCAGTGAACAGGATGGTGTTGAAAAACATTTTGAAAGGACTCCCAGTCCAGCTGCAGTTGCAGTTTTATGATTTACTTATCAAACCAGAGGGCATTTCTGGGGAATTAAGACAAATTATATGGTGATGCAAGAAGCTGGAGGCAATTCCTAGTGAGGAAGAATTTACTCTGAAAGAAGCTGAAAATGTTGAATTAGTTTGTATATTCTGCCAGTTTAGCTTTCACTGCGTGTGACTGTCAGACAACTGGGTGGAGGGAATGAGAAGATGGCAGCAGTGAAGGTCTTGGTTGAATTCTCCTGCTGTATTTTCTGCTTCACAGAACAAAGTGTGCCCCTTTGATCTTGTAAACATGTGCTTTTGCAAGTGAATTTCATCTAGGTGTTTAAGGGCTCAATACCTTTTTGCTTGGTTGCAATCATTTGCTTGTTTTTCTTAGTCATTTAGCATATAACTTATATTATTGCTTATATCCCAATCAAATGCATTTTGCATCTTTGCTACATCCAGACTCTTGTGTGCACAACCGCTTACACCAAGTTTGGATATGAGCCATTCCCATTAATTTTCTTCTTCTTCTGTAACTTCTGTTTCTGAAAATACCCCCAATTTAAGTCTTAAGAATGGCATTCTTGAACCAAATCTCAGGAAGAAGGAAGTGAATCTCTTAAGGGGCAGATTTTGTGTTAGCATGTGGACTTTTTCCTTCCCAACACTGTTGTCAGACTGAAAAGGAAAGTATCAGGAGGTCAGTATCTGCCAGATTCAGGAGGAAATCTGAGTTTTTATTGGAAAGTATACCTTGATAAATAAGTTTTAAATAACTCAGGGACTAAGATAGTTTTAAGTTGATGTCATTAGGTCACTTTTCCTTCAATTTACATCTCTTAGTCTGTTCCTGCTGGAAGCAGTGCAAATAGTAGGGCAACTTTTACAATAATAAGGACTCTTAAGAATAAATGAAATGTCTTCCAAAACTCACTAAATGCTTCCTGTTATTGACTAAATCACTATGTCATTCTTTCTCTTTATTCACCCATCATTACTAAAAAGATTTCTGAATATTTGGAAGATTTCTAGATTTGCTGACCTTTAAACCACGTTTGAAAGGCAGCATGGCTTCATTGTCACTGCCTACAGAGCTCCCATTTCTGTGTACGTGACAACTAGGAAACTGGAAGAAAAAACCAACAAATTATTCAGAAAACTAGGGAAAAATGTGATCAAAATCTTCCTTCTTGCTGTTCATTTTTGTTAATCACCGCTTTTAAGAACTTCTTTCATCTCATGCTTTGTCACTGTACTTACTTACATACAAGGTGGTAGAATGTTTAGGGAAAAAAACCCTATGTCTTTCAAATAAATTGAATTTTGAACATTTAATTTTGGTTAAAAAGAGGTACTTTTTCCTTGGATAAACACTTTGAAACTTGCTACTTTCTTTCTAACATCAAGTAGTAGATGATTCCCATAAGGGCACCCTGATTTACACCCTCTGTATCTCTTTTTCTAACCATTTCACTATAGAGAGCTCTTCACTCAATGACATCCATAAAATAATTGAAGCTTTTTACTTTTTTTGAAATGCAAAGAGGAGAATTATAAAATATTAATGTTTAAATTTGGTTATTTTTCTAGTTCTCATTTAGAAAAACTCACTTTATGTCTAAGCTGCACATGACCATGTCAGAAGATGATTCATTTAACAACTTCATAGTTCCTTCTGTGCTTTTCCAGAAGGATTGTACAGAACTTTTGTGGGCACAAAATTCCTGTACATTCCCTAGTTAATTTCTTATATGTATGTTCTGAGAGTCTGTTTCAGCCTAGACTAGAAAAGATGGACAAAACATTCCACTTTCTGAACAATGAAGCTTCAGAGCTTGAAAATGCATATATCATCTATACCTGACTGTAGGATGGCGATTCTCTTTGACTGAAAGTTTTAAGCTTGAAGGGTTTTGTCTTGCACAGGGAAGAAGGAACCCACCTCAAACCCCCAAAACAATCTGAGTGATTGTAGATTATAATAAAGAAGTTATTTTATTTTATTTTATTTTATTTTATTTTATTTTATTTTATTTTATTTTATTTTATTTTTTCTTATCATATGGGTATTGTCCTGAGCTGCAGAGGGGCACAGAGCCCTTGATCTCCTTTGTGGTAGAATTCCTTGTTCAGGGTGATATAGCTCAGGGAAACATATCTCTGTGTTTCAAACTTCTCTCCTGCTGACAATGCTTCAGCTCTTTATGTTTTCTTCCTTTAAGGCAGAAATCCCTTTCTGTTTTCTCCCTCTGTGATAACTGATGCACAGTTCTGAAGAGAGCTGCCCAGCCCTGTGCACCAGCTCCTCTTGCCAGCTCCTAAGTTTCTGCTTAGCTTGTTTAGTGTGTATGTTAGATATGTGCACACACAAAGAGATCTGGGGTGATTCTGAACTGTTTGTGAGGAATCAAATAACCACAGCATTATAAAATAATATAGACTGGAAGGAGTCTCTGGCAGCCTAGTCCAAGCCCCTGCTCAAAGCTGTTCTTTAGAGATCAGGTTATTCAGGGGTGTCTGATCAAGTTTTGAGCACCTCCAAGGGTTGATTGAGCTCCTGCAGTTTCTTTAAGCCGTGCTCTGATATTTGATCACACTCTTTTTCTTTTTTTTTTTCATAATGTGAAATTGGAATTTAGGATGTGCCAGATGTTTGTTGTCTCTTGTCCTTTCACCATTCATCTCTGTGAAGAGACTGGCTCCATTTTCCTTTTATCCTGTGATCAGACAGTCACAGACAGCAGCAGGGTTTCCCCCTTACTCTCCCTTCTCAGGGCTTCTCAGGACTGAAGGCTCTCTCAGCCTCTTCTTGCACCCAGGTGTTCCAGTGCTGTGCCCAGCCTGGGTGCCAGTAACACCTGCTCATTTGGGATCAAACTGGTATTTGCTGATGCATTTCCACAGAAAGGAAAGGATCAGGGGCACTTTTGTGTTACTGACAGGGTCCTGCCTTGCAGTCCAGTGCAGCACAGAAGCAGAAGGTGGAGGAATGATTTTCCCTGCTCTTGCCTCAGTGCCCAGCATGGCTTATGTACAAAGCCTTGCAAGGGGAGCAGTGCATGGGTCTTTTCCCTGGCCCTCTCTCAATTTGCTGAGTTCCCTGTGTCAGTCTGTGGTAGCAGAGATGTGGTAACACCACTTTTTGGTGTCCTGGTTCATGTCACCATCTTAGGAGTCCATTATGTCTCATGACAGTATGTGTCAGAGCAGCTGAGTGATTTGCTCCTCACTTTCCTCTGTGTGATACTGTGCAGGCTGAGGAGTGTAAGACATGAAACTATAGCATTTTTTTTCCTTAAGGTAGGAATGTGGCAGCTGAGAAAATCTGCCTTTTTCCAGGGATGCAATGAAGACTTTGCATCAAAAAAGTACAGTAGTTCTTAAGAGTCAAGTGTGACTCTCTTACTGTGAATACAAATGGTGAAAATTTATATATGTTACACCATTCTGTTTTTGTTTTTTTTTTTTTTTTTTTTTTTTTCTTTTTTTTTTTCTTTTACTTTTTTTTTTTTTCTTTTAATAAAAGAGACTTTACTTATTGTCTTCTGCATGCTCTGGAATGTGGGAATACTACATCAATGCAACAATGACAATATGACTTTGAGGCACAAGAAAATTAACCATATTTATCAAAGTATTTTCATCTCTTTGGAGAAAATTGTTGTTGCTGAGTTACCATGCTACCTGAAACAAGCTTTCGGTGGATTTAAGCAAAATATTACAAGTATCACATTCCTCTGTTTTCTGTTTAGCGTGTCTTCTTGGGAAATAACCATGCTTTTATCATTTTTTTAGATAATGGGTTTTTACCCTTCATTCCACTATTAGCATCATATTACTGTATAGAAAGAGATCTAAAGAGGAATGTTTTTATTCAAAGCTTGTTTTCTGTTGAATATCCAATAGCAAGTATCAAGTGTCTCAATGCTGTGCCTAAACCATCTAGCAAATAAAAGCTGTTGTGACTGGTCTTGGTGCAGTAGCAGAGCTGGATAAAGCACAAGGTGCTTTCAGAGACCAGCTGAGAGATATGGGGGTGTGAAAGGGCAGAAGCAGCTGTACAGATACTTCCTTGTGCACCCTATGGAGAATATAGGTATGATGTATCAGAGATGTTCAGCTGGATGCCAGTCCAGCTGTCAAAACAGAGGCAGGGTCCCCTGGGTTCTGCAGCAATTTTGTTTCCTCTTTCAACATGATAGACTCGGCATTACCCTCACTAGCACCACTTCTTTACCCGAGTAAAGTTGTACCTCTCAGGCACAAACAGGCTTAATATCTGTTTTATTTTTCAGAAAAAAAAAAAAGGACAAGGTCAAGGTCCTGTCGTGGAGTCCATGCTAGGCTTTGCAGTGGTCAGAGATACAAACCAAAGAATGTTTTTCTGTGCTACATTACTAAGTGTGCAACTTCACCAGTAATGTTCAGAAATGGGGACACTAACCAGCCTTTTGTCACCTGGTTTGTGGAAATCACATAGAATTATGGGAAAACTCGGGTAGCAAATATTCTACCTGAGGATGGACTGCAGACATGGAAATGGAAGCTTGTGGGGCCTGAACTCCCCTGACAGTGCCTGCTCTGAGCTGAAAATACCAACTCGCTCAAGCTATCTGCACTTGGACTTTATTAGGCCAGCAGAGGTACAGATTGCCATGTTGATTTATGGTATCTGCTGTGCCAAATCCACTTTATCTAGTCTTGAAATTCATCTGGTCCTGGGTCTCAGCTCAATAAGCTGTTTTGTACTCAGATAATTCTGCAGAGAACCAGCTATGTCTTGTACGTCTGTAATACATGGAGGACTGGGAGCTGGATTTACTTTGGTAAGACTCAAAGAATTGTTATGTAGAGACAGTTTAAAGAAATGTGTAAATGCTTTGAAGGCTTCCTCTTTAAAGATGCTAGTCATAAAACCAAAAAGTTTTAAGAACTTTTATTAAGTACATGCCAAATTCCCCTGCACTGGACTTCTTCCAGAAATGCCACTTGGAATTGGTTTCTGAATTGGGGCCAATAAACTTGTATACCTTGAACATCTCTAGCATCTGAACTAGCATTTCATATTGTATTACTAAGCTCAGATTAACTGGCTGTCTATGAATAGCTGTCAAACCAATTTCACAAATAGTGAGGTGAATAATTCCAATAAGGATGCAAAAACTGGCATGGAAGTGGAATACAGCCGCTGCCAGCCTCTCTGCATAGTTCAGGGGCATCACCAGTTTTGTATGGTCATGGGCTGCTCACGAAGTGTAGAGCTTACAGTAGCCAGAGCAGACATCTTAAAGTTACAATTATGAATAAAAAGACTGATTTTGATATCTTGTTTGGTTGGAAAGAGGAGGCTTGCATTTTTTAGTACAGCAAGAAATATGCAGAATGTGGGAGGAGAAGATGACTCAGAAAGCACCAGCATAATCTGATGTTTGTATTGCAACATAATAAATGGGCTGTTTTGTATGTATTTGAATGCACATAGGCAGAATGCAGATGAACCTAATAAAATTATCCTAATCACTGGGATGACAGCCTCTCTGCAGGAAAGAAAAATTGATCACCTCACATGGAAAAGGAGATGTATTTTGATTTATCTTGATCTAGTGTTCTTTCCACGTAGAAAGGATGACATTTAAGATTCCCTTTTTAATGAAGTGCTGGACTTTCAAGTCTTAAATGGCACTTTGTAGAACTCAAGCAATTAAATAAATGCTTTCTTTGTGAGAAAATATTTTTGGGTTGGGGGTATTCTTCTGGAAACTCAGGTATTGATTAGTTGTTTGTTTGCTGGTTTGTTTGTTTTTTTCAAACTAAGGAAAGTGAAAAATATAAACAGGAAAGAATAGGATTAGAAATTGTGACAGTGGGGCTTTTATGCAGCTTTCATTAATTAATATCTTAAAACAGAAACCTGAGTGAAAATGTGTCAACATTTTGGAGCTAGGTCATGTTTATAAAGAAAGGAAGCATTTTTGAAATTACTTTGGAGACAATAGATAGTAGACCTTATATCTCAACAGGAGAGCTTAACCATCTAATGCTGCAGATAGCTACACTATTTTTCCTGAGTTCTCTTTCTTTCACCTTGAAGATTAGAATTATTGGTCCTGCCCAAACTCAAGTGTGTTTTAATGGATTTTAATTGCATTCCCCTGTTTGAATCTTTTGGATTTTTATCCATGTGAAACAATTAAAAATCAATTAATAATTTTTGTGGCATATTGTTTGTATTTAATTTATTTCAATGCAGTAAAATTTAAGATATATTTCTTATTTCTCTAAAGGGGCAGACATAATTGAGGAGAGTGGTTGAAACTAGCATTAGCTAAAATTATGACAATGACAGTGATGACTTATGACAGCTGAACATTAAATATTTTTTTGTCTTCAACTAACATTTCTTGTAGTAATATCCCCCTGAAGGAGATGCAATCAGACTTCAGGCTGTTTCACTAATTCCTTCATACGGAGTCTGGGATGCTAAAGGATTTCACCCAGTGCAGAGTGGCTGAAGTGTCTTTCAAGCTGTGATGAATGTGTTGAGTTTTAATACCAATTATTGTACTTCATGGGCTCATTGGCTATATTAATATTGTGCTCACTGCTTTTACTAAAACTTGTGATAGTAATAAATTGAGAGAGCATGACAATAAAGTATGCATAGCTTGACTTTATACTAGTTTATTTTATTTTATTATAGTTTTGCTTCAAGAAAGTTTGGAAAAATAGAGAGATTTAATTTGTCATATCTTCTAAACATGTACCTGATATTATTTTCCATTTTAGCTTAGCAGTTGTATTCACCACAAGTTATGTGTGTTAGAGAAAACAAAACTGAGTTATAATTTCAGCTCACAAAAGCTGGATTCAATTCAATACTGGCCCTGCTTTGACTAAATGATCCCATAAAGTCACATCCAGCCTGATTTATTGTATTGTTTAGAGATTTCAGTGCGGTATCAGTATAGAGCCCTTAAATTCATTAATTCACACATGATGGGGATTTACCCTTTACCAGAGATAGATTTAACACTGCTTATCGTATCATTAAAGACAAACATTTTAATCTGAGAACCTATCCTTTGCTTTCAGTTACAGAATGCCTTGCAATTGACATAATACTGGTGCTATAAAGTTAATTTATATCTTTTTCAGATCATACTTTTTTTCTTTATATATGCTATAAACTCATAATTGCCTTTAGAGATCCCTGAAGATCCAGAAATTGCAGAAGAATATTATAAAGATGAGTTTGAATCCTGTTCAGAAGACAGTGAAGAGGAGGAAGATGCAGAATTGTCATGGACAGTCTCTAAGACAAATCACCAGGTATATGTGACCTTTGAGAACACCGTATACACTTGATGCTCATTTTCCATGAAAAAACTGAGTTCCTTCTCAGAATTCATCCTACTGACATTGCTGAATTTTTTTTTTTTGTTAGGAGTGTGTGTATATATCAATAGCATGAATTAATTATATGTGTTTTATAAGATATTGATGAGAAAGATTTTTGCATTCCTTCAAGATTAAAGATAACACTTCCATGAATGCCTTAAGGTAGCTCATTGTCAGAAAACATCTTTGTGACTCTAAAACACTCAGAGTGGGATCCTCTCAAATGCTAGCTATGATTTAAATTAAATTAAAGCTGAAGGTATACTTCAAGCATAAGATAAGTTCCAGCTGTAATTCCCAGGCAAAGATAGTTACCTCTAGTTCCTGCTTATATTCGACATATTTTCTAGGACAGTGTGATGAATGATGAGCCTAATCAAGCTGCAAGACTTGATCAGCAAATCTGTAGACTTTCCCACCTCATAGAAAGTGTCAGTGAAGAGAAGACATTGTTGAAAGGCTTAAAGTAGCTTTATCAGTTAAGGCAGCCACAAGAAAGTCAGGGATTGCAGTGTGAAGGTTGAAGATTATTGGAAAAGGCACCTAATTTAGATCTGTTCAGAATGAGCTGAGATGAATCTTGTCTCCAGCGATCAAGTCTCAGTTAGATCAATAAACTTAAGTGCCTGAGGCAGTTCAGAAAATGGATCTTCCTAAGGCATCCAGGAACTATTAATTTCTCCCATGGGCCACCAGTTTCAAGCATGGCTGCAGTGCCTCTGAATGGTGCTCTCTGGTTCTGCCCAGGAACAGTTACGTTGTTCTGTGATCACGTGCAAAGTTTCCAGAACAGCGTGTGATGTCTTCTGCATTTCAGAGAACTGGCCAAGTAGACTAATACTCTTCACTAATTTATAAATATTTGTGGGTTTTGAAAAAATTTGAACCAATAGCTTTTTTGAGATGGACTTTTTAAGGCAAAAAATACAGTGTGGGGAATCAGAACTCTACCACAGTAGCAGTAGATCTTGAAATTGTCCCACAAGTAAAACTTGACGTTTACTCAGAAACAGCTTCATTTGATCTAGACATGTTCTCCTAACTTTCAAATTAAACACACAGGATGCCTTAAAATTCAGGAGCAGTTTGTGCAGTAGTGTTCCAAAGAAATTGTTATTCAATTGTAAAGCAGTGGATTACTTTAGACAATACTTTTTTTCGGTTTGCTGGGTTTATGCTTGCCCACAACACATAGACATGCAAAGAAACCATTGCCCAGAAAGTCTACCAAAAGATACCCTTGAAAATGAAATTACTGCTCATTTTCATCAGACTCTGAGACAATTTTTCTTTTTTAGAATGCCTTTTGAAATTTCCATTCAGCTTTCATTGATGGTATCATTAAGTGTCAATCAATAGTGTTTTTGAACAGGCAGACTGCTGCTTAGAATTAATGAAGGGCAGAAGACAAAAATAGATTTCTCAGTAATGCAGAATAAATTAGGTGTTGGCATTCAGATATGAGCTGCAACAGTCCCTCATGTTGGACTGACTAAAAATTCCATGGTAAGAGCCAGCATGGTGGGCTGGAAGAGCCATCCCACTGGCACCCCATTGTCTCTGTCCAGTCCCTGTGGCACTGAGGCTTTGCTTTACCAGCACAGAGCATTGACCTTGTGAACTGGCCTGCACAGAGTGAATGGAAAGCACCTCCTTGACCATCTGCCTTTTGGGGCTTCCTCTATAAAAGAAGATAATTATCTGCTTTTCTCATGTTGACCCCAGCACCTTAAAATATTCAATAAGTGTGTCTCTGGGTATTGCCACAATTATCTTTTTCTATTTCTTGGGAAGTGAAAATAGGCAATTTTTGCTTTCTCAAGTGAAAAATTCTGCAGTGAGTCTGAGGTGAAAACAGACTGAACATAGCTGTGCAAACCTCAACATTTATGTCTGAACTCAACAAACAAAAATGCAGTACTGTGAGGGAAAGTAAGCAATCATTATTAGGGAGTAAACATCTATTACAGGTTGTGTGGAATACTCAGAGAGGTCCGTCTTTGGTGATTATAAAGGGATTTACAGTTATTAATATGCACACACCACCTTTCTTTGGATATCAACGGTTATGTGAGATGAATCCCACTCAAAGGTAGGTGGGATCGTGCTCAGTATTAATAATAAGTTTCAAATCCTACCAGAACAGCAAAGGTTTGCTTCTGCTGTCATTTACTTAATACCAAAACTCCTATTTCTATGATGGGATTCATACTCTTAAATCCTTTCTTCAAAGATGCTTTAAACCAAGCTTTTGGAGGTGTTTGCTGAAAAAGAAATCATTCCACTGCAACACAGTAAAGGCTTGTAAGGTAATTTCTGCAAATCTCTTGAATTTCCGATCCCAAAATTGCTTTACTAGTTACTTCTCTGCAGAGAGTGCAGAAATGCTGCATCTGGTGGTGCTCTCTGGTGACCCCATTATTTCAAACAAGGATTAAAAAAATTTCCAATGTTCATGCAGTAGCATGGGGTCAGAAAAGTCATCTTTATGAACAACATATTAAGGTGCAAGATCTAGAAAGGGATATGAGCTGTTTATTCAAGTATATTAGGCTCCCACGGATGTCAAGACAGACTGAGAAGTAGCACCCTCATGTGGGATGTAAGACCACTTAGGAAGGTCAAGTTAGGCACTGAAACACAGTAAGTTTAGAGGTTTAGGATAGGAGCTGAAAGGGCTTTTTTTCTCCTGTTGATACTTTTCAGTACAGCCTATCTGATTTCAGATACATTGGCCAGCACTGGAGTTTAGCCTTTGTTCCTTTCTTTTGGGGCAGAAATGAACATTGACAGATTTCAAGCAGCAATTTGCCAATTGCTTTTCCACACCACCACCTCTTCAAGCCAGTAGCTCTTTTCTACATTTTTTTTCCCCTAGGAAAACTAGTTTCTGATTGGGGGAAATCATAAAGGAGAATGACAAACTCTTAAAAAATATTTCAATGTGTGATGCTTAACAGAGGTTTCACCTTGAAAAGTTAGTGTGTAATGAAGCTTCCATTGGCTTTGATTTAGCCAAGATGCTGGTGGATGCTCTTTACTGCAGTTCCTCACCATGCTTTTGGTTTTTCTCAATGACCATAATAACAAATTTACCCTCTTCATTATAGCAAAGTCTACTACTGTGATGCAGTAGGTTCCTATTTCCAAGTTCCAAGTTGTTTCCAAGATTGTCAACCCAGACAGTCAGCTGACATAAATTATCATAGCTCCAGCAGCTCTGAGTGGTCTACGTGCTGTGACCCCAGAGATGCTCCACTGGTTTTCTGGCACATGTTTTGGCATGGCTTGTGGCTGTTAGAAATGGGGTTGTTTGTTCTGAATCAGAAATGTACAAGCATTCACCCACACTGGCCCTTATACATGGGAGTGCCTCTCTTCTGGGCATCTGTCACAGTCGTTTGTCCGTTTCGTAGGGTTTTGCTTTCTCTGGGAAAAAAAAAAATAGAAGAAGAAGAAGAGAAAGATTAAAGAAATATATTAAATGAAACAGCTAAATCCCCATCCAGTGCTAAACCCATGTGGGGCAAAGACAGGAGTGATGAAAGAGGTGAAAATATATATTTTGCCTTACAGCATAATGAGAAGAAACAAGTTTTGTTGTTATAATTTGAGTAAGTATGATGCTCTTTTGTGAGAAGTCAAAGGTTTGGGAATTATAGGCTTTATCCCACTAATCTTTTTTAAAGGTTTTATTAAGGCAATATTGTTGTATATGGTTATTTACTATGTTTTGTCTATCTGTCTGTAGATTTGTGCTTAACTCTTAGTTATAATGAAAATAAAAATAATTATGAAGTAATATTAGCAGAAAATCAATATTACTTTGTAGTTTTGAATGAAAAAGATTTAATAACTTTTTAATGGAGTCCTAATGGTTCTTTTTTTTAGAAGTACAGAGAAATTATATCTGTAATACTAAGTCTGTCTTAATTCAATATTCAATATGTACTGTGTATTATTAATATAATGGATGCATTCCCTAACATTTCATGGCTGCAGAACTGGAAACCCTTGTGTTGATTTGATCCAATAAGGGCCCTACAGGCTGCTCCAAAATGGCAAAGAGCTCCTTCCTTTGCTCCTTCAAACCTGTAAGCCTGTGGGTTACCTGCTGTAATGATCAACCAAGAAGCTGATTCCCACCTTGCAAACCTCAGCTAAAGTAGCAGAGCCTATTTCAAATATAAGCCCATGAAACAACTTGGGGTGAAGAACAGTTAGTTTGTGTTCATCCATAACAGCTCCCACTTGCACCAGAAAGTCTCTAACCATCTGGAAGTCATTGCCAACAATTATTGCTGCCCTGTTTAGGTATACTGGCAGTTCCTAAGTTGAGAAATTTAGAATGGGCATTTTAGTAAGATCACAGAAGAATGTAAAGCAGATTGTCCATTGTGGAAGTGGAGGTCAATAATGTTTCTTTTCATTCCATTGTTTTAAGCCTTAAAGGCATAGAGTACTGACTATTTTTTTTAATACATATTTTTGACATGTTTTTTAGCAAGGTCAAGATTTTGACTGTCAGTTTTAAATAGTCAAGAAATGCTGTGTTGTTAAATGTGATATGGCAGCAGCTTCCACACACTCAGAGTCCAAGTTTTTCTTGGACTTTCCTAAAATTGTGATGTACTTCCTGGACAACAATCTTTGCTTAATGGCCAGAACTCTAAATTTCATCTTTTTGCACAAACAGCATTTCATATGAAAGATATCATAGCAAAACTGTTAGCCATCTGTTTGGCAGCAGAACACTTGAAATATAAAAATGTTAAAATCTTTTCTTAATTAATTTTTTTCAATTAATTGTTGTTACTAGACACGTAACAACATGCAGTAAAGATGCAATTACATGAAAGATAAGTATTAATTTGCTATGGGCAGCTTTTATAACTATTAACTATGCAGTTGGCATAGTTAAAAAGTATATACTTGCCTTTTTCAATGTAATACTGTTTTAGATGTTCCAGGACTAACTGATGATAAAATGCTGGTATATTTTCAGAGATTGTGCACCACCCTCCACAGTAAATAGATCTCCTTTAAACTCCACGCACAGTTGTTCTAAACACTTGTGTTCTACAAGGAATCCGACTTAAATAGGTGTTTGTTTATAACATCATTCCAAAGCCTGATGTCTTAGGAGAAGAAAACATAGAAAATGTCCTGGGAAATGCAACTTCTTTATTGTCTGGTCTTGACACTTACTGCTGTGATAGCCTCTACGTTTGTGGACTCCTACCTCCGGGACATAGTGATTCTATTGAAGTCAGTGCTCACACTAATGCTATTTCTATTTCATTTATTCACAGGACAGTGATATGGAGGCAATGGTTGAATATTTGGAGAGTGTCCTGAATAGCAGCTCTTTGGGTAAGATGATGTATTTTCTTTAGATAGCAGCAGTTATTAGCAGTCTGTATGCATCACTGTCTAACTATTTCCATTTTGTAACAAAATAACTCAAAAAATATGATCTCCTTGAAAATTACGTCTTAATCTGCTGCAGAGAAGTATAACTATGACAAAAGAAAAGGCATAAATAGTTAAGTGCTTTTGTTGAAAATAATAAAGCCATAAAGCATGCTAGTCAGAAGTATAGATTGTTATAAAAAAAACTTTTAAAAACTTGGCTGCTGTCATTTTTTCTCCAGAGGAAATATTGGAGGATGTGTAAGCTATTTTATGGTTTTTAATCCTGGTAACAATAAGAGAAAATGAATTGAAATATTTAATTTTTTAAAAATTATGATCAAGGCTTGGATAATAATTTATGTAACAGTATCTCATTATAGATACAAAGAAATCTGTGAGAATTTAAGTTTATAATTTAATCCTAAAATCTCTGGCAAAATGTTGTCTGTAGATTTACAGTTTGAAAACCTGGGTCCTTGTGGTCTACTTAAAGGCTAAAAAGAAAACTTATATGAAAGAAGGCTATTTATTGTGGCTGCCATAGTCACTGTCCTCGGAGGCCACCAGGTGGGACTGTGCCAGCAGCAGCCTGAGTGTCAGCTGCATGAAAGGCCAGCTGAGTTCCCAAAGGCTCCCATGGGAACTGCAGCCTCATTTAGCTGCTTCATTTGCACTCGTTCAGCTGGGATAAGCCTGACTTGGTATTATCTAAAACCACAACACAGGAGACTCCTAGTTAGTCCTCCTTCCAGAGATTCTTCCAGTGCTGAGCGTTGTTTCACCCCTGCATGTGAACCTGAACAGATGCAAAGAGAGAGCCAAAGAAGAAGGATGAAAGGGAGTAATCCAAGTTTTCGCCATCACAGTCTTGTAGCCACTGGTCACCACCTGGGCCCCATATCAGGGAGACCCTCAGGACTGAAGGAAGGAACATTTACATACAGTTTCTCTTCACACTTACAGAGAGCCCCCTGTCTCCAAATTCTGCACTCTATGCATTTGAAGCATCGCTGTCTGCAGTGGATTTGCAGAAGTTGAAATAAGAACAAAATTTTGCTCTGTGCTTCAATATTGCATTATTTAATTAAAGAGAGGAATTGCCTTGAAGGCTGCTGAGAACAAACAAGAATATTAGCTGGAGACAAACAGTGGTGCTTTAAAACCAATCTTAGTATTAGAAACTCCCTTATCTTAATCTTTTTCATTCAGTATTAGGGACAAGGAGATGCTTTTTTAAAAATTTTAATATTAAAGAATTAAATTGTACTTTTATCACTAAAAACATCTCCAACCAGTCTATGCTGAAACTTATAGCCTTTCTCCAAGCTAAGGTAGTAATTAGGTATGATTTTCTCCAAAGAAGTATTTGTGATGATAATAAGAGACAAATCTCCAGGTTCCCTTTTATCTTTGTATGCCCAGTGTCACTGAGAAAGCTTAAACTTCCATTATTTTAATTTATTCCAAAATCACGCTATAAACCTGCAGTTGGGGTAATTTTAATGTGTTTGCTAATAATCATTTACAGCTTGCTTCTTCACTGGGCTCCAAATCCCCATTACATCAAAACTTTCTGTATAAGGTATATTCTACATAGGTTAGATACTTGCTGACTTTTTCCCCCTAAAGCTAGTTCTGTCCCTGTCCAGGTCTGCATTTCTTTAACTGACCACTATCACATTTATTTTAGCCATGGCATTGCCAGTACTAGCCCAAGTCTCCCTTCTTGTCATCCCATGCCTGTAGTCCTTTACACCTCATCCTTTGTTCCCACTTTTCAAGGCATCTACTGTTGTACCAGGCCTGTACTTCTCCACATTAATTGAATTAAGTTAGTTATAAATATGTCTTTTTACACAGAATACTACTATACATCTATAAGTGCAGGTTATATATGACAAGAATAAGTGGAAATTAAAAAAAAAAACAAAAAAACAAAAAAAAAAAAACAAAAAAAAAAAAACCAAAAAACCAAAAAACAATCCACTATGTAGTAATTAGAAGAACTGCTGCTACAGCTTAAGGAAATAAATCAAAATTTTTGTCAGGACAAGACAAGATCAGACTCACTTCCAAGTGTGTGCAAGCAGTGGCAATACCATGTTACTGGGCTACAGAGCTACAACAGAATTATAATGGCTACTCTTAAAACAGTATGGATTTCATGGAAATAATAGGGCAATAGAAG
Organism: Phylloscopus trochilus trochilus; assembly: GCA_016584745.2. NCBI lineage: Eukaryota > Metazoa > Chordata > Aves > Passeriformes > Phylloscopidae > Phylloscopus > Phylloscopus trochilus. The sequence continues at coordinate 43,130,837 of WQNJ02000546.1, forward strand.
CAGGAATCTGGCCAGGACAGGATTCCTTGTAGCATCTTTCATTGTTAGAGTATTACAAAAAAAATTATGAATCATTTCAAGTGGTTGTTAGAGAACAACTAGGAAGAAAAACACTAGAACTTTTTATTAATGTCAGCAAAGGCTGTGATAAAATGGATGCAATAAACGTTATAATAAATAATATAGAAATAAAAAAAATGCAGGTTTTTTTCCAACAGGTGGAATTTGTTTAGTATAAACCTCAGTGTTTATAAAAGGACTTGGGAGCTAGCTGAGTTTTCTCCTCAAGAGGTCTCAGAATCACTCTAAGTACCAGAGCTTTTGTGGTACACAATTGCTTTTGTGTTGGCTGTACAGGTCCATGAGGAGTGCATTTGAAGTAAGATAGGCCATGCTGATAAACTGAAAAATTGGGAGGATCCCAGAAAAAAACTGCAAAAGATAACGGAGATTGAAAAAACTCATTTTAAAATTTACTAAATTTGCTTGGCATTAAGGAAGAGAGGGTTAGGGGCAGTTGGGTCACTTTGTACTGTTTATGAATCTGGGAAATACACTTGATTCTAATATTTTATATCTTATACAAAAAGGCATTGTAGGATCTCATATGTAGAGCGAAAGCTAAAGAAAAGGAATCTGAAATACAAACAGAAGTTTGTGATTCAGTAGAGATAACAACTTCACAACATGTCATGGCTTATGAAGAGATGTAGTAGATGTGTATCACCAATTCTTTGGTCATTAGCAGAAATGTTTGTAGGAATGCCTTTGGATCATAATTTATGAAAACTCTTACCAGATAATGTAGCTGTGAATAAATTCCTTTCTCTACAGATCCTCAGTGAAAACCTCAAACTGGTACTCTATCACCTGAAAGGTCAGATCTTTTGTCCTTCACCCCATGTTGTTTCTGCAATACTGGGTTAGACACTGGGAGACACCGAAATACATTTAGAAACCACAGTGCCTGGTTTTGAAATGTCAGTGCTCTTGTTGTTTCATTTGATTTTGTTTAATGGATCAAGAAGGATATATTCGACAAAAAAATGCAAATTATTATCTGGTAACTTTTCGAAGAAGCATAGTTCCTTGTTGTGTGTTGATATGTGGGTACACAAACTGCCTGAAGCTGGGTGCAAAATATATTATTAATCAAGTAACTGCTTCTAGGAAAATACCTTTGATATAGGAGTTGGTATGGCTATGAATCACCCCAGCAAAATTTGTTGAGGTGTGCTGTATCAATGTATACCAATGTATCAAGCTCTTAGCAGTCTTCACTGAGAACTCATTTTTTAATGACTAACGACATCTTTGCAGCATCCTACAATATTCAGTTTGTGCTGCCTTGCAGTAGCCAAAAAATCATATTAAATGGAAAGGAAGATAGAGAGTTTGCATGTAGAGACGAAGTTTTTCTTGGGCAACTCCCAATGTGTAAAGTAGACAAAATATGAACTATTTAGCCAGAAATCCCGGGGGGGAAAACAAACAAAACCAACCAAACAAAAACTAACAAAACTGAACAAAAACCCCAACAAAACACCAAACAAGAAGGATGTCTTTAATAGTGAAATGTCAGAGGAGAAGGAAATATTGTAGTAATAAACATACTGAATTCACTAAACAGGAAGAATATGCTAAGCTCTTACTACAGTGATATATCCTGTAATAATAGTAATACTAGAATTTATCTGGTGCCTGTGGTTAAATGTGCTCTTTCTTAAGAGACTGCAAGGTTTATATTTTCCTTAGGCCACTGGTGCTCAGGACATCAATTTTTAGCTGGTTTCAAAGCACCAAAGCCCTACATCTGGACCTTAATACAGTGCCAGCTGAGAGAGGAGCTTGCAGCCCAGTAAATCACAAGCACTGCTTTGCACAGCACCTGGGGTTTCCTCAGAGTTATCCTGAGGATAGATGAATTTTCCAATGCCACTAAAGAATTGCTAAATGCTTACAGACTCCATGTAAAAACATATGGATATGCATGTGCGCTGTTACAGTAAATGGTCAGGAAATGTTTTGTGCATTAATGGGTAAAATAATTTCTTGCCAGTAAGAACTGGGCTTCTAAGTTTTCATCTTTTAAACTACATTAACTATGCCTGGATTGTAATACTTAGGCACCAGGTAACTCCTAGACATTAGGTGTAAAATAAGCTAGGAAATGTTTTTAAATGTGCAGTTGTTTGTTCATCCTGCTAACAGAATCAGGAATCCATTTCTTCTGCGCTTCCAAGCTCCTGAATCCAGCAGACACACACTGTGAGTGATTCAGTAGGATCACTCACAATGGAAAGTATTAATCTCAGTATTCAAATGGATGTGATCAGGGCCTAGAATCATGTAAGGCATAGGAGCTTAACTGTTGGAAGAGCCATGATTACACATTGTGGGGAAGCATTTGGTGTTCTCTGGGGGTGTCTGTACCAGCTCACAAAGGGAGGGGAGTTGCAAGCTCCCTCTGGCTGCGTGTGATCCCTGTGAAAGCAAACCCCAGCTGAGTCCAAGCTAAAAACTCCTGGTAGGAGGGGAGTGTGTGTTCATTTAGGCAAGACATTGTGTTAAGGTGTTTGACTTTTGGCTTGTTCCCATTCTATGCAAAGCCCTCCCATACCGGTTCAGAACTTGGTCCTGTGTGGCACAGCCCACACATTTACACCCTGACACATCTCCTCTTTTGGGAAGTGAAATCCTAATGCCAGACAATATGCAAGAAGAAGCTAAAATAGCTGCTTTGTTCAGCTTAAGAAATTAAAAGCTGAAATAGGATCTCTTTTTCCAATTACAAAGAAATGAAAGCGGTGTGCAAAAGGGAAGGAAAGAACTGCATAAGCCAAGGGAAAGGACTGGCACAGGAGGAAAATGAGCACGCACTGCTTGATAAAGAAATTTTATCAGGAAATAAGAGAGGAGATTTTAGCCACCAGCTCCCAGTGAGGCTTTGAAATTGTCTTGCAATGGGAGCAGTCAGGGCAAAAAATACATAAATTTCTTAGGAAAACCACAGACTTGTATGATGGGATGACTACATGAAATTGCAGCATATCTGAGCTGATAACCCTGACTGATAATCACAGTGCACTGTGATTCAGCACTTCTGTGTTCCTATGGATGAGTGCCTCAGTGGTAGGTGAGCCCTAGGTTCTGAAATGTTGCAACAGCTCACAAGGCCTGCAAACAAAAAGAGTGGGCATGTGTATTTATGCATATGTATGTTTCTTACACATACATATGTATTTACATATACAGGTATGTTTTTATATATATATCTACATACATAAAAGGAGTACCTTTATCTGAAGGAGAAACTGATGTTGTAAGATAAATACTTCCAGATTATAGTAATGGTCAAGCTCAAGGAGAGACTGACCTGTTAGGAAGAATGTTCTTGCTCTTAAAGATAAGTAAAAAAACAATGGAAGAAAATGCATATTGTCTAAGCAAACTTAATTTTGTTGGATATTTATCCATCCCAGCACTTCCTCAAGCGATTATCCTTCCTGTTGTAATTCCTTGTGTATTTCTTGTTATTACAATTCTGGTGCCTTTAAGCTATAAACCTACTTGTCCCTCAGAAAGGAATTGCCCTTAATGTACATTTAATCATCTAATTAATCTTTAATTAATGTGGCACTGCCTTGTGAGAAACAGGAATATTCTTCCTCCTTCTGACTGCCCTTGATTCTGCAGCAGAGCTCGGGGAAGAAGGTGAATAAGGTTGTGTCTCTGTGCATTGATTTGTAGGCTCGAGGACTGTCACCGGAGTGTCTCCAGGGGTGCCCCAGGGATTCGGAGCTCTCAACAGTGCAATGGCTGAGACCAAGCTGAAACGCATGAGGGAGTAAGTAGCATATTTACCAATGTGCAGGCAAAGAATATGGATTTGAAAAACTGCAAAGCACAGCAAATAAAACCCCAAAATCCCATCAACAACAAAAGAAAGTGGATGGTAAGGTGTTTAGAGACTTGCCTCCTTGCCTCTAGAGAGAATGAAAGTTGATCCTTCGGTTCTGATTGTTTTCTTGTAAGCTGCACAATCACTGACATCCTTCCAGGATCCATTTTGCCTTCCCTATTGTTGGTGTCATTCTGGATTTCACTTTCTTTATTAGTACAGCCCATGCCCATTAATCACCTGCAGATGTACACATTACCACTATGTTTGCTCCCCCACCCACACTTCATTCTTGCCTGGAATGAAAAGTAAGTGGGTTTGTTTCCCATGGTGATATGATGTTTTAAACCAACCAAATTTGCTACAGTTGGCTGGGATTTTCAAATGAGGCAGAGGAATGTACATGGGCAATTCCCTTTGAAACTCACTGTCTACTTGTTTTCAGCATTGCCAAAATCCCGCCTTTATTTATAAAGATTTCAGTGTCTTAAACAAAGATCTCTGCTTCCTTTCTAGAATGTACTGGTTAATGTTACTTGAGCCTTTATCTCGATTTAGTAATTTCTGGCCTTCCAAGATTTATTGCATCCTAATTTCAGTGCTGATCTGATAATCATAGTGACATGTATTATTTCTGAGCTCAAATATTCTTTGCAATGTTGCAAGATTCAACTGCTCTCAGAATGTAAACTCTTTTAAAGAGGGCAATTATTTTTTCTTGTGTAGGTGGACAGTACCACTAATGTGGTCAATGTTACTGGAATACAAATAAGTTCAAACAGTCGATGCTAATAGTTATTTAAGTGAGCTCTCTGAAGAAAATAAGTACAATTCCAACAGCATTGATAGCAATCACCGTTTAAAACAAATCACCATGTACTTCAGGAAAATACCAATCACATTTACTCCTGATAGAAGTTGTTTGGTTTTATAGTATTCCAAGATGCAGCAGTTCCAAAGGTTTTACTTCATGCTTTAGCCTTTATTGTGCAACCAGTCCCAGGTCTCACAGCCTTCCACTTGTACTGCTTTCCATTCTCTTTTCATGGAAACTACTTATAAAAATAAATTAATGCATTGTCTTGTCCTAGCTACTTACAAGGTGAGATTTTCAGTCAAAATTACCACTGACCTTACAGATATCACCCGGTGTTCTCATGGTTCCTGGATAAAACTTTTAGGGCTTTTAGGGCTGAGGTATGATCAGATCACTTCTTTCAAATTCCATTTTTCCAGTGCTGTTTCTTGGTTTTCATGGCTTGTTGTGACTCACATTATTGTCCTTTCTCCAAAGCATAGCATAACTTTTTCATTTTCTGAATATGTAAAGGTGAGAAAGGACTTAATTTCTTGGAAAGTAAAGTGTTAAGGAACAAGTCAACGAGCAGGGTACCCAGCATGGGTGTAGTCAAGGAGATCCCTGCAAACTCTGACCCGTAGCCAATCTGCACACAGGGCACAGTGGGGTTTTCAGTGATGAGAAGGAAGCACATCTGGCTATGAATCAATACATAAAACCACAGCTTCTCTGCTCATCCCTCAGCAAACTTCATATGATGTGTTTGTTGAATGTCATCCACACAACAGTGCCACATAAGCAAGGCTAATAGAATTTAGATTTGTGCTACTCAGTTTTACTCCTGTAGATGCAGACTTTTTGGAGGGGAGGGGAGTCTTCAGAGATGACAGCTTCTAATGAAAGAGACAATGAGAGAGAAGAGAAGAGAAGAGAAGAGAAGAGAAGAGAAGAGAAGAGAAGAGAAGAGAAGAGAAGAGAAGAGAAGAGAAGAGAAGAGAAGAGAAGAGAAGAGAAGAGGAATGTGGACGTGCAGTGAAATCTGTTTGGATGTCAAGTCACTACAAAGAGGACTATGAAGGTTTGGGATTTGCACCATTTTCAGATGTTAGGAGCAATAGATTCTGATGAGGGAGACTCCTATGTCATGAACTGCTCATAAAGAAACTTTGTGCCCATGCATTACAGATGTCAATACTGGAAGAAAGTGCCAGTAACTCTGGTAGAGCTATGGTAGATGGTAGATTCATCTAAAATCAAACAGGGTCTAACAGCGGAAGTGCCTTTTAGCCATTTCCAATTGACACATGAATAATTGTTTGGCTTGCAAACAATTGTAACAAGGCAGTCACTTGACAAGATGTTACGTGCTCGTTGCTTGAGTTACTGCAGCATAATTCACTAAATGCCTTCTTTGATTTGCTGTGTATCAGAGTGTCAATTTAGGAGGTTTCTACCATATTCTTATGCAGGACTTGACAAGGATACTCATGTGAGAGGGAAACTGTGCTAAAAATCTTTATGGGAATATAGAAGGAAGACACTGATATTCTTGAAAGTGGTAGGTAGGAGTGCTTGGTCTCCTCCTATTCTAAGTGAAAAGAAATGGCTTTTTTTCACTACAACCCCTAAATATTTCTCCTGACTTTTTCTTTCCAATTACCATTGCACACTCTGTTCCAGTTGATCACATCCATCATCAATGTGAATCGCTGTCCTCTCAGTAAAAGTCATGATAAAATCATCAACTCCAGTTACAACTTCTAGTTTGTTATATTTGGTATCAGAATTCATTATAAAGTTTATAAGAGCAGAGACTTAACTTTACCTTTCAAGCAGAGTTCCTTGTCTCCTTAAAAATTTCCACTTCAGTGCTAAGCATTTCGATATTGAGTTCTGCAGTGTTGATAAGAAATCTCCATTTTTTGAACTAGCTCCCACCAAGGTAATCATTATACTCCTTCCCAGCCCTGTGTGCCAGCAGCGAGAAGTCAACCAAATATAGAAATCGGAGCTGTGAGATTCTTATTCCTCATATTGGGCTTTGAAACTGAGGAATTGTGTTAGATGCAGGAAATGGGAGGAACCATTTCCTGGTATTTTCTGTCCTGGCCACCACCTAATTCTTGGGGTGGTTCCCATCCTTGATGGTATGAAGTAACTTGGTGCATTCTGAGTCTGAGAAGCGTTACTGCCACATGCTGTCCGGAGCCAAGTTATCTTCATGGAGAGATCCATGAAGACAAATGAGCGACTGTTCCCTTATACTTTCTGCCTATGCATCTCAGGAGAGAACCATGGTGTTCTTCACAAGCAACTCCTCAAGCCAAAGCATTTGTTCCCCTCCCAGATTAAACTGTAGTAGCACCTATTAATTTTTTTTTTCCCCAAGGTCCATACAAAAAACTTAGTACAGATCGTTTTGTGCTCCTTTGTGGAGATATCCATGAATATCTACAGTAAGTCATTTTAATAGCCATGAACTTTAATACACACTTTAGAATTCAATAAAATGTATGGCAGTAAAAAGAAAAAGCTTTTATGCCCCAAATTTTAAGGAAATTAAAATCCTTTAGCCCAGCAGTAAGCATCTCTTAGTCAGTCCCCAAAGTCTTATTCACAGCAGCATACCATGATCAGGCAAAAGACTTTGTCATCCCCTGCTGAGTGTAAGTAAAGCAGTCTTTCAGAAGTCATGAAGAAAAGGCATTGGGTGATATTTTTATTCTGCTCCTGTGAATGCTCGTAACACTATTGGTTTAGACTCATGTACAGTTTGTAAGTATGCTTCTTGTGCTTGTGATGCTGCCATCAAATGCATCATTTATCTTAAAAATTCAGAAACAAAAGTCATTTTGAAGTCATTCAGTAGGCATTGGATGTTATTTGAGGTAAGTAGTCCTAAAATGCCAGACTTCTTTAGTAGAAGTCTTTTTGTACATCTATTTGTGAAAATTTTTAAAAATTATTTTATTATATTCATATTTATTTATAAGTAAAATAGTTTATTTGATGTAGTATTTCAATTCATGCAGAGTGGACCTTTCTGAGCCAACTGAAACTGGTTTTGTTATTGACATCATTGAGGGCAACTTAAGTGAAGACATAAGCAACAAATACAGAATGCTAATTGTTTTTTAAGATTTTGATTTAAAAACTTTTCAGTGCCATTTTGATTGCCATTGACTGTCATGTAGAAGGTGTCATGATGTAAATGTGCTTGAGGAATAAGATGTCTTCTCACAAAAGACATATTTTGGTAAGGAAGTTTATTGACACTGTCTGAGCTACCACGTTTTTTGCAGGTAAATAGAGTACTCTTGAAGGTATTGATCCTGAAATGCTTTTGAGCATTGAATTTCCTCTTACACATACTATAGTGTTCTGTCCAACACTCCATTTTCAGGTAATAATTTCTGTCTGGTGATCCCAAGACATCTTACAGCATGACTATTGTTTTCTGCATCTCATGGGCTAAGCCAAAACTTTATTTACACATCCATCTTTCTTGTCACAGTTTCTCACACTTCATTTTTAAGGGCCAGTCTCAAGTGAGTCTAATGAGTTCATAATGGAAACAAATTAAACATCTTAGTCTGTGAGTTTCTCGTTCTTTTACTAAAAATCTATTTTAAGATAATAGCACCATTACTTTCCAGACCCAAATTTGAAGAAGTATTTTGGGTTTGCTGTTTGCTTTACAAGCAAGTGAGAGTACAGTAAACTCAGCAGGAACACTGAAAGATTGAACCCTGCCTGTGTGTGACCAAGCCGGGATATTGGTTCTTGGCTTCTGCCAGGGAGAGTGAATGCTCCTGGCTCAGGAGTAATTACTGTCCCAAGGCAGTGACTGAAAGAGAAAGTGGGAACTGGTAAATCCTGGGCTTCCCCTGCCTAAGAAGAAATGAAGGTGAGCAAGACACCTCAACAAGACTGCTCAGAAGCATAGGAGTCCTCTGCAGCAGAAGCAGCAGTAGCCCCTCAAGTCAGAAGTTGGAGCTGATGGTCTAATTCCTCAGGCATTTTCCATGGGTGTTCGTTCAGCTTCTTCCCACTGTCCATACTCCTTCCCTTTCCATGACAAAAATGGGCTGCTTCTCTTGTTGGCTCTTTGTCTCTTATGCTGCTCCTCTCCATCATGCTTTTGAGGATGGAAGAGCATGTCACCTGCCAACACCATAACTTCAGCAGTTCTTAGCAGCTTTACGTTTGCTATGGTGCACTTTGAAATGAGTAATGAGAACAAACTTGGTAGTTAGAGTGAGTGAGTATTGGGGCACAGTTAAAGTCTGATGCATTTTCTTGGGATGCTCATCTTTTGCCCATTTTGCACATTACTTGAACCTCAGGTCGTACCCTTAAAACAATGTGTAATATTTTGTCGATTTGCTTAGATATCTAAAGAAAACACAGATTTTTTTTCAGCTTCTCTACTGAGCTGTATGTCATAGATCCATGAATCATTCTGTTATTCTGAATTTTTAAGGACTTTTGTTTTAGGGGACAGTAACATTATGATTGCTTTAGCACTAGAGAGAGTTTTTATTTACTTTGAAAATTGCATTTCAGTAGAAAAAAGCCTAAAATTTTAAGTATAGATTCATTCATTTTGAAATGTCAAGTGGGCCCAAGCACTCAAAACGTTCAGAGAATTAGACTTAGACTTCTTTTTGTTTTGCACACAAAGCATAGCTTGCCTAGTTTCTCGTGCTGTGCATACATAATGCATAGATTGATCTGTTCAGATTTCCAGCACCTTTATTTTGTCAATAGTTTGCAAATGTGGAAGTGCTTTCACACATCATTAATTATATAGTGTGTTTTCAATACAGAATTGCTTGAAGAATTTTGACTGTGTCTATTAGAAATAGCATTGCAACCTTGGAAAGTTTACTTGAGAGAAATATAGGTAGGGAATTTTCCAAGAGGTTTGACACTGGAATGACCAGAGCTCTCTTTTGAAAGATATTAAATATTTGCTTTTTAGGAGAAAAAAGGAAAAGAAAAGAAAAGAAAAGAAAAGAAAAGAAAAGAAAAGAAAAGAAAAGAAAAGAAAAGAAAAGAAAAGAAAAGAAAAGAAAAGAAAAGAAAAGAAAAGAAAAGAAAAGAAAAGAAAAGAAAAGAAAAGAAAAGAAAAGAAAAGAAAAGAAAAAGTACTAGATTTCTGTCTCTGTCTTTAAGCGCCTAAACAGCTCTGTGAAGCTTGTCTTATTTTGATCCAGACCCAGAAGAAACTGCATAAATCTTTCTAAGCCTTCCTGAAAATCATAGATCTACTGTCCATAGTTGGTAATTGCTTTTCTTTCTTCCTCTATAGAGTGGTGTCATCATGGAATTGTATGGCTCTGCCAAAAGTAAAGAGGGAGGGGATTCTTTCAAAGATCCCTTGAATTTGCCTTAGTCTTGTTTTGTGCTAGGCACTTTTTAAAGGGCTACAGATGTGAAAAGAAACTTGAAAGAAGTTGTGGACTTAATGCCCCTAGCTTCAGGCCCAGTTGGGTGTATATAGATGTGAACTAAGCCCAAATGGTTGATGTTTGAGAAACCGTTTGCATAAAACCATATGCAAATGGGTTTGGGAGTCTTTTTGTGTATATGTTAGTGTCTATTTTTATGTATATGTATATACAAAGACTTAAATATTTGCCATAATTGAACATCTCACATTCCACAGCAGTTGGGGTTTTTTTTAGCTTTTAAAATGTCTTTTTGATTGGATTGTTTAAGAGTATTTTTACTTTTCCTATAAGCTTGTTTGGGTGTTTAGCATAGCTCAGAGCTTGAATGCTTCACCTCCCTCTGTGGCTGTACAGTGCTCAAGCCCAGCTGGAAAATTTGTGAGTAAATTACTGTTTGATATTTCTATCAAGAGTTGTCCATCTCCGTACCAACTGATTCCATTAATCTCTCCATTGAAGCACCTGACTCACTGACAACCTTTTAATGAGACTGACTTATTGCTAACTCAGAAATGCATTGTTTTATATCCAATAGTAACACTTAATAGAATATGGCTAAAGCTAGTGCTTGGATTGAGAAAAAATATATATAGTAATAGTTAGTATTCTGATTTTTTCATTGAAATGCCTAAGTACCTTTTCCTTTCTGTGATAGGCAAACTGTTGGCTTTAAAACTGTAATGAAATCCTAAGTCAGGAGAGATCTCCTCCCAACATTAAGCCATGTAAAAGGAAATCAGCATTAACGCTGTATTACCACACAGCTGAACAAAGCAGAAGGCAGTTAAATTCTTACAAGATTGTTGGAGAGGAGGAAGCAGGAGGACCCTGCAGAGATAGTTTATTAGTGAGAGATTCTAAGAGTATGAAACCTACAAAAGAGATGGAATTGAAAGCAAAATTTGAACTGTAAGATGCTGGGCAGGAAGAGGGTGATTAAACTAGCTGAAAAGACTGGGCTGAATGATTCAGACACCCCTGCCAAGACAAAAGGATGAATAAGGGGTTGGACCTTCTCAGGTATCAGGGAAAAGGTGGTTTTTCAGTAGTTTGGTATGTAGAGTAGTATTGTAATGTTGTAGTCCCTATAGGCTGTATGTAGATTCTGTAGGTTTTGTATCTTGAGGTGATGGGTTGATGCTCATTAGAATATTCACGATAGAAAGGGTTAAAATAGAATGTAACAGGTAAATCAGCCCTCTTGCCCTCTTGCTCTCTTGTTTTGCTGGAACCCTGTCCCCTTAGACTTATGGACTCTTCCCCAGTTAGGCTGCCTTCCCACGACCAATAAACCATGTGTCCCAAAAAGTATCCTGGTCTTCATATCATCTCTCTCATCGGACACCACCAGCGTGTTTACCAATACAAGATCTGCATATAATTATTGACTTTTCATAGGTAACTACGGTATCCTCCCATGCCCACATTCAGAAATAGCTGTATATTGTGCTGCTCTTCAGACACATCTGTCTAAACCAAATACATTGATAAACAAAGCAAATAGCATCAGGTGTGTATTAAGTGTGCCATGGATTCCTGCTTGATCTTGATCAGTGATGCTGAAGAAATTAAACTGATGACTTTTCAAAGATTCTTTGAATGCCATAGCACTGTTAAAAATCAGAATGTTGTTTAAAATAATTATAGAAAGACTAGAAAATCTCAGACTGTGTATAAAGCTAGCGCAGCCAGGGAAGTGTGTTTCAACTCTTCATGGCCACAGTGAAACTTTGTCATTTTCACCCACCCTACCTCGTGAAGAATAGCTCTGTAGAAGCAAATGTATTTCATTTCTTATTTTTAGTATTAGTAGTAAATTTCTTAATATAAAAAACTTTAAAATTGCAGTATTCAGGTTTGATTTAAATGATTGCATTTTGTTGTAATTTGTTTCCTTCTCTGGGAAAAATGAAAAGAAAAACATTTTCTCTTATGATAAAGCATCTTCTAAATTCATAGTAGCTAGAATTCAACTTGCAGCTCTAAATTCTAATTAACACTTCTTCCAAGAGCAGATGTCAGCTTCAATTTCTGTTTTATAAATTCATTTATCTCTGCATATGAGGTGCATGGGGGATATTATTGTTGATATTTCTTCACCTGTGTGTCTACATATTTTAATAATAAGATCCTTCTTAACTCATGGGAAAACATGTCCTAAATAGGCTTTAGATTTTGCAGGTCTTTGAAGGAGGACATCAGAGAGTTTTGTTTGCAATCAAATTAAGGTGCTTTAATTCAGGAATTATGAAGTAATTAAGGATGCATTAGGAAAATTATTATTGTGTTTTCAAGTAAAGAGATTTTCATTCAGCAGTAATGTGAGGATAGTCGAAGTCCATTGAGGCTTGAAGGTGAGGGCTAATATTAATAATTAGTATTGCTTTTCTTACTAGCTTTTATAAAATAACTCTTTCCATTATCTTTTTTTTTTTTGTTTTAATAAGCCCTTTTCTTACACTTAACGATTTTTTCACATTCCCAAGATTGAACAGCAATCAGAACTAGAAAAGCGTTCCCCTACCTTTAGAAACGAATTCCTAAAACCTAAGTCATGGGACTTATTATGCCCTTCTCCTAGCAGATCTCAAGGGGTCTTTACACAGCAACAGAGAAGTTATGCTGCAAAGAAAGATTTGAACCCAGAGCCATTTCTTTCAAGTGTCAAAGTTTTAATCATTCATAGTCAGTAATGCCAGAAAACCGAATGACAGAGAGATAACTCAAGAGGACAGAGACCTTTTGTGTTCTGAGATAAACTGCTTGTTTACTGAACCATGAGATGCTGTAGCAGATATCTTAAGATTTTCTGGTACAGTTAGAAAACAATATTTTGTATGAGACTAAGGGTGTGTAATTTCCTGGTTCTTTTGCAAAGTCATCTCAGGAGATAAATGTAACCATCTTTCTCACTGAGATTCATATCACTACTGGTTAGCTGCAAAGTGGCATGATTGTACTGTTTTAAAGAGAAATATGGGGTTAATAAATTGATGCTTGGAAATAGCATTAATTCAGGGATGAATCATTGTTGGATGTGTTGATGAGAATCCTAAGTAATACTGCTGGACTCCATGGGGTTAGCTCCTTGAGTTAAGAAAAATAGAATTTAGAGGCATCTACTGAAATTATTCTTTAAAAGATCCCTGCACTTGCTTTTGCGCCCCATGAGGCAAAATTAACACAGATTTGTTCTCTGCTTTACAATATGCTCCTTGGTGGTGGATGCAGGTGGCCTGGCTGCATTCAAAATGATAGATAAATGCCCAGTGGAATGGGTATTCCGTATCCAGAAAGTTTCTTTATTAAGGTTTGCATTGATGTAGGCATAAGTAACTGGTATTTTGAAATAACTGAATTTTCTGTGTTTGTCTTCGGAGCAGTATGTTTGTTGCCTGCTATGGCAGAGGTGAGATGTTATTGCTGATGCCTGATCCAGAGGGACTGTCACCGTGTTACTGCTCTGGTGTGTTCAGTAGTGGCTGGTGCAGAGCCTCTCCTTGCACAGACCACACACAGCTCCCTGAAGGCTCCAGTGAGGCCAGGATGGCTTTAAATGATAGTTGCCATCATGCTAAATGACATTGGAAATCGAGAAGCTGAAAAACCCCTTAGCTGCTGATTTGTGTCATGATTACCCTTCAAAGCAGGTTGTGACAAGTTGTTGAGAGATATTAACCTGGCTGCTAATGCCCATGGAGGAGCACAAACTTCAGCATTAATCTTGTTTTGTGGCTTTTGTCAGTGTGGCATAAAGGTAGGTGTATTGTAATTGATCTCCAAGCCAGAAAGGAGATGTTAATATATAGCTAGTACCGGAATAATCAAAATTTACAAAGATTTACAACTTCCTCAGCCAGTTGAGAACACAACATTATTATATTGTAAAATTTTAGTAATTTTGCACTGATGCCTAGAAAATCAACTGTGAATCACCAGATAGCCTGGTAAATTCAGATCCACTAAATTACTTAGAATGGTTTTTAATGCCCTGTGCCTAAAAATCGCAGTTCTCAAGGCTCCTATTTAGCTCCCCTCTAATTCCAGCAGTGCCTGTGATTTTGCTGATATTCTTTACTGTGTCTCGCATACTCAGAAGCACCTTTTCCTTGATAGACCCAAGTCTCTATTTTATGTCCATGCTCCATCATTATCCACAAATCAAATATCAATATGGCCTTTGGGTCTTGCTGCAGTTAATTTTCTCAGGGATGTGTTGTGTGCTGCATGGGAGCTGGCAACAAGAGGTATTTTTTTCAGGCCACAGCTGCCATGAGTGACAGTGTCCCCAGACTGGCAATATCTGCTGTGCAGCCAGCGAGCTGATGGTCACAGCATGCCCCCAGCCCTGTGCCTCCTCTGCCTGGAGCATTGGGACTGCTCTCTGCAGCCAAGAGTGAGGGAAGCTGAGCTCAATGAATCGCTCCATCTAAGACTCTGTAACAAAGAAAGAAAAGAACAATCTGAGACACAATATTTAAGTACATTACCGAGTATCATCCAAAGCCAGACCCTGGATACATAGAGCCCGATGTAATTTCTTGGATTTTAGCACACTGAAAAACAATTTAGGCCAGTGTGGGATGGAGGGCTGGCCCACAATTTTTCACAGTAATGAAATCCCCTTTGCTTGTGTCGTCTTGGCTGAAAAAGAGGTGATGACTCACAGTGAGTTTGTAGGTGAGCGAGCTGTAGCATGAAGAGAGTAAATGCCAGTAAATCAGAAAACATGGATTGTGACAGTAGATGGGAGTTCTGAATTGCATCTTGTTCTCACGGCACATTTGGTGGTAAGGCTTTAATGCTTTTCAAAATACTACTGCAGGTAACCCATATTTAATGTGAAAGAACAATCTGTGATTGTGCCTCTCTAGGATTTTACATGGATGGACAAATATCCCCTAGCACAGGATCAGGGCCATAGTGGACAAGCCTCACTTTCAGGAAGTGCTTTCCCCCCTCCCTCCATCAGGTTGATAGATTGACTTGGTGACGCCTCTGACATTTACTCTCTGAGATCCCACACTTCTGCCTCTGTGATGCATGATGTGGTAGTAGAGCCAAATTAATACAGCTCTCAAGTCCAAACAGAGCCTGATGTCTTCTTTTGTAGAAGCAGGTTATAATTTTTGTAACCTACCCCGTAATTTTCAACCTATGAACATTTTCCCCTTAATTCTATTGTATCAGCTATTATACAGATTAGCTGATTTGCGTGCTCTGCCAAGCTGAACAGAGAAGATTCAAGTCTGCAGGTCACATTTATTAGCAGAAGCAATATTCCCAAGGTATATGCTTGCTTAGTTTTTCATCTTGAAATAGACAGAACTGCCAAAAAATTAAACATACTTGTTTAAGAGGGAGAGAGGAGTCATTAAAGGCACTGATGAAGTAGCAGTGATTTCAGGATAGCTTTTCATGTATTGATTTTTAACTGTTGGAGAGAAATAGTGATATTTTTGATAATGTTTTGTGAAGAAATGTACCTTGTTTGTCAAACAAATTTCTATTTAGCTTTCAGTGGTAATCCAATCCTTAGGCTTCCAGTGTCTGAGAATTAATTATTTCCAATAGTTTTTATTTTCTCCTAAACAACATTCTTGGTAGAAAATTAAAAGGTAATTCTAGTTATAGGAAGCAGGACTGAGTCAGGTTTAGACCTGTAGATATTCCAGCTTGGCCCTGTGACTTCTGATCCTGGGTCTTGGCTTTCTCTGCCCCAGGTTCCTGATCTGCCTCCATGTCAGGAGCCAGCAGAGGGTGACCTGAAGCCAAAGGGGGATCACACCTGGGCATGATCAAGGTGCTGGAAAAGCAAAGAGCAAGTGGGATGGGAGAAGTTTGAGAAGCAATAAACTAGAATTCTTTGCAATGTTTTCCTAAGAATTGAGGAATTTACATAATATGGAACTCTTACTGGCTGACATTTCACTATGATGATGTTTTTCCTCAGCAATAACAGGATGACCACTCGTAATCACCGTTAGGTTGATTTTGCTATTGAGTGAGAAGAGTTGACCTTGCCCTGTGTTAGACATGTAGCCAAATCAGTACAAAACCAACTTCACCAACAGCAGTTTGTGAAGTTGTTGTTGGGAGGTAGGTTTAAGTATTTAAACTGCCATGGGAAGTGTGCCTGCTTCCTCTGAACCTACGGGCACATTTGCTGAAGCTCTAAGCCTTAATGCTGGCACCAGGAGACATCTCTGATCCCCTTCTCTGCCCCTGTGTAGATCATCCTTGGTACAGCCACAAGCTGAGGGTGTCCCAGCTCCTGCTGCCTCAGGCACTGGCTGGGGAGCCTACTGCAGGCACCATATGACATGGTTCCCTTCCAAGTACCTTCTTTTTGTCTAAAAGACAACCAACTCTCAGCTGCTCTAACATGAAAGTTTAGTGAAAAAAAACAAACAAATCCTGTGTCAGGAGCATGAAGAGCAGGCAGACAGTCTCTGATATGCCGAAGGAAAATTACCCTGGTATTTTCATCAAAATATGAAGCTATCACTGAGCAAAAAATTTTATGTTGCCTGTGATACATGAATTTAAAGATGTTTTTCCTTTAGAAGGAAGAAATGCTGTTCATTGTCTTGCAGTTTTCAAATGTGTCTTTTTTAGAAATCAGTGTTAAGATGCTGTGAGTGTGTGTTTTGTCACTGAGTTACAGATCTGTGTTCTGATAAAAGCAGAGCACTGTAGAGAAGAAAAAAGTGTCAAGTTATCTCATGCTGAGCTTTTACAATGGTTTTCTTGTATTTGATAGAAGCTAAAATAAAGCAGTGGATAACAAAGTGTGCTCACATAAAATGCCACTGGTATTCAACTGACTGGGATTGCTTCTTTTGGTTTTGATGAAATCCAGAAGCAGTTATACATGTGTGTTTACCAGACTTCAGATAAAAGAGTCTGTCAGACTCAGCATGAAGAGGATTCTTGGACTGTAACAATGAAGATGGCCATGCTTCCCATGACTTTGCTATGGCCAGGTTTTTACTCTCGGGCTCTTTGCATAGCAACTAACCATGGAGAAATTTGCCAGGAAACTTCAGTTCATTTTAGCGTCAGGTAAACAAGGTGCATCGTGATATCATTTTAAACAAATCTACAGCATTTAGAAGAAATCTGCGCTAGTTAATGCTTGTGTTACTATGTAACATGAATTAACTTTTACTTGACCCTTTCTATAATATTTACCCCCAGATCTGCCATTGGGAAGCTGGGAGTGGAGGCATTCGAGGCGGTGTACAGCTGCCTCAAGCAAGCCAGACAGCAGAATGCCAGTGAGGAGGAGATCAGGGGCTGCTTGGAGAAACTGGTTTCTAGAGCAAGTGATTGCTTCGAAGTGGATCAGCTGCTGTACTTCGAGGAACAGCTACAGGCTTCAGAGGCACACCTTCGGCTGTAACAGTGTCAGCAGCAGCTGGAAATGGCACCGAGAGGGAAGGGGTCTCCTTCAGGCCAGCAGGCAAAGTACAGGAGGGATTTGCAGGACGCTGCTGGAGGTAATGTAGTACATAAGCATGTGGGTGAGGTCCATTTGAGTGTCCTAGTGAGAAATGGGTAAATATGGCATGAATTTCAGGGGCAGGAAGAAGAACAAATGTTTGTGACAGTGGAGGGGAGGATTCACAGTTAGCCATGTCCCCTTTTTCTGACATTTAAAGCATAAGGAAGGGTATTCTGGGCCGTGGCTGGACACCAGTCCTGCACTCAGAGCATCGCTGGCAAAGCTGCCTCTGATGGAATGATGCAGGATTAGACTCCAGCTGCTGTTGATTTCTGTGCTAACTGGTCCTTGTGATATTTAAGTCCATCATTTTTGTAATTTGGCAGATTTACTCTTAAAAATGTATGTGTATGTATGGCCACTCAGCCCCTAATTGTCTTGTTATTATTGATTGTTCAAAAGGGCTGCATTTGATCTGAGCTTCAAAGAAACTACATGGAAATACATGCATATGTGCATATTTATATACATATATGCATGCTCACATACACAGAGATAGGTGTGTATATTCATGACAGAAGTATGTCTGGTATTTCACTGTACTTGTATAAAGAGTTTTGGATTAAATTCCTTCTTCAAAAATGGAACAATAAACTGATTTTTATCTTTGCTTGGCACATTGTTACCATTAATATTCTTTCTTAGTGTTTATGCTCCCTTCTTCCTATGTGTCCCACTCCTGCTGATTTCAACTGTATATCAGGCTCTGATTATATACCTGATGCTTTCCTTTTACCTCTTCCTTCCTTTTTCTCATTCTGAGCTCCTTCCTCCATCTGTGTAAAAGACTAAAAGTTAACAAAGTCATACAATTAATAAAGGAATCTAAAATGAAATGTAGACCAAATGAATTTTAGGCATTGAACTATTATCATAATCCTTATGCTTCCTGCTTTTTCACCACCACTCTTAAAGGACTTTGGGACTGTATTAAATAAACTAGAAGGAATTCATATTAAGAATATCAAAAAACCATTTCTATTTGACCTGAATTATTTACAGTGAAGTATACCAGTATTGATGATCAATTAAGCAGTGCTACTGATCCATCTTTATGACAGGTCTTAAGAACAAAGGAAAAGGCAAGTAGAGTCATCTAAATCTATTTTAGCAGCAGCATAAGCTGAGGAAGCAAAAGGCACACCCAGCTACAGATGATATGATGTTATACTTCCAGCTCAAAGTAATAAGAGATTTTGGTATGTTTCAGCTTTTTCTAGCTTCAGCTTTTATTTAGATGTTTTAGATTTTTTTTGTGATGTTACAAGCCAGAGACTAAAGTCCACTGTGATGTTCACTGAGGTAGGGAAACGTATTTGTCAGGTTTCAGTCTCTTTCCAGTTGTTTCTTCTTGACTTAGATTCCCCATCCTTCTCAATGTTGTGTATTTGTGCATGATTCCATATTTTCTGCACAGAACTTAAGACCATTTTAAAACAGGAGTGCTGAAGTCCAAGATACAGGAGGAGTGCTTGGATGTTGCAGGGACTATAAAGTCTAAAAGCAAACAATGAGTAACTGACACAGTGAGAATAATGTCAGAGGAAGATAATCTTCACTCCTTCATTTACCTCTGCTGCAATTCAAGGTGATTTACCACAAAAACTTCAAAAAGAGCCTCTGTAAGCAGTCAATTCCTTTTTTATTAGTGACAAAGATTTCTTGAAGCTTTTTTCCATGCAGCTTGCAAGGAAAAATACCTGGGTAAGAATGGGTCAGGCTCTTTAAGGCAGTCAAAGACTCAGGAGATCATTAAAGGGAAACCTTTAAAACCTGAAAAACATGGTTTAGTCACTCAGATTGACTTCAGGGAAATGGTTGTTCTCTGATGAGCAGTATTTTCTTTCATTTGTTGCACAGGAAAAAGAACTCACAATGCCTTTTACACTTACTTAGTTACTTTCTTCTCTCTGCAGGGAATGACCTTCAAGGCACATGAGGGATCTGGAGGTTACTGGTTTACTGCTTATATGCTTTAAACCATATTTTGTTTTGTTTTGTGGGTTTTTTACATGAATCATACCACAATTAGCCAATGTAGTACACATATTAAACACAGCAGAAAATTTTTGCCTTTGAGCTGAAGTAAAATTACATCCCATGGATTTGACAAATTTTTACATTACTGTTTAACTTGCAAAATCCCATTGCTGGTGGTCATTAGTAGAAATCTAAAAGGTAGGAGGAGGATTGTTGATATCATGGATCTTCAGTAATAAAAAAGCAATAGAACTGCTGGAAGTAAATGTGAGGAAATAAATGTAAAGGCATTAAGCTGCTGTGTATAAATCTTCATAAAGAGTCCCATTTAACCTACGAATTTGTACCAAAAGCTTTGCAACCATGAGGCAACCTTGCTGCCTTTTTATTGATTCTCTTAAAAATGCTACAAGATGGATTGCTTGATGAAGAGATATTGAAAACAAAGGAAGTAGGGTGAATATTTTTTAATGCTTTGAGGTTTAAACCTGGTATAAAGGTGCTTGAACTATAAAGGGAGAAATAACATCTGAGTTTTCTGATAAGAAGTATAACTCTCAGTTTCTTGTTGACAGCTGGACCAGGAGGCAGACCAATTCTATTCGTCACAGCAAACAAAAAGGATATCCTTTCTTAGAGGTGATTGTTCTGTCAGATAATTTCTAGAAAGCATCATAATCCCCTCTCTACAAGATGAAATAGAGGTTTCCAGTGCTTGAAAATCCTGCCTGCAGGGAAGGACCTTCCTTCCTCATAGACCTGGCTTTGTGACTGTTGCCCTGTGATGACCAGCCCCGAGGTGTTCTCACAGCCAAACCTGCACCTGGCACAGCAGGAGCTCACCCCTAGCCACTGCTGGATCTCCAGCTCCACACAAAACCAGAACAGTGGAGCATCAAGCAGATACATAGGTGAAGAAAAGGGTAGGAGGCAACAAAGTGGCCATATGGATAATGCAAAGGCTGACCTTTCATCTTTGGTGTAAGTCAGCTCAGACTGGCCTCTGGGTGCAACCACAGCTATCTGAGGGAATTTAGTTGGCAAGAGAAGAAAGGCTCAAACAAGAGATTTGTTTGGAAACAGGATCAATATGCACAGAGATACATTCATCTTTCAAATTTTGTTTGTAATATGTGTGCACAACACAGCCTAATCTGAAAACTTCTTGGCCTATCTCCACTGAATAGTCTTGTTTTTCAGGAGGGAGAAGTCCAGCAGAAAGTTTCTGCATGTGATTTTTGGTAGTAAGTAGAAGTCTAATGAAAATACAGTCTCCAGATGCTGATTTGGCTGGTGATATTCCTGTTCAGGAATGTGACTGCCTTGTTAATAAATATCCAGATGTGCTGGATATATGCAGATAAGAGAGCTGGTTAACAGCAGAGGCAGATGTATTTATGTACAGACTGGTCATGCATAGAGGGTGGGGAAGGAATGGAATAGGGTGAAGAGTGTTGTAGGTTCCTTCCTCTTATGCCTTCTCCTCATACACTTACTACACCCAGTCCTACTTATTTTTGTCGTTTTTTTGTGGTTGGGAGAATAAAGGAACAGTGAATGGCCTTTTCTGAAGACCACTGAATTATCTAAAATGAGACTAAGAATGAAAACCTAACAGGAAACCTTGTATCAATAAGAGAAGATCATGAAAATGCTTCTGGTTCCATAGAACTATGGGCCCAGTCTTCTTTTATCTGGGTTGGTGTATGGCCATCATGGCTGGAAAGTTAGTTAGTATTTACAGATTGTTTGCCTTATTAGCTCTGCAGACAAGTTTCAGTCCTCAGTTGTTCATGAATGGTTAACTACAGCCTCCTGACTTTCAGTATTCTCACACTGTGCAGTTGGTCACTTCCCCATCAGGACAGACAGCAGAAAACAGGGAAAACTTCCAGCAGAAAGAGTAGTTGAGGAAAACAGACATTTAGTCAGCTGTTTAAAAGTACACCTCTTGGGTAAATGTTTTCCGTTCCACTTGATGACACCTGGCCAGGGATTTCCAATGTTTTGCAATGTGTCACAAATACAAACACTGTGATTATCATCCCATAGATGAAATGGTGTTGGCTTTGTTGTCATTTTTATTATTACCTGCATAGCTGTAATCAAAGTACAAAGGCACTGGTGTGCAAACAACAACAAGAAAAAAACCAAACCGCTGAAGAAAAATGGCAAATGAAGGAGAGGATTACTGCTTTGTACTAGTTAACTGTCCCACATATTGATATATTTTAACATTTAGAAACTGCAGTCTGTCTCAGGGAGCCTGAGAATGTATCTATGTACATGTATCTACGCAGAGAAATGAATTGTGCCTCTCTCATGAACTGTCAGGCATCATCAGGCATCTCCCTCTACATCTCTGCATATACACACAAACATTTTTATATACATATGGGAATGTATATATCCTAATGCACAGCATGTCACAAAATCTTCAAGAATATGTTTTCTCTCTTAATAAACAAAATATCTGCCAACTGCTCCAAAAAGTTCTTATGAGCAGGTAAACACACACAGCTGAATGCTCCTTGAGTAGAAAAAAACCTGAATGTTTTGATCAGGTACTGCGCCAGGCAGTACAAAAGAGCTCCAAGGCAATCCCAACCTCCCAGGCCTGCTAGCTGAATTGTCCAGCAGGAATATGAGTGGAAGCTGGTTCAGGGAAGCAACCTGAGCTTGTGTAGCAAAGTGCAACAGGAAGCCAAGCAAGGTGAGCATTCCTGATCCTCACCTGATGCAGTGCCAGGCAGTCAGCTGTGGCTTGTGGGTACTGGGGTGAGGCAAGGCATAAAGGAGGATGCAGTGTTGTGAAATGGATTTTAATACAGAAAATCAGTATTTAATGACATATGACTCTGTGATGGTGCATGGAGGGGTGTGTGTGATGGACTGTTGATGAGGTGATTGTGTGCCAGAGCTTTATGCCCTAGAGGTGACTGAGTGCTGTGAGGAAGCTGGGAACCTGTGAACTGCTCTCCTCTCCCCATTGCCATCTGCTGATCCATCAGGGACTGTCTTATTGTAGCATGGCATGCAGATATTCCCTTGAGCTGTGTTATTTCCCCTCAGCATCTCTAATATGAGTTCTATTTCAGGTTTTTCATGTGGAAGTCTCTTTCTGGCAGAGGCTGCTCTATTGATCTGCATCTATAAAGGGTCAGCTGTGTGACAGTAGTCTTAAATAATGCATTGCATTGGAGTTTTCTCCCTCTACTCTCAGTGAGTTCTGGGGAAATGCTCCATAGAACTGCTATGGAATCTTCCTAGCTTGAACTGTCTCAGTTGTCTTGTCCTTTTTCCTCCCCAAATCCTCAAGGCTAGAAAGCAAAGCAAACTCAAGGTGCTCAGTGTGTAAAACAAGTGCTGTTATTTAATGTCCAGAGGCAAACCTTTAAATCAGGAGAGGCTGCTTCTCTTGTTTTGTAAGACAGTTTTTGAGTGTGAGCATTATTTTATTGATATCTTTAGGCATCTGACAGTCAGTGGCATACTTTTGCCATCCTGTCTCTGCCAGTGAGTTGTGGTTTTTTTCCCCACCTCAAAACAAAGCCTGCTTGTTTTGAATGCTCTTTTGGCAGAAGCTTGGCTCCTCAAGCTGACAGTGAATGTTCCTCACTCCCTAGAGGCCTAATTTTGCCAGCTACTCATCATGCATGTCCTTCTACAAACTGTCTTGGCAACTGGGGACTGTGTTTCTGGGAGGAGTGGTGTTCCAACAAGTGTAAGCAAGGGTGTTGAAATGATCTTTCTATTGCCTGAGGATGACAGGAATCACTTCCAGGTAACACAGTGGGACTGGAGGCAGCCAGGGCAGCCCCAGGCCTGAGCATCTCCCTGGTGCTGCTGGAGGAGCCCACAGGGTTTGCTGCATCCCAGGTGGGCCACGAGATTCGAGGACCTTCTGCATCCATGTTCACCTTGTTGTGCTTGCTGTTGTGAACTAATACTGGAGAGAGGAGATTCATGGAGAGCAAACCCTTGTAAAGACAATGAGCCTCCAGACTACCTAATGACTACTTAATGAGTGCCTAAGCACTGCACCATTATTGAATTTTAATTGACTTCTTTCTGGCTTTGTGCTAGAAAATGAAAAAGGAGAAAACACTATATGTAATGAGGGTACATGACTAAAAAGTAATACCTAAGAGACACCCAGGCCTTTGTGGAAAAGACCACAGGCATAATGTGAGAAAACAGCACTGCTGTGTGCCTGCCTCCTCTTTGGATTTTTACAGCTGTTAAAAATTGAAGTTGTTTTCAGCATGATCTAGCAGAAAAATAGATTATTTGGTGCCAGCGATGTAATTAAACCTACTGATTTTATTAAAGCAATAAAAATTGGTTAATTACCACTCTATGGAAAATCCAGTCCACATCACCAGGTCAGTGCAGATGGGCTTTTCAGAGGTTGCTCTTTAGCATTGTGCCCTCTCTGATGTTTGCTCACATTATTTTTGACTGCATTGAGTGAATGTGCATTACTTTGAGCAGTAGGCAGCAGAAAGGCCCAATTGAGAGTTGTGCTGGTTTGAAAGCAAAACCAGTGAGATTCCCAGTCAGAGATACAATTTAATAGAAGAAGAGAGGGAAAAAAAGGTAAAATAAATGGAATAATACAACCTAACGCCCTGTTGGTTAGGGTGTTTGAAGCAGTCCAGAAGTCCTCCTGGAGTGGCAGATGTAGTTCTGCTGGAGCAGAGATGATCCTGAGAGAGAAGAGTCCAGTCTTCCTCCAGGAATCTGATGGAACCAGCTATCTTGTGCTCCTACATCTCAGTTTTTATCTAGGTAGGAATGGTTGGCTCCTCCCACTGGGTGGAGCATCTCACAATGGAATATGTCATGTCCTTGGTGAGCCTTGATGGCCCATCAGCAGAAAATATCCCCCGGAGGGAGGACAGGTGGTAAAAGAGATAAGAAACAATGCCTCACCTGGTTTTAACAGTTGGCCTATTATCAGAAGGCATCCACCCCCCTCCCCCTAGAGTTACAAGAGATAAAGAAAAAACATCTCCCCAACTGCTTTTAACAAATGAAATAGAATACACATTTTTGGTTCCCATAACCCAAGACAAGAGTAGACCAAATGAGCCCTAAATCCATCAAGCATTTAAACCTGTGCTTAGTATGAATGCCAGCCTCACTGCTGCATGATTTCCAGGGAAACAGGGAGCACTGGGTTGTTGTACAGAGCAAAACACAGCACAGGGACTCTTTGCTTATAAAAGCAGTAGGTCTTCAGAGCTGGAAGCCCACCTTTGAAGCTACATGCATTCAGAAGTCTGAGAAGACCTCCAACCACCGAGACAGTGCCTCAGCCTGGTGGTCCAATCAGCTGAAATAAATTAATATAGGTTTATACAATCAAAAGATAAATTTAATTAAATGATACATAGATTAAATAGGTTCCTATGAAAAGAGCTAAATGGCAGAAAATGTTGTTTTGAGGAAAACTTGTGTAATTTCAGTTTTTTCAGTTCTGAAGGGTGTGCATTTGTGGGGTATTTTAACTTGAACCAACAGAAAGCCCTGGCCAGATGTTAATGTCTCTAATTTTACTCTTTTGTTTCTTTCTTTTTTTTTTTTTTAAATTCTGTCACTAGGCACAAATCTGACAGGTCTCTCTTGTGAAGCTTCTATTTTGACTTCTGCTTTGCTGGAGTTTATGGTAATTCTTAGTAAAACATTTTGTACTCCAATGTTTTCATAATGAAAACCCCTTTTTCTCTCTCTCTCTCTCTCTCTTTCTTTCTTTCTCTCTCTCTCTCTCTTTCTCTCTTTTTCTCTCTCTCTCTTTCTTTCTCTCTCTCTTTCTCTCTTTCTCTCTTTCTCTCTTTTTCTCTCTCTCTCTTTCTTTCTTTCTCTTTTTCTCTCTCTCTTTCTCTCCCTTTCTTTCTTTTTCTTTCTCTCTCTCTCTTTCTCTCACTTTTTCTGCATTTGACTCTAGGAAGCTTTCTTCTAAGTGCATACTGTGTGTCTACATCCCTGTAACATCTTAGAAAATTTTTCTTTCAGATTCCTGACAGGTATAAAACTTACAGGGAAAATTATTTGGACACTTTGGATCAATTGTTACACTTTCTACATATTTAGCAGCAGCCTCCTCTTAAAAGACACCAGAACTATATTTCTGTCACATCCGTTCTTTTTGCTTTCCTTCCCTTTTGTAAGGGCTCAACTTCTCCCTTATACTTTGCGGTGTTCCCTACATTTTAAATTAGTTTTGGGCTTTTGAAATAATTACAAACAAGATTCCACCTAGGAATGAAAGGTGAGCATCAAACAATACTTCATGGTAAGACAAAACCACCCTTCTGGCTAAAGAGACTCTGCAAAGTGAAACATCAGAGAGATAAGTCATGAAAAACAAGTTTTTTCAGCTGCCAAAAGAAAGGACAGGTTTTCAGAATTCTTGCTATGAAATTAAATATCTGGAAGGCAATAAGAAAAATGGGAAACGTCATTTAGGCATTATTCTTACAAAAAATCTAGAGTATTTTAGTATTATCAGGACTTTAATCTAATTCTTTGTCATTGAGCCACTTTTTAATTATTGCATTAATATTCGGAAGAGACATGAGAAAGGTCATCCCATTATTGTCATCTGAGAAACTATACTATTTTTTCATCTTTCTAATTAAGTTTGGCAGCAAAAAATGCAAGAGACTAAAAGCCTGGAAGATAACTTTGAAGAAAAACACTTTTCTTCGAGATTTATGTATTTTTCTAGGAAAGTAAAAAGAATTTGAAAATGTCTAAAGTGTGAGCTGCATCATCTGATCTTGTAAAAATGAGCTTCAATCAAACAGGCTTTGATTTCTCAGAGAAGGAAGCACACTTACAATATACTCATCTGCAATCAAAAAGCCTAGATAGATTTGACTTTTTCAGCAAAAGATTCGGGGATTTGCAGAACCTGAGGATGTGTTGATTTAATGACAATTCCCATGAATTATAATGAGTGGCATTCTCACACCTGTGAACATTTCCATTTCCCCACAGTACAGCACCTACTCATTTAAAATTGCAGGAGAGCAGGAAGATATTATTCCTTGGGCAGTCACTGGAAGAGCCACAAAGCTTCTTGTGTGGACCACATCTCAGGTTCAAGATGATAGAACCTGGTCATGGTGAGTAACAACAGGATCTTAGGCCAGAAGCAGAGTCCCAGTCCCAACTCCACCAGTAAGAACTTCAAGTGCTATGGTTGGACCTCACACAGGCAATGCTACACTGGCACTGCCCCTAAGGCAGAACATGATCCTTTTTCTGCCAGTATGTCTTATTGTAGAGTCAGTGAAAGGAGATGATCAAGAGAAATGTGCGCCTAAGGGTGCAGGTGGTGTGATTTTGTTGGATCACAGAGCAAGGACAGTCAAGCACAGAGTGTTAGATGGTGAGGATGGGGTGGACCACTGCCTAACAGCCTCGAGCTGGTCTGTGCAGCCCAGCACCCTGGCCCAGGGCCATTGCAGGAGTTTTCAGGCTTTTTTCAAAGGGTAAAACCTCAAAGCTGGTGCTACTGTGTAAAAGGAGCCTGCATTCCCCCTGCTAACATCTGTCCATAATTCCAACAAGGCACCAGAGACTCATACAAACAAAGCCAGAGGTAGTACTAAGATATGTTGTTGCTTAGTGCTAATGGTTCCTGCCTTATTGTAGCCATTTATCCCTTTTCTTTTTCCCTTTGTCATATCCTTCTCTCAGGATATGTTACTGTCACCATGACAAGTTATTGTCACCAAAGATGGGAAGTAATTTGCTGGGGCTGCTACCTAAGCATGAGTTGCTAATTATAGACTGGAAGCAGGCAGAAGGGGCCAGGTATGTTGTGACTCTGTCTTGATTAATGAACAAGCAGCTAGGCTGAGGGTCTCCAGTGATGTTCTGGATGTCAGCAGAGTTGCTTCTCTCCTGGTTCATTGCCCAGGAACCAGAACAGCAGTCCTGCTGGGTAGATGTGTGTGCTCCCAGTGGAAACTGGCCTTGCACTGATTAGCCTGCAGGTACAGAGGCCCTGCACCTTGTGCACCCAATGTGGCCTTTAAACACCCATTTAAACCAGCTGTCCTCAACATTCATTGTAAAAAACTTACTTGGTGGTGAAAGAACTTTTACTCTTGGATTTGTGACTTTGTACTGGCTGTCCAGATAGAGCAGTGACTTCTCAGTCACTGCTGCTGGCCATGCCACAGCTTTGTCTGTGTGGGCTGGGTGGGAAGGAATGCTTTATTCTGCTTGGACCGTACAGCCACCTCTGGGCTCAGTAGATTGTTGTTTTTCCAAGAAATTTGTGGATGAAGATATACTAGAAAACTGTTTCTTGGAATGGAATGCATGGAGAGAGAGGCAGAAGCTCCAGATGTGCAGAGGATAAAGAGGAGAAGAGGCAAAATGCCTCGAAGAGAATTGTAGACCTCAAACCCAGCCGGGTAAATGAGGATTCCTCCCTTCAGCAGGTAGGGACCCCTGAAAAAGAGACACATTTCTGAAAAGAGTGCTGCTATCCCTGTGGGTGTATACCAGTGTTTGAAGTTCTCTTTCAAATAAAACAGCAATCAAGTCTTTTGGGTATCAATAATACCATAAACCTGTCAGTCTCTCTAAATTCAGAAGGCTGACATGGCTGACTTCGTGTTTCTGATAGCTGATGGCACTAGGGCCATCTGATTTCATCTGATTTCAGCCAGAGCAGGACACAGGAAAACACTGGAGAGAAAGTGATTTTCCTCATCCTACTCAGCAAATCAAATGTGAATAAGAGATTTCACACTGTCAGCCCTTCTTTAATATCTGAGTATTCCTAAATGTGTCTGAGTTTACCCTGGGTGTGATGAGTTTAATATCAGCTATCAAACATAATGGAGCAGACTGCCAGAATTCCCTTCCCAGGATAATAAGATACACTGTAGTAGGGACTATTTTTTTCATGTTAATAAGCCAAGTGCCTTTCATTGTATTGGCACCATGAGAAATTTGAACTGGATTCAGAATAAAGTCCCTGATCTGGCAGCAGGCTGATTGTAAGGCTATTTGAATGACTCCTTTGTTTCTAGGTTTGCCAGTGTAAGGGTAAAGCTTCAGAGTGAATTTTTCAGCAAATGGTTCATTTCATTTTGTCGATGAAGTATCAGCTCCTTCATTAAGGGAAATTAGGAAAAAGGCACCATGGTTTGCTTTACCCAGAGGCTGGATCACCAACAGTGTACCTGTTTGGCAGCAGAGCTATCTCCAAAAGTAGAGCTGAAAAAACAATTTATGACTGGTGGTACAATGTCCGTAATGAACAAGAAGTGATGTGGCAAGAGGGCAAACCAGCAGGATACATCAGCACAGGTAAGCCCACGTGCATCACTCATCTCCCAGAGAAGAGCTGAACTGCTATTGCATGACAGCAATTAGTGCACAAGTTTGAAGAGAAGGGGGAGTCAGGAAAGGGATGTTGGCAATTGAGAAAGTCAAAGGTGCTGGCTGGACAATCAGACAAATGTGTCTGTTCTCATCAGCAGGGCAAGAGAAGGCAAGAACATGAGGTGGTAATGAAGGAATTTGAGATAAAGCACATCACCAAGCCCATAGGTGAGAAGGTCTCCAGACATGTTCAGGTTGATGTGTTTAACCACAGGGACCAGAGAAGATGTTGATTCTAAGCCTCTGCTGGTCTGAAAATCAAAACTTGGCAAACAGGCTCTAGGCCTCCGCTGGTATGAGTATGAATAGTGGCAGCTACAAAGTTCCAGTCACTTGACTCAGTGCAGAACTTGGGAGGGAAATAAAAGGATCTGTACAGGGTAACCTGTATATCACAGTAGCTGTCTGTGGTATCCTTTCTGGCTTCCTAGGCAGCTCTGCAGGTATGTTTTGTATGCAGCAACACAAGCAAGAAGCAGTTATTTTCATCAGCAGCGTCTTTTCTTTCTTTGAAAGTGCTTGGGTGAATGTTAGTTGATTGAAGAGGTGTACTCCTAAGGAATATCCCACTGAGAGTGTCAACCAAGAGACTGCCCATCTTTTCCAGGCAAAAAGATACAGACTGACTATATTTCTGAATTCTGCTACAGTGTCCTTTAGGTAATCAGGGAAAAATACATTCAGAGGTGTTGCCAAATTTGATTGCAAAAGTAGAAATCAAAGTCTTCTCTAGTTTCAGTGTATTTACTTCTGAAAAAATTGATTGCATTTCAATGACAGTGCACCAAAATATGAAGCACTGAAGTTATTCAGTTAGAAACAACTTGCTGCTGCTCCTGTCTGTTTAGTCTTCCCCCCACTCTGATCATGTCATCAGTTCAGAAGGACTTCCACTGAAAGGAGGTACTTGCTGGGCTTTCCAGATTGCTGTTTAATTGGCTCCATTCCCCGGAGACTAAGACTCAGAGGAAGTTTTCAAAGCTGAAATGACAGTGGTGCAAGAAAGTGTTTCCTCCTTCTCCTTCACTTCAGCATCCCTGCATGCAGGTCCCCTCCCTCGAGAGGCCCACATGCTGAGGAGCATTCAAGCCTCAACCCACGTCAGGAAGGGAGGGCATGCAGAGGTGACACACGTGACAACCTGATTCCACAGAGATGCAGATACTCTGGAGAAGAGTGATTCCCAGCTGGGGCAGGAAGATGTGTGTGAGCTTGAGCAGAACTGAGAAGAGAGGCAGGTGGGTCACAGCTGGGTGAATGCAGAAAGACTTCTCAGTAGCTGCCCCCTGACAAGCTGTCAGACTGAGTTCCCTTGCTAACTGCAATATCTCTAGTATCTCTGCAGCGGGCACAACTCGGACTTTGAAAAGCATTTCAGAGCCACAAACCTGATTCAGATACACTGAATTCCTATTACTTTCTTATTACTTCATTTAATTATCTGCTTAATTTAATTTATATTGACTATTTAGATTAAGCCTATTCAGACTAAGACTGTTTCTTCTGATGTCTTCCAATAATTCAGACCAGCTACTATCTACAATTGCCCCAGGCTCCTTACAGAAGCAATGGATGGAGCATTCATGGTGGAGGCCAGAACAGTTACTTACAATAGTTTGACAGAGTACACTCACTGCTCACAGACAAGATGAAAACTCCAAGTCCATCCACAATTCATGGCTATTCTTTGAGACAAGGTCTTGACCAGATTCTGGCAGCTGAAGTTGTTGCTAACTCCCAGCATCTCCTAAAGCCAGAGATAAAGACTGCCAGATCAAAGAGGGATATGTGGGAAGTGAACAGTGCCTGGCAATTATACCTTAAGCATTACAAACACTTGTTGTCTGTACCCTGTATGTACATCAGGCTACTGGATGCAGCCCAGACCAGGCTCCTTGCCTGTTATGTGCCCTTTCTTAAAACATGGGCATTTCAGCCCCTTCCCAGCTCCAACGTTCTTGTCCAGGGAAAGGCAACAGGCACTCTTTCCTGGCAGCCCAAGCAAAGAGGCTCTTTGTAGAGTAAATACTACAAACATCCCTCCCCACACTGATATCTGGATTTGAGGCTTCACATTTATAACTTCCTCTGAGAAAAGCAAAGTAACTCAAGAAAGCAAGTGCCTGGCCCACCAAATTATCTGTTGTCCTCCCTTGTTTCAGACTGCAGAATTGGGAAGTCCTATTTCCTGCTGCTTGTTCTTTTGCTTCATTTTCATGGGAAGTATAAGCCAGGGTTGGAAAGAAATGTAGTTACAGATAGGGTAGGGTAGGGTAGGGTAGGGTAGGGTAGGGTAGGGTAGGGTAGGGTAGGGTAGGACAGGACAGGACAGGACAGGACAGGGCAGGATGTCTGAGAGCACTGCAGCACTGGCACTGCTTGACTGCCATACTGGTCACAGACCCTGGGAAGAGTCTGTTGAGGTATTGACATGAATACACTGTAGATGCAGCAGCTTTTTGCCACAGGTATTCACTGCTGATACTTGCCCATGTCCACAGAGGTGTGGTACTCACACATTGTCTAGATTACTCAGAATTAGCAAAATTCTACCTATTTTAGGACACTTAGTGCTCTCTCAGTAGTCTTTCTTGGGATGGCAGTACATGCCCTGGTTCTCATGCTCTTATTAGAGTAGATCAATGCATTGCTGAGCACACCCAGCAAGCAGGTCTGCTTTCCATAGCTGTGCTGATGGGCTCTCTTGTTGCTGAGTGACAGGCAACTGGGAAGGGCAGCTGGAAAAACAGCTCCATAAAGCCTGGTAATTCATCTAACCAAATTTTAACAAGCCTACAGCACCTTCTGCTTGGATTTGGCCAGCTGGGCAGAGGACATGCTGTGTGTGTGGTCTCCAGGAAAGAGCAGCACATTTGCAGCTTCTCACACTGCTCCATAAAAAACTAAGCAATCTTTAGGGGTGACAGCTTACAAAAGATTTACTGCCCGATTCCCAGTCTCGGTATTCACACTCCTACTTCAGCTGCTGCTCAGTCCTGGAAACCTCACTTTCCAAGTGTAATGCATCTGCCAGAATTCAGCTGGCAGCAACAGAGGCTGCACTCAAACTTAACAGAATGAGCCAGAAACAAGGAAAAGATTTACTACTTGGTGAGTTTATTCTCCACTTGCAAAGAAAGAAACAGGTATCTTAACATTTTGTTAAAGGGGACAACAAATCTATAGCAAGAGAGGTAAGCAGTAACCATTGCAACTATTTTCTAAGGTAGAGCTAGAGTTTAAACAATTTTCCTATATTTTCTTTTGGTGAGGCAGCTTCTAGGACAGCGGTTGGCTTTCCTCTGCTTTCTTGCACTAATCTAGATGAGGAAACTAAGATTCATTCTGTTGAATTACAAGACTTGTACTGACCTATGCAACTTGACTCTGTCAGCTGCCTCTGGCTTTTCCAGTACCCCTTTGTTTGGCCAGTCCACCCTGGGCAAAGTATGTCCCAAGGCTGTTTGCTGGTCGTTCTCAAGCATCCCTCTGTGCTTGAGCAGATGTCAACAGGCACTTTCTCAATGTTTTCTCCCCAGGGAGTTCTGGAGAAGGGAGGCTTTGGAGGGAATGGTGATGCCAGACTGGAGCTGGTGTGGAAAGCTGAAGGGATCTCACCAAACCATGCTGGTGTGAAGTGTCTGATCTGTGTGTGGCAGCTGTGTGGCAGCCATTTGTGGACACACAAACCTCCCTCACTAATCCAGAGGGAGATTTGCATTTCCACTGAAGATAAAAGCAGTCACATAATAAAAGACAAAGTGCTTGGGCAGGATGGCACCATACTCTTAGGTGGGTGCATTATCTCTGTTGGATTTGTTTGATCTGTTTGCCACATCTCTTTTCCAGGAACTGTTTAGCAAATTCCCTGTGTCTGTCAACCCCTTTCCCTCCACAGCAGCAGTCAGATGAATGAGCTGCTGCTAGCATTGTTGCACTCCATCTATTCCTGAATGCTGGAGTCCAGGGCACATGGAAAACTCATCATGCTGCCCTGGGGGTTCTGAGACCCCGGCTGGGACCCCAGGAAAGCACTGCTTTTGATTTTAGTCCATGGGGAAAACTTCAAACACTTAGAGATGAGTTGAAAGCAACGAAGGTGGAGCATTTTGAGCAGGGTCTCTTTCTTCTTCTTCTCCTTATTCTCTTTCTTCTTCTTCTTCTTCTTCTTCTTCTTCTTCTTCTTCTTCTTCTTCTTCTTCTTCTTCTTCTTCTTCTCCTGCTCTGTCCTGCTCCATTTTCTGCTGTGACAGTGGCACAGAGACATTGGTAGAATGGATTTGACACAGAGATTGCATGTTTAGAATAGGTAGTGATTATTGGCACAGAACAATAAACATAGCACGTTTTAGGAGTTAATTGGGTTAGAAACCTTTAAGAACCTTGGAGTCTTCTGTCCAGGGAGGTGTTTTCACTCTGTTTCTGGCGCGTTAAACCAGTGTGCAGAACTTGAGATAAGAAATAGAATAAACAGCTCTGAAGACTGAAGCTGCGAGTCTCATTTATCTTCTTAACCCTGGTACTGGGGTTTTGGAGGAAAAAGATCACCCTCACAAGCAGGGACTCCTGAAAGGGAGTTTCCCACATCTGAAAACAGAGGATAAATTGTGAGGCTACAAAAATCATCAGACAAACAAAAGCAATTTGTTTGTTTCGAGAGAGAAATGGCTTGTCCCTTTAGCTGTGTCACTGTAAGATCAGCTTTCAGCAGTAGAACAGCCTTTGATGTTCAGCTTGCCTAGGGGAAATGATATTGTTCCTGCTCTCCTCTCTCTGCCTCACTGCAAGCCTTGTGCTGCTTTAGCCAAGGTACTTAGCTGGATCCCCTCTTGCTGTACTGAGGCTGTTAACTGCATCTCTCTTTCTTGGGCTGCTTCCCCAAGGTGCTCCCAGAGATTAAGTGCATCTCTTTCAGGGATTTGGAGACCTTTGCAAGAGTAACATTTGTTCTTTCTGAGCCATGAGGAACTCACTCACTGAGGGTACAAATCCAGAGTACTCCTCCAGCAGCACTGCTGGTTAAACAATGCCTGTTAGGGAGAGAGAGGGAGAGAGAGAAAGGAAGGAAGGAAGGAAGGAAGGAAGGAAGGAAGGAAGGAAGGAAGGAAGGAAGGAAGGAAGGAAGGAAGGAAGGAAGAAAGAAAGAAAGAAAGAAAGAAAGAAAGAAAGAAAGAAAGAAAGAAAGAAAGAAAGGAAAATAGATAAGGAAAAAAATGAATAGATGCCATCCTGAACCATATCAGTTCTGTTATGCTGTTAAGGAGGAGAGATGACTGAAAAACTGCAGTGATAAGACTGTCCTAGTTAGTAACTTGTAGATTTTCTGTCTGCTTTCCAAAGAATGTATCCTTTATTCTCAGGAATACAATAAACTTTCTTCTTGTGCACTGTCAGCTATGCCAATGTCAATCACTGCAAATCCACTGCCTCACTGGAGCTTTACTTCTTTATGGCAATGGAAGGACTGACTCCACCACATACTCACTCAACAGACAAATCCACACAGAGACTTGACGAGGTTTGAATTTGAGCCTCAAAACAAAACCAGAGGTTCACAACCAGTGAAAACAATTTTTCCCAAATAGCCTAAAGGAAACTGTTCCTGCATCTCACAGGCTCCCTGGGGGTCTGAAGTGTGTGCAGCACTGTAGGCCCTGAGACACAGAAGCACAGAGGTGCGACAAGCTGAGGGGACACAGGTGCTCACAGCTTTAGATCTTGAAGCTGGGTTTAGCCTGAGATCAAAACAACAGCGTTAGTGATGCCAGCAGTTGAAAGCTTAGTCTTTCTCTTGTCATCCCATCCCTCCATGAGGCCAGTGGCACATACATCCAAGCAGTGGGATAGCTGAGCTCTCCCAGGTTACACAAATCAAACCTTCTTCCATGTGCTGAGCTTCACTCATGGCAGACCCTAATCTGTGTGTACTCAGTACGCAGCAGCATTACAGACCACAGTGAGGCTTGTGGCAGGGAGCAAGTGGGTGTCTGAAAGGGCCACCAGGCCATCTCTGTGGCCAGGGATCTATACAGGAGAGCATAAAAGAAGAAAGAAGAAAATAATAACAAAAATAGAGCAGGAAAAAATGAAGCTCAAATTGCACAGGAAATAGCAGCAAAGAAAAAGTGTTGGGAATAGAGCTGTTGAAAATGTCATTGCAAAGGTCAGGGCAGGCTCAGGGAGACAGCGATGACAGGAATACTAAGCACGCCAGGAAATGTAAATATGTTCTTTTTCCAGTGCTCACAGAGGGATAATGAGAGCAATGCTGGGGACAGCCTTACACTTTCAGGGGGAATAAAAGAAATAATGAGGGGACTCTGGGTAAAACCAGAGTGAGTGATGAAGGACTTGCTCTTGTTGCAGATTGTTAAAGTTTCAGGGCGAGAATTCAGCTCCTGGGGATCTCATTGCTGAGATGCCCAGGAGCGGGGAGGAGTGGGGGCTGCACTAGATGGATGGACCTTGTTATGCTGCCACTGTGGTCTCGTGGCAAGGTCAGCAGGCAAATGATGCAGGTAGCGATGAATCAGGGTCCTTGAATTCAGCAGCCAGTGGGTCCAGCCAGAAGGAAAACACCTGAAGAAGTGTAATTTAATTAAAAATAGTCTGCAAGGGCTAACAAAAGAAAATCATGTTTAACAAATTCTGTGGGAAGTTATTGTTCCTGAAGTGGCTGACATTAAGAGCTGACTGGCAGATGCCGTGGGTGTAATTTACCTGGCCTTCAGTATAGAATAAATGAATACATTAAATTTGCATTTATATAGCTCCTTTTTGTCCACACAAAGCACATTGCAGACATCATGTGGGCCATAGAAAAGATGCATCCATGACAAATTGGGACAAAGAAATTATTGGGAAAGCAGTTCCTGGAGAGGCTGTGCATTGGGGTTATGGATGTCTCCTCTTAGAGGTGGATGATCCACACCCGGGTACCCATAGTCTGTCCATAGAGAGCCAGATAATAATTGGAACATATTGGAAGCCTGCAGACCACTTGGAAATTTATAGAAGTGAGTTTCTGCTGGCCAACTCACACAGCCCCTCCCTGTCTCCAAGGGGAATCCCCATGCAAAGGGTGTCCAGGCTGCCTTTTAACTTCTCTTAGCTTTTAGGATGTACACTGGTCTGAAGTAGCCTCACACCTCCCAGGTCCTGCAGCAGCAGCTGGAG
Source organism: Phylloscopus trochilus trochilus (assembly GCA_016584745.2). NCBI lineage: Eukaryota > Metazoa > Chordata > Aves > Passeriformes > Phylloscopidae > Phylloscopus > Phylloscopus trochilus. Next base: position 43,167,070 of record WQNJ02000546.1, read on the forward strand.
CTGCATTAGCCGGTGCATCCTGCTGCTGCTGAGAATGGCTCATAATGAAAAAGTCCCTCAACAAAATAAAACTTCCTTAAGTGTCCTCTGCTACAGCAACAAGGCAACATACTGTACTTTGTGGAAGCACCTAAAAGCCTCATTTAGAATTGACCATTGTATTTTCACAGATGATGAGCTTTTTAGTTTAGTGAAAAAGACAGAATTATTTCCAGATAGCTGAGATGTGGTTTATATTAACCTTATCAAAATATTAGTTTTTCTTTTTTATTTTTAGTAAAGATGGTTGTTGCACAGTTCTACAGTTTAAAGTTTTCCAGCAGTTGAACCCTGCTGGCAATCATTTCAAGGTTAAGAAAGGCAGGAAGAGGGCTTAGAAAAAGTCAAAATCATGACTAATGTGGAAGAGTTAAAGATGACTTCCATGTCAGTCAGGCTGCTCATGGTCTCTGCCCTCTCCTGCCTGATGTAGCCTTCATTGCCCTAGGTGATAAACTTCACAGTAATTGTGTCAGCAAGGATTTCAGCAGCATGTTGCCATCAAGGCTGCACTGGACTCTGCAGTTCCTGGTTGTTGGTTTATCTGGGGGTTATAACCCTTTGATTTTCTCTAGGCCTGATGCAATCCCATGCAAGCAGGAGGCTGTGTCTCTCCACAGCTGCATGGTACTGTGAATATCTCTCTGGAAGGACTATCTATCAGTAACTTTAATGGTGTGAACCAGGTGGTTGTAATTTCCTTGTAACCATTCTTTTTTTTCTGTTTTAAAGCAGTATAAAGTGCTTTGCCAGTATAAATAACAGTAACTTAAAAATCTGCCTCAAAGTTGTCTCTTCTTCAAACAATCCCTGACTTATTCCAAAAGCATTTACTATGTGAAACAATTGTGAGAAATTACATTGGCAGCCAAAGACAAGCTGTCTCCAGAGTCTGATGTTAACAGATTATTTTTATTAGAAAACACTGGGAAGTGTCAGTGAGTGACAACTTGGAGAACTGGTTTATGGCAGTCCTTTCAACAACTATCTCTCTGCACTTACTCCACATCAATCTTAAATGAGTGCCTCCTTCAAGGCTTATCTCATCTACTCCAATTTTAGAAACAACTTAATAAAGTGCATTTATCCCCTGTTATCCACATGGAAGCTTGGTTAGTTCTGCATTTATGTAACTTTTATGTGCATCTCAACCTTGATCTGCTTTTCCTAAAAATATGCTTATCAGCTTTTTGATGAAGGGCATTTCCTCCTCATTTTCATTCCTCGATGCTAACATCTCTGAGCTGTGCTCATGTTGTTGTACTTAACTGTTCCATTTTCACAGTTCAGCTTTTAATGAGGGTTGGTAATGGTTGCAGCAGGGTATTTGTGATCCCACTGCCTTCATGTTTTAGCATGTAAGGCATGAGGCACAGTCCCAGTGTTGTTTTGCAGGAAGGCAATGTGCCTTTCACCCAGGCTCCCAGAACCACTCGAGGTATGTGCTCAGTGAATTTAGGACAAGCTCCTCAGAATGAGAGAGAGTGTGCCTAAAATCCCAGGTATTTTCATTAACATCAGTATTGTTTAATTGTACCCAGTGTACATTTTAATGAGTCTTGGCTCTTTACATGTGCCAGGCCTAGGCCAGGCTCTGCTTCCATCTGACATTCCACTGAAGGAAGTCATACATTTATCATGTAAGAAAAATGTGTTTTGGCATGTTGCAAAGTCTAGTGTTTTCCTTCTGCTTTGGATTCAGAAATTTGCATTTGCAGCAGAAATACTGCTGCACTCTTTGTTTATAATGGGGAACAAGGATTTGTAATTCAGACTGACTCAGCTCTCAAGAGGTTTTTATACAATATTGGATATTTCTCAATAATTTTTTGTTATTGACTGGCCCTGGGGCACTGGTTGCAGTTTTAACTTCTTTGCTCAGTCTCTGTCTTTCAGTCTCTTGAGGATGGGGACAAGGGGAACCCACCTGCATGGAGGGGGAAAAATCCAAAGCTATCTGCCATCCTGTGAGGAGCGAGGCTCCACCTGTGTCTGTCTCAAAGGAGATACTGGACAAATCCCCAGCCCCCAGGGCACCCTGATTCTCACAGGGCTTCACAGAACTGTGCCATGTGATTCTAGCAGTAGTGCTGTGGCTTTCCACTTTAATTTGGCTGCTTTACTAGGTTGTTTTGTTTGGTTTTTTTTTTTTTTCTCCTTGGTTTTGCCTCTCAGTTTATCATGGTGACCAGTTCTCTTGACTCATATCCAGTATCTCACCCTCAGTATTTTATCCAAGACAGGCACCCCCAGCAGAGTCATGCACCCCTCACTGCCACCCAAGCTGTGCACTGGAGGGTTCATGTGCTTACACCCCAAAACAGATCTTGCCTCTCCCCCACCTCATCACCGTCTCCACTGCTGCCAGCCTTTCTCTCCCCTGGGATCCTGGGTGCACATTTGCTGCTCTCCTTCTTTTTTCTGATATCAGCAACTGTTCCAGATGTCACAGATGTGTATTGAGGAGCCCACTCAAGTCTAAGGCAGTTAAATAGTTTCAGGAATAAGCCACAATTGAGTTTTCAGGAGGTCAAAAATGGAGGCATTTTTCTCACATGTGTTCTCGCTTGGTTTGTTTTCTGCTCACTGTCAAAAGCTACTGCTGCACAGTAGGTCTGTGGACTTGATGGGATCGCTGGCATTCATGTTTTTAATGCATTAGAATAATGTCTGGAGTGACCTTCTGCTAGCCCATGTGTTGATCACTTTTAAAAATAATAAATTCCTTTTGACCCACCAAAGCAGAGCAGAGCATGGTCTGCCTGGTGGCATTACCAAGATGATTGAACAATCAGTTGTCCTTTCAGCACAGTGATGGGAATAGGGGATGAGCTGAAGAGGTAAATTAGTTCTTTTCATGTTGGAATAGGGAGCATGTCTTCCAAAGAAGACATTTGGAAATAAATGAGATGGCGTTTCAAACAAAGCTAAGATATACACACTCACCTATTCCCACACAAAACCCTGTAAAACTTTCTGGGCAGCATGGGGGCTGATCTTTGATTTGTTCTCACCACAAAGATGCAAATGGGGTGAGAAATAGCAGGAATTTGTTCTTATGACAAACACAAGAGTAATACTGAGCTGCTTTATACGTGTAATCTGACTTTATCCATTTTCCTGCTTGACAGCTCTCAGCACTACAAGCTCAGGCTCTTCCTCATGGGCTGCCTTTTGGAATGACTTTGGCTGGGCAAGTGTTGTCAGAGGATAACCATGATGATCTCCTGACTTCTCAAGAAAGATTTTAAACCCCCATCCGGGCAAGTCAAGTCATGCTGGCAGCATTAGAGTCTGTCTTTGGTCTTTCCAGGGAGTCAGTAGTGTGTGTCCACAGAAATTTGATTCCACCTTTTAGAGACTAGAAAAGTGTTTTTAATTAGCAATGGTGAAGTGGATTGGGCAGGTGGCTGGTTAACCTCAGCAACAGCAGAACCTGGAGAAAATTCCCTGCAGCACTCACAGGCTCATGGGGCACTCTGGTTGATGGGGGCCATCACACTCCACTGCAGGTACACAGAAATCTGCTGGACACCTGAGCCCAGGCTGCAGCATGGAACTGTGGGGCCACACTGTCCCAAGCAAGCTTGTCCAGAGCTTGGGAATAAAATGTCCCTCTCTCTTCTTACAGTGGCAGAGCCCAGTCCCAGCCTTTACATGCATTATTCTGTTTTGATGCATTGAATGCAGAGACCAAGGGAGGACTACTAAGGGGGTGCTGACCAGTGTTTTTCCTCTTAGAAGTCTAAAGCCAGAGACCAAAACCCAAAGCCAGGTGTTTGGGGCAAAATGGTTTTATTTCTTTTTGTATTCTAAATGCCTGAGCATTACAAATACAGCATTTGTCACTGGTAGTGCAAGTCCTCAGCAAACATGCTGCAACTCCCCACAGTTAATGGACTGAAATAATATCATGTCAGTCTTATGAGAGGTTTCAAAATGTTCAAGAGCCCACATTTATGTCTGAAAATATCCTGGTCTTATCACCAATTTCTTAAAAAGTGTAGGATCTGAGTTACTTCATTCCATTTCTAATCCTACTGATCTATCAGCATATTTTAGCAGGACTTTTTGCCCTTGTATTGTGGTAAAACAACTAAAAATTGCCCTGTTTTGGAAGCTAACAGTGGTGGGCTGAGAGAGGGCACCATGTGCTGCTTTTGGTGTTGAATTATGCTGAAAGCTTTCTCACTCACCAACCCCAAATCAACATCCTGATAGTGAGGCAACCAGAGATACGAGACTGGCAGTCAATCACTTTATACTATAAAAGTCCAGTCCACTCTCATATGGTTTGGTTCTTCCAACATATTCCTCCATGGAGTGTGTAGAGATTCCTCCCTTGGGTAGGGGATGCCCCCCCAAGGATAACCCTCAAGTCTGGGTGAATGAGATTAAGCTTATGGTCATTGGCATGGGTGTGTAACATGCATCTTTATTTTAAAAATTGTTTTTTGCCCACTTTAACATAATTACTTTAATATAATGGCTTTGGTATAGTGCACTGTCCTATCCTATACTATACACTACTAGTAGTTTTAGATGTGCAGTAAATTCTCATTAAGATCTTTTTGTCTAATCATTAGTCACAATAAATAATTAATTTTATATAAATATATCTGATTTCCCATGCTTAATCCTTCTGGATTAAGTAATTTAAACAACTGACAAAGTCTGGGGCTAAAATGGGATCCAGCTGTGTCCAGACTCCTCTAAGAGAAATTTAGAAAGCAGGGGAGGTCCTTTCTGCACCTTGTGACTCAGTGGCAGGGTTTCTCTAATAAACTTTGTCTGAATCTCCCACCCATGCCCATGACACATGTATCCTAAGAGTGGAGAAGCAAAAGATTATATAAAACCTTTCACCTTTAATATTTGAGTAAGATGCCACCCAGCTTGTCACAGCTATCCTGCTGTGCACAAGGAGCCCAAAAGAGAAATTCAATGTACAAAGAGCTGCCTACATTAACACATAATGCAGTGCAATAGCAGTAGATCTGCAGAGTGATGGAATTGATACCAAGGACCAAAGCTGTCACCATCCACCAAATTACTTTACTTTGGAAGAGTTCTAGTCTGGTCACGTCCATAGAGGTTGGAACTCATTAGGAACATCCCCACATCTTCCAGTTGACTTTCATCTGAAAAAAAATCCAGTTTGTACACTCTGTAATCATGCCATGATGCATAGGAAGTGAAGAGGATCAGGATATTTGCTTTCAAATTTCACTGCTGATTTGAACTAGAATTTGAACCAAAGTAGGACAAGTCCCAGACTGACTAAAGAAGCACATCAAATATTTTCAGTCTATACATAGTTCTCATCCAACCAAAAAAAGTGACAAAAGAGAAAATTCACAAGTCTGTTCAGGTCCTGTTGCAGCATCTCCTGTGTTTTCTAAGTGGGAAGCCACTTTTTACAAAGGTCCTGGGGTGTTGTGCACATGTAAAATTGCATGCTAAAGTCCTGGAGCTCGTTGTGACATTGCATGAGCAGGGATAAGCTGTGCTAGGGGCTTTTTAGCTTAAAAGTATGGCTATTTAGTAAATGCTCGGGAAATCCTATTGTATGATATGAAAAGGGAAAATTAAATTCAGGATCAGCATTTGTATTACAGTTTTCTCCTTGCTTTATGTACCCATTTCTCTTACCTTCAAACTGAACAGATGAAGCTGCATTCCTATATCATGAGACCAAAGAAACACATTGATGAGAAATCTTTATATGTCCTTGAAGAAATCCAGAAAACCTCTGCCTGTAAGGACATGGAAAACTTAAAACAGAGAAGATAAATTGTGGCTGACAAGGGGCTGTAGGATGAGGCCTCTCTTTGAGGGAAGACCTAATAAATTAAAGGTGACATACAAAAGCTTTCTTTTCAAAAGGAGATAAATTCAGAGGTCTGTCTCACCAGAAGTGTGCGTACCAGGGAACACAAAGAACCTTCCTGCTTACCAGGGCAGAGGTGACTCACCTCCATCTTCTTTCACTGGAACTTCCTGCAAAAAAACCCTAGGCTCATGCCCTTGTGAGTTTTCCTCCTCACTCTCCATGTGACAAAACACCCCTGGAGCACTTGTCTGTTTGTCCAGTGTGGTTTGTGCTGTGGCAGCGTCTCATGCAATGGGGACAGCACAGCCAGCCTGAGTACTGGGGGCAGTGCTGATGGGTGCAGTCTACAATCCACGGGACTAAACACAGTTGAATATTGAGATGATAAGGTAAAACTCTGGGGCCTCAGCCACTGGAGGCTGGGTGTATTTTTGGTCAAAACCTAGCTGAAGAACTTATGATAAAGCTTGACTTCCTGCACAGCATGACAGAAAAAAAGGAGGGAGGTCAAGAGCAGGGTTGAGCCTGGCTGCTGACTGGCTGGGTGTTAGGGTCTGCACCAAGGTGTGTAACCACTTTTGAAGCAATCCTGCAGTGAACAACAGAAAAATTCAGGCCCTGCACATGTTTCATGGATTATAGAATAACAGAGGTCAGAAAGCTTGGAATCATCTGGTCCATTTCAACCCATAGCAGGGGTCACCATAGTCAGTCAAAGAGCTGATCACTCAGGGCCTTGTCCGGACAGTTGCTGTAAAATCTATGCTCCAGTGTGTGACCTCTCTCATGGTGAATTTTTTCTTCCTCTTCCATCCAAAGTATGCCTTGCTGCTGCCTGTGCCTTGATTTTGGTTTTTTTTGCAATGCCTCACATTCATCTGCTCCTCTACCACAGAAATGCTCCTCACAGGAGAGGATTTTGCATCTGTTTTTGCTGAACCTTCAGGAGGTCTCATGGGTCCACAGCCAGACTTCTTTAGAGCAGACCTCAGCTAGTATAGCTAATGAAGGCTTACCACAATCAGCAGAAAAACCATTAGGACCTGTCTTTGAATTTAGAGGAAAGTACTTAACACCTAGGCAGTGCTCTAGAGGATGTCAAGAAAGAGAAAAAGGATGTGGAAAGATATATAAACTGTCCTGCTCTCTTCAGTCATTTCTTGGATGATTAGACCAGAAAACTATGATGACTACCAATTTCTTACACACCATGGCTGCACACAAGCACAGGCTACCCTTCAGCAAGGCCTGATGCAGTGGTCCCTGAAGCAGAGACCTCAGATCCCTGGGCTGTGACAAACGTAGTCGAGCTGCAGAGCAGGAGGAAAGTGTCCACTCTCAGGGACCAGCCACTTGAGGGAGCCAAGATGACGTGCACTAAGAACTGGCAGATTATATAAGCATTTTTGGAGTGTTTCAGCTGGAATAACCTCTTCTTCTGTAATATTAAATCTGTTGGGTCAGAAAATCTGAGAGCTTCTGTCCCAGATTTAAATGTTTTTTATTTGGTTTCCAAATGAAGTCTCACACAGTTGTGCTCAGCCTAACCCCTTTGATAGCTTTTGATGGGGTGTGTGTGTGTCCAACAGATTTCATAGCTGTTCAGAAAGTTTAACATTAACTTTCTAAAGGTTGCATGAAAGCAGACAGAAAATAGTCATGAAAATAGGTAAAGTAAGGTCTTTTTGTCAGTAAATCGGTTAATATAGTTGTAAAAAATGCACAACCACTTGGCCTGCAAAATTTCCTTCAGGTTCAAATCTACTGTCACTATTTTAAATCTTAGAGACTCTCCAGAGAAGAAGGTTACAAGGAAGTTATAGGGAAACAGTTATATGCCACAGGAGATCAGGATGCAGTGGTCAAAGAGATGCTATTTAGATATCACACAGTGACTTTTTCAGTATGGTTCACTTTTCCTCCCATCCCCTTCTCACAATTTCTTTTCCTCAAGACCCACGGACTATTTTCTCCTATCTCATGAACTCCAACTGCTATCTTCATCTTAAACCAACATTTCAGGAACATTTATGACTTGAAGGAGAAAGCTCAAAGACTTAGCTTGTCCTAGATTTTAGCCCATTGGATTTACCATACAGTGAAGACTTCATGGAGCCAGGAAACTTCCCCATTTTGGGGTCCCACGAGAATTCTTGCCTTTCCTAATAGGGCTTTGTACTACCCAACTCGAGAGTTTCAGTTAGAGTGTCTGAATTCCAAGCTCCTCGATGACCTTGCATGAGGGTGGTGGGACCTTGTATCCATGAAAATCTTGTTCCTCAAGGACTGTGGTTTCTCCAAGTCATGACATGAACAAAGAAGAGAGAAAACCAGGAGGCAAGGGGAGGCAGGGCAACCTAAAAGAGAGGGTTACACGCAATGCTTACCTGGCACCTAGAAGGACCATCACACTCCTCCCTCCCAGATTTTAGTAAGTTGTAGACTTTTGTGGGTGTGTTATTGACAAGACTGGTTCTTGCAGAAACTCTTAAAGGAAAATGGCAAAACAGTGTTAAGAGTTTTGTAAATATTGTTCAAGTATCCTTGAACTTGCTGTTCAAGTTTCAAAAAAAATATTGCTAAAAGTCTATGGAAGTGATAACACAATGCTTTGATTATATCTGTAATTCATCTCCATGTGTACTGTGAAATAGAGTTAGAATTTTGTCAGTGGTGTTACATTATGAGCTCTCATTTGTGTTTCCTTTCCCCCTAGGCAGATTTATTTCTTGCCCACATCAAAATGCAAAGACTCTTCCATCCATCAGGACCATGGCACGCAAAGGAGGAGTTATCAAAATGCATCTTGCATCCTGGCATGGAAAACTTGGTGTTAGTACAGATATTTAGCAAGTGGACAGAAACACAGAGCTTTCATATTAACAGATACTGTATCAAATAAATAAGATAATAATGAATGCCAGCACTGACATCATTGCTATACACTGAAATACAGCACCAGCAAGTCAGTGCCACTTGAACTGTAAGAATAACCTGAGGAATACCACCTGGGGATATGAATAGGATTAGCATATGACAGAAGGATGATAATAAACATCATGCCTCTTGCCCAAAACAAACCTTTCTTCTGAAAAGACAGGAGGTATATATGCAAGAGCACTATGCATGTGCTTTTCATAAAGACCTCCTTTTGCAGTTCATGTATGCATGTGTCTCTTTCTCTCTTCATGTCCCTATATATGTAAACACTCATTATTTCTTTCCTCACCATCAAGAAAGGTGAAAGGGCCTACAGGTAAAATGCCTGTACATGAAGTTTAATGACATAAAAATCTATCTCCTCACAGCAGTTCCAAGTATATACTGAAGAAGCTGTTGTAAAAGAATAAAAGCATCAGTACCATTCACCTTCTGCTGTCTTGTCCTTGTGTTCAAGAAAAAATGTGCCTTTATTTAGAAAACAGAATTAACACTGAAGCAATTTTCACATCACTGGTCCTTCAGCCTCCTCAAATATTGTTTGTGGTATCTGCTTTCGTGCAAGAGGATGGGCCCACATAAAAGCAATCACAAGGATGAAAATGTTCTCAGCAGGAGGAAATGGGATTATCAAAAAGCAGAGAAATAAGGCTTATGAATGTTTTGTACTCTAGGGCACCCATATGCCATTTGAGCTATGTAGAGTGTTAATAGATAGATCTAAAAATAAAGAGTACATTATTTATTAACTTACTAAGCTTTCATAATCAGGAGCTGAATATGTTTGGCTAATAAAGACATCTGACCATATCCATAAGAAGACATGTGGACATAAGGTAGCTCAAATGGAAATCTATGGGTCTTTGGGAGGCCATTCAAGAATGCAGACACTGAGTTACCTTTTTCTAGGGAAAATACATAGAATAAGTTTGATGGCATCTCTTTGATATCATATACCTGCCCTTGCCCTGCTTCCCCATGGTAGATATGAGTAATTCCATATTTTTTTCAGAACAAGATCTGCCCAAAGGAAAATATGATTCAAAGGAAATATGATACTGGAGAGCAATTTAAATGCAGAAAACAAATGACTGAAGGCTGCTTGTTGGGATTTCATGACCTTCCAGGCCTTTGGCTGAGCAAAACAAACTGCTGCATGCACCAGAGTAGAGTTAATTTACAAACTGGAGAGCTTGGACCAGCTTTCTCAGGCCACCTTCTTATGAAGGTTGCATCTTTATTTGCATGCTTGCCTAGCTATGCTGAAGGAGAGAGATTAGCAGGAGAGGCTGGGGTGATGGTTATTGAATCTGTGACCTGATCAGACCAGATCAGATTTCCTTTTTCAGATCCAAGGGAAGAGGTGCACAGGTTCCTGGAGAGGTCTGGTCTATTTCCACACTGATCCATACAGCAGGCCTGGTGCAGGGGGGAGGCAGGAGCCTTGAACATTGTCATGACAATTGTGGGAATCAGACTTTTATGAACATTGCTCACAGTCACCATTTAATCACCTCCATGATAGCTGCTCATGACAACCACAGCACAGAGGTTATACGAAAAGCATCAAAGTTGAGGACTTTGGCACTTGGGGTGCTTTTCATGGGCTGATGGGCTGTAAAAACATAGAAATGGCTCTCCTTTTGTCCAGTTAAAAGTCAGAGGAATCAGAGTAGTGTTATTATTATCTTTTGTGGTTATAAAGACTTCATTCTCACTCCTCCAGCCAGGCATCTCCCCCTCCCCATGCTAATCCTCCATTTCCCTCATGATAAGACCTCCTCAGGACAATCTGACTGTACACCTAAGAAGGGAATGAAGGCCAGAAAGAGAGTATAAAAACATGCATTGGAATCATGGCAAATTCTTTTTCAAGGGGGGAAGCCCTGATGAAGAAGGAAATATCCATACCATTAAAAAAGCTTGTTTGGTGATGAAACAGGAAGGGAAAAAATTTTGCCCCTGGATGTTCCTTGCTCCCAGCTAAACTCTCTGCTCATCCTAGAGAAAAAAGGTCTTTACCTCAAAGCACAAGGTCTTAGTACAGGCTTCATACTTTTGCTCATGAGATTACTTATTAGCTTAGTTATTTTTTTTTAAAAAAAAAACATTATCTCCAGACGGCCAAGAATTAGTGTGATCTGAATTGAAAGACCAACCATTGCCTGTATTTTAAAAGGAAATCCTTGGGAAAAAAAAAAAAAAAAAGGGAGAGGAGGAGAGTGTTTTGAACTCATGAGTTTAAATTTTGTATTTCAAGGGAAAAAAAATCTTTTTTTTCCTGTTATACTTGTAAAATCATATTACACCTTTGGTTTGAAATGTCTCATCATCCAACATAGTAATTGCATGCAGCTGTTATGTAATTGTACCACATATTTCTATAAAAGATTTTATTTCTATATTTCAAATTTGTTTTAAAAAAAACAGTAAGTAGAAGATTTTTTGGGATGTTATTACGTGGCAGGTACCTCCTGGGGACACTAGCTATTCATCTGGTCTCAACAGGCCCCCAAAAAGTAGTTCAAAGCTCAGGAAATTATATCCTCCAGCTCTTTGCTGTGGAAGAGAACATGGAATGCTGGTGTAGGAACCAAACATCAGTATCTTAAGGGTAAAACCCCCACCCTCTATGTTCCCTGTTGCTGTGTGCAAAGCCCTCTTTTGTCCTCAGCCTTCCCAAGCCCCCAAAACAGTCTGCTCTCTCCAGCTTCACCTGGAAGGTCAGGCAGTAAAACACAAGATTTACCTGTTGCATTTAGGTTAGAAAACTGACTTTAAATGGAGCCTCATACTTTATAACTCAGTGTTTATGAGTGCCTGTTCTGAGAGGCTGAAAAGAAACAACACATTTTCTTTCCTCAGTTGACTGAATTAGGTGTCACTAACTTCCATCTCCTGAAGGCAGGCAAGAACAAAATGACTGATATATACAGGAGCACCCCCCTCAAGGGAGGAAGTGCCAAAATAACTCATCTGAGGAGCTCCCCTTCACTGGAATGCCACCTAATGCTAACCACGATGCCAGAGTTAATTGCAGCAGTCAGCTGTGGCATTTCATCTACAAGTCCTGCTCAGTTTAATTAACCTTTGGGGAATTAGTATTTTGTTGACTTACAGTACCTGCTTTGAATTTCTGGCAGTGTTAGAGCAACACTGTGACTTGTTTCACTCAGAGAAGAGTGATGCCCAAAGGCAATGCCTTTAAAGGATGGTCCCAGGGCAGCAGCAGGCTGAACCTTTGTCAGAGGAGTCTGGAAAGAAAGAGTTCAATACATCTCCTGCCACCTGACTCATGCCCACTGTTCTGGAATTATTAATTCACTCCCTCCATGAGGTCAGGTGTGAATTTTACTCTTCCTAGAATCTTCTGGCATTGTTCATCACTTTGTGATTGCTTACAGTAATTTCCAAGCACCTCCTTCCAGCTGGCAGTGCTCTGCCTGCATTTACCAAATAACATCCATGTTCTGCCTTTGAAGAATCATCAGGTGACCACCTGCAGGTGGCAAGAAATGATGCCTATCCCAGAAGATTTCAACTCACTGGACACATCCATATGTGCTCTCTCCTGGTGCAGTGAGCTGTTGGTAGCTCCAAGGAAGTGTTGTCTGGCCAGGAATGAGAGTTGAGTTTGGCTAAGCAGTGTATGTCTTGGGGCATGCAGCTATCTAAGAGCCAGCCTGGCCTTGGAAATGGTGTTGCTCAGGTTCCTTAAATCAGGCTGGCAGGATTATGTCCATCAAAGAAGGTGTTTCCAGCCTCTCTGAAGACAGCTGTACTTCCACCTTCTACCATGCCTCACCTTTTTGGCCTACACTTGTTCCGTGGCTTTTTCCCCTGTTGTTTATCTCTAGGCAACATCTGAGGAACCACTGCAAGGGGCATGAGATGAGATTATTTCAGGTGGCCAAAGGGAATGACAGCTGTGAGAGCTGTGGCAAGTCAGACTGGTGTTTGGGCTGTAAGGGAATGATGCAGGTCTGAGGTACAGGGAAGAGAGGTCATGTCAATGCTGACTTACCAGCTCTGGGACTTTTTAACAGACCTGTGGATGTGGTGCTTAGGGACACAGTTTAGTGGTTGACTTGGCAGTGTTGGGTTAATGGTTGGACTTGATGGCCTTAGAAGTCTTCTCCAAATTCAATGATTCCACAATTCAGTGATGTGGCCCTGTTTGGTGGCAGGCTGAGGATACAGGACACAAGAGGTCTCTGAATGCTGCTCAGTGGAGTCCACACTGGCATGACTGACTGCTCCCATATTTTGCTGCCACTTACTATTTGTCCTGTTTTTGCCTGATTCAGCCACCACAACCATATCTGAGAGGAGGCAGCAGCTAGCCAATGTGTTTGTCCCAGAAGATGGGGGAGCTCAGCCCAGCACCAGCTGGTGCACAGTTCCAGCAAAGCTGGTGGGCCTGGCCTCCCAGGACTGACTTAACCAGCCTTGTACCATGAACTGACCTCCTGCTGCTCTCCATGTCAAATGGATCCCAAGCTTCTCACCTGGGAACACAGCCTCTCTGAACGTCTCCTCCTTCCAACAAGGGAGGACATCTTTAGGGCAGCAGAACATCATGCACTCTCAGCAACTCCCTCTGCAGCAGGCTGACCCTGGCCTCCTACCATCCACTCTGTGCTCAGCTTTCTCTCCTGTCTTTGAAGAGTGCTGAGAACAGAGGAAAATCAATGAGGTTTTGTGAAATAACTGTGGATTGTGCTCTGGGTAGAGAACTGAGAAAGCACATTATAGATATTCTGGATCAATAGGATTCATGCAACACTTGAGCTTCTACCGTTAGCTCTCCTACTAATATGCTTTCATCTTTACCTCTGATTTGAAGGACTTAAATGTGATCTACTGCATAAACTGTTTTCTATGAGAAGGGCAAGAAGGGTATCATCTGTGAGAAATGGGAAGTGCTGGTTTTCCCATAATCACTTTTCTTTCCCTACTAGAGATCTATAAACTTCTTACTCAGAGGTCTGATGGTAGTTTAAGAGCACAAATAATAAACACAAGAGACAATATACAAAAAAGATGGATGTAGGTTATTTGGAAAGCCGATGCACAGGCATCCAGACATTTTCCTGTTAATTTAGCAGTCACTTCAGAAGACAACATTTACATCCTTTGCAGCAGAAAAAAGCGAAACAGCTTGCTATCAAAGCAGGTGGTGCTTGTTGTCTCTGGCACATTTTTTGACTGAGGTTTGGTGAGGTTTTTTTATCCCCTCCACAGATGTATCAGCCTTGGTGTGAAACAGAATAATTGCTGCTGGTTTTTAAGAAAGGGTGATAATTTGAAGCATATTTTGGGCTGTTTTTCTTGAGGGGCTTTAGTTGAAAAACTGTTCTTTTCAACCGCAGTTTTCAACATTGCTCAACTACTATAACCATTCAATATAGGAGCTGCTGTCCATGTTGTCTGAGATTCCATTTACCTGACTACCTGTCTGCTTATACTTGGAAAATTCTTTGGCAGCAAATTATACCATTAATTTCATCTCAATACCATAATTCATATCATAAAATGATACCATAATTCATATCAATAACTTGTTATTTTATGAGGAAGTGAATAAGGGTTATTTTGACTGTTTCTGTTCAGCATTTACACAGTGTGATGGTTCAAAAGGGTCCTTGCTTCATCTACCTGCAATATTTCCTACAAACAGAGATGGTCACAGTTTCAGAGATTGAATCTGTATTAGTTACTTTGCCAGGGAAAATATTTTATAATTTGTTTGTTTTTACAAATGAACACAAGGCTTGTTTCACCAGTCCACCTACACTCTGTTTTGTCAATGGAGCTGCAACAGAACAGCACTGGTCTTATGAAGGGAGAACCAGGCTTGTTATAGTCTAGTACTAACTAACATGTTTTTCCACTCCCTCTAGCTAATAAAATTCTTTCATTTGGGGTATTATGCATCCCTCTCTGCCCTCCTCCAGTCCAAGATATTCCCCATACTAGCCTAGGGTAAGAGTGGAGTTTCGCATCTTAACGAAACAATGGGTCACTTCTCTTCCAAAATCCAGCCAACACATCTCACCCTGCCACTTATTTCTTAGTACGAAGTGTTTGGCTGGACTGTTCAGGCCTTCGTTTTTCACCTAAAAAAAAAATGAAATCTCCAGCTGAGATTCCAGTGCCATCTCCATTAATTATGTACCTAATTCTCATTGCTCTGGAAGCAGAGACAATCCCCTGAGCTCCCTGGAGTTCAGTCCTGTTTGATGCTTGTCTGCACTGGCTCCTTCTGCTTGGCTGGCTGCAACTCCACCCTGCCAAACCTCTCTAGCCCTGTGGCAGGGACCAGGCTTTCAGGAAATCCTTTCTGAACATCAGCCATAACAACAATCCCTCAAACCATTAGCATTACACTTGGCTGCAACTGCTTGGGTTAAACCTCTACCTTCCTGAAACATTTTATTTATGACCTTTCGCATTTCACTTCACATGGTCCTTCAGTTAAACAACAGCAGAGAGTGTATGAAAGTGAAGGCTGCTCTGGAGATGACGGATGAGGCTCCCCCTGCTCCCCACCGCTTGCAGCCTGTGAGTCATTTGCTAATTTCCTCAGCTAAATCTGACAGACAATTACCCGGCATTTCATCACAGCCAAACAGATTTTTTTTTTTTTCAGAGCTCACCGTCTATCTTTTGATAGCAATGACTACTGGCTACAACATTTTCTCTCAAATCTTTAATATTTTATTGCTATTGCTTTGAGTTCTTGCTCTCTTTCCTCTTCCAGGGTTAAGATAATTTAAATGTAATACTGCACAATATGATGTGTCTTGTGTCTTTGCTGCTCCAAATCTTTCTCTGTATCTGCTTCTTTACAGCACATTACTCAAGAACTATTCTGTTAACTGCTTTATATAAATATTGGGACAAATCATGTTATTAATGAGTATTTTTAAAGGTTGGGGATTTTTTTTCTAAACATAACTCAGCAACTCTCCCAATTGCTTCCTTACTGCAGATGATGATGATGATGTTTAATTTAAATGTAGTATTTATAGTTGTGTGCAATATCTAACAACAACCCCAGAGCTCCCCTCTCCTCCAAACCCTTTGGCTGGACTCTTAGCTTCACTAGATGGAGCGTTGCACTGTTTGGCAGACAGCCCAAGTGGCAGAGGGCCTCCTTTCCCCTCAGTGGGAAGGTCTTCTCTGGATAATCTGAGCCTGTAGTAAATCCCTCCTCAGTGTGCCTGGTGCTCAAGGCAGCCCTGTGCTTTGTAGCTGCTGCCTGTGATGGCACCACTGGCAGATCCTGCCTGTCTGAGCCACTGGCTTCCCACAGCTCAGGAACTTCTCTGCTGACCACATGTGGGACTGGGGCCAGCTTTAGAGACTGCTGCCCCAAACTGAGGAGCCTTTATAAGCAGAGCCATGGCTGTGAGGGAAGAGCCCTGTGATCTCCCAGCAGCTGATACCAGGAAAGATTTTTAGAGCCCCTCTAGTTTAAACTAATAGCAAAAGATAATTGGCCTGGGATCTGCTGTAATGAAGGCCAGGGATGTTTTGTGCTCAGTGAGAAAGCCTTCAGTCACTCCGCCCTTCTAAGGACTTATAGGAGGTTTTATAATGGTCATCTGATATTCAGTTTTGATTCTTTTCAAATTGATCAAATGCCCTATTTTAAAAGATAAAGTCTTCCCTTGCAGAGATTCTCCAGCTTCAGAGAAGTGATGTCCCACACCATTTTAAAAGACAACATCTTCTTTGGCAGTGTAAAGAAAGTACACTCTTCCCAGAGAAGTTGTGGATGTTCCATCCCTGGAAGTGTTCAAGGCTGGGTTGGATGGGGTCCTGAGCAACCTGGTCTAGTGGAAGATGTTCCTGTCCATGACAGAGGGGTTGGAACTAAATGATCTTTAAGGTCCTTTTCAACCCAAATCATTGTATGATTCTACATCTGGGCAGCCAGTCAAAGCTAAAATGGTCTCTGGAACTGATGATATTTTCCCTTCCTAGGAGAGCCCAAAGAGTCCCAAGCTTTGTGCTTTGATTTCATCATGTTCTCTATATGAAGCCATCTCCCTCTCAGCTTTTTCACCTCTTGATACACCAAATCCCTGTCATTTACACTTCACTGGTTAGCTGTGAAGGCAGTTTGGGAAGTCACTGCACAGCCCTGGTAGGCGTTGCACATGGCCAGGTGGGCTTCATAACCTAAAAACATCGTGTCTTAAAACTGACGAATACTTTAGTCTACTCCTTTTTACTTTTTTCAGGCTAAAATTTATTCCTGGCCATCTTAAACCTGTGTTTCTTTCCTGGTAGTTATTTCCTCACCTTCTGGCATTAAGTGCTAGAGAACAAGCCTACCCTAAAAGGGCCCTTCCTCTCATCAACAGTGATGTCTCTATCCCTCTGTTGGTCCTTGTGGCCCCATCTGCACCTGCATCCACTGAACTGCATCTTCAACACCACAATCAGAGCTGCAGAAAATATGCCAGCCTTTGGTAGACAAATCTTGCTGTAAGGCATAAAATGTAGAAGAGTGGAAAAATTAAACAAATCAGTCATAATTCAGGAGTAAAAAATATGACGTTAATTAATTTATTTTCAAAACTTACACACACACCTCTTGCTCTTGGCTAGATCTTAACAGCTGGGAAGAACTCAGATGCTAGAAATGTTTCCTGCTCTTATTTACTCAACTAAAAATAGCTGTGAGTGTTAAACCACCCCAGCACTTCAACCGAGCACTTTTGCATTCTGTATGCGTGCATATTTAAATATATATAGAATGGTGTATATTTTATATGTATTTATATACACACATGTAAAATGCTCATGAAACATGTACACGATATATAAATGTCTGCACACACATGTGCATACACACATACAGACACATGAAGACATCAACATACGTAAGTGCTCTGTGGTGCTATTTTGCATGAAGCAGGATGTCCAGCCACGAGCAGCCACCTAAAAAATTTATGTATTATGTGAAACTTCCAGCAGAACTAATGGCTTATCTGTACGGTGTTTGTTTGCTCCAACTTCTGTAACTTTATGGAAGTTGAGCTGTCACTTAAGCTATCTTACACTAAGGTGATTAATTCCTCTCCCCTCACCTGCAATTCCAAAGCAGCACTCGGTAACAGCGCGGGATCGTAATCATAAAGTATTGATGTCACAAGCATTTATTGCCAGGGTAATCAGAGGAGGGAAAGCTACTGTCTATGTATGTGCACATTCATATGTATGACTTCTGCCTATTCTTTGTGTCTCTCCCTTTGATTCCCCAACACATCAAAAGCCTTGTGGAGGACCCAGCTGGGCAGCCACCCGCGGTGGGGAGGCGCTCCAAGATAGTTTGCCATCTTATCACAATGGCCCAGGGAAGGCAGGTGGTCTTCCCATCTGAGCTCTCTGAAAAGGACTAACTAAAAGCAATTGTTAAAATTTCAGTGCTCCCCAGGAATGTATTGAGCCCTTCCTTTAATGTGCCTGGGTTTGTTAACATGCTGTCCCAATCCTCTGTCATTTCATGCAGGCTCCGTGCTTGTGTGTGCCTGCTGAGCACAAGGGGTGGCCAAGGGCAGTGGAAAGGGAACTGGATGAGTCCCTCTGGTCCTGTGCAAGCCAAGCCTGCCTGTGGCTTAGAGCTGCCAAAGGAGGTGCTCTGGCCTACAGCCCTGGTAAAGCATCTCAGCGGATTCCTGTCCCACTCTGCCTTCATTTGTCCCATATTTCAGGTCTTTGAGACACACACTGCTGGGAAACATCCTTGCACCTTCTGAATTAGTCATGCTTCTTTATTAAGCCAGAACATGACAGATCCTTGAGGACAATGAATCTCAGACTCATCTCACTTTGTGAATAACCTGGGTCAAATGAAGGCAGAAAGATCTGGGGAGCGTAACGATGCCAGGGAGAACAAGGCAAACAGGAGGACTTTGTTTCACCACGGTTAACATCAGCTGGTGCAAATCACCCTCTCACATATTGTGAGCCAATGCAGTTGGTGACCCAGCCAGATGAGGAATACTTCCTTCTCTGATACATCTTTACTCCTGAAGCCTCTTTTCCTCTAACCTGGTCTGTGGGCTGTCTGTGCAGTTAGGTCACTTGTACAAGGACCACTGCTGATCCTGGCAGCCTTCAAGTTGGGAGTGTGACCATACTCCAGAGTGAAAACAAACCTTGCCTTGATAAATATGTCATCAAGAAATAAAAGACAAAGAATAAACCAAACCAAATGGTGTGAATATGGGAACTGCTCTTCTTGGAACTGGCTTCAAAAGAACTGATGATCAAATCCAAAAAGTTTGTGGCTGTAAGTTATGAGAATGGAAAAATACCTTTTGTTTCAAGAAGCCCTGTTCTCTATAATGGCCTAGTGCAAAGGCTCCAGGAATCAGAGGGAAGTGTTTACTGACTCTAATGAGGGGAAGGCAGAGGCACTAATGGCTGTAAGAGAATATTTTTTTCATTTGATCCAATCAATTTAGACAAAGAAGAGTATTTTTTTTAAAAGGAAGAAAAGGTGCACATTATCTGACATAGCTGACTAAATGCTGAGCCACCGTGATCAGAACTTGTGCCATTATTAGTGATATGAATAAAAAACAAGAGCATGAGGCAGACATAATTCTCAATGGTTTTTGTATACAACCATAACAACTGATGCATGAAAAAAACTAGCCAGAGAGAGTTGAGAAATAGCAGAAATAAACAATTATTTCAAATCCTGTGGGGAAAAAAAAGTTGTTACTCTTAATGAAAAATAGTTTCATCTCTGTTTTTTGCAGAGGGTAGGGGGTGGATGGGGGACATGACAGACAGCAGCCTCCAAATCTACATCCTCACAAGAAAAAGAAAATCTATGCATAAGAACAAGATGGAAACACTAACCCTACCATCTTCAGAGCTGTTGTGTGGATTAATACGGTCCACGAACCACAGCCCTATACAACAGAACTCTCTCAGAGTCAGCCCTTCAGCCCAGTGGGCATTGGCCTGTCTTCATGCCCATCTAAATGAGCCTCTTCAGCAAAGTGAGTTTCTCTGAACTTCTGTCCTGAACGGGTGTGTTCCTACAACAGGGCTCTGGGAAAGACATCTTTATAGCTCTCCTTCAACTGTGTTTTCCCAGCGGTATCCACATCAGTGGGGTCAAATGGCATTTGAAAAGGGGGAAAAAAGAGGGCAGAATCCTATATAGAAACACCTGAGCTCCTTCAAGTGCTGTGTCTGTACCGACACCAACTCTGTCCTTTGCCAGCCACCCAGTACCAATTTAAAGAGTTCTCACTTCCACAACAGCCCTTTCAAATGCTACAACATGGCTCCAGTTTCAGCTCTGATCACAAGCTAGACTGAATTGACATAGAAGGATGTGGTAAAATCAATCCCCACACCAAGCAGATCCCAGTTAAGGGAAGGGAACATCATCCATTGCAGCAGACACCCCACAGCTGACTTCCCCAGGTACATCTGATGCTGGAGCCCTCCACTGACAATGGACAGTTCTTAGGCATTTGCACTGCACAAGGATGGCAGCTGCCTATTTTGGGATAGATGGATGAAACCCCACCCTCACCTAATGGAGCCTGGCAAAAACCTTGCAAAGATCCCACAGAGCTTTTCATCCTTTAAGGCATCTTGAGACCCTCACAGAAGGTGGCAGTTCCTGATGGGAGAAGAGGAAAGGATGAAATACTTGGGAGAACATAGACCATTCATAATTAAGCAGGGCACTTAATAGCAATGATGAGAGCAACAGAGAAAATTAAAAATGTCTCTTCAGAAAGTTCTTTGCAGTGCAGTTTCCAACCAATCCATGCAGCAAAAATGTTTCTTAGGATCAAGCTACAAATACACCCGTAGTTCACTACCAATTTATAGCCTGTTATTGTATCTAAGGTTGCACAATACATAGAGAAGACACTGTTTTATCACACCAGGTCAGTGAGGAGGCATAAATCATCTGTATTTTTATTATGTGTTGATAAGCCTCTTGCTCATCAATATTTCTGCACTATGCAAAATTAGACCATTTAGTCATATGTCCCCCTATCATCTAGTGCTAATAAAAGGCCTGGCAGCAGTATGGACACAGCAAATTAAGAATATATGTGTGGGGGCAGAGGAGGAGCAGGGACCATCAGCTCCATGATCTCACCCACACAGTGTCTGGAGTAAAATGGCACCCAGGGCACACACCAGCCGTGATGCAGGGACACATCAGAGCACCAGCTTCACAGGATGCTTCCTTCAGCACAGCCAGACTTTCCTCTCCACCCTACCTTGATCCCGACTGATAATTCTGCATGGCTGAGCATTGTGAGGTTGTACTGCATGCCTGAGGTTCAGGGACAAGCCTACAAGAGTAGAACATCTCCCAGGCTTTGGCCCCTCTTCTCTGGGGCAAACACAACCATCAAGAAGATTTGGGGTGGGTGGCTGCCTCCAGTGACCAAGCTGACCTCCCAGTCCCATCAGACTGCTGGGGAGTGATGATGGATGGAGGGGTCAGCAGCGCAGAGCCAGGGAGAGGATTCATTCTCCAGAGCCACACCAGGTGTCTGCCTGACACCTTCAGCTGAGGTGTCCATCCCACTTGGCACAAATCCTTCCTGTTCCCTCAGAGCTTCATTTAGGCCCCGTGTAACACGTGGGGAACTGCAACTCCCTTCCAAACCCTCCATCTGGACTTGGCAGGAAGAGCATTTTCCTGTAGGACTTTGTACCATGTACATTTCTCATCAGGAACTAAAAGTAATTGCTATTTACAGAGCAGCCAAACTGCAGAGGGCTTTTACAAACAACCAAGGATGAAAACACACCCACCCAAAGTGGCTTTAGTGGGAGTACACAAACTGTCTGCTGAAGCTGGCTGAGATTTTCTAAGGGGCAACCAGTGCCCCCTCACCAGGGCATAACATTTTGTTTTGCTTCAGGGCAATGGTTGCACTGTGGCACTCAGCCTGCAGGATCTTTCCCACAGCATCCTCCAGGGCTGCTTGAGTCTGCTCTGCAAGCCCAAAAACCAGCCCCACACCTGAACTCTTTCTTGGGACTCTGCAGACAAGCTGTGGGGACAGGCATCTCAGCACCCCCAGGGCTACCTCCCCAGCCCCCACCTGGCAAGGCAGGTTTTTACAGACTTTCAAAGTGGCTTTGGTAATAGGCACAGCAACAATTGAGGCTTCTCCCTCTGTACCTCCAGATTGTAAAGCCTAAATTACATTGCATTCTCCCTCTTCTGCTTCTCTAAGAAGAATCCCAGCAATCACCAGCACAATGGTGATTTCTGTTTTCTGATGAGCCTGTGGAGGAAGCTAAACTGCAGAATGAATGGAAATTTAGCACCCGGGCAGAAGAGTTTATCCGCTTTTTTTAATATTAACTGTATTTTGGTTAATGTGAGTTGATCCATCCGCCAACAGACAGGGGAGTGCTGAGATGCACCAATGGAGCCAACAAGCAGCAGCTGCCTTCCTGTTATTTTCATTGCTCTAAAGCCTCCCACACCTCTCATGCAGACATGCATTTGATCTCTGCTTAAGTCGTGAGTATAAAAGGGGGGGTGAATGGACTTCAACTGATGCTATAAATAGTTCACAGCCAGTTACAGGTGAAAATCAGAGAGAAGGAATCTCCAGCCTCTGTATGTTAAGCTGAAGTGATTTATCAGGAGAGGAAGGAGTAAACAAATGTAGTGAGGAGGGAAAGTAGAGAAGATGGACCAGTGTGCTGACACTACACAGAAGAGCCAGAGGTGAATGTCTGGGGATGGGAGCTCTATCACAGGACATGCACTTGGAAATGTTACTGGAGTCAGGACAATGCTGGTCAGCTAAAGGTGTATCCCAACAAGTCCCAGTGGCCCAGGTTTTGTCATCCAGCCTCCCTCCCTCTGTGCAGTGCAGCAGGACTGTTCGTGAGGGCTGTCAGGCCCTATTCACGTAGGGAGAAAACAGCTGCTCTCCCTGGGGGAAGAAGCTGGTGCAGTGTCTTGGAACAAAAATTTTGGAGTCTGAACAAACTCAAGACCTGGCAGCTCAGAGGTGACAGCTTATCAGGGACTATCACAGGAAATGATAACTTATCAGTAACTTTTCCAGAGACATATCTCATGGCATCTAGCAAAGAATCATACACCTTGGGAATTCTACAGGTGTAAAACCCCTTAGGGGCTGCCCCAACCTGTACACACATCCCTCCTGCTCAGAGCAGGAACTCACAGCAGCACCACTGCTCCCCTTCACTCACACATCCAATGAAAGTCTAGCTGGGGAAGGACTAATGTAAACCTGGAGACAGAATCCAGTGAAACAGGCAGATCCATCAGGTGCTGCTGAAGATTACTCGCAAAAACAAAGCTAACTTTCAGACTGAGGTTATGTTTGAAGACATGATTACACCACATGGCTTGCTCCAGTAAGAAACATAGCGAGTGATTAAGCTGCAGCTATAGTCAGGAGCAGCAAGATTGGCTTGTTGGGGATGGACAATGCACAGCAAGGGTTTTGATAGTACACTTCATTAAAAACCAAAATAACTCCCATCTTTTCTGAATACACACTAGAACAAGTACTTGTGTTGTTTCTGGCCATTTCATAGCCATGAAGGTCAACTTTCTGCCTGTATTTGAAGTATAGACAGTCTAGGGTAGTTTTCAGAGTCCCAGAAATGCTGGCTGAGCACCACTGGTGCCAGCATGCTGCAGTTCCACATCTTTGTCTCTCTATCAGACACTGGTCTAAACTAGACACTTAATCTACAGCTTCTCAGTAACCTCTTCCAGTGTGGAGAAATTTCTTCCTAATGTCCATCCTGAACCTCTCATGCCGCAACTTGTGGACCTTACCTCAGCTCAGACAAGAGGAGCAGAATGCAAAGATCTAAGTCCAGCACAGCTGGCCAGAACAGTTTTTTCAAGACTGCCCTAAATATCTTATATCTAGGTTTTATGTATCTAAGTAAGTAGTCAAATTATTTAAACACCTAGTGAGATGTCCACAGTTGGAAAATAAGCAAAACTGAATACAGGAGACTAAATCTAGGCTTTCTGCAAATTCACTACAAACAGAATATGAATTGCAGTCAGGGTCTTAATTTTCATCTGTTTCACATTGTTCAGCAGTTCCATTTTGTTGGTTTGCTTCATTGATCCCAGAATTCATATAGGTTTAACATCAAGACCTGGAGAACTCAGCTCTTCCATGGGAGCCCCCAGCTTTTGGGGCCCCATGTCTGACCAGGGGTTCAGCTCAGTTAGCTCCACAGAGAGGGGCTGACCAGCAAAGAGGCACAGCTCCTGTGGCTCCTCTCATGCAGACTTCTGTAGCATTTCCAGGCAAGTATCATCCCAGAAGCACAACAAATTCCAGGCAAAGATCACCCCAGAAGTACAGTGAAGGAAAGGGCCACTTTGCAGTCATTATTGATGCCTCAGCTGCAATTATTGATGACAGTAAATAGGCCTAGAATAAGGATTTCCAGAGAAGACCCTCAACAAACAATGAGCAGATAGGTCAAATTAGCTTAAAAGCTCAAAAGGCAGAGGTATCCCTGGGTAAGGGAAGCCTATTCAATCTGAACAACAGATGATGTATGAAAAGTGAATACTTGTAAGTCAAGGGCCACCCTCTGCACATTGTTTTGCACCTCAGTTAGACAGAGATTATAAGAAAGAAAAAAGTGTGGTCAAACTGCAATGAAAAGGAATGGATTGATTATTTAGATTTGCTGTGGTAATGATGCTTGCAAATAGAGGTTGTCTCCCACTCTCATTTTCTTGCCTGGGACACTTATGGGACTGTGGGACTAGGACTGGATACCAGTTGCATTTAACAAGGTACTTCATATGCTGTTTGGATTTCACAGTGTTTGTGCAAACATGAGATTAATTAAAGGGAAAGATGGCAAGAAGCTGCTAA
This sequence comes from Phylloscopus trochilus trochilus, assembly GCA_016584745.2. Lineage (NCBI taxonomy): Eukaryota > Metazoa > Chordata > Aves > Passeriformes > Phylloscopidae > Phylloscopus > Phylloscopus trochilus. Next base: position 43,191,802 of record WQNJ02000546.1, read on the forward strand.
CAGTTTACTTTAAAAAGAAAAAAAGGTTTTGCTTTCTATTTCTTTCAAAGACTCAAATATATCTCCTCATCTAAGTCTATTGTAACTCCAGTTGATGTAGTTCTGTTATGGCATCAGCAAAAATCGACTAGGTTTTCCTTGTGCCAAGAGACTGCATCACTCCCTGCTCTGCTGAAGGAATTTGGACCAGGGCATTAACACAGACAGCACAAGCCCTCCTAAAAACAGGCAGTGCAGGATGAGCTGTTCTGTTCACAGGGAGAACCAGCCTCCAGTCTGGCTTGGACCTGAAGCACAGAAATGTCTTGGAACAGCCTAAATGATTTGGTTGTCACATACCTGTTTGTTTAATGGAGCTGTTGAACAAGAGGGTGCCAGCAAACCTCCAGACAACTCACAGGGCAGTGGGGGCCAGTTGTGGGCTGTGAGGGACAGGAAACAGCTCTGAGCTCAGGAAAGAGCTGTCAGCACTCCCCAGAAAGTCAATAACAGGCAGCAGCTTCACTGCTGGGGCAGCAGTCCTGATACCAGCTCCTGCACATCCCACCTGAATCATCACATGCTGAAGCACAGGGTAAGATACAACTCATCTTGAAGGTTAAAACAGAGGTGAGGAAAATTTTCCAACAAGAACTTGTTTTCCTACTGTCACTGCTGGTGGTGCATACCCCATAATTAGATGACCTGAAATTAGATGCCTTATTTTTTGGCACTGAAGAATAGCCTGCTCTTACTTTCTGAATAGTAATTTTAAGTCCCTTAGGACTGGCTTGGCTTTGTTGCTTTGCAGTCTGTGCCACTGCAACTCATTTGAAAACTACATTGCCTTAGTGTACAAAGAAGAGCTGAACTGCATCTGTCCCTGCAAAGTACATACATCAGGTCTCATGCTTTTGTTAGTAATATGTTACCAGAAAAACAATTTCTTTCTTTCTTTCTTTCTTTCTTTCTTTTTTTCTTTCTTTCTTTCTTTCTTTCTTTCTTTCTCTCTCTCTCTCTCTCTCTCTCTCTCTCTCTTTCTCCCTTCCCTTCCCTTCCCTTCCCTTCCCTTCCCTTCCCTTCCCTTCCCTTCCCTTCCCTTCCCTTCCCTTCCCTTCCCTTCCCTTCCCTTCCCTTCCCTTCCCTTCCCTTCCCTTCCCTTCCCTTCCCTTCCCTTCCCTTCCCTTCCTCTCCTTTCTCATTAAGTTCTGTCATTTTGCAGAATCACAGAATAAACCAAGTTGGAAGGGACCTACAAGGTTCATTGAGTCCATCTCTGGCTCTGCACAGGACCATCCCCAGGAGTCACACCTTGTGCCTGAGAGCACTGTCCAATTGCTTCTTGAGCTGTGTCAGGCTTGGTGCTGTGACCACTTAAACACAGAACCTCTTCAGTGCCCTGCCACCCTCTGGGTGAAAAACTTTTTTTAATATTCAACCTAAGCCTCCCCTGACACATCTTCAGGCCATTCCCCTGGGTCCTGTCACCAGAGAGGTCAGTGTCTGCCCCTCCTCCTCCCTTCACAAGGAAGTTGTGGACTGCAGTGAGGTCTCCCCTCAAGTCTCCTCTTCTCCAGGTTGAGCAGACCAAGTGACCTGAGGCACTCCTCCCCAGGCTTCCCCTCCAGACCCTTTACTCTCCTTGTTGCCCTCCTCTGGACACTCTCTAAATAGTTTAATGCCTTTTTTATGTTGTGGCACCACAAACTGCCCCCGGCACTTTGAGGTGAGGCTGCCCCAGTGCAGAGCAGGACAATTCCCTCCCTTGCCTGGCTGGCAGTGCTGCCCCTGATGCACCCCAGGACATACTTGGCCCTCCTGGCTGCCAGGGCACTGCTGACTCACACTGAACTTGCCATCAACCAGAACCCCCAGGGCCCTTTCCACAGCTCTGCTCTCCAGCCTCTCGTTCCCCAGTCTGTCCGTACTTCCAGGGTTTCCCCAAGCCAGGTGAGGAGTTTGGCCCCTGTTAAACTTCATAGAGTTGGTGATTGCCCAGCTCTAATTTATCATGGTCTCTCTGCAGGGCCTCAAGGAAATTGACACCTCCTCCCAAATTTGTATCATCTCCAAATATATTACCCCTTCCAGTCCTGCATCCAAGTCATTTATGATGATATTGAAAAGCACAGGGCCTAAGATGGAGCCCAGTGGAACCCCACCAGTGACAGGTGCCAGTCTGATGTTATTTAGCTCCAAAGGCTTTCCTGTGCCACAGCAGGGAGGCCCTTCCAGGATGTGAGACATTTGTGTCTGGAGGGCTCACCCCAGGTTACACTGGGATCAGTTTTGAGTTTGAAAGCACAACCCTGCTGTCACCTCCTGGTGACAGGAAAGTGTTTGGTTGGAGAGGAGCACACAGTCTCTGGAGCTGGAAGGACATGTGGTCCTGCAGTCCTCCAGTACAAGCTGTGTCTCACAGTCACTGCTTTCCCAGTCACCCCACTTATCCCAGTCCCTCAGGTGAAGAGCTGCCTTGGAAAAGCCTGCCCTCCACTTTCCTTTGCATTACTGTTGCTGTGGAAATGGTACCTCCACATTCAATCCTTTCATGCAGGTTGGTCTCACTGTGCAGAAAAACATGCAAAAATGTGTATTTCTATGTTCAGGGATTTTTTTAAAAAGTATGTCTTTGCACTGATATTATAAGAAATTAGAAATTATACTTAAAAGGTAAATTTTAGTTAACTTTGACTATGGTTACTTAGTCTGTGAACCTGGAGCTAAATCTGTTTTTTACAGGCTAGCCAATCTCTAGCCTGTAAAATCCTCCAAGGTTGATCTGTTTAAGTTTGGCTTTTGAATAATTGAACCCTCAAGATGCAAAAATGGTCAGATCCTGTCCTGCTGTTTCCTATTTTAAACATAAATTAAAACCTGACAAAGTAGAGTGGCAAAAAAAGACAGCTGAGGACAATTAGGTTACATTAATGTGAAATAAAATCTATCTTCTAGCTCTGTAATGAGGAAGCCAAGCATCTTCTGCTTCTCACAGGAGAAAAAAATGCTAGAATTCCATGTGCAGAACAGAGCCGAAGCACCACTGCTGTCACACCAAACCTGCAGTGCCTGACAACAGCTGATCAGGGATTACTGACCTGGCTGGCAGTTAGGGTCAGGTACTGAAGAAAAAAAGTAGAAAAGAAAGGAAAAGGAATGACAAAAAAATTCTTAAAACAAGGGAGGGGAAAAAAAAAAAGAAGAAAGCTGAGCTGTTTTCAAGAGATTAACACCTTTTAGGATTTTGTCTGTCAACAGCTTTCTGGAGATGTTAACACAACCTGTGCTGGATAAGATCTGCCAGGAAGGCACAGATGTGATCAGTCACAGAGCCTGTCAAGCACATGTTAAATTCCAAGTGAACCTCCAGTATTGCACTGTAGTTACTTTTAGGTACATACCAGATGCAGGATGAATTTCTCTGTGCAACTCCTTCCACAAAACTTTCTCTTCCTCCACCAATCTAATGTGTTGCACCCGATTTCTCTGCCTCTTGCCGGCTGTTGCACGAAGTTCACTGGCCTTGACCACCCAACAAGTCACTGGCAGTAATTAAGTTTGTTATTAAATGACTGACAGCCACTGCCACAGGGAGGCAAACAGAGGCAGATGAAAGGAGAACAGAGAGGCAGAGGTTGATGGACTCCTCAGCATAGATCGCCCCTGCATTTCAAAATGTGAGGTCTGTACATCCTGCTGGCCCCTTACAAAATATTCTTGGTACCAAGCGTGCACAGCAGCAAGCACAGCAAGTAGGGGATTACTTAAGCCAGCTAAGGATGGGGCTTAAATTTAAATCCTGCCCTTAATCAGGGAATGAAAGCCTAGCTGCAGGCAACCGGCAGGCACTTTCCTCAGGAAATAATTCAGTGCCTGGATTCCTCTTCTGAGGATTATGTGCCTGAATTTCTTGCTTCAAGAGGGTTGCTTATCTTTTCAGCTGGGTTAAAGCAGGCTCACCAAGTATGTGGAGCATTTTTATCTCCCCCATCTCCCTCCAATATTGTTCTCCTGAGAGTTCATCTATCTGATTTTGTTAAGTTTCTCTCCCAGATGATGCCCAAATTGGATCCTTTCAATGCAGCCCTTAACTGCAAACACTTTCTAGGTTTGCTACCCACATCCATCCAGGTTTTTCAGCCTGTTCCCTTGTTCCCACCAACCTGCAGCACGAAGCCATGTCTCTCCTGTCAGAACTGTCAGAACTGCTTGTCTGCAAATTCTTCAGTGCCTCCTTCCTCAGTTGCTCATCTCCACACCATGCCCCCAGTGCCTGCAGTTCTGGGCTGTTTACACTCCTCACACACATCTTCCTACTCACTCCCTCACTATTCCTCTCTCTCCATCATTTTTAAGTGTTGCCCCCTGGTGCAGCACAGCTCTACCCATCTGCCCAGTCCTCAGCTGTCTGTCTGAGAGGTGTTTACTCTCTTCTCCTTCAAAGCCCTTTCAGAGCAGTCCCTGCTTCTCCAGGACCTCACACACACTTGTCCTGAGTCAAGTTTCATTTAAAGTCCACAGCCTGTGGGATGAATCTTGTGATACACTGACATCTCAGACTTGTGCTCTCTTGAAGCCATAACCTACTAAATTTAAACACCCATAAATAGCATTTGGAAAGGTAAGAGTCTGGTTTGAAAAATACTTTGTAAGTAAAGACACTAGTAATGCATTAGGTTTGTTACATGTGAATTAACAGATGAGATACTTTCACATTTTTAAAACAGCAATTATTTTCACCTGATGATTAATAACTATGAAATGGTTTTGTCAAAATCTCTCTGTATTTGAAAACATGCAATTACTTTTAATCATCCTCATAAATAAAGCTCATTAATAGAAGATGACCAGTTAAAGCACTGACTTCAGATGACACCACCTGGTATTTCTGATACAGTCTGCATTTCAGTCAAGAGCAAGCTTTGTGTTCACATCAAAGCACATGTTTTGGACATCAGTAAACATGGTAGATCTGACTGGGGGGATGCACAATAGGGGGGCAGGCCAACATTTTTGTTATGTGTCTACACTGAAGTTCCAGGACTCCATTTGGGTTTTTTTCAGAGTGCAGAGAACAGTCTGTTTCACCAACTGGAGCAGTTGCATTGAACTGTAAACAGGTGAGGCTTGAAAGGCTGTCCCTGAGACTCCTGCTCAGAAATAACATACAGCCAGCACTGGAGGACAGGCACGTACACACACAGTTTGTACACTGTGGTGCTTGGGTTATTCAGCTGGTCATAGTTCATGGTTTTAACAGCCACTGTGCAGGGTACTCAGCAAACTGGGCTTCCCAAAGCACTCCTTGGCTTTTCAGTAGCACGAGAAGACAAAGCCTCCCTGAAACTCCTGCAGTGTGTGTATGATGGGGGTGGGTGAGTGCCCTCAGCGCAGCCCACAAGGCAGGATTCAGCACTAAGGACCCACTAAAGGGTCCAACAGCTTCAAATAACAAGGCTTGAAACATTCTGTCTCTGGTGCTTGCTGTGCCTGCAGGATGATAGCCTTTGGGCTCACAGCCACGGCTGCACAGTTCCAAGATTGTGTGACAGAGCCGAAGGACATTTCATGGCACCTTATTCTGAGGGGGTGAAGTAGCAGGTTAGAAACCAACTGGCAATTTCACAGAAAACAATTGATTTTCTCTCTAAGTGCCATACAGGGAAAGCATTTCTCTCTCAACTTGTGATCAAGGGAAATGAAAGATGAGGGAAATAATTTTTTTTTTTTTCTATTGAGCTAGTTCTCATATGCAGCTCTAAAATAAAGGAAATATTCCAATAAAGGAAAATTTCAAGCTAGCCTAAGGAAGAACATGGTAACTCCAGAGAAAAATCTCCCTTTGGAAAGAGGTGGTGCAATTTGAGAACCAACCAGTGGACAAAAATGCCTTTCTTGCTTGCTGCAGAGAAAGGAAGTGTGATTTTGAAATATGTACCATGTAGTAAATCTCTCATTGTCCACTGCCAAATTTTCATGCATATTTTGTGTGGTGCTGGGCAGATGTATATTAAGCATGACTGAAGCACCAAAACTGTAATTCATGTTGGGAGCTCACTACAGCATGGAGCAACAAAAGATTTCAGGAATATATGGTGGGAATTTGTGGAACATCACTTCAAGAGAGGCCACATGCAGAAAAGACTCTGATTCAGCAATCTTGATCTTTCCTCTTGATCTTTTAGAAATAAAAAAAAAGGAACTTTTATAAAATGACTCTTGCCTATGAATGATGAGTCACTCTGCTTTTCAACAGAGCATCAGGTTGCCAAGGGACCTTCTTCAAGGTTTTGAGTGCCTGAAAAAACCCACATTTTTTTAAAGGTTTTCTACTACTGAGAAAGGAAGTGAGGAAAGATATGAAAACAGACAAATGAAAACTTAACTTAGCTGACTGGAAGACTGTGTCACCCAGGGAAATGTGAAGCAAATTATATAGCACAACTTGATTGACATGAAATTGGCTTAAGTCAATTTTTTGTTAACAACCCCCTTGCAATCCTGCCTCTTCCAAAACCCCAAATCTTGATTTGTGCATAATTTGACTTCAATATGTACATCTTATGCCAGATTTTACACACAGGAATTTGAGAAGCAGCAGGAAGTACCACAGCACAGAGGGCTCCATCTCCAGCATATACTCATTACATTACAGCAAATAATTCAAGCCCTTTTCTGTCTTCACACTCAAAACTACACTCATTTTCTCAGCTGACTTTCTCTTCTGGGTTCTGTTCAAAGTTACTGCCATGACAGTGAATACTAATTTAACCCCCAAATGGAATTATTCCCAAGCAGTGATTTTCAGTTCATGGGCAGTGGGTGCCACTTGGATGAAAAAGCAAAACCACAGCTCAGGTCTTCCTTATTCCAACAGAAATGATTCTAGGCTGTATCCACCATGCATAAAGGTGGGACCCCCTGTGTAATACCTTAATGGAATGAGGGGGAACTAGGACATTATTATGGACATCGATGCTGCTGGAAATCTTTCTTGATGCCCACTCCAGTGCCACATTCCCACTTAGCACACACACACTTCTGTGAAATGAGGGGAGAGATTGCAAGGAAGATGCACTGACAGAAGGGCAGGGGACTGAAGCAGTGTGATAGTCTTCTACAGTTCACATCCCACAGGGTTTTGGAGCACTTCATGAGGTGGAAGTCAGCAGGCTGTACTAATCTGGAGTACCAGGACTCAGGACTACCAGTCCTGAGGTACCCCTTCCTATCTGACACCATAACTTGGCTGTGCACACTCCTCAGGAAGAACTGCCATCTGTCTGCTTTTCTGCCACACTTCAAACACAGCACAGCTACACCCATTGAAATCAATTATTTTTCTGGTGTGATAACATTAAGGCTACATGTAATCAAATTCCTCCCCCAGAAACTGCGTGCTGTCTCCAAAACCAATAAACACTCTCACCCAAGGGCAAGGTTAGCATTCCTGCATGTTCTTACAGCTGTTAAGTGCCTTCAAGCATGTTCTATAAATAAATCATACTAAGCTATGCTACATGCTAAGGTGTGCAACAGAGCAGGCAATTTGCTGCAGGTGAGAGATGCTCATTAAATGCAATTAATAAGCATCTGAAGGGCAGAGGAGCCAATTATTGGAAGACACCATATACAAATAATGTTTACAGTTATGAAACCAAGGCCTTCCCATGCAAAATCTCAAGGGGCAGGGGGGGAATGACATAAATCAGAAGAAAGACTCAAGCCAAGCCATAGCTACAGACACAGCAATCCTAAAATTAATGAACCCCATCACTGTCCTCACTGTAGTTACTGGGCCCCTCTATTAGCCAGATTTCATGAAGCACCCTAGGATGGGACCAGCAATTTCCTTTGCATAGTATTCACCTTGGCATTCCAGGAGAGCATGTCTGCTAGAGCTCCACCAGGCTGCCTCTGATTGGGGATTGGGTTGTACACATCAGCCCCCTCACAGTTTACATGCTCTTCAGTTTTCTTTCAATCACAGTCTTCAAGGTTGGCAAAGGCCTCTAGGATCATCAAAGCCCTCCAGGACTTCCAGAATTCAGTAAGGAAACAGTAAGGAGAGTGGAATTTTACACATAAGCTCTTGTCACCCCCTCAGTTTACTAGAATAATATTTGTTAAACGCTAAGAGAGCAAACCACATTTTTCCACATGAAGTGAAAATAGCAAATGAAAATGTTTATCGGTCTCACATAATGACAGAGCAATGGTATTTGAAAGTATGGTATTCCAAGAGAAATAAACTCTCCTTGTTTATCAGCAATGGCTGCAATTATGTTGTCAAGTGATACATGAGTGTTTTGATTTCCTCTTCCTGCTGTCTTCTTACCTTCAACTTATATTGTAAGCTTGACACTGTTTATTCACGGAGTATTACAGAACCCCTGAGAGGGGTTATTATTGAAGAGTATTTATTTTTCAAAGCAGTCACGCCATGAAGCCACAGATACAGTTAAAGCTTAACCCTACATCCTCCTCCAGAGCAGCATGTTCCCGATGTTAAAAACACCCCACTGACCCCAGCACAAGGAGAGGGTTAACGAGCTCCTGGACATGCAAACCACGGATCAGTGCCTCGACCACAGCACAAGGGCATAGAATTAACTCCTAGACTGACTCCAGAACAAGGCCACAAAGGTGATCAGATGCTGGAGCACCTCTCCTATGAATATAGGCTGAGAGAGCAGGGGTTCTTCAGCCTGGAGAGAAGTCTTGGGGGAGACCTTGCAGCAACCTTCACACATCATGGCACTGGTAGCACAGCTTGCCAGCGATTACTTCCTTGGGCAGCATAACAGCACCCAACCCTGGGTAGGATGTTGTCCTACAGAATTCAGACTCCTGGTAACATGTTCAGTTCCTTCTTCTTTAGTAACTCAGGTAATATGGACTAAGATCTTATTTTTGTTGCTGTTGTTACTTGCCTGAGCAAATGTTAACTGATGGCTCTAAACTCTTTACTCAGACACAGCAACAAAACACAGATACATCTACTTGCAACAGAGCCCTTGGTCTGCCTCTTCACAAAAATTAACACATCCTTTTGCATGAGAAACTGTTGGCTCATCTGAGAGACGAGGACTTCATATTTGCCTAATTTTGTCTTTTATTTGAAGCTTAAAAACACATCTTGATTAGCCACAACCTTTTGGCCAAGCTGAATAATAAATATTCAGCCCCAACACCTTTGATAATGTCTAAAACCAATTCATTAAACATCCCCAGCCTTTTCTAAGACCAAACTTGTAGGCAGGCTTAAAGCATTTGGTGTTATTATACACTTATGAACAATTGTGCTCCTTGAAGTAAATTCAGCCTGGCTTTCTCCTGCTCAAAGCCCCCTCTTTACTCAGAAGAGCAGAGAACAGAGATGGGAACAATCAGAAAAATTAGAACACCATAAGCCTTCCAATGCCTGATGGAGGAATGGGTCTAATTGTTTATGTTCCAATCTGAGTTGAACTACTCTGAGCTCCCATCAGCAGATCTTAGCCACCTCACTCTGCATCTGCTCTACAGAAAATACTTTGGGACATCAGTCTGCAGTTCAGCTATGAAAGCTCTTGTCTTTGATGTTCAGGCACTCCTGATAAAGATGGAAAAGGTTTCACCTGCACATCTCAGTACAAATGGGACCTGAATAAGCAGCACCTGAGCAAGCAGAAGGCAACATTAACTACAGCATTCCCTGAGTTCCCAGCGTTCCCTGGAGCAACATGATCAGATCATTGGAATTTCACTTTTTATGCCAGAAAGGGAAAAGTTTTCTTACCAAACAAACAGGAATTGAAATACTTTGCTGATTTTCTCCACACTGAAGTATTATCTGATCCAGAGCTCACCTTAATGTACTTCCATAAACCTGTGGCTTCCTCTGAGCTCATGGCTTGTGATGAAGCTGCAAAGATGAGCAGACAGCACTGCAGGGTATTAATGGTAACATGTATGCAAATTCTTGATCTGCTGCAGGGCTTGAGAGTAAAGTGCTCAGACAGCACTGACAATTATGAAGATACTTCTGTATGTGAGAGGATTTCTCATACTTCTGTATGTGAGAGAATCCAAAAGATCAAACTTACAAATAGTAAATCATGCCAAATGAAAAGTAGAAGGGGCATGATCCCAGGTACTATGGAAAGGTGGGGCAGAAGAGAAAAATGAGCACTATCATAAAGACAAACCCCTCACATCTGGCCTCTTTTCTTTGAAAGGGCTCTCCTGTAACAGCGTAAGAATCCAATACAAAGACCATGGTAGATGCACAGAGACTTCTCCAGAGAGCATTCAAGGGACCCTCTGTGAAGTTCAGAACAAGGGGCTGGCAGAGGTGAGAAACGGGTGGCCCCTGCAGTCCTGGTGCTGCTTTGTTACCGAGTATCTCCCACCCAAACATTCCCTCATCTTACTGATGGCCACCATCACCCTCCCTCTAGAAAATATGTTTGGTATCTGCTACATTAAACAACATAGATGCAAAAGGAGAGAAAGAGCTCTGGATAAAAGAAGGAAGCAAAACAAACTTATTCTGCAAAACAATGCTCATACATTTTCTTTTATTCTCATTTTATTTTGGATTACTACTCATGGATTCCCGCCACCCCCCTCAGATGCCAAGGTAGATTTGGAACCTTTTTCTGATTGATCAGAGTTGCCCAGTATACTTTACATAAAAGAGAAACAGAATTCGTTCACATTTAGAAAATGAACTGGAACCATCTTCAAAACAACAGTTTTTCAGGATTGTGTAGGCTTTCACAGCCTGAGGCAGAGGACAAAAGGTCACTGAAGACACAGTTTGGTGTCCTTCACAACCTGTCCCTCAGACTCTCCTGGTGCTTTAAGTACAGGTTTGAGACTGACAGTGGGAAATCTGATTACCTGACCAAAATGGCAATACCTGAAGTGTTTAAGTCAGTTGGCCAGACTGCAATTCATAGGCTTACTTTTATACAGCATTGCAATGTACATGAAAATAACAAAACTGTGTTTTCAAAGATGCGAGGAACATTATGCGAATGTGACAGATGGATCTGTGAACTGGAAAATCTCCTCATCAAAAAGGTCTTCTGGCAGTTCTTCATCTCCATCAGCAAAAAACGTAGGGAATGGAGGGTTTTTATTGCAGTCCTTGTAAGTAGGCAATTTGCTATCTCTGACCTGAAAAGCAGGAAGGGGGAAGAGTACAGTTAATAAATCTTACAGAAGATTTTCAGACAGTGATACATTAGAATTTAAAGAATTCAGCTTGCATGCATAAGAAAAACGTAACAGCATTCACACTGCACTTGTTTAAAGAATTCCAGGTATAATCATCTTTACTTTAACATCAACCCTAGCTATTGAATTTAACATTTTGTACTCTTCCTTATAGAGATTTTAAAAACCAGCAAAACTAAACAAAAAGAAAATCCTAAGAGAATTTGTCATTACAGTGAATAAAACCCACTCATATGAATTCATAGTTTAAAATTTTATAACATTATTAAAATAGAAGTATAGCTTGTTTAAACATTGCTTACTTCCCACAGTATGTTCCTACATGACATTCTGAGTTATATTATGCAATGTAATCACCTCTTCAACAAACAAGACACGCATTTGTATGTGTGATGCAAACTAATTATGGCAACTAATTTTGCAAAGATATGTGCATGTGCTGCACTGAATCCCTCTGGCTATTGCAGAGCTGTTCAGTGACTGCAGAGTTAAACATCTAAAATCTTGCACTCAGGAGTCAGTACCTTGGTTTGCCAAACATGAGCCTCTAAGACAGTTCATTTGCAAGAACCATGGTGCCACAGAGAAATTCCTTTACTGACCTCTCTGCATGTGGAAAGATTTAAAATCTAGCCCCTGAAACTCCAATCTCTGAAGAAAATTAGTAGCTAGAATTATCAGTAAAAAGCAGTTTGTCTGCGGTGGCAGATAGAAGGCTGGTATCTCTGAACAAAAAAAAGCTACAAATTCTTAAATTTGATTTAAAATTAAATTCTTTTTTTCTATATTGTTACAAATGATCTTCCTCCTGAGCTGTAATAATCCCTTTCAGGCACTACACTCAAGTGGATTAAAAAAAAAAAAAGTGCAAATAGATTAGACAAAATTTTAGTAGAGAGAAGATAAGCCCTTCCTCTGAGTTTTTGGTGGGCTTTTAAAGAACAGGATGCTTGTTCTTTCTTGGTTGGGCAAAGACCTCACGTAGAACAATTATGATTTATGCCAAAAATTAAATTAAAAAAATTCATGCCCACTGAATACTATGTTCTGAGAGCACTATATTTACCAAATTCATATCTACTACTACTTGAACCTTTCCCAAAGTCCGTGAGGATTCCTGCAGATGGCATGTACAAGAAATTTGACATTCCAGTATTTTTTAAGGACAGGCTTGATAAACAAAAGAAAACTTCTTGCTAAGAATGAGGGGATGAGGGGCTCAATGTGTCACACTGGTTAGGATGGCTAAGTAGCTTTTCAAGTAGATCATTCCTCTTCTATAGAAGTGTTCTCTATGGCCTTGTGAACTGCCAGACCTGTAGTTTCCAATTTACACTGCATATCTGGGTGGAATGAACTAGGCTGAGGTTGACGTCCACAGACTTTTGCTGCAACAGTTCCAGCACCAGTGAGTTCAGAAGAAACAGTCAGAGTGCTTCAGCAATGCCACCTGAAGGATGGCATCTTCAGAGATGTCATCCTTCCCTTTCAATACGCAGTGGCTGCTTTTTTTACTATATGAAACCACATTTTAATCACTTCACTGGTTATCTATTATTTCCCTTGCTAATTTCTCCTTTACTCTCTAATCCTATTCCACACCAAAAGCCCCGCATGACCCCTACATGAGTTAGATCTACAATCCATACATGAGTTAGATCTACAATTTCTATTCAATCTACAAGATTAGAACAAATGATTTTATTTATAACTTACTCATTTCATGTATATCTTATTTAAATGATTTTCATGTCTAGTTTTTGTTATTTTTGGATCTTTTCACCATGAAGTAGTATGTGCTGTTACATATAGGCTGTGTCATTGCAGGCAGCTCGGGACACCCAGAAAATGAAAGGAATTGAAATGTTTGTTTTCCTCCTATTTTTTTTTTTCCATTTCTTTTAAAAACAATTTCTTATAACAGGATTTAGCAGTAAGACATCTGCCCTTAACTAAAGGTAAATCCAACAGTTTAATCTTAGTCCTTCATTAGTTTACCTAAATGAATTTAAGATTTCTGCCCAGACTTAACATTGTATTAATTACATATTAATGCCAAGGGGCATTTTGGACATAGTATCTCCAGTGTGACATGGAGAATTCTTAAAATAGTTTTAACATTCTCATGAAACATCTCCAACAGACCATTGTTGCTCTCACAGGAGTAAAACACTGTTTCATTTTGCCCTTTCCAAACTCCTCAGAATTTTGACAGATCCCAGAAGCACGGGCCACATCTGATGTTAAAATAGTTTTCTTCTGATATGCTCTTTTTTTTTTTTGATTGGTATGACTGATGCAGTATTTCTTTTGACTGGTGAAACTACTGCTCTTTTTCCATCTTCTACATTCATGTAGAAGCTTCAAATGCATTTTAAAGCAAAAAAGTGCTATCGTAGAGCATCACTACCAAACTAAATGAAACTCTCCTTGAAATTTTTAAAAAATTAGATATTTTTATTCTATTACCAGGTATTATCATTCCTATTTAAAGGAAGAACTCAACTTCACTTTACACCTGAAAGTATCGATTAGCAACTAAAACATGGTATGATTTATCTGTCTTCTCAAGAGAGTTATTTAATTCCTCCCTTTACATTTATGAAGGGCCCAGCACACCACAGGTTTCCTGTATCTCTTACCTCAGATTCCTGAACAACAATTTCACAGTGGTACAAAGGGGTTCACTGGTGTACAGCAGCAGCAGCTACACTTGTCTGTACAAGCACGCACACAGACAAGGAGTGCAGGTGACCCAGCACAGCTCTTCCTGCTCTCCTACTAACCTTCTGAGAACATCCCTAATAAAGGAGTATGTTTTCATGCTGTGTTACTAAAATCCAGTGAATTTGGCTCTCACCCACAGAAGGAATCAAGCTCATAGTCCAAACTGTTACTGCAATCCATAAAAGCATTTGCTTCATACAATAAATGCTTGGCTTACTCAACTGCTGTGTTAATAGCATTATATATTACAGTAGGCTATACCACAGATAGATGGTATATACAGATGATGGTATAACCACTACAGCGTATTCTCTGACAGGTCATTTTATTAAGAAAAATATTAGAGAAAGCTGAAATTGGAGCTGGTTGAATTTCTGCCACTAAATCTTTAGAACAGTCATAAAGGGTTTTGCAAACAATTAATAAACTGCACTTACATATGTCCCCTATACTGACAGCATAATGGGTAGTATAAACAAACACAAACTCAGAAATCTATCACCACAAAAGGCTTAATGTAGTCTTAAACAAGTGTTAAAAACTGATGCTTAGGTCACAACTCAGGTCTGTAGTTTAACAGAGCTTCAGGGTGTGCTAGCAACAAAGAATGCATGCTATTTGCTAAACATAAAAATGTGCTTAAATACAGAAAATTATTAGAAATAAGCTCCCCAGGCTTCACACATCACCTAACCCCGCTTCTCTGCTATTTTTGAAGCTAGACATAAAAATTGAGCCCAAGAATTATATCCATTTCTGACCAGCCTTATTCTGTCTTAAAAAATAACCCAACCATACAATTCCCCCCCACCGCCCCCCACCAAATCTCCACACAAGTCTATGAATGAGGCCCAAGGCACAGGACAGAGAATATGAAAGATTTAAAGGCATCACACTACTCCTGCATGTCCTCAATTTGAGCAGAGTGCACCCAACCCAGGCATCAACAACTAGAAACACAGCACAGTAACACTGGCAAGTTTGGTACAAAGTAAGTAGGATGCAAATCACTACAAAAGTCTCTTAAAAACAAAAACAGCAAAAAAGAAAACAAACAACATCAACAACAACAAAACAAAACAATAAAAAAAGGAAAAAACCTCCCAAAGACCCAAACAGAAATAAGGAATCTCAAGACTTAAGTTACTAGCTCAAGTGGAACATCATACTAAAGTAACTTGTATACTTCAGTTTAACTCAGGTCTAGAATACAAACAGGCCAGTTCAGCATCTGACTTACTAAGCAACTCCTATGGACTACAAGATTTGCCAGAATTTCTGCCTTCACTACAAGTGATATACTCAAAGTGACCAACGCTGAATGTCCTAAGAAAATCAGGTGCCTTAAAATTAGGGCAGGTATAAAACACTATCAAAACCAAACTATAACATCATGAATTATAATATACTGTATTACCCTCCAACTATAAGGCATCTGCTTAAAAAGGGAGTTAAGTCTTGTGCATCTCTCTTGAATAACAAAAGAGAGAATTTTTGGTAATACACTTGGGAGAGCAATCCAGAGTCATAACCTTTAGAAAGAGAAAGCTATTACGGACAGTAACTACAGGCCCTGGGATCCAAGAAGATACCCCAGAAAGAAACAGCTGCTTCCTGAGGTAGGCTATCTTGATGGGTCCAAAACACAAATTTTACAAATGCTTACTCTGCAATGTTACTCTTTTAACAGAAGAACTCTGTGCATTCCAGCACATTTCTTAAGTTTCTTAATTTTATCAGACCTTGCAATTGAGAAAGAAAGCCATGCTAAAGTAAGCTTTTTTTCATTAGTTTTCCAGTTGGCTAGAAACATTACTAATGTCAGTTATTTACCTGCATACTTCAGTGTGCAGTATCAAATGAAAGCTGTTTCTAATTAAAATCAGAAATCCATCAATCCTAGTATTCTGCAGTTTTATTCTGCTGAAAACAAAACTTGAAAAATTTAAGTGCTTCATCTCTGTCTGAATACAGTGCTGATGCACAAAGTTTCCAAAAATACAACATACAAAATAAATATATGCTTTAAAGGTGCACTATAGTTTTAATGGTTACCAAGCAACACAGGGTACTGAACACAAATGCTTTCTCCTTGGAGGCACACAAAGAGGAAAGCGTATTTCACTCTGGAGCTCAAAGACAGAAGGATTCAAATTCCCTAGACATTATTCCTACTTAATTACAGGCAGGTATTTAGTGGAATGAACAGTAATTACAACAGCTAATATCCCGTAATTCCTCTCCCCAACTCCAGATCCAAACAAATATACATCAGTATACTGGAAGTCAATGTCTATAAGCAAACAGGAAAACATCCTGGAAGAAAGGCATAAGGCAAAAAAACCCCACAGATGAGTGCAGCAAAATTAATGGAGAAAAAACCCCCAGAAATTAGAGAATCAAAGAGTATTGCTTTACCTAATTTTATAATTAAAGCCTTTTCTACTCTTTGCAGATATATTTGAAAAAATAAGGGAAAAAATGAATGTAATGTAAAAAGCCACAGAATGGATCCACCAGCTCAAGAAACTGGAATGAAATGCTGCTTACTACATACTGCCTTCAATCTCCAAATAAGACTGGAAGCAATTTTCGGAAACCTATTTCTTAACAGCAATACCTACTGTTGTGTCTTTATCTCAGACAGTGCTATTTATTACTAAATGTCATGGAAGTTTGTGTCTGGAGCACTTCAGTCAAGATCTTTTGCATACTCTATTATCTTAAGCAAGGAGCTCTAAGGGAAGAAAAGCCTCACTCTTCCCATGTATGTTCTTCTCCAAGCAGTGTGCAGTGTCTGATCAGCAAGGGAAGAATGATTTGTTTGAATGAGATCTTGATGGTGTATATAAGAACTGGCAGTATTAACATACACAGTCTTGTTTTTAAAAACAACTTATATTACGTGTGTGTAATAAATGTTTGTTTTCTTAACTCACTTAAAATCAGAAATAAAAATTAGTTTATTGAGTCTAGTTAGAATAAAAGTTATAATCTGGTAAAAGCAGGTATTGTTCAGTCCTAGTGGCTTCATAAGATGTTGCATCCTCAGCGATAAAACATGTGAGATGTGTACCTGCATTTATTTTACCATCAAGTGTGGATTTTAACAGCATGACTAGGATAATAAGACGCCCAATCTTTTTCAACAATTAACTCTTGCTTAATGAGAACTATTAAGATCAAAGAATACAGTCTGGGCATCCAACATTTCTCAATTTTTCAGTACAATATGCTGCTTGTAATATATGCTTACTTATAATATACATTATAATTTAAAACTAACATCCTAAAATAAATTCCCACTTAATTAAATTTCAGACTGACACAGAGCAATCAGGTTCATGCCTCAGGATCAGGAAAAAAATACTTTGAACACAGTTAAGAAAAGGTCATTCAGTCCAATATGCAGATGAAAAGCCACCCAAACTACACTCTTAATACTAAGTAATTGATGTCATGTCCAGTAATTTTGCAGAAGTTGTCCTGAAAACTACTTTTCCTGGACATCTCTTTAACAATTTTCACTATCTTGGAAGAGAAATGTGTAATGTATTCTCCAGGCTTAGGCTGGATATTAAAATAAAAACAGTTTAGAGATACTTTGCCCAGGAAAAAAGGCCTTATTTGCAGTGAGAGGAACATAATTTTTCTATGGGTAAAATGCCTATTTGAAAGCAATATGCTGTACATAAAGCCCAATAGCTGGAGAGTTCTGCTCCACAACTAAGAGACAAAAACCGGATGTCCACAGGAAAAGAGAAGGTGATAATAAACTATTTGAAAACACCTGAATTTGATGAACTCTTCAACTTTTCAAGTCCTGAACCATTTAAACCCCTGCAATACTTCCAAGGATTTAAAACTGTCAGATAGACAGGTACATGCACACCAAACTCCTTCATGGCAGAGACATTTGATACCCTGCACTCTGTTCAGTCACAAGGGAAACAACTTCCTCCCAGTAAGTGGTGTTTGCAGGTGTGTAGAATATACCTAATTGGAAAGAAAAATCTACTTTGAAAACTGCCCTTAAAGAGCACTTTTCTTGCTTTCATATGAATTATTTAGATTGTAAGAACACTTAGACTCCTCATTGTTTCAAGACTGTCTATGGAAAACTGAAGCAACCTCCATAAAATTCAAAATTAATCCTGAAGACTGCCACAGAAAATACCACTGGCACATTTATACTGATTCCAAAGGGAACTCAGATCTTCATTGTGAACTCCAGCTCTCTCCTCCTGTACCTCGACTGCTTCTTGGAAATGTAACTGCTACTGGGTACGGGAATGCTTTAAATAAACCTTTAAAACAGGACTTGCTGTGTACCTCTGTTCATGAATACAACACTTAAATAACATTCTGGAAATCTCACCACAATGTTACAGGCTCATGTTAGCATTCAAAGAGGATGGATATAGCCTGAGACCCTACCACAGGGTTCAGCAACTGTGCTGGTGTATCATAAGGTACATGGGTGCAAATTTAAGAAGGAGCCATTTAGAGTGCCCACTGCTGACCATGCTCTTTCATAGATCTGATTCCACTGCCCTTTAATTCAACTGTACAAGATTTGTCTGAAGAAATGTAAATTGCATCCTACCAGCGTTTTTCCATTTTTAAATTGATTTGTAGGGATCTTAGGAATCACCAATACCAGTATTAAAGCTAGCAAACATACCTTCACCAGACAATTGGTGTGGCCTGGAACAGACCCATTTACATAAATAATGTCATGTTTTGTATTGATCCTCCACACCTAGGAGACAGAAACAAAAAATCAGACACTGAGACCTGTTTAGAGGCTACTCCCAGTTTTACAAACAGTAGTCCAGCAAAGCCCGAAGTGAGTAAAAATGTTCTGCACATGCCTAAACTTGCCACAGAATTCATCCACATGCCACTCTGGGTGCAAAGCTTCTAATGCAAAAGGCTGAAACAATTTTAAAGGGCCGGTGATCAGGCTGTATTTGGTAAAGCAGCTCTTTGTTCAGTTAACACCAACCAAAGCTCCTAGGTCTCTTTTCCCTCTAACAGCAATATGGTGAAAAACATGAAAAACATCACAGGTGACAAAGTAAAATGAATGTCCTCATGAAAATGCTCTTGTGACCATGTTAATTTCTTAATCAGGTGCTCACCTAAATACACACATTTTCTGCTACAAAAAATCAGTTGTAGTAAACTGAGAATAGAAGCAGCACTTCTTAGCAAACTAGAGATAAATATGCTTTTTGTGCAAACTGCAGAGGTTGCCTTCAGAGACTGAGTTGCTTTAATAGCTCAGGAGCTGCTGTAGCAGCAAATCAGAATGGGGACAGAAACTATAACCCCCTTTTTTGCACATGAAAGTGAAAGGCCATGATCAAGGTAGAGCTTCCAACAACTCAGATTTGGGTTGGGTATGAATAATGGAATAGGCATGGAGACACTAAGGTCACCAAAAGCCTGATTGTTTTCCCTCTTCAAAGGCAGAAGTCAAGGGACATAGTGAAAAACACACTGGATGTGGAAGTATCACCAAAATCCCACTGTACCACACACACAAAGGATGCTCAGGTAAGTTATTTGTAACCCACAAGAGAACAGGAGAACACATGTGCTGCTCTGGTCTTTCCAGCTTGCTTACTTCAGGATGCTGCTGTCTGGATTCTGGCAGAGATGACAGACAGGACACCATTGCTTGGCAATGCCACCACCTTATACACACACTGGTATACCCAGAACTCATCACCTTATACACACACTGGTATACCCAGAACTCACCTTTAACCCAAAAGATGTCCTGTAGATGTTTCCCATTTTACCAGGCATTTTCTTTCCACGATAAACTTTGGCAGCTTTCTAGATAAAAACAAGGCCCAAAGCAGCATGTTAACTGCCAGAGGTACACTTACAAACTCAAGAAGTACACCAGAGAAAATATGCTGGTATTTCCAAAGCTGAAAATATATAATATTAAAAAAAAAAAGTAATCCTGATAAGAGTGTTAAATACTTTCTGCCAGAGGTTAGTATTTACTCTACATGTGTTCTGAAATACTTGACCACAATCACAAAATTTATATACATATATATATACACACACATTGTAGCTTCTCTCGTGCCCTAATCAAAAAGTTTTTACACTGATGTCACTCAGATCTTTTTTAATGTGTGTATTCTTGAGAATGGAATTTTTAATTCCTTAGTTTCTGTACCCCATTTTTGATTGGCTAGGCATAAACTGGACAACAAAGGTGGGGACAAAAAGGCAGGAATAAGTGCAATAATTTTCAATTCTACACTGTTATCAAGGGATTTGTATCCTGCACCTCTCTCTTATTCCTTAATAATGTTTCTTGGGGCTTTTCTTAATTCTTGTGAAAATCCTAATTTCAGGAAATCAGTTGCAACGCAGTTCTAGAGAGAGGATTCTCTACTGAACAGTCCTGGATTCCAAAAATGTCTGATATGGCCAACCATAAATGGGAAAGTACTATCAAGACATTGTTTTTCTCTTGTTTCATCCTTTCACCTTGTTTCCTTCCCATCATACCTATTTCTAATACCATTTTTCATTCTATATACTTTGTGAAATGCAACATTACTGCTTAGGAAATTCTATTTTAAAGAAAAGTAAAGAGGGGTTATTTTGCAATGATGAATACCATCTGCTAAAATCATGTTTAGAGCTCAAATATTTACATTCTTCTGTGAAAACAAGTGCCAGCTGTCGAATTCTTTTTCCAGCTGAAACTGAGGACTATAAATCAGTAAGGCATGCTTTTACATTCTCAATTACTAAACTTCATTGACTGTTGCCTTTTTGCTTTTACTATTCTCTTGAGCATTATTAATCCTTTTTTTATGTTTTAATTTCTCTAAGAAATTTACAGACTGTTCATGTGCAGTACTGACTCAGTTGAATTAGTTTGCAAAAAATTTCTCTTAGTTCAGTCTAAATATTGTGCAGCCTTTATAAGACAAAGTCTAAAATTAACCTGCTCAAATAGTTTTTATACTAATATTATTTATAGTTCAAAATGTAAAAATATGACTCTGTACTCTGCTTAGAAATGCATAGAAGCTTACACACTTCTGGGAATAATTCCCTACTAAATTATGAGGATCAGTTCATTAAGCAGCTACACATGCCAGGTAAGGTGATAAAAGGAACCAGGGTTCCAAAGAACAGTACAATATCTGCAAGATAAAATAACAGGTAAATCCTTTCCAATCTATAAATGCTGTGATAAAAGCTTCTCAGAACTCTCTTTGAAATATTAAGGCTATTCCTCTCACTATATTACAAGATATGCTAACAATTATAGCTCAGTTGAAATATGTGCAGTTACCAGCAATACAGACTATTTATAAATTGAGGCCTAAGAGAACAGCATTGCTCCTTATACATGTTTCTGAACTACCTTTGCTGCTGGGATTCCCTGCTAGCAGAGTAAATGTGGCAGCTAGCTACTGTACATTTGTTCAGCTTTAGTAAGCTGCTCTAAAAACACTGAAGAATGTTTTAATGGGAAATGAGAATCCTCACATTTGTAGATATTGCTCCAGGTCGTCTGTGAGTTTTTGTCTGGCCATGGCTTGCAGGCTGACCTTTAAATCCCCACCTTTTCATGACACCTTGAAATCCTTTACCAATTCTGAAAAGGAAAATAATTAAGAAACAAACCTGGGTTAGTCAGACATAAGGTTTCTAGCAATAAACAACAATTTCAGTCAGGCTCATGATTTTTTTCCCTTTAACAACACTCAGCTTAGGGAAGAATATGCTTAAATAAAATCTGTATTTTATACCATAAGCATATTTTAGCACAATGCTTTAAGATTGCTTTACAGAATAAGAAGCACTAGAAGAGAGTCAAATGGCAAGAAGACTAACATAAAATGCTCCTTGCTGTGATTGTCCTCAACAAAAGTTACCATAATCAATCTGTCAGCAAGTGAGCACCAGAACAAACAAACAAACAAACCAACCCTCAGATAATACCATATGCCACAACTTAATGTCAGGCCTAACCATCGAGAAAAGAAAGCAATGGCTACTTAGAAGGAACATTTCTTTTCCATACTACAACAAACTCATCTCTTGAGAGCAGCTTTGTGTACAGTGACACGTAATTCCCTTGATCCGTACTCATCCAACAAATAAGTTCTAAAATACAGCACCAAACAAAATATATTTTCAGAGTCCATGTCCTTCATCTTTGAGCCACATTGACGGCATTACTGGCTTTGGAATTCTCTATTTACTGCAGGGACAGACTCAATAGGAAAAATCTTCTTACCACTGCACAAAGGAAAAGTCAAATAAAGAGTGTGTTAAACTGGCATTGACTGTGTCCAAAAGGAGAGGTCTGATCACAGTGTTTATGGCTGCACTGATTATTAAATTTAAGCTGAAATTGGCTCAGTTGGTCAGAGCATGGTGCTACTAATGCCAAGGTTGCAGGTTCCATCCCTGTAAGGGCCTTTCACTTCAGGAGTGATCCTTGTGGCTCCCTTCCAACTTAGAATATCCTGTGATTCTATGATTTTGCAAGAGAATCCTTTTCGTCTGATTTACAGAAATCCCTTCTTTTCTAATGCATTAGGAAAGAAATTCACATTAAAAATAAAAAAATATATATGCCCTTTGCATCTAAAATAAGACTGGGTATGAGCATGCACAGAGCACGCTCTATGCAGGAACTGCACTTGGCTGACTCCTGCTCAGCACTGCCATGATCGAGAACACACAAACACAGAAAACACCAACATTAATGAAAACTAGAGTCTTTCCTCTTCCCACTGGATTCAGCTCTCCCCTAACTGCTGTCCTGGTTGCCTTGAACATATCAAACCAGTGAAAAGTAGCCATAAAGAAAGACTCTCTAAAGCTACAGAACTGTAAGGAACATGAGCTGTGCAACCATGGTGTCTTGTCTCCTGGTCCTCCCTGCTCAGAACTTACGGGTCAATCCCAGTTAAATTTGGTAAAGAAACGTGTAATTGTTTGAATAGAGAAGTAAATGGTTAGAAGCTCCTGACTATTTTTTGCTCCTTACCTACAGCTAAGGAAAAGCTAAAACTTAATTAAAGTTGTGGTATCTTTTGACCTGCCAGCTGGCCAGTCATGCAAGTGGTTGTCACCAACAAGAGAAGTCCTTCCAGGCCAGGAGACAGTGGTGGGACATGAGGATAATGAAGGGGGTTGGGGCCAAGAGAGGAAGCTGAATGAAGGCACCTGCAGGAGGGAGAACCTGGGTTACCTGGGATCAGGAACAGAAGACAAGAATCCAAAGAATGCAAGGCTTTGAAACACCACTTTCTGATAGAATCAGCTTATTTTAAAAGCTTAGAGTAGTGAACAGCAATAGTCATAAAAGAAAGGTTTGAAAAATACACTTTATGAGAGGCTCAAAACTTGTGTTTTTCTGTTTTCATATTGCTGGGGAGCAGTAACTATGAAATACATGCAGAAACTAAGCTATAGGAAAACTCATATCTGTTCTGCCAAAATGCTATTTTTTTTTCTTTTAAACTACCTATTACTGGCCATGTTTTCCAAACAGATTACTGCTGGCATCTCTGGCTGGAAGATGGACTTAGCAAAGTCTCCAAAACCAACTGCAAGTGGGTTGTAGCTGTGCAGTCAACAGAGCGAGCAGATAAATTCTCTCTTTAAATGATGGGCATGATAAATTCCTTAGCTGCAGAAATGCCCTTGCAATTCAGAGAAAACCACACAACCATAGAAAGCAACCATTTCAAAAGTAAACACTACTGTCAAACTTAGCCAAGAAGAATAAATCTCTAATGTCATGAAACCACTTCAACATTTCATTCAGCTTTATCAAGTTTAATTTCATTCAGCTTTACTCATTTTTTAACATAAACAATTTAGAATACTGTCAATTGTGCTCTAAAAAATTAAAACCATAAATACTTAATACATGCAAGAGATTTATTTAAAAAAAAGGTTGAGTACATCAAATATTGTAAGATATCTTAAAAAAAAAGTGATTATATCACAAGATAGAGTTGCTCGTGTTTAATGACTCATGCAGTAGAAAATGCTCGGTTGCTTCTTGGTCCTTCCAATTACACACGTATTTTCTGTGAAAGAAGACTCAGATTTTACAATACTGAAGCCTTAGGAAATTTATAGAAAGTGTGATCAGACTGAAAGAAGAGCATCCTGGTAAACCTGAAAGTTCTCTTGCATCATCATGGAATATGAAAACAAATCTTCAGCTTCTAAAATATTCTGCCTAAAGTCAAGGAAAGATATTGCAATACTGAAATTAAAGAGTATTTTATAATGTACAATGCTTTACTATCTATCATTCTTCATCATATTAATTCAATAATGTTTCAGATTAGTTTCATTTTTGAAGTTATTTGTAAAAATCACTCAATTACCTATAAGGACACTTTACCTTATGATTTTCTGACATTAATTTCCTATTCAATATGACACAGCCATCATGATTAAAATAAATAAGAAGCAGCTATAGGCTTCTTTCATTTTTGAGTTTCTTACTTTAAAAGAGAATAAACAATGTGTAATGTTTTTTAAACACATGCCAAGAAGACAAACAATTACACAGTGTATATTTATTTGACTCATGCTCTGTCTGAAATAAAGCTGGAACCAGAATAAGAATAGAGTAAGTTTATCTAGACTGTATGTAAAGTTTAAAATAAAATAAGGAACTACTAACATCTGGTTTATAATAAAATTTAGAACTGGTCAACTAGGCAGTTAGTAGTTCAGCCAATATACCTCAAGCATTCTAAAGAACAGTGTTTTTCTAGCCTAAGTTGATTTGAGTAAGACCTGTTTTCAGAGGAGTGGATTTCCCCACTGTATGCAAAAAATATGATGAGTATATTTTCCATGACCCACAAATACAATTTATCTGTATTTCTAATGCAAATATTTTACATTCTTCCAATTGTATAAAATGCAACATGCTTTTGAAATTAGTATTTATCTTATATAAACCAGGAAGAGAGCTTAAGATGCATGCTGTTTTCAAGAAATATTATGGAAAATCAAAAAAGGGTTTAACTGCCCCCTTTGCCCCTAGAAATTACTAGGTGTGAATACACTTCCAAGTATCACCAATAAAAGAAAAATAATTACTGAAACTCAACCTAAGCCAGTGGAGTTTTTCAAAAAGCATTAAGATCTGTCAAAGCAGGATGTTAACCCAGTACTACACATTAATTTAACAGAATAAATAACTAGAATCCACTCAAAAAGAACCAAGTTTGCTACAGTATCTGAAATATGATAACCAAGAACCTACACTGAAGTGGAATGCTTGACATCCTACTTACCCTGTTGTGATATTATGCTAAGACATCTTCTACCTGTTGTCTTGGTTTGAATCAAGGGCTATATATTTTTAATGTTCTACCAGTAACATTGACACCATATCTGAACACAAAACCCCACATCCACAAGATCTATAAAACTAGATTTGACATCAGAATGCCCCTGTTCTTCAACAGATGCAGTTTAGTGACTTGGTTTAGTTGGCTTCACTGGGTGAAGCATTACCTGATTCCCAGAAAGTAATCACAGGGAGAACTGATGGTATGAAAAACTAGGACACGTAAGATTTAAATAAAAGGAAAGTAATCTTTCTGTAAAGTTAAAAATAGAGTTTAATTACAGTTGTTCTGGTCTCACCTGCAGGAAAGCAGGTGTTGAGGTCAACCACCTAATCTTGTACAAATCCTCATTTTCCAGGTTTGATACAAGTTAAAAGCCAGTACCTAATTAGAGAACTTTCATTTAGAAAGCTACTGGAATAAAGCACTCAATTAAGCAACCATTTATTTTGCTAGTAGCTCTTCAAATGTAGTTAATTTAAAAGAGCATTATTTCGATGCTGCAGGGGAGAAGTATTCCAACTACTTACTCAAATAATGTTGAGAAAATGGAGAGTTCAGATTCAGGCTCAGATTGCACTGTTAACTGAGCAAAACTTAAATAAACCATAAACACGCCAGACTCACCACTTAATTCTAGCCCATTTCCAGCAAAACTACTGTTGACTTTTTCTTGGGAGTGACAACATTTCTTATGTTCCTTACCACCCTCACAGTAAAGAATTTCTTCCTAGTGTTTAATCTAAACCTGCTCTCAGTTTGAAGCCATTTGTCCTGTCACCTCATGCTTTTGTAAGAAGTCTTTCTCCATCTTTCTTACAGGCTCCCTTCAGGTACTGGAAGGCTGCAATTAGGTCCCCCTGAAGACTTCTCTTCTCCAGGCTGAACAATCCCAATTCCCTTAGTCTTTCCTCATAGACAAGGTGCTCCATTCCTACAGGGGAACCACAGAGTTGGATGCAGTACTCAAGGTGGAGTCACAGGGCTGCAGCCTGTGAGAGAAATGTTTCTGGATGCTGTTGTGTGTGCATTTTAGCTCTAAGAGTAGCAGGGCTAAACTTAAGGACTGAGCTCTTAAATTGCTGAAAATAACTACTAAGGAAAATATTTCAGCACTATAGAAGATTGACAGCATGCAGACACATTGACTACTCTCAGTGCTCTAAAAGCCACTTATGCTGAACAATTATGAGATTTCAAATAAAAATGAAGTGCATACATAATCTTTAACTGAACCCTCTCATTCCTATGGAAGAGTTTTTCTTTACAGAGGTATAAATGAATCACTATATTTCAAAAGATTTTGACAAAAACTTTTGTAGGGAAGATTAAAAGAAGACAATCATAAAAAACCCCTACATTTTGGTAAGCAAATGAAGAGGCTAACCTGGAGTATATTTTTTATTTACATTTTGGCAGAGGGAAGCATACAAAAGGATATCCTGCTCATCTGATTAAAAAATGGTAAAAGATTAAAATATCCTTTTTATTCCACTATATTACTTCCTCCGTGAGGTGACATTAGTTTTCTTTCTTTCCTTTTTGAAGGACTTACTACAATTAATCATGCTATTATCAACAGTAGTGCTATTTTCATCCACATGATTTCTAACATTGTACACTTTGGTGTTTCCTCCAATTAAAGCAAAATTACTGTCAAACTCAAAAATGTAAAGTACACGTTCATGCAAATATATTTCTAAAAACTTTACTTGACAGCACATTTTTAGGAATTACTGTTTTTCAAGTCCATAATGGTTTGAATCAGGAAGACCCAGGTCCTCCCTCCAAGTCCTTTCCCAGGTTGGATGGGACTTTGCTGGATGAAATTGCATGGAAAAAAAGTAAAAGAATATAATAAAAACTGTAATGTAGTAATAACCTAATTCTTGCCCAAGAGCTAAGGGAACATGATAAATGAAGCACTTCAGTAGAAATCAGAATATGAGTGAGCCACAGAAAAGATTAAAATTCTTTGATACAGAAAGAGTGGAATGATTAGAGAATCACACTGACAGAAAACCCATTTCACCTTTCTCTTTAGTTAAAGAATGTTTCCTTCACCTCTACAGGATTACAAGAACTATGCTACCAAATCACAGTACAAACTGATTACAGCAGTACAAATCAGCAGTACACAGCTAATTTCTGAAATGGGATCATACAAATGTCTGGAGAAAACATATTAGAAATGCTGAATTAGAATCTAGGATGGATTCACTGAACAGGACCAAAAAGCCAGTCTATTTTTAGCTTGCTAGTATTTTCAAATAATAAAAGCAAGATAAAAATCAATACCCTGTGGCTGTTCACCAATATCTTCTACACTGCTAAAAAATCCCTTTCCTAGTTCTGGGAAAAACTCCTAGAAAAACTAATCTTTTTTGCATTAACAAAGACTGAGTCCTAATCTCCATTAAATGACTGTATTCCTAATGAATGTGTTCTTTTGCAAACAAGCTATGGTCTCTTACAGGATGCTCACTGAATGCAACTTAGAAGCAGAATGAATAACATGCCAGATCTAAGTATTGCATAAGAAAGACTGACATGGAAAAAATACTAATCCCAGTCAATTCCTTAAACTGTTTTTCTCAATGGAGTGCCCTCACAAATGTAGTGAGGTGTAGATCTATTAGAATTGCATACTCAGCTCTGTTGGTACAGCTGAGTACCAACAAAATCCTGTGAACAGTATTGGACATTTACAGGCATTACACTTTACATGAGACACAATTGCAGCTGGGTACTATCTCCATTGCAGAGAAAATAAAACATGTAATGGCAAGTATCTTGGTGTCATGACACTGAAAGAAGCAGACAGGAGTTCTCTTGGTCAGAGGAAATCACAGATGTACTACAAGAGCCAGGACCAGTCTTTGCCATAAGATGCCAATTTTTCTTTGGAACACCCTCTATTATTACTTGAGCTCTAATTTGGCATTCGCAGTGGTCTGAGAGGAAATTATTCCTCCCACATTAAAGTAAAAGATCTTTAGCCACTGCTGGCAAGGACATGAGCTGGAATGTGAGAGAAAACAAACAAACAAAAGAAGAATTTGACAGCTTTGTTGTACTGCTAAATATATTCACTATCTTTTGCTATGCTTTCAGTCCACACATCTCTCTTCCCTTTTCTTCACCAAATTAAAATCAAGCAGTCTTTTTGAGAACTGATGCCTTTATTCTCCATTTTTACATACTAGAAACACTGCATTAAAGATCTCTCTGCCCATGCTAATCATGTACGTGTGAGAAACAACACAGGCAGAACCCCAGCCTTAACAGTATTAATAATCTACCTGCCTTGTTCAAAACCAAGAGTAAACCTCATCAAAAAACATAATTTGGTATTTTTGACCCAATGAGTGAATGGACATCAGTTTCCTGTCACTACCACTGCAATTGTATTTCAGCTTTTGTGAGCCATGGGTTCAAGCCAAATTAGAGGGAAAAAAAAAAAAAAAGTCAGCCAGCATCTTTAAGAGAGATTTAAGACATGCTAAATCCTCAGGCACCTACGTTTTTGCAGTAACATCCACAAACTGCCCGGGGCGGAAGTGAGCAGCATACAAAGGAGTACCTGCAGAAGAAGAGGAGAGTTCACGTTCAACTCAGTGCTGAAACCCTCAAAGCACTACCCTGTCATTATCCTCCAGGGCAGGTTACAGTCACAGGAAAGGAAACAGAACTTGTTATTTCTATCTTATTTGCTCTTCTTTATGAATCTCACTGACAGAAACAGATGCTTTGTATTTACTATGTAAGCACACTCCTTAGGATATAACCCAATTTCAGATGAGCAAGAAGAGGGGTCAAGGCTTTACTCAGATACATTGCCCTTCATACACTGCCAAAGCCCAAAGTGCCTAATTAGTTAAGACTCATAATACATATGATTAGCAAGAAAACAGAATATGCTGCACCCAGAACTACAAGCACTTCACAAGGTGGAGGGTTGTTTAAAAAAATAAGCCAAACCAAAAAACCAAAACCCCCACAAAAACCTCCCATTTACTATAAAAAATGAGGTTAAAAAATAATTTTGCAACACTTCCACTGTTAAGACACAGTGTTTCCAAACTAAAGTCTGTGGCAAAAGTACAGCTTCCTCCACTGGGGAATGGTCTACATGCTAACCTTTAGCAGAAGCAGTGCTACTGTAGGTCAGCGACATCACTCACCTCACTGTAATTATGCTAATTCCTTAAGTACTTGCAGTATCAAAATATGAATTTTAGATTTGTTTTGTCTTCAGTGATTTTTTCTCATCCAAATGCAAACTTACTTTCATTAGCAGCTTAAAAAAACCCAACAAAACAGAACTGGTAACTTAGTTCATTATAAATTAACTTTAATCTGAAGATCCATGCGGCTGCATATTTCAGTTTGCAGTCTGTTATACATCCATTAAAAAAATAAAATTTTAATTGCTTCATGTTTCTTCAATTGCTTTCATGCTTTCTCAAATCTGTATGAATGCAAACTGAAATGATGTAAACCTCTAATAAATCTCAGGCATAAAAACTTTCATATTATTTCCTGTTATATTTACATAATCCACACATTTGGTTAAGATACCTGCCAACTGACACAAAATCATGCACATAAAGGACGTCATGTGCAAAACACAAACACTGCAAAACCAGTTTTTCAAAAACTTGCAATTCTGCTTTATCTCAAGCTATTGCTTCCATTTATCAGTCCAGACTTCCTCTTTATGTCAGATTTGATTTTTATCAGTTACTGCACTGTCTTAAAAAGGCCTTGCAAAATGCTCCACTAATGGCACTGAAGATGCAATACATTAGAGTTTCCTACTCTACGTAATTCTTCAGAAAATACCTGCAGCTGCCAAAAAACACAAAATAAATGCAACCTAAATACACTACCTCATCTAAACTCATAAAGTTAAATTTTTCATTTGATCTCCAAACCTCCAATACTGATTTTTAGTGAGAATGTTTGTTATAAACATGTTTTAGTGTGTTTTACTTTGCAAGCTGTCAGAAAAAGCATCCATCATCCTACTTTTGAAAGCAGCAAGAAGAAACAAACCCAAACTGCTACTTCAGGGTCCTGAGAAAAATTACCACAAAATTCTGTGTCCCTCTCATAAGCATAAACACAGAATTTCCAGTAACTGTATCCATATTTATGCCCAATAACTGAGTCAAGCTAACAGACGTTTACTTCTTAACTCAATGTTCGGATTACTAAATTTGGATTGGATTTATTTTCTCATAGATGGAAACATAGTATCCTGGAAAAAGCAAAAATTCTATATCTCATCAACTAAAAAGTAAAACCCATCTTCTAATTTTCCCTATGAAAAAATTTTACTTGTGCTTAATAACAAAGAATTCAGCAATTTCCATAAAGAACAACACTGAAATACACATCACAACTTCATTTAGGTCTACAAGTGACAGATCCTAAATGACTATGCCCATAATACTCAGCAGCTCTAAAAGATTACCCGGTTTAATGATGGCATCATCTGTTACATTAAATGTGCTAACTTTCTGCTTCCGTGGCACTCCAGCTTCTTTAAAAAGTTCATGTGCAGACTCTGGTTTCTGTAACAAAAAGCAGCCATAAAAAATAAGTCATTTTAAAATACCCAAGAATCAACCTAGCACAGAAAGCGATTTCAGACTGTCAACAACACTCGGAGAAACAGATACATCACACTAGAATTTCATCTTGAGGCTAGCATTTTATCTCTACATAAAGTTTATTTAAAAACTCCTGCCTTTTATTTTCTATCAAGTAGTTACCCTAGAGCTACCTAATAAAAACAAGAGATATATGAAGATATCAAAGATCAGAAAAGGAAAACCAATCATTTAGAATGTAGATGACTGATGCTACTTTTTTCATGACTGACAAGTTTTGCAGTAATTTACAAGTAGGTTCTCTTTTTCAAAGCTTCTGATGACTTAGTTCCACACCATGATAAATGTAATTTATTTCACTAAAAAAACCCAGAGAAACAAATTCTCGTCTTGCAGAAACTTCTAGAAATGCTTAAATTTTCACAGAAGAAAATTTTGAGTCTCTGGGCAAAAAAAGAAAAATTAATAAAAATATATGGATCATAAACTTGCTGTTAAGACCTAGCAAATGCACTCAGTGACAAACCACTGCTAGCTTATTAGAGCAGAGATTTTCCTTTCAGATGAGTCTGACAAATTTAAAAGTACTCAAAATTATTCTCAGCTGTTTTAAACAAGACACCTCACAGAGCAGCAGACCACTGAGATGAAACCAAGCAACAGAAACAGTGATGCCGGAAAATTGTAGCCACAGGATAAAAAAAAAGCAATGCAGCTGATTTTCCTTCAAATGATTTCTGGTAGAAAGCGATTTAAGCATCTAACAATACCATTACACTTGGATAATCTCATCTCTGAGGTTTGCTTCTCAAAACTCCAGTGCAGTTCTCTCTCTCTCAAAAATCAGTTTGTGTATTTCAAGAGCAAGTAATGTGGACAACTTAAAAATGTTACTTAGTGTATTTGAAAACACAATTTTGAAAATCTGCATGTTGCCCTTTCTTTTGTTTTCAAACACTTGTATAAAAGTGTTAGAACAAAGGATTTTTTATGAAGAATGAGGAAGCAAGATGATGAGATCTCTGACTTAGAAAAAACCCAGAAATTTCAAGTTTATGAATTTGTCTTTGAGAGTGAAAAGTGTTTCTCGAGAGATCTGTTAACTTGAGGTCACAGTACAAAATACTTCACATACCTTTAAAAACCAGAATCAAGTACATATACAAAATCTCTCCTAAGACCACAAATATTTGATTATCAGTGGAGTGCCTGTATTGATCTGCACAACTATATATGAGAATGAAAAATAAAGATATGGACTTCCTACTAAGTGCCTGTATATCAACCCTTTATTTCCAGCTGTGCAAAACTGCTGCCTTAAGCTACAGCAAGGGGAGCCCTCTGCTCAGCATGGGTGGCTGGAAAAAGCTTCCAGAGCTGAAGAAGAGAATGGTGAAGTCAAAGGGTAAAATTCATATCTCAAGGGTCCTACTCTAGGCTGTAGCCTGGCACTGTTCTACTGTAAGAGAACCTCCTCTTCAAACAGCCAAGTCAGAGAGATGTATTTTTACAAACAAAACATCACAGTCTTTACAAACCCCTCCTAAAGAGCAATACTGAAGAGGGGAACACTGAATTCTCAGATGTTCCTTTTTTTAAAAATCATCAACAATATCTTCCAGTATTATAGGAAGATGATTGATATGCACTCACTTATAAGAAGCATATAAAATAGTTTTGACCAAAAAAAAGTTTGAGCACTGACAGAACTGTACTTTTGAGCATAATTTTGCATTAAAAAATCATGAAAAATCTGTTCACTTATAAGAGAATGACATACATCAAGCTAAAAAAGGAAAAATTAATCTTGCTAAAAACGCAATACCCCTTATCAGTTTTAAGGCAATTTGACACTCCAAAGAAATACAGGAAATTCTTTGTTAGAAAAATTACTGAAAGAATCTTTTGATTGAATTCATTAAAAATCAGTAGCTGTAAGGAATCTGAGGAAGACAGATGTTCCTGTAAGGAATTAATGAAAGAGAAATTGCTGATGCTCATAGAAGACAGTATCATTCACCTTTCTTTTAATTTTCACTTCTGACACTTCAAAGATAAAAGAAACACAAAAAAAGGCTGATAAACATAGGAAAACAATGATCCAAACTTGCAGCTAAACCACAGAAATACACCATTTGTTAGTACCCTAACAAGTAAAACTGCTCAGAATCAGCATGCCAAATTCCTCCTTTGGAATGATCTAGTTTATACAATAATGATGTCAAAAATAATAATACAGAGCTCATAATAATAATAATAATAATAACAACAACAACAACAATAACACCACCACCACCACTACTACTACTACTACACAGTTCAGTCTCAGGCCAGGACCTCACCAAAGATTGCTCAAAGGATATTTAATTAATTTCTTTATTAAAAGGAGTCTAAGTTCAACCAAATTAACAGACGCTAACTTGGGAGAAGTTATGCCCACAGAAAGCTTTTAACGTAACTCACACTACTAAAAAGTCCTCAAATTGACTTTTTAAGTAGTTCTGCTTTGAAGAAATTTTCATAGAGCTGTTTAGAAAGAAGTTTTCTTTATAGCTCCTCACTTCTGGCATGTTTTTACTCCGACAACATACTGGATTTACTGGTAACATCATCTTCATAAAATGAACAACTGTAAGGCGTCTAACGGGCAAAATACAACTTGAAAATTGTTATTCCCATGACTCCTGCATGTCTTAGACCAAAGTAAGAGGAAAGAAAAAAACACAGCTGTTATTTTTCCAGGAAAAATGTCAGATCTGGAAAGTGGAAATGGATTGAAGTGACAGGACAGACACCTGAAGAGTACAAGCTGTAACAGTCAAACATTGCATAAATCAATTGAATAAGAGAATGGTATCTTGAAGTATAAGCCTGTTCAAAATCAGTAGAATATACTAAAAAAGCCAAGAGATCTATCAAAGGAAAAAAAGGTCCTTCTTCTTTTACCTCCACTAAAGCAGAAGCAAGTATACAGATTAATTTTGAGGCTCTGGGACAAGCATCTGTTTGAAAAACGGAAATCTATGTCTTCAAAAAGCCACAATCATGAACTGAGATAATCTGCTTAGTAGTCATGAGCCCTGCAATTTTTTTACTTGCCTAAATCAGAAAACTGAGTGTCAGGATGTTGCAAGAATTGAAAAATTATATTTTACAGAAATAATCCATCACAGAAACTGCAATCCTTTGAGGGAATGCTTTGTTTCTCCTTGATCTTTAACTCATCGTGGGGAATGACAGCCCTGCCAGACAACCTCAGCCACTAGAGATATCTGGGAATTCCACCTCAAGCAACTGGGATGTCTAAACAAGTGAGTGGCTTTGATATGGCTGTTGACGAGTTACAATCTTAAAGCTATCTTCTTGAAAAGATAAGTCTTAAAGTTACTTATCAGCAGAACTACAGGCAAATTAAATGATGTCAACAGACCTGGGGAAAAATTAGAACTGTAACTAAAAAGACAGTACAGAAGAGTAAGCTAGAGCACTAAGCTGTAAACTAGTTGTAAATTGATGAAGCTGAGTAAGTTTACAACAGGCCCCTGAAGTGTGTATCTTGCAGTCCTCATCTCAACTGCATCTCCATAGACATGAAGAACACATACTTCTCCACTGCTAGTGGTCCTTCAAACTCTTTCACCAGCATGGGATGCTGCACATCAAAGCAACCTAAATTCCTAAGCCCACAGCTTTCCTAGAGAATTAAGAGGCAAAACTTTCAAGAAGTTCTTCTTGCTACTCTCTCACTCAAGAATTTACTCTCGCTTTAGGAAACGGCAAAGGTGAATGTGACAAAAGATCAATTACAAAGCACGCCTGTCTGCCAGTAAATCTTTCAGAGAAGTCTACTTGTGCTACTTTTCTATTGTAATCACAACAGAAACAACTACTCCAACAGTGACACCCAAAGTGCTCCACTTACAGAAAAAGGAGATACATTTTTGCCTCCAACAAGCAGCTTAGCCGTTTTTCCACCCGACTCTTCCTTTGAAACATATCTTAAAACATGGCAATCCTGAACCTAGAGAAAAGAAAAATGTGTTTGTCTGATCATAAGCACATGTGTACACTTTAAGACAACAAAACACCAAAGTCAGACTGTTTCATAACAGAAGATACAGCCTACAAGTAAAACTGTTACATTTTTACCACTGACACTACTTTTCCAATGATCTGAAGGCTTATTTTAGCAAAAAAAAAAAAATTAGTAGAATGCAAACTAATTTCATAAATGCTCTAGAAATTATAATCACCTTTCTCACACAAGATCTGCAAAGTCCCTATTGTAAGCATGCAAAGCACACAGTAAGAGCCCCCATTTTAGACTCCTGCTCCTTTTCCCTGTAAACCTGATGGCCTTCACAGCAGTGGCTCCTCTTGTGGCAACAGCCACTCAGCAAAAGGCTTCATCACAAGAGCAGCTGCTGGAGAATATGAATAAGCGGCTTCAGAGCTACAAAGGCTCAGAAACCAAGGTGAAACTAATCCCAACAGGTGGAGAAATAAAAGAAGTGAAGTGGGATAGTTAACCCCAGCTTTGTTGCATCACCTAGGTAACACCACTCACAGCTCTGCAGCCTTTGAAGAGCTGAGGCAGTGAGGCAGACCACTCCTAGAAAGTTTAGATATAAACAGAAGCGGCATATTCTGTTCAAGTAGTAAGTTTCACTTTTCCTTGAAACAGCTGGTTTACAATCTGAATACAGATGAAATGAAATGAAATTCATTATGGTTTATTTCACCTTAAGCAGTGTGACAGCATGCTTTTCTCCTGATTTGGTCCATATTGGCATCATTCCCAGTTTTACCGCAACAACACCAACTCTGATGGAATCTGTAGATCAAAACAGAACACGGATGCACCTTCACACTTAATAATTGAAAGAATTCATCTAATTATCTGCAAAGCCCCACCAACTCTCACCCTTCCTAAGGAGGTGAAGGAGAGAAAACACCACTAAATCCTTGCAGGTAGGCTGGGGGTTTTTAACCCCACCAGCAGTAAAGTTCTACCTATTTCGATGTGTTTGATAGAAAATGCAACTACTTTTGGTTCGGCTGTTTTTCCAAAATACAGTGCCCATGTATTAGAGCCAGAGTAACTATTGAAAAGTTTACTGTAGGAGGTTCCTCCCACCCCAGTCTTTGCAAAGGCACCATGACAAGTCTGCCACATAAATAATGTGACCATTCTGAAAGCTCAAACCTTAATTCTGTACTCTAGTCCACAGGAATTTGTAATCACAGACCAGAAGTGGGATGTATTGTATACTACACTTTCTCTTCAGAAGTCAGCAATATTAACATTTTCAAGTTCATACACTTTATATTCTAAGGAGACTTTTTTGATGAATTCTTAATTTATTATCTTGTTGTTGTACAGCAGTGAGATGGGCCAAATGCTTGACTAAAAACTAAACTTAAGAACCAAGAGTTCTTAAAAGGTTCTTAACATCAAGCAATATTTTAAATGCTTTTTAGAGAAATGATGTATTATATTCACCTATTTACTAGGAGATTCATTGAATGATTGATGTGAAAGCCAAAAGGAGAATATATCACAAGACACAATCCTGACGTTGCTGAATGCAAGAACAAAACAATAATTTCAGCATGAGCAGGTATTCCAGAAGAGTACTTCCTCACCTGGTGTCCACTTATTCAGTGGCCATGGCTCATCTTTCAGAGGGCACAGCTTGCTGGCTGTCTGAGCTTTGTACTCCTCTGCAGTTATCTTCTTGAGGAACTCCACATTCTCTTCAGAAAGATGCTCGTGCCACCACGTTGAACTGTTGATGTGCCTGACTACAAAGCCCAGCTGACCCCTTTCCAGAGGTGGGAAAATGTTTTGAGTGTCTTATCAGTACAAAAAGTGTCTCATAACATGTATGTTACATCTAACTTATTAAACACCTAATTATCTGTCATTTGACTAAGTATTCTGAATTATACCAAAGAGGAGCAAACAACAACCAACTAACTACTCCTTTTAAGATAAAAAAAAAAAAACAAACCCAGCTAGATCCATGAACAAAAGAAGTAACCATAGGTACTGTTTACCCAAACTTTAGCAAGACTTTTTAAAACAATCTTTTGTGGCATCCTTCTATCCAAGATGGGATGTTATGGCATGGATGGGTGGGCTATCAGCCAAGCAAAAACCTGGTTGGATCATCAGCTGAAGGTGTCACAGCTGATGGTTTGGACTCTACTAGAAGGCCAGTTAACAAGCAGAATTCCTCAAGAGTCCATGCAGGGACTTGTCCTGTTCAGTATCTTTATCAGTGGCCTCTGAGAGGGGAGGAGTGATTAAGTTTGAAGGAAGCAGTGGATGATGCTCAAGGGTGTGCCTCTGCCAGCCAGAGGGACAAACCAACAAGGAACCCAGTGAAATTGATAAAGGAGAAATGCACAGTCCCATCCACAAATTGCATGGAATAATTTGTGAGAAAACTACAGACAAGACCAAGGCAGGCCATGTCAATGAGGTACACTCCAGGAGAGTAAGAGAAGTGCTGTAAAATTCAGATTTGATGTAAGGAAAAAAAATGTTCAGCCTGAAGACAGTCAAACACTGGCACTGGGGTCTAGAGGGACTGTGAAGATTCAGTCCTTGGAGGCTTTCAAGGCCCAAAACCACAAAGCCATGAGCAACCTGGTCTGACCTCAGGGCTGGCCACACTGTGAAAAAGAACTTAAGACCTCAGCTTAGAACTTGGCTCCTCAACTCTCTTCCAGCCCCAACAACTCTCTGATTCTACCAACACTGCTAAACAGTTTAGTGTCCTGCCATAAATTTTATGAGGGCTGAAAAAGGCTTGGATGCTCCCCAATCCTCTGCAACGTCAACAAAAGAGTATTTAATAGTACAGGCAGTGAATGCACGTGGCCAGCGGGCCAAGGTGACCCAAAACACGGCAGGTCAAGTCACTCACTATGCTGCAAAAGTGCTTCGGATGTGAACACGGCTGTCCTGCCATGGGGCTACTTCTAAGAGCGGGGCTATTTCTAAGGCTGGAATGCCCCAGCAGTAACCCCTGGGACCTCGAAGAAAGCTTCTAGGCGCTGCCAGCGGGCTGCACACAGAGGCGCCTCCAAAGGGCGGCGCCCAGGGCGGGGAGAGGCCGCCGAGGGAAAAGGGAAAAGGGAAAAGGGCTCCGCTCAGGGGCCCCTCACCTCCAGTACCTGAAGGGAATTTACAGGAAAGACGAGGCAAAACTACTTTCAAGAGCATGCAGAGGCAGGACAAGGGGAAATGGGTTTAAACTGAA
Organism: Phylloscopus trochilus trochilus; assembly: GCA_016584745.2. NCBI lineage: Eukaryota > Metazoa > Chordata > Aves > Passeriformes > Phylloscopidae > Phylloscopus > Phylloscopus trochilus. The sequence goes on from WQNJ02000546.1 coordinate 43,230,010, forward strand.
AGAGAGCAGGCTTAGATTAGATATTAGGAAGAAATTCTTTGCTGTGCTGGTGCTGAGGCACTGGGACAGGTTGCCCAGAGAAGCTGGGGATGCCCCATCCCCGGCAGCGTTCAAGGCCACGTTGGATGCAGCTCTGAGCAACCTGATTTAGCTGAAGGCGTCCCTTCCCACAGCAGACGGGCTGGAACTAAATTATCTTCAAGGTCCCCTGCCAACCCAGGCCATTCTACAATTCCATGACCTCGGGGCTGCGAGAGGGGCCGAGCCACGCTCTGCTCCCCGCTCTTCCTGCCGCTTCTTCTTTCCCTCCCCTCCCCCGGCCCCCGGAGCAGCCCCTTCCCCTCCCAGCCGTACCTGTGTCCGGGAGCCGGCGCCGCGGCTGCCCAGAGGCGCCCGCCGAGCCGGGCCAGCCGCCCCCAGCCCGCCATGCCGCCACCCCGGCGGAGCCGCCGCCTTCCGGCCCCGCCGCGTCCGCCGCTGGAAACCTTCCGTGCTGCCCCGGACAGAGAGTTCCGCCCCGCGGGCGGCGACCTCAAGAGTGACAAAAGCTCCCAAATCACCCCGAAGTTGTGGGCGATGGCTGCAGCACCCGTGACCGATGGAGCGAGTCTGACCCGGGGGGAATACCTCACCCATCTCTGCCATCGCTCCTCTGTCTGCATTCCAGCCGCGAGCCAGTGAAATCCAACACAGGAGTGTCTAAGACGGCAAAGTGCCAGCGGCTGGTGGGGTTTATCGCTGGCAAGCGTCCCTTAGCACACAGGGCTGCGGGACAATGGACTCAAAACCTTCCTGCAGGTGTTGAGCCGATGCCCGCGGGGGTGTGGTGGTGTCTGGGAAGAAGCGACTCCGCTGTGTCAAACTTTCCTGGTGTGCGGGGCTCAACCACTTCAGGGCTTTGCTTCCACGGAAATGAGTGACACGACGAGAGGAAAAGGGCTCAAGTTGTGCCAGAGGCAGTTCAGATCGGATATTGGGGGAAAATTCTTCACAGAAGGGGTGGTTAAGCGTTGGAAAAGGCTGCCCAGGGAAGGTGATGTGATCACTGTCCCTGGGAGTGTGCAAAAAACCCCCCTGGCACTAAGGACGGGGTGATGTTTTGGCCCTGGCAATGCTGGGATAATGGGTGGACTTGGTGATCTCAGAGACCTTTCCCAACCGGAATGATCCCATCATTCTGTGATTATGTGCTTCCCAGCCAGTGCCTGGGCTGTGTGACGGTGGGAGGGCAGCGTTTATGGGAAGTGTATTTAGTAGTGTAGCCAGGGAAAGTTCCTGGTAAAATGACAATGGGTGGGTAAGGCAGAGGGTTCTGGGCAGCCTGACACAGGGATGGTACCTGTGCCACTCTGGCTTAGGTGTGGTCTGGCTTTCATCAGTATTCAGCATTGACTCACCCTTTTTTCCCTTTTCTGAGCAGGGAACCAGCACAGCTGAGAGTGCACTAGTTAGGACAGCGAGGGGGTATGAACCAAAGATTGCCTTCTGGTTTCAACAGAAATCCCTTTTTATAAAGATACATGAGCTTTCAGCATGGTCAACTGGCATCTGTCCTTGCTTCTCTTTACCCCACTACTCCATCTTCTCCCCCACTATGGGATGTGTGTGGGGGCGTGTTGCACTTGAGGCTTTTAACTGGGCTATTTTGGTGTTCACACCCAAAACTGTGATTCAGAAACTTACCAGTAGCTTCCACACACATTCCTTGTCCCGAATTTACTTCTTGTCCTTTTATGAGGTAGCCACATAGTGTGTTCAGAATTGCATCTCCCAAGTTTCCAGTCCAACTGACATTCCTTCTCTGAAGCTGGATAGTCATCTCTGCTATCACAGCAATCACTGCATCTTTCTGCTCTCTCCCTGGCATTGAGAACAGCATCAGGAATGTCGCTAAATTTCGTGTGTATGTGTTTTCCAATGGGGTCCATTGGTAGCTTATGGTGCTGCTCTGACAGACCTTTATAGCAGGAGAAATAAAGAGTCTAAAAATTATTAAGGCGTTATGTCCCAATTTCTGAGCACTGTGCCAACCCTACAGTGGTGCTAATCCAACCAGATGTCCTCAGGAAGTAGCAAAATTCTATTTGCCCCCATTTTCGAGATCTGGAATGAAGGCACATTGCAAGGTCAAGTAAGTTGCCATGCCATGGCAGATGTTCCCAGCCAGGGAAGAGTGCACCCTTGATCCTAGTGAGCCTTGCTACCACAGTATGATGCTTTTGTCATGTAGCATCCTGCACAGCTGAGGTGACACAGGAAACTTGGAAGTAATACACGGGGCCACACATGTCTGAGAGAAAAGTTTCAGTTCGGTACTTTTCCCCTTTTTATCATGATGCAAATTTTTGTTGTTGTTGCTTCTTCTTTTTTTTTTTTTTTTTCTTTTTTTTTTTTTTTAGGTGCATGCAGCTTGTCATGGTGCTAAAGAGGCATGGACTCGCCAGGTTTGTGTCTGTAAGGGGGAGTGGGTGTAGCAAGATGGGGGCTGCAGCTCTGAATGCAATCAGATGGCAAACTGCCTCCTCTAACTGGTGGGACAAGAATTCAAATGCCTCCTGAACACAGCAGTAAAAGGCTTTCTGCACAGCACTGGAATGGCTACCACTTTTTTTGGAGGAAAGGAAGAGCACCCATTTGCAAAAACATTTCCCACCAGTCTGCTGCCTTGGGTAGTCCTCAGAACTGCAGGAAGTGGGAACACCACTTTTGAACTCTCATCCTTCACAGGAGAGGTCACCTGGGTTTCACCTAATCAGTTTGCAGGATGTCTCCAACTTTGCAATGAAATTGGAAAAAATGAAAAAGAGGGGGTGGGAGTGCAGCCAGCTTATGGTTTGCAGTGAATGCTGCAAGCAAACATGCAGCTGGGCTGACAATTATCATTCTTATAGCTCTCTAATTGCTGAAACTGTCTCTGGTATAGTGCAGCTCCTCAGCTCAGGACTGCAGGTACAAATAAGACCTCTGTGTGAAGGAGGTCAGGTGGTGCTATAAACTCTATTTTTCTTGTGGCAAAAATGGCACTTCCTGGACATTAAGGGAAAAAAAAGTAGACCGCTACACTGTTCATTATGGAAAGGTTTTACCTTAGGGTAATAAGCACTCAGCAGTATATTAGTGCTTTTTTTTCAAATCTCTTGTGGACTTAGTTTCCCCTTTAAACTAAAAATACAACTCATCCCAGTATCTGGCCCAAGAATTATGGATGTTAATGCATTTTGGGCTAATAGGAGTTTTCTGCTACTTTTTTGGTTTTTGAATTGGATTTGAGATAAAAAGGAAGGCAGGGTTGTAGTTGGCAGAGAATATATTTTAGATCATTGGTTATCCCAAAAGGACAAGATGTAATTTATTTTAAAGCGGTTTTCAGAATTTAAAATGATCCATCAAAAGGCAGTAGAAGTTTAAATTTGCATAAAAAATCTGCAGGAGACATTGATGGCAGTTCAGCCTAAAGGCAGAATGGCCTTGCTAAAACCCTAAGCAGATAAAACAGGAGAAAAAATATCCCATTTCAGAGATATATTCATATATTTAATGAGGTTACCCTGCACAAAGTCCACAGTATTTTATTGCAGAGAGTAGCTTGGAGCAATGAAAATAACATCTAAAGCCTCATTAGTAAGCCTTTACCATATGGCCAGTTTTGTCTTTTGTGCATCCTGCACCAGCTCACCACACTATTACGTGTTTGTCTTACATGCTGAGATCTGTACAGACTGAAGGAGATTTCCAGCTGAGTTTTCAATACCATGAAGGTATTTTTCCAAATACTTGAGGGCTGCTAGAGAATTGCTGACTTTATCAACTTTATTAATTGCTGACCTTATCAACCACTGATAATTATTTGTTTTTAAGTGGAGAGCATTTATAATCAGGGTTGTGTGGACTAAACAGAAAGATCTGCAGCAGAACCCTTTAGCTGGGGTTCTAAAGACATTTTTATAAACGGTGTACACACATGAAAATGACTGATGGTTTATAAAGCTCAGCATACAATGGCCTGTTGATCTCTGCATTTTACGTGATGCCACATTATAGAAGCACCTTGTAACACCTCTGGAAATAAAGAGCTGTAACCACCCGATTCTGTGTAACCATAAACACTTCAAAAATTAATATAGTCAAAGATCACATGTACCAGAACAACAATTTATCTGATTCCTAATTTTTCTTGCTGAAAGCTTTCTTCTATTCAGTCTGGCAAATGATAAAGAAAAGGCTGAACTTCTCAAATGTACATGATATCCCTTAATGCAGGTCCCAGAGTAATGTAATACTCAGAGAGCATACAGAGAGCACCATCATGCCTCTGAGGAAGGATCACAAATCACTTTTCAAGTATAAAAGTCCCCCAGTACTATTGAGGGATATTTATGATACATGACAGTGACCTTCATTTTACAGATGAGGTATCTGAGGTGCAGAACATTTAAAAATCTTGGGCAAGAAAACAAAATGAGATACTGGAGGAGGAAAGAACATGGAGTTGTTGATTTTTCAGTCCTATGCTTTAACAGCTAGAAAATGCTCCTCCTGAGAATAGGGAAGGAAAGAAAATAGGGGAGAAGCGGGAATAAGAAACTAGAGGTGTTGTATGTAAGAATTAAGTGTCATTGGCAGAATGGTGTATGACATGTAAGGGGAGATCACAGTAGCTTCCAGATGAAATACACCCACAGAAGGAGAGATGTGCAGCCTGACAGGGTAAGCTCTCAAATGAAGTGTCAGCCATTACACGGAAATGTGCATTTGAGGTCTATCAGTTTGGACATCTCCAGACAATTTATACCCATGGCCAAGTAATACTGGCTGCTGCTCAGTATCTGATCAGCTGAAGAAATCTTTACAAGCAAGTGAGTGATGGCACTGCAGGATAGAGATGGGGCAGAACTGAATGTGCTGGGGAGACAGCCCCATGCATCTTGGCTGCCTTCATTTAAGAGTACAAAATTATCAGTCAAAGCCGATGCTATGCAAGTTACCTCTAAAGGAGAAGTACCTGCAAACCCATTTAAAAATATGTATTTCTTAACCAAAACCCCATGTTCACAGGGGAAGGTTTCCAAAATATTCAGCACTGGCCCCAAACAGCTCCTTCAGGAACCAGCAACAAGAATGTTTTCAATTCAGTGGGAGTACAACTCATCCAAAGTTGTGCCTTTTGGACAATCCCACACAGATTATTTGTTGTCAAAATTTCCCCTTAGTTTTTAAAAAGTCATCCTTCAAACAGAAAAAATAACATTGATCTAATTTCTTCACTTACATAAATATGTCAAAAGTGCAATCCACCACCATTCTGTTCTTGTGTGTTCTCTAGTTTTTTTGGTTTCAATATTCTTTTGGTAAAAACAGTTCTATCACACACAGGTGATCTGTGTGGGGATGATGTTACAAATCACTGCTTGTCACAAAATCAGGCTGTGCAAAATTTCATTTGGAAAATGTGCCACACGGAATTGGATACTGCATGTGAATTTTAAAACACAAATGAAACAAAATAAGAATTCCCAAACAGAAGAGATTATAAATTTGGATAGCCAAAATACGTCCTGTTTGAAAGCCAGCTAGACTGTTTGGATTAAGCAGGCATGTTTTAAGACATGCAGTCCTGATGGATCATACTCTCCAAGCCAGATCTCTTTATAGCTATGATCTGAACATGATTTTGTATGAGCTATGATTTTGTAACAGCTGGATTTGTCAGGCTTTTGAAAAATTACTACTGAGGCCACAGACTTAGTGGGCTTGTTTGGGTGTCCATGTTATAAGGTGCTAACATTAGAAATGCCTTCAGGTCAGGTATCTCTTGAAACGCTTTATTACCCTTCCCTTGGAATATGGAAGTTGAAATTAGGCAGCCTCGTGGCAGAGAGAGAAATAAAGACAACTGCAAAACTGTGTTGTTTTTATTTTAAACATGCAAAATACAGTTCATGCATCTGCCATTTTGAAAAATCTCTCAGTTCATAGCAGATAAAACCAAAGACATTTTGGCTATCGACTCTCAATAAATAGTTCAAAATGCTTTACAGTGTAAATATAAGAAATTTAGCAAAATTTCAACAAACCTGTATAAAAACCAGATACAGATAACTTTTTATTTCAAGGCAACATGCTGTAATGTAAAGAGTTCACTTTTTTTTATTTTTTTCTGGATTTTTTTTCCTCATAAAAAGTTTTCAACAATACAACAGCTTAACAGATTTAAGCCTTTAGGCTACACATGCAAAAAAAAAAAAAGTTTATTGTAGTTAAAAATCACCAAAACGTGCTATTTTTTTTTTGTTTCCTTTTTTAAATACAGTAGTTGTAGACAGTAGCATTTTTCTTTTTTAATTTTGTAAAAGAGTGCAGGCAGGTTCATGGAGCTAGTGTCCTGGAAGACTCGTACTCTGACATACATTTTGGTTTTATCCCTTTGCCATTGTAATAGTCCACGACTTGGTTTGGAACTTCAGCCAAAACGCTTTTTGCTAGAGCAGCTGGGGATGCCTGCAGGAAATGGTAGAAAACACAAGCATTAACCTTGCTCTCTGCAAGAAGTGCCATGAGTTTTACAGGCATTGGTGCCATGGGATCAAGGGAGGAAGTATGGTACAGAAATGGAAGGGAAAAAAGACTTAAAGTGAATCACACTATTGCTGGAAACTCATTTTATGAGTCAGTTTAGATATGGATCTGTAGCTGCCTAAAAGTACACTAAAGCCAGAAGTGCTCTGTGTGACTTCAGGTCCATTTGGACTATTTTAAGTTCAGGCTAGCTGAAGTTCCCTGCACTCTGGGAGAGCCCCATATCACAATAAAAAGCTGCAAAGACTTCATCAATGTTCAGCAAGGAACCCTGCAGAGCTCCAAGCTGAACATGAATGGACAACACTGTGAAAGGGAGGCCTTCATCACCATTCTGCTCTTCAGAATCTGGCATGGTGTTTTAATGGCTGGGAATATTTCCAATTCAATAAAAGATACTTTCTAAAATATTAATTAAACTGTGGTTACCAGAAAGGTTCAAGGCTTGGAGGCTTTAAAGCTCTTCCTGCAATGTAATAATGGGTGGTATCAACCAGACTTAAGAACTGGTGACCCTGAAAGGTAGAGATGGATACAGGGATGGCCAGTGGCTTTCACCCCAGGCAGGGAGGAGGGCTGCCCCTCAGGGCAGTGAGAAACCCTGCCCTCCATCAACAACATGGAGTTGCTGTCTCACCCCCTGACAATGCTTCATTTTAAGCAGAGGGGCCTGTGGATGTTTTGTGGGCAACCATTACCTGTGTGTGCTGCATGGATATTCCTCAGCCCCTGAATTCAGCAGTGACAAAACTGGACTCATTCTCCCATGCACCCTCTTGCCCTGTGTTTTGGATTTTCTTGTTTTGAAGTGTTTGGGTAGAACTGGTCCCAAACCCTCTGGAACCAGCCTGCTTGGCTGTGTTCCTTTTGAGCCCACCACAAAAATCCAGTAAAAATGCAAACACTTAAATTTAATTTTGAGAGGTTTTAAATTGATGTATATATCTCCATAGAGTGCAGACTGCAAGTCAGATGATGCACGTGGCTGGATCGCACTTCTTTTGCACACCGAGTACTTTTTCCCAAATTAATGAACACTTTCCTCCTCATTGTCTGTTGTGTTATCAGCCAAGTTTCAAACCAACCACGTCACAAAGCAGTTGCATTAACTGTTTTTTGACCTACTCTGTTTTGTGGGGTGGCATCCTTATCCTTACAGAGTCCTAAAATTTGGTTTACATAGAAAGTAAGTGGTAAACTATTTGTAGGCAGGCTAATCCAAGTGTGAAGAAAGCCTCAGGCTGAAAGAAATTCTAGTATCAAATAAAAAGATAATGCTAGCAAAACCAGAAACATGATTCTTGGGTTTTTTTCTGTATTTTTGTATTTTGACTCACATATTAACGAATAAAATTAACTGCTGTTTCCCTACTGTGACATTTATACCAAAATATTTGTGCAGCCAAAAAAGCCTGGAACATTTCTGCATTAACAAACTGGGAAAGCATAGAGCATATTTTATGTGACAGTGCAGCAAGTATTCTAAGGTGTTACACAGTAACCAAACCCCTTCATTTTAATACTGAAAAGTGAAATGCATGGTTTTCCAGAGTTGCCCTAGTCTTGCTTAGACCTGTTTTATAGAATCATGGAATGATTTGGGTTGAAGAGACCTTAAAGTTCATCTAGTTACAACTAAAATAATCAGAAAACACCCCTTGGAATCACACAAATGGCTGATTTCTACAATGTTATTGAAAATACCTGTTTTTAAATCTCCTTCCCAGTGTGTCAAAGCTGTACATACCTTAGCCTGCCTCTGTGCTATCTTACCAAAAATACAACCCTACACAGAGGGAAAAACAGGGAGTGGGGGAAGCACCCTGAGCCAGCGCTGTACACACAACCCCTAGCAATCAGGAAACTTCACTCTGCTCTGTCTTTAAAAATGCTGGGCAGCAGCATTGGCATCAGCTTCTCTGGTACTACACATGTGTGTAGTTCACATGTGCTGAACTTTGGGCCAACAGCAGTCACTGCTGTGCATCATCCTCCCTCCACCACTTCTCCCTTCTGACACCACATCCATCCCTCCTGAACGAAGGGTCAGCCCTTCAGAGCAGGCTCTGTCAGGCTCAGATGCACAGCTGAATGCACACTTCAGGAGCCCTGAACTGAAAACCTTTCATTGAGGTTTAAGCAAAAACATTTACTGTGCCCACAGGCTCACAGGCAATATGTGCCCCATACGGGGTTGCCTTGGGGTAGCTGGCTTGGTTCAGTGCTTCAGTCTGAGCATGGGCAGCTGTTGCTTTACTGAGTTTCATCGTGCCAGTGACCTCTCTTTGTCCTGGGGCTTTCTCTAGCAGGGAACATCCCCAAAACAGGCTTGGGATTGGCTTCCTCTCTGATGGTTTGGACCACCTGTACCTTACATACTTTTTGTGGTGGTAAAGCACTCTCATTTCTGGATCAGATAGTGCAAAGCATCATTTTTATAAGTGAGCATTATACTCAGTAACTTCTAAGCTAAAACACAGACCTAGTTCATCAGTGCTGTGTAAGAATTACCTTTGCTGGGTCTTTAACACAGATGAGACATTAAATTACTGTTTTACTGTAATGTTTTCTCCACTGCTTGAAGAGCATTCTAGCAATAAGCACCTCAAGATGAATAGTTCTCAACTGATAGCTGACAACAATCAGATCAGTCAGCAGTAGGAGAATAATCCCCTGTGATTCCATAATTGGTGTGTATTACAAATGACTGTTGGTTCAGTTCTATAGCTTCACAATGCTTAACCTTTAATTACAATGCACAGTGCAAAACATTGCTCCTTGCAGTGGTTACAGAGCTGTGCTTTCCACAGTCCTTTGTGATGTATATTATGAAGTCACAGCTGTTAACCTTTGTGATTAAATACAATGCAGAATGGAATCCAACCTACCCATGGCATCAGATTTGTGCCCAGTAAATATATCATACATCCCAAAGGAAGAAAATTTCATTTCTTAAAATATGACTGTGAATGGATTGAGGCAGGTGATTTTCTTCAACTGTGTTTCAGTGATGGAGCATCACTGTTCTACCGTTTCAGGTGAAGGACACTCACATTACTGGGGTGGTGATGATTACAGAGAGAAAAAAAGCCACTTAGATTTAGGGAAAATATGTTTCCTTTGTTTGTTATGTTCCCCTTTAGCAAATGGCATATGTCACCCACTGTACAATGGGGCATTTTTTTAAGTGTTAATGGTTGATTTGATCAAGCCTCTACAACTAAAAGTTTTTTCCAAGAGTCACTACGGTTGCTATTATTCTTTTGACGGCTTCAAAGATATTCCTTAAAGAGAGAGAAAAAACTTAGAGGTTTTACTGAAGTTCTTCTGCTGCACTGTATCGTGTAGGAGATTAAACCCCTGTAATAGAGCCTGCTGTCTACACTGAGTCTTAAGCCAGTAAAACATTGATGTGGGTATAAGATTTTAGGTATGTGAATAGCTCATTGAAATTTGTTAAATGCCTGTATGAGTGCTGTGCAGGCTCAGAACCTTCTCTGAAGTCAAACTTATAAAAGGGATTTGTTCTAAAGGTTATTTTTACAACTTCCTTCTCCCCCCTTTCATTTTCTCAAAGGGGAAGGTTTTGCACATATTATTTTTGATCTCTTTGGATAGATATGAGATTTTGAGTTCCAAGCTGACCTGAGAATAGAAGTAATGAAAAAAAAATTGCTTGTGTTGACTCCAAGAGAATTTTGGTTTACTCTTCCAGCAAAACAAAAAATAAATGCTGACACCTAACATTTTCTTCTCTTCTTCTGTCATTAATAGATATATTATGGATTTAGGAATAAATAAATACTTGATTCATCAGAAAAATCTATAAACCTTATACACTCTGATTTTTAATCTTTCTAAAAAGGTCCTTCAACATTTTTTCTACTTAATAAATTAATACAAGGTAAATTGTCAAAAGGAATGGGATTTTTACCTAAATATACATTTTGCTTAAAGCTGTCAAAAGTAATATGCTGATGTATGTAAATTCTTGTGATCAGTCAAAACTGATCTGACAAAAATCTCCCAATTGTGTTAAATCTGCATGTCCTCTTTGGGGAAAAATAAGTTTGAATCAAAACATCACACTCATTTCTCCCATGGAAAATTATTTCACTAGCTGATGTATGGTCTTTTGTTTGTGCTAAGTAAGCAAGGAAGCCGTGAATGTCACTTTGTTGAAAAAGAGATTATTTGGGATATGACAATAAAGAAATTCAATCAGAAGTGGCTATTTTTATGAGCACTCATCTATTACACTGACATTTGTTGAAATGCTGAAAGATCGCAATAAACAGACTAAATATCAGATTGCATAAGATATATTAACTTTTCTGATAGAGCAAATACAAATCTATCTCTATACCTATATTATCTTCGCTACTGAAAGAGCGAGAAAAATATCACTATTTAACAAGAAGAATACATAAAGATTGCTTTCCTCTCCCAGTACTGGGGAAGTTAATCTAAATCAGATGAAAAAGAATATATGCTTGTCGTTTGTCCAGTGCTGGCAATAACAATGCCACAGGTTCAGTCACAAGTTAACACCAGGGGAACAGTATATTTAGAGCCCAGAACTGCAACTGTCAGCATTAATCTATTAAATCCAAGATGATTTCAGCTTTATTATAAAATACAAAGTGAAACCAAAAATAACAAATGTAGCTGGCTCTGCCAGTTCCTTGCAGAAACATTTTTTTTTCACCTAATTAAAAGTAGCTCTCCCACTAGCCCATAAATAACTCAGCTCTGGACACTTTTCCAATGACTACAGTGCAGCACAATGCACTTGTGATTATGTGCTGAAGGGATCACAAGTGAGGTGGTTGTGCTCCTACTTTGATTCAGCACGTAGGTAGGTGACTGTGTACTCCTGTCAGCACAGAAATGTGTGTGTCTATAACTCAGTAGTCAATCTGCAGCTATTTGACATGGTGGAACCAAACTGATAGCATAAGGTGAGTTTTCCCTCCTGTGTTTATCCATGACTTACATAAAGCTAGAAGGAAAAAAGGAACAAGTTTGCTTCTCTTGCTCCTCAGTAAAGTTTGTGAAAGTAAGAAATGCATCTATATCTATGGCAAATATTGTAAAATTGCATTTTGAAATGAGAAAAAAAAAAGAACAACCCTTGCAAAGAGAAAAATGAAGGTATTTTGGAAGCAGCAAACAGAGAAAAGCTCTTGTGCTGACAAAAATCCCAGAAAAACAAAAGGACAACATAAATTAAAAAAAGAAATGCAAGCAGTGCAAACCCATATGAAGATCAAAACCAGTCCAGAGCTGAGAACTTGGCTGTGACATATCCAAATCCAAGGATCTGCTATGGGAGCAGATTGAAAAGAGCAATCTCATGAGGAGAATGAGTCAGTTGCACTGTGAGATAAAGAAACTCTCAAATCAAATATTGAGGATATCCTTCCTAGACAGAGCGAAAAAACAGCCTGGAGAACCAAGTAAATGGTTCAGTAAATGACAGAAGTGAGAAGAATGAAGAGAGAGAAAGATGGAAAAAGGTAAGGAAAGGGATGGGATCAGCATTGCAGAGGAACATAATGCATGCCTCCAAAAGGGCTCTGAAAATCCCCTCTGTGTGTGGGAAAGCCCCTTCTGCTGGTGAACACTGTGCCTACCCTGCTGCTGAAAAGTCCCTGGAACAGATGGTACAATGTAGGGCAGGTGACTGAGAGGAAAAGTTCATGACCAAAGCTTTACTTTGGATTTGGCAATTTAATGCTTGTTGTGTTCCTTTCTTTCCTACAGAGTGTCTTCTACACCGCACTGGCCTCAGTCAGGAACAGCTAGCTGAGGGCAGAGGGAAGCTCTCACTAATGCCACTTTCTTGCCTGTATTCTTGTACAGAGTTTGGGAATGGGTTTGGAGGCAACCAGGATGCTGTGGGTGGATAGTTCTGCATTTGAGAACTTGGGGACAAAACTTCAATAAAGAAACAGCCTCCTGGGTAACACTGTGAGGACAAATTCAAAGCCATTTCATCTGCCTGTGGAAATGAAGGAATGGAAAGCAGAATAGAGTGGTCCTAATAGAACAGATGCAAAAGAGAATGCAAAACAGACACCATGAAAAATTAAGCAGGGAAAGTAACCAAATTAAATCAGGGAGAAAGTGGAAGCAAGGATTGGCACTACAAAAAGCACATGGGTTCTGTCTCATCTCTTCCTTTCCTAGCCTTCCCAACTCACTAATGGAGCACATTGCATTCTGATTCCTTTTTCCTCCACTGTTTCTACCACAAAAATGCTATAGGCTTACTCAACACTTCATGCATACACAAAGTTAAGCCCAGCCTAATAATCATTCACCACACCCGTTCACCCTTCTGTGGCAAGGATGGAAAAATCAGCTTACATGTTTGAAGTTCCTAAATGGCACAAACTGGACAATGTCTCGAAGCACAGGCTCGCCCTTGGGAGACCTCAGAATGCCATCATCACCATCCAGCATCTGCATGTCACTGAAATCAGCGTTGCCCACCCCGACGATGATGACTGACATGGGGAGGTGGGAGGCGTGGACGATGGCCTCTCTGGTGTCAGCCATGTCTGTGATGACACCATCCGTCAGGATCAGCAAGATGAAATATTGCTGAGGTTGTTGGACAAAGGGTGAAAAATTACATCATTACTTAATATTCCAAAGCTGCTTAACCTTTTAAGTTAAAAAGTATAAAAGTGTTTCTGGTAACTCACTCATGGATCTTTTTTAAAGAGAAAAGAGCCTTTATATTGACTATATAAAATTTTCTGTTCCAAGCTCCTCAGCTACTAATTTCTCCTTTGCAGAGTAATGGGATCCCTGAGGAGAGCAAGGCAGGAATATATCCACATTCATACTCTTCATACAGAGCCCCAAAGAGAGGTTTTCTCATTCTCCAGAGGAGAGCAAGCAATTTGGTGAGCTTGTCATTCCTTTCCCAAAACTCCAAAGCCCACTGAACTAGGATCGTGGCCTAGTTCAGTGGCCATTTTTTCACTTGGTAATGGTGAAGAGTGGCCCTCACTTGGATCCCTTATGGATTGTTAGGCAGCTGGAGTAATTTAACAAATATACATTAAATCATATGATTTGGTCACTCTGCATGAACAATACCAACACAGTAACCATCAATATTATTTATGTATATACAGTGGTCTAAACTCAAAATGTTCCAATCATCTTGTCCTGCCGCCAATAAAACAAAACACGCAGGGAGAAAACTACATCTAGAACATTCATACTATAAATTGTTTTTCAGATAGAAAGGGTGAAGCTTAGGTATAGAATGAAGGAACTTATTTGGTAGGGTATATTAGATCAGAAGCTGCATTGGGAATAGAGTGAGCCACCTCAAGATTAGGTGGGTGTGGAAATTCAAACACAGCAATTCCCCATTTTATGACTGGGACCCTAAATACTATCAAGGTTCTGGAAACAACAATGGAATCATAGAATCATAGAATGATTTGGATTCGAAGGGACTTTAAAGATCATCTAGGCTGAACAGATGATAGGCAGGGACACCTTGACACACTAGACCAGGTTGCTTAGGGCTAGATCCAACCTGTCCTTGAACACTTCCAGGGATGGGGTAACCTTAGCTTTGCCAGGCAACCTGTTCCAGCGCCTCACCACTCTCACAGTAAAGAGTTTTATTTCTAATATCTAATTTAAAGTTGTCCTCTTTCAGTTTGATGCCATTACCCTTTGTTCTGTCACTACTTGCTCTTGTAAATATCAGTCACAAGCCCAGACTCATGAACAGAAATAATATTTGGTAACTGCTGCCCTAATAAGACTTAAAAAGGCCCAGCACATGAAGAAAGCTTAGAGAAAGCTCTAGGCCAGGTGATGAGGCACATGCCAATGCACAGCTCTGTTCTGTACTTAGGCACTTTTCGTGCTGCACACATGATGCACATGCAGTCTGCACAGTGTCTCTCTTACATCCTTTACTCCTTTACAGCACTGCTCTTGTAAATGGCTCAGATCTACTTGCTCACATATTCCCTCCATTTCTCTTGTTCTCCCTTTCTCCCATTCTGTCTTCAAGGCAGGATCAAGATAAACCTAATGCAGCTCAAAGGTGTACATTTAAAACATGATCTATGTGTAAGTCTTCTAGCTCAAGAAATCTGTCCTGGGATTTTTATCAGGTGCAGGCTAACAGACTCGTCTTCCAATTTCTAAAAGGCACAAATTTCTTCATCAGTAATAAGAAGCTGAAAACTGTACCCTTACCATTTTCAAATGAATAGTGGGAAAGGTCCCCTAGGTGAGCAGAAAAATTTTAGTCTAGCCTCTGCAGGAGACATGAAATTGAGTAGTCTGAGTAGGGAATCATTTGAACCCATTGCCTGGTACAACCAAGACTTTTAGGGCTTCAATGCTCAATTTTTGTAACCTTAGTAGTGCCATTTCTATTTCCACAGTGAAAAACTGGGTCTGCTACAGTAAAACAGCCCTAAAAGCAGGAAATAGATCAGTGGAGAAAGTTTAAAGCTGTGAAAATCGAAGCTATAAAGACTGGATACACTTTTCCAGCTGACACAGGTTTAAGCTGCCTTCAGTGAAGACAGTTAATAAAAACTGTGAAGGTACAATCTGCATTAAAAGGCCTTGTTTTGATTGCCTACAAGAGATCCATCATAAGCCAAGAAAAAGAGGCAAACACAGCTTTTTTATCCTTACCGAGGCCTCCTTGGTGTTGGTCTCCTCTGATGCAGATTTTGCCACTTTCTGGATGATGGGAGCAATGTTTGTCGGTCCGTACAGCTGCAGCTTGGGAAGGCAGCTCTGATAAGCTTCCACAACTCCTTGTATTCCTGGCATGAAAAATAAAATAAAATAAAATAATAAAATTGGAGCACATTGCCAATATCAGGCTTATTTAAAATGTAAATGAAAGGTGGGTTCTTAATGAACAAATTAAAAATACTACATGATTAGCAAGGACTAGTAATTTCAGATAATTTCCAGGAATCTGCCTCTAGCTGCCTTGGATTCAAGTTTGTAATATATAATTCATTATACCATGCTTCTCCTTCCCAGCAGTTTTTAATGTCTGTTTTTCAGGTATGAGCTTGCTATGCCATAGCTTCCATTCTTCTTGGTTTAAGATGTGATAGCTTCCCCATCAACAACTAAGATTCATGCTGAAAGGCTAGACACACATTAAGAAATACTTCAACATTTCTTTCTCCTCTTCAGATAAATATTTTTGTTTATCATGGCAGTTGCCAACAAATTTGTCCTTTGTACTTATGTCCTAAAGCTGTTAAGGAATTCAAAACATCTTTTCAAATACCTGACTCCCCTATGCTAAGAAAATAATCTTTCAGGGTTAATTTGCATTTCACAGGTTGAATTTGACTATGACCAAAAGCTGTGAAATCTTGGAAGAAACAGCAGGATACTTTGCAGCCTACAGAAAAATGAGCTGTAGTTGAGAAATTTTGATGGAGAACTAGCTATTTTTGGCTTTTTCATTTCAGGATATATAGTCAGACCAGAGAGCAAAGACTTCTGCTGACACACTTGACAGATCACAGAATGGAAATTGGTATTTTCAATCATTGAGAAGACGGATTTCTTGAAGTGATGCACATTAGCATCCCCATTCAGAACTCCCAGCTTACCAGACCTAAAGGATTAGAGGTCTAATGTTGGAAAGAAAGCGATAGACCGAAAAGCTTTACAAAGGATGCTGAAGAATGAAATGACTTCAGTAAGATCCTAAGCCAGTTACAGTTTGCACTGAGACTCGCTCACTCATGAGATTTTTTACTCAACCATATTTACAGGACAGATGGATGCAGACTTATTACTAACAAATGTCAGGGAGTTGTAATTGTTTTACAATGACACACATACACTCCTATGAAAAAGTGGTGGAGAACACAGTTTTGTCTCTTTAGAGACAACTACAGATAGATTTTTCCATTGCAATGTCAACAGACTAAAGGACTTGCTCCAATTATAGCTGTGATTGGTTGAAATGTAAAGTAGTGTTACAAAATTTCCCTTGGTAATTCTAGTGACTAAATTATATATTGCAAAACCGACCTTTTGTTAACTCCCAATTTTAAACTTGCTAAGGA
Organism: Phylloscopus trochilus trochilus; assembly: GCA_016584745.2. NCBI lineage: Eukaryota > Metazoa > Chordata > Aves > Passeriformes > Phylloscopidae > Phylloscopus > Phylloscopus trochilus. The sequence continues at coordinate 43,246,686 of WQNJ02000546.1, forward strand.
TTTCATTACATATACTTAATGATGTTGCATGAAGGCCTCATAAATCTTCCCTAAGATGATGACAAGATACACTGTACTTTTCTTCTTATGCAGTAAAATAATGTAAGATAAAACTTACTCCCTGCATTCCACAGAGATTTAGGGTTGTTCATATCAGAAACTTGCTCTCATCTTAGAAAGAGACATATGTTCTAGAAACACAGTTTCTTATTTGCTTTCTCAGATTAATATAATTTAGAAATATCTAGTGTCCATCCAATCCCAGCTCAACAAGACGTGAGTGAATTACTTTGTAGCTTGCTGTTCATGTACTCCTTTATCTTAGGCAGAATCAACTGCATTTTTTTTCACAGTTCAACTCTTTACATTTTTATTTGGAATCCACTTTCAGCATCTCCAATGAAATACAGTGTATGCATACAGATATGAGTTTAAGACAGATGTGTAGAAACATTCATTCAGACCAGAGGTTGTTGCCTACTTTCTTCCTCAGATAATAAACTACGTATTAACTATTAGACTATAAAAGTAATATACTATAAATATACTAAATATAAGACTATAAATACTAAATTTTTCAAGAATGGAAATGGTAACAGGTGAGGATATCCATATTTTAATGAATTCCAGTGCTCTTCATCTCAATATACAGTCCCTGTATGTTGAGTGATGCTTCATACTACCTTGTGCCAGCAAAAGCTCTATTTCCACAGAGAAAAGGATTTCATTCCTCAAAGGCAAAATGGACACATACTTTTTATATTGCATCCAACTGCTGTTTCTTTGTTTAAAACAAGATACGCTTAAGCAATTTTACTTTATTTTCTGGCAAGTATGCTAGATATTACAAGGTAAAACAGTGTAATCACTAAGCACTTCATCTCCTTCTCACTCTTGCATCCTTTCTCCACATGACTTGCTGATGTTACTGTTCCCTGTGACACCTAATACAGTGAGAGCATCTAGAAAACATCGCAGAACAAGCAAGCACCCCTGACAGGCAGATGAGTGAGCTGCAGCAGACGATTAAACAACATGTTTTCTGGTTTGTCTCCTCTTCTTGCTTTCACCCAGGTGGTTATTATTTAAAAAGGTATAATTTAAGACAAACAACTGCTATTAATATCTTGCAGACACAGGTGCAAATGCTGCAGAATTTCTCCCCTGGCATTCTTTCATGCTGCATCTATTTTTTTATGTTAGGCTAGAGCTCCTTTCAGGCAATGGGCTAACTTATCAGATAACTGAGTCTTGTGCAAAGATACAAATAAAGTTTAAATTATTAAGTGACATAAGCCAAGCCTCACAGGGCAGCTCCTTCCTTTCATTTCCATTGTTACATTTAGTTTTGCATACAGAATGTAGTTTGGATAGTAAATCCCTTGCTTACAAAAGGTTTGTCTGTCCAAACTCTGCTGCTGGCACCACCTAGAAGTGGCAGCCTTTTCAGTCAATAAAAATCATTATATAACAAAGTCAGTGTGATAAAATAATTAGCCTTGAAGTCAAAAGAAGCAGCAAAGGTGAGGGGAGGATAAAAATAAATGTTCTTTGTGTGGACAGTTAGAGCTTTTCTCTGTAGTTTGCAGAGGGTCACAAATATCCTGCAGTTAGACTGAGAAACAAGGCCCTGTTTGAACACCACATGCATAAATATGCTATCACCTAATGCTGACCACTGCTAACTGTTTTAATGACACATTCCAGACAGAATTCTGAGGTCTCTTTTGCTTCCCCACCCCATCCCCACACTGAAGTCTCAACATCAAGCTGGCTTACAAGCTTACAGGCACTTCTAGATGCATACATGTAACTTCTGCTTCTTTGGACTCCTTAAAAGCAATGTAAAAAGCTGTGTGAGCACATCAAGCAGCTGTAGGACTTTTGCCCAATTGCATTTCAAGCATATGACCTGCAAAGGCTGGGGCAGTCCAATTCAACAAAGTGCAACAACAAAGCAGGAATGCCTACTGAACCAAAAACAGGTCTTGCATTTAAGATGTGTGAACTCCAAATTCTTTTAAAGTCTCTTTCCCTTGAACTGCTTGTCCTCTTTTCTCTTCCTCATTTCATGTCTTTGCATCTTAGTTCTCATCCTGAGCCTGTTTGCTGTCCATGCCTGAAAGAAAGCCACTAATAAGCCTGAGAAGGGCTAACAGGAACAGCTGGAAGAGCATTTTGAAATATCCAGTTCAGTGTTTGGATGGAAGCAGAAGGATAAGGGAGAATAACAACCTCTGGATTTCAGACAGCAATGATCACCTGAGCAAGACTCGTAATTGTTACTCTGTTCAAAGGTTATTTTCCTGTTATTGTCTTTTACAAAATGTGTGAATCGTGGCAGGAGGTTTTAGAAAGACAGCATCAGTCACTGCAGATCTCACAAATGCAACACATACAGCAACATCTGCTACATCAATCTGGCCTCTGATTACCAAGGATTAATGACTGTTGGTAGAACATACCAATGGCTTACACTGTAGCCTCCTGCTGCATTTGCTCTCAGGAAAGCAGGTTTCTTTCTACCACAAGAGTCATCAGCTGCTTCCCTGCCCTTGACTTGCAGCAGACTGTAGGTCTGGTCAAAGAACTGGCTCTAAACTGAGGGAATTTTTGATCACAGAGGTTCAAAGCCTGCTTTTTCATATCATGCCCTTCTTAGCAGTGCAACCTGTGATGTTGAGGTAGCTGAAGATTTTCAATTAGTCTAGTTCTCAGAAATGCTAGTGATTTCAAGTGCTGAATGTCCACCTACTTTTCAGGAAATTAATGTATGGCACTTTCCAAGATTTCTAAAGTTAAAATCAATGGTTTGGAGCCTGTCTGTTCCCCAGATCCTTGCTTCCTTCTTTAATAAAACCACTTTGAATAACACTCAGGTGATACAATAAAAAATGCACATTTTGCACACAGCAAAACTATGGCAGTCTGTCCTACTGTGAGAGTTACCTGCACATTCTGGGTTGTCTTCATTGAAATTGATTGCAAAGTCATGAGAGACCTGCAGTTAAATGGAAAGAAAAGAAGACTGTTGTCAGAAAAATTATTCCAAGAAGACTTGTGGTTAAACACTCTTGACATTTTTTCTGTGGTAAACCTGAGATCTTTCAAACTTTCAGCCATTAAGTGTGAAATACAGTCCCAGCTGGAGCTCCTCACTGAACCAAAGTAGCCAAACTGGAATCAAACTTGTCAATAACAACAACAAAACAAAACAAAAAGGCACAAAGAAAACCCGCCCAAATACATAAAAAAATCATATAAACATGGTGTCAGGATTGGGCTATCAATACTGGGCATAGAAGAGGAATCTATTGCTGAGGCAATTTAAATGCCAGCTCTCCCTAACTCAGCATCTCAGACTGCAGGAGAGAGAAAGCAGTGATACAGCAGTGACAACAGAAACTCAGCTCACTTCTGCATCCTGACCTCACTGTGTGAAGAGTTCCTCATCTAAAGCCAAGGAGTACTGGGGGAGTAATTCTCCAGAGAAATCAAGGATCACTGTGGCACAGTAGTGTAAGAAACGTAAGGAGTCTAAGTTGATTAAAAAGTTAAATTTGTCTGGGGGTAATAAATAAAAAAAAATCCTGAAAACTCTTGGTTTTCCTCTCATGTAGTAAATATTCCAATCTCTCAGTCTCTCAATCTGTCTATCATTAAATCCTACAGAGCTGTTATTAAAAGAAATCACTGTGAATACAACAAAGTTGCTGATTTTCTACAAAGACAAGTATTTTGTCTTTGATGCCCTGGGAAAATAATACAAGACTTTTGTATGTTTAAATAACGCTAAGCACTGTAATTCTCCAGTTCCAGAATTCCTCTTTAAGGTTTATTCTTACCTGCATTTTTCTTTTTCAGATTTGTTTTTATTTCTTTCTTTGATCACTGGAAAGTCTTGATTTCTTTGAATCTTTTTGGCTCTGAAGCCCAGCCTCCTTATTCTGTTTGTTTTAATTTTTCTTGAATGAAAAAACTCAGATTCTGTCTCACAATGCATAATGTGTGAATATATATATATTTGACTTGCAAAAAGTGGATATGGCTGAGAGTTTAGCAGATAATTTGCATAATTTAAAGTTGAATTTATGTGTATCATCCCAGATTTAAGAAGGCATTTATATAACTGCAATTATACACATTTAAAGCTTTACAGATCTCTGTAGGATCTTCCAAAGTGCCAAAAGTCCTTGCAATATGGGAAGCAACCTCCTGTACAAGGGAATGAGGATTATTTGCAGAAAGAGGTTAATTTGTTGGATGTTGCTGTTTCATTTGCCAGTTTAGTCTCGACAGCAGAGTATGGAAATTGGTCCATGACTAAGGGACCCGGAGATCAAATATGTGACTGCAGAGAAGCTTCTGTGAAAGTGGTGTAAGTTGGCTAATTACTGCTGAAGAGAGTTCTTCATGGAGAAATTGAATTTCCCCATCATCTGCTAGTCTTCCTTACCACAGTGATGCCTGCCATTATTAAGAGATTAAATAAAGCAGTACTTCTACCATGATGGGAAAGGACTGAAACAAAACCTCACTGAGAAGTCTGCAGTTGCCTCAGCCCAGCCAAGCATTCAGCATGCCTACACCAAGCATCAGTCTTAGAGTTCTACATGGTCCATTCAGTCTATCCTACTTGGCCATGGAAGATAATGCAGGAAGTCACTATTTATGTTCCTCACTGAGCTGCACAGAAGATCAGGGCTGCCAGATACACTTCAGAGGTGCTCCAGAGCCCTTCTGCCTGGCTGCTCTGGATGTCTCTCTGTGCACTTTACCCAGCTGGTATCTGCCAGTCTCATGACCAGCTGCAGGCCAAAGGTAATTGCATCTGTCAAGAACTGTTATGGGAGTTTTCACTCATTGATATTTTTTGTTGTTGTTCACTAGCCTTTCTCTTTCCTTTAGGGTTTCTGTATTTTGCATTAACTGCATTATAAAAGCAAGAAGGATGGCAATGCATGTTTATGTATTGCAGACTGATTCTTTCAACACTGCACCTCTTCAGTGATTTTATTTCTTTATTCCAAATGCGTTTTAAATTATACCTAAAGGAAAATACAAATCTATTCAAAATCTATGAATACAGTGTTTTAATCTCACATGCAAGCATGGTTTGGATGCTTTTGTTGCCATACCTCTTCCATAATCATTTAATGCAAACAATTTATCTGGTTCAGAGCTATGGCACCCAGGCTATTATTTAAGAAAAATGTAGAGTTTGTAGAAAACAACAGTTCAGGCCAGTAAGAAAAGCCCAGGTCTAGCCAGTGTGCACAATGATCCAAAAAATAATACTGTCTGAGCATCAGCTGCTATCCTCCTAAAGCAAATGGCCCTCATACATTGCCATACTGATTCACAAAGAGCAGTGTTAAAATGTGCCCTGAAGGCAGCACAGGAAACACAATGAATGTGCAGAAGAATTGGCTTATTTCCTATGCTCTCGGAGCAATATATCACAATTTAAACAAGATTTTAGTATAACATGAAGAAGAGAAGCTCTTTGAGCAGCTCAGTGGTAGTTGTCAAACAGGAAATCATCACCCAAAGCAAGCCAATAGCAGATATTTTTTTAAGCAGAGCTTCTCTAAATGCTCAGAACTCACCCCCCACTCTGTTAAGCAAAGCCAACTGTGCTTCAACCTGCCCCTTTGCTATCTTCCCTGTGGTGGCCAGAACTCAAGAATGTCCAAATCAGCAGAGACTTCAGACTTCCACCACGTACTGAAGGCCTTACTAAACTTGGACTGCTACCTCATAGGATTCCATGCAAAGCTCATCCATGTCAAAAGGTGGTTTGGATCAAACATCCAATGCTTTTGCTTTCTAAGCAGTGCAAGGTGATGAGTATTTCTCCTTTTTTTTTTTTTTTTTTTTTTCTTTAATTAAACATGCAAGGGCTTTCTGACTGAAGGGCAAACCATGCTGATGACAGAGAACTAAAAGCTGGTGTACTCAGTGGCATCTTTCTGATATTGAATGACACGGCCCAAGAATGACACTCTCAGAACTGATAAACTAATGACAAAAAGGAGGCAAAATTTGAACACACAAGATGCTGTAGACTGAGAAATCCTCAGGGGAAACAAGAAGACACTTGGCTGCTCAGAAGCAGGCATGTTTATATAATTTATTAGGGTGGTTTGTATTGTGGATCGATCTAACAGTCAGGAAATCCTGGAATGTGTCAGGTCACACAAATACAGAATGACTGCTTCACATCAGTGCCTGGCATAGAGAAGTTTGCCAAGAACTGCAGACCATGGTCTGCGGTGGAAGGCAGCCTCACGTTAAGGAAAGTCCTCACAAAACCCTGAGTGTGTCAGGGAGCCTGGACTAAGTTTCAAATATGAAGCTGACCCTCTGCTCAGCCCTCCTCTCTTAACATCGATCCATGAAATCAATCCATAAAAGGGAAGGAGAGAGAAATGCTGGCATGCTGAGGTGATTATATGGGATCAGCCTGGTGTTCCTTGGGCTGCTGCACAGAACTGCACACAAAGCCCACAGCTAAAGACATTCACTTGCACTTGGCTGTTTTAATCTTTTCCCTCTGCAGGGCTCCAGATACATTCTGTAGCAGATACTGTCATGGATGTGGGACTATTAAACCACAGCTGTCCAGGAACTTCCTACACCAGGAACATACTGGCAATAATTTCACAGGCAATTCCTTCAAGGTTTTTAACAAGCAAATTAACTAACTCTACCATACATTATGATATAGATTACAGTGACAGCATTTCTGAGGGCATGACAATTAAATAAACAGTACAGAATAGTATAACTGGTTACGGCGCTTAGGGAACGAGGCAGGGAGTGCATCAGTGAAGGCTGCGTGGTGCTCTTGCAGGCAAGAGACCACACCTTTATTTTCTGACTCCTTTTTGTACATTTTACAAGTTGCCCACCCCAGAGGTGGGACCCTTGGGAACCACTGGTCATTTTCCAGAGACCATCACCGAAGCCCCTCCTCTGGGAACAGATGTGGGAGCTTCAGTAGTTTACAGAAGATGACCTTGTGCATCAACACCGTGCCTGGGAACAGAGTTCCCAAAACCAAAACAAGCAGGCACGAAAGCATGGCAACAGAATAGAATATTTTTGCTAAGATAAAAAAGGTTATAGACATGTTGTTTTTTTACCCCTGTACAATGCATCCACTGTGTGTACACATACAGTGACAAACACCTGCGGTTCTACATAAATGTGATGGCACCCATGAGACTCTTGAGAGAAACTTAATGATACTTCCACATGCTTATGGCCACTTTTGTAGAAAAATCACATTGATTTAACATAGCAGGTACCTTATTTCCCTCAGATTTCCCTCATATTGGGATGCGATGAAATTCATCCTCATAGCATGGCCCTTGCTAAAAATGTTTCTAATTTAGGCTGAAAGGAAAGGAGAATTTCCTAGTTGATGAGATTTTTTGAGATTTCTTAAAAAAATATTTTATGAATTCAGACAGAAACCTCAGATCACAAACATAAATCCTACCTTGGAATCTGAAAAAAAAAACCCCAAAAAACTCCCAACACTGATAAAACAAATTGCTGGAAAGCTTTTGAACTGTGTAAAGGCTTTTTTTTTTTAAGCTTCATTGAAACTTGTTATTCTAGTTTGGCCTACACATTTTTTTAAACTAGTTTAACTGAATTTACATTTTTTAAAAATAAGAAGCTATGTTTTTTAATTATTTCCAAGTGCTGAATGTGGATGTCTGAATTCTGAAAATTAGTAATCCTTTTTTCCTCCTCTCTAGATTGTCAAATTCATTTAAATTAACCTCCATGTCCCAAATAACTCAAGCTTTCCTCTATGGCGATGGTACTAGGACTATTTGACAAACAATCTGACAAATTCAGATGCTTAGGAATGCTTTCTTAATAATTTAAATGGAGATTGTCAAAAATCCATGAACAATAGATGCATACAAGTGTAAATACCAAAATGCACTACGTTTGACACTTATCTGTGAATAAATTGAACACTATTAAGCCACTGCCAGTCAGAAAACTAAATATGAAATGCCTGCATATTTTGCAAAAGCTTAAGACACTAATGAATTTCAAGTACTCTTGGTCAAAAGCTATTATTTTCAGAATGCTCATTAATCAAATAGTTTGGGAGCTGGACAGCTTGTGTTTCTCACTAAGATACATTGTACACATTTCTGCTTGGCAAAGCTGAGCCATTTATTTTCCTTTATATTTCATTTTTGTGCATGCTGCCCAAGTTTCCATGTCTAAATCCAACTTGCATGGATAAGGAGACTAATTCTGTTTTCTCCCTTGGTCTGTTACACATCCCTTTTTGGTCAGCTTTGCATGCATTTTAGCCATCAATCTCCTGAAATGTGCAGGAATCATAAAGACCACAGCACTTCTCAAGTCCCTCACCTGCCCCACAAACCAGTGCAGATTAGGGTAGTAAAGATGCTGCACTGTTGTCTGTAACTGCACTGACTTTGTCTCCAGCACACAGTCACAGCAAAAGCAGGGAATGAAGCTTTCACTAAAAGTACAGAAACAACCAGGACTCTCTTAAAACAAGCTGCAAGTTGTTTAGTACCTATTCAAGTGTCAGCCTGCAATTCTCCTTTAGGAAGTAGGCTTTCATTAATGGCAATCCACCTGTCATGAGGCTGACACAATTTGAACTTGCTTTTCATTTTAACAGTAAGTTTTGTGCTGCTGTGTGGTTTTTCAGCTCCTTTGAGTCCTGCCTGCTAAGAAGCCAGTGTCTGTGATTTGCTTTCTTTCCTCCTCTTCACTGTGACCTTTCACAGCCATGTCTGAATCCATATTATCTACCACCTCTTCACTTTACATCAGACTTCTCAGATGCTTCCTTTCGTTGCAAAAAACCCCCCCAACATTCTGCAAGTTTTGTGTGATAGAAACTCACAAGGGAAATATTTCTCTCAGAGGTTTACTTAGATCAAGGAGCAGGGTGATGAGTTTGTCAGTCTTGGTGGAAGAAGATCATATTGTTGAATATTAGATCAAAGATCTCTAGACTGATGAGGAATGATACATATGGCATGTCTTGCTTCCTTCACTCCCACCGATTCCTTATGCCACTAAGAAACTGCTGGCTTTCTACTAACAACTGAAGCATGTCATTTGGAGCTGAAATGAGGGAAAATAAAGTCAACACAATGTAGCAGTGTGCTCTTGAAATGGAAATTCTGTAGAAAACATAAATAAAAACAAGATTTAATCGGGTAAAACATCAAGAGATTTATGAAGAGCCTGCAGAGATACACTGACATAGCTGAGGAAGGAAGCTGTGTTGTTTAGGTTGTATGAGGGCTCCATGGTTACTTAGGAACCCTTGGCAGTGGGAGTACTTTCCTCCATAGCCCTAGCAATTTGTTGTCTACTGAAAGAAGTAAAAGACCAGATGCTGGAGTGCAGAGACCAACATGCTGTGAGCAGGTTAGATCACTTCATTAGGACTGGAGGCCTGAAAACAGATACTCTAAATTAATGAGAAGCTTATTTATCCACATGATGAGGTTAGAACTTAGAAGTTCTCATAATGATTCAACCTAAATTTGAAGATGTAATTGTTACAGTAGTGGCACTGCTCTGCTTTAGTAAAACAAATGTATGGTATATATAACTTGTAATACCTGTGACTGAAAACATGAAAAGATCATTTTGAATAGCATGAGATCTGCACTTTTGCTGTGGTGTCCAGAGTGTTATCATATTTTTGCAGTGGGAAATAAGAGGTCAAGGAAGAAACTTGGGAGCACCTTTTTTTCTATAGTCTCTGTTACTTTTAATTTTATCTGTTTCTTCTCCATTTCCTATGCATCTTTGCTATGTTCCACATTGGACACTAATAATTGTTGGCTTTGAATTAACTTTATACCAGTGTAGACTAAATTACTGAAGGATTTTCAGGTTTATTGGTCTTGACTTAATAATGCATCATGATGAAGCTGCCTCTTCACTCTTAAAGGATGTGTCTTTCAGAAATGCAGTCAAAGCCAAGCAGAGACTCAAAAATCTTGATATTGTTTATTTTAAGAAGCCAGATACTTTTATGGGCTGTGTAGAGTATCACAGGGAGGGACTGAACAATAGCACAGATGACTGTTAACTCCTCATGCAGTTCCAGTTGGATGTGCCCATGACAGACACCAAGCTGATCATATGTCCCCATCTGTTGCAAAGAAGAGTTAGTCCCCTGCATCATTGTTCTCATCTTCTTCAGTGTTATGATGTTTGTTAGCTGATGTCATGTTTTGTCTTTGCCACTTTCTGTCACAAGTTTCCATAACAGAGATTAAAGACGTTGTTCAGACCTTCACCGGCATCTCCATTTACTTTGGGACTTGTTTTATTTAGTGACACATATGTAATCCACAAGCAAGCAGCCCCATCTTTTGAAGTTTACCCTTACTTTTCCCAAACTTTTCAAAATCTGAAGGTCCTGAGTCACATTAGTTTTCTTGCTTTGAGAAGTTAGCAACAGACAGACTGTTCAGCAGAGCTCATGCTGCAGGATAAGACTCTTCACTCATGCATAGACTACTAAATTCAATGTGAGTCTCTGAGTTTCTTAAGGGTATTTGTCAGGAAATTATCCAAACACTAATTCTGCCAAAGAGGAAAATCATTTGGTGTTGGTGATTGCAGGAATATCTGGTTACCCAGACCCCTGAACTTACTTTATGTCAAGACATCTGTTTTCCAACTAGCAGCTGAAATGTGCTCTCACAATCAGGTGAGAAGGATGATACTGGAGTCTAACAAAACTGCCAATAGGCTCATGTGATCTGAAGCATCAGTGCTACCAGCTGATTGCTTTGGCTGAGAAGAGCAGCTTTGTGCTGGGATCTTTATTATACTTCTGTCACTGCGAAAGCACTGAAAAGACTTCAGCTGATACAGTAACACCTTCCTTTAAGCAGTCCTTAGGTAAGGATAGCTCTCTACAACTAGAAAAGTTGGAAGTTTTCCCACATGCACTGGTGGTCACCTCGCAGATGATGGAACAGCCAGATCCTGACACACCACCTCAAACAGCAGTGATGGTTGTCAGCTGCTGCAGTTGGAACAAACATACAACAGACACAGATGTTCTGAGCCCATAATACCACATTAAAATGTATAGCAAAGCTCTGGAAGCTGTCTCTGACTTTGGAAAGCATTACTGCTGGTGTTATCCTTAAAGAACAAAGCAAGGCAAAACACCTTGCCAGGCACAGTCAAGCTTAGAAAGCGATGTTGTTAAAACATAAATTAACTTACCTGAGAAATCTGTTTGCAAGACATGTATCAAATTTGCTGTGCATCACTACATCAATACACGTATCAAGCCTACAAGCCATGAGGAACACACTGGTGCATTTCTTTTCTTCTGCTGATTCATGCCTTACAATGCTGAATGCACACAATCCCTGTCAGAAATTCTTACCTGGCTGGTGCTCACCTCCCTGCCTCAGCCACAGCCCAGAGACACAACCCAGAGCAGGGCACACAGGGATACTGGATGAAGTCTGAATGATCAGATGGTTAATACTTCTCCTTTCCAGACAGCTTCTGAGTTGCAGTCTCCACCTAGACTTTGGCTACTTATCTATGCAGAATTACTTTTCTGCCCACACAACCTCTGTGAAACAAAGGATTTGAATTTCTATTTATTTCTTGGGCCTTTGTCTGTTGGATGCTCCTTCTTTTACTTCCTTGTCTTCACTCCAACCCTACCAGATGGCATATTTATGCACACAACTGCAGCATCACTGCAGATCACTCTTTTTTGTTGCTGTTATTCATTAATACCACTTCTCTCTGGCATGGCTTTCTCTTCCTGGTATTGACCGTGTCCACTATGACACAGAAATTTGCCACAGGGCAAAATTCTTCTCAAGTCTTTATTTTCAGGAAGATGTTTAAAAAGGGGTGTTCAAAACATCATTTCTCCTCTTAGCATCCACTAGCAAAGCTTTGCCAATATCATTAAATATTTTGGGTGTTGTCAAACAATTATTGTAGGTCTAGCCCTGCCTGCTTTCTGGTTTCAGTGAGATATCCACTGGGTGAGAAAGCCAGATGGAAGAAGACAAGCAGAGGAGTTGTTCCCAATTTGCCACTGCCCTGCCTTTCACCATTCTCCCCCTTTTTGTGCCTCATAACTCAAGGAAATTAGAAAATTACACTTAGCCACCTACTTTGTATTCTGGGGGTATTCTTGCTCCAAATCCAAACGCTGGGAACATTTTGTCACTGGAAAAGAATGAAAAAAAATATATAAGAGTACCCATAGAGAAATATTGTTACAATAAACATTTATTCCTCTGTATGCATTCATAAGAAATGCAAAGCAGCACAACAGCACAGAAATGGCGTTTAAGTCAAGTGATGGCAGACTGGAAGGGTAGTGGATTGGAGAAGTAGGGTTGTGTGCCTGGGGTGGAGGGGGTGTTATGGAAGCTTCTTCAGGTGAGCTTGTAATATTTCTGGACAGTTAAAATAACTTGGAGAATACTGAGAGATCAGGACGTCATATACTTCCCACAAAAATGCAATAACAAGTCTGTATTACCCACTCTCTTGCATTACCTGGCTGAAGCAAGAGAGTTTATTGACTGAACAGCCTGTAAGATCATTTATTTCATACAAATATGGATGTGCTCCCCCAGCTCAGAAAATGGGTCTAGCAAAGATATGACTCAGATTAAAAGTGTTTACAAATTTGGATTCTTACAGTTTTCCAGTTGGTCAAAAGTGGCTTTCTAAAATATCTGGAAGGGGCAATTTCATGCTCCCAAGCCTGAAGGTTCTGTAAAGCTTTTCACCTGCATCTTTAGTAGTTCTTCTAAAACATGAAATTATTTTAATTAGGCATAGATTGACTGATAACCTGCCAAAATGCCTTGGCATGGTCAGTTTGCTTTCAGACACCACAGTGAGGTTATTCTACCCCAGTTAGATCTGCAAGAGAAAAAATACCTGATTCAGAGAACCTGGAAACTTCAAGGCTGTTAATACCCTTTCAGAAATGCAATAATGTCTCACACAGCCCACATGCTGTCAAGCTGCCTCTTCCCAGATGGCAAAGTGGAAAACAACAAACTGCAAGGAATGTCTTGTCCCTGAGTCAGCAAAGCACTTGATCATACACTTGAGGTTAACAATTCACTCAAACATATGCTTAATTCCAGACTTATCCTGAAGTCTCACTGATGTCACTGAACTGTACTCCAGTCCTCTGATGAATCAGACTAGGTTTACCCTAGTCTACTTACAGGGTTTCACAGCCCTTGGAAAAGTTAAGTTCCAACTACCATGACTGGAACTTTTAAAAATTCCCAGGAGAGGCCAGCAGCTTCAATATTTTTGGTGTAGTTCAAGAGATGGCCACTCCACTGAATAATTCACATCCCAGACATACTCCAAAAAGATAATAGCATCCATTAAACCTGCTCAGTTCTTTTGTCTGGCATAGGCTGTTAAAGGCACCATGATATTTCTGACGCAACCTAAAGGAAAACTGAAAGAAAGCAGAACTGTGTCCCCTCTGCTGCATAAATCTTGGGAGCACAGTTCTGTGTACCATATGTTACACCATGTGACAATGGATCTTGGAAAGGAAGACTAACATCATTTGCATGGTAATGAAACATTTTTTTTCCCAAGAGATGTCAGAAACGAAGTAGCTGCTGACATTCGATGCCAACTGCCTGCTGATAGCATTCTCTTTGATTGAACACTTCTGGAAGCAGGAAAGCCCTTACAAATGGATGCAGAGAATTCAGGCACACACTTTGAGGGCAAGAAATAAGAAACCATTAGAAAAGAATCTGAGAGGGGGAAAAAAAAATCTTGTATTACATCAATGATTAAGCATGGCTGGATTAGAAAATCAAACAGTGGAGCTGCAATTAATTGATTTGGGGCAAGAACAAAGACTAAAAAAGAATTTTACTTAGAATTTTATTAGGCAGAACATAAGTGTCTAAGTTCAGTGTTGGCAGCAGTTATACAACTGGGAGGTGCCTGAGCCCATCCAGTGCCTGAATTCTACTGCAATGTTTGTGGAATGCAAACAAGTGTAGGCACTCTTGTATCTACATACAGCTCCATCTTCTGCTCTGCAGCAATTCAGAGACAGCCATAAGTCATACCTCCAGCAGCTTGCATTCTCCTTCTGGTGGCGAGACTCCCACATTCCCAGTTACACAGTGGCACAGCCCCCACTGTAATTCTGAACCTAGAATAACTTACCTCCACAGTCAGGACACTTATCTTTATGTTTAAACCTCCTACATCTCATTTTTGAGTAAGTGCAACCATTACATTGTGAAAGAGTAAAGCAGAATCATGTACCCCCTCAGGTTGGGGCTCCATATGGTTGCTTTTTAGAGGGAAATACATGAACTCTAGAGAGGAGGGGTGTCCTGGGGTCTTCTGTGCTTAGTACTTTCTGTTGTCTCAGCCAGAATAGCTCCACACTCTCATTAGGCAGCTCACTAGAATTTAGGTCCATACCTCTGGTAATCTGATTCAAGCTGCTAGGACCAAGAAATTAACTCTCTCATGCTATTGGAGCTTGACTTTTAAGGTAAGAAGGGGATCTTTTGACACTCATGACATCCCTTGCATAAAAAGCATCATCATGTTATCCCCTGACCACATCTCAAAAATTGCAGCTGATAGCTTTCAGAATAAAAATAAAATTTAAATGTATGGAATACTATTCCCTCTATCAGACAAAACAAAGTGTTTAGCTAATATAAAGGTCTCACTCTTTAGTAAGTGAGCAGTTGAATAGCTTAGTGGTGTTTTACAATACAACCCCCTCTAGTCTTCCCATCCACCCCTCACTTTATCATATGAGAAACAAATCCAACAGCTGAGCCTGCTGCCCTCATTCTGCTCATCCTGCACTACTGAGACACAGCAGGGAAAAAATGACCCAGAAGGGCAGAAAAGAACTCTCTCACTTCCAGGAAAATACTTCATGGTATGGAGGTGTGAGAGAGCTGCTCTAAAAGACCCAGGGCTAACATGGCAGCATGCAAAGAAAGCAGAGCAGCCTCCCAGCTTCTGGAAGCTATATCAAGGGTTAGGCCATCTAGGGACTTAAACTACAGTCAGAAAATGAAAAGAAGGTTTTCTGCTGCCTCAGGGATGAATCACATGCATCAGAGACTCCAGCCCTGTTTCCTAGCCTGGCATTTCAGTAGGAAAGGGATCTGCTCTAATGACTTTTCTTTCTTTGTAATTTAAACTCACTCAAAAGAAGAAAAGTGAGAACCAGTTTTCTTTTTCTTCCTAGTGCTTGCTCAGACATTTGGGTGTCATTTATAGCAGGGAATGGGCCTGTGACCCTGGCTGAAGCAATGGGATGTGGCCACAGACATGATCTGTGAGCACCCCCCTGATGCAGCACTGGCTCCTGCCAACCAGCACCACCAGACTTCCCAGGGACAGCACTGGGTCCAGCTGTGCCTGACACTTCTCCCAAATGCAGTTTGGGCATCACCAGTTTGTGCTGGGAGGAAGAAAGCTGAGACACAATGGGCACTGTCATGTCCTCAGCCTCAGGCAACCTCAGGACCTTTGACTTGTTTTGTTTAAAGCAGGCCCGAGTGTCCTTGGCACACAAAAGGAAACTGCCTGCACTGTCCTGCTGGAGGCAGATCGATAAAGGGAAAGGACGGGAGAGAAACATGCAACTGGAAAAACAAGCTGAAACTTACAGAATCGAGAAAGAAAAAGAGCACTGTGACATGGCAGAATGTTTACAAAATTACTCCTTCATGTCTACCTCACCTTTTTTATTTTCTTTGTTTTACAGAGGTTTCTTTGAAAATTTAAATGTGGCATAACTTTCAAGAAGCTGAAGTACTTGGTGTAAAGATCAAAAAAGCAAAAGCATCAGACTCTGAATTTTACACCTGGTTATTTAGGGACCATGAGTAGTCATGCAAGCATAGATGTATATGGCTTCTGGTACTTTTTCAGTCAAACAGGCATATATTACTGAAAGATACCCAAGAATGAGCAGACCTATGTTATACCCTGAAAGAAAAATCAGGGAGAGGGTTCAGGTTCAGTGTTCATATTGATAAATGTAAATAAATGCACACAGAAATTAATTGTCAGGGCTCCAAGACTGCAGTCTTCTGATCAGAAATACAACCAGTTAGAAAAAGGTTTGTCAGTAACCTCAAATATAACTTAACACGTAGCAGAAAATAATATCTGAAAATATCCCATATTGTCCTTTTGGGACATTGCTCAGTTTTAAACACCCATCCTTCAAGCTGGAAGCTTCTACTGGAAACAGAGCAAGAGCAGTGACAAATCAAAACACTAACAGGGGCAGAGAGAAGAGAGATTTCAGTGAGCTGTACTGCACCTACAGGAAAAGAGGTAATACTATGGTTTTGTAAATTGGTAAAAGTGATACAGATAATGATCCTGTTTTCTATTTCACTAGGAAGCCTAGTGCTACTGGAAGGAAAGAAATATGCTTATTATAAAGAGACAAAATAAAGAACATTTCAAAATCTTGTCTCATTAACCACTGGTGCCCTCTGACATATAGTATCATTGAAACCAGGATATTACATTTATTCTGAAAAGGATTTGCTGTTCCTATTAATGAGATGGAGAAAACTCTTCCACTAGGTAAAATTAATTAATGAGACATTAAAGACATTTTGCAACCTCCTCAGAAGCCTCAGGGACAGACGGTGCTTGAGATATTCAGCAGTGCAGCAATACCTGTATTCAAAAAGGTTGCCAGGACTATGCTCTCTGAAAATCAGTTGCTTTTACAGATTGAAATTTGGAACCTGGGTTCTTAATTGTATGAAGAAAAAAGGCCTAAGCCATTCTATACTAATTCTGAATTTATTAATTCTGAAAGATTAACTCCTAGCTAGTCACTTATACAACTTATCCAGGACTAATTTTATTGGTTCCCATTAAAGCCCTTTGGTATGTAGCTATAGCTGTGCTTAAGTTTATCCTCCTGAATTCAATGCAGCATTTGCATGGATGCTACTTCACTGACCTTGGAGACCATCAGCATGAAAACCTGCTCACTTTATGCTAGAATGACACAGTAGCACAAACAGTACTAATGATGCAGTGAATGGGGGGAAGGGAAAACACGGGGTGAGGAGAGAGAAACACCAAGAGCTCACTTTTAGTCGCAAATACTGGAGAATCTTAAATTTACAGCTTGCAAGGAGAATAGGAGACTAGAATCCATGGATATTAACCTGTCACTTGTAATTTCGGCCTTAGGTCAGATCAGAACTACCAGGGAGATATTTTCAAAGTACTGGATGCAGCAAAATCAATCATTATGCCTTTCATCTTCAATTCCAGTCTTAAAAGAATAAACTATGGATCTGCTCTGCTTGACATACTTTTTCTCACAATGAAATCAGATCATTTCCCTCTGTTGGAAAGAAATTTCAAATTGACAACATTAAAAAGGGAGGTGTGTGTTACACATGTAATTGAAAAAGGTGTGAATGTGAGGAGAGAAAGAAGGAGGGGAAAAGGGCATGGAAAGAGGAAGAGGGAGAACAGAGAAGAAAAGGTAAAGATAGAAGAGAAAACAGTTACAAACAAAATAGAGCTATCTCTAAACTGAATTAAAATTGCAATCTTTCATGTTCAGGGAGTGAACTGGAAGACTACGAGCTGAATTGTTTCTTTTCTAAAGCATATGAATGAATCATGTTTCTGAGTATATTATTTAGTACTTATCTGAGAAGGGCTTGATGCCAGTAAATTCTGAATCATAACAGCTTACAGGGATTAACAGCAGTTCCAAAGAAAATACAGAAATCATTTGAAATATTTAAACATTTTCAGTTCCCGCTTTGCAAGCAGAGCTGAGCAAATAAAGGAAATGATCTGGCATGGGGGTTGGAACTAGATGATCCTTATGGTCTCTTGCAACCCATGCCATTCTACAATTCTATGATCAAATAGGGCTAAATAAAACCATTTCAGTGGAAGGGACCAGAGCCCATCCATTTCACTACTTGCAGTCTTGCACAGCCACCTGTGCTCCTCCAGGATGCAGAGCCAGGCTGTGGTCCAGCTCTCAGCCTGCCCCAGTCAGAGTGACCACAGGAATTCAGCAATAGCAGTGTTTTCACCCACTAATCTGTATTCTTCCCTAAGGGATTGCTCCTCTGTCCCCACATATTCACTGTGTGGTTATGTCTGGTTTGATACAACCACAGCCCTGGTTTTGGCCAGGTTACTGTGTGTTTCAGCAAACTTGCTCTGTGCCTAACACAGCTTGGCATTCAGTCCATAATGCACAGTGATTTCTAGTGGGGTAGCAAGGATGATTATCATACATCTTGGTCACAAAAGAGATCTGGGAGCAGGCAAATCAGTGGTAAATCACAGGAACAGTACATTGTCTGGGCTGCCACAGAGATGCTACGTCATTGGGTGCAAAATCCTGACATTACAATTCACTTACTATCTTTAATTACAGCTCTCAGGCACCTTAGGGGAGCTGGAATCTGCTGAATACTGAAAAATAGATGCTGTCATGTAATTGTGCTTCAAAAATATGAAGCAATGCCTTCAACGTCTCACCCGAGGGAGGAATACTTAATGAACCAGGAGAATACAAATTCCCTGAAGCTAACCACCAAAAGGCATCAACTCATGAAAAAACCAACAAAATCAAATCCAGGTACAATGGATTTAAACTTCCCCTTGTTAACATTCAAAGAATTGCAAAAGAAGCTCTGCAGGGTAGAAATATCAAGTAAACTCAGAAATTCCTAGGCTGGGGAATACACACAGAAAAAAAAAAAGTCATTAGAGCTTGAGGGAGGAGTAGGTTAAGCAGAAGGAAATGGCAGCGAGATCTATCACTTGCTAGAAGGATAGCCTAATGAAATAACATACTCAGGAAGGTGAGACAAAATGTCAAGTTTCCCTGCAAGATAACAAGTAAATTGCAATGACCTGATTTATGCCTACATGAATGACCCAATTCAGTAAAATGCATCTTGAAAAAGAAATGAGACTCTACAACTGGGAATAAACTAGGAAAGGAGATGCTGCAAGAGGCTACAAAGTTGTTTTTAACTTCTCAAGTTAAGGCAGGTTTCAGACAGTCTTGTGTTTTAAGGGATTGACATATGTTTCTATACCCTCCAAAACCCTAACCCTATATATAGTGATTTGGCTTATCTGTGGGATTTTATATAGAAAACTGTACCATCACTGAAAAGGTAATTCTCACACAAACTGTAATCTCAGATTTTTAAAACTCGACACCTCTTGAAAGTGACACTGCAGGCAGGAGGCTGAATTGCATCAGGCAAGGTGCATGTTGTGAAGAACCCCAGACTGAACAGTGATGGGGCCCTGCCCTCCTGAGCCACGAGTGTGGCTTACAGTGTGTGCTGCACTAGGCAACCACAAGAACAAAATCTTTGCCACCACATATGGACATAATTCTGTCCTTTTTTTACAAATTGCATTGAAAAGGGTTGGTAAGAGATCTTGTTCTGCAACAATTTTGTATCAGAAAATATCTGTCCATAAGGGGTGTGCTGGGAAGAGGGTGTAACAGGACTGCATTGAGATATATATAAAGAGAGTTGCTGGGAGAGGAATTTCTCATCATATGCTCTCAAGATACAAATTAACTTTCTAGGATGAGCAGGATAAAACCTTTATAGAAATGATACAGTGACTTCATGTGATCAAATGAGCTGTTGATGTAATTTTACCAAAACTAGAATGACATTAAGTCAAAATGAAGAACACTAACAAAATAAGTTAGAGCAATACCGTAATTGAAGTGTACTGATGACTACACATTCAGCTAGGCATTACTGAATATGAAGGAGGAAACGGGCTACTATCTTCTGTTCATCTGATAATTTGGAATCTCTGACCAAGGTCAATTTCACAATAATTTGGAGGTGATACTAAGATAGCAAATGCAACCTAATTCACAAGAATTGCCTAGCTTTAAGTAAGAGCAATTGGACACATAAACTGGTTAAGGTCAACTCAGGCATGGTGTTCATTTGCCCCACAGATGGGTTTCCAAATGCGAATAATTCGTCTCTCAGCTATACCCTAATATAATGGAGTGGATGACTAAACTACATATATCCTTAACAATGCAAGCAGGAAAGTCACACTTCCAAAATTGTGGAAATGATTGCATTGAGTAATGTGCACTAGATCAGTATCAAATGGCGTCAGTGAAAATGACAACAGAAATTGCTCCTTTACTTATGCATATTCACTTATTATTTACACAGGTGTCTAGTTTCTAAAGCAGTAGGTGGAATGCAATTTCTGCAGGACTTTATATCACAGAATCACAGAATTTCTAGGTTGGAAGAGACCTTCAAGATCATCGAGTTCAACCTATGCTCTAACACCTCAACTAGACCATGGCACCGAGTGCCACATCCAGTCTTTTCTTAAACACATCCAGGGATGGTGACTCCACCACCTCCCCAGGCAGGCCATTCCAGTACTTTATCACTCTTTCTGTGAAAAACTTTTTCCTAATATCCAACCTGTACTTCCCTTGACGCAAATGTAACGTAGTTTTCTTCAGAAAGGACTTTTGACAGAGAAATCCCTACAGTACCAGTTTGCACAGTTGTAGAAAAGTGTCAAGTACTGCACTGACAAATGCCCTTCAGAGGAGATTTCAAGCTGAGTTGAGAAACAGTAAAGATTGCACAGAAAAGCCAGGCAGAAGGTTCAGATTCTGAGGTTTCTACCAGCTGACAGAATTCAGCAGAGGTCTGAAAAGCACTTGGAGGAAATTGCAGCTAAGCAGTTTCTTAACAAAAGAAACTTTGTAGGGACTGCTCATGACTGGAGCACTGGCATAGGAACTGAGCTCCTGGAAGAAAAGTCACAAAAAAGACACAAAGAAGAAAACCTGGCAATGGAAAAGGCAGAGCTGTAAGCACAGACAGGATCTACCCAGATAAAGGGTCTGCACAGAGGTGTATAAATGTGTGTGTGTGTGTTTAAATACATGCACACACACACACATCTGTATGTATGTACACTTGCAAAAGAAGCCATTATGAAGTCATCTTCCCAATACAGTTGCTGTATGAGACTATTTCTCCTATACTGATTCTTGATATAAAAAGTGGTGATTATGGAAACCCCTTGGTGGAAACCCTCATATGGCAGCAGTCTACAAATGATGGTCAAATACTGAATATATGTTTGTATTCATTATGTAATTGTGCCAGTCTAGGTCCTCAGCTGTTAAATCCAAGGGTTTCCACTCCAGTTTGAAAATGGAAACTATTAGTGATTCCTTTTTGCCAGTGCAGTTCTAGACCTGGGTTATCCAAACACTTCAGAATATGTTTACCCACACCTGAGCTTGTTGACAAACATAAGCTACAAGTTTTTCTGTATAGGTTACTGTTTCTCTATTTTTCTTTTGTTGTATGTCTATGCGAGTTTGGCCCTATTAAAGCACTAAATAAAAAGATTCATGTCTTTGCCCTCAAGATTTTTAAACTTGTTTAGGTATGCTAATCAGTTTTTTTGCTAAACAGCCTCCAGAAAGGTTGTTTCTGTAATTAAAGTGATAAAGAGAGATGCTTAATAATTAAGCATATTTTTATTTATTGATCTGCATGAGTAGATAAAATTTTAACATCTACAGTTCTATGTAGGGAGTTCATGAAATATTTAATGTCACACATAGTGCCAGCAGTTCTAGGCATCATTCTTTTGCCTCAGTTTTAATGAACTACTATTATACTACTATCAAAATCAAAGCAAGTTTCTGTTTTTCACTTTGTGTCTGGCAAAATTAGCTCAACGTATTTAAGACAGATCCTTCCTGAGGTAACTTTCTGAGTTTTCATCCACAAACCCAGACAGAGCTTCAGGATGAAGTGACCTGGGGATAAGGTTCTGATTACTAAAGCAAGGTGTAAACTCTGGGATCTCTCTCCACTTAAAGCCTTAATTGAAACCACAGTATTTAAGTAAGGACTGATATTTGGGACTAATTGCACTGATTTATGTACGACTTCCGTAACAGGTACTGTGTTGCACATCCATCACTTGTTCTCTTTCTCCTCCCTAACTGCCCTCTGCTGGTATTTCAGGAAAAGTATTTCTGGGACAGCTGGAACTCCTCAGGCTTATATTTTTTTCACTTCTTAGATCTACACCAAAAGCAACGCGCCGGGCTGGGAACTGTGGTCCTTTTATTTTCTCCTTCCATATTTTTTCCCTTCTAAATATTGAAGTGTAGTTTACAGGGAATGAAGGGATTATATACATTTTTCAATCATAGTGAACAGACTTGCTCAGGTCTAAAACAGAAAAAAGAAACCAAGAAGAGAAATTTTTGCATTCACTCAGCAACTGCTGCAATTCATTGTTTTCAGAAGGTAATGATGAAACTCAGACTGACTTCAGGAATTTCATGTCTTTTCTGGAATGTGGCCTGCTTTCTAAATTTTTGTTCTTAATTATTTTGTAGAGCTTTACACGTAAATAATTTCTGTCCTTTGCAGGAATAATGTGCCCTTTACTTATTAGTGGCCTTTGGGGAAGTTGCTAGTCAAGTATGTTTTACACGAGCAGTTTATTTGTTAACGTACGATCTCAGTGTGAATGTCACTTTCAAGGAGCTACTTGAGGATTTAAAGTTAGGGAGACTATTTGCCTAAATGAGAAGAAAACATTAGTGTCAGGAAACAGAGTTTATCTTCCATGTGTTTCAAGGGCTCTTGAAACTGAAGAAAAATCTGCAGTATCTTTAAGAATGAATAAATAGAGAGATTTAAAATAATTAAGAACTAAGATTATTTTGAAATAGATTCTGAATAAAACGAAGATCAGTTTGACAGGATTTTACAAAACTATGTGGTCAAATATATGGAATCATGCATTGAGAGCCTAGATAAGAACGGGGATAACCCATCAAGAATGGGAAGTTCCAGAAATATCCAATGCAGTAAATGCTTTTGCATTTGATAATGCAGTAGAAGCACCTGATAAAGTACATCTAACCTTGTTTTTTTCAATGAATGAGAATTGATTTGACCACACAAAAACTGATTCTCCTACTTATTTGTGAATGATTTTTATTAACCTAATGAAGAACTCTGACTGTATGCACAAACATAAAACTAGGTGTAGAAAAAGAAATCAAAAAAATCAACCAGGTAAATGGGAAGCACTGGACATTTGTGTGTGGGGCAAACAATTATTAACAAAGTTAAAAATCAGTGAAACTCTTAATTCCATTTTACTGCCATCTATACTTTGCATAATACCTCAGGATTTGCTTGAGCTAGACTGAATTCAATGGGATTAGATAATAAGCTCTAGTGTCTTGCTGATTCAGAGCAGAAGTTTTAATGCAAAGATAAATATTTAATGTAATTTAATGAGATTCTTAATAAGCACAAGCATAAGAAAAACTACTAACTGCAGAAATCAGATTTCAAAGTGAGGAGCAGATCTGCAAGACCTGCCGTGGGCTTCACCCACAATAACATCATTAAAACCTGCAATAATATAAGATCCATTTAGGAAGTATTTCAGCCTTTAGCATTGTGTACAAGCAAAACATTTATCCTTACAAACAAGCTATTTACAGTCCCATTCCAGCCCATTTTTCCTTTGATAGAAACAGCAATCACTGCAGAATGAAAGATGAGCTACACTCATGGCTACTTGCTTGTATTCCAGCACCAGTAAAACAAATCATTAAGATCAAAGCACCAGCCATTTTAATAAACTGTGTGCACAGTTGTTATTGTGACTTATGGCTGTGCTCTGCACAGAGAGAAGATGTAAACAACACAAAAGAGAAATCAATTTTTTTTACTGAATGGCTCTGTATTAACACTAAATATTGTACAAACAATAAGTACATTTAATACCTCTATGTTATAGACATACCAATATATTAATATACACACAAGTAGAATTATAGTTTTACATACAAAGAGGTAGTTCAGGTCCTGGCTTGCAGTCAGGACATGGCCAGACATTATGCTGGGGCAAAAGGGGAAATGTTCCCTGATTCCCCAGTTTAGCCATAGGCTTCTCTGGCTTCCAAAATGGTGTTGCATGCCAAGCAGGGTGAAGTTTTATGGTACAAATTGAAAAGCTGTGGGGAAGAGCTGCCATGCAGAACAAGACACATTCAAAATTATTATATAACTTAAGAGAGTTTCAAGGCTTTTGTATGATTTTAGTCACAGATCCTTTATTTTAACTGTTGAATGAGTTTGCCTTTCCTCATATCTGGGTATTCAACCAGCAAAGACACCTTCCACCTACCCTTTGAAAACAGCCCTCTCTTGAAGGGGTCTCCACCAGGCTCCAAAACAAATGGATGGCCAAAACCATTGTTCAGCCAGAGTTGTTGAAGGTTAGAAGCCCTAAGCCAGCCCAGAGAGTTGGGTTTAGCCCTATCTGCTCTAAGTAAACTTGCTAACTCATTGTGCAAAACATGTTGAGGGAATATATTCATATATAGTAGTGATCAATTGATTTTTCAGGATCCTGGCTAGGCTGGTATTGCTGGTCATCAGAAACCATTTTATTTGACTTCTGATACAGAGAAATCAATACAGAAATTACTGAGGTAAAAAAATAAGCATGAAATGATACAGAAGCAAGTCTTTTAATATTAAGCACTTCAGTGCCCAATGATTTTTCACCATTTTCACCTGTTTATGCTAAAAAGGTGGAGTAGACTTGCAAAATTTCAAGGTAAAATTATGCCAGTGATGTTACTTTTAATATAAAAGAAAGCTTCTGAAAATATTTAAAGAGAAATACATATTTCTCACTTACTACTTCATGACGTTGTTTTTAGAGTCATGAGTCATTTACATTAAAATTAATTCTTCCCCATGAAGCTGTCTGCTTATTTTTAAGTTTTAATGTTTTTCCCCCTTTCCAGTATTTCTAACTATGTTTTAGAACCTTATTCCTTAAAATTAATGAATGTTTCCCCTTCTTTTATGATCCACTGCTGCTGTTGCTTGGCCACTGGTTATATCACCTACATACTCTACCTTCTCTCTTATGAAAAACATTGTTATAGCCTGAAACAATTCCACCATATAGATAAAGTATTAAGTATTTTGTGCAGGTGAATAGCTCTTCCATTTCCCTTATCATTATCAGATTGGTCTATTCCTACAGGACTGCAGCAATTCCACAATCAGGATAATAATCAGTGTCTCTCTCATTCTCTGAACATTGCTGATAAAAGAAGGAATTTTATTCTTTCACACTTAACTATGCAAAATGGGGCTACTCATTTGAGTGTTTCAGGAATATCTGAACCATATGGATAAAAGTGCTTTTGGATGAGCAGGGTTTATTTCACTATACCTAGGGATGTGAGGCAGCACTTAATTTGGAGTATTGGTTGCTTTCAGATGTATTATGTTAGGCTAATATGTATAGAAACCTAGATTATGAGACGATTTGGCTTGATTGATCTAACTAGCTGGAGTTTATAAAAGAAAATTTTGCATTTTGAGTGTAGTTTCTCTATGTATTACTTGCTAATCCAATTCCTCCCAAAATACAAATAAATTTGAATATTGCTAATGAAAGAAGTATTTTAATTAATAACCACACAGAGTTGGTTTTGTTTTTTTTTTACAATTTAAAAATGCAGTCTGCTTATATAAGTAGCAAAAGTACTTAAAATTCTACAGCTCTGCTATTGGAATGCAAAAAGTATTTACTTTACTCATCTATTCTTTCACTTGATCCAAATATATTAATCCTGAGTTAAAACCACTCCATTTCTCTTGGTTTGGATTGAAATCAGCCAGTTCTGCCCATTTGAGATAATTGATGGGTACAAACTCTAAAACTTCACATAAGGGCACTGCCATTGTGTGATCTCATATTCTAATCTTAGTAAACACATGCCCCCAAGCAAATGATGACCCTCTGGCTGTAAATGGCCCTTAGGTTCAGCAAGTCTGTTTCTTTTTACCTCTGGCTTGTCTTAATCTGGAAACAGATGTCCTGCTCCATTATCTGAAGCACAACTGGACTTGCTGGAGCAGTTATGGATTTGTGTCACATTTCAGATTTTTACTGAATTTGTATTTTTTTAAAAAGTGTATATGCAGAAGATTTGCTTTGTAGGTTATATTTGCTCGAACATACAAAGGCTGCAACTCAGTACAGAGAAGGTCTATACAGAACCTGTAGATCATTTTGTGTGAAGTTTGCTCCTCCTAATTTATTTGGTTCTTTTGAAGAATTTTAAATTCTCTTTTCCACTTTATTGGATTCAAAATGTGGAGGAGTAAAGAAAAGGTCCTCACTTGACGTTTTGATCAGAAAGCACTGACCGTGCTGAATCAACTTGTCCATGGGAATATACTCATAGTGTCACAACTTGAGAACATGTACAGGTCAAACACATGCCCCAAAGGTGACATCTTCATGGGAAAACAACTGGCTTTTGTTCAGCCCTAGTTCATAGCTCATAGACCCTCAGCTGTGTTGATTAGCATCAATAGGCATTTTCTGCAGCACAATAGGACAGAATGATGCTGATGATTTCATTTAAAAAATAACTGGCTATTTTTTTTGGTACTGATTGAAATATACTTATTGAGAAAAAAATCCTGATTTGGAGTTAATATTTCCATATAGAAGGGACTGTGCCACTTAACTATTTAATTTTCTAAAAAAATACAACTTAAGTGATAAAATCAAAAATTCTGTGTGCATAAACCAGACCTTTTTTACTCCTTTCCCTATTTTTTGAAGTTTATTAATACTCTGAATTATAGCTAGTAATTATTAAATTACTGCATAATCACTGGTGAATTCTCAGTTCACTTACAATAAAATATAAATTTTTTCAGACTCATTGACTAAATCTGACCATCAAATTATTACAGAACTCAGAACAGTATTTTTGTCATTGTTTGAGAAGACATTTCATTACCATGCAAATGGAAGTGCCTCTGAGCAGGGTAGTTGGTATATGCTATGTGTAACATGCAAATCATAGTCTGAAGTCACTCCACAATTTATACAGAAAGTACAATTCAAATTTGACTGGAAATACCATTGTTTTCTTGAGATCTGGTATTTACATAAGGCAAAGTGGTGGATAGATATCTATCATATGTACAAATATTGGAAAGAACAGCTGTGTAAGGATACTGTGTCTCACCACCAGAGAAAGAACATTTAAAGGAAATGCACTTGGTAATTAAATTAATAATGGGCAATTAATTCAATAGAAGCAGGCAGACTATTTGAAAGCAACAGAAGTACATAATGTAATCAAAGCATATTTGGTCCAATTACTTGCATTTGTATATTTATTTAAAGAGATGTTGTGTACACACACTACCTTTCAACATTTATTTCAGAAGGGAGTGCAATGTTCAACAGGCCAGGAGAACACTGAAAAAGACCACGGGTTTACTTCTAAAAATAGACATCATCAATAAGCAGTTTAGGCAACTACAAATTCAGTTTCAAAGGAATGTCTCAGGAACACTCTTCAGTAGAATAGGACACAGACTCCCAAGTGTATCGGAGAGGATGTTGCCAGTGTCTGCAAAACTGGCCCCAAGTTGTTAATCTTGAACACATGAAAAATCCACTCTGACATGTAATTTTAACATGTGAATACAAACCTGAAACTTAACACACAAATCAGCCAAACAGCCAAAAACTGTGACTTGCTTTATCATGAAACTAATCTAAACCCAGTGTCTGTTTCAAGAGCAGGTTAAGGCAGACTAATCTTTCTGACGGGCAGTCGTTCGCCGCAAGTGCCTAAACGTGGAGCCTCTGCAGCCAGCCACAGGCAGTCATTAATTTCACACTGTGAAAACACTTTCTAAAGACAACTCTGTAATCAAATGTGGTTATTTACCTGTCATAGTCTTGGCAAATCTCCCCAACAGCTACCAAAGCTTTCAGGTACTCATTGGGCTGATAGGGGTGGATGTAGTGCAGCGAGCAGCTGTTCCTAGGGTCGCCGTTCGATGCAGTGAAATCTATAGCTACCTGGAAAAGAAGTCAATGTGTTGCAGAGCTCTTCTGAGGATAAACATACCTGCATCAACTATATATCTTCACCAGAAATAATCTGCTGCAGCAAAGAGACAGCAGCTTCACAGCAAAGGTCATTTTACAGTGCACTTAATCAAATTGAAATTAGGATTGTACTGGTAATGTAGATGTAGAAGCAAATGACAGTTTATAAAATAAGAGATAATAAAACTAAAATGCATAATTAGGTAAAAAAATACCTGCATTGCTATTCTATGAGGAAAATTAGGTTCTAATACAAATGAATCAAATTAACTATCTCTAGGTTCTCATATTTAATTAAATTATTCCAGCTCAGGTGACATTAAGGACATAAAATCTTTGCAGCAAAAAATGTCCATAGAGAGTTACAAGTCCTACTTGTAACTGTAAATTAGAACTCCAATTAGGGACATTTCTTAGCTATTTTAATCCTTATTGAGGCTGTAGTAGTAGATATTGCTTGTCTGGTATTTTCTCTCTTCAAAGCATCTAAGCATTAAATAATAAACCCTCCCAATTTCACAGTTGATAGCAAGCTTAAACATGAGCTGCAGGGTAAAAATAAAGCTTGAATCCTGCAAAGATTTTTTGTTGTTGTTTTTGAAAAAACTTAGAGAAGATTGTGGGAAGTAGTCAATGCAAAAGCAAGTATTAATGAATCATCTTAAAATTAATTTCTCCCTTTTAAAATGCTCTTTATATTTCTCACTGAAGGTAGGCTCTGGCATGCATCTTCCATTGTTACAGATCAGAAAGTCCTCTGCTGAATTTGTGATGCTGCTTTATAGGAATTCCTAAAAGGAGCAAGAAGAATCCCAAGGGTCTTACAAAGGGAACAAAGCCATTCATAAAATGTCCTTGTGTCTAATAACCTATTCCTCTGAAAATCCCATTGCAACTGAATATTCAATAGACAAATGCAGCAAGTTCAGATTTCAGTTTTACATCATAGCTGAAAGGTAAGAAAGGGTCTTGCTAAAGGCTGCAAAAAGAACTCTGAAGGCACAGCTTGCTTTTGCAAATGTTCAGCTTCCCCAGCTGCAGCCTCTGCTTGGCACAGGGAACACTGCTTTATGCAGCTTCAAAATGAAAAAGAAGCACGGCATTTTCATGCTGCCTTAGAAGAATTATACAGCCCTTCTGAAACTTATTTTTGTTCCTAAAAAATAAAAGGGAAATATCATACGAGGCCAACCCAACATGGCTTTCCTCCACTGGTTGTCTGGCTGAAGAAACCAACCTCTAGCAGGCTTGGAAATCCCTTCTTTGCCTTGATCATCTATGAACCCCTGGCACCTCACCACATCCAGTCAGGAGAGGGATGGGCTTTTTGGCTTGCAAATAAGAGTAATCTTTCACCTCTGCTTCCTACTCACTGTTCAGGCACCAAAGCACTGAGTTTGTTTTCCACATAGATCTTTTCCCAAAAATGATATCTGGATTTAACTTGAATAAATCAAAGGAGAACCTCTCATGACTTCACTGGTAAGGGCACATAACTGAGGAACACTACGCATATTTAACTGAGGAAGAAAGCAACACTAATGGCTTGTGAAACCCAAGATAAATCCATGGATCCTTGTTTGGACTAGATTAGTTTTGGGAAAATTATTTGTAAAACATCTTATTCAAGGTATGCATATTTTCTTAAAAATAAGTATATTTTCTCTGATATTAATTCAACCTTGATTTGATTATAGGAGGCACAAAAATGCCACTGTATGATAGGGGAACAAAGGGGATTCCTGTAAAATTGTTAAAAGTGGGTGTTTTTACTGATAATCCCAAAACACTAAAACACATTAACAAGACTTTAGTGACACATAAAACAGAACTAGACAAGTCTTCCTTTATGGCTAACTGTTTTGGAAATGAAATCAAGAGTATGGAGTAGGAATAAGGAGTGGGTTTCATAAGCTTGGAAAAAAGCCTGTGGCTAGTGTTTGGGAAAGCAAAAAAAAAACTTCCTGGAACAAGCTTCCTTTTGGAAATGGTCCTTGCAGTAGAGGTCTGCTGATAAGTAAAAAAATATCCTAATTTCCTATGATGAAGAATTTATGAATATTTGTACTTGGATGCAGTGTGCTTGAATTTGATCCAAATCTCTGTTTGACTCCCACAGGGAGGACTTATAAGAAAGATGACCACGGTAAATTGCCACGATTCCAAAATAACAATGCAGAGCTCTGCTCCTTTAGCATTACCCAACAGGACCAAGGTCTTCTGCAAATACATTGGATAAGGATTTGTAAAGATAAGTTAATATATGACAGAAGTTATGTTAATATCACAACTGAGCTTATCTTTTGGGCAGTAAAGTAGGAATCTTTCTTACAGTGCGTACATTTGATTTTTATCAGTGTATCTTTAAATGCATCAGTTCCAGCGAAGCAGTCATCTTCCCTCAGCTAAATAAGAGCATAACAGGGCAATAACTATGCTTGGTACCAGCTTCTTTTTTTCCCTTCAGACTTGTTAAAGGGTGATTTTCACTACACTCAAAACATCCTACATAGCTGGGACCTCCTGCTAGGTCTGCCAGCAACAAATCAGGCTGCCCAGTACCGTGACCCGCCTGAGAGAGCATCTGTCCAATATATCTTTCTATTACCCTTCCTTTTATGCATGTTACACATCCTTTCTGCTGTATTTCCTAAAGTGATGGAAATGTCTTTTGACTACAGACCCATTTGCACTGCCAACCTCTGAACATTTCTTCTGCAGCAGGGTACACTGTCTGATAAGAGATACAGTGTTTGGCAATAAGCTGGGCATAAAAATAGAGGGCTGGAATCAGCACTATTGATCTCTATAGATGAAAGCTTCTTAATAACTGGTTTTAAAGCAAGGAAAAGTTTACTTTCATTTTTCAGAGACATTCTTCCTAACTGCAAACCATGTTTCTACAATCAAGGTACAAAGTATCCCAAGAACACACAGCATGATGTTACCAAGGGTTTCATTAGTGCCTTAAATTAGCAGGCACATCATACTACAGCTTTTTGTTAACAAATGTGTGCATAGCATCCCAGTTTCCCTCCCTCAGCAAGTGGTCTTTCAAATCACAGTTGTATCATACTGCCTGTACACAGCATGAGCTCAACAGAATTGTCATTAATATTAGGACAACAACAACAACAATACAGGAGGAGAGTTTCAAACAATCCCAAATCCACTACAGTAAAAGAAAACAGAGATCTGGAAAAGTCCAAGGAATAGGCCTCCTCTGTTTCAGTGGTCTGAATTAATCAGATTAGGACTATGTGAAGAGGACTATGTGATGCATGCAGAAAGCAAGGGAGAATGGAATATCTCCCCAGTAGGCTGCATCCTTTTGTTTCAGTGACCACTGGGGAATTCATTTTGGAAAACAACAACAACAACACATCTCACAACCAGTCTGTGCTGAGGACTGCTGGAATAAGAGTGAAGGAAAATATGTGGAGAGCCAGTTTGTGATGATGTTTAGGTAGAACCACTACATTAGGCATGCTGGCATCTATAGGTACAGAGACGTCACAAGGGCTTACCCTGGGCTAAGCAGGTTGAAAATTGATTGTGATGATTACACAATACTGTGGATTTACCATTAAGGGCAACACAGTAATTCAGGGATCTCTGTGATTGACAGTATTATGAATCTTCCATTTCTCTTATGTCTTCACTTCCCATCCTTGAAGATGACCTTACTTAAGCTTTCTATTACCGATGGTTTTGTTTCATTTCAGTAAAATGAAATACAATAAAATATAGTAGAAGCCACTTTGCACTTTAACCCATTTGCCCTACCACTTTTCAACTTGTGTTTCCCAGCCTACTAATAGGAAACCTGTGACAAGTAAATAAAAGGGAAGCAAATTGCCATAACCCTTCCTTGCACTAAGAACTTGCTCTTCCATTGGGAAACAGTTACGAAGAATCAGAGTTTGAAAAGCTGTGACTTAAAATGTAAATCCCTAGATACTTTCTAATGGTGGCAGTGCTCCTGTTCCTGAACTGGAGTTGTGGGAAATGCATATTAACTGGTCTTTGCATGTGCCTAACCACATGCCCTAATTAAAAAAAGTCTTTCAAATATAACATGAAGGCATTAATGTCTTTCTGATAATGACCTTGAATAAATTTGATAGTTGAGTTCTTCTAGTCATATTTTAGAGAGGAAATGTCAAAAAAGATAAATTAAAGGGGTTTCCAGTGACTGCCAAGTGTCAGACTTGAAGAAGAAATGTGCATTTCTGGTACATGGGGATAAAAGAAGTAGCCAAGTAAGGCAGAGAGGTGATTAGACAGTATGCTTTATATGACAGAAGACAATTATAAAGATCTCTGTCCACTGCAGAAGGTATTTCCTTCAAAACTAAAAGAGTCCTCAGTTTTGGGTGTTATCCAATGAGTTTGTGATGAGTACAGGCAAAGTCCAAGTTTAACACTTCAAAAAGCTGATCTGTACACAAGAAGACAATCCACTGCTGTCTATAGCTGCTGCTGGAACTTTCTGGTGCAACAAAAAAAAATCTTTCTTTTTTTGTCAAATCTTTTTGGAAAATGAAGGCTTGTCTGGAAAATGTGAAATGGAACATGTCAGTAACATCCAGTGTCTGATACTTTATATGTGGGAGCAGAAATAGGCCAGGATGCTACAGAAAAAAAAAAAAAAATCTCCAGAAGAAGAATATTACCTTTGTGCATTAGATTTTAGCCCTTTAGCTGGCATAAATTAGAAGTCACATAAACCAGATTGGAACTGAGCCACAATTTGTATTCCCATGCTATGGGAAAAACTGATATATCATATTACATTATATTAAGTATATTAATTTTTAGCTACATGATACATAAAAAGATCAAACCCACACATCATTAAATGTTTCTAAATTTATTAACTGGAAATACAAAAAAACTGTATTTCTGTCTATGAAGAGCCCTGGTAAAAATCCTTTTACACTCTGTTCCTTGAACTGAATAGCTTCTGAGTACACTCTAAGTTAGAACTGTGTCCCCCTGTAGTGCCATCTTACTTGGTAGCTATGGCTGAGATATGAAACATCAGCATTTACCCCAGGCTGACAGAGAAAAGTCCCTGGCTGGATCTCTCTGTGTGTGACTTTCAGCATGGCACAACTTCAGGGGACACTAATGGAAGCTCGTTCTGGAAAGGAAGACCGGCCCTTAATACATTTTGCAAGAAGAACTTAATAATTTACCAGGAATGGCATGTAAGAATCATTTCTCTGAAAGTAATGAATTGGTATCTAATGGGATTCCCTTTCTTCAAAACAAGTTAGAGAAGTAAGACACTTACTGTAAATTGTATTTGGCAGCCTCCCATGATATAATCTAAGAAAGAATGCATCTTGTGTATCTGCAGACAAGAAAGCAAGATATTCAACTTAGCTGTGAACTGATAAAACTTAAGAGAACTGCCTGAAAAAAAAATTGGAAGGAGGAGAGGGACCAACTAAAAATAAGGTAAAGGAAGAATCATTAAATTCAGTTTGAGAGAGAAACAAAACTATAAACAGAAAAAAAATCCAGATTCTAAACCTACACAAAGGAAAATTCACATAAAAAGTAGAACCAACTTCTCAGTGAGACATCAGAGGAAATTTTGCTGTTGGTTTAGGAGGAACGAGAGTGATTGTGTAGAAATAATGGAGATATTTAAAGGGATACACACAAAGATGGTGAGTCTTTAGGTGTTAGAATTTAGTATTGTCTTTTCCATTGTACAAGAGCAGGGATAGGGCAAGAGAAATGAAACGAGAGTTGAGGACAGGCAACTTATTTTTGAGATTCAAGTCCTTGCCTTTACTTTTTGTAGGGGATAGTTCTACAGGCAATTCCACTTTGTTCCAAACACCATTAAATATATATTGCTGAGAACTTAGTAAAGAAACAGTCAAAGAGCAAAACATATATTTACCTTGCACTGGTTAAGGATGACAATGCCTGAGTTCTTGTAGTTCTTCTTTTTTGCTTTGTACTTGGGGTTAATGCATTCCCATTGTACCTGTGGAAAAAAATAGAGTCACTCTCTGCAGGAAAATTTTATGTACACATTAAATAATTCACAAAAACTGCACTGCCCAATTTCCACAGTTGACTAAAGCATAACAGATAATGGTGCACAGAGAGGAAAAAAATGAAAACTGTTAACTATGCAGAGAATAGTTAATAGAAAAAGGCCCAGGGCAAACATCAGTCTTTGAACATATATGTTGGATGTGGCACTAAGGGAGACATCCAGATTCATTTGTTGTCATCTTCCAGTCTTGTAGTTTCAGGTGTTACATAAGCAAGATTGAGGATATTTTGAGATCATTTAAGAGGACAAAAAAAAAAAAAAGGGAAATCAATACAAATGAAAATACCGGAGAGAGCAACCTGATGCATTGTATTAACTACAAAAGTGTTGCCAAAGTAACACTGAGTTTGTTACTAAACTCATGATTAGAAAAATTCTGGTCAGCAATCACTTCACTTTCTCCTTTAAGTCTGAGCAAAATAAAAAGTTAAGAAAATCAGTAAAATGTTTGTGCACAAAGATGCAGCTAACTAATGATACAACTGAAATTTATCCCTAAAAATAGACTAAAATCCCTTTTTGAATTTTTTCTCATAGTTTTATTTACAAATAGTCAATTTTACAGCAAAACAGTTCTACCTTGTTACTGAAATACACCTCCTTATTCTCATCATAACGTCTCCCAGATTCTTAATCATTTTCACTTGAAATGTTCTGCCTTCCTCTGGTTTCAGGCAGATTGATAAGGCCAAGATTTCAGACACTCACCTCTAATGTTTACAGTATTATTCATGCCTTTTACTGCACATTTGTACATGCAAGTGTCTATTGGGATTTGTATATACAGATTTTTATCTGTAATATGCTGTTAATGTGGTTAATAACATGACTATTTCCCTTCAGGGAGCTGTTTCCAAGTGTGGAGACAAAACATGTGATGCTGAGTAATAGAAAGAAATACAATTCCAAAAGGAACCAGAATGATCTATTATCTAAAAATCTCTGTTATGACATTTTGAAATGAAACATGTCTTAAGTTTTACAGTGTTTTGCCTACAATGAAAAGCTGCCTGAGTGTTACAATACTTTGTCTACAGTGAGGTACATATGTGATATATCTTATCAGTGTTTGAGCACCAAAAACTATTTTTACTTTATGCTCAGCCCCAGAAATCTCATCGAGCTTCAAACCATTGTCTAACAGCAATTATTTGGATGTCTCCGAAGTATTCCAGACTTAAAAGATTTTTGTCAAACATCAAAAAAAGGCAAGGCAAACCATATGGCTCTGGAGCAATATGAGACCATTTCTGCACAGGGGAGGAGGGGTACCTTCATCACAGTGAAATGGAGACAGGTGACAGAGTGAAGAATAGGAAAAGACAAAAAAACTCTTCCAACTGCAGGAAGCACATCTGCTTGCTCTCCCAGCTAGCCTACAGCTCAGTTATTTGTCTTGTGAAACTAATTTTCCAACTGAGAAGACAGGCAGATACAGGCCCTCATGTTCAGGGGAAATCCTCCATAAACGTTTTTTTCTCTACTCATGAGAAGCAGTCAGGCTCAAGAAATAAAAGCCCTTCTCTCCC
Organism: Phylloscopus trochilus trochilus; assembly: GCA_016584745.2. NCBI lineage: Eukaryota > Metazoa > Chordata > Aves > Passeriformes > Phylloscopidae > Phylloscopus > Phylloscopus trochilus. The sequence continues at coordinate 43,282,398 of WQNJ02000546.1, forward strand.
AGCAAAGAGAGTGTTCTGTAACACAACACTGGAGTGCAGTAAGCTCATATTTGGGTCTGAAAGCAAGACAAAAGCACTGCCCATTCTCGTCTTGATAGGTTGCTGTCAGGCAAAATGGTTTAACACACTGTTAGTTGTCTCCACACTTACCTGAAGCATTCCTACAGAAAAATCATGCTGTCTGTATTTTATACATAAACTGTGTAATAATATATCAAATAGAAAGGGAAAATAGGAGACAGGATTTCCGTTCCTCCCTTCAACACTGAAATACACTGGAGAGGTGCAGTAGCTTTTCCCTGAATATCCAAGGTGAGCCTCCTTAATTTTAGCATCCTCCAACATGAATATTTTTTAATGTGCATATTTAAACAAGGCCTGACCTATATGAAGCTATGCACATAATTTTTCTCCTTAGGAAAAGGATTATTTAAGCCAGAAAAAAAATTCATGGTATTTTTATAGAAGAAGTTTACAATAAGTAAGGACCAAAGTGGCATAGAACATTACTTCAGGAGAGAAAAAAATATCTCAGGTTCCCTTTGCTAACTGTAAAATGAAATTATGAATTTTCTCCTACTCTGCAAAGCATTTTGAGATGTATGGATGACAATTCTCAGTAACTACCTAAAGCTCATTTAAATATTCTATGTGCAAGTCATTAGCATTATTGGCTTATGTGGATAATAAAGCAAAGGAAAGAACAATTAGAAAATTTACAGAAAACAGGAAAACAGAAAGAACAATTTTGCACATATTTAATCTATTGATGACAGTATAATGAAGGGAAGGGAATAACAGAGGAGAGAAAAGACATTTCCCAGTTCATAGGCTTAAAAAAAGTCAATAAGACTGTTTTACATAAAGCTCAATCTTCACTTACCCACCAAGATCCAGTTCTGACCTTGGCAATTCCCACAGTTCAAGCTAAAGATGTAACAAGCATCATTTGAAGGAAATTCCCTATGCAGGTCTTACTGTTTATCCAGATTTTATAATGAGAACACAGTTCAGAATACAGCTCTAAGCAGGTAAGTTATAATGAGAAACAATTCTCAAATATTTTGCTTGCACTGTTGAGGCCAACCTCTATTTCCAGTCTGTTCCAACATTCCCAGTATTGATTTGGTATCTGACATTGTTTTTTATCGATCCATTTTTCCTCTTAAATTAACTTTTCAGTTGAGAGGAAACTAATGCAATAGTCTGCAACCTGACACTAATGGTAAACATTGTGAAGTTTGCATTCGCCATTCTGAAAGTCACTTAGCATTTCCTCCAAATGCCTGACAGCTCTGGGCTGTACAAGCTCTTTCCCTATCAAACACAGAGAATCTGAAACAGAAAGCAACCTGGTTTTAAACTATCTGCTGTTCATTTAAGTAATGTTGCAAATGTTGGTAATGGATTCCCAAGACTACACTGTGCTGGCATTTCTTTTATAGACTTAAATTTAATCCACTGTGTGAAGAATTTCTGAACCAACTCCATTCAGCTATTCTTGATGAATAGTGAGTCCAGAGGAGGGCAACGAGGTGAGGGGCTTGGAGCACAAGCCCTGTGAGGAATGACTGAGGGAGCTGGGGTTGTTTAGCCTGGAGAAAAGGAGACTCAGAGGTGGCCTTATCATTCTCTAGAACTTCCTGAAAAGTGGTTGTAGTCAGGTGGGGATTGTTCTCTTTCTCCAGGCAGCAACTAACACAATGAGAGGACACTGTCTAAAGGTGCACCAAGGGAATTATAGGTTGGGTATTAGGAAAAAGTTTTTTATGGAAGGAGTGATAAAAGTACTGGAATGGTCTGCTCAGGGAAGTGGTGGGTGGAGTCACCATCCCTGGAAGTGTTAAAAAAAAGACTGGGTGTGGCACTTGGTGCCATGGTTTAGTTGAGGTGTTAGGGCATGGGTTGGACTTGATGATCTTGAAAGTCTCTTCCAACCCAGTGATTCTGTGATTCTTCAGCAAGAGTCAGTGAACTAATGTTGACACTTGGAAGGTTCCAACCCTCTTGTGCCTGTGATGAGGAGACACAGATCCCTCAGTGGGAGATGTTGCTCTGAAGTGAGGGATACTGTCTTTCCAAACACCCTTACTCCTCTTACAAAACCTTCAGAAGAGAGAGAAAAGCAAACAATGCAGCCACTTATGCCACACACCAGCAAAGGGAAGTGGAGGTGACTAAATGGAAGCAACCATTATAGAACCAAAATTTGGACAGTATGTGGCACAAGCTATTCAGAGAAAGGACTGAAGGTATCAGGAATCTTTCCTGTACCCTAAGGCAAGACAAATGATAGCAGTTGCTTTCTCTAGGAGAGTGCTTGCACACCAGGACATTGGGTAGGCCTGTGAGGAAAGGGCTGAAGAGCTTACATTGATTGTTGCATGCTTGTGGCATAGCTTGTGTTAGCAGTAACATGTTCTCTTGCCTCCCCTGCACTTTGATTTCTCTGTTCTTCCCTCCTGTTCAGCTGCTGCAATGAATTACACAGTTTGTAAATGACAAAGGAGGCAGTGCAGTCTAATGGATGGGGCCAAACCCCAATCAATAGCAGGCAGCGTTATATCCTGCATTGTCTCTTTCTGATGCCTCAAGAAAAACAAGTCACTTCTAAGTGAACTGGGTCTCCTCCTGCATGAAAGGCTACTTTATTTCTGCCATGCCTCTAGGCAAGAAGACAGGATAGTTTTGTGGTTTTTCTCTTTCTGTCCCAGAAATACATCCACCAAGAGAGAAGAGCTGCCTTTAATCACTCTCAGAGATTTCCTCTGGAAACTTGCCCCTGGGGAATGAAGTGGAAATTAAAGCATTTCTTGTTTCCTCAGCCAAGCCCGCAGCCTCCCCTGTGCTTCTGAGGCTGTACCCATAGTTGCCTCCTCACAGGGATTTGGCAGGTGCCTGGTGTGGCTGCACCCTCTGCTGAGGCCTCTGCTGCCCTGTCTGGGGCCATCAGCAGCTGCTGATGTTGCAGACAGTCCTGGGGAACCAGGCTGTCTCCTGATAAAACTGGAATTTTCCATAGGTTTCAATAACATCTTGGCCTATTACCAAGAGCTTAAAGGTCTAACCCTGCAGAGTCATCTGAAGAACTACCAGATGGAAAAGTCCTTCCTAATAACACCCTCAACTTGTGGGAATGTGGAGATGGGAAGTACAGCAGGGTTTCTTCCTCCTCTTTGTTTCTGTGTGTGTGCAAATGCACACGTGCCCATTTTTTATGTAATACAGGAACAGATTTTTCCCTTACATAACTCCTGTGCTGCATGGGGATCCAGGTGATTTCTCTGACTTTTTTCCTCTCAAATCCCTCTGGCTTCATTGCCTTGATTAAAAAAACCCAAAAAAGTGATTTTTTTTTCTCATTAGTAGAGGGTTTCTCCTTTCAACTATGATAAGCTTTAATAGTATTTACATTTATATAATCTCAAGCTTCTTGTCCTGTTTAAATATACTTGCTAGATTAATATTAGAACACCTTAAAAATTGCCACTGTACACACATATTAAAAATATATATTATATGTATTCTTGGAAGAAATTCTAAGACACAATAAACTCAGAGTATTTATTAGTATTGCACTTAAAAAGATAAGGACACACTTATTTTTACTCTGAGGTTTTTTGTGTCAAGATTATGGTGAAGGAGTGAATAATAAAGTTTGGAATAGAGGAAAGTGTAAATAGAAGATTTAGAAACCACAGAATAATTACACATTGGAAAGGACTTCTGAGACCATTGAGTCCAACTGTAAACCCAGCACTACCAATTTCACCATTAAACCACGGTTCATGCAAGGGCTGCTTCAGATGTGCACTTGAACAAGAGCATGTCTTTGTGCCATTAGTATTGGTGGTCAGTATGAAAACAGGCTAGGTGTCAGAACATAACTGTCTATGACTGTAAGGTAGTTTTTATGGAGCAGAAACACATGAAGTTATTATCCTGAGGTTGTTCATGATCAGAAAGTCTTAAAACAGAAGACCAGCAAGTTTTCCCAGAATTCAGTCCTCTCAGTCATGGAGAAGCACTTAACACTCTGAAGGAGTCGAAATTCAAGATTTGTGAATCTCACCCAAGACATACCACATTCAGAAAAGAAATTCATAAACAACTTATGCCACTTTTGATCAAAAACAAGTGATCTTGTTCAGATAAGGATTTTTTTCTTCTCTTCACACAGTGTTGGTTCAACCACTCAGAAGATACCACTTCTAGATTCACAGTATTTATCTAGATGATGCCTGGTCTCAAATAAGAATTTCTGAGAAATCAAAAAGCCTAGGCAGTAAGCTCATCTGAGGCTGACACTCAAAACTTGGGATAATCAGTGCACAGCCCAGGGATGGAACAGTCTTAGAAGCACCACCGGCTCCTGTAAGTAAACAGGTTCTGTAGCAATTGATATATTGGCTACAAGACAAAAATATCTTTACTTTTAGAGGGGGAGGTTGAAGAATGTGTCAGAATGCTCTGTGATTTCCAAAGGATGACTTAGGTACAACTAAAAGGCAACTTCAGCATCTTTGTCAGCTCCTCCAGAGATGAGGTGAGCTGGTGAAATGGTGACAAGCACTAGCAGTTCACAGATGCCACACAGTCCATCTTGCTCACCAGCACCAACTGTGGTATTCCCGCTCTCACTGCTTAATGTATTTATGACTGCATTGTGCCGCTGATTCCAACAAATATAGACATTGCTGATGGGCAGAGATGGAGGTCTGTGCCACTAGTGTAGCCTCCTTTAAAACCACACAGATTTGCAGCTGAAGCTTCATCAATGTTCCTGGATCCCCTACCAATGATGAATGTTCCTTCCAATTCTCTCCAGTTTCCTGGGAAAGTGAAAACCCCTGGCTGACAATCACTAGGGTGTTTTGATTTTCTTTTGACAGAACTATAGCAATGTACTGTAGCTGGCTGTAAAGTCTACTGCACAAAAGAAAATATAACCAGAACAAGAAGCTTCACTGCATCTCCTAGCAACTCAAATAGGGATGTCAGACCTGAGCTCTGCTCTTTACTTTGGCTTCAACAGCATCTGAGATGAAGTTCCAGGCTTTGGCCTTCATCTTCAACACTCGACACTCACTGTTGTGACGCAGTGTGAAAGAATGTTAACACCAGGGCTGGAGGATGTAGCTTTATTCTTATGACTGAAAGGACTATGACATGGAAAACAATATTTTCTGGTCTGAGGCTATGAAAGGGCCTCTTCCAGGAACGAAGAACTATGTTTAACCTACTCATCTCCCCACTCACATATAATTACATTTCTCTGATATGGCCTTCCTTATCAGAAATAGCTAGCAACACAGCTACTTGAAGGCAAAACACCTTCCTTCTTTATAATTTCCTCAAGGTTCACTATAACCTCTTTATTCAATGTAAACACTCCATTGCACATGCATTTTCTTTAGAGAGGCTAGAACTAAAGAAAAGAACTGACAACTGCTAATCACATGACTTAATATTACACAAAGGATGTTGACATGAACTATCCCCCAAGATGTTTTTATGGGTTCCACAGACAATGGCATATATTGCCTTTAGCACCAATAGTTCTTTCTGCAGAATAGAGAAAAATGAGATAGGATGAGGGAGGGCCAGGCGGAGAGTGAAAGGGAAATTGCATTCTGGCTCCAGCCAAATGAGTGGCTTCCCACACAACTGACCTCTCCTGTACAGCATGTGATCACAGTATTGTTTTCCATAAATACGTCATCTCCACCAGGACCTGCTCAAACTCCTTCTGCTTGTTCTTGTCTATCACGCTATTAGTGCTCACCGAACCCTGATTTCATCAGGGGAAAGAGCCATCTAGCATGGGCATTTATATTTTTGGACCACTATTTATCAGCCACTTAAATGACTAATACTTTCTATCTTATCCACTCAATCTTGTTTTCCTCTAGAATAGGCTACAAAACAAGGATTAGAAAAGAGGAGAAAGGAAACTGATTCCCACCTTGGTGGTAACTGTGTCCCATGAGAATTAGTTATACCTACCGCAGGGTTTTGCAGGTGTAAGCCCACAGAAAAACTTCACAGCCACAACAGAAAGAGAGGAACAAGGAAGAAAAAAAAAGGCAAAATTCCTAGGGTGTGTGGAGGAAGATTGCAGGTAAAAGGTTACAGGTAAAAGACAACCTGCAGAACGGCAAATGGCAGGGCCATAGCAAGAGTAAGATTCAGGCACTTAAACCATAGGGCAAAATTAAAACATTTCTGGACAGCACTCTGATACTGCAGTGACAACCTAGAACAAGAACTGATAAATGGCTGCATTAATTTCTTCTGCCTCTGAAGGAGTAATCATCCTTTTTGCTAGCAGAGGATGAAAAAAAGCATACTATTTCTCTATCATAATAAAGAATACATAGTTTATCCTGAAGAGCCATTCCTGGCATTCTGGACTACAAGGCTCTTGTGTTGGCTAACAAGCTGTCTCCTGGGAGGGACCATGATGTGGTTTTAAGACATTTACATTGAAAATACACACCCTTTAGCACTCTCACACAGTCTCTTCCTGAGCCACAGGTATTTGCATAAAATTCGGTGTGTTGTCACATCACTGGCCTTGTTAATATTATTCATTCTGGGATTTTTTTACCTCTTTATTTCCACTCAATTTTTTTGATAAAAGTTTTGATCCTCTGACTTGATTTGAGAGAGCAAACAGGGTTTTGTTTACACCCAGGTTGTGTTCAGAAGTTATTTATAATGGACTAATATATGACTGATACATATCAGCAGTGATACATGAGCAGCATTTGCCAAACTTTAGTGTACTCTAAGAACTACAATAGAAAACATCTAGAAGAGGCAAAAATATTTCTTGACCTATGGCATAGACTAACTGCTTATCATTTATCAAACACCTTCTGACTCTATGTTAGATTTTTACTAACACATTATAAACAGAACCTTAATATAAAACCCAGATAAAGCTTATTAGGCATTTGTGTTTGGGATTGAGATTGCAGCAACAGTGGAATAATGAATACAAATTATCTGCAGGTTGAATGTTTTTAACTCCCCCTCAGAGAATTTATCAAAACTAACACCTTTAGAAGTAAGTAATGATAGAAAATGATAATTTCTGGAATTAGACTTGCCAAATCACTTATCATATTAAGTGATTACTATCAGTCGCGATTTAAAATGATCAGGCTGACATAAAGAAGTGAAATTATTGATAAGTTAACAATTTCATTTTCCCTTAGGACTATAAATCATGAAATACTTAGAAAACCAATTAGTTTCATCATGATAGTTAAAGCTGGCAGCAATGAATACAGCACATGAGAAATGGAGAAAGGTGGAGAATTACCCTCACCCAATAGAGGCCTTTAGGCCAGCAGAGTAGCCAGAATGGGCATCTGCTTTACAGCACAGCATCTCATGGAAACCATGTGCTTGGGCTCAAAGGAAATAAATCTTAGCAGAAAGAAATGCCTCTGGAATGGGAACTAGAAAAAAAAAATCTTAAGTACTCCAGGCATGAAATTACAGGAACAAATGCTTTTTTACATTTTCAGGTTATTGTGTCCAGGTAACAGTAAAACCTGTGGGAGAGATCAACATAACTAAATTCTGGGAGATGATGAGGCACCTCCCTTATGACAGGATTGTCTGGGGAACACTGCTCTACAGAGATTACATGCTGAGATTGCTCAGGTGGTTTCCACTTACCTGTCTTCCCTCCATAGCTCCTCTCATTTCCTTGAAAGTCGAGCTAAATTCTCCAATGAAGTCATGCTTTCCGTTGGAATCCCAGTCCCAAACTATGCACTGGAGAGACAAAGGGGAAAAGAACAAACCAGCACATTTTTCTTTAGACAGAAAAGAAATTTTATTGAAAAACACTACAGGAGAAATTATATACACTGGGTGGAGTGTTTTATGTAAAACAAAATCACAGGACATATTAAAACCCTATTCTTGTTTTGATCAAAATGGCAAGTTGAATCTCAACACAGCTTGCTGCTGATAGTTGTGTTATGGAGTTTGCCTAATGAAGCAAGTCATGTATCTCAGAAGGAAAAGATTTCTTGTTTGCATCATTTTACTAGGTGTGAAAATACAGGATTATGTGTATTTGTAGATTCATGGTCAAATGGTGTCGTGACTTACCTTGTTGATGTGCTTTACAAATATAAATTAATATTCAAAACCCTGTTTGCCTTGGGCAAACATTACTTTTCTCATTTTTACAGTCACTGAAGGTGAGACAATAGTTACAGACATAATTTTTTGAAATGGGTTTGAAATTATACACATCAGTGTTTGGTGCCCATATCTTGGCTGTCTCCCAGTGTTGCTCAACTGTGACTATTCAAACCAAACCTCACTGGCAGTCTTGCCTAAATTCATGCATAAAGATGAATATCTCAATGAGTTTGAGCTTTGAGAATTTTATTTTACAGATTTTTGCTAAATACAGCTCAGCTAGCCAAGACAGAAGCACATAGCAATAACTATATGCTTTGCTAAATTGTAATTTTAAAACTGCTCCAAAGACAACAAAGGGGCTCACAGCTTTAAAGAACAAAATCCCAAATTCAGCCTTATGTTCTCTCTAGATAAAGGTCACATACATTGACTGAACCAGGAGGCCTTTACTGAAAATGTCCAGCTAAAACATATCTTTTAGGGTTTTTTTTAAAAAGCAGAAATGTGTCAAAGCCATCTGCCCTGTCACAAGGAGCGCACTGTTATATCTCTCTCAGATGGTTCTGAGGGTAAAAGCAGTGGGTTTTATCTGGCTTCTTTGTCTTAATGAGGCTCAGTACTTTTGACCCAGCACTGGTGGTCAGACAACACGAGGGGAAGAGCAAGGTTTGCTCCTCAAAAACTCCTCAAGCCATTTGAAGTTTGCTTGGTCCAAAGGGGCAGTGAGTTCACTCAGAAGGAAACTGAAATCATTGGATGTCCACTGGATTTTGAGTTTTAAATATTTCCAAAAAAACACTTTATTAAAACAGACTTCCCTGCCAACCAGTTATGCCATCTAATCAGCCTGAATTACCAGTCAAAGCTGGTAGGTGGACAATCCCTTTTGAGGGTGCTGGAAAGACTCTAGAAAGCTTGAGATTTGGACTATTCTATCACCTCCTATTTTACTTTTTTTTTTTTTTTTTTTTTTTTTTTTTTTTTTTTTTTTTTTTTTTTAATGTGGGAATCCCAAACTAGAGGAAGACCTCCATATCCAAATGTGAAAGTATTTTGCTCTAAGACTTGGAGACACTTTTTTAGTAGCTTTGCCATAGAGGGGATGGGTTGAGGGAAAAAGAGGGAAGTTCCTGCATGTGTTTGTTTACAGGCTAAATTTCATACAAGAGTAATCAAATGAAAGTGGGTTTCTGATTTTGATAGGGGTAATACTGCCTGGAAAAAAACTAGACACAGTATTTTCAACACTAACAGTCCTGGAGTAGTCTTTTGGATGAAATCTTCCCTAAAAATTACTCTCTGTTTCTTATCAACAGATTTTTTTAGACGAGCTGGTAACAAAAAAAATATCCAAGAAAAACTAATTTAATTTACAAAAAAAATTTCCTGAAACCAATTTTGTTTCATAGAGTTTGAAAATTTAATTTTATTTTTTCTGTGAAATTTCATGCTAATATGAAATGCTTATTTTTAATTGACATTAATTTATAAATATTTAATAAAAAATGGATTTCACAGGTGAACCATGACTTAATTTTTTTTCTATAATGGTTGCAAAAGCTATTTAAGATCTTAGAAGCAATACTAAATAAAAAGATTTGTCAAAATGCCATAACAAAACTGTGAAAAATGTTCAGTAAGTATAGTTTTAGTAATGCTGGAAACTTTGAAAACAATATTTTGAAAAAGTTACTATTTCACGAAGGAAAAAAAAAAGAACCTTTGTTATGAAATTATCCAACCAGATTTCCTTTTCAGGTTCAGCCTTTAAACTTAATCGGAGCATAAATACAAGAACAGAACCAAGGATATCAGAGTCTCCAGGAAAAGTTACTTTGAAAAATTTCTATTAGGGTGCTGACTCTTACAAAGATGGAAAAGCTCTGAGTGCTTATTTGTGGTTAGAACTTTGAGTGGAGATTAGCAAGGTTAAATTACATATAAAATGTCCACTCAACAGGGATACAACTGCTTTTTCTTTCAAGCTGGAGGTTTTCTAACTGTAGTTTTCAGAAAGCCAGATGGTACTTTAATCTTCATATTGGCTTTATGGAAAAGGCAAACAATTACAGTATTATCTCAGTGCCATTTGTTCAATTACAGCTAAGGGAGAAAGGGGATTCCTGCACATACATCCATTATGACTTCTTTTTTTTTTTTTTTTCCTGAGGTTCACATCTGGCTGTAGAAAGTAATTGTTACTGTCTAAAAAACATGTTGTACACAGTAATGATCCTGCATTTCAAATGTATGTGAAAAGCATTTCTGAAACATAGAAATAATGTGATCCAGACATTTTTATAAAAACCCACTCAGATCAAATAAGTAGGGAAGGATCTTTGCAAATAATCCATAATCTATAATCAGATAAAGCCACAGATGATAACCAAAGTACTTTTTCCTGTGAAATACTTCTAAGGGTTTTTTGGTGTCTCTTCAAATCAAATCTTCCACAATGTAAATCATACTTTATCTTTAGGCAAACCCTAATGTGTTCTTTGGGTCTCTACTCTTAGAGGTTGCTTAAGTAGATGATTAACAGTGTACCTACACTCTATGAAAAGTCTCATTAATTTAAAGAGGCTTTCCATACACTTAATTTGAATGCTGGTAAATCAGTGTTCACGTAACTCGTGAAAGAATTCAGTCTCCTACCTCCTGCTTACAAGCTCAAATACAGGAATAGCACTGACTAGAATGATGGAGAATATCCTTCAACCCTGCATGATCTTATCTTCCTCCTCAAAATACCCACTGAGTGCAGGGAGAGAGAACACTGTACTATAGTAGACCTAACCAGTAGACTCAGTTAAAATGACATCAGAGGATCACTTCTGAGTATCCACATCTTCATTCCTTCAGCTTTTCTTGTAAATAGTGCAAAATGAAAGATTTCTTTCCAGGCTGAAACTGAAGAAAGGTCCATTTTAAAAAGCAAAAGACATCTCAGGTGAATGCTGATGGAAATTTTCCCTGTTTAATTTCAATTTTTTTACCAAGAACACTACAAAGGGCATTCAAGAAAGATTGCACTGGTAGAGGAGCTACAACAGCAGAGGCTTCTCTGGCTGATTTTCCTAATGCTTCCTAGAAGATGACAGCTAGATTAAGCTCGCTACTTCTGCATGAGCAAGAACGCACTTGCACAATTTCTTATTTTACTGAGAATTTTTCCAAGTCTCAGTACTAGAGCCAACAAAATTCCAGTACAATTGTCATAAAACAATTCTTCCCATAGTCATAATCCTGGCTAGTTTTAACTACAAGAACTAAGAGAAAAGACTGGCTACAGTAAGCATGTGTTTGTGTATGGGTGTCTGCAGCTACTGAGGTTATTTTCCCTATTCAGCCTCTGAGAAATGCTTAAAGTGGTTTTTCCCCATTAGATTTTTCACTATGAGAGAACTATTATATACAGCACCTATGGGTATGGGTAATGGAGAAATGTGGAACTTAACTGTGCAATTTATGAACAAGACCAAAACATGCTCTGAAGGTTAGTTTCTAAAAGACTGGGAGTGAGTCTCCTGACTAAATCCTATCAGGAGGCAGCTGACAGCCAGACCGTGGAAATGTACTTCTTGAAAATAATCCATTCAGGGTTCCCTCAGCTAGCCAGACACTGCAGATTATAGCATGCACAAAGCCACAAAAAAAATTTGAAAATTCCCAGTCTTGCCAGCCTGAGTTTCTCCAGGTCTGTGTGTGTATGCTCAAAGTCCAATTATGAAATGTTAGCGTGGCTTGTGCTGGTACTACCTCGCCACTTAGTTGGAGAGGAAGAGTATTAGACAGCCCTCCTGACAGCCTAAGAGCTTATTTAACTTAAAACAACTGAATAACTTGTGACCAAAAGATACTGGCTTGGGTGGGAGAGAAAACCAAATCCTTGGCCCACTCTCCAGCTGCTCCATGCCAGCAGAAGTTCCAGACAGACAGGAAGGCAGCAGCCTCAAGCAGTCACCATCAAGTCCTTTGAATAGGAGGCTCCCTACCCTGATCTGGCTCTGATCCAGGTGAGATTCTGGTTCATATGTTGCAAAGAAAAGGAGATTTTTTTTCTCTGTCTTTTTACTTCAGTATGTGTCCCCTCACACCCAACAAGGGGTGGAAAGGATACCTTTCAAGGAAGAGATCTCTCTTTGTCTGTTGATTGTGTTTTCCCTAGCTACATGTTAGGGTAACAGTACTGAACAAAGTGGCTAAAATTCTGAACAGAAACTGTCTTGGATGGCCCTTCCTTGAATTTTTGTGAAACAAGATATGTTGTGGCTAGGCAAGAAGAAGAATGCTCCTTGTTGGATTTGAATGGAATAAATTACAGCACAGTCAGTCATAAAATTTTTACCAATTAATTCTAAACTAAAATAACACCACAATAATTTTTATAGGCAGAGTTTATATGACACTATGTCTCAAAGAAATGAGGTCTTAAGACAACATCAGTGACCTGCCCTACTTCTTGTAGCCCTCTGAACTACAGGTGGTATGAGGAGGCAAAAGGCTACAAACAAATGCTCCTTTGGTTCATCCTCTAGATTGAGTGAAAACTTTAAAAAAGAACCCTAAACAAACAAACCAAAAGCCCCCCCCAAACCCCCCAAGACCATCCCACCCACCCCCCTCCCCCCACCCCCCTACCAGACAGAGAAGGTGAATAAAAAAATCTCAGAAAAAATTTTAGTTGATTATCAAAGTGATCTTTCTGGAACAGTCTGTCTCTCATCAGGGTTATTACTACTTGATAATGAAGCAAATATTTTGCTCTACCTCCCTAAATTATCCATACCCAAATTGGAATACTTCAAAAAAATGTATTTTTGTAGGAAGACCTTTACCCACTACCTACCCATTCTCTGGGTCTTTTCTGATGTATATGAAATACTCCACTCTTTTTTCCATCCAAATTGGTCATCACAGTTTTAGCTTTTCAGCAGTTGTGCTTCTCCAGAAAGTGAAAATAAACTTTTAAAGTCTCATTTCCAATTTCCTCTGAAGTTGGCCTCCAGTGAGAATAGAGCAAAGCAGCTAAAATGAACCAATGTTTCTTGCAAGTCTCTCACTGGTTGGAGTAAAGCCTTCTTCAGAGCACTGTAGATAAAATATTTTAACTTTCTTCTCAGGAAGATTAGCTCAATTCTTCAAACTAAAGTACTCAAAACCCCCTGAATTAATGGAGGAAAAAAGAGTTCATCCATTATGCTGTTAGAATATGTGCAGCTTCTGTGAAGCTGAAGTAGAAGAAACTTTTGAAGTTTTCTCCTTGACTACAGAGCCACTTTAGTTTTTTTTTTGAAAACCACATCTTCTATTTTTCTGAACCAGAATGGACTGACACCAGTTCAGTTTACCAGCACAGCTGAGTTTGCTCCTTAAACATGAGGTGAAATACTGGCTCCATTGCAGGCAACGAGACTTTTCATATCATCTTCAACAGGTGCCTGGATTTCATAACACATGCATAGATGGTGCTAATTGATATGTTAGAAGTTTATAGTGCTCTACTGGACTCAGGTCCTTTGCCTGTTGAAGGACACTTGAGACAAAAACTCATTGATAGCTTGTTTTTGGCAAATGGCAAGAGATTCTGCATTGCCTTTGACATGCTGCAGTAATTGCAGCAGCCAAGACAGACCCAAATCTGCTGTGTGTATAAACACATGGGAAGTTTGATTTTAAAATTATTTGCCTTAGAGAAGAGTGAAGGGAAGGAGAATTATTTTTTTCCAAAACGACTAGGTACTCTGACTCAAAATCAAAGGGAGTGAGTAATTTTTGTTGACAGCTGTGATATGACACCTGCCTGAGTCTACTTCAGTTCTTGAAAAGTGAAAACAGAGACGGTTTACAGAACCCCTTTCACTGAAACAGTCTCTTTACACCAGCACTAGAGATTTAAGTACATCAGCAGTGGCTCAGCAATGACGGGAATCCTCATAGCTGGATGTTGCCCTTTCTTGACAGCTCCCAGCGTGTAAGAATCATCAGGGTCATTTCAAAACCAATTACTTAAAACCATAGCTTGTTGATTACCCTTATTTGTATTACAAGGGTGCCTAGGAGCTTCAAATGCAGATCTTCCAGTGCTGACTAATGAAGCCCACAGATATTTCTCTGAAACAGAGAACTATGGTACAGTAAGTTGAATTATGTCAGGCAGAACTTATAACTGGATTTTCAATGACTCTCTAGGTTTTTCATGGAAACATAAATAGGCTTCTACTTAACAGTCGCAACTAGGTTTATGCAACAACATCCTCAGTATATATACAAGCAACGATACAGTTACCAAACAGGTTCAGCATGGTCACAAATGCATGCACACTTCCATTTCTGCAGATGAGACCTAACATACAGATCTGTGTAGTTGTATTACTTGTAGTTGTATTACTTTCTTTATATTAAAGAACTCCTTGTTAATAACAGTTTTCAGGTATGCATGTATTTCCCATCCAAAACACCCCTAGCAACTTACTATGCAACACAGAAATTGGGCAAGTTTTTTAGTGTCCTGCTTGCGGTCTTGAAGACTTAGTTGCTAAACTTAAGAGAGCAGGCAGGAGCATTATTAAAGTAAAAAAAGTATAAGTATAAAATGGTGACTTTCCATGTCAATCAACCAGATTTAAGTTTTTGAGACTGTCTTTGGCCTTGTAGTCCGCAACATAATGTGCAACATTTTTTCAATTACGACAAACCAATAGCAAAATACAGTAAGATCAAAAACTTCTGCAAATACTCCCTTGAGGCTCCTGTCATGAGATTACCAATATGCCTCCAGTAGTTTTCTCCACAAATATCCCTTCTTTTAGTTCACAATCTGTTCTGTCCTTATGCAAAAGAATATTTCTAAACTTTTGTGAGAGACTATAAACTAGTGCACTGACCCAGCAGTGCCTCCTCCCATTAGATGTACCTGAGATCTCTGCTGATCGAAGTTAGTAACAATTCCCTACATAGCAAAAAAGGGCACTACTCATTGGCAGGCCTCTCTGGGACACGTTTTGGAGAAGCTGCAAGCACAGTAGTGAGATTTGCCATAATTCATGGCTGAGTATCTAAAAGCTCTCAGACAAAACAAGATTCTGTCCAGTTCCCACTATCTACTTTCAGTTCCTAAAAAAAGTTTGTTGGCTTTATGTTGCCCTCTGAAAAGTAGCAGATAAAAATCAGCCATTGCCTTCCTTGTATGCCAAGCAGGAAAGGAAGATGATGATACTTGCCAGAAAGAGTATAAAATGCTCTTCCATACCAGAGCAGCATCAACCTGTCCCCAAACACCAATAATGATGAATGTTTACAGAAGATAACTGATTAAACTCTTTGTTCTGTTGTCAATCAGTAGGGGAGTTAATGACACCTCTTGGATATCATTCCAAAAGAATGACCTGGCAAGCAGGTTTAATGGCTCTGAACTGGCCAAACTATTCAGTGGATGATAACACAGGGGAGGTAGGCCTTCCCAGTTATGGGTAAGTTCTAAAATGAAGACCAGCAGAGATTTCAAACATAGAAAGTTTTTAGTATCAAGAAATCAATCGAGAAACATGAAGCAATTCTAAATGTTTATTAAAATAATATTCTAAACTATGTTTCCTATGGAAAATCAAAAGATATAGGTAGAGACAGAGCAGAGGCCATTATAACAGAAATGGCTAAAGTAACCTGAGGGATCAATGTTAAAGGTTAAAGCTAAGCTTAATTTAAGGGCAAAGGTCTGAGAATAAAGGTCACAGTTCCTTATCTCATAGTCACATATTTGATGTTTTAAATCCTTGTGAAATTTCTACTGAATACTTTGCAGTTCTTTTAGCAGTCATCTCCGTGTAAAGGGCCTCATTTCTGGGGTGGGTTTTCTGTTAATTTTACTTACTTTTTGTTTGTTTTTCTCATGTTCTGAGCTTCAGCTAGTGCTTTCACACAGATGCACTGATGCTTCAAGGTGAGCCCTCCATATAAAGTCTTGCAATTCATCTACAGAACACGTAATTGGAAACAAAACCACCAGCCTTT
Source organism: Phylloscopus trochilus trochilus (assembly GCA_016584745.2). Classification (NCBI taxonomy): domain Eukaryota; kingdom Metazoa; phylum Chordata; class Aves; order Passeriformes; family Phylloscopidae; genus Phylloscopus; species Phylloscopus trochilus. Next base: position 43,298,583 of record WQNJ02000546.1, read on the forward strand.
TTCAGCACTGTTTTAGCTTTCTGTCCAGAGTTTTATTTTATTTCCGATGTTGTGTTTAGTGTTGAATTCGTCTCCTTTATGGACACTGAAAGCATCTCCACTAAATCCCTGCAATGCCACAGGCACCTGAGGCAATGTATTATTGAAAATTTCCAGTAAAGAGTTAAATTAAGATCAGGACTTTGTGTGTGGATCTATCAAAAAACATCATGGATCACCTAAAGAGCAAATATTTTCCTGTTTCTTGGAAGCTCATTAACCTGCCAAAACTATGAAACGGCAACACCTGACAAATGTAATATTTTTTATGTAACTGCTCACATGTTTGAGGGATTTTTGTACACATTTAATAACCTGGTTTGGGATTTTTGTTCTTGCACTGAGTAGAAAACAGCACTTTAACAGAATACTTTAGAATACCTGTTTAAATCTGTGCAGACTTCCTTTCCTATTTGTATTCCCCCTGCATCCATTCAAGTGTTTAGTAAGTGTTCTCTATAATTATGAGTTCTTAGTAGCTGCTCTATATTTTCCGGGCTTATCTCTTTCTGTAACCACGGATGTGACACTTGGTATAAACAAGCAAGTTGTATGGTGGGGTGGGAATGTGAGGATGAGCTTCCTGGGAAAGCTGGCACAGGACCAGGGAACTCTTGCATTTGCCTATCACATTTGTTCCCAACATCTCAGGAAGAAACAGGCTGAAAACCCCAAGTGCTCAGCATCCTGGTTACCCGAGATGATTGGCAAACCTGAGGGTGTGGCCATATATGAATACAGCAGTCTCTTCTGTAAGAATATTTTATAAGGATAGAGGCACGGAAGGAAAGGAGAAAAACAGTGGCAGAAAATTTGCTGTGGAAAACAGAACCACTGAGGTTTCCACATGGGTGAAATGATCTAGAAATCAGATGAAAGCTTAAGCCTGATGAGCTAATTGACTGCTTTGTTGTAGCATCTGGGGAGGCCAGACTCTTCCCCTATGAAGAAGACAAGACACTATGAAATATACACATCTATTAAAATGTAACATATTATAATTCTATAGTATAGTATATACATAGTATAATTCTATAAGAATACAGAATTAATTTATCAAATATGATATATAAAAATATAATATTACACATATATACACACATAATATATATGTATACATTATATATATATATTCTGTACTACACATTCTAGAATATATATGTATTCCAAATCAACAATTAAAATAGTATTTTAATCTTGTCTTGTATGAGTCCTTCCCTGCTTTTTATCAAGGAAACATGTAGTTGTGTAAACTTGTAAGGAAGCTCAGCTACATACATCGCAACTAGATGAAGTAATCTGACAGCTTTCCGTGAGTGTAAAAATACTACTAAGGCACAAACAGTCTGCTGCACACAGAGTGCTCCAGAAAGTAGTTACCTTAAATCACTATTGTGATATTCTTTTGCCAAATATACAAAGTAAAGCATGTGCAAACAGTAATTAATTTGATTAATTTTGTCTCCCTTTTCTGAACCATCAAAAAACAGATGATGATTTTTTGAAATTATATATTTATTTCAAAAAGTTTCTTTGCTTATCCTGTTTCTCACTGAAAAGGAATATGTTGTGACTTAAGCGAAGGTTTGGAGTTTGGTACTAAACAACCTCAACAAAATTCTGATATTCACAACAGAGCAAAATGAAGAGCCCAAAATACCCAGAATCAATGATAAAAAGCCCAACATTAAGATTTTCAGGAAGGAAATATTAATTCATATTCTGTTTGTTGGCATGTTTTCCAGTGACAATAAGAGGTGATGTTGTTTAATATCAGGGGTTTTTTTGGGGATTTCTCTTTTTCCATTGCATTATCATATTTCTAGCAGATACTTGACAGTTTTGAAAATAAACCTGTATCCAAGCACCTTTCCTTCCTTCAAAGTAAGCAAAGAAAGTGACACATGGCTATCATCAGTGGTATCTGAATGAGGTGGCAGAGATATACCTTCATCCTAACCCAAAGAGACAGCATTTTGGCAAAAGATACTACTGAAGACAGACACTGACTTTATTTGGGTGAATCCTTAGGTAACAGGGTTACACGGTGGGCTTTTCAGTGCAGGGAAAACCCTCTACATACAGGATGGGATTGAAGCTTGCTGCAAAAATTTTCTGCTGTAACTCCAAGCGCTGCTACTGCATCTGTGATGTGCCAGAATACTTTTTTTTCCAAAGGACAAGAGAGCTGACCCTGTTTCCTGGCCTGATTCCAGCACAAGCAATTAAATTTCTGCAGTCTCAACAACCCCTGCAGTTCAGGCTGGCACAGAGTTATTTGCTGCTTCCTGCCCCTAGGTGTCACAGAGCATTTATGCCTGCTCGTGAGGAGGTGCCGGAGTCAATTCCGGAATCGGCTGCCCAACGGCAGCGCGTGAAGCCTTGCTCACGTGCCAGACTTTGCGATTACTGTGTTGAAAGCAACTCTAAGATCATCACTGCTTGTCGTTCCACCATCACCTCTCAGCAGCTGAAGAAAATCTAGCTCCTTTTCGTTATTGCAAATGACTAAGTACTGAGGAGCAACTTAAAATACATATACTTCCATGGCGTAAAACAGCATGGAAGGATAAAATGAAAACATTTGTATGTATCCACTTGTATTAAGTTTTCTTCTCTGTGTGTCAAATCTGTTCTCAGGGTGTCCAGGAGCAATGAGAATAAATGAAAGAAAATGTCTGATTCCATGAAAAATTCCTGTAAAGAGAAACCCCATACATTTCAGTATGCTTGTTCTGAAGTTACAACTACCTGCTAACACAGGTAGACAGAAGAACACAAGAAAAATAGAGAGTTACCATACTTGACTATTTTATAGTATATAAACCTAGCAAGCAGTTTCAGGAAAAAGCATCAATGCCTGTTTCCTGGGTTTAGCAGAGGGCTCCTGTGTTTTGAGAATGCCAAGAAATGCAGCATTTTGGAAAAACAAGAACTTCCTTAAAGAGTGGAGCTGATATTCTTAATCCAGACTTTCAATAGCAGATCTCTGTGTTTGTACTCCAAATAAGTGGTGGGAAGTAACAGGGTTCATCTATCTAAGTATCTTCTCTGAATATGCAATCAGGATAGCATAAATTACAAAATTATACCAAAAATAACTGAAGGTGAATAAAAAGAGGTCTGGTTAAAACTGAGCTGGCAATTCATTCCCTAATGTTAACATTATGTCAGATTAATGTGCAATTTCCTTTGCGTTCAGGAAAATCATGTAGGTGCAGACATCCTTTCATTACTCTGCTAGGTGAATTACGAAGCTGTCATTAAAATAATTACCAATGGAAGAAGAAGGGGGAATCAAACATTTACTTCAGTGTAATTATAAACCCTATTTCCTACTAATGTGGGTCATTTATCTCACTACTATTAAGGGAGGTAGAATAAAACATGTGCCTGTATCAATACCCTATTAAACAACAATCACGTATCAGTAAAAAGGAGACCCTACACAGAGCAGAATATTCAGGCAGAAAGAAGTGGTTATTCCATCTGGTCTGCATATAGTCTCTGAAGACTACCCACAAGGAAGAGTTACAACTCTTACAAGGAAGAGTAATTGAAAAAAAAGATCCAAGTTATGAATACCTTAGTTCATCCTATGAAACAACTGCAACTGGAACTAACAGGATTTTCTAATATCTCCTCTATTTCACCATGTTTCTTTTCCCACTGTGGTATGTTTGCCCATTGTCTCTGTACAGCTTGCTGCTTCTTGTTTTCATTTATTTAGGTAAAGCACAAATGCATTTTATTTTTAACAACTGTGAAAAGGAGGTGCAAGAAAAACTTCTGAAAACCATGTCAAAATTCACAGATTAAAAGTAACAATGATAAAGAATTCATAGCAGAACGCTTGGTAGTTGGACATCCTTCTGTACTAGGAAATAGGTTTCCCTATAAAACAGGAGAAGAGAAAACCAAATAGACCAGAAAGACACAAAAGAACTCCATTAATCAGTTGACCCTTCTGATTTTACACTGCTAATAAAAAAATATCTCTCCGATTCAAACTCAGTTTACAGGGTACGAGATTTCCTTATTGGTGATGTGTGCACAGTGACTGACATTTGCAATGAAGTGTCTTAGCAGGTTCCAGAGCACTTGGTATCATAAAGAGCTAGAGAGAATACTGTACTGAGCTTTACTGGATGCCTCTGACAAGTCACCAGTGCAAAGATTATTGGTGCAGTGACTACCTTTTCAAGGAAAATACGGAGAAGTTTAAGGTCTTATTATGGTAGCTGAAATCTCTTCTTAAGATGCAGTGCCTTCTGATAACTGATGATTGTTATCCTTCCTGTTTCTGTTTTTTCAGTGCTTTATTATTGTGAGCTACTTTATCTCACACCACTTGTATAAGGCTGTGGACTGCAGGTGGCACCATTATGTCATTATGAAATGAAACAACATTATTCCTGAGACAGGTAGGCAGAACAGAGTACTCTAACCTAATTAGTGACGTACTCTGTGAATATGAAGTATGCAATCTAATACTAGTCCTATATACATATAGGAAAAACAATTCTCTCTAAGGTAAAGATCAGGAGGTATCATCTGATGTACACTGTCAACATTAGCTGAAGTAAATGGAACTGTATAATTTACACCAGCTGAGAATGTCCCATTGACCTTCAATGGCCTTTGGATAGGGCCCTCAGAAGGAACACCTGAGGGAAAAAAAAAAACCCCAAACTGCAAGCATAGTACTGTGAGAACTCTATCTTCAAAGCAGCTGGTCAGGAGTAAAGCAGATGCCGCACTGCAGTTAATTCTGCTATGCACTAGATGAAATGAAGAGCAGATATAATGATGAAAAAATCAACTTGTGATATTTTTCAAGAATGTTACTGAAATGAAAAAGGTTCCTTACATGCTCCTGATGAAATTGTATATATTCTATACTCATGTGTTACAAAAGGAGTATGCAGTGTACCAGGAACCCATGTGGTAGACAACTCCCATCCTCCTAGAAGCTGACTTTATCCTATGAACAGATAACAAAAATTTCTGGTGGATCTGGCAGGAAGCCAGTGATTGGCTTCACAGAGCTACTTCAAAAGAGAAGGAACTCATCACTTAACCTATTTTGTGCTATAACATATGTGAAAAATACATTACACCCATGGCTACATCAAAATCACTAAACATGACACTACAACCATGGAAGCTCTGCAGTCAGAAAAGACTTTTCATGCCTTTCACATGCATACACAGAAATATTTCCAATTTGTGATGACTCTGCTGTGTAGAAAGACACTGACTTCCAGGAGACTTCTGCTGAGCACTCAAAAGAGGTACCTCTTGCTGGCAAGGAGATCAGCATGCAACGTGTACAGACCACAAAAGCATTTCCCCTAGGTGTGCACCAGCCTTTCAGCAATTCGCTGCTTTGTCTTCACAGTACCATGGGGAAGAGTTCTTCAAGTCAGTAATAGCTGTCAATCTCTCTGTAAACTAGCCCCCAACTACCAGTTTGATCAATTATTCCAAAGCCACACAAAATGTCATTGGTAGACCTCCTCTGGATGCAGAAAATGTATTTTTGCTTAGCAGTCAGTCAGTTAACAGTCAAGATACTGCTGGTGAGGCTGAGTAGTCGGTGGGGATTCACAAGTGGAAAGATGAAATTGAGAGTAGAATCTCTCAGGAAATATAGAGAGAAATTGGTAAACAACCTTCCATATGAATAGGCCTGAGAGTACTCAAGGCTCAGAGAAATCTGTATTCCAGGAAATCTAACATTATTTCAGATAGAATTTTGTCATACACTCTGCTTTCTGATTGCTCACAGAGTAGTGTTAGGCTTAACTCCAATAGTGTATAGAGAGTTGGCGTGGTCCTTAATGGAGACTCAAATTACTGAAAACAGATCTCAGACTTGAAAGTAGATTTGCTCATTTCTGAAGTCATAATTTCATTTTAGCATTGCACCATGCAAGTGCGAGCTTGCACTCGCTGATATTTGAAGAAAGATGCCAACTTGTTATACATCATTAAATTCTCATCATTATACTGCTGCATTTAGTTGGGGAATATATGTACAAAATGCCTCATATTCTGAAAATGATCTGTATGTACCTAAGAACAACACTCATGGTCTGGAACTCATAGAATAATTTTGAGCCAGGAGCTAAATTCTGTGGATTCGTTTCACTCATCTGTTAAAACAAAGTAACAATAATCAAGCTGGCTAAGTACTTTGTCCAGATATGTTAATGAGGGCTCCAGGCAGGACCTGTTGCTCCTCTTAAAGGGATTAATTTTATTAAGACTTGTTGGCTCCTCATGCTATAATTCTAATTCTTGTCCTTAGGGTTACAGTGATAGGGTTATAGGGATATCCTGTCCTTAGGGTTGTCCATAGTTGGTTGTCCTATGCCTGGATATCCTGCATATCTCTAAAATCCTGCCTGCTTCACCTGTCCTAGTAAATAAGAAACTCTTTTCTAGTGAGAGCATGGGAAAAATGTTTTTCTCTCCCTGAAGGCTTTTCAGGATTTCAGAAGCCTACCTCCTCCTGTATCAGGACAAACCCAAGACTGTTCATATTTCTTTTAGGGATGGACAGAAGGATAGAAGACAGTATTTCTGGCCTGTGGGTAAGAGCCTTCTTCATTTTGACTTCTTGCTCCATCATTTTCCCCGCTTTTTAGGCATGGACTTTATCCACTGTTGTAGAAACTATTCCAGGCTTCTGCTCTGTGCTTCTCTCTTGCTCTTCTCTGTTGAAGCTGCTTTGTTTTGCATAAATGTTTAAATATTTATTAAGGCAAGGTTTTGAATCTGAGTTTCCCACATCAAAGAGAAGCATTCAAATATCATATGATGGCATCAGCCTTTCCCTTGTTCACTCCCCTCATTTTAATTATACAATGTGGATCTGCTTCAACAGAAAAGACTGGGAAAGACAGCTTGCAATTAGTTAATAAGTGAATGACTTGTATTCAAATGGCTTCTCCACATCTCAGCCAGCTGTTCTGGGCTGGGGACTCTTGCAGTGCTAATTGCTTCCTCCCTTTCTTTCTCTCTGTTATTCCAACCAGAATTTCCCATCCTGCTTAAAATATTTCTCAAAGAAAATTTTTGTCAAAATAGGAGCTTTTCCATGAATTTCCAGATGAAGTTCAATCAATCTTTTCTGGTAAAATTCTCTTCATCTATGGAAAGCTTAGCAGCCATCACAAGTGTTAGGCACAAGTGGCAATGAGCCCTGGTTCTACCACTGATGAAATCTCAGTCAAGCTACTTCTGTACACATTATCACTCCTCCCATCCACTGGCACTAGGAAAAGTACGGACTTAAGGTGCAGGATTTCTTGGCTATGTAATCTGAGTGACAGTGTCCCTGCATTAAACCAGAAATGTGCTGCAACTTCTCCCAAGTACTGTAAAGTTTTTAAGCTTGACCTCCTGGAGTTTTGTGACTATATCCCAACTGACATATAAAAATGAGTCTTTGGATATATGAAATAATTTCAGAACCTGATCATAAGGTGAGCAATACTATTTAAATATGATATGCTTTTGTTTTAGCTTGCTGAGATCTAATTCATTGGTTTGGACAACGGTGCTTTGCAGTGTTATTTGAGTTAAAGGCAGGGTCTAGGCTTTGCTTTCTCTAGTTCTCCTAAGGGCAGTCATATTGTTATAAACCAGCTCCAACACCACAAGTATATAAAATAATTCATTGTAGGGTGTTTCAAAATCTTTCAAATAAATGCTCCAAATAAATGTGCAATTTTAAACCTATTAAGTAAATGTGTTATGAAAAGAATTGTTAGTTCCACACACTGGAACTGTGAAATAAAGAAATACATTTAATGAATGCACAAGAAAGTGGGAAAGAAGAGGAATAGCTTCTTTCAGTGGTTATAACTATAAACTTCCATTCACATACATAAAAATGGTTATTTATTGCCACAACATACTAGCAAGAGTTACAAAACCGAATGCTGTTAGCATAATTCTCCTCAAGTGATGTGCTCTTCACTGTGTTAGAAGATCCTGTCCTTCAGAAGAACTGAAAAATACCACAGGAATTAATCAAACATGACAATCAACTGGCCCTACTAGGAAACAAGATCTCTTGCCTCTGTTTTGTAAAATTTAAGAAGTCAGTCAATTTAACAGACAGCTGAGTTCAGAGAGGGCCTAGATGTATATCTAGACAAAATAATAAAGTTGAGATACAGAACTAACTTCACAAACCCAAAAATTTTCATTGGAGACTTGTGATTTTGATTCCTCCAGTTAAGTCTCTTCAAGAGATTTTTCAGAGAAAAGTACTGAGAACAAACCCCTTTGAAAAACCAAATCTTCCTAGACTGCCTCAGGTTAGGTACATAAAAATAATTGGTACTTTTTGAAAATCCCAGCCGAAAATCCCCAGTGAATTTCAGTTAAAAGCACTTGAATCAGGCTTAACGTCACATGGTTTCAGTTTACTTCCAGTTTAGGGACAGGGCCTGAAGATAAAAACTTCTTTCATATTTATTCTCTAGTTCTACATATTCATCTAAGAGAAATACTGTTAAAAAGGTCTTTTGAATTCATAATATTAAGGTCCCTTCCAGGCTAAGTTATTCTACAGTTTTGTATCCATCTATGGATATCTAGATCCAAAACAGTAGCAGAAGACCACATAATTACCCTCGTTTTTCCAGGGGAGACTCCTGAGATTTAGGGAGGTCTGTTATCCAGAAAGATTCAGCACAAACTCAAGCCTGAAGAACACCTGAAATTTCATCCTAGCTCAGAAAGCCTTTCCATGATTTAAGTCGCTACACTGATATGCTTTAATCATGCTATTAATACAGTAGGTAAAATATCTAAGGAATTCTGAAGGGGATTTGGAAGTAAATGCAATGCTAATAAAATCTTGAGGAAAAAATATGCTTTAGGAGTGACAATATCACATCGGCTAACCATGATGTCAGAACTGAAACAGAAATGGATAGAAAAAAGTTAAGGTACCATTCCTGAGTATGACCGTATGTTATCCTTTTTGGAAATGTGATTGTCTTTCTTCAGTTATCAGCAGAGAGGAAAAAATAAAACAGCAAAAAAAGTTACGCTCAGACACCTATTTTCTTTAAAGTAGGTTTGATACGTAATTCAAGGAAATGTAGGAATCAGGTGGCATATAGATATTAAAATCAAGTATTTATTGACAGACTGAACTTCACTTGTCTTTCATTACCTGAGATGTAATGTCACCTGAGTGACAACCATTGCCAAAAACTGAGAAATGTATGAAAAAATTAACCCCTTTTTGGAAATCACTATGAAACAATGGAAATGCCAAAGGAAAAGGAGATTCACATCATCTCTCATAAAAACTTGAAAAGGGGAGTCTTGCTGGAATGTCTCAATTTCTGTCTCCATGAGTTAAGTATGGGAGAGCAGAGGAAAAGGTGGGCTAAAAAGCACTACAAAATCAAAAATAAAGCTGTAAAATAATTTTGGTTTAGCAGAAAATAACTTGAAAGTATGAGCAAGGATACTGCCTGCTGCCTGAGTGCAGTGTTCAGAGTGAGAGGACTTTGCACATTTTCTGTTTTAAAAAGCCCCAAACCAAGGCTTAATCAGAAACACCCCTGAGTTCTGAAACAAATGTCCATCTCCAAGATGCTTAAGATTAGCATGGTCAATGAGAACAACTTTTCATTAATTGCAACACACTGGACATGGGTCATAAGCTAGAAAGAAAGCTCATGAAAGAATGATCGTGACCATTTTAATTAAAAAACATGTATTTTAATTGGGGCAAAGAGGAAGGAGGGAAAATAAATTGACAGATTATTGGTTGGGGTTTTTTCCAGCAACTACTATATCTTTTTATAGATAAAATTGCTCAGGTCTGGAACAGGAAAAGGCACTAAGGAATTATAATTAGCATGGCAATGCCACATGAAAAATTGATTTTCAAGGAGGAGAAGCTTTAGGAACTTGTTTAGCCTTTACAAAATCTAAGTGTAAAAGAGTATAAAAGAAGTGATTTATTTTTTTAAGTAATCATTTTATAAACTACAAGCAAAATTAATTTCAATATACCAGTCTGTTCATGTTCATTGAATAAAATCATTCATGCTTAAATATGGTTTTATTTCTCCATTGCAAGATAAGGTAAATGAAACATGCAGTTGCTCCTTGTAGAGCTGTAACATTCATTTTAGTAACACTCTCCTCTAGACGAAAACAGTATTTTATCACCAAGCCAATGACTTGGCTTTAACTTCTTGACTAATGTCTAACATCTTGACTAATATTCTAAATTTACAAGGTAATTTAAGATTCCCAGAATATAATCAAGATACGCCATTTACAAATATACCAGGTAGAAAATTAAAATGACTCATCAATGGCCCCTTTTCATACATGACAGCTGGGAGGTGCAGATCTTACTTTCATGAAATGTATTCTTCCAAAATATGGTTTTCAGCAAACCATGAGGGGGCTTGGATCCAGCACCTGAACAGCCAAGATGCTGAATTCATACTGCTTGTTCCCCAGGAACGAACGTCACCCTGAGCTCACCACTATCCAGTTTCCTGGAAGTGGAACAGAACTGTAGAAACCGCTACTTTGAACTGGAGGTTGCAAAATATATTTCAGCAAATTGCTCTGTTTGATCCAAACTGATAAAATCAATAAATAAAAAAAGATAATAATAATAATAATAATTTAAAAAAAAAAACTAATGGGCTTTAATTCCAGTTTTAAAATTTAAAGTAAAAGAAGAAAATTTTTGTATGAAATGCTGTTTTGAGTAGCAAAAAAATAAAGACATTTAGTTTGGAGAGCACTTCTTTTGATTAATAGTCTGGCAAAACTGTGAGAGATTCAAGTTGTTTTATGTGAACCGAGCAGCATGTTTTGGGGAAAAAACGTTGAGATGAAAATCCTGACCAAACTTTAGCCCTTTGTATTTATGCTTGCAAGAGGTATCATCAGCATTAAGACAGTATAAGCAGAGGCTGAAAAAACGATGGGTGAAAAATCTACCATTATCCTGAGGCTTTCCTTGAGCACAGTATTATGTTGGCATAAACAGACTATTCACTAAGTGCTCTTGTGGGATTGCTGTTGTAGGACACTTCCTGCAGGCTTGCACAGATGCATCTCTTTCTCCATGATAGCAAGTGGAAGCACATACATATCTACAAGGATCTTGGCATCACTGGATCTTGTGGAAACTTTCCTAAAAGATGCAGGGCAGTATTTTTGAAAAATTATCAGTAATTCTGATTGTTTTTGACAAGTAAAACTTGTGCAATATTGAGATAATGGAGCAATGGATATCCCAAGAGCAGCATAAATTAACGGACTGATGAATAAGTACCACCCTCTCCTAATGCTGCACCCTTTGGAAACAGAAATATTAAAAATTTCAATGAAGCAAACAAACACAAACAAAAATGAAAACCACCCACCCAAACAAACAAAAACACCCTAACCAAACCAAACATAAAAGAAACCACAGGCAAACCTCTTCATGCTTTTTAAGATGAAAGAGTGCTTAAAAGTAATGTCCTGTAGAGAAAACACTTGGCTTTGCAAAAATCCTCAGCTTTTTGCCTATGAAGGAATGCTAGTCTGTACAAGACTGACAAATGAGTATCCTTCTTTGGCTTACTTCTTTTCCCCAAACTTCACTTTTACATCCTAAGCTCCTCTGAATACCCAACCTACAACTAATCTTGATCTTAAATTTGGTGGCAAGCCTGTCCCTGGGCACAGAGCAGTGACAGTGACAAAGTGGTTATCAGAATGATGGTTTGCCTTCTGTAGGAATGAAGGAAATTAACAGCCAGAGGAATCAGCACAAGAAGCTGTATAGAAGACAGATCAGGCTCTTATTTCTGTATCATTAAAGAGCAAAGGGAAGAACTCAAATGTCAACAACTTTACAAGTATATGCTTAATTCTCTGAACAGCCAGCAAAATGGGAGCAAGTCAGACTGGGAGACCACGCAGTGAACAACACATTACCAGGATCCTGGATTTTGCTTTTGCAGGTCACCTTAAAGCTATGTAGTGTAGAGGATTTAAAGCTCTTAAGGAGATTAAGAGTTCAAGAGCTGTGAACAAACAAATTTAGACTACTAAAATCACAATTCTAAATTTTAAAATGTGCACAAGATGATTATGAGTATGAGTTAGTGATTTTTAATTATTTTGTGCAAGTTTTGCATATGCATAAGTCTGCTTGGAGAAACACACACTGCATTCTGATGAAGAATGCCATTATCTCACACTCTTAACACAGCCTCCATATAGCAGCACTCACAGTTTCAAATGCCCACAGTGACACTGGGCACTCATCCTTCCCACAGTCTCAGTTCTAACTGCACGTAGCACCTTCTTCTGCCCAGTCTGCTTCACCTCTGTCCTCCCCAGGGCTGGTAAGATTTAATCTGCCCAAATTCCTCCTTCCCAGAATGGCATGGGGAATGGCTGGAGCCAAACTACACTTCTGCTTCCCCCACCTCAGCCAGCCTCTGCCAATTGTCAGAGCTGGGACATCCAAGGCTCCCAGGAGAGGGGCATGGGATGGAGGAGGTATGAACTGTAGCATAGGGATTCCACACTCAGGAGGAAGCTGGAAGGCATATAGGCTTGTTACCATGCCCAAAACAACCACAAGGTGAAATCCCCCAAGGCCTGATCCTGACTCTTCCCAGACAGCTCAAAATGGTGGGGAGTACACATCTAGGGAGGAAGATATCTCTGTCAGATAATCTGGTTGTGTCCTTTCACCTTTCTATCTTAGTGGCAATATCATGAAACATTTAGGTGATATCTTTCAGCACAGCTTAGATCAACATGACTCATTTATTAATAACATTTATCATCAGTCTGAAGCAATGTTCACACAAACTTCCCCTCTCAGTTGCATTTTATTCATGTATTATACTTGGGGTATTATGAAGAAAATACTCCTGAAATCTGAAAATTGGCAATTTTTTTACTCCCATATTTTATCTTGGTCAAAAACTGAGGATGCATTTCTGGCATGACCCTAATAAAGCGTTTCTTCAAATATTTTGAAGTGCAAGGGTCTGAAACACTGTTGTCTGTCAGAGAGAACAATTGTGTCTCCCTAAAGTGAGTAGCCTACTTCTCAATTAGCCTGTAAAAATAAACCTGCCTTTCCAGACATTAGTCACCGGACTCTCAGATGTTTTGCTTGCAACTAGAAATGGATTAATTAAAAAAACAGAAGTAGCTGATATCAAACAGGGATTTCATTGAAGGGCAGTATTTTTATTAAAAATGTATAAGCTGATAGTTACAAGAAAGGAAGGCAGCAGAGGGCTGTGCATGTGTAACCAGGGTCAGTATTTGAATCAGGATGAGCGTTTGAAGGCATACACAGAATTCCCTATGTGCTACTGCCGCTGCCACAAAATAGTAAAGGACTAGACTGGCTTATCTGGCTTATTTTTGTGTTTATACACAGCAAACAAGACACACTTCAGCCCTAAAAAATCCATTCACTTTTTCATAAAATTTTACTGGAGCGGAAAAAAAACAAACCTTGAAGCATGACCTACTAGCAGTGTGCACATCACCTCGCTATGAATAGGCACTTTCTCAAATAATGAAGCCCTAACCATTTAATGGTTTCTCAAATGAAAATCAGTGAAAAATGAAGCTTAAATTTCATTCTGAAAGCTTCAAGCATTGATCATAAGAAAATTATAAAAGTCCATGGTACCAGTATCATCTTTCTGTCAGATGCTAGTGAACACCTAGAGAAAGGGATATTACTCTTTACTTCACCACATTATCACTGTTACTGGCAGTGAACAGCTTTGCACTCTTGTGAAGCTGGAAAGAGCATCTGATAGATGCTATTAAAAGCCAGCCAGAATGCAATAACTGCTCATGAATTTGTCTACTCAAAGTTTTAGCATATTGACAGATTTTGGTCTCCCGACATCCTTTGACAAAATATCCCTGTCTCATCATTGAACTGTATTATATAAAAAGAGAACTTCCTTTGTGCCTGGTCATAGTGATTTTCACACTCATGTGCCCTGAGGACAAATAATCAAACCATTCCTTCATCATTTCCCCCAAGTTATTCATGACTTCAGAGCTACCTCTTTATCTTTTCCTACCATAGAAAAACGCCCACTATCAGCAAATGCTGGAATTTCTCAGAAATAAAATCAGTAAGGAGACTCAACAGGAACTCTAGGCTACTAATGTAATGGCCAGCAATGTAAAAAGTGATTAGTAGATCTAAACAAACCTTAGGCATTTGATATCTAGAATTGTCTAAGAGATCAACTACTGATGCTGTTCCTATTTTGTAAGCTGACCAAGGCAATTTGGAATGTATGGGGCAGGCCAGCCACAGTCTTTTATATCACCTCATGTAACAGCAGAGTAGAAGACTCAACAGTCTGTACTGGTACTACTGAGAAATGATTTCTAACATTACTCCTCTTCCACTCAAGGATATATCACCTTTTCAGGCAAGGAAGGATTAGTATGTTTGTGAAGGGAAAGAGTGTCACTTCGCTAATCTCAGGCAGAGCAGATACAGTGGCTGTCATGCTCAGGACACAAAACATCTCTACGGTCACAAAGTCTTATGCTCAAAACAGCTTGCACACCCTTTGAGGTGTTCTGTGGCACCCATGAGCTACATACACCAAGCTTTGAACAACTGCTGAGCAAAACGTCGATGAATAGCATGGTGGAAACAGCTAAATGGGAAGGGGAAAGGATTGCTGCACCTCAGCAGGCTGATCAGTGAGAGGCCCTGAAGAGCACAAGGGCTGGGGCTGACATGGTGGCAACTCAGCAGGTGAGGGGCCAAAGGAACACCATCCTCCCAGGCTTCTCGAAGAACACAGCTGTGGCATTGCTCCTGGTGAGCAGGCCATTAAAATAACTCCTCTATCCCCAGTGAACAAGCAGCTCTTGATTCCTCTTTATCTGAGGGGTACTGGGATGAAGGTGTCACAAAGGAACTTGATGCTAACATCAAGTCCTGCCCAAAGCTCTGTGCTAGTGATAGCAAACATTGTGGCAAAGCTTCCCCCTGGTGCTTTAGCAGCTGTAACACACTAACACAGCAACAGCTACCCATGAACACACTCAAGTCTCTGATCCCAAGAGCCCTGGCTTCTCCCAGTATTACCACAAGGGGAGCAGGTTTTTGTGTTTGGTTTTTTTTTCATGGAATCCTGTAGAGCACTGGCATTGAGTAATTTCAAAATCATTGTGAGAACAAGCATACATGACAACCATGCTTAATTTAGGGTAACTAATTCAGATTTGGTAAGGTAGATAAAGAATTTTTTATTGCAAAACATAATTAATTATGTAAGGTGCATATACATAATACACATGTACTTACATAACAAACATTACAAGATGTGTATAACATCTAGCTGGGAGAAAACATGTTTTTTTGGTAAACTAAAATGCAGATCTAAATGTTAACAGAATGCAAGTTAGGTGAGATCCCTGGGTACAGAAGGGCTCAATACATATTTTAAGTGTGAGACAAAGTTCACACTTTCCAAGTAACCACTGTTTAATAAGACAGCTTCTAAAATATTTGCATTTAGACACACTTAATACCTATTTCTGTCCTAGTGATGCCTTGAATGTCACAAACAACTTATAACTAAGCCCCTGAAGATATTTCTTCTATTTTTTTTTAAAACAAATTGTTTTGCCTAAAATTTGACTCTGCTAGGTTCCCTGAGAGTACTACAATTTAAAATACACATATTTTATTATCTGCACCATGTAGCCATTTTCGCATGGCAGAATGTTAGCACATATCAAATACAACTTATGGGTAGAATTTTAAGGTAATCTTCCTATTTAAAGTATGTAGTTCATAGCAACAACTACATTTCTTACAAGATTTAACAACAAAGAAAGAATTTCTGTGAGTGTCTAATTTTCAATTTACACAGTAAAAAGCACATCTGGAAAGAAACCAAAGGCCTTTGTAAGTTGATTATATGTCAGCCAATGCGAGGCTTTGCTACTTTATAAGAGACTGAAATGAGATTGTCTAGAAATTGCCTTCCCTATTTTTTCCAATCTCAACAGAAAGAAATGAAAAAAAGAATGTGAAAAACTGGTTAGACTTCCATTTTTATTATCATGGGATGTTGTAAGTCACACAGTAAAATGTCCTGTAGACACAAAGGCATGAAAATGATGGATTTTCTTTAAGATATGCAAGACTTAAAATTCTCTCACTACAGCATTCAGCTGCTTTACAAGGTTACAGCTAAGCCTAATCCTGATCTGTTTTAGCAAAAGCAGAGCTTCATTCTATTATTTTAATTCAAAATGATAGCACTTGTTTCTAAACTTAAACAATAAGCAGCTCTGAGCTAATTCTGGGGTCTGTAAGGATGTTCAGTGCACTATCAACACAGAGGTATGAAAATTGGGAAGAATGTAGAGGTCATTTAATTAATTGGCATCCCGTATGCTCACTCTCCAGTATGGAATGATCCTCATTACCAGGGCTGTGCTTTGTTTCATTTTAAATGGTCCCAGGGATGGGATTTAGTGCTCTATCAGCTATTCCCCTGTGAAGGAACCAGACCTCTGATTTGGATTACAGTCAGCAGCACTTATAGGAGCCTCTGCTTCATTTCAGGGGATTAAAACTCAGTTTCAAAGATAATGAGAAAGGGCCCTTGAAAACATTTCTCATACTGATGACTTGCATAGCAAAGCTGTAGAAGCCTGTATTTATTTGTCTTGGGATGGGACCATGGAGGCAGTAAGCAATTTGAAGGAAGCTCACAAGAAATACAACGTACAAATTATTTGGAGGCAATCCTCTTATTTGCAAAAGAGAAACTGAGAAAACTCCTCACATTCCCTAATCAAGACAAACATACTCACACAAAATATTTCTGTTTGTTTGTTGCCCTCTCTGCCTTTGTTTCAGACTATGAATTTTCCTTGTATGTCAAGGGGAAATTTCATTTCTACCCAAAAGGTTATGGAACTGGCAGTTCTGGTAAGGAACGGGAAGTAAAAATCTCTTTTTACAGGGTGAACTCTGAAATTTGGTCTGTCAGTCATCCAATGGTTGGGACAAAGACTCCTGTCTCTCACTACCCTGCCCATTTTATTTAAATATACCAGCTCATCAGCCTTCTACCACATTCTGCCACCTTTCCAGCACCCAAGGCCCTTGGAGACTGTGAATGTCACCTTGGAGAGGTGAATGTCACCTCTTTTCTTGTTAACCACTGTGTATCAGATGATCTCTCCTTATGCAATTCACTTGGACCCTTACTTACTGTGACAACACTTGTTATTTAGAGAGCTCAACTTCAGAGCACTTCAACTTTCAACTTCAAAGCACTTCACAAACATTAATTAACCCAAATCTAGATTAATTAATCTGAAAATTTATTTGCTATATATCCAGCAATTCCCTTAATGGAGAACAAACTAGTGGCTATTAAAGTCATCAGAATGAGTTCACTTGACTCAAATAGATATGGGATCAAGTTCATTTCTTGAGTCTGTTTCTCACTCCTAAATCTTGACTGCAACATGGTATTTTCCCCCAGCATCTTCAGCTGCTTTATCAAGAATACAACTAAGGAATGGCAAGAGAAGAAAAAAAAAATGGAATCTGTAAGCTGAGATCACACACACAGAGTTTATCAGTTTTGTTTTAAGGGTCATCTTAAATCTTACAGTCCACTTTATGAAGATTGATCAGATCAGTCCTTGACACACTCGGACAAATCAGGGTTCCAGACACACTGCTACAATTAGTGAATTCAGGAGGTATTCATATCACAAGCCAATTGCTAAATTACAGATTAACCCAAACAGACAACAGGGTGAGTGGTTGCAGCAAATTCCCCATAGTCACTGTAAACCTTATGAAGTAGGCACCTGAAGTTTTTAATAATCATTGTAGTACCTGTGGTAGCACTTCTCTCTCTCATGTAGAGGAAGAAAGGGGAATATGAAAGAAAAAGGAAAAGAGACATTTACTTGAAATGAAGGTTCGATGGTATTTATGCAAGAAGATCTCAGACACTGCCTTTCACAGTGTGTTGTTTAATTTTAAAATAATCCTCAAAATGCATCATTCTCTCTGAAGACTGTATCGAAAATCCTATGCTCATGAGGCAGTATGCACTTAAACAAATATTTCTCTTAGCTCATTAAATATATACCTCCTCCTAATATTTAAGCCTAATTTTTTTTCTTTTCAGCATCAAGAAGGAACTTTTTGTTATCCAAAATTATGAGCTGCACAGTTAGCTCTAGAAGAACTTGGCTGAAAATTCACAACATGATAACATCCTTGAAGTGGCTAATAAATACATATTATTCAGACTATAAAGAAAGAGAGGCAACTGCCAAGAGTTAGGCAAGGCAATTATTCTATAGATTCCAGGAAGATGCTTTGACTTAATGAAAAGGAAACAACTTACAGAAAAATAAATTTGAAAGTATCTTTTGATTCATACTAAAGGCATGTCAAGGTTGAGTCCCCCTTTCTTATTTCTGAACGTTTTCTACAAGAAGGACTCCCATTTGCAAATACCTCTTCAACAACACCAGGGTAAGCAAGCAGAGAATGATTGGCTCCACTGGCATTAATTTGGTGAGTAAATTGAAGGGAAAATGTAGAACTGCTTAGTTAATCAAGTATGACTGAAATCACCCAATCAAGTAAATAACCAGCAAGTCTAGCCTGTGCTGTAATTTGTTTTTGGTGCCAGTCTCCTTCTACATAGAATTAAAATCCCAAAGAAAACAGCAACAATAAATGAGCCTTCTCTTATGGAACAGTATAAAATCCTTCAGTTCATGCCTTTCTAAATCATCATTTGACACTGCTTGAATTGCCTTTTAAGCCACATGCTTTTTAAAATTCTGCAGAAAATATTGCTGTTGACCACAAACTGTATTTTTCCATGCTAGTGCTTCAAACACTCTGACAGCTAAACTGTGAAAGAATAAAAGCACTAATGGATTTGTCTGCCTATATTATTCTTTGTATTTTAAGATTTACTTGGTCTTCTTCACAGGTTCTGCTCAGTTACTTTCACTAGTGGCTTTCAGAGATACTGAGGGTTGATTGAAGGATTACAGTTTATAATATACCTGTACAAGCAGTGCTGTAATCAAGTATTAAAGGTCACTGAAAACTTATTGATCTAGAGAACACAGCAGCAATAACTCAGAGAATATCAAAATAGCCACTGCTATTTGCTTTTCCTTAACTCAGAACGGAGCAGACAATCTATAAGAACCAATTTCTTCCCCTAATGATACATCATTTTACATGAAAGAGTCAACACCTCTAAGAAATCAGAAGGAAACAGAAGGTTACAACTGTAGAAGACCCGAAATTCCATCCCCAAAAATGCCATAGTAGACACTGGGGAAGAGATTATTATATTAATAACAAATTATCATGTTATGATTTTATATAATAAGATTAAAATAAAGTGATTATGTGTTTACATCCAGAATAATGTCAAGAACTTTCTTGTAAGCTGTGGAGCTTCTTGTATTAATATTGTAACGAGGTTCACATTATATAGTGGCATCAACAAGGCAGGAGCAGCACTGCATAGATTACTAATTTAAGTGAAGTGCAGGTCTCTCAAGAAGACCTTGCTAACAATGACCTACAAAAAAAATGTAGGAAATTCACGGTCTGTGGAAATTCACATTGGAAAGGGACTTATTTATCAAGATCCTAGTATGGAAATAAATTGAAAATGACCTTTAAAGTCCTGAGTGCACCATTCTAGGACCAAGAGCACCAGAGGTACACTGGGGCTTACAAGCTGTCCTAGGGTGATGTTACAATGTTGTATCCCCAACTGTCTGTTGGGTTTATGCTGGATATTACACTCTGTACCTTTAATATTGGGTCTGAGAGTAAAAACGGGGGGAGAAGCGCACAGTTTGTTTTCAGAAACCTCTCTCTGCTGGACTGGCCTTGAAAGAGTGGGAGTCAACAGCACACAGACATGAGACAGTAAGGGTTTGTTTTTTTTTTTCCCCCTCTCTCTTTTTGCTTTCCTTTTTAGTTAGTTAGTCTAACTTAGCTGAAGCCGAGAAGCTTCAGTTTTCTTCTTTTCCTCTTTTTTTTCTTTTTTCTTTTTTCCTTTTTTACCTTTTCTCTCCTTTCTTTGGAACTGTTCAAACCTCCCCGGACTGAGGACCCAGGGGGCTCCAGGGGAGCTTTCACCTGGGACACACTGGGATCTACCCTGCGCAGCAACTTTTCCCAGTGCTGGAAAGAACTTAGAGCAGAGAAACCACCTACAGGAGGGACTTCTTTCCTCATCTGTTATCTCTCCAGAACGGCACGAAGTTCTTGTCATCTGGTATTGTTCAATTTATTGTGCTGGGGACGCTTTGCCAGTTTAATGAACAGGTTTCTTTCCCCTTTGCTCTGAGGAGGTTTCTCCCGAACCAGTTGGGGGAGGGGAGGGAGGGCTCCCTAGGAGGTTTCCTCCCAAATTTGCCCTAAACCACCACACAAGCATATGGAAATAGACCCTGCAACAGAAACCCAAACAATTCCTGTACTACGACACAGCTGCTCCAACAGATCCGATGGAGCCAAGGGAGTCAACTGGACATAAAAGATATCAGAGAAGGATGGCAGAACGACATTTTAACTTCATTAGAAGAGCACAGAAAGAGGCAACCTTCCCATGGTTACCAGAAGAAAGCAACAGAACTGACTGGGGGCTTCAGGCTGCAAAGAGCCATTCATACACACAGACAATAAGAGAGGCCTTACAACCTGGTGTGTGGAGCTGCCCTGGGTCCCACTCCCAACTGCCCGTGCACCAATGTCATCAGGATCATCACCTGTCGTCCAGGTCATGCAGGGATGAAGAAATAAACAAACTGACAGCAATGATATAGTTGCAACATACAGATTTTTGAAAGAAAAATACCTAATGGACATGTTTTTAAAAATTTCCCCTTTGTAGGTGGAAGATGGAAAAGGCTTTCTATACAGATATGACATGTGCTTCCTACTCTCCTAGCAGCTTATCAGTTTACCTCAGCTCTATCTTTATTCCACCTTTTTTTGCCTCAGTTCCTACTTTTCCTTGTGAACAGAACTTCTTTTGGGGAGGTTCTCCATACAACCTCAGCAGGAGATATAACTATTGCATGCCCTGTTTGGCCTTTGCCTAACAAGCACCTTCTTAGGCATTTATTTCCCAAGTATTAGAGCACCTAATATCAAAACAAAAAGGGATTATTTTTCTGTATACATTACCAGGACTTCTCTAAAAAACAAACCCTGCAGGTACTAGAACGGGTAGGCAGTAGATGATCCCTACCAGAAAGTAGCTGTGGGTTTGCAAGAAATGTTTTATAAGCTTTAGTTAGGAACATAGTATAGTTTTTTTTATTGTAATTTTGGTATAGTGGATACCTTGAAGGGGCCTCTTGCCCCAGGATGTATTCTTATCATAGTTTGATAAGGGTTTTTGAGGCAACCTGAGCCTCTGCTTGGAGATTCCTTTTCATTGGTTCTTTTCCCTGTTTCATTTCTGTTTCATGTATGATTTTTTCCTTTGTCCATCACGGAATTCTTATCTTCAAGGTCCAAGAGTTTCGGCAACTGGTTGGCAGGACCCTTGAGACCACTCCCAAACTTATTTTGGATTTGTTAGTGTTTAAGTAAGCTAGCTGGGATGTAGTGTTTGGATTGTTTTATACACTTTGTATCCACCCCTTGAACTGTCCTGAACAAAAACACCCTGCAGCCGAGGTCCGGGGTCTCTCTGAGAGGCACCAGACTGAGGCTGGGGGATCCCCTGACCCCCTGAATAAAACCTCTGTTTTCTGGAAGCCTTGGAGAGTCCCCTTTTTCTACCACAGCCATGACAGTGTGAGTCAAACTGCCTGCAGAGCCAAGATCCCACCAACAGGTACTGTTGAAGCGCATCAGAGCAGCTGGGGGCCCAAGCTGAACACCAGGCTGGGCCAGAAAGAGATACGCAATGCAACAGTAGCCACAATAAAATCTTTTATTTCAGATAAACCTTTGATGGCAACATAGCTCACATGCTAAAACCAGATTTGAATGCCAAAGATTCACAATCTTTCAGGGCTTTCAGCACAGCGGTCTAGGATAAAACCTGCCCTCAGAAGGAGTACAGTCCTCACTCAGATTTGTCAGTGATTACTGCTGTGATTTAAAAATCTTTACATATTAGAAAAGCAATGCACTACTTTTGGATCAAAGAGGTCTTTTGTTCACTTCAATGAATACACTAATTGTCTGGCCTGTTAGCATTAAAAGAAGGTATGATTGGCACTGAAGTGTGACCAGACTTCTTGGATGGTTTCAGTGTCTGGGAAGAAAAGCTCAGTAGGTTCATAGATCTAATATATCCTTTTCATAATAAAACCTAGAGCAGCAATAATTGTAATGAAGTTTTACAAGGTGTCCTGAGAGGAATAAAATGTTCATTATTCTCTCCACCACAGATATATAAAGCAAAATTAGTTTTTTTCTTTAAAAGCCCATAAGGAATTCAAATTAACAGACTTTGTAAAGAATGCTAGCAAAACATTTTTGGCAGAACCTAGCTATTGGCTGCTTTGATTTTAGTGACCTTGCTCATCTTATCTTCCTAAACAGACATTTTATATCTGAAAGTTTCAAATGCCCAGACAGTGGGCATTTTGACTGCTTTGGGTGCAAGACTTATAAAGGGCAAACTTCCTGTAAGTTGAATGACTCTCTGTGAGTTGTTTTAGGGTGCTTTTCCCATGTTAATCCTCATTCCCCATAACAAAAATCTGACCACTAGGCTCAGTACCTGTGTGAATTCAGTGGCAGAGAGGAAGATCTAGGACTTCAGGCTTCCAAACAGCCTGTGCAGGTAAACCAAAGCCAGGCACAATTGCATGGTGTCTGCAGTTAGGAATTTCCACGAGCTGATAGCTCCCTCTGAGCCCTTCTGGTGCCTCTTTAAGCCTTAACTTAGATTATGCTTTCAGAGTATGTTAAAACTAACAGCAGGAAGAGACACAAAACTACGCAGCCTTATGCAATTACTGTTCACAGTGATCAAACCATCTTGGCAAATAGCTGATGCTCAGCAAGGCAGCTGGAATAAACTAAATGTCCCCCACGTTAAACAAGGCACAGGGAACTCTTCCAACACTTAGCAATAACATATTGCTATATACTTTATGAAGTGAAACAAAGCAACTGAAGTCAAATTTTCCAAGATATGGTAATGCAAAGAGTGGATTGCTTAGTCAATCAAAGTAAAATCGAAGTAAATCAAAATATAAACATTCATGCAGTGCTATACCAGTCACAGACACTTCATCTCTCTAATTCTTATCATTTTCACTCTTCTGTCCTAGTTGCCATCCAATTCCTAGGTTATAGACCATAGAGAAAAGAAGCAAATAATTATCTGACAAGTATTATATGCTATCTCTCAAATACAAGTGATTTGTGTGGCTGCTCTACCATAACAGTCTTATCTTACGCCCACCAAAAGTTATAAAGGGCCTGAATTTGAAATAAGTATCAAGCTTTTTCTTATTTTACAGCCATAATTAGTTTTAAAATATTCCTGTACTCATGAATGATCTGATGCAAATCTTAGTACTTTTAGCTTTTCCTCAAATGGCTGAACTGTAGCCTCAGGCAAATACTCAGATACCTAAAGCAGGGCTGCAAACGTTTGCATACACAAACAAAAGAGACAAAAAATTCTCCCAAAAAGAGGGGGAAAAAGGACTGTATTGAAAATTCTCAGTAGGTTCATAAGACCTATCTTGCTCTGGTTTTCTTCTTCAGCCATTCTTTCACTGACTTTCCCCTCATCTTCTCTACAGGCAGTCCTAAGGGACCACTCTTGTTCCTCTTCACTTCTCCCTTTTCAGCCTGTCTTTTGGCAGCTCACCTGCAAACAATTTTGACTACTGTCTCTGCTCATAGCTCAAAAGACCACCTTTATTCCCAGACCCATCTTCTTCTGCCCACACTGAAATCTGAGCCTTTCTTATACCTTCTCATCTCGATTTCAGAGATAAGAGCATTTTTCTCCCTGTGGAACCTCATTCCTCTACCCTTATGGACTTGTCACTTGTTCTCACACTCTAGACTTCATATTTTATTTGCTTCTCATCCTAGGTTTTCTCACTAAGTGATTTAAAGACCACATGTACACAATGTGATGAAGGCAGCACTGTGCTAATTCTGCTTTTAATTTCAATAGCAGAAATCTGATCTATCTCTTGCCTCAAATTTATATGTTGCTCCACATTAACGGGGCTAACTTTATGAATCCAAGCATTCATAAGACTGCTTCTAACCCTTTCCACACATCTGTGATGTTCTTACCCACACCAGCATTTTATTTTTTCTATTGGCATAGTACGTCCTGCAGTAATTAATGAGTGAAAAATGACAACACCTCTTCTGCAGGGTTTTGCAACTATAATTATGAAAGAAGAAATGTTTGCAAGGACAAAATAAAATTCTGTTAAGCTATGTGGTATAGTAAGAAAGAAAAAACATTGATACTTTTGGGTACAATATCCTTTCATCAGGTAGGTATAAGAGTCTGAAAAGCACCGGGAATCAGTGCTTTCTTTTTGATGTTTTTAAATTTAGTATTAGCCTTAAAACTGTTCAGAAGATATACAAATGATTAAAGATAAAGACTTGATTTAAGTCAAATTAGACAAAAGAAGATAATTTTTTTCTCTACACAAAGCTCCAGATTCCCAATTATCTGTCTTTCTGCTGACTAGAAACACTTCCATTACTATGGCATGTGTCTTTTTGTGGCCATCCTGCTCTTCAAGTATAATAACAAATCACATATTTCAGTGTTTCTTTTACAGAAGGTCTCCAGATATAGAAGTAAGGAAATAGTCATTAAAATTGTGGTCAGGCTGTCTCTTCCCTTAAGTATATTTTCACCAGTTAAATAATGCTGGATTTAAATTATCCAACTGATTGGGAAAAACAGTCCCATCATTTTTTGAGATTACTTTAAGAAATATAGAGCATAATCTACTGATTACAGTGGATTACCACTTCTCTGCATCCTTAATTTGATTATGGTAATCATAATGCAGCTGTGTGATCATCTTTTCCATCAAAGAAGAGGAAGTGCAGAATGCAATCTACAGTTGAAAAAGAGAGACCAACTTTTGTTTTCTATGAGTAAAACTATTTAAAAAGTAGGAATTGCTTCTGACCTTTAGCCTGCGATCCTGGTCTCCACTGCACAGAGAGTTTACAGACACTTTAAAAGTCTTCCATGCTGGATTTAAGTTATTCATCACAACCTGTAAGTGAAAAGAAGAAAGAGAACCCTTAACATTTCCTCATCTCTCAGCAGAATGTTAACAAGAGCCACAGCTCTCAGTACAGTACATTCACCAGCAAGAGAAGAAAGCAGAGTTCAGCTGGAGTTTCAGAGTTCCATTCAGTGAGATATGATCCCTTGATCAACCAGCAGTTTCCAACACTCTTCCTCTGGAAAGCCCAAAAGGAGCACGAGTGGGAAATGGACCCATACATACCCACAGATGATGCTACAGACATTGCTCCAGCACTGCCATGGCTCAGTGGGAGATAATTTACAAGGGAAAGGTTGTAGAACTGAACTGGAAGAAATGGGAGACTGGACAATGGAGATGGGAACATCAATTTACAGGCACATTGTTTGCCTTGCTAGGAAAACTCTATGGAATCCATAACAGGTTTATAACCCCTAACACCTGCCACAGCTCCACCCTATACACCTAAATGCCATTTTTAAGACAGTGCCAGTCATTACCATAGAGCAGTAATGTCTCTGGGTAATAAGAAACAAATACAAAGCACCCAGATCACAATCGCTTTAGCACCAGCAGCCTGGGAGGAGGTGGGGAAGAAGCAACATAGTATTAAATGGGAAAACGTGATACAATCTGTAGCCTGATTTTGGCTAGATCTAGTATTTATATCTCCTGACCTTCCAACAGAGTATAGTATCTGTCAGTTTAATTAGGTTTGGCTTCATCTTCCTTTACAGTAAGGTGCATATGTGAAGACCTGATACCCATTAGTTAATAATTACACTAGACTGTAACACTAGGAAGGGTTTTTAAGTGTGGGTGTTTGTACAACTACATTAAAACCACTTCCCTTTGTGACATGGGAAGCATAAACTGTGCCTCCTGACAGCCCATCTGTGTCCTTGGAAAGTAAATTCAACTCAATTCCTTACCTCAGTCCTGTGAACAAGTTGTTGGGTTGCATCATCATTCACCCGAAAAATCTCCAGAAAAGGATCAGATTTGCTGAAAAAATCCTAAAATAAAATATAGGACAGGTTACTCTTGAGGCGTCTTTTTCTTTGAGCTTTTCAGGCACAATGAATGGTTGACTGCTAACGAAAAGGAAAAGCCACAGCAGTTTTAGTGAGACCTCTTGGTGTTTCGCAGCTATACTTCAGTCTTGTCCTTGTCTCACAATGATTCCCGTGGTACTGTTGTTGTTCTCAGTTTGACTATTTAATCATGGTATGCAAAACTGTAAACTATCCTTTTACAGCCTCTTCCCTTCTTACACCCAGCCCAGCTTCCTGAGCATTAGCTCTGTCATCCACCTAGCTTGTTTCTTTCTGTCTCCCTACCTGTTCGGTCTTTTGAAACCCATTTTCTAATGCATTGCACTTTGAAGCATATTCCACGCTGGGGTTGAATTTCACACTGTTCATCTACCCTCTCAAAACAGAAGTTAATTGGCCAAGACATTGTGCAGCTACCAACTAACACAAGTACTGTCAAAATGGATTAGAGGTGGTTAGAGAAGCAAGTCCTCTTCAGGGTGTGGTAACATGGCCCATGCTAGATGACAAACAGAGCAGGGTAATGCAGGAAATAACCTGATATCTCTAGGCATATCTGGACATGCTGGCTGGGGGAGGGGGGGAAGAAGAGAAACTGGCTGTTAACCCAGGAGGGTGAAAGCTTCCAATTTCTAACTGTGCCATGCTGAAAGAGCAGGATTTAAAAGCATTAAGTCCATTTCCTGTAGTTTCAAGTCTCTTCTTAATTTTCTTCTTCAAAAGAGCCACATGATTAACTTTGTGCATATGAATATTATTCTTCTCTACAGGACATATCCAAAACCACAGGCCTCCATGTCAATTTGGGGAAGTGAGAAATTCTCTTCAGTATCCAAATGTTTCTATGATAGTGTTAGTGAAAAATTAATATATATAATACTACAAATTTCACCATACCTATTTTTGATTAGCTGCAAGGCCATTGGTTTGGGAACAGCTTTGGATAAGATGCTAGCCAGAGTCTGGGCTTGGTAAAATTTATTTTTAGAGCATTTTTACAACTCCACAAGTTCAAAACAAACAAAGAATTCAGGGCTTTGAAAAGGGACACCTGAATTTGAATGTCTGGAGAAGAAAATGAGTCCCTATGGACCACAAAGCCTTGAGCAAGGCTCAAGGAACCTAAAGTCGTATCATCCCCTAAAAATCAACATAATGTTGTGTTGAGAGTTTTGTCATTGATCTGATTTTTTATTTTCTAGAGAAAACTTAATGGCACACTTAGCAACTGTTGCAAAGCACCTGAGGATTTATTTGTTAAATCCTATCATGGGGAGCCTGGAACAAAAAAGCTGTATGTTTGGCTCTTTGTTCCAGCTACATGGTAAACAGGACATTTTATGTCAAACTGTGCAAAACCAGTGCAAAATTCAACTAAGTAACTCTAGAGTTTGCCTCCAGGCTCTGATGTAGATCTAGTATCTGGACTCCACTCAGAATTTGAAACTGCTAGTACATAGAGGGTTTCCGTGATCAAATTCTGCCAGATTGGCAGTGTACAGCAAAGAGAACAAGCAGAGAGAGGGTGCTGGTTTAATCACAGTGACACGAAAATCCAGAGAGCATAGAGTGAAAAAAGATTGAGCTGCCTCTTCTCACTCCTAAGCATTCTGACTGAAGCTGAGTAAAAGCTTCAAGTTAAGAGGTTCTTTATTAAACACAAATTTGATAACCCAAATTTGATAAGTTATTTGAGAGAAAATACCTCAAAATGGTACATCCAAGGAATGCAGCCTGGATTGCAAAAGAATTCAGCAAGGAATCAAATATTTAATTTAAGGCTTACAATATGGTATCATTCCCAGCTGAGTGTCATAAAGCTACAAACAGCACATCAGCACAAAGGAAATAATTTTTAATACCTGATTTTAACTACCAAGATAATACCACATAAAGGAAAATACTTCAATGCTGGATGGTGGCTTATATCACTCCCCCTCCAATGCAAAACCAAAGCCTAATTACTTTCAGAATTCAGGTAGAAACAAAAAAAAAAAAAAATCCATCTATATTGCAAGTGCTTTGTAGTAAGTAAAAAATGAGAAGCTGAAGAAACATTTGCTTTCACAATTAACATTCTTGGTTGTTATGCTTTATCCCCTAAGAATATCCTCTGAAAGAATAGCGGCAACATATTGTGCTATTTTAAAAATATTTGAATTATTAATGTAATATATTTGCTAGTGGTATAATGCACATAATTCTTTCAGTATATGCAGCAGTTACACAGTATATAACTTAATAACACAAGTACATGGCCTAAACTTTAAAAATGTAGATATATCTGTTACTAAACACTGAGTTTGACACATTTTTAGTAGATTAATATTCAGAGCCAAGCAATTTTTAAAATTCAGGATTGGGGATCAAGTCAAAGGTCCCTTAAAAAAGGGCTGAAGCAGCCAAAAGACTAAAACTTGGAATACTGTTCAACAGATAAAAAGGGCATTTGATGAGGGGTTTTTTTTTTGGTAGTAATTTAATACCAGGGAACTATATAAAAAAAGCAATATTAGCTTGTATTTGGCAGATATTTGCTGGATAATCTTTCCCAAACAATGGTAACTGCTTCTCTCAGAACAGGAGAAGCAGTCTGCCTGCCTCACTGCTCATAATTTATTATAGCTATCATAAAAAACTTAGCTGCTTGTTATGGTAATTGTGACACAGCTATTAATGCAATAAAACCTTTCCGAAAGTTATTGTTCCACAGTGAAGTGTTCTCAGTGGATCTCTTGAAACAAAGATGTGCCATTTGAGCTGACAGGGCTTCAATAAAACGTGAAAAAGCAGTTATACCTTCCAAATAAGCACAGTAATAAAAACCATAACCATTATTTCTGCTCAAGTCAGCTAACTAAAGGAAACTCTCATATTCGTCATTTTCCTACAATTTTTCTCTGAATGTTTCAGCCACTCCAATAGGAAAAAAAACCACTGGGCTTTGTTTTGTAGTTTCTCTAAAATTCTTGTAGTTTTATGTCAAGAGAGTAAAAACATGCAACAAACATATCCTGTCTGTTAAATCTTATCAAAAAATTTTGTTTAATTTTCAAAAAATGTGTTCACATATTTTTCCTTAGTGTAGGAAATACATACACTTAAGTAACCCCAGTCTGGATCCTCTTTCAAGGATCTCCTTTAAGGGATGAAGGAAGAATATTCCTGTCCATTCAAGATGGCAATGGATGGAAAGAATTTAGTTTTCTTTTTATCCTGAGAGCACATAGATGACATCCCCTCACCCCTTCCTTTACCCACAAGTTGTGAGGCATTAGGATTCTGCTTATCTGGTCACTTCCACAGCTACCAATGCAGGAACCCCAGGGCTTACAAAGGTGACCCCATAGCAGAGCATGAGTGACTGCTTCCAGAGACCTTCCTCTGCCTTTCAGGAAACTCCAAGGCCAGTTTCAACCCTCAGTTTATTTCTCTGTTGTTAAATCTCTACTCTTAATTCTCTGAGTAGGCAGAGGCATGCAAAACCATGCTTAGGATTTTACAAAATGTGTTATTCTCAATTCTTTATTTTTTTTTCACCTTTATGCAACATCAGAGCATTCATTCCTTTTCATCAATGACTGAACTATGTAATTTAAATAATTTCAAACCTTAATAAAAATAATTAATACTAGTGTCTTGCATCTAATTATGTCAAAGTCATTATAAACCATACTTTTCTTATAGAACAAGCAAACCAAACATCAACCAAGTTTAGAGCTACATCCTTAGCTGAAGGAAATTGAAAGACTTCTTTCAATGCAATAGGCTTCCAGAGATTTTCATCAGTTGAAGATAGGAGTTTGGATTCAGATAAGACATGATGAGTCACTGCTTGACTTGCACACTGTATCATCCAAGAATTCTTTATTAGATGAAGCCCACCTTGACTGGACATGTTAAAATTGCAAGAATGACAATACTGTTGCAATATTTCAGACTGATCCTTCTCACCTTATCCCAATAAAGTGTTTCAATCACTCTCTAAAACTGTTGCCCAGACAACACTGACCTGGCTCAGAACTGCACTCTGGAAGTATGCTTTTAATTTATACCAACAAGAGCCAGAAGCAATCCTAATATTTAAAGTATATTACATTTTACATTTGTGGAAAAGCAATAACTAAGTGGAGTCTTATTATGTTGTTTGTGTTCTTTCCTTTTTCATAGATGCGACAGCATGTAGATCAGGAAGAAACTTGTGTACAAGTTTGGAAATTACCTCCAAAGGTATCTGTCTAAAGAAATGTTGTTAAATTTACATTTTGACACCTAAATAAATTATGCAACTCAAAACCACTAAGACTCCAGCAACTTTGAAAGAGGAAAGTAATTTATCTTTCAGCTGAGAAGCAACTTCAGGTCCTGATCATTTATGATTGTTAATGATCCTCAGCACAGTAAAATATTATAAAATTTATTTTCAAGTTATATGCCAGTACTATTTATCTTACTGTGTACTTTCTGCTTTCCTGAGTTTTTCTGGCAGTTTCAACTGAAAATATTTTTCATAAGTTGATTCATAATCATAACCTGATTTTGAAAACGTGATGTATATGTATCCAAAAGTAGTCTCACTGATTCAATTTTAAGCTACCTTCACATCAGATGTTTGCAAGAACACACTTGGGGCATCACGGTCCTAAACCTTTGTATAGTGTTGCCATATGCTTCTATTAGAAGCACCTTCATATATAAGAAGGGACTATATACCTCAAAGAATTCTATGCCTGCTATTGCACTGAAGTAACAGAGAGTGGTACAAGCAGTCATCAGCTTTCCTTGGGCTGTGAGTTCAGTTGCTTACTATATGCAAATTTCTAAACAATAACATATTTTCAGAA
This sequence comes from Phylloscopus trochilus trochilus, assembly GCA_016584745.2. Taxonomy (NCBI): domain Eukaryota; kingdom Metazoa; phylum Chordata; class Aves; order Passeriformes; family Phylloscopidae; genus Phylloscopus; species Phylloscopus trochilus. The sequence goes on from WQNJ02000546.1 coordinate 43,329,859, forward strand.
AGCGGTACTCCTTATAATGTTGAGCAGTGTTTGAGTCAGTGAAAAGTTTTCTTCCTTGAGAGGGAAAAGGTTTTTAACAAATATGCAAGTTGTTTTCTCACATTCGAGCCACATTTGTTGAAAAAAATGTGCATCATGACTGGGCTGTTATGAAGTTTTCTAGCTGTATTTTAGGAAACTTCAGTGATAACATCATTGACTACTCACAGAAAGTTCACTTCTCTAAACACTTCTGATCTGTGACATTTTACATAATTAAATTGTCTTGGTTGTAGTGTAATTAACTTGTCTTGGTTTTAATTAGATTCCCTTGAGGTTTTTTTTTTTTAATTACTTCGCAACTCAAGGAAAGCCTCATTGTGAACGTTCATCCGAAAACCCTGATGTGTTTAATACCACAAGGTAAAAAAATATCTGTCATAAAAAATCTCATCAAATTATATTTGCAGGCATTCTTACATCTTTCAGAAAGGTTAATATCAAGCAGCTTACCTTGTCATCCAATTTCCGTGCACTGAATGAAAGTTCAACGTAGTCGTCGTTGCCAGACAATTCCTCAGCGATCACCTAAATGGAAAGCTACATTTGAGTTGTGCATGGTCTAATGGAAGGGGAGAATGATGCCATTTTTCAGTGTGTAAAGACTGCAGAGCCATTTATGAAACTGAAGCGTGGAACAAGTTAATGTGTTTCTCTTTGCCGTCAGGAAGGACATCACCTTGGTCAGCCCACAAATCTGAATCACTTTTTGTCATGCAACTATGCCTTGTCAATCACCTGTCAATGCACAGACATTTACATCCACCAGGGATCCCATTCTTCTGAACAAGTACTGCTCCTCAGAGTGGAAAACAGAATTTCACAATCTCACAGCGTCCAAGGGGACAAAAACACTCTACAAGAGTTGTATGATTCGGGTCTAAAGTCCAGTTATTTTTATGCCACTTCAGCATCATTTGGAAAGATAACTGAAAAAAAGGACTGAAGTCACCTGGCATTAGTTGCCATGAAAAACACATTTACAGCAGGAGAGCTCTCCTGGCATAGTTTTTCTGCAGTAGCCACATGAGCAAAACAATTTACTGTAGACGGAGTCAGAAACAAGTAATCCTAAAATCATATAGCGTGGTTCTTTCAAATTGTGTAAGCTATATCAGCAATGATGTCAGTCACTCTGCTTTGCAACGTTATAAAAAAACCCAACAGATCCAACTAAACCAGTTTCCTGAGTAAGCCATTAAAATGCCTCAGGGGAGAGAAGGCATTAACCAAATCTGGGACATGTCACTGAAAAATATTCTTTGAAACAAACCACATTATATGCTATTTGACAGCTTTAAAACTTTTTACCCTGTTGTAAATGCTCTCCCAAGGGATTAAATCTCCCAAAAGGATATATTCCCTGCATGTTTCATGTTCATGACCACACACATGGCAACCATGCCAGCTTCCCAGGTAGGCTCTGACTGTCTCCACCACTTGAAGTCCTTGAGGAGCTGCTGGGAAAACCCAAAAATTTGCCAAACTGGCTTGGCAGCAGCTACCCACTGCACACCAAAACATCAACCCACCAGAGATGCATATGGCACTTCTTATGAGCCTATTTCAGAAAGGGCAGCAGCTGCCAGAGGCAAGAGACACATAGGAAGGAGAGGTAGGAGGCCTGCAATGCCACCCTGAAGAAGATCCAGGAAGAGGCACGGAGAAGGGGCTGCTGTGGGGACACAGCTGGAGATCCACTCTCAGAAGGAGGTGCTCCATGCTGGAGGAGGCACCTCTGAGTGTGTACACCCTCAGCTATGGCCCATGCTGGAGCAAAGATGCTACTGAAGGGTGTGTGGCCTATGTGTAAGTCCAGAGCAGAACTAAGAAAACAAGTTCAAAACAAAACAAAACAAAACAAAAAGCAGCAGCAGCAGCAGCAGCAAAAAAAAAAAATCACTATTTTCTGATCATGACCTGTGTAACACAGCACCTCATCAAAGGGACTGAGTACAACAGGAAGTGAAGGCAAAGGGAGTGAAGACCACAAAGGAGGCAGGAGAGGTGTCAGAAGTGGAGCACAGAGAAGGGCCTCTTTTCCCTAACAGGTTGTGGGGTTTTTTTGTCCTACTCATTTCTCAGTAATTAAAAGTTTGCTTTGATTGGCAATTAATTAAATTAGGTAAAATTCTGTGAGTTGAGACTATTTTTGGCTGTGACACCTCCCAGCAGTGAGCTGTGGTGTTTCTCCATGCAAAACACTCACATGCAGCCACACAGGGGCACAGATGCTTAACTGGGCATTAAAGCACCATCACACAGGCACATATGTGGTGTGCCACTGCTTCCAGGCAAACATCAGCTTGCTGGAAATTTGACCCATGAAGCCTGACAGATTTCTCTTCCACGTAGTCTAATGGTTTAAAAGATCTGGTTAAGCTGTCTATGACCAACCAACAGTGCTCTGGGATTTGCACACCAAATTTCACTAGTATTTTTACCTGAAAATAATGAACCTGATCTTATAAAGGTTTACAGACTTCCAGCTGGAGAAGCTGAATAATGTTCCATTTGCTTCCCACAGCCATGTTCTGTTTGCTTCCCACAGCCCCACAGATACATTAAACAGTCAAAATGCTAATAAAATTTCAGCAAAACTTGCCAAGACAGAAACTTGCAAAATACTATGAAAAACTCATAATTCACTACACTGAACGAGTTAGGAAACTAGTATTTCTAACTTCTGTACTTGACAGACACCTGGTATGTTCCCAAGTCTGGAAATAATGATAATTAATCAGGTTTTAATTATTCTGTTGAGACAAAAAACTTTTCATACAATATTTTTTTTTGTCTGGGTTCAGTTTTCTCCCTTTCAAGTGAATGCTCTTTAAAACTGCTGCACAGAAGCCAAAGCACGTAACTAAGGTCCATATTTCATGGTTATCATCCAGTGTGAGGCCAGCAGGGACTATTAACTCATTTTCTCTCATCTTCTGTTTATCACAGTAATTTAATTTTTGCCAGAACACTCCCCTAACAAGCCTAATAATTTTAGTTGTACTAGAGCATTTGTGTTTTCACAAGACTAAACTACTTTGTGTTCCTCAGAGAAGAACAGAAGGGAGGTCCAGAACACCACAGGGATGGGCAAGATGAAGTATGCCCAGATTATCCCAGCAGGCAAACCACACCAAGTTATTTAGGGAACAAAACTCTCTCCTGGTTCTGTTCAGCCAGATGAGTGGGGATCTCCTTTCCAACCCCACCCCAAAACCAAGTTTACTGTATGCATTTAAGCAAATGAATTCCCAGCCAAGCACCAAGGAAGACATCTAAGAATCAAACTCCCTGGACTCTCAGAAAGTATCTCACAGTCTGCTGTCTAATTTGTGGCTGAAATCAGGAAAAAAAAATCCAAACAATCAAGCCAGAAGAAAATCATCTGTCAAATCACACATTAAGGGAAAAAAAAAAAAAATCCCTCTAAATCTCATGAGGCAACAGAGCAGATATCCCCAAAGCAGAATATTTTATTATAGCCTTCATCTTAATGCAGAGCTGCAAAAGTCACAAGGTTCAGTGCAGACAAGATTGATCTCCCAAGCAAGCCAGCACAGAGAAAGATGAAAGAGAGCTAATACACTGATTTTCAGATTTCAAGATACACATGGGGCTATGACAATCCAGTCCTTAGTTACATTACGACACATCTAAAACTAATCTCATCAAACTTTTTTTTCTTTCCTGAGAAACAGGAAAAAGCCCAGGGGGAAAAGAAATATGAGGCTCCTTTATGTGTCAAAGAAGGTAAAAATTAATTTCTGAAGGTTCTAGTCCTTCAACTAGAAAAGTATTCAAGCAGCAGAAGTTACTTGCTGTCATCCAAGTACTGTAAAAGTAGTAGTAGTAAGTATTGTGGCTTTTTTACAAATCATACATTATTTGTTGCCATTTCCTTCAAACAAGGAAATTTTTCAGAAACAGTGCAAGTCATCAAATAAAAAATTTAAATACATTCCTCAATCAAGGGTTGTTGGTGGCTTAGCAGGATGCTTTTAGAGAGAATTAGTCACTTTTGATATTTCTAAATAACAGGAAAACAAAAGCGTATTTAACACTGACTTACTGTTATAGATGACTTTCCTGCTGTGTTGCCATGTTTGAGTAAGGATTTGGAGAGCTTCCTCTGAGAAACAATCTGCACAAAAATAAAAACAAAGGGAAAAATAATTAGAATCTGTAGTAAATGCATGGTTTATTGTGATTTCAGTTTTACATTACTTTCTTTTTCTTTTTTTCCTTTTGCATTGAGGTACTTTCTCAATCCACAATCAGAGTTAACACAGTAAGAACACAACCAACAGGAAAGCCTGCACAGGATGCAATGGAAGGACAAAAAAAGCAGTAGGGATCAAGCAGAATGGGGAGAACACAATTCACTGCACTGAACAGAATAGTGAGATACACACTGATTTTCCTCAAGCATTGCAGTGATGGTGACAGAGGACAGAAGTAAGGTTTAACTGGAATTAAAAGACAATAAGAAGGGAGCTGTACACAGCAAAACTATTAGAGATACCTCCCAAACTCCAGTCATTAATTTTTATTGGAAACTGAAGTCCATTTACAATAAGAAGGAATTTATTTTATCTCAAAATATCAGCAACTCTAAATTCAGGGCAGAAGCAAGCAAGCTGCCCCATATTTCAGTTCCAAAAATTTCTCCTTGCTTACCACATACCTAGACCTCCCCTAGAACTCAGCATTATAAATGAACTTGGCCATTAACCAAATTGTAAATATAGTTCAAACAAATGGCATCAGAGGGTCCCTGACAAAAGATGTTATTTGCCATACCAGTAATAATTAGCATTCCCTTATGATTCTGAAACATTAAAACCAGACCAGTAAAAGCATTAGAAAAGGAAGAAACCTTACAATAATGCAGAACTGCAAAGCTACAGTGATGTTCTAATGTATTAGTCACCAATAAAGTTAATGCTTTATTTATTTATTTATTTATTTATTAAGTGGCAAAGTTCAAAATGTAGACAGATGTAAAGGCAACTCAAAACATCGCTTAGAAATCACAGTATTACTTGTAATCTGACAAAACTATAGTACCATTGTGCTGTACAGACACTGAGCAAAAGATTGATTGTGTCCTAAGAAAAACCCTTACCTCTTGAATGTGGCTTTTATACTAGAAGTAGTCCTTTCCACCTTTCCACATCCAACTTGGAATGTACTTGGACAACTTCACCCCGACAGCTGTTCTAAATGATCCACGAATTGATATCTTTGGCAAATATGCCAAAACATTAGTTGTGAAAGAAAGGCAGTCACCAAGTGAAAACGAGAGTTCCAAACCCTTGATGAGAGTCCTGGGCATCATACAAATTTCACCAATAAACCACAACAGTAGGTAAAGGCCAGAGCTGAAATGCTCTGAGTAATGCAAAATCGCAGCCAGGCAAAATGTGCTGTGAGACAGGAGTGAATAGGATGCACATTTTAACCTGACATCAGTGGGGAAACATGTTTGTCCTGCCCATCAATTTGCTGAATTGAACATGAAATCAAAAGCTGCACCTCAGATTATCCTCAGCTACAGTTGTAATAGAAGCAGCAAGACAGAAGAAAGTTTTAAACAGGCTTTAAATTTGAGACAGGAGAACCATCATATGACAGGAAGCACGTCTGGAATCACTGTGACAGCTTCTTGTTTCTATTGCAGCTATACCTGACAGAGGTATGCCTAACCAGTTCTTAGAGAACTTAAGGGGAAACACTCTCCTCTGGAAATTTATTGTATTGATTATCCTTATGTAAATATATTTTCCTAAATAACATATAAAAATAAAAAATAAATATATTTTCCTAAATCAGCTAATCCAATTCTCTGCAGTTTAAGTCCATTATTTCTATCTAATGCACCATGAATAGGTAAAACAATCTTTTTCCCTTTTTCAGGAAATCTTCATATCTGAAGACTATTACCAACTCTCTACAGTCTTCTTTACTACAGAACCTGAGTTTGTCCTATCTTTCCTTCTTGACCAAATTTCCTAGCCCTCCAACCATTCTCTCTACTCTCTGATGAGCCTTCGTGGACTGGCTCATAAACACTCTTGAATAATGCTCAAAACTGAGCATAATAGCCCTGGTCCTTCCCATGAGAAGCAAGAAGAGCTTCCCATTGCAAGGCTGATACACTCCAGAATTACATTTGCCTTATTTTAAGAACAACATGATACTGTTAACTAATGTCCATAATAGGACCATTTCAGATTGCCAGCTGCATTTTTGCATCTGCCTATTACTTAAATGAATAATTTAACACTCCTTTTTGGACTGCCTTCCATAACGCTATCTGTTGCCAATATCTTGCTCAATTTTCCGAACTAATTTCTGGATTTCAACTCTAGTGTTGGTCAGTGGCAACAACAGATAGGACTACAAGTAAGACGACAATATTGCTAGGAATTAGCAGTTCTTTTTCTTCCCTAGAATCTTGGAAATACTGTTTGCAGTGACCTTCTAAGTCATCCCTACATTTATTTTCTTGCCAGCTAAACAGGTTCAGGTACAAATCATTGCACTCCTGTGAACTGTGAGGTGCAATTCAGAAAATCTTGTTTGAGATTCTCAGATAGAAAGTAATACAGAAATATGACAGATTATTCTTAATATATAATTAAACTATGGGTTCTGTACCAGCCAGCCAATGAATTATGGCAGCTGAGGAGCAGGGCCCATTTATCTCCATGGCCTCTCCTCCTTCCCCAAGATGCTCAGGCAACTTTGTAAAATACATTAAGCTTTTCCACTGAAAGCTGTGGGTATTGTCCACCAGAAACCTTTTCAGACATCTTACATGTACATAGCCATGGTATGAGACAGAGCTTGGGAGGGAACCTGTCCTAGAGTAGCCTCTTTAGAGACAGCAGGACTTCTCCCCCTTTTCCAGCTTCCTTTGCTGCTTTCTGAAGGGTCACAGCTCTCATGAGGCATTGCACAGCTTGGGAGCTCCTGTGCAGGTGGCAGATAGACGGCTCAAAGTTCCAGAGAGGATAATTTATTCTGACGTTCTCATTAGTAGGCTGCATTAATAGCACTCACTCTCTAAGCCAGAAGCATTGTTCTGACACAGTGAGCACTCTGAATATGTAAATATGTGTATTTGGGTGCAAGTGTTTACCAGTTGTTAATTACGTGGCCACTAAAACCAATCCTCCATCTGGCAAAAATGTGCTAACATTGTTGCCTCAAATTGTAATTGTAATTGCAATAACTGTAAAGTAGTCTGTTTTCCATAGCAGTAAATTGATTTTTTTGTTCATGCACTGCACAAAATAGGTCTCACTGGTTTAAAGAACCACTTCTGCCATCAATTACCTATCATATTTTTGTTAATATCTCAATGCAAGTCTTCTTCTGAACGTTATTATACAAAGCATTTGCTGAGCTGATTGTCAGACAGCAAGTCCTAAACAATGATAACTTGAGGGACTAGCAAGCATTAGTCTTAGTTCAGAGTTACAGAGAACAGCTGAGCTGGCAAAATGTCTTACAAGAAGGTAATTGACTATAGGTCTTTCATTTGTCAGGAGTCTTCAGCTTGGCTTAAATCTCGCAATTTAAAACTTCGGCTTCAGAGAAAAAAAGGTTTGTATAAAACTTCACATCCTAACTGATGTGAAGAAGTGCAGAAAGTAAATGTTTCTTTCTAGAACACAAGTAGTAGAACCCAGTTCAGCCCCAGAAATTCTTATTAAATTTCCAGAACATGTATTTTCACAAATATTTTATTTTATTTTATTTTATTTTATTTTATTTTATTTTATTTTATTTTATTTTATTAGAAACATGACCTACCAGTCAAAAAATGGATGTAGAAGACAGTCCTTGTTCAAGCTGGAATAGAGTTAATTTTCTTCTTAGTAGCTGCTACAGAGCTGTGTTTCAGATTTAGTATGAGAATAATGTTGATAACACACTGATGGTGTGGTTGTTGCTAAGTAGTGCTTACTCCATATTAAGGACTTTTCAGTTTCCCATGCTCTGCCAGAGAGGAGGTACAAAAAAAGGCAGGAGGGGAGATAGCCAGGATGGCTGACCTGAACTAGCCCAAAAGATTTCTCATACCATACATAGACTGCCACGTTCAGTATGTAAACTGGGCAGAGTTGGCTGAGAGCTGCTGATTGCTGCCAAGGGATGGGCTGGGCATCACTCAGCAGGTGGTAAGTGATTGTACTATGCATCACTTCTTTCTCTTGGGTTTCATTTTTTTCTTTCTCTCTCCTGTTCATTACAGCTGGTTTTATAATTGTAATAATAAAATTTTATTTTGTTTTAATTATTAAACTGGTTTTATCTCAAGCCATGAAGGTCACCTTTTCTTTCTGATTCTCCTCCCCACTGTGGCAGGCGCAGGGCAAAAGGGGGTGTAAGCAAACAGCTGTATGGTGCTTTAGTTGCCAGCTGGGGTTAAACAACAAAAACCCTTTTTGGTGCTCAGTGTGGGGGGCTTGTACAAGGACCAGACCCCAGAAATATAGAAGGTATATATAAAAGATATAAGAGAAGTGAAGTAATTTTCAGCTACATATAAACTACTACCCAGTTCTGGCCTAAGAGCACCACATGTCCAGTAAAAATGTCATACTAATATATTTGCACAAGGTGGAAATAAGAATGTAAAAGCCACTGCTCTGTTTCTGACAGGGAGGATATGCACATGAGGTTACTCTTGTTTATCAGATATGCAATCATCTCAACAGAACATCATCTCAGCTAGATTTCTGGTCTGCAGTGATAAGGGATGTCAGTCCTGTGGTAAGATGGGAGTGAAAAATTCCTTTGAAGATGATCTTAATTTTCCTTATTACATACAACCCCTTATAGGTTAAGGACAGGTGCTCAATATTGTGGAGAAATCTGGACTTACATCTCTATTTGATCCTATTTCTAATTTAAAATAGCTAAAAGAGGCTTTGCAATTCTTTTTTCCCCGTTATTTTAAAAGTATGAACAGATGCAAGTCTCTAGATAAAAGCACCAAGGTGCTGACACCAGCTGTGTACTGAGCATTGCTCAGCAGTCACTCAGAGACAAGGACTCTGATGAAGGTTTCCTCTCTCCTGTGCCTGAGTCGTGACTAATCAGCACTGTGTAAGATGAGCTGTGAAATATAACAACTTGTTTTACCTGGCTTGATTAAGAAACTTTAAAAATGTCTTTCTCTAGGTGGTCCTTTCTTAACCAAATATAGGGATAACTTTCAATAATATCACGCAGAATTCCCAATGCTCATAAATCAAGTCAACAACAAGTTTTCAATGGCTTTTTACTCAAGTTATTTCAACAGCATTAATTCAGCTTTGCAAGGTGTCACCCTGAGCCAGAGGTCAAGTGTCTCAAATTCTCTATTTGGACTGTCCTCTTCTGACACTGGACTTTCTTACAGGACCCCCAAATTTAATTATTTACACATACAGATTAGGAACAAGTTTCCCTCGATCACAACAGTACACAACTTGAAGAAGTCTTTGTATCTCTTCCTTGCTAGTTGGGATAGCCAGAGAAATTACTTTTATTTCCTAGTACCTTTGTGTTAATTCTTCTTTCAGGTGTGTTATTCCTGCTAGATGGTCTTTCATAGTTGCTCAACTTTCTTCTAGCCAACGTAACTCTTTTCAGGACTGCAAAGAGCACCTAGTCACAGTTTAGTAGCATTTTTCCCTTTATCCAAATGCCTTTTTCACAGACTAAACCTTCATGATCAAATATATTTCAGTGCAGAGCCCTTGTTGGTAAACAGACTCCAAGCCTGGAGAAGCAATTTCCTACCAAACAGCAGTGGTACATATAGAAACAGAGTGTTTTTCTAGCAGCAAACTGCTAGAACTGTGTTGATATATCAAGGAAAGAAAAGTAGCAATCATACTCTTTAAAAAAAAAAGTGTCTCAAATCTTGCACCAACCTTTGTGTCACAGTTTAAAAACTCATGGGTTGAGACAGTAACAGTTTAATAGGTAAAGCAACTGCTAGCTTGTCAAGTTTGAGTAGGGATTTTAACATATACAATCAAAATGATTTGACTGTATTCACAAAATCCTTTTAATCCTTGATGCACAGCAAGAGTGGGATTCTGCAGTACGTAAAACTTGAGACATGACCATATCAAAAGTATTTGCCAGCTATGCCACATGCTCTCTAAAGCTCTTCCCTTCTAGCATAAAATCACAGCCTTTAAAGCACCTTTTTCACTGCTACAAAGTCTCCCAAACGAAGGACAGCAATACTTTCATGATATTGTTCTAAGTGGAATGATGCAACCAGACAAATGATATGAGATTTAGCATTTGTAAAATATATTCTGAAGCTTGTAAATTAAAACATTAGTGCACTCTTACTATAATCAATTCAAGTCAGATACTGTAAGCCTCTAAACACCCACAAACAGAATGTCAGATCTGAATGACATTTCACCTGTATAGGTGAAAAATGAAAGACCAGTTTTAAGCACAGGCAGAAGTAGCTCTGCCTCACATGTAAAAACTCTCTCCTTCTTCACACATTCCTCTTCAGCCTGGTTTGTGACAAAGCAAGATTTATACAACTCTGGTTGTATATATGCTTGTGTTTATCTTACTGTTTATGATCTAGTGGTTTTTGAACCCACCAAATAGTTTTGATGAATGTTGGTGCATAGTTGCAGATGCACCAAGCATGCTACATTTCAACATGAAGAGAGACCAGATATGTAAATGTCAGGGGCTGTACTTCACTCCCACAGAAAAGAAAGGTTTGGGGAATGGGTCACAAATACCAAGAAATCCCTTCAAGTGATCAAGTTCAGATGTACAGGTCCACAGTGAAGAAAGTTTAATTCTGTCTAACTGGTCACAGAATTCTTGTTCCTTCGTAGAGCCAGTTTTAGTGCTACGATCACGCCCTCTGTACATATGATTCTTTCTGTAGCATACTCATCACTCTTCAAGATTTCTTTTGTTTGCTATAGTATTGTTCAGCTCAGAGTCTATTTACAGCTGAATTATACCTCTCTCTGTCTTTGTTAAAGACCTGTATCTGAAAATAGTCAATCAAAACAGAACACTGAGAAAAAAAGATACGCCTATCACAAGAGGCATAATCTTATTACAGGAAATATCTTATCAATAGCTTAAAAGGTCTTTGAATTTAATTAGTGTGTAGAGTAGCAGTCCTTTTAGAATTAGTCATAATAATATCTCCTTATAATAGCAAACTAAATTTAAATTATTTTTCTAAAGACTGCTACAGTAATTCCTACAAAAAGATAAAGCATGTGAAAACAAAGCAGTACAAACCGTACAAGAAATTCTATTAACTATGGCAAGATTCATCTAGAAAATCTTACAGCTTCAGAGATGATTCTGCAATGGCAAATCAAGAGTTTGCCTGGGATAACTGAGGTGCTGAAAGGGTTAGGCAAAGTTAGGAAGAGTGTTGTGTTCATTATTTGCTCCTGCTCTGAGTCAGCAGTAGAAAATGACATTCACATCTAATAAAGTACATTATTCATCCCACTAATGAATTGAGCAATTTCATTTGGAGGAGATCAAAGGCCAAGTATTTAAAGATACCTAGATACCTAAGAAGGCACACAAACATCTAATGAGATTTAGGAATTGAAATAACTTGAAAAAAAAAGCTGGTCCTATGTCTTTTGCACCACAGAAGCAGTCGACGGTCTATTAAACAAATATTCTCATGCAAACTGTTTCAGTTTAATTAATTCAGGTGAAATCATGACTCTTTTAGCCTTTCTCTAATTCAAGAGCAAGGGGATTTGCAATGGCTTAAATTGAACTAATGATCAGTCAGCTTTTTCAAGTGCATAATCTGCTAATGGCATATATTATGAAAAACACACGAGAAACAATTATCCTCATTACTCAGAAGGAAGATTTTCAATCCAATTTGGACACAAATGTGTGTATGGGTAATATTAAATCTCAGAATAATACTTGAAAATGTTTTTGACAGGAAAAGATTTACATCTCTGCAGTTTTCTTCTGCTACTGGTTGAGCAAATAAGGGAGTAACAATATTTTAACAGTTCTATAAATCAAAAGAAACTAAACAAGGGATGGAATCCCAAATTTGAAAATAGCAAAGACCAGCTACAGTAAGTAATGGAAGAAAAGCCACAAAGGCTATTCCCACAAAATACGTCACAGAGAATAACCCAACCCACAGAGCTGGGGTGGTTCACAGCATTTAAGATATAAAAACTTTACTGGTTCCCATAATTTAATGATGTTGCATGCACAGCTGAGTGGTAATTATGAATGTCTTGGCAATGTGAGTTTGTTTAGTTCTCATCAGAAAATGGTTATTCGTTGAAATAGTTTTTGTGAGCTCTTAAAGAACAGACTAAAATTTCTGGGTGAAACTTCAGAGGAAAAAAGTCTTTCTAAGACACCCATCTGATATTTACTGTGTGGTTAAGAAATTAACTTTTGTAATTAGAAAGTTTGAGCCCTTACTGTACTATAAGATGCAATTTCAATGTTCTATAAAATTTATGGACTATAAATCTGAACTAATCCAATAAGAGAGCTTTAGAAGATATATGAAGGCACTAACATTTAAACCAGAAGGGGACAGAATGGGTTTGGGGTTTTGCTGTCTGTATTTGGTTTATTTTCCTACAGCAGCCCTCACAGGTCTGTGCTGTGCATTGGTACCTGGAAAGATGTTGATAACATACCAGGGCTTGGTGACTGCTGAGCAGAATGGGAGAGACAGCATCAGTTCTGTCTCTCAACACTTTCCTGCCTCATAAAGGGGCTGAGGATGTGCAAGACCCTGGGAGGCCAGGTCACCCAAATTAACCAAAGGGATTTTCCATACCATGCACCACAGCCAAGGTCAAACCACTACACTATGTGTACCACTACCACTACACCACTACACTACACACATGCCAGCTAAATACCATGAAAATCAGATTGTTAAATTTCTGACAGTGCTTTTCCATCTAGTATTTTTCCCCATTGCTTTTTTCATGTACATAAAACCCTAACCCATTAAACAAAAATCAATCTATCTTCTGACATTCAAACAAATTACAGATTTTGTGAGCAACCAAAAAAAAGTACAAAACCCTCAGTGACTAGGAGAGGATTTGGTTGGAAGTGATTAGTCTGGGTGAGTGGAGTGCCTGAACAGTGTTTCTAGGCACAGGGAAGAGGAAAGTGAAAAACAAAGAGGAAAGCGGAAAGAATCTACTCTCCAAAGTTACAGATATCTCTAAAACCATGATGAGGCATGAACTGATTCCTTGCACCTAAAGGAAGCCATCACTACTGTGAGGGTGCCAAACACTGGGACGAAGCCCAGAGAGGCTGTGATCCCTCCATCCTTGGAGACATTCAAGATTGGACTGGACAAACCCCTGAGCAATTTGCTCTTATCTGTTTTCAGCAGCAGATTGAACTGGAGACCCCAGGGATCCCTCCTCACCTAAATAACTTTATGATATGAACATTCCCAAATGTCAATGCCACTTCCTTGTGTGGTACTTCAAGTAAACCCCACTAAGGATTTGTTCCAGAGACAGCACCCAGAGCAATGCATCCAGTTTTGGGTCTCCAGAGGAGGGCCATGAAAAGGGGATCAGAGGGGTGGAACACCTCTCCTTATGGAGACAGGCTGATAGCGTTGGGGTTGTTCAGCCTGGAGAAGAGAAGGTTCTGGGGAGAGCTTACAGCACCTTCCCATACCTCAAGGGGGCTGCAAGAGAGCTGTAGAGGGACTCTTTACAAGGGCGTGGAATGACAGGACAAGGGCTGATGTCTTTAAATTGAGAGAGGACAGATTTAGATTAGACAGAGAGATTTAGACTAGATATTAGGAAGTAATTTCACTATGAGGGTAGTGAGGCAATAAACTGGTTAGCCAGAGGAGTTATGGATGCCCCATTGCTGGAAGTGTTCAATACCAGGCTGGATGAGGCTTGGAGCAACTTGATCTAGAGGATGGTGTCCCTGCCTGTGGCATGGGAGCTGGAATTAGATGGTCTTTATGGACCCTTCCAACCAAACCCTGCTGGGATTCTATGGATCCAGTTTCACAAATATGGCCCCAATTAAGAATAATCTTTGTGAGGTTACAAGCAAAACATGGTACAGTTTCCTTGATAGCTACAGTTACCTTAAATAGCTGCCATAAAATAGCTGACTGTAAAACTTAATTGCTAAACCCTGATATTATTAGATATTAGCTTTATGAATTTAGTTAGACATTAAATGCAAAATTAAAAATAATAACATATTTTTTTAAATTACAGTTTTTAGTTATGCACCTTAACCTACCATTTAACAATGTCACAATGTTTATTTAACAATACAACACAGACTTAACAACAGCTTAATTGCTTGGAGTATGGTGCATTCTCTTGATGTGAAGCTCCTTGAGAAACTCCATTTTATAAACTGAGTAATTGCAGACCATATTTTAAGATTATGCTGCTAACTGGGATAAATTTGTTTGCACTTTCAACTTTCCTACCTTCTCTAATATTTTAGGATTTGTCTCATCTGGTTATCATTTCAACTATAGAGAACATGTTTGTTAATATTCTGCTAATCTGCACATTACCAGGACACTCAAGAAGCTGGGAAACTGGAAGGTAGAAAGAGCATTTCTCAGTGGAAGGAATAGATTTTAGTTCTGAAAAACACACCAAAAAAGTCCCTCCTAAACACCTCATACTAAGCCTGCTCCTGTCAAACCCTTCAAGAGATAATCTGGTTTTTTGGAAGGGAAGTTTTTTAGTATGATGGACAAAACAAATTACTTTGAGGAAATGCCTCTGTTTAGCACATTGACCTTTATGTAATTACACTCATCAGGTATCCACCCACAACCATTTGTTCTACCATGTTTAAATGCTGTGGCATAAGAAATTCCTGTTCATGAATCTGCTCTTCACATCCAGGTGTGCTAACCACAGCATGTTAACAGTAGAGGCACAGAATCAACTTGTCCTGGCAAGAGCAGTATAAATTAACCTTGCTGAAAATCCAGTGGGATGTCTCTAGACAGTATATGGCTCAGGATCTTACAGCCTATAAGTCACTGCCCTCATCACTCTCATTGAACACAAATTTATTAGAGCATTTGGAAGATTAGTGAGACATTCCAAAGGAAAGCATTTTTTCATCATTTGCATCCAGGACCCCAAATTTCTAATAAACTTGTACTTTTTGGGTAGGCTACATGTAAGACTGAGATCAGAATAAAGGTAAAATGTACTCCTCTCTGTGAGCTTACTGTATAATTGTCCTATTGATTTTCCCAGCATTTCTTATTTGTATTAATTTTGGTTTCAATAGAAGTATTACATGATCTGGGTAAAGATCATAGATCTAAGTGATGATCTAGAAACAGGTACAAGTAGCAGTGAATCTCTTAGAGATCAACTATTACCTAAAAGAGAGCAACAGAAGTTGGCACTTTTATGGGGGGTGGGAAGGGCATCAGTCTTTCAGACTATGCATAAATTCTACAGCCTTCCTGCATGTCTCAGCAAGACCTACTTGAACTAGGAAAGTGAGTTGAGAGGCAGACACACACGCACACAAAATTCTATTTTATTTAGGCATTAAAGTGATGTAGACAACAAATTCATGTCAAAATTGTCTCAAGAAAAGCTGTGGGTCTATTATCATCATTAAAAGAATGCTGTAGTTACACCATACAGCTAAGCAAGAGTGTAAGCTCCATATGGACAGCCTGTGCCATAGGATTTTCAACTTTGGAGTCTTCACAAAGGCTTGACTTGGATGACAGTTCCAGTGCTACTATTCTGGAGTTTCCAAAATCAGTTTTAAATTCTATAAAGGTAAAAAACTAGAAGAGGGGGGGAGGGAACACTACCAAAAAAAGACTAAATATGAGATCAGAGTCCTCCAGGCTACATTACTGTGAACAGAATTCACACTGTTATTTTTTTCTTGGTTATCATTAAAATTACACTGCAAACCACCCAGCTGTGTGCTATTTATAGAGATCAAATCATTATAAAGACATTTATGTTACAGGCAGCAGCAGTGACATTTCTCCCCCCCCCCCGCTTTTGCAAGCCAATTAAGCAAGAAGAACATTATAGTAACATTTTGCTTTGTTTCCTACTCTTCTTGGTGTTATAGGATAGCTTATTTTCATTGATTAAAAACACAAGAATTCTGTCAAAAGGAAGAGAATTTATACTGCACTGTAAATATCCTAAATACCAACATCTTTATTTTGAGCTTCCAATTTAGTAAATGCATATATTTCATATTATTTCTCTTGCTGAGAGGACTTCTCATCCAGCATGTTTGGCATAATAACTGTGGGAAGAAAATCAAAGAGATTCCTGTGTGATGGGGCTGAGGGAGGAGCAACAAAAGGTGAGAAACAGGGAGCCAAAGCTTTGCAGCATCTTCCATGACACCCTATCCTGTTCAAACTTACATGGAAGCACTGCAAAGAATAATCTAAACAAAAGCACTTCCTGCTCTTGGCACACAAGTTACCACAGCATGGAGAACAAATTTACGCTCAGCTTAGTGAAATTTGGCATTGCCATTATGGACAGAGCAGAAATCTGTGCTATGAAACCCTGCATGACAAAAACTGCCAGTCTGAAATAAACTGGGATGCCCGGGGCACTGTAGTGTGCCACCAGTCAGCAGTATGGGAATTCACCACAGAGTTGGCTATGATGACATCTAGATATTGATCTTGTGGATAGGACTCATCACCCTTAAATTTAGTAATCCAAAAAGTTAAGTATCTCCCCTAAGCCAGATGTCTAGACTCTCTTGACAACTGATGAGGAAAGACAGGTATCTCCTGAAGACAATTTATCCTAATCTATGATAGCTGTCTCAGGCAGAATGAATCAATGGTTGGAACTGTCTGTTTCTCTCCACTGAACAAAAGATGGAAATCAGAAGAGTAACTCAGTATAGACACCTAACTTTTGGATGACTGAGAATCAGGGAGAAGAATCCAGCTCTATCTCTCTATTTGCCTCATCATCAGGCACTACCCTATGTCAATAAAGTATATTTGTAAGTGTTTCTTGGACTTGGAGCTTGCTTTAAATCCCATGCAATATTAGGAACAATAACTTTCTTCAAAATCTGTCTATTTTCCAGTGCTGGTCTAATGAGCATGGGCTTTCAGTGTCCAAGGCCAGTCACTGATCTTCCATTTCCTATAAGCACTGGCTGACTTGAAGCTGTACTACAGCAGTAAAACAAACCAGCAGAAGCTCTAAATTATCCCATTCAAAGCACCGACTAAGAATTTTGTCCCGAATGATAAATCTCACCCATCAGTCACTCAACAAAGAACACATTTCACATAGATACAAAAAACGAGCAACAAGGGGGGAAATGGCAGTGACACGTACTTGTCCGAGAGTGCACTCCATGCCACCGAGGAAATCTGCTTCCTTCAGCCCGTTGTGATTGCTGCTAATGTCATGGACTTCAAACCGCAATCGCTGCACCTCTTCAAAATAGAAGTCCACGGTGAACAGCTTGGAGAAGACAGGATTTATGCAGGTTCGAATCACTTCCGTCCTGTCAACCTGTCAAATGGAAAAGAGGTCACATGAGCAGCTCCTCTTTCTACCAGAGATGGACAACCATGAGCTCCTCAAATACGCTTTGCTCATTTATCAGGACTGACAGCTGGGACTGTGGCCATGGACAGTCCTGTTTGTTCTGTCAGCAGCAGCTGCCCTTTCTGTGCTGGGCTGACCACAAGCACAAGATAATACCACCTTCCCTTGCCTCTCCCTTCCAGCTGGTCTTTAGCAGAATAACTGGGAAATATACTACAGAATAACTACAGAATTAACACCTCCAGCAGTACCCATCCATCACTTCAAAAAAAGCAGCAGAGTGATACAGTTTCATCAAAATAAATGGAAAAGAGAGTAACACCACTAGTAATTACTCATTTCAGACAACTTGCATGATTAAGGAGTGGAGAACTGGATCCACAGCAACAGCTTTTCTTAAAAATATATAAATTTTTCCATCCTGCTAAGTTGCATCACAAGAATCTGATGGGTTATACACTGTTTATTCCTACATCTGGGACTTAAAACTTCTAAAAAAACGTCATTAGACCTATATTGCTATTTCTTAAAAAAAGTGCTCATAGATTACTTTCTAATTCTCTTAAGGTGTAGTACTTGGGTTTCCTATTTTTGAAATAGGCTTTGCTATTTTTCATTATGATGCATCATTGGTGACAACGTAAGCAATGAAGCAATTTCCTTTTTTCCACTCTCTTTGCCCCGGCACAGAAAAAAACTTAATAATTCTGTAAGATTAAAGGAACTGATCCTGAAATGAAGTAGGACTTGGGCACATCAGTCACTAGATAGGAGGTGGCTGGTGTGCCATGGAACAGACAAATTAAATTGCTCAGAGGAAGAGTGATGAGATCCTTTGTCTGATTCCTGATCAGGAACATCTGTTGTGCAAAAAATGACAGCCACTTGCTTCACTTTTCAGAGTTTATAATGCATTAGCCTTTCTAGTAGTTATCGGCAAGGACGCAAAGAGTCAAGCAAATCAACAGCAGGGTAAAAAATGAACAGTTCCTCGTAGAACAGGTTTATTTTAGTGCACATCAAAGGTGTCAGATTGACAGCTCTGACAGCCGAAATCCTTTAGCTAATCATCAAACAGATGCTACCACTCGTGAAATAGACGCAAACCAGTGTTACCATTGCTGCCTTCTCACACAGCTGTGCCAATGTGCTCTGACTATGCCAGGATGAGACCATCACAAAGAGGAAAGCAATCTTACATATTCATTCCTAATAAATTTGCATAGACTGGCTGAAAATGATGGGTTTGATATCAGCCATGCAAAGAATAATAAGAATAATATAAAGTAATAAAGGATACCATCTACCTTCATTCAGATGCTGGTCTAGCTCAAAATTTTTTGGTTATCACCACTAGCAATCAGTATGACTCCAAATCACTGTTACTGCTGCAATGAGAAATATTTCTTATGTCAGATGACTAATCAGTTCACCAAGACATTCCTGAGACCTCTTCTAAGTGAAAAGTGACCTGATTCACTTCAGAACAGTGGCCATCTCATGAGCTAGTGCTTCAGCAGACCCAAAAATCAAAAAATTTAAATGCTTTTAAATATTTTTTCATAGCCACAGCAATCTCCTAAACTCATTCCTTGTGTATAAACTGTTATTTCAATGGCATCATTTTAATTGCTTCATCGGTACAGCAGATCTTAGGCAGTAACTGAAGTTTCTGTTATTGTTTCACCTCATCTCTTCCTTTCTGCTGGAAAGGGTTTCCCACTGTGAAATACATCAAGATTTACACTTGCACTCAACACAGATTAAATATGTGGCTGCTCAAGGGAGTAAAGTGTCTGAAAATGGAGGCACAGGTCTGCACACAGGGACATTAAGAATTTCAGATAAGACATTGTTTGCTTTTCCCAGCCTGTGATTGACTGACATCCCGCTGACAGACACCGTACTGAAATACAGCCATTTCACTGTATTTCCCCAGTCTTCCCACATTATTGAGATGATACATCAAGCCAGCATGGGATTACATGAGAAAAGAAGCAATGTCAACAGCTCCACAAGCAATATAAAAATTCTGTGTGCCTCTCTCAGCCATCAGCTGTAGCACTTACCCCTATTATTGCGCTTTGCCTCCAGTCTGCTTTGTCAGCATACTTCACAGTTACCCTACTCCCTGGCTAGATAGTGGGGAAGTGTCCTCAGCATGGGAAGCACGGCTCCATTCCCTGGCTTTGATTACTGTGCAGCAGGGCTGAGCACTGATCACCAGCTGGAGTGACTCGTGATGAAAAAGCCATGGCAAACAAAACAGCTCAAAAAATTCCCCAACTCTCATGGAACACACTGGTTAGGAAATGCTATATAAACACAAGGTATAATGTCCACTTGACTCCTGCCACTTTTTAAAGGCTGCTCTTTCTTGAGTATTCTTTCTCTTATATTCCAGCTCTCTTTAGAAATGCTGGATGAACATGAAACCTTAACGAAAACTGCTGAGAATACTATTGTTAAGTTTCATGCTAACCATCAAAAAGTTCATGATCTACAGGGCTGCAGACACTTACAAAAACAAAACAAAACAACAACAACAAAACCTGACCTGGTTTTTACCACAAGTTATCCTGATACCTGCAGGACCTGTTTAATGTCAATCAAAAATACGGTGTCATCCTCCAAGCTGATCCAAAATACAGGTTCAAGATGTCAGCCTCAAGCCACATGCCCTTAATCCTGCTGTCACCCAAAATCACTTACAGCACTTTCATTTATATGGATGATGAAAGCTCAAGCACTTAAAGAAAACAGTTTAGCTTTGCCCAGCCTCATTAACTGAGCACTCAGGAAGTTACAATTTCTCAGCATGAATGTTTTCCAAAACATAATGAAGAACACTAAATCTCTATTACTTTTGGGGAAGACAACTTTAAAGTCCAACAACAGTATGTTCTAAGTGAGTGGAACTTACACTTTTGGTCTTGTTACAGAAAACCCTAATCCTGACAACAGGCAGATTTTTCAACAAGACAGGGACAGGGGTCATGTCCACAACTTTATGATCTGCTGATGCCTGACATATGAGCCATCTGTTATTTTGGGACTTAGCTAGAACAAGGAATTTCTCCAACTCACTGAAGCAGAACAAAATTTCAAAAGAAACAATTGACAGCTACATGCACCTTTGGGCTGTGTCAAGAGGTAAAACTGACCTCAAAAAGAGCAGCGTTCACCTGACACCACGATCCCAACATCTGCTTCATGGTGCAGCTTGATCTGCACTTTCCCTTCAAGGACAATTTAAACAGGGAAAAGGACTTGCATCTTCACCTCCTGGGACGGACTCACACTGCTTTCCCTCTTCATCTCTTCAGGTCCTTGTCACTTCACAGAAGGTGGCACCCTGCTGAGTAGCCAGGATTACTTGGCAGGCCCATCTGGATGCAGCCACCCTGTGAGCTTCCCCTTGGGGAACTATGAATGACATACAAACACCAAAGTTGGCATCCACAGTGCAAAGTGCCATCTCAACAGCAGGAATTAAAATATAGGAAAGAAAAGGGGCCTTCTGAATCCTTGTGTCAAACTCGCAGGGAGCTAGAAGCTGAGTTTGAAAGCTGTTTGCTCTGTGTACTGTTGACACGGATGGACAGTTGTCAGAAATGTTTACCTGTTTCCCTGTTTGTCCAGCACCACTGCTGAAGAACTGCAAAAAAAAAAAACTGTCTTTGCAGTCCGAGAGCATCAAATGAAGGAAGGCACAAAGGGCAGATGAACAATTACTAAAATTCAGCCTTCTTATGCTGTTTATATCTTTCGTCTGTGAGCTGCTGAAAAGCAGTGAGTTTTGCAGAACTGTGATAAATATGGTATCTTCAGTGAGGAAAGAGTTCTTTATGCTAGAAAAAGAAATCACTAACAAAGAAATAATTCAATGGTTGAAGAATTGACTAAGGAACTCCACTCCATCTTCTACCACTAGTTGAAGCCAAGGAAAAAGATCCAGTCTGAGGGGGATTTTTTTGTATTCTATCAAAATCAGATGATGTTTAAGCTATTGCATATACAGGGATGAACAAGGATTATGAGGAAGCTTAGTGTCACCAGGTATCCAGGGCTTTCAAGTGATCATAAAAAAAACCTTTCTCATTATGTCCTTGGGAATCAGGAAAATGAGGAATTGTCTACAGGACCTAAAGCTCTGCACCTTGAGGTGCACCCATGCTTGAGTGTTTAGCACAGATCAGTGATGTGGAGAACTCCATATCCCACACAGGCAATTTTTGGTTCTCTTTATCTGCTCTCCACTGTATTTCTAGCAAACGTGCAACTAGCACAAACGAAATACATCTTCAATGGTTGTTTCTTGGCATCTTTGAGGTGAAGAAGCCAAGGGCCACTGTGTTCTCATCAAAAGGACAATTTGGGGGAGAAATTTTAATCAGGCTCATGAAATAGTATAGTTGCTCCATGAAGTAAGGAAGACCTTTGGTCTACAAACAATGATCTGAAAATTCATACAGGTGCTGCAGTTCCTTCAGTGTTTGTTGTAAAAACCTAGTTGAAGAGCCATAAATATGCAAGTTCCATTAGAGAATGCGTGTGCAACCAGAATGTGTTTTTTGTGGTTGTTACATTTTTAGCAGTTTCTTAGTCCAACAAATTGACCCATTGTTCCTTATACATTTTAGAGGCCAACAAGGAAAAACCAACAGGCACTATTTTCTGTAGAAGTCATTATAAAATGCTGATTAAATCTAGTAGAATCACATTTGTCAGCTGAGATGATAAAAAGTACAGAGGTGAAGGGGTAGCATTATTTTTAGGTCATCTGAATCTTAACAAGACTGAAAATTTCCATGATACAGTACCTTACATGAAAATTTGATACCAAGCAGAAAGCAATTTACACTTTGCTTGCCGGTTTTCAAGGAAGTTATTACTGTATTTTTTATTATTCACAGCACTTTCAGAGCATCACATTTCTATCACACAAATGATAAGTTATTGCAAAGGTCACCATAATTTATAGACCTTGTTTTCAGTTTAATTGATGATTGAAAACAGTGGAAAGAAATTAGCAAATTTTTAATTCTTTTCAGGCTGTAGAACTCAGGGCTGAGTAAAATCTTCTCAATGTCAGCAGAAACCTTTTGCCACAGGCTGGCTCAAAGAGAAGCATTTAATGTGAATGGTCTTAGAATTATTTGCAATGAATTTCTTTTATTTGTGTATAAAGTATATAAGTATTAGATAGATTGTAAACCTCTAAGTCACAGCTGTGAAGACCTGCTTTCCAGCATTGGAAAACTAATATATAGAAACAGCCCAGACAACTGAAATTACAGGAAAACCAGATTATAATTTCTTAGTGGAAAAGTTCTTCATTAGGAAAGCCCACTTGTCTACTAAGAGGCACTGAACAGCCTCTGCTTGATTACTTCTACTTTCTCAGTTACTTCTCGTTGCTCTGAAGCAGGAAGTGGATAACTTATTACAAACTGTGTAAAAATTCTGTGAGAAGTTCACAGATGCAGTCACCTTACACACTCATAGCTTTTAAGAGAAGAGAGAAATTAGATAGTTGATAGGTACCTGCATGTGGTTTGTCTCATTGACTCAGAAACAACGTACACAATAGCTCCAACAGTCACTGCACAGTCACTCAGAATCAGACTTGAGGGCCTGTACTGAACCCTGTCAGACTTGAATCCTGTGCAGGTTTCAGAGTCTCATCCAAGCAACTCCAAGCTCTAAATTGTGGCAACATTGTTAAGGAGAAGAATGGGGGAGTTTCAGGAGATTGGAAAGGGTGCTGCTCAGTCTCTCCAGTATGATGGAAGCAGGACCTAAATTGGTTGAGAGCCCTTGTGCCAAGAGAATCACTGGTTTTCTGGAATAAAAGAGATCTCTGAGGAAGCTATAACAGTCCCCTTTAGTTTTCAGACCATGTGCAGTTGTCATCACTGATTACCTTGGTAAGTCTAAGCTTTCTAGGCTGCATAAAAATACTGGAAAGTGCATGGGTATCCCTCCCACTCACTGTCCTTTTGGAAATCTCAAATACAAGAGAAAAAAAGCAAGAGCTCTGTTAGTGCATCAATGCACAGTCACATTGTTCCTGACTGCACCAGCTACCTGATTTAGTTTACTCTCCTCTAGAAAGAAACATCTTCATTTCATTCAAATAGTTCTGGGACTTAGAGAACACCAAGTCTTCTCAGCTTAATGTCATGAAATCCAAATATTTTGGACCTGAGTGATAACTTTTAGTCACTGTGTGGATTGCTATGAAAGCAAACAGATTACAATTGTTTTCTTGTTGGACTTCCATGTAATTGCCTTGGATTTTTAACTGTTTTCCTGGTAACTACAGCGACTCCAGCTGTATCATAGGGAGTGAGTCACAGCTGTTGTGTCCCTTAAGTAAAGAGATGATCAGGCATATTATAGGGAAAGAGTGTGCAAACATGAATTTGGGTTAAACAAGAAGTCAGGTTAAACAGAGGCTTGACAAAAATTTTGCCTAGAAAGGTTTGAAAACAAGCCAGCTGCTCCTCCTGGACACCAGACTCTGTCTGCTCTGATGTGGACCAGAAACACTAACTTTCATCCCTCACACCACCAGGGGCCACCTGAGCCACCAGGTTATTTCACATGGCTCCCTCTGCATTCTGTTCTCTGTACATTATAAAATACTACTTCTCCCAGAGAAATACATCACAACCATGTCCCACCACTAACTTTCCTGGCTAAGAACACCTTAAAATGCCACATGCAGCCTTCCGTTTTCTTGACACAGGAATGCAGTGCCACAGCATTGGAGGCATGGGAATGCTGGCCAAGCCCCAACAGCATCAGTGTCACCACAGGGTGTGTGAGGGCAGGAAGGGACACCAGGACAGCAGCACAGCAGCGTGTCAGGTCAGGCTGTGCTGGGCTACCAGTGAGCCCCAGCTGCACACACACACACACACACATCACTGACTGACCCCTGACCCAGCCCGGCTCTCTCTGTCTCGGCTCGGCTGCTGGCACTGCTCTGACTCCTGTCCGTCTGCCAGGTCCGTCGGGGGAAGCACCGATGGGAAGAAGGGGTGCTGAACTCATGGCCTGGCCAGTCCAGGCTCAGGGATGCTGAGGAAAACATGTGAGCCAACTTTAATTTCCCTCCTGTGAATTTAGATTTGAGATGAAGCGTGGAATAACAAAGAACTCCAGGCCTGACATTTCAACTGAAGAAAAACATAAATGCTGCCACTTCTCTGAGCCCAGCTGCCATGGGGCAAAACTGTAAAGCATGAAGCTTTTTCCCATCTATTGACCTTGGGCTATAAGGAACAATGCACCAGCTGCTGCACTGTGAATACTCAAGCCAGTTTTGAAAAGTCAGTTGCAGAACATCTCAGTAAACCTGAAAAGCACAGTGTCTCTTTAGAGCACATCATTAATGTAGCATAAATTACGGTCTTTCCAATGAACAATGATTAACCGGACTGAAAAGTGAGAGGACCATGACAAGGTAGAGAGATAGCATTGTCTTTTCCATAAGATATTTTATATTACCTTACATTTAACATGGGAGCACTTGGAATTCTGAATTGTTTTGTGTAACATTTTAAATCCTGCTAGAGATAAGGACAAGTTTGAAGAGAGAATGTCAAATCAGGTATGCAAAATAGATTTGGGAAACTTCTTGACAAGCAGTGGAAATTCCTGCAAAGCAGTACAAGGATTTAGCCTCCAGGGTGGGCTCTCCCCGGGACACAAGGGGTCTCAGTCTTTTGGCCCTCACTATCACTGTACTGAGTAGTGCTCATGCCTCAGCGGAGAGCCCCTTTTTTCCATATCCCTGCTTAAGCCATGAAGGTTTTTTCAGAACTAGCTATGAGCTATCACTCAGAGGTGACCTAACACAACACCCTCTCAGGTACTGAAAAGTTTAGGCTTACATTTCCAAACAACTAGTTTCTTTTATAATCTTTTATAAAAAGCTTGAGCGTCCGCACTTAGAGTCTCCTAGTGAGGAAGCCCAGCAAACTCCTTGACTCCCTCTGCACAAGGCCAGCAGCTGTAGGAGCTGATCATCTGGAGTTCACACCTTCTGGAGTGACCAAGGCCATGCACCAAGTTGTGTTTCGTAGCAGGTAGCAGTAAGAGTGATGCACCCTTGCCTGCACCAGATTACCTCCTGCAGGGTCATTAAATAGAGACAAGCAATGCCAAGACCCTTTATCTTATTCTGGTAAGATTTCTGAGCCTTAACAATCACATAAAATTGACAACTATAGCATTTTGGGGATGAAAGAGTGCATCTTCTGAGGCACTCGACACATCCTGACCCAGCCATAAGCAACACAGAAGGACCTATTAGAAATCACACAGTGGCAGGAGATAACCATGAGCTGTGCTCCCTGCATATTTAACAAGCGCTCAGCAAACAGCACAAGAGCATAATGACCTGCATCAACTCATGGAATAAGGTGCTATAACTCACTCAGATGTGATTACACGGGCATAAGAAAGAAGAGAATTAATTTTTTCACTGAAAACTCTTGAATGTTACTTCCAAGCTAAGCCCTGAAGCCTCAATGCCAGATTTTTCTTTACTTGATATCCCAGATACAGCCCAGACATTCAAAGACTATGGTGAGTTATAGTCATTCACTGTTGCACAACCTTCATTTGATGTTGAGAGCTTCAACCAAATCTTAATTTACATGCCCCTGAGGACACAGACTTTCTGTAGAGGACAGAACTGGTCCTTCAAAGTTGTAACAAAAATAATCACATATTTTACCATTTAGCTCCACTTTCAACTTGCCACAAATTGCTAGAAAGCGGTTTAGTGCCTGGCAGCTGTCTGGAAGTCAGAGAACTATACAGCCATTTGGAAGCTCTTCAGTCATATATTCTCCACACAGTTTTCCTCACAGATTAGAAAGCCAGCCTTGGGAATACAGGTTTTCACTGAAGCAGTTTCAGTTTCATTGTTATTTGGTTGCTGGTTTTTCATCTGCTTCTATGGAGAAACACAGTTTTGTTGATCATTTCTGTCCAAGAAGGGAGAGTTTTTTATGTGTCAAACACTTGGCTGCTTTTCCCTATACAGATGACATTTTAATGTCTTCTGATAAGCTTAATTTTAAGTTCTTTACTGTAAAATGAAATTGTTTTGAATATTCTTTTTATTCATAATGCAACAGATGACCTTGTCTGCATGACAGTAACAAAAAATGCAAAAAATGGAGTATGATTTAAAATTTGCCAAGCACCTGATGGCTGAGTTTTTCAATACCACTGCTTGGGATTCCTCAGTTCATGAACAGAATACTGTACTCAGATAATTAGATTCTGCTAAATCATGTGGCTACAAAGAAATTAATTCAAACTTAATCAGGTTGCAAAGCATTTATTTGCTAAATCCACCTTTCAGTACTCCAAAACTAACTTCCAGAATGAATTTTTAGTACAGCCAGATAATCTCACATCCAGGGCACCAGGCTTCTACAGCATTTACAGTCATGCTGCTTCTTTTCCTGATGCCCTGGAGGACAAAAGACTTAGCAGATTGACAAATCTGTTGTAGTGCCAGCCCATTGGAACAGTACAGCAAAAGTTTGCTCTTGCTGAACAGCAGTTAAACCTGCACAGAGACCTTTAGAAGTGTTCATGGTGGCACAGGATTGATCAGGAGAGAAATCCAAAATACAATTTCTCAGGAATTTACACATAATTGAGAACAGAGAAACATCAGGTGATGGGATCATCTTTGCTTCCTGAGTATCAGTAGGGCTACATTATACTACATAAGAAGTCTACACTGCTTCAGTAATTTGCTCTTTAATTAACTGACTATAAAAAGTATTTTGATAATTTATTTATCTTGAAAAAGATTTCCTGCCTCATACACCCAGGTAAAAACTAATATAGATTCTCAGATGGGTTAATGAATTATGTCAATTGATATAGACCTAGTCAAGTTGTTAGTTTAAGAAATTAATTTTCTAATGAAGCACTCATAATTAAAGATCTAGTAATTTGTTTTTAATGTTGTATTTCAACTGCTAAATCAATTATAACATGGAATGATTAGCAGCAGAAAGGCAAAGTACTATTACACAAGACAAACCGTGCTTCACCGGTTTTTCCTGAATTCCTATGCCAGAAGTACCAGTTTACAAAGTCCATTTAAACCAGCTTGAGTCTTCGCACGCAACTGGGGAATTTGGACCATGTGTTCAAATGACAGCCTAGAAAAATAACAGATTTGTTGTGACTAAAGTCCTTTATAAAGTACTCTGATGCTTTCTTTTACACGTGGATCTTTTGAAGCTTTTCAGCAGAGTTACCATTTGCTGAAGCCATGGCATCCCAACAGCTTGATCCACTATGCTGGAACATCAGTGGAAGCCTTTCTGTGAACTACTGCAAAATCCAGGAAAACAGAGTAGGGCATTGTTCTTCTCCCAAATACACTCACAAGCATTCTTGTATTGAATAGTACAAAACTAATTAGAACCAGAGAGCAAGTTTAGCTGAGTTATATTACAGTCTTGCAGACAGAATCCTATCAGACTCCTGACCTGGGATCTGTTTGGTTTGTACTGCAAGGATCTCAGTGAGTTAAGGTTGCTGTAAATATCTGGTAATATCTAATTCAAAATGGTTTCTGAGAAAAAAGAACCTTGCAATCAAGCATGTATAAGCTCAATCTGATATAACCACAATTTTCTCTTCCCTGAGAATCACTGGTGCCTGGGATATACTGCATACAGGGATCTTCTTTACTACATCTGACTTGCCTACACAACCACTACAGGCAATAAGCAGCTAAAGCTGCTTCCTGTAATGGCTTCAGGTCCTCCTGGAAGGTGTTATGATTTTCCAAGAGTTATTTGTAAACACTATGTCTACATACATCAGATATATGCAGCACACATACACATTAGCCCCTCTTACATTCACTGTGATGTATAAAATTGACTGGTATATGCATAGTTGTGAAGAGGTGTAAATGCTCAGAATATACCAAATCCAGCCTGGTACACCTCTTGGCAACAGCAAGGATGCTAAATGTGAACTTTTTTCAGTTAGTGAGCACAAGATGGCAAAAGACCAAAGTGTTAGTCTTTTGGTACTTCCATTGAGTGCAAGTAGTCCATGTACTTACTCTTGTTTCCTACTATCACGCTCTACATGCTGTAAACACAGTTTTATAGGTGTAAATGATATATGCTTCACCATGATTCAGTTTGTGTATATCTCACCATGAGATCTTTCAGTCCTGGCACTCAGGGGTATTAGCTTAGGATGAAACAGCCAACAAAGAGAGCACAACACCCTGTGGAAGACACTGCCCACTAGGAGGGTGGTCAACACAGATATACAAGAAACCTAGGGCAAAGACATCACAGAACAGCCAGATCTAAGCAACCTTCAGACAAACTCCATGGAACTCCCAGGAGGCCCCATGAAACTGCACATACTACCAGCCACAATAAATAAGCAGCACCAGCAGGATTTGATCCTCCTGGTAGACTTTAAAACTGAGCTATGACTGAATCTATGAGGAAGCAGCCTTGTAGCAAAGCAGGTTTTGATGGAGATTTGTCCATGTGTAGTTCATGGCTTCCCTTCTGAGGCTCTTGTTAAGGATGGCTTTAGGGACAGAGAATCCCTAAACTAACCAGGACAGACACATAGACATGAAAAAAAACAGCCTCAAAACGAAAACACTGCCCAGGCTGCTCTGACTGTGAGAACAGAGGCAAAACACAGCACACCCCAGCAGTTCAGCATGCTCAGACTGTGAAAGAGGATCCCAGTTCCCACAGTTTGCATGCACAGCCCAACTGGGGTTACAACCTGGTGGCTCAGAGCCCTGTGCCCAAATTTATTCACGGCCCTCAGAGCTTCCTGCCCCTGCCTCCTGCTCTGGGAGACCACTGCAGTGGAACGTGCTTAATTAGTTACCAAGTAATTCATAAGCCATTTGGTCTTTATGCATGGGGTCCTAAAATTTGATTTTGCTGACACTGCTGAAAATCCATGAGTTGCGTCAAGGATGAAAGGCATCCCCAAGAGCCATTTTGGCTGAAATATCCTGAACTTTATCCTGTCTTTTTTAAAAAGAGCAAAAATTAATGCAGCTAAATATGATCATGTACATTCTTGTCCCAAGAGAACACTAAGCTTGACTCACAGAATAACCACATTTGGCAGTGAGGCTCTTTCACTTTCAGGGGCTGTAAAACTGATAGAAGCCTTGGAAAGCTTTGATTAGATCTCAGTTCTCTCTCTGTGTATTTGAGATCTTTTCCTGATACCAGTAATGTTGAAGTCAACAAAACTCAAATATTCATTTTCATGTTTTGCTCAACAATGGAAATGAAAAGCAATGGAAATCAGCAAATCAGCAGCACTGCTATTACGTAGCTGTAGTGTTGAATATGTTCATTTTCTTTGCATAAAATAGATGGTGTTTTATAAACTGGCCTTTCAGCACAGCTAATATATTTCAAGCATGCTTTTTTCAATTGGTATACTTGGGCAATTTAGCCAATGCTTTCACCTTAAAAAAAAAAAAAAATATTACCTGCTCTCCACGTATCTCCTCTAAAATTCCCTTTGACAAGAATACTTTTCAATACCTTCTCTGTGCATCATGGCATTTTCTATTAACAAACTGATATGGAAGTAAGAAATGTAAATAATGCTTGACAAAGTTTGTCTTTAGACCTGGAACACTGTAGAATATTGTTTCTGTTGTAGATGCTTGAGGAGAAAACACAGTCTTGCATTCTGCTCCAAATTATGAGACTTAGAGCAACGCACTTCCTCTTCTCTATCAGCAGTCCAACCCCAAAAACTGTGAAGGTTGGACTGGAGGATGCTTTGGTAGTAGTTTAAGCTCAGAGAAAGCATTGTGTAGCCCACAGGTTGGGGGCCACATTTAAACAAGGAAGGAGTGTGTTCAGGCATACTGCTGAGACACTCAGTCATGGGGGTGTACTTTCCTGGAAACCACCATCAGGCTGCCATCCACCCAAACCACCCTGGAGTTAGATACACTCTTATATGGTGTGGAAAATCCTTCAGCCCCTTATAATGATTGAAAAAGTCAAAAGAAAACTCTCCCTTAAGCAACATAGTGCAGAGGGATTTTGTCTGAACCATGCAGTGGAAACTAGGAGCAGTATGTCAGGGTGCAACTTGCAGTGATCCTATTGCTGTAAGAGTATAGTCTGCACATAGGGATCAGAGAGACATCCCTTAGGCCATTTGATCACTGACGGGATACAGGGAGGTTGCAAGTTACATGAGTAAGAAGTCCAGCCTGTAATCCATTCCCTATCCATCTGCCATGTGTTTGGAGCTCCAGGTGCCAGCCCTGAAAGACACATAAACATCCTGCACTAAATGACTCATCCCAACACAGCACTTCAGCCCAAAACATGGAGCCCATTCTTCTTGCACATTGAGAAACAAAAGCAGGACTTGGTTTCTCCCAGGTGGAAGCAGTGACATCAGTGATCTAGCAGAGTGATGTGCCATGCAATAGGGAGAGAAGAACAGGTGAATAGCTACCATGGTTAGAGGAAAAAACAGGCTAGAGAAAAGTGACAACCAGAGGATAAAACTCCCATTGTTTAACCAGGAGTGAGGTGTTGTTCATCCTGCTATCTTATTGCATTCCTGCAGAATAAAAAGATGTTGGTACGAAAGAAGAATTACCACAGGCACGCTGCTCTCTTCAGCTTCAAATAGAGAGAAACACATAAAGTAGATACCAACCAGGCCAAAACACATCAATATTCAGATACAGTAGAGACAGAAGTGGTCTTCAAACATTCTGCATCTCCAGAAGGCCAACTTGTTTTAAATCAAGGACTATCCCTTTTAATAAATTCCTCCTGTAATTTTTTGACAGGAGAATCCTCCTATTTACTCAGAAGAAAGTAGTTCAAGGAGAATACCTTTCTTCATCTAGACACATTGAAAAACAGGAAGAAAAGAGTACAACCAATCAATTATTCATTTAGGTCAAGTCCTATCGTCTTTACCCTTCTTCGTCTACTTCAGACCTTTGCTTTTATTTTACCAATGGTAAGGAATGACTACACATTTCAACCAGTTGGCAGATTTTATTTTGTCTCTAACATCATTTCCTGTATTTGCACAAAGCAAATCTTGTAAGGCTAAATGTATTCAGCAGCAGCCTTGCACTTCAGGCATCTTTGTTTCAGCGTCTTCCCATCAAGATCTGTACAGTCTGATTTTTAAGGCTGCTGTGTTCCTGGTGCTCCAAATTATTCCAGCAAGGACTGTAAACACTCAGCATTTTTGAAGGTCAGATATAAAGTGGTGCACAACCCAGCTTGGAGGTTTCCCACAAGAGAATGTAGCTCCTCCAAGCCATGGGGGAGTACGGGGGATAGAAAAGCAAGAGGATTGCATGAAATTTGTCCTGAGAGTTACACCAAGTTGTGTTGGAATGCTGCTGAGAGTGATGGAAGACAGGACAGAGAATTGGTAAATGCACAGAAAATTTACTCACAGTAACCTTTTCCATCCTTTACAGTGTTTCCAACTGCAAGAATCTCGAGTTTTGGCACCTCTCATAAAGACTCCCACTGCAAAAATAACTGTTTTCTTAATTAAAGCTATTTTCTTTGTGGTTTTGAGAAAAGTTCTGAAATACAAGGAGAATTACCTAGTAATTTGAAAACTGAATGATAACAAAAAACTAAAATGGAGGTAACGCTGATTTTTCTCAATCCCTTTCTTTTTAAATGATCTCTTAAGCTGGGAAAGTTGATGCAATGCCCTGAAATGTGTGAATTTGGTTTTCTCCAACTTTATAATTCCTGCTCTAATGCCATGATTCATTGGGTCACATGTAGGGAATCAGGCAAGGACTTAATGCTTTTAGGTTTTGGTATCTCAGGTTTGAAACTCGGGCATAAACTGCCAGAGCATAGCATCCTGTTTGGTCTTGTGAGTTACAATATCTTGGATGAGCATGAAACCACTAGTGAAAATTAAAAAAACCCCAAAAAACAGAGCTGGCAGCCATTATAGCTACAGAGACTTGCTGAAAAACACATATGTATGAGTGACTCCCCATTATAATTCAAATTGATTTAATGCTAGCTACCAAAAAATCTGCTGGAAGTTGCATGCAACTTCCAGGATGTCATTAGTAATCTAATCCATAGCAGTCTGATGGTTAATGAGCCCTTTGGAATGTAAATCACTTATCTCAATTTCAGCATCAGTCTTGGTGCAGGGAAGGACAATCTTCTGCTAATCCAGCTCAGCACTAAAAAAAGCTGGGGTTTTTCCATTAACTACTTAATGATGTTGCAGAGAAATCTAAGTGTTAATATAATATATGGAAACATGGCTGTACAAGCTCCTGCCACAAAATTTTTAAGGGACAGGTGTACCAAAACACAGAGAACAGCTGAGAAGAGACTATTTCAGCCATGATTCCATTAGGGATGATAAGCTGCAATCCTTATGGAGCAAACAGCTTTGATGAATCAGATACACTGGATCCACAACTTTGCAGAGTGCTGGTATATTGGTATATTCACAGTTTATGAATTTATGAAAAAAAAAAAATCAACCCACTTTGAATCAAAAACTATAAAACAAGACACATAAGCTATAAACTCTATCTGTTGTTTCATCCCTCCCCACGATCCCAGCCTTTATTTTTTCTTCCTAACCATAGACTCCTCAAGGCAAGAACCGGCTCTTTTAAGAGATGGTGGGGATGTTTCTACAACCTAACTGAGCAGCAGACTATTTCCTTATACGCACTCATATAACAGGGGTGGAAGATTTAAGGACATCCATGCAGCTGCACCCTTGTCAGCTGATATGGAACTGCAGATCACACACATCAGTGATAATGTGGCTTAAACTGTTTACACACATTTAGTACTGCTTTCCTGACAGTAAATCCATGCTTGATACATCAATATGCAGAATATATGTAAATCCACAATGCAGAAAGATGGTCTTCAATCACTGCTAAGCTTTTCAGTGCTTCTACGAATACTACAAGAGCTGTGCCTTTTTTTCCAAAAATGTCCTTCTTTTTATTCATGGGCTGCTCTATTTATTCTATGAAAATGTTTATCAGCATATATATGAAATCCTCTAGCCTTTGCAAGGCTTGTCAGAAACTAAATTTTCATGGAACAGTAGGTAGTGCTGCTAGTTTAACCCTGATTCAATAATGCATTTATGTGCCTCCTTTCATGCAGGCTCAGAGTTCTCCTATTTTAATGGATGAGCAGACTGCAAAAAGGTAATGAAGCACCTAAGTGTTCTGTGAATTGGAGCACTTCATAATACTTATGTAGCAATGCAACTCTTTAAAAGTCTTCTTTTCTAACAGTTACAATACTGCTGTTCAAATAGCATTTGAGTCCTGTTTTAATTAGCTATTGCTAGGTAGAATTTTTAAAAGCTTTCTGAAATGACAAAGACACAACAATTATTTCAGTAAGTTTAAATCAAGCTTATTTTTGCTTGCTACAGCTATAATCAGGCATTTATTTAGTAATGTTACACAAAGATGGTGGAAGTATTTTCCTAAATGTTTGAGCACTGTTCGTTCTAGCAGGAAAGCTTTGCTGATGCTTTTTTTCACACATCATTTAGGCTGAAAACTACTGCATCGAGGCAGGGTGTGTGGGCCCTGGCTTCAGCACTCCAACTAGCATGGTCTGTGAAGCAGAGAAACGCAAAAAGACCTAGGTACTCCCAACAGGTAGCAGGTCTGCCTTTTTTGGCATTTTTGGAAGGACTTCCATAAAATATTTGCTTATACAGGAAAAAAAAAAATCCACTGATAAACCACAACAGATTTCATCAGCAGTAGAAAGTTAGAGTTCTTGACATCTGCTCCTATGCCATATGGAGGCAACAGGAATTTAAATCTAATTTTTAAGCTTTAAAAATGTCTCACCTGTACTCTAGAAACACTGTAACACCCTCTATGGAATTGTCACCAGGCAGAAGATCTTTCAGTATCTGTCTTAATCATGACAATCACATTAATGACAAGGGGCACTGACTTCATTTGCTTATATTCTGTAGGGAATACTTGCATTTTTAAATATGATTTCTTAATTGGAATGTGGCATGGAATTACTGTAAGGCAAAGGCAAAAAGCCCCACCTACTTAGAAATTCTCTAGAATATTATCTTGGATTTTTCACCCCTGCAATACAAACCCACAACACTGTGGCACAGCTATGTAAATGGCTAGTCTCAGAAAATGAAAGGTTGGGGTCAGATTATTTTTTAGAAGGTAACTTACATAAAGAGCTCCAAATGAAAGTGTATATTGCAGCTTTCCTTGGTTATAAGATCTATCACAGAATAAAAGAAGAAAGGAAAAAGAGCCAACATATTTAGAAGTATCAGCAAGTTTCTGAAGTGAGTGTTTTTGACATGCTACTCAGTTCTGAGATGTTCCTGGGTTAAAAACTGAAATCTAGACTTGTGCTGGTGATGTTTGGATGAAGCCCTGGAACCATTAGGGAAAATTGCACAGGATCTGTCCAGTACACATTTCAAAATTAGGTTGAAATGGTGATTAAATACCAATTCCTCTGGCTAAAATATCACATAAGTGATTGTTATGGTGAACCATCCAGAGGCTTGAGAATCAGATGAAAGGGACCACATTGATGTTACCTGCTGAGACATACTTCCTAGGGTCACAACAACAAAAATAAGAAACTAATACAGTGCCCATGTTAGATACCACATAGTATCTTCTGAGAATTTTTTTTTGCTTCTGTAGTTACATATGGAGACAGCAATGCTGGAAATACAGTATGGAAAAAGTGCCAGAACATCCGAGGGGCCAAAAAGACTAGAAGATGTTGGTTTGTGAGGGTGGTAGACTACTGACTGTGTACTACAGAAACCTGAAAATCCAAATCTTTCAGGAAAGGCACTGCTCATCTCATAAGAAGGTCTGAAGCCTTCGTGAAATATTCTGAAGGGCAAAGCATTCCCAGATGACACATTTTGTTAAGAGAAGTGGGAGTTATTTCAAGGTGGTATAAAGTGCCTTGGAAAGCTTGTCAGGTGGCATATGGAAAATTTAAGCAATATGTGCAGGAGTGCACATATGGTTAGGAGGCTCTCAGAAACACTAGCAGAAGTGGCCAACAAGCAGCAAGATGATGTCTCTGACACTGCACTCAGTTACAAGAATAGACTGGTTGAACCTGGCTTTAGGTACGCCCTGTGATAAACAGCAAACCAAACCACCAGCGTCACACAGCATTGTCCTGTTCTCTGCAGATGTGCACTGTAACAGGGGTGGCTCAGTCATAGAGTACTCAATTCAGCATACACTCTCCTGCACATATATCCTCCTGGATGAAGCCAAGAAGGTGCTTTTCAAACCTGGACCGGTTTTGACAGTATTTCATAAAACTCCTGAAGAGCTGGGGGGCTGAATGCTCTCCTCCTGAGCACTAAACAGCTACCCACACCTTCTGTCAAGTACATCTGTTATTGCCAAACGTATTGTCAACACTTCTATTTACAACTTAACACATTTTTAATTCATACCACTTCCAAACTGTGTGCAAATACTACTATCCCCACCCGTTCCCCCAAAACTGAACCCCGCACAACTAGTTTCACGTGAAACAGACAACTGGATTCTTGGGCAGCCTGTGATGGACTCCATAAAGACCTGAGGTCCTTTATCTGAAGAAGCTGGGTAGTCAAAAGCCAGCTCTCCTCAAGAAATCTGGCCTCTACCTTAGAGGGTCTACAAGTTTTTAAGGAATAGGTGCTGAGAAGCCATACAAAAAAAAAAAAAAAAAAAAAAAAAAAAAAAAAAAAAGGATTAGTAAATATTATTTGCCCTGTCTCCTGTACAGGCCACTATAGGAGACAAGCAGTTGAACTAGGCCCATCTTTGGTCAGACACTGGTCATTGTTGTAGGATCTGTTATTGCCATAAGATGCGGTGTCCAAACAGCTAATTCTCTTTGGGGAAAGAAAAGCAGAATCTGAGCAAATCCTGTCATATCCTGACTGGTCCAGGGGGCTTTGGGTAGCCCAGAGCCAAAATGGTGTGCACTGACATTATGGAGGAAGGCTGTTTACCCTGTGGTTCTCAGCTGCAGGCCTGTGCTGAGCAAACACCACAGGCTCTACTTCTCTCAAAGAAGTAACAGCAAAGAGAAATCAGGAGAGGCAGAAGAGCTGCTGTAAATCCATATGTACATGGAAGCTTATTTAGATGTGTCTCTAGATTTTCACATATGTAGAATGTGCTCTGAAATCTGCTTTCCTGAGTGTGAATCTGCTGTGAAATCTGTTTTCCTGAACAACTGCTAACAGAAGTGATATTAGCCATCCAATAT
This sequence comes from Phylloscopus trochilus trochilus, assembly GCA_016584745.2. NCBI lineage: Eukaryota > Metazoa > Chordata > Aves > Passeriformes > Phylloscopidae > Phylloscopus > Phylloscopus trochilus. The sequence continues at coordinate 43,366,892 of WQNJ02000546.1, forward strand.
AACACTTGCTAATTATACACACTGTTTACTAACATTGCATCTAAACACTGAAATTTTTTCCCATTTTTTGTTTATGGTTGGAGTATGCTATTGCCTTGATACTCATGTACTTCAGGAAGTGTCCATGTAATATGAAGGATTTCTAGGAAGGGAAGAGTGGCATGGCAAAATGCTGAAACAAAACCACATCACTTCTCCGCAAAATGTTCAAACGATGATTGTCCTAAAGAAGTAGTAGTAAAGCATAAACCAACCTCCATAGTATTTAGTGGATATTTAGCTCACTTGCAATAAACCCAAGACCATTCCATTTGTTTTACTTTTTAAATATCTGTCTCTGTGTTGACATTGCAATAACAGGGACCTTTCTGTTCAATCCTGTGTTTAGGTTCTTTTCTGCTTAAAGTGTAATGCCTTGTTCCACAGGGATAAGAGGAAAATAAGCCCATCATGCACCTATTAAATATACAATAATAAAGTCCATTTCAACAAATTATAAAATATTGCTCGTTTCTTTCATTATTCTTCAAGGAAGATGATAAAAAAATATTTGCAGAAGTCATTTAGCCACAAAGATTTACTCTGATTAATATCATCAGTAGGGAAAGAACTGGACCTAAATACAGATGTGAACACTATGGGCATCAAGGGACAGCACCAGTATTAAATAAGCTGCTTAATTTTGGATGGAGTAATTAAAACAAAAGCCAGAATTGCTCTAGGTTATAAAACACTCGTGGATAAGCTATATTTCAGGAAATCCGTGGTGTAGCTTCTGTGAGCTTCTGGTTCCTCTGCAACGCAGCCGTCGTGCTGCGCATGGAGAATTTTGCCTCCAGAATCTTAACACATACATAAGGACATGGCAAAATAATAAGCAAGAGCCATTAGAACTGTAGAGATCCTTTGAGGGAATCTGCCCATAATTTCCCTTCCTCCTGACCTCAAATATTATTCCTCTAAGAAATTTTCCTTTGGACAGTTCCTGGTGAAGAAGGAGAAATACAAAGAAAAGCCCTGAATTTCTCAGGAAGCTTTAAAAAAATGGAATATGGAAAGCAAGACTCTTTTAGGAAAAATGAGGAGAGTCTCAGTATTACTCAGATTTATATGGTTATTGGCTAGGGAGCTAGTGAAAGTAACTGATATTTTCTAGTCTGTACTTACCAAATGATAAATGAAAGGTGGAGTTTTTTATACATCTTAAAAAATATATCTCCATATATTATATATATGCGCTTTTGCAAATACTTTAGTCAGATTTACAAAGGACTTGAGCATTTCAATCAGAGAAGAAAGCTTCCACTACCCCTGAATCAAACCATACTTAATAATTTATTTTTTCTTGTTAGTATTTTTATTTGAATCTACCTTCTTTCTTGCAGGGCGAAACCTTGCTGCCGGGCCCTCACAGTGCAGGTTACCAGCCAACACATTTGTCTATTTCAGAGAAATGGACATGAGATGCCAACAGGGCTCCAGATACTGCTCTTCATAGTTCAAGTACTACTACCATCCCACCATGAAAAATTTTTCAATTTTTCAATTTCATTCAGAGAAATATTCAAACAATTAAGAAGCAAAGAAAAAACACAGAGGGGGAAAAAGCCAAGCACTCTCAGGGGCCTCAGAACCTTTCACTTATTGTTTTCCATGCCATTATTCATCTCTCATCACTCTTCACATCTTACTCATCCCACTCTGAGGGAGGAAACATACACAGAAATCACAGGTTCACCATGAACACCCATGCGGGCACATCCATGCCTGAAGTGAGACTTCAGCTACACAATATTCTCCTCCCACCCCATCACAGCTGAATGCAAGGGACAACAAGGTAAAATGAAATACAGATAAACCTTTTTAGTGTCAGGGAATCAAAGGCAGGATGTCAGGGAGAGGAAGAGATGTATTTTTCCTCACTCTTTCAATCTAGCAAAGGTACTACCTGACTCCCACAGTGTTTTCACCAGTTGTCAAATACATCTCACATTATGTGACTATTACAAAAGATATTAAATATCAACATGTTACCAAACTTTTAAGTACTGATTGCTGATTTTTCTGTAACAGTAACAGGGGTTTAATGAGAACGAAATATTCTGGGTATTTAGGTTCTATCTAAGTCAGAGCTTCATTTATTACTACAGATTTCAAGAGGAAAGATTTCAAGACAAAAGATTTCTCAGTTCTGCAAATGAGAACGACTGAGAAAAACTAAAACGGGAAATATAATTAAAAGGTTTTGTAAATAAAACTGCTTTTCTGTGAGACCTAAAGGGAGAAATGTTATTCCTTCTCCTTCCATTCACCTCCCATTGCAGGATGAAATTGATTTAACCTCATTTACTGCTCTCTAGGAAGAAATCATTCAGCCATAAGCCTCCCAGGGAGCTTCCCTCGGCTGAACAAAAGCTCAAAATGTCACTGCATTTACAAATGAACAGAGCCTCTTACTCAAAAGGCTTCAGTGGAGTCACCAGGAAGAGCTGTGGCCTGCAGGTCTCTTCCTCTCAGGGTGAATTTATTAGCAGGATAATGTGCATGTTTCTCTCAACAAGGAGAGCTACCATGGGCTTGGCAGATAAAGCAGTTCCTGGCTTAGGTTCAAATGCATTTATAGCCAGGTGTGACCTTTCAGTTCTACCTGTGTGACCTGGAGCAGTGTCCATGAGGTTATGTAAGATCAAATGTACTTGGTCTCAATTTCACTGGGAGATATTTCCAACTGCTTGAGCCTTTTCCTAAAACTGCAGCACACTATTCTCAGTCTGCTGCAGTAGTGGTGTGGTGGGACCAGGTCACTCAAGAAATCAGGGCACCAAATGGTGCTGAGCTTTCCAGTCTTGCCCTGGCTTTGAAAATCTGTTCCAGTGTCTCTATTACAGTGTTAGCCACCAACAGAGCTGACAAGAACAGGCCCCCATGTCTCACAGACCCATCCCATACACATACTTCTTGCACATCTACTGCCTGCAGACACACTTGGACCTTATTATCTTTAGTCCCTCATAAATGCATGATTGCAAGCAATCTCAGCTACCATGAGCTGTCTTTTTCACCACTCAGCATCTCCCCTCTTGGGTTATTGCTGCCTTCCCCATGCACGCTGCTTCTTGCCTCAGAGGTGCACATACAATGCTGTCAACAGAGTGCAACCACAGAATGCTGACGGTGGCTGTTTCCAGCTTGGTCTAGATTCCCATACAGCTGTTTAATTAGTTAGGGGAACAAGGATGTTGGTGTACGTAGACTGAGACACATACAGAGTTGCTCAAACCTTTCTGGGAAAAAAATAATTCCTTGCTGGAAATGTTGGTCTTTGTCTCAAACCTTCCTCCCCTGATCCTTTGTTGATGGGTCTTTATCCTAACTTTGTGCTGATTTAGCCCTATCAGGTGTGACCTCCAAGTAACACAGATGTATCCCAAGTGCCACCAGTTGGTAGAAATAAAGTTCTACCAACAAAATTCTTCTTTGTCAGTAAGTTATTTTGGATACTTTCTGGGTTTGCATAGGCTTTGCCAGCCAAGGGGCAACATTAGCTGTACCCCCTGGATGATGTTTGATGGCAGAGCTACTCAGGAAAAACACTGGTTACATGGGTCTGGCCTGTCTTTTTTCCCTACTGACATTGCTTTGCCTTGAAATGGTTTCGCTGGGGGTGAAGAGCAAACATATGTTACAGCAATATCACTTGCAGCGCTACACAGGTGGCTAAATCCATCATCATATGGCACCCACTGCAGGCAAACTAGCTGTGAAACGGCAGAATGCCAGCCAAAACCACACATGAATAGATAAATTTAAAAAAAACCCACAACAACCCACTACTTAATCCAAGGCCATGAAATACACAATTCATGAACAGTGTATTTATAGTATGTGAATTCAAGGAAGCAATTGAAGGAAGAGGGATAGAGAGCTGGGAACATAAAATTCAGAGGGTGCTTTTCACCACTCCCCATTGCAAAATCTCATGGCACAAAAAATAAATGACCTGCCTAAATTGTATTTCTTCACTTTTGTTGTTTATTTTTTTTTAATTGTGTTTACAGATGCTTCATGAGCATAAAGTGCATATACAGGTGGCCATTTGGAACTGACACACTTGGCAATTAACTGTGAATTCTCCACAGACTTGTGCATGCACATACATTAACCTTGTGTGCACACTTACTGAGACTTCACACTTTGGATATATGTGCCTTTGAAATCTAGGAAGTCATGGGTACTTGATGTTGGGCTGAAAGTATGACTGCCAAAGGGAATTGGTTCACATAAAACACAGTGGAAAAGGTAAGAAAAAAATGCTTGCCACAGTCAAACAAGTTCTCACAACAGTACTTCTTCAATCTCTCAGGAGAATAAAGAGAAGATTAAAAATTTAAAAGAAACATAATTGAAAACAAAATGAGACTTTGCAGCCTCTTCTGTTCAAGTGATTTCTCAGTTGGCTGAGATACAAACATAAGCAAAGTTCTCTCTTTACACATTCTTTTCCATCAAGTTCCTCTGTACCTGCACAATGCCATTTTAAAAAGGCAAAGTCCCACTTCTCACAGAAAAAAGGTTGGTACAGCAAAAGCATGCACCTAAGAGATGCTTCCCACCAAAATGAGACTCTTGCTGAAAAACTTCAGAATACTGTCAGTCATGAAGAGAAATGTAAAATGGTTACACTTTCTTTTGTAAATGATCTAGTTGACCATGAAAATATTTTTAAATTGCCTGCTTTCTTATTTACATGCCCTACTCATAGAAACTTAAGTGTCATGACAAGGATACTTAGAACACCTACACTAGCTGATCTGATAATTTGCATTCTTCTGTTTCTGTATAAGCATATTCTTTCCACAATAATTAAACTGCAGTTTAATTTACTGATATAGACCACAAATACACCAGAGAACCCACTTAGGCACATACCACAGTAAACAATCTGATTAACAAAATGGTATAGGATTGCAGCATGCAAGGACTTTTTTCAAGCAAGTTCAGTCTCAAGCACTGAGAGAATCAAGTATATGCTGTACAGAATCAAGTCTGTCTTGAATCTGTACAGAATATAACCAAGCCCAGCTGACATCCAGGAGGTTTAAATACATACTTAAATTCTTTATGAAAGAAGTTGAGAGGAAAAGCACTCAATTCTAAAGTGAATTATCCTTCAGTTCAGACTGTGTTCTCAAGAATTTGACTGCAATAGTTGCCAACTCCATGGTGAAAAATACACACTCCTTTTAACATCAAGAAGCTCCTTCTAGGTGTATTCAAGGAAGAGCTGTTGTCATCTTGGTAGACAGGAAGAAAAAGTGTACATGCTCCAGGAGAAAAACATTTGGCAGGCCTGCTCAGCATCCCTGCTAAGTGGCTGTGCTCTTAAAGCTCTACTGCCTTAATTGTAGAGCATGGGCTCCACAGGAGTAATTAGGCAAAGCTCATAATTTCATTTGGATCTAGCAAAAAAAAAAAAAAAAGAAAAAAAGGGGTGGGGATAGATGTGTCTGTTAAGTCATGAAAAATTCTGGTCAATGCTGGAAAAAAATTCCACATGAACAAAGAGAAAAAAATTGGCCCCATTCAATCTATATAATGAAAGTCTGGATTAGTGCCTTATACAGGAAGACACAATTGAGCCCCTTCTCTCTCAAAGCACCATTGACTACAAATGAAATCAAACTATAAAAGGTTCAGCCAAGTCACATTTTGAATTTAAATTGATCTTATTTCGTTGGCTTTAGTAATTGTTTCTGAGGTAGCCTGGAAAGACATTACCTGAAAGATTTCATATGCATTCATTCCCTTATCATTTTACTTTTCCAGTTTTCTTAAAGCAAACTCACTTGCTAAATTTATGTGCAACCTCTCTGCTAGGCTTTCACAGCACGCACTTCCCATTAGCCTTCAAACACTTGAATCAAAGGTGATGTAAAAATGAGCAAGTAACTGCAGCTTTCAGTTCCTTAGATTTTGTTAAGGCTGTAGCCCGAAATCAAGAAAGAAACCACTCTAAAATCCAATACAAATATAATTCAGCTTCTGCTTAAGCCCCAGTTAAACCAGGCTTCTGATGTGCCTTTTAGTGACTTTCCTCAGCAATGCAGTCAGACACATGTTCAGTAACACAATTATGTCCTGGTAATAATATTATTCCAAACAAAATAATAGTTACGTGCAAACTAAATCAGTGTGGCTTAAAAACAGCAGTTAAAAGTTAGTGCATATTATAGTATTTTACTAAATACAGCTGATTAGTCGAAATAGATTTCTCTTCTAAATGAATAGTTAGGCATATGTTACTTAGAGGCAGCTTACAGAAGCAGTAGCTACAAAAAACTCCATTTTTATTAATATCAATAGCAATGAGTAAAACAGTTAAAAATATGCATTATATAAACATGAGATATTTTCATTCAGATAGAAGTTAAATCAGTTTCATAATTTTATAGTTATTTGAATGCGTTTTAACTTCAAACAACCTCTAATCTAAAAACTTCATAAAACTGTCTTTGCAGAGATTCCATAAACATAACATTGCAGATAGGAAGAGCAGGGATGTATCAAAAAATGTATACTCTCAAAGAGATCTCTAATCCCAAACAAAAACCTCTGAAATATTTCTGAATTGTGAATTTTGGCCAGATGTGCAGAACAGGTGCTCACAGCTTCCTCTGAGCTCCTCTCCTCTCAAAAGCCAAATCAAACCAATCAAAAAAGTCTAATTTGGAATCACAGATTTGATTCCAGCACGGCTGAGTACCTTCCAGAACCCTGTTACAAACTACATTACTTTTTAATAAATTGAGGATGAAATATTTATTTCATCTTTTCCTAGAGCTGTCAGTGGCACTGAATACCTGCTGGATGACCCGAGACTCAAAGAGATGGTGATACCGTATTCTCAGACCTGAAGGCAAAAACTGGAAGGGAGGTGAAGCTGCAGAAATTGTAGCCTTGCCACATTATAACTGGACGTTTCCAAGCAAATGGACCATATGCATTATTCTGTGTGGCACCTGCTGTTCCATTAAAGTCTAATAAAGCCAGTTCAGAGTAGCTTCTGTCTCATGTCACAGAGGCTCTCTGACCTGGCAATTTCTAGTACTCAATAATTTAATACTGTATTAGCACATTTAGTGAATGTTCCCTGAACAGTAGCATGCCACAAATCACTGGTGAGCTCAAGAGCAGGCAAGCCAAAATGGTTGTGACTTTGTTTTAAGACAACGTATCCACAGGATGGGGAAGGGTTCACAGCCCCTGCATGAGCAAACACAGCATACCTCAAAAGCCAAACTTCTTATCTTCAGCTTTCAAAGATTACTTTGATCAAAAGAACTCTGTGCCAGGCCCTGGTCCTTCTGTAGCACACTGGCTGCAGCACTAAGTGTTCAAGCCTGCAATGACCACCTAAGGTTCGATACCAGTAAAGAGTTTACAAGTGTCTAAAGGGTCAGAGAAGCTGTGGAGAAGAGTAGCCTGTGCAGGGGACCGATTTCTACAAACCTTCACATCACAGGATCCTACCAGTTCCTTTTTCCCTCCCTTTCAGGCCACAGAGCTCCACAAGCTCAGGCAGGTGGGTGAGGGTCAGCTCTCTCTCTGAGAGTGAGACCTCAGATCTGACTGCAATGGAGTGAGCTGCACCTGCAGCCACAACCAGCACCATGGAGAAAAGATTCAAGAGCAGGTCTGAGTTGTTAGTGCATGCCTGAAGTCCCTGTCATTCCCTGCAGATTAAAGCTATTTCTGCTAAGCCAGAAAAGCTGTCAGGGAGAGTAGGATTGAAAAATGAGTCTCATTTACACTGGAAAATGAGGGCAGTACACAGACCTAACGCTCCACCCTCCAACCTATTGGATACCAAATCTGAGATGTGTAGGGGTACAATAGCTCAGATCTGAAATCTATAGGGTTGTTCTGATGCAGTGGGGCTCATTGGCTTGGGTGGCTACCTTGCTTCCTAATCCAATCTGTTTTAAACCTGTATGTCTCCATATTATAGGCTAGTTGAACAGAACTGGCAGCTATGTACCAGAAGACAGGAAAAAGGAGCAAATGATCCCAGCTCTTACAGTTGGAGAGCAGCAAAATGAGAGGAGAAGCCAAAGCCGAATGGAGGACCACTCCCCAAACTGTACTTCCTCCAAGGTGACATTTAAGTCTATCTGGCATGGTTCTTACAAAAAGAAATGCTTTTAGGAATGCAACAAACTGGTGAGCAGACACTATCACACTTGTGGTAAGAGAAGCTAGAGAGAATCAGCAGACCTTCGGAGAATTCAAAAACGGCAAAAAAGTTTCTCTTAAAAAAAATGTCTGATTGAAAATAGTAGGCAAGCAATTCACAAAAGCCTGGAATACCCTGGGGATGGTTAAAATTGGGATGTCTCTGAATTTCACAATGCAGTCTAAGTAGAGTGAGGAAAGGTCCAGCATGGTGTTTTGGCACTTCAGATTGTCATATTCATTTCACTCTGAACATCACTAAAACCCAAAGCAAATTTTAAAAGTTTTATCCTGAAATTACCTTAAAAACTAAGCAGACTGCCAGCCACAGTACTTTGGAGCTGAAGGCCTCCAAGTGGAGACCTGTCACCCAAGCTCAGAGCTCCAAAGAAGCCTGGGATTTCCTAGGCCCAAGGCTCATGGCAAATCCCATCTGAGGAAAATGTCAATCTGAATTATAACTTTTTAACGTGAATCATACTGCATCCCCTTTGAAAGAAGCAAAAAAGCTTTTCTGAAACAAGACTGTCATTCTAAGCCTAATTCCAGGCAGATGCAGAGGCTGCATTACCCCAAAAACTGTGCTTTTGTGCCAAAATTTATATGATGCCTGGGGCATTGAACTGCACAGCAAAAAACACATATAAAGCTATGTGATCCCCTTAAGAAAGAGAGTGTTTTCATCTTCAGTGTCTCTCTAAATTAGTAGTAAGACTTCCAGTTGAGTTAATACTAGGATGGGAGGGAAAAGGAAGCAAAAAGAAAAATTGCACAGGGTAAACACAATCCACCATTGTTGCATAACTTTGCCCTACTGCAACATTTTTCACGCAAAGATTTCCCTTTACAAGCATTAATCAGCAGGATTTGCTCTTGCTTTTAAGTGTACAGAGCTGGAAGGAAATTATCTGACTGTGATGTAATTTTAATTGCATTAATATGCAGTAAAAGTAATCTCTAGCAGAAAATGTTATTACTATACTACTTATTGGTTTAAATATTAAACACAACTCTCCTTCAGAGCTCATCTTCTAATTATACTTATTATTTTCCAACATATATTTGTCTTCCTAAAAGCATTTTGGAAACTAATGACAGCTTTCAGGTTGGCTGGATTCCATTCTTTTTAATACAGCCAAGTGATATTTAATTTGAAATCTGACATCACTTTAAAATATTAATCAGATCAGGGTAGTTTTACAGTGTATATTCATCTCAGTGTTTGAAAGGAGTTTCATTAAGTTGGTTCAGGCACACCTTAAAATGTGAAAAATTTGTATCAATAGGCAGATGAATCTAAATCTATAGAGACAAAAGAATAATACAGATTAAACTGAGCAGCTAAAGCACGAATTTTGTTGCCAATTATTATCAAAACCAGAAACTCCTTGAAAGCTACCCAAAGGGAAGTAGTTCCTGGGACTCTCTATAAGAGAGGAAGGATGTTATGTCCTCCCATAGGGAGGCATATCACCCAATTCCTGGAGCAGCTCCACACACAGCTACTGCCAACATCACACCTTCAAAGTCAGCTCCCTTGCTGACAAAAATTGGAGTTGTCCAATGTATCATTATGGATGTGATATGTAATCACTTGAACTGCTGGCAACTCTTTTCCTATGGTGTATAAGTGACATTGCCAACTCACCTTCCCATTTAAATCACTCCATTTTCATCCAAATTCACTTCAGTGGCTTGGACCAGCAACTGAGAAAAAAATTGTTAAAGTTGTGGCACAATAGCTGTTAAGCCTGAGGAGATGTTAAGCTCCTTTTTAGAACCATACTAGTTTGAACAGTAGGAGCCAGGATACAAAAGCAGAGTGTGTGTGCAGGAGCAGCAATGAGAGGGTGAACAGAGCTCCTCTGAATGACTGAAAAAAAAGATAGAAAATGGGTTTTGCTTTTCTGGAGTCATCTATGTTAATACTTAACACCAGAAAACAACACTGAAACACAGAAAGGGCAGAACGCCTAGGAAATCCATGGAAGCATGTACATATCATGACCCCAAGAGGGAAGAGGAGCTGAACAACAGCTTTTTTTCCTGGAGTGCCAACAGAGAGACAACTGAGTTTTCAAATGTGAGAGAAGAAAAATGCCTCCTGTGTTACAATTCCTAGTGTGACTCATGAGAGCAAGCTTGGCATACATTTTTTTCACAGAAATATGGCCAGATCAAAAATGTACAACTGACAGATTTACTTTTTCCAGAACATCAGGTACCAAAGACATACAGCCTTAAAACTGCAATAGTGACAGACAGTGCAATGTATTCAGTGCAAGACAAGAAGGAAGGCAATGGCAAGTGATGAGAAATCCTAAGACTGGCAGAGTCAAAACCCAGTTCTATATTTATTATTTTAACCACATACTGTGCCAATCCAAGCCAACTTTGGAGGTGATGGTGCTGCTTAGTGCTAGAAAGCAGCATAAAAGTTGTACTTTTGATACATAATTAGACTTATAGAGGCTTGTAGAGTCTTCCCTCAGTTTCTGGAGGATGGATATAGCTTCTTTGCCTGAACAAAACAGAATATTGTATTTCTCAGGAGTTCATGAGTTATCGCTAAAACTGCACTACTCTCCCATTTTACTTAATTTCAGTATCATGCACAGCAGTATTCACTTTTCACCAGTCCTACACTCCTTGCAACAAGAGGATGAAACATACTCTGAACCTTCATAACGGAGTACTCTGTTGTGAACATTGTTTCTGTCTCATTATTCTGACTCTGCCTCATCTTTGTCACTCAAAGATGAGACAGCAAATTATTCTGTGTGGAAAAGACTGAAGAAAGTATATAGCATGATGCTCATTATTGTCACTGAAAACTGCTGAAGGTGCAACAGTTCTGAAGGAAAACTATTTTGAATGTCAGATTTTCAAGAAAGCAATCAAATCCAGACTCCAGGCTAGCTGAAAGTCCAAGTACTGTCACATGCAATGATGACACAAGGGATCAGAAATTCCAATAAAAAAGTCATGCAGCCAACAGAATAAGATTAGCAAACTCAGTTCAATCTCATATTTTTCTGTTATGGAGGGTTTATTTGTTTGTTTTTTCAGGTTTTTTTATGGGAAGCCATGGGGAAAAATAAAATGGTTGGTTACCAACTGCTGACAATTGGTGTTTCAAACACACACTGTAGTTATTTTAAAGGTACTAATTGTCTCATTTTTTACAAATTTATTAATTTCTTTCCTCCTGAAATAATTCTTGGAGGCATTTTCATATAAATGTAAGCATACTTCAAATTTTTTCATGCTTCACTATTTCATTCTTGACATTTTAACCCGCTTTATTGTCAACATTTTTTGCCTGCTAGAAAAACGGAAAAGGAAACAAGTTTTGGTATATTAAAACACTTCAGTGGTGCCTAATCCTTCTCTGCACAAGTAAAACTGACTCAGAATTACTCTAACTGCTCAAAGAATGTAAAACTGCTAACAGCACATTACATTTTCCTTGCACCTGTTGAAGTTCACATATAGATGATTGCCTTAACAGTTGATAATGTAGCCACCTGATTTACTGTTTTATCAATGGAAAAATAAAGGTACTTGGTCTTCAAAAAACTCTACCACAAGCATGCTATTGCCACTAGAGGTATAAAAAAAGACAGCACAGATTCATTAATTTCAACTAGACCAATGGACAGAATGTGAAAGACTGAGGCTTCATAGAAAGAAAAAGACTGTTGCTTGTGCAACCTCCACTTTCATACTTTTTGCATTAAAAAAGCACAGCTCAGATGATCACTCTTAAAAAAAAGAGTATACTAAATATGGCTAAGAGAACATTGGTGATTTAACACCTCAGTCCTTCTGTTCTGTTAACAACAGTAGTACTTAATTAACATTATTTGTTCAGCTTTCACAAAAGCCTTTTACAGATGTTTATCAGACAAAAGCAGATAATCAATTTAATTTGTCTAGGATAATTTTCAGTTTAGCCCACCAAAGCCAAAGATACTAACATCCATCCTAAAATGTGACTTACTATCTAAAAGCAACAAAGCTGTCTCTAAGCATCTGATTATTTTCTATGGAAAACTGGAAAAAGCTGAATAAGCTGAAATAAAGACAGCAAGGATTGTCATCATTCCCTCCACTTCCATTTGCCATTCACATGACTTTTCTTTGAAGATAAATGCAACTACACATGCTAAGGAGAAAACAGGTTGAACATTGTAAAAAAAAAAAAAAAAGTCATGTTGTCCTATGTATTCATTCAATCTATATCTGCATTTAAACTTTTTAGTACTTTAAAAGTAAATGTTTGTACTCACTGAATATAAATATTCATATCACAAGGAAATTATTTTAAGACAATATTTAAAACTGCAAATTTTGGTAAACTAGGAAACAATTAAAAGCACTGGTAAAAAGTGCTGTAAGATTATGCTTTTACTAGACCTCATCTGGTTACAAAAGTATGTATATACAATATTAAAAAAAGATATTTTCTCTCTCAGGAATGCCAAACACCATTCTTCATGAATATGTATAATTAGATGTTCTCTGTGAGTGAGAAGTAGTAATTAATTCAGTGTTAAACATCACAACCTATTACTTGAACTCCATGGCAACCAACATTGCCAAAAGAGAAAATTAAATTTCAAAGCCTATTTTTAGGTTATTCCAGTTACACATTTCCCAAAATTTCAAAGCAAACTTGTGGTGTTTTTGGATACAAGCAATTTCAGTTAACTTCTCTAATTGAGAAAAGATCAAAGCGACAACTAATGAATTTTGCTTTTATTTTAAAAATGGCTTGATGTCAGTCAAGAGGAAAGTAGCCAAAACTCACAACTCTGTGGTTCACACAGCACTCATAGGGATGTAATTCCAATGATTTTCACAGTTTTGGATACCTTGATGTCACTGACTGCTCTGAATGAACAGGCCTTCCCTGGGGTTTCAGGTTTTGACCTTAATGCTCAAACCAGTGTTTTTTACCCTTGAACCCACAATGACAAAGGTAGGCCAAGGAAAGCCACAGAGAATCAGCATATCTCCAAAATATGAATAGTCTGGCTTAAATGTGATGTTTGTACTTTTGTGCCTTCTTCTTTACTCAAACAAAGCCATAAGGGACTACAACAGAGTTCAAAGAATTTGGCCTAGGAAGATGAGAACAGCAAATGAAAAATCAATGACATTCAGAAAGGCAAGTTCCAGTACACAGGGAGGTGTGACTACAGCTCCCTAGGAATGCTGGTGTAAAGGAAAAGGGTAGTAAAGACTGGCATTTCCTCAGAGAAAGCACAGTAATGGCAGAAATACAAATCATCCTGGTGGAGGTAAGATAGCAGACATAGCTAGAGGACAGATTTGATCATGCATTGAGCACATGCTGCGTCTTAAATTCAAGTGTTTTAAAAGCACCAGGTCAGTCTGTTGAGGACAGGTAAGAAGTACAGTATGAGCTGATACTTTTCAAAGTCAGGCAAGATAAGGCCATGGATGCAATTAACAAAACATCAGGAATAACAAGGAAGTGCCAATTAGTATTTTAGTATAAGAAGAAAGCCAACAAAAGTGTCTGTCTGCTACTCAGTGGATCTGGAACTTTGCTTAGCAATATCACTTAGCAATGTCAGAAAGCTTAAATTGGAATTCCTATTTTTGCATCATCTTTTTATTTAACATTGATTAGCTCTCATACTTAGTATCAGCAATAGATGGTGAGATGTCAGACTTGAATCAGCAAATAGAAGGATTATAGAATACCTGCTAAATTAGACATTTTCAGTTTGGTCTGGCTTTTCTTGAAGAGCTGCTGGATGAGCTGCTGGCATTTATCTTGGGGGTCCTCTGGGATACACTGAGTTACCAAAAGACTGCAAAATGGCAAACAATTAAAGGAGGAGCCACAAATCTGTAAATCCAACACCTTAGCTTCAATTCCCTGATCTGTAAAAGATTAAATAATCAAACTACTTGTGAGTTCCAAAAAAAGAGCCCAAGAAGATGAGTAACAGACAGCACAAATTTGTCATGGAGAAGACCCATCAAACCAGTCTAATTTCCTTCTAGGACAAGCTAAGAGCCTTTGGGGAATAGAGAAAAACAGTAACTGTCCTATTACTTTATTAAGTAGTTTTGACTTTGATTTCATGTGAAATGCTTTAAAACAAGGTGGAAATACTAGGATGCCCTAGAAATGTTTGGAAAAGGCTATTAATAAAACATACTTGGCTCATCATAAGTAAAGAGAGATAGATGCATGTATTGATATTCCACAGGGAAATGTCCTCAGTATGGCACTATTGAACATTTGTCTTAATGAACTGAAGCATGTCAAAAAAAAAAAAAAGTTTGTTAAATAGCACTTAGCTGTGAGGGACTTCAAGTATATTGGAAAGCAGGACTTCAAAATTTCTCAGCAAAATGGAGAATAGGCTGAATAACATGTGCTGCTTGTGAGCAATAAAATGTTCTGTACCTCTGCGAAAATCATTAGGTAAATCACTGCAAGTGAGGAAACACATGGCTACAGGGAAGACGATCTGTAGATCAGAAATGTACACATGACAACTGTTTCATCATACTGTTGGGAAGACTAAAACAATTTACAGCAGTGGATGAGGAGAGGTAGAGCTTATGAGATGCACAAAGTAAATCTTTCCACTCAAATTCAAAAAGGTGCTGGAGCAACTGCTCCATTTGGTGCATTGCATTTCAAAACAAGAATGACCACCTGAAGCAAGCTCATGGGCAGAATAGTGAAGATTGATCACAGCTTTGGAAGACATGACTTAAGAGGAAAAATTGAACAAACTGAGCTTACTGTCTTGAAAAGACTGACAAAAATTGATGAGCAACAGCTACTTCAAAAAGAGGAGGAAACAACCTGTTCTTCATGCTCAGAGGATTTAAGTGCTGAAACCGCACAAAACCCCCCTAAGGTTAAATGTAATGGAAAGTAGAATGAAATGAATTTGAAGAGAAACAGTGCTAGAATAGGATGCCTGGGGAAGCTCTTGGAGGTCTGGAGGAATAGGTGAGAGATACATCAGCTTTTAGAGCACAAAAAATTAACATGGTCTTAGGATCTTTCAGGTTCTGTGAAGGACAGACAAAAGGATCCTTTGCAAGGTATCCAGAATAGAACCAAATCTGGATGACATTTAGAAATTACTCAGTATTAGACACGCCTCTGTCTTTACCAGAATGTGGAAGGAATAGGCATAACAGTTCTGCAAAGAGAAGTACTTTCTTTAACACACAACTAAGGCTAAACCAGGTAGTGCTGGGTACTTTAGTGATTCCTACTGCTACAGTCAGAGCACGTTTTGTGTGTCAGAGATTGCCAGATTAGGTTTCATTTAAGAATCAGACACAGTCAGAGAGGGAAATTTCATTAGACACAGGCACCAGGTGAGTATTCGAATGAATAAAACACTCAGTTACCAGGGAGCTCACACCATCTGCTGGATTGCTGTTTCTGCTTCCTGAGCAAACCAGCAGTGCCTGAGAGTGCAGAAGCTTCTGCCTGCAGTGATCTAAAGATATTAGCAGTCCATTTCCAGCCTCAAAAGGCAGCCCTTTGGTCAAGTTCTCATTGCACCTCTGTTCTTTCTAAATCATTTCTCAAGAAAGTTTAGAAGACAATTTTCCTTTTCAAGTCACAAGATGCATTTTATCAGAGAAGAAAAGACTTTTGACAGTAAGTGGACAAGAGCCCGAATTCTCCCAGCAGGCTACTGGATGAGAAAAGAAATCATGGAGCTGGGCAAAGCTTCTGCTGATTTCCCTCTCGAGCAGATCTATGAATAAAGGGTTGCAGTAATTAGTCAGGTAGTTGCATTCTGCTCAAAAGCAAGCCTTCACCAATAAATCTTACCAGCTAAGGTTTAAAAGAATGATCAGCATTCTCTCCATTTTCTGAGATGAAGCCATTTGGGGAACCTGAAGTTGAAAGTAATTACATTATGGATGCACTTCATATACCAGCAAAACTACAAAGCACCCCGCTCTGTAACTTGCTGATATTCCAAGGCTGCTCCTCAGCTGATAGAAAATGGCCTGACTCTGCTTGCTGCAGGGGAGCTATGCGAGTTTAAACTGCTGATGATGTGCATTTACATTTTCATTAGACTACTGAGGAATCTCCAGAGCACGGGAGTAATCAGTCAAGGAGCACACCTGCTGAACATCCTAAGAGAGTGAAGTGGTTGATATTGTGCTGAAAAGGAGTGAATGAAACATTAATCTATGTATGCCATTTGTGCCATGAGCAGCATTTTTAATGCTTTTTAATCTAATATTTTCATAGAGTTTAGGCAATATCTTCAAAGTGGCTAAACCCTTGACGGTTAATCCCACTGAAAATATTTTCATATAAATGAAATGCACTGCATTCATTCAGAAGATACCACTAAATTTTACCACCCAAATGGTACCACTGTCATCAAAGTGTAGGAAAAAAAAATACAGCACACCAAGAAACCAGGATGAGGAAATAGCAAAGGCTGCAGTGCAGGATCCAGCAGTCTCCTGGCAGTGTGAGAACATCACTAGGTGAAGTGAGATGAAACCAGTGGACATGACATGAAGGTGTTAACACCACTGCTTTTGATGCTGATACCTAAGACCTGCTCAGTAACAGTGACCAAACTTTTTCTCCCAAAGCATGCAGAAGCAAGCCTTAAGTACATAACTGGGGAATAATTGCCAAATGTAATAAATAAGACAGTTTGAGAGTGGCACTCAGTCTCTGAGCTGTGATATTTCTGATCAAAGAGCAGTGCACTCAATGAGAGGCTAGCCCTTCCCTGCCATGAACCATTGCTTTCACAACCCCAGCTTTCAGTTGCCTAGCATGAAATGAGGATTTAATTGGTATGATTCAAGTTATTTTTAAGAAAAGATCTTAGAGCATCCATAAGATGTCCTGTAATAAAATGCCATGAATTAAAAACATAATCAAAACCACACTGGGTGTTTAAGAATTCTTTCTCCTAAGTGCTACTTCAACTCTTGCTGCTTATTTTTTTTTCTCACCTGGCCAAGCTCAGATGTTTAGGAAGCCTGTGCTATGTGGTATGAGAAGCTGAGCTTTTAAATCAAGCAAAGGCCACTGCATGGACCCCAAAGGCAGTCAGACCATACAGCCAAAAGGGTAAGATCCTTCACTTTCAAGTCACAAAATTATTTTGTTTATACCATTCTTTCTCTTACCGTGCTGAAGAAATAACTCCAAATAATTATAAATAAAAGAGTTTGCAAAAATTGTACATATGAAGGATACAGATAAAAACCACAGAAAAAGTAGGTTTTAAAACCTTACTAAAAATACAATTTCTTGAAATATTCCTTTTCTCCACAAAAATACAAGGCCACTGCATTTTAATGCATGTCTCTCAAACAGCTCCTGATTTCCTAAATCAGTTTGAGGGCTATTTTAAGGTTAATTTGATATTCTATTGCTATTTAATGACAGCCTGGAAATTGCGCAGAAGTGTCTAAGGCAATAAAACCATTTCTGAAGTCAGGAAAAAGTAAAAAAAATAATAAAAAAAATTTCTGATGGCTGTTGGAGAATACTCATCAGAAGAAAGATAAAATTATATTAAGTTTGTTTTCACCCTTAAAGTCTGTTTGCTGATGGTGTGAGGTACATAATAGAAAGACATCCATTATCATATCACACATTCTTCAGGTTCTCGTTTTTGTGTTCTTAAATACCATGCTACAAAGTGTAGAAATAAGTGACATTTGTTGAAAAGAGAATACATCTTCCTGAATCAAGTACTGAGAATACAACAGATAAGGGGAAAATGTAACAATTTAAACTCATTTGGAAAGTAATTTTTCAGTTCCTAGTTCCAAAGATGATGCCTCAAGCCACAGAAGTCAGGAATTCTGTGTTTGCAGGAGTGGGATTTATCATAAGATTGAAGATAGTTCAATTTAATATTTGTGTGAGAGATAGATTTCCAGTCATCCCCTCTGGAGAGGAGGCTAGAGAGACATTACCTGGTGTGTCTCTCCCTTAGAGTGAGATGGATTTGTCTCCTTGCTTCCAGGTCTGGAGAAGGCAAGGAAGGAGCAAAGTTCAAACGAGTCAGAAAAAAAAACCAAACCCAAACAGCCAGCAGCTACACAGGAACCCCAGGGCCACTCAAACGCTGGCTGATGTCACAGCCTTGTCCCTTTCTGCAAGTGCCTCTTGATCAGCTTTGGAGGGCTCTGGTAAGCTTCATCCAAGTTTGAAAGAGGAAGAGAGGTCTTCAAGCCAAGTGACTTCCTACAAGTTTGGTGAAAATGACAGACTTGAATTCGCCCTCAGAAGGTCCAGGGACATAACTATTTAGTTTTATTTTTGCTGGTATTTCCATTTGATATGATGCAGAATTATTATTTGCCCTGACACAGAAGGAAAAAATTGATGGGAGCACACCACATATAAAGCTCAGCACTTTATGATATGCAACAATGTTGTTGCATATTAATTCTGTTTATGTAGCAATGTCACGCAGCTTAAATAGACGCACACAAACCTTGCATTAGGAAAGCATTACTAAAGTTACTAGATGAGAATAGACTTCTCTGCTTCTCAAGGTTGCCTGTACAACCCTTAATTTGGCCCTTTTGTCTACATGTTTTATAATACAGCCCTCAATTACATGTCCACATCCTCATTTTTTTAACTAGCCTTTGCATCATTCAGCACACAGAATAGAAGATGTTCACTTAATGAGCAGCTGTCTTCTTCCTTTCTTCTTGTTGCTCTTCTTGTGTGACCCTTTATCTTATTCACAGTGGGTTATTCAAATTGGGTTCTCAAAGCAGCATTAACAATTTCTTGGGGGTTTGTGAGCTATATGATATTTTAGTTCTCTATAATCAGTGACAAGGTTATCCACTAAAATCTAATAAATCTTGACTAAACATAAGCTTACTGTTTAGAACATGCTTATAAGTTTAGCTTACTAGTTTATAAGGGCAGATTTGCCCAGAGACAGCAATGGGCATTTCTTTCACCACACTGCTGGTTGGAGGCATTGCCCCTATCCAAAAAAGAGAATTAATCTCCGAAGACAGGGAGGACAGCATACTGTATAATTGGTTCTCCCTAGCAGAAGATTTGATGAGAGCAGAGCTGTAGGTAAAGTCACTGTGTTCAGGCTGGTGCAGCTTACACCATGGTGTGTGGCTCAGGTCTGATCCTGAACACTGGTTTGGGGATCTGTCCAGAATTTCACATGAAATATTTCCCCAGAAGCTTATACCTATCTTGTAGCATGTAGGTCCAAACAGAAGCAGTGTGGCAAAATCACAAGCAGCTGAGAACAAACTTTTAGTCTGGAAGCATGAGAAGGTGTTTCTAGTCCTAGTGGTGATTTTGTTAACAGAGGAGTGTGCTGCAGGCATTCGTGGTGGGCTGATTACAGTATAAAGCACTGTGCTGAACTGGACTGTGACGTGTTCTTGGCACAGAAGCAGTGATATCTAACCCAAGTGGTGCTCACTTTGTCAAACTGGAAATCGAATAGCGGCCACTGAGGACAGCAAAGGCAAAGAGAAGTGCGTATCACAGGAAAGCATAATGCTGAGAATGAAAAGGCAAAGCTAAAGTCAATTCTGGACAAAGATGCCAGCTATTGCTAAATCTGGCTTGACCGTGACACCAGAGAAGTAGGAGCTGAGTTTGCCCATCCTTTGCCTTACTAAGCTGCAGCCTGTAAAGAATAAATCACTCCTTGAAATCTGAAATAGCAGTGGTGCCTTCAAAAATCATGAGTTGCTGATTTTGTTTTTGTTTTAAAATAGGTATGTAGTTCAACAGTTCTAAATTTATGCTGTTTTGTGACTTTATGGATATATTCTCTCCTGCTTTCTCCACACGAAGTGGAGAAGAGGAAATAATTTTAAAAGTACACAGTCATTGTGTCAGGAAATTAATGCTGGGCATTAAGAAAAGCAATGCATTTTATGAAATCTTTTCCTATGGGACTCAAAACATCCTTTTTCCTCGTTAGCTGCCCTTTCTTATTAAGTTGACCTTTCCATACTGTTAGATATGACAGTGATGAGGTTGAAGAAATCTACTGAAAGAAGATTTAGTAGCCCATTTCTCCTGACCTCTGGCCCCTTTTCATAAAACTCTGAACTACACGTTTGTTACAAATCAACTTAGAATAGAGGCACAGGCACTGAGGTTCAGCCATTGCACTGCTGAAACTGAAGTGGCTGCATTAATCTAGAAATACAGATGTCTTTGAATGCGAACCATTAAAATCCTGCCTGTAGCAGGAATCTCCTGCAGCAGGAAAGATAATCTGGTAGAATTTTGCTTCATATTCATTTAGATTCCAGTAGTTACAATGAATTGGCTGTTTTCCAGAGAATACATCCTGGGAAACTATTCAAGAAGGAACGATAAATAGATCAGTGAACTTATATTTCCATGTCAGTAGCAGGAAGACAAGTGAGAAATCGGTCTGACAGTGTTGCTGGGGTGATAAAAGGATATTTAATAGCAACCAAGTATAAAACCCAAATTACAGATTTGAAAGCCAAACAGGAGTCAATTTGACAACTACCAATATAGCAATGTAAATGTAAATCATCCATTACTCTCATTTCCTAGGGGACTGAGAGTTTATCAGATTTATGCATCCTCTTGGTAAGACACTGTGCCAAACAGCAGTTAGGATTTCTAAACAGCCAGAGTCATGGCGTGACTAATGACAACAAGGCACTGGACCAGAAGCCCAATAGTTTGCCACCCACATTGCTGCAGCCTGCTTGGTTAAATCAAGCCTCAGACTAGAAGGGCAGAGCAGCACTTCACCCTTGTAAAACAAAAGCAGCTACCTTTACACCACACAGATTATACATCTTTGACAAACTGTGCTTTCTCAAGCTTTTTCAGCACAAAAGGTGCAGCTGTAATGGTCTGGATTTGCACTGAAGCTGGCAGCTCCTGCACTATCTTCCTCCTGTCTCTCCTCCCAGCACCTCCAGTGTGTGAGCAGTGGCTGTGGTAATCCCAAGTTTTTAAATAATACACGTGGTAAAGAAGCGGTTGTGTGTCTGGGGAAACACAAACAGGTCCATATCTTTCCTGTATGGAGAACTCCAGAGTAGGCACAGTACTCCAGGCAGGGTCTCACCAGAGCAACACAGAGGGGGAAAGTCACCTCCCTCACCCTACTGGCCACGTTTCTTGTTGTGCAATCCAGAATATAGTTGGCCTTGTTGAGCCTCTCCTTGAGCACACACTGCTGGCTCATGTCCAGCCTCTCATCCCCCAGCATCCCAAGTCCTTCTGGGCAGGGCTGCTCTCGATCACCTCATCCCCGGTTTGTGCTGATAGCAGGAGCTGCCCTAGCCCACATGCAGGACCTGGTACTTGGCTTTGTTCAGCCTCACAAAACCTCACCCACTACTTGTATATTTTCCCTTAGATTAGTTTTAATGGGTATTTATTTGCAAAAAAGCCCCTGACATTTTATCAGGCTGTAGAATCATCTGAATTCCAGTTGATAGGTAAGAAACCACAGCAGCACACATACAGTATAATGAAAGGGCAGGAAGCCCAAGTTTGCTACCATCAGCTGCTCCAATTAACTGCTTAACTGACTGTAGCCCTTGATTTTCCTTTCCTTGCAATTCCTAACACCAGGCTGCTTTGGTCCTTCCATCTGTACACGTACTAGCTCCCAGCTGTCTAGAGGCTTCAGCAGAGTGGATGCCATTAGGTGAACACCACAATATTTTTACCTGTTGATCAGCTTAACTCCAGCCAGAGCTGTTGTACCAAAGCATGCACCTTTCCTAGCATCCAATGGTTATTTTTCTATAGGGAACACCCTTGCAGGAAGAAGTGGTTACCCAATACAGGTGACATTTCATAGCTGCTGGACATGCACCCATCCTGCACCACTGTTCAGAGTCACAAGACCCCCAGCAACAGAAGAGCTTGACCATGCCTGCATGTCTGTCTGTCTGTCCTGCAAGAGACATTTCAGAGGTGTTGAAACTCTTCAACACCTCTGAACTGTCACACTTACAGGTGAGTAAAATCTTTCACAAAATGGCAATGGCAGAGTAGGAGAACACCCTCTTCCTAAGCCAAGTACCACTCTGCATTGCAATTTTTTTCCAGAAGAAAATCTACCAATTTCAGATCCTACCCTTTAACTGACTAGACTTCTTGCAAAGCATCCAGCCCTTCTTTGCTAGCTGGCACTAGGAATCAGAAATTAATGTTTGATTACTTTTCCTCTAATGCTGCTTTGGAGGGAGTGAGGTAGCCAGAGAACCAGAGCTTTTGTATCTATCCAGAATACTTTTTTATCTATTCAAACAGATGATTAGGAAACTCGAGTGCTACAAAGCCTTAAAATGTAGAAAATACAGAAAGCCAGCAGACCTGATAAAGACACAATTACCTTGCACTTGTAACACTACCCCCTCATATTCACATCAATTTTAATTCCACTTTTTTAAGATAAAATTCCAATAAGTATTCGTGCATACTGTATTTTCTCAGAAAAACTGATAAAAGGTGTTTGAGAGACAAGTAGTATTTCATTGCTCAGAAACCCATTCCATAATTCAGAAAACTAAATTTTACTCTTTTCCATACTTATTTAAACAGCCTTCAGGAAACCAGTTCCCTGTTACATATTTGGAGAGCAGCATTTCTTTGCTGCCTGTTTTGCTCAGGCTCTTTTGAGAAGGTAACACAGAGTGAGGGGGAAAAAAAAAAAGACTAATTATTTGCTTTGCAGTTTGTTTAGTGATTCCCAACTGAGAATTATACATACAACACACTGCTCTAGAGGCTCAATGTCTTTACAGGAGCAGCACAGAAATGAAAATATCTGGAGCAATAGGCATCTTGATTTTCCCAATAATTTAAATCATAAAATTGTTTGTGTCATTGCTGAGAGCTTTATGGACATTGTAAGAGACTTATTTTTAACAAGAATTGTCTTTCTTCATCATTAAGGCATATTTATGGGAAGGAGACAAAACTTATTCATTGCTTATGCCTGGTTCTCCTTCCAGTTGTACCTAGTTTGCGGAGTGGGAACTAAGAAATACTACCTCCAAATATTCCCCCACTCCTGTAAAATAGTTTATTAGAACCTTTAATGAAATTCACACAAGAGAGATGGATTTTGATAAATTTTACTTATATGGGCAGAAAACCTCAACAAAATAAACCTCCCTCTCTAATATTCAGTGAGAATAAATGTGGCTGAACTGCCTCCAAAAAAACGGGATTTTTTTTTGCCTCCCTTGGATTCAGCCTAGAACCCAGAGGTAGCATAAAGGGATCAAGGACCCATAAAAGCAGGTGTTCAGGAGCACACACTGAACTGCCTTTCCCCCTCCTCCCCACACCGTATAAAGAGGGGACACAACTGCAGGGAACATGACTTAGGATACTGCATCAGACACCTGACATACACCTGGGATAAAATGGAGACTTGCACCAGTCAGGACTGCAGTGCCAAAGAAACTCTTCCAATTAGTCTTCATTTTGTGGCAGAATGGTGCACTGAAGTGCATGCCTTGAACTGCTACCTTCAAGTAAAAAGCTCTTTTATTCAGCTGTATCGCTATCCATATCATGACAAACCTGAGGTACTCTCCTTCATTTCAGTGGCCCAGTAACATTTTTCAATGCTGCAACTTGCCTGAAATACTCATGTACAAGACAGGGTTTAAGAAACAAAAAAGGAAATTTTACTTTTTTCCAGAGTATGTGTTTAGCTGAGTATGTGTTTAAAGACAAACTTAAAAATTAGATAACGAATCCACTAACTCGTGCAGAATCTGGATCCACATTCAAACTTTAGGGTCTGTCTTACTGCAGAATCCATTTTTCACCCAGGTCAGAAGCAGCTCCTGAAATGCTGGGACGGGTTTGGTGGGCTCATGGAGCAGTTTCTCTGGTTATTGGAAACCAATCTGCAAACTCTGAGTCTGCTACAAAGCCCACAGAGGCAGACATCGGTGTTAAGCCACCGATGGTTATTCCAGAGCATATGACACAGGAGGGCAGGTCCAGAGAGCCAGCACAGCAGTGCATGGTTTAGCACTCTCACAAGCACTGGGTGGCCCCACAAAAATCAGATGCAGCTAAAGCTTTGCCGTGAAGAAACCTCATCTACCCTGTGTATGGCCCTGTGCCACCCCTCAGAATCTCTCTGCCATTTTTGTCTCTTTCTCTTCCCCTTGATGATAAGACACAAGTCCCTATGGTACTGTGGGGCTGGATTTGGCACTCCATGAAGTCTTTCACTGATCGTGAAGCTTTCCAAAATGACATTTCACAGTATCTTTCCCCCTTTGAACTTACATTCACTTTGATTCTTATACGCAGAAGGATGTGCACATGTACAGAATCCATACTGAAGCTCTTGAAAGCAACTCAGCATTTGGGCATCTTGTGGCAGATGCTTTCTTCATAGCCATGTGCTTATTTATGTCTAACTTTTCAGGGTGAGAGTTAGCTCTTCCTTCAGGCCAAAGCAGGCTCTCTCATGCACTCATGACTCTAACCATGGTGTCAAAATGAATCCCCATTTCACATGTCCAGTTCCTGAGTGACTATAAAAAGTTATTATTAAAAATATCCTCTAGTTTTATGCCCCCACCATTGCAAGGGCAAACAACTGTGGACATCTAGTTACCATAGCATATTAATATTAGTTTGTGTTTTCAGCTTAGATGATTTACAGGTCAGAGAGACTTAAATCTGTCCTAAAATACTTTGCTGTTTCTAACTTGCGGGTGTGAAAAAACCAGCACCTGAAACACATCATCTTGCCCATACTGTATATATTAGATGTATTTACCCAAACTGCCTTCACCTTTCAAAGAAACAAGGGCACTTTAAAACTTCAGTATAAAGCTAAACCACTGCACAGTGCTTATTCTAGCAAGTGGACTTCACCAGAGAAATCTTACCTTTAAGGCTAGTAAAAGACTATTATTTCTAACATGCTGGTTGGCACAAAGCCACAGAATTTGCTATTAAAATATGCAAAACCAGAGTGGGATAGTGCTGTGTGTGTAAATTATGCATGTTTCTTATTAAATCAAATGCCTTTACCTCCTCCCCTCCTCCACTTATTACACAACTTGTCATCTCTTATTTACATGCCATATGATACACAACCCAAATAGAGAGGGCAAACATCCACAATATGTGCAGCAAAGGGAGATATTTGCATTTAAGACATGAATATGCATTAGGAGGCAACACATTCAGGATACATATTTTAAAAGTGAGACTGTTTATTTTGACAAGCTTATTGCTAGAAATGCCTCTATGTGCTCCCCCATGCCTCCCAGCATGGAGTTTGTTCTCTGACTGAATACACAACACCCATCCCTAGAAAGAGACCCAGCTAAGCCACTTGCAAAGCCATGGACTGAGAAGGAAGTCACAACACTGGCAAGTGGAGGCAGGAAATTCCTGGGGAACAGAGGGAAAATCCAATTCTTAGCATTCTCTCTTTTCTGTCTCTTTTCTTCTCAATGTAACTTCTCTGTGAAATCAGAGAATTTCTGTGCTAGAAAAAAACACCACTTACAAAATTAGCATTTAAAAATCAATTCTGAAATCAAAACAGGAAGCCAGCCTTCCATGGAAAAAAAGATAACCCTCTTCTGGCTTCCTTTTTTTCTTTTTTCCTTTCTCTTTTCCCTCTGGCTTTCTCTCAAGCGAATGGGTAAGGCCTAAAAAGTTAAGTTTATTACTTGAGATTTAGCTATTTAGGTTTTATGCAGTTCCTTTTATTCCATAGATACTTGAATAACCATGGGCATTCACTTAGATAACCTGTTCTTCTATTCTATATCTATATTAAAAGCACAGCAGTGCTGTTGAATCTCATAGAAGTGGTACAAGTATAAAACAACCCATAAAAAAATGTTCTATGAAGAGCTACATATGCTAGGCAGCTAAACAGAAAGAGAAGCCTTCTGGGCCAAGGGACTGAAGTCTAGAATACAGGCTCTGCCACCAACCAGCCTTAATTCTCAATCCTATTTAATTCTCAGTTCCTCATCCACAGGTACAAAGGAGTGATGCTTACCCTCCTCCCTAAAATGGCTGAAGGAATTAGACAGTTCAGAACCAGCTGGACAAAGCTTAGACAGGAGGTGGCACGCCTTCTTTTCATAACAGGGAGATGACAATTTTCTCATTACATTTTTCAAACATTTATATAAAATTGTAAAAACAGTCAAACACGCACTTCACTTTCAGCCAAAATGTTATAACATATGGCTGCTTGTGTTTTCCCTTCAAATATTTTAAGACAGCAGCTTCCTCACAAGTCTCTGTCTCCCCCTGTTCAGAGATTCTGCTAACACTTTGTGAAATGCAGGAAAAACCAAATATTCTGTTTTCTACTCCTCTATTTTCTTTTACTTTGAGTTGATATAAACTTAGAGCTCCCTCTTCTTTCTGCACATCTACATGGGGGTTTTTTGCTGCTTTGTCCAGAGTTTCTGAGCAGCTGTCTAGAAGTAAAAGTTAATAAAGTCAAATATGCAAGGTTCTGAGTGATGGGACTTGTGACATTCACCAGAATGAAGGAACTGGAACACTTATTCTGTACTACTACACAGTCTCTACAATGTGCAGCAATTTTTAATGTGACAACCCCAGAGAACTTATCAGATGTACTAGAATTTTACAAGGGGTTTGCTGCTCTGTGGGGTTTTCCTGTTTTGTTTCGTTTTGGTTTGGTTTTTTATGTTTTGGTCTTTTTAACTACATACAAATAACATCACAAATATCCATGGTGTTTTATAGAAATAAATTGACACTACTGTATAAGTCTTACAATATGAGGGGTTTGGTTGGTTTATTTTGTTTATTTTATGCAAGGACAAGAAAGTTGAGATGTAGAGAGAGGCGGGGACAGAAACAACATGGTTTGCATAGGAATGTAACTGCTGGTTATTTGACATATAACCAGCATATTATTCACAGACTTTTAAAATGTAAGGTCTTACACGCTTATTGCCTGATCAGAATCCAAAAGAGTATACAGAAGATAAATTTACAGAACCACAGAATTGTTTTGGCTAGAAAAGACCTTCAAGATGTCCAACCATTAACCCAGCACTGCCAAGTGCACCACTAAACCATGTCCACAAACACCACATCCACAAGTGTCCTTAGTACCTCCAGGGACGCTACCACTTCCCTGGCCACCTTGTTCCAATGCTCAATAAGCATTTTGATGAAAAACTTTTTAATAATATCCAATCTAAACTGCCCTGGGTGCAACTTAAGGTCATTTCCTCTTGTCCTAGCAATTGTTACTTCGGAGAAAAGCACTAATTAGAACTGCTTAAATTTTCTAGCCACCAAGAGAGAAATGTGCTTAATTATGTCTCTTAATCCTTAAGAGACTAGCTGAACTTCAGAAAATTTGTATCATGACACCGACTTCACATATCACTTAATGTGTTTTTTGTTGTTCCACTTAAGGAGTTTGAAACCATGTCTGACACTGGTTTTAATTCATCTGAAATTCACTGATATTTGCTTGCTAAACTTGTGATTCAGTACAAAAAGTTTGCAAAGCAGCCAATATCATAGGATTCTCAACTATGTCAAGGCACAAGAGCCAACACTACCAAACCAGAAGACAACACAACAATTCAGGAACATTTTCTCTATGTAAGTTATGAATCCCCAGTTAATATTAAAAACATCATAGCAGAAGGGCATGTAAAATGATATCTATTTTGGTCCTTTCTATGACAGAATAAGGAGGGATTGTGCTTGGCAATTCTGTCTGTCTATAAAGTTCTTGAGGTAGTTGTTTTAGATCCAAATCGCTGCTCCAGTCTCCTAGTGCTGCTCAAGGTGCCACTGGCAACTGGAATCAGGATCGAGGCTCAAAGGCAAGGATGGCTTTGGTGCACTGGGGGATGCACTGGAGCCAATACCAGAGAGGCAAGATCAGCCTTTGGGAAATAACAGGTCCTGAGCTGAATTAATGAGAAGGTCATCTGGGACTGGGCTCCTCATAATGGAGAAGGAGAGATGCAACTTTATCAAACAGTGGATGGTTTCTGCTTTTCTTGATAGGAAAGGATATCTGATATATCTTCACCAAGTTTTCAAGTGCACACAGAATACTCAAGAGAGCACCACAGTTAATTTTGTGATCCAATAAGTAAGGCCACACAGCGACACAGTCCTACCCTGCAGATAGACCACATTCCATTCTTTTTATTTCAGTCTTTTTTGCAGTATCTGCAGTTCTGTACACCACAATAACAAAAATCCTTCCCCAGCTTTTGCTGAATCACATATTTTTATGTTACACTCTGTACTGCATGCCAAAAAAGAGAGCTGAAATTAACCACAGTACAATAAAAATAATAAAAAACTCTCTTTCTGGCCAAGAATAATGAAAACCGTAAACTTTCTTACACAGTTAGCAGTACAGAATCTACTGTTACAGTCAATTAGACTGTAGACTACACCAAAGCACATTAGTGTATGTTACAAGAAGAAAATCTTAAATATGTAGTAGGGCTGCCTAAATATGTTTACAGGACCTTCTTTAGCATTAAATTTGCTATCTATTATATAATCTTAGGATAAAAAATGATTTTGACACAAGAGACAAATAAGGAAAGGAGAACAAGACTCTCAATGTTACTTTCTCAACAAACTGGAAGAACCTACAACTGGTACCATTAGGTACTTCTATGATAAACCACAATGAAATAACCAACAGTAAAATCTATTATAAAAAAACCCTAAAACAAACAAAAAGCCAGGCAAAAACCAAACCACTCTTCTGGGGATGAAAAAAGGGGATCAAATGGTATCATTTGTGAGTATCTGCAATAATTTCTCAAGTTTTTCAAGTTTTTTCACAGGGAAAACCAAAGCTACCTAAACCCAGGCAAGCCTAAGCCACCCCAGGCCCATTCTTCCACATAGCTCCATCAACTTCCCATCCTCACTTCTCACAAGCTTCAAAAGGTGTGCACAGCCAGAGGTTGAACCTGCTCCAGGAAATGATCCAGCACAGTTCACAAGAAAGCAAGAACACAGTCTTCTCCATGGTTACTACAACTGGGTCCTTTCTCCACAGCAGGAGAAACACAACCCAGTGGTGCCAAAACAACCTCATAGAGAGGACATGGGAGGAGTAACCCTTTAGAGACCAAGACATAAACAGAGCCACAGAGGACATGCCACCACCTGGTCATTCATAGTTACTGTCCTTCAAGAACAAGCAATTGCTTAAGGAGGAAAGCAGTCCCTTACAGAAGGCATCACTAAAACACTGGGATTGCCACAATTCACAGGGTCACAGAGAAATGCTGCCCACTGGTGAGGCTCAGTTTCAGAAAGCCCTTCAGCTAAAGGAGAGCTTCCTTTCCCCACTCAATGGGATGACACTGATTCATGCATGCTGAGCTAAGAGCATGCATAAATGTTTGCAGGATCAGTATCAAATAACCACATTCCTCTTCAAAAGCTCTCTATAAAATCTGCAGGAAGACTCACACCAATTATATATTTCATTACTAATTATTCTAATTAAACTGACTGGTAGCACATTAGTGATTCAGACAAAAAACAAAATATTCAGACTTTACATTCTCCTCCTCCACACTCCAGTGAAATCTCTAATGTGTCTTATGATTTATTTATCTCAGCCCAAAAATACACTGAGAGTTTTTTAAAAAATCATCAGTTTCCTCCAGCCTCTTACAAGAAATTCACCCTGTATGGGGAGATGAGGATGCTGTTTAATGCCATCCTCACTGATTCACAGTTCCAGTTTATAAAACCTTTCTGTACTGGTGTACACCTCCCCATGCCATCTCTGAGCACCAGAACAATTAGTTGTGATCTGTTACCATGAGCTGCCAGTTGGCAGCTTCTCGTATTGCAGCTACTGTATTGTAAAGGTTCTTGCTGATGGTTCACATCTCAGAGAACTTCCAGTGACTTAATGACTCACTTCTGTAGCCCCACCTGCTCACAAGCCCAGCTGTGTTTGCCTATAAGGGGCTGAGTGCCCTATGGAGAGCAGGAACAAAAATCCCTAATCCCTGTATTTAGGAGAGCTACAACATCTTGCTGAGAATGGATCTTGCCATGTTTTCGTACTTTTGAAAATAAAGCTAAGAAACAGGGTTTTCTTGTGTCACTTTATATGAGTAAAGCACCATTATATCCCTCTATTTATACAGGGCTTTCCAAAAACATCATTAGGGTGAAGACTTATGGTTCAAAGCCAGTTGCTCAGAGCACTAATTTCCAGAATGGAGGTGACCTGTGCAGCTACGGTTTCTCTTTTTGCCTGTGAATAATGATCAGAATAATGATTACATGATGATTCCCTCCTTCCCTTCCTTCACCTCACTCCCACAGGCCTCACATGGGCCTCAGGGCAGATCATACTCCCAAATGGAATATTGAATATAACTAAAGGATTGTTTCTTTCTCCCATGCCCCTTTACCCTGGATAAACCAATACACAGAATTTACTGCAGTGCTTATCAATGTGACTTTCTTCAGATGCTGAACAGACAAGGTGCAATTTTGCTACTTCATGTCTTTTTTTGGTGTTTTTTGTTTTGTTTTGTTTTGTTGGGGTTTTTTGTTTGTTTGTTTGGGTTTTTTTGTTTGTTTGTTTGTGTGTTTGTTTTTTTTTCTTTTTCTTTTGCAACTTAGAAGTGTCTTCCTGTTGACCTAAGGAACTTCTACTGTGCATAAGCAAAAAAGAAAAAAATACATTAAATCAAATATTTGATAAATCAAAAGAGTCTAGATTCACTTCTTTGTCTGGGTGTTATTCTTAAGAAGGCTTTGTAGAACCAAGAGAAGATCATGATCTGCAGCTATATGTGACTGGGAATTGGAAGTACTTCAAAATCTGAAGATCTCAGCACCATGCTGTTCAAATCAATTCCTTACCAAGTACTCAAATAAAATAATAAAAAAGAAGAATTTAAATTGCCCTACAAGGTGCTGGCCCAGAGTTCCAATTGCTTCTAAAATAAGATCCAGGTGCTCTTAAAAGTCTAAAGCAGCTTTTTAATTTTAAATTGCTCTTCACCACATGTGCCATGAATGCTGATCTTTCAAAAGCGTGTCTAAATCAAAACACTCCATATTGCAGGATAATTGCTTATAAAATATAAAAAAAGCTGCATGAAGATAGCCCCAGCCAGGTTAAGTGGCAAGCCATGTCTAATATTTTCTCTAAGCAAAAGATAGCAAAAAATAACCAAGAGTGTTTTGCTCTCTTTTCTCTGTACCTTCAAATAAGAAACTTTCACTCCAAGGTAAGTTATGTTCATTTCAACTATATCACACTTAGTACTACTCAGAGACTCATTGTTACAATTATTTTATTGCAATGACACCTAGAGACTTTGGAAAGGTTCTTACTAGTCTTTGCAAATAACACAGAAGATGTATTTCCTGCCCCTAAGAGCTCATAGCTAAGTATTTATAAACACACACAACAGCATGGCAAGAAATTGGGGACAAAAAATCACCTCAGCAAAAGGAGTATTTTAGGTCTGAATTTGCATACATATATGTATTAGAATAAAACTGCAATTTGTGAAATCAAATAGAAGGTCCCTGAAGAGTTTAAGAGATCACTTTTAGAAGTGATGGTGAAGAATATGCCCATCACACCTATACCTACTGCAATCTGCTGCATGAAACATCACTCTGCAGACACACCATGACTGATTGGAAGTATTGCCACTTTGGCAAAAAAGATCAACAGCGAGAGCATCCACCCAGGTATAAACCTCAGTAAAGTACGATCCCACTGAACTACACGCCAAGACTTGGGTCCTATAAGATTATTCCACTGAGAATAAAAACAGGATGGAAGCATAGGATTATCTAGTTTGGAAAATACCTTCAAGATCACCAAGTTAAACCATTAACCCAGCACTGCCAAATCTACCACTTAACCATAATCTAATCCTAAGTATCACGTCTAAAGAACTTATAAATATAACTCCAGGAATGGTGACCCAATCACTTCCCTGAGCAGCTTATTCCAATGCTCAATAACCACTTCAGTGATTTTTTTTTCCCCCCTAGTAACTGTCCTAAACCTCTCCTGGTGTAACTTGAGACTATTTCATGTTGTTATCTGGGAGAAGAGACTGACACTCAACTCTCTACAAACTCCTTTCAGGCAGTTGTAGAGAACAATAAGGTGTCCTCTTAGCCTCCTCCTTTCCAGTCTAATCAAATCCAGTGCCCTCAGCCATCCCTCACAGGACTTGTTCTCTAGAACAGAAGGGCTTTCTCGAAGTCTTGAGAGCCAGGAAGTTTTAATGGAACTATTTTAAAGCATTCACAAAGAAGTCAAATGAACAAAATTTTCCTTCCCCACAGCCACAGATTTCCTTTATAATAATCTCAGAAGCAAAAGTCTATCCTCTAGGCTTCTCTTGGAACATCGCTCCGCTGCTCTCTAAGCTCTATTAAAGTTTCCATGCTATTGTTTTTTTAGATACAATCTCATTTTGATTCTACATTAGTGTCTGTTCCACCTTGTCTTGCTCTCCACTTTCTCACATTCAAAAATACGTACCATGCCCAAATAAAACTAACATCAGCCCTTGCAGCCAATTCATCCAGGACTTTCAGTAGTTCCCTGCTGGGGAAGAACAAGGACCCCCAGAGCTGTCACAAAGTAAGGTGTAGCCTGGGATTTCAAATACAGTCTGAAGGGAATATAGAGTTGTAAGGAAATCAACAATAATGTTATGAAAAACCTCAACTAACTGCTTTTGGAATAAACAAATTCATCATAAATACTTCTCTTCAGTGGTGTGTGACACAGACCAGCCCTCCTTTGAATTTCATATAATAGCACCAATTTCTAGCAAAAAGATGATTTCTGAATGACAACCACAGTATGTAAGTTGGTCAGCAACCAAGTTCTACATACGTATTACATCACTGCCTTCTTTTCAGCTTTCCTCTCCACATCTGTAATGAAGGGAAAAGGCAGGCAGATGGTCATTAAATTATGTATTCTCACCACAAATATCCCCAGGAGTAGCCAAATTATACAATGCTTCACAAGAGACATCGAGATAAAAGTGTGGGCTCTTGAAATAGACTGACCTCCAACTCCAGCTGAAATCAGCAGCAAAAGCAGAGTGATACAATGAAAAGGAGGAAAAAGTAATTAGCCTGCATCCGCTGTGCTCCAGTTAAATGGATAAGAGCACGTGGCTGCTTTGAAAGAGGATATCCAGATGGAAATATGCATACTATGACAATGTAAAGTCTGTGAACTTTATCATTATGTCAGAATCTTATTTAAAAATATTCCCAATTGATACAATTAAAATGTATTCAAAACAACGGACTTCCTTGCTTTCCAAATTAATTAAAGATGCATGTATTCCTTGGGGTTCATGGTATTACCCTTCTAAAAATAATATGAACATAAATTGCTGATGCCCAGCTGAGGAGAGTATATGTACAGCTCCTCCAAATTATAAAGAAAAATTTAGAATGGTTCCATAAAGTGTTACAATGACTTCTTTCATTCTTAAACTCTGCAAATTGGAAATGTTTCCATCATAAAAGCTCAGAGATCAAAATACAACCAAACTGGAAGAGTTACACTAAGTGTGTTGTTTTCCATTAAAACTGGGACCTAAAACAACCTTCTTTCCCACGAAATGTAAAGGCACCTGAAGGTCAGGACATGGCTACATCATATCAAACCTGAAAAGCTATGTCTAGAGTATAAATTGAAAAAACAAGCATGCAAATCCTGTGAGCACTTCAATTTTTGTGCCAACTTCAACTTTCAGCAAATTCAAAACCAAGCAAAATCTGGGCAATAATCTCCAGAAGCTGCAAAACAGCATTACGTGCAAATTGAATTCAGAAATAACAGTTTTTGAACTTGTTAAAAGATAAGTCTCACTTTCCATCACACAGATAGGTATCATCAACATTTTTCGATATTATTAGAGAATCTCAATAAATTCCCAGGGAAAAATATAAATTACATATATGAAAAAGGAAAATTTGTCTGTAATATTTTGGACATGGCTTCACTGTGGAGCTATAAGGCTAAATATGGCAGAAGACCAAGTAAGTCCAATTAAGGAAGAAAGAATGGAGACTCCTTACCAAATGGCATGAAGTTGTGTCTAGGGAGTTTTAGGCTGGATATCAGGAAAAGCATTTTTACCTAAAGAGGTGGTTGGGCACTGGAACAGGCTCCCCAGGGCAGTGGTCACAGCACCAGCCTGACAGAGTTCAAGAAACATTTGGACAACACTGTCAGACACATGGTGTGACTCTTGGGGATGGTTCTGTGTAGAGCCAGGCGCTGGACTTGATGATCCTTGTGGGTTCCTTCCACCTTAGGATATTCAATGACAGCTTTTTTTATTAAGAGAAGGAGTTAAGACTAATGCAAAGATGGTCAAGAGTCTACTTTGGCACTTAAATTAAAGAATCGAGGAAGCATGCAGGCAAGCACAGGGCCTTCAACAGAATTAGGCACACACTGGACTGTAAAAAGAGTACTGAAATATCTGATGGCAATGAACATAA
Organism: Phylloscopus trochilus trochilus; assembly: GCA_016584745.2. Taxonomy (NCBI): domain Eukaryota; kingdom Metazoa; phylum Chordata; class Aves; order Passeriformes; family Phylloscopidae; genus Phylloscopus; species Phylloscopus trochilus. The sequence goes on from WQNJ02000546.1 coordinate 43,401,720, forward strand.
CGCCAATAACTTCAAACAGAAAAACAAAGGCTTGGGAATTTATATTGTATATCCCTGTGCAGAATAGGAAAGACACATACATGACAGCTGAAAAGCTCAATATAAGCTGGAGAAGTGCAAATACAGTTTTAAAACAGCAAATGACACTGTCAGTGAAAACAGTTCCTGCATCCATGTGGAACCTGAAGGACAGCCAGGGGAATAAGGCTGTTGAAGCTAGTCCAGTTCATTTGGCAGTGACACAGCATAAGCTTTTAAGTTTACCCCACTTACAAGGCAACAGCAGACTAATCAGCCCTCAAACAGCATTTAAAGTTAAATACAACAAGAAACAATGATCAACCTGATGTTCCCCTGGAGAGGCATATAGAAGGCATGTAGTGCATCACTTGGTTCTGCACCAGCAGCTGGTTCTACACCAATGGCATACACAAGCCAGCTGGTGTCATAGCTAGGCAATGAGTTTTTCCAAATATTTGAAAAACAAAAGCCGCAAACCTCATATTTTTAATTGACTTGTTTTTTAATTGAAATTTACTTGAAAAGCAAACCTCAAATCCCTCTGATTAAGTTTATCATGACAAATCCAGATTACCACAATGGAGTTTTCTACTTCAAAAGCACAGCATCGCGGGTTGGTGGTGTGGAATAAAACTGAGCATCTCACAAAATTGTGACATTTACCTCAGATAGTTGCAGTTAATATTTTATGATGAATTTTAAACTAAAAAGTAGCTGAACCATGCACTGTAGGCCTTTTGAACACTTTTTTTTTTCATTTTTCATACATCAAATTTTTCAAAAATTTTTCATACAGCAATGACTCCAGTTCCAATGACTTACATGCTTTTCTAGAGGAGACAGTTCAACCCAAGAATTGGCTTGTCACATATTTTTATTCTGCCATCTTTAAGCATGACATTTTGAACAAAGAGCAGGCAAATTTATACAGATCACCTGCACAATCCACACCCAAATAGTATGGACTTTATATGGATTGTCCAAAGTGCCCTAAAATTTTCTTAGCAAATTTGCAACTTTTTAGAGCCAGGATTGGTACAATTTTGTTTTGCTGTCAGCAGCAGTGGCATGGTGGTGGTAGCAGCCAGTCCAAGCCCTCTGCCATAACCAGGGAATATTTTCAGCCCTGTGGCCTCCTCTTCTTCAGAGGCTAGTCTTACTAGTTTACATCTAGGATCTTCTTTTGGAGAACACTAAGAATGGCAAAGAAATAAGAGCAGAAATCACAATTTCGGTAGTTGATGCAATGTGGCTCTGCTTTGATTACCTGTTTTTATATGCTAAATTGTAAAGTTCTCAAGGGGAGAAAGAAAAAAATCAATCAATCCCATTTTTGGAATAAAAAAACCCAAACAAAAAACAAAACAAACAAAAACCCAAACAAACAAACAAACAAACACCACCCCAAAACAAAACACCCCAAAACTTAAAAATATCAGGCAAAAATCAGGAGTCTGTATTCTGGCCTGGTTACAACATAACTGATAAAATGTATTTTTAAGTTACTACCAAACATGAGGGAATATGGAAAACAGCAGTTCCAGGGAAATTGCTTTTACTTTCCTTTGCATAAACTTGAACTCCATCAATTCATGTCAACAGCACATTCCCTTACTATGTTTTTAATGGTTTTAAGCCAAACCAGCTTAATGAACTTAGTATCCCCGGTGAGTCAATATTTGAATAGAAGACTTTTCAAAACACATGTGCAGTAGTTCAGACTGTTTTTCTAAATCACTTATTCTCAGTGTTTCATAAGTGCTCTTTTCCTTCAGGAAGCACTTTGTGTGAGACCCTAAAACCCCTCACAGCAAACACAGAAGAGACTCACGCTGCTGACAATCTCTCAGTTCCATTCTGATGCTACAGGTTAAGAATCAGTGTACTGAATCAATCAAGTGAATTATTTACTTACAAAGCAGCTCCAAAGATTCCTGTTTACTGTAAGTTTATCACAATCTGTCAGACTACTGAAGTCAAACCAGGCTTGAAATCTGTCCTGGAGATGTGTGAAGTTTGTGTATCTTTAAAAAATAGCTCATGAGAAGAAGGCATATGACTGAGGTAATCTGAAATGTGCATCTGCCTGCCCATGATAAAAACAGCCTTAGACTCTCCATCCAAGTTTAAAATAATACATATCTGATAGATAATTAAACTGCAGGGGAAGAGAGCAAAAGAATTTTATTTTTTTTAATGTTGAGCTGCTGACAGTATAGAATTCTTGTATATATTCCTACCAAACCTCTTATTCAGGGTTAAGAAAGAGTGGGAGCACTTTAAAACCTTACTTTTCCTGATATCTTCCTTAGATAATTTTGAAAACTTTTTAATGGTCTCTTCTTTCTTTTTGTTTTTTCCTTACCCTACTCATACAACAAAACTCTAAGACCTGATATAGTTAAAAAGAAAGTAAATATTAGAAGAATCTTGTTTAATTGCATATGTATAAATATGACTGTATATATATATATATATATATATATATATATATATGACTGAGAACACTGTAGGAGTCACAGCTTTCATGGAAAACTGTCCTGAGAAAAAGTTGTGCCAAGTTAATGAAGCATGAATTAAGAACCATCAAATAGACAGCATGGCTAAAGGCAGTATTTACAAGAATGTCTTAGGATGATTAGTAACACTGATGAAAGCACATTAACAACAAAGAAATATCTAAAACTGCATGGGAAGAGGACATAATTCAGCTGCACTGCTAATGAGATAAAACAATGCTTTTATTGATGTAGAGTAAATTATTTTATTGGCCATATTATTTCAACATTTTAAATGTCATAAATACAAGAACTGAACTCCTCTCAGCTCTTCCTTAGTATTACATGTCTGCAATCCAATTACTCAAAAGTTAGGATGAAGGTAAAATTTTCAAGAAGCTTAAAACTTTCAAGAAGTTCAAAATGTTTCTACCAGCAACAATACACAAATACTGTTTGCAAAGCCATGGAGAATCTGACCACCAAACACCCGACCCAGTTCCTCCACAGGTACGAACGGCAAGGTAAATGCACAGTGCTGCTGGCAAACACAGACACGCTGGGGCTGAAGACATCTGCTGGAGGAATGGCTAGAAAGAAATGGTTCACCTGGAAGGAACAGAGTTCCTCAAACATTTCCACAATCCCTGATCCTCTGCACAATAAAATAGGATGTAAACAAGTACAGGTCATTCAGATTTCCATCTAAGCTAGTGCAGTATTGAACTGATTTTTAAGCATGTAACTATTTCCTAACATAGAAAAATGACTATATGATCACACATTTCATTTCCATGCCTCTCCTAGGGGCTGATTTACCAGGCAGAGGGCTCCTAGAAATCAGCCCCAACAGACCTTCCTGAGAGAGGATGCTCCAGGCCACAGGTTCAGGGAGAGACCATGCAGCTTTTACCACCTCTCATACATAAGCACTCCCTCCTGACTTCTCAGGAGTACACTTGGTTTTATTCAATTATGTAAACTATGAGAAAATAACTCCATAGCTTGAAGACAGGGGACCTGAAGAGGTTTAGTTATACAGATAGAGAAGCCAGTTTCCAGCTCTGGTAAAGAGGAATCATCCTGCCCAAATATGACCACTCTCAATAAGAACAAAGACATCTACCTTCTCTCCTTTGCACATGCATTACATTTCACGAACTGCACTACAGAGGCAGAAAATGATGTCTGAGCTAGTGGAATAATAATGTGATATTTCATATATATTGACTCAACATGACAGTATTTGTTTTCAGTTGAGACAATCTCTCTGATTCAAATGAGTTCAAGCTGAAAGACTAGCTGATTTAAAAAGACAGGAAAAAAAGCACTGTGGCTGTCTTTAAATGCTGAGACAAGGAGGAGGCTCAAGAAAAAGCAGCAGTGATGGATGAGATAAAAACGGGAGGGAATTATTATAAAATTAATTTTAAATATATAGACCCATTACTACCTGGGGTCTAAAAAGAAAAATCTCATCAAAACCTAATGATGTTCATATTTCTGAACTAGGCACAGGAGGAAAAAATTCCCAGTACCAGCTTCTTATCAAGTATTTGCCAACATAAGAAAATTAGAACCTTTAGTTTTCAGACTTCCAACTTTGCATAAGTAGTTCAGAAAGATCTGGGAGAGAGTTCTCTTTCTTTTTAAGAAGAAGGGTAATATAAATAACAGTTCCAGGTTTTATGTGTATATATATTTGTAAAAATGTACTAAGTGCATTAGGGGCTGAACAGAAAATGACGAATGATTCTCTGTTGGATATGGAGAAAAACTGCAGATTTCCTCCATGTGGAGAACTTTTCTTTTTCCAGAAAGAGTTAATGACAGGAGGTCTTCAGCAGGCAAACCCTTGGAAGAAAGGATGCCTCCAAAATATTAAAGCTTGGAAAGGAAGATGTCTGATTAGATGATTTCAGGCTGAGAATGGACCAAGATAAAACATTCAATTAGCCTGCAGCCTGACCCCACAGACTTCCAGTGGTGCTTGAAAAAGATGAGCTGTCTTTGACAGTCACACCATACAAAATGACTTCAAGGAAAGTGTACCAGGAACAGAAAGCAAAAGCTAAAAGCAAATCTTGGCAGCAACAGAGGTTACCAAGTAGTTTTGAGTAAAGAAACATTCATTAGCATCAACAGAGACTTGATGAAAAAAGAGAAAGAAAAGTATGGTATTAAATTATGAGGATGAAATAAACCATAAAGGCATATACACAGGCACAACACTATGGTGTAAATAAAATCACAGCTTTCAGTTTGATGAGTGAAAACAAGATTAAGTCTAATGGCACCTAAAAAACTCTTAAGTATAATCTTCTAGGAACATCCCTTGGGAAGTGAATGCAGCAGGACTGCCCCTATTTCTTCCTTGGTCCAAAGGTCAATAATCAAAACCTGCACTCACAGATCATCACCTGCAAGTTGTGCAGGGCACAGACCTGTGCTCATATAAGACCAAGTGCTCTGAAGGCCTGAATAATCTGGGCAGGAGGGGCCAATCAACTTGACTGCCAGCCCTGAGTCAGGAAAGGAAGGACTTTGACCACCTTGTGGCTTTATTAGAAAAAATCCCATTGCCTTTATTTCTGGATTAAAGTCTTGATCATTTCAATTAAAGACCCAATTCTTCCCCATTGGCTTACGTCAACCATGATCTACATGAACCCAATTTTACAATAGATCTAGTACTTCATTAAAGACTTTTATCTAAGCTTTGGCCAGAGAACTTGAGGTAGCATTTCCAATCATCAGCCTTCTTCTACATCCAGAAGTGAAAATCTCCCAAATCTGCAAATGAATCAGAAGCTTCTTCAGAAAGAGAAGAGCTAATTTCATAACCTCTATTCAGTAAAAGCATCTCCTTGCCACCAAATTTGGCATAATCTGATATAAAACATCTCATCAGAATTTTTTAAGTTCCTTTTTTGTCAGAGACAAGTCTTCCTAAGATGTTATGTTCATATTACGGTAACCCCATAACTTACAAATAATTTCATACAGGATGTTTGTTCACCAAGTTGAAATCTTAAGAGTGAAATCAGAAAAATAGTATCTAGAATCTGCTCTAGCATTGACTAGAGTATTATTAAAAAAAAATAAAAATCCCCAAACCCATCATCAAACTTACAATAAACCAGCCCACCTTCATGAAGCCTTGCAGTTCTTTAGAGCAGAGAATAAATCCCAAACTGCTGCTCAGAAATCTCTGTGGAAATGTGACAACAGTTATGGCATTAGATCACTTCAATGCTCTGAAATAAACATAGCTCAAATAACTGCCCAAACAAATCCATGTTTCATGATAGGTTAGGTATGCTGACTCTTCAAAATATAGGTTGCCTTTTTATACAGTCACAGACAAATCAGAAGAATAAAATCCCAAATGGCATTGAGAAAATGAACAGGGATTTTCTCAGTGTCTCCTTTAATGAAGAAAAAGGAACCTAAAAATAATCAGCTAGAGGCAAGTTCAAAAAATACAAGTAATATTACCTTCTTCAACCCCCACTTAAGCTGCTGAACCCTTATGTCCCACGATATTCTGAAATTTTATCTTTTATATACAAAGACTTTTTAAAATTATTTGAACTAAGTTAAGGAAGTTATTCTAACAACATTTTTTTTTTACAATTACAAAGGCATAAACTCCTGTTTAAAAACTCCCTAAACTGCAGATCACTGAGAGCTGGAAGAACAATCTGGAAAGACACTTTTGTATTTCTCTGATCCCATATTTCTTCACCATCATCAACTAGATGCAAGACAGGGCAAGACAGCCTCAAGCTTCATTCTGTATGGCTGCTTGTTTCTGATCACTGAAACTTCCAGTTCCATCCAAATGTTTCATCTATTACCTGTTCATCAAAATGAACTAAAAAGGATGTAAATTTTTTGTGTGTACTTATATGTGGGGGGATTTTTCCCCTCTTCACAGTATTTTTTTGTGCATTTTGGAACAGTTTGGTAGAGTCACAGAATATATCATCCCACAGACTCCCCTATTTCATGGCTTGTTGGCTTCTGCAGTGGGCTGTAACAGCCACAGATGGATAACATGAAAGCTACTTTTGGGTATCTATGGAAACAAATAGCTGAAGTCTGCCTCAGGGTCTTCTCTTCAGATCCTTCACCCATGCTAGGAAGGGGCAGGGAATTTCCCACAGTCTCTAATAGAGAGAGGAGAGAAAGGTGGCAGCAGGTGCTGGGAATGTAAATGGCGAGCTGAGGTAGGTGAAAAGGCAGAGGAAAGAGAAGGACGCTGGATTCAAAAATGAAACAAAAGAAAGAGCAGGACTAAGGGAAAATGCAAACACAGATGAAGAGCAAGACTGTCCCTCCTATAGCTTCATTCCTATGTAGCCTGTTTAGTAGGCTCCACTGTGTATCCTATCTATACCTTAACTAGTTCCATGCATTTCCTAGCTCACTTGTCTCTACCATCTGTTTCCATGAAGGTCTGTGTGGATGTGCAGGTTGTTGTGAAAGGAAAAGGAAACACAGAAAACTCAGGTTTGTTTGTTTAGTCCTGCCAAGCTGATCCTTTAAATGTCATGCTGAATTACAAGTGAATAACTTTTATTTTAAGAGCATCAACACATTTTTACCAAAGTTTACTGAGTTTTTCACAAATTGTGACTTCAGAGAACATTTCAACAAAAAATCCATTTCAGTAAATAAACTTATCTATTCTAACGATTTCACCCAATTCCATTAAAATGAATTTTAGCAAGTGCATGTTGTCTTTGGGTGCTGCTTTATTTGCTTTGCAGTTATTAAGGTTTAATAAAAGCTTTGGGTTAAAAGCAAAACCTCCAGCTGGATGTTCAAATCCACAAGACAGCAGACACACTATGTCCTGCTCCTGAAAGCCAGAAGATTGCGACTACAGAAAGCCCTCTCTGATTCCTAAACTTGGGTAATTGTCTTCCTAAGCTCCTCTTCTCTTTTCATAGCTCCAGACATCTCATTCCATCTGGTTAATTCAGGCTGTGTGACACCTCCTGATCTCATGTCAATCTTGTATGACCAGACACAGCTCAGCAACTTACACAGCTTTCAAAATAATGTGTACTATGGGTATTTGCCATATGCAGATAACCTGTGAACAGGTCCAAAGCTACTTCCTTAGGAATAAGGAGTTACTGAGAATGCCAGTGCCAGCACATCTCAGCTGAAGTGTCCAATGTTATACATTAGTTAAGAGTTAACATTTATTACACATAGACACTCACACTCTAGATGGGTAAAATCATCACTGGTGCAAAGGAATTCATCATCATGTACCTCAGTCATTCACCATCTGAAACTCAGTACAGTATTTAAACTCCTTAAACACATTCAAATCAAGATTAAAAAAAAAAAGCCATTGAATAATTATCTTAAACAAACAGTTTAAGTACAGCATTTGGGAACCCTGCAAGTTTGCAACTGCCTAAAATTATGGCCAGAAGAGCTAAAATTCAACCCTGGATCAGCAAATTGGCTTTTAGTACATAAACATAGTATAAATTTAAATTCTGCTGTATCACACCCTGTCATGTTAGGCTTCATGTGTGAGAAGGAGTAAACTGCTGATTTTCCTGGGAGACACACCATACCATTTACATTCTAGTTTGGTGGAGATAGTGCTTTTCAGCCAGAACCAATATACATACACACACAGGGAAATGTAGGGGAGTGGTGTGTGTGCACACCTGTGTGTGTGCCAGTGTCTTTACAGAGAAACATCTACCCAGACAAGAAGGAAAAGCCAGCAAGCATATCTGTCTCAGAACGGGGGACAGCACCAAGAATTGAGTTTTTGTCCAAGTTCCCAATGGTTTCACTACTGAGGAGTTTTGTGTCCTGGGAAGTTGATACAGCAGTTAATCCTATGCACATGAAGGATAAGAGAATCATCATGATTAGCCAACCAAGAAAAAGGCATGCCTGAGCAACTTGACAAACTTATAAGATGAAGTAGATCTACCTGGCCTGGTAGATGAGGGAAAAGTAGTGGATATTTTCTACCTGACTACAACAAGGCCTTTGAAACCACCTCCTGTAAGATCTTCATAGAGGAGCTGTTGATGCAGGGAATGGATGAGTAGACAGACAGTGGGGGGGATTGAAAACTGGCCAGGCCCAGAGGCTGGTTATCAGTGAGACATCTAGTTAGATACCAGTGACTAGCAGTGGGCCAGTCAGAACTGGATCCTGTTTAAGATCTTCATTAATGACCTGATGGAGCAGACTGTACCTTCAGCAAGTTTTGTAGGTGACACACCTGGAGCACTCAGGGGGCATCTTATCAATGTAATACCTGAAGGGAATGTCCAAAGACTACAGAGTTGGGCTTCTTTTCACTGGTGGCTAGCAACAGAACCAGAGGTAATGGGCACTAGTTGAAACTTAGAAACACATTAGGAAACATTTTTTTCACTTGTGACAGTGACCAAGCACTGGCACAAGTTGCCCAGGGCATATGCAGAATCCCCCTCCTTTAGTAATATTCAAAACCTGTCTGGTACAGTTCTGGGCAACTGGCTCTAGGTGTTCTCACCTGAGCAGCACATGGACCATGTGACCTCTAGTGTCTAGGAAACAAACAAACAAAACCCTCCAAAACTAAACAAAACAGGAAAACCACAGTTGAAAAAAAAAGAAGAATACTTGGAGCTCATTTGCAATCTCTGGAAACGGCACCAACCCACTCTACAAGAGCATCAACACATCTCCATTCTATATTTACATGTGTGGGGGGCATAATTTACACACTCACACACACACACACAGAACCACAAAAAAAAATTTCCTCAGCAACAGGCTGACATGTTTTTTTAAAATTCTCCCAGAGACAAATGCACTTTCAGGGATTGTCTGCATGTGTAGAGTGACTCCCTTATATCCCAGTAGCTCTACATGCACAGTGCAGTCCCATCAGCCTAAGCCCACAGGCTTCAGCTACATCTGGCCCAAGAGCAGCCACGCAGCCAGCTCTCAGTACTTTCCATGGATCTCAAAAGCACTTATATGCAAGAGCATAACCTACACAGACCACAACCTGTATTTCAGCCACCTTCAATTCAGCTACTCTGTGCTGACAAAACCTCCACACAACCAGAGTATGAAATCAGTATGTACATCTCAGTAATACTGTATCTTGCTACAGCACATTTGGATCTCCAAAGGGTTTAACATATCTGGAAATTCAAGATAATTTATGAAGGCACTGCATCCACACTCCTTAGTTCTACTCCTTTTTTTGGGTTGCCATTTTAGTGATTTCTATGTTGAATATGCTCACTTCACTGGAAACCGGATTTTATTATTTTTTAATTATTACTTTGTCTTTTTTTTTCAGGTCTGGCTGGATCATTGATTGCCATCAGCAGAAGATTCTTCCAGCCAAATTATGTGTCCAGCTATACCTGAGTGACTCTGCTCAATTTAGCTCAGCAGTTGGAACTTAATTAAAAATTCTGTTAAGAAGGTGCTGGCCAGAAAAGACTCATCATGGCAGAGTGGCATTTGCTTTGCAGCACTGACAGGAACATGAACTAATAAAAACTTTTTTCCCATACTAAAATGAATTGCCTGGACTCTCAGTAGACAGTAGGAACAACTGATGTCAGATGAGAATCACATCAGTGGGCAGATCTGTTCTGCAAGAATTACTCTATTAAGGCAATCACTTTCCAAATTAAAAAACCACATCAAATAAAGGGAATCTCCATTACTACATCAGAATATATAATTTAAATCTACTTACCCTGCCAAACTGCATGTAAATGCACCCAAAGATATCCAGAGAACTGAGACAGCATAGAAGTTTTTATTGTGTCCTTTCTAAACAGGGGTATTTCATTTATTTTGACCTTTAATCCATTGCTCAGTCAATTTCCAGTATTTGTGTGGTTACACACAGTGAAGCTAAATGCTTTTTTTTTTCACAGAGAGCTAAAATTACCCTTTTTTAGGCTAACTATTCTATCACCCTAAATTTCAATTACATGGACACACTGATTTTGTAGCATTAAAACAATGGTGAGAGTTTTATTTCTATTTATAGTCTGGTTTTCTACCAGGCTAGTGGTTCTACAAGAGCAAACTAAGAAAAGTAGAATACCATCAAAACCCCCTTAACTTTCCCAGGCTGGTGCTGGCCTGAACTGGAAAATTTTCATAGGTTAAAATGATTGGAATAAATGAAACAAAATCCTCAAAGTCTGAAAAACTTGGTTGAAAATGCTAAATTAAAAGACCTCTAAGTTTAAAATTTTGCTTTCTGCATATGCTCACCATTATTATTTTTATCTTTTCATAGATAAGACAATTCTATGCTGAATGCTAACACTCTTGAAAAGAGAGGGATGAACATGGACACAAAATTAACTAGATTTAATAATTTCCTAATTATCTCTTACATACTTTCTATTATCTTTTTAAAGTCACACCTCTTAGCTTGATTAACCACAAACACTCAGCTATAACTTTTAAGTAAAATAACCAACCAACAAGATGTCATTAAAAATATTACATTTCATTCTATGTTCTGTAGTTACAATTTGAATTTCTTTAAGACACCATGTTTCCAGTTATCAAAGAAATTATTTCCATGATCGGGTAAAATAACACAAAGCAGGAGTTTAATCAAACATGCAACCTGGATTGATAGGCAAATTGATAAGGCAAATACATTCAGTTTACCAACTGCAACAATGAATCCAACTGTAATGCTCAAAATTTGCAAGTCAAGCTACCAAGCTCTTTGGTCAAGTCACCAAATCCCTTGCCAACTAATAATAAATCCTCCTCTCTTCCACAGTATTCCTCTTCTTTATATTGTAATGCCTGGTGGTCACTATCATTATCTGAGCTATTATATAGCTTTTATGAAAAAAATAAGGCCTAAAGGGAAAAATCTTATGATGCTTCATGCTTTATTCACCTTGATTTTTCATCTAGATTCCAAAGAGAAGATCCAAGTTTCTGATTCAAAGTGTGTTAGGGTTAATGGAAAATATCCCCTCACTCTTCCAAGATTATACCACAGGCTTCAGATTGCTTCTTCTCTTTACTGTTCTTGCTATCTCAATTTGGCCTCAGTTTGTCTATGCCATCCTAAAGTGCCAGAAGAATCAATTTTATTTTATTAAACACTCACCTCAAACCACTGGCCGTGCGACTGCATTTTCAGGATGACACAAGGATCTGGTTTTGAGAGGGCATCCCTGTCTGATATGCCTTTGCATGCAACTCGCAACTCCACTTTAGTCAGGCATGGGCTGTTAAAAATTCCCAGGGTATTGGCTGCTGATTCATAGATGTTGCTCATTTTCTTCATTCCTTGTTCTGAAAGAGAGAAAAGGTCTGTTAAGGATGGTGAACACGTGCTACAGCCCCTTCTTCCACACAGAAGCCAGTGCTAAGTTCTGCCAGACAGTAACAGTGTATGAGAACCAGAGTATGAGGGGAAAGAATAAAATCAAAGGAATACCTATAGACAAAAGAAATAATCATCTCATATGTTTTAAGTAAGCCAAGTTCAGAATAAAATTTTCCACCATGCCTCTGAACTCTGGGGGTGAACTGTGACCTCAACTTCCAGTTCTGTTCCTGCTTATAGAGCTACATTTCCCCAAGCCAAAGGATAGATAGACAGGATGGTAATTCTGAATTTCTTACGATAACACCTTAACAAGGGCAAATTAAATTTGGTCAACACTCCTCCAATCTGCTTTTATTTCTCTCTAATTTTTCTAAAGGGTATGCACTACTTCTTACACAATCTTTTGGTATAAATGCCGTACAAGGCCCCTTTTATACCAACCTTAAATTCCAAAATATATTTCACTGTTTCCACACTTAATGCAGAAGATTATCTGCCTCCATTCCTAAGCAAGTAGCCAAGATTGATATTCTAAGCAGAAGGGCAGGATATTTATACTGCCATGTCTTCTTGTTATGGAGTGTTTGCTCTTTTGGGTCAGGAACCAGTGACTTGAGCACAGATAGCTGGAATAACAGGGACCTCCAACCCTTACTTCATTATGAACACCACCACCAATCTTGTAGCTCAAGAATTTCTCTCAACAGAAGCAACAAAAATATTTTAACACAGAGCTAACCAAAAATCGTTATATTTTTGCATCAATAAAGAATAAGGAAACACTATAATTTGCACATTTGTTCTGAGCTTCATGGCCTTTAAAAATCTGCTTCCTAATACAAGGATTAGGGCCTTCATCACTTTACCTCATATCTAACAACCACAAAAAATGAATCTAAAGACTTCTAGCAGAGAGATTTGTCTTACCATTTTATCAGCAAGAGATTTTAGTGGTCTGTTTCAAACTTTTTCACTGTCTATTCCACAGCACTCTGTTCTCAGAGGTTAATGATTTTTGAGAACTGTTTTGATAAAAATTACATTTCAGTGATACGAAAATGAAAGTGAAGCTTTCTTTCCCCAAATCTGCAAAGTTAAAAATAAACTCAAAACCCGCAAAATCACTATGCTCTATGAATAAAAAATAGCCCTATGAAATAGAAAGGTAAAATTAGGAAGGTGTTTCTCAATTCAGAGTAAGGAGAGTTGGCAACAGAGTGTGAACATCTAATACAGAAAAATTTCAGGAATGCAAGTCTGAGGCAAATTATCTGTTCCCCTGGGAGAATGGATAAAAGCTTTTTAACAACTTACAATTCTTCAAATCTATACAACTTGCTTTATGACCATTGACCTGCTGTGACTACCCCATTCAGATACAAGCGAAGTGAGCCCAAGTGGACCCCAACCACGCTCTGAAGCTCAGGCTCTACAGGCATATTTGAAATGTGAGCCCCACTGCAAACACAGTGCCTGACAACCTAAGATCAAAACAATCTCCTTCAGCCCCTTCCAGTTACTTGTAAATATTGTCACCTAAACTACTGTTCCTTGGATTTACTGCTAGGAAAGAAACATGACTGAGAAATAGGCAAAACACTTTTGCACAACACATTGAAAAGGTAATGATATTGGGCTACGTTATAAACCAAGGGACTGGAGAGACTGTTGTGTAATTATTCATCATTTTGTAATCCCATCTCTTTCAGAAAGCTGCTCAACAAGCTCATCCCACACATTTACAAGACATTTTTACATGTTGCCCTTTCCAAATTGAAATCCATTTGAAAATTGGGTTAATTCTGTCTCATACACATCATGCATCATTAATAAAATGTCATCCTTTGTGCAGAAATAGTCTGGTGATTTAATTAAACTGGATGATTTCAACACTGAAGAGAAGAGGAAAAAGTAGCAGAGTGAGGGGGAGAGATGTATTTTTCTCCCTCCTACAATAATTATACATTGGTTTTTCAGAACAGCAGGTAAGTATAAAAATTATATTTCTTTTTATCACTACAACTATTATTTCAGCTTTTGCAAGTTCTAAATTTATCAATGGAAAATATCAAGCCACAGCCTTATTCTTTTGTCTCATTATATTCTTCTTTTAATATAATCACTAGCTTGGGCTGTTGTGCTGATGTCACATCACCAGGAAGCTGGAGGCCTGGAAAATAGATTTTGAGCCCACTGAAAGTGGCTAAAAACAGTATTGTTTTGCACAAACATAGACAAGTTAGATTGCATAAGAATTTTTTTTTGTCAATTAACTACGTACATTATTGATGGAGGGAAAAAATTACTCATTTTTCTTTGCTACAAACTCTTCCTTTTTCAGTTCATTAAAACCTTGATATTGCTTCAGCATCCACACAGTTGCAATATTCCCTGAACAAGAGCTGTACCCATTAGAGGAAAGAATAGCACAGATACATAAAGTAAGTGAAATAAGTGATGGGGCACATATTTAAAGTTTTCATTTAACTGTTGCATACATTCTCTCTCATTTCCTCTGGAAAACAGCAAAGTGGTGGATCATATGCTTCCCACACAAACTTATTAGCCAGTGCCAGACTGAACAGAATGGTTCCCCATTCTGTTGGGGAACCAGGCAAACCCAGGCCTTCTGTTTTCACCTCTCCATAGTGAAACATCAAGAAAACAGTACCAACTGGAAAAAAAAAATTAAAACTGCACTATGCTGAAATTGAAACATACTAGGCTACAAAAATCCCCCAACCAACTAACCAAAACCCTAACAAACAAACAAACCATACCAAAGAATGTGTCAGCTACAAAGAAAAAGTGAGAACCTTGAAGACAGGTCTCTGTCTCCAGTCTCTCAAACATGTTCTATATCTGGCATATTTAGAGCTCATTACTAGAAATTAACATGCTCTTTTGACCTTTTTAAAGAGAGTCATGGCTCAAAGTGATCTTACTGATATGTATGATGAGATGGGGAATTAAGGACATGAAGCCAAATTCTTGTCAGTAGTGCCCAGTGACAAGACAAGAGGCAACTAGCATAAATTAAAATTCAGGAAATTCTGATTAAAGAAAAGGAAATTTTTAATATAAGTTTGGTTGAACACTACAACAATGTTCTCGGAGAACTTGTAGAGTCTTCATCTTTAGAGATATTCAAAACTTGTCTGGACAGAGCCCTGAGCAACCTACTTTGAGCACAGGCTTAGAATAGATGATCTGCAGAGGTCCTTTCCACCCTCTTCTACTCTGTGACTAATCAGCAAACAATGAAATTATAAACTTTTTAGGGTACAGATTGTCTCTGTGATATGCTACTGAACTAATCGATTATTTGGGTCCCTTGGCTCCAAAGCCGCGCAGAAAATCAAAATATATACATGAGCGCAGTATTTCTGGTAAAAAGTAGTGCTACAAAGGCACCCATGTGTAGGTATTTCATTAAAAGCAACAGCACATGAGTTCAGAAATTTGTGTCTGCCTAGATAACTGGATTACAATGAAAATCAGTATTACACATTTGACAGCTACATCTTTCTCTATTCAGGGACACTAAATGGCTTAAAAATGTTCAGTTATCTAGTGTCTGCAGAAGTAAGGATCTTTGTGACACAGAACACAACCAGTACATGCCTCTCTCCAGAAGCTAAAACGACTTGAATTCAGCTCACACAACCAGATCCAACTCGTTACAAAATGGTGATCCACATAACCTCATCACAAACTAATAACCAGGCTCCTTAGATTCACCATGAAATAAATCTAAGACACTATCTGAATTCAGATTTCAAGATTACTCCTTAGCCCACTGTGTCATTTTGCCCTCCTACACACACGATGTCCAAAAAGCTTTTCTGCAAGTTATCTGAAGAGATTGTTCTCTCCAGCACCTTGTGAAAAATCAGAGAAACATTCACACTCAGCCTCACCTTCAGTTCAGGTAATAAGCAAGCAGCAAAACAGAAAGATGCTGAGATTAAAAGCAGTAACCAGTGTGCTTTGCATTTGGAGAAAGGTTTTGTTACTTAGAAACCTGTACTCCAGACCAAACTACACGGTTTGAATTTTGGGGTTGTAGGTTTCCCATCACCATATGTTGAGAGCTGTGTCTGAATTATTTTACTAGCACTTTGGTCATGAAATTAAAATGAGCTAATAGCATCTGTCTGCTTCTACAGAAGTAAACAACAAGAGTCTGCTCCTGGAAAGGTAAATTATATTTGCAGTATGTGCATGTGGTGGGAAATACCAACAGTAGAGTTACATGAAATAAGAGCTGTGAATAAGTGCCTCTAAAAGAGAGCAGCCCTAAAAGCACTGAATGTTGTGACACTAAATGCTCCCTATGTATTTATAAATTATATATGAGAGAAACATTTAGTATTCAAAACACATGAACAGCTTAACTCTCTAGACAGAAAGCTTTGTACCTACAGTTTCTGGATCTTCCAGGGTTTAAAGTCTAATAAAAGGAAGTATGAAAATCATGTCTACAGGTAGAAGCTTACAATTAATAAAACTCAGATTAAGTTAAAGATTTATAGAAAAGAACAAGATTTATAGAAAAGGTTGAAATTATGTTGGGTGTTCAGGTAGAAGAGTTTTTAAAAGTTCCTCTGTTTAGTAACTTGTTCAGCTCCAGTAGAATGTAGGCCATGGACCCCTTCAGGGAATGCTAGTAATTGAGATAAGTAATTATTTTCCTTTAAGAAATTTTATGTAATTGGGAATTCCCAGTCTCTAATAATTACGGTATCAGCTGTTTGCACCAAGGTTTCCTTGGTTGTGAAAAGCAAATCTATTCCTTCACATTCAGCTGTAGATAAGTTTTGTACAGATGAGGAAAGGTGGGAATTCACCCGGAGTTCCTGATTCAGCAAGTTCATTAAATTAATATTCCATGTGCTTAATCAGAAGCTCACTAAGACACTTGGCTTGTCCAGGTCTGCAACAGAGACCCCAGCATGTCACGGGAAGCAGACTGATCTTTATTATGATATGTATTAAGGGTTCTTCATTATGTCTAATCCTTGTTGCTGCTGCAGCCATTGCCTTGGCCTTTTCTGGAAACTGCTCACGAACAATCAGTGCTATCTTGAAACAGAGTCATTCAATTACTTATCTTTGACCACGTTCCTAGACTCCAGGTTTTCAGCCGTATCTCAAATCACTGCACAAGACTCTCTGCCTGTTGGCATTAAAAAATTACCCTGGCCAACATCAATTATATTATAAATTGTTACAGAAGTTTAAATGATCATAGGTAATACAGAGAAAATGCAAGCTGCCAAAATGAATTTGAATATGAATGATTATGTAATGAAAAGTCAATAGGTTAGCTAAACCCCTTCACAGCATAGTTTGTGCAATTAAAAATACAATTTTTCCTCCTTCACTTTGATTATCTGACAACTATTAAAAAAGATTTATTTAAAGTTACACCTACCAGTGATAAAGGCCTTTGAAAAATGAGTAAGAAACTCAGTAAGGAAGGGGGATCTGGAGAATCCATAGCAGTGCTGTTGTGAACAATGAGACAGATATGATAATGCAAGTAATGTATTTGGACAGAAAGGGAGAAGGTTCAGAACAAAGTGCCATCAGTGGAAATGGAAATATGAACACACTGACTGTTCAAAGGGACTCATTACCATAGAACCAGCAGTTTAAATTATAAGGGGAAAAGGAAAAGACACTGGAAAGAAACTGAGACATCTCATGCATGACAAAACACTGTACAAAAGAGTGCTGCACCTATACAAATAACCCCATTTCAGTTAAGAGAAGGAAAATCTGTCCAATAAATGGAGCACTGGGAGATGCTCGAATGTGCCCAGTTCTGGATGCTCTGAGTGGCTCCCACTGAAGTCAGACTCAGTGCAGTACAAAGCACCTCTAAGAGTCAATGCTATAATACATATATTTTATTATCTTCCACTGGAAGAGCAAATGTAGGATTCGCCCTGGCTCCTTTAGCATGTAGGTAATGCCATCAGTCACCTCTTACTTCAGAGTTCCCACTGTCTTCCTTCTTAGAATGCAGTAAAAAATGCAGGGGAAGATAAATCAAAAACTCACTAATACAAAAAACAGAAGACTGAACAAATACAAGATCAAAATAACCTTTCTAATGATAAATGCAGACAACTCTACTACTAGAAAGCAGTCTCAATGCTTTTACTGGAGAGGCAGCAGAGATTTATTTTTTTTCCCACAGAATTAAGCAAAGTCTGCTTCATTTACATTCACTGGATTTGTACCAGTCATAAGGAATCTGCCTCTCCCACAGCAAGGCTGGCTCTCAGGCTGGTTACAGAGGGTGTGTATTTGGTCTTGTTTATACAATGACACATTCTAAGATAGTGTGTTGGTTTAACGGGATAACTGAATGCCTTTTATTTGGAACAGTGTAGAAGCCAGAGAGAAAACAGACTGGCTCATCTACATGCTGACACACCAATACACACACAATTGTCCTCTTATCCAGTCTTGTTTCCTCAAATATGCCTGTCCAAAGCCTTCCCTTGCAACTCAATACTGTCAAGCAAAAACATTAAATAGTCTGTCTCAATGTTCCGCTTCCAAATCATGAAAATGGCATATTTTATCTTAGAAAACATTATCGCAAGTGGGATTGTTCATAATTTCATTTCTATTTGCAAAGCAATTAGAACTGATGTTCTACAGCCCTTTCTCACCATTATAAAAGTTAAAAATGCATTTAAAAAGCAAGAGAGAGAAATGCCAGCAAAGTTCACACTGTTCTATACCATGGCTCCCAGTGCTGGTGATTTTTAAGCCAGACTGAATAATATGAAACCCCAGCAAAATTCAGGCTTCCACAAGTAAATGATTTGCCTGCTGGTTTGGATGTTGTTTCTCAGAGTCTGGCTTAAGTCTGGCTACGCTTGAGAGAATACCTGAAGCACAGGCAGCTGTAAGAGCAAGGATTAAGCAGGGATACACGGAAAAGCTCAGGACCATTGAATCAACTTCAAACACCACACTGAGGAGTTACACACACACAAAAAATTCAAACCTACAATATGCAAGCTGTTTGCGAATATGAGTGACATGTAAGCCTATTAAATCACAGAAATGTAATTGAATCTCTCTAATCAACAATTTCAAAGCTACTACCATGTGATACTTATTTGACTGCTTATCACTAAAAGCCATTACAATTTTCATAGGCTTGTCATTTCAGTTTGCTGCTTGCACTAAGTGATAGATCAAATGAAACACAGGGACAGAAGTCTATTCATATAGTTCATATATTCTACAAGGATATGTGTTTGATGCTTTATTTAAAATTAGTTCTCCCAGTTAGGTATTAGAGGGAAAATAAAAGTGTCTTAGCAAGAAACAAAGCTTTACAACATAGTTATCCAAGAATCTTAAATAGTTGGGTATTTTGCTATACTTCAAAGAAAGATAAGCCTGGAACAAAACCAACTAATCCCAGCACTCTAAGGTGTAGCAGTCAAAATTCTGATATAAAATAAATCCAACTGAGAACCTTAATAACATGTTTGAGGCAAAATAATTCTTGAAATAATTAGACAATTCTGAACAACAAGATAGATGTATACTCTACTACGTTAATCCTTGCCTTATCATCTGCACTTGCATAAAATACATTTGAAATTAAAATTACCTTTTATCCCTCCTGCAAAAGCATACTGTCTATCAGCTGGAGAAGAATCACAGAATTGTTTACATTGAAAAGACCTCTAAGATCAAGTCCAGCCATTAATCCAGCACTGCCAACTCCACCACTAATCCATGTCCCTAAGCACCACATCTACACATGTTTTAAGTGTCTGCAAGGATGCTGAATCAACCACTTCCCTGGGCAGTCTGTTCCAGTGCTTTACAACCCTTTTGGTGAAGAACTTTTCTCCTAATATCCATTCTAAACCTCCCCTAGTGCAACTTGAGGCCACTTCCTCTTGTATGGCTCGTTACTTGGGAATGAAGCAGCAAGTTGTGTTCCTCAGCTATACTCAATTACACCAGAATATGTATATAAACACATGTAATGTCTGCAAGAGTTTATCCATTTACAGATGTAACATATTGCAAACTGCTAATTTTCCTCAACAGATGGCTATAGTGGCTCTTCCTGCAGCATGAAAACGATTCTACAAGAGAAGCAGTTTCCTGCTCCCGATCCAAAGACAGGCACGTCATGAAGAGCAGTGAGGAAGGACTTCCCATTTACTGCTTAGTTATTGTATTTGCAATACAACCAGGAGGTACACCTGCTGTAAGTTGGCTCAGGGTTTCCTAGCAGAGTAAGAAAAACTGAATTTACCGATTACACAGGGGCCACATTGAGCCCAAAACTGGGACAGAGCTTTAAAGTCAAGTTGCTCTGTCAGGTGGGGCAGGAGGAGAAGAAAGGGAGCAATGAATAGCGCTGCAAGCAGTTGCTCTCTCTTCATAGTTGCTCCCCCAACATGCTTGACCCCTTTCTCAGCAACAAGCAGAACTCCAATGACCTTCCAGGACTCTGACAGAACAATTAGCCACCTGCCCACCCTCAGGGGGGTTTCTGGGTAATGAACACCTTTACCTGATGGCTGGAGCCAGTCCTGAGTTCATTCCCTTCGCAACAGAGGTTCAGGAACAACACACGGGGGTTTATACCACTAGTTAAGTTAAACCTTGAGCCTTTCTTGCCTCCTTGTCATTT
The DNA here is from genome assembly GCA_016584745.2 of Phylloscopus trochilus trochilus. NCBI lineage: Eukaryota > Metazoa > Chordata > Aves > Passeriformes > Phylloscopidae > Phylloscopus > Phylloscopus trochilus. Next base: position 43,422,304 of record WQNJ02000546.1, read on the forward strand.
ACTTACTGTCTATTTTCTTTCCAAAATCCTTGATCAAATATTTGAGGAGTCAGCCATGAGACTTAGGCAAAGCACACATTGCCAGTGTCTCAGCTAAATCGGCAAAGGATATGATCACATTGCAGCTCCAACTGCAGGCACAAGAAGAGCTGTGACAGCCAAATTATATTTGTATGGAGAGCGTTAATTTCTTTCCAAGTTTCATTTCTACTAGCTTATTCTGACTTTCCTCTAGGAAGTTATATCCTACTCCATATTGGGAGTGTTTTGCAATCACAGCACCACCAATACCATGATAGACTCAGTCTCTGAATAAGCCAGTAGCTATTTTTGGTATCAAATTGATTCACAAAAGAATTGCAGCATGCTGTCAGCAAAAAGTCCTACCAGTGCCAAATGTACCGCTGGTGCCAGTGCCGTGCCATTCCTCTGCTGGCGTGTCCATGCTTCCCAGGATCTGTGCTCTACTGAGCTACCAAAGATGGGTCCTAACGCGTCAGGACACAGCGCAGCCTCACAGAGATCCTAACCTGGGCCCTGGAAGCAACAGAGCTTTGTCAGCAATGTTATAGTAGACCTACTTCCTTCTGACAGAGTGCCAAGACTTTGGCTAAATAACGCTCAAAAACAAGCTCTAGAAATCCAAGCCACCAAGAATTTTCAAGAGTTTCTTTCCCTTGGGAACTCTTGAGGTGTGAGAAATATCTATTTTGTCAACCAGTAATAAAGATGAGAAGCAAGATACTTGGAATGTCTTTTATAAAACCTTGTCTAACATGAGATTGTCCCTTAAGCACTTCTAAAAGGAACCTATGAGTATACACAAGAGTTATGTCTTCCTCTCGAAATCTGCAAGTCCCCATCAGTCTTTGTTAGCATATACTGACAACAAAAGGGCAAAACAAACAATTCAGTTCTTACAGTGATTACAGAGTTAGAGGTTCTCAGTCCCTAAAATGATGCACACACGAAAATGAACTCACATAATCAGTATTGATGGAAGCCCTGCCAACTGCCACACACAAAAAACACTGGAACAGCTGCTGGTCTTGACATCACTGCCTGATAGGAGAACATTTCATGAAATTCACACTAAGCAAGCAATACCCATAAGATTTGGGCACATATTGCACAGGACTTCACCTACATTTATCTGTCTTTAAAGGAAAAATTTATACAAAGTGCAATGAAGTCCATGAACGACCCACTGCTAACAGAGAGAAAGGAATACCTATAAGCCAGCAGTCATGGCACTCAAGGAGAAGAGACACAAGAGGCTGGTATTGAAGTCCCAGCCAAATGTTTCCAGTTCACAAGTGCAACCTCTATGGTCAAATTAACTATGACATAGTTCTGTATGAACTGGGATTTGAAAGTCATTTCCAGGCTTTCTCTCCAGACCTGTGAAACTCTTAATTCCTTCTCTCACCTGCCTTCTGCTGAGTATGATTGCTCTTCAAACAGAAATTTATCTACTCTCTTATAATGTTTGTTGAAAGACAGTTGCAAAGCATCAGGGACATAAGGAATGGTAAGGCAGAGTCACCATATTTCTTAAGAGCATGGAAGAGTAGAAATAGCCTCAGTAGATAGCCCATCATACCAAAAAGGAGTGTGGATAACTAAACTGGGTCCTCAATATTCCATGAGAAATGCCACAACATTTAGAACATGCTAAAACCTGATTGTTGCTCAGAGTACAAAGCAATGTCTTCCTGATACAAGTATTTCTGTCTCTGTTCACTCTGCATGGAGTAAATATATGTAGGTATATCTAAATACACCTACATATATTTAGAATTAGGAAAATGTATGTTGGCAGCAACAAATGCAATCAATAAACAATATTCAAATGCATATTCAAATTCTTCAGCAATCCAAGGCATTTCTCGTGCACTGTGTGTTTATCTATGTCTTGATCCAGTGCAAATAGAACCAATAGTCAGAGATATTTTTCATAACTTAAAAAGAATTACAATTTCATCATTTCATATAATTACTGGTCTAATGCGTGAACATGTTTCAGTGTATACAAGTATAGGATAACTCCAAAATGAAGAAATTTAAAAGGCCTTCATAAGTATGGAATCCAAGATCTTCATTTTTGTTCCTCTTAACTAGTAGAAGATTTGTTTTTTATTGTCTTCTCTAGTGTCAGCAACCCCCTTAGGTAAAAGTGCTTGGAGAGGAAAAGAACAAGCAAAAAATCCATACAAATTAATAATAGAGAACATGGGTTATAGTAAATGCATGTCCTGACAAATCAGCCCACCCAATGCATGTCCATCAAAATCTCAGTGACAGATGCCTTTGTAACTTATTTATGGTATCAAATCCACCCTTGGATACCTGTGGAAAAGATGTACTAAAAAATTCTAAAACATTTTGAAAAGATATGCACTTTTACAAGAATTTTACTGTTTCTGTCATAAGAACTCTTTTCCAATGACAAAGATTGCAGCAATTCAGATCTGACCCAGTGAATGATGGATGACACTCTATGCTCTGAAGTCAACATGTAAATTTTACCCATAATTTCTGCCCTCTACAAAAATTGGGTTATATAATAATGAGGTCCTTGACTGCTGTTGCATTAAGTCTGTAATGAGATTGAATGCACAGTCACACTATTTAGTGTTTTAAATTGCTTCAACTTCAGAGTAAATATATCAACAAAGGTCGAGCTGGGATATTAAGTGTAGAGCAGTACATCAAAATAAGATGTTAACTTGATGATGTTACATGAAAATTATTTCCATATTTCACTGAAGAATTCTTCAAATGATTCACTTGTATAATATGTTATTAAATGAAACACACAGAGGCATCTTAAACATTACGTTAATTGAAGCTAGGAATAACACAGGCAAATATTCAGTACTTGCTGTAGGAAAATGCCAATTCTTCTCATGAGATTTTTACCATAAGCTAGATATCCTGACATGAATTACATTTCCTATCTGTGCTGGCTCTTAATTTTACCTTTTACAAGAAAATGGGCATTTTACAACATGCTAAGACAACTGTTTCCGTCAAACGATTACTGCAGCATTTCTTATTTAGCTACATCCAGTGTGAAGTTTCAGCTTGCTTTTTCCACTCCTCCTCCTTTTTGGCCTCCCAGCAGTCACATTCTTTCCATCTATGGTAAGTAACCTATGACCATTTCAGATTTCTGCCAAGATTATGCTTTCAAGTGAAATAGGTTGCCCAAGAAAATTCTCAGATCAGTTTGAATATACCTACATCATGTTTCCCAGTGATTTCACAAAGGAGCTCTTTAATTCTCAGTCACTTCAACATCTGACAAGTGCTGCAGTCAAATTGCACTGGGTCTTCAGTACAGTTAATGCAGGCCAATTGTCAAATAAGAGTAGTTTAGGTTGAGAGGGATCTCTGGGATTTTCTATTTCCCATCCTTAGCTTAAAGCATATCTGGTTCAGGTGAACTCTGGCCGTCTCCAACAACGAAGATCCCACTACCTCTCTGGGCCTCTCTTCCAGCATTTAACCGCCATCTCTGAAACAATTTATTGTTAGTTCTCCTTGTTACAGCTTTTTCCTGCTGCCAAACATCCAACCACTGTTCCTCCAAGAAAACCCTGGCTGGATCTTCTCAGATGACAGCAGTAAGATCACATTCCCTGAGCCTTCTCCTTGTAACACTGAACAAAGCTAGGATCCTTCCAGGACTGCCTTCGACTTCACTGACTTAGCTAGTGTGTCAGAAGGTCTGGTTAATTCAGTTAAAATAATTTAGGACTAAAAAGTAAAAAGATCTCTGCAATTTCCTGTATGTTATAGGCAGAATACAGGGTGTAGAAGACCATAGTTACATTAAACAAGCAGCATTTTCCAGCTGGGGACTGCATCCATAACCAGCTTTTCAGAAAGCTATTTGCAATGACAACTTTGCCTGGTCAAACTCTACCAACAAAAATGCAAGCTCTTGAACACCTCACTTACACATTGCCTACAGAGTAACTATTAATACAGAGAAAAACATCTTTTATGGGGGTGTAGTACTTCCCATGCATTTCTTCAAGGGACACTCAGAAAGGTTATACAAATTATTACAAGTTTAAGTCTAGTTGTTATAATGATGTTTCAGAGCAGAAAGGTGGCTTAATAGAACACAGTGATAAATAGAGAGGACTGTTTAAAACCTTATCTTTCACTCCTTGGTATTTTGAATTCCTGAATAAATCCTTTCAGTCAGTGAACACATTTTGAACTCAGACAAATGGTATTCTGAGATTTTTCCCCCTCAGAATTTTGTTCAATTAAAGACTGTACTAAGAAAATTAAATATTTAAAGTTGCTTTTACTTCCTGACTGTTCAAAATGGATTCTAATTTCTGTTTGCCATATTTTCAAGTTAAAGCTTTAATTAAAATTGCTATACAATTTTAAGGGTACTAACCTCTTTCGTTTCCTCAGCGTGTCTCTGTTGTCCAGTACAATTAGTATTTCTTATTATTTGAAATTTAGCAGTCTGCTAGAAAAATTTTTGTCTTAACTTCAACCAAAATAAAATCACTTCAAATTTACCCATTACTTGAAATTTTCTGGGAAAATTAAAAGTCCTTTGGTGACAAACTTAGTGCAACAGACTCTGGTAAAGCCTCTTAAGTTTGTTATCAATATAATGGGTTTCTTAATTGTCACAGCGATTGCAATTTTTACCTTTGCTGGATTTTGTGTTTTCTGTTGTATGCTGTCCCTGCCTTTCCCCAGTAGTTAAAGCAATGATCAAAGAGATAGCTCAGAGAAGAATCTGTATTTTCTATTGCCTTATTTCCAATATTCTCATCGTCAGTTTCTTATCACTAAAAATTGCTTCATGTTTTGTACTTTTCAAAACAATAGCCTCAAACTCCTCTAACACTAAGATAAAAGCTCCAAGACATCAAAACCTAATTTTGTTGTCCCCATCTACAAACAGAGAATACTATCCTTAGAATTAGGCAGAGGATCACACAAAAGTTTTCTGTCAAAGAAAAAACCAGAAAATGCTACCTCAAAAACAGCCTTAAGTAAGTTAAAAAAAAAATAGTTCTGATTATGCTATGTTTAGTCCGGCAAAAGTTAAAGGCCACAAAATAATCTTTTTAATCTGGCTGCATGAAAACCCAGAATATTTTGCCCAAATATCACTCAATTTCTAACCCATTACTCAGGCATTTCAATTTTTCCCATGTATAAAATAATTTTATTTAAGCTGTGCCTTTTGCAGTTTCAGGAAATGCTCACCCTTCATTTATAATGACCTAAAGTCAGGGAACCCTTGATATTGCCCCTCAAGCACCTACAGACTGAAAACTCCTAAGCTGACACAGCCCAGACCCCAAGTGGGAGGAACTCATCCATGTTCTGCCACTCCAATGTCTTCTTCATTTACAGTAAAATACACAATAGTGTGTACAAATACCAAACAAATGTATAAAACTGCACTGTTTACCTAAAAGCCAGCAGTCAGCCAGCTTCCATGAGAGCAAACCCAACTTCACAGGAAAGAAGAAACCATTTCAATCTAGCCTGGCTCAGCCAGTTGCCTGGCGTGATCTTACCCAGTACTGAACTGGCAAGTACTTGTTACCACTGTGTCACCAAAATCAGGACCTGACATCAAGAGAAACTGAGCACTTATTTGCCTTTGAATAACTCAATGTGTTTTGTTCTACGAGGGGGGAAAGAGACTACCCAAAGAGTAAGCTGACTGAAACTACCCCAATGCAGAATGCCAAACTGCACCTCAGCTTCTCAACGACCAACCTCTGTGTCCAAGGACCTGACATTTCCAAACAGCAAATAACTCAAAGACCACACTGTTCCTCACTTTTCCTATCTGTTAATAAGGATGGAGTGGTCCTACTTCTATTCTGGTCTGATGCTGTTGGAAGACTAGGCTGAGGAAACCAATGATGGATGTTATACTTTGTTATGGCATTCTAATCTCTGCCCTTTCTAGTTGTAAGATTTCTGCTTTATCTTCCTTTACCACTCATCTCAAATGTCCCATCATGCACAGCTGTCAATCAAGGTCAAACCACACAGGTGAATCCCTCAGATAATTAAGTTTGAGCTTCATATAACACTATGACTATCAGAATTCAAACATTTAGCTAATGCAATTTATGGTCGAAAGGGTGTAGAAAATAGGAGAGACATATTAATTGGTGGTTTGTTGCACTACAAAACTATTAGCACTCACTTGTGCCTGTCCAGTTCACTCCAGCCTCTGCTCAGACAAGCTCACAAGTGCCCATATATCCCTGCTGGATTACAGGCAGACCACAAACACACCTGTAAATACCACGTTTACCAGTGACTCAGAGAGAGGAAACAGCACCTCTGGCCAGCTGTCTCCCTGCTGATCATGGGGAGCCAAAATAGGCATCTGTCCTACAACCTACATTTTAAAATAAGGGAAAATATCAGGTGGGAGGCCAATTCCACATTGTCCTTCACACAGCCTGCGCTTACCCAAACAACCTGTAGGATTTCCTATACCCGTCCACCTTAGATGAGCAATTTTTAGGTACAAATTACTGCACTGGATCCTACTTCACTAATTCCAATTCAAAAAACAGTCTCCACGCAAAGTAATGAAGCTCATTTATCAACCTGTTGCCTGAGGGACTCAGAGATGACCTCCAAGTAATCACAAGATAGACAACCACTCTGCCTATTCAAAAACAGGACAGTCTTTACAAACCACAAAAGGTAACACTAAAGCCAGTTTCCCCTTTTTACCTCAAGATAAAAGATCCAAACCAAAACCATACACAACTCTTGTCCTCAGAGAGGATATGAGGCCTAAATACACAGTTGCTGTGACTGAACAAGTTCCTGTGAAAGTGAAGAGGAACTATTCTTTTTCCAGTTGTTTCCAGCCAATGTTGTTTTTCTGAGGCTAAGATTTAGAAAACTCAATTTATCCTCTACTGCTCCAACAGAGTAGCTGTACCCATATGTTCTTTGGTTAGCAAAGAGGTATTTGGCACAACAGCTCATCTTGCCAATTATCAAAAGAGGCCAACCCTTTTGGAGTGACAGTGAGGCTGCAGTGGCTTTGACTTCCACAGCCACATTGACCACAGTCAAAATCCTTGTCACCTCTAGAGCCAGAAGCTTAGATCTGATACAAACAGTATCTTTCCAAAGATACTAGAATATACCTTTGGAATATAAGAACTACCCAAAATGCACCTTTTAATTTCCTTAGATCAGTTATTCTATGGTATTTAGTAGGATTATTGAGATAGTGGCAATAGCATGGTCAAAGAGGACCACAAAAACCATGTGAAAGGTAAGAAAAGGACACAGACCATTAGAGATTAGTTATGAACACAGCAAGGTGTTCCTGTCCTGAACACCACTCCAGTGGGAGCTCAGACATGCAACATGCAGGACTGAGGGCTCTTAAGAAGCCAGAAGCCAGTGTTCCCCTCAAAAAACCACAGTAAGCAATGATTTCTCATTAAACCCTTTTAGAAAGTGTCTGCCTCTGACTTTCCTTTTCTATCTGTTTTTCCTTGCCAAACTTATCACAGTCCTTCTGTCCCAGCTCCACCTTGGCCAGCTGCCCAACCTTTTTTGACAGCACTGCAATGTCACTCCTGTTGCCAGCTACAGCCAGTGGAGTCTGCTGGTCTAGAATGAGATTTACTAAAAGAGAGAGGGAATGAAGAGAACACATGCACAGTGTGGCCCTAATGTTCTCTCTCTCCACCACAAATAAGAAAGCAGACCTGGATTGCTGAGTCAAATGTATCCCATAAATTTCCCTGCAGAGAGTCCCCATCTGCACCAAAAAGGGTGATGATTACTACAGGTGACCATAATTATACCAGGCCCACCTGTCTTCCCTCAGAAAAAAAAAGTAACGTCTCCATATTTTCCCTTCAGAGCAGCAAGGAACAGAACTTTAAAATGGGTATTTTTCTATGCCAGTCTAAGAGAAAACCATCTTTCCATGAGATTTTGGCCATATAAGATCAAACCAGAAAGAAGAAATAACATCCACTAGCTGGTCACAACTATGCAATAAAAATGGAAATCAATGTGTATGGAAGAATGCTACTTCCTACTTAAATTTTATTGAACACCAAATACACTGAGCACATTATCACTTTCTTCATGGACATTCTGCAAACACAGAGAGAGACATCACATAAAGTATCCATTCAAAACTATTTGCTCAGTTAATATCATTTTATGGCTATGGAGGACAATTTCTTCAGTGTTTCTGCAGGATTTTAGTGGCTCTCCAAAACAGAGTTTCTCCTCATATATCAAGGTGTTCCAGCGATTTGTGTGAGAGCCTTATCCCCAGCAGATGTGCTCTGCTGTTTTGGGCCTGGGATTAAGCTAATTTTCCTCACAGCAGCTAGTATGGGGCTTTGTTTTGTTTTGCAAAAACAGTGTTGATAATAATAGGGAATTTATTGCTGAGCAGGGCTTACACAGAGTCAAGGCCTTTTCTGCTCCTCACACCACCCCACCACCAAGTGGGCTGGGATTCACATGGAGCAGGGAGGGAAGACAGCCGGTACAGCTGACCTCCACTGACCAAAGGGATATCCCATACCATACAGCACAATGCTCAGTGTATAAAGCAGGGGCAAGAAGAAGGAAGGCAAAGGCATTTGGAGTGATGGAGTTCATTTTCCCAAGCAACTATTACATGTGATGGAGCCTTGCTTTCCTGGGGATGGCTGAACACTTGCCTGTCCATGGCACATTGATTCCTTATTTAGCTTTGCTCGTGTGTGCAGCTTTCACTTTACCTATTAAACTGTCTTCTTCTCAACCCATGGGTTTTATTCACTTCTACTCTTCTAATTCTCTCTCCCATCCCACTGGGGTGAGCAGCTGTGTAGTGCTTAGCTGCCAGCTGGGGTTAAACTATGACAGCTGCTGCACACTGAGAAAACAGATCAGACCCTACAGTGAGTTTGGAACATACATATGGAAGTAGTAAGCACGTGTCAGAGGAAAGACTCTCCTGAAGCAACTGTTTCTAAAAAGCTCAGAATAACTTTATGCTTCTTTTTACACCAATAATGTTTTAATTAAACTACAAAGATTTCCAAGATCCTGAACATTCTCTCAAGTGATATCCTAAGGCTTAAGTATTGTGAATCTTTCATCACAATTACACACAGCTTATACTACTTACCAAATGCTTTGTCCCTTGCAATCCCCTTGATTATAAAAGGAATTGGGTTTTTTAACCTAATTTTAGATCCTTTATATCACTTTAAATTGCATTACTAGATTGGAACATAAATCTTTACTGTTTGTGGTTTATTTTTATCTAAGGAGAAGTCTAATAATTGCATCAAAGATCACAGTTGAACAACTAAGTATCCAAATATTTTTTAAAAAAAGAAAAAAAAAGATGCTAAATAATATATTTTAATATAAAACATTGCTTTATATTATTTAGTGTCTGAAAAAAATGCAAGAAAAACGGTTTCTGAAATTAAGGGAGCTGTACTGAAATTCTTCTTTTATGCCTCTTGCTATCAATAAGTCATTGGAAAAGGAAAAAAATTCAAGCCCAGATTTTATCTGAATTTGAAATCCACTCTAAACTCTACTGAAGACAATGTAAAGATGTTATTCACATCACAAGGCTGGGGAGTCCCTGTATTCTCTTGCTTTTGCAGCATTTGACCTTTCCTACAGGCAAGTTAAGGAGTGAGTCACCCACACCCACCATTTGCTCTCAAAAAGAGTGGTAAAATTGCCACTAAAGATGGCAAAGACTCTTCTGTTGCAGTACTATCACAGAAAGGCATGTGAACACTTCGTAAAAACCAGTGTCATAACACACACAAACTAGAAGGCTCAATTAAGTAATTAATACAGCATGTTTTGTTCTGGCACTTCCTGACCATCGAGTGCTTGGCTTTGCTTTTCAAAGCAGGGAGCTCCTACATGAAATATGCCAGAGTTATTCAGAAAGCAAACCATAAGCAGAAAATCCACCCAACAAACACTTGGTGGTACAAAACATAGGTATCTACAAGACAGAGGGGTTTTTATCACACAGATACCTCCTGTTCATGGCAAAGTGGAACCTCACAGCAGCAATAGACTTCCCTGTCTGCTACAGGCCATAGCAAAGTAAAGGCTGTGCCGAAACACACTCCGTGGCAGTGGGGTCTGTACAAAGGAGCTTTGCCCATCCACTCTCAGTTCCTGTCAGGAGAGCAATTACTCCCAGACAATGGCTGCTGGCACAGACATACAGTACTTGGGCCTGTGCAGCAAGTACACGAAATGCAAAAGCTCTTCTGCCAGAAAGCACAGCAAGAGCAGCAGAGGCGACAGGAGGCAAGCATTTCACTAGCAAAGGGTTTGTTCATTGGTAACTCTGCTATAAATTATAGATGCAGAGCAAGAAAAACAAAAAAGAAGAAACCTCAGGTCCTATTCCAGACTGTAGCACAGCTATACACTGCTCATTTATGCTTCCTTCCTGTTTGCTGCCATCTCTGCCTACCCTGTCTCTTCCCTACTCTTAGCTCAGTTTCCATTTCTGCTCTTCATTTGAGCTAACATCACCAATCTTCTACCAAATTTCCTTTATCAAATAGCTTCCACTCTTAAGTGCTTCTGAACCCACTCTGCTCTCTCCTCCACAATAGTTCTTTTGTTTTGTTTTGTTTTACTTCTTTTTTGGGGTGGGGTTTTGGGAAGAAGGAGAACAACACACTGGTTGGTTTGTTTCAAAAAGAAACCCTTCCTTGCATTTTGCTCCCCTTGCCCAGATTATCTTGATCAGAAGGCTCCCTATCATCATCCCATCTAACCCTTTAGGACTCTATTTCATAAATCTGAGCTCAGACCTCGTCCTTACCACTGCACCAATCTCTCCCCTGTTCTCATCTATTCATCCAAGCTCTTTCCAAATATAACCAAAGTGCTGCCTAGCCCTTCCAACTTCCTAGCCTAGTGTACAGCTCCTCTTTTCCCCAAAGTTAATCTCTTAGTTTCTCTTCTCAAATGTAGCTCTCACTCCTTTTTGCCAAGAGAGGAAAGACAAACTTGAACTAACTGGTAACAACAGACAAGGAGAAAACTGAGGTACTTGACCTTTATTTGTCCAAGTCTTCATTGGCACTCTGTTCCTGTATCTCTAACGTTGATGACCTGGAAGAGAGGGATTGAGGGAACAAAGTCCCTCTCACTCTAAGAAGAGATCAAGTTTGTGACCACCTGAGAAATCTGGACACACATAAGTCTGTGGGAGCTGAAAGATGCATCCCAGAGTCCTGAGGGAATTGGTTGATGTAGTTGCCAAGCCACTCTCCATGATATTTGGCAAGTCATGGCAGTCAAGTGAAGTCCCAGGTGACTGGAAAAAGAGAAACATCATACTCATCTTTAAAAAGGGTAGAAAGGAGGACCTTGAGACCTATCAACCTGTCAGCCTCACCTTTGCACCTGGGAAGATCTTGGAACAGATCCTCCTAGAAGCTATGCTAAGGCACAGGGAGAACAGGGAGATGATTCAGGACAGCAGCACAGCCTCACCGAGGGCAGGTCCTGCCTGACCAACTCAGTGACCTTCTCTGATGGATTGACTACTTCAGTGGACAAGGAAAAGATATACGGACATCAACTGTCAGGAGTTCTGCAAGACTTTTGTCAGGGATGTTGTCCCCAAACATCCCTCTCTCTAAATTGGAGCAATACAGATTTGATAGATGGACTGTTCTATGGATGAGGAATTGGCTGGATGGTCACATCTAGACAGTAGTGACCACAGCTCGATGTCCAGATGGAAAAGAGTGAAAAATTGTGCCTCTCAGGGTTCCCAACATGGACAGAGACATTCAGAGGAATGGAACACTTCTCCTGTGAGAAAAGGCTCCCTCATCTACAACACAGGGAGCCTAGTCTTGTTCAAAGACAAGACCATTGTATTTTATTTTAAAAGTATAAAAGTGTTACTTTTTTGGAACCTTACTTAACCAATGTTTGGGCTTTCCTTTGCAGTTAGGAACACACATTCCAGCAGAATTTTTTTTTAAGTCAGTAGGCAATTCAGAATGGAGTAGTGTAGTGTGAAGTATCAGAAGACCTTAATAATGACTTTAGTGTATTTTTAGTGCAAAGTGATGCAAAGCAGCATCTCAGCTTTATTAATATCATAGGTGCTGAAGACAAAGTGTTGTGAAACCTGCAGTAAGACAAGCATAAATGTTTTCTGAAGAAAAAAAAAAAGTTTGAGGTTAACATCAGATGATGCCTGTATTAAGAGGCATTTGTCTCTCCCACCCAAAACATCAGAAGAAAACCAACTCCTCAGAGTTCATCAGTGCTTTCATTCTTTAAAATAACATTTATGCTTGCTTTCAGTATCCGCCAAGATGAACTTCTGCTGGCATTACTGACTGAAATAATTTCATGTGACTCATCAATTTGCACAGGACTCTGTAAAGGTTCTCTATATTCTGAAGAAATGAATTCCTTAATTCAATCCCTGTGTCTTTCTTTGGGTTTTCTTAATTATTCATTTACCCACAAAAACAGAAGGTTACAGGTCTGGAGTTCTGTATAAACATAGAAGCAGAAGACTGGAAAGAAATCACTTGCCCATGTTTGCTGATTTTGCTGGGAAAACGTAACACTTGCATGAAGTAAGAAAGCTGTTAAGATACTATTTTTCCCATCCCCTAACTAGAAATCCAAACAGCCACACACACTCACATAAAACAAACAAACAAACAAACAAACAAACAAACAAACAAAAAAAACAAAACAAAAAAAAAAAACCACCAAAAAAACCCCTACAAACTTGGTAAATAGCTTGACCTACTCAGTCAAGCAATCACATTACATAAGACCACAGGATCACCTAATGCTGGAGTTGTCCCAAGTTTCTGTAATGGCACCTGGCAGCTCAATCAGTACCACTCAGTCCAGTTCACACACTTATCTACTGAGAAGCACCAAGTGATCAATCAGTCCCAGTGGGGCATACATCAGATCAAATGATGGTGATAAAAGCTATCTGGACCTTTCACAATCACAGCATATCTCAATAAATCTCTTTAGCGTTCAGGTATTTGACAGTTTGGCTTCTTTACAAAGGTAAAGGGGAGCAACTCATCCAAATAATTTCATCATGGAGGTTTGGCCCTGGTAACATCCTCTCTGTTAAAGAGCTGGCCAGAAGGACAGACATCTTAATCCTCTTCAAATATTCAATGAGCTGTAATATTCGTTCTCAAAGATGTACTGCAGCATCCTTCAAAGAGCCCGTGACAAGAGGAGATTTAAAAGAAAACCGTGATTTGTTTGTTAGATGCTGTGTTATTTTTTCCCCTTAATATTACATTTCAGCCATTGCATTCATCAATAAACTTAGCAGGATGCTGCCTGACATTTTTAAATATGCAATCAATTATGAAAAGTCATGCTGTTTGAGAAAAATTTATCCCACACTGAAAATATGTATTTAGTGACTCTCCAAGCTTTTAAGCTAATCTTATTTTCCACAAAATAATGTCCAGGAGCGTAATAGTCTCCAGAGGCACCAGGCCATTGTGTTAGTCACAGTGGAGTAAGTGCATAGAAAAAAAATAATTGCCTTGACCTTATCTAAAGTTTTCTGATGGAAACATCTGAAATCCAGCTTTTCAGCCATAAGTGTTCGTTTGCACTCTTTTTACAGTGGCTGAAGGATAAGTAGAATTCTGGCTTCCGCTCTCAAGGTCACTCCCACCAAACTGCTAACCCACAGAGCTTCCTTAGACTACCAAGCCAGTCTTCTCACACAAATCAAAGAAAGCATATCCTTGAATGATATGGATTCCCCTTCCTAATATCTGTGACTTTTACACTAAGAGAAGATCAGTTATTTTTTTAAATTATGAAAGTGCAAAGAGCTGCGCAGTGAAAAACATCACAAGTGTAGCCCTGCACCCAGGTGCACCCTTCCTTGCTGCATCTTATTTCAAAAGATCAGCTGTTTTATATGCGAAAGTGTTGGCAGCTCCTTTCATCTGAAGTGAAAGGAGCACTCCTGTGGCCAGGTTTAAACGTTTGTGCAAACAAGTCCTGCTTAGAAGAGCCTAATTCCAACCTCCCTATTGCTCACCTAAGGTGTTTGTTGCACTTGATAGGCTGTGAAGAACAGCCATATTGATCCCAAGATTGTGGGAATGAAACTAGTGGGAACTGTTATAAAATTTTAATATATGTCATCTTCCAGACAAAAGGAGACTCCAGGGAGAGCTGACCTTTGAGTCAGCAGAAACCTTAGTAACACGTCAACAGTGGGGTTACGTTTTTCAATACAAAAATCAATGACAAAATTAGGGAGATGGCACTACAGGTGTACTGTCTAGAAACAAGAAGGTTTCTGCTTGGCTTAAGTAAATTTTTGGGTTATATAAATTGAAATAATATAAAAAAAATAGAGGCAAAAAAATGCTGATGTAGGTGCCACTGATTTCAAACAAAGCTGTGCCAAACAACAGTTCATAGTTGAAGCAAGTGTTATCACATCTCAACTTCTGACGATACACCCACAGCACTGACACTGTTTTTAGCAGTCCTCCTCCAACTTGTACCTTTCCATTCACACTCATTATTATTAAGAGGGAGGAAAAAGCAACCGCCTGCTCAAAATAAGCAGTATACTCCCCACAAACAGAATTTCATGGAAATCAAAACTATTTGAAATTAAAATTAACAAATAGTTTTGGCCAGTGGAAAAAAACGGTGAAGAGTCAGAGTAAGTTAAAACTTCAAGGGATCTCAGAAGTTCATCTAGTCAGACCCAAAGGATGGAGTATTTAAAAGGCCTAAAAGCCTAGTTTTAAAGTTTCAAAATTATTTTGCATGTGAAACAGTCTGTGACTGATGACATGTTTGTTTTTTTAATATTTGCCTTTAAAAACATGCTTAGAAAATTCTTCCTTTCAAACTGATCCTGCCCTGTTCTATCCCCATTACTCTGTTCAGGAAACCTTTGGCAGCAACATTATTCATCATTTCTCACCATCTCTAGATTATGGGGCTCTACCCAGACTTATATCCCCTTATTTCATTAATTATCAGTCTTATATCTCCTTATTTTATTATCAGACTTAATACTTCCCACAACAAATTTCAATCCTCTCATGAGTTTGACAGTAGGAAAGGTATTAAAAAAAAACCAAAAAAACCAACAAAACCTCCAACAAAGCAAACAAAATCAAACAAATGCCGTGATCCTCAAAAGTGTTCTTCAAGAAGAAATTCAATGCCTTCAGAGGAACAACATTCAAGAAATGGATATGCTTCAGAATGATCAATAGCTCCTTTCATATTAAGAATATTTCTTATCTAGCTGCTCTACAGAATATGTTCCATAGCACTGCACAGTACTCCCAAAGGTTTTTATAAAAAATTCAGACTGAAGTATGACAACTTATTGGTTCTTTTTCTGGTGTTTGAATTTCCTATGACTGCATCTGGCATCGACCAAGGAGGAGCTGACAACTGACCTTTGGTAACAAGGGAATTATACAAGTATATGTAAAGCAAAGGCTGTGACCACTATATATTTAATTTAACACTGACCTGGAAAATACTTAATACATTAGACCTACAAATAACAATAACTGGAATACTCAGCCCTTTGCTACAAAATCACATCACAACAACATTACTGAGAAAAATGTTTTCACTGTAGTCAAGCTTAGACACACTCCTGAAAAAGCAGTGGAAAGAGAATATGTATGTTTACACACAGCTTTAGAGTAAAGCCATGTACTTCCCTGTTTTTACCAGCTTTGCACTGGTTGTCATGAGATGACAATGATCCTACATCAAGTCTGTACAGCAGAGATATTTTTGTCTTTGCACTGTGTGGAGCCATTTGCAGAGGTTTCCTATTTACTTTCCTGATCAATTATTCAGTCAGATATGTCTGTATGAAATGAGAGTTTTTAAAGCACATAAAGCCTAATTATTGTCCTAGGTTAAATAATTAAACTAGTATGGCCAGAATGTTTCTCTGGGTATTGGCATCCAAGAAGGACTGCTGGACAACCAGCACACCCCAAATATTTTGCACATAAAAGCATTATCAGGAAGGATGATGGCATTAATTTTCAGGACCCAATACTCTTCCTGTTCTGCTAGCTCTCTCCTGCCAGACCTCACAGTGAAAACTGAGAAAATCATAAGCCTTTGTCACACAATGGGCATCAAGAAGATGATTTCTGCCAGCTCTGTTTAAGACAATCCAGAGAGGGATGTGACTTGTGCACTCATGCTGAGAATGAGCAAGAATTAGGGCTTAGGCAGGCTTAAATAGAAATATTAATATAGATTTAATTCATTAAATTCTTGTAAAAAAGTTATTACTTTGATTGATCTATCAAGACCACAGAGCTAGGACTGTGCACTCCACAGCAGGTTTAAGTAGAGCTCCTCCATGTTTTATGTGTTCTTTTGTTCAGAGGTTGCTAAATGGGTTTTTGTACTCAGCAACATATAAACAGTCTCCTGGTATAATTAGTTTCATTTGCTGTTTCTGATCTGGGATGTCTGGAAGTTCTAGAGTGTTTTAAGCCTTCCAGCACAGGTACAGACCCCCAAAAGAATGGCAGTCTTCAAGATGAAACAATTCTAAGGAACCATAGAGACAAACTGTGTGTCACTTGCAATTGTTCACATCCTTCCTCCAAGTTAAACAAGCAATAACTTCTACTTGAGGATGTCAAAATTACAGTTAAGGTACTCAGCTCCTGTACCTGCCTCTTACCTCCTCTTAGGGTCACAGCATAAGGTGCACTGATGAATGAATACCTCAATGCTGGTGGAAGTTTCATGCAATCAGCTTCAGGTGACTGCTAATATTTTTTTTTATTATTTCTTTAATTAAAGACAAGACTAACTAAAGAGTTAGGGACAGCCTCAAGCTATTGGCTGTCTAGCTTCTCACTAACTGCTTTTTTGTTGTTGTTCTCTACTCTGTGCACTATTCTGTGATTGCTGGATTCTAGCAGGTCAAACTGCAGACTTTATTTTAGTTTCTACCTGTTGTTTTCTCACATGACACTTTTGCCATCTATCTTTCTTTATAAAAATACTCAAATTGAACTCTAGGAGCCCTATTTTTCCTAGCTAAAAGTAGTTTTTTATCTCAACAGGAATCAGTGGCACAGTATTTAAGGCCACATAGAAGTGTAGCTGTAAAAGGTTTTTAATGATTTTTTTTTCTCCTCTTCTTCTTCCCCCCCCAAAGAAATACTGCAAGCACATTGTAAAGTTGCAGCAAACTGGAATGTTTATTTCAAACAATTTCTTAAAATTCTTAATTCTTTCATAATTTCATTTTTCTATGCATGAAATAAATTATTAAAAACTCTAAGTTTTTAAGTAGAAGATCTCTTGGCAAAACAATCTCAATTTCATAGTATATCAAAAGAGGAAAATATTGAACTAATGTTATAAAACAGTTATGAACAGCTGAGCATACCCAATAAGCCAGAACCTTACTTTGGTTGCTTTAACAGGGAGAGTATCTAATGTTTGGATCTACTTACTATGGATGCAACGACTTGCCCTTTTGAGTTGTATCATAATTTCTGTCTTTCTAAAAGTTTGTCCTTTGACTCAATGATAAATCATAGGCTCACTTCTAAACTTCAGTGATTCTGATGCAGAGTAACAAACTTCTTGTACACAGTGACCTATCTGTCCTTAGGGCAAGGGCTGGTTGCTGGATCAGCACTTCAAGCTGCTGTCTTTTTCAGGGGGAGGATAGTCTATGCATGTTGTGTGTTACATTTCTTATACTGCACTCCCCTAGTTGAATCATATCTGGATTTTGGTGTAATTAATGTGCCTCCTGGTTTTTCACAGGCTAAACCAGACTTTTGTAGCTCTCGGGAGAAAATGAAGCTGCTGAATGAGAAGCTCAGTATGTGGCACTGCTTAGGTATTAGACTAAGGAAGGTCTGATGATATAGTAACAATGATATAAAAGAAACCAGAAAATGGCTTACACAATGATAATTTTTCTCATCTCTGGCAGCCATAGAAACAGATCCAAGAGCCTGTATCTCTACTTACTGTGTCTAGAGAAAACTGGATTAAGATTATGTGAAAACAGATCTTTCCCAAAGACTACTGGTTTGTAAAGTGGTGAGAGATTTGTGGATATACATAAACATATATATCTATTTCCTCCCTGTTTCCTGGATGCTTTACTTCAGAAGGGTTTCTGCAAACTCCTCTCCACTCCTTTTGCTTTGCTGGTTGCAGAAAGTCAAGTGTGACTACCTGAGCGTCAGCATTTTGTTTACTGGTCTGTGTCACACATACTATGGGGAAGATAGAAGTGCAAAAGGAATCTCTGTCAAAGGTTTCCAAAGCATCGTGAAAACAAATGTGTTTAAATCAGGTCTTCTTGAGGGCGTGTTGTGGTGAGGGTGGGAAGGGCACTAACTACTTGTTCACCGTGTTATCTGTGGCAATAGTGTCCCATTTTAGATTTTCCTGACCTGAATCTGTCATCTGTAAGGAAAGGCTGTTTAAAAGAGCATGGAGTGCAAAGAATGTTTTTCCCAGCCTCTCCTGTACATTATTTAATTCTCCTTTACCTTAATGGATGCAAGTAAAATACAAGCACTATGCAAACTGTAGTAGCTGAATTAATATTATGACTGGTGGGTATCTTAAAACGAAAAAGTGGTTTTAGGAAGGGCTGTTTTTAATTTGTGAGATTATAGTTTGCCAGTTTTGGTGAGTACCCTGGACCTGTCAGATGCTGTTCATGAATCAGAAATGGAGATGGGAGAGCTGTTAAAAGGCCTAATTCTAAAAGACAGAATACATGCAAGATGAATTTTGAATGAGGAGGCAGAGCTCTGCTTCAGGTCACTGATGCTTACATGAAGGCTCATCAGTGTTGTGCACTGGAGGGAATTTGCTGGTGCCAGGAGCTCCCTGTGCATTTGTGCAAGAGACTGCAGCTGGGAGCATGTGTGTTGGCTGTCAGCAGGCAGAGCTGGGCACACAGCTGGCCCCAGGGCTTTCACTTCGGGTATATGGGACAGCCGTGGCACACAGAGAGGTGCTGCAAGGCGGGGCGTGTAAAGAGCTGCGATTCAGCAATCCTGCAGGGAAACACAGTAACTCATGAAGTGTAGTGGTTTGCTATATATTAAAAAAAAGAAACAAACCAGCTAAATAAAAGCCAGACATTACTCCTTCAAATCTAAAAAAGGTCCATGTCTCCTCACAATTATTTCTGTCTGCGTTTATCCCTGGTTCTTGCTCCAGAAGGTCTGTTATTTCCCTTGTTCAGCAAAAGAGGTGGGTGCAAAAGACCACTGGTTGCCCCTCGATGGCCCTGTCAGCATGGCACATGAATGCCCACTGCACATCCAAAACCCCTTCCTGAGCTCTGTGCAGTATTTGAATGGCATTCTCTGAATGCCTCAAGTGCTGGTAACACATCTCTTCTCATTTAAGTCATATCTCGATAATGATGATGGAATATTATGTGATTAGTCCAGTAAATGTTGTAGCTAATGCACTGTTCCTAATACTATGGACTTGCACTGCCTCTAGAATAACAATAGGAAGAATTGCTTCTAATTCACACAGCAATATGATTCGCAAATGTGGTCATGCTTGAATTGATCTTTTTTTTTTTTCTCTGGCAATGCACTGATTGCTTTGTAGCCCTTTTATCAGGGCATCTTGAATAGAGGCTGGGAATGTGAAGTGGGGGATGTGAAAATGGGGGTCTGGAAATACTGGTGTGAATACCTGAAAATGGTGGAGCAGAAGGAAGTTCCTAGAAAGTCCTAGTTTTGACCCTGTTTCCCTCCACAAGAGGTGCCAATGTACCTCTGAAGTGCTGATATGATGGGCATCCCAGCATCTGTGGTCCTTTTAAAGAAGAACAAGAATATTTTCCTTTCTATCCAATCTATGTGCTTGCTTTGTCAGTTCAAGTTCAGGCACCCTAACTCACTCATGCAAGTCCTTTTGACTAGCTAATTTACTGCCCTTATTGAATGTCATTCTGAAATTAAAAGGCTGGCACATAAAAGCTTCAACACAGGACCTTTGCTGGGCATATTTGTTGAGCAGCCCAGTCCTTTTATTCAAGTTACTGAATTGCTCTGTTCCTTCAGGCATGGTCTGGTCTCCTGAGCCTCAAAGAATTTGGATGCAGGAAGAGGAAAATGTTAAACCTATTCTAATTTAATGATCTATATTCATAAAAGGGTAAAATTGCTATTTAGCTAAGTAGATAATGAGAAACCAATTTTTAAAGGAATTACTAGGTCTGGAAATATGCTTTGGCAATTTTTCATGGCAAATTGAAGTATTAAAGAAAAGCACCTCTCAAGGATTTGACTTATATGGCTGATTTTACACCTCTGCATTACTCTGTAGAGTGGGGTAGAGTGCTGTGCAAGTGTCATCTTGGGAAGTTTATTTGTGGTATTATATGAGACAGGACTTTCAGCCTAATAGACTCTGCAATACAGATGATGTGCACCCTTCTGGAGGGGAAGGGGAGCACCGTGTTTGGTACTTGAAGAATGAAAAAAATTAAACCTGAAATTCCTAGATTAGATATAGAATGGATGTCACCCCAGGATACGAGGAAAAAAAAAATCCATGAATATAATGCACACAGAAGACTGTAAGGTGAAATAGTATAGTGAAACACTACAAGGTCTGGGTCACCACTTGTGTTAACATCCTTTCATAGAAAGATGATATACTGAAAACTGACTGGATATTTGCTCACTGTGGCTAAAGTTATTGCTGTCATACAATACTGTGTGGGAAATACCACTTGACTGAGAGGTCAAGTGGTAAACTTTTATGTGATCTCCAAAAGAGAAGATTCAAAATTAAGAACCATCTTTTCAACACGTCATTTGAAGGATGTGTTCTATCCCTCACCACGGGTTTTAATCATCAGGGTGATTTAAAAAAAAAAAAGAAAAAAAACAACCAACCCCAAAAAAAAAGAGTTTCAAACACAGACCATCAAAAGGATATAGTGTGATTAGCTGCAGCTCTGTTGAGGAAATTGAATCTGAGTTTCCCAAGTCCTGTTTCATTAACCTATCATTCTCACTTCTTGCTCTAAGTCAACTCTTTTTATACCATATTTCATGTATAGAAAAAATAAAATTATGGAAGAATTAGGATTTTTATTAAAATATTTTAAATAAGCATTCCAAATTGCTGCTGCTTTACCATGTAGTAAAGTATTAATTTATACTTTATAAGGGTGTCCTGGTTTAGGGCAAATTTTGAGAGGAAACCTCCAGATGGGGTCCCTCCAGAAAATTGAAAAGGCTCCTCCCCCAACTGGTTCAGGAAAAATGAAAGGAGGAGGATGAAGAAGGAAAAGAAAATAATGAAAAACCTTTTACAGCTATACTCCTATGTGGCATTAAATGCTGTGCCACTTATTCCCAGTGAGATAAAAAAAAAATTACTTTAAGCTGGGAAAATAGGGCTCCTGGAGTTCAATTTGAGTATTTTATAAAGATAGATTGCAAAAGCATCATGTGAGAAAACAACAGGTAAAAAATAAAATAAAATCTGCATTTTGAACTGGGAACTGCAGTTTGACTGCCAGAATTCAGCAAGCCCAGTATAGTACACAGAGTAGAGAAAAACAAAATAAACCCACCAGCAATTAGCAGCTTCTCAAGCCAGAGTCCCAAACTGGCTTGGCTGGGCTTGTTGGATGTTTACAGAGAAAAATCTCTTACATAGATCTGCATGCTTGAAAATACATTTAAGCTTGTTCAGTTGGACTCAGAATAGCAAGCTAATGCTACATTACTTGATCAGGGGAGATTCTTATTAAGCAGAGCTTTCTAAAATAATCAAAGTTAGATGAGGTAGAGTAATCAACACTGCCTTTGTTTACAATGAAAAGACTTTGCTGGGACATCAAATATAAAAATTCCTCTACCATGATCATAACAGGTGTAAATCAAACCAGACTTGCTAGCAGAGTTGGAACCAACTTGAGCTTTTACACATTTTAACTTCTTTAGCCTGTATGGATGTAAGATAAATGAACTGGCAAAAAAAAATCACAGGCTCTACCAAGATATCTTCTGTAGGTAGCTGTGCTACTTGTCATTGTCCCTTCCCTATGGCTCTGATGATAAAAAGTACTCCCTAATCTCCTTCCAGGAAATTTAGTGAGCTAACTCAAACCCAGTTTTCCACACAAAGCAGGTTAAAGGAGTCTAACAGATTCAGACTGAAGCAGATTAGAATAGAATCATCAGACACATCTGCTTGCAGACCTGTACAGAAACAATCTCTGACAACGTGGTGCTGGTAAGTACCTGCAGGTGACATCAACTTAAGATAGTGCAAAAAGTGAATAACATTTTTGCAGCCAAAAATTTTTAGCTGGAGTTAGTTTAGTTAGTCAAGTTAGGAATTCAGAGCATATGCAGGGAGAGGTAGCACACTAACCTGACTCACAGTAACTTGTGAGCACTCCTTGACCCAAAATTTAGAGCCTGGTGTTGAATCCCCTTCCTGTGCTCAGCAAGAGCTGATTAGGAAGAGAGTGGGAGGGGACTCACCAAAGTACAGGTATATGTAAGCTTTAATGGACAACTGTCACAATGAAAAGGAAAAAGAATCCTTGCACAAAGTCCCAAAATTATATTTTTTTTGTTTTGTCTCTTTAAAACACCATCATAAAAAAAAATGTTAGGATGCTACAGAGGAATACCCAATCTGTTAAAATCTTCATATTATCTCATAAAAAAAATACACTAAAGACTAAGGAAAAAGTGTTCCCTGACTTCACTATGCAGTGGTTCCATCCCCTGATGTCTCCTCAAGCACGCACCAGCTCTTTGCGACACTTAGTGACCTTTAACACCTGGTAACATCCAAAGGAACAGTAAAGTTCAGTTCTAAGAGAGAGGGACAATGGTACCAGGGTAAGGCTAGGAGACCCCAGACACTCTCCACCCACACCAAACCCAGAACATGACTCGATCCCTCTTGTTCCCCACCAAGGCCCACATCTCTAGGCAGGTCTCACCTGCATCACCCTCCTTCCTACCCCCACAAGCTTTCAGCTCAGCAAGCTCTGCAGTTCAGCAGCATCTTTTCTCTTACCTTCTACCCAAGGCAGCTGCTTGTCTTCTCAAACAGTAATCAAATGTGATGCTAATTCTCAAACATCATCCACTGCTGTGGGTACAATGTTTTTAAAATAGTATACAGTATTTGAAGTAAATACCACACAGGCTAACTGTATTGCAGCATGATTGAAGTCACTGTCCTCAGCGTTGTTCTATGCATCCATTTGGCTGCCAGGCTGGAAAATGCCAAAGCTCTAAAGACTATTGTTTATGACAATGGGAGTGCGAACAGTCTGCAGTTATAATAACATACAAAACTTAAAAGAAAATTGAAGACATCATTCCACAAACCCCTTACACACAAAAGATTTGACTGTCCCTTTATGCAGCTGACAAAGGAGCTTTCTTCCCTCTTTCCCTACTATCTCATAAAAAAAAATTAATCTCAAAATATAATAAAGACTGAGAGTAGCAGGAAAAATAATTTTATGGATTTTCTTCTACATGCAT
Source organism: Phylloscopus trochilus trochilus (assembly GCA_016584745.2). Lineage (NCBI taxonomy): Eukaryota > Metazoa > Chordata > Aves > Passeriformes > Phylloscopidae > Phylloscopus > Phylloscopus trochilus. The sequence continues at coordinate 43,445,940 of WQNJ02000546.1, forward strand.
TATGCAGAGCAATTTTTAGCCTAGAAAGAGGTATTGCAGTTTACCTGAATTAACTCTTGAGGGTATTGTACAGAGAATGAATGTTTAATAGATGTTAGTTCAGTTGAAGTAGTAAATAGCTCATGGAAGAGAAATAGCTCTAAATCTCTCCATAAACAGTAATTTTACCACAAGGGCCTCTGCATGGGCTAAAAGCATATCTGCACTACTGATATATCACAAGCAACTATTTCTGCTCGTCACTTAATTTGCTTGAATTGAAATTAATCAAAACTTTGAGATCAAGCTTTTTTCTCTTTTTGTCCGATATGCACAAAATACAGAAAAATGCTTTTTTATCATTTTGTGTTAGCATGTGTGCTGGACTGGAAGTCCAGACATTCCTCTTCCTCACTGCCACAGGTCCCTTGTATGATTGCAGAGAAATCCTATAACCCTGCTGACCCTCAGTTCCCCATCAGAAGAGCCGGAGTAGCATTACTTCCCTTCTTCACACAGATTTGAAAAAGCACAGGAGCAATGTTTGTGACTCATTCACCACAGCACAGAGGAGCCATACTTATGCAACAGTTGTAAGAATTCAGGGGCTGGTTCAAAGTGTGACTTCAAAGGCAGTTTTTCTTTTTAATCTTCCCTTCCTTTTCTTCCCGTTTCAACCTTTCATATTGGCTCTTCCTTCCCAGGGGGTTAAAACCAGCTCCCAAATACACACCTCAGGTAAGCAAGACCATGACAGGGAGATCTGTCACCTGGCATTGCTGCCCAGATGTACCACATACCTGAGCCTTGCTTTCCCAGAACACCCTACAGGAACAAGAGCAAAAGAGGCCAAGAGTCACCACTTCCCTTGACAGCTGGCACAATAGCAAGAGGTTCCCAAACAAGTTGAGTACGATGGGTAAGAGCTACCACAAATTTTTATTCAGATAAACGACCCAATAAGCCAGAGTTTCAGTCCCTCTGATACACCAAGTATTCAGGATTTCCACTCACTTTGCTAAATCCCTTCAACTAAAAATTGAATAACAATTTTGTTCTAAACACTAGTGCTATTAATGCAGTTAACTGATACTGCCTCCGCCAGTATGCCCCTGCCAGTGATGTATTCCAACCCCACATGAAACCAGGCTGAAGCAGAGGCACTGCACCTCCTCTCCCTGCTGCAGCCAGCTGAGCAGAGAATCCAGGCAGTTCTCTTGTCCTCTGGCCCAACTCCAAGTACAAACATTTTACAGAAAAAGGAAAGCTTCAATTTACCCTCAGAAAGTGGTCTAACCACCAGCCCATGCACTTAAGGACCAGCAATCCTTGCTGTTGACTTTTAAGGCCACTTATATGTTCTGCTGTCATGAAATCTACTTCAGAAAATAAATTTTTCTTTCATGAAAGGAATATTTAATTTTACCCTCCCAAATCTCCCACCCCTCCCCCCAAAAAAATTCATTGTTTTTTCAAAATAAATAACAAGTTAGATGAAAATTTGTTTCAGAACAAAGCAAGCGAGCATTTATGGTTACTTGGTTCAGTGGTCAATTAAAAATCAAATACTTTATTCACCTGACCCTGCAAGCAAAGACAAATGTTTCCTGACAAATGAAAGCCAGAAAGCACATCTGCTTCAATCCAGGTCAATGGTTTAGGAATATAATTCTCTAGTCCCTGAACCTCTAGGCTGGGCTTGGGGTAGCGATGTTCCTCCCACTGTAAGGAAAAAGCAGGTTTGGGACCACTTGATGAAACAGAATAGACACAAGTCCCCAGGGCCTGATGAGATTCCTGGGGGAACTAGATGATGTTCTTGCCAAGCCCCTCTCCATCATATCTGAAAAGTCATGGCAGTCAGATGAAGTTCCTGGAGACTGGAAAAAGGGAAACTACTACTGCTTTTAAGAAGGGAAGGGAAGAAAACTACCAGCGAACCTACCTCTGTGCCTGGGAAGATCACAGAGCAGATCCCCTTGAAGCAATATTAGGGCACATGAGACAAAGAGGTGATCCAAGACAGCCAGCACACCTTTACTGAGGTCAAATCATGCCTAACCAATCTTATGGCCTTCCATGATGAAGTGATGGCAACAGTCCACAAGGGAAGGCCAACCATTGTAATCTACCTGGACTTCTCTAAAACTTTTGGCACTGTCCTAAATGACATCCTTATCTCCAAATTGGAGAAACACAGGTTTGAAGTATGGACTATTTTTTGGATGAAGGAGTGGCTGGACTGATGCAGCCAGCGTTGTGGTCAACGGCTCTATGGCCAAGTGGAGACTGATGACAAAGGGGTGCTCCTCAGGGCTCTGTCTTGGGATCTCAGCCCTATCACATCTTTATAAACGACATAAACAGCAAGACTGAGTGCATCCTCAGCAAGTTTTTAGATGACACAAAGCTGAGCAGTGCAGTTGATGCAGAGAGAGGGGAGGATGGGATGCCATCCAGAAGGACCTGGACAAGAGTGAGAAATGGGCCCATGAGAACCTCATGAAGCTCAACAAGCCAAGTTGTTCAGCCTGGAGAAGGAAAGCTCCATGGAGACCCAATTGTGGCCTTTCAGTACTTGAAGAGGGCTTATAAAAAAGAGTGACAGCAACTTTTTACATGGGCAGATACTGGCAGGACAAGGGGGGTAGGTTTTTAACTAACATAAATCTCTGCTCTTTTAGATACTAGGAGGGAATTCTCTGCTGTGAAGCTGGCGAGGCACTGGAACAGATGACCCAGAGCAGCTGTGGATGCCCCATCCCTACAAGTGTTCAAGGCCAGGCTGGATGGAGACCTCAGTAATCTGACCTACTAGATGATGTTCCTGCCCATGGAGAGGTTGGAAATAGGTTATATCTAAGGTCCCTCCCAACCCAAACTATTTTATGAATCTATGATAATTTTAAAATTAGAAAAATAAGATTTATTATACAAATACAAAGTAATTAGAAAGAAGTTTGGTTTTTTTAACTTTTTTATCTTAATAATAAGGTTAAAGAGAACTATAAACTCCTTAAAGTCTGTTTTAAAATAGCCTAACAATAAGAACTGAGTAGAACCAAGAGCTAGATATTTAATGAGTACTAAAAGCCTATCTTCTTTATCTCTGAACAAAACACAAAAATACTCAGTTGAAAATCTTCATACATAATTTGTTTAAATAGAACACAAAAAAAATCTGAAAATTTTCAGATGTTTACATTTGATTTTGAAACACTAATCACAACTTTCTTTTTCATTTCCACCACTAACAAGAAAACAAGATAACAATACAATGTAAAATATTAAACTGCCACTGTAGTTGGGTTTGCATTCTTTTCTCATCTTCTACACAACTCAGTGTTGTTTGATGCTTTGTGAGCATTTTTTATGATAAAAAAAAACCCAGTAAAGTCACAAAACTGGGCTCTGCAAATGCTGTAATTCTGCACTGAGTTCAAAGAAATAACTGGAAGCCAAGAGAGCTTGCAGCTCAAAAATTACACCAATAGATATTTTATCCTAGAACAGTTAGAAAAGGCAGCTAAGTCACAAACCAGCTATATTTTTTGACTCAAATCCCCACACCATGCACTGCATAACAAACCACTAGAGAAAAGAAATACTAGAAAATAGTGTTTCTCATCCAACTTTCCATTTTCAAAGCATCCCAGACGCATGAAATCCTTAAACCCACACCCTACAAGAAAAAATTAATAAAGAAAACCCTCTTAGCATTTTTGCATAACGTTTCTTCTTCATGAGGTGTCATGAAAATATGCAGTGGGGCTAATGCTTCAGTTGTTTCCTTGAGATTGTTTGGTTTGATTTTTAAGCATCTTTGCTTCTTACTTGCAAAAGGGAAATGTTTCAATCATCTCCTTTCTGAAAAGAAAAGTCACCAAATCAGTGCTCTGAGACCCCACAGCCTTCCTTTGTGTTCCCTTAAAACATGCGTGGTGACGAGTGCAGCGCAGAGAGCACAAATGACAGCTGGAGAAACCTATATTGCTAAATCATGCTCTGTCTTCTCTCTTTAAAGTCTGAGTGCATCTCTGAAAACATACATGGATGCTTGCAAGCACCAAATATGATCTAGCAAACTATTTAAAACAGGTATGGCCAGCCTTCCTTGTTGCCAGAGCCTCACACCAGCGTCCTCATACAGCTTCAAGCATTGACCCACACTGAGAGCTTAAGTTTTAGCTTTCATGTTTTTTCAGTTTCATGCTGCCTAGGTGTGTAGCTCTGAGCTTCATATTAAGTGTCAGTAAGTTCTCTTCCCAGGGTAGGTAGACAAAACAATCCCTTTCCAGCTTGAGACCAAGGACAACTGTTACAAGTTTCAGGCCCAAAAGTTATAAACAATGGAGAACTGAAGCAAGCAACAAGGAGGATGGAACTTCATAACCTGAAGCTGTCGTTGGACAATTAATCCCAATATGCAAATAGACCAGAACCTACAAAAGCGTGAAACCTCATGACCGGTCGTCCATTTTGTGACCATTTTGGGTCCATCTTGGGTGTAGCCCAGCCCCAGGCTCTTGTACTGCCCAAGCTGTATCCTTTAAGGCATTTTGATAAATACCTGCTTTATTCTCTTAGCTGTCTAATCTCTGTTCCAGGTCAGCCTTCTCAAGGCATCAACATCACTTAAAGAGAAAGCCCAGAAAAAAGACACCATTCAACAGGAAAGGGATGACCTGAGCTCTCATTAATCACACCTTGGTAGCACAAGGGATTTCACCACGGGAACTGGCTCCACATGGGAGCCTTTCAGATGTTCATCACCTACGTAAGCCCAAGTGTACTGGCAAGTATGGATTAACAGACAATTTCAGCAGGACTTCCTGCAAACATGCTCAGCAGCTCCACACATCTCCACCCTTACTGACACCTTTCAGTTCCTCTGCTCCAAAGTTTCTGCTGTTCACACAGTTTGTTCTGCAGAGGAATCCTGGCAACCCACTCTCTGCGGTGGATTACAAACCAAGCAAACCGAACGGAACTACCTCACTCTTTACAAGGCTCACAAGACATTTTACACTGACAGCTAACACATTACCTTTTCCACAGAGGTCATCTTCTGTGTTTTCCTCCTAACACTCAACTAATAAGAACATTTAACACCCATCATTTGCTCATTCATAAGCTTTTAGCTGCATGCTAATTCTTCCTTCACTTCAACACAAGTGACATGAACTTCTACCTTATTTTCCACCTGCAATTCCACTAGGTGTTCTCCATCTGCTTACAGCATCCATAATCAATTTTAAACAAACAACAAACAAAAACAAACAAACAAAACCCCAACACAAAATCCAGACTACAAAAACTCTTCACTAACAGAGCCAGGGATGGGTCACACGAGAACCACTTTAGAGAAACTGAATTTGTGGTCTAACGCATATATCATCACTAAGCCAAGGAAACCGCAATCAATAACAGGTTATGTCCAACTGAAGTTTCTTGACAATGGCAGCATGAAAAACATTAGGGCTACTCTCCCCTTCATTTTCCCATATCTGTCAGTAACCACTGGTCACTGCCACTTCTACAGAACTTGTGCATTCTGCTGGAGACCTACACACTGGTAAATTTGAAAATTTCTGGAGTGCAGCTCATATTTTGTCAATGAATTTAAGGAGATCAGTCACACTGCAAGTCACTTGCTGCATTCATCTTCCCTAATTGTCTTGAACTGCAGGAGAAATGGACCATTTCAAATTGATCAAATCCTCAACATTCTCTCTTTGCTGTTTCATTCAACCTCGACTTAGCCTCCAGCCATAGTTAAAAACAGCACTCTTTGAAAAAAATTCACATCAGACAATGGATGGTCACTGAGAAATGGATGCAACAGCATGAAAGGATTATTCACCTGCTAATTGGGTGGTTAAACATAACTACGTAATAGAACATAATAAAACACCACCAAGACATAAGTGCAAATAAGGAAATTAACTCTGGGTACTCACTTTAGGGAATCGTTACAGACTAACTTCCCACAGTGAAAGCAATTGCAGGAAGGAAGGTAGTAAAATTTAAGTCATGCAAAACTCTGCTTTATGCACATTACGATCCTAAATTCCTACAGAATATCTTTATTTGGCTTCACCACTATCACTTGTAAAAGTCATTCTTCATCTTAAACTTAGTAAAAACCAGGTTTAGACCCTCTCAATGCCACGTAGGTAGTGTTTATGTAAGAAAACTGTCAGGAACAGATTTATTTCAGGAAAAGAAGGACCAGCATAGTTAAACAGGACAGAAAGCAAATAAATACATTAGCATCATAAGTATGAAGGGGCAGAAATTAAGGATTTGTTTAAGGAATGAGACAATATCTTCACAGTGAAACTACTTTTTGTGAGTACCAGTTAAACTTTGGTTCAAAGCAAATCCATACCCATTGCAGATTAGAACAGCTAATTTTTAAATCTCCTCCAGTCAACCCTTCTGAGAGTCACTGCTTGCCTTCAAGTACACTTCTTTGAGCAGCTAACTCCAAAAGCCTAAAGGATGCTGCTTTAGATGTTCTAGAGAACTTCAAAACAAATTGTATCTGAGATTCCTGACTATTTTTAAACAAACCAACCAAATCCATTTACTTACATGACAAATTCAACCCCTAATTAGGGAAACACCTGGAAAGAACACTGCCATAAGAAATTTCAACTAGATACAAAAACCCCTGTAAATTTTTGTTTTGCTACAGCAGGAAGTAAAGATCATGGATGGGGAAAAGTCATTCTTCAGCATCACATCCTAATGAAAAAGAGAATTTTAGCATGCTTACCGTCTTATCATCCAATTGGTTGATTGCTTTCAAAAACAAAACTAGCAGAAATCATCCTATAAAGACTTCTGCAATTTAACTGTTCTCAAACTGAACACTCGACAAAAAAGCAACCAATCCCAACAAAATAAAACAACAAATCACACAAACCCCCCACACACAACCACCACCACTACAGTACATAAAATAATCCTTAACAAAGCAGTAAGTAGAGGATAACTGATGTGCCAGTCACTTTGATAACACCTGATGATTGCTTATGCCACCATGTCTGAAGCTTTAAGTGGCATCTCTTCAAGGAAGATACCACAGCATCTGTCCATCTTCATGAAGAGCAGTGGGAAGTTACTCACATCACACTTTACACATCTCCAGCAGCAAGAGGGTGGCACTTTTCAAAGGCATCAAACTAGCACTTGACTAGCAAATCATAGAAGCCATTTCAATATATAAATTGTAATAGCAAATAGATCAAAAAAGCATTAATAAATAGCCAGTTTACAAAATAGGACCATTACCAGCTGCACACTATCAGAACTCTTAGTTCAAGGAAAAAACCAACATCAAAACCAACCCCAAACAAACCCCACTATTTTCACAATTTGTTAACTCATGTGATTTTCTGTCATGAAAACATGTTGGTTTCCTTCATGTACTACACAGATATTAATGATTTAAGAAAGCTATGTGTAGAAAGCTGTGTAGAAAGGATCAAACAAATCTGAAACCCTGCTTTCCGGAAGATTTCATAAAATCACAAAGGGTGTGGCTGAAATCCCATTTGCCCCCAAAACTGAATTAATTGTATCTGAAAACTTCACAGTAGACACTCTCTGCTGTTCAAACTTTCAACTAAATGAAATCTCTATTTCAGAATGTTTTTTCTGTTGCACTACTGTTCCAATGAGAAAGTTTTTCCCAGTGTTTGACCTGATTTTCCACTATGGATAACAGAAGTTCCAAGTCTGTAAACTTAGAAGAAAACATTTAGGTTTTTTTCCTGATACTCTCTTCCTTTCCTGACATTCAAGGCAGGAATAATTCTAGCACCAGTGAAGGCAAAATAAGTTTTGCTTTGCATTTCAAGAAAGTGAGAACTTTAAACTTTACTAGCTGTTTTTACATTAAAACACACTTGCAATGTTTGATCCTTCTATCCCTTGGGAAATACTAAAAGTATCATCTTCATAAAACTTGTTCTTATTTTTAACTTCCTTCTAATTTTACCTACTGCACCACCCTTTCCTGCATATAACATAGCAGACCCATGTCCTGATTCTCACTCTCAGTCCATCACTCCTTTACAACTCTTCTCAACATTTTGAGCTTCATCGTCCTCTATTTCCTCTTTTTGACAGCTTTTGTGCCTTTCTTTTTAGAATTGTAGAACAACTTCGGTTGAAGAAGACCTCTAAGATCATTGAATCCAACAGTTAATCTAATGCTACCAAGTCCACCACTAAACCATGTCCTTAAGTGACACATCTATGAATCTTTTAAATACTTCCAGGAGTGATGGCTCCACCATTTCCCTGGGCAGCCTGCTCCAGAGCTTGACAACATTTTCAGTGAAGAAATTTTTCCTAATATTTAACATAAGCCTCTCCTGGCACAAAAACAAAAGCTTTCCTGACCATAGACAATCCACATCAGCACCACTTGTCTATGTCTAAGATCAGGCAAAGAGCCAACTACAAACCACATGAGTGTCAGAAATACATACAAAACCACACTGACAGGTAAAAGTCCAGCACAGAGAAAGCTTAAGTTACAAGGCTTCTCCTGCAGACAGCCAGCTATTTTCAAAGTAGTTCAAATAACCTCGCAGCTACTATTCACTGTGTGTCCTCCTAAGGGAATTGGCACAGCATAGCTCATACTGATTTCACACCTCAGCTTTGTGTGAATCCTCCTCCTAGGGGTTCAGCTATCTGTGATTCAAGGCCTAGTTTTGACACAGCAGAACTGCGTAACCTTGAATGAAACTTCTAAGGAAACCGCCAGCTTGCAAGAAAGCTGTGCAACAATACTCAGACTAGAGCCATGATAGACAGGAATGGTAAATCTGCAGCTAGACACAAGATCCTTGAAAGATCCTAGGTTGTTAACAGTTCAAGGACTAAAAAAAAACCAAAAAAAAACAAACCACAGAAAGCTGTGGAAAAAACCCAGCAATACTAAGAATCAGTCCATCGAAGGCACAATAGAAGTAAACTTTCCCCAATATCAATGGCTGCCAGGCCAGCAATGGTGCCAGGATGAGTGTGACCACACCTGGAGGTCTGGGTTCCTCAGTGAAAGAATAATATGGGCATACTGGAGAGACAGCAAAGGGCCACAAGGATAATGAAGGGATGGGAGCTGCTCACATAAGAAGAAGGAGAACCAGGACTGTTCAGCCTCAAGAACAGAAGGTTCAGGGGGAGAAATTACTGACATAAACAAATACTTGAAGAGAGGGCACACAGAGCATGAAGCTGGCCTCTTTCCAGTCATACCCAGTGACTAGACCAGATGTGATGGGCACAAGATGAAACACAGTGGTTCCTTCAGAAGATCAGAAAACACTTTTTGCACTGTGAGGGTGACCAAGCACTGGCACATGTTGCCCAAGGAAGTTGCAGTTTCCCCCACTAGAGAAATTCAGAAACCACTTAGACACAGTTCTGGGTGATTGGCTCTAAGTGGCCATGCTTGAAAAGGGGAATTGGACCAAATGACTTCCAGAGGTGCCTTCCAACCTCAGCTATCCTAAGAGGCTGTGAAGCAGGTGTCTTACCTAGAAGTGGTATGTCTAGTTGCTAGTCATCTACCACATTTCTCAGTCAGTAAATAACAGTTTTTAAGTTAGGTATATTTTTCTTTCATAGTCTCTTTGTGCACAGTAAAGGGTGAACAAAGTGGCCAAGGGAACATTACAACTAAATGTGTTAGCTTCTCCCCACAGGGCTGGTTAACAGGAGCTCCATCTAATAGCATCCACACTGCCAACCAAATTCACTGAATAGCACATAAAATTCTATGGTTATGAATGCACTGATGAAATCAGAAATTTCGTAAGTCCCCATGAACTAGACATTTTAGCTTTGAGTGCAAAAACTGAAATATCATTTCCCTTACTAGTCCATGGAAAACATTCAAGAATTAATCACCTGAAGACTACTTTTCCAATTAACTTATCCTTGCAATCTATTTTATTTAATGTAGCAGTTTTCATTATGTACTGTTTCGAGTTGATGGGGAAGCATTGCCTCAGCTTATTCACTTCCTTGACTCCGTAGTTGAACATAATTCATAAATAGAACTATTAAAATTCAACACACAAAAAATATTTTCTTATATAATCAGTCACTTTTCATATCATTATTTGCACTTAAAATAATTACAGTAGCAAGACAATATTTAATTCAATACTACAGGATTATCTCATAAAAATATTTAAACATTTTCATGTCTTTTTGTGTATACCTTATTTTAAATCAGCCATTCATTACAAATCTATGTTCAGAGATGAAGTTTTAGTCTCCTGTTTCTAATTATAAGCTGCATCTGACATTTCAAACCTGCAGTTGCAACCTGCATATAATGAACATTTATTCCGCTTCATCTCCCAGTCCTTGATAGAGATACAAAGTATCTGAGCTTGTGAAGAAAAGTGACTTTCAAACGTAGATCATCAGTTTCTTCATTTCTGACTACTCTGCAATTCTAACCCAATTTTTTCTTATGGAAGATAAGATTTTGATGGATAGGAAAAGAAAGATTGATACTGTCATTTTTCCTATAAGTTGCACTTGCTCTTTCAAGATATAAAATCAAAACTAACAGAAATATTTATTTGGAATCTCTAGCAAAGTGAGCACGACTGCTTACGTCACAAAGAGAAGCAAAATTACAATTACAGATAGTCAGGCACCACTTAACCTAGATGAAGAGCCAAAAGGACTTTTCCTAAATTCAGAGACTATTACAGGTGCCTTAAAGGTTTCTGCCTGATCTTTCTTCACTTGACTGAGGCCACCTCCAGCATATACTGTCATCCTCAACATAAAGAGCTGACACTGTATTTTATACATCTGCAAAATCACACACACACACAAAAATTTAAAAATTAAACTTTAGTACAGGAATTTTTTTTTCATTTTTTTTCTATGCAAGTGAAGCTGGGCCTCAGCCCAGATCTTTAATGCAAGCTTAAAACTGAGAGCCTCCTGTGAGTTCAAAAAGAACATCTCCAAGTAGTTACAAGCTGCCTGCAATCCCTCACATAGGACTGGACCTTGCTGAAAACATTCTGACAGGCAGGCTATTCCAATTTTCTATTTTCCTTTCCCTCACTTCTCCTTCATCTATACACTCATTCCAAATAAATATTTTCATAGATTTTTACAGATTTTCTTTTCTTCCCCCTTTCTTTGATCACTATGGAAAGATGAGCCCATCTGGCCAAATGTCTGGCAGGATCCCTAAGTCATTTTCTATCTTTTTCAGTGAACTTTGATGATCACGTAAAACTTGCACCATAAATTAAAAGCCAAGTAAAAGCTTTTATCAACACATGACATATCAGGGCACCATTTGCACCAGGAGTACAGGGATGATGTGCAACTCCACCAACTCACAAATGCACTGGTAACAGCAGCAGCAATTAGAGTATAAAACCAAATAAGAAACAGCTGTCTACATTACTTAGCACACTGTTAGCTGCAGGTTATTCATTTGTCCACATTTCTGAGGATTTTACTGGCAATGACTTCAAAGTGCCAGTCACAGTCCTCACATAATTGTACACATATTACCTTCTTGCAGATATTGTACAAGATATTTTTAATTCAACAAGGCAGTCCTACACTTTCCATGATATTCAGTTGATTTTGACAGAGTTCTAGATGACAACTAACATTAGCAATCCTAGTCCTTCACATTATGCTGAGCCACAGTGGCAAGCATTACTAAAGACAACAATCTTGCCAGAAGGCTCTAATCAACCTAATGCAAAAGGAGAAACTTTCTCAAGTAAACGTCAAAAAATAGTCAGAAACTAATTCTGGGACTGCCCTGAGATGCACCCCACAGCCAAATTATTGGCTTTTTCCACCTGTGCCTTGTCCTCTCCAGATGCACAGTGAATGTCTACCTTGCTGCCTGATGACTTACAATTCAAGTAACTTTAAGTGATCAATTCACAGGAGGAAATTACAGAAGGCAGTAGATTAGAAAATCATGGATTAACTGCCCAAGGAGTTCCCCACTTTAGTCTCTTACACAAACATTTCTTACTTAGGGCACACTTGCTTTCCATTTACCCCTGCTCAGCTAAAGGGACTCTTACTACATACTACTCCCAGTCTCTGTAATAGCCACTCACTTCCAGGCTTCGCTGAGCCACTTTGCAGTCACTAGCAAATGACGCTGTGGGTATTCCCCCTGTGTCAATCACACAGTATTGACAATAAATGAGGAATCAAAGTCACGTAGCCGGGAATCACTGCTTTAGCCACAAAAGGTTGGTCTAGCCAAAAATCCTCTTAGTGCCCCATCCCGAGGTGCTTCTTGCACTGCCTTCAATCAGGCTACCAAAGAAGCTGGCAGACATTTCATTTCCAGCTTTGGAGGGCCAGGGCCGGCAAAGCAGGAAAGGTTAGCGAAAACAGTAGGGCAGGAGGAGGCCAGCGAGCTAAGTCAGGAGAGGAATCCCCTTCTGCTCAGACCAGCTGCTACACATAACGAGGCTCACAATGAAAGAAAGGGCTTTGCTGTCGCAGGACACCTTAGTATGACCCATGGTAAAGCAGTCGATCGCTGCGAACGGGAGGGTGCGCAGGATGTGCCTCAACAGGGGAGCGGAACAAGTGACTCGGGATGCGCGTCCCGCCCCACACACCCTCCGGCATCCCGCGGGGAGGATGCTCCTCACCGGAGGAGCGGCCCGGGATGCGCGTCCCGCCTCGCACACCCTCCGGCATCCCGCGGGGAGGATGCTCCTCACCGGAGGAGCGGCTCGGGATGCGCATCCCGCCCTGCACACCCTCCGGCATCCCGCGGGGAGGATGCTCCTCAGCGGAGGAGCGGCCCGGGCGGCCCGGGATGCGCGTCCCGCCTCGCACACCCTCCGGCATCCCGCGGGGAGGATGCTCCTCACCGGAGGAGCGGCCCGGGATGCGCGTCCCGCCCCGCACACGCGCCGGGATCTCTGCCGGTCCTCGGGCGCCCCCCAGCGGCTCTGCCCCGCCCGCCGGGACGGGAGCGCCGGGAGCGCCCGGATTCCCGGCCCCGCTCCCGGATTCCCGGCCCCGCTCCCGGAGCCCCGGCCCCGCTCCCCGCCCGCAGCGTCACCGCCGGTCGCGGGTGGGTTAATGGCACCAAGACCGGGTCGGTACCGGCACTTCCATACTTAGCGCTGGTCCCGCGTATGGACTCAGTTAACAGGGGCTGACACAAAAACGTCATTATTGGGCAAATCCCACCGTTTTTGCAAGCCGCGGGTGGAACTGCCAAGGTAGCTTGCTTAGACACAAGACACACTACCCTTCACATAATCATTTTCTTAAGGGATCAATAGGAATTGGGTCATTTACTGAACCAATTTTCACTCCGCGTTTGAGTATCAAAGAGAAAGGGAGAAGTACTACTGGTAAAATTTCCCAGTAAAGCGACGTGCAATGTAACGTTTCCATTCCTGTCTGTAGCATGTACAATCCCACTCCTGGTTAATATTTGCTGTCTGGATGGTCTCCAAACACCTGCCCTGAAATTCACTCCAAGCGCTGCACTCAGCTGCAGCAGACGCTGTAGGTATAGTATTTCTGCACCCTCACAGCTGTGATTCAGCAAAGCATTCCAGCTTATTCACCAAAATACTTGGGCATGTGCTAGTTTTTAAGCATGCACGTAGCTCCCCTTATCTCTGTGTAGCTCTTTTCTAGGCCACAAATGCCACTTTCAGACCTACCTTCCTCTGAGAATCCAGGCTGTTTGAGGACTGCACACCACTTGGAAGGAGAATGTTTCCTGAGTCAAAGCTAGATGGCAACTTCACAGCTGTGTAGCCCTTGCAGCATAAAAGGGCAAGCAGGAGCAAATCAACACAACTTCATTCGCTTAAAGACAGCAACTACAATTGGCTGATGAATGGGAGACAACATGAGGGTCTTTAGCGATTCAAATGTGAATTTAAACTAAATAAAATCCTCTCCCTAGCAACATTTGCAAGTGCACCAGCAAAGGATGCTTCAGTTCCAAGGGCAGACAAAAGCAGAACTCCTCAGAACAGCTACTTTGCAGGTTTTGCTGTCAGGCATCTTGCAAAAAGACTGAAAATACTTAGCCAACCTAAAGTTCTACACTGCTGTTTTTAGGAGCAAAAATTGACTTCAACTTTAGAGTCACAAATGCTTAAACCCCAAGTTACCATTTTCACATCAGCCTCAGCACAGCTCTTTGTAAGCATGTAGCCTTCATCCCCCAGTTAGAACTTCTGCTTACCTAAAGTCACATTTCCAACGCGATACACTACAGCGGGTGATATTAAATTTTAGATTGGATATTTGTGGAAGTGCTGCTGACTAATGGTTGCACAGGAACCATAATGCTGACCGCTGGCTATCTCACATTCAAATTTCACCACTCTAACCATCCATTAACAGAGCATTGTGTTTTTTTGCATGGAGTCTAATAGAGGATTTTAAAACATTAAAATAATAAACCCAGAAAAGGGAAGCTATGACAGCATGATAAAATACCAATGCCTACCAAATACCATGTGCATGCAAAGAGATAGAATGGAATGTAACAGAAAAACACTTCAAACTTTGAATGTTGTCAGCAAACCATTGAATGCAATACCTAGAAAGAGCTGCTCAATCTATAGCAAACAAGCCCGATCAAACTCACTCTAGACTTCTTACAATCTGGTCTCAATGTTTTGCTCTTTCAAACTCAGCAAGGTACTTAATCTCTTCACATCCACGACATTTTTAGCCCACCTCGTGAAGACAAATCAACAATTGTGATATATAAGTGATAGCTGCCATAGAAAAGTCTCCTTTAAAGCAGCACTGAACACCATAATGTGCACCCCTTTAGATTCTCTGTGTATGGAGAGCTCCAGGCTTTGGCACATTGCTAAGAAGATTTTTTTTTTCTGTTCACAGTGCAAATATCCAATCTCTTGAGCAGAATTAGTTCACCATAATTGACCTTACTTCAGTATTTCAAACTGGGGTACATTTAAGCACCCTGGTTTAGAAAAATCTCTGCCCAAAGATTAGAAGATGGATAGTTAAGCATAGTAACTCAGCTGCATGCTGGCTACTGAGCTACACAAACTGATAATGCTCTTCACATGCATATTAAGGATCTCCTTCTGAACATTATTAACAGCTTTCTTGAATACTTTTAACTTTAGTGATATGCAATTTGTTTTCCATTGTGCTAGCTCTGGAAAGCTATTCATCACACGCCTGAGTTTTTACCACAGACTTATCCTTAAAGATATTAGGTATCCAACCTCCAATGAGGTTAGCAGTACCAACACATGTTGCTGCAGACACTGAATTTACATGCAATGGATTCGTGCAGGATTGTAGTCTCAGTCTGGGAACACCAGTACTGAATACCAAAGCTAACAGAGTTGCACCCTGCTTCAGAAACACTCTCTATTCTTTTAAGTGGAAATGCAATTGTCCCAAACATAGCAAACACACCTGCCCCACTTAAGACTATTTTAAGGTTATTTGAAGCTTTCCAGTAATGTGCATTTGAACTCCACGGACCACAAAACAATACCTTTTCCTCACTTGAATAGCGAGATCGATCAGACCTACACCACCTGAAATTTCAAGGAACCAAGAACAAACTTGAGTTTCTCCCAAGTGCCACCCCAAAGGAGTTTTTCTAATCTGTAAGTAGTTACAACCCCAAAGGAAAACATTGGGTTTTGTTTTTTCCACCCTCCCCAAGTCTGGTCCTATGTTGCTGCTACTTGAAGGGCAAGAAAGTTTCCATTTTATTTTACCTACTTTCCTGCCTTAAAACAAACAAACAAACAAAAAATTCCCAGAAACAACAAACAAAAACCAAAGCAATTTGACAAAAGCTCTTGCAGTTGCAGCAAGAAGAAAAGTTCCACAACCAAGTGACTGGATTCTGTAAACTGCTTACAGTCAGGTATTTCAGCAGCACAGAAAAAATCCAGAACAGCAGTAACTGAATAGTCAGCTCACATGTGTGGAAATTGCAACCTTCAAGCTATTCTGGGAGCAATGCTCTGTTTTCCGTAACATTTCTGCATAATCACACCAGGAAGCATGCTCTTTGCTGGAGAGACTATGATTACATGCATGTCTGCACACCTTCTGCTACAGCTGAGTCCTCGGTTATCAAATAGAGCATCTGAGGCTCATCTGCAACGCAAGTGAAATAAAACACGTTCAGGATGAAAACAGTTAACCTGGCACTGCCAGCAAAACACATGGAGCATTTCTAAATTGCAGTCGCTATCTTTCCAAAGGATGTCACCAGCTTCCCTATTTACCCAACACGTTTACTCTTCTTTAAGGCAGGTAAGAGTCCTCCCACTACCTTGTGCACTCCGAGCGGAGAGGGCTTAAAGCAGAGAAATGAAACAAATTTGACTTGAAAGTACTTCAGCTGGACCAGTGAAAACAAGACCCAGTTGCAAAGTTACCTAACTGAGCCCGTACTGCACGACTACAGCCAGTTGTGTAACAAACCTCGGGACAATTTTTCAGCTCTTAATCAGGCAAAACTCCCCGCTGATTTCCACGAGGGAGCTCTAATCAATCAAAAGCTCTGAGAACTGATTCCGGTTTTCTCCTTTTTAATGAAAAGGTTTATTTTGAGCTATGAGGATATCAGATTATACGAACTCGGCAAACCCATAGCGCTTAGTTTAATGGCATAAGGAACTCGTCTGTTTTAATCTACCAACTGTATTTGGTAGTTTACGGAGGGAAAAAAAGAACTCCTGAACTGACAGAATAATTTCACAAATAACTGTTCTCCTGACAGGCAAAAGAAAAGATGGAAGAGACAGAGGGAGATCCGGGGCTCTTTAATTAAACTCCATCCTCTTTGGGCGAACGGGGAAGACCAGCGTCCCCGCCCGGGTTCCTCCCTGAAGTTGCCCCGCTCCCCGCAGCAGCCGGGAAGAGAATCCCCCCGCGATGCGCCCGCCAGTGACCGGTGGGGGTCCCGCGAGCATCCCGAAACCGCGCAGGGAAGACCCAGCCGGGAAGACCCTGCTGGAGCAGCGGCACCGAGGCTCGGAGGGAGGGGTGCGGGATGCGAGGCGCCGCTCCACGTGCGCCCCCTCCGCGCCCGTCCCGCCGCCGCCCGCTCCCCGAGTCCCCTCAGGTGCGCCGCCCGCCCCTACCTGCCCGCCGGCGGCAGCAGCAGAGACGAGCCCCCTTCTCCCGCGCCGGGTCCCTGTCAGCGGTCGGCGGGAGAGCAGGAGCGCTGTCCCGCCGGCAGGGCGAGCCCCATGTGAGGCTGAGCGGGGGAGCCCGGCGGCTCCACCAGCGCGGCCGAGGGGAGGGGACGCGGGGCGGAGGCGGGAGGGCGGGACGCGCCCGGCGCTGCCCCCGCGCGGAGCCGCCCCGGCCCCGGCCCTGCCGGAGGCGCCGGGCCCCGGCAGCGCCCCCTGCGGGGAGCGGCGGGCACCGACGGCGCCGGGCGTGCTCCGGGCACTTCTCTGCACTCCCTGAGGGGAGCGCCGAGCTCTTCTCGAGAGCCCTTTCAGCACAACCGGGCAGGAGATGAAGTTCGCTTGTGGTGCTGAAGAGCCGCCAGTAAGCGGCTAAGTCCAACCAGTGTTTCCAGTGAGTTAAACATTGTGGTAAATTCGGGCTGTAACTTCCACATGCCGGCATTGAAGAAGAATTGAAGAATTGAAGATGTACCGGAGCCCACAGGATAAGGAGTGGCAGCCTGAGAGGGTGAAACAAGCTTGGATGGCTGCTGTGGGGCCACTGCTTCTACAGGCATTGAGGCTCTTGCTGAGTCTGCAGTGCGTCCCTAAATGTCCTAACAGGGAGAAGGGATAGGATAGCCCCAATTAAGGAAAAAAGAGAGTTCTTACAGTTAAAATACAGCACAAGGACTTGGGATATCAGGATTCACTTTGCCCACCCATGGCAGTCACTCAGTTCTTGATCTACCAAGCAACTGTGGTGATGCCAAAGTGAGTTCTTGTTAAAAGTTTGGCTGGCTTCCCAGAAATCCTCAGATTACGCAGGGAATTGGATTCATACATTTCAGTTAAACAAGTGCCCAAATATTTGCTGAATATCATCATCAGCATCTTAGTGCCGTAGCTCCCCATCTCTGTTATCAAACGTCCCTCTCTACCTCACAAGAATCTGATGAAGACCTATCTGAGGCACAATGATTTCACGACAGAGCTCCTGAAGCATATCTACTAAGAGATGGATGCTACAGTTTCATCCCATTCTCCTCCAAACAGGCATAAAGAGATGAGAAAAATACTTTGAAAAGAAGGTATCTCCAGGGATGCAAATTTTTCAGGAAAGGACAGGAGTGAGAGACAGAGACAAGTCAGTGTGTGCTGTGAATTTGATGCCAGGTGTTTGCTGAGCTGGCAAACCCTAGAGTACTGCTCCTGACACTGTGAGGTGTGAAAGAGGAACAGGCAGGCAAACACATTTGCTAGCCCAAACCAGGAACACTCATCACAAGTCTTCCAAATTAAAAATTTTAAGAGACACCTCTTGGGGTATAGCTGAAGTCCTCTGTCAGAACCCTAAGACTCTCTAATTAGAGACTTCAACACGATACTGGTGCAAATGTTTAAACTATACACAGTAAAACTGATCTTTTTTTCACATTGCTGATAAAGTGCAACAAAAAAGCAGCATTTTACTGAGCATATTATGCAAAAAGTCCTGCTGATCAGGAATTTGTTCACAGCATTAAAATCAAACGTCATTCTATTTATGCACTAAGAGAAATCAACATATTACTTTTATGGTACAGTGAGAACTATACATCTAAACTCATCTAAAACCATAAATATTATGATTTCCCTTGTATTTTCTGCTTCTCTCTTCTCTGTTACTGTTTTGTAAAAATGTGATTTTTTTTTTCCTTATGTACCAGTACTTAATAGCATAACCATGAAGGTAATCAAGTTCTCCAGGAAGCCAAGATTTCCCTTAATTTTACTCGGATCTCAGAAATCTTTAGCTTAATAGCAGCAGGACCATATTGCAGAGATAGGCATAGGTGAAGCCTCCAGGGAAAATCTGTGAATTAATACAAAGGCAGGTTGTGCTGTCCCAAAATAACTGCCGGGCAAGGCTGCTTGGCTCCCAGACTCTGCATGCTGTGTCATGGCTGGGAGCTGTGACAGCACACTGGCACTGCTTCCTGCTAGTGGGACACAGCCTCTTGCACACCAGGATGCTGGATGTTGTGCTAGGCTCTCTAGAAAACAGCCAGAAACACAGGATGCCCTGCAGGAATAAGGGAGACCTCATGCATCTGTGGCTTTGGCAGGACTTTTGCAGAACATATTTGTGGTCTAGCTGTAGGCTGGAGCCCACCACTGGGGTCACCGGCTGTAGGGGGCTGTGAGAAGGAGCAGGGTCTAACCTCCATCTGTGTTTGTCTGAGTCCAGATGAACACGAAGAGGGAGCTTTCTGTTCTCTATCTTACACTCCAGCACTAAAATAATACTTCTCATCCTGAGGCACAGATTCAATAAGGGCTTTGAATATCACCCTGTAGTTATGTGCCCACACAGCTACATGCCTTGACATCCCCTCTGCTTGCTAATATTACCAGCTTGTATTGCTAAATCACCCGTAAAAGGGCAGAGAGCTGCTGCAAATTAGGACAGAACTGCTGAAAGTACCTGAGTCCTCCTGCGGGTGGCATTAGAATGTCTTCAGTGGACCAAGGCGTGCAGAGGAAAGAGGACAGGGATGATATTCCTGCTTGCCAACCGCCAGAATCGTTACGGTGCAAGTGCTGCTAAGAAGTTCACACAAATCAACAGATCTTTAAATTAAAAGGATGATTTAAAGTATTAACAATTAACATCACTCCATCAGCCCTTTCAATTCTGACAAAGAAACCTTTATTAAACCTTGCAGCCAAGCTCTGTTCAGGTTACATTTATCACAAGAGGAGGATGCAGATGCATGGTTTTAACTCACAGCTTCTACAGCTTCAGCAAAATGGGAACTCTATCACCACCAAAAGTAGTTTCATGCTTTTTCATGCAAGCTTCAAGGGGTCAGTTACAAATTGATGAACATAAATGAACCACCACAGTTGCCCCATAGGACACAGAAGGTTTAAGTGTAACCAGAATAACAAAGGCTACAGATGCAATCAGAGTAGGGTAATTGAGTGTTTTTAAACTGTTGTGTTACAATTGTCATGCTTGTTTCTGGTTCCTATATAGATCAGGAAAGACCCTATCACACTGGGACAGGTCAGTGCATAGTCCCAAGCCAATATACATACTGGAAACATTCAAGTGCTATGGGTCTAACTACTGAGGAAATGACTGCCTTACCTGCAGAGTATCTTGTGCTCATGTTAGAATACGTTTTTTTCAGAATTTGATCATGCCTTGTACTGTGCAGTTGCCCATATGACTAAATTGCACTGCCTGAGACCATAATCACAAGAAACCTTAGTCAAGTTCCCAGCAACCACCATCAGTTTTAACAGCATGACCTTCAAAAGCACATCAGGAAAAAATGTTTCTTTTTTTTTTTCTTTTTCTTCCTATTCTTTAAAAGCATTTTAGATGATCTAAGTTGGTGTTTGTTGCCCTTGCAAGAATTGATCTGCTCATCTGACATTTACATCTGACTTTCTTGCCAGAAAATGCAATTTTGCTTAGGAACTTCATTGACACTGTTGCTTGTAAAAAGACCTGGATTAATTTCATTAGAGACTGAATATTGGATCTCTACAACGACTAGTAAGCTGGCACCCTTTTATTTATTAAAGTTTAGGTGTGTGAAAGAAGTCTGCAGTTCAAATCATCTGCCTTCTTGAAAACTGGGTTCTTTCAGGGTATTTCCAAGAAAAGAAATCCCCTATGTTGCCCGAAAACTCGTCTCTGATTTGTACTGATAGAGGATCAATTCCAGTTTACCATTTCCTTCCATTAATTTGTTCTTAACAAAGTTAGTATTGAAAAAAAAGCAAGATTTGTCCTCATGAGATTTAGAGTTATGAGTCTGTGTGTACAATAGTCATCACAGAGAATGAGTGGGTTTTTTTTTTCTTGTCGGCAGTGATGCTATTCTTAGTTTTGTATGTGGTCCTTATGTGTGTCATAGATAGGCACAATAGATACACATTGGCAGCTTTGATCATATTCAGAGATGGGCTGATCTCCCAGTCCAGGAAATTATCCTAAAACGCTCATCATCTTGGCAGCAGAATTTTAACCAGCACTTCCCAAGAGCCTCTGCCAGCACATCGTTGCCTTCAGAGGATTCAGATCTACTAAACATATTAGAGGAAATGAGAAAGACGCAGGAATTATATATTAAAAACCCCAACCCACAACAACAACAACAAAATCTACTTGGGCTACAGCTATAACTTTGTATCCCAAAGGTTTTAGAAATCACTCAGGCAACTGTGTGATGTGTGGCCCTACCTGAACCCTCACACTGGACTCTTTTGGCTTCAATCCATAATCACCCCATGGGCCCTTAGCACGGCTTTGTGGCACTGAAGAGCAATAAAGCTGGCACCATTGCTGACACTGGGATGTGGTATTGAGTAGTGTGACAAGACAAAGTACACATTAGCCTGAAGGCAGGGCTGTGCTTTGTAGCAAAAGAAAGCTAAATGGTATAATGTCTTGCTGCCCACCACTGCTGAGTCACGGTCACTCATGACATGACATGACTGTGAGGAGCCTGAGTAGTGCCCAGCAGCTCCCATGAAACAAGAGATATCCCAAGCAAGACAACTGTAAGCAATAACTGATGCAGAAATTGATTCCAGTGACTTTTCAAGACCGTATTATCTTCAGTGCCACCTGCTGAGCTATCTGACATCTCTGGGAATTGATACCAAGTGAAAGAATGTGAAAAAGACAACGATATCTTTGTTTCTCTAAAAGATTCCCTTCTTGAAGAAAATTATTTAAAAAGGAAAATAATCAAAGAAAGTGATAAGGGTTGAAGATTCTGAGGCACACAGAATCACCTCACCTTTACCTACCCAGCTTGCTAGGGGCACCTCATGCCATTTTGCCATGGGTGGTACTACTTCCCCTTCCCCAGTGTATTCATCCCTTTTGTGCAATCTCCCAGCCCTGCTTAGTGACATCAAATTGATCAACAGAGAAAACAGTAAAAATAATCCTACCTCCGAATAAAAACATTTGTCACTGCCCAAAACTTAAGAAAGGAAAATTGAATCCTCCCTCATCCTCTCCAAAAAAGTCAGAGGGGATTTCTCATGGCTGGTGACAGTGGCCCTCCGTGATGCCAGAGAGCATCCTGTAGCAATGCAATGCAACAGAACTGTAAATGAGGTACAATATGGAGCTTTATGGCAATTGTGTTTCCACCTGTGGGGTTTAGGTGTACAGTTCTACTGATTCCAGCACCCATCTGTGTGGTTCTGGCTTTACTTGCTGGTTAACCTTTGAAGAGCCATACAGCTCAGCAGAAATCAGAGTAAGCAGCCAACCATTCACTTTGCACAACTTGCAGGATTTGTGGCCATGTTCAGACACAGTAGTGCCTAAAACAAAGGAGTCCATTACAGAAGGGGACCTACACTTCTCTATAGGCTCTGTAATTATAGTCAAAATGCATTCAGCTACAGCTACTGCACATTGCAGATAGACAATGTTAAGGACTTGGCTTACTGCAGGTCCCATAGTGCCACACCTCCCATATTTCATGAGTCTTCATGTCATCAGACAAGTAGTTAGGGGAAGCTGTTCCTCCCTGTCACTATGGGATCACGATTTTTGTTCCATTTACACCTACATGGATCTTCAAGCTCAATACAGGCAGCCAAAATAGTCTTTCACTGCCCAATGGTGTGGTGATGCAAAACCTATCCAGCAAGTACGATGCTGTCATTGGCAACACTGCAAACTGGCATTGGTCAGGGTGCCAAAACCAAACTTCCACATTGTAGGAAGGGATGGAGGATATGAGTTCACAGTGTGCAGAAGGAAGCTGTTTGCAAGCTTTTTGGTCATGTCTGAATTTAATGTGGGGGAATTTAAAAGTCAGTTAAAATGTATTCTAGCTGGCTAAATAGCGTGGAAAAATGAAGACAGATCACAGCATCTAGACAGAGATATAATGTTTTAAAGTGGTATCACATTATTGAATAAAGTTTTCCTTATAGCAATGGTGAAAATGGGAGGAATTATAGTAGGACTTATCTAATATACTTTAGTGATAATTTTGCAAGGATATGTTAATATACCAACACCTTTTCCTCTTACCAACTTTTTCTGTGCTTTAGCAGCCCATAATATTTTTTCTGTGCCCTCTTTGCTGCCTCCAGAGCAGAGCTGAGAATGAGAAAAGGTTCCAACCTAAACCAAGCTGAGAATAATTGGTTCATCATAACCTTTTTTCTGAATGAAACATGACATTTCACCTAGAAATAAAGATTCCAATTAGTGTGGGGTTTTTGGTTCATTAGTTAATACAGGGTAAAGATTACACTTTGGTCATGCTGTTGCCAACATGTGCTTGGCCATTTGCCATTCTGGCTGTTTCTGGACAGATTTCTAGCTACTGTGTAATGTGCACTTCTATCACTCTGTCAAATAGCAATTGATTACGCCAGCCTCATGCTGTTTCCCTTGGAACGAAAAACTCTAAAGCTTGTTTAACAGTAAGAGTCTGTCGCTTTCTCCCAACAATAGTCTGATAGAGAAAAAGCTTCTTTTGTTACAAATGGTTTGCTTAAAAACACCCAGCTCCTTTTGTGCTGAAGTTTCATACACAGCAGGACACTATCTGTTTTTCAGTAATAAAATGTCTCTACTGTCAAGGTCAGAGGTGTTTTTATGCCAGGTACCATGGTTCCTGACAACACTTAAAGCCCTGAAAGCATAGAAGATATGTAATATCCCTTATTCACTGTATCCTACAGATGGTGATTTTTATTGGCTTTTATGAGAATATGAATAAGGAGGTACTGTACCAAATGGGAGTTTACCAATAGAAGTACATTTAGAGCCCTTAAATATCTTATTATCTTCACCCTTTAAAGACATCATTAAGCCTGTTCTCTATAATAAGGTAATACTATATGAAGGTAAAAATCAGTTTTTCACCATCACAACACAAAGTTCCTCTTCACATATCCTCTTAGCAAGAAACAGAGGAAAAACATAATTTCAGTATATTCTGATGCAATGCTAAGACTCCTAATTGCTCTGCACAGCTTTCAATAGAAAAACGGGACACCTTAATGTTGTTGACGAATTCCAGTTTTATTTACAAGATTCTTTAATATTTCACCATGGAAAAAAAAGTTAACTTATCTAACTTGTTCCTACATACTTTTAGTACTTTTTTAAACATCAAAAGCAGCTTTTCTAGGCCAAAATGACCTCTAATACAAATCTCTTCCAGTTATGCCATTAAGCAATGCCATCTTTCTAGCAGTAATGATTATGGAAACCATTGCTTCCATCTTCTTGCTATGGAAAGCCAGTTGTCACATCCAGGGCAAACAACAACAGGCCATGAAGATGGGACTCTGAACAGGAAAAGATTAGACTCCATAACTGGAAGAGAAGGAAGAATATCCTGTAGTATTTTTTTCACTGTCAAATTTAGAATGCCTTTGAGATTCCCTGCAAAGCAGCTGGGGACAAAAATAGAGAACAACTTAATTTTACCCTCAACCCTTGCAACTAGCAAATCAGAACTAAAATCACTGATGGCTGGCAGGGAGCATTCACAGACTAGACACGATGACATGATTTCCTGCCTCTTTCAGTAGCTGACCCAGAAGCAACCAGAGCCTGGTTTTCATTTCCGTATTGTGCACTGGTATTAGTCTGGTCATTTGAAGTGTTATTATTACACATGGCTGCTTCAGCTCCTTTCCCCTCACTTTTTAAAGGGACTGCAGGTGTCCTGGAACAGGTAAGAGAAGGCAGATTTCCAGTGAAGAAGCTGCCAAATGGGCAGCTTCAGGAGCTCATAGATAAATGCATTAGAAGGAATTACATGAGAAATTCAAGACTAACGAAAAATTGATTTCTCTCTTTTAAAGTATCAGATTTAATTCTGCTAAGTGAAACTGAAGCCCCCTTTCTTGGGGCTTTCAAAGGAATAGAATAAGCAGCTTGTGCCTAAGAAGATAGTCACCTTCCTAGAGAAGGTAGATGTGAGAGAAAAAACAGGGGCACAGATTAAAAATGCGAAAGAATGTGTTAACAAACCAGTGTCAGAGCCAACAGTAGACCCAAAACTTCTGATAACAACCTTCCCAGATCATCACCTGGAGTGCAAAAACTCCACAAATACCTAAATGGTCTCGACGCACACAGAAGTTTTGATCCCAGGGAAGTATTTACTATTAAGCAGCTGTTCCTTATTCAAGAAAAGGATAAACTTTACATTTTGAAGTGTATAGTGATCCCAGTGAACATTTCAGGCAATATGAGCAATCTGTCTTGGGATAAGCCCCAGTTTTCAGAAGAGAGGCAGAGAATTACCAAAAAAATGTGTGTGCACAACATATTTTTCCAAAATTGGTTAGTAAGAACTGTAGCAAGAGCAGGATGAGGAGGTGTCAAATGTTAACAGAGAGGCCTGAACCATTCTGCCAGCTGCCCTGGCTAGTGCTAAGAGAAAGAATTACCACAGTGACAAGGGTGGAAAAGGCCTTCAGGGGTGATGAAAATATACACCAAAAACATTTTACACAAAAGGATGCTTGAAATGTGTTATTTGCAGTTATTTTAACTACTAACATGTGAAGCAGGATGCAGACCATTTTCTCTCTTGTTTCTGTTCTCCTAGCAACAGAATAAGTGTTTTAACAAGTCTGAGCCACAGAAATTTAAACAGAAAATAAAATATGATGAGTGAAACAAGAATAAGGTGATCCTTACAGGGAAATTCCTGCCTTGTCAGACAACAAGGATTAATTTAATGCAGAATTTGATAGGGATCAGTCACAGCAAATCACATGACAAGACAAGGACTTGAAAAAAATTCACCCACTATATTTTTATCTTAATTTTTTAGAACTTACGACTATTTAAAAATCTACATGTTTAAGAGTGCAACTTTTCATACAGCTCAGCAAATCCCAAACCTTCTCTGATAAGATTAGGAAGAAATTCTGCCTATGCACAGGTTATTCTACATTAATCACCTGCCCATCATGGCAATAGTAGCCTTCACAAAGATGAGATGTCAGAACAGGATGAAATATTGGTCTGATTCAGCATGAAAAGTTCTCACATGCTGGTGCTTAAGGTTTTCCCCAAAGTGCTGACTTTTATCCTCACTGACTTTAGTTCACACACAAGTGTATTAAACAAAAAATAGAAAGACTGTCATCGTCCTTTCTGCTGTGCATGCATGTGGTTTTTTCAGCCTATGACAGGGCTTCCAAAAATGAGGTCTGTGATATTTCAATGTTTCAGCCGTTTTGCGTCATAAATAAAAGGGTTGAGGAATCCTTAGATTTCCTACAGAAAGGTTTTCTTTTGTACTGTGACTAACACTGCTGAGCTGATATTTTTCTGCATATTTGCCAAAGTTGGAGGTTAAAGGCAATAAGAAGAACTTCAAGGGCACTTTGATTTATACCTACGTTTTAATGAGAACAAGTTATCTCCTGTTGTGTCCCTCTTCAACTTTTTTTTTAAGTTAACAAAATATTTCCAAGAATTTACCCTGATTGACCCAAATTGTTACCTGTGAAGACTTTCAACTATCTGCTAAAATCATTTTTATATAGCACCTTGCTTAAATCAAAAATGGTAGCTGAAGTTCTAACTCATGACCAAAGGGAAAGGGCTCATGCACATCTCTGCCCCAGAATAGTTCTGATAGTCTATGCAGGAAGCCTGAAAAAAAAATCAGAAATTCGTGGGTTTATCCTTTCTAGGATCCTTTTTTATCTTCTCTTGTGGGTCCTGCCTCTCTTCATGAATCGTACCTCTGGCACGTCATTTGGGCTTCCACTTTTTGTTTTCTGTCTCTTTCCTCATCCGCCCCCCCACCCCAGTATAAGCTCTCCCACCTCTGTTTCACTAACCTTAGGCTTGGGTTTATTTTCCTTTCTAGACAATATTCAGGACTATCAGCATTATTATTAATGACATATTTTATCATTTTATTAACAATCTTCCATATGCATCTGCTGTACTGCTGAAGCCAATTAGAAAAATAATTACCTTCCTGTGCCTGAGCAGAAAATTGGCTTAGGTCCAAAAAAAAGTGTACTCCAGGAAGGTTCCCATTAAAAAGTAGCTTACGAGATGCAGTAGCCTGAACACTATTGATTCTATTTACTGAGTCCTACCTAGGCACAGCGTTTATTTCCCATAGCAAATCCATCAGTGATGAATAAGTGGGTTCAGCAGCTCCTGTCCAAAGATTTGCACTTGCTTACTGGAGGGAATCCTGCATCATCTGTTATCCACATGCTGTCCTCAAGGGTCATCATTAGCTAGGAAAGAGCTTGTTATTTCTCGTATGCCATTCTCTAGACACACTCAAGTCAGCTGCTGAAGTCTTTCTGGGTAGATCTTGGAGGCCACCCACTGTAACAGCCATGCCCTGAGGGTATGACCAGCCTTGACTGTCTCTGTCTCACTGTGACCACTGCCCAGCACACCCAGAACCATCAGACTCTGCCCCAGCAGTGAAGCAGCAGAGATGGTCTTTGGCATCCCACACCCCTGGCTGGCCAAGGGCCCCACTGAGTTGGACCCCCATCCCATCCCATCCCATCCCATCCCATCCCATCCCATCCCATCCCATCCCATCCCATCCCATCCCATCCCATCCCATCCCTGATGCCCAGGGCTGGGGCTGCCTCACTTCTGGGATGGCAGGATGAGTTCTGACTTGTGAGGTCCTGTCCTGCTGCCTGGGAAGGAAGTACCCTGAGGTGCTTGTCCTTTAGGGAGTAGCTGGCATTTCTGCAGGCTGGCAGTAACTACTATAAAGTCTTTATACATCAAACTCATTGGAAGAGTTGGTAACACAGATACTAAGGAGCTAAACAAAAAAATCCTACTATTTATGAATGTTGAGAACTAGAGATTTTCTTTTCAAGGAGGGGTTAGTAAGTGAAGTATTTGCCCAAGCTATGGATGGAAAAAAATATGGGTCACCAGGAAGAAATGAAAGCGGCCAAGGAAAGAGCAGCATGAAGATACTGCAGCCATCATCTCTTCTCCTGCTCCTGGTTTGGGCCAGTTTTCATTCTTGACTCCACCTTGGCCTCCCTCCCAGCACTCTAAAGTCCACATTTCCTCACTGCAAGGGCAATAGGATAGAGGCCTCTGTAAGAGCCCTGACAGGCCATACAGAATCAGATAATCCACCATTTGGATCCACAATTGCAAATATTCAAACTAAGTCTGGGTCTGGTTTGCTACATCTGTTCTACAGCCCAGACCACTGTCTGTCTTGATTCATCCATGATTTAACCCTCAGCTGGAGCATGCCCTCTGTCCATGAGAGGGAAGGAGCACATCCACCACACCAGCCACATTTGTGATGCAGTCCCCACTTTGGCTGACCATCTCCAACCTTGGTTCTAAGAACCCTCTGGATTTCAGTTTGACCAACAACTAACATGAACTGTTTGCACAGGAGATCCCAGGCTCTGCTCACAGCTGTGTGAAATCAGAAGGTAGCACATTTCTACCTTTGCTGAAGCTCTCCTCCCCAAGCCATCCATCTTCTGCTTTCTTTTCTGTGACTCTTCCCAGGAGACTGGAGTTGCAGGGTCTTTCATCTGCACTGTACTGCCCATTAGTCACATTCCCAGACATGCTTTTTGACCTTCTTTCCAGTCTGCAGGCCTGCTAACAGGAGCCATTTTATATCAGTGTTACACAGCACATTGTGAAAGGTGAGCCTTCCATACCCCTGCCAAAGCCACTCCTCATGGCTTCCCATCGAAGTGGGCTCTCTTCTCTCTACAGCCTGCCCGTGCTTGGAGAGCACACAGTTAGGGTGACTGTAGGAGAGTACTTACCACCTCCAAATCAAACACTTTTAGCTGTTGCTTTCGAATTTTATTAATGTTTGTTAATTCCTGTTGATATCATGCCAAAAGCATTTTCTGGAGAATGGCAGAACAGTTAGAAGGTATCCACACTTCTTTTTTTCTTTCTTTTTCTTTTTTTTTTTCTGGATGCTGCACAAACTGATTATTACAGAAAGACTAATTCATTATCCACAAATAGTTCATAAGCCAAATGCACTGCTACCTGAACACATTTATTTTCAGCTGAAGTATTCTTTTCTGTTGAAGTATGCTGCTTCAGAAAGTCCTTCACTTCTGAAGCATGACAACAAGAAACTGCTATGTAAATCTGGGGGCAGAGGATGACTAACCCCTAACCCCAGCACTTGGAAAGGTGACAGGTCTGTATTTATCTTTTTGACCAGTTATAGTAAGGGAAGAGTTTACTCCCTTCAGTCTGAGTTTTCAGCAGGAACATTTGGACAACTCTCTGTGTTTCTAAAGAACTTTTGGCACTAATACTTTAAGCCTCACAATTTCTCAAAGAAGGGTAACAACAGGAAAGAAAACTACAGCAACTTGCCATTGAAAAATCACCCAAACCACAATTATCATTTAGGAGCTCAAAATTAATCACACTTTTGTCCTCACAATCTGCCAGTCTCTCAGATAATGCATTCGTTGTCTTTTTCATTCTCCATATAGGAATCTGGAAGAAAACCCCCCAAGAAACAAAGACATGGCCAAGTATTAATGTAAGAAAACATACCACTGAGTATTAAGAACAAAGCTGAGACCATGTGCCATGGTCTGTCCATAGTTGTCAAAATGAACAGGTGTCTACCACCCTGTCATAGACATTTTAAACATGCACTCTGCAGATGGGAGCTGGAATACAGATCCTAAGGTAACTCTGAAATATCCTTACTTTTCTATTTCTGTTTCACCACTAACCAAAGGTATTTACCTATTAATAAGACTCAGATCTGAGTGTACAAAGCAATCCCCATTCTCAGTGTTAGAGAAATCTAAATAGAAAACCCTCATGTCTTCATTTTAACCCTAAAAAAGGTTGCTATACAAGGACTTGACTCACAGACAAATTTCTGGTGAAGACGTAGCAAGCCTCCCATCTCCTCACATGACATTAGATAATGACCTGCTAGCTCTTCCTGGCTGGACTTACACACTGGTACTGTCACACCCATAGATCAGCACATTATTGTTGTCCCAGAGCACGCCTAACCGGTGAAAGCAAGCAGCAGCGACTTAGTTACCTCAGGATGGTGACCTCTGTGTGCAGAACACTTCACAGTACATTTCCTCTTTTTCAAAACCATTACGTCTCTCCTTCTGTGGGGAAACAAATATTCTGAAATACCACAGCCTTTATTCAGAGAGTTCAGATAGAGGAGTGTTCCAGTACTACTACAGAGGAATAATTTATGCCAGTTCTGCTGTGGAAGTTTTAAGCCTCCTTTAAATTCATCACACAGTTTCACAAACAGAACGGTAAGACACCGTTAGCAAGTGGAAAACTTTTAACATCATCTCTCTGGCACAAAAGCAACACTTTTTGAGTCTGTCCAGAAAACAAATCTAGAGACATAAAACAGTAGTAAAACATGGCTGCTGTTTTACTATTCACTATTAAACATTTTCATGCTGACAGTAAAACTCTGCTGCATGCTCTTCAAAAAACAACAGGACACAACAGCAAATTTTCCCTTTCCAGAAACAGAAAGGAGGACAAATAAGCACAGAGAATGTGTTTTCTCTCAAATTGACAATGTTTTCCTTAATTCTACAACAATGCAAAGTTTTGATTACTTTAGAGTTTCATTTTTGAAAACAGGAAGTTCCTTTTCTTAGCCATTCCCAAAGAAAAATGGGCTGTTTCATTAGCAAATTATTGAGGTTTAGTCAAGTTAATTAGAACATTAGTTTTAAATCGTCTAATATCAACTAGATCATTAAACTCTGACAATATTCACTGGCATGACAACACCACAAATACTTATTGTAATTCCAAGATGGAACTATGCACTCATAGGACTTTCCTATATTCTGTAATGTATGCAGGGTAAATTCTATTTATGCCAGTTCCATAGACTAACTCCAAAGATGAGGAAAAAAGCAAGAGCATCCTGTAATTACTTGCATCTGCAAAGCTGTTGTGCACAAAGATTTGCTTTTCTTTTAATCCATTTTTTCTTATTTTAAAGAACAATCTGTGTTCTAAAGGTTTCAGATACACAGACAAAAAGAGTCTGGGAAGGTAAACTAAGGCAACATAGAGGAACTGTCTTTTATACAGCAAGTCAAAAGCATCACCAAAAATAGCAGAACTTCCCAATTCACAGTGCAGGACTTATCTGGGTTTTGGAGACTGCAGTGTCTACAGAAAAGAAATCTATTGTTATGAGCCCTGAAAAACCTCTACCATTCCATACTACTCAGTTGCAAGATGACCAGATGTCACTGTGCATTTGTTATGTGTCTGCTGGTAAACATGGTGTCAGCAAGAGATTTTTTTTTTTTAACAGAAGGAAAAGTAGGCAATATACAGATAAAATACTAACCTTAAAGTAGAATAGAAGTTCAGAAGAATGAAAGCCCTGTATTTCTTACTCCATGGCACATTCTGATAACATGTTTCAGTCTTCGGAGCAACGGAGGTAACATGGATACCCTCAGAGGATCCCTGATGCCAGATCCTTGCTGAGGGACATTTTAGGCATTCCTGGAACTGATGGTAAAATTTAATTCAGAGCCCACTGGGATATGCCCCTGCCCTGTAATGAATATCAGACTGCTGGTGACCTTGTCACCATCCTATCAGAGCAAAAATTAGAAAAAACACTTGCAAAGTAAGGATATGCAGAGAATGAATGCATTAAATTTAAGATTTTTCAAAAGAAAACATTTTTACTTGCACAGAAGTGCTTAAATTGACCACTTTCCATGACTAAAGTGTACTTTGGGTCTACTTGTCGAGCAAAAGATAGTAATTGAGGTGTTGCCCCCAATAATAGTACAGTGACCTGCAGACAGTCCTGTACTGTCAGATAATAGTTGAGATGGAAATTATACTAGTGAGGCTGATGAAAAAGTGCAGCACATTTTCATACTTCTCAACTTGGTCAGTTTCTCTGAAGAGTGACTAGAGAAAGGAAAAGGAATATTCAGTTCCCTACTGCTGGAACATCTGTAGATGCTGCACTTCTACTAGCTCCATAATCCAGACGAGTTTGAAGAAAGCAAAATCTGCCCTCAAGAGCTGGCACAATTTTTCACAATTCATTTCTGTGTAAATGCTAAATAACTACCCTGGACTGGAGGAAAACACTTCAGGATGATGCTAGGGTACAGAATTGTAACCCATGATTTGTATGGTTTCCCTTTAGCACTGATTTTTGCTTTGTGTTACAGTCTGATCTTGAGTCATTAATGGAAACTTTATATAATAACTGGGCAATATTATCTAGGGGATGGAGTGAGTACCTAGTGTATTGATTCATGTAATTTCTCTGTGGACATTTCCCAAACCTACCTCCTCAGAGTACCTGAGTAGTCTAATGTATCTTCCTATTCTATTGTTCAAAATGGCTCGAAATGCTTAGTAACTTTATTAGAATTTTCTGCTAATGAGGCTCCCTTTTTTTTCCTGTAAAATGATAATGTGTCAATACTTCATAACTGAGATCTGTTGGAGAGGTTTTCTTCCTTTAGCCAGATATTTAAAATAGCTAGTGATGTGTGATGTATATTTTTAGAGCTGTCAGGCAATGCTATTTTTGATGATACAATATGTCTGTTTTCCCTTGCCACACAGGAAGACACTGATGGTGGACTGAACATGTTTTTCTCCCCAAATAGCATGTCTTTGGGGAAATATCAAGAGAAGTGACAATACATAAACAAGACAAACAGCATAATTTAACAGTCCCTGCCATAAGACCCATTATTTAATTGAAAGAAAATCTTTTGTGGCTTATTTTTTCCAAGGAAATTGGTTTCTTATCAACCTTAAACCTACTCCTGCCTTCCCTCAATTCAGCACAAGAATTGACAGTGTTCAGTCAGACCTCAGGCAATGCACTTATTAGTATTGTCGCTGTTAGTGACAATACTAATAGAGATTAGAGAGAAGAGTCTGCTAATAAGTCAGCATTCTAATACCAGGATCAGTATCACAAAGTAGCAGAGAGAGGCTGTAATTTGTGAGCTGGTTTGTGGTGAAAGAGCTGTAGGTGTATACAGTGGGAGTATAATACAGGCACCAGGACTGTGTTGTGATTCATGTTATGGATCTTAATATAAACTAAGAAGGAAAACACACGTATTAAGGACTACAGTGTGCCTACCCCTTGCAGAGACCACAGAAGTAGAGGAGGAGTGTGATCTCTCTCCCCAATGGTCTCGGGACTGGCAATTAATGCTGTGCCAAAGATGTTCGTGACACCACTGCCTTTGCTGTTAAAGACCAGAT
The DNA here is from genome assembly GCA_016584745.2 of Phylloscopus trochilus trochilus. Lineage (NCBI taxonomy): Eukaryota > Metazoa > Chordata > Aves > Passeriformes > Phylloscopidae > Phylloscopus > Phylloscopus trochilus. Next base: position 43,479,423 of record WQNJ02000546.1, read on the forward strand.
GCAACAGACAGCTAAGTTCAGCTCTGCCCTCTGCACACACAAACACAATTATTCTGCAATTAAAAAACAAACAAACAAAACCCCAAACAAAACAAAAATGACCCATAGAATTGTAAAGATTTCTAGTAAAATGAAACAAAACCCCAGAAGGACATCACTACAACATGGATGCTAACATCAGTGGAAGACCTCTCAGTTTCTTCAGTAAAAGGAAAAAGCAGAATCTGCCTATGACATAAAATTCCTTCTGGGTGTGCTTGTTCAAGCCCTTCTTAAACTGTGATGGTCTGTAGAAAGCAAGTAGCTGCTTGTGACCTGATTGGCTTCTACAGGACTGAGCATTTGCACCACAAGCCAGTCCAAGCACCACTGCCTTCCAATCTCATCCTTTAACAAAACAATTGGCTAAAAGATTGTTCTGAAACAAAAAAGAATGAGCCTTGGCAGGCACATGACACCTAGCAAAGTACTGCAATTCTGATTGCTGAAGTTAATATATTGTTCCTAATTAACCCCAACCAAACCTTCACAGACTGCCCTGGAGCTAAAATAAAAATGAGTTTTGCCCTCTGTGTGGAAAACGAAATAGAACCCAGACATCAGATGGGAAATTGCTCCAGGTTGATGGCAAGTAATGAATCAGGGCTCCTCCCATAAGAAGCTCCCACAGTAACAAACCTTCTGGAACACCAACACTGCTGTTTCCTAGCATAGCAATCTGATTCTGAAGGGGGGGGGGTGTCAGAAAAAATAATTGCAAAATAACTCATAGGGATATTCCATAATCTGAATATGAACCATGTCAGGAGTCAAAACATTGTAAAGCTATTACTCCTCCACTGTAGTTATGAAAATATAAGAGACTGGATTTCTATAACTGAGCCTTATCACACGGAATACGGTCATACTAAGCTGGACCTTGTCTGATGCCATTTGGATAAGAATATGTCCTACAGATGACTAGAACTAAGTATGGCCAACAGCCACAATAGATTCCTCTCTTTTCTATTTCTTGGTATCAGAGTTACAGGTTTTCATCCAGTTGCTGGGAGAAGAGAGACTATAGAGCAGAGGATTTGCTTCAAAGGTGTGAGCTGTAGGGCTGTCTTCTGGTCTGGCAAATGAACCACCCTCTGCCCTCCCAGTATCAATAGTCTACTTACCTACCATCAGGGACCTTATTGTTATATTCAAATCCAAATTCCTGTGCACTGGACACTTCAAAAACAGTGAAAGACCTTTTTCAGGGCCTTGAAGCCTAAAATAAGAAATGAGTAATATTTCAGCAATGCCTCCACACTCAGTTTCTTTTTACACATGACTGTAACTGAGACATGCTTGCCAAATTGATTTTAAGTGTGAATTAGGTGAGATATTTTAATTCTGTCATTGTTCCTCACTAAAGATGTGGCCCAAACTGAGTTTATTAGGAGAGAAGACTCTGATATTTTGCCCAGGTATCCTCACAACTCAGAAAAGGAAGCTACTTACTGCATGATTTTCCCTGGGAAGAGCAAGAGTACTTGGTCCATATTCACAGAGGACACAGAACCAATGGGCTACAGGTATGTGGAAGGGACACAGAAGTTGCAATACACCCCAGAAAGGTGACTGCAAATGCAAACTTTCTTGCAAAAATTCCAGTCTTCTCCACCAATAGAAAATTTCACAAGTTGAATTTGCTACTAGGAAGTTGCCAAGTTCATAAAGCCTTAGGGTGGCTTGGTACAGACAGTCCTACAACACTAGCTGAAATGCCTTCCAGGGAAATAAATTCCTAACTTTTTAAAAACAGCTGATCAGCCTTGGCCCCTAATTTATCTTGCAGAGCTGCAGTATGGTAAACTGCCAGCTTCTGGAGAGCAGCATCATGCTGCTGCCAAAGCAGAAGGCAAAGAAGCTGCAGTGAGGAATGACCTGCAGCTTGTATTTAATTCTTTTTTTGTTTTTGTTTCTGCACTGGCTTGAAACAGCATTAGGGGTCTGAGAAGAGTAGGAGAGAAAAGCTAGAGAAAGCATGAAGGATTAAGTCCCGGAGAAAGGAGAAAATGCTGGGGTGGAAATGATGTTTCCACTTCAGACAAAGCAAAAGGATGGGTGGAAGTTTTGTAAAAAAGTGATATATGGCTGCAGATATTTCCAGAGTGGCATAGATGTATTTGGTTGGTTCCATAGCTTGCAAAGTATCTTCTACATGTACTTTTTCCCCACAGAAGAGTGAAAAAAAATTCACTGTGTGTAAAGTTATAGAGGAACAATTTAATAACTGACCCAATAAGCCAGCTTCTGCAATTCTACGTCTACCTTTCCTTTCCTGCTACAGAAGTAGAGTTTATACTTTGTGTGTATGTGGTAATAATTTCTTTTGCAAACTTCCTTGGACTGTGAGGAAGTATCTCAGATGTATTTGCACTTATAAATTATTCTACATTCAAACTTTCTGAATGATGTGCTGCATAAAACCATCTTCCCAGGCCACTTTCTGTCAATATGGTTACTGTCAATGTGGAGCAGACATGAGAAACTTGGCAATCACAGGCACGATGCAGCCCAGTGCACATACTTTATACTTCACACAATTGCTTACAAAATGTGATTCTCCAATAGACAACTTTCCACTATTAGCTATTTTATTTTATTTTATTATTCCTTCATAAATTAGTTTCTTTCTCTTTATTTCAGCAGGCTTTCATTATTAATTTTTATAGGAGAGTTAGCTGACTGCAGTTATGTTCTCTTATTAGATCATCTATTCAACCCACTGTACCTTACAGGATTAGTCAGGAAACAGGAGAGCACACACTATTGAATTTTGGGCTTTGAATCTCTCATGTGTAGCTCAGATCACTAAAAGGGCCTCTACAACTTAATTACTCACTAAAATCAAGAAGACAAGGGCTGAGCAGTGATGAGCTGCATTTTTTTTCCCAAAGTCCCCACCAGCAGTCAGCATCTATTCAGAAGTGCTTTATTGGTTCTTTTTCAGGCAGAGAATAAGCTGCATCACATCATTTTAAGGTCCAAAGTACTTTTGCTTGACACCCCCAAATCTCTCATCATTTTAAAGTGAATGAAAACCTAATTTGCCTCAGTAAGCAAGCACCAAACTCCCACAGCCACCTGTGACCTTCCTTCTATATCCTGCCATAAGTACCTATACACATATAAAACATTTCTTTTTAGTTGTTCTAAAGTAAAATGTGACACAAGCATTTGGTTTAGGCAATATAATCTGATAGAGCTGTGGTTCTGGAAATTTCTAGCAGCCATTCTTAAACATCTGGACTCTTGTGTAATAAATTGTTTCTAGGACACTGAAATGAGCAAATTTATACCTGTTATGCCAGTTGTCTCATTGGAATGATATAAAAGATGATGCTCACCTTTTCTCATTAGCAGTTCCCATGGAACATCTTAGAGGAAAAAGGAAGCTATAAGTTCATTGCTGTATCTTAAAGCATTGGACAAACTTAGCATGATGGGTGGCATTTCCATTCTCACCACTCACACGAGGTCCATGTAAACTGGTTGTTTTGCCAGCTCCTTCTTCAAACACAAATCTTTTCCATGCACAGAACTAATTTGAGCAGTGACCACCAAAATGGGGATACAACACTTTCTCCTGGAAATACCAGTCTTGTCTTAACTGCTGAATCTCAGAGTCACAATAAATAGTCTTCATTTCTATCTAGTGCAGTTCTAATCTTTGTCTGACCATCAGCAAATTAAACACTTAGCACAGTCCTATGTTAATACTAAACCTCATTTGCTCTTCATAGCCATTGATACCAACAAATCCTGTTACAAACACATCCTCTATTCTTATTTTCAATAATTCTCATCTTCCTGCAACTCTACCTCCCTCTAGCAGAGGAACTATGATGCTGCTCAAGCTTTGAAACACTGACTCATGGGAATCACAGCTTTACTTCTAGGCATTTAAGAAGCAATTATTTCATTTAGCCTTCCAATATTAATTCACTGATATTAACCCCTACCCTTTCCTTGGCAGAGTGCCCCAGTCACCTTACAAACCACGTATTCCACACTGACATGCAGAAAGAGTGAACTTTCACCTTCAGCTTGCAGCCCACTCTGGATCAAGCAATGAATCACATTAGTGTGGTCTCTACCTCCCACAACTGTATCAGAAAATTTAACTGGAGCTTTTCTTGTCAGAGTGAACTCAATATTAGAAAAACTTTGGGCTCTCAGAATAGACTGCTAGGGCAAGGCTGTTGACTCTGACCTCATATTTCTATTTCTTCTAAACTACATTTCTATTTCCAGATGTTTGTTTTAAAAATTAAGTTTGTGCTCTTCAAAATGTCACAGACTGATTGTAGAAAAGTGAATTTTTTCTGTCCACAGAAGACTTACCTGTCGAGGCTCATCATCACAAAAGCAGAGAAGACATACCCATGCTGTTGACTAATTGCAGTGCAAAATCTCAAGGGTAAAACATTTCAGGCCCCATAATTCCTTCAGACAGGAGTGTTTGCCTTTTTTCAGGAAATCCTCAAAGTGTTTAAGTTGGTATTCTCATATCAGGATCTAGACTTGCACTCCTGTCTTAAAATGGCTCAAACAGTTCACCCACCTGAGAGCTTGTGAAAGGGGTTTATCACCACATGAATGCAATACATGGCTCTTTAAGTGTCAGACTATCCTTTTGTTGTTTTGAATCAAGAGGATCCATTTGAATGGCACGAGCACATTCCAGGCTTTGGGGGAACATGTTTCAGGATCTTGTTAATAAGTAGAATACTTGCATAAGAGTCATCATCTTACAAATCAAAGTTTGAGTAGGATTTTTCTCTCATATAATTATAGCAGGCAAACTCCCTCTTTTTTTTTTTTTTTTTTTTTTAATTATTCACCAGTCAGTCAAGTCCAGACATGGAGTAATATTTCAGAAAGAACAACTTGTTGTTGAGCACAAAATCTTTTGTGACCTTTACAAACCCTTGCATGGAATGTCTTGTGGATATAGATGTTGCTGCCAGAGTTCATTTTCCTACCTTTGTTCACTTAAGACTGGCACAGATTTTCTGCAAAATCAAAACCTGCTAACCATACAAATATATTTATTTGCTTCTTTCTCCAATGATGCAGTATTTCAGTGAACAACCTCATAAACTTTTAAAGAAAGCTGAATGCAGATGGAGCTTCCACTGCATCACTGTGTGTCATAATGCAGATTCTCAGATGAATGTTACTGCTCTGAGTAGTAAATAAGCAGAAATTTCTGGTCCTCATTATTTCAAACTCAATCATATTCCAGGAACATGAAGTTGTCCATAAAATAATAAAACAACAAAAAATCTCATAAACTCACCACTCCCAAAACAAAAGCACCACCACAAAAACACCAAGCAAAGCACAAAATCCTAAGAAACAAAATAATGCCACGAAAAATCCAACAGAAACTCAACAAAAAACCTCTATGCCCTGTGCCCAAATAAGAGCCCTAAAAATTTATTAAAAATGCATCTTACACCACCTCTTCTCTACCTACAGATTTTTTTGTAAATACATAGTGCAGCTCTTGACCAATCTAATGCAAAGTCTTAATGTTAGAAGGAGATCTGCAGCTTGTGAGAATATCTAATTTATCTTGATGAAACTTTTACCCATATTTCAAATTCCCTATTCCAGAGCAAATATATGCAACCATCCCCTCTCCCCTTTATTTATTAGTAAAAGAAGAAGTAGGATCAATGGATCTATATATTAGACACATAAAACTTCAAGATAAAACTCATGTTTTGTGCCATCTGGTGCCAAAGGAAATTCAGATCTCCTTAAACATAACTGATTTTTTTAGAGAAAACCAAATCAACAAATATGTTTTTATGTAAAACGTGGGAATATGAAACAATGTCCATTTTAACAAACACACCCAATTAATCCATTTAACCCAAAGCTATGTATTAGTTTCCAGCAGTGTCCCATAGGAACAAGATTGAACATATAAAGATAAACCAGGTAATTTTGGTTTCTGCTTACCCCAGGGAGTAGGACAATCATTCATTGACTTCAATTTACAGTTATTCACTTGTATTACACACCAAAGGAATACATTCTGCCAAACAGGACAGACACAAAGCAGAAAAAGCAAAATCACAAGCAGTCCATATAGAAAACAAACTAGATCCTGCAACAAGGGCTAAAGAGTGCATATCCTTAAAAATTGGTATAGACAATTTCTCTGCAAGGGCCTTGCAAGAAGAGGTGGAAGAAAACAGATTAAGATGCATGATATTAGCTAGCCTGGCAAAATTTCATCACACCAGACTGAAGAAACATAGAAAGCTGAAGAGATTGCAGCCTTAGCCATACCCTTTGAGGCCAAATTTAATACAAACATCCAGTTCAGAGACCAACTCAGTCCACCTTTCAGAAGTACTCCCTTCTGCAGTCACACATTAATTAACATCAGCCTCTTGTGCGAGTACGGTTATGCCAAGTTTAAATAGGTGAACTTCTTTATTTTTTTTTTTTTCCTAACAGTGTTACTCATGGAACCTAGAAGGTACACTTGCACATATGTGTGTGTGTATTTATATATATGTTCATTTTGAACTCTGGTCTAGATGAACTCCAGCCCTTGCCCTTTCATACAGGAAAGTTCCAGTAACCAACAACTAGCAAAGGGTCATATGAAAAAAAGAGTTAAGTTGAATAACTATTTGAAACTACTCTGGCTGTCAAATAGCAATCATTTCATAAGTATGGAGTCAGCTGGACAACTTAGAGGATGCACTCTCAAGACTCTTTCACCTTCATTCAATTTTCAACACTAGGTTCAACAGTGTCTTAAAATTGTATGAAAAAATATTCATCTTCCCTTCACCCACAAGGTCAGCAACCCAGATCCTGACGGGTGATACTGACAAGGGGATGAGAAGTTACAAGATGATCTATTAGGTTATAGTTCAGCACTAAAAATAATAAAAGACATTTCTACACATAACAGAATATTGTGATAAAAATGTCTTCAGGTAGTGGTGAGAAACAGCTGCTCTGTACTGCTAAGTACCTTCATTAGGAGCTTGGATTTCCATCTTCAGAGCTCATTTGGGAAGCAGCCGAAGAGTGATTTGAGGAGGCAGCACAGATATCCACACTCAGGTCTTTTCTACTTCTTCCAGTGAGTCAGTGATCATGGGAAGTCACTTTGGATCTGAAAAATAGGAGAGAGAGATTTGTGGAGGATGCCTGAGGAAGGATACTGAAGTCAGAGGTCCTGCAACAGTTAATACCAGTTGAGACACTGAGATTTTCTCCGAGTTTTCAGAGTCTACCCTCTTTCTGCTTAAGCATGGAATTTCTCACAGGACAGCAGAGAGAATTAACATCTCTAATAAAGGCAAATGAATTACCTGGCTAAACAGTCCATGGAAGCAGAGAAAGGAACATTTCACAAGACAAAAGGAAAGGAGACAACAGTTCCCCTTCCTGTCACATTGCCCACACCAGGTTTAACTGTGGTGAGAAGCCAGCTCTATAATTCTAATTGTGCTGTAATTGTCTGCTGTGTACATTTAACATCTGCCTGTACCATAGCAATCAATACCAGTCAACTTTGTTTTCCTTTTCCCCCTTCATGTGATAAGTACTGTTTCTTCTCAGCTTGTGTCACAGTTTGTATTTATTATCTTTACTGACAGCCCAGCTTGCGAGGGAGTCCCTCCTTAGTGTTATGTTAATAATTTTAGAAGGGAAATACACAGTGCTAATTCCTAAAAACCAGGGAAATGAAACACCACTGTGCACCTGGCTACAGCCCTAAAGCTGGAATGACAGAGCTATTTTGTCTGAGTGCAATGGCACTGATCTCTTGCTTTCCATAAAATTATGCAACTGTACATCAAAGCAGTGGTTCCATTATTTGAATGTCTAGCAAACAAAACAGGACATTGCATCCTGCAACCTGAATGTCTGCTATATGGACAGCTACACTAAATGTTTGGCTGCTGACAGACCATCTGCAAGACATGTCACTATAAATTGATTTATGGGTGACAGAAGGTAAAATTCTCTGGAGACAGAGAGTAAGTTACACTTGCAATTTCAGATCTTCCACCTTAACTACTGCAGCAATACTGAAGATTGGCAGGAAAAAGCAAACACAGATGTTCCCCAGTTTTGGCTAGTGCTTGGTGATTGGCAGAATACAAAAGTCCCAAATCTGCCTTTGGTAAAAGGCCATGAGAATTCTGGGTCCTTGTCTAACTTTTAAAGGTGATTCCAATAAAACTTCCACTCTGATGAAGTATTTTTCCAGATTGTTCTTACATGGAGAAACAAGCTGAAACATTGAAAGAACAAACACAAAGTGCTCTGTATAGTATTTTATTAAATGTTTGAATGAAGCAGTAACACTCTTTAAATTTTTATCTACAAAACATAGCATTTAAAATGTCTTTAAAAATCTCCCATAAAGAGATTTTTTAATTGCATAAATTATTATTTACCAGTGAAATCAAAAAACTTTCTCCAAACTTAACAGTGAACTAATACTATATTACATGCTTTGGTGTGCCTGTTTTCCACAGGATAAAAGTCTTGAAATATTAAGTCTCTACTCAAGATAGTCCTTGTTGAACAAAACTGAAGAAGTTTATAAAGATCTATTTCCAACTAATGGAGTTTGAAAAAGTTTAAGACAAGGCATCTAGCCACCTAAATATTTTTTAAAATCAAGGCTTTGAACCATGACAGGTAAAAGCATTCCAGCGTGTAAAATATATTAAAAAAAATTCCAAACAGCCAAAGCCAGTGGGTAAAATGCAAAAGCTATGTGACATCCCATAGTTATCTACGACAGCTTAATAGCATTTCAGGGATATAACAAATACAGCCAAGATTTCTCCAGAACATTCATTCTTGGCCACGTTAGCTTAAAAATAAAATGAATTATTTGATATTGATACCTACAGGAAAACAACAACAACAACAACAACAACAACAACAAAAAGAGACTTACAGCCTTTTCCTCCTGTCATAAACATTACCCATCTTCCTTACAGGAGTATCCTTAACAGCCTCATCCTCTCAAGTACCACTTTAGAAAAAAAACTGCCATAATTTTGGAATACAGCCTATGTTATCCATCCATGCAATTCTTACTTCTGATATTAATGTTCATGGGATCTAGCAGAAAAGAACAGCAATAGAAGCCCATGAATGTGAGAACATAAAACACTTTTTTTCCTGTTCTGTCTTTTTGATCCCTTTGCTGTTTGCATTTTTGTGGGTATATATTGTTGTCCTATGTTAGGAGAATGACATGACAATCCTTTTAGTGTATTTCTTCATTCTCACATAAAACTAGCTTGGCAGGTTAGTTAACTATACAAAACCTAACTCAGAGATAAAAATGGAGAAGGTGAGGAGGAATACTTTTCCCTAAATAGCTGAGCTCAAAATAAAGCCTTCAATAGCTCTTCTCTACAGTGAAATATGCCCCTTCATAGCTTTGTGTACCTCCTTGTTCAACACTAAGCTAGAAACACACACTAAAAAAAACATAGTGGTTTTTGCCACATTTACAACATCTATATGCTCCAACAAAAACAGAGAATTCTGAAGGGAAAGTATCAAAGTATTTACATTAATTACATTCACTGCTGCCAGAAACTGTAACTTCAAAATTGTTAAATAGAATTTAGTAAGAGAAACAAAAGCTGGTACAGCCAATTCAGAAATGAGCAAGCACTCCAACTGACTCTTTAAAATACTAAGTCATAAACCCTCAGAAATAAAAGATAATTTAATAAATACCACCTAGGAATGGTTGCAGGCTATGAATGGTTGCAGCAAGCAAAGAAAAAGAATCTTTGTGAAAAACACTGTACAGGTAAAGGCAGTACTGCACATACAGCCAGGCTTAATTAAACACCTCAAAGGATAAAACATTTTGAGGACAAGCTTAGTGTTAAATGCATGATTCTTGTGAGAAGCTGTGGGTGACAAAATCCAGATGGCAGCAAATCATGAGTGTAAGAGAAAAGGGACTTTATAAGTTTATCATTTTAATCATTACCATTATTACTATTTTTGGAAATAAACACCATCTTTAAAAATGAGCAACAGTAGGCTGAGATACATGCACAGTAGACTACTACCCCTACATCCCTTAAGAGCACATCTCTTGCCAGCCTTCAGGATAGACACGGTGTAAAACAGGTGGCCTCTTGTGCATGCTGTCAGCAGTACTGACTGCCATTTAGGTCAGGGTTTTAGAGACAGTCAAAACCCTTACGAAGTTCTCTGATGAAGTTTCTCCCAAGGTGCTTCCCTCAGAACCAGTCTCTCTGAAGGCTGTTGCCCAAATTCAGAATTCCCACAGAAAAGCCCCATGGATGACTCCTAAGGAGCTTTTTGGTTTCAGCTTTGTGCCAGGCCTGCTGTTGTAATGACCAGCTCACACTATTCCTAACTCTATGCCTGACCAACCAAAATTGCCAGTTTCAGTTATTAAACCTAAAATCTCAGTGTTACAAAATTGCTTTAAAGAGAGTTGTCATCAACTCAAAGGGAGCTAAGTGAGGGCAGAGAGTCATCCTAGTCACCACACAGACCTCTCCTGGAGGATGTGGGCTGTATAGTTAATTCATCACACAGAAAGCAAGGGGCTAATTAAGATGTCTCACATAAAGAGCAGTTGAGAAGAGAACACTAGTCCTGGCTATGATTCCCTGCCTCTGTCCTGACACACCCATGCTATTTTCTATCCTCTCATCACTTACCAAAAGCTAAAACCTCCCAGCCTTTTCTTTGCCTATAACTAATCATTACTGGCAACTGGCCACAAAGTTTAATACATGCAGTGGAAGTGCTCCATGTAGTTTTCAGGGAAAAAACCTTCTCAAAAAATTGTGTGGTGAAACACCAGGATACAGAGAATAAGGATCATATTTTTGACTCTGGGATCCATATTATCATTTCACAGTACTACATTATTGCATTGTATGTACTACTGTATATACCTGAACATGTATTTATCATTTGCAGGTCCAGGTCTGGACACAGAAACTACAGCCCTTCAAAGAAGGACAATAAGAGGAAAAGCTTTCTTCCAAACACTCAAAGTAATTTACTTGAAACTTTCATTTCTTTTTCATGTATTAGCATTTTGAGAGTAGGGCACAAAATGTGTCTTGATTTTGAAGGGCTTACTTATCTCTGGTATGTGTGGTCTTTCATATGGAAATCAGACAGTATTTCTCCCCTTGAACAAACCCCATGCTCAGTTTATACAAAAATCCAGGTTTACATGCCTAGAAGAAATATTACCCCTCATTTACTTCCAAGCTCATTTTGAAGTACAATCCAAACTCTGGTGATAGAGAGACTGATCCACAACCACTTACCATTTGTCCAAATTTACCCAACTTTGGCAAACCCTTTTTGCGTCCTCTTCCAGGATTTCTGCATGTTGTTTGGACAGAAGTTCATTCAAAAGGGAAAAGGGTTGCTACAAATCAACAGTGCACAGCTGGTGTTTTTTGTGGGTTTTCTATACAAAACATGGAATTCCTGAAGTTTTTGGTTTTCCACGCATTGTGAAGATACAATGCTGATTTAACAGCCCAGAATTGCCCAAACCATTCACCTCTGTGAGGAGAATGAATAAGCAGTAGCACATCAGGACAAACCAGCACCATCTATGCCAAAATTCACAGCATTTACATTTGCTTAGCACCTAAACTTTGACCCTAATATCCTAATCCAAATAAGCATTAGATCTGAGAATGTTCTAGTTCAAGCCACCCACTGGTACCCTTTCAGAAACATGTAAGACACATTCAGATCATTCTGGAATATGATTGTTTAATCCTAGACCCATTAAATCCAGCAGTGAAATTTTAACTGCTTTCTATGGTACTGAATGGAAATAGTCTGAAGTAAACGGAAATTTTCTACTTACTCCAAGGTGGCATTCTAATACAATAGCCAACAGGGACTATTAATATAATATTAAGTTTCTCATCCTTAGGCTCAGTCTTTGAAACACACAAAGACTACTAGTTCTCACACAACATTTTTAGCATCAGGAAAATATAATCTAGAACAGGGAGAGTCCTGGGCTAGACTGGGGTAGGTGGGAGGGATATCTGTCAGGAGCTTGTTTTGTCCAGACTTGAAAGAGAAGACTTGAGGAGTCCTTGTCTACAGCTGTCAGATGGGAGGGAGTAGAAAAATGGTCAGACTCTACAGCTGCACAGTGGGTAGAGGAGAAGCAATAGACACAAGCTGCAACTTAGGAAACTTCCAATAAAAAAGAATATATTTTCAGAATGGTCAAACACTTTGCCTCTTTGCAGTGTTCAGCACTTCATGTCTCACTGTAAAAGCTTATGCATGCTATACTTTTATGTTTATATTTGTAATTCCTGCTCTGGGTAACACTTAAAAGGCAGTGCTACACTCAGAAAATATATTTTTTAGATGCTATATATGTATTTTTGCTATGGACATCTGAAATTTTACAGGCCATTTTTTTTTCAGAAGTGTCTGATCCTTTCATTTGTTCCCCACCTGAAATCATCCTGAGGTGCATAATCATTCCTGCAGGAACCAATTGATTTCACAGATTATTTTCAGTTGAGAAATAAGCAGGAGATGATGAAACCTGCAGGGAAAAAAGCATTCTGAAAACTTCCCCCGCTCCCAATCTAAAATAAAACCAGAACAGTGGGTAAATTATATATGTGACAATTTCCAAACTTTTTTTCAGAAAAAGAGAGAAACAAGTAGACAAATAATAGTCCTAATTCAGCAAAGTAATGAGGTATCTGGACAATCTATGAATCATGAATGTTGGCTAAGAGGATGCCTCTCTGAACTTAAGCCAATGTTGAGTTACATTGTGTCCTCTCCCTTTCTCATTTTCCTTGACCAAAGTACTCCTTCCTATGGGGCAGACAATTCAGAAGAGCTAATGAGGCTTCACAGGTACCAGCCACTGGTGAGTGCCACTCACACGTGGAGTGTTAGTATAACTCCATGTAGCTCTGCCCTCCCCCACAGCAGCTGAGTTAAGCCAGTCCTGACATCCCCAGAATGCCATTTAACTCAACAGTCTATGGGAATCAAGTTGGATTATAGCCCTTTCTACACATCTGCATCAAGTAACGGAGGCACCTGAGGCAGAGTCTCCTCCAGTATTACATCCCTTCTCTAGTTCTTCTGCTTCCCAGAGTAAGATATCACACTCCTGCTAGATAAAATCCTGCTCATTGCACTGACTGAATCAGAAACACAAAGAGCAGGTGCTTCATAGTGACAGCCAAACGCAATGGCTCTGAATCCTCTATGTGCTACTTTCATACAAGGTCAATTGCACCTATAATTAATTTATACAAGCTGAACCCTCAGCTGCTACCTTACACAGCCTTGCAAATGCACAGGCTGCACAAAACTGTATTGGTAATTAATTTGTCAAGCAAATGCTAGGGAAGAACAACACTGGTAATTTATACCATAGATATTCAAATGAAACATCTCGCCTGAGTAATTTAATGTCAGAAAGGAGAGCTGCAAAGCAGAACAAAGAATTGGAGTCTTCCAGAACCAGCTGTTTCTTGAAGGGGCATAACTGTAACGTGTTATGAGCTAATTTCAGACACAGTAGAAACACATGCTTCTTCACTGAACTATTCTGGACAGGTTTTGGCATTAAAAATGGTTGTGAAATTACAGATGCACACCCTATGGACAGCAACTAGGATGACAGAAGATGATAGAACTCAACCAGTATGGAAGACACTCTCTGTTATCCTGAGAAAGTATGGGTTAGCTATTGAAAATATATGTTGCCTTCTAGTTCTTAGCAAAAATTAAAAAAAAGTGCATGACTGACCCCATGCCCTTTCTTCTTATTCTACCACTCTTAGTATATTGTTGTAGGTATTGGGACTCCCATCATTTATTACCAACAATCCTCTCCAACAAGAACACTAGTGATTGTGGTTGTTGTAGTTTTAGTTTTTGTGCGTATGAAATAGAATTTCACTTAAAAAAACCCAATATTGAGGTGATACTGCAGTGCTTTGCTAGGATATCTTGAATTTAGTGGACTTCAGGAAAACCAAAAGTGGGATTCCCTGGCTTTGTGACTATGCATTGGACTTCACTGTAAGACAGAATGACACAGTATTGGAAATGTTTTTACTGCTAGAGGACTGTGTTTGAAATACCCAGAAGCTTCAATTTCAACTTAGTCATCACTTCATCCCTGCTGCAGCAACTTTGGGAGCCTTGGTGAGAATTGTAGAATTTCCAATCTTGAATAAAAACCTATCTCAAATCCTGGTGTTCCAGAGTTCCACCCTGCTAAATTACTTCCTCAAATGTTCTACCAGTATCTTTTAGAGATCTAGACCAGCTGACTTAAAGAAACTAAAATGTCTCAGTCCATAATCCCACAAAATGTCTGCCTGGAAAGCTCCTACTTCAGCAGTCGAGAAGAAGGGGAGAAGAAGGAATTCTTCCTGGCAGCAGAAGTTGGTAAAGCATTTCAAATCTTGTTGACAACAGAATAGTTCATAATTTAAACTGTAAGAAACGTATTTTAGATGTATTCACAACAGATGATGGGGAAAACTACACTTCTATGTCAAAATAATTAATATGCAGGACAAAAAGAGCTCCTTCATTTTCCAGGAGTATTGCCAATTAGGATATTACAGCTATTTGAAACAGGCATCCTTAGCACCAAGATGATCCATTTTCCTGACTTGTGTGTCTTAGGATGTTTTAGTGGGATAAACAAGGGTATTCCTGAAGGAGATATGGTAGAGAAGCAAAACTACAAACACAAAAAAAAAATCTCCTTAGCTGTCTGGCTGGTTATGAAACTGTGAAGAGAAGTAGGTCCTTTGGGAAAAATATGAAATCAAAGAAGGATAATTTGGAAATCACCTGAACACTGTTAAAACCTCTTTCTCCAAGCAAAATCTGTTGCTAATCTTGAAAAAAGTTGTGTTAATATAGGTCTGATAGTGGGATTTGCCCCTTGATTTTTTTACACAAGCCATTTGACAGTAAGGCCTATCACTACTAGATTTTAATCCTGCTGTACTTTACTCTCAGCAATATTTCTGAAATATATCCTGCTGAAAAGAACATGATAAAACGAATGAAAATGGGATGTAGAAGCAAGAAGAATATTTTAAAAGAGGCAGGTAGGAAATATCATACAAATAGAGTTAAAAAGTCTTTGAAAAAAGTGAGAGGAGATGACAGGAGCTCTGCACACAACTTCTGCAAAAACACAATTAGTGGATCTCCTATGTGATAAAAATATCACTGTTCACAGACACTCTACGTGTACTTCAGCCATACAAAAGAGAACAAAAGAGCTGTATCTTGAGCAGTGTGGAGATATATATTTAAAAGTCAAAAACAACAAACAGAAACTCCACAAGATCAGCTGGAAACAGTCTGAGGAACTGCTCAGGGGGATGAAACTATCATTGTTTAGAGGGCACAAATTAATTCAGTTGCCCAGTTTGACAGTCAAGGTAACCAAGCTAAAAATATAGGATGGATGAGATGTAATCATGAGTAACTCATCCAGAGTATTATACAGTAACTACAAAGCAGTGGACATATCTCATTATTGAAATATCACTCAACTTTTCTGCCTCTCTCTGGTGCCATCAAAGGACTGAAAATAAGTCATGTTCCTAGCAAGTGAAAATATAGGTAGCTTTAAAAGGGAAAAATATGGTAGAAAGAATATACCAGCTTCCACAACATAGGCTTTAGAATGGGAGAGAGAACCGAGAGCCAACATATCTGGCTTTGAAATCCCATCTTTTTCATTCATCTCCTGGGAATCCATGAACAAATCATCTCTTCTCTTGCCTTTATTTTCTTGTGAAGAAACTGGAATTGATGCCTGTGTGGTGGGAATTTGAAAATCCTGATGTGATGATCACTTGAAAAGCTTTTTAAAACGTAATATGAGAATGTTGGAGAAGTGCTGCAGTTGTACACTCTCCCAGGTTTCTGGTTCACAGGTGTATAAGACAGTGGACCAACCTGGGTTTTTTTAAAATAAAAATTGTATTTGCTTACAATCTGGATTAATTATTTCTGCTCTCAAGAGAGAAAGTTTGAGTTAGTAGCTGTTGGGAAGCTTGAAAATGGTATCGATGGCCATGAAATCCAGCTCCATGTCCATTACACTATCACCTGATGAGAAGTGCAGTGTAGGCACTCCAATTTACCAGCTGACAAATGCTCCACACCCAAGGACAAATAGTGTATTACAATTCACTAAGAAAGGAGACCATTTCTATAGCACAGTAATCTCCACATAGTAATTGTCTGATGGTTTTCAGCTGGAAAAAAAACCAAACCACATGCTAATAGGATCAATAAACAAAAAGAAAAAAGCTTTAAAACAATGATGAATACAAATAAAACAGCTCAGTGAAACAGAGCTGTTTCCAGAGATATTTCCAGATGGCAGCCAAGCATGAGCTAGGAAGCATTGCAGTGTCTTTTCTGAATGCAAAGAAAAAAGCAAATGCTTGGAAATAGACTCTAAAGTTGTACTTAGACAGGGAGAAAAGCTTAGTATTAGTTAGGGGTAAGGATTGTGAGGTTGAAGCAGAAAAATATGTGTCAGCTTATTTACAGTCACTAACACTTTGGCCAAAAGTGTTGAATATCCTGCTTTTAAAAAGGACTGTGGTCTCTCATGGAGGTCACTTTTTCTGGGTGCTATACTTCGTTATTTGTCTGGGTACCTTCATTTCATACTTTTTGCTAAGATGAAAAAAAAAAAAAATCTCCAGGAACTGTCATTATTCTGGCTGAGTTTCCCAGAGTAATTCCATTCCCACTTGGAGATTAACAATAAAAATTCCCTCAGCACTCTCTGGGTTTTCATCAAATGTTGCCTGAAAATATCACAGCGCTATCCATCCATTCTTTCTTCCCTCAAGTTCCCTCAACCAACATTGCTGACCAGAAATAATCCCAGAGATGGCATTATATGAGAATTTATATTCCAAGGCTGAGAAAGAGCAATGGCACAGTGTCTCTTGTGGTTCAGTGCAGTGGCTGAATAATGTTTAGCTTCATTTCAGGGGAAAACCTTACCTGTTGAGTGCATCAGCTGTGAAACCAAAGGCGTGAACTGGAAGTGTCATGGCATTAGATTGTAAAACAAAGTATGCCAAGAGTAGTAAAAAAGAAGAGAAAAAAACAGAGACTGGCCAGGCAATGCCAGTGAGTTGTACAATGTAACCTCCTGATTCAACCTTACCAGACCACTCTGGCTCACAGAGTTACTGTACAGGCGATTCCATCTTTCAGAGTATGTAATGGCAAGTTTGCAATGCAAAAGTTGCAAAGGTGGGTCATTTTGTATTCAATGGATTTCAAAAGAGGGATGGTTTGAGGAATATAGGGATGCTTTTCCTAATGTGTCATTTTTGTTACACAAAGACAATTTTGTTGCTTTCAGTCACAGTTCAGAGCTAGTGTGATAAGTGTGGAGGTCTTGGTGTGGATAAAAGGCCTATGTAAGTGTCCAGCAGCCACTGATGTTACTTTGTTTACCTTCTGGAAACTACACATTTCACTTTGATAGAGCATTTGTCTAAAAAGCAATCACAGATTGAGCTGGTGCTTTGAGATGTGCATTGTACTGACACAGAATAGGCTACAAAAAGCTGAGAATTACTACAGAGTTATTGTGAGCAAGATGAGATTGTTGGATGGGTCCCATTTGACACGGGGGAAGTGGTCACACATGGTGTGAAATCACAAAGGTTACAGCTGCAAGGATTTCAGAAAGGGACAGCACTTCAGAGAGATTTGTACTTTCTCATTCTTGCAAGTTTTTTTGTATGGTGGGGCTTTTTTGTGAAAAGAAGTAGGGTTGAGTAGTTTGCAATATGGAAGGCTGCTCTTACTTTAGAACAGCCTACAACAGCAATTTCTATAGTTCTAGGACCTGTCAGATACTCTGCCATAGCCAGGAAGGACACTATCCTTGAAAAGAAATAACTTAGTAAAGAAACACTAGTTCAATTATAGGACCAACATAAAGCAGTTTTCAAAGTACTATTGACATGTGGACTTCTCAATCTGGCATGCAGTAGGAGATAGAAGAAATCATCCTAGCAGTGGTCTTCCATTCAAACACTGCACTACCAGAGAACGTGGTTCTTCACTGTCTCCCCTCTCACAGTTTGTCTCACAGTTTGTCTCATACCAGACATTTCCATTTCCTTCACTGTAACACAGTTGTTACGCTGCAGCTCCGTGTAAGAGTTAAAAGAAGTTAAGAAGTTAAAAACATTCAATCAAATAATCACTGCTACATATCATACTAAAAGTATGTACTTCCACTGTCCTCTTCAAGTTTACCCTAGACTTTTATTTTATGCTGGCAAATTCAAAGGAAGATTTTCTCCCAGGGTAACCTGCATCATTTATATGCAGCACATATGGACAAAACTGAAATCCTAATATTTTCCTCTAAAAATCATGAAAAGAAGACAACTGTTTGGATCAAATAGTAGCATACTATATAATTTATCCAAATTACTTTAATCACTGAGGTCCACATATAATCTTTTATAAACTAGTGCAGAATATTTCATGTAATTTAAATACTGACAGGAAATCTATGCTTGCTTGCTCTTCTTTTCATTATTTGAATGTTAATCCTGGAAAATAATTCTAAAACATGAAAAGTTCATTGACTTTGCAGTATTTTTTTTTTAATACTGCAAAGAGGGGACAACTACATGTAATTTAATGATGTAGAGCATAAAAGACCAAAAGGGTAAAATCAGATGAACCAGACTAGATCTTTTTATTAATGGGTTTCATTTGTTTGCTCCTTAGGGCAGGAAATACACCTGCTTTCATAATTGTATGTGTCCATTGAAGATATTCTAGGCCTAAATATACCTGTAAGGCAGCACAGCAGAAAATGCATGTTTTTCAGAACTTGAAAATTAATTCACTGAATTATGCATTGGCCAATTAACTTGTGATTCTGAAAAAAAGTACATAAGAATAGAATAGAAATTTTTGTATTGCACATGGTGATCATCAAAAAGAGAGAATATTCATGTTTGATATTGCACAGCCTCACTTTCACTGAAATTCAAGAAAAACACAAATCTAACCTGGCTTTGTTTACCCAGAAAGAGAACATTATAGGCAGTCTGATCTTCCCTGAGTGAGAAACCCAGCAGAAAGAAACATGTTTTATAGATCAGAGATGTCAAGATCTGAAGCAAGTAATCATCAGATATTTCTATACAACACAGCAAAATTACAATTTCTTTCAAGACAGGTCACTGAAACTTTTGGAGACCAATGGTTTGGATGAATGTGTGTGTGTGTGTGTGGGCATGCACAGTGCATGTATATGGACATTATAGCTGGCTCACAGATGGGATCTGAAATACACACTGAGAAAGAGACAGTAAAACTAATGCACAGTTTGCTGTAAAAATTTTTTTTTTCCTCAGTTCCATGCTGTATTAAAGTTATCTGAAAAAGATTCTTGGTTTTTCTAGGAAAGATTACTGTCACAAACAGCAAAGTAGCCAAAACCAGTGCTTTTCTAGGTCAGTTTAATTTTATTACCAACTGTAAATAGAAACACTTATAGAGTAGTTTTGTCAGATGCATCTAACATTACTTTAAAATTAGTGAAAGGGTTAGTAACAGAGATCAGACAAACTGTAAAATGGAACAACTGATTATGAGTTACCCTCTCATCTAGCTTTTGTTAACAATTCTTTGACTAATATAAAGAGGAAGATCTCAAGCACTGCACAAACTCCCTGTATGTAGCAATTTTATAGCACACAAATCTTACCTGCTCTGTCTCAGTATCCAACTCAAGTTTATAGATGTCCTCACAGATAAATTGATACTTTATAGAAATTCGTACTTCAAGGGCTCTGATGTTTTTGTCATTTAGCTGGAGTTTTTCCTATGAAAATGGAGTTATGGGAACTCAGTATTTTGTTAAACAGCTGTGATCATTTCCATTTAATTGAGCCAGTCTAACCAAAATGCACTCCTAGCTATTCATCTGGCCAGAACATTATGAAGACCAAGTGCTTAAAATGACTTTTCCTTTGCTTATGTCCTTGGCTATTATAATAGGCATTTATTTAACAATCTTTCTCTCCTGAGTAGATGGTACAGTTTTCCCCACAGCTTCGCAGTTGGAGATATCACAGTTTCCAATGTACTTTCACACTGCTGATGTGACTAACATTTCTTCATGCAGCAGGAATGTGTTCACTTGGAGGAAATGCTTTGGTCCTCAGGAATCAACACATTTATTAGCAACAAGACATCCCAGGTCAAAACTTCATCTTTTATTCAACAGCAATGAACATAGAGAGTGCGAGTTTGTCCAAATATTTGACTATGTGAAGAAACAAACCAACAAAGCTTCTGGCACAAAGAGTGCTGAGAAACAGCTGAATATTTGTTCTACTTTTTCCTCCAGCAAAGCGTGTGATCCTAAGAATGCAGCTATTGTCCCTTCCCTCTGAAATACTCTCAGAACTCTCAAGTCTCTGAGATATGCATCTTCTGGCTCTTTGCCATAGAAAAATCTCAGTCTATGGCTCATTGGAAGTTTGGCCATCTCTTTTCTTACCTTTCCTTGCTGAAGGCAGCAACAATCTCTGCTCACAGCTGACCAAAAAGGAAGGGGAAATTCAGTTATCCAGTGCACATAACAGCCAAGTCAAAACGCATTGAAAGTACATTGCAATACTTGCATCACACTTCTGCCATGTTCCACTGATGTAATTCCATAGTGGTGTCATTTACTTTACAGAATACATCTGGAGCCATTATAGAACAGGTATGTCCCAGAACATTGTGATTGTTTCATGGGTTTAGAGATGGGTGACAACTAAGAAATGTATTATGATCTCTGCAGATGACATCTATCCTTTTCCCATTTGCTTAAAGGGAAATTATATATATATATATACATTATATAATTTCCCAAACTGCATTTACTTGCAATTTATCCAAAACGTCTAAGATTTCCTTTGTTATTATCAAAACCTGATGTGTATGATATAGTGACTTCAACAAAATACAGATTTTCTTGAATGGTTTAAAGATAAATCAAAGCTATACCAAGACTTCCAATATGACTTCCAAAATGTTGTTTCCAGGAAAATAAAATTTAAACAGCAGGGGGGAGATTTAGATATTTGTAGCTTCACAAGGTGATAATGAAGGGAAAAAAGTAAAGAAACATCTTGGAAGTAATTTTCTTAGAGCATTATTGACAGGAGGTGGTGAAAGTGCTATGAAATCTGCCAGAAATTACAAACCTATAAATCAAAAACTGTTAGCTGCTTGAAAAAGAGTATGTAAGGATCAGAGCTATGTATCAAAAGATCAAGACAAGAAAATAAAATATGGAAGTGTATGAGAAAATAATTCCATTGCAGCCATGGTTTTTCAACAACAAACAAAATTTAACCTGAAACCAAACCAGCTCCTTAAAATGGTTTAGTCAAAATACCAAGCACAAGAGAGGCTGCTAACTTGACTTGGACAATTCTGTCCAAGTGCAAGCACAGAAACTATGCCTGCTATAGAGTTGAGGATGCTTCTTCATTCCTCATTCTCAGCATGAAAACAACCCAACTGTATTAGCAGTCCAACAGTTAATGTATACATGTGTATATAGTTAGGAAATGAATAAAACTCCATATTTACTTTTACATTTCCAAGGTGAGCAGATGATGAACTGTACAGTAAACTTCTCCCTATTCCTTTTCTTTGCCTACTCGACAACTTTTGGCAAATGGTTCCACACAAATATATTAGTCTGGATGGTTGAAAACTGTTTCCTCCCATCTGTTGAAAAAAATGCCTTAATAGAGAAGGCAGCATTGCTGGATACACTTGAGATTTCTTTATATGTTTCTAGATAAAAATGCTTTTTTTTTCTTTTAAACACCATACAAATAGGAAATTACAGCTTCAATCACTAAAGTACAGGGAAGTTTTATACAACTATAAAGCAGGATGTCATAGAAGTAAAAGTTCTTTTTAAAAGGAAGTGTTTCCAGCAAGCTGATAAAAGAGCTTCAGCTCACGATCTGAAAGTCATTGCTATGAATCAAATGAGTTCAAATTAAAAATAAAACATGGAAAGAGTGATGTGAAAGCTATGTCCTCTTTGAATACCATCAATAACAAAACACACAGAATTTCTCTCTCCCATTAAGTAAAGCTGAGAACTGAGGGGCATAGAGGAGAAAAAAAACCAACAAAACAAAACAAAAAAACCCACAAACAAACAAACAAAAAACCCCCAACAAACTGTTTGAAAAGAGGAAGACAAGAAACTACATTACCCCAGCTTGATCCTTGTAACCACTCAAACTCTGTCATTTTGTAAAATTAATCCAAAAGCCTCTCTCTCTTGTTGAATGCCTATAACAACACAGATGAAAATTATTTAAGAGTTAATAGCACAAATGTATAAAAATCTCTGCATTTTTTTTCACCACTTCTCACAGTACCAGACACTGACTTAAACAAACTCTTAACTTCTGGCAGGTACATATATATTTCCAGCAACCCTGAATACGGGAGTAAAAAATGACTGAAATTAATCTTTATTTATATTTGGAAATGTGGCCTTGTACTCTCAATGTCTGATTGCAGTAATGCTGTTCTGCATTTCTCAACACATTATGGGATTTCCAATGATTCTCACATAAGTGTCCACCAGGAACCCACTGCAGCTATAGTGGCCCAACATGCAATGAACAGAAGAAAGTTTAACACTAGATGGCAATATGCTTTTGCAAAATATTTATCTAAGGTGCTTGTAGATAATGGCAAATATTCTTCACGGTAGTATACTATTTCTTGGTTCTCATGCATGTTTAGGCATACAGTTTTTCTTTGGTTTGCACTAAAATAAACTCTCATTTCATGCTATTATATTTTTCCCATTGTTTGCTTTAAAATAAATTTAGACAATACTTTGATCCAGGCGGAAGAGATTCACAGTTAAACTGAAAATATGTTATGAATTATTCCCTTTTTAATGTGTGTGGAAAGCATGTGCAGAATCACATGTGGGATACTTACCAAATCTCTCCTGCTTGGTAACCTGTAAACCAAAAGGAAGCTTGTTTTGTGGGCTACCATCATCCTTCTACTGTTGTAGATCAGAACACAAACATAACCATGTATCTTTTAAACTCAGGATTCCTTTGGGTAGCATTTTTCCCCATTACCTGAAGCATTAAACTTGCTTATCCATTTTTTGCTCTCACCTAATCAAATAGCTTCCACCCAAGCCCAAGTCTGTTAGCCATTGGAATAGCTTGGATTGTGCTACAGTTACCCAATGTATTTTGGGTTAAAAAATCAAAGCATTCTCTACTTTGTGTAGGTCTTTTCCCAGTCTCTTGGAAAGATCAACATGTTGTAAATCAAATCAATAAACCTACACTTTGTAAAACTAAACCCACATTATAATTATCAACTAAGTAGCTAAATAATGGGTAGCTTGGTTGTTTCCAAGAATTATTGGTATTTGAAGGTAACATTAATCTGTCTCAGCAGTGGCAGCAGCTCAGAAAGGCCTTGGTCAATTCCCTGCATGATTTTAGGTGCATCTTCCTTTTACTGGCACTTCTTTTTCTATAAAATTGGGTCCTTGAAGCTATTACCACTCCCACACACAGCTTATTCTCTCTTCCCTATCCCAAAACAAAACAACAGAGTGATTGCCAGTGCCATTTTGTCTGTTCTCCATTTTAGCTGTTGCTCTCTGAGTAGTTTGTCCTATATTTCTGCAAAAGGCAATTTTACACCTTTTGTGCTCTTTATGGATGTGTCTGTGAAGACAAATATGGACAACACAAGATTATAGTAAGTAAGGAAATGGGACATTATTCAAGGTATTTTGTTGAGGCCAACTGTGATATCTGACAGAATGAACTCATTATTACTTCTAAATTAAAGGAAAGTTTGAAAATTTCTATTACCCTGATATGCAATATTTATTTTAGTTTGATTTAAAGTGAGAGAAACTGCACATATGACCTAAAAGAAAAATATACAATTTGTTTCTAGCAGCCATATTGACAGTCAATGCAAATTTCCTTGGAAATGCCAAGGAGAGCTTTGAAACACACCACCAGCAGGCAGTCTAGTCACCTTTAATAAACACAGTGTAGTGACATAAAAGCACAATCATCCATTTTAACAGTCTTGACAGTTTCATTCAGAAAACTTTTGTGGCAATATTTAAATAAATCACCAGCCTCTCAAGAAAATATCTGATTGAAAAATATTTGAAATGTGTCATGAAAGCATGCCTATTTCCTACCATAAAATGTTTTACTGTTTTAAATGAAGAAGAGCAAATATAGCCAAAACATCCAAGAATCCAAAGAGTCTGAAAGATGGTAACAGTACAGGAATGGAACAGAACAGAAAGGAGGAAAGGGAGGAATTAGCTCTGAAGGAACAGCTCATTTATTAATTCTTCACTACTAATTCATGGTTTAAGTACCAGAAAGTAAAATACTCATAGGGGTCAATGACACTGATTACCATAAAGATACAATGTTTGTGAGAAACAAACATTGAGGTGGCTTATATTTTACCTCAGATGGTATTTTTATAGAGGACTTTTTGTTTTTTATTCCAATAGAAATAAGAAAGTTATTGAGAGAACATTCCTTCCCTCTCACATATTTGCATTTCAAATCTTGCAGCATTGTGCTAGGGCATGATCAGAAATCATTCCAGCTGAGCAGAACAATTGCTTTAATCATAGTTATTGTAGCCTATCTCAAAGTTAAATATAGTTATTAAAATTTAAAGAAAGCAGCAACCCAAACCCCTCAGGTATTCCAAGGTGCACAAGGACAATAGCTTAATGCTTGATTATACACAGGGAGATTGTTTGGACTGATGTCAGGACCTGCATGAAACACTTCTGCTTTATGCCCAAGCTAGACAGCTGTGGTGATGGCTGGCTGGAAGAAAATGTTCCTTCAGTACAAGTAATTTTTCATCTCTCATTGTCAAAACAGCATGATCCTGTTGGTCCATACAACTCATTAGCAAGTCTAAGTAACTAGATAGTGTCAGTGGTGTAAAGGCCTCCATCTCCTAGCCATTTGCTACAACCCTTACTTCTTTCCTGCAGTGGCAGTCTGGTTATGGGATTCAGCCATCCATCACACTCAAGCAAGGTTACTTGAATTTGTTTACAGAATTTGGGCAAAAAAAAGAATAATGGAATTTCACACTGTGCAAAATCCAGGTGAATCACTGATGGGCCAAGACCAAAACAAGCACCAGCACTCTGTGGAATACTGCCCTTTGTTCTGATATGATATTAATCATCTGTTAAAATACAACTACCAAACTGCATCTTAACTGGCAACTCCTCCATGTCAGTGTATTTTATGACCACAAAGTTGATGAGTCATACAGAACTGGAGAGAGAGTGCTCACATTTGAGAGGAGAGAGTTTTACAATCCAGCAAAATTCTAGAGGAAGGTGCTGAGAACATCATCAGTGGAAGACGAGCTGTGTAAATCTAAAAGAAAACATATGTGGAATAAGTTCATCAGCTTCTAAACACTTACTCTATATTTGCATGAGTGTAATAGAGAAGAAGCTGGCCACTGTGCAAAAAAAGTACTTTGTCTCAGATGACATCCAGAGTGCAGCTTTGAACCCAAAAAGGCGGCAATTGCCTAGAACACCGAATGGCCTGAGAACAACCACAGTTGTGTTCCTTACAAGTCCCAACATTGACTTCTGTCTCCTCTTTTCTGCTGCATATCAGGGAATAATCAGAGAATATGGGGAAGAATAAGTGATGTATTCTGCCAGCAGTAACAAGGACATCATGCATAGCTCTAAGGAGCCCCAGCTACCAGTGAAGATCACTGTATTTGCAGGACAAAGGTACTCCATTTCATTGATATTCATAATAAGCCTTAACCCAACTCCTCAAAGCAGCTGGACGTGCTTCTAACTCAGTCTGAAAATGTCCAGAAAAAAAATATTATTGAATTCTTGCATGCCAGCACTGAAATCATTAACAGAAAATATATATCTGATTGGGGCAGAATTCATGTTGAGGCAGGGGTAGTGTGTCCCTGAGGCAAGGTGTGGTGACATGACATGCCTTTGTTTTCCTACCACAAAGGACTGAAGAAGTCTAAGTTAAGCATTAGCCAGATAAAGGCAGCTGATTCCTATCTATTTACCTATAAAGCCAGTGGCTTGGAGTTGGATTTTTTTTTTTTGTTCTGACTGTTGGTTTATTGCAGCCAAAGAAGTGATACCATCACTTTACTTCATCATTTAATCAAAGCATGTAAGCAGGAGACAAAGAGGTACACTGTAAACCAGAGCAAACCTTGAACTCTCTTGACACATACAGCTGTGATCTGACTGGAGCTGAGAAAAGAAGATGAGGAAAAGTCATGGAAGCAGACATGGACATCAAAACTATGCAGAAGCCACAGGATCATGACACCAGAGGCCCTAATAACAATCCCACTACAGAGTTGTTTCAGGCAGGGGAGGCAGGGTGGGCAGGTTGTAATCCTCCACCACCTGCCTCCTTATACCCACACTAATTCTACACTGGAGTCTTCCTCTAACATGCTTATCACCGTATCTTCAACCAATTCTGACCCTTCTCCATTGTCAATTAAGAAGTAGCATCTCAAGCTGCAAGTCCAATCCTACCCTGTGTTTCCATATTTAACCCTACACTTAAAGGTAGAGGGGGTAAGCATCACAGCCTGGAAAGGATTTGGGGATAGAGGGTCAAATTTTGTTCTTTGGATTAATAAGCTTTCAAATACAACACTAGCACTTAAACCATGAAACAATTTTAACGCACTGGAGCACTGTTAATGAACATTTGCATTCCCTCAACAATGTCAAAGATTCAGCAGCATCTCTTAACACAATCTTCAGCTATCACAGTACACAACACAAAGCTGTACTTTTACTTGCTTAGTAATATTTAGTTTATCATGATCCCATAAATATTTCATCAAGTTTATTGGTAAGATAAAGGCATGTGATCTACACCTCATATATTGTCCTTTGTAGTCCCAGGGAAGTGAGAGAGGTACAGTTATTATCTTTATCATTATCTTCTCCTCTTCCACCTCCAGCTGCTTCTTTAACACAAGGCTGCAAGCATATTAAAGAAGCAGTTACCTTGACTTTGGAACAGCTATAGTTTACACACCTCTTACCATGGCACAGCACATTGTTTCATTCTCCCCCTGTGACCTTCAACAGGAACAGAATTCATCAACATGGTGTACTTATAAAAAAGTCCAGCCCTTTACATGTCTCTTCTCACAGAATTTGAAGAGTCAAGATCAGACCAAAGGAAGCAAGTATCAGCCTTAACACTAATACTTTTTTGCATTTCCTTAATATTTTTACAACAATATTTACACTAATATTTTGTCATCCTCAAAGTAAGAGTAATTTTACCTTCCTAGCTACAGAAGTCTCACATAAAGTGTGAGACAATGAATGCTTGAAAAGATGAAAGTTAAATCTTTCTGTCCCTGTTGTAGATCTGCAGTCCCTCCTAGACGTATCTACAGTGTATGAAGAACCTGAATGGAGCCTTGCACCTCTGAGAGCTTGCCTATTTTTTCTGAGTTGGTCTATTTAAAAATGTTGTCTCGCAGAGCAGTGTATTTTAGGAGTAGTGTCTGATACCATGTTCTCTAGAAACAGTAAGACACAGACACCTCAGAGAAAATTTTGAGGTATGAAGGGTAAGTTCAGGGTGTGAGTAACTTTAATCAGTTGACTCGTATGTCCCCCCAGGTGCCTCAAAATTAAAAAAAAAAAAAAAAAAAAAAAAGGCATTTTCTTTCTCAATAACTGTAGGCAACTTCCCACATTTTTATACTTCTGAATCTCTTAAAATTGTCAGATGAAAGCAGAAATGAAAGTGTGACCTCTGGATGTTTCACAGAGGAGTCTCTTTAGCTCCGACAGATGTGAAAGATACAACATCATTACCTCAGGAAGAAGAACTGATCCCCCTAGACAAGTCTATATCTAATAATCACAAGAGAAGTTTTATGTGCCTTTAACTATCTTGAGATTATATAATCTTTTTGAGTAGCAACATGATTTTTTTCCCAGTAATTTCTTTTAAATACTTACAGAGAGCTTTCAATGACCAAGAAATCACCCTTAATTTTAACATATTAACAAGACTTCCATTAACACACGAGTGGGACTGAATGTAGATCAATAACTTGCAAGATAAATCCTGTCTCTCGCAATGGTGCCTTTGAGTGAGATTTTTTTTCTTATTTAAAATATACTGGGGAAATGACAGAAACAACTCTTGACATATGCACACTATAACAATGAGAGTGTTTGCAGCAAGAGAAACTTGAAAATTCAAAATTTAACTAACTGTATGAAATTCTGGGGGATAGTTCTAGAAAACAGTGTCATATGCTTTGCCACTAGAGACAATCTACTAAAGAGATTAAAAGTTCATTCATAGATTTTTATATTTTTGCAATGAATTTAGGCTTATTCCCATCCCTTTGCAACAAAACCTTCTGTTGCTTATTCCTCCTACAAATCACAGCCAAATCCAGGGAAAATCCAGAGATATATAAAAAGGACATTTGTTAGCACTGCACCTTCTAAGTACAAAGTAGCTCTTTTGCATACAGTAAGATATCCACAGCATTTTCATATTTGGGAAGGCTGACTGACCCATACTAAATCCTAGTTAAATAATAGAAGATAACCTCTAGCTCTTTACATTCACCTGCCTTGCCAGGGGCAGGAATTAGAGGCTGAGAGATTTCACTCCCTGCTATACATGGGACACAGAAACTGAGTACAAATGCGAAATACACTTTTCATTTCATGAGTTCCCTAGAAAGCACTAACCCTAGAAGGGGAGAGAGGCAGGAGTAGACAACTTCACAGCCCACTCTCAGATTTCACTAAGCACTACTGACTCCACCCCTCTTAGCCACACATCTACTATATCACCACATCCAGCCAGGGACCTTGGTGTGCAAAACAGCTGAAAGTTACCCTCAGGATGAGGTCGAGGCAGCTGGTCTGTGGAATTTGGAGTCTGTGTTTCATGTTCTGTCTTTTCTGCATCTTTCTTCACCAAACAACAGCTAAAAGAAAACTGAAGTTTGTGTCCCTAGTAAGTATGGGCAAATGAAATTTCTTCAAAACCTCTCACTTATTACTCTTCTTGTACTCTAGGGTAGGGAGGAGGGGGAACCTTTTCAAATATTTAAATATTTCCTGAATTTTCAAAATTCATTAGTGCATTGTCCAAAAAAACCCAAAACAATATCTCAATTTTAAATAATATTTTACCATTTTGTCTCCTTTGTGCACTCCTGGATGTACTTGCTTTCTGGATGGATATAGAATGCTTATTTTATAGCACTAAGAGAAAAATAACACAGGATTCTGTTTTATAATATAAAAGAGGATTTCATAACTAAATACTAAATGTGGAAAAATCCTCTTTACCATGGAACAGTTTCCACTTTTCCACTGGTTTCAATGGATTAACATGCATAGTAAATTTCAGTATGTGAAACTCAAACAAGTGTACAACGACATTGAGCAAGCAACCCAGAAACCAGTGCTGTGAAGCTACTGCTATTTGCAATGATTATTATGTACCATTTGTTTGCAGGAGGCCTGAATCTTATTCTGAACATCACACACACATATAAATAATTTATATCATTTTGATTTCATTTCTCCCTGCTCAGACTAAGAAATGAAAAAAAAAATTGTGTTAAAATTTTAGAATTGTATATGGCCCATATCTACAGGAATTATGCTGCAAAGCATACAAAGCAAAGAATTCATCATACAAATGAAAAACAATCCAATGTATCTGTATAAATACATCTTTTATCTCAGGTGAAATTCCAAAACAGGTTCAATGTTTTCAGAGCAACAGTTTAACATGTATTTACATATTAGATAACACTTTTATCACCTCTTGCAATGAAAAAGGCAACATATGACTTTTTAAGGCTCATTTCTGCCACGTAAGAGAACTTCACAGCAGTCAGCCATATAACTGTTATCTCGAGTAATAGTTTGGGTTTTTTCCTTCTGAATTCCAACTTAGTCATTCCAAAGTAATAATGTTAAAATATTTCTGGAAAATTACTTACATGCTTCTGTTTGTTTTCTGTTTATTTAATATTATGGTCTATACCTCCTAAAATACATAAAACCTCTTTAAAATATAATAGAGTGTCCTGTAGGTTTTAAACCTTGCAAGAATTTGTTCAAGCTAATTTATTCTCAAACACCAAGAAGAGAAACAGTTATATTTGCTAAATAAATTAAACAGGAAATGCAGCAGGTGAGCACCATTAATATACTTAACACCTGTCAGATACAGTACTCACTGTCACTGCATATTCCTTGTGACTACACTAATGAGTCAATATCACCACAAAAAATACCAGTAATATAAAAGCAATTTCATCTATTTTATCAGGTATTTCGCCATGGTGATCATACCCCACAGGAGTTTTTTCCAACTGATAAGCACAAAGAAATTGCAAGACAACAGGGATATAGCCAGCTTACCAAGGTGAGTTTTTTTACCTGGGCCAAGAACTGAAATATTGAAAGATGGTGTGTTGATATTTGGGGGTTGGAACTTTGCTTTCACTTGGGGAAAGCCCTTATTAAGTTGCCACTTAAAGACAGCAAAAGAACTTACTAGGAAAAAACAGCAATAGCACTCACACATTTTAAATGAAACTGAGTCAGCCTGTTGTGGTCCAGTGTCAGCATATGTTGAGCTTTTTGACTGCAGACTAGGGTCTTCTGGGAGGAGCCAGGCACTGGTGACCATCTCAGTTCACCTGTGACCATACAGGAAGCTTTAACCATCAGTAGCATAAGGTGGTGGAAATGTTTATAGACACAACCCTACCTCAATCTCTGCTGAATAGCAGTGCTTCCTAACTCATGAGCTGTTAAGATCAGCCCTAGCAGTAACTTCTCTCATGCTATGCCCAAGAAAATTGATTTAAAACTCAGCTATTTTAGTGCAGGCATTTGTGGAATCAGCTTTGGTAGTAACCAGAAGCAGCTGAAGCAACCAGAGATACTGTGTTGGACTGATGCTGTGCCTGCCTTAACTGTAACTTCTGTTAGCTGCCATGTCTTACAAATGGAGCCAAGGGTATGAAGTATACTATCAGACTAAAAGGCAATACTTGAGCACTGAGTGGTTTTAACCCCCCTACTGCTCCCCTCCCACCAGAAGGACCCACTGTGTCTGGGTGCTTGTGCTTCATTCCTTTTTCCCCAAGATAGGTTATTTGGATGGAAAAAAGCTGCTAGTTATTTGCCCAGTACTCAGAACCTGGCAGTCTCCCTGAAGTAGTTTAGAAGTGCCAGAAGTCTGGTTGTCCCAGATAAATGGCTACAGTGCACAAGGAGGCAGACAGTGAGATGTGTCTCTCTGTTAGACACACACACCTCATGTCCAGTGGGTCTCTCTCCTAGGGGAACTTGCCAGGTCTCCAACAAAATCAAAACAGAACAAACTGACTGAGGGGTTCCTTTTCCCCACTGTTCTTACCAGGCAAAACTGATCTCCAAAGCAGAATCAGGCCTGTTTCTGCTCATGTCAATTGCCTTGAAGAAACAGGAGTAACAGAGCAGCTTCCCAACTCAGCTGTGACTCAGTCATTCCATATAAACGCTATGCAAGTTCAGCAATCCATGCCAGCTTGCTCCAGGTCATGGAAGACTTCAAGACCCAGGTGTCAGGACTTAACAACATGCATATTAGGCAAGTTGGGGCAGAAGCCTAAACCACACCTATACCCTAGGAAACTGAATGCACAATTCCAGCAAGAGAAAGAGGTGATCACAGGTACACACAGTGAGTCCTGAGTAACTTGGTCTGACTGCATAGCTGACTTGGCTTTGAGCAGGAGGTTGGACTAGAGACTTCCTGAGGCCCCTTTCAGCCTGAATTATCCTCTGATCCCATGACTTAGAAAATTACTTTAGGAAGCAATGAATAATCACTGTACTTGAGATCCCAGTGTACAGTAATTATTACATGAGCAAAGTGGAATATATTTAAATTTTGGCCAGGAAACACCAGGTACAAGTAAAAAGATGGCAATAGAGAGACTATTACAGGGACACTGTGTGTGATTGTGGTGGAGTCACCAACCCTAGAGGTGTTTAAGCGAAGTCTGGAAATGATACTTTGTGCCATGGTCTAGTTGACATGGTAGGGTTAGGTAATAGGTTGGACTCAATGATCTCAGAGGTCGTTTTCAACCTGACTGATTCCATGATCATATGTCATGTGTTCACATAATTATGTAGGTAAGTTGAAAGATGTTCAGCTAAGAGCTACTAAAATGTTGGGACTGGAAAACCTGTTTTGCTTTGAGGATAGAGAATTGTCAT
This sequence comes from Phylloscopus trochilus trochilus, assembly GCA_016584745.2. Lineage (NCBI taxonomy): Eukaryota > Metazoa > Chordata > Aves > Passeriformes > Phylloscopidae > Phylloscopus > Phylloscopus trochilus. The sequence goes on from WQNJ02000546.1 coordinate 43,511,965, forward strand.
TAGTTCAATTTAACACAGATAATGTGGCTTGATTCCATTTTATGGACTACTGTTTAACTGTGAATAAGATCTGTGATGGTGAATGTTATTCAAAAGTGTAACAAGATTAATTGACTGAAAGTTGGGAACAAAGGCAAGAATCAAAAATCAAATATTTCAGAGTTGATAATAATTAACTATTGCAGCAAAATGCCCGAAGGCTTGGAGGACTTTTACTTCAAGTTTTCTATTCTGAAAAACTAGATCTAGTCCAGGCTAAAACTGTAGCCCCCATAAGGAATCACTGGTGATACTCTATGGGATTCATATCCTGGATGTGTCTTCATGGACAGGTGGCTGCTCTGTCTGCACTCCCAATTAATCAGCTCTGAGACAGCAATAGAGTAGAAACTAGACAGATGGTGTTGGAACATCTCTATGCCTACTTTAAGTCTCACTAACTCAGATAAACATACACATAGCTTTCCACAGAGCAAAATACAAAACTGCATCCACCAGGAATCATATCTAACATTATCCAGTGCCGTATATGCAGCAACTTTACTACTTTTTTCTCATGTTGTCTTTCCTACTTCACTTTGAAAAGGAAGAAGGCCTTTATCAAAAGAATATCAAATATTACTGCATTTTTTGGGGTTGTAGGAATGGATGCATAGCACATTTCTTTAGCCTCTTACACTCTTGTGTTACTTCTACAGCTTGGCATACAACAACAGTACGAGCTTGGCCAGTACATGCGGAGGAGATACTCTCATTTCCTGAGCGTTGTATACAAGCAGTGTGAGGCAAGTACTGGATCTGGCAGGAAGATGTTTCTCATGGTTGTTAACGGGACTTCCTGGATGCATAAAAGTCTAAACCTGGTGCAGTTCGAGAAAATTTAATACTGATTGAAGTCCATGTAATTCCAAAGTATCCCTGAAACTGTGGTTCAGCTTTTATCCTGATGGCTAACTGAAATCAACATGAAAGGCTTTTTAGGCTGCACATCAGGTTCAGCCCCCTCACTGCTGTATGGGACAGCATCTATGTCAAATACCTCCAGCGCTACATTTCCACATGGAATGCAGATACAACTCAGTTTTCGTTCAGGTTCCAGCTTTTCAGTGCACATTATGATGTCCCAAAGCCTAGAGGGTCAAATAGAGTCAATCTCATGCTGTCTACTAGGATTCCTTAGATAAATGTTACCATGCTGCAGCTCAGTTGTCCAGCAAAATTTTATTCCAGCTGCAGTCTTTCTCCCTCCTCCTTCTTTCTCATGCCACTCCATTTTGATGACAATTTTCCCAGTACCAACCCCCTTTTTTTCCTACCAAGAAGACAATAAAGTAAACCTAATGGAAGAAATCACCTTCCAAAATATTTTTTTTTCCTTCCTTCAGATTTATGTTCAAAGCACTGACTGTGATCACACACTTATGAGTGCTCAGGCAAGTCTTGCCGGACTGTACCCACTGACACAAGGTCAGATTTGGAACCCCAGAATCCTTTGGCAGCCAATTCCAGTTCACACAGTGCCACTGTCACATGATAATGTGAGTATAAACTAGGAGCATCTGCTTTCCCTTAATCATCAGTAAAGTACATAGGATATGAGATGAAGGTGCAGCAGAAAGTGTGTGGTAAAAGCAATGAAAAGTACATTGTCACAAGCATTGTCTGGAAAGGCCTAATAAGCTGAATAGAAGTATTGGCAAGTATTTTCACAGGAATGGGCTTACATGTCAGAGACATGATCTTAACAAAAGAGGAAGAAAAATGGGAGTACTGGTATAGAGAAAAAGAGTTAATTTATAAGGCGATTAAATCACTGTAGAAGTAGATTAATCCTAAATTTAACGCAAACATGACTTTCTTTGTGTGAGAAGAGAAAACATACTTAATCTCACTAGTGCTTCAGTATGGCTTAGTCCACAGCCAACAGAAAAGACAAAAGAATCATTCTGAGATTTACATTATAGTGAGTTACAGGATTTTTTTCATGCACTTTGCAGGCCAGTGTATGTTCTTCAAGGATTGGTGAAAAAAGTAAAAGGGAAAAAGAAGGAGGACTCCGAGCTTTAAGCACAAGTTCTTAGGACAATATGTTTATCTCCCTTCCTCAGCTCCTGACTTTGGAGTTGTAAGGAATCCTGTGGATAGCAGCTCTTTAGCCTGCATATACTTGTCCTAGAGAGGAAAGCTGCACAGCTGACTGGAGCTGGAATGTCCTGTGTGTGGAAAATCTATGATAAAAAGTTAAGATCAGGAGTGTGCAATGAGTCCTGGTTTGTGAGAGCAGGTTTGCACATGTGGTGCAAGAGAAATTGTGTGGGCTGTATGAGTCTAGTTAACACAGTCTGTGATGATAAGGGAATCATGTTAGATAGGTCATGCAGCAATGGTTCTCACCTCGGGGTGATGAGAGCATGAAGGTGGAAGGTATGGAGACATATTCTCCTCTTCACACACACAGCCAGGCACAGAGTCAGGAGCTGCTTCTGACACTGTCACAGGTGGGGATATCCCAGCAGACAGTCAAGAAAACCTGGCCAGTATCAACAGATGGCAAGCTCAGCAAGCTGCACCTCCTTCACATCTAGGGGAGCAAGTAAGTTTATTCAAACAAATCATAATGTCATGAACACATGCACAATTTTCATACTTTTTCCAACTATTTGTGTTTTAACTTTATTCATCCTTACTACATATACAGGCTAAACCTGAGGCCACATGTATCCTACAACACAAAACAAGTGCCCATCATTTATTGGTGAAGTCATGCCTGTTCATGAATCCATAGCTATAATTCACAAATAGCTTTCTATCTTGTGGAATACATAGATTATATTTTTAAAAAAAGATTGAGGAACTGCTGTGAAGCATCCCAAGCTAATTGTCCCTTCAAAACACTTAAGTTCTTTTCAAAGTCCTTTTAACATTGGGATTGTATAGATGGAGCTACGTTACTGGGAAAAGGACAAAAAAAAAAACACATTAGAGAAAAGCATTAATAATAGCTCAGTGTCAAATTTTAACTTTTGTTTAACACAGAAAACAAGAATAAACTCAGTTTAGCTTACATATATAAATACATGCAAATGAAATAACAAGCTCTTAAGTCATTCCAGTAACCTTTAACCTTCATATATCTTAGATTAATGAAAGACAAAACCAAGTTACAGAAAGTTCACAAGTTTCTACAATTTAGCTGAACTAAATGAAACCGTGTTAAATAGACTCAATACAGCTGAATATGCACAAAGACTGGATTGCAGTCCACCTGCTGCTTGGCAATTTGTTGTAAAAATGTGATTGATGTGTTTAAAGAAAGACTGAACACAATGAATGAAATCATCCCTGGAGAAGCTAAGAACAAAGGAGCTCATGAGGGCTTGTCTTAGTCTTCTGTCAAAGGACAAATTTCATCTTGTGTAAATGAATCCTTTAACTTTGAACTACTGCAGCTATTACTCCTCTGAACATTTAAAGTTTATTTTGTATGTAGTCATCAGTATGACTCCTAGAGTCCTGAAGATGAATGTCCTTGAAACTACATTCCCAAATTATTTTTCAGCTTGTCCTAACTAGTGCAGTCAACCAGAACAGCAATCCTGCAAGGGTATATTGAATTGCAGAACACGATGCACCTTGCCTAACTAGGATTTTGTAATTTTCTTTCCAGTTGCTATACCTACCTTTCTCACACTGCCCAAAATACAAGGAGCTTCTGAGAGAAACTTTTGAAACAAGGGATTTCCAAAGGCAATTCAAGCACTACAAGGTGAAGTATTTTCAGTTCTGGAAATCCAGAAACGTACCACTTCTTCAACATCATCTATTATGTAGGCTTAAAAAAATAGCAGTTAATATGCTCCTTTCAGATCTCTAATCTTCATGGTAGGTGTAGATAACATACCCAAAAAACAATTGCAACATTACAGATCCAGCTGGACAGCAAGTCATAGATAAGATAAATTATTGACCTACTTGCAAAAACTTAGTTTCTAGGAGACTAGACAGAACAAAAACTCAGATAAAATCAGTGTCAATGCCTCTCAAATTATTCTAATACCTCTCTCTGTTTAGTCCCACGTAAAACAATTCCTCCGGCATCTCTGCCTATATAAGTCTGTGAGTTCAGATTCATTTTCTCAGCTCAATTCCCCAGAATTTTTATAAGTCTCAGTGTTTTCCTCAAGTACCTATTCACATTTTCCACCCAAAATCCCATTCTAGGTGTTCTTTTATATTTTGTGCTTGTCTTCATATGGTATCCTTTCCTTTGTTTCTCCACCATCAAAACCTTTGCATGACTATATAATCATGTTTATTCTGCTGCAACCTACTTCTTCACATCTGTATTCAAAAGGACACTATGAACCTCTGAACCTGTTTTTCTATTATCTTTCACCACTGACCTCAATCTGGGTATTATATGCAAGTAAATCCCAATTCCCATTTTCTCAAATTTACATCATACTTCTCCTTCTGCTGAGTACCAATATCAGAATAATTCTTTTTATCACTTTATCACACTTCCTTTAAGCACTTTTTGGATTTTTGTCAGACTTCTTAATATATTTATGCTCCCTCTACTTCCTTCTAAACATTTCCACCAAGCATAAACAATCACCATACTTCAAACCTGAACTAACATCACCGACCTTGTCTAAATGAATAGTCCAAATTCTCTTACATCTAGGCAATGGTTCATTGCTTAAGTGCAAAGACAGTCTTCTTTCTAAAAATTCCTAGGTATTAGTATGGTAGTGTGCAGAAATCATGTAAACAGGCCCTCAGTACTACAAGTTTGCTTTTTTTTTTGTATTCCAGCAATTTCTGAAGTTTTTAGCCATTCATACAGGATACCCATTGAAGAAGTTGACTACTGAAAGGATTTGGAAGCTCTCTGACACTTTACAATATGAGGTAAATAGAATCATAGAATCATTTAGGTTGGAAAAGACCCTTAAGATCTTTGAGTCCAATCGAAATTCTTACACTTCCTTCAACCTGGTATTTTATTTGGTTTATTTTTTTATTGTAAGTCATAAAAAGATTCTAGAGCTGTGCTTCAAAAATTTTTTAAATATAGACTATTTTCAGCTCCTTTCTCAGAAATCCTCACGTAACAGCAAACTCACAACTGAAAATCCTGCAAACACTCTATGTGTGAGGCTGCTGTGGGTCATCCACCACTATAAGGAACACAAACTAATGAACTTTCATATTCAAGATCCAGTTAGTGACTGCATATGGAGAATTTAGCAAAAGCATAACTTTGCATAAAATTGTCTTGTAACTCCTCCAGACCCCATTCAGAGATACACAGGGATAAAATACGTTGCTGGCAAAGAAATATAAGCATCCTTCCACAAAGATTTTATGCAAACTGTACAAGCAAGAGAAGTCATTATTTGTACATGGTCAGTAGTGGACAGAATATTTTCATGACTTAGGCAGCCATTGGAATGACACAAATTGCTATTTGTGGAAGTTTGGCAGCTTGTTCTAAGCAAAGGTACCAGGCATATAATAAAAAAAGCATGGATTTTGTAACAAAAGTATTTGTTACCACATTGTATTGTGGTGCCAAGCTGGCATGGGTATCTGGGTTCCACAGTCTGGAAATGTCATGATTTGAAAAAATCCCAACTGCCCATAATTTAGCAAGAAGTCCCACTTCAAAGTCTAGACTTACTTCAGCTGAAACAACTGAAAATTGCAGTCTTGTGTAAAAGAGTTATTTTTGAAGGCAGATTTTGTTATAATTTCATGCCTAACTATTTATAAACTTAAATGTTAACAATAAATTCATCATCAGTACTGGGATATTAGTAAGGGAGTTTTAAGGTGGATTTCAGAAGCAACATGTAATATTTTACAAGGTGTGATGCTAATGAGTTTACCTTCATTCATGCAGTTTTTGCAAAAGTCCAACTTTGATCAAAGCAGACTTGAATAGAATAGCCAGGGCTTTAAGTTAAATGAAATGTTAACATGTTGGGACATCTCACTGTAATTTCAGTGAGGTCACCCTTCCATGTTTTCCGAATGCAGGACCACAATTTTCTATTTCAATAGTTAAACCATATTGAGAACCTCTGTCACCAGACAAATATACAAAACACACAGCTCCCATCAAGAATCTAGCTAAACACTGGAATTAAAACAAAACAAAACAAAAGTGTTTTTACTTCTAGTGTTAAATTTGACGAGCTTTGGTCTTTGATACTACTGACTGAGAATTCTGAGGGTATCAATTAAGACATCTGCCATAAAAGCCTCTTGCATTTTTCATGCATATAGAGAGAGCATCCTTACATAGTTTTTTAATACAGGTAATGAAACTACGGTAGCCCACCTCTCCGTATTTGTTACTTTCAATTCAGTGTTATCTGACTTTCAGGTAACTTGGAGACTGAGGTGTTTGCTTGCCTACAGACTGTCTTAAATAGCATGCAATTCTTTCCTCAAGACATAAATCACATTTATTAAAAGAGAAATGGATAACATTGTGATCTGAGCTGGTTTAACCAAGCACGTTGTATTGTTCCCTTGTTTAAACAAACCCTTAAAGTAGTTGACATTTTCCTTTGAGCTCACTTGCTACAAGAACACTCCTTTTGGTGAGCTCAGTCCAAAGGTTACATTGCTCTGAAGGAAAGTTACCAACCTTGTTTAAACAGGAATTCAGGGTAGTGCAAATCAGGAGTGTTGTGCATATCTTCCCTTCTCACAGTTGTGACCACTAAAATACCTTGGACTGTCTCCCCAAGGAAAGACTAATCCATTCCACTTAAGCTTTAGGACTATGACAATAATAGATCTACCCCATACTTGGGTACATCCATACTATAGCTATACATACTCCTATTTGACATCTGTATTCCTCTTACACCTGATTGCTACCAGCCCTTAAAATCCTGACGTTTATATAGGATTTGTTTCAGTAAAAATATATCCCAGCACATGACTGAAAAAGTCATATAGTGATTTTTTTTTCACCTGACAACATAACATAAAGAATGCCAGTTTCTTTTTGCATAATTTTTAGTATTATATTTCCTCTTCTAGTTGAACACTGCCCTTCAAATTCCTTTTAAGCACTATGATGCTATAAATAGGAATGCTATAGCTGTCTAAATGCAAAATAGAGTCATCATTTTATTACAATGAAAATGTTACTGTAATGAAAACATTCAGAATTTGTTATGAGAAGTATTTTGTGCCATAATAAATAACAGTTAGTAATAGGAATCAGTAAGAAAATCACCATGGTTTTTTTCCTTCACTGTAGGATATTAACAATTACACTTTACCTGTTTGGGCTACTCATGGTGTCAGGACCAAGCTGATAAAGCTGTCAGAATTGTTACTGCAGGCGGAATTTGGCTTCCACAAACAAATACAAAAATCACGTTTGCAGGGAGGTAAGCAGAATTCTTACTCCATTTAAAACCAGAAGTAGGATGGGAAAGAAGAAAGGGCATATGACAAACATCACTGCTGATTCCAGAGTAGAATGGTGAAAGACGCTATTATGGGGATATTGGTGGGCAGCACTGAGAGTTTTTGATAAATGGGTAGGGAGATGATGAGCATATGAATAATGAATATCCTAATCTAGCAGTATAACTGAGGTATTATTTAGATTACACTGTATAGGAAATTCAGTATAAGATACAGATTCATGTTGAATTGAATCGAGTCTGAACTTAGCGTAAGCCTCCACGTGCAACTTAAAAATATTATTTGTAGTAATGTCTAAAACGGTGACTTTGTTGCCTAACAGTCTTCATATTCCACTACTGAGAGTCCTAAAATGAGATTACTAAACTGCTTCTAAACTTTTCTCTGCTCAGAAAACAGCAGCTGAAATTTGAAAATATTTTATACCTTTTTAATCACCCATTCTACTCCATTCATCCACTGTCATCTTTTGAGCCTCCTTTTTATTCTATATGGGCAGCTTACAGGCATGATCTGTGAACTAGGAAGACAAACATATAATCATGAATAGATTTGTTGCATTTTTCAAAGCTCCAACTTGCAAAACTTGGCACAAAGTTCAAACCTCTGCCTTGCTTTACTAACAGCTACTATTAAAAATGTGCCAGGAGCTAAAGACTAATTCTGTCTAATTTGCTAGCTGGTACAGTTCTACTTTTAGGGTTTTAATTTGTCGACATGCCAACCTTATATTAAGATACTGACACAGTCATTGATTTAAATCAAGTAGTTTGTCTTACAATTTTTCAACAGTTAACATTAACAAAATACAGACAACCACACAATTTATAAAGCCCCAGAGTCCAGAGGGTATGCTCTTTCTTTTTTCTCTGGAAAGCAGGAAATCAATCAAGCTACACACACAACGGGGTAGTATTTATTACTGTGCTCTTCTTGCACCATTCTGCTGGCACAACATAGCTGTGAATGCACTGTTTGAAGCTGTTGAGGCTATTAGGGATCCCCAAAACATTTCACACAGAAGTAAAATAGGCCCACTGTTCATTTGAGGGATACTGTCACTATTAATCCAGGCGCTATGCACAAATTACCAGTTAAGTCAATTGAAAAATATCTCGTGCATTTAATGACAGATTGCTAAAATGGCAACAATCAATACAGATGCTAACACAAGCATCTCTTTTATTGTCACTGCTTCCCCATTTTCTTTCAGGTACTCTTTTAAAAACTATTCTAAAGCATATCTTAGATGCTAGAAAGCCTTCATACCATCAAAAACTGGTTATGTATTCCACGGTGAGTCCTTTCTGTTTCCTTTCTGCAGTTATTAAACAAAGTGAAAGCCATGAAATTTTATTTCCTTTATGAAATCCAGCTACAAGAGTTTTGGATTTAGTTAACCTTAAATATCTACAGGTTTTTAATTTTTTTAGTGAACAGATACTACTTTGAAACCTGAAGCTTTCCATTTTCCACTTCATATCATTTTTACATTGTAATGTTTTGATTGAGCAGGGAAGGGGAAAAACCTCATGTTTTATTAAACCTGGATCACAGAGTTAATTTAAAATAAAATCTTCATCTATTTCAAGTGCAACTGGGGAAAAAAAAAAAAGAAAAAAAATGTTACATTTATTTTAGAAGGCCTTCTGAAGGCAGTTACTCAATTGTGATCTTATATTTTTGTTTAGAATGTGCAAATGCTGTCATTGGAGGAGGAAATTTTTGGGCTGCTCTCACTAAAAATCTCCTGTTTCTAAACTGCAGTTATATCACGACCTATTAGGTATACATAGGCTAAAGAGCTTACTGATCTCATCTCAAATACTGTTTACTTTACAGGCAAAACCCCTATTTCGTTTTAAAAGAATCTTTAATAGCTCCTATTAATTTTGTAAGAGCTGCAAGTGACTGAGATTTCTTAAATATTTACGTGTATGTATACTTTATACATGCAGAACTTCAGTTTATATAGCCATAAAGGGACAATATTTACTCAACAGTGCAAAGGGCAAGTATTAATGAGGCCACACAAGTAATGTTAATATTTAGTGGACAGATAATGTGCAGGAAATATTGTTAAATAATAGGTTCATACAATCATTTTCAATAGACCTTTAATCAAGGTTTCCTCTGTTCACAGCATGCAGCCACCATTGCTGCCTTGCAGATGGCACTCAATGTCTTCAATGGGAAATTGCCTCCTCACAGTGCCTGCCATTTCTTTGAACTTTATCAGGAAAAAAACGGGCAAGTATCTGCAAAATATACTGCTAATAGGTACTTCTTCTAAAAAGGAATTTTCTGATACCCAAGAATAATTAAACTGAATACTTGAGGTTCACTATTCAGGAAAATATTACACATTGATTTTAATTATTGTAATTGCATTCAGTTTAGTAGTCAGCAGCATAATAAGCCTGAAAACCATATATACATAGATATATATGTGAGTCTGCAAAAAATAATTTGCAGGCCTTGGTTGTGAATACAGCATGAAGGGTTTTATTGTTAAGTATTAGCATAGCTTGCACAACTCTAGAAAGCCCTTTTGTTTTAGGATGTATTTCTTGTGTTAGTATGTAACTTTCTTGTAGTTCGATAAGAGTTTCTAGGACAGCTTTAGCCCCTGCTTAGAATCTTTCTTTTATTGGTTCTTTCCTGTCTCACCCCCTCTGTCATGCATAATTTCCCTCTTGTCCATCATAGCATCCTTATCTTTGAAGTACAGTAATGTTAGCCACTAACTTTACTGGACTGCCCTCAGACCATCCCGGAACTTGTGCTGGATTTGTTAGAACTTAAGTGACTTAGTTTGGCATGATGTATTTGGATTGTTTTATTGGTATCTGTAACTTAGAACCCACCCCAGAATTGTAGTATTAATCCCCCACCACCCCAGGCTCGGAGTCTCTCTCCAGAGGCACCAGCCTGGTGGTTGGGGGGATCACCCTGACACCCTTTCCCCCCGAATAAAGCCTCTGTTCCCTGGAAACTTCGAGAGAGTCCCCTCTTTCTTCGATCCAGCCTTTACAGCGTTATCCAGCTGTGTGAACCGAGCCCCCACAAAGTGACTTGCTGAGGCGTGCCCGAGCTGCCCGGGGAGGCCCTGGCTGACCACCGAGCCAGGGCCAGAGCAAGCATGCATCGCAACATCTATATATCTATATCTTTCTATATATATCTATCTCTCTCTATATATAGAGATGTCTCACAGTTATAAAAGGTTTTACTCCATCCTTTTTATCCATTTACCTCCTTAGCAAAGACAGCAAACTACATGCAAATTGGCGTTGACCCCCAGTTGCTTAAAAAGTTCTCTTCAGAGTACTAATTATATTAATAAATCATAAACATATTAGCAACCAGACAAATAAGCTGGTTACAGGTTTATTTATCCCCAAGTACAACAAATGCAGCATGGAAAGAGTGTGTGGTTTTGCACACCCAACTTTATTTTGACTCTTCTGTATTTTGCAACAGGCAATACACCATAGAAATGTACTACCGGAATAATTCCTTGAGGGAGCCTCACCCCCTCACTCTCCCTGGCTGCAAATTTCGCTGTCCCCTGGAGAGATTTACTCATCTGGTCTCTCCCATCCTCGTACACCATTGGGCAAGAGAATGTAGAATGTAGGACATCAAAAGAGGTAAGCTAAGTGCTTTGGGCATATGTACCCAAAAGTAAAGTCAGGATTACTTCTTGAGCCAACAGCTCATTTGAAGTGACAGTTATTTTCATAAGGGTCTGCTCTGAAATAAAAAATAGTCAAGATCCAGGAAAAGAGAATTGTATCCATGGCTGTCATTTCTACTCCATCAATACATTTATCTATTACAGACCAATTTTCTGGTGAAATGAAATCAAGGCTGATCTGACTTTAGGGTACTGTTTTTCATGTGGGGTGGTGGTTTTGGTTTGTTTGTTTGTTTGTTTGGTGGGTGGTTTTTCTGAGTGTTTGTTTGTTTGTTTAGTACAGTCAAAAAGACCTTCAGTTACTGAAGACGTACATGTAAATGCACTGACTTACAACAGTCACCTTTTTTTCTCTAACTGCAAAGTATTTGTCCAAGCTGATTAACAACAGTCAACAATTATGCATTCTCTTGATTTTAGCAGGCATTCAGAGATCAAAACAGACGAATATTGAATAGTACAGTAGATTAGTACATACCAGAATGTCAAATTAATATAGACACACATTGGGATACTAACTCATTCCCTCATAACTTGTCTGTATCCCCATAGTAGGATGTTTAAATTTCCATTTTGACCACTTATGATATTTAGTTTTGCACAATGAGGGAACAGGAAGGCGGAAAATGACATTGTCTGTCTTTTATCTAGCTCTATATTACTTAAGGGAAATGAAAAGCTAAGAAACCTCACTTTTCTAATGTTCAGGTATTATACCCAACATTAAAAAAAATCCCGTATGGGTTTCTGAATCACTGATCTCAAGAAGAATTTGAATCGTCGGAGATTATAAGAATGCAGACCAGCCAACTCATCTGGTTGAAAACAATTTCCTGTTAAATATCTTGAATCCATTAACAGAGTGGAGATAGTCCGGCCAGAATAAATGAAAAATTAGCAAGTAATGATTCACTAAACAAGTTTCTTCCCTATAGTCATTGCTCACAAATTCTCAGGAAATATTTCAGGAAATTACCACATTTAATTGCAAAAGGTAATTTGACAGAGAAAGGGGGAGATTGTTTCTGATGAGGATTTTTTCCAGCCACACTACTAATACAGTCATGGAAGATAATGATAAATACTTCTCGTTTATACTGTGGTGCTTAATAATCTAAGGTTTGTAGAAATTAATCCCCCTCATTCACAAAGCAAACTGCGTAACTGATCAGATAAATAAAGGAAAAAAATTATCATATATCAAAATTTTACAATAATAAAGACACAAATATTTAGTCTTTAAATTTAACACGAAGGTTGTACTTTGCTTCAATCTTCACATTTTTCTGAAGTAGCAGTTAGATGGTGTTCAAGCATTTTACACCACATCCAGCATCACTGCTTTCAATAGCAATCCTGAGTGCTGAAAACACATATGGATCACAAAAGAGGTTACAATTAAACCTGATACTCCAATAAAAATGTTTTCCATATTGTCATATCAAAATTTGATACTTTCCACTATTTTATCCTGGTTCAGAATGGACCTGTTGGGGCCATATCCCAATTTTTTTGACTAATTTTGGAAACATTAATTTCACTTTTCCTTCAGGCAATTTTAAAGTCTCTGCTGTGCATGACTGGTACTTGGGAAAAGGCCAAGGCACACTGATCCACAGGCAGCACAGTGCAGCATGCTGACAGACTGCCCTCTGCTAAATCACTGTGCTCTACCAATTCTCAATGAATGCAGACAGCCTGGAACAGCTGACTTTTAACACCAGGAAGCTAAATTAAGAAGAAGAGTGATAAAAAGAGTTTACAGGTCACAATTACACTTGACACAGACAGCTCCAAAATCCCTGATTTCAGCTGTTTCCAACTCTGAAATCAACTCATCTCAACTAATTTTGTTTGCTAATGCTAATGTTACTAATTTGATTATACATGCATGAGAGCATTTTTTGAAGCCCATAAATATGATTTTTTTTTTTTAAATAAAATCCAGTAGTGTGACTGAGCTCAAAAGTGTAATTTATATAGATAGCTATTCTACAGGGAGACTCCAGTCCACAAACATACAGAGGTTTCTATAAAAAGCTTAATTGAAGTTTTATGGATAGGACTTATGTCCCCACTACAAGGAAATAAAAGGGGTTAGGCAAGTTATTACAGGTCACACAATACAACAGAAGTATTTGCGGGTGGTTTAAATCAGAGTTAAGTTCCTCCACATCTCAATGACCATAGGGCAAAACATAGGAAATGAATAAAGCTCAGCATATTTGGGAAGGAGGTAAAACTGTGAACTCTCCCTCTGCTCTTTTTGCTGCTCAGGAAGATTTCATCATGGATTGACTCAGCGTTTCAACAGACTTTCCCTAATTCCATTAGAATGGGAGCAAATGTGTTAACTTCTCTCCACTTAGTCTGAAGTGCTTACTTGTTGAGATACTATTAACAAGTTTGCCATGTTTTTTGGAGAATGAAGTATGCTAAGAATGTGTCTCTCTTTTTTTCTTACCTTTAGGGGTTCCCTCCACTATCTTCAATGTGTTCACGTTATGAAAGAACTCTTCCCACACTGATACGACTGTGGTCCAGCATTTCTCATTAAATACCGTCAGCATTACCAACTAAGTTTTCTGATCTCTATCAAAACAAAACATTTCTTAATACTACAAACAAAAGTTATAGAAAGCAGGGACTTATTCTTCATGAATATATGCTTTACTTTATCACCTGGTAAAACCCAAGTGCAATATGAAACCAGTGGAATTTTTCAAGGCCTATTCTTTCCAAAGGGCCATTGTCAGAACTAATTCAACTATGTAATTGTAGTTAGAGTGTTTTGAAGCACTATAGCCTTGATTTACAGCAAAATTGGAAAATACCTCTGAAGGAGTGTTGCCCTCTTTTGAAGATCGAGACAAGATCTTCCAGAACTGGTGACAGAAGCAATGCTTCAAATAGAGACCCTAAAAGAAGGAGTCATTCCACCATCCTTAGACTTTATTTTGTTTAAGAAGTAATGAATCATTTTACACAAACAGATCTAAGAAGCCACAAGAATTAGGATAATGCCTGCTTATTTACCTTAGAGATGTCTTTCTTCTTTTTTTTCTCTGCTTTTTACATGCATAAATATCCAATCTCTACATAGAAGGAAGATGAGACTTATGGAAAACTTGGGACTGTGAATCTAGACATAAAAGGGGCCTAAAAACAGTCAGGCTAGCTACCATGAAGACCTACCAACAACTGGTTGACCCAACAAGGCTTTCAGATATTCTTTCCGAAAAGACAGCCAGGCCAAGTGTTAATTTTGGAAGAAAAATAATTTTTGGTCTCAAATAGCTTTTTTAACACCTTCCTTTTGTTATGTTACCTGATTGTATATTCTGATCTGATCACATAAAGTCTGTTCTCCTGGGAAATCTGTAAGTAGATGCTGTTCTTGACATGTACAACAAAATGGCAATACAAAATAAAAAAAATTCAGAGCTGCATACTCATTAAAACATGCAGAACCTGTTGGACAGGCCTTCACTAGTTATGTTTTTTAATATTGGTATTGCAAAAAAGCTTGTGTTCTTACTACAAAAGCTGGATCAGAACAATCAGATGCAACAAACTGCTGAAAACAGTGGACATGTCTTTGCTTGAAGAACTAGGATTTCTTATTTTCTTCTTTTCTCACAGTGGATAGGACATTGGTCAACAGTCTTATTGCCCACAGGTCATTTCAAAGAGAGCTAGAGTAACAGCTGAGATGCAGAAATTTTCACCATTCTGGCTTCCTTTCCTCAGATCAGGCTTATAAAATGGATGCTAAACCTATGAAAAGCATATTCCTTACAGCATAAGAAGATAACTACCACTCCACAAGCTAAAAATGAATCAAAATAATAAAAAGAGCCCTTTTGCTTCCAACAATAATCTAAGTTTCAGAATTCTCACTGTAAATGCCTATTCTCTTCTCACCAGGTCCCAATTTCTGTGCTTCTTAAGCCACCATAGGAAATACAGTTCACCAGGAAAGCTGTAGTTAGATTTCCAGTCAAAAAATGCAACCTGTTTTAGCATAGCATCCAAACAATGGTAAAAATGTTTTCTGACAACATGAGACAACCACTTCTACCTGCTTCTTAATGCAAAGAAGAGCAAGAATGTTTATTCTGTATTCCCTTAATGTTCCATAACTTCCCAGGTCTGGTAGTCCTCACAGGAAAGTTAGTACAAGCTCTTTAACTTACTCATCTCAAAACCACGCTGATCATCACACCTCCCTTCCTAAGAAGTAATTAAAAAAAAACCTGCTAGACAAAAGCAAATAGAAAAGAAAAGCCAAGACTCCATCTTTATCAGTGTTAGACTTCTAACAGATTGTAGCCTTGGCTCTCAAAACCAAATTTCTAGGCACTTTCTCTTCTCAGCCTGTGTCCTGTTTCCTCTGTTTTTGACCTTGTGCCAAATTGTGATGCTTGGGTTGCTTTTAATGTTTTGCTTGCCAGATGTTTAGAAGTGAAAGTTCAAGAGCTGTAAAGAGTAAGTTTCATGCTTCACCCATCAAAGCTAGTGGCGACTTTTCTGTTGGTTTCTTGAACTGGACAAGGCTCACACATAAAATGTGATAGAGTAATGAAGATAGATTCTTCATTATTCTCTTTAGGCTCCAGTTCCCAGTTCCTCCCCTCCTTGTTAACCCAAATCCATGTGTCAAAAACTTTCAAAATCACACGAAGATCCTTTATCTCAGAGATTTGTCTGGTATGGGGGATCAGCACTTCAGTTCAGTTATGGAAGTGCATCCTATGGGAGGTACAGTACAACAATGTAAGGTCCCCCTTTTCCATCACATGTTCAGACAATGTCTTCTTCCATGCTACATGTCCCAGTGTATACAGCTTGAATAATCCAATTTCTGCTGAGCAAAAATAAATTTCGATTTTAATTTACAAATTAAGACATCTCTATTTTAGTCCTCCATCCCTATTGAACAGAAACTCCTTCACACACATTCTTTGTAATGTTTTTTTGTTCTTAAGACTATCACTGTAGAAACACAGAAAGGAAGATTTCGTTTATACATCACTAACTCAGAGGGAAAATAAGCATCAGTGTTTATAAAGGCTGGAACATAAAGCCCAGAACTGTTGTAGGAATATAAATTGGGATGTCTGTGAATGAATAATAAGCTACTGTAAATTATGTTTTCCTACAACTTCACCAGCTGACTTAATTTGAAAAATCTGTCTTACAGTCTTTTGCAGGCATGAAGTCATAAACAGGTTCATTTCAGTTCCTCTTAAAGAAGAAGTGAGTCAAAATTAGTAAAAACTCCATACAGTTTGGTTTTGGATTTAGATTATTTATTTTTTAAATATGTTGCAAACGCAGAATCACCTGGATACACAATGCTTAGACAGACCAGTCATATTTTAAGGAAGACCTGCTTCAATAACCTGAATAGTCATAGCTGCTGTAATATAGCTGGATATAACTTGTGATCGCTATTTTTCCTTTCATATGGTGAAGCAGTGTCAGAAAAATGAGGAATGAACAACAGAAAATCAACAGTAATTTTGTGCTGCCTGGGAAAGGTGGCACTGGTCAGCTGAACTATCATTCCCATTCATGTCATCACCTCTGTTTCTATTTGGGTTATTTACTGAGCTGACTGGTTATCAAAAATGAATGAAATGAAAAAATGCAAAACAATCTAAACTCTGATCAAATTAATGAACTAATTTAGATTTCTTTTTTTTTGTGGTAGTACTAGTTTTTCCTTCTTTTTATTTCATGTTCATAGTACTTACCCAAGATGTGGCAGACAGAAGTTCAAACCCCTCCTTTAGCAAAGGATTTGTCTCCACTTCTTCCAGAAAACAAAATCACCACCAAACTGCAGAGTTTCAGAGGGGAAAGAGAAGAGGAATAATGCTTTCTTCCTCTTACTTGTTGTTCGCTTTGGTTTTTTGCAAAAACCTGCAAATTACGTTTCCCTTGTCTCAGGCAAACATCTTAATCTCGCAAGATTAAGAAGAAATTCTCTGAGTGCCCTGTAACCAGGTGCATATTACCAACTCTAGACAACTAAGCTATTACTAAAAGACAGTGAATAGACAGTGAGTAGACATTTTCTTCCCCCCACCTGCCTAGAGATTAGTAACTTTGGACTTAGGACATTTTTTTCTGTAGTGTAAGATATAGGTTCTAGCAGCAGCACAAGTAAGTGAATTCTTTCTGTGTCACAAATTAACTCCCTTGTCCCTTCCCACTACCCACAGCTGGGTGAAAACCCCCACACACAGGACTGTGAGAAAGTCTTGTTTCGCTCTTGTTTCAGAATGGTGCTCAGAAAATGCATCACTTTGTTTACTGGAACAAAATCTTTTCTTTCCCTTTTTCAGCTAAACAACAACAACAACAACAACAACAACAAAAACAGCTTGGGAAAAAAAAAAAGATTGGAGATAAATCCAAATTATGCCAAGTGCTGATCTGCACATGCTGTCAGCAGCAGGACCTGAGCTGGTTACCTGTGTGAGCAGCCTGGTAGATGAGTGCTGGCAGCAGTTTCATATTTGGTGCTTTGACTGCAGTGACTTCCACCCTTTCAGGTAGTTGTGCTCTACCAGCAGTGGTTACCTCAGGTAACCCTTGTGTACAATAAAGCACAGGTTCTTTTGCAACCAGCCACTTCAAAGCAAATCAAGGCTTCAGCAAGTCTTTAAGATAGGTACGTGCACTTAAAATTTCTAATGGTGTTTAATTCCACTTAATGCCATAATGTCATAATTAGAACTTCTGACAATGAGCCAAATTAACATAAACATGATTTAAATTGTTTAGGTTCACTTGCATTATAATGCTTCAACAACCACAAATAGATTAGGAAGGACTTTCACATTATTTTGAAGCAACTTTTCCTGAAAAGTGCCAAGATTGAGTTGCTGCAGAATATGATAACTTTATACCTGCCAAATGCCCAGTAGAAATGGAGATGATTCCAGAAAGAAAAGGAAATTTTCAAATTAAGTACATGCTACCAACATACTTGTAGATTGCATACAGGATTCCTACATGACTCTATCTTAACCAGTATGGCACATAAGTGGAGATATTTTTACATTTTGGAATGTGTAGACATTTATTTAAGTTGTTGTGGCATCTACTCTTTTGAGCACAAAATACCCTCTCTAACAAAGTATACATGCCAAGGGCAGAATGAAACCACAGAAATCACTACTACTTACTATATGCTTGATCTTGTGTTGAAGTGTCATTTTTAAGAGACATCAGCAAAGATTTTCTATAAAATGTCATTGTTGTATATTTTTAAACATTCTTGAGTGATGCCATCCTGAATCCCATCCCCCTTGCCCCAAAAAATTGAGTTCAGGTCCTAAAGTGAAGTCATTAGGATGGTTCCATAATAGTGAGACTTCAGTGGTCACAGTCACTCATCAATGAAACACAATAAACCAGAAAATGTTATAAAAACTAGTCAGTTATGAATTTCATGGTAAGGTCATAAGAAGGATAAGAAAGGATTTGAAGAGCCAACAGTGATCCTTGATCAAATAGCTTAGGAACCACCCATTACATAGATTAAAAAGTAGGACATCCATCCTTGAGTTTTGAGACATATGAAAGTATTCTAAAGAAAGTGTATTTTATGACCTACACTCTTAAATAATGGAGGAAGATGATCAGCTTATGTTTGTTTTCAAAAAGACAACATATTATATATTTATGAAGTATAGATTACTTTCATACACCTTCTGCATAGGCAAAAATCACAGCAGGAGAGATCAAAAAGGTGGGTGGGGACATAAGAGTGGAGGAAGAAAGAAGTCAAACTGCTGAAAACTGGGAACAGACAGAAGACAGACGGGAAAGTTTAGGAGCTGCCGTACTTCTCCCATCCAGTCCCATCCATCAGACAAAATGGACACATAAGGACATTCACACTACTCAGATGAGAGAATACTTGAGGCTTAGTGGGCTTTAGGGCCCTAAAGATGGAATTTCTGGTAAATGGTAAAACACTTTGTAGAAAATACTGCTGCAGAGAGCTCAGAGGAAGACCCTGAGACAGGTTTGGTTATGATAGGAATAGAATGACAATACACAAAGGACCTAAAGTTTTAGCATTTAAAGAACTCTACTTATAGATCTCTGTAAACGAATTCATTACTCAAAAAGTGCTTATGAAATCAAGTCTAGAGGTATCGTTCCTCTTATTTTATAGAGAGGAAATCAGAGACAAGCTGAGCAATCTCCTCAAAGCCACTGAGCTACTGACAGAAAGAGTGCTTTTAATCAGTAACAATAAAAATGTGAGATCCAGGGCTTGTTCACAAGAAATTTCTTAAAGATCTGAGGCCAAAAAACATCTCAACATAAGCAGTTCCGAAGGGGAAGTACAGGAATATTCCGAGGGAAAAGAAAAATAACATACACAAATTGAAGAGCAAATAACTGCCCTGCAAGTTGTCACAAAACTTATTCTAATAATTTATCTGAGGGAGTGGCAATTTTAATCCACATGAAATGTTGTTTTAAATAATTATTCTGATTTCACAGTGATAATGTAGAAGAGGTGGGGCGGGGTGGGGGGCGGAAAGAGAGGGGAAGGAAGCTGAAAGCTGAAAAGTAGACTAGCTCAGCAGCAAAGAGAAACAGTATTGCCTGGCTCTTGGTTCACCCTCACGGCCATGCTATAGTTTGGGAAAATTCCAAGGACAGAGAAGTTGAAACAGAACAGATAGGTTGAAACATTAGGAATGCTTAGCAATTCCTTTCTATTTTAATTTCATCCTCACATTCCAAAAGAGAAAAATATTACAAGAAAAAAGGGAACTGAATTATGATTTGATTAAAAAGAATGTAAACAGTAATTTAAAAACAAAGGGCGATGCAATTTGTTGCGTAGTCACACAACATTCCTCTTGGATTTGAAATGCACCAGCGGCCGTTCCACCCCTTCTGAAAGTACAGCCTGACGTCTTGCAGTTCAGCCTGAGCAGCAGCTGGAGCTACAAAACCTTTTTTCCTCTTCTCTCAGGATGGGTGTGATACGGCTTCCCAACTTGTCTAGCATCCTGTGTTTTTCTTTTCACGTTATTCTGCTTCAACAGACTACTGCAGCAAGAGAACTGAAGTTTGTGGTTGTAGTAAGTAGATTTGTTTTCTGTTTTGTTGTGGGGAATACAGGGAATTACATCTGTTGAATCAGACAAGGTGGACAGTTTCTTTGCCTGTCTTCAAACTTAGAAATAAGTACTGCTGCCCTTTTGCTTACTGAGTTTAAAGACCTTACCTAAAGAAAGATACAAATTCCTCTAGTTATTAGAATTTTAATCTCCTAATCTCCAGTTATTATTTCAAGATAACTGACTTTGTGGTAGATGCATGGTGCAGAGGACTTAAGAGATGCAAAGTCTACATTTATCTATTCTTCCTTGGTTTAGCTGACACTCCAATGCATAGTGTGAGAGCTGGTGATTATGGACTACCTCTTCTATGCTTAGAAGCTGAAGCTTACGATATTACAGAAGTTACCACACATAAACATACCAAATAAATATTTTCCGTTTCCTAATAACTGAATTGTCCCAGCAGTACACTGAGAAACAGAAAGACAGGCATTTTTAAGAAGAGATTTGAGAGACATGTTGCATTAACTTCAGTCAGGCTGAAAACAGACTGTAATAATTCTTTTGCTGGGCCATTTCTTATTTTAAAGTAGCTAAACACTACCTCAGTGTCCCTTTCCCAAATACCTCTAGAAAAAGAGAGGTTAATTCAATGTAATACTTTGGATTATGAAGGCTGAACGACAGTCCTTTTCATTCTTTTTTAAAATAAAAGGTATAATGATAAAGAATAGTTAGTCCAAAGGAATATTTTCTGTACAAAGTTGAGGGGATTGGAATGAACTTTTATAAACAGGCAATTGAAGATCTCCTTCAGCCTTTCTCTGTTTGAGACATGATGTGTGCATACAGGTATGAGGCAGAAGTACTGCCTCAAACATATCCAAAACATAACATCAGACAAAGATAAAGTACTTTATGTACTTCATGTATCTCAGCTTGGAGGAAGGCCAGAGTGCACAGGAAAAACCAGTTCCTACTCCTGCTGAGACACCACGCATAGCAGGGACCTGACGCTAATTCCAGTCACATTCTGCATATAGAAATATACTTACATGTTTTTTCAATGATTACAGGGAGAACGGGACACACAGATGAAAAAAAGGAGACAGCAAGCCTTGGAGCATTAACTCCTTGAAAGGAATGAGATTTTATTGAATTGTAGCTGCTATTGTGTTTTGACAAGCAATGGTTTTGCAGAAAGTTACTGGAAATGTTTAGCATTATGGAGATAGAGGCTACTTATCCAAAATCATCTGCTTACCATAACTCTGCAGCTATCTAGCCAAAAAAAAAAAAATACACAACAATTCCTAGGGTAGCTTGTCACAGTAAACATTAAAATAGTAGGTAAATTTAATTTAAGCTTTCTTTTAATCCTGTTACTTTTGCTTAGGCTGACCAATCACCTAAAACATTACAATAGGTTTAACCTTATCACAATATACATCTTTTTTCTCAAAGCATGGTTTATGTACACTCTATTGAATTTTGCCTTCCAAACTCAATGACTGAATTTTCATAGAAACAGAATTGCTAGTATAAATAAATAGCATAGGAATTGACCCCAGAATATAGCACTGAAATAATGGGATATAATGAGGGTATTGCTACAGTTGAGGAAAGTCTAAAAGGCATCTTTCTGACATACTTCAATAGCCATTATCCAGCTATCCTCTGTAAGTTACTGTGTTTTCACCTGGGAGTATTACTGCATTGTGAAAATTGTCATAATGACTTTTTAAAACTTCCTCCCCAGAACTGCACAATATAATATATATCAGCAGGGGAGAAGAAACACAGATAAATGTTTACTTTTCCTCACTTCTGGAATTGTGCTATGCCTGGGAAGGTGTCTCACTCCCTTCTCACAACTTCCCACTTTGTGCCAATTCTGTGTGTTTTCATCATTGGCCACAAGGCCTTTTCTCTGAAAAGCTCTAATTCAAGCCAATTTGTCAAAATGCTTTTTCAAGTCCTTTGCTTACATGTAAACATTAGCTTTTAACATAACTCTTGTGCACTGAATTTAAGATTAAAGGCAGAATTTAAAGAACTCGAACTTCAAATTTAAAGAAAGAAAAAACCAGAAAATAGGCAGGACAATCAGGCACCCAAGTAGAAACGAAACACTGATTCATTGCCTCTGTTGGAAGAAGTCCTGACCTGGACCTTCTGCTTCTACACACACACATATTTTACCTGTCATGTATACAAAGAGGTGTGGTTTCTGAGGCACTGTGGTTTCATCATGTTTTTCTTCTTGTAACTCAGGATAGGAAGCGTTGACTGAGCATGTTATCTTGGAGTGTGATTTGTCTAATCAAGCCAAGCCATCTGCAACCTTGATTAAACATTTCTACATTTCTTACTATTTCTACATCTCTGGTTTCCCTGAACTGGCAGCATGATGGTTTTACTTCACTTTTGTTTCTTCATTCCTATTGCTTGCTTCAAAGTAAGAAATCTTTTTGTTTGAAGTCTGTCAATGAAAGTGTCTGCAAGAGGCTCACTTTTACTCAGAGACAGATACTTTGCTGTAATTCATGGCATTTCTAAATGGAGATGTTATGTATGCATTGGCATGCAACACATGCCATATTCTCAGTGCACCCTCTCCCCTGCACCAGTTTGTCTCCAATATGATTTTTCACCTGACAGCAATGGAAGCAAATGCTGGCCAAAGTCTGAGTCATGTGACCATTTTCATATGAAGTGATCTTGCTCACAAAGTTACCAAGAGTGAGTGGAACCTAGACACCAAATCAGGTTCAAGCTGTATCAGAGTGGAAGGAGAGGGTAATGGATTTGGTAATTATCCACCTACTGCTAAGATGAAGCATTTTGAAAGGATTGCCAAAATTAATATACCAAACAGGTGCAGAAATATGAACAAGGAACTGAATTATTTCCTATTTTGTGTGGACTTAAATTGTGCTTCTTTTTAGAAGAGCACACTCTCCTTCAATTTCATAAGATTACAAAGACATAAAATATTTTCCTTTATATCTCCAGCTCATATATCCAATATATCTTTTGATCGTGATCTTTTTGCACACTAACTTCTATTCAGATAAAATGCTACTCTTCTGGCTTATTGAAAGCTGTTAGGGGTTGACTGTTGTGACAGTTGTGACAGTGACTGTTGTGACATGCTCAGGGTCATGTCATACATTAAATATAAAACCTCAGAAACCAGTATTTAAAATCTAACACCTTGTCAGTAATTTTTCACTAACAAAAAGGGCATATTTATGGCCAAGTGTCGATCTATTGTTAAGTATTGCCTAAAATATATGTAAAATTAGTCATTTAAACATGTTAGTCAGTTTGAACAACTGTCAGTTACCCATAAAAATGCTTTTCTGTGAAGCTGGATAATTCAACAAGAGAGGATGAAGCTATATTGCAATTGGGAATTTAACCTTCATTCTTGACACAGGTAACAGCTTATCCAGAAAAACTAATCCTACCTGAGTACATCAGCATAAAGAAAGGAGCAGTAGTACAAAAGTCCTTTTCACTCATTTTTTCTTTCACTCAACTGAATCAGCCACCAGACCGTGTAGCTCCTTAATTATTCTCCTGTTCACTACAAGTGCACTGAGAATTTATTATAAAGAACCAACTGAGATTCCAAGTTAGTAAGAAAAGAGACTTAAAGAGCATTTAAAATTGCACAGAGAGGAAAAATAACCAACCAACAAACTTGATGATGAGGGTGAAAAACTCCTTAAATTGCTGCAAAATATTCATTTCAGGTCTGCCACATAGTGAATTCAACAAGCAAAACAAAAACCATAATAAGCAGTCTTCTACATGTTCTAATGGTAACCTATACACTAGCAAACTTTGTTGTCTGTGGTAGAAAATGAACAGAGGGAGAAATCTAATTATATTTGCCTTTAATGGACAGTATTTTCCATCTGTGAAGTACATGCTCTAGCACAGGTTCATGTGCCTTAGTAGAGTAGGCTGATGGAAAGGGTGTGTGTTGTAATTAAAACATTAAGTCACACCACTGGTGTTTACTTTGAAAAATATAAACATGAAACACCTCCCAGTGGGAGTGGCAAACTAACTAGTCTGTACAACCCTCTCTGATGTCTGAGCAAGAATGATGTGGCTGAATGAAGCAATGGAGAGTATTAATTATAAACAAGTTATGTACCACTGAGGTATTAGGGCATAAATGTCATTTTATTAACAAATACACCATGCTGCTACATTGTCATTTTATTGTGCTAAATCAGGAATGAAGTTGGTGATGGGAACATTGATAAGCAAAGGTAACTTTTCCAACAATTTGGGTCAGCATCCTGGAAGGTTGTCTGGAGCCCTGTGAATTTGTATTCCAGCATTTCCTTTCATGTGAAACTTCTGTGGATTTAATTTTTCTAAGCCCACGCAGCATATGCTTAGGGGAAAGAATTCAGTTTTTCAGAACCATTTAACCTAGGGGTGTAATTTCCTCTGTATGCTGGAATAAAAGTACACAAAGGTTCATGTAATTTTTCTGATTAAAAATCACATGATTGAATGTGTCACACTAATATTCACCATGCTGGAGTGTCCAGGATAGTAATGCAATCAAACTCTTTGCTGTCCCTGAATTTGATAGAAATAAAATCCTACAGATTTTAAAAAATATTTTTATATATGCACGTAAAAGTATTAAAAAAGTATTAATTAAGCTAGCAATGTAAATGTTTATACTCTTTTGTCTTTATATTTCAGATTGAGAAAGTGAACAAAAGATCCATGCGTACATAGAATTACTTTTAAAGATGCTGCTTTGAAAAAACAGTAACCAAAATATTTCAAGTGTCTATGACAAAGTAATTAAATACTAATCTAAGCATATTAGTAACTGCTTTAATATTCATAAGTGCTGAGTTTCCAAAATCCAGTCATATTTTGTCTAGATGCCTAGTGAACACAATCCCAACATTAACATCTTGGGTGATTATGTTCTAGGAAGAAGAATCATCAGGCTTATGCCCACTTAATTCCTATATAATTACACATATTCTTGATTGTAAAGAATGTATTCACATCCTACTTGACCAGGCTTCTACAGACTCTCTGACATTTTCATTTGAAAAATGACACTGGAAATACAATATATGCTTGACTTCTAGTTAGATAAGAAAGGAGTGTTAACAGTAATGTACTCAAGGGATTTTTATTGCTTACATTGTCAGCTTTTCCGACACGGTGACCGATCACCAATTGTAAACTTTCCAACTGATCTACACAAAGAAAGCGAATGGCCCCAGGGATTTGGACAACTCACCAAGGTATGTTGACTTTCTTAGAAAAACTTAAAACTGCTGCTAAAAGAGGAAGTGGGAAGATGTTTTTTGTGTGTGTCTCAAAACATTAGCAAATCCCAGGTTCTGATATTTGCTATTAGCTCATACCAATACCAGTAATTCATAAACATTTTTGCAAAGTTATTCATTCAGCTATTGTTAAATTGAAATCTTGTTCATCATAGCTTTATAACTACCTTCCTAAAAGCAATAAACTTCTTGATAGTGTGTCTGCATTCAAATAAATGGCAAGTTTAAACACTGGACTGTTAATATTGATGAAGTTCTAATGACAGTTAAGTACCGAGCCCTGTGACAGGGCAAAGACATGACATCTGCCCAGCAAGTCAAGTGAGGAGCCCACACTTCATCATTGGACTGACATCCACCAACTCGCAAAACAAGAGAAGACTTGCAGGAGAAGGTTGCTTCTGGGGACAATGTGTTTTCCAACAAGGCCACTTGCAGTCCAGAGTTTCACTAGGAGGCACTGAACCTACTTGTTGCTCTGGCATTTTAACACCAAGCCTTAGCTCTTTGACTGTATTTGACATATGAAGTTCTGGAGTAAAAGAAAGCCAATGCATTTCCTAACAACATTTTGTCATGGTGCAGAAGTATGAAGCAGAGGAAATTCAGTGTTTATGTTTGAAGGGGGGCTTGAAAGATGTGTAAAATTCAGACACTGAAACAATGCATTATCTTACTACTAGCTTATATACTAAGAAGATATTCCTGCTTTGGCATTGACTTTTTGAGTGCTTTTTGCTGTTTTGCTATCTTTTTAGCAACAGTAGTAGGAATGTACTTCCCTGACAGGTAGAAGTTAAAAAGTTCAGCTCAGGCTTTAGAAAATAATAACAGAAAAGACAGTGCAAATATGTGCAAAATAAGACAACTGCAGGCACACCAAGGCAAAGATGGAAGAATGCTACTTAAGGCATAAAATATAAGCCACAAATTTATAAGGCTGAACAAATAACAGAGCAATGACAATGATAAATAGTAGTTTGTCAATCATTCTCTCTCAGCTGCCACTAAATGACACATGGTAAATGACAATGTTGATTGGTGTCTACAGATCTACAGTGCTATAGAAATAGTATTTGCATAGAATCAGGGGCATTGCCTTTCTGTAGCAGATGTTGTAATCTTAGCATTTCAGAACATATAATTTCTTCATAGATATAAGTGAACATTTCTGTTAAAAATTCTAGATCACCTGCAACATACAAAGTTGTTCTGGTTTTGGCTGAGAGAGAGGTTGGTATGGGGCTCAGTTTTGGATTGGTGCTGAAAACAGTTCTGATAATGCAGGGATGTTTTTGTTACTGCTGAGCAGGGCTTACACAGATTCAAAGGCTTTTCTGCTTCTTGTTTGAAACCACCCTGAGTTTGTCTGTGGGTGCACAAGAAGTAGGGAGGGGTTACAGCTGTGAGACAGCAGTTCTCCACTAACCCAAGAGATATACTCTACCCTGTGATGACATGCTCAGCACATAAAACATAAAAACAGGAGAAAGAGGAAGGTGCAGATATTCAGCTTGATGTCATTTATTTTCCCAAGTAACAGGGATGGCGCTCTGCTTTCCTGGAGGCTTACCCCCTGCCTGTCCATGGGAAGTGGTGAATAAATTCCTTGTTCTGCTTTGCTTGTATGTGTGGTTTTGCTTTGCATATCAAACTGTTTTCAAACCCTGGTTTCCCACTTTTACTCTTCCTGATTTCACAGGGGTGAGTGAGTGAGCAGTTGTGTGGTGTTCAGTTGGAGCTGGGGTTAAACCACAGTAACAGTACGTTATACAAACACTTAATGGTCACTTAAAAGTTCATTGCTGAAGACAACAAAAAAACCCCACAAAAAACAAAACAAGCAACAAACAACAACAACAAAAAGAAAACAGAAAAGACATTTCTACATTAAAAGTCTCCAGTCACCTTAATCTAGTTGTCACCCATATGCTTGCCTTACAGACTGGAATGCAGCAGCTATTTGAACTTGGACAGTACATGAGGAAACGATACTCCAGCTTCTTGAACAGCACATACAACCGGCAAGAGGTATAGAGCAGATCTGTCTGCAACACATTTCTCTGGCGTATCAAAACTATGGATTTATAAAAGCACATCATCATACTCATTTAATTAATGGAGAAATTAAGGTAATAGAAGAATATTTTTGGAAGTCAGACTTATATCGAGGTAAAAACACAGAATAAGTCTAATTTTCAGCTCCTACATTCTGTTTGGGTCTTTCACGCCCTAATTTTCCCAAACTGAACAGCTCCAGGATGAATGAGTTGGGAATTTATACAGTCACCCATTATTGTTTTACCCTATTGAAAGATAAATGCCTATCCAGTCATGTGGTGGGCCATGCTTACACACCTCCTCCTATAACAAAGAGGTCTAACAGCTGTTTGGATGTGCTTATCATGTGGTACAGATCCATTGTGGGATACATCCCTCTTACATTTTGGTCTGTATAGGAGACATGCATTATGGGAAGGTACGAAAGACCCTTGCTATGCTTCCAAGAGAAGTTTATGTTTTTTGAGTGCTTTAACATTCCTGAGGTATCACTGATAGATCATAGAATCATTTAGGTGGGAAAAGACCTTTATGAATTTCAAGTCCAACTGTTAATCTGTCCACCACTAAATCACATCCTCATGTCTACATGTATCAATGTTCCTCTGAATCTCAAAAGATAGAGAACACCCTTCTTTGAAATCATACTTTCTTATTCTTAGAGTTCAGTCTGAGGGTTGGATTCCAAATTAAAAGATGCCTTGGCAATTCTATTTGTGAAACTGAAGTAGGGCCCTGGAAAGCTGAGTTATGGTTTCACTGTTTTGACTTTATGCAAAAATATAAAACTGAAAACAAAAAGTCAGTATTGACAAGTTGGGTAAAAAAATCCCTATTATTTTATAGTTTCCATTTTATCTTTAATTCTTTGCCATTCTATTTTCAGTTTTACATCCAAAGTACAGATTATGATCGCACCATTATGAGTGCCCAGTCATATCTTTCTGGCCTCTTTCCACCAACTAGCAGCCAAATTTGGAACCCTGAGCTTCTCTGGCAACCCATTCCAGTTCATATTTTTCAAAAAACAACAGAGCAGGTGAGTACTGGCTAGAAGCATTTTATAAAGTCTTAATCTTTCACAGAAGCAAAAGAACAGAAAAAAAGGAAAACAGTTAAAAACCACTTTTTAAGAATTTCGAGTTCAATTAACAGAAAATATCAAATGCAGCTAGTGGCTGACAAATATGTCATAGGTCAACTGTAATACCTACATGAAAATCCTCCTTCCATAGTTGCAGAATACCTGAATTGTCATACACACTACCATTTTCTCCAAGGTCATTTCTTCTGACCAGAACACTTCAGGACAGTACTCTAGGGAAGTTGCCCTAAATCTTTACAGGAAACTAATGCCTTTCTAAATACCACTCAACTAGGCAGACCTTGTCTCTTTAGCAAGTTTGTTCCATGGTTTATTCAAGGAATTGAATTTTCACCAGCCACTGTAATGACCTCAAAATTATTACCTTCCTATTCTGGTAGCACTTAAACATTCTAATTACAGACAAGGGCTCTCTTATGCTCAGTTCTATAGAAACATTTAATGAAACCCTAGCACTTCTCCTGAAGATCATAAGAGCAGACCTACCTGAATAACAGGTCCTGTAGAAGTTTTACTTCATGCAGCTCTCTCTGGCTGACTCAGGATTAGATTTTAATTTCACTTGCTCTTGCAACAAGGACTGTGTAAGGAACAGTATGGCCAGTAAGGATAAAAAGCTATTGAGTGTAATAACAGCAAGCCTCATTTACTTCTGGCTTTGAGGACAGAAGTTGTCTTTAAGAAATTTTGTACAAACCCCCTGTTGTGTAACTGGCTGTCACCAACATCAGAGGATGCACTCACTCATCAGGGGGCTGCCACACCTCTCTCCCTTTGATGTTGCCCCATTCCTGGAGACCATGCCTGAAAACAGGTGCAGAGAGAAAAGGTTCCTGGATTAGGCAAAGTGTGATTCAGCCAGAGACATAATCCTGTTCCTAAACAGAAAATAATGCCACCACTGTTATTTAAATATGGGACACACACCAGAGGAAGTTCTTTCACCAAAAGACCAGAAAGTACCAAAGTGGTCAGAGCTCTGGCCATATAATACCTCAAAGGCCTCAGGGGAATCACAGTGCAATGAAATAACCTGTTTGAGAAAGGCAAGCTCATTTGTACGAGTCTCTAGTACCTCATCACTTCTGTGGCTGCTTCAGGAATGGGTATTGATGCTTCTCTCAAACACAGCTTTGCAGCAACTCAAATTGCCTTTTATAATGCAAATCACCTGGAAAAAAAAAATTGTTTCCTTGTTAATCCAAGCAGATGTTTGAAGGTATTTTCAAGCCCCAAGCAACACAAAGTAGAAAACTGAAGCCAGGTACTGTCCTGTAAAAAACCATAATCACAGTTTATTTTTAAGCCACTGAGATCTATCAAGACCTGACAGGCAACAGTACTGAGTACTGCTTGATGAAGCCAAAGGGAGTGGCTTAATTAGTAACACCTAGAGAGGGATAATTAAGACACACAGCAAGAGAAACATTTTTTATTCTGCAATTTTCAAAACAACATTCCCCAGTTTCATATTGAAACTTTGAGCTTTCATCCTCCAGTGTGCTGCTGTTACAGAAAAACTGCATCCTTGGGAACCTATCCAAGTGAAAGTTTGCTAGGGTCAGTTGGTAGCTGCTGCCAGCTTCCCACTGGAGACATTCTAGAACTGCAGTCTGTTAATGTCATAGGATAATACTAGTGCTGGGTCAAAAATGCCCAGCAATGTGACAAAGTGCTGAACCAGCACAAGCTTGTTTTTTTCACCATGGCTTTTCACTGACATTTTATCCTGTATCAGGTATCACTTGTCTTTCTGCAATTGATATAAATCATATTTGCCAGAGCTCAGAGTTTGAAGGATATGTGCTGTTCAGATCAAATATGTACTATCGTGTGACCTTGTAATGCACACACTTGGAGTAATTAAAAGTGAACCATATCCCTAAAGAAGAACAGAGTCCTTAGGCTCATAGCTTTTTGATATTTCAGAAGAACAATTTGTCACTCTTGTTACATGTTCTTTCTATTAAGTGGTACTGAAAATGCTTACCATAATCCACCAGTTATTCCAAAGACATGAGACTTGGATGTGTAGATGGAGAAGCAATTCAAGTTCCAGTATCAGGTGGAGTTAAGTTACATCTGGGATAATCCAGAAAATGAGAGGGAAATGGTAGTTTTTTTAAATTTCTGATCATGGACCCTGACCCATTTCTCAAAGCAATCCCCTGACAGACATGTGCAATTTCTTTTTGCCAAAATCAATTGAATTGAAGGAAATCAAGCTATCACAGACACAAGTAGCCATTGAAAAGTCAACTTACCACAGTCTAGCACCTATGTTAACTGAATTCATGATTAAGCTACCCAAACAAAAAATTATTGAGTAGGTCTAGCACAGGCATGAATCTGTCTAAAAAATATTACACCATTAATCTCAGGAACAGAAAAAACTGAGGGGTGTTGATAATTTTAGAACTATTCTAAGCTTTGCTTTTCATGTTTCAGAGGCTGAATTTTCCTATGCCCAACTGTCCCCGTTATGATGAACTTCAGCAGGAAACACAAACATCTAAAGAATTTCAAAATAGAATACAACCATACATGGTAAGAGAAAACAAACAAACAAACAAACCCCACACCCAAGATGTGAGAAAAAGGAAGGTAACTAAGTTGTAAAAGTTATGGAATTGTGTTTTGCAAAAACAAATTGAAAAAAATTAAACCCCTGATTAGGTTAGATATTAGAGACAGGTTTTTCACCCAGAGAGTGGTCAGGCATTGAACAGGCTCCCCAGGGAAGTGGTCACAGTATCAAGCCTGACAGAAGCATTTGGACAACCCTCTCAGGCACATAGTGTGATTCTTAGGGATGTCATGGGAAGGGTCAGGAGTTGGACTCAATGATCCTTATAGGTCCCTTCAAACTCAGCTTATCCTGTGATTCTGTAAAAATGCTGTGAAAAGGCTGGGTGCTAGAGAATCTATCTGCATGTGTGTTCCATATGTTTTGAGTATTTGTGGTATATTGTTCACTTTTTCCCCACAGGATTTTTTACAAACAATGGCAGTTAACACAGGGCTTGAACTAAATCACCTTAAAATACTGGACAATTTCCAGCTCTGGAATACGTATGATACTCTACATTGTGAGGTAATAATAAATCAATAGATGCCAGGGAAGAATATAACTCCAACTTTGCATTTCAATTAAACCATGGCAATGTATTTTCACAGGAATAAGTTGTATTCTCTCCTACATTTTCTTTTTCTCTCTTTTTTTTTTTTTTTTCTTTTATTTTAAATTTGAATCTAAGTTATACTTTAGTGCTTTGGTAAAAGATAACTGAAAAAAAAATGGTCTACATCTTGGAAGACTGTCATTTCCATTTCATGTTTTAAAAACTGTTACCATTCCCTTTATTCCATTTTTCTCCTTCCCAATATTCTGCTATAGAATTATTCAGCATGATGGCTATAATATATTTATTATTTTTAACAGAAAAATGAAATTATTAGCTTTAAACTAGCAACAGGTAAACATCAAAATACTTAAGATTTTGAACACAAGGGATCATGAAATATCTATCAGTTAAAAATTTTTGAGACAGTGATTGCTACCAGTTAAAAAAAGCTCAAACTGACCCCAAGTATGGAATAATTCCATTTGGCCTCGGTCATTACCAGTAGTGCATGAAGGATTTTGAACATATCCTCTACAAACTGAGGTAATGAAACATGATAAGACACTGTCACTGTTACATGACTGGAGAGTGACACTTACCTCTAATTGCCCAGTGATAGGACTGGTATGTGGACAACTCTATGAAAAGGCAGAAAAAATTAGGTGTTTATAACCTGAAAACCCAGAGAAAGGAAGAGAAGACATATGTCTACAATATTTCCCACCAAAACCATTTATCTCTATAGCAACAACACACTATACCTACAAGGAATCTCCTTCACCCAAGTGCTTCTGCCCTGCCCATTCACTCACCTCAGGCTGACCTCCATTCCCACAAAATGTGTTTCAGGGCATACTCCAGAGTAAAACCACACTATGTGAAGCATTGCAGCAGCCTAAGAAAGTCTAAACTAAGTAGTTTGAGTGTAGATGGCAGGATGATGGAAAACAGTGAATTATGAACATTCTTTTGTTTTCCTTTATCACTAGGCTATTCACAATTACACTCTCCCTGTATGGGCCACCGAAGATGTAATCAACAAGATGGAAAAACTGGCACAATTGTCCTTACTCTCATTATTTGGGGTTTATAAAACAGAAGAGAAATCACGACTACAAGGAGGTAAATCAAAAAATGCATAGCTCTAAGAAAGGAGGAGATAATGCAACATCCTGTCACTTAACTCATGTAAAAATATTCAAAGAAACCCTTGATTTGAAACTATGGACATTGGATGCCATATTAAGCGTTTAAATATGTGCTGAACATTGGCACTTGCATGGATAAAATACTGCAACACTGTGTAAAAATTAATATCTTTGGGTTTTCCAGATTTTTTAAGGGATTAGGAATTTTAGAAATACTATAGGAAACTAAGGGAATAAATCAGGCAGTCATGATTATTATCATCATCACTTATCTTATAGTAGTTTAGATTAAGTTGTTTCTCCAACATTTCTTCTAATTGTTTCCTGTTCTTTGTTTTTCATTTTGATGTACTGGTTATACATTGTGTCAAAATACTGGCAACACATTTGTAGCTCTCTGAGTGATATAAAGCTGCTCCAAAGCAGTCTGATCAGAATAGAAGCTGAGAGATTCCAGTTATGCCTATACTGCAAGAACTGCAAGAACTGGGAACTACTTCTTAGCTCCAAAATTGGGGCACATAGACTGTGCTGCACCTTCTAAAACTACTGCAGGAGACAACCCAGGAATTTATCATATGATCCCCGGGTATCCATGAGCAGAAAATCCAAACAATTGAGCTTGAACATTTGCAGGGTAGAACATTTGAGGCTAGGCTTTCTAATGCACCTACTGTGCAGCCTAGATCTAGGTGAAGAACTATTAGCAGATCCATCACCTAGGCATACACATCACTGGATCAAATATATACAAATTACAGGCTTCAATCTGCAGTAAAGCCCATTAGCTGGCAGATGACCATATCACATGGTCAGGACTATTTATGTAATGTCCACTGGTTATACCAGTTACATCCTCTTTCCTTAGAACGATATAAACTGTGCTTCAGGGAATTTCTGCTGCCCTTACCCATTGGCCTTAGAATACCTTTGGGCTGGAGAAGAAGTACAAAAGAGCTTTGGAAAAAACCTAAAATGAATGATGTGTAACTTGTTGGAAATAAATAGTTAAAATATTTCTTTGGCATGTAGAGAGGAAGAGACCAGCACAGTTGTCATTATTCCAACACAACAAACAAACAAAAAAAAGGATGGAGGGATCTCAACATAACAGAACTAGAAGTGTCATTATCCCCAATTCTCAGGATGGTTTTAGATGATTTCCTGTGAATCCTGCCTCTTCACTTGACCTGGATGATGAATCATATATTTCTCCTCTGTAATATCTTCTTTTACAAAATTGTAGTAATTTAAAAAAATGAGTATGAGGCCTTAGTAGATGTCTTACATTTGATACTCACAATGTTTTGTCTTTTTTGTTTCCATTCAAACATTGTACCTTCATTTTCTACTTCCTTTTCTTCCATCTTTTTAAGGTGTCCTTGTGAATACTATTTTAAACAGTATTAAACAAGCTGTCAATTCTTCAAAACCAAGAAAAATGGAGGTCTACTCTGTAGTGAGTATTTTCCTCTTTCACAAATCTTACTTTGATTTTACCAGTAAAGTTAAATGAAAAAATAATAAAATACAGTTTCATTCAGCCAACAAGCTGAAAACCAGTCAGTACAAGAACACAGTACAGGTATGGATCTCACCTCAGTTTCAGTTAAACTATATTTGGCAAAGAAAAATACATATTTTATCATTCATTATTCCTACAACTTAATGGTGCAGTTTCTACTAGTTGCATCTTTCCTGAAGTGCTCCAAAGATACCGGCACATAGCAGAACTTCAGCTGTGCCTCCAAACCCCTCGTCTGTGGGCTCTTTTTTATTACTACCATTATTATTTCGTTTATTTTAGAGGGTGAAGAGGGCCACTTTCATGAGGCCAAAATCTGCTTAGCTTATTCATTATTCTGTCTCTAACAAGGGCCAAAGGCAGGGATTGAATGTGAGAATAAAACCAGCAGAATAATAAAACCTTCCAGCAATCTGTGTCTTAGGGACTTCCTGGGACAGCATTTGTCCCTGTGTTTAGTATCTCTTGACAGACTGTCTTACATCAACTTGCCTAATAATATTTTAAATGCATTTATACTTTTGGACTGTGCAACATCCTGTGATAATGACTTGTGTGTCAAAGAAAAAAATACTCCCTCTTTTATTCACTTCTTCTGGATCTCTAATGAAGTCACTATTTTCTGTAACTCTTCTTCCATATTTCCTTTTCCAAGACAGAGTCCTACCCTATTTAATCTTTTCTCCTACAGAAACTACTTGATACCTCAAATCTTTCTCACTGTCCTTTCTACATGATTCTCGTAGTACCATGTTCTTTTCAAAAATGAAAGAGCAGTACATCCAGATTTTTCCCTTCTGCTTTAATACCCTGAGTTCAAGCATACTGTTATTTTTGAAACTGATCAGCCTAAAAAATTCCAGAACCTGAATAATAATTACACCATAGCTGCTAGACTATAATATAAATAGGTCTAGCAGACATAGATATATATATGTATATATATATATATCTAAAGATGCTTGCAAAATTTATGCACCAAAGTGTTTGGACTTCCTGCCTTCAGCTCCTCTTCCTGTGATCGCTGCAAAAGCAGGGATAATGGGTAGATGAAGAAACTATATGTTGGTGTGTAACTGGTCCCATAAAAATAGAAGCCAAACTGAGATTTCATTGTATGAATCCAAACAGAGGGAACAATCGAAAAAATTCTGAAGTGGAAGCAAGGAGAATAGTCTTTGCACACAACTATTTGCCTGGTATACTACCTGAAAAAAAGTACTTTCACTCGAAATTACCTAGATTATACTACTTTACACTGCCTTAATCTGACCTTGGAGCAAAAACACTACTGAAGGAAAGAAAAGAGAAAATAGACTTAAAAATTAGATTTATTACTCAAACCACATCTTACTTTCCCTCAGTATCTGTCTCCAAAATCCTGCCAGATGGTGTAAGACACATACTGCAGTAACTCTTCTGAAATGCCTCCTGCTGTCTGTAGTAATCAGTTAACATGTTTTTCCCAACGGTGAATGTACTGAACACATTTTTATGGTCAAATTTACACAGATTTTCTTCTAGCTTGATTCCTACTCCCTCTCTAGTGCTGTCTCATTACTCTGGATGAATGCTAGTTGACTTAATTGACTGTAAAGGATGCTTCTTTTTTTTTTTCTCCAATAGCATGACACCACAGTTGGGGCCCTCCAGATTGCTCTCAATATTTTCAATGGAAAACTGCCACCATATGCTGCTTGCCAGTTTTTTGAACTATACAAAGAAAGCAATGGGCAAGTATCTTCTTATCTATTCAAGAAATAGTGTTTAGAACTTGCTACCCTCTTTCCCAAAACCATTTTTCTCTCAAATATTGTGAGAAGATACAAATTTGATTTAAATAGATACTTCATTGATGAGCCCATAGGCACAAAGTCACATTAAAACTAGGAAAAAATTACATTTTCTGGATGTGCATGTGTACTTTGAAATTCAGAAAGAAGAGGTAAAACGAGCCTTATGAGAGGGAAGAAAATGGTAAAATAAATTTTTCTGATTCTCCAGATGATAGCAAGAACATTTCCAAGACATAACTCCCACAGTCAGCCAGCTGGCTTAGAAGAACCCAGTGCTGGTGCCATTCAAGGAGCCTTCAGAAGGACCTTTTCAGCTGACTGGTGATCTCTGAAGTTAAATAACCAGCTTTGGCTTTGCAGATGTCTTTCATAAAGCCCCCACTCTTGGAGAGCAGATTCTAGAGCAGGACATTAGAGCCTATTTCCAATATGCTGTGTCAAAGTAGGAAACCTTCTATTTAAGAACCTTTTTAAATAAACTTTTCAATGTTGTCAATCAGGCAATATGTCATCGAAATGCATTATCGGAACGACACTTCAAAGGATCCTTATCTCCTCACTTTGCCAGGGTGCACCTCTTCTTGTCCACTTGAGAAGTTTGCTGAACTAGTTTCTCCTGTGATTACAGAAAACTGGTCAAAAGAATGTGGGAAGAAAGACAAAATGAAAGGTAGTGTAACAGTTCTGTGTTTTCCACATATATAAGACATGGAGGCAGATATTTTATCAGTGGGTCTGAATTTTGTACCTTTCCCACAATCAATAAATTTCTCTTGAAGTGTGGGCCAGATTTACCACGGACAAGGAATGTCAGTAGAAATTAAATGAGCATATTCACAAAAGGAGCTGCCTAAAGGCTGTGATCAAAACTAGATCTCCACTTTTTGAAAATGTCTAAGAGAAGTATGGATGTGGGTGGTATACAAGGGTCCTGTTCATATTGGGTACATCAGACTTTCTGCAAATGCAAAGCAAAAAATGGATTTCAAATGCATGGTAAGATTTGTGCATCTGTATTTCTGCAGTTGTACTGAGTGTAGCTGATCCATGATTTACTAACAGTTGAGAGATGATAACCTCTTCCTGCCCGAATATTATTTCTGGGAAGGAGGAGAAGAGCAAGGCAATACATATTACTTTTCAATAGTCCCATTATTTCCCCTGTCCTGCATATATTCACCATTTTGCTGATCCCTGATGAAACTATTTTTATTTTTTCATTAACTAAACATAGTCCCTCCTGCCCTATGGAAACCTGGAAGTAAGATTTACCTATGCACAGGAAGCAATCTATAAATTTCTAGGATTGAAGTGTATGTTCTTACATTGCATATGTCAGTAAATGTGATCTTGCCAGAAATATTTCCATTGTACATATATGTAATTAGAATGTTAGCTTTGTATATAAAATAGTATATATATAAACGTCTTTCATTAACTACATTTTCATTTATTTGTTCTTCACAGATATTTTTATTGGATTTAATGTTGCCATTGGCTTGTTGTCCATTTTTAACCTTGCACTGCTCTACCTCCTTTATCATTATGGACGCTGCAGGCGCAGAAACAACTACCAAGACATTTAAAGTGGAGGTAAAGAAATGAAAGAGAGAGCAGCTAGACATCAAGCGATACTTGAAGTTGCAGATATCCATCAGTTTGCTCCGGTGAAAATAATCTCCAAAACATATTCAAAAAACCTGAACAGCTGAGGTATCTGTGGCCTAGCTCCTAAAATTTTACACATCTGCAGTGAGAAATACTGTAGAAACATGTTATTTTAGGAATTACTGGATGGATGGAATTATTCCAATTTATACATTTATTCTACTACTACTATTAATCAATCTTACATCAACCAGTGGGGTTACTGCCTATGCTTTTTTTTATATTGCCTATTACCATTTAGCCCTCTGCTGCTCAACAAGTCTTTCTTCAAAACTGCATTCTGCAATATCTGCCTTACTTCCTATAAATGGTTATTTTGCTGATGCGCAGGAAAATAGTTTTAGTGAGCAGAAGTTGCAACTACCGTACGAAAAAGGCTCATACCAGCAGGACATACTGTTCCTGCATTTATTCATGCAAATTTATGTATGAGTTTTGACCTTGGCCTTCAGCTAATAAAAGTCTTCTGACTGCTCTTTAAAGGAGTTATATACCTCTATAGCTCTCACTGAAATTAGTAGAACTGGGATAATCTCTGTCACATAGCTAGACATCAAGCAAGAAGCTTAGTGCAACAGCATCTTGGTCAGTGTCTGTAACTTTATTAATATAGATGAGTAAATATATTAAAATCTATTTTCTGTTGCTACCCTGTTTTCCTATTTTTCTGAGCTCCCAGTCATGAATGATCCTTTGCTCTGCATTTCTCTGAGCCACTATTAGGATAATTCCTTAAGCTATCACTCTCTTAATTATCTTTTATTTTAAATCACAATAAATCCTTTAACTCCTTGCTCTGTTCACAATCCTATGTTAGCAAGATGTACACTAGAAGTAAGAAAACAATGATTCTGGTTTTTGTTTGTTGGTCTCTTCTGTGCAATATATTTTGTTTAAATTGTAAGCTTCTTATGTCAGGGAATGTGTTTCTGTAACTGCTCTTGAGTGTCACAAACTATATGTATAATAAGCACTAATATTGCTGTACAAAATCCTACTTATTGTCACATGCTTCAAGACTGAATCAACACCTTTTCATCCTGTAGTCCTGCAGAGCATACTGTGAATTACAACACCATGGAGAAGTCTCTTTAAAAATCAAGACAACCATACAAACAGGTGCCAACAGCAGGGTCAGCCCAACAGATATAAGGTGCTCAAGCTAATGTGTCCTGTTGAGATTCAGAAAGGGAGAAAGCTGAGGGATGGAGCTGCTTAGCTCAGATAGCATCACAGCAATGTGAATACATTGCTTCTGGACTGACTTTCACTCACATTCTGTGGGTTGCAACGTATCCTGGAGCTCAGGAGCCTCAGTAAGGTATCACTGAGATAGTGATCTAGAGATCAGCCCTCAATATTACAGCTGAAATGTGATATAATTATATATAGTGATATTAAATGTCATATATTAAATAGCACAAGTCAGAGTAACAAATGTTTGTGGGAATATAGCACTTTCCAAACATTGCATTTCTTGTAATAACTTCAGCTACTGAAGTGTTCACCTTTTGAAAATTATTCCTCACTCAGTAAAAAGCTTTTAGTAGTATCCATGACATTTCCATTTTATCTATTTTAGGAAATATCATAATCAACTGGTAGATTTGAGTCATACATGTCCAGGATTTTTATTGTAAAACAAGTTGATGCAAAGCTGTGAAAGAGACGAAAGGCCTGTCCCTAAATCAGATGGTTCAGATGTACAAGCTTCAGCTTGTAACTAGTTATTTTGATCCTCATGCAAAAACTTGAGGGAGTATCTATCTTGCAGTCCAATGTACTAGAGCAGCTCTAAGAAACAAGCCTGAGCTGGCTTGGTTACTGTTAGAAGTATTCTCACAGTGGGGAAAAGTTCAGAACAAACTGCAAAACTCATCCTGGCTCCTGTATGTGCATATATTTTATATATATACAAATATAAATGTATACACAGTCAGTGGTTACCTGATACTGATGCTTTACCACAGCCATAGGGCTGCTGCTACCCACTTAAGGATAAATTACTTTTTTTTTATTAGAGGAAGTCAGATGCTTGACAAATGAAGATGTATCGACTGATAATGTGCAGTAAGAACCAGTTTTGAAGTACTAGAAAATCAGTCAATTGCACTTCTCAAGAAGCAGAGTGGGATATGTTTTTCTAAGATTGCTTCTTACAAAAAGTAGATTCAGACAGAGAATAAAATGTGTGTCTGAGACATCTTGTCTGGTTTATGCTGCTCAAGCTTAAGTTGTAACAAAGAATTTTAAAAGGTAAGGCAATTCTTATTGCAGCAGGAGCTGTCAGGAAGGAGTTTTATTGCAGGGACACTTTTCTGTTAACAGACAGTCATACTTGAAAACGCATATGCACTTTTAGAAAGGATTCAGTGAACACAAGTTACAGAGAATGTGATTACAGGTTCAGATGATATAACTTCAAAATTAATGAGGGTACACTGAAGACACAAAACCTTAGTAAAGTAGACCCTGAGTCTCACTTATAAGAAAGATGTTTCATCCTGCTGTGTTTAAATCAAGTAAAATTTCTCCAGTGGAGCAACAACCTCCAGTGGAGGTTGTACATGTAGACAAGTTCATAGCTTTTTATTTTTTCAGCTATAATTACAATTTGTTTAGCATAATCTGCAGACTGTTTGTGTTTAGAAAATATCTTGTCTCCAAGCAACTTGTGGCACTGTGATAAAGTACTTTAAAGAAACAATTCAACATTTGCCATTTTATCTTATTGAAAAACAATGGTGCTTTCAGTATGTCTAGAATTTCCAAACAAAAGGAAATGTTCAGATTTGTTGCTTCTGTAAGAACAGATTTTAAAGCGCTTCTGCTTTGATATGAATAAAGTTGATGACATGAAGCTCTTCAATTTTCCCTCTAGCAGTGACATCATCTGTCTCTACAACAATTACAATACCAACTAGACCCTCTGCAGCAGGGTTTACTGGTGCCTATGGTAGACAGTAGTGCACATGCTGCACTTTTCATCTCCTCTCACTGAATTGATTTTATTTGGGAACTTCTTTTTTTGCAGGCCTGAATATTGCACACAATGGGTCAGCACAGAATAGGCATCTGACCTCCAGAGTAATATCGGCTCAGCCAGGAGCACTCATGTTCATTTGTACCAGTAATGCAGAGACATTGCATGCAAATAATATTATTTACTCTCACTCTAATGTATTTTCTTAGCTGTAGTAAGAAAGCAGAATTACAAATGCACTCTATTTGAAGAATAATAATAATAATAATAATAATAAAAAAAACCTATTCAGTTCAAAAAGTTCTTAAGACTGGATTAAACCCCAAAGTACAAGAGATATGTTTCTAAATTTTTCTCCACCAAAAAAAAAAACAAAACCCAAAAAAAAAAACAACAACAAAAAGCAGCACTAAAACTTCTACTCTGCAAAGAATATTAATGATTTACTGTGATAGAATTTGAGAGTGATGATGAGAGTAGGAACACACATATTTTTAGGCACATAGCCTTGGCCCACACAAATCCATGCTGAGATGATGTCATTAATATTGCATAGCATTGTATTCTTGGCATGGAAGAGTTAAAACTACTGCAATCCTTCCTACATTTCTTACAAAGATGGGGATAAAAACTGGACATTTACCTATAAACAGCTAACTTTATTGATTTAGACACTAATGCTTCTTCATCAGAAATTGCCAAGTATTAATACTCAAATAGATAAACACGAGTTGCTATTGAAATACTAGCATATCACTTGAACAATTACATTACGTGGTCTCCTCTACGACTAGGCAACTTCACCTCCAAAGGCACTGGGAATACCTGCAAAACCCCGTGTAGGAGATCAGGTACAGTTGGAAAGACAGTTAAAAAGACTAAGTCTTGTTTTGCTAATTTCTGTAACTTCTCTTAATTGAATGACATTACCTTTTCTCCTGAAACTCAGTGTATTATCTAGTTTTTCCATCTTGCAGACTGAGGTTCCAGTGGTCCTTTAAAAAATCTGTAGAGAGCAGAATAATACCATTTATCACTTCAAAGCAGATAGAGGCAAAATAAATTGTCCTGGCTTTGTCTCTGTATATATTTAGCTGCAGTCATGTGCCTGACAAAAAAAAAGTAATTTCTTTGTGTCCTGTTTACAGCAGCTAAATATCTTGCTCTCTTCCTACAGTGAGCCCTTGACTTCAGAGGACACAGCAATTCCCCTAGCTCATTTACCGAATAAACTAAAACTATGGAAAGAAAAGTTGTAAAAGACAGTCTGATCTGTCTTTTACAGACCTAAAGTCTTTTCTTTAGAAAGATGAGAATAAATGTGGACTGTAATTTAAGGTCCAAACAGGTACGCTCTCCATTCTCTAATATACAAGATTTTGGATCAATAATTAGAGGCAGACTAGCATAATTCCATAACATCCACAACTACTGAGCTGTCTGAGGACAGCGCCAGTACTTCTTGGAAGTGGAGCTCCTTCATTCTTTCTATTCTAAGGCATTCTCACAGCTTCTCCTGGCTGCTCTTCAGGAAGCAGCAAGAGCTGAAGCAGACCTGAAGCCTACATCTTGTTCACAATTTTTGAAACATGTGCATTTAAGAATAAAATAGATGTGATTAGTGAATTGCTGTAGTACTTTTTGTACAACAACTTCTTCACTTGTTTTATTAGAATCAGTATACAGAAATTCTTTTACAATACAGGCCAACTCCTCCAGGGCAGTCAAATGAACAATTCAGACATAGCATATTACACTTGTATATAGATGAGATCTTTTGCTACGGATACAAGCAGCTCTACATGAGAATCTTATGTATCCTCTGTAATATGGTGGTGGAAGAGAGCTCTGTCAATCCATTATCCACAACAGACTCCTCTTTCTTGGTAAAAGATGATGTGGATGAAAAAGCACAGTAATCTGGAATATCCTTCAAACAAACACATAGAAGTCTCCTTTTGCTAAATGAATGACTGATTTTCACTTCACTTCACCCAGTTAAATGTTTGGAAAAAGGATCTGGAAAAGACAGGCTATACTAAAGCATGCTATGCTGGGGTTAGCCCATCTCCAGCACAGTTATTGGGTTGTCTTCTCTTGTAAAGCTATTTGCTCTCACCTCTGAGTTACTGCTAGGATAGAGGTGAAGGACAACAATACAGTGAGGACAATAAGCTTACTTTTACATATTTTAATGACCAAAATATTTGGCCATATATGTGAACCAAATGAGTCATTAATACCCTTAACTCCTCATTCTAACTGCCACACTGAACCTCAGTGTATGCACCAAGCATAGTCTCTGTTGATTTCTTTGTCTCCCTTTCTGACCATACATTCAGTAATATCGATACTATAAAAAAACCACTAGCTGGGCTGCTTGGGCTGGTTGTCTGCTTGAGGTTTCACTATGGTTTGAATACCAACCCTCTGTAAAGGCCATTCTTCACTATGAAGTGCTGTTGTCATTAATGACTGCCTGACTTAAGCCCTAAGAAGAATCCTGTATTCTGCAGAATTGCAGGCCAGAGTACAATTACTTAATATTTATTCACCTGATGCTTCAAACAAGTAACTCCGAACAAAATGTTAGGAGATTTTCATAACCATAGTTTGCATTATCAGAGCAGACTGAGCACTCTAAACAAACTTCCTTCTTTATTTCAATGAAGTAACTGCCACTTTGCAGAGTGCAGACAATCCTCTGAATTTTCTTAACTGTGTTATTTATAACGATGTATCTCTCTCTCTGGTTTAGGATGCATTTTTAGAACATAGTCTATATTTGTCATCAGAGAAAACAAAGTCTAATAAGAGGCTCTTGATGATGATAGGTCTTGACTATTCAAGAAAGAGCTGTGTATCCTGAAATAACAATGATAAACTTTAAAAGAACTGCATTGAAGAGCAGAAGGATGTTACAGACTCTTACCAGTTTCAAATAAATTCTAAGAAAACTGGAAATACTATAGCAATGGTCATAGGTATGGGTTTGGGAGATTTCTAATAATAAAATATAAAAATTTTGAAAATGGGCTCTTCTGTCAAGAAATGCTTGGGGTGGTCCTGAAGCTACTCTTTCTGTTCTTCTCAGA
Organism: Phylloscopus trochilus trochilus; assembly: GCA_016584745.2. Classification (NCBI taxonomy): domain Eukaryota; kingdom Metazoa; phylum Chordata; class Aves; order Passeriformes; family Phylloscopidae; genus Phylloscopus; species Phylloscopus trochilus. Next base: position 43,556,078 of record WQNJ02000546.1, read on the forward strand.
GATATTTTTGTTTTCCACCATGTGCTTACATGTTCACTGAGCCCTTGTAAATGTTACTGAGACAAGACCACTCCTGATTTCTTGAGTCTGAAAGAGTGCATAGGAGCAAGGAAGGAGGGGAACTGTGCATAGCTGGGCAACACCCCATTCTCAAATCAATCTTTCATTTATACACTAAGCAACTGATGTAAAACTGATAGCAAGCTAACATGACACATGGAAAGGAACTCAGAAAATCTATATGTTTCATCATGTATAATTTCTAAAGAAATTTCATCATGTTTTCAGGAAGAAAAAAGCAAGAGAAAGCAACTTGAAGATGAATGGCATAATCTTAGTCTAGCCAAAGCATGCAGTAGAAATGTAACATACCCTGAGCAAGAAAGCAAACCCAAAAGGACTGTGATTCTGCATATCCACAGGATGTCCCACTAACCATCAGCAGAGCCTAAAGGATCAGTCTCAAGAGTCAGCTTAAACACAGAAGTAGCTAAAATTAGCATAATCTTGATAAAAATATAAATTCCATAATGTTCGGTTATTTTGTACTTTTATAATGCCTTTCCTAGTATGAAAATCTATTTTTTTCAGATCATTTTCCTTTCAAATCTTGTCTGGTGACAAAACAAGTTCTAAATAATCTGGTGAATGCTAAACAAATCATTCCACAAATCAGATCCAACATTTTTGCGTAGTGGATGGGCAGCTCCCCCAAGTGTTTACCAACCATTGGACTGTGTGGTTTCCAGCACTGTGGACAGTCCTCTACCTTGATATGAGAGCCTAGTTCTAGGTAATGAAATGCCTTGGTGTACACTCCATAGAGTCTCTGACAGACAGCGAAATAATGGCATGAGAAACAAGTGTGATGGGAAAGGTAGTTTGTGCAAGCACCACAGGCTTCTCTTGAAATGAAACATGAGACAAAAGCCAAGGCATAAGGTGCATCCTTAAGTACATTAATTATTAGCAGAAGAGCATTGAGAAAACCCCTCAAGTTGAATTTAAATTCAAAATAAAAGCTGCTATAAAGAGAAAATATTTGTTCCACCTTAACATCATTTAAGTAAGGGTAAGCACATAAGCACAAAAAAAAAAAAAAAAAAAAAAAAAAAAAAAAAAAAAAAAAAAAGCAAGCTTTTGTCAAAAGACTGGATACCAGCTTTCAGAAACCACTTTGTGGATGTAGAGATCAGTAGAGGCTGTGGTGTATCCATAGATAGACATATAATTCCATGTGTTAAGCTCTATTTTGTTTAAAAAACTCCTTGGGGGTCTCTGGAGTTAAGAGGGATTTTCAAATGGTGACAAAACTACAGGCATCCTGTTGTGTAGAGATATCAAAGCCACGGCAGAGCTGGCTTTCCGTCAACAGTGGCAAATCCTGCAAAACAAGCTCGAGGTCACCCAGCTGCTGCAGGGCAGGGTAACTGTTACTTTAGGAACTGATAACACAGGGTGTGAAGGAGCAACATCCCCTCGCCTGGCAAGTGCTGACTCGAGTACCCCTGGCATGCTCTGTGAAATTGGGCAGACTGCTTGAACCCTAGGAATCTTCCCATCTTTACATCTCTCTTCTCATCACCTTTACCTACAGCCCCATGGGTATTAAGAAGGGCTGAGTCACAACTTCCTAAGGATTACTGGGAGCAGTCTGCCACCTACTGCTTAGACGAGATCTTGGTGTTTGCAGCTTCCCACTTATAAGAAACCCTGTTTTCATAATTATAAGAAATCATAAGAAAGTTTGTTTTAAGATCTAGCCCACTGTTGCTTCTGATTCTAAAGCCAAAATCATCTTGGATGGTAAGAGGTCAGTTCTGCCCTTCTGGAACTAACTTTTGTTTTAAAGGAACAGAAAAGATATTAAAAATTTTCCTCTAGATAACACGCAGAAAGTGATAGGTAAGTTAGTGTCAAATGAACCTACCTTGCTGCCTCAGAAAATACCAACTTCACTACTACACTTGGCTCAGAGATTAACCTGTGATCTTTTTCACAGACAAGAACTTCTATTCAGTCATATTCAATGGCAGAACTTCAGAAGATGATTGTTTTTCTGACCTCTGCCAGCCTGTGTTCATCTTGATCTGTGCTTAATTCCCAGAGCCAGCTAATACAACAAACACCTTAAATGGAAGAAGAGAGGAAAAACCTCTTTGATCAGTTTGCTGTTGATTACAGGCTTAGCTGGGCTGTATTAAATTTCCATGCTGACCACAGAACTTCCACCAGCATTTTCTTACCTCTTGATTACAGTAGTGAATCCAACCCACTGTATTTGGCCACTTTGTCTAAGACTGGGAATTTCAGCTGGGGATTTTTCAACACTTTTGTTATTTGAAGTCCAATGCTGTTGCTACATACAGATACAAGCTTTCTATCAAAACCAACAAAAGACATATTTGTTCTAGAAACAGATGTTTGAAGTCTAGCAAGTTTGAAACTTTTTATATTTTTAATTCTGGGAAAATCTACAACATAAAAATTTTAAACCTCCAAGCTATTAATGGATAAGACTGTAGTAATTTGAGAAATAATTAATGGCAAGGAAATTCCCACTTCCAAATTGTCCTTCAAGACTTTGTACTAATGTAAGTACAAAAATAATGATATGCTGAAAGCAAATTTATTGTTGTAACAGATTTATATTGCTTTTAATAGTAGTATTCACATTTTTAAAAAGTACTTCTTGAGGTAGATGAAGTTAATGATCAGAAATTAAGTAACTTTTTGTTGCCTCCTGCAGTACAGAGCAATGCTGCTTGAAGCACATTCAGACAAGACACGAAGAAGGGACACACAAGGGTATACATGAGATAAAAATAGCAAAGGAAATGTGAAGATATGCAAAACACTTGCCTGGCAGCCACCTCCTGGAAATCCTCACCTGTGGGGTTTCTCATCACACATGCATAGTTCCACTGACTCTGATCCCTCACACTGAGAGCCTCACCTAAGCAAAGGCTGGAAGGGGTAGGTCTCTCCAGATGGTAAAGGCAGGAGTGGTGAAACAAAGAACAATATGCTAACCTGCAAATATCTTGGATTTTGGGCAGGGATATTAAATCTCTCTAGGAAATCGAGAGGAAGAAATAAATTCTCCTAGAGGGAAGAAAATACACAACTCCACAATAAAATGGTAATATTCTGCATAGGGATGCCAAAAGCCAGAAAGTAAAAGGAAACAGAATCCCATGTGTTGAGATGGTTACAAATTGGAACACTGTCAAATGCAGCTTCAGACTTTTTAATTTTGCTTTTAATCAGCAAAGTTCATGCTGTGTCCCTGTTTACTGGTTGAACTAAAATAAATTTAGGGCCACAACTGAACAGTTTGTCCTTTGTCTGCCATGTGCCAAGTCATCACTTTGTGCTTCTGTCAAAAGCTGTATTAGTTTTCCTAAAAAACTGGGTGCACCAGCTCTTTAAGCGCTGGTCAGAGAGAAAACTAAACTTTATTCAAAGACATAACTGCTAGTCACTTTTAAAAAAGAAAAGAACAGCAAACAAATTAATTAAATGCTTAATTTTCTCTTAATGGCTACCAAAATGTTAGTTTATCCAAATACAATAAACTAACAATTCAGTTTTAGTCTATTTCTGTATAGAGTATTCTATATCTTACTTGACTTCAATCTTATTTGTGCAGAGAAAAGTTTTTTTGTAAGGGTCAGGTTGCTTCAGATGATAAGATTCACACTGAAATAATTAATCAGCATATCTGGTTTTATGCAAATAATTACCACTTCATAAAAAGATTTGGTTTGAACATGATTAGTAGTAAAAAAAAAAAAAAAGGCTCAGTTCCTTTTTTGCTAACAAACCACTTGTTCTGCAGATTGTGGATGAAAACCATCTGTAAAAAGCTTGAGCAATTATGAAATTGGCTTATATATTCATGAATTTTATTCTTGGTTTTCCTATGGTGGAAGATATTCCTCCTCTCAAAATGCAATTTGGACCAGAAGCAGAAACAAAAGAATTCTGTGATTTTATAATAGTGAAAATGGCCCTTTTCATGGCTGTTATAACATCACCCCTAATGAGGGACAGTTCAAGCATTTTTAAACTTAGTCTACCGTCCTCTCGAGCGGAGAGCACTTACTTGCTGACCAGCTAATCCAATAAGCACACTAACTAATTTCACTTACTAACTTCACTTTCACTGTTAAGTAATTTAGCAAAAAGCTGATTAATTCATATAATCCAAAACTGGTTTCTTAGTATAGTACAATAATAATTTGTATTTTCCATAAATTAAGAGGTATAAATAAGGATATATTCGAGCTTCTTTTATTACATGCCTCTCCGCCATACACTAAAAATAGGACAGCAGCAGTTCAGGGAAATTTGGCCAAAAAAACAAACTAGCACTAAATAAGATTACATAACTGTCCATATGCTTATGCTTAAAAACAACAGCATATGCCTTATATACCACTTGGTGGTCACGATCTGTGTCAAAGCAAAGCAAAAAGAGTGGGAAGATAATATGGATAACATACTGCCTGAAATGGATGCTAGAAGGGGTGTTAACTTACTGCATGCATTTCTGCCATGCTGCTTGCACTTTCTCACATTCATCTACTTCTGTTTTCATTAATTCAGCCAAATGACCCAGTGATCTGGATATTAAGGATGAAATACTTTTTCATCACCAGAATCTGAAATATCAGTATCCCTGCAAGACTGAGAAATTGGTCATAATGAGAAAAATGAAACCAGCAACAGCATGAGGGAAACGAAGGTGAAACTGTAATGATCTAAGAAAAAATATCTACCAAATCAAAAGAAAACAGAAATTTCCAAAGTACTGCTTCTGCTTATTACAGGAAATGAGAAAGAGCCTGAAAATCATGCTGACTGATGCTCTTTTTTATGACTCACTGTGTCCAGCAATCTTACGTTGTCGCTGTCATTCAATAGCAGGGGAAAGGCAAAGTACCAGCTTCACTATCCATGGTTTGCAATGCAGTTTAGCATTACTGCAGTATGTGCTACACCCTCCTTCTGTTGTTAACGTGGATGTAATCTGATTATCACTCTAAATAGCTCATAAGACTGGCTTTATAAGCACCTGTGCCCATCTCTTCTGAGCCTTCTTCCAAGGAGAGGGTGTGTTGCCTAGGAATATTCACCACCCTCCTTCAGACCAGCACTAGTGATCACTGATATCACACAGAGAACTTGAAACACTTCTCACATAAATGATGAGACCTCTTGCCTGTGAACAATAAAGGTGAGAATACGCCTATAGGGAATACCACCCACCTCTGTGGGTTCAATCACTTTATTTTTCTTCACAAGCTCCACAATGTTATTTGGAGATCCAGAGTCAAGGACTCCAGGGTAATTGGGCATGACCTCTCAGACCTGAAATCCGTCTGCACAGAGGAAGAGGCAGAGCTCCCAGGATCAAGGCTTTCCCTGGCTCCATCAGGAGCTTCAGGTTCAAATGTCAATTAAATCAGATGCACCTTGTGCCATCAGTGTGTGACATGTCCCTGCCATGCAGGGACAGGGTGGCTTTGTGTGCCATTCTTTGCTGTGGGAAGTTACACCAAGATGTAAAGCTACACAGAGGAATATAGTCTGAAATACCATCACTGAAGACTTTTAGGCACTCTGACTGAAGCTGAGCTGAAAGCAAAGTCACTATAGTTAATTTCCAGTTTTTCACAGCAAAAAAGGGATAAGGACCTGCTTAAGTAGCCTAGTAAGATGTGTATACTACAAGCCACATACACACAAAGCTACACTTTTTAAATAGGTGTAAACAGTTTCTTTGGAGAGCAGGATTAGTGAGCAGCAGCATCCAAAATGTGGAAAGCAGCAGGTGTTGGGCATCCCATTTCCTGTGCTACGGTGCTGGAGCTAGGGGTGCCTGGTGTAATCTCACAATGAAACTTCTGAATGCTTTGAGAAATTGAACACAGCTCAATAAAACAGCTCTTGAACTAATGTGGAATTTTTTGTCTTCCAGCAAACAGGTAATTGCATTCTGTTGTACTTTAGAATGTTTATGAAACCAAAATACACAACCCTAAAATCCACCATCGAGGTAGTTGTGGCTCATGCATATAGGCATTAAGCTATTATTGGGGTGAGGGTCTCTAACAGGTATACTGGTAATGCTTGAGATTAAATTGTTATAAAAGCAACACAGCTTTCACATATTATGCAACTCAGACCTTTCAGCCAGAAGCCTTCTCATTGCTGCTGCTGCTGCTATTGCCAATGATCTCTTCACAGATGAATTAGAGTTGAGGAATGGTATTAGTCAATAAAATGTTCTTTTGTTTTTGTAATAACACCTTTGCAGCTGTATCATTCATAAGTGGTTAGTCTGCCTTTCTCAGCTATCAGTCATCCTAAATGGTAAAGATCATACTGCTGGACTACTGGGAAGCTTAAAAAAAAACCAAATAAACAAAAAACAAACAAAACCCAACAAAAACGGAAAAAGGAAAAATGAAATATTATTTCTGATTTGCATTCACAAGGCTATTAATTTCAATGGCTTGGCCTGCAAGTTATGAGGTCATAATTTCCTCTGTTCTTCTCTGTGCTTTATAGACAAATTTTGATGAAACTGGATACACTGAAAAACATTCTTGCACTCTGAAAATAATAAGCCTTTTAGGATTATCTGAGATACTGTGGGCAAGGTTAATAATTCCTGTTTGTTGTTTTGTCTGCTATTATTTCCATTGGCCATTATAATCTCACTTATTTCTACTTCTGGGATTTGACCCCAGGCTAGGAATCAGAGAATGAGTACTTACTTTTCCCCTATTGCTCTACAGGCTGCAGTGAGGAGTCAAGAATATATAAGTGACTCCTTCATAATTTGTGCTTGATGAAAACTGTATTGTGTAAGCAACAGGAATTGTTGCTTGGTTTTCAAAGGCCCTTTTGGTTTGGATGACTAAATTTAAGTATCTGCACTGCAGGAATTTCCCTGTGATTCTGAATAGTTCTACCAAAAAATTCCAATGACTGAATTTTCCTACTGTCCCACTAACTCACTGTGCTCTTCAAATTCTTCAGAGTTCAAAATAACTTTTTAAATTTTTTTTTTTAAAAAAATGGTTTTGTTACCCTAATTGCTGAATATAAATTTCAGCCACTCTATCAATGTCCAGTTTCTCAAATTAATAGCATTCCTACTCCTGAACTAATATATAAATTTAACTTTCCACAAAACTTTCAATAAATAAACTGACAATGAAGTTGACAATGCAATATCTTAAGCACATCAATTTTATAAGATAGGAGCATGTACTAAAATACCTAAGACATGTAAAAGTTGACATGTCACACTGTCACGCAGATTAATACATTGAATAAGCCTGCAAGGTACACTGCAAGGTGTTTTTGTTCTTGTGTCTATAAAAAGAGACAGGGAGAGATCAAAAAGCAATTTTATTTTTCTTATAGGAGAAGTGTGTTCTTGCTAAAAAATACATGATCTTTAAAGGTTGTGTTAGGATACTTGAAAATTATACAGAGGAATACACAGAAAAAGAAACAAACATTAATGTACTTTCAACTAGTCAAATATTAGAAGCAGAAGGATGTTGTGAAAATAAATTAATTCATGTTTCTGAAGCACTCAGTGTACTGAACAATGTCAGAGAAATGCCAATATGGAAATTAGTAAGCTTGAATATTCTGAAGCTTGAATAATAGAGCTGGTATAGTGTACACTAAATAAATCTTGGGCCAGCAAACTGAGCAATGTGAATAGAACACAGCATAGCATCCATGTGGATTCAATGAGTCCTTTCATCTTGTGAAGTGAATAAGGGAAAGTTCCCATGGATAAAAATTATACACAAGCATGCAATTACTTGCAAAAGCAATCCTAGTCTTCCGGAAATTTTTAACTCTAAAAGACTTTTGGGTTGACAATAGCAATACTGCATAGCTATTTATGTATGTAACTGCATAATTCTTTAGGTTTATTTTTAATCCACAGAGTTATGATGTGGGATTATATCATATGCCACATCTAGATCTGCAACACAGATCTCTGATTGGTATTAAGAATAACTAACAACAAAATTAAGTTGATCCACTAGAAAGGATGTCAAATACCAACAGGCATTAGGTTTCCCAGCCTGAGTTATCCTGGAAAAACTGTGGTTTCTAGTTTAGCAGACTATTGTGGGTACTGCCTCTTGTCCTCTCTTGCAGCCTGTTGCTCTACTAAGCCCTTTCTCCCACTCCTTGCTTCTATATTTGAGTCTTCCGATCATCCTATTCTATTCCTTATATCAATCCCTGTCTCTTTCCTAAACATTCCCACTTTCTTCTCAGCTATTTGTATCATTAACAGCGTTTTGCTAGGCCAGATCTAGGTATTTCTTCTCCTTTTGCTTTCCCTCTTCTGTGAGCTGCCTGTATCAATTTTCTTGAGAAAAAGTCCTCTTCTCCCTACCTGAGCAGTTCTTCTGTTCTCAGTAAATTTTTCAAAAATCATAGCCTCACAATTCTTCCTATCTTCCCAGTTCTCAGGTCTAGCCTGCAGAAGCTGATTGATTGATTACTCTCCTTCTCTCTCAGTTGTTCAAGATATTAATCCATCCTATGAGTCCCATGTGCAAACCCCACTCCTACCACGCTGGCCAGTTCTGCTCTTCCAGAACTCCAATTTCTTCTTTGCATAGGCCCTCACCTTTCTCACATTCTGTTCCTTCTGCAATGTCTCCTTGTGTTTCAGGGCCCTTCCCTGCATGGGCTGTGTGTCAACAGTGGGAAGAAATATCACCTGGGACATCTGCAGTACCTTTTATAACAAAATGGTCCCCAGGAGTCAGATATTTCAAATAACAGTTTACCTTAAGCAGGCTCGCAATGCTAAGGTGAAGCATTCCCAAGATGAGCTAAGTATATGGGAATTCTCATTGTAATTTTATCAGTGTTTCCACTGAACATGGGTTTTTTCAACAGATTTGTACAGATTTTTTTTCAACAACCTGACTAAATGCAGTCAAAAGAGAAGGTAGTTAAAGACTTCCTCTATGACTTGGTTGTTATTTTGTTCTACATGCAATAAACAATATATTTCTCCCTTACATTTTCCTTTGAAAAAATACAACCACTCATTTTTTTTTAAAGTGTAATTTCACTAGGAACTGTTACATCATTGTGCATTGCTGTTTAGTACCATGAAAAGATTCTTTCTACTATGAATGACACTTGAGATTTTAAGCAAATCTGTAATATTCACTTTTCTTACACAGAATGTACCCACATAAACTACTAAGACTGGATTGCAACTAATATTGGAACTTATCTATTGGAAAGTAAAAGTTAAAAAATAATTTGTAGATTATCTTCAAAAGACACACCAAAAAAGACCAGGTTATACAAGGCTATAGATGGATTAAGAGATCAAAAGTTAATATGTGAGTATTTACTGCATACAGGACAATGCCAAAATGAAAGGATTATCCAAACAGAAGATGAGTTATTGGAGGAACGCTATGAATATAGCATACAGATTGGCATGTATCACTGTACTGAAGATACTCATCAATAATTTACCAAAATTTATCACAAAGTTAATTAGCTTAGGCTACAGTTATTATCAAGCTATTAGCTAAGACAACAAACAAGTCATCATTTAACAAGTCTACCAGGAAATTCAGAATTATTAATGAGGAGCATCCAAAAGTTACCTGTCAATTGATGTCACAGAGAAGATAAATTATCGTTATTATCTGCATTTATTTTTAGACAAAATATGTCAAGATACATAAAAATTTGATGTGAGCTTTGAACAGCTGGCAGATTGTCAGCATAGTCTTAATGCATCTTTGGGATAACAAAGAATAGAACAAAGACTGATGCTGGCACGTGGGTCTGATTTCTAGAAGGCCCTCTGTGTAATCTGCATTTTGCCAGTTACAACAATTTTGCAGTAAAAGAGACAAGACCCAGGACAGAGGTTTCCAAAGGCACGTTACTTAATTAGATTTATGTGGGAGTTTTACATTTACTTCCCCCTTTCAAAATCTTTGTTATCCCTTCTGAGTCAAGTACTATAATTAGTCATCAAAGGATTACTGTTACTGTTATTTGGTCAGCTAAAAATTACAATTATTAAGCATATTTTCTGTTGGTTATCCTAAATTCATACTAAGCTGCGGTGTACCTTTTAGATCAGTCTTTAAGAGGACTGGATAAATCCCCATTACTTCATGGCAGAAAAACAGTAGCTGACCTTAGAGTGGGTAGTCCTGCACTGTCCAACACTGAAAGTTAAGTAAGAGAGTGAAGTAACTCTTTCTAGTTCTAGCAGGAATTATTTTCTTCTAAGACAAGGTGGAAAAATCTCTCATTTGTCCAAACAGCAGACCCATAATTCTGCCCTACCATTAGAGACAGTAGTAGGAAGAGAAGTTAATTTGTCCATTGTTTGCTGCTTGCAGGCTAGGTAGAAAATTGATCTTTTTTATTGCTATAAACCACAAGGTATCTGTCTTAAAAGTTATAAGATCTTTGCTATTATAGGTTGCATTTACAATCATAATATTTACTGTTGCTGCAGAGAATCTTAGCGTTGGCTCTACAGTACCTTTACTGTAGCTTGCATGACAAATTCAGCTAGCCTAAGCCACAGTCTTTCAGAATAGGTGCTGATCACAGAAATAGCCAGTGCACTATTAATTATTTAGTGGTAGACTAGAACTCTTCATTCCTTCCAGATTTCAATAATTGGATGGTAAGGAGAGACCTTGCTCTCTAAGCTGGAGATGGTCTGAACTCTTTTGGAAATGGAAGTATTTAAATGGACAAGGTTAGACTGACATTTGCAGTACTTCAGGCGAAAGATCTGGAAGAACTGAACTTCGGTTTGCTTCTCCAAAGTGGATTGAAGCAAATTACCATTCTGTCTTTCAAGAAAGCTTCAAATGTGTTTTGCTATTGTTATTTTGATAATGAGAACAGTTCTGATATGATTTCTGACTCTGTGACTGGGAAAACTAAGAGCAAAATACTACCTGTGTCAGACATAGATAATAACAAAATTGTCATTGACATTAATGGAGTGAGAATTTTGTTCACTTTCTTTTTAAATTAAAACAGCAAACTTTTAAATTTGAAATGTTAAAAATATAATTTTTGTATTACAGCATTTTCACAAACTTTTAGTTAAACAGAAATATGAGATCCTATCTCTAAAAATATCCAGGACTATCATCTCACAAGAAAAAATGACCAAGCAAACTAGAATGCTTTTTTCTGCACACAAGGTAACTTCACGCATACTTTACAGTTAGACAGTAATGAAATCCTGGTCTACTTTAATTTCTGAAAGATATTGTACCATGCCGTACAATATCATTTTCATGATTTCCTGTCAGAACCGCTAAATACGCCTTCCTTGTTTGCTTTTTCTCTGAATAATTTCAAAATTATTATTTCACTATCTCTCAAATTTTCTCTGTCTTAATCTGTGTCCTCCTTTCCTTTTATCAGTTGTTTGCATTAGACACAAAGTTAATACCACTACTTACGCAAAAGCATGTCCAAAAATAGAGGAAAACACAGTTACTGAAATATTGCCTTGAGCTGAATAAATATACTGAAATATAACCTGTGCTGATTAAAATTCATCCATGAAAACATTGATTACTACTTTTTTTACATCAGTTCCATCATGCAAGTGTCATTCTTTATTCCCAAGTAATAAACAGCTAACAAGCTGTTGCTTTACTTAATGTATTTTACCTATATTAACAACGCAAAATAACTACTGAGACAAAAAATCAACAGCCCGAACCAAAAACCCTCTGAGCCAACTAATCAACAAAACCAGAAATCACTCCAAACCTGTCCAAAAACTCTTCCATGCACTCAAACTCTTCTGAATCATACGACCTCCCTCTGAAATTAGATTCCTACTATTCCTAGTACGTTAATAAAACATCAAATCTGTTTTTTCTCTTCCCTTGAAGTTCTGTAACCAAAAGCAATTTATCAGCTTCTCCAAAGTAATGTTATTTTCCTATCAGTGCTATTTTATCACAGTGCCCCAGATTCAGAGGACTAGATTTATCAGCATGACTGACTAGTATTTAAATACCTTAAGCAAAATATAAGACAGATCGTTTATCATAGAATCACGGAATATCCGGAGTTGTTAGGGAAACACAAGGATCATCGACTCCAATTCCCAGGCCTGCACAGGACACCCCAAGAATTACACCATGTGCCCAAGAGCTTTGTCCAAAACTTCTGGAACTCTGCCAGGCTTGGTGCTGTGACCACCTCCCTGGGGAGCCTGTCCCAGTGCCCGACCACCCTCTCTCTGAGTGAAAATCTTTCTCCTCCTCTCCATCCTAAAACTCCCCTGACTCAGTTTCCTGCTGTTTTCTTACAGTCCATATGATGATGAAAAGGATATTAAAGTATATTTTAAAAAATTAACACCTGTGGTTTTGTCTTTTTTTTTTTCTCCAAGATAGTTAATTCCACTTAGGTTTTTCCTCATTTCTCTCTTCATCTGCAGACTTTAATGACATCGTTTTAAGGGAAAGGCCACAGTATTCAAATGCAAGTTATATTTAAGAATATTCGAAATATTTATGCCCATCAGGCATTTTAAGGAGCTCGTGATATAATGCTGCAGTAGTTTACAACATTTTTTGGAAACCTTTTATCTGATGCAGAATATGGGGAAGTTGACGGGGAACTCAAGAGTCCCGTAACAAATCTGGAGGGTGCTTAGCCAACCACATAAACCAGTGATTCAGTCTCCGCAGCCTTAATGTGGCATTTTAACATCGCTTTTACAGCCACGTAAGTAATGCGCGCAATTACACAGCGTGCTCCGGCTTTTTAACTGTTCAACGCGCCTTTCACGGCCTGGAGACGCTCGGGCAGGAGCGCACCGGTCACTGGCACTCCTGAGGGGACGCGCAGGGGCGACGCGACGAGGACTCTGCACCCCGGCGGGGCGGCGCCTGCGCAGCGAGCCATGCCGGTTCATGTCAGAAAAAGGCAGGGCAGGGCAAGGAGCGAGGGCAGGAACGAAGGAAGGAAGGAAGGAGGGCGGCGGGAAGGGGGAGGCAGAGCGGAGCACATCAGGTGACCGCGTCCCGTGACGGCCCCGGGCCGCACGGCGGCTGCGCCGAGGGGGCGGTCTCGCTGCCCGAGCTAAGATGGCGGCCTCCAGAGCCAGGCTCTGAGGCAGCGGGAGCGGTGTAGCGGCTGCCGCCCGCCCTGCCGGCCGGAGGGAGGGTGAGGGGTGAGAGCTCCGCTCAGTGCCCCTTCGCCCTTATCGCCGGGAAAGCCTATTGCTGGTGGGGGCAGGTCCGGGCAGCGCGGGCTCCCCGGCCAGGTAAATCCCAGCAGCGGGGGAGGTGAGGGGGCGGCGGCAGCCCCCACCTCCTTCCACGGTCCCGGGCGCTGCTCGGAGCCGGGTGGGCGGGCGGAGGGCGCGGTCGGCCCGCGGGGCTGTGCGGGGCGCGGGGTCGGGGCTGGGGCAGCGCTCGCTCTGCCGCCCGGGGGCTGATGCTGCCGCCGGCACTGCCCCGCTCCTGCCCCAGCCGTGAGGGGCGTGCTGCTGGGAGCGGGCGTCCCTCGTCCCCAGCGTGGTACCTGTCACCAGCCGCCCGCAGCCCTGCGCTTCCTGTATCGGAGAAGGAGAGGGCTGGGGTTGTTCTCCAGCGTGAGCCCGCCCAGTGCTTTGCTCGGCATGCCCCGCACCTGATGCGGCTTCTGTAGCCTCCGGGCAGAATTTGTCCTCTTTCTTGGAAGAGTATTGACGTGTCCATTAAGAAAAGACACGTTGTTTTCTTCCTTCTGCCCTCAGATCAAAATATACCCGCCAGAAGATGCTTTGGGAAATAATTTATGGAGGGGGGGAAGCGATGTGGTGCAGATACGCTCTCACAGAGATGAGATTTTATTTCTTTTTTGAGTGTTAACAGTATGCCTGAAGAGCATGAACCGAGCTGCATCTTTCAGAAAATCTACCCTTAATGGTCCTATTTTTCGAAGAGCATTTGAATTTCTTCCAGGCATGCTTTTAGCTTGCTTTTTGTTTTCTGAAAGTCAAAACAAGTAATCATATTGGATGGTTTTCTGTCTGCAGAGAGCTGCCAGCAGTCTTTGGGATAGATTTTCATGTCGAGTGGTGTGAAGCTTGTGCCTTCATAGCTGTGCCCCTACTGAGGGCTGAGTTATGGGCCATAAAAATGTCTTAGCAGTTCATTTTGGGAGGGAGAGGTCTTTTTTCTCTTTTCGGCTTGGTGCTCTCAAGCTGAGGGAGTGTTTGAGCATTCTGCTTGGGGGGAAACATAGGCCTAGAAGTTTATTCAGAGACTTCCTGTGAATGCACTTAATCTCTGCTGTGTGGCTGCTTTTGAAGTTAATGTAATCTGAAATGTGTTTTCCCTTTTTCTCCTGTGCTCTTTCAGGAATAAGATCTGTGATGGTTGGAGTAAGTGAAATTGAGTAGATAACTGCTTTATTTCATGTTATTTAGTACTGGTTAGATAATACAGCACTTCAGATAATATTCCTTGTTTTAGGATTTAAGTTCTCTGAAGTTGAAGTCTCTTTTTTTGTTGTTTATTAGATTTGTCTGCATAGGCTACTTGCATGTAGTGGGATATGTTGAAAAGGAGGAGGCTGTTGGATCAGCCTTTTAGGATTGAGTTAGGAAGATGCTCTACAAACAGTTGGATGAATAAAATGAAAATAACAGGACCAGTATTACAGATGTGAAAATTATCCTTGTCTCTAGCCTGCTTCAATTCATAGATATGCAGCTTGGTCTAATTCCTGCCTACTATAGGCAGCCAGAACATTTAACTAGAAGTTACTGGTGCGTTTCTATTATTACTGACATTTATTTCCACTTGCAGGAAATATCTGAGTGCTTGGAGGCAGAGTTGCATTTCTGTCCCTGTGTGGAATAGACTTTCCAGAAACTTTAAGCTTGTTTTTTAGCCTTGTTGGAAGACGTTTTTTGGAAGATTTATTTTGTATGTGTTGCTTGCTCCTCTGGGTGTCATGTGGCATTTTTCATAGTTTCCAAACACATATTTGTCCTGAGGGACTGAATCACTTTGTATTTCCAGCTTTTAAGTGATGTGCTGAGGCTTGGTCTTTAAAGCCAGGTCTGTTTTTCATACTGAGGAGGTGGCTTTGCTTTTGACTTGTTGAAGCTCAGTAAGTGAAACTTACTGACTTAATAATTCTTCTGCTGGCATTCAACCATATCTTGAAGTGTTAACCTTCAACTGCTTAGCTTCCTGATTTTCTTCAAAAAACTATTCTCATGTCAAAAAAAATTAACAACTCTCTTGCCTCACTAATAAAACAGAACATTACTCTGAAGAAATATGACAAGATTGCTAAACTCTTGACTCAAAGGAAAACCATTTTTTTCTTCTTGCTTCCCTTAGTGGGTATATATTTTTGTTCTGATACTTGCCTGTCTAGCTGGTGAATCAGATTAGTTCACTGGTAAAGCAGAATGCTAATATAAATTTAAAAACAAACCAGAATCTTCCACACTTTTTCTTATCCTCAACACTGGTCCTTAGTGAGGGAATGGGTCACCTGGAGGATGGACTCTAACCTTGTCACCTTTAGTAAGGCTGAAATTCTCAGCCTGTTTCTGTCCTGGGCCACAGAAGGTGGGATTGCTGTTATCACTGAGGCAGGTTGCATGTAGCTTCTTTTAAGGATCTGGTGGATCTTATCTCTTTCCCTTCTTACAAAAAGGACTGGGAGTTCCTACACTACAGATGAAATCTGTTTCCACAGCTAATTAGGCTGTGGTACTTCAAGAGAAGAGTACTGTTCAAGAAAGAGGAAGAATTAATACTTCTTAGAAGGAATCTGTCTGAAGGCAAAACTGCCAGTTAGTGACCACAGCAATGAAGGAGGAGACTGAAACATAGACAGCTAAAACATTCCAGTGCAGGAAAACTCACTTATTTAAATAGTGGCCTTACACCTGCAAGGTGTAGGTGACTGGAAATCAGGCTCCAGAGCTTTAAGCTAGCAGGCAGGTGTGTAGAACCACAGAATAACAGAACCTTAGGGTTTTTTTTTTAGTGCTTTGCTCTTACTTCTTTCCAGTTAGTCCCTGTTTTTCTGCTCACAGTATGTCTTTTCTCTCTCAGAAAAGTCACACTTGAGCTTACTATGAGTATCTGTCCCTGTGTAGTAAAGACTTTCCAGAAACTCTCAGCTCGTATTCAGCCATGCTGAAATAAATCTTTAAAACAAAATCACAGTTTCTTATCTGCATTTCTCTTCTTCTTTTGCCCAAGAAGTCTCAGGTTTTTATCAGCATTTCTTTTACTCCTCCCTGCAGTAGAGCAGGCTTAGAATCCTGTGTGAGGCTCTGAAACCTACTTTGTTAAACCTTCGTTTAAGAAAGATGTTGAGGCTTTGCAATAATAAAGAGATAATATAATCAGGAAAAAACTCAATCTGAATTCTGCACTAAACTTTGAACCCATGTCCAAACTTGTGACTTTATTTAATAAATTGGAGGAAACTTATGTGTAATTACAGCTGTGCCTATTGCTTTGATGTCTGCAAGGTCACTGCTTTTCTTCTGACTCCACAAGTACTGGTTTGAGACTGACTTGACTGACTTGTCTCAGTTTCCTGAAATAGATTGTTTTCCCAGATGGCAGTTTGGTATAAAGAATGTGAAATCCTGTAAAAGTGGAAAGTGCATGCAAGTTGAATATAGCTTGTGTAATATATCTACTTGTGTAAAAGGTTCCTTTCAACTCCAAGTATTCTATGATTCTCTGTAGCTTAAAGTCTGAGGTAAGGGGAGTCCTGGAAGCAGTTCAGGCCCTTTAGTTTAAGGGGTTGCTATTTCTGGTACATGAGGCACACAAAAATGTGGTTTCAGCTCTTCCCCTAAAGCTGTTTCACTGCTATTTACAGTACTACAGGAACCAAATAGGAAAGTATTGTTGAACTTCAGTCCTGTGAAAAAGTTGATTGAAATGTCCAGGGGATATTTTGGAGGGTGCTTTAGTTAGACTCCCAAAAGAAGTTGCAAGTTGTAGAACAATGCAGAGTCCTTGGATTGTTTGACTACAGTCTACATTCAGCATGCCCATGCTCAGCCAAGTAAATAATGTTTACAAACTGCTACTTTCAAAGTAGTTTTTGCCTATGCTCCAGTGGAAATAGAACAACTGAGTGTTTCTCTAGTATTAAACCTTTGAAAACCCTCAGTATGGGATATGCAGTAGCTGTGCTGCAAAGTATTCAAAATAACCTTTGGAGTTGTGACTTTTCTACTCCTAGGTACCCCAGAGCACTTAAGATGATTGCTCAAGGTAGTGCCTTATTGCCCTGGATGCTCTTAACAAGTGAGATAACAAATTTCACTTGATTTTTGTGTTGTCAGTCAACTTTTTAAAGGTCTATTGAATGCAGGAAGAAGAGATAAAAGTAGCAAGAGTGTTGTCTTATTTTAGGAAATTAGGATATAACTAAGCAGGCCACTATAGCTTGCACTGGCAATATGGCTAAACTTGAATGATAGTAAAGCCTGATGTGTTCTGCAAAGTTGATGGTTATATTGTCTTAGGTGCTAAAATTACATTGTATCACACTGTGGATGGTAGAAAAGGGATGCCACATTGACTCTGCTGGAATGAGTGAAGGAGGAGAACTTCTTGGTTTCTTCTGAAATATCTTTGTCTTTGGTATGAAGTATTTTTTTCATCTTGTTCTTACTGTGGAATCAAAGACAACTGGACAATAATTGCTGGGCTTTACCACAGCTGCTCAGAACACTAAGCTATTGTTAGCCTTTTCTCTCTGTTAAACTGCTGGAATATGTGCACAAACATTAATTGTTACTAGACTTGGGCATATATTGCCCCTGTGGTAGTCTCCTCAGTTGCAAGGATGGTTGCAATTACTGTCCAGAAGCACAGTGAGTAAAACATCAAAGCTAAATGATTTTGGTGGTTTTCATCTAAACAAAAAGGTAATGTGGTGCATCTGTCACTTGCATTTCAGGTACAATACTTTGTGCATCAGTATCCTGATTCTAGTGAGATGCTGGTGTTAAAATTACTGGAAGCTGCTGGTAGCTCATAAATGAATGTTACTTAGTTCTGTATTATTAGGAGTAGATATTTGCAACACTGAGAACATCTTGCTTTAAATACTCTAGAGCAAGTGGTGTTCAGGTGTGGGAGACCTAATAGAGCTGGTCAGAGGAGTCTGGTATTGGTGAAACTGGAATTACAGATAAATAGATCTTTTAATCCTGTGCTTAGTGGAGCTAGTCTTGTTACAAGCCTCTTATTTTATTTTTGCTAATACTTTAGTCAATGTCAAGAAAATGGCTTTGAAAGAGAGGCATGAAGATTGAGTATATGGCATGTTGTTTCTGAAAGATTACTTTAAAACAAAATTACCAGATCTGAGGTGTGCTACTGTACAGTAAGATCTGTGTAGTTTGGATAGAGAGTACTGTTTTGATTCTTACCTGTGGTAATAATAATAATAATAATTTTTAAACCAAGAAAAATGGAGAACCTCAGGAGTAATCAAAGAATGCTTTGAGTTGGAAAAGACCTTGAAGGTCATCTAGTTCCAACCTTGTTGTCATGGGCAGGAATACTTTTCACTTGACCAAGCTGCTCAAAGCCCCATCCAGCCTGGCCTTGAGCACTCCCAGGGCTGGTGTAATGGGGTGTCCAGAACTTCTCTGAGCAACCAGTTCCAGTGCCTCACCATCCTCACAATAAAGAATTTAATCCTAGCATCTCACCTGACTCTCCTCTCTTTCAGTTTAAAGCTGTTACTCTGTCCTGAAACTACATGCCCAAAGCCCCTCTCTGGCTTTCTTGTAGGTCCCATTAGGTACTGGAAGGCTGCCCTAAGTTCTCCCTGCTGCCTTCTCTCCAGGCTGCACAGACAGGCAGGTCTCAGCCTGTCTGCATAGGAGAGATGCTCCAGCTCCCTCCCTGGCCATCTTTGTGGCTGTCCTCTGGACTCACTCCAAAAGGTGAGTGAGTCCTTATATTGGGAGCCCCAGAGCTGGACACAGTACTGCAGGTGGAGTCTCACAAGAGCAGAGCGGAAGATTCACCTCCCTTGGCCTGCTGGCCAGTTTTCTTTTGATGCAGCCCAGAGTGTGTACTTTAGATGTCATCCCTTCCCTACTGCCTGTCAATTGCACCACACTGCTTGGTGTCATCAACAATCTTGCAGAGAGTCTGCTGTCCATATCCCTGACAAAAGTGTTAGTTAACACAGTGCCAGTCTCAGTCTTGATCCCTGAGGAATGCCACTTGTCACTATCTCCACTTTACGTTGAGCCAATGACTGCAACTCCTTGAGGGAAACCCTCCACCACACAGTTCCCTATCCACTCTAGTGGTCCACCTGTCAAATCTGTGTTACTTCAGTTTAGGGGCAAGGATGTCAGGCAGGACAGTGTCAAATGCACAGGTCCAGGTAGTTGATGTCAGTAACAATAGTGCTGTTGAATATCCTCCCCTTCATGAGACTTTGTTTCCAAAAACTGGCTTCAGAGAATGTAACTTGCCACGAGTCATTGGAGTATTAACTCTGAAGATTTGACTCAAAGACTGAGTCATTGAAACATGTAAATACTGCTCTTTTCTCTTCCTAGAGGCAGTACCTCAAGTTTCCTTCAGTAGGTAGTGATGATTGTGCTGGTTCTTCCTTCACCCGAGGGAAGGAATTCTAGAGTTCATTTTGAGCAGGTTATCCATTCTACATGCTTATGACTCCATTACTGTTACAGCCTTTGCTCAGAAAGAAAATAACCTGAAGTTATAAAGGGTAGAAATTAGTGATGAGCTAATGTTACAGGTCATCCATCTCAAAATAAGAAATCTTCCTTTGCCAAGTCAAGCAGAGTTAGCTGAAAGTAGACGATAATGGGTTGTTATCTGACTTTCACTGGGGTACTGACTGGGATTGGGTTGCTTGAGAGTTGCTTCAGGCAAGCTGTGTTCTTGCAGACCAGTGTTAGTGTGTGATGTTTTGGGGATGCGACCGTGTTATTGGTGTGAACCTGGAAGTAGCGCCAGTCTTCAGTCAGTGACAGGGAAACCTGATTTAACTCATTTGATAATAAAGCTAATGCAGTAGCAGTACATGAAGAGTGACAGCTTCACTCTTGTACTTAGGGAATGTCTGCTTAAGTTCCTTGTATATGCAATAACAGCATAGCTAAGTAAAAGGGAGATAATTTCCTAACTACTCCACATGTATTTGTTTCAGGCATTGAAAATAATAGTGTTTAGAAGCATTCCTTAGCACTTAGCAGCTCCTAAAGCAATGATCCACTTAAGCAGTTGTGGGCAAGTTTCACTAAATTCCTGTGTGTGTTTAGGGAATAGATAGTCCTGTGTGAAATAAGCATGTTAGTGGTGAGATTGCTTAAGCTTTTACAGCACAGAAATGATATTTAGTCAGCTCTTTAATCACAGTGCTTAGCTAGTAAGTAAGTTTCTCAACCTCAAGTTTTGTTTCAGACTGGAAAACAAACTGTTCTGTGTATTCAGATATCTCCTTGCTGTTTATTTCAGAATTTCAGTAGGACTTTGGTTTAGCTGGAGTTACAGGTAGAGGCTACTCAAATGATTTTATATCATATGATTTTTAGGAGTAAAGCATTTTGGAGATGACATAAAATCTACTTAAATTCGGATGTGCAAAGGTGCAGTGAAATTAGAGTGATTGTAATATGTCCAATGGGGCAAAACTTACTGGAACATGGTACTGTTAAGGAGTAGCTAGTGTAACAAATGCAGTGAAGAAGCTAATGATTCTTGTGCAGCTTGGTTCATGTATTGTTTGATAAACATAAGTTGAAAAACAAAGTCTTTTTGTCTTGAGGCATATTGATGATTAGTGAACTTTGGTTTTAAATAAGAATCCTGAGTGCTAACAGGATGTCTCCTTTGTTTTCAGGCCTTGGCGCAGAATGAATATAATTAGAGAAAACAGAGATCTTGCTTGTTTCTACACAACAAAACATTCATGGAGGGGGAAGTAAGTAGTTTGAAGTTTGTTAATTTCGTTTTTCTGTTTTTAAAGTTTTGTGTGACATTTTTCCTCTCTGTTACTGGATTTAACTGCATAGTTGTAACTTCATTCAGCTGATGAATGAGAATTGAACTAAAGGCCCCTGTCTGAACTAGGTGTATCCTCACTAGAATCAGTTTGGATTTCAAAAATTGTAGTTTAGCCTTCTGCTGCTTATGTTCCCACACTGCAGTGTAGTTCTGGAATGGACCACCTGACCTCATCAGCTTCTGAGTCTCTTGAACTTACAATATAAAACACTAAATTTAAAATGGAAATGTTTCTTCTCAGAAGAGGTTTATGGAGGATTAGTGTTTCATGTACTTTAATGGATGAGGATCACTACTCCACACATACACTTCAGAAGTTGTGTAATAGATTATCTGTTAAATTACCAATTGAGATAATTTGAAGAATTCTGCTAATAGAAATAAACCTGATCCTAATGGGTGTCTTGGATCTAAAAATTAATTTTTGGTGATGCTTCTGTCTGTAAAAGCTTGGGAATGTCTAATAAAATTATCCACTAAGTTATCATAACTGGTATCTGTTACACTGTGTCTGAAGTCAGCTGTTATAGGACTTTATTTGGTATGCTTACTCACTGTTCCTTTTTACATGCATAGTATCTCTGTAGAACAGGGTTCTTCCTTGCTATCTAAACATCAACATAACAAAGAGGGTGGGTTATCCGCCCCTTGGGAACATGAGAAGTGCTTGATTCTAATGGTTTTATGAAGAAGTATTGTACCAATCTGTTGTTTGACCACTAAATTGAAATCAGTTGATTTTTTTTGTCTGTCTGACACATTCATCCTATCAAAGACTGGGAATACTGAGAAGGAAAGGAGAATGGATTTGCAAGGAGCAGCAGTCACAGATCTTTCACTGTTGTGCTTTGAAGAACCATGAGGTTGCTTCAATGTCTAATCAAAGAGCTTCCTGCAATTTTGTCAGCAAAAATTAAAACTCTGGGTAGTTCAGAGTCCAGACTAGACTGAGCAACTCTGAGTGCAAAATCTTTCCTCTACCAAGTCAGAGTTTTGATTAGCTTGAAAGAAATTGTTTAATATTCAGTTTTATCTCTGTATAAATGTATCCAGTACTTGTGTAAATTGAGTCTTACCTGAGTTATGATCCATGCATTTGGAATCAAGTGAGTATGGGTGAGTAAATGACTTCCCTTAGTAACAATGAGATACTATATTGCAGTAGAATATTAGAACGGTTTGTCCCTCCTAATCTTTCTGCTCCGCAGCAGAAAATGTCTGGTCTCTTCCTCAGAATTTTCTGTGGCATATGTGCAAGTTTAGTGTGCATGTGATTTGAGCCAGTTGGTGAAAATCAAGTATATAAACCTCAGATCTCTTCTTTTGCCCATCTCCTCTCATTAAAGAGCCTGAGGCAAACTCTTGAAATTACGATCTTGAACCTTGATGGTAACATTCTGGTACACTTATAGAAATCTTATAGAACTTCAGGCTAAGTCTAAAGTCTAGAACAGATTTAGTTTAAAAATTCAGTGGTGTGTTAATTCTTTTATAGTGAGGAGGAAACAAGTACTTAGTAAGTAGTTGCCTCTTGCTTGTTGCAGCAGAAGCTTATTTGGTTTTTAGTAATTTTGTATTTGAATTTTTTAGTCCACTCAGTTTATAGTTATACATTCTCAGTATAATCTATGTATAACATTAAAAAAAAAAACCAGTAACTTAATGTGTGGTGCTAAATGAGCCTGAATCATTGTGACTACTCATAGAATTTGTCACTTTGAATATGGACTCTGTGTGTCCATAAAGTATTTTCCAGTAGTGCAAATGATGATGCTCCAGTGTTAATCTGTAGATCTGTAAAATTAATGAAGATTGTTTTTTTGTTGAGTATGGCGGTATGAAATTTATCTGCCAGGTTCATTCTGATTAAAAAAATCTCTCCAGTGCTTTAAGAGGCAAAGCCTTTTTATGGGGAAGAGAACATTTGCTTCAGCTCTTCTCAAAACAGCCTGGAATTAGATAGTACTGCAGAGTAGTTTGAGAGAAAATTAGTAGTAAACTCTTCAAGTCCTGGAGGTATGAATACCTTTCTTACATATTCATAGGTGAAATTCTGAACAGGAGTAGGCCACTTGTAAAAGCTGACTTCTGAATCTCCTCTCTTTATGAAACAAGACTTGGGTCTTCTGAATTTACCTAGGGAGAGGAAAGAAGTGAAATGGTAACTCAGCAAAACTGCTGTTCTGTCTTGTGTTCCTTGTCCCATCACATATTAAGAATGCTGGATAATAAATACTTCCTGGATCTTGAAATGTAGGCTTGAGCATAAGGGGGGGAAAGGAAGGGGCTATCGTGTTTGGAAGCTGGTCTTCAGTTATGTATACTGGTTGCAAATCCTTACTCTGCCACAAAGCACTGTGCAGCTCCTAGTAGCCTAAGTAAGTAAACAAAACCTTGAGCAAGTAATAAAGAACTTTACTGCTTGTGACATGCTGTTCTAAAGAACTTAAACCTTATTTATAAGTCATATAAATACAGAATACCTACCTAAATTGTGCAACAAGAGGAGAGGGAACAGTTGGTTACTTCTTATGAACTAAGAACTGGAGCATTCTTTGACAGGCTGAATATAGTGGAATTATTAGCACTAGACAAGCTTCAAACATTCTGCTTCATTACTTCATGACTTCCTTGACTGCATCTTAAATAAGGAAATTTCAACTATGTGGAAAAACAAATACGTTTTGCAAATATGTTAAACATCCTTAAGGTGGCACATCAGTTCAATACAGATGTTCCTAAGCTTTGAAGAAAACAAGCACTTTTTAAATTCCGAAGTAAACTCTGGGCCAGTAAAGGCTTCAACTCACACTGGTTTATTTGAATAATAATGGAAAATGGAAGGGTATTAAGTTACTGAGATTGCCTGACTGTCAGATAGATGCTATTGACCTTCCTGTTATGAGGGATCTGTGGTAGCTGCTCTGAATATATTTGAAGCCCATGCAAAGTTTGACTTTATACAGAAATGATGGCTTGTGCTGCAGACCTGTCAAGTGAGAGAGGAGAAAGGACTGCAACCCAAGAATGCAGAGAAGGATGGAAGAAGCGACCTGCTGGTCCTTGATGCAGTCTAACATGGCACAGATTCAGATTAATAAAGCATCTGGTTGATAATAATTATTCCAAGCAAACACACAGTTTCCCCAGAACTGAAACTTAAATTCCTACTTAAATGCTGTGGTTCAGGTTTGGCTTTACTTTTTGGGCCAGATGGCTTCCAGATGGAAGCACCCTAGAACATGGTTTGTGCAAGTAATAAGGTATTATTAATAATCTACTGTTTCAAACTCTGCTTTGTTATGTTTCAAAATTTCCAGATTCAGAAATATATAGAGAGTCTTTATTTGTTCAGGGTGTATTTTGAAGATTATCTAGGAAATGAAGCCATGGTAAGGCTTTGATTTTGCACTTGGTGCATCTAAATTCCATAGCTTTAGCTCAGTGCTGCTTGTGTCTGATACGTATGGAACAAGCAACTGCCTTGCTATTCTTTAAACCCTGTGACAGATAACATATCTGTGATATCAATGTACAATGATTGTAATTTCGGGGAGCTGAGTCTTTCTAGAGTTTGGTAGCTTTGGTTTCCTTCAAGAGGAAGAAAATTATGTTTGACCATAGTAGTACTTAGACTTGATACAGTATTGTGACCAGTTGTGTAAATTGGATTTTGTGTTGAAACTGTTGCCTGTGACAGCTTCAGACAGATGCTTTAGACTATTGCGGGAATGGTTATTTTTGGGTTTTTTTTTTGGGTTTTTTTGGTGTGGTTTTTTTAGTTTTTTTTTTTTTTTTTTTTTTTTTTTTTTTTTTTTGGTTTGGTTTGGTTTGGTTTGGTTTGGGTTTTTTTGTGTTTTTGTTTTTTTTTTTTTTTTTTTTTTTGTTTTGGTTTGGTTTTTTGGTTTTTTTTTTTGGTTTTGTTTGTTTGTTTGTTTTCCTACCTGTATAGCCTTCTTAGAATTTATTCTGGTCTGGTAGTATCTTTCAGTGCAAGTTCCAAGAGTCTTTGATCCTGACTTAGCCACTAACTTAGGAAAAGGTATGCATAAGTAAGTCAATTTAGTAGTATTTAACCTGTATGTCCCCTTTATGGATATATAGAACAGAAGAGCTTAACATATTACAAGGGTAAACTGCAAGTTAACAACAAAGAAAATTCCATATCCATTTCCTAACAAAAACCTGTATATAGATTCTTAACATAATTTTTGCAGTTCAGCATTGGTTTTCCTGTGACTTCTGGAGAAACTTAACACTCTTTTGTATCCTAGATACAAGCGAGTCTTTTCAGTTGGAACCCATGCCATCACCACATACAACCCCAACACGCTGGAAGTTACAAATCAGGTAACTGTCACTTTTGAAGTTGGTTTTTGCCTTGTGTTCATTATCCAGAGTAAATAGTGGCATTCAGGCTTAAGAAACCATCTAGTCTGACAGGATCTCATAAAATCCAGAAGGTGTGGCAGCTGTGTACAAAAGCACACATAACAGAACGTCTGCGTTGCCTTTGCTAGCTCTCCAAATAACCAGTTGGGTTTTGTACTTTGAGGCAATTTCTCTTTATTGGCCAACAAGTAGTAGTTTGCCTTTGGCTGTGCTGTTCTGAAGGAACTGGGGTAAGTTTGATCACTGCTAAGCTATGTCCCTGAAGGGAGTCAGGACACTTAGTTAATTTGTGCAGTATCAAATAGGAAGCTCAAGCTCGTGCTGTCACAAAGCATGCTAGCTGTCATCTTGTTACAGGGTTATTATTGGTCCTAAGGGGTTTTGAGGTGGGGAGATGTAGCTTTAAAATCACTAACACTATAGCCTAATTATTTTCAACTGTCTAGTGGCCTTATGGAGATATCTGTAGTATTTCTCCCGTTGGAAAAGGACAAGGAACAGAATTTAATCTCACTTTTCGCAAAGGGAGTGGAAAAAAATCCGAGACACTTAAGTTTTCCACAGAGCACAGAACAGAGCTCCTTACAGAGGCACTGGTAAGTTTTTTATTTATATTTTCTTCAAGCAAACAGCAACTACTTGGTTACCATTACCAATTGTGGTAGCTTATTATGCTTTCTTTCCCTGCATAAAAAGTAGGAAAGCAAGTTTTTTGAGCTGTTATGTTAATGGTCTTGATCTGCAGCAAGTACTGCATGATTTGTAAAGAGCAAGTAAAGCTACAAATATTGAATATATTAAACTGCAGTGGCATGGTGAGCCTTCTGAGGAGGCTTAATATGAGTCCCATAGAACAGAGTCAGTTTAAATGTGGACTTTCTGGATAGCTAGGTTGTCATATTTGCATTCATTCACTGTTAACTTTTTTAAAAACAGAGATTCAGGACAGACTTCTCAGAAGGAAAAATCACAGGACGGGTGAGTGTCTGGCTTATCTGCATCATGTGTGGTTTAAGGAAATGATCTAAAGACTCAAACTTCTACTTTGTTCATGTATTTTATGCTTGTGCTGTATGTGGTACGTAAAATAACTTTTGTGAATTTGAATCTGAAGTCTTTGAGAAGAGAAAATGGAGGTTGTTCAAAAGCAGTGGGAACCTCTTTACCAGTAGACTATTTGAGCTGTCTTTGATTGGCCTGAGCCTTGTACTTGTACATGGACTATGAATGTTACTGTTGTATTACAGGGCTGTGCTATGTGGAGCTCTTATCTGGAGGGGAAAAAAAAACATTGATTCATTGGTCAATATTTGCTTTACTTTCTAATTAAGTATTTTCTGCATAACATCCTGAACATTAGATGCTTCCTAGAAGGATGTCTGTAGGTCAGATTGCAGACAAGATTGGCATTTACAGAATTGTGGTAATACAGTAATAAGCAATGCAGTCTACAGAGCTGGACTTTGTCTTCTGGTCATAGACGATGGCACTTCAAGTGCTTAAAGTTGTAAAATTACTTAAAGTAATTTTAAAGTATTGCACAGAATAAATTTTCAGTCATGAGCATAGTAACACTGCTGGAATATGGGGATCCCCTTTGTCTAATTGCAGTTTAGAACAGACCTCTAACTTTTGCTGGTTTAAGTAAGTTTGTATTTGTAATGGAATGTGACTGCGGGAGATGAAAAATTTTCACTACAGTGACAAACTTACCTTAATTTGATTTAATTAGCTGAATAACAGCATTTGGTGTAATTGCTATTTCCTCATCTACCCACAGTGTTCAGTGTTCAGAAGGCTGTGAGTAGACCACCTTCTGCAACAGGAGACTTCCTTTGGGAGTAGCTCTTTTGGGATTCTGTTCTTGCTTCAACATGCATTGTTCAAGCTGTGAACTCCTTGTCAGTTGACAGCTACAGCTACTTTCCTTTGCTTCATAGTGTTCTTAATATAGATAAGAGCTTTAAGGGAAATAATATAATTTTTTAACTTACTAGTTAAGTAGAGAACTACTGCTGTGTAGTAAAGGAGTGTGCGTGGAAGTCTAAAAGTAGCTCTCTCTGCAGAGGTATAACTGCTATAAGCATCACTGGAGTGATACAAGGAAACCTGTGATTCTGGAAGTGACTCCTGGAGGTATTGACCAAATTGATCCTGCAACAAATAAGGTCCTGTGCTCCTATGACTACAGAAATATTGAAGGCTTTGTTGATATTACTGGCTATCAGGGAGGCTTCTGTATCCTCTATGGAGGATTTAGTAGATTGGTGAGTATTAAATCAAAACATCTTGGTGTGGTTCTTAGGATGTTTATAGCTGCATGTTTAATAATGAAGCTTCAACATAGTTGGAACATACCAGTATGTGTATCTTTGGGACCCAGCTGTGGAGCCTTAAGGTTTATGGACAGATCCTAAAAGGAAAGGAGATTAGTTAAAACATTCAAGAGTTAGGTATGGGTTTAGTTTCGGTTTTTGGTGGGGGGTGGGAGCGTGGGTTGTGCACTGCATGTTTAAGAACTGGAAAGGATTAAATACTTAGGGTTTTTTCAGGTAGTGAATATGAATGCAATATGGATGTGGAATTCCCTGTCATTTCTCAAATTTACAGAAGTGACAGGTAGTGTGTTACTAATCTACCTAACTGATGGAGGGATTCAATTCAGAAATAGATTGATCAGTGATGCCATTGCTTCTTTAGACCTGTGATCTGATTACTTGGCAGCTTTGCTTGGAAATACTGTAGAGTAATGTTGGTTCTAAAATCATGGCAGGGTTTCTTTGTACTGTACTTCAAGCAGCTGAAAAGGATCTTTACGTTACTAACCATGAATTAATTCCTACCTCAGTCTCTACTAAGAAAATAGGACTAGATGAAGGTTTTTATGTCTTTTGTACCGCAGTATGCTTTTCTCTGGCATAAAACTAGTGATATAAATTGATCCTCTAAAGCTGCCCTAACCTTGAAGATCACCAGTGGTAGCCCCAGTTGCTTTCTCTGGGTCCTCACTCCTGCAAGGCTGTCAGGGTCTGTTGCCAAGGGTGGACAGACAGGTTATGCAGACCATAACTTTAATGGCACACTAATTGTGTAGCGGGGTATCCTTTAGGAATAGCTGCTATAGATTTCTTTTTTAAGGCAAATGTAAAGTTAATAGTGGATCTCTTGTGTAATAAGTACCTGTGTAGACCATGCACTTAGCAAAGGTCAGTCCAGCTGCTGTGAACATTCACTACTGTTGGGTATATAGAGGAAGATTATTTATAGAACTGTGATTTTCTTTGGCGGTGCCATGTTTTTCACCTGTTAATTTTTTTCTTGACCAAATTTGCAGCACCTGTTTGCCTCTGAGCAAAGGGAGGAAATTATCAAGAGTGCAATAGAGCATGCTGGCAACTTCATAGGCATCTCTCTGCGGATAAGGAAGGAATCCCTAGAATTTGAGCAATACTTGAATCTTCGCTTTGGAAAGTACAGCAGTGATGAATCTATAACATCTTTAGCAGAGTTTGTTGTTCAAAAAATAACACCTAGGCATTTGGTAAGGCTGTCAGACTGAACATACTTGGTTCCTATTAAATACTAAGTGTTCTCCTTCCTAGCATGCCTCTCTCTTGTTTTACAAGGAACCTGTGAAAAGAGTACTAGCTCTTACAGAAGCTTGCTTAGTTGAGAGGGATCCAGCTACCTACAACATTGCAACTTTGAAACCTTTAGGCGAGGTAAGGGGCATTCTTTCTCAGTACCACTTCTTCAAATAAAGGCTCTAAAAGAGAGGATTTGATAGTATAGATAAGCCTTAATTTGTAGAGTAGCTAACACTGCTTCATGAATGTGATCCTTGTCCATTATTTTTAGGTATTTGCAATAGTGTGTGATTGTGAAAACCCCCAGCTTTTCACCATTGAATTCATCAAAGGACAAATTCGGAAATACTCTTCAACAGAAAGGTAACTGGAGCTTCTGTGCATGGAGCTTTCTTCTTCAAATGGAAGTTACTACTGTAGTGCTTGTAGTTCCTCAGCTTTTATAAACTCTGACTCTTGGAGGGGTTAACTTAAAGCCTTGCTCTTCTAGCAGTCTGCCACCTACAAATCAAGGTTTGTTACAGGAACTACATCTCTCCCATCTACCTTCATCCCAACTTTGAGCAAATCTCTCCAGAAGTTTTTTGATGAACATGAAAGGGTGTTGGACAGTTAGATACAGCCTGTTTCTCCTAAGCAGTATAGTTCTGTGTATGCTGTACTTGGTTAAGTAGTATATCTGAAACAAGGGAAGAAAGCACAGTAAGTAATGTGGAAATGTGAAGGCTGTGAACCCTTTGAGCTTTTTGCTTGAGACAGTCTTAGTTGATTCTATTTAAAACAACCAACAGAACAGTCCCTGAGTGCACTTGCAGTTGTAATACAGTCTAATCCTACTAAGTGAGGTTTTGCAGAAAGCACAGGGATGAAATTGCTGGCAACATGTGTCACTCATTAACAGATAATCTAGAACTGATCCCATTAGTGAAAGATTGCAGCTGGCTATACTGGTTGTAAGTCAGCTCTCTCCTTACAGTGAATAAAGGAACACTGAAAATTTGTGGTTTCTTCCAGAGGTGTAGCTGTTGGTAGTACTGTTAGTAAGAGATTCCAAGTATTGCTGCCTTCTGGATGTCATTTTTTTTTCCCCGTTTTTCTTATAACTTGGTTCTTTGACACCACTTCTCTGATATAATTGTGTTTGTGTGTTGTTGTCCCAACCCAGAGATGCTCTTCTGGCTAGCTTGTTGGATGGAGTGAGAGCCTCTGGTAATAGAGATGTCTGTGTGAAAATGACCTCGACACACAAGGGCCAGCGTTGGGGATTACTCAGTATGCCTGTAGATGAAGAAGTAGAGAGCCTTCATCTGAAGTTTTTGGCTGCTCCTCCAAGTAAGCTAATGCTTCTTACATGGGTTTATAGTGTTCTTTAAAGCATCCAGATAATGAGTCAGGTACTGTACACTTAATTTTTGATATGTCTTTTTTCAGATGGTAACTTTGCAGATGCTGTGTTCAGGTTCAATGCTAACATTTCCTACAGTGGAGTCCTGCATGCAGTTACACAAGATGTAAGAATAAAGCCTTTGCCCGTCCTCTTAAGATGTTGCTAATGCATAAAGAAATTAATGATGGCTATTTTTTAACCAGGGCCTGTTCTCAGAAAACAAGGAGAAGCTCATTAATAATGCCATAACAGCATTGCTCTCCCAAGAGGGAGATATTGCAGCATCTAATGCAGAGCTTGAAAGCCAGTTCCAAGCAGTGAGACGACTAGTGGCTTCAAAAGCAGGCTTCCTTGCCTTTACTCAGCTTCCAAAGTAAGTGCAAAGTCTCCTCAAGCTTGGAAGTAGTAGATGAAAATAGGTCTCGAGCTTTTGTTAGTAACTTATATCTAAAAGTGAGAAATGGAATTAGGACTCCCTTCTGAAAAGGAGTGTAAGACTCTGTACATGATTGTTTTCAGTGGCATGAGGCTGCCATCAAGCTTTCATGCAAATTGAGAATCCCAGGTAATCATTTGCAAGTAAAGCTGATTCTTCCTGTGCTAAATACTCTGTCTTGAGGCAAATATGGTTTAATGATTTTCCTAGTGGAAAAATTTTTAACGTGTACCTTCATCTGTCCTTGAAGTAGGCAGTTCTTCCTTCTCAAAGTATGTCGATGTCCTTGCTATCTTCAGTTTTACACAAGATAAAATGATGTTAGGAGGTTGTATTTCTGTAGAGACTGCTTGGAGCTTCTGTCTTAAATAAGATGAGGAACAGAAAAACTGTTGTTCTGAAAACAAAAAATTCTTAGAAATATTTCTGACTAGGAAATACAGAACAACTATAGTATAGAGAATGATGAGAAGACTAACAAAAGCACTTTGTCTGAGACCTTTATAAATGTCTGTTTTTCTGTAAATAGTATTCTGTAATTACACAGATACATCTTAATTTTGATGAATGTGATTGGCATGTTGTTAACAGTGAAGTCAATATTTTTCCTACCAAGAATCTCAAATTTGTGAAAATAATCTAGGTACTGGCTTGCTAAATGCAATGGGGGCAGACCCCTCTTGGCTGCTGACTAGATTTCATCTTGATTTTAAGATTTTAGTTTTTTCTCTGATCTTAGTGATTTTGCTTCCTTTCAAAAGATTCCGAGAACGATTAGGAGTGAAGGTTGTGAAAGCCCTCAAAAGGAACAATGATGGAGTAACCCATGCCTCTATTGACATGCTTTGTGCTCTTATGTGTGTAAGTATTAAATTTCAGATTCTTTCAATTTGGAGTATGTGAATTTCAGGCTACTGAAAGACATGGGAATAGGGACTGCCGTTCAACTTGCACTGTGTTCAGACATGGAGTAACTTGTTAGGCAGTGATTTCTTGCTGAACTTGAATGAGGGTGTGCTTTTTATGGGTAGAGAGAGTGGCTTTTGGATTACAACTGTTAAGAACTGAGGGTTGAAATGTGGCTGTGTAGTGAATACTTCTTTTTTTTTATAGCCCATGCATGATGACTATGACTTGAGGCAGGAGCAGTTGAATAAAGCTTCCCTTCTTTCTTCAAAGAAGTTTCTAGAAAATCTACTAGAGAAATTCAATTCCCATGTGGTAAGTCAAATTTTGGAAACAGATTTAAGCTTCTTTAAGTGCCTTTCTTAATTGCAATGAAAATGCTTTTGTCTCACTTAGATGTATCTTTGAATGTATTTGGACCTGCAGTTGAAAATACAGCTCTGTCTGGCACTGAAGTTTGTTCTAAGTAAGCTTGGATCTTGACACATTAGGATATAGCTGTCAATACTGCAGAATTTGAATGTCCTGCAACAAATGTTTATGTGTTTAATATGGAAACTGGATGCTTCTTTTAAGTAAAAGAATAGTGTAAACTCAGATTTGTGGGATTAAACTAGGTAAAAGTAGTTTGGGTCTCCCAATGTGCTTTAGAAACCAATTATTTACCAGGGTAGTGCCAGACTAATGTTGTTAGGAGTATTACTCAGAGTACTGGAGTACTTACAGTATGCAGAGTACTCTGATTATTACTCAGAGTAATGGAGTATGCCAAACTTATGGTTTTTGTTTACAGACTATTTTAATGCTATGACCAGGAAAAGCACCTTTAGCATCATGAATACTCTTGAACTACTGTATCTGAATTACATACCTGTCTTTCTAATTTCAGGATCATGGGACAGGTGCCCTAGTAATTAGTTCACTTCTGGACTTCCTGACATTTGCCCTATGTGCTCCGTATAGTGAGACTACTGAGGGGCAGCAGTTTGACATGTTGTTGGAAATGGTGGCATCTAATGGAAGAACACTGTTTAAGCTCTTTCAGGTAAGACTTACTTTTCACTATTGTTCAAGGCTTTGGGTAATCAGTGAACATGAAATTTTTCTTGTTTTCTTGAAAGACAGATTTGTCTTCAGCTGGTTAATATGCCCAAGTCTTTTCCATCTTGGTAAATGTTTTAGTGGCCTATTCGTTTGCCTTTAGATACCAGATTGTGGTGATGTTTCTATGGTGAATGGTATGCCAAATCATTGTAGAATAGACTGCCTAAGACCTGTTTCCAGAAACACAGTAAAATACCACTTGGACTTCAAGATAGGTTCAACAGATGCACCGTTCTTCCCCTGACTGGAAAATCTTCTGCCTTTTTGTGTCTTTCTTAGTAAATGAGAGTTAAGAGTTAGAAAACATGAGTAACATCCTCTTCAGTGGTAAACCTGCAAGGATTGTAGCATTTTTAGCTAAAATGGCAATGCTTTCTTACTGTAAAAAATAGCATTTTCTTCTGCTTTTTGATTAATGTCAGCTTGTGTCAGCCATTTTACTCAGCATTATTCCAGCGTCTCTGGTATATACTGCTGTTCAGTGCCAGGAGTTCAGTCTGGGAGTTGCATGAGAGATTCTTGTTAAAAGATAGAGGGTAGGAACTCCCCTTAAGACTAATTTTCACAAAAGTGAATTGGAGGTAGAACAGCCATGTACATCAGTTAAGGAAACTGACTCACAGATGATCTAATCTTCAGTTTTTGGACTTGGATAATTTTTTGTTAATGTTCTGTTCTAGCACCCTTCCATGGCAATTGTGAAAGGAGCAGGTTTGGTGATGAAGGCAATAATAGAGGTGAGATTTTATCATTGTTAGCTGGGATAGCATGCAAAATATGTATTGTCTATTTTGGAAGTGCAATTGCTTACCAAGAGAAGTTTGTTATATTAGCTTCTCAAAGTGGGGGGTGGGGAGGGGGAAGTTGGAAGGTGAGGAACAGAACACCTGCTTAATTGTGAGTGGTTTAATATAGCAACTTGCTTTATCTTACACTTGGGGGTTTGGAAAGCATGTGAATTGGGACATTAGGTAGTGCCTTGCATGTCTTCATACTGCAGTCAAGATTTGGCTGTAAATGTTGTATGTAGCTCAGCCACATACCTCAGAGCCACCAGACTTCTCCTGCATGTTAGAGGGCGTCTCAAGGAGGAGGGGCAGTATTTCCTGGGATCCATTGCCAGATGGAATGGGACCAGGGTTAACAAGCAGTAGTGTCCCCAGTGCAGACTAGTGATGTCAGCCTCTTTCTTGCTTTGGCTTTAAGTTTCCATACCACAAAATGTATGGGCCAAGTCCATACTTCTCAAGGGTTGCTCAGGATTGTTGCAGGGTGACCTTGCTAACTGACTCTTGACACTTCCTGGGTTGAAATTCAGGGCTTAAGTTAGTGCCTCATTGGATCACAATAGCTTGTGCATCTGAAATTCATCTAGTACTTTCTTGGGATGGAAGTGAATGAACACTTGAAATAGAGGCATTCCAAATCTTCAGGTTTCCATCAATGTACCTGATAATGTTAGCTAAAAGTTACTATGTTGCTTATTAAAAGTCCTATCATTAAATGAGTAGAAGTGCTGCAAAAGCTTTTTCTTATTCATTGCAACTAATGTATCTTGACTGAGTGGCAGTCTTACCCATGTGGCTGTCTAAGCTGAACAGCAGCCACTAATCTTAAATGGTTACTGTCGACAGAAGTCAAGCAACAAGCAATTACATGTGGCTGCCATTCTTTTTTTAATCCTAATTTATAATTGCAGTGTGAAAATGGTACTTCTGCTACAACCTCCTGATGTATGATGGGAGACAGGCATCCTGCCCTATTCAGTTACTGTCCTCATAGATGTAACTACCAGTTACCTGATCTATGGCTTTACTACAGCATTGAGCAGTTGCTGTTGAGAACTTTCACTTAAAACCTATCATACTCTGTCTTCTGGTTTTTGAATATTAGTTGTCATAATTGATGGTCAAGAAGGCCTTGGAACTGTAGACTGAGATAAAAGCAGCTTAACTAAGATTCTTTCTTTAGTAATCATCTTGCCCTGTTTCCAAAGGAAGGAGACAAAGAGATTGCTACCAAAATGCAAGATCTTGCCCTCAGTGAAGGTGCCTTACCTCGTCACTTGCACACTGCTATGTTTACAATAAGCACAGATCAGAGGATGCTTACAAATAGGTATGTCATCTCACTTGATATATCATGTTTAAAAAAATCTAAGTCATGGCCTAGCAAACACTGGAAGGTCAGGGAAGAAAAGTTGAAGTTCTTCAGGGAATGTTTTCTTTAGCAGCTGATATTTTTTAGAGCAAGCTTCAGCCAAGACTGCAGCCACTTAATAAATCCTTGTTTATTTTTTTGTTAAGATGGGCTTGGGTTGGTTACTCATTAATGGCTCAAGTTTTGATTTTTATTTCTTTTAATTCAGGGAAAGAAAAGGCAAGTAGAATGTTTGAAACTTGTAAAAAGTTTCAACTTGCACTGTATGTACAGCTGTATAAAAATGGGTGTGCACATCTCAGACATCTTGCATGCAGTTAGGGTCACCCATCCTATCTGGGAGAGAAGTTTCCTCACAGAAATTATTCCCCGAATCCACAGTCAGTAGAACTGGTGATCTCTGAGAGTATGCTGTGGAGGGTGAGCAATGATTCAACTATTTCCACCCAAATACAAGATTATAGAAGCTTTAGCTGTGAATTCCTGAAATGCTTAGAGTTGCTAAGGAATGTAGGGACAAGTGGAGCTTGTTGCCAGTGTGTGTCATCCAGGAGAGAGCTGGTATGAAACCATCTGTCATGCTAGTTCTGTTTGGTGCTACTACTTACAATGTGCTTGTAGCAATGGTTCAGTGCAGTAGAGTCCTAGTGACAAATGTTGGCAGAAAGCATCAGTTGACATAGAAGGCAGGCTCCCAGAAAGGCTTTTCTAGCCAGTAACTGGTGTTAAGGACTTCAAGTAGAGAGCATGTAGCAGTTCTTGATGGCTTCTAGCCTCTTAACTTAAGGTTGGCTGGATAAACTTATACTTAGTTATTAGATGTTTCTGCTCTATTGCTCAAGTGTTCTTTGAGGTCTAGCTCAAAAAGCATGTGCTGCTACTGTTCCACTAACTTCACTGGAACTTCTTAAAGGCAACACTTAAAAGCATGCTCAGCATATCCTTGGACAACGTAATGCTTTGTGCTCTTACTCAATCAAGAGCATGAAGCTCTTGCTCATCTTCATTTCATCAGCATGGTAAGGGTGACAGTTTAGTGATTTAAAATCTGTTTAAATTACTAACCTGCAGTTTGTTAATTTCAATGGCTTTTTCAGGCAGTTAAGTAGACATTTGGTTGGCCTCTGGACAGCTGAGAACAAGACTGCTATGAATTTGTTGAAACGTATTTTGGTAAGTAAAAGCAGAATATGGTGTAGCAAAAGAGTAAAACATGAAAGCTTGCAGTATCAAAGTTGGGACAGTCTACAGAGTAAACATAATCCCTTTCCCTTCAAGAGGAAGGTCTTCCCTGGGAGATCAGTAGTCTGGCATCTACTGCTTAAAGGATATTGATGTCTAGTTCAAAGCATCTCATACTCTTAAAAATTTTCTGCTACTTCCCTGATACTTTTTTAAATACTGTATGACACAAAACTTAAAAATAAGGTGTCATGACTTCTTTTTCTTGATTAAAAGGACGAAAACGTGGGAGACATTGTAAGCATGTCTCTAACGCTTTTTTTGCCAATAAGAAATTAAGGTATTAGGAGTTCTGTCTATGCTTTTATGCCTTGCCTGTCCAACTTTGTTTGCTTATAAGTTGGTTAGATTTATATGTTGTTAGTTCATATGCTGATCATTCATGTGTTCTTTCACCCTTACAGCCTCCTGAGTGCTTCTTGCTTAAGTTACTTCAGTGAAGTTAGTTCAATGAGTAGTGTTGTAAGAAACCATTTTATTAAATGGATAAAAATTTTATTAAATTACCAGCTTTTAATTTCAAAATAGCAGTTCCTCATTTTTGGCAGAGCAAATGTCCTGATCTTGTCACTATCTTACGGAAAGCTTAGACTAATGTCATATGTAACATTTAATCCATATCAGAGGATATGGAGGATTCTAGTGTTATTCATCCCTCTCAGTATTGCCCTGGGAGCAACTCTTTTCCTCCTGCATTCTTTAGGTGCATTAAGTGCTGCTTTAAGAAACGGGATATAGCCAAGAGTTCTGCTGCGCTGAAGCCAATAATACGTCTCTGTTGAGCACTTCTGTTGAGGATGGTGGTGTTTTACTAATCACAGCAAAAATAAAATGCTGTAGCTTTACATACTTACTTTAGAGTAGAATATAAATTCTGTTTTGAAATCTCTGATTTAAAGAAATTATGTTATTATCTAATGTGATGGTTTCTGTTCGTTAGCCGTGTGTGTGTTTACACTGTTTTAAATGTTTTTAGCCACCAGGTTTGCTGGCATACCTTGACAGCCCTGATCCTGTTCCTGAAAAAGATGCTGATAGAATGCATGTTAGAGATAACTTAAAAATTGCAACTGTAAGTAATTGTTATTGTCTTACCTATTCCATTATATAGATTACAGTCCTAGTGACTTTTCTAATACAGACACTTGACTGCTGCATTGACCTGCAGCAAAGATAACCCACAGCTGTAAGTAATTGGTTTTATTCTGCAGGATCAGTATGGCAAGTTTAATAAAGTGCCAGAGTGGCAGAGACTGGCTGGAAAAGCTGCAAAGGAAGTTGAAAAATTTGCCAAAGAGAAGGTGGATCTAGTCTTGATGCACTGGAGAGATCGAATGGGCATAGCTCAAAAAGAGGTAAAAGTATTTGAAACTCTTTGTTAGAGTAGCTTGACTAAGTCAGAGTTGAGTGTCAGAACACACAAACAAATAGCAAAGAAGTGTTGTGATGTGGTAGTTCTTCCTTTTAGCAGACTCTCTACTTCTTACTACTCTTGGGTTAGAAATGGGTTCCAGGGAGAACGTAAAGCGGGCAAATTAGTTCCTTCAGCTTTAGCCAATCTTATCAAACTGCAGTGTAGCCTGTATGCATTTCTTGTAAGGTAATTATACAGAAGAAAATTTCTTGAGATGTGGCAAAACCAGTTTCTGAAGTATATTTAAAAGAAATGGAATATTCTTTGCATTCAAAATTATGTACTTTACACCAGTGACATTTTAGTTATGGAACCTGCTTGAAGAATCGTCGGATAGCCTGGGTTGAGAGAGGACCTTAAACATGGTCTGCTTCTATTCCCCCTGCCATGGACAGGGACACCACCTTAGGATTCACTTGCATATGGGTATCTCAGTGCTTAAAGGGTTGCACAAGACTGTACCCAAGGTCATGACTGAGACTGAAGTCATGAATAACTTTTTATCTGATACTCTAGGAGGAGAGGTTAAGCACTATTTGAGTTCTTACTGTTGGTCTCTTTTTTCTTTTAGTTTTATTGCCATGTTCTAAATGACAAGCCCTTTTGATTATGAGGTGTTTCCCTTAACTTTCTTTAGTATATTCACTAAGCTTGTTTTTATGCATTCTGGAAGTGAAACAATCTGTTGTACGTGCAAGGAAGGATGGAAAGGACAATGCAGAGAGTATTGAAAATGCCTGTCTTTGTACTTGTTCTGTACTTGTAGCAATAAGCTTTAATTTAGGAAAATCTAGCTCAAGTTTGATGTTGAATGTGGTGCAGAAGTTTGACAGTAATACTTCTGAAATAATGGTGATTAGGTTCAGAACAGGAGAAATAAAGAAATGTAAAAAACTGGAAGATCAAATTGCACCTTAAACAACTTGTCTAGCTATGGAGTTTAAGGAGTCATTTTTCTATGTGGAGTTCTGAGCTGTATCATTTCACAGTAAATGTGTGCAAGTGTAGCTTGGAAGAGGTAGTAGCAAGTTTGGTGTTACCACTTTAAATTACTTCAGTGACTCTACAGTGTTAAATGTATTTTTCTTTTTCTTCCAAATTTTTCTTCGTAATCAGGACAGAAACAATATGGTGAGTCTGTATGTCTCTGTTACTTGTGTGGGCTCTGTTGCTCAGACTTCTGTTTGCATGTAATACCTCACGTAGATGATAACACTGATTTCATGCTTCATCAAAATAGGGAATCTTTCAGTGACCAAGTCGGGCTTGGTTTTGTTTTTGTGACTTCCTCTAGTTCTTTCTTTTCAACAGCAAAACATTCTTCATGTGGGTTTTCACCTCCATCAGCTTTGGAGCTGATGAATGCCTATGGTGTTGGGAATTAAGCTTTTCTCAGGGATAACTTGCTTCTAAACAAATGATTTGTCAAAGAGCTGAAAGTTTCTCTGGCATGATTTAACTTGGTGCAAATAACACTTGTGAAAGTCTGTTGCTGCTACTCACAAGAAAAGGAGATATTATTAATGAGGCTTAATTTAGTATGGTTTTTGAAGGAGTATAAAAAATCCAGCCTTTTATTTTAAAAAGGAAAAATGGGAGGTAACTGCCTCTACTAACTTGTGAAATTTGGTTCTTTTGCAGAACATTATTCAAAAACCAGTGATATTAAGGAAACGGCGCCAAAGAATAAAAATAGAAGCAAACTGGGATCTCTTCTATTACAGGTGAAAATACTAAAGTTAATATGGTGGTCTCAGATAAAAGTTTTTTTCTGGCTTGGTATTTTCATTAGTACCTTCTGAATTTCTGTGACTTCTAATTTCTGTCTGCCTTGAAACAGTGCAAATGTTTTGTAACAGCTATTTACTAAACCCCCCCTAAGCTATACTTAAGGATTTCACTTGTGTTTAGGAAAAGGAGGAATTTAGACAGCTTCTGAAATATTATCAAACGGCATAATTTTTTCCCTTGAACCAAAAGGAAGAGTAAATAATAAACTGCAGGTGCAAATCTGCATGGTATTGAGGGCCAAGTGAAGTAGCACTGTAAAGTGTTGTAGTTTCATGGTATGTCAACCTGTAAGCTACTCAAGATGTTGTAACTTGAATTGGAACAAACAGGAGCTTAAAGCAGGGCAAGAGAAAGCACTTGGATACTTGAATTTCAAATAGTGCCACAGGTGCTAAATGCAACTTGCTTACCTGTGAGTTCTTAGAGCTGTCAAAGTTTACAAGGGAGGGGCTTCCATCTGAAAAAGATCTGTCACTCTGGCGAGGGCCATTGTGTTAAGTAGACTAGTAAAGCTTGGCTTGGCTAACAAACTATGTTAGCAAGCTTGGGGAAATTCCATAAACTTAAGTGCTTGATGTTTCTAAATGTCAGATACAGTTTCGTGAAAGGAAGATTTGTCTGCTCCTAAACCTTTGGTATTTAAGTCCATTCTCAGTCTTTGGATCCAAAGGCTGTGTTGGTAACTGCTGCTAAAGAATATCCACTGACTGTTTTGTGACACTTAAGACATCAACTTCCAATTTACTGCATCAGCTACATTTTATGTTGTTGTTTGGTTTAAAACACAGCTGGTATGTGCATGCCTGCTGCTCTGGATTGTTTACCTGTAGTCCTTATTGGCATACAGTGAATTGCTTGCATGTCTTCTGGTCATCAACTACGTGCAGATGGCAAACTAAGCCCAAAGGATGACACAGACATGCTTTAGTCTAGGCTGGCCTCCATGGCTATGAAAACAGTATACAATATGAATTACAACTGTAATTACTGTAACAAACAGGAGACCACTGCTCTCCGCCTTGTAATTAACAGCCATTAATGCTAACGATCTTCCCTAGCTTGCCAGCTCAATTTTGTCTGCTTTTTAGATAGTGTTTTGAGAGGTTTAAACTATGTAACTTCTTTCTTAGATTTGTTCAGGATCATGCTAGATCAAACTTGATTTGGAACTTCAAAACACGGGAAGAACTGAGAGATACTCTTGAGTCTGAGATGAGAGCATTTAATATTGACAGAGAGCTTGGTAGTGCTAATGTTATCTCATGGAACCACCAGGAGTTTGAGGTAAATGACCTACCACAGAACAAACTGCATCTGTAAAATATGTCTACTTGAAATGTCACTTCTGTCTCTTCTTCCACGAGTGAATCTTGTGTTGATGATCCCTGAATGCAAGCTAGAAATTTTTTTGGGTTATGGAATCAACTGCTAAGGCTTGAATCAATGAACAGGTACTACTGTCCAGTGTCACTGTGCAAAACAGAAGCCTCTTTAACCTAATAATTTATGCTGTGGCGATAAAACATTTATCAGAACCCATTGTGTATTCCTGGATTAAGACAAGAGGTGGTCCTTACGCTGTTGTCCAGAGAAGTCATACTTGCTGTTGAGTGTGTTCTATCAGAATTGTTTTGGGTAGTTTCAGAAGTCACCTCTTCCTAATAACAAGTTTATTGTATTTATTTCCTTCATGTTAGTTAAATTTAGTTAGTTTATTTCCTAACTAAATTGGTTAGTGTTAGTTAAATACTGGGTTGCCAAATCGTGAATCGGTTATGGGGCTAAAACATGCTGCCTTGTAGATTATAGGTGAAGGTCACTGTCATCCCATTCTGTGAACAGCAGTACCTAAAATTAAAAACAAAACATAACAAAACAAAAAAAAACTTTGGATGTTTCTACAAAGAAATGTAGTATGCATTTCTACAAAAAAAATCAGTATGGTCCTTTCTCAAAACATCTTGCAAGATGTTTCCAAGTAATGTGCTAATAAACACTTCATGTACTGTTCTCTTATCTCCAGTATTGTTGTGGTTCCACACAACGTGGTTTTAATTAATGTGTAACGCTTAAGCAGAGCAAGGCCACCCTTGAATTCAACTGCAAGATATTCCTTAGATATTCCCATTGCCATCCTTGTTAGAGTATGGCTTTCTAGTGACATTTGAGCTGGGAACTATTAATGAAACGAGAACAGACTTGGTTTGGGGAATTTATCAGCTGACTACTCTGCAAATCAGGAAGAACTGCAAGACATCAGGCTAATGCTTTATGAGAGAGAAAAGTTTTATGTATGCAATTTATCCCTGTCACACACCTACAGGTTGCTTCTTACATTGATGCAGTAAATAGCTAAGACTGGGTTTAGATTGGTATTTCTTGTACTGGCATTTCTTTTAAAGTTTCCTTCAGGTATAGGTC
This sequence comes from Phylloscopus trochilus trochilus, assembly GCA_016584745.2. Taxonomy (NCBI): domain Eukaryota; kingdom Metazoa; phylum Chordata; class Aves; order Passeriformes; family Phylloscopidae; genus Phylloscopus; species Phylloscopus trochilus. Next base: position 43,598,052 of record WQNJ02000546.1, read on the forward strand.
AGGCACAGGACTTCTGGGTGTCACAGTGTTTGCTATCCCAACTTTTTAGCACTGCAAACTGAGACAGAATAGACTTCATAATACAGACTTCCCCCAAGTACTCTGTGCTCCTGTGTGGCTTTATGCTGCTGGAATGTATCAGTAGCATTCTTGCAGCTACAACCCAAGAGACTGAACAGCTGCTGTCTCACAGATTTGCTTTTAAATAGTAATGAATATGTTATTGGACTATGCTGTCAGTATTTGAACTACATAGTGGTGACAAAGCCTTTTCTGTCAACTGTGGAACCTTGTCACTTTGCCAAAGGGGGTGGTGGCTTGAGACTCCTCTGAGAGCATACCAGTTAGTGGGATATCTCTGTATGATATGCTGTGATCAAATCTGTAGATAATTTTGTGGCCTCGTGACAGTAATCTGCAAACTATAGATAAGAAAAACCACTGTGGCTTTTGTTGTATGTTAGAGGCACCTCTAATTGAAGTGCTTGCCAAATGCTTGTTACTGCTGAACATTGAGGCATTTGTTAAATTTCATGTAGTTGCTCTGAAGTTAATGGTGGCTTTTATTGTGCAATTTTACTTCAGCTTCATTTTTTGTGAACTGATGCCTCTAGGCTTTTATTATCCAGTAGCAATAGCAAGTATAAATAGTAATTAGGTCATGCTTGTGTTTCATACTTGCAGTAACATTAAGTAAAATACCTTGCAGTGGAATAACTACTTATTAAAACTTGAGTCACTGAATGCATCATATGTTATCCAAGTTTAGTTAACAAAACCAGCTGGTATTAGAAACAAGTTAGTTAAAGGCTGGAAATAGAGATTTCAGTAAGATGAGAAGCTTCATTTATTCAGGGGGCAGCAATAGCCAGTGGCTTTTATTTTGTAGATGTGTGTTTCTTTAACAGAAAACTTGGAGATTTCAGTTTTCCTACAACTTAGGAGATGTTGCTAACCTTGTTGAGTTTTTAGATGCAATCAAGCTCAGTATTGTTATGCAAGCAAAAACTTACTGGAGGAGAAACTATATATATTGTTAAGTAAGGTGTTCTGTGTTACAGGTAAAATATGAGTGCCTTTCTGAGGAAATAAAAATAGGGGATTATTATCTAAGATTGCTGCTGGAAGAAGATGAAACTGAAGAGAGTGGAGCAATCAAAAGATCGTGAGACATTATTAAAACCTTATCTCATTCCTAAGGTCCGTGTTTGTTTTCCTTACTAAAATCTCATTTCTTTTTTAGATATGAATTCTTCAATGAACTCTACCATCGCTTCTTGCTTACCCCAAAAGTGAATATGAAATGCTTATGTCTGCAAGCATTGGCCATTGTTTATGGAAGGTGTCATGAGGAGATAGGACCATTTTCTGATACTAAGTACATTGTTGGAATGTTAGAAAGGGTAAGAACTGTTTTAAATTATTGGATATAGTAGTTAACATACTGCTAGTCCAACATCTGTTCAGATCCTTCAAGTTACTGTGAAACCCAAGTTTTGGGTTTACAGCATGTGAATACTTTTTTTCCATGCTGTCAACAGCTGTTCTTAGTTTGTTTCAGTTTCATTAAAGTTTAACTAAAAAACCTGCTGATCATAGACGTATTTCAAACTAGTCTCTTTAAGACCAACAAGATGCAAATATAACTTCAGCTTGCTTTTGAAAAATGCAGAAGCTTTATAAGAGGAGAGTCTTGTTCCATATCACATTATTTCAAAGTACTGACTTTGAGTCATAGCCCCAGGCCTAATGAAATCATAACTTCAGATGAGCACATGTGATAGATTAGATTTTTAGTAGTAGCTGCTTTGCCTATTAAGTTTCTGTTAAGTTCTGTCTGACAACTTACTCAGCTTGCAAAACTAAATTTCCATGCAGTCTGAAGGAGGAGTTCTTTCCTTGCATTGGCATGGGTTTTGGCTGTTGCAAGTGAAACTGAACCAGTGAAGTCCCTTGTTATTTTGCCTTAAGCCTTGATAATCTCACCAGGGATGTAATATCAGAGACCCTCTCTGTCTGCTGGCTAGAAGTATTCTCTTTTTCTCTTGTGCTTGTTTTAATTGGTTCGCTGGGAATCCAAGCATAGTTCTGATAGAACAGTCGACTTAGCAGAATAGTGGGTTTGATCCAGGGCAACAGCAGTGTTGGAGGGCATCAAGGCCTTAGATCCTCAGTGGCAGAAAACTGCCTTTATTAGCTGTGCATGTCAGCAGTTTTTCCTGGGCATGAAAAAACAATATGGGGCTTTGCAGCTGCAACCGTGTTGACTTTTGAAGGGCTCTTCTAGTATGTGCTATGAAATACTAACTTGTTCTTTTCTGCTGCAACAGTGCACTGACAGGCTTGAAAGGGACAGATTGATCCTGTTCCTCAACAAGCTGATCCTCAATAAGGTAAGGTGGACACGTACACTTAACAGCAGTTTATCAGTCTTTTGACTGTATAAAATAGTCTGAACTAGTCTTGCAGGGTTAACTTGAACAAAAATTGAAGTATTGTGGAAGTTTTAGAACATTGTTTGATACAGCTTTCTGGAATGTGATAGCTGTTATTTACTGGTGAGAAAGCTGAAGGAAACATGTAGATATTGTGCTGATTGTACCATTCTAGTCACTTTAGAGAATGATTTGACTTATTTTGTGGTCACTTCTTACTTGAATTAAACTGTTCAATGCTTAATTGCAGCAATGCTTATCTAGAAGATGCTTTTGGTAACTCATTTGTTCATTTGTTAACAGAGAAATGTGAAGGACCTTATGGATTCAAATGGTATCAGAATCCTTGTAGATCTTCTTACTCTGGCACACCTCCACACGAGCAGAGCTACAGTCCCTTTGCAGGTATGGAGCCTTTGTTTCTTACTACTCCTGTGTTGCTCTGTGAAAGGGATGATTCTTGAAAAAATCAATGTACTTTTCACGTTTCCTGTAGAAATGTGATATTTGCACTCTGAAGCTAAAGCTATTCTTGTAAACATCAACTTCTAGAGCAACGTGATTGAGGCAGCACCTGATGCGAAGAGGGAGAGCGAGAAAGAATGGTACTTTGGCAATGCTGACAAAGAAAGGAGTGGTCCTTACAGCTTTCAAGAGGTACCTGTCAGCTTCAGACTCACAACTTGACAAATGATTTCTGTCCTGGTGACTGGGTGTGTTTCAAACCATGAGAGGGACCATAAACAATGCTAAAGAATGTTCTCCGAGTAACCCTTTAAATAAGGATTAAAGCTAGATAAGAGACTTGATGTAGTGCCAAGAGCCACAGCCTTCTTGATAAGACTGCCTACCCCTCCATGCCTCAGTTGCAACAGAATCTGACACCTTCTACTTCGTGATTCTACGACTGAGTTGTAAACACATTGGAATTTCATGCAACTATAATAGTCAGCCATACAGCAGTTAAAAGCTTGTCATAAGTGTGAGTGTTTAGGAGCAAAGGTGGCTCTGAATGCTGAATAAACAAAATTCATCTCTAATCTTACAATAGATTCAGGAACTATGGAACAATGGAACGCTGACTTCAAAAACTCGTTGCTGGGCTCAGGGTATGGATGGCTGGCGACCCTTACAGGTCATCCCTCAGCTGAAGTGGTGCTTGCTTGCCAGTGGCCAGCCTGTGTTGAATGAGACTGACCTTGCCACACTTGTCCTCAACATGCTCATCACCATGTGTGGATATTTTCCCAGCAGGTAAGCAGTGATTTTCAGCAGAAGGGGTTAACTTTATCTGGCAGATGCATGAATTCATAAATTCTATCTTAAAGCTTTTCTAAGAAAGTAATACATAAAGGAACTCTGTTAAAAGAGCCTTTGACATGATAGTAATTAATTCTGTGGGGAAATAGAGAGTTTGCAGATGAGACAATAGTAATATTGTGAGAGTGACTGCAAAAATGAATGTACAAGCTATGTGCATTTCTAATGCTATAGATAGGCTCTTGTTTAACTTAAACAGAACTGCTTTAATGCAGGACACTAAACCCCACTTATAAAGTCTAACAACAAACTTTGAAGTTAATGAAAAAATGACAAAGAATGTGACTTCAGTAGTCTAATACTTGCACTTAATAAAGTTGTTTGCTCTTGAAAGAGAAAAGGCACACGTGTCCTTACTGCTGTACTGCTTGATATTTTTAGGGATCAAGATAATGCTATTATAAGACCTCTGCCTAGAGTGAAAAGGCTGTTGTCAGATAGTACTTGCCTTCCTCATATCACTCAGGTAAGTAAATCTTCGAAAATGTACCTAAATGAGTGAAAGTGACTTACTCTACCATCTTCCCCATGAGAATACTTTAGGTGTGGCAAACACATCAAAGAACAATTGTAACATTTCCCAGATCTCTGACCAAGTAGTTGTTCATTTCATAGAGTGTTGTTGCAAATTTCACGCTTTTCGGCCAGTATCTCGTAAATAATAATTCCATCCTTGGAGATACTGAGAAGTCACCTGGACATGGTCTTTATCAACCAGGTCTAGAAGACCATGCTTTTAACAAATATTCTTTGATTGACATTTGCTGTTTTTAAGCCCAAGTATTCTTTAACTGTAATTCCTGTAAGTTTCTGCTGGGTTTTCCCAATATTTAATAAAAACTTCAATTTTGGCTAGATAACTTGCACTACTTGCAGCTAATATAAATGCTTGTGTTTGATTTCAGCTGTTACTGACTTTTGATCCTATCCTTGTGGAAAAAGTCGCTGTATTGCTCTCTCATGTCATGCAAGACAACCCTCAGTTACCTCGTTTTTATCTGAGTGGAGTATTCTTCTTCATCATGATGTACACAGGTTCCAACGTACTTCCTATTGCAAGGTGAGGAAAAGGAACAGCCAAAAGTCCCTCTTGACCAGTCATGCTCAGGTCTGCTGCTCTGCATCTTTACGTGCTCTGGGGAGTGTGGCTTGCTAGAACCAACATGAAATTCTTCTTCTAGAAGAATTGCCTCCACATGATCTTGTCAGTCACTAAAAAGTTAACCACCTATGAACCTTCCAGAGAGGGAATGATGATATAATTCCAACAGTACAACTGAGCATGCCCTATTGTAGAGCAAACCATTACAAGCACTAAAAAGCAGTAACACAGGCTACATATATTCTGATGTAGGTTTTGGTAGTAGGCAACTATTGAAAGGGTTTAAAAAAATCTAATAGCCTCTTTCAATATTGAAGACTAAAACAGTTAAATCAGTCAGTACTGCCTGATAATGCCCTGCACATGCAGGTGACTATTGCAGTTCATTTCAGTACTTTTCTTCTAAATGCAATAGTTCTTTAAAAGCTGTCCTACAATTCCCATTAAGTCTCTTGTAGAGTGAAATGCATTGGGAAATGATTGCATGCTTCCATGATGACTGGTTTAATAGAACTGTCAGCAGTTAGTCTAAAATCATCTTGTTTCATCCCTGGAGTGATGATCTAACAGCACAGAGATTGTCTGTGTCTCTATCAGCATCTTGTGTGTGTACAAAACAAGCTTTCATAACAAGACTTTCAAACTGAAATGATGAACATGAGGCAACATTTATAACATGGGAGTGCTTAGCTTGAAGTTCCCAAGAATTTAATGAACTTAGTACAGAAATTCATACAACTGTTGCAGTTACTCTTTTATCTTGAAGTAAATGTGTAATACCTGCCAGCTGAATTATGTTGGTCTGCTTATTATTCAAGGGTACCTAAGTATCAAACAAAATAACTGCTGTTTCTCTTCTAGGTTTTTGAAATACTCACATACAAAACAAGCTTTCAAGTCTGAAGAAGTGAGTAGATTGCAACAGTAACTACCTCTCTTTCCAAATAGTTTTACAGACTACCTGTAGTTGTTTTAACTAGAATTTAAGAGCTGTAAGGGAAAAGGGGGAGAGTTTTTTAGGTCTCAAATTAGTTAGCAAGGCAGAATTCAATTACCTTTGAGATGACCATGTGATCTCTTCTGTAGACAAAAAGTCAAGATATAGTTCAAAGAAGTATACTTGGACATATTCTTCCTGAAGCAATGGTGTGTTATTTAGAGAACTATGAACCAGAAAAATTTTCCGAGATATTCCTTGGAGAATTTGACACTCCGGAAGCAATTTGGAGCAATGAAATGAGGTAACTGTTTTCTGTCAGAGGGACAAATTAATCTGAGCTACAGGTTATGTTGAAGAGGTATTTGACATTCTTAAAGAAAGCTGAAAATAGTTGGATTCCTCTTGTTTCCCTTCTGCAAGGGCAATGCCCTGCATTTGTGCTCTGCTTCTACCAAAAATAACCAGGGCAAGGGAGAGCAGAATTGGCAGTGGGAAGGGGAATATTTCCCTGGTCATATTGAGTAAGTTACTTTTGTGAATGAAGGCTTGACTGTGTATATGAAGTGCTTTATACTTGCTCAGTTATATGTACTTTTTTATTGCCACTACCTATCTCTGTGATATACTCTGTCTAATATTCCAATACAAGTTAGAGTTTTCTAGAAACTAAGAGGTGTTGAGAAAGGCAAAGTATCACTTTTAATTGTTTTTAATAAACTAATTTTCATGGTGTTTAAATAACTCTCTAATAGACTAGGACAGAATCCTATTCTAAATCCCTACTGAAATGTGGGAAACTTCTAAGGAAAACCTTTTCTGAAGAAATCATTGAACATGCTTGTACAGTGAGTGAGGATTGAGGACTGCTGAGCAAGTGTTAAACTAAACTTTGTAACTTTTAGGCGTCTAATGATAGAGAAGATTGCTGCTCATCTTGCTGACTTTACTCCTCGTCTTCAAAGCAATACAAGAGCCCTCTACCAATACTGTCCCATCCCGGTTATCAACTATCCCCAACTGGAAAATGAGCTGTTCTGTAACATTTATTACCTCAAGCATCTTTGTGATACACTCAGATTTCCAGACTGGCCAATTAAAGATCCGGTAAGTAACAAGTATTTTAGACTTCATTTAGTTCGGATCTTTCAGTCCTAAAAGTTAATAAAAAGTCCTAAAATACTAACAGAATCAAATGCTGGGTTTGTTGCAAGTAACTCCTTTATCATGAATTTTGGTCCACAAGTAACTACATTAAGCTCTACTTTATCTTGAAGCAGCATCATGTTCTTTCCACAGAGCAACCCCATAAGTGTATCTTTCTTGTGGTTGCTTCTTAAATAGCAAAATCAAGCATCCAAGAAACTTCAGAGAGTGTTTCAATGTATTTTATTTTGGGGGCGGGGAGAGGGAATGGGAATCATGACCTTGGGATTCTAATTTGTCCACCCTGCAGAAGAAACCAAGCTAACCTGTCAGTACATTAACTGAAGAGATCTTTTTGGTACAAGTCTATGGACTAGAACTGTCTAAGCAGCTTTATCTATTCATGCAACTTTGCAGTTTTTATGGTATCGTGGTGTGAACTGCATCTTAAGTGATTCTCAATCTTCTAATTTGACTCTTAGATAGTCATTTTAATCTCAAGGTGCTTTTATCTTGAATAAAATACAGGATTCAATAATAAAACAGCATTATACTAAAAATTATGTATACTGGTGTCAGCATAAATGAAACACTAATGAATTATAATTCTTGAGGTTAAACTGTTGAAAGATACGCTAGAAGCTTGGAAGAAGGAGGTGGAGAAGAAGCCACCTACCATGTCAATAGATGATGCATATGAAGTTCTTAACCTGCCCAGAGGACAAGGCCAGTAAGTTGTCTTCAGGATCTGCTTTTATATAAGCTCCATACACTGAACAAACGGAAGTTTCGTATCTTGGTACTTGGAACAAGTTAGTGGTACCAGCTCAAGTCACGTGTAGCATCATCTTCTTTCACAGTGGAGGATTGCTTTGCTACAAAGTAACAAAACTTGGAAATACAATTCCAGTGTTTGAGAAAACAGTTGTTAAAGTGTTTAGATAAGCTGTAAATGGGGAAAAAGAATCCTTTGAGCTTTGCTCTTCTAAAGGACAAGCTTTAAACTCAGCCGTAGCAGAGAATATAGCCGTTCAAAGAATATAGCAGAACTTTAATGTTCAAAGGAGCTTTTGTTTTTTCTGTAATATCCTTCTGCCTCCTCCATATTGCCCTTTTTCTTGGTGATTATATCCTTAGAATTATTTGCATCCTGTCTTGCTACTGGTTTCTAGACTTCAGGTCTCTAGAAGTGAACCAACAGCGGTTTGTGTTTATCCTTCAAGAACAGTGCACTTACTGCAAATGGTGAAATGCAAACTTTTAACACTTGTAGCTCATTTAGATTCTTCATTTAAAATACTGAGGGACTTTGAGCACCTTCTGGTTAGTATATTAGTTACAAGAAGTATTAAAATACTTTCAGTCTCCAGAATTTCTTCCTAATGTTACCATGTTATTAGCCCCAGTTCAGTGTAAGTTGATGAAGCAGGGTTTAAAAAAAGAAATAGGAGAGCTTTGTAGTTCTCACTCTTTTGCAGTTACTTTTACTACTATTGTCAGAAACCCGGGCTTGTTTTGCTGTGGTTGTTTTTGGGTTTTTGTTATTAAGTGCAATTGAACTTGTTTTATTGTAGAAATGATGAAAGCAAGATCAGGAAAGCTTATTTCAGGCTGGCTCAAAAATACCATCCAGACAAGAATCCAGAAGGCAGGGTATGTACAGCACAAATTTATGGTGTTAATAAAATGGGGATATATTCAGCAATTACATATATTAAGAACTTTGAAATGCATACTTAAAAATGTCTTTCTTCCTTTTAAAAGCGATGCCCTAGGTGAATGCTAAAATACAGATTAATGCTACAGATTAATAATTCAACTAATATCAATCAAGGATTTAGGATTTCTATAGTAAACTGGTGTAGTCAGATCAGACTCATCTCAGAAATGGTCTTGTTCAGAGAGTTTACACAGTAGGTAAACAAGCTTTGTTCCCTTTCAGAGACTGACTGCATCCTCTGCCCATTCTCACAATCCAGCTGTACTTACTGCTTCTGTCATAGTATGATTGACTTAAAGTCTCCTTCCTAGGGCAGATTTCAGGAGACAAAAGTTATGTATGAACCAGTGTTGTCTGCAGTATTTCCTGAAGTGCAGTGGGGCAACAAAGCTAGTGCTGTTGCTAATAACCTGAAATGCTTTATTTTACTTGCACTTAAACTGATGCTCCAGTAATTTAAAGGGTTCTTAACAACACTTATGGCTGTTTCTCCTCATTTGCAGGATATGTTTGAAAAAGTTAATAAAGCATACGAGTTTCTATGCACAAAGTCTGCCAAGGTAATAGATGGGCCAGATCCAGAAAACATAATTTTGATCTTGAAAACTCAAAGCATCCTCTTCAACAGGCATAAGGAAGGTAAGCATGCTGCCTCGGTATTTTATGTTCATTTCTTTAGTGGTCATTTCAGTCAGCTTTAATCTCCTCTCTTCTTGAGTTTGTGCTCTGTTGATGTGGTTTCTGACTTGCCACAGCATTATGTGGCTCTGGTATACAGCTTCAAAATAGGATTTCTTCCATTAAATAAATTAATCTGCAGTAAAACTTAATTCAAAACAGCGTGAATAGCTCTTTGAAGTGTTCTGCTCCAATCCAAATCAGTTTGAATCTTGCTCTGGGTGGAGAATTCCATCTGAGCAGAAAAATCCTCACTAGTAGTCAGTCACCCAGATGCTGGTTATACATGAAATTGCACTCATCTGGCTATTATTAACAATGAGCCATTCTTGCAGAAATTCTGACCAGTGTTCGAGTCCTTAGGTGAGTGTGCTGCAACATGGCCTATCTCACTGCTCAGCTGGGAAAGAGGAGTAGCTAGAGCACCCTAACACTTGGCTCCAGCTACAGTCCCAGGCTGGTAGCTGCCACCATGTCCAAGCCTTGCAGAGCCAACAGTTTTGCTGTGTGTTACATTATAATGGTAAACTAAGAACCTCACATGCAGAGTCCTGTCAGTTATGTGGAGCATAACAGCATTGGTATAGACAAACATGTTGGCTTGCAGTTGGCTCTATAAGAAAAATGAAATTATTCTTAGCACTGCTGAGCTCTACAGGAATGAAAAATGCAATTTAAAACTTAAAATTGTTGTGTCAAACTGGACAAGGTCCTTATAGGCTTATTAATAAATCCTGGCCTAAGACACAAACTAAGCTATACTTGAGTTTCTCTGGAGAGAGACAAGCATTGTTGGGAAAGCTCTGAGATTTGATCTTAAATGAGTTCTTCTGGTGAAGCTCTGTTAGCTTCTAGCATGAACAGCTCTGTGTGATGAGGAGTTAGATTGTGTGGACTGCTTAGTCTTGTTCCAAATTCCCTAAGTGTTGGCTTCCTTTCCTAGTCCTTACATATCAGATATATCTTCCACCAATAATTTTTGATGGCTTAAATTGCTTAGACTGCATATACATAAATTTGGACTTTTTTTTTTCTCTTTCAGATTTGAAACCTTACAAGTATGCAGGCTATCCTATGCTGATAAAGACCATTACCATTGAAACATCAGATGACCTTTTGTTTTCCAAAGAATCTCCACTGTTGCCTGCTGCTACAGAACTTGCTTTTCATACTGTTAGTTGTTCAGCATTAAATGCAGAAGAACTGAGGAGAGAAAGTGGAATTGAGGTAAATGTAAAGAAATGTGTTGAAATGCATGCTTTTGGTCTAACTTTTCCATAGCTAGAAATCTTAGATCCTCAATGCCTGGGAAATCAGATGTAATTGAGAATCACTTTTGGTCTTGAGACACCTGTTATTAACATCACAGATATTCTGGATACAGTAGAAGAAACATCTTGCAGAGTATACCCTTTTCTGGACCTGGGCTTGTCTATTGAACTGTGGATAAGCAAGCTACATATGAAGTTTCTCTACTGCTTTACAGAACTGCTGCATTTTTTTTATGTGAAAGAATAGGTAAATGTGAACAAGTCACATGAAAGGTGCCATTAGAACCATCTAGGTTGGAAAAGACATTGAAGATCATTGAGTCCAATTGTTAATCCCAGTTCTGACAAGTCCCCCTAAATCATGTCTATGTGCCTTTTTAAATACCTTCAGGGATGACAGCTCAACAACTTCCCTTGGCAGCCTGTTCCAGTGCTTGACCACCCTTTTGCTTGTCTCCCTTTTGGAGAAATTCCTCCTAATATCCAATCTAAACCTTCTCTGGTACAAAATGAGGCCATTTCCTCTTGTCCCATCTCTTGTTTCTTGGGAGAAGAGACCAATCCCCACCTTGCTACAGCCTCCTTTCAGGTGCTTCTAGAGAGTGATAAGGTCTCTCCTGAGCCTTGTTTTCTCAAGGCTAAACAGTCTCTACTGCCTCAGCTGCTCCTTATCAGATTTGTACTCCAGAGCCTTCCCCATCTCTCTTGTCCTTCTCTAGACATACTCCAGCACCTCAATGTCTTTCTTCTAGGGAGGAGCCCAAAGATGAATACAGCATTCAAGGTGCAGCTTCACCAGTGCTGGGTACAGGGGGCAATCAGTTCCCCAGTCCTGCTGGTCACACTGTCACTCATCCAGGCCAGGATGCCATTGGCCTTCTTGTCCTCCTATGCACACCCTGGCTCATGTTCAGTGCCTCTTAAGCAGCACCTCCAGGTTCTTTTCTGCCCAGCAGCTTTCCAGCTTCTCTGCCCCCAGCCTGTAGTACTGCATGGGGTTGTTGTGGCCCAGGTGCCAGACCCAGCACTTGACCTTGTTGAACCTCAAACAGTTGGCTTTGGCCCATTGATCCAGCCTGTCCAGATCCCTCTGTAGAGCCTCCAGCAGATCCACACTCCCACACAACTTAGTGTCATCTGCACACTGACTGAGGTACTAGCTCACATGCTTTAAGAGCACATGTCAGCTCTTAAAGCATCAAAGGTTATTACTAATGCTTGCAAGGAATTTTGCAGTACAAGCCATTTATCCATTTATGCAAGCAGCATTTTTTTTGTCAAATGTTTCCCTTCAGCCGTTAAAAATGACTTTACCACTAATGTTTTGGTTTTGCATGCTTTTACCTCTTTTTGTTGTGACTGAACTTGTGCATCATCCAAATCTCACAGGTATTGCAAGAAGCATTTAGTCGTTGTGTAGCAGTCTTGACTCGTTCTAGCAAGCCAGATGATATGTCTGTACAGGTGAGTTTAAAGTAGCAGCTTTAACTGAGTGTATTCTGAGTGTCTTCTCAGAAGACTACATGGTGTATATGTGTAATATGATAATAAACACAAATGTGTGTGTATATATAATAAAAAATAGTATCGTATATATTAAAAATACACATAGTGTAAAAATTACTGTTAAAAGTGTACAGTATTAAAAATACAATTGTAAACATGCATTTTTCCTCCACTTGGAATCAATAAAATATTGTGTTTTGTAGGTATGTGGATACATTAGTAAGTGTTACAGTGTAGCAGCTCAGTTTGAGGAATGCAGAGAGAAGATTACAGAAATGCCTAACATAATTAAGGACCTCTGTAGACTACTGTATTATGGCAAGGTAAGTGCTCCTTTTCTTTGTCCAAATGGGTGTTTAACTGTTAAATGTTTAGGGGAATATTCTGCTTTTAGGGCAGATAAGCCAGTCATAGAATCATAGAATGGTTTGTGTTGGAAGAGACCTTAAGTTCATGTAATTCCAAACCCCCTGCCATGGGCAAGGGCACCTTTCACTAGACCAGGTTGCCTAGACCCACATCCAGCCTGGGGGTCCTGAAGACTTACAGTGATGGGCAGCCTGTTTCAGTGCCTCACCACTATCACAGTAAAGAATACTTCCTAATATCTGATCTAAATCTCTCTGTTTGAAGCCTTTTCCCCTTGTCCTCTCACTCCATACAGTTGTGAATAGTCCCTCTCCTTTTGTGCAGGCTCCCTTCAGGTACTTGAGGGCCACAATTCGGTCACCTTGAAGCCTTCTCTTTTCCAGGCTGAACAAACCCAGCTCCCTTAGCGTTTCCTCATTTTTGCAGTGACTGGTTAAACCCTTCTGTAAGATCCCAGCAGATGATGAGATACAGAACTCAACTGCCTTGTTTCAACATCTGTGTTTGAATCCATTTAAACTGCAGCCACTCTAAAGATTCAGCTACTTTTGTCTTTTAACTAACACATCCAGCAGCTTGGCTTACTGTACCAAATCAGCAGATAAAAATTTTACAACTAAACCTTTCATAAGCAGATTGACTCTAAAGTCAGCATAAACTCTGGGAACGGTATTCAAGAAGTTTTCGTGCCATTTAGCTCTTTTGAACTTGCTTCATGTTAGAAAAATGCTGAATTTTGTCTGAATTAAGAAAGGAAAGCTTGTCTTTAACTTTTCATGTGGGGTGTGTGAAAACAGGAGACTAAAACCAGATTCTCATAATTGACTGTATATGCTTGTATGTTCTTTAGTCCTTGCAGGACGCATGTATTGCCATAAAAAACTTACCTGAGAATCTCTGCCGCAGTTTTGCATTGCTTTTCCAGCAGTTCATCAGTGCTTCTTTCTAATCATATGAAGTAACTATTCAAGTACTCTTCCCTTTGAAAGATGCTGACAAATTAGCCATGTTGTTGGTTACCAACTACATCAGCTGCAGAAATTATGTCTACTTCAGTTTTCATCTCTGGGCTGCTTTGGCAGTACTGCAGAATTAGCAAGTTTTGGCTTTTAAATCTTTGGTACAGAAACCAGTTGGCATTCTTTGATTATGGGTATTAATGCAAACTTCTTTTTTCTCCCTTCAGACCATACCACGAGTAGCTGCTTTAGGAGTAGAGTGTGTTAGCTCCTTTGCCTTAGATTACTGGTTACAAACACATTTGTTCCAAGCTGGAGTTCTGTGGTACTTACTGGGTTACCTCTTCAACTATGACTATACGCTGGAGGAAAGCGGGATTCAGAAAAGTGAAGATTCAAACCATCAGGTAATGTTGCCAAGGTGCTTTCAACAACCAATTGTTGTTGTTTGCCATCTCTTACTAAGAGACCAAGTGTATTCATATATTTGTTAGAATCATTGAATTGCATGAAGAGTAACATTAAGAGAGATCTGGAAGGGAATTTTTGTGTAGTGATAAATACTCTTTGAGTATGGTTTTTTGAAGTGTTGAACTGTTAAAGCTGCCAAAACCCATGGTTTCTAATGGACTTCACGCAAGACACTTCTAATCTAGAGCAAACAGTATAAAAGTAAATTTTTGCTATCAGAAGAAAACTCTAGGTTTTTTAAAACTGTCTCTGTATTTTTCAGGAGGTAGCAAATAGCCTTGCTAAGCTGAGTCTCCTGGCCTTGAGTCGCCTTGGAGGGTATCTTTCCGACGAACAAGCCACCCCTGAAAACCCAACAATCAGGAAAAGCTTGGCTGGAATGTTGACACCCTACATTGCAAGAAAACTTGCTGTGGTCAGTCCTACTGAGGTAAGCATCTGTTGGGCAAAACTTTCTCTGTGATTTACAAAAGAAGTAGCTGGTCACTTTTAAAACACTGAACTCTCTTAGACCAACTTGATACAGAGAGCAGCAGTGGGATTTTTATTTGTGGTTGAGGTAACTGGAGGAAAAAGAAACTAGTTCAGCCTCAAACACTATGGATAGAATAGCATTTGCTATTGCAGGAACAAAAAAGTGGAGTTAATTGTTCAAGGCTTAAGGATATAATTATGATGGAGAGCAAAGGTAAAACTTCTAACTCTTTAAAAGTGGTGCCAAGGAAGTCTGTAAAGAGGTACTGCAGGTAGTTGTCACACACTGTCAAAAGTGGATGGAAAATGCAAAACGTGTCTTAGAGCAGAATTAAGAGAACTAAAATTGAGATTGTACTTTACCACATAACTTGCACATACTATTTTTCCTGTATGTTTTTCCAATATGGGAAATCTCACGCTTTAGACTTGTTTGTGTAATAAGCCTAGCTGTTAACGGGATTGGATTGACTGATACCATGAAACATGCTGATTACTGTACACAGTGATCCGAAACTGTTGGAAATGTGTTATGTTGTGTAAATTCTTAGACTCTGAAGATGCTTAACAGTAACACAGAGAACCCCTACTTGATCTGGAACAATGGGACACGAGCTGAATTACTTGAGTTTTTGGAATCTCAGCAAGAAAGCATGATTAAAAGAGTAAGATACTCATTACTTTAAATACTATGTTTTTTAAAAACGGTTTTATGTTTTCCTCTTGGAATGCAGTTGTATGGTTAATACAAGTATCCCTTGTTGTCTACCCCAAAGTCACTTTCTTCCTTCCATAGTTTAAAAAAAAAAAACAACATAACCCCCAAGATTTTGCTTGTTCGTTTCATGTTATGTTTCAGTCTGAGCTTCTGACTTGCTGAAGCTTAAGTTTTCTGGTTGTGTATTGCCTATTTTATTATCGGATTATAGCTTTACACTTCCTACAAGATTTTCTGTCTGAGCTTGTGCTGCTTATCTCTGCCTAAAGGGTGATTGTGACAAGAGCTATGGATCTGACTTTGTCTTCAGTGACCATGCAAAGGAGCTTATTGTGGGAGAGATTTTTGTTAGAGTCTACAATGAGGTCCCTACCTTCCAACTAGAGGTGAGATGTAGCTAAAAATCTTCCTGTTAAAACTAGTGTTTGGAATGCTCATTCTTCCTATTAAACTATCTGTCATTGCAAAGAGAATGGAGGAAATACAAAATGTTATGGAAATTTCCTTCAAGATCAGCATGTCATGAGAAAGCTCTTCACTGGAGCAGAATAAATTAAAAGAACAAGTCTGTCATTAAGATGTGCTCTTCAGATGTCTTAATGAGTTCTCTCTACAAGCTTGTGATGCAGGCACTTGGGTTGATTCAGTAATTCCAGGAGGTGATGATTCTGCCTATTGGCTTTACAATCAATCTATGCATATGGGCAAACATACACCTGTTGGAGTAGTGGCAGCTTTTTAAGTGTATGTTTAGATAGAAATGGGTTTTAATGTGGTCCAGATGTTATAATGATCAGAGAGAATTGTTGCCTGTCTGGAAGAAAGGAATATGTGAAATGTAGAAGTTATTTGGATACATTGTCTTCTACTGTGGATACTGTTGCATCACACAGCTGAAAATGCTGTCATCTCTACTTCAAAGCTTCCTAAAGCATTTGCTGCAAGCCTCTTGGATTATGTGGGCTCACAAGCACAGTACCTTCATACACTCATGGCCATAACTCAGACTGGGAAAGTGGAATCCAATCAACACGGAGATCGCTTACGGAGAGTTGAAATGGCTCTGGAGGCTCTGAGAAACGTCATAAAGCACAACCCAGGTAGGCTTAGAACTGAATATAGTATACTCTTTTGTGGACAACCTTAAAAACTCTGAACCTCTGTAGTCTTTATCTTCCAGTGAGAAGGAGGGTTTTTTTAGCTTGCTGACAGACTAATACTGTTGGTAAGCCATATAAGCTTGCTGTTTTTTTTTTTTTTTTACCTGGAGAACACTGTCACTAGGTGCACCAATGTTTTGGTTAAATTCAAGCCTAATTGGTTTTCATCTCTGAATCATTATGTTTTAACTGTAATTCAGTCTTGCTGTTGCTAGGAAGAC
Organism: Phylloscopus trochilus trochilus; assembly: GCA_016584745.2. Taxonomy (NCBI): domain Eukaryota; kingdom Metazoa; phylum Chordata; class Aves; order Passeriformes; family Phylloscopidae; genus Phylloscopus; species Phylloscopus trochilus. The sequence goes on from WQNJ02000546.1 coordinate 43,614,539, forward strand.
TTAAACCTCTTGACAGAAGCTTTCTGTAATCCTTCAAAGAATCTTCAACTGATTTTTAAACTTCCTTGCATCAAAAAATCCTCCTTGAACTGAGTGCTGTGTGCTAGTAAACACCTAAATGGCAGCTGTGTTAGGGCCAAAGTAAAGCAAGAGGAGAAGATGCTCTTGAGAGTGGGTAGCAAGGTTTAATGAACAGACATCAATGTACAGACTGGAAAAGCCTGAGACAAATGATTGGGATGTTTTCCCACTGTATTATGTGCTGCTTCTAAAAGCAAAACATGTTACTGTTGTGGTATCTAATAATAGCTGGTTAGGATGTTCTCTGCAGTTGTAAACCTGAAGGCAGCTGTTCCTGCTGGAGATAGCAACCCTGCTCTGAGCTGTGACATTCTGAAAGGGCAAGTGTATTTGAAGACAATAGGTGTTGATAAATGATAAATAAAGATACGGAATTTGTTTGGTTTTTTGTAAGATTGCAAATAACTCTAGGGAGTCCAAGAACTTCATCTACTTTCCTTAGAGAGGGGAGTTACCCTCTGTTTTTGAAGTACTGTTGACTTGAAGTTCTGTGGAAGCTAGATTAATAGAGAGGAGTTCATAATTTTCTAACTCTGTAGCAGGTGCTGCTCTGTATGAGCTGTTAGAACTACTGTGGCAGACTACATACAGCTGTGTAGTCTTTAACACCTCTGTATAGTGAAATACAGGCATGGAAATTGGCCTTCAGTGAATGCATTGGCTAACATGGAGAGTAACTTACTTGATCTTTTGCAGGTTCTGAATGTGAATGCATAGGGCACTTTAAGTTGATATTCTCCCTTCTGCGTGTTCATGGAGCTGGTCTGGTGCAGCAGTTAGCTCTGGAGGTAAAAAACCCAACCAACTAAAAAAAAAAAAACAACCCCCACAAACTCCCAACCTCCCTGTCTGGATGCTTTACATAATCAACATAAACCTATTTGTGTAGCTGTTAGAGTAGCATGTAAAATACGCTGTGATTGGGGTTCTGAGGTATCAATTTCTCCTTGAAGGAGCACGTCATACTTTGTGCCTGTGTCTTTGCATCCTTCTTGCCTGAAGAGACAAAATAATTTGGTGGCAGGAATAAATGTTGTAAATATCAGCTCTGTTGGTCAGTGAGTTGACTGACTTCATACACTGGGTTTTCTGAAAAGTGTCTGAATAGCTGAAATGTAATCAAGTGCTGTTTCCGATCTTTTGCAGGTAGTGAACATAGTAACAAGTAATCAAGAGTGTGTTAACAACATTGCAGAGGCAATGGTTCTTGCTAACTTACTGGCACTTCTGCATTCCTTACCTTCAAGTAGGTACCTTAGGAGTTTCCATCTTGCAAGGCAAAGGGTTTCTAACTCAGAAGTTTATAAGAGTGCAGCTGGCTGAAATTAGCATTGCATTTTAGGTTAAAATGGTCTTGTTAGCTTTATATGATATAGAGCTAGGTTATGAAGAGGAACTACAGAAAGAACACCTATACATTGGAACAAAGCTTTCCTCAGGCTTCCCAGGTGTTGCTGTGCTCCATTCCAGTCACTCAGCTATTAATGAGAGCAGTAAAGACAGTACTGAAGTACATCCTCAGTGAAACATGGTGTTTCTATGCCCAGTCCTAGTAACATCCTTGAGCTATCAGTTATTTCCATGCTAGATAAGAAAAGCAGAGCTACCAAACAGGAATCACCATTTTTTTTAAAGAAGATGACAGGAAGCAGGAATAGAAATAGATAGGTAGTTTTTTAAACAAATGCAAAATTTAGACCATCTCTGTCATCACACAGGCCCTGTGATATGTTGCTAAGTCGCTTATGCCTGCTGATTTAAACGTTAGTGACTATCATATCCAAAGCTATCAAGGATGGTTTACACAAATGTTGAGTGTGACCAGTTTTTTGTCTTAAATGTGTAACCTGAAGAATATGAATTGCAGGTACTCTGATTACTTCTGAATTGTGTCGTGTTCCATTGACAAATTATTCCTGGCAATTTAGCTAATTGGCATTTAATTAAGAAGTTATGCTTTATTAGAATGTGTGATTGATTTGACATTCCTTAACTAATTTAGTGTAGGCAGAAATCCCTAAGCTTGTAATTGTTTTGTTGCAGTTTTGATACAGTTTTCTGTTAAGATCAGTTACATTTATCTTCACTTATTCATTCTCTTTGAAGCAAAGTTCCTAACTCTCTTTATTTTGGCAGGTCGGCAGCTTGTCCTTGAAACTTTGTATGCTTTGACATCTAGCACAAAAATAATTAAAGAGGCCATGGCAAAAGGTACAGTACTACGCTGAAAGCAAATGATACTGCAACAATGGACTTAAAGTGCAGAGTGGCCACTCTTCCCTTTAAAATAATCAGTGTGGAATTGGAGAGTTTCTACTACTTGTGACCAGGAAAAAAAAAATTTGAATGCTCCTATCTCTTTGTTACAGGTGCTTTGATCTACTTACTAGATATGTTTTGCAACTCAACTCATCCACAGGTCCGAGCCCAAACGGCAGAGCTTTTTGCCAAAATGACTGCAGATAAGCTGGTGGGTCCAAAGGTAAGAATCTTAACAGCTCGTGTTGGAACTCTTCATATTGCTTTCATCTCTCTAAAGATGAGGAAAAAACATTCTCTTCTGCATCTGAAGTACTCATGTAAGGCACAATCAGGCTTTTTCAAAATAATTTAATTTTTAATCTGAGCAGATTTCTAGAAGCTGTTTTATGTTCGGTAACTTGTATAAGCAGTTTGGTTTCCATTTGTAATGACTTTAACAGCAGAGACCTAGATTTCAGTGTCACTGGCTATTGCTATTTGAAATGATGGCACTGTTTTATTTTCTGGTGGTGTTGTGGCACTTGACAATTCCAGCATTAAAGACGGTTGGATGTTGTGGAGTTTTCTATTTCTGTCAGTTTGTCCTGTCAGTTAGTTTGTTGTGTGATAAACTAAATGTCATTTATGTTCATCCCTTCTAGGTTAGAATCTCACTAATGAAATTTTTACCTGGAGTCTTCATGGATGCCATGAGAGATAACCCTGAAGCTGCTGTTCATATCTTTGAGGGAACCCATGAAAATCCAGAATTAATTTGGAATGACAGCTCCAGGGAGAGAGTATCAACAACAGTTCGAGAAATGATGCTTGAGTATGTGGAAACCTTCTGACTCGGTTATCTTTAACTGTGACAGTAAATCAGAGTTACTGCAGACAGTAACAGAGCTCTGTGAGACAGAGCTCTGCCTGTAAAAAGTAGAACTCTTGCAAGCCAGACTTCAGTGAAATAAACTTGTTCACTGTGTACTGTACCTGTAAGTCAGTGATGCAGGTGTGGTTTTGTGCATAGTTCAGGTATTTGCTCACTGCTGCAGGATTTGGAGGGATACAATGGGGGTAGAATGGGGCTTAGGAAATGGAGCTGCTTCACAATGATGGAGGGACACTGAGGTGTCAATTGGAGAGGACAACTGCTTCTTTTACTGCTCATTAAAACTTACTTTCTTTTTAAAGGCACTTTAAACTTCAGAGGGACAACCCTGACACTAACTGGAAGGTAAAAGTATGCTCTTTCTGTTTTGAGTATGTCCAGGGAGGCTTGATAAATAAATGCATGTATTGGATTCTAACAGGCTTTTCTCTTAAAGTACTAACAGGATTTCACTGCTGTGCTGTGAACATAACTGTTCATAACTGAAAATAAAACTGGTTTAATGTTGAATTGATGCTTTTGTTACTACCTGCACCTTGAAATTAGACACTTACTGGTAAAACCACTGTCAGCGTACTCTGAGTGTTCTGATTGTTCAGGTCATTCTGAAACTCACCAAAAGTTAGCAACAAAGGAGAATACTGGTTTGCTGGAAAAAGTCCTGTCACTACATAGCTGTAGTAAACTTGCTGTTGGTAAATGTGAAGTAACTTTACTAAGTCACTGAGTCTCAACAAATATTCGAATCCTTAGCCATTCGCTCACATCAGGCCCATCAATGAGGTGTTTCAGTATGTAGTGATTCCCAGTATCTGTGAAAAGCTAGACATGACTTCCTCCCAACAGTCCTCTAGTTCAACATTAAACCAGTTTCTAAACACATCATGATGTCTATTTTGATTCAGATGAAAACTGGAAACTTCCCTAGACTGATGGTGAGAAACCTTTCCCTGAAGTATGCAAGGGAAACTGTTGATGGTGCTTCCCTTAATCTGGGGTTTGCCACTGTTGCAGTTGTAGGTTGAGTTACTTGTGTTCTTTGGAAGAAAAGTTCACTGTAGTGGTACAGCCTGCACTGCACTGTTCTTTCTGCTGTCACTTTTTACCTTATGTTCTTTCAAGATGGAGGGTTTATTGGTCTTGCACAGCGCTGTTCTGTAGAATATGGTTAGTGACCCTGACCACTTAGAGAAACAGTTTTAGATCTCTCAAATATCCTTGTCAGTAACTTCCACTTTACAATTCAACAGCTGCCTGAAGACTTTGCCGTGGTGTATGGTGAGGCAGAAGGTGAACTTTCAGTGGGGGGAGTCTTCCTCAGGATTTTTATTGCCCAGCCGGCCTGGGTTTTACGGAAACCAAGAGAATTTCTCATTGCACTGTTGGAAAAGTTTACCGAACTACTGGAGAAAAATAACCCCCATGTAAGATGATTTTTTTCTGGTTCTATGATTTGAATTTGTTCAGCATTCTTAAATTTTTAGTCTTTTAGTGTCTGATTAACTTAGATTCTCACACTTTCTTCTCATCATAAATGGGGTTTTCTGTCTGCTTTCTGGTTCTCTGTAAAAGTGTGTTGATATGTTTAGGCAACTGATGTTGTTAAACAATGTTCTGAACATGAGTCAATGTTTTTGAAATCCCTGAAGCCATAGAATTAGCTTCAGTTAAGTCTTAGAGACTTTATTTGTGCTAGAGTTGAGGCTTAACAAATGAAGTGTCTTTTAAATATTCCATGACTGACCAACCTAAAAAAATGGCAATTGTTCTACACCACCTAAAAATTTTCTGCTCTTGAGACTTCTGTTGTCCTTCTGCAACACTAACTTGCCACTCTGGTATAAATTATGTAACCTACAGAAGGCTGCCACCTGACTGTTAGTGTAATGAGTACAGCAGATGTGTTACAGTTTGAAAATTAATTTTTAAGCAGTGTTCAGATAGATTCTGTGTTAGAGTTGCAGGATGGAAAGTAACCAGCATGTTGAACAAAACAGGCATCTTTATTACAAAGATGTGATTGCAGTTTGTAGAGGCATGCAGAATATGCAAGGTGTGACACGTGCTTCCGCACAGGCTGCAGAATCCTTTAGGAATTCAGGTGGTCAGCGAACATCCACGCTGTCAGTGCTTCCACCAAGCAGCTTAGCCAGATACTGGATTCTCAACATGCTTGAAATAGTGCTTAGGAATTCCCATGTGATCTGTCTTTTTGGAACTAGTGGATGTTTGCTGATATTGGAGCTGATAATCATGTTCTTAACTTGTTGTTTTAACAGCTTGAGAGCAAAATTATATAAAAGCATTGGGGGAAAAATCTATAATGCAAAGTGAGTGAGAAATGTTGTTACTCTGAAGATGTATAAGGCTTTACTGAGTTACAATTTCTGTTGATTTTCAATTTTCTGCAGGGGGAGACTTTAGAAACCATTACCACAGCAACTGTGTGCCTGTTCAGTGCCCAGCCTCAGCTAGCTGATCAAGTTCCTCCTCTTGGTCATCTTCACAAGATAATCCAGGCTATGAATCACAAGAACAATGCCATTCCTAAAAGTGCAATTCGTGTCATGCACATATTGTCAGACAATGAGGTACTGAATCATCTAAGTGCTTGAGGGGAGAAAAGCATAGCTGGAGTTATCTGTATTGTTTAGTAGAGTTCCTAAAAGGGCATTATTCTAACTATAAATACTGTGTAGCAAGTGAATAGGGACCTATAGCTAATTAATGGAGAATTGCTAGATTAAACACTGAGAAATTTAAGGTGTTGGCTGACCATATCTGCAATAAGCATTAGTCTTGGCATAAAGTAAGGTCCTCAGGATGTTTATCTCTCTACAGCTTTGTGTTAGAGCAATGGCGTCACTGGAGACCATTGGCCCTCTCATGAATGGAATGAAAAAGAGATCGGATGTAGTTGGGATAGCCTGTGAAACACTGAATCGAATGTTTCAGAAGGAGCAAACTGACTTAGTAGCCCAAGTAAGTAGTACATTCTCAGACTGTAAAAATTTGGTATATTTAAACTGTTCAACTTAAATGGCATCTGAGAAGCTTCCTGGACACTTAACTAATGTGCTTTTCTTGTTGGAAAAGTTTTTTATTGAAAATGCAGACCTGTTCAAGGATGCTACCTGAGCATTGAAGTCTAGTGCACAGGGTAATGTTGTGTCCACTGAGAAGGTATAGTGAATGCAAACTAATTCAACTGAGTTTACATCTAGGTAGAGCAGAATTGCTGGACAGTATCTTTGCTTTCTCTTGTTTGTATTCATGGAGTTCAGGAAAAATGGACTCATCTTGGCACGCGTAGTAATAGCTGTTGGCACTTTCGGTTTACACTTATGCTAGTGATAGAAAAAATCTGTATGGAACTTCCTGGTCCGTGTTAAAACAACTCATTTGGGTATGTTTACAGGCTTTGAAAGCAGATTTGGTCCCTTATCTTCTAAAGCTGCTTGAAGGTGTGGGTCTTGAGAACCTGGAAAGCCCATCTGCAACAAAAGCTCAGATTGTTAAGACTCTGAAATCCATGTCTCGCAGCCTGCAGTATGGGGAACAGGTGAGTACTCTCAAGTCTTACCTTCGGCACTTGGTAGGTCAAGCTCCAAACATCCCTTGTTCAATCTTCTGGGTGTCATGTGCATCATCCCACCTAAAATGGTAACATTCTGCAGCTGCAAAATGATTATGGTTTGGAATTTCTTCATCTCTTGCTTGTGGAGAAGTCTGGTTCGATGCATGTGAAGAGCACCAATAAAAAAGAAAAATGCCAAGTGCAGAAATACTCTATGAGCTGGTTAGCTTTAACTGACAGCTCTTCAGAACTTGTGTTATAAATGTAAATTTCTCTTCTGTTTTCTGAATAAATACATAACTGCAGCAGCTTTATGGATGTATATCTAAATAAATTTGTCCCAGTAATAACTGTGCTAGTTCTTAATGCCTTTCTCTTACCCTTTTGTTGAAAGCTTTCTCAAGGGGAGGAAATTTGGAACAGGTCTTTCTTCCGATAGGAAAAGTCCTGTTCTCCCTCAATTGTCAGTGAGAGGCAAGGGCTGCTTTTAGGGTTGCTTTTCCTTGTCACCTTTCTGGGGAACAAAGGATAATGTCAAGCTACTAAATAGCTTCTTCGGAGCGTTGTGTTCAGCTGCACAATTCACATGGAAAAGCAAGTCTCTTCAGAAATGCGCACTAATTCCATATTGCAGCCTGAACTACTGCCATGTTCTTTGGTGTAATCTCTTCAGAATAGTTTGGCAATAGAAAATGGGTTTGTCTGCCTAGAACATGACAAATGGCACTTGCTCACTTACTGTGTTTTCTCTTCAAATACTGCAGGTAAATGAAATTCTGTCCCGTTCTTCTGTGTGGAGTGCCTTCAAGGATCAGAAACACGACTTGTTCATTTCTGATACACAAACATCAGGATACCTCACAGGTTAGCAGCTCTTTCCTGTTTATGTCCTGAATTGTACTGAACTGTTAGTTAATTGTCATACTGGATTCTGGAGTTACTGTTTATCCCCAGGATCTAGTGCCATCAGGTGGTTTGAACATTAAGTGCTGTAAAAATACAGTAAGTTTTTAAAACACTTACTAAAAGGTAAAATTCTTGCTGGTTGAGAATGTGTTTCTCTGCATAGTGTTTGCTGGACATGCTTAGCAACAGAATCTGGACAGTAACAAGACTTGCAAGTATTCTGTAATGATAAAGCAGAGGTGTAATTGAAACTGATGAATGACAGAAGCTTTCTATGCTTTTTCGTGATCAGTCTACTTCAGTTCTAGAACACAAGTTTGTCCACAGTTAGAGGGATGTGTAAACTGTCTTCAGAATCACTCAGACTGTCTCTATTAGTTGGCTGTGTGAAATAACACAACTTTAGTGTTAGGCAGGTAGTTGTACTGTTGGAAAAGCTGGAATGCTGATAGATTGGAGTTTAAGGCTGTGTTCCAGCCAGAATCAGTGGCCTGCCAGGGTGGCTTCATGCCTGTCCGTGGAGCTTGTAGCATATACTTCACTGCAGCAGTGGTGCACCTTGGGTGGGTCCCCTGCTGGTGCCACCAAGACTGAAATGGCACCCCAGAGGCAGCCCAGCCCCACTGGTACTGAAGAAGAGCATTTTAGCTCTGTGTGCTGTGTGCACACTAAGGTTAGCAACTGATGGGAACTTCCTTGCATGGTGCAGACATAATCCCAGATCGGTTATGTCACTGCAAATCAAGTCCTGTTCTTCTTCACTTGAGCAGCAGTTGACAGACACAGTATCACAGTCCAAAACACCATTATTACATAAAATATTTTCAGGTGTAGCAAATAATGACATTGTAGCAAACTGTCTAAAGCAACATGGGAAGCAAACTTCTGACTCCTCAGTAGGTATCACCTGAACAAACACTTGGTCTTAAAAGCTTTGCCTCACAGGTGAAGTTTTAAAGTCCTTTGTGACAAGCCGGTGAGAACACAGCTATGTGCCACATGGAGCTTTCTCATCTAACCCAATACAGGAAACTTGAGCTTTTGAATATAACTGAACTAATGAGGTTTTAATCAGATGGCCAAAGTTTTTCTTGCAAGGTGTATTTTTCTAGCATGTATTTTGAGAAAATGAAGCAAGAAACTTTCAAGTCAGGAGCAACACCTTCTAGAAGTAGTTGCTTATATTTTGAGAGTAGTTATTGCAACACTTGATGCATTTTTTCACACAGGACTGTGTGCATTAGCTCTGAACGGGAGTTTTCTGGTTTTGTACTGTTTAATGCCAGTTTGACAACGAACACTGGAACTGATTCAGTTTGAACTGAATTTTCTTGGTATTTCATACATTTAGAAATAGGAAGAAAGTGCTGGCTTATTATTGGCCAAGAACTGAAACTATACCATATGTGGTCACGCTTGAGACTGGGGGCAATACAGTTTTCCAATTGCCTTAAGGCACCCATGCTGCTTTTAAATTGCCTAATGTTTAAGTGCTTGCCAATGTAGAACAAAGGTGCTGTACAAATGCAAAGTGTAGATGAAAACCAAGCTTTATTTTTAACCTCTCTTATCTTGTATTCTGCCTTATGTCTTGCTTCAAATTGCTTTGCTATTTGCACTTCCCTTGAAACTTCCCTTGCTTATTTCTCTTCCCTCAGGTGTCTCTTCTCCTTCCCTTCTAACTGGCAGCAGTCCCCTTCACCTGAGAAGTGGGCTTTAGATCTGCTGTGTCAGGCAGCTTGCTAACTTCTGTGTAGCTCTCTAAAGCAGGTAGATACCACCTCGCAGAACGCACGCTGCGCTCGCTGCATTCCAAGTACCAGATGCATGTCCTAGAGCTGTACAAATGCGTGGTCCCAAACTGCCCAACACCAACACACTTGCCTTCCTCGAGCACATAGGAGCACTACACTGACAACTGCACTGGCTGGTACTTGTTGGTACTACACAGGAACTCAACTTTGGAACTATGTTAGGAATCCTCCATAATGGAAAAGCTTGAGGCACGAGATAACTACGGGGGATTTTTGCACTAGGATGGGTAACAGTGGGTGTGACACTTGGCAGGTTCCACTGATGGGATGGCAAAGAGAAGTCCCCTCCTGCAGTCAGAGGGCTTTTGATGGCCAGAGGCACTGCTTGCTTTGCTCTCTGCCTCGCAGTAATAGTGTGGGACTGTTTGCAGGGAGACAAACCACACGCTGGTGTTCTGGCTCTGGGCTGAAGTGTGAGAAAGGAGGGTGGAGCAGGAAGGAATTTGGGAGAATTTGGGAGAACTCAGTGAGGATGGCTTAAAAGGGAAGAGTATAGGAAGCACTTAGTGTGATGAATATTGGCAGTGTAGGCTGGAGGTCTAAGACCAAGTCACTGTATTGGTGCAGGAACATATTGTGAGTGATCAGTTGTCTAGTCACTAATATGATATAAATTACTGTTAAAACACCTCATGCTGCAACTGAAGTTTTTATTGCATTTGTTGAAAGTTTCTATATGACTAAATTTTTAATTCCAGGCTTTGAGGGGAGAGGGGCTTTGCCTGCAGTGCAAAACTGATTGCCCCTATAGTAATCAACATGGAAACTTAGTAATGGTGTGAGACCAGTATAGAATTTGTGTATCTCAAGAATGCTGTCACTTTATTGCACCTGAAAGCACAAAATGCAGGCTAGACAAGCTTTAGGCAGTTCTGCTTCTTCATGGGGCAGCCCATTGTGCTTTCTGGAACTGTGCAGCTGGGAAAAACCTTTACAACACTGAAAAGATACACAAGGAGCCAAGTAGTGGAACACATGCCTGAACTCACTTTGATTCCATGGCAGGGCCTTTCTTTAAATCCCCGCTTTACTGTTGCTGCCATGATGGAAGGTGAAATGGGTAATGCAGGTGGTTTGGGTTCTTTTAAACTTATTTGGTATATCAGAATTAAAAAAAAATCTGAGCAAGTCCAAAAATGGCCCCCACGAGCTATTCCACTTGGTAGACTAAGAAGTCTTAGTTTCTAGTGTTCCTAGATTTAAAGAATCTAAAGAAAAACTCTTAAATGGTCTTGTGTAAGGTGTCTGGTTGACTTAGGTGATGTATCTGAGTGTTACAAGAGGGAATAACGCTGCACCCAGTAGAAGGAAAACTAATCACCAGTATTTGTTTTCCTCCCCAAAGGCCCTGGAGTTGCTGGTTACCTCACTGCAGGGACGACGTCATCCGTAATGCCCAATGTACCACCCCCGGTAGACAACGAAGTGGGAGATGTCAGCTAAGGACTGGAAATCCTTGTGGAAGAGACAAAGGCAGACTGGCCAGTGACGAGGAACAGCACTTTCCTCCAATACATTGAAGTGAACTTACTGCCTTGACAGGTGTTTATGACAGTGTTATTCCTTTTTTCTATGACTTTTTTTTTCTAGGAAAAGTCAGTGATTCTAACTACCACACTGTAACACAAGAAAGCACTCTGTGGATCAGCTGAAATGGGTACACAAGAATTTTTTTTCTTGTTGTACATAAGCACATTTTGTTCCTTTATATTTGTTTACAAGACTGTGAATCAAACTTTCCTAGTTTTTATATTTTTGAATTAGCATGACTGGAGTTGAGCTACAGTCTAGAGGAATTGGGCTAAAATAACTTTGACCTCACCGACCCCACTAAAAGGGCATCCCTTCATTTCTCAGTCTGATGTGATCACTTCCATTGAACATGACCTGAAAGGGTTTGTCCCTGCACCAGTTCACTCATGTCCTTAATCATTAACATTATCTTCTTCCTCAGATCAAACAGCATTAGACATTCGTATGTATGGCTTGACCAAATTGACAAAGCTTCAGCAAAAAAACCTTAAAAAGTTGACATGTTATGTAAGAAATTAGTGTAATTGTGAAATGTTCTATACATTATCCAGTATATAAAAACTTTCTATATTGAGTGTACATTATACAGATCATTCATATGTACATAGAATTTTAAAATAAAGGGAATTAAGAGCCTTGTTAATGAGATAAAGGTGGTGTTCTTGTCTAGCTGTTCTTTGAAAGTGTGAGAAATGAAGGCAGCCAGAGACCCTAATTGGAGTGTGGCTAAATATGAGCCTGGGCATCTTTGATTGAAAAAACACTTTTTGTGCAGGTTTTAACAACCTAGAGCAGAACTCCTGAACCACATGTAGTACTACAGTGTAGGTGGTTTTGTATTTGAAGTGCATTTCAGCCACTGACCTGCTGACACTCTCAACTTCCCAGAAAACAGTCTTGGCAGGAAGCAAGAGGAAACTTAGAGTGGATGGAAATGTAAACAATAATTACTGCTTTCTCAAAAGAGATTATAATCTTGGTTTTAAGTATAATGAGGTAAGGAACTTCATGGAATGCTTCCAGTTCTAGGTACTCTGCCAGTGTACCTCTGGGTGACCACTGCAGCTGTGGCTGGACAGCCTTCAGGTGAGCACTTGGTTCTGGGCTCAAGGACAGAACTGGCACAGCCTCATCCTGAAGACTGAGCCAAGCAGAATGTTCTCCCTAGGCTCCAACAGGAAGGGGCTTGGAGGGGGTGGGGGGCTTGTTTGTTCATGCAAACAGTAAACCCTTCTGTCCTTAACTTCACTGACCTTAAGTTATCAGTCCTGTGTAAGTTGAAAAGGGATTATCCTATCTCCAGGAAGTAGAGCTGCCCATGGTGCAGTGTGCTGTGATATGCCTGGTCCTGCTCCTGCATGGGCAAGTTCTCTTGAAGTAGCTCAGGTCAAAGGGGATTGGTACAGGAGCAGAACTGAGCAACTCTGACCTTTGGGAACTTCATACAGGTGTATTTGACATAAATGCCAGAGCCTGTTTTGGTAGCAGCAGAGGCCATGAACTGCACCCTGACACTGCTGCTGCCAGCCAAAACATCAACTCCTTAGGGAAGAAGGTGCCACCTGAGCTTAGGCATATTTAAGAAAGGGTGGGAGCAGCTGGAACCAGGAGGAGGCTTGTGAGGGTGGACAAAAGGAGAGACAGGAAGAAGGATGGAAGGGAAGACAAAAGGAACATCTGTAAGGAAAAAGGGGGGGAGATCCATTTGGAGAAGCACTGCAGAGTGATAAGCAGTAGCAGACAAACCACTACATGTGACCCCAGCCTTCTGTGCTGCCCTGAGCCTCACTGGGGAGCTGGGGGCAGGAGTGAGTGTAGTCTCAGGGACAAGGAAGGCAGCTGAGAGCAGGAACTGGGGAGCAGAGAGGGCTGGACTGCAGCTGAGCTTTGGAAAAGAAAAAGCAAGGTACTACCTCCAGTGTTTGTCATTTAACAAAATTTAAAATTTAACCTAGCTTGCAATAAATTAAATTGTGTGGGACTTCTGACTCAAAACTGCTTTGTCTACAATAAAAGGTTAAAGGACTTTGATTCAGAACAAAGAAAGCACTATAGGCCTGTTAGAAATAGATTTTATTTAGTGTTATAAAGAACCAAGGTAAGTTATTTACATGGCATTCTGCACATTCTTAAAAGCAATCCCATAATTAAGTGTAAGAAGTGAAAATAGCGAAAGAATTGTTTCCAGTTAGAATCAAGTTTTTGTATTCATTCAATTTTAGATACCATTATTACACTGAAACTTATCCTAAATCTTCCCTCCATTTGAGAAGGCTTTATGCAGACATTAGATTTTTGCAGTGAGCTTCTTTGACTGATCAAGGAGTTCCCACCTTGCAATTGTTGAGAGATGAACTTCATCGGGCCCATCTGCCAGGCGCAAGGTGCGTATGTAGGCAAACCTGTGGGGGCAGAGCTGAGTTAGGGGTGGGTTCCTGGCCTGCCACAGCAGCCACACAGGCTCTCACAGGAGCTCTCAGCACTGTTTTTGCTGCCCTTTTGCCACTCCTTGCTCTGAAAAGTGCTATCACATGGGAGAGAATCTTCCTGGCTGGATTGAGATGGGTGGGCTGGGAATTCAGAAGTTTCACTTCCCCCCAAGGCCGTAAGGGATAACAGCATTAGGTTCTAGAAGCACATCCTCTTTACTGCTGATAAGAACTATATTAGGTCCAGTGCTAGCTTTTATTTTTTCTAAGGCTAATTGCACTATAAAAACAATTGTTTTAAATGTTATAGCTTAAAGGTACATACACTATTATTTCATGCCGAGGTGAAACAGCATGTACTGGTGTTATAAATGATCATAAAAGAAATGCTTAGAATCTACAGGAAATCTCCCTTTACTCACATGAACGCCAAAGGAAAATCCTGAGAAACTCCAGCTCCACCACACACTTGAACTGCACAGTCAATCACTTTAAGCACAGCTCGTGGAACAACCACTTTGGTCATGGCTACCTGTAGTTAGAAGAATTGACATTATCAGTAGCAGTTTCATAAGTGAAAATATTTGCCCAACACTTCTGCTGAATATTGGTATCTCTCAGTAAAATCCTTCTTGGGGTTGGATGAGAGCTCTGCTGTTCCCATTCCCTGGGTATGGTAAAACTGTTTCCAGTCACCCAAAACTATCTTACTGTGTTGAGACAAGCAAGCAATGCTTGAACAGACTCATCTCCGTTTAGACTAACATCACTCCCCAGTCTTCTGACAATTAAAAGCATTATCTTAAGGCTGTTTTCAACATGGAGTTATACTCTACACTTAGAATAATAATGTTTAACAATATGTTTTACCTTGTCTTTTAACCAGCTAAATGCACAGGCATTGCATCCACTGAGTCCCAGCTACCAAAAAATAAAATTTACCTCTTTCCTTGCTCTTCTGTTGCCCAGCATGTCAATCTTGCTGGCTGTTTGTAGTGTGAGCAGGCGAGCCTGTTCTATGCTAAGGCGGCATTCTGCAATCCAGTGGGCAACAACTTCCTGCAGAACCAAAAGCCAACATCAGGACATCAGTTAATGCCTCTGAGCACACATGGAGCTGCCCCTCTTCAGAATGTGCATGTTCAGTCAACCTACAGCCAGTCATGTGCCAATTAAAGCATATCTAATATGAGGCATAATAAAGAAAGCACTTGTCTTACAGGAATATCAAAGATAGAGCCATTCTCCTGCCAGGAAGCAAGAAAAAGGGAAAATCTGTGGATTCTGGCACCTGATCTGACACCACTGCATGCTGGCCATTTTCCTGAAGCCTGCTTTTTCCTCCCTGTTTTCCTTTACCTCTTACCTTCCCTCACAGCCTTCTCTCCATATACTAATCCCCAGTGTAAAAAATAGGAGGGTGAAAGGGGAAAGGAATTCCTTGTTTTGCTTAAAGTGGCAAGGGGTGGTGTGTGACACATAGAGGCAAACAGCTGCAGGGTGGTGCCTGCTGCCTCTGACTGGTGATAAATCAGTAACTCTCTGGATCCAAAATGAAGTTATGATCTTGGCAGCCCTTCACTGCTCTTCTTGGCTAATTCCCCCCTGCAGCCAACATACCACAGGAGAAAAAAATGTGTGATGCTTGTCAGTGCAAAAGCTGTTTGGAGCCTGAGCCAGCCTCAGGGACACACCTCTAGGGCTGTGGATTTTGTAGGACACACAAGCAGATGTGCAGCACTTGCTTCAGTGCCTCCTGGAAGCTCAGCTTGGCTGGTGCCAGAAAAGGTGATCTGAACCTGCTGGGGTGTTCAGTTCTCTTCAGTTAACAGCTCCTGGGGTGATAAATGATGGCCTGGGTGGGGACAGGCATCCTGATAACTCAAGCTGCCAGCCTCACCTTGTCCTTAGCTATCCTCACTGTGAAAAACCTGCAGAAGCTCTGCAGCTGCCTCCAGGTCAAGCCTGTGACTTCATCAAACATCACTGTTACTTCAACAAGCTTCTGAGAACCAGAATGTGCCTCATGCACCTCTTACTCACTCTAGGTTATGGTGGTGAAGGGAAGTTGGGCAATTACATGACTGGAAAATAGATATGTAAAGTTACTCCCTCTGGACTTGCACAAACAATTTGCCAGATACTAATTCAATTTCTTCTTTCCATTGCTTTTACTTGTTTTTTTCCAATAAAGTCATTTTAGCTGTTGGGTAAGGTTAGAGAGCATGTGAAATGTGACAGGCCAACTACCAAAGTCTGATGGTTCCTATATAAAGCAGACTGTCACATTTTTATTATTTTAGAAAGCTCTTGCTCATGAAACAGTATTTCAATTCTGAGTAAGATAAGAGCAAGGATCTCCAATCTGCCCTGGTCTGTACTTTAATAAGCAACTACAACTACTTGATCAAAGAAGTAAAATTTTCAGTGAAATGTAGACCCCCCCAAGTGTCTCCAGTAATTGTGAATGGAGACAGCCAGGTGACAGAATGGATAGACAGAAATGATGAATTCAGCTTGTAACTACAGAAACATAAAGGTGCCTGCCTGAAAAAATATCTGTACAAATTGATCAGGAAAAGCAGAGAGCAACACACAGTGACAAAGGATATCCAATTCATTGCACATTGCAAGGGGAAAAACAAAGAAGATGCTGTAGATTATGGTGAAAAATGGGAGCCTTGCAATATGATTTGGTTTTTTCCCCTTTGCCACCCAAAGCTTTATGAATAGGAATTCAAGGTTAGGGCACAGCTGTTGCTGTGTCCATTATCAGAGCCCCAAGGCTGTGTGTGGGCAAAACAAAGGTCAGTGTGTGGAGCGTGTGAGCTGAGCCAAAGAGGGAAGGTGCTTACGTGCTGATAGAGTTTCTTGCCGAAGGTCTCGCGCTGAGCCGCGCGCTGGCACAGGATCTCCAGAGCAGCCTCGGCCGCACCGAGGGACCGCATGCAGTGATGGATCCGGCCCGGCCCCAGCCGCCCTTGGGCTATCTCAAACCCCTTGCCCTCACCTGGTTGGAAAGAAAAACAGGCTGTGATTCCCTCTCTAAAGGGTCCAAGGCTCCAAGCAGAAGTGGCCCCATAGCAAAATAAAAGAAGCACAGAGGAAATAGAAGAAATCAGGATCTATACTAAGTGAGAGAAGTAGAGCAGAATAGAACCCTCCTGCAGGAGGTTGCAGTGCTGGCCTGCTTGTTATTTCTTCTTCAGTTCTGCCAAGTACTGGCCATGGAGTACAGCAGAATATTCTTTCTCAAAGTCTGTAAAGTCTACAAGAGTTGGTTTTGGGGGAAGAACACCACTTAGAGACTGCATTGCTCTACTTCAGGGCAATGATACTTGCCTGGCAGCCAGAGCTGCCCTGCTCCTCTGCTCTAAATAAGGTATCTTCAAGCAGCATGTAGGCTGCTAAAGGAAGAGTGGACTCCCTCAACTGACCAGAGAATAAAATAACCTATTCACTGCATAAACCACTGTTTCATAAAGCTTGGTTCATTGCTGTATGTATTCAAAATAAATCAGTGCTGAAACTCACCCAGTATTATATTGGAGACAGGTACTCGCACGTCATTGAAGTGTATCTCAAAATGTCCTCCATGGATCTCATCTACAGAGACAGAAAACAGCAGGGTAAAACAAAGGCCTCTAGTTCCTAACCCATCTTCTGTATATCCATTTTACTAATTTATTTCATACACAATATTTATTAGTATAACTGCAGCTTCTGAGCCTGCTAATAAATTAATATACATATAGCTGATAAATATGATCACCTACCCATGTAGCCAAACACTGAGAGAGGTCTTATCAGCTTCAGCCCTGGGGTGTCCATGGGAACAATAATCATACTGTGCTGCTTGTACCTGATCAAGACAAAAAGCACAGTTAAATCTGAGCCTCCCTTCTGTCTGCCACTTCTGCTTTTTTTATTTTCCATCCTCAGTTTAGGACTCACATAAAGCCACTGCTGAGATTTACCTGTACCACCTGCACCATCCTGCCCACACAGTGTGGCTTCAATACTTCTTGACTCACCAGTCAACAAGTGAAAATGTATTAATGGCACCTAATGCACCATGACTGTGAAAGTCCCACTGCTGTCACTTTTGTGCACACAGTTCTGTATCACCCAGTCAGTTCCTCCCGCTCTACCTTTCTGATTTGTTCTCAAAACCAGTTTATCAGAATCATCATCTTGGCTTGCCTACAGTTTAGGAAAGAGAAATCCAACCCCATCTTTACATTCCTTCAGAATATTTAAAGTCAGCTGTTAGTCACAGAACTGGAGGTTCTGATGCCCCAGGTCTCTGAATTCAGTCTCCAGTTCTAGCAAGTGGAATGTCACATAATCCCCTCCATTAACTTCTCTTCAGCTTCTATGAGCTCATCAGACACCACTGTCTGTACAAGTTCCAGGCAAACCTTCCTGGGTGCTGTGTGCAAGTTACTGATTGCTTCTTGGTGGAACCTAGCCAAACCTAAAAACTTTAGATTATCCGTGGAATTTGGGCTAAAATCCATCCTAGATAGAAATGTCGCAATTCTTTTGCATTACAACTTGGCTGATGTTAATAGCACCACACATGGAACGTTTTATTCATTACTTGTATCAGTTTTTGCAAAAGTTTGCAATTTAGTTTGGTAACAAGAGTTCAACGTGTTTGTGTCAAAGAAGAGATAAGGATTATATTTACACATTTAGGAATGGAATGAATAGGTCTGATTTAAGATGTGAAATGCTCTCTGCTTACCCAGCTTTGCTTTACCAACACCCCATGTTTCACACTTAAATTTCTGTATCTACAGTTAACTTTGGGGAAAACTTAATCAGTAACTTCAGGTCTCTGATGTGCCACTCATACCCATTCTGTTCAGGAAAGCTCTGAAAAGTTTTGGTTTTGTTCTTTAAGCATTATTATTTAATTCTTCCCAGTGTTGTTTTATATACTACACTTACAAAATAAATTGTAAGCCAGAGTTGTTGGTTGCTGATGCAGACTAAACAACTGATGCAGAGTAAAATTTATGTGACCAAAAGCCAGTGAAGCCCCCAAAATTTCCTGATTCAATTCATCACACAGCTGCACAAACACTAGAGCTGGTGCAATGGAGAGAGGTGGAAAAATGCCAATGGAAAGATGGTAACAGTGGAGAGATTTGGGAGGATGCAGTCAGTAGCATCTGACAGCAAAACAGGAACTCAGGCTACAACAGACAGGTCTTGAAGTTTAAAACATCCCTCTAATTTAGGAGTACATCCAACTGGTCAAGGCAATTACTTAACATTTCATGAAAGTGGCATTTCACTTAACAAAATTTTTTCAAGCAGTGACTCCTCCAGGGAACAAGTTTTAGGGAATTCTGAATCTCTTAGGAATTCTTACCTGGCTGCTGCTGAGTTTTTGGTTTTGCCCATTACAATTGCAACTTTGCAATTTGGGTTCCCAGCACCTTAAAAAAAGTTGCAAACACAAAAATTGTTTTTAGTATAAAATCTCAGTGTTGAATCAAATGAAGTTTCATAATAAGAAATCCTACTCCCTTCCTTTTGTGATGCAGGAGATGCAATCTACTGTTTGTATTCTGAATATCACAATGAAACAAAATACACATTAGTACTTAACGTGTAAAAGGGAGCTGACTTCTGGGAAGGGGAACATAGAAAGCCAAACATCCCAACCCTCCAGCTCCATCACCTATTCCTATGAAAAGGGAACAAGAAGGTACTTGAAATGGAATCTGATTACTTCTGTCTCCATTTCAGCTGAACAAATAAGTGTGATACAACAGCACGTCAAGGTGAAATGCTGCCATTTCAAAAGTAAAACTTTTAAAAATACTTCTTCAACCTATAAAGACTGGAGGGTCTATGCAGGAGTGAGACACTAACCACATTAAAACCAACTTATGCAGCAGATAAGGCTATCAAAGGGTTACCATGATCACTTTGATACTACTTCAGCATAACTTCTCTGCAATGCAGGATTTCTCCCCCTTTACACAAACGATTTTAGATTGTACTTTGAAGAAAGATCTGAGTGAAAATTGTTACCTGAAAATAGCCTGCTAGCATTTCAAGCCATTGATAACATTATTTGAGATGTTTCTTTAATGGACATATTTATTAAGCCTTTGTAGCATAAAGGCACCTCTTCAATGTGCTAGTCCTGAAAAAGATTCTACCATGGATTAAAATAACATTTCTGTGACCCTTAATCTTCCCTGTCTTTTTCTTTAAAGGTTTCTCAGTACCAAAGAGAAATTCCTCATTCTCTCATTCCTTTCAAAGCCTCCCACAAACAATAAAGCTAGGGAAAATACCCAATGGGTGTAGCAATTTTTTTCCTGCTATCTCAGTGCAGATGACAGGCTTTGTAAAGATTCAATTCAAGACTTGATCTATAGCAACTTCGTTTTGTTCTGAGGTTAGAAGCAAATACAACTTTATAACTTCTCTGGCAGCTGTTCTCACAAGACTTGGGAGACTCTGGTCTGGACAATACAACCACCTGGCTTTGAGCTGAACCACTTCCTCCTACAAATAGCCACTATGATGGGCAGGAAGTGGGAGCGAGATTTATTTAATTGTGATAAACACTGCCTGTTTGGAGGGCCAGACTGCCAGCTGTTTACTTTCCTCTTTTGCAATATGGTATCCAGCCATTGTTTCCAAAAGGGGACTTACAGAGTGGCCCAGGAGCTGCACAATGCTAACAAGCTAAAAAATCCCAGTGAAAAGATTTGGCCAGGGGCATAAATCAACTTGGTAAAAAACCCCAAAAACGGGATCCCAAACACTTGGCTCATTTGGGCAACTGCAACAAGCAGGGGATCAACCCCAAATGACTCAACACATGCTTTGCAGGATACTACCCTGCACAGGGAAATGTCACCCCCACAATAAGGGGTATTTGACTCTTCTCCTTTTCCATGGAAGGTAAAGAATTACACAAGTGCTATTTTCTAAACCAGACCTATTTTCAAGTGAGGTTTACAACAAAAGATATTTTGACCTTCTGGAATCTCCTGAAAAACTGTTTTGTAAATAATCCTCAAGTCACTTGAATCCCTGCTTCAAAACAAAGGGCAAATTTGACTATGTTGGATGGAAAAAAAAAAACCAAAACTCACAAGAAGCTTTGATGTTGAACTCAGTGAGGAGTTCACTGAGATCTGGACATCTGCTTGGATATTCTAAATCATTTGTACACATTTCTGGAAGGCAAATTAATACCTCCATCTCATATGTGCTTGTTCCTATCTAAGCACAGCAAAGGACGGCAGATTCCTGGCCCTTCCACTCCTTAGAGTCTGAAGTCCTGAAAAACTAAAACAAATTTTATGTCACTTCGACCCCGAAAAGACAGAAAAAGAGTTCTGGTCAAGACTCTGAAAAACTCCAGTGCTTTGGACAGAATGCAAACAGCTTGGATAAAATAAACATCTCATTTGTAAATGACATTTGCACATCACTTACAGAATTCAAAGATGTTGTTGGAAGATGGAGGGGAAGAGAGAGAAGCCTGTTCTTTTGATAGGAGTTAGAAGTAGTTTTGCAAAAAAACTCACAATTGAAGAAACACTTGACATTTTATAAGGTCATTTTAACCATATTTCCATATTGATGAGCTTTCAATAAAGTTTTCCATGTATATGACTGCATAACCTGTCCAAAACTTTTAGACCACAATGCTGCTACACTGGCAAACATCTTTGGTTTAACTAACTACTTATACTTGTGAACTCTTCATGGCACTCACTCACATAGGCAAAGACAATATTTTAAGATGTGCTTAGAGTGTTGATCACAATCCCATTAGAAGCCTAATCTTTGTTATCAGGGGTATAACATACTTAAGTTTACTGATCTTCACACAGTCAACTTATACAGGTTCTTTCTGGTGGAGAGACTATTAAATGTGGCAACCTTTGAGTACCACCTGTACTTGAGGAAGCTGCCATGAAGTCTTCTTTCAGAAGCCAGTAGCACTTTAATTCTTGCAATCTCTTTATTTTTCAGTGTTCAGTCCTCAGTTTCCTGTCTAAGATGACTGAGGCCAGATAAACTACTGCCTGAATGCTGAATACCTATGATTTCTGCCATACTGGCTGCTGCACCGCTCAGCCCAGCAGGTCACTTCTCTCTGCTAAAGGTCAGGGGTCTGTGGTGGCTTAGAGACCTGACAGCTTCCTAGACAGGCACTGACTAACACGTTCAGGATTCTCCTACAAGAAGAAACTGGTCTTAATAGGGTGGATGGCAGCATGATACTGATCATTGGAATGTGGGAGTCTCCTAAGGGAGAACAGGGACACACACAGGCACATCCCACCAAGAGCCTGCAGTAATTTCTTTCCATTTGCATATTCCACGAATTCCACAGTTTTATCTCATCTCTTCCAGATAACACTGCAGGCAGCTGGTTCATGGAGAGCAAAGACTACACTGTAGCTGCAAGCAAACAGCCAATGCTGGGGCCGGGCAGCTGCAAGGGCTTTGCAGTCCTACCACTGAATGTGGCTGCTGGTCCTTCCCAGCTGGACTCACGGGCTCCAATGGTGCCAGTGAGAGCAGCTGCTCAGCTTAGGAATGTTTTTTTCCTTACCTTCATGCCACTTTCCTACAGCCACAAGTGTTTTTAGTTAAGTAAGATCTGTTTAATTAGTAATTAATTTTTGTTATTTTTGACCCCACTGAAATACACACATGACAATATTATTTCTTTACTCTGACTGGAAGGATCTGTCCTCCCTGCACCCCTGGAAAGTTACAAGGAGCTGAGGAAGTGCAGGAAGCAAGGCAGGATTTACGTGAACTGCCTTCCTATACAGCCTGCCCACAGAACCTCTTGGGCACTTCTGCAGGCAACAAACAATTCCCTGGGAGCATTCTCAGCTCTAGCCTGATTATTCCCTCTTGTTGGAGATCCTACTGAGACAAAGCCTGTTCAGAACTGAAAGTTTCATTTGTTTCAAAGAGATATGGCTCAGGCCTCGAAGCCATGACATGACCTGTGAGGAGATGGCTGGGAAGGAGCCCAAACATCTTATCTGCCACTGTGAAGAGCACCACTGAAATACTGTGGTTACTCAAGATGAAAGCATTGCAAAAATATGCACAAATACTGTGGCACTCTTCCTCTAGACTGCAATTCCTCTCAAGCCCATTTTACTCTGTCATTCTGAAACAAAACATTGCATGTGGAAAACATCTGCCCATTACATTCTTAGCTGCCCATTTTTAAGAATCTTTCCTTTCAAATATTTCAAAATAATTGAAGCACAGACAGAAGGTTAATCTAGTCGTGGCAGGTGCACCAGAGCGACAAAACCCCCCAAAATCTGGCCTCTGGTCTGCTCAATATCTCTCTCTGTTGTTGAGCTTCAATATTGCATTTACTGAAGCTCACTAGATTGCTATCCAATCCAGGATTATTCAAACAGGTCACTCATTTGACTGTGAGATTGACTGGCAGCATTCAAGCCCCTGAGAACTCTCCCCCCAGGATGCAGGACTATCTGCTTGTACTCTGGTTGAGAATTTGACACTTGCTTTCATGTACTTTCCTTATCATCTTTCACACACTGAAAGAACCCCTTTCCCCACCTCACAAAAAGCAACTCATCCTTCTATTCTAGCCCCTAAAAAGCTACGTAAGGAAGGGCTGTAAAGATCCCTTAAAACCTTATACAGTCAGCCATCAAAAGCACAGTAGTCCCTGAGGAAAGAATGGAGTGGTGTCTGGGGCTGACTCAGCCCCAGATGGATCTCCTTTCTAGCCTTTTCACCTTATTAATGTGTTGTTTGATAAAAGCCTCTTGGTGATGCATAAAATGTTTGGACTTCCAGGAATAAAACCACGAACAACAAAGAGAAGCAGTAAGTGCCCTGACCTTCCAAAGAGCAGTCACAGTCTGGCTGGAGGAGGAAGGAATGTAGGAAGTGTACGTGTTCAACACAAGAGGAGTCTCCAGGAAAGCACTATTTTTTAAAAGGTTTTTTTTAACTGCCAAATCAAAATGAAAGTGCAACGTACTTCCACATGAGGGTGTGGTGTTTGAAGACAAAATGCAATGTGTCAGAGCAATTCAGATCATTTCACTGAGGCTCATCTCAATTGCAGTACCTGCTACTCATCTGCTGACAAAAGAAGGTTAGTTTTGCTTTAATCCTTACTGCTCTGTATATTGTATGATATCTTCTTTGCATACATTTACTCTTAGTTAAATTGGCTTTACAGAGAGAGATCACTTTGCTAAGGCACTACTCCTTTCTGGTATCAAAACTAGATTTGTTCAGTAGCAGGATAGAATACTGCTTATTTTATCAGAGGGAAAAAAAATCTCTCTGTTTAAACTAGGGATATTAATCTAATTCACCATCATTCATACAATCCCACATCAAGTTTAAACACTCAGAGACACTGAATTTCTATCTGAATGGAAGGCTAAAGTAATTCTGCAAGAAAACATGCAGTTGCAAATTTAATATATGTACTAGTATATCTCCTAGAAAATACTGTTTGAAAAACCAGCAGCTTCTGAGCTGTTTGGGTACTTGTGGGCAGTTTATATGTGATAAAATTCCTTTCTGTCATAACTTCCCAAGAAGCTCCAGCTGTAAGATGCAGTGTAGCCACTGCAATCTGCATCTTCTGTAGGAAATCCCATGTGGGCATGGCTCGCTGTGTGGGATGGAGATTAAACAAAGCTTTTCCACCTCTCTTCAGTGCCCAACTCCCACGGGACTGCTTGGCTGTTTGCAACGGGCACGTGTGCCTGAGAAACAGCATTACTAGGAAAGACAAATGTGAACAGGTATGGCAGCCAAAACATAACTGTGCTTTTAAGGGAGAAATGGCAACAGCTGAGTTTTAGATAACTTTTTTTCTGTCACAAACTCAGGGCAGGCAAAAGCTTATCAGGCAGCAGAGCACTGAGGCACAGCCGAACTGCTTTGTCATACACAGACTTTTAAAGTTTGCCCTGAAATGTTTACTGGTTTGCTTTCAAGCAAATTTGCCAGTGATCCAATTTGATTAAATGTTCCTTGATGGGTTCTGTATTAAGTGTTTTAAGACCACAACCAAATCTTTTCATGTAACTTCTAATTTTCCTCAACTCTCAGCGAAGTGGATTAAACTATTCTTGCTGCAGTTTCTCTTCTACTAAAAAAAATTTAAAAATGTTCTTTTGCTGCTGATAACTAAATCTCTCCTCTTATAAATTACTATAAAGCTGCAAAGATTACTGCTCCTGTTGAATCCTGCTAACTCAGCTTGTTAGGCATAGAACAGACATCCCTTTGCCAAAGTAATAAGTAGAGCGACTCTACTTTTCTGTTCTGCAAATCTCATTAAGGCAACAATAAAGAACAAATTGCAAGACTTAAAGTACGAGTAATCATTTCTTAAAGTTTGATGGGGAGTGTTTTGAAATATTAACAGAATAATACAACAAAGTCATTAAAGATGGAGCCAAACCAGACAGTTAATTTCAAACTAATACAGTTTTAAAAAAAACTGGCTCAGAGAATCACTGAAAAAAATCAAACAAAAATAAAAAATATTATTTTCTCTTTATTTAATTGGTCTGCATCCCTTATTATGAGCTTAGTTAGGAACTTTTTTTTTTTCCTAGTAGACAGATGCATTAAAAAAAAACTTTAGGAGACTTGGCAACCCTTCATTTAAACAATTGTCTAAGAAACAGAAATAGTATTTGCATTTTTCTTTCAGGCTTGAAAAAGCCAAATTGTAGCTCTGGGGCAGAATATCAGATAACAATCTGCTTTCAGCAACATTGACCTCAAATTCTGAACACTGCATATGATGACAAAAGGGAGATATGTTTTTCATTCTCAGCTGATTTTTTGCTGCTAACAAACCTTAATCCCATTTATTTAATGAAAACAGGTTACTGCAGTATTGTATTTTACAACAGACAGAATTTCAGCACATTAGTCAATGAACACAGTTGCAGGAAGAGAAGAAAATCACACAGGACACAAACTTGCTTAAGGCACAATCTGAAGATATGAATACTTAAACTTCAATCCTAAACTGGCAGTGAGAAGCCAGCCTCAGTGTTTACGGAGTAAATCTCTCATGAGACCGTACTTGAAAAAGCAGCAGAGCTTCTGAGCTGTTTGGGTACTTGTGGGCAGTTTACATGTGATAAAATTCCTTTCTGTCATAATATCCTGAGAAGTCTCCAGCTGTAAGATGCAGGATACCCACAGCAATCTGCTTCTTTAAGAAATTCCACATGGGCATGGCTCACTGTGGGATGAAGACTAAATTAAGCTTGTTCTGCTGCTGTTGAGCAACTGACCCCCCTGCTGTGCTTTTCGTAATGGGCATGTACAGTGTCCCTGAGAAACAAACAAAACCACTCTCCTTGTACTATACTCATATCCAAAATTTATCAGAATTTATGATAGCAGGCACTGAATGTTTATAACAGCAGGCAGCTGCTTGCCTCAGCTGTAATCTGCTCGTATTCCTTATAAACCTGATTGTAACAGCATTTACAGCCTTCAGCTGGTATTCCTTTGGTTTGCAGAGGCTGGAGAGGGGAAGGTGGAATGCCAGCTCTATAAAAGTACAGGCACAGTTATGTGCAATGGAATATTGTCAAACATAACACAGTTGGAGCAGTTAAAGCAATGATGGCTCCTCGACTCAAATGCAGAAATCAATGAGGGGCACTCCAAGCATTTTACAATCTCAAATGCTAAGGAAAGTATTTCAATTGAATCCATTTTACATGGATTGCCCACACAGATGTTGTCAGTTACCCTATTTCATGTGAGAACTGGAGATGGTCTGCTCTGTCTCTGTTACTGTCTAGCTTCACTTTGATTATTCACAAATGTATTCTGAATATCCAAGTTCTTTAAATTTGAAATGTATTAGCAGCCCTGAAGAAGGGTTTTAGGTTTCAACAGAAATTTTAGAACTTAAACCCCATATTATTTCTTTGGTGTTTCCTTCTCCCCCACTTTTTTGTGTCTTGTAGCTTTGCCACAGTCTGAGATATGAATAACTCAACAGATTACTGGATTGAGGATGAGGAAGATGATCTCAACCCTCCTATAGATTACAATAACTATGAGCTTCTCTGCGAGAAAAGGGATGTGAGAAATTTCAGAAAATTATTCCTCCCGGTGTTCTATGCACTGGCTTTCACGGTTGGAGTGGCTGGAAATGCATTAGTGGTTGCAATTTATGCCTATTGCAAGAAACCCAAGACCAAGACAGACGTGTACATCATGCATCTCGCCATTGCTGATCTGCTCCTGCTCTTCACCCTCCCTTTTTGGGCTGCAAATGCAGTGCAGGGATGGGAACTTGGAAACCCAATGTGTAAGCTCACTTCCTCTCTGTACACCATGAATTTCAGCTCCAGCATGCTGCTCCTGGCCTGTATCAGTGTGGATAGATACAGGGCCACTTCTGAGTCGCAGGGCCGCAGAAGAGCTGGCAAACACTGCAGTGTTACCTGCATCTGTGTCTGGCTGGCTGCCATTTTCCTCAGTATCCCCGAGCTGATATTTAATCAAGTCAAGAAACACAATGAGAGGAATGAATGTCTTCCCGTATTTCCAACGAACATGGAAACACTCTTAAAATCAACCATTCAAATCCTGGAAATTATCCTGGAATTTCTGCTTCCTTTCCTAGTAATGCTGATCTGCTATTCCGCTACCGCTCGGGCAATCTTTAGGTCTGCAAATGTTAGGAAGTCCAGGCCTTTCATGGTTCTGCTGGCAGTGGTGGCTGCCTTCATTGTCACCCAGCTGCCCTACAACATCGTGAAGCTGTGGAGAGCCATAGACATCATCTACATGCTGGTTACGGACTGCGACACCAGTAAAACCATGGACGTGGCGCTCCAGGTCACCAAGAGCATCGCTTTGTTCCACACCTGCCTCAACCCTCTCCTCTACACCTTTCTGGGGGCCTCCTTCAAAATGCATGTCATGAAAATTGCAAAAAATTATGGGTACTGGAGAAGACAACAGCAGAATGGAAGACCTGAAGAAATTTCTATGAATTATGACGACCCTACTGAAGAAACAATCAGTTTCACTATATAGGCTCTCCATTGCTTCCATCATCTTATATAACCAAGAGAACAGTGTACTAATTCCAGGGGGTATTGTTTCTGCAGCTGTTTCTCTGCAATCAGCTTTCAATGAATTTCTGAACCTGCCAAGACACTACAGAGCACTTCAAAGTGGAATGTGCTTATTGGAATCAAGCAAGAACTGAATACTGAAAACCCCTAGAAACAACCCAAAATATTTACTAAATCACAATATCAAAGAACTCAAACAGAAAAAACTCACCACAACAAAACCCAAACACCTAAAAACACCCCCAAGATTTAAATTTTGAAGTGTCACAGTACTAGGCAATTAAGTAAGTGTGTAATGAACAACCTGTACACATCTAAGCATGCAATTAAAACAGAAAAAAACTATCAGCAATCAAACAACAGGAACCTCTCTACCAGAAGTTAATAATCTTGTGTTTCTGCAACTATTTGGTAAAACTTTAGAACATTTGCCAAACAGTTCAGTTTCATTTCTCAACTCAACTATCATTCCATGGATATCCTTGAAGACTGAAATTAAATATAAGCTTATGGCTGAGAACTGAGAGGGAGAAAGAGGGGGGAATGCCATTCTCTATGTGTTTCTACAAGTATAGCAGCAACATCTTCCTCCACAAAAACAACTTCTTTTCTATAACTACAGAAAAAAATGACCTTTTATCTCTTCTTTTCTGCTCACCCTAAACTTCAACAAGACCGGTGTTCTAAGGGTGACATATTCTAGATTTTTGTAAATGTAATAAAAAGCTCAGTTAAACTTCAAATACAAGGCCTGGATTTTTCTATTCAGAATTTTTAAAATTAATCAAGCACTGCAATAACCTGTATCTGCTAAAATATATGGACATACAATAAAATCAAAGAACAGAAAAAGTGCACTGGCTTTTGTTTCTTCTTATCTTTATTTTTGTTTTGTTTTAGTAGGTACTGACACCTCTCATCATAGGCATTTGCCAACCAGCAAATGGGAGAGGCCTTGTTTGCCAAAGGAGAGAGGTTCCCATTCCATATGGAGCTCATGGATTTACAGTTTTTATACACAGAGGTACAAATGCTGTCCCTGCCACAGCGTTGGCAGAGCTTCCAGGAAAACAGCAGTTTTCCATGAGTCACTGGAAGCATTTAAAACATACTAGCATACTAGCTTAGCTTTCAAAATGAAGAAGTGGTGTTACAGAATACTGTCTTTCTCTTCAAGCATCCTGTGGGCTCTGACAAAATGTCGCATCTACAGATTAGGAAGGCCAACAAGAATCTCTCACTCTTAGATACTGTTCCTAGTTACACAACTATGGACTGGAACAAAAAGCTCTAAAATGACAGACAAACAACAGTAGCATAAACAAGACATGAGCCTCTTCTCCCTAGCTGGATGACAAAAGCTTACAGAATGTCTGCCCAGTGTTCTGAGAAATACTAGAGCATGAACAGATAAGTCAGAAGTGCTTGACCAGTTTTCTACACATACACCATAAATCTGTCATGTTTAAGCCATACTGGATTTACTGCACACATGCAGAGCATAATAAGAAACCTCACTTCTTCCATGAAGAAACTGACTCATTGCATATGTGATTTATGACTTGTCTTCACAAATACAGAGTGACATTCTGACAAGGCTGTCAGGCTTCTGGAATTCCCACACATTCAAGGTTTTAATGACCCAAAAGTTAAAAAACCTCAACCAAAACAAACAAAAAAACCATCTTCCCAGCCAGGCAGAAAGAGAGACTGACTAATACAGAACCAAATGAACACGTTCCTCAAACTTCTTAGAACTGCAGTGCGTTTTATGTGTCTGCCTTCATGCAAATCTGATTGCCCTAACTGTATTTATTAGAAGTAAGACAAACCAAATCATGCCGTCTTATATTTACTCTCCTTTTCATAATTCACATAACTAATTTTATGAATATTATTTTGTGTGTGTGACTCCCTAAAATTTTCTCATTACTTCCTCAGGGACTGCAACGCAGAGCTGGGAGACACTGACCCAGAGCAAAGGCTAAGTAGCCAGCAGTTAAGCAATGCTCTTGGGTCAGGAGACAAGGTTCCATGCCTCTTTTTGCTGCCAGTTTTACAGGAGTTGAACAGAGAGAGAGATCTATCTTCTGGTGACTCCAGGTATTGCACAAGCATGTATCAGCAGGTAGCTGCCACAATCATGTGCATAAATGAAACATGCAACTTTAACAACTTGGTTTATTTAGTTGGATTCCAAACCCCCTGAACAATGGCTTTCAAGCTGTTGTCACACGTGTTGGCAAAAAAAGTAACAGAACTACAATATTAGGGACAGTTGTCACTTACAGTACAATGCATTGATTTTACTAGGAATTACAACATAAGAAAATCTCCTGTAATAGTCCAACAGCATCACAGGCTATTTTAAAAGCAGCCACATTTTACTGTAGCTACATGGTACTCTCGAACCTCTCACACAAGCTGCCAAACACAGTTTCATCAAAATAAAGCCATAAATGTGTAAGTTAACTGAGAGAAAGAGGTAATGTTTACAGAAAATAGCAGCATTCACTCTGTGAACAAAATCCACAGGTTCCACAAAGGGCCCAAATCCCAAGACTGGATTTGAATCTTGTTCTTTGGTTAGAACAAAAACTCAGTTCAGCTCCTCTTGTTTTAGATCCTATTGCCTTTACTTAAGACAAATTTTCGTCTCAGAAATGGAGCACAAATAATTTTGTGTTAACAGTTCCTGGAAAAAGTTCTAGCCTTAGCCATTCTTATTTAGGTTTCCACACTTACCACTGCTCCACCACTTCTTGCCATTGATGACATAGCTGTTCCCGTCTCGCTCAATGGTGCATTGCATATTGGTGGCATCACTTGAAGCAACATCAGGCTCTGTGTTAAAACAAAAAAAAAACAAACCACCAGATTAAAGATGAAGGTAATACAACCTCCACAAATACAGGGCTCTAGATGTACTCTATTGAAAATACACTGTTTGCTACCAGTAGAAAAACTCTTTGAAGAACCTCACTGCTGCGAAGTCAAAAGACTTCCTGTTTTCCAACAATCTGTTATTCATAGCCAGTTGAAGTGTACTTGTTCTTGGGCTTGGACCACTCTTTGCAATCAGCCTTCTTCCTTTCCTTGTGTTTTTAAATCCTTCATCCCTCCATTGTACTTACAGGTAACAGGCATATTTCTCCTCAGCCTGTTTTCTCCTCCTGGGTTCTTCTCAAGCAAAAATAGAGATTGAAAATAATTTTGTGGTTGTATATGAAACAGACTACATGAAGTTGTCAGCAAAATGTCATCAAAGATTTTTTTTGGAAAAGGAAAGAATCTTCCTCTCTTCTTTCACCATTACCTCTTTTTACAGGCCATCTACTTTAAAACAAAAGCATCAGTTTTCTCTTGAGAAACACAGTGAAATGGAATTTGCAAAGTGTCTGCAAGGCTGAATTCTCTCGATTCCCTCTGACACAAGAGGATCGAGAATTTGACATCCTGTGTTCCAAAAGCTACCTCCCTAGAGCAAGAGCCAGACTTTCCAGAGATGCTGAATTCCACAAGCTTTCAGGTGCAAAACTAAATACAGTGCTGAGCTATGGACAAAGTTATTTCTGGGTTATATCTTAAAAAAAATCTATGACACTGCAAAACCACACAACTTTAATCACAATAATCATACCTGGACCCAATTGTGCATGTCTAGAGAACTCCAAAGCACACTACAAGGAAGGGCAAGCTGTATTGCAAACCTGCTTGGTACTATAAATTGTATTTCACTAGTACAAAATTTAAACTAAAATATATATAGAAAGGAAATACTAATTATTGTAACCATGAAAATTGGCAACTATCAGGAAAGGCAGCAAGGCTGCTCCAGTTTGCATTGACCCCTCATAGATGATTTTATATTCAAACACATTCACTGATACTGTACATTAGTACAGAAATGTCCACTGTAACACACAACTTGCAGTTTTCTACTTCTCCACATATACGCCATGTGAAGTTTCAACCAATTGGCTCAAACTTTCTTCTGGAGAAAAAATTACCTGTCATGCAGAAGCAAGAACTAATCTTCCCTTCTAGGAGAGGCTCCAGCCACTCTTTCTTTTGCTCTTCAGTGCCATACATGTGGAGGACCTCCATGTTTCCCGTGTCTGTAAGATATCAGCAGTCATGCTTACTGCTAGAGACACACAGCCTGTAAGGTGTAAGACCCCCAACTTTTTAATGCTCCCAGTGTTGTAATTTTGGGGAAGGTTGCTAACCTGGTGCATGACAATTGAAAACCTCAGGAGCAATAAGGCATCTCCCTGTCTCCTCAGCTATTAGGGCATAGTCAAGCTGGCTGAGACCACTGACATCTGGGAGGAAAAGGTTCCAAAGGCCTTCTGCTTTGGCCAGTTCCTATCACAAGAATCAACAGAAAAAAAATATCAGTAATAAGTCTCAAAAAAAATTAAATTCTGGCTTGCATCCATTTTCTTTGCTCTAGCCTACCCTACTGTCCAATATATCTGATGCTTTTTTCAATAGCTATTCTGAAATTGTAGATTCAGTCTTTGACTTAGAGTTTAGATATACCCTTCTCAGACCTCATTTTGTTTTCCTTCTCTCTTATTTGTGTTCTCACTTTTTCCATACTTCCCTCTTCCTTTCTTTCCACTGTTCCTCACATTGTTTCTTTCCACGTAGAGTAACTTCTCCAGCAGGATATACCAATCACTCTTATGCTCTGTTGTCTGAGCTCTTTTACTGCTAGAGTGCTAAAAATATTTGTTATCCCATACCTTCAGTCTCTCCAGCAGTGGTGGTTTCTTCCATCTGTCCTCAGTATTTCTACATTCAGTGTAATATTTTACTATTTCCTTAGAGAAACAATATAAAAGATGCTGTTTAAGTTAAGAACACATGTAACACACAAACAATAATAAATTTCTTCCAGATCTATGACCCAAGGAACCAAGCAAAAAGTATTCAACGCAGGTTTACGCTACGTAGTTGGTTGCATTATAAAATTAAATACAGAACTGAAAGTTCAACTGATGATGACCCCAATCAGTACCTTAGCTACTATTTGGGATGGTTTGAAGTATGTGATGATGGCACTAGGAGGTCAGTATTTTCTGG
This sequence comes from Phylloscopus trochilus trochilus, assembly GCA_016584745.2. Taxonomy (NCBI): domain Eukaryota; kingdom Metazoa; phylum Chordata; class Aves; order Passeriformes; family Phylloscopidae; genus Phylloscopus; species Phylloscopus trochilus. The sequence continues at coordinate 43,647,244 of WQNJ02000546.1, forward strand.
AGATAAAAGTACCTGTTACCAACAGTACACACAAGAGGCAAAAGTAAAACAACAAATAAAAGCCTGATGTACTGACACTTAGATTCAGACAGATAACCCAACTAACCTTTTGTTAACTGTGAGAAAAAAAACAAACACAAAAAGTACATTTTTTCTCTTCCTGTCAAAATAATTCCTTAACAGATAATGTAAGCAGTCATTCTAAGCACCAGTCATTAGTTTTAAGTGAACCTGTACACTCAGTAATCTTAGTATTTTCACAAGGATGTTTTAGTGAGGCACAGAAATTCAAACCTGGCCCAGATCTAATTAAAAAAAGAATAAAAGTAGTGCCCAATTCTGAAAATGACACAATAAAGACAAATGGCCAAATAGAATTTACAAGTCCTGATTCACAATCCCTGTGACCAGAAATAACTTCCAAGCACAACATGACTCATCTGAAAAACTTGCATGGCTATTTGTGGTTCATTTGTTTTTTAAAGCAAATACTTTAATTATTGCAAGGCTTCCTTGGACAATCCAAAACTACAATCCAAACCTAGTCACAGACATACTTTTTAAGAAATTTTGCACATCAAGTGTTACTGCTTTCAATCCCTCCTTGTGATAGGTAGATGAACATAAATCTTTAAGATGTTTTCTGCATTTCTGCCTGACTTGGAAAAAAAAATTCAGAAAGCCAAAACAACAAATTCTGCAACAAAAGCCATCTGTACTACCACGAGGCTAAAAGCTGAACCAGCTCTCTAAGTGGAAATTCCTAACCTTCCTTGGATAAGAAGTAAACTACTTCATCTAATTTTCCTTTCCACTAACTATAGACTTTGTGTATTTCATTATTTGATTTCAAACCCTCATTGGTATTAGATTTATTCAGGAATGAGGCTACTCTGATACATTATTTGTCACAGCCTAAAAAGCAAGAAACAGAAACATTCAGCTTCATATGGTTAAAGTCAGCAGTTCCTATATTCAAATAGATGTCTTTTGCTTCAGTATGTAATAAGAGTTCTAGGTTATTGTTAATAAGTATTTTGGCACCTTCCTTTAAAAAGTAGCTCTTTCTCAAAAGAGAAGTTTTTACACTTCAGAAGTTTAAAAAATAACTCTCATTAACAATCCATGCAACATTTTAATCATTAAAAAAATAATGCAGTCTATAACGATTTCTGCTAATATTTTGTAATGCCACAATCATTACTGCATGAAAATAAGGCTGTTTTAGGAAAAAAAAAAAACAACAAAACAACACAAAAAAACCACAGGAAGAGATGACTTCTAGATGTATTTTTACATTTTTATAAAGTCTACTCAGAAAATGTTCCTTTATAAACAGGTTTATGAAAAGCTTTTACCTTCTCAGCTGGATAAATGTGCTGCTTCATGAACTGCTTAACCTTCAGCAAAATTTCTTGGCCTTTCCTACTTTGATGGAAGAGCTCCCCAGAAATGCTGTGCTGTGTGCTGCTGAAGGATGACCTAGGAAAGAACATTCAATGCAGTAACATGACCAGATTTCCCCTCATAATAACATAAGCTGCCTTAGACAGGCATTTAAATAAATGAAGATGTTGGAAAAGCTTTGCCTTTGACCAGTAGTTTAGACCACTCTTACCTTTTTGAGAGCTCTAATCCTCTTTCTGCCAAAGGCTTCACAACCTTTGCAAATTCATGACTATTCTCTGCAGAAGCATTTCCAATGAGATATCTGGCATATACACCCTAAAACCAAAAAGAAGCCATATATGGTATAATGTGCACTTCAAATAGAAAAGTAACACTTAAATGCACATAGTTTTTAAAGGAAAAAAACTTACTGGGATATGCTAATATTGGTTTTGGTACATTTCTGATATAATGGAGATGCTTGCTGCACAAGAGTTAAAACCATATCCCAGCTAAACCAAATGAAAGGCAAATCACAAAAAGTACAGTGGAAAAGTAAAAAATAAAAAAAGAAAAGACAACTGACTGCATGTGATACAGCAAATGAGCCCAGCCTGTCCCTCAAGCCAACTGACAATAGCATCAAGATATGATTATTACCCATGACTAAATGAACTGCCCACAAACACACAAAGATATGTGACATTTCAGCAAATGTGAGGGTATTACCTGGGCTATTGCTGCCAATTTAAAATAAGACAAAGCAAGAAAAAAGTTGAAGTTGGATAAAGTAGTGGAAATACGCCGGCAGCGGCAGTAAATGGAAACCAGCTCTTCAAAGGAAGGAGTTTCTACAAAAAAAATAGAACAGATTTGTTTAGAATACTCAACACTTTCTATGATTTTTTCCACCTTATTCGTCAAACATTTGAACAGTTTATGAATTGTTTTTTATGAGGTATTTCTTTACATAGTAAACACCATGATTTATCATTCCTTATGGCATAACTGTAATATGGAGAGACCAAAGCAAGTAGGAGTTGCCAGAATTTCAGATAATCATAACACTTCCTGCTGCCCTTTGTCTCCACTCCAGTGAGGCAAATAATTTCAACCGGGGGAGAAAAGGCTTTTTAAAAAAAATAAATTATATATTTACATTTAAATTTCTTTTTTTCTTCCATTATTTCTTAGAAAGGTTCAAAATAAGGTTTTATAGAAGTAGCATGTTGTAGCTAAGACAAAACTTGATAGAACAGAACTATCCAAAGACTCACTGTCAGCATGCTTGCTACAATGAAAAAAAGGATGGAAAAGTTCTTTACAAATGGAAAACTATAGGCCTGTGAATTTACCATTTAATTCCTATAACATTTCAAATAGAAATCAAGGCTGGGGTTTGTTTCAAAGAAAAAGATTATTGTTTCATACCTATAGTGTCTTTGAAACCCAAGATAGAGCCTTGACCCAAGTCCTTAATAGATGTAGGCCAAAAGTAGAACTGAGTGGCATATGCTAAATCTGCTAAAGGATGACCAGTAGTTGAAAGTTCCCAGTCCAGCACTGCCAAAACACGAGCCTTAAAGAAAAATAAAAACCTCAAGTGAGTGCTAAAAGACACTTTCTCTCCATCCACAAACGCATTACCCATTCAATATCCAAGTGTTTTATTTGGTGATTATATGTTTAAAATTAAAAACACACACTGTAGTTGTCTACAGCAAAAGGAGTTTCTTTTGGCACTATCTAAAGATCTGCAGAAAATTAACATTCACATAAAGACAGAAAGCTAGGCATTTTTCCAAAGAAAATCTGATTTAAATCTACATTTTTGAGTAGTGTTCTTCCTGCCAGAAACTTCCAAACTCTCCTAGTATAAAAGATGATTGAATCAAAATATCCTAAAGAACAGTAGTATTGAGAGTTACTGTGTTTCTTTCCCAGTCCTGCTGCACAGTCCTTTAGCACAGAAATTCACAGACAGACCATGCACCAGAAAACCTTCACAACATTGTCCAGAGATTAACACTTACATGAGGAACTGAATTTCTTAAACAGGAAGTCAATCACTGCTCAAAGTGAGCCTCTGCTGCAAGCATCCTTGCAATGGTGTCTTCAGCTGGGTGGTCTGAGACTCCCCACAGTGTCATTCTGATAAATTCTTATAATCCAGTTGTCCTGTCAACCTGAATGACCCCTCCAGCCTACTCATGATCCATGGCTACTTGAAATATGTGGAAAAATCTTTCCTACATGGTCAGTCCTGCATATTCAGGAAACAGTTTCTATAGATGAAACTGTTAAAATTACCTATGTACCACTTGGTCAATTCCTTCAGTTGCATCAGGAACAGCGGGAGAGTCCCCAAGACTGTCAAATCCCCTGCTCAGGGAATCAATCAGCACATCTAAGCCTACAAATCATGCCTATCAACTAATCTATGCACAAAATCTCTAGGAATCTCTGGGATTTGTTGCTTTGTCATGAAACAGGCAATGCAGTGATGGCTGCAAGTTCCAGGCACGTCTTCTGGTCACAACGCAGCACGTAGCACGGAAAAAAGTAATGAAAACACAACTGTGTTGATAAATAGGTAGCAGACATTTATTTCCATAAATTAGAAACAAATGAAAAAATCTTTTTTTCCCTGAAGATGAATGGGGAACTTCATGGTCTCTATGATCTACATGTGCTCCATAATTAAACAGCTTTGGCAGATTTTCCTCTGCTTCCACTAGTGTCATGTATCATACATTCAGCTCCTGCTCCAAAAGCCCCTGTTGTTAACTGAAGCCATAAAACAGATGTCAGTAGGCTTTGGATCAGATGCTTATGTAGTTTACTGAAGTGAGCCTCCAGCTGCACTGAATCCAGTAGGATCTATGCATACAAAATGCTTTGTTTCTGTACTTTGAAGCAGGGACCAGAACTAATGAATAAATAGAGTATCTCTCAAGGCCAGGTAGAATGGGGTCTTGAGCAACCTGGTCTAGTAGTAAAAGGCATCCCTGCCCATGGCCAAGGAGTTGGAAATAGATGATCTTTAAGGTCTCTTCTAATCCAAACAATTCTATGATTCTGTGATTCCATCCATTCTATCTAGCTCCTGCAATGAAGGCCAGGACTGTATTAGGTAACTAAACACTTTACACAGAGTATAGAGAAGAGTTCAGTTTTCTACTGTTTCTTTCAAAGATCTTTCATGCACTAAAGTAACCCACATATAAATGTCCCATCACATGACAGGAGTACAAACAAATGGAGGGCCAAAACCTACTAAACGTAAAACACATTTCAAGTACCTCTGTTGGGTGGAAGATGATGTTATCTATTCTGAAATCCCCATGAATCAGGCTTTCCTCATAATCACCAGGTGGCAAGTTGTTTGCTAACCACTCCGCCAGCTTGTTCATGGCAGGAATATCTGTATGAGCAGCTGCATCATACTGTTTTTTCCAAGTTGATACCTAAAAAAATACAAATACTCCAACAGATTTTTCAGTTGATTCACAAGTTTTTCAAGAGTACAAAATTTTGAAGCACATGCTTCTGGGCTTCGGCTATCACCATGTTGCTTGAAAATTCACTAAGAGCCAGTACCTCTGCAAATGTGAACTGAGATATCAAAAGATGAAATGAAGACTAGATCTATTTCAATCCTATTCACATAGCCCAAACCTAGTGTTATTCCCTAAGTACAGCATTACAGAATCAATCTGAATGTAGTAGTGGCTTCAGACTGTGCACAATTAATTGAGCTAAGTGAAGGTTTAATAGCTAAAATATGACCGTGAATTATTAACAATTTAGCTTGCAAATCAAATAAACATTCAAAGACCAGACAAAACAAGAGAATGTTAAGAGCTGTACCTGTCTTTTGCAGTATCCTGGTCCTCTACCATATCCTTGGAGACCCAGTGACTGTAAATCAAAGGAGTGCAACAGGGCCAGAGTTTCTATCATTGCAAGGTACAGAGCAGAACGCTCTGCTGGGCCCACCTCAGGCAGAGAGATGTCTCGGAAAATGCGGCCCTAGAAATGTCACAAGTCAGGTATTTGCTAGGACATACACATCCAGATAAAAAGAAGTAAAGCTATACACTCCACAACCAAAAACAATTATAGTGAACCAACACTCCCTATGCAATCAGAAATTCCTCCCTCAATTATTTTATTCCTCGCCCAGGGCCAATGAAGGGATTCACGGTAAACCCAGGTCATTAGTATATGGTGTATCTAATGGGTATAGGTATCTCTGTGGTGTATCTGTAGATAAAATTCTGAATTAGAACACTTGATCCAGCTATCCTCAAGCTTGAAAGTACCAGGAAAAACAATGTTACTGAATCATCTCTAATAGCTAAACTGCAGAAAAAATACCAATGAAGACCCCAGGGGAAAGGAGGGGCAGGCAGGGGAATGGGTGGGTTGTGGGTACAGAGACTCAAACAATCCAAAGAAATTCACTTGTTTTTCTCCTTAAAAGCAGTTGAATACATTTAGAAGATGGGCTTGTTGTTCCATTTTCATAATTGTTAAAAAGAGAGCAGTGCTGACCATTGTACAATGGACAGACTGTACATTTACATATTTAAAAATGTAACAAGGTTTCTTTTTAAGAAATCACTTTTCTCTAATCAAAACCAGTAAAATTCTCCATCTTTGATGTAAGAAATCTGTTTCAAATTTTTCACAGCTCTTACATTCTATTACCTTTGATTTACAGTTTTTGAATGAAGGTTAACCTAATCTCCAGAAACTGGCCCACAAACTTGTATTTCTAATTTCCCGGTAAGCCTGATGATAGAATGGGATGCAATGAAAAGGGAAAAGCCTGAATTCAACCCCTCCTCCCACAGGATAAAAAAAAACCCCAAAAAACGACATAGTACAGCAGACTTACGCTCAAAATCACCAAAATCTAACAAAAAGAGTATCAACTCAGCTGTAGCATCCCCAGAGTGGTGGCCCACAGACAGAGATATGCTGTGCTCTTTCTGAAACTAATGTTTGAGCTGGAATCCTGCTTTGTTTTCCAGAAAAGGTGATTGTATGTCAGTTCCTATCTTCAACACTAAACAGGCTCCAGGATGTCCAAAGATTCGGTTTATAGACTGATTTTTTCCCTCTGACTTCTGTATGCTTTTCACAGAAGCAATATTGCCTCATTTCAAGATATCCTTCCAAGAGCTCAAACAAGAACAAGAAATTAAATTTCAACAAAGTGTGAAACAAGCCCTGGAGAAACTGAAATCTGTGAGAATCACTGATAGCTAGCATTTCTTTAAAATATCAGAAGATTTATGCTCATATCACAAAACTGTGCTGGGTAATGCTCTAACAGAAAGGTTTTAGACAATTTAAAAACAGCTTGTAGTAGGGAGAAAGAAAGACTCTGTCATTCTGGAGGACCAACCTGCACATGCTGCATTACATAAAACTCTGTTCCAATGACAGAAACATCACTGCAATACAAAAGGGGCTCAGGCACTGGAAATCCAGCTGAAAATAAGGCTTTCTGCACACGATATTCTCTATCCACCTGAAGAAGACACAGAAATGTAGGTTCAATTAAAAACTCCCAAAGATAAATGAGCACAGTGAATCCTCTTGAATGCTTAATTACATGTAGAGCACAGAACATGGGAAATAATCCAGCAACTCACTGTATTTCTGGACACATTCATCAATGTACTGGACCATCATGTATAGACCCTGGCAACCTGAAAAACAAAGTGTTTGAAGCTCAGTGAAGAATGTCACTTACCTTGTGTGCTCTAGGTAAAAGGGGGCCACTAGGCTTCTTCCTGAGCACAAAAGCCTGCCCACCCTTCTGAAGGTAAAAGGTTGGGTTTGACTGGCCTGAGCTGCAAAGAGAAAGATTATAATTACTCAAAAAGTCAAATAATTACAAATTTGTACACTTCTAACAGAAATGATACTTGCAAAGTGCATTGTGACTTGATCTGAGCAAAATAGCAGGATGGAGGAAAGCCTCTCCTCCAGACCTGTTTTGTGTTGTGGATTTTTTTTTTTCAAATCTGGACTGGAACAGGCTGCCCAGAGAACTTGTGAATGCCCCATCTCTGAAAGTGTTCAAGCCCAAGCTGGATAGGGCACTGAACAAACTGGTCTAGAGAAAGGTGTCCCTTCCCCACAGCAAGGGGATTGGAACTAGATGATGATGTTTAAGGTCCCTTCCAGCCCCAACCATCTATGATTCTAGTATATGATTAACTTATTGATGATTCTAGCACCAGGCCCCACTGTTTGCCAGCCTCATTACCATGTCCAAAGATTATGCTTTAGGGATAGCCTATAGGAAGTGTATCATTTTAAAGAATGCATGTAGGAGTCACAAAGACAATTAGACATTTCAATCACAAGCATGCAAAAGAGAAGGACAACCCAACTTCATAACACCTTGTCTATCATATTCCAAAGTCATTGATCCTTATTTTCCCCAAGGCTCTGTGTTAATTTGCACGCTTTTCACTCCTTATTCTAGTTAATTTTTAAGATGTATTCTGACCTATTCAATAAATAATTAGACAACTATTGGAAAATAAAAATCAAATTAACTTTTGCCCTCATTCCTCCCATTACATTTCCATTCTCCCCAAAGCAGTTAGGGCACAGCTTGTAATAGTTTATAAAGCTTAATTGACAAATACCCTGTCTGGAACAAAACAAATTTAGGCCATCTGAAGCCTTGAACTGCAATTACAAGACAAAGAAGTAAAAGCATAAATACTAACAATTTTAGCAGACTTTGCAATTAGCTACTTTCCTAAGGCCCCTCCTAAGTCTTCTCAGCTGAGGCACATAGGAAGATTACGGTGGATTGAATGAATTAATGTTTTATATTTATATTAAAAGACAATGAAAAATCGTGCTCTGTTTCTCAGTGATAGCTGCAGATAAGTCAGTCAAGGTCATGCCTATAAAGGAATTAATCCTTATTTTTAGAATAACTTTACTTCTAATAGTTCCTGACGTGAAGTCGTGCACCCACACCACCGATTTGCTGAGTGCAAACGAACTCAGGGCTCTGTGGAACAGAAGAGGCTTTGGAGCCCGGGTGTAGCACGTCCCTGGCACACTGCATAGTGCTCTGCGGGCAGTAATGGGAACCTCGGCTCGTCCTTACGCTGTTCTCGCGGATTTGCTCACCTGGTGACAGCCTAAGCTTCTACCATTGATTTCTTAAGCCGTGTATGTGCTTCTGAACTACTATTTGCTGTGCCATTGAAGATGGAGCAGATCAATTGCGATTTACGTGTAGGCAATGAAACAATCGTGGGTGTAATCTGAGGACAGCGACAAGTCCACACAACACGCGGCCCGCCCACAGCCAGCCACAGACTGTGACAAAGGTCACTTCGGCCGCCACCGCAAACTTTGCCTTCTCCAGCAGCTCAAGGGATGAGTCGGGACGTGCCTTTAATTGGACTAAGTCAGAATGCATCTTAAAAACCCATCGATGGCTGCTGCCCGCCGTCCCGACGGCAAAGGGCTCTACTCCTGGCCGCTTTCCCTGGCAGGCGGCAGCGAGCGGCTCCTGTGCTCGGCCCTCCCGGGCGCTCCGGGCCAGGGGAGCGGCGGCGGCCCCGCCACCTGTGCCAGTCACCTGTCACCAGTGCCACCTGTGCCAGTCACCTGTCACCAGTGCCACCTGTGCCAGTCACCTGTTACCAGTGCCACCTGTGTTACCTGTACTGCCTGACAGCCAGCGCGCCCGCGGGCTGCCGAGGGAAGCCGGGCAAGCGGCCGCTCAGGTACCGCTCCAGGCTGTCCTGGTCGAAGCGGTGCTGCCGCCGCACCTCGCTAGTGCCCGGCTCCGCCGCCATCCTCGGAGGCCGCGCAGGAGCCCGCCCCGGCCGGGCCTTGGTCCGCCAAGGAAAGCGCTTCGGAGCCCCCTGGCTGCCGGACCCGGCGGCTTCTCCCGGAGCACGGCGTTCCGCGGGAGGCAGGGACCGCCCCGGAGGCCACCGCCCCTCAGCTGCCGGGTGTGAAGGGCCGGCCCCGGGAAGGGAAGGGCCCGCCCCGGCGCTTCCCGGAAGCCGGCGCGGCCCGGCGCAGACGTGTCGCTGCCATGGCGGATCCCGGGCGGCTGGAGCGGCTGGAGCGGCGTGTGCGGGAGCTGGAGGAGGAGCTGGCCCGGGAGAGGCGCGGGCGGGGAGCGGCGCGGGCCCGCATCGACACCATGAGCGCCGAGGTGACCGACTCCAACCCCTACAGGTGCGCTGAGCCGGGCGGGGGCTCAGCCCGGGCGCGGAGCGGGGGTGAGAGGGAGCCGTGTGTTGGAACGGTGGGTGTGGGTGAAGCGGGAGAGGCAGATGGAGGTGGAGGAGGCTCGGAGGGGTGGGAATCGCAGGGATGGGGCTGGCTGTGCTCGGGAGGCTGTCGGGCAGTGCAGGAGGCAGGTGCTCCGTGCGGAGCAGGGGGAGATGCTCTCCGATTTCCCACCTGGCTGGGGTGGATGACAGGGTTACTTCGTATTGCCTTGCTTTACAATACAGGCGGGAGGTGGGGTGGAGAGAGAGGGAGAGAGAGGAAACCTTGTGAGTTTTTCAGCTAGGTTGATAGTAAATGGGACAGGGGTTGGTATTACATGAGGTCTTATTCTCATACCTGCAAACTGCCTGTTTTAGAAGTTGGTTTATAGAGTTCTTGAGCTTTAGAGACCCTTTCCTTTCTAGAAATCTGATGATTTTTTGGTTTTTGTTTTGTTGGTTTGGTTTTATTTTTCCTTAATACAAGTTGATGCCTGTACTTTTATGAAAAATGCAATAGGGGGATAAAATGTTACTTTAAAATCCTTTCAGTTATCCTCAAAACCTGATAGCCTCTATTTTATTTTTTATTGTTATGTTAAAAAACATAACATAATAACATCAAATCGATCAGGAAACAGTGCAAGTCTTCACTAGTTTGCTGCCATATGGTTCATTACCAAAGAGAAGTGTCACCTTTCATTCTGTAAATCAGGGATTCATGTACAAAAATAGCTGTGTTCTCCTGATTTCATTGCTATTATGCATACCAGAGGAATAGGTGCATGAGATTCTGCAGGGTTAGGACTCTGGTGCAAATAGGAAAGCATCTACTCTGTCACTCAGACTGTGCCTAGCTGGCAATCACAACTGCAGTGGAAACAGCAGGCTTGAGTTTACTGCTTGGTGAGGTTATTTCTAAAGCAAAAGTGATTTTAAATACCTGAAAAGCAAAATTTTTGTTAGAAACATTAAGAACATTTTCTGTGTAACACTGCATTTTCTTTTGTTGTTTGTAGCCGCTTGATGGCATTAAAAAGAATGGGAATTGTCAAAGACTATGAGGTAGGATTCTATCTGTAATGAAACATTACTTGCATTTTTTCCCTGGGAGGACCACTTTTGAGATACTGATCTGTATATTATTGCTTTCTACAGAAAATCCGTACCTTCACAGTTGCAGTAGTAGGTGTAGGGGGCGTTGGCAGCGTGACTGCTGAAATGCTGACAAGGTGTGGCATTGGTAAGGTAATGAGAGATTTTTTTATTCTTCTGTATCTTTACAGTAGATGGACCAGTCCTCTTTGTAAAGAATGTGATTTGATTTCACTCTGTTGATTTAACCCAAATAAAAAATGTTGTGAAGAAAGCACTCAAGAGCAGCACTTGTGTAAACATCCCACATGAAGAGTCTGTGTTTTTATTACACTGGTCAAATTGATTCATTTAGGGCTTAATCTTGTATCATGTGGATGATTTTTGTTTGGATGTTTGTCATCTCCTTATTCATATATGAACCCATATTTCTAATCTTCATGCTGGATTACTGCAAAAGGAAAATTAAGTAAAGAAAAAGGAGGGGGTATTTCACATAAAAGATAAAGTCTCATAAGAACCAAGTTTATATCATGCAACTGAAATGTAGTAGATGATAGATATCTTTATCACAAATGTTAGTTTGTCACATGGCAGCAAGTGGGAATAGGATAATAGATGTTATACTGTAGGTTAATCTGTTGAATATTCTTAGTTTTATATCAAATAAAGAGTTAACATTTTATTGAGTAATTTTAATAACAGATTGGTTTTTCACATCCTTACGATGTCGGTACCTCTTGTATGTGAACTGAAGGAGGGGGTTTGGCTGGGGGAGTTTTCTATGGCTTTGGTTTTAGAATTAGTTTTGTTGTTCAAAATGCTTTGCCACAGTGCTCTCTGGAGATTTACACATGTTAAAACAATCTTTATTGTAGCTGCTTCTGTTTGATTATGACAAAGTGGAACTGGCAAACATGAACAGACTCTTCTTCCAACCTCATCAAGCTGGATTAAGTAAAGTGCAAGCAGCAGAACATACTTTGAGGTATAACTTGGAGAAGTGGGTACCAGAATGTATTTAGCCAGGATGCTGCTCCAGAAAACCAATGTTTCACTCTTAATCACTTGCAAAGTAGCATGATCTTATTTGGGAATTTGAGTATAAAGTATTTGTGAGGATGATTGATACTTCAAAAACATTTTTGTACTGGCCAAAACCTTAATGTGAGTCTACTTTTTAAGTATAGCAAGCTTTACTCAGAAGTTTGGTATAAACGATGCTGCTTCCATATGTTGCAGGGGTGTAATCTGAATTTTTGACAAATATGGGTGAATTCTAGGGTTCAGACTGGAAACTTAAGACTGTAGCAACACTTGTGAAGTTAGGGAGTAGAATGCAAATTCCCGTTTTATTCTTTACTACTGACTCCTATTATTTCCTCCATAAGGGATATTAATCCTGATGTTCAGTTTGAAGTACATAACTACAACATCACAACACTGGACAACTTCGAGCACTTCATGGATAGAATAAGGTAAAATCCCCCAACTTTAGCATATTACTAACTTCTGCTGGTGTGTGGTTCTACACAGCCTCACATTTTTCTTGCTGGGGCTCCTTTTCAATTTAATAACTTCCAATTGAAAACCTCTTGGAAATCCATGTATATGAAGACATTCCTGCCTAGATGTGTTCTCTATAGCTGGCATTTATTTCTGCTGTTAAATAGTTATTTTTTATATGAGTGTATCTTTAGATTTCCAACCAAAACTCTAGATTTTCCATTATGGACAGCAGGTCAGATCATATCTTGAGTGCTCTGTAGTAGTTTCAGGTATGATTTTATAGAATGAAGAAGAAAGTAGTTATTAGTGGATCTCGTAGAGATCTGAAATAACTTACACCATTTGCAGTTCTGTTGTACAAAGATACAATTCTTCAGTATTTTGTACTGTGTGTGCATACTGCATAAAACAGTCCCTATATTTTAAAAATGCCCATATATTTAAATCCCAGCTTCAGCTTCGGTTGTATCTACTGCAGATCTAAGATGCTGGTTGTATCCTGTATTGTATTTGCACAAGTTTTGTTAGAAATTCGCTTTTCTTGGGCTTCTGTTCTCTAAAGCATCATGTTGGTTGCCATGCTGCTATTTTGTTCTGCCAGCAATTTCATGTGAACCTCTGATGCTTGTTTCAGTAATGGTGCACTGGAGGAAGGGAAGCCTGTGGATCTGGTTCTAAGCTGCGTGGACAACTTTGAAGCTCGCATGGCAATTAACACAGTAAGGCACGAGCTTGTGGAAGTCTGTTTTCTCCTATAAATAATGTTAGGAATTGTGCAACTATAGAAAAGACAGGAATTTAACAACAGTCTCCTAAGAAATGTCCCCCTTGCCTTGAGGAATCTGAGCTTTCTCAGATTACCAGATACCCAGTTCTTATAAACCCATTTTATGTGTATAAATATCACTGAAGACTTTAAAGTTACTATCAGCTAATGGTTAGTAGAAGATCAAAGTATCATAAACACTGTCTTTTCAAATTACTCTGTTTATATAATGGTATTTTCAAAGGCTGGTATGTTAAATCTTACAAACTTTTAAAGATTTTCTGTAGCTAATTGTATACTTCACATGACTTTTTGTATACTAAAAATGCTGTTTATTTAATCAAACTGTTTTTCTTTATAGTAGCAGCCAATGTAGGGTATATGCCAAATGTGTTTTCTGTTATCCTTCAGCTGACTTGATCCACAAATTGCAGGCAGGGAAGGCACAGAGATACACTGTACCCGAGCCTCTAAAAATAGTTTGTGGAATTATATTCTGTAGTGTGCTGTAACTGGGTCACTAATGTCTGTATTTGTTAAAACATCTCAGGTCCTCAGGAAAGCACAAAGGGCTGGCTTCATGAGGGCAGCTTTAATTTGCTGTTTGATTTGCCCTCCCCTATCTCTTCATGTCCCTTTTTCTGACCACAGCCTTTTTGCCTGAAAGTGGGGAGATGAATGTGTTTCATCACTCCTAATTTATCACATTGTTTGGGTTCTTTTTCTTTTCATTAAACTTCTGCAGTGCTGACCTGCATGTTTCTGTGTTTATAAGGCCTGCAATGAACTTGGACAGATTTGGATGGAGTCTGGAGTGAGTGAAAATGCAGTGTCAGGACACATCCAGCTGATCATACCTGGTGAATCCGCTTGTTTTGCGGTATGTGGTGCTCTGCTGAGTTGCTCGCTTGCCTTTTAGAGTGGGACTGGGAATGTGAAGATTAGCTGACCTAAGTGAGTGTGATCCTGGCACAGCTCATGCAGTACCTTAAAATTCTGTGTGATCTGTGGAGTTTCTTGAATGTTTTTTTACAGCTTAATTTCTCTATTGCCCCTCAGTGTGCTCCTCCACTGGTAGTAGCTGCAAATATTGATGAGAAGACATTGAAACGAGAAGGAGTGTGTGCAGCCAGTCTTCCTACAACCATGGGTGTTGTGGCAGGAATGCTTGTGCAAAATGTTCTCAAGTAAGTGACTGAGTTGTTGCTATTTGATGTGTACAGCAAAATACGAGGAAAAAACCCAAAAAAATGAAGGAATATTTCATAATGACAGGTCTGGTTCTTTTTATATGTTCATGGCTCATTTCCTAATGCTATTGGCAACATTGAACAGGGCTGAAATCCACATTGCTTGAATTTTAACTAGAACTTTTAAGGGGTAAGAAACAGTTTCAGTGTTTTCCAAAAGGTTTCTGTTACTGCATACACACATGCACATTTTTTTCTTAGTTCTGCATTTAAACATGCTCTGATTTGACATCATGAAGTTATACATAAAAAATGCTATAGTGCTGACTTGTCTTTGAAATTTTGGACGTGGACAAAGAATAAATTACTTCTCTTGTCTGTAGCTGAGTTATTCTCACACACCATGAGAAGATGGGATTCTATATTGATCCAGTTACTCTGTTACCAGCTGACTACAGCATAACTGGAATTACAGTAAACTACAACCCCATGAGTCTGAAAGTGTATTCTAAAAGTTCTTTGAGGAAAATAATTCCCTGAGCAACTGAAGTTTTAGGTTTGCACCTGTATTACAAGTTCCTTCTTTCTGTGTTTCTAGATACCTGTTAAATTTTGGTACTGTGAGTTATTATCTTGGTTACAATGCAATGCAGGATTTCTTCCCAACCATGTCTATGAAGCCAAACCCCCAATGTAGTGACCACAATTGCAGAAAACAGCAAGAAAATTATAAGGTAAAAATGGTTTGGGTTTGTGGGTCAACTTTTCTCTTTTCTTAAAGAACAAAGCAAGCTGAAATGTAGTAGCAAATCTGTAACAAAGCAAGCTGAAATGTAGTAGCAAATCTGTAGTAAAAGAAAATGTTTGTTGCTACTTGAGTTTGCAGCAGTCGTCTTCAGACGGTTGCACGTTTCTAAATATACAGTACTTACAGTTACCTTAAAGTAAAGGGGAGGAAGAAAGCTTGAGCAGTTATGTAGAAGAAAATATTATTTAACTGAATGCAAACTTTTCTGGAGTTTTATGTTTCTGAGTGTTAATGGGTTTGGTGTTTTTTTTTGAACTTGCAGGTTTTCTGCCTTTTTGCTCTTAAGCAGTCACCATTTAGAACTTTTTTATCTTACGGATTGGAAGAAATCTGAATATTGGGCTTGAATTTCTTTGCTGTTCTTGGAAATTGGACTGTTAAATTTTGGTTATTGAGGGGTTTGGTTTTTTTGTATTTTTCCCTCCAGAAAAAAGAAGCTGCAAAACCAAAAGAAGAAATTATTGAAAAGGAAGAAGAAATAGTACATGAAGACAATGACTGGGGTAAGTCATCAGCTGGAGACTAAATTATGTTCCCAGTACTGAGATTCAATTTGGGTGGACAGTTTAGGGTACATAGAATACTTCTCGTTCCTGTTTTTTGTAACTTACACTGTGTAATTACTCTTGGCTTTTCACAGGTTTTGAAAATAATTTTACCACAACTTGATGATATGTTTTTAGTGCAATGTACAAGTTTTAGGTTCAAAATGTAACTGCTGCAAGAATAAAAAACTTTCTCAGAAGATGGTCCGAAGATGAGAGAGAGATGAGAAGATGTATTAACTGCATATTCCTTTTAAACATACTCAAGAGCAGTTGTCATTTCCATTACTACTGTGCTGAGGCATCCCATGGATTTTTACATTCCTCTCAGGGTTTTAAATTAGTAGGAATTATCTTAAGGAATCGTAGATGTGTTTTCTATAACCATTTTAAGAATGGAGATACATGTTCTGTTTATTACATGCTATAGAAAATAATCTTCTCTTACAACTGGGAGAAGTGTCTTTATAGTAAAGTTTAAATGCTAAGGACAAGGAAAAGATGCCATTCTGGTTCCTTAGTTGCCTATTTGGAATTATTTCATATATTGTAAAGGGAAAATATTTTGTATTGATAATGGAATGAAGTTGTTGAAATCAAAGGTGTTTCTGCTTAATTTTATTCTGTTTTGGAAAAGCAGCTGCAGCTTTCCTATCGCTGTGATAACTTGGTGATTAAAGAACTTTTTCTTCTGACTTTTAATGGAGTTCTTGTTTCTTTTTAATGCAAAGGCATTGAATTAGTATCAGAAATTTCAGAAGATGAGCTGAAGGCTGCATCTGGCCCTGTACCTGAGCTTCCTGAGGGAATTAGTGTAGCATATACTATCCCGGACAAGGTAATGTATTTATTCTTTATGAATTTTGGAATACACATTGTAGATTAAATTTATAATACCAGCCAGTATGGTTATCCTTTAAACCTAAACCAGAATTCCATCTTGAACAATTCCAGTGAAACTTGACCTCAGTTCATTTGATTATTCCTTTCTATCATCCAGTTTTGTGTTCCTAGGAAAGATACTTCTTTAAGTGTGGATGCTAGTGTGAATGTACTGCTGAGATGATAGGGGTGAATGCATTTCGGGGCTGGGGAAAGGACAGCAAATGTGAATTTCTCAGTTGATATTTTGGTGACTAATAATTTTTACCATGCATATCTTGTAAAAGCTATATGTGGTCAAAGGGCAATGAGTATACCTGGGGAAGATAGAATCTGAATGTATTGCAGTAAAAACATTCTAAATCGTAGTCAAAATAGTTTACAACTGAAGCTTATAATCACTTAGGCCTAATCTCACAACTGAGTGCCTGGTTCCAGGAAAATGGTGTGGTATAACAGCAATAAGGCTGATCTGTGTGGGGGGGTTTGTTTACTTTTTTGTTGACAACTTTTTCTTCGTGTTCCTAGCCGGAAGAGACTTTAGTAACGGGGGAGACAGTAGCAGAGTCTGAAGAAAGCCTAGAAGAACTCATGGCCAAAATGAGAAACATGTAGAAAAACAAATATTAAGTACAACTTTGATGAATTTGGATGGACATTGGATTTTGGGAAGACCAGACTTCTTACCTTTTTTTCTTCTTTACCTCCATTGAAGCTTACATTTCCTTTTCTGATGAAACAGAACTGTTACAGGGGCGGGGAGGACACAGACTTACATTGTTTATATTCTGTTTCCTCATCATGTCTTTATTAGCAGATAGAGCTGTGCTACTGTAAATTTTAGTTTCTCAGCATTACTAGCATCCAGACATTCAGTGGCAAATAAAAGGACCTGGATAAACTAAAAAGGCAGGCACAGCACATTATATGGCCTATCATGTGATGAGAACAGCACACAGAACAGGCCAAGAGAAAGATGAAATCTGCTGGAGTGGACTGAGTAGGTGAAGGAAGGGCAGATGATAATGCTTCTCTCATGTTGCTGCTCCTGATCTTCCAGGCACTTGGTTGTCACTCACTGGTCTGAAGTCTTGGCATGGATCATGCTGTGGCTGTTTTTTCTGAGTAATGAGAACATCTAAGCCTTTTCATCTGCCTTAAATATCCCTGGGATAGAATTTTCTTTATCAATGTCTTACTACTGCTTGTCCTTAAGCAGCTGCCTATGTTTTGTATGTGATGTTTTGAGTATACTGTAAGAAGGTGAAGTCTTTTGTTAGTATTACATTAGCAGACTCCATATCAGCATGTCACTGTTTTGTCCGGCAGATGCTTTTAATGACAAAATTATGAGCATCATTGGAAAGAACGAGAGATTTTGTCTACATTATCAAAAGTCTAAATGTTTTATTTTTCTTGGTTACTGAAAGTTTAGCTATAATTCTGATCACTCCCCAACACATTGGCTATATTAAGGAATGTAAGTCTGAGTTTGCAACCTTCTAAAATTAGATGCTATAAATTTTTAGTTTTGCAAATATCCTCATTGGAGTAGCTCACCTGTTGTATTTGTCTCATAAATGACAATAGTACAGTTATATAACCTTTTAAAGGCCACTTATAAACTGACCTGTAAATATTTGCATCCTGGAGCACCAGTACCCTGCAGAACTGGAAGGATCAGTTTCAAATATTTTAACTGCTGTGGGCATCTTATCCTCAACTTGGTAATTATTTCAGCCTTGGTATAATACAAGTATAATACAAATTATTTCCAAGTTGGGCTCTTCAAAAAACTTTTCCACAATGTGATGCAGCCAGCACGGAGCCAGCTGTTAATGGCAGTGGTAGTATTCCACTAAAGAGACAGCACTATCGTGGTGGCGCTTCTGTTTCTTAGGGCAGCTCAATGATTTCCTAGTTATAGTTAGTTAAAAAAAGTTTCATTTCTAAGCAAGGGATACAAACTTCAAAATCAGCTTCTTCCACAGCTGACATCTAATTATATTATACACATAAAAATCATCTCTGAAACCAGTGAGGGAGATTTTGGATGGGTTTTGAGTGTGGGGCATTATACTGTAAAATCGAAGTGGCTTTTTTTGGATTGAGTTCTGCTTTGGAGAAACCAGATTTTAGAAATTAACTGCAAAGATAGGAAATAGAATAATGAGACCATTAAAAAGGTAGATACTTGAATCTGTGTCACTAAGTCTATGGTAGCTTGATCCAGTGTCAATTTACATGTTACTTACATTTCTGTGTGACTTTCACCTTTCTGTTGGGAACAATACAAGTCAGGCACACAGTTGGCTCTGGAGATCCTGAGGCTGACCCATTTCTACAACAGCTCAGTTCATCCTGACTCTTAACTGTTTGGCTGACATGGCTGCTGTCACAGGATTGACAGCTTTACGAGAGGCAACTTCACATACGCTTTTATGAGGGAGTAACACACTTTTGTATGCCCTTTTAGAGAGTGCACGAAATGGTTCCTGTGTTACTTTGAGACTTTCAACTTGTATATACGAGAAGAGTATGAAATAATCAGAAAATAAATAAAAGATGGTTTTATGTGAATGTGTAATGGTTAAAATTATTTAAAAATAAATAGTGTCTAAAAAAGCAGCATGAAGGATTTTTTTTTATATTCAAAAGATATTTACAAGTATAATGTACTCTATCTGTAAAACAAAATAGTATTTTTATTGCTTCCTTGTTACGAACTAACAAATCAAAGTATATTGCCATTAGTAAGTCCAGCTTTGTTTATTTGGCAGTCTTATAAAAGAGTTCAGTTTTAACAGCGTCTCATGAACGTTGTTAAGATGTTGCTATTCTGACCGTGTTATTTAATCTCCATTGAAACTGGTGACCCTCTGCTGTTCTCCTACACAGAAGTAGTATCTGGCATACCCTATGTATGTATACAAATGACTTTGCCTTGCTGTTCATGAGGCAGAGCTCCATGGAAGCTGTTTTGTAAGCTTTCTTTGGGTTCACAGGGCAGGCACATGGATTCCTCACCCTCTCTGCTAAAGGATGATGGATGGTTTGGATCGGCTACATTTTTATTGTAATTTTTTTCTTATTCCAAAACCAACCCGGCAACCTATGAGAAACCTGGAGAGAAGATGCTCAATGGAAGAATAGTAGCAGTTCAGCAACAGTGACACTGAGGATCTAGAAAGTAACTTCTTATTTAAACTAGCAACAGTAGCGGAGGCTATTTACAAGAGGAAGATGTACCACTGTACATGTTAAAATCAGAACAGACATGACAAGCTAGACCAGACATCTGACGATTCTGTAGAGAAGAGAATGACCAGGTCTAAGAATATCTGGCAATATAAACACACTCAAGCTGAGTAAGTTGAGGTTTGGGGGTGGGGGGGAGGTGTATTTTTGTTTGGGTTTTTTTGCATGTGTATTTGTTTTTCCTTTTGCCCCTCTTAGCTGGTGACAATCCTGCAAAGAACTTTCCAATTTTCAAAACTTTTCAAGCTGACTTAAAGTGGTAAAAACTTTGCTTTGCTTACAAACCCATTTTCTGAATAAGAGGAAAATATCCAGAGAGCTACTACAAAGTGTCAGCTCTTATTGCTCTATCCTAACACCTTCAAGAATATTTTTGATTTTTGTTTTCAATTAAGCTTTAATCTTAAAAATCAAATTTATGTTGTATATTTGTGCTGTCAGTTTATATACCTTTTCTTTTGCCAAGTTACTCCATTACCAAAATACTAAATTCCTCCTAATCAGAAAAAGGGCTGAAATGAGTAATGTTTAATTCTGCTATAAAAGAGAAAAAGCACTGTGGAAGGCAAGTACTCCTTTGAAGTGAAGGCCATTTGCAAGTATGAAATGAAATATTATAGTAGGGTTTCAATTAATTTCCCACTTACAATCACATTTCTAATAAAAAGTCTTTTTTTATTATGTATTTTAATTGATGCATGCATTTATGAACTGAATGAGAATAGAAACTCAAGACTGATACTTCCAATGACTCAAGTATTAAAAAATAAAAATTAAAATTTTTAGTATTTTTATTAAAAATAAAAAATGGAAAACTATTTTGCACCACTAGGTTTTCCCAGCTAATACAAACATTCTTGTATTTTACAGGATTCAGTAAGATTAAATAGTGAAGATACTGCTAAAGGTTTAAAAACAGGAAATCTGGCCATAATCATATTCATTCCGATTGCTCACTGGAAGTATTTTTGTTGAATAGACTGGAATCTTACAACAGCTTTAACTGTAGATGATGATGGTGATATATTTAGATACCCTAGCTTCCCAAGGAAACCAATTAATTTCGCAGAAGTCCCTTGAATGAAATCTTGCTTAAGGCTGAAATAACTCTGCAGGTAAAACTTCAAGTTAAACAATATTTTCAAAGTTTGTTCAAAATTACCATTTATTCAGAAACAACTTTAAAGGCTTCTAAAAAGTCAGGAAGGATTGATGATACAAAAATACACAAATCCTCTAGGCCATGCTATTACAACTGCCCTTTAGAGTTTATACAAGTGGTTCAGTTTAATTTGTTATAGTCCTGGCACTAAGGCAAAGAGGTATGAAGTCCATGTTTTTGGTATTAGCTACACCTTGAGCTAGAAACTAATGTGTGTACTCATGCACAACGAAAGAAGCTCACTTTGTACCAGTCTGCAAAGTTAAGGCAGAATTCATGAAGACAGACGTCAGTCCCAAAACAGTACATAATCCTTGGAAAAATGGATTTGTCTTAGCAATTTTCTGTCTTCTTGAAAATATCAACAGAGACTACCTTTTCTTGGAACAGGTTTGTATCACCTTTGTCCGTGTTCCAGCAAAGCATTTGGTGATAAAGCACTTTTTAAGCTGAATGTGTCTCCACTTGATGAGTGTCGAGAAGTTGCTTTTCCACCTATCAACAAAGTCTCTGCTTCTTTTATTTCCATAGCTCTCTTGTAAAGTTCAGCTGCCTTCTCAAAGTCTCCCCTTTCATAGCTTTGGAAAAGAGCAAAACAAAGTTGAAACAAGCAACTAAAACAAGCCTCTTGATTAATTTAAATGGAAATATAGACCATACTATGAACATAGTATACTTAAAACTCTCTATTTTCCTAGAAACCACACAAGCCCAGATGTTTTGTTTCATGCAGTAATTTGCATTGATAGGGTTGAAGCATACAATCTTACCTTAGCACAGCCAAGTTTTTCAGTGTTTCCCCCACACGAGGATGCATTTGGCCAAAGCTGTCTTCATAAATCTTTAGTGCGCGTTCATAGAGAGGCAAAGCTTCAATCTGCTTTTTCTTTGGGTAGAAGAAAGTTTCTTTATTACAGATGTGCATTTCTTTGATACAGATTTCTTTGATACATGGGCCTTTTCTTTTGTCAACATAGTACCAACGCATCCTAGATGCAATATCATGCCTACCATTCACAGCAATCATCTTTCCCCTGCATATATTTTCCTTGCCAAATATGCTTTCAATGTTTAAAATGGAACCCAAGAATCTGCAACTATTATAAGGAACTTCCCTTTTCAATACGATCAAGTTTCTTTTGTTTGATTTACATAAAAGTCATTAAAAAGCCTAAGATGGGAAAAATAAATGGTAGGCATGAAAAACTTACCATCTGACAATACAGGACAGCCAGGTTTACCAGAGCAGTTGCTACACTCGGGTGCTTTGGGCCAAAGGACTTCTGTCGAATTTCAACTGCTAGCTCATACAGAGGAACAGCCTTGTCAAGCTTTCCCTAGAAATAACAGGGAAAAAAAGGATTCAGTTCTCTGGTATCAAGATGGTAACAGCAAAACCTATTTTAAACAAAAGCCTTGGAGAAGATCTAATTGTTTCTAGAATAAGGGGATAACTTTGCTAAATAATGTGTATATTCTGCACAGATTATTTATTGTGAATATTTATTAGAACCTAATTTTCCAAAATACCGGGCATATTCAACTCCCAGTTAATGTGTTTCTCAGCTAGGTCTATTTCTTCCTTTCTTAATTTATTTTTTCCCCACAAGTGGCTCATTGAGAAGGGTGTAAAAAGATTTTTCAGTTGTACTTTCATCAAAATAATTGTCTCCACTGACTTTTAATTTGTGCTCCTTCAAACTATCAAAGAGGTTTTTTGATGCAAATATTGAGTGGTTTTGCAGCATGAAAATTAGAAGCTGAAGTGTGCAGAAAATAATATGACCCAAAACCATTTAATGTACACAATAGCACGTAACAATTATTTAGCAAAAACACGAGCAAATGTGATCCAAGAGATTATAACCATGGTCTTTTTTCTCTTTGAAGAACAGTAGAATGTGAAAATATAAAATAGATAAAATTCTTATAATCCACTGAACTTGATCTTGGTTCAACAGTTGGAAAGAGTATAACACTATTACACTAATAATAGCAAATGCTTAGAACAACCATCTATAACCACAAATATTCGTAACACATTTTGCAGTTATGAAATGCAGAAGTTTATACTCCTGTTAATTTTACTCCTCACAGTGCATTTTGCATAGCAATAACGCTCACCTTTCACTGAGTCAACAGAAGCTGAAGGTGGCTCAGTCAGAAAGTTTATTTGTGAAATATTATCTCCCTCAAAAGCCTTCAAGTTACCCTTGAACTGACTGTAAATTGTGTAAAAAGAACTATTCCTACCCCCTACCATGATTTTTTCCATTAAGACAAAGACATTACAGTTAATTTAGGTGATCAGAAGAGGTAACAGGCTTGTGCTTACCATCTTTTTGTACAGCACTGCCAGGTGTTTCACAGTATAAGCCAAGGAGGGATGATCTGGAGCCAAGGCTCTCCTCCTGATGTCCAAAGCTTTCTCATAGAGCTCCTCAGCCTTGTCATAGTGCTTCTTCTCATTGTACAGGGCTGCCAGGTTGTTCAGAGACTGAGCACAGTCTGGGTGGTCGGATCCCAGGACTCGCTCCCGCATTTCCAAGGAGCGCTTCAGGAAAAGCTCTGCTGTCCTACACAAAATATTTGCTCATCAATATTTTAAAGCTGGTAACATCTGTACAAGCTGAAGTGCCTGTTTGAACCAACAAACTCAGCCTCGAGAACCCATAGTAGAATGGGTTCAGAACTGACAAAGTAGAAAAGACCCTGTATAGGTAATGTACAGGTAATGTAAAAGACCCATTACACCATTACCCTGGTGTAATGTCACCACTGAAGCAAAGGGCACATTTTATCTCACTACAGTAGGTGCTACTATTCCATTACAGCTTTACAGCAGCTCCTCTATCAAAACTATTGGTGATCACCCCATAGGACTGACAGCATCCATTATAACTAGGCAGCTCCTCATCATGACATCCACACAAACCCTGTCGTTTCAAGAGCTCAGCTTAGTAAATCAGAAAAATCAATTCTATATTAAGAGAAAAAAAGGACCATTTATACACAGAACTGTAGGTTCAATTCTGGAGCTCTCAGACAAGTGTCAAAAGGTGTTCACTCCATGCAAGGGCTGGAGGATGATGTGTGACACATTCATTAAGTGACATACCCTTCTGCCACTGATTTCATTTTAACTACATGAAGTCTTGGACTTGCTGGTTCAGAGCAGATATACCCATTTTCAAAAGTTCCTTAAACCTCCAGTGAACAAAGTTTACACCTTTCCTCACCTATGAAATAGTGGAGATACAACTACTCTTGAAGTAGGCTGTGTTTAACAGGAACTACATATGAATAACATGTAATATTAAACAATCTCATATGAGATTAGATAAAATATTGCTCCTCTATGATCAGTCACTTCCATGAGGGTTAACTGATGAAAACCCCACATATCCAACAACTGTTAAAAATCAGTTCCTTCACTGCAGAGATCATGATTCTGTATGCAGATCCTAAATAATTATATACTTCTGTAAATATCCAAAAGCTACAGGTGTCTTAAATATCAGGTACAGTAAGAACTGGAAGTAAAAATACTTCCTGAACTCTGTGCTCTTTTGCTGGACACTTTTGTTCTTCTCTGAAAAGATTCAGTTCAGTAGAGTGGGATTTAGATGACTTTACAATTCCTTCACAACACACAGTTTAGATTCCTCTGTCAGCTAAAGAAGTTGATGTGAAGAGTGGCTAAACATACCATCAGAACTATCTTGCACCTTTTATTCCCCTTCTTCAACAGCCCTGCTTATCTCTGTCTGCTTTTAGAACACCTTTGTGTTGTTCTGGCCTTTTTTGGCCTTTAACAGGACAGGGTAAAAGCTGAAGGATTACAAGCACAATGAATATTTAGGTCATGACTTCTTGTAGTACTGTCATAGGAAAACAACAATCCTGCCATTCAAAGATGAGCACTGCAAAGGAGAGAGTCACAAAATAGTGAAACTATTTGAGAGAGAAACAAATTTGAGAGAGAACTGGTATTTGCAACAAAGTCTAATTAACTGTGGAACATCAATTCTGAAGGTACCAAGTGCACTGACTTGGTAATACTCCCATGCCAACAGCACCAAATACAAAACAGGAGTGAAGTTCCCAGTGAACAAAACCCAGTAGAATGAATAAGGGACAGTACCACAAGTATTTGATCATGTATCTGCATTTAGTGCTAGATCTCCCTGCTCTGCCTCCATTCAGACAGCTGAGAACATCAGTGGATGTGTCACAATCATACAACTCACTCAAGATTATTCTGCAGGTAGTAGAGGACTCCAAGCTCGTTGAGGGTTCGAGCATTATCTGGTGTATCCTTGCCTAACGTGAGCTCTTCCAGTTGCAGGGCTCTTTGACGCAGGAGAGCAAAGCCACACTACGGCAAAGAGAAGGAAATGTAAGCCAGTCACCAGTACTTTTAAAGACAGGAAACCAAGACTTAGTTTGGTGCTAAAGGAGCACAATAATCCTCCTTAAATTCTATTTTTGAACTACGTGGCAAATCAGCAAATTGCACCAAAAATGTGAAATTTTGGTGAAAATTTCCAGGCAGTTCAAGTTACTGTGCTGTCACACCACTCTCCTTGTATCACACATGCTAATTTGCTGAAACTCCATAGTTCAAATAACCAATTCAGCTCAAATTCTTAGGTTTATAAGCTCAAAACTTAAAATCAATAAAATCTCCTATCCTAAACAACACATACAAACACATACAAAATATTACTCAAGGCTTCACATCAATCTTTTTAAAATGGGCAGACAAGTTAATTCTTACAAGCAAAATAACTCAAAGTAAAAAGTGCAGCTGTTTTTACACATTCTGCCTATTTTTGATCTTTGCAGTCTTGATAAAAATATTTTTGCAGAAGAACTCATTACAGAAATAGACCAAATCTTCATGAACCAAATTCACTCTTATTTAATCACTGTAGAAACAGTAATATGTTTATGGGGTTTTACTACTTTTATTAGAGCTACAATTTGAACTCTGCAGTTATTAGCTGGATTCTTACAGTATAGGCATTACATGATAAACCCTTAGCTCAAAAATGACAAAAGAAATCCTGTAGCTGAAAAACAACACAGAAGAAGAAAGCAGGGGAAAACTCTGTGTGTCACCTAATATTTTTACTGGGATTTTCCATTGCAGTAAGCATTGTATTCACTAGTAGGATAAATGTCTCAGCTGTTCTGGAGAACACCTTTTTCCAGTGTCACTTTGACATACAATTGTATCAGCTGTAATTCTGCACCTCTGAAATGTATACATCCTCTTCTCTCAATTCCATTCCAGTTGTACTGATACATTTCCACTTCCAGCAGAGTTGAAAGGGCAGTTACTAAAGCTGCTGCTAAGGTATTTCCCTACCTATGCCCACAATTATCAAAAGCCCTGGAGCACTGTCAGCACTGCAGACACAATTTATCATCTGTTTAGCAGAGCTGCAACATGCCTTGCACCTCTTTTTAAATATCAAGCACTTCCTTACCAGACTGCCTTTCTGCCTTGCTGCTTTTTGGCGTATTTTGAAGGACTTTTTCCTCAGTTGCTCAGCTTGTTCATATCTGAAAGCAATTATTTGTAGTGTTAGAAGAATTTCAAATGTAGCATCAATAGGTATGCTGGAAAAATTCCAAGTTAAGTGTACAGATTTGAAAATTTAATAATCTTGAAAATCATCCCACTTTTTTCAAATATAAAATTTACAAAATATTAAGGGCCAGACAATGTTCCTCCTTTATCTCTTCCAGTTTTTTGTTAAACTAAGCACAAAAGTTGGCCCCTCCTAGGTGACCTGCTACAAGAAAGAATAGAGGGGATGCTCCTGGATGCACTTAAACATTTGAAACTCAAAAAAAAGAACCAAAGAAAAATTCTGGCTTCAGAAAGAAAACCTTTGCTGCTATTTTTTCTTTTTTTTGTACTACCTCCACATAAAACAAAACCAGCAGTGTAATTAAGCTTACTTGTTCTGCTTTTGGTACAAGGTTGCAAGTGCATCAAGTTCGCGGGCCACCCGAGGGTGTTCAGCTCCATAGGCGTTTTCAGAGATTTCCAGTGCCTGTTTGTACAGCTGCTCAGCATTTCCAAACTTCTTCCACTGAACATACACTCCTGCCAGCTGGTGGAGTGACTGTGCCACCCTCGGGTGGTCTGGATCCAGCGCGGTCTCTCGAATCTCCAGAGAGCGCTGCAGAGGAGCCACAGCCTGTAACAGCCAAGTCCACAGCATGAGGGCAGCAGGCAGCACAGAGGACGCTGCAATAACTTAACTACTGCCACAGAAAGCACACACTGAGTTCTGCCTCATTTGCCTTTCTGCTGTTACAACAATCTCTAAAGGTACTTACCTGACTGAGAAGACCTAGGTCCTTAAGAAACCGTCCCAGGGTCTCATAAAGATCAGCCAGGCAGATCATACTTTCCTCTCCCTCACTGCTTTTTTCATATTCTTTCAGAGAGTCAAAATACTCAGCTGCCATAGAGCTCTTATCTTTCCCAACCAGCTGCCAGTAACTCAGCAATTCTGCAAAATGTCCCCTGTTTTAACAAGGAAAAGAATCTTATCTCTGATACCTCTCTATTCAGATGGATGCTAGCTTAGGAAAAAAGGCCTACATGCACAAATGTTGTTGTTATGCTACAGCATCTACACAGAAATTCCATGGAGACTAACACTATTCAACAGCAATATTTATTCCTTTACCCCCAGGGTGTAACAGAATACAAAAAATACATTATTATATGGAAACAGCATTTAGCACTTCAGCATCTACTATTTAAGTATTTGAATCTGTCACTTTCTGATTTATATTGACAAAAAATTACTATGAAATGTTTGTAATGGCTGAAACAGCTGCTGTCTTTGTACCTTTTGTAAAGGTTTTGGGACACAAATAGATTCAAAAGACACTTGTGTAGCTTTTGCTTATCACCCTGCTGTTGGAAGAGCCAGGGAAGTTCATCTGCACTTCTCCAAGTCACTCGGTCTTGACTATTGAAAGAAAAACAAATGAAAATTAAAACTCTGACAAGCCTAACATCTTGTCAATTTGATGTGAAAACCAGGCAAGCATACAATTGCCATACCTTAATGTCTGAACAGACAGATTACTGTAAGACCAAGGTACTCCATTTTCTTATATGTTCGTTTTAATTTCACCTCCAAATGCACTGGAACCCCCAGGCACTCCACAGGAAGCTGCTGCTCCATCCCATATGGGCTAATCTGTGCCTGCCAGCAGGACTGCAGCCCTGCAGCAGCCCACTGTCCCTTTGTGCCTCCTCTGTCTGGCACACTGTGCCCTCTTGGCCTCCTGGTACCCAGCAGTGGATGTTTGGAGGAGCAATAAACAGCAGGCCACAGCTGACACAGTAACTCAGGATGTAAATGCAAATCAGTGTTCAAGCTGGGTATGAACTTGTAGATGTTGAGCCATCCTACTGGACCTCCTCTTATCTATGTGCTAATTACTTGCTGAACACAACAGGTCTTCTGCTCCAAGTCCCAAGAAAACTCAAGTTTCCTAGCATTTACTGGGAATTAAAAATCCATAGAGGTTTGGAGACCACAAAATAACTGATATGGTATAAATTCATGCCCTTTATTTCCCCACAATAACTTTATCATATGCCCATTCCCCTTCACAGACCTCATTCTTTTCCAAGATTAAAAAGCAACATATCAATAAATAAACAAACGTCTAAAGTGACAATTTTGCATAGTTATTCTGCAATAATAATGTACTAAACTCAAAGAAGGTATATGAAGAAAACAAAAATATCTATGAGGCATGAAATCTGCAATTTAGCACTTCTTGAAGAATTCTGACCTACCTTAACTGCATTGTGAAATACTCCACTAGTTTTTGCCTATAGGCAGAAATAACATTTTCACCTGCTTCCATATACTCTAGTTTTACCATCTCCCAAGCCTGAAAGAGAGTATAATTAAAAGAAAGACAATGCATTTAATTTGTTTTAGTGCTGATGATACACAGAGTAGTGAAACACATCTCATGCTGTAGAACTGAAAATCTTTCAATGACAAGGGCACTACAAACATATTGTCTTACATTAGACCACAGCTCTGGTTAGTCAGGCAATATTCCTTTCTCATTCAATTCTTCTTGGTTTTTTTTGGGAAGCCAGTGTTTTCTAGGATATATGGAGTTAACAACTAATAGATTAGAAACTAATGAAGGTTTGAAAAGCCAGCTTTTTAGTAACACTGGTTTATCACAGCTGTGGTAGTTTTCAAGGTGTTTCTAAATCAGACAGAACTTATCTAAAAAACAGGGGCTGGAGTTAGGGGTTGGAGCTTCACTTGCACATGTTTAGAATTACAAACTCTACCTGGAGATGCTGGAAC
The DNA here is from genome assembly GCA_016584745.2 of Phylloscopus trochilus trochilus. Lineage (NCBI taxonomy): Eukaryota > Metazoa > Chordata > Aves > Passeriformes > Phylloscopidae > Phylloscopus > Phylloscopus trochilus. Next base: position 43,676,502 of record WQNJ02000546.1, read on the forward strand.
TTCAGCAAACCACAGCCATATGTCAGCAGACACATTTTGTGCAGGCTGTGAAGGAGTGAGGCCAGCACTGCAGAAGTCAGCTCAGGATAAAGCTCCATCAGCTCTGACTCACTCACCCCATTGTGGCTGACACCAATGACACACAGTATCTGCATGAAGCAGAAAACAAGATTTCACACAGTTAGTGATATTTCCTGCAGAGCTTAGTTACACTGAAATCTCAAGAAAAATACTGTTTATTACTGTGATAACGTTTATAGCCAAAGAAAAAAAACCCTGCCTATACAAGCCCTTTCCCTATTCTCAAAGAAGATATCTCAGTGTTAATGGTTTAATATTCTAATGGATAAAGCACCAAATGGGACACTCTGGAACAAACAAATGGCTCCTCAGACTTTCCTCTAAAATACTGGGAGAGAGTAACTCCATTATCACGAGGAACTTTCATCTAAGTAAAATATGCTGAGGGTCTTTATGCTGCCAGAACCAAAGAAGCAGCAAGTAGGAGCATTTTGTCCTAATTAAAAAAATGTTTTGCACAAGGGGGAAATTCTGCAAAGGTAATAAGAGGAATCAGAAATTTAATAAGCAATGCCTGTATTCACAAGACACCACGTTTTGATGCTCAACTATGCCCAATGTCATTAATCACTAGCTCATGGTGGTGATCAGCAAGGAAGTGCTAATTCTGTATCACATCAGAGTGAAAAAGCCCTGCTTTATTCTGTGAGACAACAGCTCAGCTGATATTTAACACAAAGCAGTCACACATTCCATAGTTATGCAACAGATGTGATTACATTAATTAAATTGTCCTTTCTATACTAATAATACACAGTAATCTCTGACTCATACATATGAACTAATATAAATTTGTATTTACTTTCAAGTTAAGAAAAACTCTTTACAGGGAAGAGTATTCACTACCTGTAAAAACAGTGATGCATTCTCTGCTTACCTCTCTCAAAAGACCTTTCTCTTTATCACTCTGCAATGATTCCTGAATTGATCTCAGAACGAGCCTGTACAGTGACACTGTGTCTTGACACTGGCAACACTGCTGAAGAATCTCATCAATATTTCCTGTATTTCCAACACTGAGCAGAAGGACAAAAAGGGTAAGTAAGCTTTAGCATATTAAATTTGGCTGAGTAAGATGGATTTGAAACTACAGAAGAGCTTTATCTCAAATATTCTCTGGATTCCTACTGGGTTCAAAAGGTGCACAGCACCTGGTGAGATTTAAACAAAGAAAAGGTGATTTCTTCCAAACCAAATTCTGTCATATTGTCTGATTCTTCTAAATAGCTGCAACAGTTTTATTAAAAAATCTACACTGCAGTGTTCTTTTCTCCAGCAGGAGTACAAGTAAGAACATCAGGATGGATAAAGATAAAACCACATGCTGCTATTTCATTTAATGCATTTACAAAGCATGTTTTCAGGAGCAATTAAGTCTTCTAGAACATAAAACGTGAACAAAAATAATGAAATCAGTCACCCAGAGCAAACTACCAATTAGTGTATCATCATCTGGGAGTCTCTTAACTAAAAATGCATCTTTCTCAACAAGATGAAGTCTAGGTTAATAAGAAGCCAATGCACTTATTAGGTATTCTCTTGCACAACAGGGAAGATTAATTTTCTCCACAGCAGGAATTACAAGGCTAAGGACCATAAGCAGGATGTTAAACTAAACAGTCACTGAACTTCTTTGAAGCCTTAAAAAATCTATGGGGCAAACTCTCTGGTACAGCAGTTAACACAACACACCTGAATTTAACTGTTTAACAACACAATACCAACGTTCTCCAAATACCTTTAAAAACCACTGAAACAACTGATACACCCGTAAAGAAGAACAAAATAAAATAAAATAGAAATAGAAATAAAAAAGAGCTGAAAACAAATAGATACAACCATTTGGGTTCACTCAGCATCAATTGGTGACTGTACACTCTCTGATTTCTGTTTGTTGCATTCACAGTCAGTGAAGGGCAAAACTTCTCCATCGTTTTTTCTTAACAAGACTCTTTCTGTGTTAAATTAAACTATTTCAAAAGGCTAACCTACTTGAAGTCTTCTAATATAGTGATTACCATAGTAATTTCCAAAACACCACAACTTACCAAGCAATGGTTTTGCCTAAGAGAGTGACATACAAGGCATTGCAAGTTGTGGCAGAACGACAATGTCTCTCAAGCTTCTTCTCCTACGACATTTTAAAAAAAATCTGTGTTGAAACTGACCATACAAATAAAACATTCACTGATAAGAAAACAAAAGCTCTAGATATTCTTCTACCTGTAACATCTGAAGACTGTAACATTGTAAGTAGTGCACAAAATACTGCACAAGTTTCCAGCTATAGGAGCATATGAGTGAAAATTCCCATTTGAATTTAAGATGAAGAATTAGGGTCTAACATTGTATCTCAACATGAAGGTTACCTTACAGAATCAGTCTCAAGGGCAAAGGTAAAATACTGGTTTTCCCAGTATGTCAATCATTGTTACAGTATTATGCAACAATAATTAATTAAAATGTAATTAAACCTTCTGGCATTCTAAAATAAAATAACACATTTACAGCAGTATGTGCAACTGTACAGTTTTTATGTTAAAAATTTACGTTGTTCCATCTATGTTTCAGTGCTATGAGCCATGGGGTAAAAATACTCAAACTTCATGCTATCTTGAGCAATCGTATTTAGTTAGCTAAATATAAGCCTTTATTTTGGCAGCTGGGCTTATTTCACTTTTCTGTGTTTTCATTAAAAGTTATACTAAAGTAAGGTATTTTAGAAAAACTGCAACAGCCATACCTGCTCTTTAGTCAGTTTAACATTTGCAGAGTTACATTCTGCACTAATGAGAGATTTAACATCTTTGGAATTCAGTGGATCAAGATGAAGAGTGGGCCATAACCTTTGGTAAGAGAGAGCAAAGTCAAATTTGAACCATATTAAATAGCACACAAAAGGAAAAGAAAAGACATCAGAGTTCCAGGGCTTTTTAAAGATTTATATCAAAGCAGTAATTGAAGCTGTTCGCTGCTACTATGAAATTCTAATTATCTGAAGTAAAATTTCCACTTTTAGCCTTATCCTGAATCTACATCATGGTACTGCGGTTCTTGATGTGCATCTGACTGCATTAAATATCGTCTTTCATATAGTCACGTGGGTAGATCCATCACAGTAAAATAAAAACCTGGTTTTCCAACAGCTAAAATCTGTCATTGCAGCCACAATTGAGAAGATTTCATTTTCCTCATGGGCTGGAAAATCTTATCCTATTAAATCGCCGTGTCTCTACAATTCTGTCTGCTCCTCAATGAATAACTGCAATTTAAAATAATAATTTGAAGCCCTGATACTTTGATACATCACAGAAGTATAACATACCTCCACGCCTGCGGACACGTTTCTACATTCACTGATACAATCACTCTCACGTTCACTGGCAGTGGATCTATCAACCACTTCATATGCTTCTCAGCTTGCTTAAAAACAAATATTCATTTCTTAATACAGAGGTTGTTCAAAACAATGCCAGAAGTTGCTATGTTTCATTAACTGCGCAATCCAATGAAAGGAGTCTTAAATTCTCCAGTGTCCTTTAAAATCTTTTATGATCTGGTCCTCTAGACAGTACTAAATGACCAATTTTTATGTATCAGCACAACTGTACACTAAATAAAGCAGATAGAATACTATTGTAGAAACATTCACCTCATAAAAACCAAGCTATTTACATGCCCAATAAGTCAGCTCACAGCCTTGAATCTTTGGATAAGTAATGTAATCAAACCGATCAAAAATTAAGGTGTAAAGATAAAATGTAGAAAAAAAACCCCAAAATAACTCCAAAAAACTTTATCTACAAAAAAAAAACCTCAACTGTACTTTTTACAAAACTATTTTCTATATGTCTCTTCAGAGCAAAGCAAACATTAATATTTTTGCTACATAGTTATGACTGAACCTATTACAATAGTCATGACTCCCCTTAGACTGACAAATGGCAAAGATTTTGAAAACATACCTGTATTTGGTCAATAGAGTCAATGATTATAATAATGCTGCCTTGATGGCGTGCAGAAAGTTTTTCCAGCCAACGGGGAAACTCTTCCAGAAGTTTAGCTGGATCGAAAGTCAGAGGTGATACTAACCAAGAGTGTTGCATAAGCTGCAGAATTATAAACATGTACAAGAAATTCTACCTTAAAAAATCAGCTAGGATACTTGAAAGAAGCCCTATACATACAAAAGGGAAAAAATACTCAGTTCTCCCTCCCTACATCACCCTTCCCCCCAAAAAAACTCCATTTGATTTGGGGGCATTTTTTCTAGTCGAGTTCACACAGAGTTCTTCCCTTCTAGCATATGCAGAAAGCTGACATACGCAGAACAAAGAATATTTCTTGAACTCAGTGTGTAAATTATAGAATGATAACCTTTACACAACAGACAAGAAATATGGAGATGTAAAGGACTTGAAGTTGCACAGATTAAACAGGCAAACATCTAATTCAGATGCGAAAATTGCAAGGATAGCACAACTGAATTCATTTTTCTACAGGTTTTAGTACCGTAAGGCCCTTAGTCCCACTCTGTGATGGAAAAAGCAAGTTCAGACCCTGGCACAAAAATGATCCTTCTTATTCCCCATGTATTTAGCACACAATTAAAAAGAAATTAATATAGGAGAGAACCTAGTCTAGCAGCAAGATGGTGCCAAGTGGCCAATACAGCCTCAGGTTTCTAAGCACAAAGATACAAGTGGTACCACCTGCCTTTCTCATTGGCCAGATGGCAGGGAATTTTGGAAGGAGTTTATATGGTTTTATAAGTCACCAATATAGGTCACTGGAAACATTACTGCTAATGATGATCTGTTATGAATATCCCAGAGATGCTATTTGATTGAGCTACATTAAGTGTATGGGATCAGATTCCCCTTATTCTATAATGCCTGACATCGCATAGACTCACAGAAGAGTTTGGATTGGAAAGAACTTCAAAGGCCACCCGGTCAAAGTCCCTGCAATGAGCAGGGACATCTTCAACCAGACCAGGCTGCCCAGAGCCCTGACCAATCTGAACCTGAATATTTTTCTACTACATTTGTATTGCTTTTCACTGATGCTGAAAATTTTGTAGAAAATGTTATCTTTGCACACACACAACACAAAGAAAGATGCAAGGCAGGGCATGTAATACAGCATTACCTTTAGAGTAAGGCGCTTAATTATCAATGCAGATTCTGAACTAGTAGACATGGGCCTCCCAACAAAGTGGTAAAGAATTAGAGTGTTTGGTGAATGCTTCTGCTGTAATTGAATCCTAATTAAAGAGGCAAAGAAAAAAAAAAAAAAAAAAAGAGTCAACAGACTGTAATTTTGCAAACAGACCTCAAACAAAAAGCATCAGTTTTGCCAAAGGAGATAGAACCTTACAAAACAGGATAGACATTTCCTGAGCTATAACTGAACTTTTAAGGTCAGATGCCATTTTTGCTCTCAACATTACTGATAGCAATTAGCAAGTGCCCTTCCTGGCACTGAATAGTCATGTGCCACTAAGCTTTTAAAGCAATGACACCATTCAATTTATTTTTATGACAGCAAGTTTTGTCATAGCATACAAGTGACCATAAAATTCTATGGTCTATGATAAATTATGAGGATTCTTTCTTTATTTCAGACCCTTCTTGTGTATCAGAGGGCAGCACTACGGAGCTATCAAAACCACATTGTAACGCTGTGCAAAGTCAGATATGTAAGTGATGCCATATCATAAGGTGTTGCAGCTGGAGTCAAGGAGTTATTAAAGGCAGTCCAGATGAAATTAGCTACTCAAATATCACAAATCTTTCCAGGATGCTTCAGTAACTTTGGCACTTTGTAGAGGCCCCCATTTTACCTTTTGTTACTGACACAATGTTTGAAATGCAATGGAAACTTTTCTTAAACTTCATCCATATAAAAAAAAAAAAAAAATTAAACTACCATTTTGACAGAAGGAGAGATTTCCCAGAGCCTGGTCCTCCTGACACAAGCAGTGGTGGAATTGGTGCTGGTGCTGCTACTAGGTCATTCAGACGTTCAAAATACTATAAAAAAGGAGGAATCATTATAAATATTCCAGTGTTTAATGAAGAATTATAGTGCCTGGTATTGTAAACCATTTAGATTCAAAATGCATGTACCGATTTATTAAGGTAAAGAAGTAACTGCTGAAATGCAACACAAGTGTCAATAGATGGTGCAAGGAAACACTTAAACCACAGAATTTCTTATCTCTTTTTTTAAAGTGTAAAATTAATTAAAACTTTCTTCAAAACTCTATTTAAAATGGAATCTTCAGTGCTAATAAAGTGAATTAGTACCATTATAATAAAGCAACTGTGTTCTGTGTTTGTTCAGGCTTCCTCGCCCCCCTTTCCCCCAATTACTCCACTGCACTGGATATGGTTGCCAGGAAGAAGCTGGCATCTGCCATGAATGACTATTTTGAGCATACAAAAGAAGGCCTTCTTTCAGCATATGATAGTCCAAAAATGTTGCAACAGTGGACAAAATAAACCAAAGCAAAACACCCTCCACCTGCCTGGGAGAACTATTTTGTCTTCAAAATAAGAGATGCATTTAGATATACATTGGTATTTTTTTTATGTTCTATTATTCTGTTGCTTTTGAATGTAGTAAAGATGGTACAATCCTCCAAACCATTACCAATATAGGAGCGGTAAAGTAAAAGAATATATTGTGCTAGTAAAATAGGGATAGTAAGAATTTAAATACAGCAACAGAAACTGCATGTTTATGTTACATTGCCCAAATGAACTATTGCACCACATTCTGTGATGACTTAATTGTTTAGCTTCCTACATTCATTATATCTTCCCAACATATAACTGTTCTTGATACTCACAACTTGAAATGTTTTAAAAAAAATACTTCCAGTAATAAGTACTGAGTAATTCAGCAACTTTCCACTATAAAGTTTCCTTTGTTCTTCTTTTACAGCTGCACGATGAGATGAAATCTTTTCATTAACCATCTCCTAAAGACCTAACTCCAGGTGTCAAGAAAGAGATTGGATTTCCTCAGGGAAAAATAAAAGAGAAATAAAAAAAATAGAAGAAGAAAAGATAGATACTCGGAGTGTTTTCTATTGACGACCAACTAAGAGGATGCTCTGCTTCTGGCACACTGTTATAGTGCTTTTCTCCAGTGCAGGCACAACAACTACTTTTTCATCAATGTCATTCAACAACACACCAACTGGCATCTCTCCCAGAAAAGAAATATGCCATCTATATCAGGCATATGGCTTCTTCCAGCATACAGAGTGATAGCCTTAAGGATGCTCTCAGACACAGCTTCTTCTGAAGAAGTGCATCTTGCCCAAGAAGGGATGGAAGTGAGTGATGACTTTCTCTTCATCCATATACCTTTATAATGTACTCACTTTCTCAAATCCCAGCTCACATGTTGAATTAGAGGCCTGCTGAAAAGCTTCCATCTGTTCTCGTTCATCGTGTGCATCCCACAATACATCACCAAAAACTTCCTCTTCAGGAGCAGTGGAGTCTTCTTTATTACCCAAATCCTTGCCTTCTAGGTCTGTCATTTCACACCCCAAAATATCCTAAGTAAAAGGAAATTACATGGAGAAAACTGCAACTGTAGTGCAATCCCAGTTGCACTACAATGCAAACAGCATTTGCTGTTAGTCTCAGTGTGAGTGGGGCTCTACCAACACCAATATGCTCATTTCCTTGTAGGGTAGCAGAGAACATAAATAAATAAGCAATTAAATGAAACTAAATTAACTCTGAGTGCACAGGTCTCAAGACACTGATTTTAAATATCTCATAGTAGAAACAACTCACCACAAGAGTAAGGAGAGGACGTATCTATGATATGGATAAAGAGAAATTAACAGCTAATTTAGGCCTATAAATAGAACCCTTTCCCATGGTCCTGTGCTTCTGCCCATAAAAGCACTGCTCAGTTTGGGGTTTTATTTTCCACTTTCACATTTCCTTGCTTGCCAGATATTAATGATAAAACAGAGAGATACTTTGAATCACATTTAAGTACCACACAGTAATCATACTGACATAATTTAAGATCATAAATCAGTACAGACATAAAAAGCTAAAATGCATCATGTACTTTACCTGTTTAATTATTTTTTCCACGCAATTATAGATTTCATATGCTCCATCTTCCACACCTCCAACATGGTCAATCATCTGAAAAAGTAAATGGCAAAGCATGACACAACTGAATCCAACTGAGAACAGTATTTAGGACTTCCAACAAAAACATTCTGGAACACATTTAAATTCCTTTCTGTTGCTTTCCTTAGGTAAGATTCACTTTGCCTAAGAACTTTAAAAGTTGGACATCTAGTTTCAGCTGTTCTCAACTGCTGTCTCTGTAGAGTAAAATAAATTATCACGGATCAATTTTTAGGCAGCAGGAATCTCTCTAGAGGTACACTTCATTCCCCTCTGTGGCTACAGGGGGTCCTCAGATAAACAACTTTGCCATTTAAATGCCTAAACACGGGTTCAAAGAAATTTTAACCTTCTAGTATAGCCATTTTTTTTTTCAGTGAAAGTGTAGTGGCTTTTTTTTCTCCCCTGCTAATGAAAATTTCATAACATTCATAAATTTCAGCTTTATTGATCTGCTCACAGAATAAGCAGCCAGGGCTATGACTGCATTGCAATTTCCTCTAAAATCTGGGACTACTAGCATGCAGTGAGTGCTATTTAAAGGAATTTTTAAATGCCATACCTTTGCTTTGTTCACACAAGAAATTTGCTCAATTAACTGTTGAACTGAGACTGAACTGACTCTGCCATCCTCCCTTCTGCAGTAAATTAACCGGGGCTTTTCCTCTGGATTTCTCAAGAAGGCTTCTTCACAGTCCTCCAACAAACAACTAGATTGGAAATCAGCATTCTTGTGCTATATTACACTGCTGCAGTAAACAGTTCAATCAACACAAGCTCCGAAGATGAGTTTCACTACAAAATCTAATTCAAAAGTCATATCTATTTATAGCAAAAAGCAATCAAATACTTCAACAGAGAATTTGAGAAAAAATTATGAAGCAAGAAAAAGCTGAGAGAGATTTATACTACTCCAAAACCAGTAAAACCATTTATTAATTTTTATGACTATTGATTTGTAAATTTAAAGCTGCTTTTCCTGTCACACCAATATGCAGAATGAAAGGTAATTGCCTTGCATGGAAAGAACATGGTTTGACATATGAATAATAAGCATCATATATATGCTTTGCTATCGGTTATCTGAAGGTTCTGTTCTATCTTTGATCCTTTTAGGAAGAGTCCTTCAGTATTTTTCAGATGTCTTGGGGGACAGTCTTTATAGTATTTAAAAAGGAGAATTTGACAGCTCCGAATTTAAAACCACTTTGCATTTATACATGTGAATGATATCTGCTGACATCTATTGCTGTTCCACAAAAGGAACTATACTACTTGGTGATGCTGACAATAGCTGAAAGGATTGCTCAAATATTACCATCTTTACACAAGCACTACAATTTTCATCAGCATTTTTCTATGAGAAATTCTCTAAATTAATACTTTTGGGGTTTTTTTTCCCTGCGTATTTTGTTCTTACACATTTGTGTTCCACACACAAAAAAAAAAAAAAATGGGTTATTTAGCAACAGCATATAACACTGAGTAATTCAGCAGCTGTGCAACATTCCTAACTGTGCAACATTCCTAACACAATTCAAGAAGTATCCCTCCTTTGGTGTATTTTCTTTACTGAATCATGCTGCTTCTTCTAGAAGGTTAAGAAATTACTCACTGAACAAACAGACCAAATTCCATCACTATTTGTCATGAAACATCATGACTTCAGTAAATCAAAGCTATCAAAAGCTAGCATAAGGTAACACACAGGAGAGCCATGAAATTAGTCTGAAAGACAGCCAAAACCAGGAACTAATATGTGATAGAATAAACCCCAAATACTACAGACAGGTGTAAGGCTAGATAAGCAAATGAAAAACATTGAGGACATTCACATCAGCCATTTTGAATTCTTAAGACACAGCCACATGCTCAACAGAGAGATGCTCTTGGAAAACAGAACATTTCTGTATGTTATTAAGACGTCGTTCATGCCGTATTTTAAGAGAATTTGTAGCTACAAGAAAAAGAAAATGGTACAAAGCTGATATATTCTTTTAAGTGTCTGCACTAGCAAACCTGAAGTTTGAAGGAGTATCTCTTTGAAGTTACTAGCTTAGGAAAAATACTGAGAAAAGCATCCCATACATTTTAATAAGCTATGCACTCTGCATAAATTACCAGTTGCTGTTTGTTAAACCAGCCTAGAAAATACTCACCTTGGCAAAGTTAAATGCAGGAGCAAAATGACTAATGAACTTTTTTCAATTTCCCATTTTCTTACATCCTGACAAGGCCTTTCACTCTCTGTTGAAAAATTAACAACTTGAAAGAAGTACCCCATTGTTTCACAGACTCTCTGAAGTTTAGGAGAGTAGTTCTGAAAGCAAATGTGAGCAACAGTGCTTTATTACTAAAGCAGTACTTTATTACCAAACAAATCTCAGTTTCTTTTCTCCAGTTTGCTCCCCTGAAGCCCTTGATAATATTTCCACTGATTTCATTGAAATCAGACTACACCTACTAAAGCTTTCAAGAAGTATTACACAAATTTCTGAACCAGCATCACATTGGAAACAAGACAGCACATAAGTGACATAGGTGTGTGTGAGGTACTCACTCTAATGAAGATGGTCACTTCTGGCTGAGTCTCATCAGTACTGATAATATAACATCTTACTGTGTTACTCCACAAAGACTGAGAAAACAGAGGAGTAACCTGCAGTAAACTGGCAACAGCAGCATCCCAATCATCTGCCAATGGAAAAAAAGAAATCCAAAATGAAGTCGTAGAGATCCTCACACGTCATTACACTGCATAACACATAAGTCGTCACCTCTTAACATCATGACTACTACATTTTATTTAAAATAGTAGTAGTGTTTTTACTCAATTATTTAAATATTACAAATTTTGAGAACTCATACTATTTGATAATGTCACACGATTTGATAATGTGGCAAAATAAAAGTATTAAATGTATTTATATTATCATCACAATGATATTTCCTTTAAAAAGAATGGATGAAATTTTTCCATGAAATCAAGCTGGTAGTTGTAAAGTAAATAACAATATGAAGGAGTAATAAATTCATTCATAACCAAACACTTTTTTTTCCTTCAGATCTACATGTATTCCAATTAAACCACGTCAATAAATGACAGCAAAACACTATGGGAACTTCCACTTCTGGAGAAAAAACATCCCTTGTTTTCTGTAGCATTGTATGTTTATTCCTTACAGAAGTAATGAGTTAAAACTTAGACTCTTCATTGTCTGGCTGGTCACTCTTTCAGGATAGGAACAGGTTCTCTTCTCAGGTTGATGAAAGGCTTAGTGTATGAAGCTGGAGTCATCACAAGGAAGACCCACCCCTTCCACTTTGCAGGCTCAGACTTCTGAAGGACTGAACTAAAAAGGGAGAAACTGCCAGCAAAGTCAACTATATGAAGGAGAGGTTCCAGAGCCAGGACAACAGTGAAGGAAACCAGAGTATCAGAAGCCAATTTACAAGAGGCCACTTTGGAAACAAAGTTCAAAAGCAGTAATTACTGACAAGAAAAAATCAAGCACTGATTTATATAGCAACATGTACATCCTGGCCTTGCAATCAGACTTCTCTAAGTGGCCCCCTAGGCAGATTCAGAACCCCTGCAAAATCAATGAATAAAACAGGGGTATTTATTCTAATACAAATGTGATGTTCATATTCAGGAAGCAGAGAATTTTAATACAAATGGAAAAAAAGAACACCAGCAGATATTTAAAGAAGGAGTCACTATCTTTCATTGCCAACATAAGGAACATTGAACAAAGCACTGGTAACTGCTGTTTGCTAGAATCACTGCTGCACACACCATAGTCATCACATATATTAAACATAATTTAGCTACATTTCCTTTTATTTTTACAAAGAATTCCAAAAATCCTTTCGTTAAATTAGTCAAGAGTGGGCAGAAAACTATCTAAGAAGGAACAGAGTTACTTAGGCACAATTGGAAAAATTCCATAGACACCTACAATCCCAGCAAAATTAATTAGCATTACTTACCTCTGTTTATATTTGCAAATGGTCCCTCAACATCTATGGAGCTATGAGCAAATTCAGGCCCTCTGAAAGACTGCTGAAGTTGCATCATACTACCCATGGATGGTTCACTTCCCAACACTCCTCCATTCCAGTACTCAGATTGCGCCCCAGTAGCTAAGAATTGGAAAACAAACAAAAAAACCCTCTAAATTGTCATTACACAAGGTAAATTATCAGTCCTAAATACTCCAGCTAAAACCTACAACCACATGCCACTGACCATCATTTTTTCTCCTCCAGCAAATTTCCCCACACTTTTGTATGCTTTAGTTCTAAATGGTTGCTTGTCCAAAATTAATGTGAATCCATGACACCAAAGGCTGAGCGTATTTCCTAATTTTTGCTATTACACAGATAGCTCACATACCCATCTGAGCCCTTTCCATGTTATTAAATTCCTCATACAGCATATTCAAGGTTTTGTACCCCCTTCTTCTTTGTTAAAGATCTAACTGCTGTTTTGGAGCACACAGCAGCTGACACTGGCATGTCATCATCCAAAGTGTCTGTCTAAGACTCCCTCTAGTTTCAGGTGTGATTTTTGGATACACTGGAGCATCATCTCTCAGATCTAGAATAAGCAATCTCAGAATAGACTAGAAAACTCAGAACAGTTCATGAAACAATTTTTAAAAAGTGCTCAAGTAACTGTGTCTAGACAGTACTCTGTGTCTTCATTTATTCATTTGTAACATCAGAAATGTGAGGTTCCCACAATCTACACCAAGCTTGCAAGGTTTGTTGCTACTTTAAGTTGCTTTTCATCTGGATTAATAAAACTTTTTTATCAAGACAACATAAATATCTGTCTTCTGCTTTACTACTTGCAGACTTCAGTCATGTTCCAACTCAAAGTGTTGGGGATGAAATTCTCACCTGTAACATCTGTGCAATTATCATCAGAATCAGACTCTTCAGGATCAAACACTTGGATTCCCTGGGCCTGGAGTCTCTGGAGTTTTGCTTCAAGCTCTCGTTTGGCCCTCAGTAAGTCCTGAATCTCATTTTCTTTAGTTTCTCTAAAAATCTATCAGCAGCAGGAAGGCAAAAAACATCTTTTAAAATTCAGTATCTGTTCCTGAGCTCATTATCTACTTTCATTTGGAAAGTAAGTTTCTAGCATTCATTTACCAGACAAAGGCATGAAAATGTGAACCTGAAGACACTGTGAATTAGAAATGAGCAGGAAACCATAGTTTAAAATTATCTACTTTTAAAATTTTACCATTATAAAACTTAGCATACCATTCTGAAAGAAGCCTGTATTAGTATGTTCATTAAAAATCAAAACAATTCTTTTTACTTTTTATTGCCTTCTAAAATTGCTACATGTAACAATTTTTTTCAAAGGTTCCCTTTTATTCATCCATTTTTTATTTACAATTACATATGATCTTGTATTTATGTTTTATTGTTGCAGAAATTTAAAATTCCTATGACAGAAATTGATCAAGCATCTCCAGCTGTCCTGTTTGAAACTTATTACCATCATGTGGGAAAGGAAACATAACTCTAGTTTTAAATGCAGAGAAATGAAGTAGTCTCCAAGTCTCTTTTTCTTAAATAAGGTCAGAACCAATCCTCTTTTTATATATCTGCTAAACATGAACTACATGTAGCTACAGACAACTAAAATCAAGGACATGAAGAATCTTGAAAATCCTACTGAAGAACTAGGACTTACTGCCCTGTTTTGAGTGGTAAAAGTATAATCTGCAGCAAAAGAAAAGCAGAAACATCTGCCTGGCCTTTCAAGTCATCCCTCCAGAGAGTGTAAACTATCTCTAACTGACTATCACATTTTTGCAATCAAGAGATGCACCAATACACACTTTTTTTTTTTTTTAATGTAAGCTAGATGTGTTACACCTTATAATGAAATATATAAAATTTACTCAGAAATAATGGAACTGTGTGTTTATACATTCCTTCAGCATGTGTCAATTTGCAGTTCATGTTTTCTTGTCACTCTCAAATATGAATATACCCCTGTGTTCAAATTCAACACAGGAATTTATTTTATGATGCATCATTTCATATTCTCCTTTTAATATTTATAAAGTTATTTCATTTTCTTTCCCTCTTAGTCTTACAGAGAGGTTTCAGTAGGATTATTTTAATAGAAATAGGCAGCCACAGCTATGACACACTGTGGTGTCTTTAAGAAGGAGATGCCCTCATGACAGCTATTGGAGAAGGGTTCATTTGGGGAATGTGAACAAGTGACATTCATCTTTCTTGGTCATTTTCCCAGGAACAGAAAAGTCAAACCATACCTTGAATTGCCTTTTGACCTTGTCTCGATCATGTTCAAAAGTAGCAGCTCTCTCCATGGCTTGGTATTTAGCTTCTAATGCACTTTCCTTCTCTCTAAGTATTTTCTGGTATGTTTTCTGAAGTGCCTGAAAACATTTAATATTTTTTTTTCAGAGTTTTATTGCTGATAAGAGGTTTTAGTTTAGTTTTCAGGTCTGGCTATAGTATTATATCAGCACCCTATATCTCTCCTTACTGTAGGGCAGCCAGAACCAGAGAATATCCTGAGCTGGAAGGGACCATCGAGTCCAACTCCTGGTCCTGCATGCACAGGACACTCCAGCAGTCACACCATGTGCCCCACAGCACTGTCAAAACACTTCTTGAACTCTGTCTGTCAGGCCGGTGCTGGGACCACTTCCCTGGGGCACCTGTTCCAGCGCCCAAGACCCTCTGGGTGAGGAACCTTTTTCTAATATCCTGCCTAAGCCTCCCCTGGTACAACAGGCCCTTCCCTGTCGCTGGCCGCCACAGCCGCGCAGGGCGCGGTCCCCATCCCCAGACGCGCGCTTTGACGGCATCCCGATGGCTCAGCAGGAGAGCACCGGGGCACCATTTCCCCAGCACCTTGCCTTCCCTCGCAGCCATCACCTCCCTGCCACAGCTTTCCCCAGGACGCGGGACGAGTCCTCGAGAGCCTCTGCTTCGCTACTCGGTGCCCTCACCCGCGGGGCAGCGGGCACTACCTGCAGCTCGGCGCGCAGCCTCTTGTTCTCCCTGTCCAGCTTGGCCTCTTTCTTCACCATGGAGGCCACCTCGTTGTTCTTGCTGACACGGAAGATCTCGTACTCCTTCCTCAGGCGCTCGTACTCGGCCACGCACTCCAGCTCCTGCACCGAGGCCGTCGACTTGAAGCTGGCCCCGATGAGGCCGCCGGGCCGGGAGCCGCCGACGCGCCGCAGGGACCCGCGCAGCAGCCGCGCCTTGGGCTTCACCTCCACCGGGATCTCGCAGGCCTCGCCGCCGCCGTACGTGTCCTCGATCACCTCCCCGACCGCGCCCGCCGGGCTCACCAGGGACGACGCCGTGCCCATGGCCCCGCGCCCACCCCGGGCAAGGCTCTAACCTCGAGCCCAGGGCCCGGTGCCCCCGGTGGGACCTGGCGGCGGGGCCGTGCCCGGCGTAGAGCCTTCCCGGCTGTGGCTGCGGGCCATGCTCCGCTCCTTGCGGCCGCCGGACGAGGAAGGGAGAGCGGGAGGAAGCTGCCCCGCGGGCCGCCTCTCTCCCTCCCTCTCTCTGCCGCTCCCGCCCCGTCCCACGGCGGCTCCGTGCTCGGGAACGCCGCTGGAGCAGCCCGGGAGGGGGGAGCCCCAGCCGCCGCTAGAGGCTGGGGGGAATGGAGAGGGAGAACCTGAGGGGCTGGCGGCGGGAATCTGCTGCTCTCAGCTAAAAGTGACGGCGTGTTCGGGTTTTGCGGCTAAAAACGAGCTAATGTGAGGTCACGGCAAACTTTCCCATTCCTGCTGCCACCATCTCAGCTTGACCCGCGATGCTTCAGCAAAAAGAAGAAAAAAAGTGCCCATTTTCTCCTCACCCTGTCTATTTCTCCTCAAGTGTCCATTTCTACTCTCTCTGTCACTTGCACCGGAGTCCTCAGAATGTGCCACAGGTGTTTGAAGAGACCTTGGAGGGGAAATTACCCCTCACCTGTCGAAAATTGTGACCTCTGAGACCAGCTGGCACTCTCCAAGGAGGAAGAACTGAGAAGAGCTGGTAGTGGCACCACCAAGAAGTGACTGCTGGGCAATGGTGCCATGTCACTCCCGAGGTCAGTGCTTGCACCTTGTGCGCCTCGTATGAAATTTGTGAACTCCCTGTTCGAAGATCTTCCCTGTCAAGAATAAGGAAGCCGTGGACTATCAGCCTCTTAAATTATCCTCATGACATTTCCTTCTCTGTCTCTTTAAAAAAACCCTGTTTGGTTCCTTCACCTGTCATAGGGAATTCTGTGTAATACTAATCCCCATGGCTGAGGAGAACATACATTTCTTCCTGTATATCAGAATCTGCCCTACCTTTGGCGTGAATGACAAAAATGTCACTACTTCAAAACAGATTTTGCCTCATGTATGCGCCAGGTTTCTTAGCCATGACAAAGGGAGCCATTTCCTCTTAACAATGAGGAAAAAAAAAAATCTTAGAAATATCTTTCCAATGAGATATTCCTGAGTTTCAAAATCTACTGCAGGGAGAAGTTATTTTTGTGTTACAGTAATAAAAATATAGCAAAAGGTGTTGCTTTGTTTCACTGAGTAAAAACTTTGAGTATGGAGAATATGTGCTCCCCTACACACACACAAATTTTACCCCATTATTTTCATGAGGAAAAAAAACTTCCTTGTCTGAATATAATTTATTGATAAATCACATTGATGATCTATTCCACTTAAACGCTGTTTGACTGAAAAAGACAGATACAGATTATGTGACAATTGAGTGAAGAGGAAGGGTGCTGCTATGTTTTCTTTAATATTGACAGTAACGTAGCTTGCACAGTATTAGGTGATTCAGCAAGTAAGTCTGTAGTTCTGTAATAAAACAAGGCTCTTTGTTTAATTTTGTGTTGGTATCAGGCAGTTTCTCTGCTTCACTACTGTCTGAGCTCTGGGAACAATTGAAAATACATTCATGCTGGTGCATGAACTGAATTATTTTTATATTCTAAGTTTTTGAATATCAAAATCTCCAAGCTTTAAGCCTAGAATAAAAAGTGTAGTATTGTAAGAACTCTTGGATTCCTTCTAATAATCCACTTGACATTAACAAATAGACTGGAAGAACTGTAAATGCTGTTTCTCTAATGCTGCCCCTGGGTGCATTATGGGATTTTTAGGGATAATAAAGACCATATTAACACAATCCTTTTTAAACAGAAAAATTACACTGCTTCCCTATTGCTTCCTGGATTGGTTTTCCTAATGTTTAGAGATTGGAATAGCTTACTTCAATATCTAATTTGTAAACTAACAAAGTTTGCTTTAAATCACTGATTAGGACAATTCAGAAAGCAATCCAATTGTTCATTGCACAAATATTGGAAACAGTGTCTGACGATGAGCTGTCTTAGCTTTCAGAAATTAATTGACCCAAAAAATAATTTGCTGGAGAAAACACCTTATGAAGTCTTTTAAAATTTTCTCTTCATGTTATGCTACTTTTTAAAGTGTTAATTGAGCAAGCCCAATTCTTAGTCCTTTGAGGATATTGATGCTGGGTGTATTGTGTCATAAAGTTCTTCACTGGTCACTGAAGATATTTGGGGTAGTTGAGCAGCTTCCTATTTACCATTTCCATTATTTACATAATTTAGACAGTTTATTAAAAGCATTCCAAGAGTGAAATATGCTGTGTCAACCTTGGCTAGCTCTTATTACTACGTGATGTATTGTTGAAGTTTCTTACTCCTGACTTTATTTCATTTTGGGAGTTGTTGATGACTGTTGACGAACAAGTTCTATGGATCTAAGGATCTGTCCCATAGAGAAAAGTACAACTACAGAATTAGACATGGTATTATTAATACTTAACATGTATTATTAAGTTCAGCTCCAAGTTAGCAGATGTTCATTTTATTAAATAATGTATCTGATACCTATGCGTTCCAGTAAAATTTAGTGTACAAGGTCAAGATATGGCAAGGTAAGGGGAACCTTCGGAAGGCTGAAGATGATAAGTTGCCATAGGTTGATTAACCAGTAAAAGTGAGAGTTGCTTTGTTTAGAATGAATGGTGATAACAGAAGGTGCTTTAAATAAAAGACAAGTGACCAAACTTCTGTACAACATCCTTTCTGTTAACTCAGAGGCTGGAGTGACTTTTAAGGCTGTATACTACAGACATAAACAAAGTGTGTTAAAAATCCTTCACAAATCAATATTAAATTATTTTTGCCAATACTGAAGAGTAATAAAAATATTTTATTACCTCATTCATTATTCAAAAATGTCTGTGTCTGATGGATCATAATAAGGGAATTCTAGTGAGGACATAGAGTTAGAAGATGTAGAATGCAATTCTTAAAAGATTGTTTTTGTCCTGGATTATACAGGCTTTTTACAAGGGCATGGACCGATAGAACAAGGGGTAATAACTTTAAGAGGGTATATTTGGAGTAGATGCTACAAAGAAGTTATTTACTGTAACGGTGGTGAGGCACTGGAAGAGGTTGCCCAGAGAAGTTGTGGATGGCCCATCCCTGGCAGTGTTCAAGGCCAAGTTGGATGGGTCTTTGAGATCTAATGGAAGGTGTCTCTGCCCATAGCAGAGGGGTTGGAGCTAGATCATTTTTAAGGTCCCTTCCAACGCAAACCCTTTCATGAGTCTATGGTCTATTGTGTAAGCTCTAGAAGGAGACTTGCTGTTAGGCTGTTCTTTTTAACTTGTCATCTTTTCCCAGTACTGTACATTGAGCACAGAGTGCAAGCCTGAGTGAGCAAATGGCTGATCAGCAAACGGCTGATCTACTTAGCTTCTTTGTTTTATATAACAAGGCCTGATGATTTTCAATTGAGAAGATCTGTTTTGAATCTGGTACACTAGTTGTTCCATAAAAGCCTGAAACTGCCAAATCTTAGAATTACTTTGTTGGTTTTTTGCCCTGTTGTGACGTCTGCATTTTTTTTATCTGCGTGAAAGACATCTGGACGTCTGCCTCTGTCCTCCTTAGAGACCTTCATGCTAAGCATCTGCAGTTCCATGATTCACCAGCCACTCTGGCTGGTATGTAGGGTTCTGGAGCCATATGCCCCTGAGGTGATGGCTGCTGAATGGTGGAGAGATAGATGTCTTCCCTTTTTCATGTGTCACAGCATGGCTGTGGCTACATCCGTCATTATGACTGGCTTACACCTTGCAGTCTTCCTGCGACCCAACATGAAATTGCATAACTGGGATTTGAGTCATTTGAGGTGTTGTGAGTATAGGAGACAGGGTAACTGTCTGAATTGATCACAGTTCATCATTAGCTCAACAAGTTAGAAATTAACATTCGTAAGCAGGACTTTGTCATAAACTTTTTTAGAAGTAGGACTGTACAATTGAAGTCTGAAAAAAGTGCTGAAAATCCCATCTAAAGTCTTAAGATAATTTCTTTCAATAGGCATGTTTATGAGAGTCTCTAGTATATCTACTTTCTTTTCAAGCTAAATATAATTAAACATACCTGTGGTTAGTTGTAGGCTGCTTAGCAAATTCAACCTTGGGGCATAGTTCTAAGTTCAAATAGCTACTGAACTTGTTGTGTTTCACTCAGCAACTTTGCTACAGTCTGGCAAGATGAAATCATCAGCTTTTTTCAAGAATCCATTTGCTGAGAGGCCTGAAAGTTACCTGGAGCAGGGATGATGAAAATCATAACGAAGGAGAGGAAATGCTACGACAACTTTACATGTCATAGCCCTTTGCCACTAGAGGACAGCAAGACCTCAGGAAAATGGGGTTGTGTGAGGAGGTGAGAGAAAAGGAGAGAAATTGTTTTCACAAGAGTTAAGAAAGCCTTACTTCAGAAATTACATGCTTCTAGGTATAATCAATCTTCTTAAAGGCTGAGTCAGTTTTCAAAGATATTTCAAGACAAAATACAGAGGAGTCAGATAAATGAAAGCTGAAGTTTTAATGTAGTGCTTTGTCTATCGTTTATAGATAATGTTATTTGAAAAGTACAATACTAATTAACTTTGGGAGCTGTATGCTGTTTCCATTTAATTCATATATAGTTTTGTATTGATGTCAGCCAGAATAGGGCTTTGCTTTGAGATCTTAAATAACTCACAGGTGTTCTGATTTTCAATTAATAAATTAGATACCCTTGTGTAGACAGATTCTTACAGTCTGTTATTTAGAATGGAAATAATAGATTGAACACACTGAGAAGGAATCTTCTGCCTCTACACCTATTACTTTAATTTTATTTATGTCTGTAACTTCTAATGCAAGAATTCATTAAAGATTTCAACATAAGCTGTAGGAAATGCATCCAGAACAGTGCAATTCATAACCAAAATCAAACTTTCCACCTTCACGGCTTTCTTATGTCAGGCAAGAAAAACTTATTTAATCTTTATGGTAAGTCACTTGGTGATATTTTTCCATTAAGAGTTCAAAAGCCTCTTTGAAGTGACCTTAGTTTGTCGTAAATCTGAATTGAGTTTCAGCTGAAAATTACACAATGAGTTATAATCCTAGAAAAAAGAGCTCTTGAACATCTATTTTATCATCACTGAACTGAGAAGGACATATCAGATTTTGCAGACTCATGGTCGTTTTATTCCAGGCTGGCTGGATTAATGTATATGGGCACAAGGCTGAGGGACAACTAATCTTGTTCACCAGAAAGGTGGGATGAAAGTGAAGGAAGTATCCAAACAAACATGAGACACAGTAATAACAAGCAATTGCTGTAGCCATGCTCTTTATTGCTTCAACCTAGAGCGAGAAAACAATGGTGCATGGCAAGGGATGAATATAGAGAAATATGCTGAAACTTGCACCTAATAATTTTGATGATCACTTATGAATGCTCTTTACAAAATTTTCTTGTGTTAGTGGGAATATGAAATTCAATAGGACCCAGGTGAAATTTCATGAGTACTTTCATGCTGCATTGTTCCTCTCTAGAACATCTGCCTTCTTGGCAGAGCTGAGTGTCCCAATAACTTATCCTGCCTGGGGTTTGCAAATTAGGCATCCTAAATCTGAACAAAATTTTCTTTGAAAACACATGGAAATGGCGCTGCCAATATGGAAGTTTGGTACCTGAGTGAGTTTTTTAGCCAGTGCTTTTTTTAGCCTGGAGCAATTAGATCCTGCAGCTTTTGTTTCCCAGAAAGCCAAGGGGCTAGAGGCAGGACTGGGCTCAGACATTCTGCAGATGTCTGAGGACAGCTAGGATGTCATACAGCAGAGAGAGCATGTTTTATGGGAGCATAACGAACTATAGGAATCATGATTCTCTAAGTCAGTGATTAGGATTCCTCTTCTCTTCCAGCAAGCTAAAAAAAAATGTATTCTGTCTCCAAATGTACTCAGCTACATCCAGATGAGGATGAAATGAGCTCTTACTTCATTTTAGATGCTTGATCCTGGGAAGCACCAGAGATCTGGAGTGATGACGTATAAACCATAGTCATTCTTCATCTTTCCTTTAAGTAGCTGTTGTCTCTGTCATTCTGTATTCTGTCTGTGGTCAAGTGTGACTCTGCCCTTGTAGTCTCTAGAGAAGTCAGACATTTAAAGCCACAAAGTGCACTGTCAGGGCAAGAGGCTTAAAATTTGGTGTGTCAGTGCTAGAAGATGTCATATTTACCTCTCTTGCTAGAATAGTCTTTGTTTAGTGATGCAAATGGTTGCAGTTCACTAAGGTACCAATTTAGCAGTGTCCTTAATCATGCCTAATCTGTAATCATGTCAGTATTTACTTTGAAATCCAAGGGGCTAATTCCTTCCTGACATTTTTTCTTGCAGTTGGTCTCATCTTCAAGCACAAGCAATTTTGTTTTAGGAGTCATAAGGACAGCCACAGAGATTTTTTTTTTTCCAACTTGATCAAATGCAAAAGAAATTATGTTGAAATCCTGTGAGAAGTTTATTCAGAAATCCCTGCATTGTTAGGCTAGGGTAGAAGTGCCAGTGGAGGCATGGCATGTGGGATGTTGAATCTCATCTTTAAGAAAATAAATACTACAAAGCATCCCAGAATTTCTTAGTGCATTTGAAACTCTGATTTCAGATCTGAATGGGTCCCATCAAAGTGTTATATGCTCCCAACTTCCAGAGGCAGGTCCTTTTCCTCTAGCTGAAAATTAAATACTACGTTCCTCTAGTTTTTCATTGATCCCCCCAGTTTTAATTATGTAGCTTGAAGTGCTTATTACAGGGGTGCTGCTATATTTTATTATGTGTACTGCTAAACAGGATACAATTTCAAGAAATTAATTGGATAGTGTGGAAATTGCTGAAATTAATGAAGAATGTTAGGTATTTTCCATGGAGTTCATGTTACTAGAAAGAAAATGTAGTTACTTGTGTGCTACATTAGTTCTGCATTTATGGGCTGAAGCTGGCAACCACATAATGTAGAAGTTTATCTCTAAACCATTATGTGGCATATTTTTGAGACAATTTATGTGGTTTCCTAAAAAATTTCTCATGCTACTGGGGTAGCAGTTCCTTTTAGTACTTAATTTCATATTGTGTTTAAATTCTCTATATGAGGCATGTATTGAAACCAAATTACGTTTCTCTTTTTATAACTGCAGCAGATTCTGAATATCCTGAGGCTATACCTGACTGGCATACAGAAAGATTAGATAACCATTGCATAATAGGAGTGGCTGGAGAACACTGGAGCTGCAAATACTCTTTTAAACATATGGAATTTTAAAAATGTGACTCAAATGAAGAAGGACTTTGTGGTCAGATATATATTAAATTAAGTTACAGCTTGTGCCTTGAAGACTTCAAAAGAAAGGACACAGCATATATTTATTACTTCATTTCTGAAAAATTATTTGCCCAGTTGTCCTCTACAAACTTATTTTTTCTCCCTTCCAGTCTTAATTCCCATGTCACCTTTCACCATCTGTCAGTACATGCCAACCAGACAGACAGACAGCCTCTTCACTCCTGATACTCAAGCACGAGTCCTGCAACTGCCAGACATTTCTCTTCACTCTTTTAGGTATTACTCTGCATCCCAAGTCTGACTTCATCGCCTCAGATCCTAATTTAGTCTTCTGTCTCTTTAAAGAAAAAAAAAAGCAATAAAACACCAACCAGAAAACCTCCAACAACTGCTGTTTGAAGAGACGTCATATATGATAAAGGAAGGGGAAAAATATGAGAGGTATCTTTTTGGCTTAGGGTCAACATAGATGAAAGTATGTTCTAGGAACTGGAAGACTGTAGTCTCATCAATGCCTCTGTGGTAGGGAGCAGAGGACAGGTCATGGAGAAAAGACAAGGCAAAGTGCTTGGTGTGAGGTACAATTTAATACCTGCTAGTATCTCAAGAAGCCTTTGCAGTCACGAGAGCTAAACTTCTTTTTGAAAGTTTCTGCTCTGCACAAAGAAAGCAAGCGGTAATGAGAAGAGAGACCTAACTCCCCAGGGCAGTTTCTAAGAACAAACAAAGCAGACTTTTTCTGCTTGTTTTAAAGACCTTTTAAGATCCCTTTAAGGACTTTTAAAGACCATAATGAATTGAAAGGGAAAACCAGGCTGTAAAATATCTTTTCAATGTATTTATAAACAGCAAAATATCACTTTATTCTCAAGCAAGATAAATAAAGCCATGAAATACATAGCTCAGACCTGTCAAAAACATACTGCCTTTGAATCAGAAGAAATATTTCCCACTACATCTTCAAAACAATTTTAAAATTCTGTCTGGCAATGAGACTAGTCTTCAAGACAGTAACCCTACCTAGCTTTAAGCTGTTAAATGTCAGAGCTGGGCTTATGTTCACAATGGAACTAAATGATGAACAGCACCAATTGAATGACCTTTATTGAATAAACAATTTGTTGCAGTCTCTGGTGAAGCCTTTCCATTGACATGCCTTTAGATTAGAGGATACGTTAGAATAAACAGTACGGATAGCTAACAGTAAAGGAAACATTCAAAATACTACTTTATTTCCCCATCCTCCCTAAAGCCTGTCACTTCATTCTCATGTACCTGGTAAAGAAATGCCCAAGGTTGCTTGAAACATTCAGAGATTTCTTTGAAAATTAATCTATGTGAAAAAGAAATTGAGAGCAAGGGCAACCTTCTTCCTGCTACACAGGTGATGGAATAACAGTAATTTTTGGGTTAAGAGCTATCTTGTGTCAGGGATTCAGGTAGCAATGAGCTTTTCGTTTCCCCCATAACACTTGAATAGCTTGGAAATTAACTGAGCACAAGTGAAGTACCTTTGGTTTGAGGTATCATGGCAGTGTGTCCTCAGGGAATCAGGAGCACTGAGGTGGGGCACTCATATCTAATAAATAGCAAACTTGTGTGCTTGGTTTTAGAACCAAATATCTCCAAATTCCTTCTGCTGGCAATGTGGGAATGCCTTTTTGGAATTGCATTCCAGGGTCCATTCCCCATAGAATGTGCTGTGGAAATGAGGCCATGTCTCTGTTCACTTCTTGTTGCAGTCTAGGGCATGGTATTAACATAATGTCAAAGAATTACAGAATATGCTGAGTTGGAACGAAACCACAAGGATCATTGAGTCCAAGTCCTGGCTCTGCACAGGACCATCCCCAAGAGTCACACCTTGTGCCTGAGAGCACTGTCCAATTGCTTCTTGAACTGTGTCAGGCTTGGTGTTGTAACAACTTCTCTGGGGAGCCTCTCGGTGAAGAACCTTTTTTCGATGTTTAACCTAAACCTCCTCTGAGTAAGCTTCAGGCCATCCCTTTGCCACTGGACAACAGAGAGAAAAGATCTGTGTCTGCCTCCTCCTCCTCCCCTAAGGAGGAAGTTGTAACTGCAGTGAGATCTCCCCTCAGTCTCCTCCAGGCTGAACAAACCAAGTGACCTCAACTATCCTCACCAGGCTTCCCTTCCAGACCCTTCACCATCCTTGTTGCCCTCATTTAGGCACTCGCTAATAATGTCTTTATGTTGTGGCACCACAAACTGCCTCCAGCACTCTAGGTGAGGCCTCCCCAGTGCAGAGCAGAGCAGGACAGTCCCCTCCCTTGCCTGGCTGGCCCTGATGCACCCCAGGATGTGCTTGGCCCTCTTGGCTGCCGGGCACCGCTGACTCACATTCAGCTTGCCATCAACCAGGACCTACCCTCAAAAGGATATTGCAGTGTTTGGATGCATCTTTTCAAAGTCCAACGTGTTCCTTTGGTTAGCCTGAAACATAGAATGGTGTTTGAGTGGTTACGGTTTGTTTTTCTGAGCATAGGCAAATACATGTTCCATATGAAGTGTCTCCTTAGGCACTTTCAGAAGGGTGTGAAAGCAGAATACCAGCTTAAGAATGCTGCTCACAGACAAATATTCAGAGCACAGATGGGTTGCAGTGCTTGAAGCCCACAGGGAATGAGCAACAGTGTTGAGCATGTGTTTTCTTCGATGATGGTTGGGTAGAGACTGTGTTTGGTAGTGGGTTCTGATTTTGTATTTCAGTGCTGTCATGAATTTTCATGAGGTTCAAGAAGACACCTATTTAGTTAGTCACACTGTAGGGAAATTCTGCTGAATGTATGAGTATCTTGCTCTCTTTCATTAGGGGAGAAAAATTGGTTCTTTTGTCAGTTATTTAAAACAAATTGGTGGAAAACAAGTGTAGTAAGCAATCAGGTCAGTGCTAAAAAGTTCCCTCCCCAATTCTGTGCTAATTAATGAGGAATTAACTTAAATCTGTGACAAATTCAACTAAGAAAGTAATCAATCTTTCTGCGTGGTAAATAAATTCTTTGTCAACTTGAAACCTTTCAGTAGGTTTATCGAGTAAAGACAATTGATCTATGCATCTTCTTGCTTCTGATATTAATCTTGCTGTTTATCTCCTTTTATATGTTTGCTGCTCATTAGTTGTCACACGCATAATTTATGATCTAGTTTTTCAAAGCATAGATTTCTGTACATTGGTTCCTGTATATCTTCTTGTAAAGTTTTGCTGTAGAAAACTTAAAAATGAAGAGGATCATATCATATTAACATATAAACCTGTTCAGAGTGACTGAAAGAAGCAGGATATATCCCCTGAAAATGGATATTGTCTCTTTGCAGGGTTCCAGCTGCATAGAAAGGACATTAAATTGTTTGATTGATTTTTCCAGTTAGTGATGCATGTATATTTGGTTACAATCTGAAGTTCATCTAAAACAAGCTGTGCAAGATTTGGTGTAGTTGGTAGGGTGCTTGTCAGTGTTCAAGGTCATGTGGCTGGGTGACCTGCAGGAGCTCTCAGAACAGCTGAAGTATTGCAGGAGGACAAAAGGATGGGAAGAGTAGGAGGCTGCAGGGGAACAAAGGTGGAAGTAGGAGCCTGCCCCAGGGCAACACGTTTGGATGTAAATGGGGAGGTGAGAAGTGGATATTAACAGAGCTTCAAGCAGCTACACTTCCATATGGTTAAACAGCTGTGTGCTTGCTGCTCTCAGAAACATGTTTTCCTATTACAGCTTGGAGCTGATTCATTCAGAGATGCACTCCATCCCATAGCATAATGAAGCAGAGCCTTGCTTTCTATCTGGGTTATGATATTTTAAATAAATACCAGGTAAAATATTAAAAAGACCTCTAGGTGACTTAGAAATCTAGTTTACTTTTTCATCAGTTTTCTTAAAACACTGTTGAATTGGTCTTCAACTCTGTCTGAACCAGTGTAAAAATGGGGCCTAAATACCAGTGCCTAATGTGCAGACACAAATATTTATTTTAAAGAATCTTAGTGTTTGTTAGGAAATGTAGAAAATGAGAAATATTATTGTTGCACTTTTTCTTTAAATCACTTAGGTTGAATTGTGAGACTGGAGAGTAAGCAGTGATATCGACAGAACAAAGTAGGAATTTTGCTAAAAAGGGAAAGGAGAAACCAAAGGTGAAAGAAATTGAGTGCCCTGAAGGATTATTTTTCTTATTACGTAGTTCTTTCCTAGACCCATAACACCTCTGAGCAGATTATTCTATTCTTAATGTTTGTATTTTAGAAGTCTACATTATAGTTTACTCAGACTGTGGAACCTTACATTTTAAATCTTCACTAATGTCTGTTGTAAATACCATGTTTGCATTGATGAAATAAATGATTTTTTGAGGGGACTTAATCTTTTGCTTCAGTCCCTCTTGCTTAACTTTTTTATAATCCTTTAAGTAAGCATTTTGAAATGATACATATTAAAGAGAATTGAAATATGGAATAAATTTGGAAGATTTTAGGAAGGTAGCAAAATCTTAAATGTAGTTGAGATGTTTGCTGACACATCTTTACTGGGTGACAAAATATACTGTATAACAAAGCTATAATGAATGGTGAGATTACATAATATTTGGATTTGAATCGTTATTCTGGGGTTTTCTGAGATAAAATACATCCACTTCAGATGTAGTTTCAACAGCTGTTGTTTTTCTCCATTTGTGAGTAGTTCAAACATTACTGAGGCATCTGTGTACAGACATAGGTAAGAGTCACTCATCCATGTCTTTTCTGCAAAGCTCATGCAGTTAACAGGGCTGGCAATCCACCGCCTTCAGTCTTTAGACCTTCATTCTTCTTCCTGTAGAAGTAATTCCTGCAGACCCAAATTAGGCTGAAATCAGTGAAGACAGAACAGAACCCAAACAGTTCCATAAATAACGTGTGATCTTGAGGTGAGACGGTGACAGGAAAGGACTTCCTACAGTTTAGGTTTCTACTTTTGCAGAGGAAAACTAGGCCTGGATATAAATAACTCTTTTACATATTCTGTGGGATGCATGAAAATTGTAGTATAGTATCACACATGGCACCATTTTCATCACATTTCATAATTTTGTAGAAAACCGCCTACTTTATTTGTCCACTTCTTTCAAGAAAAACTGTGTTAAAATGTTCGAATTGTGATAGTGCAATATCCGTATTACTTAATCATACTTTGACTCAAACCCCCTGAACTTTATGGAAAAATATGTACTGCATTCCATTTTTAAACCATCTGTTCATGCAGCCCCATATCTAAAGGAGGTTGACTCCTAAAGATGTGACGCCTAAGTGCTCCACTAAAATTCAAACCCACTTTGCAAGAAAACACGTTTCTTAACAAAGCAGATTAAAAAACTTAAAGGTACTTGTGAAAAACTCTAAACCTTTTTGCAAAAATGTAAAGAATCACTAGCAACATCACTGAATATAATAAAACATGTAAACAGAGAACTGCTTTTCCTTAAAAACACAAAAAAATTCTCTCCTAAGAAAACCTTAAAAAAGAAAAAGTAGGATTATTTCAATTGCACAGTTCATGTCATAAATTTTCTAAAGAAAGTGTAATCCTGTGTTAATGCAGCTTCTTTAACTTGACTGTACAAGGTTGTGTTTGATCCCAAAAACCTCTTTAGGAGTTTTAATTTATCTCTGAATACTCTGGAAGAAGAGTGAGATTCTACAAAGGAGACTTTGCACCAGTTATTTTAAGTCTTCCAAAAAGAGATTTTGTAATTTTCCTAAATCAGTGGGGTTATTTTTTTTGTGTTTGCAGAAGCTTAAGCTTTTGATATATCTTTCTTTTTTCATCACTTTGTGCATATATGGTTATGTATCTCTTTTAAAGTGACTAATGACAAAATTCTTGCAAACCCAAATGTAAATACATCAGAACTGTATTTACTAGGGTGGCAATTCTGCACCACTCTGAATTTTTCAGTCAGCATTAGATTTCTTTTAGTCAATTAATTTTATTCAACTACAGTGTTGAGCTCGATTCAAGGCTCTGTAATATCTATGAGAATTTTTTCAAAAAAAATCTTGGTGTCAGGTGACATGATTGCAAATTCTTTTCTCTTCATAGATACTGGGTCTTGAAAAGGGGGGAGGGGATTGGTAAGGTGGGTGAGCCACTAAATGAAGGCAGAGGACAAAATAACATGAAAGGTGAAAAGTGTAAAATAAATGAGATAAAGAAGGATATAGATGAGCATTCAGTTTCAGAAAGTCAGAGGAATTTATCTGACAGACCACTAAAGCAAGTTCAAGGGACAGAGTTGATCAAAAATGAATTTGCTACACATTTTCATCAGAACCAAGCTTTGCACTTAGTTGCCCAAGCCTTCAACTTCTCAGGTACACTGCTTCCATCAAATGGAGCTGAATTGATCCCATCTTTCTTTTGCCTGATACCAATCAAAAGACAAAAGCATGAAGAAATTCCTAGGGCCCAATAGGCTATGAAATGCATTTTGAATAATGCAGCTACTTCTACAATACCAAATTAAATTTATCAGCTTAGTTACTATGCCAATTAGCTATAAATAGATCTTGTCATTAGATAACACAACAGCTGTATATTTGATATGATTTACTTTGCTTCTTCTGATGGCAAACACTGCTACATCGTAGTGCCAGATTGATTTTTATAAAGGTGATATAAAATATCACCATTCCAATCCATCCAAGTCTCAGTTTAGGTTGGGTGTTCGGCCAAAGTGTTTGATGACAGGAAGGGTAACAGTAATGCAGCAGAAAAGAAAAAGAAAAAAGTGAGTGATGAAGGATCTTCATGTTAAAAAATACTTATCTGATTTCTGGGTGAAAAAGTTATGAAATGATAGGTGCAAGCTCCTATCTTACTGAGCAGCTCATTTATGTATGCTGACCACAGAGTCCTGTAAACAGAACACATGACTGCATACCTTAATTCTACCAAGGGAAAAAAAAAATCTTTCATATACTCATTTGCTTTGCTTTACATCAAGGAATGGCAATGAATTTAATTGTCCAGTGAATGAGAGCAACAATCATTTGTTTTGTAGTATTGGTAATTTCACAATGTTCAATTATTCAGTTTCCCATCCTATAATAAAAGAGATGTATTAATTTAATAGAGATATATTATTTGAACTTACTATTTTGGATCCATATCGACTCTTTTTTTTTTTTTTCCCAAAGTTTCTAGTAAATTGGAATCTGGTGTTTGTATAATTTTTAGACAGTATCAAAAGGCTTTTGATAATCTGTGCAGCAGTTGGCTATGAATTTCTCCAGACATTTCTGAGGTTTGAATCAAATCCTCCTCTGATAGGACCTATGAACTATCACTGATCATAGAAGAATTAACAGACTGAAATGAGTTAAACTACTATATGTAGACTATGGTATATCAGGCTTGCAATGAGTGCCCTGGATTACTGCATTGGCTAAGAAGAATGACTCAAGGTCCTAAAACTGCATGAATAGTGATAGCTTTTCTTCACTGATGAAGTAGATAAAAATGCAGTTTCTTGATTTGTATTGTCTTTTAAAATTAATGGTATTCCTACAGACCGAAGTGCTAGCAATGAAAAAAAAAAAGCAAACCCAAACCCCAAACCCCACATATATTTGAGGTTTACTCTTTAAAAATTTAAGATTAATTGTGTTTGACCACAGTCAGCTACAGTGTGATTTTCAAACCTTTCTAATTTTACTTAAAGGAATATTGAAATATTTCCATAGATCCTAATTTATATTTCTGGTTAACTATATCAGAGTTTTAACAATTGCATTTTTCCTGTACTGATTTTATGCTGTTTGAAACCTGTTTCCCTCCATCATCTGTATGGAACAAAAGTAATCTCTGGGGCTGATTGTCATGGAACTTTATTTCCATATTTTTAAACTGCATGAAAAGAAAGAGTCCAGCTACATAAAGCTTTCCAGAGCAAGGTCACTCACTGAACATATTCAATAGTAAGCATTTAACAGAAGGTACAAGGGCGCTGTTATACTTTGGGCTTATATAGGCTCATAACTCCCCAGTAGGCAGGAATAGTTGAAGTACAGGCTGTTTGTAGTGTCTCAAATGAAACATGTGCAGTAAGCCTTTGAAAGAAAAAGATCTAATTTTACTGGTTTTTGATGTCAGCAAAGAAAAACCCAACCTAATGTTTTAGACAGCTGTCACCTCCTTAAATGGCATACAACAGTGGATAATGCAAAATTAAAAGCAGTTTTGTTTAAAGGCATAATCAAAGAAAGCTTTGCTCTATGAACTGTTCTGCAGTCCTCTGAATGTTCCTTAGAACAATGCAATGATCTTTGTTGATGCTATCTTCAAATGGAAAAGTGAATTTGAGTGGTTCACAGACATCCAATTTATAGTGTTTTTTATCAGAAGATATGGAAAGACTTTGGAGAATGTTCACAACTCTTACAAGAGGCATCTTCAGTTTGAGTACTTTGCTGTGGAAGTTGTGGCACTGTATAGTGAGAACGATGTGAATGCCAGATAATGTTTACTGAAGTAAAAATTCTTATGCATTCCATCATGGTAAATCTCTTTGCACATTTTTAAATTATTATGCTGCATGTACTGAAGCAGTGTGTTTAGATATGATAGCTGTAATATTTCACTACACAGCATTTTAGTTAATATAGTGTAATCTGATACTTAAATAAACTGTGTCATTTAATACTTAATATTTTCTAAATATGGAACAGGCCACCATGTTATATGTGTATTCTTGCTATATGGGTTTGAAGTATTTTAGTAGAGTACCCTTTTAATTAAATGAAAGAGAAATATCCACTTTAAAATATTTTAAAATTCTGAGTCCTTTTCAATAGTGGTATAAATTAGATAGAGTGGCAACCATTTGATTGTAGTGCCTTTAGTTTTCTTAAAAATAATTTGACTTTGGGAGGGAACCTTAATACACAGGAGTAAAACTAAACCCTTTTCAGTGCCTTTCCAGTATGTCAACTGCTGCTAATGCAAAGTTTGTTCAGCATCCCTATAGAGTTCCCACACTGAGGCCTTGACCCTTGACTGGGATATGATAGCTCAGATTTCTGTATCTATGAAGAATCCTTTTTAAGTCATTGGTGTACACCTGAGTGGTTTTTTTATCACAGTTTATTGTCTGTTCTGTTTGTTTTAGAAGACCACAAGTATCTAACTATATAAAACTAGGCTTAATATGATTCACAAAGATAGGGCAAGCTAAAGAAAAGGTTGATACCACAAAAATTGCCCTTTTAACAAAATAAGGCCAGTGTCAAACAGAGTTTTTAATCTTGTTTAATGGAAACAATGCTGTTCTTGATTTCAGGTTAACCATTCATAACATTGCTTTTCCTCCTTGCAGAGAGGTGGAAGACATCATTCTTATCATACTCTCTCTTCATCATGATAAGTAGACAATTGCACCTGCTGGAAGATGAAATCTACCAGCTGTAACTAAGACCAGAGTTACACCTCTCTTCTTTGAAGGAAGACATTGAGCATTTTGCCATATGCCTACAAAAATGGTTTATTTGGCTTTACTGTGCTCTGGCAGTTCAGCCAGATGTCTTGTTTATCTGTACTTTTTTTTTTTATGTTGTTATGAAAAAGGTCTTCAAATAGTGTAAGTAATGTATACTCATCAGTAATCTACAGTATGTAAGCTTAAAGAAACATTGAATTACCTTTGTTTAACACCATATCTTGCACACAAGATTGTAATTCTTTGCAGAGGGGAGATGGAGAGTCCATAGCTTCCCCATTTAGAAAGGAGCATTTAAGAAACCACTTGTCTTATGTTTATTGTGTGACATTAAACATTAGAAAAAGCAACTATAGGTTTTTCAGATCCACATCCTTAGACAGCAAAAATATGTTTGAGAAACCAGAAACTACTTTTCTAATAGCGAGAGTGTTGTTATGCTGTCTCATTTTGTTGAGAATTGTACACAAAAAAGAAAAATTGTGCCTATAAATTTAATCTTAACTACGAGTCTGCATATTATAAATTGAGTGTAAATGAAGACCAAAAAGGGAGGACAAGGATTCAGTGGACTGGTTTTGCTCAATCTGATAGCACATTGTGTTAGCACACCAGTACAGCAAAGAGAGATGTAAGGAGACTAACAGGGCAGCTGTGCAGATGTAAAGGTGTCTTGGTTTGGAAAGACAGGTATCAGCCAGGCAAAGCTGGAGTGTCTCTTAGAATGGAGAATGTAAACCCCTCACCCCCGCCAAATTATAATTTTGTAATTAAGGGCTTTCAGGCAAAGATTTAGGAATAGGAATAACAGTTCTTTACTAGGAATATTAACAATACAAATGTAGTAGAAAACAAAATCACCCAACCAAACAAGCAAACAAACAAACAACAATTTTGGAGAACTCTGACAGAGTCAGAGCTGCAACGTGACACCCTGTTGGTCAGGGTGTTGGAAGCAGTCCAAAAGTGAGTCCTCCTGGAGTGGCAGATGTGGTTCTGGTGAAGTAGAAATGATCTTGGAGAACAAGGGTCCAGTGGTGGTGAGAAGGAGTCCAGTCTTCCTCCAGGAATTGGGTAAGGCCAGATACTTTCTGTTCCTATGTCTCAGTTTTTATCCAGGTAGGAATGGTTGGCTCCCCCCACTGGGTGGAGCATCTCACAATAGGATGATGTAATGTGGATAGTCTATTTTGTGTGCTTTTAGGGGTCCATTGGCAGAAAATATCCCCCTGGAGGGAGGACAGGTGGTGAAAGAGATAAGGAACAGTGCCCCACCTGGTTTTAACAGTTGGCCCATTATCAAAAGGCATCCATCCCCCCTCCTCCCAGAGTTACAAGAGATAAAGAAAAACATCTTCCCAGCTGCTTTCAACAGATGAAATAGAATACACACCCCTGGCTCCACAACCCAAGACAAAAGGTCAATATGCCCAAAGTATCATAGACAGGAGGAGGGAAAGCATAAATTATGTTGTTGTTTGCTTGCTTGCCTGTTCATTTAGTAAGCCTAAAATGAATTCCACATTGACAGACCACCATGTTAGTAAGATTTGTTGGATAGGTAGAGATATGTGTACACATTCTGAAAATGCATACCAGCCATTTCTGATTTCTTGTAATAAGAGAGGGCAGCCAGTGGAAGCATGCTAAGGAATAGCAGTTAAAATATGAACTTGGAAAATTACTTTTTCAGCAGTTTTCTGGATAGGTATGAACCATCTTGCACTGTTCAGGATCAACAGAAAGGAGGTGGCAGTATTGCAAGGTAATGAGATGCAGGTCCTATGGTTTGATAGCATGCACAGAATCTTAGAGGTGGAGTGGAAGTTTCTAACTTGATTGAGATTCAGATGCAGTGTGGGTGTGAGGACTAAGAGGGAAGTCTAACTCCAAAGTAGTGATCTGTTTCAAAGCTGCTGTAATGAATACTGATGAGAGAGATTTGGTGATTGGCAAACGAAACAAGGGAAAGGAAGTGAGAGATTAAAAGAAAACATAAGAGTATCTCAGTTTTACTCATGTTGATGAATCTGTGAGACAGAAGGAGACAGCTGTGTCATTGAGTTTAAGTCTTACTAGTCAATCTGAATGGGCGAGTACATGGTTGTCCAATGTATTCTTAAACTCCAAAGTTACAGCTTCTGCCACTTATCTACTTCTGCTACTTACCTATCTTTCATTGATTCACTACCTTCATCACTAAAATGTTGTTTCTAATGCCTAATCTGAATTGATTTTGCTGCAGGTTGTGTGTCTCCTTCAGCTCTTTTTTGCCATATTAGCTATCTTTCATACTTCTCACACAAAAATAACATAGTCACTTCATTTAATTGTTCAGTCGTTGATGGAGGTAAGATTTTGAGCTAGGTATATATTGGATTGGTTCTCAAGTTACTGAGGTTCAGTTCCAGTGTATATTCACATTTCTTCTTTCTCTTCTAAAGAGCAAGAACATGTTCATTTCATATAGAATCTAGGAAATGATAAAACTTGTATGGAACTTTTGGATGACCTTCCTGGTGCAAACCTCAGTTCAAAACAATGCCAGCCAAGATCAGGTTGCTAGCAGCTTTCTCCAGTCTTTAATATTTCAAAGAATGGAGATGTTGCAGCCTCTTTGAACATCTTTTAGTATTTGACTGCCTTCATGGGAACATTTTTTTCCTCTATATGCTCCTATGAAGCCATTGAGGACCAGGATGTGTCTACTTCAATGTTCTCCAGTAGCTGCTTTCTATTATTAGAAACAAATATTGAGGAATATTTGTGCATAGTTCTTTTTGACCAATGCATTTCAAGAGCTGAGTAGACAAAACGTGTTCCTTCCCCAAGCGATATCTGAACAAGCAAACATCCCTCATTCCCACCACTCAAGTTTGTTTTAAATGATTTTGCAAAAGGCTTGCAGTAATCTTGATTTATCTGATTTTTATGATTTGACTTCATGAGTAACCTTTCCAAAACAGATTCCCCCCCACCCCCCCTTTTTTTTTTTCTTTTTTCCTGTTTGTTCTTATGCTTTCAATGAGTTTATCCACATTCCAGGCTTCAGAGCAAATTCTTCATGTGCAGGCTAATGTCACCTTCTCTCTTTGCTCTTTTCTATGTTCCTGAAACAATTAATGTTAAATGTGGGGCAACTGAGTTATACATTTGCATCTCTTATTTCCCACCCCTGGTCATCTGCCACCTCGTGGTTTTTTCTTTAGTATGCAGACATCTAAGTTGATCAGTGATTTGCAACATTTCTTGCTTTTGTCCTTCTCATTTCCGCTTCAACCATTTGCTCAGACAATACTTCTTTGGCCCATAATATTGAATTAGTATTAGTAAAACTGGATTACAATAGAATTTTAAAAATTGAAAAAAGCAACACTTTTCTCACATTAATGTGTAGAAAACAAACTGTTTCTATGGAGTGGGTTTTCTTCTGAAATGACCTGTAAGCACTTCAAGTGCTGACTCTGTAATGTAAAGAAACATTACAAAAGAAGTTAAGTGTAAGTGCATGGAATGCCATGGTGAGAACTGATATCTCATGTTCTGAAAGGATGATCACAAAAAATACAGCACTTTCAAGAATTTATTACTCTATAAACTACACCCAGAATTTTAAATGAAGGGCTATAATCCTGTGAGATTGCAACATATAGGATGGATAAATTGAATTTCTATATATTTATTTCCAAACATAACATAAGCAATAAAACAGTTAATATGCGTTATGCAGCAGGAATTGCACTAGCATTTTTATTGCATATTTAAGGGCAAAAAACATGCCAAAGGAAGGAAAACAGCATAATTATTAAGTTTAAAATTACTTCTAGCAGCAGGGGAAGTAGTCTAAACCAAAAAATATTTACTTTGCAAAGTATTCTTTTCTAGGAATGCTAAATGTGAAGGTCAACTGACTCTGTGGCCTCAACTTTTGTTTTGTAGTGTAATGTGGGCTTTGTTGGCTCTGATACGCAAGGTTCCTGTGATCTGAAAACATAATTATAGAAAAACAGAATTTGAGCATTGAAGCTTAATGACCTTAGTGTATTCAATTTCATGCTATTCAAAGACAATTACACTGAGTTTTTATAAGGCTATTTTTAATAGCTGCTGGACATTTTCCATTTAAGAGAGCACTTCCTGTAATTACAGAGCATGAGAAACCTAAACAGCTTTAAGAAATTTAACCCTTTTAATTGCATCTGGGTTCATTGCTGATTACATCATCTGACTCCTAGTTGTCAAATTTACACGGAGTTTGTTGGGAAAAAAATCCCTGTGGGTACAGTGAACAGGGTGCTGAGCTGTCTTTCCTCTCATTGATGTCCCGTAAGAACAAAAAGATTGGATAGTCTAGATTAATCTACTTCAGGTTTTGTTCTTATCTTGACTAAGAAACTCTGGACAAAGTATTTAGTGAGTGTTTTTAGGCCATCACAGCATGTTATGTCTGCTTTCTGACTCACCTTTGCTTCTGCCAAGAAAGTGCTCTTCGAACAAGATTCCAGGTTAACCTTCATTTTTGCTTTAATTCAAAACTATAACAACAGTATTATAGATAAATAATGCCCTTGTAGCTAATGTTATTGAGTATATTCAGGAACTTTGTTGTATACTAATGATACTAATTGAATGGCTCAAGGCAACTGTCCAGTGACTGTCAAGGAAAATTCCATCCTTGTCACTCCCCTTGATCTTCACATTCTTCATGCTTTTCCTGATGGTCTTCTACTGAGTTTGACTATCCTTATTCCTGTACAGGGCAACTTATGTGTACATATATATACATATATATGTATGTATGTATGTATGTATACCCCCCTAATTAAGCTCCACAGTGGAAAAGCACAATCTTTTAAAAGTTTAAGAATGACAATTCATTCTCCTTTTACTGCAGAACTAGTCTTTTTTACTTCTAGGTTATTTGACTCTCTAGAATTATTTTCTCAACTGTTCTAGGTTAATCACAAATCTTTCTTTCAGGTACCAATATCCATTAATCACAGATCTATGAGTCTTCTAATTTAGGTGTGAAGACACAGTTGTGGCTTGTTGTCTATCTGTGCAGAATGCATGTCTTGTGAGAGATTGCTCCCTTACAATCAGTCCTTCAGGCTCTCTGCTGTTGTTTTTCCTCAAGTTTAGTGATGAACAGAATTCTACAGCAGCAGCAAATTATTTCCTGAAGAATTCAGTGGATTGCTAGAATCAACACCTAATATAATACTATGATATATCCTATAAGCTATCCATATCTTTTAATGTCTACAACACCTACCAAATGTTCTTTTTGTTGTCTCTTACATATCGTATCTCTCGATCTGACATCCTGATTGCTCATTTAACTGTAACTGACAGTAAACTTTAACAGATATATAAAAGTATTGTACTTGTTCTGTAATTGGTATTCCATTGCCTTATTTGTATTTGTTACATATATTAATTTTCTCCCCATGTATTTATAGATATGGAGATGTAGTTCAAATGTTTTAGGGAAAAAGCAACTGGATTAGAAATTTAATGTGATGTAACTCTGTCATAAAAGGAATTTACTGACTTTTGGCAAGCATTCATTTATTTTTTTCATTCCAGTATATTCTTACACAGTAACTAATGGAATAAAGGAAACACCAGGTTTGCATCACTGCTTCGATTTTTGGAGTGGTTTATACTTCAGCTTTGCTTCTCCCTCTTTCCGCCTCTTCTTTCCAGTTTGGGGTAATATTTTGTCTTTGTGGTCTAAGACAGTATATTGCCTTGAAAGATTGTATCTATAAGGCAGTAGCTTGGAAAAATGCAGTTCCTCACACAGCTATCCATTTTTCACACACATTTTAATATATGTGACCCTTTTATATTTCCTGTGAGCAAGGGAACGAATTGCTTTGTTCCCAGTTGCAGAGTTATATTGGTAAAAGACAGGAGAGGTACCCCTTTTTCTGTAAACTGTCAGGAAATAATTTGTATGATCATTTCAGTTTTACTACAAAATGTATCATTTGATGTAAGATCCTTCACTCTTCTTATAAATTACTCTAATTGGATGTAAGTAAGAGACTGTAACTGCATTGGTGTGAGAAGTTGCAATGCTACTGAAACTGATCGCATGTCTGACAGTGATCCATGAGTGCTGTATGCTCAATTATTTATAGAAAATTTTCTGTGTTAGGTCAGTTTATTCCTCGGTTTAGTTCCAGTTCTTCCAAGGGCAGTTTTAAAAATGACACTGTTTACAGGCAGAATCCTGTGTTCTGGTTTCTGGTCGAACTGCAGACTTGATTTAATTGTCTCATGGAATGTCAGTTTTCCCTTACACAGTCATTGTGTTTGGGCAGTCTTCAGTTTTACAAATGCAGTGGATGCAAGATCTTGTTTTTCAGGGAGTGTGGCAAATCATCACTGGATTGTAAATTTATGGTGGGTACTGCCAACAACATCTTAGCTGCTTCGCTGATTACCAATCTGCAGCAACAATGTAAAGGAGAAAATTAGATCTTTAAGACAACAGTTAATTTAAAGTAGTCTATTAATTACAATGGATAACCCCCTCAACTTTTTTTAGTTTTCTCTTGTGGGGTGGAGTGGTCAATACCACTTCTCATTTATGAGACTTCTTACGAGCATGGAAAAATGAGTCCTCTATGTCACTTTGGTTTATATTATATTTCTAGGCTGAGTGCTATTTCCCCCTTTAAATATTGTGAGTGCAAACTCATTATTGCTTTGTTTATGCAACTATGTTCATCACCATTTTGTTTCTTGAAAGGAAGCGGACGCAAAAGTAATTTTCCAGAAGCTTGTGACTTTCTGATTTTAACACTTTGAGATTTGAAATTCAAATCTCTCTGAAAGAAAGCAGAATAGGAAAATTTGCTTTCTACTTTTCTTTGATGAGTGCTCTAAAAGAGATTTCATTACTGAGCACTAAAACCAAAATTGTCTGCTTGTAGTCTGAATAAACAAGCTATTCTTCTAAGCAAGAATATATTTTGGAAGTCAGTGCAGCTTTGAAGACAATGGAGACAAATTCAGTGAAACAAATTCTGACCATCTACAGGTGAGATGAGAAAAACAACCATGTGTATTTCACAGTGATCATAGAAATATAGTCGTCTGGATATGGAGTATAGCTATGGCTCAAGTATTGCATTGCAAAATTTAAGACATTAACATGGACTGGTACTTTAATTTTGAATTCCTGTTTCACTCTTTATATACTTTATGGCTGCAGTAATTCAATTACAGAATAAATTAAACCTGTAATTTTTCTGATGATCTTTAGATGAGTCTTTGCAATTCTCCCAGTTTATGGAAATAAATTACTTACGACAGACCATAGAATGAAATATAAAATTATTTTTTCCTTCTCATTTGTAAGTAGATATTAGGCAAGACAACGGCTTGTAACCTTATTTTTGGCAATATTTTGACTCATATAATTTTTGAAAAGTGAGTTAAAAGCCTTAACTGTGCATAGATCTAAGGAGCAATTATTTTTAACCTAGAGTGATTTAATATTAATAGTAAGATGTTTCTTTGCTTGAAGAAAAACTAATGAAAGAAGAAACTGCCATGAGAAAAAACAGGTGGCATAAAGGACCATTGTTTTCATATTTTCAAGTCAATTGGTGCACCTGGGGCCTTCCACAATGCAAATAATGGGGAATGTAGAAATTATTACTTCACTTGCTTTTAACTGAAAAAATTATTAGATTCACATTCAGAAATGTTTTTTCAATATTTTTATTAATTAATGTCTGTTAAGAAGAACTCAGAGAATTAAAAGTATGAGATAAATCTAGTCACCATGTAATTACTTTAAAATTAGATTAGCAATAAAGACTTCATTAAAATTTTTGTAATATAAACCGACACAAAATATTTAGATATTTAAGGGATCAGTCTCTAAAATTATTTAGATCTCACTTATAAGATTAGAGCCTTTAGCTTCTCTCTCTTTGAGATAAACTCTTCTTCAGTCTATGATAATAAATCCCTGTAAGCTGGAAATCTTGAAATTATTGTATTGGAACTTGCTTGAATGTCATTAAAATATATAGAGGGTAATTTTCTTTGTATCCCACTCACTTGTACCAGTAACTGGAATTTTAAATTGTAATTCCACTCTGTCTCCTTGTATGAGCATCTCTTCACTGTGTGAAACATTCTGCATACTTATTCTACTTACTCGGTGTACTTAGTGTTAATACAGGAAATAGTGTTAACAGAGGAAATTAGTGTGTATTAGCTATTGAATTTCAAATTCACTTGTTAACTTCCTCATCTAAACAGGGCTATAGAGGAGCAAAATACCTGTATTCAGACTAATTTTAAAATAGAATTTACTAGTCTGTAGAGTTTTGCATCTCCTTCCCATAATTCCACGAATTTTCACATAAAAAAAGGCAAGGGTGGCTACTCCCATTAAATCACCTCTGTTCATGCAAATGCTATTATTACAAAAATTCTGACCATTTTCACATACACTGCCTATTGTATACACCAACACCATATCTGTAGGGCACATAAATATGCATCTGTATATGCCTTTGCATGTACCTAAGATACTATCTATAACAAGAAGATCTAATTTAAAACTTTATCTTTGCTTCTGAATCTCAAGATGTAAAAAGACCTTCTGCCTACTCATTGTTATGAAATCCATTTTGCTCTACATGCATACATATCTGTTACTGAAATTTTAGTGGCATTTTAATTTCAAAACCAACTTTGCTTTTCTTCATTCTCTCACAAAGATGGTTACAAGAACAGATTGGTCTAAACTACTATCAATGTCTAACTGTCTAAAAATCCAGTAGTATTTTTAAATGCATCATGCATCTTTAATCTCGTTTCTTGTGTGATCTGGATTATAATTTTCAGTACTCCATAACAAATTCTTCTCCAGGAATGTTTATTCAGTTGATAATAGACAAATGGGAAATGTCTTATAAATGTGTGGGTATCTTGTACTCACCTGAGATTATTATTGGAAGAATTTTGTATTTTGAAGAAAAAACTGTAGGTTTTAAGGTCTTGTCTTTACTGACATACTGAATATCTAGAGCATAAAAAGGACAATCTCCGCTGTGTAGATTCTACACAATATAGAAGTTACATTTTTTCTTCTTGCACCCATACCTTGATTGTTTCCTTTATACGAACGATCAAGAGTGAGTGTGCTATGGAATAATATAAAACAATTGCAATCCATTCATCATTCTTACTGTTTTAATTTTGATAATTCATGTACTCTTTCAGAACAAAAAGACAAAAAGGCAAGAATAAAACTTTTGGCTTTGTGTTTTTTTCAGGAAAGAGAATGTTTTTATCTGCATGAAAGACAAAGAATGGAGGATTCACTACTTCTTGCAGCCCTTGCAGCTGCTTCAGGTTGAGGTGACAGGGAGGCTCGCAGAGAGTAGTGATGGTGACATGAAATTTAGTGGGTTTTGCATTGCTGTTTCAGAGGGGAAGCAGTAGCCCACACTGAGATAATGTGTGCCATGTGCACTCATCAACATACAAAGTAGAATGCAGCAGTATGAGGCATCTTCTTGAGGCTATAACACCTCCTTTTCATCCAGCCCATTACTCAAATTTATAAAACTGACTGAAGGGAAGGTGTTAACAAATACAGCTCTGTTCAGAAAAGGAAATGCAGTTTTAGCTTTATTTACTGAAGCACAATGGTAATCTTGTAGGACGATCTGCAAAAGGAGCTGTTGTTTGTACACCAAATTAGGCAGATCATGATATACAAAGCTGCTTTGTTTCAAAGTGATACAATATGAGCTCTGCCTGTGTTCATGTTGCCCTTATGGATGTTGCCAGTTCTTAGCTATTTTTCATTCATTCTCTTTTAGCTCAGAGGAGATACTAAAATATAAAAGGACTGCTCAGAAAAGGAGAATGTGCTCTAAACACAGTTATAACAGGTGGAAGCCTGCTGAATAAAATCCCAGTAATTAATTGAAAATAATTAGTAAATGTCTTAGGCAAGGAGGTACCATGAATTCCCCCTGGAAAAGAAGAAAATTATGTTATTCTGCTGTATTTCAGTCTTCTGAAACCTCTATAGAACTTGAGAGATCTCCTGAAATTAAAATGCATCAGTCAGAATCCAAATGCTTCAATATTAAGCTTGAGAGTGTCTTGGGTTATGAAACCAAAAATGTGTATTCTATTTCATCTGCTGAAAGCAGCTGGGGAGATGTTTTTCTTTATCTCTTGTAACTCTGAGAGGAGGGGGATGGATGCCTTTTGGTAATGGGCCAACTGTCAAAACCAGGTGGGGCAGTGTTTCTTACCTCTTTTCACAATGGGTCATTAAAACTCCCCAAAGCAGTACATCCACAATACCCTCCCCAAACTACACCCTCCCCAAAGCAGTACATCCACATTCCATCATCCTATTGTGAGATGCTCCACCCAGTGGGGGAGCCAACCATTTCTACCTGGATAAAACTGAGCCACAGGAACGAGAAGGCATCCAGCTTCACCTGATTCCTGGAGGAAGACTGGACCCCTTCTCATCACTACCTGGACCCTTATTCTACAGGACCATTCTCTACTCCACCAGAACCACATCTGCCACTCCAGGAGGACTCACTTTTGGACTGCTTCCCACACCCTGACTAACAGGGTGTCACATTGTAGCTCTGACTCTGTCAAGGGTTTTCCAAAATTGTTGTTTGTTTGTTTGTTTACTTGTTTGGTTGGGTGGTTTTGTTTTCTACTACATTTGTATTGTTACTATTC
This sequence comes from Phylloscopus trochilus trochilus, assembly GCA_016584745.2. Lineage (NCBI taxonomy): Eukaryota > Metazoa > Chordata > Aves > Passeriformes > Phylloscopidae > Phylloscopus > Phylloscopus trochilus. Next base: position 43,719,750 of record WQNJ02000546.1, read on the forward strand.
CTAGTAAAGAACTGTTATTCCTATTCCCAAATCTTTTCCTGAAAGCCCTTAATTGCAAATTTATAATTTAGAGGGAGTGGCAAGTTTACATTCTCCATTCAAAAAAACCCTCCAACTTTTGCTAGCAAATACCTGTCTTTCCAAACCAAGACAAAGCCATGAGTCTATGTGGTACTTAGTGAATAGCAATAGGTACAGATGCAATTAGAAAATATAATACTCAAAGCATATGAAAGGCACAATATATAATATACAGCTCAGCAATCTTCAGTTGTAAACATGGAATTAGCTGAACGCAGCAGCATGATTTTAGTTCTCAGCTGAATTCTCTTCATTCAAAAAAAGAGAAAGCTTGCAAGTTTGGGAATGGGATGAGATACACATCTTTCCACATATCTGTGGATCTGTGGAAACAATGTACTCACTTCAGACAAGAGCCATTTGTAATGATTTCTGTGCCTCTGTGTTCATTGAGGGATATCTTCCTTTCAGTCATGCCCTTTCTTGCGTGGCTTCACGAAAACTTTGCTGCCTATTTGCATGGAGCTTGTAGCTGCATGGGAAAAGGACCTGGATGGAAGAAGTACATTTATATTGAACATTATCACAGGTACAGCTGTAACAGTGCATATGACCATCCCTAAAGGGCCTGGGCCCTGGTACCATGGTCAGTATCTCGGGCAGGGCCATTCTAGGATCATGGCTGTTCCCCACTGCTCTTCAAAACTGTCAGAGCACTTGCATGTTAGTGTTAGGCTAGAAGGACAGAGTTAGTCACACATTCCGTAGCAGTTAGGCTTGAGTATTAAAAGCCTAAGTCACAAAGTTAACAGTTTGGATCAGAAACTGTTAAGAATTTCCTTAGTATGTATCAAAGTATTTAAAAGGAGTGGCTAATTTTGCATCAAGACTGTAAGCAAAATGCCAAGTAAAGCACAAAAAAAAAATTGCTTTGGGAGTTGGAGACCAAACTGTTCAATCAAATAGGAGTTTTGACCCAGGAAGAGCTGTGATTCTGTGCCCAAGCACTTAAATAAATCAGGTTTGGTTTTTTTTTTATTATTTACTTTGGTGTTGGAATTTTAATATACAGAAAAGGCCAGTGTACTGCTTTTGCAAATAACCAAACTTCAGAGCAGCTTCTTTTTTTTTTTTTTTTTTTTTTTTTTCCCTATGGTATTCTTCTCACTTTGGGGAATATTACACTAAAAAACTGAGGAATAAAACAAAATGGAGAACAATCTAGTCCTACTGGAAAATATTTTGCAGATTTCTTCCTTGCCTGGAATGATGAAGGGCTAGTAAACACAGCATTGAAGAGGGAATGATACAAGGAAGTACCAAAAATTATAATCAAACATACTTGGAGGAGATTGTGTGTGGGCCATGAATCTAGAAGTCTTTAAAAAAATTAATAAAATTAAGCAATAAAAAAATCTAAAAAATAAGTAATCTACATTGACTATCCTCTGTTTGGTGGGGAGATGAATCCATGACTCTCAGGGGATATAATAAATTCAAATGTTGCCCACGAAACCGGATGTTGCATCTGGATTCCAGTCTGACTGACAGATATGTAAAATCTCATGAAGACAGACAGCTCCCCACTGGCTTTGCATCTGAGGAAGGTTCCTGTGCAGTGTTTTAATTAAGGTTATTTATTTCTTTATTATGATGATTGCATTTTAATTGCTTGTGAAGCACCCCAGGGGTGGAGGTGGAGGTGCCTTATAAATATTATATGACAGTATGTAAGGGAAAATGTTACAGTTTGAGAAAATCCTTCTGATGCAATCTAAGAATGAAAGCAGACATGCTTATTTAAACCCTCTCATAGCTTTTGAATAAATAATATTATCTTATTAGTCTTCTCCATTTAACATAGGTGGCTGGCAGTGTAACTCAGCCATGTCCAGGTCGTAGCTCCGTGAAAGCTCTCTGATGTACATCGCCACTTCCAGAACTTGGTGGGACCTTTTGGACAGGGTCAGGGTAGACATTTATATTTCCAGTGAAAGCACTGCCGGAATAAATCTCTACTGGGGAAGTAGAATGGGAAAAATAGCAATAAGGGGAAAAAAATCCTGTTTTATGACTAGTCTCTCAGTTGTTTCTTCTTCAAGTGTTGCTTAGGTCTGTGTTTCACAGATGGACAAGGTGGAGGTGAGATCAACCTTGTACAAGGGTATGCCCTGCTTGTATGTCTTTATAAAAGCCTTAGGATTTCTCTGTCTCATCCAAGGAATGGTTTTGAGATCAGGAATTAAAGCTCCTTGTTTGTATTTCTATATACTGCTCTTCATAGATTCTTGAAGTCACAATTTCTTGTTTGTGGTAGAAACTTGTGTTATGATGCATTGAAAAATATTTGCATCCATCTGAAGTCGGGTGTTCTTTTTCTGTTAGCTATTTTTGCAATTTAATTCTTGAATCATAAAAGTGCTTATGCATGCACAAAGGTATTTTTTTCCCTCTACCCCATATTTATTTTCAATGCTTAATTTATGAATTCAGAAAGTGATATTTTTCCAGATTTTTTTTATCTAGCCAAACTGGGCTTCCTTTTGACTTTTTTAAACATTGAAAATCATTCCTTACAGAAAAAAAAACCAAAAACAAAACACCAAAACTGAAGCATTTCATTAATCTTGAATTATTTGACATTGTATAACAATTTGGAATTTGTTTGAGTGTTTCAGGCTTAAATATGCACTTTAATTAGGAAGGGATTTGGAATTTTTTCACACAGACACTGAAAGAGATATCTCATTTTGTTTATAAACAAGAACTTTAGTACTATCTATCAGAGGATACTTTTATTCAGCAGTATGCAGCATAAACATAAAATCATATGTATATCTCTCATTTTCTCCATCTTACTATTTAAAGATTGTCACGTACAATAAAGCCCTGGAGCCTGGTGTACTATCCAAATTGTAGAGCTTAGAGTTCTGGTGCTTTTTACACCTCCTCAGCCACCTAAAAAGTTGATTTAAACAATGGTTATCTTCAGGAATAAGGTACCCTAATTTGTGGCAGGATAGTTCCATGTAGTTTCTGTATGTATCAATAGTACTGTGGGTTGATATTAAACCCCTTAGAAACTGGCTGCTTTATAACTGTTACTTTTTCAGAGTTAATTCCCTTATCTCAAATAAAATAGAATTCTCCATGTGAGAATGTCCTGTTGTATCCTTGCTGCTAAAAATAGTATCACTATTAATATGGCTATAGCTTGCTGTATATATGTGGGTGGTTTTCATGTGCAGAAATCAAAACTACAACTTCCAAAACATTCTCTAGAACTTCACTGTCTTTATTTTATCTGCCTCTGTTCTATTTTGCTGGCAATGTGTCAGAAAGGATGTTCTGCTGGTTCTCTGACACTATAGAAGCTTCTTAGCATCTAAAGAAAATAAAAATACAGTGGTGAAGAATATTTTAGCTGCCCAATATCCATGCGAATGATTTAGTCACCAGAAATGCGTACACTGATGTCTCTTCCTTAGCCATTATTACATGAAGTTGTGGTAAAGCCAGCTCTTCACCACTGGAATTCCCTTCTGTGTAGGTTCTGTCCTTTGAGGGCCATAGGTTCAGGGTAGCAGAGCCTTTGTAAGTAATTTCTCCATCACACTGTGGTTATTCCATCACTGCACTCAGATCCTTTGCATGTGCAATCTGACAAAAATTGTTCAATTGTTCCCTTTTTCCTTTCTTTGATCTCTCTCATCTGCTTCCCGTTTTGTCTTTATAGCCCCTTAGTTTATTTTTGCCTCTTCCTCTGGTCTCTCTTCATCTTTCATTTCCTCCTACCAGTTCCATTTCCATCCCAGACAATGCTGTCTGATGCAGTGCCTGCCGTACTCAGACAGCTACAGCACACAGAGGCATACACAAGCTAGCTTTGTACTTACTCATTTTGGTATTGATAGCACAGTTTGTATTTTTGTCTGAAAGTCCGAATATGTACCTCTTCACATGCAGCCACTGCTGGTGTCTGAGCTAGTTCCCAAATGTGCAGGCACAGTGACAGCATTTTAGGTGCACCCTGAGAGTAATGCAGCCAAGGTTCAGTGCATTCACTGCTTCTAGTTTTTAGATGGTTAATTATTGTTTAGAGTAAAAAAGTCACCTAACTTATTGAGGAGCTACTGACTTTAATCAGTTACTTATATGCAAGACCTGTTTACTCTGCAGGAAGCTAGTCTTAAACTCTGCAGGAATCATGGCATCTACAAGGTCCTGACTATGCTTTTCTGCATTGTCTGAATATTTTTGAAGTGCATTAGAAACATCAAAAAGGGTACAGCTAGAGGAATTTTTTAAGGAGTTTTGAGGGGTTTTTTTATTGATTGATAATTTATGGAAATGGTTTCTGAGCCTGAAGAAAATTAATTCACTAATTATTTTAGATTTATCAGAGATATATTATTTTTTCATTGTTGTCTCCCTTGCATCTCAAACTGAGTTTAATAGTAAAGCATCTTTTTTTGATTTATTGGTTTGCGCACCTGCATCATCAAAAGCTTCTCTCTGAGAAGAGTGTTCTGTGTTTGCTGAATACACAGGGAGAAGGCATTGCTTAGGTCAAATTTACAGCAGACTGCATTTTAATGGGAGTGGATGACATGAGTGAGAAAGTCAACCAATCAACCACGTTACAAATCTGGAATAAACTGACTCAAAGCACTCAAGGACAGAGGTGGTGCCTAAAGGAATTTATGCAGTTACTTTATCTAAGGATGATGTGGACACAATATCCAGAGCAGTGGCTTACTCATGACTCTAGATAAAAAGTGAAAGATGCTTAGAGAAAAAAAAACCTCTAAGAAAATGTTGTGGTAGATCAGGACATTTCCCTTCAATCATGTTAAATCTCCTCACAGTAGTATGTTACATGTACAACAGTATGCCATTTCCTTGCTTTTTAGCAAATCTCTAACCAAAGATGGCTTAGTTATGTCAATGAATGCATTTCCCTCTCTTCCTTGTCTTGCTGTTTGTACGTGGTTGGAATAGTTTAGGAATTTGAAACATGCAGAGGATGGGGCAGCATATAAAACATATGAATTGCTAAATGCCTGAAAGCTTTTTTTTCCCAAGAAGGCAATTTTAAGTGAGTTATGTAAGACCAGGTCTGTGAGATATTAAGCTCTGTAGCACCCTGGGACAGTGCCAAGTTCCTTAGCCCTGGTACCATTTCTTTGCTAGGTGGCATTGGTGCATGTCTCTGCTTGGATGGAAGTAAGTGCTCTCTCTACTTTGTCTTAACCACTATCCCACTCAAGTTTTCAGGATTTTATATAACTGTATTTTTGTTAATTGCTAAATAAATGATTTCATTGCATTGGTAGTAGATCTATTTCATATTGGAATTCAAGTAACATGTTTTGTAATATATAAGAAATGCCATGGTAAATTACATTAGATCCAAGTGCATTTAGCAAATGATGATATAGTCTGACTTTATTAGAAAGGTCAGATGCATACAACATATATGCTCAAGGGGGAAATTCTTTTCACAATCATATTTAACCCAGTTTAACAGCAGTTCAGCTCAAAAAGAACAGAAAAGTCATATTCTCTAAGGAGAATGAGTACGGAATATATCTGATCCTTTGTTATCATTCTAGGTTTTTAAAATCTGCAGCCATCCACTGAGTGCTCTGGGCATTCTGTATAATGGATTAAGAATTACAATATGAGCTTTGACAAAACTTGTTACAGCTGTATCTTCATTTTCTGAAAACTTGCTAAAAAACTATAGAAAAGAAGGAGAAAAATAAGGGCTGGGAGAACATTAGTCCATTTGGTGTCCAGAAGTAACTAACTCCTCAGAGATACCATGATCCTGTTGAAATAGTATTTCATTATAACTGAAATACTCAGAGAAGGAAGGTCAGGGCCTGTGTATGTTTTGAGGGAGGAGGCTTGTTGTGAACAATTTAAATAGCGTAACAAAATGTCAAAAAATGCTTGGTATAATTTGTTCAGACTGTCTGAAAGATTTTTTTTTGAAAGATTTTCTGAGACCTGATAGAATATTAGGTTTAAGTTTTTTCCATAATCCACAGAGTTACCTACTCCAGTTGAGTATCTGAAGATTCTTCTGCAGAGATACACGCAGCTGGAAACCTCTGTTTTAAGTGTGTCTTTAAGCTGAGAATCCTTTGTTATTGCTTTTCAGTCATAATACTTGTAACATGAAGAAATACTTTAAATCTTTATGGATACAAATACCTAGCCTTCAGATTTCACACTTCAATCATAGTATGACTCTTAATAGAAACAAATTTTGCAAATGTCAAAACAGCTTTATTGCTTGGATACACATTTCACTTTCTTGTTAAGTGTTTCATTTAAATCCTCTAAAGTCCATTTTCTCTCATCCATTTTCTTAGCATATGAACATGATAGTTTAAAGAATAAACAGAATCTATTTTAGTTCAATGCATTTAGTTCAAGATTATTTTGGGCTAGCCTTCTTTTTGCCTAGTTTTTTCCTTGTGTGCCATTGTCCTGTTGTAGTAATGTCTTTACAAAAGATACTATTCTGTTTATACAATCTTCTGCACTGTATATAACTGACTATTTTAAATGCAAGGCAACAAGAAAGCCTGCTCTTACTTAGATTCCAGCTCCCAAAGCTAAAAGATTTTCCTTCTTTGTATGTTTTGTGCTGAAAATCCAGCCTATGGCTATTAGAGAGAGATGGAGAGAACGAAGATTTCATAATCACTGACAGTGGTACTTGATGATCTGAAAGGTTTTTTCCAGCTGAAATGATTCTATGATCCTACTTGGACCTTTCAATTCCAAGGGGCAGGAGATCTATTTCTAATCTCTTTCTAAATGCCCCAGTCAGGGATTGTTTATGCTAGACACAACTCACATTACACAAAAATGTAGAAGTCTTTCAGGGTCTGCAGATGTTCCTTTCTAAACATTTAAAAAGTAGGTGCAATACATACTCAAGTCATAATGAAGTACTCTCTACTGAGGGGATGAACAGTGACTGAAGAATGCCAGTTACTCATTAACTCTCAAAGATTCTGTAGGAAACCAGACATGAATATGTTGCCATCATGGTGTTTGTTTTAATTTCTGTGCTTTGTTTCTCCAAGTAGTTCCTTGGCTGGAAAACCAAGGTAATTTTGAATTTCCCCACTCTTTGTTCCAGAAAAGTCAATACTTAAAATGTCCTGTGCATCATCTTTTCATCTACATTTTTGTAAGCCTTAAGGTATAATTTTATTTCTAGATTAATTTGGCTGTAATTCTTTTTCAGTAGTTCACAAGTATTTTATTTAGCAGGATTTGCTGAAGAACGTTGTCAGTGGAAAAAACCTGTGTAACTTTTTATTTAGCCTTTATTTAGGTGAAAACACTTTTGACTGGTTGAACTAAAGACCCTGCCAGGTGAAGATGCAGTTGAGATTTCTTGAAAGGTTTGACAATGAATCGTGTTTGAGATTTTGTCTTTTCCAGCTCTCCTTGCTTCTACATTGCAACTTCCGTTGGGGAAATCATATTTCTTTGAGCCAGACAAGTTGTTTTTAGTTCTTGTGTAATTGGCTTGAGGGTATTTTCAGTTTCTGTCTGCTGTGTGAGACTGTCACTTTCATTTTCTGGTGTTGGACTAATCTGGAGGTGTTTTGCTTTTTATGGTTTCTGTTGTATCCTCCTAGTATCTGTGTTCCAAAAATAAAATCTATGAACATAATTTTATGATTGCTATATACTTAGAGTTGCTGTAACAGACTACTGAACTTCTTTACTTGATTTCTGCTGTTCCTGCTTGCCTTCATATACAGAGATATTTTCCAAAATACTGAAAATTATAATAGTTGTTATAGCTGAGATATATTGTCATTCTGAGATATGATCAAGTGGTAGAAATAAAGTTATTAATTTATATTAGCCATCACAGAACTGGTATTCAATAAGAAAACTGTATCTCCTTGAATGCTGAAAACATTAGCTATATTTTGATTGTGAAACATTCAATATTTGCATGCTTTTCCAATTCAGTGTGGCTTGGCTAGCTGATTTCTTTCCAAAATCAAAGATATAGCTATTGATATGAGTCTTTATGAATGTTTAGAAACCTAGCTGTATGTATGGCACACTAGATGTTACCAGGTTTTTAAATCTCTGTAAGGAGACTGAAGGTTTAGGCCTATACTTTCTGTAACTTTTATTGATGTCACTGTTTTAAAAATAATCACTGTATGACTGTATTCAGAACACAATCTTTTTTTGTGAATATTTTTGTAATGTGAAAAATACAATCTATGTACCTGAAATAACAGCAGATTTGCCTCCCATGACTATTGGGTAAGAAGATGACACTTTGAAGATTGTAATAATTTTAGCTGAAGCTATTCTGTTGAAAAACATCACAGTGTATGGAAATGCTACATGCTGTTATGTGGTGGTGTTAATTTGCACTAACAATGACTGCATTATAAACCTCTTACATTCTTTTTAAGTACAGTCATGCTATGTGTTTGTTGGTGGATGCATTTAGAAGTTTAAATAGACAAGCTTTGAAGAACATCAAAGTGCTTTTGGTTTGAACCCCATCTAACAATGATGTGTAACTTACCTGAATTAAATTAGCAACCAAGAAAATAGCTTTTTTTTCATTCTGCTTTCATTGAAAAGTCCTATTAGGATTATTTTTGAAGTAACATTTGCCCACGGTTGTTTTGGGAGAAAGAGGGAAGCATACTAACTAATAAGGATGATAATTTTCGTGTTCATTTGTACAAATCACTTTTTAGAGTCATGTTGTTGTTGATAGTTTTCATTCTGCCTGGGTCTTCTGCCATATAGGGTTGGTCTTTGGTGAAATCCATATTGTGCAGAATGGATCACACAGTATAAATTCATACTTGCAGGTTGCTCTTTTTCATAACTGACTTTTCATAATTTGGCTTCTTAATCCAGAAAAATATCATTAGTAGAAGCCATGTGTCCTTCACAGCTGAAGTGTTATACAGCACTCTAATGCTAGAATCAGGGCTTTGATTGAATTATTATAAACAAGAACATATGCTTATACAAACTCTGACAATGTTGACTGCTTAATTCCATCAGTCATCAATCAGTTCCAAAATATGGTATGTGCAAAATATATGTTCTAAAGGGTTTAAAGAAAGAAAACTTTAAAGGAAATGTATGTGTGTGTAAAAAATAACTCTTATAACTGTTTGTGTTGAAGGTATATGTAGAAAGAAAATTATACAAAGGAGCTTCCTTTCAATTCAGTGTAAATGAAGGAACAGTTAATTCACTTTTGTTCAGCCATAGCAAAAATAGGAAAAAGAGAACACAAGCCTGCATAAGAAGGAGCAAAAACCATTTTGGCTAATGCCTTTTCTTGGGAAATGATAAAATATGTAGGAACTAGGACTGACTGGAGAAAGGAGAGAAGGAAAAGGAAATGCAAACAAATTAAAACCAAAGAAGCCAAAGTCACAATGACCTTTAAAAAATTAAGGGAGACGCAGTCTTGGGCTGAATTCTGACTGCAGTAAGGCATGGAATTACTAACTGGGGTTCAGGGGAACAGGAGTTTACACTCCTTTGGATACAAATAAGGGTAGCACTAAAGCTACTTGTGCTTCCTTTATCAGTTTTTCCTCCCCAGGGAAGTAATTTGAAAGCTGCCAAATTCTGGTGACCAAGTAGGTATTCCAAGACATTCTTCTATTAGTGGCTCAGCTGATCTGGTCATCAGAATAGTAAAGCATAAGAAGACATTCGAAAATTACATGCAAGGGTGTATTGGAAATGTGTGCAACTACTTGTTGGCTTGCTTCCAGGATTGGCTGCTTAGACTGTGAAATCAAAATGAGCATTTGGATGATCTAATAGTTCCTACTGCAGAGCACCAACAATAAATCTGCAGCTAGTAATTTGCTCACTAAATACATTTAGCAGGCCAGACATTTTGTAGTTAAAACCTGTAATGGCAGGGAACTTCCCATCTCTCTAGGCTTCTCTGCATTTAATCAGCAAGCAAGGGATGGGGAAATGAACTCAGTCTTAAATTTCTAGCCTTGTTTTTCAGCTGTCACAAAAAGTTTTCTCCTACAAACTGAAAAAGACTGACAATGGAAATGGATGGATCAGATTTGCTATTCTTGTAAGTGGGCACAATTCCATTGAAATTAATAAAGTGCCATTGAATTTGCCTGAAAGTATCATTATACTCCTAAGAAATATGATATTACCATTGGGTTCATGTGTATGATCACTTTTATTTGCATTTCTTCCAGCTTTTTGTCATTCCTGTAACTGCAACTGAATCTCTCTTTAAAAATATTTGTCTGGTTAAGATGGTAATTTACCAGCTTGAGGAAAGCTTATTGTAGGAAAACTAGTTAAAGTTGAGTGAAGTTTTTATTTTTTATGCTATGCTAGCCAACAGTCAGAAATTTAATACCTTTAAAAATAATGATACTAGAAGATTGAGGCAATCATTGATTGATAGTAAAAACATGGATGCAATAGTATCAGTTTCCCACAGAAACAAAGGAAGAGGGGTTTTGAAAATATGTTCCAGCTTAGCTTTTCAAGTCAGCTTTCCTGTCAACACAGATGACTGTCTGCTTTCTGAGCTAATCCTGATGTTTCTTTTCCTGGTCAGCCAAGTAGCAGAGCTACTGAAAGTTCTCACTGGCTTCACACAGATCAAATGTACTCTGTAAGTTTTGACATAATAGAAGTTGAGGAAAGCATTCTCTGTCAGCATTATACCAGCCTAGAGGCAACACAAACGATTTACTAGCCAGGTTGCCAGCAAAGTAAATAAGAATTAAGATAGTTTTTGGGAAAATATTGAAAGCTGTGATATTAAATATCAAGAGGCTGATTTGTCAAGATAAATAGGATATATAAACCAAAATTCAAACAGTGATGTTGCTTTCACTTCTACACAAACTACTACTTTGCTTTCTTTACCTCTTCAAGTTATGAGTTCAGAAAAACTTGAGATAAAGTAACTTGATGGAAGGTTCCCAAAAGCAAGTGTTTACAAAGTAGAAAGAAATCAACAGATATTATCAATGTGGCATCTATGTCTTTCAAAGGCAACTTCCCCTAGATGCTGTTTCTTCCCTGGCAATAGAATAAGGACAGTGCCACCACAATCAATATTTTCTTTGTTTACAGTCTATTTTGCTCATATGAACTTTAGTTCTTATATTCACTTTTTTGTTCATATTCACTTAAGTGAAGTAAATCCTTTCGAACATGAAACCTGCAAACAAAAGAAAGGAAAAAATTAAGAATCCTGGAAAAAGAATTATGCAGTAGTAGTAGTAGTAGTAGTAATAGAGAAGCCCCAAGCTGCAATTCTCAGAAATCCATTGATACAAGATCATAATTGCAACAGAGGAGAGTTTGTGCATATTTGTCCCAGCAAACTTTTTTTTATTGTGGTTGTTGTGTTTGGAGTTTTTAAAATCCAATATTGATTATGTTTACATGAGTCTGACGTTTGCTGCTATTTTTCTTTATAAAACAGATCAACTACCCATCTGTCTACAATAGGAAAGAAATATTGTACCAACTGTGAGCCTGTATCCAGACGGGAAAATAATCACATCCTTTCATCTTCAGTGTATGCAGAGATGTCTGGAGTTGAAACAGACACAGAAGAAAAGAGACAGTGACTAAGTAATTCCTGCCTTTCTATTGTTAGGAATAGACAGTTTGGTCAGCAGTCAACACAAATAAATTCCAGAAGGGAATTACAATCAAGACACTCATGTTCTCCAATTCAGCCCAAAATAACATGAAACACTGTTACTTCCAAGATGTAACTCCAGAAATGACGGGTAATAGAAAACAAAAATCATAGTAAGGAAGTCAAGATGAGAATAACTAGCTGTATCAATCTTTATTTTCAAATCTTAGTTTTATTTAAAGACCGTGCTGGTTGTGATCTGTTATTATTTAGTTGTTTTCTTTGGAAGGGATTGAGTAGAAGTTATTTTTATAGCTTTCTTTAGGTGATTGTGAAAATAATTCATGATAGAAAAGGACCTATTTTAGGTTAACCTAATCTTCTGAGGCTTTTATGGTGTACCTGGCAATGTTGTTTCTCAAGAGTACCCCAAAAAGTGACTAAGGAAATGTCACACTTGGGTAGCAGTTTCTTACTGGCTCAGAAGCGTGCTACGGTGCATACTGAAACATGCTGTGGTTTATTTCCTGTTATGTGTTGCTTTGCCTAGGAAAAAGATGCCAGTTGTGTGAGAAGTGGCTTGTGAGACACGATGTGCTGATCCAAGTTGCAATTCCTGATTACTTACTGGTTCATCGTGGTTGTTTTCTAAAGCTTTGTGAGACTCTGCTTTTGCACTATCTTGTAGCCCTTGTCAACACTGTGTATATAAGTGTCTAAAATGTTAGGAAGTGTATGCTATTTATTTGGACATTGTACAGTATACTAACTGGACCTTTTTTGAAGATTTGATAACTTCATATACTGCCTGTAGTCAAATTTTATCTGAATGTCATGGGTTTTGAATGTCCAAACCACAGTCTTACCCAAAGGTGCTAGATTCTGCAGAACTGGAGCAATGGACTCTTCTCTCTTTGTGGGCTTTGGTGGCCTCATGTTAATGCCCCCGGGATGGCTGTACAGTACAAGTCACAGGCAAGGATGAAATATAGACCTTCATTTTAGGGGCTGAGGAATGGACTCAGTATTTTTTGATGTCTAAGATCTGAGGTCTAGCCTAGCAGGTCTGATGGTGTGCCTTCATGTCTTCTTCTTTGTTTTTCTGGCATAGTCTCTTCTTCTACTCTTTTTTTTCCTTCTTCCCACACAGGTTCTTTAAACACAATGAAAACCTCTTTGGCTTTTTGTTGTGTGTTAGGAATGGTACTTCCCAAGTCAGTGCCCCCACCCAGAGTTTTCAAAGCCACATTGCTGCTTTCTCTCACTCCCATGTTTCTTGCCCCCTTCCTACTGCCGTGGGATGGAGTTGAAAATTGGAGGCACAAAAGGCAAAGATCATGGGTTGAGATAAGAACAATTTACTGGAAATGGCAATGAGATAAGAAAATGAACAATAAGACCCACAATATTAATTACAAAAATGTACAGAAGAGAAAGTGGTTCACATGCAAAATGCTCATTGAGCCCAACATGACCCAGCTGCATCCAGAGCCACTCCACTGCTTTCTCCAGCTTGGGACCAGCACCCCAGTAACCCGATCCCCCCATCTATCCACAATTTTCTTGACTGAAAGGAACCCCTTCCACCTGCAAGAGAATTCCTTCCCCCCACCCCCAGCAATGACATGAGGTGGTATAGAATAGTCTCAGTGTCCTAGTCATGGCCCACTCCTGGCAACTGCAAAAATGAACCCTGTTCTGGCCAGAACTTCTGTTTGAATATTCCTATAAACAGTGGGAAACACTTTGAAATCTTATTTTCCTCTACCTCTGCTTTTATTTTCTTTTGAGATTCTTATTGTTGAGAAAGGTCTTGTGACAGTCTTTACTTGTCTATGAGGCATAATAATTTCTTTTTTTTTTTTTCTATTGTATTGTAGTTTTCAATATTACCTGCATGTAATATTGGAAGTGAGGATACACCCATGATTTTGGTATTAGCATTATATCTTTAAATCTGTATTTCCTTCTTAATGAAACCTTGTGTGTTAGCATTATTTTTAGGTACTGGCTGAATACTGAACAAATGTCTTTATTCAGTTCTCCTTGATGACTCCTTCTTTTTTTTTTTTTTTTTTTTTCCCCACTGGGATCCTATAACTAATTCAGAAGTTATCAGTGCATACGAGTAGTTTAAATTGTTCTTTCCAAGGTGCACTGCCTTGCACTTTTCTACCTTCAATTTAATATGATCGTCATAGCACCCAATTGCTTCATTATAATAGGTGCTGGTGGAGCTCTTCAGAATCACTTGTTCAAAGGTTCCTGAGCATTTTATCCTGCTGCCTTCTTTGTCAGTAGGGTAACATGCAGCACTTTGGCAGGAGTTAGGAGATCAATATGATACCCCAACGGGAAAGCCTTGTGCAAGCTAACAGAAATAAAACCTCCACATACATTATTATTTAAAACCATGTTTCTCTTATTAAAAAATGACCTTTTTTTCCTATGGGCTTTTAAATTATGCCTAATGTAACCCTTTATTTTTAGATGAACTTTAGTTGGCAATTCAAAAGGATAAGACACCATGGAAAATTGATGTTTTTTCTAAATAGCTTTGTAAAAATCCCTTCCATAAGAGGAAGCACTAAAATATAATGATGTATTTGAATAACAAAATGTACTTTCAAGGAGAAAATAAATGAGAAAATGTTCATAAATTTTAGAAAGCCCCTTTAAATGGACCCTATATAGAGAGAGTAACAGATAAAAAACATTCCTAAAATATGATAATACTGCATGATTTCTGGCTTAGTGGATGCCTCTTTTGTTCATATTGACTCAATCTTGAGTCATTTGCAGTATATGTGTACCCCTACATTTGATATATCTTTAGAACTGTACGAAATCCGTTATTGCTCTTAGCATTTGATGGTTTTCTAACTAAAATTAGAAAACTAAAGTTAGAAATCCTGACCTTTTAAAATTTTACTTATTTGCACTTACCTCACAGAGCTTTTGCTCTCACTAAGCTTTTAATTAATGATACAAAAATTTTGAAGCTTTGAATAAAACAGTTTTCCAAGGTACTAAGTTTTTTCCCCAGGCAAGTGTTTGGTTTTCACTGTAAATTGAATCTGCCTCCTTTTTTTTTGTTCTCGCTTATGCCATGTTTCAATCTGTTTGTTGATTGATTCAGGAAGATCTTGAAAACTTTTTAAACAATTCCTTGAAATAAAATATGTTGCTATATTCAGGGTAAATTGTTCTGACATGAAAAGTAAAATTCACCCAAATTAAGGTTATATTGAATACTGGTTTTGAGTTAAGATTCCAGTTTATTTACTTCTTCCCATGCAAGACCATCTATAGTTTAATAAAATTATCAGCAAGTAAACTGGTCGGTATTAATGAACTTTCTGGGATTTTGTGGTCACAAGGACTTCCATGTGTCAGTAAGGCTATTGTTACTCTTTCCCTTCTTGTACATCTAACATTAGGGTAGTAATCAAATTTTATGCTTGATTTTAGTAATATTTTCATTACCTAATTATACCTAAAATCAAATCTCAGAGGATTTTGTCTATGGAGTCATGAACCTCCCATCACATCCATATTTATCACTCGCACGAGAAGATTAGGTTCAAATGCTTATGTGGTACATGTTGCATATGTAAGAAGGAATAGAAGAAGCTAGAAATTAAATCAAAATGGTGTTAATTGCTAATAAATGCAGGATGCACAGCTGGAATGAAATTTTCTTGTTGTAGGTAGAGTCAAAATTCATGTTATTTAGATGTTTAGCAGTATCTGCAAACTTGGTGTCCTTTATATATTTTTTCTATTTTCAGTGTTTCAAAATGTGGACTTGGAAAATGAGAAATCCACACTCATGCCCAGTCTTCCCTATCCTCACTCTGGAGATGGCAATGACATAAACCTATGGGAGAATACTGCATTTGACAGAATATTGCTATTTATATAAGCTATTCATTTGCTTCCACTACATGTTATATGGAAAGGTTCTTTCTTACTCTAAATACTCAATATTTCCTTACAAATAATATCAAGATATAGACTCAGAACAATATCATTTTTCAGATTATCATAAATATGAGGATTTCACAGGGCACAAATACACTCCCTCTCAAAAAACCATGCAAGATGCCAGTCAGCTCTTTCAATAAAATAAACATCTGCTTGCCTGTTGTAAACAAAGCACCAAGCCATATTTCACAATTGCATAATAGATGGAAATATTTTTCTTTAGTATTTTGAATAACAGCCCCATGAGAACTCCATTCTGTCTTTCATGATTAAAACATTTCTACAGAGGGAGTTAGAGATTAAAATCTATTCATTATGGAAACTATTTTCATGTTGTTGGAGCTTTTATGAAAGATTCCAAGTTTCCACACCATTTATTAGGCAATAACATCACAAGAGAGAACCCCCAGGAATATTTTAGATTGGAGGAAATCTAATAAGGACTTTCAGAACTGGGGTGAACATGATTTGAAAATATTTCAAAGAAATCTTATCATTGCTTTAGAGATAGGGAATAACCTCCCTGCCCCACCCTCCCATACTATCCATTTGGACCAAAGTCATATCTTTGCAATTAAATCCAAGTTATTATGAGTCATATGGTGACTTTCCATTCGGTAATGGCAAACAAGGATGTTGGAGCAATAGTCATCAAAAGGATTCACTGAACTGGAAAATGCAGTTTTGACGATAAACTCCAAATAATTTAAAACCTATGGAGATGTGATGATGGGCTTTGCTGGCTTTTTATGGGGAGACATTTAAAACTGTCATCTGTTTAACAGTAATTTTGCTGGAAGATACAGCAAAAAACATCCAAGGGGAAAAAGAGATAAAAGTGTGGTTTATTTTGTATTTGATTGCCCTGTAAAAAGGTCAAATGTAGACCTGTGACCCACTGGGTGAGAAGCCCACCTCTTTTTCCAGTGGAAAATGATGGATTTTTCTTTCTCTTGCTAACATACCAAAATCCAGAAAGATAGCTGTGCTTTTCTTTTTCTTTTTATCTGGAAGTTTCTCAGGTTTTTGTGGATGTTTTTTTTCTTATACTGTAACCTTAGAGAAGAAAAGAACTGGAAATCTTTTGTGCCCAGAACCAATGCAGGGTAGGACTGCTGTTTCGACCATTATAATGCACTTCAGCTTGAGACTCAGTATGCTTGTAAAACCTGTCATATATAAGGGATTTTCTGATGGTAGACAGCTGTCTATGCAGAGCTAGTGAAAGACAACAAATTCCCTGAAACTGCTTAATGTACTAAAAGAGGTACTAATGTAACCTTAATACATGGTAAATACATCATCCTTAGCTGTGATGTTACAGCTGCCTTGTCCAAGCACGCACTGCATTTCTTTATTGGTTTTATTTGTTTTATTTTAATCTATTTCTTTAAAATATCATCCAACACTGGCCCTGTGCAGGATACCCCAACATTTGCACCATGTGCCCAAGAGCATTGTCCAAATGCTGCTTGACCTTTGTCAGGCTGGTGCTGTGACCGCTTCCCTGGGGAGCCTGTTCCAGTGCCCAACCACCCGCTGCCCACCTTTTCCTAAACCTCCCCTGACTCAGCTTCAGGCCATTCCCTCAGGTCCTGTCACTGGTCACCGCAGAGCAGAGATCAGTGCCTGCCCCTCCTCCTCCCCTCAGGAAGAAGTTCTGACTGCAATGGGGTCTTGCCTCAGTCTCCTCTTCTCCAGGCTGAACAGAACAAGTGACCTCAGCAACTCCTCATGAGGCTTCCCCTCAAGGTCCTTTGCCATCTTTGTAGCCCTCCTCCTAAAAAATATTTCATTTTATTTCAATGCTATTTTAGAACAGTTACTGTTTAAAGGCTTCAGATTTTCAAGGACGCAATAAGAGAGCTCCAGCACTTCTTTAATCTATTGCCTTTGGCTTTACCTCCTGGAGCTGCTAATCTATATTTATTTGCTTTTATTTTTAGTATGTGGTCAGAAAGATCTCTGCAAAATTATTTTGAAAAGCTTTTCATGTGTGAGTGTGTATATGTCTTTGTGCATGTGTTTATATAGAGGAGTATATGATGGCTCATTATTAATCCATACATTACAATTTCATTTCTTTTCTATGGTATTTTTCAAAGCCTTTACAGACAGGAGCTTCTTTTCTTTTAGTATCCATCTGCTCGGGATGCTTTTATCCTTATTACAGTCTCAGATAAGTAATAAATTTCAGAATCATGTGAAAAGTGTAGTGTGATAAAAAGATTCAGCATTTGTCCAGGCCAGAAGGCTGCAGCTATTCAACATAAAGCAACACTGTGTGGGGATATCTGCAATAGAATACTAAAAATTATATAGTTGTGTTCACCTAAAAGAAGAGCTGTGCTAATTGCTATTGCTGAGAACACATCTCTAGCATGAGGCCAATAAAAATGTCAATAGAAACTGCTGCAAAATTAATCCAGTCAGGAACCTGCCATTAGCAGCCAGAGTCCCCCTTCTACAGTAACTGGTAAGTTCCTGGAATTGATCAGTAATTACACAAACTGAAAATCTGTTTCT
Organism: Phylloscopus trochilus trochilus; assembly: GCA_016584745.2. Taxonomy (NCBI): domain Eukaryota; kingdom Metazoa; phylum Chordata; class Aves; order Passeriformes; family Phylloscopidae; genus Phylloscopus; species Phylloscopus trochilus. Next base: position 43,737,964 of record WQNJ02000546.1, read on the forward strand.
TCATAAGACAAAAGAGTGCAAGACAGTCTGAAAGATAATAAAGAGGTCTATTCTTTCCCTGCACAATTTCATGCCTTAGAAATTATACTTCTTAGTTCACTATTTCCTAGCCTATATTTTATAGCATTGTTTATTTTCATTTCATCATACTTTTTTATTCTTTCTGAAATAATATAAACTATACTTCAGAAAAGGAGAGTAATTTAGTTGGAGTATTCTCTGATGTGAATCAGGGATGGAAATATCTTATTGGATCAGTCAGTTTACTCCTTTCCAGAAACAACAATTCCTTATGATACATAGTGGCTGCAACCAGTATTTGAATTTGAATTACCTATTACTTTTACCTTTTTGTTGAATAAACTATTCATGCTTTGGGAGAGCCCATGAATTAAAGGCATGAACAGAGCAGACAAACCTGGACACACAGCAAGATGGTCATTAATTTAAAGTATTATTGAAGTAAGATTTGTGAGAGTATGATTTTGATTTGCATGTAGAAAAATTTAAATTCACTGAACTGAATGGAGTTACTAGGTATTCATGAAAATGAAGAAGAGAAAAAAACCTGGAAAATAAAGGGGAAATAGAGGATGAAAAGATAACAAAGAAAAAAATAGTAAGGGAGGAGGATTTTAAAACAGATTTTGAAATTGTTAATATCTGGACCCAGGTAGAGATCATATATAGACAAATTATGAAGAGGAGGTCATTAAACCCAGTAAACTTCTAGGAGTTGGTAGATGCAGAAATAAAAATCAAGGTGAGTTGTAGAATTTGTCTCGAGTTTCACAGTGCTCCTTACTATCATGACTTTTGAGCATAGAACAGAGTCCAGCTATGCAGTGCTGGATATTCTTCAAGATATTCAGGATATTCTTCAAGAGTTGGTAATAAAACTGTAGAAAACCTGGTCATAAATAAATGGAAATAAAAGCCAGAGCATAAAAAGAATGTTTTCTTGCAAAACCCCTAAATTCTGAAACCTGTCAGAGGCTGAGATGAGCTGGAAAGATGACAGAAATCTCAAAACAGCATAAATTATGCTCTTCATAATTAAGAATTACAACTCTAAAGCTCCTTCTTCAAGGATGAGACCAAATGGTTCTAAATAGGTAATTTTATTCCTCATTAAGTCAGCAAGCACCTTTCTGACTAGTGCTGCCCCCACTGACAACAGTGAGGGTAAAAGCCAGGAGCTCTGATTGCAACTCCTTTGTAGTTCTTTAGCTGCTCCTGTAGTAACTTTCCCTGAGTGTTCTAGGTCAGAGACTGCTTTCATCTTGAAGCCCTAATTCTGATGTTGTTCTTCCCAGTGCCCCAAGAGTTTGGGAAAGTCACTAAGAGTTTTTTAACCAGAACCAAATTCATAGCTCAGAGTGCAGTGCTTAAAAGGATGGAATATTTCATTTTTTGAATAGTGTGTTATGGCACAATTACATTAACTGGGAACATCCACGCTACACTTTTAAAGTCTCTAACTTCCTAAGTCTTTCTGGAATGGGAACAATCTCTTTATAAAATACAGTCTTCATTTAGAGAAATGACTCCTTGTGAAGTTGTTTCCTAGACATCAGCAACTTCTCTGTGGCAGTTTAATTAAGGAATAGCATTCTTTATATTTTTATTCTAGTTACAATTAATTTATTATTTAAGAAGGAGGGCAGAGAATAAAGTCAGAATAAAATAAAGATAACCTGAAACTGGCTCATTTTGTTCTCAAGGGATAAAAATTCACAGTCTAACTAATAAATTTTATTTGAATTTTTTATTGCTAGAAAAGAGAAAGTACTGCAAATAACTAACTGGAAAGTAGCAGGTTGAGTTATTTGTCTTCATAGCACATAACACATTTAAATATGCAGTCTTTCAGCAAAGCCCTCAATGAGCTAAATTATAATGCTTTTTGCTGTAGGTGGACAGAAAGACCAGAAATTAAGTTAGGGTTTTCTCATGGAAGAGCAGAATTTGCAAATATGCTCAGTGCCCTCATCCCCTAAACTCAAAATAGGTGAATATATTCATGTCTTCCTGGAGAGCTAGTCTGCACTCCGAGCTATGAATTCAGTTTCAGTTAGAAAATTCATAGTGACTTCCCAAAAGTTTTTGTGTGCCCCACTGTGTAGAGCAAGAACAGAATAAGGGATTCAAGATGGAAGCAGTCTCCAACCTAGAACATTCACAGAAAGTTACCACAAGTAGCTGAGGATGCACAAAGTATTTACATCCAGGCCTCCTGGCTTTTAAAATACATACATCCCATCATTAGTTACTGCTCTTTGCTAGGGTCAGTCAGTCAAGTGTAATTTTCTACTGTCATCTCTGAGTCTTCCCAGACACATCAATTAATAGGCTTTTGTCCTACTGATCATAACTGGCTGAAAGCCAGGTACTTTGTTTTTCTGAATTTATATTTTCAAGCAGGAGCCAGAGAGACAGATCTGCCATCACTAATCCACAGAATACAGGAATCCATGGAGAACTTTTTCCTTTCCCTTTGAGTGGTACCTTGTAATGGTGAGTGATGCAGTTCTCAGAACACGGTGATGATAACTGATGCTTTAAGTTTTAGTTACATAGTAGACACTACAGAGAACTGACAGCTAAGTGAAATTGGGCCTAAAATCCCAATGGAAATAAGCGTAGACCGAAGGTTTCAGATTGATTATTTGTGATTAGACACATAGGTTTTCTTTCTTTTAATTACATAATTCTGAAGTCCAAGTATGTCCAAATAAGTTCCAAACATAGACTTTCAGTTGCTGAGACTTAAGAATTCTGTATCTCAATTCTGCAGCTGAGCTCACTTCTAGTGCAGACCCTGGCCACCTCTCAGTTGCCTTTCTGAGTGCTTAGAAACTTACCTTCCAGGCATTAATTGTTGATATCCTAGAGGGTTTTTTATGTTCCACTGTATCTAGTGGTATGCTGTTTTCTGTCAGAATTTAGCTGGCAATAAAATCCTAAAATATTTAATGTTAGAAGACTCTGGGAGGGCATCTGGTCCAACACATCCCACACCAACAGCTTTCTTAAAGCTGGGGATGACTTGCTAACAGAAAAGACATTGGGTGGAAAACAGTTTATATACACAATTTTGGGGGAAAAAACATTTTGGGTACAGCCCTCAAGAAAAAATGATGCTTAGCATTTTATAACATTGGATACAGAACTGTTATAGGAAGTAAAATCTGGTTCAAGTGCACAGGTTCACAGTATCCCAGGAAAAGTGACTTTGCACTCACATTCAAAATTTCATTGTTTTCTGTCAATGTATGATGCTGGATTTCAATTAAGTATTAGAAAAATAAACCAGGAAGTCTGGCAGTCAAGAACATCTTGTGAGTGAGTATACATGAAAGGGAGCCCTAATTTTTTAACCTGTCATGATATATTTAAAAAAATGATGTATATGCAAGTTTCTGAGCTGCAGATTAATTAAATAAAATATAAATATGAACAAGAGCAATTATCCAGCATCAAAAATATTAGCAATTTCATTTTCTCTCTTTGATATGTTTATTAAAATTATCCAAGATACACAAATTGTTGCTGTGTAACACTGCAATTCTCAGCAAGATATCCGTATTTTGTTATTAGTTCATTAAATCTTTATGCTTCTCATTATTTTAATGTTTTAAAATAGAGTACAAATAAAGCCTGATTCCAGTTCCCATTTCTACACTTTCAGAAAACTCATTAATAGCCTCAAACCAACAAGTTGATAAAAATGGAATGCAAAGGCTATTCATGGTATTATCACATGAACAGAATAGGAGTTCAGGGTCTTCACATTTTCATTAGAGCTGGAAGAGAGTCAGTTGTTTAAAAACCATAAACTTGTTTATAAGAAAAACCTGTACAAGATCTATTTTACCCTCAGATTATATCTTAAATTAGGCAGCCAAGCATAAAACTATTTTCCCTACCCTCTTCTCTCTGCACCAGCATGAATCTTGGGATAGCTTAAATGGCTAAGTTGAAGTTAAAACCTTGGCTATAGAACTAGCTGCCCCCCTAGCAGGGATTGCTTGCTCAGACATGGATTTCTTACCAGCATAAACCTTTGCTAAATGCACATAGAACTTGCAGTGTCCATATCATTCTCCTTGCCAGGTCAAGTGGACATTTGTCATGCAGCAGTTGTGTGGGTTTCATTGCAGCAGTGATGGTCTTTTGAACACAATGAAATTAGTTGTAAATTAGATTGTTTAGCTATTGATTCCAGGCTCAACACAGAACGATGCTTTAGGTCTTTATTTCATATCCTGGGTGTTTTTTGTGGCACAAATCGAGCTCCATGTAATGACAGCTTTGCATTTTGAAATTTCCTATGCAGCCTTTAGTTAACAAACTGATTAAACCATAATTTAATTACATACCTAAGCTGTCATCACTGTCATCGCAATGCACACATGTCCTTCTGCTTTGCACAGAGCATATTTTTATGGGTTGATGAGATGGTGCAGAGACCTTGACATAACCTAGAATCGTGCCATAGGGTTTCCCAGAAATTATTTGCCCCAACACTTGGCTCATTCTGTACTGCAGAGGGGACTGGCTTTGGAGTAGGCAGAGCTGAACACGTGCCTTTGATTTTGAGGGTACTTGCATATTTTGATTAATGATGCTGTGGATCCATATCCTTTTCTGGGAGCCGTATCCAGGAATGTGTTCTTCCCTGAATAGATCTTATCCAGCAGAGTGTTATTGTGAAATAACTCTTCTGTAAAGATGCCAAAATCTCACCTTTTGCAGATCTGGAGATCACCTGGGGATATTACATTTTATTCTAGGTGGGTTATGAGGTTTTCACCATTGTGTGCAATCCTGCCTGTTTAAATTACATATTCCGATAAGAAAGAAATGATCTTTCTTTTCTCCTTGGTAAAAAATATTATAAAATGGGGTTTAGATGTAGGAAATGTTCTCACATGAATATTTTAAACCTAAGAAAATTACTGTAAAACATTGGTTAAGCAATAGGGATTCAAAACGTGCTTGACCGCAACTGTAAATGGTTGATTCACAGAAAAATGGAGATGTTTTTGGAAATTCCAGAGTTGCCCTTAAGTGATTAATCTTTCTGTCTGAATTTGCAAAGTATAATTTCTTTTAAAGTCTTTACATGAAGAGCGAAAAGTGACTTCTGGTATCATTTTCAGGGAATGATATCAGAAAGTCATTAACTAGCATTTAAAACCTATAGTTCAGACTACAGCTTTATACATCTCAAAATTTAATGTGGTTCTAATTAGGGTTTTATTTTCAGTACATACATAATTCCTTCTTGCAAATTAGCCATTATTAGTGAATCATTCTCTACATGGTATGCATTATAAATCCTGATTTTTTGAGAATAGGTGATCTTGACTTTCTTGCTGCAATCTTTTCACCTTCCACCATGTTTGCTTATTCCTGTGGGATGCTGAGAACCCTCGGCTCTCTCCGTCTCTCACACAACCAAGCTCTGAGCCTACTTAGATTCTTTGATTAAAAGTTTGTTCCTGCGTTTGCTTTGTGCTCCCAAAGGCTTTTCTTCCAGGCAGCCCACATTCATTAAAGACTTCGTGGAAAACACATGGGGCAAACTTAATTGAGCAGTGCCAGTCCAGAATAGCAATGCTTGTTCAGTGAGAACAAGGTGCAAGACAGTTGGCATCTTGGGAATTGTAAACCATCACCAAGGTCTTCAGAGGCAGATGCATTTGCTGGAGACAGCACAGTGTGTCAGGGGATATTGCATCTCTCCTGTAGAAACAGGGATTTTAAAGGTTACTATATATCTTTCCCCATTACCAAATAACAGACTACTCTTAAGTTATATGTAGTATACACTGTACTCTTCCTCAGGTTGCTTATTCCAGATAGATTGGGATCTTTTTTTCTATTGTATGTAACAAAAATGGACTTTGGTCCTGTTTCTGCATTTACTGAGATACATGAAGTGTGCCATTCACTTAAGCAAAGGGCAGATTGAACAAAAAAACCCCAACACCTGAGGGTGTTACTTGGTGTTTTGAGTAGTGTGTGTACTACCTAGAGTAATAGATACCTCACTGATAGCTAGCAAGTACTTTTACATTAATTAGGAATAAGTATAATGCAAATTATTCATTTCTGATCTAAAATATTTACATTCTTAATTGAAATACAACTACAAGTGTGATTTGCAAAGTTACCATAAATACTACTTAATTTTTTAAAAAATAAATTTTCCAATAAGGTGATTCAGCAAAGAATATTTGATCTTGGTGAAACAAATTCTGCATCTATTTCTCAAGTGACCTTAAGGAGCTACAGAATTAGGATATTTATTTTTAAATGTGTTATTAAAGTTCTGGATTTTCCCCTAAGGACTAGAATTTCTTCTCACTGGCAAAAAGTCACAGAACATGATATATTTTATAAAAATGATGCTCTAAGTAGTTACAGTAGAAACTGCAAAGCTATTTTTGATCAACATGCAGATATCTTAAAAACAACTTTTCCATGTTTCCAGATAAAGAGATTTTTGCAGCTTGTGTAGGAGTCCAGACTCACGAGGCAACAACCAGCAAATAGAACCACAAATCAAACAGACTGAAGAATCTTGAATGCAAAACAATTCACCTGATAATCTCCAGTGCTACCAGGGAAGCACTCAGGCCATTGTTTTGTTTCCTAGATATTTGTTTTTATCTGTTTTCTGAAGAAAGGTGAATTAAGTCACTGGTTTTCCTTTTTCCCACAGAAAAGAGAGGTGATGGAAAAGGTTTCTTGCAGCTGTTTTTGAAATAGAAGGAACTTAAGTTTGATGTGTTTCAGAACTAAAATCAATGAACTATGAAGCTAAGACCCTTATGGAGTCAAAACTATCTTGTTTACTTTTTCATCTTATGATATGTGTTCAACATTTTTTAAAAAAATCTATTAGATAGCAGTGTCTCAACTACATAAGCTCATCTCTGGAAATTCCAGCATCTACACAAAAATGAAAATTAGCAATTAAAAGCACAAGTATCCCATAATTTCTACTTTGCAAAGCTTTTCAGTATCTGTAGGAGCCATCTCTCCTCCTGATATTATTGAATCAGCCACTGATGTTTGGTGGGTTAGGCATATGCAGTTTTTTCTGATGCTTTACTTGTAAAACTAGGACTTGTTTCTAAGTCTATTCTATTTTTAACTGGATTTCAGAGTCATTAATGTGATTTTGTTGTACTTAATTAGAAGTTGTACCACCATCTAGGTGATTTTAAGGAACAGAATTAGCAAAAGCTTGGTTGGATGACCATGCTTGAGAAGTATCCAAACACATTTTGTTGTGCTGGATGAATTTGGTTGCAGGTAAATGATGAATATGCCATTGAGCATTTCACTTTTGACTCCTTGTTCTACTACCATAAGCTCCAAACCAGAAATAGGTCACAGAAATTCTTTATATGTTGTCAGTTAAACTGACACAGTGCTGCCTTGCAGGAATGATTGATATGGCCAATTAAATCATAGCATGTTGTATGCAGCTGATATTTTTGAAATATTTCTCTGCAGTCCCACATTTTCCTGTTCTCAAGATCAAACTTATAACTCCCATGCTCTTGGACATAATATAAATAAAAGGAGAGAATGAGATTGTAGGGGGAGTTGAAAATAAACCAAGTAAGTTTGCAAAGTGTCCTACATGGAAAAATTACACAGAATTTAAGACAGGTGAAGACATTAATTCATAGTGTTTAATTGTTTCATTCATTTCTGAGTGGTGAGTGGCAGTCTTTGAATAAATGACCAACAAATCTTTTTCTTGGATGCAAAGCAAGAATATGATTTTTCACTAGGGATATGTCAGAACCTTCAGAATTTACAGGTTCTTTGATCAACACATGTACAATTTAAGAATATATTTTCATCAAAAGTACTCTTAGTGGCAAGGCAGAACAGGATTTACATACCATACAGCTCAATCATTTAATAGCCTTCTCAGAGCTATTATTTAATATAGAAGAGAGCCTGTGTGTTCTAGGGGCATAACTTGCCTAAGTGAAAGGTCCTTCTTCCGTGCCAAGAACTGTTTTTTAATCACAGAATCACAGAACAGTTTGAGTTGGAAGTTAAGATTATCTCTGGTTTTGCTGAGTCCCAAATGCTGGGATATACCAGAGGTCAGTAGTCCAATGGAAATGTCCTGATGCAGAGTACAGCTTATAAAGCAATACACAGAAATGTTTCTGCAGTACAAGTGTGTTGTTGGATACTTCAATGACCACGCCAAAGGTTCAATCTGTTGAAAGTTTCCAAATGCAGTTGGATTGTAATTGCCATCTGCATTTGCTGTTTTCTTATCTTTCAACATCTTGCTCTGCTAGAAAAGCACAGCCTTCTCTGAAAGCATTGACTTCAGTCTCCCATGGCTGGTCATTTGATGAAATAGGTTTATTATGTGGGTTTCTGAGTGAGAAAACAAAATCAGCAATAAAAAGAAAGCAGATTGGCAGTTGCTATGGCAATTCTGTCCTTTGCTAGGGTTTGATACAAGTCTTAGGAGCTAGGGGAAATGCTTGGAAATGGTAATTATTCTTTTTTCAAGGGAATGTAATTTTCCATTGTGAACAGAGATTATAAAGTCAACAATTTAACTGGTGTAACTGGAATCTAAATTTTAAATTATCCATTTCTTAAGGAGGGGCAAGGGACATTTTCTGTAAAATAGTTGTATTGTTACCTGCATTTCCAATTATGTACTGTCAAATTCTATTTCAGATTATTAGGGTTTTTTTACAAGTGTCTATTGGTGACAATGGTTAATAATATCTGAGCAAACACAAACCCAGTAAAGTGTGCTATTTGTTGCAAAGAGATTAATTAATTTCAATATAAAACATGGTGCTAAAATAACTTAGTTTTTTTTCCAGAACCTGAGAGGAAATCATTAAGTGAGTTTTGGGACACAACTTTGAGAGATGATCTCTGTGTATTTCCTGAAAATGATATAAAGTTGCAATTATGTGGTATTTATCCATACTGTACATTTAGTAGATAATAAAGGAGTTCCAATTTAGAAGTTTGATACCAACCCATTTTTTTCTGGAGAAGAAAATTCTAGCGACAAGGTACATACTACTGTTGCTAAGTTAATGAAACTCTGGGGTAAGGGTAGGCTAAAGGAATATGCAGTAATACTATTCCCCATTTATTATTCCAATTCCACAGACATCTAAAGGTTCTTACTTATATATTGCTTTCTTATTCTGAGACTCTCCTTATATTAGAAGTTATTAAATATTTTGCAGTGATGGATTTTTTATATTTCTAAGGGTGGATATTGAATAGGTTTAGTGGTTATTTTGGAAGTGTAATTCTCGAAATTCTCTGTAGAAACTGCAGCACAACCACAGGACATCAGTTGCGTATCACTTGATATTTGTTTCCAATAGAGTTAAATTTGTAAGAGATAATATTTGTTGTCACGAAGAAAAGTTGATTCTTACCCTGTCTTTTAAAATCACTGTACTTATAAGAAAAAATAAACTTTTACCATTTGGGAATAGTTGAATCCAATGCCCTGTATTTTCTAACACAGATATAACACTGGGGAACATACAATGAAATGCTCTCACTGCTGTGTCTGGAAATACAAAGAACACCTTCTAGGAAAATGAGCTAAGAATGGAGAAGAAGTAATTCAAAATAGCAACAGATAAAAATATGGAGTCTAGCTAACAGCTGAGTCACTGTATATGCTGAAATAAGCCTGAAAATTCAATCAAATAATTGTCTGGCTTTCCTTTTTTTTCCCTCGGTTTTCTGCAAGAAGATTTTTCCTCAAAGTACAGTGATGAAGCAAGATAATAGTAATTTTTAGAGCCCCATTTTAATTAAATTGTCATTGTATTTCAAAAGATATTTTAAAGTATATGACAGCAGAACGCAGTCAAATTTTGAATTATGCTTTTGTTTCACACTAGAGTTGTATTTTAAAAAGAACTTCAAAGAAGAGGGATACTGTAAGTCACTATTTTCCTGTTGTGATCCAAGCGACTATGATTTACAAAACAAAACCAACAATCAAAGCTCAACACAAAAAGGAAGAAGTTAATTAATTGCAAGGAGGAACACTTTGAAGGCTGAACATGACGTCTTTCTCTCTGGTTAGTACTAGCTGCTTCTGATTCACACAAATGAGAGAAAAAGCAACATTCTTGTGTGCTTCAGCTCTGAGGTACACAGGAGTATTGGACACCTGTGTTGAGAGAAGACTCTTCATGCACGTGGATGCATTCTACCTCTGAGGACATCTGCTCCTAACTGTCACCAAATGTATAAGGAACCCTTTAAGTGAAATGATTAAAAAACTCCAGGGTAAATAACCTCTATGTACTTCAGAAAGATGTATTTCAGAAATTAAGGGATATTGTCCTAAAATCCTCATATTCTTGCAGTATTCTGGGAGGCTTTCAAGGCTGACTAAATAACCTTCTTGGAACAACTAGTACTCACTTTTTGTTTGTTATGAGACATTAGTTAGCCTTGGAGATGACCCAAAGTTGTGCATAACCTACCTGCACAAATTTTCATATCTGGTGTGCTCTGTAGGGAATGCCAGGCATGACTGAGGTCTGTGCTTGTCCAGTAAGTGACCCCCAAATGTAAAAGATCAGATGAATGCCCTCCTAGGGACTGTGAGGGCTGGCAGAAACGAAGGTGTTACATAGCACTTCACAGCTCTGAGAATCCATTAGGAGATCTCACAAAGAATATTTCTCCAAGAGAGATCATCTGACCAGAAGCCTGCAGCAGAGTTCTTAGAGCTCCCAGGGAATTACTTTGCATGCTAACATGTCTAGGCTTTTTGAATAATTTGTGTCATAGAGAGATGCTCCAAAAAGAGTCCAGAAAAGTATTTTCTCAGGACTCTGAGTAGAGAAGTATCTATTAAATTGTGCTGATTAGCATTTTATAACATTTTCTTTGTAGTACCATCCAGCCAGTAATTTCCTATTAGTTATATGCCATAATCCAATGAAACAGTTTAATACAGTGGAGCACGCAAGTGCCAGTGTTGGTGAGAGCACTTTGTCCTCTGGCTGTCTGCATTACAGGTTCCTCAACAATGGGAATATACATACAAGAATGCAGATTTTTTCTTTCCCTGTAATGGTCACAGACATGAGTGTGCTAAACAGAGTTGGAAAAGGTGTGCAATGTTCAGGACACAGAAGGGCATCTCTAAGTCTATACAGTTGTTGCAGTGTTCTTTGCCATGTCTCACCTGGAGGTGCAGAGGTGAAGGAGGCTGGGCTGATCTAACAAGATGATTAAAGTAACTGTAATGTTGGAGAGTGAGATTTCATCTCTGCAGACTCTGGCTCTACACAGAGATGACCCTGAGTACTAATCCAAAGCAGCCTATATCTAGTGCTCTGCAGAGGTACTCTAGCTAAGGTCTTCAGGAAGTGTTGAGTCTTCTCAATCAATTGTAATTGGCTGCAGAGGTGTGGAACGATTATTCCAATCAGAAACACAACACACACATTGTCTTCTTGCCTAGCATCCTAAAATCTGGCAAAGCAAGGCTTGCATTCACCGAGCTTGACCCTGTGTGCCATGGCTAGGGATGGAAACATCTTGAGTTGTAGCTTGCATAAGCAAAGAGACTCAAATCCTTCAGCAGCCTCTGTAATGAAGAAAGAGAAGTAACAGTGGGGGAAGGAAAAAGCCAATGAGCAGAAGAAAAAGCAGTAGGAGGTGTTCTCAAGCATTGAAATATCTGGGTGCAAGAGCACCAGCTCAATGACATTATCTTTCCTGCCTTAGGTAATGGTGGTTGCCAAAGTGAGACATGGATTCTAGCAGCTTTGGGAGAAACAAAGCAGGAAGAGACAGGATTTGCATACAGGCAGATACTTTCCGAGCAATTAGACCTTTTTAGTTCTGCAAGTTTCTCTGTGATAATGTAATTCTGATATAGTTTTACAATGTGATAAGCTTGAAGAGAATAGGGATTTCACAGTAAATGGAGGTACAGTGAAAGTGTCTTGTAAGGTTCACACCCCATATATCAATGTATTTAAAAACCAAAGTAATTTTGTATGATATCTTACATTTTAATGTATTAGTTAAAATATGCTTCATGGTCTAAAATTAAACAGCCTGGGGGGATCATATGGTAGAGGATAAAATATTCATCTCATTATAATTACAGAACTTAAATATAAAAGATTTAAACCTAGTAAGGTTGCATTTTGAAAAAAAAAAAATTGTATTGTAATTCTGGGGGGTTATGTGAGCAACATCCACTCTAGGATTTTAAAATATTATTTTCTGGCCTTAATAAAAGCACTTTCTGTTGGATTCAACAACTTCTTTCCTCTGTAAAACAAGCAAACTAACAGTGTCCTTTTCACTGAGTGGCACAGAGAATCGTGGTATGGAGAATTTCCATATTAAAATGTACATTTGCAATAATACCACATGAGTAATGGAAGAAACTGCTTCCCTCCCTGCCAAAAATACACACACAGCAGAAAAATCCTCTTGAAGTCTAAACAAGGAGGATGTGAAAAATAGCCTCGAGAAGAGTAATCAGAGGCAAGGTAATACCAGTTTTCAAGCAGGAAAAAGGTTGCTTAAGAAGAGATATTCTGGGTCCATCCACTCTGTTATTCTAAGTGTAGCACCCTCAGAGGACATAAAAAAGCCAGTAATTTGTACCAAAAAACAGCAATCCACCTTCATTATGTACTCCCTCCCCTGCTTATTGGACACCTTAGACACAGCAATTATGGCTGGGAACCATCATGGAAAAGACATTGTTATGAGAGAACTAGAGAACCTGCTTAACTTGAAGTGAGGACAGCTCCCATTCCAGCTGTGATTTACTATTAACTGCAATGACACCAAGGTTTCCTGACTCAATAGCTTTTGAAGCACAAGTTTCTGGCCTCTCTATGGCTATAAAAACCCATAATAACATTATAATAGGATTTTAGATTGGAGAAAGGAATACTGGATGCAAATTCAAATATCACTGGGCAGGTTTGTCATAAGATTATACGGCTAGAGACAAAATATCAACAAATCAAAATATTGGTAGATATAAACTTAACTCAGATTCAAAAAATGCTTGTGAAGGACAGGATACAGTCAGATACACATGAAGAAAGCTATTGCCAAACACATCAGCCTTTTTCTGCCTCTTCAAAGTCTGCAAGGAATGGTTTAAGCAACAACTATAGTAAATAAATGAAAATTACATGGGGTATTAGATGTAGATCCTTTTCTTCATTTTATCTTTTGATTGTTGCAGACATGCTATTCACCTGGAGCATGCTTGTTTAATTGTGTAGCATTTATGATGCTTCCTTTCAAATTTATTTGTCATGTGAGCAACTTTTTCAGTAAGAACATAAGCTTCTGGGTCTGTTTTATACTCTGAATCTCATTAAGAAAGCAACACTGTCTAGGAAGTCAGGATCAGTGCCCACTCATTAATGTCTCATCATTTGAATGGTTCTTTCACTTTGCAGTATTGTTTTATGGTTATAACACCCAGGAGTACTAAAAAAAGAGCCAAGAACAAGGTCCTGCAAGGGACAGGTGAAAAGGGAAAAGGGAAAAGGGAAAAGGGAAAAGGGAAAAGGGAAAAGGGAAAAGGGAAAAGGGAAAAGGGAAAAGGGAAGGAGAGGAGAGGAGAGGAGAGGAGAGGAGAGGAGAGGAGAGGAGAGGAGAGGAGAGGAGAGGAGAGGAGAGGAGAGGAGAGGAGAGGAGAGGAAAGGAAAGGAAAGGAAAGGAAAGGAAAGGAAAGGAAAGGAAAGGAAAGGAAAGGAAAGGAAAGGAAAGGAAAGGAAAGGAAAGGAAAGGAAAGGAAAGGAAAGGAAAGGAAAGGAAAGGAAAGGAAAGGAAAGGAAAGGAAAGGAAAGGAAAGGAAAGGAAAGGAAAGGAAAGGAAAGGAAAGGGAGAAGAGAAGAGAAGAGAAGAGAAGAGAAGAGAAGAGAAGAGAAGAGAAGAGAAGAGAAGAGAAGAGAAGAGAAGAGAAGAGTATGGTATACTTCTTTTCAGGTTTTTGAGTCTCTGATATTGACTGTCAATCAGGTTATCATCAAATATAGTCAAACATGATGATCTTTCCTTCAGTCTTGTCAACAATGGAAATGCCATTCTGCTCTTCATTTTTTCTCTAGTTTTCTGTTCAAAATGCTGTACATTTCATGAAACTGAACATATTCCTTGTATCAAGACTGATTTTTCTCGCTTTGTAATAAGACATGTGATAAGCCTCCAGCCACTTTGACTCTATCCTCCTTTTCCTCCTTGTATAAATCAGCAAAATTAAATGGAAACCTACACTTGTGTCACAGGCTGGTATTGAAGTTCCTAATCTGTGCTTTTCTGGTGTCATGAAGAATGGGAGAATTTGAGCAACTCTTTTCTAAAAGAAATAATAATTCATCTGGCAATAGATTGCTTGCTAGATTAGGTTAAGTGAGCATGCTCTGACCCAACTACCAGTACATTTTGTGCAAAAGATTTGAACTACTTGCATTTTTTGGAATCAGAAAAAGTATTAGTTGCACAGAGCAACTTGTGTACAATGAATTTCTGGAGCAAAAGTGCAGATGTGTCAATATTCCTACTTCACTGTCTCCTCCATAACAGTTGAGGTAAAACTTGATCTTCTGTCCAATTAAAGACATTTTGACTAAAAAATGGCATTCTCAGGGCTGCCTCCAAAGCTGTAGCAGTGGCAGTAGCAAGAAGAGGGGAAAGACGGCATAATTTAGGAGCAGTCCTTTGGCTTCCTCCCATCCACATACCAAAGTGAGTAAAACGCTGTTAATCTTAACATCAGCAATCTAAACCGGAAATTAAACCATGTCCATTATTTATGAGGAGGGGTGGAAAGTAAATAATCTTTTTTAGCATTAAATTGCAAATTTGGAGAGAGAGATGCAGGTTTGGGGTGATATGACACAGAGAAATAAATCTTATTGCTCTCCTAATTTAACACATCAGATTCTAAAGACATAAAAGTGGTTTTATTTGCTGCATCCTATTTGATTACTTCCCACTTTTGGTCTTACATCTTAATGCATTTACTCTCTGATATTTTGCAAGAGACCAAAGTAAAGCTGGGATATACTATCAAGATGGAATGAGGAAAGCATGGACCCTAAGCCTCTTTTCAATTACACCAATGTAAAGGAAAAAATTACTTGAAATTACATTTCCTCAGTGCAAGACCTGCTGACATCAATATTCCCTCTACTATGAATCTAGTAAAGCAAAAGATAGTTGATGGATTTGTTGTTCACTGTGGGCGATAGCAGCACCTGCTTTTCCATTGACACACCTGAACATCAGGCTACAATAAAATTTTGCTGCTTGTTAGTCTGTCATTGCAGATCTGGTGCTTTGACGTAAAGGAGAAAACAAAAGAGTACAATAAAGTAGTTGTTTGCCATTGGCAAGTTTTAAGGAGTTCTTATTTAACAGGAAAAGACATTCTTTCTCCATTCCTTCATGGTGAGGTTTTTTTCCCCACCTTCACCCAGTGTCACTTTTAAAGTCTTGTTTCTTGAGTGATGGTGGAAAAAGAAATCCTTTTGCAAAGAAATAAGGACAACTTTTAAATCTGCTCCAGGCTGCTTTCTTTGTTGCCGTGACTCTGCAGCCACTTGGTACGAAACAGTCCGTATTTACAATCCAGAAAGACAACTTTTGGAATGTGTTGGAGGCTATTGACCCTAGAAAAATAAGCTAGCATTTCCAGTTAACTTCTACCCTGGAGGCTTCTCACTTGCATGTTAGGATTCATTGTCTACACAGAAAATCAAGCTTAAAAAAAGACAGGCAAAAGGGCTGGATACACAAGTGTAGAGCAAGAGTTTCTTGCACATCACAGCATTTCTTGCATATTTCAAAGTGCTTTCTGCGGATGCTGATGTAAATTCAAAGAGAAAATGCAGTTTTCTTAATGTCAGGGATATAGCACACTCCCAGCTATGCCTTCAATTTTTGTAAGTAATGCTGTTTTTCTTCTCCCTCCACCACCCCCTTCCTACTGCCATCCCTCTCACTCCCTTGCTTTTTTCTGCCCTGCCATTTTTTTTTTTTGATCTATTAGCTGAGGGAAAACAGTGTTTTCCCTTTTTACTTTCCTCAAGGAATCTACAAACAAGAGCATAGCCTGGAGTAATTTAGTTCTTCTTTGCAAGATGTAGCCTGTAAGAGTATATTACTATCAGGCAGATATTTTTCTACTCCATTGAGTGCTTTTCCCTATGCACTCCTTGCATTATGGAAGAATTCATTAGCTGATTGACTCCTATCTCTTTCCCCACAGTGGCTGGTAATGTTATCTATGAGCATTCAGTTTAAATCCCAGTCCAACTCGATGTTGTGTGGTCTGTACAGAAGGATAGTGAGATCAAGCAGGAGAAAATTGGGTCTTTGTTCAGGAACTACAAATTCCTTATGTGCAGCACTCTGTCCTTTTGAGAAAAGAAGTTTACAGCTTCCTCATACACACAGTAGGGCTTATCTTCTGGTAATGGAAATGGACATTGATCCACTGACATTACTGGAGATATTTGGATCAAAAACAAGGATTCAAACTCCTAATCCTGCTTTCCCATGCTTTTTCTCAAGGAGAGGCTTACAGTCAGAATACACCAGCAGCAGAGATGATTTATCATGGCTGTTTGAAACAGAGACATCTCTGTGAGGAGCACTCAAGAGAGCAGGGCACACCTGAGCTGCAAAGACAATTGACATGGGCTTGAGCAGCCTCGCTGCACAGTGCCAGGTTATGCTGCTGTGTGTTTGCAGAAGTCAACTGCTATCTTCACATGAGACTAGGGCGTATGGAACTGCCATCCCAGTTGAAGTTGTTGTGGGAAACAGTCAAAATAGGGGTTTACATGGCTGAGATCTATTCTGCTGCTATCTAGCACTTATGTGTGGTGGAGGGTTGCATATCAAGGAGGATGATGTCTTTGCTAGTGTCATCTGACTGCTGCTCTGAAGCAGCAGTGAAAAAATACTTGCTAAGAGGATTTTTTTGGCAAACTGCATATAAATTTCTCATATAAAAAATGGTGATTTCATTAGTCCTTCAAAGACATGAGGGTCAAAGGACAGATTAAAAGTAAATAACACAGATTTCTTAGGACTAAGCTTTTTCTGCATCCTTTGCAGTGTTCTGCCCTCTAAAGACAACTAGGATTGCCATACAGAAGGGAAAGTAAGGTTCAGTTGCTTGCTTAGTAGGAATGTTTGTTTGACTCCATTGTAGTGGGTTTTTTTGCCCCATGGCTTGAGGCTCTTCACCAATAAAATCACTGAAGTTCCAGAAACATAATCACTACATTCATCTTCTATCCAGTCTTTCAGGATCAATAAAAGATTTGCATTTGAAATGTTAGTAAATTCTTAGTCCATCAGCATAATTTTAGACTGGCTGCAAGGTTACCAACAGGAACCTTGTGTATGCATTTGGGCATCAGACCTATGCTGTCAGTGTCATGCCTTCTCCAGATGTATGCAAGTTACTTTACTTAAACTAGTTTCATCAATTTAATAACAGAAAACAGGTTTTATGTGGCTATCATAGATTTGCAGATGATGACACAGAAAATATTAGCTGAACTCTTGCTTTTATTTACTGCTTGGCAAATATATTTTGCTGTAGATTGGAAATTTCCTTCTCCTTTTAGTGCAACCAGAGCAGATGTCTGCAGATAAACATAAAAGGCAGACTGCAAGATGTTAAAAGGTCTTGAAATAATGACACATAAAATTGTCACAACTATCACAAATGGATACCATGCATCCATTTTTTACACAACTAGCTTAAGTTTTATGCTTATAAAGTTGTGTAGATAAAAGTTTTGAAAGCAAAAGCCCCAAATCTGACACGTACTGTATTCAGACACATAAATAGAAGTGCATGAGTAAATTAATAATAAAGGTACTTGGCTTGCTATTTCTTTTAGACTCACAGCTTATGTGATGACTGGTGATTTTGTAAATAATGTTTCTTACACAGAAGAGCTACAGCAGGTCAGAAGATGACCTTCCCTGGCATCTATGGCAATGTCCAATAGCGGATGCTTTAGAGAGAATATTGAAAAATGACAAACATACGCTGACACTACTATCAGCATATCCTCCCAGCTTCTGTCTGCTAGAACATTGGAGGCATCTCTTAGATTGGAGTTTGCATCCATAATTGCAATCTATAATACTATTTGATTCCCATTTAAGGATTGTTCTTGCATGAATTTCCCTAGCAATCTTCTGAATCTTTTCATACATTTGTTCTACTGTGGCCATTAGTTCCGCTGCTGAATTATTTTATTGTGTTAAATTGTTCTTTTCTGTTTCTTATGTCCCTGCATTTAAAAATAGTGTGGCAAGCTCAGTCTTTCCTGGTCTCTAATTATTGCTTCAATATTTTAAGAATTATTTAAGAGTGTGATTTTCACTTGGGAAAAAATACAGCTCTCTTGTTTCTAGTGTTCTTTGATGCTAACTAGGCTAAACTTTCCTATCATGTAGATACTCTGCTAGCTTCCAGGAGGCAGATAATGACAGTACCATATGTCAGTTTGTGATGTTCCCAGGTGGTAGGTAAGCAATTGCCAAACACAGGAACAGATTGGTGATGTTTTAGACTCCTCTCTCTCTAAGGAAAAACACTCAAATATATCTCACTGTTGTAAAAGCAAATCAATTTCTTAAAATATTCTTTTAAAAATGCTAAAATTAGCACACACCTGAACAGTTCAGAAAAATCAGAATAAAGAGATGAATTCCCAGTAGGAGAATGTGTTGTGGAACCTCACAGGTCTCTTCCCTTTCTAACTTCTGTTATACTGTCATTCACATTTTTTTAAATTTATGTTTCTGACAAACAGAAACCCTCTGGAACCTATTAGAGAGAGATGTAAGCAGCCTCTTAAGATGAGGGTGGTGCTCGTGAATGGTACACCAGTACATCTGAAAGTTTGCAAAGATTACCTGTCCAATCAGCCCAGCAAATCTGAGCACTAGGTGAAAAATATTGCTGCTGACCTTAGGGTGCTAAAACTACTATTTATTCCTCCCTAATGCATCTCCTTCTCATTTCTGCTACTACTTCAAACTGCTTGTTAAGGAAAGGACGGCACAAGTATGACCTCAAATTCTGACTTTTTGAGAAAGAAACAGTAAAATACAAATGTATCAAATTTGATGGAAAAATATTAGAAGCTTTTTGGATTCAGGATACAGACTTCTGCAAAAGGGCCATATGAGGAAAAGAAAGATCCCCAGAGCAGTTAATAGCCACTAACCAAGATGTTCATTTAGGTTAAAAATAGATCTGGTCAAATCAATATGTTGAATACAGAGCAAGGGCTCAAGCAAGTGCCATTGTATCTGATGAATGCCTTACACTGAAATTATTGGCTTCTCCAGGATGGAAATCTCTCAGACTCTTTGGATTCAGTTCCTGTGCTTTGTGTAAGATCTCCACCTCTTGGCAGCAGAGAAATTAACCCTTGTGATGGATGGTTAGATCTCTCTCCTGTCTAGAATATGGGAGATTCAAGAAAGACAGGACAGTGGACCTGTGCCTCTCACCTGTAAGGAGTTAGTTGTCTTGATTTAAATAATCTCTGTTCAGCATGTGCCTCATTATTACTGAGAAAATATTGAAAGTTCTTTATAAAAAAAAAGCAGCCAATGATTGAAATCTCAGTATTTTTCGTGCATTCTCATTTTCTGACCAGTTGTACAAAAGCATTCATCAAAGGTCCTAAATTACAGTTCCTTTGTAAAGGCAGTAGGTTTTAATTATACAGTACTTTTAAGAATGGGAAAAACACTACAGTTTGTTGGAAAATAAGACCTGACCGTTGTCCTTATAGTTACTGCTCCATCTAGGTAGAAATGCTTTCCTTCCACAAAAGGTTTCTAAACAATGCAATGAACATACAGAAATATTTTCTGTAAATTATGTGGCATATGCAATATGCAGCATGGCATAGATGTTCAAGTGGTTCAATATGGGATGATACTCATGACTTCAGCACCCCAGGGTAACTAATCCTTCCACTGTTCGTTCTGCTTCTTGTCTCATTGCCAAACACATGTTCTTTCTTCTGTGAGGGCAATACACTAAGACTTTTTATCTTGTTGTATCATTCTCCTTTAAACAGAATATAAACTCAAGGCAGTTAGTCACATTTTCAAACCATTTTGTTATTGGGTTACAATTGCTCAGCACGCACTCTGCTCCTTTCTCCATAACTGAAACTAATCCTCAAGGAGATGCAGAATAAATTTGTGTCTTCTGTAGAATGCCACTCATGTCTGCACAACGATACAACAAGGAATTTTAAAAAAGGATGCAGAATCATCTTCTAAAAACAGTGCTTGGCTTAAAATTAACTGCTGACTGTTCAGATCTTACAACTTTCAGTGTGTGCAGTAGTGGAGGTCATTGCATTTTTCACTAGTGTCTGCATGACCGTAAGATGAGAGATATGTAATTTAGCATCATTTCATCAGAAGGATGTCTGTTCTGGTTTACAGCTATTATTTATGTCCCGTGATATATTTTTGAGCTTTAAAGTAATTTTACTCACCATGATTTTATTCATCATGTAGACTAAGGGAAAACTGGCAACCTATAGGCAGTATATGAAACATTTGCCATGTACTGAGAAAGAAGTAAAGATCATCCTCCTTTTTTCACTGCTTCTGTCTGCACTGCAGATGGAACATTTATTTTTTGAAGTATTTCTGTGTAAAAATTTCTGAGATTCTATTATCTTTCTTATTTTACTTACAATGCATGTGGGACTTAGTGTGTATAGATAATTAAAATAAACAGGTAAAATGAATGAAGTTTTTACCAGCCAAGCATTGTGGTTGGGCTAAGTCAAAAAATCTGAATCTGGTTTCACACTGAACTCTCTTATGAGTCAATGATATATGACAGCACTGGAATCACGAATTCTGGAGCAGCAAACTCTGTAAATAAAAGGCAAGTATGGATATGGAGGAAAAATGTCAAATTTAGATTCAGAGTTCAGATCTGATATTTTGATTTAAGTTAAACTCCCTTTACCTCTTTCAGCTTTCAATTCAAAAAGGTAGGCATTGTGTACCCTGTTGTTAGATTCCCAGAAACTAAGCAGTTCCTGCCAGCTGCATTCCATTTTTTCATACTGTGCTTCCCATCATCACTTTCAATAAATCTGCTATGCAAACTGACCTTGATATTTAATGTAGGGATAAACTTGTCTATTGCTACTGAGATATTGAATTTAAAGCATGGGAAATTGTGTAGTCTCACTTCAGTGCATTTTGCCATTGATGGTATCTCTCAGTTTACTCCTTAAACTCTGGTGGTTGCTAAAAGCTGGATCAGAACCTCAAGTCACTTCTTATTTTCACCCTTACCTAGGCAACCTTTTCTGGAAACCAGTTTTATTAAAACAAACAGGAATTTAAGCAATACTTCATATTTACATCTGTTGGAGAAGAAAAAAAAAGAGTGATGTGTAGTACCAGAAGGTAGTGTTGGTTTCTCTTAGGTGGTCCTGGAAAAGTTACTCCAAGAGATGACACATCTCTGTTAGTCTCACTCTCATGCAAAGCCAGGGGAAATGCTGTGTGTTGGATAAAGCACTGAAGATAGAGATAACAGAACTGTGAAATAAAGCAGTAGGCCAGGTGCTGAGAAAATAGTCTTCTTTTGCTTGATTTGTAGATAAAGCTGTGACTGAGTTTAATCATTTCACTTGCACTAGGAATTAATTAGGACCTTAAGGCTTGACCAATACAGAATAATCACTCTAATAATCTACCATGTGCAACTTATTTATGTCACGGTAAGGGCAGGGATAATTACAGGTTATAAATAACTTGGTAGACAAACCATGAAGACAGAGACCTCTTATTGTGTTTTTATATGAAATCAGTACCTTTTGATCTCTTTTCCCTTTAATTTCTTATTGAAGAAAAGATAGTAATCTCACATTAATATGCTGCTTTTCATTTCAAAGCACATCAAAAAGTTATATACACACATAGTAGCATGCATGTGTAATGTCTTACATAAATATGAGGCCTTCTATTTGATAGGAAATACCAAGGAGACAGAGGCTTAGAAGATGGAGTGGAAATACACCCCAAATAACCATTTAAAATTTGTTGGGCATTTAAATCTCCAGAAAAGAATTATCCAGCTTGGTCTGGTTCTGGGAAAGGGATTCCTGAACTTTTTAGACCATGTAGCATCAAGCATTTCAGGTTTATCAATGCAGAAAGCCACCAGCTTCATGACAATATGGCTGCACAAATTCAGCACAAATCCCTGACCTCCATGATACTGGAAGAGTTGCATATGGGTAAGACCTTATAAAATAAAAGCCTTGTTTCCCTTGTAAAATCACGGCTCAAGCCTGCTACTTTGGCTAAGTGGAAGAGGACTATGAGAAAGTGACTCAGCTGAATTAGAGGCAGAAAAATAAGTTAAATAACCATTACATGTTCACATCGTGGTGTATGGTAGTTGGTTGAATTATGTTTATTATGATTTAAAACTATATAAGTGATAAAGGCCTAACTGCTTTAAAAGGCCTGGGTTTTGCAATAAAACGTCTCTCCTCTGCACCTGCCCGGGGACTCTGCGTCACTACGGACCCTCACCCACATGAAAGCAATTTCATCAAAGCAGTTGAGAATTTCTGTGATTTGCAAAGGCCAAAAGGATTAGTTTTGTTTCATCATCTGGATGACAAACACACCCATTGCCATGGTGATGAGGAACTGTGTAGGTGCTGGTTTGGTGCAGTAGCTGTTGATGGTCCTGTGCCTTTGGGCTGGGGCTTCCACTGTCAAGCACAGTGCTGGCCTGATCCTCCTGAACTTGTGGAAATGGAAGTCATAGCCTCAGGTTGTCCACAGGAGAGTGAGCTAGAGAATGAAGCAGCAGTAGTCCCTCCCTACAGCTGGTTGCTGAGAGGCAGAGGACATAGCATTTAGGAACAATTTTGTCATTCCTTATTTGCAATAAGCACTACACGGGCCAGCCGAAGTAGGGGAAGATCAGACAGCTCAGAATAAATGCTCTGAGAAGCACAGGCTAATGGACAGAAAAAAGCAACAGCTGTGTTCCTCATGGTCAGAAGAGAAGCAACAGTGTATGATCACTCTAATAAACACATCAGAATACAGAAACTTTGTGTCATATATATTAGGTTTCATTCTTAACTTTCTTTGTGTATTGGAAACACATGGAAAGGAGGAAGCTGTGTGGGAATGATATATGGAGGACTTTGCAAATGTTACCAATGCATAGGGAATGGAAAATCATGGAATCATAAATTGAGTTGTGATCCAGGGTTGGGTTGGGAAGGGACTTTGAAGATTATCTAGTTCTAACTCTCCCCACCATGAGCTGGGACACCTTCACTAGACCAAGTTGCTTAGTGTCCCATTCAGCTTGGCCTTGAACACTTCCAGAGATGAGACAGTCACTTCTTCTCTGGACAACCTGTGCCAGTGCCTCACCACCATGACAGCAAAGAATTTCTTCTTAGTATCTAATCCAAACCTGCCCTCTTTCAATTTAAAGCCATCACTCTTTGTCTTATCAATACATGTCTGCATAAAAAGTCTCTCTCCAGCTTTCCAGTAAGCTCCTTCAGAAACCAAATGATGCAATAAGGTCACCCTGGAACCTTCTCTTTTCCAGGCTGATCAACCCCAACCCCCAACTCTCTCACCCCCTCCTCACAGGACCCCAATGATGTAGCAGAATTTTAGGCAAAAGGAGGAAGACAGAGTCTGAGTATACTTTGGAAACAACAGAAGAAACACCTTTTAGGCTGTGCTCAGAACCTTGCAGGAGTGATCTGAAAGCAACACTGGCATGTATGGAAACATAGGCAGGAAGTTTATATTTTGATGAAATTTGTCCAAGCCTTTCTTCCCCCTCAGTACTTCAAACAAACCACCATGTGTTTCTCTAATGAATAATGGGGCCAGAAATGTGAGCAGTAAATAGCATTTTCTATTGTCCCATTGAGTAAATTATGCTTTACATATCCTTTTAATCTTGGCTCTGTCCACTGTGTTATTGTGGTATGGTATAAGTCCTGCTAATGTTAGCCTTGGTTACAAAAAGCATTGAGTTTTTCAGATGTGCTGTTTCCTTTTGGAACAGCAGCATTTGAGACAGACTGGTTTCCCCAGGGCCTAGAGTAACTGTTTGCTTTGAAGTACTTCTTCCAGTTTATAATTTGGCCTGATCCTATGATCATAATAGCCAAGTTATTTGGTGGCTTTTCATTATTGTTTTGTTTTGTTTTGTTTTTACCATTAGGGACATGAGTATGTCCCTTTGTTCTATAATACCATCAGCCTGAGACCTACTTTGGAATCACCAGTTCAGTGGTCCAGCAACTTAATGCTTAATGATAGTCTGTTATACCAAGTATTTCCTTCTTCTTTTGGTAGAACCTCTGCTTTATTCTCTGATTTATATATATATCAATATATAATATTGATATTGCACACACTCTGCCTCAGACTAGCACATAAAAAAACCCCACTTCACTGTCTTGTTGCTTACCTGGACAAGAATTTTTTCATTTCAGCAAGAAAAATCATTACCAAAAGCAATGGGTCTTTAGTGGTGACAACTTCTGTAATGACTGTCAGGGTAAGGACATAATTGAGAAATTTCTTGATTTTTTTTTCAATCAGATTCAGAAATAGGGTACATTTTTAGTTAAGAGTTAGTAAAAAAATGTTTTAACCCATTGATGTTAAAATGGCAGATGAATGACAGCCTAGGGACATCAGTATACATGGGGATTGAGATTCTAGTCAGGGGAAAAAAACTGTGGGGAAATGTCTGCAGAGGGCATCTGTTGCACTTATGTTTATTCTGTATTCCCAAACACTTGTGTGATACTCTGCATTGAATTTTGGCTTTGCACAGTTACATACTGTTTCTTGGCTGGTTTCTCCAACATAACAATTTTCTTTGTCAAAAAGAACCTTGGATTTCATCCTCTTCTCACAGGTGTTTCCTTTTTCCAGACTAGTTTCTTAACATTTCCAACACTTCCCATTTATTTCTCCTCAGCTGTCACGCCATACCAATAAATTCATGCAGTAAGCATCTCAACAACAGAATAACCGGGGAGAATGTAAATCAGCACAGAGCAGCTAAAAATCTGTCATGATACAAATTTATGAAGCCCAGAGGTCTATAGATTTGAACCTCAATCACAGTCGTCTTGCAAAGAAATTTGCAGCCAGTTGTGCGCACCAATACCTACTCTATAATAATCTTCATAAGCAACAAAATCTACTGTTCAGTTTCAGGGAAGTTCAGTCCTCTCTTAACTGTTTCTCTTACCTATTTTCCTCCCCTCCTTTTCCTTAACAAAACCTGGAAATCAGGCCTTATCAATAAACCCTCCTTTGAAATTAATGTGCAAGGCACAAAGAAGTAGTCTGTGTGTGATATTTGTGTGTGTGTGTGCATGACAGGGAGGCAAAGCTTATGAAGAATAGCATTAAACCAGCTGATACAGTTGGGACACACAATTAGGCTCCAGATGTTTGTGCCTAGAAACATGTCCACTTTTCCTGACTGAATCATTTGAACTAGTAAGAGGATGTGCCCATCCTACAGAACTTTATCAGAACTGTAACAGTAGTTTCTAATGCATCATAGTTTCCTCAACTCATGACTTGCTAGCAAAGCAAAGTCATACACAGTAATTAATCTGGCACTGCAATCCTGTCAGCACAGGGTAAATTTGAATGACATGAAGGAATGCATGTGAGGGATTGAACACTGAAACATCCAAATGGTTCACTGAAAACTAAATGAAGATTTAGGAATACACCTATTCATCAGCCCTGAGACAGCAGTGAATAAATGTGTTTCAATAATGACCAAAGAAACAACAAGGCATAGTCCTCTGTGACTGGGACTGACAGGAATATGAGCAAGGAAAAAAATTAATTGCTTTCTGCCTGTATTGGATTAAGAAGGGAGTTATCCAAACAAAGATGGGGAACATAAAGTGAACTGATACTTCTTTTATGCCTGATGGGGTAAAATCTGCATGCTTGACTTATGCTGAGCACAACCTATTTATAACCATGCTCCTGCAGACTTAGTGGAATTTTTCCTGTAATCAGATGTTCATTGCAGCATCAATGAACCTTCAGTCAGGACCACGCTTTTCTATTCTTCAGTAGAGCAGCACCTGCAGATGGGTACTTGCAATGTGAATAAGTGTGTCCGAATCGTCATCTTTTATTTTTAGCAAAGTGGATGAAAAATTAGGAATTGAGCTATAGTAACCTCTTTCTCTCTGAAATATTTTGTGCAGTTGGAGGTCATTATAGTTGACCTCCGATTTTATAAAGGCTTATGTAAATTAAAATTAGGATTACATAATTCAATGCGTTGAAATTCACTGCTGTTGTTTTCATGCTGGATAACTAGAAAATGGCTATGCAGTAATTAATTCAGAATTACTATCACAAGCAATGGCTGATATAACCATCTTTCTTCTTAGCAAAAATTCTTGAAAATTATTTCCCTTAAAAAAAATCCATTCTTTTTGTAGAATAAGTCATTCTCATTTCTCTATATTATTACCTCCAAACCCATTCCCATTTCTCTATATTATTACCTCCATATCTTTAAAGATATGAAAAATAGGCAGCATTCTCAGAAGCAAATCATAGAAATGTTTAAATCATGGCAAATGATTTCTGAGGAACAGTTTTTAAAACAATGCAAACAAGGTAGAGTGGAGGGGCAGAATTGAGTTTTAACAACCAGGATATAGAGGCTGATAAAGTTAAAATGAGAGAGGTGGAAGTGAACTGCTTCTGGCTAGTGAAGTGAATGGTAACTTACCTGTATTTTTCTGTTAAAGGAATGCGTGAAGAATGCCTTATCTTATCAGCATGTTGCTGCTGTTTCCAGTGGCATTTACTGTACATTCAATTAGGCAGAACCTCACAAAGAAACTCTGAGCTTCTAGACTCCCCTGTACCACACACAACCTCCAAAATCTACCTTCATTCATATCAAATTTGTAAATTTGTCTCCACGTTTTGAACAAACTTAGGTCTGTTTTCCAATTACTTATTCTCTCACATTTTCCATTCAAACAAGAGTAGTGTGCATAAAATTACATGTGTACTCATTTATATTTTAGTCAACTTGGGCAGCTCTTTCAGTATGAAGAAGCAGAATCCTTCTTCTAGCAGAAACTGTAGCTTGTTGAACAGGAAATCTCTCCCAGGTCATTCCCTTGAATCATCTCAGTTGCTAAAAAGAGTGGTGATAAGATCAGGAAACTTAGTATGACTTGTGCCTTTTGTAATCAAGGGTGTCTGATAAAAATGAATAAGCATTGCTAGAACATACTCTAGGTATGCTTTCTTCAGCAACTTCTTTTTCATTAAAATTGGCTATACACAAAGATTCATGTCTTTAATATTTCACAATCATTTGCTGCTTTAGAAAACACCCTTGAAAGTAAAATTTTGTTTTAAGCAAAATGCAAGGAAAATTAATTCTGCAAGAGGAAAATTGTCTGCTTTAAAGCCAGTAACAATCACATAGGGGTTTTTTGCAAGGGCATAATGTCCTTCCAGACAAAAAAAACCACAGCAGTCTGATACCTTGAAAAACATTTGGGAATTTGCATCTTCTAAAGGAATTATTTCTTACTCTTTCTGTATAACATTTAGCACTGTTGTTGGTCCCATGACTGACTGGCACATTTTCCTGCTATTTTTAGTATTTCCTTAACCTTCATTGCTCAGTTCTCTTTAATTTTTTCACATTATGGACAAAAATCACCCCTGACTATTTGTATGTCTGCTATAAAGTTGCTAACCAAGACTTTGTCAGGCAAACAGATTTCATTTCAAAGTGAGACATAGGTTATTTCCCTTCCTTTTAATTCTTATGTCTTTCCTAACCTTCAGTCCCAAAGCTGACCAATTACAATTACACTCCAGAGGAGATTATCCTGGTCAGGTTTTAAACTAATGCAAAAGATATCTCCATTTTCTTTTCATTTCCCCTTGTATTCAGGGGCATTAGTTATTTATAACCTGGTAATTATTTTTAGTCATTCAACTGAGCAAGATAGGAAGAAAGCAACAAGTAAGGAGGAGGTAAAACCGCTTTTGAAGCTAACAAAATAATACATTGTTTTAAAAGCAAAATCCTGACTTGCATCTAAAATAAAGTTCTTGATCCTTGGAGTCAACAGTAGGGCTTACATTGACGTCAGCTGGACAGTACCACTGCCAGAGGTCTTGTGATGCCACTGCAAATGTGCAAAGGGATGAGAGAGCCAGTAGCAGCAATTGAAGTACAAAAATTCTGGTTGCTCAGCATTATGTAAACTGTGACTGTGTATTTAATTTTTTAATTTTTTTTTTTATCATTTCTGGTGTTATTCAGTCAGACTTTTAACCAAGTTTGTCTCTTTAGGTGGTACTTTGTTTTCCTGGGTATATTGTGTTCCCCATATGATCTTTCTTCCTATAGCTAGGACAGAAAGGAAATAAAACTCAAGAGGAAAGAGGAGAATTGGTTCTAGTTTGCTTTAATAATGATAGAGTCAAAGCTGATATTAGTATAACACAAACTTTTCCTGATAGACAGAAACTTCTGTGATTGGAAAAACCTGCAGTGAGCAATGAAAAATATATATGTGTGTGTGTAACTATTTGCATGCAGTTGACAAAGAAAAATGGTTCCTTCACTGCTTACTTTGAGAAATGGAGAATTACAACTCTTCATTAGGTAAAGCATTTCTTGGAGGAGATAAATAAGCAAGTTCCTAGCAAGACATTGGTGAAGGTTGAATAGGGCTGAGATGAGGTAGATGCCACACTGAATGGCATTATAAATCAAAAGGTACCAAATAAATAAAGCCACTGGATGGGAGAAGTTGATTGTGGATTGGCTGAAGTTTGACTTGAATCCAGTGATGAGGCTGGAGGGGTAGAGGAAGATGAGTTTAGAGATTTCTTATTGAAGGAGGATAAGTCTGAAGATTTAGCTGTCTGACATGGGTACTAAATAATTAAAGCTGTAAGTTGTCTAGGATAATAATGGTTACATCAACACTGAAATGTGGTCAGTGTCTCCCCCACCCCCCCCAAAAAAAACAAAAATCAGACTGAGAAACAGACATTTAAATGTTTGTTTGAATTCAAATATGTTGCACGAGTGCTAAAATTCCACAGGCAAATTATATTAGTTTTACAAATTCCCGTGTTCTCTGTTAATTTCTTTATTCTTTCCTTTCATTATTCCAACAATAACTGTAGTGGGAAAAAACTACTCATGGTCCTCCTCTAAGACAAACCAAATTGAAAAAAGACCAGCATTAAAACATACTCTTTCTTTTTGACTGAATACAATGTTGCCTTTACATTTTCTCTAATTAATTTTATTTTTGAATGGCAGCTTAGGAAAAATAAATTATATACTGAGGTCCTACTCACACAAGTGCAAAGTTCAGTAAACTGTTAATATTGCAAATCTGTTACAATTTTCTCTGTTCCATTACATGCGCATGACTTAAGTCGAAGCTCAGCACATTTGAAAACTCGGACGTAATTTTGAGTCCTGAGGGAGCAAGGCTTAATAAGTACTCACACTTCTTCCCACTTCATTATTACTAGATTATTGCTTTCTTATTCCACTATCTTAACTTGTATGACTTGGCTGTTCAAATAGAAACTCATTGACTTGAAAATGAGCCCCTTCAGTTGGCTCTACAACTTTTGCCTTAAGGAGAATTTTTAATGATGTAAACCTTGTGAAACTGCAGATACTTGCATAGGAAGGGAAAAGAATGAGGGAAATATTTCCACTTTGTCTTCAAGAGAAAAAAGGGGTACACAGGGAACACTGTATTTTTTGTTCCCATGTCTGCAGTTCTTAACCAAAAGCTTTAACATTTCTGAATTCCTTATTCTAGCAAAATTAATAACTTCCAAGTCTCAGAATATGGCCACTGGCCTGAAAAACCATTAGGATCATCTTGGCTGATGTGTGTTGGACTGTGAGTTGCTAGAGGGTTAATAACAAGGTCGAATTAAGCAAACAGAACCAGACACAGAGATTGGAAACCACCTTTTTCCATATACAGTGAGGAAGTTACAGGACAGATGGAAGAAATGTGAACTCTTCAATGGCTTAAGAAAACTCCTTTGCTTTTGAGCTGAAAACCTTGATGTTAATGCTGATAAAATAGTTTATTTGGGAAAACTGATGAAAGAGGACATGGATACTCTGTTGGAACTGAGCTGCAAATCACAACATTTATTTACTACTGCACATATATGTACATTCACACTCAGACATAGCTTGCTGTCTATTCAGTGAGGGATTCCCAAGTCCCCTTGGGTTGGTTGTTTCAGGTGAAAGAAGCCCTGCTACTATCAGTCCAAGCTCAGCAGCTACTGATTCCTTACACTGCTACCACAGGGCTGGGAGAATTACTACACATTTTCCTTCCAAGGATTGGCCTGTTGGCATACCAATGCATTGGATACTGTTCATTTCAGAGTGTGACCAATGTTCAGCCAAACACCTTAAATTGTGACACGTTATGAACAAATTCACCCACAACTGGCACCCTCATTCTTACTGAACATAAGAAAGCAAAGCATTTGCTGACCCATCCTTCCCAGGGAAATCCCTACATGATTCATGCAAATATCAGCAATTGTCCTACCTGCACTGAGTAATTTCTTTAAAATCTAGACAAAGTGGATGGTGTGCTTGCTTTATTGGACGTTCAGAGGTGATTGAGCTTGCCAATAGACTAAAGACCTGCTTACAGACAGACACCTGCAGACCTGTCAGCCTGTGGCTGCATCTGGTTGACAGTGGGAGGGTTATTATGAGGAATGTCCTGACAGTGCATCACCTGAGCCCAGCACTCTCCCCAACAGGACACCAGGGAATGGCACTCTAAGACTCCTCTCTCTGATCGTAGTGCTGTCTGACAATTAATGTCAAAGCTGATTAATATAGCTCATTTATACGCATTATGGGATAAATATCCAAAGAATATAATCAGAAGTGATGTGGCAAATGTAGAATTTGGAGCTTTGTATTGCAAAGCTACAGACTGATCTTTTCAGAATTTTGGAAGAGTCAAAAACCTGAAAGCACAGGAAACTGATGGGCAGAGGTTATTTAGAAGTGTGAAAATGTCTGAGAACCTTTTGCAAGCAGGGATGAAAGCAACAAATGGTAGAAATGGTAGGCAAAAGGAGGATGGCAAGGTGGGAGGAAAACAAAGAGGGTTTTTTGCCCTGGAATATACTAAAAGAAAGGAGAGCACTCTCTGGAAAAGATTTTATTTTTCTTGTCTGTGGAGTAAACAAAAATATCACTCTCTGTATAAAAAAATCAAAAGAAATCAATATATTAGAAAAGAATTCACCTTCCAGGTTTCCATGTAATACATATTTTTACTCTTTTTTCCTTTTTTCTTTTCACAGAAAACAACCATATTTTATTTGTTCTGTCAAAGCTCCACATTTATTTTAATAATAAACAAAAGGCAGATACCTTGGCCATACCTATTTGTCTGAAATACTTTCACACTTTAACTGTAAGTCACATTTATACAAAGTACCTTCTTTTTCTTTTTCCCAAAAAAAAAAAAAAAAAAAAAAAAAAAAAAGGGATAAAAAATACTGTTGTCAGAACATGGAAGCTGTTGTGGAACCCTTCTGGAAAGCTGCACTGACTGGGGCATTTCCAGGAGTCACACCATCAGACAAGTAATGCACTACTGAATCAAACTCCAGCCTTATGTTTTGTGATTAAATGCACTTAAATATCTCTACAAAAGGTAATGTTTACATGGTTGAATTAGTAGCTCCTGAAAAGGACTTAGAAAACTGTTTTGGTAATGCAGTTTCATCCAGCTATAAAGAAGAGATGCAGTAGGCTCTAAATGGTTATATTTTCATAAACCCCAGAACTGACAGTGCCATGATGGCAGAGGGGTAGTTTTCTAAGTGGATCAGGGACAGTGCAAACAATTTCAATCAGACATCTGTTTCTGAAGTCTCACTTCCTAGACTAGTAAGTTATGTGACAATTAATTTTCAGTACAAAGTGTCCCAACCTTTGAGGTTGGAAACATGAATTTTCTATTCCTTATCTATGTCTTCTCTCCCTGAAATGCACAGAAGAATGTCAGAAGAAGACAAATAGCTCATCTTATTTTAGTCTTCTTAATTTGGAGAACTATAATAATGAATTAATCCAACACCTTGCTAATTGGAATGGGATTGTAGTTTTAGAGATTTTTACATTTAGGAATAAGTATTGCACTATCTTTCCAGGGGAACTTTTAGCTGAATATAACCTTCTGTAACTTATTGAAAGTCTTCACTGTATATATAATTTCTGCTTCTAGAAAGTTATTTTACAAATAAATGCATGCAATTGAAAACTGCTGGTGATACTCTAAATGTGGACACAACAATTCCAAAGGAAAAGAGATGCAATTTAGGAAGAAAAAGCAAGGAAAATTCTACTTTACCTGTGTTTACATGACAGATGGTGAGCACAATGTTGGGTAATCTGTTAGTCCTTGTGAGTGAAATCAATTAAGTTTAGAAAATCTATTTATTGCCAGGGAGATTAAAAAGTAATTAGCAATTATAAAGAAATCTGCAAAGGTCCTAATTATAATGAAGCAATGAATTTAGTTTCTGAACAGGAGGGAGGTTCTAAATACATGGGAAATTTGTATCTTATCTGTTGTTTATTAAGAAAATAGCAAGCCCCATCTTTTTGGTGTTTTGGTGATGATGTCTGGAAAGGCCGCCTGAATTTTTTTATCACAATGCTGACACAATAGCAATATACACACAATAGACACACCCCTAATGCCAGTTTATTAAAACCCAACTGCGGGATTAAGTACTTAGTTAAGAGCACTTCGCAACAGATAGGAAAATAATCTTAGAGGGTTTTTTTTAAATTTTCATATTCTTTCATCTTTTCCTGCAGTTGCTTTTAGATATGTGTAGCCTTTTACTTGCACCATTAATTTTTTTTTTTTTATTTTTTTTTTTTTTTCCTAAGAGCTGGCCATAAGGAGAATAATTTAATTTCCAGACTAAGTTTCCATGAGATGTACATCACCTGAGGTCTTTGCTGGAAAGCACATATTAAACCCCAGCTTAAAGTTGATGGTGAAATGCTTCTGTTGACCATACAGACATAAACTAAGGAAACACCTAAAATGAAGGGAAAGTCAGCAACAACAAATCCCTGGATTTTATGGGACACGTGAAGATAGGTGGCTTCTTGAAGAGACTTAGGTATGCTCCTGTCAGTCACTTGCTGTCCAGATTCCCTCAGCTTCTTCCCTGCTGTGCCACTGTTGTTAATACTGACTCTGACAGACACATGGTAAAATGGAACTTAAGCCTCCACTGTTCTGGTGTGATGTGGCAACTTTTCAGGAACACAGCTCCCACCAGTAGTGATTGCTCAAGCAATTTTTTATGGGTGAGGGCTACTTCAATCTAGTTTTCTTTGTTGACATGTTTTTAAAATTGCTTTTCTCTGAGTGAATTACTCTCTTTGTGCTGAACCAAAAAAAATAAATAAAATAACCTTACATTTACTTTCAGCTACTAGTGATCTTCCCCAAAATTGTGTTTCATTAAGGTATGAGTGAAGTATACACACATCCTCAACACATCTGATTTTGAATAGTCTATACAGCACATTTATAAGAGAAGCATCCCCATTCCAAAGCCTGTTATGTAATATCTAGATACAGATCTAAAATAATTATGGTAAGCTTTGAAAGTGTTATATTTTAGTTTACTCTTTTCAGTGGTAGACTCCATGCTCCTCTGCAGAATCCCTAAACAGCCTCAGCCCAATGAAAAGTACTCTCAAAGTCTTTTGAATTCTCCTATAAACCCTAAGGTTTTTCCTTCCCTCTAGGAGAACTTTTAAAGCATTCGTAGGGATCTTTTCTTGTTTGGTTGAAGATTTTGTGTTTCTAATGTATTGCTTCTTTTCCATCTTGCTTAATTAACTGTTCAGAGACTTCTGTTATGTTCATGCAACCAGCACAAGAACAACATTCCCCTATTAACAGCTGCCTTTTTGAGAACCCATCTTAACCAATATGCATCAAAATTAAATCCATGAGCACTTTCCTAAAACCATTCAATATGTGAGCATGTCTTATGAGTAAATGATTTTAGCATTCATAGCTGATCATCTTTTCCTTCTTCAGTCCTTCCCTTTCTCTTTACAAATTCTGGGGAGCTTGTAACATGCTTCTGAGAAACAAAAGAGGATAGGAAACCCAGATATGATATTTAAGGTTTTTGAAGTCTGTAGACTTAGCATTGGATTTCCAGGACCGTGTATAAGCATTTAATTAAACAGTGCTCAGTCCTAGAGCTGCTAGGTATTTATAGCTTCCATAGGCAAGTAAACATTTAGGATGCCTGAAAATCAGACTATTTAATTAAGTATTTTACCATGGATTTGAGAACCCAATGTTAAGTGTAAGCATAAACACAAACTTGCAGTAGTAAAAGAACACTCCACTGCCTGCTGTTATCTGCTATGTATCATGCTGTGTATGAATTCCCAATCAAAATTAATCCAGAGGATGCAAAATTAGAAACAATATTTTTAAAACTCGATAAAATGGCTCAGTCCAATGTTGTGGTCCTGAATGAATGAAGCTCCAATATTTTCCTTATTCTTCCCAGTATTTTTATTATTACTTTTATCAAATCTTTGTGAGATCTTTCTTGTCTTATTTCATTCTAACTCAACATTCTTAGCACATGCATAATTTCATGACTTTGTAAAGACCTAGAGATGAATTAAATTTGAGATGAAAGGAAAAGAGATTAATAGTGAAAAGGAAAAAGCTTTCTCCCTTAAAAAAGTGACTTAAATACTACAGATTCACTGCCAGTGCTTTTCTGAGAAGTATTTATGATCACAGATGTTTATAAGCCAAGACATTTTTGTAAAAATATATCAGGGATAGTTTTATGCATCTAAGGAACATATTCTTAATCACTCATCTCCAGGTTTTATTTTTAGAGCAGTGCCACAATATTTTAGTATAACTTATTAAAAATTTATTATGCTGTTAGCTCTCAAGTTGTAAATGAAGCATGTAGGAGGAGAGGGATTACTACTGTACAGCTTCTGCAACAGGGAATAATTATAGTCCTTCTAGAATAAGAAGGGGATGGAAAAATACTGTGTAATAAGTTGTGTATAGTTTTTCCTTTCAGTTATAGGCTGATTCAGTTTTAAAAGCTGCAAATCTCTCAGCTCCTGTTGGGTGTTGTTTAGCCACCGTGCGACTGGCCTACAGAGAGAAGAAATGGATACAGTCAGAGGACTCGTCTGGGGCTCCTTGTGGCTGTAGCTCTGAGAGCTGACAGCTTGTGCTGCTCAGTGTTGCTTGTGCACCTCATCCTGATCCTTTGAAGCTGATGGGAATCTATGAGGCTTCAGTTCTCTTGAGTGCTAAGGAATCCTTCAAGGACAAAGAATTCTTGTATATCCCCTTGTTCATCCCATTTTACAACTTCCATTCATTTTGCAAAGATAAATTTTACTTTATATCTAAACCAATTCAGTTTGGATTCTCTATGAACTTGAAGGAAATATTGGGCAAAAAAAGAAATAAGAAGGGAAAGCCAGAAATTTACATTTGTTTTGATTTGACACTCCTTTTTAAAAAAAATTCATTTGGTAGAAGATGAAGAATGTCATGTGTTTTCACAAGTCCCATGAGGATTTTGAAAATTTCTTGTAACATAGTTATAACATCAATAATTATTTTGTTCCAGTGAGAAAGAAACTCCAATCTTTTTCATTTGTCCTTTACAATTACTTATGAACTACAGTACCTCAAAGGAACCAAGCTTGCTGGCTCTTGGCCAAAGACACGTCATAGCCTCTCTTCAAAGTGTAGATCTCTGAAGTGGCTGAACTTCAGTCGTCTTCAGAAAACATCTTTTAACCTGTAAATATCAGTTGCTGGCTAGTTAAATAAATGGCCTTAAAATGGTAACCTCAGTATCTAAATCATAAACAGACAAGTGATTTCTCTGAAACATGGTTTCCAAATATGGTTTGTGTGAACCCTGGGATGTTTTCTTAGCAGCTGAAATTTCCTCCTGAGCTATACGAAGCAACTGTGGAAGAAAAAGCTTTTACAGATTTTTTTTTTATTTTTTAAGTTTAGTAGAGTTGATGGACATTTTGCTAAACAAACCCCCTCTGTGTGGAGCAAGGGGGTCTATTTAACTTCAGCCAATTACTTTATTCTGTATAAAGCAGCAGGGAGATTAGGCAGACTGATGGTCCTTAACAATGAACCTGAGTATCCACAGACTGGCAGACATAACCAAGGCTGCCAGCCTGGGAAACTGTCCTCATATCTAATTGCTCATCATATAGGAAGGTAAAAATCCTACACTTCCTAGACAGTAATAGGTTACTCTGTTATTACAGCTTCATTAGCATATTTAGCCTAATTATTTACTATTTGTACTGTGATTGAAAACATAACGAACTGGAGATGTTGTTAGTTGTTGCTGTATGATATCAACTCAGCCATTCATGCAGCAACTTGAAGGAAATATTGGGCAAAAGAAGAAATAAGAAGGGAAAGCCAGAAAAACATGGCAGTGCTTGGTTTTGCGCTGACAAAGTAAAATCACACTGAATTATCCATAGTTTCAATGTCGGTGATATTTCACCAGCAGCAACTCTTTCTTTAATTGGAAGGAAGCCTGCAAGGATTGTAAAGCCTGTTGAATGAAGTGCTGAGCAACCAGGCAGATAGGGAGATTTTGTTTTGGACTTTCAATGTCTAAAAGGGGCTTATAAGAAAGATAAGAACAAAGTTTTTAATCAATCCAGTTGTGATAGGACAAGGAGTAGTGGCTTTACTCTAGAAAAGGGTAGGTTCAGAGGGTGGTAAAGCACTGCCATAGGTTCCCCAGAGAGGTGCTGGACACCCCATTCCTGGTAAGTTCAAGATCAGGTTGGACAGAGCTTGGAACAACTGATCCATTTGAAGTTGTCCCTGCTTTTATTGCAGGGGTGTTGACTAAACGACCTTTAAAGGTCTTTTCCAACCCAAACCATTCTGTGATTGTTCTATACGTCAGAAGCTCTGTGTACCACGTTGCACTCTTAAATCTGCAATTCCTGACACGCTCAACATTTCCACTAAAGCAATAAGAAAATATAAGATAGCCCACACTGTCAGAAGACGAAAGTAGCAGGTTTGTATTAGCTGATAATAATTATATAGCAATGGCAGACCTAAGGCAAAAAGAAGTAACCAAAAGAGGTAGGGTTTTCCTTTCTATTGAATATAGAATATATTGAATATAATATAGAAAAATACCAAACAATAATGATTGTGGCTAATGAGGGGAGAGGAGGCAAGGCTTAAAATTTTCAGGAAGCAGTAGTTCTTTGGGTAAGGCATTGAACTGGAACGGGCTGGGAGCTGATACTCTTTCTAGATCTGTACTTCCGAGGCTCAGCTTCTCTTGGAGCAGCCACACCACCGTCTTTACAAACGTTCCCTTGCCTACGGGATAAATCCTAACTCATCAGTAGCAGATTTCCTCTGGAGGTCTCTTCCAGCCAGGCTCAAACCTGTAAGAGTTGCCCTTAGAGCGTACGAGCCCCGGTGTAAATGAGTGGTAAAACACTGCCAGAATGTCAAACAACCCACTGCTCGCAGCGGAAGGGGCTGTGGAGCGAACCTCTGTGGCAGCCACCTGTAATTTCACCGTAACGCCGTATTCCTGCCGCCAGCTTCTGCCGTGCATTTAACCTCTCCAGCCCGGCCCCCCCTAAACCCCGGGCTTCCCCTCTCGGCGCAATCACGGCTAACCCCCCCTCCCAGCCCCGGTAAGAGCCTGCCCCTCAGCCCCGACAGCCGCAGCCGCAGCCGCGGCCCCTCATTTCCATTCTCCGCCCGCGCCTCGCCCGCCGCCGCCACTCCGCGCCCCCGCGGCGGGGCCGCCGCTCCCCCGCCCTGCCGCAGCCAGGGACCCTTCCCGGGGAGGCCGGGCCGGCGGAGCCCCGCCCGCCGCCGGGCCAGCAGCAGCAGCGGCAGCGGCGGCAGCAGCAGCGGGCGGCGGTGCGTGCCCGGCGGTGGATGCCCGGCAGCAGCAGCGCCGCTCGCTCCGCAGCGCGGCGGAGGTGAGCGCAGCGGGCAGCGGCGGCCGCCTCCTGCTCGCCGAGGCTCCGGGGCGGGGGCTGCGCGCTTCGCTTCGGCGGCACCAGCTCCGGAGGCGAGGGGTGCCGGAGGGATGGGGCTCCGCTTGTGAGACGCGTTCGCTTCTCGGTTCGTCTTGCTGTTCTTGTTTCGTGAGGGATGATCTGAAGTGGCAGCAGCCTGGTGGTTTGCGCCCATAGTTTAAGGAGCACTGCCTTGTGACTGTCCTTCTGCAGCGTAGTGGGCTCGGTTGTATGTGAATGAGCAGTTTCAGGGGTAGGCACGTAGTGAAAATAGCGTGTGGATTGTTACTCTTTTCGAATGGGTGGGAGCTGCGGGGGAAGGTGACATTAATATCTGTCATTGCATGAAAAGCATCATATCTCGTGTAGAAGGCGGGATTTTTTTTTTTTTCTTTATTTTTTTTGTTTTTCTAGCAGGAACTACCAGGTACTCGTCACGACCAGTTTGCAGAGGTGTGTATTGGTAATATACAGCTAAAGGCACGAGACTGCTCCATATCATCATGAACCGGGAGCCTGTGGCTTGCATGTTGTATTTAAAGTAAAACGCTGCATGTAAGACGGCATCCCTTTTTAAAGATGTCTTGAAGTGTAACCACAGAAAAAGCCAGTTGTAGTAGTGATAGGCAGTTTACTAGAGATAGCCTTCATATATTTCTCTCGTATAGTAGGAGGGGCCCGATGACTGGTTCAGCAAAATATTTTAAAGCATAGATTGCATAGATGGCTGTAACAGAGATTAAAACAACTATGGATAAGTAATTAAGGATTGAACAGACTTAAATGGGAAAAATTGGGAAGGAAATTGAACTATGCTGTGAATAAAAGGCCATGCTTGTGCAGCAGAACTACAAAATATATACTGTATCAGAGAAAATTCACCTCTCTCAACTGCAGAAAGAAGTCAGGCGTTCAAGGTCTGTGTAGAAAGTCCTTTATATGGAGGGGCTG
Source organism: Phylloscopus trochilus trochilus (assembly GCA_016584745.2). Classification (NCBI taxonomy): domain Eukaryota; kingdom Metazoa; phylum Chordata; class Aves; order Passeriformes; family Phylloscopidae; genus Phylloscopus; species Phylloscopus trochilus. The sequence goes on from WQNJ02000546.1 coordinate 43,777,259, forward strand.
CTGTGGAAAAAGCCACTAATCACAGCAAGTAGGATCAGTTCCTCTTTATCCTATTGACAATTTAATGTTTAAAAATGACTCTGCGTGAAAAGGTAAATCAGCAATGAGAATGTGCTTTTGATAAATGAGGGTGTCATTTTACACCTGGCCTTTATTTTTTGGGGGGATGGGAGGAGAGGGGAAAGTGTGCAAATCAATAGATTAAGGAATGCAATTCTAAAGAAGAAAAAAAATTTAAGCAGTCATTTTCTGCTAATGCTTTACAGCACTACCTCTGGAAGGCAGATGCAACTGTTCAAATCTATGTTAAGTTCTGACTCTGATGTTTACAGAGTGATTTTTAGCCAGATAATTTGTAGGAATAGGTAACAATATGGTAACAATGACTCTCCCTGTATCTGAAGATATTCCAGTGACCTAAAAACTTAACTAGACCTAGAACTACACATGCAGGCAAATGACCATTGCCTGCTATGCTGTTGTCCCAGAACAACTTACTCCCCTCTAGTTTATGTCAGACTTAATGTAAGTCAGAATCATAAAGCAATACTTCGAGCAGATGCAGTGAAATTATTATGCTAAATTTCTTACCAGCAATTCTGCTTGTGGTGGTTATTCCTTTAAAAAAAAAGTGTTACTTCTGAGAAATTGAAAACTGCAGAAACACCTTTAATCCTGTTAGAACTGATGGAATTTATTCTACCCTTGTAAACTGATGTTCCCTAGACTAATGCCAGGTATGAAATAGTTTGAACTTTTGTCTTTTCACTGGAGAGATTAAAGAAAGAGGGAAGCCAATTACAAGTGTTACAGTGGTAGACATGCAATTCTGTGATTGCACCCAGGATCTGCAGTTACAACAGCCTCATACAGAATAAAACAAAACTGAAGGTTGTTATTGACACAATCTTTTATTTCTACTAATAAAATGGATGTGTCAATGTACTGCTGACATATCTGCAATATTGTGCATACATTAAAGAGATTTTATGTGTTGTCACTGCCTTTAAAAGTTTGAAAACACTGGGCAATCTTTCCTCTCCTGGCAACAGGAGGCAATATTCCTAAGTGCTTGTGCTGTAGCATCTGCTCTGGTCTTGCCTTCCATTGGAGGTCTTGCCACAGCTCAGTGTTGCCTTAGCAGATAAGCTGAATCAGCACAGATTACATTTCTTCACAGCCTACAGCACCCCAAAGCAAGAGTTCAGCTAAGCCTGATCCCTTGGTGGCCGTGCAACAGAACTCAGTTGTATCAACAAAAACCAACCACCTCCTGCTCCAGTCTAGCTCATTGGATTACAGGCAGACCAGAAGTTTTGGCCATCCTATAAATTGCATTAATCAATTGCCAGGTAAATAGAGGCAATTAATGTAATAAATTCTAGTGTATGTGTTTGCAAATAATTTATTCTTGTCAGAATTAGCGGATCTGTGTAGAAAACTTCCCAGACTTATTCTATGACATCACTGCTTGTGCAGAATATTAACTGGTATGCCTGGCTGTGCTTACTAAGCAACAAAATGAATTAATAAGCAACATATGATTTTTTTATGAATAGGTACTAAGTTTTTGCACCCAAAAAACTTTTTGCATCAGCTGTGTTGTGGAGCACAACTAAAGACAATATGGTGTCTACAACAGATCCCATTTGAGTGATAGGGAGCGATTTTATGACTATGATACTGAAGATACTTAAAGCTTAAAATCAGTAGAAATTAAAGTGAACCAAAAATCTTGTTATTCTCTGAATTATTTCAAGGAAACCCCTAGACACAGTTACTGTGGGATAACTACAAGTGACTCATCTGGAAGGACATGTTGGCCACAATAAATATACAAAATAGGAATTATGAAAATCTCTAGTTTTAACTTAACATCCACAAAGAGAAAGCCTCATGATTAACTCTCTTGTCTGGCTGAAGACTGAGTTATTCTTCAAAAGAAACAGAAGTGAACTCAGGTTATAACTTTGAATCTGCTTTGTAGTCTGTTACAAATAAAGCTTTACAGACTTTAAAATACTAGGACTCAGAAGGGTGAGGTTAGAGGTGTTACCAATAGGTCAGTAGTAACACAAATGTGGTAACTGTTGAAGTAAGGAGTGATGTGTGTAGGAAAGAATGACCTATCTTTTGTTCCTGGCTGATGGAGGAAATATATTATGCAGAACACTTAGCCACCTCTTTGGGCAAGAGCATGATACATCTCTGATTGGTACTGAGTAATCCTTGCCACTGATGATGATATATGTAATCCATAGGTAAAACACTCATTGTGACCTTTGGTTTGCTGCTAGCATTCCCTGAAAGAAGTGTATGAACTGGCATGTTTGCCAGTTTTCCTTCGAAAAGCTCTTTGGAGCTGGGTAAGGGTCCAACTTGTTCTTTATTGTGGCAATGAATTCTCTATGCTTTCTCTTCATTCTTTCTGCACCAGAAAAGCAGGTTTTATCCAGTGTGCTGGGAGGCTGAGGGAAAGATTTGCTAAAAATTGCCTTGGCAGTCACCATTTTGGGAGCATGATGTAAAGGGCAAGACATAAATGTAATTTTACAAGTGGGTAATGCATTAAATACTGAAAGTAGGAGTACTGATCTTGCTCCAGGCAGCAGTGACCACTGGAGCTTTTCTCCTAAGAAAAGCATAAAAGGAGCTGCATGGTTCTTAGAGAAAGAAGCATCTCTAACATCTGGGTACATTTTCAAAGTCATTTTTTCATCAGTCTGTTCCATCTGTGAAGTGTGAAGACCTCAAATGAAATTCTTGTACCGCTGTTCAGGATCAACTTTTTAATTTGGCCAGGTCAGTAACATACTATGTTGAACCTGTTTTATAAAAAAAGGAAAATTTGGGAAGAGGGCTCTGTTTACAGGGTCATAGAATTGCTGAGGTTGCAGGGACCAGAGGTTGTGTAGCCAATCCTTTGCTCAAAACATCTAGAGCAGCTTTCACAGGACTGTGTGCAGCTGGGTTTTGAATGTCTCCAGTCTCTGGGGTTGGAGACTCCACTGCCTGTCTGGGTCACCTGTGTCTGTGTTGGACCAACCTCACAGTGAGAGTTTTCTTCTATTTAAATGCGGTTGCTTGTGTTTTTGGTTGTGCCTGTTTCATCTTGTTCTTTCAGTGAGCCCCTGAGAAGAGCTTGGCTTCATCTTCTTTGCCGCCCCTTCTTTGTCACTTGGGCACGCTCCTTGCCTGTGGTCAGCTTGGCCACTGAGAGTCCCAGGTCTTGCTCTGCAAATCCATTTTTCTAGCCAGTTGCCCTCCAACCTCTGCTAGCACAAAAGGAGAGGGAAGGCTAAACACAAAGGCGGGAAGAAGAGAAAATGACAAAGAGAAAAGAATAGGAGATGTGGTGGGAGGTGGGTGGGAGTGTGCAGAGGAATGCAGGCATCTGGAGACATTATGCTGGTTGCAGGAGGCTGGTTTACCTCAGCCCCATTATAGTGCTATTGAGGGAAGACCACATGTCAAGCCACAAGTGCTTTTTATGCCTGGTAATTTAAGCAGGTTTTAATGCATCCTGTCGTTGTAAACAATGACATCAGTATGAATCAACAAGGATGTGTGAGTTTTTTCTCTGAGGTTGGTGCATACGCTTCCAGGGCAGCCAGGAATTTTCAACAGTCTTTGCAATGGCATAAATTCAGGCAGTTTTGGTGTGATTTAATAAAAGGTTTGGCTGGGCAGCTCACTTTGCCATATTAAGCTGTCTGTTAAGGCAGACTTTTCCAGGAATGGCCTTTCAGTAAAACATCATGATGCCTAAAGGAAAAACAATAGTTTTATGACAAGCCACTACAACAGTATGTTAGTTACAGAGGACATGGGTGAGAGAAGCTTTCTGTGGTCACTTAAAAGATCACTGGCATTCATATTTTAGTCCTCTAGAGTAGATGGTGCAGGACTACATTTCGGAGTCCTTTACGGTGGTTGTAAAGTTGAGGTTGAATTCTGAAGTTTCATAACATATGTACACTGGACAATAGAATTTCTTGGTGTTTGGAAATCACACAGGCATACTGGGAGTCTTTCCTAGCTCAAAAGTAGTGGTAGCTTGTCCTTATCATTAGTCCATATCCACATCCACTGTTAATAAGTCGCTCAAATTCAATGGAGTAGTATCTGTCCACCCTTTGTACTTTTGTTTTTTTCTTCCAGAAAATTGAAAGTCACCCAAGAAACATGAAATATAGTTTTCCTTTAAAAACTCACCAGAGGCATGATCCATGTGATCCATGCTGAAGTGTTAGAACAGTGCCATCAAAATTCTCTTTACCTGCACCCAGGCACATGCCAAGGCCTGTGTCCCAGATGTCCCTTTTCTTAACCCACTGCCTCTTTCTGCCAAGTCAAGTGGTCCTAGTCCATGTTTTGGTGAAGCTCCTCTTTGGCCCACCATTCAAAGGACAGCAGCCACTCATCTCTGTCTGAACCTGTTCTTGCTTTAGAACTCCTTTGTGTTACAGGGAGACACAGATCACAAAGATTTGCTGGCTGCCTCTTCTGACATACAGGCCCTGGTCCATCCAACAGGTTTGAGATGGCAGGAGGGTTTCATGTGTTAAGACCAGATTTACTTATTTGAAGGTATTTGACATTATGTTTGATTTGTATTCTGAAAGAGTAACACAGTATTATGCCAAAATCCCAGGAAAAGCATGGTGAAGCAATTGTAATATATAGTGGAATTGCAATGCAAGCTGCTTCCCCATGCCAGTCTCTGCATGCTCCACTGTCAGGAAGAAGGTGGATTTATTCTAATTAGAGAGGTCCAAAACTATGGGTTGAATACAAATATAGCCTGCAAATGTTCAGATAACTTGGATAGTGTGGCATTTTCAGTATTTTTCCCTAGCAGTTTGCATTGTGGTGCATCTTTATTTACGAGAGTGTGTGTTGTATTTTTCCACATATTTGGGTCATTTTATCTAGTACTTCTGAAGGACAAATCTTTTACTTCAAAGAAACCAAGTCCTGAAACTTGTTGGGAGTAGAAGGAGAGCCTGTGTAACGTTATTATTTAGAGATTCACAATCAGGGATTCTGGGGTAATTGTGTGACCTTTCAGATCTGAGATCTGTCTGCATCAAGGCAGAGGCACAGATCCCTTAAAACACGTCCCAGGGTCAAGGCTTTTTCTGACTGCATCAGGAGTTTCAGGTCTGAATAGCAATCTAACCAGATGTAACATGTTGTTACATCTGTAACATGTAACAGTGTGTGACATGCAGGGATGGGGTAGGTTTGTGTGCCACCCTTCAATGTGAGAATTTACATTTGTAAGGTTACAAATGGTTCCTATATCACCACTTATGATTTTTAGGCATTCTGACTGAAGAGAGGTAATTTTCAATTTTCCATAATAAAAACAGGGAGGGAGGGAGCAGCCAACAGAGGATGTGTATAGTACAAACCATGTATACACAAAGCTATACTAACCTTTGAAATACTCATAAAAAATTTCTGTGGAAAGCAGGGACGGCTTTTAAGCAGCAGGAGCCAAAATGTGGAAAGCAGCAAATATTCATCCCATATTCTGTGCCATGGTGCTGGAGCCAGGGGTGTCTGGTGAAATCTCATAATGAAGCAGTTGTTTGAGCAGTTGAATACAGCTCAGCAAAGTAGCTCTTGAGCTAACATGGGCTGCCTGTCTGCCAGTAAACAGATAATTACACTCTGTTGTTTAATTGAACTTTCATGAAAACGGCAATATATTTTTTTTTTGTAAGATCCATCATGAAAATATGTTCTGCTTGTGGGTCCTGCATATAGGGACCAAGATATTGGGGAGGGGTGTCAGGTTCAGAGGTAATGCTCTGTGTGCTGAGCAATCTGCAGTGGGGAGTCAAGCATATGTACGTGACTCCCTCATAGCTTTCACAGAGGAAAACTGTACTGTATAAACAGAGAACCTGTTGCTTGGTTTTCTGAGGTCCTTTTGATTCAGATGACCAAATTTAGATACCTGGAAGGCACTGCAGCACTGGACACATTTGAGGAATCTCACTGTGATTCCCTGAGTAGTTAAAAAAAAATCTCTGACTTAATTTTCCTACTGTCCCCCTAATTCATTTGTTCCTGAAAACCATTGAACAGTGGCCAGGGTCACCGTTTGGGAAGGTTTTTTCTTTTTTATTTCCTTGATTGTTGAATATAAATCTTGGCCATTGTGTCAACCAACAATTTCTCAGATTAGTAGCATTCTTATTCTGAAACTAATATTTAAATTGAATTTAGTTTCTTTCCACAAGAATCAAACTTAAACAGATAATTTAACAAAGAAATTGACAATTCAGAGATGCAAGCTGTGCCATGTTTTTTGTTGAGTGTTTGCATTCCATAAAATTAGGAGCCTGTTGTGAAATCTGTAGGATATACACATATGGAATGTGACAGTCTGGAAAGTCAGAGTCTGCAAAGAAATCCTAAAATCTTCTGCTTATACTCCCCAAAATCAATAACCTACAGAAACAATGTGGTCTGTAATCCATTACACTGAAAGCTCTGGAGAGCAATAGGAGTCACATGGCACAGAGCTGTATGTATTTAAATTGAATGCTGTATAAAATGAGATGAATAAACATCTTGGAATAACACACCCACTTCTGTAAATTTACAGGTTGTACCAGCTGACAGATAAAAAATAAGAAAGCAAGAAGCTGGAAGAGTTTTGATCACCAGGAAGATCTGAACCAATGGACTGTATGGATATAGATATGTTTGAAGGCATCTGCTCTTCCCATTACAAGGTAAGGCACAAATGGATTTCTCTGCTGGTTTGTGTCTCTTCAGTTTAGTGCAGCTCCCTTTTGTGGCGCTGCCCAAGATAATAGTGGAGGTGTTCTCCAAAGCTTGTTCAACCTAGTGACTGACTGCTAATAACTGTGGCCAGTTATTAATAATATAAATGGAAAATATGCAGACCCCAAAAAGCCTCAAGTTTCAATCCTCGGGGCCTGTAAAATTCAAAGTTTTATTATATGAAGTATGTGTTCAGATAGCTCTATAGGTTGTCTACTTTTAGCATGTGCTAATAGAAGACCTTCCTGCTCACCTAAGGCATCTTTTTTATGTGCTTAATAATTGCTGTAGATTGAAGTAGACTTGAAACCTGTATGTAGTGTAGAAGCTAATCAGGAGAAAAAGTCTCTAAACTGGATGCCAGAAAATGTGTCTGACTGGAGATGCAAATTGTGCCACTTTCTTTGTACAGTTTTAGTTTTTCACTTTCAGGATTGTTATATGGTTTGTTTACAAAACCTGCTTAATATTCCTTTTTTTCCCCCTACCAGTAAAAATAATTACTTACTGGTCTAAGCTGAAGGTGGTGGAGAGCTTGATGGATTTGCTGGGTGTCTTCTGCCTGGTGTCCAGATATACTGTCACTTACTCTCAATGCTTCCTTTACTGAGTTGTTTTCAGAGAAGGTACAAAACAGAGATTTTCAAAAAGCCACTTGAAACTGGTAGAAACACTTGAGAAATACATGAACTGAACCTGTTTAAAAGTAAAATTTCTCATTTTTGAGGTGATGTAGTTCTGCATGTCTGGAGAGTGGCTATGTGGGACTTCTTCATATTTTAACAATTTGGATCAACACAAATTTGCTACAAAGCAAATGCGAAACTATACTGGCTCTGTGTTACTCAGGAACTCAAATCAGGCAGCTTGACCAGCTGGAAAAAGAGGCAGCTGCAACTGGGCTTAGCTGATCTCTGCTTTAAAACAGAGAGGCTGAAGAGAGGATGTTCAGCTTAAGTCAGTGCGACACTTAATTTCTCCATTTTCACCAGGCAGTGTTAAATGATAAGGGAACAATCCTGTGCAGTGCACTGCCATTGCTTCTATTCTGTATGGAAATATGACCACCAGTGTTATCAGTCTGCTGTTTCCACAATTTTAAGATAACCAGTCTCCTCCTTTTGTGGAAGAATTAAATTGAAGAGATCCTTAGGTGGGGAATGTAACAGACTGTGGCACTGCATCCTGTAGATATAGGGGGGGGGGGCTCCCTTGCTTGCTGAAATAACAGGAATTACATGTATAAAGTATTCAGAAAATGCAAAGATAAGCAATAGCAAATACAACTTAAAAAGAAAAACACATTCAAACTCCTGAGTACTTAGGACATTCCAGTAATTTTCTGCAACTCTTGTTAGGAAGGAATGTACATAGGTCATAAAAAACTGTAGGATCTGGTCTAGATAGCAGACACTTCTCTAGAGAGTTTTATTTTCTCTACCAGATGGTTGTGTAACCCCTGGTTTCCACACTCAGGTGCCCCAGTGGAGCCTGTGCTGCCACCAGTTATTGCCAGCTCTCACAATTACAAATGCCCGCTGGTCTGTGCTTTCTTGTTTGAACACCTTTACACAAGGTGTATGCAGGGGGATGGGGAATGACAGCTTTGGTTCTGTGTATGTGAAGGGACAATGCCATTTCCTGTGCCACCTTGCCTGCTTTAATCATGTCCTTCTCTGGATCAGAGCTTCTGAGTTTGTGCTTCTTGGCACAGCAGGGAGCCCAGCCTTGGACAGGGCCTCTGGCTGTTGTGTGGCAAGTAATCCTTCCAAATAGGATTTGCAATCTTGCAGCAGCCGTTCTGGGCATAGACTGAATACGTGGAGGCAAATTGTGCTTACACAGACATAGCTCAAGCCCAGCCATTCAGAACACCAGCCGATGACAGAGTTGCACACAAATTGAGTATCTGAAAAGAACTTGTTCTAGTGGCTGAGAAAAATGTACAGGGTCAGAGTATTCTGCAGTGTCTTAGTTAACTGGATTTATTGGTGCTGCTTCACAGCAGAAATGTTGTTAGAGCCCCAGAACTGTTTTGTTACTTTTCGTTGCCAAAGGCTGCAGTGTTGCTGTGTGGGAACGAGAGCTTGCAACTCTGCTGCCTCTGTGAACGGTCTTGGTCTTCACCTAAAACGTCACTGCTCTTTCAGTGCTGTGCACTCCTTGCTTTAAAGCACCTGAGAAGATCTACTATAGTGGCTCTTGTATTGGTATATTATATATAGTATAGTTTATATGCTCTATGCTGTATAGAGATTCTTGATTTTAGTCTGCAGCTGCTGGATAGTGTAAATAACTGGAGATAATAGTGGCTTAAATCAAAGCCAGACTTTGAATTTCTGAGCTTTTAAATTGTGGTTTATTTGTGGAGATTGTTCCTGATAGCATTTTGACTGTGTTTATTCAATTTTGGCTGAGAAATTATTGAAACACCAAACAAAGCTTAGGAACTGAAGGAGCAAACGGCCTTCTGGTTTATACCCAACACAGATATTCTGGTATTTCAAGAAGCTATGTGAGTTTCAGTTAATATTAAATTCAAGAAAATGAAAGCCTGAAAACTTCTGAAAAGTCCTAGATTAGAAAAGTTAAAAACTGAATAAACATTTTATTCAACTCATCCAAATATTTTGCAGCCCTAGTTTTGTTGTGGGTTTTTTGTTTGCTTCCTCTGTAGAACATAATGACATATTTTTCTCCATATTGAAGCACTGGTAATTTTGAATTGAAACATTTATTTTTAAATTAAGGATAACTGAATCAAAATGAGTTCACTTTGCTAGGAATTTGCAGTCCAGTGAAAGATTTCTTTGTAATTAAATTAAAAAAAAAAAGGTTTTGCTAATGACTTAGTCCTGTCTTTCTCCTTTCTGGTGCACTGAATTTTATGTTTTTATTATTCACTTTTCTAGTGGTGCTGAGGGACCTCAAGCCTTGATGAGGCCTCAGTTGTTCTGCATACCTTGTTGGGTCCCACATAAATTGCAAATGCATCTTTCTGCGAAGGATATATGATCAAAGAGGCAAGCAAGATTAGATGGTATGACCCAGGAGCATAGGGACAGTGAGACATTTTTCATCAGCACGGTAAGCAGTGCCCTCAGGAACCTGCAGGCAGCCATTTACATATACAACTCTGTAGCCTTGAGGTGATCGAGTTTTAAGGTCGTGGAGAATCAAAGCATTTTGTCCATGCAAGTGGAGAAGGATCCGAAGGATTGCACATCGTGTCACTATTGTACTCCCTCTGTGCTATTTTGATTTGAATCAGAGCAGTTTGATTTAAATCAGGTTGGAAATGGGAGCAGGTTCTTGGCGGTGGGAGGGGAAGCCTTTTCCTTTTGGAAGTGAGTGTGACATATAGCTCGCCTGTCCTGCTGTGTAATCTGTCCTGACATTTGCTGGCACAGTAAGTTCTTACTAACTGCAGTGACATTTGCCCCATGTGACATAATTCTGAACACTTTTTCATAATACTTCCACTTGAACTGAAAGCAGCCAAACTGTCCTTTCTAATTTCAGTCCTCTTGATCCCTTGTCCCCAGTGATAAGTTCTGCCTTGCAATGTTTCCCAGTGCTGCCTGAAGTAAAAAGATGAGAGAGCAGCTAGCAACCCCAGGTTTTTCCCTTGTTGGTACTCAAGATCATGCTAGAAATCACGGATCCTTTATGAGCTAAATCCTGAAGGAGTTGGCTTCACAAATCAGCCCTCCCAAAGCAGACATTAAGACACAGAAGTAACAACAGAGCCACCTAATAATGAGGTGTGTTTGTTCTTGTCTGTATTACTAACAACACCGGTCACTAGTCACAGAATATTATATTCAAAACCCATCAAAAGGAGAATGCTATAAACAAAGATCACAGTCTAAACACTCAAAAAACTTTTTTTTGGTTTTGATGGAGAATTGTTGCAACTTTGTTTTCAATTGTTTTCTAAAAGGAAAGTATTCAGTATTCTTTAGTAAAGAACACCTAAACACTTGTTGCTGCTTATTCATCTAGTCAAGCAGCCTGTGAGAGGCAGCAGTTATTTCTTGGTGATTAGGTGGAAAATAAAGTTGTTTTGATAGCATTTTGTTCATGTTGATGACACTGAATGTACATAATTCACTCAGCTTGGTGATCTGGCCCTGACAAGTTTGATTACTATTTCTAAGAGTAAATGATAGTGTATCTTTTGAGGTGGTAGGAGACAGCGGGGATGAAAAGTCTTTTGGGTGCAGTTAAATGTTGTCAAGTGTGGTGAGGAATTCACCAGTAAGTGCAGGAAGTGTGGGACTATGGTCTCTTGTTCAGTATCTGGTATGGAAAACAAACTGGTATATTGTGTAAAATCAGACTGTGAAATCTGATAAAAAGATAAACTCGCTATGAGACTAATCTCAGAGGGTCCATTGGTACTGGCAGAAAGAAAGCAGCAGGAACCTGGCTGTGCAGGATGTCATAGTGCTTCCTCTGGTTTCTCACCAAGCATAGAAATGAAACCTGGGAGACTTTTAGGTATTTAATTATTTAGCCCTAGGTTCCTCCCAATCCATCATGAGCTGTAGTTTTGAGCACAACCTCATATCAGCTCTGTGGGGTGAGGAAATGCCCTTATCCCATCCCCCCTACAGATGGCCACTGAGATTAGCCCAGGATCATGCAAAGCAGAGAACTAAATTCCACTTCTAAAACTAAGCACCAGACCTGGCTATACTCTTACATCTGTGGGCTGATCTTTCTGCAGAATGAGTGGGCCATACCATACCTGTCCTCATATTTAGGATCAGTCTGTTACATTTCAGCTGCGCATTTCTAGGTCAGATTTAAAGTGATATAAAAAGGTCACATTTCAGCTCTTTGCTCTTCAGGAAGAGAACTGAAAATAGTAAATGGAGTACAGAGCGCTACAGAAATTCAAGAGAGACTCTGTTTTCAAGAAGCAGGCCACGCTGAACTTTTAAACTCTAATCTATCTGCAAAGGTGAAACTGCAACTGAGATAGCATCACTTTGTTCCAAGGAGGTCCCTATAAATGAAGATCCTCATACAAGAAATTAAGTCAGTATAGAAAATCCATACAGGGTGACTTGTGTAATTGTTTTTGTGTTTGGGCTATTAATTGCATGCTAGATTACCAGAAGGTCTATTTTTAAAGCTCTATTTGTGATTTAACCTTTTTTTTGTTTCTGTTTTCTTCTTGTTTTTTGTTCCTTCTTACATGCACATGGTGATTACTTAGATTTGGTTAGATGTTAAACTGCTTAAAAACAAGTCTTTGCAAAAGCAAATGCAAACATTCTTTTCAAAAAACCTCAGTTTTGGCATTTAGCATGCCAACAGCAGTGCTAAGAAGTCAAGGGAATGCCTACAAGTAGGAAGGCAGAAGCACATCAATTGAAGTTTCATAACTGAAAGCCAGCATCCTCTTTTGCAATTAGTTGGGGATGTTTATGGCTGTGAAAAGCTTGCTGATTGCAGAGTTGTCAAATCAAAGTGCTTAAAGAGTCTGGAAAGATTTTGACTTCTAAATGTTCTGTAAAGGCCCATTTTCTTGCATTTCAGTGTGGGATTCAAAGTTAAACTGTTGGCTTCTTTCTAAATGTGTAAAGGCATGGGAAACTGATACATAGGATAGACTATGTCAGAAGAAGGCACAGTGGTGGCTTTTTGCTAGAAAGTGAGATGAAAGATGATCTGGAGCTGGTTGTACCTGCAGGATCTGATTGCCACTTTTTTGCATGGCTTTAGCTGATTTCCTAATTGTCCACCTTAAATCTTCCCTTTGGTTGAATGGAGTAACAGCGTGACTTTGGGAATGAAATGAGGAGGTGTAAATATATGTGCAGTTGCTGAAGCTTCAGATTGTTAAAAATGCAGACTGCTGGTATTATACAACTTTGGTCTCGTTTGAACAACATGATCAGCAGGCAGCATTGTCTAGGCATCCTAGTGAACTACCAAATAAGTATTTAATTCTCTAATCCTCTATTGTGGTTGCCTTTTGTATGCATCAATGTCATAACTCGTGTTCTCTTTTATAGCTATTCAAAGAAAAGGTTGGTGCTTTTTTTAAAGTTATGTTCTTTGTCCTCATCCTTTTTTTGGAATGCTCTGAAGAATTGTACTTCTTGCTCATTTAGCTGCATCCACTGCTGACTTTCCTTGTTCAGCTTAGTCAAATTTTGGATGTAGGATACATTGTCCATAAACTTCAGGTTGTTCAGCTGCTCTACCTTTTATGCTGAATCTTTTTTAATTTTCCACACCACTGTCTGGAAGAGGCTTTCGAAGCTAAGGACGACTTCAGAGAGTCACCTTGTTCTGTTCTTTCTGATTTGGTCTTACTAGCTGCTCATGCCTTGTCTTATGGTGGAGGCAATTCCAAAAATGGGGCATGTCAAGTCCTATCCTCAGAGCTTTTCTTTAAATTGAAAGATATTTAACCTATCACAATAAAGATACTAATTTGCAATTGTTTCTTTCTCTTTCGAAATGTCATCTTCATGACCTTGAGTATATATAATCTCTCTTATCATGATATCCTAGGCAGACAGTGTTTATTTTATTTCCTGATTCTGTCACAAAACCTAATAGCTTTCAGAATGGAAGCTGTCAGGTACCAATTGGCAGGAACCACGACACTTATTTTGTACAATCTTTGGCAATTTAATAATACTGTATTCTTCAGTTTTCTGTTTCTCAGTAGTAGTTTGCATCTTTCTTCATCTTTCATTAAGGCAAGATGTCATTTATGTCTTGCCTTGGATTTTCCCCTTTTGGAGGTTGTGACATCTTTCTTCCTTCCCCTTAGGCTGTTGAAATTCTTCTTTCATCTTCCTGCACCTTTCCAGGTTAATTTTAGTTGTCTGCTTACGGGTGATCAATCTGTTTTTATCCAGCTTTACACTAAGCAGAATCTTCTTTGTGTTTCCCTCCTGGGACTGTCTCATCCCTTGAACTTTTGCTCTGTGAAAAAGTAGAAATATTCTGCTTCTCAACCACAAAAATATCAAACACAGTTTCATGCTAGTAGGTAGCTTTTTTTGTTTCTTACCTAAATGCATATCAAATAGATTTTTATGATGTCTCTTAATCTAATCCTAGCATTGCTATAGTCCTGTGCTAAACTTACTAGGCATGGCTGAAATCATGTCTGTCTGTCTCTTGCAGTATCAGTTATATGTGTGTGTGTATTTTTATATATATATATATATATATATATATATATATGAAACCTGTGCTTTGTGCTCTTCATGCACTTGTGTAAAACTTCCCAGTGACTTTCAGCTGGATATCTGCTGAGTTTCCAGCCTTGTTAAAAAAAATTTGGCAAGACGTGGAGGTGGTGATTTTCAACAACCCAGACAGAAATAAGTTGAGAAAACTTAGTGCCCGATTTCTCTTTGAAGTAACTGGTACCATGTATTTTAATGTAAGCTCAGAAATAAAAGACTGGAATTCATATGCTGTACATATGGCAGATCAGAGCAAAGCAGTCCTAATGAAATAGCAGTCCTTTCTCTCTTCACATAAGCAGCTGCTGGGACAGAAGTGCTGTGATTTTCTCCTGCACAGGTAGAAAAGGCACAGAAATGTGATGTCATGTAACCTGTAAGGGTTCCTTTAAAATTTCCCTAGTGTTGGCTTTCAAGTATGCAGGCTGTCTAGATTGATCAGTAGATTGGTTCAGGTATAGAAGAAGCCATTCTGCACATCTTTCTCTGCAAAACTGCAGAAAATTTCTAACTACCTCAGTTATCAGAAGCAGCGTCTCATCTAAGGTGTGCAACTGTTTCAGTGGAGCAAAAAGGAAATAATTGGCTACTTTCCCAAATGTGTGTTTAGTTTTTAAGAACTGTAGGATACAGAGTACCAGCAGGGCTCCCTAAGACTTAGGTTTGGATAGATGGCTGCCAGCAGTGGCACCTTAAAAGGAAAGGTGATTTTAGATATCAGCAACTAATAGTACAAAACCAGTCTAGCACTCAGTCTGATGGCACTGCCGTTGAAGTTTGGTGCCGAGGCGGGAGCTTGAGAGAGCGTCGGGGAAGGCGTTGAGGGGGTGGGAAGATAATTTTCACACTCTGCACAAGTAACATAAGCTCTGTGTTTAATCTAATATCCTGAAATCTGACATGGATAGCTATCCTCAGGGGATATTCACAGACTAATTGTAAGTTCTTATTTGACGAGAGGAGAACTCACTGAAACATGGCAGGAAGGGTAGCTGTGAAAATTTTTCCACGCTTTTTTTTTTCAGTGCTCCTTCTCTCCAGTTTAACCCTAAGTCCTACTGAATTGCCTTCGTTTTCCCTGTGTGATATAGAATACCTTAGTGGGTTATGACAAATACTCAGACCTGCTGCAACAGTGGGATCATTCACTATTTTTCTTCAAAATTCCAATAGTATTGTTTGGTGGCTGTGGCACACAATCTTGCAGTGATGCAATGGCCTAGCCTCGGGTTTTTCCAGTGTTTTGTGTGCAATAATTAAACATTACAATACCCTTCTGAGGCAGCATCTGACCTGTGTTAGGCAGTGCTCTGTGAGTAGTTACACTGTAATTATTGTGGCTGTTTATTAGTGGAAGTATGGTGTTGGGTAAAGTCATGGAAGCTGGCCCCGTCACATACCGTGTATCTTCCACCCAAGGTCTTAACACTGTGATAACAGGAATGACAAAAATAGAAACTATGAGTCTCAGCTCCCAGGAGAGTGATTTCATCATTAGGCAGTGTCTCTTCCCTTAGGACCTTCTGCGTATTTGCTTTAACCCATCTTCTTTCTACCTTTGCTGCATAGAGGTAGTCTGACTAAATAAAGATTTAAATGAAGGTAGTTGCAATGAGGTATCTCTTCCATAGGGGGTTTGCATTGTCTTTCCTTTTAAGTTAGAGATATTAGGAATTATGCTGAACTACTTGCTGTGTAGTCAATACTGCATGAAAATTGACAACATTCAAGCACCTTTTTGGAATAGAATGCCCTTACTGATGTTGCAAGGCAATTTAGTTCTGTTAGTTTTGTTTGTTGAAAATCAACCAAAACACAGCACTATTTTTTGTTTTCCTCATCCCTGTATCACAACCCACAGGTTTTTTGTGTAGATGTTAAAAGCTAAGATTCTCATTCTTTAGAGAGCCTGCACAACTTCACTCTGTTATTGTTTGGATTATCATGTGAGGTGTAATCAGGTTTTTTATACCTTATAATAATTTTTAGATTCTAAATGCAACAAGACTTGCAAAACGTGATCACCAAAGGACTGTTAAAGCTGATTTCTTAGCACTGGAGCCTACAAGCTGTAGCTGACAGCTGGGTATACATGTAACTAGGTAAAGGTCAGAAGTAATCCACCTCTTTGCATTCTGGCACTGCAGACCCATTCTAAATAGAGTAACTAGCTGCAGAGGTGGGTTCTGTTCAGATGTCCCTCCTGGCATGCACAATGTGATGAGGAAAGGAGCTAATGAAAGCTTAGATTTTTGTTTTGAGAGGGCTTGCCCAATTCCTTTTCCTAAAGATCAGGCTGCCCACTGCTTTGCTTTAACATCACCATATTCCAAAAAAAAAACATACTGACTACTCCAGAATAGCATTGACCACAAATCCTGGTCAGGAACAGTAAAAGTAGCTGTGCTGCAGAGGAAGGGCAGGAGCTGTTACAGAGACAAGTTTTATGCATGTTTATTCACTGTTTTCTGGGACCAGTCCCATGGCTGAATTTATTTCCTCTGTCTACTTCTGTTTTATGAACTTTGATTTATTTATTTTTAAGTTGTAATTTGGTTTTGGTTTTATTTGATTTGGAGATTTTTATTTTGGTTTGGGTTTTTAACTTGGTATTGGAGATACCACCTCAAGGGAATCCATAGGGGCATTTTCTCCCAATTATGCAGCATTTTCTACTGTGAGGATAATCAAGTCCCTACTTGGTATGAGGCAATCTTTAGTAATTTATGCCTGTACCTTGGCTGCAGATTGCAGACTACATCACACATATTTTTGAAAAAGCACAGGAGATCTCTTACTGAAATTAAAAGTAAACTTACTATTGACTTAGTGATTGAAATTGCTTTTGGAGTTCTTGTGCAGTTGCTTTCAATGATTTAGACAGGACTAAATCATTCACAGGAGAATGATGAAAATTTAATAGCAAGAAATTAGGGTTAATTAGAAACCATGGGGTCCTGCAGTGACCCTAGAGATCACTGAAGTAGGCAGGACTTTGGTAGAACATGATACTGGTTTCTTGTCTCCAAAACAGTTACACCCCAAAGTGTGGATAAAGTTGTTGTAAAATATGCTTCTCCAGAAGTCGTCATTCATAAAGAAGCTCATTTTTTGTTTCTGTTTTGGAACTATTTGAATAAACATGAATCAGTTACTCTCTCTCCCACTGACTCATGAGTCAATGTGACAGATTTTGATCCTATGCTACCAATGATCATAGTTTTAATTGCAATGTTTTTATGCAGTGCTTTCAGTTGGACTTCTCAGAGTTTATATTATTTTTGTTACTTTATGTACTTCAGCATTATTTAGCACATTTGAAAATTATATTTTGCTCAAACTCAGAATTTCTTCTGTCATTTTGCAGTAAAAGTGTTATGCTACCATGTTTTTATAATCTTCTGAAGAACACCATCACTTGATTCCAGCATAATTTCTTTTTATTTAAAAGGCTGACACATTATAGTTTACTTCACATCAAAAAAATTAATGAACACTCCAGAAACATCAGGGATGAATGACGAGTATTAGTTAGTCATCTCCACAGCTTTTCTCTTTACTCCTTTTCCTTCATAGGAAGGAAAAATTCAACCATTAATATTTTTATTCTTCTTTATTCAGTGAAGATATAATTCAAAATATATCAACAGTTAACTGCAGAGTGCCAAAGTCTAATAAGATAACAAATTACCTTAAAAACTAGGCAACTTTCTGTACTTATCTTGACTCTGGACCATGTACTTTCAAGGCTGTGTACATAAGCAACTGTCCTCTCAGATATTCTCTCCCAGTTATTACAGAAGGTTACTGTTTGGTATGAACAGGAATACATACTCAGGTTTCAAAATAATTTATCTATTCTGATCTGTGAAATGAAATACCAGTAATGTATTTTTTTAAATTAATAATTACAGTGTATTTATACTGTCTTTCAATTCACATAATTACCCAGCAGATGATGAAAAAGATCGTAGATAATTCATCGCCATGCCAAAGCAGGATTGTTCCTGGTGTCATGTTTTCCATTGTGTTACACAACAGAAAAAAGTGCACACTTTTTTTGGTAACTTGAAGGACAGATTGCCCATAATTTCCTCCTTCTGTCTAGGTAAGGTTGAGGTTCTTAAATGAGTTTTGTTAAGAGGCTCATTCTTTGTTGCAGTCAGAAGTTCATCAATATAGAATGAATGACATTTGCTGAGATGAATCCATGTGTTTTGTGTAACAATGGAGCAGTTTATAAACCTTAATGACTGGATGAGAAACTGGAAGAGAAAGTGTGTGACCCCTTGATTAAAAGGGTCTGAAAAGGTAGAAGTGGTGCTTCTTGAGGGTCTTTTCAGGTGGTTTATTAAATTGGTTTATGGACTCTGCAGTAAACACTGGGCTTTGTATTCCATCCTCCTGGGAGAACTCAGTGGTAGGTAGATAGGTTTCCTGGTTACCCAGGAAAAGTTGTGGATTCAGTCCCTCATTATGGAAGCGGCTCTATTTCTTAACCAGAATCACTAACCCTCTTGTAATCTAGAGAGATGCTGATCTGTAGTATGAGTCTTTTCCCATTTCATAACTCTTTATCTATGTGAAAGGATTGGCAGTCCCTCCTACTCATATAAAATCACCTTAATCCAGGTAAAACTTTTTTTCTCCTCTCTTCTTTCTCACAGCCCACCAGGCTTACTCAACTAAACCTTTAGTTGTATTTAAAAGATTGCTTTAAAAATGCTTTCTTTACTTTTTGCAAAATTACACTCAGTCTCTTCCAGAAATAATTTCCAGTGTGAAAGTGCTTCCAGTGAGCCCTTTCTTCAAGCGGAAAGTTTTTGCACTCTCTTCTCTTATTTAATAGAGGAAAACATCGAAGGAGTTATAAAACTCTGTGGCTTGTATTGTCACTTAAACAGTTACCATAAGTGATGACTGAAGGATGTACAATCCAGCATTTATCTTGCTTGATTAGCAGCCCCATTGACTGAATTTTGTTCTTCCTGACACTAAGGAAGTGAAGCTGCTTGCCCAGACTTCTCAGTTCTGGCCAGCAAATTATCTCTGTGGTATTAAATGTAAACAAACAAAAAAAGGCAAATGGTTTGTGCTTGGTTTTGAAAAGAGATGTTAGATATTCTTTCCCATTTGTTCTCATTGTTAAGGAATTGTGGTGACAAAAGCACTTTTCTCATGAAATAAGAAGAATGGAAGGAGAGGGCAAGGCAACATTAATAGTACTGAGGGATGTGCATGTGGCTTGGCAAATTGAGCAAGTGGAGGAGGTGGGGTCAGGGTTCCTGACTTCACAGCTGATATACTGATTTTCTCAGTTTAACTGATTTACTCTATGGCACAGAGTACCTTAGCTCTTCAGTACACCCATTTGTAAGAAGGTTATGTTACCTGATTTAATAAAGGGTATTAAAAAAATAAAGATTGTCTTATAAAATGCTTTGGGAAACTTGAACGAGAAGACTTATAGCTGGATAGGTACAGATGCAGAAATAAATACAGATATGCATCTTAGCCTACTGCAGTTACAGAGCACAGCACTACTGCCATCAGTGGAATGGACTGAAAGAAATCCCCTGGAAGCTGTTAAGTAATTCTTTGAATCTTTTCATGTGTGTGGTAGATGCAGCTTTTGTTTAGGAACAAATGTGGGGTGATATGCAACTTTTAGTGTATGGATACAGGCAGAAGTGAGGTGAGAAAGGATCATTTGATGAGGTTTTTTTAATTCCTTTGTAACTTAACTTGTCATTAGAACAAAAATTCATTCTTTCTCTCCTCTAGAGCCCTAGCTATTTACTCGGTGTTAAGTCACTGGCATTTTAAATGAGAGTATTTCAATACCCAAGAATTGCATCTTGAGGAGAAATAAAAATATTTTTATTCAAAAGCATGCTTTTCTTGAAGACAGAGTACTGGGTAGATGGTTCCCTGGTCAGCTTCAGGATGGCAATTTTTAGATGATTATAGCACCTCTTTTCTGAACACTTACTTCTCCTATGGCTCATCAGTCTCATTTGCAAATTGCTCAGTTTTTAAACCTATTTAACGACTCTAGTCATTAAATAGTTTTAAAAGCGATTTAAAGCTGTAGTGATCTGCCAAAAATAACACGAACCTGTTCTTCTACAGCCCTATAGGATTCATTCCCCTTGCTTTGTATCTTCCATGTATTTTTCCTTTAGATTCCTCTTCCTCTTTCTTCAGCTTCAACTGTCCTTGTGGCCGTGGTGTTCAGATGAAGTAAAAAGCAAGAAGGGAGAGAGCTCCCTGAAAGCATTTGTGCTACACCACTGAGAGTAGCTCAGTGTAGCACGCTGTTGGTGTGTGTCAGCAGGGATGCAGGCAAGAGGTGGCATGAAAGGTAAGAAGCCATGAAGGTACAAGGGAACAGTATTTGTCAAAGAAAGATAAGTAAACTCAAAGCAGTGTGCAGGTAAGGGAGACAGCTGGGGACCTAAGGCAAAGGTGGTCAGAGCTTGAAAGTGGACAAATACCATTCTTCCCAGAAAGAGCCTTCTCTGGGATGAGTGACCCATGGTGACCTGCTGACTACTAGGGGAAAAGCTTTGGCCTCTTCACACTGAGCTAAAAGACCCTGTTTTTTTAGATCAAAAGACAAACAGACCTCTCAAGTACTTTGCTTCCTGTCTCTTCCTGAAAGTGTCCTGTGCCATTAGTGCATGGGTACAAACTGAAAGAGGGGAAATTTAGGTTTAATGTTAGTAAGGAATTCTTTACTGCGAGGATGGCAAGACTCTGGAACAGGTTGCCTAGGGAAGTTGTGGATGCTCCAACCCTGGCATTGTTCAAGGCCAGGTTGGATAAGGCCATGGGCAACCTGGGAGGTGTCCCTGCCTTTTGGGAGTAGATATCTTCAAGATCCCTTCCAATCCCATAACATTGCATGATTCTACAGTTAATCCATGCAATAGGAGAAGAAGCTGCAGGGCTGCAGCTGGAAGGTGTTTATTTTTCCTAACCAGTATGGCTGCATCAACATTAATAAATGTGGCCAGCATGCCCAGGGTTGCTCAGACCCTGAGCACAGCTAGCTACATGCAGCTCAGCTCTATATAATCAATCATTTTTCAGTTTTTAGATGATAGCCACATGTAAACTGCTTGCTTGTTGTAGTATCTGTAGATTGCTAACTCCCAAAATGTGTCTGGGAATTGTCAAATCCAGGACAGAGATCCTTTGAGTGATTTTTAACATTGGTGATTGATTTCCAGCACCCAAGGTGCAATAGGTTGGCTTTCTCTGAAGGGTATGGAAGGGGGTGGAAAGCTGACTGCCTAGAGATAGGCAGTGAGGATGCACAATGAATCACATTGATCTTGACATTCTAGACAACACAAAACCTTTTGGGTTGACCTTACTCCACCTTCAGGAACTGAGAGAGTATTTTGAACAAGTTTTACTTTTGAATGTCTGAAGTTTGTTTGAGCCTGAGGAGCTCGGTTGGAAAAGTGAACAGGGACAGATTGGAAGTCTTCTTCCACAGAACTGCTTCAGTTTTTTTTTCAGAGCTCTCTGCACAAGGAGAACAAGATTATTGGGACTTTATTCCATGAGGATCAGCTATGAAACAAGGCTAAAAAGAGGCACTTCTCTGTTGACTGCAGAAGGAATTACACTTGCCAATGCCATATGTCAGTGTCATTGTAATGCCCATTTTCAGCAGTGCTGTAAGCAAACTTATACCATGGTTTATTTCTAACTAATTAAAGTCTTATTTAGGAATGAGCAATTCGTACACTAGAATGATTTATTTATTTATTTAAAATCACAGAGGCAGGCATTTCATGCTGAGGTCTGCTGCCTTTGTAATGCAACTTATTATCCCAAAAATGATCTGGGGTTGCTTCTTTCTGAATTCAGGCATCTGTGACGTTAATGTTACTGCATTTTATAATTGGTACTTGATAGTTTAAGTGGATAATCAACTAAGACATAAATGCAGCTTACCAGGAAACAATAGAGAATTTAGGATAGTAAGACTGATTAGACACTGTTATGCCAGTCTCATGCTAAGATAATTCTACTGAGTTGACTTTGCACAAATAATGCTGTAAGATGTGCAGTGGTCAGGCAGGCCCCCTTCACATATGCAGTTAGCCTGTCTTTGAGCAGACACTGTCTAAAAGCTAGTAAGCCCTTGCTAGTGAGGAAGATTATAATGGTCCTCAAGTCTAGGATCATAGTCATTGCTTTCCTGAGATCTTTGCTCCTTCTTTCACAGAGGAGTTTGAAAAACAGTTAATAACATCTCAAAGCAGTCATAATTTTAAATACTTTTCTCCTATTATCTAGGCTCTTTATTTTAGATTAAAACATAAAAGGAGAAGTATCTTGTCCAGCATTACATAAGCCTGGTGGCTTCCAGCATTCTTTGGGAATTCTTGTGTGCTGGTAAAGCAGGCATTAATGCTCTGTGAAGGAGGGAACTGAGTGCATTTTTCTGGTGGACAAGCACAAAACTGGCAGCACACAATTTATACAGGCTCTTAAATTGAGGCCCAAGTAGTGGAAGGAGCCATGTGGTACACTTGAGCTGTTAGGTAAAGGTGAACAAAGAAAGCTTTTACCTTTGGTACATATTACCTTTGGTACAAGCCTTCATTTAGTCTGAGAACCAATTTAGTCTGTGTCACAAAAGATATCAGCCTTATTGTCTAGGTATCAAAAGGAGCTGACACAGAGCCTGGTGTGGAAGATGTTGTTGCTAGATATAGTGGCACTGGAAGGAGACCATTATTTGTAGCACAGGAAAGAGACCACTCACTCTTTTGCCCCAAGCACTCATTCTGGGCCTGATTCCCCTGGTCTGGAAATGGCAAGCAAATGGAGAGAGTTCAGTGATAATAATTGCAAGCTGCTTTTTTTTTCTAGAGCATGCTTCCCTGGTACCAGGAAGTACTTCTATTAAGAGATTGACGTGTCCGTACTTTGTGCTGCCCTGGGACTCGCATAACCTGAATCGTTTGGATCCGTTTTTGAGATTCCTCTGTACTTATCAGGCTCATGAAATCCATGCACTCTGAGGAGCAGTTAATGCTGTCTCCAAAAGTGCTGGCTAATCCCCAAGTGCGTGTTTGGCACTCCCTTGACAACTTCAATGTCACAGGGGCAGCAGCTGGAGCTGTGTGTTCAGTGGCCGTGTGATGGTTGGTTGGGGCGTGTTAGACATACGCTGTGTGTTCAGGGCTGTTTAAAGGATTAATTTACATGAAGCTAGTGGTCTTCAGTCTTCAGCTCATTTCTCTGTCATGGTTAAGCACAACAAACTATTCATCTTATTCCCAGTTTGTTTTTCCTCCCAAAAATTCTCCAAGGGAAAAAGAAACCCCATGAAAATAACTGAACAGCTTCCATGACAGCTGTTGGAAGGGAAAGAATGAGTAAATGAATTTCCCTAGATTTCCTGTTCTAGGCTGATTCATAGATCTGAGTGAGCCAGAGTACTGAGGAAAGACACTGGGATGGGTGGGTGGGAAGCTTTTCTGAGATTATTTAAGTAGAGGGGAAAGAAAATTACTGTTTAGGAAACAGGCTACCAGTGAAATGATTGCTTTTTAAGCAATTTGGGAGAATGACTGCTTTTTGAGCTAATAGTGCCAGATTTCCTCTTTAGTTACTGACTATATATTGGGTTATTCTTTTAGGTCTTTACAACAGACTTTTTTCTCATAATGGCACTTTTTTATTTCCTGTACAGTAAGGGTTATTTCACTGTGTCTTCCAATCACAGGAAGCTGCACTTTTTTATCTTTCTTTGAAGTTAATAGATTTACTTTGTTGTTCTTAGGCTGAGATTTTTTTTAAATTATTACTTTTTTTGTAGAAGTATGGCAAAAGTCCTGAAAACTGTTGTCCAAAAGGAACTTGCCCCTGTTTGAATTTTTGCTTTGATGCCAAAGGAATTTCTGTGAAGGAACACAGAAATTGGTCTCTTTGTCACTGATAACATATCTGAATTGATTTCAGTAGAATCTGTAGAATTGGTGTCATCCTTAACCACTGGAAAAAGACATTTTGCATTATTGAAATTACTTCTTAATAACAGTA
Source organism: Phylloscopus trochilus trochilus (assembly GCA_016584745.2). NCBI lineage: Eukaryota > Metazoa > Chordata > Aves > Passeriformes > Phylloscopidae > Phylloscopus > Phylloscopus trochilus. Next base: position 43,801,357 of record WQNJ02000546.1, read on the forward strand.
CAGTACCATTTCCCTCAAGGTTAGGCAATTCTGAAGTGTGCTAACAAATATCTAATGGTAACTGTTCCAGTGGATCAGCATTGCTGTGACTCAGGAGGACTGAGATTCTGATTTCTGTTCATTTTTTGAGGTAAACTGTCCATTGATCTGTCCTTCTATCAAACTGCTATTGCTGAGCTATACATTAACTTTCTAATAGACAACTTTTTCCTTTTCCCCCACACATTTCTGGAATGCTTGTTTTATTTCTTTATGGACCTATTTGTTCAATTATGGTACATCCAGCAAGATGAATCTGTATGAAGAGCTGACTGTAATTCAGCTGTATCATCACAGCAGATTTTTCCAGGTGGAAAATCCCACTATGACAGTCACAGCCCAGCTGCACATCTTAAAACTTATTGCAGCTCTGAACAAATCAATTGTACAATTTAAATAATGAAGTGGATCTCAAATGCTTTTTTTGCAACCAAACAAATAGACACACAGTGAACATAGCCCTGCCACTGTTGACTGACATAAAACATTAGGAAATGTCATATTTCATGTTGGGTGCAGTTAAACACCCAACAGCCCTGTCTCAGCATGGATGTCACATTTATATTGTAACAGTGCTTTATGAGGGCCATGATTTTTATTGATGACCCTTGCTACCCATATAAAGCATGTTTTCTTCTTGCAACCGTGTTATCAAACTGACATCACCCCTCTTCTTTCCTACTCCATATCCACAGCAACTTTCCACAGCAGATGTATTCAGGCATTTCACCTGTTTAGCTGCTTTAAAAAAACAAATATCACTCATAGGTTAAAACTGCAAGATGAAATGATAACGTTTTCTTAGTTGCCCTCATGAAAGTGTGTGTAGCACAGAACTTTATGGGAAGGAAATGTAATATCAAAGTCTTACATAGCAAGAAAAACTAAGCCATCTCCTGCTAAAGATGCTGATTTGTGGGGTTTGGGAATGATCTTAGCTTTGATAATGAACTGAATACAAATCACTTGAAAAACAAGAGCATTTGCCTTTTTCCTTCAGAGGACTTACACTAAACTTATGGTTAAATACCATTTCTACTATGGCCCGCCAAAGACAGTGTTAAAGGAAGGAAGTTTGTTTAAGTTCAGAGAAACCAAATCAGCTCTCTCAAATAGTCAGTAGGAATAGGAGGTATTTTGATTATTTTGGCACTTTTTACATCCTTATTCTTGCAAAGCTGGAAATACTGTGTGAATAGCATTCCTCTGGGAAAAAAAAAAAAAAAAGTTGTATTTTATTTGCAGCTTGTCAGGAGTGGAGAGATCTGAAAGCTGGTTAAAATGAAAACCAAAGAAAATTGTTTGGATTGGGCTGCTGCCTGAAGAAAGCTTGCTCTGAATGCTGGACTATGTATTACTTCATGTTGAAAATGCCCCCATTGTTCAAACTGTGTCTTAACTAGCAGATTGAATTTATTTAGGGATGTCAGCTGAAGGTGCATTCTATATTGGGATGGGAAGTAATTGGTATGTTTTGTGGAAAGAAACCTGATATGGTTTGGAAAATTACTTATAAATTCCAGGTACACTCATGGCTGTAATTTTGATCTGGTATCCTACTGAATTTACAGTCTGAATTTAGTTTTTGGTGGGATGTAAATAGAGCAGGTTGGATAATCTTTCTAGCTAGATGTGTGAGCATGTTTTCTAGGAATAAACAACTGACTGATTTTTTTTCCTTTTCAAAGTAGTTAATGTTCTCCAAGGTCTCTTCCACAACCTTTACAAGCAGAGCATAAGCAGTGAGGGATGAGTCTTCAGTGCAGCAGTTTCACATCAGCCAGCAAGAAGCATTCTGCTGCTAAATGATGCTGAGCCCTCGCTGTACAGCAAGGCATTGCCTGCATGTGGGCAGCAGTTCTGCTTCTTTCTAGTTGCAGAAAGGTTTAATCCACAGGGCAGGTCTTGTACAGTTGTCAAGTGCATTTTTGTTATGAAGTAGTCCTCTGACCAGGGATGTTTAGTGTCCCAGAAATTTCAGACAAAGGGTTGAAAGTTTTTTCTTTTCCCTGTCTGTAAAATTCCTCAAGCAATTAAAAAAAAAAAATGAAGAGGAAAGCAGTAGTGTTTACACAGTGTTACACAGTTATCTGCTGTAATAGGCTTGGAATTCAAAGAAAGGCTGATAATCTTGAGGCTTCTGACGTCCTCTACTGCAAAAAAATTGCTCAGTCACATTGGCTGCAGGTCCTGTCCCTTTGCTTGTCCTCCTGCATGGGCTGTGCTGCTCATAAGTAGGATCTTGCTCTCCCTTGCTGAGTTCTGTGCAAACTTGGTGTGGGTTCTCTTGGAAAACTGAAGATAAAAAAGCAGATGTAGAAAATAGAATTATGTGTTCTCACCTGTTTTGTCTGAGGTAAAGCAAGTTGTTTACTGACCTTTTCTTGCTTTAATGATCTCTGTGTTCCATCTCTTACTCCAGGAAGCTTTGTTTTTCTCTGGTACCTATGACTAGAAAGCATTAATTTGGACACCTGGATGACAAAGAATTGTTTATTTACACTTAGGCAGCTGCAGTGTTGGAGTGCGTCCTTTGAGGATAAGAGCACATGACGGACACTAATTGGAAGATTTTGAAAACTGAGCAGTATCTGCCTTGAATTATAACCTTGTGCTATGCTCTGCACAAGATCTGTAAGATCAAGGCAGAAAGTCTCACTGAGAACTAGGACAGAGTTTCAGAGACTGCAAAAAAAGAAAAGCATTGGCAGTCCTAGAAATGCCTCACTCAGGGGTGAGTGAGAGACCTGCCTCTCAACTGCATGGGTCTGAAGGAGAGAAAAAAAAATTTGATGTGCTGTTGGGGAATTCTCAGCTGTGTTGTGTTAGTTCTGCATGAATTGTAGACCTTTGTTAATTTAAGAAAGTGCTAAGCCTCAAGACCTGAACTGGCTGATTTTTCATTTGCAGAGTTCTGCAAAGACTGCTTTGTAGATTGGTTTTTTAGATATCTATGAGCTTTACAAGCCACTGTACAATGTGCACAATGAAAAGTATATAACCCAGAAGTACAGACAGTGAAAACTATTATCTCACCAGGAAGTGTAAAAAGGGAGCACCATTGAGGCAAGCAGCTGAGTGAAAAACTTTGATAAATGATAACTTTTTATCTTTGGAGCCTTTCTGGATTTGCAAGGCCATGGGTAGGGTATCAGCTGGGGTAGAAACCAAGCATCAGTTTTAGTGGGACATTTGTGATTGCAATGACTGTCACGTGAGAGGAGACAGAGGGGAGGCAGCAGCTCGATGGAGAATTACCTTGTCATTCACCTAAGATGGCAGCATCTGAGAAAGGGGAATTAGAAGAAATGCCAGTTATATCTCACCAGGTGCATTGTTGTAAGTAGTAAGTGCAGTGATGTTTGCCATTTTCCTTTGCAGGACTGCCTGACAGCCAGGCTGCTCTCAGGAGCAGTATGTTGATTTGCAACAGAGACAGGCTTGCTGTATCTTGGTCACTTTGGGTAGTTTCTGTAGTAGACACCAGTGACAAGATCCTGTGTTTTTTGTGTGTCCCCTAGAAAGGAATCACTGCCCCTGCTCACCCTTTCTTTGGTAGATGTACATCAGCCTGTGATGAAACACAAATTTAGACTATTGTCCTGTGCCAGAAATCTGTTCAATGTTTTCATAATGCAGCTAGAGTGATTTTAGGCATGTGTTTCTTTTCTTTAACTTGCTTGCCAGTCATGTTTTTGCCTTAAAGAGCTCATTGTTCAGTGTAGTGTTTGGCCATCGTTGTGAAACCCTTTTTCAATTGTGTTGGTGGTTTATGTCTAAAGATGGAAAGCCTTTTAGTCTTGGTCCTTCACAGAAGCACTTCAGTAAAGATAAACACAGTATATAAAGTACAAGGCTAGATGTAATGAAAGAGTTGTTTGCTTGACTTATTTGGGTGATTTTTACATGGATGTAGCTAGTGCTGGTTTCCCATGTAGACAGCCTTTTAGCAGGGGGTTTTCAGGGCTTACAGGGCTGTTTTGGGGATTTGTTATATGCATCTCTTATCATGTAGGGAAAACTGTATTTTTTTAAAATAGCTTCTACATGAGAGCTTTACTAACCCAGGTATCTGAAATGCAGATCTCATTTTGGGGAGGTTGGAGGATGAAAGGTTCACACGTTTGTGTACAGCAAAGAGCCTTTCATTGCTATGTGTGTCTCATCTCAGCATGAAATGCTGACCTAAAGCCTTGCTTGTGTTTCTCTTTGTATATCCTGGCAGCAGAGTAGCTGGTGTTGCTGCTGCAGGAGTAACAAAAGCTTCCAATTACCATCTGTCATGTCATACTTATAATTTTCAAGATCCAACCATGGCTCTCCTGGTGCAATTGCTACGAATCATGATTGACGTTAATAGCTGTTTTTTAAAGTCAGAAACTGGGCTTTATTTCTGACAAGAGGAGTATGTTTGATTGATACTGAACTCATTACAGTAATGTAGTCGAGTCCAGGAGTCCTGCAGTGACATTTAGGACAGCTTTTTTCACATACACACGTACAACTATGTCCTAGTTGTGAAGGGCCTGCTCCAGTGCTTTGAATTTAATGCCATGTTTGGGGGTTCAAGGAAGGAAGAAGAAGGGAAGAGGCACCTGTAGAGGAAGTGAACACCCCTTTGAGAGAGAGCTGTCTTATTGCTGAGTGGAGGAAAATAAATAAAATGTAGCTCTTATGCATTGACTTTAGCCATATTTTTGTTTGCAAAGATCCATATATCTTTTTTAAGCTGAGGCATGCTGGCATAAAAAAACATGCTGGCATAAAAAAATGATTTGCAAGGGTAGTAAATCCCGAGTATTTGGAACAGGCTCATTCTATGCTTGAGAAATGCAGACTTTTGATTATCCTTACTTTGGTCATTGATACTTGATTGCTTTTAATTTTATATACAGTAAGTCGTTATGAGAGATACAGGCAAAAAGTTTTGATTTAACTTTTAAGCCGGGCTAGAAATAAAATGTTTTTTGCCCCAATGAAAAAAAAAAAAAAAAAAAAAAAAAGGCAACCAGAATTGTGTGAACTAAGCTGACAAAAGTAAATACTGCACTAGCTTTAGTTGCATTGATTACTAGAAAAAGAACAGACAGCTGTGAATGAAGTCCAAAGGACACCACCTGTGCCCTGAAAAATCAATATATTAGAATAAATTGTGTAAAATATTGGCTCTAGTTGAAAACCATGTTCTGTTGAGAAAATCTTTAGAAGTAGGTATTGTACATCAGAACTTTGCCTTGTATTCAGTGGTTTGTCTGCTTCTGTATATTTTTAATAATTTGTGACAAACTAAAATGAAATTCTGAAGGAATTTTTTTCTTTTTTTATGGTGTAGTTCTAGACTTTTCAGTGCTCAAAACACTTAGCTTGAAGGTTAAGTGATAACACAGTAGCATCTAAATCTGTCACCAAAATTAGCCCTATAATTTCTGTGCAATGTTAAGGTGTTTCTGATGAATGTGAGTCTCTTCCCTGTATAATAAAGTTTTTAAAGGGTTTCCTTCCAGCTCTCTGCCTCATTTTTTGTGTTGTGAGTTTAAAGGGCTAGGCTGGCAGCAAATTAAACAGAGCTCTCATGTCTGCTCTCTCTGTCTCTCTGAGACACGGAATAAGTAATAAACAGTAAAGTCTAGATGAGATTAGAAAATCTGCATAAATAAATAATGGGATAAAAATCAAGTTTTACAGAATCAGGGGCAATTTTGTCTTTAAGCCAAGTGTCATAATTTTTAGAGAAACACCTTACAAATATATAAGTTTATGTAATAATTTGTGAAAATGGCAGGCCATGAAAGGCAGGGGTTCTAGTAAGACTATATAGCAACATGATACTTGAGTAGAACTTTTTATATCTAACTGTATCCAGTGCAACTTCTAAAAGAAGGCAAACTTTAAGTAGGCATTTGTCATTACCACTCTCTGTCAAAAGGTGGGATAGAATATACTTAGCTTGTAGTCCCTGGAAGCACCACTAGGATTTGGCTGGCAAACAATAAAGGTTTTCGAGCAAAATTACAGTAGTGACTGCAAGACAAACTCACATTTGAACAAGTATGTTGGATTATGGTGCCTACAAGCAGATAGTAGTCCTTGGGATGCACAGCCAAATGTTTGCTTGTCTATGTACAAGACATAGTTGTTCTTGTAAGCAGTGCATGAACACTTTTGCAGGCAGTTATTGGACATTCTTGTGAAAACGTGATCTTTCATTTGATAGCCTAATGGACCGATACTGTATTTTAATTTTCACTAATACACATAAACTTGAACTGATTTTGCATGAATGTCACTGAAGAAAGGATGTAACTTGTGTGCAGGTCCATTAAATTTTGTCCTTCTTATCTTTTTCTAGGCTGTGCTTAAAAAAAAAACAACTTTAAAAATTAGAGTGTTTCTTGACATGAACTTCAAATGTCTTCTGTAGCAAACTTCTTTTTTGAGCTGACTTAGCAAAGTGCCCAGTCTCCTCTGTAGCATTCATGTTATAGATGCAAGTCTGAAATGCAAAGAAGGTGTCTGTTTTAATACCACCAGCCAGGAGCACTGAAATGAGTGCAATTCTTCTTACTTTCAACATAATTTAATGCTTCCAGTTCTGGGGGAGAGACTATGGAAAGAAGACTCCTCCATTTGGAAACAACTCATGACTGGTATTTGGTGGGTTTGATTTCAGATCCTTGACCAGGTTGACACCCTACCAGGATATAATGAGAGGATCATATTTTGAATTTAAAAAAAAAAAAAAAAAACAAACCTAAGTAGAAATAGCTGGGGCAGAAGCTTTTAAGTACTTCTGTATATAATAGAGAATATTTTCTCAAGTACACGAGTGAATGTTTTATGTGAAATTTGTAATGACCATTATGTTATTTTTGATTCTCATACATATTAAAAAGCTGAGACGTGATACACAGTAAGGGAGATAAATGTAATATTAAGTTGGTTTTCTTTTATTTGAAAAAAAGAAAAGAACAAACCAAAAACTAAGAGATATGAGACTTAGTACTATCCTCAATAGCTGTGAGGTATGTTAAGGAAAGCTTGTGAAATTGTTTCCACTAGGAAAACAGAGTTCAAGTGCTGGTTGAAGTTTTGCTGCTCAAGGGCATGTCCATGCCAATGTGAGTAGGCTCATGGAGGCAGCACTGTGATCCTGGAGCTCAGTATACAGCTGCCTGGGTAACACTGAGCTACTTCCCAAGTGTTCTACAGCACAGAGCAAGGTAAAGTAAGTTTACTTCAGGAGGTTTAAAATTGGTTGAAACACAGGCTCACCTCCATTGGAGAACACCTAGGGGAGGTCTGCTAATGGAGAAAGATTGAAAATCACTAGACTACACAATTACATGTGTATGATTATTACAGGGAGCTGATCTAACTGCAGGTAAAAGCTCTCAATATGGATTGCTTTAACAATTGGCATTGTGTATATACTGGAAAAGAAATTGCCATTCTTTTGATTTCTGCAGACAAAGTACATTTAAGTGTTAAAGAACACTTGCCCCATCTGGTGGGACAAAAAACCCAGACACTCTCACAACTGTCTGGTATGTTTTGAGGTATTTTAGCCAACAGATAGAATGCTTTTATGGTCAGCCATCAACTAACAAGTCTTTCAAATCAATTATTTAGATATTGAATGCTACATTGGCACAACTGTTATCTTCAAGCAATGACTTTTTAAGTAGATTGTACTCCAGAGAGAAATGGAAGTGTCTCTCTGCTGTTAGTGTGATTTATGCTTCAAGTAATGTGCATACCTTGAACAATAATACTTGCATACTCAATTTTATTTACAAGTGAAGCTTTTTTTTTTTTTTTTTTGTAATTCCTACGAAGTTTTGCTTACATGATAGGTGGAATGGTTAACATAGACTAAATTCTAATGAGTGGGACTAGTTACTGCAATATGGATACTTTTTTGGGCAGACTTTATGCAATTGAGGTGAATTTCATACATAAATTCATGTTTAGATATTACTTGCATACCTTTGTCTAGAGGTTGAGGTGATCACGTGTATAAATACTTGTAGATTAAGTGCTAGACTACAGCTTAATAGCCCAGAATTTTTAGAAGATACAAGTATGCTGAAAAATCTTGTAAGTTTTAGTTTGGCTTCAATGTATTTGAGGCACCTCTTATTTTTTTAGCACTTATTTTTTTAGCAATGCATATTGATGTTCTGGAGTAATTTTTAAAATTAGATCATTTTGTATTTATGTTATGAAGAGCATTTGTGAACTCTGCCTTAATTTACTTTCAAAGAAATAGGTTGTTATGATATCTAGGGATTCTAGTCCAATAAATTCTGCACCTTGCCTATATGAGGAGCACAGAATACTACAAGGAGTTTGGTAAGTTTGTCTGTGTCTTCATTGACCAATCTTCTGCTAGAGAAAGGGCTTGTGGTGGGGGAGGAGACTTGTAATTACTACAGATTTCTCTTTTAATTATCCATATGGTTACCTCTTACTTTGCTCACTGAAGATCATTTGCTTAGCCTCGGTCAGGATGGAGAAAGCATTGTCTGAAACATCTCCTCCTTTTGCAGACATTCTTCTAACATCACAAGATAGTATTGTTCTGAGGATATGAGACAGCAGAGGATTCCAAATATATCCCCATACAACAAAGTCTTCCATTTCTGATTGTCAGTGAAGGCTCTTCACTGAGAGAGAGAGGAATGCTCTAGAAACAGCTGTTCCAGGAGCAGTGCCTTCTGCATCCTAGCCACTGGCAAATACAAAGTCACAGAAGCGTATAAATCGGTGATAAACAGGCATCTCTGGAGGTCACCTGCAGATCACCTGCAGGTCCAGCCTCCAGCCCAATGGGGGGTACTGCCAGCAGCAGATCAGGTGAAGTGTGGCTTTGCCTTGCTGAGTCTTGCAAACTTCCAAAGGAGGTTTTGCAACCTCTCTTAGCAAAGTAGCACTCCAGCATGGTCATTTTGCTCTTGAGCAGGAGGTTCATCAGTTGGTGTTTCATGAGAGCACAGTTCTAGGTGGAAGAAGGAGGAATTAATCTCTCAGACTGTAAGATCTACATGGTGAATCAAAACATTTTCTGTAAGTAGGTGAATAAAGAATAAAGGGGAAATTCCATGCTGGCTTCCTTTAATCACTTCAAAGCTCAACAGAGGAATCTCAAAATCAGTTATACAGACATGACTGCAAGCCAGCACATCTCTTTTGGAAAGAGCAGAATTGCTACTCCTCATTTTGCTGATCATGTCATGAGGAATCTGAAGCAGCAATCTGAACAAACTGCAGCTTAGGCAATGCTTTATCAGCAAAACAGTTATGGATTTGTGGTTAACAGCATATCGACCATGTATTTTAGTGCATTTGGCAGTTTTATCCTTTAATCTGCTTGTAAACCCTTTTCACTGACTTTTAAGATAGGCTTTCTCAAAATACTTAAACTGCAGAGGTGATTGTGTATAATGTTACACTGAGATGAGCATCTCTCGTGGTTAATATAGTGCCATTTTTCCTTATTGGGACTATGGGAACAATTTGATAAATAATGTACTTACAGATTTCAATTTAAAAAGGGCGAGAACAGAGTAGGTCAATCTGTACACAACCACAGTAGTTGGTTTGAAAATATTTTTTGAAGTTGGAATGAACCCAACAAAGTCTGAACTGGGCAAGGAAATGTGCTCAACCCTTACTTTCAGAAGTCATTTTTGATTTCTGCTGGAAATAAGACTGACTATGTGGGAGTAACAGTGGTGGAGATCCTTGGAGATACCCTTGGTTCTGCAGTGTGTAGAAACTCTTCAATATTCTTCAGACTATTTCTCACTGAATATTTTGTGTGCATTTTGCAAGCAAATTTACCCGTGTCCTTGAATATCAAGAACAAACCATCGGTTTAAGTTACAACTCATGGGTGATGGAATACACCTGAAAATTTGCAATACTTGTTCCAACAGTCCAGCAAGATTTCATGTCTAGTTATCAGGAATTCATGTGAGTTAGAGATGAGTGTCTGAGGGCAGGTCTTGCTTTGGGTGCTTCTTCCTGCTGAGCCCTGCTGCTTAGGTCTGCTTATCCAGACATGGACTTGCTGCAGTTGATTTTGCAGGTTGCCATGGGCATTAAGTAGTTCAAAATGTGTTCTCACATTTTAATAACAGCAAGTTCCTGCCCTTCTGGGGCTGGATGATAATAAAATTACTGTGTGGAAATGGATAGAGGACAAATGACGTGCTGCTGAAAAGCTACATGTGACAAGCAATATGGAGGAATAAGACATTTCCAAGGCTTTCATTTGTGCTGCATTATGTGAAATGGATGAGAAATGGTTTCTTTGTTCAGTCAAGATTTTGTTATGAGGCAGCTAGGTCACCGAGGTTGACTTACAGTGAAAACAGGAGGAGAATATTGATGATTCCTGATTGCTAGCCAAAAGCAGGAGAGAGGGAACAGCAGTTCATTCAAAACTAAGAAGCGTAAAATGTCACAGAACACAAGCTTCCTGTTTCAGGAGAAAGCCTAGGTAGAGGACTTTTTGTTCTCACTGTGAATAGGCATCAGACTTGATTGTACATACAGTCAGAGGTGTGCCAGGTCTTAAAGCTGTACAGATACCATTATCAATGGCCTTCCCTTGCAACGCATGCCAGCTCTGTAGTACTTGCATCCACTTATTGCATTGAAAAGTAATGACTGAAAGTTTGTGTTTATTTCCATCTCTCTTTCCTCCCTCTAATAGGTTAAACATTTTCTGTCTCTGTAAGAAATGAATCAATAAAAGTGGATGGAACCCCTTGAAATGGGGTTCCAAAACACCCAAGTTTTTTTCAGTTGTAGGTTTTTTTTTTTCATGACGGCACTTCAGGTCTATTACGTATTTAAGAATCCTAATCTTCCCCTAAGGTAGGCAAGTGATATTCTCTCCATTTACAGCCAGTTAAACTACAGGAAAGCAGTAAAGTAGCTTATCAAAAGCAATACAGCATAACTTCCTGATATGAATCTGGGACTCACAAGTTTCTAATGACACTGGTGTGTATTTTTGAAAGACTGTGCTGCTGGGTCCAGATGTAATGCACATAAAATTTGTAAGAAGTGACATAAGTGAACAAGAATTCTGTTTTCTGTGTTTCTTGACTGTTTCCTCATGCCAGTCGTTTAACCAGAACCATTTGCTAAAGTTTTTGTTAACTCAGGTTTTCTGAGTACTCTGTCAGCGACACACTGAGAGTGTCATAAATTGCTAGCAAAAGGGCAAGTCAACTTCACTAAACCACTTCTTGAGGCCTTTCTTCATTGGGTACAGATCCCTCTGCAGCACGTACCAAAGACTAGTTGATTTCTTGGTACAGTAAATCTTATGTGTGATGGAATGAGATTAATTCTTCAAAGGGTTAAAATAGTTATCTGTGCCTGGTAGGGCTCCTTTTAAGTATATTTGTTTACACCTTTTTAGATTGCCTCCACTGATCATTATTCAATGCCTTGTTTTCTCTTTTACTGTTTAAAGTTACTTTGTTTTTTCTGCAAGCAAGGCAAAAGAGTTTGTACATAAAGAACACTGTGCAATATTACCTCTCTGTGTTCAGGAAAATATGGAAATAAATCTAAGCAACTACGTGTACAAATTTTGAAAAATACTGTGCATATATAAAAGCATATTAATATACCTGCATACATAAGTAAAGATACAAACCCATGCATGCTTTTCCTAAGTCACTACAGCTGCTTGAGACGCATCTTGTTCATAATTGTATTTATGAAATTATCAACTCATGTACATCACTACTTTTTATTTCCTGTATCAGGGAAAAAAATGGTTTGAGATGAAGTTGACATTGTATGATAGGTCCAGAAAAGAGGAGATACTTGCTTTATGGTTGAATGCTGGCATGAGGTTCTTGAAAGCATAAGGTCCTCCTACCTTGTAGTTTTTCCAATCTCTCTCGGAGCTGGAACTGCAGGAATTAAGTCCCTACAATGCTCTGACAAAAAAAAAAAAAAAAAAAAAAAAAGTGGGAGACAGACATCACAGACCTTGATAAACACATCAGAAGACCTATTGATCCAAAAGTAATAAAATTGCTAGTAGTCTGATATGAGGAAAGCATCCAATTGTTTGTATAGGTTTAGTTAGACAGCAGCTCAAAGCCAGTTCATGTTTAGGACCAGATGATTGAACACAGTATATGGCCCACATGGACAGGTGCTTTGAACCCTTGATATAATAATGCCTTTTTGTCTGAGCAGTGAAGATAGGACAGTTAGAGAGACATTAATTCTTGATGCAAGTTTGCTTTTTGCATTAAAAATTGGGTGTGGAATGTTGCTGTTGGTCCAGACAACTCATGTCTGACACTGGTTGATCTCTGCTAGCTAGCCAAGGCATACATGAGGTAGCAGAAAATTTTCATCTCCTACCTGCTCAGGACTGATTTTTCATAGACCCAAGAAAATGATAAATTGTACAGGATTGTAAGGGAAATTCTTCTACTTCTCTCCCTTCTGAATACAGTCACAGCTTAGCCATCTCTTATCTGTTTAATATGAGAAAGATTCAACATTGAGACTTAAAAAATCCATACTTCAGTGTTACTCTTGTGATCTTTACTGCCATTTGACACTGTCTTCCATGGCTTGACACTGTCTTCAGTGGCTTGTACAGAGAAATTCTGGTCTCTGTACATACACAGATCATTTTTCATTAAGCTGAGCCATCTCTTAAGCTGAGCAATCTCTGGAGCAGGAGATGGGAGACTTTAAAATGCATGTCATGGCTTCACAAGAGCATGACTTTGAAATTATGAGAGAATGTCTACAGGCTGGCAAATGGCATTTCTTAATGGAACATTAACAATTGGTCATGATCTACCAAATGTTTTTTCAGCCTGGTACCTGATTTTTGCACCTCTGAAAGACGGTACCCCCAGTCCTTGAGATCACATTTGTCTCCTCAGTCTTGACTCTGAGGTAAGGCTGCCATCTATTGAATCCTCAACATCATCTCCTGCAAAATTTAACTTTCCACCTAAATACTGACCAGTTGCAGTCCTGCTCTGTTGATGGGATCTGACATGATTGGAGGCCTCCCTGGCATGCCTTCAGACTAGATCACCTTGCAAGCAGAGATCAAAGTGTCAGAAAGCAGCAGCTGAGCAAGAGCTCCTACCTTGCTGCACTGATTCTTTTTGCACTGAAGGAAGCCATTACAGATGCTTTCCAGAGCATGGTTGTCAGATGCATTTTTTCCAGAGCTTGTCAACTGCAGTAGGATGCAGCTGTCTTCCATCAAAGAGAATTTCAGCCACTTGAGGATAATAGAAAGAAAGAGATAAGAATAACTTTCAGAAAACACAAAATTGGAACATGATTATAAGGAAAAACCCCTTCCATTCAGCTCATTGATTCCTCTCAATGATTTCTACTTTCATTTATATGCAGGAATACTCTCAACTGTAATAAGATTCATACCCTGCACAGTAGTAGCAGAATTTTTTAAAAGCACTGGCAATTCTGAAACTCTGCTGTCTCCCTAGACACCACTTCACCTTAATAGTTTGATAATGTGGAAGTCCCATAAGCACAACACTTGAAATTTTGAAATTTTTTTTGCATTTCAAGATGTATTAAGAGCCTCCTCCAAGGCCCATGGAGATCCTCTGCTGAATGCAGTGGACTTTTAAATAAGACTCCGTCATTTAAAGAAGTGAACTGACCACAGGCCAAGGTTGTTTGAAGCCATGTGGCTCCGTGGTCTTTTCTGGATGCCAGTGCAGTGGGATTCCAGCAATTTAGCTAAGCTGACAGGCCTTGAGCATTCTTTTTAGTCTCCAGGGACTTCTCTTGCACAGTCAACAAAGGGCCTGTGTGGGAGGATGGTGGGGAGACTGACAGGCTCTAAACACAAAAGGATCATTACCAACCTAGCACCTGTTGTGTTTCAGACATTGCTTCTCCAGGCCCTGAATAAGCCAAAGGTGCGTGGTTAAAAGCTTCCTTTCACTTGACATACTCTGCACATCTGTCTAGAAGAGGCTTTCCTTCCTTTTTTTTCCTTCCTATTTTCCTTGGAATATCTGCTCTATATAATCATTTCCAATGGTATCGCCTGTTTAAAGCAAAATCATAAATATCATGCACTTCAGGATGGAGTCAAGCATCGAAGATGTCTGAGTTAAAGTTGTGAATCCTCAGAATATTAGGGATTATTATTATTTTCTGATGCCTGCAAAGGAAATGTTCACAGCTATGCCAGCTGAAAAATAAGGTAAATCACAGGCCCAGTTCTTCCTCTTTGCTCTCCCAGAAACTGATGTGAATTACTGGGAGCACTCAATTGCAAAGTGTGGTATATTCCCCTTCAGTGATAAAGCAGCAAAGCTCCTTGTACCTGCAGATCCTTCCCTTTGGGTTTAGGAAGGATAATGCTTTCCTGTTTGGGCACCGTAAATGAGATAACCCATCACCATCAGAAGGCAATGGAAAAAACAAGGACCAAATGTTAATGTGAATCGTATGCCAGTTTGGCATTGCCTGGACATTGGAAAGCCGCTGTCCCCTGCTCACTTCCTACAGCCCAAGGAGCAGAGGCCTCATCTTGTTCTGCACATATTAGTCACTTGAAGCCCTTCTCCCAAGGCTGTATGAGCAGTGAACTCCTAATGGAGCCAGAACTGCTCAGCCATTGTAAAGAGATAGAAATGCCCTCATCTCTTAGGGAGATAAATTGGATGGACACAGAAATGAGAACAAAAGGGTTTGGAGTGGATTGAGCAAATAATACATTTTAGAACAAAGGGTATCAGCACATGCTGGGTGAACATCTTGCTCAAAAGGGTATGTTAAAGTGCATAACTGTTCACATGTGGGTTTGTATGCTTCAGTGCTCTCCTGTAGGTGTTCTTGTCACTCACTTTTCTCACTTATACACAGGCAAAATTGGGCTTCACCCAGCCTAATCCTGCACAGTGACCCTGTACGAGGCCTTTCAGCATAGTAAAAATACCTGTGCAACAACGTCTATCTGAACTGCATCTCGCAGGGGCAGGACAGACAGAAAATTACCTCAAAACTGAAACATGATTTTCTTCCTTGCAAAATCTCCATTTTCTCTTAGCCATCCTTGGGGCTTTTCATTCAGACATCAATAAATTCTTCCTTGACTGCTGGGCACCTGGAAAATGATGATGGCCCAAGAGCTTGCGGCGTGCTCCAAATGGCAGCATCTTGTCCAATTCTTGACTTCAAAGTCTAAGGGAGATTTGGTTCCCCTGAGCACGTTGGGCAAAAAACTGGGAAGTAGCTGGGAATTTTCAAAAACAAATCTCCCCACACTTTGTGTGAAGTATTAGCCAGAAAAAAACAACTAATGAGTTAATGTATGTGTTTTATTCCTTCTGAGGCAAATATGAATATGGATCATCATTTGTTTATGCTGGACAGAGAATTTGCATAACTTTAATAGGGCTTTCTATTAGTTTGTGACAAATAACAAAATGCCAATATATTCATCATTCCAAACCCATTAAACCTGTCAGCTTTGCAAATGATTGATAAAATGCTCTGATTTAGACTTGTGCATTTCATCCACTTTTTACTACAATCACTGCATGTATGAGGCACAGCATTCTCACCAGTTTCTCATCAGAGATAAGTAATTGGTCAATTAAATCATGGGCCATGATATCTTGTAGAGTGGAGTTAAATCAGTGATAGTCTATCTCTGAACAATTTGAATCTTAACGTAGGATAAATTAAGCTCCCTCCTTTGCAGTTGCCTTCATATGGAATCCTCTAGTGTGAATAATGGAAAAGCTGAATTTGCCAGTCAGGCAGGGCTTTACATCCCTTTTTTGTTTCCAGACTGGGTTCCACCTCTACATTTATCATTGAGAAAACATTACCAGCTTGGTTGATAAAATAATGCCTCCCTTATTTATGGCTGAAGCCTGACATCTTGGTAGCAGGAAGTGTTTTGCCAGGTCTAGGACTCCAGGACTTGATTTCGGAGTTTTCACAGATTACTTTCCCCCAGCAATTCTGGCTTCTTAATGCTAGGAGAATTAATATTGGTAGTCCAGGAGTGTCTAGAGGTTTTGAGCTGTACCAGAGCTCCATTGTGTCACAGACTATATAAACCCATAGTGGGGAAAAGGCCCAATCCTGCAGAGACTGCAGTATAATCAGGCAAGATGATGGGTAACAAAAAGGAAATGGTATCTCTCTTTTTCAGATGAGGTTTCACTATTCACACAGGATAACAGAACAGTAACACTGCTTTCAGAAGTGTGGAGAAATAAAGCATTTTGCCGAATGTCAAAAAGAGAATTTCTGTTAGAGTAGGGAATGAGCCGAGGCTTCCTGAGTCCCAAAACACTATTCTGATAAAAAGACAATCCTCCTGCTTTGTGATTTCTAAACAAAATTCAAGCATATCTCCCATAGGCTGGGAGCTAAGTAACAGTCTTCTCGTAGATGAGAAAAAGCACTGTACCAAGTGGGGAAGGTGCAAAAAGTAAACAGAGATCATAAAAATAAATTTGCTTTTCCTTTTTCCCCCCTCTAAATAATTTACAGATATCTTAGCAACAGTGCTACAAATGTAAGAATTGCTTCTATTTGACTCAGAGCACTACCTCATAGTTGGAATATCTGTTTTACCACTCAGGGTTAATCTGGATGCTTGGATAAGAACGAACAAAAAAGGTGAAGTGTGTGTTGAAGTTCCTAGTAACAAAAATTGTGTATGTGACCAAGGCTTGCTGTTTACACTCTTGGATCACTTTTGTGCATTCCTGTGCTGGCAGTGACTGTTCCCTAACTTGGGACTGAATGTTTTAAGCAAAGTCCCTCCCTGAAATATGCAGCAAACTTAAATCCTTATTTTTAAATAAGCCCAAGCCTAGGTATTTTTCCATGGAGGCAGGGATTCTAGCATGGGAGGTACAAAAGCACCATTAAACCCATAAGTTCTCTTAAAAAAACCAGAATCACAGAATTATTTACAGGGGAAAAGACCTTTAAATGATCAAGCCTAACCATAAAAAATAAACACCTCCCCAAAACAAAACAAAAACAAACAAACAAAAAGCCAAACAAACACAAACCTTTTTGGCTTTGAAGAAGCTGATACAACATGGATTCTCTCTTCTTAACCCATCCTTTAGTTATGAGTCAGACAACATATATGCAGAAGCAGTAGCAGGACCACGAAAAGTACTGGTTTGGACTACATTTTCCACTGAATCTCTGGAGCTGCACCCAGTTTCCAGTAGTTAGGAGTTTGGTGTGATATCATGTGGCAGTTGCAGGGGCAGATGAGGAGGGCAGTAATGTTGCCTCTGCTTCACTGGAAAAATTTCCTGATGACAAAAGCAAAATGTCAGCCCTGATTGTTGGGTTTTCCCAGCCCAGCATGAAAAAAATGAGTATTTGAGCATTTCTTTTTGGTGCTCTGTGAACTTTTTGTAGGTGGATCATGTGTTCATGCACTGAGGAAGGAACAGACTTGGCTTTTCACACCACATCAGAAGAGCTTGATTGCTTTTTTGGAGGGAATGTGCCCAGACACCATCAGGGGATAAGTAGTAACCAGCTGGTGAGAGGTATTTAGAACAGAGACACATTTGGCGATTAAGTTTTGACTGTTGCACTGATGGCCTTCAGCCTCGTTTCCTTAATGGGGCAGACTTGGCAGCAGGGAGGAGTGGGAACACCTGTCTGTTGGCTTCCCCCGCTCCGGCTTGAGCATCCTATCATTCCAAACACTGGACATCTGCTGCTAGACCCTGTCTTTGTGAGCATTTTCATGCGTTTTCAGATACTTGCATATGAGATAAATGCCAAATTCAGCTGGGGCAGGGTGTCAGGAGTCAAAAACTAAAGCTGAACACCTTTGCCTCTTGGAGTGGTCAGTGGGCTTATTTTAAAAGAGCTGCAGAACAGTAGTGCAATGGGTCTCAGCTGTGAATCATGGTAGGCTTGTGTAGACTCTGAAAACCAGATGTGAAAAGCACCTGCATTTAATCAGTCTGGGGAGAGTTGTCTCTGAGCTTTATCAGGTCTTCTGATCAGCTGCTGGTGCCTAACAACACCCAGGGAGGCACTGGGAGTTGTTATGTCACTGGCAAGATATAATGCTGTTGTTAATTTAATGCTCTTTAGATTGTTTAATTTGGAAATTCAGATTTAATCAAATGTCAAATTCACTGTCCAAATTCCTAAATTAAACATGGATTGTTTGGAAGCATCTCCAGAACTGCTGTTTGTTGCATCAGTCCCACAGTCACTTTTACTGGTTGCAGAAGCAACCATTTTGCAATAAGGTAATTTGGCCCTTACTACAGGAGTCAGAATAGCTGCCTTGAGACGTACTGAGCCCATTTTCTGTAAGAACCTGTGATTTTTAATAACATCATTGAAGTCATTTTGGTGGAGGCTGAGCAGGAGTGGAATAAAAACCCACAAAAGGAAGGGTAATTCCCATTCTCATTAAGGCATTCATTTAGTTTCTGTGTCTTCATGTAAGTCTGCTTAATGACTGTCATCTCCCCGATCCTCCCGAGGATATTCATGTTTGTCTGCTTTTATAAGAAATGAGTCATCGAGTTTGGGCATCTTTGTCACATAAAAGCATCTACAAAGATCTGAATGTAAACACTAGGGTTTTGCTCTGCTGGTTAAAACAATGCTGCAGGATTCTACTCTGCAAACGCTGTGCTGGCTAAAGTTGCTTGCAATGTCTTTGTGAAAAGGGGAAAGACCACACTTGAAATGTAAATTATGTATGAATATTTGTTAACAGATGAAGCTCTGGAGCAAGTTATCTATTTAACTTGATAGTGGAGTTTTTGGTGTAGTGTTGTACGTGTCTGATTGCTGCAACACTGCAGCCTGGTTCCGTGCTAACAGCAGGGCTTGTGTGAGCTGAACATTGCTGAAAAGCCTGTCCTGCTTCTGCATGTGAATGGTTCACAACAGAAGTAAGGGTCCATCTGGTTTTTATCAACTTCCACACTGGCACCTTCTAACAGCATTGAGGATGGGCTGTGAGACAGCAGCTACTCTAGATTAGAGAAATTAGAGATTCTAGACAAATGCCAAGTGTCTCCCCATGTTGTCTTTCTGAAGAGCTGAAAGGTTTGGAGCAAGGGCTCTGCATGAGCCTGTTATTGCATAAATGTGTGTGCTATCAGAACAATTTTCAGAACAGTATGGTTTCTGATCTTTTGTAAATCCAGAACAAATGAAACAGCTTTATTTCATATTTTTCATAAGCTAATTGAAAGCATAATTTAATCCTTAATGCAGAGTATAAGAAAGAAAATGGTCTTAAACTTAAATCCCTTAAAATAGTGATGTTGCACTCAGTCCAGGAGGGCTTACTGAAACATACTCTGCTGCTCCTCCTTTCTCAGGATCATAAACAATGCAAGCGCCCTTGCCCTAAAAATAGCCTTAATCAATACCACTTGTATTTAGATTTTTATTGCATTTATGATTGTCTTTCAACTTTTCTTAATAAAATGAGCTAGCTGTAGTTCACTAATTCTGTTCTTGGTGCTACTGGCAGAAAGGCAGTTACAAATGTGTTCTGCTAGTGCATAACACACATAGATTTTCAATATGCACTTAAATTACAGCCTGACCCATGTAGTCTTTTACACTAAGAACACTGAGACTGGTGTCCCACATCTATTCAGGGATTGTCAGTGGTACCAAAAAACTTGCATTCTGGGCAGTGTAAAAAGAGGTGAATCTTCACTGCAATGCTCCAGAGTGATACTGGGGTTGCTCTGCTGAGGCGGTCGTAGCATTTGGTATTGATGGGACCCTTTATCTTGCCAGATCCATTGCAGCAGGATGCGACTGAAAACTTCTTAGCCTAGACCAGTAAAAGTGTTTGTGTTTGTGTGTAAGGTGTGATTTCCTTCAGTTCAGCTGAGATGCTGAACATTTTCAGAAGCCAGCAAACAGCTGCTGCTTACCTTTTCCTCACTTACTTTGTAATTTTTGACCTTTTGCTTTAATTTTGTTTCAGCCTTGTTTTTACCCAAATGGGACTCGGACTTGTCACTCGCACCTGCAGTACATGGAGCAGGAAAGGAAAAGCAGCAGGGAGTAAGGAATAGGAAAGAAGCTGGCACTGTGGTCAAAGCCAGATGGTATAAGAGTATGTTTGGGGAAAGATAACTGGCTTCTGAGAATATTTTATACCCTTGTTATTTAATTTTTTTAAATGACATAATTCTCTGATTAATATTGCTTTGTCACAAATGTGTAACAGCTAAAATGTGTTCTTCTTAGTGCTGCAGAAAGCTGTGTCCCAACTAAAGTGTGAAGCAACATGTCAGAAAAGCAAAGAGACATACTGAGTCCTGAGCAAGACTTCTATTTTTTTTGAAGGGTAATGAAATCTGAAAAACAGGGAAAGCTGTTTGGATTTAATATATCTTGTTTTAATGCAGGACTGGTAAAGGACAATATGAGTGTGCTGTGAAGTGGACGTACAGAATGGGTAATTTAATTTTGTTGCTGTTGTAATCTGCTGGGCATTTTTCCAAAACAAGAGTAGGGAGTAACTGGCATATTTCATTACAATTGCCCAGATGACTAAGAGGAGATTAAGCCTTTAATTACAAGATGGAGCATCCTGAGCCAGCATTACAGCTTGTGACTGAAGCCACAGTCAATCCTAGAAAAATCTAGAGGGTCTCAAATAGATGACCTGTATGTACCTGCTAAAGACTTTACATCTTGCCTATTTACATATTTATTTCATTGGAGTTGCACAAATGTATGTATTAGAGGGTTAATATTTTCCATGAGTTGGAAATATTCTCACACGTCTGGTCTCCTAGCCATGTGGCATTGAAACAAACTGACAGCCAGTTCTCCTCTGTGTTTGCATATCAGCAACATAATTTTTAAAAGGTGCTACCCTGTGTGGATAGAACCTTTAAACACCGTATTTAAACCCCTTGTCTCCTTTTTGACTTTTCATTTCAAATTAGCAAGGCTGATTGCTGTCAGCAGTGGTGAATAGTTAACATTCTTGCTGATTTTACTTGCCATCAGACTGTCAAGTTAGGAGATGACACGCAATACTCATGTAAAAGTGGCAGAGAAAACACTTTTGGTATTTTTTCCCCCTTATTGTAAAATAGGTAAAAAGCCAAATGGAGAGAAGATCTCAAGTACCAGGAGGGGCTGACTTTAGACAATATTTCATTAAAGCAACCTGTATTAAGGAGCTGATTTCTCTTTTACCCAGAACATTTATAAGGAATAATGATCTATCATTTGAATATTTTGGTTTCTAGGGAGCTCCTTCAACTCCATTTGGCTGTAATGGGAGTTGGAAGGGCTCAACTTGCTGCAGGAAAAGAGCCCTAAAATTATGCCTTTATGCACATGACTTAGGCGATTAAATTTGGGACCCTTTTCAGTAAATTATGCTGGAATGGTAGCCAGAGCAGAGTGAAAAAAATTATTGTGCTGGTTCATATGCATAGGTTGAATATTTTTGGCATGGAAAGCTGTATTGTGCCAGTGTTAGATGGTTTGCCAGACAGGAGCATAATGACATAATGCTTGAGTATTGCAGGCAGTACCTGGCTGTGAAGAGCAATCATTCTCTCAGCTGCACAAAATTGCAGGATGTGGATGATTTTGTTATTCAGATACCTTAAGGCCTGGTGCAGCACCTGACTTTAATAAAGCTCTGGTGCTGTGGACAGTTCTGTTCTCTGGCACTGGGAGCAGGATGCATTCAAAGGGGCAGTTGAAAACAGCCATCAAGTTGGACCTTTTTCAACTCACACTCTGTGTTTTCCTCACATGTGTCTGACTCTGGTTGGCATGAGGTGGCCTCTTCCTATCAGAGGTCTCTAAGGAGAAAGCAAAAGTGCAGGTTTTTTAAACATTACAGTGTGTTTGTCTGAGACAGTAAGAACTAACCTGTTGCAGACATGTCAGCTGTAGTTGAATGACTGAGATATGGTGACCATCAGGAAAGACCTAAAAAGGAGCACGAAATTTAGCTTTAATGGGATTACTGTGAAAAACAGTGTCCTGTGAGCATGCAGTTTTTGATGTTGCTACTCAGAAATCCTCTGGATGACAAAAAGCATTATGGAGAAAACATAATTTTATGTGGAATAAATGCACTTTTTTCTCTTGAAATACAGCATATGTGGGGAATGGCCTAGTGAGTTAATACTCTTCAGCATCTCAGTTCAGGCAACACTGCTGTTACATCAGTGGGATTTTTCTGCAACTTAATTGTCACTTAATAAGAGGAGAGAATATTTTCAAAAGTGAGACTATCCCTGCTAGCTTTTTTGGAAAGGAGTTTTACCTTTGAGAGCTTTGAAGTTAACAGGAGAGAAGTCAGTAAACTAGCAAGCATTATGATATGTAAAGGTCAAGGATAACTATTAGATAGAGTGACTGTCAGGGAAAATCCAGGCATTTAGCAGTGGATTCATGCCACAGCAAGTTATGATCAGGCAGTTAAATAGCAAGGTTATTTACATCTTCCATGTGGCTCCACCATGCTATTAACCATTCTTCCTAGTGTCCTCTGCAACAATGTTTTTGAAAGTTTGTATTTAATTGCATATATGTCCTGAGGCCCAGATTTCTTGTTCTTGTGTTAGTGGCTTTAGCAAGGATATCAAGAGCTGCAGGACAGAGCATATTGCTTTAGCTTAAGAAATTCAAATACTGCATTAAAGTAGCTCTTTCCCTTATTTGTTCTTATGTATTCTGCTTTTCATCCTTTGAATGTGACAGAAATTTATTTTTTGTTCCCCAATAGTAGAGTGCATTGTGAGCACTGTATATGTCCCTCAGCTATGACTGAAAAATAAAGGAGAGAACAGTTGCAGCAATTCCATAGCCAGCGGCAGCAATCACTGCATGCTGGGTTGCCTGCTTGGCAGGCTCTACAGCTCCCTGCTCAGTAGCTAGTACAATTACCTCAGTTTATTTATGGTTATGGGAGGACATAAAGAGTAAATTTGGGGAAAATTTCCATTTTCATGGTATACCTGGAAGCCTCACTCATTGCACAAACTCAGCAACCTTACCTCTGTTGAGGCAGAAGCTGAAAACCCATCTATTCTAACCCAGCTATAAGCACCTAGGGTGTGCTTCTGTTATGACCTCACATCTGTGTTTTCAGTGATCAGCCCCATTGAAAAAGAAAGGCAGACAGTGGAGAGTTCATCTGCACTAGTGTTCGAGTTTGGTTTAGGAATCTGGTTTTGATGAGAATCCCTCCTGTTGTCTGCACTTCTTATGCTTTCATTCACAGCAGTCCTTGTGCTTGTGAACTGGACTGGTTTTGGATAAAACTAAAACAAAAGCTGCAGCTCTGTATGCAAATTTCTCAATCCATGGGAGACTAAAGCAAAGCTAGTCTCAAGTAAGCCACCCTAAAACCTGAAGGATGTGGTTGCTGGATCTTTAGCAACACTGTCATACAAAACTACTCCGGCTGGGCTACACTCTTAATAGATGTAGCCTGGAGCTACTGAGCTCTGTAGAGCAACTCATTCCATGGAGTTTAGCTCAAGCCTTCGTGCATTTCTACTCCCATGGTAGAAGACTCCATATTCAAAACCTCTCTTGATGGAGGTGCTGATGGTGATTTTCTCATCAGCCCCTGAGTACTCACAGCAGGGCAGGATGAGATCACCTCAGACACCAGCAGATTCCCAGCTGCCCAGAGAGGAATGCCTCCTTTATTCTAAAGTAATTGTGGTACTTTGAACATGGATGATCCATATGAGCTCCACTTTGATTTAACTTCCTTAGTGCTGTAATGAGATGCCACCACGAAGACTCTGGATCTCTTGAGGAATAGAAGAAAACTGTGACTGCTTAATTTCACAATTTGTTAATTAAAAGTTGCTGAATACAGTACAGGATACAAATACTTCCTGAGTTGCAATGTTTATTACTAGTACTGTCTGGATGAAGCACACACATCATTGTAGTTATATAGCTGTTAAATGATCAACAGAACACACATTGTATGGAGGCTGTGGAAGTTCAGAAGATGCCCCACAGCAGCTGAACAAAAGAGTACAGTTGCAGCTTATTCCCACCATGTGGGCTGGGTAGTAACCAAGCCCAGTTCACTCTTGCCAGGACAACTGGGTGGGCCTGTTTTCTTTCATGCTGTACAAGAAAACTGTCTGTGGTAGCCAGACAATGCCAATGTTTTCAGTATTACATTACCATAATTGAAAATACTACTGAATTGCTAGAAAACTGCCAAATCAAATGTTCCAAATAACCGTGGTGCCATTTGTCTGACAGATAATGTTTGATTTTCTGAAGAACCATACAGCATGCAGAATTAGGCGAGGGGAAATACACTGCATGGTTATTAATTCTTTAATACTTGAAACTACTTAGCAAAGAACATGTAGATCAAAGCTTTGCTTGAGCAGATTGAGCTTCCGAGACAGGAGATAGCGGGAGCAGTCTGGAGCAATATAACAGAATCCTGGAGGATAAAAAAAAGAACTGATTACATTTCCATTAGTTTTAAAATCTCCTTTGTGTTCAGTTTAGACATTTTCATGGCTCTTGAATTCCAGGTTAAATGTAACCTGTTAAGCACTTGATCCATTTTCTCAAATTGACAGGCGCTAGCTTTCCATTTTTAATAAACATACTTGGACTTTTGGTAGCCATCCTTCAAGAAGAAAGCTGAGATGCTTGTTGATTTCTGACTGTTGCCTTAGATTATGAGAGAAAGAGGTGGGTTGCAATAATCCATTCTTCATCGAAACCATCCCCAAAAGACGTATTTCAGACAGCTCAGATTTTCATGACCTCAATTGCTATTACTCATAGAATGAAAACAGGAGGGATAATCCTTTTTTTTTTGTTGTGATGTGCATTTAATGATCTGATTCATATTTAAAGCCCAAGTCTACCATAAGTACGTTCCCTATTGACTTCATTGGAAGCAGAAATGGTATTTTATACCCAAAAATCCTGTAAATCCAAAATCTGACCCTCCTGAAGTCAATGACAATTATACCAGAGATCTTGTAAGTGGCAAAATTTGACCTCAGGCTATATGGGAGCTTTGCAAAAATGGTTTGGAGCACTAGTCCAGTTCAGTTACATGTAAAGGCAAATAAAACATCAGAGGTCATTTTCCTCTATTGGTAGCTTTTTAGCATTTAATGTACTCAGTAATTTGATGGTATCAAATCTTCTGAGATTCTATGCTAGTGTATATTGCAGTTTAGTGTTACTGAAAAGGATCAGTTAAGCGAAATACTGATTTTCATTGAAGACCCATCATATTTCATTAGAAGGAATTGAATTTCTCCTTGTATAAGTTATTGAAGAACCTGATTTTCATCTCATGAATCTCTAAATCAGTTGAAGCAAATTAAGACCCCTACAAATCCTGTATTAGTAAGAAAAAAAATTTGATACACTGCATTCTTTATATTTCCCCGTCATATAATTGTGTTTATTTCTGTAATTAGCACAAGTGTGAAAAATAGCACAGATTAAGACAGCAAACAGTCCGGTTTGCAGAGCTGTGGCTTTGAGTCACTGGGAGGGGAGTGCTGAGCACTGGCTTAGTTAAGTACACAAGCCAAGGAGTAAACCATCAGAACACACAAGTAGGCTTTAGGAGACGTTAATGCTACTTATGTTAATAACCCTCCATGTGATACAAGAAAGTGTATAAACGGTTCTTTCACCATTGCTGGTTTTACCCTTTTGCTACTAACTGGCAAAGCTTCAATTAAGAGAAGGTCACCAAAAGGTTAAATTCTTAGTGGAATTTTTTTCAGTCCTTTAAATGAAAAACACTTCTGTGTCTTCCTTTTTCTCCCCTCTCCACCCCTTTCCTGACCCCTTTTTAATGGGTATAAGCAATACTGGGGAGGATTTCCAGGATGTTTAGGAGTTGCTGTGGCCCCACTGACTTAAGTTGACATGTTGACTTTGACCAAACACCTGATATTTTATTTTACTGTGTTCTTTCTTCAAAAGAGATGCCAGAATCTTGACTGCTTTTGGAGGTTTTTTGCCTTAAAACATGCATTTAACATTGCTAGATATCAACTGCCTATTTTAAAACAGTGGCAGTAAGTCAAAATTAACAGAAAGTATAATATGCCATAAAAAATATAACTCTATCTTCTACTGTTAATTAAAAGTTGAAAGTCAGATTTTTTGGTATAATTTGTGTGTGAATAGAGCAACTTTTGTAATTGAAGGCAGTCAAAAGAGAAGTCTTTTAACAGCTATCTTTTCTTTATAAGGTGATTTGTTTGTTAATTGGTTTGTGGCTGCCACAATTTTGGGTGCACCTGAGTGTGTGGGCACCTGAAATACTGCACCTGACATACTGCCTGTGTTTTAGCTGTGTGCCTCTCCCCTGGAGGCACCATCACACCCAAGCCTGTTGTCTGAGGGATGAAGGGATATAGGTTATGAAGAATATATAACAGCAGACAGCAAGTTGGCTCTTGGTGTGCATCACAGCCCACTGAACATGCCTCAGGTGTTCAAAATGCAATATATTTTGTCAGAAAACACTTTTGCATTGAAAAGAAAGTGTTGTTTTACTAAAATACTCTGCCGTTTCACCTAATCTCTCTGTCAAGTCCAGTGTAAGACAAAGAATGTCCCTCTTGAGGCTATGTAATGCCCTCCTGATGTAGACACTCATGTGAGAAGCTGGAGCTATAGATTAAAGTCCCTGGTTGAATCAGACAAAGCAAAAATTTGAGCTGGTACTTCTCTAGAACCAAGGTGAGGTTTTGTTTAGAGTTTTGGGGGCTTTTTCTGCTTTTCTTCCTGGCCATTGTGGAGGTCTTGGGTGGGTGGGGAAGGCTCTTGGGGCTTCAGCAGAACTCTGTCTTCTGTTAGAGACAGAAGAAAGCCTTTGTTTTGTCCTCCTCCCTCTTTCTCTCCATCCCCCACATAAGAGCTGTGAAAAATCACTCCTTATAAATACTCTTCAGATACATGTCTGTATGTTAAGGTGCACACACACTCATGTGAGTGTACGTGGCTGCTCCTTGAATTGTCCTGGGGATGTGCAGGTGGTCAGCAGGCGGACAGCACTAGCACACAGCAAATGACCTGATTCGTTTTCCCCTGTTAGTCCAAACAATCCTAACCCTGCTAGTTATTTCTGGAATGTGTTATAGCAGAGCCATGTTCAGCAGACTAGTTTTGTTGCTAAGGGATAGCAGCAACTACAGGGGAAAAAAAATCTGATTTCTAAGCTTTTTGAAACAATGTCTGGAGAGATTTCCCTCTGGACTTAGTACACTAATCTTTCCATCTCTTATCAGAATTACAGTGTATTCATGTTCAGATATCATGGCTTGGCTGGAGGAACATTTGTAAACACAGATAAATGCATTTTTTCTGAGTATTAGGGGTCTTTTTATTTCAAGAAAGAATTTTGGCCACTTCAAATAAATTCTTTACATCTTGTGATTTCAGCACTTGGGAATAGCTCTGTCTTGACAACCTCAGGTACACAGGGCTTTTGTTTTGCTAAACAGCTCTTCCTTAGAAAAAGGAGAAACATGTTGTTTTTTCTGATGTGTGATGAGCAGATCAGCACCTGGTCCACAGAGAAGGAAACCTAAGTAGTATGGCAGAACAGTAGAGTTCTTCATATCTGTGTCTGTCCTGTGGCACTCTTAATAACTCAGTAGAATTAATCCCAGTGATGGTTGTAGAGGAGGATATGAGTTTGTCTGCTGTTGCTAGTGAATGGTAATATCTGTTTGGTTGCACAAACAGGTGCACTTTGGTGCTAAAACCCCTTTTCCATAGCTGCTGTAGGTGGTCTGTGGTTATTCTGCATGAACCTCTTAACTGTAGGTTTCTTAGCTGCTGTTCAATAAATTGAATTGGAGATTGCACCTTTCTTGAAAGAGCAGCAAGAAGTAAACATGAAAGTAAAAAAGAAAATGGTGAGGGAGAAAAGTAGATCTGTATGTATCCCATCGATGGTAAGCACTACCTTTACAGCAATATCTGGCTTAAAGCATCTACAAGAGCCAGGTACAATTTACTCCTGCAATAGAAGAAGTATAATCCTGTACTTTTCTATGTGTGATAATGGCTAATGGTCAGAAAACTGGATAAGTATGATATTAATACATAAATAGAGTCATAAGTATGAATTGTTATTCAGCATAGCTCCCTATTTACTCTTCAGATATGTGCTACAAAATTAAGACTCTTTCACTAAAGAATGAAATAATAGTAAGCTTGGTCAAGAAACTGTTTCCTGCTTCAAGAGATAAACTCTCTGTAGCTAAAATGTTTTTTGTACCACCAAAATTATAAAGCTAAATGTAGATTGTGTAAGTTTTATTTTTCTTGAGTATTACTGTCAAGTAAATCCATAAAGATGATTAAAAACTGGCTTCCTCTTGGCCCTTTCATTTGTAAGGAAACAAATGTGCTAGTCTCAGCAAACAGATGTCCACATCATAACAATCATCATCACAGTTGGCTTGAAACTTTGCCTGTCTCATAAATGCATCTAAGGACTGAAGAGATGAGGAGTTTTACCCTTCTTGGTCTCTCTAGGTCAGACCTGAGGGAATAGCAAAGGAGAGTAAAGAAATCAGCATTGTTACTTGGATGTTATATTGCAAGGGTTTTGAAATCCCATGACTCCTGTTGCTGTCCTTTAGGGATATCTTGTTATTAAAACAGACTTATAACCAAAAATATGTAGACAATGGTTGTTGTGTGATTGTTACTTTATTCACACCATGCTAAGCCTGGGAGGGGGATGCATTAAGGATTTAGTGCAAAAGAGTGGGAGAAGGAATTCAGTTTTATCCCCAGCCCTGACACAAGCACTTGGATCACTGTGAGGGGGAAACTTAACAGAACAGGGAGTTGATCTGAGTGCTGTGGGGCAATTTTAGGGAGCTTTGTGCAAATTCTTTGACTGACTCCTATAAGAGTTTAAGTCAGACTCACTGGATATGCCTGGGATCTGGCTGTATGTTTTTCAGATTCAAAGATTGCATGAAAATGCAATTTCCTGAATCCTGGCTTTTTGGTTTTTTCTCTGCATAACAACAACTCTTAAGAGCCAAGAGTAAATTTACAGACAAAAGAAGATGTTTAGACCAGTATTTTATTGAGGAACAACTTCAAATTTGCTGTGGGTGCTGTAGCTTATCAGCCACCAGCATATGTGAGACGTAAGAGCAGGATGCTGTGGGGGTGGCTTTGTTCCTGAGTGGCTTTGTGGATTTCCTAAAGCCTGAGATATCTGGCAGTCAGCGTTGGTAAGTAGTGTCTCACTGCAGACTGAGTGGAGAGATTGCTGAAACACCGAAGTCCCACTGCACAGATTATGGTGCTGTTCGGTGCCTATGCAAAGAACAAAGAGGCTGCATCTCAGAACACTTTTGATAATCTCATACTGGAGTTTTGGGGAAAGGAGTGGGTGATTTTAGACTACTACATTGTAGGGTAAGGTCCTGTAATCCCCAACTACCACAAACTGCTGTCTCTAGTTTTTATCAAGAGTTGATGGTGCCATGAATGAAGTCTGCTGTGGCAGTGGGATGGGATGGATCTTTCCTTACAGTCCTAAAAGTACTGACCTGTGTGAGGAATCTTGCCATATGTGGTGTGCTGTGCATGGC
Organism: Phylloscopus trochilus trochilus; assembly: GCA_016584745.2. Taxonomy (NCBI): domain Eukaryota; kingdom Metazoa; phylum Chordata; class Aves; order Passeriformes; family Phylloscopidae; genus Phylloscopus; species Phylloscopus trochilus. The sequence goes on from WQNJ02000546.1 coordinate 43,831,065, forward strand.
ATGTGTGTCTTCTGCTTTTGGTGCTGTGACCTGTCTTGTGTGTAGGATGGTGGGGGTCGGGAGAGGTGTCTGGAAAATATTTGTCTTTCAAAAGGACTTCATCTTGTCTGCCTATATAGAAATGATAATGCTGAATTTCTTACATTGTTAATTTCCATGGCAACGAAAAATAATCTCATAAATGTGGGATTATTGCTTTAGGATCAAAGAGGGGAGAACCTGGGCTATGAAAGAGAAAGTTCTCTATTTAAATATTGTAGCAGTAGAAGCAGTAACAAAACAACTCTTGAGATTTGAGCATATTTTGCTTTTACTTCTTGATCACCTATAAAACCAAGCCTTAAATATTAAGCAAATAAAAGCAAGAATGTTCATCTCTCTTACTCTATTATCTTGTCAGCATTGTTCATTGCTTCTGAGTGCTCAGCAGACAATGAAATAATTGCAGTGGAGCAATAAAGTATATCTAAAAGAAATCCCTTCCCTTTTTTTCAGCAGTGCCCTCACAGCAACTGGCTGGAAGGTTAGGCCCCAAAAAAGGAACAAGATACTATCCATGTTGTGAGAGTATGTGACTCATCCCAAACAGCTCTTAATGGGGAACCCAGTGGAAATATTTCTTCTAAGCAGGCTGGTTGGAGGGCAGCAAAAACATTCATGGGCTTGCTGAAGAATTCTAGATATAGTCCACTGCAGTTTTCACCATGAGAGGATTGCTGCAAGCATCTCAGTGTCCTCTGCTTCTTTTAATCACATGTCATTTTGAAACTGTTTGTCTCTCACATACCTACTTTCATATTGAGAAGCTACAGAGGAAATGTAGGTTTGTAGAAAGGGGCCCACCAGCTGCCATTTTCCCTAAAAGAAAGGCTGCAATTTAACATTAACCTAGCAATTAAGCCAAAATTTACGCTAACATGCTGCTTTCTTGCATAAAATCCCTCTCAGCAACTCTGAAAATTATCTGTGAGAAAGGTAATAGAATAATTCCCAGCATCTTTGATTTGGAAAAGCCATTTTCTGGCATGATTGATATTTCCTTTGTGTTAGCATGGGAGGCCATAGAAAGACGAGTAATCTCTCTAATGGGTGTACTCCACGCTGGTGCCTGGGGTCCATGATACATTTGTCAGGCTTTAATTAAAGCTCTGGAGTTGAATTTCCACAGTAATTAACTTTTATTTTCAGTTTTACTGTGTCTCTCATTTTTGACACTGACACTTTCCCGTTGGAGATAGGGGCAGCAATTGGCACGAAAAATAAAGAATGTGGAAATGAGGAATAATTTAAGAAATGGCATTGTATTTGCCATGACTTCTGACAGTAGACAAAATCACATTTTCCTTCAAAGCTGTTTAGTTGTTAGCTACCTAATATGTTTTCTCTTCTGCACAAACACATGTCCTATTACCTTGGTTACCCTTCCTATGCAAGGTCCAGTAGTACAAAAGCAACTTTTGCTCAGTAGTATCCTACATCCCTGTTACAACAGGTCTTTCTCATTATGTCTCGCAGAAATATTTTGTTACCTTTTGACAAACCTTGACTTTTAAGCATGAATGTGTGCTTCTGTGAATAGAAGTTAGGCACTTGTATCTTTCACTCCTAATCCATGTAGTTTTCACACGTTCTGTGAAGTACTGTTAATGTAGGAGCACAAATAGTGAAATCATAGAGTCACTGTCATTTGGCTTGGCCCTAATGAAGCAGCCTTTCCAGGAACAGAAAAATGCAGACCTGGAATCCAGTTCAGACTTCTGTCTGAACTACTGTATCAATTACACTTTGACAGACACATTGAGCTTAATTTTAAAAAGTAAGGGTTGCTTTTTACACTACCATGGTCTAAAATCTCCGCTATTTATTGACTGTCTTCTGATTTCCACTTTGAATGGTGTCCCAGCTGGCTGTCACCATATCCTCACATGTGCCAACCTGTGTGTTCCTGTGCTCTGAGGTGGTATAGGTGAAAGCCTCCTTGCAGGATGCTGTAATTGAGTTAAGAACTCTCAGAAAATATTAATTTCCCTGGTTTCTGAATGTTGTCACGTCTCACCCTCAAGAATAACCTTCCAGAGAGGGGGCAGCAGCTTTCTGGCTTTACTTTTCTCAAACCTGTTGGTGTAAACTAACTTTGGAATTTGCTTTCTGTATTTTGCAGCAGCTTCTTCTTTCACAAATATTTGAAATGTATACCTTGTTTCTAAACTGCAGATCTGGTCTTGCTGCTATAGCTTTGAAACAGGTGATGAAATGGGTCCTCCAAATGCAATACTACCAGGAAAGAAACAGCTAAGAATAGTATCACTTCTGAAATAAAGCACTAGAGATAATTAAGCAGAAAAGTGCAGTAAATCAGTGTGGCACTTAAGGGCATGGCAAAGGCCATGAAAAAGAAAGGTAATAAATTGTATGGTGAGAGATGCTAATTGATCATTGTTTGCAATTTCAAGCTGTGTCTCCAGATTTCATTTTAATATTTCTTGTGGACTGAAAAGCAAGTGCAAAGCTGAACTGATTGTGATCAAATAGAAGAATGGAAGCTGCAGAGAGACATGGGCTATTCAGGCACGAAATTCTTGTGAAGTAATTCTGACTGGCAATATATTTCCAAATATTTTGCCTATATATTTTATAATGTGCTGACTCTATTCACCCCTCCTCTTACAAAGCTGTTTCATAACAGAATGTATCTAGGTGCTGTGAAATCCTGTATGATATTTTCTCTGTACTTTCTAGTTTTTAATTTGTCTTGATTCTTCCTTGATTCCACCATCTCTATATTTCATGTGTCCATAAATTGTTTATCCACTGTCTATTAAAATTGTTCATTGTAGATAATGTTACCAGCTCTTTGATCAGAGATCACATTTTATCCCTGAATGTACATCTGTTTAGCAGTGCTATGTCAAAGACTGAGTGGCATTATTTTACATGCAGTTGCTCTAGAGATGTCACAGGGAGGAATCTCATCTTTATGTTCCACTGCAGTACCCACTTGGAAGAGAAACTTGGGGTTTGTTTGATTTCTGACCCTGCTCAAGTTCCCAGATCTGATTTTGGACTAACCTGTGGTTAGTGACCCATCCTATTTTAATACAGGACCTCATCCCAACTTTGTTAATATTGAAAAAGAGCTTATGTAAATGGCTCACAGGAGATTCCCAAAGTTGGGCCTTGCCTCAAATCTGCCATTAAACTGAGTAATATTTTCTCCAGACACCTGCAGGAAATATCTGGAGTCTTGCAAAGCAAGGATTAATGTGCAGGGGTCCTGCATTGGTAGAGAGGAATAGCCACTGATGAGGTAACAACTCTGTAAACAAACTCTGTAAACCCTATTTGCAGCATTGCTTGGAAACTTGTGTGTAATATATTGTGTTTTATATCATTACTATTGATCTTTTTTGCTATAAGTACATTTCCAAAGTTTCCTTCTTCATCTGCAGAGCATTTTATGCCATAAATGTATAATGCAGTTCTTCCAGGAACTGTTTTCCACGTAGAGCTATTACTTCATGTTGTACAGAGAAATCCCTTACCAGGAGTAGGGTTTCCTGCCTATTAATTGTCCTTTGATGGAGTTTTGCAGACCAGTCTGGGTTCACTTTGATCTTGACTTCCCCAAACCCAGTTTGGAAGCCCTGATGCTGTTTTAGGTGTCCAATAAGCTCTCTCAAGGAAGCTGGATTTATTCCCTAGAGCATAGTGCTCTATGTGTGGCTTTTGCCTTCAGCCAGCTCACATTGTCAGTAAAATATGTCTGTCCTTATCTGCAAAAGGCCATGTAGATGTAACACTGATGTGTAGAGTGAGCATGTCTTGCCTGGGCTTGCAAGCTCTTGGCTCCTTGGGGAGGTACTTCCTTATATGTAGACAGTGTCTAGGAGCAACAAACAGTTGCTGCCATTCCCAAGCGTCTGGGATGTTTGAAGCCCTGCCCTTCATGTGGAGAAACAGACTGAATGTGCATTCAGGATGTTTTTATGGCATATATTAAAGGTGAAAGCACACTGTGATTTTGACTGGAATCATCCCATCACACGGGGAGGCTTTCAAGGCACCTGCTAATCATTTATAGCATCTATGGTCTTTCCTGACTCTTGCTGTAGCCAAAATATTGTCAGCACAAGTTAGCTCAGCTGCTTTGCATCCTTGTGCTTACTATCTCTGACAAAATGAGCATACGTTGTGAACAGGATTTAAATATTGACCATAAATCTCAGGCTGTTGATGTTGATACACAGATGTCAGTCAAGAAATAGAGAGAGGAAATAACTATCTGAGCTTTAAATCTATGTGTGTCATTTCGTTCTTGTCACCTAAATTGTAAATTAACAGTCAGTCTATGCATCTTAGTCCTGCTATAGCTGTTTTGTCTCAAATAAATAGTTCAGTGTTCATGGCCAGAGGGAGACAGAGGAACTCATCCTTCCATTTAGTGGAGATTTTAGGGCATTCTCATTATAGAGAGAAGACTCAAGTTTTGTGTCTTATATATACAAAATGGAAAAATAGCTTTAGGAGGGCAAGGAAGGAAGCCTTATGTTAGAGTACTCGGCAGAATGACAGTTAAAGTACTTACCTAGGCTGTGGGTAACTAGCTTAACCACCAAACTGGAAGGAGCCTCATTTTTCTGAGAAGAGCTGAAAGGTGATTTTTCTAACAAATATCTGAAACCTGAAAAAAGGAAAAAAAATTGGGGTGGGAAAAATGGTACACACCATCAGAAAGTGTCAACATCGTATGTCACTCTTCAGTTTAATATTTCTACAGTTGACAAACCAGAGGTTGGGGCAACACTGCATCAACCCTGCTATCACTGCAGTATTCTAGGCCTGTGAGCTGAGGCAGTAAAAAAACAAGCCAAAACTTTAACTCCTGTGTAAGCAATGATTCTCCAAAATGCACAAGTAGGTGAAACTGGAGTAAGAAATCCCATTACTCTTTGAGTTTGCAGTTTGTGGCTAGTGCAGTTCCAAAGTGTAAATACAAGGAACTTGCACATATGTTTAAGCTCACATATACTAATTGTCCTCCTACTGACATCTGTAGAGCTGTTTGCATGACCAGCCTGCTTTCAGAGCAGTCAGATGTCAGTAAAAGCATCACAAACCCCAGGTAAGATAAATCTGAATGTATGGGTCTCATCTGCATTCATAGCACAATGGGAAAGACTTGACAGAGTGACGAAGATGTAAGAAATGGAAGCTTGCACAATTCAGGTGCTGTGTGCTAAGTTACTTAGGCATTCTAACATAAAGATATGTCCTGTTTTTTCCTGAATCTGTGATAAGAAGGATTATTCAAAGCTGCAATTGATTCGTGGATAATGCAGACGTAGTATGTTTTCACTGGAATGCAGAGAGAACTGGTTCATACAGATAAGTTATTAGAGAGGAATGGCACAAGATTTTCTTTCCAAGTGAATAATCAAGCATCGGCATTGCCCTCAAAATGTCTAATATTGACTTTTTCCAACAAAAAAAATCAGATTCAGTGGACCACTGTTTTTGTGACTGTACCTGGTTTATAGATCCAGGGTCACTATGACAAATCCCACTGTTCTTTGGTACGAGATATACCGTTTTTCCAAGAAAACATTAAATGGTTTATATAAAAGTCAGTCTCACTCCCAGGCCTAACAAACTACTCCAGAATTGCTCTTTGTTTGCATTGTTCCATGTGCATTTAGCCTTCTGGTGAACAGCAAGTGAAAGTTTTGTTCTGCTGTGTTACAGCGTGCTCAGTTGTACTCCTACCTGGTGGGAACAGATGTATCTACTTCTCCTTCTTCAGAAATGCCTTGCAGGGCTTTGAGACTTGAAATGGCCTATTATCTACCAAATAACAGATGTCTTCACAGATTAGCCTCTCGGAGTAAAAACACAGGCACACCACACAAAAGATGATGATTAGCTAGTTGAATAACAATAGACAAACTCCAATGCAGATGTACAGGAAACAAGGAAAGGATCAGACACTTATATTTCTATTTTTCTGAGTTCATTATATACATTCATTTTTACAATGACATCTTAATGTTAAAGCTGCCATTATACAGCCTTCTGTTTCAAAGCTTCTAACTTATGATTTCTTCAAATTAAAATAATGTATTAATATTTCTCCCAATTACATGCTAATAAAAGACTTAATTCAGTTTGCATACAATTAATGCATTTGTTGCAAAAGTATTCCATATGTTACTTTAGTTAATTTCTTAAAATATATTTCAGTTAAAGATTTGCATTTATATCTTTCAATATGAAGGAGATTGAAGAATGCTTCAGTGATAAATCATGCAAATCACAATACACCTCTCTGTGTATGGTCCAGCAGAAGCCAGAAAGTTTGTTCACATAATTTGCAGTGAAGCATACTAAGAATCAGAAACATTTATCTACAGGACTTCCCCTTCTTTATGGTGTGATTGTCTCCTTGCAAAGACTTGAGTGCCTGCTGATTCGGTGGGTCAGAGTCTTCCTGAATGCAGAAAAATATAGACAAGGACTCTGTTGACCTTGAGTCTGATAAAGGTTGCCTGATGCCTATTTTAGTCTGTAATTTTTTTCATTTTAGTAAGAATAATTTAGTCTCTGAGACAAAAAGAAGTGAACAAAACAGGGGGACAGGCAATCATGTTTAATCACATTACAGTACCTTGTATTATTTTGTGGGATTTCCACATCACAGATCAGGAAGTTGAAATCTACTGGAGAGAGAGGACAATGCAGGACAAAAACTGAGAGAGATTTCTGTAGTGGAAGTCAAGGTAAGAGCTTTTCTCATATTAGTGGAGAACTGCCACATTAGACTACCCTCTGGTCTGAAAAAATCCTTATCCATATATATTTCTTCAAATTTTGCAGTTCAGCTGTCCTAGGCTTTTGTCAGTAGGGAGCATGCTTCAGATGGGGGAGATAAGAAGATTGTGGCCATGGCCCAAGTGATTGCCTAGGGTATTGAAATGATTAAGAAAGAACAAGGCTGGGGTATGGACCCCTGGAGGGGAAACTAGGAACGAGACAAACACATTATTAGTATGTGGAAATAAAGTGGTGAGACACAGAGAGAAGGAGCAGAGGGGTGCTGAGGAGGAGAGGATGGGACATTTAAGAAGGGATGGAACCAATACACAGGAGAAGGAGAGAGAGGCATGGACAGGATTCAGGCAGTAGGGACCAGACTAGCAGTAAGGCAAGGTCAGGTGTTAGTCAGCTCAAGGGTTAAAATCTGGGCTCAGAACAGAAAAGGCTCCAGTTGTCTGGAGGATTGTATTTTACTTTAATTTTTAAAAATTTACAATTTTCTTTTTTTTTTTTTTTTTGTTTTTAAATTGTGTAAGTTACACTTAAAAGGCTTTTAAGGGTACAAAGCAAAGGTCTCTTAAATATGGAGAGATTTCAGTCAACACTGTTCAGATGGATCAATATTTTATTTTATCATAGCAGTTCATTATGTCACCTCTTTCTCCTGTAACTGTACATCATTCAGAGCCAGCTTTGAAGCCAGAGTTATTAATTTCCTGGAGAGCACTTCTGTGGCTCTCATTATTTCAGCATCCGAGTACTTTAAAAACATTAATGAATTTATCTTCACAATGTGCCGATAAGGTGAAATGACATTATGCACTGGGGAAAATTATACACAGAATCATAATGTCAACAAGGGACATTTAATTTAGATGCCCAACTTGAGATGTTCATACCCTGACTTTCCAGAAAAAGCATGGATCATCCTTTCTTTGTTCTGGAGCTGGCTTCTGCTGAGTCCATCACGGTTGGAATTGCTCCACACTTCCACAGTTCAGAGCACAGGTGTTCCATGCTCTGCTCTAAGCAAACAAAGAAGATGCAATTAATGACTGCCTGCATGGAGTTTGGGTTTTGTGACTTCCTTGGCATTAGGCACTGAGGCAGAGACAGAATCCAGTTCCCCAGGGCAGCTTTCCACTGCCCTAGGCAAAACCATGGTAGTTTTCCAAGCCCTTACTTCAGTCTTTTTGGACTGTCCAGTGCCATCAGTGGTGAGGCAGAGCTGCAGCAAACAGCAAGTTCCTTCTTGTTGTGACCTTGTCTTGCTGAATGCGTGCAGTCAGTCCTTGCTCTTACACTGAGGCTGTATATTAGACTAAGAACCAAGGTATGTGAGTTTATTATTTGCATTGTCACAGCATGTACAGACTGTAGCCAGTGCAGATTTCTTGCACTGCTGGGATAGATGGACCAAAAGGGCTCTAACTCTGTTGTGGCAATCTTAGCACAGAGGAGCAGGGCCTCCTGAAGCAGAGAGAAGCTGCAATTTTATTTGAAAAGGATCCTTCATTGTGTCCCTGGATGGCCTTAAATCGTGTGAGCTGATTTGGGCATAAGGTGGGAACCATGTCATGAAATACACCTGTGCCTGGACATCTTTGGTCTTTGAGTTTGCAAGGCTGAACTCATGGATCAGAAGTGCATTGCACCCAAAAGACACATTTTCCCTGACTTTTTACAGCCTGTAGGAGCAAAGCCATGGTGCAATCAAGCAGGACATGGAAGAGGCAGTCTCTGTATCGCTGAAAGATATTTCTTTAGTAGGAAAAGAGAGGGATAGAAAGATACAGAAAATGTTTTTCATATGCACAAATAGAAGCTAGTCTCTATTAGCTTTCTCAGTGAGAAAGGAGTCTCACTGAAGTCCGTACCTGCAAAAATGCTGCTGTAATTATCCAGTGTCCTCCACATCCTCTCCTGTTTTGTTCAAGACTGTTCTTCCCCATTTTCCTTCATCAGTTCATTTTCATATTGAATAGCATTGTGGTGTGATGGAGTCACTGGAATTACTCTGGATTTGCAGTCAGCAGCTCAGAACATGGCTTAGTCCATGTCAGTTGCAGTGTAGCAAGAAGTGTTGGACACACCTGAAATGCCCTCATCACATTTTAGCTGCAGACAGTTGTTCAGGCACATGTTTATTTACTAAATCCACCTATCAGTCCTTCACCTAAGCAGTCCTATTCTTTCCGTGTTTAGGCTCTTCCTTACTCCTGTCGGGGAAAAAAAAGAACAACCTTCTTCAAATGGTGGCATTTGCTTGCACTGTTTTATGAATCTTGAGCCAGGTGCTGCATCTATACTGAAATCTCTTGTCAGGGTCAGTGGGCTTCACATGAGGAAGAACTTCACAGTCCCAGGCAGTAAACGAGAGTTTTCACTAACCTATTAGAATAAGCTGTGCATCTGAGCATAATCTTACTTGACAGCCTAATGTGTTTTTAGATGCTGGTGTTTTGAGATTTCCCCCTTTTTTTTTTTATATGTGTTTCCTTCTGGCTTACTTGCACCTCTTTATATGCCAGTGAACCTTTTGAAGGAGGGAAGATGAGCTGTTTAGCCAGTAGCAGTCTTGCTGGCTGCACAAACTGAAAAGCATGACACACATCTGTGTCATCTGCACGCTAAATCCTCTCTAAAGCTACAGACCTGTCATGTAGAGCTAAATCTCTGTCAGTGCCAGGTTTGCATCTTGCCCAATCATCTTACCCTTCCTCTCCTTCTTTTGCCTTCCATCGCCCTCTCCACAGCCTTAAGTTGTAGACATCACGTTGACACAGACTAGGGCATTATTATTATTCAGAGTTGCATAAAAAGTGAATTTACATTGAGTAAAACCAATAAGCCGTGCTGCTCTGACATTTAATTTTCTTGGAAATTCTTCCTATTGAATCAGACAGCACTACATGGATTTTCAAATGAAATTCAGTGTTTGCACTACAGTAACCTTGTAGGCAGAAGAATGAGTAATTTGGAAATTACCAAGACCCCATTTCCTGCCACCTTCCTCTAAACCTAAATTTTTATGTGGCTATATTTCTGTGTGATGCCATGTTAAATTTCTGTTTTATTTCCACCTACTGTCTCAAAATGGTGTGCAAAATAGTCCTCAATAAAAAGGGTTGCTATTAATGGCTGGGTCACTGGTTAGTAGTCTCCTATTTTTTCTGTCACCATTTCTTTCTTTGACATCAAACCCTGGAATAGCTGAGGATAAATAAATGGTGTCCCTTGAACTAGACACGGTTATAATAAACTCTGAGATGAAATGTCAAGTCTAAGCCGGTGTACTGTTCTACTTTCCAGTGTATGTTGATCAGCGCACCAAAGCAGTGCAGTCATATTTCAGAGCTCACTTTATCTCCCTTCTCTTCTTACCATATTGAATGTCTGATTATAAAGGAGGTAGTAAATGGCTCTGTTAAAAGGAGGTTTAACCATAGAGACGTAGGTCAAGACATCATCTTACTTTCTGTGTCAAATGATTATGCATTTATGCATCCATCCATCCAGATCTGCCAAAGATGTCCCTATTCTTAGAGCTGAAGTTGTTACAATTTTGTAGAAGAAGCAAGTTCAGGCAGACTTTGTCTTTGAAGTGATAGACTTCATTTCAAGATGAATGTGTGCTCTAAAATAGCTAAATGAGCAAAGGAAAGCAGCTAACACTCCAGTTGGGATTGCCCCTGAACTAACACTCTGTCGTGGGGGCAAGAGGATCTGGCAGAGCACACAAGCAGGTCTTAGAAATGAAAGAACCTTTCACATCTGTTTACCATACTGATATTTTTACAAAAAAAATATTATTATAAAACATGGTGGGTTTTCTTGGGATTTATAGTCTGTTAAAAAAGCTAGCAGTATAGGTTAATATTAAATACATTAATGCACCATTGAGACTGAATTGTTAAGAATTCAAAAGGTGGTTATGCTTTCCTACCATGCTTTTTTCAATTATAATAAAATGTTTCTTTCAATCTTAGGTACTTGTGTATGTCTATTATAACCTGTCATTGGAAATTAGATCCTTATGCTGTACTTACACATTATGATTAGAGCTGGTTCAAAACATTCAATCCAAAACTGACATGGAAATAATCTTGAACATGTATTTTGATGGGAAATTTAATATGATTTTCTTTCAACTGAAAAGAAAAAGGAGAAATGTACAGGTTTATTAATTTTTTCCTTTCTTCTTTTTCTTTTTTTTTTTTTACTTTTTTTCACTGGGAGAGTCATGCTAGTATTATTAGGGAAGGAAAGAAAACAAAAAATATAGTTATCATCTATACATATATGCATAAACAAATATAATGCAAATATATGCAATTCAAAACTACAATAATGAATGCATTGCTTTTTATTTAACTTTTTGGCAACTGAAGTGGTTATGTTCTCCTTAACTGTGGGATCTTGTTTGGTACAATAGGATGGGCCACAACCAAAATACTCAGGCAGGGCACTCTGGCCGGGTTCAAAGTTCTTGTTTTCCACTCATCTTCAGTTCTCAGAAAGGCTAGGTCTGTGGACTGGGCTCAGCATCTGACAGACCCAGAAGAGCACTACATTGCCATCCTTCACTGGTGACTATTTCCTCTGTGCTTTTTAGATGTAAACCAGCCTAGGGAGTTGAGAGGCAAGGCAGAATGGATGGGTCTTGGACTCAGGTCTGCTTTGCTTATCTTACAGCAGGTCAGTTGAAATTCCCCCAGAGATGGTCCAAAACACAATTAGCCTATCTTGATCATTTTCTTCTTTCATATCCCTCAGCTTCCCTTATCTTTACAGTCTCTTGAGGCTAGTTAGTACAAGGGACCGTTTTTACAGATGAAGTTTTCAAAGCCAAAACCCAGTATGTGAGATTTCTGTCAAAACAATTAGAGGCACTTTCATCTCTTAGCTTGCATCTTTAGTTCACTGTAAGTTCACTGTAAATCACATAATGCTGATGCACAATATTAAGCCTCCTTTGTGGTGTTGTCTTAAGGATTATGTGTTTAGCTAGGTAATTGTGACGTTCACTAAAGGGAAGATGATTTTGCAGTTAAAATGTTACATTGTGATGTTTCCATCTCTACCATAGATTTCCTTTAAAGTCATCTGGAACCTGTGTAACAGTGTTTTCAGAACTCCAATACAGGTATGTTGGACAGCACAGGACTTGCTTGCATTTTGCAGCACTTAAGCATCTTTGGCCTGAATTTCAGACGTGCAGAGCATGCATACTCCTCTTTGTGTACAGCTGATGCTTTCCGTTCTAGAAAATTTGACCCAGTCAATCCACCTTAGGAATACAGTGCCATATTATAAGAGAGGGAAAATAGTACCTTCTCTTTTGCATGCTTTTTTATCTACTTGAAATACTTGCATTTAATCAAGCTGAATAGTGTGAAAAGCCTGATTTCAACTGCTTCACAAAGGTAAACCATTTTTCGACTCTCCTGTGTTTATTACAATGCAGGCAAAGCTATTTGCTTGCCTGTCCTTTACATTAAGTCTTTTTTTTATTGTATATCCTACACAATGGGAATGAGAGAACAGTTTAACACAGCTGCAGAGAAGTTAACCCCATAAGCCTTGAAATCCCTGTAGCTGGAGAAAGCTCTGGGTGAGATTCCTTTTGCAGATGTTGGCGTCCTCATTTTCAGTGTTATGGTCTGAAATCAATTGATTGACCTTCAGCCCTTTGAAACTCAGTGGAGAGAAACAGCCCCACAAAAGGAATGGGCCCCTTCCTCCCAAGAGAGGTGTTTTAAACACGGCCCAGGCATCAGGCTGCAGAGGAGCCAATCCACCTGCTCATTGCATAGAGAGCTTCAGTGAGTAAATCAAATGTCACATCCACAGTGTGGACACCCTGAGGCCTGTCAGATGCCATAGAAGATCCTCCAGGGAAAACGCACCATCTCAAGAGTGCCGTGGAAGTAGAGCAGATTTCTACACCCATTCCTTGCTGTGAGTGAGAAGGAAGAACAGGATGTATTTTCTTTGTTTTTCCAGAAGTTATAGAGACATCTTTACTAACATAGTCATCTGTACCAAAAAAGTCTTTTAGCAGGAGAGCTTCCAGTGGTTATAAAGTTTTCCTGTCAAAAGAGCAGGCAATTTACACTGATGAATGCTTCCTTGCTGTAGTGCAGCCTGTGAAATTTTCATCATGAGCTTGAAATGAATATTAAAAGATTTTCTTTGGTTTGGCTGTCATAACACCCACAAAGAAAATTTTGAAGAATTACAAAACTTAGTCTTAAATTTGTCCTATTTTATTTAAAAAAAAAAAGTCTTTTCAACAGGACAGTGAAAATTGCTTTTCACTATGGACTATTTTTGTACAACTTTCTTGACTCAGTTTTTCCACTTTTTTTTTTAATGTTGCATTGTGAAAGATTATTCTCCCAAAAACTCAGAGAAGTTGGACTTTTTTCCTTCAGTTACCCAAAACAGCATGTTTCAAGGTGTGCAATAAAACTCCATTATCAAAGTTTCAAATGCCCATATATTCACATGTATTCAGGGGATTGCTTAATGAGAAAGGGAATATTGCTAGGTGTCCACAGGGATTTCACAAAAATATTTCACTATTTCATCATTGGATATTTTATATTCAGCCAAATACAAGTTTTAAAATGAGCACAGAAGTCTTCCTCTGTCCACCCCTAATATGTATTAATGACCAAATTATAATTATCCCTACAGCAGCTAAGTCAGTTTGATCTTTATGAAGATGTTAGCTTCTCGGAGCTCCACAGACATGAATGATGTAAAGGAAGGGCTTCTTCTTTTCTTATTCTAAAATTAGACAGAGAGACACACACACAGAGTCATGTCTTTGCACCATGGAGAACAAGATGAAACCAGAACAACTGTTCAGACTTTTCTCACACTGGAGCTGCCATAAGTAGTATTTGCTAATGGTGGGTAATTAGGAACAAAGAAGTAGTCAAGAAATAGTCCCTTACACCATTGATGTAGTGTGAAGGACATTTAGTAGCCTAGTGCTTTATAGCTTTTCTGATCTCAGTCTCTGGAACTTCTCAGTTATAATTAACCAAGAGAGTAACCTTATCTGTCACAGCTTTTCCAAAATGGTCATGTCTCCTGTGAAATGTCTTTCATTTCCACCCTGGTATTTCTCCTCTCAGTTTTCCCTACCTTTTCAATGATTGTCTTTTGCTGTTCAGTGGTTGCTCATGAGGTGACCATAGATGCCAAGACATTAAATAGCCAAAGGCAACAGTAGTTCTACCCAGCCTTTTCCAACTAAGTCCTTCCCCTGGCCATGGCCACTTAAATGTGAGGTTCTTCATCCCCATCTATTTTTCTGACAGTAAACCCCAAGAGTTCCTTTCTTCCCTCTCCTTTTCGTCAGCATGCCCCAGGTCTGATGTGAGTAAAGGAGGATGGTAAAGGGTGAGCTAGCTGGCAACGCCCTCCACTTGCCACATGAATGACAGTAGTCTTTAAGTGATTATTTTGCCTAGAGCTCTTCATGGAAACACTGTCGTGGCTGGGAGGTGGGCTGTGGGAACATAGGAATTGGAACTGTTATCTTTGAGAGATGAGGGATGGGGACTTCAACAGTTAATGATGAAGTAGGGAAGCTGAGGAAGAGGGAACAATTGCTGTCCAGATTTCTCTTGTACACTGCTTTCTCTGTCTGTTTTTCTTGACTGGTTTGTATCTTTGTGCTTATGGGAAGGTGGGGATCCAACAGAATACAAAAACCACAGGCAGCCCAGTGGGGATTGTAGATGCTGTGCATCTGAATTGAGAGGGGAGAGGCTTTGGGGAAGCTGTTGGGTTTTTGTTTGTTTGTTGGTTTTTTTTCCTGCATGCTCTGAGATTCTCTGCTTCCAAGTTCATGTCACATAGGATGCAAGAAAAGCGTGGCAGTAGCTCTAGTTCAGTTCCCACCTGACTTTTCCTTATGCATGTGACAGGTCTGCACTCCACCACCAAAACTGGTTTTGATCAGCTGTGATACCCTGAGAGTAGACCCTACTCTTTGGAGACCTTAGGAAAGCCAAGGGTGTACACTTCTCTGGGTAATAGTGGAAGTAGATGTGAATTACTCATTCTTATATCTGCAAAGAGGAATCTACTTCAAAGAGTGCTGAAAGATCTAAGTATAAAGTGAACATAAATATAAAAATTCTGTGCTCAGAATGTTATGAAGGAAGGTAATGGTGGTTTGCATGTTCCAAGCAGTGGGAAATAGATCACAGCAAACAATGTGGCACATGTTGAACAAGAACAGAGAATTCCTGCTCGGAGGAATCTTATTGCTGCAAGTTAATCATCTTTTTATTAGCATGCCCTGAAGCTTTTTGGGATATAAATTTTGCAAAATAACATCTGGATTGTGGAAGCAGACCATAAAATTAAGAAATAAACACAAAGAAAACACAAATTTGTGCTTGATCCCTGTGTAGTCAAGAAGAGGACACCTGCTTCCTTTTATGAGGCACACTGGAACAGCCCCTGGGACTAACCTGTGGGATACAGTGGATGAAGACCATGGTGGTGGAATTTACACTGGGGGAGTAACTCCTGGGGTAGTCTCAGCTCTCTGGAGCTGTAAGTGAGGAGCCTCTGCTGTTTTTGTCTTGTAAGAAATTTGTTGAACATCCTGGGGCAATGCTATACTGAAAGGATCAAGGCTGAAAACTGTCTGTGATGTAGCATTTTCTTGTTTCCAGAATGATCCACAATGGAGACAAGGCAGTCAGAAATAACCTAATATGGTTTATGTGCTTCATGGATAGGAGTGGCATGTCTTTTGCCTGTCTCCTCTTTTCATTACCATTTTTCAGCTTCTTTATTTTAGTCTCCTGATTTCTGTTTGACAGACAACAACAACAACAACAAAAAAAAGAGTTCTCCACTGAGCTTTGCCTCAATGTGCAATCCTCTGTTCCTTCTCCTCTATTTCTTCTTTAATTTAAGGCCTGGTTGGCATTTTTTTTCCCAACAGACATAATGAATGGCTGGGAGCTGTCTGCTCTTTTGGACTCTTGTCTTCAATCCATCATTATGTCTTCATTGTCCTCTTTAATTTAACTGAGATGTTGAGGGCACCACTTACTGTGAAAGACAATATTGCTAGCTGTCCACAGGGATTTCACACATCTATTCATCATCTTGGTAAGATAAACTATATGTGAAATATTGTGTACTAAAAAATGCAAAATACATAAGTCCATTTCAGACACCAAGTGCTTAACCAGTATTTTTAAACACAGGTGTCTGTGGCTAGGCATGTGACACCTTTTCTGGATACAAATTTTGTCTAATTTAACTATGGAAGATGAATATTTCAAACTTGAAATTGTTTTGACTACAAACTTGCAGTAACTTATTGTTTTGTTTCAAAGTATATCAGTAGGTACACCAATATGAACTTCAATACAGAACTGAAACAAAAATCATAATTGCACCAGTTGGGAATATACTCTTTCACTTGGAGACCAAAATCTAGGAAATTAACTTTAGAATATTAAAAAAAATAAATCTCAGGGATTGGTTATATATGTATCAGATAATTCTCTCAAATATTCAGAATGGCCTCTCAAACATTAAAGCTCAGTATGTTTCGAAATTAATCTTTTGGAGAAGTCTACCCCCAAAAAACCTCACCAAAGTGTTGAAGAAATGAGTGAGGCATATAAAATGGATACAAAACACAAAGACTCACATTAGATTTTGGATTATTGAAGCTTAGCACACATTTTCCAACTATTTTTTTTCTAATACCACTTCTATTTCTGCTCATTCTTTGTATTTTCTTTTTCTTGTAAGTGACAGTTTGTGTATTTAAAACAGGTGGTAAGACTCTGGTTTTAAATTAAACTGCCCAAAATCAGGAGCTGGCTGTGTGTCTGCATTTTTCCATCTGCAAATGCACAACTTTGCTGATCTATTAGTGCCTAAAATCACATACTCAAATACCTAAGAGAACACGGGTTAGTGAACTAGAGCACTCTCAGCTACCAGTCACTCAGTCTGTAACCTTCCTTGATTGTGATAAATAAATGCACCTACAAGGCCCTGAGAAGAGTATCATGATGGTTGGACATGGGTTGATACTCAGAGAGGAGATTTCCTCTGCAGCTATTGAAATGTTTGACCATGAGATTTTGCTTGTCTTCTTGGAGATACAGAAGAATTTCCATGATTGGAAGGTATTATTGTAGAAACTGTGGCAACTTCAGAAGTCCTTATATATGATAGGTATGTATTTGTAGTATAATAATAATAGTAATTCAGCCCTTCAGTGCCATCTCTCAGAAAAGTCAAGGTAGTAAATGATTGCGTGGTAAAAATGGCAGATGAAATTCTGTGATGACAATTGCAATGTCACATCCACAGGCAAAAATTAGTCCCAGTTCTAAATACCTGAGGAAAGGCTTCAGAGGAGTTATTGTTACATAGCAGGCAGCTCTGTAAAACAACAGAGTAGAGCTCAGGAACAGTGACAAAGACAAAGAGAATTGTAGACACACCTGGGAGGAGAGTAGAGAAGAAACAGGAAGTATCACTGTGCAGTATGAAACCCCAGTGCACACCCAAATTTTGGTGTCTGCATTCAATTTAGCTCCCTATTCTTCAGATCTGGAATGGGTAAATTCAGCTCAAGGCATGGCAGTTATCAGGCATAAGGTATATCTTCTTTTTGAAAAAAGAAAATATAAAGGAAATGAAATGAAAAAGGAAATCCTCAGCTTGAAAAAGAGATTTTAAATGATCTAATGAAAGACTAAAATTGTATGCTATGGGTGAGATAAGTAAGGAATAATTATTCTAAAGTTAAAAAAAGTATGGCACCTTAGGTAATTTATTCCACTCAGACTTGCTGAAGATAGAACGATCTGTGCCAGGGTGTAAAGATTACCTTGCACTGAGGTTGTTTCACAAATCATTTCCCTGCTGTCCTGCTGGCAGCTCATGTTTAAGTCAGAGTAATGGGCTTCCTGGAGCTTTCACCTGGGTGGGAACCAGCAGTGGTTCCTCTGTTCTCATGTCAGGTCTTCATTCAGGGACTTGATGGGCTGGTTCTTCTGCCTCAACTTTGTGCAGCCTTGGTCGTCATTGCAAGCAGTCTGTGCCTTTGGAAAACCATCATTGGTGCTCCTGGGATTCTAAAGTTGTACAAATCAATCTTATTAGATGTCTCTTGCCTCACAATAAAACAAATCCATGTTTTGCACACATTTCCTATACACAAGAAATAAAGTGTTAAAAACTGTGGAAAGTTTAATTGTAGTATTTTCCAGACAGGTTTAAATTTAAATCAGTTGAACTAGATGATCACTGTGGGTGCTTTTTGATTGAAATGTTCTCTTCTGTTAAGCCCAAGTCACAGTGAGGACTTTAAACAAATTGGGGTATTTTAAATTCATGGCAACATTTCATTTATGTGTGTTCACTGAGTTCTCTATGTCTAATTTCATGGCCGTGTGGTTGAAAGGGTAAATCTTCTAACTGAGACCAGCAGAAGAACATAGTAAAGTTTTCCAGTGATAAACTTTGTTTCTTTGCCCATATGCACCCTAGTTCATATTTCTTAGCACAGGGTAAAATACTGGTCTAAATAAATATATACGCAAAAGCATACAATTTATTTTAACTACAATGCCAGAATTTATGGGCAAATAACTTTATTTATTATGGGTGGCAATAATATGAAGATGGAAGAGAGAAACAAAAAAAGTTGTGGTTCACAGCCAAGAACTGCATCGCATCAACTTTGCCAAGCATAGTTTGAATGATACAAAGTCAATAATGTGGATTTAGGCTTGTAGTTTCAGATTCTCCCTTTTTTCCATTGTGTTTTTATGACTTTACATGGGTCAGTGCTTGTAAATCCTGTTTTGATACAAACTTAATTTATTTGTACTTTGTAAGAGTCCTCGGGTATATGGTTCTGACATTGTCAGTGGTTAATCCTTGTATTTTCCTGTATATATTTTTATTAATATCTTAGTGGCTGCTAAATGCAGACCTTTTGTATATGCATCTTTGAAAAGTGCTGTAATAGATTATATGATGTCTGTTTATACATAAAGACTGAGGTTTTTTTACTATATCTGTTTCATCATTTGGTAAACCATAGGGAAAAAGGGGTGGACAGATGTCTCTCAGCAAGTTTCCATGATAAAACTATAGCATGAATCTAATGCCCATTCTGATTCAAAATGGTAAGCTAACTCACAGGTGATGGCTTCCATTTAGGAGAGAACACCTTGCAAATACTGACATTTACAGAGAGGTTTTAAGGTCTAATATTAAGTGGAAAGTGTGGGTGAACCCAAACACACAGCATTTGTGTGCATAAATTTCCATGTGAAGGAACTTAACAAAACCCAAGTATCTTTTGTTATGGGCAAGAAAAGTCATGATCCTTTTGAGTTTTCCACATAAAAGTCAAATATTGCTCTGTTTTCACAAGCTCTGCAGCATTTATGCAGTTCAAAGGTGTTATTCATTGGTTTGACTTGTTTATCTTATGTCTTCAAGACTGAATTTTAAATAAGCTCTGAAAGATTTATATGCATATTAAAATGACTCAGAAATGTCCCTAGGAGTTCAGAAGATGAAAATGTGTTGAACTGAAAGCTAGAGGATACTACATGCTTTTTAATATTGACCAAGGGCCTTTCAAGGAGTTGATCTCAGTGTCCTGCTTTTCTCAGGTTCTGAATGTTTAGCAAATTCTCTTTTCTGGAAAAAAGAGCTTGAATGTTGTGTTGTCTTAGGGTACTCAGTGAGACATTGCTCGCAGTAGAGCTTTGGGACCGCATTTGCTTTTCACTTCTGATTTATGCATTTATTTTCCTCACAATATGAATAATTAATATCAGCATGATTGGGATATATTTTTTATATAATATCTTTTAAAGTGAGGTGAAAAAATATCCATGTCAAGTATTTGAAAATACCATCTGAGGACATAAAATATTATTAATTGCTCCCCAAGTGGGCAAAGGCAGGGAGTAGGGTGGTCACATATTTTTGCCACATCACATTTTCAGACAGCGAGCACAAGAATTATGAGATCCCTGTCTGCACCAAGGCAGTTCAGTTTAGAAGAAACAGGAAATGTCTAAGGACACAGAGAAGGTTCTCCTGCCCAGGTAGCTGGTGGGGTATATCACGAAGGAGTATGACCTACAACAGCAGATTAAAATGAAGCTAAAAATGCTTCATTTTTACATTTACTTACATTCATTATTTTACATATTATTTATATTCATTTTACATTTATACAAAGCTGCCCTCTGTGCTACCATTTCAGCAGCGTTTGGGATCTCCTCCACTTTGGCACCACTGAATTTTTTATTGGGAAAGGAGGGGATGGGCTTTCTCCATCTTGTTCTTCTTGAGGGGTGTGAAAAGGGGAGGCTCAGGGAGAAAATTACAGCCCCATGTGCCCAGCACAGCTGCCTGGTGGTGTCTGCATCTTGTGTTTGCTTCTCCACTGAGGACCCTTCCTCCAAACTAAAAAGACTCCTATAAAATTAATTTTATCAAGCCATAAGAATGACATGAAAGTGATTTTCAGTGTGTTTATTTCACATACTCTTAGGACACTTTTCTCTGTTTGGCCATAACTCTACCTTCCCTGCCAAGCTGTTGGAGAGCAGGACTAAAGCAAGCAAAGTGCAGTTAGGCAATTTCCCAATGCTTACCAGTACAATTTTCCTGTGAAGCTTTATCTGACTTTGTAATGATCAGGTATTACCAGGCAGCGTATATTTTTCATACATAATTTTCTCCTTCTCCTGACTTTTTTTTGACAGAATCATGAATAAACTGGCAGACCAGCAGGACCACATGATACCATGAAGAGAAGCTTACAGGTCCTCTATTGCCAACTGTTTAGTAAGTAAATATTAACTTTTATTCTCTAAGAAAGAAACTATTTGAATCTTTATGTAAGACAGTAATATTTATGCAGGGCGCAATTCAGGGAAGTACTTAACCACATGTCTTGTTTCAGGTACTGGAGAAACCATATGGAAGTTAAATTACCCTGTTGTCTGAGATATTTAGCAATGTATTAAAAAATTAGTTGAAGGATCAGTTGATTTTGTCGAGTTTTGTATAAGAATATAATTGATTTGCTGTGCCTTGCAACTGAGGCAACTATCACCCTCAGAAAAATGAGATGTAGATACAGGGGATGGTGGCTGGAAGAAATAATGCAACATTTTTGGAAGAGGGATCCATCCCACTTAACATTTCTGGTGGTCACCACTCAATAAAATGTGTGAGTGAGGAGAAGCCTATGCTCCCACAGAGCTAAATTCTGTGTCACTTTCTGAGATGACAAGTTTCTTTTTTTGCCCTAAGTTTTGGCTTTCAGAAGAGTCCATCCAATATGAAAGTCCAGCAGAAAACATCAGGTGGAATTTAGACTGTGTAGACAGGGGCTGGCTCCTGTCTGTTCATGGAATTAAGGGAAGGTTTTAGGTGTAAAACAGTATTGACTCTGTTGGGAGATTTTTTGTATAATGACGATTTTCAGTGCAAGCATCATAAGCAACAACTTTTCTTCAAAACTGTAGAGATCAAATAAAGTAGGACTAGACAAAATGTAAGTTAACCACTTGCTGTCATGATTTACAAGGGAAATTGCTGATTTCCAGTAAAAATGGAAAAAAAAACCCAACAGTTTTTTTTAAATGTTGTTAATTTAATTTGGCAGAATGTCTCACTCCAATATACATATTTTCATAGACAGTTTTGTATGGATTTCTCTTATTCAGGCCAAAGGAACAAAAAAAACCAGGAAATCATGCTTAGTATGCTTGGAATGAGCAATGGAAGGACTGTTATTTTTCTTGGATGTGTGAAAATTGAATCTAAGGAGTATTTTGTGGGCTGTTGCAGAAATCTGGTTACTATCATATCTTTGCTTTACTCACAATCATCAGGGTACAGAGTGAGAGATTTCTCTTGCTTTGCTAGGTTGGTTGATGTTCTTATTCCTATTTACAGCTTCTCTCCTATGACACAGGGAAAACAGAGGTGTGTCCTCATGACATTAGAGGGGAGGCTCCAGAGGTGCACCCAAGGTTATTTTGCTCAAGCATAAAGCTAAGCCAGATGTGCCTGCATGACCTGCCCAGCAACACAATTTTAGCTCCCAGAGATTTGGTGCCTGGCTGGATTGCAATGTGGGAAGAGCTCCTCAAGGAGAATTTTAACCAAAAACCCACTGAGAGCAGTGGGGGCTGTGGTATTTTTACCATAGCTAAGGACCCAGAATACTTTGCTGCATTTTGCCGTGTCGAAATGTGATTTAATTCTAAAACTAATTTTGTTTCTGGACCAACATTAAGTTAATTGTAAAGAAAATATGAAGCAGAACGGTATAAATACATTTCTACCAACATGTAGGAAAAAGAAGGAAGGTGTACTGTTCATCCAAGCTATCACAGTGTTGAGTCTTTCTGTAACTATTTTTATTTTTTTAGTACCATGCTTCCCTGCTTGGCAGCATTACCCTTTGTTATCCCTGCTGCTTTAAACTGTGTTTTCAGGGTCATATGTTGAAGAGATAGGTGGCAAATAGAGGAATGCTAAATATAAAGAGGGAAAAACTGAGAAAACTAAATGTGTATACAAACACACATATATAGTATGACTATGCAACAATATTGTCAACTCTGTGACGCAATTTGAAAAGATGTATTCTGAACTTACTACTTCTAATGACAGGTAAAAAAATTGCTTTATTTCTCTGAGTGCAGCAAAACCTTGTAATAAATACAGTTTTCATTTACAAATGCAGCAGCAACTATAGCTATATAAGAGGTATTTTGGGCATCTGGAATGTATTTTTTCACTGGTTGGCTTATAAAAAGCCTATGGCAAGTTCCTTAATTTCTATTATACCAGCTTTCTTTTAGATGCACTGAGGTGTGTTACCTTAGCTCACTTTTCCCCCAGTTACATCACAATGCTAAAAACAAACTCCAAGACAGTGCATTCTGTCCAAGGAAAAGGAAATTACTTTAATGTGTTTCCTGTAACTGTTCTTTATGGTATAAGAAGGGCCTGAAGCATGGTCTTATTTGTTTCATTTGGACAAAAAAGGAAAATTGCTGCTACTATACAGCTGAAGAAAAAGCAGACTTTCAGAGAAAATATCAAAAGAGGATATTCTGCTTGGGCTAATTCACCAATGTCTTCCACCTGCCTGCCTTCCTCATCTGCAACTGCAAAAAGTGAGTCTGTGGTGCTGCCTCAATAACGCAGCAGCGTTTTCATCTCGTCTGCTGTGGCATGAGTGAGTGATTGAGGTTCAAGGCTACAGAGAGAAGTGCCCTATGTATCCATTCTTGCAGATGTGAACTATGAGGGCATGCATAAACATAGAAAGCCTAGGGTAGCTGGAACAAAGTGTTGGTGGGTTTTGTAGACGCAGTGATCAGCTGGAGAGACAAGACTCTGTGTGGCAAAGAAATGTCGGAAGAAGCAGTTTCCCCTCCAAGCTGATGTGTTGTTATGAGGCTTGCCACATTTTGCTTGAGTCCCAGCTCAGTGCTCCAGGGTCAGTACTGGCAACAGTCATCTGTGAATTCTTTTCCACCTCTGTTCATTTGTGCTGTGTTCAGCTATGTTTGTGCAGTGTCTGAGACAGTAGGACTCCCTACTCTAAAGGGCTTCTTGGCTTTGAGGCTGGAAGAAAAAACTTACATAGATACTGGTTTGATTGTCAAACAGTGGGATTTCTTAGCTGTATTTTTAAAAATCAGACCCATATATAAATAAGATTTTGATTGTAGCTTATGTCTGGGTTTTTTGGTGAATTTCACATGAGTTATGTAAACATTCTATTGCCATGCATTTTCTTTTGCTGTGCTTTCCAAAAAGAGCACATTCCATCCATTCATGCTGATCAAGAATAGCATGTGAAAATGGCACGAGCAACAGCTGCTCTTTTGAATAGAGTTGTAGCTGGCTTCAATCTGATCCCAGCTGTCAAGAGGTAGAGTTTGTGAAAATTGTAGTGCTACACTTGGCCCAGGACAGGGGCTCCCGGCGATGCTACTTTACCTCTACTCATTCATAATTTATGAATAAGTAATCAAACATGTGATGTAAAACTATAAAGAAGTAGTGCTTTCATACTGTATCTTCAAAGATTCTATTTAATCTGAAATCTCTTAAGACATTAAAGAAAATAAAATTAAAAGATTGAAACAAAAAATTTGGAAGAGGTTTCTTAGTAAGAGCTCTTTGAAGTCACTAGCTAGATTGAGTTGATGAGGACCAATTAAAGCAAAACATGTGTCCACAATTTGCTGCCATTTGTTCTAGGCACATCTTTATGGATGAAGTTTGTTGCCTCTGTAATGATGAAGATGCAAATGTCTTTCCCATGAGGCTGAGCGATCTCCTTTTTTTATAAAGACCTAATGTGATGATTTAAGCCCTACAGTGAGAGCCACAATATGTCTGCATTTTCTGTAATAAAACATGCCCATTATAATTTGCCATGGGTGCACTGTTCACTCAGGGCTTCCAAGTTGCATATAAGCTAGGGAAAAATGTGGGGACTGGTAACTGGTGAAGCTCTTGGTGCACAACCCCTATACAGGACTTCCTTCCTCAGGCATTTATTTTCCTGAAAAATGCAAGGACTTTTATTTCTTGTTTACTTACAGCACTAGGGTCTGTGTGAGGACCTGTCACCACAGCCTCTGAAATAAAGGGCCATCTGAGTGCTTCTTCATGTCATTAGCACCTAACGTGTTCCCAAGTATCGCTGTTTCATCTCGGAAGCCTGGCACGATGCCCAGTAATATCAGTAGAAAGAGTTTCCTATTTGCAAGTACGTACCACTCTCTGTAGTAAAATGAGCAAAAATGGCCGTGCCTTAGAACACAGGCTGTCACAAGTCTTGTATCCCCTTGCTGTGGATGCAGCTTGCCTTCCCCAGTGTTAACTGGCAGCCTGGCTGCCTCTCAGTCAAGTCTTTGCAGTGAAGGGGTAGCACAAGCCTGCACTCCATTCCAGTCTGAAGCAATTCAGGGGCTCATCCCTCCTCTCGTAAATATTTGATAAGCAATGTGAGTTTGTGAAATTCCTGTATTAGAGAAGACCCAGTCGTAAGTACCTTCTGAAAGGCCTTGAGCAGCGTTACCTCCTAATGCTTCTTGCCTCTGGTAGGAACCCACACCCACCAGCTTTTCTGTCTATTGCCAAGTGCTGTCTGTGAATAATTACGTGTTATTAATAAGATGGTGTGCACTGATGGCTCGTTTATACAATTACACATGGCTCATTTAGAGCAAGTGAAGAGGCATGGTAACAGGACAAGAAAGACTGCTGCCAGATGCAGGGAAATAACCTCTTCTCTGCCCACAGTAGTAGATGATACATGGATTTATAGAGTAGGTAGCTTGACATTAGGTACCAGACAAAAATGCTTTATTAGGTTAGGGTATTGAAACCTTAGAACAGGCTAGTCAGGAGGATTTAAGTCTGCCACTGAAGCACCAAATGGAAAAAAAAAAAACAACCTCGCAGGGGAGACAAAGGTCATCTAGATGATTTCAAAAGCTCCCATCAAACCCTCTGTTCTTGTGACCACTAGGTACTGTGTCCTTAGTGCAAATGAGCCTGCTTGCTTCCACAGAGAGCTCTCAGCTTGCACAAGCCATGTATAATTAATCCCTGAGCTAGAAATGTACAGCTGACATGGACTTAAAGGTAATGGGGATCACTTGATACACATCAGCAGAGAGTGTCGTCCTATCATTCACAAGGACTCGCAGAGAGGAAAGAAAACGGCATTTTTGTTGTGCTCTGTTACATTGGCAGGTATTAGCTTGAGCAAAGACAGCAGCAGGGAGTGGTTATCCAGCAACAGATTCCATCTGGTTTTTTTAAAAATTAGAAAGGTAAACAGCCTCTGGATATGCAGTGTATCATACACAAAGCTTTTTGGGATACTCACTGGGCTGAGGCATTTGTTTTTGAGAGTCACGTGTCTTGGTAACAGCCTGCCCATCAGGCAGCTCACAGCAAGCAGTCCCTCAACACTTCCTTTTCCCAGAATTCAATTAAAGGCTGTTGCTTCAGTTTCTCAGCAAAAACTGCCTTCTTGAAAAAAGCTGCAACCTTCCATTTTCTCCTGGAAAACAGACCTTGTAAAAAAGGACTTTAAAAGCAAATGAATGCATCTTATAAAGGAACTAAATAGAATATACATTTTCTTATCAGATGTAGGCTCCAGTGTCCTTGATATGCTCTTTAGTGTTATTTCAACTGCACACACACACACACAGGAGGGAGGGTTCCTGCTTGCTGGCTGAATAAGCAAAACTCTGTGAATTGGATAGCTCTTGCCATTCCAAAACTGAGATTGATCCTGTGAATAGCCTGCAGAATATATTTTAAATTTGCTGGTTCCATGCACATTCATCCCCTACAGGCATTACGGTTTGGTAGGATTTCACAGGTAGTATGAACTCTTTAACAAATCTGAGGTACATCTGTGGGCTGGGGGTCTTCTGCCTTGTTTTGCCAAGAGCAGATACAAATTCAGGACACAGCAACACAAACGACCAACATATTGTGTAAATTCTCCACTTTTCTTGCATATTTGCTGAAACACAAAAAGATGTGGAATAGGCCTGGGGCTCTAGAATTTCAAGTCATGGTTTGGGTCCTTGACAGTGAATTTGAGATAAAAAGCCAACAGGCAGCTACATTATTATATTTGCTCTTTCTATTTGCAAACAAGAGATTCATGCCTTTGCACATATAATTTGATAGTCTAAGTATGTTCTTGGCATTAAGCACCTTCAATTTTATACTTATACTGGTGTTATTTGCACTAGAACTCTATAGATTTTTCAAAATTAATGAGCATGGATTCTTCACAGGGTTTTTATTCATCAAGCATTCACACACCAGTCGTGTGATATTCTGGTAACAATGTCCATGATTAGTATGCTAGAAAACCAAGAGAT
This sequence comes from Phylloscopus trochilus trochilus, assembly GCA_016584745.2. Taxonomy (NCBI): domain Eukaryota; kingdom Metazoa; phylum Chordata; class Aves; order Passeriformes; family Phylloscopidae; genus Phylloscopus; species Phylloscopus trochilus. Next base: position 43,857,869 of record WQNJ02000546.1, read on the forward strand.
ATTAAGTAAATACATAAAAACATGTATGCTTAGCCAAATTTAAAAGTGCTGCAAGGATTTGGTTTTAAAATTCCTTACCACCTTATTAAAACAATAATCTGATATAAACCCACAATATTACTTCCATTTTACGTTGTGAATTATTTGTATTTTGGACCTGAAGTGATCCCCATTGTATGACACCATATCTGTCTAATCTGTTTTAGATTCAGTACTGTTTGCCTCAAGCCCTGAGAGAGATGTTTTAGATGGAGGGTGAATAGGCAGGAGTACAAATGTGACTTTCCTCTATTTTCCCTTTTAAAAGTCTATTCATCCATCTCTAACAGAAATGAAACTTCAGGAACAAAGACATAGCAGCCTGTGCAAATTCATGTGTGTGTTTTGAGACCCAGCATCAAGTGAAGGAAGAACTGTTGCTGATGAGCAGCCCTAGCAACCATGAAATATTGGTCCTATTGAGTTCAATGGCAAAACTCCCATGGCATTAGTAGGATTGGGGTTTTATTCCCAGCCTTCATGTTCCCAGCTTGCTTTGATATGTTGCAATATAAAATGAAAATATCCTGTCAAATATTTATTTCTTTCCCCAAAGCCTTCTTTTCTTCTTGGCTGTGCCTACGAAGCATTGTTATGGTTTTTGACTATATTGCAATCAAGGCCTAATTCAGCAAAGACAGTTAATTATGTAAATTGAGTTGTTAGCCCAGCCAGACTGCTCCTACAGCAGCCACTAGCCTTGGGCTTGAATCACCATTGAACTATATTCCAATAATTTGAAATAAGAAAATTTGTATGCCAACATGTACACTGGTGTCTCATGTCCATGAATTATCCAATGCCTGTGTCAGTGTTCCTGCAGGAAAGACAGAAAAATTGCTGTTAGATACTCTGTTACATTGTTATCTGATATTCCCCTTGTGTGAACTGCCCTGCACAAGGAGTTGTACTACTGGTATCAGTACCAAAGCAGAATTTAGTCCCCTGTGCTTAGGTGCTGAAACTTTTATATGTTGAAAGTGTCTGACTACTTGCAATGCCTTTGAACTTTTCTCCCTCCAGCCACCCCTTGGCATGCTACATCCCATTATTTTTTGAGCAGGAAAGACCTAACTGTGGATGTTATGGCAGCTTTCATTGCTCGGTTGTGTCCATTGTAGCTCACTGCAGGCTGTGTAAATAATTTACTTATCAAACCAGGCTCGTTGCAGGCAGTGGAAACAGTTTGGAAGAAATACACATACACCAAAGCGTCATCTAATTCAGCAGCATGTCATGGGTATTATCCCTGTCCCTTCTCTAAATAGAAAATATATGGATGCCCTCTGCAAGTCTGCAACAGTTCTCCAAAGAGTTTGAGCACATACCAAAACTTAAAACATTCGACTCAATGAAAGACTTCAGACCTGCAAAAAAACTTGGTGTGAAACATCATCCAAATTAGCCTTTGGAACAAACCCTTTGCTTCTAGAAGCAGTGCATCCATCTGGTCTTTATGTGAAGACAGGCATCTGCAAAACCTCCTTGACAAATCAAGGTCCTGTACATAACTGGTGTAAGAGTATTGTTTTGTAGTACATTATTGGTTTAAACTATGTTTATCCTCTAATGTCTGAAACCTCAAGGGCAGGATGTGGTCCCAAGGTCTGGGAAAAGCCACAGTCTCCTTTCACATTATTTTATTCCCCACATTATTTTTGAATAAGAAGAAGATGTTTGTTATATGTCCTATACAAGATGCTTGAAAAGTGACCTTAGCTGGAAAAATACTCTACCCCTGCTCTGGTAACTTAAAGCCATCCCTCTGCTGAGTTCACAAAAGGTTCTGGAAATGAGGAGAAGTTGTTTATAGCAGGTCACAGTCCTTCAGCTAGAGAAGGCAAGGGAACCACAACACTGAGGCTGTATTTCCTTGGGGTTGAGGTTCTGGGCCTCCACTCTGGCTGGTGTGTATCTCATAATGTGAATCACGAGTGCTCAGGAGGAACCACCACTTCAGGAATTGTAGGAACGGTGCAGTGTAGCCCAGCCAGCTTTCCCATTACTGAACTATTCCTTTTGCTCAAGACCAGGCTCCTGGTCATATCCAGGGCCAAGGACAGGATTTCTGGGGCTAGGTTTTCCATACCAGCAAATGCTTAGTAACTGATTTTGGCACCCCGTGAATTTTCCTAAGTACCTTAGCAGATTAACCTGCTTTCTTCCTGGTGGCTAGAGCGGGAGACTTCTGCAGGTGGCTTGAAGAAGTGCATGAGGCACGTCTCTCTAATACAGAGTGCCAAGATATTTTGGAAAATTTGATCCCTTTCCCTCGAATTTAAGGGAACAGACTTTGTTTCAAAACTGTGTAATACTAAGCAGAGCATAAATATTTTTCATTGGAATTCAGAGTACTATTCAGTGCTTGCTAAAACCAAGTTATAAGGAAGGGGGGGAAAAAAGAAGGCACGTGGAAGGAAGCAATACACTGTGGATGGGTAGAAAGATGGCTGGATATTCCTCATAATAAATTAAATATATTAATAATAAAGTAAATACATCCATTTCTTATTGCAAGTTTAATTGCAGTCTTTAGTTTATTTCACATACCCATTGAAACACTTGTGCTGATTGGATTTATTGTGTGGCTATTTTGTATTCATTAGACTGTTGTTCCTAACTCTTTACTGCAGCAACATGTAAATATCTTTCCTGCCACTGCCATCATCAGTAGAAATGTGTGTGCTGTGGCAGAATAAAGCTTGCTCTGCATGGAATTCTAAAATATTGCTTAGAGAGAAATGTTCAGACCACACAAAAAATTCTCATCTATCTCATGAGGTTTTTAACCCATGGACCTTCATATTGCTAGAAAAGGAACAAGCAATTCCCTCTCATCCCTGAGGAATATTGGTCTTAAATAAGTTGATGACCAATGTCCTCACTTGTTATGAGTCATTGCAGGAGACCCTGAAAGAGTTTGAATTTTTTGTGCAGTCATAGAAGACTTCACATCACATTTTATTGTGACTTTCAGAGCGAACCAGTGAGCATTAGTGACAGTACTTTGGTGTAAAGTGTTAAAAGCTGCATGATTTCTGGCCACGTTATAAATCCATTTTGTAAAACCCATGACTTTGCTGCTGCTGGAATTCCCATGCAGACAGCCTGTGAGGAACACTCAGTTTTCTAATACAAAGTTTCTCATTCTTTATGCATTTGGAAAAGTCACTGCTTCCTTCAGTTAGCATTGCATGGGAAGGATGATGACTTTGCACTGTCTTCTAATGCATTAGATTTCACTGGCTCCTGTAGAGGCTACAAATTCATTATGCTATTGCAGTTTCTCATTGCTGAGGGCATTAACAATTAAGGTTCAAACACCACAATGAAGATGTCAAAGAGAGGAAAGTAAAGATAACAAACAAGGAGAGAACCTGATAAATGAATAATAGCATGCTTGCAGGGCAAAACACTTGTGTTTGTATAGACAGATTTAGTTTTGCCTTAAAGCACAGGGAGAGAAAAAAAAAAGTGGCTTAAAATCCTGTGAACTTTCAGCCTTGTCTTGGAGGTAGAATGGATCAATTATCTCCCATTTTTTGTTGTTCACTTCAACAGTGCTGAGGTTTCACGCTACTTTTTCCTTAGAGAACCTGGCCATTTCACCTAGTTCAAAGCTGTTTTGTTGTGCCATTTCAGGAAGGAAGAGCTGTTTTTCTGATCAAGGTTCTGTACATGCCTGAAAGCCTCACATTAAATCCCTGCCCCGGGACCTACTTCTTAATGCTGAGGTTGTGAAGCATAAAGTTAATCACATTGCAGTCTGTACTGCACAGAGGTGCCCTGAAAGTTATTAAGGATGAAGCTTGTGCTGGAGAAAGGGCAATAGGTGCTTAGGGAAGGAGGATCCTCCAAGGCTGATTCCCAGGAGCAAACAAGGAGGATGTGCAGGAATGGAGTAGTGTTTACAGCTTATTAGGAACAGCAGCAGCTTTTTTTGCCTTTTTTTTTTTTTTTTTTTTTTTTTTTTCAAGCAGAGCAATCCCTTATGGGAGAGATCATCTACAAGATAAGAGTTATAGAACCCTGGGCCTCAGCTATGCACACTGCAGTGCATCTTTTCCTGCCCTTGGGACATTTATGACTGGGACCATTAGTTTCAAAGTCACTGCTGAGCATGTATGTGACTGACAGGGAATCAGATATAAATCCTCTAGCCTCTGAGGTGGAGATGAATGAACTGGAGACAGGATAAAACAGAGAATGCTTAGTGTACGTCGTCAAAGAAAGGGCTCCTACAGGAAAAAGGAAGGTCCTCTTTCCTTGTAGTTTACAGAGCTGCAGAAAACCTGGGGTGAGTGGGGTCCAGTGTGCATAGATTTGACTAGCTGTTCTTTCAGGAAAATTTGTTTCAGAAATTAAAGGTAGTTCTAGGAAAAGTCTTGGTCTGCACTGTTGTTGGGAATATCTCTTAATGCTCCAAGCTATTAAGCTTCTCTCAGTTCCAGGGCACCTGTCTTCACCAGTATTTTCCAACATGGAAAGATCCCTCTTTCTTGCAGAAGTTGGTGACACCATTTAATGACTTCTGTCAGCTCTTCCCAGCCCTGAGGAAGCCACTGTCCCCTCCTGTGAATGTTCCCTGCTCCTGGTGCTTCAGTTCTACCAGAGCAATGTGCCTTCTCCACAGTGGTTTTCACTGCTGCATCAAAATTTTCAGTTTCATTGCCCTGGATCACATGCTCTGTGGCAACCCAGAGCTGCTCAGCACAGCAGCCTGTGCTTCTGTGGATTATGGGCTGGCTGTGCTCCAGAGCAGCCCCTTCACAGAAAGAACAGCTTGAGGGTTACAGTCAATTAGCATAAATTGCTAAGGGCCCAAAATATGTTGCAGAGCCAGTGTGGATTGTTAAGCCTCGAAACATGTTCCCGTTTTCTTGCTTCTTTTTTTTTTTTTCTCTGCTGACTCTGTGGAGGAGAGAAGGGTTAGAGCCCATTTTTGTCATTCTCAGAGGAGGGATGTAGCTGATGCAGCTGGAAGAGTGGGGCCAAAAACACTTCCTAATATCCAGGAGACCTTGGGCTGTTGTTTTTGTCGCTGAATTTCTCAGTATCTCTTGTTCCTGAATGCCTTATCTATTGAACTGTAAGCATTTGTGGCTAAGGGTTGACAGTATTTGGATGTGTTATACAGTGCTGAGCATACTTTTGGCTCTTATTTAGTAATTATAACAATTAATAAGAAATACCATATGGCTAAAAATATTGTAACTCTCAAAAGAATTCTTGGGCCATTTATTTTTTGTGCATATGAGTGTGTGCCTCATTTAAGCCAATTATTTTTGTATTAACAGGCATTGGTTATGCCATCCTTCTGCTTTTATTTTTAGTAGCATTCAGATTATTACAAAAAGTGTGAAGAGTAAATGAAAAAAAGAAATCAGTTTCCTAGTACTTGTCTTCTAAAATTAAATTTTCTGGTTGAATAATCCTACATTTAATCCTCAAAGGGATGTGTCCCCTAGGGGGAACATTCTCTGCACCCTCAGGTGCCTGCTGTCAAAATGTCAGAGGCTGGGAGATGAATCCAAATGAATTAATGAATCCAAATCCTCGTTTGCAAATCAGGTGGTGTTTGATTGTGGCTTTACCATCTTTAACCACAAATGTGAAATTTACAGACTAGAGACATGTTACTCTTAAAATTTAATTCCCAGGTTGTGTTCTGCTTTTCAGACAATGCAGCAAAATATGATAGAGTCCCTTTTACTCCCATCTTGTCAATTATGGGAGACTGGGAAATCTCAGTCTTCTTTGTTTCAAGATGAAATTTTTAGGTCTAGCAGAGATGATCCTTTTTAGCATGGCATAGACAAGTGTAAAGCCTCTTTTGTCCTATGGATTGAAGGGATTCTAGCTTTATATCCATGGAGGAATGGAGATCACACATGGTCCTGCTGTATCTCCAGACTGCCTCTGTGTGTCCCACTTTTTGGACTGGAGGCTGTGACAAAAGTTTCTGTTCCTTTCAGTGATATTTTGACAGCAGTGTGTTGTTACTGAGCCCATGAGGCATCCATGTGTGTTTGTACAGGGCAGCTGCATCCACAAGGGAACAGGAAACACAGACCAAGGACTTGGGTCACCCTGCTACTTAAATCATCAAAGTAGCAGATTTTTAAAGTAATGAATGAGCTTATAGAAGTGTATTTCTTTAAAATTCAGCTGTGAGTAGAATATGATGCTTCTTGCTGTTAAGAAAGGACTAATGTAGTGTGCCCATTTTACTGATAATTTCAGAACTGTTTCTGGCATTTAAATAATAAGTAGAAATTATTGAAAAGCTTTGACTACTGCCTTTTTGAGACTAAAAGTACAGGTAAGTATATTTTTAAAGTGTGGTCTGATATGCTGAGGGGGAACACAGAGGAGAGATGTGCAGAAGAATGTAGGTTTGTGTTAGAGTATTTTTTAAAAAACAGCTAAGATGTTATTTTGTGTAGTAAAGTTGTTTTGTGGTGGCAGACGTATAAAGACATTGGTCATTTCATTGTCAGGTGTCACTGACAGATGAATAACAAGCTTGTGTGAAGAACTGCAGTTGGATCAGCAAGGCTGATTCTTAACCAGTCAGAGAGCTTTTGGAGATTACAGTATAGCATGGAGAATTTACTGAGGTGATTTATCCACAGTGCTTGTGAATACATTACATCTGTACTCTGTCTCAACTAGTGTAGAATCTTTTAGTTTGTCTCAATACCAACAAATGTATTATTAATGTTACTTTAGAAAGCAGTAGGTTTTTGCATAGTTTCAATATCCTTCATGTTCATGGATTTTGAACATAACTCTGAAACTCACAGTAAGTCTTCTGCTGTTGAAATAAATATTTTTTTGGAAAACATAAAAAATACTTTCAAAAATCATATTTGATAACAATACTCAGTCAGCCTTTCTGCTGCTGAGAGCTTCTGACAAACAAAAATGAAAATTTCTATAAAAGAGACTTCTGAAAGAAGCAAAGGGGGGAAATTGAATATTCTGGGTTTGGCTGTGAGGCAGTCTTCTTGTTTTGGAGGCTTCCATCAGTAGGTGCAGTTTGTAGAAAAGACATCTGGAGAAAAGCAAGCTATAAAAAGGTAACAGACAAAGCACTATTTCATGTTAAGGACTCTGTTTTTCCTCTGTATCCATAAGTTCTTGTGCTATGAGGGAAACAAACCCAAAAAGACTTTAGAGGAGGAGACCAAGAAGGTTTTTTTTTTACAGTCAGCAGTAAAACAATCATGTGAGAAAAGGCTCTTCAGTTCGTGTCTGTCATGGTATCAGAGAGGGTGAGTTTCTTCTCTCTGCTTTATGGTGTCAAGCAGTTCCTCAGCTGTTCACTTCATGCTCACAAGATCCACTAGCTGACCATGCTGACATTGCCTCCTGCCCAGTCTTGCAGATCCATGTATTTTGTTGCTCAGCATCTACAGCCAGGAATGAGTTACCAAAAGAAGTAACTCCTTTACAGCCACCAAAGAATGATCCCTACCTAGAACTTTTTGCTGCAGCATTTCTGAATGGTCCTTGTGAAGTGCAGAGAAAGGAGTCTGGCAGAGCTGACCCTTTCGGCATCCCTCTGGAAACTGCCACTGGAGGCAGGAGGAGAAGAGTGATGCGGGCAAGGGTAGCTCCCCCAGCAAGAGTGGGGAAGATTGCTGTAAGATCAGTGTGGCACCTTGCACCTCCAAGGTGTAGTGAGAAAGAAAATGAAGTTGTTCCAGGAGGCCAGTCATCTGTGGCTGATCTTTCATAGCAAAACATGTTTTCTACAGTGTGTCCTCCAACAGCAAGAGTAGGAAACAGTCATGAATTTGACAGTGAGAAAATTTTTCCTTTATAAAGTTATTAGCTGCAATGGTTTCACTTTGGCAGCCCTGAAATACACAAGACACTGCACTGAGAATTTTGAATTTTGCAAAATTCAAAATGGGCGTCTTTGCACTGAGTAACAGCAGAACACTGTGGAAGCCTCTGGTAAATGAGATCTACGTCCTTATGTTTGCTTTTCTGAGTAAGCCAATATATATTTGTGCAGAGGCAATATTTTTTGTGTGGGTAAGATAGGATGCCAACAGTGTTATGTTTGTCATTACATAAGATCAAAAATGCATTAATTTATAATATGCATTCCAATCTCAAGACCCTGTTAATTTCAATGAATTTCAGGGTCTGGTTTGAGGGACGGTGTTTTAATGAAGACATAAATCACCAGTCATAAGCACCTCTTGTTGTTTTCATATATAAAATGAGTAGCTATATTAAAAGTTTACTAATATTCATTGTGATTTTGGTCACTACTGAAGATATATTTTTCTGACAAGTCTGGGACTTTGTCATTTATATTTGTGAAAATAATTAATTCGGAACGGTATGTGTCTGTATGTGGGAGAGAGGTACCTCATAGTCTGCTAAATTTGCCACATATTTCAATGTTTTAAAATATTAATTTATTTTTATTCCATTTTCTGATCCATTTGTCCATTGTTCAGCGTAAGAGAATTTCAGCCTGTCTGCCATGCATGCATTAAGCACATCTCCTACCCTGTGGTACACTCATCAGGCTCTGTAGATTGTTAAGGCAATGCCTTCAGGGCAAGTTTGCGTATGAACTGCATCTTCCCCTTCTCCTATCCCATTTTCATTTGCAGAGGACCTTGGCACTGCTGGTTGACAGAGGAATGTGGTAGGATTGTTGAATAGGAAAAGGGTAGATGCAGCTTTGCCCATAATACATTCAGGCTGTATCTCCAAGAGCTGCAGCTGCAAGGGACACAACATGGAGAGTCATCAGTGACTTTGCAGTCATGCAATGTTCTGGTGAGGACAGTGGAATTTCAGTACTCCTGTTTTGAGCCCAAAAGCCTTTACAACCCCCACCTAGGGCTGAGAATGTGTTTAAGTGCTCTACAAACATAGAGGTGACAGATATGTGTGAGTGAAGTGTATACCCTGCTGTTTTGTGGTCTGGTGAAGACATCGCTGTAATCTATTTCACGAAAATGTTGCAGAACTTCTCAAGTATTTTGTGAGGAGACACTAAAGTTACCAAACTCTATCTCCCACAGACTTCACAGAAGAGCAGAAGCTAAACTGTGTTATGGATGACTAGTCTTCACCCCAAAAGAGTGCTCTGTGGCAGTTTGGAGATGATGTAGAGGGGAGAACTTGGAAATGTATGTCTGACTGCTATGCTTCTATAGTATTCCTGTCAGCAGCCTTCTAGCTATTTACTCAGCTTTGAATGGAATTCTATTTGTGATGGCTCCTCTCTAAAGCCAGTTTTTGTGATGGAGGGGATTAATGGGTCTCCTTTTTTAAAGGAGCTCTGCTTAGTTCTAAGTCAATATGCTAAAAGCACCCTTAGGCTGTTTTTAATGTATGTTGGGATTGCAGTACTCCAAAACGTTGCTGGCAGTGATGGAGCACATGCAGTTTTCATTCTTTTAATTTTATTTCCTAGCATTTGAACAGGAATTAATCAGACTGTGAGGAGACTGCTGCAAGGTTTAGGTAGAGTTGTGGCTGCCCAAGCTGCTTCCCTCAAAAAAAGAATGTCTCTCCATTTCTCTATGACCCTATCTATGCTGGCAGTCACTGCATCAAGTACTTAGCCTAACAAGAGAATGGAAGGTCCAGCTGAAGAGAAGATCCAGAATATTTGAAGAAGGAAAAAAAATAGTCCTGAACTTATCTAAAGGGTGTTAAAATTAAGATAAAAATCGTTAACCTGCTTTGATAAAGAGGAAGCTCAGCAAGTATAGGTCAGTCAACAAGGCAAGGGATGCATGCATAATGAGAGTATGGATGCATTGAAAATTAGGATTGTGGATGCATTGGTGGATTAGTTTTTAGTATTACTTAAGAAATACTTCACAAAAGTGAAAGAGAATGCAAGAGCCTGAAACACACTGCATTTATTCCACACCAAGAAGAAAAAAGTCACCAAAAGGAAACCCTGGGATCTCTGCTGCTCTGAGTACCACCTTCAGGTTTCTTTCTGAATTTTCATCTTTCAGTATGTGAGCTTCTTGATACCAAAATGCTTCATTGCCATAAAGAACAAATAAAAGTAGTTTATTATTAATGCTTGTATTGAGTCAAAAGATCATACTCGCCATTTCCAGCAGTGTCAGGCTACTCAAATTTCTTTAATTCACTGAATCAGATTCTTAGTGGACAGAAAGAAGGACATGATTAGCTTGGTTTAAGTCATTATCGCTCCACAGAAATAAACCACAAGGCAAGTATGAGAGTTTTGTCTGGCTTTTTTGTGCTTTCTTTCTGCTGGAATTCATGTTATTGAAAACACTGTTTATTCTCCAGGAGCTGGTGAGGTAGTGGTCATCTTTTAGGCACAGCTTTACTGCAATTAATAAAATAGTGATATTGTATTTCAAATGCATAGATCTGGTAGAACATTTATTTGCAAAACCTAAAGCTAGGAGATATTAATTAAAGCATTTTTAAGGATTTTCCTACTGTTTTTCACATTAGTGTAGTCTCAGAGAAATATATATGTAAGGTCTGTGCAAATCCTTTTTTACATGCAGCTATTTCACATAAATGCTCTAAGTGAAATCCATCAAGCATCTCTTAATTTATTTTCTGATTCTTGATAACTTCTTTCTTTTGCCAGTACAACATTTAAGCATTGTCAGAATACAGCTTCAGATTCTCATCTTGGTTGCTGTGTTAATTTAATTTTCATGAGAAAAATTTAATTTGATAGATCATCTTTGGATTTATACTGATGTTAAATGGGATCTGGTTCATTCTGTATCTGTTCCAATGAGAAAGCCGGTCTATTGAATTATTTTAATATTTTCATATCCCTTCTTTGCTGCAATTGCTTTAAGTTTTGCCTACTTATGACAGCCCTAGATAGTAAACAGCTATCTAGGCTGGATGACTGTCACGTGAGAGACCAATAGTGGACATCTGGCCGGGGGAGGACGCTCTGTAGGAAAATGATTCCCTGAAGTGTACCAATTCTGCAGCTATGCACAGCCCAAGGAGGAAAGTTGTGTGGAGTGACAGATGGATGCCTCTGGTTGACCTCACTGTAGGTGCAGGAGGAGCAGATGGCAGGCAGGGTAATGTCCAAACATATGATTTTAGGTACCTTTGACCCTCAGCATAGCTGTGTACAGTAGCAAGTAAGACTGGAGTCTTGTGAGTCACTTTTCTATGGTGCAATGGGCTTCTCTGACAATTCAGACATAGACACACTTATGAAAAATTATGAAAGAATAATGCTGTCCATTATTTCTTCTTCTTCTGAGGCTGTTTTGGTGTTTTGCATAGAAAAACTGAAGAGCTCCTACCCCATCAGTGAGATCCACAAATTAAATACCTGTAACTGTTTCTGTGCTTCGTGTGCTACAAATACATGTTGTAGGTAGAAATAGGTACTGTAACCATGTGCATAATTAGTTTCACTGTCTGTTTTGCAGGTGAGAAGCCAAATCTATACAGGGGTAGTTACGATAGGTTACTAATTGGGATAACTTACTATGTAAATTATGTGAAGACCCTCAGCAAGTCAGTGGTAGAACAGAGCTGGAGTGCCATCTTTTCTGTGTAATTCCTGATTGTGGTAGATTTTTGGTGAACATGGCCCAGATTCTGAAGTTTTCCTCAAAACATTTGTTTTTCCTTGACTGATCTTAGTTCAGATGATGACTTGATCAAAGCAGGAGAGTGATGATTTGACCTGAGATTGCTTTTATTTCTTCGAGTGATGGCTGAATAATTCTCCTTCTTTCTTGAATGAAGTAATGCCTGTTCGTGAACAGACATTAATCTCTACTGAGAACATTTCGTATAATGGGAAAATGGAAAGAAAATGAATCCAGGCTTTTATGGAGCACTTGGCTTTCTTCTTCTGCAGCAGAAAGAGCTGAGTGGTTTATAGGAAGGGTCCCACTTCTTCCTTTTTTGGCCCCAAACAGCAAGCAGCTAAAGGCTAGATACAGCAAAATGACTGCACAGCCAGGGTACAGAGACCAGGCTAATCTCTGACTAGATGACAGAGCCCACTGACCACTGAGGATCCCTGCAGCAGCAGTCTCGCCCACAGTAATGGAATCATACAAGGAAACCCTAATTTCGGGAAGCTTCTTCCTCTCACCTATGAACAGATCCATCAATCTCCCTCTCACACCTTTCAGAAGCCACTGGAAATCGGTGTGTAGAGATAAATGAGGCCATTTAAGGTGAGGAGGGTGAAGTTACTGCTGGCAGTACAGTTTCTCTCAAATACAGCCATTGTCAGGGTTGTGCTCCTCAAATGTCAGGGACAAAGGCACAAAAGTTGACACACATTTACAGAAAGTTGAGGAAAACTTTCTGTAGCTTATTAGTTCTGATGATAATAATAGGCTTTTTGTGTTCAACAGGAGAGGGGCTCATTTTTCAAGCCCTGTGCATATATGTGCAATACTATCCTGGATCCTAATGCTTTTGAAATCTGAACCAGAACAAGATGACCAAAAGCATTCTTTTAACATTGGAAAACTGAAATTATGTAGAAACTGGCTTCTTCAAGATTGGCGAGAGATTTGAGTGTTCTAAACTCTACCCTCAAGGCCCACTCAGTGCACATTCTTCACTCAGTTTTCACTAGCGTACTGAATTAGGAGAAAAATTAATCCTGTGTTAATTTCTCTTCTTTCTGGTCTTCAGTATTGTAGAAATTAAAAATAAGCAGCAAAGGGTAAATAACTTGATTTTTATTCCACTCAGAACTGTATAGTAATTGTAAATCCTGCAGATAGTTGCTGTGTGATAAGCACTCTGCTCACATAGGGAGCTTATCTTCAGGGGAAGCAGAAGTCCCCTATTTCCACTTAATCAGTATGGTTCTGTGAGGGAGAAAAGCAACATGTAGGTTATGTGTACAAAGGGAGTCTTTATCCCCAAAGTGGATAAACCACAGTGAAATGGTAGTGCCTGTTGAGCACATGGTAGGACATCATTTCCTGCCACAGGACAATGAAATAGGTGTATTTCTTTCCCTTTTTAGTGTATACTGAAACCTTTGCCCTTTCTCTTCACTTGGCATCTTTGTTAGAAGCTGACCAAGAACATGGTGTAATCATATTACACCTCCTATCATATCATAGTACTCAATGGGTAGACTGAGCACACACTGAAATGTTTGTGTGCACCTATTCCATACTCACTTTCCCTGGAAGAAGTGAAGTCGCACATTCTATTAAAAATCACAGATTCAAATCCTCTTTGTTTATGTTGGGTGTTTTCAGGTATGTTGAGTTTCATTAGTGTCTCGTACCTTTTTTTTTTTTGACAGTTTCTTTATCTGTCATGTATTTTTGTATTTGTTGTGCAGCTTTTCTTGGTCTCTCACATTTACTCAGCTTGCTGACCATGGCCAGTGGCATTACCCTGCTGAGTAATGCCCAGCAAGGAGCCATATCTTGTCTCAAGCAAGGCAAAGCAGGGCTGAGATCTTACTCTGAATAACTGGCTCCACTGCCACCTTACATGTTTAAATCTCCCATTTAACCTTGAAAGACTTGCTCCATCTTTTGTCTTGTTTCCCCATCCCTGCACCCTGCCTGGCCCATGTCCTGTGCAGAGACTGGGACATGCAAACATAGCACAACTCATGGCCGTAAGTAATGTAGTGATTTAATGTCATCTTGTGGGTTTTCTTTTTAAATTGAAGCCAACTGCCTTCAGCAGCAGTCGCAGATGAAAAGGTCTTTAAGTGCTGGTGAGGTTTAGCAGGAAAGGAACCACTTATTCTGTGTGAGCCTGAGTGTGCCTTGGAGGCTTTTCAGAAAGAGAACATTTGAAGAAAACAAGAGCTGATTTCAAGTCCGCTCAGACCATCCTCTGCAAAACAGACTCAGTCCTGCCCTGATTCTCTTGTTCATATTGGTTTGCAAATTGCAGTTAAACAAGCTGTCACACTGATCCTTTGGAAACACTTTATAAACCAAAGTATAGACTTTCTGGGTTTTGTTCCATGTGTGCATAGAGTTAGTGGCATGATTAAGACTTTACACATGTATACAAAGAGAGATTGAGAGAAACAGGAGCTGGCTTATCTGCTCAGGAGAGGTGTCCTGCTCTGGCTGTGGCTTCTTGGGACATGCTTAGCACATCCTAAGGTGAATATATCAGTGTGAAATGTTTGTCTGAACTGCACAGTACGTACAGTACCTGTGAGGGAAGGGATGCTGCTCCTAACCTTGTGCTTACAAAGCATTTGGTGCCACGTGCCAAGCCCAGTCACACTCCTTTGTTTGATACTCTGCTATTAAAAGCTGATTTTATAAAACCGCTTGTTTAGCACAAAATCACAGACATTGGAAAGAGAAGAAAAAGATATTTTAGGACACACAGTTTATTTTCACACTCTGCCAATTATCTCCAGATGTTCCCACGTCATATTTTCCAGCCCTGAGACAGTCCTCTCTTAAGTCGCACCTTTCGTATAGAAATTACCAAGGAATAACAATTAAGGTCTATTTTTATCTCTCCCAATACCTCATGACTACACAGGATGTGAAACCTAATTTGTATGACACAGAGCTAGAATACGTGGGAAAGGCCACAGGATTTTTCTTTGTCTCCTTTTCTTGTCTATATACCTTTGCTTTTGGTTGAGCTTCATTTATTTCCCACTAACACCACATGTTCCACTTCTGGTGCATTGTTCTTGTTTGGATGTAAAATGCAATGGATAAGTACTCCAGTGCATTGCAGAAATTGTCCAGGGAAAGTTAAAGGTTTCAGTAAATAAACGACGTATTTTGGAGCTTTGGATCTGTCAGGCAGTCTCTCCTGATATTCATCAAAAACCTGATTAGGAGTGAACCTCCCCTTTTGTTTCTTCTTTGCACAAAGCTGGAGGTGGCTTGGAAAATATGCTTGAGGAACCTTTCACAATAACAAATCACTATATAGCTTAATATATAATAATAACTACTGCTACCTACTGCCAGCGAAAAAGCACATGGCACTTCTTCCTGCTGACAAGACCATGAGTAGGGTAGAATGAAGATATTTTATTAGTCAGCATTAGTATTCAGAGTGAATAGAGCTTTGTAATAAGTCATAAGATACCACTTTCAGATCTGGAACTGCTGCTTATGCATTGTGCTGGTTGAAATTAGGAGGGGTGTTTGTTCACGTGTTTTTGCTTTTTCTGTACTTGAAACACTACCAATTTTAAATCAAATCTCAGAAAGGAATGAAACTAAGGTTTGACCTTCAAAATTGAGGAATCCCTATGGTTCTTTCCATTCTCTCATAGCCCTATATTCAGAGGAATTCGATTATTTGATTTCCTTGCACTCTTAATGATGAGACTAAAATCCCACTAATGCTTCACTGCTGTCTAATGTGCCCTTTGTACCTGCCAAAATGTCTGTGGTGCCCCTTTGCAGGCCAAACAAGAGCAGGGTCCCTGGCACCAGCTGCTAGCTCTACAGTGAGAAATAGGTGGTCTGTATTCCCATCCAAATACTCCCATCTTCCTAGACGTTTCAAGAAAATCATTTTGGCATTTGGCAAGGGAGCAGGAGGTCATACATGGACAGATTCCCCTGCACAGATAGCAAAGCAATTACGTCCAATTTAAGACAACAGTCATCCAAGCTGTTCTGTGTGGAGCCAAATTGAAGTATACCCAAGGCAGATTGCAGGATATGAGCCTAAATTTGAAACCTCAATATTCTTAGAACTTTCCTTTTATATTTAATTATTATTTACTATTTGTTTGTTTTGTAACAGTTCTTCCCTCCTTCATCAAGCAGAGCATTTCCATAAAAATCAGCCAGTTGATTTTTGTAAATGTGTCAGAATCAAGCTTTCCTTATGAGTAATAAAGAATACATTTATGGGACATTTCTTTTCCACAATGTAGTGCCAGCTCTTCTTTCCACCAGGAGAGACTGTCTGTTCCATTGCAACTGGAATAGAAATATGATTTTTTCAGTTGAAATATCCTAAAGAGGATCATAACAATGAGGCCCACCTAAGACTGATGGGAGGGAATTGGTGATTTTGAATAAAGTGTCTGGCCATTTTAGACAGGGATGTTGTCTGCAACAGTGGGTCAGAAAGTCTCTGAAAACCCAAACACTATCAGGCAATGAATTAACAACTTCTTTATAGCTGCCAAATTGAATTATCACTGGAAGGGAAAAAAAGCTCCTTAACGGTTTACCCAGACATGGTTTCTCTGTTGTTGTCAAACCCCAGCTGTTTTGTGGAAAGGAATAGTGGGGTCAAAATATAACCCTTGTTCCACATCGTGGAGGATCAATACCTGCAGTATAATTCAGGCAGTTGTAATTACAAGGTCTTGACAGCTTTGCCTGTAGGTTAAATGACAGTCAATACCAAGTTGGTAGATTTCTTTTTCCTGAAATCCCCTAAACATGTGGGTTTTGTTTCTTTTCTAACAAGAAGGCGTCTTTGAGTCCTAGAACTTCTAAATTAGATGCCTTGCAGACTGGCATGCCTACTGAACATGGTGTGTAGAATAAACTCTGGCATCATTTACCCCAAGGAATCCCATTACTTTGCTTTCCATGCAGCCTGCAAATCATCCTATTTTATAATGTTAAGATTTTTTGGGTCATGGTGGGCATGGGGAAAGGTATTTCCAATGACCAGGACCAGCTTCCCTTTCACGTGAAAGACAAGGCTGAGATTTACAAAAAGCAGCAGCATGTGGTGGTGGGTGGGGTGGCAGCTCTGGAGTCAAATCACCAGCACTCCAGAAGATATGCTGGAGAGCTTTTTGGATGGATTGCTACTGCTCTTGGATTTCAAGTGCTGTCTTGAAATTCTCATCCACATCTGCTGTCACTGTGGATTAAATTATTTGTGTTCTTACCATACAACAGGGCTAACCATAAGGCTCCTTGTGCACTTGTGTGCATGCAGGCACTCATGCCTACCTAACACTCCTCTTGTGAGCTAGTCACAGGCTTTACAAGAGACATTCTGACCTGGAAGGACTCCTACTTTACTCCAGCACAGCTCACCACTGCCGCTCGGCTCTTAGTGACTTCCTCCGGTGGCAGGAAGAGGATGGAGCCCAACACAGCAAGAGCTCAATGGGACAAATCACCATTGCATTGATAGGACCTGCTTGGCTGACCCTACCTGTGAAATAATGCAGGCAGTACATCATTGAAATGATGCAAGTGCAACTCTGTAAAAAAATGATGGCATGGTGCTAATCAGCATTAAAATAAAAGCAGCATAGTCTGCTGTCCTAAGAGACCCCAGTGCTGGGGCACTTGGAGCCCAGCTGAGCACAGCCCAGCTCTGCATACTCAGCCCCAAAAGCCCAGAAACTAATCACATGGGTACAGGCTGTGGTACTGTGTGTGCATCATTTTGATATTTTTGGGTGCCACTGAGCGGTCCAACTTACACAGCATCAAGGAGGGAGAAAACCCCAGCTGTGTTACATCAGTTTATGAACACAGAATGCTTTTCTTGACATTCAGTATGGTCTGTGGCATGGGAAGAGTCTATAGACTGATCTATTTGCTTCCTGGGAATAAGTTGATGTTGAAAATTTTATATTGTTAGCCTGCATTATAAGGAAGAACAAGTGGATTTCTTGCCTTCATCTCCCCATCCAGGACCTCTCAAAAATTTGGTATTCACCCAATAGCTGGTGTGCCCTTCCAACAGAGTTTTCTGTGTCTTTGGAACAACCCAACAGCTCAAAAATTTTAGTTGTCTGTCATGACAGTTCCCCCATCTGGATATGAAGTAGACATGAAAGAAAAAATCCTGAACTTCAAACAATGATATATTATTAATTATTACTGCTGATGGAAACAGAAAGAAAATCCCTGTCACCCTTGCAAATAATATTTATTTCCCTGCTTTATATTTCATCTGAAAAAAATAGCCCCCTTAGTGGCATCTAGAAGTCACACTGGTGACAGAAAGGGAAGTGTGCCACCCTATGAATAACAAACTCTCAGCAGTACCCAAAACCTATGATTTTTTAGAGGTCTGTCATCTTAGAATTCCCTAGACTAAACCATACTTAACTGGTGAGACCAGATGAGATAATAGACGAGTTACAGACTGTCCCTGCTGTGGACAGCTGGTAAAGTCATTTAATTTTTAGCCGGAGATTTATCTGCAGACTTTCACTTAAACATCCCTGAATACAGAAGTAGAAAAAACAATTATATCTGTCTACCTAAAAGTATATATATAGTTCTTACATATTTTAAAGAACTTATTTCTGAGTCAAGATGTAAGTTTTCGAGCTTAAGTTGTTCTAATAAAATAAAAACTGTTTGATACACCAAGACCACAAAACAATCAAAAAACAAACAAAAAACCAAAAACAAAACCAAAACAAAACAACAGACAAAACTACAAACAAACAAAAACAAAAACCTGAAGGACAATGTGAGCAATATAACCTCATATTTTCCATATGGATTTAAAATGAAGCTGTTTCACAAAATGGAGACATCTTTCAGTTTGAAATTTCTATAATCTCTCTGCTGTTATGGGATAGACAGGTAATCGATTGGAATTTTGATTTTTACTTACACTGAAAATCCACCCTAATCCTTGTTTTCACTGAAACATTTGGTGTTAAAATAATTTGGATCTCCTTTAGATAGGAATGCCTAGAACAGGATTTATGGCTAATATATGCAACAAATGGGGAAACAATATTTACAGCGTCTCTTGAGTCTCAATCAAGGCATTAGCAATGGTTATTGTAATAACAAAGGAAGGTGCATCCCCTCTTGGCAAATTCCTGTTGTTTGCTTATCTCATATGCAGCTCTCTGGTGTTTTATTTGAAGAACATTTATTGATTGTTCCTCATTAACAATCATGTTCTATTGAATGAAAAGAGTCAAGTTATGTTTGATATACTGCCCTCAAACCCTTAGGCTTAGCACTTCTGTCCTGCTTCCGTTTTTTCCCTGACTGCTTCTATTCATTAGTTTTAATGGACACTTTGAAAGCTGCATGATTAGGAGCTGATTGTGCTCCTAATTTATTTTTTTCTTCTTTCTCTTTTTCTTCTTTTTCTTTTTCTTTTTCTTTTCCTTTTCCTTTTCCTTTTCCTTTTCCTTTTCCTTTTCCTTTTCCCTTTTTTCTTTTTTCTTTTTTCTTTTTTTTTTTCTTTTTGTTTTTCTTTTTTCTTATGAGGGAAGAGGTCTTATAATATAGGGACATATCAGCTCATTCAATTTGGGACATCCAACACCTTGATATGGGTATATTTAATCTGATAGTGGTACTGAGAATGGCAAATATGTTGGACCAGAGTACAGGAGGTTCCCTAGAGAACAGCTGCTAGCTTAATTTTGCTTATGACTGACTTTTGTCCTGAAACAAAGGACCTTATTGTTCCATTTAAGCTAGCTAGATTAGCAGTGTGCTAGTGTGTTCTTTTTGGTTTTTTTCCTTCGGTAGAGATAGACTGGCTCTTGGTGATTCTGATTAAATTCATTTTTTTCTACAAGAATAGCACAGACCAATTTATGTTCTTCTCTCCTGTTCAAAAACCATAAACCAAACTAGTTCTATTTCTACAGCTTCTGTTTTCACACATCTCACTATTCTACAAGTCTAGATAGTATTGAATTTCCAGACAGAGTAAATAGACATGTCAGATTTACCTTTTATCATTATTAGTGTGCAGAACTGTCTCAGAATCCCTTTTGTGCATGTCATCTCTAAGCCTTAAATCTTCATCTCTTCAACTTATCCATAAGGATAATCCTGAACAACTTTAATTATTTTTAACATCATTCAGATTTTGCTCTTGCCAGGAAAAGTATTGATAATTTTGGGGCCCAACATAATGCTGTCTATCTGATTGTATCCATTCCTGAACCATATGTCTATACTTTTGCTTCATCATATTTAGCAGAATATTGGCTGCATAATTAAAAGGGAGAACAAGGCATGTTGTAATGTTACTTGATAATTATATAAACAAACATAACTCCAAGAAGTGGCATTTTAACAATCATCGGTTAATTGAACTTAAACTTATAAATGACTGGGGATGTATGACCTCTGAAGAATGCAGCCCTGCTCCTTCAGCAAGACCCTAATTCTGCTTTCTGAGTCACCAATTCCCAAGCTGCCTGTTTTTCTCCGGATGGCAGTGCTGTACACATGCATCATGCAGCACTGACACAAACACGCTTTATTAAGCCACTTTCATCTCTGGTTAAAGTCAGTGCTACTGCTGATGCCTGCTGCAAAGTCACCAATATCAGCTGAAAAAGTTCTGCTATTGTTGTCTGCTATTATATTATAGGCCATAATCCTTCAGAGCTCTGGAAAAAAGAAAACAGTGCCAGCTACTGGTTGAATTGAAAAAACAGATTGGTTTTGGGGTGCCCAGTGTGCAAAGTCTGTTCTACACCAATAAAATTTAACTATATATTTCCATCTCCTTGGCAACTAATGCACAGATTTATATCCAAAATGTTGCCTGAACAGCAGTCAGGTGTGGCTAGATGCCCTACATCCCCTGTTAAGTCAGTTCTTCATTCCCAAACTCTTAAACAGATGCATCTTGTGGAATCATTATCCTCTCTAAAAGAGCAAACTAATTTCATTTTGCTCTCTACTTTCAGGTGATTTCTTTTTTTTTTTATTGTTAGTTGGAAGTGCAAAAGGAACAGGTGACACCTGCCAATGGACAGGATAGTGAGATTTTGTCCAAACATCCATTTCTGAGCAGGCAGTTTCTTTATCCATTTTCATCCATTTCTTAGCATGCATTTCAGCAAGCAAATTCAACACCAGCTGCATTTCCCCTCACCCACAAAAAATTATCCTTCTGGGGCTCAGCTTAGTTTTCCAAGAAACTTTCTAGCCTTAAAAATTGTGGGAAAAGCTCAAGAATGTGACCTCAGTGTCACAGGACACCTCATTGCGGACAAGCCTTTTTTAGGTGCTTGGTCTCTTGCTCCATTTTGGGATGTTTTGAAGCACTCCCAGTTTGCATGCTGACCTACTTGCAGCCTCCCCATAGCCCATGCAGATGCTTTCCAACAGACACATACAGTGTGCATTTTGCTCACTAGACTTTACTGGAAAGGTTTCCTGGCTCACTGCTCTCACCAAGTGGTGTTTGTCTTTCTCACTTACACAAGATCTCACCTCTGGGAGTCGCAGCTGTTTCCAGTTTCCATCCCTCTTTGAATTCCCAAGTTACCAGAGGCTATGAGACAGCTCCTTTCTCAAAATGCAGACCCCTCAGAATTAGGATCTCACAGCAGACACCGTGGTGTGCTGTGGCTCAGTGCTCTTGGCTTGTGCTGACTTGGAGTTGAATGCTTCCAGCAGCCACCAAGGTGCCCAGCTTCTCCTGGGGACCAGACCCCTAAGCCAAGAGAACTGAACCATGATCCACTGCTCATCACACATTAAGAACCAGCTATCACGGTTCTCCCAAGCCAGTCTGATCTACATTTTGGAAGCCAGTGAGAAAAGTGATTCTAGAACACCTGAGATAATGTGTGCTGATGTAGCCTCTGCTCTAGCACCCCACAGCTCCTTTTTAGAGGTCAACTAAAATGTACAACTGAGACAGCTCAAAAACTGACTACAGCATCTGTGCAGTGCGCTTTATCTTTGCTTAAATTTGCAAATAGCCTGAAATACTGGTTTTGACCAAATAGCCCACCTTACTGAGATATGTTAGAAATAAAAGGTACAAAATTAAGCACTGAAAAAATGGAGTACAGTATAAATAAAAGCAGATTGTCTCTAAAAATAAACAATAATGATGATTATTTTTCCTACTTTTTCCAAGTAATATATATATAGTCATATATTTTTAAAATAATGTACATCTGTCACACAAAAGCTGTAATATCTACATTCTTTGCAACAGAGCCTGAGCCATGCCACCACTGAACTGTTGCAGTCAAGGCTGTAATACATATGTCTATGGTGAGGTGTATGGAGAGGAATTTAAGTGTTCGTGAGTATTTGAAAATCAGAGTTTGACTTTGTGGTGGGTTGAGCTTGGCTCGAAACCAGGTGCCCACCAAAGCTGCTTTGCCACTCCCCTACTCAGATGGACAGGGGAGAAAAAAATATAGCATAAGACTTGTGGGTTGAGATAAGGACAGGGAGAGATCACTCACCAGTTACTGTCCCAGGCAAAACAGACCTGACTTGGGGAAATTAGTTTAATTTACTAGCAATCAAATCAGAGAGGAACAGGAACAGACTGCTCCAGCATTAGTCCTGCACAGGGTCACAAATCTTGCAAGCAAACCTGCTACAGTGCAGGCATCCCCTGGCATCACAGCATCCTTCAGCATTTACCTGCTCTGATGTGGGTCCCTCCATGGACTGCAGGTGGATCTGTGCTGTACAGTGGGACCTCCACAGGCTGCAGGGGACAGCTGCCTCACCATGGTCTTCATCACAGGCTACAGGGGAATCTCTGTTCTGGTGCCTGAAGCACCTCCAGCCTTTCCTTCTCTATCGACCTTGTCAGAGCTGTTTCACTCACACACTCTCATTCCTCTCTTCTCTGACTGCAGTTTCTGTTGTGCCTTTTTTTCCCACCTCAGATGTGTTCTCCCAGAAGCACTGCCACTGTCACTGATGTGTTCAGCCTTGGCCAGTGGGTCTGTCTTGGAGCCAGCTGGCATTGGCTCTGCCAGGCACAGGGGAAACCTCCAGCAGCTTCTCACTGAAGCCCCTCCTGTAGACCTCCTGCTACCAAAACCTTGCCATGCAAACCCAAGGCAGACTTACAAGAATATAACCATCTCAGAGGAGCCAAATCCCTTGACAGAGCCGTTGAGCAACACTGATGTGCTCAAACATCAAACTAAATGGAGGGCAACTGTCTGGAATCACAGTCTCTGCTTGATTCTTCAAGACCCAGCTCATATTAGTGTTTTGTGGAGGATACTTGTTTGTCATCTCTGCAGAAGGAGGTTCTCTCCTGACCTTTACAGTGAAAAGCTCACAGGCAGTGATGCACAGTTCCCTGACACTGTGAACCTCAATAGCAAGTTATTGCCATGGGGACAGGTAGACCACTTATCACAGAGCAGATTCTTTTAAAATAGGAAAAAAAAAAAGGCAGTTTTTCATAGCAAAACTGACAACAAGTTTTTATTTGTTACTTGTGCTGAATGTTATCAATTTAGATTGCCAGAAACTTGGAGTGCTTCTGAATAATGGTCTCTGCTTCACCAGTTGTGCACGGCTGCCAGCTGTATCTTCTCCATGCAGACCATGCAGTATCATCAGATAAAATGGCAATATTGCCTCCAAATAATGCTCCATTTAGCACTGTGTCCTGGTCAGGCCCATATCAAAATATTTTGAAACTTATTGATACATGGTGAGTTTTTATATGGGTGAAAGTAGCTGTACTATAAATCTTGGGGGTGGTATCAGAGCACTGGATCCAGCTTTGAAGCTTTTGTCTGTGAGTATTTCCTCCTCAGACCAAGACAGTTTATCCTATGGTCCTGTATAAACAGTAGTACACTGATGGATAAACAGTGTTCCTGCTGTGTCCTGTTTGGGAACTGTAATTATTACTCAACAAATTACTGGGTACCCTGCTGAGACATTATTTAATGCTACTTCAGGTGCACAGGAACTGATTAATTGACTGCCCCTGTTAGCAGCCATTACATTTCAATAGGATTTTATTGTTTTGTCTCTCCTCCAGCAAGTATTTAGAGGATTTTTTCATTGCTTAACTACCCCATATCACAAGCATTTGCATCTAAGGAAGAGGGAGGAGATCTAGCCCTTCAAGGTCTGTCTGGGACTATGACTTTGTCTCTGTTAAGAGTGTGCACCACATGAATTGACGTAGAGCTGGTTAGTTCTTAAACTGATACAACTGGAGGTTTTCCTCCCCATCTAACACATGCATTGGATTAGCAAAACCATTTAACATGACTCTTGGTCACAAAAGAGAACAGTAATCAAGGAACTTTAGCCTCCAAATCCAAATGAGTATGTCTGAGATGGAGCTCACCCCTCGTATGGCGGTCAGGATTGGGCTAATCAAGATGGGTTAATGGAAAGATGAGTTTGGGCTGCTTGTGAGTTAATCCACAGCAAAATTCTAAATTAGCTGTCTGGATACAGAGAGAATTAGGATCTTGTATAAACCTTTAAAGTGTTCACAGATCATGTATTATTCTGCATTTTAAATCAGTCTCATGCAAATCAGGCCTATGGGAGGAAAAAGGGTTAGTTAGATACTGATTTCTAACCTGCAGTTTTGTTTAAATTATGTTTTTCCGGCACTGATTTACAGACATGAAGTATGATTCTATAATCAGAAGCTCAGATGGACTAAAACAATGGGATTGCTATGGCTAGGGGAATGCTGTAAATTCAGATATGCCTCTGCTTATGCTGAGATAAAGAACTATTTTACTCTTTCATTTTGCTTTATTTCCTAGACTTCATCCTGCAGAGAAAGTAGATCTGCAGATAGCAAAACATAGTTTGCAGTTCCACGAATATATTTCTGTTAAAACATAAACAAGTTCTTACTTTCAAAGTGGTTTTTAGTGTCCAGCTGCCTGACACTGAGCCATCTAGTGGTTTTCATCAAAGCGTTTGTGAGCCTTGTTACTAATGCCTTGATGATGTCTCAGCTCAAATTTCTCTCCCAGATAACCAGCACTGTTAGCTGGATAGATACCTTAAGCTCCCTGATTAGATGGGTACCAGCACATGTGCATGATGGCTTCTCAGTTTATCTCAGCCACAAATGAAATCAGCCACACATACATGGAAAAACTAACCTGATGAACAAGCCCTCTTTCTTCTTTTCCCTTGTGCTCCTTAAAGACCTTAATTAATCTCAGTGGAGAAAAAAAAATAATAGCACTTAAACAATGGGTTTTTGCTTAAGACTCTGGGCAGTGGTTTTTAAGCAGCTCGTGGTGGTTCAGTCATGTGCAACTCATTTGAACTCAGTGAGTGCTGCAAAAGCAGTATGCAAAGCAGTTTGAAATTTGTACATACAGCAGTGTATAAACATTAAGTATGAATGCTGTCTGCTTTCAGGTAGCTTTTCATCCCACATCTTGTACATGAAGAGGCACCAATTCTGCTGACATCTTTATGTGGGAAGAGGAAATTACAGTTATCCTGCTGTCACCTTCCCAGACAATACAAAAAGCTGGTAGTTTCTTTGAAAATTCTCACATCTTATGCAGTATCTTTTCCTCTGTCTATTTTTCTTTAGTCTGCCTATAAAGTCTTCTAACTCTAAGCAAGTAGGGTTGTCAGTTTCTTAATTTTTTGGGTGCTTAAAGAATAAGTGACTGTGTTAATGCGGCCTCAAAGTACTGTATTTAATTTGTGTCCTGTTATTTTGTCCCAGAGAACTATGGATTTCAGCAGCTGAATCTCATTTAGACTGGCAGTGTAGGCTAGGTCAGCATTTTTGTTCAGATTAGATGATACTTTCGAAGTGAATCTCCTGCCTGTCCCGATCACTGCACTTTGGTTCACATCAGGAAGCTTTGGCAGCGTGCAGCAGTTTGATGTCCGTGGATGAAACCAGGCTGAAGTCCTCCCCCAGGAGCACACTGCTGTACCCCAGCTGCCAGTGCATGCTAGAGATAATCAGAAGTAGCCCCCTGAAACACACACACAGTGTAGGTGTTGGGTCTTTAACAGCTCCAACTCCACTCCAGAGCTTCCCACCAGTTGCTCCAGAATATTTGCTGACGTGGATGTTGGTGCTTGTTTCTGGAGTCCTCTGCTGCTCTGAGTCACATTGGGCTGAGTGTGTTTTCCACCCTGAGCCAGGTGACTCCAGACAAGTCAGTCCCTCATGTCGTGTCTACACCAAACCCATGATCATTCCATAGCAAAAGCATTGCTGCTGTGAGATTTACTACATATGTGTGCATGAGGTGAAATGAAGATTACAATTTTTTCTTTCAAAGCGGGTTGACAAGATAATGAATGAATGAACGTGCAGCTCTTACTAACTCTGGATCCCTAATTCAAAAGTCATCCTGCCCATGTTAAAGTCATAATTACCACCAAATGGAAAAACCCATCAATTTAGCCCATGTTGCATTTATTTTAAGTTGCTTCTTTCTCAATTTTCATGTACTATCATACTTTGAGTCCCCTGTTGTCAGGTGCCATTACTTCAGAAGGTTCAGTCAGAAGAATCAAATCACAACATTTTCAATATCCCTCTTGATACAGTGCTTCAAATCCTTTTGCCCATGACAGGAAATGTAGTACAACTAACTTGGTAAATGCTTGAAATAATTGAATAAAATCCTATTTTGAGTGCAGAATACAGAGGTTCAAAGCAAATGGTTTCAAATCCAGAGACCAAAATAGAAATGCTACATAACGGGTGTTGAAGGAGCAGGGGAAAAAATTCCTTTCATTGTGATGAAATTTGGGGTTCTTTCAGCTTCCCTTGCAGTGATTCTGATTTTTTTTTCATCATTCTATGTTTTAAACCACAATTTAGATTTAATACTGTGCCAAATGAGATAATTTATCTTTGTCTGACTGCATATTTCTACTTGATCTACTTAACAGATTTCTACTAGCTCTGTCAACCATAGACACAACTCTACCCTTACACAGATTTGTTTCAGTGCTTGTGGCTGTGTGATTACCTCTCCCGTCTTTGCTTCTGTAAGCTTTCTTTCATGCATAATGGCTTACAGCTCAGTTGTGACTTGTCAAAAGGAAAAAAAAAAAAAATGTTTTGTATGCATGTGGTTACGCTGTTGGGAATATAACATCCCTTCTTAATCAGGAAAGACATTTGGAGTATACAGCAAAACTGCTACCCTGCCTTACTTTTCACTGATACTGTATTTAAAGTCCCTTGCAACATGGAGTGTCCAGTTCTCAGTTATCTTTCTGTGCTGCAAATAAACAAGTGTAGTATTTTGCATATTCTCAAATTGTGTAAATAGCTTTGAAATTGATTTCTCAGGCAGGTCCTGTGTTCCCCAGCCTTGCTCCCATTTAGCATGTGGTTAACATTGTACCTCTGGAAGTGGTTCCAGCTGGTCTTAATCTTATTCCACATCTCTCATGGGCACTTCAAAGTATTTATGCTGGTATCCACACTAGTAAATTAAGCATTCCCGAGAACAGTCCTGAGAGCTGATGCCAACTGGCAGGAATCAGTGGGCTGCTGAGGTTTACTGACATCCCTAGGCTGGGAAGCTCTCCCAGCTTGCACAAGAGAGTGGCAGAGTCCCCACTGCACTTGGCAGCAGTCTGGTAGCCCTGCTGGAGCAGTGCCAGTACTATGTCTGAGAACCCTTTTGCTCTTGGATAACATGGACAACTGCAACCCAGGACCTGGGGGTCTTCCCAAGTCTTACTTAATTAACTAATACAGGCAGAGCTTTATTCAAGGCTTGTGTGCTGTATTTGAGGGAAGTTAGTAAGTACAAGTCCCTAAGTCAGATCTGCAAAAGATTCACATTTTTCTGAGATGGTGAGATTTCACAGCACTTCTGAAAGAAACATTTAAAATTATTTATACTGCCTGGTTATCATGCAAGTGAAACAGTGCTAACGGTGTAAAGGGGCCAGAAGTGAGTTTGCTTGGCTGTTTTGTGGAGCACTCTAGTACTGAGCAAAATCAGAAATGTTAACTTGGAATTCAGTATCAGTGCTGTGTCATAGAAAATGGGTGTAGAATTACTCCTTTTAGTTAACTTATAGTCCCAATTTCTGTGATAATGAACTATGCTATGACCCAGCATGAAAGACATAGAAAAATTTCTGTCTTTGTTCCAGAATCAATGAATGAAGAGAAATTAACATATAACAAACCTCACTGATTTCTGTTAGGGACCTCTGTTTGCTGTCTTCTATTGCAGTGTTATGATCAACTTTAATATTGAATTACTGTGTGGTAAGAGAGCTCCATGTAAAAATTTATGTTTCTCGGATGGGGAGTTAGCACTGAAATAATGAGAAAAGGGTTGCATTCATTCAGTCTCCTTGAGTAATGGTTTTAGCTACCAGATCATTCTTATTTTCAGTAGAGAAAGGGAAAAAAAAGGTTTTAAACGTAAATCAGGTTATATGGCAAATAGTTCTCCCTTTCAACTATTTTAACACAGTGCATTTTTTAGAAATAGATTACATTAATAAAAGAGTACATCGTGAGCCAGAAAGTTCTGACTCTTTTTTTTTTTTTTTTTTGCAATGATGTATTGTAATATAGCTTATTCCTGTTTGAAGTTAATATGTCAAGTGATATTTATTTAATCTGGGCAAAAGAATTGCAAGAACAGCAATAGATCATATTCTGTTGTGTTGCATTTTTGGTCCACTGAAATAGGTGGTAACAGGAGCTGGTAGTGTTTTTTGCCGAATAAAGAAAAGAGGAAAGCTGATCAGTTACTGACTAGCTCATCTCTTTTGGATGTTGTCACTTATGTCACCTGTTCTTCATCTTTCCATAATAAACAAGATCAGCTGAGAAATATGGAGAATTTTTCTGCAATGAAATAAAAATGAGGAGATCATTAATGCTCTGGTGTTAAACATCCTCTCGATAGGGAGCTTCTGTCTCAGTTCAAGATAATAGACAATGAAGCTCTAAGACAGGAGCAATTTAAATTACATTTTAATCAACTCTCAGGAGGGAAGGCAGCATTATGTGAGACTGTTAATAGAAAAACAGCAATGTTTCTTACTCTATCATTTGTGTGCATAATGCCTGAACAATCCAATGAATTAACAGATTATCTCCTAATTCAGTCAAACACTTCTGTGATGCTTTGAAAAAAAATCCCATCCTACCTTCGTGGCACTCTTTCAGAACAATAACATCAGATAATCAGAGTCTCTTATCTAATTCCATTGCATTTAAAGTCTGAGGGGTGAATGTGAGAGGCAGGGTTGTTATCACTGCTGCATTGTGACTTTGAATGGAAATATTTTTTCTTCCTTAGACTTTTATGCACCCTGTCAATGTTGCTGGAACAACCTATAATCTGTGTAATAAATGCTAGAGATTTGGCTTAGAGTCCAATGAGTAGGCTGGGTTTTCATATAGCTTGTTCTTCTTCCAGAAGGCAAACTCAATCAGCAAAACATACCAGTTGTAACAATTATTTAGTGTGAGGTATCACTGACAGAGATGAAATGGCAAGTGTGCTGTGCTAATCCCACTTCCCAGGCTGGAAATGGAAACTGCTGATTAAGAGCAGCAAATCAATTTGCTAACTATAGTTCTAAAAATAAGGTGTGCTGCAAATAGAAAATTAATGGGAAATGGATAATGTTGAATGGATTGATCAATGGAAATGTAAGAGAAGACAAATGATGTGTAACTTTACTTTCCCTTGGCTAATCAACTTCATGCCCATATGTAAGGAATAAAAGGAGAGGGAGAGTACACATTAGTAAAAATTAACCAACGACACTGAACACTGCTCCTCCACAACCCTGAGGAATTAGTGCAGGAAAGAGGAAAAATGTTTTACATGAAAAAAGCTTGTATTTCCCAGAGTCTTAGTTTAGCTGAAATAGTTCCACTGTGTGACTTATATTATCCCTGGATCCACCAGTCTGTAAGAAGGAGATACTGGAAAGTGGCAAAAATGGAGGCAGGGTCATTACTGGAGGGAGAAGGAGCAATGTCTAAGGAACTTGCACTGAGCTGGAGGAAATATTAAAGTTTAACTGTTCGTTGCCATTACTGGGTTTAACTTGCAATGGTGACCGTGGTCGTGGTTTCACCTCACATGGTATCCCAGTGACCCATTTGGGATTACTTAGGGTAAAATAAAGTGAGGAATTTTGCCTCTTAAGGCTGAGCAATGTCAGTGAAATCTGGAGGAAACAAAGCCAAAGTAGAACTCGGCAGCTCAGAGATGCAGTTGTGCTGTGACCTAGATTAATCTGAATACCTGCAGTGGTGCTGTCTTTGGAATTCCCTCCTTTGAGAGGGAGGATGATTCATGATCTCTTCTGGGAGGCACACAAATACATCTGCATGAGGCTCCACTACTGATCTTGTGCTCTTTGAGAGCACATATCCCTGTGTTGGTCTAGGAATCTTGATTCCTGATACGAAAACCACAGCAGTGTTTCTCATTCTCCTCAAGCCAAGCATGGAATAGTGGATAGCCTGGAGAGAATCTAGTGTTTTGGTGCAAAGGTCTATATTTCAGACAGCTTTCTTCCACAACAATGGGGGGTTTGAACGTATTTTTAATAGAAAATATTGATTTAATAGGAAAATTTGTACTAATCTCTATAAAACTGAAAACACTGAAAAACATTCCGATTTTTCAAAAAAAGAGAGAAATCTGGGGGATGTTTGTCTTCAAGAAAACCAAAACTAAATGGTTTTTTGATGTGATGTTTGAAGATCCCCAAAATCTAGCTGCTTTTTTTACTTTCAAAATTCAAACAAACAAAAGCACACACAAAAAAACCCCAACAAAACCAAACCAAACAAAAAACCAACAACAACTCCCCCCCCAAAAAAATAAAAAAAACCCCAAACCAAACATTTTGTGCAGTAACAATTCAAAGTCAATCTCCCATTTCTTTCAGGAATAATTTGCCACTTTCTTTCAGCATTTTTTCCAGCTTCTGACCAGGAGTTCATCTGATCAGGAAGCTCAGGAATAAGTCCAGCACAGAGCAAGTGTGATGATGTGGATGCCAGTGCTGTGTTCTGTAGGTTGCTCTGGGCAGTCAACTGTGTTTTGGCAGACCAGAGATTTCAGCAGCCTGCGCTGCAAAGAGGGCACATCCTGGTGAGGGTTTGTTGGCTTTATGCTACTGACTGCAATCATCACAGCATAGCTTCATGTTAAAGTCATGAAGCAGGTCCAACCCCAATGCCATCATTTGCACAGGCTTTCCACAGCCAGATATATTTATCAGTGGCTGGAGTATTTTGTCAGATCAATGTGTCTTCCCCATATCTGATCCTTCTGCTTGTGGCAGTAATAAGATTCATGAGACTTAAGACACAGTAATTGCCTTCTCAAAATTATTTGTATTTTCTACATGCAAAACCAGTTTGTGATTACTCCATAATTATTTTGGGGTGCTGAGATATGTTCTGAGATGAGCTGTATTTTTATTTAATTAATCAATTTCCTGAACACAGACGAATATAATAAGCACAGTTGTAAGTCTGGAGCAGGCCAGTGTAGATACCCAGCACAGTGAGACATTAGCTGAGAACAAATCCAGCTTGCATCTAGTGCCATAAGCTATCACAGGGCTTCACTTGATTACTTTGGGAAGAGAGGAACTGGGAAAGAGAAGGTCTGAGGTGGAGATCCAGGTACGTGCATGAGATGACTGGTGACCGTATAGATGGCACGAGCAAACCAGGCAGCACTTCAACAAAAAGCTGAATGATGTGTGAAACTCTCACAAGAAATGGTGCTTTGAGGGAGTACAAAAGGTAAATGATGGTACTCTTTATTTGGCTCCACAAACTAAGCCACCTGGAGATTCCTGCACTAGGATGTGACCATACTAATCTAGCATTTGTGAGGCATGAAGTGTGCATGTTGTTGCCAGTGTCTGGATATATGGAGAGCTTTTAATCTGCCGTGGCATGTCATCCCAAGGAGAGCACTGTGCCTGAATCTTCAAAGATGATCTTGTCTCGTTGGCTTCCAGTTGTGTTTACTGGCAACCTGCAGCGTGTTGCCGTGCAGCTGGTGTGCAAACTGAGGAGAACATAAACAACACAGTTGGGAGACAACACATGCTGTTTCAAAAAGAAGAAAAAAAAAACACAACAAAACCCCCAAAAAACCAGAAAAAAAGCAGCAGCACATTTTTATGAGAATTCCATATGGAAACAAAGCACAATAGGGAATCAGTCTCACAAATTATTATTTTTGTAGAAAACCTACCCTTTTCCCTGAAGCTTTCTCTTCAGCAATCTTCCACTGTAATTCCTTACCATTGACTAAGGTTTTTGGCAGGCTACAGACGTGGGTCTAGCCTGCAGCTGGCCTTTTTGGATGCTGCCATCCTGTAGGAAAGGGGTGCCAGGACCACCTTATCTTTGCTTTGCCATTAGTAAGAGTCAGCTCTTGTAGTCCAATAACTCTAAGGCAGCAGCATCCATTAGCTCAGGGCTGTGGCCAGGACACCCAGCCATGCTCTGCATACACAGTACTGAATTTTGGAACACAGGCTGCTGTTTTTGAGAGCAATGGCAAAGTATGCTGCTGTAAGCCATGTTCTTCCTAGGCTGTTAAGGTGGCAAGACAGCTTAACCTCCTGGCTGGCTTTCCTTCCTGGATCCACCTTGGTGCTCTTCCACCTAGCAGTGGCTTTTTTGCACAACATCCAGGTCTCACAGTGCATGTTCTGTTTGCTAGGTGTCATGACAGTAGCTCATGAGAGCTGGGCTTGCTCCAGCAGATACAACCTGCTGATGCTGAAAGCACTGCCTGTTTCCTCCCACTAATTGCATGCAAGCCAGTCAAGCTGCTTTACTCCCTTGCTTCCTACTGTCTGCTAAGGACTGCAGATCAGGAGCATTCCAGGAAAATAGGCAGAGGTCAGATATGGATTTCATCTTCCCAGGGAGACCGGCATGTCTGAAAAGAACAGGAGGTCAAAGGCACCCGTGTGCTTCAGCATCTTTGACTTCTGAGGTGGCTTTTCTCATCACTGCTTGGCCTTTCCTTTGCTCTGTCAGTATCTTGCTACCTTGGACTAAGTGTGCCTTACAGTCATCTTAAGCTGTGCTTTGTGAAAGCAGGACATTGTCAGTGCTCTTGTCCAGATCGAAAAAATACCTGCAGAGGGTCAGGCTGAAGTGAGTGCCACAGCCTTCCTGCTGCAATGGGCTTTGTCTCTGCTTTTGTAAAACCAGATGTCAAGGATCAGACATGTGTAAAGGAGAGTGGTTGTTAAAAAGTAATTTAGTAAATAAAATAAGTGGATATCACGTCCTCAGCTGGAGTTATTGCAGTCCTAAGTGCTTGAAAGGCTTTAGTCAGGCTCCGAGAAATCCTGAAATTGGCTTAAATAATATGAGATTAGAAAGTGTTTTTGGGGTTCAGGTAGTTGCTTTTCAATATTAAAGCATTAAGGGCTCATGTGGTTAGAAACATATTTTTATTAAAAAGTGAAGCAGGGATTTTCACTGAGGCTGATTCCATGAAGAAATTCACAAAATGTGGCAGAACTCACTGAAGCGGTTTCCTCAGTTTTTGATCTGGGGAGGAGGGCAGCATCAGCTTTCAATGGGTTCCTCTAGCTCCAATGCAGCTGCTCCAGATTTACACTTGAGTGTATGAGACCAGAGATAAGGCAGACTTCAGCTGACAAAAAAAATGGTACAATAAATTTATAATTAGTCTTTTCTTTGGTTACCTTCTGATTACCTCACGTACATCTTAATTTTCAATGTCAGGCAGCAAAGCACAGGACAAAAAATGTGGATTATTGTATAATGACCATGACCTTCATATACTCAGGGTCATGTTTTTTGCAGTGATGGTGGTTATTTCTGGTCAATCCATTTGTATGCTGGCATGAAGATCCCATATGAAGATGAGGATTTTCTTTTGAGATATTCCTGTATCTTCAAGAAAGATAAAATCTTTTAATTGATGTAGTCTCTTAGCAGCAGCACCAAGGTACATTTTAATAAGAGCAGGCTAAGAATTTTTAAAATTCTGTATCTTTCTTATTGATACAAACTAAGCTCACAGCACTTTTAATTAAGTTGTCAATGTGGTGACAGTGACATTGAGAAGGTAGTCGCACAGTAGTTCCTTTTTAATGATGTCTCATCTTGGTAATTAAGGTAATTCCAGATTTATGAGGATTAAAAGAGCCATATACCTTAAATTTGTTCTTGGAGGTTCTTGTAAGAGACTGAAAGTATTGTGTCAATGTAGTAAAACCAGAGGCAAGGTAATGACAGGTAGGTGATTCTCCCTTTCTGGAATCATGTCATTTGTCTTCTGGAACATTTTTACATCTATTGTATGTGTGGCTACAGAGAGAGCACAGGCTGCCCACAGACACAGAGACTGCACTGGCATGGAGGAATGATGGAAGAGTGTTTCTGAAGCAAGAAAGGGATGCTGCTTACTGTGGTGAGAGTCTACCACAGAAAAATCTTGCCTTCCTTTTAAATGGGAATAATTATTTAGGGTTCTAAAGCAGTGTGAAGGTTAGGGAGTAAGTTCTTAGAGGACAGGTAGTAGCAGCCTGTTCAAAATCAGAGTGCTGTGATGTTTCTGACATTGATACTTGGAAATTGAAGCATCCATATCCAAAAAAAGGATTGGTGGATGAGCCTGTCAAGTTCATTTCCTTTTATTCCCCACATTTTTCTGCAATCTCGTTATGTGCAGAGTTTCTGTTCAGCATGTAGACTTGTGTGGGGTAGTGGAGGAGGCCAGGTGGTGGCAATGCCTTGTGCTCCTGCCTTCAGCCCCCTGCCAGTGCCTGCCACAGGCAGAGTTGTTCCAGTGCCACTATTCCCCATGTGCCATCTCTGTGCTGCCCACCCACACCAGCGTGACTCCGTTCATCACCAGAGCTTCTCCCTGAAACAGCCGTGTGTGAATAGAGCTGGCAGAAAACAGGCCTTGAAACAGGAGCTGAGAAATGAGGTCTCTGTGCAGGATGCAAGGGACTGGCCAGTGCCTTGGCTCTGTCTTGCATGGAAGGGGGCACTTTGGCCAAGCCCTGACATCTCCAATCCATAGCTCTGGTTTGAATAAGAGCCTTTTCATGTATCAGAATTAAGGTGCAAGGTATTCCTGTAGAGACACCTTTCCTGTTTCTCAAGTGCCTGTCTCTCCTGCATGGGAGGATAGATCACCAAGCACTCTCTACAGCATATACTCAATAACTATTGAACTACTGCCTGCCTTTTCACATGTCTGATTCTTGACATCTGTTTTTACAAAGCCAGACAAAGTCACACCTTAGCTATCTGGATGGCGAGGCATTCACATGCTGAAATACTCAGCTGAGGTAAAATTGCCACTGATCCCAATGCTATTCTTACTTGGGGGACTGAAGGTTTAATTTCTTAACATAATAAACAGCTGCCACAGTGGGTGGCAGCCAGGAGAGCCACTGCCAGGGTTGCAGGCAATGGTGGCACAGCTGTTCCCAGCCACCCTGGGGCTGAGGCTGCATCCCAGGGTATCTGGAGCTGAGCAGGAGCACAGGCATTTTCCTTTTTCCCTGAACTGAGGCATGTTTTACCCACTGGGACAGTTGGCTTATGGGTGCAGACATCTTTTAAATTAAAATCTTGTTCACTCAAGAGTGCCTCATGATTCTAAAGGAAAATGCATAAATGAAAATACAAACAGTGAGCAGAAAGTGGTAATTAATGTCCAGTGCACATGTGCAGCATCGCTGATAATGTTGCCTGGTAACAGAGGAAGGGGTGGCAGAGCCTCACCAGGAGCCAGTGAGTTCTTTTCAAGTCTGGGGTTTTGCCCAGGGGAAAGAGAGAGCCCCACTGACAGCTCTCTCCTCCTTATTGACCTCCATTTACAGATGTACATGCATGCATACATGCATACTTACATTTCTTTTGGGGCTGCAAAATGCCATCCTGAATAAATAAATACATGAGCTCTCTCTTTTCATCTCAAACCAGACACTCGTGTTTTGCTGTGAGGTGCCTACAAAGGGCTTTGAATAGCAGCATGTTCAGTGGGGGAAATTTTTGCATCCTGTTCCTTTGATCATGAGAGCATGGTGAGAAGGAAGCAGACTGTCTTCATTTCTGTAACTAGGTAGGGTGCCCAACTTGACAAGGAAAAACAGTTCTTACCCTACCAATTTGTTTTTTATGACCTGAAGAGCATTAGAACACTTTATGCATTTGTAAGTGCATTAGAAAGAAGCTTGAAAAGGAAAATGGGCAAATTCCTCAGGAATCAGCATTTTTTTCACTCCTTGAAATATTCTGTTCTATGAAATTATAATCTGTTTTCCTTGGGGTTTTTTACTATGTTTTCCACAATTACAAGGCCGGTGTCCTTTTGTGTTCCTGCTGCAGTATGACACTGTTAACTAAAATTTGCAAACCGTGAATAAGCAAAAATATTTTATTGTTGGAGCAGCTACCAAGGCCACAAAAAGACAGTCCTGAATTTACACCCCCAGCAGGCTGCAGCAAAGATTTTTGATTCATCCACTCTAAGTCCCACCTGGTGCTGAGAACTCGAGGCCCAGGATGGAGTCCACCCAGAAACAGTGTGCACTGTCAAGTCAAACGTGCTCTCACAAACAAAATTTCCATCTTGTAAGGATGGAACTAATTGTATTAGGTGTTTCAATGCTGATGCGAGTCAGGCAGATTATTAATGGTTCTCACCAGCTCTCACAGAAGTCAGAGTAGTCTTTATCTTCAGCTGAGAGGTACCCCAAAAGGATGTGCATTTTCTTTTTATTCAAAGCTACCTTCAGATAAATTCAAATAAATTCCTTCCTGCCAGAGGTGTGGCAGAAATTGCTGGTGGCCAGCACGACCTTCTGGGAGATGTCTACATCTTTATTAACTGAGTTTTGCAATTCATTCAAGAAATAGTTTGTTGCTTTCAGTAATTCATAAATGTTTTATTAAAATGTTGATGGCATTGGCTGGAAATGAAATAAAAGGATTTTTAATTTCTAAAAAGCCTATAAGTAATTACCAGTTCATGCCTAGGAAACCATTCAACTGCAGTAGAACCTCAGACCTTTTTTAGCATCTACCTCTAGCTATTTTTTAGAGTGTAGAAGATTAGAATTAAGAAAACCTATTAAACAGTTGAATGCCAGCTTTTAAAATAACTGTAATCTAATAAAAGATTAATGCATCAGAGCAGATCTGTGTGTGTTGCCAGTGGAAGGTTTTTGACTGAGCTGTTAGAGGTGTCACTTTCATCACAGGCTAATGACTAGATAAATAAAACAACCTCACAATAAAAGAGCTTCAGAAGGCTTTTTTATGGTAATAAAAATTAATTGCCTACAATCAAAAGTAAAAATACAAGTACACAAGGGAGATCTATTGTTTGAAGAGAATCATAAGATTTGTAAGGAGAATTAAAAAGTTACAACACAAACAATGTGATTCCTGTCACCACAATCTTAGTGTGCAATGAGCAGCAAGAGTTACCAGCTTTGTTTTGAAATGATAGCAACACTGATTGAGGACAATAAAGAATAAAAAAAAATTCTTTTAAAGGCACTTTCCATTTATAGACTGCATTACTCAGAGACCAAGTGCTGAATCCACCAAAAACCAGTTCATGTCTAAAATCATGAGTCAGACAACTTTGCAGGAGTGATATGCAGCCACAGTTGTAATTACTTGCAGCACACAGGATAGATGGGATTTCTGTTCACTTGAGATTGCCACAGCAGCAATGAACTGGGTGTTTCTGAGCAAGAGACTTAGTGAAATATTACCTAGCACATTGAGTAGCCATGAGATTGGAGGGAAGGTTAGACATCCTGAAAGGTGTTTTTCTGCAACTCTGAAGCCACAAAATTGAATAGCAGCCAATCCCTTTAAAAGACCGCTCAGTAATGAGCTGTAAAAAGCAGGGTAGTTCAGTGAGATGCTGCTTTATAAACAGTAGGAGAGAGATTTTGGCTAGTAGACAAACTCCTTCCAGCATCTTGATGAAGCAAGCATCGTTTTCCTGCTGGGATGCTGCCCATTAGCATCAATCCAGACCATCGTGCTTTGGGTCTTCCAAAGGCGTATTTTACACTAATGACATTAACAGATACAAATTCAGACAGCACCTTTCAGCCTTACTCTGTGTGGTTTGTCATTACTAAACACAACAGTAGCCACAATAACAAGGTATCTGAAGTAAAGTTAGGACACAGAAATACCGCAGCACCTCCACAACCTTGTGTCGGGTTGATCTTAGTGGGAGCTTCAAGCCATGGCAGTTGGGTTGCTGTTAAACAATGCAAAATGCAGCTTCATGACTGCCTACACTGAAGAAGAGAACATAGCCAGCAGAGGCTGTTCATTTTCCTTTTCTCTGTTTGCTGTTATCCCCCTGTATTGTTTTTATCCCAGCGCTCTGCCGTTGGCACACCAAGCGTGCGGCAATGCCGATCGCCGCGAGGATACGACTCGCGGGAGGTGCTTGTCAATGGCGTCCTCTCATTCTCAATGTAGAGCACAACCTGCTTTGGTAGGCTTCCTCCCTGACCACCTGCTCTCTTCGAATATTTTCTGATGACAGTCTAGCAGGATAAATGCCAACCATCAAAACTTTAGTTTAATGCCGTAATATGAAGCTAATTGAACCCCAGCAGCCATGGGGGAGTGACAGAGAAAAACAGGTAAGCACAGCAGGATGACTTGGGTACCATCTGGCTTCAGGAGTTCTTCATAACCTGGCTTTTCTCATTTTCCCTAAATTACCTCTACTAGGGAGGGGCAACCCCCTGGAAATGAGCTCACTTTTGTTAGGTACTCAAATACATATTAACATACTTAATTTTATGTGTTCACATTTGGTAATCTCTGTCTAGGAACTCACAGTTTGAATGAATGTGGGAGAAAACTCATGGAAAAAAAATCATTTTTATCTCACATAAAATCTAATATGTTTCTAATTTTGGCCTGTTTTGAGACCTGTGTTCTTTGGACGAATTTTTTCCATCACTATACCTCAACACATTAGTTCATAGGAGCTGAATTTGGTTCAGAAAAGGAGTAAGCAAATTAAAAAGTAGGGTTTTTTTTCTTGTAAGCTATTTCATTCTGGACATTGAGAATGAGTAACCTTTATAATGTCAAATTTAGAGGCACACAGGCCCTGTTTGCCTTCATTTTACCCATGGTTGAGCCAGCATATTTTGATTAGCCAGGAAACATTTAGATAATCCTTTAAAAGTCTGGCCAGCTTCATCAGTCTTTGTGAGCCTACTGCACCCACCTAGTTGCTCTGGAAAGCACCAAAACCAGATCCTTAGGAAGTTTTTGTCTCTCAAAAGATAAAAATTTTCACAAACAGAAGGGTTTATCTACTGGTGGCAAAGATGTGGTTTCATCTTAGTGCAATATTTGAGACCGTGTCCTGGCTAATCCCATTCTTCCTAGATGCTGTTATCTGCAATACCACTGAAACACAAACCTGATGGTGACCTTCTGTGCAACTATGAATTTCTTCCCTTGCACTTACCCCTGCACTCTCAAGTGTCTGTGACTTTTATGGTGTATTAGAGGAAAAAAATGGTTCACAAGGATCTTGGGTATCCATATCTTTGTGTTCACTTGTGTGTCAAAGCTGTTGAAACTGGAAGGATTCTCGCATGCCATATGTGTCCATGTTGGATATACCTCCACCATCTATGGCACAATAATAAGAACAAGATGCAGGCCTAGAAACTGACAAAAATGCAAACTTCAAAGCTGCCAAATTAAGTAAATTTGTCAAGAAGCAGTGAAAGCATCTGCAGGCTGCATCTCATGAAATTCATAAGGAAGAGAATTCCACCAAATTGGGGCTAGGCATATTCCAGATGGCACAGATGGTTTAGCAAGTGACAGATTGGAAACAGAACCCAAATTATGAGCAAGTACATAAACAGAAATCAAAATTTCTCCAATAGGTAGGAATCAAAGCCTGAAGGGTCTTCAGAGACAATAATAACATGTTAATTTTAAGCCTTAAGAAGTAGCCAAGTTGAATGCCTGAATAAGGATGGAAGATGACAAGTTGAGAAGAGCACACAGCTTTTCAGTAGCTGCCAAGTTTGGAGTAGATTCTTAACAAAACTGAGAGGCAGAAAATGGCCCCCCAAATGCAGCTATAGTCCAACCTGTAAACTGTAGAAAAGCAAGTCAAGATTTCATTAACTGGCTCATTGCAAAACTAGTCTGAATGCTGGATGGAAAAAATTACATTGTTATGTCTTTTTAAATCAAAATCCAATTCAGACTAGCATTTATGACAGCCAATTTATAGATGGGTGAAAATGTGCAAATTACAAAAACAGTAAGTACCTGTGACCATGTGAAGAAAATGTGTGAAAACAATAGGAGCAATAAAAGAAGAATCAGAAGTAAGAATATTTCAATGCCAATAAGGGAGGGAAGGAAATCACAACAAAGTTTATCCTCAAGACAGCATGTGGGGAAAAGTGAGAAGGGTCTTGGCTCTGACTTAAACAAAGACTGATTATTTTATTCTCCAGTAATACAGACCACCGTATGCACTTTCTTAAAATTCAAGACAGCAAAACATTTTAATTAATTGTATGATGATTACATTGTAGGGCAGCATAAGAACTTTTGAGTGTGAAAATACCCATTATAGGTTTGTTTGTGTATGTGTATGTACGTATGTGCACACAGAGATATGTTTATACACACAGACATGTAAAATGTATGGATAAAATTTTACAGCTGCAAGTGTCTCTTACTCCCTTTAAGCCAATGGTAATAAGACTTCCAAACAGCCATCCCTTTTTTGGCAATGCTGTCCTTCATTGCTGATTAATCCCTAGGTGTTAAACACAGGCTGTGGGCCTTATTCATGTGTGAGAGTTGGTTTTGTGGCCCAGGGAAGGATTTCTGTTGAATCAGAGTGATCAAGAACAAGCTGTGAAGCTGGCATGCTCTCTCTTAATACCTCCTAGACTTTTCCTGGCATTATGGACAACAAGTATTTTCCTGGTAAAAGGTCAAAATAATAAAAGCAGTGGTGGTTTGGTGTTTCAGGCATGGTTAGCTCTTCTGTGTGGTCCTTTTACAGAGAGGCTGTGGGCATCTCCTCTTGCTCTTTTTTAAGGAGCTGAATATGTCCCACCCCCTGTAGCCACATGAAGGCTGGAGAGCCTCAGAAGCTCTTCTCTGTCCTACTTCAGTTTTCTACATCTTCAGTTTTCTTCAGTTTTCAGGGTGGCAGAGGGCTATTCAATCTGGTATGTTTTGTTTGTGTTTTTATCTGGCCAAGTGCACTTGGCCAGATCCCCAGGATCCAGGTCAAGCTCTGGATTTATTCTAATGTGGGTCCAAGTAACCGTCTTAAGCAGAGCTTGCTTCATAGTACTTTAGTGTAAAACTGGCCTTTCTGTCAGAAAACAAAAACAAAAACAAAAACAAAAACCCCCAACAAAAACAAATAAACAAACAAACAAAACAACAACAACAAAAAAAACCGCACCAAAAACAAAACCAAAAAACCTGTGTAGCCTATGCCCTGTATTTATGTTGAGCAGTTTTTCCTGCTGGCCAGGCAGGTCACCTCTTTTTTTCATCTTTTAATCTGGTCTATCTGCAATATCATCTCTGTACTACTGCCTTCCTGGTTTCTTTATGTTCCTGTCAGTCTCTGCCCTACTCCTTGCCCCACTGTCTTTCTGAATTTCTTTGATATTCAGATTGACTCAAATATGCTCTCAGATCAAGCAGCAGACAAAAAAGCAGTAATTTAAGTCACATTATAAATCCCAGATAGGCACTAGAGGGTTTCTCTCCATATCTGCCTCCCTCCCCTCCGAACATCGCCAGAATGTTTTCAGGGTCTGATTCTGCCTGCCTCCTTTATCTTTCCTGAGTAAGGGAGGAAAATCCCCTGTGGGTGGAGAACACAGAGACCCTAAAGCCTCTTGTCTCCTCTGATGTGCAGCACGTGCTGATGGCGCGGGCAGGAGGGGAGGGAGCTCAGCCAGAGGGAAATGCGTGCTGCGCTCCTTGGGTGAAGGCAGCAAGCCTGTAGCTTAATGAATCAGCGGCTTTCATCTGAAGAGGGGCTTGCACAACGTCCCTAAATGGATTTCTCTGAAGAACTGCAGGTCCTAGACCGTCACCTGGAAGGGGAAGGTGGTAACAAATACGGGCAGACAAGGTATGGTGCTGCTTAAAGGAAAGGGAAGATACTGGGAGTTGGGGACAGTGTCAGCACCAGCCTCATGTGGCTGCTGTCATATGACAGGGCCCACATCAGTGATGGCATCTCAGGCACAGCAGGAGACCCTATTATAAATAGGAGAAAACTACCAGCCTTCCTGCAGCAGCACAACCTCCTGTGTGACAATTTATCCAACCCCAGAGGGATGCCAGCATCCCTGGGGGACATCTACATTCCCACCTCGCTCCCCCATTCCTCACCCTCACTGAAGTTGTGCCATCCATCTTTGGGCTCATCCCACTGACTCTGCTGTCTCAATGGGGTTTCCGATGTGTATGCTGGGGGCACAGGCAAGTGGTCCCTTGGGAGCCCCTGGTCAGGAGGTAGGAGCCTGTGTTAGGGCTATGCCAGGGAGCAAGCAGCTGACAGCTAATTAAACATGGCTTTAGGCTGTGGTCACTACACCTTTGAGAAGAGCAGTAAAGGAAAACTGCATTGATGTGTTCTCTGTTAGAAAAGCAGTGTTTAAAGTCTCCATGTCTGTCCCACCACGTGTGGAGGTGGAGATGTTCTTTCAGTGGAGGCCTGTGACAATATGTGATGGGCTCTCACTAAGCTAGAAGATGCAGATACCAAGAAATTTTCCTGATGACTGGGAATTCCCCAGCAATTTCTTGGATGCCATATTTTGCCCCTGCTGGAGTTGCTGTTGACTTCAAAGGGAGCAGAGACAAATTTGGTTTCTGTGTGTATAAGAGGGTGTATTCACTGGTGACAGCTTTGTCAGAAACCAAATGGAGTCTTCAAACTAGGAGTAGATTATCTGATCTGTCTTTTTTTTTTCCTTATTCCCTCTATTATGATGGTTAATTTTTCTAAGTAATTTTGTTCTTTCCCTTTCACAGTTCCACTTCAGATGTCTGATCCAGCCTAGTACTTTCTCTCTGACCTCACAGTCTGTTGCCATGGAAATTCAGCTTGGTAACTTCAGTGATGGATTAGGCAGAAAACAAAAGATAGACTGGATAGGAAATTGTTACCAAAAATCCATAAAATAAAACTCCTTAACACCAACATGGCATTAAGAAGCAGGCATTCTTTATTTGGTACCAGATGTGTGAGGGGATATTTCCACCAAAATATTGCCCATGCTGAGTACAGAAAAGGCTCTTGTTTATGTACTATAGTTCACATACATATTCATTGATTTCCCAGAAGAAACATACATATGATAATCATTTCCTCGAAGTCATCAGTGTATTTCCTCCCTCATCAGCACACGTGTTCTCTGCTCCCAGGGGTCTCTCTGGTGGGTTTTGGTGGTCACTGACCCTGAAGTTATAGTTCACTGGCTGATGAACACGATATTACTTCCCAAATTTGGGGCTGAGGTGGCACTACTAGTCTAGTTCATTACTTTGGAGACCCTTGATCAACAAAATGTACTCTCCTGCCCCTCTCCTTGGTTAATGTTTAACATGATCCTCCAAGCTGTGTGGTTTCAGAGGCTAATGGTTTTGCAAAACAATCATTTTCTTTTCCCTACCAGCAGATAGTTCTTCATCTTGCAACAAAA
Source organism: Phylloscopus trochilus trochilus (assembly GCA_016584745.2). NCBI lineage: Eukaryota > Metazoa > Chordata > Aves > Passeriformes > Phylloscopidae > Phylloscopus > Phylloscopus trochilus. The sequence continues at coordinate 43,901,338 of WQNJ02000546.1, forward strand.
TTAACTTTCATTTGCTAAAAGGGCAAGACTGGTTGTGGCTGTGCTGCTGCCAAGTCTGAGGAAGCTGCTGAAAGCAAAGTCCTGACTCTGGATTTGCTACACGATGCCTGGGATTGGGCTCTTGACCACCTCATGTGTGATTGCACCAGGAAAGTGGTCTACCTGGCTGCCCAGTGCTGGAGGAGGGCATTTGGTCTGTGCCTTTGCCCACTACAGGTGGGTCACATCTCAGTAGCTTGCAGACAGGTGCCAGAATTTCATCATCAGTTCATCAGCCCCTGCTGGGAGCCAGGGCTGCTAGGTTTCCAGTGGTCTATATGGCTGCAATTCCTTGATTTATCAAGCCAAAGTAGGCAAGGCTCCCTGAAATACTTGCTTTCCTGTGGGAGGTCTTGTAGAAATCCCCAAGAAGAAGCTCTCTGTTAGTGAGACAAGGCCAGACGTCCATTTAATGTTTTGTCTTATTTACCTATCTTTGCTATAGAAAGTCCTGAAGGGTATGCTTGCCCCCATGGGTGCATGTGGTGATTTCAGTGGGTTTCCAGGAGGGTGGGTGATCAGCACTGCTGCCCCCACGCAGTGCTGCACGTGTTGCTGAGGGTGCATGGATAGGGCCAGATGTGCAGCACTTTGCTGATCAGCTCCTGAGAAGCCCACTGCTTCCAGGACACTGCTTGACATTTTGGTACAATCTGACGACTTGCAGTGTGTGCCCAGAGCACTGGATTGATGTCACTGTGCTGGGCCAAGCATCCAAAGGGCAGTGAGTTGGTTAACAGATAATCACGTTGCATCCCAGTCTCTCCATATGACAGAGCTTTCTATTCCTGTTCATGACTCTGCCACATTTTTCTCTAAGGGCAAATGTGACTTAAGCAAAGTGGCAGAAGGGAAAGAGACTAGTCAGCATTCATCAGGGAAGAGAGGTATCTGTGATGTAAAACAGTAATATTTGGGATTATAAACGTCAGGAGCAACTCCCACCACTGCTGGATACAGTCTGCTTGGTCTGATAAATCTTTGAGAACTGAGAGGCCCCAATAAGCAACAAGAGTGTTGGAAAAATAATAACCCAGTGAGGGTCAAGAAGCCTTGGGGTGGGAGGGACTTCCATGTCCAATCCAGCAAAAAGAAGGGGGAGCTGACATATCTCAGAAGAGGTGGTGCCTCTTCTCTGAGGGATGAGAGCTGCAGCAGCTGGAGATTGTGCAGCTGGCTGCAGGCAGTGTTTAACAGCTGGTTTAACATCCAGCCCTACCAAAGGGCAGAACTGTCCTCACATCATGGGAGTTATTTGGGTTCCCAGCATGATTTTATGCTCATGCCAAGGATTAGAGCAGTGCAGGGCCTCTGCCATTCTCTGGGGACAGAGTAGGGCACAGGAGCTTGTACAAAATGAGAGCCAAACTAAAGGTTTTGGCTAAAGCCACTTTAGATTGGTGGAAATCTTTTCTCTGGTGGCAGTGGCCCCAGGATCAGGCCTTGAATCTTTGGATCTTGCCCTTACCAAGCACACATCTTTTTTAATGTGGATTTATATCATCCTAAGGATTTGCCAGCATTCCCAGCCCTGAACTGAACTCTGGAGTGTTCAGCTGCACATGCAGGCTGAATTTGGTGGTATTGCTTTGAGCTCCTTGGAACAAGGGCTTTCAGTTGCTATGAGCTGGTATTGGGCTTAGCTCATGGAAGCTTGCTTCTGGCTGCTTTTTCCAATTTCTTGGGCACAGCTTGGCCTCATAAACAAGCAGAACATGGTCAAGCAGACCACAGGGAAAGAAGAAGGTTGTGATGCACCCATCCAAGTTCTTCGTTATGGCAAGGATGACATAAACCAGCAATCCTTTGCTATTGAATTTGGTATTTCAATGGAGAATGTAGAAACATTGTTCATGCAATGCATTGCTCATGCTATACATTTCCCACCATCAGTCTGAAACAGAATATGGATTGATATGATCAGTATCTGATGAGCGAAGCTGTAATTTCAACAGCTGAACCAGAAGAACTTTCAGCTGAGTGGCAGAATCTTTTCTTAATGTGTCTATACAATACTTCAAAATATTTGCAATGAATTTATTTCCAGTTAGGCCTAAATTCTCTAGCAAACTCCAAATTTATTACCTCTGTCGTGTGCAAAATGCCTTCTTTACACCTCATATCAGCTTTCTTTCAAACCAGATGGTACTTAGAGTTTATGGCATACTACATTATAGTCACTTACCATCATACATATTGTGCTCTTCATGGCTCCAAATGTTAAAGGACACCTTTTTGCCCTATTTGAAAGGAGGGGAAGAGCAGAAAACACATGTATTAGCAAAATTGCTGTCATTTATTTCATCACATCAAGGCTGAAACAACCAATCCATTATAAGGGAGGTAATACATCATACATTATTTGCTGCTTGCTATGGCAAGCCACTGGCTCAGCACATATAGACTTATGGATTGGGTACATGGAAAACTGTAATGAATGTGCAGTTGTGATGAGCAAAATTAATGCTAATATTTACTGCTCTACACAATTGCTATATATCAACAGCTTCTCCCTCCCTTCCTATTTGCCCCCTCTGTACATGCAGGCAAATGTTGCAGCTATTTAATTTCAATCCCAGCTATCACTCAGTAGCAAGCTTGTCAGCAGGGCCACCGACCCTTTAGAGGACAGAAATGGAACAGAGGCCTGAGGGAGGTTGGTTTGCCATGCCACTGTGACCTCCTCTTTGGCTGCCATTGTGCCTCTGTGTGAAGAGAAGCTCCAGAAAGATGCTGCCTGTGAACTTCTCTCTCCACAAAATAGTTGAACCAAAATGTTTTGGATTAACTGGAGGATGTCTGGCTATGCAAAGCATGAAATTTGGCATCAAATGTTTTGAACTACTGTAACATAATACCTTATAGTGGTGTATATATGTTATAATTCTAATTTTTATAACTAGAAAGACATACAAAAGTATATGTTATAGATAGATAGATAGATAGATAGATAGATAGATAGATAGACAGACAGATCTGTTATTGTATTCTTACAAAGCCACCTGGTTGCAATACCCCATAATACAACCCTTTATTTAAGCCCCTGCTCCATTGATGGCAGGGTCAGATTGAGGCATATGCAGGCTGGATCAGCTGTGTCCTGCCCCACTTTGAGTGGGAGGAGGACAGGACACTGTGGGGACACAACAGGCTCTGTCCTTGTGCTCCCAGGAGCTGCAGACAGCCCTTCTGCAGCTTTGTAAGAGGGTTCCTATGGCAACTCCTGGAAAGGCAGGGATGGGTAGGGCAGCATAACTAATGTCAAGGCTTGGGTGACTTTCCATGTGTTCCTTGATGTTCTTTGCATGCAGCCTTTTAGGTTCCTTTTGAAGTGAAGCAGAAACATCCACATGTCCAGGCCTGGCTCTTCACAGTCACCTGTCTATCGACGCAACAGGGCGTGCTTGAGGCTTAGTGCTTGTAGTTTCTGGACTCATTAACTACATGTTCAGGAAGTGGATCCATAAAATTAATTAACCCTGAGTGATGCATCAGTACTCCCTTATGGTGCAGACATCAGCCCTGTACTCTTATTTTTGCAGCATGGACAGCAAGAGCACACTCCAGGATTAGTTCTGGTCAGAACATAGCTACTCCACATGCACATCCAAGCAGCTGAGTTTGTGCTAAATCACTTGCCCTTTGGAAAGGCAGGAAAAAACACCTGGTCACCTGACCACCAATGCAACTTGTTTCACATGCAGTACATCAAAATCATTGCTACTATAGCAGTGTACCATTATTTTCAAGGTCTGAAAAGTTTCTCTAATCAAATTTTTACTGTTTTCCTGAATGCTGAGTTGCAGATGATTTATAAATACCACTGTCATATTATTTCTAAATAAGAATGCTGTATGCTCACTGAAAGTCTGAGTGGCAAACCTCCTATTAACTTGTCTCTCCACCTTTCAGCATTCCCAAGTCACCCACTTTAGCTAATGGGAGTTGTGTGATGCACCTTGGGGAGTACGTCCCCATAAACATGCAAACACTGTAGCCTGTGTCTAAAGAGGAACAGCTGCACTATTACACTTGGTTTCTCAAAACAGCTGGAAGATAATGGGTCCAGATTTGCCCTCAGCTCTGTTTCTGTAACCCCAATGATTTCAGTGCCTTGTAGGTGCCCCTGGATGGGCAGATCCTGCTTCCCTTTGTGTCTTGTTTTGCCCTGGTCACTGTCAGAGCACCAGGGTGAGATTGAACCTGACGGGAAGCCTGGTGGCACAGGTGGACTATGCAGGCTTTTTGTGTTGAGAGCATGAATCAAAACTGGCAGAATAGGTACCTGGGTCCTTGAGTAATAGCTGTCTTTTGCCCACAGCGCTTGCCCTTCATCACCATCAAAAATGTATTTCAGCATCTCAGTGACCCTTCCTTCTGGTGATCAAGATATGGCCATTTGTGTTTTAGTATTTCTATGTTTGCCAGGAGAGCTTGAGAAGGAGCAAAACAAGTCATTCATGGCTCACTAGAGCAGTGAGTGGTTGCAGTTTCTGACAGCGTGACAACTGAGTAATAACATGTTTTCACATGGTCACCCCGCGTGATGTCCTCAGTGTCTTCATGCTGTACTAGAGATTCCCTGTCCCAGGGAATGACATGTGGAACAGGGGCAGTTACATGGTGTTTCATAACCACTTAGCCTTTGGCATGTGCATGCACTTAGGCTGGTCAGAAGGTTTTCAAGTGCAAATAATTCTTAGCTAAAAAGGGACTAAAGGTAAACCAGCTGCTTTTTTTTTTTTTTCCTTTTTTTTATTTGTATTTGTCTATGTATCTCACACGCAACAAAACAAGTTGGTTTGTAAGACATAAGAAACGGATTAAAATTTCCCTAAACAGCCTATGATTATCTGATGCTAAGAGCAAAAATATCTCTTCTAGGCTAGAAGAAAGCCACAGTCCTGCTCAGGAGCATGTAGACTCTTCCAAAGCTAATTTATGATGGAAGTGTGGGAATTGTTAATTACTTCTGTGGAAACAAAACCACTGTTACTGCTTCAGATCCATTTCTTTTTCTGGGCTCTTCCCCAGTTTTTACTTGTTCCTAATTTTCTCAAGCAAGTTCCTTGAGGGGTAGCAGTGTACCTTTCAGACATGGTTCAGTCTAAAGGTGAATGTTTTGAGAACTCTCAACAAAAGCAGCCTGGCTGTTTTTATGATATGTGGGCATGAAGAGAAACCAGCTATTCCTATTTGTTCTGGTTGCAGCTTCTCTGACCTCATAACTCAAGAAGAGCTGACGCTAGGAAATTTGAACCCAGCTTGTTTTATAGACTTCAGTGATGAAGGAGAAAACAGCTCATGGCTGAATAAAATCAATATTTCTAGAGTTGGGAACAATTAGAATTGAAGGCCAAATTTTGCTTTGAAATACTGCAGCACAGCCCTTCTGAAATGCCAGTCTGAGGGCAGAGCTCATCCTGGCACAGTTTGTACATATTGATGAAGATTTTCATTTTTCCTAGAATGTTAAACAGAGGTTGAAGGGAAGAATGTCAGATTTATTCTGCATGAAGGGTCCAGTTCCAGCTCTGATGCCAAACTCTGGGCCAAAGTATAAGTAATATTCATTCAGCAAGGAGTAAATATCTCAGCCATGACAATAGGAGGTTTGTGCAATGATCAGAAAGAGGATTTTGCCATATACAAGCAATTATCTTTTTCAGATGACATTTTTTATTCTGAACATAGTTCTTACATCTAGTATTGCTTGGTAAGAAAATATACCATCTTCCATTCTCACTTTATTCTGTTCCCTTTTTTCTTTCCTCTTTCTCCCTGCTCCCTGTCTTGGGGTATCTCCTTTGTTCTTCCTTCTTCCTTTCCTTCCTTAGAGCAATTCTCTAAAGCTGCTATCTGCAGAGGTTTCCCTAATATCTTACCCATTTCAGGGAGTAGTAAAATGTTAATGCTGGAATTAAAGTATCGTTTTTGGGCTTTGACTTGACATGTTGGTGGCAGTAGAGAGAGAAAAACTTTCCATTTTTAAAAACCCAGAACACAGGTATGGATAACATCTCATGAAAATACTGAGAGATCAGCCACATAAATCGATTGAGTAAGTTTGAATCAGCCTTTGACTTGGGTTTTTCATTGGGTGAATTTTGTTGTTTCTGTCAAGCTGAGCACTTGTGTGAAATTCCACATAAAATTCCACCAGATCTGCCCCTTCATCTTCAAATAAGCTCCTTGACCTAAGGAAAACCACTGTAGACTGCAAATCGTTAAAGGGAACAGACATATTAAAACTCCTTAAACCCATAATGTATTTACAGAAAGTGGATTTTTCCAGTGCCTGCCTTTATTGAATTGTCACATGCCGTGTCAGGCAAACTGCAAATGAACAGCTGTTATGAAATCAAGTCTTCCTACTCCTAAACCATCAAAAGGCACCTCTACAAATGACCCAGCCATCCCCTGACATCTCATGGCAAAATTCTTTGCTTAGTCTGACAGAGGTGTCCCTCAGCAAAGCCCTCCAGGTCTAGCTGAGGTCAGTTTATCATCTAGGGCTCTGTTCCACCCAGTTCAAAAGGATTCTACCTCTTGAGGTTTGGAGGCAGAGCACTCCATTCTTACACCTCAGCTGAGTGTCAGTTGTTGTGACACATATTTGGGGTTTGGCGAATGTGGTTGTGTCTTTGCTTTGCATTAGGAGGCATCCTTTTAAATTGATTTTACATTCATATGCTGCGTGCCATGTGTACATGGTAGAAGATTTTGCCATATGTAGAAATGATGCCTCCAAATTAGTAATTTTGCTCGGGGACTGTAATAGGGACTGACAAGGAGACTCAAATGCCTGGATTTTTATCTTCTCTCCTAATGGAGATGATTCTGTGTGGGCACTTCAGACCCACCTGAGAATGCTCCATCTGATTCACAGTACTGCCTTCCTTGGGCAGCCTGTATCAGTAGCTTTTTCTAACTTCCAACAAATGGAAGACCTTGATGTGTATACTGGAAAAAGAGGTAAGACCTAAACTGCAATAGATTGCATTTTTTTCCGATTTATTTCTTGAAAAAACATGAACAAAATATAAACATGAATCATAAATGCATGTTAATTATAACACCAGTATGCCCAGACTTATTTCCTCACAACTGCTGCTGTAACATACCCATGCCTGTGGGTGCACAGGAGGGGCAGAGAAAACTCTTCAGCATAATCATACACACATCACGAAAAGACATGTAAATGCATCCCACAAAGTGCCTGCTAGGAATGGGTTTGCATAGCTGCCACCAGCAATTCAAAGTCTTTGCAGGGTGAGTTTGATCACATTCATACCTGTGAACAAATGAAGGAAGGAATGAATGGGTGAATCATTTTTTTTCAAACAGAGATTACAATTAGTGATTTTGTCCTACCATCTAAAACTATTATTCCCTTTCTGCTGTCCACCTGTGTCCTCCCTTTCCTTTCTCCCTCCTTGCAATCAGCTCATTTGTTTGAGGCTAGTGGCAGCACTGTGTCAGGAGGGAGGTGTAGGGAGAAGCATGCACTGACATAATCCTGTTAATGGACTGTGCCACCAAGACTGGAGCTCTGGAGGGGTCAGTGTGCACTGCTGGCACTCAGGGTGTGGTAATGATAGAGTGCTCTTGGCCCTCTTGGCCTTGCAGCTGTCCAGCTACAGAGCCAGCCCCTGGATGGCTCCAGCTTGGCAGTGCTATTTGGGTTTCAGTAGGGTCAGATGACTCACACGAGCTCAGGGTCAGGTCTATTGCTCTGCAAGACAGTTGATATGTGTGTTCCTTGGGTCAGGAACTGAAAATGAAGGGTTAGATAGGTTGTGCTCATCCCACAGGTCCTGTTGCTGGGAAAGCCAAATGAGCCACTTCCATCCATCCATTCATGTGGCTGGAGCACTGTGTTCCACCGGCTCTTCACCATCACCTCTTGTGAATAATTAACACTCTCTGGAGTTAAATAGCCTTCATGGAATCACACAGGAAAAGCTTTACCCTGCTGTAGAAAAAGATCTGAATCTTCATTAAAACTTAAAGGATTTTAAAGAATGATTTCTGCTGCAACCTACTGGTTTCATCCCTGCTAAGCTTTCCCTTGACTTTGTCCCATATGGGCTGCATGGCAGCAAGCAGGAAAGCCCTGATGCAATGTGCAGTTGGCACCAGAGCTTTTGATGCCCTCCCTTTCTCACCAGACAGTTGTTTGAGAGCCACAAAGGGAGCAAGATTTAAAATGTTTCCCTTTCAAGCAGCTGTGAAGCACAGCAGCTCTCTGCAAAGTGACTCAGCCTGCCCTTGGGCACATCTCTTTTCTGCCATTCCAGAAACCATGCGGCAGAGCTCTCCAGCTGCATCCTCTCCCCATCCTCCCCATCCCTGTCCTACACTCAAACTACACCATCACAGGCAGCAAGATAGAGCTGTTCACATAATTCAGTGCTACACAGACAATCCTCGTGTATCGCAAGGGTTTTGTTCAGGGAGGCTGTGCTCTTCCTGTGCCTCCAGAGATGCTGTATGAGTAACTGGGCATAAAGAATCAGCTAAAATCTCCTGCTCAGATAAAAGCTTGGTGTCAGATGTTTTGCTTTCCAGTAACTCCATATAAAAAAAAAAAAAAATCTCTATTGTTTTCAGGGATCATTTTTAAACTAGCTTGTAAGAATTGTCATAATATTCCCCTTTTAATCATGCTCTGACAAGTGCAGCTGCTCCAGAGGTGAAAGGGTGTTTGTGTCCAGCTGCTCCCAAGACCCCAGTGAGTGAGCAGAGACAGCACTGCCTCTGTTTCAGTTCAGGGTTGGGCCTTGCATCGCTCCTTCTCCTCTATTCTGGAAATATCACCTCTGGACTGACTCCAAACCTGAAATGTTTTAGCCCTGTTAAATAATTATTGTGACAGTTATATGTCTCTTAAAACCACAGCTTATTAGGGAACCATAATTTTGGTCTGTGCCTTAGGTACATTCTTCCCTCCTTTTAGTTCTTTCTAAACTGTTCCACATATATTTTTAACATGTGCCAAAGATTTTACATAGGAAAAGAAGAAAAGTTTGGAAACAGCACTGGATAAGTTAGGTAATATGATGTAATTTCAGGGAATAAGTCTGGGTATTTTTTCCTCCTGCATGGTATGTGCCACGTAGCTTGGAAGATCAGTCAGTGCCTTGGTAGACACGTGCATGGTAGCTTAATGATTTTTCAAGGGACATGCTGAAAAAATGAAGTTAGCCAAGCCTGAACCCAGTGCAAAGAGTTATACAGTCTTTGAACTTCAATTAGTAACTAAACCCAAAGATGAATCTGACTATAGAAATTAAAAATATGTCAGAAAAAAACCCTGTAATGTGCCCAAGGCACTGGTGATAAATATGGAACATTTGTGTCTTAAGAAATGTATTTTTTCATAATTACCAGTATATGGATTTGTACTGTTCAAAGACCAAACAGTGAATGTTCTGTGATGGATGCACAATAAAACAGGACTAATTGGAAGCATTAATTTAGACCAAGGGAAGCTGACATGTAGCTCTGAGTAAGAGATGCTTTCCATTACCATAGCAAGTACGAAGTGGTTGCCTGTAATTTGCAAGCTCAAATCACACCACCTTCACAAACAAATCATTGCAAACTGTTGCTGTGTCATTTTTTCTTCTTTTTGCTTTATTGCACGTCTGATAAATATCTTGGACCCAAGGTCATCTTCAGGAAATAGTTGTAATGTGATAGAAATGTTGCTGTAGGTGCTGCTGTATTTCTGGCAATTTACTTGGCAGGAGCAGCTCCCAGCAGGGACATTTTTGAACAAATATACAATAAAATAGCACAGAGGAGTGGGAGAGTAATGTATCTCCATAAAGAGCTGTATTCTGTACATTCCCCCAAAGCTCTTCTGTGGTTTAGGCCTGTAAGAGCAGAGGTACATGTCAATTTTGCTGCGCCTCCTGCTTTATCTGCCTGCTCCCACCTCAGTCCCAGTTCAGTAAAGTGTGATCATGCATGACACTTCTGGCACGTGGGTGATGCCACTGACATCAGATGGAAGCAGCTCTTGCTCCAATGCCTTTCTGAGGCGGTGCTCAAAACAAGAGGTCAGATTCTGATTGCTTGAAGATACAACCTTAGGCAGGTTTCTAGTTACCTTCGGGATTTCAGCCACAGACCTTGGTTCGCTCCAGATCACTGGTTTTTAGCCACTGCATACAAGTTACTGTTTGTGAGTAATCTTGGGCTAAGCAGCTGTTTTACACATCTTTGGTATGCAAGGACTTGAGTTTTATTGAAATCTCCTATTTGACCAAAACACTGATTTCCAACAAACAAGGCAAGGGGAAATTAAGCACCCCACCAAGGTTGTGCTAAGCTATCACAATGGTTTCAGATGGTCCACCCACCACCCAGATTGAAGAGAGCAAAAGATGAGCCTTTCCACTCCTTTGACTACTTCTTGCAATTCTTAATTGCCCTTAACCTTCATATTATTTTTTTACTCCTATTTTGGTCACTGGTCTTCAACTCCCAGCTGTGTTTTACTTCTTCAGGTCCATTTAGTGTTTCCTCTGTTCTCCTTTGAGAGTCATTTGTATGTTGAATATTCTTCCTAATTGCACGGGAGTTGTCCTGGATTTCCGCTGCTGCAGCAGAAGCCACCATCACTCCCAGGGGACTTTTCCTGACACCACTCTCTGTGGCCCTGGAATTGGCACCTCAAGCAAGCCCTCTGTTATTTATTTCCATCCAGTCCTTTGAACGCATACTGAGCAGGCTGAAACTCTGCACTTAAAATTATGTCCTTTGTATAATGCTTCTTGATATTCCTTCCTCTTGGTGTCCTGACCTTTGCTAAGGCTATTGTTAATATATTCTCTTAGGCATGGTAGTTAATGCTAATGCAAAGACTAATGTTCTCCTGCAGCTTTAACGCTGATGTGCCACACTCGGTGCTCCGTCTCCAAACAGAATTATGTCCTGAGACTGCACTTTACTGTGAGAGTGATTTTGCTCTTCGGGTACAATGACAGCTGAGAATGCTTAAAAAGAGAGAGAGGAGGAAAATGTAATAAGGCAAAAGTGTGACAAGACACTTATGTCAGTTTTATCATTGCATTTCCCGGGAATGTGACATCTGACTGCCACACAGCTCTTCCAGCATCTATCTGGTGAGGACTCAGAGTGATGTTTAATTGTAGTTCATTCAAAGTGCTTGAACAGAAAGTTCTTTGTTTGTCAACAGCTCCACTGCGCCCTAGTTTCAAGATTATGTTTTGCATATTAATAAATTAAGTCCAGACCAAGGAAAGCCTGGAAAAGAGCAGTGTAGGCAGTAAAAACATGTTATTATCTATTTCAGGGATGAATTTGTCTTTCCAAACGCACCTCTGGGTATGTTTGCACTTGCACTGTTTCTAAGGAAACAACTCACAGCTGTGTTGGAAGTTTGTTGCCGATGTGCCAGCAAATCTCAAGCTCTCTCTGAGGCCCAAGCAGTCACACATATTAAGGGCAGTGCAGTGAAGCCAGGTACTACCACTGAGGTAGGCACTGACACTACCAAAAATCGAATGTCCCTGTCCCATGGCTGGCATTTCTGCATTTCCACCAGAAAAAAAAAAATCAATAGCCTTCAGGAGCTGCGCAGGTGGGCCACGGGGCAGAGGCACATCTCCCTGCAAAGCACCAGGACAAACACCTCAGGACTTGGCTCCTGCAGTGTTTTCTCAGCATGGGATACCTACCTACTGTAAAGGCAGAGGTCTCTGAGCACTTGGTGCTCTCAGTAGCCACCCAAGGTTTTTGCACAGCTTTGCATGGCCACCGTGCTCTCGGAGGGGCGACGGTGCAGGGGAGAGATAGGAGAGCAGCTGCCCTCTATCTTGCCTTCTGATGCCAGCTCCCACCCACAGTAGCTGAAAAATAAGCCCTGTGCTTTGGGAACTGTATTATAGCCTGACTGAAATGAAATGAGGCTCCCAGTATAGTTTCTGGAGGGGGAAGGAGAGAGATAAGATGTCCACGTCATATCACCAACAACATAACTGGTATTAACGAAACAGAAGTCAAGGATGAATGAGCATTGAGGCTGAGCTAACTTTCACATCAAGAGAAGATCCCTGAAGGGCTGTGTGCTGACAGGGCAACATGGAAAAGCTGGTACACTTAATCTCTTCACAAGGGCTGTTCTGTGAATAATCAGAAGTTGTTAGGGTTGTCAGTCCAATTTCCTTCCAAAATAAAATTTAGTGTGGAGGTGATGACATTTCAGAAATGGGTAAAGTAAATTCTTTCCTGAATATAAGTAGAGGCAGGTTTAACCAGAAAGGAGAGACAAATAAATACCTTACCTGTAAATTACTGTGTGAATAATGCTGCAATAGGGTGCCTGCACATTATTATTGCTATAATTCTAAACAGTTATGCTATGTCGATGGTGTCAAGTGCCAGCCCATCATGTGTAAGGCAGGATGACTTTAGTCCACTATGAACACTTAAATCATTGAATGTAAATGATGCTTCAGCCATGCAATATACTCCTGGGAAAAGACAAGACCAACACATGTTCAAAATTGCATTCCAAAGCAGCACACATACACGGTTGGTAGTGGATCTTTTATTTCTTTTTAATGCAAATGGGGATGTACAAAGAGGCCATCCACACAGAAGGGTGAAACATTTTACTTTGTTGTGTAACTGCATTCATGCTGAATTGCAAATACGAATTGCAGAAGTGAATGAACTACTGAGTTGATAGAGCAGATTTTTATAAGTGAGATCCTTTTCCTAACTTCACATGTCTTTCCATTTAAGTTACTCATCCCCTGGCTAATCAAACACTCTGTGTCACCGTGTCATCTCATCCTTCTGTTCCTTGTGTATGATATTGCATATCTCCACCTCCTGAATTGAATCCAGAAGCAATAACCCTGAGTGAAATACAAGCAGTGGAGTCTTGCTCTCATTAGCAGAAATTATATCCAGCTCCTACTGTGACCTTACTTATAAGCACGTATGATTTACTACACCAACTTGAACCATCATTCCTTCCATACCGATACCCAGCTCCAAAGCACAGCAAAAAATCCATACCTGTGCAATCTTGCAATTCACCTAATGGAGCAAAACCCCCATTCTTCATCTCTGCAGCCAGCAGCTGATATTTTCAAGAAGGGAATTTCTTCTTCCCCTTTTATCTTTGTGTGTCCTAATGCAACATCCACCTCTGACACGGTGGAGTTCGAGGCTCGCACCTCTGGTTTTTTGCTGTGCTGGGGCTTTGCTGAAGGCCTCTTGCTATAAGCAGAGCTCCTTGGAGAGTAGCTGACAGAGCATCCGTGTGGCTCAGTGTGGATGGACCATGATGAACACTGAGATTATTCTGAAATCATCTTTAGCCAAAGCCTCAATTCAAGACGCAAAGAGGCAATACAAATTGTTGTCCCAGAGGCAAAGGAAAGTTATCTCTGGTCTGTAGGAAGGACAAACAGAAATGAAAAGTAAGAGCTCACTTCTTTCCCTAGCAACCTTACATCCACTCCAGAGGCCTTGCTAGCCTGTATAATCCAGCAGATAATAAAACCAGATAATAAAAACAGCACGTAACAGCCTTTCTGGCTGATTTATGTGCAACCTTACATCCTTGTGCTGTTCTCACAGGAGAAAAACTGGACATGGAAACTTTCACTCCCTATTATATCCCAACTCCATCGGGGAATAATTTCCATTTACATCTGACCCTTTGTATCCCCAAAACAATCCCCAGTCCCCCATACCAGAAATGCTGACTCCCTTGATTCTGACCTGGTTTGTTTCTCACTTGCCCAGATGATAAACTGGGACTGTAAATAATTTGCACAATCCTCCCCTGTCCTCTGCCCATTTACTCACTCTGAGGCAGTGTCCCTTTTCCTTCAACTGGAAATGATCAAAAAATCAGAATAAAGCTTTCCTGCAGGTAAATATAGTAATTATTTTATAATTCTGTCTTATCTGCTCATATAAGAAATCAGTGCAAGTTCCTCATTACCAGCTCTCATTGGAGATCAAGCACAAGGATAACCAGGCACTTGGAAGTAATAATGTGTTTGAAGGGGGCATAAGTAATAAATCATCCAAATTACTTTCAGTGAACAGATGAAATGACAGAAATATCTTCAGGGTTTATAGAAGTTAGTCAGCCTGTGCATAACTACAGCATCCCTCCTGGCTGCAGTATCAGTGTTTCTGTGCCTGCAGCTGGAGAATTAAAGCACAGCTTTTGCAAGTAGAGGAGAAGAAGGTCTGCACTGTCGAAGCAGAGGGATCCACAAGTGGGGTGCTCTGCTCTCCCTCACCAGTTGTCACACAGTGTGTTGCAATGTTTGAAATCAGCCATGGATCAGGAGTTAGTGGGAAAGATAAACATAAGGTGGATAGAGGATAGATAGACAGAGTCTGTTCCTTTTAATGTTTCCTTAGAAAAGACAAGTTGAAATGACTGTGCTGTAATGAAAGAGTATCCTGAGTCCAGAATAAGCTTCCTTGATTGATAGGTAAGGCAGTGTAAATTACTTAGAGCTGGAGGCTTAGTCCTGAAGACATTAGGTTTGGAAAAGACATATCATCTGGTGGTAGAGTCAAATGCCTTGGACTTGGTTGCCTCCAACAGCAAGTGGAAGGATTTTGAAAGGAATGCAGCTGGTCCAAGAGCTGTGTGTTTTTAGGGGAAAGGTTTATGCTCCTACTTTCTCCTGCTACCCACCACTTTCCAGTTCAGCAGGCACCAGACATCTTGCCTTGCAGGGGCCAGGAGCAGCTGATCTGTAGTGTGCTGTTTCTTTGAGAGGCAGCAGCTCCAGTTTCAGCTGAATTAGTGTTTGCTTACTTACCCTCTAATATGTGAAAGAAAAATGCTTCACCATGGAAAAGCTGTCAGACCCTGTTCTAGTCCACTCTTTATGCCAATGTGGTGTTGCTCTATAGAGCTTGTTGTTCACTTGGTGTTCTGTAAAAACTGATTCTGAATGTCCAGAGCAGTGGAATTTCATCTCCTGGAAAGTGTCACAATACAGGAACTCCATTTTGCCTTTTCAAACATCACTTTTATTTATCCCTTTATGGTTTGCTTTATGATGATGCAATCTGAATAGGTAGAGGGATGTAAGGTGGGATTCCTCTCACCTAGTTTTCATCAGCTGAAGGATGGACATCAAGTGAAAACTCATCATCCTCAATGTGACCTCCTTTGCTAATGCAGGAGAGGTGCCTCTCTGAGGTACTTTGAGGTACTACTCTGGATGGAGTGAATTGCCTGCCAGAGCCACGGCTACCTTCGACCAAGCACGTAACTTTTATATATGTGAAGTTACTCGCTGTTTGGGGAGCTCTCAGAAATCTTTTTAGCATGGCTTTGAATCCTCCTTTTCCCTTTCTTATCAGTGCTTGGGAAATGGGCACCCTGGCTTGAGTTAGCATCAGTGACACCAACTACACCCTCTCTTTGGCAAGATTCTATTTTAAGCTTTTCAACAGAGGCTACAGCTATTTGTGTCATTGTCAAAACTCTTCAAAAGGTCCGGTGACACTGATGGTAGGTCTCTTAGAAGCCAAAGGTTCTGCAGTAACACAAATAGGATCAGCAGCACTAAGTGCAGGTGAAAGAAAAGCCAGCTGCACATCCTTTCTGTCTCCCTTGGCAACAGCATCCTGCCAACAAAAACTGCTGCCAAGTCAAGGCTGGAAGGGAAGGGATGTGCATTTGCAAAGCTGGGGCTGGACAAGCTTTGTGTGAGGGGGGAGCTGTCAGAGCAAGGAACGCTCATGTGCTTTTTAAATTATTTTTGGTTTGTTCCATGTGTTTTTGGACACATGGGAACAAACAGGGAATGCACAGAGCCTCTGTCCTTAGGAAGAGTTTTCATCTGAAATTCCAAACGACAGTCTTTGCAGTTTTGGGCCATATGTTTCCATCCATGACAGCATGCAGGGAAGAAATCTGTGGTGAATTACTACTTACAGATGTGGCAAATCCCCCAGTAAAGGTTAAAATACGTGGCATGGTTCTCTTGTTACGCCAGCTGCAGCTTCGTGCTAAATCATTGTTTCAGCAGCAAGCTCTTAATCAGTCCTGAGTTCTAGAAACTGCTAAACAGGCTGATATTTTTAAGGACCATTTTTTATATATATAATGCACTAAATATCTTTATTTATAAAAACCTTCAGACTGGAAAGAGTAAGGACAAAACGTGAACTGCAAATGGCAGGGAGACAAGGAGCATCATCACAAAAGCACAGAAATGCAAAGCAGACCTAAGATTGTTATTGGTACTCTCTTTTCCCATATCCTTCATGAAGTTGTCATGCCTGTGAAGACAGTTTGTGTAACTGTGGGTGAAATATGCATGTGATATATGCACCTGCCTGCTTTCCTGATTGAGACTTTTGTCTGCAAAAATCAGCATTGGCATCACTGTCAGAGTCCCCATAGCTGCTAGTGCTGCCAGATCTCAAACCTATTGTCACAACATCATTTCTTACAGATTTGGCCACAGCGTCAAAAAAGAAGTCTGGTGGCAACATGCTTATTAAGGCCTGGAAAAAAAAAATAGGATGTTCTCACCTGGTATGGTAAGAGAGAAGAAAGAACTGTCTTTTCTCTCTAGAAAAAATATTAGGAATTAATTTTGCGAGGAGCCCATGTAACAAACTGCTTGGGCTGCTGCAGCACTCTTGGATGCAACAGGAACTCTGAATCAAAGACTCTCAAGAAGCCCCCAGTTTGTTGCTCTCTTGATATTCTCCTGTCCCTTTTGAGGGATTGGTATTTTGCTGCCCAGGACACATTTCTGTGCTCTCTAGGCAGCATGTTTTTCCAGACACTCAGCTGTGCCAAAGAGACGGAGAGAAACAAAACAAAACAAAAAAAACAAAAAAAAAAAAAAAACAAACAAAAAAAAAATAGAAGAAATGGAAGAAGGGAGGCAAGATTATGACTTCAGTAATCACAGGATCTGTGGTCTTCTGTGTGGTTACAAGTTGAAATTGCCCATTCACCCCTGAGGAGTGAAGAAAGAAAATACAGAGTGTGCATTTTGATGCCAGGGAAGGAGAAGGAAGAGAGGGTGATCACTATTTCATTCCCTGTATTTTCCTCTGACAGGAATATTAATATCATTAGAGATAATTGAATAAATGGAAAGTCTGGTGGAGGTGCAGAAGCAGGAGGTAGATCTGTAAAATCTATCCACACACAAAAAGCTAAGCACTGCTCTGGAGAGAGGGCACTCTGCCTTGAAATAGGGACTGAACAGCCTCACAAGGGCATGCAGCTGGGGTGCTTGTTGCTGTTTTGTTCCCGGAAAACGAGAACTGCCAGCAATCCTCGGGCATCTGAATAGACTCGTGTCAGACAAACTGTATCTGGACTTGATGGGAAACCAAGCTGGAATACCAAGCAGCCCTTCGATCTGCTGGCAGAGAGGGGGACTGGCTCAGTGAGTAATCTTGCCTTGCAGTTGCAAAGGTACTCCATAAAGGAGCGAGCCCTCTCGCTGCACAGCCCTGCAAGACACGCCTGCCTGGGCTGTCTCTGTCCTCATTCCTTCAAACCAGTTCCAACAATAACAGCAACTCCTGCGTGCAACTGCCTCATTAGAGAGATGTATTTTTCCTTTTTCCTCTGAGGGATGAAGCTTCCAAATCTTTGTGATGTGAGCAGGTGAGGATGTCTGCTGACAAGTCCAAATGATATTTTCAGGTAAGTGCTTACCTTGAATGAGCAGCTAGAGTCAGGCTCTTTCTTTTTATTACCCTCTTCTCAGTAATTACTGTTGCCCTGATTGCCAGTAAGCCTTTTCACAAGCTTGAACAGCTCCAATATCTGTATATATTTAGCTGAGTAGGGGATCTAAATAATTTCTAAAGCACCTATTCCTGTAGTATCTGTGAGTCTCTAGTGCAGTGTGAGAACAAATTGGGAACTGCTTGCTCTCACGACTCTCTTCTTTTTGTATCACCCATTGTTTAACTCTCTGGAGGGCCAGAAATTATTTTTGATTCACAGGCTCGCTCTCTCAAAGTCTGTGGTGTAAGTGCATTTTAAAGCAGTAATAGTGGTCTGCAATGTTTTTTGTATCTTTAAAGGACCGTGACTTCTTGCCACATGAAAACTGTAACTGCTGTTACTGTTGTTGCACAGGGAGCGTCAGCAAGAGCCGCTTAATTTGTGTTTGTACATGTGATTTCCAGAGCTTCTGCTGATGCTGTTTAATGTTACTGTAAATAGAGCTGTTACTCTGTGTGTCTCATTCCCTGCGTTTCACCAAATGTTTGTGTGCTGAAGTTCAGGTTGATCACTCATCTAATACCAGGGAAAACAGACAGTAACTTGTAAGTTAATATCTGGGACTTCTGGCATGACAGATAGATTTTCAGAGAAGAGAAATTTTCTATGCAGAGTAACCTACTTTTTCTTCCTTCAGTTCTGCAACCAATCATGGAGATTAAATTTGCTTAACTCTTTGTTTGTACAAAGGCTGCTTTATTGTGAGTGAAAATCGTATTGCTTAGACAGACTACAAAGAAATGACCGTAACGGAAGTACTAATACACACTTTTCACACAGTTTCCACCTATTAAAGATTCATTTTGCTCCCTGTAACGCTTTAGGTTTGTTGAGAGACACATGAGAAGTTACTAGTGTCGGGAAGAAAGCTTTTGTTACGACAATAGCATCATTGTTGCTCTGAAAAGGTTTTGCACGATCCTCTCTCGCTATTGGTACGTCAAGACAGGAGCACGGAGAGGCTTCAGCATCCCGCGCTGTGGCCGTGTGCACCCAAGCCCTGGGTCTGTAGATAATGGGTCCTTTGTAGGACAGCTCCCGTTGCTTTCCTTGCCCACGGCAGTCTGAAATAATGAGTCCAGCAGTAGGTCTCTGCACAAAAAAGCTCTTCCTGACTTCCTAGAGCAAAAATGTTTGCCAAGTACTGCTCAGGCGGGCTCTGTTTGTCTTGCTGTAAGGTCCGAGGTAGCAGAGGCCAGAAGGGGTCAAACACCAGACTGAGCTCGTTGTGCATGTTCATTTGCTGTAGAAAATGTAAATGTGCAGCTCAAAAGTTTCCACTGTATCTCTGGCAATTAGGATTTGATCCAAAGCTCGCTAAAGTCATTGGGAACCTTTCCACGGGCTTTAGAACGGGAGTTATGTAAGTTTGTGTTGTTTAAAGGGGGTGCCCCAGGGAGGCTGAACGCATGAGCTGACTCGACAGCCACATGCCTGCTCTGCCATGTCATGCAAAAAGGCTGTTCTCGAAGTGCCCATGAAGTGTCCCGTGCAGCACCGGGCAGCATTAACTCCTGAGTGGAACCTTTTAATGCTGTCCTGTGCCAGGACACTGGCTCCTCGTGGAGCCTCCCAAAGTCCTGAGACAAAACAAAGAACATAAGCTGCTGAGCCCTGAATTGCTTATTTTTTCTGTTGAGGAGGGACACGGTTCTGCCACTTGTGTGCAAATAAAAGGGTCACAAAGAGGTTTCCAACTGGTAGAACCCTAAGGATTTCATAATCTAGGAAAGCTAAGTGCTCCTAACCCCAGACTTTCCTGAGACTCATTGAAGACATAAACCATAGTCTTTTAAAACATTGGTGTAAAGGAGCTACTTCATTTCCTTCACACACACCATTTCTGGGCTCTTCATATGAGTGTACAGTGGGAAGAAGCACTGTAGGGAGATCCTGTTGAGATTTGAACCATTGCACCATGTTGTCAGGAAGGAGTTTTTATGGCTAAATGCACATCAGCATCCTCTCTGTACATTCTGCTGTCACTCTGCTGTGTTTCATCCTTGAGTTAATTCATTTTGTACTTAATATGCCCTTCCTGGTGCACTGTGGTCTATGCAAGACCACAGTTCACACCACAGAGATGTCAGATCAATCAGCCTTCTTATTAGGGTTGAATGGATTTAATGTAGCCATAAAATTAGGTTCCAAAAGTATGAATTTGACACACAGCATTTAAAAGACAAAGCAGTTTGACCTGTTCTGACTCTGAGCTCCTGTGCCTTAGAAACAGCTCCTTATGGAAAGACTTAATGGTGTGAGCTGACCTTCAAAATTATTATTATTTCCTATAATGTGTTTGCATCAGTCTGTGTTACTGTTATGCCCCCAGATCGTAAGGACTACCAGTCCTTACTCCAAAGGGTTCATGCTCTAAGTAAAATCAGCTCTGAGAGTCTTAGGCAGCCAAAACTGAAGGATTTTGGCAAAGACTGCAGGACCGCATTTTGGACTAAACAAGAGCATTTGCCATTTCACCTGGGAGATCAAAATTCAGCCAGAACTCGATAGCCACCAGAAGGCTTCCTTTCAGTGGCAGTGAAATTGAGGGTAAGCTGAGGCACCAGGGAACAACCAGCATTGCCATCATGGTCTTTCACTTAGTGTGGGGGCATTTGTGATGCACAGAGAGAGGGAAGAGAAGGAAAGAACGTCACAGGTGCTGGATAAGTCTGTTTCTGTGACAAATGCCTCCTGCGCCTTGGTAGAGAAATTTAGAATATCGTTTTCCTAGTCTTAAGCCAAAGTTGCCAATAAGGGTAGTCCGGTGTCAGGGAATTCAGTAGGAGCCCCACTTTGTAAGGCTTCGCATATCCTCAGTGATAGAAATTAAGTGGGAGCTCTGGGCAATCAAGTCACTGCAAATCCAGACAGAGCATGCTTGGGTGATGATGCAGAGCATCTAAAAATAGCAATTCCAGCTTTACTTTTGCTTTCCAGCAAATTAATTCTACTTAAAAGGGCCAACAAAACCCACTGAAGTACTTATCATCAGCTGTTTCTCTCTAAATATACATTACTGGCTATTTTTGCAATGATCTGCTAAGCTGAATATTTTTCCAGTAGTTAGAAGCACAGATTAGCTCTGGTGGTTACTGAAGAAATTGCTGTGGTACATCCAACCATCAGAAAAAATGTCTTAAAAAGCTGTAGCTTATAGGGCCACAGTGGTTCTGCAGCCTCAGCACAGAGGCTGTTAAAGAAAGAGTGGCAGATGAGCAAAACCTGACTGCCACAACCTGAGATGGCCAAATGTCAGGGGAGTTATTGTTTATTGTCAGATAAATTACTTCTGATGTAGTATTTCCCATAAATATTTATTCATACTTTACAAGCCACCTAAAGGTATGAGCTAAATGCATCTGGTTTCCCATGCCTGATGTGCAGTGACCTGCTACCACAACAGACTGCCCCAGAGAGACTTTGAATATAGGAGCAAGCCTCAGATTTATCAGTATTTCAAGAAGTGAAGATGGATATTAGGTGGGTTTTCAGCAAAAGATCAGGGTTTCTAACCCCAGAGCACAATGTGCAGAAAAGCTGACAACTTCTTTATTCCTTCAAGTCCATCCTGAAGAAAAACATTAATGCAATAGGGATTTCCAATAGGGGGAAAACCAATAGGGGGGTTTTGTGTGTGAAGTGTGAGAGAAGGTAGTTACACAAAGAACATCCAAAAATTCTAACAGGCATTATAATCTAGTATCTCATAATATCTGCCAATGCACTTTATCTTGTGTGCCTAGAACAGCAGGCCCAAAGTTTCCTGGAACATTATCTTCACACACCAAATCCAACATAAATCGTCATCCTTTCCTCTTTGAATTTGTTCTGTGGCAGCAACTTGTCTTGGCATGAAATATTAGCCATATGGACACTAGAATATCTGCTTTGACCTTGACCTCAGAATAAGTGCTGCCAAAAATGTGAGGATAACTCCTGCCTTCTATTTCCAAGAGTGATGCTCCATGGGTACAGCCCAATCTGCTCTCCTGGTTGCATCTCAGTGTACAGAATTCATGGGTTTTATTTTGAATAGGTGTTCTGCTAAGAGCATATTGTCTGTGGCTGGCTAGGAGCTGGGAAGCAGTATCCCAGATGATGGTTTATTTGGCAGAGATATCTATTCCAGAAATAAATAAATAAATAAATAAATAATTAAATTAAAAAAAAAAAAAAAAAAAAAAAAGAAAAAAAAAAAAAAAGAGCTAATTTTAGTATCAGGCAGTGGAAAGTGCATTACTTGTAATTGGCTCTCACCATGTTATTTTGTCAGTGTTTTCATCTTCTGGATACTCTTCCAAGTAACAAGAGGCTGCTGGGGGCAAGATGAGCTGAATTTTTTTGGTTGCAAAGCTCTGTGCTTCTCTGATTCAGAAATGATGGGTAGTGATCAAAGCAGAACATTTATCTGGGTAAGAGGAACAGATATTGCTCCTTTGGTGAGTTTTTGCTACATTTATTGCAATGATCATGAATGGGTGTGAACGATACTCAGTATTCAGAATAAACACTTTTCATCACATTTGCATTTGCCCAACATGAAACAGAATCAGGGCAGCAGACACGGAATCAGAGATCTTCTTTCATTTTCTTGAGTCACTGTCTTCCTTTGGCCCATAGCAGACATTCCCAAATAGTGTAGAACTAAATGGCGTAACAACGCTCATGGAGAAAGCTGGCCAACCAGGAAGGGTAGAGCAGGGGGCAGGAAGGCATTCCACAGTCCTTGCTGGACGTTGATCATCACCCAGTTTGGAGTCCTGCAGTTTTGACAAACTCATCTCCCCGATTTGTTAAGACTGTGACAACATTTTTCACCTCGACGCTGCTGGTTGAAATTCACACTAGCACAGTGCTAATGGTGCCATCTGATGATGCTCAGTGGACTGTGCAAAATGGATTTATTCCATGTGCTTCCTAGTAGGCAGAGAGCCACATTACACTCGACAGCTTCAACATATGGAAATGGTGACATGTGATTGATGTGGTCCCTGCAGGTCACGCTAACTCACGGCGTATTAGCCCTGCATCCTGGGGAGGCTTATGCTACTGCAGCTGCCCACCTCCATTATCTGAACTGAATAAATGAAAGAACTGATGTTCCCAGAGGTGTGAATCTGGCACCTCGTGAAATTATGTGCAGCGCTGAGGGAGGTAGGAGGCAAAATTCACACAATCCAACCCCACAGCACATGTGAGCACTGAACGGATTACAACCAAACTTCATTTATGGGTGCAAAGAGCAGTTGTGTTAGATCCCAATAATCACAATGTTTTTCAAAATGGCTGGGATAGCTGTGTTTTCTTGTTAATTTTTGACATTTGGAGTAACTAGATTTTCCTAAGTTGCTAAGTAAAGCACAGCATGTACAACCCAGGTAGCCCTCTCATCAGACATCCCTTCTTGACCTAATTTTCAGCAAGGCCTAAGCAGCTGCTCTTTCAAAAAACAGATTGCTTAATGGCAGCCAAGACTGGAGGCAGCCAAATTTAGGATTTTGTGGCCAAAGGAGTGAGCAGACTAAGGTTTCCCATAATGATATGGACATTCATCTGGACACCTCCTGGCTGCGATGAAAATGAGGACGTCTGTTGTTTCTGCCCCTGAAATGTAGGATGCTTTTTAGCTTTTCCAGGGAAATCACCTGCCTATGGCATTTTAAAGCTTCACATGAGTCAATGCTGCAAGCTCCTCTCTCTCTTTGCCACAGAAATTCCCTGTAATCTTGCTCATCATTCTCATGGCCATGGGGTCACCACAGCTCCTACAGATTTGTCTTTCTCTTCCTACTTTCACAGAGAAGCAAACAAAGTTGGATGCTAACTCTTCTGTCCTTCTGCAGAACATGGAAGGCATTCCTTCCTGCCAGACACACAAGGCATGCTGTCCCCATCCACTGGTTCCTCCACAGTATCTCACCCTCTTCTTGTGTTTTTTCCTCAGGTGTTCTACTGATCTTGGCACTGACAGAAGAGCTGGTGTTTTCTGTTCAGGTACTGTCTCCCACTGTCTCCTCCTCTCAGGGCTTCCCGATGAACACTACAACTATCACAGCCATGGGAACAACACCTCACCACAAAGATCACCACACGGCAGAGCCCCTTCCCACATCTGCTCAAGCCATGTCCCACCCCATCAGCCTGGTGGAGAAAGCCCCTTCCACCGGGCAAGAGCAAGAGAGCGGCCCTCGCATCGGCGAGAAGGAAACTTACCACTTGTACAACCAGAGTGCTTTGTACTCAGGACAGTCTCGCCCCAAGGGGAAAATATTCCAGGTTTTCAAAGGCAACTTCTCAGAGTCGTCAGAGCCTTACCTAAAGACGACCCTGCACTCTCCCTTCCCTACCCTGAGGAGCCCTTTCACAGACCACCCGTTTCAGTCCCAGACCACAGCATCCAGCGATCCAAATGGAATGGGGCTGGCAAGAACTACACATTCAGACCCTTCTCCCCACCGCAACACCTCGGGAAGCCTTAGGGAAGCAGAGCAAGGGGATGGGACCGAGGTAGTAGTGCAGGAGGCAGATTTTGCCACCACAACTGCTGGACCATCAACTGATCCTGAAGCAGTGTCGGTGCCTTTTAAACCCACCCGCTATGGTGTGTGGGATATGCTGAGCAAAAACAACTCTTGGGTAACCTTGAATCTCAGTACAAATGTCCCTCTGTTTGCTGGCTCTGGATCTGCTACAGCAGCAGCTGGTCACTCAGTTCAGACCAGTTTTGACGTCAGCATCTCGTCCCCGGCAGCGGGAGACCCTGAGGGACTCACTCCGACGCAGCACGGCGCGGTGACCAATGCCACGTCACCAGGCAGTGCTCTCTCCTCAGTGCCTGCCACCAGCTTGTCCAGCTCCACTTCCACAGCTGGCTCCACCGCCACCGGGAACTTCCTGAATAGACTGGTTCCTGCTGGGACCTGGAAACCAGGTGTGCAAGGAAACATCTCCCATGTCACCGAGGGGGACAAACCCCAGCACAGAGCAACCATCTGTCTCAGCAAGATGGACATTGCCTGGATCATTCTGGCTATCAGCGTCCCTATATCCTCATGTTGTAAGTTAATTGCCACTTTATTTCGCTTTTTCTTTCCTTAAAATTCAGATTTCAGCCCACTGTCCAAGGACTAGCTGGAGACCTAACAGAGGCATCTCAGCTTGGGATGGATGAGATGCACAGGCATTATATTCACTGACCAAAGTGTTTAACTGCAAAATGCAGGACTAAAGTGTTACAGTCAAAGCATATTTGCTCTATTGCTATTAAAAATCTTATGGGGTGACTCTCCATTTGAGGGTGTAACACTAGCCTGAACAACTCTTAGAATGTGAAGCAGCTTTATACCAAGGTGTTAAAGACAGTGGTCAAAAACTTGATCAAAAACAGTGATTCTTTTATCTAGGATCTAATATTTGCTGCCCTGAAACTGGATTTAAAAAGCCCACTGCTAACCCAAAGGATTAATAACATCTGTAATGACTAATAATTCAGGAAACACCAGTTTTCCAGTGCAATAAAATATTTCATTGCAGGCAGTGCATGAGCTATCAGATTTAAAAATCTGATAACCAAAGTGCTGGTTTCCTCCATTTCAATTCAAATTCACAGTTGCCAGGGGAAGAGAAAGAGTTGGAAACCTTGGCCTTCAGACACCTGCAGGACCAGGGCAGTTTGGGTTTCCAGAGCTGGCTCAGGGTCTTGTTGTTTGACTCAGTTACAAAAAACACATGAGAAATCATGAGCAAGCTTGTGAGTGCTTGCCAGGATGTCCCGTGCCTAGCTGGGTTGTATCAGTTTGGTGGTACAACATATTCTCTGGGGTCTCACTGTCATAGGGTGTGATTATTCTGATCTGTCTGGAATGAAACAAAACCAAACATTTCCCAGCCTTTGCTGCCTGAGGAAACATGAGAGGGTAGCAGCCAACAATACTGAGTATTAATGCTGTTATTTACAGCTATGAGCTGTACTGAAGACAAGGCTAGATGAGCTGCCTGAGCCAGTCTCACACACAGCTTGATCCAGCCAAAAAGGACAGTGCTGCTGTCTCCTGCTCTTTCTGAGGTGCAGGCACCTGATCCTGCCCCTTTCCTTCTGCCTGGGCCTGACTTGTCACCTCCCTGAGACATTTTCAGATGGTTAAAGTGGCTAAAAAGTATTCACTTTTTGGTACTTTCTGTCCACCCAGTGAGCTGAATCAGCTCCCTACAGAGTCAGATGAGCATGAGACCCAGAAAGGATGAGGCTGCAGGAATGCAAACCTGGAGAGGGGACCATACTAATCCTCTCAGCAGCTGCAAATTATTGGATTGGGTCAGCATATTTGTTAGATTCACAGCTCTGGGACCATCAATTCTGCTACTGCCAACGTGGTTAAAACCACAAGTGAGAACAAAGCTTAAGGCAAAAAATGGGCAAAGAGAAACCAAAGTAGAATTTGCATAAGCATTTCTGTGCAAGATGGAGAGGAGAAACTGGGACTTAGCAAGCACAAGGTCAGAAGCAGCAATATTTGATGATTTGATGAACTATGCCTTGTCTGTCCATCAGTAGAACTGGAGGATCAAATAAATTCTTCCCAAAATTACATTTTGGGCCAATATCCAGAAAGAAAACTGAGCTGGATAGAAAGCATCTAAAATAAGAAGTGTAAAAACATACAACACAAGCATGGGAAGCATAGCCAGTGGGTAAATTGGTCTGTGCAGGCAGAGTGCCATAGATGAGGTAAATAATGATAACAGTAATGATAACAATAGTAATAATAACATGAGAAGTCTGATAGCAGGAGCACTAAGGCACTATTAATTAAATAGAGGTGTTAGCACTTCCCTTCTTTTCATTTGTGCCGTAATGGTATGTGTTCATTGACTCTGCCTATGTCAGTCCTTATATTCATATGCTACATTTTTTTAAAAAGTCAAATGCTATTTTGAAATACAACTCTAATACAACGGAGTGTTTAAACGATTCAAGTATTTAAGTCCTGCTTTCAAGACCAGATTCCTGACGATGGCCTTCATTGTGACTCTCCTTTGAAAATCCGGAGATCCTTGGATGTATTTCAGAGTTGAAACGAATGGCAGGCAGGCAGGCATTTAAATGACATTTTTTGGGAGTGATCTGGCTTTAGTGCCTAGGAAATTGATCTCTGTGTCGCTGTTTGAAGCGTGCTGCACACCGGAGGGACCCCGCGGTGTGTGCTGGTGCTCGCTGCTGTCCGCAGGGGACTGTCGCCACCTCCCGGCACAAGCGCTGCGGCGGGGACAGGCGGCCCGCGCTGGCACAGCCTCCTCTCCTCCGGCCCAGAGCGGGCTAGAGGACGCCGGGAGAAGGATGAAGAACAGATATTTTTGGGGGTTTCATTTCAGCTTCAAACAGGGAAGAAGTTTTCCGCCAGAGTCTTTATTGTTGTTGGCATGGATTGAGAAAAAAATATTGTGGTGCTCCTGCCTTGGGGTGCTGAAAGGCTATAGAGACAGCATCCCATGCTGTTAAATATCTGAGCTGCCTTAGGAGGGATCAAGCCACGGAGGAAGTCACTGAGGACCCCTGTCACGGGAGATTACAGCGGTGGGCTGGTGGCTCTGTGCTCAGGCTGGCACCTTCAGGACCAGGCAGAGAGACAGCCTCAAGGCAGGGAAGTCAGCCACACACTCTGGAAAGACACGGAATGAGGTGAGGAGAGGCAACCCAGAGCCTGTACATGAGGCTGCAGAGCTGCAGGAATCCAATTAACTCAGCTCCCTTGTCCTGCTAATGAGGGGTGCCCCTGAGCCCAGCCAGCTCGCTGACCTCCGGGCTGTTTTTCCAGAGCCTTTGCAGAGCTGTGCAGTAGCCAGCACATCTCTCCTCTGCCAGGAGCCCTTGTGTCTTCCTATATAATCTCCTCTGTGCAAGGAGTTGCAAGGAGGCTGGAAAAAGTTTCTTTGGAGGGAGCTTGTGCTACCCAAAATTCCTTGGAAGGGAAAACACATAATGATACTGCAAAGATATCTCTGTCCCTCCCTGATCCCGACGTGCTGCTTGCTGTCACACCTTCTAGTGACAGGCACCTGTTAAATGAAAACCTGTGGGCATTTGAGCTTCTATGGCAGGGGAAGGGACTTGCTAGAGAGCAACCACAGGAGCCTTTGGCTCCTCATCCCCACTGGAAGAAGGGCTTGGGATGCTGCACTTATCCTCACAAAGGCCCTGCTGGGGTTTCCTTGCTGGCCCATCCCTGCTGTGGGGATTTGCACCAAAGAGCAGGAAGCAGCAAAGTGTTCAGCATCACTGTGCCCTGACATCTGAGCCCCACTGAGGACTGGCAGGTCCCACCAGCTGTGCTGGTGGCACAGCTCATGGGCTGCAGCACGGGCCTGAAGATCTGTACCTCAGGAACTTGCCTGCTTAAATAAGAGCTGGAATTTATCCTCTCACCCTTACAATACAGACCTCTTTACAGATGTTGAGATTTGTGAGTCCCACTGCAATCCCTGAAACTGCTAGCCAGAAGAGTAATGCTTTGAGTAGAAATGCACAAGCCACATCTGCTGTGTGAACCTAGGGAAACCATTTCACCTTTTGGCAGCTGAGTTTCATGGTATAAATATGAGGGTAATGTTGTTAGTGCCATGGGAGGGCTTCAAAAATGAGGGACTCTGTATCATTCCCTTCCCAGAATAGCAAAATCATATACAACAGTGATGTCATTATTTTCTTCATGACACTTAAGTTTGAGTTGGTTTTGCAGTGTCCTTCAGGCAGCCTTGAACATTTTTGTGCACGTGCTGTTGTACATGTGTAGGTGCCTCTCTCTGCAATGCAGAACAAGACACAATATGAGCTCATTTTAAAACTCACCGTTCCAGTCCTTGTGCTCCCGGTCCTTGCGTCACTGTAACTACGGAATGACACAATAAAATGTGGAAGAGCAGGAACTTGCAAATCGGATGCAGAGAAGTCAGCTCATCCAGTCAGTTCTGCTGACACAGGAGAACACGAGAGGAAAGCTGAGCCTCTGAACACAGGCATCAGCAGAACTCAGTGAATATGTGAAGAATTGCCTTGGGCCTAACCTCACTTAGCTCACATTTCATGTACTGGAATGCTTTCCAAAATTACCCCACTCACCTTTTCCATCACAAAACCTGTGCTTGCTTCCCTGTCTGAAGTGAGAGGGATCCCAAGCCCTGAGCCTAGTCCACAGGTGTGAACTCAGGCTGAGCTGGAGTGACTCCTGTCTCCTGATGTAAGCAGCTCTAGTCCATAACCAAATCCACCGTGATGCCTTTATCAGCTAAGTATGTGCTGCTACATACAGGAAACCAGGGAAGTTGAAAGAAATTGAAAAGAAATACAGAAAAAGCACTTTTGGCCATTGAGGGAAGGGTTCTTTAAACTTAGTTTATGTTGTGATCTGCAGGTGTAGGGAGAAGTAAATGAAGATCCTTCACCCAGAAAAATGCATGACTTTTAAGTGCTTACAATTTCAGGTCTGTTAACACTGTGTTCTGTGTGGGAGCTGGAAAGTGGGGGAAGGGAGTATGCAGCTGTGTAAGACTGGTAAAATATTTTAGTGAGTTGAAGGGAAAGACTGTCAGAGAACTGTAGGGAATTGTTATGATCTCATTACACTGCATTAATGAAGCTGGAAGTGAATGTGGTATATAATCAAAGCGGGATATATTAAAAAAAAAAATAAAGAGCCCCACAATGGAAATTAAACATTGAAACAAAATTTGTGGGAAAGGGATGAATATCTGGTCACTCTGTATCCTTAAATAAAGCTGAGTATTTTCCTATGAGATGTGCTGTATCTTAAATACAGATTATGTTAAAGGTAGGAGGTGAAAGTCTCCTGGTGTGCAGGTGCTATGTGGGTGACAGTAGGTGATGAACATGTTCCCGCCAGCCTAGAAACTTGTAGATCTGTGAGAATCTTGTTTCTCCCATTCGTGGGATGTTTTATGTCCTGTTTCATAGGTGGTGGGACAAATAATGCAGATGTAACTTGCCCTATGGCCAAAGAATGTCCAGTGTCAGAGCTGGAGCTCGTCAGCAGCTCAGCCCCTGAACATGTGGAAAGATATGGGTTAGAAATGCTTACAAAAATCTCTGAACCTCCAGAGACCCCTGATATTTCCTAACATGTGTCACAGTCTCTGTACAAGGGACTTCAGGCTGTCACAGGGACAACACTGGCATGTCCTTCTCATGGCACTCACTATTGACTTGAACATGGAGCAGGCAAAGAGAAGGTAGTTGAGTTTTCTGACTCCCAAAAAGCAGCCAGAGGATTGCTTGGAAACCAGGGAAGAGTAAACCATATAATATACCAGGACAGATAAGCAGGGTGTTGCAGCTGCTAGTTCTCTCTTCAGCTCTGTTGTTGTCATTACTGCCATTTGGGCCTTTCAAACCATCCTTGCTCTCTGTGTGTTTCATCCACTTAATATGGCTTCCATGGCCATCAGAGTTGTCTGTCTGGAAGAGTTTTTCTGTAATTCGTGTCATTCTAATTATGGGAACAATAGGATATCTAGAGATATTGGTAAAGCTGTACCCTGGTCCTAGTGTTGTTCTGGAAGGGGAGGTCCTATGTTGGCTACATTCATTTCACTAAAATATGCCCAAATGTGGCATGTTACGTGGTAGATGTGGCACTTAATGCTGTAGTTTAGTGGTGGATCTGGCAGTGTTAAATTAATGGTTGGACTCAACATTCCTAAAGGTCTTTTCCAACCTAAATGATTCTATCATTCTGTGAAAAGGGCAGTTAATATAAGACGCAGAGGAACTAGCCCCATTTTAGCCCTGCTGTCCTCACTTACCCTCTTAAATGAGGTCTCCTCTGCTTTGAATTGGGGCAGCTTAGGTAGACATCCTTCTGCTAAAATACATATTTGTGGAAACTCAGGAACCCACTTTCCATGCTCTTCCATCCATTTTCTTATGTCTGCACCACAGTTGGAGGCCAAGAGTGTAATTAAGAGAGGGAGACTTATTGCTGTAAATATCTACACATGGCAAGGCCATTTTCTGCTGGAAGAAGCTGAGATCTCTCTCAGCTCAGCATCATCAGCTTTCCAGCCCCTAAACCCCAAATCCGATACTTTTCTGTCAGCAGCCACAATATTTTATAAGCTGTAAAACCTCAGGCTTTCAAAAAACTATTTGTACAGAGTTGACTTTACTGGGGCTCTCATGTCCTCAGGCACCTTCAGAAATGCTATGGGCCCTAGGGATGGATCACTTGTTGCTGGAGTACTGAAAAGCTCCAAGGGCTGTTGGCTCTCACCAGCAGTGGTGAGGACTAAATGCAAGTCCTACATCACTTTCTAATCTTCCTGAGCCTGCAGGCTGGACTGGGACACTGAGAGGGCAGCAGCCAAAGTAGGGATAAAAGGTGCAGGCCTTCATGAGGACAGGCATTTCCTCAGGCAGGGAGAGCAGTCCTGGGGCACCAGGAGGTGCAGCAGCAGGATTCAGACTATTGGGTTGTCAGCAAATGAAGTTGTTAGTGACAGAAATGCCTGAACTGAAACACATTTACTTTTTTTATTCTTAGTAGTTTATTCTCTTTTCTTAAATAGAGCTCTAGCCTTGCACTTTTGTGTTGTTATTTTTATGTGGTAGATGGGATAAGAAATCAGACCCATGGCACATGGGTAGCTGTGATGTTTGTCAAAACATACATAGCAGCAGTGATCTCTCTGCAGTATTTTCTTTCCTCTGAGTTATCATTTGGATACATAATTTTACCTGTAGCTGAGGAAATAATATATTTTTCTGCTTCATGAATGTTTTCTCTCTTCTACCATGAGGGATTTAGAAATTATAGAGGGAATTTACAGCAAGGTATCCTATTTCACAGGTACAAATCAAAGCAAGTACATGTGCAGCTAGATGTCTGTATAAATCAGGTAGATTACAAACACAACTGGTCAATGAATCCCACGGGTGTAAGGGAAGCAGGCAGAGCTCACACGTTACAGCTCTGAGCAAACCCTTGCACGCGCCCCAGCTTCTGCCTGAGTGAGGGCCAGTGGGAGCAGTAAGTCTATTGCTGTGGGTTTGCCTGTCTCTCATAAAGTTGCCAAGATTACCCATCTGAACTGCAACAGAGATGAATAAACTGAAAGAAATTCCAGAAAATAACATTCAGCCAGCTTTGTGTTCAGCTGCCTGCTGAGAGAGAATTATCTGGGCATTTCTGGGGCCCACGGATGCCTGTGGCCCTGAGACCAGACAGACTCCTGAACATCAGGAGTTTCACTTGCTGGTCACTTTGTCTTGCCTAACTACTCTTCTCCAAGGTCAGATATTTCAGATTGCAAAAGCTTAAGTGTGCTCCGCAGGTGAGGAAAAAAAAATCACTCTCAGACATTACCCAATGCCCAGGAAGTGTGGAGGAACAGGTTACCCTTATCAGCAGATCCCACATCCCACGGCTGATGAGGACAGGCAGGAAAATCCCAGCTCTGGCGTTAACACTACCCTGGAAGTGTAAGGTATGTGAGACAGGTGCCACAGGAGATCTCCATGCCACCTTACCCTGTCTCATCCTGCTCAGGAACCCATCTGTTCCCCTGGCTGGTTGCTATGTGTTGGAACATGGTCAGAAACCAAAATCCAAGTTACAAATGGCAGGCAACAGAGGCAGGGATCAGTGGCCCTTCAGGACAGAAGCTTTTGGTATTGAAGACATGCAACTGCAGCATTTATGAATTTTCTATTTGAGCTAGGACAGGTATCACTCACTGCCCACTTGCTAATGAGTTCATCACTGCAGCCTCTGAACACACCAGATACAGAAAAGTTCCTCACAGAAGCATCTTAGTCCCTGAGGAATGCCCTCTCTCCTAGAAGATCTATAAATCCCTGCTTAGGTATAAATATGCCATCAGTTACAGCAACAAAGCTTTTCATTAATCAGGCAGCCACATCTTGAAGATTATACACTCACATCAAAAAGAAAGTAAAAACTGCATATTCTGCCAAGCCCAAAGCCTCATCTGCTTAGCCCAGATTCTGACATAATTGTGTAGGGTTTGTTAGCAGAGAGCTAGGACTGACAGAGACTGAAGCACGTCACCAGCCCTCTCCTTAAGTAACATAAAGTACAAACCCATGGTACTGATGAGTCCTTATTGAAAGGAAATAACCAGATTTTTGACATGTTTCTATTGACAGCAGTTCTGCTGACAGTCTGCTGCATGAGAAGGAAGAAGAAGACATCTAACCCAGAGAACAACCTGAGCTATTGGAATAATGCTATAACCATGGACTACTTCAACAGGCATGCTGTAGAGTTACCAAGAGAGATCCAGTCACTGGAGACTTCAGAGGTACCTCGCTTGCAGAGCTGGTGTCTGAAAACTGTAACTGAAGCCATGCAGGGAGTAGAGGAGAGGAAGGCATATAAATAAGGCCTTGAAATCCCTACACACTGTAGAGGAACAGCTTTTAGGGAAGGACTCAACTCCTGCACATGCATTAGATGGCATAAACATGTCAGCAAAGCTGGAATGCCATCCTATTCCCAGCCACTGCAGATGTGTTCCATATTGCTGCGTGGTGACAGGTGTTAACCACCTCTAGGTGGATTTGTTCCTGGGTTTCTCTTCCTTGTGAGCCTACAGCCAATGTCAAGCCATGGCTTAAGGAGAGCCCTTTGGATTTGCTCATTAGAGGCAGTCAGTCTACTGTCAGTGTGCCACACAGAATAAAAAATAAAAGGAGGCAGGTGGGAATTAATAAGGCAAAGAAATTTTGATCATTTATGTCTCAGGAACTGCCTGTAACTTCTCAAACACCAGTTCAGGGAATGAGTGTTCCCCACTACAAAAGTGATCAGAACAGCAGTATTTGGGGGTGTGTGGTGGTGGTGGTGTACACTCATCAGCCTTTAATTAAGGGATCTGACTGGTTTAGTGGGATTATTCACACATGGGCAGGTGATCCTACTGATAGAAATCTATTCCCTGGCCTCAGAGACAGAGAATAATTCGGTTTAGTTCAAAGGTTATTGAAAATCTAGAAACAGTGGAGACTCTGAGTTTATGCTAAAGTGATTTTCAGATCAACTAGCTGACTAGCTCATGTGACTAAACTAAAAAAAAAAAAAAAAAGTGCAGACAGGAACCTCTGAGATGTGATTAGATAAACAGTCACAGTCACTTCATTAAGTCCACTTCGCTGGCAATCATGCTGCTCAAGGTAAGGCAGGACCTGGTCTAGCTTGCTAAGAAACAAATGTCAGGCCTGTTCACATACAGGATGGTCTTCAAAAGCTGACTCATTTAAACCTGATCAGATTATGACTGAACTGGGGCATGCTCAGGTGGCTTGAACCCATATATGTGGCTTTCTAACCTTAAAGAGAAGTCAAAAATGCATCTTTGAGGAGTCAAGCCCAGCTGAGAGACAGGGAACACTTCCAATGATCCAATAAAATGAAAAAAAAAAAAAAAAAACAAAAAAAAAAAAAAAACACAACAACAACCAACCCCCCAAAAAAACCACAACACCTCCCCCCCACCCAAAAAAAAAAAAAAAAAACCACCAAAAAAACCCCCCACCAAAACAAAACAAAAACACCTAGAAATGTGAAAGCTTGCAAGGAGATTGGAAGTTTGGTGCTGCTGATTTCTGGGTCCCCAGGCTGAGAAAGAATCAGCAGACTCTGAGAGGAACTTTTCACTCACAGCTCCTCCTGCCTGACAAAGGGAGAAACCAGCTCACCAAACTTGGCTCTCCAGAGCCACAGCCCACAACATTCAGGCACCTTTGGGGGCTTGGGAGGAGTGCCCTGTGTGCCGGTGGAGGGTGAAGGGTGTGAAGTGCTCAGTTTGCTTCTCTGTTTTTCCCCCAGGACCACCTGTCGGAGCCGCGCTCCCCGGCCAACGGCGACTACCGCGACAGCGGGATGGTCCTGGTGAACCCCTTCTGTCAGGAAACGCTCTTTGTGGGACACGAGCAAGTCTCTGAAATATGACCCCGCAGCTGCCCCCGTACTGCAGTTTCATCTCTACTGTCTCCAAATTATAAATAAATATATATATATATTATAAATATAGCCTTTGTGTAACCCTGAATTACAAGAAATGTTTTCAGCTTTTCTTTTGTCCCTCAGAATTGTCAGCCCCTTTTTTATAAGTGTGGTAAAACTTTACAGAACAAACTGTGGCTTTATAAAATAAAGGTATTTCTAAGCAAAACACCAGACTGTTTGCTTCACTTTCATTTACAAACTGCTGCTAAATATACATGGTCTGGAAAAATACTGAGTAAGGCTGCTCGTGGTGCAGGCAGCATGTGCTGGGTAAAGCATCCTGCATCCTACGTGATATCACTCAGCTGACCACAAGCATTTCTGCTCAGTGACTGTCCCTTCTCCTACTTCACAATTACTTCAATCACTCCTTTCCTTCAGGCTGCTAAGCTAGAAAGCAAACCAGAGAGGGCCAGCTCAGTTTCCAGAAGCAGTCTGTACAGCTCCTGTGCCAGTCTTGCATCCTTTCTGTGACTCCAGTACTGCCTGAACACCAACTGGGATGAGCCCTTTACTGTCCCACTTCCAGTCTGAGCTCCAAAACTCTTTCATCCGAGCAAGGACAAGAGAGGCCCTTTTTTTCTGCATATGTGTTTTAACCACACTACACATTGGACTCACAGCTGCTACACTTCAGCCCAATAAGCCTAGAATTATTTCCTGAAGATCAAACAACCTCAAAAGAAGGCATGTAGAGTGCTCCTTTTCAAAGAAACAGAAAATTCCTTTAAGTTTATGAAAAATATTGCAATCTGGTGACTACAGACTGCCACCAATTGAATGCTGTGGCTTTGACCACATTTCCACTTCCCCACTGTTTTATATATCTTGTGTGTTTAGACTGCTGGTGCCACTGAATCAAGTTTCCTCATACCTTCTTCTCCTTTCTAGGACTTTCCCCCTTAGGAAGGAAAATGCAGCATTTCAGAGCAAAATGGCAATTTTGTCCTACTCTGTTAAGTGCTAGATTGCAGGCTCCAGTAGTGTTAGGGGAATAGTAAGGGTGAATGAAACTTAAATGATGGATTAAAAAGAGGTTGCTGCAAGGAGAGACTAATACAGAACATGGAATGACTTCGCCCAAATACTCTGTCTTCGAGTAACCCAGAACTGTTACTGTGGGACCAATTCACAGTTTTGCTCCTCAAATTGCCTTTTTTATATCATTCAGCAAGTGAAATGGCCTCTGTCCTATGAAGTCTTGTCCTCCTTCTCCCCACCTCTGGCCACCAGTTCTGTTAGACAATTTTCTGCTTTGACACCTCACTTCATCAGGAGCAGGCTGTGAGAGGCAGTTTAGCCCCTGCTCCAGCTGACTGCTCCCTGCCACCAGCTGCTCAGGTTTAATGCTTGGCTGCATGGAAGGGAAGTTTGAGCAGGACAGGGTTAGTGTAGCATCATTAACCATATGTCTTGTTCAAGGTGAGCCACAGCTGGTACTAGAAGAAAGACAGCAGTGGCACATCTGGTCCAGCTGTTAGCACTTGCCAACAGTGTCCCAATGGCTGCTGTTGGTCAGAGCAACATGACAACTTTACTAAATCATGGCTGGAGTCAGACCCAGACTTGGCTGAGGAGGCCACAGAGGCCTCGTTGCTCCTCTTTTCTCCCCATCCCACACATGGACGTCTGCTGTGCCGAGGCACAAACCTGACTGTGGACTACAGGCTTCTGGAAACTGTGTTACAGGGACTCTCCTGGGTATTTGTTTCTCTGCTCAGCATCAGAGAGTCATGCAGGGCTTTCTCATCAGGTGATGGGGCAGGCAGGATGACAAGGCTGTGTATGGACATGGATGGGCACTTTGGGAATATATCTTTCCACTGTGGGGTAAATGCTATGCAATATGATACCTGTGATCCTCATGATCAATTACTGAACAGCCTCCTTGAAACCACTGTTTGACAGGAGAGTAAAAATTCCCTGAGGGTATTGCCAAAAGCAAAAGCAATCCCACAAGGATCTTTGTTTTTCTTTAAAGAGGGAGGTGGACAGAGGGAAAAAGGTTACAGAAAACTAAATTCAGTTCTTTGAAAAAAAGTCCACGTTAATACATTTGTTTTCTGTACATGGTGTTGCTCTGACCATGCTGTGTCTCTTTTGCAAGGGAGATTTTCTAATTTGACGCAGCGCAACAACACTGAAAATACTGTGTAAGAAATACTGGAGGATGCTCCTCATTTAAGCAGAACAGTTTCCTTGGTCATCTAAAGGCAGAATACCTAAACTAGCCAAAAGTATTTGCAAAGCTGAGAGATGCTGTGCTGTTCCCAGTCTTCACACCATCTGGCAATGGTGACCTGACCGTAAGCAGCCTTGCAATTCTCAAACTTAAAAAAAATGAAACAAACTCCAGCCATCAAGCCAGTGAGCCAGGATTAGGCAGCAGTGGAAGACAGGGATTTCTGATTGTATCTTGTCTCGCCAAAGACTCACCACTGGCCCTGCACAAACCTACACTGCATTAGGGCAATGCCCAACATCAGCACATTACAATCGTGCCTACAAAGATGCGCACACGGTGACCCTACACTGGAACAGCATCCTGGCTGCGAAGTATCCCTGTGTGTAGGTAGAAAAAGCCAGACCTGACATTGTATTGTGAAGGATCTCACTGTACCAGGAACGCATCCTAGTTATTATTACCTTATTATAAACTGCCCACCTGATCACTAGTAGCTAAAGAATAGTAACATAAAAAGAAGAGCAGGGGAAATGTCCCTCTTTCCCTGCTGCAAGTCTCTAAGATTGCTTTGGTCTTTTCTTTCAATTCACAGTTGCCTCACTTTGTCACCACGTTATGCAGGCAAAGAAGTGAAACGGGCTCTTGTTGAACGTACAAAGTGCAGTTGATGATGTGAAGTTAAACCAGCTGAGAAGGGGTGGACATGAGGGTGCTTGTCCCTATAAAATCTGCTGAGATTGTGTCATTATGCCTTGGGTGGGTGGTGAAGCCAAATTGCAGAGAAACCCAGAAGCTGCAGCAGACCCAAGGGAGCATTTGATGCTCTGCAGTGGCAAAAGGCTGGCTCGGCTCTGCTCAGTTGTGGCCCAGTCGACTCCACAGGGCTTTGAGTTTTGCTAAATTGGGAAATGTCTTGCTGAAGTGGACTACGTCTGGAGCAAGCACTCCAGGTGTGAGAAGCAGATGCATTTGTCATACATAACTGGGTACCTGTGGCTATAAGGGTAGGAAATCATCCGGGCGTCAGCGTAGAAAACACTGCTGGTATTTTAACATTGCATTGTACTGAATCCCCGTCCCGCTGTCCCCGTAAACACCATTGTGCTTTTCATCTGCCACATTTGCAGCAGCAGCAGCAGGGAGATTTCCCCTGAAATGGGATTGCTGACCCAGCAGCCGCCCGGACAATGTGACGGGTGCTCCCAGGCAGCACAAAGCCCCCCTTCCAGAAAGCCGTCGCACAAAGCCGAAACCCCGCGCCAGCCCCAACCTGCTGGGCTCGGCACATCCCTCCCGCCAGTGCGGGGCGAGGCGGCCGGGCTGAGCGGCGGTGCTCGGCAGGCTGGAGCGACAACATGCCCTTGCCGAGGCGCCGGTCGTCCTTCCTGGGGCAGCAGCCCTCTACCTCCACGGCGGAGAGCTCGGGGCCGCCCGGCCGCCGGGTGAGCGTCGGAGGTGGAGGGAGCCTGTCGAGACCCCCCGGCGTCTACGTGGGCACCGTTCCCACCGGCGGCGTGAGCAGCCTGGGCACCCGAGTGTCCCGTAGAGCCCTGGGCATCAGCAGCGTCTTCCTCCAGGGTCTCCGCAGCTCCGCCGCCGCCGTGCCCCTGGCCCCGGGGCTGGATAAGGGCAGGGGTCTCTCCTACGAAAGCCTGAACGGCTGCTTGGTGGAGTACATCGAGAAGGTGCGAGCTCTCGAGCAGGTCAACCAGGAGCTGGAGGAGCACATCAGAGTCTACCTGGACAAGAAGGCGGCCAGCGTGGGCAGCTGGGGAGCGCTGCGGGAGAGCTGGGAGGCGATTTACCACCAGGTGAGCGCCGAGCGCTGCCGGCAGCCGCGGGAGCGGGAGGGAGCGGCGCCGGCCATCGGCAGCGCCGGGCGCCCGGGGAGCAGGCTGCTCATCAACGCCCTCTGATTTCAAGGCACGGTGCCCTAGACAGAGGGTTTAAAATCTATCTTCACGATAATTAGCATTATTATGCCTATTAAGCAGGAGAATTGCCTCAGGCATGGTGCGCATGAGAGCGATTGAAATGCACCCCAAGGCGCCGAAGTCTGGGCTGATTAGAACGGGTGGGTTTTGGTAGTTTTTTCTTTTTTTTTTTTTTTTTTTTTTTTTAATCTGTGATTATTACACTGAGTATCAAAATTATTGAAAGAAACCCACTAGGACTGAATTAGGTTATCTCTCAACATGATTATCATAATCATTACAAGCAATGCGTGGTTTGTTTTTGGTGTTTTTTTTAATCAGCAATTCAGTTTTTTACTTTATTCCCTTGTTGGCTTAGTAACATTTTCAAAAGCTCTATTTATTTAAAAATAATAATTACATGGCTACAAATGAGTGACTGCCTTCCTTTCCTTTGCCGTCACCCCAGCATCCCTTACTCCCACCTTCTCCATGTTCATTGTGGGGCTGCAAAATGGTCTGTATTGACCTCATGGACAAGAAGGAGTTCCTTTTGCTGGCCAGTAAGGCCTTGCAGGCTGATGTCCTGCTTGCAGCAGACACAGGGCTCTGTCCGCTGAGGTCTTGGTGCACCACACAAGCCTGGCTTCCCAGCTCCCAGCCAGTGGGAGCAGACAGGATTCCAAAGACCCGGAGTCTGGCATCTCGCACACCTCTTCCCAGCAGCGCTTGTGCAGGCACAGAAAATGCCATCACTGGGTCTTCAGAAAGCCTGAAGCCAACTTTAATGATTGACTTGGAATGGTTATGTGTTTCAACTTGGGCTGGCCAGTTTTACTTCGCATTTTTAGGGCAGGTCTTCTCCCAGAATGCTACAAAGGCTGCTTGAACTCTGAATGTGTTGGCATAAGCTGTTGTACAAAGGTCATGTCAGCAGAAACACCTGGTTAAGCATCAGCTTTTAAAGTTGCTGCTCTTTAGTATTAGTAAATGATGTTATTGCTTCCTGAAGAGAGCAGCTACTGAAGTAAAGGGGTAATAATACCCTCTGAATCCAGGGTACAAAAAGCCATCTCCTTGAACCTATTCTCTCACTGGGGAAGATGGTGACTTTGATAGGGGACAGGGAGTTAATCCTTCGCAGCTGCTATCCCGTTCTCCATCTGTTCTCCAGACCAGTGTCCCATTTCGTAGTTGTAAACTTCACCTGTAAACCCTACCAGGATTTATGGTCAAGACTGAAAATGTGGGACCATAGGTACTTTAGGAAGGACTGTTAGATTTTTCATTATACAAACCCCCAATATTGCAGTGCAGATGAATCTGCTCATGTAATAATTTTTCATCCAAATTACTTTCCTTTCAACCTTTCTTTGTAGTCATCCTCGCCTCTACCTCCTTTTTATGAGTGAATAAGAGCATCTCGTAATGAAATCTAGCCTGAATATTGGGCCCTTCCTATAGAAAAATCAGAAAAATAAAGCCATGTAGTAATAAAATTTGTGACTACCATAGAAAAGAAGAGAAAAAGACTAGCGTCATCCGTATCTATTTAACTATCAAAACACATTAGAGAACACATAAAATTTTCTGAATTGCTTCAATTAAATCAATAAAAGAGGCATCACTTAGTGGGTTTTGTCTTTCACGGATGTGATCCAAGCTGCTATGTACAATTCTGATTAATAGATTTCTTTGCTTTTTTTCATTAAGCATTTAATCAAAAATGAAAGTAGAACCCTATCCAGCCCAAACACCAATTAACTCATTCGTCCTGGAGCTGATTGGCAAAATTATGCCAGCATCAATATCAAAACTATCACATTTAGTAAAATAACATCAAAATCAGTTGCTGCAGAAACAGCTGAAATCACACAAAGTCAGAACCCTCCTGCCACAACACATCCCAAATGGAAAAGTAGAAGGCATTCAGGAGCAAGGTGTGGCAGAAATGAGAGACACCTGGCAGATACACCCCTAAATGTAATTTTTGTATTCAGAAATGTATTCAGATTTTCTGCAGATGTCCACGCCCACCATGATTTCTCTAAGAGTG
The DNA here is from genome assembly GCA_016584745.2 of Phylloscopus trochilus trochilus. Classification (NCBI taxonomy): domain Eukaryota; kingdom Metazoa; phylum Chordata; class Aves; order Passeriformes; family Phylloscopidae; genus Phylloscopus; species Phylloscopus trochilus. Next base: position 43,942,364 of record WQNJ02000546.1, read on the forward strand.
GCATACCCCATTTTCAGCTTCTTGTAGAATCTGAGCATCCATTTCAGTTCCCAGCCAGGCCCATGGGTTCAGCGGAGAGATGCCCAGCAGCCATAAAACCCCTCGGTGCCACTCGCATAAAGCAGCTGTGAAAGTTTTGGGGAATAAAACCACTGGAGCAGGCACCTGGTTTAGCCCAAGCACTCACTATAGGAACAGTTTGTAAACAAGAAGCAGCAAAGAAAAATACACAATTGGGAGGGGGTCTAAGCAGGAGCCCTTTCCCCTTGCCCTGCTAATGAGAAGACAAGGACATGGCCACAAAGGACTCTCCTGGTCTCAAAATCACAGATGTGATAGGCCCATCTCTGCAATGGCAGAGGAGAGACCCCAGCAGACCTGACGTCCCATTTCCTTCCTGCCCTTCCTGGAATGTGCTCCAGCATCCCAAATTTTGGGTAGTTGGATTTCCAGCAGAACCAGCTTGGTGCCAGCATACCTCCTGAACACAGAGCTAAGGGAAAAAACGTGTCAGTGAGCCACTCAGAGGGGGTGTGTGGGTGCAGGGTCCCTCAGGAGAACAGTCCGTGTTTCCTTGCAATTGTCAGAGCTATAGCTGCAGCAGGGGATCACTGGTGGGAGCTGAATGATGGAAAGCCACTATCCAGCTCACAGGGTTAATTATCTGCCTGGGCAGCTGGCTTTTGGCAGAGCAGGTGGAAACACACTAATTGGGACAGGCACAAAATTAGAGGATTTTTGCAGGAAAAGACGGAAATGAGAAATCCTTGCCAAGAGGAATTCATATGACAGAATTACCATTTCATGACAGAAATATAAATTTTACCCTGTGCATACTCTTCTTCTCCAGGCTTCATCCTGGTCTTCTTCTATCTCTAGATAGAAAATTCTATCTCTAATCAAATGTGTCTCTTCTGCAGAATAGGAGGCTGTTTGCAATGGCAATTCTTTCCCAGGGAACAGGGCAGCACCTGGGAGAAGTGGACGCTTGAAACAATCTGAGTGAGTTTACAGAGAGAAGAAGGTAGTTCAGCCTCCATGACTGTTCAATTACAGGTGCATAGGAGACAGAGAGATTTATTTTGTCTATGAGATGACACATAGTGCACTTCAGATCGCAGGAGTAAACACAAAAGCAGAAGAAGGAATCCACATCCTGGCCCAATTTTATCACTGCTGTGACTGATCATGACATCCTGTGCATGGTTGGGAGCATTTGAAAGACTTCCAGAGTTTTTCTACAGAGCTACTTTTATTTGCACTTGGCCTTTCTATCAGCATTTAATCAGTGTGAATATTAAGCCTGGAGAATACACAGGTCTAACAGCCTGAGGAATTGCCACATTTGGACTCACACCCACTAATTTATTTGCTGCAGTGTCAGAAGAGCCACTGAGTGTTACTTGTGACACACTCTAGCACAACAGAGTGCATGATCAGTGTCTGGGAATGGGTGAAATAGCACTCTGCTACTCATCTAAGGGTACAGCAAACTCCCACAAAATGGCACAAACCTTAATCAACTGCCCTAGAGAGGATGACAGTGAGTTAGTTTTAGTTATGTTCTCTTAGCCACCTCCAACAGCATAAATTTGGGCTGCCTTCACAGGCAGCTGTGAGGGGGTGTGAGGTTTTCTCCTTGTGCTTGGACAACACTACAGTTTTACAGATCATGTCTTTAAGAGGCATCTCCTGCTTTGAGAACCAGGCATTCTTTGATGCAGTCCTGTGGACTTATAAAACACTTGATGTATACATGAAGACGAATTGCCCTGGATGCAGCAGGAGTCAGCAAAGGAGCCATCAATCCCAGCCTCTCTCCAGGTATTATCTTTCCTGAGGCGATGCAACAAATGCTGCTCTTGCCGCCTTTGAGGTTTCCTCCTCCAGGCTCTGAGAAAAGATTCAACATGGAAAGCATGACCAAGACCATTAAGAGTTTATTGCTTGGCAGTGGGCTGCAGGCTTTTAGCCTGATTTTAGTTGTGAATTAAAGCTTGTTGGAGGCAATGGTCTGGTATCAACTATTTCCTTGCGTGTGTGGAAGGAATGACTAGATCGACATCTGATCTTTCCCCACGGAGGCATTTGCTTTACTGAACTTACAAGTCAGAGAAGTTTCCATTACATGAATAATTAAACCATGAGATTCATTATCACAGGCCACACCAGAGGCCATGAATTTAGTAGCAGTCGGAAAGGATTTAGACATTTGTTAAAACAGCAAAAGTATACAAAGCTACAGGTAAAGCACAGCTAAGAATTTGAAAGGCAGAGTAAATCTTGCCATGCCAAACTTGGCCAAATCTCTGTTAAAAATCAGAAGTTGCTAGTCACCAGGGATAGGGAGTAAATTCTCCCAGTAACTGCCTGTATCACTTCACACTTTATCAAGTCTGGCATCTGCCCACTCCCTTGAGGCAGCTGTTTTATCCCTGATGCCAGTTGTAACTCAGCAAATGGGCCAGCATGTTGATGCAGATTTTGATGAGTCTTTTCTTCCAAAAAAATAACATAGCATTTTCCTGTCACATAAAATCATAATGAAATCAAAGAAAATTGTTGCTGCTTTGTAGTTAAGATGTTTAATACCATGAATATTCACTGTTAATTCAAGAGCTGAAAAAAAATCATGATCAAAAGGTGTATGCGCTGTGTATCAGAGAACCAAGTGCTGAAAGACAATGTGTGACTGAAAGGAGCTATTATTAGTAATAATTGCATTTTTTTAACTCTTCCCATTTGGGCTCTTTGGATGCTACATGAGCATGAGTGACTTAAGCCTCCCAGAAGCTCTGTGATGCAAGGAGAGGAGGCAATGTCTAAGTGCTTGCAGCATTGCAAGGCCTCTCATTCCCAATGGACACAAAGAAGGGTGTTTCCTAAATTGCTGCATCATGTGTTTTAGTGTGTGTGTCAGCAAAGTGACTACAAATCTGTCTCACTAATGTGTGTTTGTATCCAGCTGTTGACGAGTAGGAGAATTAAATCAAACAGAAGAGCCACTAGATGGAAGACTTAGATCTCTTCTTCTGGAGCCTAGGAAAGGGCTGTCACAGCTCATGCAAATCAGAGGGAATTTTTCAGGAAATATGGCTTGTACCATGTTAGACAGCATTAGAAACTACTGTCTAATTACTCACCCTTCAATTTCACTGTCAGATTTAAAGGGTACATGGGTGATTTCCAGGAGGGCTGAAAAGTTGATGCCTGCTGGTTTCCACTGCAAGTAATCCCTGAAGTCTTCCAAACATTAGTTTGGGGATGGTTTTATACTATTTTTACTTACATGGCAGAGTTCAGGGTTTTGTGCAGTTTTGGAAAGCCCTGGATTTTCTCACAGAGCCCTTGCCTTTAGCTGTTGGTCTGTGCAGAGCAGAACTGGGGTATTGACTGAATCCTCAGGAGTATGGTAAAGACATCCACTGTGGGGCACCGCAAATGCCTCAATAAATCCACAAAACCACTAACGAAAAACACTTTTAAAAACCAGTCTGTCTCCATATAGATGCAGAAATCCAGGCAGCAGCAGTTCATGAGCTATTGACTGCTTCTGCTTTTCTTGCAGCCCAAAAGCCCTTTCACACTGGATGCAGCCTCTAAACTTTGCTATTAACATGCCTCTGACTGGCACTGTGCAACTCAGAGGATTTAATGTTACTTTTGTTCACAAGATATTCCCAACTCACTCAAAGACATTAATTTTAACATCAGACTTTAGGTCAGACGTTGTAACTGCGTGCGATCCCTGCCAGAGGCAAACATGTTTGTTTCAACAGAGCAGGGCAAATCACAGGGCAGCATTTCTGCTCCTTGACTGAGTCAGGAAAAAAAAAATGAAAGCTTCTGTGAAGATCCACACGTGTATGAGTTGTCAGGAAGTTAAAATAAATTCTGCAGGAAAAAAGAAAATAAAGAAAAAAAAGGTAGAAAAATAAAACAACCAAGATTTCAGAGCTTGTATCAAACAAGTCCCTCTGTTTCTGTGCTGACTAAATGCCAATTCTCCATCCTTCAGGAGAAACTCAGGTGTCATGGTGCAAGGGAACTTGAGGACAGAAGAATAGCATGTTCCCAAAGTCCCAGCTCTGCTCAGGCGCACTGAAATGCCACAGATGGACAATCCAGGGTTTGGGGAGTTAGGATAGTGCTGGAAAAGTGGGGATGCAAAAAATCACCGAGAAGGAAATAAGGGGTTGAACAATGAAGAGCAGCCAGCTCTGTGTGCAAACGAGCACATGGAATTCCTCTGTACTTGTGTGCTGCACAACAGGGCTGGGTGGTACGTGGTGAGGGACCATCTCTTTGCCCACACCTGTGGCTTTCATGACAACTCTGATTCCTGTGCTTTTGCTGCACTCCCCAGTTTTCCCATGCTGAAATTGGGGCTATTTTTTTTTTTTTAGCAGCAGCAGTATTTACAGAACTTCTTTCCTCTGTCCAGATGCTATTTTCATGAAATGTGTTAGAACTGGATGTCTCTGAGATGGCCTATCCCTCTATCATATTATTTGGAATTGGCCAAGAAATCCCACAGTTTTGAAGAAAAAGAGGTTCCTCATGAAATGTGTGAAACAAGCTTCAGCCCCAGACACCTTCCCTGTTTTTTTCCCAACAGTAGGTGAGAATTAAGAAAACCACTTTTTTAACTCTTGTTCCTCGTCAGATTGAAAAGATGTAGAGTGCTTTTAACATCCTGATCCATTAGGGACATAATGGATAGTGGAGGAACAGGTTAGGTTATTTCTCCACATTTCTTCTTACCAGATGCCTTCAGGTATCACAAATTTGTTGGTCCAAACATTTGTAAGACATTTGGAGCAGTAAACCACTCTCTATGAGTGTAAATGTTATTTGCCATCTAGAAATGCTTCATTCTTCATGCCCACCTCTACCCCATCACCAAGCAGCCTCAGGGCAGGTGGGAACATAAGGCAACAATCCCACCTGAGATTCACTTGAGAGAATTTGTCTGGATGCAGCCATGATGTTTCCACATTGCATGTTGTGTTTCACTCTGGAGGAGCAGAATGCTTTGGGTGATTTGCAATCTTAGTTACAGACTTAATTATCTAACAGAAGATTTTTCTGCTTCAAGAACTGTCCTGGCCAGCTTAAAAATCTGATCTTATTCATTAGGTAATTTAGTTTTGACTGCAAATCTTCATGGGTGTCTCCTGAAAAAGACCAAAGAAATGTTCCGTTTAGGTTTTCCAGAGTGACAGCATGGATCATGGGGTGACTGGAGCTCCCAGACAATTACTTGGAGAGGTGATGACTCTAAGCCTGGTCCTGAATTCTGCGTGTCTTTAGTCATCTCCATTGCTCAGTGCACGTGTGACTCCAGGGCAGGCAGTGGCCTTTTTTTTCCTTTTTATCATTTTATATAACCTTCCTGAGTCACAACAAGCTGCTAAGTCACGAGCCTTTCAGATTTACTTACCTCTCGAGTGCCTCTTGGACGTTACAGATACACCCCAGAGCCTTAGCAATGATACCACAGTCTGACTTGCACGACCTTTCCAATCAGTGTCATAATCTTTGAAGGCTTCTCAGGTCTCATATCTATCGCAAGAGCCTAGAGGACCCCATAGGAGAAGGAAAACGACACTCTGGGAGCTGAGGAGGGCTCGCAGGCGGCGTGAGCAACAAGTATTCCGTGGCTCCCTGAGGAGGACGACCCTGAAGAGGACTGCTGATATGGGAAGTAGAATAGGAACTGCATTAAGTGCTGCTTAAATTGTATCTAGAAAGTATAAGTGGGACTCGAATGATGAAAATACCTTGAGCACGGCAATGAGTTTTGCCCCTTGCAGAGAGCTGGTGATCAGAATAAATGTTGCTACAGGAGGATGAGGGCTTAGGAGGAGTGAGCAGTCTGATGACAAATTACAGCCTATGTGCAGAGAATTTGTGAACTTATATGTACAAAAATAATCGATTAAGTTATCTGGAATGAGTCACTTGAACAGCCCCAGGATAAAGGATTATTTTCAGAATCAAAGCTGTACATCTGCTTAAGATACATGTGCTGAAGCTCTTCATTGCTTGAGCTCTGTTGTATCTTTCTTCTAGGTGGGTGAAGCAGTCCTTGAAAATGCTCGTCTTATGCTGCACACTGAGAATATTCAAGCCTGTGCTGAAGATTTTAAAGACAGGTAGTCCTGTGGTGGCACCCAGCTGGCCACTTTCTTTAAACTTTGCCTTTGTGAACACTTAATTTGCAGGGGTGTAATGCTAGGGAGTAGAATGAGACTGGTTTGGGAGAAAAAATAATGATGGTGCTAACATTATTTTGGAAGATTTTGAGGATTCATAGTAACAAAAATGTGCACAAGCACAAGCAAAATTACCTAAGCTATTCTTAACACAGACATTTGTCTTAACACAGACATTGGTCTCTCACTGAGAGGTCATTATTCATTCAAATTTAGATTGGCATTTTATAAAGGCAAACTTCCATGTGCATTTTAGTTGTAATTTTCAGTACTTTAGTACCAAAACCAAGTGGTTTTGGAAGTAACAATCATTCTACTACAGCTGCAAAGTGAAAACTGCACCACTACAGACATCAGGCCGGAAATGTTAGACAAGAAAACAGAAATGGGCTATGCTGATTTTCCTTTTCTTTACTGAGAGAAATAAGTAATAGAACAAGATTTTAAACACTGGCAAACTACTTTTTTATTGTCTTTCTATTTGAAAAGCCTGATAGTTGTGTATGAGTGCAGAAAACTATTTAGATTTTACTCAGGAGACGTGATCCTTCTAGCTTTTTTTACTCATAATTGTCTCATTCATTTACAAATAGCTTTTTGCAAGCTCTGACACAAAAACCTTACTTTAATTGATTTTAATATCCTATGGTTTTTATCATCCCTTAAAACTTCTTTTTCTCTCTCTCAGTCATTATTTTATTTAATCATAAAATCAAAATGTGATAATCACTCTTAAGTTTGCCTTTTCTTTCAGAAAGGTACAACTCTGAGATACTCATTTGGCTTTACATCCAGCAAGCCCCATTCATATTTTATGTAGCTTTAAAAAGTACTTTTTAGAAGTGTCAGCTGACTTGGACAAGCAGTCTACGTAACAAAAACAATGTTGAATCAATCCACTGCATAGTGAAAGCTCCTGGGATCAGCTGCCACTCTCCCAAGCTTTAAACTCCCAGCAATGCAGGTGGCTCAAGGAGCAAAGTGTTCATGAAGCAGGTTCCCAACTAACCTGCCAGCCCCTCCTGTCTAACCTTCCTGGCCACCAAGTTCCCAGGCTGGACAGGTTTGGCACAAATATCTCCCACCCAAGGAGATTCACAATACAGTCCACATTTTCTATGGAAAGACTAAACCAAAAAGTTACAAACAACAGCAATGCAGCAAGCAGTGCTGTGGAATAGAAACTGCTTGCCAAAATTTCCCTACCATTACAGCCATGGTTTGAAAATGAGCTGTTTGTTCCAACAGTAATTCTAGCTGACAAACCAACCACAGAAATTTCCTCTTTATTTTTATACTACTGGGGTTTGGTCTTAGGGATGGGACAGGACCCTGGAACATAGACCAGACTTCCACCAGCATGTCCATTAGTAAAAGTAATGCTTGATGTGCATGTTTTTTCCTTAACCATTGCTCTAAAATGTAGACAAGGTATTCTCATTTTACAGCCCAGACCACTGAGAAAAAGCCATCCATGGTGATATTGTATATAAATATCAGATCTAGCAAGAAACCATGAGCCTCTCCATGCTTTTTTCTGGAATCCTATCAGGTTGATAATCACTGTAGCACACACAGCTACTAACTTGGCCTGTTTTCTTACACTCTGAATTAATGACAGGGCACTTCAGGCAGTTAACTTCAAGTATGAAGAGACAAGGTGACAGAAAAGTATACTGTATGTGTTTCTGTGCCTCTGTCTGGGACATATTTGCTAATTAGCAGAAATAGTGTCATTCAGGAAAAAAAAAAAAGACAGGTTGTACTTGCTGAGCTGTGTTGAAGTTTGGCTTTTTTGTTTTTCTCTGCAGGTATGAAAATGAGCAGCCATTCAGAAAGGCAGTGGAAGATGAAATTAATTCCCTATATAAAGTGATTGATGATGCTAATTTAACTAAAATGGATCTGGAGAGTCAGATAGAAAGCATGAAGGAAGAATTAACTTTGCTGTCAAAGAATCATGAAGAAGTAAGTCCAGGCTCAGGACACTGCAAAGCCAATGTGTGCCTGTTTCATCTGGTTGGTATCATACATTTAGTGCAAAGCAAACATTAAAAACTCTGCCTGCCATGTCTGGGCAGGGGGATTTTCCTGAAACCTACTCCTATTTCTTCCTTCCCTTCTAATTCAGAGGACTAACCCCTGAGGCATTATCAAATTACTTACATGTAGGTATTAACCCTTTCTCGTTTGATAAATGTGATGTGGAAGAGACGCCACCCCTTCGTTTCTTGTCAGGCACCACTTGATGGTCACGGGGCTGCACAGCCATGTGTGTGGACATCTCAGCAGTGAGATCTGATGGAAGGAGAAAGTGAATGTGCAGGGCAGCAGCTCTGGTCCTGCTGCACTAATGTTGGGCATTAACCAGGTTCTTATGAAAATACCCTGCTTGGCTTAGCAAGGTGCTCAGTTCCCAAAACTGAATCTCTCTTGAGAAGCACAACACTAAAGCAAGTCACAGGGACAGTGGCATGAAGCAGTGGCTCTAAAGAATCGACTTCAAAGCTGCTGGCCAAAGAAGGTTTAATATGAGATGTGAAAGTGCAATTTAACTTTGATGGCAAGGTTCATTTTATTACTTATTATATAATGAAGCTCACAAAGGAAAATCAATTGGATTAGAATCAATCTAGAATGGTTTACATGGAAATCAGGAATACAGAGGGTAAAGGTGCTAAAGGATAAATGTTCAGAAGGGTTAGGGGAGGCCCTCCCATTGAGTCATGGGGTTCAGAGCAGACCTCCTTGCTTTCTGAACTCCTGATGGAGATTAGGTGCATCTGAGGCCAAACTTTACCTCAGACATGGTCAATGGTTTATAGCTAAAGGACTTGTCAGCACCTGATCACTAATTTAGCAAAATGATCCAATAGGATTTCCTATAAGCACAGTGGTAACTTAACTGTAGATCTGGGATGGCAGTATTCATACTATACTTGCTATAGGGTATTTAAACCAATTCACACACTCACACAGACATGAAGAATTTGTACAAAGGTGCCTGATAAAAATTTCCCTCAAGTTCAGTGCACTACTCAAGTCAGATGCTTCTGCACCTCTCAGCAGGTGAGGGCTGAGCCTTGAGGACTAGTGGGGATATCCCAGGCCCCACCATCAGCATTTGGCAACAAGTATTAAGTATTGCGAACTCGAGAGTTTGCTAGCTCTGAGAGGTGTCCCAGTCAGAGGGAGATTGCTGCTCACAGCCCACTGCAGTCCAGGAGATCTCAAAGGGCCTCATTCAGGACTCCTGTTTATAGAGCCCCAAAATGATTGGCTCCAGTCATCTGTCAATCTCCATCCTGGCTGTAATCCAAGATGGTAATTACTGGAGTTTTCCTCAGAAGTCTGCTAACAAAAATATTGTTCCATTGCTTGGGCTATGATTCAGGCAAATAATATTCCAAGATTATGCTAGGATAGCTGACTATCTTGTCCCCTTCCTTTGTTAGGCAACAGCAGTTTGTTAGGCAACAGAAGTTCCTAGGAGCAGACAGTGTTTCTGATAAACTCAAGGGAAGATTAATTGCCCAGAAGCCATTGATTGATTATGGCTGAGGTCTATAAAGAATTCCTGAAACCACAGAGAGGTCTGAGCAGGTGGGGAGGATGCACCACCACAGACAGGCAGTCAGAAGAAGAGCCCACACTACCCAATTTTGCAATACTTTCCCACTTACTCACTGCATTCACCAACACTATTTGCATGAAGGTGTTTTACTTCCTTCAGCAGGGATTTCAGGATTGAACACGAATCAGCATCTTTATTCATGGGGACTTGAATATGGAGCTGTTACTAACCCCTCCTAAGGGACAGCAAACAACTGTGCTGGTGCCTCAACAGTAAGATAGAGCTTGAATTGTGACGGCTCACGAAAGCAAGGAGCTATCCTACCTTACATTTCTCACCAGTTGTTCCTCCAACCACAAGATTTCAGCAACCCTGGCTTGCCAAGAAGAGGTTGCATCACCAGCTCCCTACTTGCATCAATCTAATTTAAAGGCTGGCATTTTGCAGAAAATAATCAGTGCCTTCATCACCAGTGCATGGCAGGAGAAGATTGAAGTCAGTTTAGATGCGAGGGTAAAGAGAAAAATTATAGAAATAAACATGATCCTCTTTAAACCTCCAAGTAATGCAATGACTGCTGTGAAACCAGAAAAGCTGGTGCTGAGGCTGTTCTCTGTCTGTAGCTATGGCATAATGAGAACACCACCTTGATCCTCATGTAACCAGCTAGGAGCCCTTGCAGAGTGGAAAGATGCTCTTCTCTTTACCTTTTGGGAGCACCTGAGCATTTGCAGAACCACTTCAGCACAGGCCTGGTTTTCCCATGGCAGCAGCACCAGGGGAAGCTGCTTAAGAGAAGTCACAGAATAAAGGCTAGAAGCAACTATTGCTGAGCTCTGTCACAATAAATTCCCAAGGACTTTCCCAAGCTAATTCAAACCTTTCTTTCCACTGGTGCTCCCACTAGCAAATCCATGCCAAGTCCTTTTGAGGCTTTTGTGAACTTGGAGTGGGCACATTTTGAGGTTTGCATTCTTGCAGGTTCATAATTCACGTAATTCCTATCCATTTTTTCCAGTATTGTCACTGTCAGGGGCCATTGCTTACAAATACAATTCCCAGATGCTTTTCCTTTTTTGGTGCCAATAACACAGATTAACAGGTTGATATAAAAGGATTGCAGTGCCAGAGAGTTAAGACACATGTTAAAAATCTCATTAATTCCTGTGTTCCTGAACACAATGTACAAATGATGTGCTACCTTTAAGTGTGCAATTCTAGACCTGCTAATTCTCTACCAGTTACATGTTTGGAGCACTTAAATGTAAAGAAGGAACAAAATGCTGCCACAGAGGAGAATCCTCTTCATCTGACATGTACATGCATAAAACACACACTTGTCTTACACAAGCTGCAATGCTATAGAGCTCCTGCTGCTTTGCACATCCTGTATCTTTCAGTAGATGCAGGCTCATGCTCCTGCATGGTGCAGCATCAAAGGGAAGTTTTTGGTACCCTGTAAGCTGTAGTTCCTCGGCCCAAAGTCCACACTGCAGTTTTACTGGCAATATAGGTAGTGATTTTGGGTCCCAGCTGTGCAGCATGACGTGTCAAGCACTGGCTGCTGGAGAATACTGCCACTGGAGAGAGGGCTGCTCCAGGCATTGCCTTCGTGCAGGGCTTCAGTTTCCTTCCACCAAGGGGAAAACTCTTCCAGTACCCTAGATCTGCAGGAAGAGACCCCATGCAGAAGCAAGGCAAATCCACATCTGAAAAAGAAACTCTTCAGTGCACTAAATCATTAATGTAGAGATACCTTTTGGGACCAAATTTAATTACTCTCTCTTTTTGTGGCACCAAAAGAACTCTTCCTTGAGCTTCTCTGAAGATGCCATTCAACTGTCCAGTTCACTTTCTTTATGTTTGTTATTTTTGTTCAAGGATGTGAAGGTATTATACAAGCAGCTTGCTGGATCACAGCTGGAAGAACTTGATGTTCCCCTGGGAAGTGGCCTGGATGACATTCTAGAAAAAATCAGAATCCACTGGGAGAGAGACATTGAAAAGAATCGTGCTGAGACAGGTGCCCTGCTCCGTACCAAGGTCAGCACTCTGTAACCCACTCCAACATCACAGGATATCAAGCAAACACAAAAGCTCTCTAATATTCTGCCATATCTTTGAGGGTTGGGGGTTTTTTGGGGTTTTCTTTTGATATAGAAAAGATATTAAAAATCTAAAGTATTTTGGTCCAAGTCCAAAGGAGAATGCACTTATAAATGTAAAGGCTTTCTTGGGATGCACAGAGTTAAGCACTGGTGGAAATGGCCCTGCTCATATCTCAGGTATCTGTGGGAGCCTTTCAAGGGCTCTGAAATTTTGGCTAAGGAAAACAAACTTAATCAGTTGATACCTTCTGTGTAGGATAAGACATCATTATTACCCTTGTTACTAGGGCTGTTCCTCCACTTAATAATTTACAGGGGTCCATAAATAAGAAGGGCAAAACACATTGCCTTCTACACTGCAGACTCCTTGTTGGTTTTTCCTCGGTATTTCCTTCGGCAGCACTGGGAAAACTAGATATTAACTTAGAAATGAAAAGTGATGATAATAGCCATTCCCTTTAAATAGGGATTCTCCTCTGCTGAGACTGAGTCTGAGATAGCCTTTTAATACAGATTTTTCTCTGTCAAGAGGGATCACTCATTTTTCAAAGTGTCTGGCTGAAGTAAGTATTTTTGCACAGCTGAACAGTAAGTTCAGTGGACGATCCTATACGTTAGAAGCCATCTCATTCCAAGCTGGCTCTTACAGCAGAGCATGACAGAGTAAATCAGGAGAGCAATGAAGATGGTGAAGGGTCTTAAGGGGAACCCTGATGAGGAGTGGCTGAGGTCACTTGGTTTGTTCAGTCTGGAGGAGACTGAGGGGAGACCTCACTGCAGTCTGCAACTTCCTTGTGAGGGGAGAAGGAGGGGCAGGCACTGATCTCTGCTCTGTGGTGACCAGTGACAGGACACAAAGGAATGGCCTGAAGTTGTGTCAGGGGAGGTTTGGGTTGGATGTTAGAAAAAAGATTCCTCACCCAGAGGGTGGTTGGGCACTGGAGGGAACAGGCTCCCCAGGGAAGTGGTCACAGCACCAGCCTGGCAGAGGTCAAGAGGTGTTTGGACAGTGCTCTCAGGCACAGGGTTACTCTTGGGGATGGTCCTGTGCACAGCCAGGAGTTGGACTCCATGATCCTTGTGGGTTCCTTCCAACTCAGCATATTCTGTGATTCTGTGAAATCAGAACTGCAGCAGCACTGTTGAAATACTTAGCGGAACCATATAAACATATCCCCCCTCTTCTAAGGTAAAGAGCTGCCATGGGAGGTGTAGGGGGTATCAAAGGCAAACAGAGAAAAAACAACAAAACCAAGATACATGTTTGCAAACATATGTGCAAGCTCTGAGTTAATTTTCAAAATAAAGAAGAAAAATCCTGTGACAACAATGATGCCAAAATTGCTAGGAAACATACAAGAAGCCAAGCAGAGGGGTTTATCCCAGAGGTCCCATCAAGTTTGTGAGAAGGCCAGACTTATTAAGCAGTTTTCATAAAGTTAGTCTGTGGGGCCTGATTTTCAGCTCATACATTCCAAAGGAAGTGAGTGACACGGTAATAAACTACACGAGCCTGGAGAGTACCTCTGTACAAAGCACATGCAGCCCTGAAAAGCCAGGGTACTCTCGGTAGCCTCTTGAGCTTTACCCAGAAAAATCTGTTCCTGACCCACTGCCAGGTTTCACCAAAATGAGCATCACTCTCACTGCACCAAATTATTTAAGTGTTCCCACTTGCCTGTCCTGCTTGTTCCTCCTCCTTCTCCTCCCATGCAAAAACACCCTTACAACTTCTTTCTTCCTATTCCTCTCACACCTTCAATATCTGTGGGATATCATTCTCCCCAAATGATATCTCTTTTAGCTCAGAGATATCATTTGGGGAGAAAATTGACAGCTTCTAGTACACTGCTCTATCATGTCTTTGATACCTAACCCACCCCTACTCAGCCATCTTAGCCTAAGCTCTTACTAGTTTCAGTTGTTCCTATTTTGGTTTGGTTTCTTAATGGAACAAAGAAACAATATCACAGATTTCTGGAACAATCAGTTCTGGTTCTGCACTGGTTCTGGTAAGATATTCTAGGGACTTTTTTTCCACAGATTAAACCCAGATGATGCAGTTTTGCATCCCTTATCTCCTAAAGACATAGATCAATTCAGACTACTACTATGTATACAGGTACAAGAGTTTAGCTTTAATCAGCTAAGGTTGTGGTCTTATATCATCTTTTGTGCTTAGTTGTATCATTTGGTTATCCACTCAGTTAAAAACTTGGCCTTGCTCTTGTGTGACATCACAGGAAGGATGTTCCCTGCACTCCTTTGCTCTTCATTATCAGTTTTTTCAGTGTCTCTCTGTCAGGTTTTCCTTGGTCCCTAATATTTTAATTTCCTTTTCTGCACCTACTCTCTGGTGTATGTGTGACCAGCTCACACCAAGGTGTTTCAAATGATGTCCTAGCACTGACTTAGACATGAGGAGAGTATTTTCAAATTTTTCTGACTAATTACCTTGCCTCATTTACTTTGTCCTGTGACTAGATTTGCAGTCTTGGCCAGATTTTTCAAGGATATTTGGGCACCAAAACACATGAATTTAAATTCATGGGGTTTCACATGGGCCTTTTTTAGATGAGTAACCTCAAAACTCAAGTCCATTGGTTTCACCTGTGCACTTTTTTTTGTCTGTAGTGGTCAAAATCTTTCCCCAAATCGACACAAGTGATTCAAACCCCTGCAAGACATGCATGCTATTTAATATTTTTCCCTGGAAAGATGCTTTACTTACTGATGTGCTGTTCGTTCATGTAGTTTGATTCCACACATCCACCCCTGCTCATTACTAATCTGTATGGTTTTCTGTCATCCATAAATCTTTCTAGCTCATGCTTCATTCCCAAAGCAGTAGACCTTGAGGCATCAAGCTGTTAAGCTTCTGTCTTAATGGAACTAGACCCTAATTTTCCTCTTCATGTTCTGTCTCTTGACCAGCTGTTGATCCATGGAAATGTTCTGCTCTGAGCACACAATTATACAGCTTTCTCTGTTGTCCTCATAAAAGGTTCCGAAAAATCCTGCGAATTAGGCCAGTTGTTTTTCCCTTTTTTTGCTGCTTTGCTAAAACTTTCCCAGAACTCTCAAGAGTTTTTCAAAGTAACTTTCTTTAGATACCATGCTGGTCAACTACTCTGGGTGTTGGTGTTCCAGTCCTAATCATTCTTTCATTATCTGGACTCCATGAAAAACAGACTAATGAGGGATTCTGTGCTCATGCACAACGCTTGGCTCAGAACTGTACAGATGTTTGAAATCCAGATTTCTAGGAAGCACAAGCAGCAACATGAAAATGACTTTGGAAGATTATTTCATCCTTTCCCTCTGTTAATCCAGTTGTTTGTGGTCACCACCTGTATAGCCTTTCCCTTATGGAGCATCTCAGGAATAGGAAAAGTCCCCCAAAAACAAGAATTGCCCAGTGAAGATGACACACAGACTACTTCTGCATTTCTCCAAAGAAGGAATCCCAAAGTATCATGCCCAGCAACACCCCACACATGGACACTTGGGGGTGGTAATCCCATAAGGAGGGTAGGGAAACCTTGTGTGTCCCCAAAACCTTTAGAGTGCATTCAGTGTGTGCTCACTTGCTGTGTCCTCCTCAGTGTTTAGGACCTGATGTGGCCATCTCCATCTACTCCACCTGCCTGTTCTCTTGTTCATACCACTACGGTCAGGTTCGCAGCTTAGGGTAGCTCCTGGAAGGGTTTCAATGCCACCTGTGGTGAGGGCAAGCTGGATTTATAGGGAGCACTTGGGCCAACAGCAGGGTAAATGTGAAAGCCAGGCTTCAGGTAATGGTTGTAGGCTACAAAGGCACCTTCCCTTCCCTGTGTTCCTCTTTAAAAAGAGGCATTTGCAGTCCTCGTAGCCTAAGAAGGTGCAGACTACACTCTCAACATAATTTAGGAGACACAATTTACTGAAGAGTGGCAGGTCCATGATCACTGATTTACCAGGAATAGTCAGGTAGAATTATGACTCTCTAAAGCATGAACCTCAACAAAGCATTTCCAGAAAACACAGGATCTGTGCAATTTTCTGGAAAGGACAGGTTTGGTGCTTGGACTGAAATTCAGCCTTCTGCAACACAAGCTCTCAAATCTAAATTTCTGTTTGAGACTTAACTGGTATTTAAATGATCTTTTTCCACTGAGGCTATTTAATTCACCATATGCAAGGTGCATGGTGCATGGTCCTAGATTTTTGAAAATTCAATCTTATTTTTAAAATAAAAGAATGCATAATCAGAACAGCAGAACAGGGTCAAGATGAAGTTTCAGAGTAGGATGGAAGTATTTTGCATAGTTTAATTTTAGCATCAATCACAAGAAATGTAGGTTTTGACTGAAGAATTGTATTTTCTAGAGAGCTCAGAGCTCTGGGCTGGAAAACCTTGATCTCAGCCCTTATTAAAAAATATAGAAATTCTATTTTTACTAAGGTACTTTTTCCTTCACCTATTTTCAAAGAACCTGAACTAAACGCATATAAAACCCTCCAAGCCACAAGAGCAGGAAATAGCATAATTAGCTTATGACTTAATTAACAGAATTTTTTTTCTGCCTCTGTGATATGACTTGCTGTCTGACTCATAGAATCTTATGTGCAAAAAGTAAGGTGTGAGTAGTTCTGAAGACACACAACTTCTTAAGAAATATTATAGTATGGCTATTAAATGAACAATTACAGCAATGTTTTCTCTTTATAATGTTAAACATGCAAGTATGAATTCTGAACAGCTGTTGTTGACACGGATAACATAAATCTGTTTGTATGCATGAGCCATTTTACAGTAAACGCCTAGAAAATATGATAATTTTGACACTAAGATGTATCCAGAATTGTTCAACCGAGGGATTTAATACACAGGAATCAAACTTAGAGTCAGAATTGCCACAAACTGTGAAAACATTACTGTCAGTTTGGTATGTAAGGAAGCTAAACCATAACTTGCGTAGGTTGTGATGACAGTCGCCTTCTCTCACCAGCAACAGGCTGAGACGACGGCTGCCGTGCGAACCCAGGAGGAAGAGCTGGTGGAGGGCCTCAGAACCGAGTTCCACGAAACTGCCTGCAAAATACAGAGCCTGCAAGCAGAAACCGAATCTTTGAGAACCTTGGTGAGGAATGCTGGGTTTTCAGTGGGTGTATTCTCTGTGAACTCAACACACCTTCTGAGGGGAACATTCCTGTCTTGGGATGCAGTGTTAAGAATGAATCCCATTTTCCACCAGATACTGTTGCCAGAGATACCAGACATTTCTGGGCTCCTCTTGATTGAAATGGTGCTCTAAGTGTACCAGTCTTGACAACCAGGCTCCAAATTTCCATATTCATACTCAATCTCACCAAGATTGCTTGGTATGTAGCACTAGACAATGTGAGGAATATCTGCACCTTGTGAAAGTACCTCAACTTTTGTAATGGTAATACCTAATATCAAGGTATCTAAAGAAAGGAATTCTCAAAATATATATAAGTCAGTAGAGATGCTGGCCAAACCTGAACAAAAATCACTATGAATCATATGAAAATTGACTGATTTATTGTCTGTTGTCCTGCCCTTGCAGAAGAGGGGTCTGGAGAACTCTTTATATGACGCCAAGCACTGGCACGACATCGAACTGCAGAACCTAGGCTCTGTCATTTCCAAGCTGGAGGCAGAGATGGGAGAAATCAAAGTAGAAACCGAGCAGCAGCAGAGGGATCGTGAAAATCTGCTGACTAGCAAACAACAGCTGGAGAAAGACATTGCTGCATATCACTGCCTCCTGGACGGAGAGCAAAGCAGGTACTTGTCCTCAAAAGGATGGAGAACATGCTCCCTGGGAAGGGCTTGTGAGGTTGCTGGAAGCAGGACAGCTGGAGAGCTTGTCATGTTTCATAAGGCTAGCTGGTAGATAGCGAGGTTTGGAGAAGCTGCAAAAGGGGAAGAACACACCAAATCCCATCAAACAGAGATTCCTAATGTATGGGAGATGGGTGGTTTCCAGCACTACCACAGAAGGAAGTGGTTTGGGAACATGCCATGAGTTTCACTTCTCTGAAGGTTTGAGATGTGATATTAAAAAGCTACTACCAGGAGCTACATTAGTGGCTGCAAAAGCAGATGTGTTGTTATTTCTTGAATATATTTCTCCTCCCTCAATACAGTCCAAATATTATAGCTGTGATCCTGGGAAAACTCTCTTTCTAAGCTTGTAAGTTCCCCCTGAAGTCCAAGGATGGAATCTGGACCATTGACTGTACCTTTTGTGAAAAAATGTGGTTCCAACTCTTAAGATTTTTCCCCTGGGAATAACCTGTAAACACCTTCCGTGGTCAGGTTGGGTTGCTTGGTTGGGCTTTTCTAAGATTCTTAATCACCCTTAGTCATGGACCCTCTGAAAATCTGATCCACAGATTTTGACTTGCTCTTCTGCTCAGACCAGGGAGAATTTTAAAATAATCAAATCCTGCTGAAGCTGGTGAGATTTCACCAGCTGAACTGAGGATAGGACTTGGTACTGCAATTTTCCTATTTGTCATAGTGACCAATTTTTCTTTTCTTTTTTTTTTTTTCTGACAGCTGATTATGAAATTCCCAGCCCACAGAAGACCATTGCCATTAAAGCAAAAGATGTCACTGCCAATTATGTTCGTGGAAGCTAAAAACCCATCAAAGCAGCCTGCTTTATTCAGTTTGATTCAACAATCAAAGTAGGTTGTAGCTTGAACAACTTTATTAGACCCTCTTCATGTAATTGCTTTGCTTACAGATTTCAATTTACTCATGTTGTTAAAATTATAATAAAAATAAAGAATATCAGGCTTTTGTTTGATTTTTTTATTTCCTTCCAGTATTTTTCATGTTTGCTGGAGGGGGTTGGATTAAGAATATCAGCTCTCCATTTCCCACATAGTAAACTCTTTCTTTTCACAGTACAAGTATTTCAAGACTGAGCTACCCCTCCACTGTGCACACAGTACCCACATGGAAATGATGATTGTTCTGTTGTGTCACAAGACCATCAGCTCAGTAGTGTGAAATCTAATTCAAATAATGCCAAAGGAGTTAAGTACACTGTTAAGTCAATGTGATTAATTTTGCAACATGTAAACCAGCAGAGTCATTAATCCAAGCATCCCAACAGTACTTTATAAACAAATTTTAAAGCCTACCCTAAACTTCTGGAAAAGCTGAAGGTGCAGGACAGCAACAGCAGTTCTGCCCACATACAGGTTAATCCTTTTACTGCATTCTGGAAGTCCAAGCCAGGGTATCAGTTTGTGCAAATTTGATACTTTTTGATATATTGATATATTTTTATATTTATTTTTATATTATTGCTCTTTCTTAATATCAACATCTCTCCAAGGCAGGTCAGCCACACTTCTTTTGAACAGAAATCCACATAGCATCAACCTGTTGGCTGACCTTAGGCTGTTTCCTGTATTTTGATGGCATCACAAGGAAAAAGATTTGCCGTCTTTCACTTTTGAATTTCTTTTATATTTTAAACATTGATAACCTCATTGTGTTGCACATGCAGTATGGTCACATAAAATGTCAAGATGGAGCTTGCATTTTCAGAAAAAGATAAATGAACCTTAGCTCCTATCACACAAAATTTTAGGCAGATGGCTGACTTTCCTTCACAAGTTTCCACACAGTGATGATCATACATGTGTTTGTTGGATTGGGACTTCACAAGAGCAACAGTTTCACCAGGTGACAACACAGTTCATTAAATGGATTCAAAGACTGCTGAGAAATGGTATATGTTAGAGAACACAATGGCATACAGCACATACGAGAGGTAGAATTTAGATATTTCGAGTTTTAATTGAAACATTAGCTAAGAAAGCTACTTGGATTTTAATGACTGATAAAATCAAATACCCTCTGAATCCACTAAACTTGATCTACTGGTGAATTACATGAATAGGGACACAAGTGTTGTCATGCCTTTCCTTGTACATTCCCTCCCCCCACAGAAAATCCTTCCTGCAGCTGCTTGACAAATGATCCTTCATTTAATCTCTGCAAAAAGTCCATCTGGCATGTACCACCTGCAAGATTTTGATAAAAAATGACTGGATTAAAAGATTACCCAACAACAACCAAAAACATAAAGGCAGATGATGGCAGATTCTGGGGTTTTTTTCTCATATAATGTAGGTTCCTGAGAGCAGCAATAATGCCTTCTTATACATCAGTGCAGACAGAACTTACCAAGCTGGGACTCCATCAAGAATAGTGATGATGAGAGAAAATACACACAGAAAGTGATACGGGAGATTAGATGGCACATGCCTTTGGGTTGGGGCTAACTGATTGGTGTCTAGGAACACTTTTTGGCATTAACAAAACATAACCTCTCACTCATTCCTGACACAGAAGAGAACACTCTCCCCATGATTTGAAAGTGAAGAGGGAATTTAAAAAACATAACAATAAACAATCTGGATTCAGATCCATTTGCTATCTTCTAGTGATGTTTCAGTTATGAAAAGCAACTGACTATCCCACTGTGAAAATATTTTTCATGTATGTCACTCATGGAGATAAACCTAATGAAATTCTGAGTCTACAATTATACTCAGATGTGAAAAAAAGATTTTTTAAAGTTTTTTTGTATGTCATGATCCATTACGCTCCATAAAAATTAAATTAGGTTAATACCAAGATGTTTATTCATTGGAATGGAAATCGTTTCTTTCCAAATCAAGGTATTGCAGCATGGAAAAGTATCTGGAAAAGGAGGAAGCATCTAAGCATAAATAAGGAATTTCCAGCAGCTTTTCTCTCTATTTCTAACAAAGACCAAAAACCACAAAAACATTATTTTTTGAATAGTCCATCAGAAGTCACATGCAACACATCTGGCCCCTTCTAAATCAAAGTGCTCTCATATTAAGTGCTAAAGCTCTTGTGTAGAAATCTCTCTGAACTTTTACACAGACACCTGTGGGTACCTGGCTGGCTATGCAGCCCCTCCAGGCTGCTTGAATGCTTTCTAAGTACTGACAGCCTTCACTGTGTGAGATGGGATACTGACAGTATGAGAGACTAAAGGCTTTCACAACTATTTCTAAGCATTAAGGCTCATAAACTGATTTAGCTTTATATTTATGCTCTGGTCTAGCAGTTGCTTTATTAAATACACATGATCATGTTTCCAACTGGTTTTCCTAAGAAAATCAGCACCAGAAAACAGATTCTATTATCTCCCACTGCAGTATCTCTCCCATCTATATTCCTGTGAAGGAATTTGTGCCACTTGCTGTTATGAACACTCAGGATGCAGACAGAGAGCACAGAGAATGCAACCTAACAGGCAGCTGCTGCACAAAAGGACATCTCTGCTCCCCCTCATGTGCTATGTATTCCCATTGCACCATCTTAGCACCAACATCTGTCTGATGTCTCAGGAGACAGCTCAAGATTCAAAATCAGCAGAACATCGGCCCTGCAAAATGCTGGAAAACTTTCCTGCCACTTGGTTCCCTTAATCAGGCCACTGCAGGGACAGACATGTACCAACGGCAGCACAGGGATGGGAGGGGGGCAGGAACTCGTCCAGACTGTAAAGCACAGCCTCCCCCTTGGGGATAGCTAGTCACCAGGTCAGATGAGCTGTGCTATCAAACCATATGTGTACTTTGTACTCCTCCCAGTCAGACACAGCTTCTTCACCACAGCCTGAACACTGCTGCATCCTTGGGGGAAGGAGGGGGTGCCAGCTTTATGTGAGCCCCTGCCTCATTTAAGACTTCACACTGAGCAGCAACATAACACACCAGCTAGCCTGATATTCTAGCCTATCATTCTACTGTTTATATTTTAGTATAAGAACTATTACACTGATTCTGTGGTTAAAAGATTATTTTTAAGGTTTCACTTATTTTCACTTTCACTCTGGCATTGTCTAAAATTTAACAGCTTAACAAAACACCATGCACTGCTGTCACCAGTGCCTGCATTCAGATGGCAATCAGTGGTGGTGAAATGAGCATGATGAAACTTCTCCCTTCTGGTTGTTGAGGTCTGAAACTACAGAAAACCCTGAGCTTAGGGGAAGGTTAAGCTCCCAAAGACAAGTGGGCCCACGATGTGACAAGGACCCCACCAGAACCCTTCTGCAAGCTGCTCTGCACCTAAGGGCACCTTCTCCAGTTTCCTTAAGCAGGTGCCTGCCCAGGAGTTACTGAATGTTTTTCTGCTGCTCTGCAAATGTCAAAGCGGTTCGCAGTGCTGTCACCTTCATGTCACAGAATGGAGATAATTGGGTACAAAGGAAGATGAAACACTGGGAGACTGGAAATGGAAGTCAGCTCCTAACTCTTGCATCACCCACAACTCACTCCAACTTCCTTTCCTTCAGTTTCTCCAGGCGGACAGTGGGTGCTGCATCACTTTCCCTACATGCAGTAGTGCTTCACGCCTTGGTGCACAAAATGCACCAAGATGCACAAAATGCACCAAGATGCACAGGCAGCAGCATCATGGCAGGACTTGCCAAAGCTACAGAATGGAGAAGAGGCAGGCAAGCACCACTGTATGGAGAGGAGAGAGAGACAAAGTCCTTGGAGTCCTGGGGGTAATTCCATACCTGAGCAGAGGCACTTGGAGCACCGTGTCTTGCCAAAGGCGGGTCACAGAGGTCAGTGATGCACAGTGCAGCAGGGAGCCGTGTGCTGAGCTCATGCTCCCGGCACGGCACTGTGGCATTCTGGATGTATTCCTTGCACTACAAACATCACTTCTGCCAGTCCGTGCCTGTGAGCCATTCTTCAGCCAAGTGTCCTCTGTGCAAGAATTGAGGGATGCTGAATTTGAGAAAGGAAAATACAAGAAATTACCTTTTTTCTGCACCTAACTTTTGTCACAATAACATTCTTAGTGGTAAAAGCTGATGCAATGCATTCGAACAGAAATACAAACACCGTGCGTCAGCACATTTTTACAGTTTTACATAAAAACAAAACTATAGGTGGGGGGGGGTAAATCCAAGCATAACTGCATAACTAATGCTTCCTTTAAAGCACCAACTGAGACATGTCTATAAATCTAAGCCTTCTGAGGCCTAAAACATTGATGCTATTTTCCATGATTTCTGCTGAGTCTGTTCCAGACTTAACAGCTGAAATGTCTCTTGCTGCGCTGCTCCTGACAGGTATTTAGTTTCTAATCCAGAGCTGGGCATTCCAGCCTTACAGTACTGTGTTTGCAAGAGACAAGTGACGCAGATGCTAAAAGCTGCAAAAAGGCATCGGGTTCACATTCTCCAGCCTGATAATGAGGCTATCCGTAATAACACAATGAAAATATTTTACCAGTTGCTGAAATTCAGTATGATCAAAATGATCAGCTTTAGAATCAGGCACAGCACTGTGCTTAGTACATTATTAAGTTATCTACCACAAAAGCTGAGGGACACAAACAGTCTGCTTAGTTGCATGGTATTATCAGTGCTGAGCCTGCAAGTCCCAGCATGGGAGTGGAGGTATGTTGGCTTCCCAGGAAATAAAGGAGCACAAACACAAGGGAATGCAGCACTTTGACAACAGGAATGTCAAACAGTCTTCCACACCCAACCGTTCCCTGTCACACCTTCCACATGACCTTCCATCCGCTGAAAGGGACAGTAGGAAGAGACTACCCAGAAGCACAGAAAAACGAGACTTTGCTACCAGATTTGCTCCCTACTTCAGAAATTATTCCTATCACAAATGAATATAAATGGACACAAAAGTGTCACTGATCACGTGTTACCAAATGAATTATGCTTGCAGCTTTCAGCTCTCTAGGATCTGGTCTGTGCAGGCTCAAATCCTCTAAGAACACAGGTAGTAAAAATATGAGGAGGACTGCAGGTGAAACATAAAAAGAGGTTTGTAACACATTTCCCAAAGGCAGAATGCTTCACTACAGTGACTCAGTTACTCACAGCTACAAAACATTTCATGAAGACGTCATGTATTTAACCTCTTTCTGTAATGTCAATGGCACCTTGCCTGTTTTTTCAAACAACCCGAGAAATATGGGTGGAAAACACTAAGTAACAGCATTGTCACAGACATAAGCTGAGACTGTCAACCTCCAAAGGGTGGAAAAACTTTTAATTTATATACATAATTATTTCAAGAGAAAATATGACAAAGGACAAAATCGTACCAAATAACTCAAGAATACAAACACGCTTACTTTCATGTAAGCGATGTAATCCAAACCAATATATATATTTGATGGGGAATTCTCATTTGGGCTCACTCTTTACCAGTAGGAACTTCTACCTCCTTTAGATGGCCAACGAAAGAAGTAATCAATCGGAAACAGTGTTTCATGTAATTATTTATGACTCATGACAGGCTGAGGATGTTTTTCCAAATGTCCTGCCTCAAAGCTTTTGACGTGTTTTGAAGCCACAGCGAACTTCTTAAACGCTCGTTTTTTTTTCCAGAGTTAAAGGTCACTACAGTAACCAAAGTGAGAGGTAACAATCTGCAGACACCAACTGTGAAGTTTGTTTTCCAGCATATATTCCCTAGGCTTCAATGCCACTCAGAAAAGCAGCTAGAAAGCTCAGGCCAACACATCCGGACATGCTAGACAGAGCGGTGTTTCAAGACTTACTCACTTAACCACACAGACCCAAGATGAAAGCTCAATTACTTCCTTGCATCCTTTGCAATGAGAGCGTAAGTTCACAGCCCTTGCTGGGATGTAGGAGGCAGTGCCTCTGTCCCCACAGTCCATGCTGGGAATGAACACTGCCTTTCCTCAAGGGCTGGGGAAGCTGGGCTGGCCAAGCAGTGCTCGGAGTCTGTGGGACCAGCTGAGGACTGGGCTGCTCCAGCAGTTCTCTCAGCCTCCTTGGAAGGGATTTCAGCAGTGCTGAGCCCAAGGGAGCTGTCCCTGTTTCACTCTGAGGTGGTCCTGACAGGAAGGGCCTGCACCCAATGTGGGGAGCAGCCAAGGACTTCCAGAGCAGCTATTGTTGGTCTCAATGACAGAGTTGTTAGGGTTGGAAGGGATCTCTAGAGATCATCCAGTCCAACCCTGACGCCAAGGCAGGGTGACCTAGAGCAGGTTACACAGGAATGCATCCAGGAGGGGTTCGAATGTCTCCAGAGAGGGAGACTCCCGCCCCCTCTGTCCCCTCCACGCCGACCCCAGCCCTGCCAGCCCTGCCAGCCCAGCCCAGCACTGCCCGGGCGCGGAAGGGCGGGGTGGGAGGGGCCGGCGCGAGCCTGGCTCCGACCGCGCACGCGCGGTCCCGCCCGGCCCGGCCAATCCGCGGCCGCTTCGCCACCGCCCTCCCCGCGCCTGCCGCGCGTGTCCTCACGCGCCGTAACGTCAGCGCCTCTCGCCCCTTTTTGGAGACACCCCCGAGCGGCCGGCGGCGCTCATTGGCCGCCGCGTGGCGGCGCGTGCGCGGTCAGGGGCGCGGCCCCGCCCCGTCTCCCCTCAGCCCCTCCGCTCCCTGCGGGCCGCGTCAGGCGTGGGGTGCGCGGGCCGCCGGGCGGGCCCGGCCAGCAGCCACCGCAGCAGCCGCAGCCGCCGCAGCCGGGCGGCCGCGCTCGCCGAGCCGCGGGAGGGCCGCGCCGCTCACCTCTTGGCCCGGGCCGCCGCTGCCCTCCTTCCCCCGCGCGGCCGCCGCCATGGCGGAGACCGAGGAGCGGAGCCTGGACGACTTCTTCGCCAAGCGGGACAAGAAGAAGCGGAAGGAGAAGAGCAGCCGAAGTGCCGCCGCCGCTGCCGCCTCCAGCGCTTCCAACGCGGGCTCCAACGCAGCGGGCGCGGCCGCGGGCACCCCGCGACCGACTGAGGGCGGCGGCTCCGGGGCCGCCGCCGCCTCCAGCGCCGCCGGCGGCTCCTCGGCCAAGGCGGCGAGCAAGGTGCGGGCGGGGAGGCCGCGGGTTCCTGCCGGCAGGGGGCGCCGCCGCCGCCCGGCCATGCGGCGCCCGGGGCCGTGCGGGGCTGGCGGCGCTCCCGGCCCCGCCCCGGGGCCGCCGGGCGGGCGCTGCCGCTGCTTCTGCTGCTGCTGGCGGGGTGGGGGGAGCCTTTGCCGGGAGTCCCGACCCTGGGGGAGGCGAGGAAGCTGGGCCCCTTGCCGCTCTGCAGCTGCTGCTCAGCCCGGCATTCCCTCCCAGGTTTCTGGGTGTTGCGGCCGGAACCGGAGGTTTGCGTCAGGTGCCACCAGGGGCTGTGCAGCGTGGCATGTGGACCTTGGCGATAAGATTCCCCCAGAGTCCGCCGAACTCTGTGCCTCGTTGCCAGGCAGGGTTTTGCTGCCAATAATTTTTTTTTTTTTGTAACGTATTACAGTGAAACGATGAGAATGCAGGAGAAGCTTAAACGTCCATAGTTGAGTTAGTAGCTCTCTGTTTCTTTCTCCGCCCTTGTTCTTCCTGTCCACAATATCAGAACTGAAATAATGAAGTTAAAACCAGAAGTAGTTATAAGAGCGCTAATGCTGTATATTTTAAAACGAGTTTTAAGAAATACTGTACTGTTTCTTGATGGCTTTTAAATTGTGGAGCTTGACACGTGCAGTACCTTTGTTATGTATTTGTCTGCTGCAGACAGAACAGATAGCAGCTAAAAAAATCACTTGTGCCTTTTGTCTCTATTTCTGGTTTGCTTTTTTGCCTCTTGGTATTGTTTTCCTTTGGAGGCTTCAGCATCTAGTAATTGACGATATGTTTGTTCCCTTACTGCTGCAAATCAAATCTTTATCCCTATGGCATTACACTTTGAGAATATAAAAAGATGGCTTGTGAAAGGGTTTTGGGAAGTTAGATACCGTGCTTCCTTTGTGCCTACATAGAGGATCAGTGATTTAAGAATATTACCCTTTTGTGCTAGATTGATACTAAACACAGAAGCTGTTGTAAGAGCTCTAATGCTGTATATTTCAAAATTAATTTTAAGAAATACTCTCCTGTTGTTTAACCTGGAGAGCTTGACATGTGCAGTAGCTTTCTAAGTAGATCAAGGTCAGTGCTAATCTTTCAGCTCCTCTTCTGCTCACTTGCTTGCAAAATATCTGGCTTTGACTGAAGCTAGTACTTGGATTAGAAACAAAAGTCATTAAATGTGAAAGGTGCGCTAGCTCAGAAACTGTGATGTTTCCATGGAGATGGGAATATAAGAAATCTGAAAGATTTTAGAACTGTAGACTCCTGCTCTTCCAAAAGACTGAATCTTCAGCAGACGCTGCAGTTAACATGAGGTCACTTCCTACTTCTGTTACTCTAAAGCAGGTCAAAGTTTTAGTGCTGGAGATTGGCTCTGTAGAGGATCCCAGCACTGCTCTAAAAGCAGCTTTATTCTCAGCTGTTCAGTGGAAAAGGGGCTGTGCCTTTGGGAGGCCTTGCTCCCAAGGTCTTCCTATTTGGAGTAATGCAACTGCATTTCACGTAGAGTGTGAGAATTAGGTACACTGCTAATTAGGCTGTGTGTGTCTTAAAGCTGGATCGGGGAACATGGGAGGACTGCTTATGTGTTTGGGTCCATCTTTGGTCTTCGTTAATAATCCCAGAATCTCCTGATGACACAGTAGGACAAAACCACCTACACTTAGGTGAGTCCCTCTTTCCCCAAACAAACTCCCATTTTAAAATCCTCGACTGGTTCTCTTGCAAGATACACATACACAAAGATATACAATCTTTGTGTACAGAGATTGCTGTGTTTTGAAGCTGACCTTTCTGCTGTTGCAAAAACACTGCTCAGGAAACAGGACTGTAAATGTGGTTGTGGATGTGAAAAAGTCAAATGTACCATTATTAATCTTTGCCATAAATCCACTGTAAGCTATTCCAAATGTTCTTTTTTGTTTGGCTCGTGAAATAGGTGTTAGAAAAGTACAATTAAAGCTTTGTGTGCATTCAAGCTGTTGTAAAAACCTACTCTTAGTGGAAGGGAGAGGTCTTGCCCTTCTATTGCCCTGGTCATGACTGCACAGTCCTGTTCCATACTTTGTTGTTCCTTGACTTCCTGATGTGCTTTTACTGTTTTTCTTTCCTTTGAATGACTTTTTGCTGGGGCATTTCTCAGGTGTTCTGATGAGTTAAGTCAGCTCTCAGGTGCATCCCAAGTGACACACAGTGAGTTAGGGGGTGAGGGCATGTAATCCTTTCCCCTCTTGGCAACAGGGCACAGAGTTTGGTTTCTCGTAGAACTGTACCTTCACCCAGTTTTTTTTGTATTATCTTAGTCATGTTCTTCTTTTCTACTTTGGTTACAGAGAAAGTGACAACTTATATTTTTCTCTTCTTACAGGAAGAGGATGATTGGAAGGAGTTTGAGCAAAAGGAAGAAATTGATTATAGTGGTCTTAGAGTTCAGTCCATGCAAATAAGGTACCACTTTTTCTTCTTTTTTTTCTTCAGCATAATCCTTACCAATGTCTAAAAAGGATGTTTTTTTCTTCAGAGCTGCTTCCATGGAGTGCAGTTAAAGAGAGGTTTGATATGTTTCTGATAGTACACAAGTTTTCTGCTGGGTAATTTAACTTTGACTGGTCTCTGCCAGTGTTCTCTTTATTTTCTAAATCTCTGTCTGTACTCTAGATCTATCTGTTTTGCTTAGGACTCAGGATTATTTATTAGAAATGCTTAACAAACCCCTCCATAAAGATAGTCAAATGGGAATTTCTCAGAGTAGTGCAGGATAGTAATTCCCACTGAATCATTTTACTGTTGTAAGGGTATCTGACTCCATCTACTCAGCATCTTCAAATTCCTCAACCATTGCATTTGTATGTCAAAAAACCAAAAATACACTTAGTAAAAATAGTGTCCCATGATAAGGTCCCACAGGGTTGCATTTATGAATCTAATCTGTGATTCCTTGTTCGTTTACTTCATTAGACTTTTCCTGTTGTCTGGTGCAAAGTAAGTCTACTTATGTCTGTCCTGGTTAAGAAAAACATTTCATCAGGTCAGAAAAAGGCTGAGTTGTAGACTGAGAATGTCAGATAATCCTCATTGTCCGGGTATTGATGTTCAGAATAATGTCATCCTAAAATCAGCCTACCTGTACCTAGTGCAGTAGATGCTTTCTTTACTGTTTGAGCAGCTCTGACATTTCTGGAATTATTTACTCTTTTGGATCGCAGCATTCCTCCCACTCCTTTCAGTTAACTGGTCCTTTGGGTCATTTGCATGAGTTTGTCCCACAAGCTGTCCATGGCATTGAAGTGTCACAGTGGATAATCACATATCTGATCAGACAACCAGTGAGCTGCAGCTTCACTGACTGCGGGTGCTGTTTGACTGAAAAGCCTCTACTTTGGTTTTCCAGACAAAGGCCAGCATTCCAAATACTTTTCATGCTGTGGTAGATTTTCAGGCATGTGGAAGTTTCTGCCACCAGATTTTGTAACCAATTAGTGGATTCTAGGGAAGAGTGGAGAAGTAAATGGAAGAAAAACCCACTAGAGATTATAAATTATCCATCTTTGGAGGTCTCTTTGATGAAACAAAGATACAGAGTGTGTAGAGGGGGTGGGATGTCCCTGTGCTTCCTCTGTTGTAGTTAAATAAAATATATTTAAAATAATGTGTTTAGGCCCTTGGGTCACCTTACCATGGTTGTTGCTGTGTTTGGATGAACAGTGAAAGGCCGTTTACAGGCATTTTTTTTCTGTTCTCTGGTTCTTACACAAAAGGCTTACACAGATCATGATTAGTAGGATTTGGTGTATTATGAACTTGTCAATTCACACATTGCTGCTGTTGAGATCAATGTCTTGATTCTTTTCAACAGACTCACCCTCCACATCTGTCCCATTTTAGCACACAGCTTTCTGTAGTAGCTTTGGTTAGCAAATTATTTTGGGTGTCTGACTGCATCTATGCAAAATAAAATAGTCTAAATAAAATACAGCCAAGCATTTGCGTTGGGTCTATCTTTGAAAAAAATCCATTTTTCTGTCTTGTGCTACTTTTTTTTTTTTTATTACTTGCTTTAAAAAGAGAGATCTGAGTTTGTTTGTGGGTTGTATATTACCCATACATATAAGGGTGTTTCTTAGGGGGTTGTGGTTATAGGAAAAGTGAGCTCAGGACTTGCTTTCTTTCACCACTACTCCACTATTTCTTCCTCTTGACTAAAGCATTTTATGGAAGCTGGACTTGTAGACCTTTCCTACTTTTATCTTCTCATTCCTTCCAAATGCCATGACTGTGTTAGTAAGAAAAAAGCCTTTCTGCTCAAAATAAGACGCCCATTTCATTGATCACTTTGTTCAAGTTGCATTTTTTTATTATTCTTTCAGGAGCTTTTTTTCTATTTCAGTTGCTGAGTTGCGTAGCAGCATGCCAGAAATTGTTCAGATGGAGTTGCTAGTACAGCGATTACAGGACTCACGTTGTCTGGTTTAATTTAGTATCTTCAGCATGGCAGCCATGCAATCTTGTCTTATGAGGATTGTGCAATCTCTGGCAAATCTTAAACCTCCGTTTTTAAGGTGCTACTCATCATTTCTCTCTTATAGTGAAAAAGAAGATGATGAAAGTGAAAAAAGAGAAGAACCCGGTGACAGTTGGGAAGAGACTGGTGGTGGTGGTGGTGTAGACAGATCATCTGGTCCTTGGAACAAATCAGCTCCTGCACCAGCCCCTGTCGTTGAACCGATTGGTAAATTTAACTCAGGCTTGTTTTTTTCCAATCAGAAGTGCATCAGGTTGAATTAAGCCGCTCAGTGGGTAGAGCTCAAGGAATAGTTCCTGTTCAGGCACCCTTTAATAAACTAATGGCTTGTT
This sequence comes from Phylloscopus trochilus trochilus, assembly GCA_016584745.2. Lineage (NCBI taxonomy): Eukaryota > Metazoa > Chordata > Aves > Passeriformes > Phylloscopidae > Phylloscopus > Phylloscopus trochilus. The sequence continues at coordinate 43,973,026 of WQNJ02000546.1, forward strand.
TGGCCTGCCAGCCATCAAGGAAATCTTCATGTCAAGGGATCTGAGGAACAGAATTGAGTTTAAAGTATCTGTCAGATAGAATTTTTTTTATTTCCAACTTCAAAAAAGGGGGGGAGTATTCTGTCTTTGCAGGAGATCCCTCTGTTTTGCAGACAGTACAAACAGTACTATGTTACTGTAAAATACCAGTTGGAAGCATTTCTGTTGATCTAAAAATGCTACTGTAACACTTCAGTGGATGTTCAGCCAGTATCTGATCTATTGTGGCTGTTAGTAGCACGCTTTTCGAATCAGTTCTTAGAGTACTGAGAACATGACATTGCAAAATTGATTCTTTTAGCTAGGATAGGATTATTAACATGAGTGGAGATAAAATACCTAGTCATTCTCTGAGTTCAGAATATTCTTTTCCACTGAGAAATCAATTGAAAAATATCCTATGTTCTTTCTTGTTTGTAAAGGAGGTAAACCTAATTAGTGTTACTTCATCTTGGATTTTTACCTTAAGTGCAAACCATTTGAACAGTCTCCTCTGCATCTGCAGAGGCATCTGTATAATTATATGTTTAAATCTGTTTTCAGTGTGTTTAAATTGTTGCTAATAAATTGCAAATGAGAAACATGAAGTCCTCATTAGTAGTTCAGATTCCCAGAATTTTGTGAGACGATACACTGGATCCAGAATTCAATTTGACTGAGTGTAGGTTAAGTTAGGTGACACCTGATTTCCTGCCTTGTCTAAAATACTTGCTTCCAAAACTTAAAAGGTGGAAAAATGTACTTGTTAGCATCTTTTCATTTCTTCTTTGTGGAGTTTTGTTTGTGTGTTGGTTGTTTTGGGTTCTTTTTGGCTACGAATGCAGACCTGTTCCCCTGTGTGAGCCTTGTTCTTTTCCCTAGTTACAGAAACTCCAGAGCCGGTGCAGACCGGTGGCGTGTACCGGCCGCCCGGTGCCAGGGAAGGCGGGCGGCCACGGAGAGCGCAGCAAGGACCACCAGAGATCTACAGTGACACGCAGTTCCCCTCGCTGCAGTCCACCGCCAAGCTCGTGGACAGTCGAAAGTAAGTGCCTTCCACTGACTCCCCAAGAGGTTGCTGTCTGCCTTCTCTGAGGTCTTATTTTGTCCTAGCGCTTAAGCCTGAATCTTTCTGTAGAGGAAAGAAACAACTAAGGGGTGGTAAATGTATTTTCCAACTCTATTCCTGTGAAATAACTCTCATAGGATGTAGCCCAGTGAGATAGCCAGACAAGACTGCCAATTATGTTATTGTTGATGGCTGAAGGATTTCACTGAATATTGCTGCTACTGACAGCATCTGCTTCCCTCAGACCCTAGACTAGCCATGGTGAGGCTCTGTGTTACTTCCTTCAGCAGACAGATGTAGAAAGTCCTGAGCATGCAGCCTTCTTGTTAGAGAATGGCAGTGAAGAGTGGTTTAACTGGAGGAGTGGGGTTTCATACAAATACAAGTCAATGCACTTGCTGTCTGAGCTGTAACTTAGAGACAAGCTGTAACAGAGACAAGCTCTCCCAATTTTGCTGAAGTGTTTTCTATTATGTGGTGCTGAAAACTTCAGTCTCACCCTCTATTTGAATCCTGATGTTCTATAATCTTAGTCCCGGTAGAAGAGATGGCTAGGCCAATACCTAATTCACTTGGGGGATTTGGGGTGGTTTTTTATTATTGTTCTGGGGTTTTTTTTCCATGCTGCTTGCTATGTTACTGTTTAATACAGCTTAGGAAAAGCTTTGTTTGCTCTGAGTATTTTTTGGTGTAGCAAAGGAGACAAGCTGTTATTGGTGCTTTGTGACTTGACAGGTGCAAATTGAGCCAAGACGAAATTCTGAATGAGCATTCTAATAAAATTACTTCTGTTTCTAGCATCTGTTTTTCATAAATGAACTTAAATTTACTTTGAGAATGTTAATATGAACTGTAGTGGGAGATAAGGCTTTAAAAGGTTTGCTTGGGAATGTTTAGGTGTTCTGTTATACTGTAGATCTTAGTGTTCTCTGTTTGTAATGTATTTGTTGGGATGGGGTTGGAAATGGACTAGAAATTCACAATTCACAAGTTAGTGATAAGATATTTACTGATTACATTTATTTTCCCATAGGGATAAAGAAATGGAGAAGAGCTTTGAAGTAGTAAAATACAAAACTAGAGGTAGGGATGAGGTCTCAAAAAACCAGGCACTTAAACTTCAGCTAGACAACCAGTATGCTGTGCTTGGGGATCAGTAGAGCTGCACACACATTACAATTAAGGAATGCTTTTTGGTAACCCTTCTACTAAGGTAACTAAACTACAGCTAACAGCTATGATGAACGTGCCACCTTATTTCTGCTGGATCTACTGCAGCAAGTGCAGACTACTTTGACATAAGAGATGAGTTCTCCTGCACTATGGAAGCATAATATGTTGCAACTTCTCCATTGGATATGGGGCAAATTAATGTAAATGATTGAACCAGAGTCATCAGTGTGCTTTAATTGCTCAGAAAGATACCTACAGCCAGTGGTCATTTCAAAATCTTTTTATGTTCAGATACTGAGCCTTCGTAAAGGTTGACTACCTCAGACTTGATGCACTCATTGTGGACACCATGTGGATCACAACTTCTGGAAGAGAAGGTTACAGCTGTTTTAGTGGCCATCTGAAACTTGAAACCAGCTCTACTGGATTCCTGTCAGAAATCCTGCAGAAGTCAGCCATTTGGTTCCAATTTGCTATAACAAAGATTTAAGTGACCTTAATGACAAACCTGTTCGTTCCCCTTCTGAGGAATCCTGTCCTGTGTAGCCATAGCCTACTAGAGACTTCTGGAGCGTCCCATACCACTCATACTATCCAAGTACAACAGAGCTGTAGTTTGTTTACCTTTCTAGAGTGCTGTACGGAAGTAACTGCAAAACAAATTAAAACTCATTCAGTATCACATCTGAGGAATGATGGGTTTGAATGGTTTGTTTGCATTAGCCATTTTCAAAGTTGTCTAAGTCTAATATTTTTTTCTGTTATCCACAAAAGAAATGCCTGATTTGTTTCTGATATCGATTTGCAGTATATTTAAACAATGGTAAGATGTTGTAGTGAAGTAGGGTTTATTTTGGTTTTTGTCATGAACTTTGTCTTTCTCACCCTAAAGCACTAAGACTTTAGAGTTTCGATTTGACAGAGAGATATCCAGATTCCCAACTACAGTCTTCAGAGTTTGTCCTTTAAAAATGAGACATGTGGGAGTAGCAATACTAGATAAAAACCATCTTCTGTCAAAAACAATTACTTGTTTGTTGAGGAGTGATGCTTACTTGATAAACAGAATAACTTAAAATGCAGAGAGAGAACTAAAGCTGGTAAGCCTGATTTGTCTGGCTACTTCTGTGAAGCATGCAGCTCTCTGAGGGAGCACTCCTCCAATTATAACTCATAAATGGTGTTTATTCACAGTCAGGAAATTTAGTAATTATGGAAGGCAGTGACTTCTTTAAGTTACTTATTTAGTGGAAGTAGGCAAAATGGCACTGGTACACTAGGAATATAGGAAATTGCCTGTAACTGTTTCAGTGAACCAAACCTGTCAAGTACCCTAAGTGTTCTGCTGTAACTTTTTCTCTTCTCTGAATTTTTACACCAGAAGCAAAATGAAGTACATTAGTGGTGTGCTCCAGTGTTGAGGTTTCTCAGAGTAAATGCCAAAAAATAGACCCAACATCCATAAGAGTTGCCAATGGCAAGAAAAACAAGGGAACAAAACAAAACTTGCTTACATGTGTGGGAGTACTGTGTATGTGCAGAAGGTGAGGATAGTTCAGGAATCACCCAGCTGGGTTCCCTTTGACTAACTGCTGACTTGCTTAAAATTTACTTCTCTGAGGCCAATGCAGATTTTGCTGTTGACTTCAGTGGGGCTGAGGTTTCACCTGGTTCTTTTGTGCACAGACTAAAACTGGCCTTGCCCTTGCAGAGTTAACTGTCTATAAAAATTCTGCTAGAAGCTGCTATTAAAGAGAGGGCTCAAGAGACTATTCCTAAAGTTGGAGACTTCATTTGGAAACAAAACCCTGCTGAAAGACTGATACCAGTACCTTGGACTCTGAGCCATGTATCTTCCTTGAAAATCCATTGTTGCCAGCAAAAGTGGTGTTGTCACAATTTCTGTGGAATTCATGGTAAATGGACATGTCACTTGATGGGGTAGAGATGTGAAGTCTTAAAATGCTTTTCCTGATGCTCTAAAGAGATTGCGATCACTAATGCACATGAATAGAGTTCTAGTCTCCTGTGTGAAGGGTAGATGAGACAGACTGTCCATTGTACCACCTTTATTTGAGGTTTTTGGGCGTGAATTCTGGCAGTTCAAGAAAACCCTGTAAAAGTTTCAAATCAAATAAAATGGAAATATACATGGATTCTGGAGTCTAGTGAGTCTTTACATTTTAGTTTGAGCTCATGACCATGCAGTAGCAGAGGAAAGAGAGCATTTGGACCTCTTCAGGGGTAGGCCATGAAGCGGGGAGTTGTCCTTAGGTGGGCTGTGTTTCAGAGCTTATAGCAGTGCATATCAATAAAACTTTCATTTATACATAGATGTTTAGTTTGCTGCTTGGCACGGTGTCATCTTGCTCCCACCATAGAGGACTGGTTTTTGTGAGTTGAGTATGAATGAAGCTTTAATTTGCTTTTCACTTAAAAGTACCTCTGCTAAATTAAAGAATGGGGAAGAAAAACCCAGCCTCTGGATGGCTGCTATCACTGGAGCCCATCAGGTACTGATAACTAAAGGTGTTCCTTTGGGGGCTTCTCTCAAACATATCATTCCAGTTTCTTTCTGGAGGCATAAGGAAAAAAAATGAGAAATGCAGCAGATTTCTGTAGTACAGAATGTTAAACTGTTTTAAAAGAAGTGTTTCTGGTGTTAAATATAGCTGCCAGCAACAATCTAAATGCCAGTTGTCAGTGTCTTCCTTGTACCAAGTAATTGCTCTGCATGCCTGAAATTTTGAAAGTCAGTCCTCTGCGGAGGCTCAGAAGTCCAACTTTTATCTGGTTTGTTGCTGCTTTTATTTGAGGCATGCTAAGAATGTCCTTTTCATTCCTTCAAAATGCTTGTTGAAGGCTTATTCCATAAGTGAAGGGTTGTCACTTGCAGAGATGAAATTCTTTATGCCAGTCCATATAATGCAGTTGTGTGTTGCTTCAGGGACTCCCTGGCCTTGTCACATGCTTTTATGGTGGGTTGCTTGTTAATTCCCAATTTAAAGGTTCTGTTTTACTTTCTCTGGCTTACAATAAAACATAAAGTTACCAACTTGCTGGTAGAACATGGACATGTCCAGTGCTTACTGGAAAAAGAACAGTTTGGATTTGTATTTCTCAATGATACAGCCTGTATTTAAGGATGTTAACAATGCTAAAAACCAGGTAATTTTAATAAAGTTGAGCTTCTCAAATGCCTAGTGTAGGTATCTGGAATCAGTATTTACTTGAGCTGATGATAAATGTAGGAGAGGATTAGTTCTGCCCCTGCCCATCTCTCCCAGTTTAGCTGTGTCATGTTTAATCTTATTCACAAATGAAGAGGAATTGACAATTAAAAGTGACTGTCTCCTGTTACTTCGGTTTTGTATTTGTAGCTAGCTTTACCAGTCACGTCCACAGTGACTTAGATGAATTTTTAATGGCACCAATTGTGCTAAGACCTGACACCACAGGGAATAGGGCTTTTGGTATTTGACTGCATCTGTCAGCTCTTGGAAACTTTGACCACACCATGGCTGAGACCCCTGTGTTGTTCAGGTCAAGTCAACACAATATAAATCTGATTGGGCTGCACATCTTTGGAGTTTGCTTATCTGAACTTTTGCAATAGTTGTAGCTTTTTGCCTTTCTAATTTCTGCCTGGTTGAGCAATTTTAAACTTGCATGTGGTTTTCAGTCAAATGCCCTAACTTAAATGGAGCGGGGATTAATAGGGTTTCATGTGCTTAAATAAGGTTGCTTACTTACAAGGTAGTAATATTATTATTTCCAATATTGACGTGGTCAGAAATTTATACCTCATTGGCCCAAGAAGCTAAAGTATACCAAAACCACCTTGAGAACTATAAAATCTTTATGAACAGCCATGATCCAGGTTTTGTTGCAGGAGTGTAACTTAGTTCCCAAATTCTCTCAGTTTTCAATGTTACTACTTGGTTTTTAATGATAAATAGGGGGGTTTTATGTGGTAGTGTAAGGGAACAATATGTGTGCATAAGCTTCAGCTATATGAATTAGGGTATGTACAGAGGGGAGGAAGTCTGACATGTATTTGCAGATAAACTCCAGAAAAAGTAAAAAAGACAGCTTGTCTGTAATGAGGTTAATACGAGAGCCTGCAAGCTCTAGCAGATGGAGGAAGAAATGACAGCAGAAAACTGAACTGAAGAGTCTAAGTCATAACAACTGTGTATCTAAAGTTTGGCTTCTCAAGCATCACGTGTGGTTCTGCTGTGTTCCGTTTGAAGTGAAACAGCAGGAAGGAAGATTAATAAGTAAATAAATTAGGGAGAGTGGAAATGATGCAAATAAAACATAGTTGCTATAAAAAGAGAGGGATTAAGAGGGCTATTTTCTAAATGATAGCTTTAAGTGCATAGCCTGAGGCAGGGAGTGGAGTGTCAAATGTTGGATAGTACAAGTGCTGTGTGGGTAGGCCCTGCTTGCACAAGTGACAGATTCATCTGACTTTTAAGTCAGCAAAACTGTTTAAAGTTCAGTACTTGAGGAAGGCAGCTCATTTCATTTCTTCCTTTCAACGAATTGGGAGAGCGTATTCAGAAAGAAGGTAGAATTTTGCATTGGTATGAAGCTGACCAACCTGTTGCCTAAAGAGAGAACTGAGGACAAATTTCAAGATGGCTCAACAATCCTCTTAGAAAATAAATGGTGTATTTAAGAAAATTATTTTTTACTTCTGCATGATTAAAGCCTGAGACATTGTTTCAAATAGCTATGAAGACTTTTTTTATGAAGTAACTTCCAAATGGTACATACATCGTGGGCTTATTTTCAATTGCTTAAGAGTATGTGTTGTTGCAGCAAGGTTAATGAAGCTCAGTGTTCACTTCAGCAAACTTCTGCTTAGCCAGAATACAAATACTAAAAACATATCACAGTATTAATGAGTCACCAGGAAAAGTAATGTGTCTGGAATATTGGATTGGAAAGTGTCATCAAAAGCAACTGTGTGCACTGAAAAGAAGCCAAGCCTGTTTTGTAGCAAGAGCATGGGAAGCATGGGACCAAGAGAGTGGGATTTGGCTTTGGTTTTCTGCTGCGCTGCTGTGTTCAAGTAGTTGAGTTTCACTTTGCCTCAGTTTCCCCAGCTGTACCAAAATAACCAACAACCTACCTCACAGGGGTGTTGTGAGGCCAAAGCTGTTCTTTGTCAAGGGCTGGGGCTAATGGAAGTTTCTACAGAGAACTAAAAATCTTTATTAAAAGATCTTTATATTAGCTTTTATTATAGTATTTTAATACTACTTGGGCAAAGGCTTATTTCTATGGAATGTAATATACGTCCTATTTAAGAGTTATGTAATTGGACTTATTTTAGTATGTATGGGTAAGGAAAAAGTTCAGGCTGAGCACTCAACTGGTATTTTCTCTCTTCGATTATCTGTGCAACCCAAATGGCATATTAATATGAGGCTCTTTGTTTTTATGTGGAACATATTAAAATCAATATTGCTTTATTTTGTAAACCCCATGACTTAAATAAAATCCTGCTCACAGTTGATAGCCATTTCTTATAATGTGGCTGTTTTAAAGTTTGTTCAAATCATGTGAACTGGCAATGTTCACTCCTGATACTAAGTGGTATTTTGTCATAGGAATGTGTTTTTCTTCTTTCCATGTGTAAACCCTTTCCTGCTGTTTATTCTTTCCCTTACTTAAGTTGAAGTGGCATGCAGATACAAGGGAAATAGGGAGAGAGAATAATCTTCAAAAGTTGTAAAATCTGGTGTGAAGGCAAGCTGTAGAGGAAGGGAATGAACAAAAAGGAAATAGTTGACCATGGAGGGGGTTTTATAAAATAAACAAAGGGAAGAAATCAAAAACTAGGGCTGAGTTTTTGATAGCAGGATAGGTAAGAGGAAGGAATACAGATTCAGCAGAGGCAATCACCCTATTTATTATCTCCTAATTTATCAGTCAACTGCAGCTGAAGTAACATGAAGTAGTAACTTATGAATATGCCTTTGCTTTTGCTGGTGATTTCAAGGTTCATTGCTCAGCTTTTACAATGGGGCTTCAGACAGAATCAGAGAAAACGGTGGTGGCCTGCATGCAGTCACATGAGAGCTCTGGTGGGTCCTGGACAGAGATGAGGCCCAGCAGTTACCTTCTCTTGATATTTTTATCACTGCAGCACCTCTAAGACAGTTGTTAATGTGCATCAGCAGTGACAGTTCTCTGTCAGAAATGATTACTGTTAAACTTCAACAAACTGTGGCATTGGCTTCAGAGAAAATGTTTAACTAGCCGAATAATAAGCACTGAAGAATAACATGGGGCTTTTTGGAATACTTTTGATGATGATGATGGTAACGAGTGATATTAAGGTATTCACATATTGGTAGGTGGCTTAAATTGACTTTCAAGCATGTATCTTATATGGTGGGAGGGAGAATTGCTTGAAAGATGCTTATCATCTGTCTCCCTCTTAACAAGTAAGCTACCTGACTTTTACTGTCTTTCCAGCTCCAAGGAGCTGCTTCTATCATTATCTTACTGCTTTCTTCTGTGTATTTTTCTAATATATCACTTCTTTTAAGGTGCTGAAGAAACAGCAAATATTCATTGAGATTATCACCTCTAAGAGAAATAGATGCTGTAATATTTTTCCGTATTGTTTTGTCTTTAATACAGCCTAACATCTTATTCGCTTTCTTGACTGCAACTACACAGTGAGCAGATGTCTTCATCAAGCTGCCCATGGTGATGCCTAAATCGTCCCCTTGAAAGATCACAACTAATTCAGACTCATGTCACAACTTCTACCAGAGCATGTATGAGTGGTTTAAAACCTTTCCAGTATTTATCTCCTTGGGTTTTCCTGTTGACAACTCACCTGCCCTGATTTGCCAAGTTTACAGAGTCATTTAGAGTATCCTGGCAATCACCATCAACCCAATAACTTCCATGGGGATTGGCTTTTGCCATTTGATGTACTGAAGTCTTCAGTTTCATGTATATAATCCACTCTTCTGCTCAGTGAGTAGCATGGCAAGCTCTTACTAATTTTTGCTCAATCTGATGTTTTCTGTTCCTTTTCATGTCTCCTGTCTTCTGTACTGAATTTCCATTCTAGCTCAGTTACAGCAATTAAGTTATCACATTACATCTATCTGCTTTATTTCAAGTGACTTGCCTACAGAAAACTGTTAGTTAAAATATTGGTATAAGCTTCCTTTTTTAATTAAAACAAACCACTTATTCTGTGTATCTTTCCGAGTATGTACAACCATAGCAAAGTGATTCAAACCATAAAAACTGGCTGATACAATAGAACAAATTTATTCAGAAAAAGACCATATGTGTATGGTCTCCCAGAGCTTAACTTCACTGGTTTCAGTGGAAGTTATTTCTGTCACACAAGGTCAGTTCCATTGACATTTGATCTGAGATCACATCACTTGAAGTCTAGGTGTGACAGCCAGGATCAAGTGCTGGTGAACAAGCCCCATAGAAACTTGTTTTAAATTTCCTCTTTGTGCCAGAGATGAAGCATTATTATTACTGAGTCTCTGACCAGCAACCCCATGAGCTCGGCCATGCTTAATCTAACAGACCTGCAGTAGTATTTAACTGGATATTGAAACTGCATTACAGCATTGGAGATGAAGCAACACTGGATGGCAGGCTTAGTCTTTGTGGTTTGTTTCATTTCTTCGTTCTCATCATCTTGTGCTTGAAAGAGCATGGAGCTGTAAATGATGTTGTCTTTAAGCGCTGAATGCATTTCCCAGTCATGTTATGTTTACAGATACAAAGGATGTGTCACAAGGGCAGACTCAAGCCTGGTAGGATTTACAGCCTGGCCCTTGAGAGCTGCATTACCTCAATTATCAGAGTACCACATCCTAGAGAGCAGCTGCCTTCCAGTACTCATGATGATACCCGGTTGGGAATAATGTACCTTGGATTTTGCATCCCAATACCTGTATTTGTTAGATGTTCTATTACAGCAGTACTCTGTCAAAACACAGTCGTGGCTGCTGGGAGTTGATTAAGGTGGCCAAGGGGAGTTGGGAAATTTTTACTTTTTGAGGATGTGGGGAGGGAAAATAGAGCCAATGAATCCGAGAGTTGTTAGAATGTAATACTTCATAGCCTCTCCCCTGCCTCTGGAAGCCTCACCAAAGCCCTGTCTTGCCACTGTAGCTCCGTACTGTTACTTACTAACCGCCCAGTAACCTTCAGGACTGACAAGTTCTTTGACCGTGCACTGTGTCTCTACTCCGGGAATTGGGTAAAAGGCAAAGTAACTCTGGAAAGTGGCATGACAGTGTTTTTTTTCTAGGTAATAGGCTCTGCTCATTGTTTGTCTTGGAACTCAAAACTCAGCAAAAATCTCTTGATTTGACTTCTCTTTGCCCTTAGAGTATTCTCTCCTTCTTCTGTTCATCTACATTATTACCATGCCAAGGATTTCTTAGTCAGGTGCCTGAATTATTCACCACTTATTTAGAAAGCAGCAGGCAAGAACTCCTGGGTCTTGATCATGCTGCATTGTTTTTGTCAGGGCTGTAGTATCACAGACATTACAAAACTGCCTAGCAAGTACCTGTAGTCTCCTTGAAGAACTGAAACCTAGAGCCTCAGAGGCTACATGGGAGCCAAATTCCCACTGAATACAGCAAAAGGGAGGCACAGTAGCACTGTTCACAGTACAAGACAGCTCAGTTATGGAAAGGAGTAGGGTTGCATGACTGGTAACATTCTAGCTTAATAAAACCTGTCTTACCTGGACAGCAGGATCTAGCCTAAAGAACTTTAATTTTTTTTAATAAAGAGATTGCTGAGGGAAAAACTGTAAGGTGATCTCTCTAAGTCAAAAGGGAAAAAAAAAACAACCTGAATTTGTTTTCAACAATGTACCAGAATGCCTCAGCACCAGACCTGATGTGAAGAAATGAAGATAATTGTGTGCTTAGTGTTGTACAAAAGAAAGAATGATACTGTCTGGCTGAGAAAATCATTTGGCTGGGAGCCTGTGGAGCACAGCAGAAACTGTTTCAGCAAAGCAGAGTTCAATATGATCTGTTTCTTAGAATCCCTGTGTGGCCCCCACAGTAACACAGGAACCTAATGGTGCCTGTATATTTATATAATTATGTTAACAGTCATAACTTAAGTTCAAAACCTGAACTATATATATTTTTGTCAGTAGTTTGTTTTTTTTTTTTTACCCTGGTTTACCTATCATGGCTTCCGCATATGACAACTTCTAACTGTGCAGTGCACACACCTGTTGTCCTTTTGTCCCATGGTAGAATAATGGTATTCAAACTCTGTAAAGCACTTTTGTGATGTTTCCTGTGAAGAAAGCTGAAGAAAATAAATTTATCTTAACAGCACCAACTGAATTTCCATCTCCCAAGTTTGTCTTGCTCGTGTTGTGTTCCCCCGTGTGTGGCATACGGACGGGGTGCGCTGGATGTTGGAGGCGCAGCACGGAAGAGGAGCTGCCCCTGGCTGGAAGAGCTGCTTTCTGCTTCCCAGCACTCCCTCACTGTCCTGCCTCACCCCTGGCTTTAAACCAGTGTCCACAAGGGCAGAGAACACTGGAGAACTCAGATCCCAGGTTACTGGTTTCACTGCGGGTTGGAATGTGCCTGATTTTAGCTGCTTCCCCCTACTGCTGTCCCAGGACTCACAGCAGCTGCAGGAACTGTGTGGCCCTGAGATTTTTAAAGCTCAAGTTAAGTGGGTCAGGGAGTGGGTTTTTATCTATAAAGTGAGAATACCAACACTACCCTTCCACAGCAGCTTCTGCAGACTGGGAAGAAAAAGTCACAGGAACTTTAGTTCTTGCCTAGTAATACTCACACCTATTTCAAATGCCTGCAATGCAAAGCACCACTTCAGAGGTAGAACAGTGAAATACACAGTTGCTTCAAAGTTAAAGTTAATTCAAAATCTGATGTAAGGCATTAGCAGCAGCATTATTTTGTTTGTGGACATGGAAAAAGTTGGAGATGTTTGACATCCACAAACACCCACAAATACTAAAAAGCATCAAGCTGCTCTGAAAAAGAAAAAAAAAAAAAAGAAAAAAAAAAAAACAACCCTAAGCAGGTGATAAGGCTGTAGTCACTGCAGTTCAACTTGGCAATCTTGTCACAGCCCAGTGAGAGGGGCACAGATTTCACTTCTTTAAAAGAATCAAATCCCTTGCATTCATTCACAGTCCTTCCTAACAATTCCTTCAGGTCATCCTGACAGCAGGTTGCAGAGCTCACTGACAAAAGACCCACTGCACTGAAGTAGGAAATCAGAAGCACAAAGTACAGCCTTGCACATAAAGACAAGCTGCTTTCCTGTTCTCTCTCATCTGGAGACACCATGTCAGGTGTCCCTTCCCCAAGCAGCAGAAGGTTAGTTCTGTGCAGCCCAGAGTGACTCTCCAGGGTGCACGGGGCTTAAATGCTTGCGGCTCAGTCTTGGATCTGCAACAAATACTGATGCAAACTCTTTCTAGAAAACAGTATTCAGCAGCTAAAAAAAAAAACATTAAGTACACCCTTGCTTTCAAACCAAAAAATAGGTAAATTATTTGACTTCAGTGTTACATGTATTTTTCCAGACAACTCCACTGGTCCTGTGCAACTGGATGCTGTGCTTTTCTGTTCAAACAGGCTGTAGTAATTCCAACTGCTTAAATATAGCTCTTCAGGTTCCAAGAGAACACTTCTGTCCAGAGTAGCACAAGAGCACTCACATACATGAAGTTCAGTAAATACAGACCCAGACCCCACTCTTACTGAAAAGGTCAAAGACTTTGTCAAATATTGTAGCTGTCCAACTAAGAACATTTCCAGCTGCCAGAAACTGAAGTCTTTGTCTGCCTCCTGTCACAGACTCAAACAGGGAGCAGTCAAGACAAACTTCACCTCTCAGGTAACAGAATTGTGTCTACAGTTGCTGAGCAGATTCATTAGCACTCAGGGTGGCAGCAACAGCACCTATGGTCTATAGAAATGATTTATTACACCCTCTATTAGTACAAAAATTTACAAGCCAGTTCCTTTTGTCCGGTTTCCCTCTTCCCTTCCAATAGAAAATACCAAAAGATGAAAAATTAATGTCAAAATCTAAGTCCATTATTATATGAGAGATGCAATGGAATTCTCATCAACTGGTATTTTCCCCACAACACACAGATAAAAGATAAGCATTTTAAAAATTATTTCTTAACTATTATTCTACAACTGTGTCCACAGACAAAATCAGTAGTCTAGTAATGAGATAGTCTGGGCATGTTAAAATATGTTTTGGATGAATTCTTGCCATAATTTTAGATGCTATTGGTAACCAAAGCAATCTTTCCTACAAGCATTACTGCAAAATTATTTTAATCTCAGGACAAGTTAGAAGTGAAATTCAAAGCTTTTAATTTTTTGGGCAAGAATGAAAAAATATAAATATAAATTTAAAAATGCAGAAATTAAGAACAGAGAATATGCTTAGTGTATTCTGGATCGCTTGACTCGGCTCATTTCTCCCAATGCTTTTCTTTTCTGGGATAATCCGATTCCAAGTTCTGAGTTATTCTGAAGGTAAGACTCAGCTTCTGGCAAGTAGTAAGACTCCATAGGGGGAGGTGGATCCTTCAGTAAAGAAATAAAAAAAGAGTGGTCAGCTCAAAAAGAGCAGCTTCTGAGAAAACAGAAACAGCTCCTTAGTTGTCTAAAACTGAAAATAACAAAACAAACATTACACACCTACATTTCAAATATGTTTTGCAAGCATCTCCCTACCCTGCAAGAGATCCCACTGCCAGCACCAGAACAAGTCATATTAGAGCATAAATTTGAGGCCACAGATCAAAGCCCTCAGCACAGGCACAACTACAGTGACTGGTAGAGCAGCCATCCCCTGCAGGGGCTGGGGCAGGTGGGGAGCCCTGGGTGTGCCCACCTGGATGAGGTAGTCAGCGATGTACTCGGGTTTGAGGCAGTTCACTCCCTGGGCTGCTGCCTCTGCCACGTTAACCCTGGAGTCATCTGGCCTCAGCTTACTGAAGTCAGCAAAGAGGTGAGTTGCTTCTTTAAAGAGAGGTGCAGAATGGCCAGAAAACACCTACAGACAAAACATGACCCATGAAAGTTTAGTTGTGTTTCTTCCCCAAGACAAATGCAATTCGTGACCTTTAATTTCACTCATCAAACTAACAGAAGCCAGTGGGAAATCAAATACCATTTACAGCTGCATTCTGTACCATCACATACCTGTCCAAAAGAGTGATCCTTCCCATCAAAACCAGGCCCAGAAATTCTATCCTCAATTCCCACCAGCACTACTGACTCATGTAACCTCAGCCAAGCTGCTCCGTCTGACCACTTGCAAAGTGAAAATGACAAAAGCTTTTTCCTCCCACCCTTTGACCATGTCTCAGCTACCCTGTGTAAGCAATATTGTTCACTAAGACCTTTTACTCACATGAAGAATTCCCAGCACAGAGTTAAACAGAAAGAAAAAATTAATTAGACAAACATATGTATTTCATTATTTTTTTCAAACAACTACATACTTTTGCTCCTCCTGACTGAAGAAGGCGTCTGAAGCCTGCTTCCTTGGTTTGATCAACGTTCAGGATCACTTTCCAACCACTGAAAGCTCCCTAGATAAATGACAATTCAGTCAGAAGTATGCTGGTACTTAGATAGTAAAAAGACTTAATGGGTCTATAATTTATCTCTTTTGAGAATATCCATCAGATGAAGACTTGCAATTTCCTAGTTTTGCCTTTAAGTATGTATGCCAAAAAAAAGTTCCACAGAACATACAACTATTGGGCCACAATCAGCAGCTTGCCACCCGGCCCCCCTCTAAGGAAAGACCCTTGCAGAGAGTATGCTTTGCAAAACGCCAGACACTGCAAGAAATTTATCTTAAACCCCCAGCTACTTGGAAACATTTCCCCTGTTCCCCCAGCATGCACTTGGTTACAGTAACAGCAGTGAGGGCCAACTGGTTGCTTCCTACAAACACACTCAGTGTGGTTTCCACAAGGGCGTGGAGGATTTGTTACAAGCATTCCTTTTAAAAAGGTTACTGTAAAACACACACCACATTTTTCCTGACATAATTAAAACGTCACCTTTCAATGAATCCTCAACTGCAGTGCCTGATTTGAGAGGAATTGAAAAGCTTTGGGGAGTTCAAGTCTCACTTCCAAAAATCTCACTGAAAGACTATGAAACCAGTAGCCAGTCCTGGTTTCCTAGCAGAGCTGAGTTAGGTTAGCTCTCCAGTCAGAGCTCTGAAGAATAAACATCAACTTCCTGGCTGAGGGACATTTACATACATAAGTAGCCACTTTCCAGCCTTGCAAAACATGAACACTGCCTCAGAGGAGACCAAGACTTTTAATATACCATCACAGAAACTTTTTTAAAAAACAAAATTACTTAACTAGAACATATCAAGCCAAGACATTTTGTTCTTGATAACAAGACAGGTTACTTTCCCCTGACAGTGAAGTTTTTAGTTCCTTGGTGACAATCCCTGTCCTGTCCATCCATATTGTACAGCTTACATTACAAACGTATCTATATACCTCAACAATACCCGTTTCTTGCCTCCCTTTATGAATTTTTTTCCTCCACCTCATGGCTGCCAGTGCTAGTTTCTTCTGGTTTACATTGATTCCAGACAAAACATTAAGTACAGACTTACTTCCCCACTCATAGTCTTCTTCCTGAAACAACCACAAGCTTGAATTACAAAGCAGTCCTGCCAACTTTACCAGCAGAAAAATACATTTTAAAAACCGACACCAGATAGAAAATAAAAAACCCTGAAACAAATCCTGTCTCACTCTAGCTATATATAAGGATTTTAACTAGCCAAAACAGCTCTAGGTAAAATTAGAGATTTAGCTCTTTATTGCACATGTTCATCTAAATTAATTCATGTTTTCTGTGACATCAAGTCTTGTACACAACCCGATTCCTCTTGCAGTTACATCTACAATAGAATTCAATAGGAGGACAAAGCAACCCACTGGACTGGATACCACTGCTTCTATTTCTGTAGTGTCTTCCAAAACAATAGAAGTTAGTTTTAATACTTAAAAAGGATATGAAGCAGTCTACAGACATTATTTCAAGTTAGCCTGGCCAATGTAAAAGAACTGTCTGACCCAAGAGGACTGCAAAATTAATAGTTAGGAAGCACTGGAGGAGGTAGAGTTCAAAAATATTTACGTACATGGTTACAGAATCAAATTATTTAAAAATACTGTATGTCCATTTATTGAAAGAATCAAGATTTTATTCCTGGTTTAACAAGAGCCATGTAAATTTACGTGGTAACAGTGAGAATTTACCAAAAGGTATTCAAAGACTCAATTTTAAGAAGCAATTATAAAAACCATAGGTATTTCTTATACATTCCTGATATCTTATATCAGGAGTTTGATGCAGGACTAGACAAAGTTGGCCAGACAAAGCTGGCCAAAAACTTCTCAGATTTTGGGTTCTCTAAAACTCACATGGTTTGGGCACCCTAAACTAGCAATTGGTTTTGAGAAGTTGTCTTTACTTAGTAGTGCAAACCAAAAATAAATGCCAAGCAGTAAAATACACTCAATGTCCCAGTGAGAGGGTCACATGCCTGCACAAAGCAGCCAGCTCCTCTACACGCCTCCAGGTAGGAACGATGAAGCACCCACTTTCCAGCTGCCATCGAAGCCAAGAACTTCTCATTCCGAAGAGGATGTCCCACAACAATGTGTGTGCAGCTTGGATCAAAGTACTGCTTCTCAAGTACTGTTCCACCTTGAATTGAGGAATGAATTTGATACCTAAATGTCACGCTGCACACAGAAAGGATCAACTCAAAGTGACAACTCTTTGAATTCAGATGAAAACTCAGCTCATATTTACATTGAGAGTGTTATCATTGAAACAACAGGGCAGAAGCTGCTGGGCAGGGAGAGCAGCCAGGGAAGAGTGGCTCTGTAACATGCCACAGCAACACAGATAGGAATTAGAGACACCAGAAGAGAGCCCATCCTGGGCACTCCCGACAGTAAAGAATGGGGCTGTTGTAAAGACAGCTCAAAGAAAACTATCAGAAGACAAAACCATTGCTGTTTTATGGCAAAGCTGATCACTTGCATAATAGTAATACTATATTCAAAGAATTGCTCACAAGCACAGAAAGCCATAAATTTGAGACCTCAAATCTGATGAGTCACGAACAGAAGCCCTTTCTTTTTCCCAACAAACCACAGCTGAGCAGGCACATACAGACACATATTATTCTTTGCATTTCAGAAATATCTGGTACCTAATTCCTCAATCAGATGGCAGTAATCGATCCTTTCTTGAGGATTAAGAGAAGACAGCTGAAATTTACGGTGTTTTTCTGCTTCTTCATCAGCCTTCTCACCTTCAGTAACAACCTAAAAATACAGTAACAGATTTTGAAAATATGACAGAACAATTAGGTTGACAGCTGACTATTTCTCTGCCAAACTTTCTGCGTTATTTATATATTAAGCTTTCTTTTAGCTGGGAAAAGCAGAACCAAACCTGTCAGTCACTTGACAAAAAGCTTGGATCTTATCAAATTATCCTTAGGCTCCTGCATGAACTCTTGTGCCCCTTTTCTTCAGGGCACAGCTGAACTAATCTGTTGTAACAAGTAATCCTTCATCCACATCCATGGAATGCCAGGTTGAACCACATGAAGAAGTCAGCATTGCTCTATCACACTGCCTCGCTCATTCACTTTCTATCAAGTCAGAATACTATATTCTTTGAGGGCCTTTCCACTAACATGACACATTATGCCTCTGAAGACACAGAGCTGCTGAAACTTTGAGCATCAAGCGACACACTGCAGCTCATTTTCCTTTCCCTTTCCAAGTTCACAATGAAATAGAATTTTAAACCAGGTTTTGGCAGAAAAGTAATTTCCTACTTGTACTTAAAGATAAAATTCCAGGTGCCACCAAAGAAACAAAGGCCTAAACTTTTTTCCATAATCCTAACATGGCTGGAGAAGTTCCAAGTCACACACATAGTAATTCTTCACTCCAAAGCCTGCCTTAGCATTCCAGCACTAACCAATGGGACAAAAAGCTTTATTTGTCTAAACAAATAAGCTTTATTTTTTTGAGCAAATACTAATTGTTCAAAATCTCAGAGGAAGGGGGAGTATTGAAAAGAACAGAAAAAAGAGACTAGAATAGAACTGCGCAAAAGCAATCCACCACAAGATTTTAAATGCAGATCCACACATTTTATATTTATCATCAAATTCAAAACTTCTTAAAGCATTACTGCATCTCTCAGAACACCAATCATCATAAATATTTTTCCATTTGACAAACCTTTTCTTTGGGCTCTGGTGCCACAGGAGGGTTAGCCAGGGGGAAAGCAATGCTGGGGGCCTGTGGAGTAGGAATCAAGTTATCCTTCATTGGCGTTTCAGGATCTCTACATATGGGATTCTTCAGACTTTCAACCACATCTCCATCCCCAGCCTCAGGAACAGCTGTGAAAGTAAAGTGGTGTTGCATGACTTGCATTTGGCAGAATATAATTATGTATAAAGTAAAAGATGTAATAAAAATAAAAAAATCCCCACAATTGCTGCTACAAGGTGTACAGTTATATTTCATCTGCCTTTCACAAAGATGCTCTTCCTTATACCACAAACCACCAACAGCAATATTGCCATCATGTCCCCGAATCCTATGCTTTTAAAAAAAAACACCTGAAAACATCAAATTATTTCTTTGGCTAAACTGCACTGATTTGGCTGAACCAAAAATCAGTTGAGTGGAATTATCCAATTTTATTCAACCTCCTCTAGGACAGGGTCAGTTTTCAAGAACACTGCTGCCACAGAAACTCCAGAAGTAGATCGAGGGAAGGAGTGGGTGGCAGCAGGGAGAGAGAAATGAAGGGTTCTACTATCTCAGAACAGAAAGAAAGCAAAACAGATGAAAAAAATCTGGTTTTGGCAGAAAAGGTATGTTGCTTCCTTAGTCCTAGCAATAGACTTTAAACTTCAAGAAGAACAGGGAACATAAAGTATCTTTACTGAATTCTGACCCAAGTATGTCCATCAGCAACTTGATACATCTTGGTTTTCTGGGTCTGTGAGTTAATCTTGTACCCCAATTTTTCACCTACAAATATTTCCACTACAATGGAAAAGATTTTGCTCATGGTATTCTCATCTGAATTCCAATATACTTATCTGGAAACCAGCTGTAGTTCAAAAAAAAAAAAAAAACCAAAAAAAAAAAAAAAAAAAACAAAACCAAAACAACTTGGAAAATTTTACATAGTCTTTCAAGTTGTTGGTGGGTTTTTTTGGAGCCACGACAGTCTATTTTTAGACAAGCACTGCCTTGATGTTTGACCAAAAATTAATGGGAAAGCGCTTTAAAAAACAGCAACACACAATAGAGCTCAAAGATGTGAAATTGTATTTTTTGCATTTGAGAAATGCCAACAATGCTCTTTTTATTTTTTTGTAAGTAGAACTCAAATGCTACTGTATTTTAAAAGTCCCAAAGACCAAATGGATGCTGTTGCACAGAACAAGGATATTGCATTTCAAATTTTACCTATACCAGCCATCTCTGAATCAGGTACAGATCCTTTGAGGGCAGACTCATCCACATTCTTACTGGTGTTACTCTGACCTTGCTCAAGGTACTGAGAAGGACTATTAGGCCACTGAAGGTTGCTGACAAGTCTTGCTCTCTCTTCCCTTGCAGTAGGATCATCCCAAATGATCTGCTCACTCTGGGATGGCTCTGTGTTTATATCTGCCACTGCCTGGCGGGACTGCCTAAAGGAAAAACCACAGATACCTTACAGACTCATTTTACAGAAGACTTCCATTCTAGAAGGCAATGTGTTAATGATCACATCAACTGCAGCACCCAAGTGACCTCATTATTAGAAATTATGGGAAAGAGGAAAATTTCAGTATAGAAGCTATTCTAGCACTCTGGCTTTACGAATCTAAGTGTCAGCACGGCTGAAAGCAGGCACCCAAAATACCAGAATGTATTTTTATTAATGGTTATTATAAAATCAGCATACCTTACTCTTTATTAAGCCTATTTATTTGCAAGTAAGCACCAAGCTAAATGAATAATTTTGCAAGGTTTCCATTACTGTCTTACTGAACATCAGTGTTGATGGAGCTCAAATCCTATTCTCCATTTGGAGAGAAAAGAAAAATCAAAGAGAAGAAACATTCACAGAGGTGCTTTGCAGTAATGCCTACTATTTCTTTATGACCTATATAAGCATTCACACACACTTTCGTCAGAATCTTCAAGAATACTAAGGAATCTGAAGAGAAAGAAAATAAGCCACTTCAAAACCCAAACATTAAAACCTATCATACTATTTTTTTTTTTTTGAAAAGATACCCACTATGGATTAAGACAAAATGCTGACTTCACCTAGCACAGCCAGGTAGATTCTGAATTGCAGGAGAAGCAACTCAAGCACATCAGTAGAAACAGACAACACATCTGAAAACCCTGGAGACCTATTCAATTTCAATGAATGTCTAAATACATGCAAGGGCAAAACAAGATACATTTAAATACAAATCCATACCTTAGAGCTTCCAAGACCCTACTGCGGCCATTTCGCACAGACCGTGTGCTATCAGGAGTGACTGGAGAACCATCAAAGCTGCTCCTGGAAAGGGATCCTCTCTGCCCTTGTGGTTTCACTAGAGATGTGGCAGACATGAGCTCCTGCAGCTGCCTTTGGAAGTTCTCCCTCATTTCTAGTGCTTGGGTTAAAACTTAAGAAAGCGAACAAGTGATCACTGTTTCAGTGAAAACTGAAATTCCAGTCAACCTCCCTCCTCCACCAGCACAAGTACTATACATTAAAGAGAGGAAAAGTACTTGGATAAGATCAAGGAAAACTACATATGCCCTAAGTCACCTATTCTTAGACACAAGGAGAAATCTCCATTCTCACTTCTGAATCTCCTCACACAATCTAACTTAGATCCACAATTCTTCCGTAATACATTTATTTACATAACATATACTCCAAAACAAAAATCCATCACATTAAGGATGAACTTTGGTGTTTTAAAAACAAAGAAATGGCAATTAATTATCTTCCAATGAACGATCATGATTTTCTTGTGGGCTGTCAAGAGCTTTAAAATAGAGAGGAAAACCCTTTCCAAGCATCCAGCAGCAATAAAAGCTAGCTGTACTTGACCAGTATATTAATATACTACCTAAAGTTTCCAGATCTCAGCATTCAGCACCTGGAATGGCAAAGACTCATACTTGATAGTTTGGTAGTGCATAAATATGCTGAAAACAGCGATATACACTTACCTCCTTTGGATTCACTTGCTACAATTTGTTCTTCCCCTACAGTGACTGTTTCCTTTATTTGGTCAGCAGTTACATCATCTTCCACATCATCTTCATCCCCTGGAATAATCTAAAACCAATGAAGACAAGTAGATTTCTCAAACACCATTTTTTTTTTTTCCTTTTTAACCACGTCTGACACTTGTATAAATTCTGAAGATCATTAATTTTGCATTACAGTGAATCTAACCTTTCTGCTGCAGCAATGACAGGAGAACAGTGAACATTAGTATGGGTGACAAACTCCTATTCTGCAGTCTTAATGTCTAGTAAAGCGAGTTCACACCTTGCATCTCATTACCTAAAGGAAAAGACATCTACTTTTTCAAACTTGGAAAGCAAATCCTAAAATACCTGTGTTTTCCTCCATCACTGTAGAGGATGAACATTGTAAATGCAGAAAAACCTTAAGGAACATCTGCAATAGCTACAATTAATCACTAGCTAAACCTGATTCAGGACATTGCTGAATTAGTATCAATGATTTTATTACTATGTTAATATAGCTACTAACTGAATTCAAATCACTTCATGGAACACGCATTCTTATCACACATCATACCTCCTTTTCCTCTACTGGTTTTCCAGCTGAAAGTGGTTTACTGAAGGAGGAGGAGAGCCTGGTATCTTGCACTGCACTGATGTCCAGGCTCATTTTGGGATTGTAAGTGTGAGGAAAAAGAGATTCAGGAAGCCGTTTACGTTCTCGAGCACTCTGTAATAATATCAGTTAAAAAGAAAAAGATGAGGAACTGACTGAGATAAATTTCACACCTAAACATAAGAAAAGTACAATAAAAACACTGTCAAAAGAAGTACTTCACACAAGGGGAAAAATGCAGTTGCCATTCTGTATGTAGCAGAAGCGCTCAGTGGGAGAGAATCTATTTTCTCCTTATGGAGAACAAGGTAAATGTACATCAGTGAAAAGAGATCACTCAATTTATTAATTCAAAGCAGGATACAAACCATCAGTCCTTATACAGGTTTAGTATGCATGCATACAGAAAATCCACTGCCATATAACTGGTTTTAAGCCCCCATTTCCCTTTACTTTTAAAGAGGGAACAAAATAAGCTTCATACCTCTAAAAGCCAATGTTCTGAAACAATATGTATTCCCCGTTCTTTAACAGATTTGTACTCCTTATTGTTATCATTCTGTCCTCCCTTATAGATGAAGTGTGTTACTGTTTCATCAAAGCACCATCTGGAAAAGAGAACAAAAAATAACTTGAAGCTAGAATTTCTATCAAAAATTATCGTAAATTCAGCTCAGAAATTGTCCTGTCCCTTGTTCAAGTTAAAGTAGCTTTGCCTATTTCTTTATGCCTCAATAAACAACAAGCCCACTTTCTTTGCCAGAAAAGACAGCATTTAGTGTCATTATAGCACAACTTCAACGAGTTTTGAAAGCATTCCTGAAGAAAATAAAACTAAATAGGATGAACGTATGGAAAGTAGGGGTTTTGATTTATGTTTAGTTTTGTTTTTATTTAAGTGGAATTTTAAAACAGTTTCTGATAAGAATGTGTGATCCAGGATAACAGCTTTTTCTTTTGTTGTCATATTGAACTGCAAGTGAAATACTGATCCTTGAAGTTCAAACTTAACAAAAATGAGGACTATTAATTTTTAAACTGATAAAAACCAAGTATTTGCTATCTAATCCCAGTATCTTCAGCATTTCTAAGGTACTACCAGACATAAGGTTAACTTCTTTACACCATGAATAATAACACTTTTATATAAGTCAGTTACAAAACATATAAATCAGATGTAATGGAGGCAGAATCCTGTCTTAAATCAAAAATGTTAGGTTGTAGTTTCTCTTCATGACATCCTGTTTTTCCCAAGCTTTTCTAAGAACATTGACTTAGCCATGCTGACAATCTCGAAAATAATTTGTTTTGAGCCAGGGAGAAACACACAAGTTCACATTAGATCCAAAATGTAAAATATAAAGCAAATGTTAAACCATCCAAAAGCTACACTTCTTCAAACCAAAGGAGAAAAGAAATATGCAATTCAAGAAGACTTCTGGATAAACAGTCTTTCTGAGATGGGTTTACAAAGAACACAGGGACTGGGGATGTGGCAGGGAAAAATGGCCTTGCTTCACATTGCAAGTGGATGACTAGTAATGGTGTTTAGGATGGTGAAATCTAATGCTTAGCTGTACCAAAAGGCATATTAGGATGCAAAGATTCAAAGTCACTAAAATTTACATCAGTATTGTATTGGCTGATACCTGTAGTCTGCTCCAAGAGAAGCTGCCACTGCATTCAGCTCCCTTTGCCTCTTACTAAGTTTTTTACTAACATATATAACAGCATCAGCTAGAGGCTTGGGCTCTTCTTCCTAGTAAAGCAGCAGGGATAAGAACAGGAGAGTCATGATTGGAAGGCTTCTGTATCAATAACAAAAGTACTTTAATATTTAGTGAAGCATGTAGTAAAATATACAGTGACAACAAAGGTTAGATAAACCCACTTCTTCTATTTCTGATGTTCCCCTACCCACACTCAAACCCCAGCATTATTAACATACCATGCACTAGGAATGCCAAGACAAAAGATTCAGCCAGTCTCCCTAGAACGTGCTCTACTCCTTTCATCATGGTCTGAACACTGAAATTAAGGAATTATCAAGCCTGATACTACTGAAGTATTTCACTGCAGAGGAGTGAGAGAGTAAGACTAATGAGCTACAAAACAAGAAGTAGCAGCCTTCCCTTCCCAGAGGTCATTAGCTTTTTCGCCCCTCCTCAACAGGAAACAGTGCACTAACATGGCAAGCAATAAAGTCCTCCCTTTCCTCCTACACCCTTTTGTCTTCTCCTGTTAAGCACAGAGGAAGGCAAGAAGACACATGTATTAAGAAAGAACTTTGAAATTTAGTCCAAAACAAAGTATCTAACCCTGTTCAGCTGGAACCTGAGGATTTCTTAAGTGTGGTATCTCATTCCAATACTACAGAGTCTAAATTGATATATATATTTATATGCCATGTTACTTAGCAACTGCTTAAGATTCAAGACAGTAGTACAGATAGTAGAAAAAAGTTTTAAAATTCTCTGCCTTCCATAAGGAAATTCCTCTATCTTACATTCCTTTAACTGTCATTGAAGAACACATAAGCATATGAATTTGTATTCAAATAGCTCACAAATAACAATTCAGAAATTCCTTTGTAACTTAAATCAGAAAAGATAAAGGTTTTCTTAATTAAACCTATGCTCCAGCAACTAAACCCTCAAATTTCCTACCACTTCTGGCTGTGCAGCAGCCAGCTGAGGGCTGGCAGTAAGAGCTGCTGTGTGCATTGAGCTGCTTGCCAGTGCCAGTTTCAAGTTTCTGCCGATGACTTCAGAGAGAGGTGTGCTCAGTTTCCTGGTTCTTTGTTCAGGACCTCTAGGAGTTTCCAGAGCTTCCAGAGCATCCTACCAAAAAAAAAAAAAAAAAAAAAAAAAAAAAAAAAAAAAAAAAAAAGGAAGAAACTGACTGACTTTCATGAACACCTTACAAAATTCTCACTCAAATCCAAGTTTTACAAATACAGTAGGCCTTCATACTCCTAATCCAGGACAGCAAACTACAGGAACTGCTACTAAGCTGTAGTGCCACTGCACAAAAGCTGTACAAGGCAAATCCAATCTTCAAGTCTGCAGAAGCAAAACGAAAAGACAACAGTTTAATAATTTCTCTGTTCACTGCCATCACTGAGAACTGTCCACAGTGGAAAAGCCAGTGACCAAATCCAGGCATTCCTAACCCCAACCAACTACTTCAATGTACTTGCACCTTGCCCCGCAAGAGTTGCATATGAGTATGTGAGTCTATCTGCACCTTTAAAATACCATTTCACATTGTCCTTTTTTATAAAAAAAAGAGAAATTTTGGTCTAGAATATCTTGCTTTTGAAAATTATCAGAGCCTTCACTTCAAGAAGCAGAATTAGCTAAAGAGGACACTGGATTCTTCTACGTTTGCAACATGTTTTGTCCTATTGTGGGCAGAGGGATTAAAAAAGAAAGCAGAAAACCACAACAGAACAGCCAACTCACAAACAATCCCCCAAAAACCCTAACAGCTCTGTAGGAATTCAATGCATTGATCTTTCAGTTAAGGCCTTGAATATAAAAAAAACCAAAGCCTTTCAAAGCACACCTGAGTCATTCAGGAGCTCTTCCAGTGCAGATACTCCCCAAGTGTCAAGGGGGTATTACATTTTCTAGCCTAATGTGGCCTTCAGAATAAGACACTGAACCCAAAACCCCACACATTTTTCAGCTTGCAATAATAGATTTGTAATTGTTCTAAAGCTGTTACATTAAAACATGCCATCAAAGCAGCATTTCATCAGAAAATGCAAACACTTGTTTCCAAATACCTGGAGCAATTTTAAGGTGCCTTGTCACATTTATCAGTCTCTAGAGGCAAAGAACACAGACTGAATACTGTCTGAGGTGTAGGACACACAAGCATATGGTACAATAAGCACAAAGGAGCTTTGCTAAGGACATAACACCACATACTATTCAATAAATTTAGTCTACAGGCCATTAACTAAACTATATAAATAAAGGAGCCAGTTTCCCTGGCCCTAACCAAAAAGGAAAGTCTGTATGTGAACAGCATAATAATAGGTAAAAGCACAGGTTTCTGTGCTGTTTTAAGTTCATGCACATCTTAAACAGTACTGGCCAGACAGATTAAAAAGTTTGCAAAAATCACCTTGACATCAAAAGAAGGCTTGAACAACTTGTCATTGGAAAGAAATTTTGATGGTGTGTCAAGATTTAAAGATGACTCTTTCTGTAGTGGTCCCCCTTGTGCAACAGGAGTTGTCTTCCCAGCATGATGAGAGATTACAGCTTGGAAAGCTTTACTCTGGAACCTGTTGATATCAAGAGGGGTCACAGCTCCCTTTTTTCCAGCTTCAAGGAGATGAGTAGGCTGTTCTAAATCACGAGATTTAACAGTTGCTGGTGTCTTGCTAAGCTGAGTAATGGAGCTCTCTGTATCTTTAAAAGAAACAAAGAAAACATAAGCAAGCAAACTGGTTTTTCATTTGAACACAGACCCCACACACTCTTATTTAAACAACCATGAAGAACTGAAGAGAGGGGCACCAAATCATTCCAAACTAACAAATCTGAAGTCCTAAGATGTATCTCCCATCAATTGCAATGGAAGCTACAGAGCAGCATATGTGCTGAAAAGGACACCATTGAGACTCTGAGCTTGAATCCACTGATAACCACAAGACCCCACTGGCTCCACCAGATTTGCAGCAACCACACAGTATCATTTCTGTAATCACAACTCAACAGCAGGAAAAAATACGGTTGCATGTATAACCTGGTTTAATGGAAAGTGTCCCTGTCCATGGCAAGCGGTTGGAACTAGAAGATATTTAAGGTCCCTTCAAACTCAAACCAATCTACAATTCTATCTTAGTATTTGGGAAAATGTCTTTCAGCTCTAATTCTTTGAAGGTGTTAGGAAAGAAAATTTCATCACACCTGCCTTCTTTGTCATGAACAAACAGTACAAAGGCACAACCACATCCCCTAACTTGCTAAGAACCAACCTTCAGCCTCTGCATTTTCAACCAGGAACTTGCTTTCATCTGCCCTCTTTCCTGTCCTTGCAGACTGCAAAAGCCAAGCTACAGTGACTGCTGGTAAATTCCACTTCTTTGCAGCTTCATACTTGGAGCCGTTCGGTTCCCTCACCACAAGGTGGGTGCTGGCAAACATTCCCTTTTTCGCACTGGCTTTCCGTACAAAGAATTCTTGGACTCTACGATCAGATTGATAAAACATCCATTTAGTCATAAACAACATTAGCCTAGGGCATATTAATTCATTATAAATTGTATTCTCACAACAGAAAAAGAACCGATAGAAGTAAATATTTAAGGCAATCCACTTTGCACTTTATAGCCTAACCTGCAGAAAAGAAAAAAAAAAAACCAAAAATAACAACAACAAAGACAACAACAACAAAAAGTTAGACAGTAAGGCTTTGCTTCTACCAGAACTGAAAACAGTATTTCTCATACTCCAGCAATCCTCCAGCAAATCCCATTTTCAAATCATACACTTGCCTAACATTCTTCAGCAAGGTAAATGGAATAGGCTTGCTTCCTTCCAGAGTCAAAAAGCGTAATTTCCAAATTAACAACAGTTTTCTTTATATTTCAGTTTTTCTCTCTTTCTTAGTTTTTCTCTTTCTCATCAAGGACAAAATCTTGCAAAAAGATGCCAGGATTGAGAACTCATCCACAAAGAATTCAGTTCAAAAAGGCTACAAACCATATCAAAGGATACTGACCAAGATACACAATTTTGCCATGTCATGACTAAACATGTTTTTCTTAAAGTTTTTCAAAGATCTTGGTGAACTCTAAGCAGTCAGGGCACCATTCCTCAGGAGCTGGGATAGTGAACGGGGCTCACCATGCTTACGAGTACTGAAGTGATGCTTTCCTACACAACCAAAGAGCAACTTGGAAGGCCACATCTGAAAACCTGACTTTCATTGATGGGTTCAAGAGCAGAGTAAAAACTTGCTGAGACTCAGTTACTGGGAAATAACCAACTGATTTCTGGCAGAAATTAGACTGTGTGAGTACTGACCATATTTCCTTAAAAGAGAGCAAAATGAAAGACCTACACAATGATGTCTCATTGCTTCAGCACCAGGTTTTGTAAATGAATGGAATTCAAAAGAGCTTAAACTCCAGTATTTGTACAGAAGAAATGAAATGCATAATGGTAGCACATTGGCTCTTTGAGAACAAGGAGAAACTGTGACAGAAGTACCTGGCTCCCAGTCGTCCTGCCAGATAAACAAGGGAGTCTCTCTCTGCACCCGTGAACTGGCTAAAAGAAAGAACACAATCTTCCAGAGGGGTAGCTCCTTCCATTACCAGGACTGGTGAGAAAAGTGGATTGGATCGGAGATCTAAAAGGGCCTGCTGCTCCACGCATGTTATCTTCACGAAGGTGAAAGACATAAAAGAGAAAATCAACCCAAACAGTAACAAAGCCAACAAGACTTCAGCAACTCTACAACAGCATTTATGGACTCAGCAATGAACAATTCTGCTTCCATCATCACACCAGAGACAAATTATTTCCCACTGGATCAGACAAACTCTTTTTTAGACCATGTCTATTTTGTCAAGTTTGATATACTGAAGGATTAGTGAGAACTTTTCAGTTACTAAAGTTCCAACCCTGCAGGTTCCCATAAAACTGGAAGTTTCCAGCTTAGTGCATGATCTGAGTGAGGGTCTGTACAGATTTGCTTCACAGGAAGTTACCTAATACTGAAAGTTACTAACAACAGGTAGTCTATATCATGTGCCTACTCTTGCTAAATATGGCTAGTATTCTTTGACTTTTAAGCTAAAAAGACTAGCTCTTCTGCCACAAATTTTTAAAAAAAGCTATTAAAATCATGAAACAAACGAAAATATCAAATCATTACTAGTCAACTAGCTCCTCCTACAGTTCATTTAGACAGAATGCTGTCAGACCTCATATAAACCTGGGTCACAACAATGCAGTTCTATTCAATGGTCCTGTGGAAAATGGAATGAAACAGCTAAGATGCCTTACAGATGCAGAAGCTTTAATGAAGGTTTTCCTTTAGCACGTTTCAAATGAAATGAGGCTAATACCTCAGTACCTTCTTTATCTTTAAGCCATTAATAACTGCATCCTGACAAGACAAATTTCTAATACAGATACCTGTTTATTTGGGAATTGAAGAAGTGTAAGTCCCTTACCAGCCATGTGTTTGTGACGACGTCACCAACAGTTGCCTTCACGGTGCACCCCAATAGAGGCACCACAGCATAGTCTGCAATGGTTCTGCTTTGTGGGGGCAGAACTTCCCCAGCATTCTCCTTTATCATATCTGCAATGCAGGACTCGTCCTCTTCACCAAAACCCAGAAGAAGAAATCTCTTCCTGAAAAATAAGCCTCCTTCAGCCAGTGCAGAAGACTCTGCCAAAGACCCATTACAGACAGAAGGTTGATTCTCTCCTTGGGCAGTCAAATTAGTAACATCACTGAAGGTTTTGGATGTTAGTTTTTCAGCTTCATCTGAAAGGTTAAAGAAAAAATAATAAAAAAAAAAAAACAACCAAGCATAATAATTGTTTGAACAGAGCATCAAAGGCAGCCCAAAACAGTTTCATGAAGAAATTACAGGATTGTGCTGTTTTCAGCCAGGTTTTAGTTAAAAACTGTTCTATACAGGCCTATTTAAACTTGAATTCTGAAACACAAAGTAGAAGTTAACATACTAGATACGGATAAATTTTTAATAAGCAGATTCTGCAAGCTCAATGCTAATTATGAGCAGTTTAACTTTCTACAGTATGCTGAGCCCAGAACATACCTAGTGTAGAATAGTCGTTTACATATTGAGAGAGGAAGTCATCTTCAGCAGCTTTCTGGTGCTTTATAACGTTCACAGTGTCTTTCTTCAAGAGACTAGTTTTTTTTGGAAAAATTGACTTAAGTTCAGGTTGTTCTAAAATTGGATTCTCCAACAGCTGGTAGTTTAGAGGGATATAGTGCTCCACTGGACATAGACAACCTTTACCAAATGACTCCAACAACCACTTTGCTGTCACTATATGTGGCCTATAAAATAAAATGTTATACAAATAAGTTACAGTGGGTTTCAGACCAAAAAACCAGTATACACACACGCACAAACACGCACACATGCACATACGCAAAGTCTATAACTAAGCAAGCTTTGGGCAATTTACAACCCTTAAAAGACTTTAATTCTTTCAGTCTGAGAACAGAGCATTTCATAATTAATTTCTATGACATAAATTATACCTGCCACTGCTGCATTGCCAAGTTCTTCCTCCTCAAAGTACTAATAAATACATGTTAACACCTCTTTTCACCAAGAAGAACACATGCTTTTCTACTCGCTGAGGTCATCCATGGCTACCCAAAGATACAGTACTGAAAAGCACATGTGGATATACTTCTTACCACTAGTTGTAAGTCTTCTCATTTAAATCAAGAACTACTTAGTATTTTCAAACCAATATGTGATTTCAAACAATCATACAATGGTTTGGAAGGAAACTTAAAGATCATCTTGTTCCAACCTCTCTGTCATGAGCAGGGACACCTTCAACTAGACTAAGCTGCTCAAAGGTCTATCCAACCTGGCTTTGTACACTTACAGGGATGGGGCACCACAACTTATCTGGGCAACCAGAGATGCCTCACCACCCTCACAGTGAAGAATTTTTCTCATATCTAAACTAAACCCCCCATCTTTCAGTTTAAGGCTATTCCCCCTTGTCCTGTCTCTATATGTCTTTACCAAAAGTTCCTCTCCACCTCCTTTATAGGCTCCCTTCAGGTACTGGAAGGCCACAATTAGGTCACCCCCAAAGCCTTCTCAACCTAATCCTCTCAGCCTATCCTCATAGGAGAGGTGCTCCATGCCACTGACCATCTTGGTGGCCCTCCCTTCAACTCACTCCAACATTGATGCATTTTCTGTGCTGGGGACCCCAGAGGTCGTGGCAGAAAGAAAGCGAGGTGTAACTAGACCTTAAGCAATACAGTTATCACAACCTGTGAGCTGTCTCGTCCAAAAAGTGTTTCAGCTCATCATTATTTTCCCCCACAATGACATGAGTAACATCTTCATTAAGTTGATTAAATCGAACGCCACCACCGCAATTGATAAGCCTTCTCATCTTGTCCAACTTCCTGCCACTGAAGCCACAGAGATAGATCTATGAAGAGAACAGAGCAACAAATAAAGTCTTAAAAATGCAAAAAAACAAAACCAAGAAAAAATAAAGGAGAATGCTTTGGTATAGTTTGTTTCAACTGAGGCAGAACACAGAAAGTAGTGCTCAGTAGCTGCCTCAGCAGCTTCTGAGAAGCAGCAAAAAAGTTAAGCATTTATAAAGATTAATTTATCTTTGCAGGTTAATCTAGCAAAGCTTCAATGTTTACTGATGAAATGAACCCCTGAAATCACATAAACAACAAAAAAAGCCAAATAAACCCACACACTAATTCTAGAACCCATTCACTCTAGTGTTTAAATACAGATGCCTACAGAATGTAAGCTTTTATAATTCTGCTACATACTTAATACAATTATACTCACACACAGATAAGCAGAGACACACACATGCATGCACACACACACGCAAGCACGTGGACTCAAAATACATCTGGTATTTGTTGCTGACCATGGAAACAATTTACTCCAGCAGAAAGTGCCAGTGCTTCACCATAGTTGCTTTCACATTATTAGAACTGAACATTTCAAAGCATACACTGTTAAACATACTCGACACCCATCTAACAAATCTTCAGGGGCTTGAAAAGAACTCATGTCCAAGTTTTCCAGCTCATCAGAAAGAGGATCCAGTCTGCTGCTCATAGCTGAACTACATGCAGTCTCATTAACACCACTCAAGTTGATATTGGAAATGTGGCTGACGTCCGAAAGGGTGTGATCTTTAAATAAAAATAAAATTTAAAAAGAGTCATTAGATTTGGCTCAGCTATCTCAACTGCTTCACTAAAGAAAATACAAATTTAGTAAAACCTTTGCTAAACCAAGGGGTTTCTTTACACACAGATTGGGCATCATCTTACTAGAAAGAGTGCTGATACATCTTCTGTTTATTTCCTAAAGGATGGCACCTATGACACAGCAGCCTATGAGACTTATTTTCAAAGCTGTTACTCCAGTTTTGTGGCCACCTAATAGAAATACTTTTTAAATTAAAACAACTCTATTGTAGAGAAATCAACCCTAATTTAAAAGGAGTCAGTATCAGGTGGATACACATTAAAGCTGGCTGTATCCTTCAGGCTACTTTGTGTGCTTACAAAATAGTTTTAACTGTCCTTCCATTATTAGCATGGGATAAGTAAAAACAAGTGTATAAAGAAAAATATAATAGAAAAAAGATCAACAAAAAATTATTTGGTTCCTCCCCACTCCTAAGACTGCTGTGAAATTAAATTCATTATAGATACTTGTTCTAAACTAAATGTATGAACAGTTGTGCTTTTGTAGGACTTAGAGACATACATCACTGGTTCTAAAGCAGACAATCACACACCTAATTCAATTTACTTTTCTAACAATCATCCACACTTTTCAAGTCTGCACATGTTGGAATATTCAATGTGCATAAAAGCAATCTGTTACGTTTTAAGCTAAAGCTGAATCTAGAACCCTAACTGTCAAACCACTATTTATAAAAGCATGCACCTTACTCACCTCAAGATCATTCTTACTCCTTAATACAAATGTTTCCTACCTTATTGAAACACATTTTAAAATATCTTACTTACTAGGAGGCTTGCTGGTGTCATTTGTAGGTGTTGATGTACTGGGTGCATTATTCAGTTTTGATGCAGCCTCTATTTTATACATGGTCTCATCCTGACAGAAGCCTTTCTTGATGCTGTCAGAAAACCACTGCACAGACACACAGTGCACATTCCACTTTTTGGCACATTCATACTTCTGACCTTCCAGATGTAAACAAATTAAAAAAAAAAATCACAATCATTAAAAGACTTAAGCATCAAACAGTGATTGCTGAAAGATGGCTAGGCATTGAGAAAATTTAGAAATTCAAATAACTGATTTTAATGGATAGACTATATTATACTAGACTGTTGATAAGCTGCTTATGCTGTAATTAAAGTTAAAGTAGAAAAATATCATGGATGGTTAACTCATGGTATGACAATGCATTAAAGAAACAAAAAAGTGAAAAAGGCTTTAAAGCTTTCAAGCACACACACAAAAAAAAGGTCAGAAAGTCACAGCATATTTCACTGGAGGCGAAGAGAGGGAAATCAAGGAAAAAAAGAAAACCCTTCTTTTCTTCTCACAATAAAACTAAAATCTTCCCAAGAGGAAGGAAAAGGAGCTTTTATTTTATCTTAGTAGGGAATTTGGAAAGCACAAAGAATAATCAGTTAAAAACCATCAGGCCACAATCCAATTTCAATCATGGTACAAATTAAGTCCTATCATGCTCTCCCAATAAAAGGTTTTCTTTTCTTTATCTCCTCTAGGATTCTCCCTTTTCTTTTCTTTAAATACCACCTATGTCTCTGGCATTTTTTCCTCTTTTGTTCTCTCTCTCATGTCTTTACAGTAAAGCAAAGGTGCCCTGTGTAACTTCTTCCATCAACAGCGATTCCCTAAAGAGAAGCAGTAAGAGCAACACTGAAGCAGACACCGAGGCGGTTCAAGCTCCTGTGCTTACACACATTCCCACTACTTCAATGCCAGTAGTGAAAACAGCATTTATTCTGTCAGTTTTACCTTTTGGCTCTTGAACTATGAGGTGAGTGCATTCATTCATCTTGAGCTGCCCCGTGTACTGCCCACCGTGCTCAGCAGTGAGGCGCTGCACTTCTTTCCTGTCGGAGCTGCTTAAGCCAGTGACACAAATGGTGCAGCCAAGGAACACAGGACAAGCGTAGTCTTCCATGTTAACATCAGTGTACCTCATCATGCTACAGGAATGAAAGAGACAAAGTAGTTGTTTTACAAGTAAAATCAACTAGGAAAAGAAATCACTCTTTACCATTACCCAAAACAAAATCAGTTGTTTTTTCTTCATACCCTTGCTGAGACTTATCCCACAATGTCTTAACCCAAGAGGGAAGCAAAATAGGTTTCTTCAGGGAAGCAGCTACCAAGTATTTCTTGCTGCCAACTTCTCCAGCTATAAGATGAGTTACTGACACGTTGAGGTCTCTGTATACACATCCACCCATCATTTGTACATATTTATGAACTTCTTCCTGGATGAGGAAAAAAAAATAGAGAGAAAATTATTAGGGAAAAAAGAACCTATGTGACAGTCATGTTCACCTTACACAAAAACATGGATTTCAATTGTCCACGATTTCCCCTGAAAACTGTTAAAAAAATACTAAATAGATAAATATGGAAGCCATAAAAACATAACTGTAATTTCCATTTCATTTGCACTTACAATAAGCTGAACATAATACATACCTGAAATAAAAACACGACAATTACACCGTATGAGCAAAATTTTGCAGATGGTTGACGTTTTAGGTAGTATTAGAAAAAAGGTATCAGAATAAATACAAAGTAAACATACATATTCATATTTGAGGTGTATTAATACATGAATAAACTACACATAGTCTACAAGCGACAGAAGACTTGATGGATCTAGACACAGGCACAATGACACAGATATGCTCTGACTGCTGCCTTAGTAAAGAGCCATGCAAAGCCAGCATCAATGATAACCAGCTGAACAATCCATCCTTGGGAAAGCCTTACCCTCACATCCTTCTCCAGGCTGGTACAGGACACGGTGACATCGGCCATGGTCATGTTGTACACGGGGTACTCAGCCCTCGGGACACACCGCTGCGACTGCATGCAGTACAGAACTACCTGTGGTCCAACAATCCTACAGCCCAGCTGCAATAAAGTAACAGGAAAAGGAAATAAGAGAGGGTGCACTGGCATCAGGAAGGCTTTCCTTGTCACTGTATTCTGAGGAAAGCAGGGCCCTTGGTCTCTGCCCTTTCCTCTAGCATCTTCAGGTAGCTGATAGTTTCGTTTTCACTTTCAGTTCTGGATTTTCTGTACAATCCTTTGTAGATTTTCTGGCCTCAGTAAAAGCAGCTGATGCTATGGCTTTGGCCAAAGAATTCCAGCTAGCCGTCTTTGCCTACTAGACAGTTCCTTGCAGATCAAACCAAATCACGTTTATCAGGAGATAAATAGTGTAAGAACCAGCTCAGGAACTCCAGCAGAATCAGAAGTGACCATAACACTTACTTTTCCAAATATTTGAAAATAATCAGTATGCTTTGCTGGTCACCTTCTTCCCTAAATACAGGATGAAGTTCACACTGCTACACTCAGTGCAGGACAGAGCATACAGGATGTAAGTATGGACATGAGTACTTCTAGAAAGGAAAGAAGAGGGCTCAGAATAAGTTGCTGGGTGACATACCTTTTTGAGATGACTGAAACCCACACCTCTGAAAGGATCACAAATGTAAAGTGATTTATCATTTTCTTTTATATCGAGTACTGTTTCTTCTTCAAGGATCTGGAGATGTTCTTCTGACTGGAATTCTTTTATAGACTGTAGATAAATGATACATACAACACTTATTTAATTAGCAAACAATTAATAGGGAGGCAATCCTCTGCAAACTACGCAAGTGCACGTCCTTGAAACAGCTCTCAACAAAGCTACCATGCAAACATTGGTATTGGCAGAAGAAAGGGCTAAAACACCTCATGGGTGTCGCTCTCATTCCCTAGTGTCTTCACACTGTTCTGACTTAAATATTTGGCACAGAAGCCTTCAGGACCTGATCCTGCCAAATGGTGCCTTTGGCTCCCACTAACCTCCCAAGGTGTAAAACAGTGCACAGTGTCCTTCAGAAGTTTGTGCTTAGATGAGTGACCACCACACAGGCCTTCTAGGCTACATGTCACTTTCCTACATGTCACTGGGTTTTGAAATTTAAACTGTTTCAAAG
Source organism: Phylloscopus trochilus trochilus (assembly GCA_016584745.2). NCBI lineage: Eukaryota > Metazoa > Chordata > Aves > Passeriformes > Phylloscopidae > Phylloscopus > Phylloscopus trochilus. The sequence continues at coordinate 44,009,290 of WQNJ02000546.1, forward strand.
TTCTCCAACAAAACTGTTCTTGATCAACAAGCTTTATTACACACTAAGCACCCCTGCTATAGAAACAGCTTTATTTCCAAGGGTACACATGTAAGTCAGCTTACTGTATGGCACATGCAGCTGACTCGAGACACAGAAATCACATGCCAGTTCACCAAGCTCACACAGATGACCAAACCCACTTACCTCAAGAGCTTTAGAAAAATACTCCGAACTCCCGGAAGACTTTATGAACTTCACAAAAAACGGATCCTTACTATTTCTCATCCTTCAACTAAGAAGCAAAACCCAGTGAGCGCCCTGACATTCCCGCGCAGCCCGGAACCCCTCTGGCCCCCGTCCCTGTCCCCGCCGGGCCACGAGCCCGGCACACGCCGCCCCGGCCTCGGCGCCACCGACTTCAAACGGGGACGGAGGGGCGGGGACTGGCCGGCCCCCAACCGAGAGGCCCCTTCGCCACCGGAAGACCCCTTCCCCACCGGGAGGCCCGTTCCCCCCGGGGCCCAAGGCCCGCACGGAAGGGTCACTGCTGGGCAGCGAGCGCCCGGCGCTCCCAACCCCCACAACGCGGCCCCGCCGCAGCCCCTCACCCGCGCGGGAAAGCGGCGGTGCTGGCACTGCGCAGGCGCGGGGTCTGCACGGGGAGGCGGGGCCGGGCTGGGGGCGGGGCTTCCGCGGCGCCGCCGCCGCTGGGGTGATGCCGAGGGGGCGGGGCCTGGGCGGATGGGGGCGGGGCGGGAGCGGGGGTTCCGCGTGGCTGCGCGCCCGCGCTCCGCCCGCAGGGGGCGCTGGGAGCGCGCGTGGGGGAGCGAGCGGGGAGGGCGGCTCGCTGAGGGCCGCAGGGAGAGCCGGGAGGGGAACTCAGGGAATCACAGAGGGATAACGGGTTGGGAGAGACCTGGACGAGCATTTAGTCCCAGCCTCCCCAGCCATGGGCAAGGACACGTCCCCCTGAATACACTATAACCTATCCTGGCATTGGATACCACCAGGGATGGGGCATCCACAACCTCCTTGGGCAGCCTGCTCCTCACCACTGTTACAGGAGAAAGTTTTTCCTAACGTCTAACTTCCCAACTTCCTGCTTCCCTGCAGGCCCCCTTCAGATAGTTGGTATTGGGTTTTCAAGGCCTGGGGTTTGGTAGCTGGGGGCTACAGGGGTGGCTTCTTTGGGCAGCTGCTGGAAGCTTCCTCCATGTCTGACAGAGCCAACCCCTGGCAGCTCCAAAGGAGGGCAGGGCCAATTAGAAATGGCTGTAATGCCTCTGTGATGATATATTTAAGAAGAAAGAGAACCAAAAAGTTGTTGTGCAGTGGTAATTGTGGGCAGAGAGGAGCGGAGTGAGTTGAGTTTTTCATCAACCATCACTCCTGAGTCTTTCTTCACAGGGCTGCTCACAATCACTCCTACACCCAACCTGGAGCTGTGTCTGGCATTGCCATGACCCAGGTGTGGGACCTTGCACTTCACTTTCATTCTTGTAGCTCATAGCTTCCAAGCTGTGGGCAAGAACACTGAATGAGCCTTCCAGAGCAGGGTCTGGAATCCTGTACCACACTCAGGGTGATCCTGCCTACGTATCCAATGGAGGACCTCCATTCCATTCTTAGTGACCACAGTGGCTTGCTGCTGTTTGCATAATACTGATAATGCCTGTAGTGGGGGGAATCATTCTATTAGAAGATTTTCTTAGTAAAAGAGATCACAGCATCAATTAGGTTGGAAAAGACCTCTGAGGTCATCGAGTCCATCCCATGACCCAGCACCATCTTGTCAACAAGCCACATCCAGTCTGTCTTTAAACACCTCCAGGGATGATGCAACCACCACCTCCCTAGGAAGCCTATTCCAATACCAATTCACCTTTTCTGTGAAGAAATTAATCCTAAAAAATGTTTTGAATGGTGAAAGCACCAAAAGCCTGCCTGGAGTAGTGCATGTTTGTTGGCATCAGACTTTACAGTGAGACCACGTGATGGCACTGTAATCTTAAGAATGAATGGAAGTGTGTGCATAAGTCCACTGTAATTGTTAGATATTAGCTAGATGGCCTAATTACTTAGATCACAAAATACACTGGAATTCTTTTATAGGCTTATTTATTTTTAAAATCACTAATACCAATCATATAGGATGAGTATAAATTGTCTGAGATACTGTCTTTCCCATTGGTAAATTAAACAAAATCAAGAGTAATGAAAACCTAAATATTTATTCTTAGATTATTAGTGACAAGCAGTTAAGATCACTGGAGTTATCTTGATGGTCCCATGTTATTTGATTCTGCTAGTTCTTAGTCCACTTGTAAAACCTCAATTTTGTCCTGCCTGTTCTTTCAGTGTTATGAAGAGGAATTTATTTTCCTTTTTCATCCTTCTGGGCTATTCTAAAGAATAAGGGGATGGAGGTGGGAAAGGATCAAGAAGTCTAACAAAAGAGTTAGCCAACTTTATTGGATGGTATAATACTAAGTATTATTACAGTTATTAACAGAGTCCTTAATTGAATGTATCAGCAGTGCAACCGAACACTGTGTTTTCAATTGTCTCCTTGAATGTGGATCACAATTCATTGCAGTAGCTGAAATATGACTGGTTTTCATGTGCTGAAGTGTGATCCCTTTCCAGTGAAGTGATGGAAACTCTTGATAAGCTGCTGATCCACTGGGCCACCAATCTCAGTTCCACCTCCTTCCTCTGGAAGCTGCTTGTTGCTTAGAAAGATCCATGATTAGAGGTCCATGCTGTAAAAGGATCAGGCCATTTTGACATGCCTCTCAGAAAGTTTGTCAGTGTGCCCACACATGTCTGGTTGTTGTGCTTTGCTCCTGAAGGGCTGCCAAAGATGCATTACTGTGTCTGGCATCAAAGCCCCCCAGAGAAAGCAGTTTCCTAAAGGCAAGGTGTTTTCAAGACCAAGTGAAAGTTCTTGCCGAGAGCAGAATAAAATGGAAAACTGTTTTCATAAATGTATTCTCTAAGTTAAAAAAAAAGCCAGCCTGACTAGAAGGTGTGTATTTGTCATTATGCTGTTATATTTACCCATTGTAAAAGCATATACAAAGTCCAAAAAGTAATTGATGCGCAGGGCCTTAAAGAAGAGTATGCAGCTGAAAATCTTGTAAATGAGAAGGTGTGATATACTTCTGTTGTATTCCCATGTAGATATAGTTCCAAAGTGGTGCTTAATATGATAAAATAAATAACTCAAAACAAGTGGTTTGATGAGTAAAGATTTCCCAATTTCATTTCCTGATTTCACAAGCACTTTCCACTGTAAAATTTCTTTGAGACTTCTTGAAATATTTGCTTCTTTGAAAATATTATTTTAAAGGCTGTCTGGAGAAGCTGGGAAACAGAAATTGCCTTTCTGCATAGGAATAGCAAATAAAATATTCACTTTTTATTTCCTGTCTCCAAAGTTGTCCAATACCATATGTTTTAGGGGAAATATAAGAACTGTTAGAAGGAGCACTTGGCCCAAATTAATTAATACTGTGATTATGGTATGTTCTTAAGCACCTGAGTAGCCTAATATTTATTTCATATTTTCTATGTGTTCCCATGCTTTGCAGGTTCTGAGCTTTATGGAGAATCAGTCAGTCTGATTTAACGACCAGCCTTACTAATTATAGAAGCTTTTGCTCTCTGTAAAACTCCTAAATGGCAAAAAAACCCCATTGTCACAGTCCCCCAAATGATACTAGCTTCTAAAACAAAAGAGAGATGCTCCATGCCCTTGACTCTGTAGAACAGGGATTATTTTTACTTATTCAGATGTTTTGTTAACTTAAAGGTTTATAACATACACTTATCTCTAAAAACATCGGTGTCAATCCAGTTCAGAAAACATCTTCACACCTCTAACACTGTTGTGGTTTGGCAGTCATTATGCCTGCATACATTTTTTTTAAAGTTTTTCTGTTATGTAGGCTACAAAAATGGCAAGCAAAATCACTGCACTAAAAAGTTAAAAAACACAGTTGACTCACTCTTCACATTTGATCCAGCCTTGTTAAATCTACATGTGAAATACTTTATTTTTAAAATACTGCTACCACACTGATCTTCTGATCAGTTATAAGACATTAGTTTTTTAATGATAGCTCAATTATATTACCTTTTTACCATGAGTAGGATATGAAACAGCAGATGAGTAAAAAAGAGCCTTCAGAAGCATCAAACTCAAAAGTCACTCAGGTATTAGCCCATCGTAGTTAGAACTATTATGAGAGAGATCTAAGTGGTTAGGACTCAACCATACACACAGGAAAATATATAATGAAATATCAGAATCCATTCTAAGTGTATAAAATTTTCCATTGATGCTGTACGACAGACCTTAGTAACTTAGCATTATTTACAGAGATACACAACTAGACTAGTAAAAAATATCACTGAGACTGAGTTTAAATAAGTGAGATATCTTGTGTAATGTAAAGTCAAGAGATGTTTCCAAAGAACCAGTGTAACTTTATAACCTCTACTTCACTTCAAAAAATCACTTAGCCTGCTAACTCAGGCCCCCAGTCAAGTAAATTGCTACATCCTATTCATGTATTTACAAATACCCAAGTCTTTGGGCAAATTCAAACTTTGGTAAATAGGTATTCTGTGATTTGTTTGGTTGGTTGGTTGGTTGGTTGGTTTGTTTTTGCAGCTGCCTTAGAGAAAATATTCAGCAGAGATTCAGCAGGCTTTCATCACAGAGTTGATCTCAGAAGAGTCAATTCCATTTCTTCAACTTATAATGCAGCAGAAACTTCTTGTTCTCCAGTAGATTGTGTGTAGGTGGAGCTCCCTCGTTCAGCTGTGTCAGCATAGAAAACAGGACAGTATTTAGACAAGTGGACTGCAATCTGCTTTTGGAAAAAGCTGCGAAGATATTTCCTAAATTTTTCTCCAGCAAAGGCATAAATTACAGGGTTGACACAACAATGTATCATTGAGATTGTTTCTGTCACTTGGATTGCTTTGTGCAATTGACCATTTCCTTCACAAGTAGATATGGAGAACACACCTTGAAAATCACGCAAGAGAATGCAAATGTTGTATGGTGCCCAGAAAAAAAAGTACATAATCATGATAATAAAAATAAGCCTGACTGCTTTATGTTTCTTCTCATTCCTACATTGCAGTAGCGTCTTTATAATTTGTGTGTAGCTGCAGATCATGATTAACATTGGAATAAGAAGTCCCAGTATGTTCATTTTTAAGGTAAGGAATTGCTTCCATGTATTTCTCTGCTCTGATGGATAATGAGCACTGCAAGTATAGCCTGAACTTTCCCTCTGAGTTTTGTGAAATACTACCCCTGGGACAGAAACAAGAACAGCAACAGCCCAAGTGACAACACTGGCAAGGATGCCATGGGTAGCTGTCCTGGCTTTCAAAGCAAACACAGCGTGCACTATGGCCAGGTACCTGTCCAGGGTCAACAGGATTATGAAAAAGATGCCACTGTAGAAGCCAAGGAGGTAGACACCTGACAGAATTCGACAGAGCGCCTCCCCAAAAATCCAGTGGTGAACGGCGTAATAAGCCCAAAACGGGAGAGAAAATACAAACAGCAGATCAGAAATGGCCAAGTTGAGCAGGTAGATGTCAGTCATACTCTTCAGCCTCTTGTATTTTACCAGGATAAGGACAACAAGCATGTTGCCTGTCAGGCCAAATATCACCACTAAAGAATAAAGAGGTGGCAAAAAGTTTGCTGCAAAGTGCTTTTCCTCAGTTGCAGGGCAAGGCGTCGAATCACTGTAGTCAAACTCTGTTGTCAGTGGATAGTCAGTGAAGTCTGTGGTTTCATTTTCCATGGTGTATTGGTCTGGAAAGGGGAAAAAAAACAAAGACATTAAACTAGAGGCATCTCCAAGCTTTGCAGTGAAGAGAATTAAACATGCTGATGTTCTCTCCTGAAATGAATTTTGCTGATGAGCACATTACAGTGTCAAGAGAATGAAATTGCAGAGCTCCCAGGAAACTCATCCATACAGCTGTGGAGTCTCACTGCTTCATGCTGGAAGTGTGCTGTGTGTCATTTCCCACGTGTACATTGTCATGTGCATTTTTCCTCTTCCATAGAGATTGTCAGCTGCCTGGCCTAACCAAAAACAGAGGAATTGTGGATTGAATCCAAGCTTTGGTTATTCCTGGTTTAGACACTTTGTGAGAGACTAGGGCATTCCTGCAAGGAGTCAGGGCCAGGGAGGTGAGTGTGCAGCAGAGCTGTGAAAGCCCTCAGGCAAGTTCTGCTACACACTGGGAGCAGAGAAAGGCCTGTGACTGTGATGTCAGCCTCTCCAGTCTCCAAAGCCTCCCCTTTTCCCAAGTCCCTGGTAGGATTGTGAGCCAGATGCAGAAGAATAGGTTTGTGTAACTTGATCTCGGAAAAGCTCAGAGAGCTGTCTTCTCACAGACTCCCACAGTACACAGAAGAATTCCTGTGTGTCCCGTGAGAAGCATGGCAGAAGATTTTGGGAAGATGGGTGTCAGAGGGACCAGAAGTGCTCCGTGGTCACTTAGTGAGGAAATGCAACCAATGCCTTTGGTAGCCACTCAAAAGAGAGCTACTTGCTGTCTGGTTAAAGGGCTGCTCTGTCTTCCTGTGCCATCATGACTGCTTTTATCAGACACTTCATGGCAGACCGGTGGCTGCCCATGGCACAGTGTTGGCTTTGAAATCAATTTTCCTGGAAACATCATGCCTGTTCTTAGACAAAGGCAACAGAGTGCTCCCCGTGGCAGAAGGGTTCAGGCAGTGCATGTGCCCCAGCTTGCTGTGTGACCTGAGCACTCATGTCATGCACCAGTGTTCACTCCTTTCCTGAGTGCACTTTTTTCAGTGGTGCGGTCTGCCCTGTGTGTGATTGCAGGCATCTTTTGCAGAGACCACACTCTCAAAACCACCCGCATTTCATTCTGTCTGCACTTGAGCTCTGCAAGTCTAAATGTCACTGAAGAAACTCAGCCCATGGCTGGAGTGACTGAGAGACATGGCCCTGCTCTGCTTTTTGGTACAAGCTCATAGTGGTCCATTCTGACTTAGAGCTTGTGAAATCCCCAAAGCATCTCTTTGCACCTGTTGATAAAACCTCTTAGGAGAAAGGACTATTTTCTGCTGTAAACAGTTTGCATAAAATGCCAGTGTCTTTAATCTGTGTCAACGTGGCTGACTTAGCTAAAGCTAACCTGAGGTCTTGGGGAATGGGCTCTTTGCTAGATCTGTGACCTTAAAAATGAGGTTCTGCTGCCAGCTGCTGATGGAGATTCTTATGCCTGCACAGTGCAGATATGCATCTGTCCCAAAAGAGGAAGTTTTGTTGAAACAAAATCTGCACCTTGTACAAAAAGAAATGCTGTTTTTGCAAAACTTTTTCATGCTCTTTCCCCGAGTTTTTGAGTTGAGCTACCAGCTCTGCTTCTAAGAATAATAAGAACAACAACATCCATGTTCAGACATTACTTTGGTATGTTAAGTATGGTGTAAAGTCTTCTTTTGGAGAATGCGGAGTAAGAGAATATTAGCAAATTGTAATTGTTTGGGTGTCAGCTTTGCCCGGATACAATTTCTTGATGACAAAAAAGTACTATCAACCTCTTCAAAGATTCTCTTTTAGGAAACTCTGGCAATTTCTGTGAAACAGTTTTTTTCCATAGTCATCCATAGTCCATCCATATGTAGTTATTACAATGCAGCAGTATTGGTTTTGTTGGTAAAGGAAGTGACTGTGGCTGTGTCCGTTGTCAGTAAATAACTTGATTCTAAAGTAGTTAAGGGTTTATGTATCTTAAGTACTTTCAGCAACACTTAAAAAAATAAGAAGTGGGTTTGTAAAACACTTTTTGGTCTAAAACATTAAATTCTTTACTTTGAAACATGATGAGACTTGGGCATTGCCCAAGTAAATGTTGAAGACTTCCTGCAGCTATACCTGCTAGATCCATGTTGCATGCCCTGACAGTACATCCCTGCATGTTGCTAAGCTAAATATTCTCATTTACAATGTGTCAGTCAACCATGCTGTATACTGGGATTGTGGGATGGGTGTCAGACCCAGCACTTCCTGTCTTGCTCATTTTGCACCTGTGGGATGGTCATGCATAAATATGGGTATGAAAAACATAAGCCCATAGTGGGATTTTATGAGAAGGTGATTTATAGGATTCATGCAAATATCATAGCAAAATGCTGCCTTGATGTTTCTGTGATAATTCTTTTTGTGACAGACCCTTCTTCCCATTAACTGCTATCTCAATGCCTTCCCTCTTTTTCCTCTGCCTTCCTGGAATGACTACCACATCTTCCCTGCATCATGTCTTCTTCCTTACAACCTTTTCTGCATGCTTAAGTTATGACACTTATTTTGAGCAGTTGCTTCTGCTAACCAAGCCCCATTACTCTAGCCCCGCCTTTGCTTCAGAAGTCTCTCTGCAAAAGTATTTACTGCTCTGAATTGTGTACGGTATCCAGCACATGCTGACAATGGAGACTAAAAATACTGGTTTGGAAACCAGAAAAAAGAGCTGTAAGCAGGTTTGTGCTTTATCCTATAATCTTGATGTTTTAGGTGACACTGTTGGCTACTGGCTAGAATATTTCAGTGGTAATCAGTTCACCTAACTAGGGTAGGGTGTTCACCTAACTAGAGGGATCTGACTGGGCTTATGTTTCCTCATCATAAAAAAAACCCCAAAAGGTATTCAACAAAAATCTCTGAAGAAAGGCTATTTAAAACAAATTTCTATATTATTTTGAGTACAGTTTGGATAAATGCAATATTTTGAGAAACCTGCAATCTGCTATAAAAATTCTATTGCTCTGTTTGCGACTAGAAGTCATGCATTTTTTAAAAGAAAGGTTCACAATAGAAAAGATGAGTAAACTCATGTAACTGTTTCATGCTGAGTTTCAGGTCACAGCTTTCTGTGTTTTAAGAGGCAAAGATTTTATTAAAGTGAGTTTCAGTTCATTTGCATAGTCCCATAAAACGGTAATAATTATAAGGCTGTGAGTGCTAAGTTTTGCTGTGTGTAAGCAGAATCCAATGAGTTAGTGTCTAAAATACAACACTAGTTTTTCTGTAGTCATCCTGTGAGAAGCATAAGTACTCCGAAATAACTCAACATTCAAACAATTGTTTTGTTTTGAAGTAACAGTTTTAAGATCCATATTTCCATCACTGCACATCATTTTCAGAGACAAAATTGGGGGGGCATATTCCTTTATGTTTCTTACTCAGATCAATCACTAGAGATTTATTTCTTTCCTGGATCCTCTGCTCAAGTCTTTTAGTGTCCTGTAAAACTAATGTATTCCATTTAGCATATATTATGCATTTTGCCAGGGTAGTTTTTAAAGGTGACTACACTGGCAGGATTCCACTAGTATGTTTCATTTCAGACATCATACTACCTAAGTAGCTACTAATGTTAAAAAAAAAAAAAAAAAAAGGCAAAGATGACTTACCATGTATCTTATGGTGCAGGTGATGTCTTCTATTATTACTATACGAGTAATGCTAAAATGACTTGTCTTTCACAAGACGAAGGTCCAAAACATCTCTTCCTGTGTGAAGAAGGATGTATCAGCTTGAAAACTTCTAGCAAAAAAAATTGTTCTCGCTTAAAAAAAAATGAAGGAGCAGTTCTCTGGTTCTCTTTTTTCTAAAAATGGGTCAGCAGACGTTACTTTTCTAATTCTTGAGACATGCAGATATGTTGAAATTTTAGAGGATCCTCCTAGGAGTTGAAGTTTCACAACCCATAGCTGTAGTTTTATAAGGGTTTATATAATTATTTTATCTTTTTCTTTTAGAAGAAAAAGATAAATTCTGTTTGAATCAGGAACAATTTACATGCAGTTCATCCCTTTACATTTTTTAGTCATTAAATCTTTTAGTCATTAGATTTTAAAAATAAAATTCTTTTATGTTTTTCTGTCCTTTAACAAAATGTGGAGCCTTTGAATAAAGTTTATGCTTCTATTCAGAATTACCTGCACATTCTGTTGTCTTGCCCTGATTTGCAGTTCTTATATTTCAGGATAGTTGATTGATCCTTTTTTTCTTTCACCTGGTCATCTGGACTGTGTTTTTTATTTTAATCCCTCTCATAAAACTATGACTTAGTCTGTGTAGTGAGTCTCACCTTTTAAAACAGCACTGTTACTTATGTTTTGGAATTAAGCTTTAGAAAAGCCTGATAAAATCTGATCTGTTATCAATTTCCTTCCTTGCAGCTGATTCCTCTGACTTTTAGAGTTACACTGAAGCTGCACTGTGAGCAGCTTTCTAGATCCTTCTGGGCATCAAAGAAATGATACAGGGGGTAGGGAAAATACCGAACGCAAGAAAGGTGCCTTAAGGGATTCCCTGGATGGTGCCAGGGAACCCCTTAGAGAGAACCCCTGAGAAGGTACTTGGTAAAGTACAACCCCCTGCCTCACCTTGACATCTGGAGGTGTCATCATGTAGGTTTCTGGAGGATCTCATTCCTTCAGTGAAGGCACTAAAGGGATGCCTTTTCTCCACTCACTCCTTGGTATCCTTAAAAGATTTTAAAACACAAAAAGCACAATGATGTCTTTCTTTGGATGCTGCCATTACTTAAGAGAAGTCAAGGGAATCACAACTTCTGAGTTACCCTGCAGATCTGTCAGGAGACAGTAAATAGTGAAAAGCTCACTCTCTTTTCCTTGTCAACCCTTCTCTGCGTGAGGGACTAATCTTTATCCCATAGTTCAAATGGATTTTTCTCTTCCTTTCCTAATCAGCTGTTCCAATGAGCTCTTTAAAGGCTGGAGTCTCACAGTCAAAATTAAAGGCCCCTGAAGGGTATTCTAAGGCTATGTTCACCCCCCCCATGCATGATGGACTAACTGTATTAAACCCCCTATACAGTCAGTGGAAATAACTGCTTCTAATACTGTTTCCACTACACATAAAAAAAGTTCCCAATTATTGCCTAACTTTCCTGGATAAAAAATTCTACTTTCATACTGAATTCTGAAACAAGGTATTGTGTCAAATTATTCTTTCAATATATAATTTCCAAACAATCTACTTGCTAAAATTAATAGATATTTTAAATATCTCTTCATGAAACCTGCATTGGTTGCTATATGTTACATGTTACTTAACCCACTGGAGACTCTAAACCCTTTCATAATTTCACATTATAGGAACAGGGGGAGAAGTCTTAAACCTGTTGCTGGACTTGCCAGTTTTTCATTTTTAATTCTGAAATATGCTCCTGCAGAACTTACCAACAACATTTCAACTAACAATAACAACAACTGCTACCACTACTACTCAAAACTAAGACTTGTGGTAGGCTGGTCTTCAGAAATTTTCCCTTGTTCCCACAGATTCATTAGCTTTATTAATGTGTTTGATTTTGTTGATTTATAGCTGTTAGTTCCCATAGCTCAGTCTGTTCAGCAAGCACAGTGTGGCATGTTATTTGCTGATGAAGAGTATTGCACACCAACAGAGGGCTTCTGCCACTCATGGTTATAACAGCTGAGTAAGGGAAACACACTTGGTCTGCTCACCAGCTGCATTTTACAGCTGGATGAGAGACTCCCCAGAGAGTGTGAATTGCTGTGACACTTGGCAGCCAAGTACTGGGTTTTGTGACTTTGCTGTCAGCACCTGCAGGATATCTAGAATTAGCTCTACCCCAGCTGCAGATAAGCAGAGCTGCTGGGAGGCCAGATTTGGTCAGGTCTTACACATGGCTGTAGGCAAGCCCAATCCCCTTGGGCTGTTTGTGGGGCACTGGGTGATGTGATGTTCATGAGTGCTGTTAGGACAAGATCTTTCCTACAGGAATTGGTCTCTTCTCCGGTCTGATTTCAACACACTAATCTAGGACTGACCATCTAGATGCTGTCTCACCATCTCTTCCCTGCTGCCTTCATCTTGTGTGTGTGAACACAGATACGGGCAATGCAAGCAGCACATCCATTGTTGCAAGTCAGATTTTTTCAGCTTTTCTCAATCCCTTACCAAGCATTTCTTTGAATAAGTGCACTGCTGCTTGTCATGAATGCCAGTGGATTTTAAGACTCTTTACGTAAGCTGAACCTCATCATTTTACCAAGAAATTGAAGTTATTGTTCAATAACAAAAGTAATGATTCAGTGGGTTGATATAACTTTGAATTTTACTTATCACGTTTTTCATTCAGGGATGAGTAGGGGTTGTGTTTAGTGGTGTGATTCTCCATCCCTCCATAAACATATTTCTGGGATGGAAGTGAGCTACATTCCCCATCTGTGGGGCTCAAGTTGATGTACTCAGCAAGTGTGCAGCCATGTACACTGTCAAGTTAAGCTGCATTTGTCAATCTCTCCATCCAATGATTGATTATGTGATTCATCTTTACAGTAGTCAGCCCATCACACTGAAGTGTCTGGTATCTGAGTGGTGTGGCACTCCCAGAGGAGATGCTGTAATTTATGTGAGAGTTACACCAGTACTGAACTGGCTGCTGGGACACATACCAAAAACTCATGTACCACTGGGATACACAAGTGTCATCAAGTATAATTATGAGTACAGAAACTTGAAAATTCAACTAACAGTTTCCATTCAAGTTATTGCAAACTTGCATCACCTGAAGAGGAAAGGCTGCGGGGAAGAAGGAATCCTGGGACAGAATGACAAATACCTTTCTCAGGTATACACAGTGTGATAGAGCACAACAGTCTTTTTAGAAGTCTGTCACTAAAGCAAAGGTTAATCCTTTTCATCTGGAGAGGAGGTCAAATGAAGACAAGTGAACATGACCTAGATGAATCTTGTTACTTGCTCTATTCACAATATTTGTGCCCAAGCTAGATTAGTATCAGAATGTATTTTATTTCATCGGTAACAAATGTCTTTGTCTTGACGAGGCTGAATAAAGATGGCCAGTTCAAAATAATTTATTGCTTAGGCTATTTTTTCTTATCATCCTTCCCTTTCAGACTCTCAAGTTCCGGTGACTCATCAGTTGAGCCACCATCACAATCACACCCAATCTTAACATCTGTGAGGTGTATTCTTATGGGGAGAACAGGGCAAAAGCATGATGTACCACACCCTAAGATTTCTATCATAGAGACTGGCGAAAAAAACCAAAACACTTCACACATGGGTGTAAAAGAAGATGGGTTACAAAACTAAATTCTGGAAGACACAAGCATTTCTAAAGCAAATGAACATTTCTTCACGTTGCTGTTTATTGTCACTAAGTCAAAGGTTTGGGGCTTTTTCACCTATTATTCTTATGCTGTCTCTTTGTTTCTTCCTTGTAAATCTGGCACAAACATCATACATTGCAGCACATCCTATCTCTATTGTCATGGTATTGTTTTTGTTTTGGCTTTCTCCAAGCTGCTCTTACTGAACTATGTTTCTATATGCAGTAAGGAAGAGAGCATTGCTTCCTTCTACTATTTTATCCAGGTTTCTGATGTATGCGCTCCCAATTTATAGATAAAGGGTTGTCATTATACAATAGATCTTAGTTTTGGGCCTAGTTATGCATTTCAAATTTCAAAAGATGCAAATTTAATCTCTCAGAAACTCATTTTTACATAGGCCTTTAATTCACACACCTTGGGTTTCTTTCAAGTACATTTATAGTACATAAATTCTAGGTCTAGAGTTTGGTGTTTTGGGGCTATCTCATCTGTGCATTGGATATGCTCCTCCTGTGTACCCATGACTCTTGGACCTTTTATCAAGCAGGCTGGGAACATCACACCTGGAATTTCTTCCCAGTGAAAACTAGGTCACACAAAGGGTGAACAGAGTCTGTTTGATGACAAGGTATATGCCAGTAAGGCACTTAAGTAGCTTGAAAGAGTTAAATATTCACCAAATATAGTACAGGATAAATGAAAGAACTTGGGAAAAATTAAGGGAAAACCAAACATGCAGGAACCAAAATCTATAACCTGAGAAGTAAGAACAGGAGGACACTATAAAACAAGCTACAAAGAAAATGAAACCTTTGATAAAGCCAAAAGAGCTTGCTTAGTCATTGATGGAGTTAAGTGCCTGCCTATAGACTATGATTGCCTCTTACTCACAAAACCCCTTCCTTCACAGAGCATGCAGGGTAAAGGAAGTGTGCACTCCCTTAAATGGAGATCAGAGAATGCAAAGCCAAAGGCTTCAGCTTTATGTTGGTACATACGGGAAACATTGATTTTTTTATTGTTCAAAGCATATAAAAATGAGCACCTGGAATTTTGGATTCATGACCTAGCACCCATCTCTGCCCAGATATAAAAGAAAAAATACCTCAACTGCATGTGTGAATTGGCTTCTTGCACATCAGATAAAAGAATCCCTGTTCAGGACAACCAGCCCCTAGAAACCAGAAAGTACTTTTGAGAGTCAAAGGTTAGATATAGTCTGTAATTGTCATACCTTATATTAGTGTCCCTGCAAGGTATGTCCAGATGGCTCTTTTGCTTCTATCCATTTGGTTTCCATTCCATTCAAAAAGTCTGGTATCAGGATAGGTTGTATTGTGTTGTATGGGTAGCATCCTACTGGCACAACCCTGTAGTTCTCGAGAGCTGAGCGTTACTTGGAGGTTTGTGCAGTTTTGCATATTGGCCTATATTTCTAAAAATGCTGCCCTCCTCTGTCTCAGTGTTGGGGTCCCACCTTCTGGATTAGTCATTCCAGACTTCAAACATTCAAACCAGGATTACTCTCGCTGTCACCAGATGAAAGAAACATCTTGGCCATCATACAAACTTTGACAAAAAAAAAAATCCTCCTATTCAATTTTTTAAATAAAGTACAGCTCCTAGTAGGCAAGTGTCACCAGATGTGCTGGTTTGAAAGCAAAACCAGTGAGACTCCCAGTCAGAGATACAATTTAATAGAAGAAGAAGGGAAAAAAAGATGAAATAAATAGAATGATACAACCTAACACCCTGTTGGTCAGGGTGTTTGAAGCAGTCCGGGAATCCTCCTGGAGCAGCAGATGTGGTTCCGCTGGAGCAGAGATGATCCAAAGCAGTGATCCCTGTAGAAACGTCTGGTAGTTCGTCTCCTCTGAGAGTTCAGTGGATAGAAGCTGCCAGTGGGGTCTCAAACCCTGGATTATATCCAGGTGGGAATGCTTGGCTCCTCCCCCTGGGCAGAGCATCTCACAATGGCATGATTCATCTTATCAGTCATGCAAATGGCCCTTGATGGCCCATTAAACAGAGATAACGTCTTCCGGGAAGGCATTGTTGGGCTCGTTAACAGAAGATAAGGGAGAACACTGCCCCACCTTGGCTCCAACGGCTCATGGGGATAGAATACATCCTTGGGCACAATTTTACATTGTAACCCAGGACACCAGAATATGGGTACAAAGCAATGCCTGCACCCCTTTATTCTGGCCTGCTTGCTATAGGTATTCTAAATGCACCAGAATTTTCTGGTTTGTTTTTTTTTTCCTCTGTTAGCTTAAATGTTTCTATTACCTTATTAGGGAGTAATGCTTCGGAGGCCCTAGTGACCACACTAAACGCTTCGTAGTGAAGGCCAGTAGGCATCAGCAGTTGAAAACAGCAGCAAAATTAAATTTCAAAATGAGCAGTATCTGCCTGTTGTGCCATTTAACCTGGGCAGCATCATGCTATTCTCCTGGCACTTTCTTTGTTTCTAATGAACTGCAACAAGATACCATGTAAATTTGTCCTTGTATTCTTTGTATTTATCCCTCATGTAATTTTCACTGGAAGGAGAGATATTTATTTTGGAGCTTCCTAACTGAAAATCTTTCTTATCTAAACCTCTTAAGGTTCTGCTTAAAGTGTTTACCTCTGGTCTTCCCATTAGTTTGGCTATTACTTTCCTAGTGTCTGTTAGGGCTAATAAAGTCATTCTCTCATTTTTTCCTATTTATCCATTTCCATCTACTCCTCTTCCTTTATACCCCATTTTCATTTATCTTATATAAAATGTGTACACAAAAGAATACTGTTGGCTAAACAAACAAGAGAACATCCCTGTGTACTGGTTACCAAAAGCTTCACTATTTCTGTTTGTCCATCATAAACTTACCACAGACAAACCAATGGCAGTGATTATAAACCTTCTGGTTTCTCATGAGTACTGTTCAGAGTGGTACTCTCACCAGTACCACATACTCACTTTTGCTCTTTAGGAAGTCTGCCTGACATTTGGCAGGGTTACCTTCTGCTCTGTGGGACATTCCTCCCTACATGTTTCTGAACATGTGGCACTGGCATCTCCTAACAGGAAGATTGGACTCTGTCCTGTTTGGTGCATGAACTAGACTGTGTGACTGGTTTTTCGTGTGCAGATCCTTGTCCATGGCATGTGGCCATTCTTTTCACAAGCATGCTGAAAGCCCAGACACCGCACTATCTCTTCAGGAGTTCATGCCAAAAGTTTTGAACTTGCAAAAATTTTTACTTAGCTATTCAACATTTGTTGCAACAATTTTTTTTGGTGTTCAAAAAGATCTTGTCTTGAATCTGTTTGATGGTCTCATGAGACTTGTATACTCAAATGCTTGCTTTTGTCCCCTCAATATCCCACCAGAGCAGCTCAGATGCCTCCCAACCACTGCAGTGGTTCTTCCTTGTGTTAGTTTCTTCTCTGCTATAACTGCAAACCTGGCATATTGGCAAATCCTTGCCATTTTCTTCACATACCTCTAGTTTCATACACAGTTTAGGTGCATCTGCCTGTGTCTCTAGCATTTATAATGCACACTGTATCTTCATCTCAATGTTTTTCCCCAGCAGACCTTGAGTCATGGAATATTTGTCTCCCATATAGAAAATTTCTACCACTTCTCTGGTGAGGTGACTTGTGTTCTCTTTCATGGGGACTGTGAACCTTCTTAAACCTTCCCCAAAAGCACCTCCATCCCACTGTGACCAGGCTGCCTGAAGTCCTGCTGGCCTGATCTGAGGCTGGCTGGCCTGTAGCTGTACCGTGGTGCAGCCCCGTGTGACTGATTAAGACTCAAATACTGCTGCAAAACTGTCTAGAGCCCTGCATGTCTCAGTGCAAAGCTGCAATGAAGAACCAAGGATTATCCTGCTTGGGCACATAAGAACAGGAAAATGTTTAATTTTACTTTATTTGTGTTCCTGCAGCACAAAATAGAAGATCAAAATCAGACAAAAAAAAAAAAAAAAAAAAAAAAAAAAAGGCAAAAAAAAAAAAGGCAAAAAAAAAGCATGAGAGTTGTTATGGAATTTAGCTTATCCCGTGGTGGACAGATGAGAAGAGTGCACAGGGGAGAGAAGGACGTGTGGATCATAGACTGAAAAAAAGAAATGAGCACAGTGAAGCAGGGAGAATGGTAGGGTGAAGCAGAAGCATATTTCCATATTGAACTTGGAGGGCTAAAGGTCCTTACACATAAAACTTGGGACAACAGTCACACTGCTTATCTGGGATCACCCTATATGGTGCAAGGAGATCTAGAATTTGCTGCAGAGAGTCTATGGAGAATCCTGGTTTTATCCCAATATTAACATATTCCCACTCTTTCCCTGTTTATAACACACATAACCCTATTTCTCCAAATCTCACTCATTTAAAATCTGTGGCACTAGAATTTTTCCAAAGCTATTGTAGGTCACTCTTCTCAAGTTTGTTGATGGATAAAAGCTATGCCAGCTGCAGAAGGTTCTGGGCAGACAACTCTCTGTTAGCTTTAACTTGGTAGTGCAAGTGCCCATGTGTCTTTTTCCCATCTCCATTCTAAGAGCAGAGCCAATGCCCTTTTGCTTACAGAAGAGAACATGGGCCACAGGCCATACACAGATTTCCAGACACTGATTTTATTAATTCCACTACATTGACATGGAAACAGGAAGAAATTTAATTCCAACAAGATAAGGATTTACAGTTAAACACATCAGTAGAAATATCACTGTTACAGCAGGATTTGTATTGCACTGAACTAATTTATGCTTTGAAATTATAAAGGTGCTTTCACATTGTTTCAGTAAAGAAAGTAGAAAAGAAAGAAAAACAATTATTTTTCAGCAAGAAAGTTTACTGTGAGGATAGTTTTTGGTCTTTTATGTAGTCTTTCTGTGGCTATTAACCTCACAAGGTTATAATAGTTGATGGGATAAGAGCTAATAAAAACAGTGCCCGGGCATTTTAAGGCAAGAGGAAGAGGAGTATTTGCACCACCTAGATTAAGGCATCTGGTACCCAAATTAAGAGGCTGGCATTTTCAGGTTCCTTCCATAGTTGGATAGTTAATCTTCCCCTGAGACTATTTAAATCCCACAACTGCTTCTGGCTCAGGCACTTCTTATTCTCTACTGACCACTGAGGGACCTTGAAGAGATTTGCTGTTAATTTAGGCATCTGTATCACATGTCTGACATTAAGTAGTGTGGAATTCCCTCTGGTGTCCTTGCTGGAGGTTAGTTTGAACCTGCCCCTCCAGATTTCCATGACAAGGTCTTGCACGCACAAGTAGTGCCCTTCCAAGGAAAAGGGGAAAAACCAGAAGGACGGCTCATTGCATAAGGAGTGCTCACCTGCATTTCTTTACAGTTTGAAGTAGGAAACTATCTGCTATGCTCCTCCTTCCTCTTCTTTGCTAACCCCACGTCCCTAGAATTCCTTTCTTTTACAGGGAAATTCTTAATAAATGGAATAAGTGGAATAAATGTATGGCCATAGTACACCAGTAGGCCAATGGAGTCTTCAATCAGCATGCAGTTCTCATCGAGGCACCAGCTCCTGGGAGAGGCACTTTTCTCCTGGGAAGGCAGGAAGGTATGCCTTGTCTGGAATTGGCTGATTTTGCAGTTTCAAGGCCACTGTCTTCCTAGAAGTGTATCCCAAGAGTCAGACTTTCTGTGTGTGTGAAGAGCATGTTTTTCCCATGCAGGAGCCTAACTTGACACACCGGTTTCATGTGTTGCCATGTGAACTCTTCTTCTGCACATGATTTACCTGCCCAGAGCTAAGGAGGCCTGCTCTCAGCACTGTGCTCACATCCTTCAGAGGGTCCTGATGTTTTTCTCATGCAGAAACTTGCATAGCAAATACCAAGGTAATTTTCATTCTGGTCTTGCAGATCTTTGCTGAAGGGCCTTTATTGGTTTTTTATTCTTGGAGGGATATGACTTGTCAGAATAAAGCTCACGCTTTTTAGGAGTGCATCATTGTCTTCTTGTGCAGTCAGTAAACTTAGTGTGTGCAGTTGCTTGAAAAATTGCACACACAAAAATCACAATGTTGCCAATTAAAAGCACACTTTGGAAAAAGTAAACAACTGAATGGTGATATGGCAGACATAAAATTAAAAAGCAAAAAATCAAAACGCTATAACTTAGTTACAGCTGTTAAAGGATTATGTTTAAAAATGACTGCACTATTAGCAAAACAGAAAAATTCTTGGGTTAAATGGTCCCAGTAGGATATTGTGAGATGACCAATTACCCCTTAGACTTTTCAATATTGTATGGTGCCCTCAGTAAATCTCATTGGATAGATTTTTGTAAAAAAGCACCATATTTGTCTGGGCCCTATTTAAATCTTGATGTGACCCAGCTATGCAGTTAATGTTTCCTGGAGAATTCCTTGATTCTTGTACTTTAGCAGTGGAAAATGCTGTAATGCCAGGGAGCAGCTGACCACAAGAATAGGGATCATACAGTTTTCAGTAGTGGTCGACATAAAGATCGTAAATAATGGCAGGCACTCCTTAAGGCAAAGCAAGTGATGCAAAATTTTGCTAAGTAATGTTCTGCTGTGTTTTTACAGTCCAGTAGAGATGTCGTGCTCTGCAGTGGATTGTGTGAATGTTGAACTGGCTCTTTCCAATTTTTCACGATAAAGACTTGGACATTTTTTGCAAAGGTGAGGTGCGACATGCTTTCGGAAAAAGCTGTAAAGATATGCCCTAAACTTTTCTCCAACAAATACATAGATCACAGGATTGATGCAACAGTGGATCATTGAGATTGTTTCTGTCACTTGGATTGCTTTCTCCAGTCGACCCTTCAATTCACAATTTGGGATGAAAAATGAATTTTGAAACGTATGCAAAAAAGAAGAAATATGGAATGGTGTCCAGAAGATGAAGTAAAAAATCATGATTACAAAAATAAGTCTGACTGCCTTCTGTTTTTTCTCATTCTTAGATCTCAACAGTGTTTTTAGAATTTGTGAGTAACTGAAAATCATAATGAGCATTGGAACAAGAAGTCCCAGGATGTTCATCTTTAAAATAAAAGAGTACTTCCAATTTATTGTGGAATCACTTGGATAATGAGCACTGCAAGTATAGCCTAAACTTTCCCTCTGAGTTTTGTGAAATACTGCCCCTGGGACAGAAACAAGAACAGCAACAGCCCAAGTGACAACACTGGCAAGGATGCCGTGGGTAGCTGTCCTGGCTTTCAAAGCAAACACAGCGTGCACTATGGCCAGGTACCTGTCCAGGGTCAACAGGATTATGAAAAAGATGCCACTGTAGAAGCCAAGGAGGTAGACACCTGACAGAATTCGACAGAGCGCCTCCCCAAAAATCCAGTGGTGAGCGGCGTAATAAGCCCAAAACGGGAGAGAAAATACAAACAGCAGATCAGAAATGGCCAAGTTGAGCAGGTAGATGTCAGTCATACTCTTCAGTCGCTTGTATTTTACCAGGATAAGGACAACAAGCATGTTGCCTGTCAGGCCAAATATCACCACTAAAGAATAAAGAGGTGGCAAAAATTTTGCTGCAAAGTGCTTTTCCTCATCTCCCATGCATGGTGCTGAATTGCCATAGTCAAATTCTGTTGTCAGTGGATAGTCAGTGAAGTCTTCCTTTTCCATGGTGTATTGGTCTGGAAAGGAAGAAACAGACATTAAACTAGAGGCATCTCCAATCTCTACAGTGAAGAGAATGAAATATGCTGATTTTCTCTCCTGAAATGAGTTTTGCTGGTGAGCACACAAGCATTATTTTGTCAAGGTGTGAGAGAATGAAATTGCAGAGCTCCCAGAAAACCAATCTACACATCTGAGGAGTTACACTGGTGCATGTTGGAAGTGTGCTGTGTGTCATTTCCCACGTGTACATTGTCTTCTGTGTTTCCCCTCCTCAGTAGAGCCTGTCAGTTGCCTGATCCAGGGGGAGAGGATGGATGAATTTAATGAGTTGTGGCTAGTTCGGGGCTTTTGTGCTCATCAGTGGCTTTCCAGAGGAGTGCAGAAAGCCAGGAAGGCAGCCTCAAGAAAGCACAGTGTCTGGCATGCAGAGCATAGCCTTGCTTCTCCTTGGGATCTGGCCACCTGCTCATCATGCCAGTCCATCCTGTAGCCCTTACCCACTGGACAGGTGTAAATGGCTGCAAAGGCCCTGTGACATAGGTGAAAAACAGCTGATTTCATGCACTTCTTTAGGTGGCTTCAAGTGACATTCTGGGATCCTTGATGCCTATTGGAATTAGGACAGTGCTAAGCATACTCACCTGTGCTATTGTGGGTGTTGAAGAGTGGAAAGTTGGCAGTGTTGGTCTGGGTTAAAATGGCAACATTGGGTTTTTACAGAGCCTAGGGCAGCTGAAGACAGTGGAAGTGTGCTGGTTTCAGATAGCTCTGGAATGAAATTGTTGCACAGTCCTGTGGACAGAACAGACAAAGATGTTAGCAAATGATCCAAAAGATGAGAGTTGCTATTGGAATGGACTCTAATATCTGTTGTGGCATCTTCCTGTCAGCTGAAAGACCTCTCCACTGCTGTTTGGGCATGTAAGGAGTTTTGATTCCTTGTTTCAGTAGTTGTTTACAGCCCTTATCCAGGAGCTGCAAAGTTTAGCTTGGTAGAGTGACTTGGAGGGTGCACAAAGGCAAAAGGCAGATGTGGCCATAGCTAAGAGTGTGCACTACAGTTCTTCACGTGATATTGTTCTTCATCCCTCGTCAGTCACTGTTTCCAATAAAGCAACAATGAGGAAGTGCAGGGGTTGTGCAAACTCTCTGTCCCTTCTGTTTTGATTTAGGGACTGTTGGAGGGAGTGGACTTCCCCTGCAAGAATGGGTCTGGGTGTCAGCCCTTCAAGTCTCCAAAGCCTCCCCTTTTCCCAAGTCCCTGGTAGGATTGTGAGCCAGATGCAGAAGAATAGGTTTGTGTAACTTGATCTCGGAAAAGCTCAGAGAGCTGTCTTCTCACAGACTCCCACAGTACACAGAAGAATTCCTGTGTGTCCCGTGAGAAGCATGGCAGAAGATTTTGGGAAGATGGGTGTCAGAGGGACCAGAAGTGCTCCGTGGTCACTTAGTGAGGAAATGC
The DNA here is from genome assembly GCA_016584745.2 of Phylloscopus trochilus trochilus. Taxonomy (NCBI): domain Eukaryota; kingdom Metazoa; phylum Chordata; class Aves; order Passeriformes; family Phylloscopidae; genus Phylloscopus; species Phylloscopus trochilus. The sequence goes on from WQNJ02000546.1 coordinate 44,031,586, forward strand.
AACCAATGCCTTTGGTAGCCACTCAAAAGAGAGCTACTTGCTGTCTGGTTAAAGGGCTGCTCTGTCTTCCTGTGCCATCATGACTGCTTTTATCAGACACTTCATGGCAGACTGGTGGCTGTCCATGGCACAGTGTTGGCTTTGAAATCAATTTTCCTGGAAACATCATGCCTGTTCTTAGACAAAGGCAACAGAGTGCTCCCCGTGGCAGAAGGGTTCAGGCAGTGCATGTGCCCCAGCTTGCTGTGTGACCTGAGCACTCATGTCATGCACCAGTGTTCACTCCTTTCCTGAGTGCACTTTTTTCAGTGGTGTGGTCTGCCCTGTGTGTGATTGCAGGCATCTTTTGCAGAGACCACACTCTCAAAACCACCCGCATTTCATTCTGTCTGCACTTGAGCTCTGCAAGTCTAAATGTCACTGAAGAAACTCAGCCCATGGCTGGAGTGACTGAGAGACATGCCCCTGCTCTGCTTTTTAGTAACAGTCAATTTAATTACATGTTGGACCATTCTGAGCTGCAGCAGGTGAAGTTTTTGAAGTGTCTTAAGCTCATGTCATCTTATTTAGCTGTTTGAGAGAAGGCTGGTTTCCTGATATGTAATTACAAAGCATTCAGGAACCAGAGGACATAGTCTTGATTTAGGTTTTTATCTTGGTGGATATATGTATAATACAAATAATCTTCTTGAACAAATTTTGTTGGTTACTCTTTAGTAAAAAATATTTTCACCTGTGTATATGCACAGGTAAATATACAAATACATACACTTATATGTAGAATCATAGTACTGTAGAATCGTAGAATCCTTTAGATTAGAAAAGGCCTCTAAAGTTATTGAGTCCAAACATTCACTTAACTGTCAAGTCCAGCACTAAACCATGTCTCTAAGCATCACATCTACACAGCTTTTAAATATCTCCAGGGATGGTGACTCAACCACTTCCCTAGTCAGCCTGTCCCAGAGCTTGATGTCCCTTTCAGTGAAGAAATTTTTCCTAACATTTGATCTAAACCTCCCTTGATGCACTTAGCCTTGTAGAATCTTTATATTTGTATAAAAAGATTTTTTTTTCTTTCAAATTTGGAACTTATTTTGAGTTGTAAAACCAGCAGAAAATAATTGTGGGAGCAATAAAACTGAAGTCAACTGACTCCCTATAGATTTGTCTCCTTTGCTGTCCAAGTCTTGTGTCCTGTGAAGGGTTGACCCCAGGCAGCAGCTAAGGCCCCATCTGGTCATCCCACTCACTTCCCACAGCAGGATCAGGGAGAGAATCAGAAGTGCTGAAAAAAGAAAAACCTGCAGGTTGAGAAAAAGACAGCTGAATAAGAGAATGAAACTGAAAAAATCCCCAAGAGGTAATAGAAGGACAAATGCTTGCCATGTTCTACCAAGCAGACAAATGCAGTCTTTGAGCAACGCCTACTCTGGAAAAACCTCCCTCTGCCCCTAGTTTTATTCCCAAGTGTGATGTTATATGGCACAGAACATAATTTTGGTCAGTTTGGGTCAGCTGTCTCAGCTGTGGTCATAAATCTAAAAGACATCACCATAAAGGCTGCTGGGAAGAAAAGTAAGTCCATCCCAGTCAGACCAAGCTCACCTTCCCACAACCAAAATTTAGCTCTTGCCCTATACAAGTGACACTGACCCTGGCTAGAAAGAGAGCATGTGCTGTGGTTGTTTTGTTTACTGGCTGGGAAAACTCACAGTATTTGTATGGTCCTCCTTTTCAAATCAAGCACAAAATATTAAAAATATTTTCTGAGATGCAATTTAAAAAAATGCTTCTCCTTTGCACACAGGCAATGTTAATCACAAAGAACTCTAGAAAACTGACCAAGATAAAAAAAAATCTATTGAAAATTACTGCGTGCGCTTGATTTTATTTTTTTTTTCGTTTATCTTTTACCATATTTCCCAATTTCTTTTTTTTTTCTTTTTTTTGTGCAGAGAGAAGCATCTTCTGCAGAAGCTGTAGCCCTTGACAACATGTCTGGTTTTGGCTCTTAAATTATCTAGGTGTGACACTTCAGAAATGAGTGTGTTATAGCAAAGAAATCGCCAGATTTGTCTCTGCCCTTGTGCTGTTGAAACATAATTGGAACAATTCTGATTTGAGAACTTGTATTTAATTATTTTGTTTATTTCCCTTCTCTTTCTGTCCAAAATTACACATGAATATTCAGAAAGTCTTAATTATTTTCATTTTCTGTACTGCATGTGGCCATCACTGTCCTGACTGCAGTCCCACTGTTTCTGCATGCACAGGGTATGTTTGGTTGCTAACAGAAATAATGAATGATTTTTGCAGAAGTAGGCAACATGTCAAGCCTAAGGTAGACATATAAGAGAAGAACTTACTAATTTATCCTCTGTTTAACCAAGCAAGAATATCTAGATACATGAACAGTCCAATAAGAGACTACTATTTTTTCCCCTTGGAGGAGTGGTTATATTCTGAGTTGCCAAAGAAGCTGGATTCAGAGAGATTCAGCTAAGCAATGGGCCAAATACCAGGACCTTGGAAAAGAGTTCCTGCAAAGAACGTCCAGTTACATCTTAGATGGGAGAAAATTTGGTTTGCTGAATACTTGTAACTTTGTGAGCCCAAAACAATGTCATTTCATTTTTCTAAGTTTTAACAAAGCTGCACTTATGGCAACATCAGAGGTTCTTGTAATGAAGGTGTAGCCCTGAAACATGTCTTTCCAGATTTCTGTATTTTGGCTGCTTTGAGAGAAGCCTCACTAGCTCTTGAGCACTAACTGCTATCTACAGTGTCACTTTAAGTTAGAAGATGTCTAGGTGCTGGTAGGAATATCAGACATTTCCATGTCATTCAAGCAAAGCAGCTCCTGAGTTGCTACAGTGACTTATTTAGGGATGACTTCTGTCACAGCCCAACTTTTGTCACAGCTGTGTTCTAGAGGGGATTTGGACAAAGTTTTCCCTCGGAAACCAGAACTTGCAATAACTACAAGTTACAAGAGCATCTGTGCATGAATGGAGCTCCTTATCTCAAAACTGAATGACATTCCCAAAGTTCCCTTCACCTTTTTGCAGTTTAAGACAAGATTTTTCTTTTGAAATGTATGAATGGGTACCACAGCACTACTGCCCCCACCCTCACTCTCCTCCTTTCACAAATGCCAGCATTTGGCACACAGAACAAGAAATTGCTTAATGACTTGTCGTCAGCTTAAAAGTATGTGTCAGCAGCATCTAGGGCGCTTTATGAAGAGAGAGAAGTGCAACACAGCACTGAGTAATACTGAAACTTAAATAGCAAAAAAAATAATACCACATATTCTGATAGTAGGCCTTGCAAGAGAGGTACCCAGTGTTTCCTGCTAACAGCTCTCCCTCTTTAACTTTGCCTTTGACTTTCTAGGAGGAGCAGGACTACAGAGAAATCTGTGCACAGACACCTGCACTTGCTTGCAGAACAAGCATAAAAGTAAGAACTTTTCCTGAGTTACTAGGAAAGATGAAGGGAAAGATGGATATGTAAACTAAATACTCTGTGTAAGACTCTGAACTGATAGTTTCCCTCAAACACAACTTTTCATGTGGTAGTGACCAGAGGATTTCTTTCTAGGATTTGACTGGGGAATGAGCCCCTTCCAAAATTAAACCTTGCTTGGGAAACTTCTTCCTCTCTCTAACACCTGAGCATCAGAAACATTCAGAATTACTTGCCTCCTATCTGATGGGTTTTTTTCAACCCTGCAAAATTTTGAAAGAAAAATATATTCTGAATATATGCTAAAAAGAGCAGGCTTAATTATCTATGAGCCCTCAGAATCTGATTGTTTACATTCCCCATTAAAACCAGAAAGACAGTCTGGCAGAAATTCAGAGCTTTTCTGCAGTTAAATAGAGTCAGTCTATGGGTTTCAAGACAAAAGAAATAGGATATGTTCTTACCTAAACAAAATGTACAGTAACAGAATATTATAAGCACTGAAAATTAGCATTCTGAGAAAGAAAAATATGAGACAGGTATTAAATATCTTCCTCCAAATCATGAGTATATGTATACATGGGCTCTCCTATTGTGTAAGCTAACTTCTGGGCTAGTATGTCTGATAGAGTTTTTTTGCTGTGGTTTGTTGTTTTTTTTTTTTTTCTTCAATATCTGATAAAACATTGAATTTGGAGTAATTTAAGCAGCAGTTGTAGTCACCACCATTCTGAGTATGAACTCAAATACAGAATGGAAGGCTGATAGTTTGGAGTGGAGATTACCAGCATATGCCCTAGGTCCATGTGATGCCTTGCTATTGCTCCAAGGGTCTCTACCCTGAGAGGTTCAAGCCCCCTGCTCTGTTGCTGTCAACGGCTCCAGGCAAATGACAGTGCAATTCTCCTAAGAATGTAAAAAAAATGAAAAAGAATTTGTAGGCTATTGAAGCTTTTTTTGCTAATATACAAGTGGCAAGTCTCATTTATCCATGAAGAGGAGGTCACCTTTTCTTGTGCATGAGTAGAAAAATTCCACTGTAGTTCTGATGATTTTTATTCATGTAAAACCTCATATCAAAAATTGCAATCTGGGTATAAAACCGATATCTCATTGAGATATAGCTGAGATATGGAGTAAAGACTTTCTAATGTGGTGACTCAGAGACACCACATTAAAAACAGGACCCAATCCCAATTCCCCTTTAAAACATAATAATGCAATAATGAAATAACACTTTTAACAGATTCGATGTTTGAATAATATAGAGAAACCATGTGATAGGATAGGGATGGAGAACACCTGCCAACTGCATCTGACAGAGCAAAATGTGACTTAGATATGGAGAGCTTAGGTTAAGTATGAAGGATTTCATGTCTGACCAATTTTATCCTTAGCAGAATGCAACTTCAAGCTATCAATCTCCTAAAACTGCTTTAAAACCAAGGCCCAGTAAGTTTCTGTTACAAAAAAAAAATATTTTCTACACCTTCAATTATGCAGTTGAATTCTCTGCTTTCACATTTAGCCTTATCCCAAGCTGTAAGCTCGTTACAAGACCCAGTTTTCCCAAAGATATTATCTCTGCTTCAATGTCAGCTCTACTGCCACTGTCATTAGGCACATACACTTCCCACTTAGTGAATTTCTCTTATATATACACACATTTAGATATAAAGATAAGGAGAAAAATCAGCTACTCACTGTTTCATCAAGCTGGTCTAACTGTGGGTTCTTCTTTGTGAACAAACATATATCTGAAAATAGGAAACAGTACTTCCTGTGACATATTGCAAAAGGAGGGTAAGTTTCTTCTTCTCTGAAAGAGCTCGGTTTCCAGGATGAGGTCAGAACTGGTGGATGAAGACTTTATGGATGCCAACTTGTTCTGCTCCAGCTGGAACTGGAGCAGTCATTTTCTGAACCTGAGATGGAGTGCCATCTCTACACGGTTAAGACTGGCTGGTTCAATTCAATAAAACCCCATTCTCAGATCAATTAGTATTTCTACCAGCTCAGGAAACTTCTAATCTCAATTCACTTCCAGTTTGAATTCATTGCACTTTGTTCTGTCACCCCATGTCCTTGTAAAAGGTTCCTCTTTCTTGGAGGCTCTCTTCAGATACCAGAAGGCTGCAATTAAATCACCCTGAAGTCTTCTCTTTCAGGCTGAACAAACCAAATTTCTTCAGGCTTTCCTCACAGGAAAAATCCTCCATCCCTCTAGTTTTCTTGGTGGCCTCCTCTGGACTTGCTCCAACAGTTTGATACCCTTCCTGTACTGAGAACCCCAGAGCTGGATGCAGCACTGCAGGTGGGATCTCACCAGAGAAGAGCAGAGGGACAGAATCCCCTCCCTCACCCTGCTGCCCAGGCTGCTTTGGTTGCAGCCCAGGACACGTTTGGCTTTCTGGGCTGCAAATGCACATTGCTGGTTCATGTCCAGCCTCTCATCCACCAGCACCCCCAGGTCCTTCTCCCCAGGGCTGTTCTCTATCAGTTCATCCACAAGCCTGCACTGATACTGGGGGTTGCCCTAAGCCAGGTGCAGCATCTTGCACTTGGTCTTGTTAAACCTCACAGAGTTCCCATGGATCCACTTCTCAAGCTTGTCCAGGCCCCCCAGATGGCATACCAGACTTCAGGTGTGTCAACAGCCCCACTCAGCTTCGTGTCATCTGCAAATTTGCTGTGAGTCCACTCAATCCCTGTGTCATTAATAAAGATATTAAATAGCGCTTGGTCCCAGTACAGACTTCAAGGGGACACCACTGGTCACTGGTGTCCATTGGGACTCTGAGCCATTGACAACTTCCCTCCAGACAGGATGGTCCAACCACTTGTTAATCTATCTAACAATTCACCCATTGAATCCATCTCTCTCCAGCTTAGAGGCAAGGATATTGTGGGGGCTGTTCAGGAGTCAATAAACAACACCCATAGCCCTTCCCTTGCCCACTCTTGCAGTTACTCCATCACAGGAGGCCACTGGGTTGGTCAGGCAGGATTTGCCCTTGGTGAGGCAGTGCTGGCTGTCCTGAATCACCTCTTGCCCTCCACGTGCCCCAGTGCAGCTCCCAGGAGGATCTGTTCCATGTTCTTCCCGGGCACAGAGGTGAGACTGACAGATCTGTCCTTCCCTGGAGAAAAGTAGAACGGGTCCTCCTTTCTACTCCTTTTAAAGATAGGTACAATGTCTCCCTTTTCCCAGTCATCTGGGAATTCACCTGACTGCCGTGACTTTTCAAGTGTCATGGAGAGGGGCTTGGCAACTACATCAGCCAATTCCCTCAGGACTCTGGGATGCATCTCACTGGGTCCCATAGATTATTATAAAACAGGACTGATGAATAATATGGCCACTTCTCTGCTCCCAATGGAGTCTTTTTCAGTTTTATAGCAAGGCTACATTTTTCAAATTTGCGCTCTTTCGGTAGCAGCTCTTGACCATTCTCTCTAAGGCTGCAGGATGTTTTCCTGCGGTATTCCCGAAAAGCTGTAAGACTGGCTTGTACTACAGTTATAGATGGATTTTTTTTCATTTCTTAAAGAGTTTATTTCAGTACACCCAGGGATACATAACCAGATAACACATGTTAGAGGGAGTATGAAAGAGGGTCATAAAGCTGTTTCAGAAAGAGTGCCTAAGCGAAGCAATAGGAAGAGGGATTTGGTGGCTGGAATCACATAAGGCAAGGGGCTGTGTAGATTTTGCTGTAAGTACAGACAGTAAATCACTGAAAACTTTCAAGCCTGAGAAGAAAGTGCCTTCCCTACAGTGACAGAGTGGATAACAGGGAGTCAAGACACATTTTCATTCTATACCATCTCACTCTGAGTTGCTGTCTGAATCTGAATTTCTTTTTTACCACTCAGGACAGCTCTTCCTACTCAATGTACAGGCTGCTAGTTCAGAAGTCTTGTTTGCATGTTTCATCTTTTGTGAACTACTGTGCCTGGTAAAGAAATGAATTGGCTTTCAGGATCAAAATCCTGCCTAAAGAACTTTATTTTCACTGTCTCATGGAAAAGAAGGGTGTCACTTGGAGAAGAGGCTTATCTCAGCTCTTAAGGGAGAAAATCCATTGGAATCCATCGTCCAGGGTCTTCATGTGGGTGTAATCTTCTGGGAACAGCAGAGGTAATCCTTGACATTTCCTCTCCTTGTCTTGTGAAGCTGGGGCTTCCTTCTGCCTTGCTTGGGGTCTTTCTGGAGTAACCAAACTCCCAACCAGTTCTAGGAAAGATCACAGGAGAAGTCTTCCTTGGAAGACCTATGTGCTATTTTCATAACCTGGGGGCTAAACAGCAGTTTTGAGTTTGGCATTATGAGTTTGATGGATTCTTGTGCTTAGATTGAGGTGGACAGTGTTTTCAGGCTGCCTGAGCCCCAATTGCTCCAACCTTTGAAAATCAGGAGTAGTCTCTTTCCAAAATGGTAATGCAAATAATCTGAAGCTTCAAAAATTTTGAGCAAGATTAAATACAGGAAAAAAATCTATTCAAAGGAAAGGAAACATTTAATATTAGGCACTTAATTTTAAGCACCTGTGACTACATTTTGAACTGTAGCTAAATTACTATCATCTTAGAGAGGATAGAGCCTGTTACAAAGGACAGAATCCCTTAAAAATGTATTTTTCAGCCATGTTGAGACTCAGAAGAAATCCAGGGGAAAGAAATTGTGTTCATTGGTCTAGAAAGCAAGGCCTGTGAGAAGTGATTGTGAAAGGACTAGAGGCTCTCTCAGACTTCATTTCTATGATGTCACTCATAGTATCTTTCCTGTATGGGCTTAGTGAGCTTTATAAACACTATCTAATTCATATTACTGCCTAAGAGATAGAAGCAGAGGAAGCCGTGGGAGAAAAGTTTCCCAAAGTCAGAGACATTGCCAGGAGAAGATTACCCTTTAAAATTAGGTTCTCCATCTCCATAAAAAATTAGAATGAACAGTAAAAAAAGAGTACATACACTTCAGCATGCTAATCCATTGAAATAAATAGGGAAGTACTGCTTGACCAAAGGGAAGAATCAAAAAAGAATGAAGAACGTCTGCAAGAAAACTGTCTGCCTTCATCTGGAGAAGGCATTCTTCTTCTTCCTACAAGCTGCCACAACAGTACCACTGAGAGAACTAAAGCAGGGGAATCAAACCACGATGTTCTTCCATGACTCCACCAGTTGCTGAATGTAAGAGAAAACTAGCTTTTTGTGACAATAATACAATATTATGTGCCTACTGAAGTCAGGCTGTGGGGATACTCTTAAAGGCACTGAAATAATTTACCTTCTTTCTTGAAGAAGTATCTTTTCCTATGGAGGGAAAGGCACGCCAGAGACAGTTCGCTAATGGCAAAAATATTGGTAAAATCACCAAGCAGATTACCTAAATAGCAATAACTGGACTTCAGCTACATGCCAGTAAGACCAGAGTGAGGATAAGTGATGGCCTTGCAGTTCATCTCATGTTCCAGGCTTTACATGAAAGGAGAAATGCTGGCTTCAGTCCCTGTGTCAAAGCCTGTTCAAGACTCTCAGGCAAAGCAAGACAGCATGAGGAAAGGTGCATACTGAGGGAGTTGCTTTACTGTTGCTCCAGTGTGTTTCAGCCTACCCTCTTATGATGGAATTGAATGAAGTAGATCTATTGTGCTAAAAGAGGAATTCAATAAACATCTTGATGCTACCTATGCTGGGGACTCCTCTTGAGCACCCTCACCCACAACAGCTCACATTTTGCTGACTGTCTTCAAGTTTACAGGGACAGGCTTGTAGCAACTTTGGTTGAGCACAAGGAGGATCATGAAGCAGGCCTTTGCAAGGTCTGTTAGTAGGGAATTCTTTCCCAATTCCTTCAAACTGAATCTTGTAGGCTGCAGGAATCATCTCTCCCACCCTTAATTGGTAGCTGGCTATCTAAGGGCCCTCCCTCTATTTGCAGAGGGTGACAAACTCTTAAGTTACTCCACCTTAGGCTGGAATGAATCACCTTGTGGAGGGAGCTCTTTGATGATATAAACAGCCTTACAGTGTAGACAGCCAACCTGTGTGTTGATGTTTCAGGTAACCTGAATGAAGTCTTCAGGGCTTTTGGTGATGAGAAACCATTTATTTTGGAAAAACATCAAGTCAAATACTTCTGTTTTGCTTTTCTTTGGGGACAAGGTCATTTTTAGCAGCTAAGCCTGATAATGCTGACTACTTCCATTGCTGAAGAGAAATAGATCTAAAGTAGATTTAAAGACCAGCCCAGGTGGTGATGTACCCAGAAGCAGAAACAGATTTGTTATGGCACTGTGAAGACTGTACTCTGCCCATGCCCATGAAAACTGCATGTGCTAGCTATCATGGCACAGAAGTAAGGCTGCAAACCTGTCCTCCTCTTCCCCTACATCCTCATATTCATGCAGATGTTCTAAAACTATGTTTTAGGAGGGGTAGGAAGATACATAAAAGTAAAAGTTTCTTTTGATGGCTTATGCAAGCTGCCTCATTAGCTGTTCAGGTGTCACAGTACTTCCTTACAGCTTTAGGGCACTTCACAGAGCCTTGGAGGAGTAAAACTTGACAACAGGCATGCAAGTAAACTCGGAGTCCTACATATTCTTAAGATATTCTGCATTATTCACAGAAGAACGACACAAGGACATACCAGTGCAATCTGCCCTTCATGTTAATCTCTCTGTACAAACACTGTGGTGCTCAGGACCCCGTCACAATGCTTGGTTCAGTTTGCAGAAGGCATTCTCCCAGCTGAGGGACGGGTTATTTGGGGTTCTCTTTATTGCACTTCACTACAGTGCAGGACCAGGCCCTATTTAATGTACTATCCAGACTCTTCTTAAGACTGTAGAGTTCTGCTTTTCCCTCGTGATCATGTGTCTAGATCTGTCAGGCTCATCTCTGAGTCTTTCACAGATATTACTGTATTTGCCTTACCACATTTATGAGATGAAGCAATACAGTTATGTCCATTTTGCAAGCATCCACTAATTTGTGGAATCTGGTTTGTAAACTATTTTTCTCCAAAGCAAAGTACTGTGCTGGGGTAGGGTTCTCATCTGTTGTAACTGCTGGTTCTTGATCTTCGCATTGGTTTGTGGAACGTGAGGACCACAACAGCAGAGGCTATCTGTGAAAATCTTAGTGTCAGTAGAAAGGGAAGGTGCTTAATTTGTGTACTAGAATTAGTCACTTTAATGTGGGTAGGATAAAATCAGCTCTAAGTGTCTCACTCCCTTGATGAAATTTGTGCCTGCCCTGTAGTAAGCTTGCAGATTCCAGTTGTATTTGTGGCACAGGACTTGGCATCTCTGAAATGCAGGCATTCCCTGATTTTCCTTCTCAAGTATCTGCAGGACTGCTCAGTGAAACTGAACCCAAAAGACACAAATGGCTCCAATGGCTTCAGTCTTCTCAGATACCAGCCCCACACTCCTGTGCACCTACCTGGGAGACCCTGCCGTGTTTCTGAGAAAACTCCCTGTGGAGAGTCCAGCAGCTCGAAGCCAGCTTGGTAGCCACACTACACAAACTTACATACATAATGGATCTGATCTTAAGTCATCTTCTGACAAGTTTTGTCTACGGGTGGAGACACCACTTCCTTTGTAACTTCTATAGAGAAAACAGAAGAATACCAAGGGCTTCAGATAAGTCATCAAACCTCTTTTCACAGCCCACAGCTATCTAGCCACACACAGTCTGTGGTTCTACAGACTTCAAATTCTTCTCCAACTCAGCAAAAGAGGATGACTGTGGTATTTTCTGTACTGTGGTAGATTAAAGTTTATTGCATCCTCTTTATCCCTTTTTTATTTTAAGGTGGTACTAATTGCTGTCTCACAATGGGAATGGAAGAGCTAGCTTACAGCTCTGTCACAAGGGAGGTATTTCACACCTGCTCTGTCAATTGAATGGTTGTAGATTGGCTGTTTGTGCCACTGTGCAAAACAGTCTCAGAAAGAGTGATAGGAACTCCATCTATATTTATAAAGCTCTCAGATCACATTGCAGGAGTTGTTTTACATTTAGTGCATGCAAACTAGCTTGTCATTCTTCTTGGAAAGATTGTGTAAGTGTTAACATGAAAGCAAGCCACAAGTAAGTGGTAAAACTAACTTCAACAAAAAACTTGTGTGAGCAAGAGAATTTATAGGAGAACTGATACTTCTGCCTCAGTTGCACTATAGGATGTTGAGATAAAGACTTACAGGAATCCTAGGGAAAAAAAGAAAACAAAAAAAGGTATTTTCATTGCCTAAAGTGCATTGGGTTTCACCTGAACTCTCAAAACCTAACTATGTTAGTTTGGGGAGTTAACCTTGTACACTGGTGCTCCATTTTACAAGATTTCATCAAGTCACACTGTATTTTCAATACTATTAGATATTGGAGAAGTTCACTGCCTATTACTGTTTTTCACACTATCCAGGGACCATTTCTTGTCTGCTAGTTGTTCATATGTTAAATGCATTAAACATCAAATGCTTGCACAGCGCTCACCACTGGCACTTCCAAATTCCCTCCCTGTACATATTTCACTGAAAAGACTGCCGGGGAAGTCCAAACCCCCACAGCCTGTGGCTTTTTAATCTGAAATCAGGGTGTCTCTCCCGAGGTATAATCTAATATTTTCTCTGCCTGAGAAAGAAGCTTTAAAAAATTAGGGCCAAAGGCTCTGGACACGAGCAACAACCTGGAGAAGCTGTGACAAGTGAATACAGTTTGTCAGCTAGCTCGAGAATCAGTGTGAAGGAAGAGAACAGGATGACTCACTAGGGGGAGAGACAGACTGACCAGCTGACCCTGGATTGCACTGGGATGGATGAGAGAGGACACCTGATTATCTTCTTCAGGACAAGAGAAGGAAAGGAATTGCTGGCAGAGAAAGAGAGAGCAAGCAGCTGGGCACAGGAGTCATCTAAGGGCCACCAGAGTGGTGAGCAGACCTCTGAGATTTTCGGGTTCTTAAAGAAAGTTAAAGTTAGGCGTGCTTCAGAGCTTAGTGGTGCTATGAGGTCATTTCAGCAGAAATTGCAAACCACATGAAGTTTTGTATCTCACTTCTGGGTTAATTTATTAATGCATGTGGAGTTTGCAGCGGATGATGTGTTTTGGTTATAACTATTTCTAGTTAAGAAGAGCAAAACCCACACAAGGTATGAGGCAGAAGATGGTGTGAGGTGTGTTTCTGTAGCCAAGATTCTAGTGTAAGGACTACAAGTAGTTATAGTGTGTGGCCATGAATGAGCAATGTCATTGATTTTGGCTATTCCAACTATCCTTCTTTATAATCTGAGTTTAAATAAGAGAAGGAGGTAACATACACTTCTTACCTGGATCTTTTTAACTCTAATGTCAAGCCCTGGGAAATATTATGGAATTTCCCAATGAGTGCTGTATCCTGCCACACTGAATTCAGTGGTGGATCTCAAACATGTGACAGATTTCTCATGACCCTAGCTTGGGGGGTGGGCCAAATGGAGAACATCTGAAATTCAGTCTCACACCTTCTTAAGTTTGGGCTGTCCTGTGTAAGTCAATAGAACTGAGGAACACTGTGAAAGTTGTGAGCTTGGCAATCATAGGCTGGAGAAAAGCCAGAAGAAATCACAAACAGCACCACAATATACATTATTATTTTGCTTTTCTAAATGTCAGTGCTCCTTTGCAGTGCTTTGCTTTGCACAGTATTAGTATACTTCACTTCCTTTAAAGGTCTGGGAGGTTTTTGAGGATGTGCACATTTGGCCAAGAGGCCTTGGGGTAGAGTGAGGTCAGACCTGGACAAGGTCATGGTGCCACAGGCATGATACTACAAAAGGATGGAGAAACACGAGAGAGAAAAGTCTGTGAAACACATTAGATGAAAATCAATAGCTAGAAAGTTCAAATCCTTCAGAACATACAGTTCAGAACTAGGTAGGGAAATGTTACTAAATGTGAAAAGTGGTATTCGGTAGTTTAACTGGCAATATGATATCAATGGTTTCAATACAGCTTGATCTCTGGAGAAACAATAATTGCTTTAGAGGTGTAACATCTCATTAGAAGATCTGTTCTACAAACAGGAATAATTTCCTTATTCCATCCTCTTCTGAATAGTGATCACGTTTCCACTAATTTAGTGGAACAAGATTGAGCTATATATTTTGGCATATATATTCACAGTATCAAACCCAGCCCCAGAAAATCCAGGTGACATTAAACCTGACTCTTACTTGGTGCTTTTGCAGTGGTATTTGCAGCTGGCAGCATCTCAGCACATGAAAACTAACTGATCTGGTTATGAGTAGACAGAAAATTTCTTTTACCAGTTTTACTTTGCATCAGAACCCTTGAAACTGAGGAAGTAGTGCATCTGCTACCTGCTTTACTCCAAGATTATTACACCTGCAGTGAAAAGTCGGTTGTCGTTGACAAGTTTCTGCCAAAAAGAAAAGTATAATTGAAGAAATGGCACTACCAGCTCATTATTATTATCCTACACACACATTATTATGAATGTAGTGCTCTTTCCTAGAACTCTTTCAGTGCATACAAGTGCAAAGGTTTTTGAACATTGTTTAATGTCTCCATAGACTCTTTCCATCACATATAAGAGTATCATAAAGTCTTGTGGTCCAAACCATTAAAAATAAAATTTCATGTTTAGAGAAGAGGCACAATGCTTCTAGTTGCTCTGCTGTGTACAAGTGCTTTGGGGCGATGCTGGGTGTATTTGTGTCTCTGTTCTAGTTGTTCTTGCAATAGAAGGGGCAAAATACCTACATGCATTATTCCTTTTTGCAGCCACATAGAACAGAGGAGGAGCCTGCTGAAGGGAAAAGTATCCTCAGAATCTGCAGTCTGTGAGAGATTGCCTGTGCTTGTGCAGAGGATGTGGGGCTTGGATATGCACTCCTGAATTCTTAAACACCAGTCTTTTAAGTACAGCAGTGGAAGATGAGGAGAGAGGACTCCAGTGAGCCCAGCAAAGCACATTTTTTACTCCTTGGTTAAGGCTTCACATATCATTTGGGTTAAATTCTGCTACCACACACGTCTGTCTGACAGAGCATTATTTCAGTAGAAGCTGTAAAAAAAAAAAATTAGAAACTGGAGTTTGACCCTTGTCTTGTAATCTGGAGAGAATCTTACTGCTCATTGGGAAAGTGCCAGTGGGTGGGGGCTGGTCTGACAACATGTCCATTATCCCTTCTTCTCAAAATATCTGTTAAAGCAGAATATATAGATATAAGTTCTGTTTCTTCTCCCTTCCTGATCTGAAAGATCAACAGGTAAAATGATGGTAAGTGTCACTGAATATTTTAAACAGAAATACTTTCCAAAACTCCAAAATCTGGCCACAGGGAGAAGATACCTGACCCGAGATGCCGACCCACACTTCTTTTCAATCATTAAAGTCCCTATGCAGTCCAAAAAAACCCACAGAAATGCAGAAACAGAGAGTTTTATTTCTAAATAGAACTTTTCTGAGAAGTAAAACAATATAATAATTGAGTTGCAGGGCATTTCTTATCCACTGTGAAATAAAACCTAGAAATGTTACTTATGCTGTAGATAATAAAAGAAAGAAGCATTTTCTATACCATATAGTTAATAGCAAGAATATTTTGGCACCAAGGTTATTAAAAAATTAGGAATGATAAAAAATTGAAATTATATTTTCAGAAGGAAATGTAGAATTAGGGAAATATGTAAAAATTCTATTACCTTAAAAAAACCCCCAAAACATTGACAATATGCAGGCTGTGTTTTCCTTGATTGCAGTTGTTCTCTTGATTAACTTTTAAAAATGTGTTTGCAATAATACTACCTCAATGTTATCTTTTCCCTGTGAATTTTTACTGGAATTTGGAGAACAAAGCTTCCTCAGCAGAGAAGTGGAGATAAGACTTATTTGGCTGAAGAGCTTCAGGGTGCCTCTCAATTCCATCAGATGCATTTTATGTGATACCCACTCAAAAGTAAGCCAACTCACAGTTTCCTTATCCTGATGGAGGCTTGTGAGTCATTAGGCAGGCTGTCAAGAACCAAGACAAAAAAGGTGTAGCTAATGTTTATTCAAAGAAAGCATTTTTAAATGGCAGATGATAAAGACATTTGGGAAAAGAGATGGAGCCTGGTCATTTTATGAGGATACAGGTCATTTAGCAGAGGCCTCTGGAGGCACAGAGTTGGAGCTCCCACAGCTCCAGAGGTGATGCAGAGCCCCCACCTGCTCTGAGGATGTTTTCAGGTGTAGGAGCCTCCACAGGTGACCAGTATAGAGGACACCTGGAGCCATTGCTTTGTCATTTTTGGAGGCATCACTACCAAAGGCTGCTCTGGGTGGCAGCAGTTCCAAGGATTCCAGAGCTGTGGCCCTGGGACCATCCCACAACAAACAGGGTCCTGAGCTGAGGATGTTTTTCATCTAGGAGATGAGGCAAAGGGGAAATTGTGATGGTGTCTGAGGTGATTCTCTCTTTGCAGTATGAAGCAATCCCATGCCTGCCCACTTCCCTGCTTTCCAGACAGCTGTCACACACCTGCCCCAGGGATGTAGGGTTTCAGCTTCCACAAGGCAGAGCATACTTGTGGGTGAGGCAGAAGCGATGCTTCTGTCAGAGGAGAAAATAGATACTAGAGGAAGCAGCCTGCTTGCTGAATTGTATTAAGGGAGCTTTGAAACTTAATTACAAATTGTTCTGTGGCAATGTATGGTCACTATTTTACAAATGCATTCTTGGTTCTCTTGGGAAATCAATGCCACAAATTCTTCTGTGGCAGTTCACAGCACATCCCAACAGGAGGCACAGGCATCCTGCATCTCCCAGGGATGCTGCACACATGGTACAACCCCTGGACCACAGCAGACCTTCGGCCAGCCCCTCAGACCAGCAGAAGGCAGCTCAGGTGTGCTCACAGGACCCCTGCACTGTCAGACCAGCCGGAGAGCTGGCTGGGTGCCGAAAGCGACTGCCCAGCCCCGGCACCTCCGGCAGGAGCGGAGAGGACACGGCCACAGGACTGGAGGAGTCCTTTCAGATGGGCCTTGAATGTGACGCCAGCGAAGGCGTAGATGATGGGGTTCAGGCAGCAGTGGATGAAGGAGATGGTTTCTGTCAGCTGCAGGGCCAGCGCTATCTGGGAGCTGGCCTTGCAGTCATTGATGATGTGCAGGCTCTGCAGGGAGTCGAGGAACAGCGCAACGTTGAAAGGAGTCCAGAAAAGGAAGAAAACGATGACGATGATGAAGATCATCTTGATCGCCTTGACCTTGTTCTGGTTTTTGCATTTTTGCAGGTTTTTTAGTATCTGAGTGTAGCAGCAAACGAGGATGCTAAAGGGAATTAAGAGGCCCAAGATATTGGCTGCAAACTGAGAAGCAACCTTCCAGGTATTGTCACCTGGGGGGTATGTGGGGACACACTGCAAAGTCTGCTCGATCTCCAGCTCCTGGCTGAACATGATGTTGGGCACAGAAGCCAAGCCAGCCACCAGCCACAGGATCAAGCTGATAATTATGCCACAGGTGGCTGTCCGTACCCTCATGGCGTAGACAGCATGGACAATTGCTATGTACCTGTCCACGCTCATCAGGGTTATAAAGAAGATACTGCTATAAAAACCTGTGTAGTAAATGCCAGCCATTATCTTACACATGGCATTGCCAAAAACCCACTGGTCTGAAGCGTAGTGGGCTTGGAAAGGGAGGGGCAAAACGAAGAGGAGATCAGAGGCTGCGAGGTTCAGCAGGCAGATGTCAGTCATTGTTGTCAGCCTTTTCCTGGTCAGGAGAACCCAGAGGACCAGGGAGTTTCCCAGGAGGCAGAAGATAAACACAAGGCAGTAAAGAATTGGCAGAAAGAGGGATTTGAACCTGCGAAAGTTGTTTCCTTCGTTACACGGAGCAGTGTTTTCATCGTATCCGTAGTCATATTCTGTTGTGCCAAGGAACTGGCTGGTGGGATTCATCTTAGATACCTATGCAGGAAAGAGAAAGGGTTAAAAATGTCTGGCTGTCCTGGTGCAGCACTCTCACCGTGGCTTCTGCTTCTGTCTGTGCTGTGTTGAGCCTGTGGATCAGCCTCCAGGCAGAGGGGGACTGCAAAATGCAGTCTTGGTCTCACTGGTTGGACGAGAGCAGCTGTAGCACCCAAAGGGCTGCCCTGCAGCCTGCTGACTGTTCCTGTACGTGTGTAAGTGCGAACACTGGGGTGCTCTCTGTTTCTCTGAAACTGCTTTAGTGCCAGTGGACCAGCCCCTCATCATTATGATGACAGGGAAAAATTCAGGTCTTTGAATAGTCATGATAAAAAAATACAAACCCTGCATCTGATCTAAGGATCTCAATTTTCTTGTGCTCCCTGGGGTGGGGAAGCTTTTTGCCTGTAGCATGAAGACCTTCATAAAAGTGTTTTGCCTGCTGAAGCCATCATCAAGCAGCATAATCTCATTTTTAGCAGATCAGGGCTAGGTACTGGCCCAGAGTGCAGAGACATGCAACCTACTTTACCGTGGGTGGGTCCAGGGTTGCATACAAAAAGCCCTGGAGCAACAAGTTCACTGGGCTGCACAGCAACACTTGCATTGCCAAGCTCTGAGCTGCCACCAACCTCTAGGGCAGCTGGTGAGCAGCTTGGCCGTGCCTTTTGCCACAACACAGCAGCTTTGTGCTCCTGTCTGTTCCCTCCAGCTTCAGTTTTCTAGCGTAGAGAAACCCAAAATTTTAGTGGGAGTCATTTCTCTCTCTCATTTCTGAAGAATTGCAGTGAAGGCAGCCTCAAAATAGTAAAATAATCTGATATGCTCTCCAAGAGTGAGTCAGTGCTTTAGCCACCTTTTTTTATTGTTTCAGATGTCAGTTCATGACCCCTATAAAAGCGGATCAGGTTTCCAGACGTGAGTGTTCACATTTTAGGAAGTGATGATTCTTTCAAAAGAGTTGAGCTTTTCACTGCTAAGACATTTGAAAGTTTAGGCTGTGCTGCACCTGTATTGCACCTGCTTACAGGTTGACCACATCTTGAAAGCTTCAAAGACAGAGTTTCCTGGAAGGAAGAATCATTTGTAATATTCACTGCTGTTAAGATGAAGCAAGAGCATGAACGGAAATGATTAATTCTATAAAAGCAGAGGATGTGCTCTCCTGAATTAAAAATTAATGCCTAAGGATACAAAATGAGAGAGAACAGTGAAAACTTTTTGTATTGATGGGAAGGAATCACAATTCACCCCTTCTTGCCTGGCTGTGCCACCTGTTGGGGGAACAGAATGATCTGTATGTACAGCCCAGAGGATTGCCAGTGTCCATCCTCTGCTCCAGGTATGGATGCTGCTCATGCCTCACTGACCTGCCTCAGCTTTCCTTGAGGCACCAGAACTGTTTCAGTTGGTATGTGCAATGCAGAGAAAAGTGTTACAAACACAGCATTGAACCCCACAGAATTCCTTGCTCAGAAATAACAAATAATGAGAGAAAAGCCATGCTGCAACCCACATCGACAGTGTGGGTTGCAGCATGCAATCTCTGCTATATTGAGATCTTAGCTGTAGCTAGGACATTTGCATTATTAATTTTAACTTTGTATAAGGCATAAATCTTCAAATATGTAGTTGATGAGCCACTAGATAATGGCTTCTCTTGCAGCAACAGATAAAGATAGAAAATATTTCCTGCTAACGCTTTTGATGTGTCAAACTGACACACTGACTAGGTGATGCAGCGCTGGCTCTCGTTTCTTAATTGTCTGTCAAGGACCTCTTCAAAGCAGTTAATATAGATTCAACTACCAAAACTAAAAGAAAAATTCAAAAAATAATGAATTCTGTGTTATAGATACATAGATCTATAAATATGTAGACAGATATGTAGAGATACATAAATCTAGATGTATAGCTATAAAGCATCTACTACCAGCAAAATTCACATGTTTTTCCTGGGCTGAACAGTGACTGGAGATGCTCTACTTCAGACCACCCTTACACTATTCATGCCTTCAAACAGCTCCCAAGCAGGCCACAGCATTTTCCATTTCCCCCTCTCTCCACGTTGCTCAGCAGAACAGCCAAACTGATAAAGCAGCTTTACAGAGGGTATCGAGGGAGAAGTGGCTGCTGCAGGTCCCCTGGTTGCCCCAATCAGCCTGGTAATAAATAGCACACTGAATATGGATGGACTTTACCTTTGACAGCAGGAAGCCTCTACTCTCTCAGACGGCCCTGGCCCCCTTCTCCCGGTCCCCTGCTGCTGGGGCTCAGGGGTTTCCGGGAGCTTTGCTTCGCCTTCACTTCACGGCTGCGATTTGGTGATATGTGGCTGTCGAATGGGCAGCTGCCAGGTGCAGGATAGGCTTGGAGGCAAATAGAAGATTTTTTATCTGTGGTAAACAGGAAAAGAGTGAGAGGGCTATCAGGCACCTTCTGTGAAACAAAAATCAAATACATCTCTTCTTTAACACGGTAATGGGTAGCATTCTTTTTAATGTGTTTGCTAAACCCTCCTTCTTCACAGCCTCCCTGACTTAAGTGAAAAATTCTAAAGTTCAGGTGTCTCCACCACAGGAGACACCCTAATAAATTTGCAGCTTTTTACTGAAGCTGATATATAATTTTCACTTTCTTCAGCTAGTAACAACTTGTATACTGCAGTCTGTTTATATCCCTCCCCACTAAAAACTCATTAGCATTTTGAGCAAAATAAGAACTCACAGCTACTGATACCACTTTGCCATAATTTTTTAATCAGTTCTTATTTAGTGAGGATAATTCAGTTTCTTTGCTATCTTGGGGTTTTTTCAAGTTTATTTTAGTGACTTGAGGATGGAAAAAGACAAAATATTGAAACAAAGACAGGCTTGAAAATTTTTATTTTATTAGTTTGCTTTAAATTACTTATGTTTAGTGGAACACTAAAACTGTAAATTGTGGGGGTTTACAAGTCAGACAAATGATTTTATTCATCATTTTATTCACGTTCTATTCATTAATCTCAATAGGCACAATTTTCCTGATTTTTAAGAGCACAGGGAATACCAGAGGTTCACTCAAGAGGTCCCAAAAAAGTAT
Organism: Phylloscopus trochilus trochilus; assembly: GCA_016584745.2. Taxonomy (NCBI): domain Eukaryota; kingdom Metazoa; phylum Chordata; class Aves; order Passeriformes; family Phylloscopidae; genus Phylloscopus; species Phylloscopus trochilus. Next base: position 44,052,118 of record WQNJ02000546.1, read on the forward strand.
GTGGCAGATCCATAACACATTTTTTACTGAAGTTATTCACATGTTCTTTGGTTGCAGTTCCAACCCAAAGAACCTTTACAGGTTGCTGATTGTTGTTGCATAAGTGAGTAGTGAAAGAGTCTCCAGGAGAAGAAAAGCTAAATACTGCAGGCAGAAAAAAGAAGAAAAGTGAGAAAACAGGCTGGAGGAAAAAAAGGAGTAATATGATGAAGGATCTGGGATTAGCCCGTAACACAGTCAGAAAAAACCTGTCCCATGAGGTATTCAAAATACTAAGAGTGACCAGAGCATCATCCTGCCTCCAAATACCCAGCTGGTCTTACTACACAAGAGACACCAGCTCCTCTTTTTCTGTACACATTTTTTTCAGAACTAATTTTTGAGAATTGTTGCTTTTTTTGCTGTTGTACAGAGCTTTATTTTATTATGTTCTCTAGATACTAATTATATGATTAATAATATGTCAATAGTATGGCCTCATGTTACAGACACACAGTATGACATAATGTAGCTTTATTCTATTTAGGTTTCCTTGTATTTGTTTAGAAATCAATAAGGTCAGCTTTCATTATTTCTTAGGAACAAAACATTAATAAATTAAAGATGCCTCCTCACCCATCATATGCTTTTTTTGCATTAGTTTGGTTCATAAGTTATTAACACATAAAAAACTAAAGCAATAATTTGACATTAAATCAATACAAGAATAAAACATTTCTGCATTTTAAGACATCAGTACATATTCTAAAATTGAAAAAGTCTTGTATTTTTTCTAGAGTTATTTTCTGCTGCACAAATTATGATCTTGCAAAAAGATTTCAGTCCATTCAAAATGCGTATTTTTAACTGGGAAATCTCCCAGCTGTGTACTTTTACCATTCTGCACAGTCAGGCAAAGGGAGGCATGAAGCTGGGAGAGGCAGTAGGGAAATGCTCCATGAGTTGGAGAAAATTGGAGCAAGCAAGAAGATGCAGATGACCTAAAAGGTGAGGAGAAGAGCTTGAATTCAAGAGAACAAAAGCTAAAAGAGAGGTGAGCATGCCTGGTGACTGGTATGGCTGGAGGATGGCTGGGCTGGTTGCTGTACTTGGGCAGACCAAGGCACATGGATAACAGCTTGGTAGTAAGGAGAGCAAGGAAAAAAATGTGTTGGTGCCAGTGTTTTGGAGAAAACAGGAGAATTATGAAGTGTGATGTAACCTTTCCAAGAGTAGCTCTGCTGTGTTTTGGGAAGTGATATACAAGTGTGAGTCCCTGGCCCTACCTGGCTTTCAGGAAGGTTTATGTGTCTGCTACTGCTTCTGTGGTGGTTGGTGTTCCTGACACACAGCCAGAACCTGAGCTTTTCTCAGCAGAGAAAGATAGTTGATGAAAGGAGGAAGAGGATGTGATTTGTCAAAAGCAGTGGAAGGAATGGAGTAGAGATGAATTTAGGAAAGGTGCCATTTCTCACTGGCAGGTGTGAGGGTGGGTAGGAGATGAAACCCACAGGGGTGGGCTTGAGAACTGAAGAGATGATAATTATGATGTTGGCTGAAATGGAGATAATTACAATGATGAAAACTAATAGGAGATGCCTGTGTTGGGGGACAGGGAAAACCCACAGACAGATTTTATTCTTCTCCCCATGCTGAGCCCTACTTGCTCTCTTACAGGTAACCCAAGAGGTGTATGGGCAGACAGAGAGCCCTGCTGGGCTGAAGGGCAGTAGAGATAAACAACCACCACTGTTTACAAATGTGGGGTGGTGCTGAACTTCCCTTGAAAGCACAGAGGAAAGTATCTGGTGGAGGGAGGAGAAGAGGTGCACCTTTCCAATTTCCTTCACATCAGCTATCAGTCAGGCTGTAATGACTCGTATCCTTCTCGACACTTTTTCAGTTTGTGAGTAGCAAACACCAAACCCTGAGTTACACGAGCTACACAGTCAAACCTGAACTTTCTACAGCCCCTTGTAGTTCACCTGAGGAGGATAAAAAAGAAAATGTGGTAAACCAGCAAGAGTGGTAAGATAGGAACACAGAAGTTAAAGGTCACTTGCACTCGAAAGTGCTCAACGCTAGCAGAAAGAGGTGCAGAGAGGCTGCAAGGTGGCAGGACGAGCAGTGCAAGGGCTCAGTGTGGTAAAGCAAGATCATGGCAAGGATTTTTTTGCTACATACAGACAACCCAGTGAAGACACAACCAGGGGAAAAGAGAATTGTCTCACCTTAAAAGAGTACAGCCGTATGACAGCCATATTTACCCCCTTGGGCACAAGTGAGTTTGCTGCTGGGGCACTGGGGCTGTGGGGCAGGCTCGTTGTGGGAGAAGAGACAGTGTAAAATGGTCCTTGGTTAAATGTCTGAAGGGGATGCATGACCCAGGGGCTCTCATAGCCAGGGCTAGGACAGCTGGCACCAGGCAATCCCCCCCAGGACCTCAGGATGTTCCCAAGGTGCTGGGTGGGATCTGAGGAGCAAGAAGTTCTCAAAACAGTTTGTTAAGAACTTATCCAAAATCCATCCTAGAGCTTCCTTTGCCAGGAGCCCTGACTGCTGTCCTGCAGTGTCCCTCCAGCTCAGTTTTAGCTGGCCCCTAATACCAGGACCAGTGATACCCTCCATACTCCTGTGGGACTTCCTATGAGAAAGAAATACCTTACAGCAAAACAGAGACAGCTGGCTGTGGGTATCTCTGGTGCTCCAGCCTAGGGCCATTTACTGAGTACTGAGTGCTCCATGCACCCACTCAGTACTGTGAGCCACAGGAGGGAAGAGCCATATGGCATCACCACTTTGCGAAAAGGCTGGTGCAGGCAGTCCCCATTCAGGTTTAAAAACATAGCAAAAATATTGCTGCACGAGAAGCTTTCTGTTTTGTCTGCTCATGTTTTGGCACTGGCTTTCAGGGTCAGTCTGCAGCAGCCACCACAGCCCCAGAGAGATGGCAGGGCTGGGGAGTGTCCAGTCTCTGTGCACCACAGTGCTCGTGCTTCCCTTTTAGCTGCCACCACAGCTGTTCCTTTATTTGCACTCAAAGTTGCAGTTTCTGCTGCTTTATCTTCTGTCAGAAAAGTTGCTTCAGTGTGGAAAAAACTCCCATGCAACCCTTCATACATCTGAAGACATTGTCAGCCCAGAAGTGATCAGCACATCAGAGTAATGCAGACTTTCACTCCCCCAAACTACTTGGAGCCCCAAGCGTCAGGGAAGAGACGCTTCACTAACGCCCTCTGTTACATGGAAAGACTGTGGCAAATGCTGCAACCAAAAGGAATCTTGATGTGAGACAAGCAGCACGGCCACATCTCCAGCTCCTACAGCCAGAAATGTTCAGTGCCAGTGGAGACACTCCGTGCACACCAGCTCAGCCTCTGACATCAGTCCCAGAGGGTTTCCTTATCCTGTGCCATCGCTGCAGTTCCTCAGCCTGGGGGTGATGGTCAGCTGAGCTGCTGCAAAACCCCTATGCCTGCTCTTGGAGGAACTTCTCCCTACAGATGGCCTAGATGAATTGAGTTTGAACACAGAAAGGAAACTGTAGCTGCCACCAGCAAGAGCTTGCTTTGGCCTCAGGAGTGGTCAGGTTGATACCACAAGCCCTGGTATTGCTCTTGTTGTTCGCTAAGGTGGATGGGAGGCGCCTTTCTGACACCACAGCACGGACTCTGGTCTTGGGATAGCAGACATTAGGAAAATATGGCAAAAAAAGCAGAGTCAGAGAGCCTACCTGATAGGGTATTTTACAAGAGAAGGTTAAGTATTTCCTGGATCTGCTTTGCTATCACACCACCCATCTAGAGAATGGAAGACTTGTTTACCTCAATTCGATGCTCAGCTCCCATCGGTCTCAGAGCTGTGGTAACCAGCCAAGTCAGGTGCTGTTATCCAAGAAGATCACTTTCCTCTGCCTTTGCTCAACAGCAAAATAAAAGAAGTTTCTTAGTCAAAAGGAGGCCTTTCCCTTTCAGATCCACTCTCATTTCACATTTCAGAGGGCTTACTGTGTCATATTGAAAGCGGGAAGAGATGTCTTACTTCAGCAGAGGAAAACAAAAAGGATTAACTGCAAAAAGGGTTATGGGATGTTCAGAGATGCTGGGTTGCTAGGCTAAAATGCCTTGCAAAATACCAGCCATCATCACTGTTGAGAAAAACATTGAGGACAGCTCAGTTTTGCAGAAGGTAGCAGTGGGGGGGTCAGGGTGAGCATGTCCTCTGCAGCATAGGAGCAGCTTGGCAAGCAATGTTTTGATGAATGTCCCACCCCAGATTCCTCCTCCTGGCCATCCCTATGTCCCAATAAACCTCTCCTAAGTGTCTCTGCTGCCTGTTTGGACCAGCAACTGCCTGGTAAGTAAATCCCTTGCACCTATCTTCTTTAGGGCAGGAGGGACTGGCAAGGGGAAAACTGAGTCCTAGATGTCTAGGGATGGCAGTCACCTGTGGGGTATAAGAGGAAATGCCACAGAGGAGCTATCTTTTGAGGAATCCTTGCCTGCTTTAGTTATTTTCACATTGTTTGGGTCTATCAGCATCAGCTATCAACACACCATATTAGCAGGACCCCAATATCTTAATGAAAATTCATTTCATCAGACCACTGCCAGTGTAGAGGTAAAAATCTGCCATATGGCAGAATGCTTCATTTCCTTTTCTTGATAAGAATAACATATTTGTATGCCCATACACAAATGGGGGGGGGGTGTGAGACTTTGTGATCAGGTAAGGTTCTGAGTGATCATTTACTTTGACATCCAAAAAGTGTATTTTTGTTGACTAAAATATCTCTGAAAGTCCCAAGTTGTTTGGGGGAAGGATTTTCCCCCTTCAAATCAAGAAGGGAAAAAAACCAACAATTGCACTACTTTATTTTGAGAAGTCTCAGACAGAACACTGCCATTTTTCATTTTCAAATGTGTCATTTTCAAATATAGCATTTTGTTTTATAAATAACCTCTTCTTCTAACCCTTCTTCCTCAAACACAAGCAGACTTCAAAGCTTCAAAAACTTTCCAGTAGAACTAAGATGTGCCTGTTCTGCTGATAGCCGGCAGAAATTTTTATTTTTCTTTTCAGCTTGATCAGCAAAAAAACCTGACACCCTCCCCTAAAATGTGGGGTTGTATTACCGTAACAAAGTGCTTGTGTATGCAGACATGTACAAATGTGCACCAGAAAAACCTACTGGGCATTGTTCTGCCTCTCTCTCCTGCAGCAGATGCTCAGTGCAATAAAAAAGGCTGCGAGCCAGAGAAGCCTCCACAAGCTGTTGCTGAGTTTGTGCAGGAGCAGCAGCTGGAGGTGTTTGGTGAGGCTGGGACCAGCTCACTCTGCTCCAGGCTCTGCTTTTCGCTGCCGGCACCGAAGCCACGAGGATTATGGCTCTGACAGCTGCAGCCTTGCACAATCGTTTGGTTTCACCCAAGCAGAAATCAGAGCGTTGCAAAACTCCCAGCACAGTAACTCATTCATAGCAGTGTCAGCAGTGAGTGGAATTTTCTCACCCAAGCGTTACGACAGGGTAACTGTGGGACATGAAGGAGTAAACAAATACAGCTCTTGCATATGGAGTCTTTGAGAACAGTAATCTACTCCATCTGTCCCTTACTTGATGCTTTTTCTTCTCACCCTGGAGCACTTAGGTTTTTAAACCTTTGGTTCACCAGTGCACAGGCACCTCTCAGATTAGTGTCTGACTGCTTTGGCTGAGGGTGGAGAGCAGAGAAGGCTGCAAGCAAGAATCAGTTAGAACAGAGAAATCACAGAAGACAGGGCTGCATGGGACACTGGGAGATCATGGAGTCCTTCCTCTGTCTTCAAGGCAGGGGCAATATCCCACTGTTGCTCTTGCTATGCAGTTGCTCCACCTGCTCCTACAGCCCCTGCTTTCCCCCAGCCTCCCCTTATGAACCATCCTAGTGCTTCTCCAGAGTCACTCCTGGTGTCTTGTCTTCATACAGAACTCTCCTGGTAGAGCCAGTTATTTACCTTAGTCATGGAGGAACAATTACTTCTAGCTATTTTAAAACATTATAACACAATGTTTTCTTTCAATCTTAACAGCTCACAATTCATTTTTTTTTCTGCTGAAGTCATGCTTCCTAAATTGTTAACTGTAGTTGCTGTTCTTCTTTGGTGACTGTCCAATTTTTCTTAATCTTTTTTTGCATTCAGTGCCCCAAACTGGCAAAGCAGATGGGAAGAGTCTCCTGTCCAGGGTAGATGTTTTCTTTTGCAGTCACGTAGCACTGGTGATTCACAGTTGTTTCATGCTGGATTTCAGCACCCAGATGCTTTCTCCAGAAGTGCTGCCTTCCCCATGCTGCGTTTGTGGCCTCAGCTGACCCTGCCCAAGGGGAGAAGTGGTCACTTGTCCTTAATGCACTGCACTGCATTGCTACCAGGCTTTTTCATCTGTCAGGGTCAATTTAAGCAGTCGTCCTGTCTCCCAGTATGATGGCATGTGTAAAAGCAGCAAAATCATGCACCAGAACTTCATCCAGAGCAGCAAAGTGCAGCAAATGCTGGTTTGTACAAGGGCAGGCTGCAGACATGGATGCAGGATCCTTCTGGGCAGCTCTCCTGTCCACTGGCAACCACTCCAGACTCTGTCTGAGCACTTGTGCACCCACATAAAGGCTGTTTGAGGTGCTCAGAAAGCTTGCTAGCTCTGAGGTATGGGATACCACTGCTTTGCCAGAGGTACGAGCCTCTAACTGAGGCTCATTTGGCATAGCTGCCTCTTAGCAATTCTGTATCAGCCCCTACTCTTTTTATTTTCATGCAGCCTGCTTATTCCTTCTAGTGTTTTCCAGCAACTGTAATTGCACTGACTGGCACATAATTCCTACTCTGGGATAAGCTGAAGGCTCCCCACCATGTGTCCCTGTGCTGGCTGGCTGCCCAGAGCTCACCACCACACCTTGGCACTGGCCACATGGGCTCAGAGCAGTGGTGGCCACCAGCCACCACCAGCACTGCTGGGTGGCACCAGTAGCACCCAGCTGCAGCTGCCCCACCCTGCCCAGCCCAGCCCAGGCACAGCTCTGACCCCAGCCCTGATCCCAGCCCTGAGCCAGGCAGTGCCTGTCAGAAACCACTGAAAGCACAAGTGGCTGCACCACTTCTGCCTCTCAGCTGGCCTCAGACCATGCCAGCTCAGTGGCTGTGAGGAGCCAGGAGGCCTCAGGGTGGGAAACTCCCCATGTGGGTACTAGGGCCCATGTCTGTCTCCATTTATGCTGCAGGAGCCTACTCTGGAAGAAACTCCTGATGACTATCAGATTTTTAAAGGAAAAAGGTAAAACACATGAAATCATGCTCTTAAAACAGGGAAGTTCTGTGTAGTTTAAAGTGAGGTTGATGACTCAGGGACCCTGGACTCAAATCTTCAGGCTGCTTTCAGCACAGAAGCATCATGCACTGAAATCCGGGCATCTGGCATTTCCCATCTTGACCACGGTGGCTTCAATCTCACAGCAGGCACCTGTGTGGCATTGTCCTGTCTGCCTCAGGCCTCTGCCCTTGCCAGGGGTGAAAAGAGGCTGTGTTGGACCAACACACACCTACGCTGCTGCAGTATGAGCAGAGGTGTGAGGAGAGTTTGGCAGCGCCACTGATAAATCTTTATCTGAGCTGCTGGTAAACAGGAAGCTGATGAACAGCTTTACTATTTTTCTTAGTTTTTTAGGTTCTTTTGGTCTGATTTTCATAGCTATTCTTTTTCACCTACCTCATCTCAGGAAACACATTTTTCTGCCACCTCTTGCAGGAAATGTGCAAGACACCAAGTGCTGAAAACCTCAAGGTTTGCTCTCTGCGAGAGGTGATGAGTCAATGGCCTGGCAATGAGGGCATCAGAATGTCTTTGGCAAAAGCTGGAAGTGTGAGGGTCAAGCTCACAATGATAAATATCAGGCTAAAAGGGTCTGACAATGCAGAATGCAGACACTTACACACTTCTGTGCTTTTCACTGATATCAGGGAGAGAATTTCAAACCTCTCTGGTCAAGACATCCAGGGACAAAGGCCTCTAGCAAGGTGTGGCACCAGGCTCTTGGGAACTCATTTTCCACACCAAAGACCCACACCGATGTGGGTGCCACACCAGGCACATCCACCATCCACACCACTGCCAACAAGCAAAACGAGCACAGCTGCTGTGCTGGATTCGTGAGGCAGAGCGTGTTGGGGGAGAGGGAAGACCCTTGCACTCAGTGTCCAGACACACCATGAGAAGCAGGGCAGACTGTTCTACTGTTCATCAGACACCCCTGCCTCATCTGAAGCTGAAGGCAGCAGTGTGGGTACAAAACCTGTAGGTTTTGCTCACCACGATTAAACTCTCTTCTGATCTTGCCCCGTGCAGCTCGAGAGAACAAGCAAATAATCAAGCCTCTGCTGCTTACAGGGAGGCATGCCAAGGTTTGCCAGCAGCAGCCTGAGGTGCAATATGACTTTGGCTGACCATGCACTGACAGAAAGCAGTTTGCTCTTTGCATTCAACTTTTTCCCCTCTCCTCATCAAAGCAGTGAGGAAGATCCCTTAGGCTATACAGGGTAAAACAGATTTCCATCATCTACACCTAAAACATTCTCATCACCTCCTCTCCTGTGGGCTGGGGATAGACATGCACAGCTCAATGAAGATAATAGATACAGCCTAAAATGTTCAAAAAATAACAAATCCAGCAAGAAGCTGGGTTGAATAAGAGAACGACAAGTCACTTTCCAGTATGCAGATGTGTGGGTCGCGTTTCCTTCTTGATATCAAACTGCAGCTTTAGTTTTTTCTGGTGTGGGTTTCAAGTGAGTGGGATAAAGCAGATTAACTTTTCCACTGCATAGTTAAAATCTCTATTTCCTTTTACAGCACACAAATTTTCTTTTGCTGACTCTTTTCTGATAAGCTCAAATAATCCAAGGACCAATTCAAGACTTCCTACCTTGTAAGTTGGTAGGAGAGTAAAATGTCAAAACTTTCATTAGTCTTTTGAGGGTCTTTCTGAGCAGAATCTAACTTAAGACTAGATCTAATTAATAGACAATAAAAATGGTAATGTGTCCATATTTCTTGGACTGAGCAAAGGACATCTGAGAAATCCCAAAGTCAAGAGTTGAGTCACAGTGCTTTAGGCTCTCATTGAATAAAAAGAAAGCTCATGAATTAATCTCAAATAAAGTTCAAAACAAAAAAACCAAACACTGGATGCTTATGCTTCCTTAATCCAAAATGCTGTCTGCTTGCTTTACCTTTATTCTATCAAATATGTGCAAAGTGAGCGATTCCAAACTCGGAAAACTCTTCCCAGTGTCAGCTTTCTTTAAAGAAGAGCCCAGCATGTAGGTGGGGGCAGTCAGCACTGGGAAACCTTTGCATCTCACTTTGTCAATGATAGTTGCCATAAGCTGGGATAAAGTAAGCTTGTCTTTTTGACTGTTTAGGACTTTTATCAGAAAAATGGGTCTGAAGATGGAAGAAACCAACCCTCGTTTGTTCCTGCTATTGCTCATTTTAGCTTGGAAGATTAAAAGGAAATTTAAAACACAAATTCTTCTCTGTAACATAATAAAATAGATCCACAGTCCAAGGCAACAAAGTGAAAACACATTAAAAAAAACAAACCTAACCAAAAACAAAAACAAAAACAAACTAAACAACAACAAGAAAAAAAGATATACAGTATTTTGGGGTTTTCTTTGTTCTTTGAAATCTGATAAGACATCAAACAGCAGCTGACCACATAAACCAAGGGAGGTTAATGCTTAATGTACTTCCCAGTAAGGCATGCTATTCAGCAGTATCAGTGTACTCCCATCATGGTTTCATTTATGCTCTTGCTGTTTAGCTTGGTATAAAACACACCTCTCTGCACAAAAGAAGGAAGTGACTGTGCAGGAAAACTACACATTGGTCTCCAGATTCTCTAGAAACCTGTGACAAAATAGCATCATTAAATCACTGGGGATGTTAAAAACTCAGCCCTGGGAATATCTACAAGTCTAGCATCCAGTCTTGCTTTTAATATAGAGTTTGTTTGTAGTTAATCTTATGCCTAGAATCCTAAGCTATGCTCTGTCTTAAGGTTCTGGCAGGTAGCAAGATCACACAAATTGCCTTCAGGTGTAACACAATCCTATCAGAAGCAGCATTCAGCACACTCCATCCTGCTGATCCCAAGGGTGCTCGGTGGTCCTCCAAGAAACTCTTTGGGAAAAAATGTCACACAACCAGTACAAAAATAACAGAGGAACCTGGAAAGGATTTGAGAGGTTGGTCTAGCAAAACAGCCTTAACTCCAGTAAGCACAGCTCCAGCTTCAGCATGGCTGTGCTGTCCTGAAGCATTACAAAGGGCACAGCAGGAAGGTCTGCCTGCTCTGGCTGAAAATTGATCTTATTCAAAAAGCAAGGGCATCCAATATTCCAAGAAACAAAACGTTTTCAGCAGCATCAGCAAAGTGACTGGCTTACTGTGTGGTGCAGGGCTGAGCCACAGGCTGTGGGGAAGAGGCAGCTGGGCAGGCAGCTGCTTCCTGCTGCTGCCCTGACATCCCACTCCAGCTCCGTTGTGGCCATTGAATGCACATTGCACTGCGAGGAGGAGGCTCACCTGTGGCATGAGAACAGAGGGCAGGGAATTGCTCCACGCACAGAGAAAGTCCTACCTGCCATAAAAAGCAGCCAACCCTGCTGGCAGTGAAGGTATTACCCTTCATTTGAAGTGTTTTCAGACAACTAAACAGGAGAGAAAGGATCAGCTCTTTGGCCATCACCAAAGTGTGAACACACAGCACCTGAGCTGAAAACATCCTCAGCATGCTTGTGTTTCACATCCCCTCTCACCTCCAGCACAGGCACTACAGGGACTGGATTACCAAAGGTGAGAAGGAGCTGCAGAGCTGACAGATGCTCCAGGTTATCCAGAGGATAAACACAGGGATCAGCCAGGGAAGAAGGAGTGACCATCTTTCAACATAGCCTCTTCCAAGACAGTGCATAGGCAGCTGCAGGAGCAGCAATTAGGCTTCCAGGAGTACCAAAAATCAACAGAGGAGCATCAGAAAGAAAACAACAGGCTGTCCTAAAAATAAAATACCGCCACTGGTCAGCCCCCTTGTAGCAAAGTGCCAGGGCTTGGGAAAGTTCTTCTCAGTGCTTGGTAGGTAGAGAAAATTCCCATGCCTTTGAGCTTTACCTACCTCTCAGCTTGGCTTTGCTTCAGCGTCCTCCTCCTCCTCGGCTGGCAGCGTGCGCTTTAGCAGGATCCGTGCAGGAGCCCGTGAGGGAGCAGCTTCCAGTGCTGTGGTGTGCTCAGCAGTTGCTGGCTCCTGAGGCTGTAGGGATGCCCAGATGGGGCTGGAAGCTGGCATGGGCACAGCACTGGCTGCCTTCGGGCATTGAGGTTCCTCCCCTAAGCAAATAGTCAGATACAGTCCAGTTTTCTGGGAAGGGTGTTTCTGTATGTTTCAATATATGCGAGCTGTTGTCTCCCTGGCTGCTGCAGCTGTTACCCAGCTTCTCTGTCTCTAATTGTGAATGTGGTCCTAGACTGCCTACAGATTTCACGGTATATGATTAAAACTGGCAAAATGCTCCGTGCTGGAGCAATGCCGGAGCAGGAAGCACGGTGTGCGTTCCTCGGTTCAGACAGCTACATGTTCGGTGTTTCTACACTGGCCTCTTTCCCTGTGTCCCATCTACTCTGAGTAGTCCTTTCATCTCTGCTGGACCCCACCACAGGATGTCAGGGCAGCCTCGAGCAGAGAATGGCAAGGGGTCTAAAGGCACCCAGGGAAGAGCCAAAGGAGGGATACAGACAGCTGTACGGCACCTGTTCTGGGGGTCACCAGCCCATGGCAAAATGCAGCCTGGTGGTGCCTCTGCTGCCCACAGCCCTCCAGCAAGGGACGTCTCCACAGCATGGAGTGGCAGTCCATGGAGTGCAGCCATTCCTGTGCCAGACCCTCAGCCCTGCATGCAGCTGCTTGTCTGCCTTTTCTAGCACAGATTCAGCAATGGAGCACAAGCCTGTGGCATGCTGAGGGGAGATCTGGAGGCCACAGACAGCCAGGGACAGGGCAGAATGCTTAGTGCAGCACTGAGAAGAAAACAGAAAACAGGCAATGAGGATGAACATCTTGCCAAACTTGAGCCAATCTTTCTTTTTTTTGTGCCCTCAGATGCTCCAGTGCCTCTTCCTCTTCTGCTGCACCACACTGACCCAAGGAATCAAGCTCTGCTGCCTGCACTGCCAGCTGGGTTTGGAGCTGTCCTTCTGCAATTAGCTAACCCTTAACTTTAGCTGCTGTAAACAGAGAGCAGGATCTCGGCCCCCAGCATCTGGTTGGTTGCCCTTTGAGCAAAGCCAGTTTGTCTGTGTGCCCCAGCTTCCACTTTTGGCATGGCAGCTGTGCAGCTGGCTGGCTCTGCAGAGCTGGTGGCAGGACTCCCACACGCCTTCTGCTCTGCTACCAGCTCCTGTCAGTTCCTCTCACATGCCCTCCAGAAAACAAGGCAAAACCACCAAAACACACATGCTTTCTCCCATTGCCCTGTAGCTCTCCAAAGTTGTGTGGGCAAAGTACTGTGAAGATCAGACCTGCTCATCAGAGGACAGGGATCCTGAGCCAGGCCATGGTAGCCAAGGGTGCAGACAATCCTGTAAGCAGCCAAACTCCCCCCATGCACCTCAGCCCAAGTTCTTTGCCTTCCCGCCTTGCACTCTCAACTGCTCATTCTGCAGCATTATTTTTTGACACCCTTAAGACATGCTATTTTCTCAAAAAATAAGAGAAAAAATAAGCTGAGGTGTCTCAGGAAGAGATGAATTCAGGAAATCTTTACAGCAGTTTTGCCTTCTGGGGACAGTTTCAGCCCACACCTCTATCAGGAACCAGTCATAGCCCCTCAGAAAAACAGGTTATGGGGGCTCCAGCTCTGATCCTGGTGGTCCAAACCAAGTAAAGAAGGAAGAGACGGGACAACCCAGGTCAGCTACAGCAAAGCTTGTGCTCTAGCATTTCTCTTGCTTTGGAGAGTTTTCCAGAGAGCCAACAAAACTAGTTTTCTGAGGTAATTCAGCTGGATTGGGAACCAGCATCTGGACTGAGGTCCTGACTCCAAAATTCACCCTCTTTAAACATCCTGACTGTTCACCATCATGCATTAGGCCCTGATTGTCATCATGGGGCTGTTTGCGTTGTGGCATACAGTGCAACAAGGAGCAGGGGTTGCAAAACAGCTTGCGGGAAAAAGAGGGCCAGAGCTAAAATTGCAAAGAGAGCACTGGGAAGAGGAAGATGCATGAAGGTCCAGATTGTCCCTGCCTGGATTTTCCCTGCCTGGTTTTAATTTTTCAAGAGTATAATTAAGAACAAATATTTTTAATCATTATGATGGCTCCAATTCCACAGCAGAATGCCAGTTCACCCTTACGCATTTCTCTTCTCATTTTTTCCCAATGCAGCTCAGCAGGACAGTGACCCACAGGTCAAATTTAGTCCCACAAGTGCAGTTCCACTGACCACAGCAGGGCTACTGCACAAAGCACTGGCTGAGGTGCTCCAGTGGTGTTTCATACTGACTTAGGTAAAAGTGCAGGAAGTAAACAAAAATGTACCAGTCCCTGTTCCAGGAACACGTAGTGATTCTTTGGCTAAGTTTCTAGAAAAGATGAGTATGGTGTTTTGTCTTCAAGACAGTTTAAAAACAGGTTTTAGAGAAACTTGCATGCAAAAGGTTACACTGAAGGTGACATAAATGTGGCTTATGTTAATTTAGCTTACTTTGATGGAAGGAAGGCACAAAACTGTACAGAAATACACAGATGCAACGAGATTTAAACTGAGATTTCATTTGCATGGTTTTGTAGTGCTTTAGCTAGATCAGCTGATGAACACCGTTTTGTGTATGGCCAAACAAAGCTTCATAACTCCTTTCCCAGCAGCTCAAATGCCTCCCTGTGCTAAAGCAACCAAATGGGGCGCTCAGATATTGCTGGCAAAGGTAGGCACTAGTTTTAGACTCACTTTCCTTTAAACCTGTTTAAGCTGTGCCACCTGACTTTTGCACAGATGCATCAGAGGTGTAAGCATATATTTCATCTCACCAGGGGATGCAAAACCTGCCCCAGGGTTGGCCGAGACCAGTCTCTCATATATAATGATCCATCCATTCTCCTCTGATGGAATGTGAAAGCCCCCAAGAGCTGGAGCAGCTAAAACCTCACCTGGACATCCTGGACATTTTGGAGTGTTGCAGAAGCTGTTTTGGTGGTGTTTTCTTCAGGAAACTTTTTTTTTTTTTTTTTTTTTTTTTTTTTTTTTTTTTTTTTTTTTTTTTTTTTCTCCCCGGCTCTTTGTAGCAGGAGATGTAAACCTGCTGTTATTTTAAGGAGTTTTTCAAGCTTGCTCACTCTCTGCCTCAATATATACTGGGATTGAGAGGTCTGGTTTTAGTAGGAGAGGTCTCTGACTCTCTAGGGTCAATGCTTTCCTCCATTCTGAAGTGGAAATAAACTCAGAACTTTAACAAGCATGTTTTCTTTGAAGTGTTCTTTTACTATTTGAGGTAGAGAGATATTAAATAAATCAATCTACACTCAGGAAAACTACTCCCACAATTAGTCATATTTCATTTGCCTGGTATCACATCTTCACACTAAACTGTGGTTTCACTTCAGGAAATCCAGAACAGTCAAATCTGTCATGTGCAGTGGCACAGGCAGCATTTCCTCATCTTTCTTTCTTTGCCCATATTTAAATTTCTTTTAAACTACACTTCCTTTACCTCTGATAAGGATATACAAAGCCAGGGTGCAAATTTTGTCGTCAAGTTTTTTCCATCATTAGAAAAGATAGCCATTGCTCTTTCAGCATAATAGAGCACAATTATACCCTGTTGCTCAGACACATCCAGGGATAGACTTATAAAATCCTAGATGGAGGGTTGAAACAAAAATACCTGAATTTCAAATAGGGTTTTGTCTGCATTACAAACAGATCTGCCATTAGAGGTGACTAAAGGTTCACATAAAGTGTTTCATCAGTTTGTCTGATGTCTCCACATGAACGCCAATTGACTGTAGCAGGATTATTTACTTGTTATCTTGGAAGTGTCACTGAAGCCAAGGGACTTGTCCTTATCTGGTAGAAAAAGCCTTAATGATTGCAGTTTTGGCATAATCCTTTTGTCTCTTTCTGCTGTGTTCTCCATGCTTCAATCACCTGCCTTATGGAGCTGTTTAAGACCATTTTAAAGAATAATTTAAGAATATGTTTAATAATTGTAAAGAATGTCTTAAGAATAGTTCAATTTTTTATTATAAGAATAGTTGAAGAGTATTTTAAGAATTTTAATGTTAATTAGCAATGAGGATACACCCAGGTTGAAACCAACATAGAACAAAATATATGGGTTTCTTTGAGAAGGGGAACATTGAAACCTATTTACCATGTTATCACATTTTGGGATTTTTATCGAAGTGTGAAAGTGGCCGTTGGTGGGGGAGCTGTGATGAAAAAACATGCCATATTCTTGTCTAAAATTCAAGCAAAACCACAACATTTTTGCCCAACAGACTTGGGCATATGGTGCCTCTCATACAAGACTCCTTCTTTGGAAACACTGTGGAGCTTCTAGAAACAATTTGTCATTCTTCTTGCCTAGGGGCAAGCTGGGTACCAGGACAGATAGGCTCAAGGATGCATGGCCCGGATGCTGGAGCAACAGCACCTTGCATCTCCCATGGGGCCAGGGTGGTCTTCACCTGCTCTAAGGAGTCCCTGCCCTGGAGAGGTGCCAGTCCAGCCTGAGCAGGCAGAGGCGATGGGGCAGTGACCAGCCTGAGTCAGCAGCATCTGCCACTGCCCAGTCACAGCTGTGTCCTGTCAGCCCTGTGCACACCTGAGTCATTTCCAGCAGCCTTTGGGAAGTGGGGAGCATTTAGGAAACAGCTTCAGCTGGAAAATAAAAATAATAAATAGGAAATAGGAAATTAAAAAAAGGAAAACATTGTGAAAAGTTGACATCTAAGACTTCTAAATGCAAGGTTTGCCCTTCTTCATGTTCTGCTCTTGTGGTTTCTCTTGAAAATGTTGCTTGCACTTTGAGAAACAAGAAAACCACTGGGTAATTAGAATGCCCATTTGCCTCCAGCCATTAAAGATTTGGTCTCAAACAGATGGGTGTTTTTCTTACTTTTTCACTAAGACCAAACCTCAAGTATTTTCATTTCCAGTGTATCTGAAAATACACTATTGCTGATGAGGTTTTAGTCTGGCTTCACAAGTTGGACTATAAATTACCCATGCATACACAGATAATGCTTAAAGCCACTCCTGCTTTCCAGAAGAGACTTGGCCATCTGGGGAAAAACACAGGTCCTAGAAACATCCCAGCCAGGTGGTTTGAAGGCAGCAGGGAGGGAGGTGAGGCAGCAGTAAGACAGCCAGCTCCAGGCTGATGTGATGGAGTTTCAGACTGGATGGGAGGTGAAGCCCTGCAGAGGCTCACCGAGAGTGACTGAGAGGAGCAGGGGAGTGGAAAGGGAGACAAAAGAAAGATCTTGTCCTAACAGCATTGATGGACAGCACACCACCAGCACTCCAGTGCCCTGCAAACAGCGCAAGAGACCTGGAGTCATCTGCAGCCATATGCAAGATCTCATAAAATCTGGCTTCCCAGCAGCTGTGCTTATCAGCAGCTGATGTAGGTGTGGGTGTATCTGCTTGCTGAAGAGCAGATGTTCATCTAATCCACTCGCTGGAGGAGAGCTCTGTCTGTCAGGTCCTTTACCAGGGACCTCTCTGGCTGCGAGGGAAGCGTGTTCAAGCGTGCCACCTATAGCCAACCACGACCAATGCACGCAGCCCTGCAATGCCCTGCTTCCCTCTGCAGTCAATGCGCCTGGAGCTCATGCCAAACCTGCCGGTCCTAATGCAAAACCCAGACAAATCGCTACAGGTTTACCTATAGATCTAAAAACCCCATAATATCTATATATATGCAGTCGAACTTAAACAGACACCCTTAAACTGGGTAGAGAAGAGCAGTGCTGCTGCGGAACGGCATGAGCAGGGTGGGCTGCTGCCGAGCAGGATGACTACCAAAGCTAACATCCCAATAATCATTTTGGATCTTGGGGTGCCTCCCACAACGTGCATGTGCTCTAGGGAACTGTGTTGTACTTCAAATCATAGAATCATAGAATGGTTTAAGGTGAGAAGACCATCTAGTTCCAACCCCTCTGCCATGGACAGGGAAACCTCCCACTAGACCAAGTTGCTCGTAGCCTCATCCAGCCTGGCCTTGATTGCTGCCAGTGATGGGGCATCCATAGCTTCTCTGGACAACCTGTTTCAGTGCCTCACATCCTCATGGGGAAGAATTTCTTCCTAATATCTGTCAGCCAAACTTCACCTGCAGCAACTGGTTGTATCTTGCTGAAACCAGAGATATTGATGGGAAAAGCAATAATGGGGTGGATGAAGCTGAGATATTTGATATCTCAATCATAGAAGAAAACCTGAAAAGGAAGGACTCACTGAGGCACCTCCACCAGCTGACAAGCTCTCCAAGCATCTTGGTTTTTCTTTCTGTGTCATGTCTGGTCTTTAAAAACCTCCTTCTGCAAACCTCACTTTGATCATATCAACCACAGAGTGTTACTGACAATTTTATACACCATGGGTGGCAGCAACCTGCACAGGACTCAGCAGAAGTTGGCCTTTTTGGTGCTGTGGGAAATTCCAAAGGAAGGAAGAATTTCATTTTGTTTCCAGAAAAGAAGCAGTAGTTTGTGACAAAAAGGAACAAAACACAGACATTACTCTGAAATAATGCAGGTTTCAATTTTGATTGAGATGGAAATGCACATTTAGAACTGGGGTCTACACTTCCAGTGATGTCTGGCATTCAAAGCTGAAAAGGAAGTTTGGTGCTGCAGAGTACTGGCCCTGATTAGGGCAGAGTTACACAAGAACTGACACAAAGCTCAGGAGTAGTTCACAAAGTCTGCTTGCTGCATTTCACACAGCCATCACTACACAGGGCTTTGGCTACACCTTCCAAGACAGACAGGCTGCTGCAGAGCCCCAAGACCAAGTGCTTTGCATTGCCCACATCCTTTGTGCTCGGCTGTCTCTTGCCCAGTGAAGAAGCAGCCTCAGCAGGAACACCAGGTGGTTTTCCAAATGCACGCCTGATTCCACTGCACTGCACAGCCCTGCCAGTGCTTGCTGGAAGATCAGGGCTGAAGGTCTGCTCTTTGCATCTCAGTCAGCTCAGCTGCTGGAGAAGAGGTGTACAAAAGTAGCTCTGGTCACTTGGGGCAGTGACTAAAAAAATACGCAGCAGAATTCAAGACTTTTGTCTCTGAGTCTTAAAGCCTTTGCAGGGGAACTCGAAAGCCTTGTGCTCCCTGGCACTGAGACACCATGGAGCTGCTTTTTTTGGAGTGGGAGGGGATAGGCGGGATCACATCCCAGTTTTGAAAAAGGAAATGTGTTTGTTAATTCTATGTCTTGAGTGGATTCTTCATGTCATCCATGATTAACTAGCCTGAATTTCCTTATCATCCACAAATATATTTTAAGCCTGTTTTAAGTAAGGAATAATTTGAATAGGGAAAGGGTCCAAGGAGACCATTTTTCTAGATCATTTCAACTGTATGCGGGCCTGGAGACTTGTGCTAACAGCTTCTAATTGCACTACTGCCTTCAGCTTCTTGTTTTTTGAATTTTTGCCCTTTAATTTGTGGGAAGGAGATGGCCACAATTCCCAGCTCACAAACTTGCTTTTCCTTGAAAGACACAACAGTGGTTGTTTAGTGTGGTTTGAGCATAATATCAGTAAAGAAGACGACTATGCCTCTGCCAGGTGGATTGAACAGGACAGGTGGCCTGAGTGACTGGAGCTATCTTGGTGTAAGCGTAGTGCAATCTAGGAGCTGGGGAAGTTTTGGGAAGAGCATGCCAACTCTTGTTGCATAAAGTATTGTTTGCCCTCACTGCACTTACCACAAGATCTTGCCAAAGGACAGATGGCCAGAGATTATGAAATGGCTCAGGAACTGGAATATTAAGATTTTGTCTCGGTTCACCAATGCTTGACTCACAGAGCCCCTGATGTTACCCCCTGCTGGGGAGTGTGGGCTACAGATGACTTTCTGCTAAAGAGCCCCTTATCTGGGTGGACTTGCTGCTGCTGGCCACCTGCTTGCTCATAGGCTGGTGCTGAAATGTGTGTACAAGCAACATGGCACGGCAGATGGAAATGTGCAGATGTCTTCTGCAAAGTGGTAAAGCATGTTGAGATGCCTCTTGAAATAACAGTGAATCTTCAATATAAACAAATGAGCAAAATGCTAGAGAAAAAGATGTAGGAGTGTGAGACCAAGCCAGGTCTAGCAGGATCTTAAGAATTTCTGGGATCAGACTGAATGTTTCAGCCAGTGGTATTACAGCCCAAACCTTTGAAAGGAACACCTGTGTTCACAGAGTAGCCAAATGAAAGGATTTCTCTGAAAAGCCTATTGAGAGGAAAGCATGCACTGACTCTACCAGGAGGTGGGCTTCATCTGGTGTCACAGACCAAATGCAGTCCAGGGCTGTCTGAACTGCAGTCACTGCAGCATCAGCTCAAGAAATCCTTGCTGCTGCAGTTGTCCTGGGGGAACTGGGGCAAGATATTTGAAGAGATGCACCATGCCTGGCTGTGCCTCTAGTCTGTGAGCAGGCATGGCACACCAGGAGGAAGTGCAGGGGTTTGGAGAAGTAGTAACTAAAACAGGACAGGGATGTTCTCCATTGTGGTTGATGGTTTCTGGTGCAAGCTATTAATTGCCTCATTGTTAACGTAAACAGTGCTCTGAATGTACTATGTTTTGGGGTTGTTTTATCAAATGTGATTTATTTTCACTCGTCAGACAAAGAGTGTTGAGAAACTGGCTGATCTGGAAATGTCCTTGCACAATGAAATTTCTCCAACTCTGAATTCTGTGGAAAATGTAATTTCAATTATGAAAAGCTTTGTTTACCCCAGTCAGTTCTGTTTTCCCGAAGTCTGATTGAGCTACCTCCTCATTGAGCTACTTCCTGACCACCATTTGAGATGCCATCAGGTTGCCAACCCAATAAAGCCTCAGGCCATTCTCCCTTGCAATCTTTTGCTTCTCTCTTGCAAATTTTTTTTTTTTAAAGATGATATGGTCCTAACGACCCTGCATCCTGCACCTCTTTTCTCCAAATATAACCCAAACAACAGCCCCAGCGTTTGGTTCTCTCCAGAAGTAGATGGCTACCAAGGGCAAAGAGAACATATATATGCTATATATATATATGTATGCATATATATACACACACACTATATATACGCAATCTGTATATAATCTTCTCCAAAACTCACAGGAAATGAGTGGTCAGTGGCAAGCAGAGTGGTTTCTTTTGTCTTCCTTTATTGTTTCATTTGGTTTTCTAGCATTGCCCTCTTCACAGGCTGCAATGCAGAGTGGCAATTTTGGGAGCCAAGTAGTTCAGATGAGTGGCAGCAGAGGGGGCAGCAGAACTACCTCCATGGCAGTGGCAGTGCTTCATGTCTGTAGTGTCAAGAGATCTGTGCCAAAGATTGCCTCATCCAAACATCTGTCAGAGCACAGAGCAGCTGCCACTCAGAAAAAAAGCAGGGACAACAGAGCAGCCAAGAAATTTGTCCTGGTGATATGCAAATGCCATACTGTGACTTGCCTCATGTTGAGGCACATTATCCCTTTGGGCACAGGAGGCTGCTCGTAAATCAGGTTTTAGTCTTCATGAGAGCTGCAGCATGTCCATGCAAGAGAGCAGGTAGCAATTCACACCAGCAGAGGAGGGACCATCATACAGCCAGTGGAGAGGGGGATACAGAGGTGCTTCATACATTGACCTGACTGCAGCCCTTTGTTCTTCAGTCTTGCTTTTGCACCCACGTGAAAAGGCTGCCTCAGCTGTGTTCCACACTGGGGGGAGGTGTGCAAGGACTCCCAGCCTGTCCAGGGCAATCCATTGGGAGTGGTGGAGGCACACAGGGTGCTACCCAGCTTGGTCTGGGTGCCAAGGAGCCATCCAGGATCAGGGTAGGAAGTAGTTGATGCCAGTGAGTACAAGTGGGGTGAATAAGGCAAACTCAAACTCTCTGATGTTCTGCAAAGCATAACACATGTGATGAAGGGAAAGCAAAACAAAACTGGTTAGAAAGTGCTGAGAAGACAGCAGTGACATACACAGTTCTGTGATGGTTAATAAAGAACTCAACATGAACCAACAGTGTGTACTTGCAGCCCAGAAAACCAAATGAATCCTGGGCTGCATCAAAACGAGAGTGGCCAGCAGGTCAAGAAAGGTGATTCTGTCCCTCTACTCTGCTCCCACCTGGAGTGCTGAGTACAGTTCTGGTGTCCCTGACAAAAGGACATGGAAGTGTTGGAGCAAGTACAGATGAGGCCACAAAGTTGACAAAGGGGCTGGTGCATCTGCCTGTTCTACGAAGGCGGGCTGAGAGCATTGGGGCTGTTCAGCCTGGCAATCTTATGTGTGGAAATCCCGTGGCAGCCTTCCAGTATCTGGAAGGGGCCTGCAGGGAAGCCAGAGAGGGACTCTTCATCAGGAACTGCAGTGATAGGACAGGGAGCAGTGGGGACAAATTGAAAGAGGGGAAATTTAGGTTAGACATTAGGAAGAATTTTTTTCACTCTAAGAGGGCTGAGACACTGACACAATTTGCCCAGGGAGGTTGTGGATGCCCCAACCCTGAAAGTGTTCAAAAACAGGTTGGATGGGGCATTGAACAACCTGGTCTAGTGGGAGGTGTCCCTACTTCAGGGAGGAGGGTTGGGAGGTTCCAAGGAAGAACCAAGGAAGGGAGGAGGTCCCTTCCAACCCCTTAACATTCTATGATTCCATGTTGTCTGCTTCCCTACACTACACCCAGCCTTTCACTTTGTGCAAATACGGCTCAGTGGGTAAGATTTCCTCTCTTTCTCTTCTTCTTCCATTCGGTTAAAGCCTTTCAAGTCTCTGGGGCTTCAGCATCAGAATGGCTTCATGAGTGGGAATGGTGTGATGTGAGTGAGCCCATTTAATAGTCAATATAAACAGATTGTGCCTGCAGTGCCAGGGACGAGGACAGACTCCATGACAAAGATGGGCTCCTTGCAGCGACACTGCTCATCCGTCTCTCCAGAAAACACACCTCCCTCTGCCCACACACACAGATGCTGAGGCTGCCTCCCCCATCTCTCCCCAGGCCACATCCCAGGCCTGCAGTCAGGAGCCTCAGGAGCTGGGCAGCACCCCCTTGTACATACTGCTCACATCAGTGGCTGTCAGCACAGTTTCCATCTGTTTCAGCATCATTCCTGCAGCAATGGGCCCAGCAGGAACACTGGAAATCCCACCCAAGATGTGGTACACAAATTCTTTAGACATATGGCTTATAATCCTCTTGGAGGAAAAAATAAAATGGGTGATATAGCTTAAATACACCAGTAGAATGGAATTTTGTAGAAAAATACAACCCTGTTCTTCATGTTGTCTCTGAGCCATAAAAATGAGTTCATGAACTTTATGTGGACGCTTGAATTTTGCTAAGCTTTAGAGAAAGACATGAGGTTATTCCTCCCGAAACTGTGATGTGCTCCTTTGTCTTAACAACCATCTTTGGTTGTTTGCCTATAACAACCCATGAGGGAATAGAGTCAGCTTCTTTACACACATTTTACTTAACAGACTCCTTATTCAGCTCTAGGATTGCTATTTAAATATAGTGCAGTGAGATCTCTCAAGGACAGCCCCATCTTCCAGTACATGGTCAGGAGGATATGTGTACATCTGCACACGGAGACAGGGAGAGGTCAACATTTTGTGGGCAGCAGAAACCTGCAGATATGTTCTGCTTTGGCAAGAAAAATAAGAAGTGGTTTTGCTTGGTTTCGACTGCCAAGAAACTCAGCTACTAAGAAACAAAGGGATGCTCTTTTTCACAGCCAAATAATGCAGCATTTATGTTCTCTATGGAGCAGATGGGAAAGCAGTGTGCCATGTCACTGCTGTCTGGCAAAGAGAAATGGGCTGGTGTTCGGGGTCTGTCAGGAGTGCTGATATTAAGAAAAATTAGAATTACATGTCAGAGATCAGTGCAAGCTCTTTGCTTGCAAGAAACACATTTAAACTCTCACTTGTCTACATTGTAGAAACAAATTGACAATTTCTCCACTCAAAAAATCCCAGACAGCTCCTGTTTTCTGCTTCCTCACAGCCAATTATTGTTACCAAAATGACTATTACTTATCCTGCAGAATTGCTTACTCATCCCATCCTCACATGAACTACCAGGAAAACCGTGGCCAAACCCTGCCTGGCTGCAAGCAGGGAGCGACACTCTCCTTTGCACCATCCCACCAACTTAAGGGGCTGGATTTCTGCTTGCCCTTGCCCTAGGGGAGAACAGAGAATACCTAGAGCTGCAATCCTGCTGGCACAAATCCTGTTGCAGGAAACCACTGGCAGGATACCAGCCACCTCCACTTCCACACAAGCCTCTTTAGCCAGGGTTGCTCCTGCCTGTGCTGTGTCGTACAGCTGCTGCCCAGCTGCTGCCCAGCTGCTGGCACCATGTCCTTTCTGACCAGCCTTAGCACAATAAAACTGCAAATTTGCTAATGGTAGACTGAATCCCCTCACCCAGATCTTCAATAAAGATATTAAACAGGACTGGGTCCAACAGAAATCTCTGGGGGACAGACACCACTAATGAGTGGATGTGGCACCATTCACCATGACTCTTTGGTCCATTCACCATGACTCCAGCCATCCAGCCAGTTCTCAACCCAGCAAAGAGTGCACCTGTCCAAGCCATGGGCTGCCAACTTAGTATGGAAATTTGAACTCAAATGTGTGTTTCAGGATGGGTTCCAGACTCTTCACTTGGGATGTTTCTGCATCCATAGATTGTGGTTATCACAGGGCTGATGTCAAGGGCTGAGAGGTAGAGCTCAGGGGGAAAGAAGAGGACACCAAGATTCTGGGCTGACTGTGAGTGTTGTACCTGCCTTCTGAAATTCGGGGGGCACAAGTGGAAGCATTGGTCTCAGAAAATGAACCCAACACAACAGAAGGTTTTGCTTTAAAAATAGGGTAAGATATTCCTTGATGAGCTGGGCTTCTTGAGGCTTTGCAAAACTGAATTGGATAAGGGAATTCCTACTGACTTTTCACTTTACCTGGATCTTTTGTTTTATCCATGTCCCAGAAGAGTTTGTTACCACGTGCTAATTTCCTCTAAGGCAGACAAAAAGTTCATCTACCACACTGTCTAGAGTACACTTGTGCTTTGGACCAAGTCTACCTGCCAGTCATGACTTCCAAGGCTTTCCTGTCCAACTCCTATGTGTGACTCTGAGGCTGTGCTGCAAGACAGATACCAGTCATAATTAGGGAAGGAGAAATTTTATTTATTGTGCTTTAATTTTCTTAAATTAAATGGCTACTCCATAAGCCTGTTTGAAAAATTAAAGCCTCTTTCTGCCAGAAAAGGTCACATTCGGGATTTTTTCTTCCTATCTCAATCTGGAACAAGAGATGGGCAAAGGAAGCAGCTACCAGATAAATTTAGTTTAGGGGAACAGAAATTTAGTTTATAAGTCAACGTTTGTTGCCTGTGTAAACCAACCTGCAAAAACATCTAACTTTTTTTTTTTTTTTTTTTTTCCTGAGGAACATGGAGAACAAACTGTGAAGCCCAGAGGCTTTTTGAATAAAGTGAATAAAAAATGCCATCAGTGCATGCCTTATGGTAGGGACTTCTCTCTACTGCAGTCCCCTTGTCTTTTCCAATTAAGGCAAGATTAACCTCAGCTTGACTGTGTAATTGCCAAGAATCTTCTTAAATGGGGCTGTCTCAGCTGCCTCTGCCTGGGGAGGAGACTGGTAGAGCACAGAGCAGGGGTGATGTGGCCCCTGCCAGTGCCTCTCTCTCCCTCCACTGACTGCAAAGTGAGCAGACAACTCCTCCCAGCTGCTCTTTCAAATGCTCAGTTTGAAAATGAAATAAACTGATGAACAATATGTACCTTCAGCTGACAGAAGTCTAACTGCATTTTCAGAGAAAAGGAAAATTGAAGTGGAGATCATTAGTAGTATTATTTCCCCATTTCTGTATTAGAATCCTTTTTAAATATGATTCTCCAAGACAAAGCACAGCCCTGCTAGAAAATGAAGGCTTCTGGAGAAGCAGTTTTTCTGGACAAGAGTGAAATGAATGTTGAATGCCTTGCAGAATGCTCTTCAGAGGGGCAGGAATGACTTTAAACTGTATGATGTGTTTTTCCCCTGTTCCTATTTGTCCTGACAACTGAAGTTAAGGTATTTTCCATTTTTCAACCAACTTCTGCTCTCAATTGTGCCATTATATATACATTGAAAACAGTTACATGATTTGTATTTCTTGCATGACACTGACACTTTTTACCTGTTGATTCAATCACATCATTTTTTTTATCTCCTTTGCATATATCTTAACTGAAAATCCATACACAGCCTTCCTTACCTGTAGAGTTGAAAGGGGGGAGATAAAATACAGTAGAACAAAAATACAGGTCTTTATTTTAGGACTTTTGAGGTAAAAAGGAAAAGATCTAAGTGCCTTAGGTTCCTGCAAGGTTCTCTTTACCATCACTGACCTGATGGAGGGCTTCTCAGCTGGTAGAAACATAATATCAGAGCATATAACCCTGATCAACCATCCACAAGGTCTGATGCGTTGTAGGCTGGAGCCTCCATTTGTAATTCCATTGAGCCTGCACCAGGTAAGGTGGCATATGATGCATGAACTTGTTTTGTGAAATGCAGCATTATCCAAGAGGTAACTTTGCAGCATTAAAAATCAGCCAGGAACCAGCTACCTCACAGAAGCATTTTCCTACCTTCTCTGGAAATGCTGGACACAAAATCAGAGAGAGGACACCTGTCCCCATGTAACTAAGCATCCCTCTGGCTCCTCCCAAAGTACAAGACAGAGCCTTTTGAGTCAGGTGGGTAAGACACCAAGCCATATGGAAATTTGGAGATGGAAACAGCAAGAGTTACTAACAGGGTTTACAATCACAGCTATCTGCCAGCATGAATCAAGTGCCTGCACACTCAGCATCAATGTTCTTGGGGAAGATGGAGAAAAATAGAGTGTTTGGACTGCAGAAACTATTTACCATCTCCTGTCTGAACTGTGAAGAAAACAGATGTGTCTGTACATTTTTTTATTTTGGCACTTAACTGTTATCTTATATAGTCTCAAAACACCTTTGCAAAATGGTGCTTTCTGCCTTGCAAGTATTGCTCAGCTCCTGACAGCAAGCAGCATGATGAGCAGAGCTCCGCAGCAGATACCTGCTCTCTAACCACTGCCTACCCTGCAGCTAGGGTGTGAAGAGCAGAACAGCATGATGTGATGAGGGGCAGGACATGTGCAGGTCAGAATACCTCCCAGGCAGAGGCAGTGATCAGGACTGACGTCTTTGTGAGAAGGTTCCTGTGTCAGGGGCCAGCAGCAATTGTGGTGGAGATCAGGGGCAGTCCATGAGCAGCCCTGCTGGCTGTGTAGCTCCTGGCCTGTGGACAGACCTGCCCTGGGGCTTGCTGTCACTGAATGGTCAGCATGAAAGGAGAGAGTAAAGTGGTGAAGACACAGGTTAGTACTGTACTCTCATCCCTGGAGAACCTTGATTATTCACAAAGAGGCATCTCTTCTCCCTTAGGACAGCTGCTAAGGAGCAGCATACCCCAGCCTCAGCTGAAAAAGGACACAGTGACGGTCAGGACCTCAATCTAAACTATTCAGTGCTTTAGGTGTTGTCTGCACTCATGCAAAACCAGAGAGGATGACTGCCTTTGCAAGGACTTCCCTGCATGCCTGAAAACTGCAGCATTGTACAGACTAAGGGCCACAAACATCTCTCCAGTTAGAACTGCGACTCTGGTGTAAAATGTTCCAGGGCCATTTGCTGTCACACTGCTGAATCCTACACATCCCTTGCCCCCAAAACTTGATCATCACAACCCACTGGATAGATGGTCCCTGTCCTGTGCTGCCTGCGTCATGTTCTGGCTGACTTGAACCACCTACCCCCATGGATGGCATTAAATTCTGGCAGCCAGAAGTGGTCCCTGACACGCTTTCCTGGTGTAGACATAGCTCTCCTGCCCTCCAAAGGCAGCATGTCTTTGTCTGGCTGTAGCAGGAAGATTCTGCCTTCACTAATTAAATTGAAAATGTCACTAGCACAATTTTGGCCCAACATGTAGGGTTTCTTTCTTGCAACAGTACTTTGAAGTAACTCGGTGGCAGGTCTCTCATTGGCTTCAGTCAAAACAGGATCCAAACATGGTGTTGCAGATAAGTCTTCTAGGATAAAGTAAATTTACACTTTCAAACCACTGGTCAGAGGCATTACTGATTTTTCTGTACCTATTTTTACGGTGAAGAAAAAATTCATGAAGAAATTAGGCTACTGTGACCTGATTGTATGTCATCTTCCCAGTCCCACTAACTTTTGATCCTGTTGGCCAGCTTCAACTCACCATCCACCTGGGATTAAATTCCTGCCTGCATTCAGAGAGAGAGGCAGCACTCCCAGAAAAGGACTGTGACGTGACCTCTGCTCCTGTTGCATTCCTGAGAATCATCAGGCCACAGAGGTACACAGCATGATGATGCTGCTGCCACAGCTTCGAGATGTTTAGATATCGACAAACCTCAAGACAAAAACCCATCAGAAACCTGGCTCTTAGTGCTTACTATTGTTAGTGGTACTGCTCAGCTTTTTAGGTTCATGCAGTGCTGAACTTTGGTGACAAAAATCATCTATACAGTGAAGTGCTTAGGAATTGGATACCATTCCAGAAAACTGAAAAAACAATAGTATATTTGAGTCTTGGCACCTGAGATATTTACATCAAGAAACAATGCACATTCATATAGTAGAAACTTAGTAATTGACAGTTGTCACCAAACATTTTGGTTCAGAAACATCTAAGTTTCTGACTTTTTAAGAATTGAGTGCTTTGCAGTAAGTCTTTGGTATCTACCTGTTCATGTTCTAGTCATAAGAAGAAATGAGTCCTTTGTCTCCCCAAGCCAGGAAAAATTACTAGTTTCACTGCTGCTTTTTTTTTGTCTTAAAACAGAAGCCTCCACAGTGGGAGTTTAGTTATTGGGTTGATTTTCACAAAAGATTTCATTTGATTTGTTGCCGTCCTTTGAAGTAGCTGCTGGAGAACAGCACAAGATTTGCACAGCCAAATGGATGAAGAATATTATTTAGATGATAATTACTCATATGAATACCCTCATGAAACCAACGTCTGCGAAATGGGTGGCTATTTCACATTTAACATCTATCTCACTGCTGTCCTCTACATTCTGGTATTTTTGCTCAGTCTGCTAGGAAACACTTTGGTGTTATGGATCCTATTGAAATACGAAAACCTTACATCTTTAACAAATATCTTCATCATGAATCTCTGTATCTCTGATTTAGTCTTCTCCTGCATGCTGCCTTTTTGGGTAGTGGACCAGTCCTTTGGATGGATTTTTGGTGAGTTCCTTTGCAAAGCATCAAATGCTGTTTTCTCCACTGGCTACTACAGCGGTGTTTTCTTTTTGACTCTCATGACTATCCTGAGGTACTTGTTTGTAGTGAACCCTCTTTCAACTCTGAGATCCCAGACACAGTGCTGTGGTGTTCTGGTGTCCTTGGCTGTTTGGACTGTTAGCATATTAATTGTGGTTCCTGAGGTGATTCACACCACAGTGCAAGAAGACTTGGAAGAGCACAGATTCTGTGATTATGCTGATGGGAACTGGAAAAAGGTGGACATTTATGTGAGAAATGCACTCTTCCTGCTCTCCTTTGGAGTCATCGTATTCTGTTACTTCAAGATACTTTTAATCTTGCTTAGACCAAGGTCTCGCAGGAAGCACAAAACTGTGAAACTCATTCTCATTATTGTGGTGGCTTTTTTCCTGTGCTGGGCACCCTACAACATCCTCAGCTTTCTGACTACTTTTCCACCACCTGCCTGTCAGTATGCGAAAGACACCAGCCTTGCCTTTCACATCAGCCGTAAAATTGCTTTCTCCCACTGCTGCCTCAACCCTGTGCTCTATGTATTTGTTGGAGTCAAGTTCAAGAGGCATTTGGCACAGTTATGCCATTTGTGTTTACACTGCAGCAATGGCCAAGCCTCCAGCCCCAGGACCTGCAATGAAGGCAAATTGCAGCATGAAGGGACATCGGTCTACTGAAGCAAGACCTAACTGTTAGGTCTAATCCTGAATAAACTTTCAGATTTTGCCATGCCATGGATAGCCTCTATTTCTTAGAGGCACTTCCCTGAGAAAGAGACACACACTTACTCTTTGCAAACATGCTGTGTACGGAAAACAACAAAACGTATTTGCAGCTGGATGAAGAGATGAGAATGCCAAGAAATTACTTCACTGGCCTGGAAGTCTTAAGTTCACAATTTTTTGCACAGTGAGATGGATTTTCTCTCATTTATAGTCTCTTTTGAAAAGAAAAAAAAACACTGTTTCCTTTGGACATTAAAACATCAGTTTTAACATAAAAATTGTTGCATAGCTCCTTCTTACCTGACTTAAAATACTTGGATTGTATTTAGCGATGGACCTATAGGTATTTTTGTAAATTTTAATGATTCTCAGTGTTTATCAGTTTACTCATAGATTTTTTTTTTGTGGGGTGTGATGTCTTTGGATTAACTGTCCTGACAATAGCTGCAAGACCTCTAGAGTTTCTGAAGCTCTCAGGGCAAATGTTCTTTTATCTTTTGGAAAACAAACCTTTGTGTTTGTGTAAAAATAGTCTTTTGAATCTGAAATGGAAACTTTGGGAGAGGCCTAGAAGGAACACAAGCTGTTAAACAGACACTCCAATAGGATATCAATATAATGTTACTGCTCTTCGCCACAGGATTCTTCCAGTCTTTGAATATAATTTCAGATGATTGCAGCAGATCAACAGCTCATCTCCTGAGCCGAATGGAAGCATATTTGCCTCTAATTGCCCTTTCCCTCCTTTTCTCCCTTTGCTATGGTGATGAGAACACTTAAACTTATAAAGGTATTATAGTGCAAGAACAAATGGCTTTTAAAATAGCAGGATAAAAATGGCTTGCTTTATTTGTAAAACTGATGTTTGGGCTTTCTCTCTCTCTTTTTTTTTTTTTTAGTAAGCTGATATCCTTCTTCATTCTAGCTCAAAAGGTATTTTTTTTCACCCAGGCAGTTGAACATATAGTGCATATTCCAGTGTAGCTGAATGACAGTCCCTGGAAAGCATATTTAATTTCCCAGCATTTATATAGAAAGCCAAGGTAGTTTTGCAGTGGCACCAAGCAATGGTTTAGCAATGGTTCTAAGCAACAATTTGGCTTCTTGGGCATCTGTCTTAAAATGTCAGATAGCTGCTTCCACACTATTTCTTTGATCTCTAAAGATTATCTAGAGCAGACAACAGATTCTTCACAGCTGCTGTGTAGTTTACAAAAAGCAGAAACTCAGATGGGCCCATAATACAATATCCTATTTCTGATTATACCCAGAAGCAAGAATATCTAAGGACAGGCATAAGAATGGGGTGAGCATGTATGACATAGACCCATACAGTCTTCCTAGGCTTGCCCACAGTTTTGTGCTTCAGTTTAGTTGCCAGAACAAAGTGTTCATATCATGTCCCTCATCATCAGATGCACCTTTCTGAACACATCAGTCCTGGTATCTCACTTACTACAGTTATTGCCTAAAATGTAAAAAGTTAAAAAAGGGGACTCATTAATTCTATAAGGTTTCAATTCACTTGTGTTCAGACAAGCCATGGAAAGACAGAAGTTGTAATTTTTTCTGGCTGTGGTAGAGACCAGCCTTTGGCTCTTGCTTCCTGACAAGAAACATTTGAAATGAATGTGGTTTCAAAAGACTTTGGGCTGGGGACTGAATACTGTCAATTATTGAAGAGATAACTTATTGGAGATAACTTATTGAACGAATTAGTCCAATTTCTTCTATTCTGGTAAGCCAAGACCTCTTCACTGGTACCAGCAAATCTCCACAAGAAAATACTGTGGCCATAAGTACCAAGAAGGTCTTATGCACCTACATAATTTCAACAAGAACTCATTGTCCTAGAGCCACATGACTGTGAAATCTTTACTGTCCATATTTTTTACAACTGTCAAAAAAAAAAGAATTATAATAGAAGCACAAAAACTGAAATGATCCTGCTCTGCCAGTTTCTAGTAAATGATTTAAATTTGCTTGTAATTTCAGCATATTTTGTTACAGTGTGTCTGAGTATGTAAAAAGACTTCTTGATATTATGCAACTGTATTGCTGCCATAACCAAAGTAACTCAGAATATAGATATGTAGCCTCCTGATATAATGAAGTTGTACTAATAAACATTCAGAAATTCAATGAAATTCTACACTCTGACTATTGTTCTCAGCCTCTGATAACCACCTATTAAGGTATTTTCCATTGAAGAAGTAATTGTGAATTTTCATAAATTAATTTAGCATGGAAGAGACTTCTGGAGGTGATCCACTGCTCCATGCTGCTCACAGAAGTTTTATCCTCCTGGTCAGACAAGGTCACTCCGGGCTTTATCTGGTCAAACTGATAATCTGCAAGAACAGGGACTCCATAACTCCTTCAAGTCCTTGTTGCAATGCTTAATAACTCTTATGGTGGATGCTTTTGCTTTTACACAAACAAAATTTCTTTTGCTGCAACCAGGTGATGTTGCTTTTTCCTCACCTTCTCTGTGTCTTCACGTTAGAGAAAGGAAAAGAGCCATCAGATCTCCCCTAAACTTTTTTTTTTTTTTTTTTCTGGGGCTAAACATATCCCAGCCAATTTAGTATCCTCATATGTTATGTGCTCCAACTCCCTGTCCATCTTGATGATCTTCCATAGGGCTGACTTCAAGTCAGTCAATGTCTCTTTCTTACAATTGTGGCCCTAAAACTAGATATGCTATTGCAGATGTGACCATGAGAATGTCAGGCAGAGTGGAATGATGACCATGAACAGTTAGTCCTCACTGCTGCAAGGGCATATGCCTGTGTTGTGTTCAACTTTTTGACCACTTGAAATCCAAGATCTTTTCTGGCAAAGCTGACCTCTAAGCAGATGCTTAAGGAAATACCTGTTTCCACCAAAATCAATGATAATTTTTCTTCTGGTCACAATCAGAGCAAGAATCAGACTCATAGATGTATGTAATTTTGGCAAAGTGCAGCCTGTACTTCTTTACTGCCAGAAGTGTTTTCACTGAGAGTCAGGATCCCTTCATATTCTTAATGTTTTGAAATATTGAGTTTATTGAAATAAGAAAGAAAATTCAATTTTATCTTCTTCTTATGATTACTCTGCAGCTGAAAATGCCCTTGCCCATCTAGTGAAGAAAATACTGAGAAGGATAAAGAAAAGTGTTCTTTTCTTTGAAAGAAAAGTGAGAGGAGTGGACTACTCTCTCCATATTCAGGAACTGATAAGGTTACAAAACATATTTGAGTTTGTTTCATTCCTCCAAACAATGCTGCTTGCTTCCAACACAGAGAAGCAAAGAGAGTATATTCCTTATCCCATATAGATGTTTATATAAGACTTTTCATTTAAACTGCACAATCCAGAGTCTGTCTTGGCTCTCCTACATCGTTGCTGGTGCAGTTGAACTAGCACCAAACCAGATAAAATTCTTGGTACCTACTTTGTCCACACAGGAGTGAAATGCAGCCAGTTCTGACTAGTGATAGCTCCAAAACCTGATGTGCTCTGGTGGAAGTCAGTTTCAGAAGCTGACCTGTTATTTAGCAGAAAATTCTTCCAAGCTCCTTAGCTGCCTTATCTAAAATGCCGTATTTGCTTCTAGATGTTTTCCAGGGCTTTGCTGCTTCTTTTTATGTTGCCTGTTCCCAGCTTTATATCTACTGACAATTATTTGTCCACCTATTCAAAACAGAATGCAAACAAATGCAAAAAGTGCTTCCAAAGCTTTCTCCTCACAGTCACCGAAGGTTTATGATGATGAACAGCAGCCTGTTGTTCAGTCTAGTTACAATGGTATGTTAATCCACTGAGGGTGACCAGGGAAACTGGGAGTTAGCTACCCTCATAAAAAATCTCAAGTGCTAGCGGAAGCAAAGCCCTTCCAGTCATTATATAACATTAATTAACTCTTGCAAAAAATTTAAAGAAAACATCTAGCACGTATAACAATAACATCACACAGATGGAAAGAACATAGCAGAGACCATCATGAAATACTCACCTACTGGAGACCACAAAGCAGCAATTTAGTTGTCCTAGTTGATTGAGCTGGATACCTCCATTACACAGTGAAAAGACTTTTCCCAGCAAAGGCTTTCCTTTTGGTGGGATGGCTGACATTGCCTTTCCTGGCTAGTAAAACTGAAAATAATTCCCATCTAGCCCATCATGGTTTATGAAGAAGGTTAATCAATAAATTTTATCAGAGTAAAAATACCGAAAAGCAACATGCATAGATCAGACAATGTGGGATTTTTTTCTAGTGCAGTGTCCAAAAAGGAGAGATATCCAGCATCTTTTATTGCTAAGAGATGAGGAAATATGGAAAACTCTAAGGAAGAGTTGGTCAGCTATGGACCTAGTTGTAAACAGCACGTTTTTCTCCGAAGACATTGATGTTTACGTAAACAGGCAATAATTCAATAATTAACAACAATAATTAAATATTTCTGAAAGCAGCTGGTTACCACATACTTAAAAAGAGGAACAATCCATTCCAATTGATTATTTTTCAGTGAAAAGTATAATCCCACACAGACATTTTGAAAATTTGTAAAATAAAATCCATGCAGTGAAATTATATGGAATTTGATTTACCTTTATTTGTGTCTGATGACCCTGAGATTACTTTTGGGAGATACCCCAGTTGCCTAGAGATCAATGGAAAACAAACACTCATTTTCAGCAGATGCTCCTGGCACTGCTGCATGAATCAGCAAAACGTGCCAAAAAAAGTAAGCCTGAAGGTTGTTTCCAAGACACCCCACTGCATTTCACAAGTCATGTGCCTGCAATGTGCACAGCCCTATTACCTGCATTTCTGAGGGCACTAAAATGCTTTTTGAGTTATTCAAAAAACATACATTAGATGAAGATTAATCACCAAAGCTTAAGGTCACTTAGTCATTCTTATGTGCGAAGGATGATGGAGACATGTCAGTGACTATGTACTACATATATTTCCTCAAGACTATTGAAAATTTGATGCTTTGATCTTCAGCTTAAGCTAACAAAGTCACAAACATTGTGGCAAGAACGGATGACAAACTGCTTGCTCACAAGATTAATTCAAAATCGTTTATGTACCAAAGCAATGTGGAAAAAAAAAAGCAAAGGAAGTTTTTCAAGTTTGCACTTCAAGTGCAAAACAAGCATAGCCTATTTCAGGCACTGGGAAAGAAATGTCCTTTCAGAGAATTATATGCATTATGGGAGGGATAAAATCTGAAAAGAGGAAACAGCCTGCTTGTAGAAGGGGCCCAGTGCTGGAAGTGTTAGGAACCCTGTGCCCCTGTACCCCACCACACCCTGTCTCAGGAAGCAACCTCTTGTTCTAGTTTCAGACCCGCTTTCTCCCAGTCTCTTACTTTATGTGGACATACTAATCTTCTCCTATGTCTTTCAGAGTCACAGAATCAATTAGGTTGAAAAAGACCTCTGAAATTGAGTCCAACCCATGACCAATAAACACCACCATGTCAACCAGACCATGGCACCTAGTGCCGTGTCCAGTCTTTCCTGTAATACCTTCAGGGATGGTGACTCCACCACCTCCTTGGGCAGCCTATTCAAGGTCTAATCATCCCTTCTGTGAAAAAATTCCTCCTAATCTCCAACCTAAACCTCTCCTGGCACAGCTTGAGACTGTCCTTCATCCCTTCAGCTTAGGGATGAGGTTTTTCTTTCACAACTGGCAAGAGCAGAGAGGGGAAATCTGCTGCACAGCAGATTTATCATGTTTGGCTTTCACATTTGCCCCAGTTGTCTGTGCAAAGAGCTTGATGAACTGATGTGCAAATGAAAAAAAAAAAAAAACAAAAACAACAACAACAACAACAAAAATTTATTACTATTTCTTCAGTGTGCCCAGCAATAGGCCAAGGAGCAGTGGCCATAAGACAAGAAACAGAGAAGTTTCACCTCAGCGTGAGGGAGAACTTCACGTTGTGGTAGGGATAGCACTGAACAGGCTGCCCAGGGAGGCTGGGGAGTCTCCCTCTCTGGAGACATTCCAAACCCACCTGGACTTGTCCTTGTGTCACCTGCTCGAGGTGACTCTGCCTTACTGGGGGGCTGGATCAGGCGTCTCCAGAGTCCAGTCCAACCCTAACGACTCTGTGACTCTGTAAAAAGCGACCTTGCGTCAGGGCACCAGATACACCAGCCTCACCGAAAGGAAACCACCCCAACGCTGCAGCTGTAGCCGAAAGCGGCGATTTCTCCCCCAAAGTCGCTTCAAACCCCTCAGCTTTCCCCGCGGCGCTCGGCCGCCGCCACCTCCGGGCACCCCGGCGCCGCGGGCAGCACCGCCCCGGGTGTGGGGCGGCCCCTCCGCGGCCTCACGGGAGTTGTAGTCGGGCGGGGAGCGCCGGAGCCTCACCCCGGGCCGCCTCAGCGCGACATGGCGGCAGCGGCCGCGCAGGTACCGAGCGACCCCTCCCGCACACCCCCGAGGGAGCGCGGCGGGGCCGGGGGCGGGGAGGCGGCGGCGGGCGGGGGGAGCTGGCGGGGAGAGGGGGAAGTGACTTCGGCAGTTTCTACTTGTTGCCTCGCCGAGCTCGACTTCGAGGGGAGGAGTCCCAGCGGGCAGAGTTGCCGGGCGCCTTAGGGGGTGTTCGGGTCAGCTCAGCGTCGGGGCTAGAGCGGGCGTGGCATGGCAGGGGCACATTAGCCCGGGGTGGGCTGGATGCTGGCTGTCATCGCCTTGGAGATCCCCCGAACGAGGTGTCCCGGTCCGTCAGGGCCACCATCTAGACGCGGTCCCGTGAAGTGAAATCATGTACCCCAGTGAGCGCTGACTTTAGGCCGACATCAGCACTGCCCTCTGTTTTCTGCCCCCCTGCAGCTGCAGGGGGAGCGGAGTCACCCTGCTGGAAACCAAACACCCGCCTGTGTCCGTGCCCTCACCCCGCTGTAAAGTGCTGACAGGCAAATATTTGCCTCGGCCCTAATCCCACTTTGCCCTTGTGTCGGCAAATCTCCGGCGGATGGATAGGGAGAGAGTTTTGCTGGCACACGGGGCGGCTGGGGCTGTCTCCAGAGCAGATGCCGGGTTTGCAGCCGGCCCTCCTCCTCCGGCTTATGTTGATCCTGGTAATCCAGAGTGAGCAAGGAGAAGGAAAAAACCCAAGGTTTTAGTGAAATGGTTGTCTGCCGCCTTTGGACACTGGATTCCACTCGGGCAGAGGTGCTGCGGTGGTGAGTCGGGTGTGGAGGGGCTGTGCCGTGTTCTGGAAGCTGGTGAATCCCCTGCTGCTGCCCCAGCGCAGGGCCCTGTTTTCTGTCCGGGTCACTGCATCCAGCCTGCTGCTGGTTTTTGTAAGGTTGGTTTGGCACATAGAGTTGGTCAGCTGTAGACTTCACTCTGCTGGTTCTGCCTGTCACTTGAAACCAAGCTTCAAGTTTTAAATTTCAAGTTGAAACAGACGGAGAAGTACCAAGCCTTTGTCTCTTTAATGCTGAAGAGTGAAAGTGGGTGATTTTAGCCAGCTCTGACTTAGTATGCTCATGAAGGCGAGCCAGGATGAAACTTTCAGGGTAAAACACGTTCTCTGTCTTGTCAGTAACATGGCAACGTGATCTCTCTTACTGCCATGCAGCAGTGTTTTATGTTTTCCGGATTTTATGGTGTGCAAGGCAGTTTCTTGGAGTCTTCCAATGATCCTCGTGGGGGTGCTTGAATTTAAAAAGTGTTCTAGACGTTCCAAATAGTGTTTCCCAACATTCACATTTAGGAGACTGTGCTGCAGTTAAAAAGTTGTATCTTAAGATACTGTGGTGCAAAACAAGTGATAGTCAGTTTTGCTCTGCTCTTTATACTACATTTATACATATCTATAGTACATATATTGGACAACATTTGTTGTAAACATGGTTTCACTACTGCTTGTCAAGAACCTGTTAGTTATAGAGCCTGATTTTCATGTATAAAGGAGTCTCTTACCTACACACTGTTTGATAACAGTGAAAGAGTGTATTATGTTTGCAGTCTCTCCACTGCTAGAGGGTTACATAAAAGGAATAGGAATTTGTCCTAATATCCTGGAGGCTAGGTTCCTCTAAGACTTGTTGGATGGGTGATCAAGACCTAAAAACAACTAGGGAGAGAAAACTAGTCAAGATGTAAAGAAGAGTATGTAAAATTACAGAAATTACGTGGTGGAACCAAGGAAAAATGTGCTAAAATTGTTTTTAACCATAATTGTTATTTGTTTTTCTTTGTTGATCACATTTAAAAATTAACTATTGTTTATTTGTCAGGTAAACACCAAACCCTTCTATTCTTTTTTAAATTATTAAACTTAAGGGAACTGTAAGAGCCCTGAGTGTTTTTATTGTTACACATTATAATTTTAATTAATTAATTTATTTGTATTTCTCTGTGTTTATTTGTTTGGTTTTGCCAATGCAAGGACACTTTGGCAGCTTGTATCTAGTTTATATTTTGATGTAGTAATTCCATTTTGTCTGTGGCGAGGTGGCTGTTTGTGTCCAAAAATTCTATAATGGTAATAATTTAAATCCTTGGCCCAGATATATTCTGAAGGTGGTTTTACAGTTTGTAACACTGGTAGATGGAGCAGAACTTTTTATGCAAAGTGCATGGATCTCAGTGCAAGCACAGGCCTTGACCTGTATGCCCTTCCTTTGGTTTAATACTTTTGCCCATGTTGGTATTCTGCGTTGGTTGGTGGTGTAGTGGCCTTAGCAGATATTTACAGTTAACCCCTAAATGAGTCCTGCTGGGAAAAAGGATGAAGAAAGGAAAGGCCTTGCTACTGCTACCAGCCAGTTTAGGTTTTGAAAGTGAACTGGTTGGATCAGGATGTCCCAAATAACTGGGTTCATGCCAAGCCTGTGTCATCTGTGAGCCTGTCTCCTCCCAGCCACCCAGCAGGACAGTCTCATACAGGCCTCTCCAAATGTTTCTAAATCTTTGGAGATTGTGACTCTGAAATTACCCCTTCCTTCCACCACCACACCCCCCCCCCCCCAGTCAAAATGGTGCCCTTCACTGGAAAACTCACAAGAGGGAGAGAGGAAATATTCCATGCTTCCTGCTACAGAGGAAGGAAAACAACAATTCTTTCTGTTGACTCTGGGCAGCATGACTCACTCAGTGGCCTGTCAGTTTGGGTTTTCTCAGCGTGATTTTTGCTTGCCTCACCCTCTGTTTGGTCTACATGTGTGTGGTCAAAACCTGTAATTTTCAGTGTTGCATGTTGGTATTTCACTGGGAAATGCATATAGGCCAGGAGTTATTCTGAGGAGCTGCTGGCTGGAGGGAGGACACATGAGGTACTACAAGTGGGCAAGACTCAACACCCATCTTGCCAGACTTCCCAAAACCCTTAGCTGGAGGAAGCATTTTCAAAGTACTTCTGAAACCTCAGCTTGGAGGGACAGTGTGCAACGGTAGATGCAGAGGTAAAAAATGCTGCTAAGGAGAGGTCCCATTTAAAGCCAGGTTGTAATGGATCGTTGCTTTTAACTATCTCAAAGTCTCAGACGTGGCTGAAATACTTTAGTCAGGCAAAGCTTGCTGAGGAAGTTAACAAGGCTCAGAGACCAATTTTGGAGACCTGAAAAATATGAGATTTTTTGAAGTCTCTAAGCTGGTACGATGAGTGACATGAGTGTCATGAATCACCAAATGCTCCTCTGTCTTCTGGTGTTTCTGTTTCTGTAGGTGTCTATGTGGTGCTCCTCAGAGTAGCACACCTAAGTGTCATGTGCCTGGCTTGAAGAGTGTGTAAGGCATTTAAATAGTTGTATGAGGTGTAGAGAGAAAGAGCAGATTTTGTGGCAGGAAGGGACACAGGGGGAATTGTTTAGGAGAATGAGAGCATGAAGGGGGAAAAAACGTTTTCACTTTTGAATGAATTCTGTCTTTTCAGCTCACCATACAGGGATTGAGACGGCGGGGGTACCTTCTCCCAGGGGGAGTGAAATAGGATGGGAGAAGCAAGTCTCTGGGAGAATTATGGTTGGGTTAATTGATAGATGTTGTTAAACAAGGTATAGCATTCCTGACATGGGGTGAGGTCTGGCGTGTCCTAAGAGAAAAGGGCAGACAGGTTTGTTAAAAGTGATACTTGTGAAATTCCTGTTATCAGAAGAGAGCTCTTCTCTTTGTAAACTGACTGCTTCCTCAAACAGGGAAGTTCTGTCATCATGAAAAAGGGCTGAGACAAGGTTGCCTTTGTGAGATATGTACTAGCCCATCCCTGTGGTGTTGTTGGCAGAAAGTAGTCATTTGAGTTCATGTTGTTCAACAGTTATTGATGTGAAGGAATATCAGAGCAAAACACTATTCTCCCAGACAGGAATCTGTGTCCCTGGTCTGATGCATCTGTCCTGTTTGGCAAATTGCAGTGTAAGGTTTTAAAAGGTTTCAGGCCAGGTGTTAGACTGGAGAACCAGTTCAGTAGGCTCAGCATTAAAAAAAAATTGTTAGGGTGCCAGGTTTGTCCACTCAAGGTTAAAAATTAACTGTGTCTCATGGAGTTCTTATTGTGCCACTCTATACTTCTGTTTGTTGCCTAGTTTTGATCTTTTTCTAAGAAGAGGTTGCAAATACAAGGAATAGGGGTGGAATGTAGGTCACTTGTCCATAGAATAGGGAAGATTGCACAAAAAGACTTAAAACTTTACTGATTCTTTTGTGTCAGTCTCTTCTGTCAGCTTAAGGGTACAAACAGTATTTTAGTATTTGTCATTCGTTTGTGTTCCTATGCTGTAAAATGCAAATATTCCTAGGGCACAAGAGCCTTTCCACAAGGTTTTACTGTAAGGAGTCCTTAACTATAAAAATACTCCTTCTCTGCCAAGCATTTGCGAAATGTGAATGTTTTTATGCACTTCATCTAGTTTCTCTCTTTTGCTGTGTTATAACACTCTGAGAATTTGTTTTTCTGGAATTTGTTTTTTCTGGAATGTGTGTTTTCTGCAAGATGTCTTTTATTCCTAATTGTTTATATTCCCGAATCATGTTTTTGTCACTGAAATGTGAAGGTTTGTTGGTGTAGGAAATGAAGGGGAATGATTAATTTAAAAAGAAAATTAATTTCTCAGAATGGAAACCCTAGCTGTCTTTCAGGCTGTGCCTGTCTTTTGCTTTTAATCCTCCTATTTAATTTAGTCCAGTGTGTGTTTTTATCAGTCCCCTATCTTTGTATGCAGTGTTAAAGCACAAAGGGTTGAGTTGCTCTGTAAAAAGCATGTGTGTGCATGACAGAAGTATCATGCTGTCTTTTTTTTTTTTTTTTTTTTTTTTTTTTTTTTTTTTTTTTTACCTCAGACCCTCACTTCCAGCAAATAGTTCTTCAGTTTTATGGATGCACAACTCTATGTGCCTGCATGGTACAAAATGAGAAAAGCTGCAGCACAGCTGCCGTGAATTTCTGGGGCTCCATGTTTGCTCCAACGAAGTACAAAGTAGTTTCTTCAGTTAATTACTGGAATGACATTATTTAACTAAATCAGTGCTGTTACAGTCCTGAAAGTTAGGAGCTTTCCCAGTTCTTCCTTCATCTTTGCCATGAGGTTTGAATTCAGTGGGGTTTTTTTGTCAGTGTGTCCTGTAGCCAACTGGATGACCAGGTGGGTTGTTTGGGTTTTTTTTTCTCCAATGTGCCTTGCAGTTATCAGTCAGTATCTGCTTTTATAGAACATATCATGTTCACCCTACACAAAGGAAT
The DNA here is from genome assembly GCA_016584745.2 of Phylloscopus trochilus trochilus. Lineage (NCBI taxonomy): Eukaryota > Metazoa > Chordata > Aves > Passeriformes > Phylloscopidae > Phylloscopus > Phylloscopus trochilus. The sequence continues at coordinate 44,093,184 of WQNJ02000546.1, forward strand.
AATGCAGTTTAAGTTGTAACTTACAAATGTAGGATTTGTCTCAGTATACTCGCTTGCCTGTTCTGTTTCATATAGAATGTTAGAAAAGGCATAGGATTGTGGGCACCAAATAGTGAAAGGTCTTGTGATACCATTTGGGGCCATATGATAAAGTGCCCTTGTTTGGAATGACTAGACCAGAGTAATCATATTAACAAGAAATATTTCTGCAAGCAGTAGAAAGTAGTGGATCTTGGTTTCCAATGAATACTTTTTGTGAATCTGATTTACTGTTTATCTGAATTGCACCAAGTCGGCAGTGTGAGCTCTGCTCTTACTGTACACTGAAAATGCACTTGGGTGGGGAGTGCAATTTCTGATATCAGGCTGTAATGGAGGTCTCACCGTAGCATTTTTAACAATGCTCATGGACATCCTCCCTGCTTCCTGTTTTCATTGCACCTGGAGAAGTGTAATATTTGAAGATGGCTACCTTCTGTCAAGGTTGGCTAAAACTGACCAATTAATAAAAACATAAAAAGCTAGCTGCCGGAGATGCAGACGTGATACAGAAAATGAAGAAAAATTTTATAGAATCAGAGTAAATGTAGGTCATTGTAGCTACTTCACTAACCAGTTTAATTACAGTCATTATACTTTGTTGCCTGTTTTATATGTGTCTCACTCCCCTTCAGGTAAATCTTTCCTTTTCCTGTATGTGGGCTATTTCCTTTCTGCTTCTTTTTTTAATCTCCAGGATATCCTCCTCTGTAAAGAAGATTGCCACCCCCACACTAGCCCTTATGCCAGCAGGGAAGGCAGGAACCACCTTCAGAGATCAGCAGATCTCGCTGAGATCTTTGCCCAGGAGTGTGAGGAGGGATTGGTGGCATGCCCTGTCTTACCTCCTTTGTGCCAGGTCCTTAGGGCAGCTGCACTGGTGTTATTGCAGCTCAGCAGTTCTGGGCAAATTAATGCCATCAGCCTTAGTCCAGTGCTGTTATATAAGAAGTAACAATGCATCATCTAAAAAGCTCTCGTCCCACTGCAGGACACTCGTGCCTGAGGAATGTATCATGCTGTTTTCACAAAGCAAATATTTGCAGGTGTGCATAGGAGGATAGGAAATGCTGGAGGAACAGGGAATTCTGGAGGAACTAAAGAATTCTGGGCAAAATGTTCTGTAATCAGGAAGGACTAGCTCAGGCGTTTACACAAGCTCTTCCTATTTTGAAACTGGGGGAAACCAGTTAAGATGCATTATCAGCTTTCTTTGCCATAGAAAGTGAGAGCTCTGCACCTCCATGTAGGATGGACTGTGTTTTCTAAGAACACCTCTGGAAGGACCATGAAGGAGAGAAGAACCTTTCTTCCCATTTTGTAGAGGAGAAGGCAAATAGAAGAAGTTACAGTACATTTGCCCTATGCCATAGCCCAGGTCAAATGATCACCTCTGGGAAGAGAAAGGTATAAATGCATGTCTCGTCTGTGGGAGCTGATGCAAGGAAGGGGAAAGCTGTGAGACCTTGCTCCAGGTATTGAGAAAAGAGATGACAGGGAGCAGGCAGAGGAGTGGGCTGTACAGCTTCATGCCTCCAGCTGGGTTGTGGTTTCTTTTCAAGGTTCTCACATTCTGCCTAGGAGATCTGAACAGGAATAAAGATGCATGTCTTGGGCTGCTTTGGCACCCAAGATCAACCTACTGGGAGGACAGAGCCTTCTCTTGCGCTGTGTCGCTGAGCTGTTGTGCACCCAGTAGTCCTTTATTTGTGGCTTCTGGGCATACACACTGTTTTAAGCAATGCTAATGGGGCTGGGGAAACTCTGAACTGCCTTAGTCCTCTTCCAGTGAATGTCTTGTCAGAGTAAAAAGATAGGACAACTTTTCCATTTCAGAAAGACTTTCAAGACACAGGGTGCTTGTGCACCCTGCTGGGCATTAACACTTGACAAGGTCCCGTGCTGTGCCTGGCTGCCATAGGATACCCAGTGTCCCACTCCCTGCTGGTTATTGCAAAACAAAGGCTCAGTTCCCAACATCCTACTCTCCTAGGCTCACTGTAGATGCCTGCATATGGCCTGGTCACTGTTTTCCTGGCATGCCTCTTGCAAAGCCTTTGGGTCTCTGGAGCCTTGAATGGGAGCTTATTCTGGCCTTTGGGAAGCACAGGCAGGATCCCCTTGTAGGTCCGTGCCCTTTTCCCTCTTTGTGTGAGGAAAAGCAGTTGGTTTGGCCACACTTCCTGGCTGCCCTTGCCCACATGGCACTATCTTCTCACTTAAGCTCCTTTCTGAAACAGTTGCCAAACTGAACAGATAAGGCTGATATTACTGTGCTGGCTTAGAAAAGGAAACCTTGACTCCCTGAGTTTGTTACTCTTGCTTTTCTCGGTAGTACCCAGACTCAGCAAGTCACCAAGAAGCGTGGTGTTTTGTATGGTCTCTGGGTAGCATCGAGATAGGAATCTTGGGCATGTCACATTGTTGTATTAAGGTAAAAAATTGTGTTTGGCACCACAGGCCAGGTAGTCTATGCTGTTCTGGTCTTCTGTCCTTGAAGCAACTGCTTGTGGTGGGGATTTTGCAGGCCAAGGCCTTTCCCCAGTACATGGTCCACATGACACTTGGGTCATAACATAAAAAGTAACATCAAAACATGAAAGTGGAAACTAGCATGTAACAAAGCACAGGTATGCAGAGAAACACACAAGTAGCCCTAGTTTCAGCCTTCTCTTTATACTTAATGTGCTTCTGTCTCTATGGCTTTGTTTCAAACAGAAAAGAGTACGGGATCGCATTGAGATCACTTCCTAGCAATACCTTAATAAGTAGGGTATGAAGGATCATCTGTTTGATTAATTCAGACACCTACTTCAGCCATGCCAGTTTAGCTCTTTTGGGAGTGGAAGAATGGAAAGAGGAAGGTGATATAATAATGTGACGAAATCACATCAGATTCAAAAGTTTGTAAGATTTTAATTACAACTAATTTCATTGTAGTTCCGCTTGAATTATAGCAAAAGCACTGATGTGTAACAGCAATTTTTCTAATGGTTCAGTACTTTGGGTGTTGTCTTTGCTTACAACTTTGGCTGTACTTCTGCGGACGGAATTCTGAACAACGTTTGAACAGGATGCTTAGTAAGTTCCCTATGTAGTTTCTATGTGGCTTTTTTCTTTCAATGATCGTTCCCAGATTAGCACTGGAAAGATTGCATCCCCAGGCATGGTTGTTTTAGTAAAGGTGTTTGAGGCTTTTAATTAATTTTACCTTAAGATTTTTTTGTGAGTGCCAAGTATAACTCATCCTAAGCAAAGAAGGTGGTGCAAGGTACGATGATCCAGCCAGGGATGCTGTAATGGAGCTTAAAATAAAGTGGTGTCATCTTACATGTGTAGGGAACAGTGGGTTCTGAGAAGGGGTTGAGAGGTGTTACTTGTGCTAAAATCACACTCGAGTACTAAAGATTTTAATAGCTCTTGCACATTAAAAATATGCTCCAATATCAGAGTCAAGCATTCATCATTTTTGACTCCTGTGCCTACTTTGTGTCTTGAAAGTGTTTCTGAAATGGAAAAGTTGTCCTATCTTTTTACTCTGCAGCCTGTAGGGAAGATCTGGCAGAGGATTTGTGAAGGGAAAATCACGTGTCGTTGGAACCTCCCTCAAGGTCACAAGATAAACTGAGTGAAATGCCAGCCAGAGCTGAGCTGTACTACCAACTGTGTTGTAACTCCAGCCAGAGAAAATTGCTCTTTGAGGTTTGCTTAGTAGTTTTGAAAGATATAACTGAAGAAATAACTGAAATGGAAAGTAAAAACTAGAAGAAAGTATTAAGGAGATCCCTGGAAAAGGGTTTGCCTTGGAATTCATTACTTAACAGGTTCTAAAATGACAAAGCACTTCTACTCATTTGAGCTGATAAAGACTTTAATTTTATTTTTGACTTTTACAATTGCAGGTGTCACAGAGAAAAATAAGCAGCGTCAATCCAATGGTCATCAAGGATATGAACTCTGCTGTTCTTATCTAGATGGATGAAAAGGTTAACAGCCCAGAAGGGGAGTTCCTTTTGTTTCCAAGATGGCAGCAACTAGTGGTGAAAGCCAGCTGCAGCGGATTATCAGAGACTTGCAAGGTACAGTGAGTGCCATGCTGGAGTGCCATGCAGTAGATATGTTCTGGAGGCTGGCCTGCATCCTCCAGGGTTTAGATAACAGAGAGTAGAAATTGTATTTTCAATTGTGTAACCGTTTCCTACAGCATTGTAGCAACATAATTCAAGGTGTGCAGTGTGACTGATTTTTTTTTTTCTAAGGCAAGTGCTGTACCTTCTGCAGGACCCTGAATTCTTAAATTCTGTAAATTTAAACATACATGAGAAGAAATAAATTTTACAATTTAAAGAAAGGTGTGTGTGTGAGGTATGCTTTGTGAACTAGTACTTCATTGGCATGCATAGAGCTGTGCTGCTACAAGACTTCATGTCAAGTAAGGAGAAAGGGCCTAAAACTCAGCCTTCCTAATTGGGGAGCTGGTGTGGGGTGTATGCTAATGTAGGAAGGGAAAAAAAACAGGAGGCCAAACCTAGCTGGGAAAGGAGACCTGGAGGAAGGATGCTGGAGAATTATACCTGCTATTCTTGCTGCAGTGGAACCTATCTTCCACAAGAAGTAGTCAACCTCATTTTCAGCAATTCTGTTGGAGGCAGAATTGGTATCAGATTCATAACAGTTTTTCTGCTCTCTTCCTGTCCTAATCAGCTGCCTATACCAAGATTCTGATACTTTTCCTTTTAATTTTTATTAAATAAAAGGTGTATGCACCAAAGCTGAAAATCTAGATCTTCCTGTAACACAAAAAGGAGATCTATGTGGCTACTAATGAGAAGAATTTTTAATTTGCAAAGGGTTATTTGAGTGGGACTGGGAGCTAAAGCTCACTCAGTCACCTGAAATAAGTATAAGACCAAGGGGAAAGCAAGCTCAAAATCAGTAATTTTTGATGCTGAGAAGTACATCCCTTTGGGGCTAGAGGGTCCAGGGGGACAATAGAGTGTGTTTTGACTTGAGATTTCCTCACCCACTATGGGTGTACGTTTCATGGAAGAGGAGTTGCTGTATGCTTATTTTTTATGTAAATTATTTTTTCATTTGTGTTTGTAACGAGCACAAGCTGAACCTTCCTGAATAAAGCATGGAGAAGATAAATGTGCTGACTGAACGACTGTTCTCGTGTTACTGATCCCCTTTAGCAGATTACATGCTTTGTCCTTTCTAATCAGAATTCTGTTTGTCCTGTGGCAATACCTTAATGTGCACATGAGACAGCAAAAAGTTATTTCTCTTCCCTCTGCTGAGGTAGCAATTAGCAATTGTCTGTTAGCAGGTTTTGCTAAGTGTCAGAAGTGCTAAGTGTGTTTTTAAGAAGAAATTATCCATACAACAGATTGACACAGTTTGAACTCTTGTTTTCTTATAAGTGGTCTCAAATTGCAAGCTTATCAGTCATTTTTTTGTGCTGTCGTTAAGACATTTCAGCTAAAAGAAAATGAGTCCACATGTAGAATGTCCGTAAAGAAAGCATTTATTTAGTTGTTTATGGATTCAGTGCTTTGCATTAGTTAACTATTTTGGTGTCTTGTTTTAAAGATGCAGTGACTGAATTAAGTAAAGAATTTAAAGAAGGAGGTGAACCGATCACAGATGACAGTGTCAACTTGCAAAAATTCTCCTATAAGCTGGAGTACCTTTTACAGGTAAAAAGTAATTTATGTCATTTGTAATCCACCAGCAAAGCTTGGCCTTATTTTTCTTGCTGACTCTTCAGTATGTGGGGTTTAACTCAAATAATCATAAATATCCAGTTAAATCTCTCTTTCTATTTTATTTTGTTGTATGTAATAAGAGGACTGAAATATGTGCTGCCTATTATACTTATTTCAAGTGAAAATAAATGTAATCAAAAGGCATTACTGGAAATTTGACTGAGGAATGTAAGCCATTTCTTTATTGATCTGAATGATCTGAGCTTGATTTTAAAGATATATCTTGTGAAATTATCCTCTGATAGAAAAAACTGAAAAAACTATGGTAAGATATCTTGACATTTTAATGCAAAATAATTACTAGTTGTGAGTAATTTATAGAATTTTCAGCAATTTTGCTTTGGAAAGTTTTTTTTATTCTATGGAAGGCTTAAGGCAAAAAGCTGATTTTAATATGGAGTGCTGCTTTTTGTTCACCCTTAAGGTTGAATAAAAGAGGACACTGCTGGGCAACCTGAAATCCAGTTTGCATAGTGTGATGTCCACATATAACCGTAACCATGTCACAGATTGCAACAAATGCTAATTTGCAACAAATGCTAATCTAGCCTTAATTTAGGCAAGGGAGTTTTAATGAGGTTGCAGAGCAGAAACTGAAAAATCATTTGGGATTTAAATGGTCCAAAGTACAGTCCATACCTCTGCTGCATTGCTGCTCTGAACATGATTTAGCTAGAGCAGATTTGTCTGGTACATACATGTGTGCTACTGCCACACTTAATTGCAGGTCTCTCAGTAACTGGTTATTAGTGCCTTGCTCTTGAACAGCTGATGAATCTGCTGCCAGTCTTTGTGTCAGGAGTTTTGAATGGATGTCTGTATTTTAAAGAGACTCAGAACATTATTATCTCTTACTGTCACTTAAGTAGCTTTTGTAACTGCTGGATTCCATCATTACAGTGCACTGTCTCTTTCCTTTGTGAACACATTGGCTAAAGTGAAGAGGAATCATGAGAGCTCATGCTGCTGGGAGAGGAGCAGGATTCCAAGTAGCTATATATATATTTCTATTTAAATTTTGCTTGTTGTATTTTGTTTTCCTGGTTTAAGTTTGACCAGAAAGAAAAAAGCACATTGCTGGGGAACAGAAAAGACTACTGGGATTATTTCTGCGACTGTCTGGCAAAAATCAAAGGAGCTAATGATGGAATCCGCTTTGTCAAATCTATTACAGAAGTAAGTATGTGAGTTGAGCATCAGAATATGTAGTTTATGTTTTGCCATGTTTTTTCAGAGAGCAATAGAAACAAACAAACAAAAAACCCCCACTGCTATTTACATATAGCAAAAAACTTGGGGATTTTTTTTCTAATTTTTGCTAATTTTCTAGTGAAAAATTAAGTCATGGGTAGAGCATGCCATCTTCAGCAAAGTTTATGGCAGGATCTAGCTCTAAGTGTAAGATGAAAGGTTGAGCAGTGAGTTCTGGTCATTCCCCTTTCAAAAGTTAATTACACTGAATACACCTCTTTCCAAATCTTGACAGCCATACACTGCACCTTAGGTACAATGTTTGCTGTCAACATGGAAGCATTGTCAATACCAGACACCCTGCCTCCCTGATTTCTAGCAGGGCTCCAGCAGGAGGTGGCATGGTTTTGTTTCCTAGTCCAATAGTCTTTAGCTACTTGTAGCTGCATATATGTAAATATTTTCCTCTGGTTCTCATCATGTGTATTTCTTCTGGTCTCTCCATATTGCTTACAGAAAGTATCACAATTTAAATTGATAAACCAATGGGAGTAAGGGTAGTGTTAATTATGTGGCTTCCAGGGTTTGGGTTGGTTTTTTTGTTTGTTTGTGGGGTTTTTTTTGTTTTGTTTTGTTTTGTTTTGTTTTTGTTTTTTTGGGGGGGGGGTTGCTGTTGTTGTTTTTTTTTATAGTTCTTAAGATACTAAATATGCCTAGTTAGGAAAAATATGTATATATGTGTACACTTGTAAGCTTCTGTGCACAGAGTAGGGATAGCATCTGCCTGAAGAAATGTTCAGATATCTGCCGGCTGAGTGAGGGTGAAAACCAGGTGGTAAATTAATTGCTGTTTCTGGGATACTTAGTTCTTAGGGGCTGTGGTATTTTGCACTTTGTATCCTGTAGTATTCAAACAAAAAATCAGTAAAAAGTGTTGCTTTCTTTGCTTCACATTTCATTCAGGTTCCATTTATAAGGAACATTTTTCTACGTAGTGGATTACAGAGCTAAATGAAGAACTTGTGTTACTTCAGAGCAGAAGCCCAGTGACAGCAAAAACAGGGAAGCTGAGGGAATTGCTCTCACTTGACCTCAGTGGAATACTGATGGCAGGAAGGAGAGCTTGTATGGCCTTTGAGCCTTCTTTCACACTAACCTTTCAAGCAAAGTTTACAGTAACCTACTAACTTGTGCCTCAGCCTCTCTAATATTTATCTTGGCTTCTATTTTAAATCATAAATGTATTTGCTTTGTTAGTTGGATGAGCAGTTAGGTGAGAAATTCTTTCATCACACTCCTTTTCCATTCCTAAATTAATTATTGACTTTGATGGAAAGAAGAAATGAAACACAACTATTTGGTGTTTCACTGTTTTGCAGGACAGAAAATGGTTCAGATGGAAAAATAAAGTATCAATTTTTCAAGTGAATAGCTATAAAAAAATTCAGTACTGAGCTTTGTGATCCCCCTTATGTTGATTTAACAGCTGTCTTCATAAAAAGATCCAATAATTTTGGCTATGCAGCTGTTCTTGGTCTGAAGAAAGAATTAGATTTTAATCAACTTAACGGCTAAGTATTAAGAAAGGCTTTTTGCATTGTCTGGGGTTACTGTGTCCATGGGGATGTATATTTGTATATGTGTACTTCTTTGTTCTATGACTGAATCTGTCCTAAAGCTCTTCCAGCTGTGGCCATACACATCTTCAGTAACTTAAGCAGTCACTTCTGCCTTTGCTGGGCACGTTGAGATTTGCCTTATATTTTGAATTGCCCTTAGCATAATCTGTGCTCAGGTAGTCAATATATTAGATGATTCATTGATCCTGTGGTACCTTTTATATTATTATAAAGTGAACAACAGCCAGCTGTAGAAACAAATTCATCATTCTGAAACAATTCCACCCAATGACAGACTTAGGAAAAGGTGTTTCTCAGTTGCAGTTCTTACTGGCTTCCTTTACGACTTTTTCCTTTACAGTGGCTTGAGTATTTTTGTGTTGCCTTGTAGGCTGTTCTAGCCATGTCTCTACATGATCACAAATGATATTTAACTTTCTTTTCTTGTGGTTTCTCCCTTCCAGCTACGAACCTCTCTTGGAAAAGGAAGAGCATTTCTTCGTTATTCCCTGGTTCACCAAAGGCTAGCAGACACCTTGCAGCAATGTTTTATGAACACCAAAGTGACTAGGTGAATAGCAAAATGCTTTTTTAACTAATGGGTGTTCTTTCAGTGTGGTCAAGCAACATCACCTAACAGTTATTGAAAGAATTTGAAATGTTTCCAAATGTTTGGCTTGGAGAGCTGGTAATAGGATATGAAGGATCATAGACATTTTGGCTTGGGTCACTGGTTCATACCTATCTTGGGCTTGTAAAGATTGAAAGTTATTACAGCTTAATATGTATGGAGTGGGTTGTGCTGATGCTTCTGTACATCAGTTTCAGAGGTGATGTACTTACAAGTATTGAAGATCCTGGATTTGATGGGCTATTCATCATGAGGGAGGATTAATTTGGATGTGTTGCACAAAACCCCAGAAAGCATTTGCATATATCTGTGGATGGTCACACAAAGGAACAACTTGCCCTTGGCCAGGAAATTCCAAAAATTGTATTTGTTTGGAGGGACACTGCTAGGGCTTTAAGAAAAAGCCAGCTATTTTCACAATGTATTTAACTCTGGATGCTGCTTTCTGTTCCTCATTTTTGATGTATTAAATGTGTGCTTTAGGTGATTTACTGTGTGATTATCCAGTGTATAGTAAATATTTTTTATTGTCAATGATTTACCCAAGCACTAGATGAAAAAATATTTTGTGCAGGGACTCCTTTAAAGATATTTATGTGGAATTAATTAAATTTCATTTCATTGACATTGAAGAGATGGGATATTGTTTGGTGGGTCTGTGGGTCTGGTTGTTTTCATATGAATACATAGAATACTGTATCATATTTTATCTGAGGTGGAGTGAATAATGATGTAGGGGTTTTTTTTGTAAAAGAAACTGCTGCTTTGCTTTTGCTTATTGAATGAGTATTACTTCTCTTTTGTTTGTTTTTTTGTTTGTTTGTTTGTTTGTTTTTTAAGTGACTGGTACTATGCAAGAAGTCCATTTCTGAATTCCAAAATGAGTTCTGACATTGTGGGTCAACTCTATGAGCTCACTGATGTTCAGTTTGACTTGGCATCAAGAGGCTATGATTTAGATGCTGCTTGGCCATCATTTGCCAGGTAAGATGGAGCCACATTGTGATTTTGTATTAACAAGGACATAAAACACCTGCTTGATAAATCTGTAAAAGCTTCTGCTTTTGAGGGTAGGAATACTTGTGTTTGAACAGGTATACACTTTTCCTGTGTGATTAATCCACGACCAGGTTGTCCTGTTTCTCCTTCAGTATACTGGGCATCAGAGGTCAGAGATGATGCTCTGTAATATGACACTCCAGTAGCTGCAATTTAGGCCCAAATCCCAAACAATTCTCATCTATACAGGCACATGAAGAAATGTTCTCAGCTTCCTCTGTTTCAAGAGCTGAAACATGTAGTGACTGTACAGCCAAGCAGTGTACTTCACTTGCAGCCACGGTGCAAGTTAACCCCCTATAATTATGTGGGGGATAACTAAAGCTACCAGGTCCTTTTGTATCAATGGGGTTTCCTGGGACCTTTGCTGCCACCATCTGGCTGAGCCGCCGCCACACAGCAATACGATTCCTTAGAGCAAGGCTGCATTGGTTCTTGTGGTTGAGGGAAGTGACAGCTACCAGCCCCATCACCTTTTATAGATGCCTTGGACATCCTATCTTATTTTTAATCAACTTCAGTGGTTGCTGGCCGAGACAGCAGGTGCAGTTGTGTCGTTTTCCATGTGGTAGTTACCACTGGATAAATCCTACATATACAAGTAGGAAGACACATATATATGTGCTTACGCTTACCTTAGATATTGTTTCTCTGTGTGATCAACAGGAGGACTCTGTCCTCACTTGGATCTTCAGCATATTTATGGAAGCCCCCAAGTCGCAGTTCCAGCATGAGCAGTTTAGTGAGCAATTATTTGCAGGTAAGCAAATTGCAAATAAATGTTTATATGTCATGGTAGGTCTTTGGTTGACATAGTTCCAGAGAACTTAATATTTTTATGATGGTTATGAGTCTTATAATCTAAACGGCAAAAAGCATTTTTAATTAAAAGTAAAGGGAATTGTCTGTCAATTGCTTCAACTTAACATGCAAATCTTGTAAAAGAAAAAAAATACGTTCATAAGACTACCTGCAGATGGGTATGTTTTCATTTATCTTTTGGGAAAACAAACCCCATTTCCTAGAAGTTCATATCTTGTAGTCCTATGAAGGCAACACACAATGTCACTGTACATTTAAGAGCCTGAACTTGCTCTCATTTGAGCACACCATTTAAATGAATGTTTAATGCTACTTAAACTTTCTGATTTCCCCCTTCTATTCATTTAGGCACAAGAGTTTCCTTCCAGCCCTGATGTAAATAACTCACTAAATGTTGAACACCTTGAGAGCTACGAAGAAATGCGTTTAGAACTTGACCAGGCTGAGCTGAGGCAGAGGGAACTTCAAGATCGTATTCACCAGCTAGAAATTGAAAACCAGGAGCTCCAGGCAGCTGTCAGCCTTCAAAAAGAACAAGTACAGGTAGAAAAGGAGAAGAGCAATAACTACAGTGAGGAGAACTCCCGGCTGACAAAGATGATCACAGAGTTACAGAAGCAGTGTGAGGTCTCACACTCCACTCAGAGCACTGTCCATGACCTGCAGAAGTGCCTACAGTCACTGGAACTGAGTGCAGCGGAGCAGCAGAAGGAACACTCAACAAAAGTGGACCAGCTGTTGACCAGCAAGGAAGATTGTGCCTCAAAATTACAAGTTTCGAATCAGGAGCTGGAGACCTCTAGGGCTTTGATTGCTGTGAAGGATCTTTGCATTGATGAGCTCAAAGCCAAGCTAAGTTCCACAGAACAGAAGAACCTCAGCCTCCTTGCAAAAGTTGGTGCTGCCTTGGACGAAAAGGGACAGCAAGCCACAGCCCAGTATGACTCTGCCCTACAAATACGGGCACTGTTAGAGAAGCTTCAGGAGATGGAAAAGGAAAAAGCAGATATGCAAAGACTCAGTGATGAGCATGCATCTCAGCTGAAAGCAGCAAGGGAGGAGCTGCTGCTGAAAGAACAGGCGCAGAAGGAACTGGAATCCAGATACAGTAGCCTCACTGCTAACTCCAAAGAAGAGAGTGAAAAGCTGATTGGGAGCCTGGAGACCATGGCAAAGGAAAAGGATGCACTTCAGAAGGCCCTGACTCTGAAAGGAAAGGAGATGGCTGAGCTCCAGACCCAGGTAATGGGGTCGCTGGCTCAGGTAGGTTCACTGGAAAAAAGTCTTGAGGAAGCCAGAAAGGAAAAAGAGAAACTTGAGGAGGAGTATGGTAGGAGGGAAGGAGCACTGAAGCAGGAATCCCAGTCGCAAGCAGAGCAGCTTGAACTACAGGAGGGTCGCTTAACAAAGGTGAGTCAGACTGTGTGTAACCTTCAGGAGCAAAACCGGAAACTCGTGTCTGAGAAGGAGCATCTTGGGCAGAAAGTCAAGGAGCTGGAAGAGCAGATGGAGCAGCAAAACTCTGCAGTGAGTGAATTGGGTGAGGAGAGCAGGAAACTGAAAGCAGAGAACGAGAATTTGCAGCAGTCTAAGAAGAAGATGGAAGAGAAGCTGAAAAATCTGGAAGCTTCCAAAGCTTCCCTAGAAGCTGACGTAGCCAGGTTGAGAGCCTCTGAGAAACAACTTCAGAGTGAGATAGATGATGCCCTGGTGTCAGTTGATGAAAAAGAGAAGAAACTCCGGGGTGAGAACAAACAGCTGGATGAAGACTTGCAGAATGCCAGGAGACAAAGCCAAATTCTAGAGGAGAGACTGGAGGCTCTGCACTCAGAATATGAAGAACTAAAGCAAAGAGAAGAGACCTCCAAGGAGTCTTATGCCTCACTTGAAGCACAGCTGAAGAGTGCCAAACAGCATAGTTTACAAATGGAAAAAAGCTTGGACACCTTGAAGGAAAGCAAAGAGCGTCTCCAGTCACAGTTCACAGAGAAGGAAGTAGAACTGCAGGACATGGAGAGCCAGTGTCAGCAGCTAAGAGCAGAAGCTGAAAGATACAGGAAGAAAGCAGAGACTCTTGAGATAGAAAAGCTCAGTGTTGAAAAGACATGCCTTCATCAGACAAAACTTATAGAATCTCTCACATCAGAAAAGGAGTCAGTGGAAAAACAGCAACTACAGCAGGCGACATCCCTGGAGAAGGAGGCAAAGGAGCTGGCCTTCAGACTGACCATGACTGAAGAGCAGCTGGAGGTCAACCGAGGTGAAGTGTCCAGGCTGCAGGCAGAAGTCCTTGATCTGCGAGTCAAGCTTCAGCAGGCCACTGATGAGAGAGACAGGATTAGAGGTGAGCTGGCAGTTGCTGAGACTGTCTTGAGTGAGCAGAAGACACTTGTCCAGCAGCTGAAAGAGCAAAGTGAGTCTCTCAACAGAAATCATGTGCAAGAACTGGTGCAATGTAAAGAAAGGGAAGAAAAGCTGGAAAAAGAGCAGGAGAAAGCAGCCCATCAAAAAGCTGAGCTAGAAAATAATTTGATGAACCTAAAGGAAGAGCTGTCTAAGGTTAAGCGGTATTTGGAAAATGCTAGAGTGGAAAATGAAGAAAATAAAGATCTCCTCCACAGGACCAACACTGATATGGCTGAACTTGGTATTCAGATTTGTGCCTTGACCTCTGAAAAGGTGGATGCAGAAGAGCAGTTGGCCCAGGCCACAGAAAGGTTCAAAGAACTGGAAGAACAGGCAGCAGAGCAACAGGAGAAGCTGAAGCTCGACATCTCTAATCTCAGAGAGGAGAACAAGAGCCTGCAAGAGAAATTAGAGGAGGCTCAAATGTGTGCTGCAGCTGTCCCAAGTCTGCAATTGCAGCTGGAGACAATAAAGAAACAGGCACAGAATTTCCAAGACACCAGCCAAGAAGAGCTGTCTGCAATAAAATTTCAAATGAGCACAGAGATTCTAAATTATCAGACAAAATTCAAGGTAAATTAATGAAATTATTATAGCTGAGGGAGCTGCTTTACCATCTGCTGCAGCAATTACTGCATGAAATCCTAAGGTTTGTGTGGGTCAGGCTCTGAGACTAACATGCAACTAGCCTTAGCCTGGGAATCTGAAAATGTCTCTGTGCTCATGATCTAGGCCTATCTGAGGTAAAATAACTCTTCAGAGTTTTATGGACATGTATAGTGGAGAGGCCAGGTGATGTGGAAAAGCAAGTCAGTACCACGAGGGTGATGATTTCTTTCATTGGCACTGAAGGTGTCATTGGCTGTCCCTCTGGTGACAGCTGTGATTGTTTCCTTTTTCTGTAGGAACATTTCAAGACCTGTTCCTCACACCTATAACACTGCTTCTCCTAAGAACTGATTTTGACAAAAGGAAGCTTAAGCTGAGACTAGTTGCTTTTGTGTTTAATTCCCTCATGTATTTTTGCTTTCGGCTGCTCAAAGTAGCAGCTGGGAAGATCAGAGTTTTGCTTCCAAAAAAGCATGAGTCAGCCCTGTGTATATGAAGCAGCACACCTAAAGGCTGAAGATTTCATTGTGTTTGCTCTGCCATTCTGATAAAATGTCTAAGAGCGGCCATTGATCAAAGGCTTATGCCACTGCATGGATCTGACCTTCTTTTTGTTGAGAATTGCAACAGCCTATGCAAAGTAACAGTTAATGTGCCACCATAAAGTGAGTTTGCTCACTTGATTCCAAGAGTTGAGTGTCTTTTTAGCTGTCTTTCATGAGCCAGTGGCACTGCGTTTATCCCATGCATGGCGATAAGAGCACACATCATTCACCGCTGGGAATTCTGTGGGTGAAGGGGCGGCCGTTGGAGGATTATTAATTACTGGCTCCATCTCTCTGCCAGGCTGTCAGTGAGGAGTGTGGGAAAGTAAGAGAGCAACTTGAGGAGCAGAAGCGACAACACCATGCAGTGGAGGAAGAGATTACAGAGTTACAAGTAGGTGCTTGATCTGAATTAAAACCAGAGGTGTTTGTGTCAGCAGGCATTAGTGTTACAACTGGGAAGGCAAGCAGCATTTCTGATGACTGGCTGTGAGTCTGAAAATGCCCTTGTATAAATACAGGTGCTGCAGACAAAATACTGGGCATCTGACAGCCACTGAAACAGAGATTATGAAAAGCACGATGTCACTTAGGATTTGTCCTGCCTTGAAAGCTGGTCAGGTTTTATGTAAGACCTGCCTATGTGTTCTCTGCTTAAATGGGGGTGAGGGTTTAAGATGTGTCTTTCTTGGGCCCTGCATTCCCATACAGCCATGTGTAGATCCATCTATTTGCAGGCTGCAAAGGGCACTGAATTAGAGAATTAATATGGCTGAGAAATAACCCAACCAGAAAAAACCCAGAATTTTTGCAATAAGTTTATCAAACCTTCAAGTGTTTGATAAGTTGGAAGGGTTAGAAGGGTCATACTGAGTTGTAAGGAATCCAGAAAGAAGGAAGTTAATATTAGTCGATGTGGCCTTGCCTGCTAGGAGAAATACATACCTTTAGATGCAATTAGGTAGGTTCCCCGAGGACTCCAAGTTTGGCAGACTTCTCTGAAGAGTCTAGCTGTGAAAGAAATTTGGTTGTTTTTGATTGTCCTTCTTATTCCATACGGGCTTTAATAAACAACATGTCCCTCCTATTTAATTTTTCTCTTTTGAAGCTTTTAGGTGGTGAAAAAGCTTTCAGGGTATATTTTTTGCCATAATTTTGGAGAGATTTTTCTTGATAAGGAGGCAAAAACTCAACTGACATGGACTAATAAGAATTACAGGCTTAACACTGTCTTACTTTAGCATGTATCCCTTACTCAGTGTGACAGAAGTAATCAGTCACTAGTACACAACTAATTACTGCCTGCTTATACAATGATATCTTAATTGGTCGTTTGGCTGTAACTGATTCTTTTAAAACATTGATAGCTGTCTTGGTAATTGTCTTGTGCATGGTAAAGTCTTGTTTTCATATGTAAGGAAATACAGTAATTCCTTTTACTAGGCTGCAAACACGAGTTTGTGTAAAAAGCTGGATGAAGCAAGAGAGCAGCTGTCAGAATCAGAATCTGCTCGGCTGCAGAAGGAAGAGGAAGTGACTTCTCTTAGAGAACTCTTGGAAAGGTGAGAATTTGGGTTCTTTCCAGAAGCTGGTTATTTGGAGGCCAAGCAAGGGGACAGTAATCAAAACATTGAAAAATGCCATGATTTATGAAGTACCATATGTCAACAGGGTTTATACAGAACAAATAGCACATGGGCACTGGCAGGGAATATCAGATTGACACTTCAGATGAGAAACATGGAAATTATGTGCACACCTGAATGCATGGTTTAGTTTTTACTGTATTGTTAATTCAGCTGATATAAATTCATGAAAGACATTTTTATAACTTCTTTTTACCTTATAAGTTAAGCACAAAATTAAAACAATATTGGGGTTTTTTGTAAGGAATGGAAAATTTTTACTTTTGGACAGCTTGTTTTTTCTCTCCTCTTCATGAAGTTTCAGGGAATCAGTAAGAATTATCTGAATGGGACCACATCCTGCATGTCTTTGTCAGGTTTCTTATCAGCTTTAAAACTCTAACTCAGGATGTGTTTTTAGGGTATGTAAGGTGGACCTGTGTGGTGTGGATAATCTGACAGTCAGAAATAGATCTTCATGAGGCATGGGCTCACACAGGGTCAACTAGGTTAACCAGTAAGCCAATGTATTTTTATATCTTTGTGCTGATATCATCTGTATTATTCCTAGTTGGTAGCCATCATAAGCTTTACTATAAGCACGGCATCCAAGAAATTTCTGGTTGCTGGCTGTATTCACTAGAAAATGGATCTATGTGTGTTTTCAGTAATGCAGAAATTTGAGGAGATTCTGTCTAACTCTAAAAAATATGCACACTGAGAAAATTTTCACTGAAACTACCTGTTTATCAGGGTGAAGGAGCTCTTCCTTCCACAGGGAAGACTTGAATTTACATGAGCTAAAAATTACTCATAATTGCCTTTGATCAGGATCCAAAAAGAAGCTGATGAAGCAAAAGAGAAGATCCTGGATTACACTGAGAAGCTCAGCAAGGTGGCAGCAGACAAAGATAGCAGTGACCAGAAGTTATTTGCTGAACTGGATGACCTGACAAGAACAAAGCAGTTCCTTGAAGAGCGTTTGATAGAACTTATCAGGTTGGCATCAAAATACGAAGCAAGCAGAAATTAAAATCTGTGCTTAGGATGTTCAGAGATACTGCTTAGGTCATCCGGGCTTATATTCCCAAATTAAAGATACAAGTAAAGGCCAAATTCATTAGCAGTTGAAATTTTGCATTTCCATAATATAGTAAAAAAATGTAACACCCAATAATATCTCCTTAATTTGCTGTCTGTTTTGAAAAATATGTAGTTCTCTGCATGGCATGTGTTCATCTCCCTGTCTTTGCAGAAGCTTCAGTAGGTTTTTTGATCTGTCTCAGAATTTTAGGAGCAAAGCAATTTTTACTGTGAAGCTTTCACCAGCATTCCAGTTGAGGTTGGTTAACAATAAACCAACATGGACAACTTCAATGTGTTTTTTTCTTTTAACTGTGTCCCTGCAGAGATAAGGATGCTTTGTGGCAAAAATCCGATGCTCTGGAGTTCCAGCAGAAGCTTAGTGCAGAGCAGAGGTGGCAGGGGGACACAGAAGTTAATCACTGTCTGGACTGCCAGAGAGAGTTCTCATGGATGGTGCGCCGACACCACTGCAGGTCAGTTGTTGAACTGTATTGCACTGTTCAAAAGTAAAACTCAGTATGATTGTCCATGTGGAGAAAATATTTCTTAATGTTCACAGTTCAGTGATCAAAATTGTTGATAAGTGACATTGTAGAGGCTGAAAGAACACATGAGCTTACAAGGGCGTAAGACATTATTGGAAAGATCCTTTGATATGTATTAAGAGCAAGATCTAGATCCAGCTCTGACTCGGGGAGACAGTTAGTTTCTTATTTCTGGAAACAAAGATAATTACATTCTGTATAGTATGTTTCTTTGAAGGACTGTGCACTGCTCTGTTCTTGCTCTAAACAATATTCACTAGGATGGCTTTGCTACTGTGATGGAAATATTCTGATGGAAATATTCCAGAACAAGTTTCAACATGCTGTGCAATTATAAATTTGTTTATTTACACTAATTAACTATTGCAGACTAATCTTTTTTTTTTAAGTGGATATTAAATTATTTCCCTACAGTTAATATTAGTTATCCAATCTAGATTTATTAAAAAGTATTTAAATTGATACATTTCAGGGTCCTAGTGATATGTTCGGTTTGTCTCTTTACTGTTCCTTATCCTCATAATCTGATTCGTCACATGAGGAAGGAAGGAAGCACTGGAACTGTTTCCATTTCACGTGAATGTAAACAACATTCTGTAGGGATTAGTGAATGGTGAAGTCACTTTGGGTAACAACTTCCAAATTACTAATTTCTGTGAAGGTCTCTGAAAGCTGTGTCTTCACCCAGTAGTGATTTAAATGATTAAGAAAAACAAAGCCATTAAAATTTCCTGAGTAGCAGTCATCCCTTATGGATGCTTTTCTTCATGAAAATCTCAACATGCTCATTAAAAAGTAGTTGGCAAGTTTAATACTGCAAGACTTCAGAGTGGAGAGGGCAGGAGGGATGAATGTATACATATGTGTCCAATACTAGATTTTTTTTCCTTTCTGAAGGGAAGAGAGCTCGTTATGAAGCAGAGACATATAGATGTGCTTTTAAAATCCTTATAATCAAATCTAGTTTTGTTCTACTTGTCTGTGAGATCTGGCCTGTGTAGTATTGAGTTCATTTTCTTTGTATGTACTTAATATAAATATTATTTATTTGTATTGTATATTTGTGGACATTTGATTGTTTTATATCTTTATATCTAATTTTTTTTGTATTTTTAGTTTTTCTGTTTTACCTGTTTATTAAGGTAGCAAAGTGTGAATGTGAATTTCTGTCCTGTGCTTGTCATGAAGACTCGCTTCACTTCAGAAAAGAACACGGTCTGTTAGGAGTTCTGCCAATGGGTGTAGCTTTCATGCTTTTTCAGAAAACAAGACCATTATGAGAGAGCCCCAAACTCTGTCATGGAGATGTGTTCTGGCTGTACATGGTACTTTTCTAACACCTTTGGTTTTGAATCATTTCTAGAATGTGTGGCCGCATTTTCTGCTACTACTGCTGTAACAACTACATGGTGACAAAGCCTGGTGGAAAAAAGGAGCGTTGCTGCAGAGCTTGCTTTAATAAGCCTAGAGTCATTGTGGATGGTACAGATGACTCTGGATCCAGTGCCAACCAGGAAGGATCACCAGCTTCATTGGAATCGCCTGTGTCACCATCTGAGAGGGCTTTTGGTTAGTTTATTGTTTGTATGCTGTGGAGAAATAAGTAGGATTCTTGGATAGTCTCCAAGAGACCACATGGTCACCTCCTGCTCCAGTGACCTGCAGGATGTCATGGAGTGTTTTCAGGGTGGGACTGATTCTGTCTTTGAATTTGATGGGTATTGAGAGAAATGTTCATGTATATTAATGAATGTCAGTCAGCCCAAGATTTTCCATTAGTTCTAATAGTTATCTAATGGTTCTGTAAATGAAGGCCTAGGCTTCCCCATTAAGGGTTTTGCTTGTTGTTTTCCAGACGACCAGCTAATAGTGTTTATGTTTCTTCTCATGGTTTTTTTGGCACAGTTGCAAGTGAAGCCTCTAAACCACCAGATGATGCAGCTTTTGATATAATCACTGATGAGGAGCTGTGCCAAGTACAGGAATCAGACTCTCTCCACAATGAAAGTCAGATGGAAAGAGACTCTCTGGATCGAAGTGTGACAGATCTGTGAGTAAATGCTGCTTCTCGAAGAGTGGACTCTTTGGGATTTGCTTTAAAATGTTCTTCTTTTCCTCCCATTCAGTGAGAATAGTCAACCTCGGTGTAAAGTGAAGACCTCTGTTCCCAGGACACATGTTCAGTAGAACAACACAAGATAATTTTGGTCTATTTGCACAGCATTCAAGCTAGTAAACCTAAACTATTCCATGCTCTCCACCTGCTTCACTACAGCACAGGGGAGTAGTCCCAGCTCTGTGCTGTCATCAGGCCAGCTGTCACCATTAAAGTCAGCACTCAGGCTCTCTGTGTCTGTAGACTTCCTTGCTACCTTAGAGGTGACAGCTTACAGAAAAGAACAGTTGTGTAGCTACATCTGGCATAAGTTTGTTCTGTTCTTTCTTAAGAAAATGGGAATGAGTGAAGATTTCAGTTATTTTTTAACATCTATTTCTACTTAAATTACCAATGAAAAGGATTTAAGGCCATCTGAATATCCAAATACTTGGTTTGCAAATTACATTTGTAGTATTATAGTTTAATGTGTATCCATTTTTAGGCAAAATATTGTTTTACTATTGTTCAGATATTTTCAAATGTTTTACAAAAATTCTGTTCTGTAAAATATATTGTCTTTTGAGAAGAAAAAACAGAAAGCAATTTCACCTAAATTATATACTTGCTTTGCTTCCAAGCAGAAAAATAGACAGGATAAATCCAAATTCTAAACTGAAAATAGTCACAGAGTAAATAGTCTGCTGCTGAGAAAGCAGACCTAGACCCTTTTGTACTCAGCAGACCCATTTCTGGTGTAAACCACAATGACTTGCAGTTTGGGTTGAAGACAAGCAGTACAGACTTGTTTATTTGGTAAAAAAAACTTTTCTACGTATTTGCTGGTAAATACCTTAAATGTATTCTGCCTACTTTGTATACAGTTAACACTGACAGTATATTCCTGCTTATCACGTGCTGGGCAGGCATGAATGAACTGAGCTTCACAGTGCCCTTGTGATTTCACTATTGCCTTCGTTTTGCAAAATGAGAATCTGTGATGGGGAAATTTTGTTTGTTTGTTTGTTTGTTTGTTTTGTGAAGGAAAAAGTGAAGTGTACTACTTCTATTAATTAATGCTGTCTGCAGCAGGTATATTACAGGTGAGTTAGCTCTGGAGAAAACAAGAAGGAAAAGAGAAATAACTATGGGTCACCATTTGTTTTAATTTGAGATTAGTCTAAATTCATCTTGTCTGACAAAGTATTCAGGCAGGACAGAAGGATTGCCACTAACCAAGGGGATACTATTCTTGAGGAGCACCCATGGAACAGCTTACTGGCACCATGTAAACTTCTAAATATTGTCCAGCTTCCTCTGTTGTCAAATTTTAAGCAGGAGAGCCAGGAAATAGTGCTTTATCCTCTGTTGCTTTTTGTTAGCAATTTCATGAGCAGGTGAGAGAGTCCTACAGTGGTTGTACTCTGAACTCAAGACATTCTTTGCAGAGAACACAAATGACACCTGCCCTTTCCCATGACACCTGTAATGTTTGGAAGGTCTCACTAGCCTGAGCACTGGAGAGGAGAATGGCCTTCTTGCATTGCAGATGACTTGAGCATCTCGTGTTGATTGTGGGTTTGTGTTGTGGGAGAGATCGAGAAATTGATACTCGAGTCAGATGATGGTGCGGTGCCTGTGGTGCAGGTTAAAGAAAAATAGCAGGGCACAGTGCTGCTTGTGACAGCACACAGGTTTTCTCACCTGTTTCTGTGGTGAGGGTACACATGTACCCAAGGTTTGAGTGTCACTTAGCACAGGAACAGGAAGTGCAGCATGAGATACTTTGGTTGTTTGTGAGTAAATGTGCCAGAGCCACTGTTCTGCCCACCCTATCTGTGGTAGCAGCCCATGAGAGATGTACTGAAAATTTTCCACTATGATTTCTCCCACAGTACAAGGACCTGCAGTCCAGTAACTTTCTGAGCTGTTGGTTTGATTGCTGAAGACTACTTAGCTGTACTGGGCTGACCACCTTGAACTTCATGTAGACTTACCATCTTTATTCTTTTTTTTTTTTTTTTTTTTTTTTCTAAAGTGTCTAGCTAAATGTGGCCTGATTACTAGGGTGGAAACTTCACATAGTCTCCACTGGCATTCCAGTAATGTTCTCTTTGCACGAAATTGAATATTTGGAATAGAATTTGCTTAGATATGCTGTCTGGGGAACACACAAAGGATCCAGGGTTGTGATTGCTAGATGCAGGTCTGAGGAAGGCATACAAATAAGTCAGTTTTCAGGCTAAACTTCTTTATTTAGATCTGCTGAAAATAATCCAAGCTCATTTGGTTTTGCCAGAGATTTGAACCAACTGGTGGAGCTTGCAGTGGTGTGGCAGAATAAGAGAGATGATTGTACCACATAACTCTGGCTGGCCTTGAAGTAGTTCTTTCCTAAAGGTTAGGGTTAAGCAGCAGTTACTTCATCCTTTCAGGTTTGTTATGTGTGTTTGGACCAACCTGATCAAAATCTTAAATGTGAAAAGCTGAGATTAATTGTGCAATTGTGATATATCCTGCTACTTCAAGGCTCATGGGTTTTCTTTTGAAGTGGTGTATTTTTAAACTCTTATTTCTAAAGCATTCACATTTGCATATTGTGTTCTAAAACAAAGGGCCCCAGGATAAACCAGTGCACCGTGTTTCCATTTGTATGTGTTGCAGCAGCAAAATCAAGATCATAGACAACAGAAGAGTGAAAAAACCCCAAAGTTGCCACTAGCCTGGTACAGGAACAAAGCGTTTATTCACACCTTGGTAGTGGTAGAAAGAACATCTCAGCCTGTCTGCACAGTGGTTGCTTTGGTTTGGATTCTTTTTTTTGTTTTTTTCTTGATGACTCATAACACTCTTTGCTGACCTAATTACAGCTCACATGGCTGGGCAGGGTGCGGTGTAGCTGAAAGGGGGAAGTGAATGTGGTCCGAAGCATTCCCTGCCCAGTGCAGAACCAGCCAGCAAGGAGAGGAGCCAGGAGAATGTCTTGCCACCCTATGCTGGCAAAGCCTGCATTGCAGTTGAGATGGCATGTGACAGACATGTAGTCACACCACAATCCTTCGTAGCTTTGTTTTTAAGGATATTTCACTGTGGGAGAAACATGAGATTGTGTAGTAAGGAGAGGATTGCCAAAGCTGATGTTTCCTGAGGGGAAAAATGGTGAGATGGGCACACTGCTGCCAGAAAGAGTCAGGTTCCTCTGAGATGCAGTGCTCTGATAGGAAGGCCTGGATATTAATGAGGAGTAAAGGAGCATCCAGAGAGTGTGGTTTTTCCAGAAATGGTTTGAAGCAGTTAAAATTGGTATTTCAAACCGGTAATGCAAAGGACTTTAACCCTTTGGGCCAGACCCAACCCTGCCTTTATTGCAAGCAGCCCACTGCTGCATAAAGCCCTTCCTTTGCTCCTCTGCAACATCCCTTCTTTCTTTTCCCTATTCTAGTCTCCACACCTGTTCTACTACTTTCTGCAAGAGCTTTTGCACGCTTTTCTGCCCTCTGCACACCTTTTTTGCCTCCAACTGGGAAGCGAAAAGACCAGAGGTGGAAAGGGAGAACTGGTGGAACAAGGCTGGAAAATAACTAAGGAATCTGCAGTTTCATGACAAGGGAACCAAGGTGCCAGGAAAAACAGACTGGAAAGATGTCATGATGCAAAGAATGTGTGGAGAATCGGGGTGTGAGTTTGTGTCTACAGAAACACTGCTCAGTGTTGGAGCCTGTGTGTGTGTGATACAATATCGTTGCTGTTTACAAGGGCCTGGTAACCTGGCAACATGAGCTCTGTTATCAGATATAAGATACAAAGACGTGTATGGGACATTCAGACTGTGAACCTGATATTAGTTGAAAGGCAGATGAAAATACGGCTTTATTACAGAAAGTTTAGATGAATGTGAAAGGACTTTGTGTACAGACCTTGTGCTAGGTGGAAAAAAAGACCCCAAAACATCCAAAAAAACCCAACCACACATGAAACTCAGCATAAAGATTGAAATATACATGTTGTTAATCCAGGAATTCTCATTAAATGAATGGGCTGAACTAAAATGTGTAATATATTCGAAACAACTCATAAAAGCTTTCACTAACAAACACCATTCATAGAAAACCAGCAGGCCAGAGGTTTGGGAGTCAGGAAATTCAAATTACTTTTATGTTGTGAAAAATAGAGTTTTATCTCACTTTTTTCTATACTTTTTGAAGTTTTTCTGCACAGTTAACTCAGTTACCAGTTTGGATTGAAAAAGCAGGAAGCAATGAAGTATCATGATGAAAATAGGTTGGTTGTAAGCTGATTGGAGTGTTTTTACTAATGGTGTTGTATTTCCTCTTTCATTCAGGCTCCCTACATCAGTATTTACAAACAAAACACAAAAAAAAAAAAAAAGGCAGAAAAACAGTTGCCAGATTTTTTCTAGGCAGTTTTATACTGTGGGTACATGTTTGTGGCATCTGCACTGTATAAAGCAGTAAAAGGTTTGGAGTCTTCCTCTTTGGTGGCTTGCCACGGTTGAGCTATAACTTGCCATTTGGCACATCTTGATTTTTGTAATAATTTTATGTTAGTACTTCCAGATTTTCATTCCCACAAAGAAACAGAGGGTTAAGACAGCCATAAAAAAGCAAGAGCTTTTGCTATGGTAATTGCGTATTCAAAGCTGTTGTTCAATTTAAAGTTCCTGTCTATGATCTTTATCAATCTGAAGAAAGTATAGGGTATCTGGGTAAGAATAAACAGGACAACTGCAGAAAACATTTTTATAGATTTGTTCTTTTGAAGACTTTTAGCACACAGTAAGATTTTAATAATTAGTGAGTAGCAGATGATCATGGCTAGCATGGGAATAAAATAAGCAAGAGTTACTTGGATCACTTCAAGAACCAGTTCTGTGCGATAGTTTGGGTACTCTTCCTGACATATTGCCTGATCAAAATTAACACCTCCCAAAAAACAAAGTGGTGCATATAATTTGTTTGATCTGACGTGTGCTTTGGTGGCAAAAGTAACAGCAATAAGCTGGTCAAAGGTGATAGACATTAGAGTTAACATTGAAGTGTATACAAGCTCCATATAATATGACATGAACACTGCCAGAAGTCCACTCCTGAGCAGCAGAGTATGCCCAGTATGCAGCGTCCAGAGAAAAAACCCAGTCAGCTATAGCCAGGTTCAGCAAAAGTACTGTCAGTTTCTGTCAGTATCTTTCAGTTTCACTAAGAAACTTAGTATAACAAAGACCAGTGCATTTCCTGCTTGGCCAAGGATGAAAACAACAAAATACATATGTGGCAGGAAGACTCTTATTAATATGAAAATTCTCATTTCTGTTTTCGTAGGGATCAATGATGGAGAAGTTATAATAAACAGTTGCTTATCTGTTATAATAAAAGTTAGCAGTTGCCGTGTTGCCTTCTTTTTAAAGGCAGCCTGGAAGCAGACATATTGAGATGTTTTTACTCAGCAAATAATTAAATCCTAATGCATCCAGGAGACAGACAAAATCCTAAGTGCTTACAGATAAGAGTTGTAGTAAAGCATCCATGACAGACAAAAGCAAATCTGTTTATGTGCTGAAGAGGATTGTCTTGACAGTCAAGACCCAAACACAACAGCTGGTGGATTTGAATACATCATCTGTTACCAGATTTATACTGATGGGGACTCAAAAGCATACTCAAAAGACAATTACAAAGAGGCTTCTGAAAACAGTATAAGGATTAAGCTTTCTAATACATCAGTGATTTAGTGCTTGGATTGAGGGTTTCTGGGGAAACCCATGAGAGAAATAGAATTTGTTTTGCCAAATTCCACCATTTATGCTCAGGTTGCAGACTGAGCATCAGAGTTGTTTGGCTTGGGTTGGACCTGTCTCAAAAGGCAGTGTTTGAGTCTCAATGAGTACTTCAGAACTTGTGGTCCAGTTAAGCCTCATCTTGTTCTTTAGATGTCAGTCACGTCATCAGATGGCAGCACTTCTTTCTTTCCCCATTTCAAGTGACTTACTGAAAAAATGGGGAGTCTTCATTAATGTACTACATTTGTATTACTCTCAGAGGGAGGAGTGACCAATTCTCTGCCAGCCCATTCTATCACCCTCCCTCTCAAGTATTGATGGGGTTTTGCAGTGTCAGCTCTCCAAGTTAAGGAGAGGCTTAACTCCTTAAGCCTCTCCTTAACTCAACAGCCCTGCAGTCAGGGCTGTTGCCAGCACAAAAGTAACAGCCCTAAGACGAGCAATCTTTGCAAGCTGTTTACCTGGTAAATTAAGTCTTTTGCGAGATAGGTTTATTGGCTTTTTAAAGATTTAGCCCAAAAGCTAAATGCCCTCTCTATTGAGCTACAAAAAGCATGTTTCTGTGAGATTAATCCTACTACAAGATATTACTCAGCATAAGATTAGCAGAACTCACCTCTAAATCCTTAAGATTGGCTGAAAGGCCTCACCCAGTGAGTTCTGATGTACAGCAGTTTGAGTGTCCCTTGGTTCTGCAAGAGAGGTAAACACTAGAGAGAGAAACGAGCCCGTGCAGGCAGATCATTGCAGCAGCCTGTGCTACCGTAGCTGGAGTGCTTCTGGGACTCTGACTTGTGGAGCAGTGAGCTTGTATCTCTGACTACTTGAGTTTGGTACCTGCAAATGCATATAAAGAAAAAACAGCCCCAAATTCGACTTATTTCTGTAGCATCATTTATTGAAAGAACACTACTGACACAAGAAATGTAAGGCTGTGTAAGGCTCTTTAAAAACTGAATTCTCCCTTGTGCTTCATTGCATATGATAGCAATTTCTGTGCCTCTTAGAAACAAACTGGGAGCAAGGTGCTAAATATTCACAAACTGTTCCTGTCAAACAGGGGAACAATAGGTTGTGATAACCACCTGCTTTTATCAGTTATTTTCAGATACAGAATAAGGTATGAGGATGACACAGCATGGCTAAGCTGTGTGGTAACATATGGGTTGTGTGAATTTATCCCCTATAGGGAGTGGGCTCAGGGAGCTGTTACCCCTGGATGGATCAGTCTGAAGAACATTTGATTGTAAAGCTGTGAAGGACCTTGGGTACAGAAACCACCCTGGCTGTAGGGTACCTGCAGACTCTGGGATGGAGCAGCCTCTGGGGAGCTACAGGGAGGGCTGGGAAGCAGATCTACTGAAAGGACCCGGGGCTCCTGGTGGATACTGGTGTAAACTCAGGCCAGAAACTGCTTCTGCTATATCTCTCCTATAATTCTGCCTCACTTTCCCTTAATTGCCTCTAAAGAATTGTGTGAAAAGAAAATTCAAAGGTATCTTAACTAGTGTTACCCACAGAGGTGGCTGTAGCATTGGTGACCTACAGGCTGCAGTATTTGGGCTATACTGGCAGCAGCTTGTCAGTATTTTTAGTTTGCTGCCTCCTGCTGGGAAGGGGACTTGAAAGCACCCTGGTAATCCCTAATTGCTTGTTCTGAACATTTTGCAAACATAGTGTTTGAAAGCTGTCTTCGTCTCAAAGCATTTGCCAAATCTTCCCTATCACAATATATATTAAAAAAAAACCCAAAACAATGCCCCCCCCCCAAAAAAAAAACCCCACACACAAAACAAAACAAAACAAAACAACACCGAAACACCAAAAAAACAACAAAACAACAACAAAAATTTTGCACATTGTCCTCTGGAGCACAGAAATATTCCTTTGTCATGATCGTTTCCCTAGCTTGCTTTCTCTGTTTTGTCTCTTGTCTCAAAGATAGAGTGTGGCCAGATTTAAGGCTGGGGAGTCCTTTTGTATTGCTTGTTGGTTGTTTTTGTTTCATACTGGATGTAGCATAGCTAAGTCATACATACCTTTTGAGAAATAGCTGGGATTCCCTTTATAGCAGTAAGCAGCTGATCCACAGCACAAAGTAATGGATCTTCATGTCCCTCCATCTTTTTTTTTCTTTTTTTTTTTTTTTTTGTGTAGTTTTGCAGTTGTCTGTGTGATACTTGCCCATCTCAACATATACCAGGGTTTGGCCTTAACAATTCCATCCCTTTCCCACCCATACACCTTCATGCAAGATAGCCTTGCAGCCTGTTAAAAACTCAGTGAAGTCTGTATCCCCCTTGCTCCATCTCAAATCATGTCTCCTCTTTTCTTTCCCATGTCAAGGGCTCTCTGTGGTATCCTTTCTTCTGATCCTTTACTGTCCTCTTTCTATTTTCACTGCCCTTTGTTGGGTTGGAGAGGAAGGCTTAGTTATTAACTAAGTTAGGGTGCCTGGGGTGGGTCTGACCTGCTAGATAACAGCAGGCCCAGGGAATCATTGGTGCACTTCAGCATAATGCCTTTGATTGTTTCTTTGCATTTTCAGATGTGTTTGCTGGGCTAAGCAGCTGTTAGGGGCTCTGTACAGCCTCCAGTCTCCGTTTCAGGTTTCTGCCTTTCACACAATTAGGTAAGACTCTCACCTGGATGACAGAAGTTCTCTCCAGAAATCATTGCACTGCTGACAGGCAGATGGCTTCTGGGATTTCACTGCTCAGCCACAGGAAGCTGACACTTCAGACACGTAGCTACAGCTCTCAGGGGTCAGGTGTTTATGAAAACATAAAATTGCTGAGTCCAGATTTGAACCAGCTTTTTTCAGGTTTAATTCTAAAAGTGACTTCTAACTTTTAACTCCCCAATCCATTTATGATGTTGGCCACAGTATTTTTAGTATCATTTGTAAGAAATGCTTTCCATGTGTAAGAACAGGCACACCAGACCAGACCGTCCACCTTAGGGACAGTGACCAACAGCAGGTGCCTGAGGAAGTGCATAAGAACAAGACTGAAGCAATAATTCTTCAAAATGCTCTATCAGCTTCCTACAATTTGTGTCTTGAGGCTTTGCTGAATCAGAGCTGTTCTCTTCTTGCTGTAGTGTCTTTTCCATGTTTCATTTCTTTCTGCTTTTAGCCACACTTCATTTCACTTTTAAAAAGTAAAAGAAGGGAAACAATAAAGATTGTTTAAATAGATACCACAGAGGGTGCATACTCATCATCTGGGGACCTGGCAAGCTGCAGAAACATCCTTAGTGCTGACACAAAGGGTGAATGGGTCATTTAGGAATAAATTCTCCTGTCAGGGGAAAAATATTCCAGTTAAATCATGATACTGTTTCTTACATCATAGCCTACCAGACCTCAGTTTAGACTCTATGAGATACCATAAAGAGAAGGAGGATTTTCTTTGTGATTATAAGGCACTGTGGTTTAATACACAAATTAGGGACTGAGCATTCCCTTAGCCTTAGATGTGTGGTGAATGTATTGGTTGGAACAGCCAAGTGGCAAGCTAACCACCTAACCATGTACTGGGTTGCAGCAGCAGGAATACGGAAAATCATGTGTTAGAGGAGAACATGAGCATATATTGGTCCTGGGATTTAATTTCTATTTCAGGTTTCCAAATGAAAGATAAAATTAATGGATTAAATCAGGAACTCTAATGGCATTGTGTAGTAAGTCTTGGAGTTTGACACTTCTGGAAAGCCTGTAATTGTGTAGTTCTCTTGCTCTGCATGAATTCAAGGCTGTGAAATTAACCTGTGTAGCTACTCTGGTGGGATGGGAGACTTATGTGGATCACAGCATGAAGCCAGTTGATGTTCCCACTGTGCAAGCAAAATATATGGGTAGGTTTACAAGCTATAGTTTAGTTTTCTAGTTTGTTGGTTTGGGTTTTTGTTGCTTTTTTTTTTTCAGAATCAGTTTTCTTATCTGGTTGTGTAAAGATAGTTAACAATGAAATGATTTGTATCAGTAGGTATTTGCACAGATGTTGTACTAACCTTTATGGACTAACACGTAGTAAGTACTTAATTCCTACATTCCTAGTGTCTGGTTACAGCTCAGATTTTGGTACTTAATTACAGCTTCGAATCTCCCATGCCCATCCCAGCTGTCTCTTTAGGGTATCAACAGTAGTGGTGTGACTCTGAAGAAGTCAAGAGTTACTCAAGAGGCTGCAAGAATAAAAGAACAGGAATATTGAGATAACAGTTCAGGAAATGTATAGACAGTGGGTGCAGTTTATTTTGCAGTCATAACAGTAAATTCTTCCTGTTTCTAAACAATAATGCCATTGCACTAAATTGACACATGATTGCATGTGTTGACACAGTATATTCAGATGCTGCTCATGACCACCTGAAGGAGATATTTTCTCCTGCTCTTCTGCTCACCAGTGCTGCATGTAGAGCAATGTCCCATTGGATTTAAAAGAAAATGCTAAACTGTGCAATGGTTTTGAGAATTGGTCTACAGCAAGTGTGACAATTATGCTCTCTTGGGGCATTACTGCACTTGATGGTTCAGAAGCATGTATTTTACGTTACATTATATTAGATTCTGCTGGTTTTTGGAAGGAACCAACCAGCTGGTTCCCTGTAAATAAGAATCCTTGGCATTTTTTTCTGGGAACAACAGCTTAATTGTCTCAAACTGCTGGAATGCAGAGAAACAAAAAAAGAATCAGTCAGAGAAGCTCTAACTGATTTGGAAACTATCAGTGTTTGTTTCCTGACTCTCAAACTCATCCTCTCTGTGTCCAGCCCTAAAATTCATACCTGGTGCTAGTCCAGTGTTCACCCAGAGAACACACTTTTTTTGAGGTAAGTAGTGGACAGCAGGTTCTTCCCTGTGCTTCACTGCTCGCTAGGTGTGGAGGAAACATCCTGCTTTGTTATCTTGTAACAGTATCCTTGGTGTATTTGTGTTTGATCATGCAATATTTTTTGTACTAAAAGAAGACACATAATAGCAATTCTACAGCAATAGAATATGTTTTGTGTACAATTGTCAGAGTAAGGAACTAGGTAATATGTGAAACACCTCTCAGATTAAATTCAGGGAGACATCTTACCTTTTTGCAAGCTTTGTTTAAGGGACAAGTGCAGACTGTTTTGCTTGTGTCTGCCCCTCTAGTTCCCACCTGCTAGAGAATCTTCAAAACCTGTCCTCATCTCAATAAGAAATGTATGTTAGGATTGCAGAAAAGATTTTCTGGACATATATATGTATTCCTCTTAGCTCATGAAACCAGGATAGGAACAGTTTTACGTTTGTGCACAGTGAGCCAGAAGGGGGCTGCGGTTTTGCCCAGTATTGTCACTAGAATGTGCCAAGTATGAATCCTAGAATTTGGTACCAGGACTATCAAAACGTTTCTATTTTAGGAAGGCATCAGCATGCAGACCGTATTTGATCACATACTACTCAGAGAATCATGATTTTTCTTCTTTTCCTTGTTCTAGAAACAGCACATGTAATTCTTCAACCTTTGATGAATCCGAAGACTGGCAAGTTGCTCAAGATGCTGAGATATGCTTGTTGAAGTCAGGAGAAATTATGTAAGCAAAACAATGTCATTGTTATAGGTGAAAGCATAAAGGCTGAGCTCAGATATCAGCTATGTGAGCACAAGCCTTGCAGGCTCCTGGAAGAGCTGCTCACTTGTGTTCCAAGGAGAGCTTGGTCTGAGAAGGATGAGAGGCTGTAACTCAACCATGCAGAGCGGCAGCAATGAGCCATGTCCTCTCTCTTCAGTCCTAGAATACTTCAGTGTAGCTAGGGAATAAGAAGGAAAGATGTAGGTCCACATCACATGAGAAAACATTTCCTATTTTTATTGCAGGAATTGCTGTCAGCACAAAGCGGGTTTAGAGAGAAGGCTGTGCAGTTCTAGCAGTCTCTGAAAGAAACTGTGAGGGCAAGTCAGGGAATGCAGCTCTAGATAGACCTTTGCCAAAGGGAGGGAATTCATGGTCTTTTGGAGCATATATCTGTTATTTACCTGTGGCTTCCCAGAATCTGTTTTGCCTGCTCTGGTTGATACATGCCATAGCATAAAAAGTTCATCTAAGCCTCAGCTCAAGCTCTGTGTGTACTGTGTGTGCACAATTTTCTGCATGTGTCCTGCTCTGAAATTCCTAGTTACACACAGTAGTGATATGCATGTCACTTGCACAGCCAAGAAGGGAATCCAGTGTGTGGAAATGCACGTGACTTAAAGAAATTCAGCTTTGCTCACTGGCCCCTTGAACCTAGCTTTGAAATTTTTCCTTAATTATAGGAAAGGTTTTAAACTTCTAACTGATAAATCAGTCCATGTTTCAACCTTGTTGCTGCTGTTCAGAGATCCAGGTAAATGAAGCAGTAACTAGAATCATAGCTGGGCTGTAAGGCAAAACAAACAATGATATTTAGTTTATTAAAATCAAAGGTCACCTGAGACACGACAGGACTGTGGTTTACTCTGATCTCATTGATTCGCAAACAGTTTATTTGACCTGAAGAGTGACGGTTGAGATTAGTTTTAGTTAGGGTAATGTAGGTGAGATCCCATGGATCTTAGAAATTACATGTTTCCCCTGAAGAAAGTAACCGGTGTTCTCCTGCTTCAGGGCCTCACTGTTCACAGTCTTAAATAGGTATCAGAATGAAGTTAGCTCATCTAATGGCTGTAGGACTGCATTATCTAGATGCTAAGAATTTCATTTTTAACTGGAAGTATTTTGAGTCAGGTTTTTTGCATCTTGATTAGTAAAACAGACCCAGATGTATCTTTAAGTGCTTCAGAACAGAGCTGCTGTTCACATTCCATCCACCTGTACTCCTGATCCTTCCTGTTTCCTGTGCAAATTTTATATTCACCTAGGAAGATGAATAAACCAGGTAACTTACCTTTTCTTTAAAAAGAACAGTAGAGGGCAGCACTCCTTTCTTATTTGTAGTAACTCTAAAAAGCTTTATTCCAGCACTGGTTTTCTTTAGTTGAAATGAAATAAATAAGTGAACAAAATCCACTTGTGCCAGGGCAGTGAAGGTTCTTGATATCAGTCAGCTTTTTTGTAGTTTTTATGTTCATCTGAGGCTGCATTTTCCTGCATCTTGTGGACCTGTCCCAAATATGCTGTGGAGTCTACCTGAAATAGATGGAAAATAAAAATAAATGATTAGTGGTTTTATCTGAGTAAGTGGATTGTATATTTCTTCAAGTAATTGTGTATTTCTCTCTCCCAGGATGAAATTACCCCTTACAGTAGAAGAGATCATGAATTTTGGAGAAAGCAACAGAGAGCTGTTCATCAAATCCAGCACCTACAGTATCATTCCCATCACTGTTACAGAGATGGGGCTAACAATTAGCTGGATCTTCTCATCAGACCCCAAAAGCATATCCTTCAGTGTTGTCTACCAAGAGTCTGAAGACACACCGCTGGATCAGTGCAAAGTAAGGCCTTTGTCTCCTTACTAGAGGAGGTTATAGTGCTCTGCACTCAGCCAGCCTACAGCAATTGACAAGTATTGCCAGAAGTCTTCACCAGAATGCCAGTTGCATTAAGGACTTGTTTCTCCAGTTGAGCTGTAGTTCTGCTAAAGGCAAAGCTACATCTTTAATGTTGTCTGCAGGAGTTGAAAAGCCCTGTAGCATCTATTGGTTGCGTCTGAAATTCACCCAGTATTATTAAGCAAAATTGAACATCCAAGTCTGCAAAATTCTTTTTTTTTTTTTCTCAATTTCACTTAGTTTGTGAACTCTTTAAGTCTGGTTTTGCCAGGCTCATCAGCAGAAGACACAGGGAAACATAAATTTCTTGGTTTACCCACATTTCTTACAATGAAGCATATACTTAAGTGCCTTGATGGTGTGCAAAATCTCTTTGCCAGTGCCCAAGCTACCTGGTTTTACATGTGCTCTGCATATTTCATGAGGATTACACATTAAGTGAATCCATTTTACTCAACTAATTGCAAAGTTTTGCTGAAGACAAGGCAGCTGTTGGTTTAATCCACCATGGTAGGGTGAACTCTATGGCTGTGATTTACTGAGGGAATAAGGCATTTATATAGCTTGTGGTAATTCACTGCATGGTTATTAACTCCATGTAAAATATCTCTTTTTCTTAATCTGAAAGCTTAAAGAAGTGTGAATGTTGCTTTTGTCTTGATACATTTCTTCAGTAAAACTTTGTGTTTTATAGGGTCATCCTTGCTCTATGTCAGCTCTTCTGATAGCTGTGCTGAAGTTTAACAGCAAGACACACATAGGCTGTAAGCTCAGATAAACAATTAAGATTTGCTGAGAAAGCTTATTTTATTACACAGGGAGTATAAAAACATATATTAAAAGAAATATTTAGCTAAATCCTGCTCTTGGATATATGGATTTAATGTACTACTTGCTGAAGTTACTGAAGTTTCTTAGATTACCATTTAAAAGTTCAGGATTTGATTCTACCTCCAAAGCAGAGATTAATAGCCATAGGTTAGTGCTGTAAAGATAGAATCAAAGGAAAATAGATGTCTCAAGGTGAGATTTTAGTTTGGGTGAGTTTTTAATGCTAATCAGAGTAATTAGTTTTGCAGGCATAGATGCACTTTGGGAGTTTCAAGGTGGCTGAAATCCAGGTTTTCTGAAAGAAAATGCCAGTTTATAGGGCAGATAGCAAACTTCATTTTGATTTGTATTGAATTCCAGGTTCTTATCCCTATGACTCGCTGCAACTCTCATAAGGAAACTATCAGAGGACAGGTGAAAGTCAGAAACGCTGGAATCTACACCCTGATATTTGACAACACATTCTCCAGGTAGGTCCTAGGCAGGCGTAAAAGGTGAAATAAGCTTGGTTTTACAGACTGTGGAACTGATCAGATGTACCATTATTCTGCCATTCAGAAGTAAGTGTAAGAAATTTTTCCTCACTTGCCAAGAGATCTTCCAAGACTGAGTTTTGGTTCTTGTTTAGGCTTTCTTTTTTTTTTCCTACCCCCACAGCAGAATTCCACTCTTCTTTCTGAACCTCTGGGAGGGTTAACAGAATTAAACAAGTAATTTGTGACTCATTCCAATACAGTTTAGTCAGGATTGTCATCTTTTTAAAAACAAATCTGACGGCCATTGCATAGGCATACTTCTTTTTGACAACAGTGAATTTTTTGCCCAAGTGTAAACTGAAAGACTGAATACACTTTCAAGGCTTCCTCTCTTGTTGGCTTCAGCTAACATAATCTTTTTGTTTTCTTTCTTTCCTTGACAGGTTTATCTCAAAAAAAGTGTTTTATCACTTGGCTGTTGAGCGACCTGTCATCTATGATGGAAGTGATTTCCCATAGCCTTTACTATACTGTGTATTTTTAATTAAATTTTTAAGATATGCTATTATTTATGTACATGTGTAAGCATTCTGGTTACCACTGTGTTTGAAGACTTTGAAACTATGCAATAGTTCTAATGCACTTAAGAGGAGATGTGTACACTAAAAACAGAAGCCTTTTCAGGAACACTAATGGTTCTGTACTGTGTACAGACTGCTGAAAAGCCATGTTGTTTGGTTTAACAGGTCAATAAATAACCAATTTTTTTTTCAGTGGAGAGAAAAATAAGTGTGGAGGTGTTTAAATGCAAACTGAAATTCTCTGCTGAAAATTGAGCTAATTTTCTTCCAAAAATATCCTTCAAAAGGAAATGTAAAGTAAAATACCTATTTTTGACCTCTTCACTGAGGTGCAAACATAACCATCTCTGTTCTTCTGTAGTGCTCTTACAGTCAGAGCAGCAATTATGCAATACTTCAGTCTGCACAGGCAAATATTGTAATCCATATGGAATTTTTTATCTTTTCCAAGTTTTATATGCAGCAAACCATAGGAGTTTTATACATTTTGGGCTAAGATTTGGTAAGTCTTAACTGGCTTTTTCCAATGCTTTGG
The DNA here is from genome assembly GCA_016584745.2 of Phylloscopus trochilus trochilus. Lineage (NCBI taxonomy): Eukaryota > Metazoa > Chordata > Aves > Passeriformes > Phylloscopidae > Phylloscopus > Phylloscopus trochilus. The sequence continues at coordinate 44,128,958 of WQNJ02000546.1, forward strand.
CACTGAATACCAGTTACAGAATAATAAACACAAAGCAGCAACTCCTTTCACTTTGGCTCACCGTACTCTGTATGTTGGCCCATGGAACCCAGTTCCTACAGTGAGCACCAGTGGCAGGATGCAGAATATCCCCTGTGGAATAAATTACTGCTCACTGGGTGATATTTGGGAAGAGGAGCATTCCTTTTTCCTGCCTTAGCACCTTAGTCATCAGCATTCACAAGAAAGCACAGTTTGTGAGGAGATCAGCAGCATCTCTCTCTCTAGACCATATGGAAGGCAACAATAATGTTTGAACCAGTCTCAAAACGTCCATCCAAAAATGGAATGCATATCCAGGCCTGGTGAGCTCTCCACCCTGTGGTGTTAGTGTCTTCTGTCCCTTTCCTAAGCCTTGCAGTTGCCCTATCCAACTGCTAACTTTCTATCTCAGATTTGGGGGCTGTTAAAACTACCTTTTAGGGGAAGATTGGGTTCTCACTTATACAGAAGTTCTGTGCAAACCATCTGCTTTCTGTATAGTTTCATCATTTTGTCAAAACACCTGAAAGTGGGTTTTTCTGTATAAAAAAACCTGTCTTCCAATAGAGTGGCAAAACATTTGGTAGGAGAAAGAAGAAAAGCTTTTTCTCCCAACCAGCCCTCCTCAACCATCCTCATAATCAGACACACTCCTAAGTGTGTCTGATTTCTCATGTTACTGTTCTCCCAAGAAAACCTCAGACCTTGAGGGTTTTAGTGCAGAGTTGGTAGAAGACCAGCACGACCTGTGAGGAACCCTGTAGAGACTTGGTGGCAGCTGTAGCTAGCATACAGGGGTCATGGTGGGAGACAGAAAATAAAGCATGAGGGGACAGAAGAAAAAAGGGCAAGCATAAACTGAAGCAAATGGTTTGTGGAGAGGAAAGGGGCAAACTTGTAAATGTAAAAGCAAGGAGAGGGAATTGGAGGAACAAACTCTGCTAGGGAAGGTAGTCAGGAGAGGCCAGCTGGTGTTTATGTTTTGCTGGTCCAATCCAATATCCATAAGGGATCTCCCACCCCAAAAGTCTGGTTGTTTAAAAGCTGGAGATCACAAACCAAGTGTTGGACATTTACATAGGAGCAGCTGAGGCAGAGGAAAATTTCTGATCATAGAAAAGAAAATAATTGCAGTTAAAGCTAAAGGTTGCTCATCATTTGTTCCAGTTGTTAACTACATATAATACAGTGATCCTGAAAAAGATTGTGAATGACTACTTTTCATGGAGCACCTAGGATTTAGGTCTCTGGCTCATTGATACCCTTCCCTTGCCTTGGGCTGCCTTTTTCCCCATGGTGGTGGTGTGCTCCAACCCTCTGCCAGGCAGAGTGGTCAGTGGAAGGTGCAGGCTCCTGAAGGCTGCAGTGCACTTAAGCCCTGACCTACTTATGTGCATAAAAATGAGATGGACGAGAGACTGATGTAAGCAATAAATAGCAATAAATGACACGGATTGGTTCATGAATTACACCATGTTTCATTCTTGAAGCTATATTTTATATTTAATTAGGCAAGAAGAGATTATTTATTGCTTAAAAATGGAGTACTGTGTACCTTATGCTATGCAATTTCATGAGCTGTTACTGAAGTCTGCTGCAGTTTTCTTTTAAGCTTTTAGGTGTGGGTTTTAAAAACATTTTGCTGTTGTTTACTTAGAATACTAATTTTACTGGGATATCTTTCTTAAAATGCCAAATGTAAGGTAAAGGGACACTGTCAAGTATCTTCAGCCAAAATATGACACCTCTGTTAAAAAGTATTTGAAGTCTTTCTACTAAAAATAATTTGACAGCCTTGCCCCTTGATTTCCTCTCCATATCCAGTTCTTGACATTTTTTTAATTCTGTGGCAAATATTTTTAAGCTCCTGTTCATGTAGCTCTTAAATAATTATCTCCATGTAGTAGCCCAGATGTTTCCCTGGAGGTCTCTCATGTAGGCAGTCCTGAGACTTACTGAGAGCCTGTATTTGGGAGAAGGGGAGTAAATCCACTGGATTGTTCTCATTTAGCATTTGAGTCTGTATGGTCTCTTTTCTTCAGGTTTTCCTGCCCTTTGAGAGTAATTTTATGGCAATTTTTTTTTCTCTCTGAAAGAGGACTAAGAGTGGGAGTCAGAACCTGTAGTTTAAAGATGAAAAGAAAATGTTCGCTTCTGACCAAAGACGGTACTTAAGGAGAAAAAGTTTCAAATGATGAAATATCAGGCTGGTAAGGTGCAAGTGGACAGGAGTGCCAGCTGTTCAGAGAAGCTTCCCAGGAGCAGTAATCCCATCATAACAGCTGGAAGAGGCTGTCCAGAGACAGTAAAGAACTTGTTGTTAGTAGAGACCTTTTGTTTAAATGTCCCAGACAGTTCATTGCTGGACTCATGGAAACCCAGTAAAGGACTTTGCGCAAGGTCAGGCTTGTGCAAGTGATTATTTCATTCAAGCACCTCATTCTTCCATTCATAAAATGCTTGTTCATGTGAGCTATGCCAGCAATGCTAAATGTTGAATCGGGCTTTTTATTGTCTGCAGGAATGCAAGAAAGAGAAAAATATTTTAAATTGATCATGAAATTAATTGAAGGAGATGTCACATTCATAGGACAGAGATTATACATTGTGGTCAGCATAAGCAAATAGATATTTTTCTGGGTGCTGGAAAGGATAAGGAAATATGGAGGGTAAGATTTTTTGTTACAAAGAGGTTTATGCAAAGGAAAGAATGTAGTTTCTTCAAGAAAATGACAGTGTTTCTTTACTCAACATTACTCAATGTTTCTTTATGAAAAATATAAGAGGTATTGCACAAGAGTGTATCACATTACAAAATAGCAAAGCTACAAAAGCCTGACTTCTTTCCTAAAACTGAAATTGCACTATAGTTTTAATTATGTTCAGTCACTGAGGTTGTAATTTGTTCAGAAGCATCTTTCGGTCTTAACTGCCAAAGAATTGCAAGCCCTGTTCACATCAAACTTCTTGCTCCAGATATGGGAAAAATCATGTATACCAGTGTCTGTACAGTTACAGAAATGTAAACGGTTGTGTTGGAATATTTTTCTTGATGCTTTTTTTTTCTTTTTTTTAACCTCAGGAATTTAAGAATAAAATTCTTTATCATTGTGAATGTTTGTCCCTTTTTTGCCTTGTAGGGATAGCTTTGTGTGGAAGATAAATCTGATGATTGTATAATCTACTTGGGTTTTTATGACATTTATATTGTGCCATCCCCTCATTTCAAAGCTGCAATTCTGAGCATCTCCCAGAGGCTGGCTCCATCTCCTGGAGTCCTGGCTCCACATTCAGAAGCTTCCCTCTAGGAGAGGCTCCAGCAAAGCCAAATCTGGAGTATGAAGGACCAGCAAAGAATGAGTTTTACACATAGCCAGTACATGTGTAAGTGACCACATCTTGTACCTCAGCTCTGCAGGGAAATGCTGCAGCCGTTGAAAGTCTTTGTGTCCATTTCCAGTAATGCATTTTTATCCATACTGGGTAATACCCACTCCCTTGGTGCTAGGGGAAAGGCTCTCCCAACCCTACTTCTGCCTTACATTTCTTAGTCTGTGCCCAAGAACATGCCTTGGCACACACAGGATAACACTTCCCTGTGGGGACCATGTGAAGCTGCTGCAAGGTTGTGGTATCCTCTGCATTAGTCCTTGAAGTGTCACAGGGATGCTTTGAAGTCCAAATATAGTAGTAATTCTGTACTTTCTCAACCTTTCATCACTTCCCTGCTTTCTGTTTCAGGCAGAGCAGGCACCAGGTAGGCAGGTCTGCCTGCAGAGAATGAAAGTTTTTCATGGGCTCTCCCAGCTTCCTCCCCCTGTCCCACAAGCAGGCTGGTCCGCGCTACATGAGTGCCTGCACCACGGTGACAGTGTAGCACATGGGGCAGGGATGAGTCCAGCTGCCTCTTCAAAGAACAACAGCAGAGGAGACTGCAGCACAAAACTGGGAACAACTAGAAAAAAATGTCCTCAAAGAGAAGGGAGGGGACCCAAACTATGGAAAATCTCAGGCCTCTCCCAGGACTTTCAGCAACTCCTCGGTGCCCATCCTGCTCGAGCTCTGTCTAAAGCATGAGCAGAGTCCCCTGGGACTGCTCAGGAGACAAGGGAGGCAATACCTTTTGCCTATGAGGAAATCTCCCATCCTGGAAAACAGCATCAGCTGAAGGCTGGGGACACCCCAGCCAGGCACAAGAGGGATTGTGGTAGGACAAATCCAAGTAAAATATCAGGGCAGAGGGACAGAGGAGCCCAGAGGGGGTTGACCACAAGGAGGTGTGCTGCTGGCAGATGGAGGCCCCCAGCAGATGCAAGGGGGAGTAATGGCAGGAAACACCTCCATGACTGAGTCCCTGCAGTGTGCTGACCAACAAGAAGGATTGGTGATGGGGCTGCAGCCAGAGGGGTGCAGGGAGGCAGCTTTCCCCTGAATTTGTGTGGTGAGAGCAGCCTGGGGAGCCACCAGCAGCTGCTGGACTTCAGGCAGCTGTGGTGAAACAAACCCCAAGAGGGAAAACCGCTCCCAGGGAGGTTGGTCCCCAGCTTCCCCTGGCAAAGTGGTGGGAGCAGCCTGACTCAGAGCAGGATGTGCATGACCCAGGGACAACCCCATAAACCCAAACTGCTGCAAGTTCATTGCTGTTTCACCACCCTCAGCAGTTTCACCTGCTGATCGAGCATGAATACTTCCCGCAGTGTTTTGGAGACTGAAGAAGCCACTGAGATGGCCACAAAGTTCAAGTTCCTGGGGCTGGTGAGATGTAGTGCAGGGAAGAGGAGCTTGCAGCAGCTAAGGTTTGCACACTTGTTTGCATAACTCAAGGGCTCTTTGGGGGCCAGGAGAACCTTCTGTGTAAGAGCACCAGCACCCCCAGCCTCAGAAAGGGGTAGTGGGGCTGAGCTGCTGTGGGGAAGTACCTGCCCTGCCTCTCTAGATTGCACCTCAGCCCTTGCCTCAGGAGCCCAAACCTGCTCTGGTGCCTGCAGGGTTCTCAGCTGCAGCTTCCACACCACAAGGGTTACATATTTGAAATAAACCCTCTTGGCAAAGTTTTTATTTGGCCTCTTTTGAGAGGGGTAAATGCTGTGATTGCAAACAGGTTATGTGTATGGATCCAAACTGGGAAAGATGTGTGAGCAAGAAACAACCAGTTCATTCCCTTGGTGTATATAGCAGTGCCTTTATTTAATTTTTGGTTTCTGTTTCCTGAACAGAAATTCCAAAAAACCCCTACACCCCTCTTTCAAATACAGCAAAAAATATATACATCTTTGACCATTTTTCTTCTTAAGGAAAAGGTTAAAAAAAAATCTTAATAAATGTATATGAAAATTGAACCCCGTCTGCCCAGGTCTACCCTATTAGCCAGAAAAGCAGCACCAAACTTTGCAGAATGCTCTTGTTTACCAACATGCTTTAATGATAAATGCACAATGAAAATCCTTTTCCCCTGGAAGAGCTAAGTACCAGAAGGCAAACCAGATTAAATGAGATTATTTAAAACAAACCCTCCACAGCACTACATCCTGCAATCGAAGAGTGGCAGGTGCAGGCTGCGGTCAGGCAGGACAGGTGAAGCCATGTCCCTGTGAGGGGATGAGCAAGGGGGAGCAGATAAATGATGCCTTGTGGGCTTGGGTTTTGGGGTGCATTACAGCACACCACTTCTGGGAATGGCAGCCTCCACAACTGATGTCTGATTCCAAATTTCATTAGGTTTGGCATTTAATTATTCCCTGTCTTGCTGGCCCTAGGTTCAATATATTTTCCAAAAATATCAGTGCCTAACTGGCGGTCAGTTGAATCATGGGTTTGTTTTTGTGTTCTGGTTTATGACCATACAGCAAATATCCCTGGGACAGACAACTCAATGTCTCTGAAGCCCTTAATTTTTTATTGTGAGGGGTGATTTTTTTTCCAGTATCAAAAGAGGAGCCATTGTACCTGACATCACACAGCTAAAATAAAGGAGAAAGACAGATCACATTCTGCAATGCCCACTTAATATACATGAACAACTGTTTTTTCTTTGCAAGTAAAAACACCCATGCAGCCAAACAGAGTTGCATTTGCCCAGGCACAGAGAGCAGCATTTGCTCACTGCAACAAACCAGTGTCAGAGCTAAAGGCCATTCTCCTTTACATGAGATGGGATCTGCTGTAGGAATCTGGGAGGGCTCCTGAGTCAGGCCACCTTCATAGGGGAACCTGGTATGACAGCAAATGAAGGCTGAACCCCCTCCTGCTGCTTCCTATGGAAAGAACACTTCATCTGCCTCTGTTGCTGCCATAGCTGTGTTTATCACCCGCTGCAAGATTTGTAATTTCAGGTTGCGGTCTGAGCTGCAGATGGGCCAGCTGTCACAAAGGTAGTTTTTGAAATCTAAACCAGTTCTGTTTATGGTTCCATTTTGCTCCCATCTGCCAAAGGCTTCCTGTTCTCTCAGCCAGCAACCCTCAGTTGGGTCCTGCACGTCAAAGACAGGTCTCCAACCCTTTCTGCCCCTCTGGGATAATTTTTGGGGTATACAGGTGGTTTCCAAAGAGCTTGGTGCTTCTCTGGAGAGGAGGTGAGCACTAACTCACAGGATGACTTTGCAAGGAGGGGACATAACAGAGGAGGTCCAGTGAGTGTTGAGGATCAGGGAGTTCCTGACCCGTCTCCTCCCCAGCATGGCAAAGGACCAATTTGAGCTGTGCTCTTGGCTGTCACAGGCAGAGGAGTGCTCCTGGCCCCTGCTCCAGCAGCAGCCACAGCTTGGCATCATCCTGCCCAGTGCCATCCTGAACCGCTCGCCAGCAAACACATAGAGGAAGGGGTTGAGGCAGCTGTGGAGGAAGGCGATGCTCTGGGTGACCTGCAGCCCGATGTCCAGCTGGTTGGCAGCCTGACAACTGTGGACCACCCCGGTGTAGGTGTTGATGGCTTTGACCAGCAAAACAATATTGTATGGGAACTGAGAGAGGAGGAAAGCAGTGATGATCATGGTGATAATCTTCAGTGACTTCTGTTTTTGGAATCTTTTGGCTCGTAGGAGGGTGTTGATGATAAGAGTGTAACAAATCACTATGACAAGGAGAGGCAGGAAGAACCCTATGATGACTTTCAAGGCCAGGACCGTAACTCTGAAGATCACACTGATATTTGGTGGGTACATAATTCTGCAAACTGTTACGTCACCCACCTGTGTGCTCTGGCTGTAAATGATTTCTGGGATGCACAGGCTCACAGATGTCAGCCAGACAGCCAGGCACATGAGCCTGCTGCGCAAGAACCACCTTCGCTTACAAGTTTTAGCTTTCATTGCTTGGACTACAGTGATGTACCTGTCAAAGCTGATGCAGGTTAGAAGCAAGCTGCAGCCATAGAAGTTAATCTTATACATGCTGTTGACAACTTTGCACATGAAGTCCTTAAAGATCCATCCATCAGAAGCAGCCTTGGCCCAGAAGGGGAAGGTGAAAAGGAGCAGGAGGTCGGCGATGGCCAGGTGCAGCAGGTAGTGATCCATCATGCTCCTCCTGAGGTGGTATTTGCAATAGACAAGCACGACCAAGGCGTTCCCCACTGTGCCCACAGCGAAGAGGAGCCAAAAAAACACTGGCAGGAAGGCTTGAGCAAACTGCCTGACCTGCCTCTTGTCGCACATGAAGTCTGTGCTGTTCACTGGGTTTTCACACAGGGACAGCACCATGCTGTCATTCCTGTAGTAATCCAGGCTACCCTTGCCAGGATGTGTGACCTGCAATACGACATCTAGTAAATTTGTGTTGAGAGGCTCAGTAAAGCATACATTTGCCCTTCTCTACCAGATGCAATTGAAGATGCCAAATGTATTCCATTTACATGAGAAAGTGCAAAGGCTGCCAGTGAAACAGGTCATTTCAGATTGTTTTAAGTGTGCAGCACAGCAGAGTTTTATAAAAATGACCCACTGAGTGAGAAACTCACAAAAAAGAGCAGTTCACAACATCCAGCCAACTTCAGTTATTAAAATGGCAGGCGGTGAAAGCATTATCTCTGTCAGATAATTCAAAATACGGTTTGCTTGGCTTCAAATACATAACAAAAGGCAAAATGCCCAACTTAGAAAGAGGTGGAGAAGAAGTCTTTGTGTTACTGCTACGTTGGGATGGTACCAGTGGCTCGAAAGAGGCAGAAAACTGATGGAGACAAAGAGGGAGGGAAACAAAAGGAGATGAACAGTGACACAGCTGTATACTCACTACACTTGAAGCTGCCATCTTCAGCCAGATCACTCCTCAGTCCGGAAGGAAGTTCCTTAGCCTGGAAAGGAAAGATGGGGGAAAACAACTGATTTGAAACAACTCTGTAGCAGGACTCTGACTCTCTTCCTTGTACTTCTTCTTCTTCTACCTTTAATAAAAACCTCAACTCTTTGAAACAACTCTGGCCGGAAGATGAACAAACCACACAGAAATTGATGTCGCTGATTTGAATTATTTAGTTATTTCCATTTTACAGATTTACATTTAGCCTATATTAGGTCTTCAGCTTCTCTATGGCACTGTGCTGATTAAGTCCTTTGATGCACTACAGTCACAGCAATCTCATTTTAACAAGCTGCAGATTCCCCAGTGTGCACATGTAAAAAGTAATCCAAAAGCACTGTATCTTGCAAAAGGTTCATGAGAAAAATTGAAATGGTCCTCTTAAAATATCTAGCAACTAAGAAGGAAAAGTACCTGGCTTTAGTAATACTTTGCAGTCTTAAATATTTGCATCCTCTGCAGCAAGTGATTAATCTCTGCCTGCAGCTTCTCTTTCTTATCTGTGAGTTTAGGCACAGTGCTCATTGCTGTTAACCTGCAAAGCTGATCATTAAGCCCCAGCAAACAAGAAAATATTGGATTTTTTCTGCAGCAGATTGCTTTTCTAGTCAGTCCACCATCACAAAAGGTAGCTGAGCCTGGTGCGCTGGATGCGAGACAAATGCACGCAAGTGTTCCACATGTTGTGCACCAGCTTGTCCAGAAAAATGCCTGGGGATGAAGCCTGGTGACAGCCCAAGGTGGGTCAGTGCTACTGGGGACGTTCAGTTAGCACAGACCTTTCCTCCAGACCCCTTCAAAAGCAGCTCATGTAACCGAGAAGTCACCTAGCAGACACCACAGCAAAAGCGGATGGAGCCAAACCTCCTCCATGGGGAAACGGCCCATGTTCATGCTCTGACTTCCCTCTGACTGCTCGCTGTGGGCTGACTAAAAGTACCTGTGGCTGGCAGCAGGCAGTCAGTGAGCTCCTGATTTCTCCCCAGAACTTACTTTTAACATGTCATTGCAGTATCTGTTGAAGAGTGCAGAGCTGAGTATCCCCAGGGAGCTTTTTTTATGTTGTTCTCTTCTAGCTGTCAGACCTACATTAAATTGCAAACAAAAATATCTTTGTAACTGGGCCAGTTTGGTGGGGGGGGAAAAAAACAAAACGGTGATTTGTAATTCAGTTTCTTTTCCATGGAGGCTGCTTGTGGGAAAGAGAGACATGAATAGTGGAGGAGTGAGGGGACCTGCGGGAGCTCCTGCCTGGCTCTGGCCCGGCTCGGTGGTCAGCCTGGGCCTCCCAGCTGCTCGGGCACGTTCCAGCAATACACTTTTGTGGGGTCTCTGCTCAGGCAGTTGGTTAACACTGCTATGGCTGGTACACAAAAAAGAGGGGACTCTCTCGAGGCTTCCAGGGAACAGAGGCTTTATTTGGGGGGGGAAAAAGGGGTCAGGGGAACCCCCCAGCCACCAGGCTGGTGCCTCTAGAGAGAGACCCCGAGCCTCGGGTGGAGGGCGGTTTTGTACTACATTTCGTGGCGTGGGTACAAAGTCACCGAAACCAATAACACAATCTAAATACATCATGCCAAACTAAGTCACTTAAATTCTAACAAATCCAACACAGGTTTGGGGGTGGCCTGAGGGAAATCTAGCTAAGCTAGTGGCTAGAACTCTTGGGCTCTAAAGATAAGGATTCTATGATGGACAAGAGGGAAATTATGCATGACAGAGGGGATGAGACAAGGAAGAACCAATAAAAGAAAGTCTCCAGGCAGAGGCTATAGCTGTCCTAGAAACTCCTATCAAACTACGAGAAAGATACATTCTAAAACAAAAGGCTTTTTTGAAGTTGTGCAAACTCTGCTAAACTTAACAATAAAACCCTTCATACTGTATTCATAGCTAAGGCCTCTAAATTATTTTTTGCAGACTCACAGGGACCCATTGGGACAGTTGCTGCAGGAAGGCCAGCCTGGATGTGGCACCCAGGAGTCACACTCTGCATGAGACATTTGCTCTTTACACCTACAATTAACATTTTTGCAGGCTGAGGTGTGTGTGTTCTCCTCAGGGGCCTCAGCCAGATTAGATCTGTCACAGGCTATTTACTCTGTGGTTTTCATGTTTTAAGTGGCTCAAACACAGGTGGGAATCTTATCTTTTATTTATTTTATTTTTTTTTCCTGGTAAGCTCTTTTGATACCAAAAGGACAGTGTCTCATACCATCAATTTTCTGCTCATGTGCATCATCTAGCAGAGGGCAAATCAGAGCTTGCTTCTAGGCTGTGTCCTGCTGCAAAACACTTTGACCAGGGAGAAAAAAATACCCTTGAACAAGAACTGGGTGCCTTTGGGCAGCTTCCAGTGTCTTTTTGGGAGGCTGGGACAGGAATGAGGAGCTGGGTCTAGTCCTGGCTGCTTCAGGTTGATCCACGGTCACAGCTTCCCACTGCTGCCTGCCAACGCTGCCAGCTGGCAGGAGCCAAGATCACAGGGTCTGCCTCATGCCCTGCAACACCAGGTGCTTTGCAAACAACAGCAAAATGGAGCAAAACAAAAATATGCCGCCTTCAAAAGGAAAAGCCAGGCTATTCCTGCTGCAGAAAGTGGGGAGACCCAGGGCAGGATGGCAGGCAGTCCCATAAAGTCCCTACTGGTGGCACATCTTTCTGTGACAACCATCCAGAAGATAGTGGCAGGGAAGGCAGTGAGAAGTGGTTATTAGAAGTATGAACTTGCAGATCTTATGTCTTCTTTCTGGTAAGCTGGCATGCAAATGATGCTGATTTAAGTTCCCCTCTCTGCAGGAAGTCTGAGCACCATGAGGTTTTGCTTTAATGATGGTGCTCAGCTATGACCAATGCTTGTTCGACTCATACTTCAAGGAAATTTCCAAATCACAGTTCAGGCTCAGTTCCAGTTATGGAGAAAACAGTGATTCTGGCTAGGTTTTGGGTTGGGCTCTGCTGTTACTTGGCACCATGCTCATGTCAGTTCCAAGGGGAAGGAGCCCAGGATGCTCCACACTCAAAGGCAAAACCTCCCCTAAGGTGTCTGCTTATCTCTAGTAATTGGTTCTCATCTTGAAACTCTTCATGAAACAGGCACAGGTCTGTGTGACGATACCACTGCACAGGACTTGGCCTCTTCTACCTCCTTGGCCATCCTCTAGACAAATAGAAGAGAGGGAGTAGATCTCAGCCAAACCCCAGGGCCCCTACTAAGGAAAGCACATGTGAAAGCACAGGATAGTCTCTGGGATAAGGGTTGAGTTACCCTGAGGTTGCAAATGGCTGCCTGACAATGGATCCATGGTAATTATCCTTAATTCAAGGTAGTTTGGCCCTTGGTATAACGCAAGCTGATTTGGCTTTGGGAGAGCTACACTAACTGCAGTAGGATAAAGGCATGCCCATGAGCAAAGCCTCTGATGGAAAGGTTCTTCAGATCCTTTGGTCTCTCCTTCATGAATCTGAGCCCTCATGTTCAGGATTTAAGTGACTTTAATCAGCCTTAGTTTAATCCTCCCTGGAAGCAAAGTAGAAATTTAACCCACCACTTTACAGAGCCAGTCCCAGTGTACTAAAATCTCCCAGGTCAGATAAACCTCCAGATCAGAACACAGGTAGCTGCTCATCTTGTTCTTTACTTTCCTGCCACATGACATTTGTTAAGTGAGTGCTGCTGACAACAGCAGCTTTTTTGCCCCCAAGAATGAGAACAGAAGCAGAACAGTGTGAATGTTAGTCCTCTTACCAAATTTCTGCCAAACTGGTTCCTACTTGTATCCTCACTCAATGCCATCCACAGCTAAATCCTTTCAAGCAAAACCAGAGACAAGGCAGTAATTTTGCACAACACCAACATGCATTGTGAGATAACTTGTGATTTCCCCTCGGCTCATATTGATGCAAAACTAAGCATCTCCGTTTTCCTTAAAAATATATTGCTTTCATGTTCATCAAGAGAACTTGCAACTGTTTTTTGCTCTGTTTAAAGTGAGAAAATTAAAACCACCAGCATTTCTTCTATGTCTTCTTTTTAACTTTGGAATGCTTAAGCACAATTTGGGGATGATTTTTAAAGCTCTTAATTTTTGGCAGGTACTATAAGCAGAGACATACATGCCTATAGAGAAGAAGCCTGACATGTTGATCAGATGCTGTAAAAATGTAGATGCTGTAAAGATTTCTATATCAGATGCAGATATAGAACAAAACTTAGGGTTATATCCTCTGCTGAGCCTAACCAAGAAGTTTCCTTTTTTTACAGTAAAACTGCACCATGTTTGCAGTAAATCCATCTTTTAACACATCTGTTTTCCTTTCCTTGGGTAAAAGGAGGACATTAAGCTGCCTCATTTCAAGCAGGCTGTTTGAGAGGTTCAATAACTCCTCAGATGGTCTGTTTAGGGGAGAGGCTGTGTCTGCAATTCACTGTCCTCTATGAGGAGGATATTTGCAGCCAGTGAGTGCCTCCGATTGCAATTCCAGACAGGTTAGTTGCTTACCTAGATTACACACAGGGGCCCCTGGGGATTTCCATAACAAGCAAACAAAAGGGTCTTCTTGTTCCAGCACGGGTAAACAATCATTAAAATTTTCCTTCTCTTCAGAAAGGTGGAGAGTTAAATTAAAAACAAACAAACAAACAAACAAAAAACAAACAAAAAAACCCACAAACAAACAAAAAAAACCAGCTTGAAAACTCTCTGAATGGCCCTGGCAATTAGAACATCCATCACAAAAATGTATCAGCCCAGGCCTGCACAGGAAAACTCCTAACAACAGCTGAAATAACACTTTTGGCTGTAAGGATGGATTGTAAACACAGAGTTTGAAGAGAAAAAAATATTATTTACATTACCCTAGGAGTTTTCTTCCACAAAAATAGAACAAGTTTAAAGTCTAGGTATCAAAGATACACAGTTATCCAGTTTCTACCACTATATATATATATATATATATATACATATTTCTGTGAACCCAATTCCTGTTTGCTGGCAAGGAATGCTTTAGCAATTCCTGTACAGAGCTGTGTCACCAGCAGCTTCTTTTACAGAGCACTTGGCAAGCAGGGACAGACAAACCAGACCCCAAAGGCTGGTGTTAAATAATATCATTCCTGTCAAGTCTTCATATTCCTGTGTTGTGTATTCTTACTTAAATCATGAGTGGCCTGTGTCTGCTTGCCTAGTACCCATTTTAGAGTAAACATTCTTTTGGCTGCATCTGTTCTCAAGGGATATAAAAACTTTACAGATCTCAGGTCCAAGTGCTATTTTAGGAGAACCACTGGCTTTGTTACTCATGCTGTAGGCTAGTTCATACTGTGACTTTTAAACCCTGAGTTAACTCCCTGCAGAAGTGTGCAGGGCAAAGGGTTAAAATGAGGCTCACCAGGGATGAGCAAAGGAATGGCACACCAAAGACTGAGAGACTGTACGCCAGTGAGATCCTTAGTTGGCTACAGGGGGCACTGGGTACAAAGAACTACGTTTGAAGCTCTTCTACACACAGCATAAGGAACAAGCAAGAGGAGCTTAGAAGCCTTGGCTCAGCCCCAGACATTGACAGTCACTGGCATAAGTGAGCCTCCAGGTAAGGATTAAAGGACAAACAAATAAAGTGGGTGTGATTGTGGGAGTCTGCTATAGGCCACCCAGCCAGGATGACAACACCAACAAATTAGTCTTTAAGCAACTAAGAAGTACCTGTAAATCAACATAGCTGATAACACAGGTCTATAAGACTCCTGAAACACCTATACCTCTTGGTACGGGTACTCCGAGAACTGAAAGCACCGACTGGGAAAGGCGCCCCCTTTAATTTGTTGCTTGTTAACAGAGAGAGACTTGTGGGCAAAGTGATGATCTGTGACTTTCTTGAGTGATGATTTGTGACTTTCTTAGTCACAGCAACCACGAAGCAATCAAGTTTAAAATCTCTGCTGACGGGAGGAAAAGTGGCAGCAAAACTTCAACTCTGGATATGAAGTGAGCAAAATTCAGGCCACTCTGGGAACTAGTTAGTGAGGTCCCCTGGGAAAATGCCTCTTCTGCCTTTCTGCCCAGCCAAGGTGGCAGAGGAGGCTGTTCTGCCATTCCTCTGGGGAGCTGGGGCAAGCCCTTGGCCTTGGACCAGCCAGAGTGTGTGTGGTGCTGCAGATGATGGTCTGACCACCGGAGGTAAAGGCCAAAAGCAGCTTTATGTCCTGGCACCTTTTCTGTGGGAGCAATCTTTGGAGATGTGCTCAGCATTGGAGGTCGTCTCTTGATTCCAGCGCAGGGTCCCGAAAGAAGATGAACGTGCTTTAACACGGCAAGGAGAGCGCCCAAGGCCCAGTGCCTCCTGTCAGGATGATGGGCTGCCCAGGGGAGGTAAAGGTCAACAAGACCTTTCCATCTTGGAAACTTCTGTGTGGGAGAAATCCTGGGATGTACTCAGTGTCGGAGGCTGTATCCAAAAGTCTCCTATGAGCTCCTGACACTGCACGGCAGTGCTTTCACACGGGAAGCAGCGCACCCAGGCACAGGGCCTCAGGCGCACCTGACAGGCTGCCCGGGGGTGTCCCGGGAGGCGAGGGCAGGAGGAGGCCGGGCTCGGAGGGGTGGAGCGCCGCTGCCGCGGTGCCGGTGGGGAGGGAGGAGGAGGAGGAGGGATGCCCGTCCAGCGCCGGCCGTTTCCCGGCGGAGCCGTCAGCTGACGCCGCCGTTTCCTGGCTGCCGCCCGCCATGCTGCGGCTCCTGCTCCCGCTGGCCGCCCTGGCCGCGCTCCTCCGGGCGGCGGTGAGTGCCCGCCTCGCCTCCCCCTCCGCCAAGGGCACCCGGGGGCAACGGGGGGCGGCTCTGAGGGGCGCGGGGTCCCGGCGTGGCCGAGGGAGGGCTGGCAGGGGCCTCCTCCCGCCGCTGGAGGAAGGCGCTTCGCCTCGGTCCTTTTTTAAACCGTGAGCGATTTAGGGCTCATGGGCGGCGCAGAGGGCGCGGGTGCCGGGCTTGTGGCTGCGCCGAGGGGGAGATCCCGGAGCCGGGGCAGGGAGGGGTCCGTGCCCTTCTCCCGAGCAGGCCGGCCCGCTGGAGCTGAGGAAGGGCTGTCGGTGCCGCCCTCCGGGGGTGATGGCCGGCGTGGCCGCCCGGCCCGAGCGGGGCTGCCGGCGCCGGGACTCCCTGCGCGCCCGGAGTCGTGGAGGCCTCGCTGAGCAAGCCGGGGCCGTGGGGAAACCGGTACCGACACTGCTGGTAGATCCCCTGGGAAAACTTGCTCATCCTGTGGTGTATGAGAGGAGGGAATGGTTTTTTTCCCGTTCTCCATAGATTCTCTTGTAGCTTCCTGGTCCCGGGGGACACGATACCACAGCCTAAGGACGAATCCTGAGGCTCCACAGTTCTCGCGGTTTATGCCTCGAGTCTGAGGCAGAGTGTCACTATTACCTTGGTAGATGTTGTAGCTGGATGGGGCAGAGGTGGTTAAAGATGAATGAAAAGTAGAACAACATCACGTGAGACTTTATGGAAGGGAAGACTGGATCGCAGTTAGTGTGGTCTCTGAGGGGTGAGGTTACGGCTGAGCATTCCAAAATTTTGAAGGTGGCAGGCAAGAGGAGTGAAGAACAAATACGCTTCAAACTTGGTAGTATTAGCACTTTTGGGGGGATTTAATAGATTAGTTTCAAACAAATAAAATACTGTAAATTTACATAGTTTCGAGAATTTGCTGCCGTGAGAGGTTGTAGAACCAGACATTACTTAACAGATGAAAAGAAAAAAGGGATTTGCCAAATTTAAATACATCAGGTTCATAAACAACATCCAGAAATGACTGTGCAAGGATTTGCTTTCTAACATCCCTAGTGTAGTAGCTTTGTCAGCTGAAGGAGTATGAGGGAGCAGACCACAGACTGTGGCTAGGGTCCTGTCATTTCTTTAAACAGCATGTCTTACTGCTGTTGTCCAGAGAGTATTGCATGGTGCCTAGAGGACCTATGGACTTGAATCAGTAGGGCATTTCTTGTGCTCTTCTTAGCTCTGTGTGTTTTCTGTAGAGACATATGTGTAAAATAGCACTATTACTTAAGAGAAGTTTAGTAACAACTGAGAGGGCTTGAGGGCAGGCACGATTTCACTTATCAGCCCACAGTTCCCTGACACAGGCGATGAGGAAAGGGGTCTTTTTAAAATTGGTCTAGTCCTCAATGCAGATCAAAGGGTCCTGTCATCACAGATGTGCTAATGTTCTTTTAAATTAGCTTGAGGGCATATGCAGCAGATAAGCGACCTGGCAAACTGGTGTTCTCAGGCTTCTGGGCTCAGGCTCACTGCTGAGCCCTACAATACTGCTTTTGTGCCCTAGTTCTGAGGTATTTTTGGCAGTAATGATTGCTTGCTTTCTCCATCTAAGTGTGGATTGAGAGACAGGAAGTGTTTTGAAAATAAGTATGCTATTATGGGACTATTATGTCAGACGTGGTCTCTATTGTCTATTACGAAAGACTATCCAAACTCCTTTCATCTATGATTAAAACAATAGGTTTCTTCTAAATAGAAATGTGCAACCTGAGCATTAATAGAAACACTGTGACTGAGCAAAATACAGAGCAAACCAGGGAATTCTGCTACCATTCAAACATAACTGATGCTTGCTTGTTTGTTTTCAGTCTCTGAGCACACATGCTGTAGATTCTGTGCTAAAGGGTGTTACTTTAATCCCTTTTCCACTTGGTTGCATCCTGTTAGACCAGGATATACTAGAACAGGTGTTGAGTCCTGGAAAACCACATGTCGTGGAAGTGAGCTGGAAGTGAGTAGCAAACAGAGTGTGAGTTTCACTGATTCTGCTGATTTTCAGGGCTTTGGAGAAATCTGATTCACAATGGCAGGCAAGGATATATGCTGATCATCTGCAGTTTCTGGGACCACAGCTGCATCTGTTCCAGTGGGAATTTCACTGCTGCTGTAGCATGTGTCAGTAGAACCTCTTGAATTTGGTAAGAATGATGTAGGGTGGTGCCTGCTTTTCAAATGGAGCCAACTGCTTGGCAAGAAGAACAGAAATTATGTATTAAGTTAATATCAGAAGCAACTTAGTCCCAGAACATGTATGGGACTTATGAATGCTGTAATGGTTGTTCCCTGGACTCATTGCATCCCTGTTGTGGTATAGTGCCATCTGCTATTAGGAAGTGTTGATGAAAAAAAAGCATTTAAAAGAAAAGGGTGTGGGGGAGAAATGATTGAGGGAGGCAGACAGGGAGCTTGGACGGGGACTTCCAGCATCCAGTCTTTTCTGTTGTGTGATTTACTTCACTTCAGGACGTCTCCTTTGCGTCTTTATGACAGTGATCCTGCATGACCCAGCATCTTGTGTGGTACATAGAGTAACAGTCCTTTATTGCAGTCTGGGAAAAAGGGAATGTGTGTAATATTTTAAAGTGGCTCATACTGGTTCCTGGTTGCAGGCTTTGTTGACCCAAGGCATCCGTTCATAACCACTTTATTGACTACTGGAGACTTCTGCAGAACAGAAGGAAACAGTCAGGAAGCAAAGATGATCTCCTTCAAGCAACTGCCCATTGAAGCAAAGGCTGCAGTGGCTGCAGGAGTGGTTTTCTTCTCTATGATGCTATCACGGAGCTACCTGGCGGAAAAACTCGATTTCAGGACAAGGCGCTGGCTTCTAAGGCTGCAAATGGCCCTATTTGCTAATACACTCATGTTGATGGGGTCTCTTCATGTTTGGAGAAGCACAGTCACCACGTTCACCAGGTCTTCAGCTGCCAGTTCCTTCTGTTTCATGCTGTGGAAAATAGCTGTGTTCATGTTTCTAGCTTTGGCTCATTCAAGCTTCTTTACATTGCTATTTCTTGTTGCAGAAGAGCCCTATTTCTTTTCTTTAGCTGCCTACACTTGCTTGGGGGCCTATATTATTCTCATCTTTTTTCTTTTCACTCTAGGCTCTGTAGAGCAGGCTTACAAGTTCTTGGCTGGGAGAGGTGCTAAGGCAGGCACTGGCAACAAGAGCAGAACAGCACTGAAACCAGTTCTGGCAGTCTTGCTGACTGTTGTCCTGACTGTTGTTGGGCTGTTAAATGCTTCCCAGCCTCCTACTGTGAATTCAGTGGAGATTCCAGTTCACAAGCTGCCCTCAACAATGAATAACCTGAAAGTGGTGTTGCTTTCAGATATCCATCTGGGGCCCACAGTTGGGAAGACCAAGCTTGCCATGATAGTGAGAATGGTTAAGGCTTTAAAACCAGATATCACCGTGATTGTTGGGGACCTATCTGATGCTGAGGCAAAGATCATACGACCTGCTGTTGAGCCTCTTGGAGAACTTGATTCCCCTTTGGGGACTTACTTTGTCACAGGAAACCATGAGTACTACACCTCAGATGTTAGCAACTGGTTCGAGCTGTTAAAATCATTTAACATTCAGCCGTTGCATAATGAGAATGTGAAGATTGTTTCACCAAAGAGCACTTCAGACTGGTTCTGCCTGGCTGGCGTGGATGATATTGAAGCAGATGTGTTGCGCTATTTGGGACATGGCATGGATTTGAAAAAAGCTCTCAGAGGTTGTAGCAGTGAGCATGCAATAGTGCTCTTAGCTCATCAGCCAATTGCTGCAAAGTGGGCCCTTCAGGAGAGACCAGACATAAATTTAATTCTCTCTGGCCATACTCATGGAGGGCAGATTTTCCCTCTAAATGCTGGAGCTTATCTTCTGAATCCATTTTTTGTTGGCTTGTACCAAGTTGGGCAGAATACCTTCGTCTACGTCAGCCCGGGCACGATGTACTATGGAATACCCATGAGGCTGGGCAGCAGAGCTGAAATAACAGAGATTATTCTACGTTCTCCTTGAGGAGTTTTCCATTTGACAGACTTCTAATTTTTTTTTTTTTTTTGGCCAGTATTTTGGCTCTTCTGCTATGAAAGCAAATCCTTTTTCAGGGAAGCCAGAGAAGATATGTTGGGCTGAACTTCAGCAGGTTCTGTTAAGTTTGAGCAGAAAACACTAACTGTATCTTGAGCCTATGAAACAAATTTGGGACATACTAAATTACTGAAGAAATTAGAAATTCGGGTTCATTATCATTGAGGTTCTGCATTTAAAGATAACACTGATGTCAAGGAGATAATGTGTGTCCTGTGCATGTTTAGTTATACCTGAGTCCTGCAGCTACTTACTGATGGATACCACTGTTTGGTATCCTTCAGGCAGCTGCCTTACCAAGTATCATGCAGGTGAAGTTCTGAGCTTGTGCAGTGAAGTCACTTATGAATGTTTTGCAGAAAGGCCTGCAAGGGTGTGCACTGAGTATGTAAACTCTAGGAGGCTTATGCTAGAGTTGTTATGGGAAAGGAATAGTTTAATAGTTTAGTTTTTGTTTTGTTTTGTTGTTTTTGTTTGTTGTTGGTTTTGTTTGTTTGTTTGTTTTTGGTTTTTTTTTTTTTTTAATTGAGGCTGGATATCTTTATCCTGCTAGCTGTCTGCAGCATGCACCAGGGCTTCCACTCTGTGCTTCTTACTAGCATGATACTCAGGTATCAGTTCTGAAATTCAGTTTTGTCCAGTTAAAAAGTTGGTGAGACTGACACCAAAAGGTGAAAGTAGCTGTCTTTCTCAGGCATTTTCCCCAGAATAGCTGGGCATCCAGTAATTATGTACTGAAAATATCTCTAATAAAAACAAATTAAGAAAATTCCAAAATTAACTTGTTGCTGAGCATACAGTACTTCCTTATATAAGCACTAAAACCAAAGCTTAAATACTCAGTGTCTTTTGCCTTCAATCTGTATTTTTTTCTTTCTGCCTAATTTCTCCTCCCTGATTTTTTTCTTGCAAGAGTAAGTAGATGCTATTTGAAAACAATGCAAATAAGTTAATGCTGGAAATTTGTTAAAGGCTTTAATATTTAAGTAAATTATGTCCTCTTTTAATGAGACTAAACTCTGCAGCAGGTGACTTTCCTGAAGAGCATTTGCGTGTCAGTGTCCTGGTGGTCTGATGGGCACATAGCAGAGTAACTGCTGCAGGATAATGAGGGATGGAGGATTTCTTCCCATCTTTCATAGAAGGGCTTATTATAAATTCCCATAATTATGGGAAATTTGAGGTATTAGAGAGTGATTGATACAAACATTCTTGTTTCTATATCTTTGTGTTCATGTAAGAAAGCCAGGATGAAAAATGATGTGTGACTTTTGTCCAGGCTGATGGAACATTTTACTTCTGTACATCATCTCTCTCCTCCTCTCTCACCTCACTGTTGCTACATGAAACATCAGAAACAGTTGGAGCCTGGGAATCCTGCCTCTGTAGTCTGCAGCTGTACTGCAGGGTTTCCCTTGCTCTGCCTTTCTGCCCATCAGTGCCCGTGTTCCTCTCAGGCAGACCCACAGCATAGGGAAAAAGAGAGCACTTCTTATCCAGGAAACAGAGGATGGAAGACCAGAACTGTGCTGTTCAGTCTTTTCCTGCTTTCCTGTATGATCCTGAACTAGACAATCATAAACACTTGGTTTCATTTTTCAGCTTCTATTCTCATACTGAAGGAGATGGATGGGGGTGCGTTTGAAAAGTGATTTTTCAAAGTACCGTAGTCTTTGTCAAGTTGAGGGGTTTTGTAAGTTAAATTTTGAGGTTTGACTTCATCCATTCCAGAGATCTCCCAGGCAGAGTTTCTAATTCCTACGCTGGCTTCGTATCCTGCTCCTCTGTACAAACATCTTACATTTTTACTCAGGAATAATGAGAAATACTGTAAATGTGTCACGAGGGTTAGTGGAATTGTTGAAGTCAGTCCTCTTTCACTCTGAAAACTGAATACCTTACTAGCCATGCTTTCTGCTTGCCAGATTAGATAATTTCAGTTTCCCACCACTTATAATTTTGTAAACTTTTTTTTTTTTATGATTGTGTTACAATATCTGCTTAAGTATCCTAAAGTTTCCATGTGTATTCAACACTGCCCCCTGCCCATGTGGGATCCATCTGAGGCTTTTTGCAGTGGATGATAGAGTGTCAAATGGTCTTATGAGGAGGGAATTTTGATAGCCTGTAACCCTCTTGTTACTTGTCAACATGCCTTCAGTTAAGAGCTGTATTCTGGGTTTAGTGGTGCAGAGTATTTTCGCCTGGCCAGTAGTCCAGCAGGATTTTTATACTTGTTGCACTGAATGTTCTTACCATGTTAACAAGACTGATTGTTAAGCCAGTTTCCTCAACAGGAGGCATTTGTGGGACTGATTTTAGATTGTGCCAGTTCCTCAGTGAGTTGCCAGTATTACTTACTTTTTTTTCCCACCCTTTTTATTTCTCTCTTCATTCTGATCAAGTGTGTGGAAAAACGTAGCTGAAGGGGTCCTTCCTTCCATCCCAGAATTTCTTCATTACTTTGTATGTGCCTCTCTTGGAAGATAGTTATGTACCCTTTCAGAAGCAGATATGCATCCTTTTAGGAGTGGTCATATTGTCATTTCATAAATTTATTGAGTTCTCCTGATTTAGTTCTTGCCCATTTTTTTTTGTATCTCTCCCTCTGAAAGGTTGTTTGCTTGGTGATTACTTCTTACTTAAAATGTTTTCTTTCTGTGCCAAAAGACTTCAAAGCCTTTTCTTATTTTGCTTTTTAATTGTGAGTGGAAAGTATCCTAGATCAACCTTGTGTTTGATAAAAGGAATAAACTATTTCTATAATCTCTCTAATCAGCAATCTCTAACTGTCCTTCAAAGTTCTTTCTATACTTTTTCCAGTCTGATTTGAATGTGCACAATGCAGACCTGTGTTCAGTATTTCAGATGAAGAGAAATTGCTGTGCTGCTTATTTTGTAATTTTTTTGTAAATTTTCTGTGTGTGTAATGTATTTAATCTGGAGAGCTTAACTAAAAGAATATGTATTTCATCCCATTAAAGCCCAGTTCATTTGGGGCTGAGGAGGAATTAATTAATGTCAGAATTAATAGCAGAATATAATAGTATTGTCACTTTGTGCAAATTATATTTATTATATAATTACTAAATAATGGATTGGAAAATATGTAAATTGTGGTATAACAAATGCTTTAAATGTTGGGATTTAATAAAACTTTATTCTTATAATCAAGCATGAGGCCTCTCATGACCTTTTATTTTGTACCAGTATGCATTGTAGCAGTTCGTGCTGAATGGTTTTAACACACTCATTCTATTTACAAAAAGCTACCAACAATAAACCTGACTAGTTTTGGAAACTCTTTACACCCCTACCAGCTAAATGAGGCATGGTGCAAAGTGAGAATGGAAAGGCCACTTTTTTTTACATTTGCCTAAAGCATACAAGAAGGTCCAGCAGTGGTAAGGATGTAATGCAGAGAAAAGGACCACTTTTCTGCAAGGGCAGAAAAAAGTTACTTAAGAGAATTTTTTGGAAGAGACAGAAGAAAATGAGTGATTTGTGGTTCTCTGTTTTGATACTTAAGCTTTGACACAGAGAAAGAGGTGTTCTGTGATTGGTCTAAGAGAAAAATCTTCTAGAGATGGAGGATCTGTACCCACATTTGTTTGCTTTCTAAATAAGAGAAACCCCTCTAATGTTTTGTAGATTTAGAGAGTGAGATGTTTTTGCCACTGATAAACAGTTCTGTGTATTGAAGATGGGAAAAAAATCTTATGTCAAGAGACATGCACGTTATAAAATGTTGAAATAGCATTAAGGTTGCAAAAATAAACTCTTACTTGATTTAAGCAAGGACAAATTCTTTAGTTCTTCTCTTTTCCATGTGAGTATGTAAGGATTCATACTACATTCTGAGGATGTAAGGTGCAACATTGTACCATTGCCTGTAAGGGTCTGAATTTTCAGCTGGGCACTGATAATGATTTGATGTGAAGGAGCTGGCACCCCAAACAGTGCTGTTAGTGTGTGTTGCTTACCAAACGAGCAGACCCACTACCCCATCTTCTAGGGAGACAAAGTGGGAACAAATTCCTTGCATATTCACAATGGTGAGTATACAGTATTGGCAGAGCCAGACATAAATTCATGAGGACAACTCTCTTGTTTTTGTTACAAGCCCTGGATCATCCACTGACAATGAAGTAATGCTGAAGAATTGATTGTGAAGGAGGTCTGTTTACAATGAATGATGAATGAGGTGAATTTGAAACGCTCTGGTAGCTTCCTCCCTCTCTCACCCATGTAGTAACACTGTGTCAGGAAGCGTAGGTGTGGGGAAGGTGATTTACAGCTACGGTCACAGCTTTAAAAACCTGAATTCTAAATGGCATCTGGCTTAATGATAAACCCTTTCATAATTAATACCTTCTTTTAATTGTTTTAAGATAGACACGGCGTCTGCCCCTGAGGGCATGTAAACAGTTTTTCAGTATTCATCATCTCAACAGTTCTCTGCCAGTAATGGAAAAAGGGTCTTTTCCATAGGCCTTTTGATGTGGTTAGTCTGAGTGAGGGGGCTAAAATCCTCTTGCAGAGGGACACCACAGCAATTTGTTTTGCCTCCCCTTATATCCAGGGATAATAGCCTTTTAATGTGTAAGGCGCTTCTATCCATAGTGATGCCTTTTTCGGTTTCTTTTCTGTGTTGTGTTTGGTTTCTGAGTTCCACTTCATCATGATCATTTTGAAGCACTCAGCTCTGCATTAGTGCTGTGTCACAGTGCCCCAGAGTAAAAATGTTTGAAGAATGTGAAACGTCTGCTTGGTGTCTGTAAGGGTGAAGAGTTTCCTTCACGGGTACACACAGAGCAGTTCCATCCTAGTGCAGTATGCCCAGCCATCAAGATGCAGGCTATGAATGAAAGAGCAGGAAAAGGTCACATATGTTTAAATTGAACGGGAAGTAAGCAGCTGCACATACCTGTGCATCCTCTGCAGCAATAGTTTGCTTGAGGTCTAAGAGCCTGGAGTTACTACAGCATCATAATTTCCTATGGAGAATCTCAACTTTTGAGTTATATTTGTTCCAGAGCAGTTGGTTTTTATTTCTGAATTCCACGTGGTCCTGATTTTGGAGAGGCCTGACATGCCCATACCTTTGTTGAGTCAAGATTTATTTATCTTAATAAAGTTAAGTAATCTTAAGTATGGGTCCATGTTTGTGGAAGCAGCATAAAAAGCCTCTGCTGTGCAGCCCCTTGCTTTTCCTCTTTCCCTGCCAGCTCCTTGCTGTATCCTCTCATATCTGTTGTTACACGTCCACCACACAATTTCTTTCACTTCTTCACTGTTGGCAGAATGCTTTGAATTGCTGTGTGTCTAGGACATTTTCCACAAAGTTTTTTAGGTTTTCTGTAAAATAATTCCTTTGTTGTAGATGGAACATGCTCTTGTCTTCCTCCTTGGAGTTTGTAGTCTTGAAATGACTGTGGAGTGTTATCTCAGTTGCTCTGTTTAATGACAGTCTAGGGATAGGCATATTGGCTTGGCAATTTCGTCCTTCATTTTTCAGGAGGGAGTGTGTTTTCTTTGAACTGTATCTGCTGGTTTCCTAGTTCTTTTATCCTGTGACACTGGCTCCCTTTTGCTAATTTGTTGTGCTAAGACTCAGGTGGGCTGTAGATATCTAGAGGAAAGTCGTTCACCATCTCTTATTTTAGGATCATTGTATCTTCTATTGTAGACAACCCACAGATGTTTATAGCCTGTTCTCTGTGTCTTTCAAGGCAGAAAAAAAAAATTACTCTGTGTACTTTTTTGTTTTGTTTTTGTGTACAGAATGTACCTGAGAGGAGTTTCGGGATCGATTATGATTCCAACTGCTTTGTCAAGGATGGGAAACCTTTCCGTTACATCTCCGGTAGCATTCACTACTCGCGGGTGCCCTCGTATTACTGGAAAGACCGCCTGTTGAAGATGAAGATGGCAGGGCTTGATGCCATTCAAACGTGAGTAGCTGTTGACCTGCCAAGTGATCTGTGGTCCTGGGAGCTGTGTGAGCAGTCATTAAGAGAGATGCTGCCATTGTTACTTATTTTTCCAGTAATGGGGGAAGCTCTGGAGAAGTGAGGAGTAGTACAGGATGAGAGAGTAGTCTTCACAGCTCCAAAGAAAGCTCTGGAGGAGTGAAGAGCAGTGCAGGATAACCTTTAACCACATAAATGGGGGCAGCTGGGCAGGTTGTAACAAGCAGTCTGTTTCCCTGATGATAGGCAACACCTCTTTCTTCACAACCCAGGGTGCAAATGTGACCTGAAATAAATTGCTGGACTGTGAACTTTGGCAACTATGGAACAATTGTGCTCTGCCTCTGCCAGGGACATTGTACTCCCTGGTCAAAAGGCAGACTAAGTGAGAGGAGACAGCAACCTGTTAAAACAGCCTGGATGGTATCACCCAGAAGCCTTGAAAATGTTGGTGAAGACTGCAGTAACATTTAAAAGCTATTTCAAATTATTTCATTGGGAGCATTTAAATTTAGATAAATGGATGGGGAACTCTGTGTACTTCTTTAAAAAAAAAAGTGTAAGCAGCTTTCAGTTTTGTGTGTGTGTATGCAAAACCCTTAGTCCATTTTTCTTGCCTTCTCTACCTGGTTGTGTACTTAATTCAACAGATGAGGCACAGATTTTAAAAAAAATAAAAAAATCAGCTTACTCTTATTTTTGCCATAGCTTCCTTGACAAGGGAAGTGGTGGAGAGGTGTAAGGCACAGTCTTTTCAGGCAATGGTTGTAATTCCCAAACAGGTTTGTTTTCTTTTCTTAAGTCACTTCAAGGCTTAGAGCTTCTCTTTGAAACCACCTGCTTTTGTGCTATAAAAAGTGCAGGTTCTGACAGTGCCCACTTGTAGGCTCAGTGGGAGTTTTATATGACCTCTCTCACCCTTGAAATCTGTATTATTGTTAGACCTGAAGGTTGCATGGTTGCTTTGTACATTTGGGGATGAGACTAGTCAGAGTTAGTATGTGAAGAACAGACAGCAGGGAAAGAAAAAAAAGTTGAATTTTTTCGAATTTAGGGTTCTCTATTTTTTTGCATATCTTAAGACTCCTTCCTGTGTTGGGATGATGCAGTCACTCTCTGGTGAGTGTTTTTTGTGGTTGTTTTTGTTGTTTTCTATTAAAGAATCAAGTTCTGTCTTTGCTCACATTAATAAGAGCAATGGGATTAAGTAATACTTGCTCAGGATCGAGTTGCTGGATTTGCCCAAGTAAGTACTTTTTACTGGAATATAAGAGTAATTTAAAGTGGACCTGAAAGTTACACCTTTTGGTGTCTGGGTTGAGGGTCAGACAGTGGCTGTGTCCAGACAGTGGCTCTGTGACTCCTATGATCCATAGTGTCTCATACTTCCCTTATGTCTCTGATTAATTTTTCTCCTCCTCCCAACACCCATGTGTTTTCAGTGCCATTTGTTCATTTACAGCTTTTTCAAACAGTCCCTTTTTTTTTTTTTTTTTTTTTTCCCTTTTCACGTCTCTGCTGTATCACTGGAATTTTGAGATAGGAATATTTTTTTTCCATTCCCCTCATCACCGTTACTCAATGGCAAAATTGCTGCAGGGCTGGTTTGGATTTTTTCTTGTTGCTTTGTCCCTCCTCTTTTGTGATCTCCCACTAACAAGGTGGATTTTTTCCTTCTTTCTTTTCTGCTTTTTTCCTTTGTTGAGATCTCTTACTCTGCTTTACTGTTTTGCATTAGTGTCTTTCTGCTGTGCAGGAAGGAGTGAAGATTTGTTGTTTTGCTGGTGCCAACTCATCTCTGTTGCTCTTGGGAGAGCTGAGCTGTGTCTGTTTTGGCACAAAAGGTGCTGTGCAGCTGGCAAGTGGTTATGGCACCTGTGGCTTTAGGTGTTGTTGCTGAATCACATCATAACAGCTTCATTAGTCTCCTTTTGTTTTTCTAACAGCAGACTGAGATTCTTTGACTTTCTCTCTCTTTTTGCTCACCTCTGGATTTCTTCTACTATGGTGAAAGATAAATCTAATAGTGTACTTTAGAAGCAGAAAATGCTCCTGTGCCTTGCATTTTCTACAACAACCAAATCCATGTGTCTTTCCATTTGACACTAACCACTCTCTCTCCTGATGCTTAAAAATTACCTCATTGACCAAAATGCCCTTTTGTTTTTCTTTGAAGTTTGCCAATAATCAAGTCTTACTGCTCTTGATTACTTGAGATAAAACTATAAATATTCATATTATCCCAAAGAAATCTTCTGTGATTTTGGTAAAAAAAATGGAAATTGGTCTATGTGATTGGGTTTTTGTTTTCTTTTCTTCTGCATACTCTTTCCTGGATCAGTAATACTGCTAGCAAGGGACAGAGATACAAATGGTGTGAAGTCATTCTGGAATGAATGGGCAGCAGCACTGCCAGACTTTCTGGCAGAATGTGGTAGTTGGACTCTCAGTCTTGAGGCTCTCTCTGAAGACTGTGATTTTGCTGCTTGGGATTTTTTTCCATAAGACAGGGAATGGTCCTGCTATAATTTGAACTATAGGAGGGAGGCCTTCCTTTTTTTTATCAAGGCGTTACCACTTCAAGGGAAACAGGATCCTTATATTATGGGATGGTGCTTGTAAATACCTTGTGGACAAAGCCAACCAGACATGTGATCCTTCCTGTTCTCTGCAGCCTTTTTTTCCAAAAGGCTCTCTATGCCTTGATGCATCATTCAGCTCATGACTGAGGCAGCATGTCCTCCTGGACTCTGGAACAGGTGAAGTCAGTGCATGAATATAACTCTCTGCACCTGGTGGTATCTTAAGCAGTAACAGAACATGAGAAAACAGATGACAGTAAGCTTGAGCTTACATTAAAGCCCAAGAGATCAAGGCCTACCCCTTCTAAAGAGCAGGTTGAAATTTAATGTTGTGGTTGGTGTGACATCCCAGAAGGTGGTTGAGGAGGATGCTGAGGAGCTCACTCCTCACCTCAGCAGAGGTGTCTGGTCACACACAGGTAGCCGTCCTTGCTTTCAGTTTCTGCTCTGTGTCTGCCAACTGGAAGGGGGTGCTGGCTGACAAAGGCCTCTGGAAAGCCCGGAGAGATTGGGGTTGTTTTGCACGCAGCAGATAAACGCTTAGCCCCTAGATGGGGCTGAAGATATGCACAGGATCTACTGCTCAGTGGAGGCGCTTCCTGGAAGACTCCGCAGTTACTTTTACAGGCTCGTAGAAAGTTAAAGAATGTTGAGCATTTTATTTGCTTTACTCCATTTGTTGACTAATGAGCAGAAAGGTGTAAGCCCGTACAAAGTCCTTCTATGAAGGAGCTGCTGTTTAAATATGGAATATTTAAATTATTTAATATTTAAACACAAATTACTTTTTCTAAAGACTCATATATGAGTTATTTAACTACCATGCTCATTTATGAAAGTAGTACTGATTATTTAATGTTACACTATTAAAAATCCCACCCTGGTATTACAGACAGAGTTATCTTGTACATTAAGGAAGTTGAAGTGATTTTTTGCCTATTGATAATTTCTGAAATAGGAGAGGAAAGTTGTGGCTTCTAAAGAAAGGAAGATTATAGCATGAAGCTTAGAAATTGTGTGTAAATGAAAATTAAACTCAAATACAGAAGAAATACCATATTTCAATTTTGAGAAAGGATGAGAATTTCCTTTATTAATTCATTACTTTGTAGCTAAAGCAGTACAGGATTAACAACTGACTGTAAATTTTGACAATGGTATGTAACAATTATACTCATTAAAGATAACAGTTTTGAAGTAAAGTGATTTCATTTGAGACCATCACTAGCTGTAGAAAATACATTGGGGGATTAAAGTGTCTCAGTAACAATTTTTAGACCAGTGTTTAAAATAAATTTTTATCATGATTCATTATATAAAAAAATGGTTTTGAATAAGTTTTTTTTCCTTATTCTTCTTCCCATTTTCTCTGCTAGAATCTATTTTTTCCAGTGTTGAGGTCAAGCATGTGACATAAATGAAAACTGTTTCTGGAAGTATTTTTCTATTTTTTTCCATCTTGAGCATGAGGGAGCTGAGAAACCCTTTCATCCTCACCTCAGACAGTGTTAAGTGTATTTAAACCTTAAGCCATGTTTCTAAACAAAATTCATTAAACTCTTCAATGAGGATATTTTCACATCGTCCATATATTCATTAAATGCACATGTAGTTTGTATTGAAGGTGAGTTAATTATGCTTCAGAAACAATTAGATCAGCTTGACACCAAAATAAAATATACCATGTAAAGGGAAAAATCTGCATCTTGATGCCTCAGTGCATTGCTTTGACTTCATCCCAATACACAAATTTGAAGCTTTATCTTTTCAGACAGAGGTTTAAATTTTTGGCATTTGGGATGCTATGATATTCACAAATGTTGAAAGATTGTAATTTTTGTGTTTGATGTTTGTGTGCATGTCTCTCTGTGTGTGGCCATTTTAGTACTCATGAGAGGGTTCCTGTTTTTCTTCCTTATTGGAAGGATTGTTTTAGGAACTGTCTTGCCCTCTTGGGTAGTTCTCACAAAATTAAATGTGGAACGCACTAACAACAAACCCAGGCAGTAAGAAAAGTGTTGCCTGAGAGGATCTTTGCCTGACTAGACAGAGTTTTGTGACTTTTAGAAATTTTAGAAGAATGAGTTTTCTCATTCCCTTGAATCCTTGCTCAGGTTGTACTCATCTCTAATTTTAGTCTGTCTGTGCTAGACTGCCACTTAGTACCGTGGCAAACAAAACACAGTTATCAAGCAGGGATCGTCAGCTACAACATTACTCATGGTATTTGGTAGATTATGTTTCTTTGTTGTCTTTGTTGTCTTGCAACCAAGTGTCTTTTTTTTTTTTTTTTTTTTTTTCCCTGTGAGATGTTCTGTGCTGAGGTTGTGGTCTCCTAAGTCCTGGAGGTAGGAGAAAGGTGTTCTTTCAAATAGTGATCTGCTTGTTTGGCACCTTGATTACTCAGTTGAAATTAAGCTTTACTTTGTCCAAGCTCTTGGCCACCTTAACATCTATCAACTTAATTGTTCTTTCAGTGGTGGTTTTCCAGAACTTGCATTATTCCTGGTCAATGAAAACTTCCAGGACCTAGAAGCAATATTGTTTGAGACTTAGGTATTTTTCAAGGTCTTTGCAATGGCAGCAGCCTGCAGAGACCTGTCAGCCTGGTTGGTGTTCCCTGTGCAAGCTGGATGATCCATTCATGAAGGGTCATGTTCTGTTTTGGGCAAGCTCATTCTTGGCCTTCTCCTTCAGGAGTGGTTTACCACATTCATCTCTTCATCAACCTCCCACCACTATGCAGCTTCCAGCTGCCTTGCCAGCTTCAAAACTGTTTATTTAGTTTTGGAACAGACATCCTGGTTTCAAAATGGCACTATGAGAACTTGTTCTTGCTCTGATAGGGACTCCTGCAGACATAACCCTAATTTCAATATTATTTTTAATACCTTCTGCTGTATTGCCTGACAGAAGAAAGGCCCTAGAGTTACTCCTGTCTTTTACTGATCCCATGGATCAGCAGCATTACTGATCTCTGGGTTTTATAGTGCAAAAAGTTGTTATTCAGAATTCTGGTTTAGTCTCAGTTTCCTAATGGAAGGTGATTTTCTCTCCTAATAGGTATGTCCCATGGAACTACCATGAACCCCAGATGGGCACGTATGACTTTTTTGGTGGCAAAGATCTAGAGTATTTCCTGCAGCTTGCCAATGACACTGGATTGCTTGTTATCCTGAGAGCTGGACCTTACATCTGTGCAGAATGGGACATGGTATACAACCTTTTGTAACAGCTCACTTCTAGGGTAAATCTAGTGCAAGTATTTCTTAAAGTAGACAAACTTAACTTGGTGTGTCCTTAGACAAGAGTCTTGGTTTATTGTATTAAAATCCATGCATCCTAAGTGACTTCTTAAATACAAACTTACTCTGTATTTGTTTTTTTCATCAGGAATTACAATTTCCTTGTAGAAAAGCAATTTTCATGTCTCAGTATATGTCTTGATAAAAAGCTTAATTCTTCTTAGGTTTCCTAAAAATATCACTGAAGTGTTTCCCTTTCTTTTCCCAGGGAGGTCTTCCTGCTTGGCTGTTGGAAAAGAAATCTATTGTTCTCAGGTCTTCTGATTCAGGTAGAGGCATCAAAAAAGGCGGTCAGAAATACTCTGTACCAGCAAGGCAACTTGCTGTTTGAGGCCATTACTAGAAAATTCATATTTCAGCTCAAGTTTTCTTGTGAGTAAAATCTTCAATACTTTTAGTTAGAAGTGTGTATTCAAAAAGTGTGTAGAACAATCAGAGTAGGGGAGAAAGTTTCCGATGTATTGTCAAGTTGGTGCCAAGAGGGGAATCATTGTCACCCTTGAGGAAAAGACAGGTAGCTTCAGCTTTGACGTTTTTGTGTTTGCCACAGCCACTCATAATGGGGATCCCTCTTGTCTGGTCAGTGTGCAGTCCAGGACGAGTTACAGCATCCTCATGTGTTCCTGTTAATGGACAGGACATGGAAGAATAAGATGAGGCAGGAGATTAATGTGTTTATTAAAGTGCACGTAGGAGATGAATATGTAGATAACATATCCAAATTCAGTTCTGCTGATTGTGGTTAAATCAAGTACTTAAAAATAGTGCATAGATCAATAGTTGAATTTGTCTTCCTGTTGGTATGAATTAAGACAACCTGTGAGACGTAATGAAGTCCCTTTGATCATTTTCCGAGTTCATCAGTATTTAAATGTTTTACTTTTTAGTAACCTGTACTGGAAACATTTATGAAGAAATAGAGGAGCACATTTGTTCAAGAACAATGTGTTCGTTAAATGCTGTTCATAATTTACATAATTAGAACACTACATAAAGATGACCCATATGTAATTTAAAACAAAAGTAGAAAAAGGCAGAAAAGTTGTGAAACGTTTATACTTTGTGTATCACAGATTACCTGGAGGCGGTAGAGAGATGGATGGGTGTCCTTTTGCCAAAGATGAGGCCTTACCTCTATCAAAATGGAGGTCCAATCATCATGGTGCAGGTAACTTTCTGAAAATCAGATGAACCCAAGCAGCATGAGTGCTTACACTGCTCTTGCAGACACTCCGTGGGTCTTGGGTGATGGTGTCACAGGTATTTCTTAGGTTTCAGGTAGCTGCAAGATTCTGATGAAGTACCTTATTCTAAAGAACTGAACACTGTTTCTAGAACGCAGAGAACACTCATCTGCTCTGTCAAAGTTGTTTCCCACAGCCATTTAAAGCAATAGAGGGAACTTGTGTAGCTTTTTAGATCTGAGGTTTGTGGCAATTCTCACATAAAGCCAAAATACATTACAGTTGCCTGAAACAATCTGACAGAAAAAGGGGAATAAGAATACTCTTAGATAGAACCAAAAGCAGTATGGAGTAAGCCTAATTTAGCACCTAACTGAAGCTGTAAGTGTTTCAGGACACAATTTTGTATGTTCATGGTAGGTAGTTTCTGTCCTAAACTCCTTCTAGATATATGGGAGTGATTGTTCTATCAGTATTTGATCATAACAAAGCTTTATTTCAATTTCTTTAAACTCCCTGACTGGCATAGCATAGGATGGGATAAAAGACCCTTCTTGTAATATGCCCAAGATAATTTTGTTGAACAGCGTGTTTTGTCTGTTGAGCAGAAGCACTGGGCAAAATTATTCTTTGGCAGAAATAAGATGCTTATAACAGGATTTTCAGAAATAACATTCAGGACTGGAACCTATTGGATCTGGAGCAGAAAAGTTCATCTCCTTGGAAAAGACACAAGATGTCTACCTCTTAGTAGTAGCAGAGCTGTTCTCCCTTAAGTCCTTTTGAATCCATTGTAGGGCTTTGTGATTCATGTGAGCCCTTTGTAGGTGTCTCTGTTCTGAATGCCCAGTTTTGTTGCAGTTTTGATCATTTCACAGCCTGTTCTATGGTTTTATTGGTCTGCTCGGGAGGTGAGTTATAGATCTCAGATTTTCATAGAGGCTGCATTATGATCATTGTAGTTAATTAGATACTTTGTGGGAGTAGGGGGGTGGAGTTTTGCAGGAAAATGGCTTCGTTCTGCACAGTGATGGCTCCACTGTAAAATGCAGGTGAGAGGAATGGGTCTTGTCTTCTCCTACTCCTCAGATCTGGTGTTAAAATGACATTTTCGACATTGCCATCAAAGGAGGAAGAGGGTTGGACTTGTGCTTTCTGTTTTGTTATCAGATGCAGACTGAATTGGCTATGCTTTACTGTCTTGCTTTTACTCTGCAGGTAGAGAACGAATATGGAAGCTACTTTGCCTGCGACTACAACTACCTGCGTTTCCTTCTGAAGCTCTTTCGCCTGCATCTTGGGGATGAGGTGGTCCTCTTCACAACTGATGGTGCAAGCCAGTTTCACTTGAAATGTGGGGCTCTCCAGGGTCTTTATGCAACAGTGGACTTTGCTCCAGGTTGGAGACTGCTGTTTGATTCCAGAAATTTTTGAGTTCTGTGTGTTGTGGCACAACAGGACAAACTGACCTGACTGCTTGCCAAACCTGCCTGCTTTGTTTAAATGGGGTAACAGGCATTTATGTGTATTTGACATATTCTTAAATGGACAAGAATCACTCATGAGCACCCAGTTAGAAAGTCATAATCACTTCCATGCATCTTGAAATGATGAATAACCAATTTACCCTATTCAGAGTGCGTATCTCCTAAAAATTAGTGATAATAGTTGGCATTGATTCCTTGTATTTTTTAAATACTCTTTTTTGGTGTTGAGGTTTTTTTTTAATGTCCTCTTCTGCCTTGGAATCCAGCCATCCAAATACATTTCTTTTTAAGCCAGAGGTTATTAGAAAAAAAATATTGTTGAGAATCATCATTAGAAATATGCACACTGCTACAATTTGCTGTGATACAGGCCTGAAAAATGGCTAAGCATCAATAGTATGATTAGAGAGTACCCTCTTGACTGGAGAAATAAGGATTTAAATGTTTGTATACTGCATGGACTTGACAAAATACAGTTAAGGCACAAGAAACAAACTCTAAGACAGATATTTTCTTTTTTTTTTTACTGTGTGGCCTCTTCTGTACATTATTCTCTCTACAGCCAGATGTGTGCTTAGCAGGGATCTGTTTTCTTGCCAGTTGAATGAAGTTATGCATGTCTTCATGTGTATCGTTTTTGCAGTGGTGAGCCACTCACCAGTGTGGTTATTTCCAGCTACTGTGGCTTGAGCCAGTGGGAGTGATCAAAAGTGAAACTCCTCTTTAAAAATTGTCTGGTTTCTGTTCTTCCCCGTAGCCTTGGTAATGTAATCCCAGACTTAGACTTTCCAATGATCAATAGCAATTCTGACACATCTCAGACTTCTTTGTGCCAAGATGTCATTTCTGAGAAAAGCTGGGTTTTCAAAAGACATGTCTCAAAGGCGAAGACATGTACACAAGCCTGCATATGTCCATGTTTATATTTAAAATAAGTTTTGCAAGTTAAACATCATAATTCAAAAGTATTGTTTCCTGTGTTTGCTGGAGTAGCTTTCTTGGTGTGATTTTTGCTAGGCTGGAAGGGAGATAAGACACCAATTTCAGTAAAATGACAGACGCAGAAAGTCATCGATACAGCAACTCAGTTTTATTTCCTTCTCTTTATAGGTGGCAATGTCACAGCAGCATTCTTAGCTCAAAGGAGCAGTGAACCTAAGGGCCCTTTGGTATGTGTTTTCACTTAAACTTTTTTGTATAATTTCTAATCTTGAAGTTGGTAATCAGAGAGGGGTTGACAGCAGTGCATTGAACGATTTTAGGGGCGTGTTGATGAAGACATAATTTCCAAGTCAGAAAAAGTGAATAGAGGAGCTTCTCTGTGTGTTTGTCAAATTAACTGCTACTCTGCAAATGGTATTTTAGTTGCAAAAAGTATTGATTTTGTTTCAGTAGTTTTCCTTGCTAAGATAAATGTTTACAAAGCAGGGGAAACGCTAAGGATGGCTAGATGAGTTGTGAGATATGTGTGTAGGTGGAAGTTAAAAGCAAAATTAAAAGGGCAGATTAGAAGTTGCTTCCTGTTTTCAGCTACCTAGAGATTTTACACAAGCTGTAGTGGGATGTGAGAACACTGGAAGCCATTTTGAGAAGGGGAGAAGGCCCACTGAGGGTACGAGGTGATCTCCGTGCTTAGGAGTTGTTTAGAAAGCAATTTGAAATATTTTTCATTACATCCAGTTTGCTTATGCTATTCTGCAGAGAATATGTTGGTTCCATCATTTATTTGAATGCCAAGCATCTGAAACACATCCCTGTTGACAGGGTCACAGGAAATCCGTACTCTTTGATGCTTAAGCAGTTGTTTTCAAAGTGTCCCTATAAAATTATTGAAAGAATCCTTTAATTCCTTTGACTTGTAGTCTGCTGAAAAGGGCTGATTTAGTATGTACTTTGCTGTATTTATAGTAGTTTAAAAATGGCTCAAATTAGTCAAGGTGCCTTTTTTTCCTTCCCTATTACAGTTAGGAACCTTAATTCACATTGCATTCTGTTCTTGTTCCTTCTTCATGTTTTCCCTTCCCCTTTTGCCCTTCCTCCTTTCAGGTTAATTCTGAGTTTTATACTGGATGGTTGGATCACTGGGGGCACCGTCATTCTGTTGTGCCCGCAGAAACTATAGCTAAAACACTAAATGAAATCCTGGCATGTGGTGCTAACGTTAACCTGTAAGTTTGTGTTCATTAGAGCTTAATTTTGGGGGGATTTCTTTTCCCAGTTCAGCAAAACCTGATTTTTTTTCTTTTTAGGTACATGTTTATAGGTGGGACTAACTTTGCCTATTGGAATGGTAAGAAATTATTTAAATTATGCTAGTGGTAGAGGGGAGCTGTTTATGAATTAGGTAATAATATATTTTGTGAAAGACTAAGTTGTGCCCACTTGCACATAGCAAAAGACGTGACTGCACTAGCTGTTCTTTCCTTATTGCCAACATGTTTTACTAAACCCACATGGTATTTGTCTTTCCCAAAGCTATTTCTGCTTCACTTAGTCCTGTGAAACAGTTGAAACACAGATAAATGTATTTCTCTTTAGATTATTTCACAGGGTGGTGTAAGCTCACAAGGATGTTGTCCTCCATCTGGGACAGTCTTTTATGCCAAATCCCAAACATCAAGGCCTACACTGAATCTAAAAATGTAGCAGAGTCTGGCTGTAATTGGGAAGAATTCTGAAAGTTGATACCTTTGGAAAAATATCTCTTCCACTGCTTGTATTGCTTTTTCTTTTTTCCTCCTCCCCTAGGTGCTAATATGCCTTATATGCCTCAGCCCACTAGTTACGACTATGATGCTCCCCTGAGCGAGGCGGGAGATCTGACAGAAAAGTATTTTGCCTTGAGAAAAGTCATTGGTATGGTGAGTGTCTCCAGGACATTTCTGGCATGGTTCTTTGAAATATCCCTGGTGTACTCCAAACTCTTGTGTTCTTGTGTTGGTGTAAATTGCTCCTCAGTTTACTATTTTCTGCAGTTGGGGGAAGTGAAATGGAGCAAGACATTAGACCAACCTAACTGCTTCTTGTTACAAAAAGCAAAAGATCTTGCACCTCTCTAGCTATTCTTTCTGTTCCAATGGCTTCCTCCTTCCTTTTAGAGGGGGGGATACTGGTATAGGTCTGACACTGGCGAAGTTCAGCTCTCCCTTTTTTGCTATAGTTGTTTTCTCTGAAGGTCATTAAAGTGAATCAGCTCCGTTGGTCGGATGAGAGCCAGTGCTGCCACAAGGGGAGCAGAGGGAGGTGGGAAGGGTTTGGCTGGGAGTAGAGATGGAGGAGGAGTGTACAGAGCCTTTGCCTTGCAGCATCAGTCAGCCATTCAGTCAGCTGAGGCTCATGATCCACTGTCAGCCCAATGTGTGCTGCAGCTTAGTGCTTTGGCTGTCAATCCCCAGCTGCACGGTGAGGTTTTGGGCCTGTCTGAGAAAGACCAGGCTTACTCAAAAGAGCACATCTTGGTTTTGTGTTTTCACAAACGGCGGCTAGTGGGTGGGACCAGCTTTACATTGCTGTAAAAATGCACAGTGTCTCCAAAAACTGGAGACTGAAGTAAAACATGGAACCTGTGTCTGGGTTTTGAATAACCTTGCATTGGAGGCTGTTCAGATGAGGCTTAAAAACAGGTTCCATGTGAATCCCAAAGCTCAGGCTTGTAGTCGCCATCCTGTTGCATACCAGCAACATTCCTATTCACTAGAAGACATTTTTATTCTGAGAGTAGGTCTCCCAAAAGTGTACTACACTTTCTCTAGGGTTGAGAAAGCCTTTACCTCTATAACACTTTGGAAGGCCTGCTATGGATTTTTTTTCTTCAATTTCACCATTATCCCTAAGCCTGATGGGATAAATGGATGGGATAATTTTGATGGCCTTTCCAAGGGGAGTTTCCTGTCTTGATACAGCTTTTCTCACCAGAGAAATCCACCGACTTCCTGATTTTGAGTTGTTTTCTTCAAGGTGCAAGACCCCTCTCTGAGATGTGAGTAGTATTCTAGTGCAGTGAGAGAGCCTTGATAAGATGTGAAATGTTCACTATAACCTCAGGTGCATTGGGTCATTTTTTGGTGTGGTTGGTTTGTTTCTTACTTTGCATGTCCATGGATTTTCAGTAAAGTGTTCTTATCACTGCTGTGGATTCTAAACCTGTACCAATTGATCTACTCAGCTGCAGTTTGAGGTGAAGCTGATGAAGGAAAATAAAGTTGCCTGTAACAAATGACTATGTTCAACATGTTAGTTGTGCTACAAGGATAACATTAAAGTCTTCCTTTACAGTTTCCATTTGTTAAAAAATGTAATGAAGAATTTCAGTCTACAGTTGCTTTCAACTGCTGACAGCATTCTCTTATTTTTAGTATTTGGGCTGAAATTTCCTGCTTTTGAGTTCTCCTCTTGGGTGAATACAACTTTTGTTTTCTTTAAATCTGGATATCTTGATTGAGTGTTTTCCAATAAAAAGGATAAGAAATTAACTTCCTATGGGAAATGTAAATCAGGCTTTCATCCATCCTTCACTTACAGTTGACAGGATAGCATTGGGAATTATACTACTGTGGTCTGTTAAAAACAAAACACAAACCCCCCAACTAAACTGAAAACCCTTTAAACCCCTAATCAAATTTATTAAAAAAAACCAAAAACCTGACAAGATAAGTGCTCCAAAGTCACCAAATTTGCAGTTGGAGACACTCTTCACAAGGATGGTCTTTTGTGCATGTTTATTAAAATGTAGGCTTGGATTGCTTGTTCACATGGGTGTCTCATCTGCAGAAGTTTTTTCTCTAATAGGCAGACAGGCCATGTCTAGTTAATGAAAGAACAGATGGGAAGAGTGGGTCTTAAGTAATGGCAGGAGAGGGAGAAGGGTGTGATGGCAAGGAGAAAAGAAGTTTGTAGGCGCAGAAAGGAGAAGGCCAAGGTACTGGGCAGAAAGCTACTGTCTGGTCTGCCATGCCTCAAAGGTGTCCAGGAAAGGATAGAGTAGAGGCCCTTCATCCCTTCTGTCTGCTGATTTCAGGTGATTCTTCTTAAAAGTATAGGGCAAGAAGAAAACAGAAGTAGATGGGTGGTCAGAGTGTTTCTTTGTCATGTTTTCCTGTGACTGGTTGGACATTTGTCTAGAGCAGGAACAGAGGGAAGCTAAAGATGGGACCTCAGGGGTTCATGGAGCTGTGGTCTCCAGGCCTGTTTCTTAAAGATCCCAGCCCAGGCAGTAATGGAGTAGCAGGTGGTGGTGGTGGAATATCATAACACCAAAAGGAAAGGCACAAGAAGCTAATAATTCCTATATGGAAGTGTTGCTGATGAGGGGTCAGGTGGAAATAGTGTCCTACAGATTTGGAAGGGTTCACTTAAGCTCTCACAAGCTGGGGAGAGGACTGCAGAAAAGCTGTGGAAGAGAGTAACTCTGTAGCCACAGGAGGGATCCAAGGGCACTGGGAGTTTTTGTGTTCATTACACTTTTTACCTTTACCTAGTGTTGAATAGTTATTAAAAATTGTTCACCATGTGAGATCAAGTCAGATTTTTTTCTCTAAAAAAAAATCTCCATCTTAAGACTAGATGCAGCTGTAACCTTTAGGGAAGTTATTTACTTTAAACCGAAGTCATAATTTTGTAAGTTGTGAAGTGTAAAGTGAGAATTCAGTTAAAGTATGTTTGTATTTAACTTGTGTGTGTGCTTTATCTCCTTCTCTTTCTAGTATAAGCAGTTACCAGAAGGTCTTATCCCTCCAACAACACCCAAATTGGCATATGGGAGGGTTCGCTTGCAGAAGGTAAATTAACATCTGTAATGCACTGAGTATCTTTTTGTAATGCTCTCTGTTCACTTTCAATAAAAAATGTTTATGAGGGTGTCACAACAGGCTCTAAACATCCTACAAAATAAAGAGGAAAACCTTCAAAGCAAACTTTGAGGAAGGAGGGAGCAGAGCTTGGGAGTTAGGAAATGATCAAATGCATCTTACCTGGCTGTTAAAAGGTAGTGTTTACAGTATGCAGTATGTGCCTGAAGCTTTGCTAAACTGAATTTAATATATTATTAACACAACAGATTCATAATTGTTAAAGATAACTCATGTATCAGTAATGTAGCTGGGAGAATGTTACCATGAGACTTTCAAAGACAGTGTTTTTGTAGCTGGTGATGCCTCTAAAGTGGAAGGAAAAGTAGGATAAACATATTTTAAATACTTCTAGGCATTTAAATTTTGAATGTGGAACATTTTGATAAATTTTAAAGTCTTATTGATAAAGTTTCTGGCAAGATCTGTAGCTGATGAGAGAAATTAAATCAGTTTCCTGGTCAGGGAAAAGCACACAGAACTAAGCACTCAGAATACAGCCTTGTTTTATGTCCTGTCTGGCAATAGTGGTATAGCTGGCCAGCTCACAAGTATCTGGGGTTTGACAGTCGTTTTAGGAAAAAGGACAATTTTTTGTGAGATATATTTGAGAATTGGGTTCCTGCAGTGAGTAAAGTGGATGGTTTAATGGGCAACAGAAGAGACAGCAGGTGTGAACAGCAGCTCTTTCTGCTGGGCACAGGCAAGTTTTGAGATAAAGGATTACTGTAGTTGATGTGCTGGATACTGTAACTCCTCATGCTTTGATTTTATATTTTGTAACTTCAATTTGGTAGTTATTTTTCCAGTTAGTGATGTGTTTCATCTCTGCAGCTGAAGCCTTGCAAAATTTGGTAGAGATAAGGCTTTGCAGGCATTTTCAAGTCATTCCACTCAAGTGGTGGGCAGAAGTGCTTTTTGCATAAAAGTGGTTCACCTGTGAAGTTGAAAGAGATCTGTATCACTTTGAGTGTCTTCTTGCCGTATGAGGTTTCACTGAGCTGGCAGTAGTGACTAATTATAGGCTCTTATCTCTACACCCACCACCATGGCTGCTGTCTTTGGCTGCGAGCACTTGGCAGCCCACTTATCAGATTTTAACTCTCCCATCTTGTCATGGGTCATGGTTCTCAGATAAGGCTTTC
Organism: Phylloscopus trochilus trochilus; assembly: GCA_016584745.2. NCBI lineage: Eukaryota > Metazoa > Chordata > Aves > Passeriformes > Phylloscopidae > Phylloscopus > Phylloscopus trochilus. The sequence goes on from WQNJ02000546.1 coordinate 44,169,718, forward strand.
CAATTTCACTAGAATGAAGAACTTCCTCTTTCGTGCCTTCAAGAAATGCTGCTGGACTCTCACAAAAGAGTCAAGTGACCAAACTTACTCAAATATTGCATCATTGATCTGACCTGCACCCTTAACACTTTCTAATTTTTTGAGAGGAAGTGTTTCACTCTCCAGGCATCAGTTTTAGGAATGCAGATGGCATGTCTAAACTGCCAGATATAAGGTTTCTGTCATGTCTGTACATATACTGCCATCTGCACTGTGAGCCTCTGGAGCTGTTTTCTTTGAAGAAGGCGACTTTTGCTCTGTGACCCAGTGCTTAACTTCAGCAGCAGTTTGCTCTGCTGGGTTACCCTGCAACATAAGACAAGTCTCCAATCACGGAGGGTTTGTAATGTGCCAGCCCAATGCCACCTTCCCAACTCCATTCTAGCCCCATCTGGAACCAATTCCAGTGCACCTTGTTGTGTGGAGAAGCCTTAATGTATTTTGGTGAATATCAGAGAGGGAATATTCTGAATAATAGCACTTAGCTTTGGTAACAGTAAACTTCCTAGCTATGTCATTTGCAGTGACAGTCAGTGCTAACACAGGTACAGTGTGAATCTTCACTCTGCAGCTGAGGTCCAGCAGTCTGCTGTGGAGAGCATTGAATCTACTCCAGTGAACCAACTCCTTTGACACTTTTGCAGAAAGGATGAGAGAAAGGAGACTCTGGAGTATTTTCAGGGGTCATGTCATGAACTTTACAGAGGTAGATGTAACCAGAGCAGGCTGTTCTCTTATCTTTTTTTCTCCCCGACATAATCTGTGGCAGTTCAGTCCTTAAGTACCAACTCCCCTGATGAGGCAATTGTTCACTTTGAGCTGTTGATTTATTTTAAAGGATTCTCCTGGGTGGAAAAAATAGAGTTTATTAAAAGATGCTGGAAACACTGACATAGCTATGTAAGAGCAAAAGCAGGAAAGCAGGTGATAAGGAAAAAATCTTGTTGCATAGATGCAAAAGAGAAGTGTTGAAGATGGGGAATGAGGGCAAGCAAAGGCAGAACTGCAGTAGATGGGCTCCATAAGTGTGAACAAGATGATAGGTTTTAAGGATTTAAGCCCCAGAATTCGGGAAGCATTCTTTCCAGAAGGAAGTAAATTAATCTTAGTTCCTGCAGTCTGTCCACATGGCTGTGCAGGCTTGTGAGCAGATGGTAGTTTCTAGTTACCACTTGGGGGGCCCTGAGAAGTGTTTGGTCACAAGGAAGTGCTTGTGCACAGCACAAGCCTGCAGTCTTAGAAGTTCTGGAGAAGTACTCAGTTCTTAAGATGTGGAGAGCTCAAGCAATAGCAAGTAGCAGGCAGTGCTGCTGTATGTTGGGGCTAGAAGGGGGTTAAGCAAACAGGAAGTTGCCTGTAGTTGATATTCCTGTTGGAGCTATTTCGTTTCCTTTTTCTTTCATGCTTGACCTTACACGTGGGTTTTGAAGACTTTGCTTTGGAGGATTAAAAAAGTATTGGTTTGTGTTTTTATTAGCTGTCATCTGTTGTTTCACAGGTTGTTTTTAAAAATTCCTGACAATATTTGTAATTTTTAAGTTTACTGTTAAATTTCTCTTGTAGTACTGATTGTTGACTAAGTAGCAGTCAACAGGAATTTGCAGCAAAACCAGATCTTGTCTTGAAGGTTTTTTTGTATGTACCACCAAAGACTGAAAAGCTGAACAAAAATAAACTACTGAAGTTTCAAAGAAACAAGCTTCCACCAATCCCTAAGTGAATCATATGTGGTTGACCCATACTCAGAATAGAAGCCCCTTTGGTAGCAGGGACATAAAAAAAAAAAAAGTCAAACATGCACATGCACAAGCTGCTCATACTCAGGTCTGCAAGGCACAAAGCAGCATTCATTGCCATTTAATAGCTCATTCAAGTGACAACCATGTCTTAATGCTGCTTGTGTGCATTTCTGGTTTTGCTGTCCACCTGGGGCTAAGACTATTAATGCCCATAGGATTGTTAAATTCTGTAAATTACCTTTGTCAGTTGTTTGTGCATCTCTTGCTTCACAGCTCCTGTTGAAGACCTGGTAGCTAAATCTCTCCTGTGGCTTGGCAAGTTCTGCAAATTGCTGTAACATTACTGGCTCCCTTGGAGGAGCACAAGATAAGGAGTGGAGCATGTGTGCCGTCTGGAATCTTAGGGAAATTTTACTGTGTGAAAGATGATTGCTTTTAAACTGAATACATAAGAGCGAACTGCTTTCATCAAAATTTTGCCAGCCATGTTTGACCAGCAGTCCTCTTGCCCAAGTAAATACACTTAGTTAGTGAGGGTGACCCAACCTCCAGATAGGGTTGGTGTTACCTTTTATATACATATGGCATCCTTTTACTTGTTTGTTCCTAGCTAGGGTTAACAAGAACTCCGTTTAGATCTGTGTCTACGTGGTTGTTGTGGTTTAATCCTGATAGGCAACTGAGCGCCATGCAGCCACTCACTCTCTCCCCCAGTAGGGTGGGGGAGAGAATCAGAAAGGTAGAGGTGTGAAAATTGTGGGTTGAGGTGAAGACAGTTTAGTAGGTAAAGCAAAAACTGCACGCATTAGTAAAGCACAATAAGGAGCTCATTTGCTACTACCTTTGTGCTCAGCCTTCCCCAGGGAAGCAGGGCTCCATAGAATCATTAATGTTGGAAAAAACCTCTAAGGTTACTGACTCCGAGCTTTAACCCCGCCACTTCTGTGTTTTTCACTAAACCATATTCCAGAGTGGCACATCGTGCACCTTTTGAACAATTCACGTGTGTTGGTTTCTTGGCAAGATAAACACTGTCACACCAAACATCTCCCCTTCCTCCTTTTTCCTCCAGCTTCTATTGCTGAGCATGACACCAGTGGTACAGGATATCCCTTTGGTCAGTAGGGGTCAGCTGTCCCGGCTGTGTTCCCTCTCGGCTTCTTCTGCTTCTCCAGCCTACTCTCTGATGAGAGAAGCAGAAAAGTTCTTGACTCTTTGTAAGCCCTACTCAGCAATGACCAAAATATCCCTGTGTTACCAGCAGTCTCAGCAAGAATCCAAAACACAGCCCCTATTACTATCTGCTAGCTACTGTGAAGAAAATTAACTGTATCCCAGCCAAAACTGCAGACTTAATTATGTGTACATGGACAATTCACGCTGGCTTCTATTGCATCACTGCAAAGTACTGTAGGTACATTTTAATATTTCAGTACAACTTTCATGTAAGTTCTACAAAAATTCAGTATTTCTGTTATTGAAGTACTTTCAGAAGTTTGTACTGCTGTGAGTACTCTTACAGTATAGTTTTACCTGATTTTAAACACCTTTTTTTTCCTTTATTAAGCATTTGAATGTAAATTTGGTATATGAAAGGTATTTGAATGTCTAATGTGTAGTTACCACTGAACAGTGGTGATAATTCTGGAGAAACAGATGGACGTCTTTCATGAAAAATTGCATGCAATTGATTTTTTTGAGTTTGTAAGACACTAAGCATATTGTGTACATTTTGACTAACCTAAAACTGATAGTGGTGTTTGAGAGAGAATCGTAGATGGGTAGAATATTCCATAATGGCAATAAAAGGCAATTTAATTGTACACATCTTAGTCCTTATTCAGCAAGGTATTAATGTGTTTAACTAGCCTAAACCTTGCTCCCAATCTCCTTAAAACCAGTCCAGCTACTTACATATAACAACTTAATTACAGCCTTAGAGTTTCTAAAATCATTTAAGACTAAATAGGGTAAATTCATCTTGGATGGCTCTTGATGGAATTAAACTGTATCCCTACTTAGCTCAGAATGATTCCAGGGTAACTCAGTGGGAATCAGTGCCGTTGTCCCTATCTTGATTCTAGGTATAACTGAGCAAAATTTAGATAATATATTGCTTTGTATTAATCATCCAGAGCAGTTGTGTTTGTTTATACAATTTTAGTGAGAAACTCCTGGGGTAGTTCTAGTTAAATAATAAAGGGTCACTTTTATTTTTATGAATGCATAGCAAAATTAGAACATCTCTTTTAATTAAAACACTGCTCTACACATGGCATGTTTCTTTCAGAGTTCATCAGCTGTCTCTGCTATATTGTATTTTAAATGTGTCTGCAAGGATGGTGTAAAGATTTGTTAACTTTCTGGACACATGGAACTAACTGACTTGATGGCTGGATGTGCAAGCTGTTATATTTGGATTGAAACTTTCTGAGCTTCATATATCTGCCTTTTCTGTGCTGCAGGCAGGCACTGTTTTGGAGATTCTTGATGGACTGTCACCTTCTGGACCAGTGAGAAGCACGTACCCATTGACCTTTGTTGAGCTAAAGCAGGTGAGAATTCCTTCAGCAGGCACTTTGCAGTAATTTTGTCGAGTTTATTTTAACAACCCTCTGTGGTATTACTCTTCTTATGTCATATCTTACACTTTATTTACCACACAAGAAATAGTATTATAAAGGTATCCAGGATTTTTGCATTGGAGGCCTTTTCATATTCTACAGTGCTCCTGTTTTGCACCTGAGTTTTTCTTCTTTCTGTGGATATAGGTGTCTGTGCTGTCTAGACCTTCACCTTGATTTCTCTCCTGTCTGAAGTATTAATTTTCAGGTCTTAAGAGACTTTTTTTTTTAATCATCGTCGTAGCCCTCTGCTGGATCTGTTCCATTAGTTCCATGTCCTCTGTTCTGAGGAGCCCAGAACTGGACACAACACTCCGGATGTGGCCTCACCAGGGCTGAGGAGAGGGGCAGGATCATCTCCCTTGACCTGCTGTCCATGCTCTTCCTAATGCCCCCAGGATACCACTTGCCTCCTTGGCCCCTACTGGGCACTGCTGGCTCAGGGACAGCTTGTTGTCCACCAGGACCCCCAGGTCCTTCTCCATAGAGCTGCTTCCCAGCAGATCAGCCCCCAGCCTGTGCTGGTGCATGGGGTTATTATTCCCCAGGTGCAGGGCCTTTTTTTGAAGTTCGTTAGTTACCTCTCCACTCAACTCTCCAGCCTGTTAGAGTCTGATGGGGAACTTAATGAAAATTCTTCCAAAATGTTCCTCATGTAAACCGTGTAGTATTTAATGGATAGTTTGATAATGTTGACTTGATGAATGTGTCAGTTTATGGGTACTGGGTGAGGTGAGAAATGAACTTACAAGTTTTTTATATAAACTCAGTTATAAAGAGATTTTCACCAGTTTGCCTGAAGGTCATCATTACCTAAAGGTCAAAGTAAACTCTAATCTGAAATGGTGTCTTTTGATAGTCACTGTCTGAAGTGAATGAAAGTTAGCATTTCACTGCAGGCATGTAGGCAGAAATGGGGGATATTTTCAATTCATTACCTGAATTGAAACTGCAGAATGACTTGGTTCATTAATCTGGGTTTTTTCTTTTCTTTTCTTTTTTTTTCTTTTTTCTTTTTTCTTTTTTCTTTTTTCTTTTTTTCTTTTTTTCTTTTTTTCTTTTTTCATTCCTCTCCTCTCCTCTCCTCTCCTCTCCTCTCCTCTCCTCTCCTCTCCTCTCCTCTCCTCTCCTCTCCTCTCCTCTCCTCTCCTCTCCTCTCCTCTCCTCTCCTCTCTTTTTTTCTTTTCCTAGTATTTTGGGTATGTACTGTATAGAACTACACTTCCAAAGAACTGTGTGGAGCCAACGCTGCTGTCTTCACCTTCAAATGGAGTCCACGATCGTGCCTATGTCTCTGTCGATGGGGTAAAAACATTGTTTGCTGGTATTAATTTTTGCCATCAGTGGCCTTCATGAAAGTTGAGGATACAGACTGGGTTTGTTTTTTTTTCCTCCTTTCTCCAGATCACCAAAGAAACCCTGATCTGATTTAATCACATGAGGAAAATAAGGAATCATATGAGGAATGATATTAATGAGGAATAATATTTGATTCATACTAGATGTTCAAATTAGTATTTCAGAAAACATGGCTATGTCTTGCCATTTTTGATATATTTGAATGATATATTCATGACTGAGGTGAATGTCATATGTCGTATGACATATTCATGACTGAGGTGAATAAAAAGACCCAGAGAATGGATTTACTTGCAGGTTTATGGAATGTTGTACTGATATATATATACTTGGTGGCTTTCTGCAGTATTTGCAAAGATTTTTTTATTAATATTCTCTTTTTTCTTCCTTTGAAAATGGAAGAAGAAGGACACCTTAGCCTATGTCTTCTTTATGGAACTGGCTCCTAACCACAGTTTAAAAAAAAAAAAAGTTTATTGTACCGAATGTGAACTTAGCTTTTCTTTCCATAAGCAGGGTTTTGGTCTTGCATAATGAGAATTAATATAAATTCATGTATTTTACAGTCAATTTTAGTTAATATTTGACCCGTATTAACACTCATCATCTTTGTGTCCAGATCAAGTCTCATCTTTCCTTGTGTTGTGGAAATAGGAATAAACAAAACTAAATATTGGTGCACACATAATTGGAAGATGAAGCCAATGATTAAATAATTGATATTGCCAAACTCTTTTCAGTTGCTGGGCTAAATTTGGAAACCTGGTTTTTGTGAATCAGGTGCATCAAAACCCACTATCAAATCCAGTTGATGTACTGAAATGTGAGTGTTGATGTTAGAAGCCCTTTGTGTGTGCATGTGCTCACATGCAGGAGGTGGACAGAAAAGGGGTTTTCTTTGCTCTTTTTTTCCTTTGTCACTTCTAATTTCTTCATGCAAGTTGAAAAAACAAATAACAGGGTATTTTTGGTTTTTAGTGGTTAGTGTTTTCTTCTTGTTGTTTTAATTCATATAGGTACCTCAGGGTGTCCTTGAAAGGGACAAATCACTTAAGATAAATATCACTGGGCAGGCTGGAGCAAATCTGGACATCTTGGTAGAGAATATGGGCCGAGTCAACTTTGGTAGATACAATAATGACTTTAAGGTAAGTAAAATCTATTGAGTTATTGCACTGTGATGGCTTTTCATCTTTTCCAGAGGTTAAAAAGAAAGTAGTGAATGAGGAAGAGCAAAAAGGTCAGAATTAGACAGCTGTAACTTCATCTAAAATATAACTAGTCACTAGTTTCCATCTGAGCTTTTCCAGTCACCAAAATCAATGTGAAATTAGAAACTGCTAGACATGTTTTAAACTTTATTTGTTTGTTCACTTGCATTGTCAGCCAAAGTGTCACCTAAAGTCCAGCTGCAGCTGGGGTTCGCAGAGGGCTTCTGAGGCACCCCGAGAGTATCTCGTTAAAGACACCCTGGGGAGTCAGCGCAGCCCTGTCAGCTGGAGAGAAGGCCTCGGCAGAGAGCAGGCAGTGATTTCAGCTCAGTGATTTAGCTCAGTGATTCCAGCCCTGCTCCTGCGAGGTTTCTTCTCTGTTGCCCGGCCCGGGAGAGAGAGAGAGGGAGACTTCGTCTGGCAAATTCCGCAGAAGGTAGTTTATTATGAGGGTCCAGCGAAGGGAGCCAAGACGACAGCACTCCCCGGGAGACTAGGGAAACCCAAGAGTTTTATAAGACACCAAAAGGGGATGGAAAGGGTACAAAGCCAATTGTTTAAGACAGATCTGCATAAAATCTCGAAGAGGCTTCTGGGTTTATCCAAAAGGTCGCCGTGACCAAAAGCTTTCCCTTATCTTAAGAGCTCTGGAAAGAGATTGTGCAATCCCTTTCCGGCTGCTCTCCAGGGCAGGGCCACCGGGGCTTTGTCCACCCCCACAGTCACCCACAAGATTTTCCGATTCAGTTGAGTTTGTAGGTAACAATAAATAAATAGTTTCTGTAAACTCCAAAAATGGGCTGGAAATTGGTCCAGAACTTGATTGCACTTTGAGGCTTGTGAATCCTGGGATTATTTTTGGAGGCTGGGGATTGTATGTATGTGTACATAATTACATCTTTGTATTTTTGTTCTTGTCCTATTTCATTTGTCAGCAGTGTACCCTTGCAGTACTCTGAGTGTGGCTGGGATAGGTTGTCCATGAGCACTTTAGCATGCAAAAGTGCCAGTTCACCCATTCTGACCAGGTGTTTGAGATAATTACCTGAGAGTTTCTCTGTGCTTCTGGGTGTGTGCTACACTTAGGGACTGTCACCTCCATGCATGAGTGGCTGTGCTGTGTAGACCTTGGCTGTGTGCCCACAAAGCCATGTGCCCATTCTGTCACTCCTCCTCCACCAATAGGAGAAGGGGAGAAAATGCAATGAAGGGTTTGTGGTTCAAGATAAGGACAAGGGGATCACTCAGAAATTACTATCATGGTCAAAACAATCTCAACTTGGGGAACTCAGTTTTGTCCATGTAAACCCCATATCGTGGAGGTACCACTAATGGCAGGGGGAAAAAATAAACTTTACTGGTTTTAGACTTAATGGGATCCCCAGTGCTGCATGATAGTTGATAAAAGACAGGAGTGCTGTAGAGGTCAGTCTTGTATTATGTTTGTGCTGTGTGCAGTTCACAGCATGCCTTTTTTTTAATTATTTTTGATATTATTAGGATGCAGTAGGTAACGGTACTGCCAGCTGTGTTCATACTGTCTCTTCAAGGTACTTTGCCTTTCTCTGAGTGGCAGGGGAAGGAAGGTGGTACCCCAGTGTTCTGCCTTCATGTTGAGGCAGCAGAAACATTGCTTTTTTTAAATTTATTTATTTATTAATAGGCCAGATGATAAGGAAACCTATATGCTTAGTGTTAAATTAAGGTAAGAGAATAGAGATTTAGAGATTGGATTGAGGAGTTACTCAATTGCTATGGTTGAGCTGAAATTCGCACTTACACCTTTTAACAATTTTAAGAGTGAAAGCAGGTTTAAGAGACGTGTCCATGGTGAAAATAGTCCTCTAAAAGCAGGTTCTTTCTGTGTGGAAAATGCAACCTTCCTTGGGTAGCTTTGCACTGTGTGCATTGCTTCTTTCTATAGAATCCATCCCTCGTGCTCTCCTTTGTTGATTTTGAAAACAGACTGTAATTAATTATAACTTGGGTTTTAAAAATTTATGTACTTTTGAAAATCCAGTTAGGGGAAGAGGTTCCTGTCTTGTGGTGCCTTGTGTTTTTTGTAGCAAAGATAGGTGTTCAGGGTTTTGCTTGGCTGAAGTTTTATCACTTCTTTGAACTTAAAATGGAACTAGGAATCTAGCTTTTGGGAAGAAATCTTGAAAGGATTTTGGTTTTAAAACATCCTGTTGATCTAAGTCATGTTGTTAAAGGACACAAAGGAAGGAAGAGTGTGGTTTCTGTATTTTTATATGTCTTCTCACATGCACACTGCCACCTGTATCTCATTTATGTCCACATCTTGGTACACTGAGTCACTAGCCCAAGCTATTGACTTGCACAATAGCAGAGAAAGTGGTATTTATTTCCTACAAATCTTCTCCAGATAAGGATCATTGAATGTGTATTCTTATGCAGACCTAAGTAAGACTGTTTAGTAGGCACTTGGTATCATTTGAAAAATCACCCTGTTCATAGTGTCTGCAGATGAGCTTAGGACAGCAGGTTAGAAGGTTCAGCCTAAAGTTATGTTGCATTACTTCAGTTTATTGCTAGACAGAGTAGAGTCTAGGCTGTATAGAAAGGTTTTGTCACTTAACTTGACACTTGCATATATTTTATTTTGACATTAGCAAAATAAGGTCATATTCTGTAAAGTGGACATTAGGTAAAGGAAGAGAAGACCACTTAGTGCTGGTGCAGGTGGTGAGCCTATTGGAGGCAGCTGATGAGATATCACAGCAGACACAGAACATACTATCAGCTCTCCAAAGCCATAGAAACAGTGTTTTTGCTTGTTCCTGTTTTACTGTGTATTGTTTGCAACATAACTTGTGTTGCACTGAAAACCAGCTTCTAAGCAGGGTCTATTCAAGCAACCAAAGACCAACCCTTGCATTGCATTGAAACACCACTTTAGGAACTATAACAAAATTAGGGTGTATGCAGGGGTAACTTGATGTTTTTTTCTTTCTTGTTAAATTATGACCTTACCTTGCTTGCCATTCAGTGTGCAAGTTCTCTGGTGTTCCTGGAACCACTGTGTACGTGGTCCATGGCAATGAGGCAGGATTCCATGGGCTTGAAGCTGACTGTAAGCTGAAGGTATTTCACTGAATTGGGCATGTGCATTGATTTTATGATACTGTATCTTATTTGGAAAAGATTTGTGGGAAGCAAGTACCACTTTCTCTGCTATTGCACAAGTTAACATCTTGGGTTGGTGACTCAGTGTTACCAAGTGATGGCATCTCAGGCTTAATGATACTTAATGTTGCTTCTTTTTATTAAGCCTGAGGTTTTGGAATCATGTTCATGCTAAAGCAAAACAGAAATTTTCCCAGTTACAGGAAAGAATTTGAAAAAAAAACCCTTCTGTATCAATGAAAGCCTAAAACTTTGAAGAGGAACAGATCTTTCACAGAGAATAAGTGGAGCCCTTTTAAGCAAAGCTTATAACTTGGTGAAGACCAGATGCTTGTTTCTTTCATATACAGATTGGTTACATACAAAACTGTTACTTTGATTCAGTTTTTATTCCTGACTGATGTATAGTTGCAGCCAAATAACTTTGATAACATGAGCTAATTATGTTATTGTGTTGTTTTTTTCTTTTCTTCCTCCTAGGGTCTAGTTTCAAATTTAACTCTTGCTCAAGATATACTTGTTGGATGGGAAATCTATCCTCTAGACATAGATGGAGCAGTGAACTCTGACATTATTTATCTCCTTGATCACCCGAAGAGATCTGTCAAAGCACTGAGTTATGAAGTACCTACATTTTACACTGGTACTCTTTCAATTCCTGGAGGGATTCCAGACTTGCCACAAGACACCTATGTCAATTTTCCTGGTTGGACAAAGGTACAAGTTTTTGCTGTAAAAACTTCAAGGTCCACTTAGAAAGCTACTGAAACTTCTGTAGACACTCAAAGTCCACCTATTTTAGATGGGTAGAAGTTGGTCATAGTGATGAGTGTCTCAAATTTATTTAAATCACTAAGAAATAGATTCTTTGCTATAAGTAAATCTAGAGACAAAACATTAAGAAAAGGGAAACATATTCAAAAGCTGCATGGTGCTGATCTAGAAAGTGGAGCATCACAAAAAAAAAACCCAAACCCAAAGCAACTGAACCAATTCACCCAAGTTTTTCAACAGTGAGAAAGATTAACTTTCAGGCTGTTTAGAAGTGTTGCATTTGGTTATATGGGGTTTTTGTGGATCAGATTTGAGGTGCTGTGTGAGGAACTATAGATCCTGTTGCAAAGCATGAGTGTTGGACTCTGTGGGTGGTGGTATGCATGGATCTAACGCATGGAGAGGGTTACCTGTACCTGGACTGTGGATCAGGGAGCATTGCTGTGAGATGCTTGTGGGCAGATCTGCCAATGGGAATTTCTCACAGGGCTGGAGTGTAGCTAGAGCAGGAAGGAGTGTGTTTTCACAGTGCCACGTTTTAAACCACCAGCATGCAGGATGGGTGAGGAGCAGTTCAGCTACCTGGTGGGAGGCCCAGGGAGCAGAGTGCATGCACTGAAGTGCTACTCCTCTTGGAATCCTAAGCATTTAAGTCCAGGCTTTAGGGAAGTGCCTGTGGCAGTGTTAGTTAGCAAGATTGTTCTTTTCTGAAACAGTTAATTTACTGCTATTAAAATAAAGTGGGAGAAGGAGCTGCTGTTGATCAGTCTCCACTGCCAGTATTGTAGTGGTTAAAGCACTTCACAGTATGCAGAAGCTGTGATTCATTGTATGCTCCTGTTGTTGCCGTTAACTTGGATGAGGAAATCTTAGTCCCTGTTCCTATATACATGCATGTCACACAATTGCTGAATAAAATTCAAAAAATAGCTTATTTTCATGGCAACTGGAATCTTACACCTTTTTAGTAAATTCTGTGATCCTATAAGACATATATCTTCTTCAGGAAGCGAGGTGCCCGTACCTGCTGGTTGGCAAACTCATGTTTAAAATGTCAAAGTAGTCCAAGAATTCTTAGGTACTGGTGGAAATCTTTTCCTCTGATCTATGGAAATCTCTGTTTTATGTAGTTTGTATACCCTGTAAAGCAGCCCTGGGGGGAGAGATTCCAGATAAACTTAAGTTTTGGCTGTTGAATTTATCCTTCAAGCTTTATATGGATTGGCCGAAAGTTTTAAGTAAGATACCTGGAAACTGAGACTTTCAGATAAATTTACAAATGAGTAAATGCCTTTAAGGTAGAGGGCCTTTAAGGGTATAAATCCCACTCAGGTCCCACTGTATGCGGGCCTTAGTTCCTTGCATGGCACTGTGTAAATGGCCTCAGTGTGGAATGGGATTCTTAACGGGTTAAAACTCACCTGTCTGAGTAGTTGAAAAATCACAGAAGCAGCACTTATCAAGAAAACTTAAAGTCCTAATGATGGTTCTGCCTTTGCAAAGGCAAGGAATACAGTATGAGGGACAGCCTGGAAGGAAAGGTGCAGTATTAACAGTCATGCCCTGTGTTGTAGCTTGCTTGCCTTCAGTGCTATTTAAAAACCCTTCAGTAGTAATAAAACACTCCATCCTCACATGTGGAATCACAATGCCCTTAAGTATACATGCCACTGAGAGAATATTTAGATTTATTGGACCTTTTTTCTTCAAAAGAAAAGAGGATTTGGAGTCAAGACTGTTCCTGTTTTCTGTGGAATCATGGGCTATAATTGCTGTCCCTACTAAAGGAAATCTTGCTAGTGAAGATAAAGTTCCTCCCTCTTTTATTTTGTCTAGGGCATATTTATTAATAGATATAATGTAATAATTTGCTTTTTTAGCTCATACAAATTTCTGAGTGTGGAGTCTCTAGAAACTGCAATGTTAATAAAGACAGTTTGGAGTTGAGAAATTTAAGTTCTTAGCTTTACTGGAAAAAGGAGTTACAACCAGTGACTGATTCAGATCAGAAACAGAGACCTGTCTGATCATATCTCCTGCATCAGAACTCTAGTGCAGTTGATTCCCACAGCAAATACCTACTTCCCACAGGTTACTGTCATTCTCTGTGAGAGGAGGGCTACTGTCTAGGGGGTACACTCACTCATCCATCTTGTGCGTGGGGAGTTTGTGTTCATGCCTTGTTTTCTTCTAAACCTATGAGTAACTAGTGGGCTTGGATAAACTTGATTTTTAAAAAGAAGCATTTGAGGTCAAGGTTTATTAACATCTTGGCAGAACAGTGCAAGATAGGATCTTGTACCACAGAAGCGGATACAGAGGTGAAATAACTGCATTTGTATATTACTAACTCCTTTAAAAGTTTCACTTGTGAGTTTCATAAATACCTGAAAAAGGAAACACTAGAAAAATACCACTAAAGAGATTGAACAGCAATACTTGTTGTATTACATTGGTGCTTCTGTAAATTGTGTTAAAATATCCTGATTTCAGCTATCCCAGACAACTTTAGAAATCACTAAATGTAGTAAAAGTCCTACTTTCCACTGATTCAGACAATTTTGCTATGTTTATCAGTGTACATCCATACCATGAGTCTGGTTTTCCTCTATGTTTTTATTACCAAAGACCAAAGCAAGAGGGAAAAGCATGGATGCAGTTATCTGTTCCCAGTCCTTTTCTTGACACTGAACTCTTGTTTGATATACAATGAAAGGACACTTCGGTGGAATAAAAGCAAATTATTTATGTAAATCAGCAGTAAATCCTCCCTCTGTCTTGCTTAAGAACCAAAACTCTGCTCAACTCAGTAGGAGTCAGTTTACAGTTTTATTAAACATTCTGCAGTCTGCCAATTTGTAGACTTTTGGAAAAATTTGCATTTAAGTTGCTTCAGTGTGTCTGTAGATAAATTAGTGTTTTGGCTTTTTTCTTTTTCCTTGCCCATTTTTTAAAATCTTTTGAATTTAAGGTATTCACGATGTCAGGACAGTATTTCGAGCTAGGGGTTCTGACCACCTCAACTCTAAAAAGTGATTTCAGGAATTTGTATGCCACAATTTCATTGTACTTAAAATAATACTTGCAGATCCCAAGGCTTTTAATGGTTGTGTGTAACTCCAACAGTGCTTTATTGCAGTGTGATTTCACAGGTACTTTTGTCGACTATGCTATTACAAGTTAAAGAAACATCTGAATTTCATGTGTCAAGCTGTATCTTGCCCTCAAAATCACAGAGCAGGGACTACCAGGGTAGTGTAGTCCTGTACAGAGAGCTGCAACAGCATTAGGATCTGCTTTTTTCATCTGTGTTTTCAGATTTGTTTTGGTCTTAAGCTTGGGACAAAAATCAGTGCAAGGAGCCTGCAGTTGTTTTTCTAATTATTCCTATATTATATTTGGAATTACTGCAGTATTTTACCACTTTCTTTTTAACTATTAGTGATGGCTTTAACTGCTCAGGGAATTTAAGTTCTTTTGACTGTCATTAGCATTTTCTTGTACAGATTTTCTGTCCTTGTGTTCAATCAAACTGAAAGATGAAGGGAATTCAGTTACTAAATCAAGTATATTTTGCTTAAGTCGATTCTGTCATTTCTCTCTGACAAGTTATTAAAATGTTGTTATTTTTTCTTTCTCTCTTAACAGGGCCAAATTTGGATCAATGGCTTTAATCTTGGTCGCTACTGGCCAGCCCGTGGTCCTCAGCTGACCCTTTATGTTCCAAGGAACGTGCTTGTGGCATCGGTGCCAAACAACATAACGGTGTTGGAGCTGGAGCGTTCTCCTTGCTGCAGCCAGGCATGCGAAATAGAATTCCTTGATGAACCCAATATCAATGCAACCCTACAGCATGAAACTGATAAACCCCCACTCTTTGTTAGAGAGCTAGGGATGAAGCATCTATAATGATTTGAGTATTTCTTTTATCTTCACCACTCCGCCCTTTGCTTCCCTTTCCCTCAAACCATACTGATTAACACCGAGTCTTCAAAAAGGGGAAGTTGTTTAGGTGAGGCACTTTCTTAAATTCTTCAAAGACGTTTTATTTTAAAATATCTCAGTTAAATATTGAATTTCTTCTTAAAAATAAAAGCTAAAGCTTTGAAATTTGCCTTGGACTGTGAAATTGAACTCAACTGGAAGGTAATGTTTTCATCAGCCTAGTAAAAATGTAGTCCTCGTACTCCCCTTACACTACAGTAACCTTCCCATGCTTTTATTTTTTACCATGTTTTGCAACTGGAGAGGACCTACCAAAGGGGTGTGCAGTCCCCACTACCTTGCTGGTGGTACTTTTACTTAAGTGGATTGGTAAGTCAGAGCTGCCAATAGACAAGACTTTCAGCTTCCTTAATCACCTTATTGGAGTATCAACATCATTTTAGTTTCACTGGGCTTACTGCCAGCACTGAGTAGACATCATTTTTTTAATGCAAGTGACTTTGGGGAAATCTCAGTTGATTTCTTATAGGAAAAGTGAGAAAAACTGTGAAAGTTTGAGCATTTGAGTGCTCTCTTCCACAGTGACAAAAACTGTGGAAGAGAGCACTCAAAACCCAGATGGTCCAAACAGCAATAGCATGGAGTCTGCATCTGTCCCCTCTTAGAAAACCAATTTACTGCTTCCCTATTGCTATCTCTGAAGATTTAAAGTAAATTGATAAGTACAAGGACATGGGAAATTTAAGCTGCTTTGGTTGGAACCACATCCTCTGACTAATCTGCCTGCAGAATGTGGTTTTAAAATGATGATTTTTTTTCTTTAATTTTTTTGCTTTGGGTTGGGTTTTTTGTTTTATTTTTTTTCCCTAGTAGTCATGGCATACCTGTTTTTCATAGGCCAGCACCTCAGAAGTGGAATGCTTTAAGTTAAAGTATCTTATTTTTCTTTTAGTCATTAATTCACATCACCTGTTTTGTTCCAGTAAACTGATGGTCTTTTTAAGTCCCTGATATCTGCAAAGATGCACAAACTCCATCAGTACATCTGACTTTCTGCAGACAGAATCTTCTTTTTGATTCTTGTGATTTTGGTGTCAGTCATGCAAATTCCATGGTGATATTTAAACAAGAGAAGATGATCAAATCAAGTATTTTCATAATCTGTGATTTCTTCCTTTGATTTTTATCTGGCATTATTAAAATGGTTCTTTAAAGATTAAATTCTTCCTCTGTGTGTTTGAGAAGGAAAAAATGGATGAGAGAATTATGAGCAGCATTAAGGGAGAAATGGGACTGCAAAATCTCTGTGGATGAGGAGTTATTCTTGTTGATGTCTTATTCATTTTCTCTGTTATGAAGATCTGTACAACGAAAAGTGAAGTAGCTGTAATGGGCTGAGTGTACACTGGAGGTGCCACACTTTTCTGAGATGGCCAGTGCAAAATCCTGGCTATTTCTTGAAAGTAAGGGATGAAACAGATTTAGTTTTTAACTAATTATGGGTTTTGTGGCTTGGGGAGTGCAGAATGACAGTACTATTTGTGTATTATTTAAGCTCAGTGCTGTAACAGCTGGGACTATTTTTATTTGTGTGGCCTTATGGCAGTTAGTGCTGTGAGGGCAGTGGAACTCCTGGTTCTCACTCCAGTTTACATTGTACTTGTGAAGACGTGGTGTGATCTGTGAGACTTCCCTTTTCACCATAACTGTGTAATATTACCAGCAGAAAGGCTTTGCATCAAGAATTATGAATATGCATCTGATTAGTTCTAACGTGGAAAGAATGGGTTTAAAGTTTTTCAAGCAGGGCTCTAGATAGCTTCTTTAGCACACCTGCCTATTTACTGTTTTCAGTGAAGTGGTCTCCTGTCTGCAGAAGAGAGCTGAAAGTTGTGGCCCTGATTCCTAATACTCTTCTACCTACGTGGAAACACTGCTGGAGATGGTATTTGAGTATGCAGAAGGGAGGTCCCTGTGACAAATGACATTCAGAGTACAGCTCTAGCAGGAGGAACCTGTTGCCAGTTGAGGATGTGTCTGCAGGCACTGCAGCTGAGTGTTCTGTCCTGCTTGTGCCCACACTGGGGCACTGTGCCCACACCACATGCCTGGGACTTACCTTAAGTTTCCTAGCCTTGGCATGGAGTCCTGCTGGGACTGAGTGTGATACAAAACAGGACAGAGTGGCATTTGCTCCTTTGCAGCCTCAGGCAGGTCAGTTATTTTAACCTATCCTCAAATGTAGTTCAGCCATGTCTGAGGTGGAAATGTAATCAGAATGAAACCTTCTGACTGAGGGCAAATGAGTAAGAGAAGAAGGGCCATAGGGAGTTACCTGGCTCACCTTGACCCAGTAGACAAGGCACTGGTGGGCCTAGTTCCAATTTGGTTTTGAGAGGCAAGGTGTGAAAGCATTGTCAGACCCCTGGCTAGTATCTGTGGTGTACTTGTATGAACTATTCCAAGTGCTGGAGTGCAGCCGGATGGTCTCTCTGGTGGAGCCAGCTACCAAAAGGAATATTCCTTCTGGCAAGAAGGAATATTCCTAATGCTAAAACTGTGGGTCCTCTAGTCTTTCCTGGTGCATCTCCTTGGGAATTTGCAAGTGCTTTGTTTACACAGGAGGTGAGTAATGAGCACAATATTCTCAGATTTTGGCAGATAGTGCAAGTGTGGTATTTGGTCAGGATTAGTTCATGAAAAACAGAAGTTTTACACTGATCCCCCTCTGGAAGGTAGGCAGATGCTTGCAATTCTGTAGGGGGGTGCCCTTTGAAATCTACCCATAGAGTAGCTGTAGTGGCTCAGCTTAGCACGGATTTATTTTTTTTCAGCTCTTGAGTGGGGTTTGTAAACTTAGTCTGTGATCCTGCCTATGCATGAGTGAAAGCCTTTAAATGTGATTATTTGGGATGAACGAGCAAATAGAAGAACAAGAATCGGCAGTTTGCTATATAGTTGAATTCTGTTTCTTAATTTATGTATGAGACTCTTTCATAATGTAACTATCTTACAAAGTGTTAATCAACATTTTCTAGTCCCTGAATACAGGATTGAGACTTGACCTTGTCCTCCTTTAGACTCTCTCTGCCTGGTGCAGACAGCTCTCCAATCTCCTGCTGTCCAATCTCCTTGGGAGCTCCACAGTGCCTTTTTTTCTTTTGAACTTTTTTTGACAAAATACTTACTTTTCATGTGCTCAGTTTGAATACTTTCAGGAGTGACTAGAAATAATTCTTCTGCCTGAACAGCAAGCACTGTCCATCTGACAGATATGTGTCAGGTGTTCAGAAATGACAATTACAGAAGGATAATCCTGTGGTTGAAGTGTGCTCTGAAGAAGATGATGCTGTTATTGTACAGGCTGAGAAGGTGACAGTATTTTAACAGATAATACAGAATCATCATTTGTATCATCTGTGATACACTGTGTTTATTTAACCTAGCCTTCAAGATTTCTTGTGATGAAGACTCCAGTCTTTCCTGGGCAAGTTGTTCCAGTGTTTACTATTGAGAAACTTGTCAAGAGTAACTGAAGCCATCGTTGCTGTGTGTAAGCCAGTTACCACTTTCACTGTCCACAGCCAACACAAAGTGTGTATTTGTGCTCTGAGGCTGTTTTGTGCCTTCTCTGTTACTTTCTTATCTCTCTTTAAACTGGATTTAGAGAAATTTTAAGAGGTGCAGGGTAACACAGAGAAGATTTAACAAGGATGTGAAAGGGCAACCAGCTCCTGAATGACTTGGTCCAGGTACTACAGCATCTCTTTTTGATAGAAAATACTGACTTGCAGGAAAGTTGTATTGCAGGCTGGGACTTAAAGGCATAGAAATTAACCTCAAAGTCCTGGCTGGGAGATCATGAGACAGAAGAAACTGGAAACTGCAGAAGAATGGGGTCTGTTTTAATGGTTCTCCTTCAATGAGAAGGCAAAACTAGGCAGAAATAGATTATCCTAGAACTTGGTGCCATGGGCGGAATGGAAAAATGTTGGAAAAGTACATCACAAGGATCTTTCTTAAAGGTTTTGCTGAAATATGTATGTTTAAAAATCCCTTTTCAGAAGATATTCCCCATTGCTTATTACATTATCAAATACAGGAGTAGTGACCTTCCCCTGCTTTGGGGGAAATCTTGAAGCTCTGTGTTACCTCAAAATGTTTCACAGAACCAGAGCTTGTTTCAGGTAATGCAGTCCCCTTTGACTAGGATGTATGCTGTGGCCAAGGAATTTGGGATATATTTAAGAGCTCTTGTTTTGGGCTTTAGCGCATACACCTGTCAGTCAGGAGACAAGTATATACAAAACTCCAGAGCCAGGGTCTTAGGAAGGTCCCACATTTAACTCCATAGAGTTGGAATGGGAAGCACAGTCTTGTTCCTGAGGCTCCCCAGCACACTTGGATAGCAGAACCTGTGCCAGCATCACAGTAAGATCACTGTCTTGCACTTTGGTGTTCTGCTTACAGCTGCATGATTGTAATTTACCCTTCTAAAATCTTTTGGTAGACAAGAGAGGGAAAAAAACCAGCTCTCTAATGAAATTTAGAATTGGCTTTGAAACTCCAACTGGAGGTACCTTTGTTAAGTAGAGTGGATCTATTAAATACCAGTGCAAATTCAGTAGAAAATTGCAGGCAATATCTATGGTCTGAAAGGCTTTTCCTGTTTAAGTTTTCTTATTCATTGTAGAATACACATGCACTGTTTTTATTAAACTTGGTGCTTCTGTAGAGCTCATGCTATTATTAATAATAATATTAAGTGAGCATTTTCAGAGTTTGTAAATGTGGGCCAGAACACAGATCCGGGCCAGTGTGGGCAGATGCCTGGCAACTCATCCCTCTGATGCTGTAGCTAAGAAATTCTTACCTATTCTTTGCTGTTTCATTCTTCCTGAAATCTTGCTGGTTCTTCTTCTCACAGCAGAGAAGTCTTATGTGTAGAGAAGCTAAAAAATTTTCCTTCAATATGTCTTTGTTTCTCTAAAATGGAGTTGATCTCCAACCCTTCCGCCTACCCATTGGCAGTTAGATGGATGGAGATGTCTGTGTGTCGAGCTTGCTTATGCCTGTCACCTTCTTTCAAAATTCATTCACAGATTGCTTTTCTCAAGCTCCTCTTGGTTAGGTGTACAGAGGGAACACTCTTTATGAATCTCTAGTCTAAATTTAGCCAGAAGTCTGCCCTGGCTGTGGACTTGTCCGATAGCACTGTCCAAACACTTGCCCTGGAAGAAGGTGAATTGCTTTATCTTGTGGCTGTGGGATCTGGTTTTGTTCCTGTGCTATGGGTGAAGGGGTTGTCCAAAGCACAGGATGAACTGTTGAGGAGAAGGAGGAAAAATAAACTGATAGCTTGCTCCTAACCTTCCTCATGCCTTGCCTGTTGATGAGCTTTAAACCTTTCTTCTGTTTGGTGAAAGTGTTGGTTGCTCTTTTCACAGCAAACAGAAATGGAGTAAGATAGAAACTGTGCAGAAGAAAAAATGGCCCTCTTATCTTGTCTCCTCCATGTTAAATTCTATTTCTGGATGTTGAAACACTCTGCTGTACCATCAAGGCTTCCTGGAAGACCAAACTCTTGAGAGATGGGTCTGGATCCTGCATACACTTTACATATTTTCTTTTAAGCTGTTTTGCTTTTTTCCCCCCTCAGTTTTAGGATGTGGTCTGTACTAATAATGAATAGGTAAATCCAGTGTGCTGAAGAACCCAAGAACCTGATACTGAACTCACAGTGTTAGCATGATTTCCTGCAAAATATTTTCTATTGTCTTCTGCTACCCTGCATCCCTATCTGTGTTGCTTTGCTGATCCTTTGATCCAGAGCAGTATCTACTTCAAAAGCTGAAGTCAAGACAATGTGAGTCTTGACTGCAGCCAGAGGCACGGCTTTGTTTAAAGCACTGAGTCCATCTAGCTTGTGTTAAAATAGAAGAAAGTTTAGCAGAAACAGCTAAGAGCAAGTGGCCCATTTTTAACTTTTTCTAGTCTAACCTCCCAGGTCTGTTTGCTTTGATTCAAAGGCTTCAGAGGTGCTGGGGAAAAAAAAGAAAAAAAAAAAAAAAAAAAAAAAAGAAAAGAAAAGAAAAGAAGGTAGTTTTTTTTACCCATTCTAGGAAATAAGGAGAACTTGGACAGGTTCCAGTAATTCAGATGCAAGAGAAGAGGCTACCTATGCTGAAATCAGCCAGGAGGTTTGTTGTGGTTTTGTTGGGGTTTTTTTTTTAAATTCTGAAAAACTCAGTGTGTGCAAAGATACTGAGAAGAGATCACAGTAGTAGCATACTTGACTTAAATGAAAGTTGCTTCTCCTGTTACTGTAGGTATAATACAAAGTAACTGGGGACCTTTAAACACTATGGAGCTACAAGCAAAAAAGAATGTTCAGTGTTATAAAACATGATCTGGATGTGAAGCCTATTGAAGATTAGGGAAGGCGTAACAATATATTGAGTAAAGGGTGGGTTCTTCTTTTGTTTTGGTTTTGTGTTGGTTTTGCTTTGTTTTTTGGTTTATTAGGTCTGGGGGTTTTTTATTCTTTTTAAGCTAAACAGGTTGGCATTGGAGAGGGGAAGGAAAATAATTTCCCTTCTGGTACCTCTAGCTACAGGCCGTGGCCTTGTATCTCACTAAACTGGCAAAGGTGAATGATGCTGAGCTGTCTAGTTTTCAGATTTCTTAGCTACAAATGGAGAATTTTTACATGAAAGAAAGTTCATGTAAAGGTTCAGCTCCCCTGGTTGGATGTGCAAAATGGGGAAAACTAATCCGAATCCTAATAAAAATCTGCCTAACTGCAAGCTGGGGAATGCCCATCAGCTCTGCTGGTGGTCTCTCCCCATCTGCTCATCACCGTCTTATCTTTCATTTTATCCAAGCAAGGTAGAAGCCATGCTGGTTCTGTCAGTCATTGATAGGCATCACCTGTTTTCAGTTCACAAAATGATAAGTTAGATGATGCCTGGTTTGTTTTCATTGTGGTTGCTGGTTGCACCTTCTTTGGACACATAACCACGCTATTGTCTTGCAAGGTAGGTGAAAGAACATTCAGAGATTCCCAAGGTTTCTCCTCTCTTTGACTTTGTTAAGGATTTGGCACAGCTCACAAGAACTCTCTTGTCTCAGAGGCTGAGGGCTTTAAAAATACACAGAGCTCAGCCCATATTTTTTGTTGCATTTGTTCTTTTTTTCTTGTTTAATAGAACTTTGTTTTTTCATATAAGAATAATGGCACTAAGTTTGCCTAAGTTCCATCTAGCCCAGTATCATTTTTTGAAGTAGAGCATATCTGATCATCTCCTTTTGAGTTTCAGCACTTGTAAGTTTGAGGTGAAGTCTTTTTTTTGTACAAAGTTGAGCTGGAATTTCAGTGCTTTTAAGCTCTTTTCAGTACAACAGACTTGACTTTGACTGCTGATTCAGCTGCTCGTTTGCCATGACTCAGTTTGCAAAAATAACATCCCCAAAACCCTGAAGTTCACACTGTGCTAGACAAACCGGAGTACAACAATTAAAATATTTTGAAAGTATAAGCTCTGTTCAACAGCCTTGGTTGGTGCTCCATAGTGTATTCTGATTTGGGAGATTGCTCATTTGTTGTCAGGCTGTAGACCTTTCGATGCAAAATTGTGATGCTGGTTTGGCTTTGAAAGAATGTTCCTGTCCTTTCTTGTGAAGTTCTTTATTTTTTCCTGTTACCTTTTTTAGTGTGTTCATGCAAATTGGTGAAACCCCCTGCTGATTACAAATGTCAAAACCTCAAGTAAATTGAGCAAGTAAGTTAAAAGCAGTTTAGTCTTCAAATCTTCATAATTCAGGACAGTCACCCATTGACTGAGAAATGTTGGAAAGAAATTGCTCAAAACCAAAGACTTGTGCTTACAATAATGCATTATCAAGTTGTTTTTATCTTCCGTGGAAGGAGATGAAACTTTCTGGGCTGTGAATAAATGAGAGTGCATGGTTCTTGATGCTTTAAGGCAAAGCAAGAAATCTAGTAATCAATACACAGATTTTTGTTTCTGTATCTAATCGTAGTACTTTTCATCTCCAAAATGCCTTGTTTTACAAAGGAGGACAGAGTTTTGATTTCTATGTGGCAAATGCAAGTCTCAAATTGACCGACATCCCTTGCAAAGTGAAGGGTTGAACCTCAACAGATTTTTTTTGTTTGTCTGTTTGTGTTCAGGGAGAAGTATAGGACAAGGGTACTACAGTCTGGTTTGGGTATGTTGACTCAGATTGAGAGGTACTGATGGCATGGCTAGGTTACTTCTGCCTGGTTAAAGTCTGCACCACATGATAAGGAAGCCAGTGCAGACAGTGAAGGACATTTAGTAAGGCAGTGTTAATAAAACATGGGGTTTTTTTCTAAACATGACCATTATCTGCACAAATACAACTGGTGCTAACTACATTCTGTCCCCGTGCACTGCAGTCTGTCAGTGTGGGACTCTGCATTTGCAGTCACAAAGGAGAAATGCACTTTCATTCAAATGCCACACCTGGCTGCTGAGTCTGTACGAGGTCTCGCCTAGAGGCTCCTCAGCCACTGCTCTTGTTGGAGTACACTCACACCTGGTGCCATTCCCTAACCAGGCAGCTGTGCCTTTTGCTGTGAAGATCTCACTGATTTTTTTTTTTTTTTATTCCTTCTTTTTACTGTGTTACTGGTTTTTTACTGCAAATTTTGCAACTTTAATTTTGCTTTTGCAAAAGCAGTAACTTTGTGGAATCTTGTGGCCTCAGATCTAGAAAACATGGCAGACTGTTTTAGCTGTCCCTAAAATTAACATTGATACTAGCTACCTATTGGCTCCATTGTTGGGCAGTATTAGGTCTTCCACAGCTATATCTGTGCAATTAGTTGACAATTCTAGAGCTTTTTTCACATTTCTCCAGGAATCTGGAAGTCTCTATATACCTACTGAATTATGCTGGTATGAAAATTCAAGAATTTGGTATGTGCCCTCCTGAAAATTCAGGTCACATTCAGTTGTATCATATTATGACTGAGGTCTTCATTGTGAAATACCTTAGAGAAAAGGTGGGCTTTTTTTCTTCCCCCCTTGTTTCTGACACTATTAATAGCTGCTCTGCCCCCGTGCAAACCCATTCGTGGAATTTAAAACAAAAACAATATGCAAATTAAAATTTGGCAGAATCTTGTGTATGTAGTATTAACCTTGCTTTCTCAGTCTCTGACGCAAACTGTAGTTATCACTTAAGAATTGACCTTTTATAAATGTTAATAATGATGTTTGATTGTTTAAATTTTATTCACATGGTTTCATGTTTATTGGAGTCTATAAAATGCTGTAGTCTTTTACACTATAGGCAATAGCAGTAGATTAAAAAAAAAAAAAAAAATCAAACAAAAAACCACACAGAAAAGAATTCCTATTTTTGTCCAGTATTCTTCAGCACTCATCACTTTACTGAAAT
Organism: Phylloscopus trochilus trochilus; assembly: GCA_016584745.2. NCBI lineage: Eukaryota > Metazoa > Chordata > Aves > Passeriformes > Phylloscopidae > Phylloscopus > Phylloscopus trochilus. The sequence goes on from WQNJ02000546.1 coordinate 44,194,006, forward strand.
TTTGCTTCTAATGCTAGCTTTTTTCCTAAATTCTGGTACATTTCTATGGATATGTATAATCTACTTATTGAGCAACATGGTAGGTTTATTCTATTTAAGCTGTTTAAGTGTGTTAAATAAGACAAATCCTTGGGTTTTTTTCTACAATTCTTGGTTACATGAGGACTTCTGAAAATATTTCCCCCCTCAGAATAAAATTATAATAAGAATTCAGAGCAAAAGAAATGAAATACTTTATTGCAGTAATGTTGTCAAATATGCTTGGCTTACTCTAAAATAGTTTTCTTGTGAAGATGAAATTAAAAAGCAGAGGAAATTATAGGCTAAAAAGTCTTTATCATTAGTCAACACACGTGCTCTCTAAAATTTGCCCTTTCCATATTTTCATCGAATCATAGAAGTGTTTGGGTTGGAAGGGACCTTTAAAGGTCATCCAGTCAAACTCCCCTGCAATGAGCGGGGACATCTTCATGAAACTGCCTTGTCAAAAGCAAAACTCTGCGGTGTTGTAACAGGGCAGGCACTGTGTGACCTCTGTGTGCAAAGAACGTGAGCTTAAGCGCGTGAGGAAGTGAATAGATTGACTCCATGCGACTGTGGAAGTGAAGTGGTGGTGTGTGAGGTTCATGCAAAAGGCCAGAGCAGCAGCAGACAGGCACCAACCTCCCATGGGAGATTTTGGAGGTTCCCTAATATTTCTGAGGAAAGGAAGCAAGTAGTGGCCTGCATTATGCAAGGATGGGCTGGTAAAGCAGAGACAAGGAGAAAACAGCCAGAATCTTCCCTTTTGTGAACCCTTCACCCCCTTCGCTGTAGGACTGCGGAGTTTTGTGTGACACCTCATACTATGGGTTTCACTGTTCTAGAAAGTGTAAACAAGATTGTTGATAGCAAGGGCAGACCTGTTCCCTGCAGCTTCTCATGCTGTTTGTCTTCAGGGCCTGCAGAACACGTTATTGCTCCCTGCAATCAACCAGACATATTTTCTTTCCATTCCCAGTGCTAGTGAATGAGCAAAAAGGGCATAAGCAACAGCAAAATCCATCCTTATATTCCTTCTATGCACTTTTTGCAGCTTTTCCACAAAGTTTGATAGCAGAAAAAGCAAGTCACTCAGTCTGTGGTCGTGGTCTTGCTTGTGGTCAAATTTCAGTTTACCATTTATAAGCAAGTACAGAGATGTGTTGTGTTCTTTCCTCACTTTGATTAAGATGCTTTTGTGTTACTACGAGCCAGTACTGCTCTCTCTGTGACTAATGGTGACAGGTTAAATGCTAGGGAGGGCCCCTCTCTTCCACTGTCCTGCCCACACCGCAGTACTTCAGTGGAGGTTCTTTAAGGAGTGCAAAATTCCTCTGCAAAAGAGACAAATATCCTTTTCATGCAAGGATGTCCACCCATTGTTCCAATCACTGTCCCAGATACAAAAGTCTCTTCCTGAACTTGGCTGCTTGGACCTTCTTGGAAAATGCTGATTGAATGCCTCTAGTCTCTCTTGAGAAGAAGAGTGTGTTTAGTAATGTCAATCTTCATTCAGTCTCTGTTGTCTTACATGTTGCTAGCATCAGCAAGGGTACTTTTTATGAGCATTTCATATCTGTGGAAAAAGGTCAGATTCTTGCAGATCAGATTCTTGATTACTTGCCTTTGTTGTTAAATGCAAACATCCTGGAATTTAAAAAAATTCTTAGTGCCTTAGTTGTTTTATTTTGCAACACTTGAATTCACAAAGAGCTTGCTTTATGCAGTTACAGAGCTACTTACACTGGATGTGTTCTTTTACTTGTTTTGAAACAAGAAATTAAAACCCAGAGAACCCTCAACTCTTCAAAGATGACTTGAAAAATTTAAAAAAAAAAAACAGTACAAAAGCTAAAGGAGTGTGATCCATTGACCAATCATGTATTTGGGCTGCATTAACATGGAGGACTTGATTTTGTGGCCTGGAACAGATAAAGAGCATCTTTGTTTTTAAGCTTCATTTCTGTGAGAAGTGTCTTTGACTCAATGACTGTCCCATACGATGGGATCTTGTTGGTTTTTGTGATGGATGTTGCTGCTGTGATGACTGTGAAAAAGAAAATCATCCTGGGACCTTCTAACTTGGTGTCTCCTCAATGGTAGGGCTCACTGCTTTAGGACTGATTTCTCCATGATTGCCATTGGCACTTAGGTATATCATTGCTGTGTCACAGTAAGATTATTGCAGATACAACCACCTCTGCTCTCTTTTGAATGGTCTTATCAGTCAAACAACTGCTACAAATCTCACCACTACTGTGTCACTTCCAGTCTCCCCCTTTCATGACTGGAGTAGCAAAGTTGAACTTTCAGCCAGCATTGCCTTAAATATTATTTTAGTGATTATTTTGATTGACATTACTAAATGACCCTTGATTTCTACCTGTAAATCAAATCAGATGGAGATGTTGGCATAAGAGGCAGGATGCAATGAAGTTGGTCTCTGGTTGTGTTAAGAGAAAGATGTTGGATAAAACTGCAAAGAATTAAGAGCTCTTGAAGAAAAATGTGTGATGTAGATCCCTGCTGGCAGTTTAGGAGCATCTGGGTAACAGAGGAGCACAGTTGTACTCCCCTTCAGAGCAGGTGTGCAGAGCTGGGACAGTGACAAGCAGTTGCAGTCTAGGAAGGAGACTTGCAATTCTTCACTGGCTCTCAGACTGAGAGAAGCAGATTGACTGGGAGCAGGCTGCTGACCACTATGCTGCTTCTGCACGATTAAAAGGGGTAAAGCTGTCTCCCAGAGTAAATGTGTAATTCAGCTTTTTGTTTAGGGAGTGACTATGGTGGCCTAAGCACACTGTAAAAACCAATCAACTTGTTATCTTTTCATCATTATTTGTATTTAATCTAATTATCTGATTTCCCCTTTCATCTACCTTTCTGTGGCTGCTTTGCATAACTTAAGAGAGGATGCAGGGTGGCCTTCTGAGGAACCTTGATGTAAAAATATGTCTTTAAGAATGAGTCAGCTTTGCTTCACTCAAATGTCTATCCATTCTCTTTCATGGTTCAGTGGGTTTTTACGTGCATTCTCCATTGCTGGAAACTCTTGTTCAGCTAAAATAACACCTTTGTCAAGTGACATTTTGAAAATCCCTATGTTATTTTTGTCTGTATTAGTATCTTGTCCTTTCTCATCAGTAGATTTCAAAACCCTCTCTCAAAAGAGGAGTGGCATTGTCCACTGCAGCTTGGTGCATGGGGGAGAGGGGCTTGTTCAGGTGACAGAGGAGGACGCCACCCATGTTCCATGAGCTCCAGCCCCAGGGCCTGAATTCCTCAACCCATCAATTTAACATGAGCTCCTCTTTGCACCCAACACAGCAAAGCTGCTCAGAGCACAGCTTTCAACTCAGTTGCTCGTCCAGCACACACGTTGAGCAGGTGTGAATATTACTGGGAGATCTGCAAGAGGCTATTTGGCACAGAGGAACAAGACAGCATTCCCCTGGGACGAGTTCTGGCTGCAGCAGGCACCCTCTGCACTATCAGAAATATGCACAGGCCATGGGGCACAAAGCCGAGCTGTGACATGAGGCACATTTGAGTTTTGTGTGGGAGAGGGGCTCTGCACTGCCTGTTTGTGGTATTGCTGTATGGCCACTGGGTGCACCCTGCTAATTCCATGTGTGACCAGAGCCAGCATCCTCCCTCACCCCAGAGTTTGCCCAGACCTGGACCAGCCTGCAAGCCATCCCCTGATGCCACTCTGCACCCAGGGACGTCTCTTACATCACAGCCGTCAAGAGTCTACAGCTTGCTTGTTCCTTGTTGACCATCATTTTTGCCAGGCCAGCACAGGCAGCCTTCCCCTTAGTCTGGAAAGGAAGGACCATTCTTGCTGACTAGAGGGATCACAAGGCAGGATGAAGGAAAAAGAAGCTGCAGTGAAAGCTCTCTGGCTTCCAGGTTAGTCTGTGCACCAGACAAGTGCACAGCTCAGCAGTTCACAGTGCCTCTGCTATCAGCATCAACACCTGTGAGGATGATGTGCTGTGCCCCTTTGGGATATTATGATGCCTTCACTGACATCTGTGAGAATTTGAAGCACCTCACGCTTGAAATTTGTCTTCCTTTCCCTTTTCAAAAAAGGTGATGGATGGCGTAACCCACTCTATCAGTTTTTCCCAAGTGATTTATGTAGTGGCTTCTAAGGTTTTAAGTAGTAAGAATTTGTAGTCTTTTTTTTTTTGAAATAAAGGCTCTTTCTTACTTCAGGTAATGTTTTCCACGGCTGTTATTATTATCTGCATTAATGCAGATCCTTGCTCGTCATTCTCAGCAAACTGCAAATAGTAGTGGATTCCTAAAATTATGATGGATACATGTGTGTGTGAGATTTAAGTGTACTGCACCTTATTTTCAGTCTTGTGTTATGAGAGAGGTCACATGGAGATGAGCTTCCACTTATGTCTCTCATTTAGAGGGATGAGTTCAATGGCACTACAGTATTTTTACATTTCTTCTTCAGCCCTTTCCTGGTGCATTTTAATGTCTTGTTTGCTCTTTGCAGCCTTGGCTGAATGCTGAGTAGGCACTTTATTATTGACAGTGTAAGAAAATAATTCATCCATTTTATAATAAGTAATCTGAATTGTTGTTGTCCAGCAAAAAGACACACCAGAAATACCTTCTAATACATATTTTTAACTCTTAATTTGTCTGCCACCACATAACTGATTTTTTGCCTCTTTTAAAATAATTTTTGTGCCAAAATCTAAACACTGCTGTGTGAGTTTCCTTCCTGTTACAGATCTCTGATAAATTAATATCCTGTGAGCGGCTACTAGGGTATCACACTGTTTGCATTTTGCTGTTATCAAATGCAAAGATTCTATGTGTGGTTTCTAAATTATGACAGACCCTTTCTACACAATCTCTGTTTTTACTTTCTTTTGTTTTGCCAGATACATCTCCAGTGAATGAAAATTGAGTCTTGGGGTTAAGTACTTTTGGAAGAAAGGGCATTAGTTTTAATATCTGTGCTTTTAACTAAGATGCTTCAAATTTATTCACACATGCTGGAAAATAAGGGGTTTTTAACACTTTTATTCAAAAATATTCAAAACATTTTCTATGTTAATTAAAATACAGAATTGGTATCTTGAATTACAGTGATAAAGTAATTAAAAATGCCTATATATACACCTACATACAGGCATATATGTCACCCTGAGAAAAAAAATGCACCTACAATGAAAAGTAATGGCTTTACTTTGTGTCTTTGTGCACATAGACTGGGTGTACATCATCCCCCCCTGAAATGAAACATTTAAAAGTAGCAGGTAATGCTAATAGCTGCCTAAGAGTCACAAGTGAACAAGCAGATGAACTGCAGAATAAAAGAAGTATGGTTATAATCATCCTTCTTGAATACATGAATATTTTTTCCAAGTGCTGATGCCAAGGTGTTATTTCACCTCTGCTGCTCCATGCAGGCCAATGTCCTGATGCTGGTGAAAAAGAAACCACACAGTGCAGTGCTTTGCACAGAGCTGAGCAGTGATTTGTAATCACAGTAGAGAAACCTTGCTTGTCCATCTTCCATGTTCCACATTTGAGACACCTTCTGTCATAATACTCAGAAAATCTAGAGGCACAAATAAAGCTGAAGTAAGTAATTATCCAACACTAGCTTATTGTTGAATATGTCTGCATTTGCTTAGCTTTTCAAAGTTCCTGCTTTTCAAAGTTCCTGCTTTTCAAAGTTCCTGCTGCTGTCAGTTTGCTTGCTGCTGAGTTTGGTGGCTGGTCTGAAATGAGTTACAGAGCATCTTGGTCCCCTGTAGACTGCGTGTGGAATGAACTGGTAGATTCAGTGTGGTAAGTGATGTGAACTCCACACCACTTGCAGAAATACCCAGGTAGCTGCCAGTTTTTAAAGAGCATCTTCAGGTACTTCTTAAATTTCTCCCCCATGAAGAAGTAGATGACTGGATTGAGGCAACAGTGAAAAAGGCCAAGGATTTCTGTTACCTGGTAAGCATAGTCCAGACTCCTGCTCACCTGACAGTCTTTAATGACTCCCATAAATTCCAGCAGTTGTAAGAAAATAACAATGTTGTAGGGCGTCCAAAAAAAGAAAAACACGATCATGACAACAAAAATCATCTTCACAGCCTTATTCTTTTTGTCATTTCTGCAGTGAACTAATGTTTTAATGATCATGGAGTAGCAAAATGTCATAATTATAAAAGGGATTAGGAGCCCTAAAATGTTGACTTCTAGAGTGGAAAAAAGCTTCCATGTTGTGATATTGCCTGTAAATCTGGGTTTGCAGGTAGTATAATTTTGTTCATTAAAAGACTCTCTAAATACAAGCTCGGGGACCGAAGCTGAAAGAGCTACCAGCCATACAACAAGGCTAGTAGTCAAGCCGTGGAAGGCGGTCCTTGCTTTCAAGGAAAACACCGCACGAACAATTGCCAGGTATCTGTCTATGCTCATAAGCATAATAAAAAATATCCCACTGTAAAACCCAACCAGGTAGATCCATGAAATGATTTTACACCAGGGAGTTCCAAAAACCCATTGGTCTACTGTGAAATAAGACCAGAATGGCAAGGATAAAACAAAGAGCAAATCTGAGATGGCGAGGTTTAGCAGGTACACATCGGTCATGCTCTTCAGCCTCTTGTATTTGAAGAGGACCACGATGACCAGAATGTTTCCAGCGAGCCCGACCAGGAATACCAGGGAATACAGAACAGGTAGGAAGGAGGCTGCAAACCTCCTGACGCCTTCTTTGCTGCATGGTTTTGGAGCATCGTAATAGCTATCATAATACTCATAAAAGGTTGAGTGTTCAACTTCAAGGGACTCTGTACTTGAAGAGCTCATGTTTTTTCCCCCAGTTCTGAGAAGGGAAGAATATAAAAATATCAGTGACTTTCAGTGTGTCAAGACTCCACAAACATGAATCACGAGTGGCTGACTCGCAGCTCGGCACACAGCTCACTGCAGGTTCTCAGACATTATGTAAGCATTATGGCATGGATGCATGTGCACACTTCAACAAGGTACTGTCCTTAGCATGTGCTTAGTCCTTCAGCACTGTGCAACTTGCATGTCAGGCACAAAGGGATGTTCGAATGGATGACAGGAAAGCAAATGGGAATGAAAAATGTGGGCCACAGGTGTCAAATCAGAGAGGGTTAAGTTCCATTTAAAGCAAAGTAAAAAGCAAACTCATTGTTCATAGCAGTTCACAGTTATTCTCACCGACCTTTCCCATCAGGCATATGTCACCCACCATAAGAAGACAGTGATAGACATGCATCAGACTTTTCTTATGAAATTACGTTTACTGAAAGCTGTCGTGAGCTTTCAATAATTGCTTACTTTCAGTGGCAAAAAGAGGAATTTGTCATCTTCATATAGATGTTCTTTTTTAATAGGCAGATACAGAGTTTTAAGTGATGTAAGTTGGACACAGGGCAAATATATTGCTTACTTATGGGTCTGTGTGTTATTCACATTACAGCATGGTTCTTTTAGCCTAACATACCAGAAATTCAAGTCTGAGTTCTGTTCTTACTTGTGCGTTATTTGCACCACTAGAAGCATTTTTTTAACATAACACATTGGAACTCTAAGCCTGACCTCTGTTCTTCCCCTTTGTCTTAATTTTATGAATAGAAAGCAGAAGAGAAGTGAATTTCTTTGTTTTACTTGTCTTTGCCCTGTGTTGCTGCTACATACCAGCAAACATTGACTATCATTAAATCTGAGACCTACTATGTGTAGTCCCAAGCATGACACCTTTCCAGCCTAGAGTTCTGTTCCATTCTACATTAGTCTGATTTACAAGTCACAAGGACAGAACCATTTGACAATGTTGTAGAAATTACAGCTTTGCAGCAACTGCACACAGACATACCTGAATCTAATCTAGGTTCAGCATAGTGTATTTGAATACTTAAAAACATATACAGAATATACCCACTTCTGATGAATTTAGGCAATTCTTAAAATTGCCTAAAAAAATTACCTGACCAGCTACAAAAGGTAAATGAAAAAGCATTACATTCACACATATCATGCGAGTGCATGATACACAAAAGTTTGAGCAATTGCATTTTATGAATTTTACCTTTTCTCCTCCTTCTCTGAAGAAATGATGTGCAAAAGATGATGTGAAGAGGCTTCTTTGCTCTAAGGGTGCAGAAACAGTTGCTTCTTTTCAGGTAGCTCTGCTAGGGAGGTGCTACCCACACAGCAGTATCCACCAGCTGTGAAAACAGATGCCACTAGGTTGCTGTGTTCTTAGCGGAAGCTTCGACTTCCCTTAGGTTGTATTACAAGTACTTCTCTCCTTGGTGCTTATCAGAGATAGTCCCTTTAAGTCAGAAATAGAATTAAACACACCTTATGTTTTAAAAAAAAACAGTTTCCACTGGGAGACTGATGACGTAGTTAAAGCAGTTTCATCTAATCCAACAATCATTAAAACTGATGTCACTAAGCATAGATGTCACTGAGCTCTCATTCAACTGAGACCTTGTTCTTAATCTCAGAAAAAAAATCAAAGAATCATCTGTAGTGAGCAGAGAGGAGGCAGGCACTTGGTGGGTGTGTGGGAAGTGTGTTTCTAGTTCTCTGACAGATATCTGATTTTGCAAGTTGCATTGTGTAATTTTAGAAGAAAAAAGCTGTATAGATTTAATGTAAGGAAGGCTCCTTTTAATCACTGTTATTTGGTCTTACCTTACTAAAAAAAGAAATGAAGGCATGTTTAATCCACAATACCTTTTTGCTTGATGTTTTCTGTCACAGGTTTTATATACCTCCTACCATTCACCGTCACAAAAATGTAACAGTGGTCAAAATATTGAATAAGAGTAGGATGTGCTCGCGTGTGTGGTCTAAGGGCAGAGCGTGCAAAGTGCTGAAGTTTACCGTGGCTTTCTGCCACAGCAGGAAGCTCAACAGCTTCTATGAATTTCTCTTGGGAGTTGGATGAGCTTTATTTGTCTTTTGGGGGATCCTGAGACGGGAGAAAAGAGCACAGAAGACATTTGGTAGTCAAGCGGGATGGTTGTCAGTCCTGCTAAAAGAACAGCTGTGCTGGCAGCTGGCAGGTGCTGGTCTCTGTTTTCCAGAAAATGTCAGCCAAGCAGAAGTACAAGCCATTTCTCTACAGGGGAGCCTGTTTTCTTGTGACCAGCATAAACTGAAAGGACACAATGAGAAGCAGAAACAAGAAATCTGCAGAAGGTGGTAGTGAGAGCAGGAAGAATCAGACATCTCTGTCTACAAGAGATTATACGTTTCCTTGTTTGCTCTCTGATGTTATTTCCAGACACAGGTACAGCTTTTGTTCAGTTATGCTATTTGCTGCTATCTCCTATGCTTCTGACACTGTTACACTGCCCAGTAACTCATGTTTGGCTGAACAGCTTGATGTGATGACAGCATAAGATGTAGGATCTACTGGTTTCAGGTTTTGCCAGAATAAAACAATTGTATGGGAAGGACAAGCTGCATCTGTAGAAATGTTTAAATCAGTCTCTGGGAGATATTCCTTCAGTACAGGTTATTGCATTTTCTCTTCAGTTTATTAGCAGTCCTTAAAGGATGTGGACATCACATAAGCAGGCAACACTGTTGTACCAATTTCATCAGCTCTGCTCACAGAAACTGAAAGCCATTCCTTTTGTTGTTCTTTTGTTTCTGTAAGGGCCTCAGTAATCTCTTCTTTGACGTGTTGTTGCACTAGAGCCACAAGTTCAGCTCTTCAGCCACAATAACTATAACAGAAGATCTTTCTTTGAATACATGCTTTTCAGGAAAAAAAACACCTCTTGCTCTTTACAGTGCTCTCTTAGCCACTGATGTTTCTTAGTTCTGGCTGTAAATTTTTTCTCCTCAATAAACCACCATGCATCTGCATGCTTAGCTTGTCTCACTCATTATTTTCAGCTCTATCAGACTAGGTATCTTTTTTGAATTTCAGCAGTGATGATTATTCTTGATTTCCAGATGAAGACATGAATAGAACTGAAACCAGGTATTAAATCTCTTAATACCTTCGACCAGGTATTAAATCTCTGTAAGAACCCTGCCCAGTTAAGGAATGACTTCCCATCAGCAGCAACATTTTGCAAGATGTGTTGACCATCATCAGCAGTCTTTCAAGACCTGTCCTTAGAACACAGGCCACACTTCAGATGTTTCTGATCTTTCAGGCGTACTGTCAGCAGGGAAAAAGTCTGCAGCCATGTGAATTCCAGTTTATAATGATCCATATGGTACTAGCCTGAAGAAAGCACCTACCTGGCACAGTGCCTTTTGCCCAGTCCTTCTGTGGAAGGCTTTTGAGTAGCAAATGCACCTCACCAACCACTCACTTCGTGCTAAATTGCTGAATGGTAAGGGCTGTCTTTCTGGGGGGACTGAGCAAGAGTGTTTCTGCAGAAAGAGGAATGCTCAGCCACAAAAAAAAAGAGAAAAATGGTTGCAGCTACAGATGCTGAAAACTTATGATGTGTGAACTCCAGAAAATGAAGATTAAAAAATATATCTGCCAGTTCGTGAAAATCAAAAGAGTGAGAATAAATCCTGAAATATCTTCTGATGGTTCACCAGTGAACAGAGTCCCTGGGAGAACCTGCAAGGAAAATTGGAGAGAAAACAGGAAAAAAGAGAAGTCTCTGAGCAAATGAGACAATGCAGAAAATAGAGGAAAGGTGTTGTGAGTGCAGGTCCTGCAATTGCTTGGAGAGAAAGAAGAGTGGAAGGGTCTGACTATAAATGTAGGCTCCAGTAGGGGAGCTCTGGGGTCCCCTTGTAACACATGACAGCCTGTTTTTTTCAGATGCTTCATGGAGAACCTGGCAGAGACTAAGAAAAGGAGAATGGCAGGAGTTGGCAAGATTACGGGGAAAGGGGGAAGCGTTCTGTGATGTTGCTGTAAAACTAAAGGTTTTGCAGGGGAAGAAAAGAAGAGGTCATTTTACCTCTTTACTAAATGGTATCAGGATATGTGGCACCCACCAAATAAATCACAAGTGCTCAGGGGTGGACCAAACCTGATTGGCCTGACTGGAAGGAGATTAACCTTTTGTATGTGATGGTGTGTGTGGGGGGGACATTAAATGCAACAGGGAGGAACTTAATAAAAGCAAAATGTGGAACAACCCCATAAAAAACTTTGCTTCTCACCAAAAGATTATCTCGGCCACTCCCATTTTTGTGGGAAGTCTTACCATTAATTTGACATTTTATAGGAGGCATAGGAGTATTGCCCAAGGAAGGACTGGAGATAGACATTTACCTGACCCACTAAGTACCTGTGAGATACTTATCACTGATATGCCAGTATGACTCTGCAAAAATAATATGTGCAGGCCTTGGCTGAGAATTCAGCATGAAGGGTTTTATTGTTAAGTTTAGAATAGTCTGCAAAATTCAAGAAAGCCCTTTTGTCTTAAGATGTATTGCTTGTTTTAATATGTAACTTTTTGTAGTTCCGATAAGAGTATCTAGGACAACTTCAGCCCCTGTTTAGAATCCTTTTTATTGGTTCCCCCTTATGTCATGCATAATTATCCTCGTGTCCATCATTTAATTCTTATCTTTGAAGTACAGTAGAGCTAGCCACTAATCTTCCAAAACTGTCCTCAGCCCATCCCAGGACTTGTGCTGGATTTGTTAGAACCTAAGTGACTTAATTTAGCATGATGTATTTAGATTGTTTTATTGGTAACTGTAACTTAGAATCCACCCCAGAATTGTAGTATTAAACCGCCCACCACCCCAGGCTCAGGGTCTCTCTCCAGAGGCACCAGCCTGGGGCGGCTGGGGGGAGTCATCCGGACCCCCTTTTCCCCCACCCCCAAATAAAGCCTCTGTTCCCTGGAAAATTCAAGAGAGAGTCCCTTCTTTCTTCAATCCAGCCTTGACAGCGTTATCCAGTGACGAGACACGAACCCCCACAAAGTGACTAGTTGTGGCGTGCCGAGAGTTGCCGGGTAGGCCAGGCTAGACACTGAGCCAGGCCGGAGCAGGCACGCACTGCAACATGCCAGTGCATCATCCATTCTGTCTGAGCTCAATGCTGGCCAGGGACAGATGATTCAGACAAGTCCTCACTGAAAGAGGCTGGTCCACAAGAAAAGCAGATGACAGTAAATAAAAAGGGACAACTATTGCAAGAATTAGTATTTTGATTGATTGTGTGGATCAGCACAGGATCCAGGCTGCCAAAGTCACAGATGGACAGACATTTACCTTTCTCATCAAACCATCCTCTCCATCAGGTGGCCAGCTCCTTCTTGCATGGTCTGGACTTGTGGGGTTCTTCTTTTACAGTTCAGGTGTTTTTACTGTATTCCAACTTTTTTAATGTATTCCAAATTTCCTGCAGCAAAACTGAGAGCAATCAGAGAGAGAACTTAAAAAAGGAAGTGAATAATTTCCTAGTTTTAGAGACAACCACTGTTGTTGTTTCTCAGGTGATTCAGTCACAATTTGTTTCAATCTTTTTGGATGCATGAATTCCCTTTGGCTAAGATAGCTGTTTGTGCTGGCAACAAAATGATTTAAGCCAAAACCATCTTGTCTGTGTTCAATGTTAAGTTGCAATTCTCCTCATCTTTTTTTCTTTCAGTGGACCAGCCCTGTGCATTCTACTGTTTGTATCCACTGCTGATTCTGTGAATGGTGTCAGTCATCCTTTTCCTTAGCCTGATTTGCTTTCTTTGTACATGCTGTGCTTGCAAAGCTGCCATAGAGAGAACTCCTTATAAAAGAAAAAAAAAAAAAGAACTGAAACTTCTCACCTCAAGCATGACAGAAATAGACATTTTGTATGCTGAATTATACTTTAAATAAAAATTACTGATACGAAAAACATGAGTTTTGTTCTTCTTAAATATGAAATGGAAATGGCACAGCAGGGAGCTTTCTTGGTCATGTTCAGTGATCTGTTAAATGTTACCAAGCTGTTTCTACAGATAGGTAAGAAATTTGGGCTGTTTCCACTCTGAGGAGCAGTTGATACCTGAGATTTAATTTTGTTTTTTTCTAAATGTTCCAGCCATCACCAAATCATCACTATGTTAAAGGCTGGTCTTTCTAAAGAGAAAAAAATAAAAAAGGCAAGGCAGTGGTGAATAGCAGAAGTGTTCTCAGGCCACTTTGTTGTTTATTGTGATGAGTTTAGACACAGAGGAAGGATGACAGTGTGGTGTAAAAGCTTTGTGTTCTCTGTGCTTTGTGTTGGTTCCCCCAGGTCTCCAACACTTCAGTTGCTGGTAGCCTTTATTAAGCTTATTAAATGACTGGCCTTATCCTAAACACCTACATCTTCAAAGTCTTTCCTAACATGTTCCTCCCATGGCAGATGTAATATAAAGGAGGCTAGTTAAAAAAACTAAAGTATTTGCAGAGGATCAAGAGTGAGAAAGAACTAACACTTGATCTTACCGATTACTAATCTTTCCGTGTTTGCTAAGGCCCAGGCATGGAAAAGCTGTTTCACTGCAAGGGCTGTTCTGCCAACTTATACAATATTCAGTTCACTTTTAGTAGGAAGTGAAACCACTCAGGACACCAAATTAAAACTGTGACAGGCACAGCAAAAGGTTTTCATTTGAGCATGTCTGTCATCTTTGTCATTTGCAGGACATTTTAATGTGCTTTGTGAATTGTTGGTGACATTGCCTGTAGTTAATTTTACATCCACAGACTTTGATATGCTCACAAGCAAAAAAAAGTAAAACCTCAGAGAAATTGATGTTTCTTCTATCAGCACAATGTAGTGACAATTTTTTTCTTACTTTTCATAAATCTATTTTTTACACTCTACTTGCTCATCAGTAACTCCACTTGCTTGACTGGGGTGCCCTGCTTTAACCATAAATGACTTTCAGGTCCAGTGGAGTTTAACAATGCCACCTTCTGGCAGAAATGCAAAGAAAGCACTGGCACTAAAGATGGGCAGAAGGAATGATGGAGTGAGCTTAGGGCAGAGGGTCCTGTGTGAGCAAGGGTGATTCCAGGGATAGTGAGAGGTTGTGGTGATTCTGGAAATATTTGGCTCCAGGTGCTGTTAGCCTTGTGCAAAAAGATGTATGCCACTGTCTACAGCTGCACCTTCTGAATCTGACTTGAACGGAAAACCCTGGCCTGGGCAGTCTGTGTTGCTTTTATTGTAACTTCAATTTTGTCCATCCCTTCACTGTAGCCTCCTGAAACCTGAACTACCAGGAGGATCTGGAGAGCAAGGCTCAGCAATGTGACCAAGGAAAAGGAACTGAACCAAGAGAGGGTAAGCCTTAATGATTCAAATGAGGGCTCCCCAGGGGGGGGAAAAAAACCAAACCAAACCAAACCAAACCAAACCAAACAAAAAAAAAAAAAAAACAAACCCCCCCCCCAAAAACCAAAAAACCCAAACCCAAACAAAAATACCCCGCCAACAAGAACAAATAAAAACCCCAAACAAACAAAAAACCAACCAACAAACAAAAACCAAACCACCAAAAAACCAAAAAACAAAGACAAAAAACCCCAAACAAACAAAAAAAAACACACCCACAAAAAAAAACCAGCTGATCACAGTATGAGGATACCAATTTTCTAAGACAGGAGTCCAATGGGGACTACAATAAAGCAAAGACTCACTGCAGAGGGGCTCTGAAGCCACTTAGGGGTTATGGCCTGGTAAATTTTAGTCAGCTCTAATACTGCCATTCTCAAAACAGGCAAACCCAGCTTTGAGCCTCTTCAGACACAATCCTTCTGGAGCAAAGAAGATATGAGGTGAAGGTCCTTCATCTGTACCAGAAGGCCTAGCATCTCATCCCTAGAAGACGCAATTCTGGGCACGCTGACCCCGTTCCCCATCCCTGGCTGGTCACAGGCCATTAGCACCACTGGTGGTGGCCCTTCCAGTGGGAAGTGCTCCCGAGCACTGCCTTGTGCCCCAGCTATGGCCAAACTGGGATCCATGTTGCTCAGCAATTGCCAGGGGCCAAGTGGGTGGCAAAGGGCTGTGGGCAAAGGTGATTCAACAACCTGCTCCAGGTGCGTTTCAGATTTACCATTTCCTTCTGCTCTGCTCCGACCTGGTCAGAGACTGGAAAAATAATTGGAGCAGCAGCTCAGGGTTTCAAGCAGCTCTCACCTGTAAGGAGCCCTCCTGCTCCGGGGCACAGGAGATTCCTCATGGGAACAGTGGCTCGTGTGTGACACCAGGGGGAACTGCCTTGTCCCGGGGGCGTGGAGCCATCGCCCTCTGCTTCCTCAGCTTTGCCGGTGTCCTCCGACGTGCCCTGCAAGGACGGGCCACTGCAATCTCTGCTGACATTTCTGTGCCTCTCGGTGGCGCTGGCGGTAATTTTAATGCAGCAAATTTACGGGCTAAACTCGAGCTCCTCACGGGAGAAATGCAGCTTCTCTGTTGCCTGCCTTGTCCTGGCATATTGGAGCTAGCTGTGGTGCTGCAGCTGGATGTGGAGCACTGACAAATACCTGCCATTTATCAGAGACTTAAAATCTGAGTGGAGTGGGAAACAGACTGTTCCCAAGCAGTGACAGCTGCAGTTGGAATGTGGATTATATCCCCTGTATAGAGAAACAGCAGTGCCAGAGCCCTTGCTTGCATTCTCGATCCCATTCACTAAACTCTGCCTTCAGTGATACAAAGTGCATGTGCTCCTTCCTGCTGATGGAAATATCATGGTTAGAAATGTGGTAAATGCAACTTGTTCTTCAAAACCAAACCATTTTCCTCATGTCCAATGGGAGTTATTTCACAGTTATTTCTTTAGGGAAAGGAATGAAAAATGCAGTATATTAACATTTTTGTGTTGCATATTAGTGTAACAAGCAGAATCAGAGAGGAACAGTTGGTAGATTTTTTTGGTTTTGTTTTCCATTTTGAAAACAATGTGTTAACACTGGCCCTCATAGATCTTGAGGTTTGGGTGTGTATGGTGAAAACCAAACTCTTACAGTGGCTACCAAGTAAATTAGGAAGTTCTGCTTACAAGTGACAGCAGAATTATTGCTAACTTCAACAGAAACTGTATGTATGTGGTAAAGTGTCAGAAACCAAGTTTTAATAGTTAAAAATTGTCCTCAATTTTTGCTTTGATTATTGAACTTGAATTTCAAAATAATAGCTCTGGATTACACAGATTTTCATAGCGTTTCGGGTGTCCTACAGAGTTAAGAAACTGTAGTGCAAAAAGTAGAAATTTGAGCAGGAGTAGGTATGTTCTTAATAGAGAAAATACTTAATTCAGTGGCTGTTTTAGAAGTGGTGTGTTAATGGCCTTTGGCAAATACGCATCATGCAGGGGCTATAACTACAAAGGAAAGACATTATCAGGTGGGACCTGAAAAAGCAACAGTGGGTAGAGATAGTGAAACTTCAGATTTTCTTTGAAAAATTCTCATTTGTTTTTTAGTGATAGCAGGACTTTGGATTTACATGGATCAGACTTTTTTCCCTTGTTGTCCTGCTAAGACAAGGGCCTTGTGCCACTCACAAGATCTCAGTGAGGGACCTCACAAAGGTTAAAGAGACAAAATGGAAATGACAGAACTTAACACATAATCCATTAATTCATTAATAGTTTCTCTATGAAGAATGTCATTAAAAATTCAGACTACCCTGGGCCAGGACTTCAAATTCAGTCCCACCAAATGTTGAATCCAAAGGAAATATGTGGTAGTGACAGGCTCCTGATGCCAGTGTTGTAAATGACAGCTTTCACTGCTGAACAATTTCCTAGGCCAATGTGATGCTTTGACCCATTGCACTTCTAAGCTTTTTGGACAAGGTTTTTGTTGAAAAATCCAAAAATCTAGAGTGAGTAAAAAAGAAAAAGAAGATGAAGAAATGTAAATCCTATTGTTTTGGAACTGTGTTGTAATATTTCAATGAGATGCATTCACAGTGGCACCTAAAAAATACTGATATCTGTGTATCTCACTGCAAGCAGTTCAGCTAAATATGTGTCTTCTTCATTCTATTTTTAAAATAAGACATGAAATATAGTCATGAATCTGTCAAGGAAATTTGGGTTCAGGTTTTACTAGTTCCTCAAACATAACCCAGTTGGGCAAAGATTTATGGTAAGTGTCAGTGTGATTCTCAAACAGGAAAAAGTTGATAATACTAAAAAATTAGGATGCAAAGATAGCTCATCACCCCTCAAAACCCCAAAGCTCAACACCCATCCCCCAAACCCAGAGATTTCCTCACCTTCTTTTTGCACAACTAAGTATTATTCTATGGATAGATACAAGCATGTGTGCATTTCCATGTATAAATTGTGATTTGCTAAGTAAGCAAGAGTTTGTCCTTAATTTATGGCAGATGAAAAGGATTTATCCCATACTGAGAGAGTGGTTCACTTTCTCATGGGTAATGGGTGGGAACTGCTGGTCCTCAGGGATGTGTTGATCCAGTCTAAGGATAAATGTGTCATTAGTGCTGTACATAGAAAAACTTTGCAGGTCGTACACTGACCAGGCAGTTCGAAAACACCAGTTTCCTGCTGCAGAGGTTTTGAAAGAGAAGTTGTATCTTTAAATAAAGGCTGCAATTAACTGAAAGTCCAGTTCTTAAAGAGACATCAATGGGCTTTCCATCAGGCTTGAATGGTGCAGTGCAGCAAAGGGCAGCAATGCCAGTGTCAGCTGGCAGCTGAACCCAGGCCTGGTAAAGTTTGCTATTTGCTGATCTCAGAGCACCAGGATGTCCCATGGAGGCTGAAGTTTTTTAAGGAACAATTACAAGAATATGGTTCCTTTTAATACAAAAAATATGAAAATGGTGATTTTGGTTTTCATGTGGGTTTTCTAAGATTTACCGCTGCTCTTATGAGGAGGAACCTGCATAAACTAGTGGTTTGTTGCAGAGCCAAATGTCTTGAAACCCCCTGAGGTTTTTGATCTCATACAAATGTTCACATATTGAGCAATAAAACCATGAAAATAAATGGCAAACATAATAACTTGCAAATACATGGCATAAAATTTGACAATGTTATGCTGGCAATCCTTGGAAGTATTCCATTGCACAATGTGGCAGAGAAGACAGGAGTGTAGGTTTTCAGGAGGGGCCCTTGACCTGGAAGTGAAGGTTTTTTGCAGCTTGCAGAGGACCCAGGGCTGTCAAGGCAGTCTGACTCACAGTAGCAAGTCTGCCCTGCCAGATGGAGATGCATCTAGAAGGAGAGGGATGCATTGTGCTGATGATGGGGAGGATTGCTGGGGAACAACTGGGTCAAAGCAGCAAAAACTTCTCCTTTCCTGGAGAGCTGACATCAAGCTCTGGGTTTCCACCTTTCATTCTAGACACAGCACATGGATCATATTTAAAGGTGCCTTTTACTCTTCCCCCTCGGTAACTCACCGTTGTCTGGAAAATCAAAGGGAAGTTAAATAAACCAAGAGCGATTGCAGTGCTCAGTTTGGCAATCCACTGTCTTCAGGCTGACTTCATGCAGATAACTTCTTGTTTAGTCTCACAGCCTTCCTCTTTCTTTCTGCACATCTTGGATTTCTTAAAAAAACATGGTAAAAATACCATTTCTTAAAATACCACTTTCTTGGGGGTAGGGACAAACAAAGCTGCCCTATATCACTTGATTAGGCATACCAAATTTTGAAAAATAATCTAATTTCAACTGACACTCATCCTACACTTAATCTTAGACAGCAAGTCTGGAAGTCCACTTATAGATGAAAATTACAAAACTGAGATATATATATAGAGAATATATTTCCACCAAATACAAAGGGCATTATGAAAATGTGGTTTGGTTGGGTTTTTTTACTGTAGATTGTGATGAATGTTCAGTAGCAAAAGGTGGAATATTTGTGTAATTATTGCCATTGAAAAATTGCTCAATGGATACATTCTCCTCCACATTTTCTAGGAAACAAGGTGGTACAAAGGTCCACAAAGAAAGGCCCTACTCCTCCCCCTGACAGTCTGAACCAACTTTTTTGTGTTAGTTCAAAAGTGAGAGTGTATCTTCAGATTTGACACATTACCAGTTACATCAGTGTACAGAAATAGAGTTCTACTGCTGTGGACTTGTTTTGTAAGACTGGTCCTTGATTTTTCCTTGCCAGGTGATCTCAACTTCATTATTGTCAACAGTCCTTTTTCCACTCACCTAACTCCAGTCCACAGTGCCAAAAAATGCTCCTTTGCTTTTGCAGCAGATGATGACAGGGATGCCCAGGTAAAGGACTCAGTTGTCTGATGGACATTTTGCATCCCCAGTGCATTATTATTGCATGAGTAAAAAGGATATTTAGAGGCTGTGGAGTACTCATGGGAAGTGTGTCCTCTGGGATGCATTAAGTCTGGGTACAGCTGCAGTTTTCCCTGGGGAAATCAGCTGTGGTGGGAAAGGCCCCAAAGCTTGAGGAAGGTTGTGGTAAGCAGCATGGGCAAGTAGTTACTTTGTCCCCAAAGCCGTTGGCTGTGACAGTGTAGACAAGGTTGGTATTTACAACATGTGGCAAGCAGTGCATGGGTGAGAGGCAGGCACTTACAGTGCTCAGCTTGATCATGCTATATTTGGACCAAGCACAGGGATGTCCAAACCCATCCTTCTAGTTCCCATTGTTTCAGAGGGTGCTGATGTCCCCTGGTCAGAGCCCTTGGGGATGTGCTGAGTGAAGGTCTCCACTGAGCTCTGGCATTTGGCTGAGGCCAAGCCCATGGAAATCAAGAGATAGACCGAATGGTTTATCTCTAATCCTAAAGGATAGATTAGAGATCCTTGCTCTCATAATTGCATGCAATAAACAGAATGAACATGTGTTCAGAAATAACTCCTTTTCTTTATGAACAGTGGGATTTTATTACATATGAAAGCACAGTTTAAACATTCGTTGCAATCAATAACCACAAAATCACTTCCTTATGGATATATAGCATCAAAAATACACCCCTTTACTATCAAAAACATTCCCCTCTCCTAAAAGTCAGTTACCATGCAAAAGAGATTTCTCTTCCCTTTAAAAACGAGTTTATGTCTGTGTACATTAAGTATCACATGCACATACACTGACACATGCACAAGTGATGTGAATGTGAACAGTTCCAGTGATGGAACTGTTCAAAAGGTTCCCTACCCTTAATTCTTCTCCGTCTCCTTTTCTAGGCACAGAGTGCTCCTTTTGTGCTCCTTTCCCTCTTCCTTGCTCTTGATTCTGTTCCATGTCCAATACGGACATATTGTACTGCTTTTGTTTTTAAAAAATTCTTAACTAGAGGCATGACAGTAATTCTGTGCAGCCATTAAGGCTCTTCATACAGGTAAATGCAACACCTCAGTGGTTGCTATCCCTGCAGGAGACACACGTTGGTACTTTTCTCCTTTCAGACGAAGACAGAGGCTTCCTGGTCGCTGGTGTTCAGGGTTATGTTGCTGTTCACCACACTTTCTGCATAACTAACTGAATGAGGGACCTGGTAGCGATTGCAAGGCCCACAGAAACACAGGAATGGACAGTACTTCAAGCAGACGTGATAAAGGTATTTCCTGAATTTTTCCCCAGCAAAGGCATAGATAAAAGGGTTGAGACAACAGTGACTGAATGCAATGGTTTCAGTCAGGTGCATTGCATAGTCCAATGACTTAATTTGGTTGCAATTTGTGAATAACTCATAGTGACTTAAAGTATCCAGAAAAATCATTACATTGTAGGGGGACCAAAACAGGAAAAACACCAGCACCACAACCAAGATCAGTTTTATGGCTCGTGCTTTTTTCTGATTTTTGCAGGACAGGAGGGTTTTGATGATCCCGCAGTAGCAATAGAATATGATACAGACTGGGATGAAAAAGCCAACGGTGTTCAGCTCCATATTGCAGAACACTGGCCAGATGTTCTCCAGCTTCTCTGGGAAGACAGCAATGCAGTCATTTTCTACGAGCTGGGAGAACACGAAGTGTGGCACCGACACTAAAACCGCTACTGCCCACACTCCGCAGGTCACAAGAAAGCCATGTCTTACTGTTCTGGATTTCAGAGAGTAAGTTGCCCGGACAATGGCCAAGTACCTGTCAATGCTGATAACAGTGATAAAGAACATGCCTCCAAAGAAACCAATGTAATACAGTGAGGAAACAGCTGTACATGCTATAGTCCCAAGGGTCCATCCACGGACCGTGTTGGATGCCCAGAACGGGAGGGAGATCACAAAGAGAAGGTCAGAGACAGCCAAGTTCAGGAGATAAATGTCAGTGATGCTTTTTTTACTGCTTTTCACAATGGCAAAAACCACCATTAGATTCCCTGTGAGGCCGAGAGCAAACACCACCATGTAAAATATCGGCAGAAATATTTTCCCAAACTCTTTGATGTCGGTTTTATTGCAGGAGAAAGCGTGTTCATCGTAAGCGTATTCAGCTGTGGTGTCTGCGTATGCTTCTGTCATGCTGAATTTGCTGGCTAGAGGCAAAATGGAAAGAGTAAAGAAAATAACATTAGAGTGATCTTCTGCACACTGCAGTAAAATACTGAGGGGCTGCACCAAGCATGCTTTGGGATTTTGTCACTATTTATTTTAGTGAGGGTTGTATTACTGTGGAGCTGATGGTAGTTACGTTATGACAAAAGCCCAGTTTCTGCTGTTACCTGTATTTCACTGACAATTATCTCTTTAGGATAAGCAAAAAATTAATGAGAATTTCAAGGGCTGTCACATATGCCCCTACTTACTGAAGTGCAGCAGGAGCAGCAGCAAGCTGAGATCTGGCTGGGCTGTGCTTGTGGTGCATGGAGGCACCACAAGCAATGCAGGCGCTCTGCCAGTCTGCAGGCAGTGCTCGGCAGGAAACAAGAGTTCACAAGTAGATGTTGAACAGATTCAGGGCCTGTCAACACCCCAACCGCCCCATCTCCCCCTCTCACTAACCCTGGGCTGGAAGGGGGGCAAGACACCCAGTTTGGCCAGGCCTGAGCTGATGCTTGCTGATAAGGGAGGAGCAAGTCTGCACTGGGACATTGCTGGCAGTAAGTGTATCTTTGATGAGGCTTTTCTAAAAATCATCCTATGATCGAAAGAAGAGAAAATATATTGACCCTTTTCTTCAAGCAACAAAGCATCTCTTGACTGCTCCTGCTCTGGCTGTGAGACTGGAGCCAGGAATTCACCTTGGCTGAATCCAAAGAGAGTATGTGGTGCAGGTGTGTGACCTCTGGGCTCACTGATAACTACCCCTGGGCCGCAGTGTCACCATCTTCTTACAGGAATGCCCCAGTGCCTGTACAGAAGGGACTCAATTCAGTGACCATGGGCTGTCTCTAATAGAGATGTTTACACCTTCTGTTAGTGGGAGTACAGCCAACAAAGAGCAGTGCATCTCATCCAATGCAGGTCAGGCCAAATCTGCTTTAAGACAAGACAGACTGCTTTCCAGACTGCTGACCACACAGATGAAACTTCTTTCCCCAAATCTAAGGCATGGACACACTAGATGCTGATGGTGTACAGCTACTCTGTCTCCTGACACTTACAGCTAAGTGATTGGAATCCACATTTCACTGACAGCAATAGTTTTTATATCTTCTGTTTCAAATAAGCCATGCAAGAGTAAGCATGACAAAAAGATGTCCTCAGGTGTGAGACAGTTTTCCATGACATGGTGGTAACTACAACCATCTTCCTCATGAGTAGCTACTGTGATCATACCAACCATTTTCTCCTAATGCCTCATTGCCAGAACATCATTTGTGGTGTAGGCTGTGAAGTTCTGGCCTATTATTTTGTAGCAATATCTTAAAGAGGGTATTTTTTTGTGCTAGTTGAAATTGCAAGCTCTCAATTTAAAAATACATTTTTTAATATGAAAGTTCAAACCCTAATGATTAGCACTGGTAGACTCTTGAAAACATCTTTGTGGTTTGCACAGGAAAAGTGGGCTTGAAAATGCTGTCTCAGCACTGGTAGTTCTGGGGCATGGGCACAGTTTGGGGAAAGCTGTTTGCAGCAGGCAGGCACACCCATGGGCAGAGCCGCTCTTGCAGTATCTGTCCACTTGAGCTGGGAGCTGAGCCTGCCTTCAGAGTCTGCCCAGCCCCAGCCTGTCACTGTCAGCCCCCCCAGCTCCTTTGTCACTGAGCTGTTCCTGCACCCATCTGTGCAGCGCCAGAGCTCTGCCTTTCTCTGTGGGCTCATGTGCTCCACAGCTGGCTCTTCACTGATGCAGCAGTAGCTGAGGGCTGCAGAAGTGACTGGCTGGGACAGCAGCACCTGGCCTAGGAGGAGACACTGGGTTTGGTCAGCCTCAACAAGAGATATCTCAAGAAAGATTCAGCAAGAATGTGTAAAGGTGAAGCAGACAACTTTCCTCTGGGAAATATATAGCAATAGCCATGAGAAAATCACTATTTAATGTTTTGAAACCAGAATTTTGCCATGATGGTGGTCAAACACCAGGACAGGGCTCCAGGCAGGTTGCAGGATCTAATCCCTGGAGGTACTTGAAACTCAGCTGGCCCTGCTCTGTGCATGGGTTTGGACAAGAGGCGTCCAGAAGTCCTGTCCTATCCTTGTGACTCTGTGGCAATGCCAGAGATCATTTTCTGCAGTGTCCCAGCTTCTTCTCTGCATGTCAGCTCCTGTTTCAGACATGTCAGTCCTGGTGTAACAACCAGCAGTCTCATCAGACAATGAGGAAATAAGTGATCAAAGCTTGCTCATATCCCCTTAACACCTTTGCTAATTGTGCCGTAATCCAGAGAGGGCTGTTCAGTGGTGCTTGCCTTGACTGTCTGTGCTGTGTGAAATCCCTGCTCTGGGGAGAGGGAACACACATTGCTTTACTCACCTCTCTAAGAACCTCTAGCTATGCTGGTTTTTAAGGTGCTTGCTCTCTTAATTCATATCTAAAAAGGCAGCTTTCTAGATATCTGGAGAGTTTCTGTATGTGCCCATAGAAGTCACTGTGCTCTGCTGGACACAGGATATCACACATATAAGGAAATGCAGCTCTCACCAGGGGTTAGCCCTCAGATCTGGCAGACTTCTGCACAGACTTCTGAACTGGCATTGCCTGGAGAGAAATCTGGGTGTGGGAATGGCCACCTTCTGGAGAGCATTTACACAGATGTGCAGGAGAAACTCCTGGCCTTATTGAAGTAAACAGAAACCTCACTTGTGCTGGGAGAGTTCCTGAAATACCTTTTCAGTCAAGTAATCTCTAGCTCACTGATGAGGATCATTCATTTCTACAAATAGCAAATTATTTCCTTTACCATTGGATGGGTGCTTATGGGGTCTGTGGTACCCACAACAATGGGAAGGGTAAGATTCTGTATTTCATGTCCAGGGGCAAGCAAGGACTGCACTTACCAAAATTACATTGGTGTTAGAATCTGCTGGTAGAATCTTCTGCCAGTCTGTGGCTTGTTCACTATCTAGCTCCTGGATTTCATATATCAGTAGTCATTCATACTCTTCCACCACCACTCATCCTGCACAGGCAATGCCACCAGTACTGTTTGAATATTTAGCTCCTCTAATACCACTTTTCTCAGTTGAAACTGATGATACTCAGTAGGTGGGCTGCAAATTTCAAAGGGCTCCCAAAACTGAGCCCATGCTAGATAGGGATAATGGATTGAAATGATATTGCACCTTAAAGAGAGAAACTTAGATCTGACCATCCTCCATACTTTCCTGTCAGGTATTCTCTGTCAGCCCCTCAGAGTCCACTGCAGCACATACCACAGATTTCTCACCATCAACTTCAGCCCAATTTTCTCTTTTATGCTTACAATAAGTGTTCACCTAAGGGACAAAGTGAATTGAAAAGTGTAGAGTACACAGGAGGACTGCAAGGCTTTGAGGTTTCTCCACCAGATATTTTCCCTTGCTGACTATAAGAAATAGTAGATTCACTTCTGCTTCTCATGGAACTGCTCAACCACTCTTCTCTCTCTCTGGATTTCCCCATCGATTTTACACCCTACTCTTCACAAACACTTCTCCTCTTAATCGTTTCATGTTTATAGCTATCTCAAAGACCATAGTCTGCAAGACCAAGATCCCTGTTTCTCAACCCAGCTATTCCCAACCACCATGTGCACCCCATGTAATACACAGGGAAGTGAAATTGTGAGAGGTCTGCAAACTCCTCTAAGGAACAGAAGTTGCATTTCAATCTTCAAACAACACTGACACCAAGCTGGGTGATACAAGAGCAAATCTTGTTTATACATCTGATCTTTCCAGGTGTCATCCCTGGTACTTCAGCCAAATGCCATGTTACCAGGATTTATGGCCAAAAAGAGAGAGATCTACAAGTAGTTTGCCTCCCTGTGATGCTGCTCCTACCACCAAGTTAAAAGAAGTGAAAAAAATGACCAAATCCAGACCTCTGCCAGAGGGTCATGCTTCAGATTCGCACAATATGCTAATAAAAGTATTTCAGCCTCAGAAAGATTTTCCCACCTTAATCAGCATTTCTGAGTGATGCTTACACACTTTTCTCATGCTGCCAAAAGTTTTCAGTGCACACTGAATAGCCTGATGAATCAACTGGCCCTGGGAAGCTGAAGGCTTTGTGAGAAACCCTGTGAAACCCTACAGGTGTATGTATATCCCTTTTTCACCTTTAGATCTGAGCTGCCATCACCCTACCCAAATATAAATGCTCTTGCTTTTTTGCATTTGCAACTACACTCACCTGCTTCTTACCAGCTGGTGATTCTCAGCAAGAACATCGGGATAGCAGCTCCATCAGGCAGCTCCAAATGAAATGTTGTAGCTATGGTGGCACTTCTAACACACAAAAGAAAGAGACTAAAGGAAATAACAGACCTGGGTGAGAGCTAGGAGGAGATAGCACTCTGAGTAAAACTTAACCAACCTGGCCAAACAACTACCACAGAACCATTAGACTGCCACGGACACCTCTAGGTGTCTCACCACAGTTTAGGTGAAACACCACCCAAAATTTAGACTTACAGTTAATACATTAACCAGAGATGGGGCCCAGTTGCTAGTCCTACACCCTGCTAGTTCCTGTAATGCACTTAGTTTATTTTTCAGAGCAGGGTGGTTCCATTCATAAGGAATGGCCCCTGAAGCTGCTTGGGATCATATTAGATAGCCAGGGTCAAAACCAAGCCCATCCCACCAAATGCAGTTACTTTAAATCTTAAATTTCGGTCTTTCATTCAGTCCTGAAGTGGGGAGATGTTCTCCTATTTCACCTCTACATGCAGACCTTTGAAAGTGGGAAGCAAGGCGAAAGGGCTGATCTAACCTAACCTTGAACTCAGGCAAAATGAATTTAAACTGTTAAGGGGCAGAGCGCAGCTAAGACCAATCTGTGTGGCTTTATAGAAGAGGATTTTTAGTTTGGGCTTGCAAGGTTTAAAAAGGTGGTTGTGTGAGTGAGTTGGAGCTCTGACTTGCATTGCATGTTTATTTGGTTAACACATGTCTCCAGCCCAAAGCAAGACCAACAAAACAGTGCAATGGTATTTGGACTGGTTAGACATCAGATTTCAAAAGACAGACATCTGTAGAGGAAGTCTTGCTGAACTAGGAATATTTCTTGTAAAATGTCTGTGGAAATGACAAGTCGAAAGCCAAAAACTCTTTGATGTTTTCATCACTGCTCTGAAAGCACACTGGCAATGAGAGCTGGCAGGGGCATGTGATAAAAGAGTTACAGGACTGGAGCATGACTCAGACAATCTGGGTAATCTGAGGCTTCCTGGATGATTCACATTTGCCCTAATGTAGCCAAACCTAACCAAAGCGACATGCTTGGGAGTTAAACAATGTGGGCCACATTTCAACTGTCGGGGCATATCCAAAAGGAAGCTTGACTGCAAGAAAAGCTGCTGCAACCCTTAGGTGTTAAAAGAGCTCCCAGATGGGAAGAAACAAAAGAGGGATGCCTTTACCATTGCAGAGCTTGATACAGGGGCTGCAGGCATAATTTGGTAACACCTGATTTCACTTTTGCTTGTATTAATAATCTTGCTAATTATTTGAGTGGGATTGAAGTAGGGCAATTCAAACCAGAAACATGCAAGACAGGAATAAGAAGAACATTTTTAACAGTTAAAGGCTAACGACTGGAACAGACTTCAGGTAGGAAAAGGACATTTTTGTATGTCTGAGGGTTTTCACTTTGAGAGGAGGTATTGGTCTGGGAAATGGATTTAGGCCAGACATGGTGGAGACACTCAGCAAGAGGGTGCTGGGTTAAACCCTACAGCCCGTGATGGGCAGGCAGGCAGACCTGGTTGGGGCACACTTCTCTTAACAAGCATGACTCTCTTCTGGTAATAAATGACTGAAAAAGCTAAACTGTCCTCTCCCCAGCACTAGCTAGCTCAAATCCTGGGATGTGACCCCTGGAAGGAAGTAGGAGCTGCTGCTGGCTTTGGGTTAGCAGTGAGACTATCATGATGGCTGTGGAAAGAAAGCATCACAATTTGAAGATGGTGATATCAAATAGCAACCCTGTTGAAACCTGTGTGTTTTCCCACCTAACCAGTTCTTTTTTCATTCCTCCCTAGCTTCTGAGTGAGTGTGGAGTAATGCCACATGCTCAATGCCCCTCCAGCTTTTCCTTGGTGACTTTAAGGTGAGGAAATTCCTTTCTTTGGTGTTTCTTCTTTGTTCTGTCATTTATTCTCAGATCAACTGGACTATTTCTGTGGCCCATCAGAATTCTGCAAACCTAATAATTGCTTTTCAGTTTGGGTGATTTAATTTATGGAGGTTTCCCACAGTAATTAGAGGGTAAGTTTTTTAAAAGCAAGTAGTTCTCTGGGATGCTTTGTTACTGGATTTTCCAATTCAAGGTGAAGTTGAAGGTGCAGAAACATTACGCTGAGGCTTTCAAAGAATTGGGCCACTTGAAGTGTCGTAAGTAAATGACTCAGAAATAGAAGCCGCTAAAACAACTGCTGATAAGAATATAACTGAATATTGCAGAGGCCTTGGATCCCTTTAAAATGTATTTAGGTCAAAGATATTAAAAAAAGAATGGCACTTCCCTGATCCAATTCTACAGTTTTTACACCAATATCACAAATTAATTAGAAGCAGACACCACTAGCTGAAGATGAGAAGCACGTAAATCTACAAACTTAAAATGTTTTTGGTGAAAAAATACATTTGAAAAGATCAGACTTTGATCTGATCAGACTTTGATCATGGAAGGCAGGAGGAGATAATGTAGAATCCAAAATCCCTGGGTCACCTTTGCCTAGGGCATTACAGTTTTGGAAAGTGCTTTCTCAATGATGCTCCATGCACACCTGGAGGTAACAGCAAGTAACCAGAGCACAAGATTTATATTGGCCCATCACACCAAAATTAGGTTCATTCATCATTTAAAAAGAAAACACAAAAACATGGACTTTCTACTGGATGTCTCTGCCAGTGTCAAGGGCTTAATCACAACAGAGGTATTATTTTGAACAAGATCTTGCCCTTGCTCCCTCAGTGCACTGGCCAGGCTGGTGGCCTCACTCAGGCTGTTTGTGCTGCCAACACAGCAAAGCAGGCACAGGGGACTGAAGCCAGATGTCCTGGGCACATCCTGCCCCCAGCAACATCCCCCCACTTGCTGGTTTTGTTGCCCCACCAGAAAGACTTGTTGTGAGCCAGCTGGAAGGGACAGCTGCACCATAGCAGTGTGTGGTTTGCTGGGGCCAAGGAGTGCCCCGCCAAAGCCCCGGCAGCTCACCCCCGTGGGTGCTGGTGTATTTATAGCAAAAGCTGAAGCTTTCAGTGCTATCAGCTCCTTCCCTTGGCCCTGGGGAGGACAAAGCCCCTCTGAGGCTGACAGGGTGGACAGGAGCCTTGGTGCTTGCACTTTAATGGAGAAGGGAATAGGTTCATGTTTCAGGGCATGACCAAGTCTCTTGAGCACGTGAAGTGTTTCAGAAACGAATTCATGCATTTCGGAAAGATGACCTGACAGTATGACTCAGACTCCTGTGTCTCCCCTGCATGTTAAAAATGAGGTTCAAAAATCACTGAAATAGTTCTGAAATTTGCATCCATGTCTTTCAGGGTGGTCTCCATCCTATGACCAGAAGCAAGGGATCCCTGCAGAGCTTCTGCAGCCTCAGATGGTTTCCCAGCAGTGCCCTGCTCCCGGGGATCAGCCAGGGGATAGGAAATTAGGTAAATGGTGAGTATTGTTGTGGAGCAGTATTTATTTTGGTCCTCACAGAGGCTGGGGAGCACTTAACTCAGCTGCTGGGGAAGCAGTGGCAGAGCTGAGGGAGCAGGTGACCTCCCAAGAGCTGCTCCCAGGGAACTGGGTGTTTGGGGTTGTCATCTGACTGCCAGGATCAGGTTTTTCTTGGAAAATTTATTTCACAGGTATTTCGTCTAGCCTGTTAGTTCCCCTAATTGCTCTTTCTGCTTGCACAGTTGCTCAGGCATTCTGTATCTATTTTTTAAAAATGTATAGCTGACCATTTTGCCAGTGTTTCCTCTTACCTGCTCCTCCGCAGTATTTCTTTTACCCAGGCCTTCTCTTCTGAAGCAGCATTCAAATTTCTTTTGTATTTTCTAGTGAAGGGAGAGCAAAAACAGATGATTATTAGTAGCTATGAGCACTGTTTGTACTTGTTTATGGTTACTTGTTGGCTCCATCCTCTCACTGCCTTTACTGTGACATCAATTTGCTTCCTTCCCCCACTCCCTTTTTGTGATTAATAATTTCACATTGCCTCAGCATCCCTGAGAAATCAGAAAAGGCTTTCTAGCAGTGGGAGATCTTTCAAATCATCTTCTCCATCACTTCAAATCATCATCTCCATCTGCTCCAGAGAGCAGAGCATATTAAACCTTCTTGATTGTGTATGGATGAGATTTAGGTTCTGGAGTTGCCAACTCCTTCCTGTGACTATCAAGTTTTCTATGGGATTTACTCTCAATTTTTTATGTGTTGTCTTTTGTTAAACTTTAGCCTTTTCTTCTCCCTTTTGGACTTCTTCCACATTGCCCGGACCCTTTTGACTCGTTGCAGTTGCCTTCTTTTATCCTGTCATCCAGTCCCCTGCCTCTGGCTGCACTGCCTGCACACAGGGCTTGCCCCAACAGATCAGATTTTGGGAACCACTGTTGTGGATCTGTCTTTATATCACACAAGTATTTAGTATAAGGGTTGCCACCACTGTATGACCCAAATGTCTCACCCAAATCAGCAGAAGATCTTTCCTGTGGAAAGCTGAGTGGCAGAAAAATCCAGTATGTTATACAGAAAGTTACGGGTTTTCAAATGTCCTTAATTTCTGTTGCCTCTCTTGCTGGTCTGTCTGTATCAGATGCTTCCTATTGACTCTACCAGATTTTCTGCTTTGGGTTGTCTTTCAGTGTCAGTGGTGTTTTGGATGTTGGTTCACTGACTAAAACTAGAAGCAAGCAATGCTGGTGAGTTGTGAAATCTCTGCACACACTGAACAAAAAATTTCTAATGAAGTAGAAGGGCTGTATCTTTTTGTTCTGTCCTTCTTGCTTAATGTTGCACATTAGTCATATAACACACATATATCAGCATTTACTAACCTTGAGGATTTCTATCCAGAGTGAATATTCTTCTTACCACAAGATGCCACAAATAATTAGTGGCCGAGTAAAATTTATCTGCCGTGG
This sequence comes from Phylloscopus trochilus trochilus, assembly GCA_016584745.2. NCBI lineage: Eukaryota > Metazoa > Chordata > Aves > Passeriformes > Phylloscopidae > Phylloscopus > Phylloscopus trochilus. The sequence continues at coordinate 44,224,658 of WQNJ02000546.1, forward strand.
TTCACTTCGTTAACAGAAGTGCTTCCCTTTTTACTTTCATAGTTTGTAAACAGTACCCACATCATCTTTACACAAATTAAATATCATTTAGGTTCCAAGCACTAAGCCATGAGGAATTTCCTTAAGCTCATGAGACACCATTTCATCTCATCTTGCTCTGTCAAATTATAGGGAAAATAGAATTGTCTCTTACCTTAATTCACAGCCGTATTGAAAACCAATGTTTTCTTCAATCTGAGCCTGTTTGCATTTAAATGTATGTTTCCTCTTCTCTAATGCTCAAGCTTACATGAACATGTTGGCTTCCTGGGCTGAGCTTCAGGGCTGAGCTGAAAAAGTACTGATGTGCTGTGCTTGGGTCCTGCTGGCCTCTTGTGAAATTGTGAAGTAGGATGCAGCCACTCAGAGGGACAGAAGTACTTAGAGGGGACAGGACTTGCACATGAGGTGCCTGAGCATGTCAGAGCTGTCACCCGCTCAGTTTTCCCCATTCTGTGCAGAATGAGACATTTTTCACTCAAGACACAGTACAGTGTGTAGAAATACAAGTTTGGTAAAACAGTAGGGGCCTTGAGCTGTGGGGATACAGGAAGGAGCACAGAGGAGTACAGGTATGGGATGCTGGAAGATGGGGGACAGGCTGGCATTGGGGAGCCCCACAGTTCTATACAATTCACTGATGGTCAGTTAAAAAAATGCAGATCTGGAGCTGGCAAAACTGGGATAATGGTAACAGAGAAAACAAAATTAGTATCTAACATATATAAGGGGCACTGTCTACAGTAGGTTGTGTATAGACCACTGAAGAGAGAAGAAGGTATAGAAGCATGTTGGAAAACAGAAAAACAATCCAAAGCAAATCCTAGAAAAAGACAGAAGGAAAATCAGGGTAAACATTGCACTTGTCCCAGGGAAGGACTGGAGGTGCTGACAGCTCAGTCTGACACCTCACTTCACCACAACTATCAGCCTTAGGATCCAAAGGAGCAGGGGAAGAGTGAGCATAACACCAGGAAAATGGATAGAAACTATGCGTGTTGAAAAAATTTAAACTGTAATAATGTTCTTGTTTTTCTGCAACCAGCAGATTTAAACTAACAACAATTGGAGCCTTGAGAATGCCATTGCACTCACAATAAATTCTTGGCCCTACCTATGCATATATTGTGCCCCCTCTTTGCCTGTAAACAAGATTTTAAGAATAATGTCTCTCTACAGCCCAGAACCAGGGGAGTCTGAGGGTTTAAAATATTGGGGTGTTCATTAATCAGGGACCCTTCTTTGCCCCTGACCCAAGCATCCTGCTCAGGGTTGCACTATGAGTGCAGCACAACCGGGATGCTGCAAAGCACATTGCCAGGCACCACTGGGGCACAAAAAGCAGTTCCTCCGGGGTGGAACCAGGCAAGAGGCTGTGCAGTAGGTGTGTTGTGAGGAACAGATACCACATCCAGTTGGCTGCTGTATCAAGGCCCTCCAAGACACAAGAAATGTTGTTCTGGAAACACCCCCAGGTACTGATCCTGTCTCAAATGTCAAGGGAGACCAAAATGCCTTCTCCCCAAAGGCAGAGTTGTGCTGTCCTCAGGCAGGTTGACTTTGGTGGGGTTTTGGGGGTGGAGAGTATCTTCCAGGCTGCCTGAGCTGTTGCTTGTGGATTGATTAGCAAGTTGCCAGGCAAACATCTTCGTATAAGTTCAGTTCTGGTACTTCTGCCAATTACATTTTGGGGTTTTTACTGTGTTATGCTTTATCTAGCAAAAGTTACATCCCCCACAGCTACATAGCAATGTAATAAAGGTTAAACCATGGGCCCCTAACATCAGCCAAATTATGCATGTGATGTCATCCAGGTGGGCCAGGACAAGCACCTGTGGAAATAATCAGGAAACTGACTCCTGGATAGGTGTTAGCCAGGGACAGCAAAGATACACTGCTGGAAATAAAGTTTAAAGGGTAGGGAATTATAAAGCACCGGAGCAGTGGATTTTCAAAACTCACCTTTTTCTGACAAGCACCAGCAGACCCATCCTATCCATTCTTTAAGAACAGATATAAAACACTCCGCGCTATTTTCAGGACAACATCAAAAGGCTGGTTTCTCCACACCCTGAAAGTAGGATCTATGGCTGCCAAAATTATGAACTTTCAACTTGCAGAAAGATAATTCCTGGTAGATGGTACTAAGGAAATGTTCTCATTGTGTGAGAACCATGAGATTCAGAAAGTTGAATGAAGTCTTCCTTGATGCCAGTGATAGTCTGATACTATCAGAGCAGCACTGTCTGTAGATGTGCTGTTGTCTCCCATGTCCTCATGGGGACGATGAAGGGCTGTGTCCCTCCATTCCCACCTCCCTCAGCCTTATAAAGAAGGCACAGATAGACCAGTAAGACCTTCTCCACTGGGGACCTGCACATGCCAAGCTGCTTTGCTGTTGATCTGTAAAATGTGAGCAGAACCCAGACAGACATGGCCACTCTCACCCTGGTGGGCACCTGCTCCTGAGTCACTAATATTCAGTACAGTACCTCTGGTGTAGCTCTGTGCAGGCAAAATCCTTGAGAAGGGGGGTCAGGACTCCCCACAAGTAACAGCAGTAGAGGCTGCCAGACAGGTAGAAAGAACCTCCAAGCAACAGGGTTTTCCTGAAGGTGGTCATCAACCTCTTCCTCCTGTGCTGCCCAGAATTTAACTGGAACTGAGCACAGAGCAGGCTATTACTCTCAAAAAGAAATGAGGTTTGCCAAATTTTACCCACACAGTTTTTATCTGGAGACTTCAATTAAAGAGAAACCAAGTCAAGCTGACTCACAGAGATCCTCAGCAGGTGTCCCTGGAAGACAGAAAATGCTTTCTGCCGTATTCTGCAGTGAGTGATAAACCTAGATAAGAGTGTTACTCATTATCATGGTGTGCACTTGTAGTGCAACATAGACAGATGTGAAACCAATACCACCTGAAAGACAACTGCCACATCAACCGTATCTCTGCTCTCCATCTTCAGCCTCTGGTATTGAGGACAGCTCATGAATAAAAAAGCTGCTGAAAAGACTTTCATTCTGGTCCATGCATGATGGAGGAAAACATCTTTTGTTTCTCCAAGCTAAAACAAAAAATACATTGCATACCTTGTAACCAAAGAGACTTTTCCTCGGAAGGGAACAATGTGCTGCTTTCCCAGCTAGGAGGCACAAAATGATTTCACAGGAAGAAATCAAGAGTAAAGGATATACGTGCAGCGACACTGTGGATAAAGAGGGGCAAACACCTTGTTCTTTTTATTCCATCTCCCTCTGATTGGCCTTCCAAATTTGAAAACTCATTTCTCTCAGTATCTGGGGAGACCAGAGGTACTTCAACACCACCGGCATCTCCTCCTGCTCTGTGGCCAGGCTGCCAGGTCAGCTCGGGGAGGCAGGGTTTTGCATGGCATCGCTAGCAAGTTCAAGCTTTGTGGACTAAAGCACTTGGCAAAGAAATGTTTAGCCTGAAGGATCAAAATGCTGTTCTCCTCAGCACACTCTGCTTTTGCTGCTATGGGGGAAAGCCTGATGATGGTGATTTTCTATGAAAAGATGCTCCCTTGGTTCTCAAGTGTGACACTGGAGTCCCCTCTGCAGGGCCAATGTGGAACAGTAGTGTCCTGGGGGTACCTCCCTCTCCCTCCTCCCAGGATGGAGCCCCTGAGTCCCACAGGAGCTCTGTCATGCAGAGCTGCCCTGCATGGCTCAGCAGCATGGCACACACCATAGGAATTACTGCACTGACGCCTGCTGGACATTTTTTCTCTTAATTTCTCCAGAGCATCTTTCTCATCAGCTGGGTAGAGGTGCTTCTGGAGGTGCACCCCTGCCACATCGGCGTCCTGTTCCTCCCATGCTGTCCTGCATCAGAGCCCACCTGGCAGCTTTTGCTGCAGATGTGAGCACCAGCTGCTCACACACAGACACACACAAAAATTACAGAAATCATCTCTGTGCCTCACTTCTGAGAAGAAACCCAGCAGAGAGAGTCTCATCCCTTCATGTCACTGTTCTGCAGAGATGCAAGAAGACAGCTGAGCTCTGGTGTCTTTCCAGCCACCAGTCCAGATGCATTTATTCTACATTAAAAAGTTGGGGATGTAGAAATTACCCAGAGTGAGGAAGAGAGAAGTTATGTCTAGGGATGAAAATATTTCATCCTGAGGGCGGGTGAAGGGAAGGGCCACAGAAAGCTGAGGGTTTGCAGTTTCTACAAGCAGAAGGAGTGGTTCAAACAGATATCAAAAATCAAGAGAAACGTTTATTCCCACATTAGAAATGTCATGGAAGGGATAAGGGCAATGACACAGTTTAGTGCTTAGGCTCACTCATGTCTTGGTGACCCCATTGTGTTCCTGAGCTCCAGCTGTCACATAGATATGGTGCTGTCCTGCCCTGGAGAGGTGGCAGAGGTTTCCTGCAGAGGTGTCCTCACCTGGGATAGGTGATGTGCCTGCAAGTTGCTCAGACCCACCTGTTTGAGGGTGTACCTGAGTCACACTCAAAGTGCATTGTATGGCTGCCCTGCTTGTGAGGTCAGCTCCAACAATAACAGCAAGACCCAAGAAAGATGGGAAGAAGCCTTTTGCTGGGCAATCACACCCCTTCCCTCCCAGGCTCATCCAGGCAGGAGGAATGGCTGCAGAGCCACACTCCAGCAAGCTGCTGTTCAAACTGCTGGATAAAGAAATGCCTCTTCCTCCCTCCTTCCCTCCTCCCCCTCCCCTCTCTCTCCCTTGTGCTGCATGTGAGAGCTGGAGCTGTTGGGTACATTTGCACCAGCACCACCCCTCTCTCTGCAGGGCTGCAGCAGAGTGCACATGGTGGCAGTGTGGTGCTGGGGACACAGCAGGGATGTGGTGCAGGGATGGTGGTGCAGGATGTGCACGGGTACAGAGACAGGTGCGGACATTGGGAGAGAGGAGAGTGGAAATGCTGCCTGCCTTGCAGTAAGCGTGGACAAAAGACCCAAGGAAACCACTCAACATTGCTCTTTGCTCTCAGCCCAGCTGGATAGCTGACCATTAGGGAACAGGACTCATTTCCTCTATTCCTTGTTGTATAGGAGAGGCACTGCCTTTTGGCAGCTGGTTTGCAAACATTTCTTGGTACACAGATCTCTTTGCTGAGTGCTGACTGCTATTCAGTCAAAGTTGGTACTGACTCAAACACCAGGGGCAGTCAATACTTTTGCAATGTCTTGGCAGCCTGTGTTAGGCCAGGGCTGTGTCCTTCCTTCCTTCTGTCCGTCCTCACATTCTGCACACACATTCACACATTCTCTCAACTCAGGCATGTGGAGGGTCACAGAGACTGCACATCCTCCGAGGGTGCCAGGTGAAGAAAGGGATGAGTGTCTTGGCCATGCAGACCTGCATGCACATATGGCACATTCATTAATGTTGTAGTGGGAAGTCTGCCTGGATAGCAGAGTATAGTGAGGAAAAACCGTTTGCTGGAGTGACACAGCAGGCACTGCTGTTTGCTTGGTGGCACTTTTCTCTTGCATAGACTCATCCAATGGGATAAGTGTGACCCGGATGCTGGCAGCAGCATTACACTGGCTACACTGACTGCTGGAAAGCCCAGCAGACCCTCAGGGACAGCTAGTGGCTACTGGACAAGAGCAGTGTGGGGTGATAATGAGGCCTCAGCAGACACCTGCATCAGCAGAGGCTGTAGGAACCCAAATCAGTGCTATTCTGAGGTGGGGATTTCTGTGAGCTGTCTCCGTACACTTTGGCATTTCAGCCAAGTCAGCAGAAGCACAGATTTACCTGGAGCACAAGCACACTGCTCAGAAGCCGTGAGTCAAAACTGACGCACTACAGTAACAGCTTTGCTTTGCCCAGTATTACTTGCTGCCTTTAAGGGACATTAACATTTAAGGTATTTTAACCAAATAGAATATCAGCCCACACATTACAGTTAACCCTGACATATTCAGACTAAGGTTTTAATTATCTTTCAGTTTCCCAAACTATTTTTATATCTGGACAGAATACCTAAAGTCATGAGTTGTTTGTTTGTTTGTTTGTTTTTTCTGTCATGATCCTTTCTGGATCCTCTTCTGGCATAGTTAATAATTTCATGCTGCTTCATGACTGGTATAAATACATATGTATATAACAAGTGTTTTCAAGAGGCTGAAAATAAAACTGGATTATCCTGGACATGTTACAATTAACTTGGGGAGTTTGGCTTGGGGAGTTTGATGATGTTAATGTAGACCCATCCTTGTGCAAGAGCATCCTTCAGCTAAGAGAAGAGTGGGATACAAATACCCTTTATTAACTTTTCTTTTTCCTCTACTTAAAGTTTTGCCTGGTTCTGACCAGGTGTAGCTAGATGTTACTACAGCAGAAAGAGACAGAGTTTTGCTGCTGGCTGGCAGGGCTCCTCCAGAAGGCACCAAGTCAGTCCCATCCTCATCCCCAGACTGCGTGCACTGGCCTAAACAAGTGATCTGAAGGTCAGAGATTCTGCCAAGGATTTAATAAGTTTGTCTCCATGCCGCCTTGGGAAAGAGGCTTCAGCATAATGCCAGAAAAAGTCAGATATGGACTGATTTCTTACTCCAGGGTACTGTTTTGGGACAAGAGGCTATGATTACCTGTGCTAAAGTGCTAAAGTGGCAGTCCTGCAGCTCAGAGCTGAGATGAGGAATAATCTGCTAGGTCCCACTCCACACCATTTTCTGAGGGATCTGGCAACATCATAAGCTGGCATGTCCTCATACATCCCACTTTTTGCTGCTGTAGTTCCACAGCAGGGTCCTTAAACATACCCATACAACTGCTACACATGTTTTCACAGTGTGGCAAGTGATGAGCACCCCTGATGCCACTGCAACGCTCCAGCCTGTCAAGGCCTTTCCATCCAGACATTCAGAGGGCATCATGAGTGGCATCAGACAAAGTCTCCATCTTTCTAAGAGGCCCACTGTAGAAAGAACCCTCTGGTGCAAGTAACACCAGTAGGTCAAAAGAAAACAAGTATGCATTTTAGGTTTAAGCATGAATGTGGGTAACAATTACTCTGGTCTCTCTTTTAAGATGATGTGCTGAAGCCAGAAGAAGAATATATCTGACTGTTTTGATGCCTTAAGTTTTAGTTTTCTTGTTTTTCAGATTCTGCACTGCCTCACATTAAGTGTCAGTCAGCTCTCTTCACAGAGCAGGTAGACAAAACAAATCCTTTTCCTGCTGAAAACCAAGGACAACTTTCAGGCCCAAAAGCATAAACAACAGTGGGCATGAAGGGAGGAACAAGAAGGATGAGACCTCACAACCCGAAGCTGTAATTGGAGAATTAAATTTGGTCCAATATACAAATGGACCAAAACTTATAAAAGTGTAAGACCTTGTGACTGGTTAGCCATTTTGTCACCATTCTTAGTCCACCTTGGGTGTAGCCCTGGTCAGGCTCCTGTCCTGCCCAAGGTGGATCCTGGAGGCCTTTCAATAAATATCTACTTTATTCTCTAGCTCCATCTAGTCTCTGTTTCAGGTCAGACTTCCTAAGGCATCAGTTTCATGTGCCAACATCATCCTAAATTCTCTTTCACCTGCATCATCTCAGCAAAAAGAAAAAGCAAGATCAGGATATGAAGATAAGCAGCAGATATGAGCAGGAGCAATACAACACCTGTGGTGGGTACCTTTCATGCAAGTAGGTGAACAGGTACTAGGGCTGTGCAGGATGTTTTAGCCTCAGCTTCTTGTGCTCCCTGCTCTTGGGAAAACCCTAAAATTTGACATTTTCCTTAAGCTGTCTGTCAGCTTGCACAGATACAGAGAGATGTCTTCTGCTCTCAATGCCCTCACAGGCACTGGAAGGACAGCAGGCTGCTCCAGGTTCATCCCTTCAGAAAGCAGAGGAGCTCTGTGACATACAGGGATGATACTGACCACCCAGAGCAACACAGGGCAGCTCTTGGCAGCCAAGCACTCTCAGGATGTGGGTTCTCACCACCTCCCTTTGCACAGGAAGGCAGCAATACCAGCTTAAAGCAGTTAAGCAGTGAGGAGAAGTTGAGGTCAGGCACAACTCAGCTCCTGGTGTTGCTGATAAAATGGAAACCAGCTGCCTCTGGCAGAAAAACCCTTTAAGATGCAGAAAGCATCTCCTGCTTCCTGGCTAGAAGGCTTGTGAGTGGTGTTGAGGCAACAAGCAGGGCGGGATGCCATCCAGTGAGAGCTCAAAGAATGAAAGACTCACTCAAAAGTGAAAGACTCTGCAAAGAAGGCAATGTTTAAGCTATCCTCATGCCACTGGGTTAGAGCTCTGGTGGGGAAGTCTCACTCCAACAGGTACACAACAGCAATCAATGAAACCTCTGAGCAGATGGAGATGTCCCCTAGCAAACATGTTCAGCAACCAAAGAAAGGCCATCATCATCTTACCAGCTTGGGAAAATGGGCTCCAGCATCTGTCCTAAAGCACTCACACAAGAGGTGCAGGGTGAGGCTGTTGAGGCTGCAGAAACCACTTCCATATCTTGTGCTTCAGCTGAGTGAATTGTGCTCTAGAGGCCTCATGTTCTGAATCTGCAGGGGAGAAAGTTGGTGCCATCCTCTTGCCCATGACCCTTTGGCTTTGCCCTGAATTTTTGTGAAACCCCTTCTAGAGAACCCGAGGGTTTACATATCCAAAAGGAGCCTGGCTGGCCATAAGGCACCTGAAAGGTAGAGGTGGTATTGCTGGGACCCAGGCAGCAGCTGAATTGAAGAGGAGGCAGAGAAGAGGCAGCTGGAGGGATTATCGGTTGTGCAGCTCTGGCCAGGACAGAATAAAATGAAAATGCTGACACAAATAATGATGAAACAGGTTCCTTAGGTGTAAAGACTGTGCATGCAGTATCTTTATTATAAAATATAAAATATGGTGATACCTTTTAGAGACAAATAGAAGAGAACAAAAAGCTTTGGGAAACCATTGCATTTATCTAACAATATTTGTACATACAAAAGTATATATATGTGTATACACATGTATATGTGTGTGTATTTGTGTATATGTACACACATGGGCCAGTAAAGATATGCATGTTTATGTTCATACCTCTATGTAACATAGATACATATATCTATATCTATATCTATATCTATACCTATATCTATATCTATATCTATATCTATACTTATATATATATATCTGAATGGGTAACCATTCACATACATAAAACCAGTCATTCCAAGTTGAAACAGTAACTGGAATGTCAACCCCAGCCACCTGCTGAAGAGCAGTGACCACACTGGCACACCAGTTTTCAGGTCAAAAAGTTCAAAAATGTTCAGAAAGTCCACTGCTGGGCATGTGTGACATACTAGTTTTTCCACTCTTCAGCCTTTTTCCTGGTAACAATTTCTCCATCCATTCCTACAGCACTCCTCCATTCCCATAAGGGTTGTTCCTTGACATCCACAGCATCATTTCTAAGCTACAGCTTCAAACCCTTCCATCCAAGAAGCTTGAGGCCCTGGTAGCAGATGGGGAGTCAGGATCATACCTAGATAATACTTCGCATTGATTTTACCAAAATACATGGGCAACAATTATTTCTTGGTTACTTATCCAGTTACTTACTCACTAAGCTCTTCTGGGGCTGGAAGCATTGTTCAGATCTGTCAACTGGGAGCCAGGCCCTGGCATAGCACCTTAAACTTGGACACCATATCCCCTCCAAAGAGTAGGTTCCCATTCCTGCAGAGAGTCTCATCCCTGCTCACAATGCCAACACACTGCCGAGACAAGGGAAGGAATGGCCAGGTGTCCAGGGTTTGGAAACATAAATATTTTTTTTCAATACTGAGTCTGAAGGGGGGAGGGTATGTTTCTAAGGTACCTCTCCATGCTGCTCTGGCAGTGTGGGAGTCTGCTGGTAATTTCACAAAGCAAGCAAGGCAGGACATGCTGAGGGAAAGGGAGGATGATGCTAAAAAAACCCAAAAAACTAAACCTCTAGAAAGTGAGAACACCAAAAGTAACCACAATAAAAGCAAAATCAAGCAGCTGCTTCCACTTTTCGTGTCCTAAAAGGTTGCTCAAACAGTCCGTGACTGTGGATGCCCAGTTAAGGATTTCTCCATTTTAGGTCACCTGTCCAGGATGATAGTTTTGAACTCATAGTTCTAAAAGACAGTGCCAATAGAAGACAACTGTGAGGACTTTGTGTGCAGAGAGGAGTGCTTGTCCAAGCTGCGCCCACTGAAAGCCCCGTAGCCTTTGCAGTTTGACAGAAAACATGCAGACTTTTTGAATGCGTCAAGGAGATGCTTCTTGAACTTCTCACCCACAAAAGCATAGATGACTGGGTTGAGGCAGCAGTGGACAAAGGAGAGTGCCTCAGTCAGCTCCATGGCTAGGTCTAGCCTTTGGCTTATCTGGCAGTCATCGATGACGGACATGTTCCTCAGAGAGTCCAAAAACAGCACAATGTTGACAGGGGTCCAGGAGAGAAAGAAGACAATGACAACAATAAAAATCAGTTTTATTGCTTTGTACTTGTTCTTGGTATGGCACCTCTGCAGGTTTTTCAAGATGCTGTGATAGCAGAAAATGAGGACAACAATAGGGATTAGCCACCCCAGGATGTTGACTTCAAAATTACTGAAAGTCTTCCAGCCATTGTTGCCATCAGGATAGTGAGGGATGCACTTAATCTGGTCATTGTCATTCACCTCCTGGAAAAAAAGTAAGTCTGGCACTGACGCTAAAATGGCAACTGCCCAAACAACAAGACTGGTGATAAACCCAATGGCAGTTGTCCGAATCCCTTGAACATGGAGGGAGTGGACTATGGCCAAGTACCTGTCGATGCTCATGATGGTTATAAAGAAGACATTGCTGTAGAAACCAATGAAGTAAACTGAGCTGATGATTTTACACAGTGTATTTCCAAAAGTCCACTGGCTCACAACGGAGTACTGAACCAAGAAGGGCAGGGAAAATACCAAGAGGAGGTCAGAGACAGTCAGATTCAGCAGATACACATCAGTCATGGTCTTGATTTTCATGAAGACTGTCAGAATCCAAAGAACCAAAGCATTTCCCATGAGGCCAGTCACAAACAGTAGGGAGTACAGCACTGGAAAGAAGGTAAATGCAAATGCTGGAATACTTTCAGGATGACAGATGATGTGCAGTTCTGAGTAGTCGAAGGCATATTCATAGGCTGCAGAGGAGTTAGGTGTTGGTGATGTGTAATTCACCTGTTCAAGGACAATGAAATTCATATGAGCCAAATCCCACATTAGTAGATACACCAGGCAAGAGTCAGCTCACACCAAGCTGCATGAGGACAAAACAGATGTGCCACAGCTGTGGCATAAGATGCAAATAAGGCATAAACATTGGCTGGCCATCCCCTGCAAGACCCAGGATGAGATTCTTGCATCACAGGAGCAGAGGAGATCAAGGAAAATGCAGCTGTGCTGGTAGAGGTTACCAGCATCCTCCTGCTGGCTCCATGTGGGGCCATGGCCCATGCCCAAGTCCATGTGGGGTACTAAGGCCAGAGACAGGGAGCATCCTCAAACCAGCAATGACATGGGCATGGCCAGGAGGCTGAGAGCCCCTGGTATGGGTTTTGGGGTCCTATTTTATGTTTCTTTCTGAAAGAAGAAAGGGAGCAGGGCCCAGGGAGAAACTGACACGTTAACACTCATCTCCTAAAGGCTTTGTTTCCAGTTAGGTGCGTGCCAGAAATGGGATATGCCAGCAGCAGTGACATACCCCTTCCTGCTCACCAGCCCCTTGCAGCTCTCCCACCCCCCAGCAGCAGCCACCACATCCCTGGGCAGTATCTGTAACAGCAAACAATTAAAGAAGATGGATAGTGGCATCCCTGTCAGGATGTCCTCCATAGGACACTCCTAGCACTACCTCTGCCCTTAAGGACAGTCTTCTTCCACAAGCACAGTCTCATCAGCCAAAAAATATTTTCACCCTGTGATTTGGTTTCTTTCCAGAGAACAACAATTGCACTGATTTCTTCTAAATGCCCATCATCTCCACCAGTACTGTGTCCCAATAGGAAAAACTGGACCTCTAAGATGTGCTACTGGCCCCAGCTTGCAGGACAGCAGCCTGGCGGGAAGTGACTCACCAATATGTCCTCAGTGCCACCGCTGCCCAGGAGGTATGTGAAATTCTGCTCCATAATCCAACACTGCCTCTGAAAGAGTGTAAAATCTGTCTTTATATCACATATTTTTGAGAAAGCAGGCCTTATATATACACCTTTGCATATATAGGCCGGCAATATTTACCTCAGCTTATGCTGCAGTGCCAAGTCGCAGAAAAGGTCCTTCCTATAGGAGGGCACAATCCTAAAATAGCTTTTCCTCTGTGACCTGTGTTATATTAAAGACGTATGAAACTCCAAGCCAGTGAGTTCAGCCTCTGTACTTAATTTAACACCTACAGAACGGAAATGTCAGCTTTATCTTCTGTATGATCACAAAGTTTTCATTTTGAGCACTTACATTCTTCAGTGGAAGAGACCTGCAATTTCCTCCACGTCTTTGAAGTGTTCCTGTCTCCCACCTCTTCCACCTGCATGCCCTGTCCCACCTGCTGCCCCTGCTCTGCAGTTCTGGTGTCTAGGAGATGGAAAGGTGTCTCTTCTCTGCTCCAAGGACTTTTGGTGAAGATGGCTGAGGGTGGTGGTCCAGTGCTCCCAATAGCCAGTGACGGCAAAGGGCTCCATGTTTGCTTTAGCATTTCATTTTTCCTTGGAAGGCACCTTCCTGCACCCACCCCAGCATAGACAGGAATACCTAAGGGAAATGATCATAGTATCATAGCCATTTAGGTTGGAAAAGGCACTTAAGATCACTGAGTCCAACTGTAATCCTAACACTGCCAAGTACATTTGAACCTTTCTTCCCAGAACACGCACACTACAGGATGCTCTCTGAAATAAAGCCCTGAGCAGCACTGAATTCCCACCAACTCTACCACATACCTACTGTGACCTCATTCAGACCCAACACAGCTTCCACCCCACAGCCATCGATCTTCCCCACAACACAAGATACATGGGAAAGAGCAGCACTACTGGGCAACAGGTGACATTTGAAGTGTGTGTTATCTCCTTAAATACTGCTGCTCCTCACTAGAGCTTGGTGCCATTACTGAAATTCAGGCAAGTCACATCACCTTTTTATTCATTTTTGAACAAACAGCATGTCACTGGGCATCAGTCCATAGATGTGCTGCTACAGATCTCCATGTGGAATGGTCTGTTGTCTTTCTCAAACCCTCTGCATGTCCACCTTCACCCACCATTGCTCCAAAGGCAGAGGGATAAAATTCTAGGAACCAAGAAAATCTGCAACTATAGCATGTGTGGCAGTGGATGGCTTTCCTTGGCCACGGTGGGCAGTGTGACATTAGGGGACAGTTTTATGTCTGAGTCAAGCCATGACAGACAAGCTCTGCTGCCTATTAACTTTTAAAATACCTGAAACTATGAATTAAAACCAGAAGTAAACTCTTCTGTTACAGGCAGTGTTACTGGCAATTGCTGGCAGTGTTAAAGTTTGATCTCCACTGCCCTTACACGAGTTTAAAATGGCACTCACAACTCTGCTGGTTCTAAAGTGGCAAAGAATACAACCAGGAATTATTCAATGTGGAAAAAGATGTGTCCACCAAATGGGAATTTGGCAGTTCCATGCTTCTCATCTTTATCTTCTAAATAGAGATGACAGGCTATCAAAGCACAAGGACAGTGACATGAAGGGACGCGGCTCCCTCTGCTGGGCATTCCTGCAGAATGGAGGCACATCCCTGCAGAGATGGGTGTGATCAGCGGTGCATTCATCATGAGGTTTATGTTAAGGATGAAAACGCTTGCACAGCAAGATAAGAACCTGGAGACTGCTGTTGCTGCCAGGGTTTCATGCTGGATGAGCTCTTTCTTGGGATGTATGCCATTCGGCCAATATTGTTGCAGCCCATTTTGCTTTGGAAAACTACAAAAATGTCAATTGTTGCTCCACCCAAAGATACGGAGGGAGAAGATAAGATCTAGCCACACCATCCACAGCGCCATATAGAAACATTTCAAATGCATCACTTGAGTTTTTCAGCCTTATTAGAGTTATGCTTACTCCTCTAAACAATCTACTTACCCAGTCCCATTAGAACAGCCAGAAACACGCCAAAAGAAATAGCCAAAGGGGCTTTTCTAAAATGACACGTATATCCCAGACAGCTTCCATATATAATCAATTGGATAACAGATGATGATGCATTGGGTTTACATGGAAAGGTCTTGGTAGCAAGGGGGCTGCAGGGCTGCCTCAGTGAGAAGATGCCAGAATCTGCCCCTGTGGTGGTAGTAGCCAGTTCCAGCCAGCTTCAAGATGGCCCTGCCACTGGCCAAAGCTGAGCCTATTGGTGATATTGGTAGTGCCTCTGTGCTTCAGAAACACAGTGCAACAGCAGCTGTGAGAGAGTGAGAATATGAGAGAAATGCCCTGCAGAGTCCACAGCCAGTGAAGATGGAGAAGAAGGAGGAGCTCCAGGCAGTGGACCAGAGATTCCCATGCATGCACATTGTCCCTGTACTGGTGCACAGCGGAGCAAGATGTGAGGTAGGGAAAGAAGCACCAGGAGGGAAGGGGACAAGCTGATCTTCTTTTACATTAGCCAGGCAAAGTCAGTTAATGAAATAAAAGGCAGTCACTCACCCAAGGAGGGAACTGCTTAACAAGAGAGGAGCTTGCCAAAGGGAAGAGGGAGTCCGTAATGAAGTGCTTTTGCTAGCACAAATGTGTTACATTTTTCAGAGAAGTATGTTCCCTCTGTCTTCAGGGGCTGCCACAAGACAAAGTGAGCACAGGAGAGGAAGTGGTTTGTGCATAATGGCTACTGCTGCACACAGAGTTTTCCTTCTAGGAACAACTGAAGCATGACGTTCTGGACACGTCATTCCTTACTTGGCCAAGGCACAGCAAGCAGGCAATTCTTAGAAAAGCAGGTTACCAAAGCCATAACTTGCTCCTCCCAGCTCCTCCAGTTTTGTTGTTGATAAGCAATGTCTGGCTCTGCAGGCACAGCAAAGCCACAGTCTCAGGTCTAATATTGAAACACTTTTGCTGCCTCACTTCTTCAATGCTCTGGAAAGCCAGCCTTCCTCTGCTCTGGGCCCAGGATGTGGATGAGCAAGTGGAAACACTAGCCATAGCGGTAAGGACCTGTCAGCATGCATCTCAGGTTTCTGAACAACACAGTATCCATAGGAAGCTGGTTTTGTGGGGGAGTAGGAGGTGTGAACTGAGGGGAGACATAAAAGCTGTCAGTTGTGAACTGACCCTTCCCACTGCCGATGTCTGACAGAGAGCGCTGGGGCTCAGCTGCTGGATACAGCACACAGTGCTGGAATGTGGAGTACAGTTGCTGGAGTACAATTCTGGCCCACAACTTCATGCCATGGAACAGTCAGAGAAAGTCCAGATGAGGCCACAAAGTTGATCAGAGGACTGGAGCACCTGCTCTATGAAGACAGGCTGAGAGCACTGGGGCTGTTTAGCCTGGAGAAGAAAAGGTTGTGTGGAGATCCCGTAGCAGCCTTCCAGTATCTGGAGGGGGCCTGCAGGGAAGCCAGGGAGGGACTCTTCATCAGGAACTGTAGTGATAGGACAGGGAGCAGTGGGCATAAATTGAAAGAGAGGAAATTTAGGTTAGACATTAGAAAGATTTTTTTTTTTTCCTGTGAGGGTGGTGAGACACTGTAACAGGTTGTCCAGAGAAGCTGTCGATGTCCTTCCCCTGGTAGTGTTCCAGCCACAGTGGATGGAGCCTTGAGCAATGTGTTCTAGCGGGAGGTGTCCCTCCCCGTGGAGGAGGGGCTGGGCCTAGATGAACTTCAAAGATCCACTTCAACCCTTTAACGTTCTACGATTCTATGTAGAAAGTCCAAAAGCAGTGACAAACACGCGATCCGCGGGCAGAGGCGGCTGGAGCGGAGCCCCTTGCCCCCGGCACCATGGCCGGCCGCCGCAGCAGCGCCAGGCCGCGGCGGGCCAAGGGCTCCGGGAGCCGCATGCGCCGGGCGGGGCGGTGCTCCGGAGCGGGGCTGGCTCGGGGCCGGGCCTCGCCGCCGCCGCCCGCCGCGCTCTGGGGCTGCGGGCGGCGCTGGGATGCCGGGCCGGGAGACGGAGGTACGGCCGCGCCGGGCCGGAGGGGGCCGGGCTGGAGGGGCCGGGCCGGGCTGCTGCGCCGGGCCTTCCTCGCTGGCTGTGCCGAGGAGAGCCCGGGGGCAGCGCCCCGGTGGGAGGTGAGGGGGGCTCGCTGCGCCCCCTGCGCCCCTTACGCTGCTGCCTCGTGTTCCGCGGCCTCGGGGCAGCGGGGGGACGGGGGGACGGGTCCAGGCCCGTGACAATGGGTCCGGGCGGACCTCGGGAGAACCACTGCTGGCTTGGAGTGTGCCCCACACTGCTTCCAATCTGTCCGTGCTTTCTAATCTGTCGTGATTTTGCAGTGCCGAGGGGCGCAGAAACACGTTCTCTATTGGCAAATACCGTTATGTGTTTATAATAATAAAAAGCCCTCTCGAAGCACCAAAAAAATCTTCACCCTGCCGTGGGCTTTGTGCCGCCTGCGTTATTATTATTTCCCGAGAGGTGGCGGCAAGCGGCAGGCGCTGTGGATCGCAAAGGCAGCCTGAGCTGAGCAGGCCGTGCAGCGCTCCGAGCGCCTTTGGGCCGGGGCTGGGGCTGGGCTGGGCTGGGGCTGGGGCTGGGCTGGGCTGGGGCTGGGGAGCGCTCCCCGCCAGGGCCCGTGGCAGTGCGGGGACCTTGGTGTGCGGGGTGCCAGGGAAGGGTTGGAGGTGCTGCCAGCGGGCGGAGGTGGGTGGGACTGCGGCAAGGGTACAGGTAGGTAGGTGGTGGGAAGGGGACACCGATTTCCTTTGCCGTGGCAAAGGGTAACCGAATGGCTGCTAGTACGTTTGATGTTCAGAAAACTCTTTCCAACCACCGAATTTCAATGGGGGTTCTGGAACAGTCTCCCAGGAAAAGCAGAGGGACCAAAACCAGCAGATAAAACTTGATCAGCTTCAGAAAAGGTCTGGAAAAGCTTCCTGTGCCCTAAGCAGCTGTCCTTAGCATCTGGGGTCAGCTCACCTTCCTTCCCATAACATGCAATGTATCAGCTGAAATATTTCCTTTTGTACCATTCTTAATTAAATGGCCATTTAAAGTTCTATTCTTCCTCTTCCAGATGCATCCAGTCCTAAAGGCCTTTGTGTGTGGCTCCATCAGTGGCACTTGTTCCACGCTCCTCTTCCAACCCCTTGACCTGCTGAAAACCCGCCTGCAAACTCTGCAGCCTGCTGTGAATAGGTGAGAGGGGGGAATGTGTCTGCGTGGGGGGCCTGGAGGTGCTCTGCCATAGGCAGAGTTCAGAATTGTAATTTGGGAAATCAGTCTCTCTAAAAGAGGAGGTATGTTTTTATATTACAAAGAAGGATTGTTATTTTGCTCCAGAAGAGCAAAAATATCTGTGGTTCTTAATGCTACTGGAATAACTTGTAACCTCAACATTTGTTCTCATCTGAGAGACTGGTGTTTGCTGGGGTGGCTACCATGCAGTTTCATGGGGTATCCTCTGCCTGAAAAAAATCCTGTATGGTTGTCCTTAGATATTTTTTTCATGCGTGCAGCTTGGTGTAGTCAACCTACAATCTGCTGCTGCTAACAAAGGGAATGAGCAACTAAAAATGCTAATGGGTGTTACAAGTTGTGAGGTACAGAAGGTGGTGGAGAAGCCCTGGAAAGAGCAACCAAGAAAAGCAGACTGAGATGAGGAAGAGCACCTTGGAAGTGCTGAGTTAATGCAGAGATATGAGTGAAAGGGGTGGCTGTGGAGTACATCTGCCAAGGAGCAGAAGCAGGTAATTTCTTCAGTTCCTGTCTTGTCTTTCTTTCAGGTCTGGTCGTGCTGGGATGGTAACGCTGCTCTTTAGGGTTGTTCGTACTGAGAGTATTCTGGGGCTCTGGAAAGGTGTCTCTCCAGTAAGTGGCTGGTTTAACTCTGGCTTGTAAACATAAGTAGATAAATAAGCTTTCTGTTTATTGCTGATTATGTCTGCCTGAATTTGAATAGCCAACTCTTGTACAATTATGAGTGAAACCACATGATTTAGATTATATCCTATTTTAAGGAGTTAAGTTTGTGAGTTTCACTGATTTGGTTATGGCAGTCCTGAGCAGCTGAACACTTAAATACTTTTGCAAATGTGGCATGGTAACTGCAGGAACTTAATTTTGGTTTGGAATATCTTGTTCCTAGAAAACTGCCATTGAGGAATGCATTAAATCCTGGCATCATTTGTCTGTCAGTGCCAAAACGATTTCTACCTTATCTTCTTTCCTCAGCGTGTTAGCTTTAGTGATATTTTTGTCTTCTACAAAGCTTCCTGTCAAGTTGAAGAGTGTCAGGAATGTTCTGTAGTATATTTTGTCTTATGTAAGCTTTTTCTTTCTTCATCTGTTTCTCTTTCTCCTGAAGTCCTTTGCAAGATGTATTCCTGGGGTTGGGATTTACTTCAGCACTTTGTACATGATGAAGCAAAAGTTCCTTGTGGACCGTTCACCCACAGCCCTGGAGAATGTCTTTCTGGGTGCCACAGCTCGTGCAGTTTCTGGGATTTGCATGTTACCAGTGACTGTAGTGAAGACCCGATATGAGGTATGACTTTCCAACTGGTCCCCTGTTAATGGTGTCACACACCTTCCTTGCGATGCAAAATAAATCCTTCTGCCTGGAGAAGGTTGCTGCCACTTGGGTACAGCCAGGAATGTAATCCTGATTTCATCTCAGTTCACGCATTGTGCAGGAAATGATATTTAGGCAAGAAGATGAAATAGAAATTCACCCTAAGGTTACGGTTGTGTACAATGTTTGTGTAGCATCTTTCATATTTTAGCTTCCTGAAGGATTCTTTTGAAGGCTGAGGTAGGTGAAACCCAGTTTTTGTCTTGGGTTGTCCTCTGTGTTGCCAACTTAGGCATCACATTATGTTCACACTACCATTTGTTTGGATATTATATCCTCAGGGTGTGTGTAGGGCTCCTCGACCTGTGCCTGGCACGGGATGACTGACCTTTGTCTGCCCTTGCAGAGTGGAAGATTTGGCTATGGGAGTGTGTATGGAGCCCTGAAGAATATCTATCAGACCGAAGGGGTTCGTGGCATGTTCAGTGGGCTCACGGCAACGCTGCTGCGGGATGCGCCCTTCTCTGGCATCTACCTGATGTTCTACACACAGACCAAAAACCTCACACCTCAGGGTGAGGCTGAATGTTGGAGGCTGGAGTGGAAAATATTCCTCTTCTCAGATCTTGCCCTGCAGCTGACAGCCTGCATGCTCTGCTTGTTGCCCTCCACCTGAGAAGTTAAATTAGTCTCCTGTTGGGTGTTGGGTCACACACTCACATTTGCCTGTGGAGAACTGTAGACCTATAGTTGAGGTCAGTGCAGAAATGGAGACTGGCCCTAAACTGATTGATCGTGAAGACAGATGCATGAGTGGGTTAGTGAACAGTTGAAAGACAGGGTGTCTTAAGCACTGCTTGCTCTTGCATACTGCTCAGTTTCTGGGTAAACTGGGTCTTCTCTGGTATTGGAACTCACTGGGGCAACTTTTGTACATTTTTTTCTTTTCTGATTTGCTGTCAAATTCAGTTCCACAGCATGTGAGGCTTTTCAATAGTGCTAACTTTTGACTAGTAGCCACTTTTTCCCTTGAAAGGTTTCTCTAGCTGCATAGGTTTTAACTTCTCTTAGGCTCTGATATTGATTGAATTATTCAGTAGCTTTCACTTTGTCATGCAGCATTGAGTGTTCCTGGCCTGAATGGTGTCTGAATGCATTCTCTTTGCTCTGTTGCAGACCAGCTGGATCCAGTGCTCCTGCCCTTGCTGAATTTTGGCTGTGGGATCTTCGCAGGAATCTTGGCCTCTCTGGCAACACAGCCTGCTGATGTTATCAAAACACACATGCAGCTGTCACCCCAAAAGTACCACAGGACAAGCCAGGCCATTGCCTTTATCTACAGGGTAGGTGAATCCCTTCTGACATGCACAACCACATCCTTAATTCTGATTCCCTTGCTCAAAGCACAGCTATGCTGGGGAAGTTGTTGCCTTTTAAAGGAGGTGAACAAGTGTCAGTGCTTCGTCTGCTCTTGCAGTTGGACAATTCAGTGTCAGCATTTTCAAGATGATGAAGGGGATCATGCTGTGCTAGACCAAGACTATAGTGTTCAGTGTGAAATGCTGGTTTCAGATACAAACCAGCTACAAAATAATTATCTTGCTCTTTAGACATCAGAAGAGAAATAAATGCCCAGGTCTTTGTCCCAGGAATGGTATTGAGAAGTAGTCAAAGCCCACCTTTCCCTTTCTGCTGTCAGAAGGGCAGATCTTGGCAGATTCACTCTGTTTCCATATTGAACTCTATTCCTAAGCAGTAATCTGTTTATTTGTGTATGCATTTTATATACCTTTTTTTCCTAAATTTTTTTCTTAGAAATCTCATTTTTTTACAGAATAGCTAAGAGACTTGTAAATATGAAGCTCTGAAACAAAGACTAGTTGTTTTCCTATAGTGGCTGGAAATGATTACGCCCTTGCCTTCTCTTTGGTGGACTTGATTGTGGCTTTCCTTATCTCTTGTCTCTATCCTGGCCTTCCTTTTTCCACTCACTGCTCTTCCTGCTTTCCTGGGTAGCCCTGCAATAGTGCAGTGCTAGAGGTTCTTCCTAAACACTAAATGCTGTTTAAGCCTGGGTCTTTCAGAGACTGATCTGGGTCTGAGCTGAAATACATCCTGTGCTCTTCCATGCAATAAATGATGACAAAACCCTCTAGGCAGAGTGGGATGAATTGCTGTTTATCTCCTGTTGCAGGACTTTGGGCTGGTTGGCTTTTTCCGAGGCAGTGTGCCCCGAGTCCTCAGGCGCACTCTGATGGCAGCAATGGCATGGACGGTGTATGAACAGATGATGGAAAAAATGGGCTTGAAGTCCTGACTGAGCTGCACGAGAAAGGACCAGCTTCACTCCTTCTCCCGCTTGCTGTGATCAACAGGCACTGAGAAGTTCCCAGTTCCACAGAGGAATAAGCCTTCCTCAGCCAGGAGGAAGAAAGCCCTTCTGAGGCAGGGGATTAGGCCTTTTGGCAAGTAGAGGAAAGGAAGGATTGGATCTTTGCGTTGTTCAATCAATGCATTCCAGAAGGACTGCACTTGCAGACTGCCATGGGAAATGTTTTCACAGCCTGGTAACTATGCTGAGAAGCCCCTT
Organism: Phylloscopus trochilus trochilus; assembly: GCA_016584745.2. Classification (NCBI taxonomy): domain Eukaryota; kingdom Metazoa; phylum Chordata; class Aves; order Passeriformes; family Phylloscopidae; genus Phylloscopus; species Phylloscopus trochilus. The sequence continues at coordinate 44,246,006 of WQNJ02000546.1, forward strand.
TTAAAAGTAACTCTGTGCTCACCACCTTTATGCAATGAGACAGTATTAGAGCAGAAGTGTTTGAGGAGAAAACAGTGATGGCAGAATCTGCCAGCCTGCTCCTTGCTGGCGTGGCCAGAAAGGCCACGGTGACCACCATCTGATATAGATCCTCCTTCCTCATATTTATTCTCACAGGGGCACAGTAGGCCCTGGTGGGAAACTGGATGTGTCTCATAATGCTTATGTTGCAGCAGTGGGTGGAAGAGAAATGAAGTGCAGAGGAAGAGCTACAAACATGGTCTCTGCCATCACTTTTGTACTGTGGGTGATTGCAGAGAGTAACTGGAACCACCCTGCTGCGTTATGTGTTATTATGTGATTGAACATCTTAACACTCTTGAAATGTCCTTCTGCCTCTACAGCAGAGTTTGCACAGGAATTAAGAAGCATAAGGCACTTTAGAATTGATTGCTACCAAAGTTCTACTTGTTCTTTGAAAAAAAAAATTGCTGCTGGTCTAACCGTAGCAGGAATACTCAAGTGGGTTTTGTTGGGTTTTTTTATGCAGTTGTCATAGAAACTTATTTGCTTCCTATTCCTTATTTGTTAATCCCTCGGCAACAGCTTCAGTGTGAACTGGTCCTTAGGTGTAGCTTTTATGGCCGTGGCTCATAATCCATAAATGTATATTGGAAACAGATATAGATACTGGCACTTCATGTTTCCCTTAAAAACATTGATGATTGCATGTGGATTATGTTTTGGTTTGGAAAGAAGGTTGCTGTTTCTGTAAGCTTTCTCCAAAGTTTGAGCCCTATGGGTGCTTGGTAGTGACCTTTAATTCCCTTAGGGTTTCACACAGACCCTTCACATTTTCCTGGCTGATCCTTTTCTCTTATCAGGTAGTCCATGTTTGAGTATGCCTGAGTTTGAATACACTTTTCATCCTCTGTGCCTTCTTACTCTTTCCTACTGTGTTACTCAGACCTCAAGTGTGTGCCAGGTACAGCCTGCTCCCCTCCTCACTTGTGCCTCTGTGATGGGTTGGGTCCCTTGCAGCTTTGTTAGCATAGCCATGGAGCTGGCGTGGAAGTGTGCATCCTGTTCTGTAGTGTGCCTTGCAGAAAACTTAGCTTTGGCTTTTATTTTCTTAAATATCTAGGGATATTGCAATTCACTTTAGAACCAGAGCACCTGTCTCTAAGTATGAAGATACAACAGTGTAGCTGTATGAACAGCCAGTGCTACCTATCTGTTGTTCATAAATTTTAGAGTGTATTTTGGACAATCACTGCCTGCCCAGACAAATTCACGAGTGCAAGAGGAGGGGGGATATGGGTTGTTAAAGGTGTTCTTTACCAGATTCCAACTCCAAGAAGGCTTGATGACTGATATAAAAGTTGAGTGAAGTGTAAGAAGACAGGCTGGAGGCTTGGGAAGTGCTGCCTGTTTTCAGACTCAGCCCATCTGTGAGGGGAGGCTGGTGCTCTGCAGTTCCGGAGTCTCCAAGAATGGTGGTGGAGGGTTCTGTGTGCACATCTACATGTTAGCAGTAGAGCACTGCATCAAATCAGGCATGTGGTACATTATTTGCTAAATCCTAAATGGGAACACCTGTTCCTTTCTTTTGCTGTTCCTTCTGCCCTTAGTGACCAGAACTTGTGAGAGTGCATGAAACCATGGTAACTGCACATCCTGCTTGTTTGCTATCCTGAGCACTATGACACAAAGAGCTGGAGAACCAAGTCTAGGATTGCTGACCTGGTGGAATAAGGTGGCAATTAGATGAGCTACCTCAGTTGTCCTTTATTCCCCTATGTATGGGATCAAACCAACATTGTGCTGGGAGCCTGAATTTATTTGAGGCTTCATAAATCTTGTGTGTGAGTTAGATCTGTTGATCATCCTGGGCTGTGGTAGCCAAGGGCAGTGTGTGGGGTCACCTGCAACGTGCTTCACACATATTTTGTTCCTGATTTAGCAATGGCAAAGCAATGTGCAACCTGTGCAGAAAGAAGCTCTTAAAAATGAGGCTGGCAAGCAAAGAATGCCTGGTAATCTGGAATTAAGTAAGGTTCTCATCAGAAACCTGAATTTCAGGCACACTTAGGTAGCTTTTAGGTCCCTGTACTCCTGCCTGGTCAATTAACAAAGGAAGAAGTTGAGAATTTATTCCCATGTGCTAATGTTTTAAGATCTACTGTGAGGTTGTTTGTTTGTTTGCTTTAAATCTGGAATCAGGCCTAAAGCAGTGTTAGCTTTTTCTTTGGGAAAGTTTTTCCATTCTGCTTTGGTGCTTTGTTATTGGAGTAGAGTGAAAAATTATATGGGTTTTGGCTTATGGATTAACCTGGGCTCCTCTGAGTTTAAGAAATAAAGAATCTAAACTGCACTGTGTTTCATCTGCCATTGGTGCTGCAAATCCTAGAGCTTATCTACCTGTGAGGTGCAGAGAATGAATTCTGTGGTGCAAGTTTGTTGTTTGTTTCTCTTTGTTATTTCTTTTGTCAGATGTCAAATATGGGGGAAGGGAAAGCCTGAAGTCCTACTTCACTCTCTTCTGAAACTTTTATCACATGGTGAGGCGTAAGACTATTTCTCAGCTCTGATCCTTACTGTCCTTTATTCTTTTCCCCCTCTTCAAAAACATTCTGTTTCTGAAGTGATTTATTGAAGTTACTCCTTGATAGTTATAGCAAGTCAAGACAATCAAGTGCATGGACTTAAAGTTTAGATGTATTCCTCTTGAGGTTTAATGCTTCTACTCAACAACATATTGTCACTGTACAGCCTAAAGTTAAAGTAAATCAAATATAAGATGTGGACAGAGGTGCTTAATCACCTACCTGCATCATGCCAGCAATTCAACACTAACAATCTTGTCAGATAATAATTTCCAAAGCCATCTTAGCTTGGATTCCAGAGACAGTGGTGTGTTCCCTCTGTGCACATCAGGATCGCAGTTGGACTGACCTCTGTTGCTGGCAATGCACTGTTAGTGAGCGTGCACTGTCTCTGCTTGCCCCTGCAGCTGTGGCTAAGAACACAGCTGGCTGGCTTGTTGAGGCAGGCACTGTTCAAGTGAGTTATAAGGACACAAGAGAAATAGTCTGATTATTCAGGCTTTAGAAACTTTATGTTTCCACTCTTCCTGTGTGATGATTTGTTTGGGTTTGGTGGTTTTTTTTGTTTTGTTTGTTTGTTTTTTTCTCTCAGTGTCTTAAACAGAACTGGAGCTTCGGAACATTGCATAGCTTTAGGTATTGTGAGTGCTTATGTGTCTATATAAAATATTTATGTGAAAAGGTGTATTGTGTGTTTCTATTAAAAACTGGTTGCTAAAATGTAATCTCTTCAGTGTTTCTTTTAAAAAAAACCAAACAAATAAGCCCCAAACTGATTAAGTGCACAAGGATGGAATAGAGGCTTAAGAAGGCAAAAGGACTTTCCCAATAGAACAGGATTGTTGCATGTGTTAAGAGCCCATAAAAAGCAACGAATATTCTCTTTTTCTGTGGTGTATAATATGCACAAGTTGTGCTAGTAAAACCTAAATCAACTTTGCTTAAATGGGAAAAACACACAGCACTGGGGAATGTTGTGTTTGACACAGCTTCCTCTGCCTGTCTGCTGTGTGTAAAAACAGATGGCTGTTGAATCCCTGTACTAGCTGAATCCCCCTGGGCCAAACCCATACAGGCCCAGGAGTACCCAGAGATGTGAGAATTGAATTAGAACCTTCAGAAAATCTAAAATACATAAATCCACACGGAAATGAAGTAGAAATATAAGTCTAGCCTTAAATAAAGGACAGTGGGGTTTTAAGCTCTCTGGGGAAAAACTGTTTTTAGTCTCCTGCTGATCAGGTTTTTGCTACTCAGGCAGTCTGACCTCAGCAGGGCGCCACAAATTGTGCCTGGGACACAATTTTCTCCTGCAGGGCATAATGCAAGGGGATGCTGGGTTGCTGGGATCTCTTCCTGTCACAGAATGGTCCTGTGATTTAGTTGCAGGCACGTTGTGCTAAGCAAAACTTTGTTGGTACTGAGATGTGCATCTTCCAGATGTGAAGATCCCAAGCCTCTTCTCTTTTCTTGCTTAGATGATACATTCTCACATGGAGCAATTTTCATGGAGGGTTATCTTTGTGTAACAGACCCTACCAGAGGGTGCTGAGGTGCAGCCTTATGCCAGCTGAACCCGAATTGCTTGTGCAGGTTCCTGATAGCAGGTTAGGCCTGGGATAGTGCCTGCTCCTGCACACACGGCTCCCCTGAGCTCTCCTGCTGCCTTGGAGAACCACCTCCTCTGTAGTGGGTGTTGCTGTCCACGCTGCTGGCAGCTGCCCCAGCTGTGAGAAGAGATAGCAAGACAAGCTGCCTAACCCTTCTGGGTGGTAGACAGTGGGGAAGATTGAAAGTTTAAAGGCACTATGGTTTTAACAAAACATTGAGTTACAGATCTCCCGTTCACATTAAAAATGGGCAAACAGTTTGCTTGCTTTTTTAGTTTTTGGATTAAATGAGTTGTGTGTCATACATAAGCACTGACACCAGAACTGAGCAGAAAAGATCCCTCATCCCACACAGACACATAGATACGTGTACTTCTGCAAAGTGCTCCGTGTGGAGCTCTTCAATAAGCTTATCCCTTCTGGATTTTGTTCTTATTTCAAAATAGCAAGCTGATTTTCTTCATTGCAGTTTCTTAATTTGTGATTTTTATCACTGGAAAATGCTATAGGAGTTTTTATTATAATGCATTAAGGAGTTTTAGTAAAAACGACAAAATCCCAGTTAAGAGGTTAAAATGAGATCTCTGCAAGTTTTGTAACAGGTGTTTGGCAATTCTAACTTCATAAAACTAGAAACAAGAAAGGAAGAGATTTGCCAAGTATGTCTTCCCAAAACATGCAAGAAGTGATAACAAACCTCTGAAACACAAGCCATGATGGAATTTATAGGGAAGCACAGTAACACTAGTGCAGTTTCACTGAAAGTGGGTTGATCTTCATAGTTCTTCTTTGCCTTTTCCAGGTGTGCCACACCATCTCTTGGATGACACCCACTGTGATGTTTGGTGGGGAAGATACTGCCTGAAAGGCTTTCTGCCTGAGCCTCTTCCCCAGGCACACAACCCAACCGCTTCATTGCAGAAGCTGTTGTGGCAGCACAGAATGCCTCCTCTGCAGCCCCGTGAGGAGCCCTCCCTCCCAGCACTGGGGTCCTGGTACAGCCCCTTGCTCTGCCAGGCTTCTGGCAAGGGCTGTGCTCCCTGCTGCAGCCTGGGCTGGCTCTCTGGGAGATGCTCTTTCTGGGGCTTTGTGGCCAGCCCAGGCACCCGCTCGAGATCCTCAATGCAGCACCCAAGGCTGGTGGTAGCTGCGTGATGCTTCTCTCTCTGCACCTGTAGGCCCTGAGTTTCCTTGGCTCTGCAGGAGCACCAGTGGCCCAAAGCTCCCTTCCCTGGCCTTGGCAAGGCTGCTCCCGGGGGCTGCCAGCGGCTCTGTCATTGTGTAACAAGACCAGTGTGAACTTTAGACCAGGGAAACCTTGTCTAAAACATGTGATAAGATAGATACACTTTCACCTGAGGGACATGTCCATTAGTAACAGGTCTGTTTTAAACTGTCTCAGCACACAGCTAAAAAAATAAAGGTAAGCTTTCAGGTTATTTAAGGAAATAATCAGAAATATTTTATTTTCAAGCTTCATCACCACTTTTCCAAACTTTTTCATGGGCTGTGGGTGTCATGGTCTATTAGAAAGGGCCCATAAGTGTAACAATAAAAAATAAATTAAGTATTAGTGATGCCACAGGAGTCTATAATGCTTACCAGTGGCACTCTTTTGATAACATAATATTTATGCAATATTCAATACATGATTTCCAATCATTATGTTAAAATACATTTTTAATATGGATGGATTTCAATTGTGCAGAAGAGCTCTCCAGACAAAATCCATTATCCACAGCATGGTGACATTACCATCACCTCTCCTCTTCCTTCCCAAGCTAATATTCACACTGGTCCTGTCTCCTCAGGAGAGACACGGTTTGTCCATAGCCCCATCAGGTCAGCTCTCACCATCCATCCACAGTGCACTTACCCACGTGCCACCGAAGTCTGTGATCTCTCAGGCAACAATAGCTCACACTCTGGCTGAGAGCTCACTAACCTGCTACTGAGTTTCATTTTACCTACTTTGTCACCACCACGTGGCAAATGTTTGAATTACTCTCTTACAGAATATATTCTAAAGCTGATTTGGTAATCTTGTTAATTAACGCCACCTAATTAACACAAGCACGAAAAAAAGAAGAATAGAGAGCCATTTTCCAGGGGATAAAGAACGTACATGAGATGATGTTGTAACCTGCTACTTAAGCAATCCTCCCCCAGAGTAACTCAGGGCTCAGACATTGAAAAGGGGCTGTCAGGAGAGTCCAGGCCCAATCACACTGATGTGGTTATATGAGGTTAAAATAGAAGGGAGAAAACTAAAGGAGCACTGTTGTTAGAAAGACAGTAAGATGAGTTATCACTTGCAGAAGGCACTGGCAATAGTGTTTGCACAGTCCAGAAATCTGTCCAGAAATGTATCCAGATCTTGATGATAGCAAGCATAGTAAAGTAAGTATCATTAGTGGGGGTTTCTTTGTGTTTTTGTTTGTTTGTTTGTTTGTTTGTTTTGTTTTGGTTTTTTTTTGTTGTTGTTGTTTTTTTGGTTTTTTTTTTTTTTTTTTTTTTTTTTTTTTTTCCCAAGAAATTCCTTTCTCAGGCCTGTGTCTGCTTCCAGAATTGGACAAGGAAGATGAGAATGATGAAGATTTTCAAATCTCATCACTTTCTGTGGTTTATTAAAAGCAAACAACAACAACAAAAATCAACCCCAAACCAAACAACACACACACGCACAAAAGGGGCAAGTACCACAAGAATGCCTACTGCAGAACAAGGATGTGTAAGTTCAGTGTCAATTTCACCTGCTTTTACTGTCATTTTTGCAAAGGTCAAGAACAGCCTTGGCTGTCCAAGCTCTCCTGAGTGGTGCCAGAGCAGTGCCCCTGCAGAGGGGGGGAGTGTGGGTGCAGGGAAGATCCTACAGCTCCTCAGAAGCTTCCCCACACAGCAGGCAGTTTAGAGGCTAGATACAATTCATCAAATAATCATCAGCCCTCTGAGAGCAAACTTTTAGCAGGAAAACGGAACAGTAAAATGTTTAAAATAAATCTTTGCTTTCTTTTCACTTCAGAACCTCAAAAACAGGGTTGATGTTGGTTGGAGCACAAGCCACAGGATGCTCTGAAGCAGCCCCAGAATGACAGAGCCACAGAATCAACTCAGTTGGAAAAGGCCTCTGAGATCACAGAGTCCAAGCAAAGATCAAACACCTCCCTGTTAACCAGACCATGGCACTGAGCACTGCACCCAGTCTTTCCTTGCACAGCTCCAGGAACAGTGACCCCACCACCTCCCTGGGCAGCATATTCCAGTATCTAACCACCCCTTCTGTGAAGAAATTCCTCCTGATGTACAACCTGAACCTCCCCTAGTGAAACTTGAGGCTATATCCTCTTGTCCTGTGGCTGGTTGCCAGGGACAAGATGCCGACCGCCACCTGGCCACACTCTCCTTTCAGGGAGCTGCAGAGAGCGATGAAATCCGCCCTGAGCATCCTTTTCTAAACACCCCAGCTCCTCATAGGACTCACACTGCAGACCCTTCACCAGCGGTTTTGCGCTTCTCTGGGTTCGTAATCCCACAAATCCCACAAATCCCACAAATCCTAGAAATTTCCCTCAGAGCCAGCGTCGGGAAGGGGCCGGGGGAGCGCGCACGGCCGGGAGCGCGCCCGGCCCGGGGATCCCGGGGAGGCGCCGCCGGAGCTCGGCCCCGCCCCCGCCGCGCGGAGCCTCGCCCCCGAGGCGCCCCATTGGCTGGCGAGGCTATAAATGGGCGTGCGGCGAGGGCGGGCTCTCTTTCGGCTCCGCGCCGCCCGGGCCTCCACACGGCGTTGTCAGCGTGAGTCGGGGCCGCCGGGTGGGAGGGGGCGGGGGTCGCGTTTCCCGCCCTGCGATAACAGCGGGGGGCACTGTGCATCCCGCCGCACTGCCGGCGGCCGGGCCGGGCCGGGCCGGGCCAAGCCGCGGGGAAGGCCGAGGCCTGCCGGGTGCAGCGCGGGAGGCGGCCCAAGATGGCGGCCGGGGCGGCAGGACCTCGTGGCGCGTCCCCGCCGGGCTGAGCCGGGTCCGTGTGCCCGCAGGTTCCCTGTCGTTGCTTCCAAAGGGAAACCCCACAATGTCCGGAGGCCTCGATGTCCTGCAGATGAAGGAGGAGGATGTCCTCAAATTCCTCGCTGCCGGGACCCACCTGGGAGGTACCAACCTCGACTTCCAGATGGAGCAGTACATCTACAAAAGGAAGAGCGATGGTAAGCAGGCGGGATCTTGTGGGCACAAATGGGAAAAGCAGGAAAGTGCTCGTGCTTGATTTCTTTAGCGTGGTTTCTCCATGGCCTTTGCATACTAGTGTTAACTCAAAGAAGTAGAATAAAATACTGATTTTGGAACAATTCTTTTAGTTCTTGACTATTCTGTTCTTGGAATTTAGTAAATCACTCAGAGCTGGTTTGGGTAATTTTGCTACTTCTTGACTGTATTAACAAAATGGTTTTAGTATCTCGATAATGATTCCTCCTTGTTTATACTGGTCTTCAATCTAAGCTGCCCTGCGTTAAAAGATTAAAACTCATACCAGGTCTGGGTTTTTGATGGTAAATGCTGGAAGCGTGTGACATTATATCCATGAGGAAAGAATTCTCTTCAGAACAGCTTTCCAGTAGCTAGAATGAGACTAGAATGTCGTCATTTCATAAAGGACATTGAGGTGCTGGAGCATGTACAGAGAAGGGCAGCAAAGCTTTTGAAAGGTCTGGAAAATGTAATGAGGAATGACTGAAGGAGCTGTGTTTGTTTAGTCTTGAGAAGAAGAGAGTCTGGGGGATCTCACTGCTCTCTACAACTGCCTGAAAGGAAGGGCCACCTTCTTCTACCTGTCAGCAGTCAGAGGACCCAAGGAACTGGCCTTAAGATAAAACAAGGGAGATTCAGATTACATAACTTAGATAATAGAAAAAAAAAAAAAATCACTGCTTGGGTGGTCAGACAGCGGAATAGGTTGCCCAGTTGCCTGGATATGATACTTGGTGTTATGGCTTAGTGGTTACAGTGGCAGAGCTGGCTGAACAGTTGAATGGGATGATCTTGAAGGTCTCTTCCAACCTTGATGATGCTCTGATTTTTTGAGTGACCACAGCCATGTGACAGGTTTACTGGCAAAGGAGCGCTGTCCTGTTCTAGGATCTTGTATTTTCTGGTTGCTCTAAAGCCTTTTGTTGCCAACAGGTATTTACATCATCAATCTGAAGAGGACCTGGGAAAAGCTGCTCCTGGCAGCTCGTGCCATTGTTGCCATTGAGAACCCAGCTGATGTGAGCGTCATTTCTTCCAGGAACACTGGACAGGTATGGACATCAGGAAGCCTGCATTCTTGGGAGCAGGACTCCTTTGCCATGCATCATTGCCTGCCACTGACAGCTTGCTGATAATAGGCAATAACTCCAGTTTTAACTGTAGGAATGCTTTCTGTAAACATGGGTTTTGTGTTGCACTTGGCAGCTTAAAACAGATGACTTGAAACCCACTCCCCATTTCAGGGCATTTAATAACTTATTTTTCTTGTATATCCTTCTTCCTGTTAGATTTCTGTCATATTAGTGGTCATTCCCCTGGTGGCCCCTTCCCCCCAGAACTACTGTGTGTAGTTAGCACTGATTTTTCTGGAGACAGGAAGCACCTGATCTGAAAGTTATCAAAAAAGAAATTTTCTGTTGTTGAGCAAGGTATAGTAACTGGTATATTTGTAATTTTGACACTAAATTTTTAGCAAAAACATTCTGTTGATAACCTTTAATTAGTCAATGGAGTTTGTGAGGTTTGCTTAGGTAACTGCAGGTGGGGCCACAAATGTTGGGAGATTCAGGGGTGGATTTCTGAAGGAAAAGTTTGGTGTCCCATGGGTTTGATGTGCACACTGTTAAAGCTTGATGCTGAGGTCAGTTTCTGGCCAGTGAGCTCTCAAGTGTCGGAAGTGTGCGACAGCAAAGGATGGCAGGGTTTTCGCTAACGCCAGGAGAGGGGCTCCCTCTAGGACTGGAGTTTGATAGTAGGCCCTGCCACATGCCTGACAAATTGGAAGCTGTTGCAATTGAGTAAGAGCTGCCAACTGCAATTTCAGTGGACACAACTACAATTTGTGTGTATTTGTTACTGAGTTTTGTGTAGTTCCTTGAGGTTCCTGGATAATGAAATGTAGAAACAGTGGAAGAGAACGTGCTTTGCTTTTTTCGTAAGCTTTTTGTTTTATTCCCCCTTCCATGATTTGATGATGAGAGTTTGGAGTGAAGCTTGCCAATAGCTTGAGGGGAAGAGAAGGCTTTTTTCCATATCCTGACTTAACTGCTTTGGTGGTGGATATGGTCTTCTGAACTCATGGTGTATCTCTTTCCAGTAACATTTCTGTTTTGTCTCCTGAGGTGGTGCGTCCTGATTTCACAGGAATGGAAACAAATTGTTCAGTTAAATGTTGTGCACATTCACTGACAGTGCCTGTGTGGCCTGGCTGAAATGCACTTTTCTGGCTTGGTTGAAATGCACTTTTCCTGCTTCACCTTTGCCTGTGTCCCTTCTGCAGCGTGCCGTTCTGAAGTTTGCTGCTGCCACTGGGGCTACTCCTATTGCCGGGCGTTTCACCCCTGGCACCTTCACAAACCAGATCCAGGCAGCTTTCCGTGAGCCACGGCTCCTGGTGGTCACGGACCCCCGGGCTGATCACCAGCCGCTGACAGAGGCGTCCTACGTCAACATCCCCACCATCGCCCTGTGCAACACCGACTCCCCGCTGCGCTACGTGGATATCGCTATTCCCTGCAATAACAAGGTAACGCTTCCCATGGCATTCCAGGCGGCCTCCCTCCGAGATGGATGCTTTCTGCAAGGGAGGGTTGGCTTGTATCTCACCTCTGTCTCGGGGGATGAGCTAAGTAACGTCTCTTGCAGGCGGGTGGGGAGGAGAAAATAAACTGCACACAGTTGGAGCTTGGAGCTGAGGCTGGTTTCTGGCCAAGGAACTCTCAAGTGTAGGACGTGTGCTATAGTAACCTGGCAGGATTTTTCGCTGACGCCATGAGGGTCTTTGTGGCCCAATGAGTGGAGTTTGGTAGTCATTCTTGCCACAGATCATGAATATGAATGAAAGATAAAATGAACTGATAGAGAAACTGCTCTGAAATACAGAAATCAAAGGTAGTAGAAGGTAAAGTCTAGGAAGATGAGAAGCAATCTTTGATCTCTATCTAGATGTCAGTCACCAAAACTAGTGTAAGCCACATGTGAGGATGTATGTAAGCTTTATTTTGTCAAGTTTTCAATTTCTTCGTTCTTGAATACATGGTGAGCAACATGAAGCTCTGTAGCAGGAGAGTTATTTCAGGCCATGTTGTAATGATATCATGATTTCTGCAGAGACCTGCAAATGTCACTGGAAACTTGAAAAGTTGCCCTTTTTTCAAGTTCAGGTACTTAAGTCTGGCATTGGGAAGTAATGTCTTTCACCAAGTATGAGCCTTGGATGGGGTACAAATAAGTCTTCTGCTTTTTCTGCAAAGGTTTAGCTTTACAGCAACTCTTACTTACTTCTGTTCCAGGGAGCCCACTCAGTGGGCCTGATGTGGTGGATGCTGGCTCGGGAGGTCCTGCGCATGCGTGGCACCATCTCCCGTGAGCACCCGTGGGAAGTCATGCCTGACTTGTACTTCTACAGGGATCCCGAGGAGGTAGGAGCCTCATGGCAGGGAGTGTGTCTCTCTGGGATCTTCTGCTTGTGCATCTGTCCCACAGTCCTGTGTGTCTGCTGTTGGACAGGTTTTACCAATATAGTGGTGGCACTTCACATTCTAATTGCACTGCCAGTTGGTGCCTGATGTGTGATGACAGTAAGGGTTGTGTTCTGGGATGTGTTCCTGGGAGACTCAGGCTGGGCTCTTCCATTGCAGATTGAAAAGGAGGAGCAGGCAGCTGCTGAGAAAGCAGTCACGAAGGAGGAGTTCCAGACTGAATGGACAGCCCCTGCACCTGAATTCACTGCTCCTCCTCAGCCCGAGGTTGCAGATTGGTCTGAGGGAGTGCAGGTCCCGTCTGTGCCCATCCAGCAGTTCCCCACAGGTCAGTCTGGGGAGGTGTCTGTGGGAAGAGGTGGGGGGTGTTGTTATGGGTGGAAGGAGCTGGGGAGCACTAAGTGTTGTGTTTGTGATTGCAGAGGACTGGAGTGCCCAGCCTGCCACCGAGGACTGGTCAGCAGCTCCCACGGCCCAGGCTACTGAGTGGGTTGGCACTGCCACGGAATGGTCTTAACTTCAGCCCTGCTGTACTGTGAGAGAAATAAAGGCTGGTTTAGTACACACTGTGCTGGTGTTGTGTTTGTAAAGTTGTGTTGCTGGTGACCTGTGGGTAGCATGGGGCACAGTCCTCAGGCAAGAGTGACGTGTCTGTTTCACTCTGTTAAATGGAGCAGGGGGCTGAAGGCTCTGTCCCTGCCTGCAGCAGCTCCCTAGGCTGCCCCTCCTGTCTGAGTGTCTGGTCTCACATTCCCACCTTCCCTGGCACCACCCCTGAGGAGGCAGCAGTGGGTGTGCTCACGGGAGAGGAGGTGGTGACCTGGGGCAGAGCAGTTTGCTTTTGGGTTTTCTTTTTTTTATAGCAGCTTGTCTGAGTCCACCCAAATAGGGTGGTTTTGTTGTTCTATGTGGGGTTTCACAAGTTTGCAGGGTGAGGAAGGTTCTGGTGACCAGGTGTGGGAGGTGGTCTTGACTGCAGTGTGAAGAGAGCCCCTGAGTGGGAGCTGCTCCTCTGATGGAATCCCAGCTTTAGTATCAGTATTGCCAATTCCTTCCTCAAAAATACTGCAGTCTTCAGGAAAAAAACCACCATATGAATTCATCTGCTTTAGTTCTTGAGGATTATATTGCTGTGACCATTAGCAATAATGCGAGGTAGACCCTTCACCAAGAGAAATGGGGTTTTGTATGTTAGAGTTGAAGATTGTTCAGATTGGATCCTTGTTTCCATATTGGTGTGGTCGCAGCTGCTCCGTTTTGTACCTTCAGCACTGCCAATCAGCCTGTAAAGAATGTTTTCTCTTGGCTTATGTGCTTATTTCATTTTACTGTTGTAATGCATATTAGCAGTAAAAAATCCTAAAGCAAGTTATGCCTATTGCTGCTCAGTATCTGTCAAAGGGAGACTGATCTTTCTTCCTCTTGTCTTTACCTATTACATGCAAGGTGGCTAAAGGTTTTGTTAATAATGAACAGCATTTAGCCAAGAGGTAGGTGAGCACTTTCCCGTTTGTTCCTGAAAGAGCCCACCCTGTTCTGTTTGTTCACTGTGTCCCTCAGAAGTGTGCTTGTGGCACATCCTCTGGTACTTCACTTCCCAGAAGCCAGCAGGAGGGAGGTTTCTTCCTTCCACCTGAGCTCTGTCACTTGTGTGTCAGGGTGTTTTAAGAGCCTGGTCATTTTGGGACTATGTATGGGTGTGGTAGCTGGATTAAGAACAGCCTGTACAGCACCTGCTGATTGACTCCCCAGATTTGAGATTGCCCCAAAAGATTTGTTGGTCTGGACTTTGTTTTCACTCTGTCACATTAAAAATTTCCAAACTCCCAGCACAGTCTTACCCCTTCATACAGTGAATCTCTGCAGTTACTGTTGCCCCTTTTCTTCATAGATTGTGTAACTTCTTTCATGTGAATGTGTTCCTGTTAATGAGTATGTAGAAGTCATCAGCTCCTGTGTGGGTGATGGTGCTGTTTTAAATCAACTGGTTCTGAGTACTTGCTGCTAAAATGTTCCTGGCGTGTTACTGCAGTGTGGTTGTTTTCATTTAAGTATTTCCTGAAGTACCACTCTGACTTCGATGGTCATTCTTAGAGCTGAGGACTGGATGTGCACAGGTAGATCTGCACAGCCTGGTCAGGAGACAGATCTCTGCCTGTGGATTCAGGATCACCTTGCTGGGGTAGAGTGGGAGAGCTCGTTTGCCTACAGCACTGCAGAAGGGATGAATAGGAACCTTTCAGAAAAGGAGGCAGGCTTGGCTATGACAGCAGAGGACTGATTGCAGGGAAGGCTATGATCCTCAGCATGCCAGAGGCACAGGGTAGGAAAAGTCTCAGCACAGGAGTGGAGATAGCAGCAGATGTAGCAGATCCTGTCTGCCAGAATTTCCCCTGTGGCAAATACCTGGCAAATGTAATCTGTTGAGGCAGTGTAGAGGAATAGAGAGAGGAGGTAGGAGAAAATCTTTGAGCTTGTTCATTATTGCTTTTTTTTTTTGGCAAGTGCAGTGTTGATGTTGAATAAGAACATCAGAGAACTTGTAACTCTTCTGGATTGATCTGATTTGACTCAAAATGGCTTGGGTGGAGGTCTCTGTATAGTGGCAAATTCTGTTGAGGGTCATGGTAGTGTTTCCTTTCTCTGTGACCTCTCTTTGATTTGATTTGGGTTGATGGAACTGGGTTGAATTGGGGCTAGGTGAGCTTCTTAGGGTAGCCTTCCAGAGCTGGTCCCAACAGAAGCTTGCTGGGGTTGCTGAGCATTGTAGAACCTCTCTGGACAAATGAGCTGTTGCAGACCTTGCCAGTATGCTACTGTGAGATCCATGAATGTCTCATACATACAGGCTTTCCAGTTCCCTCCCTAATTTATATGCCACCGTTTGCAGATGTTCCTTTTCCTCTCCAGTCACTACTTTGCCCAAATAATCATGATATTTTTAGTATCCACATATTGTCAGATTTCACCAAGGTTTTTCTTTTGCAGGAAGCTAAGGGTTTTATGCACAGCTGAAGAGATTCAGATCTCTGTTTAAATCCAGGCTGCAAAAATGCTCCACTCTTTGCATCTGTAGTCTGTTTTGCTTTGTGAAACTCTGAAAATGGCTATAGGAAGTTGGATGCTGACTTTTAGGAGTATGGAGTACTCATATTGTGAGCCTGTTTATCAAAATTAGTGCACCATATAAGTAAGCATGCAAAAGAAACTGAGGTGTGTGTGATGAATTCACTTCACTGCTCCTCTTGGGAGGCTTCTTCCCCACTCTGGGCTCTGAGCATGCAGTTGGAGTCGATCTTATAACATATTTTTTTTTTTTTCTTGGATTACTAGCATCTTGATGCAGACAGACTCTACATGGAGTAAAGCACATGGTAAATCTTCAATTGTTATGAATGCAGTGCTTGCCAAACCTGTGTCTCTTGTACCTCAGGACAGATGAAGCCTGGCATCTTGAATATGTGTCCTGGCAGAGGGAGAAAAAACATTCCAGATCTACGTCATTGCTGTAGGACCAAGGTGTTGATGGAGCTTGTCCTCGCTGCCCTGCAGCTTCCAAAGAGACATCAGCCAGCATTTCGGGCAGTTTCTTTCCTCTAGCCAGTGCTTGGCACTATCAGCTCCCAGCCCTTGCAGCCTAAAGCTTGTGAAAACCACAAAGCCTCAGAGTTGGTGAAAATGTGATCTGCATCGAGTGTGTGTGACTGGTAAAGGTAGAACAGTGTTACAGTTGTGTGTAGCACGGATTGAAGAACATCCTTGATCATCAGCCCTGCAGAAAGGCAGACTGTGACAAACACCTGAGGCATGACAATCTTGCTGTGTCTCAACACTGCTTTTCTCAGTTTCTTGCTTTATGGGGCACGGATTTCGGAACCTGGTTTTATTTGTTTTTTTTAATACTTGTGATTTTAAGAATACTCACTGCCAACTTTCTGCTGTCCAACTTTGGAAGCCTGTCATTTTAATTTATACATTGTTTGTTTATAGATGCAGTAGTCACTGATGAACAAAACTACTTAATGGAGATACCTTTTTGATACCTCTATAGCTGAAAGAACATGTCTTTCTTTTCTGGGCTGCTGCTTAAACCCTCAGTTCATAAAGTGTTAATAAAGACTTGAGTTTACCTGGTATGTTTTCTCATGTGACAGAGGCCTAAATATTGCTGTCAGTGTTTGTTTCACTGGCTACAAGATTGCTTTTATTAGTTCTGTTCAAGCATGAATGAAATGAATTCTAAAGGGATGCAGGATGCGTACTTAGAAATTATGGCTCCCTCACCATGCTTTGAAGGCCAGAGAAACCTGCTTTGTTAGAAAATCTTTCTCTTCATGCTAAGTGCCATTGCACCACAGGCAGAAGGGTTCCTGGGGTTGAGTCACAGCTCACTCCATTTTGGTACAGTCTTGCTGGTGACTTTTGGGCAGGACAAGGGGTACTGCAGTGCTCAGGGAGTGCCTGTGCCTGCTACTCTTAGGCTTGGGCTTTAGCAGCTCAGAAGGGGGGAACAGGGTCCATTGCATGGATGCTGAGGACTGAAACAACATTTTGGCTACACAATGGGTCTGTACTCCCTCCCACATATGTGGGTCAGTCAGGTTTAGGGTTTTGCAAAGCAGGGAGCTCAGCATGACAGGTGTGGGTGGCACAGCTCAAAACTCAGAGCTGCTCTGCCACGGGGGACAGTTGTGCCAAAGCCTGGGTCAAGTTTTCACCATACCAGGGCATGCTGGCACTGCTCCTTCCTGTGCTGCAGCTGGGAATGCCAGGGTCCAGCCGTACAGAATGGAAAGCTGCTGTGAAGCTCAGGTTCTCACCTGGAACGCTGAATTTGTTAGCATTGTCCAAGGAACTGGTTCCAAAGTGTTTGCCACCTTACCTGCTGAGAGCCCGGGGGATGTTCAGAGTGAAGGAGGTGGTCTGAACTAGGTCAGGACGACCCTACCAGCCTTTTCCACTCAGACACCGGCATGGTGACAGAAGTGGCTTTCCGGGAGCAGGCTAACACCCCAGCATCGCTCCCACCTGGCCGGTGACAGGAGGGTGGTGGTGGTGCCTCGCACGACTGCCATGTACCAGCGTGGGGATCGCTTCCCAGTGTCCGGTAGATGGGGCTGTGGTTCCGCTTGGTTCCGCTGCTGGGGCTGGGCAGAGCGGACACCCGCGGAGGGCAGGTACAGAGCTGCCCTCCCCTGGCTCTTTGATTTCCCTCTACCAGAACGGTGCCGTCTCACCGGGACCGTAAGATACCTAAAAAAACACCCAACGACCAAAACGCTACTGTTTTTCTATAAGTTTCTGAGTGTTAAAACTTGTCGCCTCCACGCTCAGCTGCAAACTTGATCTTGACTTTAATTAATTTTAATTTTAATAATTAAGGAAGCAAGTGTGGGATGCTGCTGGCTGCGAGTGCTCCTAGTTGAAGAAACTCCATGTTGGAAACTTCCTAACTCATCTTTTCTGTTTGGCTTATTGCTTCCAGCATTTTCTAGAATGGCTCATCTTCTCCCTAGTACTCCCAAAGCTCCCAGGTATACAATTCACTGCACCTGTTGGCTTTGTTTATATATGAAAACATGAAGCAGCACATGCAGAGAGGGAATCAGGTGTGAACCATTTCCCCTCACTTGTTATTTTAGAGGCTCTAATTTGAGAGGAAAGATTTTTTTTTTTAAAAAGGCACCACCACTTCCCTCTCTGCAGCATCTTTTCCGAAGGCTCCTTTAAGCCTCATTCCTCCTCCCAGCTAGGGAAGGTATTATGAGCCCCAGGTGCCATGGGCTGAAGTGTCTCCTACCATTTTCTCAAGGGCTGGTGTGGAGTAGGAGTGAACGTGCTGTTGGCTTTTCTTCCTGGCTTTGTGAGGCAAACCCGCTTTGTCTGTGTGCTATAAGCAGGCAGTGGTTCTTCATCAGCTCTTTCAGGTGGGCTGAGAAGTCTAGCAACTAGTTTTTCTGATTTCAAGGGTTCAGCCCTTTGAAAAGTTTTGAGTTAAATTTTAAGTCATTTTTTGTCCCTAAGCCTGATTTGGATTTTTCTTGACTCCTATGCTGCCTGTGCTCATTTTAAGTTTTATTTTTGTTTTGTGAAAGCTACATGTTTGTGTTTATTGTTTCAAAATGAGAACTGGGATTTCTCAAACCATACCT
This sequence comes from Phylloscopus trochilus trochilus, assembly GCA_016584745.2. Lineage (NCBI taxonomy): Eukaryota > Metazoa > Chordata > Aves > Passeriformes > Phylloscopidae > Phylloscopus > Phylloscopus trochilus. The sequence goes on from WQNJ02000546.1 coordinate 44,264,097, forward strand.
TGAATGTAGAAGAAGGAACTTCATTAAAATGTCAAATCTGAGACTTGTGATTTAAAATATGCCAAGTTATCAACTCTGCATGGTCTCCAGGTGGGATGAGTGCTCTGTGAAGATGTTCTTTTGTGGCCTGTGCTGTCTCTACTCCCCTGGGATCTCAGGGATGGAGCTTGCTCTGTAAAGGTAAGTGTCAAGCTTCTGTATTTCTTTACACTTTAAATCTTCCAGCACTACAAGAATAGTGGATTGACCTTCCCTTCTAGTGTCCATTTGGTAGGCACTGCTCTTCTGCTGTTAAGATAATTGCAGCACAAAATACGAAGGCGAGCAAAGGGTGCCTCCCATGGGGCAGTGTAAGCCAGAGGGGAGCAGGGTGGGCATCAGGCACAGAGCAGCTCCCTCTTTGCTCTCCTAGGCTGGGGTGAGCTCAGCAGTTGTGGTAGCTGCTCAGGCAATATGTTGCTGGTACCATAGGGGTCCCTGTGGCAATTGTGTGCTTGGCACATCTTCCTGGTTACATGAGGTTTAAGGAATGCTGTCTAGGAGGCATCTGTGTGTTGTGGAGCCCCCAAAACTCCCCAGAGGCTCCCTTCTCACCTGGAAGGCCAGATGGAACAGTAGTCTCACAAACAGTTTAAACACATGTTACTCTCAGAGGTTGTGCCTTGCCTTCTATATTCTTTCCTCTGAATTTGAGGTCTGGTGGTGGCAGGAAAGAGGAAACCCTTTATTTTAGGTGGAGCTTTATTTTTCCTCCTGGACTTTGAGTTGGAGGAGTACTGTGAGCAATGTATGCCTGGTTCATCCCCAGCAATGTGATGGGTTTGCCTTTTTTGGTGGATAATCAGTTCAAAGACAGTACTTAGCTTCCATGGCACCAGTGTACCCAGGTGGTGACTTGTCCTGTTCCAGCAGGACTAGTTCAGCTCCTCAGAGCCAGCTAAAGGTCTTTAAAAGCTGCTTACCTTCCATGTTACTGGCATAGGTGCTGAGGAGGGCAAAAGTGCTGAAAGAGCATGTGCATGACACTGGGCTTTCCCTGGAGATGGGCTACAGCAGATTTCCACCCCTTCTGTACCAGGGAACTGCTTTTGTCCATGGATCAATGCTCAGGGCAGTGCTAAGGCAGATGTTTCCCCACTATTGGCTCTCTGCTGCTGTGGCACAACCCCATCCTTTGTGGGCATGCTGACAGAGGTGTGGAAATTTGAGCAGAAGCTGTGGAGAGTTCCATAGGCAAAGCTGCAGCTGCTTGTGGAAAAAAACCTTGTCAGTGGCTCATTTGTTATATTTGCAAATGCAGTATCAAAATGCTTCTGCAGCCTTTTCCTCCAAAAACTGCAGGGCTTCTTGGGGAGCAGAAGCTGAGTTTGCCAGGGTCCTGTGCAAAAGCCCTGCAGCCCTGGCCATGGAGCTGTTCCCATGCTGCAGCAGTTGCAGATGGAGCTGGGGGACCTGCAAGCTGCAGTGGTGCTGCTGTGGTGGCACTGAAAATCTATTGGTGTTCAGGCAGTGCTTGTGCTGCTCTGTCCAAGCTGCTGTAGCAAAGTGGCTAGTGAAGAAGAGATGGTTTTTTTTATTATGGTGGGTTGTTTTGGGTTTTTGTTTTTTTTTTTTTTTTTTCCTTCTCTTCCTGGCCTTGAGCCCTCCAGGTACCTTATCAAAATAAATCTGATAAAAGCCTTCATATTCTGAAGATCTTGCATATCTGCCAAAGCACTGAATTATTTGCTGCTGCTGCTATCCAAAAAAACCCAGAAGTCCCATATGTGTGAAATGTTTCTTAATTAGAGGAAGCTTTGGATCTGCAGGCTTTTGCAGGAAAAGCCTTGGCTCCCCGAAACGACTTTGCTTTGAGGAGAGAGAGAATGGAGGAAGGGGGAGGACACAGCTGCTTGGGATGTTTCTGCAGCTGCTCTTCCCTGGAAAAATGAGTTAGTAATGCCATTAAAATAATGTTCCACCTCCTACTTATCTGATCTGTGCACTTGATCACTGTGATGGTTTGTCTATCCTCAAGCCCTCCAGGTAACAGTGCTGTGCCACTTTGGTTGTTTTCATTTTATTTTCAACTGAGCTGAAGTTATTTTTTCTCCCTCCCACATTGCCAGGAGAGGGATGACACTGGCAGCTTCTGCAAGCATTTCTTGGTTCCTAATGGAGAAGCTCTGCTGCTTTTATACCCTGCAGCTGGTTCTTTGCAAGGATTTTTCACTGCCTTGTGTAGCAGTGGTGGGTGCAGTGTGCCCCTATCTCCATGCTGGCCCCAAGGCAGATGTAGGGCTCTTGAATTTCTTACCCTCCTGATTTCCCAGCTCTGTGAGCTGGGTTAAAGGATGCTACATCCCACTCTTGTTGTCTTGGGCATGAGGCTCCAGGGAGCTAAGACCAGCACTGAGGATTCTTGTGTCCCACTGTTGCTCTCCTGCCTGAGTCTGGTCCCCAGGAAGTGGAGAAGACTCTCAGTGGTTGTCCCCCTCCCTCCCTTGGCTTCTCTGCCACCTTCAAGTGACCTTTGTCCATTGGGTCTTTCCATGGAAGTTTGATGCTAATGCACATAAAGCCTTTGCCTGGTGGGAAGTGGCATCTGTCCGTCCATCCATGCCTGGGTGCCTGTCAGCTCTCCTCTCTTCACCTGCGTGCTTGGATCACCAGCTGCAGGGAAATCTCTGTGCTTCAGTGTTTTCTAGTTTTGCTGTCAATCATGGAGGAGTGCTGCAGAAAATAATACAAATTCTGAAACATTTTAAAAATCCACTCATCTTGATCTCAGTGCCTGTGTGGATACATGCATACACAGACTGTCTCCTGCCTGACATGTGGGAGCTTGGTGGCCTCTGTTTGCTGAGGTCACAGAGAACATGGGTATTCTCTGAGCAGCACCATGTGGTACCAATTTAAGATTTAGAGACAATGCTCACAACTGGGTTTTGGTGTTTATAGATGACTGAATGGAAGGGGACTCCTGGGAGCTGGGTCCTGTGATTGCAGCAAAGCCAAGCTTCCCTGCATCAGCTCAGCATTGTGTTGGTACAGTCTATTTAAAACACAAGGCTGAGTTCTGATTCAGCACTGATGACTACATTGTGTGAGAAATGGGCCAGGACCTATAATTCCTGGGGTTTCAGAGTCACTTTTCCCCCCAGGGGAAAACTGAATCTGAGCATTTGGGAGTGATAAAGCCTTGGCTGCAGTTGAAGCTGGGCTGCCACCTGCCAAAGGACAAGCTGCTGCCTCAGGGCTCAGGTAAATGGCAAAAAAAACCATGACAGAGAGCAAAAAAATCCCCAAGGTTGTCAGGCTGGAGATGGATAACATTGCATGCAATATGAATCAAAATGGGAGGAACCACCAGTGCTTGACAAATGTAAAGTCTTTTGGCAAGCATTCCATTTTTTTTCTTCCTTTTTACCAGGACATTTCTGCTTTGAAGGGGTGTGATTGAGAGAGGTGGTGGGGTGAGGCTCAAAGGTCCCTGTCTGACCTGCTCAGTGCCAGCAAAAGCACTGATATGTGGTTGCAGAGAGTGCAGAGAGAGGTCTGAACATGCTGAGGTGCAGGAAGGTGGGAGACCTGCTGTACCCACAGCCTGCTGGGGTCAAGACAAGGGCCCACAGGACATTACATTAACTCTTAGTGCATCTTCACCAGCATAGAAGCTGCTCTGGTGCTCCTGACACTGGCAGGGGTCCTGCCTTGCTGGGCTTCTGCCAGTGCCAGTCTGTGAATGTCCTCCTTTGAGATGTGCAGCTATTTCTAGAAATGACCTCTTAGCTTTTCTGTATTTGAAAGCAAAACTCAACTACCTGATTTTTGTAGAAATTCTGAAGTCTCTTTTTATCTGTCTTTTACTTTCCTGGGCGTTCTTTTTTAAGATTCTGGTCTCTTTTATAAGCCAAAGATATCAAGAAAAGAGCTAGGTCTCTACAAATGAGCACAACACAGTATTTAAGCTCTTAATTCCTGTGAGGAAACAGATACTTAAGTGTTTTTCTTGGGCTAGACCTTTAAACTGGAATCCTTTTCGAATTTCCCTCATGTCTGACCTAACCAGACTCCTTTGCTCAGCTCCTTGAAGGTGGACATTCCCAGATTGGCACTGGCAGACCTCCTGCCCAGCCAAACAGGAGATTGTGGGGCAGGATAAATAGACAAAATCCCAGTCTCCATCATCAGGAATTTTCTATGGGAAGTGGTTTTCAGTTGTCTTTTTTGCCTGGATTTGTCAGAGGAAGTTTCTTATGGTAGATCTGAGAAGCTGGTGCCAGTGCAGCTTGTGGCCCTTGTCCCTACAATGGCTCTTGTGGTGTCTGTTTATATGTTTGAGGTTTCTATAGCTTAGATGTGCAGCTGAAAACTTCCTCAGCATCCTAAAAGAAACTAAAAATCTATCCCCAGAGCTTGGGTTTGTTTGCTGGCATGAGGAAACCCTTTCCCCATCCATGAGCAGAGAAAATTCCAAAGAGGAACAGAGGCGGATGACAGAGAAGACTTCTGCAGCTCACATTTTCAAGCAAGGTGACAATTCTGTTTCTGTGGAGGTTCAGAATGTGTGATAAATGGCTTTGTCATAGTGCAGGGTTAGCTATAGGAGAAGAGGATGAAAGCTCAAGATGATCTTGGGTGCTTGTTTAGAATACATGAGGTTATCAGGAAAAAGAATGCTGTCAGTAGTGGTGGCATCCAGTGCTTGTTTCCCTTTCTCTCCCTGGAAAGCTTCATATAAGCTACCAGAAAATACAAGTTCAGGTGTTTCAAGGTTCCCTTTTGAAAAGAAGTTGCTGTCTTTCTGCAGCAAAAAGCTGGTTTTTTCTGCTTTGGAGAAGCCAAGGTGCCTTGGTACCAAATGCAGAGTCAGTGTATTCTTTGCATTCTTTTCTGGGTTTATGAGCAAACCTGCTTGATGGTGACCACTATTTTCTGTTCATTGAGAGCACAGAAAGCAGCTTGTCTTGTATACAGCTGAGAACATAACGATAAAAATGTCTTAATTATGTTTTCAACTTTAAAAGAGAAGGGTGCACGTTGTTATCCCCTTCACAGCTCATGCTTAGCCACATGTTTTGCAAAATTGCAAATTTTTAAAATTCTAGATTTTTTTTTTTTCTGAAATTCCTGTTCATTAATAACGCTGAGCAGATGCTCTGCCTGGCCATGCGAACTAAAAACCTATGCCCATGAGAGCTGCCTGTTTAAAAACAAACCTCTGATGAGAAGAGTAATAAAATAATTAAGCTTAGATATTTCCTTGGTTTTTTACCAAAGCCTCTTGGCCGCAGCATTTGAGCTAGTGGCAGTACAAAATGTGAATAATTTGCACTGCAGAGGGCTCTTTCAGTCATCTATGAATGCAAGCTGAGGGCTGTGAGGGATGTTACTAGGAGGTTCCCAGTACTCACCACTGAGTTTTTCTCCTTTTTTTTTCTTTCCCCTTGAAGCTGAGCCCTGGAGGAAGATTGAGATGGATACAGGTCTTTCAATAAATGTTATGGGGTTGGAAATCAATGCTCAGACAAGGGCTTTTTGTTGTTTCTAACAGTTTCTAATAGAAAAACAGGGATGAAGAAACACTACTGAATATTCCAGTGAGTTTGTGGAGTTTAACCTTCAGTTGCATGTGAATAACTGGTAAATGGACTCAAAACTCCAAGAGACAAATAATCGTTTTGGTCTATATGAAGAGTGAGGGTCAGCATTTTTACACTTTTCACAACGCTTGTGCTCTGACAGAGGGCCCCACTGTGGATTGGAGTCGGGGAAGAGACTTGCTGCCAGTCTGCAGGACTTGTCTGGCTGATACCATCGCCCTTGCATCCTGCAGTCTCTGAGCTTGCAAAAGACATTGATCAGTGGGTGCCCCTAATGTATTATAATCAGAGATAAACAAGCCTTGAGCGAGTAATTAGCTAATGGGCACTTGTGTGCTCCAGAGATGACACAGTGCTTTGGAATGCTCTATAAGTATTGCTAGTCTCATTCAGTATATCCAAATCCTGTAATAGTTACTCGTCTGATCTAAGTCTGCCTCTGCTTCTCTGGTTTTCAAACCTGTCTGGAGTTCTTTATGGCCTCTTCATAATGCTTCTTGTTGCCTTTATATGTGCAGACATGTCTGCACGCACACACTTCCAGCCCCTTTCTGTTTACTAGCAGAGGTGAGTGAGATCTGAAGCCACATTCTCCCCTTTTCAAATTTTCATAGTTTCAATGTGAGCTGAGGAGTGAAGAGAAGGAGAGTGCTCTTCCTTGATATGCAACCAGTCCCTAAGATACCAGAGTCTGCAGGTCAGATAGGGTGAAAGCAGGGCACTGTGCTGTTTCTCTGACATCCTTTTGGGTGAGCAGGCTGGGAACACCTTCCCTCAGCACTTTCTGACCAATATGGATGTCTCCTGGAAAAGGCCTCCTCTTGTCTGACTTTTCTCCAGTTCAGTGAATGGGTATCTCTGCAGAGAGCTCTCTGCAGCCATGGTGCATCAGCAACTCTCACGATAAAGAGGCAAGACAAGACCTCATCTGAGGGACCCAGATCAGAGAAATGTCCTTCCAAGCCCAGGAAATAAAGCTGATGAGCAGCTTCTCACGTGGAGGCTCCCTGGGAGAATGACCAACCCTGGCCACAGCAGTGTCCTGGGAGCAGCCAAACTGACTTTGAGCTGTGCACCAGGAACAGCTACGTCTAGAAGCAATCCATTGACTTTTCTGCATTTGAAAGCAAAGTGCAATGATTTAAATTTTGAAGAAATTCCAAAGTCTCCTTTTACTTGTCTCTTGCTTGCATCTCCTGGAAGTACTTCTCTAGGGCTCTGGTCTCTGTTATAAAGCACAGACATCCACAAACAAGCTAGGCCTCCATCTATAAATAGGCACAGCACAATATTTAAGCTCATAATTTCTGTGAAAAAGCAGATGTCTAAAGCTTTTTGTTGCATTAGACCTGAAAGACTGAATCCTTTTCCCAGTCTACCCCATGTCTGACTTAACCAGACTCCTTTTCCCAGCTCCTGAAAGGTGGGCATTCCCAGGCTGAAGGTCAAATGCTCTGTGCTCTGTCAAGACATAGAGGAGAAATAAGTTATTGAGTTTCCTGTCTTGAACATAGCATTTCACAAGATTTATGGAATTTAGTAGAAAAAAAATCAAAGTGAGGACATTTTAAAATCCAAATATCCCAGTTTTAGCAGAACTGTTACTATTTATGGTTATGGACTTAGTTTTATTGAAGAAATTTATTTTTATAGACATTTTTATGAAGAACAACACCCATATGAACACCAGATCTAAGCTGGCCAGGGCGGGTTTTTGTCAACAAGTGGAAGAAAAATGTAGGTGTAAGAGAGCAGGTCAACCCAGAGAAGATCTGTCATGGAGTCCTGGGAAGTGCTGTAGATCTGGATGATAGTGTTCTTAAATTGCACCAGGAATTTCTAACTGGTTATAGTCAGAATCTAGGCCAAGGCACTGTTAGTCTCTCAGTTGTGCTGAGTGGTGTTGCTAGACTGGGAATCATATCCAAGGATTGAAATAATGGTGCAAACTGCTGTCAACAGACTGTGAAAAGAGGTGTGGAGTGGAACCTAGAGAAAGTGGTGGTGAGATTGAAACAAAAAGATGAAAGTTTGGAGGAGGTAGGCTGTAGGAAGGCAGTTAAAGGGACAAAATGCCGCTGACAAAATCCCCTCTGATAGGAATCCTCTACTCCTAGTAGCAGCTGCCTTGTGGCTGAGGAGGGACATTCAATTTTTGGAAGAATACTAAATTCTTCAGGCAGATGAACAGAAAAAAACCACAACAAACCTCTGTTTAAATGACAGGTAAAGTCACACCACTTTTATTAACTAAGGAAGCCTTTGAAGGTACTGGCAAGCACTTGCTCCACAGAGAAAGTTCACTGCTGTTAGTGGCCACAGGGCTGTGTTCTGTGTGAAGCAGTTCAGCAGTGTCACAGCTGATTTTTGTTCTGACTGCCTCCCATTTCCCTTGGGATCAAAATCAGCCCAGCCTTTGGAGGGGTTACAGCTCAGAAGTACTACTAAGTGCTCTAAACAAATCTGTATTGGGGAGTGTTGGATAGATACAGAGCACCACGAGTGGACGTCCAGCATGCAGTAATCATTTCCTACCAAAACTACAGCAGTTCATGCAGCACCTCTGTTTTAATGTCAGACAGGAGAAACTTTGCTGAGGCTATCTAGCAGCCCATGGGTAGCACGGCTGCCCTCTCCCTCTTCCAGGGAGTGGTCCCAGGGGGTGCCCCCCAGGCCTGGGCTGGCCGGGGTAGGGTGCCCAAACGCCCGGTGTCCGTGGCTGTGTCACAAACACTTGTGGTGGTGGGATGAATGCCGCTCCTCTCCCTCTGGCCATGGGGCTGCCAGCCAGGACTTCTCCTCTGCCTGGCTTCCTGACAGGGCTGGTTCCATTTGGAGACTCTATTTTCTTGTCTAGAGCAAAGATTATGAGTGTTACTTTCTTGGGAATGAACACTGCCTTTTGTCCTCTCCCCAGTGGCTGCTGCTTCTTCTCTGTGCAATAACCAGAGTGTCTGGGGATTTGTGCTTGAACATCTGAGTGGAGAAACCAGCAATAAGAATGTTCCCCCACCACTCAACAGCCAGCACCTGTCTCTGCTGCCCAGCTCCTCTTTTCAGATTCTTACTGATAGATGCATTTATAAGACAGGGTCCTATTAGACTTACTGGCACACTTAAAGGCATGGGGTGGTTGTGGGTAATTCCTGATTCTAGTTTTTATTTTCAGTGCACTCAAAACGCTACCAGCACTATTTCCATTTAAATGATTGCCTTGAGTCTGCTTTGGAGGGGACCTGTATTGAGTTGCTCTGAACCTTCCAGTTTGTCTCAGCCCATCAAATTCAAGGGGGTTATAGTTGCACTAGTTTGCTTTTCTCACCTGTACCAGGATAAGATCAAAATCTTTCAAGTGAGTTTCCCAAATGAGAGGGGGAGGCTCTGGCAGTCAGGAAGTGGCTGGTTGAGGTCGAGCCTGGAGGATTCATTTTCTTTGACAATAACTCAATCCTGGTGCTAATGCCTCCTTCTGGTTCTTTCTGCCCAGCCATGGACCCCCACAGAAGAGCTTAGAGCATGCATTTATTTACCCCAAGACTTAACCCAGTCCTGTGAAAAGTTTCTGCCTCATTCATGATGAATTTTCCAAAGAAAAGCTCAATTCAGGAAAAAAAGTCTGACTCGACTCATCAGCCCTGAAACAACACTGAGCTTAAACACAGTTCCCAGAATAAATTGCTGGTTTCATGACCAGCATGGTTAATAGTTGGAATATGAATCATAATTTTGGACTACAATTCCCACTGTGACAAGCCTGTGTGAGATATAATCCAGTCTAAAAATGTGCCCTTCCTCGGTGTCCATTGGAAGGTGGACTTCTGTGCCAGGGCAAAATCTCTGCTAATTATACTCACCCAATCCCTTGCTACGGTGTATCCCTCCAGTTTCTCAATCCTACCAGTCACCTTGGTGACTAAATGAGCCTTTCCAGAAGTGTTATGGGGGGATTGTGTAATTTTTACCTTCTGCTTGTTTGGGGAGACTTTCAGTCTTGGTACTTGGTGTAAGTAAATCCTCCAGATCTTGCAGCATCGGGTTGGTACTAGCTTTGTTGTTTCTCTTGTTTTTCTCCTCTTCGCGTTGCTGCATCAATAAAAACCATTGGGTTTAGTTAAAAACTGCAGATGTGATCTGGAAAATGGTGGCTTGGTGTCGTGTTTGCCTGGCTAAGAGTTTGTTGGTATGAATGAATCTCTTTGCCAAGTTCAAGGTGCTGAATCCTGGTCTGGTGTTCTAGTCTTTCCAGGAAAGAAAGTACATCCCAGGCAGGACTGGAAAACAGTGGCTCTGCTCCTGTTAGGGCAAAGTACTTGCTGATAACGTGGTTTAGGTCTATCAGGCTGCTGTGTGTTGCTGCAGCTGCCAATCTGCCCTCTTCTGGTGTATTGGTTAGCTTTGAATGTGAGCCTCTTGTCAGAGAGGGTGTCAGGGATAAATGCCAGAGGAAGAGGATACGGCAGCACACGGATGTAGGGCTGTCTTTCACTTTACTTGCACACATTTAGGGCTGCAAAAGATTTTCTTCTGGATGGTAGAGGGAATCTGTGCTTTTGGATAGTGCTGAGTCCCTCTTTGTGATCCCTTTCGTCCTGAACCCAGCCAGGTTGTGCAGCATGAAATAGAGTGTCCCAGAACTGGAGTGTGCTGCAGCACATGTTCAACTCCTGCAGTACTTGAGGATGCCCTTTGCACCAAGACACTTCCTTTAAGCTGAGTGATTAATTCTGAACTTGAGCATTTGAATGCAATTTATGGAGTCCCATTTCTCAGTGCTCACATCCTCACTTTTAATGTTGCACCAATCTCTGCTTTATGTGGTGTTTTGCTTGATGTGGCACTGCCTCCTTGGCTTGGATCCTGTCCTGTGCCAGTAAAATGGCTGTGGCTTTCATGGGCTTATCATTGCTCCTGGGAAATCTCAGATACCAAATATTGCCTGAACTTTGAGGTAACTGACTTTTGTAGACAAAAAGCACAGTATATGGGAAAGCAAACTGTGTGGTTCTGATGTATGAAATAGCAGGCTACTGTGGGATGTGACCACTCTGTACAGCTGGACATTAAATGCCATCAGAGGGGACTGAACAGGCATAAAATATGTCATCTTCTTGTGTCACCAAAGTCAAAAGTGACTTAAAAGCATATGCTACTCATCAAAATTGAAGTGCATGGTATTTCAAAGGTGGTTTTGCCAGATCAGTACCTACCATTTGCATTTTCTTCTTCAGCTCTGCATTGGCACGCTGATATGCTTTAGATACAGCATTCAGGTAATAGATGGTGAGGCTAGAAAAGAAAACATGTTGTTGTAGTGATAGGATCAGGGGAAAGAGAAAGTTTCACAAAGAGGGAACACGTATTTTTTGCCTACCTTCTAATACCTAATTTTCCCACCAGCTGTCTCCAAACTTCTTTCAGAAGCTCAGGGTTTAGGAAAAATTTGGGCTGCCTGTGGCATGGTTAGCTGAGACAGGCTATCTGAAGCTCAGTTCTGCCCAAACAGAAGAAAAATGACCAGCCTGCTCTCATGCCTCCACCTTGGCTGGCCTTGGGCTCCCTCCCTGCACCAACCTTGGGGAAACCAGGCACCAGCCTTGAGATGGAACTGCCACCAGATGACACAGGGACCTAAGGAAAAACTGGGAAACTGGGAAATAGTGATAGAATAGGGCCTTGACACCTCTCCTGAAAAGCAGTGCTCAGGGAGCAATCCTCCTTCCCCCTTTTCCAGGACCAGCTGCATCCTGTATCCCTGGACGGGGCCTGAGCAAACAGCCAGGAACTGAGGGCAAGCAGAAGCCAGGCTGGAGCAGAGCCACGGGCTTTTGTTTTCATCCTGTCTTCTCTAAAAAGGGCATGTCAAAGCCAGGGGAACACTGAGCCAAGCTGGAGGGAACTGAAAGGCAAGTGGGGGTGGGAGAGGGCATCCTGGCTGCCAGCCTCTGGCACACAGGGAGGCAGTGCTTTGAAATATGCCCGAGTGTCTGGGTCTGTCTCACCACCTCTGGCATTCACCAGCCAGTAATATTTTGGTAGTAAAAAAATGTCTCCTCCTACTTTTGTGGAGTGTCTTTATTTTTCTAAATTGTAACCATTATCTGCTCAGTGACTCCAAACCATTCCCAGGAATAATACCAGCCGTTCAGTTCACTGCTATTTGGGATTTTTTTAAAATAAAGTAGAAAATTCTCTTGTAAAAGGAAAAAAAAAAAGTAGGGAAAGAAAAATTATTTCCTGACAGTTCATAACCTGCATGTGTTCAACAACCTCTAACCAGACTCAAGGATTTCATCAACTGAGTGCCTGACCCTAAGCCCAGCAAGGCACTGTGTACTGGCGTGTGGGTTTCCAGCTGGAAGCTCAGGAAGCAGTGCTTAGGATTGCCTTTCTTAAGGCCTTTTACAGGGGTCTGTCTAGAGGAAACACATTTGCTTCCTTTTGCCTAACATTAACCCAAAACTCAGCCTTGGTGATCTGGGCTCTCTGTCCTGCAAATCCTCTTGGAAATTGTTTTTTCTTCTTTTGTAAAGGTGTGATAGTTCTATTTCTTCTATGCTATCAAGCTCATTGTCTAGAAAATATTACTTTGTAATCAGGGCTGTGAATAAGGATGGTGTTGATAACACACTGATGCTTTGGTTTTGCTAATTCTTGTTTATCCTAAGTTGAGCAAGGACCTTTGTTTTTGTCTCAAGCTCTGCTAGTGAGGAGGTATACAAAAGAAAATGGGAGGGGGCATAGGTGGGACAGGTGACATGAACTGACCAAAGGGATATTCCACACCATAAACAGGGGAGTTACCTTTAACAGGGGCCAATCTGGTTTTGGAGAGGGGGATCTAGCATTGATCAGTGGGTAGTGAGCAACTGTATTGTGTGTCACATGTCTTTCCCTTTTTATTATTATCATTTACTCTTATTACTGTATTTTTACTTTATTTTTGATTATTAAACTGTTCTTATCTCAATCTACAAGTTTTTTTTTTTTTATTCTCCTCCTCATTCCACCAGGACTGGGGAGAGAGAGAAGAGGTTGAGCAAGTAGCTGGGTAGTGCCTAATTTCCATGTGGGTTTAAACCATGACACCCAGGCACCCCTCTTCTCTGATGTATTGCTTCCCCAGTTCTGGGGACAGTGTGGGTCACTGCCCTTTTCTAGCCTGCATAGGAATTTTAATTTTTTCCCCTTCTTGATACAGTAAAATACTTCTGTCTTCTGCCAAGAAGCTCTGCAGGCCACAGCTTGAATCCTATTCTCAACCTGAGTGGGATTAGGTTATGTGTCTGTGGGTGCCTTATCTTTCAATTCTTCTTTCTCTGTATTTCCTATTTCCCTTGTTCTTGGGCAGTTAAAAGCAGGACAGTATGCTTGGCACCCGTGTCACTCACTGGACCCCATCATTGTTTGGAACCAGGAGCTAAGAACTGAAATAAATAGAAGATGCATTTTGGATTGCACCTCGATAAAAGAGAAGGGGTTATCAAGGGTAGAGAAAATTACTAAATTCAGTCCATAGAAGTGGAAAACACCTTTTTTAAGAGGCTGCAATCAAAATCAACAGACTGTCCATTTATGATCCACCTGTTGCTCTTTGTAGAGGCTATTTTTAGTTAGGCTGGATTGTAGGTGTCCTTGCCTGCTGCTTTGAGAGCTTCTGGCTCTCCACTCTTGTGGAGCTCTTTGTGTTTCTTCTGAGAAAACTAAGGACTGAGGACTAAATGAAGCTTTTGCATTTCCCCTGTTTCAATCTCTTGGAAAACTGGATGGGGTTCATCATAAGGACTAGCTCCAGCTTAACCCTGTCTGCCTGTCAGCACCACAGCAGAAATTGAAGATTTTCAGAGACAAGGCAGGAAACTGGGCACTTAACTAAAAAGGAGAAGAGAAAAGGGCCAAAGCCCTAAGAAACAACCTTGTTTGGTAGCTGTGATTTTGTCTGGGGCTATCACAGGCAAGGTGAGTACGTAGATAACAAGCAGTGCCTCTGCAAGACACCTAATGCTCTCAGAGAACATGAGAGCTACTGCCAAGGGGCCATAGGTCTGACTGGTCCAGGCACCATGGGGGAAGCCACTTCTTTAGGGCTGTGACTCTCTTGGGAGCTGTACAGCTGGAAATCACAAGTATGTAATACATACAGGCCATATAGGCAGTGTATCTGGTGGGAAGTTTAGGTAACGTGGACAGAAGGTATCTCAGTTCTCAGAGGGTAATCAGGGCAAAGAAAAAACTGTCTCAAGGAGGGATGGGCTGATGTTACCAGTCTGTGGTGTGGGAATAGCCAACACTGGAAAGGTGTGATAAAAGGTGTCTCTTCAACAAATAAACTGAATTTGTGCTGTTACTTTTCCCAGGAGGAAAGGGCAGGAGAATGTCATTGGAAAAAAATATTATTTTCAAAGATATTACTGCCATCATCTTTTTTGAGGGTTGCATCAAAGCCTCAGAAACCTGGCCTGCAGCTCTTTTGTAAAGGTGGCCCATTTGGGGTGTTCAGCAGTCTTCATTTTGTGTTTGCAATGGCATCTGCCAGTGCTGCTGTGAGGCCCACAGCAATAGAGTTTATAATTCTGTAATATGCTTGGCCATGCTAGGGATGTGGTGTGAGACTTCTTGTCTCCTGCACAGACCTGATCTGATTCATACAGGTGTAGGATCTGCCTGCACAAGTTACAGTAGCTGATCATTCATTTTAGATCAAAATGAGCAAATAGTTTGAGGCAGGTAGAGGGGTGACATGTCATTTTCAGTTTAATTGGGATTTTTCTCAGGTTGTTTCTATGAGAAACTTGGCATGGAACTTGTATTTGATATAATTTAATGGCATTACCTTCAGTGTAGCTATGCAGGATGAAGTGCCCAAGGGCAGCTGTACTGGGTCAGCCCAGAGGCTCATCTCCAGTGTGTGTGGATACCCCAGAAGAGCCAGAACAGGAAGTTTTGTATGTCACAGGCTCCCAGCTTTCTCCCTGTCTCCTGTTGATTAGTCTGAAGTGTTCAGAACTGCCTATGGCTACAGCCATCCTACTCATTTTGATAGCTTTGGAAAACCTCAAGAACAGTGCCAAATATCTCTTAAAAAAAAAAAAAAGAAAAGAAAAAAGAACTAATCCTAGTACTGCTGAAGTCTGATTTCAAAGCTGAAATTATCAAATGGCACTAAAACAAATACCAGATGTATTATTTGGAAAATGAAAAAGTAAACCTCCCCAAACCCAAACAAAGCTCACAACTCTTCATATTTTTGGAACATGTAATTTTTGAATGCCCTGTCTTGGCTGTGCTCTAAATACCACCAGCTGTGACAGAAATTGCTTCTCTGAAAGGCACCAGGCTGAGACTGTCCATTTATTTCCTGCTGGCTACAGAAAATTTTTCGTATGGAAGCTGTGACAGCTTTGATATCTACAAGGTCTCTGTCAGCAATGTATTTCATCCACAAAGTCATGTTTAATTGGGTCGGGTAATTAAATTTTGGGAAATTGGGTTAGCCAAAGGTAAGGGGAGTAGGGAACATGTGTCTGCTGTAATCCATGCTGTTATCTCAGCAGAAGCTGTATTTAGACCTGACTAATATCCCAGATTTTTTTCCCCAACCTTCTTCCCCAAGCCAGGCATGTAACATTGCAAGGAAAACTTACACCATGAGCAGAATTGCAGGTATGATCAGTCCTGGATTTGCCACATAGCTGAAGATCTTGGCAACAAAAAGTGGAAAATCGAGCTCAATGGTCTCTTGAATGACATCATACATCCTTTTCTTCCCACTGGAAAGACAAATGGCCAGTTAAGAAGTGTAGATATCTTCTGGAAGGACAAAATGCCTCGTCGTGTCATGGTACTAAGCAGTATGTTTCAGCTCTCTTTCAATGAACATCAGCTTGCTGTCGGCCACCAAGGAGTTTAAAATGCCTTTATTTTAAATTATCTGTTGGTTCATTCATTCCCTCCCTCTCTCCCCTCACTGATTTTACAAATAATCTTTGCTAGGCCAACTTGCTCCTGGAGTCAATGCATTTATTTCCATGCTTGAATCCTTTATGAGTCCTGACTATTTACCCCTCTGAAATAGATAAAACCCTACAGACTGCAGTAACCACAAATTTCTGATGAATATCTTGTTAAGTATGGCCTTTTCATGGTAGAGATGACTTTCCATATGCAAATTCCAGCTTTCTGAAGTAATGTGCCAACTTGAAGAGCTGCTAAGTAATGACAAAAATAGCAAGCTGTGATTATTGCTTAATAGGAGACTCAGTGAAAGAGTAATTTCAAACGGGATTGATAAAACAGATGAGAGTATTCTGTATGAAAGAAGAACAACTCTGTAAAGGGCTGGATTATGTAACTGACCTTCTTCTCTCCCCAGCATCTCTGGGTCTGGGAATTCAACCCTATCAGTGCTATTCCTCCCATTTAGGCTTAGTGCCTCCTGGGAGCTTGCAGGATTCCTATCAGGAGGGTATTGGACTCCCTGTCTTGATGATGAGAGTCAATAAAGAAAACTTGGATAAACAGTATCCCAACCTCAACAACTGCCAGGAGCTCAGGAGAGCTGAGCTTTCAGCTGAGCTGCCAAGGGTCTGAATCAGGCTGAGTGGCTTTTGAAGGGTTGATTGGGAATTGAAATAGCTCTTTCACATTGCAGATTAGTCATCTCCAAATGATAGTGTGCGTGAAACAAGTTACTTGTCAGATCATCTGACATTACTCGTTGACACCTGTCCTTGTTATAGAACTGAGGGTATTTTGGTCTCTTGCCTTTCCCCCGAGTCTTTTAGTTTTCTGATGTCATTCTCCGTCAGCAAGCAGATAACCTAAAGCAGTGCATCTACAGGAACAGCTTGTTCCAAGCTGGCTCCTTGCTGAGTCAGATTCAGCGGGCCCAGGAAATGGCATTATTCAATCAAATTAGACTTTATTGGCATGTTAATCCAGTCCACTGAATGCTTTGTGCAGTGCTCATTCTGTCCTAATTAAAAGAAAAAAAAGCCCCACAGTATTTAAACAGAACCCAAACACACACACACACATACACACCCACCCACACAAAAAAAGAAAGAAGGAAAAAAAAGGTGCAAACAAGCAGCAATTTTACCGCTCACCCCTATCCATTTTCTGATATTTGCCAACTAAAGTCAACATGTAAAATGCATCCTTTGGACTCGTTTTGTTTCCTCAATGTTCCAAAGAGCCTTTAGGATCCTCTAGTTGGTTTGTTGTTGTTGTTTTGTTCTTCTTTTTTTTAGTGGGGGCTGTACCTTGCTCTCCCACCCCTGCTGTTCTCTGGTGCTTTCATCAGCGTGTGTTGGGAAACCACTGGGAATCATGCAGCAGAGGAGAGCAGCAGACAGGAGCAGGTTCAGTACTCCCAGCTGACTTTTCACACCCCGTAGCTGGACATGACCCTTTGCCTCACATTGCTAAGCATTTTAACACTTCACATCTCTGCTGGAGTCCAGTCCTTCTAACTTGATGAAAATATGAAAATTTTGTTTTCAAAAAAAACTGAAAATGTTGTTCTCGTTTACCAGAGAACAAAAATATCCTTTTTGGTGTTTTGGTAGTACCTGAAGGGTCCACAGTCAAAGGAGGGAGGCAGGGACATGATGGTGTAAGCCACAGGCAGGAGGCTGAGGAAGAGGATCAGCAGCAGCAATCCCATGTAAAAATTGTTAGACTTGGATGCTTTGAAGACTCTTGCGTGAGGGACATTGCTACTCATAACAGCCCAGCACTGAAAATACATGGAGGTTAATAAGCGCAGCACGTTTATACCCACGAGCCCTGGTGCATAAAAGGATCCCATCCTGAAAAGGAAAAGAGAGGGACAGGCACTGTTTTTTGACAGACCGGAAGGTTTACTCTTCCCAAGAACAGAAAAGGAGGTGTTTGTGTGGTGACAATTTGTTCACAAATGAAGCCTGAGTGGGCTGGTCAGAGGCCATACCCCTCTGCTCCCACAGTGGAAGCCACCTGCACCCATAGGTTATGGTATGGTCCCCCTCACTGGGGACCTGCAAGGCCTCAGAGGTTCTTCTCAGGGGTTGCAAAGAAAGTTTTGCAGTTTGTGACAAAAATTTCTTGGAGATGTCTTGGAAAATGTCAGGCGAATGCAACCAGCAGAGAGAGAGAGAGACCCGCTTTTATAGTTAAGCACAGAAAGCCAATCAGTCAGAAAAAAAACAGAACCCAAAGGTTTACCTAGTTGGCTTGGAAGCTTTTTAGCTCCACTAACAGGTTTTCTAGATAATGTGAATTATATATTATTTCTAGATAATCTAGAATTATAGAAAAATTTAAAAAAAGGAAATGTCTTACCAAATCATCCCCTGGTTGAAAACCAAACCCAAAACGTTGCCGCTAATGTCAAACTCTGCGTAGGATGGCTGTAAGGGGAAAGAAAGAAAAGTGTGTTGTTGCCAGAGGGACCTGGTGTTGTTTTCTGCTGGGTGCATGATGCTTATCTAAAGCTGGAAAGCAGGGATTCCTGGGAGGGCTCCTGCTGCATGCACGCTGCTGGAATGACCAGCAGCAGTGTGGGGAAAGCAGAACTGGAACTTCTGTGCTGTGGAATGCTGCTTCTCTCTTGGCTTCCTGGAAACTGGAAAGATATATGGAGGTGCTTAGAGCTGCTCTGTGTTTCTCTCTCCCTCTAATATGACACCAGCTGTGAGCATGGCACGGGACTGCGTTTCAACTCCAGCTGGTGCCTGGCTATGGACTTACAGTTCCACTCTGGTAAAATATTGAATCTTGAAGCAGTGATAATTACAAGCTGGAAGGCAAATGCTGTGCTGGATTATGTCTGTGTCCCTGGGTCCAAGCTGCTGAAGAACAGAAACACAGGGCAAAGGGAGAGAAATACGAGGGAATATATGACCTGATGGGTATTAGGTGACATTTTACTCTGTGCTAGCTGATACATTGCTCCATATAAAGCAGTATTTTAGCTATCTGATGTGGGTGCTAATGGTGGCAGGTCCAGAACAGGCTGATCTGATCTACTGGCAGTATTTGTTGATTTCTAAATTATTATTTTGTTAGATTTGCCTATGATGAGGATATTTCTTCTATATATATCTACTTTTATGTGCACAAAAGTCAGGTAATTTTTGGCAGATGAAACTTTGTGTAAAGATTTTCATGTTACCCTGTTTGTTCATGTTTTCATGTTTTCTTGAAAAAAAACCTATTTTTTTAAACTGCAATGCAGAAAACAGAATTCTAAGAAATGGTAAGTGATGCTCTTATATCTTTGGAGTATCCTATGTGGTATGTCTGTTTTTCATGCCATTTGCACTTACTTAATACTGTCAACAACTGATAAAGTTGAAGATGTTTGTGCTTTATGATGAAAACTCAAGGGGACTCTAGTCAGAGTCTTGCTTAGCTGGCTGCTCACAGCTTTCAGAAGAAAAAGAAAAATTTTGCATGAAAATAAAGACAGCTTTCAGTGTCTGCTGTCCTCTGCCTTGAGTATTCCTGTGTGAGGAGGCTGGGTTAAACAATAAGCTTATTCATTATCTGCATTAGAAAAACACAGATAAAATTGTGCTGGTGTCCCTGGTGAGGTTGGGTGAGATGGCTGTCAGCAAACCATCTTTGCACAAGAAATGGAAGCAATTTCAGGCTCCTTGGCTGCTGGGACCTCCCTAGGCCACCCTAGGAAATGTCCTCTGCTTCCCTCAGAAGAAGCACAAAGAGCTCCACAAGCAGTAAAATGTCTGTTGTGCCCCCCTGCCCTTCCTCAACCAAAGCCCTCCTTTTTGCTCTTCCCCAAACCTCTCTTGAGAACCCTCCCAATATGAGAGCTGGGCAGTAGGTGCACTGATCTGCTCGTAATCTTGCAAGGTATTTTCATCTCCATCTGAATCCATCTGGTTTTGTTTCTTCTCATGTGAATCAATGGACTTCTCTCCAACCCTCCATTATTTTATTTTGTGTTTTGTGCAGCTCCAGCACTGACTGCTTTGGTGATGCAGCCTTTAATACCAAAGAGTCGGGTGTGTTGTGTGTTACAACACAGGAGAGGGGAAGGAAATACTCCTTGTTCCACTGCAGCAGAAGAAACACCAGCTTCCAGGAGCAATCAGAAGCACTGCTGTGAGAAAAGCAGGATCCTGCCTGCAGGGTGGGCAATGAACAGGAAGGTCAGGGGCTTTGAAAAGGGACACAGAAGGGCGATGGGTTTTGGGGTTATCGCAACTGAATGAACACTGGATTATTTCTTTTTTAAGTCAGCTTCATGTTTTAAAGTTCTGAAATGGGGAGGAGAAGTGCATATTTATAGAGTTCTTACTGGGAGTGACCCAGAAAAGTGATGCACAGACTGTGGATACCAATTACCCAGCAAGACCAGATAGCCACTGGAAGTATTCAAAACAAATTAATTTGTAATGTTTGACCAAATGGTCCAAAATTACTTTTATCTTCTGGGCTTTAAGATACTGACTTGGCTGTGAGATACTTACAAATCCAGCCTCTAGGTCCCAGCACCAACAGTAATTCACAAATCTGACAAAGCAAGCTCGGATGAAATCTCCCACCAAAATGGTTATGTAGGTCACCAGGATATCAGACACAGTGAGCCTCACAAACTCCTGCAATTAAAAAGAAGGAAAAAAAAAACCACTTAACTCTTATAATTTCAGTAGTGCGTTCAGGACGGTATTTTTTATTAAGCCATTTGTCTTTGTATGACAGTAATCTTCAGAAAAGCATGCCATGAGCAAACTGCCTGCCTGTTTTCAAACACTGTGCAGTGCCTAAGCTTTACCTCTGTGCTTGGGAGCTACGAGCTCTGTGATAGCTGTTAGACCTGATAGCTGCTGCTGGCGTTATTGACTGCACTGCATGCTGCGGCAGCACAGAAAGTGGGAGCAGAATGCTAAAGTGGGAGCAGAATGCTAAAGCTGCACTGGTGCTGGTGTAAAATCTACATATGCCCTCAGTTGTTCTGACTTTGTGTAGCTCTGGTATGGCTCAGCTTTGTAACTTTTATGTGCACTCCTAAGAAAATTGTTCAGGTGTAAACAAGAGCTGTGTGTAAGTGTAGAGGAAGGAGATGTGCAAGACAAGGAAGATAAAATTGCAGGCAGAAGGAAGATTCATAGGGTGGAAGTAAGCCCAAGGATTCAAAATGAAAGACACTTACAAGAAATATTTTTAAAGTATGAGAGAAAAAAAAAAAATCTGCTGAATGACAGCTCAGCTGCACCAGGGATCAGCTCCTTCTAAGGGGTCACAGTAAATGGTCTTTTCCCACATGACTGAGAACCACTTGGCTTTTGAAGATGCCTTGAGTGGGCACAGGAATGCATAGCCTTGTAGTTTGGCAAGCCCTAACTATCTCTGTCAGCCAGTAAACAACTGCTTTTACTTTTTAAGTTGTGTGTAGTCTGGCTGCAGATCTTCCTGGTGCAAGGTAAATGTTGCAGGGTGGATTTGTGTGGTGAAACTCTGAGGACTTGAAGGCCACTCTGCCTGCCTTTGAAGGGGCTTACTTTTGCCTATTTCTGCTTTTTTTCTCATGGCCTCGTGCTGCACTATGGATTAGGACATGTCAGGAGTCCCCTTCAGGCATGTCCTGTGGTTGGGCTTTATGCCTGCACCGAAGCTTCTCCGGAACAAGTGCAACAATGAATGGAGAAGAGAGGTTTGATTCAAAGGCACAGCCATGATCTGAACAAGAACATGGTGCAGGTGTGGCTGCAGACTGCCTGGCTTTTGTGCTCTTCACAGCCAGTGCCTCAGAGCTGTGCATGCCCTGGTTGCTTCCAGCTGAGGATTCTACCACCATGGCTTGAGAACCACGGCCAAGGGCTTGTATTGCCTTGGTGATGCTGTATGAGGGTGGGGGAAAGAGCTGCTGTTTGTGAGGAAAACTTCAAGCCTGGAAATGTTAAGGACATCACTTAGAAAAACAAAAATGGACCATCCCAAACCAACACAGAGACTTGCATTATAATGAATTTCTTACGATGCCAACAGTTGTCTCCCAGCAGGGTCCCCTGGGCACGTCTGCAGGGTCAAGGGGAGGTGGGGTGACAGTGCTGTCATTTCCTGCAGACGAGTTGTAGTGACCAAGCAGTGTCCAATGCGTGATGTTTTTTACTACATCCTCTTCTGCCAGCTGCAATGAAGAGGACCACCCCCCAGACAAAACCATCAGAAAATAGAAAGCATGGAGATGCTAGAAGAAATCCAAGGCACTGAGCTCCTCCCTGCTCCTTGCCAGTTACCAACCCTTGTATAAACATCTGTCCTCAATGGAGTTACAGTGCTGGCAGTAGTACAGAACCTCCTTTCTGCCAGGAGCGGGGAACAGCAGCTGAGAGCAGTTCAAGGTTCTATGAGTTTTTAAGGGAACAAGTAATGTGCTCCCTGCACATGGACCTCCTTCAAGACTCCTGTATGCAGACGTAGCCTTGACCCAGTCCTCCTCCTTCACATGACTCATAATTTTTCAGGGCAGAGCAACTGCCTCAATTCCTCTAATTCTTCTCAGTTTAAAACAGAGCAATTTTTTCTGTGGATATGTCAGACGTTTATCCTTTCCCGCGGTTATCTGCCCACAACACGCTACCGGGATAATGTTAAAGAGGGGAGGCAGGAGAAGAGGATTATAAACTATCCTCAGGGTTTACAGTAATAGAAATTGCAAAGAGCGTCAGATGGAGAAAAAAATGGAATTACCCTAATATGCTGTGATTATAGGAAGACAATAACTATGCCCTTCCCAGGACTGTAAAGAGAAGCCAGAGATTCTGCTTGGTGAGTCTCCCCGGGGCACTGCTCAGGAGGACTGGGGGCAGAGCAGGCACCTGCTGCAAAGGGGTGGTTGTCCCTGCTGGCAGTGGGGACAGGCTGTGTTCACCCTTGACTCTGGGAAATGCTATTTGACTGTGGCTTTTGGGCTCAGCTCTTACTTTTTCATTGACGTCGTCCATCAAGGCCAACAAAAAGGTGTAGAGGTTCCCCAGGAAGAGAGCAAAGATCCTCCCCAGCTGCCATTTCAGCCCAATGCGGGGATGGTAATTTTCTAGGGCAGCGATGGTTTCAAACAGCGGAGGGCAAAACATGCCCAGCAAGGACATCACAATTTCAACCTGCCACATGAGGAAAACGAGATAACTGCTAACAGTAACAACAGTGACTATCTTACTTTGAGCAGGGCAGGAGCTGCCAGCAACTGGTTGGATATTTCTGAAGGATTTATAAAGGGGAGGGAGTCAAAGCAAACTCAGTTTTGCTTTGCTTAGTGTGCAGGCAGCACAGCATCAGACTTCAGGGCTGGGTTGCACGACTTGCGCTTGCAGGAGCACTTTTGCTCTTATCTCAAAGGGATGAGCTCCAAAGAATTTGCTCCCTGTCAGTCCAGACTCATGAATATTTAGGTTCCTCAAGTACCTTGCAGTATTGCTTGCATCAGCTCCAAGGTTCTTATTTTAGTTTCAGAGGAAGCGCAAGACTTGGCTTGTGTGCATAAAGATAATTAGTAAATGCTAATGTTTATTTTCCACGTTCAGCACCTTTGCTTTTGCAGAAGGCATTTACAGACTTGAACGGAAGCACATCAAGATCTCAGTTTTGCAGCTTAAGAAAATACATCCCAGTGGTATCTTTGTTCTTCCTTATCATGCCAGATACTACGTTGTACTGTGGTCAATGAAGTCATTGGCCAGTCGAGGTTAGCTCAGGCATGACTTACAGGCTTTAAATTTCTTTATAGCCCTACAGGCCAGTGGCCTGTATCTGTACAGGTGCAGGCATTCTCTGACTCCTTTTTGTGCTTTTTTTTCCAGGAGAAGTAACCCAGCACTACATTTATTCAGTTTGCACATTATCTGCAGGAAAGGGTCAGACATTAGACTTTTTTTTAACAAGATTTTTTTTGGGGGGGAAAAATCTATAGTGATAAATCAAAGCATTTTGTAGGCATGTGCTGTCTTTCTAAAGTTTTCTGAAGGAATTTTGAAAATGCATGGCTTTGAATTTAATTTGGCTTTGATATATAAATACGTTACAATGTCGTAGACATTGAAATGAAACCTTTTTATCAGTTGAAATATTTTTTGCTGTATGTGAAGAGCTTAAAGATTTGAACTTCTCATTCCAAAATCACACAGAGGAAAACTTGGACAACTGAAATATTTTTGCAGGTTCTAAAATTTTATTCCCATTATTTAAGGTGAATGACAAAGGTTTGATTTTAGAGTTATGTCAGATTATGGATATTTCTAACACCCAGAGAGCTTTCTAGTACAACAGAGTTTGAAAGTGTTATTATGCGATTTGATTCTTAAGATGGTGATTGGTGTTGAAAGTGCTGAAAACTATTGACTTTTCTAGTGATTTATTATAAGAGTATTTTCCCTTCTCTGCAGGAGTTGTTAATTTGCCCTAGGAACTTTCAGTGAGATCAATGTGCATTGCAGCTACCACAAGTGCAAAGGTACTGAAGGGGATTCCTGGGCCCTGTAGGGAATCCCCCTGCCTTAGATGCTGTCCTCAACCTGTGGCAATTAATTTGCTGATGTCCAAAGCAAATTATCCCAGCAGAAAACTGGAAGCAAAGTTTCCTTACCTCATTTCTTTCATACCACCCAACATTTTGCATTTTGGAAAATGTCTGGGAGCGCTTCACCACAAAATAAATGAGGTAGCCACTCCCACACAAGCAGCATATGATCAGGACATTGGCCAAAACCCGCAGAAACCTCCTCAGGTGAATATTCTCATCCTTGTTGCTTTCTTGTTCATCTACAATAGACTCCTGAAAAAAACAGGGGTGCTCAAGAAATTGGAATGGATATCTTGCATACAGCAACATTACAAGGTTTTTCACCCTATGAAATGCAATCTTCTGCTATTCTGGCTATATCCAACTTGGTAGTTTTGCTTAAATTCAAACTAAGCTTCATAGAGGCATCCTGATCCAACTGAAAGATATCAAATGGCAAAGAGTCTGACACATCCCAGGGGAACTGCCCTCTAAATTAATAAAAATTATTTTAAAAGCTGAAAAAAGGGTGTTAGGGGAAGCAGGTCACAGAAGCTGCCATGGATCAGCACCATTCCCTGTTCATATGGAGGGATGCTGAGTAGGTATCCATATTTCCCCTTAAGTCTCTGCCATTGGTAGGTGCTGGGAGTGTCTCCAGGAGCAGGCAGAGGACAGTTAGGTTTACCTTGAAGCTGGTGGTGATGGACGCGAACTTGTTGTCTGCTGTCTCTGGGTTGCCAATGAGGTAGTCCCAGCTGGTGAACATTTTCCAGCTGAAAATGAAGTTGTTATCGTCCCCGTCTGCCGTGCTCTCGTTGGCATTGCGTGCCATCCTGCGGAAGGATGTGTGCAGTGACAAGGTCAGACACCGTTCCACAGAGCCACCATGTACCCTTCAGATTTGCAAAGCTTGGGTAAGATGGAGTGGAGCAACCATTCTTGGGGTTTGGGAATGACTAAAATGTGCCATTGGACTTTAGGTCTAAGGAGGACTGAACTGTCAACTGTCAGGGCTACTCAGGTCTTCTATCAAAAGTAGTGATAGAGAGAAAAACTGTGATAGCATGGGTGATTAAGGAGGTTAAGGGTTGCTTTGTCCAGCTGGTGCATGATGGAAGTCTATTTAGAGTGCTTCTGGGTCCTAGGCTGCAGTATATGGCTATGGCTACCTTTAGTTAAATTTAGTCAAAACCCCCTGTCCTGTCCAAAACACCCACTGCAGCACAAAGTGTTAGTGAGACTTCACTTGCTGCACAATGCTGGAGCCAAAGAGCTTGCAGCAAGTCATGCAGGGAGAGAAAAAGGATTATTCTTGTTAATCAGCATAGGAGCAGATACGGCTTCTGCTGTTTCCTCTCTATTATTTGTTCCCTAAAATCCTTCTGTAAGGCCCCCCAGAGTTCCTAGCACTAGTCCCTCAAGGAAGGCAAGACAAGAGATCCTGCAATTTCATGGCAAATGTACAGCAAATCCCCATGTCCCACTCCAGCCAAAGGCTCAAGAAGCTCTTTCTGCTGCACAGCAATATGGCCTGTTTCAGCAAGCGATACAAATCCATGGGCTTATTCTTTCTTCTAAAGAAAGAAAGACCTTTTCATGGTGTGTCCTTCAGGCAGAGATAGAGGGGCTTATTTTTTTATTTTTAATTGTGCAGAGACCATTGCAGCACTGACAAGTGCTTTGGCTGCATCCTCAGTGCCCCAAGGACGCTGTGGGAGCCTCACTGGTGTTTGGGGACAGTGCACAAGAGACACTTTTAAACTGCACCAAGTTATTTAGGGAATCAACAAATACAGTCTGGTAGAATTTGGCTCTTTTCTGCAACCCTTGCACCATCTGTGGGACCCATGTTGGAGTTCAGGAATGTTCATTTTGCAACAAAAGGATGCAAAAGGAACCTTTGAAATTTACTGCAAGTAAAATCTTCCTTCAGTTACAAAGTCTACCTGTTTGATGGCCCTGTAGTAATGCTGGAGGAAGGGTTAAAGAGATCTGGAGAGGATGAGAAGGAAGAAGATGGCTGGAGTAGGAGGAGTTCAAAATGGTGCACATGAGTACATGGATGAGGCAGGGGAGTGCCCAGGTCCCCCCGTCCACCAGAGCCAGTGTGGTGGATGGGGAGGCCAAGTGCATGAAAACAGCAGGCACGCATTTCCCCACATTCCCCCAGCCATCCAGCCAAGGCTGGACCAAGTCTGGGTGCCCATGCAGGGGAGCCCAGCTGTGAGACACCTCTGGGTGGATTTTGCAGAGGGGGCAAGGTCAGCTGCACTTACGATCTTATAACAACCATCAGGCTGTAGCCGAATACGCTGATCCCAACCATGAAATATGCCATTGGCAGCCTGTACTTCAACCAGCCAATTGTCCTCTGGTTGTTGTAGTAGCCATAAAAGAGTGCTGAGTATTTAATGTAGCCCTGGAGGTAAAGAAAAAGCAATCCTGTGAAAATTGTGCAGATTTTCCTCTGCAGAAAAGGGGTTTCTAGAGAAAACTGAAGATTTAAAACAAGGAAAATCAACTTGGCAAAGTTTTTAGGGTCTCATTCTTGTCTGTTTGCTGCCCTGGCACCTTTGAGAGACATCTTCTTAAGAGTTCATCTTCCTAAGAGAGGGAAGATGAGGGAGAGCATGTCAGAGGACAGTGGCTTAAAACTAAAATGTAGTTTTGATCCATCACTCTTTCATACCTCCCAGAAAAAACATCCTTATTGCTCTTTGTGGCTGTAGCCCACCTACTTCTCTAGTCAAATAATCAAACACTCAGATCTTGTAGAAAAGCTGTGGCAAAGGGTCTTCCCACCATGATAGGAAACTTTTACTTTCAGGTAGGAGGCAGCTGATGCTCAGTGCCTTGCAGACTTAGTTCCTTTTACTGGCTGCCACCTGCAGAGCAAATATAACTAAAGAGTGAAATCAAATAATTACTTTCCTGTGGAAAGGGTCCAGACACAATATCAACCATGTTGTCTCAAGCAGATCTATTTTTTGCTGTGCAATCTGTTAGGCATTCAACAAGCGTGCGGATCACCTAATCCACATTAGCAATCTCTCCCTGCTTTTCTGTCATATCTCATCCAAGTTGACGTGTATCACTGCACATTGCACTTTTCTGGTTTTTGCCCCTTGTCTTTTAGCTCCTAATTTAAGTGTCTGGCTATGATAGTTGAGCAGACTCCCCTCTGATCAAGACTTTGGAAAAACATAACTTGAAGTTTGTATCAGAGCCTGTGTAATGGATCTTGTCTAGAGACATTGAAGGGTTTACATGTAAAGGGGCTTCTGGAGGCTGTCTAGCCAAGCCAAGCCCCCTGCTCAAAGCAGAGCCAATTGCAAAAGGAAGTGTTTTGGCTCAGGGCTGTGTCCAGCTGAGCTTTGGAAAACTCCAAGGACAGAGCTCCCACAACCTTTCTGGGCCTTTCCTCCAGCGTTTGACCACCTTCACTTGATCAATTAAACTAAGCTCCCTCAAAACTCAAGGCTTTTTATTCCTAACCTAATAAAGAGCTTTGGTACCCCCAGGTGCCACAGAAGCTGCCTTTTTGCCCTGCACAAAGCTCAGTGCCACAGGTCCAGGACCACTCTGTGTGTTTCTAGCAGAGCAGCAAGCCTCTGGCTGGCACACCACAGCTGCTTCGGGCTGCTACACACAATGTCTGCTGGGGAGGTGTGGTGGAAGAAAGCCATGTAAAATATAATGTCCCTGGAAGGCACTAGTTAAGTTTGCTTCTCAGGTTGTAATTCCAAACCTTTGTCTTCTTGATTCATCAGATGCCAGGGACTGAAAAATTAGTTTCTCTGCTCACATCATCTAGTGTGTTCTTTAAATTCCATTTGTGAGACATGGTGTCTGGTGTCCAAGTGAGATTTATTCCTTTCTACTCCTCTAGAAATCCATGATGTGACCTCTTTCCTGCCAAAGCATACATTTCCCCAGCTCCTCTCTCCTGAAAGGTATTTTTCAGTGTAACAGTATTGACCCTTCGTTTATGCCTACTCTGATATATATTTTCTCCTGCACCTTTCCTGTGGAGCGTGCTGGAATAAGGCTCTATTAATTTTCAAAGGGCAGACCTCTGCACAGGGCTCCATTTGGCATCTCCTGGCTGCAGATGGTGTTGGTGTACAGTGTTGTCCCATTGCTGGAGATGCTTCTGGAGCCTGGATGATCACTCCCTGATGTCAGACAGGAAGGGAAGGGGTCCTGGGTGGGGACCTGTACAGCAGAGGGGTTCAGAGGACCAACAGCTCAGTGACAGCAGGGGAATGTACATGTGTGTACCAAGCTAGAGGCAGGAGACTGGCAGGTCATGCGAGTAAACATTTCCTGGAAGCATGCAGCCTTATCCAGAGGCAAGTTTCCTTACTGATAGGTCTATTACTTATGGTGTCCCAGAGAAAATAAGCAGCTACATTTAATCAACACCTTCAGATTTGTTTGTTTGTTTGTTTGGGGGGTTTATTTTCTTGCCTTTTTTTTTCTTTGTTTTTTCTTAATGAGTTTAAATGCTACCTCTTGTATTTTTACAGTGCACTGTTCAAAGAGCTTTTCATTCTTTACAGTGCTATTAAAAATGTCCCTAATTCACCTCTGAATTTTGGATTCTGGCAGTGGGAGAGGAGGTGTTGAAAGGATCCTCGACAGACTATGGGGGGTAAATGAAGGTTGGCAGGTTCCTGGACACCAGTATTTGAAGCCTTATTAATAATTCAGCTTAAATAATCTGGTTTACAACAAAGCAGCTTTTTTTTTTTTGGTTGGTTTGGTTTTTTTCTTTGTTTTTCTTTTTCTTTTTTAGCTTAGGAAATTGCAGAGGGCTTTATTACAGAAGGACTGTAGCATGTGGTCCCGTGCTTGTAGCATGTGGGTCAGTGCTGACAAGCATTAAAAAAAAAATATTTCCAGAAGTAACCACTGTGACAGTCAGATGCCAATGCACTGGTTACATCCAAAAGTTTTCACCCCCTGAACATGTACCTTTTCTTGGGCTGTCACCCAAAAACACTTAATCCCTTAGGCTTAAATCTTCAGAGTAACTGGGGTGGGAGGTGAGTCGGTATTGCAGGCAAGCACCCAGAGATGGCTGGAAACTTGGGATCTTCCTTTGGGTGCAAGTCCTAAACTTTGGTTCCTACTTCAGGCTCATGGAAATATTTCAGGGGAGCAAGAAGGGCAGGGACAAGGAGAGCAATCCCCTTCCAATCACTTTCAGTGGCTTGGCAAGGTGCTCCCTGCTGGTGAAGGGGATCTGCAGCTTGAAGTCTCTGTCTGGCTGCCTGGTTTGGAGCAGCTCCAGACTTTCACCTGGGTGCTTGATTCCTTTCCAGTTGGAAGTAAAATGGCTTTTGTGTCTACACACAGGTGGGATGTACACCAGGCAGCACATTTCTATATGGAAGTGGTTCAAATCTGTATGCAAGTGTCTGCATTTTGGCCAGAAATCTCAGCATCCACAAAGATTTTGTTGCAACAAAAGGCTTTCCAGACTTCTCCTGGAAGAAATAGGTGCTCTGCTGGTTTATCTTTGAACAAATTCATCCTTGTAGCACCACTAACTTCTGAGGGGTTTCAGGAGGTATTCAACAGGTCTTCTATGATTAACACTCCTGTGCTTACCTCAAAATCCCAGAGAACTGAAAAATCCATAGCTGTTTCTTGTTCAGCCCGGGGTACAGTTTTCCTTGGCAAACTCCCATATGGCATTCCCATCAGGACCTGGAGAACATTAACAATGGGGATTGCATGTATATTATAAAACACCCAAGAGTTTTTAAGAGGTTTTTTTTTTCCTTAATGAGTTTGATTTTGGTTGGTTTTCCTTTTCTGTTGATTTTGATATGTATTTTATTTCTTAACGCTAGAGCAGCAGTTTTTAAAAACTGCTTAGCATTACTTTAATTTATAATTATTTAGTATTAATTATATATATTAATATTTAGTACTAAGTATATTTATTAATGTACAGTATTAAATTTATTAATAATATTTAGTATAAATTTCATGCAATTAACCAGAGGACTTCCCTTTCTTTGGCCACATCCATTGCACAGGAAATATTTTTTGGAGAAACTGTATCCTTCAATGAACAGCTGTAGTTGAAATGTCCTTAGTTTAGCAAGGAGCTCTTTGCCTGAACTTCATGGGTCTAATGCAGTAATGGGATTAGCTTCATCTATTTGTGCCGAGCTCCTCCTCTGAGAGAAGTCAAGAGCACTGGGTCAAGCTTGCAATATAATTTGTATTTTTCAGTCCTGAATCAAAAGACATTCTCAAGGTGAGGTAAAGGGCAATTAGTTTAGGGGGAGAAAAATATACAACAAAAAGATGCAAAGAAGAGTTTTCATGGCACAGCCTGTCCTGATGGCACCATGCAAAGCAGGTCTTGCAGCTGAAGCAGCAGTAGAAGTCCAGACAGAGAATGCCAAGGGCTATGGAGAATTATTATATTTACAAACTGGCTGGTGCCTAGACCAAAATATCTCATTAGCATTCATAGCCTAGAAAGGTCCTAGCATATCTATCACTTATTTTTTAGAGCTATCTAATTACACTCAAAATAATTTATGATTAAATGTTTATTGCCCAGCTACTCTCCGTACTGTAACAGCTCAGTAGGCAGTGAGTAACAGTGTGCACACCTCAGAGACAAAAGCTCCTGCCATATGCATGGTCCCTAACCAAACACATTTGTATTGTTCAGTGCTAATGGTTATGTCTCCTCATCCTGGGAGGAAAGTGAGCTTTCCCTTTTGATAATGTGAGCAAGCACATTAAGGAGAACAAACGCACGGTCCTCAGGAGACATTCTGCAGTGCATTTTTGCTCCATAAAATCCTGCATTGAACAGAACAGATGCCACTGTCTGTGGATTGCACAGCCTTTAAATACTGCACTGAGTAATTTAGCCAGAGCTGTAATGGCTACATTAAAAAATTCTTCAATAAATGATCATATAAAGTTGGCTATGAGATCCTTTTAATTCTCCAAGAGGAGTGAGAAATAGAAAAACTAAAAATAAAACAACTGCTCATGAATCATATGAATTGAAGTACAAAAAAGGGGTTATTTCCCAAGCAAGTGTTAGTTGGCAAAGTGCTGGGAAATTGTCCATTCCCTGAGGGGCTGTGCCATGGCTGCTGCCCCATGGCCGTGCCCCTCAGAGGGCCCAAAATGAGGGTATTTAATTCTTTTCAGAGCACAATCCATTTCTTGTGGCTCTTGCAAACCGGATCTTTTGCCTAGGGTTGGAATGTCACGTTCTTCGCTTTAGTCAAAATATAAAACTGGTCTTGAATTAGATAGCCCCTGTTTCAGCTGCTGGATGGACAAGATCTTTGATAGCATTTTATGTCTCCTGATATCAGTCCAACTTCTGCTCCTGTGTCAGTAAGCCTTTGTAAATAATTGTCCTCAGGCATTTCATTTTTCTAAGGTGATGCCTGTTATAAGGCATTTGTCCTGTCAATGTCATGTTTGTGTCAAGCAAAGGGCAAGATATAACTGAAAGGAGAATTAAGCACTTACCTCTGGAATTATAACCAGTCCAAATATTAACCCAAAAAGAACAAGATTTACTCCATACATCCACCGCAGAAATATGAAGTAGGAAGCAACGGAGGAGCCAAAGTGACCTTAAAGCAGAAGACATTTCATGGTTTGGCATTTAGGAGGGTTCAGCTGTCCTCAGCAACCCCTTTACCCTCAGGTCTCCCCAACACATTTCCCAGGAGCCTCCCTACACAACTGCTGGAGAGAGGAACACCTGGAGGTGCCAGGGGTGTGCGCCCCTTGTTTGGCACTGATGCCCAGGGTGAGTGGAGACTGTGGGCCAGGAAGCTGCAACATTGTTGGTATGAAGAAAAGACTGTTCTTAGAAAATGTCCCACTGCCACCACACAGCAACTTCAACTTACTCTCCACTTCCTTTATCTTCATCTCCCAGGGTATGCACTGAGTTTTAAAATTTTCAAAGTCTCTCTTAAACTTCACCCATTTCTGAAACAAGACAACATTGCAGTGAGCAGAGAGGTGTGAAGAGGGGGTCTGATCTGAAGCAGGGCTTTCTAATATCAGAGTTTGGTAATGTGGTTGGGTGTGGGTATAAAGTCTAAAGCAGGAGCTCTGGTCTGGGTCTTATCTTTTGGACTATTTCAGAAACTCCCTTAAACTAAAAATCCCCCCCACTCCCAAGTGTTCACATTTATGTTTTGAGTTTTGAGAGCTTTAGCCTTTCCAGGCTTTTGGAAAGCTGCAGTTGTGCTATGGATTGATCAGATTATGTAGGGGTGGAAAATTCAGACCTGGCTCTGGATTGAAAGAATTGGTTCAGAACAAGCTCAATTTAAAACAAAATTTAGTTTGATAAAACACTGAGTATGAATCTTTCCTTGCCAGGCCAGCATCTATACTCCCATTGATTTCATAATCTCAAGTCTGGCTCTGTTTTGAACTTCTCAATATAATCTCCATGACAACATGCAACTTGGCTACCGACTTCAGTCTCAAAACACAGCCATCGTTCTCCCTGTTATCTCCTCATCACTGGAGAAGATGAAATTTTACAGGACTAGGGGTAGTGCAAGAGTTTGGCAGGGCCTCTCTCCCCTTTAGGCATATCTTTTCTCACATATCAAGATTTGGAGATTGCAGCCAGAAAACCATTGTTTTCCCTGCTCCTGTAAACCCTCCCTTGCTTCAGGAAAGGTCACAATGAGGTTCAGGTTGGGGTAAATTTCCCCCTGTTCTTTCTGCAATAGTCATAGATTTGAAGCCAGCTAGTATTTTTTGAATGCAGACAAGAAGTTTTATTCTGACTTCCTTGCGCCTCTTCCACCAAATAGAGGTCAATAAACCTAGGAATGTGCTGAATACATAACTGAGTACCCAAGCCTTTCACTGCCATCACTGTAGCACTTACCTTTGCCATCATCATCTTATATGCATACAACTTTTTGCCCTTTCCTTTTCCCAGAGCTCCTTCAAACTTCTCTACAAAATCTTGTGCCTCCCTAATTAGAAAATAAGCAAGCAGGTTATTAAAACAGCAAAGGAGTCTTTAGTTTTTCACCCCTGCCTGCACCAGTGGGATAAGCAACAGTGCTCATAGGAAGGTGGGTACTTGGTGTCTCTTCCCACCTGCTCTCTGCTGGTCAGTTGCTGTGCCATGTAGAGCTCAAACACCCACCCAGGACTAGCTATCACATTCATGCAGAGATGTTTTATATTAGCTTTAAGTATTGTTAGTGCCCCAAATCTTGTTCCACACTTCTCCCTGAGTGCAAACTAAAAGCCTGCCCATTTCTCTTGCTGCAGAGCTCTCTCAGCCTGCATGCTTGTTATAATTTCTCTCTCCTGAAGCATTGGTCAAGAAGAAAATAACATTGCCAAGTGAAATAAACTCCAAGAGGATGCAGAGTTTCCTTTTATGAACACCTCCTAGGACAAATATCAGAGATATGCAAATGGCCCTAGGGGATAATCTCAGTGCCAGAGGAATGAATGTATACTAGTCAGGAGTAAAATCAAGCTGCAAAATGAAATTAGTTTTACACTAGGATATCTAAGGGAAATACAGAGAAAATAGTCTAGGATGCTGTTATGATGAGTATGATGAGCTTGTGAATAAAATTCTATTGTATATTGGTGTTGCAAAGGGGAAGAGATTAAATTTCAGGAGCTGGGAGGTTTTTTGCCATCCTAAGCCTGTGGAAAAGATGGACTTCCACTCGGTATAAATAGTTGGCTAGGTCAGCCTGTAACCTTGGGAAAATCACCTGTGACTTCATTTGCAAACCTGAAGTGAGATCTCTAAGTCTTGAACCTATTGCTTTGCTCTCTTTGTGCTTTACACCCCTCATCTGTGCAATGGGGCTAATAATTCCTTCTCTCATCATGGACCTTATGCAACCAAAAATATCCAATTACAGCATGCTGGGAGCCTTTCTGGAGACCCCTTCACAAGCAATGCAACAGTTTTGTTTAGGTTCATTAGTAGGTAGTGATGATTGCTATCACTCAGAAATAAGATGGAAGTATGGAGGTGCATTGTCAAACACGATCCTAAGTAGAATTTTAGTCAGGATCCTACACCACAGGGGAAAAAATGTATCAGAAATAATTCTATTTTGATATTTTTTCCTTTCTTACAGAAATTTGGAATTTTAAGGCTGTAAGAATTTCTTTGTTATGAGCTCAGGTTCACAGCACAGCTGTGAGCTGGAAAAGCTACTTTAATATAGTTTCCCTGTTATAGACCTTTACCCAGATTTTCAGAAGTAATTGGCAGAATTCACAATTCCTGATTTTATTGGAATATGAAACAGGTCTTGGCCTTCAGGGCATGAAAAAAAGAAGCAGAAACACATGCTGACAGTCAGTTTTCACAGCACAGTCCCTGCAGCTTTGAGTAAGCTCTCAGCAGACATGGAGCAGGGACATCCACACTCCGTGTGGGGCTGTGTTGTGGTTCAACATAGCTTGGTTTTTAGTTATAAAGAAAATGTATGTGTGCTTTTAAATGTTATTTTGAAATCTCTCCTTGTAGAAAGGGGCTTCAGAGTTAACTTAAGCAGTAGAGCTGGGAGCTGAACCATTGCCCTGACAGGGGAATGGTTGTTATGAGCCATTCCTGTCAACCCATGGTTTTGATTTCCCTGGTCTTCTCTGCCTCACCCCACTGTCCCCCATTTCCCAGCACTGAGGGGTTTCTGCTGCTGCCTGAGTTATTCCCACCCTCATCAGGGGCTGTGTGCTGGATTTATCTTTGCTCCATAAACCTCTGAAAATAGTACAGCATTTTTTTCCAAGAAGCCCCATCTCAGGACTGTGCACTAACATGGCACTGTGCTGCTCTGATTTCTGTCTGACAAAAGACATGAATAAGCAAGCCAGGGTACCGAGTTTGCTTTAACAAGTAGCCTGACTGTAGTGAGTCATTTGGTTTTAAATATGAGGGTAGGATGACCTGGCCATGGGTATCAGTTGAACAGATTTGCACTTCATCTGTTCTTTGGTTACAGAGGCTGAAAATCAGATTGCACATGTTAACTCTGCTCATTTGAACCCAGACAACCTGGCCAGGTTCTGTTGGTCACTTTTTCTGATACTATGATATTACAGGAGCAGAAAATATGTCATTTCAAGGAAAGATAAAATTCATCTGCCAACAGTCAGCAGAGACCCCAGGAGTGGAGGGTTCCCATTCTGATGTGTACCTGAGCACTGAGAGCTTCTTCACCATCCTCCAAGGCTTGTTCCTCATGGTAGAAATCAGTTTTTTCTTTTGTTCCACCTGCTCCTTCAGCATTGCGAGCTCCTCCTCTGACAGTGACTCCTCATCAGATGAGTTGGAGGAAGCAGAAGTACTGGAAGGCACACAAAATAAAGGCCACAGAAACACTCACAGGGGTTAGAGGGAAGGCCTTGCTTGGGGTAGGGCAGACTGCTACTGGCCCTGGGGATTCCACTCCGATGTGAGCACAGTGCCTCAACATCCCCTGGCTCAGTGCAATGCCAGTGCCCATCACACTCAGAGCAGGGCTCTTTCCAGCCAGGACAATGAGGAGGCATTTGTGCCCCACTACAATTCACTCAGTGTCGTGCTTTGGGCCACACTTCATCTATAGAACGTTTCCTACAGCTACCAGGGCTACATCTGGCTCCAGAAAAAAATGGTTTTCATGCCCTCATAACAAAATGGGAGATATGGGGAGAAATCAAAGGTTGGGACAAGCAAGATTTGGAAGAGGAAGGGACTTGAAAATGCAAGGGATCCATTTTAACTGGAATGTTTCCATAGAGCAACCAAAAAAAGTCTCCATGGCCAAATTTCTCAAAATACCTTCTTTAGGGGTGCTTTTCTACCCCTGGTTGTAGGTACTAAGACTCCACTACATGCATAGACCTGACCCCACCTGAGAAATGATAATGACTTGGAAACAGTTTGGTTTTGTGGCATCTTACACTGTTTTCCACTGTATCTCTTTTAGGAGAGCAGGAACTTACCTACAGTCTATTGGTTTTGCTATTCTGATCCATATGCCACTGGCATGTCAATATTGCTGCCGGTCTGAACAAGGCACCACAGTCAGGGATTGTTTAATTACCTGTTTTTCCTGTCTTTCTTCTGTTTATTCTCCCCCTCCTTCCCTCTCTTGGTTGTTTTCTTTTCTTTGTTTTCTGATTCTTTTTGATGTTTGGTAGGAGCTGTTTTGCCTCTATCTTTCTTCTGGCTTCCTTCCTCTCTTGCCCTTTTTCCGTTTCTGTTTTTCCTTTGGTAATTTTTTCTCCTAGAAGCTCTGTTTTGTTGGCTGCTATTTTCTTCCTCTTCGCTCTCATCTTCTTCTTTGTCTTCTTTTTCTTCTTTGTCTTTCTCTTGTTTTCTGCTTTGAAGTCTGCTTGCTCTGCCAGTTTCCCTGTGGGGTTGTTTGTTAGTTTTCTTGTCCTTTTCTTCATCTTCTGCAAGTGATAAAAAACAATTACATTGGGAAATCCGTGCTGGCAGAATAAAGATTCATCAGAAGAGCATTGGCAGCCAGGACACTTGATGCAAACCCTGGTAAATTCAAAGAGCAGGTGCCTGCTGATCTCGATGGGCTTTGTGTTATGCCCTGTCCAAGGACCAGGTGGAACTCTTTGGTTGTGCAACTCCCATTTAAGACAGCACAATTTAGCACAGCACTGACTTACATGTGACCATAAGAAAATTGGAAATTAGTTACAAATGCAAAAGCCCATCCATCAGACAGCACAGACAGATACCCCCCTGACCTGTAAACACACCAGAACAAAGGAAACAGCAATTGTAGTCTGTTACACAATGTGTAGTTTGCTTGTTGATGTGATGTCCTTGAAAGATGTTTACTATGTTTACTTTTCAAGGCTGGGAATGGAGTTCTTCTATTTATAGAGAGAAAAGACTCAGCACAGGCAGTATCCGGTTTTCTTTCTCCGAGTTTTCTTTTATATTGGATGGTCTATATTCAGAGAAGAAAAAGAGCAGATATAGTCTCTGAGGCACGCTTCATTCTTACTGGCATTGCAAACTAAAAACCTCCTCTTTCCAGGAGTCAGAAATGCTTCCAGCTTAAAGAATTGAAGTGGAATATGATTTAATTACAGAATTTTATGGAAAGGGACAAAAAATTTCAGAAGTCCCCAAGTCTCTCCATCTCTTTCACTACCAAGCCTATTAAAATTAATTGTAAGTTTTCCAGAGTATTCTGGCTTTTTATTTTCCAAAATTTCTCACTGATGAAAGTAAAGAGTTGGAGATATTGTAATGGAAGAGGGAAATTGTGATGGGATGGGATCCAAAGTGTAAAATGAGGAGCCTAAAAGGTGAGAAAAATAGAAGCAAAAAAGAATTTGAGTATTTGCATTTTTGGTTTGGTGAAAAGCTAGAAATTAATGACAAGCAAATAGTTTCTTGTTTTTAGTGGTAAAAAATTAGTAGGTAGTGTTGTCACAATTGACACTGGGAATGAGAAAGAGCTTCCAACTAATTTCTCAGGAGCCATTAGGCAGGTTTCAGTTACTATGCAATGGTCCATCTAAACTGAATTTTGGTCAATCATCTAGATCAAAGGATCACCTGTTCTCTTTGGGAAAATGTTCCTTTTGGATAGCAAATGATCTAGGGGTTTTTTTTTATTTGCAACTTATCAAGTATTAGATTAAATACGAAGCATTAATTTGTTACCTTTGTCTTACTGCCTCTTTTGCCTATATGGAAAAGGTGGATACGATTTAAAAAAAAAATAATTAAGTCCCAGTAGTTTGCTGTTTACTTTCTCATATTCTGTGAGTAATACAGACACAGTTGTGAATTGTTTTTGCAGTAACAGCTACATTTGTAGCACCTACCCAGTGCTGTTATGATTTTACCTCTTAGCTCTCTCGCTTTAGATATACTACACATGCAGAGTTAAAGGTGGTTTTAGTCCTGTCACAGGCTTTTCCTGATCTCCCTCACAGTCATAAGTCTCCCTTCAATCCATCTTCATTGTTATCTTCTTGTGGCCATGATGAATGAAGATCCCAGTGTACTGCAGGCTAAGCAAGCATTGCAGGGAGGGCAAGCAGGACCTCAGTATGGTGCAAAGCAGCCCCAGCCCTGCACAGAGTGGTGCTTTACTGCACTGCCTGATTTACTAGGGGCTGGCTCCCCAGGGATGTGGGCTCTGACAGCCTCCGACTCTGGAACATGGATAAAAGAGGACAGACTGCCTAAGAACGGCGACTTACACGGGTTGTAAGTCCAACCTCAAGGGAAAAATCTGCTTGCTTGCAAGTAGCTCATGAAAGAGTTCGTGTTGTACAGCAAGTCATAAGTCAGAGAGAAAAAGAAAAGGTATCACCTCCTGTATTTCAAACAAGACCATATTTGTTAATCTCTACATTACCTTCACTCTCTGTGTCAGTTTCCACTTCTCCATCAAACTCTATTCCGGCTGCAAAACAAAGAACAAAGAGTAATTGCATTTGTTGCTGGAATTTACACACCTGATGCTTTACGCAGCTGACCCTTAAGTTCCAGCTGAGCTTGGCAGAATATCCCTTATTGATTATACATTATATTCTTTCCCTACAGCAATGCTTTTAATATTCACTTTAGTCTGGCAGACTGACAAAAGTCCCCTGCCCAAGCAAACTAAAATTGTATGATCTTTGAGAGATGCAAAATGGTGTGCTCAGGAAGCCCCAAGAGGTTTAGTCAAGTATTTGGCAGCATGAGAACTGAAATGATCTCACAGTGATACCAACCATCTTCCAGGATGACCTGTAGAGCACTTTTCTTTTTCTTCCCCATGGCAGCCTCCTGTCTATTGCCCAGACACGGCGGCTGCTACGCTGCGCACACGCCCCAGTCATACACAGGCTGCTCCCTCCTCCAGTGCCCGTGTGCTTGTCCCCTCAGCATTGCAGACAGATGGGCACATCCAGCCGTCAGTGACCTCTTGCTCATGAGCCATGAGGACAGGGAGGGGTGGAGAGGCAGGGAAAACCTGGGCTCTGCTTTAGCCTGCCCAAACACATTCCCTTCTTCTTCTTGCTCCCTGTGAAAAAAGCACCTGTTGGCATTGCATTGCATTTCATTATTTAAACATGAAGGAAAGCCCTTTGGTGGGTACTTGGTGGTGTCGTATGAAACACAGACACAAGTCACGTCTGCTTCTGACAGAAGCATGTGGCTGGAGGCTTTCAAAGGATCAATTTTCTTGATGCTATATTCTTTACTGAGCTGCGACAATCTGTGTAACCCCGTTAGTCATTCTCCTGCATCTTATTAAGTCTCTCAGCCAGCGCCCCTTGGGACACAGCTGAGGGTCACCTTTTGTCCTCCACACGTGTCCCTTGGAGGGGACTCATGAGCTAATGGATGCAGCAAGGAGTCAGGAGTCAGGATACCAGGATCTCTCTTTCCTTTGCTCTTCTATTCTGTGTGACCTTTGCATACCCATTGCACTTGCTGGTAAAATAGGATAGATTTTCCTTCTAGGTGCTCTGAGGCTTAATTAATTAATGTGAGACCCTCATTTGGAAGGTCCTTTAGAACCACAAAGTATTGTATTGCATTCTGCAGCTTGCAGTTTTTCAGTGGGCCAAGAATAGTTTTGTCTGAGTGATGTCCAGAGTAAAACCTGCACTGTCTGCCTCAGCTGTAGCTTCCACAGAGAGCACCCAAGGGTGCATTCCCAGTGTGGGGTTTCTCCTGGTTTTCCAAAAGGAGAGCTTATCCTCAACCATCTCTGAAACATGCTGCAGACCCCTGGCTTGCACAGGTGTTCCTTGGGGACCTGGCAAAATGACTTTTTTTCCCAAGAATTAATAGGGAGAATGCTAATTCCTTCCTTCCCTCCCAAATGAGAGGACTGTTGTGGAGATCAGCTTGAGGCTGTTGCCACCACTGATATGTGCTGATGATCCTGCTTTGGATCAGGTGTAGTGACTGAGGAGGTGCCAGCCTGAGGCTCTCTCTGCTGCTTTTTCTCATTGAATTTGGGTCCAGGGGCAACCTTCAGGTACTCTAAGTCCAATCCCATGCATTGTTTGATCTATGTTTGACTTTAGCTCAGCTCTCCTGAGCTTAATACATAATGTATGGGATATGCCTGTACATTATTAACAGCTCTAACCCTGCAAGTTCATTGCACAGGGCATTTTCCCTCTGTGTCCCACACCAGTGGGCTGGACTGGGTCTGAAGACATTAATGGGGCCTTTTGAAGGTCTTCCCAGTGAATGAGTTTCACCTGTAACTCTATGTGTTGATGTGGTTTGTTTCCAATGTGATCTCTAGGTCATTGAAATTAATACTGCTCCAGGGAAAAAGGGAGAAATTCCCAGCTGCTAGAGGCTACTGGAACCGATCTTCTGCAAAATACTTCAGTTGCCTCAGTCCCAATCATCTCTTTCCCAAACAGAGGATCTAGGCACCTTCTGAATGAAGACCTAGTTTCTGAAGAATGTGTGGCAGGAGGCAAAAGGGCTGTGGATGCTCATCACACCCCACCCTCCACCCCCCAGTACTGTACTCAGGGATAGCACTGCTTCTGCCTCATGGAATTGCAGAATGGTTTGGGCAAGAAGTGACCTTTAAAGGCCATCTGTCCCAACTCCATTGCAGTGACCAGGGACATCTTCATGCAGACCAGGTTGCTCATAGCCCTGTCCAAACTGACCTTGAATGTTCCCAGGGACGAGACATCCACTGCCTCTCTAGGCAACCTGTGCCACTGCTTTACCACCCTCATTGTCAAAAAACTTCTGTGTACCTAATCTAAATTGACCCTCTTCTAATTTAAAACCATTACCCCTTGTCTTTTCATGGACCTTACCCCTTCTTTCCCACCAAGGCATGCTCAGATGCTTTTTGTATGTTCAAGGTCTGTTGATGTGAGCATCTCATTAGCAGAGTTGAGTGTCCTGGTTTTACTCCACCACAGAGCTGGTGATTCACCCATGATCTGCACTGGAGCTGGGACAGCTGCAGGCTCCAAAGCTGCTTGTGCCACTTGGCATGCCCACAGGTACCAAGTACATGATTTTGAAAAGTGATGAGGACTGCAAATTCATTTTACTACCAAAATGTGTGGCCAGGTGATAGCTCTGCCTCCTGCCCTGAGATGAAACACCTGCTCTTTGATTTTACAGTCTGTTCACAGCACTGGGGGCAAGGTGTGGTGTTTGCACATCAGTCACAGAGGCGCTGGCACCCCTTGCCACAGGGGGGGATAAGACTGCCCTGCACTCCCCTCACAGTGGGGATGTGACAGCTGAGGGGTGCCAGCATGTGTGACAGAGGAATGGGGGCTGGTTTACATTGTTCCCATGAAGCAACACTTCAGCATGGATGAGCATATTGGCAATAAGCTCTGCTTGGCTGTTGCTTTGCTCTTCTGTACCTACACTGCCAAAGGTGGTGGGATTGCCATGGTAAACTGTGCTGTTACAGGCTGGGTGGCAGCATTTCTCTCTTGTGTAGGTAGGGACCTTTATCTTTCACACTTCTGACTCCATTGGACTCCCTCACATGGAGAGGAGGGAGTTGCATAATGCCTGGCAATTATTTCCTAATGAGGAATGTTATTAAAGTGTCTGCCCAAGAACTTACCCCTAAGGAGAAATCCCTACATTACCTTTCCAACTCAGCCTTTGCATATGACTTGCTGCTCCCTTTGCCTTAGAGTCTCAAGAGAAATAAATAACCTACCCCATCGGATGCTGTCTGACTCCTCTGGAAGTGATGGTCCCCCTGAGGCTGATGTGCAGCCACACAAGCATGATGAGAAACCTTGGAATCTTGATTCTTTGTGGTGCATGTCCGTGAGAGAACATATGGCAGACTTGCAGAGCCACCATCACTTTTGGGGTGGACCAGGCAGTGCTAGAGGCTGTGATGCAGAGGAAGGCTGGGCAGCAGAGCCTGGGGAGGAGAAGAGTGGGATTCAGTGCAACAAAGTGGTGTCATGTAAAATGAGACCAAGAAAAGGTGCAAAATGCTTAGGTTGTCTTGCCAGCCTTGTTTTCCTTGTTTTTTGGTAAATGCAGAGAGATTGGTAATTTCACCCCAGAACTGGCCTGGTGGAGATCTTGACGTACTTCTGGGCTGGTTTTGCCTGTGTGGCAGTCTGCTCGTACTTTGTGAACACTGAATAGCATTGCCCAAAAAAAAACCAAAAAAAGTTTAAAGGAACAAAGATATTGCAACACGGAGAAAAAACCCTGTGGTGGAATATTCTACAAAATGCAGTGTGTGAAGTAAGAAAAGTGCACTTCACATCCTTTTGACACCCACCTTTGATGGGAGAAGGTGCTCCATTAAAGAAAAAAATACACACTGCTGGGAAAGACAAAAGTTTGACAAGAAAGTGTCACAGATATGTATGCTTGGCAGAAAGCTTCTGAATGTGGAACCTGAGAGCAGAATAGAGCTGAAGCAAGTTCTGATATAGAAGAATAAAAAATATTTATGTTAGGGATTGCTGAGTTAGTTGTTACTGAACAAAGGTTAAGATGAGTTGGAAGGAAACTTTTGCGGCTAAGAACAAAGGATGAGTCGTCTACAAACAAAAACATGTTTTTACCAAGTAAAGAGAAAAACCATAGGCAAACAAAAGCATGTTTTTATCAAGTAGAAGAAAGGTCTAAGAATTTTCCACTGCAAGAAAACAGAAAAACAACTTTAAGCTTAAAATGTAACATACTAACTCCATATGATTGGATAGTGCCAACCATAACATGGTAATAATAATAGCTGTGATAGGCTATAGGTAAATGTAAAGGTATTGTGTAGGATACTGATTGGTTATTATGTATTAAGATACTCAGTAAAGAAAACTATTTAATGTGTTGTAACCAGAACTAAAGGGGCTTCAGGTTTTGCCTATAAGCTGATGCTGACATCAGCTATAGGCTTGGCTCTGTTACCCACGACCCATGACTGCTGTAACATCATCTATGCAATAAACAGCATTTTCTGAAGAGCCTGCCCATTGTCCTAACATCCTCTGTCAACACCATCTTCTACACACACAAAAATTTTACAATGAGACCACAACACAGCAGGCCTGGGAGAGCAGCAAGACCCCTCATGGGCTTTCCATGTCTGTGTGTGTCCCTCGAACAGACAGCAGACCTGTGCAGATCTTGCATGGCCCTACAATGGGGAGCTCACCAGCAGTGCTTTGGCTCCAAGCACACCACCATCCTCAGCTCATG
Organism: Phylloscopus trochilus trochilus; assembly: GCA_016584745.2. NCBI lineage: Eukaryota > Metazoa > Chordata > Aves > Passeriformes > Phylloscopidae > Phylloscopus > Phylloscopus trochilus. The sequence goes on from WQNJ02000546.1 coordinate 44,307,409, forward strand.
AGCCTGATTTTCCTAAGAGGATCAAGTGTCTTGCAGGGTTTAGGATTTCTTAGGATTATAGACTGGGGAGAGGAGATTAATGGATGAGTCTTTTACCTCTTGAGTTATTTCACACAAGGTGTGAATAAGTAATGCACAGCCACGAATCCAGCCATTACTAATGTAAATATCACACGTATGCAATTTATGGAGTTGTAGCACAAATGTTTTTTTAATGTGCTATTTAGTATTTTTCTCCTCACACTGGTGATGACTAACACTACATAATCTGACAGTTTTGAGTTTTAGCATACGAGGACATTGGGTGTCTCACGCACGTCCAAGTGTTAAATAAAAAACAGAGAGAGGGTAACTGAATCCTGGAAGCACATACAACATACTTGTAAATGCTTAATGAGCTAGTGTTTCTCCTTTTCTTCATTTCTGATTAACATAGGGCTTTAGCTAATTAATCCATGGATTACATTTATTCAATATTCATCTCATCTATAAGTAATCTTCACTTGAGAGGGTTTTTGAGCAATAATAATAATAATAATAATAATAATACCTGACCTGTTTGTGGATATTTTGATGAGGACCTAAAACTTGTGAATTGCCAGATACAAGCTTAAAAATGTATCTGAGAGGCATTTAAAAGTGAGAGTCACTCCCAAACACTTACTTGGTTCTGTTGAACTGTTAAAGAAAATTAAATTCTTTTAAAAAACCCAAACTGATCATAATCATGTTTTCGAGGGACTCTCAGGCATGCTCCATAAAACTGGATTCAGCTTCAACCTGACTTTTGACCATGTCTGAGTCTAACTTTGCAAAAACAAATTTCTTACAAAGCCATGAAAATCCACCAGGGGCTACATGCTAACCTGAGCATCGATCTGTGCAGAGGTCATCCTTGCCCTCATGTAATCTCTGCAATGCTGTAGTTTTATTTTGTATTTTGGTACTGGGAGCTGGAGTGCACTCTGACAGAGCAGCATGGAAATGCTCAGAAACCTGCAGCATTGACTGCAAACACGTGGAGTCTCGTTATCTTAAAATAATCTGGGAAAGAAATTTCTCAGCTCTTTGCAGACTTTGAAAATAACCCTCTGGCTCCCATATAGAATGGTAGGTCTGCACTGTGGCTGAAGGCAGTAAAATGATGCCAAATACATGCCCCACACTCTTTGTTCAGGGTGGGCATTAGTTACTTCTAAAGATGACAAAGTCCCACTGGAAGAAGTTGTGCAAGACTAATCTTATGGTGTTGGGGATGCTCAAGTCACTGCCTTGTTATCTTGTGCTTGACCCATGAAAATGAGCTTTATCCGTGTAATCCCTACCCAGGGTGGGGAGCACAAGGTCCTCAGAGGCATAACTATTGCTTTTTCATTACTTTCCTGTTGTTATTTCATAACCTCAAGATACAGCTGGGAATTTGCTGTGAAGGAATGAAACAAGCTCTGTTAGCCTCTTTTAGCTGAAGAACTGCCACAGAACTGCTAATTCAGGTGCCCAGTCTGGAAGAATTAAACCAAAACAGGGGGAGGATGTGCACTTGCAGGTCCTGGAGGTGTGCCAGCTCAGAGAGATATCTTGGAATGTCAGATCAATCACACGACAGAGCCACTCAGTCTTCCACAGTCTTCCACTGATTCTTGTCATGTAGGAACCAGTAAAGATTTTATTTTGTTTTTTCAAATGTGCTCATACCACCCAGGTGTATAAGATTAGAGCCCCCCATTTGCAGCACCTTTGTGGGAAACACTGCCATTATTAAGACCCCAGATTAATGCACAACACAAGCCAATATCTGCCAGCTCATTGCCATCTTCACCTACTCCACATCTCAAGCTAAGCACGCACTTGGAGTCATCCTGGATCCAGGTGAGCTTGCCAGTGTTCTCCAAACACAACATAAAGGTGTTTAGCAGTGGTGCTTGTCAGATGGGGTGTGTTGCCACTGTATCATCGCTCCTCATTGCTGACATTTTTGGGGACAGGCTTTGAGGAGAACAGACTCTTGTTCATCCAAAAAATGGTGTGCATCACGGTCCTTTGAACCTGGCACTGCACGAGTAACTAAGTGGCATTGCAAGAACTGTTCCGATTTCTAACCAGATATACACACCTTTACCCATCTCCCTCACTCCTTTAGGGAATCGAGGCAACACAACATTTTTGCCAATGCATTGCTCCATTTATGTAGACTAAATGAAATCCAAAGATTAAGTTCTTGTGGAGTTTCCAAGGACAAGAATAGAAAATTATTAAACAACAAACTTCTGGACTAATCTAAAGCATGAAATGAGTCAACACTCTCATGCAGGACTTAAATGGAGAATGATTTTGTCATATAGGATTTATATGAAAAGACTTGTGGTTTATGTGCAAAACCAGAAGAGAATTTTGCACAGATTCTGAGGAAGGAGGGTTTTTTTGAGGACCATTTTTGCTGGGCTCTTTTTCTGCCTCATATTCCTGGTCTTCTGGAGGAAAATTTCATCATGGTCCCCTCAGCTTTGTAGGAGGTCCCTGAAAGAGCACAAATTAAGGTCACAGTACAAGAAGATCAGGAGAAGAACACCCTTCACAGGAGTTGAGCCCTTTTTGTTGACTCCTGTCCAGCCCCTCCAGACACAGAGGGGTTGCTGTTGCTGGATTTCCCCTTTTGCTCTGGGTACGAGAGGATTTCTGTGGGGGAAAAAAAATCACATTTTTCTATTATCTCTCTGCCTGAAAAGCAACTGGTTTCTTTTTCTTTCATTTAGAAATCAGAGGGAAAACTGCCTGACAATCCGGTCATGTTAGGAGGATCCTGCATGCTTTAACCTCTTCCTAAAAGCTCACAGAGAAGCTCTGCCTTCGTTTGCATCAGCCAGACCCTCTGCTGCTACAAACTCTTAAAGCTTTAGTGACTTCCAAGAAGATTTGACAAGTCACACCAGGCATGGGTTTGTGCCAAATAGCCCTAGGGCTTCTGCTGGATCATAGGCTCAGAGATGCACAGGATTTTGGGGGGTCTCCACATAATGTTCTTTCAGAGTCAGATGGTCCCTGTGAAGGTTACTGCTTGTGTCAGAAAAGAAGAGGTAACAGGGTGATTGGATGTCAGAACTAGTATCTCTGTTTAAATGATATCAAGGCCTTACACATGGTTGATTTATACTGGATAAAAAAGTCCAAACCCACAAGCTTTTGTGCCACTGTTGGAAATGTAAGGCCATATTAATGAAACATGTTGGATTACTTTTTTTATTAGGTTTTCCAGAGAAGTTTTTAAAAACAATAAACTGCCGCATCATGGTGGAAGACAGAAGCCACATAACAGAAGAGCTACCTTAGACAAGAGAGAACCAATTTGTTTGAGGAAGAGGACTGCAATGATTTGGCATTCTAAGGGATTGTTTTAGTACAATTATATCATTCTACAGCAACCTGCTTCCTCCTTTTCCTGGGTGTCACTGTGATGAACAGTTGAGATGAAGAGATGCTGCCCACAAGAGCCGTATCCTTCCTCTGCCCCTGTGAAGGCAGCGTTGCTTGCCTGTAACATGCTCCCGGTGCATTCCCAGCTAGCTCAGGAGTGATATTACCCAAAATGAATTTCAGCCCACGGACGGTCCCTGCACCGGCAGGGAGAGCTGAGATGAGGTCTCAGGGGAAGGGAGCGCCTTTCAGGGGGACGTGTCGTGCAGGCTGGGCTCGAGAAAAGCAGGAGGAGAAGCAGCAGAAGCGGGCGGCTCCCGGGCTCTGAGGGCCGGGGATGGACGGCGGAGGGATCAGCTGAGGGGAGCGAGCCCGGCTGTGTGCGCTGGGACCTCCCTCTGGTGGCAGCCCCTTCGCACAGCAAATCCCCCTGCAGCTGCAGCTGCCTCACCTCACCGCCTCTGCCGGCACAGGCAGCACGCGGCTGCGGGCTTGCCCTGCGAGAAACTGGATTTTTTTTTTTTTTTTTTTTTTTTTTTTTTTTTTTTTTTTTTTTTTTTTTTTTGTTCTCTTGGCGTGCTAACGATCCAACAGCCAAAGGACTTCCTACATCAGCGTCATCGGCATTAAAATCTGAAATGGCTATCCTCTGCCCTCTTAGGCAGAACTGGAGCTACAGCCCCCAAAAGCAGAAAAGCAGTAAGGAAAGCAAAAGGAATTTGAGGGCTTAAAGTTTTATTTATCCCAAATGACTGACATGCCAGGCCACTTGTAATATTAATTTCATATTGTGTAAGTCCTTAATAGAAGACTTCTTGTATTCTATCCTATGTTTTTCTTAGGGTTTTTTTTTCTTTCTTTAAAGTACTACTATTAAATATCTTGCTATTGAAGGATCTGGGGTTTTTTTTTTTCTGTTTTTATAAATTTGTGTTTCCTGTACTTAAAAGAACACAGATGGGGTTGGAATTCCCACTTTGTTAACAAAAGCAGATCAGAAAAATCTCTTAGTACTATTAACCTGAAGAGTTTTCAAAATATGAGTCGTCACAAATGTCTTTACAAAGAGCCGCAAACTACTGGAGGAGGGTCTGGAAGAAAATAAAGTTGTTATTTCCCAAAAGGGTGGTTTGATGAGGCACCCATCACACCTAAGCTCAGCAAGTCAGCCAGTCTGCACAGGAAGACTGAGCCTGGGATCTGAGGTCAGTACAATAATAGAAAAGTATTTAGATATGGGGGTAAGACTATTCAAGTGTGTAAGCAGCTAAGTAATTCACCTGACTGCAGCCCTGCCATGTAAATATTTTATGTTAGGCATGGTTTCAGGAACTTGGTCAGTCCAATCTTTGATGGCACACAGGGCCAGAAATGATACCCTTTTGATTTCTGGTGTAATTCTAGTGATGCTGGTAAGATCTATTTTAGGTACCTGAAGCCCTTGTTGAAGAAAAATTCTGGTCTGTTTCTCTGAATTATTCTAATTTGCTTCTATGATGTGTCATTTTTAAATGTACTACTGTAGCCCTTGTTCGTGCCTGAGACATTTTAGTTTTCTGAAACTCTTTTCCCAGAGTGTTTTCTGTAAACAAGAGACATGTTTTTCTAACTGTATAACCCATGTTTACATTCTTTCCCTAGGAGGGACTTCTTGATGTCCCTCTGGTTTGACCAATGTGATTGAAGATGTTTGTTTCACCAATAAAGGTGTTCCCTGTAGAATAGTATAAAAGGGAATAAGTTCCCAAAATTAAACACAGTCATTGTCAGCCTTTTGAAGACAAACTCTGTGTCTTCCCTTCGTGTCCTACTGTGACCTACTACCGATACATTTAAGCATCAAGTCTTAAGGCAACAGGGCAGAATGTCTTCAGAAACATCTTGATTCTCATTCATAGAAAAATATTCCTTAAATTCAGTGGAAACATTTGTTGTTTGGTCTCATGAACGGATTAAATTTCTAATAAGTAACAAAGGAAGAAAATCACCAACAAGTTACATGCTTTTTAAATGTTCATTATTTCCATGCATATTACTACAATTATTGTCTATTATTAAATAGTGACTAAGACAAATACAATGATAAAGGTCTGTCCTTTGCTAGCTTAGAGTGTGTGGCAGATATAATTGGCTTCTGAGAAGCTATTGTTTTTATCTGGGGTTGATTTAAAGTCACTGTGTATCTGCTGATGCATTTATCCTCTTTAGATGGTTTGTGAAGAAGCTCGCTTTCTTTAGAGAAATAAGAAGAGGGTGATTTCTTACCATTATTAGGAATATGTGTGTGTGCCTATATATTTGTGATCATGTGTTTTTGTGTGTGTTTATGTGCTGAAACTTCATGGCTGTCATTAATAGAGTGTATATAGTAATTAATATAATGTATAACGGAAAAGATATCTGCATGCCTCTCCTACTGTATTGCTGTGGCTTCGTGTTCATATTCTTTTGAGCTTGCAAATATACATGCTGCCTTTACCTTCTGGAGGATTCAGGTTTTGAGTTGGATAAGTCAAGTGTTAAAACTAAAACTGAGCTGGTATGGATGAGGCTTCCAGTCTCACAATGAAACTGGATTTTTTTGTGAAGCTTTAAAATAAATATTGAATGCAGGTGTGTGCAAGCAACGTTTTCCATCATCTCGGTCTGTGTTATCATTTGGGGCAATTCAGGATCTTCAGGAAGCTGAAACAGGCTGGCTTTAGGCTGGGAAAAGAGTTTCTGGCAAACCACTAAGGAATGTTTTGTTGTTCACTGGGCAGATCACCCTGACTGTTATTGCTGAGCCACTGCTGCTAAACTTGGCTCATGTGGTAGTAACGGGAAATTTAGCCTGATGCTTTACATTTTATCAAGTGCATAGTCACTGGCTCAGTTTTTTGAGTGCTTCTCTGATCAGAGACTTGTATAACAGAATTTGTTAAGTCACATTTGAGTGAGATTGAGATCAGGTGAACTACTCTGCCATGAAATCATCATACATCCAAATGAGAGGGTTTGAAAGATAGGTTATTTAAACAAGACAAAACCCTGTTGATTAAAATATCAATCTTCTGTGTGGAGTGCAGAATGGATTTTGATTTTTTGTTTTTGCTTTAACTGCGTTGGCCTGCTCCAGAGGCAATTTGTTAGCAAGTGCTCATTTACAGTGCCACTACACAGCCATGCTTTTGCCTTAATAACCTGCCTTCTGGTTTGTAGTTTCTTGCCATGACTGCAGGACACTTGCCAAAATCAGTATTAACTTGCTCTAGCCATTGAAGAGAGAGATCAAACTGTATCTATCAAGACCAAATGGACAAAGTCCTAAGAAATCTAGTCTGAACTCCTCTTGGACCCTGTTTTGAGCAAGAAGTTGAGACATCCTGATGTGTCCTTTCAGCCTGAACCATCTTACTTTAAAATACCATGCACTTGTGATCTAATGGGAGCTGTTCTGTAGGGTATGAAGGAGGGGCTGCTAATCTAGTCTCTATAATCCAAACTTTCACTTTGGGCTAGAGTTCTTAATCTCTCTTGTTCTTCGCAAAAAGGATGCTAGGGTTCCGTCTGTGTGACAGAGAGAAATTACACCTGCTGTTTCCAGCCTAAAACCTCTTCCTGCTCCCCAGAGCACCAGACTGTTTGTTTTCTTTGGCTTTATAGGAATTTGAAGAGTTTTCTCTAAACCTCATGCCTTTATGAATATGAAAAAGATGTGAAAGGCCTTAATTTTGACCTGCAAAACTCAGAATCCTTCTGGGGTTTGCCTAAGACTCAAATTTTTATCCTGTTATGCTAAAAAAAATTTCAGTATGTGGCATTTTAAGTTTCCAGAATACTGCTGCTCATGTATTTTGTATTTCTATAGAGAAATATCAGCAAAATTTGCCCCAGGAGAAACCTAGCTTTATTATTTTGCTATAGGGAAACTGAGCTTGCAGGGTGTTAAATTAGAAATTCCAGAAGGTTAATGAAGGTTTTCTGCTTTGGCCTTCTAATTCCCAGATTTGTCCTTTATCCACATTTACTTGCAGGTTTTGCATCTCACCTTCGGTTTCATGAACATGTGTTCCTCCTGCTAGAGATTTCTAAGCTGGAACAAATTCCTATTTTTATTAAATAGCAGTTCCTAAAACCATTATTAAGACATTTCCCTGCTGCAAACGGGGTAAGAATGCAAACTAGGTAGAGCAAAAATTTCATTTGGAAACACCAATATTATCAGTATCTGACTGTGGCCAGAGAGGTGTCTGGAGAAGTGAATGTGGAAGCATCATCTCGGGGCCAGGAGCTCCACTGCCTCCCAGCACCTTTTTGAGAGGCAGCATCTTCTGCAAGAACAGTGCTGACCAAAAGGAGATGTTATGGTTGAGTGAACTAAAACTGCAAATGCCTCAGGCACGTTGTCACTCCTGGCTCTATCCTGGCTGGGTTGAGTGCAGGGGCAGGTGAGTAACAGCCAATAGATCCCTCCTTGTCCTTGGGTAACTGAGATATTTGATGATTTCTGCAGCTCAAACGGTGACCCAGGAGGGCAAGCTACTGCCTTTTCAACCAAGGCAGACCCTGATGAAACAAAAAGTAATTCTGTGTGCTTATTTGAGCCAATTTATTCTGCTATAATTAAAATTATATTGACTATGATGTATGGATCTGAGAAATACTGATCATTGATGGCAGTGTAGCACTTAAGTGGGGTTTCAGGTTTGACCCCTGCCTCCCCCAGATGCTGCCAATTGGTGCTGTCTCAAGTGGGTTTTGTTACATTGGGAGGTGGAGGGATGATTCTTGCTGCTTTGTCAGAGAAATTGTATTGTGTTTTGTTATTGCACTCACTGAAAATAACTTGGTAATTTACTGGGAATTAAATGTTGCTATTATAATAAAAAAAATAAATTATAAAAATTAGATTGCTCTGTCAAGAAACCCAGAGATTCAAGTGCCTATTTGAATATATATAGATACGTAAATCTAATGGATGCAAGGCTATAAATGCAGAGGAGAATGATTACAGCAGTAGATTTGTGTAGTGATCAGTTTATAAAAGTCAAACAGTGAAGGCATTTCTAAAGGAAAATTAGGATATCATTAACAGATAAGTAAGTTTGCAGACAAGATAAAAGGACGATAAACTGTGATATTTGCCAGATAAAAGGAAGATATTTGTTTTCAAATCTTCAGGCCTCTCCAAAGTTGCTTGAATAGATTTGCACCTTAAACAGCATCTTGGTCTGTCTGTCAGAAGGGCCCTCCTGGGTCCCTACAGATAAAATCCAACCTTTTCTTCACATAGGACACTTCCTTGCTCTGTTTATCACAAGTAGCAGCTGTCAGGATGGAATTCAGGCTGCTCCTCTTCACTCCCTTGAGTTTCTTACAAGCTTGACTTGCTGGATCCTTTTTTTTTTTTTTAATACTTCTCTCAGTTTGGAGGCACACAAGCATTGTTTGTGCATGGTTTTAACAGAGTGATTTCACAAACAAAAATTACAAGCGTGGAAATTGGTAGAAGAGGTTGAAAGCACAGCAGAGATCCTGTGTGAAATCAGAACAAGCTCTTGGACATGATCTGTAAAAGGAAATTTTGAAAAGAATCTGTTTCTAAATGTTAATTTTTTGAAAGATACAGGGCAGGATGAAGAGAAGATTGCTTTGAGGAAATAGGACACTTGGCTTTAGGAATCTGTAATCCCTCATATTTTAATATAAGGTAAATGGCATATGTGCATATTCTTGTATTGACTAACCCAAGCCAGAATTTTAATGTATGTAAGACTGAAGCAGAAAAAGGCCAGTATATGCTAGGTCATAGAAGATGAATTGAAGAACCATCCCCTAGCAGTCAATGGCACTTCTGATCACAAGCAAATCCATCAATAACCAACTGCAATTTACAATCCCCATGCTACAAAAGCCCATGCATTACATTGCTGTACTGGAGCACAGGCAAGAATATGCTGGGGCACCTACTGGCTTCTCGGTACTACTTGGAGGAAAGGAGGATATTATGGAGTATTGTTTTGTTAATTTGCTCTCAATTAAACTGCTATGCTAGAGAGAAAGCAGTCACAGGAAAGTACACCATCATAAGGAGTGCTGCAATGAACTTCACAGTGAGCACAAAGCACTCGATATCCTCAGTGTGAAGCATGAACACTAACAGGGACATGTACAGCAGTAGGGATGCAAGGATGTCCTGTGGGCTGGCCAGAAACCTCTGGGCATTTTAAATTTTGGGTTTCATAGCAGTGGGACACATTGTCCTTTTATCTGAATTTATTTCTTCCTGAACTTCTTAGCACGAGTTCTGGTACATGTTCAACCAACTTGCTGTGACGTGAAATGCTTTGGAAATTCTTCTCAAGAATCACAAAACTGCAAAACAGAAAGGTTATTCTTCTGAGTTCTTGCAGATTCCTTGCTCTGTGAATATATACATATATATGTGTGTCTGTGTGTATATATATCTCTAGCTCATTCATGTGGAAATAAGGCTGTGATTGATATATAAGGATGAGAACCTCAGTGATGCCAAGAGGTTCAGAAAGTATAAATCATCTTGCTATACTGAAAAGCAGAAGATCATTACCATTCTTGTTCAGTGTTAGAAACCTGGCCAGATCTGTATCCAAAGACACTCATGCTCCCTCCTTTTGTTAACTGTGCATTTCTCCAGACAAATCTAGTTTAGAAATGCTGGCTAAAGCAGAGCTAGAATAAATGTTGTTTTAAGTGCAGTCAGTGTTTTTAGGAGATGTCATTAATAAATCACTGTCATATGTTCAAGTCCATAGTTCAACTAAGACTTTTTTTAGCATTAAGGAAAGCTATGGTCAAGCTTCCCAAATGGAATTTAAATATGGGGTAACAGAAAAAGAATTAGCTTTGGATATGGTCTGGAAAAGTGGAGGTATTAGTTCTCTTGTTAAGCACTGTAATACTACTGCAGTACTTGTACACTTATAAGTATCAATAAATTAACTTCCCAGCACCATATGAAACAGCATCTTCATTCCCCAGAAGAAAGGAAAGTTGATGATGAATTTGTTTGCTGCCTTAACCTGCACTGTGGTACAGGATGAGGTGCAGGCTGGCTGGGCCATGGCAGTGAGGATATGGGATTCTGCAGGCTTGCTGGGCAGAATTCACTCTGGGTCACTGCTGTCACCTGTGATGTGGCCTGTGTCTGACTTCTGTCTCCTTTAAGACAGTTAGCAGAAATGCACACAGGCTTTTCTCTCTGACTGCACTTTTTCTGGCTGATCTGTTGAATTTAAACAAGCTATCTGGCTCTTCCTTCAGTTCACTGTGGAGGGAGTATTTGCTGCTTGACTATTGATGTGTTATTCTTAAAATGGAATAGAAATAATTACAGTATCCATATTTCAAAATACATGCTGTCTAGCATGGCCTGTGAGGCACTTCCTTATTCTCAACAGAGAAAAAGCAAACCTCTGATTGTAGTTCAGTGCATTTAATGTAGGCACGTCTTTCTCAGGAGAAATGTCTGTGTGGAACTTGAGGGTTAGAGAAAGAAAAGAGGAAATTATTGGAAAGACTCCTGCTGCAGCCTGGTTTTCTTTCTTTCCCTCCCCAATTCTTGAAAAATTACTGTCACTGTTAATGATCAGGTCCTCTGATCTCTAACTAGAGAGAATGGTCAAAACGAGAGGCAAGATTTCTGAAAAACAAAATTAAGCCAAGATTTCTTTCAGCCACCAGATGTTTTTCTGTACCATGTATCTTGGTTCACCACTACACCTTGGAAAGACTAGATTTCTTAAAAATCCCACTTCACCTTTCTTATCCCAGCCATACAGACAGGATAGTCTGATCTGAACATCTCTGTGAGGCCTCCATTGCTGCCATCGGTTCAGGCTGAGGTGCACTAGGGCAGGATCTGCCCCATGGCTGCAGGGACATAGAAGAAAGATTTCAGGCTGCTCATCTGTAATACACAGATTTCCCATGGGCACTGCCTGTGGCCTGGTCTTTGTCTGGATGTTGAGCTCAGGGCTAAGATACGAGCTGCTTGTGATGAAACATCCAAGGTCATGCACAGCAAGGCAAGCAGGGCAGACTTTGAAATGCAACGTTGGCCATGCAGAGGGACAGAATTGCCAAGGAAAACAATAGTGTGAGTTAAGTTTTAGCTCCTGATGTTGGGGAGTGATGGTCTGGAGGGAGCTCACCCAGCTCAAGGAGCTGAGCACATGATGTTGCTGGCACAGGATGGGGTCATTTTACCAGAGGGAAGGAGGCAGCAGAGAAGTCCCTCTGAATTTTTTTTCCTCCCCAACTTAGGTGGCCACAGACCCACCTCCTCTGGTTCTATGTGCATTTAAGCAGATGAGATCCGTAATTATTTTCTTGGGTGTTGCATAAATACTTGTGGAGTGGCAACATCCCTTGTGTGGAGAAATATTGGCTATGCCTGCAAATGGTCAGCTGGGTGGAAAATAAAAATCAGCATCAGGTGGAAATGGATGGAAACTGGGAAATAGGGAAAAAAAAAAAAACAACAAAACAAAAAACCAACCAAAAACCTCTGAAAGCCTGAAAAAGCATTTGAGAAGTGCTGGTGTGTTTGGGGTAACACAAACATTGTTTTTGGCATTACACATCAGTGCTCTGTGTGCAGCACTTGCTTGTGATGACTTGGCTTTCTTGGGGTTTTTCATAGTCCCATAAAGGATATAAGCTTCTTGTTAGCTAAGAAAACATGCTGTGTAGTTTAATTAGCTCCCTGGGAAGGGAAAATCCCCGTGGATTTAAAATATGAGAAGACTTGCGGGTTTAAAGAAGCTCTGCAAACACAAACCACGTTTTTGGCTGGTCTCCTGACTTCTAGTTGCAGAGGATTTTTTTTCAGCCCTCTGTGCTGTCTCGCTGTGTTTTGCAATGTAAAGGAAGCAATGCTTTTACTTAATGTGGTATGTTTTGTTTTGTTTTTTCCTTTTTTTTAATCAGTGTTCTTGACTGAAGTTAGCAGAAGGCTCCACCTTTCTGCCCCACCGCCCTCGATTTGTGTATCCCAGGAGGAGGCTGCTACCCTGCTGCCTGGCACATCACTCACAAAGCTGTGTGCTGATCTTCCTCCATCGGAACCCTTTCCTGGGAATCCCACTCAATTCTTAAACATCTGGCAACAGATTATGTTTAAGTGCATTTTCAGCAGTTAAATCCAAAGTTGTCTGCCCCAAGGGGCTCAGAAAAAGGAGAGAGCATCTGTTAATTTGTCTTGGGCTGTATTCTTGTATTCCTTCCTTTGTGGCAGTCTGATTCTTAGTTCTGAAGTGCAGTATCAAACATCCCCACACACACCATCAGAACCAAAGAGCCAAGAGAGGTGTGTCCATCCCCATCATGTTCTTGCTTTTGCAGTTTGTGTCAGGAACTGATCTTCAGTCTTGGAATTCCTGTATTGCTCCATGTAGTCTGACCTCTGCCTTAGGGAAAGTATCAGAAGGTATCTTCTTTTCTGATCAATGGTTAAACAGTTCATTTCTTGGGACATTCACTAGCACAGACACCTGGCTTCATTTTCACATTGTTTGTCTTGAAACAGTCAATATCTATTAATCAGTTAGTATCTGGTTTCCTACTCCAAAAAGAAGACCTTGTATGGACTGAAAAGAAATATAGTATTTATATAAAAACCTAGCATAAACCTAGCATAGGATGACTTTCAGAAATAGTTTCTGTGGGAATGGTAGAAATCCTGATTTGGGGTAGTTCCCAGGTCATTAAGGGGGAACGGGTTTTCACAATTGCAATGCTGTAAATTAATATCTGTGAATGGGGAGGTGCTAAAAATTCCAAAATCCTATTGGAGCTCTGTTCAGAGGGTTTCCCACTGCAGATAGAGCCTGAGAGCCCTCCATCCCTGAAGTTGGTCCTAATCTTGACCATCAGTCCAGTTAAATGCTGGGCAAACAGTTATGAATCTTCAGTCTGGCTTTCCCTGTCATGTGGGTCAAGTAATTTCATTTTACTTATTAGTGAATGCCTACATTTTTGGCTGGATTCAAGTATCTCTTTCCTGAAAAGCTGAAGACTTTGCACAGCTAAGATCCAGCACATTTCAAGCCACCTTATTCCATCAATCATTGCAGAAAAAAACTTTCACCTTCTTTTTTTAGTCTTTACTTGGGATGAATCTTGTTGTCATGAATATACTCTTTTCAATTTTACCTGATAGTTTGGGTTCATCTGTAAATGTATGTGTGTTCTTCTTTGTTAAGTCCAAGAGGATTTTCACCAAATCAGGTGCAGATAAAGTTCTGGATACAGTTTCTGGATTGAACTGCGTTCATCAAAAGATTTAAGGTACAAATTGCTAGTTCAAAAATCATTATTTTCTGAGCTTTTGCCAATTAATAAAAAATCTTTCAAATGTTTGCAGAAGCAGTATCCTGTTATATATATCCAGAAGCATCCTGTTTTACAGCCTCCTTCATTGGTATGTATAGAAATGTTTGCAGCTTGTTTCAGCTTGGGGTGTTCCCTCTCTCCTCTCCCAGACATGCCTTCACTGTCTTTTTAAGTGCATTATTTCTCACCTTCCTCACAACTTTGCTGGCCCCTTCAAGTCAGGTGCTTTGTGATGGCAGGGAGCATGGGATTCCTCCCCAGTGCAAAGTGCAGTGCAGGGAAAGTTCTGTGGCAGTGGCAGCCTGAGCTGGGCTTTGAGGCAGTGAGGCAGCCTGGGGAAGGAACAGCACAAGAGCACTTTATGGCTGCACAGTTCCCTGGCCCTTGAAAGCACCTGTGCATTTAGCCTTGGGTTTGAACATAAACCCTGTGGTGTTTTTGCTAATCATGACTGGTTAAAGTGGGTACCTCTAGGTGACCAAACTGCCCACCATATGAATTATAACATCCCCACAGGACACTGATGCTTGGGGCTGCTGTTCAACGATGGATTAAACTCAGAGCAGCTTTGGTGAAGATCAAAACTTGCAAATTTTAACCCCCTGCCATGTTCATATCCTCTCTGATCTTTTTTTCTCTCTCATTCTCTGACAATACAGGAGACAATAGTGTTCTTTTTGAGCTTGTGCCATGGAAAAAGCAGTCAAGTTTTCTGATCCCATGACACATGAAAGAAGCCCCCTGCTCTTGCATGTCCCCCGTGCCACCTCACCAAGGCAAATTGTCCTTTAATCTAGGACTAAGTGGTAAATTGAAGCAGAGCGCCATGAAGCAAGCTCGCAAATTAGTCTGCTTAGAAGGTTGTGCTTTACATATTTGAACATAATTGAACCATCATGACTAATTCATGGAATAATTCTATGTTGACAGAAAAAGAGCCATCCATTCTCCTAGGAAAGTCTACTTTTTAATCCCCTTCTTTCTATCCTAATGGATGTGATCATGAAACAGTATTTACTCCTTTTTATAAGTAAAGGAGTCTTTCTCAATTCTGCACTATAATGGCATGAATAAGGCAATGGACATCAAGAAGAGACTTATTGTTGTTTATGTGTCTTTGTAAGAGATGTCAAGGTCTTTTTCCTATTGTATCCCAAGCTTGTTCAGCAATGAAGTAAAAAAAAACACAACAAAAACAAAACAAAACAAAACAAAACAAACCCTCATGCCAGAGCTTTTTTTGCTGTGAATAGTACAGCAATCATATTTGCAGAGAGAAGCCTTGTATTATTCTTACATTGGCTGCATCAAATTGATGACAATTCTCTTGTAGATGGATGTCTGTCTTGCACAGCTCCCTTTCCATTACAGTAGGCAACACCTGGCTGTGCTACAATAGGGCTCTGTATGGAGTACCTTGATGCCCAGAGCTACTCCCAGAGAATTTCTTTCAGATTCCTCATTAGCTATTCTGCACAGGTGTAAAAATGAATACTGAAAAAGATTTGATAATTCCTATAAAAGCGTTCTGCTGTAAAAAAAGAAATAATTCTCTCATCTGTCTTTAATGCCTCTCTATGGGCTGATCCTTAAATGTGGTTTTCCTTTCCACCATGAAAATCAGTGGAAAATTGGAAAGAGGAAAGGAAGCAAAATAGCAAGAACCTTAATGTTTCTATGCCTCGAGGGTAAACAAGCAGATTTGCTAGTAATCAGTGGCATTAGATAAGCAGTGCAAGATATAAGACATCAGTGTCTTTCTTTTCTGTCTTATTTTTAATCATTCTATAGTGTCTTAGGACTATGTTCAGCTATATTAACTGACTAAAATGGAAATTAGTAGTGGAAAACCAGTTTTGTCTTTGCTGAATTATTGGGCTGATGAAGTACAAGTCCTACCCTCTCTCACCCCTTAGTTTACTTCATGCTTGCTAATGCTCTTGAACCAGCTGTGTCTGTGAAATAGATGTTCCCTTGTGTTGAGTGAAATTTTACAGACCTGGAAGCTAGCACTGGAAAGCAAAAAAGATTCCTCACATCATCTTTTCCCGTATCCAGCATATCTCGTGGACTTGTCTCATCAATCTTTGTTGGATCTCTAGAGGCTATGCACTATAATGTGTCTGATATTCTTGTGTCTTTTCACTTCCAGCTATTCCAACTGATCTGTTTCCTTCAGCTGTTGCTTTTAGTCTGTATTCTTCTCCTAAGTCTAGCCACTGTTCCTTCAGCTCTAACACCTTTGCTTCTTCCAAGCCAAGGCTTGTCTGATCTCCCTCACTGTTATTCTCTCCACAATTCCCTCTATCACATTCCAGAACAGCTATCTTCACCTCCTTCCTCTGTGCCTGGTTTGAGATCCCCTCTTCAGGTTCCTGACACCTCCTGCAATGCCACTCTGCTGTTTGTAGCTCAGATGAATGGCTGGGCTTGTGCACACCATGCTTCTTTTTGATCTCTAAAGCCACCAAGGCACCTTGCTGCAAATCCCTTAGGTACCACAACTGGAAATGCAGCCAGGGCCAGCATCCTGCTCACTAGGCACTGATAGCCCCAGCCTGGATGCACAAGGTTATGCTTAAGGGACCTGGAGCTGTGTGAGAAAAGAGCTTGGGAATAGCTTATGTTTCATACAATTTTGCCAGGAAACTGAACTTCACCTGAAAGACCCTGCTCACAAGTGACTGGTGTCTGGGTCTGTATGTGTATTTTCCTCCCATGTGTAATCAGAAGCAAGGCAAGCTGCCTTTTCATCCCAGCCACAGGTTTTCTCAGCCCTGTCACACCAATCTCCACTTCCTCTCTTCCAATGGCTAATTTTTAGAAAGCAGATCTTGCATCTGGACTGGACTTTGCTTTTAACTTTCCAGGTGAACCAGTGCCACTGCTGCTTCTCACATTTCTTGTCCAAGCCCAAATGCTTTCCCTGGTGGCTGCATGGGGCTGCTGCTCACAGGTGCTGGGAAATGGGAGGGAAAGGTCCCACATGCATGGAGAGGGCTCCATGATGAACATAAAGCCCTACTGTGAGGGGTTGTGGTGTGACCTGATTTTCCCAAGTGCTGCCCTGCCAGCCACCCCGAGACAACCAGCTGTCTCCCCTCTTTCTGAGCAGTGTTTCTCTTTCTGTGATGTGGAGCCTGCTCATCAGCCTGTGCAACATGACTGCTGTTAAAACTGCAGGTAGCTGTGCTGATTTGCACCTCCCAAGGAGCCAGCCTGTCCTTCTGATGCATTATTTTAAATGATAAAAGCATCAAAAGTGCTTGAATTTTCCTAATCAGAATTGCCATAATTTTCTGTGGTGGCGTGTTATCACTTTTAATTAATTGATTAATTAATTAACTTATTTACTTGTTTTATTTTGTTGAAGAAATACTGTGAATGGTATTTTTCTTCCCACCAATTCCAGGTTCACTGTGACACAACTAATAAAAATTGGGGGTGCACCTCTGTCCTGGTGTAGTGTTGATGGAAAAGGAGCAGGGTTTCATCCAGTCAGCAGCATAAGGGGGTGCTCCCTGACACAGCTCACCTGGAAGTGCTTTGGAGCAACACCAGCCCCCAGCACTGCTGGGTGGTCACACCTTGGGCAGGCAGGTGGCCACCCCCAGGCTGCAACCATTGCTCTTCCTGTGGGAACTGTGGAATGTGGGAAAAGCTTCCAGTGGGGTTTCATGCAGCCAGACACAGAGTGGTTCATCGCTTATGGCAGGGTGAAATGAAAGGAAATCAGTTTCCAAAGGGCATCTCTGTGAACATACACAGTTCTTTAAATAAAGAGCCAATGTTATGAGAGCAAGCAATGCCATAGGTAGGGAGTGATGGGCTCGTTGCCATGGGAACTGCTCTTTCTACTTGAATAGCAAAATCAATAATTGCCTAAAATCTCCACTGTGTGTTTGGAGTTTGGTGCCCTTTGTGATGTAGGTTTTATGAGAGGGGACATGATGGATTCTGCAAAAAAACAAAATCTCTGTGGGCACTCTGTGCTGTTTCCTGCCCATCTTGGGCCCTGTGCAGGGATAAATTAATGCCCTACCTTAATTTAAATAGAAGGAGGCTTTATCCTGCCATGCTGAAGGCCTAATTCCGTAACCCTTGCCTTTATTTGAGGGGAGCAAAGCCTGTGCTACTAGGAATGGTAACCAAAACATCACCGAGGTTACCAGCACTGGTCAAGATGGCTGGCAGCAGTAAAGACTGTCTAGACATACCACAGCATAAGGATTATATAGGTTGCTGAGTTTGAGCCAGTGGTCACAGTAATAACCTCTAGTTCTGAAGTTCCGAATCCCTCCCTATGGAGAAAGGAAATTCTGTTTGGGAATGGGTGAGCAAGGCTCTTCTCTGGCACAATCCCCCAGAGCTGTGGACATGGCTCCTTTATGTCCCAGAGACCACGTGGGAGCTGGCATTTCTCCATTACCATGGTGCCAAAATAAGGTATTGCTCCAAGCACGTCATGCAGGCTGATTTTTCACTCCCACCCATTGCACACTTTGGTCAGCAGTGAAAAAATTCCCGGCGTTATTGCGTTAGAGGCTCGTTACTGGGAACAACACTAATGCCCCACTGAGATGAGCAGAGGTGATTCATGCTGCTCTGAGCTGCTGGATTTGCTTGTTTACAAACTCAAGCTGCTGGTGTGACAGCTCAGTAATGTCCCAGGTTATGAGTTAGCTTCTTCTCATCGTGAATTTCCTTTTTGATTATTTTTGGGGGAGAAAAGCCTTGGAGGGACCTGTTAAATTTCTGCATATGTTTTGTGTATTTGTGCTAGCAACATGAATAGATAGATGAATTGATTTATATGTAAATATTTGTGTTTAGCATTTTGATGTATTCAGCGAAATGATTTAATGATGACAGGATATAGTTCCTGAACATTCCCTCCCTCAGCTACTTTCACTAATGCTGATCTTTCACACCTGGGAACCCCAGGGATCTATTTAATCTCTGCAGTTTACAAAATATACCAACAGCCTGAGAACAAACACCAAAATACTTAGAAAAAAAGTGATTTCTTTCCCTTCCCATCATAATCAACTTGTTAATACTGGTTGGTTTTTTTTTTTATTTTGTCAGATTGCAGCATCACAAAGGGGGTCATTTACACTCTCAACACTTTTTTTTTTAAGAGATAATAGATTTTATTGTTTATATATTATTTTGTCCACAGGGAGTTTGAGGAAGTCAGATGTCAAGGTCTGGAGTCCCACTAGAGCCAGCAGATACGATCTGATCATTGCACCAGTGCAGGTGTTACAATAAGGAGACCGGTGGAAATGGCAGCAGGTGGGATCATCACACATTTTCCAATTGGTTGTTTTCCCAAGGCTTTGCCTGGGCATGCATACACACCTGATAGGAGCTGTTGCTCAGTGTCTTAGTCCCATAATGGTCCCAGGTTTACTCTACAGATTTACTGCAGATTGGTCTGACTGTTTATGTGGCATCTACAATTGTAGTACGCTGGCAGTGAATCTATCGGGAGTTAGTTTCCAACTTGTGAATTTTGTTAGGCTCAGTCAGATTTGTACATTTGACAAATTGCTTGTTACCTTCAAAACATCAAGACCACAAAAATGGCCTTGGACTGTGCAGGTGATAGAGATATTGAGTACAGTATCACATTTAGTGCTCTCTGTTTATTTGACAGGGCTGGGGGGAACTTACAAGCTTCATGAACTGGCAAAGCCTGCAAACTGGAGTTTAACTTCAAGCTGGCTTTTTGAGTCATAGTTTTAAGTAATTCATGTGACTCAGGGAGTTGGGTCCTCATCTGCTGCACAACCTGCTGAAGGCTGATGGAATTCTGTGAGATAAGCTTTTACATGGCATGAGCCAACAATACCTGAGCTGGTGCAAATCTGTGTCAGGAGAATCTTTAGAACCCTTATAAAGTCAACAATGACTTTGAATTGTCTGTCTTATTTTGGGTTGGCAAAACAACTCTAGAAATCTGTTTTTCCCCGATGAGTGACTAGAAGCAGAAGCCCTTTTATGGGGATTCCTATTTGGGGGGGGGTTTAGCTTATCATGTTTATTAGTGGAATTATTTCATAAGGAATATGAATATTCCCATTGATTCATCCTTCCAATCTCACTAAATGGAAGTGTTGTATTCTGCCTCCGTTTTTTTTCTGATGGGGCAGAACTCTACTGCCCCCTCCAATATCATAGTCAGGAGTTCATATTCATTATTTACCTTTGTCTAGCAGGGCTGCCAGCTGTAATATCACTTGTTGCTCTTAGTGATTTAGACTGGTTTTCAACAACTATTCAAATTTCCAGAAGGAGATCATTGAGGAGTTTCAAACATGCCGGAAACCAATTAATTTTTAAATTTTTTTAAAATAAAATGGTAACTTTCTATCTAAGATGTAATTCAGTGTAATGAGCATACAAAACAAACAGGTATCTGTAATTAGCCTGGCACCAGCCATGAAAGTCATGAGTCACAATAATTTTTATTATTTTAGAAAAGACACCACCACCAGTCTGGAAGAAGATGGAGCTCTTGAAGTGCGGATCTCCACCTTCTTCCAGTTCCCCACATCTACCTGGACTGAGTATCTCCTGGAGATCTTGGTGCTCTCTTTCTGAGGAACAGGACAAGGATAAATACCACACTGAAGTGACAACAGCAGACTCAATCTGATCCTGTCTCACAACTGACTGTGTACCAAGCTATTCTCTTGTACTTATTCCCCTCCAGGGTACAGGGGTCCCTCAACACCATGGGCAGAGAAGTCTCTCTGTGGGGCAAAACAAGGGACACGACAGCGAGGTTTAAAAATTCCTCCTTCCCCTGATTTTGAAAGCAGATCTAGGAATTTTCAGATATTTTTCAGATTTATTTATCTACTTTTCCAGCAAAAGTAGTGTGGTTTTTTGTTGTGTTTGTTTGGGGGTTTTTTGTTTGTTTTTTTGTTTTGGTGGGGTTTTTTTGGGGGGGTGTTTTTGTTGTTGTTGTTGGGTTTTGTTTTGTGGTTTGTTATGTTTTGGTGGTTTTGTTTGTTTGTTTGTTTGTTTGTTTGTTTTTAATGGACATGTGCTTGTTTCCAGCTTCCTCTGAAACTCCCCAGCTTTTCCTGATGTGCTGACCTCAGCTCAGGCCACAGAAGAGCCTCACTGATGTGTCCCCCCATCCAAAATTTTTGGAGAGCATCTTATTTTCGCTGTTAGAGAGCTGTCAAGTTTTCCAGAAAAACAAACCCTCTGACACAGAAGTCATAAAGCTGATGTGCAGCCAGCATTGGTCTGTATTTAAAGCATACCCCTCCCGGATAACTGGGAGTAATTGAGGCTTTGATGGATGAACTCTGTTACTCCAGTCATTCACTGATGAACCTTTGCACCTACTTGAAATTCATAGAAATTCCTGTTATTGAGCCTGTTTACTGTGTACATGATGAATATGGGCCTGGCTTGCTCTGCAGTTTCCTTTATTTTACTGAAGATCTCCCCTCTTCTTTGTCTTGATGGTTGGCAAATAGCCAGTTGCTGGAGCAGGCATCATTCCTGGGGGCTATCAGCTTTGATTTTCCTCTTACACGCTGCATTCCTGCTGCCTGCACACTGGAAAGCTGTGTTATAAATCTAAGATCTGTGTCTAAATCAATATGATTTCTATCCCTACTACTGACAGGAGCTGCTACCAAGCTTGCCAGTACATTGCTGCGAATTAGAGAAATTGCCATCTAAATTTCTTCAGGGAATGGAGCAAAGACAGCAAGAGAACCAGGCAGGACAGTCAAGGAAATTGGGGGTGTGTTGGCCTGGGAAGCCAGCAGTTCAAACAATCTCCTTTATTACAGAACATCATCAACACACCTGGCAGAATAATAGCATTGGATATATGCTTCAGATTTGCATGGTGCAGCATTTATCGCTGTGGAAATGGAATTTTGTGTTTTCAGAATGGTCTGCAGTAGTTTGTTCCACTGCAGTCTTACAGTGGGAAAAAGAAATATGCTTAGGATGCTGAGGGCTCATTACTTCATACCTGCATGGGATCTTAATGCAGAACTAAATAAATTTGGGGCATTTTTGTGGTGGGTTGCCTCTGGCTTGATGCCAGGTGCACGTCACATCTGTTTATTGTTCATGTCCTCAACTGGCCAGGAAAGAGAAAACATAACAAAAGTCTTGTGGGTTGAGATAAGGGCACTGGCATGTCCACCTTGCAGACATCTGCCACTGGCTCTATTGGACATGGAGAAACTTCCAGAGGCTTCTCACAGAAGTCATTACCACTACCAAAGCCTTGCTACTCAAACCCATTACATATTTAGGACTGTCTGAAATTTAAAATACCTTTGCATTTTTAACAAAATCAGAGGTCAGGCAAAGCTGATAGTATCCCATCAAGGAGGTCAACTGGTTTTCACTTATTCATATTTTTCCTAGAGAAATAATATAGAGAAATTCAAGTGACTGTATACACCATGTATTAGCACAGTTTTAGGGTAGGAGTTTCCCTAATTTCTACTAACAGCATCTGTGAGAAAAAGCCTCAGGGACAGGAGAAATAAATTATGTGGGAAGTCACAGTGCAGCATCCTGTGACTATAAGTCACAAATGTATTTGCTCTTTTCTAACACACAGACTGTGCTCAATGGCATTTTTTTCAGCTTAGCTGATAGACAAGGCAGTGACTCCAGTGAGGGCAGGATATTATCATCTTCTATGAAGTGATAATCTTTCATGTCTTATCACCTTTATATAGTGCTTCAGTCCCTGCTTCCCGGGAGAGCATGCAGTGAAGCATTTGCATGGACTTGCCCTATTTCTCCAGTCTGCCTTGGGCACTTCTGATAGCAAAAACCCTCTGAGAGGAGCTGGGTCACCTTTGGTCCCATGCTGTACCCCCATTCCTCTGTCTTTCCTTTCATTTCCTGACCTAGAGATGTGCGGACAACTGCTTGCAGACTGAGTTAGCATGTAAAACAGGTCTCCACAGCCACAGACCTGAGCCTTTACTGTTGCAAACTATCACATTGAATCCAGATCCACTTCAGAGTAGTAGTGTTTGCCAGGCAGTTTGGATCATATGTGCAAAGATAAAGTCATTTCAGAGGAAAATTCCAGCAGCTCAAAGGGGAAATCAGAGGGTGCAGATGACTACAGTGCTCTTCTCCAACGAGCTGTGCATGGTTGCAGCCCCCACAGTTGCTGATTTACAGCATATTTACAGATCATATAAAGGCTGTAAATTTGAAAATATGGTAGTCCAAATAATTTGGCTTATTTTATGAATTTTGGATGCTGCTTTAACACCAGAGTGTTCTAGTCCCCAAGTTACATTTATTCCTGGCCAGTTTACACTCATGTGTTGTTCTATAACCTCTGTGCTTCCAACTCCTCTTTAAAGAGGGCAACTGTGTATCCACTCCATCCTGTCTCAGGGCTACAATAGAACAAACCAAGCCTTAGATGGCAATTGTAAACCAGCTTCCTCTTCCCTGCTCTTCTTGGCATCCAGCTGAGAAGTATCTGATTTACTATGGCATTTAAGTGCACGATCTAGTACTTTTTATAATTAAATTTCCATTGTTTCTCCCTCCAGGGCTCTCTAGGTTTTTTTAGACAATTTTCAAATTGTCATCTTTACTAACTGTGAGTTCTCGCTTTGAAATCTTGGTAAGAAATGTGCTGATTGCACAGTGTAAGCAATGAAAACACTAATGAATATGAATAGAAAAAAAATTGAAAAGATTGATCAGTAATGAATTCTGCTTATAATCTTCCTCTGGCCTGATGAAACCTTTCTTCAGCCCAGCTGGTTGCAGTCACTTTAATCACTTGAAATTTCCTGTATTAATTCTTGGTTTATGTCATAATACTCCATAGTGGTTTAACAAGGTTCCAATGAATGCAATTTACCACATTTTCCTTCATCTAGAAAATGAGATTTTTCCCTCAAAGAAAGACAAAAATCTAGTCCGACATAACTGGAATTGCTAAATATATGCTAATATTATCTCCCTTTTTATCTGTAATCACTCTTTTCTCTCTGCTTTCTTCTGAACACTTGCTAGTGAGACCAGACTGTTATATCCCAAGGATGGTCTCAAAGTTCTGTTCATCCCTTTCTTAAAAAAACAAACAAACTGTGTTTGCTCTTCTTTCATGTACTGCTGCACAAACCCCAGTGATGGAGGTCACTGTGCTGTCTTTGCCTCTTTAACATGATTGTCTGGAAACGGGCAAAACCATCTCAATTTAGATGCTGGATGGAATCTAGATATTCCTTAATGTTTTCAGCCTCTAAATCCTATCCTATCCCATCCTTGGTTTTGGAAGGCCAAATGATCTGTCCTCCTTCCCTCTGGGAATGCTTTCCCACAGGCTTCCTCCCTGGCTTCACGCAGAAACTTCAAAGAGCACTTCTTTTTCCTTTGGATACATGGAAATAACAAGCTTTTAGCATTCCAAAGGCTCCAAGCTTTTCAGTCCAGCAGACTTGCATTTCCAGAAGATCTCCTTATTTTTCCACATGTGCCTTTGCAAGAGACTCCCATCTCTCTGTTTGATTCTTTAAAGAGAAGCAGCTCAGGATTTCTCCATTCTGGACTATTTCCTTCAAGTGGCTCTTTCACAAACCCTTCATTAGATGCCAAACCCAACTTTGAAAGAGAATCAGCTCTTGCTGGCTCAGTGCCTACGTCTTCTGCTGTCTGTCAGCTCTCACATTCAGACACCCACCTCCGAGGGGAATCGTGCACAAAGCAGAGTCTTCACTGTCATGCCCAGCCTAACAGCAGGGCTTGATCTTCACAGACACTCCAGTTCCTTGGCAGGAGGTGTCACTCTAACTACCTGGCAATTATGTCAGCCGAAATTACCATAAAGCACTGCATGTAGCTGGTTGTTTTTCATGCCAGATGTCAGAGGGTACAGTACAAAGCCAAACGTCTCATGTTGAGGGCAGGAAATGAGACCAATTCTGTGATGACATCAATCATGTCAATAGTGATGAGTAAACAAAGGTCACAGCTTTTTGGCAAGGCTCCTGGAGTTGAGTAACAACGGTGGTTAAACTAACTTGAGGCTTCTGGAGTTGTGAAATATCATCATGCTAATTTTGGAGAGGCAATAGCATTCACTGAAGCCTAGATGACTTGTTGAATTTGTCAGATTAGGGCAATTTGCTGGTGTGATTCTATTTTCATTCACTGTAGTTTTGTCTTGGAACATTTAACTTTGTGTGCTTCTTTAATCCTGCATTGCAATTGAATCTCTTGCCTTGCATATACCTAGCCTAGCTTCACAGGCCTTTAGATAAAAGAGGCTGTTGTTTTCACACCTGATTTGAAAGTTTGAAGGATATGCTGGCTGCCATTGCAAAGTGTTTCTGTGATCAGGGATAAAAAGTCCTACTCACGGAGCTTTTATTGGGATGGGGATTCCTGAGAACTCATGAAAAATCCTCTGTGCTTCTTTCAGTGACATTAACACTTGTCGAATGCCTGGCCCTCTGGTCATGTGTGAACTGCTGAAGTCAAACTAAACTAAGGACCCTAAGCTCCTAAACTGACAGATAAAATCCCAGTTTGACTCTGGCTGTCCAGGGCTGTTGAGCCCAGATCACTTGGGATTTGGATGAGGTATGTTGACCATGTCTAGAGACTGGTTCATGCCCCATTTTCTCATTCTCATTTTGGTTCAGGCAGAATCATTTTTGGGTTACTCTTGACAGCGACTTTGGTACCCATTGCATTTGAAATGCCTTATGATGCTGTCAGAGATGGATCTGCTTCAGGGAAAACATCCTTATTGAAGAGCATTTCTCACTGCCTTTCAGGAAACAGATTCCCTCTTGATCTCAGAGCTTTGGGCTGCTGGAGGAAGGGAGGGGATAGCCTAGAGTATTTACTGTCATCACTGTGCAGAGAACTGGGCACACAGCAAGAGTGAGAGCCAGTCCCTTGTCATCAGTGATGCTGTGTCAAGTGAAAACAATGCATAAAGGAGGCTGGAAAATGTGAAAGTGAAGGCTTAAAAGCTTTTTCCCCTGCCTTTTTTTCCTTCTGGATTCTCCTGAAAACAAAGCCAATGCCCCTTGGCTTGAAAGGGTGTATGACTGCAGGACGCTATAAAGCAAAAGCATCCCTTGAAATAAAATTCTGCACAAAGGCAGCTTGCATTACATCCCTGTTTGAATGCTTTTTAGAACTACTCCAGACCAGCAACCTCTTGTAATTGCTTTAAGTCTGCTATTCCACTACTGCAGGTTTAATCTTTATTTTCAAAGTAGTGACAGTGGTTGCTCAAAGCTGCATGCAGTCTTCAGACAAAAACTTCACCATTTTGGCACCTGTTGGTCCCTAAAATCTGTGTGTTTGGCTCAGCTATCTTCAGTTCCATCTCTGTAGATAGCATTTGTCATCAGTTCAGTCGTAGAAAAGTCATCCAGGTATCTGTGGGAGCCTGTGTGTAACCAGGGTTACAGCCCTGGATCTGGTCCTTTTGTCTGCAGGACAGAATTTTTGTGACATCAGTGTAACTGAATATCCAGAAGTGTGAACAGAAATTTAACTTTTGCTCTGGGATTTGCTTTGACTGAAGCTGTGGTTTCTGAGACATGTTAATTGAGGCTATTCTTCACAGAGATGACATTAAATACAAGAATCTAAAGAACTTTGAATGAATTTTTGATTCTTATTTTCAAAACTTGTGAAGAAATCTTATTTCTAGAAAGGACACACTGAAAACTTTCATAAAATCATTCAATTACCTTTTAAGGTATTTTAGACTTTAGTACCTGAAAACTGGAGGCATGCAAAACCATTAATTACTCTTGGTCTTCTATTCTGTGTCCTATTTGCCTTTCTTCGTAGGATGAAATTTGCTGCATGGAACGCATGCAGGGAAAAAAAAGAAAATGTGAGAATTTTATAATGAACACAAAATCTGGGCTCACTTTAACACTGAGCAATTCAGATCAAAATTGATGCCTCTGGGCTGCAATTTCTCTTAGGAGCATTTTTATACTCATACAAAAGCAAAAGTTTCTACTGGAAAAGATGATCAAATAACCTTAAATCCTAGTTTCAGAGTATTCCAGGTCCGTGTTTGATATTTGCCAGACGTGCCCCACTGTAGCACCCACAATGATTTTGCTGCATAGCCCTGACAAAAGAGAGCCTGGTGCCTGCACATGTGTCCTTCCTGCCCCCGCCACTTCCTCGGCAAGGTGTGTGTGTGCTCCCTGCCAAGCCGTGTCCCAGCCACCGGTAAATCCTCTGACTGAAATGCCATCTGCCCTTGCACTCCTGCCTGTGTTACAAGTTCAGTAAAACGCTGGCAATTTAAGCAGATGTTATTCTGTCTGCCTCCTGGAGAGCAGCTCCTGTCTGGAGTGCTGTGAGGCAACAGTGATGGGAATCCAGCACTGTGAGAGAGTGGGCACAGACTCCTCTGAGGTGAAATTGTGTGAGCACTTGTGCAGGGTAGCAACAGGCAGCTTCATCTCCTCCACTTCTCTGATGTTCCCCCAGTCCCCTTCCCCAGGAATGGAAGAATAGAACTGTATTGACTTGAGACCATCCTCTCCTCTCTTCTAGCAGAGCTGTTGCCAGCAATATTTATTCTCAACTTGCTGCAGTGCCCCCATTTTAGATGTGACTATTAGAGAAGTAAAAACTGTTTCAAATCACTATTCCCCAGCAGCTTCCCTCCTATCTCTGTGCCCCTTTCATGGCAACTCCTTGTCCATGCTCTCTTAACAGGGATTGCTTATACAAAAAGATGAGCAATATCTTTCCAGGTGTTCTGTCCTCTGAAAGGTTCAAGGCAAACTATTCTCGAATAGTGTCAAATTTTATTGCTTTTTTTCTCTCCTTCCAGTAGTCACTAACAGGCAGCAGAACGTTGGATGTTTGTGTTGCCTGCCTTATAAAGTCATTTACCAAGGGAGGAAGTGTTTCAGTCTCTCCTTAACACAAGCTAAGGACATATATTACTTTCCATTATCTGGATCAATGGGCTGAGGCAAATTGCATGGGGCTCATGAAGGGCAAGTGCCAGGTCCTGTTCTTGAGTCACAACAACCCAAGGCAGCACTATGGGCTGGGGGAAGAGTGTCTGGAAAGCTGAACTGTGGAAAAGGACCAGCCAGTGGACAGCAGCTGGACATGAGCCAGGGTGTGCCCAGGAGGCCAAAAAGGCCAATGGTATCCTGGCCTGTGTCAGCAACAGCGTGGCTGTGGCCAGCAGGACCAGGGTGGTGATTGTCCCCCTGTACTGGTGAGGCCACACCTCAGGTGTTGTGTCCAGGTCTGGCCCCTCACAGCAAAAAAGACATTGAGGTGCTAAGCATGTCCAGAGAGGGCAATGGAGCTGGGGAAGGCTCTGGTGAATAAATCATGAAAGGAGCAAGTGAGAGGGTTGGGGTTGCTTAGCCTGGAGAAAAAGGGTCTCGGGGGTGACCTTATCACACTCTACAACCACCTGAAAGGAGATTATAGCCAGATAAAAGTCAGCCTCTTCTCCCAGGCAACCAGAGACAGGACAAGAGGACATAGCCTCAAGCTGTGCCAGAGGAGGTTCAGGCTGGACATCAGGAGGAATTTCTTCACTGGAAGAGTGGTCAGGCATTGAAAGAGACTGTCCAAGGTGGTGGTAGAACACCACTACTGTCCCTGAAGGTGTTCAAGAAACAACCGGATATGGCACTTAGAGCTGTGGTCCAATTGACAAGATGGTGATCTAAGGTTGGACTCAGTGATCTTGAAGGTCTTTTCCAACCTCAATGCTTCTGTAATTCTGTGATCAAGGAAACCTCTTACCAGCTTTCAGTTGTGCTTTGCTGTGAAGTCCTGACACTCTTCCTTTGCACTTCTTGCTTTTGCTCAAAGATTGCCAAATATTTTCTCCCAGGTTCCTGGAGTATTTTTCCACGTTTATAGATTTAATTTTGGTTTGTTTGTTTCTCCTGATGTCATGCCTTTTGCGACCATAAGAGTGTTTTGGAAGTCATTCAAGCATCACTTTTTGACATCTCTCCAAGCCAGTTTTGGAGAGCCAGTCTTTATCTGCTTTGCGCTTTTTGATCAGGCTATTCATCATGAAGTTATTAGTTTTAAATTATCTTCCCTCCTGCTTTCTGGGTCCTCTTACTGTTATGAACAGAGTTCTCCACTTCTTATTTTTGCCTGCAGATACAATGCTTTATTGAATCTCTGAGCCCTGGGTTCTCAGTTTTATTCCCACTTGTCAAATTTACGCTCTGAAATTCCAGCTACTGACACCACTTTACTTGGCAGAATCTAGCACTACTTCTTGAAGACTTCTGTATCTGTGGGGTTTTTTAATCTATTTAACCTTTACTGGGGAATAGCTTAGAAAAATTAATTACATTCTTAATGACAAACTTTTCCAGTTGGTGATGCATACATTTTGGATATGACACTGAAGTTTTATGTATTTTATGTACTAGTTAAAAAGAATCTCTGCATATCAGGAATTAGTTAACCCACCCCTCCAATGACTTGGTGAGTCATGAGCAGGTGACTCAGTTTACTTCAGCGTGTGTCACGTACTGTAAGGCAGTTGCAGGACATTATGGACAGAGTTCATATGCTCTGCATTTATCTACCTACAGTTTTGATGTATCTGTCTGAACTTGTCTTTGTTTCCATTTCTGGGCTTTAATAGAGCCACGGCAGTAAAAGAGGGTTTTTCAGAGGGCAAGTCAGTGTATTACAGAGCAGCCTCTAGCCCTTTTATGCAGCAGCAGAGTTCAAATGCAGTTACACTTTTTTGAGAAAAGTGTTTATCGGTCTTTGTGATGAACATACAGACCACATCGGTCTTACCTTGACATTGCAGAGCCAAACTGAGGTCAAAGCAAAATACAATAAGGACAGCACAGAACCAACAGACTGAGACAGAGATCTCCTAGAAGTGTGGGCAGTGAATGAGCCCAATCACAAATAACCAAACAGATAATGCTTGCTTTATATGTGATAGGGTAGCTTTATTTTAGTAGCTGTCATGTTTAAACCCCAGCCATCAGATGAGCCCCATACAGCCACTCTCTCACTCCCCCACCAGCAGGACTGGGGAAAGAATCAGGAGAGCAAAACTCAGAAAACTCATGGGCTGAGATCAAGGCAGTTCAATAGAGAAAGCAAAAGCTGACAAAGCAAAACAACGGATTATTTCACTGCTTCCCATGGGCAGGCAGCTGTTCAGCCACCTCCAGGAGAGCAGGGCCCCATCAGACACAATGGTGACTTGGGAAGGCAAACACCACCACTCCAAACATCCCCTCTTCCTCCTTCCCCCACCCCCCGACCCCACCCCCCACTTTATTATACACTGAGCATGATGCTGTACAGTCTGGAATGTCCCTTTGGTCAGTTTGGGTCACCTGTCCTGGCTGTGTCTCCTCCCAACCTCCTCATGCACCCCCAGCTTCCCAGCCAGTGTGGCAGTATGGAAAGAAAAGGCCTTGGCTCTGTGTAAGCCCTGCTCAGCAACAACAAAAATATCTCTACATTATCAACCCTGTGTTCAGCACAAATTCAAAACACAGCCTCATACCAGCCACTGTGAAGAAAATTAAGTCTACCCCAGGCAAAACCAGCACAGGAGCACAGATAATAAAAAACAGCCCCACTACTGGGTGAAGCTTTCATATTTTTTTTTATTGGTACACGGGCAGGTTCTCTTCTGTATACTACCCCGGGTCTACACAGAGAATTAAGTGAAGCTGCTGAGTTCATTGCATCTAATTTGTTATTCAGCATATAATTTGATATAATTTGTCTCCACTCAATGTGCATTACCTATATTGCATTTATTGTTTCTTGATCCCTTATGACAAGTAGTTAAGGTTTTTTCATCAAGTACACAGGTTATTTTTCTTTCCTTCTTTAAAAGATTGTGAAAAGTGGTTTTCTCTTCATGGGAGGGCCAGTCCTTCAAAGTTTATTGAAATTGTACATGGAACTCAACAGAAGGAACTGGCCCCATTTTGGAAAGGAGCTCCTCTTCCTTCACTGACTGGGCCAGAGCAGGAGCCACAGAGGCTCCCTGTGGAGAGAATGTGAGTTGGAAGGGACAGACTGCGTTGCGGAAGACAATCGGGCTGTAACGGAGCAGGGCCTGGCACATCTCTCTCCAGAGATAACCCTTATCTCAAGGTCACAGACCCCTCTCTCCTTCCCTGCATGCCAATACTTTTCCACTACCCTTAAGAAACTAGTAAGACCCCCTATGACGTAGCAAAAACTAGAAGGTACTTAAACCCTGTGTTTTAGATAATAAACGCATTTTGACTGAACTCGCCACATTGGTGTTTTACTAAGTCATTTGCCCGAACCCCACGCTCGCAGCTCGTGGCGGTCGTGTCTCTACTCAAACCCAGGCCACCAAGATGATGGCTAAATAAGCCGCAACAGCTCCCTCCCCTTGAAATAATAAAGATTATTATTAACCATGACAATTTTTGTGGACATCCCCAGGCAGGTGGGATAACTCCTTACATGTTTACTCACAGTTTAGCCTGAGATAAGAGTAGCCAGGCAGCACATTTGTCTGCTTGTTGTGTGTGTCAGGCATGGCAGCCTGGGTAGGGGGAACTGCTTTGAGGGAGGCACAGCTCCTTTCTGTCAGCAGTGATGCTTCCTTATGTCCTGGTAGGTGCCAGGTGTGGCACAGAGGAGCTGATATTGGTACCTTTTGTTGAACTGGGTTGCTGGACATACTCTGCTCATTCTCTCTGGTGTGGGGTGGCAGTTCTTTAGCAGCTAACATCCCACAGATATTCCCATTCACAGGGTGGGACATCTTTCCTCTACCACTCATGGTCCTCACATGTCTGCCAATACTGTCCCAAGCTGAGGTGCAGCTCAGAGGAGTGATTTTTTTAAAATTTATGTTATTATTTAAATACCAAAATAAGATTTATCTAGTGTGGCATTTTAAGACTACTTAAATACCACATTGTCTTGATCTAGTCATTATTAATGACTGGAATTTATTAATGATTTCACAACATATGGCAAGAAAACACGCTTCAGTGGCATATTTCCTTTTCCACATGACAGAATAACAAGTCCCTTCAGAAGCATATCAATGGCTTTATCTTGGCTAATCAGTGCAAGTCTTCCATCTCTTCCATCTGTCCTGCTACAACTGCATAAAGGAAACAAGCAAATGAAAATAGTTTATGTACACTGATTATTCTTCTGTGCCTCAGGCCTGAAAAGACTACATATTATTTCACTAAAATAATGTTTTTGGCAATATCCAGATTTGAAATAGCTGATTTCATTGCTTGCTTGAAAGTACACCCAATAAGCTCCAAGTTCTTCACCACTTAGTTCCATAGACATGACGCATATGCTCCAGACCTTCAGTAACAATCATGTTTATTGCAAGCAAGTCAAACATTCACCAAAAACATGTAAATAGGAGCAGTAGCAGCAGATGTCCAAACAAAACCAGTACTGTGCTATCCAAGTTTCAGCTTGGCACCCATCTTAGACAAGCTCTTCACAGGGAAAGGTTATTCCATCGACAAAAACTATGTTAAAACAGTGAAATAAATCTGTCCAGCTAAGGTTTTGCCATCTTAGAAGCTGCTGCTCTAACTTTATACTAATTCTTCCAAAATTTGTCATCCTTAAAAGTAGGTTTTGGTATGTTAGCTCATCTTGCATAGTTTTTTATGTGATATTCCTCATATTCTAATTAATTTTGTTGCTCAGATGTTTCCACATGATCCTGTCAGTTACAGAGTCCCACAGCATGTCTTACTGAAGTTGACTCCAGTGAACAAAGAGAATTTAGAAAAAGCTTCAAGACAAGAGACAGTGAAAAAAAAATGCAACCTCCTTGGAGAAAGTGTTTGTCATGCAAGTAAAATATATGTCTGCACCATCTTGTCAGAATCTGATTTGGGCACCTGTCTTTGCACTAGATACCTTATAGTGACAGCACAGGGCAAGTATTCGCTCATCTCTTCTAGTCTTCAAATTTCTGTGTGATGAAGTCCTAGGATATGATTTATGATCATCTCTTCTAGGCAAGTGGGGTGACCCAAGACACTCCTCACTAAAACAGGTTTCAAGCAAGGAGGCAGGGAGGACTGCCGGGAGAAAGTGCAGAGGGATTTAGAAAAGAGGAAACTCCTTAAGGCGAATGTTTGAGAGCCAAGTTGAGAGAACCTTCAGCTGAAATTTCACTAGTGTTTTAGATTGATTTATTAATAAAATCAAAGCTGACACTCAGCTGTTCTTAAAGTAGCACAAGCAGGCTTGGCTGCAGGGCTTTCAGAATTGTTAGAGTGATTTAACTGGAGAATAAGACTCTGTACTGCATTGAGGGCTGTATAGTAGCTATTTATTTGCAGTGTATTTCTTGGTGTAGTGCATACAGGGGGCAGCTGTTCAGATAGCTCATTGGTTTTCTTTCCCAGGTATTTCACCAAATATTGTTCACAGCTTGTCTTAAACACACAAGTGGATCTCGATATTCCTTTTCTAGTGTTGCTGTCATGGTATTCCTCTAAAACCCTGGGCAAAGCTTTCTGTTCATGGTAGGATTTTTTTGTTTGGTTTTAAATAGGAGTATACTGAATGTGTGAGACATCAAGGCACAGCCTGATTCCAGCTGTGTTTTTATAGCATGGGTTCAACTCTCCTGATGGTAGATACGGTTTTGATTTTGACACATATCCTTGGAGTAAGGTAAAAAGATGACATAAGCTTAAAATTAGATCCAAATTCTTAGTTCTGCTGCATATCGTCACAGAATTTTCTGCAGTCATGTTCTTATATACACTCATGAAGATCAATTTGGTTGATTTTTATTCAGCTTTAAAATTTTCCTTAGAAAAAATAGTGTGAAATGTAATTTTACCTTTTCAAACACAACTAAATACCTACTTCAGGCTATAACTATTTGACAAGAGACACTCTTGGTGAGGACTGGTGAAAGCAGTCAAATTGTTGCTTTAGCTCACTGGCAGAGGTGTCTAGAAAAGATGCAAAGAAGGAAGATAGTCTTGCACCTGTTCAATGTATTGTTCTTGGTTCCAGAAGCACTGCTGCCTCTTGGTGCTGCATTGCTGGTAAAGACATGCCTTGTGGAAAATGCAGACCCTGGATTTAGCAGGAAATAAGCCCTAGGTCCAGCTTGGACCTGTCTGCAGCCCAGAGAGAAAAGTGTTATCTTCCTCAATGCATTTAATCTAATAATCTCTCTAGTATCAGAAAAAAAACTGTCTGTAAACTCCTGTTTGCTGTGAAAAAAGTGGCACTGATGGGGATTCACTGTTTCAGGGTAGCACTCTATTCCCTTCTATCCCCCACTAGTTTGCTTCTAAAACATAAGACAGAATATAGATAAATGCTGTGCAGAATGCAGAAGGTTGCAGCAAGCTCTCTTGCAGAGTGTCTTGAGAAAGTCTCCCCTGAAACCATTTTCTACACATGTACTGCATGTATTCGCTCACCTCCTTCCTCTGCCACTGGCTGATTATTTTTTTTTTTAACGATTGCAGCTTCTGGTTCCATTGTCTCAGATTTTATTGTTTAAAGCTAGAACAGATGGTGTTATGTCTATTAAATACTAAACTGTGTCATGCAGGAATCATTATCTCAGCTGAATTGGCTCCTTGTAAGAGTGGTTTTATCCTTTAGAACAGATTAAAGGACTGGGAAGAAATTTACTGCACTGCTGGATGCCAGTGATGGACTAAATGGATGACACTCCACTCTTGGCCATAAACACCCTGTGGGTGGACAGTCAGTATTCTTTTCTACAGGATCAGATTTACCACAGTTTTCTGCATTCTTGGGTGCAATGCAGAGTTGCAGCACTGAGAGGGGAATTGAGCTGGAGAACTTCCCGTGGGGCATGGGGTAAAAGCCCTGCCAGATACTGAGCTGCTTCCGTGCGTGTTCGGCATGGACCAATTGATCTGGGTTGTGTGACAATTCTGCTGCAGGAACCATATTTTCTTCTATTTAACACAATTTCCCAGGAGTCCCTCTGCATAGGTTTGCAGAGCTTTGAGATATTTGGGGAAAGAATTATTTCTTATAAATTTTCAAATTGATACAGAGTGGCTGGGTCAGTTTGCCCCTGTTTACTCTCTCTCGATCTCTCATCACCGCAATGCAAATAATTAATAAAAGGACTGGTTGTAAAAAGCCGCAGGAACTGCAGTCCTCTGAGTGATAAATTACGAAACAGGATTCATTGGGTCTGAGCTTGACTCCCTGAAGTATAATAGTCTTGCAATTCACAGTCTCTGATGCAATGGATCAAAATATTCTTTACAATAAAATGAAGACATTTCCAAAATACAGGACTGTACTTTAATAAATGTTGCCAGAAGGAATCTCATTTAAACAGCAAGACTCTACATCCTTTATTTCTTTCCTTTCTTCAATAAAATCCTGTTTGCTCTTGAGACATTTGAAATGTCTTTTCTGTGTTTATCAAGTGACACCACACAGTGTGATGAGTACAGCTGGAGAGCTTCACATCAACAACACACTGTGTGGAAACGTTTTTCTGGAGCCTCTGTCTCTGAAGGGGTCAAGATGACATGTCAGACAGGGGCTCTTCTGGTATCACGATCCAGTACCTCCCAATTCAAATAGCTCCAAAATACTTTCTCAAACATGGACTTCACTGAGGCCTCATTTCAGTTCTCTTATTCTTGTGATCATCTGTGCTGAAGTACCAGCTAAGTTGTGCTAGATGGTTTGTGTATACTTGGAAGCATTTCTATTTGGCCTGAAGCAGAACTATTTTGCTGCATGACTGTTTCAGGAACTCTCCAGCACTATGAGGCAGTAGCTGTTACATCTTCTTTCCCTCCACTACTGACCATTTTTCAAAAATACTTTCTGAAAGCTCTGTTAAATTTTTCTGAGTTTGAAAACCTTATACGGAGCCAAGACTGCATGTTCTGTAGCCACCACAAATGAAATTACATTTCATTAGATCACTGACGTGGCAGCCTCTCAAAACAATCCTGCACTCTATCAAGCACTTCTGTTAGCCATGCTCTTGTAAAACAATGGAAAGGGAATGGAAAAGTGGAAAAGCTCTTCAGGCCCAGTCTTACAAATAATGTGTGTGTGTATTTTCTAGAAATTTATATTTCATAGAAAAGAAAGTCGCAGTAGTTAGCCTACAAAGCTATCGCAGAAATATGAGTTTTCCTCTGCTCATTATTTTAGTTGCCCTAGTACTTTGCACATCAAAGACCACACCAGATCAACTTCCAGTCATGGATTTGACTAACAAAGTAAATCTCAGCATGGCATGCCAAATCCAAGTACTTGGAAATCTAAGTATACCCAGGGAGATGTATTCTGACCAGCACGTAAGTATTTCTCAACTTTGTGTGTTCAGGATCTCTATCCTAATTTCTGTCTGAGTCAAAAATATGCTGTTCTTAGTCTGAAGAATCTGTGATTTGAGGTGCTTTAGATTGACTCTTTGTAAAATTCAGTTGTGCTGTTTCGATCTTAGATTTTGATGCTGAGATGTAAATGTGGCATTCTTGACTGTTGGCTTGACTTCTTGTGGATTTGATGAAATCTAGCAAGCAATATCAAATCTTTGTCTTTCTCACTCCTTTATTGCACAGTAAATGGTATTTCCCTCCAAAATGAAAGCTCTCATTTAATTTTCTCCTTTGTATTTCTCTTCGCTGTCCCTCATGTGATTGGGCAGATGGGCTCCCACATGGTCACTTTTGTTGGTTGCCCTAGAGAAAGCACAAGTAAAAAGCCAGAGAGTTTTTTTCAGGGTGCATACAGAAGATAAAATCCCCATATAAATTTATTGGTACAAATCTTTGGGGATAGAAGAATGTAAGAAATGAGAAGCAAATTCTCTTCGTGACCATTCCACCCTTCTATGTCTATCATCACCAATTTCACTATTTTATTGGTAGTGTTTAACAAAGGTTTCTCAAATCAGAAATATGAGCCAAACTCTTCTTGTTCTAAAGACTGCTAGTAAGCAGCCAAACTTTAAACTCAATTAGATCCTGGCAGTACAGATCTTGTTATCAATGCTTTTGAGACACTGGCAAATGTCTGAGGAATGAATTGCATTATCTATTGATGAATGACATCTCCACAGATTGTTCAAACTGCACAGACCATTGCATTCATCTTCTTTGCAACCAAATGTCCTTCTCTGCAGTGAAATGAACTTTTTTTCCCCACTGTGAGCTTTTCTTATTAAATTTTAGTTCAGTGTTGAGGGCTAAAAACTATGTGAGTCATTTGCTCAGCAGAGAAATTCCTGAGATAATCACCACTCTTTGAGGTATATCTGTGTTCCTTGCCTTGCTGAAAAAATGAGATGATAGTGAAGGCTTCCAAAAATAAGTACCTGCAGCTGCAGCAGGAACAGTGGCTATGTTCAAGCAAGATGCTCACAGAGGACCAGTACTGGGGTATCTGGAGGTTGCCCCCCAGTTTTGAAGCTGACAATCACTCTTTATCCCTTTTGCTCCCTCTGGTAATGCACAGGCTGCCTGGACCTCTGCTCAAATGCAAGTGTTTAAACTGGCTGTGTTTTGGTCATACTTAAAATCTCTCTTTAAGGGATGAGGGGATTGGCCCTATCTATGTATACAGGCACATCACTCTCCACTTTTTGACAGTATCCCCTCACCATGCCAGTCTCCTTACTTGATGCTTTAAGTGGAAGAATGATTAGCTGAGAGCACTGTTTCTAAAAGTCATGTTAAAGTGTCTTATTGGGATAACATGCTGTAAAACATACCCTGAGTATAAAAGTGAAAGAGTCCTGAATCATCAGAAGGAGGCAGAACACAGTAAAACCCTACATTGGACAAGATGTAGGTGAGATTCCATCCTGACAGACTTTGCTTCCAATGTGGTCTGTTGCTTCCAAAGATGCTTTTGCTGCTTACATTTAAGGAGTTTAAATAAAGCATTAACCTAGAGGGTTTCCTTTGGTCAGCAGTAAGCATCTTTTCCCCAGATCTCTGCCCAAATAACCAATTCACTTGCTCTTGTTTGAAAGGGAGAGAGGACACAAGATTGAAGGAATACAGTTTTGGTTTGGTTTATTTTAGTTTTTCTTACATAACACAGCATGTAAAAGATCATGGAAATCTAGGTTTTTTCCTAAACACAGGAGAGAGTGCAACTATTCATATTTCTGCATGACTTTGTCACCAGGAGTTCTGTGTCCTTGCTGGCAGAGCACACGCACACACCTTGGTCACGAAGTGCCATTTCTGTAGTTAACTCAGATGGGAGTAGTTGCTTCTGTGCTTGGCAATTAAGTAAGTACCACTTAGTTATTTCCCTCAGCATTTGGAAGTTTAATTTTTTAATGAAAAATCTAGGTATTTGAAAAACGTAAACAGATTAACGATCTTATAACTGGGACCCAGGGAACATTAATTAAAACACACTGGTGCCCAATTTCTTATCTGTCCTCTGACAAGTAAAGATAGGAAGTGCCTCAAGCAATTATACTGTAGTTAATTTATCTGTTTGCAAAGGTCTTTTTAAAATTTTATTCTGTTACAGCAAAGTACACTCTAGAACAATTTTATTTCCTGGTGAGACTTTGCAAGAGAAATTTGTAAACTTGAAGCTGCTATTTTTGAGCACTTCAGTGCCAGTGCTTCTGAGTAAAAATGAGTTCACTAACATGGTGATGTACCCTACATCAATATAGATAATTGTATGTACAGACCATGAATGAAAACTGACTTGTATCATGCATGAGAACTCAGTCAAAAACTTTACAAAGTCAGGACTTGAGCCTGGAGTTTATGGGTTTTACTCTTTTTGAGCCTCGGATCTGGAAATCCCTTTCACTGTATGCAGCTGGTGAAAACATATACAAAACTCCTAAGCTGATAACAAGGTTTTTGTGGATAAAATGGCTCAATTACCTGTTGTAATAAGGCCTGTTGCACAGTCTGGTTTGACATAAAATAGACTTTAAAATTCAGCTGATGGTGTTTGATCTCGAAGGCCTGTATTCAACCATTAAAGTCTGGTCAACACAGTCATTAACCTCTGGAAAGATACAGCCATGTACCAGAGATTTCAGATTATCTCTTTGACAAACATTGTGGCTAGGTGTGTCTGAGGAAACTTTGGGAGTTGTAGGCTTCCTCAGGGACACACCCTCAATTCCAGACAGCAATGATCAGCCTCAACTAACCAACATGTCCCGTGTAAAGGAGATGGCTTCCACAGGAAAAGGCACTTAAGATGCCTAAAAATGTTTGTACCTTTACTTTTATCTCCTTGAAATAAGGAGGAAAGGCGTCTCCTGCTGTAGTTGTACAAATTCCAGCCTCTAAATTTAAAATAGTCCTTTATGCTATCATCAATACTGATTCTTTTTAGGATGGCACTGAGGTCTCCACATGGAAGGGAAACTGCTGACACTTAAAAAAAGAAAAAAAAAAAAGGGTTGAAGTTTAGTAGATACTAGCAAAAACAAATAATAGCCTGAATAAAAACCATGTCTTCTCTCAGTGAGCCAGGTTTCATGCTCATGGCTTATGCTGATTCCCTGATTAGTCAAGGCCTCCAGGGAAAGCTGAACAATTTGCCTTCGATTTCTAAGGCAAAGGCCCCTCTGGCCTCCCACCTCCTCTTTGCTCTCCTTCCCTAAAAGCAAAGGTAAAATATCTCACATTCACAGGCAAACATAAAGAATAAGGAAGCAAACACTCACAAATTACACATTTTCCCTTTTCAGTGACCTTTAATCTGTTTGCTTGCGTTGTAGGAAGCAATTCATAAAAGCATGAAAACAGTGTCAGATTTGTCACAATATTTTTTCGATGCCAGATGGCTTGCTCTTTAGGCCTATTTATCAAATACATGGCATTTAAATGTATGAATTCACACATCTTCATGCAAAGGGAAGAGATGATTATTTTAACAATTAAAATCACAGATGAGGTGTTTATTTTCACTCTGCACACATCTTGCATTGCACCGCTGGTATTTAAGATGTTTGAAGCGAGGAAGAGAGGCATCTTCTAGGCAGCTGAACATTTCTCTTATTTCTTCTCTGAAAATGGCAAACCCTGGCCAGGTCAAAGATCACTTGAATTGGTCTTTTAAGTCAAATATCTTTGCACACGTGCTCAGGGTCCCATTCCCAGTTATGTGAGTGAGATGGGAAAGATTTGCAACCTTCTGGCTGTATCAAAGCAGAGAAGGGAACAGGACATAGAGCAGTCGAGGGATCTGGCTGCAGAATAGCCCGAGCAATCCAAATTCAGAGAGGTTTTACTTTTGATCTGTGTTTTTTTTTTCCATTTGGAAAAAGAAGCTTTATAAACCTGATCAAAAGATTGCTGATATGGACAGAAGTCTGCAAAATACTGATAGCTATATAGTGACATCAGTTTTTTCTCATTAGCATACTCAATCCCATTCCTCTGATCTCTGGGGACAGAGTTTTTCTTCCCCTAACCCTCCACGGCCCCATTTGGCTTGAAAGCTTCCACAGGAGCACTGCTGAGACTGACAGGGCACAGGATTATTTTCCAAGCTTTGCCTCTGAAAAATGTCACACAAGCACCAAATATTGCTGATGTGGATTCCCAAAAGCACAAACAGCCCAGTAAGGAGAGCAGGGAAGTGGTTTGCAAGAAGAGGAGTGCAGAGGTAGCAGAAACCCAGGGAACCTGAAGTGCAGGGGAGACTGAGCTGAATGTATCCTCAAGGCTGTGTGCAGGAAGGTGTCCCCACTGCAACTTGGCTTCCTCTGCCTCTCTCCCATTGGGGGAGATGCTGGGCATCCCATAGCAACATCTCTGAACACATACTTGTGCTGGAGTGACATAGCCTATACTTGCCCTCAATGGCATTTGGGGGAAGCCAATATGAGTTTTTTGAGGTTTGGATTGGGAATCTTTCTCCTCCTGCACCATGTAAATGCTTTTCCTTCAGGTTCTCCACTTTCCCAGGCACTGTGAATGCCCCCATTTGCTTTAGCTGCTTTCTCCACTTGTCTTTTCCACTTTCCTTCACAATGCTGTCAGATGAAAAATAATTCTGGGCAAGAAGTACACCTGTCTGGTGTGTTGGAGGAGCAGTCCTAATTGCATGTGGCATTGCAGCACAGTGTAAGATAATTGCTAGAGGCAGATCTTCTGTATTGTAGATACATTCATGATCCCAAATCTGCAAGTGTCTGTAATGATAAAGGAAGAAAACTTCAATGAGAACTGATATTTTTCCTCTTCTGGTCAGGAAGGCGATTGACTGGCCTGTCAATCATGTCTGAAGCCTCTATTTCTTAAGAATCTGTTCCCATATCTCAAAGAGATTTGGGATCTCTATGACTGCTATCTGTGTAGTTAGTTTAAAATGTGTGATTACTTGCACAGCTCCTCAGGACAGACTGCGCTAAACTGCCGGTCAAAATTGCTCTCTAAATTCAAAGAGATTTACAGAGGTGTGTGTGCCTGCAGGGTCAGATCATCAATTTAAAATCATATCAATTTCCTCTTGCATCAAATGAATTGTGCTCCACCTAAGCAAGGTCTCAGACACCAGACCTGCTGCATGCCCCATGTTGTTGGCTGAGCTAAACCAGTAAGAGTTTTGATGCAACTGGACTCTGCCCACACCCAGCTCACAGACCTGTCCCAAAGGCCCCAAGTGGCCACACAGCCTTACATGAGAAGTTAGAACTGTGCTGCAGGCACCAGTCTCAGGACCTATCATACCCTCATGGAAAAGTGGAAGCCCATGAATTATCATGTGTTACACTCCTGATAAGGGCTGGAAACATTCACAGGTGCATTATGGCAGCAAGGCTGGCAGGCAGTGATTTTATGGGGTGGGCCTATGTGTATAAGCTTGGAAGAAGATCCAAAGATAATTATTATGCCAGCATTTATGCTAGTGAGGAAGGGAAGACTGAAGAGACCGGGATGTAGATAGTATCATCTTCTCTCAGGCCAGCATCAACTGGTGCAGAACTCATGACTACGGCCTCTCTATCAGATTATCCATGGTCATGCTGTCATTTACCATTGCACAGCTCAAACTACATGCAGGAGCCTATGTCAGATCAGACCCAGGACACATCCTGGGAGAAAGGAAAAACGGTCTGTGCCTAAAAGCACAGAAAATCTCAGCAGTCTGAAATTATGTTTTTAGGTGTTGTCCCTCAAATATCCTTTCTCAAGTTAAAAGTGTGATGGAGTTAAGACCAGGGCTGTCTCTGGTCAGCATTCAGGCAAGAAAAGTTTCCTGTAGGTGAAATATTACATGATTCCAGTGTGGGACTGGGACAGGTCTGCATGTATGTTTGTGTCTGTTACTTCAAACTTGATTTGGAGAGGCTGAAGTTGAGATAAGCCAAACCCACCTTTACACTCCGTAAAAATCCCACCTAGTTTGAAAAGAGCAGCTGAACTCAGCTCGCCAGGAACAGCATCTCCTAATAAAGCCTAAGCCATGTGAAAGTCAATTTAGCAGCAATTTCATGTAAATAAGTTAGAGTGGAGAGAAAGCAGGGCCTCTACTACATGTTGAAGGCTCGGTATGCACTCTGCCATGTGCACATTGTTGGTGATCTCCAAGCTTATGATATAAAAAGCAGTGTCATGCAAGTAGCAAGATATCCAGAAAAATGCTTTCATGTCAAGAAAATAAATTTAAAGCTGACTGGTTTTTGTATTTCCCTTTTGTGGATCCTTGGCATCACTTTTGCTGGAAGGCATGTGTTGAGGACCTAAGTGAACTATATGACAGCCCCTTAAATTCAGTTTCTAAATATTTTGAGCTTGGAAAACATTCTTGCCTTTGTAAGCATTTTGGGAATTGGAGGGCATTTTGGTCTCCTCCCATGTCCCCACACTTGGGTAGCACCCTCCATAAAGAGAATGGGAAATGTTCAGTAGTGATTAGAAACAAGCTCAATGCAGGCATTTTAAGTATCACAGATACAATGTGCTACAGCTCTCAGCATGATTCTACTTGATTTTTAAAAGTTCAAATTCTCAGGTTAAAATTTTAATTGAGCTCTTGACCATTTATGTCACTCTTTCTCTCAGTTGTTTATTTGCCTTTTGAGAACAGGAGAACATAGGAAAGTTTCCTTTTGATGGCATTCTGCCTACCTAAATACCAGTAACAGGATTTAATAGCTTCTTGTCATTAACTCTGATGCATTGTTTCTGTTAAACACCTATCATGTTTCTTACCTGAACCAGTTCCTATCAGTGATGGATGGAGCATTGCATTTTTATGTGCTATATCTCAGCCAGAGATTGTAAATTCTTTGCAATCCTTTTGGGGCAAAAAGCACTAGGTAATAATAGGTATGAATCGTTTTATGTGATACCTAGCTGCAGTTATTACTGTTTTACATATTCATCTCACATCAGTGCACAGATGTTTAGAAGACAAGCCTAAATAAAGCAAAATTAAAAAGAACTCTGCCTGTTTTAGGAGTTTGCATCTCTTAATGCTTTTGCATTAGGGTAAGTAGAGCTGGGCTATTTTTACTTCTGTATTAAATCCTATTTCCTACCATGGCTAATAAGTTTGGGTTTCATGCTGCTCGTTGTAATTCTATTTCTAAATAAAACTGAAAAAATAATTAGGCTCCTTCTCCCTCCCAGTGGATTGAAAAATATATTTAGATTCTAATCCAGAAGCTATGTGAAGAGGTATTTAAAAGTTACCAAAAATAGAGTGTCTGAGTATTGTGAAATGCTTTCAGTTGATGTATTTCCTGTGTGAAGCATCAGTTCAGTGCAAGTCTTCCTTGGCAGAAAGAAGCTGTCACACAAGAAACAAATGGTCACTTCAGCTTTCCTGTCTGGAGCTGCCGACATCTCAGCTTGTGTACGTGCATATTTTGATGTCCACTCTCAGTGCCAGTAAAGCCACATGATGATCTAAGCATTTATGCACCTTGTCAAGCCACTATTAATTTCTGTTTTAACCTTGTTACGAACAAGAGAAAGAATAACATTGCTGTCTGAGGAAGAACTGCACAGACAATATTAAAGCATGGTCAGTGACAGAGGAAAAGGAGCTTCTTTGCAGCTCCCATCATGTGGTCCAAAGACTTGCATAAAGGGGAAAGGCAAGCATTGGAGGAAAACCAAGGGAAGCCCATAAAGGGGCACTGCATCTCCCAGCAAGCTGGGACTTTGCTGTGCTCCCAGCAGGCTGGGCAGCATCCTCTGGGAAACCCAGTGCTGTTCCCGGGGGCTAGGGTTTATGTTCATCAAAGATACATTTAATACTTCTTTTTTTCTTCTTCAAGCTTTCATATAAAGCCCCCGAGTGGTGCTGTATATCTTGAAAACATCCCTGTGATGCCATGAGAGGTCTCTCTAGATTTAGGAACACAAATTACAGTTTAGATTGACAAGAGTGGCAGAGGTGTAGGAAATGAAGGGTTCCCACCAACAAAAGGAGAGTCTGTGCAGAGCATAAATTAATGATATGAAGTCTCAGGGGAAGCTGAGGAAGCAGAAAAGGTTTGAACTCTGATCTGTTGAAGGGTAATGACTAGAAAATTGTGTCCATCTTTAGGTGTGTTCCTTGCACTGGCAGGAATGCATTCTTTTGTTCTCAGCTCAAATCCATTTTAGGTGGGTCTGTCTTCACTCCAGGTGTATTAGAACTAAATAAGTAATAATATTAGTAATGTGGTTTTTTGTTTGAATGAAGCCCTTACTTTGAGGTTCAAACAACAGTTTTGATTTTCAGCCTGTCATCATCAGGCAAACCAGGATGGAGGAAATGGAGACCAAATTCAAGGACTGATCTGAATCCTTGGTGTCCTTCACTGATGGTCAACTTCTCCTGGCCCGTTCCTCTTTTATAAAACTTCAAGCAGGGCTACCAGGAGAGAAGGACAGCTCTCTTGGGAATGTTGTGCAGCACGGTGTTTAGAGCACATTTGCAGAATACAGGGAGCTTTGCTGTCCGATCTCACCCCTCCAAAAGTGACAGGAAACTGAGCCAGCTCTTCTCATCCACTTTAGCCCTCTAGTTTTAAATATACAGCAAGCTCATAGTGACTCTTTCTCCTCCATTTTTTGGCTGTTGTTCACCTAACAATTCTTATTTCAAACGCAATGATGATTTTGACCCAAACAATGGATAATTCTTAATTCTTGATTTTTTTTTTTTCCTTAGGCCAATACATGCAG
The DNA here is from genome assembly GCA_016584745.2 of Phylloscopus trochilus trochilus. NCBI lineage: Eukaryota > Metazoa > Chordata > Aves > Passeriformes > Phylloscopidae > Phylloscopus > Phylloscopus trochilus. Next base: position 44,352,369 of record WQNJ02000546.1, read on the forward strand.
AATTTTATTTCACATTTATTGGCAAAATCTTGAGTTTGCCAATCTTGCAGTTCAGGTGTCAGTTCAAGTGTTTCAGCTAGAGAAACTGATATCCTGCATCCCAGGTGGAAATCAGGAAGGGGGGACGAGTTCTACAGTCCCGATTTGTGCTAGCAGGGGAGAGGAGGGGAATCAGGTGCACCTTGTGGGCTTGACTCCACCTCAGCCCCTGTCTTGGGATCCCACATACAATTGCTGGGTTTACACACACTATCAATCCTGCTTGGGAGCTTCCTTCTCCAGGATAGCAGCTGAGGAGAGCTGGAAGAAATGTCTTCCCCAGTTGTCCCAGAAGCAAATGCCAGAGCCAGTGTGCAGGCAGGGGGAGGTTCAGTGCAGGGTGAGTGCCCCACAGCCTTCCTGCAGAGATGTGTGATCTTGTCTTCAGCTCATCCAGGGGCACATGGGGACATTACCAAAGAAATGACTACTGCTAGCCTGAAGTGCTGGGAGAGAAGGAGCATCTTCCTGCTAAAACACAACAGACTTTCAGATCCAAATGTGACTGACAATTCCAGTCTCGATAACTCTTTAAGGCAGATCAATTAATTTAACGCTCCTAACTTGCACTATGTCTTAGCATTCTGTAAATTGGATTTTGACGGGATTTTCATTAGAGCTCCAAAGGGATAAAGCTGCATTTATTTAATAGTTCAAAGGAAGACAGGAAACTTTCTGAAATCTATTTAGATTGTCACCATTTAACTTATTTATATAAACAGGTTTATCTTTTATTAGGACACTGGGAATAATTTTATTTATACATGTTTCTAACTTCAATTTTGCCATAAGAGGCATGAAGTTATTTTATCATTTATACTCAGCCCACATCAGTGACATTTGAAGATCATAAAATCTACTTGTTTCACTCTTACCTAACACAGTTTAGGAAATGTTACTATTCACTTTCTTCTGCCTGAAAACACTTATTGTGCTACTATTATTTTTTTATTACGTTTTAATGCTAGAGATTAGAATCTAAAATGTCTGCCTGCTTTCTCTTTAGATGTAGAGGTAGCAAAGGGATGAAATCAAGCAGGACTGCCTTTTAGAAGCAGTGCTTTCTCACACCAGGGCTCTGTTGTATGCGTATTTTCCCCAGCCCCCAGACCTTGTGTATCTGGCAAGTCAGCCATCCAGCAATCAGCCAGAGGTGTTCCATGGGGTATCTAAAATCTGAATGAATACTGAGACAGTGGCTGGCTAGGTAAGCACCCAGTGCTGTTTGATTAGTGTGCAGGAGACCTGCCAAGAGGTTAAGAGGAAAAAGCAATGAGAGAGGAACTCTGGAGAGTAGAGTAGAGAGCAGTAGAGAGTTTCTGACTGAGTATTTGGATGTTGACTCTATGCAAGCTGAAGATGAGGACAAGGGACAGATCCCCAGAGGCAAGTAGCCCATGGCATATACTTTACTACTCTTTTTAGATCTGTCAGGGGGAGACCTGCTGCAGGACCTGCACCCAGGGGAGCAGCCTGTGGCAAACCATGCCCCTCTTGCCATGTGTGGTGTCCATGCCTACCTGGTGCCTCTCAAATCCTATGTTTGGATAGGGGAGTTGGAGGAGCTTTTTACAGGGGCTACAGGCTCAGTGCCCACAGAGCAGTACCTGGCAGGGTCCTTCAGCACTTGGTATTGTGGTAACAAGTTATCTGGTCAATAAAGCCTTCCAGGGCCCAGCCCAACGTGGGGCTATTACGTCGTTCATCAGAATGGTATTTTTTTAATTTTTGTTTGTTCCTGTTGGATGGTAATGCAGTGCTACATGGCACAGCAGAAAAACTAGAAGTGATGTTTTTAAGCAACACTAGCTGACCGTGACCAAAGGAGCAGCTGTGAGCAAGAGCATCCCTGGCTGTGCCAGCACAGTGAGCTGACTGCTCTTGGCAAAACTCTCAGGATCCTGAGTCATTTATAGAGCCTGAGATCACAGCTGTCTCCTTTTCCCGTTTGGTTTAGTCTGATTGGGTTGGAGAGGAAGGTGAGGTTTTGGAGGAGAGGGATTGGCTGCCAAGTTTCAGTGGCTGGGGCTTTACCTGCAGGTGCTTGGATTTAGGCTGTGCCACAGGCTGGGAAAATTGACTTCAGGGGCTGAAATCAAGGAGTAAAGATGACATATTTTCTACATGACAAACCACAGTGTTCTCCTCAAATGTTTCATTGAATGCTGCTCAGACACCTGCCTTGAGATGGCTTTGCTCTTGGAAAGGGTGGGAACATTGAAACCCACAAGCAGAGTCTGATGCTGTCCAGAGGGCAAAGACTTGCACAGCTCCATGTGCTGTCATCAAAGCATCTTAAAACCAGGGCAGTTTTGGCTTCAAATATAATTTTTCTCCTCAGATGTCTTTAAAACCTGTGTGTTTATAGGTCAATAAGTACAGGATAAGACCTACTGAAGGGTAGGCCTACAAGGAAGCTGGAGAGGAACTCTTCATCAGAACTCCATTGGTAGGGCACAGGGTAATAATGGCTTCAAACTGAAAGAGGAGAAATTTAGGTTACCTATGCAGAAGAAAGTGCTTTACTCTGAGGGTGATGAAACACTTGAATAGGTTGCCTAGAGAAATTGTGGATCCCCCCTCCCTGGCAGTGTTCAAGGCCAGGCTGGATGGGGCTTTGAACAATCTGGTTTAATGGCTGGTGTCCCTGCCCATGGCATGGAGGTTGGACCTGGATGCTCTTTAAGGTCCACTCCAACTCAAATCATCCTATGATTCTGTTCTATGATTCTGTATAATAAATGGAATTAGTTTGACTAGGTGGGGCTATGATACCTATTCACATAATTCATCATAATGTAGATTTTTTTGTTTAGTTGTCTTTCCCCCTGGTACTAAACTGGAGCTCTTTCAAAAGACCCCCTCACTTGCCTCAATTTACACATCTTTCTAGTTTGCCTCTGATATTTGGTCACATCAGAATTTAGTTGCCTTTCTCTGTGAAGCAGCACATTTGTGGTCACAGGTCAGTAGTTGTTATTATTACCCTTGCTAACAACAAAGTTGTGATTTCTTCCTATTGAAAAGAGGGGGTTGTCTCTTAAAAGTAGTTTGTGCTGAAGCAGATGACAAGAGGCCATCATGCATTTTATTTTTGGGAGATACAGGCAGACTTGGCTGAATAATGACTAGAATTCAGTAAAATTCATTAGCATTCATCATCTGCCTGTGCTGAAGGTGACATATTGAAAGGCTGATAAGTAGTAAAGATAATTACAGCTGTATCATAAGGGGCATACAGCTTAGAGGGGGAAAAAAACAAACTAGGGGTGCCATGAAGGAATGGGTTATTGATGGTAGATTAGAAACTGGGTCATTTGGTAGCTGCAAGGTGTGAAACACCTCCTGGATTTCCCAGTCAGGTATCTGCAGAGTTGGAGATACTTACAGAGAGCGTCCCTAAGGAACAGCAAAACATTTCCAGTGATGCGGTTTCCTTACACGCATAAAATGTACAGCAATGGATTCAGTCCCTTTGGATGCTGCAGAAGGGCAGATTGTTATTTACTCACACACAGATTGCCAAAATGGCACAACCCTATTTTTGGTGTTGTCTTTAACCAAGTATCCCCAAACTGTATGAAAATACATGCAGAAACCATCCTTGAATAAGAATCAGAATTAATTACCTGCAGGTACCCCTGAACTAAGGATTACTTGCAGCCAGATTCTAATTTACAGGGACTTTCCAATGAAGCTGAACTGAAACCTTTTGGACAGCATTACTATAAATGAACAAGTTACATCCAAATGTGCCCATCTAGCTAAGAAATGAGCTTGGGAGCATTGTCTCATTACAGGATAACCACTATATTTCATCTTTTAAAGTTCTTGCTTACATATAAATAATTTTAATGAAGGTCAGCATAGGAAAAAGCATTTGGGATGAGGGGTATATGGGATAAAAACCGATATTGTATTATATTATTTTTTTCTTAGTTCACTGTTCACTGTTCCCTGTTCACTGTTAATTTCTTAACCATCTATTGTCAATTTGGAATTGGGGCCTTTTCTCCTATTTCATTATTGTAAGCTCACTGTTATTTTCTTTCCTCTTTGAATATTTGATGTCATTGATTCTCATCTTCTTCCTGACATCTCAATACATATTTAGAGTAGTTATCCCATATTATGTGTCAGATGCTCTTTTGCTAGGGTACAGACTGCCACTTTTCAGAAATTTTCCTAGGAGGATGAATGTGTGGGTCCTTCTCTCAGGTTTCTGCTTCTGTTGCTACCTGTTTGCAGGAAATAAACCACCAGATTCTGGCAGGGAGCTGGCCACATATTATGCCATATGGGAACAGCAATCAGAGCTTGGGCTCTGGCTTCACAGATAACCTATGAGACAGACCCTGCTTACTATTCAGAGTTGGTTTTAGGGATAAGCAAGTGACGAAAGCAATATTGGTACAAAAATGGGATGATCCCTGCCTCAGCAGTCACAAATTGCAGCCTGTGCTGTTACGGTACCCAGCAAACCCAGAGGACCATGTTGGACAGATGTTGATCATGAGCTGATGGCATGCTTTTATCTTTACCAATGTGTAGCAGTATACTCTTCTGAAAGAAATGAAGTAAAATCTGAAGACCACCTTCTTTCTACAGTTAGTAAATCTTTATTATTTAACAAATGCCTGGGTGTTACTTGCAGTGCTCTTATCAAAATCTGGTAATGATTTTGTCTGGAAATCTTTGTTTATCACTTAACTGTGCCTTTTATTTCCATCCTATCCTCATCAGAAGCAGTTGAGAGCTCTTGTGCATGTTGATAAACAAGATGTAGTTTTTGGGCTATAGGATCAGAAGAGATTCAAGTGAACTTCTTGCAGTGGAGACAACAGCAGCAGCTGGGACCCTGTGAGGGTTCACTGTAAAAGCATTTATCTTCTATTAATCCTTTTTTCAATTGCACAGTTGAACTTGGGGATAGAAGAGCAGCATGCTTGTTCTGACTTTGGCAGTAGATTTTTAAGAACACAATTTTTTAGAGCAAGAATTTCTCTTTATTACTATGAAATATCTACTCCAGTTAAGGGAAAGTGATTGTCATGAAAAATGATGAATGATGTTCACTGAACTGCAGGTTTTCCTTTAATATTTATGATAGCAGTCCATTTTTTGAGCTGATACATTTAAAAGTTTTAGGCTTGTTTTTCTCTAACACATTTTGTTTCCCCAGTGATATGAAGATAATTATGGAATAACGCAGAGAGTTGATTTATTTCAATGTGTAAAATATTTCTGAATGGCTCATTGTCTGGCTTAAGGGGGCTGCAAGGGAGATCAAACTCTTCAGGCTAGTTAGTATCTCTGAATAATTTTTCTCAGTGACATTTTTACAGGTTCCTTAGGGTAGTCATACTCTGAATATAGCTTACCATTTTATTAATTTAGTTTCTTTTGTAACCTCCAGACCCTTATGTCCAAAATCCAGTCTTTCTTATCTTGTCCTGCACTGGGGTTTTAAAGACAGTTATTGCCCTCTGGAGATTGATTATTTGTCTTTTGTTAGGTGCCCTATATTTGACTTTTCCTTTTTTTTTTTTTTCTACTCTTTCTTACTCTGCATATCTATATTATTTTATTTCCCATTCTGTCCTCTCAAGTGATCACACCAGAAATTAAAGATGGGCATGGAACAGCCTACTCATTGAGTGAACAGCTGGCATCTTAGAGGATCTGGACCTTCAGACCTAATATTCTTCAGCAGACACAAGATGGAGAAAGGAAGACTTTGATTAGCTTTAAGGAACCACCTTTTCCCTGGGGCAAAAATCTTCTAACCCAGAGTAGTCAAACACTGGAACAGGGTTGGGCTGGAGACCCATGGTGGCCCCTTGCTGCTTGTGCTGGGTCTGTGACGCCCTGCAAGGAAATAATTGTCCAATGTAAGTTACTGGTGTTGCAGTTACCTTGTATAGCTCTGGGGTGGCTTTGTTGCTTGTGAGGGATGCAGCCTCCCAACCTATTCCAGAAATGTTTTTACTACATACCTATTTTCCATTTATAACTTTTGCTTCATTTTTGGATCTATTTGTTATGCCTTTTGATTGCCAAAAGTCATCCTCTTGGCCGGGAGAGATTCCTGTTCATAAAAGCAAATGCCTGCCCAGTGGTAAAAGCCATATGTTCAAGGTTGCTGCCAGCTCCCCAAAGAGTCATGTGTGGTTATTTAGCCAGCTGTGGTCTGCTCTGCAGTGAGAAAGACCCAATTTTCCCTGTATTGGATCTGCCTAGAGCTACTTCCTCCTTCCTTTTTCTCCTTTATTTAAAACCAGGGAATTTATTGATCGTCTACAGACACCTAAAATTGCTCTCATCTGCAGTAGAAGTTCTCTACTCCATGTTTACTTCTGGCTTTAAAGACACTTTCCAGCCCTTCTGTGCTGGAAGACAAGATGTGGTTGCCTTTCCTTTACCATCAGGAACCTCCTTCTTAATGTAAATACAAGCACAGATGTACTAAGACAACCTCTAGGCAGACACCTTCCCCTCAAGCTTGAGCTCAGCACAGCTGGGAGACAATCATCACTTGGGGTTTCCTTACATTAAGGTGAGGCTGTTTTGCTGTCAGGTTGCCTTTTTTTTTCTTTCTTTTTTTTTTTTTTTTTAACAAAGGCCCTGTTTATTCTACACCTGTTTCTCCTCCCAAAGACTGCACTGCATGATGCTGCAGAGGGTCCCAGACAAGCAGGTGAGTAAGGACATTGTGGAGGTCTCTGGAGTGAGAGGAAAGTGAGAATGCAGAGCCTGGGTGGCTCTGAAATGAAAGAATGAAAGAAATGAAAAATGAAAACGGTCAGCATGAAAGCACCAAAGAGTTTTCACCAGCTCACTCCTCAACCCCTGCCTGACTGCCAGTAAAAAGCTGCAGATCTATTGCCCACCTTTAGAGCAAAAAATGCTGCCTCTCTGGCTGTGGCAGTGCCATACACCAGGCCTATATCTCATAGAGTTGCTCTCTCAGGGTTTCTGAGTTTATTCTTTGGAAGAACAGAAGTGGTTTTGTGGCACTGCCACTTCACAGAGCAGAGGAATCCAGCAGTCCCCAGCAGACCCAGTCACACTGGTGCCATGCACCTGGAGGCAGCACATCACCAAGGCACAGGAGTGCAAGCATGTTTCTGAGGCAGTGGCCAACAATTTCCCTTCGGAAGTGTTTACAAATAAGCAACTTCTTTTTTCATCTATAATTTTTCATCAAAAGAGGAGCTTCTGTGTGCCCCATTTCTTCCCCTTTCTGCCATTAAATATGAAATAAAAATAATATAAATAGGTTTGGGGGGGTCACTCCCACTTCACTTTTCTCTTTCTTTCTGAAGAACTTCCTGAAGCATTCTTAACTTCAAAGCTGGCAAAATGAATTATAAGGCACTCCAGCTGTATGCTTTAACTGAGGTCCTGACCCAGGAGGAAGGGTTGAAAATCAGCAGAAAGTATGAAATACAGGAAGAAAAAAAATTATTAAAATAAAAACCACTCTAAATATCACTGCTGTATTCTCTCACATAGAGATCTCAGTGAATCTTTAGCTAGTAGCTAGATCTGCAGAGGAAACCTCATCTACATTTCCTTAGCAAAAATGCAGATGTAATGAATATTAACTGAATATTGACTTCTTTGGAGATGTAGAGATTTAGTGTGGTAACAGGATGCATGATAATGCTCAAATGAAGTCCCTAAAGCCTTCACTGGGCAGCAAGAACTGCAGCAATTATGTGTGAATCTTATATTCCTTATTTACTTGGCCAGAGGAAAGAAATGCAGCTCATTTGGGAACAGACAGATAGTCTCCCACTTTCTTCCCAAGAGGGCAAGTGTCCTACCTGTTGTGCAGGCAGAAATCTCTCCTCCCAAAGCAGGGACCTGTCCTACGTCCCCACCACAGGTGCTGGCTTCTGATGGGAGATGCTCTCCCCATCTGTAGGCCCAGATTTGGGGTCACTATGACCTTTCCCATCCCTCTATGCTTGGAAGCTGAATCCCCCTGCTTCCTCTTGGCTGAGCATAATCCACTGTCACCTATTTGCAAAATTTTCAGTCAAATTCTTTTCTGTTCTCTCCTATGATGTTCTTTCTAGTGGAGAAGAAAAAAGGAAAAACTAGGCATAAGAGGCTAGATTTTAAAAACTGTTCCAGCAGACCTGGCTCTGACCCTTGCACAGATCTGGATAACACCAGGCTGGGGATGGGATGCTGGTGGTCACTGTGTGAGGTGGCACTGCCTCCCCTTCCCCATGTTCATCTCCCTGCCTGCCCCAGGGATATGTCCCCTCTCCTTTGCGAGCTCCGTGGGGAAGGATGGGCTTTCTGCTTGGGGCAGGGAGGCTGTTGCTTGTCATGACAGTCTTTGAGTAGCACGAGCATCAATTATAACTAACAGGCAGAGACCTTCACTTTTGTGAGGAGGTGTAGCAGCTCTGGACGTGGTGAGGAAAAAATCCCTCTGCACAGATATTCCCAGTGTTCCTGGTATGCCAAGGATCGTTTGCACCCGCGGGAGTTATTTTTACAGTGGCATTTCATTAGCTTATCTCTCCTGAACCTTTCCATAAGTTCCCTGCTTTGAAACGGCAGCACAAACGCAGCTGCCGCATGCTCGAGATTTAAAGGTGAGCTGCTACCAGCTCCCCTAGAGCTGGTGACGGAGAAGCTCAGCTGTGGGTAGTGCTGCAGATGCAGCTGCTCTGAAAGGTAAAGTGGAGCAGAGGGAGGGAAGGCACAAGAGGAGGAGGAAGGAAAGTGGAAGGCAAAGCAGATGCGTGACAAGAGAAAATGAAAATAGGTCTGTTGTAAAATATTTTTTTAGAAGAGAAGGTTTTCATGTATTTCTATGTTGGACAATTTAACTACAGTTTTTGTATAAGGTTGTCTGCATTTATAGCAATTAATTCAAAAATAAACATAATTTAGATGTGTTAATGTGACCTATAATTCCTTATAAAGCACCAGTAAATATATTCATATTCCCACCTCCCATGAAACACCCATAGGCAAGTCTGATAATTACTAACTGCTGCTTACAAAACAAAGCTACATTTCATCTAGAGCCAAATGCTCAGTCCTTGTGAATGCAAAATAGAGTATTTTTCCATACCAGAATTTGAATTCTGCACAAAAGCAATTGTGGTTAAGCCTTATCCAACTGCTTATGTAAGTAAAGCTCTCAATATACCTTAGTGTTATATAATAATAACAGAGTAATGTAATTTTCTCTCAATACACATTAGTGTTTGTAATAACAGAGCAATGTAATGTGAGTACATTTTAACCCTGCTTTGAAGTAGTATATTTGGTATGGCAAGTGTTTTCCTAAGTAATGAGCCAAACAAATTGCTATTCAGCTAGAGGAAGACGTTGTAAAACATGAGTTTTCTGAAATATCACAAAAGCATTTTCAATTGATAGCAGCAAACAACACAGAGATATTCACCATTGCTGGACTTGTCTCTTTTGAGAGGAGCCACAAAGCAAGAGCTATACTCAAGTTATCAGTAAGTGTTTTATCCCCAGGTTAAAAGAGGAGAGGAAAGAAAATCATATAGTTATGAAATGTAAAGACTGAACATTTTCAGTGACCACAAAATCTTTTGGATGGGAAATGGGACTTTAGATTAGTGGTGGACTTGAGGGTTTTTCATCTTGGGAGAACTGGATGTGCCATGAGCTAACACATCCATGTCTGTTAGTCCACTTGCATATTCTCCAAGAAAAGTCTCTGCTAGCTGGTTACCTGTAGCGCTCACACCCTGTGAGCTTAGGTCATCTCAGAACTTCAGCAGAAGCCTTGTGCCTTTCCCTGTCAGTGATAGGGTGCAGGACACAGAGCCATCAGGCTGGGGGATAAATAATGGAAGATGTGAACCTTCACAGAAATCAAAGGCAGAGAAATCCCTTCCTGCTGCTGGAGCAGGCTGATCCCCCTGGAGGCACTCCTTGGCTGGGTCCAGGGTAATGGACTTACCCCAGTAAGGAGGAGAACTATCTCTTGATCTGGGAGAGCTGCCACAGGCTGAGCAAGAGGCATGGACTGCAGTGTTATAGCACCTCCATTCCTCCTCTACCATGTATCTTTGTTCCTCTCATGCAGGAGTGCAGGAAGCCAGGAGTCTATTTACACCACTTAGCTTGCTAAGTGTCATCTGGAGTAACACTTGCTACATCAGTTTTGCCCAGCTTCTTTATGTTTTCATGAGCTGTGCTGCAGACTTCAGCTTGCACTGCTAGTGCCCTGATGTCTGTGATGGGACCTGGCTGCAGCTCCAGCTGTGAAGTTTGAACCGTGTGGGCTGAGAGGCCAGATCCAGACTGATCCCTGCTTGCCAGCCAGCTCCCCCTAGCCCGTGGTGCTGCAGGGTTTATCACATCCCAGCCACAGGACTTTGCATTTGCCTTTGCTGAATTCATGATGTTCCCAACCACCCTCTCTCCTGCCTACCCAGCCTAGCCCTCTGAATATCAGCCTGACCCTCCAGCATGCCCACTGCTCCCTCAGGTTGCTCTTGTGAACTCGCTGAGATCTCACTCCATTCCCCTTTTCCGGTGTTAATAAAAGTGCTAAACAACATTGGCTCAAGTATCAGTGGGCTGCTAGTTGGATTCTATTCTGCTGCTCAAAACCCTTTGACCAGCCAAGTTTCCATCCACTTTACATTCCAGTTATCCAGTTGATCCCACAGCAGTTTGGTTACAAAGAGGCTGTAGGAGAGAATGCCAAAGGACTTGCTAGGTACAAAATATGCCATATCCAGTTGCCTAATCACAGGCTGTGGAAGCCAAACCCTCATGAAAAGACCACTTGAGCTTGGTGTTATATTGATACAGCCACACAGTCTGTATTTTGGCACTGGTTTGGCTGGTATTTCTGGCTGTCGCTGAGCTTGAAGAGAGCACAGGCTCTTGTTTTTCTGCACAGTTATTCATGCAGATCTATTCTTTTCAACGTCAACCCAAACAGCCTGTTCACAAACAAAGAAGACCAAGTAAGCAGTGTGTCAGTCAGCACTGACAAGATGCAAAACTCTGAACTGGCCTCAGGGAAAGGGCTGAGTAATGTTTATCATCTGAGTTTAAATAAGGATAACAGCTTTTAATATTACTTGCAGCCACAGGAAGGCTTTCAGTAATTTTTCTAATGCCTAAATGTTGATTTTGACCACTTTTAGCTCAGCTGAACTTTAAAAGATATTGAAAGCTCAGGTGCAATTCCTTTGGGGCAGAGAAAAGCAAACTCCATACAACAACAATAGAATGTCCTGTTCACCAGAGTCAAAGGCTTGGTTCCAACACAGACTAGAAGTCAGCAAAGATTGTGCAACCAAAAACTGGATTTTGCTGACCTGGTCAATGGCAAGTTGAATGTGAGTCAGCAGTGTCCTGGCAGCCAGGAGGGCCAAGCATTTCCTGGGGTGCATCAGGGGCAGCATTGCCAGCTGGGCAAGGGAGGGGATTGTCCCGCTCTGCTCTGCACTAGGGCAGCCTCACTTCAAATGCTGGGGACAGTTTGTGGTGCCACAATGAAAGAAAGACATTAAACTATTGGACAGAGTCCAAAGGAGGGCTGTGAAGATGGTGAAGGGCCTTGAGGGGAAGCCACAAGGAGTGGTTGAGGTCGCTTGGTCTGTTTAGCTGGAAAAGAGGAGACTGAGGGGAGAGTTAAATGCCCTTACATCTTCCTTGTGAGGGGAAGAGGAGGGGCAGACACTGGTCTCTTATCTGTTGTGACCAGTGACAGGACACAATGGAATGGCCAGAAATTCTGTCAGGGGAGGTTTAGGTTGGATGTTAGAAAAAGCTTTTTCACCTAGAGAGTGGTTGGGCACTGAACAGACTCCCTAGGGAAGTGGTCACAGCACCAGCCTGACAGAGTTCAAGAAACATTTGGACGATACTCTCGGACACATGATGTTATTCTTGGGGATGGTCCTGTGCAGGGAGTTGGACTTGATGATCCTTGTGGGTCTCTTCAAGCTCAGCTTATTTTGTGATTCAGCAATGTCATCTCAAGCAATTTCCACTTGATTGGTTTTCTGACTGGGAGATGCATGGAACAAAGTTCCCAAGTAGCAAATATGATCCTACTAAGAAATAAATCATACTGCAAATGGGAAAAGGCCTGCTGATCAGGAATATTTCATGTCTGAAAGCTACATATCTGCATAAGGGATCAGGAGCAAAGCACTGGAGCTGATCAGTGAAGTTGTGTCTGAAGATCTCCTCATTCCCATATGGATTTTACAGCAATGGAAGGAAATGTGTTTATGATATTTTATTTTGTTTATGTTTATGATTATTTATTTTGTGAGGCGGTTTCTTAATGCTTCTGCTGCAAAACCTGCTGTCACTAAGTAATGGTTTCTAATCTCCAGGGTTCTGAATCCAATGTTTTCTGCAGAATCACATTCTGTCACTGAGGGCTTTTCTTGGCTCAAAGAAGGTGTTTGTGTCTCTGAGCATCTTGGCTGGAGACAGCACAGGCACCAAGACAGGGAATCTTAGCGCACTGGTCAGGTTGGCTATCTGTACACCTTCTCTCCTGAGAGACACTCATTAGAGTAGAGTTTTCAGAAGAAAGTTGGTATTAAGCTCATTTTGAAACTCAGACCCTTTAAAATTGCCCTGAATTGGGTGCCCAAAGCCAGAAGCCAGAGTAGAAAATGCGTGACCAGCAGATATTTTTAATATTCTTTGAATTTTATGAGGACAAAAATGGAGAAATTTCCCCTTGGCCACATTTGGGGTTTAAGGCTTTGAATTGAATTTTATTTAGAGAAGATTTAGAGATAAGGTTATGTCTTGACCATATGCCACCTTTTCAGGGCCATGGAGGAGAGGGAGAGGTGTGCTTCTTGTTTCACCAGTGTAGCTGGGCTCCTCAAAATCACAAGGAAGTGGGAATGTTGGGTGTTTAGGAGGTCAGAGGGCATGGTACAAGTAGTGTGCCCTCTTCTGACCTGCAAGGGGTGAGGACTTGACCTCTAGAGAAGCCAAAATATTTGCCAACAGTGCCATGATCACCAAATGGGTTCAGACTTCAAGCCAAGGTGCCTGAGCTTGTTTCCCCAAGTCTAGAGCAAGAGCATGAAGTTCTTTGTGTGGGCACAAACTCTGAAGTTCCTTGTGTCAGCAAGGAAGGGGAGGCAGGGCCACATGGTGGTGGAGAAGGAAGGAAGAGCATGGCCAGGAAAGAAGTTATTGCTTTGCTAAAAAATTATTCCACTGCTACATCACACCATTAGACAGGTGTAAAATGTGGCTCCCCAAGGCAGAATGAAAATGAATCTACAAAGTTTGAAGCAACCAAAACAAATAAGGAAAGTCCTAAACTTCTAGACACCCACAACATGACAGGGGTGGTTCAATAGTAACCAAAAAATTTTGTAGAACTGTAGAGTATTTTACAAAAAAAAAATTTGAATTAAAAAAAGGCTCTGCTACCTTCTTTGCATCATTGCTCTGCCAGCACCAACAGAAGGCTATTTTGGGTCCAGATCTTGTTTTTGTGTGATATCTGAATAAAGTAATTACATAAATTTGTAAAGTATAAGCATGTGCATCAAGAATGAAGGTAATAGTCAACCAATTTACTTCTGTTTTCTTTACTGCAAAAATACACAGGTAAACAGGGAAAGTAAGAAAAAAAGCCTGTTGCTTTGATGATCTCTTTGGTAGACACTTAAAAAAGTAATAGTCACAGTATCACAAATATCACCAGAGGGAACAGCTATTTGCTGATAAAAGAACAACCTACAGAGGATAGGAAAGCTGCAGCTGGATAGACAAGTAGAGGTGGCTCCAGCCATCCCACTGCCACACTCATGATGCACTCTTTGTCTTCTACATCCAGGGACAGAGCCACAGGATTGCAGGAGGCTCCTTGGCGCCTCCTCACACACCAGGAGGGGTAAGGAGATAAGGAGGTAAGGATAAAAAGAGATAAGGAACACTCTTTTCTTTTTGTAAAGTTTCTCCCATCAGAAACGCATTTGCAAGATCTCATGCAGAATCAGTTCAGCCTTCACCTTAGTGTCTTGTCACCTGCACTTCTCTCTTCTCCCTTTCCAGCATCCTCCCTCTGCTCTGCTATCCAACTCCAGGTGCTTGCACAGACAGCACAGCAGGACCCTGGATCTCCCAGTGGAGAGTTAAACACCATCCCAGCATCTCAGCAGATCCTGCTGCACACCTGGGGAGAAGCAATTTGCTTGACAAAGTCTCACGCTGGGTCCCAAGCAGGTTTTCAGGGCATGGGTGGGCAGAGGGAGGCAGAGGCACAATCTGGAGGAGCACAGGGCTGCAGACTTGTGCTTCTGGTTTTTAGAGAAAGCTTGTTCTAATCCTGCTGCTAAGTGCAGGGAGAACTCTTTGATGAGTCCTGGAGTTCTTGTTCAGGACCTGAAATATTTGATAAAGCTGAAAATCTGATGTCTCCAAGAGAGCAAACACATCAGCTATGCTTCTACTCGTACAGACATAACAAGAAATGCCTCTGTGATTTGGGGTAGATTTTAATATGGAATATTGCAAGCAAGCCAAGTGGGTGACTATAGTTCACAGAGCTATATTATACAACTTCAAATGCCATATGTAATTACAACAAGCAAAATAGAGATGTCAATGATGTAAGGAAGAGTTTTGTTTAGCAGTTGAGGTTGCTAGCGATGCGTGAGTACTGTTGATGCATATTTAATCAGAGCAGTTGAGTGCTGGACACTGTATTTCGCATCTAAAAGCTTAAGCTAGTTTGCTATTCTGTGCTGCTTTGGCAATAATGCTGCAAGATGAACAAAGTTATTTCCTAAGCAAGAGATAAGGACCTGTTTGTCATAGAAAATGACACTGTCTTCCCCTTTGCACATTTAGGTAAGGAGTGGTAGAAGGCAAGAGGGTGTTTTTAGATGACGTGCCAGATGCTTTGCCAGAGGAGAGGTGAGTTTGCCTGAGTTCTGGAGACTTCCCACAGCTTCTAAGGAGAGAGATGACTCTCCAGGGCTCTATCTTCTGTTGTGCCTTTGATTTGCCCTCTGTGCCTCAGGGTGAGAGCAGGATGCCTTGGAGAGTCCTGCAGCAAGACTATGGTTTTGTTGTCTTTATCACGTCAGCACCGCAACCTACACCAGCCCAGGTGTCTTTTAGAGAGTTCAAAGCTCTGCTCTCCTCAGGTTAAGACCTTCTTGCTTAAGCTCTAAAAAGGGGTTCTTTCTTCAGCAGAGGGCTTGAAGGCCAGGACTCATTTTGCATGTTTAAAATCATGCATAATTTACCTGCAAGTCAGAGGTGCCTAAGCCTGAGGGCTTCTTCCAATGCTTAATGCAATAGCTGACTCAGGAAAACTGCAGGGCATGAGGAGATTTGTTGATGGGGCTGCTGCATTTTCCTGTAGATTCCCAGTGGATCTAGTCAGTCCTTGAGAGGGCCCATGACCATGTTTTCTTTAAGGGCTGCAGTTTTGTTTTCTTGTTTTTTTCTTTGAAAAATATGAAATGAGATGTCTAAGAGCAGGGTAGCATGGTATAAACCTCAGTTTGCACACTAGGGCAAAGGAGCTCAGATTTTGATTAAACAACTTGCTTTTATCCAAAATGCAAGGCTGTCCCTTGCTCTACAGCACTACCTTTGAAGAAGGAGCTTAAAATTCCCTGTATTCCTAACAGCAAAACAAGCAAACAAACACAAGTAGAAGTTTTAAATAAAAATGGAAATCTCATGAGGAGCTGAGGTTATGAGTGTCCAGAGGATATTCCCCCAGGTTGAAAGGGTAGGAAAGACAGCTGACCCATGCATGAGCCTATAGTCAGCCAGCTTACTGACTACAGGCTTACTTACTCCTTATCCCTGGAGTAAGGAACAGAGGAGATCCTGAGAAATTCAGCACTGCTCAATAGATCAGTAAGTTCTCTCCAAAGAGGTGAAGGATCAGGAAGGAAAAAAGACTTTTCAGAGGGGAAAGGAAATACCAGAAAAGGGAGAGGGCATTGGCAAGATCACTGCTAAAGATGGAAGTGCAGCTGCGTCTCTGCTCCCACTCTGCAGCAAAGCATCAGTGAACGTGGGCTAAGGTGATCCTTTGGGGCTGTCTTGGCAAATTCCATAGGAATTGAGGTTTGTGAGAATTTGCACACTCTAAATATCAAAAAAGCCCCTAGACAAGGGCTCTGGTGTTGTAGCTCTCTGGAAGCTCATGGCACTTCCATACCCATCAGGGTTCAGGGCTTATCCCTGTATTTGCTTTGGCAGTGTGTATACTTAGAGGAGGATATGCTGCAAACAGCACCACAAAATTAAAGACAAAAAATAGCACTATTGAGTTTTTAATAGCAGTTTTGGTGTGCTGCATCTCTAATGAACAGTTTAGTTTTGTAGTGTGATTAATTTGCTGCCACAGAGGATATTTTGTTAATCTTGGAGGACCTAGAATTGAAAAGGGGGAGGGTGTGGGAAACAGGCTTTTTAAGCCTAGAAATTTAATTGCAAGATAGTGCCTGAAATATAAATTGATACATATAACTGCTTTGAGAGATAAGCATTACTGATGACGTTGGTTTCTGGCAGGCAGGATCATCACACTATTATGAAAAAGATACTGCTCTGGGCTTTAGTTTGTAATTTATTATGGGCATGAATTTGTTTGACATAATTCTCTTGGCTGCTTCTCATCCTGTAACAAGGCAGCACAGCTCTAAAATCTTGTTACTTCATGGAAGGGCTGGAAATGTCCAGAGTCCCCCTAAAGTACACAGTTGTGAGAATCAGTTCCTTTAAACCAAGTGCTGAATTCATACCCTGTACTCTGTTGTTCTCCACAGAATTGTGTAAGTCCTTGCAAAGGATGGGATTATGTCTTCCTAGAACAAGGAAAACAATTCCCATTTATCGGGATGTAGCCAAATTATCTCGTAATAATTTATTTCTTTATTGCTCTTCAGTGTCTGACTTTTCAAGCACATGGGACTTTGTTTCCTTGGTTGCTCTTTTCTGCTGTCTCAGATGTTCAGTAATTAGTTAGAGAGACATGGCAAAGTATTTTCACATCACAGACCATGGCAAAGTTTACAAGTACCTTTAAAAAGTCTAACCTAGCATTCCCACAGTGATAATAGATGAAATGTTTCTAGGAATCATTTATCCACTGAAGCTGACATTTTCTCCATTTGAAGGCTTGAAGTGATTATTGTTTCTTAATTGTGACTTCTGAATCATGTTTAAAGAGGATAACTTTGAGCTCACAGCTGTGTGTCAGGAGCTTGTGCCTATCATATAAATCCTGTATTGTAGGTATTGGCAATCTACCATAAACAGGTATCGTGTTAAAACAGAGATACAACTGTAAGCCAGCTGAGGCAAACCAGTTGGATTTACAATTTTGTCTCTGTGGATTACGAGGGACCCCACAGTCAGCTTTTAATTCCTTTTCTTCACAACTCCAAAACCACAGTAACGCTAAAAATACACTGCTTTAAGTCAGAGCAGCCCTGATTAGGGTTGCAAGAGTGTAGGAGGAGCAGAGAGGAGGAGAAAGAACTACTTGCCAGATGGGTTTCCTCAAGAACAGGTAGGCGTCTGACCCAGATATTAGAGATATTTTTGCATCAAAGATTTTGTATTGCAACATATGTTTACAAAGCACATTGTTTAATCCCACCCTATGTAATATTAATCCCACCCTTAGGAGACAGCAAGAGGGAAAGGTATTTCATTATCATCTGACATCAAAGCTTGGAAGTGCAAGAGAGGTTCAGATGAGCTACCCTAAGATTTTCCCAACCTTAGACCAAATTTTAGACGAGGTCTGATCAGACGGAGTTTATTTGCTTTCTGCCCTGCCTTATTTCAGTCAGAGCATGAGGTACAAGACATAGCCATCTGCAAAGACTTGGGCCTAGTATGCATATTTCATCTCAGAAAAATGAATAGTGAAACTAAGGTAAAGATAACAATGTTCCACCCCTATATAAAACATCTTGTAAGTGAACAACTTTGTAATCAAAGCCCCTTTTCCATGCTGCATCTCCAGCAGGTTATGTAAAATTATTGTAGGGGGCATAATTTATGACAATATTTAGTAATCACGTAAGTGGTGAACTCACAGGAAGGAAGACATCATAGTATTCAGCACTCTGTTCAGCTCAAAAATAGCTCAGATGTTAAAAAAAATAAAATAAAATAAAAAAATAGAGAGAGAAAGGGAAAAAAGGGCATGATTGCAGGCACTTACTGATGCTCGGTTCCAGAGCTGTTTTCAGTGATATGCAGTGAATTGCTAGATGATATAAAAGCCATTTGATGCTTAACAAAAGAAAACTGCAGTGGCTCAAACAGGCCAAATGCTCTCCAGCGGCCACAACACAGAGCTGGATCAGTGACTCACGGGCAATTATTGCTGGCAGTAATTTCAACTGGCAAGAAACTAAGCTAGGAATTTCACTTCTTGAGAGAAAACCTTCCTAAGGTTTGTCAGCCCACCCATGAGTCAGAGGCTTCCTTATTGTTCCCTTAAATGAATATTTAGCTGATGTCCCTTTTAGCTGGCTTAGAGACTCATGAGGGGGGAAGCACCCCTGTGCACTTGCTGGAGCTCAGGAGTGTGGGCATTAGTGAAAGGTAGAGGGCAGGTGAAGCATGTTCAGGGTGAACGCTGGTCAGATTTTGCTGGGCACAGCAGGGGCAGCATGCCAAGAAGATGCAGGAAAATGCTGATACTGCTGCCCCCCAAAGTGCCTGCCCATGCAGCACTGCATGAAAACCTTTAAAACTTACAGCCCAGCCTTAATCCTCACCTTCCTTCAGACCAGCTCACCACTGACACAGCTTTGCTGATTCCAATCCTGAGATGTAGCCCAGGAGTGCCTCCTGACCCCAAACTAATCCTTAGTTCCACTGAAGACAGGACCTTCCAAAACAGTGTTAGCATCCAATGTAGGTTTGTAAACTGATTTTAAGAGTTAATAACAGGAAAGTTTGAGATCAGGCATGGGGCCAGGGGCGAAGGGGAACTAGAGTTGCTACTGGTGCCTGTAAAGTCTTTCTCCCTGAAGTTTGGCTTGGTCAAGAACAAAAGTAATGTTGGATTTCATGCTGAAATCAGTGCCAGAAGGATGGGAGAGGAGTTGTATATAACTGGGCTCAGTATATTAGCAGCTGTCTTTCTAACTTTAATGTGAAAATGTCAGATTAAAACAAGAGCTGGTGGGAGGTTTGGTCTAGAAGGGGCAAATGTACATAACTGCACTGCCTGGGTTAAGAGCTCTCTCCAGCAAGCGCCTACATGTCCATAGGATGGAGATGACAGGGGCCTAAAGGGATAGAACTAATATTAGTAGTCCTCACCTCACCTTTGCCCCACAACTGCAACTGGGATTTTGCTCTAAATCCAGAAATGCCTGCTAGCACTAGATCTAAAACCACAGTTTAATGTTGTTTTGGCCTGTGTCATAAACTTCATCTGGCAACTTTTTTTGCGCTCCAGTGAAACCCTATCTCATCAGCTTGTGATTGCATTAGAAGCAGTTCCCTGAATTCCACAATCAGTATTTTCTTAAGACAGTCTGCATAAAAGCATGTTTTCACGTTGCTCAAGTCTTTACAAATGAGTTCCTTCAAAGAAGATTGCATGTATTTTAAGACATCTATACTAGATGCACCAGTCATTGAAACACTTCCATGTTGGTTTTACTATTGCTACTGTAACTTTTTTATTCCCTGTCTCATTAATGACTTTTCCATGTCCTGAAGCTGGGCATAAAAATTAATAATTCCATTATTGAGTGTATATTTTCAGCTTGTTTTTTGTTCAAAGAATATCTAAAACTAGCAAATGTGAGTAGAGGTGCAAGGAGAGACTAGATTCCCTGCAGAGCAAAACACTCTAGAAAATGCTTTTTAGAAACATCAAGTTTAGCCAAGAGTTTTGCATCTCAAGTAATTGCTGAAATCTCAAGACTTAGGCATGGCCATACCAGGTCTGTACTACAGATTTAACCAGTGATCTGCTGATACATAGGCAAAGAATGTATTAAAAAGCCAGAGTACAGAAAAACTACCCCTTTTGGTTCTTTTATGTGGGTTTTCCTTACACTGGTGCACTCCCTCTGACATAACTGTGCTTTCAAGAAACTGAAAAACTGGAAAACTCTTCTCCTCCTACAGGAGCTGTAATGGCCACTCACTGTGTAGCCTTCCTGAAGCCAGGAGCTGTGTATTTCAAACTGTTTCACTGTGGGGAAAACTGATCTGAGAACAAATTGTGCAGTCCCTGTGTTCCTCCAATTCACCCAGAGAGCAAAACTGAGGCTATGCACCCTGTGTCCCTCACTGAAGAATGAAGTTAGAATTGAAGGACACAATTATATATGTGGATTTTTTTTATTGTTATTATTGTTGTTGTTGTTTTTATTGTCACTTGTTAGAAGTCATTAAGCAAAACTGAACTGAAAGGAACAGGCAGAAAACTAGTTTGAAAGTTCCCAGAATTTCTCACTTTGGTGTTTCAGTGAGGTGTCTTGGAAGAAAGACATCTTGGTATCGATTTTTCAGTGGTCATGGCAGAGTGGAAAGTTTTTAAGAAGACAAGAGGGAAATCCCTCCATTTTTCTGATGTCGGGCTACTGGTGACTTATCTCTCAAACATTAAACATTAATATTAAAATGCAAATTCTCCTCACCAGATTGTGTTGATGGAGTAGGAACAGCACCTTGATGAGTTTTCAGCTGAGCCTGTTTTCCCGTAACCAGCCATGTGCCAGTGATGCTATTAGAACTGTGTTGGGCTGTCTTCAGGCCTTTTTGGCTTTGCCCCTCTCATGTGTTGGCATGTGAGCTAGTTCAGTAGGAGAGCTACATGCACATGACATCTGTACTGGTGAACAAGGCCAACAATTAATCTTGATTTGTTGGGAGATAAGGCAGACAGGCCATTGTTTGGAATACCTGCTCTCCTCTTCCGTACACCACGAAGAGCATCCTCACAGAGGAGTGTTGAATTAGCATTAGCAAGCAGAGCTTACAGAAGAGACTACTGCATTATTTTCTCTTGTCATCAGTGGAGAAGCTTTTATGAGCACTGTTTGGAATTATTTTGATTCCATACAAATAAGGGACAAAACCACAAGCGAGAATCTCACAGATGTAATGATGAATACAGACCAAAAGAAAAAAAAAAATGGCTGCAAAAGGCTCACCTATACTTACCTAGCAGACAGCAAGAACAATTATCTCTTTAAGCTTAGTTGTTGAAACATTTGATGTTCAAATCTTATAAACTCTGCAAAGGAATCCCACTATCTTATCCTGTCAATCTCTTAACCTGGATATAATAGATGATAGAAAGGATAAAGAAATAGCACCAAAAAGAGGGCTTGTAGAATAAACATTTTCATCATTGAACAAATAGATAGAAAAAAGCTCTCTATTTAATGAGATTGCCCAATATGATATTATGATAATCCAGAAAGGCACAGCTAAAACTCCGGTCTTTTAAAGCAATCTGAAGAATCAGTAGAGCAGCATCTCATGGCAAAGAAATATCTCAGTTACTGTGCACCTCTGACCCTCTCATATCAGGGAAATTCTTTCCCTTTCTAATCTGAAACTGCTACTCCTTTTGGGATTTCACGCCATTCTCAGATTTTGTTCCACAGTTGCCAGCTATTTGCCATGTTTCCCTAGAGGGTTTGGGGGAGGTACCTGCCATAAACTATTGTAACAGACTACGAAGACCTTGTTCTTACAGCAAAAGATGGGTTATTCAAAAGCAAAGTACTGCAGCAGAAAACAATCTTAAGGCAATAAATAGGTTACATGTGTGTCAGGTTGTCTGGGTCCCATCTGTTTACTTTTCTCAATTCCTCAATGGGGGAAGCTCATTTGAGCAGCTACTGTCTCATTTGAAATTTCAAATAATATGTCATTTGACACATAAAGTAACTTAACAAAGTGTATCTCAGGCCTATTTGTAATGTCTCCTCTCCATGATGGATCCAAGAAGATAGTATATTGACCATAAGAAATACAAGCATTTCTGCTTACAACAGTATTAGGATAATGGCAGTATATCAAATCCCTTCTTTAAATTTTCATTTGTTTACTTTGGTTCTAGAAATATTCATAAAATTGGCCTACAGTGACACATTCACCTGTCTTAAATCTATTCATTGTGAATTGTGGGAATCTAGCTAACTGGGAAAGACAGTTGCAGCATCATGGAATGATGTCAGTGCTGGCCACTGGGGAAAGAATCTGGCATTTACTGCTGATTTTGAAGACATCTTTTTCCAGAGAGATTAATAAATGTGACAGCACACAGCATATGATATTATTCAGATTAAACATGGATGTATAAATATGCATCCAAATAAGTCTGGAGATGTTAAAAGACTGGATATGAGAGCAGCTGAAGAACTAACTGCTGAAATTAGAGGGCAGAGCTGTAAAGAGGAATTAGTCACCGGAAGGAAACCTAAAGAGTTGTTTTGTCCCCAGTTCCCCTACATAGACTTTTTTCTCTGTAGTACCTGTGGCAGTTTACTTTTTCTTGTCACCCACTTTGCATCTTCATATAAAAAAACCTAACTCATGAGAGTATTCCCATTTGTCAGAGTGCAGATCCTAAGCTGTGGGAAGAGAGCACTTGGTTTAGCTCAGGAGGGCAGGTCCCCTCAGCTCATTGTAATCTGCAACATAAATCACCAATGTGAATCGATCCCAGCTGCACTAGTCCTAAAAATCTTCTCTAGAGGCATATGCCAGTTATGCCTACTGTCCCAGCTGCTTCAGGTGGCACTTTCCAATTGTCTGCTCATGAGGAGTCTGACACATGGGACCAGAGTGGGTCCATCTCACCAGCACATTGTCAGATTGCACTCTCACATGACAGAATCAGAACCAAACATTTGGTGTCTGTGGATGCCTCTGATAATTCAGGAATATGCCCCAATGCTCTGCTACAGACACTTTGCAGGTGGAGTGATCATGTTGCTCGTAACTAAGAAGTGAGCTTTTTCTTGTTGTTTGGTCCTTGTTTGTCCTGCTGGAACTCACCACAGGATTTGCAAAAAGGGAACAAACTCATCCACCTTGAGAGACAGCTTTGCATTTATTTATTTATTTATTTATTTATTTTCCGGTCAGTTGCCTCACAAGAAAATTACTCTGTGATCAGTGCAACTTGGTTGCAGTCTACTAGTACCATTGTCCTTTGATGTTAAAAAGTTTGTTAGTGGAACTGCATTTTGTGTCTGAATAATGCATTACTCTGCAGAGCTTCTCTCTCTGCAGGCAGTCAGAGGGAACGGGGGAGTCCTTTCTCCCTCAGCATCTTATATCATCCTTGAAATCTCTGGATTTTGCATGCAGAAGACTGAGCTTCTTAGAATAAAGCATTGCTTCCAACATGGTTCAGTGTTGGCATTCATCTTCATATTCTTAGGAACTAATTCTTTCTGTCACTGAGTTACTGCCTCAGATGGACACTCCAGAACCACAAGGCTTTGAAGAGAGAGCTGGAAGGGACTGCCTGGGACCACAGCATCAAGCCCCCTGGTGCGACAAGGAATTGTGCCAGACTGTTCTTGCTGGGAAAACTCCACATAAAAAGCAGCAAGGATATTTTTCTAGGCCAGTTTAGCCCAGATTTTCAGACCCCCAATAAAAAATGTCTCCACTTGTTATGTTCATAGATTTTATTCCAACTTGGTTTGAATTCTATTAGACAGTTCAAAGTGCCTAGGGATGTGGACTGCACCATAGATGAGGCAACAGCAATTGCTTCTGCAGTGGCATTAATATTTTCCCATCTCTCCTAGAAAATCTTTTTCTGATGCATATTAATTGCATTTGACTTCTGCTTTGTCAGCTCCTTCATCAGCATGTACTTCTGGCTTTTACTTCACCCTGGGGACACCATCTCCCAGTGCTCCAGGTGACCTCCTGAAAGTTATGGACAGCCTGCTATGCTGGGTAAAAATCTACTTTGTCAAATTAGAGTGAATGATGATATCTTAGGATGTTTAATTCACTCAATTTGCTGAGAGTCCTAGGTCACTAACATGAACTAAAGTCAAACTGACAGTTCAGCTGCAGAGTTGAGCTGTGGGAGCAGGTTAGGACTGCAAAGTCCAACAGCACAGGCAGCAATACTCAGGGAAAGGTTAAGCTGATGACACATGCTTGCAGCAGCAATAACAGAAAGCTACCATGAAGCTCTCTCCTGCAATGAAAGGTACTCTTTGTTTGTGCCCACAGAGGTTTTGAAAACACAACTGCTCCTTCCTTAAAAGCAAAGGCTTGGTATGGTCCCATCACCTTTGCCATAACTCCATGCTAGAAGAACTTGCTATTCCCTGTTGTGCACCACTGCAAAAAAGTTATCTGTGATCAGCTTGTGTGTCTCCTGTCTGCTGTCTTCTATTGTATTTGCCCACGACCAGTCCTGATAGAAGTTCACACTAGATTAAATGTTTAAGATTTTTTTGCAACATTTTTGCAGTTAAATTAGTTGTCCAAGGAGATAGATAGATAGATAGATAGATATAGATAATTTTCTCAACTGTGTATCAGCTCTTCTGGTGAATAAATTATTTCAATTGTTGTCCTGCAAGCGAAAAATATTGTCTGAATTTTTACAGACTGAATATTCATAGGAGGTGAACATTTTAGCTGTTTGCTGAGTGAATACAAATGCAAACATTAACATCACAGATCCACATCTGCTAGAAATATCTGGCACAAAGCAAGAGAGATTTGAAGTGACAACACTTTTCCACTTCACAGGAGATGAAAAGCAATGACTTAATTATAATATTTAAAACACCGACAATTAATACTCTGATCAGAATTTCTTTCAGAATTTTAAATTAACGTGTATATGTGGGATGTGGACAGCTCACTGCTGGTCACCCACATGCTGTCTTCATCCTCGCTGTAGTTCTGCCATTTTTCCTCCTGGGAGTTTAACACTGATGAAGCAACTGAATGCCTCCAAGTTACTGTAGTCATTCACAGTAAGTTTAAATCTGCCAGAGAAAATGAAATTTAAGGCAACGACTAAGAAAGAACATCTTCAAGTTTGTCTTTAATTCTTAAGTTTATTTTCTACTGCAGGTAGGTTTTTCTGCTGTTTGCTTGAACACAATATGGTGGCACTGCTGCCTGACAACTATTTTTGAGGAAAGAATGGAATGGAATTTTTGAAAGATTCAGTTGAATACTTTTGTCCTGAGGCTCCCTTGAAATTGTATCATTCTTGTAGGTTACAATTTTGGTGGTAAGAAGCACTGTTTCAAACTTCATTAAATCATTTATTGAGATAAATCAGGTCTCCTAGGAGTGCAACATCATAAATGATGTTGTGATTTTTATGCCCAAGACAAGGAAATGAAGGGAGGTACTGGAGACAAGAGGAAAGGAGAGAAGCTGTGGTTGGATCCAAGTATACACAGGTTCTGATTCTGGCTTGGATGTCATGCTGTTTGAATCCTTTCCTTGTGTTCATTGATTTTCAGCTGGAAACGCACTGTTGATTTTAAAGATCTCCATTAGTTCCACACCTTGAGGATGAAGACCTGCATTTTCCCAACTGTCCTGGTTAAAGGATGACAAGTGTGGAGCATTTTTGACTTTGCCTGCACTGCTTTGTCTTTGTGTCACCTAAAAGCAATGAATAGCACCATCTTTCAAATGCCTACACAAGCAGATCTCCCTTCTCTACTGCCTGCAATTGCCTGACATACCTGAAACTGCCAACAGTTAATTTGCTGGAGTGCCAGGATTATTCATTATTGCCTAGACCGATATGCTTTCATCTCAGTGCTATTTCTTGACGTATTTGAGGACAGGAACTCTCTTTGTGCTTTGCATTGGCACAGTTCCTGGTGAAACAACCATCTGGTGTGGAGCTCCTCAGCATGTCAGTGGTGCAGATGGGAAGCAACACTGGATCAAAGCTCTGCATGTTTTTCTCGTTGCTGTAAAGATGTTTAATTTAAGGAAAAATGGATTCCCCTGCAAGGCCTGGCTGGCTGGCTGCACAGAGGGAAGAAGAACCCTGCCAAGCTCCTCTTTGGTATCATGTAGGGTAACACAGGAGCCAGCTGGGTTCCTCACCCTGTGTCTGAGGACAGGGGTGTCACAGCTCACAAGAGCACAGAGGAGCTCTGGCAAGGAGGTGGTAAGAGGGGCTGGCAGCCAGCCTGCTACACTGTACCTGGGAGCCCCAGCTCACCCCAAGTCTCTTCTAAAGGTGTTCTAGGGTGACTTTATGATGCTTGTATCCCCAATCATCTGTTCTGTTTGTGCTGTATATTAAGCTCTGCACCTTTAAAATGGTTCTGGGAGCGAAGGGGGAGAAAGAAGCAGTGCACGGTTTGTTTTGAGAAAACTGCCTGGCTCCCACACGGCCTGGCTCACGGACAGCAGTGGGACAGAGATCTCCTGTGCTCTTAGTTAGTTTTAGCTAGCTAGGGCAGAGAAGTTCCCTGAACTGTTTTTTGGTCGGTTGGTTGGTTTTTTCCTTTTCCTTGGGACTGTTTAAATCTGTTCTGGACTGAAAAGCCCAGAGGAGCAGTGAGGGCTGGCACCTGCGGCCCGCCAGGCCTGGACCTCTGGAGGGAGTGGGGCTGGTGAGAGACTGAGTGAGCTGAGCTGCACCCACGGCAAGGACTGTCTCAGTTTGCCAGCTCTCTTCGGAGCGGCCAGAGGCTTTATTGTTTCATATAATTCATTTTTTTTTCATGTTTGTGGGCCTCTTGTTTGTTAAATAAATCGTTTTTTCCACTTTTCTCTAAGGAAGTTCTATTCCCATACCGGCTGGGGTAGGGGCGGGGGGGGCGGGGGGGGGTTGGTTGTGTTTGGTTTTGCTTTCTGGAGGAACCCCCTTTGGAGGTTTCCTCCCAAATTTGACCTAAACCAGGACAAAAGGACAGAAAGCAGCCAGGTTAGCTTGTAGGGAATATCCGGGTGGGGGTTAAGACTTTTCTCTTTCTACTATACCCATCTGCCATTGTAGAATTACTGCTAAGTGTAGCACTTAGATTTTGGATGGTTATTTTAAGTTGCCTGGGTCTTAGGCAATGACCCTGGTAGAGAGAAACAGGATAGTGTTATTCTCTCCCAACAACCTCTTACAACCTGGCTCTTACAGCCTCAGCCACATAAAAACTGCATAATATTTGGTTATTTCCTGATCTAACTACTGGCATTGGTACCAGTACTTTGGTAGGACATACACTAAGCCTCTAACCCTCTGGGTAGGACTCTATCAGAAACTCTCCTTTTGGTCCATCAATTACCTCTCTCAGCTATTACCAGTACTCAGGACCTGGGCTAAAGACAAATATGGTTACAAAGAGACAGAGTCAATTCAAAACCCAAAGATCTCCAGTAATACCAAAGAGGATGAGAGAATATAGGAAATTACTGGAAAAAAATTACTTTATGCATAGATATTGATGCTAAGGGTTTTTTATTTGCCCTAATGTGAAAGTCCTTCTTTGAAGTAAAATTAGCAGTGGCATAGTACTTTTTGTTTAATCAACGTGGAAACTACAAATGAAAGGGAACAGATAGACAAGGAAAGTAATTATATAATCTGAAGGAAAGAGTAGCAGTAATTAACTGAAGAGTTTTATTGCTTTGGACTTGGATAGGAAATGAAAATACATAAAGTGCAAAACTTATTTCTAAAAATGTAGACAGATGGGGTGAAATGCCACAATATTATTGTTGTCTGTCTGACACTGAAGAAAGATAGGGGTATGCTTCTAATGGATAAATAGCTCTTTTATGAGAAAACACAGTAAGTCAGACAGGGAATTATAAAGCGTAATTGTTTTATTTAATTTCAAATTTGATGCTAATTGAGAGAAAAACTGATGCCAGTGGAGGCAACAATACATTCTGGGTTGCTGAGTATAACTGCCGAATTAAAGGTATAAGTTATTCTGGTGAAGAAAGGGAATGTTCTCTGCCCACATCCTTGTGACTTAGTTTAGCATTGAGCAGAGATACACACAGTACAATAACCTAAGGAAATGTTTCTCTCTAGAGCTTGTTTGATCCAGCTGAGGCTGGAAAGCAATAAATCAAAGCATCTCCAGCAGATGGCAACTATTCAAATTTTTGCTCTCTTTCCTGCATATAATGCAGGATGAATTGCTTGTACTTTTTACTCAGCAGAAGCAAGTAAAGAGAGAAACACAAAATCTAGCTATTAGGGCCTGAAGTCTGCAGTGGCAAGGAGAGCACCTGGCTTCTCATCTCAGTGCTGACAAAGATGAGTTATGTGATCCTGAGAAAGTAATTTAACTACTCCATGAACTGTGAAGATATAATAAACTCAGCACATAAGACACAAGTGGGTAGAAGTCTCATTGTGCCAGCACCCAGCAGTGGTAGGAGCACTAGATAAAGTCTCTAGAAGTACTGAGCATTTGCTTTGCAGCATCATCATTTTTTATTATTTTTGAGCAGCTCAGTCTATTTAAATAGAAGCAAATTTACTGACAGATCAGACTTCATAAAACTGTCCATCCAGGCTTCATGCTGGGGAGAGGGTTGTTATGCATAAAGGGCAAATTTATTTATCTGAGTGTGTGCTTTGGATTGCCTGCATTCAACCTGCACCATGTGCAGCAGACCAAACCTGCTCCTGCAGCCTCTGTCCACAAACAAACTGCTGCACAAGGGTCTGTTCACTGGGCTTGGTCAAAAATCACCAGCAAGCCCTCAGTGTTGGCTTGCTCTGTACTACATCCTTACAGTGACACATCTACGCGTGACTGTCACTGCCTCTTTTGCACACCCCATGTGTGTGCTTCAAAAGACCAGTGTTAGTCACAGCAGGTAGAGAGTCTTGTGGAGCATCTGCTCCTTCACTGTCTCTGCTTTGTTACATCTTCTGCATGGTACTGTGTGTCTCAGCTCGAAGCACTCACAGAGACTGCACTGGCACTCCTCCAAAGCCCACGGGTGGCACCAGCTGTCAGTGGCTGGAGAGCAATTTTCTTAATATTGGCACCTCAGAAGTAAGCAAACCTACTTCTTCAGACTGCCCATGACTGAATTTGGTTACTCTTGTTTTGTTAAACCCCTTTGTTGTGGCTGTTCACTAAAAAATGTTTAACAAGTGAAGTGGTTTAGTCTTCCTTAATTCACATTCTTGCAAAGAGAGAAATCATGTGTAACAGAGCCACTTGTTTTTAAGCCTGGTCCAGCTGTGGGGCAGTGTCCCTGGAGCAGCCTGGGCTAGTGCAGAGGGAAGCATTAATTCATAGCAGGTGTACTGTAAGACTGGCAGATCCTTAATTAGGAATGGGTTAGCTACCCCTATGAAATTATTCTACTGTATTTTTCTGTGGTGCAGCAATAGAGTTGCTAGTTAACCACGCTGCTTAACTCTGCTGAAAATACTGATGTCTTCATGTGTTATGAAATCTTGAGAGACTGAATGAACTGTGTCTGTATGCAGGAAAATGAGGCTCCTTAGCCCTGAAGGATCATGTTTGATCAGGGGCCTCTAATGCTTTTTCCATTACAATAATTTTTCAGTATTGTTCAAGACAAGCTGGGAAGATCATTTTATGAACTATTAGTTGGCTCATTTGTTCTTTTGCCGTTAAAATCTGAATACCTTTATACTAATAAAAACTTTTCCTTGGGGACATAAATAACTAGATGCTAAATAATGGTAACTTAATTTTGAAAATGTACAAATTGGCCACAGAGTTTCCAGAACCGAATTGCATTACCACATATTTTCACACAGGTCACTGTAGTAAATTCTGCAGCAGAGCTCAGAAATAGCAGCTTTAGCAGCACTCACAGGCAGCAAGATCTGGCTAAACTGACTTTTTAAGAGACCTCCCTGTGGTAAGGTCTGACTTCCAGAGCTATATTCTGCTCACGTAACCATAACTCCAGAAAACTGGTATTGATTAACTTTGCTTGCACAGAAAAACATGTTCTATTGCTTTCCAATAATGACCAAACCCAAGGCTTCTGCTGGAACTTTTTGCTGAGGTGGGAGGGAAACTGTGATAACACCTCCTGTGTAAAGATAGCCCTGAAGCCTATGAATCATAGCCATTCAGTTCCGCCATATATTTGCTATGTGTTGAAGCCCTAGTAAGGTAACTGCATCAAAGTGGGGAAATGCTAAATAAACCCTAAAGATGGTGTCTCAGAAGCTTCACACAAGAATAGTGAGGATAAGTGAACAAGAGAGAGTTCCAGAGAATTTGTGAGTAGACTGCTCCAGAAAGCCTCGATTTCCTGTCCCTTTCCTCATCCAACCCACTGGGCTTAGGGCAGTCCCAGCACCTATCTCAAAAGCTCTGTCTCTCAGCAACGGCATTTTCCAGCCACTGGTTCTTTTAACCTTTACCCCAGGTGGTACTTTGCCCCCAGTACTCAAAAACATCACAGCACAAATATCATGTTCAATGAAACATGAAACAATTGGAGAACCCAAATCCATCCTCCTTATAGCACTTTGATATTTGCTACTTCTGGTTGTGAGGTTTCTAGATACTTTGCCAGCACTCTGCCCCCAGCTGTCCCCCATCTCATCACCCCTCAGAGCAGTACTGATGATTATTTTACTCAGATATTTACATAAATATGACACACTGAGAATCTGAGCTTAGTGCCTTTGCTTTTGATTCTTCTTGTTTGGAGGATAATTGCTAAGCTCTTGTTCAGTGAGCTGCTGAGGTTATTGTTTGTGGCACAGAAGGAGTTTTCTCTTAGTCTTTTTATTAACATTAAGATGATCTGTCTGGGATTAGAGAAGAAAAGTGGTTTGTGAAAAGACTACCAAGCAGCACAGGGAGATCTAGGATGTCCAGCCCATGTAGCTTCTGGGCAAGGCAACCCTGGAGAGACAAGAGGAAACAGCCCTAACCCTGAGCTTAGTGCACACAGAGCTTAAATCAGTGTTCTGAATGTTGCACCAATAAGGGAAAATTGTCCTGCATGAAGGACATGAATATGTCCTGCATGACTTTCTTCTCAAATTTATTTAGCTTTCGTGTTCCCTTTCAGTTTCCTCATTTCCTCAGTATCACTGCTGAGGTGGCATCTGCTGAGGTGGCATACATTGACCATGAACCTGCCACAATGGTGTCCTTCTGGCCCTTCTGTGTCAGCAATGCCTTGGGACCACACTGTCATCCTCCCTCTCCAGGCACTTTCCTGCCAGCCAAGATAGAGCAGAGATGGGATAGCAGCCAGTATGGTGGTCATTACCTGGCTCCTGCTCTGGGTGCTGGGGGCATAGTGTAGGACTCTGGGCAACGTCACATAGATCTGATGGCTACTCCCTCACTTCAGCCCTGGAAACACCTCAAATAACTTTTAGAAAAATATTTTCTTGTCACAGTAGAGTATCTAGCATTAAATGCATATTAGTTCTTATCTACCCTCATCCCTATTTGATCTTCATGGCTACCTTGCTAGCCGAAAGCCTTCATCCTAATCTACTGTGACAGGTCAGAACAGTTAGTGCTATTTAGGGAATGAGTGCTGGGCCCCTCTCCCACTTTTGTCATTTTTTTTGGCCCTGAAACCATTGGTTCAGATGATTAAATCAGCTCTGGAATTATGAAGGGTTGGGATTGGCAGTTAAACGTGTCATTTTAAACAACCACGGGTGTTGATGCCATGCTTGTGTACCTTCACAGACCAGTAATGAAAACCTTGGTGTTCTTCTGGACTGCAGAAAGTGGCAGTAAAACTGTGCAACTCAGAGTTCCTCCAGAGCTTTTCTGCTAGGAGCATCCCTGTGTTTCACAACAAAGAAAGTCATGGGGTGGGGGGTGGCTAGCCTGTTTCTCATGCTTGTGTGCTCTCCTAATGAGGAAATTTCCCTGCAGGCAGAATAGGAAGGTTTGTACTGGCTGTGTCATCCTGGCATGTGCCTCCTGAGACAATACACACTGGCTGGAGGGTGCTGTAATCTGAATGGGACCAAAAAACATTACTCAACAAATGCTCCTTATGTGAAGACCAAGAATGTCAAAGTGCTTGACAGACTGGAAATGTTCAAGATTTTGATTATCTAATTCAAGGTGTCCAATGTGGTTTAATGAAGGAGGTCAGGAAGGCTGCGGTGTAATGAAGGTAGGAGGAAGAGGAGAAAAGCCAAACCAGAACAGGGGCTGTAGAAATAGCTGTCTCAAAAAATCACAGCTCTTTCTTTAGTGACCACGCTTTTTTAAACTGCTTTTTTACCCTGTTCAATTCTCTGTATATTTATGTATTCTTAATTCTGTTAGATCTCAGCAATTTCATTAGCAAGAAACACCTGTTTTGGCCCCAGAGGGGAATGCAGAGAGGTAAGCATATCCACTCTGAGCTGTGAGAAGCTCTGCCTCAGGTGGTTTAATACTGAAAAGACATTTTGCAGTTTCTCTAATTTAGGCTACCACCTCAGTAGACGTAGGCAATTGAGACAGAGGCTCTGCTCCAGCTATTTCATGTCCTGTCACAGAGTGACGTCACTTTTCCACTGCAAGATAATGGGTACAGAGGTGAAAATTGGCTCAGTAGTTACATGTGTGGGAAGGCTTTGATAATGAGTCTGGGAAGTGGCTTTGTGGGAGGGTTCTTCTTCTGCCTAGAGAAGTGTAGCTGCCATCCTGCTGTGCTTCAGGGCAATGGAGAGCTTGTCCCATGGCATGGCGTAAACACATGGGGTAAACTGAGTCATAGAAGGGGCTGGGAGAAGCCCTGGGTCTGGTGTTCAGTGTGCAAGAGCAAACAGAGCAGCAGAGGGAAGGCCATCAAAACCTCTCATGAGCCTGTAAGTCTTCGCTGGCAGGCAAGGATTTCAGAGTATGGCCATGTCATAGCAGTGGACTTGTCACTACAATCCAGAACCCTGTTACCCCAGAGGTATCACAGGAAAGGCTGTGACTCAGGTTATCCAGAGAGATTCTGCCACCTCCATCCTTGGAGGCTCTCAGGACCTGACCAGCTAAAGCCCTGAGACACCTAGTGGGATTCAATGATTGACAATGATTTGGGCAGGAGGCTGGACTGGATGTCCTCCAGTGGTCCCTTCCTACCTCCCAGGATTTGATGATGCTGTGACCTAAGCAGGCAATGCTTTCTGTACTGCCTGAGCCAGTGAGCAAACTTGCAATGTAATTGCATTTCATCTGCTTTGCCAGTCTTACATACATGGGATGAAACACATGTTGATTTACTGTTATTTCTCCTAACTCTTCTTCACATTTCCTTAAAGCTATTTCCACTTCAGGTATGGAAGGGAAAAAAAAGGAATACGTGTTTTTAACAGAGATGGAGATGTGGTATCTTAACTTTGAAAGGAGGCAGATTCACAGTAGTAACAGGAGGGGCAATACTGGGGGAAAAAGACTTAGAAAAACACATTCAGAGACTGTTGGAGAGACTTTATAAATCCAATATTTTCAATCCTTTTCTTGTGGTCCATGTCTACCAAAAGAAACTTTCCTTGGTAGTCTCCAGAAATACCACAAAAATAACATCCCAGTACTTGAGCAAAACATGTTATTTGCATCCATTTAATCCAAATAAGAATTTAAATATTAATCTCTCTCAACAGTAATGCTGCAATTTGGGATAGCACAGCTTAATAATCTGTACCTGATATGGCATAATCTGCAACATAGCTAAACCCTGAAACAGTCTTCTGGAATTATTTCTTCAATCATTTGAGTGTTTCTCTGGTGTAGGGAACTTCTGTGCAAAATTACCAGTATAGCGAAGGAGGGAACATCTTGAGCACACTGCCAGAAGTGAATTTTATCTAGAAATTTTTGGTTTAGGAGCTGCAAGGACATTTGCAAATGAAAAAGGAAAACATATTTGCATTTTATCTACACTGGGATGTCGATTTGCACCTAACCCAGACATGAGGTATGAATTTGCAAACAGGGGAAGTCCTTTGTCACCAGTCTTGGAGGGAAAGGTGAGTTACAGGACACAGAGAGCTGGGGTTTCAGAGGTGCCACTGGGCTGCTCCCTCCATGCTTTGACACAGCTGAGTGGCAGGTGCAGCTGAGACTCCCCCCTGGCAATATGCCTCTTACAGCTGGAGTTATCAGGCTGCAAGGATGTGCTTCAGAGATGTGCAGGAGGAATTTTGGTGCCTGGGAGTGCTGTGGGACTGGCTGTGCCAAACATCACTTATATTGGCCTCACAGGATTGCCAAAAATTGCAGAGGGCCAGAGGCAGTGATCCTCCAGTCTTATGCCTCCCATTTCAGCAGATGAAACGTGGGTCCTGACTTAACATTTTCGGTACACATCCTGCCCTAAGAGACAAATGGGTTTGGAACAGCACCAGCAGGGTGCCTGCCTGGATAACACTGAGCAGTTCTGTCTTTGGTGGGTGCTTATAACAGGGTTTTTTATTCTAGTTATCTTAACATCATCTTTTCTGCTTTGTTTTTTATTAATTCATGAGTAAATGAGAAATATTTTTCTGCCTCTTACACTACCTCTCACTTCTTAATATTTTCAAACTTTCACCTCTCTGAGAAAGGATTTAAGGATTTTTTTTTTTTTTTACTACTGGTATCTGAGGTGGAGGCAAAGGTAAATACTTGGAAATCAGCTTATTATGGCTTTTTTATTCCTCCTTCAGCTAGCAAGTTTTGCAAAGACTGTATTTCTGCTGGACAGTTTGCAGTCTTCTAAGATCTATGTATATTTTTCCTGAGATTATATCCACCTCCAGAGAAAAATTAAAAAAATAAATATATACTGTGTGGTTGCTCACTAAAGAGTAGCTAGCTTTTGCTGAAGCCCAGGGATGAGACCATACATGTCAAAATACATACCTTATGGAAAACAGGAGTGATTCACTTAGATTTCTACAGCTGTAAGGATCAAAGTCTTCAGAAAGCTTTGCATGCCCTTTTGATTAATTCCTTTTACAGCAGCATGATGATTACCCCGCAGCAATTTGAGCTGTTCAGTTGGTAACACATCCAAGGAAGCCTGCTTTCCGACAGATTTGGATTTTTGGCTCCTGTATTTTTCCCTGCATGTCTCAGCAGAATTATGCAAATGTGGATGGAGCAGTGGCCTGTGCTGGCTGCCTGTAGGACAGTTCTCCATTCTTCTGCAGCCCCTCTGCTTTCCACCCCTCCACATGTTTTCTCAGGCTTTGAGGTATATAGTCCTCCCTGAGATGCAGTTGAAATTGTCCTCTGGATTAAAAGCAATTATGTTGGTACTCACAGATAAGACCATTCCATACCTCCTTTTCTTGGAAAAACAGGGCAAGAGAATGCATTGCTGATCAGCAGCATAGAGTATTTGCATTAAAATTGAGAACAGCTCTGTAGTGTCAGGAAAGTAATGTATGCACAGAGCCTGAAATGTAATAGCTGGATATTCTCTTCTGCTCAGATTTGTTAATAAGCTGCACAAAATAGTAATTTATTATAAAATGGGATTGCACAATCTGGAGGCATCACAAAAGCCATCCATCAGGCCTGCTAATGTACTGTCTGCAAGGACATGTTTTTTATTGCTTTACCTCTGCGTGTCTGCAAGGCCCCCATTTTCTCTGATATACCCCCTTTTTAATATAAATATATGTAAGTTATGATGTCCAGAAAGAATAAGTTACCAAGATTACTTATCATGGCAAAATCAGTTATTTATCCATTTTCACTGGAGAATGACAGCACAAATCATTTACAATGGAGGACAATTCCTGTCTCAACATCTTGTTACCGTAAAGCAAGAATCACTAGAAGTTTTAGTGTAACAGAAAAACCAAAATATTTCCTCAGACCATCACTCAGGGGAATAGAACAGAAAATTCAGCTTTCTGAAACTTCCCCTACTTTTTTGCAAGGAAGCTGTCTTCACAATTTTAGCCAGAATGGTTTATATTTAAAACATTTAACTTAAAAAACAAACAAACAAAAGAAAACAAACAAACACACACAAAAAAACCAAAACCCAAACAAACAAAAAAACCAACAAAAACAAAAACCACACCAACAAAACAACACCAAATACATGTTTTAAAGGAACAGGAATTACATCCTGAATGCCATACTTGACAATGCTATTGTCAAGCTATGAATTATTTACTATGAGGGTGGTGAGGCACAGGAACAGGCTGCCCAGAGAAGCTGTGGATGCCCTATCCCTTCATGTCTTCAAGGTCAGGTTGGATGGGGCTTTGGGCAACCTGGCCTAGTGGAAGGTGTCCCTGCCCATGGCAGAGGATTGGAACTAGATGATCCTTAAGGCCCCTTCCAACCCAGACCAATCTATGATTCTATGATTTGTGTGTGGTTATTTTCAAACTATAAAAATACAATTTGGATTTTGGAAGGCTAAGTAGGGTGTGATCTTAAACCTCTACAGAAATGTGTGTTGCCATTTTGATGTCTGACTGGCTTCAGCCTTATGCAAAACCAAGAGGTTCTTCCTGTGCTTGTTTATGTCTTGTGTTACCTAGAGGAGGGTGTTAGCAAATATTCCAGCAAGAAGTATTTGTTGTTCCAGTAATGTCATGGGTAAGAGGGCTGGTGTTGGAGGTTTCTCGGATATCCCTCTGGTTTTTGCAGGCTGTGTCAGAACCAAGCCTCCTGTGATCCCCCAGTGAAGGCAGTTCCAGCAACCTGCTGGGCAGGAGTCTCGGGACTGTGGGGGCATCCAGGCTGTCTTTGGCTGCTCCATGCTGGCTTAGACTCAGCTGCTCTGGCTCCAAAAACTGCCCAAAGCTGTTGCCACAATTCGTGCCTGCCATGTTTTGGTTTTAGGAAATTCTGTTCCCAGGGACTGAAACTGGAAAACAAGGTCACACTTGGTAAGCTATCTTGTTTTTCCACATGCGTTCCCAGAGGAGGGACTTCGCGTGGTGGTCTCTGCGAGTGACCAATGGTTCCAGGGGTCCCACCTCTAAGGTGGGCATATTTGTAAAAAGTATAAAAGAAGTTTGGAAAATAAACCTGCGGCTCCTCCCTGAGGGGCCCACAGCAGCCTTCTCACGACTCCGCGTCTCCCTTCATTGTGTCCCACAGCGACACAAAGCAGCCCTCACCCTCCTTAGGGTACAGCACATGCAAAGAAAGCTAATCAGTCTTATCCCTCACTGTTCCTGTCAAAAAGGGAAATTAAATCCTGTAGTTCAAAGTCATTGTTTTGAGCAGTGGATGTTTTAGGAAAGCCTCCTTTTTTTGGGGTGTTACAGCCTGTTAATATAAGAAAAAAAGTGAATGCTGCTATCTCCTTTAGCCTCTAAGAGCAGCCCTGTTCTGGCAGCTTTGTAGCCACAAAGCTACAGTCGCAGAGCTGAGCCAATAGGAAATTTCACCTGGGTCAAACTCAACTCTGAAGTTTGGCTGCTATTGAGAGTGTTTCCCTGAAGTGGAACTAGGAAAAAAATGTCGCTCTGTGTCCAGCAAAATACACTGTCTACCCAGAAAGC
The DNA here is from genome assembly GCA_016584745.2 of Phylloscopus trochilus trochilus. Classification (NCBI taxonomy): domain Eukaryota; kingdom Metazoa; phylum Chordata; class Aves; order Passeriformes; family Phylloscopidae; genus Phylloscopus; species Phylloscopus trochilus. Next base: position 44,389,843 of record WQNJ02000546.1, read on the forward strand.
AGCTGTTTGCTTTCAGGCACTTGCTATCAAAGCAGAGGAAGTAAAATACTTGATTTGCAGAACTGCTCGTGAGCAGCCCAAGGCTTTGTTCATGCATCCAGGGTGCTGGAAATCAGCATTTAACTCCCATCAACGCCTTAGGGAAAATAGACCTCAGAATTTGGTAAGCTTACAAGACTCACTGTTCAGAAGAAAAGGCCTTTGGATATATTTGTTACTCTTTCATCTGTCACTTAAGAGTATGGCCACCATGAAAGTTAAGCAAGCTATTATTTTTCTGGTACCTTAGGGTTTAGAAAATAAAATCAGGAGATATCTTTGGAAATGACGATAGGAAGGCGGAGAAACAAGAACCACCTTTCCATGTGTAGTGGCAGATTCCTAAAAGCACAGAGAGAATGGCTGGAGACCCCAGTATCATGACTTCTATTACACAGACACAGTTAAAAACATCGCTTCTGTGTCTTAATTTGCTGCACAAAAGTCACAGAAACAGATGAGCTGACTAAGGATTAGCTTCACTATTTGAAGTTTCTATGGGAAATCATTAGAAAATCTGTTTATCTTGATCCTCAAGGGAAAAACCAGAATGGCATTGTCCAAAATCACTGCCTAAGCAGTGATGATTTTTTAACTGTTAGCACAGCTTGAGAAAAGACATATTTCATGCAATGCTGAGAGCTGATTGTTGCTGTGTTGGGGACAAATTGGAAATTAAGAGTAATTTGTGTTAAAATTGGAACTTAAGAGTCATTTGTGTTAAATTAAAAAAAAAAAAAGAAACAAACATACAAAAAACCCAACACAAAGCCCTAGAAGTATTGAATTGGCTAATCTCTATGTTTATTATCTCTGGGCTCAAGCAATGAAAATGTCTGCTCTACTCCTGCTCTCTAACTGTAGGGAAAATGGTCCAAAAATGGACTGAAAGGGCAGCAATGCTGCTGTTTTCATGTAATTACCTCCTCTGTAGCCTTGAAGGGACAGCCAGCACAAAGACCAGCCAGGCAGCAACCTACATGCTGATCTACTGCCTTGCAGGGCCTGTCCAGTTGAGACTTTTGGGTGTCTGCACTGTAGGTCTGTTTGCTGCAAGTCCTTTCTGACACTGGGTGTGCTCCCTTTACACTGGTGCCATGCAAGGATGCTCTCTCTTGGTCATAGGCATGCTGGAGGGATCTCAGGAGGCATAGCTGCAGTGACCTCTCTCTGTGGTTACCCACACACTCTCATCAGCTCTGTCAGATCCACAGATGCTTGTGGGAAACACTCAACTAACACTTGAGCTTGGAGAGATTTTTCCGTTAAGGAAAAAAAAATATCTATCACCTGGCTTGTTTTGTTTGTGGGTGTTTAGTTTGATACATTTCTGTTAGTCAGCAGGCTGGTCCTGCAATAAGATGACCTGAGAGCTTTTGTAAAGGATACTTAAAAATGTAATGTGCCAGTTCGCACCGGCTCCTCTCAGCCTTTGATTGTGCCATCCATTTGTATTATTCTGCCAGACATACTTGCAATTCAACCCTGTAATCAGGAGCCTGAAAAGAGTGGCTGCACTGCATTTCCATAGCATATACCATCCCAGAGCTACTGTGTTGCCATCCACCAAATCCTGGACTTCATTTCTCCCCATGTGCAGTCAGATAGAAAACTCAGGAAAGGAAAAGGTCATCCATACAGATGTGACATTTATAAAAATGGACAGGTTGAAAGAGGATTTGCTATTTAAGACAGACACAATTAGAGTAGCTTTGCCCCTCCAGGCTTAAGTGAGTGTGACTTTGCCAGAGGAACTGGAAAATGGATGTAGGGACAGGTGAGTCTGGCCATGGTAGAACCCTCCCACTTTCCCAGTGCCATAAAGGTTTACACCACTGGTTTGCAGTCCATTCCATGTGTTGTTCCAGTAACACCTGGAAAACTCACTAGAGAGCTCAGTGGCTCCAGGTAACACAGCTAAACAAATCCAGTCTCTCTTTAACACAGCTGGTGAATGAAGCATCACAACAGAGCAAATCTCTGGACACATTTAATGGAAAGCACTTGGTGCTCCAGAATCCTACCACGAACAGCATTCAGCATGTGACTGTAAGAGTGTAGGTGTGTGTGAGACAGGAAAAAGATTGTGGGGGACCAGTGGAAGAAGATACTGCTTTTCTTCCAATTATTATTTTGGATCCATCTGGTGTTTAAACCAGTCTTGCCAAGTCATAAGAAAAAGATCTGCTCTTCAGCAGTATTGCTGTGAGTCCCAGCTGATTTCTGTTCATGGATCATTAGGGAAGTGTCTGGAGAGGAAAAAGCCCTTCCAGGACCAGAAAAGCCTCACAACTTTCCACTTCTTATGCTAGGTGAAAAACAACCCAAAGCTTTTAGGGTCAGTCACCCACTTGGACTGCACTGCTACTAAAAGGAACTGAGAATATTATTTTCTTAAAGTGTTATATTACTAAAGGTGGTCAGATGTCAGTAAGGTCAGGAAAATCTAAGAAGTCCGACACAGGTAAAATACAAATTCTAAATATAATATAGATAATTAAGTATATGCCTAGTGTTTAATTTTTGGCCACATCAAAATTTTGTCAAAGCTGACACGTATTTATCAGCCTGTCCCAGGAACATATTTTGTTATGCAGTGTGGAAATTCAGGTTTGAACAAATGGTGGTATTTTATATAAATCCATGAGTTGAAAATTAATTTTCTGAAAAATAATTGCCTGTTTCTGATGACTATTATAGCAATTATCTGGGGACAGTTTTTACTTTACAGACTTTGTCCAAAGATTTTTTTCAGAATTTTATAAGCAGTCATTACTGAAGAACTGTTTCAAATCTGTGGGGAGGCATAATTAAGTTCATGATACAAAAATTAGTGGAAACATCAATCTTTAAAGACTAAATATTTCAAAACTTCTAATTTGCCCATCTGACTAAAGTCAACTTCAGAAAAGGTTTAGGCTTTTTATCTCATCTTTTAATAAAGATTTCTCACATCTTTTTAAGTTCTAGAAATTGCTAGAATAAACTAGAAAAGAGAAATTACATGAGTGGATCTGACTTTTCTGTGCTGCTCTTTCCCAGACTGTAGGGCTTTCCTTTTTCTGTCTCCTAGTGTGTGTTTTAATATCCTCATCCACTACATGCAAGTTTATATCAATGTGAAATTTTGGGGGATCATCTGTGACCAATGATTTCATTATTCTTCATTGAAGTTTCCAGGTAGAAAATGTAATTTGGTGCATTTTGCCCAACAGAGTTATAATTTCAGGTTCTCACAGATAGTTTTAGTGTTTGAAATTATACAAAATACAAGCCTTGTTCCCCCAAATGCCAGTTCTAACCATGGTAGCTCACTCCCTCTTCCAGAGGGGAGAGGATGGCTGTTGCAGATAGAGCCAGTGCAAATCTGAGACAATGACAAGGACGTGTTTTATGCACACACAGAACAGAGTGGTGCATTTGAGGATGCTGTGCCATCCAGCAAATCTCAGCCTAAATCAAAACCTCCAGATATGGGGCCAAAAAACTACCTTTCTCCAGACACCCCTGATCCCTAAACAGCCTGGGGCAGGGAGGGTGGAGGGAATTTGCACTGTTTGGCACAGCATCTCCCACTGGGCAGGCAGTGAGCTCTGCCTACATCCTCTCCTGCCATGAGTCTGCTCCATGGGCAGCCTAGGCCATATATGATTGTCACTTAGGGCAGCAGCAACACATTGGTTGTGAAATGAGCTTCCTCTGGGTCTCTGTGTGCCCAGAGCAATCCTAAAGATGCTCCCTGCCCCCTCAAGTATTGGCACAGGACTGTTCTTTTTTTTTTTTTTCCCCTAGAGCTTTTTTTGCATGCGTGTTTCAGAGAGTACAGATATATCTGTTTAATCTAGATGATTTAAAACTGACAGATTGGATTACCAAGAACATGCTTAGTCTCATCTCATGCATAACATCTGTATGAGGAAATTTGCCAGTGCATCATTACAAACATTGCTCCAGGATAAATGCAGAGGTGGAGGTCTCAGAGGAGAGTCTTCTTGCCTGTGTGGGGATCACTCCTGAGGACCTTTTGGCTAAAAAATTTAAGTGCTGGAAAATACTTGGTTACTTACAAGGGACAGAGAGTCCCTTGTAGGTGAGAAGCAGATCTTGCTTTGGGACCAAAGGGATTTGTGGTGGAGGAGCTAGAAGCTGATGTTAGTGGGGTGGAAACCCATGCAAACACACCCAGTCGATGCCTACTCACAAAGGACATCCTCCCTTAAGAGAAACAGAGGGGAACAGTGCAGTCAGCAGTGTGTTCAGAGAGCTACTGTACCCTGAAATGTGGGACTAGAAAGCTCCTGCTAAGAGAAAGGTCTCTGCTTAGATTGAATCTGTCACAACTGAGCAAGCAGCAGACTGGCACTCTTGGAAGAAAAATACAACCTGTGGGTGGTTAAAGACTGAAGGAAAGAACAGAATATTTACAGAGGTGTTGCTTGGGAGAGAGATAAAAGGGAAGTATTCCTGCAGCAAAAGTAAACTGCATAATAGATTAAAATGGGAATTTGTTGTCAAAATTTTAGGGTAAGTATGATTAGTAATATTTGGGTATTAAAATGCCTGTGAGTAACAAGAAGTTTATCAAGGGATAATGCAAAGAACCAAATGTAGCTAGGAAAAAACATGATGTTGAAGGAATTAAAGCCAGGAGGTGTTTCTAGAAAGGGTTTCTGTTCTTAGTGCTCATGTAAATGGATAAATAACACTAGCTTCTGCCAGATAGCGGCTTGGTTTTTTGTTTTTGGTTTTTTTTTTCCTCTTCCACATTCATTAAAGTACTAACTTGTAATGTGCAATGCCACTATTTTTTCTGGATAGTAAATTACTCTGAACTTTGTTCCCAGCTGGTGTTAGAAGTTTCCAGAGTTTAAATGAATCCCTGGCCTATTACAACAGAATTTGGAGCTTTTTGGTTAATTTAATTTTTTGTAGTTGCAGGTGGGGGAGGCTTTCTGCTACAGTTAATTAAATAAAATATATTTGTGCATGCCCTGTGAACATTTATAGAAATAATAATCTTTCTGCTCACTAATAATGGGAATAACTCATTTCCTGCTCTGGATGTCATATACTGTTCTCCAGCACCCCAAGACGAGATTCCTTTCTAGGAATGAAGCAGGTGAGAGAATGTCCTTTGTTTCTTCTGGGACTATGTGATATGCAAAAGTAGGAAACATCTCTTCACACTTGGGACAGGTCAACGCCACTGATACCCTGGACTTATCCATAGGTAGGAATCAGGTCTACTATGTGTGACAACTTCACAAAAGTAATATAAACATCTGAATCTGTTAAAAAACCCTCAGATGAAGGTCTGGCTGTGGTGTGTAGGTAAGTGAACATCAGTCAATTGCTGCAGGACTACCAAAGTCCCTGGAGGAATACTGCTGCTGGTCTCCCCAGTGCATGTGCTGGTTGGAGCTCTTATTTTGTAGCCTAGGATTAAGGTGTTGAAAACAAAAATTCCCTTTAGAGTATACCCCACCAGTGACTGTGATGAATTACTAAGTGCAGTGTGTATTTTTAAAGTGATTTTCCTGGGTGTAATTCACATTTTTAGTATGCATTAGTTGAATATTTGATAACTGGAGGATTTTTCATTTTTCACTGATATATTTTCCCTGCAAAATAAGTATTTAAATATAATGCTATTGAATTCCTATCACAACAGTTGTCTCTGTCTTAAAGCTGATAAGAAATTTAATGTGCCTCGTACAGCCTTCTACTAACCATGATAAAAACTTATTTAAATAAAGTGGATATTACCTCCTTAGAATTGCCAATGCTTTCTTCTGGGTAGGCAGAGCTGGGTATATAATTTCTTTCAGCTATCTTTAGAGGCAATAGGAAAAACTTTCAATTAATTGCAACTGTCTTGGCAAATCTGATGTTGCAAGCCAAGATTGTGCAATAGTCTCCACAAAAGCTGCTTCTGAGGAAAATTGCAGACAAAACATACAAATTGGTTGTTAATTGTGTGCTTGATTGGTTAAAGTGTTTGTGATACTGTGCACAGTTCCTATTATTTTACAGAGGAAGACAAAAACCACAAGACTTGTGTGTATTTACAGGAAACTTAGAGGGATGACTTGAAAGGGAAAAAGCCCAGCCAAACACTAACAAATCCCAGCTGTGTTTCCATTTCTTAATCTGTCATGCACACCTCAATATGATTTCCAGTAACTGATGTGTTAATTTTTCTACTGCAAATATGTCAGGAAACTCTGCAAGTGATAAGGTATATGATTTTTTTTTTGCAGTGTTGTATTAACTGATTAGATAATGATTTCAAACCATGAAATACTTGTGTTTTGACTGTCACCCAGCGTGCCTTGCTATCCTAGTTAAACACATACAGTAAATCATGTGGTGACCCTACCAGCATTCAGAGTGTCTACAGAAGCTGCACGTGGGGGAAAGAAACCCTTAGTCCATCTTTTTGTACCTTTTGCAGTGCATCTATTTTTAAAACCTCACAGAGGACTTTGCCCCTTTCCTCTTCAGAGCACATACACGTCAGCGCTGCTTGTCACTTTTATTTTCCTCTGACTAGAGTAACTTGTAGAGGGAATTCAAGAAGTAAGCAGACAGCCAACATGACATGGGCACAGTCAGGCAGTGATGGCAAGCAGCTTTAAGCCATGCTTGGAAATGGGATCAGTTTTATTTCCTCTTCCCCCAGTTTGTCTGGGGATTTTGGGGTTGTTTTTTTGGGGTTTTTTTTGGTTGTGTGGTTGTTGGTTTTGTTTGTTTGTTTTTTTGTGGGGTTTTGTTTGTTTTGTTTTGTTTGTTTTTTTAGGACTTTGCAATTCTGCTCAGCATTTTGTTGGGGAAATTTCCAAAATCAAGATGCCCTGGAGAAAGCCAAGAAAGGAGAAGCAGAAGCACAGTGAAACTGCTGAGAAGGTGAAGTAGGGTCTAGTCCAGCGAGATATGAAGGGTCTGGCCCACAAAATGTGCTTTGAGACAGAAACTGCTCTGCAGCCCAAGTGCGCAGTGAGGAGTAGCAGAGTTGATCCACTGTTTGATGCCTGTGCAGATGCCATTGAACCCCACAGCAGAACAGGAGGAGCACCCAAATGAGCTGCCAGGTTGATATGTGCAGCGCAAACAGGGTTTTATTCAGTGTGAACTACTGAATGAGGGCCACAAGTTAATTGGGTGAGAGGACATGGGTCCTTCCCAGCCATCAAAAGTCATTGAGGGTATTAAACTGGTGGGGTTAAATGTCTATATTTGTATGGAGAAAAATGAGCAATTGGCAGCCAAGCAGGAAGCTCTGGTTTATTGTGTACTGGGGATGTTTCTCTGAACCTCCTAGAGCCATGCACACAATTCCTGCTCCCCTGGTTTAGCAGCATATGTCTCCTCACTCCCACAGACATCCTGAGCCTGTCTCCCTGGTCACAGTGAGCATCCCTTCCCTGGGCACAGCCAGCTCCATTGGCATTTCCTTTCCCTTCTCACAGCTGGGTCCTGATCAGGTCTGCTGTGTGTGGATGTACCCAGGGCAGGGAGTGTTCTTGCTCATAATCACTGTGCAGATGGTGCCCAGTTGCTCTATTTAAGCACTGTGGGGAATACATGGGCACAGCCACCAGCTTTACCACAGCTGGTGCTAAGAAATCAAAGCCTGCCTGAGTGAGTAAAGAAGAATTTGTCACCCACTGCCACATCCGCTCCTTACAGACCATTTCCTCTTCTGACAAACTTGCTTCATTTGGGGGGACCTGGGAGGAAGCAGTCCCTGCTCCTCCTGCTTTCTAGCCCACTCATTTCACCCTAGCATGCAGAGATGGACAATGTAAGATGAAATGCATTCAAGGGAATGGGAAGCTGAATGTCTCCTGGATACTTTATTAGGACATGTCACTGCCTTCATCAAACCAAGGAGTGAGAAGGAACACAGGGGTTTGTAATGCTTTTCAGGGAAACTCTGAATTTAACTCTCCCCAGGCCAGCCTGGTTACATTCTACCATACAGCTGGGAGGTGTGGCTCTGCCGGGCTGAGGCCAGGAGGGTGTGGTTCCTGCACCCCCATGATTAATTAATTATCATTAATGCAGTAATAGAACCTTCAATTTAGGTGTGCAAAGCCTGGGCTACAAAATCCCTCAGCTCTTTAGCACAGCCCTAGTCTGTCCTTGCCTCCTTTGTTCTCCTGGAGGGAAGCTGCACACCCCAATCTGGCTGCAGAGGGCTAAACCTCAAGTACCAGGGTTAGTTAGCAGGCTGTGATAGTTCAGAGTAGAATCTCCCTGAGTGGCAGCAGCCTAAATTGACTGGGGAGGACAGATGAGGCTGGGTGCAGGGTTCTGTGCTATGCAGGCATACACATACCAGTGTGGACTGACCTGTCTCACACCTGCCTCAGTATCAGTGGTGCAAGACAAGAATCTTACCTGGAGACAGGCATCATTCACATCTTTGCTTGCTCTTATCTTTGTAGAGACCAGAAAGATCCACAAATGAGAATGTATACAATATTGCCATTAAGATGTATCCAATTCTACTGCTTATGGGTTGCTTCCAGAGTGTTTCTTTCCTTTCCTTGGCCACATGGGTTTAGCATTAGCTCCTTTTCCTTTTTTTTCCTGCCTCGCATCTCCTGGCTAGCTTTCCAAATTGTGATTATCTTTAAACACTTGCTTAGCCATCCTTGACACTGAGCAAGGCTTCTCTCTTCTATCTTAACACTCTTTTCTCCTCTGACAGCAAAGTTATATACTTTCTTACACCGTCAATTATATGATCCTCTGAACTCCTCAGCAAACATTTCTTATTGCCATCAAGACTAATGGTGCTTACAAGCTGGATGTTTTACACTTAATTTTAGTAATCTCCCCCTGTTTCTCCACTCAAAGCTGCAAGCTGCCAGGCTGTGATGGGGTGGGGGGGGGGGGGTGAAAGAGCCATTAATTTTATAGGCCCTGAACAGCCTGGTTTGCTGAGTTTGTACCTCTAAAAGCAAAACAACCTTCAGTGCAGAAAGTAATCTGGGCTCACCATGCAAACAGCTGTATGATGCACCTTGACTTGGAAACTTGTTTCTCTTCTCTCTCTGGTCCAATTGATTGTACAAATGCAGTGGATTCCTGCTCCAGGAATAAAAACCTGAGCATCCTGATGCTGTGACATGGCTACTTGCTGGGATGCAGCAGCCGCCTATGCCGGCCTCGGGAGAGCTCAGCCTGGAAGGAGATCAGGCTTTCTTCCTATGGCTGAAGGAACCCAGTAACACAAGCCTTTGTCAGTGACAAGCAGTGAGGTAAAAACTTTTCAATGAGTCATGCTGAAAATCAATATTTCCTCTGCAGTTTAAATCATAAGATGGATGTTCAGGGTATTTTGATCTGAGCATAATCCATGCTGACACACTCCCTGCATTCTATGGGAATACATAGTGGCCTAATCCAGAGAGTATGCAAGTGGTCTTCAGTGTAGGCACATTCACCTGTGTGCTGGCGCTATAGGTTAAAAGACACCTCTCAGGCCCAAAGATAAACCAGGGACAGTGTGATGGGGTGCTTTGGAAGGAGACCACAGCAAATGTGGTAGATGAAATTAAGGCTATATTAAGGATAATGGGGAACCTGAGTGTGCCAGAACTCTGATCAGGCTGTTATTCATTCTCTCATTAAGCTGGCTGAAGCAGCTGCAAGTTGCTGGATTAAAAACCCAACATTTTGAAGGCATTTTTTGACCAGGCATATTCCTTGAAGTAGCTCACTATGTGACTGCCGCAGGAGAGAAAAGCATGACTGAGGAGGAACAGAATGGCAATGTCATTTGAATGTAGTCTCCATGCAGGCTGACTTCTCCTGAGTAAGGAATACCCAGCCTCAGAGAATTTGGGCTATTCTTACCATTACAATGTTTAAAATGGCAATTGTCTCACCTTTTCTCATTCATGTGTTCCATTTTACTTAACAAAGAGCAAACTTCAAACAGCAATTCACTCTCATCACTTGAATGAGGTTCAAGGTGATGTATAAATCATGGATTGGTGATTTATTCTCATGCTATCACATGACTATTCAAGCTCAAATCCCTACAGAGAGGAGGTATTTTAAGAAGAAATAGCATAAATGTGGCCAGACCGTTGAAGATGTTGTCCTTGGCCATGGATGACAGGGGCATGCGATTCATGAGAATTGCAGAGGATGAACTCCAGGGGCATCATGCTTTCTTTGCTGCAGTGCAAACACAAAGGTCAGATTTTAATTCAAAAGGTCTTGACATTTCCCATAGGAAAGATTCTGTTTCAGACCAGTAGAGGGAGAAATCGGAACAAAGACATGAATTTGTTTTTTTTCATGAAGATTTATGGAGGGGGAAAAAGGTCTAATTTATCTCTATAGTTAGAGTGCAAGAACAGTTGTCTGGGTTGCTGCTGGGTTCTTTGCTGGTGCCTTTTATTATTCCATTCAATAAAAAGCTAACAAAGGGTAAGTACATGTTATATTTTCCTGACTGGGGAAAAAATGACAATTTAATTTGAGAAGCAGAGTTTTAGTAGTCAGTAGTTCAAAAACACACTGGAATATTTCTCAAGGCAAAAAGAAACTATTTGCACATATGACGCTGCAACTCAAAAAAGTTAATCTTCTGAAAAGTGTATAAGGTGTAATGTCCCAGAAGATCAGAATTAAAGAATCTTTGAAATAATAGAACATAATAATAAGCAAAATAGTAAATTTAGTCACATACAGATTTTGGAAAGTGATTGAAGTTATTCCTTTCATCCATGATAGATTTGGTACAACATAGGCAGAGAGGGGTAGAATAACTTGCACATTCAGACCTTACAAGACAAGGAACAGGCATTTAGGAGAAAAACCATCAAAGTAATCACAGCCAGAGAGTAATGAAGTTGTCTGAGACTGACCTTGTTGGTGCCACTCTTTCAAATGCAGTTGTTCTGATACAGATTCAGATATCACTCTCCTTCAGTCTATTCTCATTTCCTTGTAGAAATGGGTGTGACTGTCATTTCCAATGCTGAATGTTTCACTTTCCTTGGTGTCTATAACATGTGCTGCAAAGTGTCTGAAGCTGATCGTGTTTACTTTAAAATGCAAAGCATATCAAACATTAAGAAAAATTTGAAGAAATTTTATAGCAGAATGCAGTGACTGTCTCTCTCAAGACTGGCTCCACAAGTAAGCAATGCCTTTGGGAAGCACTCTCCCCTGCCAAGGCCATAACAGGGGAGCTTCAGAGGAATAGGCACCCTTGATTTCTACCCCAGAGCTTCAGAGGACCTTTTATATCCTACCCCGGGTCATTACAGACCTGGAAGAAAAGAATGAGATGCTGTGCAGCATGGTAATACCAGGGCTACATTAGGCTTCAGAGATGCATTGCAGTGTCCTGATGTTGGAATTTCTATATCAAGGCTAGAATGTTGTTCACTGCTTTGGGATGTAGCCTCTTAGTTAAAAGGAGATCCTGTGATTCTGGAGTGGATTGCTGGGGAGGAATGGGATTTTGGTCCAAAACAATGGTATGACCTCTCAAAAAGTGATGTGTGACTCCTGTGAAATGAGAATTTGTTGCTGCTGAGAGCTCTTGGAAATGTTTTTAGGGATTTTTTTCTTCTCTTACATCTTTACAATTTTGTCTTTCCTAAGTTCAGCTTTTGATGGATGAACTTGTCTCAGCCAGAACCTTGGCTGTTTCACTGTTTCATTTTTCTTGTATTGCTGAAACCAACCTTTCACATAACTTTTACTTGAAATAATATATTTAAGTAGTCCCAAATGTGAGTAGTAGTCCTGCAAAGCAAGACACAAGTTAGGTCACCGCACGGTCACTCAAGGGATGTTGGAAAGGTGTGAGTTTATTTTCTGCCTACAGGAATCACTGACTGTAGTTTCTCTCATCGCTTATTATTACAGCACCGTTTCTCATTACGTATCAGGTACAGTGTAAGCAGAGAGGGAAAAATTGCAGATCATGTGATTTTTTTTAATCTCTTAATCCAGTGACTTCAAAGACACACTGAATGAGTCTGGAAAGACAACTCGTGTGTGTTATCTGTACAGGAGGGCTCTCTTGGTTAAGATGCCGTATTAGCTACAACCTATTGGGAAAAGGTTTAAAATGTTTTAGCTGATTTCCTGAGATCTACAGACCTTTCTTTATCTGAATAGCAGGTTCTGTGGTCTAGAGTTAGTTAATGCTTCAGTGAAGGAGTATGGATTCCCCCATTAACAACTGAACACTGTCCACCGATGTACCTAATTTGTACTTCATTTATAATTTTTGTTTTGCCTTTCCCTGAGTTCCTGAGGTTTGAGGTATCAACTTCCATGAGTGTGTGCATCTGGCTCCGTATAATTTTCTTAATAAGTAGGAATGAATGTTGAGGTCCTAGAGCTGACCATGGAAGCTGGTGCTCATGTCCTGCTCCTGAACTGCACTTGGTCAATGGACTGAAGGAATTTTATTATTCATGTAGCTGGTAAAACCCTATGTATTTCTGTATTCTTATCAAAAATTCATCCTTATCCTCCCCATTTTCTGTTCAGAGAACCAAACTTCACCTCACAGATAAAGCTGTGTCTGGGGCCTACAGGTATCCTGAATTTTCTCTGTTTATCCCTTTGCATTCCCCCTCACTTCTCTACTGGCAAAATATCCCCTTCCACCAAGAGAAGAACCTTGTAATGCCTTTGAGAAAAGAGTAATTTTTAATTCTTTGGTACTTCATATGGAGATGTTTTAAAATGTTTATGCATGTAGTAGAGGTAAGATTATGTTGCAAGAAAGGGCAATGTAGCTGCAAGTGAAACAAATGAACCTCACATATAAAAGCTGAAGTCTTACAGCAACACTGGCTTGACAATTTATTTGCTATTCTGTTTGAGGGTTTGGCTTGGGTTTTTTTTCAGAGTTATAGCTTGTGGTAGAGCGATTTGCATCAAGTGCATCAACAGGGTATTAAAAGTGTAACTGAAACTATTCCTGTTAATGCCGTTTAATACAGACCATCAATAAGTTTAGAAGTAATGAAGTCACATAATGCTCATGGTGTATGCTGGGTCACTACTAATGGTTGCTGTGGAAACCTTATTGTCTCTTCTACCACAGCAGTACATAATTGTAGCAAGTTTGTTTTTTCAAGGATTACGTTCCAGACCATTTCAGAGAAAAAGAAATATTAATGACCTTCACCAAAGGTAGTTTCATTAAAGGAGAGCAAATTTCTCACTTTTCTGCAATGGGCGTTATAATTAGAGTGAGGCTGCATTTCAGATGCCACCTCAGGACCACTCCAGCTTTGCTGTTCAGGCACAAGAAGATAAAGCTACAGAACCAGGAGCACTTGAAATAAAACGAGCTGAAATCTCCAGTAAGAGGTATGGGCCATCTGCTCTTCTAGAAATCAATCCATCAAGCAATGATGGCTGTGAACAGCTTAATTGCCTATTGGTGGAGGCCTGCTCTAAATGGGTTTGCATACAGGGAGGATTCAAACAATGCCAACTTGTGACAGGAAATATGGTAGCACATGTGCAGCACACTGGTACCAACCAACACATGGAAAACTCACCTGCCCAGGAAGGCTGTTGATGGCCATGCTCTTCCCAGGTGTATTTAAAGAAAAACATTGGTCTGCAACTTTATATTTACAGTTAGAGACTAATGCTTGCCCACCTGGGCAACCATCCTGTTAGCCGCAGAGTTTTCTGTTCTTGGTATCACAGATGGCCTGGGCCCAGTAAGACTAAGCATTCTCTTAGAATGCTAGACCCTATTTCAGTAAAATTCTATAATTGTTTTAATGACTTTTTTAATGATTCACAGATATCTTATGTGCACTATTTACTCATCTGTCTTCATTACCCCATGGCCTAAAGTGGAGATGCCACCGAGGAGAACAACAATAATTGGCTCCCATAGGAAAATGAATAGTTCAAGCTCTGCAATTAGAGACTGCTCTCTCCCCTTAAATGCTTAATTAATAGATGTGGGTATTCTAGGTTTTAAAATTCTAGTGACTGTATTTTTATATATTCACCAGGAACTTGTATAAGGAAATGAAGCTCAGTATATAAATATTTGTCTGGAGTGACACACCCTATTGCTCTGAGAGCTGAGAGTTTCAGAGCTGAGCAGGGAAAGAGGACATATGTCATCTAGGCCTGGGTCTGCTGGAGGGCTGGTGTATGTCAGTTTGCACACTGGAAAGGTGATTCTCATAGGAATTATAAAAATGAGAATTTCTTGAAGTTTAGCTGTTGTTAATTTGGGCAGAGTGGAAGGAGTTAAGGAATAAGTCTTGCAGGGCTGATGCTGGTCTTGCAGAAAAAGAGTGCATCCTTGCAGAGCCTGCAGCCCTCTGCAAGGACAATGCAAGGTTAAGTGACATGGTCCTGTCAGACACAATACCTTTGAAACAAGACGGAAAAGTGAAATGGCTGATCTGAGGTCCCAAGGCAGATACAGAAAAAAGAAACTTGTGTGTATTTGGGACAATCCCTGGAGGATTTGATTTGAATAAAACCACACAGTCATTTCTGCAGCTTGTGACAGATATAATCCTGCTCCACTATATCCCACGCTCTTTTGGGGGTGAATTAAATGAGAAGAATTTAACTTTGTGTGTGAGAAAACACCAAGTAACAAACTGATTATAGAAAATCCAGGGAGAGGAATTAAAACATTCATGGGGTAAGCTCTTTGAAACAAGCACAATGTATTTTCTATGTGCTTGTACAGAACAAGCTCAAGGGGTACTGAGCATAATCAAGGCATGTGAGAGGTTGTGCAAGAACATGTCAAACAGTAACATGATTAGATGTGCCAGCACCCGACACATCTACTTTCACAATACTTTGACTCAGTCCTTTTCTGGAATGAGGTGCTGGTAGGCAACTTTCTTTTAATTGTTTTGACTGTTGCTGCTATGCACTCGTCACTAAGCTTTGGGTTTGGGAACAGAGAAATTATCTTTCTGCAAGAGTCATCATGGAAATAGCTTTTGCTTGGTAATTTTGATTTTAATGTCCATCTCTGCTGGATGTACCGTGGAGAAAAGATTCTCAGAAAATCTGTTACTACTGCTCCTGGGTAAACCTTACCTGTCAGTGTATCTACCTAACGTGGTTCAGAAACATTAATGCCTAGCCTGTGTCACTAGCAAAGAGCTCACCTCACTGTCACCAGGCATTTTTGCTGTTTGCAACATCCATTTTTTCCTCAGCAATGTGCTACTGATTCTGGACAGATGAACATCACAGAAGAAGGGACTTCAATGTAAGATGGCTGCATATAAGTTCTGTAAATGTGGATGAAATTGTACCTATTTCCATCCAATGGTCTAATGGGAAGAGGGGAAAAGTGAGCAAACTTTTTCTCTTTGAAAAAACGAATTTTCTCTTTGAATCAGCCCAAACAATTGGTTGGAAAATTTTGCTGATCTGGTTTTGTTGACCTCATTTCCATGTGGAAATTAATGTCAGGATTAGGGTTTCATTAAAAAAAAAAAAAAATGAAAACTACTTCATCCAGGATCTACTAAAATATAAGATGTTAATATAAAGTATTTTAATTTTGACTAATCTTCCTTAAAGGAATTCACTGGTTTTGTACTGCCTAGGATTTTCAAGACTCTGTTCATGAAGATTTGTTACATTATTGCTGTGGTTTTGCTTGTAAAATACAAACATAGAATTATATAATGTATACTCTATGCATCTGAGGATAGTTTTTTCTGTATAGAGTTAGTATAAGGGACAGAAAAGCATTTAACACTTTCACCATTTATCAGCTTTAGCCGAAGGCAGTTGGGTTAATGACAACTTAGATTTTAATAATTTCAATTATTTGAATAAGAAAAGCATTTAATAGGTCTTTTATGAAAAACAACCTTCTAGAATGTATTCTTGTAGTATGACTCTAGGTATCAGCGATGTTAAGTAAAATAAAAAATTCTTGATGGTTCTAAAGAATTGAAGCAATGAACCCAAAAGGGAGCTGCAGGCATAATAGTTTCAGATGGGTTTGTTTTAAGCCCAAAATTTCACAGCCCTCTGTTGATTCTGGTACAAAGAAATCAAATGAAGCTGAAAGAAAATACCACTAAACACAAGAGATCAAGAGCTAAACCAACACTTGCTCCTGTTTGTTCAGTGCTTGAATCTGTGAAGTCAAATCTGCCTTAATATGAACATTTTCCTGTTTAGTTGGAGACTTGCATGGTTTTTCATATTCCTCCCCTGGGCACTGCAGAGCTTTTTCTCTTTTTTTTTTTTTTTTTTTTTTTTAATCTGTGAAGAAGAAAGCAGAGCTGAGCCGTACTAAAGATGCTATCACATCCTCAGTGCCACTTTACCCAGGACACAAATGCAGCTCTAAAGAAAAGCATTGGTGGACCACATCACTCCTGCTGCTTGCTCATCCTTGGATTGATGACTAAGAAGGAGTTATTGCATGAAAGGTGGGGCTAAGTGGAGAAAAAGACTGATATAAAAAATAAACAAAGAAACAAACAAAAAAAATCCACTCCCTGAGGATGAAGGACACTTGTATGTGTTTCAGCCACTGCTGAAAAATGAAGTCCATTCTTCTGGGAAATTGAAGAAGTCACCAGACCTTTTTAAGAATTTTCTTTTTAGTTGTGGAAATGTAGGAGCTTAATCTTGTCCTCACCCATATCCGTTTGGTGGCAGTCATAAGGGAGGAGCACTTGGAGAGTCTTTTTTTCTTCGCTTGGAGCTTCTTCCAAAGACACTTTCAAGCTTGCATTTATGCATCCTGAAAGGATGAGGAAATCTACGGTAACAACAATACAGAAGCATCATGTTCTCTTCTGCAATTTATTCCCATTCTGATTATTCCCATTCTTTCCAAAATCATGGAGAGAATTTCCCTTATTAATTATGTCTCATATGTTTTTTCTCTACCATCTCTCTAACTAACTCATATTCCTGTTGCCTTCTCATTGACCACAAAACCACAACAAAATCATTAGTTACAGTTTGTCTGCAACTGTTTTCATCCCAGTTTTGAGAGTTTGGTAAGTTTGTGTCTTTTTAAAGTGTTAGCTCGACTAAATTCTGCTGCTGCTAGGTAAATACCAAAACTTCCTTAAGTTGTCTCCTTTACCAGTGAAGGTATATAACCCTTTTTCTGTTTTCACACTTAGAGTTTATCAGAGCTTCTCCATACACTGTGAGGCTTGTGGGGCAGGGAGCATGGCTGTTGAAATCTCCAAAGGAAAGTCATGACAAAGTGTAATATCAAATGTTATGCCCTATATACTAAGTACTGTTAAAAATGTGTCTGTTCTTTTCAGTTCTGTCTCTTCATACTCATTTTCTTATGGCCTATGAATAACTTAACTATTTTAACTTATTTATCATAACACTCCATGTTTTGAATAGACACATAAAATAATTCATGTTTATGAAGTTCTTTAAGACCTTAAGATAAAAGGTTACAATGACTTCCAAGTTATTACCATCAAATTATTGTTAACTACATTTTTTGAAAATACTCAAAGGTCTTAAGAGATCAGCTGAAAGCAAGAGAAACTTAATTACTTATTACTATCTCCATTTGCTGCCCTGAGATACCAGTAGGCTGGAATAAATTTGTAATTGGTCTCTGTAGCTAAAACAGCAGCTGGTGGCTTTTCAATAGTTACTGTCCACATTTGCATTTCAAATTTCCCTATGAAAATCCCTATTTTTATCGAGAAGTTTGGGACACTCGGAAAGCAAACTTCATAAAGTCCTCCTGGAGTGGTCTGTGATTGTCAGTCATAGCATGACTGTGTGCATTGGCTAACATCATATTTCTGCATCCCCCTATGTATCCTCTAGGGAATACCAAACCATCAAAAATCCTATTTTTCAAAAAAACCCAATTTATTTGAAGGTTTTGCCACGATCATATGCTGTACAAAAGATGGCCAAAACTCCTGATCACATGAACTGTGCTCCAAAAATCTTCCTATGGCTAACAGCCCCGTTCCATGGATGCTAAGAGTGGAGGGAAGTTCTTTGTAGAGTGGGACCTCCTACCCAGAACCACTGCTGTCAGGCTAAGGCAGGGTCCCACAGCTCCTGGCAGCAGCTTGCCCTGACCTCCTTACACCAGTGCAGCCAGCTGGTTACACAGCACAGCTTGGGGACAGCCTGGAGAGGCACCTGTTGGCCACTCCAGCATTGTAGCCACAAGCTATGATGGCATCACTGGATTTAGTGCTGAGCATTCCAAGCAATACCAGCGTGCTTATTTCAGTCTACATTTGGATGACTATTTTTTCTTTATGGAAAAAGGCTGTATTGTGACAAGAGAAACTTACCACCAAGAAAACACATTATTTTCTTGTCCTGCACCCCATTATTACCAGATCTGCTTCCCATTTTTTTACAAGATTTTTCCCATGCTGCTGCCTAATTAGCACCATATGGCAAAATGGCTGCTGTTACCACAGATATGTTCCTGGGTCTGACTTCTTTTTTGCTTCTCTCCACACTGAGGTTATTATCACTGAAAGTTTGCATGGTCCGTAGTTTATCCTAACTGTTGTGAATATAGGGAGAACTGGGAATTTCAGAGCTATAGGATGTAAGACAAGCATGCAGGGCAGTCTCCTTTCCCTGATGACTGCTCACTCTTGCCAGAATGCCTTGCTCCTCTCTGCAGCTGCCAGGCACTGGGTGGGAAGGTGCTTGGGCATGTTATTGCTCACGGGGTAAAAATTCCCATACCACCACTAAGGACTTGTCTTTGGCTGGATAGTTTCTCTTCCTTAGACTTCTGCTTATTCTGCATGCTTATTTAGATACTTACTTTAATTAGTCAATGGCTGTGTCACATGTGATTCCAGGGAAAGCCTGACATATCCCAGTTTCCCCATCTATCCCTTATGATTTGGCCTCTGGGGTGAAAAAGAGATTTTATGCAGGTTTGGGGGGGGGTTGTTTTATTTTGCCTTTTTTTTTTTTTCTTTTTTTTTTTTTTTTTTTTACTGTGAATGGTATCCATCAAAAATACTTGCTACAGATGCAAAGATAAGTTGATTTCTCTCCAAGTGAGACACCAAAACCTGTAGATGAGGACAAATAGAGCATCTAACAAGTGGGGTGGGGATACAGTCAAATAGAAAAGTCCAGCACAGCATCCACAAGGCGATTACAGTTTTTCTTCACTTTTGCATTGTTCCCTTCCCCCTCTTTTAGTGGTACCCTTTCAGTTGTTAATGGCTGGCTTAGCTATGCCACAGATTAATACTTTCCCCGTGGAGTACTGTTGCAGTAAAAACATGTAAATATGTAAACATATACTGATTCACATGTAAACATGTTAAAACATATTGATTACTCTACTGGTGTGAAATGAAAGAGCCTCAAGTCCAATGATTTATTTCCAGTGGAGAAAATAGTGAAATATTACCTTGAAAGGAAAAAAACTGTCTGTGTACCTAATTGCAGAATGTTGAGGGAAGGGTGAGACGTTACTCTTGAACTCAGTATCAGATTAGCAGCCTGAGTGTGAGGAGCAGGATCCCAAACAGTTTTATCTGTTTCACCTCATGGTTGTATAACCATAAGTATTATAGAATTATTGGTATTGGTGGCTGACTTTAAAAACATTATTCTTCCAGGGTTTCACCTGGAAGATTGGAGGGAGGTTTCTATCCAGATGTTTTTTCAACTATTAAAAGTGCTCATGTGTGTTATCAATTACTCTTCTATTGCCTCTATAGGCAATGTGTGACCTATTGTTTAAGTCAATCTCTCATTTGTTGCCATGTCATGTTGCTCTTGAAAAAAAATTAACTGCTGAAAATGACTGTTTCTTTGTCTTGTTTTTATTTAAAGAAGTAAGAAGTTTCTTCTGTTTGGGAAACACTGAGTCTTGTGTTTACCTACAGATAGGTTTGTGAAATACAAAATGCTGTTTGATGCAGAGTACTTCCTAAAGTTGTTTTTGTTTGCTTGCTTTTTGGATATACATTTAAAATGATTGTGATGTCTGCCTCACGGAGTAGCACCCATTTTACTAACACAGGCAAGAGTAGGTTAGCATAGAAGTAAACGTTTGCTAAACCAGTTTATTTCTAATACCATGAAATTAATGTAAACAAAAATACTCTCTCAGAAAATATTTTCTTTGAAAACCTGCCAAAATTTATTGAATTAATCTGTCTTGACAAAGCACTTCAGCTGAGATCAAATAAATCCATACCTTGCAATGAACAGCTGTGGCTATTTTAAAATGAAGTGAAGCAAGCACGGAAAAAGAAACCACAAGAAAAAAAGGGAAAGAAAAATAATACCGGTGGAAAGTAATTAGCCTGATACAATACAATCTGCAGTGATTCAGGACATAAAAAAGTGCTTCCACATTACAGCGGTGACTCACGGATGAGCTGAACGACTGACCAGGCCGCACCTTCCTTATGACAGCCCGGTGCGCCTCATCCATATGGATGGAATTCTCGTCCGTTCCCAGCAGCCGACCTCTCTTTTCCTTCACTAGACACCCGCCACGGGCGGCCCGCACCACGGCAGGGCCCAGACAAGCACCGCCGGGCAGTACCTGTGCCTCCCCCTGCCTCGCCTGGCCAGCTGGGGCTTAGGTGGCGGACGGGACCGCAGGTGTCCCCCTGGCCAGCGGGTGTGACAGCGGAGGGCGGCCCCGGGGTACACGCCGGGGCGGCAGGAGCCCGGTCCTTGCCTGTCGGGGGCGCAGCTTTAGGGATGGATGCGCACCGGGGCGCGGAGGTGCGCGCTCCTCCCGCCCTGCCGGGCGCGCCACCCCCGCCTCCCGCCCGGCCCCTTCCCGGCGATTGGCGGCAGCGCCCGGGCAGGTGCCGGTGTGCGGCGGGAGCTGCCGCCGCCGGCACCGCAGCAGCACTCCGTGGCGCGTCCGGCGGGCGGGGAGGGCTGAAGGCGGCGGCGACAGCGACAGCAGCAGCGGCGGCGGCGGCAGAAGCAGCAGCAGCAGCAGGAGGAGGAGGAGGAGACAGCGGCTCTCGCCTTGCGCCGGCCGGTGCGGAGTGGGACCGGGGCACCTGTGCCCGGCGGCTCCGCGCAGGTGGCGGCCGGGGGCCGGCGCGGGGCGGCCGCAGACCCGCCGTGCATGAGGGACGGGGCGCAGCCGCCGGCGGTGGCTCTGCCCGTGCCCCAGCGCCGGGCACTTCCCGCCCGCCTGCCATTGTGGTGCAGCCCTCGCACTTGGCCGGGGTGAGTACGGCCGGGGCCGGGTGGGCCGGGCTGGGGCCCCCCTGCCGCGGCAGCTCGGGGCCGGCCGGCGCCGTGGGGCGGCCTGCGGCAGGGCCGAGGTGCGGGGCCGCAGCGCCCGTCGGGGCTGGCCGGGCTCGGGCCCTGGGGGCCCCGCGCTGCTGGGGAGGGGTCGGGCGGGGCCGGGCGTCGGGACGTGCCGGTGGCCGAGGGGCCGCCGCCCTCCGCGGCGTTCCGGGGCGAGGCGGGCCGCTCCTCCTCGGCAGCGCGGCATTAGGCTGTGCTTTAATTACCGGACAGATGTCTGAGCAGCTTCGTGGTGTTCTGCTGACCGCGTGGCTGTTCGAGCGCTGTCACTGCAGTGCATCATCATCATCATCATTATCATTGGAGTGTTTTACTCTTGATCAACTTCCCCGAGAGCCCGGGGAGGGTTTCAGCGTGGCGCTGCCGCTGTCCCCGTTTCATGGGAGCATCCCGCCACGCTGCGCTTGTAATTTATGCCTCAGACAGAAGCAGCGTGCGTTTTCCTAGTATCAAGGTCAGTTTATCGTAACTGCTGAGGAAAATACCATATGGCTTAGACTGACTTTTCTTAGGGAATCTAATTAAGTAGGAGCCTGTGTTGTGCTGGGATTTGTGTTATGTTTCAGGCAAGCGTAACCGAATTAGATTGTAAAATGCCTAATAGCGTGTGCACGTCCCTCCTCAAGCGTGTTTGCGGGGACATTGACTGTAACTAGCAATCTATTTTGACAAATTATGCTTTTTGCTTCATACCTACCATTTTACTATTTCCTGCATTTCTGAAAATGTGGGTACTTGCCTTGCTATGGAGCCAGGAGTTTTTTAGAATAGGTACAGCAAAGATTTTAGCAATAAAGGCTTTTACTCATTCCTCTCCTAAGCCTTTTCTGGAAGGCTAGAGAGAAAGAGTGGAGGGGTAGTTAGTCTAGTTCCCCTATTACCAGACATCTTTCTGATTTTGATGAACCTGTCATCAAACTGGACAGGTTTTTATAGTTGCTTATGTATGCTGATAGCTGTTCTCCGTAAATTGCATTGAGACCACTGACTAAGCCCCTGCTGTTAAATGTCAAACTGTAGTGTTTGCCGCTTAATTTTGCCTTTAGACAGTGAACAGAGCTGTGCAAAAAGCAGAAGATGCTGTATCTTGTACATAGCCCCTGAGGCTACTGCCTTACCCATCATTACTCAGATATCGGATTGTATCAGAGCATATTTACTGATGCCTTATGCCTAAGCATTTAAAAAGGTACTTGGCTCTTGTTTAGCCTTCCTGGGGAGTTTGTCAGGTAACTTAGTACAATGCAGTTAGAAACGGGCGAGTAACATTTTCAATACCTGCAGCACATTAATTGCCAGTGGTGAGAATGCACACAAGTCAATTCCACCCTGGTAGCCCTCACGGGGTTGAGAAATACTTAGAGCACTACACCCTGTGACAGGATTTGCCTCTAGGACCTGCTGCCTATTCAAATGATACAATATTGTCCTTTCAGGCAGGGTAATGCTTTTTTGTCTTCATCTGAACCAGTGCTGTCTGGATGTAGAAAACTGAGTTAGAACTTTCATTTATTTTCCTGTGTTGGTTTCTTGCTTCCACGCTAACCTGATGAATACATCTGAGTGCACTACACAGAGTCACCCAAGTGTATGAACACAGTAGGAGTTCACCTTTCTCACTTCATACTTGCAGTAAACAGAGCACTTGAGCGGCTTGTATTTAAATAAAGAAAAAAAAATCCCCAAAGTATGCATGGGTGATGATGAAGAAAGGCTGTATGTACCAAGTGCGCTATTGTTCGTAAACAGTACATTGGTATGAAAATGCAGCTCCTTTGTATTGCTGCCAACATTAACATGCCCTATTATTATAAGACGGGAAACTGTGGTTTGGCACTGTAAACCATCTTAGCTTGCCCTTGGAAAACTGGACAAGTTGAAAGAAGCTAGCTGAATATAATTCCGTGAAAACCACAGGGACAGCTTTTCTCATTGAGAAAACCCGTTGAATTGTTTGGGAGGATTAATGCTGCCTTCCTGTGGAATGCTTTATTCTCCTTCCTTTTGGATTCAGGTAGGTTATTTTCTTAGATAGATTCTTAGAGATAATAAAGGCTTCTGACTTACCTGTGAACCACTGACAGCCAGAGAATGTAACAGCTCCAAGTTTCTTATACTCAAAGATTTATAGCAGCTTACTTTCAGAAGAAGCTTTTAGGGCTTAAGGGATGAGGAAGATGACTGCTATATTTTGGTGTGAAGTGAAGCACACCACACTATTCCTGAATTTACCAAAGAAACTTCACCTTTATGATAAAACCAGACAATTTTACAGAAGAGATAAATACAGTATAATTTGATAAGATTTCAAGCAGTGGTCTAGTTTTGTGCATCTCTTAGTGAGGTTGGTCAAAGATGCCTGTATTAAAAATTTTGTGAATTTACAGAAACCTGTGAGGAAAGCCTCCCCATACATGTCTGATACACCATTCTTTCACTCATATGGTAGGCTAGTGATTATGATGTGCTTGCTATTTAACTTTCAGCTAAAACATGCTATCCTTATTTTTTTATTAACAATCTTGTAGAAAAATGCCATGCAGTATTTTTTAAAACTTGATTTTCTGTAGATAAACATTATGCTTGGCATTCTGTGTCCTGAAAAGATATAAAGCACACTGTAGTGGAAAGCAGTTTAATGAATCACCTTAGCAGCTCTATCATAGATGAAGAGGGTATAAAGACTGCAGTGGCTTGACTGGTTAAAAGCCAATATCGGCATTATTGCAATAATGGCGTTTTTTTAGATCTTATGCATACTACTCAGGGAATAGAAACACAATAAATTTCCAGGCCAATATGCATTAAATTTCAGCAGCACAGCAATATATATATAAATATATATATAAATATATATATAAATATTATACTTTTTAAAGAGTGTTCTACTAGTAAAACACTTCATCTAGCAAGTTTTTTACTGACCAGTTAGCCCCTGAACTGGGTATAGGAAATAAAGTACCTTGTTACTTTTTATTATTTTTAAGCTTCATTTACCTTTTGACCCATTGATGATGGGAAAAGGAAAAACTAATATTGGTGTTTGGTATTCAGATTATTTGAGTTATTACTATCTATCTGCTGATTGGTTGAAGATATAAAACATTACCTCAGGAAATAAAATACACATTCTTCAAGGCAAAGTATACCTCCAAATAAAACATCACCTATTGGGGTGGAACTGACTACTGTGGAGATTAATCTTGATGAGACACTTTCAATGGCATTGTCTCCATTAGCTCATGGTAATCAATTAAGTAGTTTTCTTGAGTTTTGCTGCTTTTGACTGGCAGGCCGGAAGGCAGTCAACTTTAGCCTGTTCTCTTTCTGAACACCCAAGCTCAAGTTCTGCTGTGCAGCAGTTTCAAGCAGCTCCTTCTGGACTCTTCTTTCCAAAAGGTGTTGCTTATTGATGGAGAAGAATAAATAGGGCAGCCATAGTTTCTGGATTAAGTCTGTTTAAAGGGTGCTGAGGTAATTTTCTGTAGAAAATGAAATGTAGTCTCTTCATGTGATAGCAATCTGAAGTGTAAAGTCTCATTCAAAGGCTATTAAAGTTCATGGCATTCCCACTCTCTTTAATGAGTCTTGAAGCCAGGCAACAACCTGAAATCTTTGGGGTTTTTTTAATAACTAAGCACTCCTGTCCTCAGCACCCTCCACCTGTCTCCATGCAGAATAAGAGGTGGTTGTGCTGTTGTAAACCAGATTTCTGCTGTTGGAAGAAGTCAGTATATAATCTGTTGTATTCTTTCTCGGGAGCAAAGAAGACAAAATCTGTTTTTAACTTGTGGAATAAACTTTCTGTTCTGCTCTTACAATGAGTCTTATCTCTTCTGAAATTAGTACAAGAGCTGTTTTGCTTATTAGGCATTACTTAGGGACAGAGGATGTATATAATGGAGTTTTCTTCTGCCCCTTTTGAGCTGTATGAGCAGGGTTTTGTGTCCCAGGGTGATCCAAAAAGAGAAGTGCTGCCTTGTGTCATTATGATTAATTGCTACAGTGTGGATATGCAGTGTGTGATTTAAGTGCTGTTGACAGAGATGAAGCTATCACTGACCTGAAATACCTCAAATCTCAGAGATGTACCTGTTCTTCTAACCATTGTTAATCTTGCAAGAAATTGATTCCTTTTTTTCCCTCTTATGAGAACTGATCCTTTTGCCCCTCAGAGATCATCCCTGGGAGTGCTTGGTGTTCCATTCTATTCTGGAAGTTATCTCAGTGCCTGCATCTAGCTGTCATAAGTGCTTTGATATTTGTTTGACAGACCGTGACTTGGATTCAAGTTAAATCACAGTGCATGACTTGGAGCACCATCAGGTTTCAAAAAGAGTTGAAAGAGCTTTGGGGAGCATTCAAAAAGGTGATGTTGTTTTTCACTATCTCAGCTGGTCTTGATCTAAAAGCCAGTGACAAAAATTGTCCATGTGTTGATCACTGCAAGCACAGAAACCATGAACTGAGTCCCAAATGAGAAGAAAGCAGTTCACCTCTCGAGGAGGATAAGCCTGATTATTCCATCTCCCACTTCTTTTTTAATGTTTAATGATGAGGCTTCATATTCCTGCTCCAAGGCAGCATCACAGGTCAAAAAGAGGAAAATCACTGGAAATACTGTGGACTTGGGTTCCACACTATTAAATGAGGAGCCCTAGTTAGCTCATAAACGTGGTGGCTTAACTTGATTATGCTGTTAAAATAATAAGTTCTGTGGGACTCAAAAAGGTGCCTGTGCTAGCTGGATGATTTCCTGAACCTGTTAGAGGATGAACTGGTTCTATAGTTCAAACTAAAGGAGCCGTGATACTTCTCCAGTTCAGATCCAAATAAAACCTGACACTGAAGTTGGCCTTTGAACTCCAGAAAGTGACTGACCATGTGTTATGCTTGAATATAAACATTCTTTGTTTGTATAAACTTATGATCCAGAGCTTCACATTTGTGTTTATTGATCTAGGCTTAGGTTATCTCCATGTTGTGCAGTGTCAATACAAAAAAAAAATCAGCTGAATGCTGGTCCAAAGCAGAGCCTCTTCTGAGCACAGTGTGGAATAGGTCCTAGTGTCAACAACTGGATCCATTAACTCCCTCACCTGACAGATTAACCCAGCTCCTTTGGTTTTCAGAGATTTTCTGCAGCTCTGGCTCTACTTTACTCTTGTTTTATGCCACTTGACAAATGGTTGTCTAATCAAACCAGAGATGACCTGCTACTGAAACCCTTTTTACAGTGCACAGGGCATACGTTGTGTGTCAGCCAACTACAGCTCGTCACAAAGTCTCAGTGAAATGGGGCATGTGGCTTTTTAAGTGTCACTTCATTGTTGTATATCTTAAGATTCTTGCTTCTTCAAGGATAAATCAGGGTTAGAAGCATTTTGCAGGTGTCACAGTGAATGTGGACAGCACAGTCTTAGGAATTTATTTTAGCTTTTTATTTTGTTAATTTACTTGCTAATCTGTAAAATTCAGTAATTTGCAGTGGGGTTTCCTGTCAGTGGTTTGAATTAACAGTGATTTACGGTATTAGATTTGTTTTCACATCTGGCAGCACTAGAGAATACTGCCTCATTGTGGCAACTGCTGTTGGAAGCATTTTCTTACCTCTAAAAATAGAACTTTTGTCCTTCTTCTAGTCCTGCAGGAAGATTCTCTCAGTGAACGTTTAGTTCTTGGATAAATCTTAATTATATGTTCATGGGTGGTATTTCATAAGAGGGATGAGGGATATCAATTAGTGCAACAGATGTTGTGGGAAAAAATACATTTTACTGTGTAGGATATTTTAAGTATGCCTGTGGTATGTTTGCATATTGGTTGCACTTAATGTTATGGATGTTTTGGTAGCAGTCAAGCAATCCACACTTAATTGTTTACTTTTGTAGTTTGCATGGATTAATCACAATATGGCTTTCAAATTATGATGAGTTTCTTAATTTATCATAACTCTCCTATATTACTGAAATGCAGAATTAAATGCAGATGCAAAATGTGTAGTGCTTTCAGAGTTGTTTGACGTTTTATAAAAGCTTCACCTTTTCTCTCAGTGGGTTGGTTTGGTTTTTTTTCCCCATCTTAAAGATGTTAATAACTCAGATGAGAAGCCTTATCACACTTAACTCAATAGTGATGCTTTGGCATTTTGAAGTTGAAAAAACTTATCTTAGTGGAGCTATTTTCTTGGTTAGTTTATTGAATGTTATCTGTGGGAGGCTACTCTCTAGTTGTTCTAACAAGTAGTGACTGCTGTGGTGTAGGGGCAGGCATTTGATACACCTACTTGTCATGTGCTGCTCCACAGCTTGTATGGTAAGGGACCTTCTGTATCATTCAGCTGCTTCAGGTCATACAGGAAAACAGGATGTTGGCATCTGAAATAGTTGGCATCTGCGCAGTAATATCCAGAATGGGTGAAGTTGGAGGGGACTATCTGGTCAGCTGGTCCAACCTCCTTGCTCAAGCTGGGCCATCCTAGAGCACATGGCACAGGATTGCATCCAGGTTGGTTTTGAGTATTCTTGGTGAGGGACATGCCACAACCTGTCTGCACAACCTGTTCTAGTGTGTGATCACCTCTTCCTCATGTTCGGGTGGAACTTCCTTGCATCAGTTTCTGCCCTTTGCCTATTGTCCTGTTGTTTGGGACCACCAAGAAGAGCCTGGAAAACGTCCTCTTGACACCCCCCCTCCTTCAGATACTTACAGGCATTGGTGAGGGCTCCTCTCAGTTGTCCTCCCCAAGAAGGGAGATAAATAATTGAGCCTTTCCAGACTTAATATGGCATTGAACCTGAGTTTTTCTGGGTGCCAGTACTAGACTGGTATTTACACTGGTAAAGTGAGTGCTCACTTTTCTGCCTGCCTCTTAGAATAGGAGAGAAGCCCAGCAATTCTTTGAAGGAACCAGGAGGTATTTGCCATTTCTTTCATCTCTTTTCAATCCATGTAGCTCATTTGAGGGCCATTGATTGTGAAATGCTGGGACCACAGGTGTCTCAGGAGAAGGCTGTGGCATGTGTGGTGCAGCAAAAGTGGGTGAATGTATTTTTGCAGTCCTCACTCTTGAGCTAATGCTGAGGGGAAAGGTATGAGAACAAATGAGCTTTTTGTTTAGTATTCTCTTCATGGTGGCTCAGGCTTAGTGAGTACAGTGTGAAGCCTGATATACCAGATGTGGTCTGGTTTGCGTTCTGATGCAAAGGTGGAAGAGGCATAGCTCAGTTTAGTGGCTGCTCGCTCTGTGCTGGGAGTCTGGGCACATAGAATTAAGCTCTGAGCCTACTTTTCAGGTTAGGCATTCAAAGGGAAGCCCCTGCAGTCGTGCGCTTACAGATGTGCAGATTTCTGATTGTGTTGGACTCTTTGGGATCAGCTGCATTCCCTAAGTGCATGTGCTGGCTTTCTTGCTGGCCTGTGATGATTCACTCTGGAGTTGGTTGACAGTCCATTACAGTAATGAGCTGAATTTCATGCTTTAGATTGAAGGCACATGGAAAAGAGGCAAATCATCCAAGATACAATTGCGTGTCAGCACATTACTGCTCCAATTTTGTCTCTTTCTCCAAGCTGTATTCTTCGTTTCTGGAAGAGTGATAGTCAGTCTCACACAGTCAGAATACTGTCAGACCCATCATCTTTACGCACTCTTCCATAAGACAGTTGCTACTAAATAGAGAAAAAAAGGAACATGACTTGCCTAAATTCAGCATAAACAATGGAAGAGGAGACTGAAGTGAAATGAGAATATACACTAACTAGAAATCCACTTGCATATGAAATATATGAAATCAGTATATGCCAGATAAGCTATGATCTGTAGCAGCTGCAGGGACAAATTTTGGTAAGACTTTAGTTTGGTTTTACCAGTAAGAAGATTATTCTGGTCCATAAATTTAGCTTTTGTATCTATCACATTTTGAATTCCCAATGGGATTTGTACTTTTTTATCAGTTGTAGGCCTGATACATAAGTATGAAATGGTCATCAGTTGTTATACAGATTCTCTTTTTAATATTACTTTTTTTGAACCATCAGACGTAGATGACAGAAATTAGGTCCTACAGTGCAATCTTTAGTCTTATCTAAATTTCCAGTTCTATTTAAATAAAATAGGTTCTATTTTTTTACAAACACTTTTGTATGCTGTGTTCTGCCTTTAGGAGAGTGCTGTCCGTAGATGAGAGATGCCATTCTGTCTTGAATGGAATGTGACTTCACTAAGATTTTTAATTCTGTGTCATGGTTTAACCCCACAGCACTGTACCAGCTGCTAAGAAGAAAATGAGCTCTCTCCCAGCTGTCACCAGGACATTCTGCTATTTCATATTCAGTACTTAAAATAACATTAAATATAGAGGCAAGAAGAGTATGAGACTCCTGTTTATTTCCTAAATAGCTTAAAATTTAAAACCGTGCAATACTAACCTTTGACCTGTAAGGTTTACAATTTCACCCATTATGGTATGTTCCAGCAATCTTTTAGACAAATGTACATAAAATTATTGTAATAACTTACATTAATAACATTTCTCCCTCGAGGAACTGAATGAACTTCATGTTTTAAAACCTGCTGCTTTACTCCATACAGTCCGCAGTGAAACAAGTGTAACTTTGCTCAGGGGCTTGCTACCTCTTTGCTTTGCTGCTTGCAAATCTCTCATAAAATTAGTTCAAGGCTGAAAGCAAGATAATTTTTTTTTGCTTTTATAGACTGGAAAATATGTTCAGTAAAACTCAGTCAAAATCACTATGGGTACAAAGAATAACATCCTCTTTGAGATCTTTATCTTCTATCTCATTTAAAATGTGATACACCAGATACAAGTCCCATTGTTGAAGTCAGGTGGGGCGTATTGAATTTTTCAATCAGGGAGGTGGGCTTTTATTTCTGATGAGTATATTTTCCTTTTTCTAATTTTGAGACATTTGTCCATTTTGAGTGTAAAGGGAAGAATACTCAGTGTTTTTCATCCAAGCTTTTAGACGTTCTTGGAGTTTAAGAAAGGTGAACAGGTTTGTGGCCAATGTTAATTATGCCTCATTTCAAACTTAATGATGTGCTAGCTGTAGTAGAAATTTCTTTGAACAGTGATGTTTTTCAAATGTTGGGTTATGGCTAAAGTCTCAAGTGTGTTAACATAACTCAAAGCACTATTCAGACCTTACTTTCGTCACCTTATATTTGCCAAATGAAATGCGTGACATTATGTAATTTGTATGTTAAATATTGTGACATTTGCATTAAAAATTATCATAATGACCTTATGTGGGCAATGTGGCAACTTCTTTTGGACAATTCAGTAAACAAAACTTCTTAAAATACAAGGGGTGGTGAACGAGCTCTGTTGAGGGCAACATGCTTGTCTTCCTCTTTGTCTTAGAAGGGTGACTATCTTGTATGATTTAAAAGGGAAAAATGTTCACCACTAAGATTATACAAGAAATTTCTTATGGTACTAAAAGAACTCTGGAAAACATGAGAAGAAAGATTGAGCAGTATTATTTGGGTCCTGACAGACTGCTGAGGGAAGGAAAGATGAGCTTGTTGGTGACAGAATCAAAGATATAATTACTAGTAGGTTTCTTCTTCTTGATTTTCTACACGGAAATTATAGAAGGAGTAGAAAAGCAGAACAGAGTAGAAAATCTGGTGAAGAGTTTGGCGACTCTAAAGCTGAGGCCATGGGGAAAAGATATTGTGTATTAAATATTTCAGTTGCAAATAACTGGGTTGAAGGAGTTTGTGGTCTTGGTTCCTCAGGTATTACATTTCATCAATACACATCAACAGCATTTTAGAGCAAAACTTACACTATACTGTGGAAACTTGTGAAATCTTGGTTAAAATGTGCTCAGAAACAAAAAGAATTATAGGCTATTCTTGTCTGGAGAGCTTTCTTCTGGATACCCACTGTATGTACCCCCCAAGCCTTCTCTTCTTCAGGCTGAGCATCTAGTACTCCCAGCATCATAGCGTGAAAGATGCTCTAGTCCCTTAACCATCGTGGCCCTAAGTATCTTCCTTGTTCTGGGGAAGCCCAGATTGGACACAGGACTCTAGATGCAGCCTCACTAATGCTGATTGTTTTGCTACAGTATAAAACTAAGAAGTGTGTGTTGTACAACATTCAGTGTGACCACTTGCATAATTAACTTTATAATGTGGTTCTTTGTCAAGCAGAGAATCTGTCTTAAATATTAGTTGGCACTTAGCCCAAGAAACATTTTTTTTTCCTCCCCGCCCTCCCAGTAATGCTAATCATCCGCTGAGACTCCAAGTCCAAACAGCTTAGCTGTCATATGGGTGAGTAGGAAATGCACTACTTGCCCTTGTTTCTTGTGTTGATGCCCTTGTCTGTGTTAAAACCATGCATTGCTTGCAGTTCTTGAAAAGCGTTTCATTAGCTTGTTTTTCTTTTTGCTGGGGTTTGGTTTTGTTTTTAAGGTTAAACTCAAGAAATGTTTTCAATGTGGAAGTTTTAATTAGATTTTGAAATAGATTGTCAGAAGTGTTAAGATTAGAGTATTACTCAAACAATACCTTATCGTGTCTTGTAAGCCTAGGCTTTCCTGTTACAGTGTTTTAATTCATTGAGCAAAAGTTTTCTAGGGAGTGATACTATTCCTTGTAAAGTCTGTGAGATCTTAGATTTTATATTCAGTTTGAGATATACCAAAGAAGTCCTCATGAAGGCAATCATCTGAACAGTCTCATTTAAGTTATTTTAATTGAGGCCAGAAGTTATTTTATGCTGACAAGCTATTTTGTGTGTTTTAAGCTAGTTTTAAGTCTAACTTGTTACGTTTCCTCTAGAGGACTTGTCATTGTGTATTTCCAAAAAACATAATCCAGATCTACCACAGAAAGGACATTTGAGAATTGTTTATAAATATTTATAAACTGCTGTGATACTCCCAGATCAGAGGTGATTCAGTAACGCGATGAAAAATTATTTCCTGGGAAAACACACAGAGTTCCTTGGAGGTTAATGTAATATTGGAATGCAGACTGAGAATACCGTAGAGAACTAAACCACATGAAAGTCAAAAGTTAAAATTGCTTGTGATTTTAAAGCATATATACTTGAAATGAAGTCTTTGCCAACCCCAGACAATCAGAGGTGGTGGGGCTGCCCACTTATTCCCAAATTTAGGGGTAAATTTTCCCCTTATAATACATGGTCACAATTAGCACTAGCAGCTGAATCAAAGGGATAATTTTTACTGATAGATCAGTTTGCATGTGTGAAAAAACATTACTGATTTTTACACCATTTCCAAAAGGATTTGATGAAGACTTGAAGGGAGAACTTATTATGAAAACATTAATTACAGTTGTAATTACAGTTGCTCAAGATACTAGGAGATCAAAGATGATATTCCAGTTACCTTCATCATCTTGCCCTCGCATGAAGGTGTGTCTCTACTGGCTCCAGGAATTGCTTTAAAAATTTTTATTTCCCTTTACTGTGTATCCTTTATTTTGTCCTTAACTGTATGTGTGTGAAAAAAGTTGCTTGGAAAAGTCCTGCTTACTTCCCCGTGGATGTGGCCTTCCTGTAGTGAAGCCCTTCCATGCTTTTAGAAAGTCAGAGGTGCCTTTGCACTCAAGTGCTTTGTGTGAGAAGAGCTGGGCAGATACCCCAAAGCCTGAAGGGAAGGATGTGTCCCAGGGCACTTCATGCTCTTTAAGCTGCAACCCAAGTGTTCCCTCAGCAAACCCTTTTCTTTTCCTTGCCAGTGCTCAGTGAGGTTTTGGTATAAGGACTGTAGGTGAAAGGACAGAGGAAAATATTAACATTCTGGTGAAAATTTAGTGAAGATTTATGCACCTGTGTGGCATTGAAGAAAAATCTTGCCAGTTGTTCCTCGCTATGTTTTAGCCAATCTTTAATTTTAACATATGTTCTTGGTCTTGCAAGTGAGATTGATGGAGACAACATACAGTCCTTAGTTTCTTTGGCACTTTTCTTCTATGCAAATCAGGTTAATTTTTAGAAGTCAATTTTTATAGCCTTTATTAAATATTCATTGTCATCTTCCTTAGTAGATTCAGAGTCAAGCCAGAACATTGTGACTTCTTTTTCTTTTTTTTCTTTTTTTCTTTTTTTTTCCTGTATGGTGAGCGTGTATCTTATTGGAGGGATCTTGTAATGTTGATTTTACCTAACTGGTATACTGTCTGCTTGGTTTTGGTGAGGTGTTGTTTTCTTGAACAAGGAGTTTATTCTAAATTTCATGAATAGCCTAACCAAAACAGAAAAAATAAGCAGTGCCTTCCTTCTCTCTGTGTGTTTTTTTCTTGTTTGAAGAATGGTAATCAGATGATTGGAGGAAGGTAAATACTGTATTTAAAAAACTCCACCAAACTAACAAAAAACCCAAACAAAACCCAACCAACCACATCCCACATCGTTATCTGAGTAGCAAATGAAATGTTTAGAAAATAAAGCTGATTTTTTCTGCATGCTTCTACTTGCAGTAGTACTTGGAGCACTTCATTGTATGCCATAGCTGTGTTCCTTAGAGGTGGGGCTTTTTGGCCAGAACCAGCTTAGATGCTTTACATAGCCCCTCATTCAGTTGCCACTCACCATGGATGAAGAGGCACTAATTGCTTCTTCTGTACAGTGTAGAATCTAAAGTGTGTTTGTGGTTATTATATAGGTTGCTGAGAGTTCGTAACAGAGATGCAAAAGCTGTCTCATGCTTCTGAAACTGTAGCACAACGTGGAGATGGATGCTTCTATGCTTGCCCAAATAATTGCGTAAATCAAATGACACAAGTTAATACTGAGAGCTGAATTTACTAGAATTCAATTTAATGAGTAAAAGTAATGAGAAAATAAATTAGAACAAATTTCATTAGTGAAACTTAATGGACCAAGCTCTAGTTCAAACTTTATAGTACCTTCAATTCACACATAATATTAACTACTACTTTTTCTCCTCCAAATATGGGAAATGATATAGTGGTGACATCTAAATATAGATAGTGACATCTAAATCTTTCCAGTCACTCTGGGAAATCCATTTAAAATTTTTATGCTTACTTTTTTAAATGGTGCTTTAAAATAATTCCTGATTTCTTAGTTGGCAGTATAAAACATTTTTGAGTGTTACAGTAGGTTATGTTCTCTGTTCATACACAGTGGCAGGGATTGTACTGCAAACAGTTTTATAAAATCTTAAGAAATGTCTAAACCTGATTTGACCCAACTTAGTTAAGCATGTTCCTTTCTGAGATCAACACTGACGTCTGTCCTCAGCATCTTTTAATAGACCAAATAAATTATCTTTTTCATTTATATTGAAGTGGGTGGGGGTGATTGCTTTCAGTGCATGGAACCTGAAAAATAATCCTGAAATGAATCCTTCAAGTTGTATCAGGGAAGTTTAGATTGGATTTTAAGAGCAATTCCTTCACTGAAAGGGTTGTCGAGCATTGGAACAGGCTGCCCAGGGAAGGGATTGAACTGCTATTCCTAGAGGTATTTAAAAGATGTGCAGGTGTGGCACTTAAGGACATGGTTTAGTGGTGGACTTGGCAGTGCTGGGTTAAGGGTTGGACTCACTGTAAAAGGTCTTTTCCAGCCAAAAAGATTCAATTGTTTTCTTTTCTGATGTATACATGCCTGTGATCTCAACACACTTGTGAAAAATATGAGTGCTTTCAATTTATTTTTCTGTTTTATTTTCTGTTTTTAATTTCAGATATTCCTTATAGTTATTCATATCCAGGACCCAGTGTATAATGGGGAGAAAACTGGACCTTTCTGGCTTGACTGATGAAGAAGCAGAGCATGTGCTCCAGGTGGTTCAGCGAGATTTCAGCCTTCGTAAGAAAGAAGAAGAAAGGCTGAGGTAAGGATAAAAACAGGGTTAAAAATATTGGTCTATTTTGATTATTACAAGCTGGTTTTGGAGGAAACCAGAGAAGGCAGCTTTTTTGTGGTGTTCTATGCATTAATTACCATTCCTATCACAGACGCAAGAAATATTCAAACTCCTCCACATGAATTCAATTATTGAGTAGTAATTAATTTTTGCATTTAGTCTATCCTAAATTAAACCACAGCAATGATTTCTAAATCACCTGTGTATATCTCCTGGGTAGAGGCTAAGTAGTGTTTGACGTAGCAAAAAGCAGAATTTCATGTTAAGAGAATTTTTTGCCTGCTATAGTTAGTTCCTTTTTTTTTTAATTCAGAAACTTTGTCTACATGCAAACATCTGAAAGTGAAAATGTTCAACCCATCTCTTTCCCCCGAAACAGTCAATGGGATGTGTTATCCATTGTATTGAAATAAATTAACTTTGCTTTCAGTAGTCTGTGTACAAAATGATTGCCAACTGAAGAAATAATCCAGGAGAAAACAAATGGAATTGGTTGGCAAGGTAGCTGAGGAAGTTTGGTGTGTGACAAAGGGACTACAGATAGAGACCTGAATTGGTAGATGCAATATTTTTCTTTCTAGTTTCAACAATAATTCCTTGAATTATTATGCCTGATTTTCATATTACCTTCTTTGAACACATCATTATTTATTATCCAGAATGCTCTGAAGTCTCTATCTATGGTTGGCAAATACACATTTTTTTACTGTGCTACTCGTATCTCAGGCATCATCATCATGTCTCTTTTTCATTTAGTATCAAGCTGAAGTCAACAGAGCAGGAAGATGGCTGAAATCAACACAAAACTTGGTGGGGAATATATACTATGTGCAATTGAAACTGAGAGGAATCCTGTCTCACCTGGAACATTAGGAGCAAGGAATTTGTCTTGCAGCATAGGCCTAATTCAATTTTAGCATGCTGTGCAAGTTCTTACTTGGATTGGTAGTTCAAGCTTGCTGCAGGCAGAAAAAACTGCATGAGGATAGCACACAATTTTTTTTTTTTTTTTTTTTTGATTGTTGTACCATGGGTTGTTCTGATTACCTTGGTAATTTTTCACTGCACAGCCAAGAGATTCTAGAAACCTAAAGGAGGATGGGTACGTGAGCTCTCTCTGGCTTTTTATGCTGTGGCTGGTTATATCTTACTGGAGCAAGCATACCACAGCTAGGAAGTGCTGGGGCATCTTGCCTGTTCTATACAATAGATCCATAGTGGGAGGAGGAGGAGGGAGGGATGAAAGGCATGCACACAGAAAATTGACCGGAAAGCCTGGATAGATAAATCTTTTGTTGGAGTGTGTGTTTTACGATTTTGCTACTGAAGTTTTTCATGACACCTAATTTTCATGACACTTAATTTCATAAGTAGAAAACTGGTGTGAGAAGACCCCTAAAATATTGGAACGGTAGGAGAAACACATGGATGCAACTCAGCTTATATATGAATATGTATAGTTCAAGTATATATGACTTTTTTTTTCTTCCAAAGTTATACCTTTTGCAAGTGTTAAGGTATGCTGAATTGCTGTGAGTAATGAGCTGTACTGATAAAGGAAAAGTTCTGAAATTCAGCTTATAGTTCAGATATATGAATTTAAGTAGTTTAATGACACTAAAAATTGCTGGTGAAGTTCAAAGCTTACTTCTGACTTAAAAGCTGTGACTTTTTTTTTTCTTTTTTTAAATCAGGTTACTCTGGTTGGTTTTGGTTGATTGGTTTGCAGCACATCTCTTTGTCTTACTATATGATTGAAAATTTATAAGAAAATTATATGATCTTGCTATCAGTTAGATTTTTCAGCCTGTAAGAAAAGAGATTAGATCTGCTTTGATGTTCTTGGCTCCACTGTGTTTGTATTTAGAATGTTATCAACTGGCAAAGTTTACCATGTAGTTTCAATTTAGAAGTGAAATTCTGTAAGGCTTTGTAATCTTTTCTAAGATAAAAAAGCTGACATATATATATTTTATGTTAGACTTCTAGACTTCTTTTTAACAAATGCAATACCAAGCTCTATATGAAGATATGGTTTTGCTTTTTTTTTTTTTTATTCCTGTTATTAATTTGAGGTAGCATTAGACTTGAAATGGTACTGTTGAAGCTTTTACATGTGATCATGTGATACTTTCTTAAAATAGGGTTTCTGTATAATTCTTCATATCATAGATAGTCTTATTTTTGGATGCTTTTCCCCACCAAGATTTAAGTAGCTCTTTCACATATCTCTCTTTCTGTATTATTCCCATTGGTAACAAATATTTCTAAAGATCAAGAAATACTTAAGGGAATATGTGATAGATTTCCACTGTATCAGAAGATTAATGAAAGCTTAAAAAACCTGTGAGTGGTTGATAACTTCAATTTTGCTTTACTAGTGCCAGCTGAACAGTTAACTAGCATATTACAAGAAGTAGCTTATCTTTATTTCTAATAAATGTTTGTAAGGTGGTAAAACGACAAATGTTTTAGAGCTAACATTCCAATGGTTTTTATAATATTGCTGATTTTACATGTTATTTTATTTTTCCATATTCTGTAAACAGAATGACATAATGTATGGAGAAAAGCCATACTGGTGATCTGCATTTTCTGCTGCAAAGCTGTTTTGAATTTCGCTGCAGTGAGGTTTTTTTGCAGTGGTTCTCTCATTTAAGTCTTTCTCAGAACTTTATCTCCCACTGTTATCAGACAGTTTGCTCTTGTACATTTCATGAGAAAAAATTAGTTGGCTACAACGAGTAAGATAACAATAAGATAAATGTGTACCTGTTTAGTGGGTAGACTGGTTGATTTGTTATGCCTTACTGCTTCATATAATTTTATTTTCCTTTTTTGCTATGGCTTTCAACCTGATATGAGATTAATAATATTTACTGTTCTTTGTCAGTTGTTCACTCATTATCTTTCTCTTTTGATTATGTGTTTGTTGTGATCTTTGGCAGCAGTGTTACATTTTTATTTACCCCAATGATCACCCGGAACCATTGTGGCTACAACTGTAACACAGACTTGCAAATTGATGGGCTGAGTTTACTCAGTTGAAGTGAATCAGTTGAAGTAGACAAACGAGGTAGATGTGGCATAACTAGGAAGGTAATTGGTTTGAGTTTCTTGCTGTGTATGCTCAGGACAACCTTGTGTACATCCTTTGTGCCACTGAAGCTCTGTGGGCTGTCTCTGGGCTCCTGGGACACTAAGAATCATAGATGGCATTTTGAGGAAGTTGACTGGTCATGCTAATGGTTTGTTTCCTCATGTACAGATTTATTAATCTTGAATTTCGGACTGCATGTAGCTGCAGAACATCAGCAGTGGAGAAGACTGGACTGTATTGAGGGTTAAACATCTAATATTTTGCTGTGCATTACATCTTTGTCATTTCTGCAGTTTGGGAGAGACTATGTCCTCTTTTTTTTTTTAATATTTGGTTTTTTAAAAGAAATGAAAGAGGAGAGCTAATGAGAGCTTCTAAGCCCAAATGCTTGTTTGTGAGGTAGACCTTTATACATAAACAGATATGTAAAAGTGTTTGCTGTCTTTTATTTATTGCCTTTTTATTCACTTTTCAAGACTGTCTAAATATGCCACTGTTTATTCTCATCTACTGTGGGCAAAATCGCCTTTGGTTTTGTTTTTACATAAATACTACTGTATTTATAAACATGTGTATCCATTTGTTTTAGGTCAGGAATGCTGAGAAGTCAAGGTGTTTTAAATTAGTGAAGTTATAATTTCACAGAAAATATTTGATGGATCATCTTATAGTGATAGATGTTCCTGACTGTTATATTTTAGCCATGTGGACAGGTTAAAAAATGTCTGTTCTGATTCTTAATTTAACATTCAGAGTGAGTGCAAAGGGAGGAAAATTAGAAGGGCAGAAGGCTTCAGGCATAGAAAGGGCTCAGTGCTGATCAGCTGTAAACAGAACAGACTACAAAAGGACTGGGTCTTTGTCTCTCAGCAGCTACTTTACCTTAGGAGGCCATGGTGGAAGTGACTTAAGCTGTCCTTCTGTAATCATTGCCTAAGAAGAGTTTCCATCGTCTTAGTGAATGCTGGATCAGCATTTGAATGTTGGTATTTTAGTGGTAAAACTTGCACTGGGCAGGGATGAAAAACGCTTCTTTGCAGGCAGGGTGGTTCTCTTTTGTCTAAGTCACTGCTGCTAATTACCTGAGAAAACATATTTATAAAGAAAAACTGTTGATATTCTGGTGCTACATTGGGATATGTGATCATAAAACTTCAGCTACTTAATATACTTATGTGGTGTTTGCTGCAACAGCACAATGGAAGTGTTGAGAACTGGCTGTAACGCACAGGTGGAAACATCACTATGTCTTGCTTGATGTTGTGGCTTTCAGAGCTGGGTTGCTTAATATCAGCTTTGCTACTTTTATTTATATAGTTACATTTTCAGTTGTAGTAAAGACAAATGCTGTGATTTGTGATCAATTTTCCAGAAGTGTTTATTTGGGGAAAAAAATGAGGTGTCTGTGCTCACAGGAGGGTCCCCTTTGCTCTGGTTGCTCTAATTACCTTTTTAGCCAGAGTGAATAAGGGATTAGAACAGAGCCTTGTATCTTGTAGAAGATTATGAAGTGGTTTAAATTGCTTTTGCCTACTTTCTTATTTTTGCTCCTTTTACAGCATATCCTGTTGTAGCATGAGTAGGCCCGTGAAGAAGCTTCTGAAGAAACAAAATTCTCATACCTGACAGAACCCAGAAACCAGTTTGACACTTTCTTGTCAAACTACAGTAGACTTCAGTGTTTTTACAGTATGTGCCATGGGTCTTGTAGTGGATAAAATATTGAGCTCCTTCCAAAGCTTGTTAATCAAAATATTGTCGGTGTGAGTCATATCAAGCTGGCAAGATGCCAGGACAGACATTTGGGTAGCTATCTGTTGATTGTACATATCAGTTCTTCTTCCTCCTTCCTGTGGCAGGCTTGTACCAAATACCTTAAACAGAACAAAAACCAAGCAAAAAACCCCCTCCTGTCTGTCTTCCTCCTTCTCCTTGCATCCAAGCAAAGCCATTTTATAGCTGTTTTCGTAGTGAGGAAGGAAAAGGAGATTGGTCTTATTGTGTCAAGCCTCAGAGTTCCAGCAGATGAACTTGTTGATCAATACCTTATTACTTGAAGTGGTTTCATAAGGTCAGCCTTCCTGCTCTTCGCTCTGATGAACAGTGTGGGGAAAGCCCATTACTCTGATTTTTTTTTTTTTTTATTTGAGCAAGTAGTCACTGTTCTGCTTCCTGGGTTGTCCTGACAGGTATGTTCTCTCCCTCTGATAAAAGGGAGAGAACTTACTCCTCTGAGGAAGTTGCTCTTTGTGATTCTCATGTTAAAACAGCTGCACACTTCTCCAGTGCAAGGTTCTGCTGAGTTGTCATGAGTTTAGCACTCATGTCTAAAATTATTTTTGGGTGCAAGGAATGATTCATCAGAATCATAGCTGCATCTAAATACATTATTTTGCTAGTGCTTTGACTTATAAAACAAGATTAAAACATATGTAGGGCGCTACAGCTCTTTCCTGGAAGTAAGTTTATCTTGTGTATTAACAAGATTAAGAGCAAAACATCTTTTTTTTTTTTTTTTTTTTTTTTTTTTTTTTTTTTTTTTATAGCTTATCACCAATTTTGTTACATAATGTTCCAAGATGCAAACCTGTTTTCTAGCTCACACAGCCTGTCAGGATTAAGAGTTGTCAGTAACTGCATCAGTGTACTGGATGTTTTACACTGTTACTGTGTTGCCCTCTCTCAACAGCTGCGTTTAATATTTTAACAGCTATTCCTTAGCAGCGTTCTCAGGTCAGGATAGGTTATGTATCAAAAATGGGTACTTGGAGGAATTCTGTATGAAAGTTGTAGCTAATGGTTGTTTTTGCTGTAGTCAGTAAGGGTGCACTTTAAAATACATTTAGAAACTGTTACTTGCTGCTAATTTCAGGAAATATTGATCCAAGTGTGCTGCTTGCTATGGAATAATGCCATGTTTGGGGTTAGACAAGGAAAGAAGTATCTCAGCAATGATGCAAGGTCTTACCTTGTGCAGTGCAGCAGCATTTTGAGTCCTTACTGCGGTTTGCCCAAAACTCCCTCCTTTGACACCACAGGCTCCTGGTGCAAGGGTGGTAAGAGTGTAGGTTCCACTGACTCTGACATTGATATTGGCCTCACCTGTAAGTGGAGAAAGTGATTGCAGCTGACAAGACAGTAGGATCTAGATTATGCTTTACAAGAGAGAAACCAGGGTGCTGGAAAGAATCTGGCCTTTGAAACAAAGAACTTCCAATCTGTTTCAAGTTACAGACTTGGGCCTGATTTTTTTTTTTTTTTTTCTGCCTAATGGAGGAAAAAATGCTAGGGTAGTTCCAAAGAGCAGGTTATGCTTAGCTGCCTCTAAAACTAGTTCTGTGCATCTTGCTTGTGCATGCTTGTGACTATCATTGCAACCCACCATGATGTTTCTTGCTATCTGAATGGCATGGAGATCCTACAGCAGAAACATAGATGGAACTCCTCAACAAGTTCTTTCTGCTGAGTATTTGAATATAGGCAATGCCGGGTGTGAGTTTTGGCTTTTTCAAAATGTGTTTACAAATGCAGTTTCAACTGAGAGGAAATGCTGGTGAACCAAGCATCGTCTCTCATGTTTCTTCATGCTTATGAAACGGTGCCAAAAGAAGTGCCTAATTTTAGGGAATATTAGAAAAAACTGTATAGGAAGAAATGTCTCCAGCTCACATTTTTAATACTGGACAGGCCATTGGAGATGTAGCTGAAGTACATCCCACATTTAATGTGCCAAGCTTGCATAAACTGTGGCTAAGTATTTAAAGGAGGCAGCATGACATTGCAGAGATGTTATAAAACTTATTGCAGGCCTTTTTTGGTGTAATTTGGTCTTCATTGTGGGTTATGACTAATCAAATTATTGGCTACAATTTAGCTAAAAGGAGTGAGTGTTCCTAGTGATAATGAATAGCTATAATATAAAATCAATATTTAATCTCCAATGTCTCGTGTATGAAGAGTCTGAGCTTTTAAACGTGACTTGTAGTAGTAATCTCCTCTCACCTGACTGGCCCTGCAGTGCAGGAAAGGGATGTTCTCTTGCATATAAACTCCTGTCTTTACAGTTTAGTCTGCCTTAAGTGTTGGTTTCTCTGTTTGCACGTTGTTATAGCAGTACAATTGGTAGTACTTTCAAGTTATGGCAGAACATGTAAATAAACATGAGAAGAATTGGCTACATAATATATTTTATTCAGGATTTATTCTTCATATTAGAGTTTAGAGAACAGGTATACTCTTGAGTGCATTTCCATATAATGCTCAGTAACTTGTAAGTAGTGCCAAGTGTTACAGTTTTGGAAGAGGTGTTGTATTTAAAACGTGGGTTGGGTTTTGGTTTTGGGGTTTATTTATGACAGAAGGGAATGGTTTTACTGTAAGCTTCTATCACAACATGCCATAGGCCTGCCCTAGTCTGCACTAATCCGGATGGATCTGACTGAAGCTGCAGGCCTTCCCGTCTACATCATACTCACCTTTGGTTCTCCAAAAAATAAATATGGCTCATCATTATGATGTTAGCTTATTATCAGTCTGATCTATGAGTTTTCATTTAGATGTGAAATTTGACTTATAATCCTTTTTTTTCCCAAAATACGCATTATGGAATTGTAAAAGTATACTTTAAGGAGACACTAATGGCTGTGAAAGGAAAAGACTTCTGCCTACTGAGTAGTAACCATTCTTAAGAAGAATATTAATATTTCAGACACAGGACATTTATGGAAATTAAGATTGACTTAACTTTGCTGATGATTTTATTTCAAGTATTGTTGGTGAATCAAAGGATAGTCTTTGCTTTGCTTACTTCAAACATTCCCATGCTCTGTGTTCTTCACAGACAATGAAATTTCTCTGGTCATATTTTTTTTGTGGCCAGTTACTTTGCCCCCAGTTGGGAGTAAAACCAGGAAGAGCTGTGAGAAACAGCACAGGAAGGTGACAAAGTGGAAAAGGGCTGCTGTGAAGTTGAGTTGCCCTTGCAACTGAGAACTGACTATGGAGCTGGATGCTACTGTCCATGCTTTTCATTATAAAAAGGTGCATTTTGAATACTTCCTAATACTTCCTTTCTGAAGTCTATGAAGAACCAAAAGCATCTTGGAATCCACATGCCAATTAAATGTTCTGTGTGTGGAAGGAGCACTTTGGGGAGGTAAGGCTGCTGTATTAGAGCAAGTCGGGTGTTTTGTTCACTGTGCTGAAGCTTAAGGGAGCATGTCACAAGATACATCTCAGCCTATTGAATCAGCAGAGGTGAATGTTTATAAATTGCTTTGGTGAGTTTGTATTCACCTAACATCTCTTCCTGCAGGTTCTCTAGTACTCTTGTCTTGTGTAGCTTCCTACTCAAAGCTGTGCCAGAGGAATAAGCTGTGCTAAAAAGGGGATGTGGTTCTTAGAAATCCATGCTGAGTCTAAGAACTTGTATCTTAGGAGGTCCATGGAAAGACAGCTACTTTATAATCACTTGTGTCAGGTTCTTCACTATTATACCTCATTTCAAAGTGAACTATTGCAAACTAGAATCTACCTGTTTTCCAGAAATGTCACCATGTGTAGGTTATTAGGAGGTCAACTTTTAGTGTTTATAATCATGTTCTGTGTTTATGGCGAGTTCTATCAGTCAACCTCTGTGAGGAATGGAGCTGACTGAGTTAAGGTGTATGCTAGAAATCACTGATCTCTGTTTCAAAAATGCCAAAATTTTCAGCATGAAGTTTTCTAAATGAACTTGGTGAATATTTTCAGCTAAAGGAAAGAGGGATATGCATGTGTGGGAGAATACCACAGATGTCGAAACACTTCATCAACGCTTACAAAGTGAAGCTTTAGAAATATTTTTGGAGATACTTTTTAACTGTAACACATTCTGCCACTTGTTGGTTCATATATGAAATAAAATGGATTTGCTTTTGCTACTTCTGTGAAAATAATTTTTAAAAAGAGTAGCAGTAATTAATAAGTCAAGTTTTGCTTTTATAATATTTTAGACATACAAAAACTGTCAGATGTGTCCTAGCTGAGGGTATTATGCAACTAATATACCACAAAGTTTTGCTGCAATGGGTGTTGCCTAAGTATATAATCCTTCCCTATGATAAATGCAAGATAATTATAATTTACCCTTGAGGGGTACAGTAAGGAGCTTCATGTTTGCCTAAGGGAAGGAACTAACATATGGGCAGTTACTGCAGTCATACTTTTTACTGTAATTTAACTTGGGGTAAATTGTTAATCTACTGTTGGCTTTATTTACAGTTGGTATGTATTTGGCTCTGTGCCTGAGGCAAGAGCAAGTCTTTGAACTGCCCAGCAGAGTTGTTTTTGATTGGAATGAATTATAACTGCTCTATATATT
Source organism: Phylloscopus trochilus trochilus (assembly GCA_016584745.2). Classification (NCBI taxonomy): domain Eukaryota; kingdom Metazoa; phylum Chordata; class Aves; order Passeriformes; family Phylloscopidae; genus Phylloscopus; species Phylloscopus trochilus. The sequence continues at coordinate 44,434,539 of WQNJ02000546.1, forward strand.
TGCTTATGCGTCTTTTCCTGTATTGCTGTAATAATTTGATTCTCCTTCTAGTTATGACTTAAAGTTCTCTTGAAAGCAGTTGAATTCAAACATACTTTTTTAAGCTTTTTCCTCTATGGTACTTACTTTACTCATTCTGCTATTCTAACTCCATAAAGGAAAATAATAAGTATCTCTATAAAGCTGGTTTACAACAGAATTACTATCTTAGAGCATCATAGTAGGTCTTCATTAAAGCTGTTCTTCAATGCATTAGCACAATGCAAACCCAATTCTGGTTTATGGCAAATTACGCGTAGTTCTTGGTACGGTTTGGATTACAATTTGGTTAGTAAATATTGGAAGATAAAGACTGCAGATTTTGTGGTGTTTCTGCAGCACTTTCAGCTTGAAAGGTTATTCTAAATTTATCTTGGTTTTGTGAAGCACATTGGAAATGGAACGAAGCACAGAAGTCAGTGTTTGCATCTCAATCAAAAGAAGTCTAAATCAGGAAGCAATTAAAAGAGATGCCTGATGGAGGTGGCAGAGATTTAATTTTTTTTTTCTGCTGTTCAGAAACACTTTGAGATTTAACAAAAGAATCTCTCTTGGTATCTCTCTTGGCTACTGTGTAGCATCTGTCAGTGAGGGTGGCTGATTATGTGCTGGTGGCATCTCTCTCCTTTATCCCTCTTCAGTTTTCATCAGTGCATGATGGACTTTATGGTTTTTCTCAGCATAGCACTTGCAGGGAGGGGACTTCTGTTATTGTATTGTAACAGAAGATCTGTCATTAAAGGGGGGAAGCTCATTAGTACTGCCACTGTGATTCTGTGGTTTTTATAGTTCTTGAACCTGCAGGAAGTGATGAGTCATTTGCTTCTGTTTTTATTTTTTGGGTTTTTTTGCTCCTTTACTTTCCTATTTAAGAATAAAAATAAAGTTGTAGTCTTCTAGTAGGAGTGTTGAACATATGATGAATTTTAAAGGCTTTTTTGGAACTGCATGTAGACTGTCAGTTATCCTGGAGATAATCCTGTGGTAATCCTTCCACTACGCTGGTCTCACAAAAGAATGAACCTGTCTTGTCAATTGATGTTCCTTCAGTTGATAGCAAGATGTCACCTGTGACTGTCTTTTGAAAACTCCATTTTTTTGGATTGTGGACTAATATGAAAATAGTCACATACTTGTATGGCATGTATGGGATATCTCTTGCTAGACAGAGGACTGCAATCCAAACAATGTCACTAGAAAAGAAACCTGCTTTATGCCATAAAATATTGTTTGAATATGCTATATGCTTCATAAATATTGCCTGTTGTTATTTCACTGTTATATTATTACAGGTAACCAAATTTAGTGCATAAAAAGGGAATGTGAACTTGTGTTTCATGTACTGCTAATTGGTTATCTAGATAAAGAAAAAGTAATTTTTTTGTAAATTAATTAAAATTACTGTGAATTTACTTCATATTTATATATATGTATAAATACTGTGTATTTCTTTTGCTTTCATATTTTACGCAGCATGGTTCTTGAGAACAATTCTTCAGTGCTAACATGACACCTCCTTAGCTAGTGTGATCTGTGAACTGACAGATTTGTTCTCTGGTAAGTGGTGAATCTGTGTAGAACTGAGTTTCTTTAAGTTCAAAAAGGAGCTCTTAAACAGTTTATATATCCGTCCAGGACTGGTGAATTTTCTGTGTCTCAGCAGGGAAAGTAAACAGTAGCCTGAGCATTGTTTTCCCTTCTGCCAGTGAAAAGACTTTTCACTTTTTTTCCCCATGAGCTTTAATGTTCCATTATTATTATTATTACTAATAATGTTGACTATGTACTACTTTTGTACATAGTCATTATAGTACATTATAGAGTACTAATCAGTAAAACCACACTAGCAAAGTGTGCTTTCAGATTATTAGAGCAGGTGAGAAATCAGAGGAAAACCTCTAAAATAAGTTTATAACAAGTCAAACATGTACATTCATGTCTGTTATTAACACAGGCTAGACTTGCAGCTCTCCAAAGATGCAAATTTGTGATTTGAAAAACTAGCTTAGAATTTAGGAAGTAGCCCAGTTTCTGAAAGGCTGGACAGATTGAATTAACATTCATGTGTTTGGAATAGTCTTAAGCACAGATTCTTTTGGATGGCATTTGTCAGCAAACTGTAAGTGAGGGTTTTCCTAACTTAGATTATGTCAGTTCTCTGTAATTACCTGCTTGAAGGTGTTTTTAGTGTTTCATAGTGGGTCTCAGGAGGAATAGCCTTTAAATTCTTTACATTTGCCAAATTTTATTTAAGTTCCAGGTTGGTATTCTTTTCTTTTTGTATTCCAAATGAAAAACAGGGACAGAACACAAGTATTAGTAGCACAAGAGGAAACAATTTTTCTTTGTCATCAAACAAAATATTATTCTAGGCCTTAGTAGAGTCTATGATCATCAAAAATGTTTTTTCTGGTCAACAGTTCTCTCAGACTTCATTTGTCTTTAGTCAATCGAGGAAGCAGTTCCACGCACTCTAATGCAAATCATGTCTGCCCTCGAGTAATGTAAAAAGATGCAGCATTCCATTAACCAACTTAGGACTCAGTTTCATAAAAGGAAGGACAGTAACTCCACCGTCAGAGAAATTTACTTTGTGCGCTTTTCAGGAGTACTCTGCTTTGACCTACGTTTCTCTGGCTAAGTTGATAACTTGGGCACTTTTTATGATAACATTGACTGTTTTTCAAAATTTTCCCCAATCTCATATTTACAGTAGCTGAGTTAAGTAAGGTAGGTTTCAGATACATATCAGTAATGACTCCTGATAGGAATAGCAAGTGAGACTGCTGAGATCAGCAGCTAAGTGGTCTTGTAGGCTACTGGACAGGAAATTTCTGACAACATTTTACATTAAAATAGTCTTTTAAGCAAACAGTCCTGTCAGTACAACACCTGCTTTGAATGAATTACAGCTGAGGATAATGTTGCAAGAGGAGAATGTGATGTCATCACTTTGAGCAGAAGTTATGATCTTAAATATATATATATGCTATCTTGATATTGCAAGCATTGCTGCTTTAGCATCAATTATTGACATTAGCATTAATTACAATTAATGCGATGAGTAAGTCAGCAGTATGTAATTGTAATGTATATGGACAGGTAAGAATTTTAAAAACCACTATGATGCTTTTTTCATTCAGTGGAAAAATCTCCAAATATTGATGTTTGCTGCAGAATAGTAAGCTCAGAAATTTGCAGAGCATTTCAGTCATGGATTTGATGTCTCCACATTTAACTTGCTTAATATGGTGGCATTTTCTTTTGATTAGTTTGCTTCAGCAATTTACGCTTTGTTAACGGTAATTTGGGTTATGTAAGACAAGAGATATTAGGAAAGAGACAGAAGAAGAAAGAATATCTTTGAAGTCACTGTTATCTGGTGAAATCTGATGTTCCCTTTCTCTGCTTATGTTCTCTTGATTTGGCTGTCTCTGTTGTGGTTTATGAGTTCAGCTCAGTTGGCTGTCCATGGATAAAACTCCTCTTCAGTACTACAGATTTCTTTCTTCACTCAAATACTTTAGTTTTAGATAACAGTATTTAGCATGGAGGATGTAAAGTCAAGAACTAGTCTTTTTCTTTCTGAGTAATAAAAACCAAACTGTGAGGCACTACAACTCCAAGATACATATGTATTTAAGTCTCTGCATTTTGTAGTTGCCTAATGTAGCAAAACTTGAGAATAAAACAGCTTACTGTTAAGCATCTCTAGGTAATGGATATTAGATTTCATGAAGCGGTCAGAAATTGGGTGGCAGAAATAACAAACACTGTGTCTTTTTGTATGCCACATGTCTTGAAAAACATTCTTCATATATAACAGTGGTGAGAAAAATTCATGGTAAGTATCAGTGCTGATTAAACCTATCTATTGATACATCTTATTTGGGTCTTCTCTCTTTTTGAACTCCTCATTTGTTTCCAAGTATTCTGCTGCTTTGCAAAGCTTTAAATTGTGCTTTTTTACCTACATGTGTTAATTTACCTACACGTGTTCATTTTTACCTACATGGCTTGTGAGGTACTATTTACTATCTCATGTTGATCACAAATGATATGCTTCCTAGAAAAACATTTTGGTTTGTTTTAATAGATAGGCAAATGTTGAGAAGATTCCACATACTGTCATAGTGACATAGTACTGTCAGTGTGAGACAGAAAATACATTTCTGTGGCCATAATAAACCACACAGTGGTATTTATTGCAGAATCTTTTGAGTTATATAATTACTCTCTCTGTTATCAATATCAAAAAAGGCAATGAGAATACTGCGTTTGAATAGCTCATGCATGGTCCTGATGGTGGCTTGTTTAAAAGTGGTTGTTGTTTTCTGGCAGGAATCATTTGACAGGGTGTCCATTTCCCCTCCACATTATGTGAAATCTGGTGAAATTACCCAGGAAACTGACTGGAGGGGGAGCCTCATAGCACTGAGCAGCTGTCCTTGAAAGCAAAAAAGCCTGCTTCCTGTGTATCAGAAGCCAGATGCCATTGGCATTGCAGTGATCCTGGGTGTTGATTAAAAGCACTGAGGGTGTAGGTACTTTCTTCTTGTGTTGGGAAATTCTCAACTGGCACTAAGATTTTGTCCTGCTATCCTTAGTATTCTGCCTCTTCCTTGGCTCATGAGGTGTTTGGTATGGGGGAAAGAATTGCACCCATCTCACTGAAGTGAGCATCTGTGTGTGTGTACACAGAGGATTTGGGATGTGGTCTGGAAGCTCTTCTGTGTGATGCCGGAATGGACTCACAAATCAGTCCTACCTTGGGGAAGAGAGGAAGTCTTCACAGAGTTTGACTGACTGTGATTTAGCAAGGTGCAGCAAGGTGTAATCGTGTTCGACTTAACGAAACCCTTTAATGTACACCTAGTTCAAAAAACTTGAATGTAAAAATTCTTATTTGAAGTTCCGTATTCACTGTTTCTTGGTATTCTTTTATCAAATGCATTCTCTATCCCCTTGATACCAACTGCAAACTTGACAGCTGCTGCAAAAGTTGAGCTGAGTTCTTTCAATTTGATTCATTGCTGTCCTTCTAAAATCCCTGATGCATTGGTGAGTTAAAAGTATTGCTTGTGCAGCCTTTTCATCACCAGTAGGGTTGCATGACTGTGAGTAATTAGATTTTTTTGTAAAATACTGCATAAGAAGTAATAAAGCCATCTGTGTTTTCAATTTAGTAATGTTATGTCTTCAGGGCTTCTGAGGAATAAGAAGTTATATACTGATTTTCATCAAACAAGTATGAATACTCTCTGGGAGAGAGTCTGCAGTATAAGAAAATAAGAGTTTCAACTCAAGTTAATATTTCTGAAACCATCATCTCACAAATCCACCCCTGAGATAGTAACTCTTCAAGAGTTAAAATTTTAGAAATATTGAGCCTTTGTTTAAGACCTGTTATTTACAGCTGTCATAATATTTTTAGTTTCTGTGGGTTAGGTGCAAATCAAGTACCATTTCTGTGTCTGTTAGCTAAAATGAACCTATCATATGAAAGGCTTTAGCTTTCATTACAGACCTAAATCTGCAATAGTAGAGAACTGGGGTTGTGTCTGAAGTCTATCCATTTACAGTTGTCGCTTCAAGGTTAATTATGAAGAACTAAATTGTCACAGGAAAGGCAGTTTTAGTTGATTGCAAACATGCATATTGTGGATTATATTCGTATTTACCCTACTTCAGCTGGTTTCCACTAGCGTTGGCAGATAATCTGTCATTAACTTTTGTAGCTAAAAGTGAATTGCTTATTAAAATGTTTAACAGTGAAGTAGGCTTTTAAGGTCTTTGCCTACTGTTTGTCTTGTGCAAGAAACAAAATGCATGTAACATTGCAAATTATAGTTTTAATACTTCAAATGGATTTTTTTTCCCCCCCAAATTTCTGAACTCATCACAAGGACTTGGTAAGAGCCGGACGGCAGGTGATGCAACTGCATTTCCCCCCGTTTCATGCTATCGGCAAATGTAGTGTTTGTGCCTTCAGTCTACTGTACCTTTTTGCTAACAAATTACAGATTTTTTTGTTTTTTAGTTACTGAACAGAGCAGTGCAGTATAGGAATTGTAGTGATATCTGGCACTGAGGCAGTTTTTCAACATTCTGTGTAGCTGTTGTTCCTGTTAGATGTATCTACAGGAGTAGTTAGCTAACTAGAGGATAATACTATAAAAACTTTATTGGTCATCTGAAGAGGATTTTAGATGGCTGAAGCCTATATTTTCATTGGCAAATGACTGGTGAAGAAGTTTGTCTGCTTATTAAAAAAAAAAATGGTTCCAAACTCAGTAGATGGAGGCTAAAATACTGTCACTGCTTTGAAACGGGACAGGCATTCACTTGACTGTTCTTGCAGCCTTGCCATAGGCCAGTTTTCCATCTTGACAGAAAGAGGAAAGAGACTAATCTTCTGGGTCAAGACTCTCTGCCAGGGACAAATCAAAGCTTTGCTCACTCACTTGCATCTTCCTGTACTTCTTTCCAGCTGGTCTGGTATCGTTTCATTAACTCTGAAATTAAGAGAGTGGAAGATTGTAGATGATTTAGTTAATGATTCCCAGTAATGAAGTGGTAGGAGAGCCTGCTTGCCTCTCACCTGTCTCTGCTTACTGGTGGGAAGTTGAGAACACTTGCAGAAGAGGGGTCTTTGTTGCATTAACTACCACATTCTCTGCCCTCCTTCAAAAGCATTTTTTTCCCTACATATCAGTGCATCTCCTTACATCCCCTACAGATGTTGCCTTGACTGGGAGGTGTGTCTCGTAGTTGTTAAGCCCATCAGCATGTTTTATTCGTGCCTCTTGCTGAAGGAATGAATAGCTGTTTTGGGCACTAAAGCAGGGATCAGTGTAGCAAGACTGGGTCCTACTAAGCACAGCTATGGTCTCAAGGCTGAAAGGGGCATATTCCCTGACAAATCCCTGCAGGGCTTATTAGCTCCCAGGCAGTACAAACAGGACTAAATTGTTTTTTGGAGTCAAACATATTTGTTGTGTGCCTTACTGTGCTCCAGCATAGATGCAGTCCTAGAAAAAAAAATCTGTGTAAGTGGCTACAGGAAAGAGACTTGCAGCAGAGAACCAACTGCTTTTGTGTAAATGGTGTTTCACTGTAACTGTGTGTAAGGGAGAAGATAAATCAGCTCAGTATTGTCAACCCAGGTATTAAGAACACAACCCACCCTCCAGTAAAGGTGTTTTTCAAAGGCCTCTGGTTAAAGAAGGCAAGAGTTACTAATTTTTCCTTTTACATATAGCTTTTCCTACTCTGTGTAGAAAAGAAAAACCTAAAACATATTCTGTTCCTAGGCAAAAAAGACCTTTGCTTTTTAGGAGTTTTTCTGTCATCTTTCAGAAACACTTGGGAAGACTAAAAAAATACAATGTCATTTTCTCGTTTGTATGTGCCTCATCTACTTCAACAAGAACTTGAACTGTGTTGCAGTGTTAAATAATCTATTCCTGACCTAAGAAAAGCAAGCTTGGCTCTTTTGAATGTAAACATTAAAACATGGCTATGTTTTAAAAAAATGTTTATTATTGTAAGCAGTATAGGCATATTCTTATTGCTTGCTTTCACATAATTAGCTTGATGGCAACTATAAGTTGCTCATTCAGCTGGAAGAATGGACCTTTACAGTGTATCAGAAGTCTTTCTGTTTGGTGAACTTACCAGAACTGAAGTTGTGCAGTGATAATTGGTTCCAATATGTTTAGCTGCCAAGTGTGTTAGAGTGGCCTTTTTTTGAAATGTGAGTCACGCATCCCTGGCAGGATCTTTGAGGGTTATTTAAGTTCTATAAAATCCCCAGTAATCAATTTGATAGTACTTGAGGGACCATAGATGACAGAGGCATGGGTCAGAGGGAGTTCAGAAAGGTTTCTTTGTTTTAGGGAAATAAGCTTAATCTGGGTTGAGTGTGCTCTTTGTTTTTCCCTCATCCCCTGCAACTGATTTTTAAACCAGACTTCTGATAGAGCCTTTTATAATAAAAGTATTCTCGCAACATTTTGTAATTAGTGGAATAAAGTATTTCACAAGACAAATGAAACCTTCACATCTCTGGCATGTTAGTGCAATCACTCATATCTCCATTAAACGTTTCTGATTGCTGTTGCAGTAGCACTGCTTTGACCTCATCTCTCTTAGCTGATCTCACTGCAAAGTTCCTCTATAACAATGTCACATTCATGCTGTATGTCCAATTCTTACCTGTTTCTGGTTAATCTGTGTGTACTTCCAGCCTCTCTCCCTTGCAGGCTTGCAGCTTTTCTTTCCTGAGCATTTGGGCATTAGTCAAGAAACAGAAGAGGGTTGAAGGGTTGGGTTGTCCAAGAAGTGAGGAGTGCTTCTCTTACTGTAGCCAAAGGGCAGTTCTAGTACAGTGTAGATAGAGTTGCATTTCATCTGAAATTAACTCTGCTATTAGATGCTATTCTCTTCAGATGCAATTCAGAATTGGTGTCTACTTTGCTCTGCCTCAGGGGAATGTGGGGCAAAAGAGTAGTTTGCTTTTGGTGATCTTTGATCCTGCTCTGAAACTGGCAGCCCTGTCTGGTTCTGAACTGTGCTGCTTCTTGGAGCTCTCCAGTCTGGCTACTGACCCTTCATACAGGAATTTGAAATCAGATGGGATTGACGTAGATAGAAGAGAAGCTGGTAGCCACTTTAAGCACCCTGAGAAATAAATCTGATCCTCATCTAGACTTGCAAGCTTAGTTGAGCACATACTGGACCTGAGGAAACCAACAGTATTCTGTGGGTACAAAGACTGTAGCTGGGCAGAGACCTTTACTTAGCAAGGGATTAGCTGTATTCAGTGACCTGGGCTCCTGCCTCAGTCGTCCTGAGTGTGTGTTGGGGTTTTCTTTATCTTCTTGAATTTGAGTTAGGACTTTGGCACTTCTTGAAATAAGCTTATGTATCTGATTTAACATGGTTTTGTTCTTGCTCTTTGTAGTATTAATGAAAACCAAAGGTTTAATCTTGAAGACACAAGATCTATGGAACCATGCACCACTGGAGATTTATCAGCTTTAGTCCTGTATGTGACCTTCTCAGTAGAGCATAAGAGGACTATTGTTGCTGTCTTGGCTTGTACTCTTTACACATTGTAGCAATGAGTCCAGTGATTTAAAATCAAGTTTTTACCCTTAATATATTAAAGATATCTGTCAATAAGCTATCAACTTTATTTTTATTTTAATGAAGTAATGTATAAATAAGGATTTTTTGTGTGCATCACTACCCCTCAAATTAAGGATATTCAGTTAATAAAACAAAGAAATGTTGAAACAGGGGATGCTTGGCAGAAAGAGAGAGTTTGTCAAGCCAGAACAGTTTCTTTGAGGGAATGGGCAAAGGACAAATAAGTTTTCCTGTGTTAGGCGCAGTAGAGGAAGCAAAGCAAGTCAGATTGGTGTTGCATACAGATTTATCCCTCTGTATGTAACTTTGACACATTAACATCAGTGCTAACAGCGAGAGGAGTTGGTACAAAAAAGTTGGAATAATAATCATATAAAGGTGTGAAGTTTTTTTGTGCAGTTTTGGCAGGGAGTGGGGAAGTTGTAAGATCAGCTTCATTGTGAATATCATTTTATGAAGTCTGCTTTGCTACCCACTCTAGTTTCTTCCTACATTGCTGTCATGATGACTTCTTACTCACTTCGTTCAAGAATTTTTGTATTTAATACTACTTTTTTCACTTTTAGCCTTTCCTTCATCAACATACTGTCTTGTTTTCTGTTATAAGTGCTAAAGGATGCTTAGAATCATGTCCTCTACACTGTGTAATAGAAAAGGTCTAAAATTCTAAGAGGCTATATCTTTTGGGGATTATTTTAAGCATATGTATTTCTGATCTGAATGAGACTTTTATCAGACTTTCACAGACGGAGTTGGTCACTTGAACCAACTTTGTTATCTATTAATTGTCATGTTAATTTCAAAAATAAAGTGGTATGAGCCTTTAAAAATATATTCAAGCTTCATGTTATTTGCACTTCTGTTTAATATGTTGTTATTATGTTTTTTCACCATGTTATTAAAAATTTAAGTTAGTTGCTGGCACATACTGACAACTTCATTCCCAGATGGTTTTCAGCATTATTTGCTCCAAAGTATTGATAAAATATTAACATTTTCAGAGATGCCTTATCTTCAATGTTTGACAGCCTCCACCCTCAGCTAGTAGCATTGAAGTGCAGTGTTCTCTGGGCCAGGCATGCTGTGCTTAACTGATGCCTGTGAACCCCAAGCATCCACATCCTGCTCTGAGAAAAGATATATTCCAAGTGACAAGTTGTCTATAAGTATATATGTTGTTCCTTTAAAGTCTGCTTGGGACAGGTTCTCTGCAAAGCTGCTGACCTTGGCATGAATACATCTATAAAACTTAATTTTAGAATACAGTGTTAGAATAGCAGCTGGTGTTGAAAAATAGATGGAGGACTTGAGGTTTTGATTTTCTTCGTAGTCTTCCACTTAATTTCAAACCTTTAATTTTTAATGTTTGGGAAATGTTTTAAAATGTGGCAAAAAACTGTCAAAATAATTTGTTATCTTCCTAGTAAACTGAAGTGTGTGTTGCAGTAATTCACAGCAGGCATAGTTGCAGCAGTTGATTTGATGGGCATTTAACCTTCTACCCATCCAGTAGAACTATTATCTGACCTTTTTTTACATTTCAGCCTCATTACACGAAGGCCACAGGAATAATGAATGTGGTTTTTATCTGTGTTTCCTCGACAGTTTGTTGTCAGCTTGTGAAGCCCCGTATGAAGATGCAACAACAGCCCAATTTGTGTTATGTTCCCAGTGAAGCTGCCATCCACCTGTGCACTGAGTGGGCTTTATTTCCTATTGTTTGTCACAAATTACAGTATCCCTCATCTCTTGCTTAAGTGGTAGGAATACCCAGATGAAGGTCATCTGAGTACACCATCCTGCAGAATTCCTCTTCCCTTGTGTGCTGGGCTAGTTGTGGCAATAATGCCTGCACTACTCCCAGCACATGAAGGGTGCCCTTGGCAGCAGAAGCACACCATGGTGGCTGGTGCTCCTTCTCAGGAAGAATCTCTTTTTTTGGCCTTTTTTTTAATACATGGCAGTGTATGGCTATCTTTCTGACTGGGAGTACCGGGAAGCAATCTGTGGAGTAAAACTGTGTCCATTTTCCCCCCTCCTAGAGGTAATTTTGTAGTGAGTAGCTGTTCTTTGGTCTGTTTGAAGTTGGTGTGCATTATTCATAAAGGCTAGATTGGTTTTAATAAAGATAATTCTCTTCAGATAACATAGAAAAAAAATACTCATTTATTTGGTTCAGGTTCTTTGTCTTCCTGGGTCACTGGTCATGAACAATAGGGCTGATATTGTAGGTTTTTTCTTTGTGTTAAATTAAATGGTCTGAATTTCTTTTCAATTTTATGTTTTTAACTAGACCCCTTCCATAATTAAAAATGTCTTTTGTCCTTCCTCCTTCCGTATGTTGGCAAACATCCAGAAAATTAAATGCAGGCAGCATGAAGTAGCTAGTGAGCTTGGGAGGTACAAGTTTCTTTCTCAGCTCCTTTTGGGAGACTTTTAATTCAGGTTCAAACTACCTTTTAAACTAATGGGTGTTAGGAACACTTCTCTTGTAAGCAAAGCTGGTATCTTGGTGATTGTGTGTGTGTATATATATATCTTATATACATATTATATATGCACATATTACTATATGGCCTATAGTAGTTTTTTCAGCCTTCTGATACCAGTGGCTTCTGACTACAGCATGGGAAATAAAGGGATCTTCAGTACTGGAAGTACCTTATTAAAGAGTCAAAAATACCCTGAAGGTCATCAAGTGATCACATATCTGTGGGAGATTTCAGGAATAACTTGAAGCTCTAGCATGAGATAGTGTAATTAAATGTAGAATTAATTAATGATGCATTCTGTGTGAATACATGTATTTCCTGAAACTTGTTTAACCCTGCAAGCATGACATCCTGTGGTAATACTTTTTTCAGTAGAGTTCTCATTGTTTTTAATTGGAAGTAAAAATAAATTTCATTGTCTGGAAGAATTTTCTCATCGTTGTTTTTTCCATGCATTAGGCTCAGTAAATGAAGTCAGGGATGCTTCCTAGTCCTGTCTCATTAAGAGACTGTTTCAGAGAAGTACTAAGTGTCCCTAGCTCTGATTCTCTGTCTGAGAGCTGAAAACACACAGTGCCTGCACAGCAGATGAGGTATATGACCTCACCTCAGTGAGGAGATGGCTCCTGTAATGTGACCTTGTTCAGGAAGGGTGCAAAATTCTAAGAGCTGCATTTAGTCTGTGATTTAGAAATGTTTTGGGTTGGTGGTTTGTTTTTTTTCCCTCCAAAATCTTGGGCATTACAATCAGAGGGCACTTGTAGAATAGCATGTCCACTACTTAGAGTTGGAAAATAGAGCTGATGAGTTTGAGCCTAAGCAAGATGTTTTGGGTAGTCTAACCAAATTAATGATTCATTTCATGTGAGGTGAGGTCTAGAACTGCTGTGGGGCTGTTACAAAAATTTTGATTGAATGCCTTGGGGCATCAGGGAACATGTTTTCATATATTTGTTTCCAGATTTTTATTCTGTCAATGATTAATAATTGATGTCTTTAAATTTACAATGGGGAAAAGCCAGATATTTAAACTGGCATGCTGTAGATGAGTATTTCCATTCAGATGCACTTCAACATGAAAATTGATGGATTGGAGTTATTGTATTAGGTGATGCATTAGAATAGTCTGTTAAAGCTTTGTCCTGTGCTTGTCCAGCTTAGGGTCTCATTTTGGAAACAATGTGGTCTTTGCCTGGCCTTCAATCTTTGATGGATGTCTCTTCTTGTTCTCTATTTCTGCCATGGGTAACATCTATCCCATGAGAATTTTCATGCTTGATTGGTATTGCTTTATTAATTAACCTTGCCAGAGTCTTATTCAACACTGTGCTTTATATTTAATATCAAAGCATAGTAAGAAAATGGAATTTTTTTGCCTTATTACTGCTAAAAGTAATTCTCAACCATAATTTCGTCTGTCTTAATTAAAGTATTGATCCAATAGTAATACTCAGAATTTTGCCAATCCATAAATATTGAGTCATCTTCTAAAGAGTGCTTCATTGATGAGATCTACTCATCATTTAGTAAGATTGCTGAGGTTTGAACACCATGTGAAATTTAGAATGCAGTTTATTCTGAAAATGATAAATTGCTATGCTTCTTTCTTTCTTAGTTGATGTTCACAAAATCATAGCATGGTTGGAAGGGACCTCTGGAGGTCCTCTTATCCAACATCCCTGCTGAAGCAGAACCACCCAGAGCCAGTTTCCCAGGGCCATGTTCAGGTGACTTTTAAATTTCTTCAAGGAAAACTCCACAACCTCTCTGGACAACCTGTGCCAGTGCTCTCTTTATCATGGAGGTGACTACTGTTTTCTGATATTCAGGGGTAACTTCCTATGTTTCTATTTGTACCCATCATCTTTGATCTTGTCACTGGGAACCACTGAAAAAAGCCTGGCTCTGTCTTCTGTGTGCCCTCCTTTCAAGTATTATGAAAAACTGATGAGATGCCCCACTGAGCTTTCTCTTCTCCAGGCTGAACAGAACCAGCTCTCCTCATAGAAGAGGTGCTGTAGTCCCTAAATAGTCTTAGAGGGCCTTTGCTGTACTCCTCAGGATCTCTCACATACTGGAAGCCCAGAACTGTTTCTTATGGATACTGTAAACACCCCATTTGTTTCAAGGTTTGATGTCCACATTTTTAAATGGTAGCTAATAGATGACATGATTTACCTATAGCACTGACTCAGTTTCCTGTAGGACTTTTTTTTTTTTTTTTTTTTTTCCATTAAGAGAGGGAAATAGCAGCCAGTCCCATTAGGTGTCAGAGGGATGTCTCATATTTTGCATCTCTGGAAAGCCAGTCCCACTGATAAGATGCAGCGCTTGTGTGGGTCTGCAGGCAGGCTGACTTTTCATGAGCCATGGCATTGGGAAGTGGTCCTTGAGGAATGATGCTACTTAAATAGTAAGTTATCACGTTATGTATGAAAATGGCTGAGGGAGAAGAAGAGCTGCCAGGCCTCAATTTGCAACCTTTTTACTGAGGACTTAATTTCAAAGAAAAATGTATTGTAAAGAAAAAAGTCCATCCATTTCATAAAGTGCTTCAAATAGAAAACTTGCTAATAGCTTTGAGGACACAAGTCAGAGTAAAGCTTCAATCAACCTAAGCTACTTGGTGCTTCTAAACTAGAACCTTCCTGTCTGCACAGTTGCTTGGGGCTAGTTCTGTTTTAGAGAGCTATGAGCGTATTTTTTTATCCAGGTGAATGCTTGTTGCTTTTGACTTTTGTTTCTAAGGATAAGTGCAAGAGGTCTTGTACTGGGTCATTTTGCTCTGGTATGCTATATTCTGTTACATGAGGTTTAAATCAAGGTGCAGCCTCCTGTGAACTGTTTGCAGAAGCAGGATGCAATAAGTTTGACTTTCTGCGCTACTCTGAGCATTTCAGTAGTGATACATCATTATTACCCCTACATCCTATTTATGTTTTGTTCTCTACTTTTTTGAAATATTTATTTTAAATGGATCAATAATAAAAAGACTGCTCTAAAAGATTCCTGCCACTGCATTCTGCACGGAAAGTGTAGGAAAAGATACCCTCAAGTCCTTTCCATAAAAGCTGGATCAGTGGTTCTCATAAATCCGTCTGTTCCTGATCACTTCCAATGTGACATCCTAATCCTCTGCATATGACACACAATCCTTTTCACAGCAACCAATTGTGAAAAATATTTTCACAGCATTAATATAAGTTGGGTTTAGACCTGATTAATTGTTGGTAATTATAAAATGTTTATTTATGGGGAACAGAATTTTAAAAGCTTTTGTGAAGGTACCTTAGGCATATGTTACTTTAACATTGGCAAGTCAGTTTTTGCTGGCTTTTTTTCATTTATTGAACCCCAGCTTTTTAGCTCAAGAAGCTTACTTGAACTGCATGTAATCAATATTCTCAAAACACAAACAGTCACTTATGTGAAGTTGACTTGCAACAAGTCATTCTGGAGTACTAATTCATGGTGCCTGAAAGACCTACTGCAAAAGCATTTTATTTCTTACTGAAAGAAAGTGAAAACATGTTTCTCAGGTTTGGATTGGGTTGAGTTTTTTTTTTTGCTGGTTTGGTTATTTCTTGCTAACCAGCTGTGTTTCTGTATTGGAGTTCCTGGTTATTTGAACCTCTGTGATGTATATTTTCTTGGCAGAAGAGAATTTATGTTCCACTGTGTGTCGAAAGAACTGTCTTTTAGGAGCTCCATCTTTTATGATCTGAAAGAACTTTACGCCAGACAAGCATCAGATCAGAGTTTATGTGGCAAGACTGAGCTCTAGAGATCACTGGAGAAGTAGCGTTAAAAAGGGTGAAAAAGCCAGAAGCTTTCAAATTTAATAATTGCATCAAAAATGAAAAATGAAGTAATAGCAGTATGTGGTTACAAACCTTTAATATATAAGTAAACTACTAGAGTGAAGAAAAGGATCTAACATGTTTTACCTATTTAGCCAACCAATACCAAATGTACACGTGTTTGGTGTTTGAGGGGTTTTTTTTTCCACTCAGCTATTCCAATTCTGTAATAATTTAAGAGTCATAAAATGGTTTTGGTTGGAAAGGAACTTAAAGAGCATCTAGATCCAAGCCCCTGCCTTGGGCAGGGACATCTTCCACCAGATACGCTTGCTCAAAGTCCCATCCAACCTGGCCTTGAACACCTCCAGGGTTGGGGTATCCACAGCTTCTCTGGGAAACCTGTTCCACTGCCTCAGCACCCTCACAATAAAGAACTTCCTAATATCTCTGTCAGTTTAAAGCCATTCCCCCCTTGTCTTGTCACTCCATGCCTGTATGAAAAGCTCCCCTCCATCTCTCTTTTAGCCCCTTTAGGTCCTGGAAAATGCTCTAAGGTCTTCCTGGAGCTTTCCTCCAGACTGAGCAGGCCCAACTGTCTTAGCCTTTGTAGCAGAGGTGCTCCAGCCCTCTAATCATTTTTGTGGCTCTCCTCTGGACTCGCTTCAACATGTCCATGTCCTTTCTGTCCTGAGACGCCAGAGCTGGATGCGGCCCTCCAGATAGGATCTCCCCAGAGCAGAGCTGATAGAATCCCCCTCCTCGCCCTGCTGCCCACACTGTGTTTGATGCAGCCCAGGATTTGTTTGGCTTTCTGGGCTGTGAGTGTGCATTGCCAGGTCATGTCCAGCTCTCATCTAGCAGGAACCCCAAGTCCTTCTCAGCAGGGCTGCTCTCAATTCATGCTTTGCCCAGCCTATATTTGTGCTTGGGATTGTCCTGACCATATGCAGGACCTTGCACTTGACCTTGAAGATATTTATTCTATTATTTAGAGGGAATCACTTAGCAGACTTAGCTATAGAGGTGCACAACATAAAATTCTTTGAGTGGAGGGAAAAAGAAAGGATGAAAGACCTGAAATTTCCAGTAGTCTTTACTACATAAGGATAAGTGCTTTGCGTTGCAAAGTCCAGTCCATATGTAATCCTGGAACTGTTGTGTTATAAGCACCCCGTTATGTCTAACTTGCATTTAGTGGTAGGACTAAGTGAGTTTTGTCTTCATAGTTATGTCACTAGTTGAACAGTGTCCTTGAGTTTTTACATTTTTTTTTTTTTTTGACTAGATCTTATGTGTCTTTTGCCTTAGAAAGAGGAATGATGGCTGTGAATATAGAAGCATTTTTTATTCTTTGCAGAGCAATTCCTACAGGGGGAGGTAGTGGCACCACTGTAACCTTGTTTTACTTTTCTTTTGTCTAGTGTTTTGAGTTACAAAAAGGATTTTAATTTAAAAAAAGAAATAAAAGGAACAGCTAAAAGGAAGGGTGCTTGGAGTCAGGATGAATTACATTGAAAGGTAAAGGCTCAAGTAAATGTGTCCCAATTAAGGGTAAAGTCTAAAAAGAAAAAGAAAAAAAAAAAGGTGCTAGAAAGCTGAATGAAAGATCTGTTGAAAATAAAAACGCTTCCTTCAAAAAGTGAAGGCAATATCCACTGAAGAAAATGGAAAAGATGTAAACTCTGACATTTTAAAGACAAAATAAGAAAAAAAATCCACTAAATTTGTAAGTGCATAACAGTTATTAATACATAATAAGCAAGAAACAAATTTGCCAGGAGTCAGCAAAGCTAATAATTATTGAGAAGAAAAGGAGACAGTACAGATGGATAATATGATTGCAGCACAGTTAATTTCAATATTTTTTCATTGGAGTTCATGTCTGAAAAACTCAAAAGTGTTTACCCCATTTAAATATTGGACAGAAAGTTGCAATGTGTTGACACGCTTTCATTATGGAGAAAGATTCTTGTAAATCAAAAATAACCACAAAAACTTCTGGGGGAGTTTGTGGTTTCAATATTTAAATGCAGATGGGATTAAACATCACTTACATGGTGAAGAAAAAAATAACACAAATTAAAAACTTGACCTTTAAATTAATAAATCAGCTCTTGCCATTAAAGAAGGACTTACGTCTTAGGAATTGGTTCAGTATTCAGTGGTACCGGACTATCTAGAAGGAATCTGAAAGGATGTTGACAAAAGACTAGTAAGGGAATAGACAACAAGTCAGAGAACTTGACTAGTTCAAATGCATTAATTTTTATCACATCCACTTTTCAATATTATGCACCTTCCTAATGTTATAGTTATCTTTAAAATATGATAACAGTACTAAATGAATTGCAGAGGTTGTCATGCTTGATCAAAGGTATGGAATATTTTCTGTCTGAGGACTAAAACTTCTCAGAAAAAATCCCAGCTGTATGGGGTAGTTTAAATAGGTTTTCAAAACCATCCGTTAGTGAATGAAGTGTGAATATAGACTTTGTTTCCATCATTTTGAATTGGTGGTGTGAATTGTAGTACATAGTTGAATAATGAGGAAGCAGGTTCTTTAAATAGGGCAAATGAATGCCAGTGACTCTTCCTTCAAAGACCTTAACCTGTTCATACTGGTAGTGTGGCCAAGATTGTCTATAGAAAAAAAAGGAAGAGATGATCTGTAGGAAGAGGTTATATCCTTCATTACACCAAAAGTCAGAGTCACTAAAATCAGGCTAGTCTGAAAAATGCCTTGTGTGTCCAAAATACGTATCTTCTTTCTTCATCTCCCCTGCTGTATTAGCTTCTGAAATAATCAAGTTGTGGAAGTTACCATGGATTAAATAAACACATACATTATGTTTCAACTGCATAGTTTAAGCAAAGCAAAAGCATTTCTTTAGAACACAGATTTTCTTGCATCTGTACCTCACTCTTCTAATGACTCCTTGTCTCTTTGTGACAGTGTGAACATTGCAGATTGATGTGTTTGTGTCAAAGGCTCAATTGTTTCACTCATTTTTAATCTTTCTGGCAGCTGTTGTGCCAGTAATGTGTTTTAGTGTAATCTTATTTTTAGGCTTTACCTTTTAAGTTTGACAAAGATTTAAACTGATTATCCCCATTTCCAAATATGTGGCCTAGTTATTGATAAAGTCTGCATGTTCTTAACGTGCCCAATTTTGAAAAGCTGTACAACTTTATATGGAGTATACCAAATTATTAAATCCATATTTACAGCTAGCTATAGTCTGGCAAAAGTTCAGATGTCTTTCATGTTGTTTGCATATTTTTCTTGAGAAAAGCCAGTCCATTCTGAAAGACAGTCTAGTTGACATGCCTGTTAGATGGAGTCTCTTTAGAAAGGGAATTAAAGGAGACCTGCTAGTAACCAGAGATGTGTGTGAACTTTCTAGGCTTTATACCAGATATAAATACTGTTACTGTTACTCTCTTTACTGTACAGGAACATCTTGCAAGCTTTTTTCCTTGTCCCTAAGATGGAACTAACTTTTATTTTCATTCTGCAGTTCTTGAAACCTTCAATATATGGCTTGTAATCTTTCAGATTTCCAAGTCTGGAAATGATAGCATTATCCACTGATAAAGCTTTTAAAAATATAAATGTAGCAGTGATATTTTAAGAATAATTAGAGTAGTCTTGTTTAATTAATCACTGATTTGAACAGATAGCCCTCCAGCTTGTCAAATTATTTTCAGTAAACATGAGTACTGTTTGAAAAAAAAAGATTGCAAATTTATTTTATTTTTCCTTCTGAAAATTAAAATCTAACATATTTATTTCCTGAGGGAAAACCAGACCATTTCAATACTCTTGTTCATCAAGATACAAAGACGAACAGTACATCTTGCTCATCCTAGTGTTTTGATGGCCTGTTATATTTCAATTCACTTAATTATTTTCTACTTTTTCTGCTTATGTACATATGTTTGTTCTAGTTGTTTCTGCTATTTTTTTTGTCTTTTTGGCTCTCAGAGTTTTGGTTCCTTCCCCCCTTAATGTTTTCAGCTTTTTGACCTGTAATTATATGTGGTTTTCCTGGTTTTGAATTGTATTGTTCATCTGCTTTGCAAGAACAGCTTCTGGCTTCTGAAATGTCATGCTTAAGCCTTTCCTTCCTCCAATTGTTGCTTACCTCCCTGAGAAATAAAGAAAAATCTCCACTAGAAAATTGCTTGACCCTTTCACTCGCAGATCATCATAGTTACTCATACTTGTCAGGTTGGAAAATTGCACAGCATTATTTTTTAATTCACAAACTACTTATGAAATTATATGGAGTTGGCAATAGTATTGTTCTATTTGAAAAAATACATAGAGCATTAAGTCAAAGAAGCAAACTTTTAATTTGAGAGAAGAAATTTAAGGATTTAACTCATTGTCTCCTTGCCTCTTAATCCTCCCTAAATGCCCCATAATCTCCCTCTGTGAGATGGGCACTGTCATGCTGGAGGTGGCCAACTACCAAGCAGACATAGTGTACCCAGCATCCTTATTTTCCTAGTGTACCATCTACAAGCTCACCTCACTATTTAGTTGCAAACATGCCTTAATCTAATAGAAGCATTTATATCCTGCTAAGTGTCAGGAGAAAGCTATACTTTTACATGCCCAACCTCCAGATGAGCTCCTGTTTCATGATCTCAGGGGGCAGATGGCCTGAGATGCTTTGTGGGCATCCTTGTGATCATTTAGACAGAAGAATGCTTTGACTAAGATCAGTGTGAATTCTAGCAGTCACTATAAAGTAATGGCTTAACTGTAAAAGGCAAGCTTATTTCAACTGAAACTTTCAATTGAGACATAGAATTTTTAGTGTCTTGTTTAGTTTTATTTGTTATTTACTTTTATTTCACTGTATCTGGTTCTTACTTGGAGAGCTGAGTATATAGTGAGACTGTTTAAAATTCCCTGTGGTTGCTACAGCTTTGCATAAATTTTTAGAGTAGAGACAGGATTAAAGTTGTTTGCAAAAGTGGAGTTTTCTCCCTAGCTCCCACTGTTGGTACATTTATTTCTTTCAGTGGTTGGTGCATTCAGGGTGTCCAGGTTATGTCTGTGTATCTGTGTTACATCTCAGACACCAGGGACTGGATTGGATTCACCTTTTACTGTGATAAACCCATGGGGAAGGCAGTGAGCTTGTAACATGTGAAGTGTGAAAGTAAGAAATGCGCTGTGCCTTTTAAATAGTGCAGAAGTTGTTCTTAAGAGGGTATGAAAAGGGAGAGGTCACAGCTAGCAATGGTACAGGGAGAGAAACTGGATACCAGTGTGGAGAGGGCATTCTTGTGACCAAAGCATAAGCCTGCTGATCTCTTGGCAGCTAGAGACAGCCTTGGAGCAGTCTTGTCCAGCAGCAAGCTTGGCCCTGTTCTCCTTGGCTGTTCTCTTTTGTGGCAGTAGTAACTCTTAACTACGAGCTCCAGAGGAGCATTTGATTCAAAAAACTTTCTGGACATAGGGAACCATGTGTGTTGCAGTTCTCACGAAGTGTTCTGACAGACATCCCTATTCTGACAGTATAGCTGACAGGAAATACCCCTCCCCAAAGTGGCTGGAGCAGAAATATTGTCAAAATGGAGGGAGTAAGAGGAGAGAGAAGCAGTCAGTGTCAGCATGTTGCACACACAATAATATTACAATCCCTCCCTGGTTATCCTTTTCTTCCCCATCTTTGGGGGCTCCCCTTTTGGTTTCCTGTTTTATATTCTTCTTGGAAACCACTGGAAGGGTCAGATCTCAGTGGGCCCAAACTGAAACTGGAAGTCCTGTTAAGTACCAGTCAGCATCAGCATCCTCAATTAAGAGCCACTTGGATTCTGAATTTATAGGTTCTATTGATTTTTTTTTTCCAAAATGAACTTGCAGATGTTGCCATGTGGTACTTCAAAAAGACAAGAAGCAATCAGTACACTATATTTAAACATTGCAATTATAAATAGACAAACTGGTGTCTTTGAATGATTCATTAAATATAAATAATGGAGCAACTTTGGCTTCTTTTTTCTAAAGGAGAAGAAACAAAGTGCACTAATGCTTGACTCAAATTTTAGTTTGAAAAGATGCTGTCAGTACTGAAATAACATATTTACTCTTAATTATCCTGTATCTCAGGATTAAGATAGTTTAGCTAGACCTGGTTGGTGACTTCTGATCTTTTTTAGCTGGAATTCCATAAAGCTTCAAAAATTTTATGTTTGTCACGAAGCAGTGGATGTTAGTATAGGTCTGAGAGTAAAGGGCAGCATTCTCTCCTGTCTCCCTGTCTCAAGAGTTTAAATTAATTTAAATAGAACAAAAAATGAAAAGGTATTTAACACTATGGTTTAGTGATGGAAGATTTGGTTGTTAGATGAACGCCTGAGTACTGAGGCCTTTGTCTATTTGAAAACAAAGTAACCAGTTAGTGGTTGGGGAAAAAGAAATCTATGCAACAAAAGAATACAGTTAGATACAAAACTAATTTTTTATTATTATAATGACACCAACTTGTTTCTGTATCATATAATTTAAAATTTAGGTTAAAATGTTACAGGTATACTAACTGGTACTTCTAGAGGAAAGGGGGGCAAATTAGAGGCCCTTGCCCAGGTGAAGGGGTCCACTGGTGCTGTAGGAGTGCAGTCCTTGTTCTCTTAGGGCACCCCTCAGGACAAAAGCATGGAAGGGAATGGCAAAGGCCAGAAAGAGCATTCATTTCTGCAGCCAGTGCTCAGTGCGGAGGGCAAGTGGGAAGCATGTTCCCTCCTTAACTCTGTCTGGCAAAACTTGTTGAGTTTGTGTCATCACAGGGCTGCTTAAGTCACTGGCTTCAGTACTGCCTTGAGTTGCTGACTTGGAGCAGTGTTGTGCAGAGGAAACCATACAGATTACCAGGATTATACTTCTTTGAGCAGAGGGCATGGAGAGGGTGAGTGAGGAATGAGAAATCTCTTTCCAGATTTAGCTGGTGCTGGTAGCTATGAGCCCTTTTCTTTACCCTTCAGGGAGAGAAGGAAAAGATCCTGACTTTCCTTTAACATGTTACCCGTAAATGCTCTCATGAGGTCAATATTGACCCCAAGATCACTGAAGTCTAGGTAATGAACCTCTGTTTATCAGCATTCTCCAAACAAATACTCACGGCATAAATACTCTTAAAAATTATGTATATTTCCAGTCGAACTACTCATGCGAGTCAGGTGGTTTAGCTCTTGTGTTTGGTTCCAGTACCCTGCTGGCCCAGGTGAGTTGGCCCAGCAATTGATGCACAATCTCCATCTGGTGACAGTATTTGGAGAGTGAAGTGGTGCTCCCATATCTGATAGGAAATCATCTTTGGCTCTGAGGAGATGCTGTAATTAGAGGAGCTGAAATGATGGGAATGAAAGATAACTGCAAAGAGGGGACAAGCACAAAGTGGGAATGTGCTTTAGGCATATGCCCTGCAGGTTGCAAAATATCTAAGAGTACTGGATGACAAAATACAGACATGAATGGTAGAGCAAACAATAAAAAGTCATTTTAAATGAGAGTACTTTCTTGTAAATTGTTTTAGCACTGAAGTGTGAAAAATAATGTTTACAAAAAACAAGTAAAAAAGGAAGCTGTTTCTACAGTAATTGTGGAAATTCAGAAATGGAAGAATGGGTGTTAGAATGTGCTTGGCAAATTTTTGACTGGGTTCCGTTTGTTCTAAAAGTTAACAGGAAACATTTCTCCTAGGTTTACAGTAGCTAAATCATTAAGGCATTTTTTACTTTATGAATGTAAATGATTTGTTTTTCTCAATGTCCTGATATTTTCCATGAGCCTTGTGAAAATCAAATGTTCTGTTGTGTTTCTTATTACTTCCTTAGTTGAGCCAGTGAATTTGGATGGCTGTTGACTCAATATATTTTGTTCCTGCTTGTTTCTTGTGGGTGCTTTTTTTACTACACATTACAGTGTGTACTGTAATGAACTTTTTTTTTAAATCAAGTTTGCTGTTTCTACTGCATTTAGGGTCAAATGAGGCTATGAAACGAGGCAATGTTCATTCAACAATGTCTCATTCCTAAAAGATTCCATCATTTTGCTTTCATTTACTTCAGTTCTTTCTGCACTATTATATGCAGTTAAAAATAGCATCCAAACCATCTTCTTTAAAATCACTCAGAGTGCAGAGAAACTTCTCTGTGAACACTTGAGAGTCTGCTCTGTCCTCTCCCGCCATGTGTTTTCAAGGAGCAGTACTGGAAGGAGCTCTCCTGCTGCTGTTGGGGTGCTGGGGTGTTCCTGCTGCCAGGCCTGTCAGTGATCCCCAAGTCAGCAGTGGAATAGCTTAGCTTTCACTTTAGGCTAAAGAAAACTGCTGTCCTCTCTGTTGGAGTCTAACCCTTCTGGTCACCTAATAAACTATGCAATCTTGACTTTACCTCTTACTTAAAAAATCATGAAACCTGCTAAAAATCTCAACCCACATAAAAAATATTGCTCTGAGAGAAACATCTTGCAATAATCTACTAAATACAGGCAGATTCATATTTTTTGTCCTAGATAAGATTATTCAGGTGCTGTTAGACACAACCAGTCTTGGGATTATGCTGCATCTGTTAAGAAATTTTTCTTCAGCACAGAGATGCCTTCAAATTTCTTTGTTTCATAAGTTTGTCCTTCATACCCTGTGTCTTACTATTGAGTCTGTTGGCAACAATTTGTTGGTCTCTGAGTGTTCTCCAGTTTTGCTAAGATGAAGATGTTTTCTACATTTTAAAATTTAGAAATAGAAAGACAAATTTCTGCATTTCATCTATACAGTACAAATTTGATATGTATAGGCATAATTTACAGGTCTAGTATATCATGTTGTTTTTTGAACTAGAAGCAATGACATTCTCTTTCCATAGTTGCTCCTCAGACACATCAGAAACAGTGTAATTTACATCTATATAGAGAAGTATATGATCTTGTATTACAAAGTAATGGATCATTTTTGACTGTTCCATTAAGGAGAGAAAAGAAAGTTAATTAAGCATGGTATTAAATCAATCTGTTTGTTCTTCAGTCCCATTTAGCTGAAAGGCTACTGTTAAATTTTTGTGTTGAAAGTAGCTTTTATTAAATTTCAGTGCATGGCTGTATAGGAATTCAAAATAAAATAATAGACTCCATGTTCTTCATTCATGCTTTCTTGGAATAGGGATGTAGTTCATCAAGGGTAAATACAAAGTCTTGCACGTGGAGAGGAACAGCCCCAGGCACCAATATATGTTGGGGGCTGCCCAGCTGGAATGCAGATTGTGAGAAAAGGACCTGGTGAGCACCAAGTTGTACATGAGCCAGCAATGTGCTCTTGCAGAAAAGAAAAAAAAAAAATTAAAAAAAAGAAAAGTGCTAATGTTACTCTGGGCTGCATTAGCCAAAGCACTGCCAGCATTTTTAAGGTGGTCATCCTCCTCCTCAGCACTGGTGAAACTGCACTTGTAGTGCAGGTCCAGTCCTGGGCTCCCCAGTACAAGAGGAGATACTGGAGAGTGTCCAGTGAAAGGCCACCCAGACTCTTACAGAACCAGAGTATCTTTCTTATGAAGTGCTGGGAGAGCTGGGACTCTTCAGGCTGGAGAAGAGAAGACTCAGGGGTAATTAACTGACCAATTTTTCATAAATGTCTCAAGGTAGGATACAAAAGGGGATGGAGTGAGGCTCTGTTTGGTGCTTCCCAGTGACAAGATCAGAAGCACTGGGCACCAACCGAAACACAGGAACTTTCCCCTGAAAATCAGGAAAAATTCTTTTACTCTGGGGGTGACCAGGCACTGGCACAGGTTGCCCAGGGATGTGTTTTGAATTTTCAAGCCACTGCAGTAAAAGCAAAGCAGAAGTGGTAGATTGCTAAATGGTGTTATACTCTAGTAAAAACAGGAACAAAAAAGAACAAAATAAAGAAGTAGCATCCTATTGTAATACTCTAACATGTACTGTGGTAATATAAAGGACAGTAACACACAGGTATGTGTACAAATGTCACATTTGCTCATTCTGGGGGCTTAATTATGCAAAACGTAATTAGGAACACTGCCTCATTAAAACTAATTGCAAAATATAGAAGTTTAGAATATCATATACATTTGTCACTCTTCAGGAATGAAACTAATGACAAATAGCTAAATTGCCAGTAATAAAGCTGTACAGTGGTTAAAATAAACAACTTACTGTAATTGGGTAGGCTTGTACTTTGTGATAATTAGTAAAGTATGAGGAATTTTTGCTCTTTAATTACTTCAACTGAAAAAGGCAGGATGCATACATCATCTGTATGATGAGAGCAAGAGATAACACAGGAATATCATCAGCAGAGGAACAGAAAAACTGAAAGGTACACCAGGTGCATCACATTTTGTGGCAATGACTTTACAGACCCTTTCCTCCACAATTGTTTTCAACAGACTTTGCCATTTACATTAGTGTTCCTATGAAGAAGAACTAAATAATTATAATACATTAATGACAAAGGTATAAAGCTTTTTGCCAGAAGATCACAAGTTCAAATTTAAATCTAAGTGGCAATGACAAAGTAGTTGCTCTCTGCTGAGCAGTCTGCCTTAGAAGGAGTTGTTGGTCCTAGCCTTGAGCTCTGTGGAAACATGCCCATGTAACACATGGCCTGGGAGTGATCAAGCTTGCCAGAGGCTAAGAATTAAATGGGCATCTGGGCACTTAATTATTCTCTGATTTGTACAAAGTATGTTTATTTTTGAAAATATGTGGTCAGAACAGCAGTCAAACTCGGTTGGATCGCTTCTGAGTATTTTCTTTGACTCTGAAGCTGAGATGTGTTATGAAGACAAGCTCAGAGATCTGTGCATGCTTCTTTAATGTAATGCATAAATGGATGTATTAAGTGAGATATGTTTTGGGAGAATTAATTTTTCATGTGTTTTACTTCAACTAAGTTTCTCCAGTAATGTGAACTGTAAAGCTGTCCTGACTCTTATTATTCATAAATAAAATGTCTTGTTCATTATTATTTATAAGTTTTAAAAAAGAGCAGTTATGTGGATGAGAGATGAGGGTTTTTTTTTTCCTTTTAAATATTAATGAAGAGTTTTTTGCTTTTGCCAACCCTGTTTTATAACTGTAATTCTGTGGCCAACATGTATTCTTGTAAATGCCTCTTACACACTTTTAATCTGATAAAAATACCTATTAACATGGTTGAGTAGCACTGGAAAAATTCAGGATAAAAACTGACTTCTAGTGCTACAACTAAAATCTTCCAAAAAGAGGCAAAGCTTTTTAATGTTACCCTTTTTGTACCTCTCACTTGTATTTCAAATATTTTGGGGGTTTATTTTGTTTGTTTGGTGGTTCTGTTGTTTTATTTTTGGGGTTATTTGTCAATTTTAAAATCCACTAGAAAGATTCAATGGTGAAGCTCCTAGTACGTTTCAGGTTAGGTGTTTTTCTCCCTTTATTATAGGCTAACTCTCTTGTCATATGGGCATTACCTATGCAAGGGTTCTCAAGCCTTCAGTTGAGAAGTCAAAGAATTATTGTGGAATCTTTTAACTGTTTCATCATTTGGTAGGTTTGGGGGTATTAATTGTGTTCATTCTTTTGCTTCCTAATGCTTCCTACATCTCACTTTTACAAAAAGCTTCAGCTATCCCTCAGCTCTGTCTGGTTACCAAAGGAAGGATCCTTTTTAGACTCTTCTCCTCCCCCAACAGCTTTCAGTTATAGTAGTCAATATGTTTACTCTAAAAGTCTACCATATTTTAAAAATACAGTAAAATGTGGATAATAGAACTTAAGTAGAAGAGCTACAGGGCTACTACTCTGAGTGATTTTCCCCCCTCCCCTGAACAAATTAAATCACCTCTTTGCCATCACACTAGTCTTCAAAACCAGAGAAATCTTTGCCTTGAAATCTTGACAAAGTGGAGAACATCTGTCTTCATTTTCTCTCCCTAGTGGCTGTTTCAGCACTCACTTTGAAGGATTTCTCTTTTTCAAGTGTTGCTTTTATCTTTTCTTGAGTATCCTACAAGATCTGTTTCTTTATCTTTGATACTGTGTATCTAATTGTAGGATTCTGTCTTGTCACTGGTAATGAGTTGATCCGGCTGTACACTGGGCCTATTTCCTTTTTGGATCAAACTCAGCCTTCACCCCACCTGAAAAAAATCCGAAAACTTGGGACTCCAGCTACCTATTTGTAGCCAAAATGGGGCTTCTGAACCTTGCTTGGCCTGCCTTCTGCATTGCCACAGATGAACTCATCAGCCAGCTTATCACTTTAACCCTATACACTGCTGCTACTTGTAGGTCCTGGCCTCTGGGCTGTACCAAAAAAGTTGCCAAACTTAATCTTTCCTTTCTGTCTACTTTCAGAACTGTAGGTCATGCCATGATTACTTAAATTATGATTTCATCTCCATGCCTGTTGCCTCACATACGTCAAGCATTCAGCAGATCTCTAGACCTGTCACTTCCTTGTGCAGTTTGCTTTTTTTAGAGTTGCCCTAGTCAGATCGCTTGTCCTTTATTTTCAACATCTTCAGCAATAGTACGTTTTATGATTATTTAAGGTTGATCCCTCTTATAACTCTGCCAGTTATGCCAGACTCTGCTTCTTAAAATTTCACTATCCTGTAGCAAATGTGCTTCTTTCCTTCCAATATAGCCTGGCCTACTGCTCTGAATCAGAAGTGCTGGGTGTTTTAATTTGCTCATGTTTCTAAAACAACTTCAAATTTGCAAAATTTTTGTTTGTTTATGGCATTTGATGTCTAAAGTATTATTTTGGTCATCTCCAGATAAGTTTGCCTTGCCTTGCCTTGTCTTACTTGTTTTTTCTTCCAATGCCTGGTTAGATGTCTGGAGAGCTTGTGGGAAGCAGCTGAGGAATCACCTTTCCTCTCAAGGCCAGGAGGTGCAGCTATGACTTCTCCAGTTCAGGACTGTGCTGATAGCCTGACTTATCAGGAGTGAATGCTTTCCTTTGGCTTCACTGGACTACTATGAATTTATCCCTTCACTGCATGCCCACTGGGTGTCTGACTCCTGATATCAGATAGGAATTTCCTGTCACAGCTTTCCTGTCATAAGCGTAGGTCAAGATGCTGATTGCTTCTGTATTCTCTGTGTATTCTGTTCTGTCTTCTGTTCTTACAGGTAAAGGTCTAGAGGGCTGGTTCTTTTGATACATGGAGCTTGCCATCCATGCTGTGGGTATATTATTGACTTGAACTGAATGTCTGTTTCATGACTGCTTATAGTTTGATGATTATGGCACTTACAGGCAAATAAAACACTATTATCACCTTGCAGTAACTGTCAGCAAAATATTATTTACATTCCTTTAAAATCCTACTATTACTTTATTTAAAAAGTCAGTATATTTTTTCAGTGATTATATCCTTTCTTATAAACTGTAAAATTAGTGTTCCTTTCACAGAAGCAAATGTAAAAGTACTGGTGGGTTTTGAGGACCTGTCCTGTTTCTTCCATTTTTCTTTTTTCTCTTCTGTAAGCAGCATTTGCCGATATACTCTTGTATTGCAAATGTGAATTCACAGATGTTAGTGCATTTCTAACTCTTTGAAATTAGTATGGATACCAGTATTTTTAATACTTTTGCTGATTCCAGAGGTTTTAGCGTATTGTGGTCCTTATTTAGTTTGAGTTTTATCCATGCAGAGGGAGAAAAAAAAGATTCTCATCCAACATTTTCACTTTTCCAGCATGTAAAAAATAAACCCTTATGGCCAAATTGATAATATAAAATCCACTGAACACAGGGATGTGTATGATTTTTTTGCTGATTAAATGCACGGCGATTGTGTTGGAATTGGAGAAAAGAGTTTAGGGCACAAAGTTAGGCAGAAATTAAGAGCGTGGAGATTGATTTTGCTTGTTACAACAGTGTTCCAAAATGCTGAAAGCCATGACTAGAAATTGAGTGTGCAAGGTGTTGATCTTTTAAGGAAAAGGTATATTAAAATAAAGAAGTTAAGTGGAAATAGTTTATTTCATGAAGATACTTCTTATTGTGCACAAAAGCAGTAATTTCCAAATGGATATGCTGGTATTTTCACGTGAGATTTTTCAGTGATGCTCATTGAGAACAGTGCAAGAGAGAAAGAAAAAATAGCTGAGATTGACATTTGTGATCTGCTGATTTTTTATTATTTGATTTGTCAAAGTGGAGCCTAGACAGTTTCTAAAATGTGCCTGTTCTAAGTCTGCTGCCTTGTCTCAGTGGAATCCTTCTAGTTAAATATGATTATTTCATTGCATTAATTAGGGTATTTTGCAGACTACAATGACAAAATGAACCAAAACACAATTTTCCAAATATAGCTATTCCAATGAAAATTAAAGACTAGTCTGTCAATTTAAATTCACCTTTAATTTGTCATTTCAGTATGTAATGAAATGTTTGCTATTTATTTTCTCACACCTGTAACATGCTGTTATCAA
This sequence comes from Phylloscopus trochilus trochilus, assembly GCA_016584745.2. Classification (NCBI taxonomy): domain Eukaryota; kingdom Metazoa; phylum Chordata; class Aves; order Passeriformes; family Phylloscopidae; genus Phylloscopus; species Phylloscopus trochilus. Next base: position 44,464,484 of record WQNJ02000546.1, read on the forward strand.
AAATTATGCTTCATTTATCTGGATTAAAGTAGGGATATCTTTTACTATGGTAAAGAGGGCAATGAACAAGTTGGAAAAAAATGCATCTAAACAAATTTGATTCTTTACCCATCTGCAAACACAATTATTAAGTTAACTGAAGAAAATGTTATTATAGCAATTCACAAACTACTGTGAAAGAATCTTTAGTGCTGAGCCAAATCATCCTAGAAGTCATGTGTATTTTGAAATCTGGACGTATTCTGTGTTCAAAATACAACTTTTAAGATATTCTGAGTTAGATTGTCTAGGACTATTATCTGAAGTTGGTCAGTTGTATCTTGTGTCACTTTGGAGTGCTAGACCTTTGAAATGAAAAAAGATGCATTGAAGTTATACGGTGTGACTTTTGATAAACAGGCAACCCCCCCCCCTTTGCTCAGTGTAAGGAGTGCGCTCCTACTAACTTTGCAATATCTCTGCATTTAAAGTATGATGAACTGGAATTAATAAACTTTTTGTGTCACCACATCACAACTGAGGTTACTTTTCAAATGTAAATACAATTTTCATTTTTACTGTAGGAAGCAGTCCCAAGGGTTGACGTTGACATTTTCAGAGGCAGAAAATCAGACAAGATTTATCAATCTTTTCACAGTTTATCTCCAGTTGAAATACTGTTTGTTGTTGTTGAACAGTTTATTTTACGTACCTGCTCAGTCATTTTCCTCACTATATACACAGTCCTAATGCTTGGATGCTCAACTAATTTTTGAAGTGAGATGAAGGCTTTAAGTGGTTAAGTATGATAGACAGAAAACTACTCAGGTGTACATGTCAGCATACAGCTGATGTGTCCATAAATCTGTGAGTGATGATGGATGCCTTCTTTTTCTATTAAAAGACAGGAGAGAGAGCTGATATATTTATTCCACAATTCTATTTTCTTCACCTCAAAAATTACAAACTTTCAGGATGTACCTGAGGAAAAAAGAAATTTCGATGAGGTATGCATGGATGCACAATTTTATTCTGAAGAATGATGTATTTTAAAGCAAAAGAACTGTTACTAAGGAGTAACCATGCTTGTTTCATGAAACAGTTTGAAAGTTGGGGACTAGAAGATCCTATCTGGGTCAGTATGCTGTGGCTACTGCAGCAGTTATGAAAGGAGTTAATGTGAAAACATTCCCACTTTTAAATAGGGAAATGTTATTGCCAAGTAATAGTCTCCTTGAATCAGGATCATTCTTAATTTCCCTGACTGGGTCTCTTTGTTATTTTCTGCACTCTCCACCCAATCTGCTTATTTCCTCTATTCCTTTCCCTGACTATGAATTTCAGCCATTTAAAAACATGCCAAATACATATTGTGAGCATTTCATTTTAAGAAGGATGAAGAGACATAGAAGGGTCCTTTCAAAATCAGCGGTTTTTTTTTCTCGACTTGATAACTTGCATTAGGTAGCTATTCCTTTTATATATATATATATATATATATATATATATATATTTTATTCCTAGATCTCAGATCATTACAGTTGCTGCTGCTGACTGTATTTGCTTTGTGCCTGTATTGCTGAAAAAGAGTACCTTAACCTGGTTTAATAAGCTCAGCTCAGACCTTACCTGTGTAAAGCAGGGTGATTTCAGGTGTTTTTCAGGTTGTCAGTCTGTCAACGCTTTGTGGTTTTGCTGTAGTATTGAAAACATGGTTGCCTTGTACTCAGCTTTTGCTGTTCTTCTGGGACTGCTCCACCACTGTCTTCATCCTGTGTTTGCACAGCTGTTTCTCTCTGTGTAAGTCTCCAGCCTTGAATTAGTCTCTTATTGAATTTCACAGAGGCTTCTCTTCAGCCAGTTTACCAGCAGTCTCAATTATTTTGAGTTTCTTCTGACTGCCTTTGTCATTTGCAAACATATTCTTTCTTCAACCTCATTAATTAACAGTGAACAGCTGGCAGCGCCACTTAATCTCTTTCCATTTTGAGGGTGCATTAAAAGCTTCTCTTTGCATGTAGTTGGCCAATCCATTCAGCATCTGCATTTCTTATTGTCAAGATGGTGCAGCACGGATTAGTTCGACTTCATTTTTAATGGTTTTTATAAATGCCATCTAAATGTTTGTAAAGTTTTCATTAAGAGGTAGAGGAGAAGCTTTCTTTGAAGGTCACTGAAAAGCTCAGAATTACTTCTTGCTGTAATAAAGTCTTGTAAAAACAGCTTTTTCTCTCAAATGTAGTTACTGGAAATTGCATAAGGGATTTTGCTACAGGTTCATTGCACTTAAATAGGATGTAGTAAAAGCATTAAAGTGTTGCCACGATTTCTTTGTTCTGAAGAAGCTGAAACTGAGCTGCCTGCTACTAAAGTGTATTATTTATAAAAGTGACTAATCTATGTCACCCCATTCACTCAAATGGGTACAATGTTGTATTATTTAGTGAGGTAATATGGGAGACCCTCTGAACTAAAGCAATTTTGCTTCCATGTTTGTCATGCTCATGAGAACTCCTCAGTCCCTATATTAGCTTTGAGGAGCCTGATTTGCACCAGTAGTCTCACAGAAAAGATGGAAAATCCTGTGCCTAGAGATGGAGTGGAGTTTATACAGAAAACTTTGATGTCTGACCTTGGGGAAACCAAGTTTGTTTGACACCCTTTGGAGATACTTGAGTTCCTTCCAGTGGTTTCCTTGAGTTAAATGTCTAAGTGCCTTTGAAGGGCCAAGCCTTGCCGTGTATTTTGAGTAGTTGAAGTTGTGTAGTTGAAGGCTGTGCCCAACACAGGCACGGGGTTCTCTGCCATTGCTGACAGTGATTATTAGTGATCACATCACCCTGTTTATCTGAGTGAAATCTGACCCTACTGAAATGTAGTACCCTAAAACCAAAGTAAGTAAGAACAAAGATACTAAATAGCAGTCAGGTGCTAAGGTCTGGCTTATGAAAAGTTAACAGCAATGCTGTGTTTGGCTGTACTGTGGACTTTGGTGCTTTAATTGTCTCATCAAATTCTAGCTGATGATTTTCTTTAACTTGTATGGTTTTTGATACGTACTAAGGTATATCCTAAATGAGTGCACTTGCACATGAAATATGCAAATATGCATTTGATGCAAACTATTCCAAATTTTTTGCATATTTTATGAAATATGCCAATATGCATTTGATGCAAACTATTCCAAATTTTTGGGAGGTCCTACAGAGACAGCTATCTTCTAAAACTACATTTGACTTCTGCTGTGAATTTGATCTCTGTGCGTTCCACTGTGGAAAAATGTTGAAGGCCCAGATTATTTCTTTGTAGTCTGTTTAACTCAGGTTTAGAAAATAAAGTTTTGCCTTCCTGTTTTTTGAGATGTTTGTCTTGAATGGATCCCATAGTCTGTGTCGGCTTTACTCCAACCAAATGAAGTTGCCTTTGCAACAGGTGATTTCTTTCTGTGTCACCATACTGCTAATTAGTACGCTGAATTTATGAAGTGTCACCTTTATGACTACCGGAAAACACAGCAGCAGTGAACATGGATCATCTTGTTTCTGCAGCTTTTATTTGATAATATTTTAGTTAATTATAATTTGGGGGAAGATAGCTTGCCTGCAAGCAAAATTCACTTGTCTGCATGATTTAATTAATAGTTAATGATATCAGAATCTCTATATAATTAAATTATGCAACCATGTTTGTATGTAAATGATTCTTTACAACTGACATTTTAACTGTGATAGCCTCAGGAAATAAGAGCAGTATTTTGTATTTTCAAGAGCCCTCTTGCTAGGCTCAGGAACATATTCCCCCCTCTTCCTGAAGGTGATAGGTGTTTGGCTGGATACCACTCTGGGTTTAAAGAAAGCTGTTGGAATCAATGTAATTCCCCAGTCTGGAAACAACATGATGCTGTTTTTGCATGTCAAGAGCTGGCTGCATGCTGTTTGTGCAGGGACTTAGCCCCTTACTATGGCAAGCAGCTGCTTCCCTGTCTACATTACGTTTTCCTGTTTATTTTTAAAGCCTTCTAGTCTTTGATAAACACCAGAGTTGTCTACCTATCTCTTTCATTTTAGTATCTACTTAATTGCCAATTGCATTAACGTCTGCATACTCTAGTCTGTGCAGCCTTTTATGCATCCCTGAGACTTTCAGATAGCCAGATAAAATTGGGGGTGCAGGTCAGAAAACAAGCGGAGGCCAGAAGACAAGAAGTGACTTGTCAGGTGTTACAGTAGAGCTTTCCATGGTGCAGGTCACTACCTCTGGTGGCCAGGCTTTAGTTCAAGCTCTCAGCTTACTTTTCCTCTGCGTAGTCTTACTAAAACAACTGTTTCCAGGGTACTATTTTCCACATTGTAGAACAGAGTGCCAAGTATACGGCTGAGAGATGTGTTCTGATAATGATGGTGCCGTCCTTTGGACTTCAGAAGGATAAATAAATTCTTTCAGTAGCTGGTTGAAACAGGCCAGAAAGTATGTTTTTTCTACCTCTTGAAATGTGTGCCTGTGTGCACTGAGAAGTCACAGCACATCATTTGCAGAAGTAGCCTGTTTTGCCTGTCTCTATTTCAGATCTATTTTTATTTACTGCTTTCATTTCAAGGTCCTGAATAGCACTGCTTGTTTGTGAAATTGTGCATATCCTGAATCTTAAATTTGTAGTGTATCTAAATTTGTACCCTCCTAATGAAAGTGTCATAAATAAGCATCCTTTAGAGACCTGGCACATTATGGATGTAAAAGCAGATAGAGCCAAGTTTAGAATGTAAAAATTTGTGATATAGTGCTTGATGCTTTTATACCAGAGAAAGAAACCATAAAAAAACCCACCATAAAAGCTAAGTTTCCTTTGGATTTTTGATGCATAACATTTTTTCCCTTTATATTATCGTATAAATTTTTTAACCTAGCTCTCATGATAGTGGAATAATAGGTATTTTGAAAATTAATATTTAATGTTTCAATTTTTTTTCTGTCCAAATTTATTTGTTAACTGTGAAACATAAAAAGGAGCATAGTGGAGTAGTGGAGTAAAGATTATTAAAGCTGAAAGAATTTCAGAATTGTTTCACCTGTGTTTAGCTGCAGATCTCTTTTTTTGATGAGTAGCTGTTCTTATTTTCAGAATTCTGTAAGTCTGGAATGTCAGCAGTCTGGGTCAACCCACATGTAATTGTCCAAAGTATTCACAGTAATATTGATACGGAGGGGAAGAATCCAAATTTTGAAGTTACTAGAAAGGGAAGTGTTATCATGGATTTAATTTAACTGAGATCAATTTTTACAGTGGTAATAATGGGGTTAGCTATCACTCTGTTGTACAGCAGTTTCCCCTGACATGCCTTGGAACTGCATTGGAATGGGAGGGTTGTGTACCATCAGCTTGATATAGAGGAGGAACAAGGAAAATGCAAGTCTGAAGTGCAGGTGATGTGGATCTGCTGGTTTGAATAAAGGGAGTGAATATGTTTTACTGTTTTGCAACATATCCTGATATATAGGTGTGTTCAGTGAGAGTGTGTATGGTGCATCCCCTGTCTCTTCAGAGGTGTGTGGCACAGGAGAAAAAGTGAGTGAGCAAATTAATATGGTAAAGCCAAAATGGACAGGATTTCCTAAAAGACAAAGGCATCTGGAAGTTTGGCTTTTGTAAAGGTGGTTTTGTTCTTAAGGTTGAAAATGCTTTAGACTGAAGTGCAGTGGTTAACTCCCTGGGTGGGAGAGTGGTTCAAGCCTGTGAATGGTGAGGTCCTCCATACTCCCTCGGCATCCTTCCTGTGAGCTGCTGAGGAGGAAAAGGGAGTGAGCTGGGTATGTCTTTGGTCAGGTCCATGTGCAGTTCTTTCTCGCCTTATTTCTTGTCTTCTTGTTTCTGCCCTGTGCACCCCCATGTGATTTATGGCAATTCAGACATGGAACAACCATGGAATTACTGTGGCATAGCTTTATATATTCCTCCTCTCCATCCCAAGATTTTTGACCCACTCCTAAGATTCCTGTTACAGAAAAGTAGATTTTCATTATTCCTGGGTATGCAGTGTACTCAGCTATCTAGCATTGATATACATTATTCAGGCTCTATATAATGGCAAGCAACCAGCAATGTACGTAATCTTAAGATCAAAGAGACTTGGAAAACAGCAGAAAAGAGGCTGTTTCCTCATTAAATTTAGAGATAAGGACACAGGCAGAAGTTGAAATAAACTTTTTCCATTAGGGAAGAAAATTAATGCCTGCAGAGGATCCCAACTGTTTGCCTAATACTGCCAGGCTTTAAAGTGCTCGCAGGGCTTGTGCTCTGTGCACCTATTTCCTTCATAATGCGCCTTCCTTGGGGAAGATAATCTCTGAGAGAAGGGGACAATGTGACCCAGAAACAAGGCAGCTCTGGGAGAACTGGGAGAACACTGTGAGCCCTGTGACCAAATGGTTGTGTGAGTCTTGGCAAGTTAATTCTCTTTGTTTCTCAGTGCTTTGCCTAAGCAGGCAGGGCAGGCAAGGCCAGTTACCAGCACAGTTAAGGTTTCTTACTGTACATATGTAGAGTGCCTGGTACAGGATATTCCTGACTGTAAAAGGCCTCAGTGCCAGAGAGAGCACATGTTGTGAGCTGTGCAAAACACACAGTTTCAAACAGACCCTTCTGGACAGATCATAGTGGGACATAGTTTTGTGAATAAGAAAAACAGCTCTTACTAAGGTTTTTAATACTTTGAACTTCAATTTCATAACTTTGATCTTTTGACTGGATCCGCAAATGACAGATGTTTGTGTTGGCTAACTCTACTGGACAGAGGCTATGGAATAATGTGCTGGTTAACTAAACAAATGTTGTAAAGAATGTGTAGTATTTTCCATGATTGAAGATTCTAATTCTGTTCTCCTAGGTAAATTTTTCAGATGTGTGTTTTTTGATAACCCAAGAGAATGGAATTGCTGTTGAGCAATATTAAAAATACATGTTATGTACCTAGTAGACCAGCACTCTTAAATGTACCTAATTACATTTCCTGAGTTTGTAATGTTAATAACTTCTGAATTGCTAGGTATTGTGGATGTTTCCTATTGAAAGAAGCAAAAAGTTTCTTAATGGCAAATGTGGAAATAAAACTGCAGTCCTAGAACAGGCTTTTTTTACAGCTGAATTCATTCTTGTGTAATCCAGGACATGTACATTACCCTGACTCTGTTTTTGCCTTTTTTGGGACAGCCGGCACTATCGATGGATATTTTGGAAATATGCAAAGGGGTGTCCCCCAAGCTGAGCAGATTTTACATTAGATTAGGAAAACAGTTTAAAATAAATGCAGAAATTTGGACCCAGTCATATGCAAAAATCCATATTTGATGCTTACATTGACTGTATGGAAGTGTTGCATCCTCCAAATTAGCTCTCTTCCACAGTTATTAAAAGTATCACAACTCAGAGATAAGTTTTCATTCCATGTTATGCTGTCCAAAAACAACAAAAAAGGTGAGATCTAATCAAAACTGCATGATACCTTATTATTGAACATAATGGGAGATCTCATTTTCTCTGCAAAGTAAATATTGTAAAATATCCCATACACATACTCAGATGCACATTCAGATGATCATATTTGCCTTGTTTAGATGATGTCTGCATGAAGCCCAACACACTTTCAGTAGTTAAGTGGACTAATGACAGTGGTAAGGTTTCATAGTTTCTGTGGGGCATGAAGTATTGAGTATCTAATGTAGTAGTAATTGGTGTGCTAACTCTGTTAACTCTGTGATCTTTTTACCACTTCATTGGTTAGCAAAGGAGGTTAATAATTCAAGCTGCCAAGTTCTATTATTCTTGATGCAAGGGATGGGAGAATTCCATGAAAAATCAAAGCTGCTTTATATATAGGTGCCAGTAGTTGTATTCCATGTTCATTCCTCCTGGTTTACATATTTTTACACACAAAAGGCTAAAGACCCTCAAGTGTTCAGTGAGGAAGCAAAATACCTTGTTTTGGTTTCACAATGCTCTACTGCTAAGCAAGTCAATGCAGAATCAGCCTTTACATATTGATAGAATGTGGTGGAGCAAAAAGCATATAAACCCTCACTAAACACAACGAAGGACCAGGAAAATCAAAACGTTACTATCTTTATATTTTAGAGAATTTTGCTCTCTTGCTTTTGATCAAAAATTGTTTAATTAGGTTTTCTATTTTACAATCAATTACACCTGTGTATGTGTTTGCTTTAAGGTTGTTTTAGTTTCCCTCTGGTGTAGTTTTTCATCTCCATGAGATGTGGCTGAGTCAGGTGTCTGCCTTCCTCAGGAAAGTTACAGCCTGTGTCACTGTGGCCTTGGAGAACCCGGGAAACCTTTATTGTTTATCCCCTTAATGGTCCAATTTCAAAGCTGGAGACTGATGTTAATAAGGTGATGTAGTTGAAGCACAAATGTATTCAGGAAGGACTTTCTGAAGATGAATCTGTGACCTCTTCAATCCTGAAAAAAAGGAGCAGCTCCTGTGCAAGACAGGGTCTCTTGTGCACATGTGGAAGGAACAGGCATCAGAAAAATTGATGTAGACACACTGTGGGAGCAGGGCTAAATATCCTGCACTGAGACAACTCAGCCTTCCCATCCTTGTAGATATTGCCCTGAACACTGCCCCAGCTGGGCCCCTTTTCTGGTTCTTGCCTGTTCTGGGTCTCTAAACTGGTTGCTGTCTTACTTGATAATGGAGAGAAATGCCTGTCCCCATAAAAGATGATTAAATGTCCTCTACCTCTCTGAGAGACATTCCAGTATATAAGTTTAAAGGGATTGTCACCAAAGCCTTACATTTTGTTATCAAGTCAGATAAATTTCCATGCTTTCATGTCTTCATAAATGTACCTAAAGAGTTTTGAACTCACTGAATGTGTGATTATATAAATAGAAAATTTTAAAGGTCCCTTAAATAAGGAATAGCTGAAGTTTATTTCTATAGGAGATTTATATTTCTTGCCCAAATGTTGCCAATTTTTTACTAATTTGTGTGGAAGTGGAAAAACTCTGTTTTTCAGCACTAAACAGACAGACCACAAGGGTTAGAACCTATTCTTATTAAAAGAGGATACTTTTAATATGAGTACCTTTTCTTTTTTTTTCCCAGAAAAAAATTATGCCCATGTGTGCTTGTGAGATATTTAATGAAAGAATACTGTGAAACTGTGTCTGGGAGATTAATGCAAGCCCAAAGGCTTATTTTTATATTTTAAAAGTAAAGCAGAATTTATTGAAAATTTATTATTATGTCTTGGTGGTGGTGAGGATACCATCCACAAAGTGACTGTTGAAAATAAAATGAGATTTCATTTTTTCTCTCCAAGCATTTTGAAATGAAAAAAGTTTGAAGCTCATCAGAAGTGCTTTATATAATGAAATTTGAGAGATTGTTTATCCCTGTATGGCAACAACAACATCCACATATTCAGGGTTCATGGAACTGTATGTTTGTCTCATAAGGGCAAGAGCAGATTCATCATGTAAAGGGTTGCAAGGTCATTCAGCAAATGACTGCAAATTTAAGAGTTGCTAAAGCAATGTGTAATTTCAGAAGTAATTTTGTGTATTTGTGGATCTGGATGTTATGAGTAGTCTCTGCACTTGAGAGTGATTTGCTACAGCTTACACTATTTTAAAGATGATGAGAATATCTGAATGCTTATCAAATGAGGACATGCTGATTTTTTTCTAGTGTGTGGGGGTGTTTTTTGCTTACTGGCAATCTGTGATTGCTTAATAGATACTGTATTTTCATGATGGTATGGAGCCTAGACTTACCACCTTGAGCTGAAATATGTACTTTTGGCATGTGGAAACAACATAAGGTTCTTCTAAAGCAGATTAAAAAAAAAACCAACCGAACAACAAAAATCCCTACAATAAGTTCCAACCTCTTTTGTTATTTAAATAGCAGTATTTTACCCTATTCTATGGCATGGTATTTATTCTATTGTATTAAAATCAATTTTCCTTTTGTTGGGGGCTGGTATGTGTAGAAATCTATCCAGTGGAAAAAAAAATGCAGTTAATTATAATTACTGTTCTGTTTGCCTTTGTTGGCAGAACAGTCTGTGTCCACAGGGTATCACATGTCCCCTCCATACAAAGTAGAAATATATATATTATGTAATCCTATTCACTCTTGTTGCAAAACAGGTGACTGCTGAGTGGATTTTGTGGATTTATCTCACTCCATTCTCGTAACAGGCAGTATCAAAAGATGCACTTGATATAGCTGGCCTGAAATGCTGAACATCATGTACCGTGTGATTCTGGAGTAAAACATAATTTTGAGTGTTTTTGTAACTTGGATTGAAGTTTTTATCACTTTAGGTTTCTGATAAGATTTATTTTTCCCCCAAGCTTTCCTCCTTATACAGGATAGCTGGAATTTTGTAGGTACTTGTAGCCACAAGAGATAAAGAAAAACATCTCCCCAACTGCTTTCAACAAATGAAATAGAATACACACCCCTGGCTCCACAACCCAAGACAGTACTTCTATGTTTTTTGAACATATCATGCCAATGTATGCTGCAGATTCTTTGTTTCTTTCGTCAGTTTTGGATGAAAGCAGGAGTATCTTGAAATACGATTATTTTTCAGAATGTATTTTAAATCATTCTGTGGCTTTCTAGTGTAGCCCTCTCCTGATGTTCACTTAAAATGGTCTAAATTTCATATAGCTATTTATTTATGGAAGCTATACAATACCAGTAAACTCCCTTTTATTGGAAAACTAGAAAATAGTAAAACCTGCATGATGAATGCTGGTAAAACCTGCTAATTGCCCTACTCTGCCCTACATATACATATATAAAAACAATTGAAATATTTTGTTTCAGAAGTGAAAATAAATGAAGTGGGTAAATAGTAATTTCTCTTTACCTTTCAACATTTTCATCTTACTTCAATGAAGTATTTGAGGTGTGTTCCAACAAGTTTAGTTCAGAATGAAAATGCATGAAAAAAATTTTCCATAATTATGAGCCACCATGTCATATTCTCATTCTTAATTAGTCTTTTCAGGTTTTCTAGCTCTCCAGAGAAATATTGCTGAGTATTTGTAAAATTAATTAGGCCTTTATGGCTTGACCTTTTTTATTGAAATTCATTTAACCAAAGCTGTCATGAGTAATTATAGGTGTGGATTTGTAAGAAGCAAAGGAAAACTTTTTATCTTTGCCACTTTATTGTTGAATGTTTTACCTCTATCAAAAATTAAAGATACATGGGTTTGATTGACATTGTGTAGTAGTTTGCTGTATGACAAGACTCAGGCAGCATAAAGACTATTAAAGCAAGTTTTATTCAAACTCTGGAGATGAGAGAATGTGGGGAACATGAATTTTAAACAATCGCAGACAGGGAGTCATCATCCATCCAAAGGTTAAAATCTAATTCCATTTTGGTGTGATACAAGAAATTCATGAGACTTGTGCTCTTTTTTGCGTTGTCAGACTAGGGTGAAAGTAAGAATTCTTCTTGAGAAATTTCAGTGCAAGAAAAATAAGAGTAACCTCAACTCAGTCAGCTACCTGAGGAAACATCTCCTAAAATAAACTGTGAAAAGATTGCAACTTCTCATTGTAGATTTCCTCTATTTCTGATGCTATGCCATTCTGTAGTTTAATTATCTTAAATAAGAATTTTCATTTGCTTAATTGAGATGTTGAGTGAATGAAGTAACAGGGTGGATGCATCTTGTTTGCTGCTTTGGATTATTAGAATACTACAGTCATTCCTGAAAAATCTGATCAATTTGGGTAAATAGGAACTCCAGGCTTTGGAGACATCTTGAGTTAATATTCCTGACTATTTAAGATTGAAAGTAGCTGTAAGGACTCCATCTCTTTAAGACGGATACCACATCATTGACTTAGATTGTAGTGTTTTAGTGTTACCTATTTTCGCCTAGCACTCATTTCTACTGCAGATTCCAGTGCCTGATGGGTGATCTTACTCACTTGGTTAACCCTAAACAGCTTTCTATTTGCAGGAAAGCTTTTGCATGTTAAGTAGAGTACTTTTTGACCTCTTCTCGTACAGTTCTGTCTTGTGGTTTCAGCCTGGGTGAAATTGCTTCAGAATAATCCTATTTGTGTGATTTACTCAGGAAATGTTTTCACTGTGTGCTCAAAATATGATCAAATGAGTGAGTCACTGAGGTGCATAGTACAAAATGTAAAGCAATATCTTTGGAGTACAAAAAAATAGGATAAAGGCTAATTTAATGGTTGGGGTGGTAGAATAGCAGAAGTAATGAATTTTAGTTACAGAAAGATTTGTTGCATTTCAAAAAACTTTTCATAGTTCATTTTGTAAAAAGTATGACGTTAATTTTTGATAGACCGTTTCATGTCCTTGCCTGTCTTCCTTTGTAAAGATTAGTCTTGTTAAGCTGATGGATGTGTATAATGTGTACACTTGAGTCAAAGAGGTTAAATTGTCCTAATTCCAACCTTATTAAATGTTTGTCATGTACTACTAGCCCTTGGACAGACAAGAAGTAAGTAGATTAAATCTATTGTGCATTTTCTTTTCCATTGTGGCCCTTAGAATGTGGGGTGGGGGAGGAAGAGAAGATGGCTTTGTAAAGTTTGTGTGTTATTGATCTGATTGTTACACATACTATCCCCTGTATTTTAACTTAATTCTCTGTATCTCTTATGGCGTATCATGCAAGCTACTACCATAGGCAGTTTCTTAGATACAAAGCTTGTTTTGGCAGATGCTTAATAAGGTGTGAAAGGCAGTGGCATGAACTTCTGAGAAAAGGATGAACAATCCCTGACTGTCACATGAGAAGAGGGAAGGCCAAAATGTATTAAATTAGAAAACATGAGCATGTCTGTTCTTCCCATGTCCTTATTTGACCATTTCTGATGTATGTTGAAAGTGGCAGGAACTCTTTCAGTAAGTACAGCTCCCACAGCTGTTAGCCTGAATGCTTATTGAACAGCAGCTCTGCAACACAGAAAAACTTCAATTAGACAGGTGAAATAAATGCAGTGTGCACCCAAGAATGAGTCTGAAATACCTCAGAGGTCCTGCAACCCAGCACAATCAGGCTGACATGTACTGCACAGACCAAATAAGAAAAAAAAAAAAATCTTAGAATAAGATGGGGGATAAACAGCTGGTGTTAGGAGATGAATTCATGTGTTTAAATTGAAGTGAGGGTTCACAGTGAGAAGCACTGTTAAACACTGAGGCTAGCGAGACCTTGTACTGCTTGCCTGCAAAAAATGCAAGATCTCCATTTTTAGCAGTGTTTTGGAATAAAGAAATATTCACTAGGAGCTGTATAGATGTAAATGAATCAGCCTTGGGGGGAGATATAAACTAAATGTTCTCATGAAGACCCTTCCCTGCCCAGTTTGCTGTAATTCAGCTTGTATAACCTAGGTTGACTGGCTGCCTGACACACATAATGCTTTTTGTCCTCAAAAAGCATAAATTTCTCTGTCTCAGTGTATCAGGTGAAGAAGCAAGACAGACAGATGCCTTGATCTTTGCTTCTGTTGCTCAAAGCACTTTTAGTCAGCTGCCCTTTAGTAGAACAAAATACAGGAGGTAGGACACTGAAGATAACTGAGAAAATTTGTATTCAAAAGTTGTTTAAAATTCCATGTTTTGAATTTTGAGTATAAACAATCTTGTAATAAAAAAAGGGGGAGATGTAGCCCTGGTTTGTGTCTGTGACATTTTGGTTTTCTGTAAGCAAGAGACATGTTTTTCTAACTGTAACCTTTGTTTACATTCTTTCCCTAGGAGGGACTTCTTCTTGATGTCCCTCTGGTTTGACCAATGGGATTGAAAAAGTTTGTCTTTGTTTCACCGATTGAGTTGTTCTCGGTGGAATAGTATAAAAGGGAAGAAAATCCCAAAAAGAAAAACAGTAATTTTCAGCCTTCTGAAGTCGGTGTCTGTGTCATTGTGGTGTACAACAGCATGGTGGGGGGCAGGAGAGGAAGGAATACAGGTGAACACAAGGTGCCCAGATACTGTATGGCCATATTACTTGGGGAGAAAAGCATCAAATTTTGACCTACGTGCTTTTTATAGTTAACATCCTTTTATCCATCAGCCACAAAAGCTTAGAGTTTGGTTTAATGAAATACAAAGATCTACAAATACTTAATGAAACATTTAATTTAATCTCTGTTGTTTCACATTATCTGTTCAGTCTTAATACATCTACAGCAACCAAGGTTGCAAGTAATTGCAGCTAAAGCTCCCGGTACTAAAATATCTTGATACTGAAAATTAGCTAGATGGAGTTTTAAGGTGTCCAGCACCAAATGAGTGGTAATGTTTTCTCACCTAACCACTGTGAGAAACAGAACCATGCCCTGATATTTAACCTGTGAAGTACAAGCAGTATTTCATTGTTCTGAAATACACGAAGATGCAAGCTGTGGTCATATCATGATATAACTTCATAATATCACTGATAACTAGGCAGAGAGTCTGTTAGTCATCTGTGGACTGTTCTTTCCCAGGCAATTAGTCCTTCTAGTCCAGGCCAAGAGCAAATGATGGTTGTTGACAACTGGCTGTCTCCATGAACTTACAGCACTGCACTCCTCTGAATATCTCCACTGTATCAGAGTACAAACTTCTTTGAAATTTCAGAATTGTTCTGAAATTGCTGCTTTATATTAAAAAAAAAAAACCCAACAAAATTCCCAAACAGCCCAAATTCTCATCATGCCCACTTCTTAGAATTTAATTTCTTTAATATGTTGTAATGTATCCCCATTGTGTATGTAAGGAATTGGGGGAAAACTTTTTTCTTTCTTCTTTTTTTTTTTTTTTTTTTTTTTTTTTTTTTTAAATCGGGAGTGATACTTCTGTTGAGGAAAGCTAGAAAAGCTCACCCTCATGGTCTCATGGACTTTATCTAGATATTGGGTTAGCTTGTACTCTGACCCTTCTTAGGACAGCATGTCTAGAAGCAGCCAGGATGATCTTTTTCTTAGGAAGAAAAAGGCATGACTTTGATTTTGCTATGAACTTCTTTTTCCCGTATGGAATTTAATAAACTCAGGATTTTTAGTCGATGAGACATATGGAGCTATTAAGACTTGGCATCTGAACAGCTACTTTTTTTGGTACAGCAGAGCTTTCATTCTTTCTTTTAATAAAATACTGCCAATAACAAACTACGTTTTTTTATACACATTGTTCTTGGTGCTGAGTATGTTTTCTTTTCTCACCACATTTTTTTGTCTTACATTTCTACATTTTTTGAGAATGTTGGAATGATGCAGCTAATCATGTTACAATAGATGAGAATAAAAGCGTATAATGAAAGTAGATATGAAATTTATCAGAATGTGATAACTTGTTCTTTCTGATTAATAAATTCTCTCATAAAGCCAACCTAAATTCAGTGTTAAGGCACCTTTACTGAGTTGCTTTTTTGTACTGAGCAAATAGGACATTACAAAACAGAGACAGAATAACATTAATTTTTTTAAGTATGTTTTGTGAATCTGGCTGTATGTTTCAGTGAGTTTTAAACACATTGTTTGGCAGGATTTTACAGTATTTCACATTTTATTCATCTAAAGAAATACAGAATTTACATAGTGTGTCTGTAAGAAAGAACAAAATGAGGATTGATGCAATGTCCTCAAACTGAGATGCATGCAAAAGTAAGATTGTTAACATTAGTTTTAATTGCAACAAATACATTTATTACAGTGATGCTAAGGCTTTGCCTGGCATTGCATTTATCACAGGGTTCAAAGGGCTATAAGAGACAGGCTGTGTGTACTTTCTTGCTGGACACTGATACATCATGCCCCTGGATCTTGAGTGTTGTTCAACTCTACTTTTTGAAAGGAAGACACTCCGTTTGTTTTCTCTGGTACAGCAAAGGTGATAGTTCATGGTTCAGGGCACACTTTAACAAAACTTGATCATACCAGCAGTGACTTGGAGATGTCCTCTGTGAAAGTCTTGGTCCCAAAAGCAGATGCCCAAAACCTGTTCTGCTTCCTTAGAGCTGAGTTGTTAAATTGTTGGGGGTTTTTGCTGCTGAATTTGCTGAGTTTTTATTTTGCAGTGTTCTGTAACAAAAAATATTAAGTGGCTTAAGTGAATGAATAACTGTAGCTTTCCCATCTTATTGGATCAAAATCAAAACAAGATGGAATCAGGAAAACTGCAGCTTCACTGCAGTCACATCAGCTCAGGTACAGCTGCCCAATGGTATAGCTAACTCAGGTATCTCTATTTGCAAAGTAGCATAAATTGCATGAAATTTAGTGTCAGTGCACCGATGTGTTCATGGGCACCGGTTTAGTGGGGGTTCTGTGTTGCCGTGCGTGTGTGGATCGTACTGGCCAGTCTCTTAAAGTCAGCTTCAACTCCTCAGTGTAGTGTTGGTGAACGTGAAGCAAGGTGTCCAGCGTATCTATTCAGCAAGATATCAGCATAGTTCTCAAGTGTCTCGGTGTCCTTGAGAGGGGTTAGATAATAGGGGGTAAGGGGAGTGCTGTCATAGCATGGTTTAACTCAAGGCATAACAGTCCTTGTGAATGTCTGGCATGGAGCCTAGCTTCAGCCAACCATGTTTTCACTGCTGGGAAACAGGAAGAACTGTAACTTCCTTGAAATAGACACATTTCCACTTACTATCCTAATAATTGAGGACCAAGATGTTATACAAGGCTTTTAATATAAATTCCTCCCCACAGGAGAAGTTTTCATATTTATTGAATAAGTCTGTATTTACGAAAAATGGCAGTTGTAAACTTGGAGTTTCTGTTTTTGAAAATTTTGGCAGCAGTATGCTGTGTGTAACTGCACTAACTCATCTGGCCAGCACCCCATGCAAAGGGCAAGAAGGTTTTGCTGCTGTCTCCTAAGAGTTAGGTATTGTTAGTGTATGCATCCTTCTAAACTGTACTGCTACTGAAATATACTCCTATTAACTATGCACCCCACTTGTACTCAGCCAAAGCTTGTAGTGCCATCTACTTGATACACTGACAGATCCTAAATTTAGGAGCTAAAGCAGGCTCCAGTCAGAGTGAGACAGAGAAAGATTGCTGGGATTAGGATCTTGGTGTATTCATTGCTGGTTTGCATTCTGGGCTGTAAGCCTTGCATTTGATGGCTTCACATTTGGCAGGTGACATTTTTAGGAGCAGTTAACATCAGGCTGAAGAAGTGTGCCTCATAATCCAGCCTGCGGCTTTGGGGGAAGGTGGCAAGACTGTGTGAAAGAGGTGCAGTGTGCTGCTACTCTGACTTCTGCTCTGTGCAGCTCTCTCCTCTAACATTGTTACTCCAGTGTGACCCCATACAAGCAAACAAAACAGGATTCTTTTCAAATTCCCAACACCACTTTTCCCTTTACTAAATGTATTACAATCAGTTGACGTGACTCTTCATTCCAGTTGGTTCACACGAGCAAAAGTTAATTTCAGTGTGATTCATTTGAATCATCCTAATTTTGTTATTAAAAAAAAAAAATCAAAGATCAAGCAAAAAAAAACCGCACAAGAACTTCACAGATATTTTTCCTTTCTGCACAAAGCATATTTTATGAATCTTAAGTCACAATAGTTTCAAAGATCTAGTTGTAGTTACAAATATAGTGGTGGTATCGCACCCGAGGATCATGGATGCTGCCAGGACACTGCACTTGGGCAGTTTCATGATGTTTCCCAAAGAGCTGGACAGACAACTTGTGCTCTGCTTTTTTCACAAGCAGATTATAACTGAGTTTTTCCAAAGGTGCTTAAAACCTGCTGATTAGGTTGAGTTGTGTGTGGACTATACTGGTTTATACTGGTTTTGGAGCATAAGAAAGCTGACTGTCCTATAGAGCATTTAAGTAGTATCTGGGTTAATTTCGTGTATCTTAAGTTACTGGTTATTTAAAACAGGCAGCTTTTAAAATGTTAAGTTAAATGAACTTGCTTTCATCTTTGAAGAGTTACATGAGTTATAAACTGTAGTTTGGAGCTCAAAGATCAGAAATTGTGCTTTTCTGAGTACCATATTCTGTAGTATTTAATGTTTTTGTGATTCTTGAAAGGGAAGGAAGTACAGTCTTTATTTCTTCTCCACTGATATAATTGATTTGTTTACAAAGGAGAGTCTTAAAGAAAGCTGAGTAAAAGTCTGACCAATGCATCAAAACAGCTGAGCTACTGTGAGGCTGTAGGAAACAACCATGTAAATTTTGCCCCTTGATTTGGGAAGGGTTGGTACAGCATCGCTTCTCATGTCAATACAGAAGATCCCAGCTTGAGCTAGCTGTCATCTCCTATTGCTGGATACACTTCTTCTCAGACACAAGAATCTTGCATGTTCAAAAATCAGAAAAAAATCCACAACAAATTGTGTCAGACTTTCATTTTGTCTATGTAGTGCTTTAGTGTTTTTCAGACAGGTTCTCACTGGGAGACAGACAATAGTGGTGAGAGTCAGCTATTTATGCAAGACATGAAGACAGCAAGACCTGCTGGGGAGCATCTTTTCCTTCTCTTTTGGTGTGCTGTGTCAGGAGCTGAGTGGGAAGGCCTGTGTCTCAGTGAGTTTCTTAAGTTTTTTCTTGCTGGGATGGGGATCTTCACTTGCTTAAAGGACACCTGAAGAACTTCAGAGTGACATTTTACCTGACTGATTCTCTTCTTCTTCTTACTTTGATATTTATGTTTTTCAGGCATAGTGCTTCATTGCAGAGGGGCAGGGTGGAAGAGTGTAATAAGAAATCTCTTGTACTTGCACAGCCTGGAAATGTAGGTTTGGGAAATGCTTTCTCTTCTTCAGGGACAGTAGGTGGAGCTGTTTATTACACACTTGAAACATGCTCCTTCAGAAAACTAGAAACTCTGAAATGTCGCTGAGAAGCCGTTTTCATTTATACTGATGGAGTGATGTATCTTAGCACTAGTTTGATCACCTTAGAGATCTGAGATGGTAGCTCTTTAAAGATCTATCAATTTAGAAAGAAGAGTAAACTGGTGTTTTAAAAATAATGCAGGTTCTTGAATGCTGTTTTATCTGTTGAGCCTTTCTTCTGCTATTAATGCAATTTTCCATACTGATCAAATGGAGCAGTTCTGTCCTGCTGTGCTGCACTTGACTCTTCCAGGTTTTGTAAGACTACACAGTTGTTTGTGATTAAAATGCTTATTTTTTAATACGATTCCTTTTATATTGGGTATGTCACAGTGGTTGGTAGAGTTGATAATATACTCTTTTTTTGCTTTTTTGCTTTATCATTATACAAGAATTTTAAACATAGTCCTTTGGAGGCCCAACATTCTTCTCCATACCTCTGTTTTGCACAAGTGATGTAAGTTGATTTTTCTTGCACTAACAAATGGAGATCCAGCATAAGTATCAGCAAAGTGACTTTTGAATGGGTTCATTTGCATACAGGGTCTCAATTTGCATTATGTGAGATGGAAAGCTTAGGCTCAGAAAGGATGGGCCTGTTTGTATTTTACCCTAGCTTTTCCATTCTTTGGATAAGGATCAGGTAGATCCAAAGAGATAATTCTGTTACTAAGGCTGGTCCAGGAGTTTTCTTGGAGAATCTGCATCACTTGCAAAGGTCCTTGACTCCTTCTCTCTGTGTTGAGCTGCTGTGCTCCCAGCTGGGCTGTTGGAGGTGTTCTACAAGAGTTTACTCAATCCCTTCAAGTGGTGAAATCAAAATGTTTGGCTTAAGGGAAACTGACATTGTAACTGAATTTACATTGATACCTTTATGTTGCCTGTTTGCAAGCTTAAAGAGCAAAGTTACTGAACTAAGCCATACCAGAATACTTGGTAGTAATAGCTACTCTTCTGTTTTCTTTTGCTAATGAAAGCCAATAAATGGTAATTGCAGTTTCTTTTGCCAATCTGTACTTAATACTAACCTTTGATATAAATGAACTTCTTTCATATAATAGCCTTCTTTCCAGTTTTGGCAGGTGAGAAAATTAAAGTAAGCATATAATTTAATTTTCTGCAGCAGGTAATGTAGCAGAACATTATGGTACGCAATCAAGAGCACCAGCAAAGTATTGCTTGCTCTGTTTTCTTGGTGTTGCACTAGACATCAGTTAATAAAGTTTATTGGTGAAATAATGATGTTTACTGGAGAAATTATAAAAAATTAACTGCTGTATGTCATTTGCAGAACCCCTGAGTTCTCTTGCTTAGTTAACTGTATACTCGGTAAAACTATTCTTGGAAACCAGAGGGATCTGCTTTTATGGTATTACATAACTACTGACTGAAGTCAGGAATATGAAACTTAAAAAAAAAAATAAAGGCAGCAAGAACAGCTCAGCATCTCATTTTAAAACCAAATTATCTAATGACTTCCAAAGTGAATTACTCAGTAATGAAAAAATAGCAGAGCATCATTCGCTATTGCTATTATTCATCTTATCATCAGCTCTGGAAGACTTCAGGATGTTCCACGAATACAGGATTGTATCTTATTCCAGTCATTTGAAAGCTCTTGCGTAGGTGACGGTGTCTTTCTGTAAGCCAGTGATAGTAGATTACTCATTTCTGAAATACTTTTGGCATTTTCGTGGAATGTGATTATTTTCATTAAAAAAAAATAAATCTTGTGGGCATATCCCCTTTGATTTTGAAAATCTGAGCAAAACATTTCGCCACAATTTTGGCAGCTTATACTTTATGAGGAAAACAAATTGAGGTGCTTTATGGAGATAGCTTTGGAAAATGTGGTTAGAACCAAACCAATTAAGTCATGTTTGCTGAATTTGCAGAAAAGCTGGAATGATGCTTTAGAGGTCTAAATGATCCCATTTGTATTGATTCAGATGGCAGTAAGGATGCTCTTAGTGTTAACTGTTTTTCTGGTCATCAGAATGTTTAGGGAAAGACAAGTAGCAGTCTACTACTAGGACTTGAAAGGAAAATGAAGTTTCTCTGTGGAATGACTAGCAATTCAGTTTTGATTACTTCCTTTGGTTTTCTGTAACATGGGTGACTGAACTTGACAGTGAATTAATTGTACAGCTAAAGTGCTTTTTAATGATGGGGAAGTAATTAAAAAAAAAAGAAACGAAAAAAAGAAACAACAAAACAAAAACAAAACAAAACAAAACAAAAAAAACCCACCACCAAAAAGCCCTAGAATTTTATGCAGATATCAGGAGGAAGTTTTCTGGGGAGTTTCTGAGTGAGTCTGCTATCTGAAGAGCAGATATCCCCATGAAGAGGAGGATGAAAAAGGAGCCGTACAGGAAGACAAAGTCAGTTAATGACTGCAAAAGAAATTTTTTTGCCTTGGCTTTTTTAGTTTTTTTTTGTTTGGGGGTTTTTTTCTGGAAGAATTTAGAAGTTTTCACATCAGTCTCTCACTGTATGAGGGCTGCCTTAATTGGATGTGTCAAGAGTAAGCTTTAGACTAAATCAGTAAAGAGAAATTAGTCTCTAGAACCAGATGGCAATTGCTTACAGGTTCTACAGGAACTCAAAAGTGAAATGGTTGAACTGTGGTATGAAAATTGTCTCCTAAATTGTTCTTGATACCAGGAAAATTAATGGATTCGATATGTGATGCTGGTTTCTAAAAGGGGTGCAAGAATGGGCAAGTGGCACACTAGGAAGGCTGACTTCTGTACTCAAAGAATAATGAAGTTGGTAAAGAAAATAGTCAGGAATACTGGGGAGGAATCCACCTGATTTTAGAGGTAAAGTTACTCCTTGCAAATCAAGCAGATGTCTTTGATGGGTCTGACAAATGTGAAATATGGTGACCAAGTTGTTGTACTGCACTTGGATTTAAAAGGTTTTCAGTGAGTTCACTCAGTGGAAGCTCTTGAGGAAAGGAAGCTGTTGTGCAGTAAGAGGGATTGTATTTCATGGATTGAATACTGATTTTTAAAAATTTGGCCAGGCTGAAAAATAGGACTAAATGGTCACCTTTTTTAGTATTAGATTACTACTGGATTTCCTTTAAAAGCTGTGTAAGAATAAATAATGAAATTAGCAAATTTGCTGAGAAAAGTTCTACAGAGACTTCTGATCCTTAGTGACCAGGCAGCAAAGCAGCATGTGAGAGTGATGTGATATGTTCAGGGTTTTTTTATACACATATATGTACAAACACACTGGTGTTTCCATATGCAATATGTTTTCTTAATTTTAAGAAAGGCAACAAACATGCCTACCAACCTTAAGGCCTTCTCTTGTAATATAAATGTTTTGGTAGGGAGAACACAATCCATCATAAAAAAGGTGTTAATGATCATCTTAATGTGCACTGCTTGAAAAATTT
Organism: Phylloscopus trochilus trochilus; assembly: GCA_016584745.2. NCBI lineage: Eukaryota > Metazoa > Chordata > Aves > Passeriformes > Phylloscopidae > Phylloscopus > Phylloscopus trochilus. The sequence continues at coordinate 44,486,751 of WQNJ02000546.1, forward strand.
GGGCCCAGTTTGTGATTCATGTTGTTGTTACTTTTGGGAAGGTAATTTAAGCCATTTGGGAAGACTGTTAAAGTGTTTTTATTCTGCTTCTCTATTCAAATGTTGATAGCCATTTTTGCTTACTAAAGGTTGAAAGGATTTGTGACTGAGTCACAAATAGCTGTGTAGAAAATTATTTATTTAGGCCTACACAGAGCCAGAAAACTAAGCTGCTTAAAGTAACTTCTAAAAATGGTTTCAGTTGTAATATTTCCTTCTATAGAAACTTAAATGTGCATGGGAAAAATATATCTCTTATGTTTGAGGAAGATAATATTTTCTTGGGCATGCCTGAATAATTTGAACAAATGAATATGTAATGAGATAGTTCATGGTTCAGAAGGTAACCTCAACCACCATTTCTAGCAAAACCTTTTGATGTGGTTTGGAGTTCAGCTGATTTTCGACAGGCTGCAGTGTTTCATGTATGCTTTGGTTATTTAAATGTTATTTAAATGCCATTGTTTTGTTAACATAATGGAAAATATTTTCAGCTGTGTATTATGTTAGAACTTAATTAATAGGATGAGAAATTGTAGTAGATTTGGAATCATCTTACTTTACTTTTAATTTAAAGTATGTTTTCAATTTTTACTGTCATTATCTCTAGCAACGAAGAATAAATTAGGATGCATCCATTATGTATATCTCCTGTAACACTTTTCACTTGCAGGTATGATGGTGCCCTTCAGAGAAGTTGGGTAAATGTTGTCATCTCCATTTAGCAAATGAAGCAAGAGGATTGTGTTTTAAGGAATTGTGTCCAAGTTCAATTAATCCATTAGTGTTTGTCTAAAAATTTTAAAAAAAAGTAGCCATAACATTTATAGTTTATATCAAACTCCAGGTGTCAGAGTTAAATTTTTAGTCTTGAACTTCTTTGCTATTTGCTCTGCCTGACTCTAGAGCATTAATTGTTTCAATTTCCAGAAAACGTTTGGGGAAAAAAATTAGCATTAAAACAAAAATGAAGAAAAAGTCATGATGTTATCAGAAGGTTAGAAATAAAGAAGTGTTATAGACTAGAAACTGCAACTAAATTAATGAGTAGGAACAAACTGTGAATTTTCAGCTTTGGTTAGAGGCATGTGGGGCTTCATATTGAGGGCTTTTGTTCATTAACCTATTAAACAATGATTTAGAAATGAAGGACAAAGTGTTCAGAAGCAACAGAAGGGTTTCAATTAGGTGAAGTCAAAAGTGTCTCCAACAACATAGGTAATGGTTTATTTCAGTCTCTGACTGGATTGGGATTTTTGGGGGTTTGTTTTTAATTTTTTTCCCCTCTTCTTTTTTTTTTTTTCCCCCCTTTTTTTATTGCCCTTTTAACAAATGCTGGACAATGCCACCTGGATAGAGGAACCTAGCCAGATGTGCTGTACTGAGTTTGAAAACTCATGGGAAATAGGTAGGAAGATGCCTCATCAAAAACTGTACCTGTGCGAGGTAGGCACTGGAGGATGTAAAAATTATGATGAATGTAGTGCTGATGCTCCCATAATTCCACGGCAATCTGAAAGTGCCTTCTTGCCCAAAATAGTCATTGCTTCTGATCAGGATAGAAGCTAATGGATAATAATGAGAAGTTTCATTAACAGCTTTCTTATTAAAAGAAACATGAGAGTTTGCCTTACAGAAGGGACAAGAAAGGACACAATGAAAGTGTAGGAGATACTACATGGTATAAAATTAAGTGTTCTTGTAGTTCCTTTTGATAACACATGTACCATTATCAACTTTACGTTACATAAATCCAATTATTTTTGCATGGTTAGGCCAGGGAATTCATTTTTCAAACAATAATGAGGTTCAGATTTAACAGGATTTTTGAACAAGCAGACAAGCAACAGAAATTCATGTTGCAAGTCCTTGATACAATAGCAACTTTCACTCTTTGAAGAATAAGACTATTTCTACAGACGGGAGCAGGGAAGGAAGATAAAAAAGCCCAAACTCTCTTTGTTCCAAAAACTGCCCATCTCAAGTGTTACATGGACTGTAGTCCATCATGGAATTTACTTCCCAAGCCTAAAGTCAGTCACTGCACAACTGTTAGACACTAAACTGAAATACGGAAGGCGGAGGGGAAAGAAGGAACAATACAAAGAATAGACAGGGGAGGTACCTTGATCCAAGAGAGGGAGGTATGTGTAAGCTTCAAAGCCTGTTACAGACAGCCCAGGATGCAGCCTTGACAAACTATTGTAATGCTGATTGCAGGTTTTGATTATCTGCATTTCAAAAGAACAAAAAGGGTGAAATTTAATTCTGAGATTGAGTTTTTAAGTGAAGGCTGAATGAAGAAGCTGTTGAGATAAATTACTAGCTGTTGTTTAAACAGTTCATTGATAATACGTTTTAAATATTCAATTTTAAGAAGTTATAAAGTCTTCCAAGCTTGATGATGGTGAAAAATCCTAATTCTGAGAGCGGGAGGAGGCTGAAATGATAATGCTACTGAGTAACAGCAGCAAGAACACTGTGTACAGCAAGTATTCTATACGTCACCTGCTTTAGACAACGGGTTTGGGATGGCATGGAGAAAGCACGGTTTATGCAGGAGCAGAATTCATTATATATAGATCTATATATATATCTACAGAATAAATTTCTGTACTAGGGTACCTGATGTCTTTGCAATATGCCAATGAATTCTTGGTCTCTAGCAGACAATTAAAAAATACCAGGTGCTCTAGAGTCAATATAAAGGAATGCACTTAATACTCAGAAGACTGAATGAAAGGCTTAAGAGAGGCAGATGATATTTAATTAAGTCAGGTTGAGAATTTTTCTGGAAAAGATACCAGAAATCTAAAAAGAAGATTAAATAAACAATATCAGAGAATCTGGAACTAATTTTTTTCTAAAAAAAACCCCACGAGATAGTTTTTTGCTTTTACTTAAGCAAAATGTGGCATAATCAGGTTTAAAATTCATATTGGTGAAAAAAGTAACAGAAATAGTATATGTTTAGCAGTATTTGAATAAATAAGCATTTTGCTTATGAATAGTGAACTTTCCAGAGGGCAGTACTGTAATGACACCTTCATAGTTCCTTTTCTTTTGGCAGCATTTGGAAATGTGAAGTGCAGTGGGAGTTGTTATTGCACAGTTGGGCCCAGTGTTAGATGAGGTAAATGTTGCTGGCCGCACATCTCCAAAGCGATATTGATGCTCTCAGAAATGCATCAGTTGCCATGACTTCCTTTCTGGATGTGCCAGCATAAAGACTCTCATGAGAACAGGTGTGTGCGTAATTTGTAAGTATTATGGGATGGATTGCTGCATTAGCAGAAGGTAGAAAAGCAGGAGGAGCAGAGGTGAAGGGTGATGTTGTTCCTCTGTGCAGTGTTACAGCATATGTGCTGTTAGCCGATGACCTACAAACACACAGGCTGTTGAAGGGAAGAAGTAAAAGAAACTACAAAATAAATGTTGAGGAAAAAAAATTTGGTGCTCCAGGAAGACAATCCTAAGTAAAATGTTGAATCCTAAACAGCGTATTTTAATATGTGCACATGTCCAAGCTTAAGAAAGATTTTCCCTGTGTGGAAGAGGAATATTTTCACTGACTTGAAGGGTACTTAGATAGTTTGAGTTACTGAATAATATAAGTGCCCTTAAGGATCCACTTTCAATGGCTTGATAAAATAGTACATATCAGGATAATTGGCACTGGGATGCCAGAGACGTCTTAGAAATATCCAGACTGCTAATTAAAATCAACGCCATTGCTCTTAGCATTTTTTTCCTTTCAAGCAGCAGATCCTGTTATATTTACTGTATCTCATGTAGTGTGTAATATTAAGATACTGAAGTAGGTGAATTTTGTGTCACTCATATTAGGTCACGTACATTCATACCAAAGTGTTGTGGATTGTGCTAAATGACTTTTATTATGCTCTGATTTTATTGAAGGGCAAAACCCCTGTTAATCTTAGATGTGAGAATCATGGTCCTAATAAAAATTTAGATGTCATGTTTTTATTTTTTATTAGGTTGTTTTGTATTTGGGGCTTTTTTAGTAGTGTTAACCGGGAAGTCAAAATGACTCACTTGTGCTTTCTTAAATAGAACATTAGATTTCCTTAGATGAAATACTTGCATACTCTCAAAGAGTTTGGTTGGGATTTTGGTTGTTGTAATTGCATAAACACAAATGTAACAGGCGCATAATACATATTTTAAAATGCTTCTCCAATTTATGTAGCTTACTTTTCTCCTGCATCTTTGATTCTTTGATCTTTTACAAACTCGCCTTTATGTTCTCCTGATTAAATAACAAATCTGGGAATTTCTACTCTATCGTAAACAAATATTTTGTTGTTAAGGGTTTTGAAGACATTGGAGTTGTTGAAGGTTTTTGAGAGGATTATTGGAGGAACTTCTCAGCTACATAGTAGAGGCAATTTAGATAGTTTACTTCAGCACAGCATTTTATTTTACAATATTTGTAGTATAACTTTAAGAGAGAAAAAAAAGTGCAAATATTCTGGTACAGTGTGTTGAATATAACCCATTTTAGTGGAGTTTGACAGAAGCTGATATTGTACTAAACAGCAATAGAAAGTAAAAACTCTGTTTGATCAATGCTTTTGTATCTTTAAATTTTGAGATACGCAAAGAGAGAAGAGAGGAAGAAATTTAAAGGACTTGATTTTCGAGAAAGGCTAGAAAAACAAGCTCCAATAAAACACCTGTCATTCTACATCCCATAACTGAGGAACCAAAAAAATCTGATCTTTAACATCCTACTTGAGTTATCTGCAGTACATGAATGGTATGATCTAATATTCACGTATATCTGTACCAACAGGCTGAAAATATTCAGAATGCAATTTTGAAAAATATGTCCTGAACACAGAGTGCAGATGACCAAACCTAATAATGACATTGTGTCTTTTTATTGCTTTGTATTGCTTGGTTTGTGCTCTGGGGTTTAGCTAGGCACTGTACAGACAAAAATCTCTGAAACTGCTGCTAGCTTTTGTAGCATCACTAAAATTATTTATTTATTGCGTGTTATTTGAGCTTAGTCTGTTCATTTTCTCACCATTGAGTGTAACTGATATGGATCTGTCCCATGTGGAGCCTTTGAACTGGTATTTTTGCCAAGTTAGAGATTCGGGTTTTTTAGTGTGCTGTGGAGCTTAAATGTGTTTGTAGAGTGGTTTAAGTACTTCTTGGGGACAGATTGTGATAGCACTGTTCAGAACTGGACTGAGCTGCAATCAAGGGAATCTTTGTAACCTCAGTGTTTTTGCAAGGAGGAAATATTTCAGATCCTACTGCTTTCTCCATAATTGATTATATGTGTTAGAGCCTATTCATACTTTGCCTATATAGCAGAAAGAGAAATGCTTTGCTTTAATTCCTTGCTGATTTCAAATAATGGTTTTCATAAATCAGCTGCTCTTCTCAAGTCTACTTCTGGTTTTTGAAGTAAGGCTTTCCTTTGATTTATAAACTATTGATTGTACTCAGAGCTTTTGTTTTATCTGCTTTTGTAGTTACACAGATAAAACCAGCCTACTGAATTCCTCTGAAACTTTTTTATTCCCCCTCAAGGGGAGAGTCCTTGATTATAAGTATTGGTGCATTCCAATTTGTGTTTCAGAGCTCTCAAAAATGTTATGTATAATTAGACTTTTGCTGTAGGAATGAATTTGTGCACTTATTTTTCTCAGTAAAAAATAAGCACCTGTCAATCAAGATTTTTAGAAGATTTTTGTGTTTTGCTGTAAGTTCTGAAGTACTGCCTTTTTTATGTTGACTTACACATACTGCCACAGTAACCGCAATTAGCACCCTTACTCTACAATGGTGGTTTAAAACAACCTTGAAATATTTAGGAACAAAGTAGAGAACTGTGTGAAAAATCATATAGCCTTGTGTGTGAAGAAAACCATCATCTTGCTATCTCAGTATTTGCCTATATTTTTCTTACTCTTGACTGAATATAAGTGGCTGTTAAACTGCCAACAACTAACTCTTGATTACATGCTTCTTCCACCCCTGCTTGTGGGGAGAACTGCTTGCCTTTTGGTTCCTGTGATCCATCTTTGGCCCTCTATGACATATTTTCTTAATTTAACTTGCACTTCTTCCAGGGCATTTGTACCTTAAACAGAAAATACATACAAGTGTAAAGCTGTAAAAAGTGTGGCATAGAGTAGAAGTGAGCAAACAAGCAGAAAATAAATGGTGATTGCTTTGCTTTCTGTGGAAGGGAAAGGAACAGGAAAGCACCTCCATGGTTAGGGAATATTTATAGAAAACATAGTACGCCTTTTCTAAGCAGTAAAATTTTGGTTAAATATGAATTTTACAACTGTTTTGAAGGAGATCTCCACTTGCATTTCTCTTACCCTCTAAGCATCAAGTTGGTCACTCCTCAGTCTTTTCACATATTTGCAGCTAAACATATAAAACTAAACTGAGCACTTAATTTCTTAAAAAGAAATAGTTATTTTGTCAACACCAGAATTTTAAATTGTTAATTGTATATTTGTATATTTGTGTAACTTTTAATTATATTGTTCTGGCTCCTACTGAAGGGTCATCTTCCACTTGCAATTTAATTAAATGCATTTTGATATTTGTTATAAATCAACTGATATTTCAGTTACAGAGATGGTCCCTTGTGATGACTTAATCAGGCAAGTTTTGAGGTCCCAAATTTATGGACATGCCAATGCTTTTCTGTTCTAGTTATTTTGAAAGATTAGTGTTTCATAGTCATTCTTGTTTTGTTCCTTAAGAATAAAGGTTGGATTTTGAGAACAAATTGTTTCTTTAAAAGCAGCAATTCTCCTTTTGATGTATTTAATTTTAAATCACTTACAGTCACACATCAGAAGCAGATTTGGTCTGTAATTCAGGTGATGGTCCATCAGTGCAGAAGAGGGGTTTAGGAGGGGACCATCTGATGACAGTTCTCTGCCCACAGTCTGTCACTCCAGCTGCTCAGTCCAGAGGGTAAATCCAAGCTACGTGTACCTATGAGGAAAGCAGCTTGGTAGAGCTTTGGTTTTATTTGAAAGCATGGTAAGGGAAGGAGGAATTAATTGAAGCACAGACATCTGCTAGGTAGCAGAAAAGTCTGAGAAAATGGGTTTGTGTTTTGTTGAGAGAATCCCTAGATTACTATGTACCCATTTTCTGCTGCTGAATAAAAACTGACAGTCTGACCATCCTCTGGTAGTATGTCAGGCCATAGCTACAAAGGTGTAACTTTCATCTCCTTGTTCCATTGTCTGTCTTCTTGGACCACAGTGTTGATGAAATTCCTAGAGTGACACCACTATGAGCCAATGCAGTGCTGTGGAGAATTAAATCAGTTATGTTCAAAGGTATTTCAAACTAACTGGTGCAAATTAGAGTCCTATTGGGAATGCTTTCTAAAGCTAAATTTTAAGTGTACCAATTCAGAATATGTCTTGAAACAAAGTGGGTGTATGATACATTGAACTTCTAATGTAATTTCAAGGGAAATTTTCAAAAGCCCCTGCACAAGTCTTCTGGCCCAGTGACTTCTTTTAAAAGAATTCCTAATCAGAAGCTACAGCTTTGGAGCAAGGCTTCTTCTTCTCCTCACTTATTACAGCATGGTGTACAGGCTGGTTTTGGTGTGCACAAGCTGGATTCCTTCTGGAAGTAACTATGTCAATGTTTGTGAACCAATGAATTACACAGTTAGACAGGTTCAGACTCTGTTCAGTGTGGGAATGTTTGATCCAGAGAATCATACTGTCTTCCCTGAAGCAAAGCTGTGGATCTACATGCTGTGTAGGTGTAGGCCTTCAGCATTGTCTAGTTCAGGCTACTGGTCTGCTCTTGGTGCAAACAGATCTCACAAATTCAGACATAGCCACAGGGTCTGCACCAAGTATGCGAACCAAGCCTGGGGTCTGACTGTGCCATGAACTCCCCACGGGGAGATGTCTTCCATCTGCTGTTTTTGAAGAGAGGAAATGCTCAAGGGAGAGAAGAGAGGCATCAGATATCTGAACAGTACTATCCACAGAAGAGCTGAATGATAGTATTTGAAATTCTTTTATTACAAAAAAAGTCTGAACAAAATGACATTTTTAAAATTCAAAATGCATTATTTTAAAAATGGTGAAGAACCATTCTGTCTTTTCCAAATGTGCCCCACCTAATCTGAATTCTAACTGTGAATTAGGTGAATTTCCATTTTTCAAAAGCATTTGTGTTATTTCACAATATTTTTCCATTCACCAAAAACATCCCACCAAAGTATGTTTGCTTTACTTCAGATTGGTAGATAGCTGATTGGGAAGATCAAAAGCACAAACAGGCCAAGAAGAGGGATGAAAATGGGAGCTTTATGATGTTCCCCTTTGCCCATTTCCTCTGGGACAGTTCACTGACCTTAGCTTTCTGTGTCTGGGGTGAGGCAAACTGTCAGGGGCTAAGGAAGATTTACTGGGATTCATAGAACTGTGGGAGCATCTGCACAAGATGGCTTTAATTTATCTCTAGTTCCTTAATAGGCTATTTGTCTGGTAACCTGGCTTTCGTCTTCTCTAGCTAAGTTGTCTTGTCAAGGACAAGCCACAGTACTGTGTTTCCATGGGGATGGGGTATGGAGAGTATTAGGTGGGTGAGAATCCTGGTCTTCAATTGCAAGGGATATTGAGTAATGCAGTTTAGCCATAAGTGTATGCATGCTCACACACATATGCAGAACAAAACTAAATAGTGGCACTTCTAGTCACAGCTACAGAATAAAGATGATTATTTTCTAAATAAATTCTGAATTATTAGGGGGTTTTCTTTTTTTTTGTGGTTGTTTACTGATTTCCTTTCAGTCCATTACTGTATATTCTTTTATATGTTTAAGTATCAGTATGTTATGAAATCTGGAGAAACAGTCCCATAATGAAAAGTTCTGGATTAAGTTAAGAACATCAACTGTAAGATAGCCAAAGTATTATAAAAATGTTAACTGAAGATCGTGCCTTTGTTAAATACAGCTGTTACTACAGAAATAGTATATGCCAACATTTTTTTAAAGGACTACCCAAAATATGTGTGTTTCAATGAGGAGGTAGATTTGCTGTCTTTATTTCTTGGGCCTTTGCAGACATTTGTCTGGTTTGTAAGAAACAATATGATACTGCATTCAGAAGGTATTAATATTGTTGATATGAAACACACCAGGGCAATACATCATGTTAAATATAAAATACATTCCATGAAAATAGATTATTTTGTCTGCCAAAATTCTTTACTTGTGTATGGATCAGGTGTGTGGTAATTTTAAGCTTCTAAGTCTTTGTCTTTAAAACAAACAGACAAAACCTACATGGAAATTGCAAACAATTTCTGTAGTTAAGAAAATAATTGTTCATAGCTTAAATCTGTAAAAATATCAAGCTACTATTTTTGACACATGCTGACTGACTGGAATTGCAGGGCTTGCAGTCTTAAAGCTACTTGAATTGCAGTCTGTGTGGAATATCAAAAAACAGTATTAAACTGTGTGTCAGGAGAATGGACAGTAAGAAGAGGAGCTGGACTAGGGAAGTGGACTTTAGGAGCTATATACATGCAGATTTATTGAAAGTACAGTGTTGAGTGCTACAGTTGAAAGTAATTCACCCTGAGACCAAGTTAATGGGAACATTGTGGTGTGATCCTAGGATTTCACAGGAGTCTCACTGAAACAAGCCCATGGATGGCCTAGAGCATTTGTTAATGCCTTCTGCTCTCTTCTTGTGCCACATTAGGGCTCAGGTGGTTGTTGCAGAAAGTGACATAATACTCAGTGGGCATTAGTGTGGGGGCATACGTGCTGATTTGTCTGTGTTGCATTGCCCATGGAGGATTGCGGAGCACAGGGCTTTCCCAATGTTTCTGTCCCACCTGGGTTCTGGAGTGGCAATGGTTGGGAAGGGCAAAATTCAGAGCCAGTTTCATTGGGCAGAAGGCCCGTGAGTACGCAGCATCACTCATCCTGTCTGTACACAAACCAGGATGAACATCTTTGGGCTGTTCTCTCTAACAACACACTCACAGTCGTCTGGCACTGACTTGTCAGGCTGTGAGACCCAGTTCCTCTGCTGTTTGCTCTGCCGCCTGCTCTGCTGCCTGCTCTTGTTTATTCTGCTGTGTGATCTGTGGGGAAGGGTCAAGTAACAACAGCAATTCCAGAAAAAATCTCTGTAGGCCTGCATTGCTAGAAGTCCAGCCAGGAAGAGGGAAGAATGGCTCATGGTGAATTCTTCAGGGATTTTCAGAGCCAATGTCTCAGTTACTGTCCTGCTGTACACAGGCTATGAATTGTGCTTTATGAGGTCAAGCCAGATGGCACTGTGAAAGGAGCACTGAGAGAACTGTTTAATGTAGGAGGACTGTTTCTATTATTAAAAGAATTTTTTCAAGGTAATATGGGCATAAAATTGGGTTCCAAGGAAAGGTAGACTCACAAATGTCACCTGTGATGCAAAGAATGTATTGCATGTAATATGATGAAAGAGTATGTACATTTAAAAAATACTTTCTTCACAAAGATATTTTTGGGTTTTTTTAATTGAAAAATGCTTTATTCTGAAGAATGCTTGTCTGAACCTGTACTGAAAGTCAGGACCTCACAGGAAAAAGGTCTCCAGAGAGAGGTACCGGATGTGCAGTGAGAAATACACTTCAAGGGGAGCTAAATGACACTTATTGAGAGGAAATGAAATAAAGGCAAATGTAGCAAATACTTGTGTAACTAAAAATCACTATCAAATGTGGGGAAAGAAAAACACAGGGAAGTCAAATAAGAAAGGTGGTAAAGCTGACAATGTTTTGTGAGGTTGTTAGGAAGTTTGATAGGGTAGTACAACATAAAATATTACGTGTTTTTAATCTAAGAGGGAGGTGCCCCAAAATACTATTGTAAATAATAATTTAAGCATACCATTTTGTAGTCACGTTGTAGGGCTGTAGCATATACTGGTGAAATTATAAAAAAATCACTCGGGTTGTAGTGGTTAGTGGTTCAGTATGGACATAATACAGAAAAAGGGGGAAAACTTTCCAGCTTACCATCACTTAGAGTTGATGTCCAGTATGGATACACATCTTTTGACCATTCTGAGTCAAACCCAGGATTTAACTAGAAGATCCTGTAGGATTTAACCTGCAGCAAAAGAGCTTGTCCCTGATAGTGACACATTGTTTCACCTCAGACTACCCTACCTTACTGCAGACCAACTGAGATAACTGAGATGGAAGAGCAGATGAGAAAGAAGAGTGAGGAGGGAAAAGTATGTCAAACCCCAGCTTTATTTTCATATGTTCCACATGGCAGTAAAAGAATGGGAGGGCAAAGGAGTCTGTACTCATGGCACTGTCTTGAAAAAGATCCTTTCAGCTTTCATGTGGAGATTTCCAATGTCCCTAGAGCTTCCCAGAATATCTCCTCTATATTTCAAAACCTGCTTCACCCTGGCTGTTCCTCTTGCCCACAGAAGATTTCAAAGCCTATCAGTTAAATGTGGTCCACAGTCTGTGCTCCTGTGATATCCAACATGACAAAAGAAAATGAGGTTAAATGCAATGTCCCTTGACAGTTTATGGGTTTATGAAGTGAGAAGGAATTTAAAATAATAGCAGTATAGCATTTATTTAATTTATCTACACTCTGACATGTCAGTCATTTCCAGCTGATGATAGACACTGACTAACAGTGCTTGTGCTGGCAAAAGAAAAGGAAACTTCTCCTAACAGCCATTAGCACAGTGTCCATAAAGTGATACAGCAGCAGACACTCATTTTGTGAAACAGCTTCGCCTCAGCACGAAATTGTTAACAGATTAGGATAGAACCTGGTATGACAAACTAGGTATTGGTCTGGGGCAAGTGCACCACAATTTGTCTTGGTGCTGACTGGCTTTCTCTCTAGCAAACACAGTGCCTGATCTGTGTTTTTTGACAAGTGTTGAGTATATTGGCATTTTTCTGATTCTATCAGCAGTTTAATTGGTTCAACTGTGATTAGCACAAAACTTCCACAGGTTAGTCTGCACGACATTTATTTTATGGTATTTAGTAAGGAATATGAAGTTGTCAGTGCTGATTTTTTGCCTGTGTAAGAAGCATTTGCAAATCTTAAAAAAAAAAAAAAAAAAAGGTAAAACTTGTCAACACTGTTTCCACTGTGATGGATTTCTTTATTTTTAGAAAGAGATTGTCCCCAGATCAGAGCATAGCATATATGCAACATCATCACTTTTTGCTCCTGCTTTTGAAGAGAGAAGGAAAGAAAAATAAAAAAAAAGTGAGATTTGATAGGAATACACATGAATATTATAGAAATTAAAAACTGAAGAGGAAAAAAAGAACTGAAAAGATGCTGGTAGGGTCTTAAGTAAAAGAACACAAATGCAGTTGGAGTAATTGGGCTGTGAAATATTAATCTTTCTGATTTTTGTACAAATGACTTACTCATAACTATTTATGAGTTTCTTAGCACTTGACTCCCCCTATCTTCCCCCTGAAGACTTTGTGGTTTGCTTTTTTGCTTTAGGATGTTTTTTGACATTACTGCTGTCACCCCCCACCTCTTCCCCTCCCCTTCCCCCCCCTCCCATTTATGGTAGACTCCCTGCTGTCTAATCCTCCTGAAAAATGTCAGCTACTGCTGCTGGACTGACATCCCTCTGAACAGATTAATGTGATGTGTGTTCCTCCAAGGCTCCCCAGATGCAAGTGGTGTTTGCTTGTGTGCCTAGCATGGCTTTTTGATAGTACCAGCAGTGTGTAGAGCACTATTTCATGTGCTGAGTGTTAAATATAGCACAAGGCATAACTGTGGTAGTGTTGATAAGAACTTAGGAAAAAAGGCCTTGATTATAAGATAATGAATTAACTTGGCATTTGCTATAGTACTATCCTGTGCTCCACTTTTTCAGAGAGCAGTTAGAGTTTCACTAGGAGAAATTTAGTAAAGACATAAAGGAAACAAAAGGGATGGTGCGGTAGTACTGTCTGAAAGTTATGTTAGATGCCTCTCTTGATGGAGAAGAATAAACTACTTTAGAAGAAGAGGCAGCAAAAAAAAATTAGCACTGAACCCTTGGAGAGTAAATAGTGATGGAGGCATATGCCTTCTGGGAGAACTTGGTTCTTACTGTGTACTGCAGGTGGAAAAGATATATGACCCTGTCAGCATAGAGCTTCACCCCTATTTGCACCATGCCACAGTTTGAGACACGAGAAACATGGAAGGGATAAAACACTGAGCAGCTCTCCTTGGCAATTTTGGCTTGTTCTCTCAGATCCCTGCCCAGGAATCAGGCTTATAAAACTTCCAGTGGGCATTTTTCCTAAATTTAGCAGCATTTCACTAACCTGGTTGGTCCATTTCTGAAGATTTGGGAGGTTGGGTGAAGAAGAGAAGAAGTAAAGGTTGAGGAGGGAAGTACTTGTAGTTATCACAATCTAGGACCTTGAACATCGAACAGAAAACATGTGAATGGGGAGGGAAATTTCAGTCACATTCAGCCTGTGATTCCTTCTCATTGTACTAGTAATCAAGGAGTAAGAGACTGTCCTGTTCTTTACAGATTAAAAGATCTTTACCCCAGCTGTGGCATCTGGTGCACATCTGGCAGGTTTCAGGAGAATGGAGATGGGAACACTGTGTACACTTTAGTCACTAAGTATGAAAAGCCCTTTGTCCTCCAGCATTGTAAGGGAGTATTGGTAAAACCTGTATTTTTAGGTGATCTTTGTAGCCCAAGGAAACTTCTAGCCCAATATGCCACATTTGGATTGACTGTGGGAGTGGAAAAACATGAAGTGCCATGGTGAAAGTGGTCTCTCTGAAAGGCTGGAAATTGGTAAATCAGAACTTGTTCATCTGCTCCCCAGAATAAACAGAAACCCAGATTTTGTGCTAAGCAAAAGTCCTTGATAACTTGTTATGCATAGGTGAGAGTATTAAGGATGCCTAAACAGAAAAGTGTCTGAAGGCATTCTTTTCTATGGAGGGAAACAGTTTTAGCAGTTGTCAAACTAGTTTTAAGACAAATTAGTGATCTTTAGCACTGCTCTGGATCCACTCTGGGAAGTGAGATAGTGTAAACAAGTGCAGAGAAGAGAGACAACCAGTTACCCAGCTGAGCAGAACACTATTCTAAAAAAAGCACTTTGCAGTGTGCTGTGTGGTCATTAGTCTTTGAAGTAAAAAAGACTCTAAGGCCAATGGATACAATGTGGCTTATTCTATGAAATAGGTGTGCTTTGAATTAAGAAGACAAGAAACGGAAGAAACAGAAACCCTCTTGTGTAGTACCTAAGGAGAAAGTTTCTACCTGTCTTTGATAACTTGTAAAAGCACTGCTCCTCTGTTCATTAGGAGGGAGTGAGGTGAATCTAAGAATGTTGTTCTTTCGTTGTCCTCTTTGCCTGTGCAGGCACTAGAAGAGACTTAGCCTCTACTCTACTGGGGATGATAAAAGGTGTTTTAAACAGCAGGAAAACTCGTATTTATCCGTCGCTTAAGAAAGCAACAGAGCAAATGGGAACCAGTCCAGCTGGACTTCACCTTTACCAGGTTTAAACTCCTAAAACAGAGACTGGTGTGAGACAAGAGTAAGATGGTACAGCCCAGTAAATGGGTTCAGAAAAGCCCTTAGAGAAGAGAGCTGCATTGCTGGGAGCCTGACAGACAGACTTGCTTATACAGACTCTGTCTTGGAGCTCATGCCAGCTATCAGGTTTTCACCAGGAACTGTTCTTTTTATCATATGAAAAGCAGGGTTTGTTTGTTTTTTTTTTTAGCTTTGTGTTGTAATACAAATGTCTGTTTTATGGACTCCTTTCCATTGCTGCACCCAGAGGTTTAGAGTTTGATCACCCTAAACTTACACATTTAGTAATGAGTTTTTTAACCTGTTTTTTAAACTCATCATAGGCTTCTTTCCAATTTTTTGGGTTTTTTTAAAACTTCACATTATTGTCTTATTCTGGCAAGTTGTCAACATGTGTATTACTATTGACTTTGCATTTAGAAGTTAAAGCTCCACCTGGCCCACCCCTTGTTTATTAATTCACAAGTAATGCCTCTTGGTGGGAAGCATTAAAAAAAAAAAAAGTAACTTTTAGAAATGCTTTTTCTCAAAAAAGCTTGTATTTCTGTGTCCAGGAGGTGCAATATACCAATTGTTTTAAAGAAATTTATTAGAAGAGAAGGCATTGTTCAGGCAAACATTGAAGAATTTTGTTTAAACCTGCTAGGCACTAAGAGGAAATAAACCATACCAATGGAAGCTATTTAATTTATGTTTTAAAAAGTCGCAAAAACAAATGGGTGGTGAGGGGAAGACATCTCTTCACCCTCAGAATATAAAAGAAAAACCTACATCTAAAACAGTGTGATAGAAAGTGTTCTTAATCTGTTTGTGGGAATTACATGCCAAGAGTCTATCACCCAAAACATTGTCTGAAATTAATTAAATATATTTTTAATGCAAACTGTGTAAATTCATTGATAAAAGCTTCTAAAAACATCTAATGTGCATCTGCATATTTTTTAACTTATTTGGAACTTGGAACTCATACAATGTTCCTTGACAGAATTGATTTTGGTGATAGACATGTTGCACATCTATTGAGTGTTTTTTCCTTCTTTTATACTTGTAAGCAATCGGTGAAATGCAACCACTCGAGAAAGAAAATGAAACTCAATCTGAGATTCATTCACATAGCAGGAGTTCTCTTCTCCACAGGTGCTTATTACTATGTTACACATAACCATAATAGCTGTGCCCCATCTGTTGTGACTTCTGAATAAATTCTGTCATTTGTAGTTCCCACTGTTCTGTGCTTACCCCAACAGGGCCTTTTTTTGTGAGGTTGTATTTTGTTGCTTGTTTTATTTGCACGCTTATTCTATGTACACATCTCTGAATACATTATTTTCCTCCTTGGGGAAGTAAGCACACACAAGTGCACATTCAGAGAGGGAGAGGCATTCTCCCTCTCCTCTCTGTCCCATCCTCCTCAGCTGTGTTTTGTTGGGGGAAAGAGTGTTGCATGGGGAGAAAGGGGCAATTCTTGCAATGACTGGATGGTTCGACCTTAGAAATAGCTCCTGCACAAGTGGCTGTTGTCTTTTTGGAAGCAAATTTCACTTCATGAGACAATCAGTTGTTTTTGGCTGCTGCCCTTTCCTTAGAGCATTTTGACAATCTTCTTGCACCAAAAAATTTGAACATCCTGAAAGTAAAGCCTGAGATTTTCAAACTTGGGATGCCTTGAGGTTCAGCTTGTACCTCCTGAATTTCAGTGCAACAAACTTTCTCAGTGTATCAACATTGAGGACCACTTTAATCATCCACTCAGGGACCATCCAGCTGGATGGTCCAAGTAAAGTTTTCTCAGTATTGCTGAGTGTAAACCAGTGCCTGCTTTTCACTTCAGCTAATTTTCCTCTAACCAGGCAGGTTGAATTGCAGCATTTTGCTTTCATATGAAATCCATGTTTTGCTTCCAAGGAAAGAGTGTGGAGAGGAGCCTTTTGGCTTCAAATGACAAGTCCAGTTGACAGTCCCTTTTGCCATTTGACTCCTTATAGAATAGCCCTTGGCAGGCCGTACATGAAAACCTTAATTTGTTACAGCTGTCAGAGAGATGTGCATTGCTTTCTTTTCTGTTCTGCCTGGTTTCCTGTAGAAATTAGGCTTTTTCTGTCATGCTCCTTCTCTGACAGGCTGTCCAACCCTATCCTATTTACTTTTCTAATCCATTGGCCAATTTTAGTCCTATTTAACACTGAGGCAGATGCCTTAATGGTATTGAGTTCTACCACTGTAATGAATACTGGCAGCCAGATAGAGGAGAGAGATGTAATTAATGCCTATTCTGATGAAAAGATTTCAGTGTGTGCTCAGCTTTTTCTGGGTTTCAGGCTTTATTAGCTCTGTTGTGAACAAAACTGCCTGGTTTTATATTGTAAGCATTATTGTAGCACTTTAATTGGTGGCTTTGCCTCTGTGGTTTATTTTGCTATCATGCATCAGAGCCCTAATGAGGATTCAAAATGCCGCTGAGCATGACAACGTTGAGTGTGTGGGCTGATGCTACCACGCATCAGCATTACTAGTTCTGGGAGATAATAAAATTCCATAAGGACAAAAACCTCTTCTTTCATCACTCCCCCTGACCCTGACTCCTTTGCTGTTCTTGTTTTATGGGAAGGCTGGCATCTGCAGCCTAGGATCTCTATCCTGAAGCAAAGATTGCAGCATGTTGGGCTGCTGAACACTTTTCCATGCCAGAAATCCTCCTTAAATCATACAGCCCTTACCTTCACCAGCTTTTATCCTGGGACTTGGGGCTCCTGCCTGACCTTCTGTGCAGAAGCAGTGCTGTGTCTCACCCCATTGCTGCCGAGCAGCATGCCTGCTGTGGGTGGAGGAGCGACATGGAGATGGTTCACTTCCTCACTTGTTCCACTAGAAAGATTGTCCACGTAGTACCATGGTAAGAGGGAGTAATGGAGATTAAGACAAATAGTCCAGCTATCCCGTTGAGTCTCTGGGACAGCTCCATCACTTTACCCGAGAAAGCCAGTTTGACTTGCATAATTCAGACATTTTCTCTTTTATGTGATAATCTCTTACCTTTTGCATTTTGCACATTCTGTAAAAATGTGGCAGAGCAATCATGTTTTGCCATCCAGACAGAAAAAAAAGTCATAAAGATTATTTACTTGAAAGTGCAAAGAGTATCTGTTTGAGCACCTAGACTAATTTAGTCAAACCCTTGTGCAGGGTGTGAGCAGCAGAAACATAGATTGTTTTCAGATTTTAAATTTATTAAGAGGCATATATTGGGAATACACTTTAATATGTTGTATGTGCAAGTTCAAAAATTGTATGGTTTAGATCACTGCTATACTTGTCTTTTAGATTTGAGGTTTAGAATTGACCTGTCAGATTTTCATAAAACAGGCTGGTTTTATTTTGAATTATGAATCTGAAGCAGAATTGGCAAATAAGGTGATATATAGCCCAGTAATGTGATTCTTTTTAAAATTCCAGGCTTGGCTCACAATGATGTTTATAGATGATCTTGCTTGAGTTCCTGAATAAGCATGCAATACGTGTATTCTCTTTTTCCTATAGCAAGATATTTAAGCATTAATTTAAGAGTAAGTCAGCATGTCATAAGTAAGTATTCTTGCAGCTTAGTCTGTTTTGTGGTAGCTCTAAATTTTGTTTAGACTTTTGTGTTACTCTAGTCTTAAAAGTGGTTTTTATCAGCAATTGGAAATAGTAAGGTACTCACCACTAGTTCTGAGAAATAGAGAGAATGAATGTAAGTATGTGCACACTACGTGAAAAGCTTTTATTTTACTTGTTTTTCATTGATTCTTATTTTTTCTTCTCTTAGTGTATGTCTTAGTTGTATATGTCAAAATGTGTGATGAGTTTGCAGACTTGTCTGCCTTCATAACTCTTCCTTCTGCATGCTTTTTTATTACTCTTATAGTGGAATATATTGCCTCATTTGTAAATATCAAAAGCACCGTAAAATGGGAGATAGCAATTTACTTAATACCATGCATACACAATTTATTTCAGTTGTTTTAAATAAATGAGCTCTTCTGCTGTAATACAGGAAACTTTATTCAGAGTGCCTGCAAACACTTTCACAGTTAGTAGTCATCTTAATATTGGTCCTAACTAGTAGAGCACCCAAATCTCTCTGAAATGATTATCATTAATGTTGCTTGACAAATTGGAGCTATATGAATAATATGACCCTATGGTTGAGAACAAAACAAACTTTCTGTTTTCAAAACTATTGGTCAGAAGGCTTTTTTTTTTTTTTTTTATTACTGTGTGCCAAGCTTTTTGACTTCCATTCCATTGATTTTTGATTTGGAAAGGGTTCTGAGAGCAGCCCTGAATTTTCACATGGCTTCTATGGCTTGGCACAGCTGGAAAGCCTGGAGCAGCAACCTGGCTTTCCTTAGGGTTGTCTCTCTGAAACTGAGTAAATTTTGCTCTGGTTTGTGACTCGGGGAGAGTTTAAGTGGGTTGGCCATGGGTGGCCTAAGGGAACATAGGGATTTTTGCTTTCCAATTCTAAATTTAGAATATGCATTTCTCATATTCATTTCACACCTGCAAAAGTTATTTGAAGAGTATAACACGAATATGTGGAAAGAGGATAAAGACTTCCCATTGAAATTTTGGGTTTTTTTCTTTTCCTTTTCATTCCAGTGAAATGAAGCAGAAGTTGGATGAAGAGGGTAACAAGTGCAGCATCCTTTCCAAGCAGCAGAAGTTCAATGAGCACTGCTGCATTCGCTGCTGTTCCCCTTTCACATTTCTTATCAACAGCAAGCGACAGTGCCAAGACTGCAAGTACAACATCTGCAAGAGCTGCAGCACTTACCAGAAGAAGGAGAAGGCTTGGATTTGCAGTGTCTGTCAGCAAGCAAGGTAAAAGTCTAATTGTTCAGCAACTTGTGCACAACAGCTGTGGCCTGACCTGAGCTTTTCCTTGTATTTGTCAGCAGTTAACTGTGGTAGGATAGGACATGAAGTACCTGTTTATGTAGAGCTTGATTTATTCCTGACGTGCCTGCTTTTTGTAGAGGTTAATTTGTTCTGAGAGTATTTAGTTACCTGTAGCGTTTTCCAGGCTTGTTTAGCTGGACTGATGTATCAGCAAGCAGTAACTGGGCATAGCTTGTGCAGGACTGGGATGTGCTGAAGCACCTCGGTTACTAATGGAGCCTGGGCACAGATGGTGGTAAGGCAGTTAATAGTTCAGCAGCTAATCCCACTGATGGGTTAGGAATGGAAGGAAGAATATTTGTGAATAGATCATCCAGCTGTGACTGTGTTTTAGAGTGCTTTTCTAAGTGCCAGCTTATTGGTTGGGCTGCCTTGAGCTTACTTTGGCAAGTACCCAAAGAAAATAGCGGTGCAACCTTTTATAATCCATAACATCTGCTAAGAATATGCTGCCAGGCTTCTATTTGCAGAGGGTATCAGGGATTTACTATCTCACCCTTCCAAGGGTAACAGAGCCCCAACATTTAAAGATACCACGAGAGAAACTAAGCAAAACACTTAACAGTGGCAGAGGGCCATTCCTTGGATGGTGACTGTGATAGTCCATGTCTCCAAGTTCCAAAAGCAGCCGTAACTCTGGTGACGTAGTCCTGACCGAAAAGTCAAAGTCCCTTTAACTCAGACAAGAAGGGTGAATGAAGTAACTCAATTCCTTATGGTTTAATTTTGACCACTGGTGACTAAAGCAGTAGAGCATATGTGACAAAGATGGTTTTTTATTCTTCATCTTTCTCTTTTGTGGAGAATGCAGGATGAAGACAAGAGACAAGTCCCTTTGCAATGCTTTATGCTACTCCTGTGCTCACCAAAGCCATACTTTTCCCTTTTGTTTCCCATAAACACCCACTTGAAATCACAGAATCACTGGGTTGGAAAAGACCCATCAAGTCCAACCCATGCCCTAACACGTCAACTAAACCATGGCACTGAGTGCCACCTCCAATCTTTTTTTAAACACATCCAGGGATGGTGACTCCACCACCTCCCCAGGCAGACGATTCCAGTACTTTATCACTCCTTTCATAAAAACTTTTTCCTAATACCCAACCTATATTTCACTTGGTGCAGCTTAAGACTGTGTCCTCTCATTCTGTCAGTTGCTGCCTGGAGAAAGAGAACAACAACCCCAACCTGACTACAGCCACCTTTCAGGAAGTTGCAGAGAGTGATAAGGTCACCTCTGAGTCTCCTTTTCTCCAGGCTAAACAACCCCAGCTCCCTCAGTCATTCCTCACAGGGCTTGTGCTCCAAGCCCCTCCCCAGCTTCGTTGCCTCCTCTGGACATGCTCAAGTGTCTCAACGTCCTTCCTGAACTGAGGGGCCCAGAACTGGACCCAGCACTCAAGGTGCAGCCTCACTAGTGTCCAGTACAGGGGGAGAATGACTTCCCTGCTCCTGCTGGACACACCATTCCTGATACAGGCCAGGATGCCTACAGCTTTCCTACAGGATCTGTGACTTAACTGTGTGTCCTTTGACACAGGTCCTTAAAATCATAGGAATCCCCGGCAGACAATGCCAATTTCCAAACATCAGTCTTTGAAGGCAAAGGTGTTCTTTGGGGCACCTGATCCTTCTCTGCTTTTTACCCTGGAAAACCTACAGAAGCCCCCTTTTCTCTGGTGAGGAGGCAGATGACTGACAGGAGTATCTTTTCCAGCAAAACAGAGAGCTGTGGAACCAGTGCTTACTTCTAACTTAGTCATTCAACCATTTCATATTACACCTCTTTCTTCCATTTATCCTGTGCTCACCCATATGAGCAGCAGCCCAGCAGCCAGGTTTGTGGATGCTGTTTAACTGCACTTAAAATACCCCTTGCTAACTCCACAGTAAGTGTCTCAGAAGAATTTAATTTTAGAAGAAAAATCTGTAGCTATATTATAAAAATGCTATTTCTGACTCTTGAAGTCAGACTCTGCCCACAATCCTATGCCCCACAGTCATCCACCTGTAACTCAGTTATAAACATTTTCTTTATTTATGAGACCTGAGACACAACTTGAGTTATTGTTCAGTGAATAAATTAACTAATACTGCTGCTAATCATTTTATGTTCTGGTTTATTGCTCTCTGCCACTTAAAAATCCCTGTAGGTAGATCAGGGGCTGCTATTCCTCAGGGACTGCTTATGTATTTTGATTTGGTGGGGGCTTTTTTTGTGTTTGGGGGGTGGGTGGTAAAATTTTCTGGAGTTTAACTTTTGGTCAGTATCTCTTCCAGGGGAAAGCACAGCAGTCTGTTGTGAGTTCCTGTCGTCTTCACAGTGACTTATTCCTCAGGAGGACTGTATTCTCCTGCCTCTCCCCAGCTCCTCTGCTTGTGTCTTTTATTTTAGGTTTGATAAGGCAGTACAGGTAGTGGAGGTGGTTCTTGGTTTAGCTGTTATTTGCCTGCACATCTTACTGCACAATAGAAAGCGAGCTCTAGTGGGCCAGAAATATCTGAAGGCCATGTTCTACACTCAAGAAAAGCAGACATGTTGTAATAGTCTTTTAAGGCTTGACCCCGATGGAGATACCAGTTCTGTTGATTTTCATCTTCCAAGGCAGACATCTACATTGGCATTTAGCAGAGAGCAAAAATTCAGATCAGCATTTGAAACATAGAACATTTGTAGGAAAAAAGTCAAGAAAGTTAATCTCTGCTTCTTCCAAAAGGAGAGAACTCATCAATAAGCCAATGAAAACTTTAGTGTTTGAATTCCTTTAAAGCACATCTCCTGTTGCCACGCATCTTTTAAAAGTTAGAAATTGGGCTTGATATGGGATCTCAGGCTCAAAAATGTCTTTACAGCAATGTCTGAAATAATCTTGTGAAGAACAGGAGAACCTTCCTTCAATTTCCCATTTCCCAGATTTAGCACGTATTCTGCAAATGCTTTTTGATTTAATTTGTCTCTGAATACTATTGTTAATTTTCTTGGGGGTTTTACCTCTCATGTATCTTCTTAGTCTGTAAGTACTCTTTGATAAAATTATATAATACTAATTTCAAGTTTTTGGTTTCTGTGTAGTGCAGTTCCAATTCTTCCAAAGCTTCGTGCAATGTCGCCTTGTTAGACACCTGTCAGACAATGTATTTAGGAAGCTTGCTGAGGTGTGTACTTTTTAAATCCCCTTGGCTAAGTAGATTTCAGGCACAGTTTTTTTGCCCTCTGGATTAATGCTTTTAATGCCAGACACACAGGTTCTTTGCTTATTTAGTAGAAGTAAGGCATGGTTTCAATGTGTCTGAGACCACTTTTCTTTTCCATTCTCCAAGGAGGCATAAACCAGAACACCTTGCTTGTGATACTCTGCTTTCCAGTTTAACACTTCTACTAATAAAAATAATAAAATATAAAAGAGAAAAAAAGAGAGGATAATCCATTAAAATGCACATTTTTTCAGGTTTTCTAAAATAATCACGTTTTGCTTCTAGACTGCAGTATGAGTATATAGAGTCCAATCCAAAATAAGCTGTACAAACAGCTGGCTGTCCACCTCAGCTTTTCATGACTGAATTCCCCTGCATTCTTGGTTCGCTTCTTCTGGTCTCACCATCTGTATGTTAAAAGATTTCTGTCTCTGTTGTGAGTGGGAGCATGGGCACCTAATCCTTTCATGCCCTCAGATCCATCTGGCATGTAATTTCTTCACTTGTTCTCAAAACTTTTGCTCAGGTAGTGAAAGTTCATTACTTAATGGACTCTGCTTTCTTGAACTAGGCCATGGGTGAAGAAGGTTTGCAGGAAGTCATTATTCTACTTTCTTATTATTCTGGTTGGTGGTGGTCCTTTAACAGTTATTAAAAGACAGTGACCCAGTCACTGCTCCTTTGCTCTGTTATGTCATTAACTAGTGAAAAGCACAGTCATGCTGCACATACTCAGGCTTCCTGCAGTTAAAGAAGCATTTTGGGTGGCTCAAACTGTGTCTCAAAAATTGTCACACTGGTTGCTTGCAGCACAGATTTATTTGAATGTTTAAGAGAGCTGCTCTTTTTTTTTTTTTTTTTTTTTTTAAGCTTTGGTTTTCGTACACCCAATTTAACTCCTGTTTTTAAAAAGAAGGAATAAAGGTATATCAATTACCTTCATCAACTCTTCAATCCAGAGTTGTTGCTGAATGTTCCTTACATTTTCTTTTGGCTTTTTTGGGGTGCCTTGCTGAATATAACTAGAATAATGAATAACTAGACTGTAAGAATTTGCAACAGTAGCAAATGTACTTGTCTTACTGGAACTTGAAAACTAGTTAGCATGATGAGATATAGGGTTTTTTTAATGCACATCAGAGTGAGATTGGAGAAAATGCAGCAAGGTCTAGTCTACCTGCAGTACCCAGTACATTTTTCTGCAACTGGCACATATTGGAATTAACATTAATGTAAAAATGGAGCAATGCTTCTGATAAAATGAAAATTGCAACAGAAAATAAAAGTCTAGACTCACTTGGAAGGCAGAACACTCTTCAAATAGAAAGGAGCTTTGCCAGCCTCAGGAACAGTCCTAAATAAAATCTTTGTATTTCATATGATTTTGTTTGGAGGGCTCTGTAAAACAATGTGGTGTGTTTTAATGTCAGTAGAACAAAGCACGTATTTGCAGAAACATGATTAAGTTGAAGTTAGCTTGCCAAAAGGATACATCTCTTCTGCTTAGCTGATGCAAGTTTTAGTGTAAAATTCTTTACAGTCTCTACGGGAAAAAGAGAAGAAAAGCACCAAAATTTGGCAAAACATTGGTACGGTACTTGAGGAAAAGTAGTACTTCTGGTTAATAACCGAACTTTGTATTTGTTTGTCTGTAACAAAACCAGTCAGTTTCAGGACTTAGTTGTGATGAACTAATGAAGATATAATGCTGCTTAGAAATTCTGTTTTACTTTCAAGCAGGCTCAACCATCTGGTAAAAGGAAGCCGAAATGTATTTTAGGTAGGCTGCCTCAGCCATAGCTTGGAGCTTTGTGTATAGTTTTGTGACAGTTGCTATTTCTGCTGGTTGAGGTCCCTGTCTGACATTAGGGAGAACTTCTACAGAACTTGGAAGCTGTGATATTGTCAAGTAAATGCCAGGAAATGTGTTTTTGCCTCCAAGATCACAGAGTTGTATAGGAACATTCACTTGCTCTGTGGCATAGCACAGAAGATAAAGTCTTAGTTCTACCATGTGCCTGTTGTCTTCAGTTGACCCATATGGGTTTTGTTCTGCTTTTTTGAAAGTTCTCTGAATGATCCCATTCGTATTGTACTTAAGGGATTTACTAATTTTAAGTAAATTGCAGTGAAAATTATTTTTCTCAGCTGTACATACTTGTAGAAATTGTTGCAATTCCTTCAAAAAGTGCTTGCTGTTCTATTCAATTTTTTTCCTTCCTCCTTGTCCTGCCACTATCTCTCTGTTTTGTATCCTGTTGCTTGACCTCCTTGTCCTTATCACACTTTAGCATCACAGTGGATCATAGACACCATATCCTTTTGCTCATTGTACCCACGAAGAGCAAGGACAAGAGCTTTGATTTTGCACAGGAGCCAAGAACAGTCTTTGGTTTATTCATTTGTTCCCTAACTGGAGGAGGAGAGAGTGAAATGTGCAGACTGGTTGCTTTGACAGGTTGATCTCTGCTGGGTTTTTTGCTATACTGATCTGTCTTAATTATTTTGAAGTATGCACTGTGAAGAATTTCATTTCTGCTAGACAGAGTAAAGCTGAACTTGCATAACATACAGCAGACTGCAATGCTGCACTTAGCTTTATCTAAAAATGGAATTGAAGAGAAGAGTAGGAAAGAGAGATCTATTAAAACAGCTAAATACAAGTGCTGATTAGGCGATCTTTTCTAGCTTTAAGTAGCCTTGGAAGTGAACGTGTGCCTGAGTGCCTGGAGGACTAATCAGTGTTTTAGAAAATCTGGATCCCAGTTTTAGCTGTCAAGTGACCTTGGGGAAACTTCATGTGTCAGGTTTCACCCTTTGCAGAATGGATTTGATGACCCTGAGCTCTTGGAGGTTAGTGGTTAGAAAGTTAAATGCTCTGGTTGTAAAGTGCTAAGTATTATTAATGTACTGTTATTAGAGGAGTTTTGCTGCAGTCAGCATGCCTAAACCTTTGTGGTTTTCGGTTGCACAGAAAGATAAATGCTTGGATTCTTCTAGGGAATAAATGAGGGTAGAATATTGCAGCTTTATGTTCATATATAAATGCTTGCCTGTGTTTGGTGTCACCTACCTTCAGCAAGTCAAGGTAAGAAAGGCTGTTAAACATTTTCCCTAGTAGTAATAAATATTATGTAAATAGTGTGCAAAAATAGTGGGACTGCTAACCTGGGAGGAGCTGGATATGAAAGGATGTAACACAGTTTTTCCACATAATAAGCAGCATACAAATTATAGGTTGGACTTAATTAGTCTTTCTAGTTTTGCAAAAGCTGAGGAACTCTCTGTGAGGGTGACAAATTAAAAGCTAATTAAAATGGCACAAGATTCTTTAAGTATGGGTACTTAATGTCACATGGGAACATCGTGCCTTACAGTAGCCGAGATGGAAAATATTAAGTATCAAGCACAATTATTGGAAGAACTTCCCTTGCATCAGTTCTGCAACTGGGACTTCATGTGTTGTTCGTCATAAAATATATGTAATAAAGCAAGAAGCCATGCTGTGGTTAACACTAGAGGTAGTTCTAAGCAGAGTGCCCTTTCACACAGCCATATCATTGAACATTTTTTATTATCATTAATGAAAGATTGCTACCTGCTTTGATGTATGTTTGTTTCAGCATTTGATGAGTCTTCATGGTTTCTTCTGTTGTATTTGTGCAACCACCAAGATTTGAGAAAGTACAGTTTGCTGTGGTTTGCAAAGGGTTTTTTTTTTCTCGGTGAGAAAATCGGAAATCCTCTGGACTTGTAGCCACTGGCAGTGAATGGCAGTAACCAATGCCTCTAGCTAGTGCAGTTTGCAGTATTACCCTCTTAAAATGTTCTTGTGTTACCAAAGCAGTTAAAGTGAGAATTTAATTTGTCATTTTAAAAAAGATTGACTACATCAATAAATAAGTCACTCTATGTTCTTATTGTTCAGGCCCACCTTTCACATGAAATAGATACTGAAGCACTCACTGCTTAAGTGTCTCCAATAAGAATCTATGAGATCCTACATTCACATGTTCCATCCTGCTGTTGCAACTTGAGAGAAAAGGAAGGTGGAAAAAGCAATTGCCCTGTGTCTGACAAAGATGAGGTTTTCCAAACCTGTGTGCTGAATTAAGTATTTAGGTTTTGTGCTTTTTTTGTAGTAGTATATCTTTTCTGCACGTAGGTTTTTGTGAAATCTTCTTTCAGGTAAGCACTGCATGAATCTGGTGAGAGAGTTAATTACTCTTCTTCTATCTTCCACTTTCTCAGTTTTCAAAATATGACCCTACATTTGTGCATCATGAAATAAATGGTAATGATTACCTGTTACCTGTTCTGGAAGTGTGTTTCGTGCACTTTCCTTTCTTACATCCCACCTGCATCTTTTGCTAGAGCTGTCCAGGCAAACATCTTGTCCACTTTAGCCCAGGAGCTAACAGACAGCTCTTTCATTTATCTTGTTTTCACAAACAGGATCATGTTAACATAGTGGAAAAGCCATCTCTGACCTAAAGCTGTCTTTGAGTTTCCACCCGCATTCAAGTTGCTTTATCCTTTTTTAAAATTTATTTTTGCAGAAGCAGCTTCAAAAAAATGAAGATTGAATTTTGGCATAGTGCCTAAATAAAAATTGCCAAAAACCAGAACCCTTTTGTTTGCAGAAGCTGTGAACTCCTTGAAGTGCTGTTTGATCATAGCAAAAGAAAGCTTTTGTTTTCAGATTAGTATTGGATTTAGAGTGTACTTGGATTTTACTTTGATAAATTGTTTTCATAAGAAAGGTGCTGTAGTAAAAATGAAAATTCTTCACAATAACTGGAAAATAATGAGGGCCAACATAAAAATATTCATACCAAATATGTCTTCACTCCTCACACCCTCACCCTCCACCAAAATACTTGAAACTTATGTACATTTCTGGGAATCAGCATGGTGTGGCTTTACAGTTTGACTTTTGTCTCTAGAGTAGAAGCCAGCAGGGAGTTGCTAACGCTCTTTTGGAGCAGTTTGGCTAGTCTCTTTTTCCGATGGCTGTTCTGTGAGGGAGTGGCCAGTGCCTTCCGAATGAACACTTTTGCTTTGGGAAGGAATCTTTGTAAGGTGAGGCAGTGGGTGCAGCTCTGTATCTGTAATTCTGCCTGTCCTGATCTTTTTGATTTGAAAGTTAATATGCTATAAAGCTTGTTGTAATTTGGCAAGTGATGTTTCTGGGCAATATGTGGGAGTCAGATGTCCATGCTGGTTCATTTTTGTTTCATCTCTCTTTCTGTCCATTGATGTGAAGATTTGTGGGGTGCTTCTCCACGCCCCAGGCTGAAAGAGCCTTCCTTCTCTTTTCATTAAGGTCCCAAGAGATAATTGGTATTGAATGAAAGTTTCTTCATCTAATTAGAAAATACTGTTTCCCATCATCTGTCACACTCTGAGGCTGTATGTGAGATAATAGCATAATGGAGACATCATGGTTCACATTGTTCTCAATTTGTTGATGACAGATTTGCCTTGTGTTTGTGGTTTTTCCTGGCTGTCAATGTAGGGGATTGTAGAATAATGCCTGGAGTATGGAAACTCGAATAAATGCTTGTGAGATAGAGGAAACCCATATAAAGAATGGCAGGAATTGCATCAGGAGTCACAGTTGTAATCTCATCTCTGATGTGTTTGCAGGACTTCGTAACCTAGGGGATTTCTTAAGCTCTCTGTATCTCAGGTAGTTACAACTGTCAAAATCACTTTCAAACTCTGGCAAGATAAAAAGTGAATTAATATCTGTTAGCAGCAAGGAAAATATTATGACTTGTCCCAATCCTGCAAACTGACCAGTAGCCAGGACTGTCTGTGGTGGCAGAGCATACCTTCGATCAAACAAGCTTTTGAAAATTTTCCTGGGGGCAAAAGACTGTAGAGTGCTGTACTGAGATATGTGAATTTAGCTCCACAATGAGCTACATTTTGAATGACCTTGCCTCCTGCGCTTCAGAAATTCTGAGCCATTTATTTTGTCGCAGGGAAGTAGTTCTCTTACATGTTCTAAAAAACCCCACATTAAACTGGTGCCTTTCAGTCTTTGGCATGAGGCCTTCTTGTGTTTTGCATCTAGACTCCAAGGGCTATTGGATGTAAGGGAATTTAAGGCTAATATTTTGGAACATGTCTGTACCAACATTGCACTGTGAAACTCCTCTGAGTATAGACCCCTCACACAGCAGGCATACTTAACTTAGTGTCTCTGGTAGTCCTAAGCATAGAGTGGCAACAGTGGTTGTTATCATTTTTTGTCTGTATTTTTCTCATTGTGGCAATTATAATTAGAGATTGAATATTCTTGAGAGAAACCAGCTTTCAAAGCAATCTTACATAGGGTTTGGGTAGAGAGGGTTGGTTTTGAGACTTGTGAAAGCATGCTTTACTGAGTCCATTCTGTGCAGTACATTTAAATACTGTATTTTCTACTTTTAAAGTGTTGCAGTTGCTACCAAAGAAGGTAGTTCTGGCGAGAGAAACAGCAACAGAGTAAAAGGAGATTGACAGGAAAAGTGTAAGGAGGAGGATGGGGGAAATAGTAGAATTGTAGTTTGAAAAATTAGTCATGTAACGTGTCATTGTAATTCCCAACTGGCAATTAAACAGCACATATCTACATAAAGGATTAGTAACACTGGAGGGTAATGTTCAGGATCCTGAACAGCACTTTCAGTATATAATTTGCAAATGGTTTGATGGATACCTGCCTCACATGCTCCATAAGCTACCACATTCCAGTGCTTAATGTAATTAGCAAACACAGACTTCTAGCTTTATAGATAGCTGGCTATGACTTTGCAATATGTTGCATTAATAGACATAAGGAGAAAAAAAAAAAAAAGAGAGAGAGAGAGCCAGCCAGAAAAGTCACACTGTTTATTCCTCCTCAGGTATCAGGCTTCTGTGCCAGCTGCCAGGGCTGTAGTGACTGAGGCTCCAGTGAGCTCCTCTCTAGTGATGAGAGGTCGAAGGTGAAACAGAGCAAGTTAATCATAACAGGGCTTGCAAAGGCAGCAAGTGAGAGCCTGAGTAAAATCCAGAGGTAAATTCAAAACAATGCACATTGAGCTGTCTGTCTGTAGCGATATCATTTTTGCAATACCTTTTTTTTTTTAGTGACAGCTCACTTTTGATAGGATGAATGGATGCCAAATAAGCTTCTCAGGTGATCAGCATGGACTAGCTACAGCAACAGCATCTAGAGTAATCTGGATGTGAAAAACATTGAGGAGGTAGTTTTGGGACAGAAACCTTCTTTGATCTCAGCCAGCCAGGACTTCAGCCTTGCAGGCTTTATTTAAATCAGTTGACTTTCAAAGGGATATGGAGCATTGTGCTAAATGAGCATATATGTCACCTCTGGAAGGATTGCTCCGAGTTTGGCAGTGTCCTTTCCCACAGCTGCCATTGCTCAGACGGACCAGTTACTGGTATTAGAGCATCATGTGAGGAAATCAATGCCTCCAAATTCTGAGGGTCAGCTTTCTTTCAGATGATCTCTGCCTAATGGCGGAGCCCTTTGCATGCCCCAGGTCCTTTTTGGTGAAATATAATAGACGATGATGATAATTCCTTTATGTTTAAGTGTAGAGCTTCTTGGGAAAGCTCCTCCTCTAAATTCAGCTGAAATCTCGGGCACAGAACAGCTGATGGGTGCTACCAGAATGTAAATACAGATAGCACCACTTCTGAACTCTCTTATTTTATAAAACAGTGTGTGGTTTAGCCTTTTCATGGGCTTTGTTAGCTCCTGTCACACAAGGATTCTGCTTCACTCAGTTCACATGTACCACTCCAGTTATTAAAGGGCACATTGAAAAGTTGCCACTGCAGCTTTGTTTAAGATGAAAAATGTTGTCAGAATTACTTTGTAAATAAAAAGTGAATGTATGCCTTCTCATTGCTGAAGCCAGGCAATGACTTCTGAATTGTGTTGAATCTCATGAGCTGATATTTGCAAAATTTTCATTTAGGTTATGAAGGCATCATTGTGGCTTTCAAAATTATTTGGACACTTCCATTTTCCTGTATGGTTGCTGATGCTGATTCTGGGCATTTCAAATGTCTTTGAATGCTTTATGAAGGGCAGAAGAACTTCAAATAAAAAAAAAAAAAACCCAAAATTTTGATGTATATTTAAAGGTGGAAAATTAATACACAGATTCTGCTATGGAGGAAAAGGGTGTTTCCTCCATGTCTTGACATATATGTCAGATATATATGAGGACTTGTAGATTTTTTTTATAGTACATGAAGGAAGAAAGTTTTTTTTATTACTCTGTAGGTGACAGAATTCAGATGAGGAAGTAGAAGGCAGACCTGGATTCTGCTTCCTGCTCAGAAGGTGCTCACCATCTGGTGTTGAGTGGGTCACTCTGGCTTTCCCTTTTTTGCTCCATTATGAGAGAAGTGCAGTTCCTACCTTGATAAGCCCATGTGAACTTTATATAATTTTTTACTTGCTGTCATGCAGACCTGGAGTTTAAATAAAAACTGTGTATGTGACAGGCTCCGTATGGGTTTTGGAAGGCTCCAGGCTCTGATAAACTTACTGTGGCTTGAATGATGAACAGCAGATACACCATCCACTTAACTAGGTCAGACATTTTAAAACTTCTCTTTCTGCATCCTCTGTAAGGATCAGTCCAGAGCCTCATCTCATCTCCAGTCTACTTTTCTCTATTATCCTAATTTGTGTGTCCATGTGCTCTGTGACTTATTTTGGCCAGAGTTTGAAGAAGGACTTTCCAAGGCAGAAGAACATGTTACTTTCTTATACCCATAAGGTAGGTCCATGTTCAGAAAGGCATCAAGATGGTTCAGATTTTGCTATAACATGGGAAAACAGTGGAAGGGTGGGGACACAGACCTGGGGTTTCTGCCTTAAGATTAAAAAAAAAACCCACACTTGTAGACTTTTACAAGTTGGTTCACACTGCAGTGGTGTGTTTTTTCAATGGTCAAGGCAATGCAATTGAACCTGAGAGACACCTGTGGGAAAAGCAGCCTTTCCTGTCCAAATGATTGTCAAGTGAAATCTGGAGAGAGCTCACTGGAAAATTCCTTAGTGGAGAACATAGCAGATGGGAAATCTTGATCAGAAAAAAACCAAAACATAAAAATAAAGCCTTGCATTTAGCGAAGGGAAACACCTCCTCCGTAGTAGCTGTCTTTAGCTGATAGATTTCATGGGTTTAATAATTTTTTAATAGTGAAGCAGAAGTCTAAAAACTGTGCTTCTTCTGGTTATCACATAGACATTATCATACATTCCAATTAGCAGATTGTTTCAGGCTTGTGTCCAGGGCTGGCTGATTTGGTTGAAATTGGACAGCTGATAAAATAAGCTCTAAAAACTGCCCTATTTTTTACAAGTAGCCTGGTCCCTTGTGATGGGGTTTCTTAAATCATAGCAAATCCTGTTCATGAAATCAGATATGACTGTACTTATACAAATGGCATCTCCTCCTGTCCTTTCTGGGAAGACCAGCAGATGAAGTTTACAAAGATTTGGCACCTGGGCACCTGGGGAGCCAGACCAGGAATGAGAGCTCAATATAAGTGAGAATTTGGATTCTGTAAGTTATTTCCTTTTAGCAGGGCTTGTAGATATAGAGTGTGCTTACTTATATCCTGTATGTTTCATCCTGCATTTTTCAACTAACTTCCGTTGTTAGAACATGTGTAAGAGAAAATCAGCATGTAGCAAACATGATTCTTGCCCTTCATTACTAAGATCTGGATCATTCTGCAGATAAGCTTTGTGTATCAAGGAGGTTGTTATTTAAGCATTATTGATGGAACCTCCCAAGTTCTGTCATTTACATTTTGCAAGAAAAAAACCTCAGACACTACTATGTGGTGGGAAAGAATTAGCTTAATTAGAGAATGCTTTTAACTGGAACTGTGTATTAGCCAGAATTTCCTTAATAGTGGGCAGTTTCTCTTAAGGCAAGCCAGAAAGCATAACTCCCTTAACATGCTTTTGAGATGGCTTTCTTGCGCTAAAAATGTCTTTTGCCTTTAGTAGCAAAGATTCTGGCAAATCTAAAGAGATCTGGGGTGGGGAACCAGGTGCTAAGTATCTTTATTGCTTCTCCGTGATGTGACTTTTTCTAATCCTGTCAGAACAGCAACATATTGGTTGTTTGGCTCTTTTCCCTATTTGACATATATGTAAGACAAGCAGAAAATCTTCTTTTCCCTTTATTTAAAATCACTTGCTCTCACTAGTGTACCATCTTCCTAGAGGAGGTAAAATGTTCCTTGGTACCAAAACCCACATAACAAATCTTCAGTGCCCCTGCACTGGCACAGTGCTGTTTCCAGAGCACAAAGGCTCACTCCTTTCAGGCACAGATTTCACAGGTCTGTTCTGCTTTTAATTCTAGCTGAATAATTGTCTCCAGATGCTTCTATAGATTCATCTCAATCTGAACACTCAGAATAAATGCAGCATTTATGGCCTCAGAGAGTCTGCAGAAAGTAAAATGTTCCTACCGTTAACCTTACTGTTGGGATTTATTAGACACCTGCTTTTATGCCTAATAATTAAAAAACTTGCAGCATCAGGGGATATTGCCACAGGTCTGAAATAAATTAATTCAAGCTGACATCAAGGTTTAAATGTGCTTTGCTTTTTCTTATGACAGGGAGCTGTACCATCTCACTTCTTTTTTTTTTTTTTTTTAACAAATTGCTAACTTAATCTGGGTTTGCAATAGAAAAATATTTTTTTCCAAGAGATAATAAGCTCCTTCCATGAGGTGAGTTGCCTTGCTTTCTGTATTTCCAAAGTAATCTAAATTTTTGGTTATTTTCCTCCAGTTATTCTTGTTTTCATAAGTTTACACCAAAAGATCACGAAATACTTAGGGCCTTTTAACCAGTTTACACAAAGCCTCTGCAAGATGTCGTTTGAGGTTCTGTGTTTCCTTTGATGCCAAGGATTTAGTTGTCTGTAAAAGTACCATGTCTAAATGGCTTTTCTGTGTATTTACAACCTCTTTGGCCTCATTACAAGAAGGACATGAAAAATGTTAATTTAGGATATTTAAAAATCCACAGTGGTGTTGTCAGAGGAAAGAAAAACCACCCTGAAACCAAACTTGCCTTTCAGAGTCAGTGTTTATATATCTAGTGGGATCATGTGGTCCTGGTTTAGCTTATATAAATAAATATGAACTATAAATACATATTCACTAACATCATCTGTGAAATTTACTTGATATTATTATGTCAATACTGTTTGTGTTTCCATAATTGAAGTTAAAATGAATTAAATATTTGAAGCAGAGCTCCACAAGAGGGATACTTGACAAGAGGTATCCTTCATATTGCTGCTAAGATTAGCAAATACATCTAGGGGGTTGAAGTAAATATTCTGAAAATTTTATAAGTATCTTGATTAATTTGAATTTAATCTAATTTAAAAATAATTTCTCTCCATAATGTAGCATAATAACAGAACAGGGCAAGCTGTTCAGACTTCCCATTTCACTTAATCACTGAAACCTTTTGTTATGTATGGGTAATTTCCTCTTACGACATGGTTCTTCTGCTATTCTCTATTAATGAAAGGATTTTTTTTCAGCAGGGAATTAAGACATAATGTTTCACTGACAGAAACTCTTAAAATCCCTTTGCTGTCTCAAAATTACTTCCCCTATATTCTTCTGTTCAGCAGGACAGTTTTTTAAAATGCACATTACTCAGTGATCTCTTCAAGGGAGTAGATCTCAATGCTTTCTGGGGCAGACAGCAACTTTGAGTTTTCTCTGCTCTGTTCAATATCAACATGTTCATCCTGCATTCCTAAATGAACCACAACTTTCCTTGTGCCGCAGTACAATGGGTAAGAATGAAAAGTATTCTTTGAAAATCTTAAACCTGGAACTGTGAGCCTTATAGGACTGCAGGCTATGATTGGTACTGCTTTTAGCTGTTTGTGAAATTCTGCCTTGCAGGTACATTACCCTTAATGTGGCTGGATCTATTTGAGATGTAAGCTGACCTTTTAGTTTGGTGGATTTGGGATAACAGACACAAATTTGCAGATATGTTTTTTTTATTTTTTAACTCAAGTTTACTTCTACAGACTCTTGACTGCAATGCTAGGTTGAAATAGGCTTAAAATTTAAACCCAAATATTGAAATTATAGAAGGGGGAAAAAATGCCTAGATTTTTTGGAATAATTTTGGCAGTGCATTTCCCTGTAAAGATACTGGGAATTTCATCTTGTAAATAATAGGTCATATACCAAAAAAACTCAGAACAAATGAACAGACAAGTGAATAAATGCAAGTGAAAGAAAAATGTCCTGTACTCTGCAGAGAAATTCCTTTCGTTATGATTCGGTGCTTACACCAGATACCTGCTATTTAAAACTTGAACCATTTTCCCAGAGACATTCTATTTATCATTGGTCTTTGATTATTTTTCCTTGGTAACATTTCACTTTTCTGTTTTCCCATTCTCTAGCTTTACCTTGAAATGCAAGAGCTGGTTATTATTGAGAAAAGATGCAGTTCAGGTCAAACTTAGTGCTTCTGGTTATTACTTCTACCAACATTATATTTTATCAGATAACACAGTAGATTTACTCTCTGCATCGTTAGTGATCTAGTTGTCTTTCTTTGCTCTTAATGTTTCTTAAAAACATGTTTAACATTCTGTAGAATCTTGAGGGCTGCAAAGGGAAAATCACTGGGATCGGCTAAACACAATCTAATGCTCTAAGTATCTTAGTGACATAAAGATGTTTAAAGAGCATTTTAAGTTGCAATGGTGAGCACATGAGAGATATGTTTTGCAATGATTAAGGAAGAAGACAGTGAAGGGATAACTCAAACATATACATTACAAATTCTTTCAGTCTGTGATTTCTCACTGGTTTGCCTAAAGGACATCTGACTTACTGTGGTCCCACTGCAGAAGAGAAAAAAGGAGTATCTAGAGGCTTAAACCATTATTTGTTGCATTTGTTTCAGAAGCTGAGAGTAATGTGGTCCATAAGCCAACAATTGCCCTGGAGGCACAGCTTACATTTCTTTACAGGAATCTTCACATCTTCTGTAGTCCTCTTGCAAAGAAAAGAACAAACCAGAAAAAGTCTTCGTCATGTGTTATTGGACTGAGACCTATGTGCATCTTTAGCAGTGTCTGCCTGTTTCTGCCAACCTTGCAGGTCTTTGGCACTTGAGGCAAGAGGAGCAGCAGGTGGTTGTTAGCCTTTGGGAGGCAGCCTGAGAGTAAAATGCGATGTTTTGTCAAGCTGTTTTTAGAGATCTGTCAACAGCAGATGACTCAGGCTCTGCTCCTGCCTTTGCAAGGGTGTGTGCTTTAGTGAGCATTTATTTTTATATAGAGTGTGTTGGCAAAGTCACACCATGCTGCAAAGTCTCTGTAAACTTCGCTGTGGTTTCTCAAAATCACATAGTTTTGCCAAGGTTTCTTTTTTTGTTTTTGAGGAGCGAAAATGCAGAAACTTTCTGGTGTCTTTCAGAAGTCGTCCTCCAACACATGCAAGAGCAAAGCATCTCAAGGAAAAATCAGAAGATTAATGTTTCTGTAATATGTGAAAAGTGTGGTTTTAGCCTTGTCCTTAGAAATTGCAGAACAACATTGATATTTTTTTTCTAAATATTTAATGTAAGGCAAATTCCCAACACAACACAATTCAAAGAGTTGAAGTTTATCAAAGTAATGAAGAACAGATGGAGATGTCAGGTAATCTTAAGAGAGTAACAGTTAATTATAAGCCAATTTACAAAATACTTCAGACCTTACCTGCCCACCTCCTGACAACCTGTAATTAACCAACTTGGTAGAGACATTCTTCCTACCACTGATGAGTATTTTTGTTTCCTACTGTGTGTTTTCATTTGTGATGCCAATAAATCTTTTCCTGATCATTGTACCCCTTTTGTGCATAGAAGCTAATTGCATTACAAATTATATTTATCTTTCTCTGTACTTAAGTAGGTGGTTTCAGCAAGGGAGCCACCATATAAGGGTATCACACTGCCTTGGTGCCATATTGCTTTCTGTTCTAATTCTGCCTGTTTTGGCAATGCGTTTTCATTTACTGGAAAAACATTAAGACACAAGCAGGTGCATACAGCAGAAAGCAAGAGTCTTGTTTCCATTTCAAGCACTTTTTTTCCTAATTTCTATTTTCCTAATTTCTATTCTGATAGTGGGATCAGGGATTTATTTGGGGTTGTGAGATGTGCTCTGTGAGGCAATGAAACCCAGTCCACTCATTTGGCTGTAGCCTAATTAAAATATTGGAGTACATTGCTGTAGTGGAGCCATCCATGTGCTGTGGTTAAGAGCATCCATCAAGGCTTTGGTAGATCAGTTTGTTTTGCATATTGTTCATAGGTTGTTCTGCATATTTCCAGATTTCAGCCTTTTCTAGGCAGGAATTATCTCCTCCTACTTGTTTTCTCTGTTGTCAGGCATGGTAGGGCCTTAATATGGATGGACTTGCTGCAGAAATCCTGTGTGATATTGAATAGCAAATTCTAGTACTGTTTTCCTTCTGGCTTGCTTTCTTCCTCACAGCCTGCTGTGGAGATTTCCTTTAAAGCTGGAAAATCAAGTTATAACCTTAATTAACACAGAGCTGGGAGTTGTTCCATCATGGATTATTTGATCATGTGAGTGTGGCTTCTCTTGTCTTTGCAAGCCAGGCTGAACTCAGATCCTTTTACTGCTGCTGCTGATCAATTAAGTGTTAGCCATGAAAGGGAAAATTTAGTAGTGGGAGAGATTTGCCTTTTCTGAATTTAAAGGTGACATTGGAAACAGTAGACCGTATTGAAGTTTTACTGTGAAATCTTAATCCATATTTCTCCTCTTTTGCTGACAGATTGGATTTGTGCCTAGAGTAGCCGAGCTTTTCTTTTTCTAGAAACTAGTGTTCCAACAGAGTGCTGCACATCCAGAAGTCCTGGGAAACTTTGTTTTGCCATAACCAAGTATGCCCATTCCTGTACTAATTCTTCTAATAAAGTAGCTACAGTAGTATGCTTTGTAGTGTGAGAAACACAAAATTTAGTTTGGATTTGTTTTTTGTGGTATGGTTCTTACTTTCTTTCTTTGGTTACACAACCGTATTGACCTGAAAGTGTAAGTTTTATCTGTATGAAGTAAAATCCATGTGTGAATTAAGAATATGGTGGACTTAGAGCATATAGAAGGGAAACCACAACTTCCGTTTTCTTACTTTACTATCTGTGTTATGAAAATCATCTGTTTTGGAAAACCTCATTTTTTTACCTTTGCCATCTTGCTAGGACTTTTAACGTTTTAGGGTGTTTTTCCCCAGGAAATTACACAACAGAAATTTCCCAAGCTTGCATCTTTTTTTACTCTAGTTTGACAGTGTTGTTTTTTGAGGTGTTGCCATGCTGTGCAGATTATAAGAGGAAGCCAGAATTGCCATAGCCAGAGGTTTTAGTGTCTGACTTACTGAATCTTAAGACCAGTTGCAGTACCAACATTGTCATCATAGTACAGAAGTCAATGTTTTAGCTTGTAAGATGTAGTATAAATCTAGAATTACTGATTTCTCGATCGAGTCTTCCTAGGAATAGTGGAAATTTTACTATTTAGAAATACAGTGTTCTTATTCTTTTTCCCCAAAGGAGGAGCAAGCACTAAATATAATACACATTTAATAATATGCTGAAATCTGTCAGCTTATATTTTAAGAAAGTTAGAATGTTTTAACATTGGTTGAGTATTTAAGGTACTTTTCTTCCTTCACTTAAAGAATTCTGATATGTCAGTGTCTGAACGTGAGTCTGTACTTTTCCTGTATTAATAGTAGATTGAAATATCTTCATAAATTGCATTGTTTCAGTCGCATTTTGCAAATTTCTCTGACTTTTGTGCCAAACATGATTACTTCTGTAAGGTAGTTTCCTCTACATTCTATAATGAAGTTAGTTACATACTTCCCTTCAATTTAATTTCTGCATTTTCACTTTTCATGGGAATGAGGTAAACGAGTGCAGTTCACATGCCAAAATATGGAAAGGAGTGGAATATGCACAGCATGCACAGCTGTCACAAGGACACAAGATATAAAGGTGAATTACAACAGCTTATTAAGGAATTAATTACTTGTCACATTTAAGTTTTAAGACTGGAATTAAATTTTTCAATTTGATGCAATCTGTTATTGGCAGAAGCAGAGAAAGCACACCAAGAAACCATGGGGAGATACTTGCATACACTTGCATCAGCTGTAGTTGGGTCATTGCAAGCAAACTGTGCTGTTTATGTACTAAAGCACCAGAAAATCACAGAGTCATTGAGGTTGGAAGTTATCCTCTTGGGATCATCTTATCTAGCCCCACAGTTCAAGCTAGAACAGGTTTTCCCTGAACATGTCCAGTCAAGCTTTTAATATCTTCATGGAGAATCCATAATCTCTCTGGGCAGTCTGTTCTCCTATTCCACCACCCTCAAATGGAAAAGAAGTGTTTTCCTGTGATTAGATACACTATTTTGTGTTTTGATTTGCCTATATTGTCTCCTGTCCTATCATGGAGTAATAGGACAGTAGTAATAGTTCCTCTGGTTCCCTCTTTTTAATTTCCTCATATAAAGTGTTTATATACATTGATAAGATCGCTCCACTAGTCTTCTTTTCTCTCTTATAAAGAGTCTGCAGTCTTCCAGCCTCTCTTCCTCTCTCATAGATGGTCCAGTCCCTTAATCATCTTTGTGGTCTTGCCCTGGACTTCTCCAGTAAGTCGTTGTCTTTCTTGTACTGGCGAACCCAGAACTGTACACAGCACTCCAGATGCATCCACATCAGTACCGAGTAGAGAGGAAGGATCACTTTCTTCAGGATGAGGGTGCTTATCCAAATGCAGCACAGCATGCTGTTTTACCCTTTTTTTTTTCCTTCTTCTCCTTCTTCTCCTTCTTCTCCTGCTTCTCCTGCTTCTCCTGCTTCTCCTGCTCCTGCTCCTGCTTCTCCTCCTGCTCCTCCTGCTCCTGCTCCTGCTCCTGCTCCTGCTCCTGCTCCTGCTCCTGCTCCTCCTCCTCCTCCTCCTCCTCCTCCTCCTCCTCCTTCTCCTCCTCCTCCTCCTCCTCCTCCTCCTCCTCCTCCTTCTCCTTCTCCTTCTCCTTCTCCTTCTCCTTCTCCTTCTCCTTCTCCTTCTCCTTCTCCTTCTCCTTCTCCTTCTCCTTCTCCTTCTCCTTCTCCTTCTCCTCCTTGCTATCATAGTGTGTTCCAGGCTCATAGTCAGCTTCTTTTCCAGCAGGATCTCCAATGTCCTTCTAGGCAAACCTGATTTCCAGCCAGTCAACTCAGACTCTACTGGTGATTTCTGCTTTTCCATCAAGCCAGTCATCTCATTGAGGAAGGGAATGAGGTTGGTCAGGTGTGATTTCATCTTTGTAACTCCATGCTGAGTACCTCTTTTTGTCTTTCATGTGCTAGGAAATGCTTTCCAGGAGAATTTTCTCCATCACCTTTCCAGAGACTGAGGTGAGGCTGACCAGCCTGTAGTTCCCTGAATCCTCCTTCTTGTACTTCTTCAAGATCAGAAAAACATTGTCTGCCTTCCAATTTGGG
This sequence comes from Phylloscopus trochilus trochilus, assembly GCA_016584745.2. Classification (NCBI taxonomy): domain Eukaryota; kingdom Metazoa; phylum Chordata; class Aves; order Passeriformes; family Phylloscopidae; genus Phylloscopus; species Phylloscopus trochilus. The sequence continues at coordinate 44,527,144 of WQNJ02000546.1, forward strand.
GTATGAAGGCTGAGTATGTAGTACGAAGGAGATGTGTTTAAAAACTGAAAGAATTCTGTGTGATTTTGTTCTGGAATTAATGTAATAAAATATTGATGCACTAGAGGAAAATTGTTGGAATGCAGGTAATTGAATTCCTGTTCCAGGAGGACAGCATATGTGGCTATTCCTCCTGCTGTGTCATCCAAGTACTATGGCATATGCTCATTTGGATTGTCTGAAAAACTGTTTCAGGTACACTTTGGTGGAAGTCTTGTTTTGTGTTTGCAATGAATGACACTGGAGCAGCCCTTTAAAAGTGTAGATGTAGGTCTTTTGGAAGACTTTACCACATTTAAAGTGGCGTTTATGGGGGAATGAAAACCTGTGCTTTAAAAGGACAAGTGCTCAGCAGGTTGGAGTGGTGTCCAGAGCAGCCAGGATCTTGATCAGTTGTCAGCAGTAGTTCATGTGCAGTGCCACATTCCGCAGAGGATTTGCCACGTCAGTTTGAGAGCTACTGCAGACACCCATACAGTCTTCTGCAGGGCCAGATCCTTCCTCAGCTGCTAATAATGTCTGCCCTGAGCTGTGCTTCTTGTCCAGGGTTTGCTCTGGTAAAGGCGCTGATGTTTATAGAATCTTCAAAACTGCAGTAACCCTTGTCTCTTCTGGCAGAGGAGTAGCTGGTAATCAGGGTATGCTTTCCAATCCCTGTGTCTGGGGGCCTTACTTTCTTCTCTGAGCAAAAGTTCTCCACGGTATTTTTTCTAAAAGTGCTTGTGTGGCCTCGATTACAGCGGTTCGGTACAGTGACATTGTCGTCATGCTTTATTTTTAAAAATGACAGCAGCAAAACAGAAATACCAATTCAGTGTCACATTCACCATGGGAGATTCAGTCTAGTGGAGAGAACAATGGCCTGACAATCAAGGGGTCAGCGTCTATTTTTGGTTTGCTCGCTGACTGGCTGCGTGGCCTTGGGCAAGTTGCTTTCACCTCTCTCTGCTTCTGCTTTCCCTCCAACTCCCTGTCTGTCTTTTTCATTTAGATTATTAGCTCCCCTAGGCAAGGAATGCCTCTTGTTTGTACAGTTCTCTGTGTTTTGTTGAAGGCCTTGGGGTCTCCAACTGTGTAACAGTAGGGATTCACATCAGTATTACCACTTATCTCTCATGTACAGTTCCAAGGAGCCTATTTTTCACAAAGGGATGGATGTACCTGGCCCTTGTATTAATAGTGTACAACAGGGAGATATAATGACAAAAATCTTCTTCTCTTTTTGATGTGTCAGAGCTATCACATCTTCAGGGCTTAGATCAGGACTCATGCAAGTGTTGTTCCTGCTGATACTGGTGTCACTCACACAGGAGTGTGGCATGTCCTGTGCTTGTGTAGGTGGCCCAAGAGTGAGATGTGCTCAGTCCGCACATGATCTGTCAACCACCTGGCCCTGCATATCTGCAAGATATGCTCATGATCAGGCCTTGAGCTACGTAGCAAGATTTGGAATAAGCTGATTTCGTGTGTGATCTGTCTGTATTGCTGTTTGGAGTCCGGAGTAGCCAAAGATCTTACACGTGGTTAGAGATCCAGATCTACAGAAGCTGAGAGAGAGAATAGTCAATACTGTCCTCACTCAGGGCTGGTTGGAGCCATGCAGTGCTGTGCTTGCATGTAGAAGCTGACCAGGATGCCCACTGTTAACTAGCTGCTGTAAAGGTAAGCAGCATATAAATCCCTTGAGCTCATGATTTCCCTAATCCTGACTTGTTAGAGCCATTCAGCCTTGAGAAGTGCTCTTCTTTTGAAAAACTTCTCAGCAATTGTGTTTGCCTTTTCTCACAGCTGTCACTAGAGAGACACTGCCTGTTGGGCTGATACTTGTGTGTCAGTCCCCTCACAAGCCCCTTCCCCATCCAGAAGTGTCCCAACACTACTGTGACACTCATGGTCTCACATTACTTGCTGTTCCCTCCTCATAAGTTGTCAGTAGTTTGTGTTTAGTGACAGCATGATGTCATTAGGGGGTTTCTCCTTCACATGGTATGTGATGTTGCTGGCAGTCATGATTTTATTATGGAATCTTGTCGTGATTCCCCTTAAAGCTTCAGTTTCTACGGTAATGGAAACTAGGGCTTCTTTCTTAAAAATAGTTGTGATGCTCAGCTCTTTAGAGCAGAAAATACGATTCTAAAATGCTAGAATATTGAAGCAATCAGTAAAAATACATCAGTTTGTTCTATTTCTTACAGTCTGAGTTTTTAAAAGGTCAGGATTGACAGAACTAATTACATAATGTAGGGAAGAAATTATAACCTGCTGCCACCCACTGTCCATGCCATTTTAGTGGTACTGAACACCCACCTCCCAAAGTGGAGGATACACTCCCATGATGGATCTATATCTCATCTCTTGTCGTGGCAACAATACAGGCTGGGATGTGTTCATCTTCCAAAGCATAATATGACTGTGATGATTTCACCAAATACATGTTCAAAATGGACAAGTATTATAATAAGATGTGTCAGTGTGTTTTTAATTTGCATAGGAATTAGCATATATAAACCACATGGGGATGAAAATTCTCCCTGAAACTTCTCTGAGTTATTATTGATGGATTACAACATATAGTCATTACTATATCAATGTGAGTACTATTAATACAATAACCATTTCCAATGCTTTTTAAAAACAACTAGTTGTAAGTAACATTGTTGTTTTAAAGCTATGGGTGGGGGAAGATGGGGGTCATATTCCTTAAGGCTGGTTATTAAAATCAGCATGGACAAGAGACTGTAGTAATTTAATACTTAGAGTTCCCTTAAAAAGTCTGCTGTTAGTAATATGTATGATAGCAAACATTTCAACTCCTATTGTTTAATGCAAAAGGTGCATTTGTAGTCAGGTGCTGTGGCTGCCTGTGAGATCACGTGTGGGGGATGCCTAGGATCCAGCCCCAGGGCTGGAGCAAAGTGCCAGAGCCATACATTGTATATCAGCTCAGCCCCTGAAGCTGCCCGGGAGCTGCAGCAGGGGATGCCAGATGAATAACCCTCATGCTCAGCCTGAGGCTCAGCAGGTCTTTTACACTCCACTTACATGATGGCTGGATGAGCCTTGCACATATCTGATAAAAGTCTGTCTGGCACATGTGCTGTGTAGATTTGCTGGCTATTTGCACATGCAGAGTAATTTTTCATCTCTGTGGTCACTTAAATTGCTGTACAGTTCAGTAATGGACTGTAAACAGGGTTGTCTAAGCACCTGCAAGGGTTAATGTCTTAGTTGTTTGTTCATCATCAGAGGGGAGAAAATATTAAAGAATACATTGGAGAAAATGGTATCTGTAAATTCTAGCAAAATTTAAAAAGTGTCAAATGAATCTTGAGGAGGGGTAGTAGCAAGACTGATTTTTGCAATTAGATTTCAGAAGATGTTATCTCACACCATATTGCTGTTGTCCCTACATCATGTTACAGGAGCTGTAACAGGGGGGTATTGATATTGCTATGAGAAATGTAATATCTTGCATTCCCTAGCATTGGTTATTTTAGCCAATTCCCTGTGATAGATCTTACACAGTATCTCAGAGCCTTAAAATCTTTGTTGTGCCTACCCTTGTGTGGGACCCCCGTGAAAGAGGGACATAAAGCATGCCTTAGCTGAAGAGAGAAGCAGCTTCCTGAGCCTTTTCTTCCCTTGCTTTCCCTGACACCCCCTCCTTCGCTTATACTGGCACTTGAGAAATTCTCTTGTTATTCCACTGCAGGCTGTTCCGCTGCGCTCGAGCTGCTTGTGCTGGGGAGAGCAGTGCTGCTGAGAGGAGCTGCACACACTGCGACTTCCCTCCAGCAGAATCCTTCTGTCCACCTGCAGCATTAGAGTTCAGCTGGGAGAGCTGGGAATGGGGGCCTTTCTGTTCCCCCCACCCTCTACCTTCCTTCTGAAAACCTTACGGTTCTTCACTTAATAATGAGGGGTACATATGCTATGAATAAAATATTAGTGCCAAGTGGGGAATATACTTTAGGGGTGTTTATCCGGAAAGGAATATGAAACAAAGCAGGAATAGAACACAGTTACTACTTCAGGTAAATCTGCTTATTGCTTTATTTTTTACCATTTCTAATGATGATTCCCATCTCTTTGTTGTGCATGACAGTACAGTGAGATGACTTCATTCCTTGTGTTGTGCATCACTGTCCTTGCAATGCAGTTCTTTCAGTTCATAACATTAGTGTGTGGTTTAATCATAGGATGGGGGGAGTACCTTGCAATATTGAATGCTGAGATGCAGTGAACATGACAAAAATTTTAAGTTTTGTTTCTGAACTTGTGACAAATATATCTCTGCACAATATTTATCTAGACTGTGTAGGGGAAGCATTGATTTTCTTGAAGATACTTTGATTTATCTTTACATTTATAATGACCTTAAATAATGTTTTGAAATAGCTTATTGCCCAAATGCAGACTTTAAAAATCAAATCTGGCAACAGAAAGGCTTACATGAATGAAATAATTTTACTTCTCAAATTTGTGAGTAAGTATAAATGTTTAGTCAGTGTTTATTGGCACTGCCAAAATTCCAAGTGTTGCAGTGCTGTGTGGCTGCCTAAGGAGGTGGACACAACCATGGCAGGAGTTTCCTTGGACATACAGACGTGCTGAGAGCTCACTGCTGCACTGTAAACTACTTATTGATTTAATGATGTTTTGATGATCCACAGTGTTCTCTGTAACTGTGCAGGACGTGTTTCCTTCAGCTTTGCATCTATTTTTTTGTATTGACAGTGTTTTGACAAACATTCTGTAGTGTTCCTGCATATGTTCTCTCTTAATGCATTTTAACTGTATTCCAGGAAGCAGCATTAACATTAAACACTGTTTTCTCCTGCTGCAGTCATAACACAGGTTTTACAAGCATCAACGTGAAGTCTTGCCAGATGCATCACAGCATCTGTGTTGTGATGGAGAAGTGGTGTGTTATCCCACTAATGTAGGGGGAACCACCACTTCTGAAGTGAGCAGAAGCTGAAACAGTATTACACTGCATAGGTAATAGAAGCATACAAGCATAGGTAATGGGAGGATAATTCTCTCTTCTGTGTTCTGTCTTGCCAGCTGCAGCAGCTTCAGAATCTTGCATATTTATTTTTATTGTAGGATGGACAGCAAAAAAAAAAAGAAGTTAGGCACATTCAAGTAACTGATTATTTTGGTTCATTGTGAAACATTCCTGTTCTTCTATAAACACACAGCTTTAAAAGGATGTAATGTCTCACAATTATAATCAATTTAAAAAGAGACAGGGCATACCATTAGAGAACATACCTTGGGCTTGTTGCTGCTGAGTTGTTCCCGTCTCTGCTGCCTGTGCTATGGAGATGATCTTTGTACTGATTATAGAAAATAGGGCTGTGAATAACTGATAGTTATTCATAATTCTGGAAGCAACAGACACCATAGCACTGGCTGTCAATAGGAAAAGTAGCTGCAAAGATATTAAAGAGACTCTAGCCTGGGGATCCCAGTTTTTATAACGATAAAAACTTCCATGGAGTTTCCTCCCTTGATATCCAGTCTGGAAAACAACTCTGTTTTGACTCTGTCCTTTGCCAGGAGGCTAATGAGAAATTTCTGCTATCCCTGCCAATGCTTCTGCAATTAAAAGGGATGTCCCTTGTAATGGAAAAATACACATGAGCTGCTAGAATGTGCAGTAGGAGGGGAAGACTGAAGGAGAGACCAAGAAACCAGCTGTAGCTTTATATGCCCAGGTTAGCAGCAGGGGGACTTCTTTGAAAGGATGGGAGGTCCACTTGTTTGTCCATATGAATTTTTAGCTGCTGTGTGGGAGCCACAGGCAAAGTATGGGAGTTTGGAACAACCTGCCAGTCAGGAACTTCTGCCTCACCCTCCTCTCCAAGTCTTTAGTAAAATAATACTTAGCACACCCACCAGAGTATTGCTCTACTTCCGTGGCTCCACACTGTATGTGGTTGGATATTCAGTCTCTGTCAAGCAAGAAACTAAACACAAGGATGTGGGAGCAAGTTCCAGTAAAGCTATTGTCTTTGTTGAACTTTACAAGCAGTTGTGCAGGTACAGGGTAACATGTGCACCAGATTTGAGGTGATTTTAGTTGCATGCATTGACATGCTTTCTTAATGTCTGAGTTGTCAGGGGAATGTTAGGTGCAGTACAGAACAAAAGGGCTTGCACAGTGCTGTGGGGAGGAAGCAAAGATGAACCAACATAGTAGGAAAAACAAAGGGGTCAGATTTAGTTGCTGGTATATTACCAGCATGGAATTACCCTGGAAAGGCCTGGGAAATGTCTGCAGTGGTGCAGGGTGCTGGCAGTTGTCTTTGGAGCTGAGCTCTGACATATGCTTAGCACTTCTTTCCACCTGCTCCTTTCTTCCCCTCTCACGGAGTGACTTTATGCAGCCTGTCCTTGACATTCAGGCATGTGGAAAGTGTAACAGCCCCATGGTCAGTAGCCAGGTCAGTCAGGTTTCTCCTGCTGTGCCATTCTCCACCATCTTTTGATGGGTGGTCGAACCTAGACACTGTTTTCCATATAAAGCTTTCCTTGCTGAGTTTTTACCCTTGGGAAGCCTTAAAGGTCACGGCAGGCTTCTGGCTATAACTTCTGAAGAAGGCCAGTGAGGAAAGACTGCAGGGTCTTCAGTTTCAAGTACTGACATTTCCCTGTGCAGTGGAACTGGACTTTTGGCCCTGCTCTTGCCCTGGCTTCAATAGGAAGAAAGTAAAAATTGTGATTATGTAACTGATTGCTCTCACAAGTGACTTGTTATTTGTTCCCCTGTAGCAACCTCTGTTATTCAGTGATCATCATAGTTCTTGAGGATTTAAAAAACTAAAGGTGGGTTTGTGGCTTATACATGAATTTAGGAAAAAATCATTTGAATCTAAAGAAAGAAGATCTGCTTGGGAATCATAAAATCAACACAAACTTACCCCATCCTAAACTTGTATTTCAGAGAAAATTACTGATATACAGAATCTTTGAATACTGGTAAAATAGCAAACGACAGAGGTACTTTTTTAAAATACATTGATCTGAAAGTGATGTTTGAACATAATCTGGAAAGCAATACCTGAAATATTTTGGGGTTTTCTTATGCTCTCCCATTCAGGAAAGCACTGAACAACCAAAAGTTTCAACAGCTAGAATCGTAGAGGGCTACGTCTCATTATATACATTTGTAAACTGCTTATATAATGTTTACACAAAGGCAAACTTCAGGTACATTTTCTGCTTCTAGTGGGGTTCTCCAGTGTGTCTCCAACTGATAAAATGTATTTCACTATATGCAAAGAAGTTAAAAGATGCAAGAATATTTGTGTGTGTATGGTAGAAGATGCTTATTGTCGATTCATACAAACAGCAGACTATTTTAAGTATGGTCTTAGAGAGAAATACAAGTCATCCCTACTTTTATGACTTAACATATATACACACATATATGTAAAATATGAGTGAGAAAAGGACAGGGAAAATCAGATATTCTGATGGTGTAACATAGGAGAAAACTCATCCAGCTGGCTAGATATGAAATCCTATGTCAAACATTACAGCCATTTGCCAGTAGTTGACAAGACAAAAACCTGTTAGTTGATTTCTTTTATAAGAGCTGTATAATAAATTTGAAGAAATAAAGAATAAGCACTTTCCCAGCACTCACTGAAGAATGATGCCAAGAATACAATTAGTTTTGTTACCTTGCTCCAGTTAAGTTTATGAATGAAGCAGAACACAAAGGTCTCTCGTGCACAGAGCTGAGGTGTAATGTAACTTACTGATTAGTCACAAACCCATTTCCATATCCCTTGATGTATTGCAATAGACTGTGTCACCCTTAGAGGAGCTAATCATAAACAAACAGTCAAAAGCATTTCAGTCATTTTGTTAGTTGCTCTTAGGATGAGGCTGATGACAGCCTAAATGCTCCATTGTATCAGACATTAATGGCCTCGTTTTACACCCTTACAGTCCATGGCAAAGCCACCAGCACATTCAGAAGTACAGGTGTTTGCTGTTTGCACCATAAGGTGCCTGTTGAGGGCTGTATTCCAGCTGCAACATGTGCATGAAACAGGTAGATGAAAAGGTAAAAATATATAATATAATCATATGATAATGGATAATCATTTTGTAATCTCAGTGACCCAGCTGACATTTCCCTCACTTTGACAGAGTAACTAGGCTGAATATTTTTAGGCACTGTTTCTAGTCACTCCGATCACTCTGAAGAGGTTTCTTTTGGTAAATTGAAGGATAGTGATTTTGTTTGTTCATTTTTCCAGGCATTTTTGAGGTAAGCAGGAAATAACAATGAGCTGGTAATTTCCTTTGGACTCTGAAATAATGTATTCTGTAAGAATTAATGATTTTTATCACAAGCATAGCTCAGAAGTCTCTGTTGCTATACAAGGCTCCTGAGCAGGAAACAAGTACCAGATAATTGCATGTCGTCAGTGTTTGAGTATTAAGAAAAATAAGGATCCCTTACAGCAAAAAGGAAACTGCATTGATTCACTAAGGCAGAGTTAAAGAATATCTGGGCAAAGTACTGTATTAATTATCATCAGTCTTGACTTTTTCCAATGTTCTTTTACCATGAAATGAATGCAAAGCAGTAGTAGTTCTCTTCCAAGGAAAAAATATCTGTCTTTCCAGTTATAAAAAATAGTGCATATTCATGTGGTTTAAGTTTTTTTTTTAATTAAAGAACTGAGCTAGATTATTATCACAGTTAGAATAAGACATAAAAAGTATGAAGAAGGAACTTTATTGAGCTGATAATTGACTGCTAAACAGAGTCTATTAATTTTGTGACTGTGAAATCTTGCTTACATCCCCTTTAGCTCCCTGTGTCCTGGTTTTCCCTTTTCTAAAAGTGAGTAATAGCATTCCCCACCATTGTAATGTAAGTTGAGCTTCCCCGGAAGAAGTCATTGTTCAGAATTAGACTTAATGCTGCCTTTTTATGCCAGTTGCTGGAACACGTAATTCAATCTGCTTTCGTGACAGAAGCTTCATCAAACTCATTATGTTGACCCTAGCTTATTCCCACTGAGGTTCTGGTGGGTAATATCCAAAGTGTCAAATATTACTGCTTCATCCTACTTTAAATGCAACCTGTGTTTTTAACCTCCTTTCCCCAACCCCCTTTATTAACACAGAAATTTTGCCTTTAAAGTTGTAAGAATTGTTTTAACGAGAACAAAGAAAAACCAAAACCCCTACCTCAGTTTTATTAGATTTATCCTTTTAATGACTGCAGCTAAATATATCAAATTACAATTATTGAATTCTTCAACATCCTCTTTGGCCTACAAAATATTAAATATGCTCCTGATAAATTGTTAGTCTCTCAGAAAAGGTAAAACAGCCTTGAAATCTCTAATTTGTTAATTGTCTACAACTTGACTAAATGCAGTTTCCCCTCGAGACATGGATAGCTGATATTATTACAGTGCTCAGATTTGATCAATGTGCCAACTCTACAGAAAACTTAAAAAAAAAAAAATCTCTTTTTTAAGCAGACTAAATCCAGCAGCTAAACTCTTGGCTGTGGTTCTCAGATCATGCCCTGCCCTGGGGCTGGTGCACACTACTGGGAACAAACTGACCTCTGCAGTGGATCACCATTTTTGTGTTTTACAGCCTAATGTAAAAATCTCCCATTCCCTTTCTGTGCTGGAGGTGTAAAAGGCATCAGGCCATGTCTTGGCAAGTGATTTTTGCCTTTTGACATGGCACCTTGCTCTTTCCTTGCTGGTGTTACGAGCTGGTTGTGAAACACCGGAGGTTGTAGACCATGGGCTGGTTGAAGTCCAGGTCTGTCATGCAAGCATTATCTGTGCTGCTCCTTTTATGAACTTCTAGCTGCAGCTCATGCTTTGTGGCAAAAAGATTCTTCCATGTGCTAATTGTGTTTTTTATCAAAAAAACCCTTCAGTCTGACACATTTTTTTTTAAAGATTTGTTTCACAGATAATCATAGCGGATTTGTCTGTAGCTTTTTTCAGCCCTGTTCTTCTGTCATGTATAACTCATTTTTAGTGAGTCTCATTATCCCTCACTTCAAGGTAAGAGCTGGTCTGCTTCTCACTGCCTTTCTATAGGTCTGTTGCAACTTAGATTGCTTAGGACACCAAGATAAGATCTCTTAGGTTTCTAAAATATGTTTCTGATCTCTATCAAGTATATGTATTAAGGTTTTACTTGTGTGCATGTTATGCATGCTTTATTCATTCATTTACATTTTTGTTGGGCTTTTTTGTTGTTTTGGTTTTTGGCTTGGTTGTTTTGTATGGTGTTGGTTTTTTTTTTTTTATTTTTGTTTACTTGGTGATCTGTATGAACAATTTAAAATGATTTCTTTCAGTGTGTCATCTTTCCTTTGGCAGCCATAAAGTTCAGCCCCCATCACACTGTCCCATTTGTTCATTTCTGAACATTTCCAGTCGCCCTGAAGAATATGGTCTGCACTGGCCAACACTTGAAAGGAGCTGCTCAGGTTGTATGACAGGACAAGACACTTGTGTTTCTCAGTGCTGCTGTCTCTGAGTTACCCTGGGGGTGACAAAAAGTCTCCAGTTGCCTCCTAAGTGGTTAATCCATAAGCTGCTGCTGCTGCCCGTCTTTAGGGTCCCATCTAGTTTGTAAAAAGGTCACTTGCTTAAAGTGATCCTAATTGTGTTTGTGCAGGCTACTGAGGTATCTGAAAAGTGGTCTGATCTTGTAATGGAAGGAAAATTAACTAGAAAACCAGTTGACTCTATGAAACAATTGTGTCTGGATCCTCCTAAAGTTGTATTTTTAGCTTCTGTACAGGGTAATACAAAATCGACAAACTTTCTTACAAAAATAGAAGAAAGTATGTGATCCTACTTGGTCCTCAAAAAAGGTTAAAATAATAAGCCTTAAATAGAACTTACAAGTAGGGTCTGGATTTCAAAGGGAAGACTACAGCAACATCTACTAGCCTGCTGTGAAGTCAGGTTGGATTGTCTGACAGCCAAATGCTACAAGTATGGACAGCCAGTGACTACTGGAAAGGCCTTTGTTTCGCTGAAAGGAAAACAAGGAATTTTTTGGGACACTATTTGATCGTAACTTATAGTTTATTTACCTTCTGCTCAAAGGTAAAAATAAGTAAATAAATTAAAAATTCAAAGGATAAATGCATTTCTTCAACTACAAAGCTGAAAACAATGTGAGAGGCTATACTAGGAAATGTTGCTACTTCATCTACCTCCAAAACTGAACAATTATATACATTTATATACATTTTATACAGTTATATACGTTTTATGAAGAAGAAATCACAGTTGTGTTTTTTGAAGTTAAAACTTAACTGCAGAAAACTGGATGACAAAGAGAATTGTCAGAACACCAGGAGATTTAGAAAGGCATTGCCCCTCATGAACAATTTTATTTTATATCTTTCCTTCCTTACTTTTTTGACAGCATGGGAATAACATGGTAAAAGTAGGGCATCAGACGAAATGGTAGGAGTGGAAAAGTTCAGAATGAAAAATCTGGAACAAATGGAGAAACCCCAAAGCACTGGACAGTAGTGACAAATTATTCTCTTTTAAGAGATTTTTTTTTTCATTTTAAAATGTATTACCTATAAAACCTATACTAGTTGAATTGAAATATAAGATGACCATTTCAGAAGTCTGGGAATGAAATAACTTAAGAATTTCAAATAAAAAGTAGAATTTTATCAAAGAAAAGTTATTGGAAGGTTGTTTCTGCATCCCCCCCTTATCAGCATATACTTTTCTATAGATTTTCACATTATTAAGGTCTGTAGGCATTTCAATTCTGAATATGAGCTCATCATATGGAGAGAGATGAGTGAGTGTGATCTGAAGGACTCTGGGATGTCATTTATGGATTCACAGTCTTTTCTCAAGTTCAAGAACCAATAGCTCAGTTCTGATAAGGGAAATAGTCTATTACATTTGTTGGTATTCTTCCATGATTTTGTGTAGCACTGTGTCAGCATGGTGTGATTTCTGTGCTCTTCCCTGGTAATAGCTCAGGAGCAGAATGTTGGGGCTTTGCTGTTTTGGAGGGATTTTTTTTTTTAACACTTTGTTAGAGGAAATTATTTAAAAAATTCCTTTAGCAATTTTCAATTTTGCTGGATGCTTGCAGAGACCAGTAAACTCTACAGCATAAATCAGAGAGGGAAGAGTTGGTAACTGACAAAAGTGATTTTTCTTCTGCGAACCAATTTATGAGCACTTATTTGCTTTCTGGAAGCATAGGTTAATACCCTTTAAATATGTCCAAGAATAAATCTTTCTAAAGAGATACAAAGGCAATTGAGGAATGAAGGAAATGTGAAGTGAAGCAAACACAGCTTAAAGCTAGTCCTGCCCTTTTGCATCAGGAACCTTGCTTCAAATTTACTCAAGTTATGTGAAGTTTTGAAGTGCCCTTGAACAGATCCTTGAGGTGTTTGGGAGCACTGCTATGCAGAGTGCAGATAATTTGGGAGAAAGTATGACCTGCTGTGTAGTGCTTCTGACTTCTGGAGGCATATTTGTAACTCCTGAACTTCTCTGGTGTGGAAGCCTGTAACACATTCATTGACTTTAAAACATGCCTGGGAATTGGTGTTTTCCTGCCCTGTTTCTATAATGATCCTGCTTGATCCACACAGTTTCGGTAGCTTACTAACTTGCCCAGACTGGAAGCATTATGAGAGCAGTAAGACAGAGCTGAGGCAAATTCTGTAGCAAACAAGTGGATTCAGGGAGAAAGCCAAGGCTGAGATTTTCTAGCTACTAATCATATTAGATACAAAAGGAAATCCCAGTAAGAAGATTTAAAGAGAAGTGGGAACAAACAAAGATTCTGTTTCAGATATTTGTATGGCCTCTGTAGCACAGTATTTCATAACCTGTAATGTAATTAATGTAAGAAGAAAGGGGTGTTGTTGTTGCTTTAATAAGCCCCAGTTAACAAAAGGGCATAGTCTAGGAACTTCATCTGCTGAGTCAGGCTGTAAGCCTGTGGATGTTTTGTTTGGGAGGGAGGGGTATTGCTGGTTTTAATATCACATCAGGAATGGACACTTTAACTTTTTACCTGCTGCTGAAGCACTCCTCCCTGTGCTTAGCACTTTTCTTCCATCTGTGAAATGGAGGTAAAACTTGGACATTCACACAGAAAGCTTCTGGATCTGCAGAGCGAAAAGTACTGCAAAAGCCTTGGGTTTTATCAACATTGGTGTTCTCTTGGTATACAAAGTGAATGATGTTCTGGTAAGTTATCCCCTAAATCCTGGTGAAGGAGCCTAGGACTTCTTCCCATTTAACTGCTGGAGCATTAGGAGGAATAACAGCAATTGAGGCTTGTGTAGTTACCTTGGAGTCTTTGAAAAGTCCTGCCAGTGTTTCAGTTGACATTCATGCCAGCAGCCCATGTCTGAGCGGTGGAGAAAGATGCTCCTTAGTGTAAGTGATTCATGTGTGGCTATGAGGAGCTGGGCTTCCAGACAGCCTTAATCGTGCAGAAAACTTCTCTGCAGGGAAATAAGCAGTACCACTGGAAGAATAAGCCCCATTTGATAAGCCTTTAGCAATCAGTTTGTTTCTATTTCTCTGGGGGTGAAGAAGTGCAAAAAAAACATCAACTAAGTATGTTTCTCTTTCTTTACCAGCTGCCTCATGTCAGTTTTTATCTTTGGCTCAGCCTGTCTCTGGAATCTACCTCTAAATTGTATTGCAGGCAGCAAAATAGGAATTGTACACTGTCAATAGTATTCAGTTCATTTACTTCTTGCATCATTGGGGAGCACAAGTCAAATGGCTTCATGCAACAGTGTCTGTATTTTCATAATCCCTGTTATTCACTTGTTTCTGTGAGTCATTTGATAAAAACTCTGCCTAACTCATTTGTAGTGGATTTGCTTGTCTGCCCATCCCTTCCCCTGTTGCAGCAGCAGTAATACAGATCTGGTGAATGACTTGACCAGTCTTCTGTAGAGGCAACACAGTGTGTATGAGCTAGAGGGTCACATGCTGGTACAAGCTTCTCTGATTAATCTCTTTGTCAGCATCTGCTGGGGACATGTTTTTTGGTGAGTGCAGATACCTGGGTAATAGGTAAAGGAAGGAGTAATAGATGGAAGGAGCATGGATTTCCTGCTCCCTGTGTTGTAGTGACCATCAGTGCTGCTGCAGTTGGTGATGTGTTGTTCTGTTTGGTGCAGATGCTTGGATGTGAGCAATGGATGTGTGCCCCTTTCAGCTTCATCACCACACACTTATAAATCAGCAGCATGAGGGAGAATGTACTTGTGCCTGTTAACGCACAGATCAAGAAACTGAGATGTAATTACCCTTTTTGCACATCGTTTGAGGACACTAATTTAAACTCAAATATTTTCTTTTCTTTTAATATCTCTGTCCCTTTAGTATTTCTGTAGGATTTAAATGTAAATCCTAAATGACCAGGCTGTTTGGGACTGTGTGTTGATGCTGCTGAAGGACTCTGTGTTTTGAAGGCTGAAAGAAAAGCATGAAGTTGCTTTACCTAGAAATTAGGAATTTACCTAGAAAAAGGAAGCATCTTTTGTCACTGCATGGTACTCCAGGTCTGGAGAATGTTAAGGGACAGAAAGTATCTGCTGGAGTTCTTTGGTTCTTTTCCTGGTGGACCTGTTTTTGTTTTGCCCTGGTTTGGGACAGCTGATCCATCAGAAGCACTGAGCGTGCCTGAGCATCCGTGATACTGGGCTTCCAGGGGCTGTGCATCAATGGTGCGTAGCAGGTGAGTTTTCCTGCAGGCAGAGTTTCCACTGATTCTGCAGGCTCTGGGCTAGTTGGCATCTCACAGTGAAGAGCCCTGTTACACAGGCAGCAGCTCTATGTTGGGCTGAGTTGGTAACTGCAGTTCTCAGGGGAACTCAGGTCTAATGGCAGTAAAAAGAAAGGGAGTAAGTCTGAAATGACAGCGGAGGACAAGTGGTGTATCTGAGACCAAGGGAGAACAAGCAACATTACTTTGGTACAAAAGCAGTTTGGTTTGAAAAAGAAAAGTCAGCATCAAACACCAGTGTGTATTTTGTCTCTCTTATTCCTAAGATGAAAAACAGTGTTACTGTTAGTGAAGATTAGTAAATGGATGTGCTGTGATAAGTGATAAAAAATTCATTAAATCTTCTTGTACTGAAAGCTAAGGATAGCCACCACTCTTATTTCTGGGTTACTGATACTGCCATAGAGTGCTAAATAGCCTTGTACCTCCATTGCAGATCTAAGTGCCTTTTTATATAGTTTCTGCCACCTAACATAGACTTCAACATGTTTTCTTGAGAATGTTCCTCTTTGGGACTTGCATTACTGACAGCTTTTGGAATTTGTGATATGGTGGTCACTTTTGCATTCTTCTGCAAGAGCTTTTTATGCATTATTACTTATCAAAGGCTCTGGTAAAAGTTTTTAGTGGATTTTAAAGGCATCTTCTCACAGCCACTGAGGCAGAGGAATATATGCAGTTTCAGGAATGAAGTTCTGATCATAATGACACCAAGGTAAATATGAAATAGTGTTGATGCTAACAAAGGTGTTGATGTAGAATGAAGAGTATAAGCCTATATGTAGTTTTTTTTTTTTTATTGGAATATTTTTTAATGGTACTTTCTAATGAAGAAATAAATCTGTTCATTTCAGGCATAATCCTGAGTGTTCTAGAAACCAGCTATATCAAAAAATAAAGCCAACCCATCTATTTCAAACAGCCAAGCTTTGGGAATAAAAAAACATGAATAACTTTGGTATTAGAAATATATTTCAGTCTCTGGAACTGAAGAGACATGATTTCTATTCTACAGAAATCTTGTAGGTTTATTTCCAAGTGTCTCCTCTCCTACATAACAGAGATTTATCTGTTGAAAGAAGGATTTTCAGAACAAATGCTTTGAAATTTTTCTTCAGTAGAGCAATCATCCTTAATCCAAATTCAATATTTCCTTTTTACCTATATATAAGTTCTGTAAAGCAGCACAGTCTTAAATTCTGATTGCAGTGAAAATGCAGTAAGTGGAACAGAAAAAAAGACTACTTAATGTTTGTTGTCTTTTATACTCCTCTTGCAAAATTTTAGTTAATCCTTCATCTCTCCCTTTATCTGATATCAAATTAGTCTGCAGAAGCATTCTAGGGCTAACTCAAATATGCAGGATGAGGGTGTGTGCAATCTTGTGGTCGTGTTTCTTAATCCTAAAGTACGTATTAGGAATAACCCCCTTTAATATTACGTTTCATTTCTTTTGCTGTCTGGGGCAGAGGGCTGTCTGTCACACAGAAACAAGAACATTTCTTGTTTTAAATACTGTATATTTATGACTCATTAACCTTATTTGGGTCTGCAAATATAAACAAGAATCCCAGTTTTTATCTTTAAAGTCCAGCCGCTGTACCTTTGGTTGATCTATTCAGGACTATTGAAACCACAAGTGCCTGAAAAACTATACAAGTGAGTCAGCTGACAATTTAGAAATTAATTTCAGAAGCTGTTGCTACAAATCACTTCCTATCAAATACCATAGAATAATAATGGTTCTAATACCACTCTGAACTGTCTGGCTGAACTTGGACAGAAAGCGTAGAAATGACATTTAATGAACTGAGGCAATCATTAACCTATCTGTCTCTGTGATACTCCTCTCTGACCTCTTGTTTAACCAAATAGATGTGCACGTTGCTTCCCATGATAGTTCTCTTCCTGCAAGTATTCACAGCGAATGCATGTGTAATGAGCTCGTCAAAGACACTAATTCTATGTAACCTTCTGAAATACATAAACCTGTATAATATTTTGAACATCTTGGTTGGCAGATTAATGTTGTACCAAGGGGAGTCAATCCACCTTTCTCTCAAAAGAGTGAGGAAGAAAATTTTGGTGGCATTTTATCCTTTCAGCTTGGGCTACACTTACAAAAAATCTCTTTTGTTCTTTGCTACCTGCAGTAGATTTTTTGTCCTGCATTTCTCAAGATCACTGCCATCATACTGGCAGTGGGGGGCATTCTGTTCCAGCAGGTGAGTTAGGCAGTCTGATGTGGGCCATGAGTGGCCAGTTTCCTTGGCCACCCCCAGTTAAGTCTCACACCAGCACACCAAGTGTCCCCAGCAAGTTGCTGATGATTGCCCAAGAGCTTAAGCGTTAGGTAAAAAGATTTAAGTTATCCTAAAGTGAAGAAAAGTTTTATAATCAGATAATCAGCTTTTTTTTAAATTTTCTTTGCTTTTTGATAGGTAAGGAGAGTATCAGTAAATGCAAAGAGCCAGAAGAATTGGCAGACACAAAAGAATCAGTTCTTGAAGCCAAGGTGGGAGGCGGCATTTAAATATAGTAGGGTTTGCTAGGCTTGGGGTGTTAGTTGGCTAAAGTGTTGATGTGAATTTGGCAAAGCGGGTGTAATGCACAGAAGTAAGACTTCAAACAGGCATTTTACTTTGAGGGAGGATTAGGGATTTTTGCACACCCCTTCCTGAGCTGGACTGCAAAAGAATTAGAACAAAGAGAGGGAGGGAATGGAGGAAGAAATCGAGCACAGGTGAACCCAACCCCCTTTCCTCATCATTCTGACACTTCACCTTCAGAATCTGCATTAGACTTTTACCACATCCCTTAGACTATGTTAGTCCTGTTGTGAGGGCTGAAAATAGGTCTGTGCAGAAGCATCAATATGAGTCAGGAATTCAAGGGAATCCCAGGATGTGCAGAAGGTAATGCAGATCTTTCAAAATGGATTTCTTCACTTCTTGAATAAAACTTCTAGATCTTGTTTGCACAAGGAATCCATTTTCTTTGTCATCTCTCAAAAAAAGCAAAGGTTTTTACGTAGTACCAGACCTTTTAGAACAGGCACATAGAGGCATGCAAAATTTTCTCAAGACTCAGATGATTGTTTTGTGGCATTCACTTTTACTCCTTAAGGGAATGGATGCTTATTATATTCCCATCTTTTGCAATAGCTCTAAAACATTACAATAACTTGTGGTGACACTGCCAAATAGTGAAAATTTACAGCTTTTATGGTTTGCCCTAAATCTTCTAGAATAGGTATGCGCAACTAGAACATGTTTGTTGGGGTTTCATCTATTACTCTTAGCTGTGTTGATACTCCAGTACTGCTTCATGCCCCCTCTCTTCTACCCAGCTCACGACCACAGCTCCTGCTGTGCTGGTAACCTGTCTGGCTGGCCATCTCAGTAGGGGCTGTTGCACATGTTGGACTGGAGTGTAGGTTTGACAGCCAAAATAGGCAGACTACCTGTTCAGACAGACTACTGCCTACTTGCTGTACACCAGCCAATGCCAGTCACCTGCTGGACAACTTGCCAGAAATGCCAAAAATCTGTGAGCTCACCCAGGGGGTGCAGCTGCTAGTGGATGTGCTAGCCTGCCCTTGGCTGAAGTGCTGTTGCTTGCCAGTGAGGCTGCTGTGCTAACAGAATTATGAGGAGAGGATGAAGGGAAAGTTTATAAGAAGAGAGAAAAGCTCTGTATGCAGTAATTATATGGCATCTTTAATTGCTCATGATTTGTGAGTGTTCTGTATCTAATCTTCTGTGATCATGAAGATTTTAATTGTTTGGATGTAATGGTTAGACTCAATGATCTTAGAGATCTTTTCCAACCTCCACAATTCTATGATTCTGTGAAATATGCCCCTTGGAAACTCTCTTCCTGAAAGAGATAGGAATATCTTAGCAGACAATATTCAGGGCGAACTATCCTGAGTTAGTTTCAAAATCAAACATAATCTTTCAGTAGGAAGATACAGTATATTCAAAATACAAATTTGAAATATTCCTATAAAAAGTGTGATTGAATTTCTTATTATTTGTGCATTCTTTGTGGGTTTTAATGTGCTCATCAATGCCATGTAAGCACTCTATCTGTGACATTTTAATGGCAGTTCTTACCAAAGCCATTGCAAGTTTTTGGCTCACTCTCTTTTTCTGTTAAAGGCAGCTGTTTAGGATATATTTGCTCTTGTTGAGAAAAAAATGAAAAATTGATTCAGCACCAATGGGTGTCTTACCTGTGCCACTTCAAGGTCTCTGCACTCAGACAGCAACAAAAGCTGTGATAGCAGCTGTCCTTACCAAAACAAAAAAAGTGAGTTTTGAGAGTAGGGGAAAGGCAGTAGTGGAAGCAGGGAGTGTTGTTCCTTTTATATTTTTGCATGTCAAGGGTATTTTGGTAACAGTGAAGACAGTGGAGAGGAGATGTTGCAGGACATTGGGGAAGGTCTAAATGTCAGTATTGACTGTGGTTAAGTTGGTCAGAAACCCTTTTGGGGTGGACATTCATACCAGAGTGCTTCATCCATCTTTTTTAGGTGCATTGATGCATACTTCTGTGATTGCCATCCCATACCCCCTTCATCTGTAAAGGGAACAGAGGTTGCAAAATGCTCCTCAAGAAACACCTGAAGGAAGGCTAAGACTAAGACTTGCTTTTGCATTCTCCTGTATGAGGCATCTGCTACCTGTAGTACATAAAGGGGGTGGAGCCTGCTTTTCTTCAGTGGCTCTCTAGCCACAGCTCACAAGGAGGAGTGGTACCCCCGTCTTGCACCTGAGATTCAGAGAGAAACAGAATCCTCCACAGAGCCATGAGAGATCATGGAGCTGGCTGCTGCTCTTGCTTAGTCAAATGCTGCCTGAGCTCCAGCAGGCAGGGCTTTGGGAAAGCCTCAGGAGAGTCATAGCTGCCAGCTGATAGTTCATTCATTGGAGCAATGGCCAGCTGAGGATATTATGTGAGGTCAGCTGCTTCTTCCCCTTCAGCCAAAGTAGCCTATTTGCAGGCAGCGTCAGTCCCTACGTCCACCTAGATGGATGAGGAGAGGTGATGAACTATTAGCTTCCTGGCTGTGAAAAAAATTATTTTCTTTCAAATAGGAGAAATTGGCATAAGGCCACAAAAGACCTGTCTGTGGAGGAAAGGATTATGAATAGTATATAGCAAACCCCAGAAAAGATTCCATCTGCTGGAACTTTGTGTCTAAATATCTCTGAAAGAAGCTTGGGTACAACAAAGAAAAAAAATATACGGAGAGATGTGCCTCTTGTCTTTTCCATGCTTAATCATCACAGTCTCAAGTCTTTGAGGTGTTGGAGTGTGTCCAAAGAAGGGCAATAGAGCTGGGGAAGGGTCTGGAGCCGAAGTCTTATGAAGAGAGACTGAGGGAGCTAGGGTTGCTTACCCTGGAGAAAAGGAGGCTGAGAGGAAATTTTATCACTCTCTAGGACTCCCTGAAAGGGGGTTGCCCAGGGAGATGGGTGAATGACCATCCCTGAAGTATGTAAGATGGGGCATTTAAGGATATGGTTTAGTAATAGACTTGGCACTGTTAGTTTAACAGTTTGACTCGATGATCTTAGAGGTCTTTTCCAATGTAAACAATGATATCCTGTTCTGTGGAACTACTTATGTCTGATTTTAAAGAAGCAGCTGGATACAACCTATGTTCAGCTACATTAAAAAAAAATGTAAGAGTGTGTCTCACTATAGTAACTGTCACTGTGCACTCTAATTTTTTATTTCTTTTTTTCTTGTTACTCTATTCCCAAATTGCTAATTAGAGTCAACAAATTGGCTGTAGAATACAACAAGACATCGTTTAGTCTGCCAAAAACAGTGGCTGGCATTCATACAAATTGGGTGATGATTTGTTTGAAGACTTAATGTTGGAAAAATTTTTCTATAGTCTCTTCATCTTCCCTGTCCTCCTACTGAAGTGACTCAATTTCAAAGGCAGCAACATATTGCTCCTTTGTTGTCAGAGGTTTGGTTAACAGAAATAAAATCCCCCGTGAAAAACTTTGATCATCTACCAATTAAGTTTCATCATTGAGCTAAATAACCACTAAGTGCAGGCCCTGAGTGACAGGCAACTTGAACACAACCCAGCAGAAATGTTGTGATAATGGCTGCAGTAGTTTGGCTTGGCAAGTCTTGAATTTGTCCTCTGTAGCTGCAGAGTAGTGTGTGTAGAGCTGCTGCAGTCCTGTGGTGCTGCACAACATACACAGGTGTGTTGTGCTGTGTGCCCGTGTGCTCCCTCCCTGTGCCTCACAGCTCACAGATGGGTGTCTGGAAAAGACTGTTTAGAGTGGAGCTGGATATTCCAATTCTTTACTGTACTGAATGATCTGAAAGGGCAGTGTCAGTAGTACCATTGCTTGGTTTTTTGTGGTGATTTGCTATCCTCATACCCCTATGTATTGGCCAATGACTTACAGTGGCTGATTTGTTCTGAATTCACATGGTAATACAAAGGCTAAAGCAGAGTCCTGATGTTAATTTTCCAAGTATATTTTGTAGGAAAGAGAATACAGGTGACCTCACCCCCGATAAGTAACACCTGTGTTAATTAATCAAAACAGCCTCTCCCCTGATGAGTAACAGCTATATCCAGTATGGATGAGTGAGATAAAAGGCGGGGTGAGATAGTAAGGGGAGGATTGTCATGGAGGAAGAATCTTGAGGAGTATGTAGCAGAGACTCATGAAGCAGGGTTCTGGGGAGAGAGAATGAGTGCTGCAAAGTCAGTCTGGGTCTGCAGTTAGAGCCTGCTGTTGGAACCTGCAGCCATAGTCTGGCTAGGTAAAAGCCTGCATTTAGAATCTGCAAACTAATACATGCAGTCATAGTTTAGCAGGAAATAACCAGCAGTCAGAAGCTGCGAGGGAAACCTTGCAGTAGGAGCTTGCTGCAGCCAGAGTCAGGGAATAGTTGGAGTTAAGGTGACTAAGTTGTGAAGAGGAATAAACCAGGACCCTTTTTGTGCTGTGTTTAACAAGAAGTCTGGGTCTCAGCTCATTTTACCTTCTAGTAAGAGGGCTGCTGCAACATATTTTTACTGGCACAGTGGCAGACGCATTTGTATCATATTTCTGTGATACATAGAAATTTCTGCAAGTATTATTTTCCAGCAGGATCAAAGACTATTATGAAAGCTTTTCCTCAAAGTAATATGCTACAGGTGGATTGAGAGGTGACATTGGATCCAAGGCTGATATCAGGAGGGAAGACCCTTTTCCCTTTTCTTCTGAAATCTCCTACTTTGTGGAGCTTTCATTTATCCTAGAATACAGTAATTTTTCTATAAGCCCAAACCTGGAGTGATGGTCGTGTTTATTAAAAAGGGAGTATAACTAAAAGCATTCAGCTAGGCTGACCTGACTCCTGCTACTAGGGTGTCTTGGGAAATGATACTAATCAAAAATATTTCTAGAATATGTTACCGCATTGATTATTGTTGTCTTGAGGAATGATGGTCTTTTCTGTATGAGGGAGCATGAGAAACCTTACAGAAGCCTGTAGGTGTGGGCATGGAGCCTTTTCTGTGTCATCCCAATTCCTCTGAGAATAAAGGCAATGTTTGGGCCACAAGGCACACAGGCTTGCATGAAGGGATTTGTATGGCAGGGGTTTGCTGGGACACGTGGTATGTGTTTCTGGCTCCTTGGCTGTAAAATAGGAGTGTCTTATTGCTGTGATATGTTTCGGAGCACAGCAGTGAGGCTGTTGGAACAGAAACAGTGCTAAGTAGGCTTAATGCAGATGATCACTTTTCAAGATTTGCATCTGCTGTCATATATTTAGCCATTAATAATTCTTGCCGTGTATCTTAACAAAGCAATCTGCAAAATCCTTGGCTCTGGGCTGTTTCCAAGTTCAGATATGCTGCTTGTTTAGTGGATTTGGAAGAGGATTGCATGCATTGTCACACTGCCTTATTCGACCCTTTGATCTCACTCACAGTTGTTCATGCGTATAGATTTTGAGAGTGTTGCTTTCCTTTTCTCTTCAACACAAGCATCTAATCTAAAATATCTAATTTGAACAAATTGTAGATATGAAAATGGAGTTTTAAGACAAATGTTTATTGGCTCAGAATTGGAGAGGAGTCAACTTGAGTGGAAAATACAAGCCCTAGAGTCGATGTCTGAATTCCTTTCTTAATGTTGATTTCCAAAGTAACTGGAAGCAAGTCTTTTGGTGCCTCAGTGAGTTTAAAGGATATTTGGCCCTTTCTTTTGTTTACTAGTTGAGATTTTAGTTGGCTGCCCTTTGAAGATCCTAATTGCTTTAAAATAATGGCATTATTGTCAAAGAGGTACTCCGTTTCAAATAACTGTGGTATATTGTATATGCTTAGTGATTGGAAAGAGTAGTAAAAACCATGTAAAATGTCACATAAAAGTAGGAGATATATATAAAATAGTTTTACTAGCTACTTCGCCTACCATAGAATTGCTGCACTTTTTCCCTTACAGAATTAATCTCTAAAAACATTAGGAATTGGATCATAGGTTGTATCACAGGATTAGTAGCTGGCTCTGATCTGCAAAAATACTTTGGTTACAATTTATTAAAGAAGTTCTTGTTTTTAACTCTGTTTCTAAACATTTTCTGGAAAATCTCTTTTCACTACCTGTGTTTTTGTTTTCAGTATACTTAATAAGTAATCCTATTGTTGTAGCTTGCAGAGTATTGTTATTATTATCTCAGATTGTATTATTTAATAGTATTGAGATGGATTAGAGGTATAATACCCAAATATTTTAAAGCAGCACTACTAACCTGTCATTATTCAAGGTATGATTCGTTCTAGGAGTCAAATGTCCATGAAGACATTTTACATGGACATTTTATTATTTTCCTTAATATACTGAAAGTAAATAGATACTCTTGAAACTTTATATTAATACGTGCCTTTTTTTGGGGGGACTGGTGGAGAAGAGTGACCTTTTTTTTGCCATCTTGAAACTCAAAATCAGGTAGGGGTTTTTTTCTGATTTTTGTGTTTTCCCTCCTTTCCCAGTGTTTCTACTCCTGAGGTCTGTACTCCTTTTCAAAAATGAACTTATTAGGAAATGAGAAAGAATATTTTTTAATGATAGTTTATTATAACTAAAGGAAAAGTGGAGGGTAACACCCTTGAGTACTTGGTATTTATTTGTTTCATATCTAGAAGCGATAATTGGTTTTATCTTTTCATTTTTCTTTATATAGTTACCAGATTTAATGTATCCAAGTCCATATAGATTAATCTGTCTTCTTTAAGACTAATCTGTTCTGTGTCTCAATATATGATTCTTATAATGCTTTTCTGTGTCCAAAATAATTTTAACTTGTTTTGGTTGAAAATGTGTGCCCAATCCATAAAAAACATCGTTTAAAAATGATCATTTAATTATTTTCTCATGGGTATTTGTGTAATGGAAATTACTTTAGCACGTGTACTGTACCACGGCAAATGCAGAATTGGACCTCTGTGGGATAAAATTTAGGCATTATGTATATTGGACATTTCATATCCCTGGTTCTGCTGGCCTGGTGAGTTCTTGTAATCTGACCTTGTAAAAGAAGGTCAGTGTTTTAATGAACCAACACTGGCAACATTCTTAATGTATTGCTGCCTGCCTGCCTGCTGTAGTACTCTGCAAATTTGTCTTCATTTGTGCAAGCAAATCATTTATCCTACCTTCACATTGTCCTAAGGAAAGGAAGAAGAATGGAGAAAAAAGAATGACAAGAAAAAGGGGCAGGAGCAGCATGAATTACCCATGGTAACTCACAAAAGTACCTCACGTGTGCAGAGAGAAGGAAGATTTTCATGTTTTTAAGGCATCTACCTTAGCTGTAGAGGTATAGGCAGACAGGCACCTCTCTCTGTCTCCAACCCACTGGGGCTCAGCAGCCATTTGGCAGCCTGTATCATGAGCCCTATAAGCAGCTGGTAGTTCAGACTACAATCAGACTGTTCAGTGGGTGATTCTAGTAATTAGGATTGCTTCCCCAAAAAAGTGCTGTCAAGTTTCTTCTGTGTGAGTTCTGCTTGAGAACTGGCTTAAATTCTGTCTCCTTTGAAGAGAGGTGAGAATAAACAATGTCTCAGAAATGAGAAATGGCTTCTGTTGACCCCATTTCTCCCTGTGGTCACCACACACAGGAGGGATGCCCAAGATACCTCCTGTTATTGCAGTGGGATCTCCCCTGCCACCGTCAGGTGAAATTACATGAGTGTCCCTATGCGGCACTTCTGCATTAAATCCCTGTATTCACTATGGGCTTAAGCAACGTGTTTGGAAAAATGTTAGCAAGAACTTGATTTCCTTATTCTTCAAAATGACCTCTGTGGGTTTACCTTAATCAAACATGAAAAGCTGTGGTAGTGGTACCTTTTGTAGCTAAAGCAGGAAGAGACATCTAGGCCAAGTAATATAAATCCTTTATCTAGCAGATATTAATTGCAGCCTGATGGGAACTCAGAAATTCTTGGTGTGCATTTCTTCTGTGAGTGAAGCAGGGGCTCTTCTCAGCTGAGCCTTGTGGATGTAGCTCAGGAGGGCTTTGATGTTTGCGCTCAATTTGCTGCCAGCAGCTGAAGGCCGGGACCAGGGCACTCAAAGGCACACTGCATGCTGGCATCAACATGTGCGTGACCAGGGTAGCTTTGCAGCTCCTCTGGTTTCCATCCCTCCTGTTCATACACTGATTCTTCTAGTTCCCCTCATTTCTCTTGATTGATCAAACTTGCTCATATCACGCACACATGCCTCTTATCACAACTGGGTGGCCCTGTGAGGTTACCCCCTGCCTTGTGCAGGTGAGAATAAGCTTGCCTTGGAGAAGGCAGGAGGATTGTATGGCTTTGAAGATTTCTGCTGTTAGGGAAGTGAATCCTCTGGACAGCTGATCAATTTTACCCAGAAGCAGGAAGAGTTTTGAGAAACAGCTGTATTTCTCTGACAGTCTGGCTAATCTGTGCTTGGGTTTTTTATTACTCTGATACAAGCGTTTATAAAAACAGAGATTTGAGTTTGGCTAGGTTTTTCTTTTTTTCATTATTCAAATAACTGAAAATCCATATGAAAGTACATTTGTATGTGTGCCCAGATGTAGAGCCCCTGTTAGTGAGGCCAGCTGGGATTAAAGTCTCATTTGTATAATTTATAAAGGCTTTGGAATTTTTCCTACAGTTTTCAGCTGTAAGCTGGAATTTAGCTTTTGTCAGACTGCTAGACAGCTTGCACAATAAAGCTTCTAACTAAAAATATTTTCTGTGCAACCTGGAAAACCTCACCATTTTAAATGCAGTGACTGTGGAGTTAGTTTGAAAAAAACAAATTATTAGAAAAGAAAAAACCCGACAGTCATGCCCTGTGTGTGTTTTAAAGGCTTAATCAGTGAGCTCTGTGCATAAGTAGCACAACAGATAGAGAAGCAGAAATGGAGTGGTAAATAACTTTAGGAGGCACAGACGGGGTGCTTGGGCTGCTCACATGCACACAGCAGAGCACCCTTGCACAGCATCAGATACTCTGATGGGTTGCCCTTCGTCCATATGGGAAAAGCTGCTGAGATGCAGCAACTGAGCCCACCTCCTGGGAATGGCCAGCTATTCTACTTCTAGCTCATTTTTCACTGTAATTCAAGGAAATCTCCTTGCTTGAACTGCTGGATAAACAGCTGAACCTTGTCTGGGTAGTTTGCTCTCTGGGGAGTGCAGTATCACTCCATCTCATTCTTCCTCCTACCACAACGGGTGGGTGGGTAGCGAGGAAATTACTTTCCTTACACCTCCCAGCTAGGGACCTGCATGGGAGGATTTGGAGGTGTCATGCTCCTGCTGGATAACACAGCAGTGCCTCCAGTGTGTTCCTTAAGCTATTCTGTGGCTTGTGGAGCTGCAAAGTGACAAGTATGTCATCTCACAAAGGGGTGGTAGTGTCACTGTGTGCACAGCTCCTGGAAAAAGCAGTGCAGCCTACTCCAGCAGAAGTTGGGCTTGTCTACTTCTGCAGAATGGATAATCTGAGGCCATACCAGCACTCTTTCATGAAAGTCAAATATAACTCTGCACAGCACAGCCCTAGTGGATGACATACCACACTGAGAGCACCAGATATGCCACACTGATCCTGAATCTGGGCTACACAATGCTGTGAGGGTAGTGGGGTAACCAGTACAAAAGATAGGAACTGAAATTGCATCTCTTCGATCCCCAGCAAAGTATTTTTAAATTATTTTTCACTTTTTTCCTTCTTCTTTCCTAAATAATCTTGCAATGAGCCCAGCTTTCTCATTGATTTTGCATGATGATGAATCTTCTCATCTTTGCTGGCATTTCACAGCTGTTTGTTTGCAGCTTTCTCAAAATATAAGAACAGAAACAGACCTTCAAGCAGAGGATTGTTGTCTTTTTGGTGTTCTTGAGCTCTATATTATAAGCCCTGCGTATTTTTCTAATCAGGATTACAGAATTAATTTGCATGGTTTATCCTCTGGTATTTTTTTCTGATGGAGCAGAGTTTGTATCTCTTTTGTGAAAATTTTTATGCTTCATCAACCTTACTTTTGTTGTTCTTCAGCTGTTTTTCAAGAATCTGTGGATTAAAAATGAAGTTTACAGAAAGAAAAGCCTTCACTTAGGTAATTTGAGTAACTAATCGAAGTGCCTTTATATTCTGTAGTTTTATCTGATATCTGCTGTGGTTTTGGAAGACATTTCTCATGTGGGTGAATGGTGCATTTATTCGTAGCCATTTATATTCAGTAGTATTTTGACTATAAATAACTTTTGTTTCAGTAACGTGAATGCAAAGTTCAATGAGCAAACGTTCCTGAGGGTGTTTTGATGCTGCGCTCTGCATTCAGAAGTTTATTTACATAAGGTTTCCGTATGAATTTTCCTTCACTTCATTGGGTAGGTGCAAAGGATAAATTTGTATTAATAGCACAGCAGGAAACGAATGTCTCTCTAGTTGAGAATTTGAGTATCTGTTGCTGTTGTTGTTTCTTAAGAAAAGCAGCAGGATGCATTCATTTTGAGGTATTGTCAGTGTGGATTTTTATTCTTTTTGTGTGTCTTCTTTCAGAAATCTGAAATAAAAATTAGACTGATGCATTGTAACAAGTAGAAACAAATATGACAGGACAGCCAATATATGTGTATTCAGTGTAGCTATAATAACTTGTTTAGATTCATGTTTATTTGCATTTTGCTTTAGCATGTGGTGTGCCTGGGAGTGTCATAAATTTACTAATGATGCAGTATTGATGAATTCTTATGATTTGCCTAGAAAAGCATCTGGTACCAGATGGCCAGGATATAAAATTCCTTTCCTTTGAAAAATACTGCGATATTGAAAATGCATTTTATTGCAGATTAAGATGAAAAAAAACCCCAAACAAAAATTTTACATTAAATGAAATTTCTGGGTGAAGTTACTTAAGGGGGAAGATTTGTTTTAGAGATAATATTCTGTATTTTTATATCTTTTGCATCATGAAATAAATTCCATGGATCTTATACAAATGTCCGGAATGTATCCTAAAACAGCACTTTGAAGTGACTATCTGGACTGTTTCATTTGTGCAGTATCTGAGTGTTCCAGCTTTTATAGAGAGATTTGGACTTGTTTCCATTCAGTTTCAAATATTCAGTGGTTACTTAATTTTCATCTGGGTTGACAGGTAGTATTAATGGGCTGTGTAAAGATCTGAGTTTTAATGAAAGGCTTAAGAGGGAAATACTTGGCAGTGTGATGAGGAAGAAATTTCCAGGCATTGAAGGAAATATGTAGAAGGGCTGAGAAAAGAAAGGTGACAAGTCCTCTCCTTCCATTTACATGTGTGGTGATGAGGACTACAGACTAGTTTTGGCCACTGAATTATCTCAGTGGCTGTTAATCTGGGGATTAACACACACTAACCCAGAATTTGAAGCAGGAGTCAAATGAAGAGAACTGGGCTTTTTGTGCAGGTGGAGTTGGTAGTGTTATTGATATGACCACAAGACTTCTTGTGAAAGGCAGGCTTCATGGTTGTCTCACGTGACAATTTATTTGCTGATCAGTAACAATGTGTAACAGCTAAATGCCAGATAGAGACACTTTAAACCTCATTTAAGAAAGTGTCATCCACGTAATTATCAGTTTAAAGAAGAGGTGAATTGAAAATAGCTTTCACTTAGTTTGACCAGTTCTTTTTTTTTGAAGACTTGGCAGTTTCTATGGCGCAAGTCTCAGCAAGACTTTGAGGGATATGTGGCTCACAGCATTGTGTAGCCCAGATTCAGGATCAGTGTGGCATATCTGGTGCTCTCAGTGTGGTATGTCATCCACTGGGGCTGTGCTGTGCAGAGTTATATTTGACTTTCATGAAAGAGTGCTGGTATGGCCTCAGATTATCCATTCTGCATCTGTGTTTAAAGAACCATACAGACCACTTGGGTATTTTCTTACTCATCCCAGGGGAAGAAACAGTGGGAATGATTAGATGACTAGAAAACGCGATCTGGGATGAAACAGGATTCATTAGCCTTTTTAAAAAAGAAAAGGAAAAGAGCAAACATCTTAAACTGTCTTGCTTAAATAGAAACAAGGAAGGTTCAGCTTGAATGTTAAGAAAACCTTTCAACATTAGGATAGGAAAATATTGGTGGATGGCTGGGGAGCTCTGCAGCATCAGCAGTCATTAAGAGCAGGCTGTCTGTATATCTGCTGGGAGTGATAGAGGTATAGCTCAATAATGTTTGGGGACAAGGGGAGCACCAATGTGATCCCATTTCTTTTATGTCCTAGGGCTCTGCCAGAGTGGCTTGAAAGCAGCTGTAAACTTGTACTGCAAGCTCCCCTGCAGTGCAGCCTTTTGAACTTTACAGTTCACAAGTCAGTTCTGAACAAATAAATATCAGTTAACTGAGGCTCACTTTACAAGGCAAAAATGAGGAAAGAACATTCACTAATGACTGTAAGACATGACAAACATCCATATAAGTGTGTCGTTATGGCAAAATTTTATTAGCTCCTGCTGAGATAATGTCGGAGCTGTATTGGATGTGGCCTCTTTACATCTTTTACTGCTGGTAGATGCCTGAAGAGAGGTCCTGCCCCTTCTTAGGTCACAGCTTTAACTGCTGTTAACTCTCCACAATCATGTTGTCACCCCTGGAGTTTATAGTCAGCTAAATTACAGTGAAGTACTGGGGTTGAAAACCCTCTTCTTTTTAAAAATTGACTTTAATAACTGCTGCAGAATCTGTATTTCACTTGGGTTACCCTAAAACAAAACATGCTTTCTGTGAGCAGCAAGTCATGTTAATATGTCAAATACACATTTATTTGTGAGCCAGGGAATCCTGACCTACAGCCCCACAGGGAAAATACAAGGCAAAATAGCTCAGTTAAATGCTGACAGGTTCTACTCTTGTCTGTTTTCCTACTGGAGGAAAGACTAGCACCAATATCACAAATATCAATCGATCTTTCTCTTTTTTTTCTTTTATTTAATAAAACATGGGCTCAGTCTGTGATTTTCCTAAAAGTGCACCACTGTATCTTCTCCACTCTGGTTTTCAAAATGGCTGTTATAGGCACATGCTTGATTTTTACATACGGATTACCATCCAATAATTGAATGATGTGTTTAAGGATCAGCAATCTCATCAGCAATCTTATTTTAACATAGATTAGATTAGATCAGTCTACACTGGGCATATGAGTCAAAAACCTATGGTACAGAGAAATGTCTGTGAATGGAGAAAGGGTTTTTAGTGGATTTTGCATACCACATATTTAAGATATTTCTCGTTTTTTAGTGAGTTTTGAAATGTTACCCAGTAGAGGGAAAGGTGATTCTGCATGAACTTTAGTTCATTTTGAAACAAGCACATTACTTGCTGTTTTTCCTCAGCTGTTTTATAATGCCTGTATTTTCACTAAAGCTTTTTTCCCAGTTTTGCATGCCAGTATTAGCTTTGCTGCAGCGTCTCCTGCCAGGCCGTGTATGGGGCATCCAGAGAATTAGGAGGTAGATGTTAAAGTGAAGAAAGGCAAAGCATCACTCTATGACAAGTAGCTACAGACTCTGATTGTCAGAGAGAGCTTTGAGTGGGCCAGAAGTATGCCTACATTCAGGTGAAATATAGCCAAATTTATGGAATATAAGTCCATCCATTTGTGTCTTTTGAGGCTTTGTTTGTTGTAATGTCAAGCACAGAATCCTGAACTGACCGGTGCTGAGTGTGCTGAAGGCAGTCTCTGCTTACTTGGAGCTTTCCTGTAATCTCTTCCATGTCATTTCCAATGGCCAGACACAGTGTACAAGGCTAGGTGAGCCTTTTTATTTGAGCTCGTATGACTCATTATCTTATTTTTATGAACCAGCCATCACTTACTGTGGCCTGCTTCATAACACAGGAAGTGATTCCTGCACTTTGGCACATGCTGCTGTGAGCAGTCCTTGTTGTGTCCCTTTGGAAAGGCACTGGTTTAAAGGGCCAGGGTAGTAGCGGTTTCAATACTTCCCTCAATAACCTGCATTAGGTGAACTTGTTACAAGTTTTTATCTTTCTTCCATTCATGAAGTATATGTAAGTGTATGTATGTATATGGATGAGTATATGAAGTATATGTAAGTTTCCTGTGTAAAACCTACTCCGTTTCCCTCATCCAACTTCTTGACTGCTGATTTCAAAGGTAAAGGAGACAGTAATCAAATTTGAGGGTTGCACATACTGCTGTCTTCTATAAACAAACAAATAAATCTTTGTTTCCTCTCTGCTGACCTTAATTTGTTATTTCTTGTGTGCTGCTTCTTGTTGAAATTTAAAAACCCACACTGGAGCAGCAAACTTCTCAGTTAGGAGGATGTGGTGTTTTTTAGGAAATGCCCTATGTGATACTGCCCTGTTGGTTGAGCGCTCTGAATAATTAACCTACTGTAGCCTGCAGTGCAGTTACTGGGCTGGGTTCATGTCTGCTACACAGGAAAGTCATGATTTCACTGTGAGGGAGATGGACAGCTGTTTTGTTCCACTTGTGAGGAAGACACATAATGTTTTCAGTGGAATAGACAGTTTTCATTCTGGGGTAGATGTTTTGACTCAAGAGAGTCTCCCCTCTGCTGTTACTTGGATTTTGCTGACTTCAGAGCAGTGAATTCTTTGTGCCCTGCTGTGACCTTTCCTGTGACACACCTGCATGCTCAATGTGCTGTGCTTTGACCTGTCACAGTGTAATCTGTGCGCAGCCCACTGCTGTGGATAATTGGAGGAGGAAATTTTCTGGAACACCACTTCTTGAGAGATAGGTGACCTGCAGAATGCCATCAAGAAGAAAATAAATTGGATTTCAACTTGAGGCTTGGGAAGGAAGTGTCACAAAAAGTTAACAATGGTCTGCTGGGATAAATGATTAGGAGCTCTTTTTCCTGTGTGAATAACTGCCTTTCATAAGCAGGGGATAGATGCAAAACAATCAGAGCAGTGCCCTCTTGAAATAACGTGAGCTTGGCCGAAGTTCCTATTCAGGGCTTCAGGGTGCTGAACTTTCTTAATATGTATGGGGGTTTGAGTCTGATTTTTAGAGAACTGAGCTTTGGTAGGATATTCATGTGTGTAGTGGTTTTGTGTTATAATGATTCATTCTGATGGGAATGAAGGCAAACCTGGAAGTAGGTTTGATTTCACTGAAACTGAAAGGAACTGAAAACCTTTAATTCAACAATTTATAAAGAGCAGTACATTACAAGCTCTAAAGCATCAGCCCAAAGCAAAAAGCAAATATTGCTATTGGCAGAGAAACAATAGTTCAGGATGTTGAGTTTGAAGCAATTTTACTCCAAAACTAGTAAATAAGAAGTGACAGGTTGAATCTTAATTGTTTCTTTGGGCACCAGGTTGAGGCCACTTTGTGCTGGGAAATGGAAGCAAAGGCCTTGAGCTTCATATTGTGTGTGAGTCAGTACAGAGAGAGAGCCTGTGGGGGGGTCTGTGACAGCCAGCGTGCCTGTCACGGCTTGGTCTGTATTAGCTGGAGTTTCCCAACCACTGAGGCGCAACGTGGCACTAATGCAGCCAGGGGGAGATGGGTGTGCAGCTCCCCAGGAGGGACCAAGACCTCAAGGATGTCAGTCTTGCAGCAGCAGCCACCTGTCTGTGGGGGAATATCAGAGTTAAAGGCAGCAATGTTTAACTGAAGTATGGCTCTGTCTCCAGCCTAGCATCTGGCTAAGCAGGTCTGCTATGGGGGAGTCATGTCCACTGGTGTCCCAGCCCTGACAGAGCTCAGTAGTCCATCTTCTCCTGGCTCCCATCCGCTCCATCACTTCACTCCTGGCTGAACCTCCAGGCAGTTCAGTGAGCCCAAGGAATGCTTTTAAAGAG
Source organism: Phylloscopus trochilus trochilus (assembly GCA_016584745.2). Taxonomy (NCBI): domain Eukaryota; kingdom Metazoa; phylum Chordata; class Aves; order Passeriformes; family Phylloscopidae; genus Phylloscopus; species Phylloscopus trochilus. The sequence continues at coordinate 44,560,391 of WQNJ02000546.1, forward strand.
TGAAAACTAAACATTGATGTTGCTTTTCCACTTGCAACTTGCATTTCTAATATTTCTTAAGTTTGATGTGGTTGTGTTGTTCTTTGGAGCCTCCCCAAAGAGCAGCAGTTCAGACCTGTGCATACTCCTGTATTTCAGAGATGGGTTTGATTGGCCTTTTAAATTTTCTTAATTTAAAAAATTGTCACATCCACAAAAGTAAAAATGTCCAAGAGCTGTAAAGTGGGTCCATTCCTAACTGAAACTAATTACTTGCTGAATGCAGATCTCAAGTGACCTGAGGCTGTATGTTGTAGTAGGTCATGGGCACAGCAGGAGAAGCACAGCATGGCATTTGAGGGACTAGAATGGTTTAGAATATCTGGCCTGAGTGTCATCACAAACCTATGGAAAATACCTTAACATGAGTATGAAAAGCTAAAAAAGGAGGCTTCATTATCCAGTGAAAGTCAGTAGCAAGGAAAATCCAAGTGATTATGTGTTCACCTTGACAAATGATGTAAGCATTTGTAAGATTTCAGGAAGCGCCTCCTGGCTTAGAGAAACTAGACTGCAGCTGAGTAAGAGACTAGTTCCTCTTGTGGGGGGAAACTTCTCACAAAGTTCATATAAAAATGACAAAACGGGAAAAATGTTGTTGTAAAACACTTCTTTGTAGTCTAGCTTGTATTATGAATAGGGATTAAGGTCATACATATTAAATTGGTACTATCTTGTGGAGAAAAGTTCTTGCAGAAGCTCCATATTGCCTTTAGACCAAGTAAAACCTCTCAACTTCTTAGAAGAAAAAAGAATTAAAGTGGCAAATCAGTCACTGAAGAGTCTCCTATGTTTTGAGGACTGTGTGAATAATGTCTTTTATGTGATTGCCTTCTGGTCATCACTAATAATGAGGGAGGTGCTTCATGTCCCCACTTCCCACAGCTGGTGTACTTTTTTTCCTGAAGGAGGTACTAGAACTGTACTATTTGGGTACTTTAGGTGAGAAGTGTAGTGAAAACAAATTGTCAAGATTTTAATCCCATCTCATGATTCTACTTAAGACAAACACATTGTGGCACTAGAAAAAGGACAGGGGCTTTATGATACTTGTTCAAGTTTTAATGTTAAATCAAAAGCATCTTTCTCACTTTCACACTTTCTAGTAAGAAAGAATTTTAAAATCACAGTATTGTACTCTGCCAAAAGCATATCAAAATGCAGCTCAAATCCATGGCAATATTAGGTAACATAATGTCCTTGTGTTTAAAGTTATGTGTCAATAAAGATATAACAGTCTTTGTTGCACAGAAAGAGCAAGAAGTGGCTTCAACCAGTCCTGCTTCTTTAAAATGCAGACAAATAATATCCTTAAAGTGTGAACTTTTATTTCACAGAGAGAACTTGCACAGTTTCAGTTAAAGCTAATAAAGGAAGTGTTTCATTCCAATAATTTAAGGCTAGCACTGTCACAGTCTTTCATTATTCTGGACTCATGGACAGCTTTGCAGAAAACAGCTTTAAAATATAGGTCAGCATTAAAGGATTTTGAAATGAGGTGAAAATGCTCTTATTTCTCTTTTGAGCGGGTCCTTTATTTTAGTATCTATAAGAGAAGTTCTCTCTTCTCTAAATCCTTTCTCCGTAGGAGGAATCAGCAGGGACATTGTGACTTACTTGAAAGTTAAGAGGCTGAAAAGCTTTAGAGGAGGCATTGTAATCTGTTATAAAACATGTTCAGGACCTAGGCATAGATTTGGGGTGTTGGTAGCTCTCCAGCTCATAGGAGGGAAGCATGAGATGATTAGATTACTCACAAAGTGTTAATCCTGCAGCAGGAGTGAACCTAAAAAAAAAGAAATAAAAAAATCCTTGTGTTTACACCAGATTAACTAGTACAAAGAGGCAAGCATCTCCTTTCACGGTTGCTTTGAGATGTATAATCTCTATCCTTTTGACTCTTCTGAATTTCACATACAGAAAATGTTATCATAAAAAATAATAAAAAAAACCCCAACCTATTTTAGTTTATTCTCACCTCATCAAGAAACCAGTGCTGTTAGCTTTCTACTTTTATACAAAAAGTATTGATCAAACTCAGAAAAACATAGTGATATGGGGAAAAAAGGTGAGGAAACAAGCTTGCAATGAATCACATCTTTTGTTTTCCCAAGCTGCTAGGTCAGTGTTCATAACTGGCTATGTGAACTCACACAGAGTGATCAAAGATAGGTGACTCTCTTTTTTTTTTTTAATCTTGTCACTCTCTCTGAATATTAAGAACTGGGTCTACTTGGCTTCCAAGATGAAAAGTTTAGCATTTTAAGCTAGTGCAGCTGAGGTTACTTGGTAAACATGCTGAGGGAGTTGGTAAGGATCTTCAAAGCCCTGAAATAACATATTTGTGGACTCCCAGTGCTGTGAGTCCCCTAGTGGTGATGGTGCTGCAATACTTCTTTGCGGACAGCTTGGAGAATGCTGAATTTACTGGGCAGAAGAGCATGCTTTCTGGTCAATACGTCCTGCTAAGCCAGTTCCAACCTAGTCATGCTGTTTTATCCTTCATAATGACTGTGACTCTGTGCTATTGACTGAAATCTTACCCGGTCAGATTCTGCAGAAACTCAGTGGACAAAAGTGAATGAAATTCAGCAAGCAGAAGACATAGTATTCTGATGCAGTTTACATGAGAGTAAGTGCTTCCTGCCCACAAAGGGAGGTTCCCAAAATGCCAAAGAATTGCAGGTTTGGGAGAGAAATTTTCCTCTATTCTGATTCAACACTGCCAGCAGTGAAGTTCTGGTGAGTGGGTCAGATCTTGGACAGGCACCATAGCAGATTTCTTGGTGGCAACATTATGGCAATTCAGAAACCCTGTATTTCACAGACATACCAAGGCATTCTTCCCATTGCTTGTGCTCTGGACACTCGTGTTTCATCAGAGTCATCTGTGCTCCACATATAAGGATGCTTCAAAAAGAAAAAAAAATACTTTTTCCCTTGTTGCATGTTAGTGATATTTGTAAAATGGTGAATATTGAAACTAATCAGCCTCCTGGGAACCATAGTTAGGCTGGGGACATTACTGTGCAAATAGATATTAAAGGGCTAATATTCTTTCATTATCTGTAAACATCTCTCCTGCATCTACTTGCTGAGACAGAATGCAGAAACAATAGACTTCTGTTCCATTGTGGGCTTTTTCTTCAGTTGTCATCTGTAAAGGAACTAATGTAACTTTAAGGGTTCACAGTTTGACTACTATAGGCTTCATTGATTTTTATTTTTAATTTCCCACTGCTGGTGTTTGCTACTAAGCACTTTCTGGTAATGACAGACAAGTGGACTCTATCATGATATTCTGCTTTTCATGAAGTGGATGTTCCTTCTGGATGCAGACTGGAAACACATAGTTGAACCCCCAGGCTCAGCATGTTTGTTTGTTTGTTTGTTTGTTTGTTTGTTACTATCTCCTGAGGTTTGGTGCTGAGTAAGAACTACATTTCTAGTCCGTCACTAGGTGACAAGACAAAAATTATTTGTTGTCACTTGCCTGGCACTTGACAAAGAAAAGTTCAGAGTCTCTGAAGGAAAATTTAAAGGTGACAGTGGGACTGTAACTTTATTTTGTTTTTCACACATGGCCCTCGGTTTAAAAAATGGAGTTAAATCATATAAATATGTTGAAGTCTGGAAATGCTGAGAGTCCAGCCCTCCTCGTGGTGACATCATTTTTTTAGGGGTTCATATATTGACACTGGGCACTGACGTTAGCCTTTTGCTCTCCTAAGTCTGCTATTAAGAATAAATCAGCTTTAATTTATAGGTGGAACCCCAGGATCCCCCCCAGTGACACCTTTAGTAGGAAATGTTCAGGTCTGTGGTGGGTTACCCTGCAGTTGCCTGAGGTTGTTTTTGCCTGGGAGTATGGCACAGGTTCTCTCCATGCACTGCTGAAGGAACAGGTGAAGCAAGTTGCCGCACTGGAAAGAATGCAGAGCTTGCCAGTATCTCATGGCTTTACAGAGTATCTGAGATCTGGGGACAAGTCTGTTAAGGTGAATTACTGTTATCAGTGATGCTTTCTGTGGAAAGTGAGGAAGCAAACTGCAGTTCATTCTGCTCTGAGGTCCTCTATTATGCTTTGTCTGCTCTTTTTTTCCCCGAGATAAAAGCAGTGATGTATTTTTATGTAAATGGAGGGGGTTTGTGGCATGTATGGGCTCCTGTTCTTACATTATCTGTAAATCTGTGTAAATGAAAGCTATTTTTAAGCCCTGTGCTGTTCCAAGGCTTGTTTTAATTTTTTTGAGGTTGTAGTGTGAGCATTATAATGTAAAAGGGGAGACCACCTGGTCTGATAGTACCAAAACCAAATAAACCCTTGGGTAATGTGAAGAACTTACTTATGGCTTAACCCGTTGGATTTTTTTCCTTGCCTTAGTATACCAAACACTTGCAAAGTAAAAACAATAAAGATGTATTCATAAATTAACAGGTTTGTGATCTGAGGCCTAAAAGATTTTTTTTCTCACATTTATTTGTTGTAGAATCATTCCAAATGTGGGGTTTATTTTTCTGTTTTAGGCTCCTAAGGATCCAGTCTCTGGATTGGTATTATAATAATGTCAAAAGCCGCTTTAAGTGTTTTGGAAGTGCCAAAGTCCTGAAGAACTTGTACAAGAAACATAGACTGGAGAGTGGACTTTGTCCTGATGCAATAGGTAAGAACCGCTGTTTCAATTTCTTAAAAGATTTATTCTTATCTGCTTTAATGCAGAAGCTGAGACCATGGAAATTCTGAGATTATTTCAAGAGATTTTTTGAACGCTATTTTCTTGTTTGCGAAAGAAATACCTCAGTGGAGAGAGAAAAGGACCGAGTGTCTAGGGAGCTGTTTAAGAATTCACACAATGTTTAATCTTAATTATGTCACTGACACAGAAGTATTGTCTATAAATTGCAGTTTGTATTCTAGCTTGTGTCCCCAAATTTATCACATTTCTGAGTAGTCAAAGAATGATAAAATAATTTTGCATTCAGCATTTGCCTATAGGCATATTTCTGTGGTGTTTGAAGCAAAATTTGATTAATATGATATACATTCAGTTGACCAAAACTGACATTTCCTTATTTAGAGTTTTGCATGCTTAAGGATCTGAAACTGGCCACATTTTATTTTTGTGTCAATGTTTGTAAGTAGGTAGAAGATACTGATGAAGTATTGGCATCAACCTTTTAGCAAAGGCACAATTCACCTCCTACTATGCTGTTCTAATGCCCCATGTCATAAGGAGAGTAATTGGAGTCAGAAAATGGGTTTGGAGAAGTGGAGCTTGGTGTCATACTGATAACTTCAGCAAATTACTTAAAACACAACTAGCTGAATATTTGACATTTCACTGGATTTATTGGACCAGATAATTTACTCTTGTATTTCTTTTGCAATTTGTGCAGAGACTGTAGTTTTTCTCTAGTCCTTACCTCTTCTGAAAATATATAGGATGGTAAGTAGACTCTTTAACCCTGAGTGGAAATTTTAGGTAAAATTTATTACTTATTATTTTCATTTATTGTGAAAATTGACCTAAAAGCTTCTAGGGAGAAGCAACCTATTTACTAAATAGTGATTTATTAGTGTTTTTCCTTTTTGGGTATCAAGGTCATCTTTCACAAGAAAATTCTTTAATAACTGAGAACAAGTATGTATGAGGACAAGCAGATCATGTTTCAGTTGGGGCAGAAGTGGGACAATGGAAAAACTGTGGCCAGGATGCTTCCAAACTTTTATATGATGTGTTGCCTTTTTTTAACCATAGTCTCAGTGAATGGGTGTTTGAATGGAAGTGTGAGCAATGCAATGATGAGTTGCAGTGGCGTGTGCACTCTCGGTGAGACCTTTCTAAGGAAGGCCTTTGAGTCTAAATGTCATTGCTAACTTCCTTCTGCTATCCCTGTGACTGTTGGGTAAACCTTTTGTTCCCTTTGAAGATAAATACTAGTATAGGTGTCTGGGTTTTGCTTTATTTATACAGCATTGGCCTTTAAAATGTGGAATCTATTTCTACCCCAAATGTCATAGTAAAGTCAAATTCCCTGTACTTAACTTCTGCCATGTAGGTTTTATGCCTAGTAGCTTCTTCATCTCTTTTTTGTACTGTAGTAGTTTTTCCTTTCAAAATGAATGAGAAGCCTATGATATAAAAGCAGTCGTGTTTTGTAGAAAAGCTGCTGCAGTCATGATTTATCCAACAGCAACAGCTAGGAGGAATTTTCCAGTTATCCTTCATTGTGTGCAGTGCCACCATATCTTGAGTGAATATTCTAATCTAATAATGCCTCTGTTGTTAATGGGTACTTTTTATAGCAACACATAATTCTGTCTTTCTCTTTAGCAGAAGGAAGTTTGTATGAAGGAAGCTTTGAGAATGAAGGAAGCATTTGTGGCAGTGACTCTACCTTCTACCAACAGACAGAAGGTATGCTGCTAAAATCTCATTTGATTAAAAAGCAGTCCTTACACTTTGAATTTTTGGACAAGTAGTTTAGAGTGCTGGTAAGTCTTGTCCACAGATCTAACAATATTTTGGCTGAACCATTCAGCAAGACTTTCAAAGTCATTTGCATACCATGCTGAGACATCTCGCTTCAGCGTTACATCTACTACATGCCTATTCTAGTGTGATTTTCTTCATGTTCAGTTTTTGTTACTTCTCTCCCATTTCCTTTCCTATGCTTATATATTTTTTAATTCTCTCTCTTAAATTGTGTTGTTCCTGCTTATAGGAACTTCATAAATTTTATTTCAATTATTTCCTCCAAACTATTTTGCTACAGTCTAAAATAAGCAACATAAAATACCATGTTTTATTGTATCTAAGATTTACATTTAAGCAGAAACTTAGAGATTGCAGCAAATTTCTCTGTCTTGAGTTTTTTTATTTTACTGTGCATATTTATGGATTGAGGAAATAACTTTTTTGTGAACAATTTAAGATTTGAATATGAGTCCAGAATTTGAGTCTGAATTTTGGAGCTCATTATGCAAAATGTGAGTATATAAAGTACATGGTGGTTTTATCTTGTTTTTCATCTAGGACACAGCATGATGGATACCCTTGCTGTGGCCTTACGTGTTGCAGAGGAAGCAGTGGAAGAAGCTATTTCTAAGGCAGAGACCTACAGTGACAGCCTGGTAACACTTTCAAAAAAAAAAAAGTATTAATTTAAGTAGGACAATTAATTTGGGTAGTGGTTCAAACCAAGTAGATAAAAACATGATGAAGTAGTGACTGTCTCATGATATACCTAAAGAGTTTGGCATAGGTTTTATGAACTGGTATCCAAGATGCACATTGCATTTCAGAAGGTGACGTGCACTTCAAGCGCCTAATAATTTCTTCCCACAGTGCCAATAGGGCATATTACCCATTTCCCAATCTATACATTTTCAGTGGGAAGGCTGTTTTTATGTGATTTTAGCAAATACAATTATCTATTTTCATGCAGGACAAGCAGAATGAAGCTTGTTACTTGCAGGAGCACAAGGAGGACCTCATAGAAGAGCTGGCCACAACCATTGTGCAGAAGGTATGGCATGCTTTTCCCCCCTATGTTTAATAGCCAAAACACAGTATTTTAGATTTCAAACACTCCTAACAACAAAAAGGATGGCACCAATATAGAAAGTAAAGTAAGTGAACTACAACTTTGTAGGCTTCATCAGCTATGTCTGACAGAGATCAGTTTATAAGTAAGCTCAGTTCTGTGCCTAACCTGATGTCATACATGTTCACAGCTGAGAGGTACCGCTCCCTGAGTGGGATATGATGTCCTTTCTTGGAAGGGAAGGTCCTTGCTTGATAAAATTTTACATCTGTATTCCACTTCCCCACAGGCACAAAGTTTTCTAATGTCAAAAGGTATGGCCCTCAACCACATACCTCACTTCCCAAAAGATAAAGTTTGCCAGTATACAGAAGTTTGACTTCTGACCATACCCTCTACTGAGCCCTGCACCTGCAACATATTCAAAGAAATCAACGTTGATCATTAACACAGAATTCTCTTAATGATGCTGTGAGAGACACTCAAAAAATCACAGAGCCCTTGGCATGTCTGAATTCTGTAGCTTTTTTTGTAAAGCTCATTCTTCTCCCTGCAAAGCTCACAGTTGGCAAAATGAAAGTGGAGGGTTAGTGGGAAAAAATACCTCTTGAGTTTGTCTGGACAGTTTGGAGTAAGGCCAGATGAGCGTGAAGAGAGCGCTGTTAAGGTTCTGTGGTCAGTAAAGTAACCACTCTGCTAAGTTAGTCTCCTTCCATGTGAAATAAGGTAGATGCCACATCTTTGTATAGGCTGTGGCATTTAACAGTGTATGGATCACACACCAAAAGAGGAACGTGTTGTTTATAAGACTATCAAGAAAAGCCAAAAGAGCAGCAGCTCACTGGAAAAATATCTGCCTTCTTTTTTAATGGTGATGTTAGACAATCAAATAAGTCTGTTTATCGGGTCTTTCATAGTCCAGAGCCTTTCTCAGCCAAGCTTGAATTACTACTGTTTTTGTCAAGAGCTGCCTAATAAGATCTTTTATGCCATAGAATAATGTTCTGTAGATATTTTATATTTGAATAGTGGAAACAAAGTGTAGCAGGATAAAATCTGTCAGTGTAGGGAGACATGAGCACTCTCTCTCAAGATGGTATAGATTTTCAAACATATAAAAATAGTTTCTAGAGACCTTAGACCTCATTGTTCTCACTAGAATGTGTCTGCATGTCATGGGAGCCTTTGAAATTCCCCTCGCATCTAGTATTTTATGTTTCTTGGCAATAAGTCTTGTCTGAGAAAATACCTGACACTTAGATGCTGCTAAAGTGTTACTGTAGCAACAGGTTTCTATGTTTATGTAATTCACCTCTGGTATTCCTACAGGCACTGTTATATATTGCATCGATGCTTATGTGCTTGCAAGCAGTAGGACTTCAGATAAGAAGTAATTGCATAGATGGAGCCAGAGCAAAGGGAAAGTCAGATATTTTTCCTGGGGAGCTCACCTTGAGACAGGGTTCATCTGGACCTTCTCCATATGGCTCAGACAGTATTTCCCGAGCAGCATTTTTCTGTCGCCTCCCACCCCGTTTCTCCCCTACCCTGCAGATTATAAAGAAGCAGAAAAGCAAACCCGAGCAGGCCGAGGCTGAGGTGGAATGGCCGCCGTCGCGGAGCAGCGGCCTGGCGTCCGGCGCTGTCTCGGACCAGAGCATGCTGACCTTCCCGGGGAGCCGCAGGGGCTCCTACACCTTGTGGGTGAGTGGCACAGCACAGCTCTCCGTGTTTTGGGGTGCACAGAACTGGAAGGTTGCAGTCGTAAGTATACTTGCTGCCTGGAATGGTGCGTAGAGACTTGCAGAGAACAGGCATTCATTCCAGGTCTGGACAATCTCTCACTCAGTTGCATGCTTTCCTAACATCCCACGGATCATGGAGGTACATCGCAGACATTGTGTTGCTTTGGTGACTGTGTTGGGGAGGACTAAGTTTGTGATCTGAGCGGTTTCACTGCTTGATTTGAATGCTAACAGGTCTCAATGCCTCAGTGTTTATTCCTCAGAACAATGTTTCTGCTCACTTAATTTTTACTTAGGTCTTTGCTGAGTGTTACATTTTCTTTTGTATAAAGTTAGGTTCCTGTAATGTTTCTTTTTCTCCTTAGCCATCTTACAGAAAACAGCCAGAACCAGCAACAAAAAAGTAAACTCAGCTGCAGAGCACCATTTATGTCTTACACGAAACAGTGTTTCCTTCTTCCGCTTATTTCTCAGCATGTCTTTAGCTCCTGCTACAAAGCTGAAGAAAATCTGACAAGCTCCATTAGTAACAGTTTTAAGAGACCAGCAAGTAAAAAGAAGTGAAAATAAGCTGTAGGCTTGGACAAGCACTTTGACAATCAGAGAGGGAAGACAGTGACAGATGAGTTAGTTCCAGTGCATTTTGACACTGTGGTTTAAGCTGCTGCTCCCAAGTGTCCTGCTACTGTTCCAGTAACCACCTCTCCCCCGCTAAGCCGAACCACCAGAAATGAACGTGGGCTATGTCCTAGTTCCCAGCTAAGTTTGCTCACTTACACTCCCAGTGAGAACAGATTTATGCTAGAATATTGATTGTGGGCCAGAGTTGCTGAGATACAGACTCATGTCCTAGTCTTCTACCTATTTGCGATATGAATGGGTACTGTCTGTAGTGTGCCACTGTTAATAAGTGATGAGAAGTTAGGGTGGGCATGATTTAAGTGCTTTGCTCTGTTGCTGCTAGGCAAGTTGTTAGTGGAATATAAAAGCCAGGAGAGAGTGAGTTAATTTTGTGTCTCACTCAAACGAGTTTTCTTTCTTAAGTTTAAGGACAGGACTCAGAGAAATATGCTGTTCAAATCCTCAGTCATTATACCAGAAGCTTGTTCAGCATTTGGAGAGTTAACTTTGAACTCAACACATTTTGAAATTCTCTTCTGAAGTAACAGTTTAGTCCTGATTTTTTTTGCCAGAGGGAGGCTCATTGGTTTGAGTAATAGTAGACTTTGTGAAAAACACTGGAGAAGCAGAAATGTCTCACTAAAGTGCAAACAACTTCAAAACCTCTGTAGCCATCAGTCAGTACTAGAGATCCAGATGTGTACAGTATTTTATAAAAACAGTCTATGTCTGTGTAGGGTCTTTTGCCACATTTTTCACTATTTGTTCCAATTGTCTTCCCACAATGCTTTAAGGAATGAATTTGGCCATCTGCTGTGACTTGTTTCATCTCTCCCATAAATTTAGTTTCTGCCTTTTGCTTTGCTAGGTCTGTGTTACCTTATTCTTTTCTCCTTTGAAGTGTGCATATGTTTGCTTTGTTCTGAGGAGAGGAGAATTTTATTAGTATGACATCCTTGTAAAGGAAGTATAGGTCCAGTCATCCCCACAGCTAAGATAGTTGTACTTATGTTAGGCTGTTAGCACAATTAAAGTCACAGAAACTGGACCTGTTGGAAAGTCTACTGAAAGGCAATTTGTGCAGAGTGCATGTAGAGAACATACAGCCTGCTTGATTCTCATTAACAGTGCTGAAACAACTCAAATTCCTTTTCCTGAGATTGTTTTGCATTTCACTTTGTTTTCATTTGGTGACAAATGGGAAGCATGCATCTGTCAGATTTGCAGGACTAAACCACATCACTTTCTCTTCTCTATATTGTGTGAGAAAGTTATCTTTTCTGCCAAAAGAATTGCCATTTTTTTTCTTTCCAAAACAAAACCTAGCTTCTACAGAAGCTGGCAGAGAGGCCCTATACCCATTCCAGACAAAGCTCCTTACTGCCTCCCAGGAACTCTTGAGTGCAAGTCTGTAACAGCAAATCTTTTTGGATTCCACTACAATAAGTGAAGTTTTCTTAGTTCCTAACTGATGGCATTCTGTAGAAAAAAACCCTGAACTCTGGATTTGCCTATATACATTCTAACGTTGATCTCTGTTGATGGCTTAGTTTAGGCAGAGATCTACCTGTAATGATAAAAAGCTTTTAGTATTACTACACACCACAGCTACCAAGAGACCTGCTGCAACAGATTTATTAGCACAGGTGTTCCTAGTGTAACCAAGTTTTTTGCAGACAAGACACAGTGGCCACAACAATCCCAAGGGAAGGAAAAACAAGTTTTCATGCTATCCTTGCTGTCTTACTGTGTCAGAGTTACGTATGTGAGCTGTTTCCCAATAAAAGTTATTTAATTAGAACTTCCCCTGTTCAAGTATTTCTTTTGTAACAGGCTAACAAATTAGCAGAGGCAGGATAGATTAAATAAAAGGAAAGAGGAAATGTGATTAACAGAAAGACAGACGTGCAGGAGAAATGGAGGTAAGGATAGAAAATCTTAAACCAGTCAGAATTTCATAATTTAAAGCTAGATAATTTTAGAGGAAATTTTTTTGTCTTCTGTGCAGAAGATAACACATGTGCTTTTGCTAGCACAATGAAAGTAATAATATGTAGCACAAGACAATTGCATGCTGTAACACTGGCCTTTAGAAACGCATGTTTATTGTTGCATTGCTTTTTATTACCAAAGTCACTTCTTAGAGAGTCAAGGGATGCTGTAATAATCCGAGACATCACCTTGCAGTTTCACCTGCCAAGCAGTTTTTCTTTTTATCACAGCTATTTGTGTGCAGCTCGTCCATATCAACCAAAAACTTCCAGTGGTCTCTGGAAGCCCTGCATTACCTCCCTGCTCATTCAAAACCACTTGCTTTGAAAAAGTAATTAAATAATAAGTTCCTCACTTCCCGCCTCCAAACTATTGTATTTATTGTTCAACTGCAGTACTATGCTGTGTTAGTAGCTACAGACATTGTCTTCTCTTAGATTTTTTGAGATCCCTCGCCCAGGCTAAAAATAGTGAAACAGGGCTGAATATTTTATTTCCTCATCTCATAAAAAGAGATGGATGGCACCATCTGTTTCTCGTTACCAGTAAGCAAAGGCTGTGGAGTGTTGGGAGAGGAGGAGTGCAGAGCAATGGGTGGATGCTTCTCTGTTCTCTCAGTCCAGTTCATCCGCCGTACATCACTGCCAGCCAGAGAGCAAATGGCCAGTTGGCAAGTTGTTTCCCATTTAAACATGGATGGAGTGAAGGCACCCTGGAGTGTTTTAAGTGCTGTATTAGTGGTCTTTATTTTACAGCATAAAGACTGCATATATAAACAGAAGCTCATCCATAATTTATAGTATATAAAACAGCTAGGGATATAGGGAAAAGGAGGATTTCATTAAATACACATTATGATGCACCTCAGGGGAAGCAGAAATATACTGGTTAAGCTAATTATAAGGTCCACAGTGTACTGACAGTTGTTTATTTTTTCTTCCTTTTTTTTTTTTCCATTTGATTTGTTTTAAAGAGTAGGAAGGTACCACAAACTTGAGGTCTAGCACTGCTTTGGAAATCCCTGGAGGTTTTACAGGTGCTCTGTAGCTTTTTAGGTTAGTCTCAAACAAAAGTGCTTGAAGGAGACCTTTGTGGGAAGGAATCCTGTTTAGCAGTCATGCAGCACAGTGGGAGAGCGATTTCAGATGAGGGAGGCATAACGCTCTAGCTACCAGCTGATATCAGTGCCTATCTGTCAATGACTGCATCAGAAACATCAAGTTTATGTCTAATAAATAAATGTGTCATGTCAGAGGGAAGACATATTGGAAAGGAAGTTAAAAGTGGAGCTTTTAACTTTATGCAAGAAGCTGGCATCACAAGGTTGCATGGCATGTATTGCTGGGACCTCCTTCCAGTAAGGCAAGTGTGCATTCATCCAAAAGTCCATCAGCTGGATCTCAACAAGTTATTTGCTCTATTGTTTCCTTTGAAAGAAGCCAACTGCAGCACCATCTTCTTTGCTCAGGATGGGAAATAGCAGTGCATTTTGAGATGGAAAAGCACTTGGTGCTCTAAAAATAACATCTCTTTTTTATTAATATTTATTATTTGATGATCCAACTTTCTCTAAATACTTTCCGGGTTACAGATAGTATTGGCATCTGCTGACTCCACAGGTGACACGGTAACATTGTAATCTCCCTGCAAAAACAATCTGGATTTGAGATTAAAAAGGTTCAGTCCATGGTAATCTGGTTGATTTCTGTCCTTCCACTGCTGCAGAAGGATAGGATACAACTAGTCTATGATTCTGACTCAGCAACTAGTGCCAGATTTTAAGACTCGGGTCACTAAATAATCACTGCAAGGCTAAACATGACAGCATTGTTCTTTTAAAGTTGTTTGTGTAGTTTGAGTTTGTAAGTCTTCTTGAATGTATCTCTAGCATAAGATTACTGATTTTTGGTTTCACAGTGCTATCTATGCACTTGACAAACTTCCAAGCCAGTTTTGGATGCTAGGTACATGATAGAGCCCATGCAGGCCTACATTCAGCTGCATTGCGCTTACTGTCAGCAAACCAAGATAGATTTTAAGGCATGAAGGGGAGTGGGAGAAAGGACAGAGAAGGGTGGTCATTGTATAATGTTATTTTCCAAATAATTAAGCTCATATGTTGTTCTTTCAGCTCTATTTTGTTTTAAAGATGCTATCGTAATCCATTCCTGGGTTTCGCAGAGTTTTCAGGTCTAACTTAAAACCTGTGATGCTCAGAGCTAGGCTGCCTGACAAACCTTATTTTATTTTTAGATTAAATCAGGGTGTGTATTGCCAGAGGAAGAAGTAAATAAACACAGAACACTTAAGGCTTCCTCTGGTGTTTGAGTAGGAGATACAGTGATTCTCTCTGATGGGTGAGTGCTGTGCTAAACACAGCTTTGTAGATGAGGGTCAGAACAGGACATGAAAGGTTGCGCAGGGAACTGAGACACCTAGAGATGGATAAAAAAAGTATAGTTGTGTTTAGTCAAGAGTATTCACTTGAATAAAATGGTGTATTTATGTGTAAGGCTGCAGTTAGACCTGAAATGTGGTTGCCAACTCACCTCCTCCTCCTACCCTGTTATACACCAGCACTCTTCCACAGAGGTGGGCTAGTAGCAAAGCAAAATTCTCCTGTCCTACACCAGAACCAGGGATCTGCCTTTTGCTGTTCCTCTTCCTCTTCTGCAAGTAAAATGGCAATGATGTCACCACAGGATACTGAGCTCTCAATGTCTTCAAACTGGGAAATACCTTCCCTGTTTGTTCTTAGTTTCATTTGTTTAGGTTTTTTCAGGACATGTCATACAACATTCAAAATGTGGGAGGAGTGAAGAAGAATGGGGTCTGGGTGAACATGTGAGGAGCAGTAAAGGCTAAATGCATAAAGGTACCTTGTAAAGGCACTGTGTGGATTACAGTTGCACTGGTATATCTAGCCTCTGTTCCACAAAATTCAATAGACTTGTTCACATAAATCCATTACATCGATCAAACTATGATATTTTATGCTCCTAGCACTTTCCTAAATTGTTAACCCCCTAAGTACAATAAAAGAATGTTTATACTCACATTCTGGGATCAATATGAAATATCCATTTTTATTCGCTTACAAATTCCTTGCAAACAAAGCAGTAACGCTTTCACATGTGGAGCCAGCTGTTTCTTTCCTTCTTTTTACACTATAGGTGATGGTGTAGAGCTACTGGTATGCCCACCAGCAATGGGTTTGTTGAGAAATATCCTCTTGTCTCTCTCCCTTACAACCCTCATCTCCATCTGGCTAATCAAGGTCAGCTAATCCAAACTGAACCAAAATAAATGTGCACTCAAATGTGGCTCTACATACTACTACACAGCTGTGCAATTCATCCTGCTGACAGACCCATTCCTGATTAGCTAATCATTATTTTTGTAGTCTTTTTAAAGGAGCAGTGCTTTTAAAGGAATCAGATGTCTAAGAGGCCAGTAAAGGATGGAAACAATTTATTGCAGCCAGGATATGTCTGTTACTACTGCGCAAAAAGCTGGCTTGGGCAGAAAGCTGGCTTGGGCACACCCTAGAAAGACATATGTTCTAAGGCTTTTGCAGGAGAGGAACCAGTCATCTTTGCTTTCTCCCAGCCTGCTGTTCAAAGTGATGCCTTGGGAAGGCTGACCTGAAACAGACTGGACAGAGCTAGAGAATAAAGTAGATATTGAAGGGCCTTTAGGGTACACTTCAGGTTTGCCCTGATGGCTAGGATATCCACAAGGAGTGAATTTTCTTTCAATGGAGTATGAAAATCTTCTACTCATCTGCCTGTTCTTGCCCTTTTTCAGAAGGTTGTTAACAGATCCTTTGCCACATACAAGATTAACTAAGGAACAGATGCTCAAAACCCTTGGTATTTCACTCCCACTGCTAGATGTCTGGACTGCATACATTTGAGCAGAGCAAAAATCACTTTCAGGATAAATAGGCTGTGGCAGAGTGGCACCATTTGCAAGCTCATACTGTCTCCTTCCTGGTGTGGGAGTTTTCTTACCAAAGGATGCATAAGCTCTTAATGTCTAGAGATTGCTACTGTATTTGCTACCAGACCTGCTGGTTCTTTCTGTGCATTGATTATATTCACAGAGCACAGCTGAGAAGGGGATTTGCTGCACTACTGGCAGGCATAGCTGCAGAATTTGCAGGAGAGGAGAGGGGATCGATAAGGTTGCATTTATGTCATCTGAGTTTAATATGTCAGTTCTAGGCTGCTTCCCTGAATAAATAAGGTTGTCCTCAAAGCCCAACTTAGCAGCTGCCGCTCGGGTCAGAGCTTGCCCAGCACAGGATTCTGCTGCCCAAATCCAGAGGTACCTGCCCTCAGCACAGCTCTTGAGGTCCCTGTGCCTGCAAGGGCTTGCTGTGGTGACCCTGCAGCTGCCTTGTGGCACCTGGGGTTCCCAGTCCCTCTTGAACCTGGGTGAGTCCTTGATCTATTCCAAATAATTGCAGAATAAATTACTGTTTCACTAGTTATACCAGATTGAAGCATATTGTATGGTTGGAAACGGTGAAACGGGAGGGAACTAGGGAAAAACATGCATGATCCAGTTGTAAATTCCCATCAGATCCTTTTGGGACCTATTTGGAATTACCATTTTGGCTTTTCTTTGGGAGAAAGAGGAATTATTTTTCATCTTTTGGTGAAAACCCGTACTTTTTCATATTTTATTACAAAAATCATCATGTTGTCTCTCTAAACAATAAGCATACATATAAGGCAGTTATTCAAGGTAAAAAAATCTATAGATTATCAATATTAGACTCAATATTCTTTGTAGTGGTTTATAAAGTTTTTCTTGCCTTTGGTTACTTGTTTTGCTTTTATTTATTTGGTGTTCAGAAGAGTGAGCTTGTAAAGTGTTACTGATAGAAAATGGAATATTTATTAAGTAATAGAAGATGGGATCACTTTTTGCTCACTCCTTCCTTCTTTAATCTTTAGAAACCGCTTTGTTGTTGTTGTTTTTTTTATACAAGACCATCAATGAATTAGGTGATTCCTTTTAGTTCTAGTTCAGTGAAAAATGAAGGCTGAGTTCTCTCCATCCAGACATTATAAACAGTGCAACAGAAATCCCTGAACAGGGATTTAAAAACAAAAGGATAGTGATGTGTCTGTAATTGAAACAAAGATGTCACAGGAGCTGCCACTAGGCAGGATTTGGTGGGGAACTCTAATTCAAGTGTCTGGAAATGTCTGTCGATACCCCAGCTGTATTTTGTGAGTTGTGCTGCCCTGCCCAGCACTCCAGCATGCAGCCCCTGCCTCTGCAGGGTGTGTTCAGAGCAGAACAAATGATCTGCGAGGCTGCAGTGCCATCTGCTGATGCACCAATTTACTGCAGAAACCAGCAGTGTCTGACTGCAGACTTACAGGGCAGCCTTGTCATTTATAACACATAAATGTGTTATAATACACCTAAAATAGCACTTGGCAGACGGGTTGGGGTTTTTGTTTGCTGAGGAAGAGGAACTTCTGTCTAGGAAATGCACCAGGTATCTTTAGCTCCTTTCTTGACATGTCACATCTTTATAAATCAAAACCAAATTTCCTATATTCCTGCCTTCTTTTGAAAATTGTATCTAGGTTCCTGTATTTTTTTATATACTTTTAGTTTTTCTTCTCTAAGACCTTGTTGCAGTCCAAGCATTTAGGCAGTTGATAAAGCTTGAGGGACATGGTTCCTTCACTTGGCCAGTAAAAGTCCTTGTTCCAAAGCAAACCGATCCAAGAGCCAACCAGGGTAGCCAGCCTTACCTCCAGGACTTCTGTGCATCCATTCACAGGGAAACCACATGGAGCATCAGCCCCCAGGCAGGCTTCTCAAGCCTGTTCCCTTATTTTCAGTGTTTTGCTTCCCATACAAATGTCCCCAAGGGTAAGACGTCCCCTATGGATCTACAGATGGGCTGTTACCTCTGTGAAGAAGAGAGGCACTGATGCAGCACACTAATGTGTACTTCTGCTGCCTGCACAGGTCAGTGCAGCAGTGAAATTGGCCCACAGGGAAGTACGATGTAGCTCATGCTGTAGCTGTAGGGAGTTAGTGGTGCTGGCTGAATTCAAGTTGATGCAAATGGTCCAGCCAGGATCGGGGCTTTTGCTGTGTTGTCTCACACCAAATAACTAACTTTTAAACTAGCAGCTTGCTCTTTATTTGCAAAAACAACAAAAGGCAGTCTTGAGGTCATTTGCATTTCAGATGTCATGATCTAATGACTGCTAATTGATTGGAGGTAAACTTGTAGACAGACATTTGCTTTTGTGCTCTAAAAAGTACAGTCAAGTTAGACTGGTTTGTTCTCATGCCAGGATGTGCTTCTGTCCTGTTCCTACACCAAAGTTGGCTATTGACACTCCTTTTTTTTGTCATTATCAGTGCTACCAGTGATTTGAACTGCTCAGGGATGAATGTTTATGCTTTCTTTCCACCCCTGCTCATCTGAGTAAAACACAATTCTACTCTCTCTCCCTTCATCCCTACCTAAAGCTAACTTTTAGAACAAGAAATAACCTAATCCTCTACTTTTATGTATTCTTCTGAATTGGAGCTTATTAGAACGTTGGTACTTCTTGATCATTTCAATCTCTCCAGATACAAGAACTACAGAGAACTGCAAATGTAGTAGCAAGGTGCGCAAGTTCAGCAGCATCTTCCATTTTCAGGATCTAAATGCAGTGGTGCAGCCAAGCTATTTTGTCATGCCATTACTTTTCTCTCCTTGAGCCTTCTGTGACATTGAACCATCCTCAATGAGAAATGGTGGTGCTTCTAGCAGAGCAGTCCAAGACAGATTTTATCAAAAATTTACATAAAGTGTAGAAAAATAGTGAGGATGGCCTCAAGCCAAGCTTTGGGGGCACCAAAAGCTTTACCCCTTGCTGTATTTCAACTGGATTACCTGGGAAAGATTTTTAGCAGTAGTTCCTGTCTAATACCAATTTCCTGCTCCACTGAGACCTTGCAGAAACTGTGGAGAGTAGTTTCCCTCTGATCTGATCCAAAAGTTTTAGCACACAATTTTAAAAAATCAGCTTTTTGCTATATAAGCTTGTTTGGTTGAGCTTAGTTCAGATCCTAGGCTACTACGCCATATGGGACAGTGCCCACTTTCTTTTCTATGCTTCCTTGTTTTTCAGCTCCTTTCATCCTTCAGCCTGTTCATCTTTTCCTTTTTAAATTCTTCAAGCTGTTGTGTCTCTCCTAGTCCTTCTGAAAGCTTTATTTGCCCTCAGGTGCATGGATGCATCTGAGCTGGCTTCAAATTGTTGGGTCACTGCTGGCTACAGCTTTGCTGCCAAAGCATTGGCCTGGGGGCAGGAGTGCCCTGCATCTTCAGGAAGTTTTGCAGCCCCTGCCAAGTTCTGCCTTATCAGGGCTAAGCTGCTGGCAGGTCTTAGGTGAGCTGGGATTAAAGAGCAGACTCTGCCATCACTGCGATGGCATCACTTTACTGTGACTTTTATGAAATGGTGAGTAGGCACACAAGAAACAGCCTTTTAAATAGAAGAGGAAAGCTGTCAAACATACATACAAACATAGCTCTCATTATTGGAGTCCCAGTTGTCGTTTTACAGACTACTCAAGTTCTTCCTGGTATTCTTCTTCTTAAAGATCCAGTTCTTTTAGTAATAAGGGAAAATAGATACTACTGATTAAACTGTAGGCTATTCCTTCCTCTAGGTCTTCAGCATCTCTTTTCTCTTGTGCTTGCTATATGTATGTGGAAAAAGAATGTGCCCTGAGAGAATATTCATTGACAGCCACAACAACTTGCTGCTTCCAGTATATAACAACTTTAACACAAAGATTTCAAAAGATGCAGACACCGGACCTAATTTATTGGAAGCAGGGCAAGTTTGGTAGTTCTAGCTTTACAATGAAGTGAAGTGAACCACATCACAGTTATAGCTCAGCACAGCTCAGGTGGCAAATTTGTGGCAGAATTGTTTATATCCTGCCAGAACGAAATCCAAGTTCATGAGCAAATTTCCTATAGTGAAACAATTTATTTACCTGTATGTATTGTGTTATTTTATTTTATTTTATTCTTTTTCAGGATTAAGGATTTAGATGATCTTCATCAGTGAAAGATCTAGTTCAAGGTTTGGAACAGACTAAATACACACTTGAATATGGCTGACTTATAAAAGTAATTCACCTGAAAGATTCCCTATAGTAAAATTACTTGGAGCTTGTTGTGAATATTTTATATCACTAAATTTAAAAGGAAACACTCCAATGCATCATATTAGGACCTGTGTCTTTGTATGGACAAGATTAACAAAGTTGTGCAGTTGTAGTTGTAGAAAATTAGTTGTAGTTATAGAAAATATTTTATTCTAGTGCAATAATTCTGGCTTTTCTTCATTAATTCAGAAGTCAAACTAAACCCTTGTGCTTAATTGTGTTTCCTTTTACTGCTGAGCCAAGGATACAGCAAGATTTGCAGTTAATTAAATCTTCTGGCATGGTACATGGGTCCCACAGAGGAGCATTTCAGATGAGAGGAGTGCAGCCAGAAAGTGGCATAAGTGTGGCTTTCAAGCCAGCAGGGCACCCAGCAATGCTTATGCTGTCCTGGAAATGGAAGGGGCTTGAAGACAGCTGAAAGTCAAGTTCTCCTTTACCTCACCTCACCAGTGCAAAGCAGACCTCTTATACAGGCAAAGCCTGGCCCTTTGGAGAGTAACAGATTTAGTTCATTATTTGTGATTTGAAATCACTAAAAATGTGTAAAGATTTGAGAGTGCCAACTTGGCCTGTGCAAAGCAGCTGAGCCACTTGAAAACCTGGCATATACAGACTTCTACTGACTCTGCTGGGAAGGCAACAATGACTCAAACTCTGAAAACCTTGTTTCTAGAATTTACATATGTGATTTGATAGGCAAGTGTGAGTTCTACTGAAATCAGCAGGACGCTGACAGCACTCGAAGCTTTTTAAAAAGGGGCCAAATTTAAATGTGTCTTCTGTAACTGACTGACTTCTCTGTGCCTAGGTCAAAACTAAAATGTCTGATCTGTTTATGTGGAACCTAAAGCAAGTCCATTCCGCTTAGTAGCAGTCAGACTGATTAAAAATCACAACAGTATTTTACCTTATTATGCCTTGAAATGTGACCCTCCTAGAACTAAATGGATGTACAATTGTAGGCTAAGTTGACTTCATTAGTAAGACAGCATAAAACTGCTCAGCATATTGGGTGTTATGTATGTATGTCCTAGCAAACAGAATTCTGCATTAAAATCAGTAGAGTTGCATATCTGTTTCTGGGGAACAGGCTGTTTGTTTGCTTCTTTTTAATTTTTAACTTCTGCAAATTGTTACACCAGATGGCCTGTTGAGCCAACAATAGATCATGTCTCACCACAATGGGATCCCTTTCTGGCTAACTTGAATTAAAGCAGTTCAATATCAGTCCTCACCAAGCACATTCCCAACAACTTCACCTTAATTATTTCTCTCCATCTGGTCCATGGTAGTATAAACAATTTCCTGCCTCTTTGCATAGCATCAGAAATGCACATAAATAAGCAATCTAATGCTGAATTCTTTTCAATACATTAAATCCCGTTTGTGATGCTAGCAGATCCCATACTTCCATGGGTAATTGAATACTAATTATGGTAAAGAGTTGGATAATTAACTACTTCTATTTTTAAATTTCACTCTTTGATTTTTAATCCTACAGAGGTCTCAGTCTGCATTCTCCCTGGCTAGTGAAGATACGGCCAGTAAAGGACAAGACCTTGCATCATCTGTGACCGAGGCTCTTCGGAGGCAGCAAAAGGGACAGTCCAGAAAGCAGAAGGAACGCAAGCGCTCTGCTTTACCCAGCTGGAAGAGTGTAGACAGGCTAAATGAAACAAGTAAATATTTCTAGTACGAATAAGATTCTTTTCTTGGTTCTCACTCACATGTGGAATAAATACAACTTAAGGAAAGGACCTTCTCGAGGGCGTTTCTGCTGAATTCTTTGCTTTCAGAGGTCACATGTAAAATGTATATTTGATGTTGCCGTGTTATAATTTCATTGGGCTATGTCATTGCTTTTCTTAACTTTCTTAAAAAAAAATTCAAAATTTGGGTCTTTGTGAAGTTGATTTTGGGCTGTTACAAAGTTTAGACAACTAGTTTGGATACATTTCAGGGCTTCTAAGATGCAAGAGCTCAAGGGGCCTTCTTTGAAATTGGTGATCTGTCCTCCAGTTGAAGGAGTTTGCAGCCAATTGTATCCCTTCTGTGGCACAGGATAACTGTTCACAAGGTTACCTGGTCAGCCAGTCATTAAAATAATTCATTTAGAATTCCTCCTTACAACTTTATTTTCAACCCTGATGAATTCATAAATGCAGTGTTCTGTGCAGCCCTACTCACTGGTGCTTCCAGACTAGTTTGAGGAAGCTATGTGAGTAGGAACTTCGCAGACCAGCAGCTTCCCTGGATCTGACCTCTGTCATCATGCATTAGGTATGGATGTAAATATGGATGACGGATGGTGAGCAGCTTTCCAAGTGAGCTTCATTCCTGAATCAGCACCCTGGGATAGAATGCAATTCCCTGTTCACTTCTAGATGACAGTAAAGACAGGTTGTAACTGATACTTACATATCAATGTATGTAAGTATCTGGAGAGAGGGTGTCAGAGGATGCAGCCAGGCTCTGCTCAGTGGTGCCAAGCAATAGGACAAGAGACAGCAGGCAGAAACTGATGCACAGGAAGTTCCCCTTGGATATGAGAAAGAACTTCTTCACTACGCAGGTGACCAAGCGCTGGAACAGGTTGCCCAGAGATGCTGTGGAGTCCCCTTCACTGAAGATATTCAAGAACCTGGATGCAATCCTGTGCCCTGTGCAGGTTGGTTGGACCAGCCTACCTACTGTGGTCCCTTCCAACCTAACCCTTTCTGTGCTTCTGCAATTGTGGCTCCTGCTTTTGGGGTGGTCCCATTTCCACTGCCTCTCTTGTTCTGGCTGAAGCATTTGTGAGGCCACAAGAGTGTAGCACCAGGCAACTCCCTCACCACATAGTTTTTTACCCCTACAGCTGCACAAGGGGAAGAGCTGAACTCATTACAGCAGCATTCCCTGGCTCCAAATATTGCCATCCCATGGCAGAATCTGCTTGTTCTTGTTTCTTCTCTTGTAGCAGCTGGAGAACCCATCAGACCCCTGTAGCACATTGGTTCATAAAGCTGTACAAGCAGAAAACTTCTCTTTTGTGGGGTGAATTCACTGGTGCTGTAACTCCACAGCTGCCTCACTAGGTGCTGGCAAGCAGAAGCAGTTAAAATGTGTGTTTGGGTTTGGTGGGGACCAGGGACTGGGGCTGTCCATCTGTTCAATTTGGCTGTCTGTAATGCCAGTTGATAAATGGGAAGACTGAAATTTAGACAATTTCAATACTTTTCCTTCCCCGTGAAAGAAATTAATATTAAAAGTAGTACTAAAATCTGACTTAACCAGCTATGCATTACTCTGTGAATTTCTCAATCAACCCACTGTCAGAAGTGTTTTTCTTCTGGGCATTTTAGTGGAAGGCCTATTTTCAGTAAAGCAGTTAATTTGGTGCTTAAATTTAAGAACCCACTTGAATCCCATTGCATTCAACTGTTGAGCAATTAAGTATTTAACAATTGCTTAACCATAGCAGAACAATTAATTGACCCAGTTTCTTTTCGGGTGCTCTACACAGAGGATTTGTTCTGCTTCTTTCATTTAAAAAACAAATTTGTGGTGATATTGTGGTGCCTATTGAGCTAATAGTAAATAGCTGATTATTCTAGTATCTGTAAATATGGTCTCACTTATGCAGTAATAAGCAGTTTTGTGTTATGATACAGAAAACGAGAAATCTCAACCAAGAGTCTGGTGTGGTAACATCAATGGGCTTTGTAGGCATGTGGCCAAAAAGTAGTGTACAATTCATTTTGGTTACAGTGTGTAACAGTTTAAATGGTGACTCAAGAGCCAAATTATGATACTGTCCTTTTTCTCCCCCTTTATCAATAGTCTTACAAAGAAACTTCTTAAATCTTTTTTTTTTTTTTTTACCTTTTCACATGGATGGAATTATAGCATATGCCCAAAGAATTGTGTGAACAAACCTTTCTTTCAAGTAAGTGACTTCATTTTGAAAAATCAGGAAGGGAAACACTTGACATTATAGAATAAAACTGGGATAAAACTGAGTCAGCTTTCTGAATATAGAGTTCTCAGTGGCTTTCTACCCTGTTTGTCCTCTAAGATGTAATCAACTACTATCCTGTCCTTTCTTCAGTTAACTGAGGTTGGTTGACTGATTTTCATGTGGTGTTGGCAAATAGAATAAGGGGATAGGGTCTGGGGGAGAAAAGTTTGTGGCTCCCCATTACATTTGTGTAATGTGGTACAGCTGAATTCAATTCCTGTTGGAGACTTAGGTCCTGCAGAGCTGTTGGCTTTGTTTGAAGGAATGATGTTTTAAGGAAAGTTCTTTCTCTCAGGAGAACTTTATACTTAGTGTAGTTGGGAAAAGTAAACAAGCAGAAGTTTTTTATGTTTGATAGCTTGTTTGGTTTTTGTTGGGGTTTTTTTTCCCTCCATAATCAGGCATTACAATAAAGAATTATTAGTTCTTGTTACACACCTGACTTCAGTTATATCCTTGGTTGGTCACTGCTACAAGAGAATTAGTATAATTTTGATTTCCTTTTAAGCAAGAGTAAGAATTGTATTTTCTCAGGTTCTCTGAATTAACTTAAAAATTAGGAAGTGAAAACAAGCCAAAAGGATTCAAATGAGTAAGAAATGCAAAAATTGTCATAAAACTCTCATAGCTCCTAAGTTTAATTACCACTTAATTTCTGTTTTGTTTTTTTGAAGAAGCTCCCTAAGTCTGGTATTGGTTGCATCCCACTTCTTTCTTTTGTTTGTTTAGAACCTTGATTTCTCTAGCTTCACTTCATGCCCTCTAGTAGTTAGGTTGGAAGAGATTCCCCCATCTCTTTTAACATGTATTCTCTCAGCCCTCTGTCCTCCAGATGGCAGAGCTCTGTCTTAATCATTCCTTGAATGGACACCATTTCAGAACCTGGTACAACCTTTGTTGCTCTTCTGTGATTCTTTTTCCATCTTTCCACTGTGGGGGAACAGAATTGCACACAGAACCAAAGACATTTGTAAAACTCAGGATTTATATATGCCTGTGTGCTTATGCTCCATCAGTCTTTTCTAAGCATTCCTTTAGAAAAAAGCTTTGGTCCAAGTATTCTCCCATTTTAGTCATCACCATGACTTAAAGTGGTGGCTTCTGAGTAGTAGAGCAGCTTGGCTCTCAACGTGGGAGATTTCATGTGGTGGCAGCACTTGCATTTTTTTGTTAGCTTTGTTGAAACTTTAAATCTGTGGCAAGTAAAAGCAGCCGTTCAATGAGGTCACAGTCGTTCTTGTTTCCTTTTCATAGGTCCGCCTTCCGTTTTCCAAAGCACCGATGGAAACTGGGTGGCTTTGCAGAATGTTGCTCTGCCTCGTCCTCGAATGCTTGCCAAACCAAAGAGTCAGGTGTTCAAAGCTTTGGAGAACGAGTCCAGCATTGTGTCTGCCTATGACGAGATGGGCTCAGACAGCGAGGATGACTATGACTGGAATGTGGCCTTGAACAAGCTGCGGCGGAGACCTCGACAATTGCCAGACGACCTCTATTACTCCAGTTCCCAGTATGGCACTGAGTGGGTTTATGGCAACGATCAGTACCAGGCAGTGACCTCCCCCTCCTCTGGGTTATACACCAACACTGAGACACTGTTCTCCGATTCGGAAACATCTTCAGTAAACTCTTCGCAGGAAGCTAAAGGACCTAGTAAACTTCTCTGGTTGCAAAGTAGAACTCAAAGTGATATGCCCAGAATGGAAAAGAAGCACTTCCATGGAGAACTAGATGTAAATTTCAATCCACAGGCAACTAGCTTGGAGTATTCAGACAGCAGTGAGACTGAAGAAGTCCATTATGATTTAGAAAAGAGATCAAGAAGGTGGAAGAAGAACAAAGCTGTCTCTGAAGACTTATGTGAAGAAAAGAATCAGGCAAAAGTCAACAAGATGAATTTAAGTCAGGTAATTATGTTTGAGCTTACCAAATGCGTTCTCAAGAAGAACTGGGCAAAACTAATTAAGCTATGCTGGCAATATCATGTGAATCATGAGTGGGAGGTGGAGTGTTCTTGCAAGCTTTATCTTCTTCATGTCTCCTAAATAATAATAAGAGGAAAAGTAGGGTGTTAGACAGGCTTTACCTTTTTCTCAAATAGGCCACTTTCATCCAATCAAATACATTTTAATGTTGTAAAATACAGTGCTCTTTGGAAAAAAATCCCTCAGGATTTGTCAATAGCTAAAAAATGTTAATTAATCATTTGTTTTGTTCTGCTGGTTTTGTTTTTTTAACTTCTGTTTTCTTGGTATGAGAAATAACTCATATGCCTGGCAATCTGCTTTCCAGTGTCTACAAATATTCTGGTAAGGGGTAAAGTTAATGAGCAGCCAAAATTCAAAAAGGTTTGTGAAATCAAGTCCAAGTGATGTCTGCTTTTAATTGATTACCTCAAGATGAGTTCTGATGTGGCGAGTGTTTGCAAACTGCTTCCATTTAAATGATTTGTCAATTCCATAAGAAAACAAATAAAACCCAAACAAATAAGCAAAAACCTCAGAGTGTAATATCTCAAACTTGTAGAAGCTGTTCATTGAAGACAGCAAACATTTCTTCTAAAAGACAGGTGTTGGATAACCAGAAAGCCAAGAAGTCTCCCCTATTTGGAGTTTGTCCACACCTGGGACTGATATTAAGGGATCCATTTGTCCCCCAGAATTTTGTTAGCAGTGCAAGCACACAAGCTCAGGAGAATATTGACCCCTTGTCCAGTTCCATTTCCCACATTCTACCCCTCTTAAACCCCGAAGCTGCATCTTTGCTGCAGCAGAGTAATAATAAGCCTGAAGCAAGGAACTGAGAGCTGTCTTCTCCCTGTGCCTCTGATTACGAGCAGCCTGATTCAGTCTTGAAGCTATCTGACCAAATGTAGGATGCCTGGAACAGTTTTTCTTTCCTTATGCTACTAGCCTGTATTTCTTAGAGAAAAACATCAGTACAGCTGATTGTAAGTCAATATTGGGATTCTAGGATTTCAGCAGGGCTTTAATGCTGGATGTCATTAATTCTGGACCCATTTCATCTGCTTTTAGGACAGAGTGTGGGTGTTTGGGATGTTCTGTACTGATTCATTTATACTCGTGTCCTTATATATTTAAAATCAACAGTAGTTGAAGGGGGAGTATGATGTATTATAATGTGATCTGATGGCACATCAGTGGCCATTATTGACTTCTTAGAACATCAGGCAGAATTACAAGGCTTTACAGGGACTGCACAAAGACCATATCTTGTACACAGACTTCTGCATTTAGCTTTCTGGCTTAGTGTATTTGTGCATGGTCTCTGTGTGTCTGTGTTCATATTGTGGCTTCCTCGTCACAATAGACAATATGCAGAGCATGGAAGATTAGTGCTCACAGAGAAAGTCCTGGAGACGTTATAGAGTCATAGAACCCTTTAGATTGGAAATACTTTTGAGAGCCTCAAGTCCAGCTGTTTAACCCTGCACTGCAGGGTCGACCACTAAACGTTGTCCCTAAGTGCCACAACTACACGTCTTTTAAATACCTCCAGGGATGGTAAATCAGCCACTTCCCTGGACAGCCTGTTCCAGTGCTGGATAATCCTTTCTGCAAAGAAATTTTTCATAATATCCAGTCTAAACCTCCCCTATGCTCATCCAGGTGAGGTTGGAAAGGCAGGATGCTTCCCAAATATCCGTGATGGCATCCTGTAGCAAATTAGTGTGTGCTTCAAAGTGCAAGCTGGCACTGGATTCTTCTTTCCAAGTCTTTTGTGAGTTGCTTTGTCTCTTTTAACCTCTCTGTTGTGCTGAAAGTGCAAGATTTGGGATTCTAACCCCCTCTCCCCTTCATTTTATCCATGAGGCTAAAAGAGGCTGTTCCTGCTCCCCTGCCCCCTAGCCTCAGTGGGGCAAGCAGAGGCATGCTGCTTCCAGATCATACCACTGTTTTCAAAGCAATGAAATTCTCACCAGGAAGTTTATGTATGGGTAGGTTTGCATGTGTTTAGTTTGTGTTTGGACACACACACAGAGGTGGCTGATTTGACAGCTGGTGCTCACATTTGTAGAACTTTTACTCCAGCCTCTGGCAAACAAGCGCTACTGGCACCAGGAATGGACTGACTACCACAATTTAGGGCAAGGATGGTGCATGGTTGAACAATTCTAGGAAGCAAGTAAAATTGTCATGCGTGTAAGGAACCTGATTTAATGCATGAAAATTAATTACCCAGACATCATTTACATTGCTCAGGAAAATGAGATTAAAGGGATGCCAAAGTTTTATATATTCCCCAGAATAATGTATTGATCTCGGTAAAATGATTGAGGCTGCAGCAGGGAGAGCCCTACATAGAAACAGTTCTACAAAATTATAGTGTAGGTGTGTGAAGAACTGTAGACAGCATAGTCTTAAAAAAGATTGACTGCAGGTTGTTAAACCAGGCATAGCTTTTCATATGTTGAGGTTATGCAGAGTTTGCAGAGACCATACAAACTCTTCTAAACTCTTGTTGAACCTCAAGATACTAGACACTGAATAACTGATTATATGTCAATTGCAGTAAAGAAACACCGTTTTTTCTGTACTTTACTGCATTGGAATATAATCTTATTTTACTACATTTTAATAATAAGATGATCATTTGTTAACTACTATGTTTTCATCAGCATTGTAGAACAGGATTTCAGTTTACCAGTCTAAAAGTTAGGGCTTCATTTTTAATTTTCAAATAGTGAAGGTTGTTTTCTTGTTTTCTACTCTCCAAGTTTCTCAGGGAGATGAAAACAACCCCTTTTTCTTCTTTGCTCTGAGTCTAAAGAGTTGTAAGCAGTTATGTTCTGGAAAAACTGCACTCAGTTCATAACTCACAAATTAATTTCAATTTAAAATCAGATTTTTTTTTTAATCAATATCCAGTTCCTAGATTAGGATAATGTTGTGGCATGTGTTTTTTTAAATACATTTTAGACACAACAGTGGAATGCGAACTTTGACTGAGAGAGAATCTTTTTGTTTAAAGTCTTCAGTGACTTAGAAGGGGAAACCTGAGAACAGATACCAAGGTGTGCTGTATCTGTGGAATTTTTTGCTTAATGATAAATAAAAGAACAAGCTCCTTTACTGAGCTGCCTATAGATATGCCGTAAATGCAGTCATGAAGCAAGATATGAAAACTGTCCTAATAAAACCAAAGTCCTGCTATAATTAATATCTGATTGCTTATGTACCACGAAAGGCTTCTATTTCTATGGAAACTGAAAGTGCAACTTTGCTTTTAATGATTATTTTTCCAATGGTAACTTTTTACAAAAAATGGACATTCAAGCCACCAATCATTATCTGCTTTTATTATTAATAATTATAATGATAGTTGATAATATTAGTAATAATATTGATATGTTGGCTCTTATTATCTTTTTGAGAGAAGGATATGATTGTTGCTTAATGTAGCTGAAGTTCTTATGTTTCTGAAGTGGAGTGGCTTAATTGCTTCAAGTGAAAGAAGTGCCTTCATTATGAGTTTGTTTCTTTGATCAGGAGACCCCACCTGTTAATTGCAGCCCTCCTGCCCTGCAGCCAGGTAAGGGGTGAGCACTGGCAGACTGCCTGTTCCCACAGGATGGCACTTAGGATGTATTCTTTGAAAACAGCTGCTTGAAATCACTCTGGCTCTTGAGAAACTGCCTGCAAACCTCACAATTTGTGTATTCTAAAAGTTTTAGTTTCCAATTTTTCATTTCCTATATGAAGGGAACGTTCCCTCAGGAATTCATAGTTCAACGTGGATTTTGTTCTGGAGCATGTTTTCTTGTATTTCATTTTTGTCCACTCTGATTACATTGAGTTATCAGCGATTTGTGTGCAAGGATTTGGACACTATTGATGAGTAAAAGTGTATTTCTTGTTTTCATTGTCTTCTAAGACTTATGCTTGCATAGAAACACTTGATTTTCTTTTAGTGGAACTGGGTTCATATCTGTGTCAGTCTGCCAGGCCCTCACAGAGACTCAGTTTTCAGATAAAATGGTAACCCTTTATCCTTGTTTGCAGTTATTAGCATTATATATTGCTGATAGATGTCAATGGGAGTTTACACAATGATTTGTGTAATAACACAAAAATGTCATTAAACTTACCAGAAAGAGTGAAAACACGAACAGTAAAAAATAACAAAATGTAATGCAGCATCTATTAAACAATAGATGTAGTACCTTTCAATTTATTTATTTTATAATTTTCACGGCTGCTAATGCATTTTTTAACTGTCAAGCCAAGGTATAATCTCCTCACAAATAGTTTGCTGCCACTATCTGAAAAGCCCAACACCCAAGTCCAGCAGCTTGCTATTAACAGAAACCACGAAGTGCAGCGGTGTAAGGTACCATTATTTCTGCATGTGCACAGGAATTAACTGCTCTAGCCAATGTAGATAATCCACCCACTCATTTAAATGAGGTTGGAAAGCTAAAGAAGGGGTACTAGACATACCTGAGCCCAGCTGTAATAC
Organism: Phylloscopus trochilus trochilus; assembly: GCA_016584745.2. NCBI lineage: Eukaryota > Metazoa > Chordata > Aves > Passeriformes > Phylloscopidae > Phylloscopus > Phylloscopus trochilus. Next base: position 44,591,030 of record WQNJ02000546.1, read on the forward strand.
AGTCAATACTCTTAAGGTGAGTCCTCCCCCAGGAAACAATGTGTATTCAAAACACAGATTTAGCTTAAGCGAGTGAGACCCTGGGGTTGCCGGGGCATCTCATGACTTTCATCTGTGCTGGCAAACCTAGCAAAATGATCTTTAAGTTGTTGCCGTGTGTGATCCTATGAAGACTGGTATTTTTTCAGGATCAAGAGAAATTGTCATAATGCTGTTGTTAATCTAAATTAATCTAGTTAATCTAAAATTCTTTAGATTAGTGGTGCTTTCCATGGGTGTATTTGTGTATTGCTACTCCAAAAAAGCTGCTAAGCAGTTCAAGCTAAGCAGATTTATTTAAGAAGCCCCCAAAGGACTCATGCATGTCCTGCTGCACAGTGAAGTCTGTCAGTACAGCAGTGAGGAGAAAGTGTGGGAAAATCCACCACTCTGGACTGCCAGCCTCCCTCACTGCTCCACATTATATATGTATCTGTAAGCTCATTTAAACAAGAATACCAAATTCTTGTCTTTACGAGTTTGATCTGCTCAAGTGTCTGCATAGAATGGGATTTTCTTCTTATCCTTGCAGACTTGACCTTAAGGTAAGCCATGCTCAATCTTCATCAGCACTTCTAGAGTAAGCCCACACCCCTAGTGCAGAGCTGTAATCCTAAACCAGGTGTTTTGGTAGATGAGAGCAAGTTTTTGGAGGTACCAATTAAATAAATGGAGGTTAATTAAGTAAAGAGGGGTTCCAGTAATTAGTTTAGACTAGATACCTAGCTGTAAATAGCTCAAGTTAAATGAGCTGTACCTTCACTAAACTGTATTCTCATAAAATACAAGTGCACAGTTTAGCTGTGCTTTCTATCCTGTCTATCACATAAACTATGATTGTTTCTTTCCTGGCTACAAATTGATGGACTGGTTGATTCAGCAACAGATTTCATGGTTTTTTTAATTGTAGTTTAGTGATTTATGAGTATTGGTCATTGGCAGATTGTTGGTTGGGGTGTAATACTGATATTTGTAATGAGTTGTGGAGTGACGTGCAAGAAATGTCTGAAGAAAACTCTTGCAATTTGAAGAAACACCATTATGATAGAGACTTTTAATTGAAGAGGTGAAATACACCAGTCTTTTGCATGTATATAAGAACATGTCATATTATAAAACTGAAGTGAAAACACAGTGGTTTGAAATTTTGTTTTTTGATCATTGAACAGCTTTTTAGCAGAAAAAGATTTTTATGCTGCAAAAGCTGATTGTTTGGGAAAAGAGTTTCAGTATAAACCCATGGTTCCCCTTCTATTGTAGCTCTCAAATTCCTATTTTTCCTTCAAATTCTGATTTTCTAAAAGGGTCTTCTGCATCCTGAAGATGAGCTATAAAGCAATAATTTAGTTGTGTAATTGATTGAATTGCAAATAACTGCAGACAAAAATTGTCTTTAACACTGTGAAAGTGCTGAACACTCCAGTACAGCTTACTGTATGAAAGATGAGAACTGACATTATGAACACAATGTGTCAATCCATTAAAAGCAGTTTGGTGGGTAGGGTTTGTGAGGGAGTGGGCAGAATTAACATTTCCTGTGAGAACTGGAGGTAATTGGTTCATCCATGAACAGTGCTGCTACAGCTGCTCCTGTTTATGGATTTCCAAATGAATGGAAGAGAGAACACAGATTTTAGTCTCTCCAGCAGTGTCTAGTCTTGTCACAGTATGAAAAACTAAGGCAGATAGGAATAATTTCCTCTCTGAGAATTGCTCCAAATCATCCCTCTAGACCTGCTGAGATGTGCCTACCCTCTGGTCCCAAGCTGAATTCTTCATAGCCTCCTTCTGGGTGATGTTGCACAACTATGCTCCATTTCAAAATATCTGTCACTTTTAAACTCACCTAATACCATCTTATTTCATGGATTTGGCTGAAGCACCAAACAAGGTCATGATTCAAAACTTTCAGCAGTCAGCAGGGAGAGAACATTTCCAGAAGGCAGCAAATGCTATAGGTGGAACAGGTTCCTTTGGGAGACGCCTATCTCTCTCCAGGGACTGTAGTGGAAATCAGGGCAAATTGGGTCCTAATCAGACAGTACAGATCCAGAAAATGAATTGATACATACCAGAGGATTAGTTTTTTAGAACAACTGTGAGATATTCTTAGATTTTGTCAGCAAGGGCTGACAAAACTATCCCCCTTTCCACCTTACTAAATGCTGGGCAGGCACCTTGATAAACAGATTTGCAAAAAGATTTTGCTTCTCTTCAGCTTCTAAAGGGACTTGTGGCCGAGTCTGTAGCACCCACTCTATTTAACTGACCTTCCAAGTGTTTCCCAGCTTTAAGGCTCCAAGTGTCAGAACAGAAGGTGCTCCTGAAGACTAAATATGTTCCCAAGGAGGTTGGCATTTGGAAAGAAAAATCATCTCTGTAGAGAGATACCTATGCAAATAATCACTGGGAAAGCTGACAATCTTAAGCAACATCATGTAACAAAAGAGAAGTTTTTCAGAACTTGTTTCCATCAGTCTTTAAGAAGAACATGGAAAATGCTCAAGACCAAGCAGTCAGGGAATGCAAGCACAGCTGTCAGCTGAGCACAACTGCCAGGTTGCGGGTTATTGCAGTCCCACACCACACTTACCTGCACTGTGCCTGGGAATGATGGCAGTGCTGGGAATGGGAAATATAGGCATATTAGTTTTATTAGTTACTCATAGATACATAGTGATTTTGATAGTTCCTTTTAGATAATATGAAAGTAAGCAGGAATGATGACTATAATCAAGCAAGTGTTGGTGTTGGTTTACTGGCATTCCTTTTTTATCATAACACTTAGTGTGCTTTCTTTCTAGCATCCCTGCAGAGTGATCATACCTATAGTTTTCTAGAAAGCTGTTTGTTTTTTCTTTCTCTGCCTACATAGGAATTATATGTTTTTTCCTAATGTCTTTGTAGGATTTTGATGATTTATCAGAAACTGATATAAGCAATGAGGATCAGCACCATGATGTCAAGCCTGAACTCATGGAGGATGAGCTTAAATCCAGGTTATTTCAGCTTGCTGCTAAAATGAGTGACAAGGAAACATCATCTGGTGAAGAACAAGAGTCAGAACCTGGACTAGATCTCGAAAACCAGAAAGAGAGTTTGTCCTCAGAGGAAAACGGCAAAACTATTCAGGAAGAGTTAAAGAAGGTAAGTGGCAGTTTTAAACAAGTAGGGATTGTACTGTAAGAGAATCCAAAAAGAGAAAATTCTGGCTAGAAAACTGAACACAGTGTCTTAAAAAAACCTGAGGTCCTTTATACTGGTCTGAGCCTGAACCCCTTGCACAGATAAATGTTCAGTCAAGCTGTGTTTTCCTCTGTGAGGAACAGACAGCCTACAGCATCAGTTCCACACAGGGAACTTAGCTTGTGCAACAAAACTGTTAACTGGGTAATATTAATGGAATTATGTCAATTTATACTGACTGAAAATCAACTTACACTTTTTGATTTAAAAACATAATCAGTTTCTCTTTGTCCCTGCTAACCAGACATTTCAAGTGGTTTTTTCCATCCTTTTAGCTGCCCCTTTCTTTGTAGAATCATCTAGGTCATGCTGATGGCGTAGATTCTTCTTTTGCGTCTCTGTCAAAATATTTAGTATTTCTTTAAAGCTTTTCAACCCTATTACCCTGTCAGCCAATAGGCTTCTGAGAGTAGTAACATTTTCTAATGAAACTGGAATTCATTGCCAGTTCTGATAGTGCCTGTGATCCTTCATTTGTGCCATTTCACCCTTACAGTGAAATACCAGATTTCAGTGTCACTCATAGGATTTACTACCTCCTCTCTTACCTTTCTACCTCTGAACTTCTCTTCAGATCTTGTGATGTACTTGATTTTGGTGCTATAGGAGCCCAGTGCTGCCCCTTGCCAGTCAAGCACTCTTATTCCTTAGATCCACTTAGGCTTATTCTAGTCTGCTGCATGTCTTGACTGGGGTATTGTGTGCACAGCAGCTCAGCTTTGACAAGAGATGTGGACAACTCCCTAAAGGAAATCTATTTGTCATAATTTGAAAGGTGTTTTAGTCAAATTATATAAAGATCTAATACACTGGGAGGTGAAAACAGGATCAAGTCATCCAGGCAGATAATAGAGATGCTGTCCAAGTATGCAGGAATGGTGTCACAAAAGCTAGTGCCCATATGGAGTTGAATCTGTCAAGAGACACAAAGGGTAAAAAAGTCTTTGACAGGTCCATCAGCAGATGAGGGAAAGATGGGCTCACTACTGCAGTGATCTGGTGACACAGAACATGGAAAAGGCTGTTACACAACATTGTTTTCACCTCAGTTTACAGGTAAGATTTTCCCTTAAGAATCCCAGGTCCCTGAGACCTATGGGAAAGCCTGGAGCAGTGAAGACTTATCCTTGGTAGAGAAGGATCAGGTTAGCAAATATTTCAAAAAATGGGATGTGCATTTGTGCATGGTGTCTGATGGGGATGCACTTCCAAGACCTGAGGGAACTGGCCCATGTTATTGTGAGGGTCATCTTTGAAAGATCATGTCAATCTGACACATTCAGACCTATGAATATCATTTATTTTGGCTTTTAAAAGGCTTTTAGCAGTCAAATGCAAAGTCCTGCACTGGTAAGTTATTATCTCATGCAACTCTATTAAGTATTGGTGAGGCCATTTCTGAAGTGCTGTGTCCTCTCCTGGGCTCCCCCATACAAGGGACCCATGGACACACTGAAATGAGTCCTGTGAAGGGCCGCAGAGATGATTAAAAAATGGGGCCATCTGTCATAGGAGGAGAGGCTGAGAGAACTGGCAGTGTCTATCCAAGAAGAGAAGAGAAGGCTTGGGAGAATCTCTTCAATGTGTTTAAATACCTGATGGGGGAGTGTGGGGAGTGTTTGATGTGAGGAATAAAGTGGAAATGTAACTCTTTTCACTGACAAGAATGGAAGCAGTGGGCACAAACTGAAATACAAAAAAATCCCATCCAAATGAAATGTGGTGATGGTGTTTAAACACTTTTTCACTGTGATGGTGTTTAAATACTGGAATAGGATTCCCAGAAAGATTGTAGAGTCTTGTGTCCTTGGATATAATCAAAATCTGACTGGACATGGCCCTGAGCATTTGCTTTGAGCAGAAGAGTTGAACTAGGTGATCCCCTTACATTCCAAATGTAAGGAGCATGTGACTCTGATTCTGAGTTATTTAGCCATGGACTGCACTGGAGTATAAATATCATTTTGATCGTGTGTGCAAATAGCTCCATGACGTACACACAACCTTTCCAAAGAAATCACATAAAGGCTTTATTGTCAGAGTTTGTTAGCAGTATTTAATTTGTTTTTATTTGGTTTGCAAAGACAAAACAGCAGTATCACTTTATTCAACAGCATATATGAGCTAGCTGGGGTTATAACATGATGCAAATGATACCCAGAATTAAAGGCTGTAAAGAGGACTTTCTGAAATGCTCCGATGTACAGAACTGAGCACAGAAAATGGTGAACATATGTTTTTGGTGTACTTATTCATCTGCATGCATCTACAAAGTAATATTGGGGGTTTTTTCTCTCCTAATTTTGCTATTTCTTTAAAGTTTGTACATCAGTTATTTAAAATAAAGCAGAGATTAATATATTTTTCCTCAGTAAAATTTTCTGAAGTTATAAAAGTGAAGGGCTTCCCATGTTTAGCAAAAAAGGAATGCTTGGAGTTCCTAAACCTTTATTTGATTTGGGTAAGAAAGTTCTTGTCATTAATCGTAGTACACACTCTTTTTGTCTATAATAAAGAAACCAGGATACTCCATTCATGGTCTGGAATTCAGCAGAATTGGCAGGGGTACCTTCTCCAGGTGCAGAGAAATAAGCACACTGCTTTCTCATTCTTATTCTTGACAGTTTTTCTTAAAGGTACTTTACAATCTTCTGACATGTGCCTTCTCTCTGGAAGGTTGGCTGGCCAACATCTTACAAGGAAATACTGAAGATGATAGTGTGTAATACCAGTTGGGTCTGTGGCAGTCTAAAGTACAGACATACCTAAACACATAAAGGATGCAATAACTTTAGGATGAGTAGATGTCATGTGAAAGACAAGCATAAAAAAACTATTTTCAGGCAACAAGTCATTTTAGATGCCTTCAAAGCCAGAAGTCCCAATATGATTTTTTTAAAAAGCCTGATTCTTGGAGAATTCACTTGTAGGGATTTACTTGTTAGATCTTTCAGACTAGCACTTGCCACTATTGGTCAGAGACAGGTTTCAAATTAAATAAACAGAAGCATTAGTTCTGCACTATTAAAATGAGAGCGGGAGTGCCTAGATTCTGCTTTTTATTCCTGAACATAAATACTGTACTTTAGCCATCTTGCTTATATTTTAGCCATACTGCTTGTCTTTGCTAGTCTTTAATCTCCTGTTCTCATAAACTTATTCTGGAACACTTCAGAAACTTTAAATCAGTGGGAAGTTTTAGTTCTTGTACACCTGACCATAGGATAAGACTTAAAAATATGTACTGTTTTTAATCACTGGAAATTAAGTACCTGGTGCTTATCTGACCTTCACCTGTCTGCACTTTTAAAAACTTGGACTTCTCTTTCTGGGAATCTCATGTAATCATTGCACTTATGCTTTTAAAAGGGTATTTAGTACATTATGATCTGAAATGGTGGTAAAAATTATCTTTAATGGAGAGTTAGCTGAAATTGTTTGGCATTTATGGATTCTCAGTTCTCACTTCAAATTGAGCTTTTGAGTTTTATTTCTGCCTTTGAGATGCAAATTCGAATATGACAACCTTTGAGTTAATTATTTAGTTCATCTGGGATACCTGAGGATTAAGGTTGGTATTAATTAACACAAGTTAATTTGGGGACTTAGACTTAAATCTTTTTAGATTTTCAGCACCCTCATTTTCATTATCCCTCAGTTTGTGATTGTATAAAATGGTCTTGTGGAGATTCACAGCTCTCATTTTAAAACAAACGTAATCCTGCAGCAGACTTGTTTTTATGGAAAATATTTTGTGCTTATTAAACTACAGAAGTAGTTCATGGTCTTTCTGGGGTATACAGAGCCCTGAAAAGTCCATTTGTCTTAGTTGTGCAATGAAAGGCCATGGTTTTCACCAAAAGCCATGCTTAAGGTAGAATTGGCCATCAGCCCCTCTAAACTTCAGGTGTGAACAAACCAAAATTCAAATTGTGCAACTGTTGTTTTAGTGAAACATCTTGTACTAGCACAATGATTTGCACAATTCTTTCTGTCTTGCCTTTTCTTTTTTTTTTTTTTTTTTTTTTTTTGATTGTTTGGTTAGTTTTTCTTTTACTCTGCCAAACCCTAAACGAATGCCTAAAGAAAAAAGCAAAATGTAAATTCCCTTTTAAGTATCTTAATGGTACTGATCCTGAGAGTGGCAAGCATGATAAATGGGATGTATTTAGTTCATACTCTCCTCCATCCGTTCTCCTTCTCTTTTAATGCTTTCATAAAGATAAATTGACTGGGTCTTTATTTCATGCTATATACCAGAATTACATTCTAGAAGGCGATTTTGGCAGGCTGCATTTTTAATGCAGTCTATCCCTGTGACCACTTTATAAGAAACAATAGAGATTATGTTAAAAAACAGGTTAGCCTCTGCCATTTTTTCAAATTGCCCACATAGCATAAAAACTGAAATAGTTGTTAAAACCTTACTCCTGTTTTTTATTTGTTTTGTTTTGTTGGGGTTTTTTTGTGGTTTTGTTTTTTTTTTGGGGGGGGGGGGGGGTTGGGTTTTTTTGGGGGTTTTTTTTTGTTTTTTTTTTGTTTTGTTTTGTTTTTTTTTGTTTGGTTTCTTTTTTTCTCCTTCTATTTAGTACTACAACTTGCTTAAGATATACAAATTAGCAAGTGAGTTAAACTTCCACGTAACATGGAGTTTCTCTCCTCTTTGCATTAGTTTGATGCAATGTGCTGTGTGTGTAAGTAATTTCCTTAATTTCCTTTATGCATTTACTTCTGCTCAGATAATCTTACAATCAAGGCTTAGTAATTTTGTTTGAATTCTGCTGTTGTCTGTTGACATTACTACATGACACAGTGGCTCTTTTCTGAATGATAACCTCTAAGTTTGTTAAGTAGCACAGCAGGATCCTGCTTCCTAAGTGAAACCTCCTGAGTCTCTTGACAGCATGAATAGCAGCATAAATAATCTTTTCATTAAATATTTATGCTTCCATTCTCTGGAAACATTTAATTCTTCTTAGATTTTGAAAAGCTTTATTTTGGGGAAAGTATGAACTACGAGTAACATTTTCATGTTGGTTTTTGCCAGAGTTCTATTCCTTTGTTTCGAGAGAGTACATCTTACTTTTTTCACCAGGTAAATTAACACTGTCATTATACTAGTAGTTACTAGTATAATGAGATTGACACTTGTCAGAAAATCTGCCTGGCCTCTCTCTTTTTAGCAAGAATAGCCAGTAGCTGTGCATGTGGGTGCATGTTACTGCAGAAGAGAGAGACAGCTCCCTGGTGTGTATGCTGGTGGCTGTGCTCGGGGCTGGTCGTTGACGTGGCCAGGGCTCAGTAAGGGAGGTCAGGCAAGCACGGGGCTCACTTGGACTTTGAAAGACATTGTCTGGAAAGACATCTCACAGCTTTGGTGGAGCTGGAGAACAGCACTGGACATGCTCATGCCAGTGAATCCCTCCTGTGTACCACAGACCTGTTGAAGCACCTTGGCAGGAATGTCTGGGATGCTGAAACAGCAGTGCTGTAACACCGAGACTGAGCCTGTGTCTCCTGGTGGCTGAGCTTCTTGAGGCATTTGTGCCAGTGCAGGCACTGTCCTCACAGAAGATGATGTCAGTAGTTTTTGTGATCATTATCTTTCAACTGCCTGAAATTCTAGGTATTTTGGCTGATGGGTTCAGGCAGTGCTTTGTAGGAAACTGCCATCCAGCTTCATATGCCTAAAAATTTTAGAAGTCTCTGAGTAAAAGTTTCTAAAGGAGAACCACGTGGATCACTTTGACCAGAAAATTCAACAGCGTAAGTACAGTAGCTTTACTACATTGCTGCTATTATGGTAGTAATGCTGAACAGTGTAGTACAATGACACCTTCCTGGGTTAACAGCTTGGAAGATATTTGTGTGTCTGTTTCACATTTTTGTGTGCAAGATGCTCAGACTAATTCTTGTGTTTTCATGGATCATTGCTTTTAAGATTGTGTTAATTATCTGGGCAGTCTCCCAAAGTCCAAGATTAAAAAATGAATGTGGGCAGCATTGTAAAAAGTGATCGTTAAGGTTTATAAACTGCAGATAATCTACGAACAGGATTTTGAATTACAGCAGAGAAAAAAAGATTTTGGTTAGGGAAGATGCAAAGAAGTATGATACAGTAATCTTCACATTGGGCTAATGGATTCAAAGTTATAAGTTCTCAATTTCACAAAGCAATCACAAAAATATGTTCAGCTTTAAACTGAGGTTTAAGTGGTTGCTACACAAAATTCCCATTTAAAGTGTTTCTCCTATGTATTTGCTATTAATCAGTCTTTAGTATGAAATATCAAGCTGATCCTAAGTTTATTTTATCAAAATATGGATCTTGCGTTTCAAGCATCAAGACCATAAACATTTATTTTTTGAAGTTTTCAAAGCAAGCAGTGATGTTTGTGTACCTCCAATTCTGACACTTTCTAGGCTCAATACAGTTGCATAAATATGGATGTAGCTGGCCCATCTGAGATATCTTAGGAGTGTCCCACAGGGCCTTAAGCTGCTAGTCCAGAAGAAATATGAATCTCCCAGGTCGATGTCATATCTGACAGCATTGTTTCAAAATTCTCACATACTTCAAGCTGTTTCAAATTACCCCTCGTCTACCTGTGTGTAAACAACTGAATCGAAGCCCTGTTGGATCTACTGGTGAAGGGCAGAAGAGGTGACACTTCAGCTGCCTTCACATGAGGAATGCAATGTCTTTGTAAACAGCTTTTTTCTCATAGTCTTAGTTTTGACACTTGAGTGCATGCACACCCAAGCCAGCTCTGTACAGTGTGCATGCAAGGGGAATCTCCTTCCGTTCTCCTTGCCAAAGATTTATTTACTTAGAAAAAATGTCCAAGCGATTCTACAGATACAGTTGCAGAACATCAGTGAACATTAGTGTAAGCTGCTGGAACAAAATGGTGGGAAAATAGACTATTTTTTACTACTATTTTATCTTCTTTTGTAAGCTGCACTGAGATCTGGCAGTGAAAACTGAGCTCTTTCATATCTAGCTGAAAGACTTTCAAGGAAATGCTGCTCCTCAGCTGGAAGATACTTCCGTCACAGCACAACCATCAGGGCAACTGTGGTTTTGTCATTTCTTCAAGGCAAAACCACTCAGTTCATACAGGCCTAAGGAAATTAAGGAGATTACTTTAAGATTGGCTGGTCACTGAAGACTCATACTATGAAGGGTTTTTACTTGGTTTTTTTTTTTGGGACAGTGAGGCCAGGAGAGGGACAGCAGCAAACAGTAGGAAGTGATTTGACACAAGACATCTTACTTAACTTAGCCCAGGTGTTTCCCGCATGGGCATCTGACTGTGGTATAAGTGAGGTATAAACTCTTTTGTAACTGCTGTCGAAATTGCTGCCAGGTACACTCCAAAAGTGAAGATAGCTGGCTTTTCTTCTTATTACCATTCCTAGTGACACTTTTAGTGATGGTGGAAATAGTATTTTCTCTCTGTTTCATTTTATAAACAATTGTGTGTGACTTGCAGTATCTGTCTCAATGAGGTCTGTTAGTCTAAATCTCACAAATAAAATTAAATTAGGCATTGCTTTATTTTAAATAATTTAATAATAAATGTAAAAATTTAAATTTTATGTTATTTTAATCTTGGTAGTTTTTTTATCCTTGCTGTTTATCCTAAACTTCCCTGTGAGTCTGAACTATATAGTTGTTAACCTCTGTAGCTGCTGTAGCTGTTAATGTAACTTTTCTGCCTTTTTATTTAACTGCTTTCCCACAATCTAGGAAAAACAAAAGGCTTTTGATCTTCATTTAAAGCTGCAGTTTTTATCCACTGTATTGCAGCAGGTGAGAAAGCTTTGTTTTGTTTTTGTCTTCTTACATCTCTTACATAGTAAGAGATGCTATAACGTGATATTGAGGGTTTCCACATTTCCAAATCAACAGTCTGAAACTCAAAATGTTTTCCTGGAAATATCAGGCCTGAAAAATCATATCTTTTGGCCACAATCACTAATCATTGCAGAAAATTATTTTATAATCACAGTTAATATGTGGCACAGACTGGCTGCCTTGTTTGGCCTTGCGATGAAAATTTGGTTTTATCAGTAAAGAAGAACAGAAGACAAAGATAAGGTGTATGAACTTTCTATTCTCATGTACTCACCTATATTAAGAAATTTGGAAGGAAGTTTTCTGACCATTGTGCTCTTCAAAAATCTTTCTAAGCTCTCAATTTAAAAAATAATCAAAACCCTTAATTCATTGCAGAGTTTGTACAGTAAGTAGATATCTTCTCACTTTGCTGCTAGTGACTGTTGCTTACCATTCTTCTAGGTGGAAAGAGGTTTCATATTCTGTGCTGTTTGAATCTCAGTTTATGAGGATCACATATTAAAAAATATTTTCATTATATTCCCTGAGCAAATATATGCTTATCTTCTATTTTAAAATACCTGCTATTTTTTAAAATACCAGCTATTTTTAGTATGTCATATATCATTCTATCAGTCACAAAATAAGAATCACTTTTTTTGTGTAAGAAGTTGATGCTTAATTTAGCAAGACACTTCTCTCAATTTTTTTTTTCTTTTTTCCTTGCTCTTAATTTTGTCCTATGAGTTTTAGTCATCTTCTAATCATCTTGATTTTATTTAGTAAAAATATCAATGATGACATTAAGGAAAAAGGTTTTTTTTCCAGTTGTATAATGTCATTGGTCTGTGTCTATTGTACATCAGAATCCTGTGTGGATTTTAAGATGTAAATATTTTCATTTCCAACTTAACCTATAATACGTCACCTCTTGGAAAATCACTTCCTTTCTCATGATTATAGGCAAGTTGACTCTAGAAATAAGGCATTAAAAGTTAATGGGCATAACATCTGTAACTATATTAGGACAGTAGATTGAATTAGTAAAATGTAATATTCAGAATTATCTAGCACAGTCAAATAGAGAAACTTTTTTTCTCTGTGTTTTGGAGATTATCAGTAGAGTAATAGCTCTCAGCCTGTAAGATAATTTTGCTTTCTTTTTTTAAACGACTGCCCATAAATGAAAATATTGATATTAAAGGTCAAGGCAGGAAGTCTTAAACTTGAACAGAAGAGTAATTCCTTGATATCACAGTTTATCATGGTATATTTGTCTGCCATCAAACAGCCAGGCAAAATTTAGCCTTTTTTTACCCCCCCACAGTTTTTGTGGGAAGGAGTGGTTAGGACTCACTTGGGCCAAAGGTCTTTTGAAGGTCAGGGTTGACAACTGCCACAGATAGTTGAGCATTTTCTTCCCACACTGTACTTGTGTCCCAGATTCTGCTGGCCTGTGAAGGACTTTTGTTGGGCTTTTCAGGGCCTTCTCAAAACTCTACAGAGAACTTCCACAAGGTGGGGAGATGAGGGAGATAGGTTTGGGGTTTGCTTTTGTTTTCCAACCCACCTTGGATTCAGTCAAGTTACTGTGAAAGGGTGAGATAATCAGTGGCAAAGCAAAATTTATCTTCTCCCCAGCTCCCTTTTTCTCCCTGCATAAAAAGAGGGATATTGACTGTGACTCAGTGCATGATATAACGCCTTGACACTGGAGCTAAAAATGATTGTACCACAAGTCAGCAAGGATGTGGTCAATACTGCCAGGACTGCTAGTGATGAAAAGGTGCTCTTGCTCTACTTCTTGATCTAGCTGTTGATGTCACTGTTCTCTGTTGAATTGCATGTCACTCCCTCCCATGCTTTTTAAAAGAGTTTAATGATGACATTGTAACGGCAGAGAAAAAGAAAACACTAATGACTGAGTACAATGGGCAGAAAAAAAATAGTGCTAGTGATAGAGAACTTAACTATTTTAAGAGCATCAAAAATAAAATTCATAATGTTCATGCAAAGGAAAGGATGTGAAAATGTCACAGGCTTCTGAGATGCATACAAACACTTAAAGCTCAACTGCTCTTAGCAGTTTAGGTACTTAATATTGCTTCAGTTTTATCATCCTTTTTTCCTTCTGTTACTTGTGCAAGAAGGCAAATAATGGTCTATAAAGCACCTTCCAGTGTAGCATGGTCGAGTTAAACAACACAGGAAATATTGTCAGCATCAACAGGGAAAGGAAAGAGAGATAGGAGAAGGAAAGGGAAGTGGCTGACAGTTATGAACACCACTTTATCTTTAGACCTCTGAAACATAATCTTCTCAAAACAGGAATGCTTTCCATCTGAAAAACAGAAATTACACTAAATAAGTTTTACAAGATATCTCTTATATTCTGTGCAAACATGTATGTATGCTTGCATACACACGCATTTTTAGCATTTCATTGGTTTTAAGATTCAATCACAAAGGAGCCAGAGAAATTGAGCATGTTCTTTTGACTGTGTCCTTAACATGTTGGTGACCATGGATATTAATTTTCATAAAAAAGATAAATGCATGTTTTCCTCATTCCATTAGATGCTTAGTCTCAAATTCAGTAAAAAAAAAGATTCTCATAACTAGTAGAAACATCTTGGTCTGCTGCATGAATTTGATTTGGGAGTGGTGGTGTTAATTCAGAAGTATGGTAGCACAGTTGAAATCCAAATGCCTCCCAGAGTTTCGAGAAGAAGCTTTCCTATGCTGAATATTTGTACCAGAGATTGCTTTCTACATCTACCACATGCATATTAGTTCCCTGCCTTGCTTGACAGGACAGAGCCTGTGTCATGGCATGACAGCTGTCTCTGAGTCACTTAGAGGTGTAAACAATGACCTTTCCTGCAAGGGCAAGGTAAATTAGACAACCAAGAGGTGCTTGCAGCAATTTGAAATCCACCCACCAGGATGATCTTGATGTGTGTGTGTCTGTGAATTTCAGGTGATTTTTATACGATCCTGTAAATCCTGAATTTGACATGGGTGGTCAGGGAAGGGAAAGGTTGTGAAGTACTAAAACCCTGCAATTCATCTTCTTTTTAAATTTTTTTTTTTTGGAGGGGGAGGTGGGGGGAGGTTCCCATTATACATGTTAAATAATTATCTCTAGAGTACCTCACTATATTTGCAAACTGACAATTTTGGAACATGAGCTGTTTTAACAGTTTTTGACACTTGCTCAAAAGGAGGGTAAAACATCTGTAAAATCATTAACTGAGCATCCATTTTTTTACAAATCCCATTTCTGCACCTTTGGAGGATTAGACTGGACATTAGGAGGCATTTCTTCACTGAGAGGTTGCTCAAACATTGGCTTCCTAGAGAGGTGGTCAGTGCCCACCCCTGTTAGTGTATAAGAGACATTTGGACAATGTCCTTAACTACATGCTTTAACTTTTGGTCAGCCCTGAACTACTCAGGTAGCTGGACTGGATCATTATATTCCAAACAAATATTCTATTCTGTTCTATTCTCTTCTGTTCTGTTCTTTCCTGTTGAAAGGAAAGAACATCCCTATCCATTACCTATTGAGAAGCTAGGATTTTTTTCACTCAAAATCTTGATTTCACAAAGATTTCTCTCACAGACAACTTTACCCGGAAAACAGAAAAATTATTTTATACTAATTGGTCTGTGAGAAATGCCAATATGGATTCTCATATTGTGGTATAAAAATAACTTTTTCTAACTTAATTTAGTCTTTTTTTTAATTCATCATTAACTAAAAAAGGATAAAAAAATTAAAGAAATAATGAAGACTGAAGTGAGGCTACAGTTCTTGAAGTCAAGAACATACATCAATGAGTATGATGAAGATTATGTAGTGTCTGGCTTTCATCCTTTTTTGTTCACTACTCACAGAATATAAGAGCCAGATACTTGTGGAAGTAAATAATAAAAGAAAGTAGCATTGATTTTCTTTCTTCTCTTCTTTCCTATAAAATTATTGATCTGTTTTTAACCTAATTGGCACTTGTGAAAATAAATGGAAAAACCCAGTAGGCTATTCATGGGGTTCAAGTATTTGTTCTCAGTAAGAGAGTCCCAGGCCTGCTTGTTTGGGGCTGTGTTGGCTGTCCTAACAAGCTAAAGATCGAGTGCTGAAGCATACTGTATTTGCTTTGTTCTTCTTCTCTTTAATCTCTCATTCTAATTATTTCTTGTAATTCAGATGAGTAATAGTGCTAAAGATGCCTTAACGTATTGATACACAACAATTGAGTATGTACTGCTAAAAATGTAGCTTTTCAGTAAAAGTCTTATCTAGCATAAGAATGGACAGCTGATTAAAGGAAGGAGATAATGGAAGTAAGTTTCCAGTTTAACCCATCAGAAACTGTGGGAATCAAGAATATTACTTCTCCTGTGTTTCATCCTGGATGTTGAGCTGGATGCTTGAAGGTACATCAGATGAAATTTTATTACTTCATGAGAGGCGTTGTCCTGAAGCTCAAAGCTATGTGAGAATAATAGGAGTCAGGACAGTAAGGAACACTAAGGATAAAAAGGTTTTCAGTTGTTTTTAAAAAATTGATAAAACAGTATGCTTTTCCTTGGTATCTGATATAATTTATTCCATATTTAAAAAAAAAAAAAAAAGGTAAACTGAAATTTTGAAAAATAAAAGGATAGAAGTGTTTGCACATTTATAGCTCAATCTTTGTTTGTTTGGGGTAACTATTTAATTAATAGTAAGCATTTTAGTAAAATGCTGTCCTTACAGAGCTGCTGGAGATTGCTTTCCCATGTTTGCATCCACAATGGAATTGCTCCTGTGGATACAGACATAGGTGATTGCGCATCTCTTTGCCAGTATCCAGAAAGGAAAATTGTGTTTTAAACATATCTAAAACACTTTCACAAAACCAGCTTTATGTAGCTCACTTAGAGTTTAAAGCTGGATATTTGTGTGCTCCTTTGGGATAAGATTTGGACCATCTCTCCAGTAGAATTGTGTTGTAGAAGAATTGCATGTGTATGTTATTTTGCATGTGTAGCAGTGTGGTTATGTGAGAAAGGGAAGGAGGAAAAGGTAAATAAATTCCAATTCCATTACATGGTTCTTGTGTCTGTTTGTTAGCAGAGAGCCATGGAGATGGTTTTAGCATGGCTAAAGCTGTGGCAAGTAAATGGTGATTTATTTATATCTTACCCCTCTATGCTAATTTAATGCTGTTGTTTTCTCTGTCTGTTCTTGTAACAAAATAGAAGTACTCTGCTGTCTCTCTCTGCAACATATCTACAGAAGTCCTGAAAGTCATCAATGCCACTGAAGAGCTGATAGCAGAATCCACCGATCCCTGCGATTTCCCAGATGACGTCCAGGACAGAGGAAGAGGAACCCTCCCGCTGGGCACAGATCCTGTCAGACTCGATGAGCAGCTCAGCACACTGGAAGAAAATGTAAGAAGATGAATCAGTATGTGAAAGACTCACATGTGTGAGTGAGTGCACCTGTTTGTGTGCACCGACTTGAAAGCGAAAATACACAGGCAGCATCTGTGAATGTTCAAAATTAATTTGGGGTTTTTAAACAAATACACAAATAGGGAAAAATCATGTTTCAACAGTGCTTAACTGTGTTAACGGGGTTTTTTTTATATGTACTTTAAAATATTGAGGGAAGGGGGAGTTGGATGCTTTGGGGTTTACAATTAAATTTAGAAATTCTTTCTCTAAAGCTCACTTACGCCCTCCACACCTCTCTGGCAGTGTGGCTATGCCAGGCTGAAACTACACATCTCCCAGTATCAGCACAACCTCATCACTTCAAGGACAGGTGGGGAAAGCATGTCCCCAGTCACACAGAGAAGTGGAGAAGCTCTTCCTCCCCCACTACATTCCCAGCACACAATGCTGAGCACCCAGGGAGCTGGAGCTGTCTCCTGTACTGTTAGAAAGAGCAGGCCTGAAAATCTGAATTAAACAAACATTTTTTTGGGCCTTATCCAAATCATCCATCCTTTTTCATTAATACCTGTCATCTGCAGGGAAAAGTACAATGCCCAATCATAGAAGGAAGTCACTACTCATTGGAAATTTTTGTGAATCTACTTAATGGAGTTGGTACATTTTTGACTTTCGATTTTCTCTTCTTCCCACATTTAAGTGATTACTTTTCAGTGCTCTTTCCCTTCATTAGGAGCTCTTAAAGATCTCATAGGAATCTGCACTGTCCCATTAGATCATCCAGGTCAATTCAAGAAAACAAATCCTGGTTTTCTTTAGCCCCAGAAAACTTTAAGATTTAAGATTTAAGACAGAATCTCCTCTTGGAGGATAAAATCAGTTTCCTCCTTTCCGCAGCCCCAGGCTAAGAACTGAGTGGAAGATACTCTATGGCACCAAAAGCCAGTCCTGGCACTGAACACTCTCTCTCTCTCTCTCTCTCTCTCTCTCTCGTGAAATAGTAAAGTGTCTTAAAGGTCCAAACACCACACAATTCATCTGGTATGAAAGTGAATATGGAATAAAAATCCAAGTCCAGGCTGGACCACATCTTCAGAGGAACTAAGAAATTCTGCAGGACAGAGAGCAATTTGGGGAAATCTGCTCCCACTTTTTCCTGTGGAGAACTGTGTTGTAAACTATCTAAGGTGCATGTTTTTTTCCCCAGCTGCACTTCAATAATCTCTCCCAGCAATGTGGAGCTTTGGCATCTGTGGTGCTGTGGCCTCTAATCACTCATTTGGGCCAAGCATTTCTCACTGAGCAGACACTGGGAACAGAGGCAGAGCATTTCTTGCTTTGGCTTTGCCCTCGCTGCAGCATCTCTGATTTTAGCTTCTTCCAGTTCCCTGCAGAATTCACAAGGTATCCAGCTCAGCTTTGCTGTGTCCCCACAGTATATCTTTGTCTGTCCCACACAGGACATGAAGTAGGTGGCAAAAACTTCGCAGTTTGAAGATTTCACCATTACACTCCATGGTCAAGAGCATTTAGAAATCCAGGAAACCATAACTTTTCCCATTGCAGCTGGGGCCATATCTATAGGAACCACATCCTCTTTGTGGCAACTTCTGCAAGAGGATCTGGGTGTTTATAAACACTTTGTTCATTTGTATTCTCTCTAGCCTTTTGAGGACTGTGCATGCAATAGTGTGGAGAATGTAGGGCCAACTGTACCAGCAAAAGGTTGGGGTTTTGTGGAAGTTGTACGTACCTAAATAATGGCAAAGTAAGTCTCTATAGTCTAAAAGTGAATGTATGAATAAGGGCTTCATTTAGGGGAGACCTGCAAGGACACCTGCTGTTTGGAAGTATAACAATTGTCCAGGTAAAGAGAACATTCTTTAGAAAAATATTTTCTTTAGCTCCAACTGAAAAATGCTCATTAACATTTCACAAATGTAGGAGCTGATTGAGTTACAGAAACACCGATGACCTTTCTTTCCCACAGTTTTCTGTCAGTCCCATTTTCTTTAAAGTTTTTCTCCCTCTTGAAGAGGGCATCTTACTGTGCAGAGATTTTTGCCACAGCACTTAAATGCATCTTTTCTTCAACTTTCTAAAGATGCTGCTGTTCAAGATGTTCTATTTCTTCTTTCTCTAAGCTTTTAGATGTGACAGGGAAATCTAAAAAAATTGCCTTTTAATCTGAACTGGCTATGGTATGTCATACTTTAAAGACATCATTTAAACACAAAACCAGGAGAATTTCTGTTTAAATCATCATGTTAACTTTATGGACCCCTGTGTCCCCAGGTACTCCAGCAAAGATGTTACATCAGATCATTTATTTCTTTTAGGTGTGTTTTTCAAAGATTACATGCCTGCAGTTAGAAAGTGTTCTTACAAGATGCAATTTGTACAGATATAGTGATTTTGTTTCTTAGCAAAGTCACATGAAAAAAAACCTATCTGCAACTGACACAAAGAAAAAAGAAAACTATTTCAAGCAATTAAGAAACCATAACGAAAAATAGAAAAATAATTAAAAGTAAACAAATTTCAATCTTGTCATTCTCTGCCATTTTGATCCATAAAGTCACAGCACTGCCATAAATTATTTGAATGCCTCTTATGTCAAAGGACTGAATGATCCAGGAATTGTGGGCAGATGTAATGACCGGAGTGGAAGATGTATGAAATAAAGGTATTGGCTCAAGGATCTGCTTCAGATCATGTTTGCTTGCCCCTTGAACCCTGAAGTCAGCCACAGCCATGTTTAATTCATGCTGTGTTTGTAACAACATGGTCTTTGCTGCTGTTGCAGTGGGGAAAATCAGAATATATATTTAATTTCCACTGTGCTGTTACCAGCCTAATGGAAACAAGTCTCTTGCCTAAAGAGTAAATGGGCAGAAAATGCAGTATTTTCATGTGGTTCTGCACAATTTTAAGTGCAGATGTCAAAACCTAATGCTTGAAAATTACCCTTTTCTATAAACCAGTGACCTCTATGTATCTTAGGGGGTTGTGAAATAAAAGAAACAATAAATCAGAGTGTATCACTATTTACTTCTCTGAGGGGCTGAATGGGAAATGAAACCTTTAGCTGTAGTTAGAGATACCAGAGGTGCACCAAAATAGTATGAGTTGTTCATTTTTAAGGAAGAACTCTAAATTATAAAGTCAGTCACTCTCTCTTATGTGGCCCAAATTGATCCTCCACAGATTCACTCAAAGGCCCACAAGGTGGGAAGGTTTTGCCTGCTGTATATTTGTGTGAGAGCACAATGGGATTGAAAATTGTTATACATATAAGCCCATTCACTCTATAGGAAGTCAATAACTGTTTGCTGCTGAACAGTTATGCATGCAGTTTTTATTGCCAGAAGGCATCAAGTGGGTTTAAAGAAGCACAGCTTTATATGAGGTGTGATCTGTTGACTTCCCTTTGTAGACTTAGGGTGTTATGGTTAGGGTGATTGAATATCAATAATAAAAAAAGCAAACTTTTCAACTTTTTTCTTTGCTGATCAATCTGGAACAAATCTGGTTTGGAATACCATTATAGCACCTATGAAATCTGTAATGCAGCCACCTCATTTATCCCTTCTCTTTGTGGATGTGTGCTTTTCAGATTATTTCCCCATGACTTTCCTCTGCCAGGTAAATCTCCCTGTGGTGGGCTAGCAAGCCAGGAAGCTTGCAGATATGATGGAAAATTCAGTCTGCTCAAGCCTGCATGCCCACAAACCAGGAATCACTGACACCTGTCCCTGCCTTGGCCCTGCAGGTGTACCTGACAGCCAGCACGGTGTATGGGCTGGAGGGGCAGCTGACCAACCTGGAAGATGCCGCACGCAAGATCAACAGTGTTACTGAGGAGTCTGAGCTGGCTGATCTGGAAGATCAGGTGGCCACAGCAGCTGCCCAGGTTCATCATGCAGAGCTTCAGGTGAGGGCAGCAGCTCCTCCCCATCTGCAGGTTTCACAGTGCCTTGCCTAACACCCACCTCACTGTACACACTTGGAGCATTCTTTTGTACTGCTGTAGTCTGATGATCCAAGGATGCTGACTGCATCACACAAGCTGAGCAGAGCATAGCTGAGCTGTATAACTCAGCCCAGCCAGATGTACTGTATCTCTTTGTTTCTTCCCTCAGCTTGGTTTTGGACATGGCACTGCAGCAGCCTCTTACTGCAGTACTAATGCTGGACTGCTCCTTGCTGCCAGGCAGCTCCCATGGTGTGCTCTGTGTCATGTGTGTGGCCCCAGTCAGGCAGTAAATAGAGTCTGAGGCAGTTTGCCTAATCAGAAGCGTGTCAAGCGCTTTACAGAAGATGCCACGTCTACCAGCAAGGGCCAACAGCAGCCAGAGGCTGAGGCAAGGACAGGGCCTAGGGCTTGCATGCCTGCCATGGGATTTAGATGCTGAGTGGCACACATCCCAGCCAGAGGCAGGAACTCTTGTGCACTGTGATCTAGCACCACTGTAGCAGGCTCCAGAAAGTCCGGGGCTCAGAACCCATTGGGATCTGATGCTAAAAGCTGAACAAGACAATGCTGCCGGACCTCAAGAGGCTAACATTGCTAGCAGCTCACTGCCCTGTCTGTACTTAGCAAGTTGCCCTGACCTGACTGTGTCAGGGTTTAATGGGAGCTACCTGGTGATTTTACTCAGTGGAAGCATGCTTAACTTGGAACTGAGCAAATATCTGAGAGCCTGATATGTTTCTGATGTCAGAAGTGCATTGCTGTACTATTTGGCAAACTGGCAGTAGTGTTGGTTTTGGCTTTAGTCATTATTGTAGGGTAAATCTCTTAATGGGGGTGAGAGGGAGGAGGAGAGAAACCTAAGCTATGCAAGGAGGCCAATGGAAGATCTTCTGCACAGTGAAGCCAACTGTGGCTTCAGGTGTCATTGTGAATCATCAGCTGGCTTATAAGTCTGACTTCTCTGACTCTTCTTTCTCTTTTGGCAACACTTGTCTCCACTACTCTCAATATCAGATTACTTTCCCCTGTCAGTTTGTTTTCCATTCAGTATTTTTATGTAGTGTATGCCTGCATTTATGCATGCTTGTGTTTAATATGCATATACATTTGAACTATAAATATTTAAGACCAAATGTTTAGATTTTGTGACAGAGAATGTACTTCATGCATGTATTAAATTAATTGTAAGTTAGGAAATGTGTCCCACAAAGTTATTCTTTGAATGTAGCCTTTTAAAAACACAGCTTCAATGAATTTGGGATTATGCAGCTAAAGGTAATCGGGAGATAGCAGATGCAGGTTTTCTCTCCTCCTTTCTTTTTTTCCTCAAAAGGAATAAAATGCCTCTTCCTTGGAGTCACAAGGTAGGTTGGATTGTTCTTTTACTCCATCTTTACTAACAAATTAAGCCCCTTTTAATGTCAGGACTAAAGAATGCAGGAAAGTGTCAGAATTGCTGACAAAGTTAGTCATCTGTTTATATTTTCTTATTAAAGAGGATTTTATTGGGGGAGGGTTATATTTCAGTAGTGGCATCCACAGTAATTTTAAAACTTCTTTTCCCCCCTCCCCATCTGTCTGTCTCTCTCTTTTATTTTCTTTGAAGATTTCAGATATTGAGAGCAGAATATCAGCTCTCACTGTTGCAGGCTTGAACGTGGCTCCCTGTGTTCGCCTGACAAGGAAACGGGATCAAAAGCAAACAAACCAGGTGCCAGAACATTATGTAGTATTCAAAAATACATTGGGGAAATCTTGCCTCTTTCTCTATAATGGGGTTGAGTAATGCATATGTGTTGTTTACAGATGCATACAATAGACACATCAAGACAGCAGAGGAGAAAACTTCCAGCTCCACCTGTACAAGGTAAGCTTAAATTGTTATATAAATGAGAGAGAGAGGGAGAGACTCTGTTTGTAAGATTCGATATAATGTACAGGTCAGCAAAGTAGGGGAAAGTTTAAGTTACAAAATGAACAGAGAAAGCCTAATAGACTGTCCCATCCTCCTCATTTTCCATGTACTTGCATTATATAAAATACCCCTTTAGTACGTTAAAAACATCACCACTTTCTCTTCAGTAAGAGTTGTGACAGTAACAGGTAAGCAAGAGCAGAGGCAGAAGGCTGGAAATAGCAAATAAGGAATGCTGCAAGAGGGGTGCTGCTGCTGCTGCAGTGTGGCTGGGCACCACACAGTGTGGCTGCCACCCTCCACAACCCACCACTTCCTTAAAGTCTATATCTGCTGATTTCAGTCTATATGAAATGGCTCAGCAACATTCCTGGTATGTCAGAGAATGGCTGTGAAATGTCTTTATAAAATCAAGTGGGTTTTTTCCTTTCATGATTTTTTGTGGATTTTTAGTTGGGGGGGTTGGTTTTTTTTTTCATTATCTGTGAAAATTCTAGTGCTTGCTTCACTGCACTATTCTTTTGTAATTCCACTGATTGACATGGCCTCAAACTTTAATTTATTTGGAGTACCACACCCTGCTGTTTTTAATTTAAATTAAATCCAGCTTTTGTCATACATTTTAGGGAAAGTTTTATCTCTCTAGAGCTGTGACTCTTCATAAGTGTTTTTATATCTGCATCAATCTCTTATGTGAAAAATCTCCCCTTTTGTATTTTTCCCAGGTGAAAAAATAGATGGTTCTCCAGTTACCACTGTCAGAACGTTTAACAGAAACTTCATGCTTCAAGGATCTCTAACACAAAGAACTAAAGAAAGGAAAAGCACTGCCAAGGACTTAATGGTAAACAAGTGTTTTTAAAACTCTATTAAAAGCAGTCAAATAGAGAGATAGCACTATCTGTGTAGGCAGCTGTATTTCAGCATCTTCAGAAATCTTCTCTTAACAGTTTGAGGGGAAAAATAATAGAGACTGCTGAGACAATTCTTGAACAAATATGACCAGTGTCCTGGAAGATGTCCGACTACATACCATAGAATTGCAGCTCCTGAATGTCAGCCTGTGATAATGTAGCCTGGCAGCCAGGTCCCCAGGAATGTGCTACCCACATTTTTTAAAGAATAAATAAATTAGTCGTCCCCTGCATTTCAGACCTCTGAAATGGACCCTCACAGAACTAGCTGTGCATTGTGACTTAGCAGGTGAGAGTTGCCTTGAATGTCACTAATTGTTGAAAAATGTTCAAAGGTTATCCAAGTGGAATTTAAGGGGTAGACAGGTCATGCATTGGCTCTGCAGGGTGTGAACAAAGAGGCTTCACTCAGACTACCCAGGACAGCTGTCAGTCATTTCCTCTACAGCAACCATAGAGGGATAAGGGAAAAAGGTGACTTGAAAAGCAGTCTGCCACAGGGTGCATGGGAAATACATGGGGAGGTGAGAAGGGAAAGGACCTGAAAGAATACCTGCTGTATTCTTCAGCAGATTTGTTTAATCCTTCACTCATGTTATTTTTCTTTCCTGTCCCTCTCTGTTCTAGGAACCTGCTATAGGATCTGCTGTGATGTACTAAACCTACACTTCCCTACTGCCAATAACACACTGCCTAAGGCTGTACACTAGAGTGCCTTTTCTTAACAGCCATTGTGTATGTCCAGCTGAAAATGGACCCTCAAGAACCCACAGAGCCTCAGTTATAGGGCTTCATTTGGATACCTCACTGAGAAAGCTGTCCAAGTCTTCAGCATCGCGGTCTGCTACAGGAAACTCTGCCTTAAAGTTCTCAGAGGACTCTAGACAGGATGCTATGTTTCAAAAGCAAGGCTCCACATTTTAAGATGCACTTTTTCTCCCTATCGATTGTACTAAAGTATGTCGTCTTTAAACTGCAGTATGTTTTTGTACACTCAATCAGTCATAATTATAGGCCAATTAATCTGCCAAAGCAGACCTGTGATCCATATTTGCTGGCCTCTTACTATTCATGTGGACATCTGTCTTGTCGAGCAATAAGAACAACTCTGTGCAGTGTGTGCTGCTTTTCAGCTGCGTGGAAGGAGAGGAGAATCTGTGTACCTCGCTGTGCTCCCAGAGAGTCAGTGGGAGTCTTGGGAGGGTTGGTAGACTTCTCTGTTCTCTGAGAGTACATCTTGCAGATTGAATGTTCCAGCTCCAGAGCTAGGGATATTGCTCTAGGCAGCAGGGTTGTCATGCTGAACCAGGAACTGGTGGCCACACATGTGGACCAGATGTCTGCTGAGTTACAATCCCAGTGTCTGGAAACATCTGAACACTGTTAAAGAAACAAACACCTTCATGTGTCTTGTTCTTGGCAGCATTGTCCACTTGGTGATGGCCAGCCATGCTGTAGTTAAGAATAAATTCTATCCAAACCTTTAAGATTGGAAAAAGAAGGTGAAAGTGTTGAGGATGAGATCTCTGCTGACTGACTGGTGGTTGTGGGGTGGCTGCAGTATGCAAGAGATTCCTTTCCGATTCCTTTCCGACTTTCACTGGTGTTTCCGAGAAGGAGACAAATGTAGCCCAAACTTCAGTTCCTACACTAGTCTGGAGCCACCAGAGAGTAGCTGGGGCCTGTTGCTGGTGCCACACGTACCCCACCACTACTGGACCACTCTGAATTGAATTGTGAATAGTAATATTCCTTCTTTCATTTCTTGAGACCCTTAACAGGTGAGTCAAACTAGAAAGCCCTTTGGCAGATGCCCGGGAGGGAGGATGCTGCTTACAGGGTGTCCCTCTCCCCCATTTGTGGGAGAACATTGCCAATTTGTGGTATCTTTTGCTCTGAAGAATACAAAGAAGGTATTCAGAGGAGGTGTAAGCCAGTGAATCCCTTACCTTCCACACCAGTTGCAGAGCAGGTACCCAAGTGCAGATGGGGTAGATATGAAATGTGCATGGGCTGGCAAGTTCTCCCTCAGCACTGAGGAGTGGTGAGCTCTCCCAAGAGCTGTGGGTACCAGGAAGGAGGAGAGCTCCTTCATTCCCTGGGCTCCCAGTGACAAGGAGAGTGCCACATGTTACCTGCCATGCAGCAGGAAAGCAGTTCCCTGGGACACCAGGCCATGCAATGTGCTTGGGCAAATACAGGCAAAGCTGGGCAAATTTCCTGACTAGGCTGGATTTAGGGGGATGAGTGGGGAAGACAAGGAATGGCTGGATGGGTTGATTGGAAAAACAGTGCCAGTTGAAATCTGCCATCCACATTTGACATCTAGCTTGTCAGTATTCTGATGTCCAGCTGCATGTGAGGAACCCTTGGAATAAATACAACCATCTTCCCACTTATCATACGTAAGTGTCACTCCATCCCTTCAAGGAATTCCCATCTGCCCAAGATCTGACCCAATGTCTTCATTCTGGGTGAAATTAGGCCTTCTTTTACTCACACAATACTAGTTCTCTGAAGTTGGTTTGCACAGATGTGAGGGAAGAATTTGGCCCACTCTGTTTAATATATAAATATATATATAAAACAAATAGATTTTATTTATATATGCAATCCAGTAAAGGAGATTAAACAGAGTAGGATGCCTAGTAATTTTTTTTTGTTATTCAGTCTCCTCCTCCATTGACTGTTCTTGTGTATGTATACAATACATTCCCAGGTTCTGGTTTATGCAGGTATGCGTGTTATGAAATGTCATTAATGGTGGTTGGTCTGCATATTCGTCTACTAAATAATAACTAATCTTGTGTATGTAATATCAATACAGAAATGACTAATTTTAATAGAATAACTCTTCGGCTTTTGTTCTGTTAGTGTGATTTAAACAAGCCAACAAAGTTTGGAGTAGGTTGTTTTCCTTAAGAGGCATGAAAAGCAACTATTATCGTGTTACAATGTTAAAATATTCAGTCTTCTTTGACAGACAAATGTGTACTGTGTAGGCATTGCAAAAAAAAAAAAACAAAAACCTTAAAAAAAATCCCACCTGCTCTAAGGCATTTGAATTTTTACAAATGTTTATCGTGCCAAATATGTGCAAAGATATAATTTACTGTTTTAAAAAAATCATAAAAGCATATGTTATAGCACACAAAGAATTATTTTGTCATCAAGTGATTTCAATCTTTAGTGTTAATATTTATATTTAGATTAATTTTTATAAATGAAAATATTTTAATGGGTAAAATGAAGACTATATGACCTATTTGATTAAGTCTGAGTGAATATTAAGCTTGCCTTGTTGTTGTTATCTGCATAATCACCAAGAATTATTGTCAAGAGAAATTATAAAAGAGTAAAAGCGATTTATGAAAAGAATGCTTTTTCAATGACTTGATTCATAAAGAAAACCAAAAAGTTCTTCTCTGTTGTTTGGATTTATGTGCACTTTGGCCCAGAAGCGTGCAGAACCTGCAGCCACACACCTGACACTGTCACACCCAGGACATGGGCATCTCCACAGGGGTTTGCCGAGAGCAAAAGCACATGCTCTGTTCACACCTCCTCCTCCTCTAGGGCTGGGCTGGGAGGAATCCTATTAGGAACATTTCCTGGTGACTCTTCTCCAAACCATTGAGTCTGTTGGCTGAAATACCATCTCAAGTTTCTCAGGCAGAATTTCTTGATCTCCCTCTGGGATTGCTACAAAAACTGAGGAAGAACCCTGCCAATAATCTTGGTCTCACACTTCCAAAGTTCCTTGCAATTAATGCAGATCAAAATATTTATCAGCATATCTTCTCCACCATGTAAGCGTTCAGTAAAATTAGTGTTTTAAGTAACGCTTTGGGTCAGCCGTTTTGTTGTATTATAAATGGAAGTGACTCCCTTTTTATTTTATTAAAAACCCATCTCTTGCTGATAGGCCATTTGCAAAAAGCAAAAGAAGGGTTAAAATGTCTGCAATTGTTAATTCAACTATTATTATATTTTAGTAGTAATTCTCACAAAGCACAACTAGAAGTGGAAGTCCATTCAATTTCAGCCTTTGCAGAATGATTCATGGCCTGGATTTAGCCATCAGTTTTTACCAAAATTGTAAACTGTCTTTTTTGAATATAAACCATAGATTAAACTGTATTATTCCTGCAAATGGTTATTAATCAAGATGAAACACATTGTAAGTAAACTTCTTGTAAAAGTAATGTAACAAAGTTATATTAACATGAGTAAATAGGGGTGTTAAGCTGCATTTCCAGACTTATTGATGTGGTCTAATGGAGTAGATAGTACATGGTTTGTGATCCTCAAAGAGTGACTTTAGCTTGCTCAGACAGTGTACTTGGAAATAATGGCATTGTTTTAAAGGGAATCATCTCATTCAGGCCCTTGCTTATTTTGGATTATGGTGCATGATTATATGCAGTAGGCACAAAACCACTCTAAGGAGTTCAATTAGCCAATATTTTTTCTTCAGCAGGGAGAAAATACTTATCTTCAATAGGAGCTCCTCTTTGTTCATTAATATATCTCTCCAGCAGTACAGGAAGAGTTATGAAGGGCCAGTGGGTACTTCAGGGAGACATTCTTAAGAGTGGATGTTAACAATCTCTATAAAAGCTACACACAGAGAAGCAGTGTTTCATGCCATTAATGCAGGTACATTAAAAATTGGTAAGAGCCTTTTTTCTTTCTTCCAACCATTGCTTTTTATTTTTACATATCAACAGCCATTGACTTTGAAAAGTGACAGGAAGGTTTAATGATACATTTAACACTGCAGAGTTCAAATCCCAGCCCAAAAGCTGTGTGCGTTTTGGATAAACCTAGCAGTGAACAGGATCAGGAGTTTGATGGGGATGCACAATGAAGAAACATTTTTATAAGCAGTGGTGGCACTCAGTGCTGGTGTCCATGCATTGTCTTTTACCTGCACCCTGAGCATGTTTCTTTTTGAAGGTACTTGGACAAGGAGCAGAAAGAAGAGCAGCGTGGGATTGCTAGGCAAAAGCAGAACTGTAGATCTGGGGTGCAGGGGAGGGCACAACTCAAAGAAGAGAGGTTGGGTTGGCACCTTGGGGAACAGAGATCACCAGTCACTGTCCTCTGTGTCCAATTTGCTTTGCTCCCACAAAGCATTCAAGATGAAATCCAGGTGTCTGCTCACAGGCCTCAGACTGCCACGGCTGCTTCTCAGCTGCCTCTTCCCAAAGCGGCCAATGGGGCGAACACCACGGCCTATATACCAAAAAGGGTCGATCTCAGGACCTGGAATTCAAAGCATTCAGTAAGGATGTACCACTGCACTTGGAGGCAGTGTTTCCTGAACATCTTGAGGATGTTAGACAGCTTACTTGGAGCCCAGGAGAAAACGAAAGGGAAAGGCCACAGCCAGACACACAGCTTACTGATGCCTTTGAAGATTACTTTCCATGTGTAGAGCCCAAAGGAAGAGGATTCAGTTGCAAAATTAATTTTCATCCATCTGGGCTGCAACCTGCATTTCTAGCATGAGCCAAAGGGCCCATCCAAATTTTTGGCAGTGGGTACCAAATAGTAGGTACACTATTTCTACAAGCTAACAAATCCACTGGATTGCCAAGGGGGTTCCTACATGAGAGGTAAATGTGAAAAGTTAATTCTTGTTCACTGAGGAAGTTGTTTTCATGGATGACTATTTTTTTTTTCTATTAAAGCTCTGACACATGACTTATTTTTGTGGTCTAGTACAGTTTTGAGACAGGTGTGCAGAAGGTTATAGTTGTATTAAAAGACTCTAATATTAAAAAGATTATTTTAAAAAGTATTAAAGACTATATATCAAAAGATACAGCAGCAGGGAAATTCTAAAACACCCTAGAGATGATGCCACCCTAAGGAAATCCCAAATCGTTCCAGAGACAGACAACTGTCAGGAACAGGAATAAATTACAATTTAAGTGCATTATATATCATCCCCGTCACATGAAAGTCTCAGTCAAGGAAGAAGAATTTTCCACTGCGCAGAGGAAAAAATTCACCTTGCCTTTAAATTTCTCCATAAATGCATCTTTTAAGTCTTTCAGCACAGTGTATAACAGCCTTCCTACTCAACAAAACCCAAGAAACTTTCACCTGTGTACCTAAAACCTGAGGTTCCCTACATCTCTATCCTCTTTAATGGGGAGAGGTGTGGCACTGAGCCCACATACCTTACTCTCCACAACACCTCTCTCCCACTCCACCTACCATTATCAGCCTATGCTCCTTGGGGGAAGATGAGATTTCTTGGCGATTTTCTCAAAGGTCTTTTGGATTGCCCGTACTACTTTAAACTTCGGATACATGGTATCATCCCTGATATGGATACTCTCAGTTCTTCACAGCACCTCGGAATGGAGATACTTCAACCACTTGTTTTTGGACTTTCAGACAACTCTTGGTCCCAGACAGAATTGAAGATGTCTGTAAAGTGAACTTAAGCTTCTGGGCCATTGCTTTCTTTTTCATTATATAGAAGCAGTTGTGTCGGTCTACAGATCACAGCTGAAAATTTGGTGCTTAAATATTTGATGCATACTAATTTACATTTTCTTGTCTGTCTTTGCACATTAGTGTCTTCTCTGATATTTATCAACAATAATGCTATTTGCCTTGGCTAATTAAGGGCTGTGGGAAGGACACGACGTTCTGTACGTGCACTGACAAGTACAAGTGGAAGCACCAAGGTGACACCACTGAAACAACTGTGTGATTTGCTGTTGAACTTTGCCTGACAGCCCAGCCCCAATCCCTCAGTGCAGCAGAGACTGTGGGGTCACCACGTCAGGTGAGACTCATACTTACTTCTGTTGTCTATCTGATGTTTAAATGGCCTGCTCTGTCCCGAAGCAAAGCTGAGCGACACCAAGAGCATCAGGACATAGACAGTGACTAGCTTTAAGTGGTTTGGTGACCACTGGGCACGTGGTGTCCAGGAGATTGGATGCCACATGATGGAGCAGTGGTGGGAAGGCTGTAAGGAGAAGAGTGAACACGGGAAACACGAATGAGTTAAAGATCTCAAGGTGAAGGAACATGTCAACTTTAACAGTATGTTCCCATCCATCAGAAGCCATTTCATGGCTCTAAGTTCTTTGGAGCACTCATGCTGGGCATGTCCTGGGCATTCCTGTTTGAAGGCAAAGGCTATGAAGTGGGCCATTTACTGAGGTAGAAACTGGAGAGTTTTTCTCTCCAGCAGTGAAAGCCTTCAGAGGACACTTGAGTCCTAGCCCTGTGTTCACTGCTGATTCTCAGGTTCTCTGTATGACCACAGGCATTGACCACCAAATTGTATTTTACCCACTGCCACCAGCATCTTTTCCTTGCTTGTAAAATGTGTCTAACATTTGTTTTACACACTCTTTTTACAACTAAATGTGTTTCAGTATGAATGGCAGTGCTCTTTTTGTGCCATCACACACTTTTTTTGCCAGCATGCAAAATTACAATTTCCAGTTACGGTTTCCACTGGTAGATGTCTCAGTCCTGTAAATGCACCCAGATAAAACAGAATGAGAAATCTCTCCCATCTTCCATAGGATGGGCTGGGGAAAACAGAAGTGCTGAGCTGGGAAAATTGCATCCAGGAAGGGGAGGGAGCCAGGCTCTGGTTACCACTGTCTCTGGCATTTTGTACAAGCTTCCTCATGGCAGCTCTCCCAGCTGTCACACCAGGGCAGTCTGTCTTGTGACATGCAAGGTCTGCCTCTACATTTGACATCCTGGAGCCTCTGCCTATAGAGCAGGAGCCTATTAACTTAAGCATCATGTAAGTGATGTAGATATACAGGCACAGAGGCTGTGGGAAAACCTCTCAGTTGTGCCTATACAACAGCTTCTCTTTGTGTATAGGTGGAATTTTTCCCCAGTTGCTGCCAAAATCTTGGCCCTCTTTCAGTACAGGCAGAGCAGGAATGAAAATCTTTGATGCAAGATGCTCCCAAACACACCAAACAGGCAACACAGCAAAAACACAGGAAGAAGTTGGTTATGTCTTTCACTAAAACGCAGTCACAAGCTCCTTCACTCCTAGTAGTCAGTGAAGGTTTCTCAAGGGCTTTTTCCCCACAATGAAAGTTGCTTACCAGGCAGCTTAGAAGTGATTTTAACTCCTTATTGCAGAACTGTAAATTAATTTTTTCTAATATGAATATCTCATGACAATCTCATGACAATCAGGACTAAATTATCTTAGTATGTAGAATTCACCCACATGGGGTGAATTCTGCCTTCAGTTTCAGCTGGGGTACCTCTCCTGTTGCTCCATTTTTAGCAAAACCTTAGGTTCAGTGAGACAAAATGAAGGTGTTTTGAGGCAACTCTGTGGTGTGTTTACATGTTGCTGACAGGTTTTCCAGGTTACTTGTTCCCCGGTTTTGTGTCTTGGGTTGTTTTTTTTTGGGCACCAAGTTACAGAAAGAAGAGCTTGCCTTAAGCTCATTGTTGATGAAAGACAAAAATACAGGGAAAAGCTTTTAGCACACACTTTTCCCTCAGCACTGCTGTGCTTCACTCCCCACCAGCTCATCCTGTGCCACTGCAGCCACTTTCTACAGCAGTGGTATGTATTGAACGTTTTTGTTCATATCGTTGTCCTGGCTAGGGTTTCTGTGAAACACATCATTCCCACTGCTCCTCAGGAAGTAACATGCCACCCTAAATAATCAGGGTGCCCAGCATCTCTAATCCTCCCTAATTTTTCCTACACCTAATTATCCCACCACTGTTTATATGGGAAAAAACAGAGTCTGAGGTACTGCCACAAACTTCACCCTGAGCATTTCTAACACCCAGCTCCACCTTGTCACTAAGCAAAAAGCCTGGTTACCTACGCACAGTCCTTTCAAGAGTCATGTGGCTGAGATGGTCTGTGATCTCCTCAGGTCCAGACCTGCAGTTTTCTTCCAAAAGGAAAATTGAAAAAGATCAAGACCTCACCCAGTCAAGCTGTGTGCTTCCATTTTCAACTATTAAATAATCATGAAAAATTTAAAACTGAGTAGTTGCAACAAAACTTGACATAATTAAGTTTCAGGAATAATTTCGCTCACAAAGCTCAGCAAAATTCAGTGCCACAGTCATTTGATGAAGTTGCCACTTCTGCTTGGTGCCCATGCAGAGTCTTTAACTTTTGGCTGAGCAACAGGTGTGACAGAAGTCTGGCAACTTTGTTCTACATGAGAGGGGAAAATTAAAGCCTCAAACAAAGGAACGGTGAAGCAGCAGTATCACAGCTTGCCATGGGTCTGCTTCACAGGGAGTCTAGACCAGCCTGGCTCTCCCTCTGGGCACACAGGGGCTCTTATCATACCAAACTCAAGCTCTGCTGCAGATCCATCAGATATCCCCCAACCACGGTTGACCTAGGAAGACAAGGTGCTATTAACTCTTTACACCCTAAACCAGCATCTTTCTTGAGATCAGCGGCTATGTAGACCCCCTCCGATGCAAATGTGAAAAGCTTTCCTGTTCGGAAGCAGCGCTGGAAGCACCCTCGAGTGATCCGACCCGGGGTGAGCGCAGGCCCCCAGGCTGGTGTCAGGACCGCAGAGGTGCCGGGCTGTGCTGCGGGGTCCTGCCCGCGCTCTCCCTGCAGGGCACAGCCCCTCCCGCGGGGTCAGCCCCCCTGCCTCGGCACGGAGCACGGGCTGCTTCGCTAACAGGATCTGGGCAGATGTTACTGAGCACAGGGCACAGCTGTGTACGTTAACCTAGGTAAGCTAAAGCCCAAAAAGAAGAAAAAAAAAAAAAAAAAAAAAAAAAAAAAGGAAATTCAGCAAGAAAGAGCCTGAACAAGCGCTGAAGCAGACGGGGGAAGGCACTCACCTGTGTGCACCAAAGCTGCTTCTCAGGTAGTCGCTGCTCCAAGCAGAAGCAGGGCAGCTGACTGGGGCATGTGCCTTTTATACGCGAGGGAAGTGGACTTGAAGCAGGGAGGGGGAGTCAAGAGGTGGGCCAACAGGACGTCAGCAATACTGGTGAGCAGGATTTAAATTTACAAAAGGAGGGGTAGGAGAACGGAGGCTCTATTAGAAAACCATTGATCAGGGAGCAGGAGTTGAGGGCGGTGCCAGGGGATCTTAGGGGGGGCATGGCAGGACACATGACTGAGGCCCCCAGGCCCACCAGGACGACAGCAGAGGGAAGGGGGCTGCTGCCATGTCCCTATGGGTGAGGGGACAGACAGACGGGAGCAGCTATCCCTTCTGCAAAGGAAAGCCAAGCTCTCTGTG
The DNA here is from genome assembly GCA_016584745.2 of Phylloscopus trochilus trochilus. Classification (NCBI taxonomy): domain Eukaryota; kingdom Metazoa; phylum Chordata; class Aves; order Passeriformes; family Phylloscopidae; genus Phylloscopus; species Phylloscopus trochilus. The sequence goes on from WQNJ02000546.1 coordinate 44,624,667, forward strand.
CTGCCCAGCTGAGATGCTTGGTCTGAAGAGCATGTCTGCAGGGGGAAACATGCACGGCTGAGGATGAGTTGTGGGGAGAAAGAACAGATGGACAGTGGGGAGTTATCAGAGCTTGCAAGCTGGAACAGTCAGTTCACACACTCCTTTCCCAGCCCTTGTTCCTCTTGCTGCTGTCCCATCTTTGCTTTTTGCTTAGGATCTTGACAAGATCTTGACAGTTCTTGTTTCATTCAGCCCCAACCCAGAGCTAGGATCAACCCACCCATGCGTAAGTTTTAGGTCACACTGCAACACAGTACACAAGTAGCTGATAAAATAAGTAGTGATTCAGTGCTTAAGCAGGCCCTTACCAGTTTTGTGGCAGAGAAAATTTCATGTGCATGAGGCCAACATCTCAAACAATATTGTATTTCCGCAATAGGTGTCTCTTCTGAGTGGTTATTTTTAACTCTGTCTCTTGACTAATGTGTCACTGCAGCCTTGCTGTTAGGGATCTTGCTGCTCTGGAAGCTAAGACCTTGTTTACTCTGGAGGTTTGCAGGGGAGAGCAGCTGAACTGGCAAGTGACTCCTTGGGCACCAGTCTGCAGAGAGGCTGAGATGTGAAACATTACTGGGCTGACTGGGAGCTGCAGGCACTCTTTTCACAGACCCATGTTCATGCTCTGGTCCTAGTGAGGTACAGAAGGAACAATTTTAAGGCTGTGCTTTGAAAGGGGGCTCTGAGCCCTGACCCCCTCCATAAACTGAGACTGCATAGGAAATGTTGCAATCCCATAAGGATGAAGACAAACTTCAATAGCAAATATGTTCAGTTTTTCTATAAAGACACTTCAAGTTAGGAAAACCCCGAAGCACAAATAATGCTATTTCACTGTAGGCACCTCTCAAAAGAAATGAAATTATTTTATTTGCTATGGGCAATTTGTAAGGTTCTTCTACGAGTAAGTGTGGTGAAATGTTGCCTGGCCCTACTCTTACCATCCAAGCATCAATTACCACTGCGAGAGTATGGTCACTAATTGCAGGGATTTTTCATTTCTGTATAATGCTTTGGTTTATTGGGTACATGTATGAACAGAAATTGTAAAGAAGCCTGAGAAATACTCTTCTGTTCTCCAGTATCCACCCAACAGCAGCTAAAAGAAGTGTCTTCCTCATCCAAGTGTTCAAGAGTTTACTCAGATTACTCAGGATCACAATATGAAGAGCACTTCAAGTCCATGGTAGCACGAAAGGTCTTCCTACAGCTATCACAATCAATAATAGATATACATGCTTTTCTCAGAAACCCCCTTTTAGCCTGTTCCCTTTGAACCTTGTGAACACTCCCTACCTAAAAATCAATCAGCATCCAAGGACCAGGCAGTGGCTGTGCTTCTGCCGTGCTAATTTTGTGTGCATGTGTGCATAGGGTATTTTCTTAGTAAGTTCATGGCTTCTCATTGTAGATCTTTTCCCTTCCTGCTTTTCAAATTTATTTTGATCAGAAAGTGTGAGTATCCTTTCATGATCTCTAGTGGGCAATTGATGGAGTAAAGGTGTCTTTTCTCCGGGATATACAGGACCCTTTCTTGCTTTGTTGTTTTGCTAGTGATCCTGCCATCTTAAAACAGAAGCAGAAGTTTTTTTTCATCCCCTTTACTCTTTCTAGTCTTGCTGACACAGAAATGTGAGCCTTTCCATAGCACATATCATTTTCACTGATTGTCACCTACATGGAAGTTACCCACAAAACAAAACTATGCAATGTCTTCATGTTAAAAATGTTTGCTTATTGGTAAAGGCTGCTTGCAAAATAATACGCCATACAAAAATAAAATAAAAAGAAACACCAAGCATACAAAAAAAAAATCATTATTAAGAAAGCCAGCACTTAAATTGCCCTAATATGATCATCTATCTTCATTCTGGCCCAAAGTTGATCTAGTACATTATCTTGGTTTTGACAGTGGACAACAAAGGACATTTATGGAAAAGTCTAAAATCAGGGTAGCATATTTTCACATTCCCCACTATACTCTTCTCATAGACCCTCAAGCCCTGTGGTCCAGAGACTTCCCAAACCAAATGTTTCTTTGTGGCAGGTAGCCCTTGACAGGTTTCTTCTTTCACTGTTGCTTCCTGAACCCATGGAAAATCTCAGCACCACAAAATTGTGTGCCAAGGACTTCACAGCTCTTTCTCTGCTACAAGAAGGATCATGGCTGTGCATCTGTTCTGGACACACTACTTGCCAGTTTCAAGAGCTTTCATCTTCTCTTTCATTCAAGTATTTTCATTTTCACTTTCCATCATTCTGACTTCGTGAAAGGCTACTGTAAAAAGTTCTTGGCAATGAAGAGTAATAAATTATGACAGTCTGTTTAAATGAGGTTCATCAGGCGTGTCTCTGACCAAAGTAAATTTTACTCCATTCTGATTCACTGGACATCATCATTTCTGTCCACCAAACCACAGCTGAACCACCACAGTGCTATACAGTACAGCAAAGTACAGTACAGTACAGTACTCACAAGTTTTCACAGAAATCATCCTGGCTTCTCAGGATCTTTTCAGGCAGCTGTGATTTTATTTTATTTTATTTTATTTTATTTTATTTTATTTTATTTTATTTTATTTTATTTTATTTTATTTTGTTACCCCCCCAACTATAGCAGGGCTTATGTTTTGGCTGAGAAAAGCAAGTCAGCTCATGCAGCACAGCAATGTGAGAGGCACTCAGACTTGGGAGGAACTAGGAAAGAGCTGTCAGGGGAGCCAGGGTTGTGAAAGACCAAACTAGAAAGATCATCTAGAGGACAGCTTGGTCTGTAGTGAAGGTGCAGAGGTTTGTGTATTAAAACTTCCCCTCTTTTCCTGTTTCTGAGGGAGAGGCTGGGCACATGCTCTCTTCTTTGTAGAAGATCCTTGAAAAGAACTCAAGTACTGCCTCACACACAATTAAAGACTCCTGCACATAAAGTTCTTGTGTAAGTTACGAGAAGGAACAGGGCTGAGCCAGCTGCTAGCTGCAGTGTCTCAATGTCTTAGTGGGAAGGCTGATCAGGGATGCACCAGGACTCAATTAAATCAAAAGGCAGTAGTAGATGCAGAGGTGTGAAGGGCTGTGAGGAGGAAAGCAACTTCCCAAGGTAAGGAGAGGTCAGGCTTCTGGGCAGGAAATGCTGAGGGGGATGAAAGGAGATTATAGGAAGGTATTGCCTGGAGGCCGGAGTGACCCAAGAGAACGAGGTCCAGCAAGACTGATGCAGAGAAATATTCTTTGACAGGACAGTAACAGACCAGAGGCCAACAGTGAACTACAGTTTTGATGACAAATCCATTTAATTTTCTCAAAGAACTAATGCAAATCTTATTTTTTTCTGTAATTCTTTTGCTGGTCAGAACCTTCCACAAACAGAAGGTGAAAAAACACAAAAGCAAAGACATTTTAAGCAGTTGGATGGAGAAACAGAAACTTTTTTCTCCCCCAGCCTATCACTCTTATTGTTTCATATACCAGTCTGGGAAAAAAATGCAAATGCCTTAAACTGCTGCCTGACCTATGAATCTACCCAGCCTTCTGAAGTGGGGTGGAGGTCCAGTTGCACTAAATGAGTTTGGAGGGCTTATGAAAAGTCGTATTCAAACCTATTCAGAAAACCACATCAGTTCACTGAACTAGAGGAATAGCATCAAATAACATTTACCTTTACAAAGAAACTGGTCTCTACTAACATTCAGGTTCAGAGAAAAGCCAGGACTGGCTTTATTTTGGAGCCACTTTTTTTTTTAATTTGAGAAAGAGGACCATCTAGTGGTAAATGCCGAAATTATCATCTGGTTTGCAATCTCTATTGAACACGGAATGAACGCCCTATGTTTCAAAGGAAAGCATGTGTATCTTGAAATCTGACCATGCTCAGCCAAACTACACACAACCCTGTCTCTCTTTCCAGGTGTTTATCATCAGCACCCTTTCCAGTTAGCCCAGTCTCCTAGGTAGCACATGCTTATTGGGACAACTTGTTAGCAGCTGGGCAGCTCAAGCCACTTCAGCCACTCTCCACAAGCCCTTCTTTGGCACACTGTGAAGGCTTTGCACCAGAGTTGGAGCTTTGACGGAAAAATACAGGTCAGGCTTGGCATGGTTACAGCCACCTTCAAAACTATTTTGTTGATGGAAGAGAGAGGATTTCTTCTGGCACTTTTGCTATTCTTCCTTCCTGATAGAAAGCTACTGGGCAGCCTTCTGCACAGAGGTTTGTGATGTACAGATTCCATATGGAGCTGGATATTGTAGGTAGAGTCATGTTGTGAGAGCAGGGAAGATTAAGGTCCAAGAAAAAGAATAAAGGTTGGAAATATTTTTTGCATATCTCTCAGAGATCCAACACTTTGACATTATTTTCAGAATGCCAACGTAAACCAGCATATGCCAGCTTCTGGTGCTGGAGCAGAGCAGAATTTGTGCATACAGTAGTTGCACTTCAGGCATGCAGGATGGAAATTTGTGCTGCGACATGCCATTTGCACGTTTCATGAACGGTCGCTTTGTCAGGCAACTTAAACTGCTCTTTGAACACCATGGGCTTCAAGCAGTAATTGGGTTTCCAGGCCATTGCAGAGGCAGGTCAGCATGCAAGTCTGACATTTTCTGGTAAGGCAGGCTGCAGGGCCAGGTATGGGGTATCTGCCTACCGGAGCAGGCCCTAATTAAATTAAATTTTGGCTTTGTAAAACCTCCTAAGGTATAAAACTCAAAATATTGGTGTGCTGCACCTGAAAATGATAGTAGTGTATACTAGAACTGTGTCTGTAGGAGGTGAAAAATAATGTTGTTCATTCTGGTTATTACAGAGGGGCAGGTGTAGGCAAGGGTGGCCTTCTACATGCACACAAAGACAGATGTCATACAGAGTCCTAAACCAGAGCACAGGTTTAGCCCTACTGCATGGCTGACATTTTTTGTCTGATGCAAGGCTTTCTTGTGCCATTTACAGCCCATTTTTCCAACACAGCAATTCTCTGGAAGAACAAAGTTTCTCCCACTGCTCTGGGTTACCCATTGCTGCTCAAGCACATTCAGCACTTCTGAGAATACCCAGTGAAAGTGAGGGTCTGCACTAGGGTGACATTTTTTACAAAAGTGTACTTTATGGCTTCAGTATGTCATATTTATCATCTCTATGCCAGTGAGCCCCTGGTTTTAATTCCTGAGGCTTATCCAGCCATAAATAACCTGTAATGATTCACACAGAGCTTGACAGATGAACTGAAATACAGTAAAAGGCAAGCAAGGGGATCTCTAATTGCTATTCATAACCAGGTCTTGAAACTATTACATTTAAATAGCTTGAAGCCATGATCAAGTTAATTAGAGATGATGTTCTTTTCTGGAACTGTAGTTGGCAGGTTATACATTAGTCATGGAAAGACAAGAGTCTCATTCCCAAAATATTGCTTAAATCCTGATGTCTAATATTAGTGGAAGAGACTTACTCCAGTCTCATCTCTAGGATGATCTGAAATTGAACAGGTTTTGAAATCTGAAATTTAACAGCTTTCAAAATTTGAAATTTAGCTGTTAAGCCACAACACCTCTTACCTTCACTTAGGTTTTTAAACTTCTTTTGCTTCTACCTCTTTTGGTTGCTGCATGTCCATGTCTGCTTTGCTCACCTTTCTTCAATCTGGTGTGACTGGAAGCCCCTCACAACCAGGACCTTCTCAGGTCTATTGCCACAAGTGATTGCTGAAGAGCAATGGGAAGAGTTCAGTCAAGTCAAAGGACCCCAGGACAACTGTCCTGTTGAGGGGCAATAGCAGGAGCAGCACATCTCCAGCAGGATGCCACCTGCCGCTGTGCACAGACACCAAAGTTTGGTGCAATGTGCTGGCACAGAGAGGATTTGTGTCAGACCTTAGTGACGGATGTGATATCGAGACCTGCAGCTCCCTCTGAGGAGGACAGCAAAGGGAGAGCTCTTTGCATTGACAAAGCCTCGCAAAAGGCACGGACACTGTGGAAGGCTGGCAAGAGAACAATGAGGGTGCCGCCCACCACTTTTATTTTAATTGCTGCACAGTGCATGCCAAGCTGTGCAGTTGGGGGTTGTTTCCATTCCCTCTGTAGTTGCCAGAACTATTCATTGTTGTTTCATTTTAAGGATAACAAAGCCGCATCTTCTTGGCTTATAAAAGGAGCTTTGTTGCTTTCCAGACACCTAATCTCATTATATCTGTAAACTGTAGGATGAATTCCACAGATGCCCAATGAGCCCATAGGACTAGATTAACCATGCAGTGAGAACCAGAAGTGTAAAACTATTCTAAATGCATGAAGATTCAGAATAAGCAGAAGAACTGACACCATGATGGGTATACTCAGCAAAACCTGCAGACTCAGACTTGGGGTTTGTGTCTGAAGATCCACTGTTCCCCTCATCCATGGCCAGCCTTGTCCTCCTCGGTTGTCTTAGCACAACTCTTGCAGGATTATGCAAGTGGAGTGGATCTGAGGCTTTAGCCTTTGAGTTTATTTTTTAACTCAAATCAGTTTGCTGATCTGGCTCATCCCAGTGCCCCACTGACACCGGTACTGGCACAGCCAAGGTAACAAAATACAGTGGCTGGGAGAAAAAAAAGGGTGATGGATCTGCTTTGCCATCAGGAGAAAGTTTTATGGGATGATGATGGGAGAACAAAAGATAAAACAAAATCTTGCACAGAGACATAGGATTAGCAAAAATATATCAGAGTCAAAATTTCTTCACGTTAGTAGTAATAACAGTTTTCTGAGAGAGGTGCTATTGATATCCTGGGGTCATGTCCCTGAGGATGGGTGTCCTGAGCTTCCTCAACCTTCCCAGAAGGTTTCTCAGTGTTAAGCTCTGCATCCTTAATCCACGTGGTCCGAATCGTGGCCTCAAGCTCTTGCCCCATCTTCCCATTACTGCCCCAATAGTGCCTTTTGCAGCTGTTTGGGAATGAGTTAAACAACCCCCCTCTACAGCCCATAGTGCAGTGAAAGGCTTAATCAATGATGGTAGCAAAGGGTAAGCAGAGGTTTTGTGCCATGGCCAATGGCCTTGCTTTCCCCACGGGAGAAAGAAAAGCTTTCTTGCAAAGTGCCAGGACTAGAAACCTTCTTAGGCATTCATAAAACTACTACAAGTGCTGGTCCAGACCTTGGATCACAGAAAAGAAATATCCCGCTGATATAAGAGGACTGAAGTTCAGCATAAAAACCAAGGAGGGGAAAAATAAAAGAGAAATACAGGTTCTGCCACATCTGCCAATGGAATTAGCTTATTGTACATCTGCAAAGCCATTAAACACCCACCTCATAAGGACCAGCAAGCTTTGTAATACCTGCACACCGTTTTAAAAGCAAACTTTTCCCATTGCAGCCCCTACACTGCTGATATCCTCCCAAAACAGGGATGAACAGTGAGCAGCTGTCACACAGGAGTCCTGTGAGGCAACATGCCAGCCATCCATGGTGGCCCCTAGGGACTGGGGAACAGCAGCTGCACCCACCTGAAAGGGTGCAAAGTTCTCAGAATCACAGGATTGTTAAGGATGGAGTGGACTCTCGAGATCATCTGGTCCAACTCCCCTGCCAAGGTATTCTGACCTCAAGCAGGTGACACAGAAACATATCCATGTGGGTTTGGAATGTCTCCAGAGGTAGAGACTCCATGACCGCCCTAGGCAGCCTGTTCCAGTGCTCTGCCTCCCTCAGTGTAGAGAAGTTCTTTCTTATGCTGAGGTGGAATTTCTTGTGTCTCCAAGTCATGCCCAGAGTGGAGACACAGGCAGTTTGTGGGGTGCCGACTGCCTCCCTCACCACATTCAGCATTTAAAGCAGCATTTTGTCCAGTGAGGGGGGCCTGAGGGAGTGAGGTTTCCAACATATTTTAATGGAGAAGGGGAAAGCGCTCTCCCAATTTCAGATCAGCTGGAAAAGTACCCAAGCCAAAGGGATGTGAGTATGGAAGGGCCTCCACGGGGGTCACTCTTGCTGGGGCAGAGGGGTCCCTGAGAGCCAGCAGCACGGAGAACAAGGGTCTCCAGCAACACACCAGCACTGCTTTGAGGATCCTCTGAGGAGAACGTTGTTACGAGAAGGGACATTGGGGTGCTGGAGCAGCTCCAGAGAAGGGCAATGAAGCTGGTGAAAGGTTTTGCACACAAGTCCTGTGAGGAGCAGTTGAGGGAGCTGGGGGTGTTTAGCCTGGAAAGAGGAGGCTCAGGAGTGACCTAAACACTCTCTACAGCTGCCTGAAAGGGGGGTGTAGCCACGTGGGGGGTCAGTCTATTCTCCCAGGCAACCAGCAACAAGACAAGAGGATGTAGCCTCAGCTGCAGCAGGGAAGGTTCAGGCTGGACATCAGGAGGAATTTCTTCTCAGAAAGAGTGACTACATATTGGAATGGGCTGTCCAGGGAGATGGTAGAGTCACTGTCTGGACATGGCACTCAGTGACACGGTCTGGTTGGCACGCTGATGCTCGGTCACGGGTTGGACTCGCTGACCTCAGAGGTCTTTTCCAAAGGAACCGATTCCGTGATTCTCCGTACCGGGCTGCTGAGGGGCCGTCACGTGCGGGACGCCATTTTGTGCGGAGCGCGGCGGGCGGCGCCCGTTGGCGGTGCCGTGGGGCGGTGCAGGCGAGGGGCGGGGGGTCCCACCCTCCCTCCACGTTTTATTTCCCTTTGCGCTTCCTCATCTTCTTACTCCTTCCATTCGCCCTCGCTCTCCGTCTCGGGTTCGGTCCCCGCGTCCCTCTGCTTTTGTTACCCCTCCCCTCGCTCCCTCCCGCTCCCCGCCCCCGCGTGGCACTGCGGAGCCGGAGACGTGACCCGAGCGGACTCGCTTCCCCGCAGCTCCAGCCTCTCGTCGCAGAGTCGCATGTCCTCGATCCAGAACCTCCAATCCTTCGGTAAGAGCCGCCGGCACGCCGCCACCCCCGCAGCCACCCCCTCGGCAGACCCACCCATCGCCCCCGGCCCCCTCGTCCTGCCCCCGGCCCCGCCGTCCTGCCTCCGCCTTCCCGAGGGCCGCGGGCCGCCCGGCCCCGCGGTGACATTGAGCGGTGTCGCTGTCGCTGCGGTGCTCCGTGAGGCAGCGCCGGCGGCTCGTCCTTGTCCTCCCGCGTCGCCGGCCTCGGGACGTGCTCAGTGTTGTGCGGCGAGGACACCTCGGGCGGGAGGCTCAGCCCCTCGCTGCTCCCGTAGGAGGTGCTGCCATGTTCTCAGCTCTGACTCCCCGTGTCAAGGGGCTCGTATCCTCTGCTGAGGAAATAATTTCATCAGTTACAGTTGGTTTGCTGCCGCATCTTATCCTCAGCAACGCCCCAAAACGCTATACAAGCCCTGCAAAGGTTATTGTCTCTATAGAGTGAGCTACGCAGATGGCAGATAATTTCTTTTCTATCAGCGGGGAAGTTTAACCGTGCCGTGCCAGCGTTCTCCTCCTGCCTTATCTATAAGCAGCAGAAGTAAGCAAGTTAGCACTTCATACAATAGTCTCAGGCTTTTGGTCACACTTTTGACTCAAATCTTCTGCACGTATAAGCCATGTGAGAAGGTTACCTTCAGTCATGATTTGGGAGCTCACCCTGTGCTTAAGGAAGGTGCCACCCAGAGGATTTGTTTGAAGGCATCCAATGTTGACACCTACAGTGCTGGCTTATTTCCAGCCTAGAGTCGTAAACTCTGCCAAGCTATCTTGGCTTATCTGCAACCTAGAGTCCTAAACTTTGCCAAGTGATCCTCATGCCTAAGTCCTCTTTTTCTTTCACTTTTTTTTTGACTAAGATTTTCTGTTAGTGTTTGATCCACAAGCTGTGGAACACAGTAAAATTCAGCATGGTTTAACAAATTCTGTAACAGAAGTTGAGCCAGTCAAAATTTCCAATGCTGTACTCGTTTCCTGTAGTGCTTGAATCCTCATTATGCTTTCAGTGCCTTTAATGCTCATGTCTTTCTTGTTTCTACAAGGGTCTGTCAGTCTGCAGCTGAACTACTTCTTTTTGTGCTTCTGCTGAAGTTTTACTCATTGGGGCATTTCTTTCTAGTGGATGGCAAAACTTGACCAGTGTTTTTAGATCTGAGTTTTGAATAGAAGTTTGGGAAATTGTAGTTTGAATAGCTATTGAACTTACATGGGCTCTTAAATATTCTGATTAGTACAAAAAATTACTTGTGATGATTCTTAAAAAGTAATGAAGTACTTCATGCTTCAAGGTTTATTTGGAGCTACTGATTAGATTTGTAGAGCTGTAAAATTTCTTGATGGAGTGTTAAGTATGTTTTTGTGAAGTACAAAGTATAGGAAGTGTTAACCCATAAGCCCCCTTCTTTCTAAATGCCTTTCTGTTGTATCTGTGCTGGATAAATGCTCTAAGCTTGGTAAGAATTTGAGAACTGACCTTTCTTTAGTCTAAGCCTAAATTAATTTTGTTACATTTCTTGACTAAAGCTGCTGACTGGAGGAGTTCTGGTTTACAGGCAGCCTCTGACATCTTTTAAAGTGTATCTTTCTTTTATTTCTATTAGTAACCAAGAGTTACATCCATGCCTTAACATGCTGGAAGACTGGTAGTTACCACAGTCTAAGACTTCTGTTCTGGACCCTGGACACTGGAGGAAGTGTCTGTTCTTTTCTATTTCTCTGTTCTTATCAGTTGATCTGATGAGAGATAGAGATGCTTTGTTTCACTTTAAATGTATGCGGCTGTCTAAAACTTAGGTGTGTTTGATGGTCTCGCAGAACCATGTTTTCAGGTTCAGCATTTACAGTTTGCAAGAAACAATGAAGTAAACTGATATTGAAGCAGAAAATCGTTCATACCTGGGAAGGCATGGAAGAAAAGGTGTGTGGTAGTTGAGAGGGCTGTCCTGAGTACGTAGTGTAGTGATACTTAATACAGCTGTAGAAAAAGCACTTTGGTTTTAACAATGTGTTTTTAAACAGGGATTAAACAGGGATACCCTGAATATAATAGTAATTTTTTGTGAAGTGAGAATCTTCCTTCTTAGTTTTGAACTTGGGTGCTTTCCTTTGTGGGAATTACATGAATCTTCTTCCTCTTGCAGACCCCTTTGCTGATGCAACAAAGGGCGACGACTTACTCCCGGCGGGGACTGAGGATTACATTCATATAAGGATCCAGCAACGAAACGGAAGAAAGACACTAACAACTGTTCAGGGCATTGCAGATGATTATGACAAGAAGAAACTTGTGAAAGCTTTCAAAAAGGTAAAGTTGCTGATTTGATTTGATAATGATTACGTATAAAGGAGTAAGATAGCTTTTAGTACTAAGTAACAAAATATTTATGTCACTTCATTCTTTCCAGTGCACACCACTTTCATATTCGAGTCCTTTCCCTTTCTCAAAATACCTGTCAGTGTCCAGTGATACTGATTTTTCTAAAAAGTTAAACATTTCTATCTTAAAAAGAAGTAAATAAAATATATTCTGAATGTTTCTTTAAAATTTCACAGATATATGGCTTTCTTGATGTGAAGAATAAAATCAGTTTGAAGTAGTGCTGGTTTTTATTCCTGCCTCTGTTACAGCTGGGTTGTTGCTCAAATTAGAGGCTTTTAGTTTTGCCAGGATAAAAATACTTACGTTAAAATAGTGTGGAGTTGAAAGGCTGTATCTTACGACTTTGTTTTTCATTCTTGCAATGACTGTTGACCATTTCCTTCTGTGGTAGCTAATCCTGTCATTGCCTGAATTTACCATCAGCAGTTTTGTTTGTGTATGTGTGTATCAGCAGATACATTCCATTTGCTCTCAGAGCCGGTAAAATTGATTTAACCTTTGCCTGGCTTGGCATCAAAACAGTAAGCAGCTTCTGAGACAAAGTTCTTCTGAAAAGACTGACTAAGCAAAATCATGCTGTGCATCAGATGTCTTATAATATGGATGTTTCTCTCTTAGAAATTTGCTTGTAATGGCACTGTGATTGAACATCCTGAATACGGTGAAGTTATCCAGCTGCAAGGTGACCAGAGGAAGAACATTTGCCAATTCCTCTTGGAGGTGAGGGACTGCAGATAAATATCTAAACCTCTCTGGAAGCAGTAGGGTGACAGGTGGTACTGATGCTTATTAACCAGCTAAAGATGCCACTGTAGTTCTTTTGTATTTTCAGCCAGAAAGTAAAATGACACTTGCAGAATGTAAGAATGAAAAGCCTCTGGTAAGAATCAAAGCACTGTAGAATACCTTTGCACTGTTACAACACACCATTTGTTCTCTGGCAGTGCAACTTGAGCTCTGTGCTTGTAAAATCAAGTGTTTGGTGCAAACTATAATCGTGAGACTGAAAACACTATAGAGGAAAGAGGCTTACTCTGATGCAAATGATGATGCAGAGTTTTTACACTCTTAAGAGTAAGTCCTAGGACTACAGAACAAATCTGATAAGATTTTCTTTTCATTTAGTCAATTCTTCTGCTTGGCCCAGAAACATTCTGTATACTACACGAATGTTTCATTGAGTGTATACACTGTATAGCAGTTTCTTTAATCAAAGTGTAAGATTGTGGTAACTTGATATCATGGAATAGCCCAAATATGTAAGCTTTACTAAAATACGTTGTTTCTCTCCTTTAGATTGGCATTGTCAAGGAAGAACAACTGAAAGTTCATGGTTTCTAACACACCTGTACTCCTATGAAGAACCCTGCAGTATTGGTCTTGCCTATCCTGTCTCTTCTGTGAAAAATGAATCTTTGCAGTGAATGGACTTCCCTATTACCTGAACATTTACAATCTGATTTGCATGACTGCATGAAACAGGTGGTGTGTAGACTAGAAACACATAAGAAAACTTCAGTAAGATGGTAATGAAGACCCTTGTGAACTTTAACACATTTCCAATGGAAATGTATTAGTGATGATTGTTCAGTTTAGTACTTTGCACCTGACTTAAATGTGTGAGTTTTATTAAAATAGTGTGTGTTGTTGCTTAAAAATAAAAGTTTATTCATATAATTTCTGGGATATTTGAAATGCTTTAGCCTACGTTTTAAGCTAGCACTGCAGCATTGCTGAAAAATGGCTGAACTGCTTTGTGGCAAGTGTAGCTCTCTGCTGATTGGAGAAATCAGAAAATCTACATGATTAACTACCAGCTGATTAATCAGTAGATTAGCTTGATGTGATCTTACGCTGTAGCTGTAAGACTAGAGCTTTAAAGCCTGTAGTGTAGGTGTACCTTAGTAGCAGCATAATAAGACATCAGTTGTTTGCTGTGTAAGTAACTGGATCTTCTCTCAAATTTATTGCAGTGACTATGAGGTATTAGTGTGAAGCAAAGTAAGGGTAAAGCAAGCTGAGCTCCTCAAAGCAAAGCATTTGGGCAAAAGTCCCAAAACATTTGAAAGAAGTGGATGGGATATTGTATCTCCTCTGTCACTGAGTAAAGGGAAGAGACATTGCACTGGCTTCTGCCATGACTGTGCATTGAAAGTTGGCAAGCAGAGCGCTTGACTGAGCTGGCAGTGTTAGCTGCAGGAGCAGGGCAGGGAACAGGCTCTACACTAAACCTTTCCCTGTTATGAAAAGTTTTCCTAGGACTGATGGTTGGCACGGAGTTTTTTGTAATCGTCTTTGGGTGTTACTACCCAAAAAGCTAATTTGGTTGACTTTTCTAGAAGGCAAGTCTTTGGCATCACTGGAGCTTACAATAGGTTTGTTCCACCATGGTTTTTAGCTTGTTTTAGTTAGCTGTAGGTATTTGCCTATTTTGCTTGTAGGATATGTCTCGTGAGGAATGAAATTAATTAATTTGGTGTCCTGAGTCCGAAACTGCGACCCCAGAACCAGCTGAAATAAAGCAGATGTTGTCTTCCTTCTGAAGTAGACATGGGAATTTTTTGTGAAACAATTCAGAACATGCTGAGCTGGAAAATCATAACAGTAGTGGGAAATGTTTAAAAGACTTCATGTGATATCACGTATTCTCTGGAAACAAAGAAAGAGACATTTCTTTATTGCTAAGACTTACTAATAACTTCTTTTAGCCAGAAAAAGAAGATGAAATTGATAAAATAATTGTTTACTTCCTAAGTAGTAAAGAATTAGACAAAACTGTATTATTTAATATTACATGTACCTGTACTTTATTTCCTATTCGTATTTGCTTTTCTAAACAGAAATGTTTCAATTTTAACTCATTTGAACTTTTCTTTCTTTTTTTAGATTTTTGAGTTCAGAAATGAACACTTAAGACACTAGCAACAATTAGGGGAGCATTATATGGCTATTTATTTTCCTGTCTGGTCTAGACGATTCCACTTGTAGAAATCCAGTCTCTCAATCTCCACAAGTTCTGCCTGATGTTACAGATCTTATATTGTTCCAGAGAAAGGATGCTCCAGAAGATTGTATACTGTTAAGGTGCAATACATTCAGGAGGAGGAAATGCCTCATGCAAAGTGCAAAATACCCACATACCAAATGGAAATCCAAAAATAAATCTTATGCAAGTCTTGCAGATGAGCAGAATAAAGTCATTCTACTGCGAGTTTACCTAGTCCTGATTCTTAACCGCTAAAGTAATCAGTCTTTTGGGGGTACATAGCAATTAGTGATTCTGATTTTATCACATGCCAGAAAAACTGATATTCTCATTTAAAGCTTGTTCTCCTGCACAAGAGGAAAAACAAGCAGTATCTTCTGATTTGCTGGTATTATACAAGTACTTCTAGTGGGCTTTGAATTGAAGATTAACAAATGACTAGCAGGTCTCATGTTACTGAGTCAGTCTTCATTTCAGATGGCATTCCTTTAACTTTTACTACCTAAGCTTGAGTCATTTCTCCACAGTCATTCTGCTTGGAATAAATAAGAAAAATCTTTGGTTTTCTTCCTCCTCATTTAAAAATCCTTTCTAATAGGAAGAACCTTGCAGCTGATAGGTGGCTTGGGTGGAGGTGCATGTGTTCTGACCTTTGAAAGGCAAAATCATAAGGAGATGGAATAAGCTGTAACACATTTGAAGTTTTAAAGGTGAGATTTGTTGTGGCAACAAACAGTTTCATCTTTCTAGAAGGAAAGCAGAAATTTTTGTCCATGAGTGTGTTTTAAACTAAAACAGTATTTCTGAGATTGTAATTAGCTTTGTTACGAGCCCAAACCTCTTTGTATGTTCTAGATAAAAGGCTTCAACAATATCATGTTTTGTCATCTTATTCTGAAACTTCTTTGTCAAAGCTAAACTTATTTGGAGTACATATCAATGTTTTAAAAATGCTGAAAATGAAGGCTTTGGAAAATAACTGTTTGAAGTGCTGTCACAGAAATCTGTTTTCAGAATGAAGGCAGGTTTCAATCTTTTTATCTATTCCGAAATAGGTTAAAAATGTTGAAGGATGTGGCTCATAGTTGTCAAGGCAGTAAAAAGGAGGCTTATAATAGAAAACTCTTTTGAAGTCCACTAGTAGGACTTGAGGCTGGTCAAGCTCAGACTGCAAAGACTGGTGGTTTTTTGTTGGAATGTTGTGAAGTCTGCGTTTTTCAGACCTACCAATCAGGATTGCCTTCTTAGTGATACTTAGGCTTAATCTTAAGGTGTTATTGGATGTAGAAACTTGTTTTGAATTCACAGCCTTGTGCATAGTTTTATTAGGCTGTTCTAGCTGACACCTTGGAGTAAGGTGTTGCATAAATAAATCTACTAAATTGTCTGTTCTGAGTCTACATCTACTTAATGCAGCTATGAGCAATTCAACCCTCGCTTCCCAAATGCTGCTGGCAGTTCTTGTTTGTAGAATATGAGAGTTCTTGTTTGTAGAATATGAGATTTAGTAATTTAAGTCTATAAGATGCCTACTTCCTCTTACTGTGTGAGCTATCAGGCCCTTGACTGTCACCTATGGTCTACTAAATCTGACTCTGTGTCAGAGATGAGCATGAGGAGCACAGCTATGGGCAGATAATTCTCGAGTGGAGCAACTGCTGAAAAGAGGAATGCCTGGGCTGTGTGCATGCTATTCATTGCTTCAGTGGCTTTGCTTGAACCTTTTTTCCTAAACTCCATTTTTGCACAGACTAAATGAATAATGTTTTGGAGAGCTTTTTGGAAGGGGAGGAGGGAACTAGAAAAAAAAATGTCTTAGGAAATATGTTTATATCTGAAGTTCTTTTCATTAGCTTAGGTTCCTGGAGTGCAAGACCTCTGTAACGTTTCTCTCTCTGTATCTTTAAAAGTTTGAGTTAAATGTCCTTGAAAGTTTGACATTTAAGGCTCTAAATACATCTAAAACCATTACAGAACTCTTAAATGTGAATTCATTGAAGCTTAAGTTTCAAATATTTGAAATAACAATTAGGCAGAACTCCTCATTTTTTCCTATACTGCGCTCCTGCTTATAGTTGGTATGTAGTTGCCCTGAAGATGCATGTGTTATTTACAGTCAGGCAGTAATCAGATATCCCTGCTGTAATGCCATACCCTGTTTGTAGGTCTTTTAAATTTTATCTGATGTACTGCACTCTTACAGGCTGTACTACTCTAATTTTGTAGTATAGGACAGATGTACCTTGAGTCAGCAGTTAATTCCCTAATCCTTCTGCAAGGCTCTAGTGTACAGGATCCATGTGTTACTTTCTATCTTTAAGTGGCTCAATAGTTCCTCACACTATGAGAAAATGTATACAAGATCAATATTTAGCTGGTTAAAGTGGGGGAGGCGTTTTTTACAGCTCACTCTGAGACACAGTAGGAGTTACTGTCCCTTATATCTGTTCCGTGTTTATCAGTGTCACTGAGCATTCCTCTAATGTGCTGCTGACACTGGGGAGATGGAAGTGAGCTTAGAGGGTTCTGTGTATTTAAGTACTACAGCTTTCTACATCCATACTCAGTCCGGAATCTGCCCCCTGGGCATGGCAACATGAAGGTTATTTTCCAGTTGCCAGATCAAAAGCTCTTGAGATCATTAAGGGGAAAAATGGCATAGTTGTTTTATGTTTCCTGTATAGATGTTTCATGGCTACTGTTTCCCATTTAGATTAAAAATACAAGAATAATCTCAAAAGGGTATTTGTACTTAGCTTGCCTTTTTTAAGTTTGCTGTGTGCCTGTCATTGATCTCTTAATGAACAAGTCTTAACCTGTATTGGAGTACTGCTACAGAGCTGAGACAACAAAGTATTTTAGAATAAAGTGTGCCAGTGTTATTTGATGTATGCTTTTCTAAAACAAATGGAATTTTATGCTGTTGTTAAGGAGGATTTTTTTTTTTGGTGGAAGATAAAAGTAGCATAATTGCATAATTTAATAGAGATGCATGTGATCCTCTTGTAAAATCAGCTTTAATTTCATACAGAAACATTCTATTTCCTCCCTTACATTTCTGACATAATCTGTACTAACCAACTTAAAAATACTGTGACTTGTCCTGGAATATTGTGGCTCTAAAATAAGATGATTGGCTTGTATTGGCTTGTAAGTGTAAAAACTTGGGGTAGAAGAGGATCATCTAATTCCTTGAATAAGCAAAATGCATTTTAGGATATTTCACAGGGTAAAACCAGAAATGTGCTCAAGTTTGGTTTCAGCTCTTTTAGAATATTTTCCATCTGTGAAATGTGGCAGTGCATTTCTGAAATGCATTTGGGACCTGATTAAGAAGGCATGTGTATACAATAAATGGGGTTACTTTTATTATTCTCTTTATTTTTATTTACAGCGCATCTTTGCTGTGATTATGCAAAAAAAAAAAAAAAATCAACCCCCCCAAATGAGCAAACCCACACAACACATGATGCAGGCTCAGCTCTCCAAGTTCTGAGTAGCTGAATTCAGCAGATGTGGTTCCAAGTGGAATGGTCTTGCTCCTCACTGAGAGGATTTAGCTGTCAGCGGTGTTTGCTGTCCCTCTCACCATCTGATGGGCACAGCTCTGTTCCTACAGTACACTCGGAGAAGCCTGGGCTATCACAGGACAGCTGACCCCAGGGAAGGGGTGGTACCAGGGCTCTTTAAATGGTTCTCCCACAAATGGAGGGCTGCCCTTTTAGGTAGACCCAGCAAATTACATAAATGCATTGACGTGTAATTGGACAATAATTCTGCGGTAAGAAGGGTTAAAATGGTCTATTCCCAAGGATCCTGCTGGAAAGATCTATTGAAGGGCAGCTCCTGTCATAGAGGAAGTAGCCTTTAGTTACTCTTTACGAGAGGAATTTCTGTGATGGGACAGCTCTTGGCTACACCCCAGTGAGCAGACAGAACAGAGCGCACGTGTACTCGGTAACACCAGGGAAAGATGGCCCTGCAAGCTGATACTTGTCACTATCTGGCACTGTGTCTGTGGGCTACACCTGCAACTCAGGGTGCACATCTGGAGCTGAATTTCAATGTATGGAACATAAACACAGTCCGGGTTCCTTTAGTAAATAGTAACCCATAAATTAATCCACACATTAGTTAAATCATGTGAGTGACAATTCAGTATGAATTCCTCACATGCAATATTGAGCAAAGAGTATTTTCTGTGCTTAAATGCCTTTCCTTTCAGTAAAATTGTTGCAGTGACATGGAGAAACTTTCTGATTGTCCAGTAGTGGTCTTACTTCATTAGAGGTATTGTGAACTTTGCTCTGTTTGAAAGTAGCTGGACCTGGAGTCTTCACCCATTGCTGCCATTTGTGCTAAGCTGTGTTTGAGGATACTGAGGGGAGAGACACCTCTTGGGGTCATCAAATTGTTTCATTTGTCCTGGTAGTAGAAGTCAGTTCCAGTACTGATTTAATCACCCTGCAACTAGATCATCCTTTGGTAAGTCTCTGGAAGATAAAAATCCGTTCTGGAGAGGTTGAGGAAAGGAGGTGTTTGCATCCTGTTTTCATGCAGAGCAATGCAGAGCCCGTCAGGCTGCTGCCACTTGAAGCCGAGCCTGAACATGGCAGCATGTGCTGCCTTGTGTATACACTGTGCAAAAGCACCTGTGCCATTTCCAGGTCTTGGCTGCTTTTCCTGGTGGTTCACACTGATACACAGCTGAGTCTCTGGCAGTACATTCAAAGTACCAGAGTACTCTGGTCATGGGATCTGACCTAGCCACACAGAAATGGACATTACTGTGTCCCTCTAGTCATTTATTGCTTTTTGTCTATCTGATAAAAGAAACATTCTAACTTCAGGACAGTACCCTCTGAAGAGGGAAAATTGTCATTTGTTGGCTGTGGAGATTACAGGAATAAAAGCACAAATCATCAAGGCCAAAGTTCACCTAAATAATAGGAAGTGATCTTTAGTCTCCTGTTAGTTTCTAGTATTTTCTTAGTTGTCTCAATTTGATATCAGGCTACCAATATTCACACTGTGGTATCTTTTCGGGAGGAAGGAGTGCTTTAAAGGAAAGCTTATCTTAAACTAAGTGTAAAGAGACAACATAAGGATCATCCAAGTTAATGAGTTGTTCTATTTCTGCAATGAGGCTTTTAAAATAGATGCCTGTCTTATACTCCCTTGAATCAGTGTAGAGGTAGACCTTTGGCCACTTCTCTTTTTCAGCAATGTCCAGGGCCAATTGAACAGCTTTGAGTTCGGCAAGCTGGCTTGACCCACCTTCTCCTTCAGTGGCTTGTGCAACTTGTCTTGTGGGGCTCCATACTGCTGCTTTCCACTTTCGTTTCATCCCTACGATGCGACAGGAACCGTCAGTGAAAAGAGCGTAGCGTGTTTCTTCTGCTGGCAGTTGGTTGTATGGTGGAGCTTCTTCAGCCCGGGTTACTTGCTCCTGTTCCTCTTCATCAATGAGACTAAAGTGTTCACCTTCAGGCCAGTTTGTAATTATTTCCAAAATCCCAGGACGATTCAGTTTTCCAATACGGGCGCGCTGTGTGATAAGAGCAATCCACTTACTCCATGTGGCATTGGTCGCGTGGTGGATAGCGGGAACCTCTGCTTTAAACATCCACCCCAGCACCGGTAGTCGGGGTGCCAAGAAGAGTTGTGCTTCAGTGCCTATTACCTCTGAGGCAGCTTGAATTCCTTCATAGGCTGCTAAAATTTCCTTTTCTGTTGGAGTGTAGTTGGCTTCCGCCCCTCGGTAGCTTCGACTCCAGAATCCCAGTGGTCGGCCATGCGTCTCACCAGGCACCTTCTGCCAAAGGCTCCAGGACAGACCATGGCTCCCAGCTGCTGAGTAGAGCACATTCTTCACATCTGGTTGTGTCCTAACTGGGCCAAGGGCTACTGCATGTGCGATTTCCTGCTTGATCTGGGCAAAGGCGTGTTGCTGTTCTGGGCCCCAGTGGAAATCGTTCTTCTTGCGGGTAACCAGGTAGAGAGGGCTCACAATCTGGCTATACTCAGGGATGTGCATCCTCCAAAAGCCTATGGCGCCTAGGAAAGCTTGTGTTTCCTTCTTGTTGGTCGGTGGAGACATTGCTGTGATCTTGTTAATGACATCGGTGGGAATCTGGCGCCGCCCATCTTCCCACTTCATTCCCAAGAACTGGATCTCTCGAGCAGGTCCCTTAACTTTGCTCTTCTTGATGGCAAAACCAGCTTTCAGGAGAATCTGGATGATCTTCTCTCCTTTCTCAAACACTTCAGCTGCAGTGTTTCCCCATACAATGATGTCATCAATGTACTGCAGATGTTCTGGAGCCTCACCCTTTTCTAATGCAGTCTGAATGAGTCCATGGCAGATGGTGGGGCTGTGCTTCCACCCCTGGGGCAGTCGGTTCCAGGTGTACTGCACTCCCCTCCATGTGAAGGCAAACTGAGGCCTGCATTCTGCAGTCAGAGGGATGGAGAAAAACGCATTGGCAATGTCAATAGTGGCGTACCACCTCGCTGCCTTGGACTCCAGCTCATACTGGAGTTCCAGCATGTCCGGTACGGCAGCGCTCAGCGGCGGAGTCACTTCATTCAATGCACGATAGTCCACAGTCAATCTCCAATCTCCATCAGACTTGCGCACAGGCCAAATGGGGCTGTTGAAGGGTGAGTGGGTTTTGCTGACCACCCCTTGGCTCTCCAGCTCACGGATCATCTTGTGGATGGGAATCACAGCATCTCGAGTGGTTCTGTACTGTCGGTGATGCACCGTCGAAGTGGCAATTGGCACTCGTTGCTCTTCCCCCTTCAGGAGTCCTACTGCAAATGGGTTCTCTGATAGCCCAGGTAAAGTGTTCAACTGCTTAACACCTTCTGTCTCTACAGCCGCTATCCCAAATGCCCACCTGAGTCCCTTTGGGTCTTTGAAATACCCATTTCGGAGGAAGTCTATGCCCAAAATGCATGGGGCCTCTGGGCCTGTCACAATAGGGTGTTTCTTCCACTCGTTTCTCGTCAGGCTCACATCGGCTTCCACCAAAGTAAAATCCTGTGATCCCCCTGTCACACCAGCAATAGAAACAGATTCTTCCCCAACATGTCTTGATGGGATTATTGTGCACTGCGCACCAGTGTCAACCAAGGCCTTATATTCTTGTGGTTCAGATGTGCCAGGCCAACGAATCCACACAGTCCAAAAAACACGGTTTTCCCTAGCCTCTACCTGGCTAGAGGCAGGGCCCCTCTAAGCCTGGTTATCCGTCTTTCCCTGGGTAACTGGAGCTACTTCCCTCTTGGTGGAACTACCTCTCTGAGTCTTGCCTTCCAACAATTCACGCAGCCGCTGTGCCAAATCGTCAGTGGATTTTCCATCCCATTTCCTCATGTCTTCCCCAGAATCACGCAGAAAGGACCACAGCTTAGTTCGTGGGATACCGCTTTTTTCCCTATCTGGAGAACGTCTGCGCTTGGTACCAGAACCTCTGACCTGTACTGCAGAGGTTTGGAGAATGTCCTCTCTGAGTTGTTTGTGGTTCTCCTCTATCTTATCTTCTAATGTCTGCATACGCGTTTCTAGAGCTGCAATTCTGGCATGTGTCGGGCCATGCACAGCATCTGCATATGCTCGGAGCTTCTTCGCCATATCCCTCACGGTCTCCCTCGTGTCATCTCGCTTCATTATTGCTAAAGCAGATGAGTATTCTTGTAGCCCAAGTCGTACAAGTTTTCGCCACATCACGGGTGTGCATGGTACCAGGTCTGGGTTCCTAGTGTTTAGGTCATCTGAGAAGATAATCTCTGCCACTGCCATTTCTCGTAAGCATTGAATCCCTTGTTCTATGGTCTTCCACTGGGTTTGCTGCATATAGAGATCGTCTGCACACAGATATCTTTGTTCCACACTTCCCAGGACCCGTTCCCAGAGACTGCGTGGATTAGCCTCTCTCATCATTCCTTGGTCAATAACTGGATCTTGTGACAGGGATCCCAGATGCCTTGCTTCGGTGCCGTCCAGAATTGTAGCCTCACCTGCAGCATCCCAAAGACGGACTAACCAGCTGATTATAGATTCATCAGGTCGTCGAGTGTAATCCTTTCTTAGGCCTCGAAGGTCCTTCAGGGAAAAGGACTCAATAGTAGCTTCTGGTCTTCTGCCAGTTGGTTGGGCTTGTGATCTTCTGCCGGTTGGTTGGGTTTCCGATTTTATGTCAGTCTGTTCAGTTTCTGATTGTGTATCAGTTGGTTCAGCATCTGATTGGGTGTCAGTCGGTTGGGTGTTGGGAGGCACTGAGGGTCCTTCACCTGGATCATCATCCACTGGTCGATCAGTTTTGTATGTGCGCTTCTTTGCTGGGGTGACTGCCAGTGTCTTAGGTTCACTTTCTGGTTTAGCTGCTGTCTGAGTAGCTACGGTATTGGCTGCAGCCTGAGTGGCTGGGGTAGCTGCTGATTTATCTCCCTGCACCCCTGCCTCTATCTGCTGCCCTACAGTATCTAGCAGTGTACGGTAAGCATATGCCAGGGCCCAGCTTATCGCAATGAGCCTTTTCTCTTTAGAATTATCACGGCAGTTCTCCTCCAGATATTTCCCCACTTTGTCTGGGTTCTGAATTTGTTCATGTGAAAATTCCCAAGCTGGGGGATCAGAAAATTCCTTCAAGGTTTGGCCCATTCTCTCCCATTTTCCACACCATTCAGGATTTTTCACACCTGGGTCTACCTTTAGGTCAGCAGTCTCATCAGCCCCTCTGGAGAACTCAGACCTCATTCTAGACAAGCTGTAGAACATATAGAGGAAGCCTACTAGATTAAATACCAGAAAGGTGGTTTCTTTAATGGTCAGGGGACATTGAACATTCTCTAAAAGTGATGTAACTGATTCAAAAGAGAAGGAACAAAGAAATGACTGAAAAGCTTCATCCCCTCTAACAAACTGAGTGCAATTATTAATAAATTCCCAAAACATGCTACTGGAACTAGGATGCAGGGTAGGACGAAGAAGCCATAAACCAAACATACCAGGCACAAACTCCAGTACCTGTATAAGCTTCCTATAAATCATGATTGCTAAACCAAGGACAATAGCAATCCTAACTCGTGCACCTCTAGTGTAAAAGCTACGTGTTAGAGACAACATTGGAGCTATTGCTGAATAAGAAAACAAACCTAGGGACCAGAGAGGTATTAAAACCTCAAAAAAGCCTAGGGAACAGAAACACAAAAAGGACTCCATCCCAAGAGACATTAGGAATTCAATGAGCAACATATCTACTCAATACTCTATCCCCACTCAAAGTAAAACCAAAAAAGCAGTCAATGTAAGTTTTTTCCACTCTCTCAAGCCCCACGGATGGGCGCCAAATAAATATATGTCCTGGTTTAGGGCAAAATTGAGAGGGAACCTCTGAAGGGGTTCCTCTGAAAAGCAAGCCCAAACGGCCCCTCCCCCCAGCTGGTCCAGGAAAAGAACTTCCTTAGAGAAAAGTGGAAAAAACTATTTATTTAACAAACAAAATGACCACAAATGCAAAGAATTAATAATATGAAACAATAAAACCTCTGGCCGCTCTGCAGAGAGATGGCAAACAGAGACAGTCCTTGCCGTGGGTGCAGCTCAGCTCCCTCAGTCTCTCACCAGCCCCGCTCCCTCTGCAGGGCCAGGCCCGGCGGCCGCAGGTGCCAGCCCTCGCTGCTCCTCTGGGTTTGTCAGTCCAGAGCAGATTCAAACAGTCCCAAGGAAAAAAAAAGGAAGGGAAAAAAAAAAGGTCCAGGAAGTCTTCTCTGCCCTAGCTAGCTAAACTAACTAAAAGCACAGGAGATCTCTGTCCCACCGCTGTCCGTGCCTCAGAACGAACGCCGGAGAGAGAGACGTGGGGGAGTCAGGCAGTTTCTCAAAACAAACTGCGCGCTGCTGCTTTCTCCCCCTTCGCTCCCAGAACAAGTTTTAAAGGTACAGAACTGAATATACAGCACAAACAGAGCAGACGATTGGGGATACGAGCAGCAAAAGTCACCCTACCACATCCCTGAAGATGCATTTCCTGCCCAGAAGAGTTTCTGCTGCATTTTTTTCCATTCCCTAAATCAGCCCTGAAGCAGTGCTTTCTCCCAAGTCCCCATGTGGGAGCTTTTGGAGACCCTGCTGTAACTGGTGGTGCTCTGATGGGCACTAGGAAAATGCAAGTTGCCTGTGACTGCACCAGGACAGGCCACAAGCTCTGGCTGCTGAGCAGCACTGCTGTGGGATAGAAACAACAGATGTGGCAAAACAGAGACAAAAGGGTTGGTGCTTTCTTCAGTGGTTTAGTGATCTGACAAAGTGATTGCTGGGAGCTAAGGGATGGATTTTTTTCCCAGTTACTTTGCATACACTTATCAAGAGATATTGCCCTGGATTTAATAGCATTTGGTAAGACCATATTCTCAGGATTGTATCTTGTAGTGCTGGCACTGGCAAAGCATCCACTGACTTTTATTTTTTAAAACTTTACTTCTACTTTTGAGCTGAATTTTTTCTGCTCACTGAATTTGGGCCATAGGTGGCACAGCTCCATTTGTTCAGACCAAAAGTTCTTAAAAAACCAGCAGCTTGCCTCTGTCCCCACTCTCTCCGCACATTTTTGTCCATGTGAGCATATTTAAATACTTTGGGTTTGGACATGCAGGCCTCTGGTACATTTATAAACCCTTCTCTAGATGTCTTCTTCTGATAATAAGTTCTACATTTCCTTCTGCCATCAAAGAGATGTATTTTTTAGGTTCTGCAAAGGTCAAGGCATGCATTAGTGCAGAATTCTTTTGTTGTTGGGCTGTGAATACTTAGGAAGTCTAGATTTACAGGGGAAACCCAGAGCAGATGTAGATTAGACAGTCACAGAAAGTTTGTTTTGGAAGCTTATACATTCCTGCATCTTTCATGTAATGTATTATGCAGGCACTGAGTAGGTTTCTGTCTAATCCTGCATGACTGTCCCTGGTTATGCTCTGGAAGAAGCCTGCCTGTGCTCCATAAAGAAATGAAGGCACAGTGGGAAGACTTGATGCTGCTTCTGCTTTGATCCTGCAGGGATAAGCTATTGAACACTGTGAACTGAAGTCCAACACGAAGCCATGCTGCAAAGCAGTGTAGATTGAGCCACCGTTCCCTCTGCTCTACTGCCTCCATCCATTGGTTGTTCCTTGTCCTGCAGGTAAGATCTCCAGATCAGGGCCCATATCTTAGTCCTGTGTAGATGAATCACCAAGCAAGGTGACTCTGTGATCAGAGGACTGATACATAAATGTAATGAGTAATTTAGTAGTAGTAGCAATGAGTCCAGCTACTAAAGCTACTTGTTTATCTTTTGACCTCAAAGTGTTTTTGTCCTCCTGATGACATTTTCCCTTTTATGTGTTTTGTTAGTACTGATGCACCTTTATTTTGCTTGTATTCTTTGTACCAGAGCAAAATGTTATGTCAATTAGTGCCATGTCCCTCTAGGCACTTTATGAAATTAATGCTAATGCACATGACTCAAGAAATGGGCCTTGGGGTGTCAATTCAATCCTGCAAAACATGCAAGATTCTTTTCACCTGATCTTAATTACAGTTGTTCCTTAAGCCTTTTTGCTTATCAAATAAGCAAGCTTATCAAATTGAAATATGTTTTAAACAACACCTGTGTAAGCGTCCAGCTTGCGATTTCCAGTCTCTATCCCTAGATGTCACTAGAAGATAGCATATGCTGAATATAGTGACGCTGAAGCCAGGAGACATGACTGTAGCGCTTAGATAGGGGAATGTGGAAGTCAAAGTCGGTAAAATTCCCAGGTGGTTGCAGGCATATCCCATGTGCAACTGTTCCCCAGATTACCTCTGCCTGAGGTAATCTGAAAATCTGTTCTTAGAGCTATGCCTTCCGTACAGCAGCTGCACATCAAGGATGACTCCCAGCTCAGTGAAGGAGTACCTCAGAACCTTGTGCAAGAGGTGTGAGGAAGAGTCCCAGTCCACCACTTCAGAGAGAAGAAAGAAATCTACAGGGAGAGGCAGGAAATGACAGCTATGGCTTCATAACAGGTGAAAGTCAACTCATGCCAAAGTGTCCCAGAAAGAGGTAGACCTGCCTTAGTGTGCATCTCCACAGTTTCCACCAACTAGTGCTGCCCATCCTCAGACAGCAAGCCAGTGCTTGGGGGTGAATCAGCAGTAAATTATTTCCTTTTGGGGCTTAAACAGTCACTCCTTCTCTGCTTACTTCTCTGCAGGCTGAGAGAAGGGATGGTCTTGGGTCTGATGGAATGAGGTGAAGAAGAGCTTGGTGCTCACGTGCATGGAAGCAATGAGAGTGATTGCATGCCAGAACCAGCTGTCTACAGGACAGAGTTGTGATGATCCAGCCATTCAAAGCCATTCAAAAATATAGCAGAATTTAAAGGAAGAACCTTTAGGAATCAGAAGTTTGTACATGATGGTCCTCTCCAGTGCCACTCCAGGCTGTCTTGACCCATAAGGATGTTTGAGTGGATCCGGGTATGGATGTTATCTGGGGGCCTGCTCCCTTCCCACAGCTGTAAGAGTTTGAAGAAGCCCATTAGAGATGGGCTTCTCAAATGCTCTCAGCCATTTGAATTTAAGTGGAAATTTTTTCTTGAAAGAGGGCTGGAACCAGTTTTTAACATCTATAGGATCAAAATTATAACTAACTTTTATTAAAACTATTATAGAAAAAGAAAAATGCTCTGATTTGGTGAATACTCCTAGGACTTTTGCTAAGAAAGGATAAAAGTTCTCCTCACATGCTCTTTAAGGAAGTCAATTCCTTCCTGAGAGAAATTGTACAAAGTGTGAAGTGTATTTTAGCACTTGATTCAAATGCTGTTGTGAGTCAGAAGCAGACTTTCTCTTGACCTTAGCAAGATTCAGGCAGATAAAGGGAACTTTGTAAAACTGAACCTTCCTTTTGTACTTTAACCTTTTTTATTATTCTTATCATTATTAGGAGCAAAGAATCAGCTACAGTACAATGACTTACAAGATTATGTGATTAGAAAGTATGCTGTGCCCACAAGGCCAGAGTTTCTGAAACTCTGGAGCTAGTTATATATGATTGGAGTTGACTTGCATAAAGTGAGGACCTGGTTCATGGGCATGTGATTGCAGTCAGTGCCAAGACACAGCTCCAGAGAAATGTGTTGGTAATTGGAACCTGTTTTCCTAAAATAATGGATGTCTTTCTGATTAAAGCAGGGATGTCTTTGCAGAGGTATACGGGAGCATAAGCCAGACTCAGTGATGGAAGGAAACAAACTGGCCTTTCACCAGCACCTGCTGGAGTAACTTGGTTGGTTCCATCCCACAGAACTGAGGGTCCATTCCATGACAGTAATGTCCTACCATGCAGGGTAAGGGCTTGTTCCTGCCCCAGGCCTTGCCTGATCTCATAGTTGGTACAACTTCAAACCACAAGTAGCACACATAAATAGCTGGGGTCCAGCAGCCTCCCTGCTGCCTCCTTGCAGCTTCATTACAGAACAAGCTCTAATCCAAAATGTAGCCTAACATCTTCAACTCACATGTGGAGGGACTTGCTGATACTCTGTGGGGAATCTTCCACATAAATAAATAAATATGCATTCATAGCATTTCCTACAACATAAGAAGGTACTAGATGATTTTATTTTTTCTTGGTATTGTGGTATACTGGTTTGTTTAAGAACAGCTATGTAGAAAGTTCTAGCTGCTGATGGAAATATTAGCCCTGAAGTAAGGGGACTTGTTGAGATGCCTTATTGCCTCTTTCTTTTGAGGCTTGTAGAGTGGGCCAGGTCATACTGCATTATCACTCTCAGATCTGGCAGCTGTAGCCTACTGCATGCTGTGATCCCATGGACACTTAGTTCTGTGGAATAATGACATCTGCCACAGCCAGCAGGCAGCACCTCATTGTTCCTGGGGAAGGAGCAGAGATCTCTCTAGTACAAAGTGCTAAAGCCCTTGACTTGAAAGGGAAAAAGGAGAGCAAAGCAGCCAACAGCAGAAAACTGGCACTGAGCTCACACCCCAGAGACAGGTACTGGTCTCAGCTGCATTCAGCCTGGTCTTGAGGAATAGTGGTCATTTCAGGTGAGTGGCTTCACAGTAGTATTTAACCTTCATATACTTTAATTGAAGTATGTCAAGTGTGATAGAGATTTAAGAGGCAGATGGTCTTATGTGATCCATGATGGTCCAGTCCACATTCCTTGCTGTATAGGCACGGCAGGCTCAGACATGTAAATGTAACCAAATGCTACAAAGCAATCTGCAGCTGAGGTTCCTCTCACTTGTGCAGAGCTCAGATGAAGCCTAAAAGGGTTTCCTAATTTTTTTTTATGAAAACACAAAAAGAGAAAGCTTTATGTTTAGCTGTTTCCCACAAAGATATACGAGTAAGGAAGAGTCTGGCTGAGCTACCTGAGAGAGAAAAAAGGTGGTCTATCAACAATGCTGGGAAACAAGCTATGATTTTGTGACTGAGGAAGATATACTAATGATCATACCACTGAAATTAAACTATGAGTTGCTTCTACTAAGGATAAACATGCTAGTTTACCATACTAGGTAACAACTAACAACTAGGTAATGTACTAGCAACTAGGAGTTGCTCTCAGACGAGGAGCCTATGATAGTAGATACTGTGTGACATTACAAGACAGTGCCTGCTCCTCTCCAAAAGACTTGAACAGTCAACATCATTTGTGGGTGTAGGAACAGAGCTTCAGAACCACCAGGTTTGATGGTATAGGCCTTACATGATTCTCAGCTGTCTCCAAATGTGAATTGAGAGATGACAAAGCAAGCACAGACAAAATACTGATTCAGGGGTCAGTCCCTTCCCACTGAGTTCATTGGTGGCTGTGCACAGCCAGGCATGGATGCAGTCCACGTGGCCAGCCAGCTGCTGCTGCACCACCTTTGGAAATGACTTATTACTTAATACCAGGTTCCATTGAGTCTCTTTAGGTGCCTGAATGCACATTGATTCCTTTGGGACTGTAGGCACCTAAATACATTTCTCTATTTGACCCAAAGTTTCCCTAATCCTCTAATTGCCTTCCCTTTCAGGAAATTGAAAGAGTAGAACCAGCTTGTTTGTTCAGGAAGCAGAGAGGTTCCCTATGAAGAAAGGACATGCAGACATGTTATTTCAATTCTGGAATGTATTCATTACAAGATACAGAATCTCTAACCAAATAGTTTGCAGGTCAGATAGATTGGAGTATAATCCTTAACAATTTCACCCCGGTCTAGATTAAAACTGTAAATATAACTTGAGCATTGCAACTGCTGCAACCACTCCTCATAAAACTTAGAGACCAAGCCCATCAGTCTAGATATCTAATCAGAAAACCATTTTGAATTACATTTAAACAGATTGTCTTGGGTCAATTTAATTGAAGTACTGCCCTTTTAAATGTTGTGTGGGCTCAGTGTCAGTTACTTCATCAATATAAACATTTTGTGTAAGCTTCCACTCTCCTTGCTAAAGACAGAAAGATACTTTAATGCTCTATAAGAGGTGAGCTTGGTCATGCACTGAAAATGTGGATGTCTTACCTGCTGGGTTAGATCTGGCTGGTTTCAGCTTTGTTACAGAGATTCCCACCAGAGAGACCAGCTGTAACCCAGATTCTGCAGCTCTCCTGAGGTCAGGAGCTGCATGACAGAACCCAGCACATGGCTGACTTTGAGACCTGGTGAACAGGTATCCTGAAAAGAAGTCTGTCTTTAGGAGAAGCTGTGGAAAACATAGATACCAGACTCAATTGGTCTTTTGGAGTCTATCCATTGAATTCTAGATGATGTCATTCATAAGTCATTTTATAGTAATTTCTTTTGAATTCAAAATAGAGAGTAGAGGTTTCAGATTTGTATTCAAGCTGGGAACATAGATCTGAATCAATGTTATTTCTGTCCCCAAATTGGCAGTCATACAACAATTTTGACAACTGGGGAAAAGGTAGCACTAAAGCTTTTTGCTCCCAACTGAACAACTGGACTGATTTGTATTGTATAATAGAGGGGTTGTTCTGAGGAGTTGTAGCATTGATTTTAATCAAATGTTGATGATTGAGACCCAGTTGGAAATTGATTCCTTTATCAGCCCTTTTGTAAGAAAATTAATTAGGTCTGGCTGTTGTTTGGATGAAAAATTGAGGTTTCATGGGACTGGTAACTGTTCTGGAGGCTTGGAATGGAGTTCTGCTGGAGGTTAGATCTGAAAGTCATAAATTGTTCATATTTTTGAGAAAATACCTTTTACAAGTAAAATTAGATACAATTTAATAACCCAGATAGGCAGGGCCTAGAGTGATTATAAAGGCACCTTTGCATTTTATCAAATTTCCAAGATTTCGCTCCTTTCTTTACCAGCAGCAAGTATCCCTTCCCAGCCAGTGTCCTCCCTTCTTACCAAAACCAGCAGCGTTATTGGGGATTTTTCCTGCTGAAATACAGTGTTCATTTGGTCATCTTTTTCAGTTCCTCTGACTCCTTGCTGTCTTCTTCAAACCTTGATCCTGTCCCTCCAGCCCCTTTCCAGCAGGAAAAGCAGAGTACAATAGTGACTTGCTGATAGTTCCTTGGTGCTGTGCCAAGATTTGAAATTCAGACTTATGGATTCAGGAAAAGGGATGCCCCACATGCCTGCAGGACACCTCTCCTAAGAAACCATGGAGTTGGGAAAAAAGGTGCAGGGTTGACATTTTCATATTGCTGGAGGGAGAGCATCAAGCAAGGTGATGTAAGAGGTGGGGAGGGAAGGGGCTGGTCAGCTCTGTCCATTCTGGAAACAAAATGAATGCTTGCTGAACCAATAAATGCACCCCTCTTCAGCATTAACAAAATACTTCCTTCTAGACAAACCCAGTCTCTCTGTCCACCCCCACCAAAGAAACCAAATATCTGAAATCATCTTGCAGAGCATGAAATTTCCTTGGAATAAGCTGTTTAATATATATTTCTGCTCTTACTTAGTTGTAAGCCACTTT
Organism: Phylloscopus trochilus trochilus; assembly: GCA_016584745.2. Lineage (NCBI taxonomy): Eukaryota > Metazoa > Chordata > Aves > Passeriformes > Phylloscopidae > Phylloscopus > Phylloscopus trochilus. Next base: position 44,655,985 of record WQNJ02000546.1, read on the forward strand.
TCCCAGAGGTGAGTAATTGAAGAGCTAATGGTAGTTTAATAATAATGTTTAATGGTTTATTAACCTTGTGAGCTGGTTAGTGAGAAAAGAAAATCTGTTATGGCATGGACCTGCAGCTTTCAATCTTCAGCTCCTGGGCTGAAGTCACTCCTACCATAGCCAAGTCAGTCTTCCAGAGAAATATGGGACAGAGTCTGTCAGGCTTGTAACAAAACCAGGTTCCTTCTCAGTGGGTTCTCTGTCTGAGCATTAAAGATTACTCTACTTTTTAGCTCTCCTGAGAATGCCTAGCTATGGAAGTTACTGCATACATGTGATTTTAGCTTCACTGTTGAAAATGGTATGTTTAATCACAGGGAAAAGAAGTGCTTGTGAGGCTACCTGCCCTTAAAAGCAAAATCCTGGAGGAGACCAGAGGCATTTTACCACAGCATAAACTCAGCAGTGGCTGAAGCTGATGAAGTTACCATTATGGGATTATTTCCAGATAAAAGCCATAGTGTCTTGTCACCCCTACAGTGCCACAAGGAGAATAATATCAGGCTTTGGTGAGTGTAAAAGTTTACACCCCGAGATAGTATTTGATTTACTGGCTAATGGGGGAGATTGCAGAAGGGATGGACACAAAGGGAGTATTCCCTGATATTAATGCTGCTGTGCCTGTTATGTATATAGAGAAGTTGATATAATTTTCAGCTCCCCTTCTGAAATGTAGCTCTTGGAAATATGTGAGTGAACAATTGCTTTGGAAAAGCAAAATCTCTACAAAGAACGTGGCATGACAACGGGGACCTCCAGATGTTTTCTCTCCAGCATTAAATAGAGCTTTTTCTCATACTTTTGCTTAGTCTGAAGTGCTGGCACCTTTCATTTCAATGCCCAAAGAATATAAAAAAGCTACCTCTGTTATAGGTTCATTAGTACAAAAGAGAAAGAAGATTAAATCTGGAAGGGGAACTGAATGACCTAGTTCTAGGCCTTTACAATGAACACCCTTGGTCTTTGATCTGCACAATAAGCGGACTTCTCTACAGCACACTAAATAAAATAGTTGATCTGGCAAGAGGGAAGAAATATGATGGTAGAAAAATGGCCATTAGAAATATGGGCTTCAGCTCCACCACTAAACCCAACAGAAAATATCCAGTCATCATACCTGCAATGAATGTCATCCGACAACTTCAGCTTTTGTCCATTTAACTGAAAACCAAATTCTATTTTAGAGTGGTGGATGAGGCAAAAACATACATTAAAAAACTATTTTAGATTCACTTGGGCCCTAAATATTAACTTCTATAAATAGTGTTGGCTGTGGTAGTGGTCTGTCGCCACATCTGCTCAGTCTAATATTCACACCAGTGTTTAGTGCTGTTTCCTTTTGATGTAGTTTAATTTCTGTAGCTTTGTGTTCTATCAGTTATAGCTAAGTAAAATTAGACTGCAATTTACTTATAACACCATTAGTGGTTCTGGTCAATTAGAATGCAGTTAAGTGCTATGCAAATCCATTATGGTAGAAAGCAATGCTAAAATAAGAACTTGGAATCTCAAGTGAAGGGACACTGCTGTCTACTGTGCAGTCCCCTCCAGGCAGATTGAATTCAGCATATATAAGATGTAGACATAAGTCTTCACTGCCGCTTGCCAGGATGGGGTACCTGAGTCCATTTCTCCCTTTTGCCAAAGGCCAGGGATTTGTGGTCCACTGTCTTTGATGGTTGTACCAGGTGGACTTTTCTCCTGTCACTCCAAATCTGGCTGGTGAGAGGAGGCCAGGATCACTCCTTAATATTGCCCCATGGATTTTGTAACCCACAAGCCATCAAGGAATAGGTACCCCACAGCCATGGCAATAGCCCTTCTTCTGCAGGACCCTTGGTATGAGAACTCCCTGAGGGGCTGGGACAGTGCAGCAGAGTTAGTTTGCTGCTTCCAGCTGGACTCCCAAAACAGTCACTCACACCCCTCTCCTGGATGCTCCTAGGTGCCATGGCAAGTGTCAGCTGCTGGATCCAGAAAGTATTAGAGCTGACTGCTGGCCCAGGTGTCTGAGCAAACACAGTTGGTACTTTTGCCACTGCAGCACTAGCCCTAGGGCTGCACGGTGATGCTGATATGAAGAGCTGAGCTGGGAAGTTCCTGCAATGGGGCAGGCAACTGGTAACAAACCAGGATCAGCAGGTTTAGGAGAATCCATGCTCTAATGGAATTAGTCTAATACACTGTACCGGCAGGAGGTTATACAGTCTGGACAGACATTAGATGGCACTAAAAACTGCACTTCTCAGGAGCTTGTTCAAGCAGAAATAGGATTAAGAACTGCCACTACTTGCAGGTCTCTGGGAAGCATCCTGTACAACTGAAAATTATAAGCATAGCCTAAAATACAATTACCTAAGACACCTTCACAGACCATTAGCTGAAACAAGTTCATTTTCATTCAGCCTCCAGTAAAACCATCTAGAAGAACTATGAAAGTATTTTCAAGTGGTCACTGACCACTGGTAGTAAATTGCTGCAGATGCAAGGTGTAGCTTATGAATATCTTCAGACTTTACATGGCAGGGCTCCTGGTGCAGGCACCTCTGGAACTGTAGGAGTTTTGAAATGTCCCTGTGGCACTGAATAAGAGAGATGCTTATTGAGTTGCTCTCACACTTGTAAATCATGATGGTAGCCGATCCAGAGACATTATTGTGGGTCCCACTTATTGAAGCTTAACTGAGAGTTTGAAAATAGAAACATTCAACCAAGAACAGCGTATATGATTTGCATGCTTTGCCTTGAAAATGGGGAAGGGCTTCTAAGCAGATAAAACAAATCTTTTAATATCATATAAGCCACTTTTTCACTTAGCTATGTCAGAGCTAACAAAACCAAATGTTGTCAACTCACAGTTTAATTGCAATGCTGGTAATGCTCGTGGTAGCTCTTAGGGTTTGTTTTATTTTAAAGTCAAAACAGCTTGTAATCAAGTATAGGAGCTTTTGATTCTTTTGTTCTGGTTTTGCTTTTAAATAAGTGGTTTGCTCCTGCTTGAATGAATGTGAATTCCTCGCCCAAGAACCTGGCAGAGTATATTTGAAAGGCAGAGTTGGACAAGGTTTTGCTCAGCCCAGCCAATGTAATCTACTCTCCGAAGTGCCTGATAGGGATCCCAGGGCAGGCTAATTCAAGGATTGTTGTTGGGGATGGAATGTTTAAAGGCACATCATATGGCTGAACCCTTTTCACTGTCACAAGCATCCCCTGGCAGAAGAGTTGCACTGCTCTTTGTGTACAAAGGGGTTGCATACTGGTTTTGTGCATTCGTTCATCTCTGGCAGTTTGCTTTCTGTAATTCTTCAGCATGATTTTCAACCTGTCTGCCCATGTTTAGGAGAGCATTTACTGGTAAACAGCACAAGCGGAAGAGGCAATGGAACACTGAGGTGCTGCTGTTTCCCAGCAAAGCAAGCCCTGGAAGTTTGTTACCAGTGTGTTCATGATCTGTTCAGGGCTGAGAAAAGCCTTTAGCTGTCTTCCCCTTAGTGAATTAGATGGAAATGAGAGAACTCTCAATCTCTGCAAATCAAACCTTGAAGTCTTTCCAAATACTCTGAGCCTGGCTTTTCACAGGAGGCTGCTCAGACAATGCAGTCATGGAAACTCACTTTTATTTCATTTGAGTAGTCCTGTAGTGGGTAGCCAAAACAACCAGAAGTGAACCAGATGTGACACAGTTGGTGCAATGTCCCATGGCAAACACAGGTGGGTGACACAAAATAGGAATTTGCAGGCTTCACTGCACTGTGCTGTGTGGCCCTGAAATTTGTCTGCTTGAACTTTGTTTCAGTGAGGGTTGTGGTGAGGTTTGTGTGAGTCTACATATCAATGAGGCACGCAATCACTGTCGGTAATCACTCAACATTATATATACAGATATAAAGTGTTTGCTCTCATGTTGAAGAGCTCTAAAATGAACATATGCCTTCTAATTTTATTCAGCCAAGCTGACTTCTAGCTCTCGTGAAATCTCATAGGAGAAATCCTTAAATTTAATGACTGTTTTCTGTCACTGAGCTGATGGTCAATTTAAGATGTTTGTGATGTTATATTTTTTCCCCCAAGTATGCATTCAAAGCATCTTTAAGTAGAAAATAGTTTTCTGTGTTAATAGTTTCAAGCAGCAGTTTCAACTACAAATCTTCTTTTCTCATCCAGACCTGTCCCTGTAGAGTAGAAAGCTGCATCAATATCCTTATGTACTGCAGCAGGCCAGCTGGATAAATGAGTGTCTCTATGGGAATGAAGTAACCATTAAATTTTAGTGTTACCAAAAGATGTAAGAACAGCAGGAAGCAAAAATAATGACAAATTGTTATCATAGCTATCCTGGCACTGTTTTGCACAATTAGTATTATTTTTATCAATACTTTAGGTGTCCCTTTCCTGCTAATGGGACCCTTCTGATAACAGCTGCACATTGGGAGCAATGTAAGCAGCAAATTAAGAGCTAGTTCCTGGTCTGAAGGTAGGAAAAGAAAGGGTTCAGAGAAAGGAACACAACTTACAGGCAGAAGGTTGTGAAATGAACCACAAATACCTCAACTACTCAGGATGAAGGGCTCGCACTGAGGCCTCTTTGGCTTGCTCCAATGCTTTCCATTTAAGTCCATATTATCATGGCAGGCATTTAAAAATACATGCACACAACAGAAAGACTGCAGAGGCCTTCCCTCTGTGAGTTGTGTTGAGACCAATATGTCTTCCCTTGTTTGGATGTGCACAGCAACTACTTGGTACATTTTGATATAGATAGTTGTAAGTGGCTCTTTCCCAGGGGTTACAACAGAACATTAATTCAGGTGGCCACATTGATTCATTACCAGCTTCCAGTAAGATAATGTATGAAGTGAACATGAAAATCAATAAGACAAGCAAAATGAAATAGCTTGAGATAAGCGGGGGGAGACAGAAGAAATCAATGCCATTCAGCTACTATGATGGTAAGACATAGTCCGTAGGAGATCATATTAAATTCCTAAGTCAAATATTTCAAATACTGATCTATAACATCACCTGTGACCATAACTGTAGCAGGGATTGGCATCAGTATATTCACATGATTGCAGTGAAATTCTCCAATCAGTGAGCTTTTCCTTCTACAAATTATCACAGCATGTTTATGGCTGTGCCAGGTTGTGTTTTCCAGGAATAACCTTTATATGTTTAATAGGAAGACTTATTGATAGAAGATCAAATATTAACCTGCATTTCATGACCTGGAAAAAATGCGCCACATTAGGAATAAAGGTATTGACTCTTACCTGATTACTGGTTGTGAGTGGGCGCAGACACATAAATAAATACAGAGTACAGCAAAGTCCTCTAATCGAAAGTGATTATTACTTTCATTCAGGCCACTTGCTCAGACTTTCTGGAAAGAGTGTGTATTGTCAATAGGAAAAGAGACTCAATGTTTTCTTTCTCCACTTGTTTTTTGCATAGTTTCTTATTTTTGTAAGTAGGCAGCTTGGCACTGTGAGAGTGAAGGCTTTTATTTCTTTTCCCACCTAGGACCGTGTCATACAGCACATTATTAACATCTGATTTTAAATGCATAATGCATAATACTCTTTTCCACAGTATTTCTCCACCACCATGGGGTCTCTCTCTCTTGTTCAACATTTTTGGGTCACACCTGTCGCACTTGGACACGAAATGAAGATGCTTGACTCCAGTTTGAAGCAGAAGAAAATCAGAAGGCTTTATTGTCTAATTTTTAGTACCTTTTATAAGGTGTTTTGATACAGATTTAACATGATTGGTACAAGGGAACAACACCTCTCTAGTCCCATTGGTGGAACAAGAGAAACACAATCAGCACAGCTGTACAGATTTATTTTGAGAACATAAGTTATTTACAGAAATTGTCCTTGAAAGAAAGACATTCCTGACAAATTTTCCTTTGGGAAGAAATCAGCCACTGGCAGGCTGAAAACCTTTCAGACTCAGAAATATCAGGCCCACACCACCACTGAATAGCAGTTATTAGATTTTATTAGATTCTGTTTGCATTTTGAAACCTCTCTTCAAACACTCTTTGGACCAATGAGACATAGTCAGAGCATGGTTGAACTTAGCTCAAGAAGTATAATGTGAAGGCAAAAGTGTTCTATTACCATTAAAAAAGGTATTTTTTCAGGAGGTGACAGAGGCAGCAAAGGTCTGTTCCACAGGCCAGTGAAACAGCCTGGCTGCTAAAGCCAGCTTGCACCAGCTGCCCAGGACACCTGCAGTTGGAGGGCTGATAACACTGTAAAGAAGATGGAGACATTTGCCTTTTTGCAGACAGTTGCTAGTGAAGGGGAAATCCTGAGAAAATAATAATTTTCTGCACAGGTCTTCCACTAATTCTGGGGGCTTTTTTTGGTTGGCTTTTTTACAATTTCTCAAATAAGAAGTCAGCCTTCACTTCTTCTGGCTTTTTACTCATCATCATCATCATCATCATCATCATCATCAATCCTTTGACATCTGTCAGCCACTCCAACCTTGGGTTTAACAGCTGAAACTGAAAAAATGTCCTAAAACCCTAGGGGTTGTCTTACTAGGGCCTTGCAGCAGCAGAAAAACTAAACTTAAAATGCGTATTATTTTCTTCTCCTGAAGTCTGCAGCAAGACAGTTTACACCTGATTTATTTCTAATACCACTTGCTGTTAGTGTTTTTCCCTTCCACTGACATTTCTTCCCCTGGAAATGGATTAACATTTATTTTTCTACACTGAGCAATACTTTAGTACCTAGATGTAACACTGCTATAACAGCCACCCTCTGTGTTGCCTTTGCTCCAATCATCAGAGAAACAAGTACTTGCTTATGCTGAGGTTCCCATCTGGAGATGTAGCCAAATTCTCTTTGAAGTTTGCTTTTTGAAACTCAGGAGAATCCTGCCTAGGCTGGTGACTCTGTAGTAAAGGCTGAGGTTGCCTTTTCTCGAGTTTGAAATGTGAAGTATTGGAAGATACAAGATCACTTGTCTTTGTGTATCATTTCTTGTGTTGCTCTTATTCTTCATTTATTAAATGTTTGCATGCTTACAACTAATTTAATTTCTAAGGAAAAGATCCTGACAACATTTACTTGCTCCTTTTCTGGGGCAGGTTTGCGAAGCTTCCCTGCATTCCCAGATTATGTCTTGGGGACTTTAAATATAAGAATCAGTCTGGTGATGTGACCCAGCTCAGAATGCCAAAATGGATCTTTCACTTTAAATGTACAGCTATCTGGGATGATGCTTCCAAATACAATATATTAGTTTTCGAAAAAGTATGTCCCAGCTAGATTATGTTTTTCAATGATGAGATCATAACTTTTTACAGAATACACCTTTTAAAAACTTTGCACTACATAATAACCTTTGTGGATAATTGCATTGTACTTTAAACAACTTTTTCAATGAAATTTTTCCAGGAGAACAGTTTTTGTTTTTAAGGCATCAGTGAAGGCATTTGTGAGGAACTTAGTATTTTTACAAGTTTAGCACCTTTTTGTTTGTGTTTGAATGCTTTTTCTTTCATCTAATCTTATCTAAAGTATTTCCAAATATTGCCATCAAATTGTCTTCTTGTATTCATAGAGTAAAACTGCCTTTTTTAATGCAGATACAAAATAATAATTTATCTAAGCAAGAGTAAAGCACCAGCCATTCCAAATAGCTCTTTTATTTTCCTTCTTCCATTGCCCAAATAATGCAATTCCTCAGATTTTCATTGCTGTAAACACAGCTGCATTCCAGTGTTACTGCATTCATTTCAGCTGCATTACTCTGATATGATGCAACCCAATGACAGAACAGCACTTGCACTGTGAGACATGGGGGAAAAAATGGGAGCATTTCCATCAAAAAATGCACTAATTATCAGCAGACGTGATATTTACAGGCATTTACAGGAAATTTAAGCAGACCTCTGCTTTAGAGATGGTGTATCTTTGTATATGTGTCTTAACTAAACTTATCTCTGGTGACATTTGTAATTCTACCTATTCTAGATTTGGTATGAGAAGATTGTATGAAAGCCAGTTAATCTTGTCTTTCTTTCTCTTTCTTGGGGAATGTATGGTCTTGGTGTATTTTAGGCAATTGTCTGAAAGTGAGACAACTGAAAATTTTGTCTATCTGTTCTAGGCACCAGAAGCCACCTATCTGTGACTTGCTATTTGCAGTCTCCCATCTCATGCTGGCAATCTTCAGGAAGGGAGCCAAGTCAGAAACCAGCCCTTATTTCTATCACAGCAAAAGGAAGACATCACTCCCATCCTTCTCTTCCTTCACCTCTGCATCATCCACTGGAAATTAAGAGCATGGCAGGAGTGAGTCAGTGTTCCCAACTCTGCAAAAGTCAGTCTTTCCAGAATATCTTTTGAGTGTAACTCTCCTGTTAGTTACTGTCAGGAAATAATGCATTGGCCTTAAAATAAATCATCTCTCAACCTATCCCCACGCACACATATGGTCTGCAGTCTCCTACATCTTGCTGGGGTTTACAATCCTGCAAGGCGAGCTGAGACAGAGCAGAGACAAAACCCTCAGGGCTTTTAGTCCAATCAGCAGGACAGATAGAGGTAGAAATGAAAGCAGGAGCATCCAAAGTTGAATGTGCCCATGAAGGTCAGAAAAGTCTTTGTTAGTGGCTTTCTTGCTTGCCAGAAAGGACCTGGTAAGAATATGACTCTGCAGTGAGTTTCCTGAGTATTTTAACAGAATGCTTTCCTGTCTTGATTAAGGAGGAGCCTTCATCCAGAATCACACAGATAGGTTTTTACAGGGTAGAACAGGAGCTCCTGTAAGTCCGACAGAGGCCGTGACTGAAAGTTTATTTGCTTTCATTCTCTTTCCAGAAATGTAGCGTTTTCACTTTTCAGAAGCATACATTAGTCCTTTAATTTAATTTCAAACAGCACAGAGAAGTGATTTCTTTGAGGCTTCTTCTCCACAGAGCAGAAGGGGCATCACTAATCAAAGTTAGAACTGTGAATCATGATTTTTTTGCTCCTCTGACTCAGGTACAATATATTTTAGGCTTTCAGCTCCTATGGCCTGTACTGCTCTTTCTGTACTTACAGGCTTTCCTTGTGCTTAGGGTGGGCAGCACTTCATGGCTACCCATCAGTGCCACAGAAGGAGACAAGTGTACTCTCAAAAAAATTACTAGTTTTGGGCTAAAGGAAATTTCCAGCTGCAGTAAAAATGGGCCTCACTTTGCTACCTGTGATGGAGCCAGACTGTTTTACACCAGTAAAGAAATTAGGAACCAAGCATCCTTAGGAAAAGACATGTGGCAGGTAATCACTTCTGTTTCACCAGCAACACAGTCAGGTTTGGAGCTCTGTTTATGGGGGAGCACCCTGCTCTTACCAGTTTAACTGGAAATCAGAAGACTCCATATTCTATTATATCAGATCTACACAATGTTTGTTACTCCTTGGGGAGGATCTTCATCACACAAAACTCCTACTGCCTTTTCAGACACCTCTGTGTGTTTTCTGGGATGCCCTAGGCAACCACAAAGCTCCAGCACTTGAGCGTCCGTAAGTTTCTCATAATTTCATTAAACATTCATTACATCTTTAATGTGCATTTCCTACAATTCTTTGTCCTGCTCTGTGCTTCATTTTATAGTAATATGGCTTTTAAATACTCTATTGTGGAAGCTTTTTGTTGCCTTTTTTTTCTTCCAGAAGAGGGAAGATGAGAAAATAAAGGCAGAGATTCACAGGAGCCATTTAGCAGGGATGCTTGACATAATCTTATCAGCAAAAATCGTGAGAAATAAGGAGGAAGATAGGGAAGGCATTTTTCGTATTTTGGATGTGGTGTTAACTGTGGTGTAAAAACTGTTGTCTTCTCCTGTGGTGAAAGCAAGAGGATGCTTATCCTTCAGCAGATGAGCCCTTCAGCTTGTTCATCCCACTTGCCATTCTGCAAGGAGGAGTCAAAGGCTTGGCAACAAGTACCTCAATCCTGTGGTTTGCCCTGCTGCTCACCAGTTGTGCATACCCATGTTGCTTCAGAGGGAAATTAAAGCAGCTCCCTCCTGTGGGAGGTGATCCTGTGTCCCCTCAGGCTCCCTTTCAGGTGCTGCTCAATAGCTTTGCTGACTGCACAGATTTTGCGGGGCCATGCCATCAGCACTGAGAAGCGGAGCACAAAGTAAATCACAGAGAGCAGGTTAGGCAGCTTTTGGCACCCAATTCTTACCCCTGTTTGGAAGATGAAGTTCTGCACGGTGTATATGCACAGTGTTAAGACACCTCTGATGGGGTACAATTTAGTTGCTCCTACACCAGTGTAGGCTACTTTGCTCTTTCCAGGAAACATCAGTTAGTGAAGAGGTGGAGCAGGCTAGAATTCCCTCTGCCCAGCCCAAGGGTACCCCTGGTGCATCAGGTCCACTTAGGGAAGTTTGAGCAGCCTGTGGTGCCTCTACTGGCCTTCTCTGATGGCGAGAGGCCAAAAACTGCATGCAGGCAAGTATGTAAAGACAACAACCCCTCCTAAGAAGTCCTAGAAAAGAAATGCTGTTCTGAAAAGAAATAAAAGTATGTTATATAAAAAATGGCATTGTTCTTGATTTTTCCTTCTCTTTGTGAAATTGTCTCTTATTTTCCAAAGAGGAAATACAGTCCTTAAATTAGATCTCACAGGGATGCTGGCTCCAGAATTGTGAAAATTAATACACAAGCAATTAAATTTGAAAACAAAAAAAAATTCCAGCAATGAATCAGGAAAGAAGTCACTGACATTAAAACCAGAGTTATGCAAATTAAGTCATAAACTCTCGGCCAAATTTAGGAAATTTTTTGATCTTTAATTCACTTCACTCTGCCATCAGAATCCTTCTTGCCTATTTTCCCCCAGGATAGAAGTCCATCATTAAATAATGGATGCATAAACCCCTCTTTTTATCTCTTCCTTTAAATAAAACTCTTTATAGGAAATACTGGAGAGGAGCAAAAATTAAGGATGAAAAGAAACTACACTGATGGTAAATGACAAACAAAGCCAGGGTTGAAGAATTAATTTCATTCTCTGAATTACACTGATCTTATTTGCAAGGTCACTATATGCATCTTTGTTTTAGAATTCTGGAGAGTCCTACACATAGAGGAAGGACTGAAATACAGTCTTCATTTGATGTGAATTACACTGAGTTTTGATTTACTTGTTTTTTTATAAACAGCTGGACAGTTTTTATAAACAGCTGGTAGTACTCTTGCAGTACTACCCTGCAGGATCAGTAAAGCTATCACTGTGCCATCACCAAACAAACCCTCTGAAGCCACACCATCCATGGGAAAGTGGAGTCATGAGGTAACTCAGAAAAACTTCTTACATGAAATCAAGGGAGAACTGCAACTTTTCAGGGTGGCTGGTGAGCTATGAAATTTGTACTTTGGCTTTAATAATGTTGTGTGCTTTTATTAATCTACCCAAAAGACTTCAAGTGCTCAGTACACATGTTACAGCCTGGACCATGCTGCTCAGAACTGGGATCGCCCTGCTCTGAGTAGGTCTTCGTGGCTCCCAGGAAAGTGTTCCCTTCTCCTTGGGGAAGGGACTTAGTGTGGTATTTAAAAAAGTCATGGCCCACAGAGGTGTTCACAATTATCTAGAAAATATATCCACAGCTGTTAGAGTAGCTAGCTAGTTAGAAACATGGAAGGGCAAAGTCAAACAGGTGTAGATTAGAAAAAGCCACAAAAAACTTCTTCAGTAGTCTTGGCTCGGTTTGTCATGGACACGAGTTATGACACAACCGGATCTTTGGCGTGATGTGTAATGGGTTCAGCACCTTCTGGTTTTGCATCCAGTTGATATCCAGGGAGGTGGTGATGGAACAGGGGAGCTGCTGTCTCTTTGGCAATAGTGGACTATTCAGAGCAGAGTTACAACTGTTCATTTTAACTCCAGAAGACCTCTATACATTTCAGTAGCTCAGCTGTAATTAAAAGTAGTAATTGATAGAGGATTAAAGGCTATATCATTAAAAATTACTTGATCTTACCACTATAAGATTATTAGATTGCTGAAGATAAGGAGGCACTTTCCAATAAGACTCTTTTACTCTTCCAGATTATTCTTGACAACTCCTGCAATGAAAATGTCAAGATAGGTATGTCAAATGCCCTTGAATTAAAAAGGCACATTATCATGTTTACAAATTGTTGCCAAATTACACTCATCAAAGGGGTATTTTACTCTGCTGATTGTTCCCCTCACAGTAATACAGAACTAAGACTCTAGAGATGGATGTCCTTGTGCAGTGGCATTTTTGTCATGTTGTCAAATCCCATTAATCTTCCTTTGGTTCATCTGTGCTTCTAAAATACCTGCAATATTACTTGCATTTCTGTACCATTATGTATTATATTTGTCTAACACATATTATCTACACAAGCTATAAACCTTGAAAGTGGCATTAGAATTACAGGCCCTTTGTAGGGGGGGATGAAGGCTCTATTGTCATTCATTAAACAAAGAGATTAATTAAAGAACTGCTGAAAGAAATGGCTTAAGAGCCTCTTCAAAGTAATTAAATGTAGGGAGTCCTGCATTAGCAACAGACTGATTCTGGTAGACCAGAACAATGTGTGGAGTTTTGGGTTTGTTTTTATTTGTTTTGTTTTGTTTTTTGTTTTGTTTTGTTGGGGTTTTTTTTAAGATTTCTATACACTGCATAAATAACAAGCATTGTCAACTAATATCATTTTAACAGTCTGTCTTATGAGCCAGATAGACGGATAGATGCATAAGAAAATTTATATCTATTTTTTTTTTTGAGATTCCTGTGTAAATTGCATAGAAATTTCACAAAAATATGCATAGATAGTAGTCACACATATTACTTAAAGCCCTACTTTGGCATCTGAGTTTCGTATGAACATCTCAGTTTTCGTATCAAAAATATACATGGCCCCTGAGATCAGGAAAAGAACATGCTCTTTCTCTTCTGTTTTTACTCCCTCTTTTTTTCTTTTTATTCTACAAAAAATGGAAAAATAGAATACAAATGAAAGAATAAAATTTCTTTCTTTTTCTTTTCATATTTCATAATCTGTAAATTGATCTTACTTGGTTTTAAGTCTTTTTAAATACAAAATTCAGTAATGCAAAACTGGTCTCCATAGCAGAGATGTTGTTTACAATGTGTCATTTCTTCAGCTTTTAGCGAGGAACACACTCAAAGTAAGCATTATAATGCTGATAACTGTAACAGGAAGAAGCACAACAACATGTTTTTTTTTTTATCTAGAGCAGAGTGGAAGGGGTGTTGGTGCTCACAGACACAGACTGGAACAGAAAAATACACTATTTGAAGTGCCCTGCTTGGAAACTTCCTTTAAGAAACTAAAACTTCACTTTTCCTAGATAATCTGACCTTTGGAAGAAACATTCTCCGGAGATGACACTGACATCAGTAGGGGATAGGAGGGTTGAGCTCCCTTTTGTCATCTTTCTTTCCTGTATGCAAGGTAGCTTTAGAGGCTCGTCTTAAGAAACTCAAATTTTAAATTCCCTTCCTGTGCCAAATTTTACATTCAAGGAAGCAGATGCATAATTTCTCAAGGAAGGGCCTGTATGTGGGGCCCCAATGATACAACAAATGTGTGGAGAACCTTGCATGGACCTGGGAAAAAAGGTACAAAGATGTACAAGCACTATAAATTAATAAAAATAATTTCTTCATTCATTCCAATTTACCTTCTTATTCTGAAAGTCCTGGGCCTGGAGAAATAACACAGCTTCTACAGTATTGCAAGATATGCAAGAAATTTATGTTCCAGATTTGCTGTACAATGTCTAAGAAAAAATGTAAATGGTGATTATCAGAGCCAGCATGTAATCAGGAAGCAATTTTATTCAGGCAAAAATCAAGGGCATCAAATCATCTGCATCAAGGAGATGCTTGACTATCTGGGTTTCACAGCTCTTTACACTCCATGGTGGCAGGAACCACAGCCAGTTCTGATTCATACAACAAAGCCAAAACAGTAAGAAGAAGCTTCACTGGCCTATTTTTTTTTTTCCTCTAGGAGCTCAGCATTTCAAGTGACACTGTTCAGCTAGGTTAGTGGGGAACCTGGGATCAGCCCCTTCCACAGTGCACACTGTGTTCCAATATATGCAGATAGCTACAGGTGCCTTCTCTTCCCCTAGGTTACAGATCTGCAGAGATTCAGCACAGAGAAAATTGAAAGGTGCAAGTGGCACTCTTTGCTGGCACTGTCAGAAATGTTGGGGCTCCTTATTAACCTTAATATCAATCCTCATGAATGCAAACCTTGAAATAAATAGAAATACAAAAAATCACCATTTCAGCTTGATGTGTGGGGTCTCTGATAAGTAGTTATTTTGTGAAACCCTGCCATTCACTTCCTGAATAACTGCTATTTTACAGCACTTTCAAGAGCTGGCTTTTATGAGCCATTTCTTATTATTATCCACTTATTTTTTTCCAGTACTTGAGATACCAAAGCCACTCATTCTGTAGCCCCTGCATCCACTCTGCCAGCATCCCAGCAGCACACAGCATGCATATGTATATTAACCAAGTGGAAAATTCCACTGAATGGGACCTTTCACAGTACTCTTCCAGGCTTATACTTCTGTAAGACAGGGGAGTGGAGGTGTTCACTTTCAGTGCAGCAGTTTGCCAAGAGCACTCATCATTCACAGATTCCTGCCCTCCTTCCATACTCTGTGGGAAAGCCACATGCAAGATGGGCAGGACTCCTATTTGATGCATGCCCATGTGTAGGAATTAAGAGCCCTGGTTTGCTCCCTGACACCTACTGTCCAAGGTCTGATTAATCTTCCTCTCCCAGTTACAACTCTAAGAGGTTCCTCCCCACCCTCCTTAGCCTACTTTTCCTTCCTGCCAATAACAATTCATATGATCGACCTCACCCTAACTCCCAGGAGTCACTGCAAGCCACCAAGCACTGACAGATAAAAATGAGCTGTTTGGATGGAAAGGGAGCAGGTCAGACTTAGCAACTGACCAAGGAAAGGATGCACTGTGGCAGTGGTGGAGAAGCAGAGCAGGTATCTGTCAGGATGGATAGGCACCATGTCCTACTGGCCCAGCTGATGCCTTGGGAAGGCTGACCTGCAACAGAGACTGGACAGAGCTAGAGAATAAAGTAGGTATTCATTGAAAGGCTTCCAGGATCCACCTTGGGCAGGACAGGAGCCTGACCAGGGCTACACCCAAGGTGGACTAAGAATGGTCACAAAATGGCTAACCAGTCACGAGGACTTACACCTCTATAAGTTTTGGTCTATTTGCATATTGGGGTTTAATTGTCCAATTACAGTTTCAGGTTGTGAGGTCTCATCCTTCTTGTTTTCTCTCTTCACTCCACCATGCTTTGGGGCCTGAAAGTTGTCCTTGGTCTTCAGCAGGAAAAAGATTTGTTTTGTCTACCTACTCCATGAAGAGAGCTGACTGACACTTAATATCAGTCTCAGAACTACATCCCTTGGCAGCACAGAATCTTAAAATATGAAAGCTAAAGCTTAAGCATCATTTCCCCCCTTTAGAGGCTTGACAAGGCCTCTTTCCTTGTCAATGCTTAAGGCATCACAGCCACAGGGAGGCTGAGAACACTCATGGATGCAGGTGTGTGCTTGCTATCCCCACAGAGCGGACACTGGGTTTTGATTTTAAGGATTTGAGGAAGTGCCGCATCTGAGGAGAAAAAAAGGGCAGCAAGAGAATCCTGTTAGAGGAGCATTAGGGTTGCTGAGAGGTCTACATGCAAACATCTAGGAACACAGACATTATGTTACTCTGCAGAAGTGTGACAGGATCCTCCTGAGCACATGCACAACAATGTGAGCTTGAATGTTCTGTTTGCCAGTGATTGCTCTGCAGCATTCCTGTCCTATGTAAGTAGCTGCTTTAATACTGGGCCCAGGCTGAAGAATAAGAGGAAGGGATGGCAAGTGCATAAAATACACTACACAGTAAGGATAGCAGTGCCTATTAAAAGCTTCTTCACTCCCCTTCTTGCAGTACAGATCCAAGCAAAGCATGTGCCTCTAAAACCAATTAACGGTAGAAGGAGCTACCAACAGCATGAAAATAAGCTGCTTTAAAATCCTGCTGTTAAAGAGACAATCTGGGTGCAGCTCTGTGCTGTGATTACACACAAGTACACAAGATAATGCCTGACTTAGCTGATGGGCAGCTGCAACTGAACACAATCCTACAGGAAATAACTGAGCTCAGCCAAGGCCATTCCGAGCCCCCGTCAATGCAGATGGTAGCAGTAAGGCAAGCAAGTCTGCCATGGCAAGCACAGAGCCTGCAGATTAATAGCTACACAGTAATAACAGCTATAAATTCAATCTAGCACATGCCAATCCAATCTGTCATTATCTTGAGCAACACACTTAATGCCAAGAAGAGCTGTTGTGGTTTAACCCCAGCTGGCAGCTAAATACCACACCCCTGCTGGGATGGAGGTAGGAATCAGAAGAGTAAAAGTGAGAAAACGTTTGGGTTGAATTAAAGACAGTTTAACAGGTAAAGTAATAGCTGCACACACAAGTAAAGTAGAACAAGAAATTCACTCACCACTTCCCGTGGGGAATAAGGAAATATTTGCATAATACAAGCAAAAGTGTTCAGCCACCTCCAAGAAAGCAGGGCTTCATCACAAGTAAGGATTACTTGGGAAGACAAAAGTCATCACTCCAAATGTGACCCTTTCCTTCTTCTGACCCTGCTTTATATGCTTATCATGATGCCACATGATATCAAAAAGCCTCCTCATTTTTCATAAGCATGGGAAAGAAGTGTAATGCTACAATACTGGCAACAGAGAAGGATCTAGAAGAATATAATTAAACTGATGTAGCAAAAAAAGCAAACCAAAAAACCAAACACTAGTGAATCTGTAGCAAATGGGAATTGGGGATGTGATGAAGCTACCACTGTTATTTATGAAAATCATCATAATTTCTGGGTATTACTATTATTTTCATGATGAGGCTGTACTTTATAGACAGCAGTTGAGTGTTTTCCTGATTACATGAATACCACATGATCTCATACAGATCTGTGCACCAAATTCATGCCATTCCCATGTCGCATGTTATCAGCCTGTAGCTCAGCCTAGCTTTGGTGAAAATCACATTTTTAATGTAACAATGGAAGAAAAGGTACTTGTCTTGCAGTTCAGCCTTCTCACTGAGCTCTTACATAACCACAAGTGAAAGCAATGCTCTCTGCCAATTTTCTGATATGGTCTCACTATATATTCCTGGCTCAAAATAATTACTGTGTGACCCATATCATCACCCCCAATAGCTGGAGTATTTCTGGCTAGGTTTGATGCTCAGCTGAAGAGCATCCCTTTTCCCCCATCCTTTTTCAACAATGCGAAAATGGAATCTGGATTAATCAAACCCTGCTGCTTACCACCTGCAGCACTTGCAATTTCCAGCTTTCAAGGCTACAGTGGCAACAGGAAAGGCTTATCAGGGCATGCTAACAATACAATTGCTTCAAAGCAAGGGTACAAAACTGGCCACATCATCACAGGAACAGGGAGGCTGCTTCTTCTAAAATGAACTCAAGGCTAAATACCATCCCCTTGTAATTACTTATGAAATTATTAACTGGGAACAGATGTGGGACGGATCAAGGCTAAATGCTCAGAAATGTAGCTATTGCTCTGCTGGGTCCAGTTTACAGGAAAGCACACATAGAGCACATATTACCAGTGCCACCTGCTACTCAGAGGACCTGACTACTGACAGAGCTAAAGGGGGAAGCTAAGAGTGAAACCAGCCCAACAACTCTAATTCTTTCTCCTTTTCTTTAATGTTATGGTCGTAGTTATAATGGAGCCTTCTCACTTTTCTCTAATCCACTGGAAGGGAAGATAGATGCAAAAAGGTATTAGGAGAGCTTCCTCAAGTCATCAATTTCCAACTGATGAAGCAAGTCCTGAGCCTCACTTGAACTCATGAGTTCATTGTCTGTAATCATTGCAGCAACTGGGGTAGAAGTAAGCCTATTCTATACAAGCTCCTAGGTGAACAAAAGTGTTCTTGACAAAACTCAGGTGAAACTTAAACCCTTAAAAGTTTCTAACCTAAAGAAAATTACTGAATAGAGAAACAGATAAAATTTTCAGTTTTGCAAATTTCAAGTTATAGACACTTTCTGAAGTACCTTGCTTTTCAAGATGAAAACTTTTTGCTATAGAAAACAGCATTTCTTACATTTTAGCAATGATGTAGTGAAACATACAAGGATGTTGAATCTCATTGGGTTTTAAATCTTTAATAGGAAATTTATTTCAGTTGATGCCTCCTTATAGTAGGTTTTGGTTACTACAGATTTTCCCTTCCAAATAAGATATTATAAAAACTTTTCTCACCGCTACATAAAATATCAAAACAGAATTAATCACAAGTGCCTAGTTTTAGGAGGAAGCAACATTAAACTGAGCTTTGTATAACTCTTCTAAAACACCTACATTTGTTTAGATACACTTCAAAATTTGATTTCAGGTAAGTGATGGGAATACTGAACTACAGTGAAGCAGACTGGTGGTGCCTGCTGCTGCACCCTGTAAAAAAACTTGACTGTTTCTGGTTTCTGAGTGACAGGTTATTCAGTATTGTGAGGGATTCTAACAAGCTTCACAACTGATGGCACGTCTGGAGAATGAGCTTTGTTTTCGCTCTGACTAATCTGAAGGGAAACTTCCCTTCAGCTCCAAATGTTGTGCCTCTGTTCTTCTCAGCCAGTTACCTAATGAGGATGAGCTCCCTCAACTATATTTTTTTCAATCAGGTAGTCAGTATTATGCAAATATTTCCTTATTCCCCAAAATCTTGAACACTGGAGAGATTAATTTTTGCCTCTTAGGAAAAAACTTGCTCTTCCTCACTTCTCTCTTCCCCTCTCCTGCCCTTTCTCTTTTTACACGGTGCAATGTAAGCTTTCCCTCATTGCATCCACACACAAAAGAGATGAGAATCTACTGCACAGCTCTAAGCTAATTTACACTAGTTAAAATTCTAGCACTGCTAGATGATAAAACCCCTCC
The DNA here is from genome assembly GCA_016584745.2 of Phylloscopus trochilus trochilus. NCBI lineage: Eukaryota > Metazoa > Chordata > Aves > Passeriformes > Phylloscopidae > Phylloscopus > Phylloscopus trochilus. The sequence continues at coordinate 44,675,103 of WQNJ02000546.1, forward strand.
TTAAATTTAACAACAAACACATCCTTAAGACTTAAAATGAAATTATATTTGGCATTGAATAAACGTCTTTCTTCTCACAGTCTACTAACAGGAAACAGCAGGAGATCATAGGAGTTTATCTCAGTCAATGCAAAAAGTAAGAAAAAGTCTGAGCTGACATTTTCCTCCAGCACATGCCCACAGACACATGCCTGTGCTTACGCACAGACACCGGGATTTGCTTTTCGCAGCAGAAGGACCTCACTCACGAGACATGTGCAGGAAAGCTCTACAGACTTACAGTTCCAGGGCAAACGTATTTCTGCATGGATGTGCCTCTCAGCATTTTCAAAGACTTCATTACTCTCAGCCAAGTACAAAAAGAATATTACACATTTGATATTTGTGATACGTGGTGTCACTGTTACAGCAAGTGCATTTCAAGCTGCGATTACAGATGCAACTGTCTCCTCTAGGGTTTAATGGTCTTGTCCACAGCGTTAAAAAATGTATCAAAGTCCTACGTGTGTAATTTGGTATAAATAATTCTTGCCCTGCAGGTTATTTAACTCAGAACTGCCCTCTGCGATTAGTGGTCAAAGATGAAAAAGTAGAAAGTGATCTATTTAAGAGTGCAGCATTTGAAGTACATATACTCTCATGGGTAATTGATTCCCATAACACTTCTGATTCAGTAGCCGTGAGGTCACACAGAGAAAATGATATATGCATACCTACACATGTATAAATCACTGTTGTCCTGCATAAAGCAAATTACAGGAAATGAAGTCTTGCTAAATATTTACATGATTGTGGAAAGACTCATATTTTAAAAATTAATAAGTAAACAATTTTCACAGCAATGGCATGACTAAGTTTTACACTCAGCTATTCCTGCTGTGGGATTCAATACCTAACTAATTGCCATTTCCTTCACAGTCTGCTTTAACTGCAGGAAATACCTCATTTGGATATAAGAGAACCATTACTTCCTGGATGCCAGGACATGAGCAAGGCATCATCAACTAAGATTCAAAAAAGATCCTTTTTAACAGATTTTTAAGGCTCCAAGACCAACAAAATAGTTCTGAGAATTTAAGGAGCAATTTTGCATTCTGCGATTTCACATGAGATAGCTTTAATTTGTTTTTAAACATCCTAGCTATTCCAAAGACTATTTTTTCAGGAATTGTTTAGAACATGTTTTCCAGCAAGGTCTGATAGAGTTTGGAGAGTTGTATTTGACACATTCAATTAGCTGGAACTATTTTCACCATGATCCATCTGTCCCTTAAATTAAGTGATTGAAAAGGCCTGACAGATGGTTTGTGGCCTGGTTAATAAGAGGAAACCCTCAGCACCATACTTGGAGTACTGCAGGTCTCAGTCCCCCCAGGACCAGAAAGAAGAAAATCCTCCAAATTCTGCAACAAGAAGCAGAAATACACCAGCACTGGGAGGCTCAGACATTCAGGCACAGCCTGTGGCCATTTCAGTGGTACGAGCCAGCTGGTGACATCATGGTAATACACGATACAAAATCCCAACTATGTGATCAAAATTCCCCACTATTGCTGTATGTTTACAAGTCATGATGAAAAGAGAACTTATAAACCTATGTGGCACAGAGAAACTTCAGCAACACTTTGGAAAAGAACCAAACAGCCCAGTCAGAGACAGGGTGAAGAAAGAAGGGAATGGCTGTGCCTACTTCAACTGACCTAAACAGCTGCCCCTTGATATATAACTCCATTTCTAATAAGTCTCCAGGGCAATAACTATGGCTCTTACAGGCCACATGCTTTTAAGGAAGCCTTTCAAAATGTACTGTTTTGATCACAGCAATCACATGGGTTCTTCAAAGCAAATCTACAGCAAGTGAAGTTAGGTGAGAGCAGGGAAGCCCTGTTCAAACAGGCTCAGCTCACACAGGATGTCCAAGTGCTGCCACATTTGTGTTGGGAATCAGCCAGAAACTCTAGGAACCAGCAAATGACACCATGACTGCTGCCAGCACGAACATGGTTCTGGTTGTGCCACCAGTAGCCTCCACTCCCTGGGTCCCCTCCTGCCATCTGCCTCTGAGCAAGACCCAGATATTGCCACCAACTTTGCTATGCTTGGAAAGAAGGAGGCACTCCTGTGCTTTCCCCAAAAGTGGGGATATGAGTTCAGAGAGGTAGTGAGGTGAAGGAAGGTAAATGTGTTGATATGCAGCATGTGCTTCGCTTTACAGAGCTTAGAAAACAAGCCCACCAGTACACAGTAGAGTGCCTGTATAAATTCACCCTTGATAATGCAGAAACACTGCTGTACTGCAGGTGCTAACAAGTTGCAGCAGAAATGGAATTTTCTCAAAGAGACTCATAATTCTCTTTAGGTTTTATAGTCCTGATTAATGCAGATACTCGAAAGTGCAGTGGCAGCATTCAGACTCCAGTGCAAGGTAAAAATCTGAAACAGAGATCTTTGACACTATTCCTATACCCCAGCAATGCAGAAGTGTCTTTTTAAGTGAATTTTCCATACACTGGTGAATGCATTTTTATGACATATTTCTTCCAAAATTATGAAAATAGCAGAGCATGTGATGAAGCAGGAATTTACCTCAATGTCATTGCCAGTGGAAGGAGGATGGGTTTCTTGATTAACAGCCATCCTGACTGGCAAAACAAGTATGGACACAGCCTGCTCTCTCCACAGTAAGGGGTCATTATGGAACCCCCAGGTTTCCTGGAGGACATTCACCATTCTGCTCCATATATCACCCTGGATGGTTCTCCTCTTTCCTCAGACAATAGACTTCAGGATCTAGAAAATACATTTCTTGCATTTTCTTTCCTTAAAGAAGGAGGCGAGGTAGATAACGACCATCTTCTTCTGTAAGTCTCCCTTGGTCACCTCTTGGTCCATCTGAGGTAATGAATATGGGCCCAGTACCTTTCACTGCTTTATATGGTATGCATTCATCTCTCAAAGCTTCCATCTAATAAAGGCTCCAGAATGTGCTTTCAAGAAAAAAGCCTACCAAAATAGGTAGAAAGATACTTGAAGTGTGATAGAGGGAGAAAGAAGTAGCAGAAATGAAAGGTAAAAAATTAATTTCAAGATGTTGTGTGCTTTTGGAGATGTGACAGGGGAAAAAAGCCAGGCAGTCCTAACCTCTTTAGGCTGAAAAACTGAGGGACTGTAGAAAAGCCCGTCTTTGGTGATCCATTCATCTTTGGATTCATTTTGGCTGTGAAGGGCTTCTTTATCAACATACTACATTGATATAAAAATAAATTAACAAGGAATGAAACAGAAGAAGAGAAAAAAAAACCTAATAGGCAGGAAGAGTGAAGACAGTTAAACTGGCCTTTTATTACTGGTGTTGTTTCCCTCTCTGCAGGTGATGTTCTGCTATAATGCATGGATCAGCAAATGGCATAGTCCATACTGTGCTGCCATTAGAAAAACGTCCATATGATTTTTAGTATTTGTAGCAATCAGCTTCCTGAGGGAGAGGCAGGTTGGGAAGGCATCAAAAGAGCAAATGAAAATAATTTATTTGATTGATGCACTCATCTTTTTTTCTGAATATGATGTCAAATAAACTAACCACATTCTTCCCAGCAAATGAGTCACTATCCAGCCATCTCCTCTGCAGTGACTCTAAATGAGGGAAAACTGCATGTAGAGGGGATGAGGTACAGCTGTTTAATAGTATCCTATCTCTTACTGTAACACATACTGACATTCTTTAGCTCTTCTTCTTACAAGAACTTTCAGCCTGGGAAAATGGTTCCTATTGTCAGAGATGTATATCACAATTCACAGGCTTTTGGAAGGATGCAAGTCCATCCCCTTTGGGGATGGTATGGCAAGGTTTTGGTAGTGGTGTGAGGGGCTATAAGGGTGCAAGCTGCTGGAAGCTTTCCCTGTGTCTGACAGAGCCAATGCCAGCCAGCTCCAAGACAGACCCACTGCTGGTTAAAGCTGAAACCAACAGGGATGGTGGCAGTACCTCTGGGAGAACATTTTTTTGTGTGTGGGGTTGATTCCTGTATGGGTCATTCACTCAAGAGTTGTATTCCATGATCCTTGTGGGTCCCTTCCAACTCAGAATATTCTGTGATTCTACTATATCAATGAAAGGGAAAAAACAGAACAACAGCAACTGCAGCCAGAGGAGAGGGGAGTGAGAATGTGTGAGAGAACAACTCTGCAGACACTAAGGCCAGTGGAGGAGGGGAAGGAGCAGAGGTTCCCCTGCAGACTGTGGTGCAGACCATGGCAAGTCAGGCTGTCCCCTGCAGCCTGTGGAGGTCCACAGTGGGGCAGAGATCCACTTGCAGCTCATGGAGAGATCCATGATGGGGCAAGGGCATGTTCTGTAGGAAGCCTGCACTGGAGCAGTTTTGCTGGCAGGACTTGTGATTTCATGGGGGACCCATGCTGGAGAAGTTTGTGGAGGACTGTCTCCCTTGGGAGAGCCCCACTCTGGAGCAGAGGAAGAGTGCGAGGAGGAGGGAGTGGCAGAGACAGTGTGTGATGAACTGATGGTAACTCCCAGTTCCCATCCTGCTGCACCTCTGCAGGGGAGGAAGGAAAGAAAATTGGGAGTGAAGTTCAGCCTGGAACAAGAGAGGAGGAGGGGGAAGGCATTTTTCAGGTTTGGGTTTATTTCTCATTATCCTACTCTGATTTGATTGGCAATAAATAAAACCTATTTCCCCAAGTTGTGTCTGGTTTGCCTTTCATTATATTTTCTTTCCCTTATCTAGCTGAGGAGGGGGGTGATAGAGCAACTTGGAGGACACCTGGCATCCCACCAGGGTTAACTTGTCACCAGGGAATTTAAAATATTTGTACTGGGTCGCAAACATCTGTTTATCCCAGTTCAGCAGTCAGGTTTTTCACTAGGAATGCCACCTTATTTTGTGAGGTAGTGCCATGACTAGCAAAGCTCTTCTGAGCTTTAGCAGGAAAAAATGGTACCAGACTGGGCAGAGGGGATTGTTTGGTTTTTTCACTCATATCAAGCAATTTTTGCCCTACAGCTTTGAGCTACAAGCAGGGCTGGTTCTAACACAGTCAAACCTCTACAAACCACAGAATAGTCTCACCCAACAGTAACATTGCTGCTTTTCAAGCAGCAGAAGATAGGTGATGACAATGAGTACTTTTCCAGGCTGGTAACCAACACCAGCAGGATGCTCTGCTTCAGAAGGTGGGGGGTTTTTGCTGTATACTGAACAGTAGAAAAGGGAACAGCACATACTGATGCAACAACACTTTCTGTCTGGTAATTTATGTTTGATGTTACAGGGCCTGTAGGATGTCTAGGCAAGGAGGGGCATGTCAGACAAGAAGGGCGGAGTCAGGCAAGCGTGCAGTCAGTTGCAATAAAAAAGTCAATGTCAGTGGTGTGTCTGTATGTTGAAGCTCAGTGAAAGGAAGGCAGTGCAAGTATGAATTTTCATGGGAGGTTTGGAGTTGCTTGGGGTTTTTGATTGGTTTGGATTTTTTTGTTTTGTTTTGGGGTTTTTTTTTGTGGGTGTTTTTTGTTTGTTTGTTTGTTTGTTTGGTTTGTTTTGTTTTGTTTTGTTTTTCCATAGCACAAAAGCAACACAAACAACATTAAGCAGAAACAGGGATAAGGAACTAAAAATTAAAAAAAAAAAAAAAAAGAAAAAGAAAAACACACCAAAACTCCTAATGAAACTAAACAAAAAACCCAACTGTAACTGAGAACAGAAGGCAGCATTTGTGGTAGAGAGCAGAAGGCAGAACAGACATGAGACAATTCATAACAGAAAAGGAGGAACTTACAGGTCAATTGCCAGAGAATGTGAGGCCAAGAACTGTTACCCAGGAGAAGGGTGCAAAACACAAGGGAGAAGGGAAGATAGTGCCTGAAAATCCCTCATATGGGAAGAGAAAGATTCTGCACCGGAACAATCAAGTGAAGTGGAGTGCTGAAAGGCTCAGAGGAAAAGCAGCACTGTTTGGGGATTTGGCAGGGGGATGGTTTGTGGGCCTTTTCCAGAAGAAAATCAAGATCTTGAGATGGGGAAGGAACAAGTTCCTTTCAGACTGGTGAAATGCATAAGATTTTTAGAGAGTTCATTATGGCTTCACTTACTATAAGATTGACAGTCTACAGAAGACCTCCTCTCATCTTCAGCCTGACACTGCCACCCCTTCCATTCTGGCCCTGTTTGAGTTCCAGCTCAGTACCTACAGCCAGGTAGGCTGGGCATTTCTTTGGGCAGGAGTGTGTGCAGCCAAAACCCCTGTGGCCAAAGCAGGATGGAAACCCACCTTCCTTCACTGCCTGGGAGAGCCCTCTGACCTTGGGTGGGGGTAGTGTAAAAAGCAGGTGTTCCACCATATGCCACACCTTCTCCTCCTTATTTTCTAATTTGTTTGTGTGGACATATTTATGCACTATATTCATATAAAAAACACCTGCATCCTCAGCAGGCAGAGAATTTCTAGCTCAGCTTTGTAAATCCTACCCCCTAACACGAACTATTGGCTACTGCCTTGATGATCACTGTAACATCTCTCATGGGCAGGTCCCATATAGTTATTGTAAGCAAAAGACAGGGAAGGAAACAATTTTCAAAATAACAAAACAATCCCAGGTCTTGTTTTGTAGCTTGCACTGCATTACATCATGCTTCTGTGGAGCAGTCTTGGAATTGCACAGTGCCAAGAGGGGGAGCCTTAAACATTATGATTGAAATCTGACTTCTCAGCCAAGTTCCTGTTGATGATATTAATGACAGGTCTGCATGTTATTGTGCCTCTAAATAAGGTTGGTGTAATTTTTTCAGCCAGATTGCTTTTTCCTGCTTGGAATAGTTATATTATTATGTTGTATTATAGTTACACTACTCAGCAAATATGACTGCTGTGACCAGTAATACATACTGTAAATAGCTTTTTTGGATTTAATATATAAGTTCTATACTGCTAGGGTTCCTGAGAGGATACATCTGATGAGTAGTAGGAACATGTATTGAATAAGTTATTCAGTTAGGGCTATCAGTAATGTGTAATCACAAATTAAATTCATTAAATACAGGTCATTTCCCCTTGTTGCTTGACCTGCATTAGTCATAATGCAATTGTCTGGATACTACTCTGTTAAGCTTATCAGCTCAATACCTCATTTCAAGTTATTTTCATATGACATTATTTTTAATTTCTGATGCATTCTGAACTGAGATCTGATCTGAAGTAACACCTCCACACAAGGTGTGCTCTCAGAAGAGCAACCCTTTTCCTTTCAGGAGCTGCAAGTGAACCCAAGTGTAATGTAGGTGGTGCAGTCTATTGTTTAATGCAGCAGCGCACAGACCTCATTGTGCTGATGACACCGGCCATCAATTTGCTAATTGTAAAGTGAGCAGGGATCATGAGATATAGATATATAGAGTTATACAGCATGTTAATTATGTGTATGAGCAAATGCACTGCCTTGTCTCACTGTGAGGTCCTGATCTTTGAGTGTCACTTTTTAATGCCAGGAATTAATAAAGGAGACAATACCTTCTGTCAGAAGATATTGGAACTGACATGACTGGGGGGAAAAAGCAGACAAGCTTTACGAAGTAAAAGCCTTTCTTTGGGTCTGGAATGGAGTTTACTGGATTTAATGCTAAATAAGGGTGGAGAATGATCATTCTGAATTTTAGTATGTCAGACCAGTTGAGTGAGGTGGTGGTGTTAAGGTGACAGTGGCAATAACTTTACTATACTCTGCTGAAGAGAAAGAGACAGGACTGAGACACAAAATATTAAAAAAAGAATGAACACATGAATGAATGAATGCTTATGAAACATGAAATTGTGCACAGACACACAGGAAATGCAGTGTGACATAAAATGTGTGGGACATAAATGCAGTGTGACTATAAAGTCTAAGTGACTGATTTTTAAAAAGGGATCATAAAATGACATTTCAAGCACCTTATCATACTCTAAGGCTATGTACTCTTGTAAGACTTCGTTTTTTAGGCTATGTCTTGGTGTGAACCCAAGCACAGCCATGACATAATAAACCTTCCAAGGAACAGTCATCTCACAGATAATTTAGAGCACAAGGAATGTGTTCATTTTGAACAAATCTATTGCCTGTATAATCCCATTGGATCCAAAATTCATAATTTCACTTAAAAAAAAAATAGTAAACTCCATAAAGCCTTGACATGTTAGCAGCAGCAATATAAATTATCAATATTGCAACAGAGTCTGCAGTCCTCACAGTCTAGAAGGGGAATTAGTGCAGGAAGTAAAATGTTCTCAGAGGCATCGAAAATCAAATGCAAATTTCAGTCTAAAGGTCAAGACCAGATAACATTAAATACAACCTTTTATACGCCATAAATGCACTGAATATATTTCCATCTATTTTCATATAGATAAAGGGACTTGCATTCACTCACATTTTAAAAGCAATTTTTAGAACAGTAACTCTGTATGTAATGCTCTGGCTCCATTAACTCTCTTTTGTATAGTTTTGGGCAACAAACCTGAGATGTCAAGGGCATGGAATAATTCAGAACTTCATATTAACTTCAGAAACACAGAACATTTACCTTTGCTGGGTTTTGACATCTTTTTACACTAAAGCTTTCATTTTTACTTAATTATTGCAATTGTCTTATATCCTAAAAGGGGGATATAAATGTTGCTAAGCTATTTCTTGCCACACTCTGCTTCAGAACCATTATCACTGAACCTCCACTGGCACCATAAATTTACAAGCAGGGTATTTGAAGGTGGAAACACGGAGGAGGGAACCTTTATAGTGACATTAAAATGATCCCTTAGCCAAACACCACCATAAAAAAAATAGATGTTGCTGGATTAGATGGTTTGTTTCTCACAAACTCCATTCATGACATGGCATATGGCACATGGCTTCTAAAAAACAAGGGAAGATTTGAAACACACTGCTAGGAAAGCTGGTAAAAAACCATTTCTGAAACACTGCACATTTATCAACCACAGACTGTCAGAAGGTATGAGGCAAGGAAAGCGAGGGAGAAAATGCATAGGAGTCTAAGATGATAGACCAGTTGTTTGCTTTAACCCCTCTATAAAAAAATAGAAAGAAGAAAGAAAGAAAGATCCTAGTTCTATTGCACGTATTGTGCAGAGGTCAGCCAGTCAAGCAGAAATTGGAATAATTCCTGTTGATTCTTCCTGCTGTAAAAAGGGAAAAAATCTTTCTTTTGCTGTATAGTTGGGCTCATTTTTCATATCTTCTGTACATAACTATTTTGAAATTTTATTTAATTATATCAGAATTTACTGAAAAAATTATGTCCAATTAATAAATGAATGGATTGAAACTTTTCATAGAGATAACTAGCAAATAGCAGAAGTGTTTTTCTTCCACTTCTGCTGGATGACATTTTACAATACAATCTAACATAATCAATATAATAAACTTGACATTTTTTATATAAAATTAGTTTCCTCCGGAGGCCTGGGCAGCAAAAAAATTAACAATAGGATTTAATTTTTTTTCTGTAGTTCTGACTTTAAAAAGTGATAAAAAAATTCCCAAAGTGGTATTTATTATGATTTTCAATTTTTTAAATAATCCATAAATTCTAAACCAATTTTTTATTTTTCTTTTGGGTTTTCTCAGCCTGAGAGAGAAACTTAGTTCATCATTAAAAGAAAATTGGGCATCACAGTTGGACAAACTAATATAGTATTGCAGCTAAGTGCTTTATTAATAGCCCTCTGTTTACACTGGTGTCTGAAAATGCTGAAGAAGTATTAAGCAGAGGAATGTGCTAAAATATTAACCCATTTTCCCTTTTTCTTCTTCAACTTGACATTTACACATGCACAAAACATACAGGTAAGTAAAACTTTTGAACTGTCTGCTGTCCTGACACTTGTAAAATAGAGCCCCAAATCTTGCCTGAACATTTAACTTTATTTCTAGAGTGTAACTGTGGTCCCCTCTCCCACCTTGTTTCAAGAGATCCACTGGGATTTCCTGTCATGGGCAGCTGTGTGATCTGCTCCTGCTCAGGTGTGGACATCCCCCAGTCCCTGAGCATTCCCAAATCTAAGTCGCTCCAGGAAAGAAACTGGGTATTTCCCTGCCTAAATATCCTGATGAGGTAGAAGAGGCAGATACCTTCGGAGAGCGCACTATGTGCAGGTCCCCCGTAGAGGCAGAACATGTTTAGAGGAGAGGAATAGGATGCTTATGCTTGGTTTTGCTCCTCATTTACTCCTCAGCTGCCTGTTTAGGATCCCATTCTGAAGTTTAACCCTGCCAGAAGTCCTTAAGCACCTCTCTCTGGTTTCCTAATTCAACCACATCCCTGGAATTTTTCTCAAATTAGTGACTACCTTGCTGAAAAGGGTAAGCTCTAAGCCACGCTCCTCTCACCAGTGCTAAGGTCAGATGGCACCTTTAGCAGCTCAGGCAGATTTTCTGTTTTTGTACCTAGTCTTCCCTACATGAAATAAAAGCACTCAAGGGACCAATTTGAATCTGTGGATTCCCGTAAGCAGCTGTCACCTAATACTTGGAGAATGAGCATGGGAAAACTTCCACCTTTTCACAGGGCTGGCTGTTACTGGGGAAGAACGACCAACCTTAAGAAAGGAAGGATGCAAAGACCAAAGGATTCTAAGGAATTGCATGGCCAAGATCAGAGATCAAGATCAACCTCTACATGGCAACTAGTAACTACATCAAAGCTCTCCCAAAGTGAGAAGTGGCAGGCAGGCATAGGAGAACATGACCAGAAGACATCACCAGCATTATTAGTCTCTTCAGTTTGTGTCTAGATCTGTTCGCTGGAGATCCAGATTAAATATCTTGGATTAAGTAGAATTTATGGATGCTAATGTTCCTCCTGGGAGAAAAAAGTTGGATTTCACCTGAAAAGACACGGTGGAATTTTTTTAGGAGGACTTTCCTTCCTCATAATGTCAGCATAAAGCAGTAGGCCATGTTGGGACAATATTCCATGGGCAATGGCCAAAGTCCCATGAACAGAGATGTTTCTAAAGCTGATATTTGGACTTAGCAGTCTGATGGAGTTTCCTAGCTCTTCAATGGTGAGGTGAAGAGAATCCCAGGAGAATTTACCTCTTCACAATGTTGACAAAACATTAAAGCTGGGGCAGCTTATACAAGCAATAAGACAGGTGCAAAAAAAATAGGACCCCTTCTCACTTGATGAATCCATGTGAGCAAAATAAAATATTTACCAGGGAATATATAAAAGAGAATCACCTCACTTGCTGAAATATTCAGTTGAGTTTCAAGGGGACTTTTAAAACATTCATTTGAAAGGTTTTTCCAGGTGAGAAAGACACAATTGTTTGGCACTCTCTCCCAGGAAAAACAATAACTTGTGCTTCATCTCCTTTTTCTGCCCTTAGGCCTTCAGCAACTTTTGGACTTGTCTGTCCACGCCATTCCTTGCTGGTTTTCTTGATTTCACCTGAGACAAAATAAACCATCTCAGTTCACAGAAGAACCAACCCCTGCCTTTAGCTATGCTATTCCTGAGATAAATCAATGTATGTGCTTCACAGCATATCAGTTTCCTCTAGGTTACCTGTCTGCTATATACATTTGCATCTATAGATTTTTTTATGGGCATTCTGACTACTTCCTGTCACAAAGGGAGTTGTTAATTTATTTTAATGGTTACCTCCATTCTCACTGGTGTAGGACACAGACAAAGCAGTACATACTGTGACTGTCCATGAGCAAGGGAAGAGGTCCAGCCCTGTCCAGACAACCTGAAGTTGCTCTCCTTCACCTTTGAACCCCAGGGCCAGGTAAAATCGTTGCAGTGTTACCATAGTAACAGTGGGCCTATAGCTCTTAACAAGACTCATGGAAATGAAATTGGTCCTGCTTAGACCATGTGCACAAGAGGCAGAATCACCTCTTCTCCCTGAAGAGTGAAGGATAACCAACTTTCAGCTCCATATATCCATTCAGGTTTACAACAGCACGTGTTCCAGCTTTACGACAGGTCTACGACAGGACACCTCTGCACATAAGTTTTCAAACAGCACTCAGCCTGCTAATTTTCATCACACTATCACCCTTTTTCTCTCTGCCCCAGTGCTGTTTATTACACCCCTCATCTTGCTGCAAATATAAGCATCTTCATGTATTTCTCACCACTTGAACAGACCTATCTGAATCAACCACAATCAAAAGGGAACATTTAAAACTAAGAGCTACTGCATTTCCAGGAGTAACCTGCAATCATTTCTAGCATAGCAGCAAAGGCTTTATAAAGGAAAGGGCCAGACCATTCCCAAGATCTGTTCCTAGCTAGAGCTGCTGATCTTTTAATTGGACACAATCCCTGGGTACTATTGCCAAAGAGAATACTGGGTAGATTTTATTTTAGCTCAGAGTTATTTAGCTTAATTACCCAGCAAAAGACCTCGAGGTAGGTATGTAAAATGTAATTAGCATATTTTACTTGAGGCAGCTGAGTTGTTCAAAGATATTAGGGATTGAAGATTGCAGTAAGGTCTTATGTGTACACATTAAGCAAGCACGTGCAATCTTCCTTTAAGCAATGTGCACCAGCTCTGCAAGAGACTTTAAAAAAGGCATTCTTAAGTGTACCTTAAGAAAATTTTAAGAAAGAAGGGTTTTGTCTTTGCTGCATTGCAACCTTAGGCCAGGACAATGAAGGAGTGCTGTTTTCCTTCTCTGTGTAGCCAGGAGACCAGAGGTAGCACAGCTGCTCTTGTTTACATCAGGCAGTGCAATTCCATCATTTTTTCATAGCAAGGCCAAGTCTCAACTCTGAACTGCAAAAACCAGAAAAATAGTTTGTGTAAATTAATGTGTACCCTGAATTGCTCAGCGAGAGAAAATTATTAAACTGAGACAGAAATACCCTTCTTCCTTAAATGATGTGTCTATTGCTACAAATTGTGATATGTCTACATCCAGATCTTATTGATACTAATTGGGGAGTATCTATTAAATGTCTTACAGGCTCAGACTGTTTTCCTCATCCTCTTTCTGGATTTTGATGGAAAGGATTTGATTTAATGCCTACTGCGACCCACAGGAAGTCTAAAAGGGGAACAGTTCACAACCCCAAAGCTGGACTACTCTGATACTGAAAATGCTAGAAATATTACAATAAATAGTGCTATTGACAATGCAGGCACTAAAATAACGAGTAACAGACCTCTTGTCGTCTCTTGTGAAGCTTATGGTAAGGTGCCAAGAAGTGGCAGCGCAGGAAACTGATCCCCAGTGACATTTAGGTCCCACTTTGAAGACTGGGGACTTTGGACAAGATTTATGTCAGCTTCTATTCTGTGGAGATTCCAGATTTATCATTCCATGTAAAGACATACTTGCTCTTTTCTCTGAGAGAAACTGTGGAGTTTGCCACCTTTTAAGAGAAAGTAGCTGCTCAGATACAGTTAATTCAGTCTCAGTGGTTCAACAAACATATTTGTTTGTTCGTTGGGTCATCTTAAGCTGTTTTTTTCTCTATCCAATATGAAAAGAAATAAAGTCAGAAAATGTCAAAATATTGCATTTGCATCGACTCAACTCCAGACCACAGAAAACACGGAACTGTAACTTAAGCAGTTAGATTTAACAAGGCAGAAAAGAAAATGGGAAAACTCCTCAAGCCCAAATCATAAGCAGTAAAGCTGGAAGCTTAAAAGAGAAATTATGAATAAATATTTAAAAAAAAAATCAGTTATTAATGGTATTTTAAATCTTTCTTTACATCTGCTTTACTTCCATCTCTTTCTGTGTAAAGCAGTACGACTTTGGAATATGTGAAGTGAAACTGATCCCTGAGGAATCAAATGTTGATAAATACGTAATAAGGATACAATAAGTAATTCAAAAAATTGTATTCATCAGCTCAGAGAACTGACTTAATTCTGTCTTAGTACAAATCATTGAAAATGACCATGGCTGTAAGTCTTTCAACCCCTATGCCACTTAGGGATCCATGTCTGTCTTGGAGCAGAAGAGTTATTGCACAGTGACGAATTTCTTTGTTGACATCATGACTTCAGGAACAGCACAGCAAAATTAGATCTTCCACAAGGTGAAAATCATTAAACACTGTGTGAAAATTATTTAATTCACAATGCCACGTAGCATTCAGTTGAATGAGTATGGACAGCTCATTTATTTCAAAATATTTGTATTTGTCAAGCCTGTCATGAAAGCATGCACCCTTGAGGAAAAATTGCTTTTGCCTCTGCTACACCATCTCAGACCAAATTTGTCATTTGACAGGCAGGTGTTATTACCTTGGCCTTTCACACTGGCCAGGGACCTGTTTAGCAACAAATCAGTCCAGTGAGGCCCCCCATCTCATTGAAAAAGACAAGAAAATAAGCTTAAACATGAAGGAAAAAAAAAAACAAAAAAAAACATTTTGACTGTGAGAGTTATCAAACCCTGTCACAGGTTACCCACAGAAGTTGCAGAGTTGCAGAGTCTCCATTCTTGGAGATATTCAAAACCAGAGTGGCTATGGCCCTGAGAAACCTGCTCTAGCTGACCCTGTTCTGAGCAGGTGTGTTGCACCAGCTGATTTCCAGAGGTCTCTGTGATCTCAGACATGCTGTGAGTCTGTGAACAGTTTCTAGCTCATGTTTGTCACCATGAGAAGAAGATCCTTTCCCTCCTGTCCCCACACAGGTACACCACCGTGCACAGGAGACCCTGATAAGAACTCATCAGTAAGCAGGGCTTGTGGTGTCTCCATGACCAGCTGTGATCACACAGGGAAGGAAACATCCCTCTCTAGAGTACATTTCAGAACCTACAGACTGAGCTTTGGGACATTCTTTAATAAAAAAAAACTTAAAAGATTTTTTTCCTTCAAAAAAAAAAAAACCAAAAACCAACAAACCAACAAACAAACAGAAAAACCACACACACACGCACACACACACACACACAACCTCCCAAACAAACAAACAATAAAACAACAGCAGCAACAACAACCCAAAAAAACCCCCACAACCACCCAACAGGATAATCCAGGGCAATTTCTGCCTTGGCTTGCAGCCACCTGTTCCTTACTGCCTTTGCATTCTCTCCAAGACACTTTTCTACCACACCTATTTTGTGTTTCTCCTCCCATAGCTTTTCTTATCCTGCATCTTGGGTGGCCTTCTCCATGTGAGGACACTTTCCTTCCTAGGTCTACTGCTTGGACCTCACTGTCTCGCTGGAAGCATTCCTGTTTTATAGGCAACTGCAGCTTCAGAATGTAGAGCATACACCTGTGTGTATGTGTATCTGTATGTGAATCTATGTCCTGTCATAATGGAGGACTTTTCTGGAGAAAGACCTTAATTTTATTGAAATTAGGTTAATCTGAAATTAGTTTTTTCAGAAAAGAGCATCAAATTGCTAATTTGACCATTTTTAATCTCCTGGGTTAGGTCAAGATATTCAAGAGAACAATCACTCTGCTGTCTTTGAAGTCAATGGAGATTTATCACCAGCTGATTCCTTTGGAAATTATTACCTTAATGGAGATTAATAACAGCAATCATGATTAAATCATCTTACTAAAGAATTACCCATACATTCAGCAGACATTTTGGAAGAACAAAAACTCCCTCTGCATCCTGTCTCATGTTCTTGGACTGTTGCCAGAAACAGTCCTTGTGTTTATTCTTCTGTCAAACAAACTGAATAAAGAAACCAAATTTGGGAAGGACAGAGGCTAGAATGCCAGTAAATCCAGAGCCTCAGCCACCAGCCTGTGATCTGACAGGACAGACACGTTCTTCTGGACCTCTGCTCACCTCTGCTCTTGCATATACTCTGCATCAATGGCACTGCTTGTACAAACAATGCTCATGGGATTAGACCCACTTCAGTATCTGTCCAGGAAAGCAGAAACAACTCAGAAATTCTAATAGTTTCTGTTTTGGGTCATTTTCCGCTTGAGAGGAAGCAACACTGCTGAAACACCAAAGGTTTCCAAAGCTCCACCAAAACAATCAGCTTGAGGAAAAAAAAAAAGTGCTTTCAGGTGGCAAATCCTGTGTTTGCCCTGCAGAGAAAGATCTCCTTTTTTTTCTAATTTATACTCATGTGCTTGTCAATCAATACACATGGCCAAGTATAAATCCTTCTGAAAGTGCAGACACTCCACACAGGTGGAGTGCCAGTCCCAGTACCTGTCTGTGCACCCTGGGTGCAGATGCAGCTCATTTTCATTCTTTTGGAATGCAGTCTGTTTAAATATTAAAAAAAACACAAGCATTTGACAGAGCTATCACTCTCCCTAAGTGCTGATAATACCACTGTCAAACAAATTTCTTTGGTTTTGGGGAAAACTGCAAATATGATTCTTATTAGACTTACCTATCAGAAAGATCTACAGTGTTGCTAACATTATTTCTTTCTTATACTTTTTAATTTTATTTTAAGCTGAACAAACCAAGCGGGGAAATATAATAAAAATGAATGGGTTGGGAGCCTGCTTTGAAAGGGAAGCAAATTCTGAAAAAACTGCAATGAGATTTCAGCCTATGTGCTTCTACTACAATCCATTTATTTTGCTATTGATTTTGATTGTTCATTCTTATCTCCAAGCTTCCTGAAAGCACAGCTGTGTACAGCTACCCTCGTCTCATCTACAGAGGAGCACATACATGACTGAGGTACCTGAGACAGCAGGGGAGTAACTTGGTAAGAACTCCATGGGCAGAGAGCAAGATGGTCACTGCAGGATGTGATCAAGGCATCAAAAACCTCTCACTGACTGCTGAGAATGGCACAAGGACTCTTTGCAGGAGAAAATGCAACTTCTTTATGGGTGCGGATTGTAAATCACACATTCTGCAAAAAATAAGCCTCCAGAACCATAGAAAGTCTTGACCTTGAGGAGAATCTTTTTGTACACTACACAAATATTTAAAAACAAAAAACATGATGACTGTAGAGTTGCTGTACAGAGTCTCTATATTGCACTGTCTGTACTGAATTTTACTTCTTTATTATCTACACTACTTGTCCATGATAAATTAGATTATAGCACAGATTGGAATGGTTTGCTGCAAATATTCCCTGGTGCTCCATTCAGAAACTTCTTGTTATTTTGTACTTGACCTCGAGATTCCATGGGTGTTTTTCTACTGAAAGGGAATGAAATGGAAAATGCTTATCAGAATTCACACTTTGTTCTTCTACATCACTTCACCTCCAATGACATCCCTGCTGACACAAAGGTACCCCTTAATTCCAGGAAACCTGGATTTCAGAAATACAAGGGATCTAATTCAACAGAACATAGGAAGTCATAGGGAGCTATTGCTCTGGGAAAATTTCTCTTTTGGGGATAATTTTATTGTAACATTCATACTTGTCTCTCTCTCTCTATTTTTGGTTTTGGTTTTTTTAAAATTCCTTTTGCACTCTGAGTAATGACCCAATCAAAGAGGTGTAAATTCTCCTACCTTAAACTCATTTCTCTTAGTTGTTTTAAATTTGCTGCTTTTATAATTCTACTGGACAAACATTAGCTCTTTCAAAGAAATGGTAGAAAACACTAACCTTAAAAACACTCTGTGGTGTTCAAAAAGCAAATAGAGTATGAAGAGTTACAAGAAAGGAACCAAAAAGAAAACAATGTTACATACCACAGAGTAAATACTTTTCCCCATATTTTAATACATTATCTAGTTTTGATTACCCAATTTCCCATAAAAATAATTACAGATATAGCAAACAAGGCTGGCTAAAAATAAGTCATGAAGAGAAAAGCAAACTCAGGTTTTTTAGAAAACGAATTTTCTAAGGTAAGTTACACATGGGAAATGTAAAAAACCCACACCACTTCTACAAACTGTTCTACAAACTCTAACAAACCATGAGTTAGAGACCTTAAAAAGAACTGCTAATGAATTTGGGGATGGCTTGCTACTGTGTGCTGCGTACTTTAGATTTCTAATACTTTTCTCTACTGAAAGAAGTACTCTCCCTCTTTTTAAAATTTTTCATTTTAATGATAATTCCAGCCTGACTTCTATCCTTATTTATTCCTACATATGCTCATTAATTAAGTACAAAGGTATGAGATATCAGACAGAAGAACTTGGACCTTTTGGCCTCAGTACATTCTGTGTAACAATGCCATCTTGTGCACATTTGCACGCCAACACACAGAAAGACACACTCCAGCATAGTCAGTGATTAGATTTATAGTCAGCCTTTTTGTCCATGTGACAATTCACATGAAGATCTGCTCTGCAGAAAAGTTTGGGGTTTGTGTTGTTGTTTTTGGGGTTTTTTTTCTGGTTTATCTCTAAATGCTTTATCTAGGATAGTCAGGACATATAGAAGCCTAGAAAATCCATAGCAAACTGAGTTGTGTTTTACACAGGTGGACTTGAAGATATTAAAGCTAAAGACTAGTGCCAAAATAAAATAATTTAATTTGTAGATCTTAGCATCTGAAAAGGAAAGACAATATATGCCAGCATTTACTTCTTAATTGCTTTGGGCAGTTTGGCTCAACTTCCTTCAGCAACCCTGAATCACACTGTTTGCTTTTAATGAGCAGTTTAAAGCTGAATTTTTATCCTGTGAATGGATCACTGACGTCAAGAGCCATAATTCTGTGTACATCTATATTTGAAAATGTGGGTTTTGCCTTTGCTTTTTTAAAGATGTCTTGATGAGATGTTTGTAAACACCAAGCAGTGCATGTCCTTGCCCTAATCTTCATTGACATTCGACCATTTGCTCTGCTGTCTTGCACAAGATGCATGTTGACATTAGGCTGCCATAAACAGTTGATGATTGTGGAATTAATGGGCCGGAAGAGAAGGCCATGTTGTACATTTAATCCTCATTCTGGATTACAGGTTGATCAATGGTACTGCACTGTGGCTGCCCTATTGATATGGGAAGCTGAGGATTCAATTCAATACTTTCTTCAATATTGTGACTGGCAGTTTTGTTGTTTTGGTTTTTTTTAACAGGCTGGCACAGCTTTGCTTTCTCTATAATTTCTGATCAATTACATCTACTGCAGGATTAAGGTCTGCCATTTGAAACATTTTAATGATTGAACTGAAAGGTTTTTATAGAAAAGCTTCTCTTTTTTTTTTTTTTTTGAAAGGGAAATGAAGAGATGATGTATCTTAGAATAAATTTTGCTGTCTGTAGTAATGCCTCATAAACTTGCTCTAACCCTTTATAGACATTAGAAAGAACTAAGGACCCTTTGTTGATTCCATTTGGTTTTTCACTGGCAACAGAGCTTAGGGTGTTAGGTGACAATAGCATTGGTCTCCTGAACCCAGAGGACAGTCTGTCCTAGCTGCTACAAGATAAGGCCTTCTTCTCCATGAGGCAGAAGGTACAGAGCATAATACGCTTGCCCACACTAAAGCCAGTTTCTATCTCTCAACCTATGCACAGTGTACCTGTCTCACATCTCTCAGGAGCTCTATCACATACTTCCATTTTTCTCTGAAGACACTATTAAAAATCAGTGTTTGTAAGGTCTTCTCTCATTAGTACACCTCAACTTTTTTCCTGTGAAGATAAATATTAGGAAAGAGATTTTTCAATGTGGTCAATTTTCTGTGCATGAATCAGTCACAGGGATGCAGGAGAGGCTCAAGGGGAAACTTGCTGGAGCACAATAGAAAGGTTGTAGCCATTCTTACAGGTCTAGAAGCTTATAGGTACTTCTGGCAAAAGGCTACCCACCAATTAGTGATTTCCTGTCTGCATTAGTCTTTGAACAATATTTCTGCAGATACTCTGCAATAACTCAGCAGATTCCTCAGTTCTTGGGGTTTTTTTCCAAAGTTTGAAAACAAGGCTGTATGTTTTCAAAAGTGAAACATGATTTTCAAAGGTGGTGGCCTGTTTTAAATAGTTTATCATGTCTGGGATCACAGAAACAGGATGTTACTTGAAATTTATCAATTCACCAGTATCTAAAGGCTAAAGGGTCCCAGCCTGCAGCCTATTTTCACCTCAAGACTGTCATTCACCACAGAGAAGAAAACATTCTGTTTTCACAAAGCTTTCTTGAGAAGGGATTCTCCGGTGTGTATTATGATCTGCTTCCCCATTACCATGTGTGAAAGGAACGAATTAGTGGTACTGACCTGCAAATTTTGATTGTATCCCATGGAAAAATAATCAGTTCTCATTGCATCACTTTAGGAGGGCATTTTACTGCACAAAATAGATGAGCTGTGGTCATGGAAAGTGTATTGCTACATGCATAAAATAGCACTAACACATAGGGGAAAAAATTGGGGTTTACACCCATGAATGCTGTTTTTAAAGTAATGTAAAACACTTCGGGCTTTGCAATAACAGTTATTTCTCCCGTTAGCATTTCATACCATTTTTTTTTTTCTCTTTAATAAACTTGCTGTTGTTGGACTGAAGCAGACTGGAGAGGATTTGCTCTCCTTGGCAGCTGCTGTGTACAGCTGATGCTTTCTCAGGGCCTGGCTGTCCTACAGATGCCCCAGAGCTGCACTGGCTCTAGTCAGCACGCTGCCAGTTCCTCTTGGCATGAGGGAGAGCAGGCTCCAGCCACCAGCTCCGAACAGAGGGTGTCTGAGCAGAGAGCTGGACACACCCTCGGCCCAGCTGATGGCAGCAGCACCTTCAGCTGGTGCCCAGCCCCACTCAACACGCTCAGCTGAGCATTTTCTCTTCCATGGCTGGGGTGTGGGATGGAACATGCAACGTGCAACACTTCCTTCCTCAGGTATAAGGAAGCTGGGAGGAAAGCAGTGGCTGTGAGGTGCCAGCCACCTGGAAGAGCACAGCAACACAATGCACCTTGCTTTGAACATGCAAGTACAAACCCTAAACATGAAAATGTCTATTCTAGTTTCCTCATATCTGTGTTAGATTTAAATTGCTGCTGTGTTTTGGCCCAATGACAAACCAGCTTTGAAGTAGTAGTGTGAATACTCAGTTTGGGTCCATTTGGAAAGAAAGATTTGAGTCTTTAGAGGCTGGTAGTGACTCTTCAATATATTCATTTTCGATCTGTTCCTTGGTCTAAACAAACCAGAGAAGAGATCAAAGGGAGTGCTCATATCTTCAGGCATTACCTGCATTTTTCCATCTCTGGGAATACAGACACAAAAAAACCATGATCCAATGGAAGAGGGAAGAACCGAGGGGTCAGTAAGGAGGGAGGGAAAGAGAAAAATGCATCAAAGGCTTGTTAGAGAAGGATTCCTAAATAGACAGATGATAATAATACGTTATTTCTGCCAAAATAATGAAAAATAGATTGCAAAATAAATTAATAGCAAAGGGCAGTATCTGGAGAAAAGTATAAATTCTGATTTATTCCAAGGGGAAATATGACAAACCCACAAAACTAAATCAGAATATATTATAATTTTAAGTTTCTCCTCCAATGCTTAGCAGCCTGATGGACTGTTGTTTTCCTGTACACTGCTCAATAAATTGATGTGTGGGTAAGATTAATCACAGTTTGTTAACCATGAACCAGTTTAATTAATTAAAAGGGAAGAAGCCATTCATAGATGGACACCCATCTCAAAAAAAAAAAAAGCTTGCTGTGTGATCTGGAAAATGAGTCCAATCAGGAATCTGAATCTCACATTAGGCAAGCTGGTGGAAATTATTATAAAGAATTAGAGAATTAGTTCGGTAGACATAAGGGCAATATTTGAAGTAAAGCAAAATCCTTTATAGAATACAGCTTTAAATCAGAAATAACTTGAGTGGTATGACCAAAGATGTTTTTGTTACTATGGTTTATAATGCCTTGAAAAGGCCCCTTACTGAGTGCTTTTCAACACCCTGTTTTCATGGAATTAAGTAAAGTTGACTAAGAATTAAGAGTAGTGATTTAGATTACTAGATTAAGAGTCTATGAAATGACAATCATAATTTTTAGGCAAGGATAGAAATACATGATCAATTTCAAAAATGGAAGAGGCTGTCAATGGCACCAATGCTTTGATCTGTGATGATCAGCAGCTTAAGCAGTCCTAGAGTAAATAGTGAGATAGGATAATTTAGCACTGGACAAAAGTATCCAGGACACTGAAAATGACTGCAGAAACTCATGATACTGAGAAGCTGGTGACCTCTCAGTAAAACAAAATAATTTTAAAAGAAACATAAATGATACATACACCATGATGGACCCTAAATGGGCTATATCATCTCAGAAAAAGGTCTTGAACTCAGTGTGGATGGGTCCAAAATTTAAAGGAATTTAGAACCTACCCAGAAGCCTCCAGAGGTTACACATCAGAAATAGTAGCCATTGCTCTAGTAGCATAAATTGAAAAATAACATGAGCATTTTTCACAACCCTAAGTAAGCTATTTATAGGAAAAAAAATTAGAATATCCCAAGTATTGTTGTCCCAAAACAAGTTCATTCACCCAGTGTGTAATAGGCCAGTCCCCATACAGTCAAGGTATTTGATTTATTAACAGTTCTGCACAGAAGGGGGTGCTGCATTCCAAATTCACAGAGCCAGAACCACAATTATCAAATTTTCACTACTTACATATTTTACCAAACAAAGGCATTAATGTTTCCTTGGCTACAAGTTACATAGTTCTCTTAATAACTAGTATTCTATCTTCTATTGGTTAAATTATTCCCTCTCTAATTAAGCCACATGTTCAGTGTTTCTCTTGGGCTGGTGGGTTTCTCGAGCTGGGAGTGTATGGGGCAGTGGTTGTAATCTCCCCCTGCCTTTTCAGCTGGAGCTGATTTCAGTACAGTTGCTGAGTTGGCTTTAACAGCTTCTTCCTTGTCTTGGGTGTTCTGCCAAATGTCCTTGTGGTCTACAAGGTCTGCATTCTTTGTGTCCACCAGCAGTGGTACATCCTTCTCCCCAAGCTTTGTCAGCCTCCCCCTAGGTCTGAGATCATTGAGGCACATCAAACCCTAAACCTTAACTAGGCAATTCTCCCAACGAGTAATCTCCCTTCCAAACACCTGGATATCAGTGTGTCCCAGCCTTTGAGCTGATGAAAAACACCTTACACTGTATACCTGCTTAATAACATCCTTCACCTGCAAAATACATTGAATTCCCCAGCACTGGTAATGTACTGACTTAGAAAACAGCCACTGCCAGTAAATAAACTTTGCCCATGTGTGTGTGTAGGAACTACTACACAACTCACAAAGCCAGCAATGCCATATCTGTCAGCAAGAATTAGATATTAACTGAAGATAGTGAAGAACAAAGCACTGACTCCAGAGCAGATGGACATTACATAGGATGTTTGGTAGTCACTGTATGTCATCCTATAAAAAATAACAGCTTTGTTCTGGAAGGAATAGTTCATGGAGAAACTTAATTAATACTTCCTCAGCAGGACAAAATCATTCCATTTACTTTCAAAATTAAAAAAAAAGTCAAAGTTGTTCCCAGGAGGAACAAAGAAAAAAAAAACAAAAACCCCTAAAAAAACACACACAAAAAAGAAAACAAACAAAAAAACCCACATACAAACAGACCAAAAAAATCATAAATTGCTGCTGCCCCAGCTTCCTTCTCTATTTCCTTTTTCCCTGTGAAGGATTAAGTTTCTCCAGTTCGTTCTGAATAAAGTGCCCTAGAAATCTTATTTTACTAACAGCACAGAAAGATCATGCATGACAGGACAGCATCAGTTCTAATAGGGGCCTGGATTAAATGAGATTGCATTAATTAACATTGGAGAGGATAGTGCTAAAATTTAGGGGTAGTGTTACTGAACTCTGAGAGGTTGTGCTAATTTAAAGTGGTTCAACTCATTCCCCATCTTCAGAGAAAGTGAATACTAATTTATAATTAACATAACTAAATGTGAATGCACATGTCAAAAATCGGAAATGAAATTAAAATAACTTGCATATGTTGCACAGCTATTCCAGTGCCCACTTCCAAGAAATGCTGCCAAAGATTAACTGCTCAAAAAAAAAAATAAAAAAAAAGAAATGAAACCTGATCATTAAGGAGCTGGTGGCTTTAGGATTGCATTAAGGTAAGAAGTAAACAGTGCTAAGGTTTCTCCTTTTCTCATCACTTGAAAAAGTATTTTAAGGGATATAAACCGTTGTAGAAAGTACCAGACTTTGTAGCTATATGCAAAGAAAATCTCATCCAAAGATATTATTCAGATGTTCTTTGCCTCAGACTTAGGGCTCTGAGGCTCTTTTTTTTTAACTTGCCAATCCCTAATTTTACATCTATTCGTAACTACTTTTTCTTTGCTTTCCTACTGAAGCTGGAATAAAACATGAAATGGTTACATGCTTTCAGAAGTTTCTCCAACAAAGACCTGAAATATCACTGCCAGTGAACAATAGTGAGCTCCTCCTTCTCATTACACTGGCATCTAAATTCCTTGAGGATAACTCATGAAACAGGAGCTGCTACCATCATAAATATTCCAGTGTAAAGAAGATTCTAGAAAATTAACTGACTGGGTGTAACTAGCAAATAGGAAGAGACAGTGTATTACATGGTAAATTAATCAAAAAGTTCCCTAGAACTAAATCCTTGAAGTGGCTAGAATATTGATGAAATCACTGACTGGTTTTTGCTTTTTCTTTGAAGAGATATGACAGTTCTTCAGGGCTTAACCTGACAATGAGCTCCTCAATTTCCTGCTAAGTTGTTAATAGTACTAAAAAATCACTTTCACTTCTGGCAGATGAGCTATGTAACATGGACACAAAGGCAGTGTTCTCAAACAAAAAAATATTTGGGAAATTCCCATGGGGGCTGGTTGGTCATTGGTTTCTCTTCCCTAATTTGGAAATGCGAGTATTTTTTTATTTCAGTTAGATTTAGACCAAAATAATTTTCTTCTTGACCTTTCTCTCAAAGTCTGCTTTCCACAACCTGCCTCTCTTGTACATACTAAGCATGACTTTTTGGGTACTCAGAAAAGGCTTTTCAAAATACAAGCTTCTGCCTTAGTAAGATGCAGAGATCAAGCAATTCCTTCAGAAAGGTGCAAGGTAGAAATATAGAAATCAGCACTTAGTTTATGAATGTGTCCTTCTCTATCATGAGCTTAAAAAAGAGAAGGGACAAAAACAGGATCAGGATCAGGACCAGGACTGGGAAGAGGTAACCAACTTCCAGGGAGGCCCTTTGTCAGCTACATTCAGTCAAGTCTGAACGCAGCAAAGAATTTGGTCCTTTCACATTGTTCTCGGAGCCTGCAAATTACAAAGTGCTGAAGAGTGAAACAATCCAAGTGTCAGGAGCTCACATGCCATTTGACTTTTCTGGACAAAAACTTGGAATTACCAGATGATGAGTGCAGAGACAAGCCTATTCAAAAGTCTTGGTGAGACTGTTCTGCTGTTCCTTGTCCCAGCATCCATCTACAGCAAACCTAATGAGGTCACTGCCACAGAGATGCAAAATCAAGTATTTCTGTTTTCATGGCACAAAGCAGTAAAATCTGTTCAGAAAAGCAGCCCACCAGAATGTACAACGGTTTAAATGAGAAAAACCTGCTGATTTACCCAACCAGACTTTACAGTGCCAAGGCCTAAAATTTATGAGGGTGGCTCTGAAAAACAAGGAAAAAGACAGCACCTGGCAGCTTCCCTGACAAACCTCTTGAGCAAATCACTCTTTCACAACTCAAATTCAGGATCATTAGGAACATCGCATTACACCCATTTTTTGAATGCTCTTCAACTTGGTCAGTCTTACCTTTGATCTCAGCTGCTGATGTAAAATAACTTGTAATATTCTATATTGTAACAGGATTATTAACTACTCCAGCCATACTGTTTCTGAAAAGCAAGACTCCCCTGTCCCTATCCCTTCTGCAAGGATAACAACAGCAGTCCAGCAAACAGAATGGTTTGAGCAGGAAAACATGATTTTAAACAAATTCCTGCTGCACTGTATTACTCTCTGCAACAGATGGATGAGAAATCATTTTACTGAACATAATTTATTTCACAAACTCAAGGGTATAAGCAATCCTCTTCTGCCTCTTCAGCTGTGAGGCTCATCTCTCTCCAGATAATGAGATATATAGATAAAGGGGTTTATGAGGAAGAGACTTGATTAGACATTAGAAAATGCATTCTTACCTGTGAATGGAACAGATACAGGATTCTGACCCTTAAGGTAGTGGGCTAAAATCCAAAACTCAGCTTTTAAAGTTTAGTGGTACAGATACATTACAATGCAGAATATTTATCAGGTTTTGCTGTTGCTTAAGTCTGGGTAAAAAGAAAGAACTGACAGATATAGATCCCATTTTGCTGATGTCTTCTGCAGGCATATGGTGAAAGAAAATATTTTTGTTGTGGGATAATGGTGTGAGTAATCTGTGGTAAACTGAGGCTGAACCAGATAGTTTTCAACCTGTGTGTCTTCTGGAATGTACAAAAAGTTACTTTCAAATTTTCAGTGTTAATGTTGCAAACTGTAATCTGACTACTTAGCAAACAGGATAATCCTGACAAAAAAGAAGGATCACAAATACCTTGTCTACTACTTCCCCTGTCTTATCAAGAGGTCTTGAGAAAATGGGGAGCTCTGGAAAATTAAGATATGCCATTAATGAACAGAAAAGTTCCCCATGATAACCTTTGACCTGTGGGAACAGGGTCCTACCAGCTGTATGGAATGAGTGGGACAATTGTAATTAAACAGCTATTGTCACTTTTAAACTCTTTTAAACTGAGAGAGTGGTTTGCATGAAAAAGTGGCTTCTCACTATAAAGGGAAAATTACATTCAAGTAAGAGGATTCTTAACTCAAGATATTATTTTTAATACAGAAAAACTGTCCAACGATTTGAGTCATTAAGGTTTGTTTTTATACTGTTCAAGATGAAGATACTCCAGTTAGTTAGAGTTTGGGTAGTAAAAATTATGTTTTCTGACTTGCACTCTTCTTGAGGAACTTTATGTCGCCTTCCACATTTCTAGCAAACTCACAGGTATGTAGACGTATGTCACTCTTTGAGGAAAGCTGAACTTAATTATGTATTCTTCTTCCTCATTTGGCCTTTCTCTGCTTCCTTTCCCATATTTAGTACAGGAAACCTAGTACTAAACTAATTTAGACGCAGATACAAGAGGAAAAAGCATTTTCATGGCTGTGAGAGGTCTGATACTATACTAGAGAGTTTGGATTTTAGCTAGTTAAAGATTGCCCTACATTTTGGAAACAATGGTTTTACTGAACTTCACAAGGGAGGCTTTGAAGTGAAATCAGCATTTGTTTTTCCACTGCCCACTTAAACAGATCCTATTCCTGCCTTGCCCTCAGTTGATGTCAGCATTGACTTGTCACTGCTCTGTCTTGATCTCACACCAGTTAGTTTTCACTCACAGCTTCACTAGCAGTGCAATAGCAGCAGCAGAGAGCTCACAGACTGCTCAGCTCACCAGATGAGACGAGCAAATGCTCCTGTGGTTGGGCAGAATAGAACTTCATGCTGGCACAACTCTAAGCTGTATCAAACCAGCTGCTTTTAAGCCATGCTTCGTATAGGCACACTTGCTATAGCCTGTCACAGAAGTTGAAGATTAGCAAAAGTCAAGTTCCATGTTGATTTGCATCCCATGCAGTGCCACCAACAAGAATAAATTGTATTGCTGAATTTGAGTCACTGAATGTAAGTAGAATGGACATTCTTTGGAAAGCATGGAAATGTGCTTTGTTCTCCTGCCACACTTTAATTGGCAATTTGTGATACAAGTCACAACAATGGTGATGAATGGGATTCTTTCCCCACATTCAATTTTCTTAGCCAATAACTAGGGAAATAATAAACCAAATTCTACTTGAAGCAACACTTGGTGCTATCTCATTAGGTTGAATTATATAAAA
Source organism: Phylloscopus trochilus trochilus (assembly GCA_016584745.2). Classification (NCBI taxonomy): domain Eukaryota; kingdom Metazoa; phylum Chordata; class Aves; order Passeriformes; family Phylloscopidae; genus Phylloscopus; species Phylloscopus trochilus. Next base: position 44,702,954 of record WQNJ02000546.1, read on the forward strand.
GAACAGGTTCCTGTAAAGCAGCCACTCTTCAAGCTAAAGGCACTACAGTTTCAGTTTTTCCCTCCAGGTGTATTTTGGAAGTAATTACTGCATCTCAAAAATTTCTAAAGCAAATGAGCCATTCAATTCTGTTTTCATATTTCCCCCCTTTTCTATTTTCCTAAATATAATACAAAATCCACTTTCATTTCTATTTTTCTCCACACGCTCTCATTATGACTCTTCATTTCTTTTCCCCAATCTGCCTCTCCTTACAATACTGCCTTCACCATTTCTCTCTTCAGATACTACTATACAACCTTCTGTTCCATTGTAGCTTGTGCCATTTTGGATTCACCTTCTCAAAGGTGAGAAGAGAGAAATTCCCAAGTGTGGGTTCATTGCACCCAACTTCAGGCATTGAAGGGCTGAGCCTGAAGCTGATGACCCTTTTAGAAACTCATTTGTCACCCATAGAAGAGAAATGAGCACTTCTAATGACTGATTTCTCCTATCATTAAAAGGATATTCAACGGATTGCCTTCTGCACTATGGTACTACTCCTAGCTAATATGTAGATAAATATAGCTGAGAGGAATTCTCAAGCTGCCCAGGTTTAACACTGAGAAGGTCTTGCTGCTGCGCATGGCTCTAGGGAAGAAAGAGAGACTGAATCAGGTCTCTTGCTGACAGCTGATTGATTGCTGAGCAGCAAACACAAACAGCAGTAAAATGGAAGGTGACAGATGGGTCAGTTTAAAATTCCCCAAATTAAATCCAACTGCAAAGGTGTCTACTGCATTCACTTTCCACATGCAAGCCAAGGAGAAAATATCTCAAAGGAAGAAAATTGGAATTTAGCCACATTTAAAACTGTAGCTAGATTTGGAATACTCAGTTAACTCACTCAGATAGCAATAACTGTGAAAGATATTAGAAAGGTTCTGCATTTTTACCCTGCATTCAGAACTGAAATTGGAGAAAAACTTGAAAAATAAGAAGATTCAAAACTCAGAGACACTGAATCCCTTAGAAGAGACTGGACTGTTGATAGCAACCACTGAGAGTTCTCCTGTACACAACTGGACCCCAAAGGTAGATCATTTGGCAAAGCAGTTCAGATTGGTGAACCAAAGACATTAACCCTGTTCCCATCCTGAATGACACTTGAGAAGGGCATACATGGTAAGCATAACAGAATGTTCAAACTGCTACAAGAGCTGAGAGGGAGCAGAGAACTTGCCATCCCTCCTGGGTACTACTGGGTGGCTGTTACCAGCTAAACACTTGGTGTATGCTCAGTAAAGACTTTCTGAAGGGCACTTTAACATATTTACATGGGCAAAGCCTTCAGAATGTTATTTTTCTTCACCTTCCTTTCAAAGCTAAACAGATTGTAAATGTTTCTAAGAAAAATATTCTGCCAAACACTCTGGTAGCATCAACAAAATGCCAAAAAGAAGCCTCTCTAGCTAACACAGCTTGAGGACAGTACCCGAAGTTTGATGGACATTATAGCTCAAAAAAATTAGATCTTGGGGGAATGGACCAGTTGCACCGAATTTCTACTGGAGTTTTTACAACAAAGGGAGAACATGAAACAAATTTAGTGAACCTGCTATCACAACAAGGCCTGGGAGCCACCTGGAGAGCCGTATCCAGCTGTTCAGTCCCAAGCACAGGAAGAAGGAGGAGCCTGGAGGAGCCAGTCTTAGAGCAGGCCACCAAGATGGTCAGAGGGATGGAGCACGTCTCCTATGTGGAAAGGCTGAGAAACTTGTGTTTGTTCAACTTGGAAAAGAAAAACTTAGGAGTGACCTAATTGCAGCCATCCAGCACCTAAAGGGAGCCTAAAAGGAAAATGAAGAGGGTCTATGCACAAGAGCATGTAGTGATGGGACAAGGGGGAATGGCTTCAAACTGAAAGAGAGCACGTTTAGATTAGATATTAGGAAGAAATTCCTCACTGTAAGGGTGGTGAGGCACTGGAACAGGTAGCCAAGAGAAGCTGTGGATGCCTCATCCCCGGCAGTGTTCAAGGCCAGGCTGGATGGGGCTCTGAGCAACGGGATCTGGTGGAAGGTGTCCCTGTCCAGGTCAGAAGTTTGGAACTGGATGAACTTCAAGATCCCTTCCAACCCAAGCCATTTTATGATTTCCTGATTGTATTCAGGCACTGGGCTTTGAAGCTTTGATAATTATTTTTTCCTTTGATTTTTTCCTAGGCATTGGGTGTTGGTGACTGTTGCAGTGTGTTTTTATTGTGTTTTCAACTGCAGCTCAGTTTCAATGGTCTGTTCTATAACCCACCCTCCATTTTGTATTGTTACAGTGTATTTTATCCCTAATGGATTTTCTTTTCCCTCTGTATTGTTGGTTTTGCTCTGGTTGTCTATCTTCCCTAGACCTGCCCTTCCCTCCTCCTACAGAATTGTCAATCCTCCCATTACCCTGCCCCTTCTTCCAAGCTGTTCCCTATCAATCTCCCAATCTTCGATGCCCTAGTGGTTAGTTTAGATTGTTCCCACCCCTTGCGTTCCTTCATTGGTCTATGTATTGTACTCCCCGCCTTATGTTCCTCCCCATGTAACCCTTATTGGTTGGAAATTGTATCTTCTCCCAAGACCTCCCCCGCCTGGGAGTCTCTGTTACCTAGGTTCTGTTTCTGTCCCTACCTCTCCTGGAAGTAAACACCTTTGGAAATCACAAAGAAGACCTCTCCCTGTTTCTAGTCCCTGCCCTCGATGCATTCCCCCAGTGCCCTACAGCCGGACCCCGGGGTGTGTGGCTTTCTGGGGGCAGCCCACTCTTGGCGACGGTGCTGGGAGCTGGCTGGGCTGAAGAGCTCCAGCGCTGCATCGGGTGATCAGGCACTGGCAGTGGGAGGGCTGCAGGGGTGGCATCTTTAAGAAACTAACAGGGCTGCCCTGTGCCATTTCCAGCCAATGTCACCATACTAATCCCAGGATATAGCTAATACAAGCAGAGAAATCACAGCCTTCATCCCTGAAAACAGATGGAGCCAAGATAAGTGAAAAAAGCCATGTGAGCAAGAGCCATATAGCCAGTCTTCTTCCAGACATGACTCCCTGCCATGTCAGATAACCATCTTTGCCTGCTTCCATCCTGTTGCTTCTTAGGTTCTTCAAGTCTCCCATTGTTACTTTTTTCTGCTATCACTGCAGGGTGCACCTGCATGGGTCTAAGGAGTGCTTCATATTTCAAACTAAATAAAAAAAGTTTTGCTAACTTCATGCATTAATGGAATTAACTTTTATTGCAGTATAAATAAGGAGCAGGATCTTTTGCATCTATACAGTGAAAGATTATGTAAAATCTAAAATTAGAAGGGGAAAAAAGCAAGAGTAATCAGATTACAATTTCATTCATAGGTCAAATTTATTCTTGCCATTTCCCCAGCTTGTCCAGAGTTCATTGTGATCCATAAAAGTCCAAAGCAAATAAACCAAATTTCTATTTCACAGAGGCACCATATAAGTAGGGAGTCAGGAGAAGAAAATGCAAAATGCAAGCAGCAGAAGTAGACAGCACAGCATGAAGGACAGCCTTTATAATTTTTAGTAAATCACCTTCACCAGAACCTTGCTCTTAGTTGAAATATCTGGGAACAAAACCAGATGTAGTAAATATTTTTTTTCTCATTTTTTTTTGCATGTAGCTTGTTTAGAGGCAGTTGAAAAGCAGTCTGCTAAAGTACAGTATAAGTGAGTTTTCTGCACTTGAATTTTTATTAAAAAGTGAGAAATAACAATAGTTTTAACATTTCCAAGGGTTCAATAGTAGCTGTGCAGGTGGTGGAAAATTATTTGACCAAAAGTTATGAAATACAGAAGACCAGAGAAAGTTTTAAAATCTCAACTGAAATATGAAACAGTGGTCTAAACTATTTACCTATAGAAAAGATTACTGAGTATAAATCAGTGTCAAAAAAAAAAAAAAGATTTAAGATCTAGTGGTTGCATCTGAGCCAAGGTGAATTGGTAATTATGGACTATGATGGCAATTATCCACTGGATTCACCTACTTAGGGATCTAGGGATTACTTTAAGCTGTGTCCCGCCGTCTTTGCAGATGTACTACAGACTGAAGAAGAGCTGGTGGCCGAGTGCAGAGAGTATTGCTGACATTCTTCATCTTGCATAAGTTAAAACTTGGAGGTCACTAGTCCCAGTGTTTCATGGGATCCTTAAAACTAGGAAGAGGTGGGAGGGGGTTACCCACTATCTCTATGTAGATATAGATGAACAAAACTTTCCAGTCTAACCTGCAGGTCACCCTCTGCTCACTTCCCTAAGCTGCATAGTTTGGCCTTCATGTGCCTCTTTAAGAGTACTAAAGTATTTGCTTTGTCAAAAAGCTTAAGCACCACAGATTTAAGACACTGTTTTTCATCAGTATTGGCTTTCATGACATTCAACACCATTCCCATCAGGTGGTGAATAGCTTTTTTGGGGTGCTCTAAGAAATGGCAAAACTCAGCACAGACAAGGGAAAATATAATAGAGTTATAATCTTGCTCCAAGCACTTTCCACAGATTGGAAGCCTGACAGTTGCAATCAGACTGAAAGTCGGTAACAAATTTGATGCTCCCTAGAGACTTATTTTTACCAGGCAGATGACAGTAGAGTTTCTGAGGTTTATCACATTAAATCTCCATTATCATGAACACATCTAAACATAGAAATTAGATGAGCTAAAAATACTACAGAAACAAGGGTTATGAATGAAAGCAGAAGGGCTGCCAACAATTTACTTAGCTCTACAGCAATAGTTTCAATCGTAACATTTCCCTGAATGACTGACCTGTTGTGCTCTCTGAGGCCTCAGTTCACTGAGAAATGGAGCATTTTCATACAGTTTTTCAGCTAAATGGTGAAGATAAGAGTGAAGAATGTTAAAATCAGACAGTTTTTATTTTTACACCTAGGCAAACCAATCCAAAGCTGCCTTACAGAACCAGAATGGAGAATATAGCAGTGCAGAGGCTTAAGTGAACAGGTCTTACTGGCAAAAATTTAGGATAATCACACTGGATGGGTACATCAGCCCTATCAGTGGATTAAGTCCCTAGATCAAACAGTTTGGATTATAGAAGTAATATTTTCATGCGTATTAGTGTTTTCAAGATGTGTTTATATGTTCAATGATACAGAATTAAACAGTAAATCAATAAAGTTTGGTTAAGGCTTATTCATTCTTTAAACTTAGGTGGCTTTTGAATTATGTGGTTGAAATACTTGCAAAATGCTGTGTTTATGCACGCCAGTGTTTTGTATTTGTGGAGTGAACATAAAAGTAGATTTTACAGGAATTTGCATTCCCATAAAGCTCTGTAAAGAGCTTTGGGAACAACTGTTCTTGGAAGCTGAATTTTGGCTTTACATGCAAAACATGGGACAAGTCTCAGCAAGCTTTTTTACTCTGTGTTCTTTATGAAAGAGTATTTTACCTGATACAGGGGAGGAAACTGCTGACTTGTAAGTTCTAAATAAAAACTGCTTTTCCATCGATGACTTGTCTAGCACCTAAGAATAATACATATTTACTATGGATGGTGCTTTTAGGTGCTGTAGTAAGGTATAGCAAAAAATAAAATTATAAACCTTTTTAATTTACATTGAAACTGATTATAGCCATGACACAATAGGCTGTGAAATGACATGATTCAATCTAGGCTAGCAACACCAGGATTAGATGCTGTGAGATTCTTCTAAGGTGAGCCACTGACTCCATGTCACTAGAAATGTTGTGTCTTGGATGGTGTTTGAGAAACTGCAAATAGAAAGTACTGTCACTTATTTCATTTTTAGCTCTACAGGGGAGCAGTTAAATGGAAAAGCATTATTGGAACTAGTTTTTCACTTGTGCAGCAGTGAATAATAAATGAAAAAACATGAAATACGAAATGAAGAAGTACAAGTTAGGTTGATCCAATAATAGTTTTTGTAGAAAGTGGGATTGCTTCCCTTCCCCAGTGAGCAAACAAGAAGGTTTGGACTGGGAAGAGTCCATTGGCCAGGAGATGCCCAAAGGGCATGGTAAGTGACCCTCCATGCAGTCAAGACAGGAAGACAACAGTGACAAAGAGCTCAAGCAGGACAACTGGGAAAGAGTGACTGTCCACAGCATCGGGGTCAAGGCCCTGCTGCAGGAAGAGGATGAGTGGGATGAAGTCAGCCTCCTGGAGCTGCCAGAAGAAGGCAGCAGAACAGGCACACTGGGAGGTTTGGCAGGAGACGGGCTCCCAGCACCCCTCCCTCGGGAGGCTTGGGTTGAGCCCCAGGCATTTGAGCCATGCCCCCAAGGGCCACTCTGCGCCTGGCCTCCCCAGGTGGAAGCCCAGGCCTTCAGCCAGCAGCTGAGCCCCCTGCAAGGAACGTCCCTCCCGCTTCAGGCGGGCACTGCGCAGCCTCTTCCACTGCCCCTGCCTGGCCCCACAGCCCGAGGATTAGTGCCCGCTGCCGGCACCAGCACGGGCCCCGCAGACGGCGGCTGGCCCGCAGCCTGCCCAGCGTCCTCGGGGAGCCACACGGGCTGCCTTGGCCTGACTATGTCCCTGCAGCCTCACCAATCCCCAGCTGCTTTGGAGCTGCCCAGCCACATCTCCCCAGACCAGATTTATCCCATGGGGCCTGCACTTAGCCATCAGTTTTGGAGGACAATTGTGGCCTTGTGGCTCAGCAGTGAATCACAGAGAATCATCCAGGTTTCAAGAGATTTTGAAAATCATTCAATCTCACAGGCACCCTTGCAGCAGCAGCATCAGCCCTAAAACGTCCCTCGATGCTCCATCCAGACAACTTTTTAACATTTCCAGAGGTAGCTACTCTACCACCTCCCTCATCAACTTCTTCCAAAGCCTGCCCATACAGTCAGGTAAGAAGAGTTTCTGATCTTCAATGAGAACTTCCCCAGGTGGAATCTAAGGCCATTTCCTCTTACCTGTATAGGACTTCATTCTAATACTTTGGGGTTTCATCCATGAGGAATGAGGACAGGAGGTAGTGCTGCCCATACCCCACAGCACATTGCATTACTTGGACACACACAGCTCTTACCAAACAATTGAAAGGTGGTTTTAAGATAGAGCAGTAGTTAAAAATAAAAAAAATCAAACTCTAAAAACCCAACAAAAAGAAGAAGGATAAGAATAATAATTAGAAGAAGATGAAGAAATAGTAGTAGCAAAAAACAAGAAGAAATAGGAATATAAATTGGAAGAAAAGGATAAAGAAGAATTAAGAAATAGAAGCAGCAGTAAGAAATAATCAGAAGAAAAATAATTAGAAACATAAGAAGAAGAAATTGCAGTAGCCATAAATAATATTAAGCCTAGTAATAAAAAGAACAAGAAGGTCAGTTCTCTCTCCTCACACATGGCATTAATTGATGGTGGACTCAAAACTCTAAACACCGAAGGTGATATCAAGCATTTGCAGTATATTTTCTTACAGTAAAACTTTCATACCCTTCTCCTCTGAAATCCCAATGGCACCATCATGCAACGCTGACACCTTCTCCTCCACCATAAGCCAACCCCCCTCTTTTGTAACATCAATCTTTATTGCACAGAGCTGTGCCCTATCAAACTCATCCTTATTGGACACAGTGCCACCTATCAAGGGAAGACTCTTCCTGCTCCTTTGGAATTAGTGCAGCTGCACACAGGAGACGAAGAAGATGAAATTGTAGTGGCAGTGAATAAAAAAATACTACAATGGTAATAATTATAATATCAAGTTAAAATACACAGCCACACATCATCTACAATCACGGAATTGGCTTTGGTGAGCTGGCAATCTGTGCTCCCAGCCCAGGAAGCCACCCATGTCCTAGGCTGCATGGAAGTGTGTGAAGAGCAGCACAACAAGGGAGGTGATTCTGCCCCTCTTTCATTTTTGTTGAGAGCCCACCTGGGACCCTACACCCAAGTCTGGGGAGCCCACCACAGGAAGGATGCAGACCTGTTAGAATGAATACAGAGGAGAGTGATGGAGAGCCTCAGGGAGCTGCAGCACTCCTCTGTGAAGACAGGCTGCACAGAGAACGTGTTAGGCACTGAAGAGGGAGAGGTGCCTCTGCCTGAATTAAGGTGCAAATCAGATCATATGATGACAACATACAGATTCCATTCAACAAGAAATGTGAGACAGAGAAAAAGAAATAGGGAAGAGGTGTCAGAAGAGAGAGCAAGAGAGCAGAAGGCAATCAGGTAAAGAACTAGGTGATCTTTGAGGCCCTTCCCAAGCCAAAACATGTTCTCTGTCCAGCCTGTCTTCACAGAGGAGTGCTGCAGCTCCCTGAGGCTCTCCATCACTCTCCTCTGTATTCATTCTAACAGGTCTGCATCCTTCCTGTGGTGGGCTCCCCAGACTTGGGTGTAGGGTCCCAGGTGGGCTCTCAACAAAAATGAAAGAGGGGCAGAATCACCTCCCTTGTTGTGCTGCTCTTCACACACTTCCATGCAGTCTAGGACATGGGAAGCTTCCTGGGCTGGGAGCACAGATTGCCAGCTCACCAAAGCCAATTTGTTTTCATTACACTTTAAAATTTGCATCTGGAGGAACTTACACTATTTGATGGCTTTCACAGCTGAATTTTTTCTTTGTAGGTCATATTGCATTTAACACAGCTATGGTTAACTGCACTAGCAAATTTTTAGGCCATCTTTTACCAGCCCAAGGTTATTTTTGTAGTCCATGAGGCTGCTAGCTTAATATACTGGCTAAATTCCTACCTGAAATAGCATTTCTATTTTTTTTTTCTTGGCTATACCGCATAGAAAATTGAATTCCAGCCTAGCTGCTTGTCAGGGCACACTCTCCTGCCATAAGAGCATTTAATTTTGATTTGCATTCCATACTGACATCACTGTGACAGAAAGCTTAACATCTTGTCTCCCTAAAAATATCTGCAAAAGTCACAACTCTGTTTGTTACTATTTTAATTTTGTCTGGTTACAGATAAGTTTTTCCTCCTCTTCCAGAATCAAGGTTTTAGTGCCTCTTCACTCTCAGGCTGTGCTAAGTTCAACAGCTTTGCTGCAAGGCATGATTTAGCTCTTAGTAAAATCAATGGATGTGCTCCCTTATCAATTTGTTGTTACAATGCCAGGCTGTAGTAACAATTAGAGGTGGTGAAGATGTGTATTGTACCTCTGCCTCATAAAAAAAACACCAGCTTGAACAATATTAGACTTGCTTGAATGACAGTAAATTTCAACTAAGTGTATTAATAGTTATCAGCTCCGGCTTCACTAAACAGCCACAGAACTGCTCTACCTTTCACTATTGTAATGTGATACATGCAGTGGAATTTCACAGCCCTAGGCACCTCCAGATGGCAGGTTTTAAGTTTATACGTCCAAAACCTTCCCTAGAGTTTTTCCGGTAATGAGAATACAACTGTTTTGTAACAGAGCGTGTAAAATCTGTACAGGAGAAATTCAGAAAAAAAAAAAAAATACACAGATTTCTTAGTGTTTGACTTGGTCTTATCAAATGTGTCCAGTATAGCTTAAAAAACACAACCTTCCATCTTACCACTTGCCTGTAAGTTCTTATAAAGTATTTTCCCAATTTGTTGACTTGGAGTCTACCTGCACTCAAACTTATCACAGCTGTTAATCCCATAAAATAATGATTCTAGGATTCTTTCCTCTTGACTGAGCTGTAAAATGCTGATATAGGGTATTGCACAAAACAAGAACAAAGAACAGGCTATAATCTGTGGTGGGGTCTTATTTTATAAGCTGAACAGCAACTTTAAAAATAGGTTCTTTTCACTCCTTTATCAGTTTCCTGTTGGGCTTTTTCTTCTACTTTTCACGTGTGGTATTATTTGATCAGTTTTTCAGCAACTCTTCTAACTTCTGGTTCCAAAAGAAGCTCAACTCCTTGCTTTCTAGCCTTTTTATGCCAATAGCAGCAAAATATTGCTGTGTTTTCCCATCCCATTCTCTCCTCTCTTGCCGTTACCATCCAAGTTACAGTTGAATTACCATACTCTACTGAACATCAAGGCAAGCACTGAGTCATTGGTTTTAATTGCCAATGGGTAAAAAAAAAAAAAATCTTATTTAGAAATTAATTTAATTCTGGCAGGAGAGTCCCATCTTCATGTTATCTATTTCTTTTAAGTTTTCCTTGTCACTTTGTTCTGCCTGTTTTGCACCCCTGTGACTCCTTAGGAAAAATAAAAGTGGTCCCTCTGGTGACAGAGCTGCTAATGCTAATCAAATGGAATAATCACTTACACCATGTAAAATACAACATTAAAGGCCAATTAGATCATTATTATCTAAGAGAATAACCTTTCAGTTTAATGGCATGCTCCAGATAGTAGACTATAAGACTAAATGAATTATTCATATTAACAAAATAAGTCAGCTAAGGAGGGGAGCAAGTGATTTTCATAAATGGATGACCTGAGCATCATAGAAACCAAAATTATTAATTCCTGTTTAAAAACAGGAATTTAAAACAAATACAATCAGGGCAACTCTGAAAAGAAGTAGCTAAATGAACAACCAAGTAATTTTAAGCAGAAAATAACTCAAGGCATTACTCTCGATGACAGTGCTGTGATCTCAGAGGGAAGCTGACATCCTGATCAGAGAAAAAGCAGCAAGGGACATCATGAAGGAAATTTATTATACACTTGTGACAGTATCTCCTGAGGGCCTCCCCTAAACTCAAGTGTAATGTACTATTACAAAGTTAAGGCATCCTCCCAGCCTCAGCTCTCTTCTAGCTTGTGCCTCCCATGCTTCAAATCTAAGGGCTCTTTCAAAATGATATTGCCAGAGGGGTGATCCACAGCATTAGCTGGACACCACAGGACAGGACTCTGCCAAAGTTTGACATTGCCCTGATGGATGACTGACAGAGAAATGGAGCTTAGAAAATCCTACTGGCTTGAAAGTGGAGGGAGTGAATCTTGTAGCTTGTCAGACATTAGTGTCTGAGTCCAGGAGTTTAAAAGAATTATCACCTTTTCTGTGGCTCATTTTTGTCATTACTAATTTCCTAGCCATAAAGCTAACTTCTTAACTATATAACCTTTTGGATCATTTCTATATCTCTTCTTAAAACACACTCCTACATAAGTTTCTTCACAGTCACGGAAGACGATTTTATGAGACATCAATTGTCCTTTAAAAGAGACATCAAATAAAACTGCAAAATATATCCTTCCGTCTTTTCTATCTTTTGCAATTCACAGAAAAAATTCTACTTAAATCAGTTCAGTCTTCACATGTTCATATCTCTTGATCATCATTGCTACCCTGTTTCTAATATTCTGTAGTGGATTACCACCTGCTGCTGCCATATTTGCAAACTCTGCTTCTGCCTTCAGCCTCCTTCATGAGCACTTCCTGAGGTAAAACCCCGTATTTATATTTGGATTACTATTTTACATTTTTATCTGTCTCACATTGCACACTCACCCTCTGACATCTTACTCAGCTGTCTTCAGCTCTTCTTTACTTTTTAAATTCAAATTCCTGTGTATAAAGAGCCAAACAATAACATGACAGTAAACTTGCTCTCCTCTCTAGGGATGATGTCTGTATCAGCACTGCAGAACTCAGAGACTCAAAGGCAGCTTTGGAAGTAACCCAAGTGACTGACCACACAACAAAGGAACTGGCCAGAAGAAAAGAAAAACAAGACCAGTCATTTCATATTTGTTCAAAGCCTGAGCCTAATATATGGTCTCCAACACAGGCTAACTTCAAACATCCAAGGAGAAATACAAGAACTAGGCAAGTATGAGAAACCATTCCCAGCAGTTTCTGCATTAGTCTACCACTGTAATTTTGATTAGCTTGAAAACCTTGCAATACGAGGGAAAGGCTCTCCTCCCCTAATGCATGCTTTCATTACATCATTTACAATTCTGTTTTTGTGACACTGAATTTGCGAACATCTTTTCTAGGTGCTTTCTCAGAACAAGTAATGTTGCCATTTGCTGCTTCTTCTGTCAATCCTAGCCTCTGGCCACCAAGAATGACTGAGTTAATGGAGAATTCAATCCCCAGCAAGCATACCAGCCTTGAAAGTTCATGAAAAAAGTGTTTAAATCAGAAAATAAAAACTACATAAATCAAGAAAACAAATTAAATATAATTCAATAAATACCATCCCTGTAGTAGACTCCTCATTTTGATTCAAATTTAAAGACTATTGCTCCCCATATAATTAAAATCTGCAACCTGGCAACCATGACAGGACTTCTTTTTAGAACAGGTTACAAAAACATCATTCAAAGATCATTCTTATTCTATGGATACATACAGCACCATAAGCAGATTGTATACAAAATGCAGAGGACACCACTGGCAATGAGCAAAGGTCAGAACTTCCATAGAGCCTACATTAATTTTGGCTACTAGCTTTACAAAGAAAAAAAAAAATCTTTCAATTTACTTATCCGATCACTCATGCACAGACCACTGTGCACTATCAAAGAGAAGCGAAAACTGGAATCTTTCTGTCCTGTGCAGTGAAGAATAAAATTCTTCATGTTGCTCTCTGTCATTTGCAAATGTATCAAACAAAAGTACTCCAGAAAATTTGGGGCAGAAGTCACGATTCAAACCAGGCACACTCTGTGTAATGACAAGGAAAAGACACATGCCTCATGAACAGAGATGTCTGGAAAAGGACAAATGTTTGTGGAGGTGGAAAGGCATGAGGAGAAGAGGGAGGAAAATGTAACTCCCTTCAGCCAGTTTTTGCATTTAGATGTAAAATTGCTTGAAGGAAATATAATTATGTGTCAATTCCACAGTTGGCAACATTCAGCACTAGCAGAATTTTAAGGTACATATTTTAAAGAGGTAATTCTTTGGTGCCCCAAGTTCCCTGTGCAAATCATGTCCAGGCTGAATGGAACAGCTGCTTTATCTCCTAGTGAATAGAGCTACTGCCCAAAAATTATCTCCTTTGCTTGAAGAAAGCTAAAACTTCCTCTCAGCTCTTAAGAAAGCAGATGAAACTGAGCAGTGGCACTTCTTAGCCCTACTCTGAGATCAGGCAATATTGTCCTCTGTAGTGACACTTCTGTTTATTAGAGGGAAACCTTTGGTGGGGGGGAGGGGGGGGGGTGACAGAGCCCAGCAATCAACCAAATTTGTGATAGTTCCTCAGAATTTTGTCAGCTTTGTAAGTAGTGAATGTGAGAACCAAACTCACAGCACCTGTGTAAGATGAGATTTCTTTTGTGTCAACCTCAATCCCACAAAACACTATAAGAAGCACCTGGGAGAAAAAAAAGTTCCCACATGGTAAGCTGTGTCTTACCTCTCTGGTAAACAACATCTCTAGATGATGCTCTAGCAGCATCTACAGTTCTAGTACGGGAAACAAAACTAATACATGAAACAAATGTTACTGCTGGCCCTGATCTAATCCATTGTGATCATGGTACAATACTATTCCCTGTAACATTTTCTTTTATGATTTCCCAAGCTCTTGTGATAGGCATTCCCTCCTTTATATGGCCAAACACTGCCATAAGCTCAGAGTTCCTACTGTCACTACTGGTTCCTTTATTCTTTCCATCCTAGACTTCATCCCAAACCATTTGACACTCTTGCAGGTTGCAAGGACAAAGGAAAGGTTGAGGTAAGTTGAAACTGCAAGTAGTAGAGGAAATGGCGCAGAGGAAACAACCCCAAAGGAAGAGAAGAAGGAGTAGTTGCCAACAGAAGCACTATTCTGGAAAGACGTAGGCATAGCAACAATTAGCCTGCAGCCATGATCTTCTAACTGGTACTGAATTTGCACTGTGAAAACCCAAAAGAAGGGTAAGTTTTCAGGCCTCTGTCACATCAAACAAGTGAATCCAGTGTTGGTCCATCTTGTTGAACTTTTGTTCCTGTCTTCCACTCCCTTATCTTCGCCATCCTGAGGCATTTTTTGTTCTAATATACATTGTGGTATATATTGCAATCACTGTATTTCAGTGATCTGCAAGAACAGGAGGGAAGTGGGGAAGAAACTGATGAAGAGGGATGCCTGCAAATAGACCTGTGGAAAAGAACAGAAAAAACAGGGAAACAGAAGACACAAGCAACAGAAGGAATATTGATCCCAAACTGTGGAGAAAAGGCCCTGCATCAGGCTTCAGATGAGACGCATTTGAGAACAAATGAGAGGTCAAAGAGAACTGCTCTGGGAGTCCTTGCAAGAGACTTATGGGATCAAAGCAAGCTAGAAAATGGGATGAGAAACAAAATTTGAGAATCAGACTACAATGAGCTGAACAAGTGAGCTGAAAATAGGTTGATAAGAATCAACCTCAGAAGTCCTCTGAGAGGAAAATGTTATGCAATTAGACTATAAAAATCAATCCAGCATTAGAATTTTAAGGAACAGAGGCTAACCTATGTAAGAAAAGAGATGGGACAAGAAGAAGCAGAGAGATCACACTAGGAAAATCAGGAGTGTAGGAGATCAAGGTACAGCCATAGTACAACGTTTAAAGCTATAGGGGCACAGACTCCTCAGGTAGTTAGAACTGGATTCAAGACTCCTCAGTTTGAGTAGTCCTCTCCTGTATAAAGGAAATGTATATTTCATCCTTTGCAAGAGTTTTGTTTTTACCAGGTAACTTCAGGAGTGGAGGTAACTGTAGAGACTATTGGTGAATGATTGTGTATTTCTAATAAAACACGAAGAAATTCCTAATTTGGTTCAAAGAAGGGTATGATCTAAAAAAATTATTCTTTCAAGGTTCTGGTATGCACCATGAATTTTGTCACGTGAATGACAATCCCACACAGTAGGAAAGGTAAAGATTAAATTTCTTCATAGACATTAGTCACATGAACATGAACACAGGGCAAATGTTGCAAAAAAATGTGTCTTGATCTGAAACCAAGAAAAGGCTCCAAGCAATAAGATAAACACACAGGAACTCAGATTTCTCAACACTATCAAGGATCAATCAACTGTTTTTTCAATATTCAAATGTTTTGAAGTGCACAAATGCACTACTGCTGTCTCTGCTATCTAAAATGACATAATAACTTCCTAGATATTGGTTAGTCTTGTGTTAAATTTGTTGTTCCATACAGTGCCTTTGCCCTTTAACTCATCACTTGCTCTCTGATTAATAATTTAAATGCGGTTCCCTAGGGGAGAAAAAGAAATTACAGTTCCATTTAGTCATGCTGTTTATTGGTAAACACATTGTGCTAGTCTTACAAAGTCAGCTTGAGGAATTTATTTAGAACAGTTCAAGGAAAAAGGCTTCAATTGAGGCTGTCCATTCACACACACGCACAGATGTGACAAAAAGACATCATATTGTACAAATAGCAGAGTCTTCATTTGTCTTATTTACATTTAATATTACCATATAAGCAATTCACGTACAAGCAATCTTAATTTAGCAATTGCCAGCAAACAAAGGTATGGGACATGCTACATCTAAAGAGTATTGTATAGGGACTGTCTTAGGCAAGGTTTTTTTGTTACTTCTCCATTCAGATTCACAAGTAAAGGAATTATAACACTATCAAAACTTCTGGACAGTTTTGGTCCTTCCCAGGAGAAAGGTTGGAAAGGAAGTGTAGCACTTTTTTCTCCTCTTTGCACTAAACATAGCATTAGCTTTTGAATGTGTTTCAAACAAAGCCTTTTTCAGATTGAGATGAAAATTTGTCTTGTTCTTCTGCATCACCAGCAGGTAAATAGGTCAAAAGTACTGTCACTTCATGTCAAAGCAAAGGCATCTTAAGTTACTCACGTTTTTTAAATTACAAAGACAAATTTATCTAAGATGATGCCAGTTATGCATGATATGCCAGCTTCAGGCAGTTCACTTAGTATTTTCCAGTCAATATTATTGATCAGTTGCCAGAACTACTTCGTCTCTTTCCTTCTAAAGCTCATCATTACATCATTACCAAACAGTCTTTAATTTTCTCGTGACAAAGCCCGCTGTACCAAAAGCTGGAAGCAGTCAGCTGATCTTCTTCACTGTTGCTCTCCTTTGAAAGCTTACTTTTACCAAAAGAGCTGAGACAGACCTTCACCAATACAACTGTGACAGAACTATGCCTCCGTCTCAGTTTTCAAACTGATTGAGACAAAGATGACTTTGGCCAAAGAGCAACTCTGTGTGTGTGTGTGTTAAAGATGCATCCAAAGCAAACAAAAAACCCCAAAAACAAACAAACAAAAACAAACAAAAAAACCAAAAAACCACAAACAAACAAAAAAACCCACAACCAGCTAATTAGATTTTGTACTGTGTTCAGGTAAATTCATGTTGCATTGAGAGAGGATTAATGAATCCCAGTATATCCACCTCATACAGGTTTAAATCTTCAATGTTACTTTATTATATGTGATGGGCTGTTACTAGAAAAGCATAATATTAGGCCAGGAAATGCTCTGCAGGCTGGGACTTTCTAGAAAAAAAAAAATAGGTTACATGGGGGAATGAACCATCTGCTTGCTCAGTAGATATCCACAGCAAGAACAGTGCTAAAGTAGTTTTAGATTTTATAGATAAAGAGAAGTGAAAAGCACATGTGCTACAGCAGGACATACTGAAATACCTCTTGATTGGGGTTTGAAAACCAAAGTAAATAGGTAAAAAGATTCAGAGTGCTGCCTGTCCTCTGGCTCTGTTCAAGTTATTTGCAAACTCCTGTTGATTTCAATAGGATAGGGTTGTGTGAGGGCAGCAAACCATCGAAGATAATAGCCTGGCTTATAGACAGAAATGAATAAAACTTTAGATTAGTATCTGTCCTCAAATAGTTTAAGCTGGATTTGTCCAGAAACAGTGTTAGTGCTAGGAACCTTTTAAATCCATTAAAAGTCACATCATAACATTGCAGTTGCCTCTTTTAGCATATGTACATCATATTTGTAGAAAATTACATTAATGTACAGGAAGCTGAAGTACTGCTCACAAACACATGATCTGACTGGAGCACAATCTCTCTAAGGTAACACATAGTTTCTAAGATTAATATTTATCTGCAAAGAGTATGGACATTATCAGAAAGACAGTAATCTTATTAAAAATATATTAAATCCCTATTTTCTATATGCAGTACATTACAGTTTTTTTCAGGAAATTGATTGCTCTGGTATTTATGCTCAACAAGACAGAAAAGCATCAAGTCACTTGAAATCTCAAATGAAAATCCTCCAAATCTATTACCCAGAGTAAATTTCAATACCTCTCTGATCATATTTTGTCCATCACAAGCATCAATGATCCATCAAACAATGCTCATCTACATGCAAGAATCACAAGACAGTACATAAGGTGGAAATTCTGTGCGGGCCACTTCCAAATTCTGACTCCTGGTGTTACAAACTGAACTGATTTTTTCTTTACTGTACACAATGTATTTTCTCTTGTGATGTCTACAGACAGATGATGACACTGTGAAACAGCTTCCTACTGCTGTAGGCAGTACCTCAATCTATGAGGACTTCAGCAAGTCTCCTCATTGAGTGGTGTGTAAGACTAAGGAGCATGAAGTTTTTACAGATTCTCCCACCACCCAACACTCCACCTAAGAAGTTTTCTTTAAGGCTGTCCCAGTCTGACTGTCATGCAGTTTAATACAAAGGCAATAATGTCTTTCTGGTAATGCACTGGGACAGCATAACCCTATTTCAATGTATGTCCTATAAGTCAATATATGTATGCTATTTGGCTTCTAAAAGAAACTAATTTTCTAAAAGAAACTGTTTTACCACACACGTATTTATCAGGACAGACAAGCATTTAACTTCTTTTAGCTAAAAGATTGTCCTTTTATAAGACCAAAACTCCTGCTGTCATGGCCTCATTTACTTTATCAGACAGCTTCATACTGCTCACCATTACCCTTTTACTCCACTCTGATGGCTAAAAGGGACTGTAAAGCTGATGTAAATTAACCTTATTTCTACCTGAAGGTTTTTTCTTTGCAGTAAATGAGAATTAGGCCCATTCTATCTTTTCTTTCTTCATACTCACAGAGCCTGATTTTGGATCTTACAAACTTCATATAAGGTTTGAATATTTTGAACACTAAAGGAAATTATAGAATTTTAGAGGTAAATACTTGCCAGGAAAGAAGACCCCAGAAGAGTTGCTGGAAAAGTAACTCCAGTAATAAGCTAAATATAACTTGATTTACTGCTCAGTTGTGCATTTTTTATGACATTTTTGTTTATCTTTTTGCTGTCGTGACTTTAGAATTCCTTAGAAAAATACTATTAAAAAACAACAAACAAACCCACTGAATAGCAGATCTCAACTACAGTTCTTGATGCTGGAATAAAATTACAGGGATTACAAGATGTGGATGTCCACTCTTCCAAACTGGACATGCACAGGTTATTTGTGGACTATCTTCCACTCAGGTATCACCCGTGAAACAAGCAGTGCCATCTCTGTCTAAGGCTCACATGGATCTTCTTTCTGTCTGCCACTTGAATGACATGTTAGCTTGCCCTGAACAGCACAGAGGAATGTAAATCAAGAGAATTCTACACATAAATGACATAATAAACACATTTTACATGATAAGTAATTAGTGAAAATCTTTTCATTGCTACATTTTCTTTACAGGTGTGTACCATAGCTATTTCACCGCGAGACAAAGTCTTTGAATTTATTTTCACTGTTGCTGGGTCACAACCAAGTGGAATCTTCATAACCACCCTGCTGCATCTTTAGGCCACGTTCTTTTCATTATGATTCAGTGTAAAACTACAAGGAAATATGGTGCATCTATACTTCTCTAGAAATGATCCAGAAAATAATTTAGACACTTACAACTCTGCCTGACAAAAAATAGAGGGATAGAAGTGTTTAGTTGGAACTATATTTTATTGTACACTGAAATTTTACATATAAAAAAATTAAAAGGGATGGCTTCTGACTGCATGCTCATATTAGAATAATTTCACAGTTGCTCTGATTTAATCTCAGGGAGAAGAAAACATCGGCAACAAGCCACAATTTATTTACTGTGATTACACCAGAAGTGACTATAACATTTTTAGTATGTCCCCTAGGACATACTAAAATAAAATCTCTTTTATTTTCACTTTTCTCCCTTTTTTTTCCTCCTTTCTCTGTCTGCAAATTTCAGGAAAGGACATTCTATGAAAGGATGTGACTCAGCCTGTCTCTCTTTTATCCTTTATCCAATTCATTCCTTTAGGGATTAATAGTTTTCACAGAAATGTTGCACTGGAACAACCTTTAAGCAGGATGTAGAAAAAGTGCCAGCAGTGAGGCAGAATTTAAGCAATATGCTGGTTGATTCTAATGTGTAAGGACCCAATCCTGAGAACAACTGAGGTCACTGCAACTTGCATTGACCTTAACTGAACACAAATCTTGAGTCTGGAAATAGTACTGCCTTCATACTTCCCTAAATATATCTTAACATTAGAACATAATCCAAGCAGCTGGTTCTCTACATGCTTCACTGGCACAAATGAAGCAATTACCTTTGACACAAATAACCTGAGCAAACTGGATTACAATAGACCCTTTCACACACAACATCACACAGACTATGTCAAGTTATGAACAGCACTTCATCAGTTTATCTTCACTCAGAATTGAGCTTTTACTCTGTGTGTAATTGATCTCCCAGTTCCACACTAAAAATATATCAATTTTCTGCATGTCAAGACCTCCTGAACTCCTGCAGAAGTTGTATTCAATCTGAACATGCTCAAAAATCCATGTATCTATGACCTTAAGCCCAGTGGGCTTAATCTCCATTTCCTCTGCACTGTCTCCCAAGTCCATCACATTTCCTCCTTACTAGCTCATTAGATGTCCACGATAGCCACATTTTCCATTATTCAACCAAAACTAGTTTCTACTAGTTTCCCCACTTCTGCTTAACCAGTACATAGTCCTGTAGAGCTTGCTCTAAAAAGAAGCTAAATTCAGATGTTTCTTCAATGCTACTTAAGCATTATTTACATCTTTTTTGCCAAAGTTAAAAGATAGAAATTTGTCACTCTCCACATATTAATTCTTTCCTTTTTGTCTGAGATTGGACCTTTGAACTGAGGTGATTCCCTGAGCTATGGCACCTTTTTTTTTTTCCCAGAGCCACCACAGGTGACAGAGACAACTCTTTTTTTTCTAATAGAAAGCATTACTAGAAGAAATGAGCTGAGGGCTAATATCAAACAACATGGCAGCTCTGCTTCTGCTCCATATTTCGATTTCATTCTTCCTAAAGATTTCCTTGGGCTAGAATATTACATGAGGATTTCTCATCATTAATTCACATACTTGTTTTTTGCCCTGGTAAGACCTTACCCCTGTTGAAGCATTTCAAAATATAAGGTAGCTACTCTGAAGAAGGGCATTTTGGCTTAGTTATGCTTTTTGTTTTACAGGGTTTTATAGGTCTTTTATCACCCTGACTGAAAGGGAATACAAATGCTAATGAACCATGCACTGTGACATAGAAAAATCAAAACATAAAATTACTGTCATGTAGCTTTCACTTTTAATTTTAGGATAGGTTTTGTTTTTATGTATAAGACAACCTGAACCATTTCTGAAACCAATTATGATATGGAATTTTGCAAAATTCCAGTATCTCTAATAAGTTACCATGACAGAAAGTGCTGCTTCTAACCTTGTGCCATACCAATTACTGAAGAAAAACATTTATTCCAGCATGACTGTGGGCATGCAGGCCAATGGCTACAAGGAGGCCTTTTTGGCTTTAAGGTCACCACTTAAAGGAGGGCCAGTACTAAGGCCCCATCTTTGTTCATGGCAAGAGAACATGCTGTAATCACAGGATGACCAGTGAACAAAAGATAAACACAGAGAGGTCAAAGAACCTAAGATTTTCCACTGTGTAAATCTTCTGTCATCTGCCACAGAATGAAATATAGTGCTGGCCTTTCCCTTTTGGGCTACCTCATCTAATGACTAAGGGTAAAAAAGGAAAACATTTTCTTTACTAACCAAAACAAGGCCCCAAAAATTACACCTGACAGCCCTCACATCAAAGTAACAGCAAAACTCAACTCATATAGAAGTGGCCTTTTTCTTCTTTCAGATACAGTTTTGCAGAAAAGGACTTGGGGGTCCTACAATGTGCCCTTGCTATAAAGGTGGCAGACCATATCCCAGGCTACATTAGATAAAGCATTCCCAGCAGATCCTCTCTACTCAGCACTGGCGAGGCCACACTTGGTGTGCTGTGTCCAGTTCTGGGCCCCTCAGCACAAGAGAGAGATGAACATATTGGACGAAGTCCAGCAAAGGGGCTACTGTTACTAAGGGAGGTTAATGGATACTGGAGCATCTTTCCTTTGAAGAAAGGCTGAGACAGATGGCACAGTTCAGCCTGGAGAGGACTCAAGGGCAGCTTATCATTTATAAATACATGAAGGGATGTGCAAGAAATACACAAGGCAGGCTCTGCCATTGGGGTACTCAGTGGGGCATGGTGACAAGAGGTGCCCAGGCAATGGACACAAACTGCAACATAGGAAGTTTCCCCAGAACAGCAGGAAACACTTTTGCACTGCAGGGGTAACTGAGTACTGACACAGGTTG
This sequence comes from Phylloscopus trochilus trochilus, assembly GCA_016584745.2. Lineage (NCBI taxonomy): Eukaryota > Metazoa > Chordata > Aves > Passeriformes > Phylloscopidae > Phylloscopus > Phylloscopus trochilus. The sequence continues at coordinate 44,724,534 of WQNJ02000546.1, forward strand.
CTCATAGAAATGGTGGAATTACCCTCCCCAGAAACACTCATAATCAGTGTGAACATGACCATTAGCAATTGGTTCCCAGTGACCTTACCTGAGCAGGGAGGTTGCTCCTAGAGATGCTCATCTGCTCATCTAGAGATGACTTCTAGAAGTCCCTTTCATACTCAACCATCTGTGATTTAGGGAATATACAGTCTGAAATTTCCAGTCACCATTTGACAGAGGAGGCACAACTAGCACTGAAGACTTCAAGCATCAGCACCTTGTTATCTAAAAGCCTCTCATACTTTTCTATGTAGCCTCCCATAAGCAGCTCCACACAGCTCTGGCTCTTTCTCTCCTCCTTCTGCAGTTCCAGCTTGCTCCTTCCTGTCCCTAGCATGGCCACCTAACCCTGTGGTGAGGTGTTCCTCATATGACATCTTACCCTTTCTGTCCCTTGCACAACCTCCTGTCCCTTCCTCGTCACAGCATGACCAGCAGCCTCCTAACTGGCTCCCTACCAGCTAACTCACTCTTTATCACACCCATAGCTGTGGGTTCAAGGCTGTTCCCACTCTTTGGTAATTAACTCAGCTGCAATATATCAGGGGCAAGAATGCCTTCAGCATTACCTCTATCTGTCCTCCCACAATGGTTTCCTTAATGAGTTCTGATATCAACTCAGGCTTTAGCTCAATAACAGAAATAGTGATAGACTTGCCACTTCTCAGCATCACATCCTTCAGACTTGGTTTCAGTATCACCAGCAGTTTAATCACCATAAGAAATGGATTATCCACCAACAACCCCCTGCTTCCTCTGACAACTCTAAACAACTTTTTATGACACTATATCCAGACCATTCAAAATGTGAGGTTATGCTCATTGTTAAAGGAGTATGAAACAGACACAGTAAAGGAAAAAAAAAGCAGTTTTTTGTCAATTTGTACAGTTGTAACATTGAAAACATGGCTATTCCCTGCAGAAGAACTCATGACATTATTACAAGTTGCAGACTGAGTCGTAGAGAGAGAAAAATAAACTGACCCATACCAAAAGAGCTGGCAGAACCATCATGTGTTGACACCTACATCTAATGCTGGTTTCATTGAGAACACAGTGATTGTTACTCCACAGGCCTACATTTTGCCTTCAGTGGTTTGTCTGCTTTATACAGGCTCTTCATTTTTGAGGGAAAGTTGCATCCAATAACATAATGCAGTTGCACTTCACTTTGCTTTTGAAACTGGCAGTGGCTATGACAAATGATGGATAGGAACACATTATTAACACTAGAATAAATTAAGTCCTTAACAGAGGTGATTATCAGTCCCATTCTGGTTTTTCCTAAAGAGCATTGACCTCAAACTTCAAAAACACTTTAGAGATGTGTCTGCACTTAGCCAAATTTGCATTTGGGAACTATTTTCAAATACAAGATTAGAAGCAATTGTAACTTCAGCATATGGAAGGCACAGGCAAGTACAGGGTGCTACTTATAGTTTCCATTTTTTTAGCATTCAGGACTACTAAGACATATAAGTGACAAAAAAAAATTGAGATTTGAGCTACAGCATTACTTTCCATCAAGTCAAAAGCAAAAAAAAAAATAAAAAATAAAAGTTCCTGACACATTTACCTTTTGCAGAAACATTTCAGAGAGGTGTGCTAAAGCTACTGACAGTGTTGTTAGGATGGTTTCTGTGGTCCATGGTGGTATTTCAGTTCAACAGCAGCCTTCTCCCCACAACTCAATACCTTCAATTACTGTGCCACACACTGCAGGCTCAAGCAATTTGGCTGAGATTTATCTAATGACAGCTAAGCAGCCTCAACTCTCATTCTCCTTTGCCAAGAAAGGTGGTAGTAATGTTTTGAGAAAACTTACTGAACCCAGGAGAACATGAGCCTTCCACACACAGATATCATCCCAAATCACTGAGACTACTGCATATGTGGAATCTCAGAAAAACACAGAGGGAGTGGGAAAAGTTTTTTTTAAAATTTAATTTCACTCTATAATAGGATGAAACAAAATATGCCAATTTCTCTGTTTCCATGGCATTGAACTGCTATTTCTAGCTATTTTTATTTTCCAAAGACTACAAGTCAGATGGAGCTGTATCCACATAAGGTTACTGGTAGAAGTGCTCAGCAAGCAGCTATCGTCAGTCCTGGCTGACCAGGGAGCTCCCAGTTGACTGGCAGTTAGCAAATCACCCATCTATAAGAAGTGTTGGAAGGAGGATCTGGAGACCTATAGATCATTCAGTCTGACCTCAGTGCCAGGGAAAGTCATGGAGCACATCATCTAGAGTGCCATCATGCAGCACGTGCGAGATAACCAGACTCAGCCAGCAGGAGTTTATGAAGGGCAGGTTCTGTTTGGCCGACCTGATCTCCTTCTATGATGAGGTGACCAGCTCAATGGACAAGGAACAGATTGTGGATATTGTTTGCCTAGACTTCAGAAAAGCCTTTAACAGCATTTCCTACAGAATTCTCCTGCTTATGGCTTGGTCAGGTCCACTTTTTGCTGGGTAAAAGAACCAGCTGAATGACCAAGCCTAGAGCTGATGGTGAATGGAGTAACATCCTGTTAGTGGCCTGTCCCCAGGGCTTTATCCATGATATGGACAAGATGATAAAGTGCACTGTGAGTCAGTTTGCAGGCAACACATAAGGTTTGGCGGGAGTGTAGATTGGCTGGAGGGTAGGAAGGCTCTACAGAGGGATCAGAACAGGCTGGTTCAATGGACTGAGGCCAATTACGTGAACTTCAACAGGGTCAAGTGCCAGGTTCTTCCGTTGGGTCACAACTCCAGACAGCAACACAGTCTGGAAAGCCATCTGGCAGAAAAGGACCTGGAGGAGCTGCACAACAACCACAGAACATGAGCCAGGGTGTGCCCAGATGGCCAAGAAGGCCAATGGCGTCCTGGCCTGGATCAGTAACAGTGTGACCAGCAGGACTGGGGAACTGATTGCCCCCTGTACCCAGCACTGGTGAGTGCTGTGGTCAGTTTCGGCCCTTCCTGACAAGAAAGAGACTGAGGTGCTGGAGCATGTTCCAGAGCTGGGGAAGGGTCTTGAGCACAAGTCTGATGAGCATTTGAGTGAGTTGGGTGTGTTTAACCTGGAGACAAGGAGGCTGAGGGAAGACCTTATCAGGCACCTGAAAGCAGCGTGTAGGGAAGTGGGGATCAGTCTCTTCTCCCAAGTAACAATCAACAGGACAAGACAAAATGGTCTGAAGTTGTGCCAGGAAAGGTTTGGGTCTAATACAAGGAAAAATCTGTTCACCAAAAGGCTTGTCAAACATTGGAACAGGCTACCCAAGGAAGTGGTTGAGACATCATCTGTGGATATAGTCAAAAGACATGTAGATGTGGCACTTACCTGCATTTTAGGGGTGGGCTTGGCAGTGTTAGGCTAGTGGTTGGACTTTATGCTCTTAGAGGCCAATCTAAATGATTCTATGAAAATTTTGTGCTTGAAATGGAAAAAACAGTTTCAGTTAACATCTGACATCTGGTGGTCAAAAAACATTTAAAACACAGGGACTCTTGGCCCCTTCTTGTATGGGTGATCCAAAGTTTCAAGGTTCTCCTTGTTTATCTGTGCAAGCACAGTCAGCACAGTGAAAATGATCCTCCCTCTCTTGTGGTTTGTACTACATTGTATACTAAGATCCATGTTTTGTTTTTTTTAATTTACTGGGAAGTCCTATACCTTTTGTCATGACATTTACTTGCTTTGGAGATTATAAATGTCTCTGCCTTAGACCCCTTATGATTGGTTGCTTGTCTTTCCATGATGTGAGCAGACTGATAGTGACACAGTCTTACAAGGTTGCTCTTCTCACTAAATCACTGTGTGGGAAGAGTGTCAGAATCAACAGCCAGCAATATGCTCTTGTGTTGGTTTCCCTGTCGTGAACACTCACATTTAGAACACAGATGGGATTTATTATGCTTCAGTTGGACTTTATGCACACATTCAGAGGGGTCACTAGTGAGTATGTAAAACCAATACAGATTACGTCTTTGACATAGTGCAAAATGCCATAAAAGTGTATTTTTGCAGAGATTTTCTGGGAAAAGTTAGAAATAGTTTATGGAGTCATCCACAAAATAAGAGTAACAAACAGGCCTTCAGAATTTAGATCAAAACTCTGAGAAGTGTGATATTTTTATGCAATGGTGGCTCCCAACACAGACATACACATAAATGATTTTCAAAGCTATGAGAGTCTGCTTCCATTTTCTTCAAAAGATTCTACTGGATGCTCAACACAAAGAATTTATCCAACTACAGGCTCCTACTTTTGACAATTCTTGGCTGAACTATTACAACAGAAATTCAGCTGGGCTGAGCACTTTCCTATGAGAGCTTAATTTAGAGAGATTTTAGTTTCAATATCTCAATAATTACAATGTGCAGATATTTGTCTAGAGTCAGGAAAGAATATTTTCAATGACATATCATTATTCTTTCCCTAGTTATAGTACTTGAAAGACCAAATATCTCCAAACTTCCACAACAGCCTCTTTTTAGCAAAATTGTTTCTGTCTTCAAGGGACCATTTGGAATAAAACATCTGCCTTTCTTGACTCAGTCTTCTTCCTACATGATACTTTGCTCTCACCTGAGCTACCTTCAGGAAAGCAATTTTTTAACATTCTGAAAGAGAATTCTGTATTTAAGATGAACAGAGAGTTCAAGCTGAAGTTTCTTGCAGGATAAATACATTTCCAGGAACTTTGAGAGTTAACTTTGTTATTTAAACATAGAGTGCCTTAGAAGAGGTTGAGATTGACACCGCTCATATTCTTAAGCATCACTAAATTAGATACAGGCAGATATTTGGACAGCAAATGTTTGCAGCAACTTAAGCCATGCCGGTGTCAGAGCTTAATTCAAATCATCTCTCACGACAACCTAAAATAAACTGGTTAAGTCTACACTGAATCATACAAGGAAAACTTGGAATTTCTCTTCTGTTGATAGGCCAAAAGAGGCAAAAAACTCTGGTAAAAAGACAGCTGCAAATTTTTTTTGATGAAGATTACATCTTTAGACACCAGAAGCATCTGCCAAAGTAAACATGCCTTTGTAAGCTGTTGTTTCTCTCTTCAGAATAGGGCTGAAGTAGTAGGGTGTTGTAGTACTGGGACCATACTTTCAGTGGCTCTCATTGCTTCCAGCAGACTTCAACATTAAGGCTGTTCCTAGGGAAAAATTGGCCCTTGGCATTTTGAGCAAGAATCTCGCCTTGATCAATAAAAAGCAAAGCTAATTGCTCTCACTGCACCCCAGTGAGACAGTCTGCCAGACATGCAAACTGTGCTTTTCTCAAACACCTACACATAGTTACAGATTTACTCAGTTCTCTGGGTAATCAAAATAAAGAGTCTTTCATGAGAAAATTCTATCTGGAGGAATTTTTGCTATATTGATCAACACAGATAAAGGCAGAAAAGATTTATCTAATGTCTCATGGTGGTCAGGTAATGAGGTTGCCACCTTCTGCCCTGTTCTTGAACAAATATTCCCACAATAACAAATGTTCTGTAAAGACAGGGAGAATTAATCCTGCTTGAAAGATGGACTGGTAGGTTCCATGCTCTTTCAAGGAGAAAACCGTTCTTAAATTGGTTCAGCTGTACCAAAACCTTGCCTTTGAAGCCAACAGATGCAGATATGAACTCCCAGCTCTTTGATGCATTTGAAATGAAATAGGCAGATAGACAGTGAATACATTCTTATTTTTAGATCATTTCTTCAGAAAGTTAGAAAAATCTCTGTATCCTTTTTAGTTACCAAACTCTTCAACATTACCTGCTAATGGGATACTTTAGTTAAACTGGGGCAAGAACAAGCCCTGCCAGACAGCTTATTCTTCTGCTCAAACTTTAATTAAAGGGAAAAGACACTTTTATGGCACTTTGCACTTTAGGTTGTAGAAGTTACAGTGCTAGTTAAGAGACAGGTACTTGCTCTTTTGAGAGCACCAACAATGTTGTCCTTGTACTAGTTTAAAGGACTGCTTATTGGAGCGCAGCAGGAGTAAATCACATTCCAACCTGCCTAGTCTGCAGCACATTCAGCTGTAGGGTGCCTCACACTGCCTTTGAGCCCAGGCAGACACCAAGTTAAATGCAAGTTTGTTTGATTTCATTAAAAGTATTTCATAGGTCGCAGTCTGTGATTCTTTAGAACACCACTGAGACAATTACAGAGGATTGTCAATCAAGTTCCTTCTGTGTAGCCTGGTTCTTCAGGCAATGTGCTAACCACTGGAACAAGTCTGACCATGAAGTACATAATAAAGTACTAAATAATTAAACGGGTTGCTCAAATAGCTATTGCAATTCACAATGTATGGAATAAAAATACAAATTTACAGAATATATTGTAGTTTTACCATTTGGGCCATATTTAAGCCCTCTCACTCATGGGCTATTCACAAGCATTGTAGGCCATTTTCTTTTGTCCATCAAGAATGTTGTGTGTCTGGTAGAAAAATGTAAGCGGGAAGAAGGATGAAGTCATAGAACTGTAGAATGGAGGTTGGAGGCAACCTTAAAGATTATCTAGTTCCAATCTCCCTGCCATGGGCACGAACACTTTTCACTAGACCAGATGACTCAGAGCTCCATCCAACCCATTCCTGAACACTTCTAGGGATGGGGCATCCACAACCACTCTGCCATGAAAAAGAGTCCAGAGTAGAGGTAAACAAAAGACTGGGAGGACCCACAGGACCAGACACTTAGCAGGCCAGTGTCTTCCTGGAAACAAACAAACAAACAAAACCCCAAGAAACAAAAGAACCCACCTTTCTCCCTCAGCCTTTTGAAATCACATTGTCTCTATCATCTCATCTGTCAGAACTGAGTAACAGTCTCATTCTCCAACCAAGGTCTCACTGGAGAGTCTGAAGAGCTCCATATGAATGAGAAGCAATATTAAACTTGTATTCAGACATTTACTATTCTTTGTATAGGCAGCAGCTACAAGGTAAATTTTAGCAAGCCACATGAAGACATGGGAATGTGCTTCAAAATGTGCTTCCAAAAACTTTACAAGAAAAAGGTGCTAATATCTCCAATTGTAAAACTGATACATTAAAGAAGCAACTGTCTGGAAGGAGGACATTGCCTTCTTTCAAGGTGAGTAGCAAATATTGGTGCACACAGACTTTCAGAACAACTGAGTTTGGAAGGATGTCCAGAAAGTTGAGCAGCTCATCTAAGTGCCACCCGTCTACTTACACCTGCAAAACACACATATGCTTTTCTGAGAGGACTGAGGCTACACAGAACTGCCCACAGTAGGCAGAGATGAGCAAGACAGTACAGAAAATCTTACATATCTCTGTGTTACTCTGATGCTGGAAATCTGGGCATATTTTTCCTGAGACTGCATTATGATTCACTTCCACCAACATCTAAGGAGTCTGTTAGCCCTCATATGGAGATAAAATGCCCTGCTGAAAGGTTGTTCAAGGTAATGGCCAGAACAGCATTCTGCAAGAAGATTTAGATCAGGAGTGCGTTTTCACCAACCAGTAAATTGGCTGTTTCAAGCCAAAACACACCCAGTCTTCTCATTATAGAAACAATCCCACATTGAAGTAAAAGAATGCAATTTTAACTTATTCAGAACACAATTTATGTGACAGAATGAATAAATTTCTGCTGTGCATCAACAGAATATCACAGCCCTTTTTTCTTGAGTTGTCAGCTAGAAGCTACTAAAACAAACTCCAGAGCACCCAGGTTATGCAGCTCCTGACTTACAATGATGAGGTAGACATGAAAAAATCACAAACATATCATTAGCAACAGCAATGTCATCTTGTATCTTCTAGAAAGAACATAAGAAGGCAAATCCAGCCTTCCAAATTAACACCTTTTTAGAAACTTCTGACAGTGAAGCCAAGGCAAAATTGGACTTCAGAACCCAGATCAAAGCTGTATTTTATAAAGAACTAACCTCCCAAAGAAACCAATGGAAAAGTTCTTATTATCTTTGATGGGACCACAATGCTTTTCTCTAAACACCACCTGCAAACAGTCATGAGATTTGAGTTATGGCTTATTCCCACCTCCTCTCCAGAGGTTTCCTAAAGGCGGGCATGGACCCTGGAAAGTTCATTGCATAGGCCTCTGCCTCAGTGCCTTTTCTATACACACAAGCTGATCCTCTGGGCTAGCTTATTGATGTCCTAACATCAGTATGATGCACCTTCATCTTCTAATCATAATAGTTCATCATATACCCTATAAAAGGGATTATATGCTTTTTTTTCACTTATTACAAGGTCTTAAGATAGCCTGCTTCATTTTCCACTAAATTGACATGCATCATCTTACTAATTTTGAACAATATAAACATTAATGTATTATAAGTATTTTTACTGTCAAATAATTCAAATGATCATCACTATGTGTCACAAAACTGAGGCTGCTTTTAATGCACTCTAAATCTTTTTCACATAATGAGCCTTGCCCAATTTCCAAGACAAGTCATTAGCTTCTGTGTCAAGGGCTGGTTCATGAAAGATAAGTGCTTTGTTTTCCTCTAGAATTATTTGGGGGAAAAAAGCTGATTCCTCTCAACACTGTTATTATTCTGTCACACTAATGTTCTGCCACAATGTTTGCAAAATTGTTCTGAGAAAAAGGTATGTTGTGTTGATAAAAACATTGAGGAGGGGACTGTATTTCAGGTCAGGGAAACAATAAAAGGGATTCCTCTAGATATAAGACGTTGTGAGGTAGATTCAAGGCATCCCAACCAAAAATCCATGTTTTGTCATGCTCACATATGCCGTAGGGTCACTATGTCTCACTCAGAGAAATGAAAATGAGATTGTGTATGTCTGTTATTTTTTGGACATGTAGTTTTAAAGCTTACTGCAATGTCTGACAATGACTGTGAAGCCAGACTCAAGCCAGGACTGGTGGAATAATTTAAATATTTATATAAAGAAATGTTAGGCATGAAGAGAATAGGAATCCATAATTCCTTAAGAGATCTTGTGATGTTTTATACCTAAGAACTAGAAACAAGAAAGCAAAATCCTGCACAAACAATAACATTCTAAATAAAAACAAGAATTGGTTCTTGTCAGTGTAGATTAAAAAGCACACGGATACCAATGCCTCTCTATTTCTCAGAATGAGAGGAAGGTACATGAGGCAGTAAAAACAGGAGGGATACCTTCTAAGATAAGAATTATCAATACAGGATGTGAGTGTCAGTGGTTCAGTTGGACAGACGACACCCAATAGGTTTTGATTCTGACAGACTGGATCCACGACCAGCTCCCTTCAATCTCTCATGGCAACATAAACTTTTTTAGCTGAATGAAACAGATTCTCTTAGAGACAAATGAATTTACAGGTAACTAATAATCAGGGCTTATTTGCATTGGTATATATCTGAATGTGTCCATTTCTCTCCCTGCACAATTTTTGTAGTTCTGATCAAAACCCACTAGTGTAGTCCAAATCTCAAAAGTTTGTCACCACAGAAGGGGAGGTAGCAAAAGAAAACCTATCATTAGAGCCCTCTTTGTGAGGGGAAAAAAGTAGCAATGTCTCCCTTTTCATTACACAGCTGTGAATCTAATGTCAGATACACAGCCTATACCACTGCATAGATATCACCCACAAGAAACCAGGTTTCCTTTAGTCCCCTGTTCATAAAACTGCTTGCCTGATTGGTGATTAAATACAGGACACTACTTGATTTATTCACTACAGAGTCAATATCACTGCCAGACTGAGGGCTATTTTGTTGACATTTTCCAGGCAAATTACAGAAGAACCCAGTGTTAACTGCCAGCAGAGACTCAGAGCATAGTCTCACCTCCTGAGTCTCCAGCATCAAATGAATGAACATTCCAGACCTCAGGAAGGGCTCAGTGAGGACTAATGCAAACTCGTGTGAACTCAGGTAGCAGTAAAAGGATCCACATAAGTATGTGAAGTCCTTTATAAATAGGCTTTATTTTTCATGATGCTCTTGCCACTTGTAGGCTGCTATTGAGCAGTTTTATGAAGTGTATCAGATTTCTCATTGGGCTACAAAAGAAATATTAAAGAAACCTGCTTGTGATCGTAAGGTGGTCTGAACCAGACAAGGAATAAAGCATTGTTTGTAGTTCTCTTACTAGGTTCAGTGATTCACTCAGCATCTTCAAACAAATAATACAAAAAGCAATTTTTTTCTATTCCCAAGCGTTAATTGGAAGGAGAAGCAACGACTGTCTTGATGAATATCATTACTTGCTTCAGTATATCACTAATGTTCTTCAGAGCTACATACAGCAGGGTTTTCCTACCAGCAAAATAACTTTGTTCTTAGTTCACAAAGTGGTGTAATAATGACAATTTACTACAGCAGCAGCAAACGGCTTCCTGGAGTTTTTTTCTTATCTTTTGATAGGAGAGATTTTAGTCCCATTTTGGTCAAATTCATGGAGAATATGAGGAGTATTAAGCACATTCAATAGTGTTCATTCATGTGCAGTTTTATATAGGGGTTCTACAAAATCTCACACTGAGGAGTTGTCTCTTTTGACTGAGAAAATGCTCAGCACAGTGCACAGCGTTTCCCTTTAGGTAATTTCACTGCTAACCCAATTTGCACACAGTCAGACCTGTTAAAGAAGGCCCTGATCACCTGTCAGGGTAAAGGTGCCTCCTCACTCCTGCTGCTCCTTTCTGTGCAGTGGAGGATAATTCAATCCATCAACTCCTACATTCCTAGGACCGGGAAGAAGCATTTTATGGCAGCCAGAATACTCACAGTTGATATTAAATAAAAGATGTTACAGCAAACCAGCATTCAACTGCAGTGGACCACATTGGTTGTGTTGGTGCTGAGCTATCATTACTTGTGCTGTTTTCACTTTAGAAAACTACCACAGTCTAATGATAAAGGGTATCTTTTCTCTGCAGAGCAATTGTGGAACTACAAATCATCTGCCCTACCATTAAATTGGCTACAGTCTAATTGTACAGTCTAATACAGTCTGTGGCTTGTGTTTATAACTTTTTTTCCTACTTCGGTAACGCTATGCAAACAAGGATCCCTGCACTTCAAAATGCGACAGGTCCTCTGCTTTTTCAGGATTTGACTGCATTTGAATCTTGCCAGCAAGTAGCATTTATGCCTGACATTTCTAATGAGCCATTTAGGACTTAACTAATGAGTGGTGTTATTTCTGTTTTAATGATAGTGATTATGTTGGTTTGCAGAAATTTACTGGAATCTGGAATAAGGATATACTGGAGCCCTATTGTCACCAAGTACCAATGCTACTGTCTATATGTCTCCTTTTCCATCTATGTTGAGGTCATGGCTGCTTTTGGATTAAGTAATTTTTGTTCTGTTGCAAAAAGGATCACTCTAAATGAGCCTGAAGAGTCTTATATAGCTCCAGGAACATATATACAGAATAATTATCCACCCTCTCTACTTCAGAGGAAAAGAATCAGGCTTGACTGCCAGCATTGTTGCCATCTCAGAACTCAGTTTAGTTCCACCCGTGCTTATCAAAGGCTTAGCTGCATCTGACCCTAGACTTGAACATCCCCAGATGTAAAAACACTTTAGATCATTGCTTTCTATCAAGATCATATACTACAACATGACCATTTCAGATAATCAGGTTCACTGAATACATTGAAGAGTAAAATCTCAATAAAACTATATGCCTTCTACAAGAGAGACACATTAGTAAAGAGGAAACAGGCTTCATCATAAAGTCCTAATAATAAATACTTTTAAAATATTGATAAATGTTTGGTGGACAATTTAATGATCAGTCAATTTTGGGTTATTAAGGTACAAAAAGACCATTGCTTTGTTTTCTTCTTCTATATTTAAAACTGACACAATGTGCAATGCTCAGGTTTGAGCAAATAACTATAATTTGTGTGTTTGTCATTGGTAAAGCATTTAGAAATGCTTTAGAAATGAAACAGTGATACAGTATTAAAACTGAGAAGCTGTTTTACTCTATAGAGATTCCTCTACCACATCTGTATTACACCACTATCAAATCCTATCATTTCATGCCTCATATTGCCTTCACTGACTCTTCCTTCTTAGGGAAGAATATTGATCAGTACAGGATTTTGATTTTTAATAAGAATTTATTCGTTTTCTCTTTTCTCTCATTTAAAAGAGAGATATTTGTTGTTTATCAATCTGCTCCTTATCATTTTTATGCATGTGGAAATCCACATCAAGGTAGAAATGCTGTCCTTAGAACACCATCATGTGTTGCTACACAATGCTACTCTTAAGCATGAGATGAATTCTGACAGAACATGTGCAGACACAGGTCCCACTGGGAAACTGATGTTTACATACAAGCTAAAACAGTTGGCAAGTCTGAATTTTTTATTATAGGCATGATAAGTTTACTCCCATTAACTTCCTCATCACAGAAGGTAATACTGACACTTTGATCTGCGACTTTCGTCAAGCCTCACCTTTTGTAGTTAAACATTCATAAATCACAAAAAAACAGATTATAAAAGTTAGTACACAGATACAATGGCCATTGTGAAGAATTGGTAGTACTGTATAACACCCTCATTAAAAACAAACAAAAAAATCAAAAATATGAAGCCTGTGTTAAATGAAGAATGAACTGGTTGATGGAGAAAAAAAAATGGGAAGACAACCACCAAGCCAACAGAGGTGAGGATCTGACAGATCTAAACAGCACATCTGCTAAAACCATGCAGGTGACAAAGTTTAACAGAGTTCCAAAAAGTGCTGGACTGAGTGGAGAGACCCAGATAAGTAACTGAGCAGAGCTCTTACTGCATTATTGACAAAAAGAGCTTATTGTGACCATTAAGGGTCACCCTGGGGTCCAAGTAACTGTTTTATCTTTCTGTACAATGTCAATGTGGTGATCAGCACTAAACTATTGTCTTCTTTTCCTTTTTATTTTTTGAAGGATGTAAAAAAATAATAAAATCATTGAATAATTTCAGAAGTCTATTCATAAATCAAGGTAAATAGCTTCCAGTGAAAACCCTGTAGTATACAGAATATTCTGTGCTTTTGTATGATTTTGTCAAATACACAGTGGTTGGGTCTGACAGAAATGAACACAAAATGAAACAAGGGAAAATCTCTGTGAAGAGTATTGACACATGGAATAAACTAAAAATGTCAGACTCTACATTTCAGAAGTCATTTTGACTAAAAATAGATGCTGCTCAGATGATACACTATTGGTAAGCAACTCAGTTCAGTTGGTGATGATTTATGGACTAATATACTGAGGAGGGTAGAATAAATAATCTAATGGTTCCATCTCACCTTGAATCCTTCACGTTGTTTTTTACAGCAAGAAGAATGGTTCCAAAGATTAAAATGCCAGTGGATAAGACTCTCACAATCCTTCTTTATTTGTACAAGGATATATAGCCCCAGCTGTACCTCCTCACAGCTGCAGTAAGTCTTAATCTCTTAAGGTAAGTCTACCTCTCTCTTGCTATAATGAAGAGAAGAGAGAAAAATGTTTCAGCTGCTTTCCCCAGTTGTGCAAAATTGGATGAAGACAGTCACAGGAAGCTGTAAGGCTTCTGTCCACTAATGGAAGAAGAATTTGGGCTCACGGCAGGAAAACACCCTTCAAGCAGGCAGCACACCAGCAGTGGCTCGGATGCATTTTCACTTTTAAGGGTTGTGCTTTCACAAACAGAACATACCATTTCAGGTGCTCCAGAGAGTTATATACTGTGACCCCACACTCTTAGAGCTCCATGCTGTGAGGTGCTGAATGCTCTGCACAGCCCTGGAACAGCACTGAAACAAACGGACTCAGCCTGGGTATTTAAATTTCAGAAACAGTGCTCTGCAAAGGTTCCAAGAGCTGCATTTCTGGAGTGCCTGAAGCTGAGTTGAAGATACAGTCACAGATCCTGTCAGAGTCTTATGAGTAATTATGAGATTTCTCACCATTTAGAGCACACTAATGACTGAAACCACCACATTAGATTATCAGAATGTTTTCCTGGCATTTATAATTACAGAAAATAAACAAATATTCACTCCCAATTGTCAAATAAACAAGACAGGATATTGAAGACATTTCTTTACACACCAATACAATGGCTTAGACAAGCACTTAGCCTAGTGCTCCCCTATTGACTCACAGTTTAATTTGCAAAGGTTTTAATTTACCTCCATTTTCCACCTCCTACGTAAAAGATAAAAATTAAAAAAAAAATTGAGAGAAAAAAGGACAAAAATATTTTTTAAATCACTTAAATAATATTTTCAATCCCTTTGACTGATGAAAACCGTTGCTTTCTTCTGCTTTCCCTCCTGCCCGGCTAGCAGCTGCAGGAGAACTGGCAACAAGTCTCTCTGGGTCCATGAAGGGAGGTGAGGTACAGGAGCCTCACCAGAGCTTTCAGGGAGAATTCTCTTGGCAGCATGTGGCAGCTAAAGGCAGCACACAGGCAGGCGAGACAGGACACGGCTTCCGAGGGTGCTGATTAGACAGGGTTTGTCTGGGGGTCCCACACCGGGGGGGAGCGGCGTGGCTCCCACAGGAGAGAGGGAGAAAAAGGGAGAGGGAAGAAGCAAAAGGGAGAGGGAGCAAGAGCAAGAGGCCCAGTAGCAAGAGAGCTTCTGCCTCCTATATCTCAACTTAAAAGAGCTTTCCAGTGAGGGGGCAGATCCAAGGCTCGGACCAATGGGATACTGAGGGTAGGAGGGGTTGGGTGACAATTGGGTTACAATGAATGGCAACTTAGGGGGTGGTTTACCACAACTTAGTAATGAACCATACATTTTGGGGGAGAACAGAACAATCATTTAGGAAAAATGAATCGCCACAGAAAACAAACAAATTCAACAGTAACAAGAACAAAACCCACAAAAACCCAACCACAATAAAAGGAGAGATGGCAAGGAGAAAGTAAGAATATTCAAAAATATTAAAATTAGATATTTCTATTGAAAATCAAATAAAAAATATATTTAAGTTCTTGTTCAGTTGCTTTAAATGTCTGTGGATTATTGTCTCTGGTTATTCTTACGGAACTCCAATTTTGATTAAACTGTTATAGATACAAAAAAGAAGTTGAAAATTTTTAATAGTTGTGTCCATATACTGACTCTGTGTTTTGATTTCCGTTTGCAACTGCGTTTATTTTTCAACTAGTTCTGAGTTGTTACAAATACTTACTGTTGTAATGTTGCTCAAGTAGTTGTTAGATAGCATTGCAGTGTTTAGTTACGAATGTTTGTGAAAGTTCTGTGCGGCTGCATCCCTGAATGTTAAAGGGATAATACCAAGGGAAGGGCGGGGGGTGGTGTGTGGAAACCTTCTGCTTCCCAGAAAACCTGAGACTGAGACCACCACCCAGCACTTCTATTGGAGAACACAACCAGCCAATCAAGTCACGGCAGGAAAAAATGATTGGTGCAGAAAGCACCCCGCTAAGAACCAATGAGAGCCCGAAGAACGCACCAATCATGTGAAGGATCCAAAACGGACCAATCCCTGAGGGGACTGAAACGATAAAAGGGACTGACCACACTCAGTGGGGCTTCGCTCTCAGGAACTGACTGTTCTGCGGGGTGGCCTGTGCACACAAGATTTTTTAGTTACTCTGATTTGCTGTGAGGGGCTGGGACTAGCTCAGCCTCCTCTTCTTGTAGCCGCTTTTATAACAATAAACAGTTGGCCTTTCCTTTTTACCATCTTTGGATTGATGGCCTCATCATTATCTTTGCAACACAGTATCAAAACCACTGTTGTTTCCAGTCTTAATTTCAGTTCTTTAATGCATGACTTTGAAAATTTCTTGATCTTTGTGACATTTGTAGGTTGGAATACATGTGGATGCCAGCTTCATGCTCACATCAATCTTTAAGTGGAACACGAGTAATTGGGACAGGAAGTCAACCACAGAAAACAGATTAAACAAATATAGTAATGGGGCCTAATTATTTTTTAAAAACGTTTCAATCTTCCTATAGCCCAGTTTCTGCAACTCCCATTCACACAGTAGCAAAATTACAAGGATATTAAGGTAATACTAAAATGCTTTAAGACTGAAGTCCTATAAGAGCTGATAGATCCACTCTTAAAAAACTCATAGTTTAAAATTAGGCCAAACACTGTCACTAGAGCTTGCATAGCAGGAAGACTTTGAACACTCTACAGAGAGTTTGCCCTGCTTTTAACTTTGTGTGAAGACATTACGTCTCAAGGGCAGGAAAATCAGCCTTTCCACCTTAAAAGTTTCTTGAGCAAAATAGTGCAGGAGAGTTAAGAAAGACACCAGCCGTTATTGAACTGAATTCTCTGTCGAGATGGATGTTTGGAAAGAAAATTCCTCCTAGTCTAGGTCTTTGCACTGTGTGCTCAGAGTTGCATTCATCATTCCCTCTGACAGATCTGTCCTCCATGTATGGTGGCAATCACAGAATCCTGAAAATTCAGCAACTCTCACATCTGGCCACAAGTTGTCACTGACCCAGAGGCTGAACAGTGCTTTTATGAAAACCTACACATCTGGAAAGCATGGAATTACTGATTGATCAAATTTAGATGAGTTATAATGAAAAAAAAAAGAAAAACCACCAAAAACTTCAGCACTTTAGGAGAGACTCATCTCTGGAAATACCAGCTGGATGTCATATCAGCCATGCTTATCTTTGGGTGATATAAATGGAAACTGAGAATTTGAGAATCTATGGAAAGGATGTTATACAATGGGCGTGGGACAGGCAATGTACTGTTTTAAAGGTTCGTGTGAGCAATAAGTAGGGATATAAACCATGTATGATGTGAACCACAGGTATCAATACAAACACATTTATTTTCCAATGCTTTTACTTTTTTTTTCTTCAAGGGACCCAGCTGTAATGAACACCTTTGCATTAAAGGACTCTGCAATTAATCAGAAAAAAAAAAAAGTCCACTGAAATATTTCTTTATAGAAGTACCTTAATATTGTTGTCTTCATATAAAGAAACAAAGCTAAAAATCCCTGCTAGAGGAGAACTCTACTTGCCACTAATTTTGCTAAATAATTTCTCTGTCTTGCCAATTAGTTCTTTTTCACTACAACTGCTATCCATCTAAAAGCTGGCTTGCTATATACAGCTCATCAGGATTTTTAAATAATAACAAAGACAAGGATTTTGTAAATCAGAACTCATTTTATTCATGCTGTGGGCACTTCTAATTGTATAATATTAAAGCAGGACCTGCAGGCAGGTGAATAGATAAAGAAGAAACTTTAAGAAACCCCAAGCAATTAGGCTCTGTTCAAAACAGTCTCATAAAATTTAGGGCCCAGAATACACTGGACTCATTTAAAATTTATGTAGGTGATGCTGTCATCTGATCTGTCCCACTGAAAGGCTTCACCTGCATTCTAATCCACCATTGCACCACTCTTAGTTTCTGTATTTCCAGCAGTTCTTTGAAATTCATAAATATGGAGTAGTTTAGCTCCTTAACAGAAAAATTCTCATCCTCCTCCCACAAAAAAGTGAATTGCCCTTACTTATCCAAGTCTAGATGTGACTCTTTAGTGACCGTGAAGGTAAACTGAACTTACTTTTGTATGATGTTATTAGTTTGTTCAGTGTATTCCTTAAAGTCTGCTATTAGTCAGAAAAAAACATGACTCAAATGCCACCCTTGCTAAGCCCAAGGGAGGTTGATGAGTAAATCAGAGACAGGAATGTGTCTTTTAATTCCCAGATTCTGCAGACATTGACTTAACTATATCACATTTGCTCATAAGCAATTTACTGGGAGTAACACTCACAAATTCACTTACGTGAATGAAGGATTCATAAGAACACAGTAATATCCATTTCCCAAACAGTAATATCCATTTCCATTTTCCATTCCCTGTCAGGGCTGGATGTTAACATTTGTTTATCTATAATTTAAGTATGATTTTATTAATGAAGGAAATAAATGCATTCATTCAGGGGGAAAGCTCCCATTCATATTGATAAGGTTTGAGGTTGTCTTCTTGTTCACTGTATTTTATCTAGGTCCTTCCAAAGAGGCTTTAAAATATTCAAAACACACTTGCAGAGTCAGAGCACAGCTCAGGTAAGAGGCTCCGAACACCCTATGCAAAGCAGGGTGGACTACAGCTGGTTGCTCAGGCTCGGAGGATCTCTAAGGACAGAGACTCCACAACCTCTGAGCAACTTATTTCAGTGTTTGATTATAAGGTAGAAGCAAAACAGACTATTCTTATGCTCAAATGCAATTTCCTCTATTTCATTTTTCAGCCATTTCCCCTCGTCTTCTTGTCCTTCAAACCACTGGAAAGAGTCTGCCTCCGTATTTCCTTCTCTTATCAAATGTTTATAAAAAAACTTGATAAGTAACCATTGAGCCTTCTTTTCCCCAGGCTCTCAGCCTCTCTTTGTGTGACAGATTCTCCAAGCCGTGATTTATACCCATGGTCTTTCACTAGACTTGTGCCAAAATGGCCTTTTGTCTCTTGTGCCATGGAACCCGGGACAGTGGTATAGCACTCCAGATGTGTCCTCAGCAGTGGAGAAGGATGACCTGAACAGACTCCTGTTTTGAAACCAGTTTTCAAAATCAAGAGTCCCTATGCTCATGCACTTCACACCAAAATCATTTTTTGTCCCTCACGCTAGAGAAAGAATTTGCTCCCAGTAACTTTCCCACAAAAAGCCTCTCCTGTAACAAACCTTTTTCTACCTCTCTTCACCAAGTTTCCCTTACCTTCCCCTCCTGCCTCTTGTGGAGGGATGCCCATGTGGAAGCTCATTTGCCATACATCAGCTTCTCCCCTTCACCTGTTATACCCCTAAGTCTCTCTCAGAAACTCTGAATCTTTCCCACATAAAGTTCACATTCCCAGAACTTTGGGAACTTCTCACTTCAAAGTCCCCCACCAATATTCCCCACACCCATCTTTGGTCTGCCATTCTTTATGTTCTTTCCATAACTGCCCTTTCCCCTTGCATTCCATACAAGTTAACTCCTTTTCCTGTCCAATAGAAGACCCTGTGAGGGCTCCATACTCAGCTTCACCAAGGATTTCCTGTCACATACTTTAAGTTAAGGTTCTGAATTTCTGCAGTGCTCCTGGCCCTTGCTTGTCTGAAGTATTAAAGTATATTTGAGGTTGCTAAAACAAATGTTTAGAAGACACCTGGGTCCTTTACCATCACTTGAATTTCCCCCCTTTTTCTATAAAGCAAATTGTTGGGCGCCAATCACTCCCTGAAAATTTGCAGTTGAGAAGCAAATATAAACATTAGTCTAGAGACATGATGAGCTGCACAATTTCCTCACAAAATGTCAGTTTTACTGGCAAAAATCACAGGGGCTGGGCTGTAGAGCTTAAGCTATACTGATACAGATTACAGTCATTGTCAGGATCTTAAAGTCCAGTATAAATCTTTTGCAGTGGAAAACAACATTCCTGTATCACTAGAAGTTCTTACATGGATAAGCTGCACATGGCCCAACTCTGCTATACCCCTCGACTTCAGTAAGGCAATTAGGCTAATGCTAATTATCTTTGCAAACCCCTCAGGGCAATTTTTGGTACAAAGCAACTGCCCTTCTGAGCACGTTCTCATGCAGCATGTGGCCATTGTTTTTTCAGTTAATTCTACTTGAGTGTCATGTCATGAAAACAGCGTTTAAGAATCTTTGATATATCTTCTTGCTTCTCTTTTAGCACTTGAAGACTAGAGGTTACTCCAGAAACAAGCTTTACCACCATTATTCTCATCACAGCTTATGGTCAGAGCTCAAAACTGAAAGCATAAATTGGGTCGCTGCTTTGAATGACTGAGAAATAAGCAAGTTTTGCCTAGTAGGAAATCATGTGAAAAATCACTGAAAAAATTTCAGCATTAAAAAATAAAACACAAACAAACACAACAGCCAAAAATGAAGGGAGTGTACTGAGTGTTCACAGTATGATCTACTGTATGGTCAGCCTCCCCTGTGAGCCTACACCACAGACTCATCCTTATCCTCCTTACCTTGCAGGATCCATGATCTGTCAGCTTTAGCCTTTTTTTGTTTGTTTTGTTGTTGTTGCTTTTTGTTTTTTGGGGTTTTTTTAATGAAAAAAAAACCTCATCTCCTTCAGTATAATACAAGTCCTTTCCATAATAATTATCATTACCTTTTACAGAAGTAGAATGAAGTATCTCATCCCTTACTTTATTCTTGCAGGGCTCTTTTTCCTTTTGGACCTTAGCTACATAGCTCAGAGAGGCTCCTTGCAGGAAGTTTTCACAGCTGAATAGAATAACAGAAAAAAATTGTTTGAAAGAGACTGCTGGAGTGCACAGTGCTGTCAAAAACCTACTGCCAAAGAATTTTGACAGCTATATAAAAGCATATATCATTTTCAGATATGAATATCACACTATATTCAGAGTAGTAAGTATGTAACAATTGGAACTGTTTGTTACTCTTTTTTAGTGTTATCCTTTATTCTTCACTTAGTCACTGTAGATTCTCCTGTTCTTTTTAAGGACATCCTAAATTATTTGGACTGTGTATCACAGAGAAAAAAAAAAGAAAAAAAGAAAAAAAAAAAAAAGAAGAAGAAGAAGAAGAAGAATAAAACTGACAGCCCTGCAGTTTCATTTTATTTTTATGAGAGCAGCAAGAGAAGAGCAGCTCCACAAGGTGTAATAAGCCAGGAACCAAAGGTGACCACAACACTGGAAGTGCCCTCATTTGTCAGGGCATGTTCCCAGAGAGTTTGAACGTGGGAGGCAGCCATGGTGATAATAACAGAGTCTATTTATACTCTCAGACAAAGCAAGGTAATGAACCAGATCCAGGGTATGACCTGGGAACCCATACAGCAGATCAGCCAAACAGGGCTGGAGATAATGCTGCAAAATGGCTCCAATATCCATTCAAAAGAAAGGACTAGGGACAAAGGCACCTAAAATACACATACCCAGAAATGCTCTAAGAAGTAAGACCAGAGACAAGACCAGAGCCAGGTATACCTGTTTTATAGCTCAGAGCAGAAGTGAGTGCCCAAGCTGCAGCATAAATGGAGCTCCTGGGATTACAGGCAGAAGGCATGGGGGAGGATGCCCCAGGTGAGGCTGGTCAGGGAGACTAAGGACTATTAGTGCCCTCATGTCCCAGCCATGGTTCAATGCCAGATTATCACTGGTGTTAATGCTCAGTATCTTTCCCAACAACTTAAATCATGCAACAAGATACAGCCTCAGAAAATATTTCAAAGCAGTTTGGGTACATACTAGTCCCTTGGAGCAGCATTATTACTCCACTCTGAGGTTGTGAGCATCTGCTTGCAAAGTCCTGTGTCTGAAGCACACACGTTACTCATCCTGGGAGCTGAGCTGCTTGCAGTGAAGTTCATCATTCTGAGAAGACAGAGCTGTTTGAGGAGCCTTCGTCAGCCTTGGAGCTCAGCTGCAAGGAGTTTGAGTAGAAGCTCTGCTCAGCTTTACCTCAAGGCTCCTGCCACTGCCTGCGCTGCAGTTGTGCTTGCTCCCATCTTTTTCCTCCTTATGGAGAAGGATCAGCTCCTGCTCCTCCAGGGACACATTGCTGCTCATGGGCAGAAACCCCAGTCTACCATGAACATGTCCTGGGAGCAGCTCAAGGCCAGTTCAATTCTTGGTTGTTGTATTGCTTCCCCAGTAAGTGCCATAGACATTGTGCCATGGAATCTGATGAGTGTTTCACTGGAAAATATACAGCTCTCACAGACTATGGCTAAGTTGCAGAACACAGCCATGCTTCCCATCTTGAGGATTTAAGTAGATCTTGATCTCATGTAGGGTGGATGCCATATCCCCTTCCCTTTCTGCATTCATGATTTAAAGAGGCAGATAGGAAGCTTTGGGATGGCACTCCACCATGTCTCTCACCTGTGTGGCAAGCAGAACAGCATCCCACAAAATATAATACTCCACAGCTGATGTGGGACCACTGAGACAAGTCAGAGTGAACACTCCAAGCTAACTCAGTAAAATGCTCAAATAACCATTTAGAGAAAAGACTCCTAACACAGTCAAAGGCAAAATATAGGACAGAGTCACAGTAACTTGGGATGGTATTTAGTCCAGCTTCCCTGCAATGAGCAGAGACATCTTCAACTAGATCAGGTTGCTCAGTTTCACTCAATCTGATCTTAAATGTTCCCAGGAATGGAGCATCTACCATATCTCTGTTCAACCTGTTGCTTTTTCACAACACTCATCAGGAAAGAATTCTTATAACTACTCTAAATCTACCCTCTGATACTTTTAAACCATTACCCCTTGTATTGCAACAGGCCCAACTAAGAAGTTTGTCCCCAAATAAGTACTGAAAGGCCCCAGTAATGGCTCCCCAGAGCCCTCTCTTCTCCAGGCCGAACAACCTCAATGCTCTCAGCCTTTCCTCACAGGAGAGGTATTCTATCCTTCTGATAATTTTTGTTGTCCTCTTCTAGATCTGCTCCAACTAGTCCAGGTCTTTCCTGTACTGAGGACCCCAGAGCTGGATGCAGCACTCCAGGTGGGATCTCATCAGAGCAGAGCAGAGCAGAGGGACACAATCCCCTCCCTCGCCCTGCTGCCCATGCTGCTTTGGATAAAACCCAGGATGTGTTTGGCTTTCTGGCTGCAAGTTCACACTGCCGGCTCATGTCCAGCCTCTCATCCACCAGTACCCCCATGTCCTTCTCCCCAGCGCTGCTCTCAATCTGTTCATCCACCAGCCTGTGCTGATACCAGGGATTGCCTGGACTGTGTTGCAGCACCTTGCACTTGGCCTTGTTGAACCTCATAAGGCTCACACAAGCCCAGTCCTCAAGTTTGTCCAGGTTCCTCTGAATGGTGTCCCACTCCTCAGGTATGTCAACCACACCGCACAGCTTGGGGTCATTGGCAAACTTGCCAAGGATACACTCATTCCCACTTTGTCACTGATGTAGATATTAAACTGTACTGGTCCAAATATGGACCCCTGACTGACACAACTTATCCCTGGTTATCCATCCAGGCATTGGGCCACTGATCACTACTCTCTGGGTGCAGCCATACAGCCAATTCCTTACCCACTGAACAGTCCACCCATCAAATCCATCTCTCCGATTCAGCGAGAAGGATGTTGTGTGAGACTGTGTCCAAGGCCTTATATGAGTCCAGGCAGATGACAGCCTTAACTCTTCCATATCCACTGATGTAGTCACTCCATACCTGCTGGCTGAGACAGAAAGTTGTGTGGGGAGCTGTCCCATGCTGCATAGGGTAGTACTAATTGGGAGAAGGAATTCAACTCCCTTGCTCCTCTGGAACATCTGTCTGAGAAAAGTTAGACACCCTACTCTGAACAAACACAAACAGTTTCTACTCTAAACAACAGTGATGTAATATAAGAGGACACTGAGCATTGCTCATGTCGTTTGCAATGATTCTCTTAGGAAATTAATGTATTTGTGACTTTCTATACTTGTTTTATTTGAAACACCAGCGGCTTTGCTATCAAATATCAGCCTTTGTAAAACTTCATCAATTTATTCTTC
Organism: Phylloscopus trochilus trochilus; assembly: GCA_016584745.2. Lineage (NCBI taxonomy): Eukaryota > Metazoa > Chordata > Aves > Passeriformes > Phylloscopidae > Phylloscopus > Phylloscopus trochilus. Next base: position 44,748,107 of record WQNJ02000546.1, read on the forward strand.
GGATTAAGTACAGCCATATTAATTAGGTTGCATAACAAATGCTTGTGGAATCTGAATACTCTGAAGGACTTGAAAGGAATATCAATTTGGTTTGGACAGGCTATTAAAATCAAGTCACTTGGGAGTGAACTGGAGATTTAAAAGTCTCCACCATGACTTCTGTAGCATATTAGTTCTTTCATGCAAGACGAACTCACTTTACCTTTCCCTCATTCCTTCACTTTTTATCAAAACGTGCTCAGTTTCAAGCAACTGAAGCCATTATCTCACACGGACATCACAAGTGAAAGTTCTCTGATGATGTTAGAGCTTCAGATTTAATGCCTCATTCTTGCATGTAGTTGTGCAATTAAATTAGGCAGAACCCTGGAACAAACTGCTTCACCTGCCATATGCTCATTCTCCCTCCATTCAGCAGCAGCAGTAATTTCCTGCTGGTAGCTTTCAGACATGGAAATACTTGCTAGTAGACAGGAATAAGGTACTTCCATTCCAAAAAGGAGCCTCTATTTTCAGTGTTTGACAAGATGCAACAGCCAGCTAGACTACCTCCTGGCACAGCAAGAAATTATCCAAAGCACTTCATTCTAGCTTGATACTGTGTGAAGACCATGGATGTGTCATTGAGGGGCTGGCTTTCACTGGGGGGAAGATAAGCCAGGTGCAGACCTGTTCTGCAGACTCATTTGAGCTTGATTTTTAGCTCTTTTTATTGAAAACTCAATAAATTGTTTGGCTCAGCCTTTACTAGGCATTTGAGAATTCACACCAAATTAGAGACATAGGCATTTAGATGTTGTCTCTTCTGCTCAGACTGTCCACTGAATGGAATCCCTTGCTCTGCAGTTTGAGTAGCAAATGGAGACATTTGGCTTTACAAGCCATCAGTCTAGGCTGAGCTAATGGGAATAGGAGAAAGGCAGTGGATATCCTCTCATTCCATTCTAAGACTTGCAAGAGAAGAAGCAGACTGTTCAGGTTTTATTAATTATGTACATCTCCAAAGCTTATTTTTCAGCAGAAAAAGGCTGTGATTCAGACACTCAACATTAGCAACTTGTTTGCCTGGAATAGCAACTCTTCCCTCACCAAGTAATACCAGAATATTTTTGATTCTGACAGTATTTTGGCACACTGCCTTTGTTGCAAGCAAATATAGCTTATTAGGAACAGAGACCCCTTTTAAAAGCTGGTTTTCATTTCATCTTACCTGATCTTATCTTAGAAATTACATGGCTGTTTCAGCCTAAAGTAGATGTTACTATTAGCGGTGAATGTGTCAACAAATATTTCACCACCACTGCTCATTGCCCTGTATGAGAATGTCAAAGAAAGTGAAAAGGACATCATTCATTGAGGGCCTGAGATGGAGGATTTAAGAAATGCAATAGAATAAGTTGAGATTTCTGCCCAGATAATTAGTTCCAGTGGGTAGACCAAGGTAGACTTCTGGCTGAAACAGATATAAATGCTTTAGGAGCCCTTGCATAACGACCTTGTTCTGCTTGCTGCTCAAGAAAACAGCTGGAAGTTAGGACAGGGTTGTTGGATTTTACACAAGCCAAAACAGGTGCCGGAACCAATGATTTTTTGCTCTTCCTCTCTGCATATTTAAATACAAAGTGCAAACTAGGAAGTGAGAAAAAATTCATGTTCCCTTGACATCTGCTTACATTCCTTTGTAAATATTCAGTAAAGTAAAACCCTAATTAGGGTCCAAACCCTAACTGTGGTCCAAAAGACCACAAGGGACAATTTCAGGTACAGGTGATTGGCTGAATGACAGGTGTCCACCAAGCCACTCTCTCACACCCCCTCCTTAGCATGACAGGAGAAAACAAGATGAAAAATCTTAGGAGCTAAGAACAAGGAGATCACTCATGAATTACCATCACAGTCAAAACAGACTTGGCTTGGGAAGATTAATTTAATTAATTGACAATTAAAAATAGAGTAGGATGGTGAAAAGAATACCACCTCACACTCTCTCATGCCCCCCCAAACTAAACTAGAACAAGATAAAACCCATTTTCTTTCCACTCCCAGGCTCAACTTCACTCCTAACTCTTCTACCACTTGCCCTATCCCAAGAGATACTAGGGGATGGAGAATGGGGGTTACAGTCAGTTGATAGCACTTCATTTCTGTTGCTGTTTCCTACTCCAGCATGGAATCCATCTCACAGGATAGAGTCCTTCACTAAGTGCTCCAATGTGGGTCTTTCTGATGACCTGCAGCTCTTCAGGAACTGCTTCATCATGGGTCCTTTCTATGGGGTACGGTACTTCAGGAACAGAGTATTCCAGCCTGGGTTCCCCATGGGCCACAGGCCCTGTGTGTGTTCCTCTGCATGGGTTTTACGTCCCTGCCAGGAGACTGCTCCAGTGTGGGCTCTGCATGGGCTGCAGCTTTCTTCAGGACACATCCATCTACCCTGTGGGTGCAGGGACACGACCTGCTTCCCTATGGTCTTGCCACAGGCAGCAGAGAAACTTCTCCTCTAGGGGCTGGAACACCTCCTCCCTCTCCTTACTTGACCTTGGTGCTGCAGGACTGTTCCTCTTCCATTTAACTCACTCCTCTCTCACAGCTGCTGCACAATGTTTTTTACCCTTTTTTGAAAATGCATCACACCCGTGCTACCAGTGATGGGCCCAGCTTTGGTCAGCATCAGGTCCATTTAAGGGCTGCCTGGAACTGTGTCCAATACAGGGGCAGCCCCTGGTCCTCACAGAATTCAACCCTGTAGCCACCCTGATACCAAAATCTCCCCTCACAAATCCAACATGGTCAGACAATGCAGGTAGGAAGATACAGCTAGAATAAGACATATAATATCATAGAGATATGGCTTGTCTCCAGCAGAGAAACACAAGCAAATCAAGCAGAGTTTTTCTTTGAATGATTGAATATCAGTGGCTAAGGCAAAGAGAAAAGGATGTTCACAAATACAACCATGGTGATCAACTTGCAGCAGCAAGAAATATTCATATGAATTGACAGAGGCAAAAAAGAAAAAGTATTTATGGGTTTATACTTAGGGAAATGATTTTGTATGACGGAGACAGCTAGAAAGAAAACCACATTAGCACATTGGTAGGGCACTGCAAATCAAAGGTTCCAAGCAGAGACTGTTTAGGCAATCCAATCACTGTCTAGGCAGACCATTAGGAAAGCTTTTGATTGCATGTGAGAATACCTCAGTAAAACAAATATGAATTATTCAGTCATGTCCTTATGTTGTTAATGCTGTGAAAGTAAACACAAAAAAAGAGAAGTCATAATATGCTTGTTACTTAGCTTCAAGTAATTTTCAATACACTAGCAATGTAAATTGTTTCTGTTAAAAAAAAACAAACTAACAAACAAAAGAGAATGATCTAAAAACCCCAACAGTACAGAAAAGGACTCTCATTTGAAATCAAAGTGATACAACTACTGCAATCAGCCTGTGGTGTCACATTTACCCAGAGATCTACAGTACACTCATGGCTGGTCACACCACCACATTTCTGACTGCCTTCAACTCCTGTCTAGTACATCCATTTACTGCAAATCTTCAAAGTGCTATTTCCATAAAGGTGTTGGCTTAGGAAGTAATACAGCCAAGAACTGTGTACAGGCCTCATCAGAACTGCATTTTCTGGGGGGGACACAATTAACAGGACACAATTTATTATTTTTTCATAGCAACATACATACTTGATAGAAACAAAATAAATTCAAATATCAGGAGTGATAGTTCACACAATCTGCTACATGCCTTAAAAGGGCTTGGTATAATTCCCACTGAGAACAGTGGAAAGATTCAAGGGAAATTATTGGCAGTAGCAACTATATTCTGTGTGAATTCTCGTTCCTTCATATTGAAACACAGCAGGAACAGATACTTCATCAGATTTTGAGTTGCAGAGTTTAAAAATGCAGGAGTTGGGGGTCCAATTTTGTCCCAAAAGGAGTCCCAAAGGTTAAAAGGCTGCTATGCTTTTGACAACTCTTCCTAGCTAAATATATATTTTTTTCCATTGGGCTATTATTTATTTAATGAAACTAATGAATATAATATGGTCCAAAGACAAATAATCCCCAAATTCTCAAAGGTGGCATTTGTGACTCTGTGGCATTTGTGACCCTCTAACTACAGCTCAGCACCTCGTGGAGGAGGTCTGGAGTGTGTTCTCATGTGCCAAGTGACTCTCACATGGTCTTTGGCTAGATCAGCAGAACAGGCCACAGTGTCCACAGCTACACAGATAAGACCAGAGGTGTCCTGGCCAGTTCCTTCCCTTCAAACTACTTGGGCAGGAAGAGCTGTCCCACACGTGCATTCCATCCCACACATATTTTCAGGCCGTGCCAGTATAAGCACCTTTGCATCTCGGCTGGTGGGACAGATTTCCCATATTCCCATGCTGTTGTTACATTTCCCAATTAACAAAACCAGGACAGAAAAACAGCTGAAACCTGTGCATTGCTAATCACCACACTGAAGGTGACTGCATTTCCAGGACAGCTGTCAATCCTTTCAAACAAGCATGCACACAAGAAAATAATCTAATTAGGCACTTGAAGATTCTTCAGGAAGAGCAACAATGTAGTATATGAAAGATTTAGTGTAACCATGCAATGGTTTTGGTCTAACAACGCTAGCAAGAAATCTTAGAGCTAGACAATTAAGGAAATGGTCCCCTTCCTTCAATAAAAGCTCAGATATGATGAACTACCCAATGTTCATTTAGTACCCTTGAAAGTTACATAAAGAATAGCTGCCTTGGGAAGTGGGAAGATTTAATGATTTTTTGTGTTGCTGTACCACTCAAAGTTCAAATGAACAATAAAGATGGTAACAGTGAAGCATCTTATCAAAACATGGATTCCTAAAATCTTTGTACTAACAGTGAGATATACAGAGAAGAACTCTTTGTTTAAGGGAAAGAGAGTATCAGAAAGCCTTGACTACATCTCTCAGGACTAAAAGACATCACTTTGTAGCTCGTAACATTTTTTCACCACAGTAACAGTGTTTGAAATAGTACAAGTAAGATTCTCTTACTCTGAAGGCTCTGAAGGCCTTCCTTCTCTGTAGACCCTCTGAACCTGAACTATGTCCGCAAAGACATCGACTGGATTGTTCTTTGCCCAAGAAAGTAATGAAAAATGGAGAAGGAAGGAGATACCAAAAAAACCAGGCTGAAAACCAAGCTCCAGAAACAGACTGGATCGGTACTGAAAGAAGAACTTGTGCACAACACAAGGTGCATGAGAGGTTTGGAATCATAAGCAAATACATAATCTCTTTGCTTTCCCGTTTCTTCAAAGAAACAAAACCTCACACACTCTGCAAAAACAAGGTAAAGGGTACACAGTCTGGGTGCAAATAGTGCAGAATTGGTGCACTCAATAAACATGACTGGCAATTTCTCAGTGCCTTGTTGGTGCCTGATAAAACATGTTGCCTTGTGCAGAAGCTCCTAACCTATATTTGTATATAACACAGGAAAGAAAGATTCTGCAGATAAGGCAAAGAAGAGGGAGGCAAAAATAGTTATCAGTATGGGTGAGCTTTAAACATACAGTAAAGTAGCAAAAGATAAGCACTATACCAGTGCTCATACATATTCCAGCTGCACAGGGAAAGGAAACATAAACGAAAGAGAAAACTAGCAGAATATTGCCCAAAACTTTACAGGGAAGGAGCCATGTGCAAAACATATGCAGTTTACCAGGAATCACTGCCAAAATGCATTTGCACCTAATCTAGTGGGTGAATGGTGCCAAGTAACCCTTCTGCCTTCTGTCAGTAAAACACAGGAAATATTGCGAGGGCACTGGGGAACATAAAGGGAGAAAAATGCCACAAGATCCTTCTGCTTCAGCTAGAATACTGTTGAAAGCTGTAAAATGTGTAGTAGAACTACTGCAAAACACAGATCTAGGGATGTGGCTGTTTATACAGTTCTTAGAGCAGTGCTAGTAGGAAAAAGAATGTCAAGAAACACATTTTTCTTTTTCCCTTTCCCTTCTATTTTTTTCTGTTTATTCCTTTCCCTGTTCTGCTAGACACAGGTTTCTTTCTAGAATTTTTATAATATTTCTTTCTTCTTTTTATTCTTTCTTGTGCTCCTCCTGCTTTTGTATTTCTCACATTTTTCTTTTTATTGCCTTTCTCTTGCTGCATTTCTCCCCTCCCCTCTCCCTGCAGTGGAGGCAGCAGCTGGGAAGCTGTGCCAGCATTAGCCTCCACAGTGAGCACCCATTAGGAATGTAATTGACTTGCTCCACACCTTTGCAATCAATTCCCCATGCAGCAGAAACCAGCTACTATGTCCCAGGGTAGAGCTACACAGCCTCAGGTACCTGTTAAGGAAAAGAGGTGCCTCAGCACCAAACTTCCAGTAAAATCCATTGAACCGAATGATGACTTCTGAAAGCACAGGCAAAACCCCTGGACAGGATCAGGATCAGGAAAGCCACCAGGAAGCCCAGGCTAGAGTGGGAGTCAAGAAAGTTGTGAGGCAGAGCAGAGGGCAGGATGCTTTTAGTATCTATGAATGAAAAACAATGCAGAGGGAAGAAACCTATACATAAAATCTCTTGGTGATTCTGATGATTTCCTTTAATGTGGTTGGACTATGGAGAACAGGCTTGACAGGCTGTGTTTTTATTAGCAAATCAAACATACACTGGCCATAGGCTCAACACACTCCTATAGTCAGGGATACCGTCCAGCTCATTAGCACACTGCCAACACTTGGCCTGGCAGTGTACTAATGAGCTGGACAGCCACTCTGGTCAGTATCAGCCACTCTGACCTGTCAGAAGGGAGCATACACCAGAGATTGCTCCAGGACACAGCAGGAGAAAGAAAATTCAGCTGTTAGGGGCATGACCTATGATATACCACTTGTCTTAGAGCCAAAGAATCTGCCATGGCTCTTTTTATTTACTAGTATAAATCCCAGAATTACAGAATAGTTGAGGTTGGAAGGGACCTCTGAAGGTCATTTGGCACAATCTCCTTGCTCAAGCAAGGCTACCTAGAGCCAGCTGCCCAGGTTCATGTCCAGAGGACGTTTGATTGTGTTCAAGACTGAACACTCCACAAGATCTCCAGACAACCTGTGCCTGTGCCCAGTCACCCCAGCAGCAAAAAGAGTGTTTCAGTTTGTGCCCACTGCCACTGGTCCTGCCACTGGGCATCACTGAAAAGAGCCTTTTTCCATTCTCTCTGTGCTCTCCTTTCAGGTACTCAGAGTATTAAAATCCCCTCAAGCCATCTCTTCAGCCTGAACCATCCCAGGCCTCTCAGACTTTCTCCTTAGGAGAGATGCTCTGGTCCCCTAATCCTCCTAAGTGCCCTTCAGTGGACTGTTTCCAGCACATCCATCTTGTACTGGAGAGCCAGTAACTGGAATTCAGCTGGAAGGCCACCATGTACCGGTGCACGGATATGTGGTGTGAAAAATTCTTCATTCCTTAGTCCAACCAGTAGACACAAGGGGCAAGATTGCAGCAAGCTGGCCTTGTGCCCTACCCAGCCCTCCCAGACTATGATATTATTTACCATTCTCAGCCTTTGTGCTGCCTTGCAGGCACATTAAACAAATCCTCATGCTTAGAAACACCACTGTGAGGGTTCCAGCCCACATCTCCAAATCTACACACTCTGCAGAAAACAAGGAAGAGCAAGGGCAGAGAAGCATACCATTAGGCCCAGAGAGGATTCAAAGTCTTTATTACATTTATTCTCAGAATGAAGCTGATGAGGAAACTTGAGGAATTCTTTTTCCCCAAGTAGAAATCAAGCATCAGAAACAAAATCTGAATTCTTTTAGAGCCCACAAACAAGTTATTTTGCTTGTTTCTTTGCTGGGAAGAGAGCCACGGTCTAGTGATAAAAGTTAAATTTTAAAAAGCACTCAACTGTTTGCTGCTTTAAAAGCTGATTTAAGGCATTTAGTGCTAGAAGCTGTTAACTAATGGAAAACTCTGTCACTATGTTGTTTTCTGTCAAGGCAGACACCTCTTCCACTGTTCTTTAATGCTTTTATCATATAAGACTTTATAAACTTTTAGAGGTCACTGTCTCTTCCTGATTATTTCTCACTGAGAATACTCATAAAGGTTTTTTTTTTTTTTTCTCCTTTGAGGGCCTATAAAAAATAAAAGGGAGGACAGGATGGTGGTGGGGGAGTTCACCTGGGACAATTTCACTTGTAGAGGATCAGCAATGGCCCCAAAGAAGGAACCTTCCACGTCCTTATCCTTAACTCAGACATAAGACCTAAAAGAAAGAATCTGCTTTGAAAGGAGATAAACAACCTTTGCAATACTACAGACCACTAAGCAAAATCTTCAATTAGCAAAGATCCTCCAAGACAAGGCTCAGTAAATTCATGAGAGGGGAAGTCCAGGAGCAGCTTTTCGTCATCATACAACCCCGGTGTCCTTGGAAGTAATTTTGCAGCCAGCTGGGCAAGCAGAGATCTGTAACAAGGACCCAAGGCAATGGCACAGTCTCCTGAAGCCATCCCCACCAATAATGTTCCTAACAGGGGGCTTGGGTTTTCCAGTAGTCCCCACACCAACATGGTGCTGCTGCCACTCAGAAGATACAGCTGCACTTCAGCTGTGACACTGTACTAATGTGATAAGACTGAAAAATACAGAAGTATTCTTTCCTTGGATATTCCAGAGTATCAAAGAGAAAGAAAAGAAATTAGTATCAGTATGGCACTCAGAATTCCCTGGGCAACAGGGCAACAGAAGCAGCTAGGTCAAGCTGGCATTAAGACAACAACTTTGAAACAGGTCACGTCTATAAAGTATAATGTGTAGAATACTAAAAGGCAAAATCCTAAGGGAAATAAAAAGATAGTTGAGGCTAAACATTATGAAGTTTTTGACTCAGAAAACAGTAAGTTTACAGTGATGACATCATACAGCATGCAACACAAGCAGAACAGAGCTCTGGCCTTGTGTTCTGATATTGCGTCTGGAATCATGGAGACAAAGCTAGTGAGAAATGTTAAGGGAGCAGATGATGAAATGCATGCACCCCACTGTGGCATCCAGTCTTTCTCCTTTAAGATGGGCAGAATGTAAAACTCAGACCAGTGTTTCAACAAAGCACTGAAAACTAACATTTTCTTCATGCCATTAGGTGATGGATCAGGCTGTAGACACAGAAATCAGCATCTGTTTTGCTTGCAAGCCTTCATACTTAGAGTATGGAATTAAGCATATCAAAGATACGGTTTAGCACATGAAGAAAACGTGATTAATAACAATTTTACATTCCCTACACATGCTACATTTCAAAACACTTGTCTTTTGCTTGGTTGCTGTATGGTACACAGAAACTAAAGCATACCTACCACACGATGGAATTCATGATACGCTCAATGATCTCAAGAGCAGAACTACTCCAGTGTTCCAGAAGGAGTTATAGCAGTATTGGTACTGCAATACTTGCACTCTTAGCCAGTAACTGGGGTAAACCTGTAAATCCTGTAAAGGAATGTCATGATAGAGAAAACATTTGGGTTTCAAAATTACTCACACACTGTCCCATTGTGGTCTGCAATCTACAGCACAGTAGAGTATAAATGAGGCAAAATAATAATATACACCAAACAGCATGTGAGGATAGGCCTCACTTTAAGGTGTGCAGTCATCCCTTTCAATGGCATCAAATCTCTTTTTTTCATTTCCCCAAGTTGAAAAAATAAAACGGACAGCAATGAGAACAGAAATTGCCCCAGTGGGAGTTTTGTCAGGAACTCTCTGTTTTGAGCTTGTTTCATCTCAAGGGACTGAAAGAGGCCTCCATCTTTCTTGCCAAAACCTGGTTTTCAATGGAGATCTTTAGACTAACATGGTCACCACCATCACAAGGTCAGAGAAGTGGTGGGAAAAGAGAGGCTCAGGTATTTGCAATTGTGGCTAAAGGCAGATTTTAAGCTAACAAGGTGGGCTTTTTCTTCAGCATCATAATCTTAAGAGATTTGTTTTTACTGATGGTAGGTTTGTTTTGACTTTCTGATTATTTTAAATCTTTTAAAAACAATTTTCCTTTTTCTGCTGATTTTTGTTTAATCTCACAGAACCTAGCTCATTCAGCATGTGAACTTCACATATTATTTAGATCTCTGTTCAATTCCTGACCCCTGAAGTAACAGAGTTTCTTCATAGTCTTGTTGTGAGCTCCCTAGGACATTTATTTTCTCTCTTCCATATGTTTTACCAGAACTTAACAAAAAAGCACTCTAATCTCAGCAAGAGGTCTCTAGTTACCCATCTAATACCATCATCATATTATTGGGCAAATAAACTAAACCTTCAATGTTGAAACAAACCAGAATTCATTCCACCCATCAAAAAGGTATAGCTATGAACCACTTATCTATCTGATTCCCAAATTCTAAACCTTTATGTCTCATTTTATTTCAGAGGAATTTCTGTGTGGGCATGTATATATTTTTGTTCTTGCTTACAAACATATTGGGTCCACAGTCAACCCTAAAAGATGTATTATTAACTAAGAAAGGGAAGTCTCTCCTCTACAACATAGATTTTTTTGATAAATATTCCAATTTATAAAGTCTTAACAGCCCTTCCCCCCCCTCCATAAAAAAAAAACAAACAACCAACAGAGATGCTTTTCTTCATTATTTTACTGGATAGGAACCAAATTCAAACTTCTCCAGGAAAGAAAGACTAAAAGTGTGGCAACAGATTTAAAACAGTGCAAAGCATGTGAAAAGGGCAAGACTGCATTTTGCTTAATCCTGACTCTCTCCTTGATTGTGAATGAATTGAAAAGCAAATGAGAAATGAAACCAACAGGCAAAGCCTGGTACTTTAGATCAGGATTGATAAGCTAAGCAGCTTCTTTCAATAAGAGAGTGAGAAAACAAGTTCCACTTACCTCTCATTACAGGTAAGTGGGAATATATTCCCATTTCTGCACTACATCCCTCCAGTGAAAAGTGCCCACAAACTGCAGCCCTTAGAGAGCACCAGATGCCCTTTCTCATTGTCCTTCACTAATCCGGTACTCCAACAGCATCTTCTCACCTACTAAAGAAATGCAACATAATTTTTTTCCAGTTACCTTTAGTTTTACCTGCAAAAAAAGGTGGTGGGGGGAAGAAAATTACTGAGTTGAGACACAGACTGGAAAGATGCCCTTGAAAATTTCTTTCACAGCTATATTTATTAAACCAGGCTAGGGAAAGATCTGTATTCATGTCAACGCAGGAAGGATACAAATTCTGCTTTATTTTTCAGTGGTAGACAAAAATTTGAGTTCATTGCACAAAGACGTAATCAATCCTTTTACAACTAATTTTGATATTTGGGTAAGAGACTGGAATGTAATGAGGGGTTTTGGTGATTTGTGCAGATTTTCCTTTGCTTTGGAGCAAAAATACACTGCTTCAAACTAGATTTACATGAGCTCTGATTTGCAGACAATTAGAGCTCACAAAAAAAAATAATGACTACACAGTAGAGATAATTACTTCCCTCTTTCCAAGTTAGTTGCTTCCCTGACTGAAAAATGCTGTTCAGTCAAAAATGATGCATATGGAAACATTGCTTTTAATTAAAATGCGTGAGATCCAGGGTGGAATCTGGAGAAGGACAAAGTAACAAAATAACTCTACAGCCTCAGTCATTCCATGAGCATGGATAGAAAGTTCCAGACCCATTGTATTTGATTTGAAACACAAGCTGAAAACCAGGGGTTTCTCATATCTCATGTAAATGACTAAATCATGGCATTGTTCACTATTCTTATCATTTGAAATACTCTCCTAAAATAATCATCTTGTCTCCTTTTATATGTCTTGACTTCATTTCATGCTAAACTTTTTTTTTCCCCCCACATTTTCTATTAAATAAAATCGCTGTGGTTGTGTGGTTTTCCAGTCTTTGTCATGGATACTTTTTTTTTAAACTTGACTTCTTAATAGTTTATGACATTGGCAATTTGTGAGGAATAAGAGCCAATATTCAGCTGTTGTAAATCAATGTTCCTGCAGCAGTTTCCCTGCAGCTCCATTGATTCATAGCAGTTGATCTTCTGATGAATGTGTTCCAGCCAGAGAATAGACAAGACAAGGTAGGACCTTAACACAGCAAGAAGCAATAAAGTAACGTTGTGACAAAGCCCAGTAAAAAAAGGTATCTTGGGAAATGGCTGAGCAAACACTATAAACCTCCTCTGCTTATTAAATAGAATGAGAAAGCTCTATCAATGACTGGAACATCATGCAATATTTACTCCTTCCTTCAATAAACATCGATTATAGGCTTGGTGGCACATCCTCTGTTCAATACCAGGTAATACCTGAATGCAGATTTCCTCTTTATATACGCTTCAGTATTCTTTGCACACAGACACATACACACACAGAAACCTGAACATGTGCTCCTGGGTGTGGAACCCTTTCTGCATTTTAAACCAAGCTGGCAATACTTAATATGACACAGACATAAAAAATCAAAGAAAGGAAAACATTATCCAGAAAGAAACTACTACCATGATCTTACACAAGACAGTCCAGGAAGCTTGTTTGAAGTGCCAGCTGGGTATTCCTGTTGGATAAGATGCTAGTAATTTCCACATCTGAAACTACAGAAATTTTTCCTGATGCTTACAGAATTGTAATTTTGCTTTTCTGCTGGAAAGCAGAATTACATGGCTTGCTATAACCAAGGGTTTACTTGCGTAGAGTCAGATCCTGTCTTCACATTTTAAATTACACTTATTTTTCTTGCATTTGCAGGGAGTCAGAGGGATGGCAAGAGGGGGGAGGCTTTTTTTTTTGCCTTGTTGTCTAGGTTTTTACAAAACTTTAGCAGAAGCAGTACTTGTTCCAGGAGTTAAAGTTAAGTTATAAATCCCCAACTCTTCTTGTCCTCCAGCAAGAGAAGCATTACATTTAGTTTTGTTTCAGTCATCTGGTATGTCCTCTGTCACTCATGAACCTGCTAAGTTACTGGAACAGCTTTGGTCAGTTGTTCAACAGAGGCAAATCTTGCCATCAGTCTTAAAATATCTAAGATGATCTAAGATGATCTAAGATGATCTGGCCTGGTGCACCACCTCAAAGGCCTAGATTGTCTCCAGTTGTCATTGGTATTAATTGTGAAAGATTACTATTGAGCTACAAGTAAAGACTGATGCAAAAGAATAATTTTAACATTTTTAACCTTTCAACATATTTATCCTCAGTCAGTAGTGCACAAACTTTTCTTACTCTTTGTCTTATCATTAATGTACTTCTCAAGTGATTTCCAGTTACTTTTCATGTCCCTCATTAAATGCATCGCATTCTGTTCACTGACCCTTCTGGTACCTTTATCTCTGCCTAACCTTGCTGTACTTTGAGACTTGTACCACCTCTCTGACCTGCATGCCAGCTTCTGTATTTTTATTCTTTGTGTTAAAGTTCAATAAAAATCTTACAATTTAGCCAAGTTGGTTTATTTCCACATTTATTTTACCACTTTACCCTTAATATTAATCCACCAAAGACTTGTGAGCTAACTTCATCTTGTTTTTCTTTCAGATCTGAGCCTCACAAAACACCCCATGGCTTCCCAAAAAAACCTGAAATCCACCTTCTGAAACATCATTTTGATTTTCCTGTTTCTCCTTTATCCCTTCCTTGAAGATGAGAAATACTGTCATTTCTTGATTAAATCCATACATTTGATCTATATATGAATTTCCAATTAGTCAAAAAGTGACTGCTGAAAAAAGTGCTTTTACCCATTTGGGGTTGAAAACATACCTAACACTAGCTCCTTATCTCTCAGTCTCAGAGTATGTCTACGCTCTGAAATTCCTGGCACACTGCTTAACTGCTAGGATTAACATTTAGCCTCTGTTGCAGCCAATCACTACATGAATACTAACTATAAAGGAGGAAAGCAGACTTCCAGAGTGAAAGACAAGACCAATTTAACTCACTTCCTTCCACTTCCACTGTTACAGAATTTGCAAGGAAAGGGTGAAGATTCACAGCCGGTTCCTCGGCTTTCCATATGCTTGTAGTCACACCGAGTTGGTGTGGTCTCCAGCAGCCAAGGACTTGTCTCATCAGTATGAGGAGGATGGAGTAAAGGCAAACAATTAAGTTTTGTCAGATAATCCAGGGCATTTTCAGACTTGGCATAAATTCACAGCTCTAAGAATATGAAATATTCATGTAGGTACAATTACAAGAGATTTCATTATTTATCATGTCCAGTCATTCATATCCTGTTAAAGAAAAAAGAATAATTTTACAATCTAATCCAAGCAAACCCCAAATTATACAGAGCAAAATGTATGTGTAGATGGAAGAGCAACAAATCTTGTTTTAGCTGAACTTTAAACTTACTCTGGAATCATCTGTTAACTCCGGCCTAGTACAGAGTGTTTGATCCAGTAACAATTGACTTTAGGTAACTCAAAAAGATGCCTCAGAATATGGTTTGATAAAAGGTTACTGGTTTCTCGAGAAGAACCTAAAATTCTCAGTGAGATGGCTGTCTTCCATATGGAGATTGCTAAGGAAGCAGTCTGCAGCAACCAGAAAGAGTGGAGAGCCACGTGAAGTCAGTATTATATTATTTTGAGCATATAAACAATGTAATGCAAAAGGACAAGGGTGCCTTTTAAATTTTTTACTTCTCAGAAGGGGCAGACAAATGTCTTCTGTAGCTTGGCATCTACAGTCCTTACCCAGCTCGTCTATATAGACTTCATCTCAAAGCCAAGAAGCCAAGATCACATTTTGAAGCAGAGTAGGCAACGGAAACCCAAATGGCAGAGACTGTGCAAACTGATGTGTGCAGAAGTTGTGTACAGCCTGGATGTGGCAGTGATACCCATTCTTCTTGAGCTTTGACTACCAAGTAATTCCAGACACATTAAGCTAAGGATGATGAGCACAGTCTGGCATTATTTTCAGTAGTCTGTACAAGGGACAAAGCAGATTACTTGTGATTGACAGAAAATAACTATGCAAGATCAAAAGAAGAAAATTCACTACTTTTCTGTGAGAAGAAGATGAACTTCATCACCGTTGGGCTAGCAAGAAATACCAAACTCACCTATAAAGATATTCCTTCCATTTCTCTCCTCTTAGTACATTTCACTGTGTTAGGTAATGATATCAGTGTATGTGACATTTTCCGTCTAATTAGCCTGCTTTTAATAAAGTTAAGCAAATCAAAGAACTATGAAAAATATTTTTAAAAAACACAAACATTATATTTGATTTTAGAAAAGGAAAGGGGAAAACAGGAGCTTTCCAGCAAAGAGCTGTGTGAAAATTCACTAGAACCACTGTGAGCATGGACAATTCAGAGATTCTCTCCTGTGGCTCACAGCCCCATATTTAGAGCTGCTCAAATCTTTTCAGGGACTCCTGCAAGAGTTACACCTTTCAGTGGCCTTATGAGAAATGCATATGGGTGGATATGCTGTGCAGTGTGAGGCCTTACAGACAAGTGGTTGGCTAGGACATATGGTTCTGATTGTCCCTAAAAGGGCACAACAAAAACACCTATTGATTCTCTGCCCCGTTATTCAGCAGTATATTAGACAAAATGCATAATGCACGATGCTATGTACACTGTGTTTATCTTCCCAAGGAGTTATTGTTAGGAGGGTGTTTTTCAGTTTCTTTAGTCTATGGGTCTGTCTGATGAATATTGAATGTTTGTTTTCTTGAACAATATTGTACTTGGAAGAAAACACTCTAAATCCATCCTAACAATAAGTGTTCCCAGGGACAGAGAAGAACAGATACAGCTAAAAGCCCTGCAAAACTTTTACAATTGAAAATACTGATGAACAATTGTATTATTTCTAACATAAGCATATGGCAAGGTTAATAATTTCCTATACTTTTGCTGGTATTCTGGTTTTCTGGTTAAGGCATAAAGAAGAGCCAACACTATTTTCAATACTTAAACTGCTATTCCACTGTGTAAATCACTTCAAAGACAATGTAGCCACACTGCAAAGATCTTACCCACTTTTGGAGTATTCTACAAGTTACCTGTTGTTCACACTCAAAGGGGTATGTGTAGCTTCTCACAAAGCCTGCTGAAATCTTGTCAGCATTTAAAACACCCCCAAATTAAGAAAGCCTACAAAGATAGTGATTTAGGTTAGATCTATTTGTAATTTTTTTACAATTTGATAAATGAAATCAGGCAAAAATTTTCAAGAATGAAGATTCAGAAGCCTTGGATCCATCTTCACTTAACCATCAGCATCAAAGCTGCAACATGCCTACATCACTACAACAAATGGCTTGTGGCCCCTACTTCACTAGGGCATTCTTTAAAATATCTTACTCTAGCCACATTGCAGCAGGACTCAACAAGGCAAACTATTATTAGCAATAAAGTCCAGTTGAGGATTTTTCTTTTAATTTTGTTTTAAATTAAATATTTAATGCTAGACAGTGCAAAGGCTCCCTACTCAGCCTTAGTGAGGCCTCATCTGGAGTAGTGTCCAGTTCTGTGCTCCTCAGCACAAGA
This sequence comes from Phylloscopus trochilus trochilus, assembly GCA_016584745.2. Lineage (NCBI taxonomy): Eukaryota > Metazoa > Chordata > Aves > Passeriformes > Phylloscopidae > Phylloscopus > Phylloscopus trochilus. The sequence continues at coordinate 44,764,658 of WQNJ02000546.1, forward strand.
AACCCAAGGAGCTACTGGAGAGGGTCCAGTGGATGTCCACAAGGACAATTAGGGGACTGAAGCATCTCTCTTATGATGAGAGACTGCAGGAGCTGGGCCTGTTCAGCCTGGAAAAAAGCCGACTGAGAAGGGCTCTCATTCATGTATATAAATATCTTAAGGGTAAGTGCCAAGAGGATGGTGTCAGACTTTTTTTCAGTGGTGCCCAGCAACAGGACAAGGAACAGTGGACATGAAATAAATCACAAGAAGTTCCACCTCAACATGAAGAAGAACTTCTTTACATTAAAGGAGGCAGAGCACTGAACAGGCTGCCCAGGGAGGACATGGAAATCTCACTCTCTGGAGACATTCAAAACCCTCCTGGACATGTTCCTTTGTCACTTGCTCAAGGTGACCCTGCCTTGACAGGGAGTTGAACCAGATATTTGCAGAGGTCCCTTCCAACCCTAACAATTCTGTGAAATAGAAACAAAAGCTCTTACAAAGCCCCCAATTCTATAACCCTTCCCAGTGCATTTTAATATGAAATATCTTGTACTCTGTGACAATGAAAATCAATTTTGGCATGGAAAAAACATATATACCAGTGCACAGCTTGAGATGCAAAAAGGATGAGGAAAGAATCAGCAACAAAAGTACTCTCATGGACTGGAAAGAAAAAATGATGCCAAGGAAACCTCCATTATCACCTTCCTGACCTCCCTCCCCCCACATATATATACATACATCACTTAGCCTTAATGAACAATTGCAATCTGCCAGTGTTCTAAAGGAGCAGGATTTGCCCTTTAATCAAAATATGGGCAAATCTTATACTCTAATTATGTGTCTTGGGCTATGGAACCCAAAATGTGTACTTTATTCTATCTGTTGAAAGCAGCTGGGGAGATGTTCTTCTTTATCTCTTGTAACTCGGGGGTGGGGGGGGTGGTGTGCAACTGTTAAAACCAGGTGGGACATTGTTCTTATCTCTTTCACCACCCCTCCTCCCTCCAGGGGGATATTTTCTGCTAATGAGCCATTAAGACATCCCCAAAGCAGACAAACCCAAAGCAAACATCCCCAAAGTAGACATCCCCAAAGCAGACATCCCCAAAAGCAGACATCCCCAAAAGCAGACATCCCCAAGCAGTCATCCCATTGTGAGATGCTCCACCCAGTGGAGGGGAGCCAGCCATTCCTACCTGGATAAAACTGAGACACAGGAACAAGAAAGGATCCAGCTTCACCGGATTCCCACAGGAAGACTGGACCCTTCTCACCACCACTGGACCCTTGTTCTACAGGATCATCTCTGCTCCAACAGAACCACATCTGCCACTCCAGGAGGACTCACTTCTGGACTGCTTCCAACACCCTGGCCAACAGGGTGTCAGGTTGTAGCTCTGACTCTGTTAGGGTTTTCCAGGATTGTTGTTTGTTTGTTTAGCTTTGTTTTCTACTACATTTGTATTGTTAATATTTCTAGTAAAGAACTGTTATTCCTATTCCCAAATCTTTGCCTGAAAGCCCTTAATTGCAAAATTATAATTTGGAGAGGATGAGGGGTTTACATTCTCCATTCTAAGAAAAACTCCAGCTTTCCCTGGCAGATACCTGTCTTTCCAAACCAAGACATTATGTTAGAAATATCAAAAAAAGAGTGACACATGAAATCTGGCTACTCCACTCTCCACAGCACAGTCTGGAAGGATCTGTGGTTGCTGCTACCCTGACAAGGCAGGTGGTACAGAAGACATTCATCCCACTGCTCTGGTCATCAACTCCATCAAGGAACAGCACACAGACTTTTGCCAGTCTCTTTTTCCTCTCTTGGTGGAAACCTCTTGTGGACATATTTCACAGAGACAAGAAAAGTATACTCACCTGAACTCACCTGAACTGTAGCATCACTGAAGAACTGTAATATGTCTGAGCCATGCTTGTGGGCTTGGACAAAAACACAGTTCACTGTTGAACATCACAGTCAAGGAAAGCAATATAAAAAATAATGAAAATCAAGGTAAATCATAAATAATTAATTTGTACAAAAAAATCTAATTTTTGTCTTTCTAGCAAGAGCATGATTGTCATAAAACATGATCAATTGAATTTGTGTTAGGCTTATGAAAAGTTTTTAGCCCTTTGTTTTGATTAGCAATGAAAACATAAACAGGTGAATAAAAATTCACCAGATAAATAAGTATTCAGGAATTATTCCTGCTTACAAAAAATAAATGCATGAAGATCTACATTTCAATTTTTATTGTGCAGTTCCAGTAATTATATTGATAGCATTTTTTAAAGATTAAAGGATTGTCTTTCAAACAGTTCAGGATAGTGACCCAAACTATTTCACTAAGAGAGAAAGGGTTTTTTTAGACAAAACCGACAAACCAACCTGAGCTTATTTGTCTGTTAAAATGTATCTGAAGCATTAGACATTCATTCATGTGAAGTGTGGGTTTTATGTTCAGTAGTGTCCTAGGATGTGGTGACCAATTCCACATCAAAATGTTTTGATCAAACAGTTTATCATTGTATTATTTATGGCTGGAGATGATAGACTGTTTTCTGATAGACTGGTAACCCACTTGAAATCTTTGCCCCTCACCAAGCCTGAAGAGATTGGACACAATTTTCCCTGAAATAAGGATCTGAGAGCACATTGCTCATGACCTGAACTCTTTTATGAGGATGTCACACAATGTCGGCCCAACAATGCCAGCTGGTGGCATGTTCAACAAGAGCATCATCAGATCCAGCACTACACTGTCATGGATGAGCATTTCAGGTATGGGTTATCCTGACCAAGTAGCCAAGAACCACTTAACAGAGCTACATACATCCAAACAGTGGATGCTCTATTGTACTGCCAGAACAAGGGGATGATGTGTACAGCTCTTATGGGGCTGATGGTTACAAGGCATCTGCATTGCTGTCCTCCCATGGCATTATGCAGAACCCCAGCAATCATCTGAGCAGCTAGATCACTGAATACCCAAAAATACAGAATGTAGATCAACATGCAGGAAACCACCACCGTCAACTGGATCAGGACAAAGGCTGCACTAGGGGACACCCAGTCAGCTCCTCTTAAACACCAATTGGAGCAGGTGCCTGACACCCTAGCTCAGCTCAATTCCAGCAGGCTGCTCTTAACAGTAAGCAGGGTATATCAGGGTTTGTCTACTTCCAAAGAATCATTCCCCGTAGCTTTAGTTTTTTCTGTCTGGGTGATAATTCTTGTCTGTTGTAGATTCATAGGATCATTAAGGCTGAAAAAGCCCTTTAAGATCATAAAGGTGTATATCTATATGCATTCTTAGTCCCCAGTGCTTTCAAAATACATTTATACCTAATAATTCAGAAAAATAAAATCTCGATTTAGAAGTGTTTCACCTGCTTTTTTCAGGAAAGGCTCACTCACTAAGGGGCAGTAGGGAGATTTTTAAAGAGCTTTGAGTTAACTGTTTCCTTTTTCTCAGAGTCTGAAGCTGTTGGACAGGTTGAAATAATTTGACCTCCTGGAGGTTATGATTATGATATGGTGGTTACAAAGGCAGGTGTTTCTAAACATGGTAATACCAGGGCACAAATAAGTAAGTGTTGGGCATGGTACATGACGTGTACCCTCCCTCACTACACCAAAGAGTGTAGTGCAAAGAGATATTGCTGGGCAATTGGTATTAGAGCAGCCTTGTCAAAAGTGGGGAATATTGGCTTCATCCACTAGGCAATTTCTAGGACTTCTAAGTACCTTCTTTATAGCACTCTTATACCAAATTCCTTTCTTCAGCTCACTGCAAGGCAATCAGAGTCGGTGTCCAAATAACACTGGGGTTTTTTTATTCCATTCCAGCCAATCAAAACAAGCACTTACACCTCCCATGGATGTTTCTGGCATTTCTATTTAAATAGGAATTGTCAGAATAACAATTCATATTTTGCACCCAGGTTAATTCAATTTGCTTCCATATTACGAAGTATAATTTAACAGCAGAAGTGAAATAACAAGACTCTAGCTGTCCTATCTACTTACACATCAAACAGAAACACTATTTCTTCTGAAGGACACTAAAAAGCCCTTATTGGCTGTCCAGTCTGTCCAGTGTCAAATTACTTTGCTATTCTTACATCCTGATTCTAGTTTTAGCATAGATGAAAATGTGCAAATATTTGGAAGACAAAATGCTAAAACATTGTACTTGTTATTTATAGAACTTCCTTTTTTAGGTTTTCAATTGTTTGACAAACTTGATTAGTGAAATATTCCCCTTTCCAAGGAGACTAGTGTGGAGCAGTGTCTCCTACAGCATTCTGTTAATGCCACACAATGGAAAAGACAATTTTGTCCAGGTCCAGGCAGAGAGCCGATATGAAAAGCACAAAGTATTTTGAAAGGTACAAAAGGTTAAATGTATTTCCTTTCTGTAGTAGTCTGTTTTTATAATAAATAAACCAATACGTATATTGAAATGTTCTGCACTGGCTTCTCCTACATAATCATAAAAGGAAATATTAATTATGGAATACAGTATAATTTTCTAAACCATAAACAATGCCATCAGATTCCAGTACCTGTGAATATGTATTTTAGTTTCATAGATAACAGCACTATTGCAGCTTCTTGCTCCAAAAAAATATCTGGTGAAGCAGGTACTTCAAGTCTGAATGGAAGAGGACTCAAGCTCTGTTAGAAACTTCTCTGAAGAAGGCCAGGGGCTCTCCTGAGATGCATGACATACATCTGAGGTAACAACAAGCAAGAGAAGCTCCAATATAACTTTTAAAGTACTGCTGAAAGCACAGAATTTGCCAGCAGCAGGCACTTCACATATCTCTGTTATTTTTAGGTAGCACATTGATTTCCGTTTCCAGTTTTCACCTTGCACAAAAGCCCCTGTGCTGTGGTCAGTTTGGAAGACACATACAGCAAGTTCCCACAGAAAATCAATCTGATCTTTCAGTGAGGAAAACAAACACACAAAAACATATGAAAAAGCTAGTAATTTGTGATTGGGTGGATTCATAGAAAGTGGAGGGTTTTTTTTTTCTGTTCCACTTTGCCATGTCTTCTAGAAACTAAGGGGAACTAAATTTGAAGACATCACACGAGTAAGTTTTCCAGTTGATCTATAGGGAGCTTGCATACCAACAGCCTAAATTTCATGGGACACCAGTTAAAATCTGATTTTCTAAAAAAATCCAACCTTTTTCCTTGGAAAAGGGATTTTTCCTCTTCTTTTTCTTCTTCACACAACTGCAGGATAGTGGATAGTGGGTAATTCTAATTACAGTCTGTGAATTTGCATTAGTGCACATAGTTCACACCAGGAGTACACTTCTGATACAGACTTCTTTACTGTGAGGCTGGTGAGGCACTGGCACAGGCTGCCCAGAGGAGCTGTGGCTGCCCCACTCCTGAAGGTGTTCAAAGCCAGGCTGGATGGTGCTCTGAGCAACCTGGGCTAGTGGGAGGTGTCCTTGTCCATGGCAGGAGAGTTGGAACAAGATCATCTTCAAGCTCCTTTCCAACCCAAGCCAGTTTATTTTACTATAATTATTCCCACTTGATGCTCTTTTGTTTCCATTGCAGAGCAGTCTGTGAGTGTTCAAACACCCTCAGCACCAGTTCTGCTGATCTGCTTCTAAGGGACCCTTCTTTAGGTTATATTAGTCAGGGACTAATATATTAATTTGAGGCACTGCTCTGTGAAAGGAGGTCAGAACTCTTCAGGCAGAGATCCCATACTTCTGGCTTCTGGTCACTTGCCCAAAACCAAAATGTCTCAATTTTTTTTTTTTTTTTTTTTTTTGCGTTGGCTCTAAACAGAGTTTATGTTCCTCTCAGGTGGGAGAAAAGAGACTACCATGAAAGCATTTACATAGAAATGACTGAATTAAAATTAAAATATTTGGAAAAACAAAATACCAAAAATTTAACATCTGAATCAATACCCACAGAAATAAAAGAATGATGTGCTGTCTTAAAATAGATTCTCTATTTTACATCTACAATTCATGCAGTTGGTCCTAATAATCTGTTCACTAATTTATCTGTTAATTCCAGAAAACTATATGATTCCCTTCTCTGCTATCCTCTGACAATTATTCCTACTTCATTGTAATCCTCCATCATCTTCACATTAAAAAAAAACAAACAAGAAAAACAAAAACATTAATTTGATTGAACGTAGCACAGAATATTACCTACAAGTGTTAGGGTTCAGATGGAAGTAAAAAATCCCTGCACAGTGATAATCAGAAAAAAATTGTAATACTTAGAAACAAAAGAATATATTTCTTGTCATGCACCTGGACATGAAGGACATCTCCACCTGGTCCCACAGGATATCTCCAAGGCTGCATCTCCAAGCTCGCTGCCACTGCGACTGTCACAGGCAGGCTCTGCTCCAGCTCTCAGCAGAGGGACAGGGTCATGAGCACCATGGCTTGTGCCCTAGCTATTGCTGCCAGCCATCCCCATTGCAGGACAGACATAAGGAAACCTCTCCATCCCTCTGTTCTCATGCTGCTTTCTTGCTCCAAAACTCCCAGCTTTGTGCTGGCACAGCACAAAATGTATGCTTAACCATACACAGAGTTTTGCCACCTCAGCTAATCATGAGAAAACCTTTGGCAAATAAATAGAGAAAGCTATTGAGGATAGAGGTGTCTTGATTGTCAGGGGGAAAGGTTGGAGAAACTCTAATCTTTTAACACACTCTTGCCAGAAAACAAATTTTTAAAAGCCTGCAGTATCTAAACTACGGCATCTTTCAGCTTCCTCCTCAGGGATGTATCTATATTAGCATTTACTGCATTGCAGGGTTTACTTTAGGTTCAAATTTGTTTTGCATATGTACTTGGATTCTTGCAATACCACTCAAGCTCTGGTGCAGTCAAAGCACTTTCCTTCCTGGTGATCTAAGTCTGAAGTCTTGTGTTAGGGCAGCCTCTGTCTCACCCCACCTGTGACGGTGGCACAAGGCCCTCCTGTGGCTGACACTCAACAATCCATGGTGCACACCTAGGCCCAGCACCTGACAAAAACACTGGGCCTGGTAACCTAGAGGTCACTGCAAATTAAATCCCAAATCTTTCCTTTTGTGACACATCAATAAGTAAAGTAATACATAGTCTGAGTTTCTGCAGGCAACTCACCTCAGAGTCCTGCTGTCATATTTGCTCATGCCAAACAGGCTTTCTGGTCTCCTATCTCTGCTCAAAACAATTCCAAACAATTCCTTAAATTAACATATATTTACCGAGGACTGAAACTTTGCTACAACTTCAAATTTTCATTGGAAAAAAAAAAAAAAAAAAGAGAGAGTCAGAAAATTATCACCAAGGACTGTCCATGCAGGTATTAAGGAATTCAGTTAGGAAAATCCAGTGTTCAAAAGTCAATTACCCAGGCGATAGATCATGCAGCTGACTTTAATAACTTGACATCATTCCTGTTTCCTTTATTCCATTTCATATGGCACTGCCTTTCTGCCTGTTCATGAGCACAACTAGGGAGTTTGGCTGTCACACATATGCACACATACACACTCTCTCTCACCCCATTTGTCCAATCCCGGATATATTTATAAGTGAACTGATACTCCAAAACAGCTCAAAGTAAATGTAGTGCATATTTGTTCAACCAGGGTAATATGTCAGACTTAAATGCCTGCATTTATATCTGTCTGATATGAATTATGCATGAGCATATATTAGCAAGCCCTCTCTCTTCTGTTAAGCTTTGAGCTGGTCCCTTGGGAACTCATTATCTACAGTGGGTTTCACAAGGGCTTGATGTGACTCTACCAGAATTGTTATTGTACCTTCCCAGAAAGACTGTGATATTCTTCCCAGACACCTACAGTTCAATTCAGAGTCGACTATTTAATTGTCTAATAGCAGTGAGTATTTTTCCCACTGAGCCAAAGTAGTGAAATTGAATTATCTGGAATATTACCGGATTTTTTTTTTCCTGGAGACAGACAGAGCCATTGGATAGGTACTGATGGAATAACTTCAGGGCTGTTCCTCTCCCTGGCAATCTGCTTCGACTAACTTTTCCACTTTGAAAGGAGGGTTTTGATTTTACTTTTTTTTTCTTTTTTTTTTTAAGCACTTCGGGATGACGACTCTGCCCGATGCCAGAGCCGATGTGGGAGATGCAAGGCAGCCCGCAGCCCGTATCCCGCTCGGCAACTCCCTCTCAGCAGCCGGGAGGCGCTGAGGGAGCTGGTCCATTGCCATCCCCGCCACCCCCGAGCCTCGCACCGCCAGGGTGACGGGACACGGGAGCCACAGCATCCCTCTCCCACCCGTCCCGCTCCATCAACACCGGCGCCTCAGCTCGGGCGCCGCGGGGCATCGGCAGCCAGGGCTCCCCGCGCTGAGGAGGTGGCGGCAGGTTGGCTTTTCCCCGCTCGCACGCCGCGGGATTTCGTGACTTTCCCGTGGATCTCCTCCGCCCCTCGTGCCGCTGGATCTCCGCGGGCCCGCGGCGCCCTCTGCGGGCCGCGGCGGGAAGGGCCGGAGGGTGCGCGGGGCGGCGTGAGGCGGGAGCGGCGCTGGGGAAGGACGGGGAAGCAGCGCGGTGCCCCCCCAAGGAGAGGAGCTCTGGGCTAAGAGGTGAAGAGCACATGGCCCCCCGGTGCCCTGCCTTTGCGGGCCGGAGCCCTCTCAGCTGCCGCTTGGCACGGCCCGGCCGGCGCTCCGCACCCCCCGCGGTCCCAGGGGAGCCTCGGTGTCTCCGGGTGCCCGGCTCCCTTCCCGGAGAGGGAAAAGCAACTCGCCCACTCGCCTGCCTCCACACTGTAAACTTGAAGGGCGCAGATTCAGCACAATGACGCCTGAGCCCAGCGCTGGGTCCGAGGAGCGGCTGCTCCCGGCGGATGAGCTGCGGAGAGTTTCGGGTGGTGCCGCACGCTGCCCCGGCCGGCCCTGCCCAGCCCTCTGCGGCCTCGGCGTGGCAGCCCGGGCAGCCCGAGCCTGAGGGCACTCCCTCCATCCCCCGAAAACCAGGAGGCGGGAGGGCGGGAGTGTCCGAGGCTGCTGCACCTGGCGAGCCTCGCCTCAGGGCAGCATCGGCCCGGCCGAGGGCGCGGGAAGGGCCGGCGGTCCCTGCAGCGGCCGGGGGACACTCTGATAGTTGTGTGCTCAGTGAGGGAAAACCCGCGCCAAAGGCATCTCCATCCACGGTTTCCTGCGGGAATCGTCCATGGCTTTATACTTTGGTTTTAAAATAAAATGAGCGTCCCGTCTTCCCGAGCAGATGTTCGGAAGAGCCTAGGAGAGGAGGGGGAGGATGGCGGCGTTCTTGTCCCCGGGCTCAGGTCACAGGAGGCCGCAGAGAACGGAACCGGGCGGCGCAGACCCCGCGGCCGCCACCGCCGGCAGGCGCGGCCAGGCCGAGCCCTCCCACCTGCGGGCCGCTCCCGACGGCCCCAGCTGCCGCTGCTGAGGGCACCAGCCCTCCCTGGAGCCCCTGGCCGGGCGGGAGTGTGGGCATACCCGCGCTCAGCCGCATTTGAATTGCCCAGCTGCAAGCCGGCCGGGGTTTCCAGCTCCTTCGTGCGCAGCCGAGCGCTTCCCTCGGCAGAGAGCCGGAGCGGCCGTCGGGGGCCGGCCCGTGGGGCAGGGCCAGCCCCGCCGGGCCCGCACTCCTCCGCAGCAGCGGCACCGCGGCGCCGGCCGGCGGCAGGGCAGGGGGCGGGGGGGGAGCCCCGCTCCCCCCTGGAGCGCACACACCCCCGGTGCCGGTCCCGGGGCGGGGGAGGCGGCAGCGGGCGGGGGCCCCGGCTGCGTCAGAGATGTGTAAACACCGCCGCGGTGCCCGCCGCTATTTAAGGGGCCGAAGCTGAGTCTTCCCCGACTTCCCTGCTTGGGCACACGCGGGACTCACTGCTCCCAGCTCGAGCGGGACCTTGGAAAAGCGTAGCGGAAAGGTAGGGAGCACCTCTTCTGACGGCACCACTGCGGAGGGTGGGGAGGCAAAAGAAATGGGGATGCCTGGCGCTTACCTGGGCGGCGGCTCGGGGGGCATCCCGCTCTGTGCCGGAGAGAACGCTTCCCGGCGGGGAGGAAGAATTCCGGCCGCTCCCGACAGTGCGGGCAGCCGGGCGGAGCGCAGCGCGGGGAGCGGCGAGCAGCGCTTCCCACCGCCGGGAAGCTGGGAAGGGAACCGGCCAGCAGGGATATGGGCTTTGGAGCCCGTAGCAAGGACACTTACATATATATATATATATTTATAAATTTACATATATGTGTATAAAAAATACAGGACTGGGGACAGCTGAAAGGGTGCAATGCACCTTCGGTTTCTGAGTACCCAAACCTAGATGGGTACATCACTAATAACCACGTCGGAGTGACATTTCAACTTTCTTCGCTCATCTCCTGAGAGTGTTTTAAACCCCCCCATGTTTTATATATTGTGAATATAAAAATTTGATCTAGTGTATGTGTTGGGCAAATAAACCTAATTTTATCCCCTTTTAAAATTTAAAGGTTGTGTTAAGTGTACTGTTAAAGAACTGAAGCTGTTCAAAAAATCTCACGTAGCTGAGATGATCCATGTGTACTTATAAGTGAAAATTACTCCCATAACATGAAGTACTAGGTAGTTTGTTTCTTCTAAGAATTGAGAGTAATTTCTCTGTTTCCAGGAAAAAATACCATTTCAGTTTATGTGATAAAACGATTTAGTAAACCAACATTGGTTTGCCTAGTACACCTTTAAGGAAGCAGTAGAAATGTAAATTCCCTCTTTAATATGAAGTTACACTTTATTTATTACAGCTTTTAACTACACAGCTTTTACCACTCCAGCTATTACATCAAATGCTGTGGGGGCAGGAGTATTAGATTTTGGTATTTCTTTCACTGGGGCAAGTTGGTTTTTTTTTGGGGGGGGGGGGTGTTTGTTTGTTTGTTTTTTGTTGTTTTTTTTGTTGTTGTTGTTGGTTTTTTGGTTGTTGGGGTTTTTTTTTGTTTTGGTTTGGGGTTTTTTTTGTATATGATGAGGTGAATCCTCTTGAACAGTAGAGTTCAAATCAAGGAAGGTTGGTAAAGGCTCCTCATAGAACTTGTCAAAACTGAGTATCTGTAATAACAGCAGGGTTTTAATGCAACAGCAAAATACTGAAATGTTTGAATCATGAGTTTTTTCACAGAGATGGATTTAAGGCCCTCAAGTTTTTATGAACTACAGCTTCCAAAGGAAGAAAAGCAAATAATAATTGAGTAGATCAGGGAGATACAGCACATACTAGGCTGGAAGAAAAAAATTACCTGTGTCCTCCTCTTTAGAAAGGATATTTATCTATTCACGTACATGTTTTCCAACTTAAGACAGATCCTGTGGTTACCTACATTAAAAAACCCAAACACAAGCCTGGTTTGCTCAGAAGCCAGCATCCCCAGTGGAAGATGGGGCTAGGGACTGCATGAAGTGTAACAAATCTGGTGATGTAACAGCCCACTGTCCCTTTTCTCCCCAGCAATGTACAGCGGGCTCTGCATCTGCGTGCTCCTTGCCGTGCTCTCGCTGAGCTCCTTCGGGCAGCAGACTCGGGGCTCGCACGATGGGAACGCTCTGCCTGCTGAGCTGGAGCAGAGCCTGACAGAACATCAGCGGCTCTCCCGCGCTCCGCCCGCCGGGCCCCTGAAACCCCTGCCACGGCTGGAGGCCAGCACTGACCAAAGAGCCAACATCGGCGCCTTGCTGGCCAAGTATCTCCAGCAGGCCAGAAAAGGTACTGGTTACAGCCTGCTTCTGGGCCACGGGCATTCCTGCAGGGCTTCCTAGGAGTTGAGATAACCCTGTCATCGATCATCTAACATGAATTCCTAGAGAAGAGGGGATTTAGATTTTGCCTGGTTATCCCTGAAGTAGTTAGTGTTCTAAGTGCTCCCTCCCAGACCCCTCCCAAAAAAGGGATTTCTTTGTAGCAGCCTCTGACTGACAGCCATATAAAGATAACTGGAGAAAACATCACCTACCTCTTAGGTTGTAGTCCAGCTTTTAACTATTTTCATTGCCTTATTATTTTGGTGGTATTTTCAGTATGTTGCATCCCACATAAAAACAACCTACGTTTTCTTTAAAGTCTTTTATTTCATTAAAATCCTCCCTCCCTCTTTTATAGTTAGAAGAGCAGGAAAACCTTCCTGAGGATAAATGCAAACCAAATGGCTAGCCTCACCTCAGTCAGATATCCCTGTACAAGGGAAATATTCTGAGTATTGGATTTTTCATATATTTGTTCCCAGAGGAAATTACAATAGCATGAAAGCTTTCAAAACACAGAGTTCATGTTTATTAGTGCAATAATTAAAAGCAATGAAGTAAAAGCATATTTGCTTCAACACACGTTGATTCCTGATAGATTTTTGGTCTTAGGCAGCCTGGGAACACAATCTTGCACTTACCTAAAACCTCCATGGCACTGTGTAACAAGGACATGAAGACCCAGTAGAGCAATGGGATTACAGGGCATTCTTACAATGAGATTCATTAGTCACTTGAAGAAACAATTGTGTTACATAAGAGAAAGAGGAAAGCTATCCCTGTTGACACCTTACAGAATATATTTTACATAGGCAGAAAAGCATGCCATCAGTGCTATCAGTAAAAATGATGCCTCAAAATCATTGACCACTGAAACTTCCCCAAGAAAACATTTTCCCTTTTGAGCTGTCTCATCTCTGTACTGCTCTGTGTCTCAAGAGAGTAACACCATGGGCAGCCTAATTGCTGCAGCCTTTTGGCTGCCAACCTCAGTGAGAGCCGCTAGAGAAATTTTGTTTACTCATGAAAGCTTCACTCCAGCCTTTGCCCTGTTCTACACAGAAAAGACAGCTAAGAAGAAAAGAGGGTTTCAAGAGAAGCCACTAATTAGGATTAGGATTACCTGGATATATGGACATTGAGAAATTGATTCACACCCAGCCCCAGACTGTGCTTAGGATAAAGTTCACTTTACATAAGTAAGAGCTTTCTCTGCATAGATCAGTGCAGATCATTTAACCCTCCCCTCTTGACAGCTTCCCTGCTGACCTCTATGCTAGGCAAAATCCTATGCTTACCTGTGATAAGCATATTAACATGCAATTAAGAGATGCCACATCTGGTTTTGTGCATTACATATGCAGCCATACACACTCCTGTGTGTACTCAGAACACAGCCAAATTAGAAACAACAGAAAAATGAATCACTTTCAATAGTGCCTGAAAGATTTCATCTCATGTTAGCAATTTGCACAATATCCATTAAGGAACTTCTTCTAGCTGTTCATGGAATTCAATGGAAGATAATTCAGATATGAAACTCCACAATTAGTGGTACTCTTAAGGCTGTTATTGAATAAGAATGTTACTGCAGGAGTCTGCAAAGCAGAATCCTTATTACCTTTCCCCAGCATAGTAATTGTTGCCCACCCACATGGAAACTGAACTCCTCATTCTAGTTTATGTATCCATTACATTCTGTTAAATATGTGGCTGACATTTCCAAATAGATTAGCCAGACAAAGCAAAAAACCCCTTTGGATTTAAAAGATTTTTTAAAAAGTCTTTTTCTGTACATATTAATATGAGAGACAATTCCCTGCATATGTATTATTGACATATATAATTAACTCTAAAAAGAGTCTGGAAGCAGATGATGAGATTCTTGTGATGTGACTAGGCTAGCTGGACTCTAGTTTGTAGCTGGTTACAGGAGAGAAAATTCACAGGAAAAACAGTATTTACTTAATTTATAACATACATACAGTGTTGCTGTCAAAACATTATATTCTCATTTAATGTGAAGACTCTGGGCAGTACTTCAGAAATCTCTGCAGGACACTCACATCTACTGTATTAGTCACCTGTCTAAACCATAATAATCACTGGGAAATTCCATCTAGGGAGAAAGAGAGTGGGCTTTTGTTAACGTTAGCAGTCACCAGTAGTGGTGTTTGCTCTCATGATTAATAGAAAGGCTGGTTTTGTAAAGTATTTCTAGTTAAAGAAGTGAGAGAGCTAAGTTCTCTCGAGGGCTTAGGGGTTGATGGCATGTAGCTGAGCTGCTACAAATTTGAATATGTTTGTTGTACACTGATTCTGCAATACCCACACGACAATCTCTCGTGGGTTGAGGAAAGGTAATTAAGGTGCTGTTAGGAAATTTGTGACCCAGGCTTTCAATTACAATCATCTGCAGCTTTCAGCTTGAATCTGGCACCGTGGAGAAGAGAGGCTGTAGCTTTCAAGCCAGTGACAGGCACATTTAATGTCCCCTAAGGAGCCCTTGACTGGCCAGAGGGAAGTGGCACCAGGGGAGCCTTTAGAGCCCTCAGGGCATGGCAGGCTCAGAAGTCACTTAAGCACCGATGTCTGAGTGATGGTTCTGTGCTTCCTGAGCCCTGTCTGGTTATTGTGCTAAGGAGCCATTGTCATTACCTTAATTACACTTTTTGAATTACAAATGCGAACTTCATGGGGTTTGAGCATTTAATGATAGACATTCTTCTAGGGAAAATTGATTTTTTTTTTCATTTTGTTCCAGGTAAATGTCTTAAACACAGCTTTTTGTGTGTGTGTGTACCTTCAACTCCATGCAACCACTAACAAAGCAATGCAGTTGCTTTTTGTTTTACTGGGTCATGTTCATTCTAAAGCATTAGATGAGACCTTGAAACATAAAAGCACAGAGTCAACAGAGGTTTCTTCAAAACACATGAAACTGAAAGCAGAGCAATTGTGTAGATTTGGATATATGGGATTTAATTTGGGCTTTTTCTCCTTTTTGATCAATTCAAGTATTCCTCAAGCCTCAGTCTGCATTGAATACTAATATATTAAATCTGTCCCTTCCTCACTCAATGCTTAACTCCATCTAATTATTGTTATACATCAATTTTGTCTGTTTTCAGGGAGTACAGAGAGAAGTAATTTACCTTTTCCTGTATTTTTTAGTTACATCATGTGATGCTGTGAAAACAAAGGATTGCAGCCTGTTTTTTTAGAGCATAAATTCTCCTTTCAAATAGTTTGTGTCTCTTTGACACCTTAAGCAAGGCATACAGAAAGGATAAGGCAAGATCAGAAATCAGCATCCAACCCTGCTGTGAAAAGAATTATGAAGCCTCTGGATAAGCAATGAAAAAATCCCTGACATAGTAAAAATCCCTGCATAATTCCAGCAATAGGTATCTCTAACTGTGCATTCCAGACACAACTTTCTCCATTTCAGGACTATTCCCACTTTTCCACAAAACCTAGGATTCATAACTCTACCCTGCTTGTTACCAAATTTGCACTGTAAGAACTCTTGTACTTATATTTGTGTCTTTTTAAGCAACATGGGGCTGTGGTGTCTCAGGCTTGAGCCTGCTCTCAAGAAGAGTTATTTGGCATGTAGAGCAGCCCTCCCAATATGAGCAAGCAAATGTGGGGCTTTATAGGTATAGAGAGAAATAGTTTGGACTCACTCTCTCTCTCTCTCTAGTAAAATAGGAAGGAAAAAGGAAAAATCTATCTATATTCCTTCCTGTCAGACAGGAGCAAAATCTTTTTGCAGCAGGAGATAGAAAATGATCTGTTTACTTTGCACTGAAAAAATCCAGCCCTCTTCCAGGACATTGCATATAAGGTTTCCATTGCTGTTTTCCCAAAGACATGGCAGTGCTGTTACATGGCCTGTATTGATCCATTTCAGCTATTACAGACATCTGCTAATGAGCACAAGCAGATCAGAACACGGGTGAACCTGGAAAATGTGTCCTCTTACTCTCTGCTCTCCCAAATGCTTTCTCCTTAGGTTCCACTGGAAGATTCTCAGTTATGGGAAACAGGGTACAGAGCATTGATCCTACTCACAGGATAAATGACAGAGACTACATGGGCTGGATGGATTTTGGACGCCGCAGTGCTGAGGAATACGAGTATTCTTCCTGAGGAACACCAAAATATAGCAACAAGGAAAAAATCACACTCCCATGTCTGTACAAAAAGAGATAAATCAATTTGTTGTCCTCTTCAAATCAGTGTTTTAAAGTATTTAAAATCATGTATTTGACATAAGTTTATCTGTAAAACTATATAATGCAATATTTACATATGCAGAATTTTCCAGAAAACGTTTTCTTTCTTTTGTGGTTTCTCATACATTGATACTATATTAAAATGATTTCACTTATCCCTCCTTGTCCCATCACTCCATGTTGCTGGGTGTCTTACTATAAAGAGAGGGAGCATAATGCCTTCATTTGGCACTGTAAATATATTCCATGGGTTGAATAGTCAGATTATCCACTTTTCAGAGAAATCTTGTGTCACTCTCAATAGCTTTGAGCTCTAGGGAGCTTGTCCAAATATAAACACAGCAGCACAATACTGCCGAAAAGACCAGCTATTTTCATGGTGACCCTGTTAGCAAAAGACTGAGTTACACACTGAGCCCACATCTTTGCAGTGAACAGCCAACAGTGCTAAAATGGTGAAAAAGAGGAATGACACCAACATGTTTCATCGTCCTGGTTTATTTGTTTTATGTTGTGAATTCAATGTGAATTCTGCTGATGGCTGCAAATCACAGAATAAACAGAGCATTCCCTGCTGCGTGGTGAGCCAGGCATTCATTTGGGAGGGGGTGAAGACAGGTTCCTGAACAGAGCAGGTGACCCTGAGAGGGAGAGGTATTGGAGCAGTCTCGTCACAGCACCCTTACAGGAAAGAGGTGGCTCCCAAGTATCACCGAGGCTGAGCTGGCTACTGCCCACCGATGTGGAGAGAAGGAGGGATGTTCTGCCCACCTCTTACCTGGCTCAGAGCAGGGCAGAGGTTCCAAGTTGAGAGCTGGGCAGTGATCCCAGCTGGTGCAAAACCAGCACCCTGCAGCTCCTGCAGACATTCCCGTCTGCCCGTGGGCAGGCTGCAAAAGAAGCGTTTTACCTGCACGCTCCTCCTCCACCACAGGTAACCAACATCCCTGCAGCTCCTGGGTCTCCTTCAGCAGCTGGATCTCACATCTAAGGAATGCCCTAAATTGTAAAGGAGGTGATTTTTGCATTGCACATTTTACAGAGTTTCTCCCGAATTTATGCACTAATGCAAAAAGGAAAATACTTGTCACATGCAGGAAAGCAGTTGCTTGCCAAAGGAAAGAGGCAGCAATTTCTACAGCAGTTGATAGGCAAACACAAAGTGTAGAAAACAATACATAGAAAATACTTGCACTAAACCAGAATTCTACTAAAACCAACATTGGGAAACAAACCAAAATGGTTGTGCTAAGGGCTGAGCACAAAACACTTTGAGGAGCTGGTCCCAGCAGGAGCTGGGAGAGCAAACAGCACTGCAGAATCTGCAGGGAAAGGGAGAGTTCAGCAAACAGTAACAGCGAGTTTTCTTCTCTAGTAACAACAAATCTCCCTTTTTTTTTTTGTGGATCACATTCTGAAAACATGGAAATGCTTTTCTGTGTTTCTTCCTCTCAAGCTCCTCCCAGTCAACCAGTTTCCAAGCCACCTAGCCTGGCTTTTTTATGTTCCTTTCCAACCATAATGAGTCCTAAATCACCTGAATTCTCTCCTTGGTTTTGGCTATTGCTCACAGCAAAATAGTGCAAAGTGCCCATTTTTTTCCAAAACTTTCAAACATGAGATTAAAACCAATTAATCTCTTTTTATTTTAACTGAGGAAAATACAAATAAATCTAAAAATGCATCTATTTATACATTTGTCACTGAAGTGATGTTTCCTTAAAAGTAACTTGGGAGAAAGGAGAAAACTCAATTTTTGCTTTGCTGTCTTTTAAATTAATGTCAGGAACATTCAAGCAATCTTTAAAATGTTTGTATTCCTGGCTTATATTGATGAAGGATGTAATACTGTAATATTGCAGGGGGGCTGGGCATGGGTGATGTTACAAATCAAGCCTTACTACTGCAGAATATTGTCCTTGGGAAAAAAATCCAAACCTTTTCTTTTTCTCCTTAGTTTTATCTCCTACAGGCAGATGGATGGAGAGACAAAGAATATTCTTTCCCATTCCTCTCTTCTGAAGGTCTCTGAAGATGTCTATGAAAGTGCACAGCCCTCAGTGCAGCAGGTGATGGGTTTGGCAATTGTTACATGTCGCTCCCCCAGGACAGGGGCATCTCTGCCTGACACACAAAAATGGTTTCAGAAGTGAGGGTTAAGAACTATGGGGGCAACTGCAGTAGTTATGAAGAGGGATTGTGTCTCTGGGACACAGTGCTGTTCCTCGAGCCAAGGGGGACTAAACAGGGGAGCCAGCAAACCTGGGGAAGTCACGCAGCCCTGGTAGCTGCAATCCTTATCCCATGGCATTAGTGAAGCAGCTCTCCAGGCTGCCCTATTTTAACCCAAGGGAAATGGCAGCCTCAGGGATGGAGCCTCTGCAGCTGGGTAGGAGCCCCTTGCATCCAGCAAAGGCTTTGGGCTGAGAAGTGCCCCACTGATTCTGGCACACACAGCAGTGCATTGACACAGCCTCCTGGTGCCATCTGGGATGTGAGATTTCTGGCGCTGCCAACTCTCCTGACATTTAATTTAGCTTTATCCAAATTTATCTTTATGAAAGCATGTGCATAGGTGCTAAATTTACATTGGCAAAATAGCAAATCAATACCTTGTTCTGTTTAATTGCAGTTTATTTTTCCCCTGAGCTTGATTCAATTAGTTCTGTTCCAGCTTTACCAGCTTTATTTCAAAACAGGTGCTGAGCAAATCTCCATGAATGGAGCAGCTTGCTGCAAACTCCACATAAATTATTTGGGAAAAGCTTGTGGTTCTGCTTTTGCAGAGTTATGCATACAACAGCTGTGAAAAGGATGCAAAGAGCAAGTGCTCCTCGTGGGAATAAAGGGAAACCCAGGCAAGAGAGAGGGAGCACCCATGCCTGGGGAGGGAGCAGCTCTCCCTGGGAGCTAGGCAGCATGTGAGGGAGCTGCACTGGTGCACCTGCCCTGGTATTTCATACAGGAAGGTGTGTGGATCCTGCTCTCCTCTCCCCAGTCTTGGTGCATCCCCAGCTGCTCCATCCTTGCAGTATGTGGGCTGGCAACATGCCCCAGCCAGATGTTCCCAGCTGCAGCCCAGCTGAGCACATTTCAGCAAGCCTGACAGCAGACCAGGCACCCCCCTCTCCAAGGCCTGAGCAGAGGAATTTGCAAGTCAAACAAGATGAACGTTTCAATGTCCCAGCAGAGCAGCAAAAGTCTTCTCTGTGTGTTCAATTTTTGTATCCCCTAAGTTCATTAAAATTCCCTTAAAGAAAGAAACTGGCTATGTGCTTGTTAAAGCCTTAATCATTTCTAAGTGCCTGTGTCAATTGAACAGCAATTGGATTCTGCACAGCTTGAAACCTGTTTCAGCAGGACAAAAATTTCTGTTATCTTTTAAATACAAACATTACTGGCTTCTCAAGTGTATGCAGTTCTCACATGAAAGCCCACTGCCTACATTATAGCCAAAGACATTGGCACCAGTAACTTTCAGGCCTTTTCTTTTCTTTTCCATTCCGTGGTTCAGTTGGCTTGTTAAATGAATTAAAGCAGGTCTGAACAGCACGCAGTGAGATGTGGTAGCACAGCTGAACGAGGCTAATTCTTCCCCATGAATACAAGCCACAGGCAGCAGGAGCTGTCTGTACCAAAGGAAGGCAGGAACACATCTCACTGGACATTGCCGGACTTTTCAACTCAATGTAGAGAGCTGCCAGAAAACGTGTTCAGGGAGTTGGGAGGAACTCTCAAACCTCTGGGCACAATAGCAGTGTGTTGTGGTGCCACCCAACACACTGTTTAGGATACATGTAAAAGGGAGAGAGGAAGAGTCTCAAAAAGCATTTTTAGCCAGTCCTGGCTCTCCAAAGAACATCCTGTGTTCCAGGATCCATCTACAGCCCAGTCTTAAGAGACACAATCCTCAGCACCTCATCTTCCTTTCCCTTCCAACCCAGCTTTCAGAGGATTACCAGAAGCAAAGATGCATCCAGGGAAGTTTCTGAGATACTTGAACATTGCAAGGGTGGAGGACAATTTCAACCCTCTCTTCTGTGCATCTCAGAATCAGCTCCCACCTTCCCCAGTTTGGCACTTGCTTAACTCATCCTGTTCCCAGTAAGAAGGGCTGGATGCACAGTGCTTCTCCTCCCTGGATCCCTCCTGTTAACCATTAACTATCCAACCAGGAGCTTCCCTCAGACTCAGAGCTGTGCAGAGAGGAAGGATGAGTGTCTGTACTGACTGACAGTCCCTGGCTGTGCCCCTGGCATAGCCCTCTCTTGCAGCTGGCACAGGACACTGCATCACACTAATGCAAGCCCTCCACAGGTTTATTTTGGCATCACTGCTGTCCCATTTTCTCTCTGTAGCAAATATGTGATATAAATGCTACAATTTCCCTCTCCACCTCATACACACATCCTTCTCCTCAACGAGGCTGTCTAATCTTTCTATGAGTTACTGCCTGATTATTCCTTCCTCCAGGGAGCTTGTTCCATCACCTAGCTTTCACCACATGTGCAGGTTTTTTGTGATGTTTCATCACTGTAATGTTCCCTCCCTCAGTCACGAAGATATTGGCTAACAGCAGACCTCAGTCCTGTCTCTTTTGAAAAACACAGGATGTTTCCTTCTTATTCTGTACTTTCACATTTTGTTATTACATGTTTTGCACTGTATTAGGCAGGAGACTGCAAACTCCTCTCCTCCTCAAAACACAGAAACCATTCAACATCCAATTCTGCATTCTCACAAATCAAATTAAAAAATCAAAAGGCACATCTGCTTCTTCTTTTTTCTTTTGATTCAAGTTTCACTAATTTCAGCAAACTTAAAATATGAAAACTTTTCAACCAGTTCTGTGTCTAAGAACTTTAAAAAAACAAAGGATGGCCTCTTATTTTGCTTTAACTAAGATATGAGAGCAAGGGATCAAGGTGGAAGATTTATCACCTTAAAAGAACAGGAAAAAGCTGAATAACACACAACAGTGCGACTTTTCTGTTATTTTATTGATATTAGTGAAGAAAAAATTAAATTTCATCATTCTGATGTGTTACAATTGCTTTCTCTGGTGGGTGGACAGCTCCTACAGCTTATTTAAAGGCTAAATAATACTTCCCAGTTGCATGATTAACTTCTACACTTTAGGTTCTCTTACAGTATTGCTTTCCTCCTCTGGGTACTTAAAATGGTCCATTAAGTCCATGACTTTTTTTTCAAAATTGACTGTTATTCTATCTACTGGTTTAAGATACATTCAAATAAAAAGATACTTAAATTTACTTGCAATAAGTGCACACATACAACAGCAAACAGAGCTGATGGCATTTTACTAAAACATTGTAAGTTCATAGAATAAATAGAAGTCTTCAAACACATGCTGTAACTGACCGATGTGTTGTTTTTTTTTTTCTTTCTCAAAAAATATCCTCAGTGTCCATAGCACTACGGCAATAACTACTTCATTCAGGAAAAAAAACAAACCACCCACCTATCTCTTGCCATAAAGACTAAAAGACAGTTTCATTTATACAAGAAATTATCAGTGCTAATAATTCAGTAACAGTCTGGTACAAACGGCAATTCACGGCAAGTACGTGTAGCGTGACAACGGTAACAAGCAGGGAGCTTGGTTTTAGATGCACAAGAAGTGCAAGGAAAAAAAAGTGGATGCCAAACCCTCCCTGCTTTGCTCCTCCCCATCCCCTCTTCCAAAAAATTTTTATGCCTCAGCTCTGCTCTAGAAACAAGCTCCCTCCAGTCTGTTCCAGTTCCAAGGTATTTCAACTCTTTCTACAAGCACCCAGCAGAAGGTTGGGAGAAACAGAGAAAAAATTGCCATATAATTGGGATTGCCTGGCAACTAAGTGTTGCATGAGATCTTATGTTTCCTTTCTGAAAAAGCAGGGGGTTACATGTTTGCATGGCAGGTATTTTCTTCATTTTCAAAACACGGCGAAAATGAAGCATTTCCCCTATTTTTACCTATGCTAGGGTCCAACTTTGGATGAAAAAGGTTTCTCTGAAAAATGAAAACAGAAATTGGGTGGAGAATATTCTCCCCCTGCTTACAAGGCCATGGTCTCTGACATGCAAGAAACACGAGGATCAGCACGAGGGCTGCAAGCTGCTCTTCCCCGCCTGTACCATTCCGTTACTAAATGTTTTCTGTGGTTCTCTGCTGAGGTTTCAAGGACTCACCTTTTCCTAATACTGCTTTTGCTACATGTTCTTTTATAACATTCTTATCTGTCGATCTGTTCCGCAACTTGGACTTCTAGGAAGTCACTGCCATGTTGACCTCATGAGTTGTGAAAACTGTGTTCTTTGGGCGCACTGACAAAGCATGTTTCAGTGGCAACACATAGTAAAGCATTTTCCCTTCCACAATCCAGTGCAGCATTGAAGAACAAAACAAAACGAAACGAAACAAAAACAACAGAGCAAGAAGTTGCACCAAGTGTAAGTGTGCCAAAGGAAACAGTGGTGGTAGGAATATGTCAATATCCCAGGTACCCAGCAGGCCTGCTGGCCTCAACACAGTTCAAGTTTATTATCTTGGGGAGGAGGCAAATACAGAACAGGAAAAAAAAATAAAAGGTTTCATCCATTCAGGCATAATAGCCAGGCACTCCAATAACTCAGCTGAACTCATCTACAGAGGCAAAATTAAAACTAGCACATGTTAAACTGAGTGCTTTTTTCAGTATTTAACGAAGCACAAATGCTCCCATGCTTCAAGTGATGTAATGAGAGGTCTCACATAACACATTCAATAGCTTCCCATGCACCTTTGACTCAAGTTAGGCTAGCTACGGAATTCATGTTTTTTCTAGTCAAGTTATTTTTTGTTGGTTTTGCTATTTTGTTTTTGTTTTTTTTCA
Source organism: Phylloscopus trochilus trochilus (assembly GCA_016584745.2). Classification (NCBI taxonomy): domain Eukaryota; kingdom Metazoa; phylum Chordata; class Aves; order Passeriformes; family Phylloscopidae; genus Phylloscopus; species Phylloscopus trochilus. The sequence goes on from WQNJ02000546.1 coordinate 44,787,550, forward strand.
GTGCATCTTAAAAAAAACCTTTTCAAAAGGTTAGCAAATTAACCTCAATACAGCAATCATAACATAGAGCCTTTTACACTCGATTGAACAGTAAAATAATCCAATTCGTTACAATAGATCTGGTACATATTTACACATTTTATACAAAGTTTACACATTTCTCCCATTAGGCACGAAGTTGATTTGTCAAACTCAAGAGGCAATGAAGGGCAGGTGGGGAAAGGAAAAGGAGATTGGAGAAAGAATCTGAGTATTTTCATTTAAAAAGACTAGCTGTAAAAATAAAGTCCTTCATCGTAAGCTAGTTTGCTTCGGGAGCTTGGTTCCCATGAGGATCCCTGAAGTGAGGGATGTTGGGCCCTTCATCTGCATGCTGGAACCCACCATGGTGGGGAAGCTCCGATTCCTTCGGATGCCAGCGTTCAGTTGGATGCCCCCGATGGCACTGGTCACGGCAGGGCAGCCCAAGGGGAGAGTGTCAGGTGCCAGGCCTCCAGGAACAAGGGCCCTCACTGGTCCCTGTGCCCCACAGAGAAGAGGTCCCTGGTCATCAGTTAAAGGAGGAGCTGACGTTTGCCCTGAACTTACAACTTTGGCAATACCAAACCTCCTGACTTTGTCCACGAGATTAAGGTTGGAAACAGACACGTCAGTTTGGCTCTCACTGTTCCTGATGTTCTTTTTATTCCTCACCTCCTTCAAGATTGAGCTAGCAGGCTTCGAAGCCAAGAAGTTGTCATAAGGTGGGCTGGTGCACTTGAACTCAAAAGACGGAGGGGAAGAAGAAGGTGTCTGCATGGGTGAGTTTGGTGGAGTGGAAGGAATGATCGCCATTTTCGGGGAGTACGTGTTCAGCAGGGTGCTCCTGCTGGCTCTGTCCCAGCTCTGTGGATTGTACACTGCTGCTGAGATGCCCCTTTCCTTCAGCAGCCACACCAGCCCCAGGGACGTGCTCATCGTCGTCGTGGATTCCCGGAGGTTGGTGAAGGATTCGGCCAAACTCAGACGCCGAGGAGTGCAGGGAGTAGCCACCGGGGTGCCTTTCAAATTGCTAATGCTGCCACAAGTTGGAGTAGGTGTTGCGTTAAGGCTGAAAGCAAAGGAGCAGTTAAATTATTCTCTCCACTAGAAAATTAAAATTTACTACAGGCAAGATTCTTAACCCTGAGCAGGGCCTTTTATCCATTTGGAGAATGCACAGGACACTGACAGTTCCCAGCCCCCCACAAATGTGATTATAAGTGTAAAACCATGAGATCTTACACAACACATCTCCACTTTGCACACTTCAGAGCCCAGTCTCACAGGATTAATGCCACTGCCAACACCCAGCACCACATTTCTCGTGATAAACTATTGGTCTGTGATCAACATCTTCACTTTTTTTCCCGGATCTACTGGCTGTCACAACTCCCATTTGCTTCTAAGAGACAAGGAAATGCAGGAGACTGGACCAATGATATAAACAGGACTCTACTTTTTAGTGTCAGTTCTGAGCACACAGAACTGAACACTCATTCACTAAGGCATGGTGTACTTAGTTATTCCAGAAACAAGGCATGTGGGATATCTATGACACTCCAAGTTCATGTCTGTTTGAGAGAATCCCAAGAGCTCCATGCACCTTCAGAAAAAAAAAAAAAACTTCTAACTTTTTCGAACCATGCACAAATTGTGGTCTTTGCCACAAGTACACACACACACAAAGAAAAAAAAAAAGAAAAAAGAAAAATTCACAGTAATATCTCCAAAGCATAGATTCATCCCCTCTAATGGCATTTAAAGGGTCTTGAGCAATGCAACACTTGATGCTAACAAAGGATTCACTGACGTGAGCTCACCACTGTTCAAATCATGAAATCTACTCCCTCACCTTGCCAGGTTAGCAAGTACAAGACACTCAGCAAAGAGTCAGACAGAAAGTAAAGCCAGTGCAAGACAGTGGGAAAACTAAGCAGCTGGGAGGGGAAGAAACAGGGGAGAGAGTGGGATCTTCCCTTTTCAGCAGAGCCATGCTCTTGGATCGGCTCAGACATAACGTGTGACTGCTACGTAAGTGGGGTTCTCTGCACCAAGAAAAGTATCTCAAAAAGCCACTTTGAGACAATCTGGTTGGATTTTCAAGAGACGACTCTGGCCAATTACTAAATTGCATCTTTTTTGCCCATATGGACAAAAAGGGTTGAGATGATGTCTTGACTGGAATTTTCAGTCTCATTTCACTTTACATTAATGCACTCTGTGTAGTCAACACTACTGGATATGTCAGGTTAGACACCCTGGAATGCTTTGAGCTGCAGCTTCTGATGAGCTTAGAACATCATCTAGATCCTTGGTTTACAGTGGGCAGGTAATGTGAATTCACATAACACTGGAAATACTAGTGCCGTGGTCTAAAAATCAGCATATCTTTAAGGCACTTCTTAATTAAGAAAATATGAGCTGATGCTATGAAATCTCAAGTCATGTCTTCTTTCCAAGGCTAAATAGATCTGACCAACTTGATCTCTGATTTGGAACTGTACCAACCTCTACCATAAGCAAGTGAAACTGAGGAAGTTGAATTGCAATTCGACAAGAGGAATCCCATATATTCCTCCTGGTATACCGTAGTGAAACATTTATTTGAGGAAACTAGCAGATGTAATTAGAAATGCAGCCTTGCTTAGTGGCTCTGGACTCAGTCTTCTTGCACCCCCGTGTGTGCTGTGGCTGTCAGTGCAAGTGGCAGATGTGCTAAGGCACATCCTGATGTCCTGTCCCTTCTGCCTGGGCTGAGGCAGCAGCAGGGGAGAAGGATCTCTCCCAGCAGAGCTAAAGAGGCCTCACACACCCACTGCAGCAGCACACACACTCTAAAGGCAAGGCTGAGTGGAAGGAAGTTAGTTCACAATTCTTCTCTTAAGCACTGATTAAAGCTGGACATTCATAGTTCTGATTCCACTGGAACTAAAGAGCAGTGACAGCCACTGTGGTGCATCTCCCATACAGCTAAATACAGAACACAGAAGTCTTGAAAAGCATGAGGGAGAGAAAAGAAAGAGAAGTTACTGCATGAACCGACTTTCTACAAGGTATGACCATATACATTTCAGAAAGCCAGACATACGGTGTTAATTGCCAGGCTTCCAAGATATCCTAGGCACAATATGAAAACTACAGCATTCCAATGGTTTACTAACTCCAACAGCTTCACTCTTTCCAGATACAGATTTCAATTGCACAGACATGAAGATTAGTATTTCTACTAGTTTTTTCAGCACAGTTATACACTACAGTGCAATCAAAAAACCAAGCCATCCCTGCAAGAAAGCAGTTGCACGTGTTGCCTTTTTTTTTTTCCTTTGGATCATTTTGGCATTGCTTTATAACTGGGGAATATTTTTCCCATCAAACTGACCAACACCGCAGGGCACCCTGGACACAACCGCAGAAACAGACTCAAAGTGGCCTCAGCAACTCAGCCCAGTGATGGTCTCAGAGTTAGACTGAGCAAAGAAACAAATAAAGGAGTGCTTCATTTAGCTGGATGAAATTTAGTCAGGTTAGAGCAACACCTGGGGTAGCACAGGTTAAAAAATGCAACCAGGCAGGTAAAATGCCAAACCTCTTTGGGTTAGCTGGTGCCACACACGCTAGCATTCCTTGTTCACCACCCTGCCAACACAGATGCTGCTGGCAGTGCTGCTCACCCCTGACCACGCTGGGTCACAGTGTCTGCCCTACACCTCCTCTCATCACAACGAGACATAACGCAGTTTCTCATCTTCCTCACATGACCTGTGAAGAATCATTTATAGTTGGTAAGGAGGAGCTCCTGAAACATCTGCTGAAAACACCATTTTGCTTATTTTGCTCTTTGTTCTCCTGAATGAACGAATGAAGAACTTCCATTTAACTAAGGCAGCTGAAAATACACTCAATGTAGCTGTCTTTTCTGACTGATTTGTTAGATTTAGTACCCAAAGAGTTTATTATCCTCACATCTGACAGCAATTAAACAATAGCCAGTAAATTAAAATAAAACAGCAGCCATATAAGAGCATCTCTTCAGTAATTGTGCTGAGAGGAAAGACAGAAAAGAGTAAAGAAAAACCAGCCAGGCCACTAATAACTAACTCAGTTCAGAAAGGGAAGCAAAAAAGTTACGTTTAAACATCATATATTTCCTTTCCACTTAACAGGTTTTCGTATTCAATATCCTTACTTTTCATGCCCTTCAGTGGCAGTCAGTGCCTATCTCATGTCTAAACAAGTGTAGACACAACACTTCTGCATGGGGACCTACACAGCGGTACACTACCACAGAAGAGCTGGAAAGGGCGGAGAAGGGCAATGAAATGTAGTCCTTACAAACAGAAAAGAACATTCTGTAAATCCTGATTTGCTAAGGGAGGAAAGCTCGCTCTTTAGGTATGAACTTCACACCCCTGCTCTGGTTCTCAGATCTTCACCTTCCATAAGGCCGCAGAACTGCCTTCTGTTGGCACGCAGTGTCTATAATTGCTATTGCATCACCAGCTCATTACTTTCAGTCTGGCAACTATGAATTCATTTCCAACAATTACACAAATAAACAAAGTAGACAACTCCCTGTTTCCAATTAAGGCATATGTCCTTCTCCATTCCTCACATAGTTCCTGGACTTCTTTACCCGCACATCCCTTTTTCTTCTGACAGGAAAGATTTCTACTTCCTCCCTGGAAAAACCTCTCATCTTTTTTGCTAAGAGATTACATCCTGTGCATTCACCTATGAGGACTACAACTAGTCTAAGATGAGGAGTAGCTAAGTTTGGGTATCAGAAGCCAGTATCCTTATGTCCGATCCTGCAATATCTTAACTAGAGACAACAGAATTTAAGCAACTTTGATTGTCTTTTTAAAACATCACACACACCTCCCAAATTCAGGCTGAGGTAACTCAAAATGGGAGGAATAATTGGTGGGTGTGTTGTAATTCACCAGTGCAGTCAATGCCTATGCTTATGCTATTATTTTGCATTTGCTTAGAGGGGAAACTCTGATAGAGCTGAAGGCTTTGCCATCATGAGAATCCCTTACCTTGGCGTGACTCGTGTGAGTTCATCGGAGGGGTGCAGAATGCGGCAGGTGGTGAAGGTGAAGGTGGAGTTGGTTTGTGACATGCACTTCCCAGGATGAGGTACTAAATCAAAAAAAAGCAAATTCTTTGCATTTTACACAGAAAAGGGGAAAACCAAACTTCTGTGTGTTGATAAGACAGATGCAAAAAGTGATGAGGCACCTTGATGGGATCAATGCAAGGAAAGTGTAATGCCCAAGTACTACAGTGTTAAACAGACACTTGTTCTCCAAAAGAAACACCTCTAGGACTCCAAGGCCAGTGCTAAAAAGGTCTGCTGAAACTTGCCCATGATCACAAACATTGCAGATTTAAGTCTTGTTCAAACCCAATTTAGGCTAGGCAGTGCTTGAAATGCTAGCCCTTATCTAAACTAGCAACTTGCATCAGTGGGAAATTACAAGCAAAATCTTCTAGTACCAGCTCAGGAACACCAGGATTTTCTCAGTGCTTGTGCTTTTCAGCTTTTAGATTGATCCACAAAAAGGTATCCCCATTACTTCTCAGTAATGGATCCATCTGGCTAACACTCCAGGAACACACATTGTTGGGGTGGGGAGGAGGGACACACACTAATTACTGGTTCTCTGACTTTTCATATACATAATATGGAAAGTGGTAGTTTTTTGGATCCACTACTGTACATCTGTGACATTTCTCTTGTGCATGTGATTAGGTTCATTAAAGATGTATGTCCTCAGCTGCATAGTATAGCAGTTTTTGAATATTTGTAGACAGTGCAGTAAGCAAATTTCCTAACAAACATGGCTGTAAAACTGCCACTCTGGTGATAGATCAGTCATTTGGGAAAGAAGCAATATAGCTCAGTTTTAAAAATGGGACCAACTTCTTTCTTCTTAGTAGAAATACTTCTGTGGCTGTCTTAATCTGCTATACAATGCAGCTGTGGTCACTGCAAAAATAACTACAGAATTTAAGAGCCATGCATCTGAAAAGCTGGTTGAAAAACACCCAGAGTTAAATATTACATCAAAGATATCATGATTGCATAGGTTCTCTTACTCAGTAACCAAACTTAGCAGTGCTCAAAAGACATGCACAATAAAAACCATGTGCAGCTCCCTCCCCACCTACCAACCCTCCTACCCGACCCTCTGAGCCATTCCCTGATTAAGCCACATTTTAGTACCACAGTACACGACTATTCAACACATTGCAAAAGACAGACAGACCGACCAGCTAGACCAGACACCATTCTGAACTCCCAGAGCAGCTCAGCAGAAGCAAGGCAAGTCTTAATAGTGGCTGTGTTCCCTTTTTCACATATAAAGTACCACAGCTCCAAAACAGTGTGTGTGGTTAGGTAGCCCTTTAAGAACACATAGAAGCAGTGTGTGAAGGGTAGAGCATGGGCAGTGTGAACGGTGGAAGCAGAAGTGGCTGAGCACAGTGTGAGGTAACTTCTAGTCAGCGCTGGAATGTACGGCTGTACATTGGAGAAGGATGTTTCTAAGGACCCACTGGAGTGTCATGTTAACACACTCAAATGTTAGCACGGCATAACATAACAACAAGCTCTACTTCACCTCCAGAGATGGTAATTAGGATGCTTCAGGAATCCAGTTGCTTTAGAGATTAGTGTGAGCACTACAAAAGCTATTACAAGGGAGCACAGCCTAGCAATCATGATTCTCTCCATATTGTAGAGAGTTATAAGAGAATCTGGAGAAAGAACTCAAATAACTGGACATGAAAAAATTGGTTATTTAGAGAAACACAGGACTTTAGCATAAATCAATTAGAAACAAAGCAATTATCCCTGGATGATGAATAGAGAACAGAATAAAGCAATGCTGGTTTAAGATCGCAAGCTCAACCCAAAGCACACAGCTGTAATACAATCAGTGCATTTTCCCCATTTGTAATATCCACTGGGCATCCCCTCAGATTGGAGACAGGCACATTGAAGAAACAGCTGCATTAGCAAAAGCAAGACTCATTGCTATTAATGAGTCAAAGATAGGAGAAGGCTGCTAAAAGTAGAGAAATCACTAATTCTAATCAGAGGAGACAAACTGAAATGATGAAAAAATCTATCCATTTCCAAGGATGTATATCACCCTCAAATACCACTAAGAAAGTCCTGTACCAGCTTCATCCTTCATCAGTCAACAATGGGTTGTGTCATAATGCTGTACCATTTTCCATCCTTTGGACACAGTGAAAAGAGTGAGAACCTGTTGCTGCAAATGAACAAAGTTTATCAAATAGAAACAAAATGATTAATTTCTAACTTAGTAATTTTATATACGAATGGCCATCACCTGAGTTGGTATAAATTCATGAGAAAGTAATACAATTTTGTGATAACAAAGACTATCTTCACAATTACATATATCAAAGTACGCTCTTGAATATAAACATCTGTTCCATGTAACTGTCTGAAACCAAGTGTTTTACTTTACCCTCTTTTCCAAAGTAGTTGTAGCTTAACAACAAGGCTTCATATCTGTATGAAAAAGAATCTGTACATAATTCAGTGCTTAACAAAATTTAGAGAACATCATGCTATTTCATCCATCAGGAACCCTGTGCAAACTGTTAGTGCATTTTGCCCCTAAATTAAAATTAAATCTAAATCTAAGATTTCTGCTGTATCATGTTCTGGCACTCAGGAATTAATGATTCTTCACTTATTAAGTTTTCTCAAACAATTCACACGCATTATGCAAAAATGCAAATCATCATAGCTGAAAGGGACTCTTCTGTAAGCACAAACACTATTGTAAAAACACTTTTTAAAATACTGAGGAAAAAAAAAAGTCAAGTTCCAGTCAAACTGAGTGCAGAGAGATTCATCTTCTGGTAAAACAAATAGGGCTTTCCTCACAAAACACAAAGCTGATTTTATATATCTCAGAGCTGTCTCGGATCCAGCTTCAGGACTCAGAGCCTGTGGGCCATTCTGCTAGGTGTCAACAGCAAAATAGATATGCTTAGGACTTGACCTTCTGCCCAGGGAACTCTCAAAAGGCCATTTTGTCTGGATTTTCAACCAGCTTGTGCAGAGGAAGGTACAAAGTAACAGTAGGTAAACAAGTGGTCTGCCCCACCCACAAGAAGATGTCAAGACAAATTAAGTTTGAGGAAGATTTGAAGAGGTAGCTATACTGAAACACCATTAACTTTTGTACCACTGGATCAAAATTCAAATTTGTTGTTATGCTGAAATAACAGTGAGGAGACAGCTAAAGATGACCCATAAATCTTTGCATTTCATACAAGCATCTATTCTGGCACATACAGATTTATCAGGAAATTAACCTCAAAAAAGCTGGGAAATCTTTAGAGTGATTTGATCCGGACTGGCACAAAGTTAACACTTCAGTCCAACAGTGAGGCAAACCACTCTGCTCCATCCTTTTCTTTGGCATGTTTCAAGAAAAGGGGGAAACCTTGTTCCCTGCTATTTGAGCAAGGAGCACGCTGGAATTAGGGCATCTCTTCAGCACAGGCTGTGGAAACAGGGATGGAATGACAATCAGAATGAGGCATCCTTAGAGCAACAGAGGATGTTATAAAGCATTAGAAGTTTATTGCTGAATAGAAAAGTCCTGCCTGTTTAAAAGAGGATAATAAAGGACCACGAGAAGATTTTTTTTTTTTTTCTACTGTGCAATCATCTAGAATACAGGCTATGGACTTCACTTTTGCCAGTTTGTGCCACTAATTCCATTCTTGGGTAAGGTGAAATTACTGGAAACTAGGTCACAAAACCTCACTAGGATCCACAGGCCAAGGCAGTGGCTTCATGTAGTGTCTAGATTGAGCAGAGTTCATCCCCTCCAGGTGGCTAAAGGTGAGAGCTCTGATATCCAGTGCTACCTGTACTAAAATGCCTGGCTACAGATTATGGGGAATATAGAGTAGGCTAGATCTGATGCCTGAGTGAATCACTACAACAAAAAGAGATAAGTGATAAAAACAACAGCTGTAAAATGTGAACATGGTGCTGTCCTAAAGGTGTAACTGTGAATACTCAAAACCTCCAAGAATTCATACATCTGCACCAGGAGTGTGGCTTTTCTTATGTTTCTTAAACAACAAAATTATTTTCTGAATACCTAGTTTTCCAAAATTCTCATTTATTTTGCCTTTGGAAACAGAAAGAGAGGAAAAACTGAACAAAGGCAGGTATTCTTTGGACAGGGTGTTCTTCTGGCTGAGATCACTTATATGTATATCACCATTGAGCATAGATGTAAAAAGACTTCGAAGTATTTAACGTGGCTTCAACAGAAATTTATGCAGGCTAGGATCCCCAAATTAAAATTCAAGCATTTTAACAGCATAGAAAGCAACTGCAGACAGACTTTTCTTAAAGAAATAATTACTGTGAAATATTCATGGCATTTGAAAATAAAGTATATTTAAACATGCATCAATACCTCAGTTCTAAGAAGAGTTACAAAATTTATTGCTTTTCTGTACAATGAAAACTTTTTAGAAGCACGTATAGTAATCCTGCTAAAAACAATTCAAACGTAATACATTCATTATGTGTTCTTGTAATTTTAGGCCTCTATTTGGAAAGCCCTGCATGTCATGGTTAAGGTCTAAGCACGAAGTACAAGAGTGCTGATCCCGTAACGCTGTGCACATGTCTGTTCAAAGCAATCAATCAGTGGAACTAACAAACACAAGTACTGAAAGACCAGTTTATGCACCCAATACTAGCAGGCAATTAAGCATACACTGCATCAAGTGTAGCCCTTCCAACTTCAAATGTCACTCATAACATTATTAAGTGCTTTGAGTGGCTGGTGTTTCATTTGTTTCTTTAAGGGAAACATGAAAGCCAGTGAATTAAAAAGCCACAAGAAACCAAACAAAAAAGACAGCCCAAACAACCCCTCCCTCCAAAACAGATTCTGTACAGTTTTATAATATACTACTTTCTTTCTCAGAACTAGAAATATATTGAGGCTACTAAAAAATTGTGCTGCAAAAACTACTTGTTCTACATGATTTTAAGAACACTGTGTCCTGTAACTTCTCTACAATTCCACTTACGCTGAGAGTCTACACAAGTGATACACAAGTCTTAACCTACTCCTGTGTATTAGGCTAGAACTGCAACTTTGGAATTTACAATCCTCCATTAAGCTGACTCTACCCACACACAGTACATGGCTCCAACAGACTAACTGCAGACCATAAGGCACATGTGTGCTAACTTCTCCTGAGGTGTTCAGTGCCATAATTGGGATAGAAGATGCATTTAAGGTGAAGATGCTATTTCATAGATCAATGGGAACTAAAGGTTTCAACACAGGGACAAGAAAACACAAGGAACATAATTTTTCCTTTTTAGTCATAGGGATTTCTGACTCTAGTTCTCCCAAGAATAGAATATCTATTACAATTCTTCTGAATACACTTGTTTTGCCTACAAGGTATTTTTGGTGCCAGCAGTGTTTGCTCTCCTGAGCCTAGAAGTTAAAATAAGCTCTTGGGCTCATTTTGAGCAGCACTCTGCACGCACAAAATGGCATTATGACTAGTACTTGTAAGTACTGTAACAGAGAACATATCCAGTGCCCAAAAGGCAAGATACAAACCTCAGAGCATACAATCAAGTGAAGCAGAAACCTGCCCAACAGACTAAGATGACCTACACCTGCTGGGAAGGTCCTTGTAGGCACCATATTACTAAAGACCTTTTGGTCTGAGGCTGGAAAACCTGTAGCTCTAGACTGGCACACTTCATGTCCTGCCAACAGCAACTGTAAGAAGACATCTTCTGGCTTTTACAGACCTCTTGAATGGGATTCTTCCACAACAAAGCTATCCTGGATTAAAATCAAAGGCACTATCACTAGAGGCTGTGTGCAAGATTTTTCTTTCCTTCCCTTTTTATTTTACTTCCACATTCTCTAGCAAGTGTTTATTCTGTATGTTGCCAACTGGAACCAATTCCCAACTGGAATCATGCAAGCAATGATGTCGTAACCTTGTACTCATGATGGGCTCATGATGAGGTGCCTTGCATCTCCTACAGAGAAATCTAGAAGAAAGAATGCTGAGGAGAAGCAATGGCTGCACAATATTTAAATACAAAATAAATTCATAAGCTAAGCACGCACCTCCTGCTCCCGAAAGACATTCTTCAGGGGGCAGATTGTGGACCCCAAGAAATACTGCTCCATTAGTAAGTGCCTACTCTGACAAAATCCACAATCATCTCCTTGTACAATGCCTGACAATTGCTTTACAAAAAGCAGATAGAGTGTCTTTACTCCATTTGAGCAACACAACCAATAATGATATGGTAGCTCATGGATACTCCTAAATCTTACACATCAGGACAATTTGAAAGAAGGCAAAAGAATGGGAAATTAAAGTTTTCAGTGCACTTGTTCATTCTACACAAAGTTATTAATTTTGACCCATTTATTTCTGTAATGCATTAATACAAGGTAATGTATTAATGCAACAAACAATAAAAGGTAAAATAAAATTGCTACAGCAATTTCATTGATTTTATCTATTTTTTCTATTTATGCTTAGAACCCTGTCTGTGATAGACTTTTCTCAGGCAAAGTCAGCAGTAACCAGTAAATAACCTGTTCATAAACAGTGACCTTCAGTCAAATCATAATGGAGACAGAAAATGGAAGGAAATACTAGGTTTTCTTACCAGTTTGTAATCACAGAGCAGACCTATATGTATTGCTCTACTCCAAAGAAAGAACTCTTTCAAATTATTAACCAAAAATGTTAGACTAATTTGTTCTTAAAAATAAAAACAATGACAAGGAACTAAACTATATCCTTATCTATGTTGAGCTCATGACAATGAGCCTTTTGCTTTTTTGACATGTTCCTGTGTTGAACACTCTTACAATTAGAAAATTCTTAAAAATGTAACCCAAGCAACATTTTTTGCACATTTACTGTACCCTGAGTACATGAAGAACTGCTTGTTCCCTTCTTCTCCACAGCAACATATTTTAAAATTAATCATATCTTTTGTTGAATCTTTTTTCCCTAGATCCTAAAAATGCCAGTTATTTCAGTCTTGGATTATTTCAGTCCATGTTTCTCGTATCTCCTGCTTTTCTTGTTGTTGTTACTCTGACTCTTCCAAATTATAAAAGCCTGTATAATATCCAAAACGGTACACAACTGCCTGAAGAGGCATTGTTTATTTTCATACTAATATAAAAATAATATGAACTTTCTTTCTGGGATTTCCTAGAACAAGGACAACTTTTGCCAATACAAAGGGAAGTTGAAGGGTTTGGATGTTGAAGCACTGCAACAGGCTGCCCAGGGAAGTGGTTGGGTCACTACCTCAGGAGGTATTTAAAAGATCTGCAGATATGGCACTTAGGGACATGGTTTAGTGGTGGACTTGGCAGTGCTGGGTTAATGCTTGGACTCAATGATCTTAGAGGTCTTTTCCAGCCCTAATGATTCTATGATTCGAAGTTTAACCTTAATACAACTGACTCTAGAAAGTAGCTTATATTCAATAGCTGAAAGCCCTGAACTGCCACTGCAGTGAGAGCTGAATGTCATGATAATAACAGAAATATTATACTTTAGCCCTGAGACAATCTAATCTTCCATAGACCAGCCAAATATTAAATTACGATTTATCTCAGAAAAAGGAGAGGGAAGGAAGTGTCTTCATTTAAAGCAGTTATACAAAAACAAGAAGCCTGGAAAAAAAAGGAGTTCTGGCAATTTTCTGATTCTGGACTAAATAAAATTCTTTACCAGAGGCAAATCTTAATGAAGACTATATAGCTTATTAAAACAAAAAAACCCTAATTCTAAGAACAAGAGAGAAACCACACAAACTCAAAACACTATAGTCTTGAGAATCTCTAATCTTGTGCAATAGACTGCTAGTGTCAGTTCAGAGTGTCTAATAACTCATGCAGTACTGTGTCACTTAAAAATGTTTATGTCTTAATACAGTATAAATAGGAAGGACAGGGTTTAATAGTGTGCTGGAGAAAGAATAAGGGAAATGTTATTAGACACTGCATAAAAACATCCCCTTAATTCTTTATCTCAGAAGGACTTTAAAAACAGGTAACTGTATCTGAGGTAAGTGAATTAAACTTTCTGAATTTCTTTGGTGATTTTCAAGGCACTCCATTTGTTTCAGCAAAGGCAAGGTTAGAGGCACCTTTAGTGCAGCAATCATTTAGTCTTCATTTTTTTTCCCAAAGTACAGAAATCTAAAACATGGCATCACCTCTTATGAACTGTCAGAAGAGTATGTGCACTACAGTAGTACAAAATATGTCATCTCTACATTACACACACTTAACAGCGTGCACTAAACACACACACAAGTTGAATACATGCCACACAAAGGTTTGTGAATGAACCACTTCCTTTTAGCAGCCTTCTCTTATCAAAACAGAGTAAAATATTGACCACAGATGCTGTTACTGAAAAACAAATTAAAAGATTATCAAAGAAACAATTTTTGAGCCAATGTTAGAATGGTTATGTTCTAACCACTGCACGCCCTATCGTGCAGATGCCACACACAAAGCAATATTATGGATGCTGTTCTGAAGAGATGTGAGAATGGCCCAGTAATCAAAATCCTGTAAAGATGTCAGTTTTACTGGACTTAATGAGTTTCCCTCACCAGACCCCTCATCATCGTCAGTCGCGGACTCCTGCATCTCCTCTGTGAAAGCCTGAGATTGGCGGGGGTTATTCTTGTTCTCTGAAACAGTCACTTGTGCTTGTGACCTCTCACCTGAGGTCTCTGTGTGCTGAACTGGCGTCGAGGTAGTTAGGCCCTTGTAAGAAATGTCACCTGTCTCATCTTCCTCATAGTCATTAAGGCAGTACACTTCATCCAGGTCCAGGTCTAGGGTCCTGAAGCCCTTAGTGACAACCCCAGGCCTCGGGTCCAGGATCCCACCCAAGTGAGGCTGAGCCAGCTGCTGCCAGTGGTGCAAAGTGGCAGAACCTTGAAAGGGAACAGAAAGACAACCAAAATCAATTAGTTAGCAATCCAGAACCTAAAAGACAAAGTCCCACTTAATTTAGCCGGAAGACCAAAGGTTTGGGAGCTCCAAACCTTCAATGTTTTTGGATTTCATGTTTCTAGGGACACATGCTACAGCACAAAACTGCTTCACCTGCACCTCAGCATTTCCACACCAGTGAGTAATAAACTGATCACATCAGCACTTATGCAAAGCCTGGCAGTGAGAAGCAGCACACTTGTGCACATGCACATCCCCTCCCTGTAAATACCCTCACCCGCTTCAATTCACAGGATTAAGCAGGAGTAGAAAGAATTTACATTGGAACAGTTGATCTGAGCACCATCACAGAAAGCTCTAAGAGGAACATACACCACATATTCCCACATTGAGCTCAATCTAAGACAAGTGCTGAAAACATGCCAGAATTTCCTACCAGCGGCTGACAGGAGGACAGCAGTCACACAGATTGCACAGCAATTTTAGCTTTGTACCATATGTTAGAAAACCCCATCAGCTTCAGGCACGTGTAAGCAGATACACAACTCTGAACTACACATCAGATCTAAATACCTGTGTGGGTCCTATGCTACAGGAATTCAATCACTACATAACTAAATGTCACTGTACCTGTAGCTTCATCCTTGTAGAGAAATGTTTTGAAAAAGGAGGTGCATTTTACAAAGAAAAGCATTCCATATTGAAAGTTTAATAGGAGACAGTCAGAACCAGCAATGGATCAGGAAAAATTGATATATACACCGAGATGGGCCCAGTTAAATCAGGGGAGGATTTATTTGATTCCTCAATTGGCAACTAAACACTGCTCATGCAAGGGCCTGCATTTTCCTGTGTGAATGCCATCACTGTGTTGAAAAATGTAACTTAAAATCACACAAGTCCTGTGACACAAACAAAACATCTTCCTCTTCACCTCTGCCAGATCAAATCAGAGCAGTTTTTGCAGTCTTATTCCTGTTCTCTCTCTGCAAAGCAGAAGACCCACTCATTCAACAAGCTGGCACACAACTGTCTCACCCATATTCAAAGACCAAGAATGTTCCATTAGTTGCACAGTGTATCTAAAAGCCTGAACAATTCCAGTAACTAGAGAAGGGGTGTACATTTTCAATCTGAGAAAAACCCTATGGAATGAGAAAAATTGTCATTGCACTTGAGGAAGCTTACTGTAAATGGGAAGTGAACAGGGAAAAGCTCTTTCTCTACAATGACTGGGAACAATGACTGGCATTTTAATTAAGCCTATCTCACTTTTAAAGATCTGTATTTTTTAGCTCAGAATAAATTGATCTGCTAGATTACTTTGTCTAATGATACTTCTTTTTTTTTTCTTTTGCTTAAAGTAAATCCAGAGGGATTAGAGAAAATTTGCACCCGCAAGGCTCAAGTAGAAACTATCAGAACCTCAAAATGAGAGAAGAGACATTCTTATAGCTTGTATTTACTTCTGAATTGTCACAAAGGCCAAGTTTTTTGCTTTTATATAAATTTCTTTCTGCACTGCATGCAAGTATAAAAAGTTAATTAACTTCTACATGATAACTTCTGAAGAAGTAATCTTTTTCACCTTAAAGGACACCAAAACTTAAAATAAACTCAGCAGAATATAAGCACTTCATTTTCAATATATGTCTCCAATTTTTCTATAGAAAATATATTTACCAAAATATCTGCATTTTGAGCTTTGACATTTCTGTTGAAACTACAGAAATCAAAATGGCCTAAGCTCCATCACAAACAGAAGTATATCTGAGCCTAATCTCATAAAATGCATGTAAGTGAGCTTTAATTTCCTATACAGAAAATTAACACAAATGTACAAAGGAATCCAACAATTGTAAATCCCCAATAAAAAGAAAAAAGAGAAAGCTGCAGAAGTCAAAAGAGGAGGGAAATACAACACTTCTTTGGCCTACATTCAGTCCCAGGTTTCTAGCAGATGGTTTTGAAAATTATCAGAAATAGTTGGCATGAGGCAATTACGGTGTAACAGTGGGAAATGCCACTGAAGGAAGAAGGAATTTAATAACAAAGTAAGTTTATCAACAGAGTAAATTTTTTTTGCTGTATTCCTGATATCTCTGCATGATTGCACACAGGCTTTGAGGGTCAGAGAAAGCTTAGAAATTCAGAGTGTGTTGCTCCCACAATTGCAGTGACGTGGGTGAAGACATAATCAGTCCAAATTTTTAGTTTTCCTACAGATAGTGCTATTTCATGCTTATGACACAAGTCACAGGTGCATAGTTTAAAACAAAACGAAACAAAATAATCCCACTGGACTATAAAAGAAGTCACATCAAGCAATCCTTCAGTTTGACTAAAAGAAACCATGTGTTGCTTTTTTAAAGGTGCACAGGAAGATTAATTTCTTAGTGCTTCTGTCACGTTTTTTTTCTGTGGGATTTGAAAGATTGCTTTAAAGGAGCAGAAGTCATTAATCTATAGTAAATTTATTATAGATCTAATGTTTATTTCTTATGTTTTATGACATGAGCACCCAAAACAGTAATAAAACCAAAGACACAGCAACTTATAGCAGTCTGCAGGTACAGCAGACTATTTTTCCCCAGTAGTCTGAAGGCATCCATGAAGTTGAAAAAAAAAATTAAGGCTCATGAAAAATAATCAGAAAAGAAACTAAGCTGAAAATCAAAGATATTTAGTAAATAAAAGTTAACAAACACAAAACTTAGGAAACAGGCAGACACAAACATGCTAAAAATAAGATCTAAAACCAAACATGGGAAGTACTTTAAAAGATGCAATAATTCCAAGAGAGAAATGACCCAGTGAAAACATTGAACAAAACCAGGGGTGGGGGAAAAAAAAGCCCAGACAGATAGAAAGATGATAAAGACTTTAAGAGTTTATTGGAAGACAAAAGCAGATATAATGGGATGGTGACAGAAATCTACTACAGTGGTAGCAACTGGAAACTGAAACAAAGTGGGATAATCCTTTCCCTCATGCGGTACAAGAGCTTTTATGACCGTTTAAAAGCAGCCATGAAACAAACTATTAAAATCTGCTTGACAGTATGGGCTTGTGAGCTATGGCTATGGTTTCATTTGAATAGGTAGAAACAGTACATGTCATGCTATATGCTCCTTATAGGTGAAATAAATTTGTTCTAAAAAGATGAAAAAAGGAACTTCTGCAATTTAAACACACACAATGCAATATAACACAAGAGTTCTGTTAAAGGAAAGGAGAGAGAGAAGCCAAAGCTAAATGATGTTACCTAGGGTATCTGTGAAGCACTACAGGAAAACTTAATTTGGTTTAAAACCAAGGAATTGACTCAACTTAACTTCCAGCTACAACCTGAAAGAACTGAAGAAAGCCAGGCAGACTATACTACATGTGATTTGACAGCCTTTTTTTAAACAAACAGTCTACGGAAAGGAACTTTGAAATACAGCTCTAGCCCTAACTACCATCTATCTCTATTTTGTGTTTTTCTGAGACAATGTATGAAAGAAATTTGACTTTAAAAAACTCCACCTATTTTACACATGAAACACAAAGCCATAGTGACTCATGTGTGACCACTCAAACTATCCATTAAGTACAGAGACTATTTTGAATCACTGTAATAGTCTTATTAGACCAACTGGACTAACTGAAGTAGATAAAGGCCTTTCCAGATACTGATTTACAGAACTCTTGTTTAGATTTCATACTTACCCACCTTCCTTTTCCAACTAAGAAATGGTAACATTTAGATTGGGTGTAAAGCTGCATTGCTGATGTGCACATGTGGCCTGTAATATTTATTTTACTACCTTGGCTGGGATTGTTTCCTAACACTTTTAAGGCTTGTGGAAAAATACAGTAACTAGAAGATCTCAAACCAACAGCGTGGAGTACTGTCTCTAAAGTAAAAAGAATATGTATTGCAAAGATTTCCTGCTTTCTGGTGATGGATTAAAGACCACAAAGAGTCACTAATAACAACAGATAAAGGCCGAGGCCCTTTGTTATCACCTTCTAGTGGTTTCACAATCTGAAGCTTTTCTGGCAGGTAGGAGCGACTGCTGATAGACATTCCTGAATATCCAGTGAATTCTGAAAACCTGGAGTGAGTTCCCAGTGACATGATGCTCTCTGTGGGGGTAACGGAACCACTGTGGAGTTCTCCCTTTTCCGCCAGTTCCCGCAACTTCCTCTCCTGCTCTTCCTCAAAGAACTTGCGCTCCGAGAGGTAATTCTCCCGCCTGAGGGAGAGCCTACGAAGGGCAGTCTCTAGGTCACTGGAGCCTGGAGTCCCTGGAGTCCCAGGCTTCTTCATCCTGTCTTCATTTCTAAAACATAAATGGGGACACAGAAAAATAAAAAAAAAAGGGTGGGAGGGAAAAAACCACATTCTTAGAAATGTTTAAGACTTCCACATAACAGTTTTGAGACATTGACCAATACCTTTATATTACTGTGTCTGGGAACAACTTGCTACTCATCTGGAGAGCTCAAAGGCAAACACCAGTCATTTGTTTCTCTTTCACAATAAAAGTTTGGAGTCCTAGTTCCTGCTTGGAAACTCCTGGTTGGAAACCTGCACTTTACTTAAGAGCTTCCTCCTACAAAGTGGTGTGGGCTGTTTGTTTGTTGTGCATCTCTCACAGTCACACAAACTCAGGTAGGCAGGCTCCATATTAAAGGGCCGGTGCTCTAAGAACACCAAAGTGAGTCACAAGAGCACATTACACGGACAAACATTATTTTCAGGGATTAAGCCATTTTCACTGGAAAGTATACACAACATAGTGTGGAGCTGTACTGGGGGAAGAGACAAGTAGCTAGAAAAGCAAAGTTCTGGTTGGTTTCATTCACAAGTTTTCACATTAGGTAACCTACAGATGCACACTTCATTTATTTTTAGGATTAAAAAACTTAACTGTAGCTGCATCTGGGTTTCAGAACTCCCTGACAGTTATGTAAAATGGTGAAAATTTAATTATTTTTAAGTGTTGACCCATAAAAACAAGGGGTGGTTTTACATCATCTGGTGATGTTGCATCTCAGAACAAGTCTGAGTTGCAGACACTGATTGATACACAGTACTTTCTAAAAGCTTTCTTTAAATAAATTGAGTGCTCAAAAACTATAAGCACAAAATAGATTTTAAAGATGTATGCCACTGTGGTAACTGCACTACATAAGAGAAAAGTAGGAAACCAGGAACACTTTGTCTTTATGTCAGAAACAAGGCAAAAGCAAATTCCAGTGCTCTGTTACTGACCCGTTGTCCGAGGACTCTGTCTCTAAGATGATGCTGTTGGTCTTGTTGTCTATCACAATGTTGGAGATGTCTCCCCCGTAGAAACTGGAACGTGGAGTGCTGACACAGCTGGAAATGACTGAGTTCATAGCAGAGGACTGGTTAGAGCCTGGGATATTCATTGGTGACGGAGTCATGGATCGCTGCTTGACAACTTGATTGACATTTCTCACCGTCTCAAAGACCCGCTTCTGATGGCTGTAAAACACACACACAGTTAATGATCACTCAATAACTTATTACCAGGAGAAGGAACAGAGAAACAGATAACAGCTTATTAGCAGCCTTTCCTATTCACAGGACTATCGAACACTGGTTTTATATATAGTTCTGGAAAGTAGTATGCATATGGTCCCATAGTAGCTAAAGTCTGGCCATTACATTTAATCCATCAACATAATTCTTCCATCACCCTAGAATATTTTTGACAGAACTTTTGACAATTATGTGCATGGATCCTTTCAAATATTCATAAAAAATAAGTGAAAGAGCATTTTGATATATGAGCTAGAAGTGTCATAAAGCCCTTAAGTAAAAATGAGTTTTTAAAAGCCAGAATTGACTTCCATTCAACTTTTAGCTATAAACTGGCTAATCCATTTTAAAAGAGTTTGAATTTACTCTCCTGAGTACCACTATGCAAGCAAGTCTTGTATCTTTTCTCTTTGAAACCAATTCCCAACCCCCTTAAACAGTACTTCAAAAAAAAGGGAAAAAAATCCCAGAAATATAATGGACTAAGAAAGACTTGAGAGAGAGGCTGCAAGGCTGGAAATTTATTTTTGACCTACTTCTACAGTTCATTCTTTATCACCACTCTCTCTATACCATAACAAACACTGTTCATCTGCTTCAAGACTGACATCATATGACACTTCAGCAGAAACTTCTTGACAAAGTAAAATTACCCTACATCATGCTGCAAAAGTGCCACTGCTGCTTTGTTTTACAGTTCAATGGCTGAACACAAGAATAGCACATTCCTTCTATCTGAAAGGTAACTCTGCCAGGTTGCAACAGTGACTGCATGCCTTAGGCTATTTAATGTCATTTAAATTTCTTTGCTTCTGTCCATGGGTGCTCAACAGTTGCAGGTTGCAGGTCTATAGCTGTATATCGTTAGGAGGCTGAATCCAAGACTATTTATCAATAAATACTCCCATGGAACTTGCAGTTACTACCACTGCACAAACAAATAAAACCAAGACGAGTCACACAACCAAAAAAAAAAAGTATCCTCCTCTGGGGTAAAGGCAAAGTGAATAAAACATTCTAAAGAAGTTAAACTAGCTTTAAGATAGACTAAATGATGAAAGGATCCTATGGGTTTTGAGCACGCTCACAACTTTCTGATCTTACATTTTTCTAATGAACATTTCTCTCTGTTAAAGCCTCATTTACAGTTCTTGGCTCAGGCTCAGGAAAGGTCAGTGTATGCGTCAGGCATTTTGTAAATGCAATTAGAAGGTTTCTGGGAAGTGCCTACTGTACCTTCCCTGACTGTCCTGTTTTGTAAACTCCATTTCTGTAACAGACCCTGTAAACTGGATTAACTTATTTCAAATTAAACAATCCATGCTTTGTACAAATCTGTGAGATAAACCTATTGCAGTACACGTGCCACTGGCATCAGTGAGGCCATTTCTGCCAAGCTGTATCTATCTATAGCTTTGGGGCTGTCACAAGCACTTGACTTGTTTCAAACTACTCTCTTGTTTAATTCAACAGAACTTCAGCGCAGGCGTAATGGGCATCACACTAAGTAGCCAACCATTCCAAATCCCTCACAGCCCTGATGTTCTTCCTGTAATAACTGGATTAGATCAAGAGTTACCTGGTAACTTATGTTAGTTATAAAACTCACCAAGAGAAAGCCCACTAACTTGAACTCCTCCCCTAAGAGGTAACTGAAGAAACCTAGCATGGTAACACACAAGAAAACAAACCTTTTCTCATTCTCAGCACTCACCAGTGAGGAATAATTTTACAAGACAAGGCAAAGCCAATATATAGTTGTTTTCTTTTGAGAGCTTTAGGAGAAAATAAAAACACTTCCAAAACTAGGCAATTTGTTTTCCTTTCTCTCTATCATTCACATTCAGCTAGAAATATTTCTTTCTAAATATCTAGCTCAACTGTTTCCTGTTTTTTCTTTTGTCATCAAATAATTGACTTGAGATGTAACCAATCAATTAGGAACCAATTCTTTGAAGTCGTACGCCAAGTCAGGAGAGTCGGGTTCATCTAAATGCAGTTCTTTCCTCATTGACCCTTCTATCTCTGCTGCCAAAGAATCCTGTTAAAAATAAGCACAAAAGAGAAACAAATGTCATCATACTGATAGGTTGGCATGACAGAAAATAATAAATTACTTATACAAAATAGTAAGTAATGAAGAGTATTTCAAGAAGAAAAAAGGAAGATTTAAATATGAAAAATGACTGGAAAACTAATGGAGATGTTTAAAGCACTGACAAAATATCTCTTAGCTTCATTTTCCTGCAGTATGGACCACCTGATGATGCATAATATCTGCTAAAGAACCTTAAAAAAGCCTTATAGGCAACAACATGATCCAGCTTCCCAGACTGAATTCCATACTCAGTAACACTCATCTTTCATGTATAAAGTTTTGCTCTTTTTGTTCTCATTTAAAATAAAACCCATAGCATTATCCACCCATCCACAAAAAAGACATGATCCTTGGCATAATGCACTATATACTTTCTCCATAAGGTTAGAGGTAACAGGCCATCAATTTTTTGTAGCTGGTCACCAGGTTTAACTGCTGAGTGCAGGGTCTAAGTATCAAACATTAATAAACTTAAACTGCTGAGTGCAGGGTCTAAGTATCAAACATTAATAAACTTAAATAATCTTTTGTCCCATGAGTCAACATTTGAAAATCATTTTCACACAAAACACATAAACCTATTTCAGCACAAGCATACTTTTCCCAGCTTCCAGCTGTATTCGTGCAAGCACAATTTGTATTATCTTTACAAGCACAACTTCTATTATTAAAGGTCTGTACTTTAATTTGGTCTGTGCTCAGTCTGAGAGGGGAGCACAAAAAGGCAAGCTAAACCTTTGTTGGCAATTTATTTCTTGTGACCACAAATAAAATGTGTTATTCTTCAGCAGTAAGACAAGACAAGGCAGGCCATATTTTGCTGCTTGATTATATTAATGTATTTTAAAAGAAGCCACTGAAACCATTGGCTTCAGAAGTAATCTAACTACTCTAGAGATACACAGGTAAGCAGAGCAAGTCACTGGACACATTCTTATTCACTCTTTTTCCTCATTTCATTGAGGGTACTGCATATTCCCTGAGCTTTAAATGTCAATCACATGAGATCAGGTAAAGAAAGTTGATAACACGAGTGACACCACCATAATCTGTAGCGATAATACAGATTAGCAACTAACATTCTTTTAATGAACCACTGAATTTTCAGTCACCATACAAAAAGAAGGTATACTTTTAACCCTGTTCAAAGGTTTAGACCGAAGAACTAGAATGTATATCATAAATGACTAGAAAGATGCCATGTCTGCAAATCATTGTTATGTTCTTGGGAAGTTATATCTCCAAGGATATTGAAAATAAACAGGAAGCTCCTAATGAACACCAGCCACCACAGTATAGGAGATGCTTAACAAAGATGTATAGAACCTGTTAATGCTACCCAGGTTTCATAGCATAAGCACAGACAGCTGCAGATTGTATATAATAGTGCAGCAGAGCTGCACAGCACCACTGTTTCAGAATCAGGTATGCAAAACTAATCACTCAGGTATCCTTTGACACTATACACATACACATTTCACCCGTTTATGTCAGACCTAGCATCCTGTCCCTGAAGCTGTAAGTCAGATCCAAACACACTTCCTTTGCTTGGTGTGTGCAGGTTTTTCCTTAAATCTGCTTACCATAGGGAAGAGACCAAGGGAGTGGTAGCGACGTGATATAGCGTTTGGCATTGTCTTGTTCCTAAGGTTTTTCAGCTCTTCTTGAGCCTCATGAAGCATTTCCATGCACTCTGCATACTTGTCTTCCAGCTCTCGCAACTGTAACATAGAGAAAACAGTCCAACACCTTAAGGGGTGCACTATAACCATAAAAAATCCTGCAAACTCTATTACTGCTGGTAAGCAATAATGATGTAGGGAAGAATATCCCACTTTAAAGGAATTAATTTCCAACAATTGAGTACCACTGGAGGATCATTAATAACAGATTAGTAATGAGAAGGCAGGCAGGGAGGGTCACAATGCAGAAGGAACTGTTTGCTCCGTTTCCTTCCCTACGTATCTATGTGAAGCCATTGCCAAGGAGAAGATACAGAGCTAAAAAGGTATCTTTAGTCTGATCAGGTTGAGTGCTTAATCACTGCCGTGATGACCACTGTGGCAAACATCATGGTCTGAGGACAAGGCATTCCACAAGAGTCCAAAGGACTTAGGAATTTTAAAGCCAGGACTTTCATGCATAGATACATATACACATATAGCTTTCAACAGCCTTTTTTTTTAGCTTTCTCAGGAAACACATCTTATGTAATCATTCTGTCTACAGATGTCTGTGTACCCACACAGCTTTTGGATTAACTGGCCACTTCAACTAAGTTTGGCAAAGGGGCAGAAGTCTGAAATACCACATTCTTACAACTTTCACAAAAGTCAGCTATTTGGTTTAGAAAAAGAGATCTGGTTCATTTTCTTTCCAAAGAAAGCAATGGTGAGGCATGAGCCCAACCTTTGTTGAGCACCACAGATACAAAAGGTCCACCCACTGGAAAAGCTGCCTTGGCCACTCCCACCTTCATCACCAAGTAGTGCAAGTGCAAGACACATCCTAAAGGGATCAAGATCTATTCATTCCATCTTGTCCATTTTTTTTTCATGCAAATGTAGCACCCATAAGACAGCCAGAAATACTGGACTGCCTTATGTTTATACTCCGAACAAATAAAACACAAATGAGCTCTTCCATATTATCTCACTAGTCAAAATGGGCTGAAACTACCAGCCCAGAGAAGTCAACCTCTAAAGGCATTCCTGTACAGCCTGTAAGTGTCTGTGTTTCAAAATGTGTGCCATTTGAAGGAGTAGAAAATAGCAAAGAAAAGGTGCTGAACTCTAATAGGAACATAAATGTTCCTTCATTCCATATACACAGGCAAGGCTATTCAATATTTCTGATCCAGCTCAGACTAAATCCCACATGGCAAGATGAACAGTCACTGCTTTACTACTAAATTATTGTATTATTAAGTAATGCACTCACCTCGGCTGTGAGCTGTCTCTGGGCATCTTTAGCTGCTCCCAGATGCTGGACAAGTTCCTCATTTTCAACTGCACACTAAAATATGCCAAAAGTATTAGAAATACTGTGATGTTTTGTCCTGTGATATTTGTATCCTATACTACAGGTGAGTAGTAACATACTAACTTTTCTCACTTCTCCTCTGCAGCAACATTAACCTACACATTAATTTAAAAATGTTTAACAAAAGAATCCACAGCATTACAATGCACCTTACTACATGAACCTCCAAACAAGTATGTGCCCACTGAAATACTTGCATTGACACTCCTTCCTCACTGACATCACTCAAAGCAGAATTTGGTATCTAATATTTAAAATAATTTTAACTATTGCATTTGATAAACCATATACGCATCTTTTAATAAACTGATGCTCTCTAGTCAAGTATGCCAGATATTAAACACCAGACAAGTTCATCCACATAAGGAAGGTGGGATATTCCCTTTAGGCTCCAGTACAGAGAGGATTTTCATCTGTCCTCTAGTTACATTAGTAGCAAATAACAACAGTAGTCTCTCAACTGGATTGCTTACAGCTTTGGCCTTTTTCTGCAGGTCGACTATCTGAGAGAGAAGATGAGTGATTTCTTCTTGCTGCCGGGCAGCATCTTCCGTTTTCTTTGCTAACTCTTCGGAGATGTTGGCAATCTGGATGTTTGCATCCCCTTTAAGATAAGTAGTTACAAATTAACATCACAAACCCCAAATCAGAAAAGTAAGTATAAAGATGTTCTTTTGGAACATCACTTGCTTCAGCAGAATCCTACCCGCAATACCTTCACAGTAAGGTATTTTTGAAAAACACAGGACACATAATGAGAAAGGCATCAAATGCTCATGCTGCAAAGGAGACTGAACATTTTCAATGCAAAACTATTTTTGAATGAGAAAGATTTAGCTTTCAGCCAACATTTTCTGCTGCAAAATTTCAGTCAGAAATTTTCTCCTCATAACCATTTATAAAAGGAAAATAAGTACCACAGAAAAACATGACTGACTGATCTGTTTTGGTTTCTTTACTGAACTATCTTAAAAAAGTATAAAGAAGTAGGGACATACTTAGCTCTTTCACACAGTCATTGACAAGTTGTTGTTCTTTCTCTTCATAAGTAATTGTTTCAGTCTTCAGCTGACAAGCCTGTTCAAGAAATCCACATCAAATATGCTACATTAGCACATTTGTTCTTTGCCAGTCTGTTGTTGCACTTCCATCTGCTTCAGAAAGACAAGCTATTCTAATCACTCCTTCAGGAAGACAGTGAGAAACTACAGGTTTTGCCTGCCCTCCCACATGTTCTGGAAAAAGAGGCCAGGTGAACATTCAGCAGAGACATTACTGTACGGGGAAACTTGCACCATTATCACCATATCCCCACTAGATGTCACTTGTGTATTTTGCTCTAAAAGTAAAAAGGAAGGCTTGGACATACAAAATACTAACATGCAGAACTTGATCTAGTCATCTGAGCAAAGCTAGGTAGCATAAAAAAATGAACAAATACTTGGGTTAAATACCTGAATTAAACATTCAAGTATGTAAAAAACATGCTATTTAATCTTATTTGAAAAGTTCTGGTACTGTAACCATATACCCCAAAAAAACCTTCCTTCCCTGCTTTGTCTTTCCCACTCTGACTATGGGAGTGCCAAGAGCAGCGTGGCTGCAGCCAGCTGGCTCTGTCTGGCACCACCTCGGTGGGTCTGTAATCTATTCCCAATGCTGGGGGCATGCACAGACACCCACAGACTGCATCTGTAGAGAACTGCACAGCTCACAGGTTTCACATTTGGCTTCATCCTGTGCCTTGCTGGCACAGACTACATCTCCCTGGCTGGCAAGGCAGTGCTGCATGGGGTCTCCTACCAGCTCCTGATGCAGCAGCTCCCTCAGTTCTACCATTCATTATTCTCAGACCATCTACTGCTCATCTTCCTTGTGCAGCTTCTCATTAAAGAGCACAGCAGTGTCCATTACCTGGTGTCTTGTGCAAAGGTGTGGCACTACCTATTTACAATGGGCCCTACATTTGCATTGGAAAATGGCAATAACATTGTTTTCATATATTCCCTCTTAGACCAAAAGGATCTCTTCTGCTATGCTCTGCTCCATGTTTGCCAAGTGGTAACACGCTCCCACGGTTTAAAAATTGGATTGAAAATATAAAATTATTATTAAATTAACTTCATATTCAATTATTAAACTTTTAAAAATTCTGTCATCTGTGAAACAAACAAAAACAAACAATATTTTAAGAAATAAAGAGAAGAAGAGCACATTCAATTTAAAATACTAACTGCCTGAATTGAAACACAAAATGAAGAAATGTAGAGCAAATTTAGGCTAGCAATTATTATTTTGACAAACACTGAATTGGTATGAGGGACCATGCCAGCCTGCAAACTTGAGATCTGCAGCTCAAGTCACATATTACCTGCCAGGTCAGCCCTTTAAAACCTGTTTCAAAGTGCAGTCCTGGACTCCAAAATCTGCTTTATGCTCCTGCACATTCTTACCACACAAACACTGCTTTGCATGTAGCTTCATTTGGGAAGAATTTCTTCACAAAAAGGGTGAAAAGACATTGGGATGGGCTGGAGTTACTGCCCCAGGAGGTGTTCAAGAAAGGACTGGACATGGCACTCAGGGCTCTGGTGTAGCTGATAAGGCATTGATTGGTCAAAGATTGGCCTTAAGGACCATAGAGGTCTTTTCCAACCTAAACAATTCTGTGATTCCATGTAGCTTCCACATTTCAGCCTTTCCTTCATTTAAAAAGATAAAGGATGGTGATTAAACAACTATATAGAGATCTGTTATATGTGGAATTATACCCTTAATTAGACTCAGCTTTTAAAACAAGCTTCTCAATACCTGTGTTGTGGCATTTAGATGAACAATTATACTAAGCAAAACAAAGGGAGCAGTTTCACCTCAGATCTAAGCACAACATTTTCCTCTTCAAGGTCCTTGAGTTTCTTTTGAAGAGAGTCCAAATGAAAGTAGTTCTGGACGGAGGAAGAAGATTCATTCCTCTTCAGCCTTGTAGGAAAAAAGCAACAATTTCTAGTATTTTTACATGTATTATGGCCAATCACACAGAAGCACAGACTGAACACTGGTCTCAAAAGCAAACAGAGACACGTGAAATACAGCTTATTCATGCCAGTACTTTTGGGCAGCAATAAATTTGCAGTGAATTTCAAAAGAGAACATTTAAAATTTTTATTTATTATTCCACACATTTCCTATGGAAAAGTTATTCAGCCAAGGCTATGAGAAAAGAAATCACGTTACTACAGGGAGCAATCCAATAGCTCCTGATTAATGCTGCACATGCTTCATCAGAATGCAGCAATAACTCTGCAAGGGCAGACAGCCCCTCAGAGCCTGCAATGCTGTTCAGCCAGTTAACTGCCTGGAACCCATGCTGTAAGCCATGCTTTATTTCTTTCCCTCAGCTTGGAAATTTTTTCCACAGTGCCTTCAGAGGTCTTTCAAGCACAAAGGTCACTTGTGTAGCATGTCCTAGCACATGCAAATGTGCGTGCTGTACTGGGCTGCTGTCACTGCGACCCACGGCTGCCCCACCACAACAGTGACCCAATTCCTCGGAAAGTCTCAGCATCGTGTCAGCAGCCTCCCTATGTCCTCTTCCCTCCTGGCTCTTGTAGGCACCTGGACAACCAGCTGGCTCAGTGCAAATCCTTCCAGCTGGAGCCTGGCACCAAGTTCTGAGTCCCATTTATAGTTCTAGCCAATACAGGGGCAATTTTACCACTTTTTAAAGTTATTAAATTGTCCAACAGACGACAGTTCAACATTGCAGATGGATGGACTTACGGGGTGGAACAGACAGACTCCGGTTCGCTTTCCTCAGCAGCACTGGTATAGAACTGGAGCAGCTCATCTTTCATGGACAGCTCATGCCGCAGCTGAGAAACCTACACAAAGAAAGAGCTCACAGATCAGTAAGCTGATTTTCCAGACACGTTTTTAAGCAAACCCACCATAAATTAGCTCGTTATTCACCCTCCAGGCATCATCTTGGACTAAATCAAGAGTCCAAGACTGAAACAGACCAGAACTATTTCTTCTACTTCTTAGAAAGAAGGGAAAGTGTATCTTTTAAAGTAGCCACTAAATGCTTTTTACGAGTCCAAATATGCAATCATTCACTGCTATTAGAATGTTTATTTTTTACCTTCTTTAAGGGGAGCAATCCTGACTCACTCTTGCATTACTCTAGATTCACATGCACCACAATGGATGATACAACAAGAAATTAATGTGGCACAATCAAGCCAAACATTGCTTTTATCCATTTTGTGTCACCTTCTCGCTTGGATGCCAACCTTGCAGGTCTCAGATGCAGACATTTCTTCCTCTCCAGAAGACTTCACATAAAATTACTAAAATGCTTGTGTAGTAAGATTACAATTGCAACTCAACTGCCTGTTGAGCTGCAGAGCCCCACCACACAGTGGGAGGTTGCTGTTCTGAAGCTGTTCCAACAGTGGAGGTTGCAGTCAGTTTCTGGGTTTTTTTGCTCT
The DNA here is from genome assembly GCA_016584745.2 of Phylloscopus trochilus trochilus. NCBI lineage: Eukaryota > Metazoa > Chordata > Aves > Passeriformes > Phylloscopidae > Phylloscopus > Phylloscopus trochilus. The sequence goes on from WQNJ02000546.1 coordinate 44,816,827, forward strand.
GGTAAAGTTTGTGAGATTCCCACACTTAGTACACACATACATCAAAAACAAGCAAAACATCAAAAGTGGGTAATTAATATTCCCTGTAATTGTGAGCTCCACAAATGTAATCTTTGTTATTTTATATTGCTATTCTCCAAGAAAAGGGTTAAAAGTCCAATTAGACAGTAGCACATACTTCGCAGCTGTGATTTAAGATGCCAGCAGCAGGAGGTTACTTATATTTGCCTTGCACAACTATAGACAACACAAATGATCAGACACTTCCATTCCCTTCTACTTGCACTACAAGACTTGGCCCTCAGTTTGCACTTTCCCATGTAAAAAATGCACAGTATGTTTCTTTTTATTAAACTTCTGCTTTTCATATTGGAAGCATACTTCTCTTTGTAGCTATTATTAGGAAAAAAACCAGAGAATATTAATGACATAGATTTGAACTCCATTTTCATCGAGCAAAAGAGCATACACAATCCAAAAAAGCACTTGAATTGTTCAGAATTGGAAGCAAACAAGGTCATTTGCTTAACTAAGACTGTTCTGCATAAGAAGTGCTAAGTCACCAAGTCCTCCTGAGACATGGGTTCTAAATAGCAAGGTGAAAAAAAAAATCCTCATCTAACCATGTTTTAGAAAACTGTTAAACAGGATTTGTGCATTAATTTTTGGAGGCTCGCTTTCTCCATTTCAGGAAGAGTGAAAATGCTGAACCAAAAATAACAATTTACTTCCTTTCAGCACATTGTAACTCAGCCTCTTTAAGAAGCAAGAATTCAGATACTGTCTGTGGGTGGACACGAGATCATCTCCAGCTCTTGCTACTGTTTTTTTGGTTTTTTTCTATGAATTAAAAAGACTGAGGATACTATTTTTATTGCAATTTCTGAGCATTCCAATCCTCCAAAAGAGGGTGAACAGTCAGAAAGGTTGATCTTTTAATGGAACAAGTCCTGAAACAATAGGCACAAACTGAACATGGGTGGTCCCTCCTAAATATTGGGTTAATCTTTTTAATTGTGAGGGTGACTGAGCACTGGCAGAGGTTGCCCAGAGAACTTATGGGGTCTCCATCCTTGGGAGATAGTCAAACACTGTCTGGACATGGTCCTCAGCAATGGACTGTAAGAGGCCCTGCTTGAGAAGAGGGTTTGGACAAGATGACCTCCAGAGCTCACTTCCAACCTCAACCAGGCTGTGAAACACTCACTACAGTAACTTCCAGGAACACCTCCCTTTGATGCAGCATTTTGTGGTGTGTTAACTTTGGTGAGCAGCTAAGCACCGACCAGATGAGCCCACAGTCTGCCCCACAATCCCCATAGGATGAAGGAGAGACTCAGAAGCTCAAGAGCTTGCTTCTTGCTGAGACAGTTTAATAAGTGAAGCAAAGCTTCCCATGCAAGCAAAGCAAAGTAAGAAATTTATTCACTGCTTTCTATCAGCAGGTACATGTTCAGCCACTTACTGGAAAGTGGGACCTTGACACACAGAACTGTCACTTGTGAAGACAAACACCATAGCCATGAATGTCCCAGATTCTTTCGCCTTTCCCTGACCTTCTATTGTTGAACATAACAATATATCAATATATGGTATAGAACATCCCTTTGGTCAGTTTGGGTCATCTACCAGAGCTGTGCATCTTCCCAGCATCTTGTACAGATGGTGGACACAGTGAAGGAAAAAAAAAAAAAAAAAAAAAAAAAAAAAGCTGGGGAAGTTGGGAAGGGCATGAGGGAAAACCAAAAGAGCCTGGTGGATGCTGTACAACCACAGCTTGGCAATAGCTAAAGCACTGTTATCAACATTGATTTAGTCCCAAACCCAAAGCACAGCACAGGAAGAATGGTGAACATTATCAGCATCCCAGACAGACCCAGTACACATTTTCACACAGCAAAACACTGGACTTGTTTTATGAACAGAAATAGCCTGTTGTGCATTTTCACAAGCCACTGCAACATGTGCCCTCAGGAGCAAACACTGCTGTGTTGCTGTTGCACAATCTTGGTATTGTTACCAAGCAATAGGACTGAGCCCTTGCTGGGCATGGGACAAGGCCCACGACACCCCACGAACCAAGCATGGTGATAACTCATCTCTTCAGGCTTTTAATTGCCTCTCCTGGCCTGACAGCTTTACTCAGTTTCAGAACTAACTCATGAAACAGCTGTACCTATCTTACAGTAATTTAAGTAGAAGATAAAAGTATCCTCAAACAACAAACAACAGTTTAAAGACTTGGGACCTAATGAACAGGATCAACCTTTACTGAATCATGAACAACTGTTTTAAGAGTAGAGCAGCCTTGTTTCCCTGACAGCAACTAAGTGCTTAACAGGTTAGAATTACTCAAAAGGAAGACACCCTGTTACATGGTACATAAACATGCATACAAGTACCAAGTCAAAGAGCATTTCTATCTTTCCAACATCACCTTCTACTCTCAATAGACAAAACGCAAAGTTCCCTTTTTAAAGCCACATTTCAGATTATAATTCAGCTTTTTCCCTTCCTCTCACTTTACACAGAACAAAATCAAACCTGGACTTTGAAGCCTGATATCATCAAAACACAAACTCTGACAGGTGACCTGGAACTTGAATAACAGGTCTAGAGGGCTGTATTACCCAGAAGTTAACACAGGTTTGAGGTGGTGTTATTTGAGGACTGACACTGCATTGGAAGTGCTGCCATTTTAGCTTCAGAAACATAGAACAAAATACATAGAGGAAAAGGAAGCAGAAACTGGGAAATTTAGGAAGATCAGGAGAAGCTAAAACCTAGTGAATTACTCCATTCCAAATACAAATCACACTGTGCAGATTTAAGGTTTACATTTCTTTGGTACTGAGCTCTAATGTCAAAGGAGACCATATCAAAGTTAAGACAGCACCATCCCAGAGAAAAGGAACATGGAGCTGCAGCATTCCTCCTGAACAGCAGGTAGACACACTGTACCTGGGAATTACTCTCTGCTGCTGAAAAGACAGACATCCATCTCTATAAGCAAAATACTTTACAATTAAGAACATTTCCTCAGTATAACGTTTGTGCTTCTAGAATACAATGGTGAAAGAGTAAGCTGAGACTGAAGTGTCTGTGCACACACTAAAGTGCTTGCTTCAGTCCACTCACCCTTGTGTTCTCTAGTACAGCAAAAATCTCAGTTACATCAGTTTTTGCTGAACATGATCACAGCCCCTTCTTAAACTTAGCAGCACCTAACAACACAAACTCAAAAGACAAACACAAGAATCTGATGCACTTTACACAGGTCTTTATACTTTGACGTGTACCTATCAACATGGCATTTACCAGCACACTGGAAAAACTCAGTTTGTTTAATGGGATGGACAGAAGGTTTTGTCACTACAAAGATGAAAGAGAGATAAAGCTAAATTATTCATGACATGATACATATACCAATAAAACCTTAATTTCACACCACACACCAGGAAGTATTTGTCCCCGTATTACAGAAAACATGTATCTCGCAGACAAACCATTTTTAGGCAATTTTTACAGAATTTCAGAAGTATCAAACAAATTCTTTTCTCTTGCCCCTAAAGACAGTTGTCTTAGTTACTGTTCTGTTCAAATATTCAAAGTTCAGTTTTAATAGAAAATCTGCAACTTACAAAAGGTAGATTTTTCAATACACAAAACTGTTATGACTTTAAAGTCTTATGAGCTCTGCCTCAAAAGCATCAGTTTCTGAAGGAGTCAAAATAACAGTGTGAAAGAGGGGTGTTGACAGAACATATGGCCCAACACACCAAGCCACTTGGTAAGAGGCTTATTTCTGGTGGCGTTTTCCCTAATGCTGCTTCTCAGTCCCACTAAGTAAAAACAGACATGGACACAGGCAGCTTGTCCCTGTCCTCCACCTTCCTCAATCAAATTTTCCAGTCTGCATGGATGATATGAATGCACAGTCTTGTTCAGTCACCTTCCACATACCTAGTACATGTCATATTGAACAATACCTGCCTCAGGATGGGACTTGGGCAGCAAGCAATAGCACTCCTTTGGGAGAGAACAGAACTAATTTTCCATGCCAAAAAAGGGTAGGTCACACCAAAGAACATTACCATTGTGTGTGCTCCTCATTCATCACACATCACTGATCACTCCAGCCACACATTATTCTTTATGTTTGATGTTCATAATGCAGTATCTCACACCCCAGAGCAGTGTTAATTATGAACTATTTTTAAAGTTTTTACTCCACTGTGGTTCATTGTTCTCTTGCTCTCTGTTTTGCTCAAAACCACATATGGGTGAGATTCACAAAGTAAGGTCACTGCCTAGGAATAGGAGAAACAACATTGCTCCTAGCTCATTTAATAAGCTGGAGTTTAGTGACAGTTGTACTTACAGATAAAGAGCTCTATTAAAGCACAGGTGCTACTTGAGATGATATAAGCTTTCTGGTGTGTTTTATTGATCACACCAAAGTGTGCACTCCCAGCCCAGCAAGCCAACCATACCCTGGGCTGCATCAAAAGAAGCATAGCCAACAGGTTGAGGGAGGTCATTCTCCTCTGCAACTGTTCTCTGTGAGCACCCAGATCTGGAGTCCTCAGGACAAGACAGACACAAACTTGTTCAAGCAGGTCCAGAGGAGGGCCACAAAAATACTCCTTATCCTAGAAGGGAAGGCTGAGAGCATTGGAGTTGTTCAGCATGAAGAAGGTAACACTCTGGGGAGACCTTATTGCAGCTTTTCAATACTTAAAGGAGGTTTATAAAGAAGATGGGGATAGACTTTTTAGCAGTGTCTGTTGTGATAGGACAAATGGAAATGGTTTTAAACCAAAGGAAAGCAGATCTAGACTAGATATAAGGAAGACATTTTTAGCAGTGAGGGTGGTCAGACACAGGAGCAGGTTGCCCACAGCCAAATGAATGGAGAAGGTGAAGCTAGAAGGAAATTCCCCCATCGTTGCATATACAGCATCCAGGCATAAAAATCTTACCTCTTCTCTGATGTGTTCTACTTGCTCCTCCAGGAAATCATTTCTTTCTGTCAGTGATTTATTTTTCTTTAACAGCGACTGGCCAATCCGAGCAGCTAATTCTAAGTCCCGTTCTTTCTGTGAAGCATTAAGAATAGAAAGCCAATTTCAATTTATATTTTTTTTTCAATCACCAAAGGATCAGAAGGAGGGTAAAACTGCCTTGAAAGGGAAGGAACAAGCACTTCAACAATAAAAAGACTTTTTCCTTCTCTGAGGGTTTATTTGTTTGGGGTTTTTTGCTGATTTTCCTCTTCTACTCTTGCATATCTTACAACAGCATTATTCAGAAAAGACTGACCCTCTCTCAAAGCATTCTTCAGTTTCCACTTGCTCCACCTACAAATAAAAGGCTATAAGCTATGCAGGAGTAGAAGCCAGTTCCACCACAATGACTCTTCAGCTCCTATTTTTGGGTATGCCAACCATTAGTGCTTTTGTATATAAACAAATCCTAACCCTTTCCTTTTTGCAGATGCCTCAAACTACACTAAGTGGTTACCCTAATGCCATGCTTGGCCTCTTCCTCGCCTCCTCTATGAGCACTGTACTGGAAATCACCTGTATTGCCAGTTCACCACAGCTACCCATAAAAACTGTCATCCTGTTGATGACATGAACATATGGATGTCTCAGCCTTGCAGAAGCTGGTACATGGGATTGTAATTTGCCTGGGAGAGGATGATAAACTGCATAAAATTTTGCACTGTTCAGTAAGCATTTCTATTTATCATTTTCTTATTTAACTACTAGACTTTTTTAAATAGTAGTAAAATGGTGCTGTGGTTAACTCCCTAATGTACCCTTAGCTCAACACCATTTGAGGAAGAATTTTCCCCCTGCCATTGAAAATTCTGTTTGGAGCTTACTTATGGCCCCTGACTACCTCCCAGCTTCTATGACAATGCTATCTTATGTCATGAATATGTTAATGACAAAGCCTACAAAACCTGCAGCTACTGTTCACATGGATTTGAAGTCAATGAATTTGAATGAAAAGGCTTTCATAATGGAAAAAAAAGTTATATAATAACGAGTAAATAAAAAGAGAGGTTACTGATCAATGCTGTATCTGCAAATAGCATTTTCCAAATGGTTTATGAAGGTCAGACTTATATTTGCATTGAAAGCTACTGGCATTATCTAGCCATAAAATCTTTATGTAATCTTACGTACAATCTTTCAGAACAATAGGTGCCACAAAGTTATCCAAAATATGTTTGGATATATTTTAAGCCAACTTATTGTTCACTAATTTGGCTTACTTCATAAATACTGAATGGAAAAAATATATTGATACGGTTCTGACTCTGCAAAGGAGGAGCTATCTAGCAGCAATTGTTTTTTAACTTCCAGTTTGAGGAATGTAAGTGCATGTCTAGGCCCTTCAAATAACCCCTCCAGTCTTCCTATACCATTTTCAGCAATTCAGCTCTAAATCTCAGTTTGGGGATAGGCCTCTTACTCACACAATGATAAGGAACCATTTTACTACAGCAATGCATAAAAAATAATACTGAGAAGCAAGGCACATTTACACTATTCTTAGAAAAAGATGAGCAAGCAGATTAATGCTCCGATTCTTACCACATACTCAGGCAGGCCTGGTGTCACTCCCTTCCCTTAATTTTAGGGCTATAGGCTCAGATTTCTGAAATATCTGCACACATGCTGCTTCAAGATCTTCTCTTTCCTATCTTCCCAAATGCTGCACCTTTCACTCTATCAACATTGTAATACAACCACCTGAAGCTTGCAAACATGAAGGACAGACAAGAGGTAGCTTTTGGTTTTTTTCTCAGTCATATGTGTGAAAACAACAGAAGGAGTTAAATTCTGAAAATGGGCACAATCTCCTGTGATAACCATCATATGGAGAACACAAAAAGATGCTGTAAGTGCACCTATCTCTATGAACAGAGTAATTTCATCCAAAACTATGACCAAATAAAACAAAAAGGCTCACTGAAAGTATTTGTTTTAATAAAGTTTGACATGTTATACACCCCCTTATTCTTCCCTTCCAAACATCCAGATAGGAAAATACACAAGAAGCTTTAAAATACTGGCTCAGCAAGTCCTTCAAGCATTGCTCCTGTGAGTGTGATGACTGGATCTACAGACATTTGGCTCCAGCGACCCAGGGGAGGAAACAGTTTGGCAGAATGCTGCCATCATTACTAGAAGGAGCCCCAGACCAAATGCAGTGTATCTCAGCCAAAAAAGGCAAAGGGAACAGGGCCCAAACAAGTTAACAGACTGTTACTACAAGGTGATGGATTATTCCAGAAGTCTTTTGAGTAACACATCAGTTTTAACAGGTAATTTGTACAGAGGTGTTTGAATGGGTTCGGCTCAAAGCACAAAATTTAGGACTGTACTGCATTGAGGGGTATCCAGAACAGGTGGGAGACATAAGCATTCATTCCCAAGCTTGTTTCCTGGCAGAATTAGAGGAATAGCAGACCATCCAATTAGCTGGAAAGACCCAATTTTTGACATTGCTTTTGCAATAAGCAAGCAGTTGACTATGAAGGAGTAAATTGCAGTCAGCCATGAACTAATACAACTCTAAGAGTTTTCACCTAAAGAATTACTCATAAGTATTTCTTGAAAAATCATTACTCAAGTTTACTGCAGAAAGCCAGCTAATTTTAGTCAACTTATCATGATATTTATTGAACACAAGCGTAGTACCGTGACAATTGCTTTTTGGCATTTCTTGAGTGCTAAGGATTACTAGAATACTGATTTTCATAATAATGGTATTAAAAAACCCACAAAAAACAACCAAATCAACCAAACATAAGAAAAAGAAGAAAAGACGACAAACAAGAGTACTAGATATTTTCTAATTTTGTGTCTATGTACTTCTCTGGGCAGAAATTATCTGACAAAATTATTATGAAAACAAGTCTGTGAGCTTTTCAAAATTATTTTTTGAAAAGAACATATCCATCAATAATGACACTCTTAGTTTTACATGTACTGTAAAAATATGCATCATTTTTAGATGATTTCTCCTCCTTCTCCTCCTCCTCCTTCATTAGGACAAACATTTGTCCAAGAACAAGCTACATGGCCTCAACTGAAAAATAACCAGAAGTAATGAAACCATTTGACTGAGATAAACAAATGATCTTGATTTAGAAAGAATATTTACCTTATCAATGAGATAAAGTGTACATACACTTAGAGCCTTTATTCATCCACAGTGGAGGACAATCTACCAACAATGTTTAGTAGTGGTACCATGTAATTTCAGTACTATTTTGTCACACTGTGTACGGGTCCTTAAACAGATGTAATACTTGCCTCTTCAAGAAGACGTGTTACAGCATCTATGTCATTGTATGTTTTAGTCATCTGGCCCACTCTTTCAGCACATAAAACTGCAAAGAAATAAAGCAAAACATTAATCAGGTAGGCAGTACTATTGAGGCAGGATCACAGAATATTCTGAGCTGGAAGACACACACAAGGTTCACTGAAGTTGCACTCCTACCTTTTGCAAGAAATATCTAAGTTTAGATGTGTGTAAGTTTTCGTCTAAAAAACTGCTTATGTCAACCTTTGAATGAGCACATCAAGAGCTAAAAACTCAAACAAAACAACAAACAAACAAAACTCTACCCCCACCCCTCTCAACCTGCCCTCAAAAAAATCCAAGATTTGTGTGATAGTGATAATACAAACACTCGTCTTGTAAAAGCACCTGCTTTTGTCAGTGACAGAACAAACTTAAAATGTTAAAACTTTCTCCTCTGAAGAACAGTATCTTGAGTTTATATTAAAAAAATAATCAGGAAGTCAAAACAGATGTTCTTATATATATAATTAGGATTCCATCATGTCACCTACTCATTGTATGACATGCAGTAGCATTACTCCATGAATAAGCAACTCCAATACTGTTAGGGGCACTGCTCATCAGAAGGAGACGACATCACGTTAAGTAATAAGAACTCGGTTTTACAGTACAAGATAGCAAAGTAAGCATGCAAAATAAGAAATGTTTTTTGTAATACCCAGCCACACCACGGTGACCACAGTATCACTCATAACAAATATTTACTTAGACTAGTTGAGATTGTTAATCACTAAGGTGAAACTGGGAGTTTCACCAGACTGAAAAAAGTATGCAGAAATTCAGTCTACCACCATAGGTGATCCTTTAAGAAGCTACACTGACTTATCTAGAAGACAACAAGTTTTCAAAAAATTCACCAACAGTCACAGGAAACAACAGAACTTTCTGCTCTACCCTTCTATTCTGTTTTGTTTCTCAACTACACTTTTTCCTCGAAACTTGTAATTTGGGAAAAAAGGACTGTAAATGAAATCCAGTGGATCACATGGACAATGAGTTATCAGGCTGCTGTAGCCTGAACTGTTCTTCAGGGGATTTACCCTTGGCAATGTCACTTCAGGCTCCGTCTGGCAGATAAGCTAATGTTTTAGTGCACACTAAGGCAGGGGAAGAGACAGATCAGGCCTAATAGGATTTATATAGTGAGGAGACAAAAAAAGCAGAACTGTACACTAATATTAGCAGGAGACAGTTTGTCACACTAAGGAAACAACGCTACTTAAGTCATAAATATACAATCTGTGTATATATAAATATACAGCTGATCACCACTAAGGCACATTGGTAACACATCAAATGCAATGGTACTTAAATATCTGTTGAAATGTTGGAGGATATTTTTCCCTACCTAAACATCAGGAAATTATTTAAATTATGGCAAGAAATTCTATTTCTTCATTTACTTTCCCACTTCTCTATTTCTACTTCGGCAGATCATACCCTAAAAGCATTTATAATATTTATTGACATGAGTAGTGTTAGTGAACACCACAGAATCCTATACAAAAGTATTCAAAATATAATTGCATTTATCCAAATAATAAGTGTGAAAGTGGTAACAGTAAAAAGTTTATGCTTCAAAGTAATAACTTGACAAACAAAACCTATTAATAGAAAGAATAATTCTGCCACTGCAGAAGTAAAAATACAGTACATCTGTAAACTACAATCTGTATTTCCCAAAAGCAGACTAATAAGGATTCCACAGAAAAAAGTGCAGTAACTTGCAGAGCATTGGCTATAATTAAAAAAATGAGTTTAACAGAAGTTTTCTATAAAAATTTCACATGAAGACAGAAGGTGTAATGTTCAGAAGACTATTCATCTGCACACAGACAAACTGACACCACCATAAACTCAGTTTTGTTTTAAACATATTAAGTTCATAAGTCATGCCATAAAACATCTATCAGAAACCCTGACGCCAGCAGGTTTCCAATACAACTGCACACTAAATAGTTCCCTTGGTTACAGCATTCCATCACTACTATAAAATAATATTTGACATTGTCATTAGCAAGCTCATTTCAACTCTGTACCTAGAACTAACAATCACCAATGAGCAGGACTATGGCAAGCCCACACCATCCTAATTCAGGTAAATGTATAACCTTCCTAACAGCCAGACTGATAAAAGGACGGTGTTCCCACAGACAGAGTAAAGTCACTCAGCTGAGAGAGTGATAAAGGTTGATTTGTGTGGATACTCCCTTGGTTATTCCTTCAGAACTTGCCATTTAAACGTTAACCTGGCATAGCAATACCAAAGCATTATAAAAATAGGCATTACCAGCAGCAAAGTAGCATCTGGTCATCAATAGCTTTTATATCTAGGAATTTCCATCTAAGTTCTGTTGGTGATTGTCAAAACAGAGATCTTCATACACTGTTCTGCCAGTGTAAAAGTGTTTTAAAACAGAAGTGTCCTTTTACGCATCCTCTTCTTCCAAGTGAAAATAATTTTCAGTAGACTGCTTATAATAAAATCTGTCAGTCAACTACTGTCCATATTACTACATATGATACTGTGGAAACACAGAGCTACTAACTAAAAGGAAGGATTTCCTTTTGGAAGGAGGGCAAACTCGCATAGAGGTGTTGCTTTCAATTACTCAGAAATCAAGGCTGGCAGGGAAGAGAAGGTAAAACACAAAGGGAGAGTGGAATTCAGAAGCATAATTGAAAAAAAATCCTAAAACGTGTCTACCTACTTATTCAGCCTCCACAGACTATGAGATAACATTTGGCCAATTCCTAGTACAGCAGTTTTTATTTTTTTAGTAGATTTATTTAGATCAAAAAATCTATAGGTGAAGAAGACAGGCTATTTTGAAAAACCATTTAGAGGTGTGATCAGTAAAGTATACAGTGGAAAAATACCCCCCACATGCCACACATATGTAATGGATCCTGCATGGTAGGCTTCCAGCCTGCTGGAGTTTCTGATAAGTATGAGAGCCTCGTAACGCTGCTGTAAAGATAAAACAAGAGCAAATGAAGGACAGTGCCTTGTAATGCAAAACCTATAGTGCCAAATTACTGACCTCTTTTTGCTCACTGACACATTAGTAGTTTTTTGCTTGAGGGTGATAGGGAACACTGTGTCTAAGTGCATGGATGCATGCAAACAACCAAATCAAATACACTTTGCACTTCTCAGAATGGAGAAGGCTGATAGACAACATAGAAAGAAAGAGTAATTTTAAAAAACTCACCTATTTTGGTAAGTGCTTTGAAGCTAATGTCCCAGATCCAGAACAGGAAACAAAGAACAGAGAAAGCTCCCATCACATTATTTTCACGACAGCACTAAATACATGGTACTGGGGACACATTTGCAGTTTGAAGTATTTGGGGTTTTTTTTAAAGCCAAACATGCAAATGGACAAACATTACACAGATCAAACATTTCCTCTGACTTAAAGTACATTGCACCATCTTTATGCCATCCTAAAGCCTGTAAATTTACTGGTAACCACATTCCTGTGTTTCCCAAAAGTACAGCTGAAAGGGTGCACCCTGCATTTATTTCTTGTCATCTAGTTAATGGAGCACTGATTCTCAAGCTGAAGATGCACCTGGACATGGAGGAACACAGGCACTTTTCTGGATTGCTCCCTGAAAGTCACCTGTTCAACAAGTATGCTACTTAGAGTACAGGATATTTGCAGGAAGGGGAGACAGCCATAGAAGGGAAGGGGAACAAGAATACCACTACTAGCAGCTTCTGCAATGACTTCCCAAATAAAGGATTCAAATAGAAGGAAGAAAAAAAATACATCACCAGTGCCAGCAGTCACAGGTATCCTCAGCTCCTGTTCCCTGCATCCCTCAACATATACTCCCTCTTCATTTTTGAGACCTTCAACCAAGGATAAACTAATGAAATAAAAGAGATCTGCAACTACTGAAAAGGAAAACCCAGCTCCCACTGCTCCTCTTCACATCTACTTCTAACTACTGGGAAGCATAAGAGGGCTAACATGCCACTGTAAAGTTTCACTTTTGGGGCAGATAATATTGAACTGTACAATTATAAAGTCTACCAGGGAAGGCCCTAATGCATGAGGATTTCCCTATTACCATAATTTTAATTAATCAGAAACTCCATAAGGGGAAATGAATACTGTTCACGGAGCACAGATCTCTTGCCATTTAAACAACCCATGCTTCTTATTGGCAAGGTGGTGGGAGGGCACAGTGCTTTTTTTTCATAACGGTTCCCTACCCAAAGCCTTTTACTATGGCAAGGCCTGCTATATTCTTGCTCAGTCATGACAAGCCCTGCCTCACAACCAGCTTCTGTCTCGCTGCCCTCTGCTCACAGCTCCGTCCAAACACCAGAGATACAATGGCAAGGGCATCTTATCCTGAAGGCTGCACATGGAGCCACACAGAACACACATGGCAAATCTGACTGAACAGCCGTGCTCCCTGCTGCCATTTGGCAAGCACTGGTCATCAAAGACCCTGGCAGACTCGGACTCCTCATCTCTCGATGGACTCATCCCTCAAAGGCTATTTTCACACTCCAAGGATAAAGCACCCACTAAAAATTCAGAGCCACTGATAGTTATGCTCTGGCACAGGTTACTGTGAGCACTACATTAACTTGAGCCAAGCACATGTGGAATTCTGAAACTGGGCCATATTAGGTATATCACCTTTCAAATAAACTCAGGAAAATTGTGCCTCGAAAGTGCCGTCAGCTGTTGCTGATTTTCCACAGCTAAAGATAAACATGGTAGCTTCTCCTCCAGTGCAGAGGTGTTTGGCAGCCCTGGCTAAACTGCAGCAGAGGCTTCAGGTCTGCTGTTCCCTGCCACATTTGAGACAGCCCTAAGAGAATATGCCCATCTAAAGAGCTTAAAAATTTTAAGATACTACTGTTACCAGAGCTTGAGGAATGTGCTTCTGAGTCACAACTTGCTAGAAATCCAAATCCTAACAGCCCAGCAGTTCCCCCAGCCTCCTCCAGCACTCCCAAAGCAGGGAGCAGGGCAGTCAGGGAGGTGAGCGGTGCCGTGACCCTGGTTAGAGGGATAAGGAGCAGCCAGAGTGTGCCAACTGCTTCACAGCTGTCAGGTCACCCTGTGGGCAAGCTCCGTGCAGGAGTCTGGAAGAACATAATGCTCTGAGAGCTACATAGTCAGGAAGTTCAACAGACAATCCAATAGATTTGGGTTTTGTCTTCTTCAAATGCTACAGCATGGCTTACTGTAATTTCAATGGCACAGCTCACAAAATAATCATTCAATATTAAGCTGCAGGTAGGGATTCTTCAGGAAGAAGAGATCTCTTCCTTGCTGTTTAAGGCCATGGTTCAAGGAGTGTTTTTTAGTGCCATTTCTCCCATAGGGTATTCAAATAGCTTAGCAAATCCAATATTAAACCCTCACATACAAACCTTTGTCATTACTTAAACTCAGGTTCACAAAAAACCACAAAAAACCAACAAACCACTACTTTTTCTTTTCCAAAGCTTCTGCTTGAAACCTCAGGCAGGGAGTAAATTCAAAGTACTTCCTCTAAGTAGGACATAAACTGCATGAAATTTTCTAGTGATGAACAAAAAATCAAGTTAAAAGAAATTTCAAAAAGAGCATCAGACACTTGTTCCTTCTATTAGCATAAACAGATCAAATGTGGTAACTTGGAAAATACAGAAACAAAATGAAACTAAGAAAATAAGAAAAAGTCTCTGGAGAGAGCACCTTAATTCTCTTAACTGCCTTAATGAATACATCATTTACAGATACTGCTCAGGATAGCTCTTCTCTTCAAAGTCAAAACTTGTTTTGCAGGATTTTTCCTGGTAGTCAGTGAGTTACGGTCTTGACATTCTCTTCCATTCATTTCTTGTCAAGAAACGTTTAGACTGCAGTCAATGTAACTAATACATGGGTGAAAGATTTAAACCAGAATCTGGACTGTACATCTTTAAAAATCCTAAAATGAAGTTACAAGCCCGTAAGCCACACATTGTCAGCTGTCTCCTTTCTTAAATATGTGACCTTTTCCTATTCCAACTCCTTGGGCAGGAACAGTTGTGCCAAAGCTTTCACGAATGACTCCTCTCCATCTTTTCTGCTCTAGCATTCAGAGATTCCAGAGCTCTGAGTGGCCTCCATCTTATTGTATTTTACATTTGTATTGTATTTTACATTTCCTGAAAGTCAAACTCTTGGAGTGCCTGATTTAAGATTTTAATAGTGATCCCAAGACTAATTTTTTCTTTTTAATTAAACTTGAGATAGATCCTTTGCCTGCATTTAGTAAGTACTTTTGATAAATAGGACTTTTAAACTACTACATTAGTAAATGGAAATGGCTGCCATCATAGGTCATACGTAAGTAAGAGTCTTTTCCTCCTCCAGCTGCAAGAGCAAGAATCAAAACACAGATCCCTTTCAGAAAGGGAACAAATCAAACAAATGACCCAACAAATCACTAATCAAAGGAAGCTGACAGGTTGTCCTTTCACAGCTCGGGTTCCTTTATGAAGAAAATCTGAGTAGACACTACCAATAGATATCCCTGAGCAAAGTTTCACTGCAGTGAGGCCAGCTTCTCAAATGAAAAGTAAACATTGCTGTCAGGCAAGTCTACAATACCAAAGCAATGCAGTGATTCCAGGACTGTTCTGCCCAGAGAAAAATCTCACTACATCAAAATTACTATAGAAGTAATAGTCAAGAAGTGAGTACACATCCTGCACATGGAATAGGCCAAACAGTTAAGGAGTCTTAATTGTACAACTTTAATCCTCTTCTTTTGAATAACTATAAATGG
Organism: Phylloscopus trochilus trochilus; assembly: GCA_016584745.2. NCBI lineage: Eukaryota > Metazoa > Chordata > Aves > Passeriformes > Phylloscopidae > Phylloscopus > Phylloscopus trochilus. The sequence goes on from WQNJ02000546.1 coordinate 44,832,010, forward strand.
TTGAAGTGAAGCATATCCTCTAATTTCCCATTTCTGATACCAGATTTACAGCCAGATATAGCTAAAATGTTTCTTTTGTTCAGGATGAAAAGGCTACATGCTGGTGTTTCCATCTGCTTTACTTACAGAGTGGATTGACTCATCCATTCTCCGAGAGAAATACTACCCTTTGCAAGCACTCCCACGTGCAAAGATACATAGAAATACCATATATAGGTTCTGTGTATCTGTATCTCTGCTACACTGAGTGTGTAGGTGACATGAACGCACAGGTGGAGACAAAAAGGCATCTTTAGAAGACATTTCAAACACACACTGAGCTTTTGAGAGGAAGACGCTGTAGAAACAGGGCTAAATTTATCCCAGATAGAACTCAAACTTTCTTTTCCCTCTCTCAAGAGCAGCTTCAGACTGTTAGATCTGGATGAAAGGTAAAGTCAGCAGAAAGAATAAGAACAGCATGATGTATGCTTCAGCAATAATTTAATTGCTAAAAAAGCAGGAATAAATTATAAAAAAAGTCAGCTGGCGTCTCTTGATAAGCTTCCTCTCCATCCCAATCCCCAGTTTTAAATTTTCTTTTTACCAGTATTTTCTTCAGCACCTTTCTTTTTTGCACAGACACAGATCTGAAAACCAGGTGGGATACTTGATTGTGAGGGAGTTTTCACAGGAAAATCCTACGCAATTTCATTCAAAGAGCATGGTTCATTCACTAAGAACTCTGGACACAGGAACTGTTAACCATGAGGTGAACAAGGATGTAAATTCACAGCACGACACATTTTCTGTGATAACAATCCTTCTAAGCATCCTGACATCAGCTTTACAATAGTTTATCGGGAAGTAACAATTCTCTACCATAAAACTGCTGCTTCAGAGCAAAATTTACAATGCTTAAAATAACAGGAATGGGGCATTCAGCTTTTGCTATCTGAAACCCTGAAAAAGGTTACCAGGTTGACTGGAAGCAGCCCTAGAATAGGTACCCTCTCCATACAGCAGGTGCACAAGAGGATTTTCACTGCACATACATTCCCATTTCCATCTGAACGGGCCAGTTGCCCATTATTTCCAGAAAGCACGACAACATTTTTGGGTTGGTTTTTATATTGAAAATTTAAGTCATAAGACACTACACTTGAATTATTTCTGTCTATGCGCTTTTAAATTCATGGATAAGCACAAAATTGCTGTTCTGTTCTAGAAGCACCTGCTGGGAATGACAACCTAAAATATACAGTTTCATAAGACACACACACAGTGTGCATATAAAAAATGCACTACAATTCCAAAGAGAGAAAATTTCCCAATTTCTGTTTCAATATAAAATAGGTATTGCACAGCCTACATCTGTTCATCATGCCTTTCTTCTTTAAAGAATTACACATAAATTAAGATTTATCTTATTTAGATATTAGACGAATACTTCATACAAACATACTGGCTACACACATAAACCAGAAATTTCTGCCTATTTAATCCACAAATATCACTCAAATCACTTGTATATTGCCACATGCTACCACCATGAAAGATTAAAAACGAAAGGTGGAAAGTACCTTCTTCCAAGATATCAAGGCTCTGACTGCTAAAAGTGCGATGCCTCTCATTTTCCTTTTCATAGTCATATTCATAGCTTTCCTCTTCGTTTACTGACATTGCTGCAGTTATCCCAGATCGACACGAAACAATGCCTTAGTCTCACAGGCGATGGGAAGTCATTCCCTCGAAGGCTGTATCCTTGGGGAGAGCAGAGCAAGGTCTCCACAAAGCAGGATACCATCTTTCCTCATTCACATGCTCAGCCAGGGAACTCCGGAGAGACTGAGTACTTGTCCTTAGTGCAACAGCTTTGAGTTGTACAGATGGGGTGGAGGAGGGAAGAGACCATCTGTCTAATAATTACTAGAAGGTGTATGTTGCTTCTCAGACCAGCTCTGACAGTAGTCCGTTTTTGCTCAAAAGCCCCATTAATATATATCAGACTAAGTCAGTGGGCTGAAAGACCCTCCCTGACACTCCTCACATCAACAAGGCTCCCTCTCTTCTGCCCCTGCTCTTACAAGTGAAGTGGTAGCTCCCTGCAAGTGTCTCAACACGGAAGTCTGACCCAGCCTCTGGCTGTCACACCTGGGCACGGGTGTGTACCAGCATAAATCACCTGTCATGTTGCCCAATGCAGCAAGACCTCACTGGAGTTGTGAACAGCCTGAGCCTGCGCACACACAGCCAATCCCACCCAGAAGAGAGATCTTGATACCCAGGGCTATTGTGCAGTACAGTCTGACTGCAGCATCCACCACACACTAGAACCATTACGTGAAGAAATAGGCTGGGGAAAGGAGCTTTTTTATTGCTTCTACAAAGGAGAGATTACACTGGTACAAAGAACTTAAATGACATATCCCATTAGCTGTTGAATATTGCATTTTCCACAGCCATTTTTCTCTTCAGTCTGCTGTGGGAAAGGAAATACCTCACAAGTCCACATATGGCACCCAAGTGACTTTTCAGGGGTGCATGCATCTCTTCTTCCTTCAACAAGAAACAAATCTCCTGTGCTCAGACCTCTTGGTTTCCAACAGGTTGGGTTTGCTAATCTTGATTACACACATAGGGCAGGCTAACTTTCTTATTTAACTTTTTGTAGCCATTGATATTTAATGTTTGCTAGGTCACCTCCCTTACTTGCAGCGGCAAGCAGGCGCCCTTTGCTGCTAAAGCATTCCTATCCACGTCACGGGACAAAGCATTTGCAGGCAAAGTGGGGGCACTGCAAGGCAAAGGCACCTCACCATCCTCTGAGGGTACATAGCTGCTAGGAACAGACAGATAAATGTTACATTGCAAGCCAGCAGAACGTGAGTTTGGGTCATGTAGGAACAATTCTGCTATGACCATTTCTCTACTGGTGAGGAAGACTAGGGTAATAGTATCAGATGGGAAGCAACTACTTTTACACAGTAATGATGAATGATTCCATTCTACGTTTTAAACTACTGGTATTTATATGCAAACAACGCAGCAATGTTCATTTAAATAACAGCCAAAGGATATGAAATACATGTAAGTGGTTGCTGAGGGAAGAAACACTCATTTCTGAATAAAAAAAGATTTTGCCACTCAAAGCTACTTGATCTGTGACTGCCAAAATTTACTGAAATATTCCGTAGCAGAAATAACCTCAAGAACTCGGGGGAAAAATAGGATTGTCTCTTTCTCCCCACACCATTACATTAAAATATGTAATTTTAGTAATAATGAGGATTACTTCTAGTTTCTGAAGCTCAGAGCTTTTATGTCTTCAGTTTTTCCCTGTAACAGTGAATCAACTCCTAAAAAAATACAATCAGATAGTAAGGGTCTTAAATACCTATTTGCCATTCAGTGACCATTTATCACATTTCAGTAATGGTTAGAAAATGGAAATTGAGAAAGTAACCAAAACAGTAAGTCATATTAAAAGAATGCAAGAAGCACCTTTTAAAGCCTAGGGACAGAAAAGTCCACCCCTGCTAAACATGGTGTGGTTTTAAATAACCCTGACAAGCCGTCAACTACAGCTAACCACCTAGTTTATGAAGGACACACTGAAAGGAGGCAAGTTGCTGTCCAAAACACAAGACAATATAAGGAGAGTAATTGAACATTCCCACAAGCTGGCTTCTGAACTGTGACTAATATCAACTCATGCCACACAGGAAGACTCTGACGTTCAAAAGCTGAGAGAAACTGCTGCAATTCCTATTTTGATATCAGCATATGATAAATGCTGGAGTAATAATGGGTGGCAAAGGAATGTATGCCCCACCCTCATACTATCAACTCATTTTTCATGAATTCTGCATTACACCCCCTTAGCAGTGCAGGAACATTTACTTGCTAAAGGCTATGAGCCAGGTTTCCAACAAACAATAAGCAGCTATGGATTTTTTTTTTTTTTTAAAGCTACATTGTATTTCATTCTGGAAATATACAATCTAATCTGGAAAGATTCAAAAGAGATTTTTAGTATTTCCTGTACACACATACTAAGGGACTTAAAGAGTATACTAGAATGAAGATGCTTTTTTATGGGTTGCTACTGGGAAGCAAATTTGGTGTATTTGCTGCAATCCCCACTCTGAATTAGTGGCTGAAGACATTTACCTCCTGTCAGGAAACCTGTTCAGGGGGTTGCAGTGCTCCAAGCACACTCCCAGTACAACGGCTGCACTGAGGTACAGACAATATTCAGCAGCTCTGCCATGAAACAGGAAACATACAAACGAGGAGCTAAATTAAAGAAGAGTGAGGCTGGACACAATACAACCAAACCCTCATATCCTGACTCATTATTTCCAAGGAACTCCAAGGCATTCAAATCATTTTAACTTTCCCTTATCAATAAAAATATCTAACTTCTGCACAATTAACTGTTACTAACAATGCTGCATGTAGAACAAAGAGATTCTCTGTAAGCCAACAAGTCTAAAAACAGCAGATGAAATGGCAACACTTGGATTTAAACACGCTGATGAAGTAATGTGGGTATTTTGGGGTGGGCTCTTCAGGGAGGGAGATAAATTGATTATGGAATGTGTTCTTTCTGTTAATATGTACAGTCAAGCAAAGTTAGTTTGTTCAAATCTTTCCAGGTTTCATGTTTCCCACCCTTTCAAAATCCCACACAAAATATCTTCTATCACTCAGCCAAAAGGTCAGCATGTTACTCCTGCAGAAAGGGAAAGAAAAGGAATGAATGGGAAAACACTTATCTGGATACTTAGCAGTTGAACAGAATAAAACCAAAAAATATCTCTGCTGCAATGTATATTGCCTTATGGGGCTTATGTGACCTGATAAAGAACAGGGAGTCAATGAAGGAGTACAGAGAAAGAAGTGGCATGGCAAAAAGCAAAAAACCAGGAAAATGGTATCAACAATTACGTGAATATAAGCAATGTTCAACTATATTTATCATGAATAGAGATAAAAGACATGGGAGCACAACAAGATCAACCTGAATGGGCATTTTAGCTGCATACCTATAGAGCAAGGGCTGTTTCAGAAACTGCATGCTATTTGTAAGATTCTCCCAGATTTCAGTAGCATACCCAGTGCCAGCATCCACTAAGATTCAGAGTAACACCAGAGTTACTCTGTCCCCAGGGGTGGACATAAATGGGGCCAATGTATGAGGCAGATGATGGGTCACCACACTAACATATGCAAGGCAACAATAAGTAATCACCCCTAAGAGATCAAGAAGAACAATCAGTAACATTGTCTACTATTGTTAAAAATAAAGTTAGTGAGCTTGCTGATAAGAGTGGAAAATAGAATAGACGAGAGAAGCTCTAAACAATAACTGCAAACATAACACGTGGTAAAAACATTTCAGTGTGAGTGGGAAGAAAATACAGGAAGGGATGCTAGAATATGATGGAGTGGCTCAGGCAAACAAAGTGGTCAGAAGGTTCAGCATGTGTAACAAACCAGGCACACCATGGATGTGGCAGGGGAAGAAAGGGAAAGACACCATTTCCTCCACAAGAAATTGCAAAAACTCAGAGCAAATGAAAAGAGGAGGAATGATCCAACTGCACATTTACAAAGCCAACTGGAATCACAGGCAACTGAACTCATGCATTGTTATAAACTGTTGAGGTAGAAATAAACAAGTAATGGAAGAAACCACAAGAAAAGTACTTAGCTCCAAAGTCTGGATTTCTCTAGAAAGCATTGTTCTTTAGAAAAATAGTGCACTGAGAGGCAGGGAACAAGCATATTCATAAAAATTTCTATAGATATATATTTACCTTTTTGTTTACTTGTTTGGTAGTTTGTGGCAGTTTAATATTAATGTTTTTCACCCAAGACACATGAGAGATTTTAAGAATGTATTTTTTCTATTAAAAAACGCTTAGATGAACCTAAACTTTTATATTGTTATCTTTCATAATGAGAGTAGAAGAATTTCAGCTTTTCCTCTTTATCACTGGTTCTGTCCAAGTCTGTTATGAAAATAGATCCTTTCCTACTCAAGTACAGCCCCAGCTCTTTCCCCATTCCACCTACACAATATACTTTGTTAACATCAAGTAAGGTGACAAGTGTCACTCATATTATACTTGAAAATGTATGTAAAAAGCACAGTGTAGTAGTTATTTATAGAGGTTTCAATTTATTGTAGTGTTACCACCAGTTACCACCAGTGATTCAAAGAGTGTGACAATTTATTGTCTATTTCCATCTACTTCTACCAAAAAGGCCTTATGTAAAAGAATTAATTATTCCAACCCTAGAAAGTCTTTATCAAGACTTATAAATTGTAAATTTTGAGCATTTTTTCTTTTCCAAGATATGAAAAAAATACCACCACCAAATGCAAGTTGAAGGCATCATTACTGTCAGCCAGTACAGAAATTCATTACATCTGAGGTAACAGTGAGTCGCTTCTTTACCTATTAAGTTAAATAATAGCATTAAAACCTTATATCCTGATATAATTTTAGACTAGCTTTTTTCTTGGAAGAACGAGAGACCATATACTGTTAAAATAATTACTAAAGGAAACGAAATGAAGCCATGTGTTTTAAATGGAAATCTGAGTCTCAGAAGCTCTGACAAAGAATGTATGAACAATTTCATCAGAAAAATAATTCTGCAGGATATTATCTCATAAAAATTCCTATTAGTTTTAAAGTACCACCCACTATTCTCCAATGTTATATTTATCACAAAGGATGAACTGTGTGGGATTCATAACTGAATGCACATATACATCTGAGCTCTGTAGAGTCCTAGTACAGCAGAGAAATTGGCTCTCTAACTGTGCTTCAATTTGTCTTAAAATAGATATTCAGAACAGGTCAACTGAGCTGCAACTGCCTATCTCACTACACTGAATGGAAAAAGAATCTCAGGAAAATTATTCTGGTATCAACAAACACATGGCAGAAAAAAAAAAAAAAAGAGACAGGCATCTCTTTTGTCATCTGCTTCAGGTTTTTGGAAAAGCTCTGTTATCTACTATAATGATGCCTTTTGTCTGCTAGCACAATCAGAATACCTTTCTCTGCCAAGGGTAAATGCCAACACTATTTTAAACCCAAATGAACATTCCAGTATCTAAGGCCAAAGACTATGCCTTCCACTGCATCTCTCAAATCTTCCTCTCTCACACACCTGAACTCAAAGAAGCAAAAGAAAGCTAAACCCCATAGAATTCTATGAACCCTCTGAGACTGCTGTTCACCTGAGAGGCCAAGACAGGACTGACAGCACTACCCTTCATCATATAAAAACTAACACTTTAATTAAAAAATAATACTAATAAAAAATGCAAAAAAGCATTATACCTTACCTGCTAGAGAGGTATTTCCTTATCAGACACTAAACCCTTCTTTCTCTTAGGGAAGAATTTCCCAAATATTCACGCAGACAGCCAGCACATACTCCAGCTGACTCTGCAGATCTCAGCTCATGGAAGAAATGTTCTGGGCAGGGGCTCAGCACTGACAGGAAAACCTGTAAGCCCAGAATCCAAGCAACCACAACTGTGCACCTGAGGCCCTCGTCCCACAAGGTACTTAAATGTTTGCCCAACACTTGTTGCTTATTCCATAACCATGGAACTCCCACAGTTTCTCCAGTGCAGCACACAGCTTAAGACAAAATGGGTGAGCAGATCAGCTCTTAGCTCAGACATATAGGCACACCACCCTTCCACATGGCACTTTGACCAGACAGACAAAGGATCATAAAAATCAACAACTGAAAATAAATAAAACAATGCTACCTGTGGGAGCTTTAACCTGGGGAAAGCTTCTATTGACTGTACAACCGGTCAGTTTCTTAAGCTTCTAAAAGCAGGCCAACTCAGGCTGTTACATCATGCAGATTAATCAGATGCTACAGTATTTACTAGGGTTAAACCGAGAGGATAAATGTTACATAATGGATTCAATCCAATTTAAAGTGGTCAGATCTCTCAAATAAACCTCTCTCTTTGAACACCTGGACAAGAATAATCAATTAAACATAAGAGAAGTTCAAGTGTAACAAGCTTCTGAAACTGCATTCAGTTCTGAAATCTAGTACTGAGAAACAAATGGAGGCACACGACACTCAAAAGACCATAAAAAACCATTGAAATTTTGTCACCCTTATCTTTACGTTTCACATCAGAGCACTATCATAGAAATACCTTTGTGTATTACATATGTACATTATCCCCTGGGCCTACACTCCTTCCTGCTTTCTGTGCTTTGCTTCACTGTGATCTTTGACTTGCCTTGTTTAAGCTAATCTCTCCAACCAGAATAAAATCTATACAAAACTGCTGCATTCCCAAGGGCTGCATTTTGCTTCAGAGTATCATCAATAAAGGATCTTGATTTTTTTTCTTTGCTGCAGAGAATACAGTTTTAGCAATTCCTTACCCTTTCTTGTATGCTTTCTATCAGAACCCCGATGAAAACATTTGGTGTCCTGACACAGAAATAATCACCCTAGGAAACATTACATAAAAATTGCAAACGGCACAAAAGATAATGTTTGCCAGAGTTTGTAATTCTTCCAATTCAAGAAGTTAACCGGCTTACTTTTAAGAATCTACATCTTTAATGTCTTTCACAGACAAATAACCAGAGAGACAATATGTAATGCCTACTAACACAGCAAATATATACATATTATAGGATATTGGTAACACAGAAAAACCACAGACTTGAAACTTGAAGCAATACTCAATCTTACTGTCAATATATTTAAATTCACCTCAATTATTATAGATAGTTAGCTTTTTGAATATTCTTTCCCCTACCCAAAGACAGCTCCTACAGAGCATATGCTGCTCTGCCACTCCCTTCAGAGAGGAAAAAGCTATACAGCAGAGTCTCTTGCAGCACACTCACAAGAGATGCTGAAGTGCAGGCATCTCTGCTACACCTGGGTGTTGCCTTTTTCTGGGTATTTCCTTTTTAAAACCATTGAATAATGACGCTCCAGTCTTACAAGCTCCAAATTCTGCTACAAGAGACTAGAAAAAGATATTTACCATCCGTGCATTCTTCATAATACCAGTCCAGTTCATAATAATCTGCTTCGATAAATTTCTGCATAGTCAGTATCCTTCAGAGACATACAGGAGATTTCACTTCGCTGCTAAGGTCAAGTGAAATGCAGCCATGCCTTCCTGCCTTTGCAAAATGCCAGAGCACAAGGCAGCTCATGGGAAGCTGAAAATGAGCTGCACATCTTCACTGAGGCTGCAACTAAAATAAAAGGGGGGTGTGGAGGGTGTATTTGGAAGAAGAAAAAAAAAAATAAAAAAAAAAAAAAAAAAAAGAAAAAGGATGCAGAAAGGAAGCAGATGCCCTGGCAGCTCCTCTAATAAAGAAGCTCTGCACAGGAGCCTTGGATGGGCGTTAACAAAATCCTCCTATCAAAAGGCTGATGCGCTGACGTTGGGGACACACACCACCGCCTCGCTGGTTCTAACTCATTCCTTTCCTCCCCAGTCTCCACATCTCTTTCAGACTAATGTGTTGCCATGGAGACAAGCTGGCTCCAAAAGTGATGCAGAGATGAAGAAAATGCATTTTGCTGTTTCTGGCTTTACAGGCTAGAAGGAGTCCTCCATACTGGAAACAAAAATCGTTGTTAAGAAAGGTGATACAACTCATTGCTACTGCTCACAGAACAACAGCATCACACTGTTGCAATTCACTGGGGACATGCAGTACATTAATAATGAAAATCTAGTCCATTACTACTCTCCTCCACACAGTTTGATAAAAGCCTGCCTTCCCCATGGAAAATTAAACTATGTTACTGCTTTGTTACACTATTCTGGTCTGATATAATAGAACCCTTTCTGCATTCTGCTGTTGAGAAATGCCAAAAAAAAAAAAAAAAAAGGATCAGCAAAATCAGGGCAATACATTTATCTTTGCAAAAAAGTAGAAACAGATTATCTACTTTTTGCCCTCTCCATGAACCACTTCTCCCCATTTTTTTTCCCCAAGCATCTAAGTTTCATAGCTGAAGACAAGAGGTTAGGCCAAATTTTCACTACTCTATACCTAAAAATGCTGAAGGTCATCATACAGAATAACTTAATATTTGTGTTCAGTGTTTCAGAAATGTAAGAAAATACTTTTGCAGCCCCCAATAAAATTGCGTTTAAGCTGTTAGGAGAGAACCTGTCTGAGGAACAGATGGCATTAAATCATCAAACACAGCAATTCAAAAAGCATGTCTGAGTATGTGCAGGTACAGATGCCAAGTGGACTGACAGCCATTTTGTTCATAACCAGCACATAGTCTTCACCCATTTCTCCCCCTCTTTTAGGAAATGCTATCTCTTTGCAAACACTGGTAGAAGCATTGGGACAGATTGTGACATAATCTATCCCAGTAGATTAAGGTAGGAGGCCATATTGGGTCTGACCAGGGAAGTCTTTGGTGTCTGTTTAGCCAAAGACTCCATCCACAAGAATAGCCATGGGCAGGCAATAGAGAACTGTCAACCATTTCCCACAACTATCCTCCCAACCTCTAATTTCTTCATCTTCAGAGACAGCCTGAGACAGATACAGCTGCTGCTACTTCTAGCAATTCTTGAATGACTTACCCTCTCTCTTCTTGAGTCCACATACATTTTTAGCATCTCCAACATTCTCTTGCAAGGAGTTCCACACATCTACAGCTCACAATACACAAACCCCTGACCTTTTGCTTTTTGCATTTATTAACCTAATTTAATGCTTCCAGCTCTGGAAATCTGAACACTCAGTTCATCTCTCCTTTTCAATCACTCATGATTTTGCAGATATCTATTAAATTCATCCTCACTTATGTCTCTTCTAGGTTATCACTTATTCTGCACCCTGACTGGTACCACTTTGCTTTACTGTAACAGAAATAGGTACAGCATAGTCAAGCTATGCAGAGGAAAATGCTTCAGTTTCTTGACCACATCAGTATTTCAACTCTACTGGTGTAAGAAATTATCGCTGCAGTAGCTTTGAGTCTTGAGGAGTTTCAGTTATGAATACTCACAAGGAAAAACTATACATGCCATTTAATGCAATTAAGGCTACACCTTTAAAATGCTGCCAAAGAAAAAGAAAGGTTCCTATGGCAACATCAACTCAATTGCTCTGCATATAATCTATTTGTTCCACTTGTATTATTTTTGTCCAAAAGGTAATTTCAGTCTGGTAATGTTATTAAGTAAGCATTTAAAATAGAAAGAACTAACACTGGCTACCACCTTAAACTGCTGCAGGGACAATTTCCTTTTTATATTTGTTGGCATTTTAAACAAATCTTCAACATGCTAGAATTTTCTTCTCACTGTCCTTCCCACAGCACACACACTCGCCTTCTATGAGACAGGATAAAAATAGTTGAAGGTAGGGGCTTAGAGTTTGTTTGTTTGTTTGCTTTATTGATATTTTTTCACAGATCTGATTGGAAGCATACTGCTGTAATTTAGAAAGGCATTACTTCTCTGCGAAGAAAATCACCTGTGTGGCCAAATGATTTTAGAACTTCCCAAGAGACTTGGAAATATGGGAAAAGTGTATTATCTTCCCAGCATGAAGACAGAAACCCCAGGCAGACAGAATACTATATATCCAGGTATCCACTCCCAAGCATTCCTTCAATTACATGAGGAATTGTAGTCTATAAAGCTGGAACGGTTGTCAAGTTGAACAGGAATTTGTACCAAGCTGACAAAGCAGATGCACACATGCAGGACCTACTTTCAACCTTTGCAGCCCTACTTTTCCTTCCTACAGGGGTGTATCAGATTCATTTTATAGTAAGCTTATCAGAACAGTACAGTTTTCAGGAGGACTGATTCTACAAACTTTGGACCTCTGTGTATTCCAATCTCTGTATTGCAATGCTACATTTGGTTGGGGTATTATTGTGTTACTTACCTAAAAGTTCATATACAATGAGGCTAAAAAAAGATTTAGGGTAACAGGTCTATAGGGAGGATGCATTTTCCTATTCCAAACCTAAAAACAGTTATTCACATTTGTTCAGCATTCCCTTTCAGCTGCTAAATTGTGTTCTACATTTTAATGTTTACTTTTAAGTAAACAAACCCCTCCCCTTTTATCTGTTCTCCACAAGGCAAAACATACAGATTGATAAAGAATTCTGGTAGCCAACTGGGAACAGCTGAGCTAAGCATTCCTTAAGTTTGTGGTTACAAAGGGGTTTCATTAGTCAGAAAAGATGGCTTGAAAAGCTCAAGAGCCCTATGCTTTCTTTTTGCTGAAATAAATCCATGTTGTGGGTCAACATTAAACTGATGTGCCTAAATTACCAAGGTTACAGAAACCAGACAAACCCTTCCTTTTGTTTGAAGAGAATTTTTGAAAAAGGTACTTTCATCTACCCCAGTAGCACACTCAAGACTGTAGTGCACTGTTCTGCTAGAGGGTACAAAGCAGCAGCAAGTCATCTCTGCTGACAAATAAAGTCTTAAAAGGATGTCATTACATAGCATATCACTATAAATCCTGTGTTTTCATGCTTAGTCATTCTCAGCTTTTTTCTCCAAACCTTTTACAATTCTGTAAGGATGCTTTTTGAAACTCAACACTGGAGTTGGATGGAGTATTTCCATGGCAGCTGCAATGGATTACCTCCCATTTGATTACCTCTGGGTCACATTTCTTCTCTTGGCTACAGCCTCAGGACGTTTCAGATAATTAAACACCATATCACATCATCATTTTCTACAGTCACCAGTACAGTCACCACCACTCAGGATAAAGTTGCCCATCCCATTAACATCATCTGGAGTCCTTTTTTATCAAAGCAGTGGCTGTACAGGCCACCACTATGGAATACATATTGATCACAGTCAAGCATCGCCACAACACACACCTTGCAAACTGACAAAGAAGGCATATTTAAAAGCTCAACAGATTTTCAAGGATGGGCTGTCACACTTTTTCTAAACTGGAATAATTTACTGAAGTGAATTTACTGGTGTTTTCACCTTCTAAAAGAGCACTGAATAGCACTCACCCTGTGACTACACTTTTAGTAAGGGCAAACAACTCTGCAACTTAGGATAGTGATCTCTTCCAGTGCAATATTTTACTCAGCAAGGAGTCTTGCTTTGCCTGGAAAGAGTAGAACCCAGAGTAAAATCTAGAGCACTGAGGGCATTACTACGAGCAACTTTCAGAATTAGCGTTTAGAAAAATGGATGCTTCAGATTTGTTGACTCTACTTCATCAAACTGGGATGACGATCCAGGATTTCAAAATAGTACAAGTGTTTCCTACAGATGAGGCACAGCTTGTGGCTTCACACCCTAAGGGCACACTGACCTCACCTGATACAGACTCTTCTAATGCAGAAGAGGGTCAAACCATTCTCCCACTGAAACAAAATTATTTAACATGAGACAGGGGCAGTGGGATGAAATTAAAGTATTTAATGACAAAAAGCTATTTTTCACATGAAAGGATTATTTCTCCCTTCCCCCAGATGATTACTGGAGGTTCTATTTTTGCATTTGTATAAAATCAAAATTGATGTCTTCAGCAACCTTCCTGCAAAACCAGCTGTGCAGTTCAATTAAGGTATCACTGAGCACACTTAAACACTGTAAATAAGACCATAATAGCAAGAGCTGGACATTTAAGAGAATACACCCCTATCAAGAATTAAGAAAATCGAGAATAAAGCTTTAAAGAAACAAATTTTGCAAACTGTTCATCAGCTGGAAATAATGTACATTACAATCTCCTCCTTTTTATTTGTTATATTTCTTGTGGAGATGGCAAAAAACATTTGTAAAATGAAGTTGAGCTTAATACCATGCTTGATTGGCTAGACAAAAATATTGCAGCTGCATGGTTATGACCTATTTTTCTAACAAACCCACTGAGAGACATAATTGCAGCTTCCTGGGAGAGGAAAGGAATGCATTACACTGAAGGAATATAGAATAGGGGAGCCCAGAACGGTTCCAAGCACTCCAGGCGTGGCCTCACCAAGGTCAAGTACTACTTCCTCAAACTGCTGGCACCACTCTTCCTAATACAGCTCAGGATGACATTAGTCTGCTTTTCAGCAGAGGCATATTTTTGGCTCATGTCCACCTTGGTGTCCACCAGGATGCCCAAAGTCCTTTTCTGCAAGGCTGCAATCCAACAGCTGGACCCCAGCATCTACTGGTGCATGGGGCTGCGCCTCCCAGCTGCAGGACTTTGCACTGCCTCTGCTGAATAGCACAAAGCTGCTCTTGACTCATGGCTCCAGCCTGTCACAGTCCCTCTGAACGGGGGCACAACCCTTTGGCGTCTCAGCCATTCCTATCATGCCTATGTCTCACCCTCCCTGATGCTGCACAGTCTGCTCACTTCCTCTCAACCTCTCCACCTGGCAACAGCTTTTCCACCGCAGCACACCTCCTGCATAAAAGAAGGCCATCTCTCTCTACCTCAGGACAGGGAGTAGCTCTGGGCACTTCCAGCAACCTGACTCTTGCAGGGCTGCCCTCCCAGTCTGAAGCTCTGTCTGGGTTGAAGTCTCTGCTTTGAGGGACAGGTAGTCCTGTCCTGGAGAATGCACCCTGTGGCACACTGCCACCACAACTTGGGTGCTTCTGAACTCAGATGAGGATCCCTTCTTTGCAGCGTTCCAGAGAAACTACTACATCTGTTGGCTGTGTCTGACAATCCCTAATGAGCAGCAGCTCCAAGGAAGGCTGAGGACAACCTTGGGTCAAGAGCAGCCAACAGCTTCTCAGAAGCCACTAGGACTTCCAGAGGCCCACATTCCTGTGGCTCACCTTACCTTTACCTTATACACAGCAGCAGGCACCCTCAGTTTCTTGGAGCGTTCCCTGATGGGCCCCATCTCCCTAACTTGCCAAGGAAAAACCCAGACTGCTGTGCCTGCTCACTGCCTCTGGTAGCTGTGCTCACAGAGAGCTGTGCTCACAGAGAGCTGTGCTCTAGGCCTGGCTCTCACACAGACCTCCCCACAGCCCCCTGCTGAAAGTGAGCTTGACTGTGTCTCATCTGGGGGCAGGGAGATGGAATGTCATTTTGCTGTATCATACTTTCATTTAGGCTTACTTAAAAGACACTCTGCCTCAACAGTTTAATGAGACTGGTCAGATGACATTGAATTTATTTGATTATGCTTTAGGATAAGATCAGTTTCATTTTATTCATTTGGCAAAAACTGGCTCAGCCTTCCATCTGAAGGAAATAGTAACAAAGATGTTCTTTGGAGTTCCAGAATGTAAAAGAACAGTTGTAGGCCTTAATATTATTCAGTTCCTCCCAACTGCCTTCTCACCCAATGGCAAACTAAATTTTAAGAACTAATTCTCTACATCACCTATCCCGTGTTATAGCTTAAATCCCCACAAAAAGCAGTGAATAAATTAAAATGCTGGGATATTTGACTGTCATTTTCTACCAATATCTTCAAAATTAATTAAAAAGGAGAGCTAAGTAGCCTTATGTTCATTGTCTTGTGTTATGAGGCCCAGAAGATTCTGATGGATTCTGAGCCTTTGTTAATTGGACTGAGGATCTCAAAAAAGCCACAGGAAGGCAGAAAAACATGCTCTAACAAGCCAGAGCAGTATGACTAAGGGTCGTTGCTGATTCTTCTGCTCAACACAGAGGGAAACTAATCACATTTTCACCAACAGGTTATAAACCACCATCAGTCTCAACACACAAAAAACTGCAAAGAAATTTTTGTAACTCATTGAAAAATCAAACTTTCTAAGAGGCAAGCTACAGTATTTGCTCACACGCTTATTGAGGTTTTTGAAACAAACTAAGCAGGTAAATGAGGAGAAGCTTAATTGCAGCACTGAAAATTGTGCAAGCAGTCACACCCTGGAATACTCTCCAAAGTGGTGGTGGCATAATTCACAGAACCTCTCTGCCAACTTACTTAAAATGGTATTTTTACAGTCATAGTTCATTGTGCCATAAACCAATGTTTGCAATCACTACAATAATTTTGAAACATGCAAATTTATTATGTTCTTGCACTCTCATGTAGAGATGGAGTCTGCGACTTGTTCACAGTAACTGAACAAGGGTTAAGTCAGAGATCTCAATTTCCAGGGTGTCGGTCTAAGGCTAGACCCAAATTTGTTTAAACATCTTAAACTATTATCTATAGACTATAGATAAAGTATCTATATCTAAAGACTATGTCTATAAAGTGTCTGCCTGTAAGCAGCTAGAAATAAATGTTTATCAATGATCTCTTTGCTTGCTTCCTTTTTGTTAAGCACTTATTTCCTAATAAAAGCAGAAGATATACACTGTGGCAGGAATTACACTCAGTTTTTTTTTTCATTCAAGCCATTTGATCGGAAGAAGTCTACAACCACAGCAACATGGTAAAGTTGCAGTCATTATGCTTCTAAGCTTAAAAGCTAGATAAAAGCTAGATAAAGCTAGTTTCAGGCAGCTATGCTATCCAATTTCTCTGCTGTTTGCAGCTCCATTTTCAGAGAATAATAAAAGGGTTTGGGTTGGAAGGGACCTTTAGAAGTCACCTAGTTCCGAACACCCTGCCATAGGCAGGGAACACCTTCAACTAGACTGGGTTGCTCAAAGCCTCGTTCAGCCTCACCTTGGTCATTTCTAGGGATGAGACATCCACAACTTCTTTGGGCAAGCTGTTCCAGTGCCTCACCACCCTCGCAGTAAAGAATTTCTTCCATATAATGTAAACTGACTCTCTTATCAGCTTAAAGTCATTATCCCTTGTCCTATCCCTACAGGGCCTACTTAAAAGTCTCTCTCTTGCTTTCCTGTATCCCCCTTTAGGTACTGAAAGGTGCTCTGAAGTCTCCCCAAAGCCTTCTCTTCTCCAGACTGAACAACTCCAACTCTGTTGGCCTGTCTTCACAGCAGAGGTGCTCCAGCCCTCTGATCATCTTCACATCCCTCTGAACTCACTCCAACAGGTCAACATCCTTTTTACACTGGAGGTCCCAGAGCTGGACACAATACTCCAGGTGGGAGTCTCACAAGGACAGAGTAGGTGGGGAGAACCACCTCCCTTGACCTTGACCTCCCTGGACCTGCTGACTACAATTCTTTCCATGCAGCCCAGGATACATTTGGCTTTTTTGTCTACAAGTGCACATTTCTGGATCAGGTTGAGCTGTCAATCAACACCCCCAAGTCCTTTTCCTCAGGGCTGTTCTCAATTCACCCTCTGCACAGGCTGTATTTTGTATCCACCCCCAGCAGTTGCACACCTACCATCACCTCAGTTGGTAGAAGAAAGATGCTGCCATGGGGATTTCTGAGTTCCTTGTCCCACTAGCAAAACATTTTTTCCCATGGTTATTGCAACAATCCACCCACACAGACAATTTTACTTGTGAGACAGACCTAATCAGGTTACTAAAGACCTTAGAAACCTTACATTTCAAAATATTTATTAAGGCCAGCTTCTGCCATCATTTTAACAGCACTAATGAGCTGCTACCAAACCTGGGGTAGTACACTTGATTCCACAGATCAGCTTCAGCTTGTCTCTCCACCCTTCCCACTTTTTTTGTGTGATTTGGGGTAGGTGGAGAGTATATGTAAGTTATTTCCTAAAATACTTCATGCCCTTTATTGAAACATGAACATCAGAAACTCAGTTCTTCATAATATTCATGCTTTTCTTTAACAGCTGTGCTCCTTACAAAGTGATTGTTCAGGTGCTTGTGAAGCCATCTTTGCACATGTTTGTGCTGAGTCCTGTAACTCATCTCTTCTGAAGCTCTACAGTGCTTCAATAAGTCTACCTAAACCTACCTACTACTACAACCCATGTAAATCCACTGCTATTGCTTCAGCATAGCAGTCATTGAGATGAATCACAGAAGTCCTCTCTAATTGCACACCTAAGTCAATACCCACAGTGGAAGAAACCAGAGAGACATGAATCCATTCACCATGATAAAGTATCTACAGGCTCAAACAAAGGAATGAATAACCACAAAGGTCACAACTCTGCTCATTTGTGCCTCTAGGCACAAATATTCTTCTGTCTGATAGTATGAATATGAACAGAAGAAAAGAATGAAGGGACAAACCATCTCAACCAAATGGTCAGAGTTTGGTTCTTCACAAGGCTTTTCTAAGCCTTTTGCTGTACAAGCTGCAGCAAAATGATTTAATGTCATTCTGTTATGCTGGCACATAGTGCCACCAGACAACAGTGCAATGTGTCAGAGAACACATTCAAAAAAGTGGATATGAAAAGAGGTCTAAGCTTTCTAAGCTGCATAGATACAGAAATTTCAGTCTCTTTGAGAGAGATCACAAGCAAAAAGAAGTATTTCAGTTTCTCCAGTATTTGATAATGTGGAAAGGTGCATGCACAAATCACAAATGCAATGGCTGTTCCTGATTACATGTTCCCTTCATTTTCTATCTACCACAATCTTGGAGACCAAAGCAGTAAATCACAAACAGTTCTCTTGTTCTCCCACAGCTTTCAAAGAATTGCACAGATACTTCAAAGAAGGCAACAAAAATAGCACTATTTTATTTGTTTCTCAGTACAATTTCTGAATTTCTGACTTACGGAAGTATTTCAAGGTCTCTTCTATTTGCTCAGTTGTTAAGTCAATATTCGCATCAGGGGAAATGAGAGGTGTGTGAAGCCAGTCGTCGTGGTCATAACCGTAGATTGTATCTGCTCTTAGCTTATAATGAGGCAGCTGCTCTTCCAGGAGACTGATGATTTCAACTTCAGGAAGATTGGTACTATTGCACACATCTGTTAAGGGAAAGGGAACAATCTCTGTTAGTTACCTTGAGTACTATACCTACAAGCTTTCCAAGACTTCAGTATGTTTTGGTATCAACAAGATTTTGCTGCAAGAACAGCTCAATACAAATAAATTTAGAAGATATGCCTGGCACAAATTATTCCAAAGTATCATATTTTCTAGTAATACAAGGGCATGCTCTCTCAGTGACAAAAAGCCCCACCTCTAGAAGCAGGGACATTTATTGAAGGATAAGTGGGTTAGGGAGGGGAATAGAGAGCCAGTTACAACTGGGCTACGAAGAATGTATTAGGGCTCAGAGCAATGTACATTTTTGATCTTCTACTTCACAGATCATTTTTAGCTTTCAAGACTTAGATATCTCCTTAACTTGGTCTTGGACTACAATTTAGTACTGCTGTATGTTTTTGTCGTTGCTGCTGGCAGACTTTTCTCAAGAAACAGAAATCCAGGACTGCAATACCAAACAATGTCACAGTTCACACCTAAGACATACTGGTAAAGATGATTACAGGAACTTCCAGGGCACCTTTTGACACTATCTTGACTTGCATTCTGTGCTGCAGCCTCTCATGCTCACAAATATATCATTTGCACACAGTTCTTAAAATGGATACCAACAGCCAACAACAACTGCAAAAATGTTACAAAGTAAATTAGAGCTTTAAATTTAGGCCAAGAGGTAGCTGAGAAGTTTTAACACAAAAAAAACCCATTCAAGGTAGAAACATTTTTTACCATGAGGATGGTCAAACAGGGCTACAGGGAGTCTAGAAGTCCAGTAAACAATGCCATGAACACTTACTCTGAAAGATCTGCTTTTAGTAGAAGTCAGAACACATTACCTCCTGAGGTACCTTCTAATCTATATTATAATGAAGAATTTTGAGAGTGTATCAATACGTGAAACAGTCATCATAGCTCTAAATATATGTTTAATTATCATATACAATTAAATATAACGTCATGTTAAACATGCATTAAGAACTGAGCAACTTATGGTATGTTTTCAGTACTTAGTGCATCAGTCTGCACTTTTTCCATTTCCACACCAGTGCAGAGAAAACACCACAGTCCAGCACAACCCCTACCCCACACTCAAAGTAAGGAAGCGCTATCTAAGCCTTTTTTGGAAGAGCAATGCACCAGAGCTCCCTCTTTAAAAAAACTCTTGCTGAGACTCACTCCAGAGTGAACAGCAGACTGTCAAGGCTCTGAGTGCTCCCGTGTACCTTTACACTGCCATGACCAGGCTCATCACAGTCCCCCAGCCAGCACATTCTGCCAGGAGCCCCACGTACACCCCAGTCCCTGCTCCTGCCCTGGGCAGTGCTGGAAGCAGCCCTGTGCCCAGCTCTGTTCCCTGCTCACACTGACTCATTGTCCAGGCTTCCCTGGATTACTGGCATTTGTCTGATGATCGCCCCCTGGAGAGTCAATTTGAACCATTGCTGCCAGCACCTTTGCTCTGCTTGGGAACAAAGGGACTGGGCTGTGCCAACAAGGATTGTGCCCTTCCCATCCTGTCAGCTGCCTATAAGGCAGCCCTGCTCTTGCTGCTTCCTGACAAAGGCACGGGTTGTAAGAAACTTACTCTTGCTGGATTGAGGTAAATCTGCAATTCCACCATAACTTAGCGAAATTCACCTCTGTCAAAGAAGGGCAGGAAGCAGAGAATGGGGAAGTAACACATATTTCTCTATACATCATTAATTACCTGGTTTTTACCTTTCTAAGCCAGAAATTACATTGGCAAAAGCATTCCAAACACTAAAAATTGCAAGAACATTACTATTCTATCAGACAACAGGGCAGAGAATACCAAGATGAACTCATACTGTCAATCTCCTGCCTACATACTTTACAAAACCCTGATGACTAGAACTATAATCCACTTGGGGAAGTTGTGTTGTACTTGATGGTTTGGGGAGTCTGCTATTACCTATCAGGAGCTATTCTCCTCTGCCTTCATCCAGACTGTTCTGCTAACTGTTATACATATGTGTCTTCCAAGCCTCCCTGCAGTTAGAGACCCACAAGCACATCTGTTTTCATAGAGCTCTCTGCAATGCGAGAACCATTCTGCACACATCATTTTAAGAGGTCCTTGCAATCTTCTCAGAGGGACTACTGGCTTACACAGAGAAACAAGATCTGCTCCCCATGCTTTGAAAGACAAGAGCCAGCCTGTAAACTACAAACTTGCTTTTTCCCTGGCTATCCTTTTAATGGCTGACAGCATCATCTCAGTGCCTGCAACCATCTGAGTGTAGAAAAGACAGTTGATATTCCAAAAAACACCTAGACATTCAAAAACCTTTCTGTGTACATGTATACACAAAAGAATTTTCTTTCCTACATTTATTTTTGGATTACCTAATTGCTCTCAGTCTCAAGAACACAGAGTTGATATTTTTCATTGAGGTTGTTTTTGGGGAGTTTTTCTGGCCGAAATGTTAGTTTTCCTCCTCAGAAAAATGCAAGAATCTACACAGCCCAAGATAATGGTCATGGGAACAAAAAATAAAAATTTTGAAAACACACTAAAGGTTTGACTTTCTCTTTTCTATTAGGATTCCTAAAGAAACAGACAGTATAGATGAGTTGAGAAAGTTGTAAAGATAAATAAATTGGCTTGTTTTATCCCAAAAACTAGCGAAAAATAAATGCAAAGGAAGCAACCAATAAAATGTGAAGAGAGGAAAAAAACCCAAAACCCTCATACCTGCACACACAGAAAAAAAAACCCTATAGAGTTTTATTGTGGAAAAGAAATCCACTAGAATGTGAAGGCCAGGCAGTAAAGAAATAAGAATTATCATGGAAGACAAGTCAACCAAGAAAGGTTTTCTACTCTACCATGTAATAAATCCTGAGCAATTCTAAGCAATTCAAAAGGCCTAAGAAACTGGAAAAGATATTAATGAGTAATTGGAGAGGAAACTTTTTATGACGCTATTATGATGCTGTTGTCATTAACTTCTACTGCAATTTTAAAATCTGTATACCAGCAGGAAATACAACAGGCTCTGTTGCGCATTTTGAAGAACAGGACATCATAATTACACTTGTTCATGACTAAACATTAGTTCACCACTTAAATCGCAGCAATATTCTCAGTGCTACACTTACACAATCTCTCTCCCTTCACTTTTCCTCCCCTTCCTTTCCTGAGATGCAAACATTTGTTATGAGAAGGTATGCAGACTTATACAGTTCTCCATCCTCAAACACCAGGTATATTTTTATAAGACCCTGATTATGTTTCCACAGATGTCTTTTTATTATTTCTGATTAGAACTGCAAAGACAAACAATTAAGTAACTTCTCTACTAAGAAGACCCAAGGCATCATCTGTGATTGTGATTTATGACTAACTGATATCCAACAGATAGAAAAGCACTTCCTCTTCTCCTAGGTGCTACCTTCATTTCTTTGAGAAAAATGTAACACCTTACACTTAAAACAATTAACTGATAATTAATTAAAAATGACACAACAAAATGTAGCTGAACCACAATCCTTTTAAGTTGCTGTTATGGATTCTGGGGTTTTTAAGCAATTTTCAATTTTCAGTTTTCTGGAAAACATATTTGGCACACAAATTTCTACAAGTAGATCAAAACCAACTCAAATAGTTAATAAATTATGAACCTCGTAAAGCACGGATTATTCCAGGCTCTGCTTATGCTCTTGCAACTCTATAGCTTTCAGCACTTCATAGAAATAATTATTTTTAAAAATTAATAAATTTTTAACTCTTTTTCATACTATTTTGAAAGTAACATGCTCTACTTCTTTAGTGCATGAACACCCCATCTCAGTTGTTTTGCTGCAAATACGTATTTCTCCATGTCCTGTCCCTCAGGAAATGAAGAAGGTCTGCTTTGCAGTAATTTTCGACAACATTCCTCCTCATGGTCTCTCTTTTCTAAATGAGATTAAAACAAATGTTTTCAAAGACTTTTGTCCTGGTTAATTTCTTGTTACAGTTTCTAATCTTCTCTTTCCATAAAGAAGATGCAAAATAGGCAGAACACTCCAGCTGAGCTCTCTTCTGCATATTTCTTCCCACTTCAGTATCCCTTGGGTAGTTATTAATGGATTACTAGCTTGTTTTGTACCTTTTCATACACTGGCATTTGATGGACTGGGACACTGGACATATCAAACGTCTCTACCCCATGCCTCTCAAGACAGCCACTTAAATTTCACTGGTTATTTCAGCTTGCTTATATTTCCTTAAAGGAGTTTTTATTATGCTTGCTGATCTAGCTACCTTTGACTATTTCATCAGTTCCCTTTCTTCTAGGCACATCTCTATCCATAAATAATGCTCTAAATATAGTAAACCAACTCTTCACTGTGGAGACTGAAGTCAGGGTGGGAGGCTGGCTTCTTCCTTCCCCCACTTTTTTTTTTCTTTTCTTTCTATCTTTTTTTTTCCACATGCAGAGAAAGAAATAATTTGCAGAACAACCATGTGCACGTGAGGATAAGAGTACCTTTGGTTATTTTCAGATGCACACTTACATCTTTCCTCTGCTGACAAGTGAGCAAGGAGTTGATCATAGGGAAAATGCAGTGAGAAGTCTGAAACAATGGGAGCTGACTATATGGAGACAGCACAACTCCTCATGGAATGCCTACCCCGCTCTGCACATAACAAAATAGAGATCACAAGGCATTGTGTGGGGTGGTCATCCACTGTCCTTTGCATCCTGCACTCACACAGCCAGCCGATACATTAGGTCACTTCCCATAAAGAGTTACATACATACTTAGCTGTCAGTGTTACTTGGATGGGTGGAACTATGCCAAGCATCTCATAAACAAGCAATTCAGACTCAGACTAACTTCAAATCCAGCTAAGTTCAACATGAACCACAGGTAGACAGCTTTGAAAATCTCATTTCTATTAACACCTAAAAGCATCTCATCTGTCAAACTCTATTCCCTACCAGGCTTTTGGGTTTCATCTGTTCACGGCTATAGATGTATCTTACTGTAGAAAAGAAAAACTTGGCTTGCCTGATAGAGAAGGAGCACTTACTCAACTGCAGCACAAACTTCACATTAGAACTAACAATAAACTCAGAGAATGAACTTAGAACAATGAGAAGGGACAGGGGCGTGGGGAGTGTGGCAGCCAACAAAGAACACCCCAAAACACACAGGAAACATGCAGAGAAAATGAGCCATACAAATCTCAAATCTCCTGGTATCTGCAGGAGCCTTTAAATCACAATGCAAACAGCTTATCAGTACAGTCCTCAGGAAGAACAAAAAATACATAGTTTCTGCCTGTCTGCATTCTGGTTCAAACCATCCTTCATCTTCACGTTTTCACCGATTTGCTTGCGAGCAGGTTAAAGACTCCCAGGCACCCACAGAACCTGCCGGCAGTACAAACTGCCACCTGCCGGCAGAACTGCCCTAGTACCCGAACCCCCAAACCCCACAGGACATTGCCTGAGTTTCCCGCTCTCAGCCCACTGCTCTAAGTGGAAAAAACAATCTCTGATAAACCCAGCCCTGCCAGGAACCATGCTAGCTAGGGGTCAGGGCTCTGCTCAAGAAGGGGCGTGCCAGAACACACAAGTCATCACAAGAAAGACCACAAGAAAGCTACACAGAGACAGTGTCATTCCCAGAGCACAGTGACCGAGTTGCAGTCCTAATGGAAGCCAACACCTTGCAAACAGCACAAAGTGGCTCTGCTACCCAGAAGTGCCTCCTCTGAGCAGAGGGAAACAACTGCTAAACAGAAGTGGTGTGTGCAGCAAAACAACTCCATTCTGGCTGTGACCTCAGGGAAGTGTTGGGCTGCTTGGCAACCTTCAAAACACAAGCTTTGGTCATCAGGTTGTGTCACATGCCCACCAGGAGCATCTGCCAGGAAACTCCACCGCATCAAACCCCAGCAACTGGTGCTCAGCCCACAGTCAGAGAGGGGCAGTCTAAATATCCTCTCCTTCTTAAACACAAGCAAAGCAAACAAACGAGTGAAAAAAAACAAACCCCAAAGCAAACAGAAATAGCTTCAGTAGCACTCTCAGGCAACTCCTTCATTTCTTGCAAAAGATGTAAAATATCATGACTTGTCACTACCTTCTGAGGCAGCTGAGGAAGGAGAAGTAGATACAAGCGCAGTAACAAAAAGAGACAAGAGAAACAAGGAACCTCTCTGAAGAATGCTGGAAGAATAAAGAAATCTACAACTTTACTTCATGTCACCACATACTCCTCTCTTTGGTTTTCAGTTCTGTCCTATTTCCCACACACATATTACACTCACCCTTGACACTTAGCTCTCTCAGAGTTTGTTTTTTTTAAATTTACTCTGTTTTAAATCTTTGAGAATGGACAGTCAATAAATAACAATTCCAAAAAATAAAAAGCACACGATACCTGCAAAGCGTCACTTCCAGTGCAGTACTAACTGCATACTACTTAAGTAAAAGTAAGGTTCTCTGCAGAAAAGGGCTACAACAGCATGGAGGCTAAAGTCCAGCCACATGTAACACAAGAAATCAAAGTTCATCAAGTTGAAGCTATTCCATGCCAAATACCAGAAAATTTTGATTGTTGATTTTGCACCATGTAACACTGAGATTAGTCATCTAACCTAGATGAACAAGCAGCCAGAAGGCCATGACTACATTAGCATTCTCCTTTTTCAGAAGACCCACAAGCCTAACCATATTCCAATAATGGACGCAAGAAGAATAATCTTTCTCTAAATGTTGTTAAAGCAGATATGGCTGCTTGGAACAGCCCAACAGTCTCATCTTCCCCATGCTTTCTGTCCATTTAGACAGTGATGGAATTAACTTGTCATTATCACTACAAATAGATGCACATAAAAATGAAAAGCAGAGGGAAGAAAGTTCTGTCACACAATTAGGCTGCTACCTAAGCTACTGAAGAAGAAAACATGGCCTGTAGTCATCCATTATTTGAGTTCTAAAGGGCCACATAGACACAGCCTTTAAGTGTTGACTGAGGTCTATAATTACAAGTATTTCTTGAGCATTATTTAACAAGTACATGCATATGTACAGGGCAATAGGCAAAACCCCAGAATTTACCATATTTCTATTCAATGTCAGTTCTAGGATGCCCAGAATTTGGCCAACTGTCCTGAAACTGTACTGAAGTCTTTGAAATAATACTGCTGAACTCAGGACATGTGTTTCAATGCAAAGCAAGTGGTTAGCTTCTCAGGCAAAGAAAGAAAAAAAGAAGAAAAAAACAATTCCAATTCACTGACTTGTCCAAAGGGAAAGATAGCCTTAGCATCCCTATACATCTGAAGTCTCACTACTGGCTGCAAAACCAAACATCTGGAAGAAAAACCCTTCAACACGAAAACTGTCTCATGCCTCTAAAACTCAGACTCCTCAAACAGCCGTGGCAGCTTCTCTGACTTGACTGGTACAGCATGACATGATTTGAAATTGCAGGTCCTGCCACACGTTTTACCAAAGCTGTTTAAGCCACGGTTCTTCTGCCTCTGAACATGGAAAATACTGCACAAAATCCTGGCTTCCACAGGAAAACAAAAGATTCCATGCCAACCTCTTTTTGGCCTGGCCAAACACACCTGCTAAAGACTAGGATAAAGCTGAGAATGTCAAAGCTAACGAAGAAGAAATGCCTGGAAAGTACAGTTCCAATGTGAGGAATGCCATTGTTTACCAGGTTGAAGTCTCCCTGCTTTGGTTCCATCCTACATACACATTCCTGCTAGATATAAAACCTGAGACAGATTTGGTTCATTAAACTATTAGGACTCTACAGTACTATGCCATAAATTTAAATGAACTTTGCTATAAATGAAAGTATGGAAATGTTTCTCCCTGTAGATAAATGCAACCATAGTCATGATTTTGACATTAAACAGAAAGTAAAAGGAAACTTTGCCACCATGGCTATTCTTTTAGAATAAGAACAAAAGCTATTCATGTACCAAAGGCATGCTGGCAATGTACTGTTCAGCAGCAGTAAGAATAAACACATTCATTAACCATTAGGATCTTCCAGCTGCCAAGAGAGACTGCAAATGTCTCAAAAACCCATTGATAAATCACTGAGTACGAAAACCCTGAAAAGCAATTGTCCTGCTTTTCCTTGTTGTTCAGCCCAGCTACAAAATGTGCCAGCCAGTAAACAATGGCTGTCAACAAAGCTTTCACAGAATCACAAGCAAAACATGAAAATTAAATCTTCTGTAGCTTGCTCTTTACAGATGCTTACTTTAAATGAAAAATGTGTTGCTTCATGACGGACACACATATACATTGAGGGAGAAAGGTAAAGCTGATCTCCATGTGTTATGGAACTAAATTATGGAATGAAAGTTATTTTCACATATTTAAGTGCACCAATAATCAAATGTAGCTATTTAGTCTTCTTGCACTATTCATTGCACCACAGTATAAAAACAAAAAATAAAAAAATAAAAAAAAAACAAACCCAAAAAATCTACTAGGCACTGGCCTTCAGTGCTTTCTTCAAAGAACAAACTCAGAACACTGATGAACACTTACTGCTTCCATGCACCCCTACCTTGAATAAAGTACATATTTAAGAATGATAAGTGTTTCCCAAAACAATGGAAATCTAAGAAGAATGTCTTTAAAAATGTCACACTGTAATTGTGTTCCAATTGTAATTCTACCAGTTGCTTTCATAGTGACTTCAGAATTGACAATTTACACTAAAAACCATGGATCATATTAGGAAGTTATAAGTAAGAGGGCTAGATAGGGAGCACAGCAGAATTCTGCTTAAGGGAAAAACAACTGACCAAACGTCACCAAACCACAAAAATATAATCCTTGATAAAATAAAAACATATGCCCAAGATACAGATTAAGAGGCAGTGTAACAATCTGACACGGGAGAGGAATCAGAAAAAAACACCAGGTTACTTGAAAAGGGTTAGAAGTAGAAAGCAACTGTAGGGAGGATGGGGGGGGGGGGGGGGGGGAGAATCTGCATAAATTTGACTGAGAACACACCAAAAGCCAGACAGAAAATTCAAAATAGAGGCAATAATGCAGCAGGCACAGAGAATAAGATAATTTTGTTAGCGTTTGCTAGACAGAAATACAGTCAGACTCATGTTAACAGGACTGGCATTTTCAGAATGCTTTAGAGAAAGGAAGATTGTTCAGAATTTAGCAATCACTGCTTACAGAAGTGTCAGGAAAGAGGGAGAAGAGACCAAAACTAGATCAAGCTTACAGGATGAGACTGGTGACAATAACTTACAATACAGTAAATGGGCTGAGGAAAGCACTAACAGCTTTTTATTCTCACAGCTTTATTTAAAGGAGAGACTAGGAGAGTTGGCAGAGGAGTGGGCAGGGGTGTAGAAGCTATGAGGGTTTTTGAAAATCATGAAGATAACTTCATAAGGGGAAAGAATAACTGATATTCACCAAAATCCTGGATAACTAGGACAAATACTGACAAACTGCAAGATTGCTGTCACTGCACACAGGAGTAGCAAGCATCAACTTCCAGCGTAAAACAACCAGCAGATGCAGCTAAGAAAAAACTATGGGCAGGTTCCATCACTAAATAGTTCTGCATGATGGGGGCACTTATGCTGAGAGTAGACTACTGAGCATGGCTGAGTACGTGATCTCCGTATCTTTCTAGAGTCAGAAACACAGTCCTGAGCCGGCTGGTCCAACACACCAGAACATTTCTTACGCTCTTGCTTGAGTTCCAGCTCCACTACAAAATATTTTACATCTTTTCTTTCATATTGACAAAACTGAGAAAAGCATGGAAGTCTCACCCCAAACCAGGAGCAGATAAAGAAGCAAATGCTAGAACAAGTTATGCTCCACTAAAAGAGAAAGGTAACCACAACAGAACTCAGAGATATTCAAATAACAGGAAGCAATTCAAAACTGTTAATATTTTATCAATACTTTTTTTTAATAATTTAAAGCTTAGAAGTCAAACAGCAGGCCTGTAACAGGTACCAAAACCAACCAGAGCATCCTCAGAACGGTCTCAGAATAGCAAGCATATTATTTCTGGTGGTAACTCACACACCTAGAACAGGACAGCCACTGGTACAGCATTCTCCCCACCACCTGCATAACAACAGTAAAGCAATCTCTCAACAACCTGTAATACCTAAATCCCTATGGAGTTAATTTTGAGTAATCATGCTTTATCACACTTGAAACAGAATGAACAGAAATTCAGTCTTTCAACACAAAAACGTGCATCTTGGGGGACACATGCACACAATGGAATGGAAATTCTGTGGGCCCTAAGCATCTTTTACAATGAAGTGATTACATAAAGAAATGGTCAGAACAACACCACTTATCTGTAGGACCAGTCAGTTATCAAAATTGGCTGATGTTGCCATGAAGAATGGTAATTTGGTGGAAGAGAGCACAATCTCTGTTTCATATGGGAACATATTTAAAGCCTGAATAAGGACAGAGCCAGGATGAAAACCCAGAGGAAACCTTCTGCACCCAAACATTGCTAGGAGATTGTGTGAATGAGGCTTGACAGCAAGAGAAAGTTGGTTTATCTGGATGTTTCGACTCCTTCCACTGCAGTCACTGCAGTAACGTGGCAAGTTACACAACCTGCAAGGAAGGTAAAACAATACCAACTCTTCTCACTGACACCTTTCTGCTGAGAAAAAAAAAGACATTTCGTTGTTTGACCCCTCCAGTAATGTAACTTTGTTTTTAGAAATTTAAAAAAAAAAAATCTACTTGTGTTAATTGCAAACCAAGTATGACACAGAACAGGTTATTACCACAAAGCATTTCCCAATAATTCAACAGCCCTCAGGAAACTGTCCTGAACAGTCAGAAAACACACTCCTACATGCATTTAGTAAGAGTAACTAGAACAATGAATAAATGAATCATGCAAACTAATGAAGGAGCTGGGCAATTTAAATTACACTCCATTCATTCTCTCCCTTTTCAGAGAAGGATGAAGGAAACCTACATGGCATATTAAGCAGTTAGCTCTTGAATAACAAAGTACACCCATACCAAAATCAGCGCAAATAGTAAGTATAATAAGTTAACTTACTGAAGATGTCTAACAATACTGTGTTAAGCATATTTTAAGAGAAAAAAAAGGGAAAAAAAACCCACAACCAAAAAGCCTCACAAAAATATTTTGGTAGTTAGACAGCTATCACAAGAGTAATATCCAGTGATATTTCAGACTTCCATCCCCACTGCACTCCCCATTTCCTGGAGGACAGGATTTGTCTGACAGCAGCTAACAGATAAGAAAAAGGCAATCAGACTAAGAGGCTTTTGTAATTCATAAAATTGGGGCTACTGAGCAATTTAGTGATGCTCTGCTTTTTCATGTCAAGATTACGGCCCTTCCTGCTTGACAAAAAATGGGATGGGGGTGGTGGTGGTGTTAGAAAAGAAAGCTCCCAACTCCAGTTGCTGTTTTCATCAACATCTGACTGAAAGTATTCAAGTCTGCACTGCAATTACAGGAAAGACAGACCTTGAAAAGCATTTCCACTCCCTTTCTAACAGAAGGAACACTAGATGGTGCTACATCCGTATTTCTAGCTCTACACTGTTGGATGAATGAGAGCAGCAAGAAAAGTTAAAAGGAAAGAAAAACAACAAGGACTTGATAGGTGCCTCCCACATGTAGCAGCACTATGCCGCTTCCATACAGTGCTGTCCCATCGTCCACCAACCTCAGGGCTTGAGTGTCTTGCCTATTTACTTGCAGGAGCTCCACAGTCAATAGCAATAGAAAACTTGAAGTGAGACTACATTGATCTTTTCCCCTAAATCTTGCTAACAAAACCTAGAATGAAATATAACAAAGCAAAACATCTATTATATCTATTACAAACTTTCAGGTTTAGTGTTCAGAAAGTATGTGCTTCACCAGCACTCTGTTCATAATAACTCTTAAAAAAATTCAGAAACAATTTTTTTCAACGGATCAACTATCCTATTTCATTTGCCCTTTTGTGCTGAAGTCAGCACAGACTAAAATGCGTTTACCTGCATAAAGCTTCACTTGCAGCATCTATGAGCTTTGGATGGTGCTTTAGTATCAGATTCAGCAGGAAAGGTGCTTTTAGGGTGCTGTCCCTCTCTCAGCCATTGGCTCCAGGAAATTTTTCACCACGCTGGTTTTGGTCACCTGGGCCAAGCCCTACAGTACTTACTGCCTCTGTTATGCTTAGAAAATTGCTTTTAGGCCACACAATAGGACTGATCAGAGGTGTGACCTAACTAAAAAGTAACTCTCATCTCCTCTCTGACACAAAAGCACAGCAAGGATTCTATCCAGACCAGTCACCTAAAATGCCTCTAGTTGCACTCCCACAGAAATCTGTTCAAGCACAATTCTGAGATGGTTTGGGGACAAGAAATGTTTAAGCCAACCCTATATCCAAGAACACACGCTTAGCACAATCAGAAAGTGCAGCACTCTCAGCTACATTGAATCTGCTCTTGGGTCTGAGGCAGGGAACATGGTGCTGCTGACAGAGAATGCCAAGGTGCCTCTCTACTGCCAGCAAACAAAACAGGAAACAAAAACAATAACAAAAAGAAAAGGAAGCAGCATTAAAAATTCTTTGAGCATCAATGGTCTTGAAAAGTTAAATAGCAAAATGTGCACATCATATAATTTGCTATTAGCTATATCAGAGATAGTTCCAATTGCCATTAGCTTGCTGCATTCCAGAAAGCATCACCACACCACACACTCTGCCTCAGTTTCCCATTCTTTTCTTAACTGTGCTCAAGTCTTTATTTGCAAGAATTTTTGCAGATAAATTAACACCTACAGCCTATTGTGCCAGCTAAGACTAAAAAAAAAATGGATTACACTGATTGCTGAATTTCAACTCTAGGATGAGTCAAGGCTTGGCATCAAAAGAATAGTACATGCAGACTAGATAGGAGCAATTTTTTTCTCACTAAACAATTTAAAAATGCATATAGTGCTAACTTGTCAACTAGAACTAGACAAAGTCCTCATGTTAAAGTCTCTGACAATCCTGAAAATTCAATCAAGTATTTATCCTTCAGATTGTTTCAAGGCTATACACTGCATACCTGCACAGAATACTGATAAAGATTTTACAGAGGGAATATGGGACCAATTCCTTACTTCCAGCCTATGCCCTCTGACATCTTTAAAATGCACAACAAAAAGCTGAAACTAAAAATCCACAAATACAAAAAAAAAACTCCAAGTAACCAAACAATCAACAAAAACAGTGCTATTTCTACTGCAAGTCACATCCTGTTGTCCTCAAGTCACAAACAGTACCAATCTGACACCGCAGAATAGCAAATCCATTTAAAAAAGCAATTTAGGACCAATCTGTAAACAATACTTGGCTGACAGTTAAATAAGAAGAAAGATTCAGAAACTACATCAATCTTGAAGGAATGTGAAGTAGCAAGAACATGCACTGGCCTCCATTTAATAAAAACTTTTTAAATGTTAAGAAGTGAGTTTGTCTTGCCTTTCAAGAAATCATAATCAAGATGGCATCTTGATTCATGAAAGAAAAGTTGGTTGTCCTGGCTTGTAGACAGGAAAAGAAAAACTAAGTTAAATTCCTGTTAAGCAGGGAGGGAGGAGAGTGGCTGAAGGGGAGACAGGCCACAGCCAACAGAACAAACTGCAAGATCGTTCTGTAAGGGGCCTGGAAAACAATTATATTACCCAGAATCCATTTATGTGGTGTGTAGTTTCTAGACTATCTAACAAGCAAATACCTACATGGAAGTCAAAAGGATGA
The DNA here is from genome assembly GCA_016584745.2 of Phylloscopus trochilus trochilus. Taxonomy (NCBI): domain Eukaryota; kingdom Metazoa; phylum Chordata; class Aves; order Passeriformes; family Phylloscopidae; genus Phylloscopus; species Phylloscopus trochilus. The sequence goes on from WQNJ02000546.1 coordinate 44,864,628, forward strand.
CCATATTTGAACTAACCAGTTAAGGAACTCTAAATCCATGAAAACAAGGAAGGAAGGACGGCAAGTAGGTCTGTTTAAACAAAACATCTATTTTATGTAGACACATACCTGACAAAGTGACTCCAGTGTTAATCCTGCTGCTTGCCTTCCCAAGGAAAGCAGGGTGGACTTGAGAGCACCTCTGCCCTTCTTTCTATTTTCTTTTTTTTTCAGAATATCAGCCCTTAGTAACTACACCACTGTTGGGCTAAGCTAAGCTAAGGCATGCTACTAAAGCAGCTGCTGACAGTCACCATTAGCTAGTTCTCTGATCTAAAGACAATTGTAGAAAGGGCTGAAAGTAACTCAGGATAAAAGTATCTGGCTGCCAATTAGAATGGCCTTAGTCTTATTGCTGTTTTTCTCAGACATCTAATTTCTCCCTTCCAAAAACTCAGCTGACTCCTCAAACATTCCCAAAAGGACTTGGAACTCACAAGGTCACGTTAGGCTAAGAGAAGCCTCACAGCTCAGCCAACAAACCATGCACTTGGAATGGAAGCTGCCTGTCACTTCATGGCCATAACCAAGACTAAAAAGAGTTACAGTGATTATTCAAACAGAAAAAAAAAATGAGTTAGCTGACCACAGCACTAAGAATCTATTTAAAATACCATACTTCAACACGTATTCCATTTATTTGCATGAATCTATAATAAGGTATTCAATACCTTCATAAAAGCATGCAGAAGAAGCTATTCCATATACATTAACTTTTACTGTTCCAGAATGAATGTGAAAATTAAATTACTTTGAAAGGCAAAAATATGTACAGTAAAAATGTTAGATCCTATTTCTCCCATCCCTTTTCTCCCACAAAGCAATTCTCGTATGAAGATAGAAATCTAAATTATATTGAACATTAGGACAAGCATTCCACAAACTTTAAGGTGCAGTGTTCCCTTCTCCTCATCTCTGACTTCGGTTATTATCCAAACAAACTTTCAAATGGTTCATTTTCCCTAGTACATAAATAGGGTAAACTGGTTTCACAGCTGTCATTGGTGTGGCCCATTTGCAAGGACCTTAAACATTACAAAGTGCTTTCATTGAAAATCCTATGAAATCACTTCTAAAGAGGTATACATGTGCAGAACAACAGCAGCACTGTCCATGAAACAGATACCTCACCATGAGCTTAAGAACAGAAGCTTAACTCTACACCTCCACATGCCCACCAAGGTAAAGGATTTGACTGCTTACCAGTAATGGTGCAGGCATCTCTGTACTCTCTGCAGTCTGGCACATCATCTTCCACGCCTTCGCTTACATAGTGCTCCTCGTGAATGCCCGTGTCGCAGGCTAGGACTGCATGGTTCGACAGCTCCGAGGGAGGCACAGTGGCGGCCAAAGTGCAGTCGTGCAAAGCTGTGGCGTCCAGCTTGGCAGGTTTCACAGGCTTGTACAATGTGCCATCAGGGGGACCAGCACTGGAGACTGGGGCTGGCTGGCACAGATGGAACTCCTTCTCTTCACTAGAGCTGGCTTCAAGAAGTCTGCAGAATACAAAAGAAACAAATGTTCAATTCAAGCCATTCCAAACAGTGTATATGTGGAGAGATGATTTCTCTTCACATGTGGAGCAGTTGTTTATCTTTGCACTTTGCCCAGTTGCCTGCCCTCTGCACCTTGCACAGAAGCAAAGTGCTGGTCCTTGTACTGTGGTTTTTACCAACAGCTGATTAAACATCCATATTTTTGCCTATCCTAACTTGCAGTAAGCACAGTCCATTCACCTTGGCTCATTCACCAACTTTCTCTCATGTCAGCCAGGCCAAAGTTATGTGTAACTCAGCATCTGTATGAGCCAGGTCATACAGACAGGCTGCACATCCCTGGTGGATTTACTGACACTTCAATAACATCTTAATTTGAAATCAACTGACAGCAAACCGAACAGCAATGATGAGAAGCTTATACTATAACTGTACTAACTTTCCTCTCCACTGTACAGCCCAGACCCTCACTGACAGACTGGCCGCTGGAACCTCTGCTCCCTTTACAGAGAACACAGAAAACAAAACTCAAAGTGCCCTGGGTTAAAGGATTGACCACACTGCTGCTCCAGACAGTGCCTCAGTCTCAAACTGGGAGCTAAGTCCCTCAAGGCTGGATACTGATGTCCCCAGCAAGATGGAACTGGCCAGAGAAGGAATAAAGAAGAGCACATTTCTCCCAAAACTTTACCAAACCCTTTGCATAGGGAGCTAAAGGCACTGCAAAAACTGGTGGTATGGTACTGCTTTTGGTTATCAGCAGGGTAAGCAAATGCTCCCTACTGCTAGGAAAGGAAAATATTATTGTGGGATTGCAGAAAAACAGACTTGGGAAAGGACTTGAAAGACTTTATAAATGTAACAGCTACAATGCATAAGCAGCAGCTGAAGAACAAGCTGCACAGGAACACCCAGACAACATGGGAAAAACAGGAAGACAGACAGCAAGAAAACACAATTGTACTGATTTGCAAGGAGCAGGCATGGATGCAAGTCCATATGCAAGTGCAACAACAGAACATGTTATATTCAGTGCTTCACTGAGAACCAGAACAACAGGCTTTTTGAGACTTCTATGTGAAAAAGGATCTCTCTAATCTCTGGAAGATGTCCAGATAATCATATTTTGCTGTTAAAGTTACACTCACTATTTTGGCACCTTGTTTTCTGGCATTTCTAGCCAATAACATTATTGCTCCACCGAAACATGCCAGTATTTCTACAAACTCACTGCAAGACTCAAATATCAGTCTCTAAACTGCCAAGACAAAAATCAGACGTTTAGACCTTCTGGGAGCAAGCCCTAGATAAGTCTTGCAACAAAGGTGGAATGCTGCACCACTTTTCTCTACCTACTTTTTCCCTTCAGCGCAGGCGTAAGAACGAAAAAGCAAAATTCTCTCCCCCGTTCAAAGGGTCTCAGCAAGGATACATTTGCATTGAAATCAGAACATCATAACTGAAAAACAGATGGGAAATATTAACTCTTGGAAAAAACACCCTTATACACAAAGTAACATTTCATTAAGTTTTCCTTAATTACATACATTTGTATTTCTGCATGGTATCGTTGAACCTGGAAATATGTCTCACACTCAGAGACTCAAAAACTGCATTTTGTAAGGACCATAACAGCTAAAGGAACATACTAAATCAACTGATAAGTTTATGCTATACCCTAATAAAAATTATACTCTACTGTGCCAGCTGCAGGAAGAGAAAGTTTCACTTGAGTGCTTTAACTGAAACTCTTATGGTTCCCCCGCAGAGCACCCATTATTCCTGCACTATCACAGTACATACAGAAAAAAACAATGGGGTTATTTGTACCCATTACTTTCCAAACGATCCCCTTTCAAGTGGCTCTTTAGAAACAACAAGAGGGAGATTACTGATATTAGAAATTAGTTGCTCAAATTAAGTTGGAATCAAAATGCAAATTTTAATTTTCCCCTCTGCACTGCAGAGAGAAACAGTTTAAACCATAGAAAAGAAAAAGTACTGGAAATGCACAGACTGACTGATTAGACAGGCTCAATTTTGTCCTAGCTGCTACCACACATCTGTGAATTACATTTGTTTTGGGAAACTGTTAGATAAGTGTGTTGTTATGAATAAAGCCATGACTAGGATTAAATAACTAAAAGCACTTTTCAGATTTTCCTGCCCTCCTCTCCCCTCCTCCCCAGGGCCTGCCGTAGCAACCTCAGGAAGCCAGTAAGAAAACAGCACTCCTGAATGAAATAACACTGATAACTAAGGTGTGATTTGTGTGCAGCCTTCAAGTGAGTTCTGGGAATTTAAGATCTTGTAACTTTTCTGAACATATAACATCCAACATCTGATTCTCTCCCACCATTTCTGACTCTCTTCCACACGGTCCTCACCAAAAGTACTTTTGGCCAGAACATAACATTACAATTTGCATTAGAAGTTTGTGTTGAATGAGTTTCACCTCTTAACATTCACTCCACTGAAGTACCATGGAACCAGTTCTCCCCCCTCCTGTAAAGCTCCACACCAACCCTGTTAACAGTAAATAGAGGTATGCATCCAGAAACAGAAGTCATCAATGACCTTCCTTCACAGAAACTGTTTCACTTTTAGCACTTATGGAAAGTAGAAGAAAATAAACTTGAAAGCACAAAGAAGGAACAAAAGCTAACCCCCCCAAAATTCACAACAGTCAGTCTGCCTGGTCTACTACAGAAACACGTGGAGCATCTACTTGGCTGAGAAAGCCAAGTTCAGGTTTTAAGTGAATTTGCCTCGATCTTAAAACTTTGTATCACGGAGGAAAGAAAGCCAGAATAAATGTGTGTCTGCTTCCTTTCAGACTTATTAAGTATCCTCAGTTTCCATAAACACAGGGGAGAAATGTTGTTCACTCTTCTAAATCTACAGAGGCACTGTTTGCATGGCCTCTCTTGCAAGGCAAATATTACCACCTAATCCAGGCAGTGCACACTTGTCCTTTAAACTTCTAAGTCTTCCTATTGCAGAACATAAAAACAACTGAACACTATTTACCAGATTGTCAAAACAGCCACATAGAGAAGTGGACATGGTAGCTTACTGTCACCAGGAAATACACAACGTTAATATTATTCTTTAGTTAGTGTCACCTGCACATAGAATACTCATATGGTACAAACTGTTATTGAACTCCTTGGTATTTATTCTTTCTGACATATAAATGAGGATATAAATTATTATTGTAGTTTTGTACTTAATCTGACATCCAAACAAGTGCAGAGTTTGTAAATCAGATTATAACTTGTCGTAATGAAAATTCAACTCATTTCATTCTTTCTACTGCGTATACGTCAACAGCAGATTGCATATAGGATTTAAATAACTCCTCTTCTATTTAAGATGACATAACTCAGCTTTTGCCTCAGTATGGTAAAAGCTGTATTATACTGTTTCTCCCATTCTAAATACAATGACAGTTTGAGGCCAATAGACAGATGTGGGACTACAGAAATATTTAATTTGGAACGTTTGAACTAAATTCTTTAGTGTGAAACTGTTTGCTGAAAGAGCAAATTTCCTGAAAGTTTGTCATCTATATATATTCTACTCTGAAAAAAAAAATTATTTGCCAGTTGTTTGTCGAAAGGCAATCATTCCAACCTTGCACTTTGTTAAAGTGATCACACAAGCACAAAGACTCGCTCCTGCACACTACCTCTGTAGAATACTCAGATTTTGGTCTAACCCAATAAATACCTAAAGCTGAGTACTGGCATGATTACTATTTCAAGACCTTAAATTCTACATACAGCCAACCTCTGTAATCTAACAGTACATCCCCATAATAGATTGGACCATGACTGTAATGTAACCAAGACTTGATGAAGAAGTAGATTGGGTACTGACTAGTGTACCTGTGGCAGCCCAGACTACAAAAGCAAGTCAAGAATTGGGCTGTGATTAGTCAGCGTTCCACTTACAAAAAAAAAAAAAAAAAAATCCAGCTTTGCCAGTTATCTAGGCAAAGCAGTTCAAAGCTAACAGACACATTTACATTAGACAACAGCCAAAATTTGATGATTTTGAGTTAGAGGGAAAAAAATCTCCACAACAGTCAGCCATTTCTGGGTTCTGGACATGAAAAGAAATTAGTTCATTTTTTCTTTGCAGTTTGTTTTGTGAGTTTCATATATTACAAATTTCATATACAAGCAAATAAAATAAACCACTTGCTTTTTCACTGCCATTTGATATGAAGTTTTTCTGCATTCAGCACTAAATGTAACTTAACTCTCAATCTAAATACAGAAATGACTTTAAGCAATTCTTCTTCCTCCGTCAAAAGTAGAAGATACAGAGATATTCAGCCATGTGCTTACCTAGAGTCCAACAATGCTGAGTAAGTTATCCATAACTTTGAAACGTTATTCTTAACCACCATTTTGGATTGTAGCAATAGCAATTTACTGAACAACAGCAACTCCTACTGAACTCCAAGAGCCACATGCTGCACCCTTTGGTGATTATTAAACTTTGAACCATTTTTGATTATTCAGCTCAGATTTTGTGATGCAAAGACTACTTTTATTCAATAGTCTAAAATGGCTACTGGGACATTGTGAATGTCTGCCAATTAAAAGAAATACTTCCTTAACAGAGGAAAAAAATATCTTTCCAGAACATCTGACTAAAATCTTCCAGGTCATCCTTGTGCTATGCATACTCTTATATGTAATTCAACTATGCTGTTTGGTTTAGAACAGAAGCAAAACCATTTACTTGAGCTGGCTGGTTTTGCATAACAGCTCTGGTGCATATGAACCATCAATTCCCTTTTGTGTAAGAATCTGAAAATTCTGTTGCAAGATGCACTTCAAATGCTGTCTCACAGGGACACAAAACTTCAAGTAGCTCCAGGGGTCACATCACTGACAAGCCATCTGGCATATACCTAAGCTTCAAACTGCACAGGTAAGCAGGGACATTCAGCCAAGGTGACAAGCTAAATCTAATGTAAAGTACCCCCCTCAAATAAGTAATGAAGATTTATGAAGCTTCAGTGTTTTGATCTAGTCACCCATCCCTACTGACCAAAGTTATTTGCTAATTTAGACAGAACATGAGATATCAAGGGATTGAGAGAGCTTTCAACTCTTCACATCTGCTTGGAGCTTCAGAGCCCTGATCCTGTATTCTCATTTACTAATTCACTAATTCTCATTTACTAAGTACTAACTGCTGCTTAAACACATCAGAGGGTTTTAGAATGTGCAAATTCCACCCTTTTATGTACTTGATAGAGTTCTGCCAGAAATATCCTTCCTTGTTTTCTGCATCACTTTATAAATCTACTAAACACCTCTGTTTTAAACTATGTCTGATAAGTTTTACTATGCTATTTAAAAAGAATCCTCAAGGTTCCTACCTACCGCCCCCTCCCCCACCCCGTCCAAAAGAAAAATTCTTCAGATGCAAAATGCTCCATGTAGGCACTGAAGCAAATAAAAGCTATGTATGTCTTTATATGTCTGTCTCATCTGTAAAAAGATGAATATGCTCACCTACCCTTGTTGTTTGGGAAAATAATCAACTGAAGCAACTTAGAATTGCTTTAAGTATTCAACTTCCTATTTTTTTTCATAATGCACATTTTGAATCTATAAAAGTTTACACTTTTTTTAATTTAAAAACAATTTCTTCACTAAGTGGGTGGGTTTAAAAGGCAGTCAAAATGTCTTCTTCCATTTAAATACTTTGTCAGACCTTGAAGAAACAACCATTTGTGGAAAGTCTGGCTTACACACACACACACACAAAAACATTAACTGTTTAACTTTTAGATAAAGGCTGAACATGTTCCCAAATAATTTACTGAGTTGTTTTAATTATGTACTTTAGTATATATCCTCTTATAAGCCATGGGGTATAGCTTCTGCCCAGAAGCTGCCTTTTAAACATGCAGAATGGTGATTTCTTAGTTAAAACCTCTAATTCAAGGGACATAAAGAGTCTAAGCATCATAGATGAGTGAAAGAATGTGAGAAGCACTTTATTTACCTCCAAACATTTTACATAATTCTGTATTTCTCATGTTACAAGAGTTCCAAAATTTTTACAATAAAAACTACAGGGACAAACATATTGGACAACTCCAGACTACACCCTTATCAAAAACTTTAAAGCCATTTTAATCAAACTTCTTAGCTAAGTTTCCTAGCTTTATAGTACATTCAGATCATATTCCATGCTTTTTGTTGGTTTTGGATTTTTTTTCTTCTTCATAGTGGAGTTAGGAACACTTCGACCTAGCCAAATGCAATCTTTCAGAAAAGTATCAACACCCAGTGTTAATACCACACGCTATGAAGGATCTTCAAAGTATATGCCTCCCTAAGAAAGGCTCTTCTGTTTGTGAAACTATAAAAATGTTTTCAAGCTAAAGATCTGAAGGGTTTCTAAAAATCACTTTTATAAAGCCCCATAACAAACAAGTATTAAGCTGATGAAGGCATCCAAAATCAGAACAATACCTGGTTAACTGCCAGTGGCATGGTAATGTCATTTAGAATGAAAAAGTCACCACTAGAGAACAAAAGCCAGAACAGCAGCAGCAATAACCAAAAAGCGGCTTAAACCATAATATAGCCACGTACAGCTTGAAATCTCACTCTCAAGGTCCCCAAAGCTGCTGCTGTGACCTTGTTTAGCTTTATTTGACCATTAAGTCATCAATCAAGACAGTCATGTTTTCTCAAAAAACGATGAAATCAGAACATCACAAATAATAAGCCTCTTAAAAGAAAACCACACCACTGCTCTCCACAAACCAAAGTTTCTCACCACTAGGACTTGGCCTTCAGAAGGAGCCCATCAGTCTCTTCTCCCCTCAGGGCAAGGGAGAGTGGAAGCCTACTGTAAGACAAGCCCCGGGTTTGACCTTCGCAGCTGTGAGGGCACAAGTGTGCTCTCACCCAGCTTTATGTAACACTGCCCTGCTCTGCTCTCAAGTTCCTTCAGGCAAATATTGCAGGGAGCTATAAATAGTTCTTCCTTGTGTAAGGCTCACATTACACCAGAGGCTTTTTACAGCTCCCTCTCCTTTTATTAAATATAGGCCAAAAACCATGCCCTCCCCACCATCCCCCTCTCTCAGTGGATAAATAAAACTGCAAAAATGTAAATGGTGCATTCCCTTTCACCTCGTGCTCCTGGCTGGGAGATTTTCAGCTGTGTACCTGCCTTGGAAAGGGAAAGCTGTTCAACCACTACCACTACTGCAGAGTGTATGAGAACTGTACGTGCAGGCAAACAAGGAATTCATGAAGAAAGAAAGCAAAGCTCAGAGGTATGGCAATGCAAAGTATAAACACCACAAACATGTATTTTCTTTTCATACCAATGCGTGTGCAAGGTGCTCACTGAGGTAGATCACCACGAGATGGGTCCAAAAGGCATGGACCAGTACTTGCTGAAGAATAAGATCTCATGACTTAAAAAGGCAAAACAAAACAAAAACCCCCCAATAATTTTGGATTAGGCTGCTGTTATATTTAGTATGTATGGACTACAGCTTCAGAGTGAACACAGAAGCTAGAATACAAGAGCACTAGTTTTGGTGCATTAACACCATTTCTATCAGCATATCTCCTTGTACCACCAAAAAAGGTAGGTATCAAAGATTTGCCAGAGTTCAGATATGTGGAAAATGACTACACCAACAGCAAACCAAGACCTCAAATAATATGGGTGGGAACAGTGACAACAGAAATATGAAAAGTTCTCTTTATTTATACACCACAAGAGAATGGAACTTCCCACTTCTTTACTTCTCCACAAACCTCAAAAGCTTTCAAATTAGGGGTTTGGGTACAGCTTTTCTGCTAGTTGAGGAGAGCTGTTGATTACCATAAACCTTCTGAACTGCAGCAGCTGAGGTAACACCACTGTCCCTGCTCTTAAGTGCTGAGCTCACTTCCCATCCACAGGAAGGAGCAGTGAGAGCACTTGCCCAGTAGCAGAGCAGAGAGTCACAAATGCACTACACACACATGAACTAGCTACTTGTACAGAGGAAACAAAACAAAACCCCCAAAGAACTCAACGAAAAATGGCTGGCTCTAAGACAGCAGGCAGTAGGTAAAGATATTCAAATTAAAATCTGTTCCCATTCCAAGCTAAACCCCTGATTAGCCAGCCCAGCCATCCTTTGTTTCTCAGGGCAACACTAAAGAGCAGCGGAAGACAGCCAAAAGACCATGCTAGTATGTTGGTTTCCCACCACCACTACACTACTGTTTAATCAAAAATACAATAGACCTAATTGCCAGCAAGTTAAGGCCAAGAGTTTTCGTCAAGTAACTCTAAACAAAGAACAGACTGGCTCAAACCAAATATTTATCATGGTTTAAAACCTGGGGGAGAGGGGGGAATTTTAATCTTGTTTTGCATTACTATTGTTCTTTTCCTGTTACAGAAGGAATTTCTCCTTTCTCACCCTCTGCAATGACTTCTAAGAGTCTACATGGAGTTGGTAGACTTTAAATTTTAAAAAATACTGACTTACAGGATTGGAAAAAAGCATCATTATTTCAAATTTTAATAGGTGACCTTCCAAAAATATTTGCACAAAATATCTTAACACAAGACTGCTGCTTTTCTTTACTTTTTCTTATTGCATACAGTCAGTGAGAGCAGGAATAAGAGGAACAAAATTCTTAGCAAAACGCCCTAAAAAATCCCCTCAACAAAACAAGCACAAAACTCATAAAACTCAAAACCCACACACCATAACTCCTGTGTCCTGATCCACTTATTTTCAGACTGAGTTATTGTTTTGGACTAAGTTGAATAATTATATAAGAAGATGATTAAAAAATAAGACCAACAAACAAATCAAAACCCCATCTGCTGAGTAAGAATAGTCTATTTTTTTTCCCCCAGAAATTAAGGAACTTAAATATCCTGTTGCTGCTAGAAGCAATTTCAGAGACAACTACTGGGAAGCTCCAAGGACAGTCAGACCACCAATTCCTGCTCTGAATAAGATGCTATGCCGATCTGTTTTGGCTCACTAGCATCACTGGCCCTCAATCCCTGGCAGTGAGCCTCCCCATGTGCTCAAGCAGCTGGCACAATCCAGTGAGAGACTCCATCATTCTTCAAGGTTGCCTTACCTGAACATGCACAGAGTTTCTCAAAGGCCATCCCACAATTTCTTAACTGGCTGTTAATATCCCCGGGCCTCATATCCATTTTCTTTTGCCATCTCTGATGAGGTGTGTATGGGAGCAACACTTTCATCCATACACTGTTATGTTTGAGAGAACATGAGTGAACTGAACACAACTCTGTCACAAGCTCTATAATTATAGCCCCTCTCTAAAGCTTTGGGCTGGGGGGAATGCAGATCACAGCCCTTTTTGGCCCACAGAAAGCCAGATCTCCAACACTTGTTGATATCTGAACGTTACAAGGAACTTTAGGTACCAGAGTTGAGGAGTGACATAGCAAGACCACAAATTCCTAAACAACCAACAATCCAGGGCCTTATACCAAAGCCTTGGTCACATGGCCTTCCCAGCAAGTGAGACATGTGCCCCTGACTAATGAGGGTGCATCTCAACACGCACCATTCCAACGCAGGACTGCTTCCCTCCAGCTCCCCTAGGGGCTAATGGCTACAGCAAAACAAAGCCACTGCACAGCCCTTCTCAAAAGGCTACAATGTAGTTTAAAAACTGGCACAATTATTCTGTCAAGTCATTTTTTCTGCTTCTGATGCTTGTGAGTAAACAGCAATAATAAATTAGGAAAATACGAATTTGTTGTTTAAAGGTTGCCCTGTATAATCATTATATTACCATATACATGGGTCTGTGTTCTTGGGAACCTAGAAATGTTTATCTTAACAACAGGCTGTGGAATTTTGGGAAACTGAGCCAATTATCCATGGCTTAGTGCCATTAAAGTCAAAGTCACACAAGCAAAGATTTTAAAACAAGAGTTTTTTTTAGAATTCAAGGGGCATTAACTTGAAGATGGCAAGAGCAAAGCTGTAATATCTTTACACACACAAAAAACCAGCCCCAAGCAAAACAAAAGAGAAAAAAAAGTCTCCTTACAGGGAAGAACTACACAAGAGCTTAAGCTAGGGGGTGTAAATACAAATTAAATACAATACAAGCTCAGTTTTTGCTTCATTTGCAGATTATCTTATTTAGATACAGACTGAACTTGAAATCCTGCATTGTGGCTTTCCCCAAAGAACCACAGAAACCGAAGTTTGGATTAACTCAGTGCAGATGGATCGAATGGTTCCAGATCATTTGCAAACCGGCTTTGGAAAATAGTTGTGATACTCATTAGACAAGGTACTTTCCAAAGCTGTCCTTAGATAAATTCCTGTGTGCACATACATATTCTCCAAAATGCACAACAGACAGTCCTGGACACTGCACCTCACTTAGCAGATTCATGGCAAAGGCAGTACAAAAGCACTTGACCAAACTGCCCCCTGACATCTCCTGCTCAACTGGAAATCTCTATTGAGACCAAAGGCTACTGAAGTGGACTAGACAAGCTGACCTGCTCTACCATCAGCCAATGTAGTTCCCCACTTATCAGCATGCCTTATGACTTATTTCTATCTTAGCACCCAGTCAGAGAGCATTCAGAGCCTACCAACAGCTTTCAGCAAGCAACCCAGCCAGCTTTCCATGAGGAAAACAGTTCTTAGACAAACCTTTTTCCTATATGTTAAAGATTTTGGGTTTTGTGTGCAAAACTGAAATATCTCTGAAAGTGGAACTTTTCACTACTGTATCAAAAGCCAACCCTTTCTTGGGCAATAAAAGAAATTGAACCAATTCAGTAAAATATTACAGAGATGTGTTAAATGTAAAAGTGCAGAGAACAACATGTAGCTTTACAAGGTTGAAAAACTCAGCATTAGAAGCACTTCTTAATTCAGCTGCAAAACATTTAAAAATCACTCATGTTGTCCATTTGCAATTTAAAAGAAAGCCTTTCTCAAAACAAGTATATCATGATGCATAGAAGTGTCCTCCTTCAAAACATGAAAATGTTTTTTTCATGACTTAACTTGGCAGAGCAATGGTCCTATATAAGCCTCAGAACCACAATTAGAATTCATTTAATTCATTTCCCTTGACTCATACATAATCTAGCGCAAGGAAAAATATCATTCCCAATACTCAGTTTTCTCAAAATAACTGTAGTAAGACTGGAACATCTTCTGGATTTTAAGCACCCACGGTTATATCTGAAGAAGATGATACATTTTGAGATCATAGGAAAGTATCACTAAATCCAAAGTAATAGTCTGTCTACTTGAAAGACTCACATTTTTGGCATGAAGAAGTGAACTTCTGTCAAGGGAGTTGTGGAAGATTCAGATTTCAAGACCAACAGGTAAAATGGAAAGCAAGGCCTACAAGTACAATCCTTAATATAAACACAGGATTTCCTGAAAGGAAATCTCTCTACCTACTCTTAAATTCCCTGTGTAGGATGCATATTTGATACATAAACTCTTATTTGAGCTAAAAAAAGTTAAGAAGAAGCCAAGATTTAACAGCTGAAGCTAGTAACATTAAGAAGTGCTAGGAGACAGCCCACCCTCCATTTCATTATTTAAGCCTTCATTAATTTTCACTTCTCTGTCCAATATGTTCTTACAGCAGACCTCAAAGCTTTATCATATCTCTTTTACTGTCAAGAGAGAATATGTAGCCCTCCTTGCTATTGAAGAAGTTCTGGAGAGCAATTCCTTGCAACTTAATGTGGCAGAAGGAAAAAAAATAGCTTGTGTAGAAAGGGCTGCATATCACATAATTAAAGGAGAGAAATTTTAGAAAAACACTTTTATATTCTATGTAGGCACCAACTTCCCTGAAACAAAGCCAACCTACTTAACTTGTTTTACAGTTCATATAGAAAAGCTTTTGATTTAAATTTAGTCATGCTTTAAGCAGAAGCAAGGTGAAATATTATAGTGTATCTGCCTGGGGGTTTGGGCTCAAACACAATATTAAGAAATGCTGAAATAACATTAAGAAGTATGCCCAACAATGGCAAAGATCTCTGAGCTCTTACTTGTCCCATACGAGTAAGTTTCAGCTTTGTTTAACAAATTCTTGGTCATCCCTTTGGTCAGAACAACATAGCAGTCCAGACAGTTCATGCAGCAGTTCAAGGAAAACACAAGACTACATTCTATTTTCTCTACCAGGGCACATGGAATTAAATATTGTAGCTATTCCTAGTGCACAGTAGAGATGTGGCTACTCTGGACCACCCTTATGGCCCTTGCTGTTCTGGATCCAGATGCAATTTTCAGAAAAATACTGTTTATTCACCTGAACCAAATGCAGGGTTCAGCAAGACCCTCAATTTCCACCAAAAACCATTTTCTGTTCTTCTTAGTGAAACATCCTGCCATCACTTTAAAAGCTTCTCTTTACAATATTACATTTCTCTTTTGTGCACTTTAACGTCTATGTAAGGTCCCATGACTCAGTTTTCACACACCTGTTCCTCACCATGGAGACAGAAAAGGAAGAAAAAATAAAATATATATACCTCATTTGCAGTGGTGAATAAAAACACCCTATTGATATTCATCATTTGCCTGGAATCTCCATGGCCAAAGCAGGAAGCACAGGAAAGTTCCCCGTGACTCAAGCCTAGCAGTAATTCCCTTGTAAACTTCCATCATCACCCACACCAGCAACTGACAGGTCAAGGCCAAAATAAGCCACTGTCCTGCCTTTTAGAAAGCCAGCCAGCTTTCAAGGAGCAGTACGTCTAGCACAGCCCCTCTGGGGTGAACGTGTTGGCAGCAACAAGCTGCACCAGAACCTTCCTTGACCTCTCTCTCTTCTAACAGATTTCCGTGGTAGGTTTGCAGTTCCACCACTTGTGCCCTTTCTTCAAAGCCGCTGTTGGGTGCGGACTGCACAGCAGCTGCCTGCACAGCCCCAGCCCGCAGCCCAGAGTGTCTCTGTGCAACCCGAGAAAGGCACGCTGCCCCCTTCTCGGCAGGGTGAGACAGCCCCGGCCTCGCTCTGTATCTATACACTGACTGCAGGAGAGACACGGAGGTTTATTAATAAGCAGGAGGAAAAGGTCAGCAGCTTGACTTGGATCCACAACTTTCTAGGCTAAGATCACTTGCACAGTATGCCAGACAGGTCAGGGAAGAGACCGGTTCTGCCAGAACAGACCGTGAAACTCCAAGCAAACACCACAGCAGACACCCATATGGTTTCCACACAATCCTACTGCTAAATTAGTGCTCATACAGCCATGTTGATATGGAATAGAGGGATGTATTACAGCTCCCACTGATTTCTGATAATTCATGCTAAATCTACAGTGAGGTAGGAAAGAACAATGTAAAGCAAGTCCAAACACAGACAACAGATCACTTAAGAACTGGCAGCACACTCTGGATTTTTGGTGGGTTGTTTTTGTTTTCTTTCGAGTTCTTAAAAAACTTTTTGCATAATAGTGCCATTTCATAGATTTCCATTCTTCCTCAATCTTTACATTGCGTTCAAACCTGAATGCACTGAAGAACAAAGCTGTTAAATTTCAAAGGGCCCTACATAGAGATATTAATTTATAGTGCAACTAAGAAACCACACAAACCTCAAACACACAACTAGAACAGACTACTATTTTCTTGCTGCTGCAGGGCATTTCTGACTTACTGGAGGGTGTTTAGGTGCAAGTTTTTGAATTTTGACAGATTTTTCCTCTTTCCCCTTTTACAAGTTTATTCTCATTCAATAAAAAGCTTCATTTTGCAGTCATGCGTCCCAACTATGCCACTGAAGATATATGAATCTATTCTGCTCAATTCTTTGAATTTATACATCTATTTACAAATCAGGTCAAAATAACATAGAATGTGGATTAGTGCACAGTGACAGTGTATATTCCTACAGAGGAAAGCAGAAAGGGAATTTGAGCATGCTCTACCCTTGGTCCAAACATCCATGCAGGTAATACAGCTGAACAGTGCTGCCAGGGCATTCACAGCACCAAGTGAAAGGCAACTAGAGAGGACACTGACCACATCATTTTTTGTTATTCAGCACAGTCATCAGCCTCAGCAGAGGCATATATGCCATTAAGTCTTTAAAATCAAATACTTCATATTTTGCTACCATAGTACAGTTTCCATTCATCACCAATTCTCTTTGCTGCAAGACAAGGGACACCACCAAAGGCACCAGGTTTTAACCATTATGGCCTGTGCGCTTCAGACAGATTACAAACAGCTGTAAAAATAAAACTGAACTTCAGCTAAGCAAATCTGCAAATTATCCAGAGTACATCACATGTTCTACCTGACAGTGGGCAGAAAATATCCAACTCAACAGAAGTGAAGTGGCACATGCAAAATTTTCCTACAAATATCCTATGCCAACAATATAGACGCTATAGTGCACCACTGGATGAAGCCCCAAAAAATCTACACAACTGCACGTGTAGCACAAAAGTTGGCCATCACACAATACTGTGAGCAGGACCAATAACTAGCAGTCAAAACAAAAAAAGATGACATTCAGCATCCTGACCGGTCTGAGGAAACACAGACAAATATCTTCAAAGTTATTTTCAAGTAAGAAAGGCAGAAGTTTTTTCATAACAGATAAAAAACACTATTCCACTAAAAAGAAATAGTATGGTGGAACATATAAAACCTACCCCAAAACAGTAATAAGAAAGAAGGATGCTCTTCAGCATGCCTACAAACCTTCTCTTGCATGGAGTGTTACTTTATGAACACTGTCAGTAGCAACTGTCACAGCCTACCTTACTTCATCTTTGGTGTCCTACAGCAGTGAAATACACATCACTGAAACATGTCTGCTATGTGGCAGCATTCCCAGGTATGTCATTTAGAGAAGTCCCAAACCACTCTAAATCCCATTTTAAATTCTCCACCCACAGATTTTCTTTGCAAAGATAAACATGAAAGAAAAATGTATTCACTCAGCCATGCATGTGGAGACTGAAAGACTGGGGGTGACCTTTGATTATAGCACTAAAACAAAACACACATTAAAAGTAAGAAAAAGTTGGAAGAGAGGAAAAGCACAGAAATTGACTTAGGTGAGTACCACTAGCTATTCTGCCATCTGGAAAAAACAGCAGCTTTCAGCACATAAGCATGTAAACTGGTGGACCCTCTTGTGCTTTCTGCTGTTTTTTTACCTCAGCAATCTTTTTACATAATAGTTCTATAAATAAAATAGGTCAAATTGAGCCTCATGGGAGTTTTAACAAATTTTAAACAGTAAAAAGATGATTGTAGCTGAGTATTATGGTAAAATTAAAGGTTCCACAATTTAAAGCAATTTGCTTTTTCGGTGGCACTGTTGTCTGCATTAAATTTTCTTGGGTACTACACAGTTAGGAAAAGGTCTGGTACATCAGCAAATGCAGTGAACAGATTAATATAACTCTGACTTCCTACAAACTGTCTCAGGTCAGAGCCTTTCCACTACGGCAGAGTAAAAAGCAGCACCTCTCAGATTCACTCTAGTTAAAAGGTGTCTGCTGAGATCCAGGCAGCCCTTGAACATCATCATAGTGCAAATGGAAGCTTCCACTCATGCAATTCTACCAATTTTGCCTCAGTAACACAGAGATTATTCCCAGCCAAACACAATTTTACCAACCTGGGAAATGTGCCTTTTCTTTGCAAGTTACTGGGAAAGAACAATGTAGTCAAAAATAGAAAAAGATGGTTGGAAATGAAAGGTACCATTTTCCCCTCTCTCATTCCAATCCATTGGCAGGCAGCTCCCTTTTCCAGATCTCCACCAGGGCTCTGTCCCTCAGTGACTCTAGAAGTCTCACCAGACTGCTAAAAATAACTTCTCAGCTACAAGACATGCACATTATCAGCGGAAAACATTTCTGCAAACTTAGTAACAGCTCCACAGCTCAGTCTGATGACAAGAGAGACTGAAAAGGCAGACTAAAGAATGGTTGCTGAGGTAGGGAAGCCTTTTCTGCATGCCTATCCATGACCACTACAGACGAAACACATTTTTCCCCAGGTGACAGATATTTTACAGGCCATCTCTGAAAGTTGAGGATTTTGCATTATTAGCAATACTGACTGTAAAATCTAAATACGTTAGAATCATATCAATAATTTGAACTTAATGCACTTAAATATCTATTGCTTTGCAATTCAGCAGTCTTCCATGATTGTTTCTGTGGAAGTCTTCAAAATGAACATGTAATAATATATGTAACATTCTGTAAGCAAGTGGAAGGCTCTCCACATTCAAAGTTATTTTTCCTGCTATAAAACAGTAATCAAATAGACAGGGGATTAAAAGACTTGCCCAGATCACATCTGTATGGATACCTGCATTGTGGGTTTTGCTGCTTCACTGCATGCTATGATCAGTACAGAAAAATGCACATGAAATCCTTTATTACACAAAGCCCTGAGCTACAGAATCAAAGGCCAGTTAGTCTCCAAAAGGTATGCAAAGCATGCTCCCATCAAGCCTTGAGAAGGGAGAATAATTTTAATAGCACTTTATGAAATGGAAGGAGTGCTTCAACATCAAAAACACCCAGTCACCTGTTCATCTTACAAACTCTGTATTTGTGATTTTTTAATTCAAAAGCAACTTGCCATCTCTCAGACACAGAAAAAGCAAGACTTAGAAACTTGATACACAAAACTGTCCTCCCTGTGAAGATCACAAATTTCTGCAACTTCTACCACTCAGTGCTACCACAGAAGAGTACTGTGACTTATTTAAAGAGGAGGAACAACATGGTTCTTGTGTCATGACAGCAAAAGCTCTGCAACAAACCACTAAAAGTCTTGTCTGACACTCATTCCTCCCCTTATTCTATATGGTACATAGATGTTATCTTTGTTCACTAAGAACTTAAGCAGTGGAACATTCACCATCAATTTAAAATATTTTTGAACATGAAGGTGTCCTACTTTGGTCTTGTCAGGATGTTGAGCTATTTCAGCTGTTCACATGGAGGACAACACTCTTGCTTTCATAACATTACTTCCTAAACTAAATTCACCAGTTATGAAATTACAGATCTGTAAGAACAAATGCATGTCATAGATAGTGATTGCATTAAGGACTGTAATTTTAGGAAGACTCAGAGTGATATCAACACCACCTTCTCCAGATACACTTTTTCTTTTACAGTTAAAATCTCCAGCTGCTTCTAAACCAACAGTATGATTTTATCCCAAACAAATTTCTGGTAAGAGCTGAAGTGATACTTGAAAATGCATTTTTTTTAAAGTAAAGATATAAGAGTTTGGGTGTTTGTTTTTTTTTCTAAGCCTGATGGAGATTTTAACAAAGCACAACTTTCCATGGCTACTGTAAACACAGAGGGAATCCACCCCTCCATTTGTTTTTCCCATGACACTTCCATCAGAGGGCAAGTCAAATCAGTTACACTGTGACCTTCCTACTGCTGTTTTGTTAATGACCAGGCAAGAAACAAGGAGTCTTCTGAACAGAGTTAAAAATCATTGTGCTATTGATGTAATAGCTGTAATTTGAAGCTACAATATTGGGAGACATACAAATAAACTAGTTCTAAGACATAGAAAGAAAGAAAGGAAAAAGACTAGAAATCCCAGGGACCTTGCATCTTTCAGAAGCCACTAATGCTTCTCAGCAAGCAGAAGGATATCCTGACCAGAGGAACTACTTATTTCACTTATTCCAAGTCAAAGTTATCAGGAAAGGCACCAAAAAAGTTTACCAAAGACTCCACTGAAGGCTGAGCAAATCAAAACAAGTGCCAGTATCCAAAGGACAATTTTCCCTCATTCTCCCTGGTACAGTCAGGTGTAGCTGTTCAGTAACAGCTGCCATTTTACTGCATTTCCTGAGAATAAAGAGTGGGGTCTAGGGAGGGAAGCAAACAAACAATCTGATCAGGAGCAAATAAAAATAAGCTCAAGGTCTCTTATATCAATACATGTCTATATTAGAGTTTTCACATGATATCTGAGCTATCTATATTAAGCCTCTCAGGCCAGTCTTCCACTAAATTAAGCTCTTGAGTGGCTTAAAGTTCACATGATTTTTAGAGCCTAACTAGGCAGCTATTCTTTCTGCATCTCCTCTATTGAAAGTTTCTTTGTCAGCTACCTTTCTCACCTTCACTTTCAGTTCTCTGGTGAAACCTTGTAGGTGAGAAGTCAAATGACATCAGGAAGCACATTTCATCTCTTTTAGAGAAAAAGGATTTCAGAATCAGGTGGGATCAAAGGCAAAAAAATTGTCATAGCTGATAAGAAAATAGTTCCAGTACTTTAAAATCTAACATGGAACCCAAAAGGTGAAATACACTCCTATCACTTTGAATTCTCAGGTTTTTCCAGTAATTTCTGTAACAGCCGCATGATGACTTGAAGGCAAACTGTACTGCTTTAAAAGGCCACATATCCTCCTCAGTCTTCAACTCCACATTTGAATTGTCTCAGAATAATTCCAACTAGAAGTCCTAGTTATAAAAGGCTAGTAAATGTATTAAAAATCAGTACCAATACTTTCAGTTCTGTTTAAACATTTAAGTTATTCCGTTTCCTTGCTAGTCCGTACAGACTGCAAGTTTCAGTACAGACATAGCATTTGCTTTCATCCAAGCTTCCTCCACACGGGTAGAACCAAACTGCTCACTGGACAAGACCTCCTGTTTCTTACAGCACCTTTGACATAAGTTTCATCTGTGTTCAACTTTCCTTCCCAGTACACAGTTAACCAGTAAGAAACATTCCTTTTGATTGCACTCTGTTTCATAGCAGTACATACATTTAACAGCAACACCTGGGATACATGAAGTAGGGTATGGGAGGGGGTTTAGGGTTTGAGAAGAAGTCAGTCTGTTGAAAATATTTCTTTTAACATGTTCCTGAAAAAAGACTTTCTCTCTATGAACTGAAAATTGCTCAACACCTGTGCAAGGCAGCTGTTCCTTTGTATATTAGAGATAAACAAAAAACAGTGGGGACTAATCCTGAGCCACTCTGTGATGAATACGAGCATCTGACTGGAAGTAGACTTACCTTAAAGAAAAAACAAATGCAGGTAAATTAAGTAAATAAGGAAAAAATCCATTGTATTCACTGTACTTTTATGTTCTTTATCAGAAGGTGAAGTGTGAATTTCCAAGAGGAAAAAAAGTGAGCCATACAGAAATGAACAAAAAGAACCCAACAGATGTATTTTACTCAAGAACAATTTGGAATTTTTGTTTAGTCTACTCTCTAAGGACATGGGCTTCTACTAAAATTTAAGTGCAATTCTGTTGCAATAAAATCCTACCTGAACCAGTAGGGATGGAAGGAGGATTATAAAGAACCAACAATAAGGGTATTCTTTCTGCCTGATATGAGCTCCATCTCTGCCCAACTACAATTACCATCATTTGCAACGTCATGTCAGAGATGCTAAAAGCTCTACAAAAACATCTCATTTCCTTCCCTTCGCTTTCCTACAACAGTCTGAAAACAATCGTAGCATTGAGATTTTTGTGTGTGTTAAGGATTTTGGATATTGCAAGCAGTCCACATCCAAAGTATTTTTATAAAGTTTTAAAATGCAAAGTTTTTCATTAGGAAATGTCAGGTTCCTTCCAGTCAGTCAATCACAGAGCAAGGAACAGCTATTATGGGCATTGTTCCAAAGCTCAAAAGCTCCCAATGACAGAAAAGCCCTTTAAACTACTTTGGAAGTTGAAATGGGTTTTGTAACAAAGAACATGCAAAAAATGAAGTTAAACTTGATTAGAAACAGTTGCAAGGGTTTTTTTACAAATCCACCAAGCATACTCATTCTTTTCATGGAGACAACAGCCAAGCTGTGCAGTAGCAAAAAGAACTAGCAAATTATAAAAAGTTGCTCCTTGTTCGATTATAGCAATGAAGATCAAGTTGGGGAGGAAAAATCTAAAGAGCTTTCCTGCCTTTCAGCCACCAGAATGTAAGAATGTAACTCTCCAACCATACTTGAATATTCCAGAGCCATTGGATTTAAAAAGAAAAACTGTTCTTAAAAAAAAGTTCTACAAAGGAAACAGTTTATATTGCTCATAATTCATGAATAATTTTTAACTGGCTTCCCTTTTTTTTTTTCCTGTTTTAAGGTTCTGGTCTTGAATTTAAGTACAGATTAGAAAAGCAAACTCAAATCACGTGCAGAAAATAAGCTTACAATCTTAGCCCAAGTCCTCACGTTTCAAAGGAAACACTCATGTCTAAACTCCTTATATTGTAAGAACTTTGAT
The DNA here is from genome assembly GCA_016584745.2 of Phylloscopus trochilus trochilus. Taxonomy (NCBI): domain Eukaryota; kingdom Metazoa; phylum Chordata; class Aves; order Passeriformes; family Phylloscopidae; genus Phylloscopus; species Phylloscopus trochilus. The sequence continues at coordinate 44,886,473 of WQNJ02000546.1, forward strand.
TTTAACAGAATGAAGTCCAGGATACCTAGACAGACATCATTAATGGCATGCTTCTCAATAAATTGGCTAAGAGCTACCAAACTACCAATCAGAATATACAAAGATTAATACTCATAGCATATAAATATTAACAGGATTGCCAGCAGAAATTGGTGACAAATTGTCCCACATTATCCTACAAATATAGGACAACACAAGCACCTGAAATAACTGCAATTTCTTTGCAGCTGAAAGTGCAAGTGTGCAAGTAATCCTCCTGCACCGATCTGCCTGTTTCCAACACAGCACACATTTAACAATAATACTTAACAATAATACCAATTTTAAGAGACCTGACGCCCAAAGCATTTTTATCTGTAGCCTTAAGATATTAGCTGAGATTCCTTCTTGTTTATTCTCAAAAAAATGTCATGGTGGTAAATAACATGCCAGTTCACTAACATTAGATGTAGAGGCAGGGAGGGAGGCAACCACAGTAAACACTGATCCTTGACCCACTGAAGCAGAATACACTGTCACTAACCTACTTCTGAACACCAAAGCCTAAGTCTGTACCCCCGCTCCACCAGTCTAAATCTGTATCTGAGAACACAACGGCAGCTCAGCTCAGCAGTATTTGAGAAAGATGCCGGGCAGCGTTACACAGTTCAACAGCCGAAAAACAGCATTCAACTAAACTGCTGAGTAAGGGAAAATGAAAAGTTCGAAAGCAGTGTTTGCCATGTTTCTTTCTTTTGTCTGAGTTAATTTAAAACATGGCCAGTGATGCTTCTGCACACACACTACATACATACTACAGTCAAAGCTCAGCTCTAAGAGCAACAAACAGTATTGGGGGATTATGGCTCCATAACAGCCTCGCTGTACCTGGTTTTCCTTTTGCTCCTGACCATCTGCATAGCATTCTTCCTTTCTTCTGTCTCCTTTTCCCCACCAGAACCTCACCATTTGGCCCGTTGGCAAGTGTTGCTTCTATTTGTGTTTCCCCGACATGAACCGTTCTTGGTGCTGTAAGGTCATTTGAATGCAATTGTAACTTTGGCTCACACACAAGTTTCCTCACCCTCTCTTGGCAGAGCAGTTACACAAACTACCAAACTGAATCAAACTGGGTTAGGCTACTCCTCTTTTCAGTCTGCTGCATTCAAACCTTGATCTTTTAAATGCATATTACAGTATTTCTATTCATAACCATATCCAGAATTTTTAATTTGAGAACAAAGCTGTATAGACAACAACATACAGAAGTCCTTTTGGGCAGAACAGACGGTAGCAAATATTTTCCTTCTAAACATCAGGAAAACACTACAGTGTTTCCAGAGTCTTCACCAAGAGTAGTAAGATTTATCTACAGAGCAAAATACAGCCATACTTTAAAACTACATACATCTCAAAAGACTAAGGCATTCTGTTGCATGTGTTGAAACAGTCATGAGAGAACAGAACTACGAGCTCATCTGGCACTCAAACAAATACTCCAACAAATGAAACTCCTTTTTCCTGAAATTACCCTTCAAGGTAAAGCCAGTCACAAACTGCCCTTCTCATTTTTATGTAGGGTACGACCTTTCACCTCATTAGACTTCTAAGAATTTGGAAATATTTTATTATTCCTGAAGAAAACTGTGAGGAATTTCCTTTCTTAACTTCTCCTCCAAGACAAGCCTCAACAGTTCTCAGCCAGCGTCCTATTCCCTCAAATAAGGACAAGTTTGCCATTGCAGCCACCTTTTCTCTGAGCAGCAATTTTTTTTTTGTGGACTGATCTAACTGAAAACAGAGTGTCAAAACAAAAGATGTGTAAACATTGTCTTCCCAGGGGCAAGCCTGCACCAAGGATAAACTTTTGAATCTTTGTAGATACGAAATGCAACTCCCTCTGTGAAACCAGATGCTCCTTCAGACGTAAGGACAAATAACACAATTTTAAGCATTTGTCATCTGATCTTGCTTATTAGAAGTCACCTCCCCCTCATATATAACTAAACAGATTTATTAGAAGTTCAATTGTAATTAATCAAAAGACTCACATCAGTGGTTACTCACAGTGCTTCCCAATGCATCAAGCTTTTGGTTGCTGGCAACTCTAACCAAATAAAAAATATCCTTTTAAAAGTCCCTTCTAACCCAAAGCATTCTGATTCTATGATTATGCCTCAGTTCCAAATGGAGCGTAGCGGTATGACTGGGTAACATCCAACCTTTAGGATACATGAACTGTCATTTACTTGATCAGTGAAGCTCCAGATATTCCCAGTGTCTTTTCACACCACTGTTTTCCTGCTTCATAACACTCCCTACTCCAAGTTTTAACATACTAAAGTACAGAACTGTTCCAAGCATCAGGCTATAATTACAGCAGACAGCAATTCACCATATGGTGAATGGGGGATTTGATGAGGTGATTTACATTTGCCAATACAATTCTATTCCCATGTGCATTTCTATACTTCATCATATGCATGAACGGAAACACCTGCAGTAAAAGAAATGAAATTTGAGCCTGATAGTGAAACAAGAAGATTTAAAATAAAAACAAATAATTTTTTTCACACAGAACTGAAGTCTCCTTTCTTCCCAAAGAATGCAAAAAATAAAAAAGGACAGAAACACAGCAGTAGACCTTTAGCAATCAGTTAAAGACAAATCAGAACAAACATTTGCAGCAATATACAAATATAGCACTCTCAGTGATCAAGGAAGGGAATAAAATACTCTTTTAAAGGCTGAAATTGCAGAGAAAAGTGTTTCTTTCCAGCAACATGCAGAACTAAGAGAGATTTCCTGTTCATACCCTTTCTGTACAAGTTGGGATTTCAAGAGATGTTTCCCCAAAATCACAGGAGGTAATAAAGTATCTTGTGAAAATCTAGCTTTGTTTTCATTAATTTTTAAGTTGCAGAATAGTTTTCCTGAGAACTAAGAATTTTTCAACCAATACTTTTCTTTTAGGTTTCCCAGTGAGTCCATATAATTACCATCTCCCATCTGTCTTGCCCACGTATCTTCAATAGCAGGAACATTTGCTGACACTATAATCAAGAATGAACTGGCAGTAAAATTATTTATCCTCTGCCAGACTGTGCCATAGTTAAATATCGACTGAGATAAATTGGGTCTTAACTCTAGTTGACTGGCAACTAAATCTTGTATAGATATAGACAGATACAGGCTATTTACACACAGATTTTTATGAGGTCACCTTGCTGACACACTACAACCTTCAAAGCCTCAAGACATTAACCAATGTCTCCTGCCTACCCATAAAATATTGTATCAACACAGTAGCACCAATCCAGCATTGCATGACCTATACCATCCATCTACTCACACTGCACATCCTCAAGACTGTCTGCTTTGTGGTAGTAAAGCAAAGTTTTTTCAAGTAATTTAAATCTTCTGTCTGGCACATTTATTCTTTGACAGTCCATTTGCTATGGGAAAAAAAACACCCCAACCAAAAAAACCCTACTTTTATAATAAGTCTACATGCAGAGCACAAAAAGTTCTTTATTTCCTTTATTTGCAATGTATTTCAATTCAACGTTTCCAAATTATTTTAATTTACTAGTCTGCAATATAACTTTCACTACCACCTTAGCTTGGTGGTAAGGAATGAAAAGATCATTGTCTTTAAAAATAATTGGGAGAGACTGGAGGAAGGAGTCACTTGCCTGTGCTAATAATTAGTGTTGTTTTACTAATGCAAGGTATTTAAGTTTGTCCTTTGTAGTAACTGGTTTTGGGCCCAGTGAGTGTTAAGATCCAAATCAAAATAATGAACCAAGAAAGTTTACAGAGAAAACTGTGAAACATTTTTCTGGTGAAGGATATCCCCTACACTGCCCTTTCATACCCACACAAGCAAGTATGTGTTTAGTCTGAAATCCTCCCCCTGCAGCTTCTCTGAAAACACTGCATGTAGGCAGGATAAATTATTACTCAGAACTAGAACATTTGGAATGCGTCTCAGCTTTTCAGATACCTGGATATAGTCAGTAAAGAGCAGATGATTCTCTGAGCAAGTAGGCAGAGTTGTAGACTATCTTAATATTAAAAGTATAAAATAATTGATATGGCTACCATAAAAAAGCTGTAAACCAAATACAAAGTTCAGAATTTTTATGAAAACATTTAAACCAACTACAGACAAACCTCATAATTAGCTTAGACAGATCTAAGACCTTGCAAAAATAGGCTTGAGGAATACAGGAACTCTCCATTTTCTTCCTCATCTAATGCACATCTGTGGCCTGGTATAAAAATAAGTTAAAAGCAACTCAACCTCAGAAATAAGACTAAAGCAAAAGCAGCATTTCCCCCAAATAATCCTTCTCTGTCCTGGCAGTCCTACACCCTGAAAAACAAAAAACAAAGCAACCACCATCCTCACTCCCCTCCACCAAACACACAACTGAAGAAAAACACACAGGCCTTCTACCAATCTGCACCATATACACCGAAAAAACCCCAAAACCCTGTGGGCAGAAGCAGAAGATGTTTCCCTGCCTTAGTTTTGTATGGTATTCCTATGGCAATACCCAACTCACCTCCATCAGTGAGTTACACAAAAATGTCAACCACCTGAATTCACCTGTTCCAGATAACCAGCAGGGAAAGTTTTACTGAGGATTAGACAAACCAAAGACACCCTGAGGTCTCCTCCATGCCTCTGTCCTCCTTCTCTACACAGTGTGCTCACTCCACACACACACACACACACTACACCAGACACTGGTAGCTCCTTGTGTGTCGCCATGGGATGTGTCAAGTAAACAAGTGGTTTCCAGTTTGAATCAACCACTGTGGGTCACTCTTATTTAAAGATGGAAAGAACAGGTTCTTCCTTACTTTCCTTACTCTGGAGTGCATGAATTTTCTTTCTTTGAATTACATCAAACAATTCTTGACTAGGTTTTACAACATAAACTAGCGTGAACAAAGCAGGAGGTTCATGTTTAAAAGGAACCTTACCATTTGGTGTTGGCATGAAAGAGCAGAGTAGAAGACAAGCAGTGAGGCTTACACAGGGTATCTGAATGGAAATGGCTCTCGGGGAAAAAAGGAATTATTAGAGAGTTCAGCATCCATTTGACAGACCTGCACAGGAGCCCATGCCAAGGACCTGCAGGGACTGGCTGAGGAGCAGACATCAGAGCCAGGTACAGCCAGCCTGCGGTAAGAGGCAGCAGCTGCAGAGGGCTGCATCCAACACTCAGTACATCTGCCCCTACCCACGTGGGAGCCTCGTTTTCCAGATGGCAAACAGGTACTAAAGACTGTGTGGCTTTTTTCTGAAATCAGTTTAAAGAAAGGCAGGCAGCACAAACGGGATAGATAGTCAGCTGGTTTGACACAAGAACTGGCTTGGTGTCATCCCGATTATGCTAAAAGGCCCCAAGACAGTGTCTGGAGTTTCCCAGTAGACAAGCAGACAGAGTGCATATGCTGTCCCTCCCTCAGGCCCAAATTCCCTCTGTCTCCAAATCCATTATTAAATACTGGCTATAACTTTTAAAACCAGAATATTTCAGAATAGACATTAGATTAGAAGCAAAGATAAGAACTCAATATTTACATTTTCACCCCTAATTCTACAAAAAAAGTGCACTTTAGGGAGTAGATAACTTAGGTGAGAACTCAACGGCTACTTTTATCTTAACATTAGTGAAGACAATTCCAACAAACTCTTGTATGCCTCTAAGCAGCCTAACCTTTGTTCAGCCTGCATCTGCCAATCTAAAATACTAAACTGATCTCTTCATTTTTCAAATGTCACCACTTAACCATAAGGATTGCTAAGACTAAGTTTATGTAGCAGTAGTCAACCAAAGGTCTGATTCTGCCCTCAGTCACAGTCTAGAAAATCTAGAAAAGTTAGTATAGCTGTGACAATTTGGATTTACACAATGGTAGTAGTGCAGGGGAATAGAATATAGAGCTGAAAGCTATCGACTAAAGGACAATTTAAATTAACATTATGACTGTTTAAGTTGAGGTTTTTTAGTTGGTTGGGAGTTCTAAACACAAAGTCTCCACCAAGAAAAGTATCCTTATCAGTGAGACAAGCTAAGTTAAATTACTTATACTCCAACAACCCCATCTAACCACACATATCCACAAAACATCTAACCTCTCCATTTGACAGCCCAGCGTTGTATTCAGATATGGCACCATTTAATTATAAACTGGATTGCTACAAGAGAATAGGACAGTTAACTTACTGCTGTTTAATGAGCACGCTCTTGTTAGTTGTGAATACATTCACTGTACTCATTAAATCAGGAGGCACTGGAGTTCTGAATACATCATTAAAAGGATCCAGGAATGCTGCTGCTTTGTTCAGCATGACTACATGCTCTGCTTGACAGTTGGAAAATGAGCAAGAAATGCAAGCCCCTTCCTGTTAGGCCAGCAGATCTAATTTTAAACTAGGACAAGGGAGAGAGAGTGGGAGATCTGCTTCTTCAGAACTTCACTCATTTTAGAACACACATTTCTCTTCCTACTGTTGACTTGAAGCAGAAACATGCTCAGTTCTGCAAGACATCGAGAAAAAGGAAATGTCAAACTTGTGGAAGGGAGGGCTATTTAAAAATAAATTACTAAGTAAACAAACAAATCCACAGTCCATTTTCAATACACCCAAGGAATATGCATTTAGCTATCAACCTGTGAATTAGCAAAATGAACCTTCATAAAATAAATATACACATGCCCCTAACTTGGTAGTTCCCACACTAATTACAATATACTGATTAAGACTGAAGAAGAGGTGACTGACTAGTAGGCTCCTGTATTTTCTCACAGAGGAGACTTAGAACATATGTTCAGTGAGGGGATGAGTTTTGCTTCATTTACCCACAAAGATACACACCCACATGATAACCTATAAGTCTACAGCAATCTAGAGTTACAGAGAAATTAAAATCTAACTGTCAACTGTTCAGTTCAAACCCATTGCATGGAAGCAATTTCTGCCAAAAGAGGTATGTGAACCAACATCACTGACGGCATCACTGGAGTTGCAGGGCATCCTGGAAGTTAAGATTTAACAAGCATAACTGCTTCCTTTAAGCACATCCTTGGAAGAGGAAAATGCATTTCTGCAATGTGTTTATAACAAATCTTCCTTCTCTCCTCGCACCTCATGCACAGAGAAGTGAACAGGTTGCTAAAGTTCAGAATTGGGGGAAGAGAGGGGAGCTGACCCAAGCTTAACACTCTCAGTGCAAGGCCGTCCAAGACTCAACTACTTTAATCCAAGCAATTCTTTTTCAGTTAGAAGGTAGTTGATACTGTAAGAAGCTATATAAATACTCAATTCTCGTCCAAAAGGCCTGCCACCTGTGAAGGCAAGCTTAATACCACAAGCACATTTAGTTCAGTCTCCTCCCATCATGCAGATGTGATAGTTCACCTCTCACCTGAGAAAAACATGTTCTAACCAGTCATGTTAGCACATTAGGACTTTGCTTGCTCCACGCTTCAGAACACACCTCTGGAGCTCAAGATCCCAATTTTCCCACTTTTACCAACAAAATAATCTTCAGGAAAAAGTCCTGATTAAGCAGTCAGGCTTAATGCAACATGCCATGACTAATCCTCTTAAATTTTCTCTGGGTCCCACACTGTAATCTCAGTAACAGAGGAGAAACTGTTCTTTTCAGAGGAGCTATGTGACTGTGTGGACTGTCACAATCTTACTCAAATAGCAAGTGATTACTCACTGCTATCAACTTGAGTTATCAACACAGAAAATTCAGCACCCAGTCCTGCTTACCTAGGGTGCAACCACAGAGCAGTACTCTCAAATGACCATGTATAAGCTGTAGAACAGCACCCACTCACATCAACCACCACAGACTTCTGGGGTCACTTCTCATTGCTCCCTACAGTGCAGTACACAGATGCACTTAGCTCGTTTAGATTGTATTGTAGAAACAGCCTGAAGAACTACCTGCCTCTCCAATGGTTTAAAATAGCATCCTTACCAGAAGGTAGAAAGATTAACAGTTCTGGGGATAGGGAAATCAAAAGAAGAAATCACATTCAGACGAGATCTAGAGACATATCCCTTATCAGCATTATGCACCTACAAGTTCATCAGAACATTTGATTCAAACCCCAGTTCACCGACTTAAGAACAAAAAAACCCAAAAACCTTTAGGTCTCCCACACCATTTCCTTGGCGTCAGATAAAACAATGCAGAGAATGACTACTCAGATTCTCTGATCAATGGTATGGTCTGTTCTTCTAACATCCAGCAAGAAACATGCACAAAGAAAATGCATGCACAAGAGCCTCAATAAGAACTGTGTGTTAGATTGCTTAATTTGGGTCCTTTTCTCTTTAATCATACTAAAAAGCTCTGTATGAGGAAGCTGAGAGATGGACACAAAAAATTCATAAATAACAAACTTCTCAACTGTTGCATTTTCCTCCCTTTATGCTCAACACATGGCAACTCATACACCATCTCAAGCTGGTTTAACTCAAAAAACACCACATACTTTGATGACAGAAAGGAAAGGATGATGTACAAGGAATTGTTTAAACATTTGTTGTTCTGCTTAGCAACAACACACTTCCACAGCTAAAACACCTGCAACACATGAGATAGAGAGACATACTTGTTACCTATTACAAATAGTTTGCATTCTTCAGCTCCTTATGTACTTTCTGCCATTAAGTCAGACTTGCATCTTCCTGGCAGATCCCTCCCTTTTGCATTTTGTACAATATAGAGCATATCAGAACTCCACAGAGCAGCTTGTGATTCATTTGAGGATACTTCAACCGGTTAAGTGATTTCCAGAGAGAAAATAAATTGCACATTCAAAAGAAGACACACTCTTATGACAACAAAAACATGCATTTCTTCATGCTATATGCTGTATCACCATAACATAATAAGCAGTACTTCTGTTCAAAGACTTTAATCTCGTTATTAATAACTCTTGGCTGTGTGTATATTACATCTTCTCTTGTGTCTCATCACCATCATTCAAAATCTTTGCAGCTACATCTTTCCATTATATACATACACAAAAAGAAAACCAACAAGGGTCCTGTCTAAACAGCAGTGGTAAGGAAAAGAAAACAAATACTTAAATGGCAAAACAAAGGCACTTCCAAACTTGAGTTCTGGCTAGACCCTCAAGTCCTCCTTTTCAATGAAAGCACTTGTATTTACTCTCATATGAACACATTTTTTGTTCTTGTTTCAAATACTTCAAATCGGTTTTTAATACATTCAAGTTAACACAAATATCTTTTCCAGCTATACAGGGAAAAAAAATTAAATCTGTTTGTTGAATGGGAAAACAATTTGTCAGAATTTCTTTTTCCTCGTGTTCTACTGCACCATATGCAGGGGCTGGAACAGAGCCTAAGAACATCTGCCATAGACTTCAAAACCCCTAATAATAGCACAGCTGGTGTCCTCAGCCTAATGATCTCAGCGCAGACTCATGTGGCCACTCCTGACTCTGGTCCCCAATCCAGGCAAAGCACAACCCTCAAGGGTTGGACATGTTCATTCATTCTTAACTCAATTTGCATTTCACTAAAGAACCAACACAGAAAGCAAGTTGAAATCCTTACATTTTGAGCAGTTCAACAGTCACTGTTTCCATAGGATTTCCCCACACTCCTTTCATTAAACTTCAGTTTAGCAGTATTCCATAAAATGAAGCTCCTCAACAAAATAACTGCAAATCTCAGGGATCTAAGGTTAGAAACCGAAAATGCTGTTGGGGGTTAGGTTTGTTCCTTTTTACTTAAAGAATTTTTCCCCATAAAGTTGCTAGGAGACTAACTACTGGGTGCTTATGGGTTCTTGACCAAAACAAAGAGGTGACTAAAAGTGGGAGGGGGAGATAACAGGAGTTTTTGGGCAGGTAAAGGACAGGGCTGGGGGCAGCCGCTCTCTCTTGCTCTCGGCATCGCAGAGAGGACGGGAGGCTGCTGCTGGCTGCGGGAGCCGGGTCCCACCGGGTCCGGTCCTGCGGAATCTACCACCATCTGCTCGTGTGTCCCGGAACTCTGAGCTGCCTCCTCCTGCCCTGCTGGAGCTGGGCCGGCCCTGTCCCACCGCCGCCGTTTCTTCAGCACTGCTTGGAGGCTTTTTGCTGCGCTGTATCCCCGCACTGCCCTGCCCTGCCGGGACATCTCCACCGTTCCAGCCACCACCGGCGGAGTTTCTGACCTCATCCACCACCCCGGGATTTTTCCACCCTTCGAGCCTGGTGCTCTCGAGAGATCAGACTGCCCCGGACTTTGTCAAACAAAGCCCCTCGAAGGTTTCTTCCTGGTTCTGTTTATTATTAATGCTGTAGTAGTTGCTGTTTGTTTGTCTTGTTATACATACTAGTAAAGAACTGTTATTCCTATCCCCATACCTCTGCCTAAAAGCCCTTAATTGCAAAATTATAATAATTTGGAGGGGGGAGTTTACATTGTCCATTCCAAGGGAAACTCCAGCTTTCGCTGGAGGCAGATACCTGTCTTTCAAACAAAGAAAAATGCTTAACTGCATTTAGCTGTACTACAGAGTTGGTTTTTGCCTTTTTTTCTTCCACTCAACTCAGGGACTTCATTCCTGTCCATTTAGTTTACTTACAAATTAATGTTTCCACCAGCTTGCTTTTCAACATGTTCAAAAGTGCTGGTTTATCAATGAGAAAACCGATATTCCAAAGAAGGAAAAAAAGAAGACAGAAGAGCACAGAACTCAGAATATGAAACTATGATTAAGCTCACACTGAGTCAGCATTGGGCTCTAACAGCTATTTATCACCCAGATGTTTTAGGAAAATGTCTATGATTTCCCATGCCCAAAGGATGCAACTCTGTGAAGGTGGGAACAAAGAAAGCAATATTTGCGTGGGGGGTTTTGGGATTTTCATTCCCTTCAGTCCACAGTCTGCCCCCTTTACTCCTCATCTATAAAATAATGTAGGTAGGTTCCAGCAGTCAATGGGCATGAGTTCAGTTTAACATAAGGTGTGCAGGTGGACCTGTAAAAGGCACATTTAGTCACTGGCAAAGAACGAAGAGGTGGCTACTTTAGCAAATTGCTGTATCCACAGTAACAACAGACAGAATACTGAACTCCAAATTCCAAGAGCAACCCATTTAATCCGACTATTCTAAAATGCCATGTGACACTAATATCCTCACCAGAAAATGTTTTCTTTCCTGTTTCTCATGAGGGAGAGAGGGAAGACAAATCCCAAAACCAGAGAAAGGCAACACTTTGTAAACTCCCACACTGACCAACAGTATTTGCCCTCTTAAAAGAAGAGACATTTAGCAGATAATCCTTCTTAATTTGTATCACATCACTGAACAACAAAGGAAAAGAGAAAATGCAAAGCAAGTTACTTATTAGTTTTATATAAAAGCACCAAAGTCTGAGAAAGGACAAAACACTAGACCAGCACAGCCACAGTAATCAATTTGGCTATGATAAACATACTTACAGTCATGCATCAGTTATATGCTTTACTCCTACTACTACCCTCCCTCTGATCTGTAACTCCTCTCAGAGCTGTAAGATAAAGACATATTCTAGGTAGTATTTTTAAATCAAGACCATAATTGAGCCATTAAACTATACATATGCTATTATTTTTGACTTGACTATGAACAAAAGGAACTAGGCAAATTGTCCTACCTTTCCAAGCAAAGTCTGTATGTCAGTAAAAACTACATCAATGGAGAAACAAAAACTTGCAGCAGAAGTGTACCTATAGGAAGAAAAGATACAGCCTCAAACAACATCAGTTTGACCACAAATTCTTAATTCCAACAACTGTATAAGTACCAACAGAAGGCTGTATTTATATTGTTATGCTGTAGACTTCTGACTGCAAATAAGAAAAACCTACTTCAATTTTACCCTATACTCCAACTGGGGAGCTCACTGTGCAATGGCAGCAACAGCTGTATCACAAGTGTTGACTGTGGCCATAGCAAATATCTGGGCTGGCACCAGTAATGAATTACACTCCTTTTTAAAAATAAATTTGACATCAGACACATTAAAGAAGTCTACTGTTGCTGTGCTGTCGCTTGTGTAACAGATACAGTAGCTGCAGATAAGACACATGATGTCCTTCAACTTGGCAGAAAGGGCCACTGTTCACAGAAAAAGCATAATCTCTTAGAAGCACAAACAATTTGCAGAACTAACAAAGTTCTCCTGTGTATGTCAGGCCATAACTGCTGGCTTGGAGCAGGCACATACCTACTGCTGTATCCACATTTTGGTTCCTCACTTGCTACAAGCCCAATTTTTTCCCCTTTATTTCTAGTGCTACATGCTGTAGCTACAAATTAGTTGTGACAGAAAGCAGGTAGAGACAAGGAGTCCTTCTAAGTGGGTTAGTACTTTCACACTTCAAAGAGACTGCTATCTGCAGTCTCCTGGCTATCTGCACTGTTTCAGCCAATACAATTATATCTGCATAAAGCTTCCAGGTGCTCAGCCTTGCTTTACTCACAAGACCAGGAAAAGGCCAGTAATTGTAACCTGCACACTTTCTAGCCCATCTGCAGGCTATGTCTTTCCTCTCAGCAACTTGCAGTTTTCCCAGAAAACAGTTTTCTCTTCCTGAGTATTTCAACATGTGTCTTTATTAAGCAGCTGTCCTGACAGAACCTCTATTTTTCTATTCAGGAAGCTACAGGCTGAGGTGCAAGACAAATAAGTCTGCCACAGGACAAAGACTGACACAATGCAAATACTGTATAACTGCAAAGTGCAGTTATTGATAGACACAGTTACCACGACCTGTAATAGTTCCTGCCTGGCCTGATTCCCATCTCTCTGGAAATATGTCTCTGACAGTAATGCTGCACACAGTCTGCCCAAAATCAGGGGTAGATGGTGGAGCTGTTCTAATGGGATAAACTCATCACAAAGCTCACAAATAACACCAGATCGCAGGGCAGTTATGAAGCAGACCAGAGGCCTTCCAAGCCACAACTAAACTTGGTTAATGAGACTAATGAGACAGACTCCTACTTTGAACAGCCTTAATATTCAGAATTATGTTCGATTCACACCAGCTATCATTTCATATAAAGAGGTAATAGGCTCCAGCGAAAGTGACTTGGCTAAACTTAGCTCAATGAGTAACAAGCCCTTGAAGCACCCACCAAGCAATAATTACTTATATCACTATGTCTGAATCTTGTGCCAGTTGCTATCCCCATCTTGAATAAGTATCAAAAAAAAAAAAAAAAGAAAAACCACAAAAACCCCCCACCACACAACAAAACAAACAAACAAACAAACAAACAACCCACCACGTTAACAGAAGTGGATAGCACACTCACATTATCACAGCTTTGTACTGACTTGAACATAGTCTACATACAAGAAGCAAAACCTGGACAAAAGACCCAAGGCAGCATCACTGTGCTCAGCTGCATTTACCAGCACTGAACTGAGACACGTAAAGAGACTAAATCTGCCCTCCTGCTTAAAACACCTCCCATCAAACTCCCCCATTTGCAAACCCACCCTTCCAGGTACAAATGTTAACAAGTACAAAGACAGTGTTGCCAAGAAATACATTTGCTCCTTTCCTACCTTCTTCTCATTTAAGCTGCACATGTGTTTTACCACGAAGTATTATACCCCAGGGCACAATAAAAAAAGTGGAAGCATCAGTGCTTAAGTATTAGAAGAGCCTCTTGCAAGTGCAAAGGACAGTTATTTCATGCTCTCACTTGCTTTGTGGTCATTGGGAAGTATGCAACTACAAAAGCTCCAAACAGAGTAAAACAAACATACATTGGGTGCAGCTCACGTCAGCAGAGATCTCTTAACCTGAAGGTCATACTGTCAACACTACAAATGTGGAAGCAGCTGCTGACATTTTGACATGGTCCCTAAACTGCAGCATGCAAGGTCCAGGAGACTGTAATTCAGAGACACATTTCAGATGGCAAAGATTCCAGACTTAGTCAAGGATTCAAGACTCTTTTTCCTGAACAGCTGACATAATGTATATACTACTTACACTCAGCCAGGTTACCCTTCTGTATCCAGTAACAGTGATTTGGACTTTTTTGTTTTTAATTAAAAAGCAACAAGCCCAGAGGTCAATATAGACTTCCAAGCCAAAATACTGGCCATTTTGGATCAAACATCATGTCTTGTAATGCAATAGATCCTTCCAAATTCTACTCCCGCTCCCTCAAAACACACACACTCACCCCATCACTGTATTATTTTTTCCTCCACCTTTTTCACTTCAGGCAGGGCAAGAGGTATTTTCACACAAAAAAGTAACAACCTCTTCAACCCTTGTGACTCAAGTCTGGGTTTGTGTTACAGAGTGTAACTGGCAAACTACGCTGAATCTACACCCACTTTGCTGTCCTCTGCAATTATTTCCCAAAAGAGCAAACATAACCCTCAAGACTCAAAAAGCAAGAAAGCAACCAATCCCTTTAAAACCAGTAATGCACATCTTCATGACTTGGACTTTACTCAAGGAATCATTACAGGGCCATATTTTGTTTCTCATAATTGATAGGCATTTACATCTGTAAATATCCCAGTTTTCAACTTTTATTAAAATCTATTCTCCAAAATGTCACTTAATCCACTTCTCCAGAAATGGATTTTTTTAGGTCAGTTTTAGCAGGCATGTCATGAATTTTTTGCTAGAAGGCAATACAGTTAGGTAGCACAACTTCTTTTGGCCACCACAACAACTTCTTGGTATCTTTTGTGAAAAGGTATTTAGAAAAGAAATCTGTAAAATAGTTGTTTGGGTTTTCTTTTAAGAGCTAAATCTTATTTAAGAATTTATATGCATACTATCAGTTCCATTTAACCTTGTTTACTAATTTTTCTCTTTCAAGTCTGTTACTTCCAAGAATTTTACAAGCCAATAATACATATCTTGAAGAAAAAGAAGGGAAAAAAAAAAAAAAGGATTGCCAATTTCTCTGTCTTAAATGAGGAGATATAGGAAACTCGTAACATCTTACATACAAAACAAAGCCAGAAAAAAGTACAGGTTAAAAAAAAAAATAGGAAGAAAAAGTAGATCAGCCAAAATGTAAGAAATCATGAAAGATGCTTGCAAATGTCTTCAGTGCCCTTAAAGAAAAACCAATGCCTTCATATTCTGAAACATCAAACTCCTTTCACTGCTCTGGTGGTAATGGACTAAAGCATTAAACAACCAAATGTCCAAAGCACTCCTTCCCAAAAATCTATTCTTTAGCTTCACATATACTCAGTTCCAAGCTGGCACACCGCTACCACAAAGCAAACAACAGTTTTCAGTTAGAAATCAGGGCAATCAGGAACCACTAGTTCCCGTTCAGAAGAGAAATTAATTATCTGTTGTAGGATTTACATCAGAGCCATTACAGGCTGAAGCCCTGTTCATACTTTCCCAATATCTGAAGTTCAAACTAAGTATTTTAGAGTTGTTCAGTTTAAGGGTTCACTAAATAAAAAAAAAATTTTAAAAACTCAAAAAACTTTTATTACCCACATTGTAACAACTGCTTTCTTACCTTTTTTAGGGAGAGGTCTGAGGAACAGAGAAAACAGTATTACATCTGCTGTAACAAGTCATGTTACAAACTGATCATTTTCCTGACTATGCAGCCCCTCCTATTTCCTCTTACTCATTTCTCCTGCTGCAACATTGTATCATGTTTTATCTTCAAGTTATTCCTGCTGGTCATAAGATCAAAACAATAGGCTTGCTCCTAGGTGCATTTAGGAATTTCCTCTTAGCCTTCTTGACAAACTAATTAGTGCTAATTTAACAGATAAGAGACAGGGCCGGGTATTCAATCCTCCCCATGCAAATCTGCTAACCAAGAGTACTAAAATGATGTTGCTGGCTTTCTTTTATTAAGAAAAGAACACAAATAAAAAATCCAAAACAAAAATATTCCAACAAACGACAAAACAAAAATTCCCACATAACTAACAAATCATTCCACTTTGATGGCATTAATTCACATTCTTAAAGAGACCTACATAACTTAATTAACTCTCATTTTTAAAGAGACCTATATAACTTAATGCCCACAGGTTGAATACAAGGTGTGGTATTATACATCTAGAGCAAACGAAAGACTAATTGGCCTTGCCTGCACATTCCTGTATCTCCTTTGTGCCATCTCCACCATTTATCTAACTGCCTAAGAAACTCAAGGTAACAATAAAACTAAAACTAAGGAAATCTAACCAAATTTTCAAGCCATGTTTTTCAGTTTGCCTCCCTGGCTTATATCCAGTGGGTAACAGTCAGTACAAAAGACGTGTGGACAAAGGGGTACAACACACAGCTGGCAGGACAAGGCAGGACTATCCCCAGCAGAGATGGCAAACTGTGAGCCCAGTCTAATCTAGTTACAGAAGCACAGCCTTCAGGCACATGCCTTCCCAGGCACCTCTAGCTAATATTAGCGTAGGCTGTCCTTAAAGCAAGCACACTGTCATCCTACTGCACACTTACCCTGGAGCCATATATCCCTCTTGCTCCTTTTTCCTCACAGAGACAGGGGTGCTTCTACCACCCCACATCAACGTAATCAGGAATGCAACTTGGCTGGAAAGGCTAAGCCAAGGGGATGGGGGAGTCAAACCACTCACAGGCACTGTGTTGGCTTCAGCTGGGCGGGTTTTCAAATACTGGTGTTGCAATGCATTCTTCCAAGCTTCATTGCCACAAAACCAGCAGTCCCTGGTAGGACTCAAACCACCAGTGCACTGACTGGTGTGTATGCTTAATCATGATACCACAAGGCTGAGGGACACCACTAGGTGAATGTCCAGAGCCAGAATTTACAGATCCTACATGAGTACCAATCAGTCCAAGACTTAACAGCAAAAGCCTCCTGTCCAGTTACAAAGAGATGAAGTTTGGTTGCTCAGATGAATCCCATAGCAATATGAAACTGATGCTGACAAGCTGACTGGCAACAGAAGAGCCAAGAAACATCTTTGTTCTTGTTGAATTCATATCAATTGGAAGAGCAGCTCTGCTAGATTAACAAATCCAAGAAATAATCCATTATTAGTTGGTCAAAAGGAAGAAAGGTCAGCTTTAATCCCAATATATTTAAAGGAAAAAACTATGATGAACAATAAGGAGTATTTAGAAGTACCATTTTGTCAACCTGAATTGAAACCTCTGTGTAAAGACTAGCTGACAAGTCACGTGAATTTTTTTTAAAGAAGCATCAGCTTTTCTTTAACAAATAAAAGAAACTGATTTCAGTTCTTAAGTCTTACCGTAAATATTCATATAGATCAACATAATGCATTTCACACTACTTTTTGATAAAAACCCCAAAACATTCACAGTCACACTTCACAGTCATAGCTATATTTGGGTTGGAAGGGATCTTAAAGGTCAGCTAGACCAAACCCCTGCAGTGGGTAGGGATGCCTTTCATTAGACCAGGTTGCTCAAAGCCCCATCCAACTGGGTCTTGAACACTTCCAGGAACATCCAGGGCATCCAGAGCTTCTCTGTGTGTATCATTTAAGGTTCCATCATTATGATGAATTTCCTGTCATCAGGTCTATTCAAGAACCATTTGGGAGCAAGAATAAGACAAAATATTCCTCTAAGAATGAAAATAAGATCATAATGAAATCATGCACACCGTATTTAAGAAATTCATTCTCATATTCAGGATCTACACCCAACATTCAGTGACATCTATATGCCTTTTCCATCAAGGCTCAGCAGCTCTTCATTAGTTTGGTAACCACTGTGAACTGTTAATTCTATGTTTACTGTCTTCAAGTTACACTTGGTTATGATCTTTCTCTTTACATACAAACATTTCTACATTCAATACGTTACTCACTCCATAAAAGTTATCTATATTTATTCTTTCAAAGACAGTAATACCCCCGTGAACATTATTGTCCTTTTTTCCAAGTCAAAAACCGTATTTCCCCCCTGTCTTTCCTGATATTCAGTAAAGTGACATCAATGAGAAAACCTTCCAATTTTCTTCCTTTATGCATCAGGTGTCCTCTGAAAGCTGATAAACAGTACAAAATGGGTGCAGTGTTTACTCTTGGAAGGCGGATGTTAGTAAGTCAGGCTCAAAAAACTGCCTTGAACATTCATCAGTGAACAAAGTGAGCTAACAGTATGTCTTGGAAGTGCTCTGTTCCCATTTCAAACACTCATCTTTTTCATAGCAATATCCCATTGTCAGCTTAATTGTCCACCTATTTTACTAAAATAACTACTGCAGAAGTGGCATCATCTCATCCTGCACAACCCATCTGCCAGAGACGTGCTTAAAACTTCTGTAAAATGCACTCGAATTACACGAGCAAGTCATATGCTCCTCAGGGAAAGTCTTTTGGGCCACCTGGACTCTTTCTTTTCTAAGAGAATTACTAATGCACACTATCAACCTTAGTAATGTAGGGAGAAAAAGTGCAGGGGTAGCACACATGTCTCCTGAGGTTGCTGCCTGTTTCACATACCCTGTCAGGCCCTAACTAGCTACAGAATGTGCCAATCCACTGACCCCAAGAGACTGATAGCCTTTCAACACAGAATCAGAAGAACTGGATTGAATTCCAGTACTGGCATGAACTCCTGAATTACCTCAAATGTTTTGATTTTGCTGTCCCCCCTACATCCATTGCAAAGTAAGAGAAGACTGATTTTTCTGATTCATCAATGCTGGAACAAGCTCGGTTCATTAGAAGTTCACACTGAACATTTTGCAGCTTTTGCAATGTTAAAGGGCAATGTATTTAGGAAAGTTGCATTTGCCTGAGGTACAACAGTTCCTAAACAAAACCTCATTTAGTAGATAAAAGCAGAACAAGTGAATGTCATGGAGAGATCAATGTTCTCTGCAGGAAAAGAATGATAGCACAATATACATCCAGTAGTTTGACAGTACCCACCTCTCTGGACTTTGGGACACAGGACTCAGCCAGATAAATGCAATATTTAACTTTTCTCAGCCTGTTCATTCTAATGGTTTTTGATATCTTGCAAAACCAGTTTTTGAGAAAGCCACTACAGGGTAAAATTCTCTTGAGCAAATACAAGAGTAATCAAAGCTTACAAACATTTCAGACAATCAGAAAAAGAATTTTCAGTTGAGATTGCCTTATATTGGAAACCTGTGGCTCTCAGGTCAGTCACACCTCATTGGATCAAGCCATAACATGCTTATCTACCACCTGACAACATTACATGACCCTCAGAAAATACAGGCCTAAAGGACTGATCTTAATATGGCCTTCAGAGGTACAGGTTTGCAGAATTTATTACAAGACCAAAGGCTCCAAGAAGGTAATAGTTTTGGTTAATCCTGGTCTCCACCCCCTCCATAACTACCTGGAAGTGATCATTACTGCAGCATTACCTGAACACAACAGAAGCCCACAATTTCTGGCAGCACTGCCACTTGTGACTACAGCAGAGGATCTATCACAAAAACACATGCTAAAAGAAAGACTGGTTTCCACCTCATCACTTTACATCAACACTGCTTAACAGCTCCTCAGAAATAGCTACTATGAGCAGACACAGCTGCAGAGAAAGAAATTCCATTTAAAACATGTTTAAAGGACAGACTAAGGATTTTGACATTGCTCCAATGCCTTCCAATTCTGCTAATTTTACAGATTTTCCTGTGGCAGTAAGTTTGCACAGATTTGAACTGCACGGTTTCTGCTTACGGCAGAGGAGTTATCTGCTGCTCCCCTGCGAAGTATGCAACTGTGCAGTATCTGAGAGTGAAATTAGGCTTTCTGGGACAGGCAATGTTGTCAGTAACACAAGCTCCCCTTACACAAACATTGAAGAGGACAGTAAAGATCTTCATTTCCCATAGCAGACATTGATGAAATAAAAAAAAACCCCAAAACATCTCTCTTGAAACAAAACTGCACTTCAGTCCCCCTAGGACACCGAACTGTTGCTGCTGTCAGACCATAATTCATAGAGGGTCCTGATTCGCTTGAAATTAGATTCCAATATGACATTACCAGCAGCTGCCTTTAAAAAGATGAAATTTAGAATTTACATGAACATACAATGCAAAAATGCACTGATTGATTCCAATTTGCAGTGGTCAACTAAGCTCTTCAAAGAGGCACATGTAACTAATTCAACATATCCATAGTTTTCATTCTTTCTCTCTAGGCTATAAAAGTTTCCACTGTATGAACATTTTCCTAACCTTTGGTTTCTATTAAAAAATGGAACAAGTCAACTCAGCATCAAACTTCATTGAAAACTAATGATGAGCAGTTTTTCCATGTTTTGTTTGAAGCACAGAATTATTACATAGCAGAGCAGGGGGTTCACATATTTTTTCCATTAACTGGGAAACTAGATGAGAGGTCATCCCTCTCCTCTAGTTGGCACTGGTGAGGTCACACCTGGGGTACTGTGTCCAGTTCTGGGTTCTCCAGTACAAGAAAAAGATGAACATACTGGAGAGAAGACAGTGACTGGCCACTAAGACAAAGAAAGAAGACCAGGGCATTTCTCCAATGAGGACATGCTGAGAGAGCTGTGACTGACAGCTGGAGATGAGAAGGTTCAGGGAGATCTCATCAATGGGCATAAATGCCTGCAGGGAGAGAGGACAGAGCCAGGCTCTTTCAGTGGTTCCCAGTGACAGGACCAGAGTGATGGGCACAGACTCAAACACAAGCAGTTCTCTCTGAACATCCAGGAACATTTTTTTCCTTTGCCCAACCAGGCATTGACTGAGGTTGCTCAGGGAGACAATGGAGTCTCCAGCCTTGGAGATACTCAGATGCTGTCACAACACAGACCTGTGCCAAGTGCTCTAGGATGACCCTGCTTGAGCCGGCAGGTTGGACTTGACGACCTCCAGAAATCCCTTCCAATCTTAACCACACTGTGATCCACCAAAGAAACAACCTTTCTACAGTGCTCAGTATTTCTCTCTTCTGTTCATACAGGTGTTCAGAGTTAAGAACATGCCATAAACACAAAAATATCCAGCAAGTTATTGTCAGTCTTGGCACCTCATCTACCAACATACAACCAGATCTGGTTATATCAGAGCTTGGAGCAGGTGCTGGTGCAGCAGCTTCAAAATTAGCTCATGTTTACTAAAGACTATTCTCTCCTAACACCAAAGTCCCATCCACTTACTACTATTGTTTCCTTTGCTCCCTGCTAACAGCTGCTCAGTTGCCCAGGACAGACAATCTGAAAATTAACCTTAAAAACAGCTCTTGCCTGCATCCAGGACTCGATTCCAAGCACCATTATATGGAAGGGGATAGAAGAGGGAATCCACAGCCACGGGAAAATTTGCTCTGCTGGGCAGCAGCATGGTCTAATGCCAAAACAAGCCAATAATGAAACTTTCCAAGGGCTTTTGAACCAAGCTCTTCCCTTATCTCCTTCCTTCTAATACTCTGCTACAGCATTTGGAATCTCTGCTATAAAAGCAAGCAAAACCAACAGGGCTCCAACATATTAATCTATCAGTATCTATTACCAAAAAAAAAAAAAAAAAAAAACAAACCCAAATATGCACAAGAGAAAATATGACAGTTATAGAACTGCAGTCTCATTTGGGCTTCCAGCATCTGATGGACAGCAAGGTTAGACAATCCTGTCCAGAGAAGTTGCAAGAGAAGGCAAAGAATCAACTCCAGCATGGCCACACACTGACTTAACTAAAGCAAATCTGCCAACATAATTGAATCTAAGAATTATCTCTGAGCTAATCTGTTTGTGCTATCAATAAGCCTCTTAGCTGGTCAACCATAAGCAGGATGACTACATGGCATGACTTTTTGCACCATAATCAATAGGCTCCAATAAAAACAGAAGCATTGATGATTCAAAGTTCAAATAGAGGACAGTTTTAGACAAAGAATAGTATCAGTGAACTCCTGAAATCTACTTAGGAAACATCATGCTATTCACTACAAAGTAAAATAGAAGTGCTTGTAAACTCACAGCTATCTCAGTCAAACCATAGAGTAAGCAGGAAGGCTTTGAATCAGACACCAACTGGTATCTTGGAAAGCCTATGTTAACAGGAAGTTCATTCTCAAGATTTTTATCTCTCCAAGTAGCACTGATCCCACAACTGAATACACAAAATTGAGCCCTCCATACAGGTGCAGCATTCCAAAGTGTCAGTGGCATTGCCTGTGGAGTTTTAATGATACATACGTGACCAGGGAAACATACCTTCACAGCACGGGCACTGCAGACCACACACCAGTTTTACAGTTCCAGCCTTCCACAGCTTCATACAGGAACTGAGCTGCCTACAACTGACATGCCATCGCTGTCATTTAGTGACTAGAAAGTACTTCTCCTGCTTATTATCTCTTTACAATAACTCTGAAAGCCACTTGGTGTGCAGTCAGCACCAGAATCTGTTCCCTTTCACAGACTTTCTGAAGAACACAAGTGACAATCTCACTTCCAGCAGAATCAAGGAACATGAGCATCACAGGGGCTGATGCCAGTATGCCTTTGGTCATTTTACATGCAATTTAAGTGTATTTATTTTTTAATGTTGGCCTCAGTGGCAACACTAAGCTTCTTACAGAGGCAGAACTGCGAGGTACATCTGGAGAAAAGGAATACTTCAAAAAGGAAAACAGAACTAGTTGTAGAAGTCTACCTATCAATATTTTTCTGACCAACAGGCAAAAGCACAGTTCCTGTTTCCATATTGTGGTTATCATGACTCCCAACAATACAGACCAGTTCTACTGGTCTGGCTGTTCTTGCATTAGTATGGAAGTATTGGGAAATAAGTAGTGTGTGAAGTCAAATAACAGCTTTGTAAGAGTTAAAACAGGGTTATTCAAAGATACACCAATTAAGTAACCAGCCTAATATTGAAGACTTTATTAGAGCAGCCACTCATTTTTACTGAGGCAGAGGGAAAGCTATATGGTTCACAATTTTAAACAAAGAACACACAATTCTCTGCAAATTAACAAGAAACCACCAACCTTGACTTGAGTGTCACTCACAAGGTACAACATCCAAACAACCCAAAACAACTTATGCTCCACAAATGCTATTTCTGGTCCTGGAAGAAGGAGCACTAAACCACTCCAACTCTGGAAATGAACAAAATTTTAAAGACTTAGGAAAGAAATGTATTTCAAACAAAAGTAGCTCATGCACTGCCTTCTCAATTATCTCTCCCAAGGAAAAGTTTAAATAACATAGGAAATTATTATGAAGAAAAACAGCTTCAGCTTTTAGAAAGTGTAAAAGGTTTGGTTTTAACCTCTTGCCTTTCAATATTGCAGATGCTGCTTCAATAGCACTCATTCTAAGAATCCTTTCTACAGAGCTATTTAAAAAAAAAAGTATCTTGCATTCAGTTTACAGTCTCACAGCAGACAGAGTGGAAAGTCTTAGCATTTTTCTTTTTCAGTATTATAGCAACAACAGTAAGAAACAATAATACTGATCAAGTACACATTTAAAACAGAAATATTTAACCTGCATTAATTTCTGCAATACTAATCTCATTATTCTATCCCAAAGCAGATTGGCTAGAGTATAAATAAAATCCTCAGAGCACACTGAAAGATTAGGATCGAATTACTTCTACAAAAGCAGCTGGTAATCTGCTACAGGAGACAGAATGTGTGAAGCAGCAAGGAGCTCAGGCATGAGCTGCAGCAGAGAGGAACAACAAGAGTTCCCACCAGTTCCAGGCAAATTCTTCCAATCTGATCTTGCTCTCCGGTACGTGCAAGTTCACTTACTTCCAGCTCTCACCTGTGTTCCACAAACCGAGTGCCAAGTTAACAACCATTAATACCCATGGCAAAACTTGTGTATCACATCCTGGTCCTGCCTCATTACTCAGGACTCTGGATTAAACTAGTCAGATGCTCAGAGGCTGCTGCAGCAGCTGGATATTTCACTGTGATTTTAAGCACCCACATACCAAATATGGAGCACCACATACATAAATGCATGTGCCTAATCACATTAATGCTTCCTTGGCATACTGTTGTGCTGCCCAGTGCTCTAGAACAGGCACCAAGTTCCAGTATGAATTTTTTGTTCATAACTGAACAAAAGATGAACAAATTATTTTTGTCTGGTATGGGATTTTTTTGCACTAGATCCAGAGATCCTACTTCTTTCCATTACTGTCATCCATCATGCAGTTCAATCCGCTGGCAAGCGGCAGTTCATTCATGCAACCGAGAGAAACTTTTGTTTTCCTTCAACAGAAATTTAAATTCTATCCATTCTATCTGTTCATACAGCCATCTGGTCTTCACTCAGTAGTTCACATGAAAAGCTGAAAACTTGCCTTCCTTTAGGATTTTACCATCCTGGTTTTCCTCCCTTGAAATGATGCTCATTGAAAAACAGAGAAGCAAGCTTAATGGCTTAATATAATTTTTTTATTGTCATCACAGGTTGCCCTGACTCAGTTAAAAAAGGTTACAGTGCCTCAGAGAAGGCAGAGTTTTGTGAATGCAGTCCCTGGGCTTGGAGACAACATTCCCTCCCCCAGCCTTCTTCTGGCAACTCCAAAAGAGCCCTACTAGGGCAAACATGTTTAAAACCAGAGTAATTCCAGAACAGGCAGAGACCAGGGCACTACAAACAGTACATGCAACTGTGTACACACAGCAGTAAAACAGGCACATATGGCAAACTGGTCATCATAACTGTTGTTTGGTTTGGTTTTGTTTTAACTTTTTTGTTGTTGTTGTTTGCCCGTGGTTTTTTGGGGGTTTTTTTTTGCTGTTGCTTTCCTGATTGCAAAAACCATTACACCCACGACTTAATCTCAGCGGACTGAAAGGTTCAAATAAGGTTACAGATTCCAAGGCAGAAAAAAGTGTCCGCACAACGACTTCTCCTGAAGTCGGATGAACCACTTTTTAGCAGATTATCCATTTCTTTGGAAATTTCCTAACTCTTCCCTAATTTCACCTGAAAAAAACCTCACCTATAGATGAAGTTTCAAAGTTTCAAATCTTCAGATGCAAACCAAAAGAGGCACCAAGATCTCAAACTTGCTAAAAACCATATTCGAATATTTTAGTAATTTTAAACAGCAGAATGCTGCCAAAAGCTATCCATAATCCCCAACGCTGAGAAAAATGAGTCAGTATTTGTAGGTCCCTCTGCGACGGCTAGAAAGCTACTTCTGCATGCAGAGGCCCTTGCATCTGAGAACAGCAGCAGTTTAGCTGTAAATAACGCAGAGGCACAAATCTGAAAGCGATTCTTGACCTTCGGTACGCAATTCCACTCATGTGCTTCTTTCCTTTAAGAGGGCAGAAAGGACAAAAGAGCACAGGCAGCAGAGCCAGGCGCAGCGCCCGCCCCCGAGCCAGCCGGCTGTGAAGGTCGAGGGGCCCGAGGAGAAGGAAGAGCGGCTGCACCTTGCTCACCCCTCGTTGCGCTGCCCGGCGGGCGCTGCAGGCCTCGCCCGCGCACCGCAGCCCCCGCAGGCGCCCGCACTCGCCCGCTCACCTCCGGGCGAGCAGGGACAGAGGCGGCCGCGCCGGTGCCGCCGCGCATCCCCGCCCGCGCCGCGCCCGCCCCGCACCGGCCCCCCGCGCCCTCCGCCGCACTCACCCCGCTCCGGGCCCCCCGGGCTGCGGGACGCGGGCGGCGGCGCCCCCGCGGGCCGGGGGAGCCTCGCTGCCGGCGGCGGCCACCTCCGGGCTGCTTCCCCCCTCACGGCTCGCCCCCGGCCCGCGCCGCTGAGAGGCCGCGGCGTGCGGGGCGGGCAGAGCGCAGGGGCTGCAGTGGCCGGCTGGCTGCTGCTACTGCTTCTCCCTCCTCCTGCCGGCGCCTCATGTGCCCCTCTCCTCGCGGGTCTCTCCTGCCAGGCCGCCGCCGCTCCAGCTCCCCGCTCTCCAGCGACGCCCGGGGACCGCTGCGAACCCCTCCGGCCGGGCGGCAGCGCACGTGGGGCGGCCGCCGGGCGCTCTCCGCCGCCGCTGCCGGGCGCGGGGCTCCTGCAGCCGCGCAGCCTCCTCAGGAGGCGGGGCGGCGCGGACACCTCGGGGGCTGCGGCGCCGCCCGCCGCCGGCGAGGCAGCAGGAAGGGGCGGGAGGCACGGAACGCCGCCGGCGGCCACCCCGGCGGCCGCTGGCTCGGTAGTCGCAGCGCTCCCTTTCCCGCCCCCCGGAGGCCATTACCTCATGGCCCAGCCCTGCCGCGGAGGAGGGGCCGAGCGTCGCCCGGCAACCCGGCCCCCTGCCGCGGGACGGGCTGGGCAGGCAGCGGACGGGGGTGTCCGCGGCGGGAGAGGTTTGTCGCCGTGCGGAGCAGCCCGAGCGCGGCCGCGGGCAGCGCTGCCCGGCACGGCTTCCACAGCTCCCGGGACACGCACAAGCGACCTGGGCTGGTTTGAGAGTCGGAGAGGGAAAGAATGATTAGAGGATATATTAAACACCAGAAAATCCTCAAAGGAAAAGATTTGCTCTCAATGTCCCATATACAGAGAAAAGTCTCAAGTCCAAGTTCTTTTCCACTTTCTGGTGGACAGGACAAGGACCGCTGACCACAAACTAAATCACAAGAAGTTACCTCAATATAAGGAAGAACTTCTTTACATTGAGTGTGGCGGAGCACTGAACAGGCTGCCCAGAGAGGTCATGGAGTCTCCATCTCTGGAGACATTCAAAACCCTCCTGAATTCGTTCCTGTGTAACCTGCTCTAGCTCACCCTGCCTTGGCAGGGGGGTTGGACAAGATACTCTCCAGAGGTCCCTTGTCCAAACCTATCCTGTGATAAATGTAATAATTATTAAAGGAAAAAAAAAAAAGTGAGAAACCCAGAACAAATCAGGACTTCGTATATCTGCAGCTCACAGAACTACTTATTGGAGGAAGGTTTGATTGTTTTTGTCTGCCGGCAAAGGAGGAATGCATTCAATGTTACAGCTGGTAAGACAGAAAAAAAAAAAAAAAAAAAAAAAAAAAAAAAAAAAAAAAAAAAAAGTTGCAGTCATGCTGGTGGTGACAGGATTCCAGAAGCGTGGAATACCCTCCAGAGAGTGTAAATGAATTCAGGGCTTGACCCCGAATAACCCATAAAAGAAACGATCCAACCCTCCACAGATGCAAACAAAGAGAATCCCAGATGGGGGTGTATGCTTTTGGGTGACAGAAAAGAGAGAAATAGTGTGAGGGCAACAGGATTCTCAGGCAGCCGCCTTCTGAACAGGCGTGTCTACAGAGCAAACCCCGTGCTAGTGATTTAAATGGGGCATGTGAGTCAACCTAAAAGCTTGGTGCTACTGCCAAAAGGAACAGGCTGCTCCCCCCACTTCTCCTGTGGAGGACCAGGCAATCCTGGTTTTCCCAAGGGCTGGCTCTGCTGCTTAGGATTCCTCAGTGAGTGACTCAGTTTACCAACCTCACACAGAACTAACTGTATTTTTCCTTGTCGGTTTTCTGCCCCGTTAGTGAACTGAACTGATTCACCCTACATCATAGAAATATTAGGAGTCAGCACAAAAGAGGAGTTGAAACCATTAGTCTGGGAGGAAAGGGACCCACCCCTGTGGAAACCTTGCACTGTTAAATCATCTCAGTAGTCTCATCTAAATCCTCCTTAAAATAGAAAGTTCATGTTACTGCTAAGATGTCTAACACCACAGTATCACTAAAAAAGTGGGTGCCTTCCACTTCTCACCCTTAGCTGAGTCCTCCCATCGTTCCCTTTGTGTCCGATCTTGAATATGTGTGACCCTTGCCAGTGAGCAAGCTTAATCAGGAGGCTTTCAAAAAGGGTTGTTTTCTGATTAATACTGAAACAACTAACTGTGAAGTCAGATGAGTGACAGAGGTTGCACAAGAAAGGAAACAAGGCTGGGAGGTTGCAAAAGACGGATGGAGCCCCAAAGCAGCAGCTGGGAATTTGTTATAATGTGTAATATAAGGCCAAGACAGCAGTGAGGACTAATGGTCTGTACAGTGAAGGAGAAGTAATTTTGAGGAACAAGAGTTCACTCTGTGCTTTACATACTATAAATGAGAAGCAGAGGGGTAAGAAGAAAAAAAAAAAAAAAAAAAAAAAGAGCTTTCAGTTCCAGAAAGACAGAGGAAGACACAGAACAGAAGCACCTTGGAATCCAGCCCAGGAAGAAAATCAAATGCTGAGGAAAAAAAAAAAAAAGGAAAAAGAAAATAGAGAAGGCAGGCAGAGGGAAAACCAGGAAGTAGAAAAGTGAATATCCACACCAACAACAGCAGAAACAAGTGTGCATGGTTGTAGGTTTCTTATTGAGAACCAATTGACCTGTCACGTCTGTAAGGAACAAGGATTTGAGAGGTACTGCTGTGACTGAAAAGACTCTTGTTAAAGTGAGCAGAAGTCCTTCACAGTGGGAGCAATGGCAATGACACACACTATTTATGCCCAAACACAATATGTAGAAAAGAGAACTTGGGGCTGTGGGATTGCCAGGCCCTTGCAAGCAAGGTGTGCATCTGTACACTGATCATGTGACATGGCAGCAATTGTTTGGTGGTGCTGTGCCAAATCTTCCCGATGGCTTTTTGGTCACATGGTGCTATAGTACACGTAAGCATACTCCACTGCATTTCTATCACCAGCTCAATTTATCCACCTAATAATTCCAAGGATGGCAACTGACATGGTAACCAAATACTTGTAAAAAGTTTCCTAGATTTCTCGTCTCTTTCTGTTTTCATTATCTTTTCCATTTCCTCTCTCTTCTTGATTTTATCATATATGATATTATCTTCATATGATATTTTCATATTCATTCTCAATTTTGCTTTCTTGATTACATCTCTAGAACAGACTTTATTTCCACCCTGCTAAAATACAGCACCTTTCAAATGTACTTTTCAGTGAGCATGCTGTTGTTTTTCTCCTTTTCCTCACCATTCACTGTCCGTAGAACCTCCTTTATTGGCCCTATAAAGAAATCAAAGAATACAATAAAAGCTTTAAAAGTATTTGAAACCGGTTTAAGAAATCTCTGATTAGTTTGCCAGCTGAAGACTCCAATTTCAGCTGCAATTGTGGGGTAAACGATTTTAATCTCAGAGAACAAATTAATTCCAGTGGGCATTAACAAGTGTTTGGAGAGAAAAACAAAAAAAAAATCTCTAAAACATACCCCATGTTTCTGAATAGCATAGAATTAAGAAGAAAGGAGTTGCAGTGCTTTCTCTTTTTGTTGTTCCTGCTGGTACCTGGTGTTACTGGCCCCATTTCTCACACTTTTATATCAGTGTGAACTGAGTAATGCTGCAAATCCTTTAAGAAGATCTATGAAGTGTCTGTATAACACTGCCGGTACAACATCGTTTCTCATTTAAATGGTGTTTTTTGTAAAGCTGTCATTGCTTCTACCTGAATATCAAAACACACAGATTCTTACAAGTTGTCTCACCGAGCACGTGAAAATTAAAAATGTAAGTGCTTTTGACAGATTTTTTTCTCAGTTGATGTTTATTTGTTTTGTTCGTTTTGAAGGGGTATTTTTGTTTATTTATTTGTTTTGGTTTACAAGACATTATGCAATGCTACCTTTGCTGGAAGACTCAAATCAGAAAGAAAAGCTTTTATTGTGCAGAGCTCTGTGTTTCCTTCAACTAGCATCAGGCAGCACCAATGCCTTCCCCTTAATCAACTGCATTTCTGCTGGAAATTTCTTTCCTGTTAAGGGGTTGAATCTTTCAGGAGCAGCACCAAACTATGGAATTGGCCTGGAGTTTTATTGTGACTGTGACTTAAGGAGAGTTGATGCTGATTTGAGCAAGAACACATGGAAAATGAGAGGCTAAATAAAAATAAAATAAAAAAGTAACTTTATGGACCACCTAAAGCATAAACACAAGTTGGGGACAGTAATAAAATGAAGATGAAAACAATTAAGGAGAAAAGTCATAAAAAATGTCCTGCATAGTGGATCATAAATAATAATTATGGCAAAAGAAGCATTATTCCAGATCTTACAGTTCGAGGAAAAAAACAAACAAATGGAGGCAAACAGTGACTCAGAGGATGGGGTTTTGCACATATTTTGCATTAATGACATACAAATTGGAACAAATAGTTTGTAAAGCTCAGATTAGCATTATAAGTGAAGTCAAGTTCACAAGCAAAGAGGAAATTAAATGTAAAATACTGAGATAATGATAAATGTGCTAGGCATGCATTTTGCAAGAAAAGGAAAAAGCCCATGTAATCAAGACAAGTCAAATGAAAATTATACCATGGAATGATGATAATACTTCTGACATTATGAATGTCAATCAGAAAGCAAAAGATATCCTGAATATACAGTCTGAATGTTCAATAAAAGCCACTGCTTGCTGCTGAAACAGTGAATTTGTTTATGTGATCAAGAAGCATGACTCTTGTGTGAGTGCAAACTGCTGGATGTAATTGAAGAAAATGGGATGTTCTCCTGCCATGTTATACCTAGAACAGATGAAAATAATTCAACCAGCATAGCATGCTTTACATACTATCTATTGCATTAGAACAAGGAATAGTTTGAATATTGAAATACACACAAAAATAAATAATTTTACATAATCTCAAAATGAGATAAGCAGAATGGTAGTCACTGAAAAAGCAAAATATTGACAAGGCCGATTCAGCTTCCCTGTCTCAGCAAGACAGTCATCATCATATTTTGGAAGCCAGCAAGTAGGCTGTGTTGAGAATGCTGTTAGTAGTGAGCCTTACAGCAGAAGAATATCAACTCTGCCAGCCAAGCTCACAAAGCCAGTATCCGAGCTGATTATATTCAGGAATGTGATGTGGGAAATGCCTGGCAGAAACTGTGGTAATCCCATTACAATTAACCCCATCTCCTTAGCAGTTAATACAAACAAACAAACAAACAAACAAACAAGAAAGAAGCTGGTCCTGTCTGCAGTATCATAGTTGCTGATTTCCCAGGGAAACGGAATTATTTGGGGAAGGCAAAAATGCCTTGTAATATGCCAACATTTAAAGGTATTTACTTGGGGAGTATTAAAATTTTCAGCATATCTCACCACATCTCTTTTCAACCTTAGATATAAACAAAGCACTAAGACCATAATAGAGGAAGGGGAAACACAAGCATGGCATACATGTAGTATTGGTAACCTTGCAAATTGATCCAGTGAGGTGAGATTTGGAGCCTTGTTATCATACAAGAAACCACTAGTGGTTTTTTTGCCTCACCAGTGAAACAAAACACAAACTGTTTTGCAATAATGTTTCAAAAGTGTTGTCCTCTACACTACAGGACAACTCTTTGATTGAGAAAATAAATTTTCAAGTTAGAATCCCAGAAAGCACCTAAGAATTTGAAAAGTCACTGCTATTTCCAAATATCAGAAATATATGATACTAAAACAGTGGTATTTGAATTTATTTAATTAATTAGAGATGGACCAGTAAGCACAAGAGTAGTACCACAAAACCAAGGTGACAAAATCATAATATCATATCAAAATTATAATATCATAATCCTATATTAATGTTACCATAGAAATACAAAAATAAAGAAGAACAAAGTTTCACTCAAGTGATGAAAATATCTGCCAGTTTCAAAAGAATGTTGGGAAATAACCTGAAAATAAAAAGCACAAGATAAAGATGTGCCCATGTCCACCATTCTGTCAAAAAGGTCAAACACCAGAAAAGTGGCTCTATGCATTTCCCAGGAATGACAGTACTGTCAAGGCAAATGGAACATAAGAGTATTTTATTTGAGCATCTGAATCATCATACCCTAGATGCCAAGAATAGAAATTCTCTTGAGAATGGGGTCAGTCTGGAATAGAAATAAACACCGTGTACTAACAAGATAGGATAGAACATGAGTAATCATGATATCTGAAAAAAAAAAAAAAAAAAGAAAACCAACAAAAAAAGAAAAGCTAGTACATATGGCAAAATAAACCAGAACTGTATAGCATTTTCAACAAGCATTAGAGCGCACTGAAGAACACATCTTACAAAACGTGGAAACACGTTTTAAAATTATAGGCTACTGGTCAGACTTTTGAGAACCAGGCAAAATGTCAGAGGCTTACACAGTACCCATTGAGGGTAGAGCAGTGAAGTGTTTAAGCATGCCTGAACTATGTGCTTGCAATCACGAGCTCTCAGTTTGCCTTAAATTAGACTATATATTTACTTGAGAACAAGAATTTGATTACATCTGAATGTCCCGTCTAACGGACGAGCAAATAGCAAGGCTGTGTTTGCTGCACAGATTGCTAGGAGTATTGAAATGGTGCAAACAGGACAGAGAATATTTTGCATTCCGTTCTTGAACGTTGAAAATATTCCCACAGAAAAGTTCACTACAGTTGAGTACAATGCTTGAAGTCATGTTCGGTAACAGGATAAAGGAGTAACAGACTGAAACAGTAAGTAAAAGGCCAAAGATAAGAGTCTTATAATTACAACCCTGACCTGTATTTGTAATACTTTATGTCTGATAACTCTCATACATGAAGCAACATGTTTGAAGACAGAATCTTACATTTTTACACCAAATCAAAAGGAAATTTCCCCATCTGGAGTATATTGAAACTGTGCACCCAGATTGTAAGAAACATACAGACATGTAATGAAATGCGTATCAACAATAAAAAAGTCCCCATAGTTCCTAACAAGGAGGGGTTGGAAAAAAAGGTGGTATAAGTAAACATGTCTCCCTATGTCTGCCTTTAAATATACTGAAGATTTTTTGTCATGGAGACATTTAATTTCAAAAGCTATAAATCTCGGTTCAGTTGTTACTAAACATTTTTTTTTCTGTGTATTTCTCTTGCTCAATTTTGTAGTGCTATTTACCACTATTATATGAAGATTTCAACAAACTTCTTTAATGCTAAAGTTCATACAATCTTTGGAGTTCAATACTCCTCCAAAATGGGGTGTTTACCCCCTTTGCATAAAAACAACCCCTAACCTGGACTAATTAAACAGAAAGTGTACATAGGACGAAACATGAGAAATCTGGAAGAAAAGACAGTAACTTGATAGTTACTGTGGCTTAATTTTATCTTCTTGGACAGGCTCAATGAAATTGACTTATTCTAAGATTTGGCATTGAACTGCTGCCAGGACTTGTGTGCAACTGAGCTAATACTCTTTTCCTTCTTTTTTGTATCAGTTATTCTTACCACAACCACAGATAAAATACACATTTTTCTGAAATCTAAATAAATCCCTCTTCAAAGCATACTTTTCTAGTGCTTATTAATACAAAGTGATGTCTACTTACGCATTTGGTTTATTTATATCTAGTCAACTACTCATTTACATTTAAAAAAGAATGGAAAAATTATCTTATTTGTGCAGCTTCAAAGCTGTAGCTTCACTGATAATTACAAATCACCTCTGCAATTACTGAAAACTTACACTGTAAAATGGGACAGAGCACCAATTTTCTCAGCCTGTCTTCATAGCAGAGGTGTCCCAGTCCCCTTATAACTTCATGGCCTCTCCTGGACTTGCTCCAACACTTCCATGTCCTTCTTACTTTGGAGGCATCAGAGTTAGATGCAGCACTCCAGGTAGGGTCTCACAAGAACAGACAGTACAAGGACAGAATTACCTTCCTTGCCCTCCTGGCCATGCCCCTTTTGATCCAGTCCAGGATACTTCTGGCTTTCTGGGCTGCCAGCCCACACCCACGGCTCATGTTGAGTTTTTTTGTCAACAGTAAAAAGGTGAGGTTTGTGTGATGTGGGGTTTTTTTGTTTGTTTGTTTGGTTGGTTGGTTGGTTTTTTATTTTTGTGGGGTGTTTGGTTTTTTTCCCTTTCAATATTACAGGGGTTTAAAACCATACTGAAGTCATCTTGAGAGTGGGAGTAAAAAACCTGACCCTCTGTTATCATGCTGCCTAGAAGAAACCTTGCATCCCTTCCTCTAAGCGTACTACTTCTTTTATCAATATTGGTTGAAATGGATCAATGGGTGCAAACCTGTTAGGAGGTCAAAATTAAAGTGAGACAATGAGAAAAAACAGAATTCTTTACAGCTTGCTCTAGAGCATATGTCTTAAAATGTTTTGTTAGAATCACAGAATGGCTTGAGTTGGAAGGGACCTCAAAGACCATCTAGTTCCAACCCCCTGCTGTGCCCAAACTTTCACTACACCAGGTTGCTCAAAGCTCCATCCAACCTAGCCTCGAACAATTCCAGGGATAGGACATGCACAGCTTCTTTGGGCAACCTGTGACAGTGCCTCAGCACCCCCACAGCAAAGATTTTTTCCCCCCTAATATCCAAATCTGCTTTCTTTCAGTTTGAAAGCCCTTGTCCTGTCACTACAGTTCCTGATGCTGCCCAAAAGAAAAGGGATTTTTCAAGAGCCTTACAAAACCAAAACTAGACAAGAAAAAAAGAAAAAAAAGAAAAAAAAAAAGAAAATCAGATCCCCATAGGATGAAAAAAAAAAACAAAACAAAACCCACCACACAACGACGAAAAATCCACGTTATTGTTAAACATAGAAAACGCTTGTTTCAAGGGCTAAATTTTGTCACAAGAAAAGTGTCCCTCACTTAGGCGCTTGCAGAAGGCCATGGCAGGGCTGAGGGCGCTACCTGCCCTTTATCACTGCCAACCTTGCACAGAGCAGCCCCACCAACGCAGGCTGCCGGCACCAGCCGGACCTTTCCAGCCCCTGGCGCTCCCCACACCCACATCCGGGAACTCCCCCCCCCGCTCGCCCCCCGATGGTCCCGCCCTGACGTAGGCGCCCCTTAGCCCAATGGGGCTCCACTCTACTTCCGGCGTCCGGCGCCGTCTCCTGGAAACGGGCGTGGGGGGGCGACCATCCGAGTAGCATGCGGGGGAGCGGGGACGCAGCCTGGTGAGACCTGGCGGTGCGTTTCAGCTGGGATAAAGGACAGCAAAACTCTCTAGGTCCCGGAAACACCCTGCCTACTGAGCCGGTGCCTTTCCCGCTTGCCTGTATTTAGTGGTACGCAGGGACCAGTGTCCCGTCCGGACACTGCCACCGGGGCATGGGACACTCCGTCCCGGGGGCGGAGCTCCGTTGATTCGGTTGATGGTGGCGGCGTGGCGGTGGTCCATCCCACGCCGCACGACGGCTGTCGTTCCCATCCTTTCCCGCCGGCTCCATCCCCCGCACACAGGGACGGCTGTCATTCCTCTCCTGCTTTCCCGCCGGTTCCATCCCCGCGCACAGGTACGGCTGTCGTTCCCGCCCTTTCCCGCCGCTTCCATCCCCGCACACAGGTGTGGCTCTCGTACCTTTCCCCCTTTCCGCGCACCTTCGCGGCCGTTACCGGGCGGAGCGCGCGCGCCCAGCGGCGCCACCCCGCCCCCCCTCATCCCTCACACACACCCCCCACCCCCATCCTTCACCGCCCCCCCCCATCCCTCACTGCCCCCCCCCATCCCTCACCGCCCTCGGTCCGAGTGCGGGAGCGGACCCGGGGCGGGGCTGGAACCTCCCGCTGGAGCGCTCTTGAGACCCCAGGACCCCCTCCCTCCGCAGTGCTGGAAGTCGGTCGGGGGGCGGCTGTGTCTCCGGGGCTGCCGTGCAGCGCCTCAGGCCTGACCGCCCCCGACAGAGCTGGGAGGCGGAGGAGATGGCGGGTCGTGCACGGGCTGCTCGGTTCGGAGGGGGTTTGGCCGTTCCCTCGTAAAGAAAGGTGTGCTGGTCCTGTATCCAGCCCAGAGCTAATCAGTTCCCTCGGCGCCTAGAGGCTGCCACTTCGAGTGCTTCTGTGGAATTTCACACCTGCTTCGTTACAGGTGGCAGCTTGGGAGGCTTCCATGACGGCCTTCTTTCCTTATCTTTTCATTTTTTATATCAGCTCATTTGATCTCTTTTTACTTTATGACAAAATCCATCTGTTGAAAGTCTGTTCTCTGTGTCAGAGAAGCTGTGGGTGTCCCATCCCTGGCAGTGTTCAAGGCTGGGTTGAATGGGACATTGAGTACAGTGCTCTAGTGGGATGTGTTCCTGCCCACAGCAGGGGCATTGGAACAAGATGATCTTTAAGGTCCATTCCAACCCAAGCCATTCTATGGTTTTATGATCCTATGCTCTGTTGGTTTGTGTACTGAAATAAAGGCATAGCCATAACTCTTGAGAATCAGAGACTAGTCTCTTTTCCCTGTAGCCTCTTGCATTTTTACAGATATACTATTTAGAATTTGTATCTACTAGCCTATCTATTACTTTTTGAATAAGATCTTTGTAAGTGTAAAATTCACCTGTTCAAAATTTTGATCACATTTCCTGAGAGGAGGTCTTCTCTAATTATATTCCAATCTTTCTGGAATTCCTGTTCATGATAATTGAGAGGGTGAGTACTATCCATTAATGACCATTACATTTGAAGGCTTCCCCTTTCTCCTCCTTTCTTTAGGTTTGTTTATGATAATGCCATGTTTCCAGTCTGTTGCCTGTGAAGCATCCTGAATCATGGAGAACTTCGTTTTGTATGAGAAGATTGGAAGAGGAAATAAGACTGTTGTTTATAAAGGAAGAAAAAAGGGAACAATTAATTTTGTTGCCATTGTTTGCTGTGATAAATGCAAGAGAGCTGGAGTAGAAAACTGGGTAAGTGATGGGGTTTCTTTTCCTGCTAAATCTGGAAAAATACAGCCTACAAAATTCTGTTAGCCTAAGTAACAGAAAAGTGCCGTGTGCTTCTTTAGATGGAGTTTGTCACATTTAGATCAGCTTCTCAAGATTTTAAGTTCTCATTCTTTAAATACAGTCTTCTTTTAATGTATTTATTTATGTGATTTTATAGGTTTTTACATCACATGCATAAACCCATGTTTACAGTCTTACTGTTTCTGTGATGTGTCAGTGAACTTGTAAAAATAGTTATGTGTGGTGGTTTGCTTTATTTTGTTATTAGTTGTGTAAATCCAGTGGTAGCAGTAACTTCCAGTAAACAATCAATTTCTTACTTAGCAAGAAGAAAATATTTTTAATAAATGAATAGTATTTAAGCTAAATCAATTCTGGTTTGTAAAACCTTGGCAAAGCTTTAAATATGATACTTTCTGGAAAGAAAACTGATAAAGTTTCACAGTTCAAATATTTTATTTTTCCAGTAAGTACATTTTGTTTCTGTAGTGGGTTAACCTTGCCTGGATGCTAGGTCCCACCAAAGCCGCCTCTATTACTCCCTTCTTCAACTGGACAGGAGTCAGAAAATTCGATGCATGGATCAAGATAAGAGCAGGGAGAAGTCACTCACTGATCGCCTTCACAGGCAAAACAGACTGATTTAGGGAAAGTAATTGAATTTATTGCCAGAGTAGGATAATGGGAAATAAAACCAAACCTTTAAACACCTTTCTCCCACCCCACCTTCTTCTGGGCTCAGCTTTACTCCCAGTTTTCTCTCCATCCTCCCTTGCCAGAGATGCAGGGAGATGGGTACTGGGGTCAGTTCATCAGGTGCTGTCTCTCTTGCTCCTTCTCCCTCATGTTCTTCCGCTGCTCCAGTGGGGGGTCCCTCCCATGGGAGACTGTCCTCACAACCTTCTTCAGTGTTGGTCCTTTCCACAGGCTACAGTTCTTCATGAACTGCTCCAATGCAGGTCCTTTCTGTGGGGTGCAGTCCCTCAGGAACAAGCTGTTCCAGTGTGAGTTCCCACAGGGTTACACATCCTGCCAGTAACCAGCATAGGCTTCTCTCTCCATGGGTCTGCCAGTCCTACCAGGAGCCTGCTCCAGCACAGACTTCCTCCAGAGTCACAGCCTCCCTTGGGCTTCCTTCTACCTGCTGTAGAGTGGGGTCCGCTGCAGGCTGCAGGTGGATCTCTGCTCTGCTGTGGACCTCTCTGGGCTGCTGAGGGACAGCTTTGCCTCCCTGGCCTTTATCAGGGGCTGCAGGGGAATCTCTGCTCCAGCTCCTGGAGCACCTGCAGCCCCTTGTTCTGCACTGACCTTGGTGTCTGCAGGGTTGTTTCTGTCACATGTTCTCACTCCTCTCCCCTGCTGCTGTTGCACAGCAGTGTTTTCCCCCCTTTTTAAATGTTATCCCAAGGTGCTGCCACCATCACTGATGGCTTGGACCTTGGCCAGCAGTGGGTCTGTCCTGGAGCTGGCATTGGCTCTGTCAGACACAGGAAGCTCCCAGCAGCTTCTCTCAGGAGCCTGTTCTGTAGACCTCCTCACCTGGGTACTGAAACCTTGCCATGCAAAACCGATAGTTTCATATTCCCTCTCATAGTTTCAATTATCATTTCTTGGGAAATTGAATTGAAAAGTTCTTGGGAACTTTTTTATTCTTAGAATTGTATTAGCCTTACAAATCTCTTGGGGATACCTTACATGCCACTCTAGCAAGAAACAGAGACTTCTGTCTAGATTAGGTCATGTAGGTGTTGTACAAATACAGATTTTTAGGGTCTCTTGAATGGTTCTTGTTGTCTGATAAGATTAAGAATGATGGAAAAGCATATTTTCACTTCCTCTTGATGTATTATCTCTCATTTGTACTCTCATTGAAAAAAAAGTGGGAGTGCAAGTTTGACTCCTAATTCTGATTTCCAGTTTGTTATTGTTATTGGTGCAGGAAGGTTAAATGATATTTATAATTTTGAGTTGGGAACTTACTAATTATTTTTTTTCTGTATTTTAAAAACAGGTGAGTTGGGCAGGGTCTGTGGGAAAGATACTTTCTCAACATACATGTAACACTAAAATATTTGAAGAATTATGTTAGTAATAAACACTAGAAAAGCCAAGAGAACAAGTAGCTAATCAAGAGTAGATTGTATTACTTCTTATTCCCATGCCTCAAGTCCATATATATATATTTGTGTCTTTCCTCCACTATGTTAAAAACTTCACTCTAGGTTCATCTGACTCAGGGACTCGCACATAAGAATATAATGACATTTTATGAATGGTATGAAACAAGCAACAATCTCTGGCTTGTAGTGGAATTATGCACAGGTAAGATAAGCTAAAAAGGTAAACATAGAATAAGTATTTATAAGATTTCTTACAGCTTCTTTACAACAAATGCTTTTAGATCTTTGAAAAAAAGCATTAATTATCTGATTACTAACTTGAGAATCCAGTTTATATATAAAAGTGGTTTTACTCTTGGAAACGTTTTTAGAAATCAGTTGAAATCTTGCTTGGCTGCTTCACTGTATGCATCTTTGAAAAGTTAGTTGAATTACATAATGTTGGTTTTTTGGAAGAGAGAAGGCCAGTCAGGGAACATAACAGCAAATTGTGCGTAGTCAGAAGGTAGCTCAGTAAAAATTACTTGAGAAGTTTTCTAAGGACTGACAGTTTCAGCATTCTCTTTTAAAAGACATCAAGGAGCAAATCAAGTTATAATGTACTAATGACTTAATACTGTTCAAATTAATTTTCAATCAAAGGGCAATTCAATAGCTAAAGTGAATGATTTAAATTTTTTTCCTATTCAGTGTAAGTATTTTGACTTCCATGTTTCATAATTTGGGAAGTCTGAGAACTGCATTAAGTGATTCACGTAGTTTTGATAACTTCTGATCAATCTATTAAAGGAATCTTGTAAAGCTTTCTTTAATTGTGATAACTGCATGTTTTAAACTTCTGACAGCATGCTTTCCTCAATATGGAAAGGAAAGAAAAAAAAGCCAATATGCACATGATGCATGTTAAGATTTTGGTATCTGGAGTTTGTTTAATAGTAAAAGTCCATGTTGCACCCAGCCTTTTTATTTATCCAGAATTCTGTTTGAAAAATTACTGAAAAAGAGAACTTTCAAGTTCTGAGAAAAAAAAGTTAGGTCATTCTTTCAGTGATTAAAAGTGATTCTTAATGGTTCATAGGGGGGCTTTGGTCTACTTGCTTAGTCTAACTTTGGGGTACATATTTAAGTCATTAGACAGGCAGCCTTTTATTATTGAACAGTTATCAGGTGTTTGACCTTGCAGTTTTATAGTTTGCTGCCAGGTGTCTTGGAGCTAACTTACTTGTACATAGAATAAAATGTGGATTTCTTCTTAGTTTCATTGAGACTTGGAAAATCCTTTTGAAATATGGAAGATTTCTTTCACTTGTCTCGAAGATAGTTTCTGTTATCAGATGCAAAATATTTTTGTGTTGCTGGTTTCACTACTTTTTTTTCTTTGTGTATTTGGCCATATTATGAAATTATTCTGTATGTAGTCCTCTAAATTACATTGTAAGGAACAGTAATTAAATGTGATGGAAAATTCTTTACTAAAGCTCTGTAGTATGGGCTTGGTTTTAAAGGAATGACTGATTCACGAACCAGCATAAAAAAAGCTTAGAAATAAAATAATTTTAAGATTCAGGAGTGCTGAATAATTGGAAGAGTACTATAATGACAGAGCCTCTGAAAGAAATGACTGATCAAAGGGAAAAAAGTTCAGAAAAATCTACTGTGTGATTTGGAATAGAAGGTCTAGTATCTGTTTTTCTATGAAAAGGTTTCCTAATCCCTCTTTCATTCAAGGTCTTAAATTTCTGGGGGGTTTGTTTGCTTGTTTGTTTGTTTTTATCAGCATGATTTGGCTAGGATATAAATAACAGATATATAGGTAACTCAGGCATGCAGACTGTGGTCTCAGGCAAACAGATTTTATGCAGGATTAGTAAAGGACCAAATGGGACTGAGAAAAGGGGTTTTGAGCAAGATGGGAATGTGGAGCTCAGAATAGGGGACTGGGACAGGAAGAAAGAGAAAGAATGAGCAATGAACTTTTGGAAAGTGAGATTAGAAGAAATCCAAGTCCCATTAATATTTAGTACGGGAATTACTCAAATGGGATGAGTCTGATGACATACCTGAGAATCACTGGAAAATGAGGAAGTAGGTGATGGGGGAGGAAGTGTTTTTAAGGATACAGAGACAGTAACAGCTAGTGGAAAGAAGTGTAGTGGGTGAGAGTGAAGCCCAGTGAAGAATACAGGTGATAGAGGATATATGGGAGGGTGATTTGGAAGGCTTTGTAAGTGTAATCTGATCAGAAACAAAGGAAGACTTGGCTGGAACTTAATGGAGAAGGAGAGTGGTGATTTTGGAAGGACAGAGAAGGGTCTCCTGTTAGGATAAGAAGTCCAGAGAGCTGTGATTAGAACTTATTGGTACAGGAAGCTGGGATTTGTGTGAGAAACCTAGAAAGTGAAATACAACAAAATAATTTCTCTTTTGGACATAGTTGACCTCAGACTGTAACACAGTTTTACTATTTCTGTTGTCTCTGAATTCAATGGAAAATGGCCTGCCATTAGTTTTAGCAATTGTTCACAGAAGTTGATAGCCTGCTGTTAGTATTAGTTATTCTTTTAACTTGTGCAGCAGGAATCTGGTTAAGGAATTTTAATAAAAGTATGGGGTACTATTACACTGTGTAGTGACACAGTTTCTGGATTTCTTTTTTCCCTTCTGTTTCCTTTGTAAAATAATATTGAAGTAATTTTGAAGTCATGAAGTCAGTTTTATTCCAGATAAAATTAAGATTTTGTCACAGTATTGAAAATAAATTTTTTACATCTTAGATTTTGTAACTATTAGATATCACAAAATATTTTTAATATCCACTGATACTAGTTTTTTATTGACATATTTTGATTAATTGCATAAACAAAGTTTATGCAATTGGGCATTACTTGTGTGACCTTTTCTTTATAGTTACTTCCTGACTATGTGTATTCCAGGTGGTTCTCTAGAATCTGTCATTGCTCAGGATGAATGTCTGCCAGAAGATGTGGTGAGAGAATTTGGTGTTGAGGTGGTTACTGGTTTATACCATATTCATAAGCATGGAATTATCTATTGTGATTTGAAGCCTGGAAAGGTGAGGAGGGGTATTATCTATAGGGGCACTGGATGTTACTTTTCATGCTGTCAGCATTTATTTTATTAATTGTATTTTACCATTTGGAAGAAGCTTACCTCAGTTGTGAGGTTAGTTGAGTTTTATAATATGTATGAAGACAATCAGATACAAGTCTGTAGCTTGAATATTTTATGATATAATTGATTTCTTTCCTTGGTGTATATCTGATGTAATGTGATATATTTTTTTTGATTTGGTATACTGGTTTAATTTAATGAAAAATTTTACTTCTCTGTCCTTGGACACATACATTTGTTATTATTCTATAATGCTGCAGAATATTTTTGCAGTTATAGAAAACGCTAATGAGGGAGTAAAGTTAACTAAAGTTTCTTTGTTCTTTATTGTTTGCACATACCATGGAAATTATCATCTTATTCCTTTATAAAAATGCAAGTCTTTATGTAGTTTCTCATTTTGTATATGTGTGTGTAATTTATGTAGACATTTGCCAAAGTCTGTGTTTGTTTTTAATTCATGTAGTTACCAGAATATGACTATAATAAAACATTTTTGCTTAACAGTAATTAGTTTTCACCATGATCTGTAAGTGATCAAGTTGCCATTCTCTGAATTTCTACTATCTACAATTCTACTCAGTTCCTGTCATTTGTGGACCCAAAAGCACTAAAAATACATGAGTAAAGCATAGTGTAGATGACTAGTAGTCGTAGTCTTCCAAAGAATAGTGTTGCTGTAAAGTGCTCATTTCAACAGAAAGTAAAATGTTAAAGTTGAGGCTTCCTCTGTGCCCCACCCTCTGCTTCTGGCTGAATGGGCTATCTCTCCAAACAAGGTTTTTGGCATTGTGGAATTTTTAGTTGCAAGAATAAGCAGTGACTGGCCAGAGAAAACTCACCATCATCGGACAAAATCTATGGAAGTTTCTTCTACATTAAGTGAGAAAAATTCCTTTTTTTTCTCAAATGAAGCCCTGTTTTACCAGACTCTTATTTTCCTATGCAGTTTTACTTTAACTTTCTTTTCTCTACTAACGTCATTGTTTATTTAGATTTAAGGAGTAAACAAAAGTGCACATTGAACCTCTTAAAAGTTCAGTTGGGGTTCTTTTGGTTATAAGAAAAAAGACAGTATTTGTAGGAGAATAGAGGTGACCTCACCCCCAATAAGTAACAGCTGTGTTAATTAACCAAAACAGCCTCTCCCCTGATGAGTAACAGCTATAGCCAATATGGATGAGTGAGATAAAAGGCGGGGTGAGAGAGTAAGGGGAGGATTGTCATGGAGGAGGAATCTTGAGGAGTATGTAGCAGAGACTCATGAAGCAGGGTTCTGGAGAGAGAGAATGAGTGCTGCAAAGTCAGTCTGGGTCTACAGTCAGAGCCTGCTGTTGAAACCTGCAGCCATAGTCTGGCTAGGTAAAAGCCTGCATTTAGAATCTGCAAACTAATACATGCAGTCATAGTTTAGCAGGAAATAACCAGGAGTCAGAAGCTGCAAGGGAAACCTACAGTAGGAGCTTGCTGCAGCCAGAGTCAGGGAATAGTTGGAGTTAAGATGACTAAGCTGTGAAGAGGAGTAAACCAGGATCCTTTTTGTGCTGTGTTTAACAAGAAGTCTGTGCCCTGGCTCATTTTTACTCTCTAGTAAGAGGGCTGCTGCAACAAGTATTGGCATTGACTTATAAGAAAAACTTCAGTGTTTTTGGTTATAGTGGTCTTATCAATGTACTTACATGGTTTGAGATTGTGATGATTTTTGTAATAAATTCATATTTCATATTGGAAATTTTAATTTTAGTATATGATACTAGCATATTGAATTCTGTTTTTTCATAGATTCTACTGGAAGGGTCTGGCACTTTGAAATTCAGTAGTTTTTGCCAGGCTAGAGCAGATGGTGAAGACTTAGAAAAAGTTTTTGCTTTAGCTGGAGCTGAAGAAGGTGAAGACACTAATGAAAGCACTCTGCAAAGATACTCTAAAAATACAGTTCAAGGTATGAGATTTTTACTAGCTAGAATCAACTTACACCAAGAGACAGAATGAAAGTTGGAATATTAGTGATTATGATAAAAATGATTTAGAATAAATCCTGTTTTGTCTCAGAGAAAAATTGAGCTATGGAGTTATTTATGGACTTTTAAAGAGTTTGTACTGCAGGTGCTCTCTGTAAGGTCTGGAACGAAGTTCCATTAAGTTGATGTTAAAAGTACCTAGAAAATATGGGAAGTACTACATAGAACTACTGCTTCTTTCCTTGGG
Source organism: Phylloscopus trochilus trochilus (assembly GCA_016584745.2). NCBI lineage: Eukaryota > Metazoa > Chordata > Aves > Passeriformes > Phylloscopidae > Phylloscopus > Phylloscopus trochilus. The sequence continues at coordinate 44,930,572 of WQNJ02000546.1, forward strand.
CACTGCACTGCTGTACTTTCATTTTCCTTTTTGATGCATGTGATTGGGTTACTTCTAGTTCGAGGTTAACTCACTATCTTGAAGAATGATAACTTAATTTTAAAGTTTGAGAAAGTTACTGTGCTTCAGTTTCAACAGGTAGATCCATACAAATACAGTAGACTGCAAATACTATGGTTTTTTCTTCCTTGAATAGGAAAAAATCAGAAACCTGTTTTTAATCTTCAGAATCTTTTATTAGTCATTATCTTGGAACATCTCACAGACCTCTATTTCCAAGATAATGATGTCTCATCTATCAGTTACTTTTATTGGAAACAACGGAATTCTTGGTAATATTTTATGAGAACAAAGAGAGCTCTCCTTGCTGTCTCCTTCTGAAAGTCCACACTGGAAGTATTAAGACCAAGATCTTTATTCAGGAAGAAATACAAATCTAATCTCTTTCCTGTTTCTCTTCAGAACTGCTTTGTTATGTATGGTAATGTCCTTTTCTCACTTAAAAAAATAAAACCCAACATGAAAGGAACCCAAAATAAACTTTTTAAGGGACTATGGAGTTGGCACTTTCACTGAGTTGGTGTAATTTTGCTTTGAGATTTTTGAGAACTGATGGGAACTACTGTAGAAATAGGAACTATGTATTGTATTCCTGTGTCAAACAAAAGATATTTGTGAAGAAGCTGCTATAATTTGATATGTCACGTTTTCATAATATTTTAGTGGGAAAAGAGCCATAACTGTTTAGAGCAATGATTTCATTGGCTAGCTGCCTTGGTTTTTGTAACAGAGCTTTCTAAGTTCGTGAAGATTTATTTCTTGGGATAGCTTTAAAAAAAGAAATCCTAAATCTAATGTAACATAATTATTGCCGTTACTCACATGGGAATGGCTTACCATTCTGCTCAAATTGCCTGTCTCTGAGAGCTGTTAAAGCAAATCAAAACACGCTTTGCATTAATTAGTGTGTTTGAAAAGTGCTGTACCAAGTCAGTTTGTAATAGAAGTGAAATAAACAACAGAGCCACATGTCTACCTTGTAGATGTATGCAACAAAGTAGCATAATCCAGTTAAAGTAAAGGAGAGGTGTTCCTTTGAAACTACTTACATGTGCTGTTTCAGTTTTCTTGTACATTGCGTGAAGATAATCTATAACTTGGTGAAGTTTGGAGACAAAGTTTGAAGTGTTGAAAAGGATGAATGCTGAATGAATAATCAAAGTGCATTAATTATATATTCTGCATTTTGTAGGATTTCCGTTATACACAGCTCCTGAAGTAATAAAGGGAGACAACTTCTGCAAAGCCAGTGATCTGTGGTCTCTGGGATGTTTGCTCTATGAAATGTTCTCAGGTTGGAAGTTTGTGTATCTCTTTAATATCTGTGATAATGGAAAGATAGGTCATGGTCCCAGAGTAAATTCTTATGAGCTTTCTCGGGAAGTTAGGACCTAGAAAAATTTGAGACAGGTTTTGAGGATTTCTTGAAGGACATACTAACTGTGCTTAAAAAACAAAGTATCTTTATCCAATCATCAGGTGAAACAATTCTGTTAGGTGATCCTATTGACAATACTAACCAACATGTAGGGTTTAAATGCTATTATTTAAAATTATGGAAGCCCTCAAATTCTGACAGTATAGTGTTTTTAATCTCCTTGATATTAAATTCTGTGTGCAGTGTTTTAACCTTTGGAAGAGAAAACTGCCTCACTGTTGTAAAAGTAGAGTAATTTGGATCCCTGCACATAAAGTACCCATTAGCTTCAGCTAGAAGGAAGCTTCATTGCAGAAAAGAATTACACTGCAGCCTTCTTAAACTTTAAGCAAAATACTGATCTGTTGGATCAACAGTAACACAGATACAGAGATTTCTGCCTTTTCATGTTGTCTCATTTCTGATGCATATAAGGCTATCATGGTCGCTTCCCTCAAGGCATTTTTGGTGCCTCTTCTGTCCATGTTTTTTTTTTTTTTCTTTTGCTGTTCATTATGAAAGAATTTAGTCCAAGGTTTGGAATTTAAATTGAGAAAAAAATCTTGATAAATAGTACTCAGACTGAGGTTGTTTATTTCATTGGATGCTTTCTCAGGAAAAGGAGCTCATGATAAACCGTTGCACCTTACAACCACTTTGAAGTTTGCCTAATCTGTGAAATACACTTCTTTTTATTTGTAGGAAAACCACCATTTTTGTCAGAAAGCTGTTCTGAATTAATTGAAAAGATTTTGTCTGAAGATCCATTGCAACCAGGACCAGAGGGTAGGATTCTGTTATTCTTTAATGAATCAGATCACAGTAATACTTACAGAGTTAAAACTTTGGTTTGCCCTTTTTCTCCTGAGGCTGGTTGCAGGAATCAGTTAGTTGTCCAACATGAATGTTTGCAATGCCGTTATCATGAAGTGATAATTCCCTGTTAGTGATGAGTGCTTATTTCCCTTTTGGCAGAGACCTATATAATTTACTTTTAATTGTTAACACCAAGTCTGCCTACTGGGGTGGAATTTTTGATCTTGGTCATTTTGGGCATCAATGTTATTCACAGAGATCCTTATACATTAGTGCTGCTTTTTCAATTTAAGCAAATTTTAACTCAGTTTTTTCCTGGTGGCTATCTGATCATTGGAGGGTGCTTTTTGTCGCAGTGTGACACAAATGAACGACACTCACACGCTGAGATGTCCAAGGCAAAAAAAGAGCAAGTTTATTTACAGACCTCGACATTTATAGAATTCCAACAGTGACCATGGGATTGGAGGATGAAATTGTCCTCTCCAACCACACTGGTCAAACCAACAGTCCATCAATTCTCTCCTCCTCCAGAAAAAAATGCAAAACAATCATTATTTACATGAAAAGTGTGCAAGAAACTCCATTACAAAAATGTAAACAGAAGAACTTTAGAAGAACAGAGTGACGCTTTCTTATAGTTACAGTTTTTTTAAAAAATTACTGGTTTGATGACTGAGCATTAGTAGTTTGTTTGGTTTGGGGTTTTTTTTTAAGGATTCTTTGAAATGTAAAGAGCGTATATTTAAGATTCTTTATACACTGAGATTAATTTTCAGATGAAGTTACTACCAAGAATGTTTTCCAGCATGATCTGTAGATAATAGTGTGGTTTACATTGGGTGGTGGTTGTTTTTGCTGTCCAATACTGATCTCACGTGTTTGCTTTTGCAGGTTCTGCTTTTCGCAAACCTTCAGCTGAGTTCATCAGTTTGCTTGATGGGTTACTTCAAAAGGATCCTCAGAAAAGGTAAGCTGCCTAATCCGTGACAGGTGTTTATGTTGTCACTTCTGGAGAAAATGATTATTTTAATACAGTATGTATAGTATTTTGTAGATGACAAAGTATGCAAAAAAATTTTCATCCCTCATATGAAAGAGCAAGCTATTTTTTTTCTTAGGTGACAATATATAGAACTAGTGTTTTCATTTAGTGCATTTAAAAAAAAAACAAAAACTATACCTGGTGCTAAATAGATAACTTTGTAACAGAATGATAGACAATTTAGATTTGGATGGTTTTGCTTTTCCAGAGCAATGGGCACATGTGTTTTATTAGGCTTTAACTTATACCTGATAGAGTTCCATAGTTAAATAATTTAGGGCTATAAGTTATAGGGTGTGTCAGACAATTTACCTGTGGGATTGACTCTGCAGTTTCCTTCATTTTTATTCTCATACCTCCGTTCTGTGAATTTTCCATTCTGATTTAAGGCAAAAAAGTTTGTCTTGGAAAAAAACTTATTTGTTGTCCAAACAACAGGATTAACTGCTCTGTAGTGTCACTGGGTTCAAAATCCAATCTGTAATGTCTCTATGTACTTAGCCACTGCCTTTACAGGTTGTTTGTTGCTTTTCCAAAGGCTGAATTGGACAGACCTATTGCAGCATCCATTCTGGAAAGGATCCCTTAGTCATTGTGGTGAATCTGCAGACAGAGAGAGCATAAGCTTGAGGTACTGAATGTTCAAGGAAGATTCCTTTTAGTAAATATAAGCAAAGATAAAAAGTATTTTATTGTCTGTAAGTTTTATAACTTTTGAATTTTTTTTAGAATTTTTGTGAATTAATGAATGGAGTTTTACACCATTCAGTGGGCGGTTTTGGAATTGCATTATCCTATAAGTGTATTGCACTGTCCGTTCACTTTCAACAGACTCCTTCCTCTTGGCTATAGAATCTGTTAAAATTCACTTCTGAGCTAAATGCTCTCATTTTTATTTATTTTTTTATATGTTATGTAATATTGTTATATGAATCTGACTTAAATTTTTTAAGGCTTTTGTAGAATCTTATAAATATAGGTCAGTTTTATCTTTAGTGAATTTTTTTTGTTTTTATGCATTAGGCTTAGTGCCTCACAAAGCCTATCAGTGCAGCATCTTAGCTGTGGTTCAGCCTTATAATCTTGCAAATGCAGCTGACCCATATTCTTTGCTTATGACATGATGCATTAATCTAATAGTAGGGTTGTTTTCTAGATTTTTTTAATACTCTACACTGCTACATATGCAGAAACGCCCAAACCTTTTGTGAAAATGGTTATGTATTAAAAAGTTATTTTTCTTCTAAACTCCTGTTACCTTGCTGGTTTTTTGTGTTTCTAATTTTGCATTAGGACATTTAGCATTGTTTTTTATGTTTGTTCTAGATATTTGGAAGATACTTCAGGTTCCAATCTGGGGAACTAATATAAAAATAGTTTTAGAATGCTGAGTGTTTTTTGTTATATCTACTTTAAATTTTTTTCTCATGTTGTTAAATACCTATTGCTGATACCAGTGCTGCAGTACTTTTGTTATTAATGTTTCTTATAGTTTGAGATACAGCTCTTTGTCTTCTAATTTTATTTTATTGCTTTCACCTGCAATAAAAAAATTAATATTTAAAGTTTATGCTGTGAATTAAGATTTTATTTAAGGTTTTAACAAGATTTATGTCAACATCCTGGTAGCACTAATTTTGGGGAATTTTCAGAAACCAGAGGAACCTTAATTGCCTACAAAATATTGGGCCATTTGGCCATACTCTTGAGGTTTTTCTAAGGCCTCTGAAATATCTGCTGATGTATGCTCTAACTGACAAATGTAAAACATGGGCTTGACATGGGAGGGAAGTTCATTACTCTCTCTTTTCCAACTGTGATGCCCACATATCTATTCACAGCATGGGTTGGATTAATATTTGATATCCCAGAGAGCCTTCATTAAGGTTTTATGACCCAGTTTCATGTGAATAATATAATAACATGTTAAAAAATGCCCAAACAACCAAAATCAATAAAAGTGCATTCAAGAGTGATATGTAAATCATTACATACACAAAAATGTGGTTTTTATCTAGGTTACAGACTTCATTATTGAACAAAGGTTTGTTGTGACTTTTTCCTGTGAAGATTAAAATGTCTGTAATGCTTTTAGGATTTCTTTAATATCTCTTGTACTATGGGGTAATAATTGAACTTTTTAAATGTCTTTCATTTAAATTCTAATGATAGACTTTTTAGTGTTTTCCAAATTATTTGCTGTGAGCTTGTTTTCACGTTTACCAATATAAAAAGTATGTGCAATGCATATTGAAAGAGTATATTGTTCTAGAGAATGACAGCTAAGCTTTATGCTAACAATTTTAACAGATAATGGATATAATAAATTTTTAGTTTTATTATCCATCTTTTTAAAAAATCTGTAATTAATGTCATTTATTAAACAGCAGAGAAGATACAGAGTCATCGGTTTCTTGGAGTGCCAAAGAGTCAGTGGGTGCTCATAAAAGTCTAGATAACCTGTCTTCCTCAAGGGCAGATCTTAAACCACCAAGCAGTTCTTTCAAAACGGGTAATATCACTCATTATTTTTTTTTTTAGTTATTTTATCAATCCTACCAACCTATTTACCCCTTGTTTTATTTGATTTTACCCTCTGAATGCAAGTTCATGTTTTCTTTTTGGTAGAAACTCAGACTGAATTGCGCCCCAAAAGTGTAGCTGATGGTGAATCAAATGAATCCATCTTTCTTCTCAGGTATGAAAACCTCCTTGTAATCCTGTATATTTGGTGTTGGGTTTTTTCCCCACTGTGCCTTCAAACACTTTATTATTGTGACTGTAACACTGTGTCTGTGTCTCCTTTTCAACTTTCTATTACCAGTTAATAAATATTAAAATAGATTTGAGGAGCTGTGAAAGCAGTGTGTGTAGGTAAAGCTTATACGACTTTACTACTCTCATTTTGGAAAGTAAACTTTTGATTACTTAACTGTTGAAACAAAAAGCTCTGATCTAAAATTTGTTTAGATCTTTTTCTTACTTCACATATATATGAATAGGCTTGGTGTATGATTGCTTTAAATACGTAAGAATAAACATTCGGTGTATGATGGGTTAATGAATTCTGCCTGCAGTGTTTCATCACAAGGTATAGGTAACAGTCTATTAAATGCTATATGGGTATTTAGTAAAAAAAAAGTGATTGATTTAACAGTGATTTGTTTTAGTTGAGGCCTGATTCTGAAACTTTGTACTAGCTTTCATGCCAAGAAGGTTGTCTAGTGAAATACTTTTCTTGACATCAAGCAGAAATATTCCAGTTTGAAAATACTCTAAGCTTCTTGCATAAACTGAAATAGAGCTTTTGTACATCATACTGTGTACAAAAATTATTTAAGTTGGTTTTAATGAAGTATTAATTCTCATCTCACAATTTTTATCATCACAACTGAACATATATTATTAATAAATTCAAATAGCATTTGATTTGGCTGCTCAAAAGGAAAGCTACAATGATGTTAAAAATGGTATAACATGGAATCTAAATAATACTTTTTAGCTATGTTATTTATTTATAAGTACATTAATTTAAATACAGAATTTGAAAGGTAATGCAGACAGTTTAAAACAATCTGTTCTCAAATTTTCTTTGCTGCAGTGATATAACTTCTGAATGCAGTGTATGTGATGTCTAGTAAAGTATGAAAACATTGAAGTGAAAGAAACTTGCTTACCTGGCAGTTGGCACCAGAATTCAATTAGCTCCTGGAGTGGTTAAACAGATTTTAACAGCAGTGGCTGCTTCTACTTGTGCAAGTGGAACAGATCTCATTCATTTTAACTAGTTAAATCCAGCAATCTCTTGTCTTGTTTTAAACTGAGAAACCATCTGAGATGTAACAAAATAGATACTATTATCTGTATCTCAAACACGTATGAAAGCAAATTAGTTGAATTAATTGAAAAAATCTACATGTTTTGAAGCATGGGTAAACTTAGAATCATTTGTCCAGCCTCCTACCTAGAAATCATAGGATTTTTTTAATTTTTTGTTGAGGAACTAAAATTCCAAGCACATCCTGATACATGTTTTGTACCATAAGAATTAGGATTTTTCATGTGTTTTTTGTAGGTAATGTTTGTCCTTCATTGTGCCCTTTAAATTTAAATTTCTGTTGAAAATAGATAGAAGATGAGAACAGTTATATTAGTCATTTGATCACTGATTTCCTGAGTGTCTTTAATTTTGTTTGGTGTTTGTACTTTTAGTTTAGTTCTTTTATTATCTAGTAAAGAAATCTGATTAGCAAATAAATATGTCTGTTACTTTCTGCTAATCAAGAAAATGTGTTCATTCAAAGTTGTTGATTTAACTAGTTGCCTGCCTGCCAATTAGGATAGCTCTGAAGTTGTTTCTAGATGTTTTGATTTTAATTATTGAATACTATGAACCCCAAGTTCACTAGGAGCATTGACAATTGCAACTTGGCAGTATTCTGGTCTCTCCTTTCTTCATTTTCTGAATAACAGATGGGATTTTAAAAAGAAAAAGTAAAAGGTAAACCCAGTTCATAATGATACACAAAAATCAGGAAGTTTTGAATTCCCATTACTTAGCCAAAGCTTGGCAATCAGAAGAGAATAACATACAATAAATTGTAATTTTTTGTCAAGTTAATTTGCCTTATATGTTTTTGTTATTCCGAATTAAGATAACAATGGTTTAACCTCCAGTTTGTAGAGTCATTATGGCTGAGAAAATAATCAAATTACATTCATTTAATAATTACAACAAAATACCACCTTCCCTTTTCTAACTGGCAAAGAAGTCTTACCCTTGTCAGAACGCATTTAAAGACAGAAACTTGGTTTAGTTAATGGTTCAGACAGAACATAGTGTAATTTATGTTTGTCAGCTTTGAAAATTTGCTGTATGGCATGAAAGTTTCAAAAGAGCAACAGAAAAGTAGTTTGCAATAAAACTTTATCTGTAGTCTTTATTGGTTTTTAATTATTTCTTTCTTTTGCTCAAGTTCTCGTCCCACGCCTAGAATTAACTCTGCAGTACAAATATGTGATGCTACTACCATCCCAATCAAAAATTCTTCACAAGGAGATTTGAGCTTGGAAAAAGTGAGTAAAAAGTTTAAATTGAGGGATGATGCTATCTCTACAGTTAGAGTATTAGCCTCTGAAGTCTGTGGCAAAGTTAACTTTCTTTTGCATCCTTCCATAATTAAGCATGCGAGTTGTTTGAAAAAATATTTGTGGAACTTGAGATGTAGGAGTTAAGAAAGATTCCTAATGTCCTTTTTGCTGCCCTAGTTCATAAAAGACAAGTTGTCTTCTTCTAAATTTACATTTTGACCTAATGCTTTTTCTTCTGATATGTTTCTCATACCATAATTTTTAGTTGATCCTATTACATAAATAAAAAGCAAGTTAGAATATGTTTCCATGGCCAGACTGCTTGGTATAATGTTGAAATGAAATATTTTATGAATAAACATCAATTAATTCTTGTTTGGTACAAAACAGTTTTTTAAAAAAGCTTTTTCTTGTTCTAGGTTGAAAACATGTGCTCAAGCCAGCAGGATATGGAGTCAAAACTGAAAGAGCTCATTTACACTGAATCTGATCTTATTGTGACACCAATCATTGACAATCCAAAGGTATAGCAAAATAAAATATAAAGTTCAAGAACTTGTGATGAGGGTATTTTTGCAGATAAATTTTTCATCGGGGTGAAACTCCTTTCCTGTATTTTATAGTTGTCATTTTAAAGCAGTTCCACCCAGTTATCTGGCAAGCTGTCATGCAATTTTTGGCAGTCTTTATAATCTATTGTGTTGCTAATTTGGAGGAATGAGTTATTTTGGGATTGAATAATAATATTAAATAATATCTTACAAGAAATAGAATCTGCTGAATGTTGTGTTCAATGCTTTCCTAGATTTGTTTTCTGATAACTTGCTTTGATATCAGTTACTTAAATGAACACAAAGCTTTTGTTTGTTATACTCAAAACAAAGCCATTTATGAAGCCTTCTAGATTAGGAGTTAGGCTTTTACAGAATAACATTTGTTACTCTGTAGACTTGAACTGTGACAATATTTCTATTCAACTGAATTTATTTTCTCTCTTAAAGAACATCTGAGGTTATAAGACATGTCCATCCTATTTCTGTCATATGGATTTGAATGTGCTAAAAGTTTTTAATGAGTCTCCTGAGCAGGGAATTCACACTTAAGTTTGACAGTAAAGAGCAAAAGAACAGAAAAAGAAACAGTGCTCTGACTGCAATGATGGTGTCATGTGCATTTATAGGCAGATATATTGGTAGAAAGAATGGTAGGCAAGAGCCCCTTTAGTCTTCCTTTTATCTTCTGTGCCAGAAAAAGTGAAGCAGTCTTAGCAACTTTACTCAGTAAATTGCTGATGTGGGGAATGCAAAATTTTTTGTTGGATGTGAGCATCTAAACTCATTAGGAATGTCTTACAGCTTTTAGTTGCTGTATTGCTTTAGTATTAACTATGCCTTTGGCTGTTTTAATGATTTATTAACACTTTCAAAAACTAAAAATCTTCCATAGCTAGGTAAGTACCTACCAAATAATACTCTTTTAATATCTTTGGGGTGAGAGACATTGCTCCTAGTGGAGACTTTCAAAGGTAATTATATATTTGAATGCTACTACTGTTCATTTCTCAGTTCTGTCTCAGGACTCTGACGCAAAGCCTTAGTCCTTCACTGCTTCTCTTCTTACTACAAGAGATGAGATTAGGGATAGGTGCACATGCTGATGTGCATGTGTAGACTAATCTCCTTATCATGCAATGCCTGAATTGATTAATTCTGAAACTCAGAATTAATGCAAAATAGCCCACTATGTTCCAGGGACACGTAATCAGATCACTGCCTACTTGGTGATGACTCTTTAGTCTTATTTTCAGACTAAAGGATGATACTGACACCTGGTAAATCTGAAGAGCTTGCTATTTAATCTCCTGGAAAGGGATTTACTAGATGCTTGCAGAATCTTAAAAGCTGAAACGTCAGCTTAAATTGTGAAATTTCCCTGTGTTCTGCAGATCTGTGGAACTGAAAACCATTTTAAGGAAATAGCACTCTACACTACGCTTAGACTTCATCTGTCAAAGGATAAATTCCATTGCACAGTTGCCTTATTAGAAGTTTCTTATTTACGGAAAATCACACTCAAGTGCTTAGTTACGGAGCAGTCATCCAATTTCATGCTCTACAAGAAAATGATGGTTTTGCAGGGAAAAAAGTCCCTCCCTATACCATACGAATGAGCTGTTGATAATGTAACTTTTTATATTCAGGAATGGTCTAGTGTATACATTAGCAATTAATTTCTATACAGTAAATACAAAGTTTTTAACGAGCTGTCACCTGCATAGTTCCTTTCAGTAGATTTTGAAACCCAAATACAAGTGTTTTTCTTGTATACAAGTGTTTATTTTGCATACAAGCAAGATAAAAATGTAATCTGAAAAAATCCTGTGATTTTTGTAGTCCCATTGTAAAAATCACTAAAATGGAAATACTAGCAATATAATTATGTAAAAAACATAGATTTAAATCTCAGATATTTGCTTGGAAGAAATACATACCAGAAAACAATGGCAAATTCCTCACTAATGAGCCATAGCATGTACACCCATCCTGTACAAATTTTGCATCTTTGTATTCTCACGTTCAACTACTTGAGATTTTCTAGAAATGTATTATAACTAGTTGTAATGTGTTTGGGTTTTTTTCCAGATAATGAAGCAAGTACCAGTTACATTTGACCCGAAAACTTTACATATACCAGCATATTCAGGTATGGATCTGCTGAAGATTTCAGTAAGTACTGCACATGCTGCTGTAACTCCCTATCGTAAGACCTGTTGCCTTCCCTTGTAGGCATACATGGTCACAGTTTAAGAACTGAAACCATAGTTGTGTATGCAATGTTTTTAACTAGAGCAATTTTGAGTAGCCTTTTCAAGTACAAACACTTGAACTTTCTCTTCTGCTTTCTTGAGTTACAAGTCTGTGCTCAAAACTTGTGCCATGAGCCAGCCATCAGTGTTCAGTGGGAGAAAATCAGCTTTCTTTTTTCCAGCTGAGAGGTAGAAACTGAAATATTCAACCAAATAGATTAAAATGTGACAAATGCAGGTGAGCAGGTGGCAACAGGATCTTAAGATGTGCAGTGTTGATCAGCCACAATACTGGGCAGCCTTGCCAGTCCCACCTTTAATCATGAAATGTTATGGCACTCATGTCCCAAAGGATAATGTGAAGTTGTTTGTGGTTTGTCTTTTTGTTGTTAATTTTCAATGTCTAGAACTCTTTCTGAAAACTGAAGTCAGTTCATTGTTATGAATGTAACATTTCGCCCCCTGGAACATTTCCTCTGGTCTAAGGAAAACACGGGACTGTGCTTGAAGAGGGATATCAGCCAGATATGTAGTCCTTCTAGAATTCACATAGCACTTCTTCCTAGGCATAAGAGTTCATATTTTCTTTCTGTAAAGTATGTATTTTGAAGAGTTAATTTGTTGAAGAAATGTTGTATTTGGAAAGGAACACAACATCCCTCAATCTCCCAGTCAAGACTGTAAAGGAAAATATTTTTAATTTGATTCATCCAAAAATGATCAGATTCCACTGCTTAAGGGGAATATTATGTTTCATATAAAATCTAAATAGTTATCACACCAATGTTCTGATATGTTTAGCTGTTGTCAGTATTTAATATGGGACAGTGTTTTTTATTGTTGTAATGCTTTCAGAGTTGTAGCTTTGTTCTGGACAACTTTCTGATTTCTTTGGAGATACTGAATTTGATGCTCCTTGTCAGTAGTGATTAAAGATAATATGGAAAAATAATGAATACCTGAAAGCCAAACCTGTTTTCACATCTACTAATGTATTTGTACATTTGCCTGCATTAGGAGGTGGTGTTACTTAAGTGGTGTAAAATTGTGTTAAAAGACAGAAAGCATGCTTTTAAATAGTCTATACTGATGCATACTAGGATAGTAGGTAATTTATTACTAAATAGCTACCAAAACTGAGGGAATGTATGGCTGCTAGATTAAAATTAACTGTTGAGACTGATAAGGAAGTCTGAAAAAATCTCAGTTCATGATCAGTGGTCAATGAATTGAACCACAGGATACGTCTTAATTGTCTGTGTGACTTGATTTCTTTGTGCTCCTTTGGAAGTCATCCATGTCCTGATTTGCTAAGGCTTAGCTAGCTGGATACCTACCTGTAGGAGTGATTATACATGTTTTCAGTTTATTTGTTGTGAGCAGATTTCACTGATTTTTGTTAGATTTTGCTTCAAATTTACTTACAGGAAACTGCACTTAGTTTTTAAGAATTAGTAATGATGGACAGCTGCTACCTTTCCTAAATATAATGGCAATAAATATTTCGTTAAATGAAGGACTTAGCAGGTTTGCACTTTGAAAAATGTTTTGAGGGTTTTGTTGCTGAGTTTTTATCCTTTATTTCTCTTCTTGCTTCTTTTTTGGTTCCTGTAATCTTCAGACATGAATTCTAACATGCTTCTTAATAATTTTAAGTCCTAAAATTATAATTAGAGTCAAACTTCGGAACTTAGTTATTCATGGTGATGTTACTTTATAGTGTTTTAAAGCTACATCAATGATTCTTTATCTTTAATTCTATTTTCCTCTTATGGTTAGCTGAAAAGTTGTCATCTATGAAAGACGTGGACTGGAATAACTTCTTGAAAAGAGTGTGTTCCCTGCTTGATTCCAGCGAGAAGAATACAGGAGCAGCCCGTTCTAAACGGAACTTACTGTACTATCTAAGCACTTTGGTTGTCCACAAGGAGATTGCAAACAGGCTAATTAACTCTCAGCTGGTAAGTAATAAAGCTTTAAAGGCGTTACCATGGTTTACATATTTGTCATGGTATCAAAAATTAGCTGGTTTTGGTTATATTTGAAAAAATCAATTGTGTACTGGCAAAAATATGACGTTGATTAAAGTAATTAAAGTAAACAAAACCAAAAAAAATTAAATTCCGTGTTAGGCTTTTTAAAAGAGCTGAGGGAAACGAGTTCTTTGTCTTAGATTTCAGATATGTTTACATATTGTTGCATTAGGGAAAATATTGGTGTAAAAACTAACCTTCATGAAGAGCGTAAAACAATGTATGATGAAAAATTAGTGTTTGTAAATCATTAAGTGGCAGTGGATACTGTAAAGAGTTCATGTATGAATTGTTAAGTTTATTTGGGCCTATGTCTGTAAAGAAAGCTTTCTGAAGAACAGGAAGTAAAACTTCCAGTAAACAGGACTTCAAAGAGTGATCATGCTCTCTGAAGAATCTGTCTTGGGGTTTCATGTTTCATAAACCATTTTCTACCAGACAATTTTACTCGTGTGTTCCGTAGCGTTTTAACATATTTCTTCAAGTCTTGCATGTGCAATATGCAGAAGAGAAATAGACTTTTTGTCCCCCGCTGCCCCTTTATATAAAGGTATCACAGGAGCTATTCCAAGATGAGCACTTTTCATTTTATTTAACAAATATTTAGTAAACTATTTTGTTCTCCTAGATTTGTAATAAGGTTCCTAAGTTAAAAGTGGAGATGTGTTATTGTTGGATAATAAGATACTAAAGACAAAGTTGCACTACCAAAAACTGGATGAAGAGCATTTAAGTTGGAAGCAGTGATAGGTCTTATGCCATAGCATTCTTGTGAAAACCAGAAACAGAATTGCTGGAAGATCTATTCTTTTTTCACTGGAGAATTGGGAGCAAGGGGAACAATAATCCAGTAACTGAGTAGCCAAATAACAGAGTGTTTTAGAAATGAGTCTGTAATTATGCAGTTTGGTTCTTAAATGGCTGATTATATATGTTAACATTCATTATTCTGGTATTTTCTAACTATTTTGATACAGACTCACAAAATTATTTAATGTTTGTTTCATAATTCCATATGCTGATCTCTGTGCTTGTGAAAGCATTAGATCTTTTTCTTCCAAGTAGTATTATTCAGAATGAAAAAAAATCCAACATTCAGATACATGTTTAGTAGTTTAGTTTAAGGCAAAAATATATTAAATTGTATTTTTCCTTTCAGGTTTTCTTGTTTTTATATTTTTAATCCGTGTTAGCACAATATCTGCAGTATTTGTCTCTGATAATACTCTTAGCAAGTGTTATCAAAATACATTTTTATGAAAATATTGATGTTTTGATTTCTTGTTTATGATTCTGAACTATCAGATCATTGAAATTCACTGATGTTTATTTATCTTCTTAAAACTTTAGTTTCCTATATTGATACAGCAGTTGCGTGCAGCCACCAACTGGGATATGTAAGTAACAACTATTTTAAATTAATATGTTCAAATAGAGACTTGTCACTGAATTTTATTAAAGATATTTGGTAACAGTTTGAGGAGTTTTTTTTAGCCTGTCAGACTGTTGTGGTATCTGACTGGCAGTATGATGATATAAAATGGAATTTTTTCGGCATTGAATTAATGTATTGGTATTCTACAGGACCAAAGATTACAGAAAATATCTAAAACTTTGTCTAAGAAATATAGAACTTAGTGTATCAAATGCAGTTACTTAATCACTGAATAAAATAAATCCATACCACAACAGAGTAAAATAAATGATGGTAACACTTTCTTTCTCTGTCATGACTAGTTCAATATGATAGTGCCCTCTGCTGTTTGTTTCAGAAATATTGATTTTATTCTGTTTTTTTCCTTTAAGGAAACATTGAAAACTGATTTGCTGATACAGATTTAATTTGTTTTGTCAGCTATCCTAAAAAGTCTAAATTACTTGTAGGAGTTTTTCTCTATTACATAGGAACGGAATGTGAGCATGTCTATTAGTAATCCTTACAAACTAAAAAACCTTCACACATCAGAGCTTGAGGAAATGTCTTTATACATATATTTACTGCTAAATTGGGCTGAAACACTGAAATAACTTGTTGATACAAAGAAAATAGAAATAAGAAGAAAATCTGAGCTATAAATAGGACGTCAAATTTTTCTGCCCTTAGCAACCTGTGTAGAATATAAACAGGGTATAATTGTTTTTGTAGTATTTTGTAAGTATACTTCCTGCACCTACAAAATATTTATTTGCTGCACAGACGTGCTAATGTTGCTCGAGTGATTGGCTTACTGGCGTTACACACATCTGAACTTGGAGAAAATGTACCTGTTTCTGAGGTAACTTTCATTTTTTTTTCTCAGTGGGAAGTTTTTTAATCCTTTTACTATTTATGTCAGAAGTTTTCACATATTTTTTTGTTTTGAACCCTGATTTTTTTAACTCTATATGTAAAACTATAATATAATCAATTAATTAAATGTATAAATTTGAGCTTATTCTATGTAGTTGTAGTTCTGATCTTTACTAACCTGTTGCCACCAATGATAAAACAAGCATTTTTCTCTCCTTTTCAGAAAATCAGATAGTCACTGTCGTACTGTCTGTGCATGAAATAAGAAACTGTTGATGCATTTGGTTATTCTGAGATGTAATTATTGTAATTAGTATAAAATAGTACAACCGATTCTTAGGGATATTGTTTTTCTAAAAAGAATTTATTGAGATGGGACTAATTTGAGGTTTCTCAGAGTTCTTGAAGAATTTGTGTAATGAAGGGCAAGTAATTTTCTTTGAAGAAGAAAAGTATTTTTAGTTCTTGTTTGATATTACATGGTTAGTAATTGACCTAGAAGACTGATTAGATTAAATGGTCTTACTGTCCTTTTCTTGCATGTGACACACGCACACAAACTGCAAAATCTTGACAGAACGTGCTATTTAATGTCTCTTTTAAGTGTGAGTGTGACCTCATTTCTTTTTCATGAGGTAAAGCCAGAACTTTAATTTAATGGATGTTCGAATGTAAGACCCAACTGCTAAACACGAGCTGTAAATATGCCTGTGTACTGTGCAGATCTGTTGTAGGAAGATACAATTAGTGGTTAATACCTGACTCTTGGAAATGCAGCTAAGGAAGTTTTTTGCTGGTTTAGGTCCCTCTGGTTTTTCCTTAATGAATATTAGAAATGATTGTGATTATCTTGCTGTGTTGCTGAACACTGCTGTTCTGTAGTGAAAGCTGGACTCAAAACGTTGTTGTTACCTCGGGTTTGCTGTTTGTTTTGCAGAGTTCAAAGTGGGGCAAACGTCCTTATAGTTACGGTCACTGAAATTTGGTCAAAGTCTTTCAATGCCGACGGTTTCACAACAATTGAATTCCAGGTCACAATATAAGTATGCTCTTTTATGGCATTTTTTTTTCCTGGTATTTAACTTACTAAAGTTAAAATACTCAAAAGTAATTTTGAGATGTTCATAGGACTTTTGGCTTCAGCTGTTTGTTCAGGTGGTTACCACTAATATGTTTAGCTATAGATTCCCTGTGTTCCCAGTTTCCATCAGAAAACACATATCTTAGCCACCTTTTGTATTTAAAAGCAATAGATTGAAGTAGTTATACATTGAAATGTAATATGTTTTTGCTCAAAATTTTTTCAGTGCCTTTTTTTTATTGGAACGTACAAATCATTCACAAAGAGAATTAAGCATTTTTAGAGGTATCCATATAGTTCAAAAACCAAGTTAAGTCCAAGAACAGTGACATTTAAACTGTAGAAAGGAAAATTAACTTTCATTTTAACTTTCTGGTCCCATTCTTATGTTAATTAAAATTAGTTTTTCTATACATTATTTGAGAAAATAAGCCTTGTTTTTTTAATTAACAAATCTGAGTCAAAAAATGCATCTACTGTGCTGTATTTAATGACATTCATTCCAAATTATTTTCTAAGAAGTATTGCTGAACTAAAAAATATTTTTGGTACACAAAATTAGAATGAGGAAAAAAAATTGAATTCTAACATTTTCACATGTTCAAATTTATTTTTACATATATAATGTAAAATCAAACAAATGTAGCAGTACACAAAATGGAGTAGTTTATTTATAGGAAAAATAGGAAGGAGTAATTTAGGAATTTCTTAGCTAGAGTTGTATTCCCCTCTGCTCTCTTCTGAGGAACCTGGGAGTTGGTCCAACACTCTTGTTAACTGTAAGCTATTTTATGTTAGGTGATGCTTAAAAAACCCATCTCAAAGCAAACCTTTCTATCAGCATTATTTTCAGAATTAAACATAATGCTGTAATTTATCCTCTCGTATCAGCCATCTGATGCTGCAGATAAAGTTTATTGGTGGCTGTGGTGATTTAGGAAATGTTAAAATCAATCTGTGTCTTGAGCTGAACAACATAATCTAAAATGACACTCTGTGATCCAGGTCTTACTGTCTGAAGATACAGGAGATCTGTCTCTTGGTTGGGTGTTGTGTTTTCTCTTCCATTCTTAGTAACTTCTAATTTGATTTGTAATACTGTTTTATTTTTTTTACCTGTAAATAGAGGTGGTCTCCTTTAGCTCCAAAATTTGTTCCCAAGTGTGAAAAGTCAGTTGAGAGCTTGTGAACATGTGATTCTGGAATTATTTTTGCTCCATATGTGTACCATGCTGTTTATATCAAGTTTTCTTTCCAGGTGTTACCACTCAGTTTATGGTCCCTTTCTAGTTTTTTTGTTACCTCATTATTTACTCATCACTTACTTGTAATTTCTTTTTTAAAGTAGTACAGGAGCTAGTAGAGACTCGTGCAGGTTGCCATTGCTTGTCCTTACGTATTAAAAAGCTGACTCTTTATTTCTAACCCCCACTGCCTACTAGCCACTCTAGACACTTATTTAAGTATAGTTCCTCTATCTTTGAGGTTGAATCTGTACCATTATATTTTTGTTGTTAAAATGGTTTTATAAATAGTTGGAGCATTAATCCCTAAAGAGACAGAAAAACTTTCGGAAAGAAAGAAGCCTCAACCTCATTTTACAGGCTAAAGTAAACTTTCACATAAAGCATGCCAAAAGCCTTTAATGTATTTGTTTTTAAAAAAACCCAAAACATTAATTTTTCAAAGTGTTGTTTTAGGCAAGCAGGGAACAGCAGTTTCCTTTGAATGTAACCACCAGAGGTCACTAAAACACAAAATAAAATGCAAGTAAACTACTGTTTCACAGACTACACAAGCATGGAACTGTGTGCGATCTTTATTCTGCTGATATATTCGAAAATGTAGGTCATACTAGAAAAAATTAGAATAAATGAATACTTATATATATCTCTAAATTCAATTGTGGTTGATCTATTTCCAGTTAAGTATTTTTAAGAAGTATATTGCATTGATTAGGAAAAGATGACACTGATCTTAGAATACAGTAGGGAATTGATCTCTTGTATAATTGCAGATGAAGACATTTTATGTGCAATTTCTTCTATTGTGCAGCTGCAATAAAAGATTTTAATAGTTCATATATTTTTCTTGACTTAATATAATTTTTTCCCCCATGGAATTGCCCTTTATAAATATGAAATACAATTTCCTCTTATTTATTGCTAGTTATTGTAGGAAAACACCTAAACTTTAAAATTTTAGTTTAGTATTTAGATTTGAAAAGTGGTTATTAAAATTCAGTGGAAAAAGCCCCATTCTTTCTAGGATTCTGTTCTTCATCTTACAGGAAAAAAAATTCTTCCATAGTTAGGAAGCCTTGTTTACATGTATACCTAATATGTATTTATGAACAGAAGGTATTGTCCTTTCCTTTTTGTGAATGTACTATACCCTCTGCCACCTAGGATGCAGCCACTCTGATGTGACATTTCAGACTCAGTCTATTATTTTACTAAGAGATGATAAAGCAACAGTTTGCCTCCATGTCAGGGAGCGGTGTCCTTCTCTGTCTGGTAGGAGACCAGAGACCCTGGAGTTGCTCTCTGCCTGGCCTTTTTGGTGGCAAAATCTAGTCCTTTTCTGTAGCTTTTTCAAATTTGCTGAATGGGGGTATCAATCTCACCATATGGCCTAGGCAGTTGTGCCTGTTTTTTTTAACAGACCTCGATCCACTGCTCTACTGAGTGTTTAAAAGGTTCAGAAAACCTGGTGCAGCCTTTACACTGTGAGCTTCTTTACAAAGCCTTTAGCTTAATGTAGTCCATGGCTAAGTTAATAAACTAAATATCCCATGAAGGATGACAGCATATCAGAATATCTCCATAATACTGACCTTTGATTCCTTTGTCAAAGTGGTGAAATATCCAGATTTCTGTTTTCATCCACACTCAAACTCCATATAGTTTGAGCCTTTTTATTTCTGACTTTTTATTGAAGTACAGTTTAGTGGTTGTTTTCCGTGGCTGGAAAGCACTGTATTGTTACACTTTCATGACCTGTGAATTGTGTCTACACTATTCAAGACAGGACTATAGTTTGTCATTCAAATTTTTACAGAATGCCATTTTTAACTCCTATTCCTAGCTTACCTCTCTGATAATTCCTGTTTCTTGGCCTGTCCATGTCTGGCCATATTGTAGTGAGTTTCAAATAAAAATGGTTTGTTTTGGCCATTTATTCCAAACCTATTTAGTTTTAACGTTTTCTTGAAAAGTTACTTTATCAATATTCTCAAAAATGATCACAGTTTTAGTGTATCCTTGTTTTCTCCAAGGGCCCTTTCCTTGTTTTGATCTCATATGTCTTATGTGGAAAAAAAACCCAACACAAAGCAAAACCCATCCAAATTAAAAAAAAAATCTGTAGTCAGGAGGTAGAATCTGTAGGAGGCACTGTGTGTGAGTATTTACCCATGTTCATATACACACATTTTTTTAAATTGCTTAAAACTTTGCAGTTATCTTTCTGACATTATCAGGATTGTCCCTTAATGCTTTGGTAACAATAAGAGGGGTTCCATTTAAGTTTTTTGAGTGACTTCTAGTAAACTTTCAACCTCTATGATAAATTTATTCAATTTGTTTTCAACAATGTGGTTCATTGAATTATAGCTTACTTGCCTGGGGCATGTGGCAGGAAAACAAATGAAAAATTGATGTTTCTCAGGTAAATTACCAGAAACTCATGGTGTCTTTGAGAAAAGTTCTTCTGAATTAATAAACAGAAAATGGAAATATAATTAACAGTGAATATATCAAGCATGGCAATTCTGGATTGATGGATAAATAGTAAGACCTTTTATCATAACTGAAGATTCTTCCTTTTCCTCTCAAAAATTATTTTTATCAATCCAATTTAATTGGGCTTGCTTTATGTTTGGAGTCCAAACCAAGCTGGTAGTCTAAAACAAGGATATTTTCAACTAGGAAAGAGAAGACATACATTGCTGATTGCAGGATTAAATCACTTATTGCGGTTTTCTTAGATTGATTGCCTGACTGAAGCGAAGACTACTATTTTAAAAGACATTTAATTGATACTGTTTTCATAGTCCATTAAATTTACTCTATTTTCTTTGACAGGCAAAATAATACATTTTTCCATTAAAATTATGTCACTGGTGCTGCCAGTATATCTGTTTGCATGGTCTTCAGTTTAGGTTTTATGATAGTAAAATAGCTGTGTTGTTTTTAGTTCTTTTCTACAGTTCTGTTATTTTTGGGATAATGAAGATCTGTGCCTCTAAGACCCTTTCCTTCAGCAGATAAATATCTGTCTCTGGAAGTGATATGTATATATGTCATATTTTGGAGATACATTTGGGGTGTGAAAGGCTGGGTGAACTAGATGGAATAGTATTTCTGTAGTTAAACTAGCTTAGCAGGAATACTTTTTTTTCCTGTGGAAGAAGTGAAATATTTGCTTTCCTTACATTGCTACAGTATCAGCAGAACCATCAAATATGTACAGAAAAAGAAATGTGCAGTTGGCGTTCTGTCCATGAGCAAGAGACCACGTGGAAAAAAAATTTGTGCCTAAGCTTCTTGACACAAAACAAATTATTTTTTCGGTTAGCTTTGGAAGACACGTATCTGTATAAGGCCTTAAATATTTCCTGGAATTATTTTAGTATTGTTAATGTGATGTTTGCAAAGTCATATCAAATAATATTGCAATTCTTTGTGGAAATGTTGTAAGGTTTTTTTGAGGTCTTTGTTTGACTAAAGTTTGACGTAGCTGAGAATTGGGTTTTAATACATTTTTGGTACTTTAATTTTCTTTTACAACAACTAACTTCAGGTCTGTGCAAGTTGTTGTACAATTTGCACACTGAACTCTTTAGTTCTTACAACTAAGTGCACACTTTAAAGAATTAACCTAAAAAATAATAAAATAACTAAAAAATAATAAAAAAATAAAAAATAACCTTCTACCTCTGTTTGTCTTGCACTTGTAAATTAATCATATCATAGACTAGGAACCAAAGAAAACAATCCAACCTTTTCTTCTAAAGCACATACTTGCTTGATTGACATGATTAGGCTACACCATGGGTTTGTGATAAAAATTGCACACTGGTGGTAGCTGAGAAGCCCAATTTCCTGCTGTCTTCTGGTTACTGCACTAAAAGCCACGCAAACCAGGCTCAGTGTTAGGCAAGATCACTTGTGTATTAGCTGTAGTCCTAGCTTTTCTTCTAAATACCAGGCTTTCAGCTGTCATCTGGGGAAAATAGTTATTTTACTCTGAAACATATTTAAAAAGACTTCTTTAGGAAAGAATTGTTGCTTTGTCCGGTTTGCATATTCACTGAGCAGAATGAAGGAATTTGCTGTACTCAAAGGGAACTAATTTTGAAGAAAATTTGTGGAAAATCCCCTATAATTGTTTTAAAAATATGAGATAGTCTAAAATAGTCTACATGTATATTTTATTGCTGGGCCTTGGTCTTTGAGCGTTATCAGCCTGGCTTCTAAAAAGTGGATAAAAGGCCCACTGTTTGGAAGAAGATGATGACTTAGAGTAACTTTAAATCAATTTATGAATAGAGTAAAAACAAGGAAGAGAAGAAAAAAAAAAGAAAAATACCACTTCCTTGGTTGTTCCTGCCAACTCTTATTCTGTGGAGACAAATTTCCAGTTTCAGTTTGTATTTTTAGATGTAAACCAGCTTCAGGTGGTCACCACTGACTTGAGTTTTGAAGGCAGAAGTCTTTGCTTTTTGGGCTCCTGAGCAGTATTTTTCTTTGCTTGCCTTTGTTAAAAATGAGAACAAGTTCTCTTCTGTTAGAGGCAAATATTTCTACCTGGTCCTTCCTGTGATTAAAAAACTTCAAACTTAAGGGCTGGGGTAGAAATTAGGTGATTTGTGAACATCTTCTACTGAGCTCACGTGATCGTATGACTGTCATGACAAGACTGGGAGAAGTAATAATGGTTTTTTTTTTGCCTTAAATATAAAACCCAGTACCCAAACGAACAAACTCCAAAGTGTATTAACAGTACTTTCATGTCCATTTTTGGTTTGTTAGTAGATGTACCAGATTTATAAGTAAATTGCTTCTATTTTTTCATTTGGGACCTTGAGTCCAAAGCAAGTTGAATCTCCTTTTGAGTTCATGACTTCTGGTTGGACTACTCCTCTACTAAGACCTCTTCCTCCAGCTGTTAACAAAAAGTTGAAATAATAAAGAGTTTTCATAAGGAGTCAGTTTTGCGTTGTATTCCACCTGGAAGAATGACACGTCCATCTTATATTTTTCCTTAGAGGAGTTGCAATATGTTTTTAATTTTCTCTCTCTCTCTCTTTTTTTTTTTAATTTATTTTCCTACAATCTGGATGTCATTAATGCCACATCTATTGTCTGGTAGTCCGACTTCTCTTCTGTCCTCCTTACTTCATGGCCCAGTTTGAGTCAAGGCGTTCAGAGAAACCTGGTAGTTTGTTTTTTTTCTTATATACCCTTTTAAAGATGAGTAGTTGAATATTACTCTAGATTCTTTTCTGGTTAGTGGCACTAAAGCCATGGCATCCTTTCTCAACCTGGTGAGAGTGCTTTCCTCGGAGAAAAGTCAGATTGCTTTGCCGTTACTTGCCCACATTACATGATGTGTGTGTACTCACAAGAAAATGAACTAAAATATAATTTCTATTATGCTTGAGGCATAGACAGCTTTTATCACTTGTAAGCGTTTGTGGAATTACAGAGAGATTTTAATTTCCACTAATACTTGCAGACAGTCATATTAATAGATCAAAGGTGTAGTAATATTGTAATTCTGTGCATTGCCACTCTACAACTTAAGGTATAAAATACTTTCTTCTGTGAATATGCTGTAATTTTTGCTTCTGGACTCTTGAAACCGAAGGGAAACTTCTGGATACAATTTGAAATAGATTGAAAAAATCTGCCACAGGTTGTAGATCAATTCCACACACTATTGTAAATTAAGGCAGTGACTGTCCAGATATGAAGTTTTCTTCTTTCTTTTCTTTTTATAGCTATACTCTATCTACTCAGTTTGACAGCTAGGGTAAGAGGTGTAGGTAATTTATTAAATTTAAGATGCTTTTACTAGACAGTGTAGGACTTGCAGTTCATTACTATTTACTTCTACGAAAGGGAAAATGTAGGCAGGTGGAAAAGAAAAAGAATGTACTATAGGTAAGAAGGAGACTATCAGTCTGTAGTTAAAATAAATTTGATTTTTCTGTTGTGCATTTTCCCACACATACTGTGGTACTTTCTTTACCTAAAATTTATACCACCCTTTAATGTTGAATCAAAGTGTCTAGGCAGATTTTTTTCCAAGTCTTGCATTTTTCCTTATGAAAGGTTGAAAGAATATTCTATATCTTGTGCAAATCACTATTGTCAGGATTAGAAGTGTCCTGTCAAGTATCTTGTCTTTTTCCTTTTGGAAATTTAAAATGTGTTTGTGAAATTATGAACACTTTATATTGTATAACATTAAATTTATTTTATGAAAATACTTGTGTTTCTGTATAAATGTGCTTATAATACAGACAATGAATCACAGCTTCCTGTTCTGTAGGTTCCATTGCAAAAGGACACAAGAAGATCTTAATTAAGTTATTGGCACAGGCACTCTGCCAGTTCAGTATGTGACATATTCTGTGAACCCCATTTCATGCACTTGTATAATATTTGATTATTTAATTGTGTTCAGTGAAGGGAAAGAAATCACAGAGCAATTCTGTGTGCACTCTAGAGAAAATGAGACCATGATCTGAGTTTGGTAAATAAAGTCTTGTATATAAGAGATTAAGTGTCATCTGTAACGTGTGGTAATTATTTCATGTTCAGCCATAGTCCTTAATTCTTGTTATGGATCTTCTTACAGTTACTAAAATTAACCCTTAATGGAGAAATTTGTTATAATATATGAAGATAAGAACTATAGGATTTCATGCAACTTGTTTCTCTTTAACAAAGATGTAACAATTTTAGCACAAGTCAGTCACTTAATAGCTCAGATTTCTTCAGATACATTCCCCCCTCTTGTTTAATTCAAGTTTTTTTCAAATAAAAAAATTGATTTTATTGCTGTGTTGGCTAGATTTTTGGGGCTTTTTTAGTGCACAAGTAAAGAAGTTCCTTTTTAATTTGAATTTTGTTAACTCAGTTTTACCTCTTTTTTGATTCATATTTGAGGAAAGAGTAGAAATTGGATTATTATTACTTCCTTATCACTTTGGAATAAAAATAACAACTAAAATCTCTTTAGAATAAAAATAGTAACTTGTCCTAGAATCGTGAAGGAGAGTGAGAAACAGTAATTTCTGTTCACCAATATGAAATGTTGTTCTTGGATTTAAATTTCATTCATTTTAAATATTAAATTCTTAATTTTAATGACAAAAAAACCTCCAAAACACAGAAGATGGATAATCTGCCCAATATATTTAATGTTAATGGCTGTTTTGTTGAACTTCGATTGAGTGGTAAGGCATTAAGTAAGCCAAACAGAACTTAGTATAAGTGAATATATAATTTACTACACACAAAGGTTAGTTCATGGTTTTATTTAATAGAGTATGGGATTTAGAGAATTGTAGGACTGCACACATAAATGTATTTAGATAATGTGTCATCAAAATTTTCCACTATATTAACCATGCTTTAAGAAAACAAGTATTGCAGGTGCAAACTAATGTTAGTATTGATACAGGGTTTTCTGCTGGTGGAGTTTCATCATTAAAACTGATAATTTTGAGCAGCCTACTTTGATCTTCTGTAGCTGATGTACAAATTGATTTGTATTTTATTCAAGTTCTGTCTGCAAACAAAAAAGTGTAAGTTACGTGTCATGGTGATTTGATGTCCCTAGCTAGTCTGCTGAAATTATTGTCAGCAGCTTGTGTTATTATACACTTAATCAATTTTAGTAAAATACTATCTCATGGTGAGTTCACCCTCGGTGTAAAGAGGCAAAGTTGAGGGATGTGAACTGGGTATGTTTAATCTATGTTAATGCCACAGTGACAAGGCACTTTTAATGGCATTGATTCCAAAGTCAAAGTAGTTCTCAAAATATATTTTGTCACAAAAGCAAGAGTAATTCTGTATAGCTGTAGAAAGGAAATATAACAAAGGAGAAAATGCTGTCATTAAGTGTTCATCATTTAGTGTAGAATTGCACTTAAATCAGTTTGACTGCTACTTTCTCAAGCTGAAATAATAGAATCTTTAAAACCTACTGATACATTTGTTTCTTAAATATGAAAGTAATGCTCTCTCTAGAATGGCAGGCTAGTTGAAGTTCCTGAATAAAATTTGTAGAAATGTTCTGAAAGCAATTAAAGAAAACAGTTAATGAGCATAGCACTATTTAAAAAAATGGGGAGAAGGTCAAAGTTTGTTTAGTAGATCTTTTTGTTTTGATTTGAAGACTGCATTTCCGGTTTTGATATGATTTTGCTGTACAAAGATGCGAGTTATGAAGCTGGTAAGGTCAGAAGGTGAAGTAAAAAAGAGAAGTTGACAGTAAAAACTCCTTGGTGCTCCAAGGAAGAACAACTGGTTTACTGCCAAATATTTTTGCATGGGAAAGTGATTTCTTAGTAGCTCACCTGCACAAAATGCATCAAATTTTCTAATTTCCTTCCACCTTCCTCTTTATAAATAACACATCTATATATATACACACACACGCCTATATGTATATATGCTTTTCGTACAGAAGGTCATGAAATATAAGAACCTAAAATGATATGTCCAATTCTTACACAGTAAGTCACCTGTAGACTTAGAGATCAGGAGACAAAACTTAAATAGTTCTTATCCTTTGATACAATATCTACACAAAAGACATCATTAGAAGTTTCTTGTTGTTTGTTCTTTTTGTAACCTGATGATGAGAGGTTTCAGATCTTCTGACAGAAACACAGGAACAGCAAGTAGGCTT
This sequence comes from Phylloscopus trochilus trochilus, assembly GCA_016584745.2. Taxonomy (NCBI): domain Eukaryota; kingdom Metazoa; phylum Chordata; class Aves; order Passeriformes; family Phylloscopidae; genus Phylloscopus; species Phylloscopus trochilus. The sequence continues at coordinate 44,957,144 of WQNJ02000546.1, forward strand.
TTCTTTTCCTGGCAGATCTATTTCTATTTTCCTGAGGGAAATGAAAGAACAGATAGTTTATAATCTGTCACCTTGACTAATTCTTTATTACATTTTTCTCCATATTGCATATATAATGTTCTGTAATAATTTTTTTTATTTCCTTTGGTTTTTACTAAATCCCTTGCAAATGGCTCTTCAGCATAAGTGAAGAGTGCATCACTAAGAAGGTATTTGAGATAAAGTTTTTTACCTTCAGGAGTATGTTTTGCTTGACAAAATACGTGTTGACCTATTGATTGATTATTTGATTTAGGCAATTACACTTCTAACTGAACTAATCAGAGAGAACTTCAGAAACAGCAAATTGAAGCAATGTTTTTTACCAGCACTTGGGGAGCTGCTTTACCTCATAGCCAGCAAGGTAAGACTGCAAGTGGTCCTTACAAATTTGGCAAATGTGAAAAAATTTTACATGGAAAAGTAGACCAAAAAATCAAATTACTTAGTCATTTGTATAGTCAACAGTTTCTGGTCTTTCTGTCTTTTCTAATGCTCATTCTAGTTCAAGAAAGATGCTAGTCTAATAATTTACTTCATCTGAGATTAATTAAACTGCATTCTTCAAGTGTAGAATTTTAGTTTCATAAAAGGATTTAATCAACCACCATAAACACTGCTAGCCTCTAAGTGGCAGATTGAAGGGTTCAAACATTTAAGCTAGAGATGTTGATTAAACAGGATGTATGAGGACAGCCTATAATATCAATAAATTACTATATTAGTGTATCTATATATCTAGTCCATATTAAATTATCTTGTAGCATGGTTGGATTCACAGCACTGTGGAAAAGGAAATGAAATGATCCTGACTAATTTCAGGAGTTGTGTTTATTCCTCATTAGAACTGATTTAAACCTTCAGTCTAGAAATAGTAGATTCACACTGAAAATAATCAGAGGTTATTTGTAGAAAAAAATAATGTCAATATTAAAAATTGAAGTTGACAGCTCCTTTAAACCGTCACATTTCTTCTCCCTTATTCTAAGAAAAAAATACTCTTTTACTTAACAAAAACAAGGGTGTCTTCAAGCAGAAAAAGTCTAACCTTGGCTTCTTTGAAGCCTTTGTATTTTCTGTGTTATCGTATAGCTCTGAATGCTGATGTGTTGGTTTAACAAGTCAGCTGGTAATGGAGTGGAAGCAGCAAATGAATCGTTACTTTGGCTTTAGTTATGGCTTTGTGCTGGATTTCCAGGTTCTATTTTCTTTATCCTCTTGCTCCTTTGCATGTTCCACAAGATGTAGTGGTTGCCTTGGTTTTTGTAGAATAACAAGCGTTGTTGTATTTTTGTTGGGCAATTGCTGAAGTGAGTAAGTAAGTTCTGTCAACTTCATTTGTCAACTAAATGCTTACAGAACTTACAATGAGAAATTATGTTGTGAAAAATGCATCCACACTTACAGTTTATATGTTTTAGTACTTGCTTAGTATCCTCAGGAGAAAGGATTTGTACCTGCTAACATCAAATAAATAAAACTCCAACTTAAAAATTATATTTGGCAGGAATATTTTGCATGGTTTGATTTTATTTTGAAGTTAAACTCTGATAGCTGAAGCAATTCTGTTAACACTGGTTGTATAACACCAAAATGGTTTGCACAGATTTTTCCTTCTGAAAATGTGAACTGACAAATTTTTCAATCTGTGTATGAATTTGACAATGTTTGAAGCATTACAACTTGCATGTAAGTGGCAATTTTGTCAGGTTTCAAGGTTGGTTATGTACACACACACCAAAATATTAATGGGCTGCATTATGTTATAGCTAAGAAATTATTAGAGTGTAGGAATAAATATTTGGACACATATGAGCTCAAGATACCGTGTCTTGGTAAAATTTAAAAAATATCAATGATTGTGATTTTTATGCTTGCCATAATAGTAGCCATTCAATATTTTTAAGAAAAGCGCTTTTCATTTTTCTATTCTGTATGTATTTAACTTCAGAATACTGTAGGTGTTGTAGGTATTTTATTGCTCATTACACTGCTGAATAGTAGTGCTGAATGACCTTGCCAAGATCATACAGCAAGTCAGGGATAATAAAATAAATGAAACTAGAAACTTTACTGCCAGCTTATATCTTTAAACAGCAATGTCTTATGACTTGACTAATAAAGGAAAATAAGTCATAACTGCATCTAATTCGCTAAGGGCAATACATTTGTTTTTCTTGTTTCCTTCCATTTTGTGCTTTTTTTGGCCTGCTTGATTGTTTTATCAAACTGCTAAATGTTTTAATTTGAACTCCAAGTTTTTGAGGGCATGTCTGATTTTACTAATTCATTTATTCCCTCTGGGGTTTTGTGAAGTGTTTCTAGGTCCAGCCACAATTTTAATATTAAATAATGGTAAATATTTCTTTTTCATATGAGCATTTGGTAAATCATAGATTATCAAATACTTAAAATCAAGTTCAGCTGTTCAGGTGCAGGATGATTAATGAGGTAAAATGCAAGATCACTGTTTGCACTTCTGTGGCTTAGAAAACACTGAGAAATGTCCAGATAATTGTAACGGTGCTGTGCAATCCTAATCTCTGATATTCTGTGTGTACTTGCTTATGAGATCTCATAAGTAAGATCCTGCACTCCATCTCTGCATTTTTATTCCAAACAGAAGCCAAGAGCAATTCACAAGTAGCATGAGCAGACTCCAGGGAGCATGTTCTCATACCCTTGAGTGGATTGCCTTGGGGAAAAACTTTCAAGTTCTGTGTAATATTTTTATTCATTTTGTGTTGCTTGTGTTATTAGGGTGCAGAACCTAAAGTTTAATCAAAATCAACACGGGCTGTGAGCAAAAAGTAGGAAGATTCCCCAGTGTTTGGTGATATATTTAAGTTTATTAAGTGTCAAATACTGTATGTTATGTTTAGGTAATTAATAATGGTACTAAGTTCCATACCCCTTTTGCCTTTCTAAATTTCTGAATAGAGATTAAACCTTCCAGAAAGTCTTTAATTGGTTTGAAGAATGGAAGAACTAATAATGTTTTAGGATTGCACAATTTCTTAAGGCTTTTTATTTTATATCATATTTAATATGTATGGTTACAAAAGAACTTGAAAGAATTTCTAGTTAAATTAAGTGAATGCAATGAGAAACAGGCCCATGCCAGTTCCACCACAGATTGTCATTCTAACTCTGTTTTGACTCCTAGTGTTGTACCGCCTCTTCCAGGTAGGAAAGATTCCACTTTTGCCTGTTATAAAGTAACCTACCTTTACTTTCTTGAAACTTAGGCTGTGTTTTCTTAAACTTAATATAATGCCTTGGAAGGGAAATGTTTACTTGTCAGCATATTCTTACTCAGATAAGATGGAGGAGGTGAAATGAAGTGGATCTGATGTGTCTGTTGGATGTCAAGCCACTCTTGCTATTACTGTTTATATCATCCCATACATCCTAATACAAAGTTAACAGAAAAAAAAGCCTACAAAGGGGATGTTTAACAAACTCATTTTCTCTATGAATCTATGTGGCAAATAAAGTTTTGTTTTCAATAAAGAGGGAAAATTAATTTAACTAGACAATTTAGTAATAGTCTTCCATGCTAATGTGCAATGCTTTAATTAAATGCCTGATATGATCATATCATATACATTGAATTACTGTAAGCCATGCAGAAATCAGCAAATTTAGAAAGTATAATTTGTTTCTGCATCATTAACCCCCACTTTGCCTATCCTGTCCTGTTTATTAAAACAAGTTCATTAAAAAGCTAAAAATAATTTGAGAATATAATTAATAGAGTTCAAGAATTGTGTAATTTCTGAAGAAATTACTGTTTGCTATGCTTTGTCTACTTACTAAAGTAAGTAACAAGTTTCTGAGGATTTCATGGCCTGTCATCTTCACACCATCTAGTGTCTATTGTTTTTCATTTTCTTTCCCAAATCAGGCTGTATTTTTTCCACTTGCTAATAGCTCTGTGTTACTAGCCTGGATATGGAAGTTGTTGCAGTTAAATCTCAGTGATATCCAAGTGTCCCCTTTTAAATGTAAAATTTTACAATAGGCTATTGCAGGGACAGGGGGAAGTGAAGTTCACTTCTAATGGGAGAATTAAGCCCTTTTTCAACTAGTAGTGAATTAGCCTCTCTAACAGGGTGATTTCAAGGAAATATACATTAAGATCTTGAAGCAGTGTTCATATGTACTGAATGCTATACCATAGCATAATTTTTTTTTAAACGCTTGGTATCTCTTTGTATGGCTTTGAGCATTTTTTTTTCAAAATAAAGTTTACTTTTTCCTTTTTACCTACCAAAAAAATTAATTTTGTTTGTTTGGTATAATTAAATCACATTTAAAGAGAAGCATTTTTACTCTTTGAAGTACTCAAAATGGTTGAGAAGAATGAAAGAATAGACACTTTTTTGTGTCTGTGTGAATTAGAATGAATTGATGAAATGCAGAAATATTAGGACAAACTCTGTTATGGATTTTGGAGACTACTTAAATTAGCTAGTAAAATATCAATCTCTGTGCTGCACATAGATTAGAATAGAAAAAATAGAAATAACATAAATAGCAATAATGTCCTGAAATTTAATATATTTAATTGCATATGTTAATTTGAAATATGTATAATATGAACCTTATTAAGAACATGCTACCCATTTTTTATGTGACTGAGGTTGTTGTGATTTTTTGATTTAATCAGTTGTGCCGTTGGCTTCATTTCAGGAGGAAAAAGGGGAGCACCCCAGGGAATGCTGGGCTGTTCCCTCAGCTGCTTACACTGTGCTAATGAGGTGTCTTCGGGAAGGGGTAAGGCTCTTTCATGGTCCTCAGCAGAATTTCTCCACAGTAATAACCCTTTAGGCATTGTGTGAGGATTGTAGCCTGCAGCATTGCAGTACCTTGTCAACCAAGCATTGCTCTTGAATTTAAATAATTGTAAGACCATGACCTAAGCAGGAGATTAATGCAGTGTTGTTCTCTGTACATTCAACATTTATGTATTGCTGCTTGTGTTGGGGGAAATGGGATAGTAAATATAAATTACTGTTAAAAAATGTGAAATTTATTAATGATATAGGCATCTTTTGAGAAATGTTCTGGCAGTTTGTGCTGTCCTCTTGCAATTTGATTTGCATACATTTTTTAGATCTTTGAGCAAGATTTAAGTTTCTTTTTTGAAGTGGATGATACAGTTTTTTAAAACCATGTTGTTATCCTACTGGCTTGTCAGCATTCTTATGAGGCAAAAGAGTAGTAATTAGGTTTATTCTCATACGTGTGCTATACTGTGTTCTTCATTGTTTTTGGTGATGGCTTAGCTGTGCTAGAAGAAAGGAAGAAAAATATGCATATAGTTCCACTTGTAAAATGAAAAAGAATTGAGTGGAGGGTTTACGTTCACTATTTGTATGAGCCTACTTTACTTTATTTTTGCCCAAGGCAAAGCTCAAGGCAGAAAACATGTCAGAGGTTGCTAGAAGGTGGAAAGCAAGAGGAAATACCTTTTTTCCTTCCTTTTTGAGATCTTTATTGCCTACAGATTGTGATTAATAAAGGAAGAGCCTAGATGCATTTTACTATCTTCAAACCTTCACGTGACCAGGAACACAGAACTGAGTTTGTATTGTGGACAATTTCCAGCTTATAATTAGAGTAAGATGTCACTCTAAGGCACAATAGTGAGATGCTATTTAATTAGAAATGTAGTAATGGAAGACTTGCTGTTTCTGAATATATGGTGTGCAGGAACTAAATCAAGACATCCATAAGACACTAATTTATTCCTATAAAATAAAATCACTTCTTATTCTTGAAACATGTCAAATTTTTCTTAATAATGTCTCTTGATATATTTTTTCTTGAAAAAATGACACAAAATAGAAGTAGGTTTGCCATGCAAATTGAATTTAATTAAGCATAAATTTAAAATTATGTCTAGGCTAGCCAAGTACATCTGTGCATTTCTACACTTTCTGTTTGTGAGGATGCTCATTTGTAATGTAGATATACATATATTTTTAAAACACGTTTGAAACTGTAGAACTACAATACTTTAGGATGAAATGGACCTCTAGAGATCTAATCCAACCTATTGTTCACAGTAGGTCTAAATAGATCAGGTTGCTCAGGAATGTAGCCTTGGTTGTGATGTTTTGGTCATGGGTGGAAGAAAGACAAACTTCTTCAATTCATTGGTCAAGTCAGAAGGACATCAAGAAGTCGTCCCTCCTAGGAAAACATAGGTTACAGTTAGGAAAACATGTCTCTTGTTGACAGAAAAGTCTCTGGGAAAAAGTTTCAGAGAAACCAAAACATCATAGGCACGAGCCAGGGCTACACAGGGACGTGTCTATTTAAGTCTTGAATGCCTCTGATAACGATGGTCCCACAATCTCCCTGAGCAATGCCTGCACCTCCTTCATAGGAAAAGTTTTTACTTGTTTATGATTGGAATTTTCACTTCTGGCCATTCCCTCTTGTCCTGTGGCTATGCAGCTCTGAAAACATTTGTCACCAACTTTTCTTTATTACAAGTAGGTAATCTTTGCATTGTGATATTAATAATTAAAAAAAAAAATATACATCATTGCATAATGAATTAATTGTAATTGTTCTAAGCTCAGTTGTGAGTTAAGTAAATTTTACATCAGGATGTTTTCTGAAGTGATTATGGGAACGTCGTCTCAGTATTTATGAAAATGGCAAACGAACTTTTTGTAATAAGGTCTGAACTATGAAAGTGCATTTTATATGCATTATAAATACTCACTTTTGGTTTTCATTGCCAGTTAAGGAGCTTTATTTGATGTATTTAATAAAAATTCAAGAAAATAAAACCGGTTCATGTCATTCAGTATTATAGTTTATATAGTTTTGAGTTTTGTAAACTAAGTTCACTATACTTGAGTTTTATTATGAGCTACTCTGAAGTCTTCTTGGACTTCTGAAGTTTTTAAAGATTTGTCATTATCAAAGCAGAATTGCCCTCTGAAACAGAACAGTAGAACAGGAAGCAGTTTGAAATACGTGTGTGTCCCTTTTATTTGTCTATAAAGGAACAAAATGTTCAGAAAATGCAAGTAGTCTCATTTCCACATACCTTCAGTGCCTGAAAATCTAACAGTGACAAAAAAGTGTATGGGTCAGTGAAAGGGGTTTTAGGGTGATGGGAGTAGAAGATTGGGAAAGTCTTTTATCTGTAGGGGAAACACAAGTTCAGATTTCCTGCATTTCAGAGTTGTTAACTTGAGATAGAAACTGATTTTCAAGTCAGGTAAAGGACACCTGAGTTCAGTTATGTGTCAAAATAAGGGAATTGGTGCACTCATAAATAAATAAATGATCGGCTTGATTTGATATATTCAGTCTAGGTATAGTGTTGCGGTCTGTCAGAATGCATGTACTAAGCATTCTGACATTTATTTGCTAATCTCTTCCAACACTATTTCCAACAGTGAAACAAAATGCCTGTTCCTGACATCTGTATTTGTTCAACTTCTAAATATTTGTGTGCAATGTCCAAGATAGGAAGGTCCTGATTTCTACTACTGAAGTGTATAGCTGTTAGAGTTCCTGTGTTACCCAGTCATGGAAAATATTTTCTGTTTCAGAAAGGATATTCTTATTTAATATTGAGTACCTAATGCTAATGTGACAAAATTTTCCTTTTATGAATTTTGCTTCATTTATTCAAAACTGCTTTGCTAAAGTTTCCTTTATGTACTTGACCCTGAATGGATAATCCTATGTCTGATTTAAATCTTGTCATTGACTCTGCATGTTTTTTTCTCTTTATTATTTTTAAGGTTCAACCTACTTCTAACCTACTCTGAGTGAAATCTTAGCTTTAGTTACTGCTTTACGTTTGCATCTATTCAGTCAATCCTTTCACCTTTTTCACTTCTCTGGTTATAATTTCATTTGCCCCTCCTTTCTTTCAGATCCTCCCTAATCTTAGAACTGATAATCTTTCCTACCTCCGAACCACATTTTGATGTGTTTCAAAATTTTTCTTCTTTGATTTGGACTGGATTATGTTGATTGGATGAGGTCTCTCACTGAAACTAGACAGTGAAATCAGAAACTCTGCAAGCCTCCTTTCTAGTTTGCCTGGGAATGGAACCATAGAGAAATCATTCAGAAACTTGCTATCTGTCCATTTCTGCTCACAAATGGCATGTAAATATAAATTTACATGTAAATATAAATTTACATGGAAATATAAATGGCATGCAGTTTTAGTAATAATTTTACAGAGACTCAAAAAATATATACAGGCAATACACTTGGGTGGATAAATGAATATAAACATATTAACTGTATTTGGCTTTTAGGAGGAGGTGCATAGCCCTATCATTTTATAGAGTGGCACATGGAGAATATATTTGAGTCAGAAATAGCAAATGACTTTACAAAGGATAATTTTCTGTCTCTTGGACGTGCAAGGTACTGTGTAAGCAAGATTTTTAATAAATGAGATCTTGCCAGAAAGCTTTATAGTGCACATTTCCCTTTTCCATATGGACTTCTTCTTTTATGAGGAGCACGCTTTGGTTCTGAACAAATGAGAAATTTTAGTAATAAAAGAAATCTTTAAAAATAATTGCCAATATATAATATAATGCTATATGTTTTATAATGTATATTCTTATTCTCAACTGTTCCTTGATAATGAATTTCAAGGAGAAAGGAGAATTTTGAGGAGAGGAGAATAAAATCACAACTGTTTTCTCAGAAAGTATAGTACAGACTATAGTATCATAGGATCAGTTTAAATCATATATATCTTCTCATTTTTATTTCTTCTTTAGACATCAGTTTTTTTACTGGCAAAACTGCCAATAGGATAAGAGTGATTATCTGAATCATATACATTATCACTTTCATTTCTTCTTTAGATAGCAATTCTCTAGTTTACTTCCAGAATTAAAAAAAATAAAATCAAAGTACTTAAAAGTTTTGTTTCTACATACTTACTCTCCCCTCTGAAGGCTTTATGTTGCAAATTGTTGCCAAACTAAGATTTTATTCTTAGAATTATGAATGATTTGGAGGATACAGCTTTACTTCATTAGGTTATATTTGTAGGTTTTTATTCTGTCTTCTTGGATTGCAGGAAAAAGTGTGTTCAGAAGTTGATTTAGAAGATTATGTGGAGTGCAGTGTTACTTCCTAAACCCTTCAGCTTTTAATGTTTCTGTGTCAGTATTATGCTATTACTCAAGTATATGTAGCTATATGTAATATAAGATCATAGAATCATAGAATGTCTGAGTTGGAGGGGACCCACAGAGTCCCTCTGTCCTGCACAGGGCATCCCAAAAGTCACACCATGTGCCCGAGGTGTTGTCCAAATTCTTCTTGAACTCTGTTGGGCTGAGTGCTGTGACTGCTTCCCTGCGGAGCTTGTCCCAGTGCTTGACCACTGTCAGGGTGAAAAACCTTTTCCTGATATCCAACCTTAACCTCTCCTGACCCAGCTTCATGCTGTTCCAATCACTGATCACCAGAGAGAAGAGATCAGTGTCTTCCCCTCCACTTCCCCTCAGCAGGAAGTTGTAACTGCAGTGACATCTCCCTGCAGTCTCTTCTTCTCCAGGCCTAACAGACCAAGCAACCTCAGCCACTCCTCATACAGCTTCCCCTCATGGCCCTTCATCATCTTTGTTGCCCTCCTTTGGATGCTCTCTGTCAGCTTAATGTGTTTTTTGTATTGTGGTACCCAAAGCTGCCCCCAGCACTTGAGGTGAGGCCGCTCCAGAGCAGAGCAGAGCGGGACAATCCCTTCCTTGCCCAGCTGGTGATGCTGGGCCTGCTGCCCCCCAGGACATGCTTGGCCCTCCTGGCTGACAGGACAGTGCTGACTCATATTAAACCCACCATCAACCAGGACCCCCAGGTCTTTTTTACCCAAGACTCCTCTCCAGCCTTTTGTCCCCCAGTCTGTCTGTACATCCAGGGTTATCGCAATCCAGGTGCAGAATCTGGTACTTGCCCTTCTTTGAAAGGTTGGTGATTGCCCAGACCTCTTACTTTGTTGAGGTCTCTCTGCCTTCAGTGAGGTCAACAGCTCCTTCACAACTTAGTTTCATCAGTAAATGTACTTTAAAAGGATCATAAAATATTTTATCCTAACTTTTATTAAAATGAATTTCTGCTATTTTTTGGTAGTATGTTAGTGAACATAGTGACTGTAACTTTAGCGCTTCCAAAATTTTTGCTGTACTATTTAATTTATAACAGTCAGTAAAAATAACCAGTAGATTCAGTTATTTCAAAAAAATGGAAGTCAATTTTTTTTGTATGTTAATTTGCCCCCCCCTTCCCTCCCCTCAATTAAAATGGGAAGACTTGATGAAGAGGAGTTTCCTTTTGGTAGTTTGCAACTTTTTATCCTTCTGGTACCTGCATTTTCACTTGGGGCTCTTTTTCATTAAGCATCCCTGACTTTACTGGAAACAGATATATAAATGTTCAACATAACTGAAAATTAGGAGCTTTAAGTGTGTTTTATAAAACTAGTTGAAATCTAAACCCATTGAAAATAAAGTATGTGCATCTTTTTTTATAGAGTTCCATTCATAGTTTTAGATTTCATGCAAATTATGATGTGGACAGAGGGTTATTGTTACATAGAACTGCTTTACTCAAATCTTGAAGATCCATTTGTGTTCACTTAAATAGCTTATGTCCTGGTAACATCACTGGATGACTCCCTTAGTTAAGAGGCCAAATATTAGTTTAGATCAGGCTTCCCTTGCAGACAGCTAATTAAGCAGAAAATGGTAGCAGTCTTGTTGTTTAGATAGTGCTCAGGAACAGATACCAGAGGAGCTGAAATGAAAGGTCTCAGGTGGCAGCAAATAGAATTACTTTGGCAGCATCATTGAGCTTTTAGAGCACAGTGATGATGCATGACCATTTTCTAGTCAAAATAGCAGGATAATCTGGAACAGGGTAGAACTCATCCCAGTAGTGGCTGAAAGGAAATAAAGCACATCTTCAGGACCAAATTTTGCAAAGAAAAGCTGTAATTGCATCTGGAAATTTGTTAACATTAATAATAGCTATTATCCACTATATATTGCTTTGATTGTCATTAATTAATGAGATTATAGTTCATTTATTAAGTGTTTATGCCTGGTTAAATTAGGAGTGGAGTCCCAATTGGCAGTCTTAATAATCACTTCATATGTAAGAGAGACTTAACTTGACAGTTATGTTTCAGTTATGGGTTTGATTGTTAAATACATCAATTTAGTCGGTTTGATAAATGCATGTATTTTTCCTCTAACTGTACCCCCCAAAAAGACTGAAATGCAGAAGTATAATTCACAGAAAAAAGATGAAAACTGAACATAAAATATTTTGCGGTTTTTAATTTTAGTAAACATGTATGAATATCTGTGTATTTAGGTCTTTAATAGATGAAAATATTGCAATATTTTGCAGTAATAGAACTGTAAAAAGAGAAAGCCTAAATTCACTTTGATTTTATGCCTGCAAATAAGAAGGAAGATCACAGAATTCAGTGGAGTTTTTATATAAGAGTGTAACCACTTTAGATGGAAATTGACTTTGGTATTTCTGTTAAATATTTTGAGTAGAGCTGAAGCTCTTTGGAAGAACAGGAATGATTATCATGAAAGTGGTGAATACAGCCTTTCTTGGGTTTTGTGTTTGTTTGTTTTTTGTTTTGTTTTGGCAGCATTATACTGGAGTTTCCAAATATTTCTACATCTAAAATCTATATTTTAGATCTACTAAGGCAGTAGAAAGAAAAATGGATATTGAATATATTTTTAATGAAGTGTAAGTTCTCCCCTTCTGCAAGGCTTTTGTACTACTTTCTGAAAGGTTTCATTATCATTGTTCACAGTTATTGATGGCTCTGATTTTAAAGGTAATGGTCAGAAATCCAAAGCTTAGTAGGCTAAAATAGAGATCAGCTTAAGAAAGAAATTGATTAGATATTATGATGAGTTATTTGTGAAGCCAGACTATAAGGATAAATTGAATTATAAACATTATATTAAAATTCATTCTTGCTGAATTCAAGATGCTATTTAAGACACTGTTGAAAGACTTCAATTTTTTTGTAGTTCAAGACTGAGATGAGGTGAGGCAATGCAAAGCCAAAATAACACTAGCAATGTATCTTCCAGTTCTGTTAAAGACTCTGATTTTAAGTGGAAATTATTTGGTTAGTACTAAAAACTTGAAGGATTCAGTATCTCATATGGAAATTTGGGACTTCTTGTAGCAAATGGGACTGAATAATTTATTTTAAGTATTGGTCAGGATTGTCTGCTTCAGGAGAAAAGGAGGGAGTTACGGAAATAGTTAATTTCTAACAAGTCTTTGCCTTTATACTGGGATTTGTTGACTTTTCTGAATAAAGAGGGTTTCATGTAAATTTTTTTCTAGTGTAACAGAATATCTCATAATTGTGCTATTCAGAGCATGTTCTAGTGATGAGTGTTGACACAAATTCCTTCATTTCTAAAGCACTGATCATGGAACACCTCTAACGTAACAAAAGTTTTTAATTTGTAATGACTGCATTTAACCTGGGGTGATTATTTGGTGATGAAAGGTTTAGTATTAAATTATACTTGTATTAAATTGTCTTTGCAGTAGAAAAGAAAGTGGGAGGAAGTATGGTCTGTGAACATAACTTTGTCATCAGGTGAGGTTTCTTGAAAACTTACTTGAGCAAGTATCAAAAAGAGTTAAGGAACCCCACCAACAATATACATTGAATAAAATGTGAACATAGGCAGTAGTTTACAAAGAAATGAGAAACATTTGCAAATGTGTTTTCCTTCCTCTCCTTTCTATAGGAAGAGCGGGTAGTGAACCATATAGCAGCAAAGATAATTGAAAATGTTTGTACTACTCACTCATGCCATGCACAAGGATTTATTACAGGAGAAATTGGACCTGTCTTGTGGCACCTTTTCACACATTCTACAGGAGATTCTTTGAAGATAACTCCCATTTCGGTAAGGAATTTCCTTTTGCGGTAGTGCAATGCTTTGGCGTTGAGTCTGAAAAACCTTCTGAATTGGAGCTGAAATATTTTTGAGCATGTTTGCTGTATGCGTTTTTTATATTTCAGACTACATTAAAATATATTTGAAAAATTTTTAAATTTGAAAAATGCATTTATTACAGTTTAGTGCTTATGAATAGGTCTTGTGATTCATCATTTTCCAGAACATATATTTCTTTATGCTGGTAATAATGAGTTATGTTAAAAAGTTTAACCTTTCAAAGAATCTATTAAATTCTTACTAAACTGAAATTTCTCTTCTTGTATGTTTCAAATAAGAATTGTTTATTCTCTTTATTGAAGTCTTGTTTAGAAGGCTTAGTTGAATTGATCTAGTTTCTTTTTATAAAATTGTCAGGGCCTAGTCTTTGCTCTGAATTTTTAAGGCAATATGGAATGAGAACAAGACAAATAGAGTGATGACGTGCAAGCAGAAGGTTTGGAACAAATGGATTTGTGAGGTAGAAAATACTTAGGAGGACTGTGAATTTAACCATATCTCTTGGGCTTTTTACAAGAGTGTGTAGTGACAGGACATAAGCGAATGGCTTCAAACTAAAAGAAAATAGGTTTAGATTAGATATTGGGAAAAAATTCTTTATTGTGAGGGTGGTGAGGCACTGGCAGAGGTTCCTCAGAAAAGTTGTGGCTGCCCTATTCCCTGGCAGTGTTCACAGCCAGGTTGGATGGAGCTCTTGCTTTCCAAACAGAAAATGGTAGTGTCATTGCTGCAGCAGTATGCACGTAGACACATCTAGCATAAAGGTAACAAAAGAGAAAGAAATAAATTTTATTTGAAGTGTAGCTGAAGAGGTGTAAATGGTATAATAAATTTATAGTTTTAAAAAATATATATTTTTTTTTTACCTTAATGTGTATTGGTGGCAGAGTCATGCCTGTAATACGAGCTACTCAGATACTGGGAAAAGTCTTGACATTTTAGAACTGGAAACCTATTTAGTAAAATAAGTGTTATAAAAACCTTCACTCTGTAGCATCTGAAATTCTTGACAAAAACAGTCTTAGAACTTTCATGGGTAGAGAATAGTCTGTCTCTAATTATGTAAAGTATATATGTGTGAGTCTGGCTATTAGACTGCTTTGTTAGACAGAATCTTGTTGAGACTTCACCCATTTGATCTGTGAATTTTATGCTTAGATCACAACTGCATGTGTGGGAAAAGACTGGAGATAAGAGTTATGATTTCCTTTACTTACTTTTTAAAGTAGTGGTTACTTACGATCCTCTCTCCTGTCACTACTTTTGCTATAAGGGTTGTTTTGTATCGTGTGCTTTCTATTCTTGTCAATCATTAAACAGGGCATTAGTTATTTGTTTGCTACTAGGTCATGGTATTTTTTTTAATCTCTTTCAATTAATGCTGAATGTTCCCTCTTCTTTCTCTGCTATTGGCTTGGAGAACTTTGCTTTGTCATTTACCATTCCCTTGATTTGTACAGCAGACTTGCACTATGCTCCATTTGTATGGGCCTGCTCCATTTGTATGGGCCATTTGGCCAGTTATGCCTGTCTTGTGTACCACAGTAAGCAGCATATGCTGGAGAAACAGTCTGTCTCAATTGCATTCAGACACTGAGCTAGAAAGATCACCAGAGGAACTATCAGTAGGCTTTTCCTTTTTTTTTTCTTTTCCCCTCCTGAAAACCCAATTTCTTCTTGGGCAATATAGTATGCTTGAGGTGGGCCAAGCTTTTTTGTTCTGCTCAATAATATGCAGAAGTTACATATCTGATTGTCAAGAGTAAACTTGTCATCAGTGGAGATTCACTACGGATTTTTTTTTTACTGTAGCAGTGGGCTCAGAGGTTACTGTCATCAATGCCATAGGTTTGCTCGCTTTGCCCTTGGAAGAGTGTTAAGAGACTATGAGAAGAGTGGATTGTTGCTTGTCCTTCTGTATACTCTGCTTCTTTTGAGAGCCCAGGTCACTGGATCCTCCCAAGGCTGTAAGGTTCAGGTGAACCACTAAGAAGGCTTTTCTTTGTCATAGTGTTTATGATATGGGTATCTAGCCTCAGAGGCTAGATACTCTTGCAAGCACTACTGATGAGAAGAAAATTTTCCTGCTGGAAAAACGGGAAGTTAGCAAAAAATGTGTAAGAGGAAGCTAAAACCTGAAGAACTTCTTGTACCCTAGTTTGCACCCTATTTTTTTTTTCCTTTATTTTTCTTTTTGTGTCCATTGATAGCTACCACTATGTACTAGTCAGTGAGGCTTTATTAATTTCTCAGTGCAGTTGGACTGTGCTGGTATTTGTGTGATCTCTTCCAAGTGAGTAGACTGAAAGTATCACAGGTTGTAAGTTCCTCAGTTCCTTCACCTCTTGTTCCTGTAGGTGTGATACAGCAGCCTGATTTTTATGGGCTTCTTGTTCAGCCAGGCCTGTTAAGTTCAGCGCGTTTTACTGGGACTGGGACTTGGAATGACATTGGTTTTGCTAAGCTCTTACTTCCTGATTCTTTTTCTTGTGTTTGAAATCTTTGTATTATAAAACTTATTAGTCTTTAGAAGCTACTCTAGAAGCCTCCCTACAGATGAAATCTGTTAGGATGAAGCGTTTTGTTTTAGGAGGTTATGATAGCTGCAATTACCAGAATTTCCTAGAGAAACTCATCTGATGTGTGGGATATCCTTTCAATTGACAATCTAGATAAGAAAGATTTTTTTTTTTTGCCTTTCTGTTACCTTTTCTCTCTCAAAGTTTTATAGCAATGCGTGCTTGGGTGTTGAGGCCAGCATTTTAAAAAGACCAAGTTGAGTGTGCACACTGAGATCCACTAAGGAAAAAATTTCTTCAACATTTTGTGCATATCTGTGGTATATATGTACATATGGACCATGGGAACAAAACCATAATTTCCCAACTAATATTTGTTTCTTGTGAAGGCAATAGGCTTACTGGAGATCATACTTTTCCCTTGTGTACGTGCTGAAGTTTCAGTTGTGCTGGAGGTAGGGCTTGTTCCAAATTCACATATTGGAGAGCTTTGAAAAAGCAGCTGTGAGGAAAGTTGCAAGAGTAAGACATGTTCACTGTTCTATATCCTTGGTGAAACTGCTTTCTTCTACTTTTTCTGGTCTTCCTTGAAACTATTGCTATTCATGTAACTGAATCTGTCTCCTTTTTTTCAGACAGATTTTTTTACACAAGTGTTCTTGGGTTTTCCCCTCCACTGTTTTAGGGATTGTTTCCTTTTTCAGAAGATTGAGGCTTAATACTTTTATATGAAGTGAATTGAAGAAGGAAGCTTCTAAAGTAGGATGCACTGAGTTGGTACTTTAATCCTTTTGTTGCTTTGTAGGGAAACACTAAACTGAGAAGTAGATAAACTTATTACTCAATGCCTGATGTAAATAATAGTTATGTATTAATACTGCTATGGCATTTAGATATAGAATCTTAACTTCATTTGATAACAATCAATTCATACTGAAATCTAGTGCAGGAAGATCTATTCCCAACTCAAGTTTGTGAAGATTCTAGTGGTATGCTAATTTAAAAAATAAAATACTAATGTATTCTCTGGCTATAGTGTACTGTATAATTTCTACATTCATTAAATTGTTGCTACGGATATGTAGGCATTTTTATTCTGCATGACCACATAAATTGACATCATCAGCATCCTACTTCATTTTATTATGTAGTCATCCTTGCCTTGTTTGAATGTATCCTGAAGAATATATTCTTAACTGACATCTATATTAGAATGTAAAAATACATCTCTGTTAAGAAATACATCTATCATATCTTAGAGTTAGCAGTCTGTCTACAGTGTATCAGCAGTAAGGGACTATGGAATTTTACTTATGATTATTTTAGTCAATAATAAAAATATATCAAGATGATTCTCTGTCTTTGGTCTCTGGAATCAAGAAATGACACTTTATTTTGTCCTGCCTGTCAGAGGTGGCAAACGGGCACTGTGTCTCAATATTTTTTTTATCACTTTGGAGTCCAACATGCCTCAGGTAAATATCACAAATTTTGCCTGTAGGAGAGCTGTATCTTTTTTATCATTTTGTTAGACACAGAAAAAAATATCTGTAAAATGTCAAAGCAGTATTCTGACAAGCTCAGCAGCAGGAAGAGTATTTTCTTTCCAGTATACTGAAAGTTTTTTAATTGAAAAAAAACCAACCCCATAAAAATTTTGTTTCTAAGAGGTAACTCTTTCTGTTGGCAGAGAAGTAACAAAACATAAGCCACTTAAATGGAAACTAATTTGGGAAAGCTCAACACAGTCTTTGTAGGGATTTGGTTTCTTTTGTTATTTTTTTAAGTAATTGGTATTGAGTAGTTTCTTTCAGAGACTTGTGTATTGTGGGTACTTCAGTACCACATTCTCAATTGAGCTTTCATTCTCAAACTAGAGAGAGTAGTGGAAGATACCCTGAAAAGGTGAATGTTACCCACTGGATAGCATGTAGCCTGTAAGAGTAGAAGGATAGGGCAGAGATGATCATAGAATCCTGGAGCATCTCAAGTTGGAAGTGACCAATAAGAATCGCGAGGCAAAGGCTGGAGCTGCTGAGAGAAAAGGTGCTGGTTAAGGCTGTGCATAGAGCAGGGGTGGAGAAGCCAGTTCCAGGAGAGGTTCTGCTGAAGCCTTACTTTCACTAAGAACATTTCATCTTCCAAGACTGCTGCCTGGAGATGATGGTGTGAGCTCTATTCTTACATATTTTATCATCTGTTTCCAATTCCTGCTCCACCACCTTTTTGACCCATCTCCATCTGTTCTCTCCCAATATTGGATCTACTGAAGTGATTTGAGGGCTTTGTACTTGATCCCACATTTAAATTCTGTCTTCTGCTTTTCTGATGCAGTGTTAGGTTCATTCACACAGCAGAGCGTTCTGTGACATATGAACTACTAGGAATTTGAAGCTTCTGCTCTTTGCTATTGGTGGGCTGGAGCTTTTCTGCTACCGCCAAAACTGCAGTACTATCCTGCAAGACAACGTGAAATTTTCCCCTCCCCTCCACCCCCCGGGCCGGCTGCTAGCTCAGATTTGGCGAGGGGATCTTCAGGATAGGGGAAGAAATCCAAAAGAGGCTCTTACCTCAGGATGTATTCCAAGGTTTTATTCCAAGAAGGGATCCCAGGGGCAAAAGAGGAAGAACATGGAGGAGTGGGGGTTTTTATCTCTCTCAGGTGGGGGAGGGGATACCTGGCCAAGGGCCATAGGTCAGAGTCAAGGGGCAGGTGGGGTCAGACCAAAGGTTACAATCTCTGAGGGGGGTTTCTCAGGAAAGACCATCGCCAAAGGAATACAACATCATGATGTCTTTCCTCTGGAGTTTGCCTGGAAGTAATTTGGTGGCCTGTGACTATGATCACTCTTGCTTGGCAAGGTCTGTAGCAGAGATCTAAGGCAGTGGAAAATCTGCACACACCATGTTAGCACACCAAATTAGTTCTGTGTTGCTTTGGCACAGCCTGTCCCTAGGTCCGAGCAGTTCATTGGTAGTACGACCCTCAAGGATGTTTTTAGTGAATACTCATCTCCTGCCCTCTCATTTTGAAAACTCTGAATAGAGGTGAAGAGCTGGATTGTATCCTGGAGGAAATGGAGCATGCTATACTAAGGAACAGAGATTGAGTGTCTGTGTGTTCAAAGAGAGTAAAAAAACAATAAAAGAAGAAAAGTAAAAGGCTGCAATCGATATGGTTCTTGAACCAGAAAGGACAAGAAAGAACAGGAACACAGTAGATGAGCAGCATCAATAAAATGTCTGTCAAGTTCGTGATTTACTGTCTTTTATGCCTTGTTTTTCTTCTTTTTTCTTCTTTTCTACTTCATTTTGAGTAATGTTTCTGAGGGCACTGGTGAACAGTTTCTGGGATTCTTACATGGAAAGCTTTTCTTTGGTGGTAGTATTCTGTGTAATTGACTATACTGTCTGTATAGTATTCTGTATTCAACTTACTGCTGAATGCACACTAAGTAAACAGCAATTTCTAAATATAGGTGGTCTGAAGAGAACAAAGAAAACATAAATATTACCTACATTTCACAAAAGAGAGTCAGTCACCTTCAAAGTTTTTCCTGGAAACCAGTTCAGATTTTCATGTGAATCCAATGTTAGACATAAGCTGGTTTTTTATGCTAACAGTATATTCAAGCCAAAGAAAAAGATTTTTTTAATATTTAAAGAGTCTCATTTTCTTTATCTGGAGAGAACAAATGCAATTGTAGTATCTTGAAGACTGTATTTTCACAGGTATCAAAAGTAAGTTGATTTGGAGATAAAACCCCCTGAAGATTTTTTGGTAATGTTTGCTAGGAAATAGCTAAGTTAGTAGACATTGGACAGGTTTGTGCTCACGTCACTGGAGCATGGTCAATATCTATTTTCTATAGTTTGCCAGTTTGTTATACTGACCACTGTTTCTTATTAAATACCTAGATCTGAAGTAGTATCTAGAACTAAGGATAGATTTTAAACACTGAAATACAACACATCACATTATTGTCCATGAGCAGGGAGAGAGAAGATGCCCACCTTTATGGGTGCCCATAATTTCTGTGGTATGTGCCGTGTCTGAATTTCTCTCCCTGTACTCCTTTCTAGTACAGTGTTATCTGATGCTGTTTATATTCCTTGCTTGACAAAAGATTCAAGCATAGGCTGTGATGCTCCATCATTATTGTTTTCTAGAAAAAAAGAGTAATGTGACTTTTTGATGTGGATGTTGGTGTATGAAATACTTGAATTTCAGCTGCACAGAGTGTATAGCAATGTATTTGGAAGAATTCCAGGTCTCTAAAAATAAGTGGTCTTTTCCCCTAATATTTGTCTTAGAAATGAATCTGTATGAATTCCTTATATTCCCAAACTATTGGAAAACTCAGCACATGCTTTTATTTTCCATTATTCTTCTTGAGATAATGGTCTCATTAATTTTATTTTTTTTCACTTTTCTAGGCTTTATGCAGAATTACTCGTACCTCACCTAATGCTTTCCAGAGTGTCATTGAAAAAGTGGGATTAACAGCTGTACTGAATTTCTTGGCAAATGGAATATGCAAAATTCAGCAGTACATGCTCACAATGTTTTCAGCAATGTTGTCATGTGGGATTCATCTACAGAGGCTAATTCAAGAAAAGGTTTGAGTTCAGATTAATATTTCACTGGCATGGAATTTCATTAAAAGAAAAGTTAAAGTTGACACTGCTAGTGGTTTTGGGTTTTCAAAATATGTCTCAATGACATTTGCGTATCTGAGTAGCAGGAAATGAGGAATGTGTTTCTTTTATATTTCTGTTTGCTTAAAATCTAAATTATAAGGTGCACAGTTTTTCCATGGATCTTTGAGAAAGAGTACTAATGGGTGTATAAATTGTTCCTGCAGCTAGAATTCAATCAATCCAGAATATCCTAGCCTGACCATAATTGATAATGGGCCCTAAGAAAAATCAGTAAGGAATCACTAAGGACAGCTATTTGACGTAGCTCTTTTAGACATTTTAAAGAGAAAATAAGGAGTGTCCTGATTAAATCTGAAGCTGTACTTTATGCTCTCCTTAAAGGACCTTAGGCCAATTTGTAAGTGAAATATCTTGCAAAAATTAGCATTTTAGTACCTTAGGGTTTTTTTTTTTTTAGTGTCACTGAATAAAACAACTGGTTTTGATTTATGTCTAATATAATTTTTGGTATAAGTGGTTGAAAGTTTTCTATTTTGATCCCCAAATTATTTTGTATTTAGAGAAAAAGTGTTTATATTTTGGTAGTATATCTGCGTACTTCATAAACGAAAGTAATAATCTCCCTCTGTTTGGAAAGGATAAAAACCACAGAGAAAGTAGGAACTCTAGCTCTTGTTTTCATCAGATACTCTGTTGTAATTTATGTTGTAATCTGACAATGATCTTGACTATAATAATCCGTTGGGCATTAGTTAAGAGAGTTTTTTCCCCTACATACTGTTTTAACCATTATATTTAAATTAAAAAATAATCCCACCCATGTGGCCTGAAATCACCCATTCTCTTCCTAAAATTCATTTCTGTACCGTGTCAGAATTGCCAGTGTGTTTTTCTGAGTGCATGTCAGCTGGCCTTAAACTTTCCACATCCCACAACAACAGAACTAACAGGTGGCAAATTGTCCTGTAATGTTGCACTAACAATGCACATTACTGTGAGCTGATGGTATAGTCAGAGGAGCATGGTCAAAAATTATTCACTTGAACATTCAGCAAAAGAATGCAACATGCAGATAGCCTATGGCTACAGCAAGATGTTTTCTATGAAGAATTTCTTGTTTATATAGGACTTACATTGCTAAAAGAGCTCCCATATTGATACTGAATTGCTTATGGGCAATTGCTAGAATTCCCTTTTTGATACTGCCGTTCTTATGAGGAATTCTAATCAAACTTTGCTGATTAGAAAATTGAAATACAGACAAATGTAGACATTCCTTTAATAGCATATATCAAACTAATGATGGAAGTGGGAATAGTGCACAAAGCTGTAAGTAAAAAACCACTGTACTGTAAAAACTGATAAAGTAGGTCTGCTTCTATTACATGTGCCCACATTTGATAACTATACCTGCATTATGGCTCAGACAAACTTAAATCTCATAGAATGGGGTTTTGTTTTTTTTTGAATGAGATTAGCTCAGTTGGTGGTAATAACACCAAGGTTGTTGGTTCAATTCCCGTGTGAGCCATTCACGTAAGAGTTGGACTTGATGATCCCTTCCAACTCTGAATGTTCTGTGATCTGGAAATTAGATTGTAGGATTTTGGAACCTGAAACTAAATTTCTCTTTTTCTTGAATAAAATCTAAAAATACAAACATGCTCCTGTATTGAACTGCCAGGTGCTATCACATCACATGGAGTGATACTATTTTAGAGCTGAAAATTGGATTTGGTAGTCCATGCACTTTTTGGTATTTCATGCTCATAACGCACAAGTCCACCTTAATGAGAGAAGGGAAGAGTGAGTAGTGTTGGCCTACAAATTATTTTGTGTTCTGTAAAATTCTTGACTAGTTCAGCTTAAGAGGCAGAAGGACCTCAGTGTCACACAGAAGGTAGTGACAAAGAAGCATCTATCTGTTTAATATAGGTACAAACAACACATTAAAAGATACTTGATACAAATTCAAGACAGAGATAATTTAGCTTTGTGTATGTTATCTGGAAACACCCTTAGCTTGTAAGATTTAGGACTACCACTTACAAAAGCGAGAAATGCAGTTCTGTGATCATCTACTTTAATACAAAAGTTCAGGGATCTACAGTAGCCAAAAAGGGACCGGGTTTTGTCCCTCTCTCACGCGGAGACTTTCCATTTTAGTTTCCTGTTTTGGAATCTAAAATAGTTGAAATTATGTTTTTAAAATAAAGTGTGGAAAAAGAAGTCAAAATAAAGAATCTTTAACACATTATAGGAGTAAATTAAAAAAACCCCACTGCTAATTATTTTTATCTGGCTTTCAAGATTCACCTTTGGATGAGTGAAAATCAGTCACAGGTTTTTGAATGCACTTAGATTCTTCCACAGGTCAGATAATGGGGCAGGGTGTTTTTTATTTGTTTTATTTTTTCCTCAACTAGTCATAAATAAAATAATTCAAATATTTACAGCAATATATCGTCACAACTGCAGTGTAAATGCATGTTATAAGCATTGTCCTCATATTTCAGTAACTGTTTTCAGTTCTTTGCCTTTTACCTGAATGTGGACAAGTAACTACCATTGTAGATGATATTTTTGTCAATACCAGTATGAATTAATAAAAACATAAAAAATATCTTTAACAAAATCTTTGTAACTCTAAACTTATAATAAGGAGGCATTTGCAAAGTATAGAAGGGAGATTTGAAAATACATAACAATGCAACAAATGCTTGCTATTGTGATTTCTGTTCTTGTATAGTGAGATAGGGGTCTAGCTGTTTTCCTCTTGTGCAGCCAATTGAAAACCGTCCTTGCTTTTGTTTCAAACTTGCACTGCAGTATTACTCAGTGTATCCAATATAAAGTCATAATCTTGTTGCAGTGTGTTCATTTGAAATGAAAAGTGTCCTATCCTGCAGGGTCTCCATGGATACATCAAACATTTGCAGGGCAAGAAGGAACAATATAACAGAGAAATTATAAATAATACATTTGGCAGTATTTGAGTGATTTTTTGGCTTTTCTGATACATTAAGTCCTGCAGGTCAGCAAGGATGTGCTTGAGATTTTCTTTGGATGTACTGTTGCTGTTTTGCAGTCCTCAAACCAGCCAGAAAAGCAAATTCCAACAGCTCACATTTATTTCTTAAACCAGATTATTAGAACATTTCCAGATAAGTCTGACATAACTAATTTTAATTGTCTTAACCCATGTTAACCCCCACATGGAGCATTGAAATATTCTTGCTTTCTGAAGTATGAGGATTAAAGATAGATGTGCTTTGGCTTATAGTTGTATATGTCTTTGTCATGGTGTCCTTGTGCATGGTCTATCAAGTCCATTTATGTTAGTGCAGTCAGTGTTGCTTTATATATACTCTTTGACTATGACTGAGGTTTTATAGGATTTCTGAACGTAAAATCTTTGTTGTTGTTGTTTTGGTAATTTCACTAAAAAAACCCCTTGCAAAACCAAACCACACTTAATTAAAAATTCAACCTTTGCGTGTATTGGATTGTATTTTAAGAACCTGACTGTTGCAAGTTCATACTGGAGGAGCTACAAGTCATGCTCTGTGAGCTGTTCAAGTGTTTAAAACAGTAAACCTTTCAGTACCAAGACTGAGAAATTCTTCTATTTATAAAATGAATTGTTGAAATACAGCAAAACAGTTCTAGAATAATTAATAGCTGTTTGTTTTTCTGGGATTTCTGTAGTTACTGAATGATGACTGCTTTTGAAGATGGGGATAAAATGGTGTCAGAGTAAAATCTGATGGTTTCTTGGGCAACTCGTACACTCCTGCTCTTTTTCCATTCTTGGTAAAGATGTGTAGTTAATTGTTGCAAAGGATGTCTGTAATAAATTACAGTCAGTGTGGATTTGCAGTAATTCTGTCAGCAAATGAGGAATTTGAACAGTAGTATGTATCTTAAATGTGCATCACACAGCAGGATTTTTGACTTTGTACGCAACATGCATACACTACTCATCTATCCTGTAGTGTGACTCTCTTGAAAATCCAGCGCAACTGCTTGAAAGCAGGTTCTGTTGATGAGGCCATTTTTGTTCAATCTAATTTTTGCATAGAGCCAGTTGACAAAAGTTTGTAAATTCTGGCTCAGTTTTTAATTCTGATTTTGTTTCTCCTTCTTCTTTCTTTTCAAATCCTAATTTTATTTCTTCCTTGAAAAAATGTTCACTTTCTGAACTCAAAATTAAATTAGATTAGATAAGAACAACAAAAGAAGGTAGAAACAATTTTACTATCTATTTGGAGCATCTGGTGTATAATTTGGGGTCTGATGTAGACAAGATTGTATCCAACTAAGGTGTAGTTTTTAATATTCCTGCATATAAAGGAATGAATAGCTAAAAAATTTAATCATATTTGTGCTTAAATATGTACGTATTCTGAAAATAGTTCAGCTTTGTTTTAAAACAAATATATTAAAATATCTTATGCTTATGCTTAAGATAAGCCATTAAAAATATAAGTTTTATTATCTTTTGTAGTTAACGTCATACTATTTTGGACTTAGTGCATTAAATGTACTAAATTAAAAGTGTTTACTTTTTATTCTACCACTTGTGAAGATATGCAAAACAGCTTTACACTGGGCCAGTCAGTCTTAGATAGAATTTATATGCTAGTGTTCTACGGATTTTTTTTTTCCTATGAGTGATGTGAAAATGAGGAAACTAAGTGTATTCTTACAATACAGTGTAACCTTAATGTATTTGTGTTTGTTTCCACCAAGGATTTTGTGACTACAATTACTCATCTACTTGAAAGTCCTTCAACTTTTATTCGAGGAAAAGCCTTTCTGGTCTTGCTACAAGTTTTAATTAATAACAGGGAAATGTTGCTCCTCAGTTGTCAAACAAGGTAAGGTGATAATGGAAGATAATCAAAGATACAGTCTTTAAAGTTATACCTGAAATGCTTGAAGATGTGTGGTATTTTTGAGCCAGTGTTTTAGAAGTTAATTGTTTTGTGTGTAATCGTAATCCTTTCATTCAAGAGAATATTTTGTCTGGGATCATCAGGTGACAGTTGTTCACAAGGGAAACCACTGTCTTGCAAGGAGAATGTCTTTTAAAGTAACTTGTGGTCCCAGTGAGCATTTGCATTTTTGGGTAGAGCGAAAGATACACTGCAACAGTGACTTGTTGCTATGGTGGGAAAGAAAAATAAAAGGTTCTGTTATGTACCTTCTTCATCTTGGGGTTTGGTATAGTCTATATATTCTTTTCAGGATAGTAATTTTCAAGGTAAAATGATTTTTTTGGTTGTATGTATTGTGGGAGCAATTTACATAATGATCAATTCCTCTGATTTTTACATGAAGTGTTTAATTTTTTCTGTGTTTTAGAAGACTTTGCAAGAAATTAGTGAATCACCAGGGAAACTGTTATTTGAAATTTTCTGTCTTCTGTTGGGACAGAAGCATTCCTGTATCAGAGAGAAGCAAATTAGACTGTGTTCAAATATAAATTGTCACCATGTTTTGACGTGATCAGAGAAGTAAGATGAAAGAAATTTAAGTTGGGATTTATACCTTCTACTGTTCTGTAAGAGGAAGAGTAAAGTGGAGTGTAAACATAGTTTTTACAATATTGAAATAGAGCAGGTTTGGAACTGAAAGTAAAAAAAGGATGAGGTGTGTGGGTAGCTGTAAATCTAAACAATATCTACAGCACATATAACATTTTATCTTATATTCGTGTTTGAGAAGAATAATAATGTATAGGTTGGAGTAAAGGAAGGGGCAGATGAGTTACACCATGAAGCCACTGTGAGAGGACACCTTGTGGGGTGCTGGCATTATTTATATTCCTCTACTCGCAAAGCTGTAGATATCCCAAAATTTGTAGAACCACAGAGAATAAATACTGAATCCAAGGGGCTTTTTTATGTGTACCTTTTTACACTTCCAGAAATGTTCTATCAGATTACGTGTTCTGTTTAGTGTGGAATGCCTCTAATGATTTGTAAGTGACTTTTTGAGTGGCTACATTTTTAGTAAGTCCTGCTATTCATGCGCTTGATGTACCACATGGGACTCTCTTGTGTATTTGGAGAAAAGTCTGACAGAAATCCTGCACAGTTACTATTTGTTTATATATACCTGAGATATTACATGAAGGAGAATAATAATTTTATCAACAATGTTCTTTATTTATAATGCTTTCCAGCTAGCTGCCTTTCTGAAAATAATGTGTTGTGAATTTGGAATATGATTTTTTTGATTATGACTTTTGGCTTTATCCTGCTGTTTTATTGTGATGCTCCAGACAGGGCTGACTAGAGACCAATACATAATGTAATACATTAGGTAAAATTACAGGCAAGCCTTATAGCAGCTTTATTGAGCTCATGAACTGTTTTTCTTAATTTGCTGAGTTTTCTTCAGAATTGTTCTTTAGTGAACAGCATATGTCTTATCAGAATAGATCATCTAAAACCTTTCTCTTACATGGACAAAGTAAGATAGCTATAGAGAGGAGAAATGACCCATTAAATCTGGAGACAATTGCATTCATAATATCACTACATAACTCTGGAATAATCTTATACCCAGCAGAAATAGTGGATACTCATTGTCTTACACTGTTGAATTGCAGTGGGAGTGTTGTAGTTAGATGTCTTCAGTTGTCTGACAGAAAAGTTTCTTCAAAATTAAGACTCATAAATTCCTGCTAGGACAGGAAGCAGAAATCAGCTGGATAACTATTGAAAATATTTAATATACTCAAATTCTCCTATGGGGGATGTTTGATTTGAGAAATATAAAGAGCGTGTAGTAAAATGTACATAATCCTGGTTAATGGTTTGTCTTCAGCAGCTGCAGCTAAAGCCTGTAACAGGATTTATATTGCTTTAGATGATAAAATCTGTTTATGATAATGATAATCAATATAAGGCAATTTTTCAGTCTGCATCACATAAAAGATGATGCACATGATAAAACAATACTAACTGTTTCATGGCAACACTGCATTGAAAAATGTTTTTGTTTAGTTTGGTGATTATGCAAGTTTTTGCTGGGTGTTCATTTTTTTCATGGCAACTACTATGAAGCTGTTAGTGCTGAAAACAGACCCCTGGGCCTCATGACCATGGGGACTGCCTCAGGGCCAGCATCCCAAAGGCCTTGCTCTGGAGAGCAGTCTTTCCTTTATTTGGCAGTAAAGTTGGGCCAGCGTCTGGAGTGCAAGTCTTATGAGGAGGAGCTGAGAGAACTGAGGTTGTTTAGCCTGGAGGAAAGGAGGCTCAGGGGAGACCTTATCACTCTGTAACCACCTGAAAGGAGGCTGTAGTGAGGCAGAGGTTGGTCTTTTTTTTTTCCCAAGTAATGAGTGATAGGACAATAGGAAATGGTCTTAAGTTGTGCCATTGGAGATTTAGATTTGATATCAGGAAATTTTTTTTCACTAATAGTTCAGACATTAAAATCCTGTTCCCACTGGTAAACTTTGTGATATCTGTCCTTGGAAGTCATTTTGGAGCTGAAAAAACTGTGGCATGTGAGAAAAAGAACAATTTCATCGTTATTCATCTCATTGGGAGGAAAAGGGCATGGAACAGGGAGAGAGGGGAGTGAAAGAGTAATGGAAGGAGGAGTAGGAAAAGAGGAAGTGGAAGGGAAGGGTAACGGCAAGCTGGTGTTACCAATATGGATTTCATTGTGGTTTTGTTCCAGTTTGTGCACAGGTACCAGGAAATAAAAGGCAGCAGAAGTAGGCACTTGCTGAAACCCCTTCTTATTGCAAGCAATAATGGTGCCTCTGGGCTGGGAACATGAGAAATATCCTCATTGTTGCAAGTCTTGATTCCTGGAATACCATCTTAAGACTACCTGCCTATTTGTTTTTGCTGTTTACAGACCCTGTTGGCTTTGGCCACAATACCAGTAGTTGCCATTTGTTTTTGAGCATTTGTACACACAATCTCCCCATGCAGATCCCTCTAATGCCTATTGATTAGCTGAGTTTACACAGTCTGGTTGCAAGTTTCTTTTTGTGCCTCTTTTCAAAAGTCTCTCCTTACTCAAAGAGTATGGAAGCACCTTTATAATTCCAAATAAGAGTGGAGAAGCTACTCATCCCAGCTGATCAAAGGGATATTCCACATGGCCTCATGGGGGGAAAAAAGAAGGGAAGGAGGGGGAAGACATTAGGAGTGATGGCACTTGTCTTCCCAAGTAACCATTACATGTGGTGGAGCCCTTTGTTCCTGGGGATAGCTAAACACCTGTCTGCCCATGGAAAGGGGTGAATGAATTCCTTGTTTTGCTTTGCTTGTGCAGATTTTGAGTTCTGTAGATGAAAAGTATTGTTATTATAATAATAAGAAACGTAGTTTTGAAGTGAATTCATTGTTCCACAACATTGAGACAATTCACCTGTTATTCTTTTTTCCTCCTACCTGTTCTATGGTAGTCAATTACATACATTTGGTTCTTCCACATGTTCTCCATCTAGAGAAGATATGAGATCTTTAGGCTGAAGTAGCACTTGTTTATTTACACCATGCAAATTTATTTCTTTTGCTAATGACACTGAGTTTTCTAGTCTTCTTTTCTCATTGATTTGCAGGGGCAGTCTGCCTGTTATGAAGTTTTATTGAGATATTTCATTTAACCCTTTTCTGAACTAGCAGTAATTTCTAATTAGTCTCACTGAATTTTTCTGTTTGTATCTAAATGGTTTCAGAGAATTTCCTAGGTAAAAACAGAGACTGACTTGGAGATTGAACTTCTCCTTCCAAAAGAATTTATTCAAACCTCTTGTTTTCTACTGTTTGCAGAGATGGACACTTCTGGAAAGACAGGGTAGTATTCTTGACACATTTCACAATCTGCAGAAACATAACTATGCACAACAGCATAACCTCTGAGCAAAATATTTCTGTTTCATGTGCCCACCTCCCATATTTATTAAACTTTCAAATCTTATATGTGCCCTGAAAGGAAAAGCTTTGCCTGGGAGCCTTCTGCAGTCTCACATCTAACACAGCATGTTTGCCTTGTACATCCTAAGATTGATCTAGAAAAGTAGTGAGGAAAAGAACTGAAAAGCTTGATGCTCAGCCAGATGGGAAATGGAAGGCAGCAGAGAGCAATGACCTAAGTCAGTGATTTCAGGAAAAAAACCCAGCAAGCTGGTATCAAATTAAAAAGAAAAAAAAAGTGATGGAAGGCCAGAAATAGAGATTGACCTTCCTATTAGCATGATATATGATCTGATGTTACATTTCTGTAAATTAAGCAATGTATCCATATGAACTATCCTTTTAAAATCTTCATAATTTTCTGTTAGCAGAGATTGACAATAATAATAATAATAAATAATGGTAAAACTAAAAAAATAGTCCTTGATTTCTTGGGGTAAATGGATTGTATATGTCCTCAGAATATGCACAACCTTCTTTAGTTTCGTGAAGGTCTGTCATTCTCTGTGAACTTAGTCTCTTTCTTCATATCGATCATCCTGTTAAGAGTATAGTTATTCTTTTCAGTAGGAGGCCTCATTCCTGTTCCTGTCACTCCAGACTGTTAACTCTGGAATTTTCCCTTTTTTGCTCCACTCCTTTACTTTTTTTTTTTTTTTTTTCAGAAAACTTGGGTTGTTTTGCTTTTCTGGTGTAAAAACTCACTGATGGCCATGTCTTGGTTTGGAAAAGACAGATATCTGCCAGGGAAAGTTAAAGCTCCCCTTGGAATGGAGAATGTAAACCCCCTCCCTCCAAATTATTATAATTTTGCAATTAGGGGCTTTCAGACAGAGATATGGGAATAGGAATAGCAGTTCTTTACTAGGAATATTAAAAAAAATACAAATGTAGTAGTACAAAAAAACAAGCAAGCAAACAAGCAATCCT
Source organism: Phylloscopus trochilus trochilus (assembly GCA_016584745.2). Taxonomy (NCBI): domain Eukaryota; kingdom Metazoa; phylum Chordata; class Aves; order Passeriformes; family Phylloscopidae; genus Phylloscopus; species Phylloscopus trochilus. The sequence continues at coordinate 44,987,270 of WQNJ02000546.1, forward strand.
AGAAACCCTGACAGAGTCAGAGCTGCAACCTGACACCCTGTTGGTCAGAGTGTTGGAAGCAGTCCAGAGTAAGTCCTCCTGGAGTGGCAGATGTGGTTCTGTTGGAGCAGAGATGATCCTGGGACAAAAGGTTCCAGTGATGGTGAGAAGGGTCCAGTCTTCCTGCGGGAATCCAGTGGAACCAGATACCTCGTGTTCCTACATCTCAGTTTTTATCTAGATAGGAATGGTTGGCTCCTCCGCACCGGGTGGAGCATCTCACAATGGGATGATGGAATGTGTCCTGTCATTGGTGAGCCTTAATGGCCGGTTAGCAGAAGATATCCTCCTGGACGGAGGACAGGTGGTGAAAGAGATAAGGAACACCTGGTTTTAACAGCTGGCCCATTATCAGAAGGCACCCGCCCCCCTTCCCCCAGAGTTACAAGAGAGAAAGAAAAAAAAAATCTCCCTGATTGCTTTCAACAGATGAAATAGAACACAGATTTTTGGTTCCATAATTCAAGATACCATATCTTGCAATACATAAACTTGAATTTATTCTTTTTAAACCAAACCTTTGCTTCATAGACAGTGGTTTACTCCTCATCATATTTAGCTTTTTTATACTAACATCTGCATATTTTTTTATATATTATTGACTGCAAGACAAACGTGCACTAAATGAATTGAATGAATGTATTTCTATAGGCCTGGTTTTGCCCACTAGAGAGAACACTGAGATTCATCAGGGAATAAAAGTAACCGATGAATTGTTCTACATATGACTGAGGAATTTGTCAAAGGAAAATAGAGACTGTAATGCTTTGCTGCCTACACAATTTACAGTTTTCTCAAGACAATGTTCAGTTGAATGAACTATTGGGGAAAAAATAGTTGTGTATATTTTTAGAAAATCTTTATGCAAAAGACAATTTTGTGAATGGAAGAACAATGTAAAGGCGAGAAATCATTTGTCTTTCCTCTCTCAGAATAAATAAATCTACTTTGTATCCTTCTCAAATATGATTAAGGAATTGAACATGCTTTTATAAAAGAAAAGAGCCTCCTTCTCCCAAAGAAATAAAACTACTCATGTTGAAGTCTATTTGGCCCATTTTAAGTAAAACTCAAGCATATCTAAGTCTGTTTCTGTAAGAATCAGATGATTGTTAAATCATGGAAATGTTTTCTTAAAAAAAATTAGTTCAAGCTCTGTTATTTTATCACTTTTTTTACAAGAATAAAAGATATCCTCGTGGTGTCTGAGAAGTGCAGCTGAGTGTGTTGCATCTGGGCTATTGCACAGATGCAAAGTAGTTACTCAGTGGGTCTTTTAATTTCTCTGTCTCTGTGGAATAGGTTAGGAAGGATAAGAATGTACTATTCAATCATAATCATGTATTGCTTAGCGACATAATCCTGTAAAATGTATTCTTAGATAGTTTTTACTTAGTTGAGTAAATCATCTTTTTGATACAAAGATGTATTTCCTAGTAGTAGTGCTATGAACAGTTCAGGCCGTGTAAATAAGTCATTTTCATAGTTCTGTAAAAGAGCATTGATTATCAGAAGGGTATTTAAAAAGATAGTACTGAAGTACATGCTTAAAATCCAAATCATGGATTTCCCTGACTAGTGATTGATGGTTTTTTGCACAGGACCCGGAGGGAGTTCGAATGTGAAACAAAGATGTCAATAGTATGGCCCTAAAGGGAAGTCTGGCCCTTCTGTCTATTCAAATAAGCATTTTAAAATTTTGCCTGAAGCATTCTGTTACAGGTGTATTATTAAAGCAATCTCTTGTAAGTTAGCCAGTGGCTAATAAATCAGTTACTATTTCACTGTGAGAAATGTCATTCTGCAGAATGGCACAGCCACAGAGCACTTACCAGTTGGAATGCATGCATTGAATTCATATTTCGAAATCGTGATCACCAGATTTCTAGAGAAAGGATGTAAGACTAGTTTGGGCTTTTATCTCTTTCAATATGGCCATTCCAACTAGTGCTAACATTTTAATAGGCTGCAGTGTGATCTATGTACTATGATTTTTCTGGACTGAAAGTTTGATCTCTTATTGAATTGACTTTAATTATCCTTGCTTTTGGAATTCTTACGTGTTGAAAATTAGTGTCTTTAGTCTTTCTCTAATATGGCACATATCGATTACGTATTTCAAAATAAAGTCAATTCTAGAAGTAGTCTAAGTTTGCAGAAAGATTCACTCCTTACGTTAACATCACATATTCATTTAAACTAGTAGAGTTGTGCTTACGTAAAGTAAGTTAAGGGTTTCTTTTCTTGACTTGGGAATTTGTTTTGGTTTTAGAGCTTATTAAAAGAAAAGTCTAAAATTTCAACAAAATTATAGAGTCAAAACTAATGTATCATCTTTGATTATAACCACAGATACCATAAATGTCTGGTTCAGTATTTTTTTGAGATACAGCATTATTTTCTTTGGTATGAGAGTTAATGTTTTGTACTCGTTTAAATGTAGACTCTTGATGTATATTGAAAGAGACAGCAGAAAGACCGTGCCAGGAAAAGAGCAGCAAGGTGGCAGTGAATACCTGTCAAAGTGCCTGGAACTTCTCATCCGTCACATTGTGAGGGAGCTGCCAGGAATTCTCGGTAAATTCAGTTTGTTAACCAAATAAATCTTACCTTTGATTCCTCTTTCATGAAACAGATATCTCCTATATACACAGGCAGAAAGACTGTATTTTCTGATTACATAAAGTTTGCATATCAGCTTCCTGAATTTTTTAGATATGTCGTGATCAGATATTTTGGATTGGAATTCATCATTTCCTATATGAATGTTTCGTGTTTGTGGAATGGTAAGCCTCACCAGCTCAGTCAGGAATGAAGCCCAGAGGTACAAGAAGTTTTATCAACGTTCTAAAGATATTGTGATATCTATAAACATTACAATTTAAGGGCAAATTTGCCCCATAAACTAGAGGCCAGGGTATCTCTCTGAGTACATGTTAATTGCTTATGCTGAAATTTATATATTAAGTATTTGCTACAGGCAATTTTTCTAGAAAATTTCAGCTTGGATACTTCAGTTGTTTTGCATGCCTGAAACCTGTTTGCTCATGCACATAAGGTTTATTTTCATAAAATTATTTTCTGATGAGATGATACCTGATGTATTTTTCATCTGCTCTACATTATCACTAGGATATTGAAAATGTAAAATAGCACTGCAAAGGTTAGTAGACCTAAATGTCATGCAGCTATTTTTAAAGAAACTTTACTTCCTCTGCTAATGCAAAATTTTGCCTTGCTGCAAACACCTGATCCCCTTTTTCTAACTAAATATCAGGTTTGCATGTTGGCTATGTATCTGGATGGAAGTCTCAGATATAAATGTTTGAAGCACAAATTCACCTCTTACTGTTTATGTATACACTATGTGCAACTGATATAGTAGGCTCTGATATTTCCTCAGAATCTGAAAGTTTCAAATACCTAGTTATTATCATAATACAGAGTACATCAATTGCTTAGATATGTAATTACTACTGATTTACAATTTTAATGCATTTTTGAGGACTGTTTTCAAGCTTAATTTCTACACTTTGTTTTCTTTTCCAAGCTGGATCTGTGTGTTGATTGTTTTCTGTAATCTGAAGTTAACTCCCCATATTTGTTCATAATTGTCAGAAGTCTTTTTATTGCTGTATGATGGAGTGTGTACTGCTTGAGGTGGTAAAAGCCATGGGCACCTAAGAATCATAATCAGATTTGAAAAATGGAACAGTAAAAAGCAGTTTAACTGTTGATTTAGAATTAATCCTAGCTTGCTTTTTAATATGCATTCATGTAAGCTCCTTACTGATCCCATCTTCTTCCACCAGATGTAGCTATAAACCAAATAGATTAACAAGTTGTAGAAATTGACATTAAAGATACATTTAAAAAAAGAACTAAATTGTCAATTTTCTGGTTAATTTAAAAAGGTTTTGATTGTAGTAAATAAGAAAGTAATTTTATTTCTGCATTTATAATATTTAACCTATTTTTAGGAAGTAGATATAAACTGTTTAGATCATGCTGAAATTTAAGGTAGCCGTATCTATCTATTTATCTGCAGAATTGCCAAGTGTAATGGTTATATATTCTTTAAAATATAGAAAGAGAGATTGTGGAATAAATCAGTTACTAACCACAGAGAGGTCTTGTTGAATTAGAGTATTGTGTGTAATTCAAAACAAAAATGTATTGATGAAAAAAGTTTTGTGTGTTATGTATTTTAAGAGTTTTAAGCAACACTTTCTTTTCTTTACCAATGAATGAGTCAAATCTTTAAGGCCTACTTTAATGCCAGGCTCTGTGATTTCTGCTTATATTGAAAACTGAACTCCATGGGAATAGAAGAAAAGCAGTGGTATTATTCAACATGATTAAACTCTGACTTACTCTGAAAGGAAAGGCATTTCTGGCCTGAAAAATCATATAAAATATGGAGTCCCATTCTTTACTTGCTTAACATATAGGTGAATTCCTTTTACAGTTTTGAGCAGCTATCTTTTTAGGGGGAAAAAATATAACAGGTGCTTTTTCAAGACAGCATTTGGCTTCTTGTATTTTCAGGTTATAGGGACAGAATTTTCCTTCTTTTCATATGAGCTAACTTTTCTCGTGCTGCTTCTGTTCTTTATCCCATGCCAAAGAGGTCTTGCTTTTTGTAGACAATAGGAAGCGTATCACAAATTTAGCATGTTCCTTGATTTTTATATGTCTCTTCAGAGTCTGAAGAGACATATAAATAATTTTCACTAATATAATATTTTTTACTATTGGAATTAAAATTTTCTTAGTTTATTATTGTGTCTGAGGTTTGTTATGGAGGCAACTAAGTTCTCTCATTGATCTGTTGCTATCTCTCTTATGAGAATTCCTGTAGCTTTAGGTCACTTGTATCCCAATTAAATTGGTGCATGAGAACGTGTGTGTGCATGGCTGGTGGAAGGATCTCTTTTTTTGGAGGGGATGTTTGGGGTTTTTTTTTCCTGTTGAATTGTGCTGCAGGGGAAACATACTGCTTCAGCATTATGTCACCCACTAATCTTGATTCATTTAGTTCTTGGTTAGCTGACAGTCATGAGAATTTCACTTTTGACTTCACTGGAAATAGAACTGAATCTACATAATTTAGCCAATATAAGTCCTCTCTTCCAAGAGGGATAATTTCATTTTTACTCCAACACTCACCTCAGACTTCTATCCTCTCTGTTTTGCCAGAGGTCACCTTTGCCTGTCCCTGTAGCCAGAGTAGGGAATTGTCTTGGTTGAAGACTGAGCTAGGAAAGAAGTGCTGGATTCATCATGAACACTACTTCTGGCAGACAGAGAAGACAGGAGTAAACAGAGGCTACTGGAACACAGATGTTTTATATGTCATTTGCTGTTGTTAAGTGATGTTTTTATGTTGGATCATCCTGAAATGTTTTCTGTAGGTGACATTCTCAGTGCCCTAACTAATGTCTCTGGACGTAAACACCCATCAACAGTTCAGGCCAAACAGCTGAAGATGTGCCTTCCTATGATGCCTGTAGTGCATCATCTTGTGACATCTCAGGTAGATTTTTTTTTTCCCCCAATATTGTTACCCAGAGGACAAACTCTTACAGTTTCCCAAAATCTAATTGCCATCAATAATGATCAGAATGAGTAAAATAGAGGTTTTGTTAATGCATAGATATGTTGATGAGTATTCTAGCTATGAAGCAGCATTTAATAAATGTGTATTATGTAACAATAATGACAGAAGCAAATGCATATTTTGTCCTTTTTTTTTTGTTTTTTAACATGTGAAATAATTGTTTCACTTTTTCTGGTCATAAGATATGCATTTAATGTAATTTTTTTCAACTTTGGCTACTTTCAAATAGGTATTTCGTCCCCAGATAGTCACTAAGGAGTTTCTTTTCAACTATGGCGTCTTACTTGTGAGTATAAAGTAGAAGATAAATATTTTACAAGATATACCTATGCATAAAATTTTGGAAATTAATGAAATAAAATTACATTAAATTTCTAGATTAGAGAGAGAAGTTTATACTGAATGTGTATTTTAAGCTTTGGTTGTATTAAAAACTTTTTATATAATCAGAAAATACTTTCTGTGGTAATCTATCTATTCAAAATGAAACTCTGTACATATTTGATAAACTGAGAATTTCCTGTGGGCTTTCTTTCTAAATAGAAAATTTTACCTCCAGAATAGTCTCTCTGGAATTTCATACTAGTATTTTATGAGCAGAAACAAATGAGAAATTATAATTAATCTACATTTAACATATTGTTTCTTCTTGCCAGTACTTCTAAACTGTGTTTAGTTGATGGAAATCTATGGAGATAAGATACTGAACTCATATTGACATTTACAACCTATTTCTGACTTTATCCATAGAAAATGAACTTTTTAGTTGTGCCATTGGGTAGTACAGGAGAAATGAAGTAGTACAGTTCTAATGTAATTTCCTCATATGAAATAATTGTTTATGCTAAATGAGAAAAAAAGGATATTCTAAATTGCATATCAGAGTTAAGCCAATATTTTTAATGCATGAGTTCATAAATGATAGCTAGTTAGTTTTCTCCAAATAGCATGAAGAAATGGTTTGCTACAAACAATTAGATCCAAGTTATGTTTTCAGATTTCCTTCTCTTTCTCCTTTGACTCTTTATTCCAAGAAAATGTGGTTTAATTTAGCTCTACTGAAATATTTGTGTAAAAATTAGCATTAGATATTGGAAAAAAATTGAAACTATAGATGTTGAATTACAAAGTCCTTTCTCCCTTTGAAGCATTTGTAACTAGGCAGTAGATTTATCAGTAGTTTTCAATCAACCTTCTAGAAGGTGAAATTCCTCTGTCAACAACATAGGTTGCATAGCAGACCAGGTACAATGAAAGTTTTCTTTTGATGTTACTCCAGCTTGTTTGAACTACTGACTGAGGACATCAGGCTAGTTATACTAGCACAGCTTTCCTCTCAAATCAAGGAGGAGCACATTACTCAATGTTTTCTCCATCTTATCCTGTCTCCATTGAAAAAGGCAATTCAGCAACTTACATGCACTATTTAAATTCACTCATGAAAAAAGGAGGGACAGTAGTATATCTGAAAAATTAATATGAAATTTTAATCCATTTTTTGTAACTGTGTTATGATATGGCTAATATAATTACATCTGGAAGAGTAACTATCCGTTCTATCAGGCAACAATCTACTCTGGAAATTTGTGTTTAGCAACATTCCCACTGACATCTATAAAGGGACATTCGATCATCACCTTGTGCTTTATCAACATACTGTGCAGTAACTGCAACCCCTCAGACTTCAGCGAGGCAGTCTTTTTGTTTGTTTTGTTCTTTTTTTCTTCCTGATTTATTTAGTGGTCTTGTTCTTAACAATAAGAGATTATGCGGAGTGGAAAGATGTGTGCTTGAGATCTGGACGGAAAAGAAGAGCTATTTTCCTGTAACGGTTGTTCATTGAGAGTTTTTTTTTTCTTGCTGCTTTGAAGTTCCTTCCATCATCACTGTAATTTTCAGTAGTGTTGAGCAAAGAAATTGAGAGGGAGTCGGGACAGTCCTTTCATGTTTTCTGCTGTGAACAGAAATACATGGAGGACACGCCGTGCCCCAAAGGCACAGCTAATAGCAGGCTTCTGGTGGTGTGCACAGGGCACAGACTCACCTGTAGCGAAATACACATACACCATTTCTCTCCATTGCTTGAGAAACCCCAGATAGTTGCATTTCTTTAAATCATACATCTTTTCCCTGTGTTTCTGATATAAAATTAATAAGCATTAGTAGCCAGAACAATTTTTGTACCAACTATTTTGATGTTTCCAAATCAGTCTTAAGACTATGGTTGTGAGAAACTGTCTAAAAATGAGCAAAAAAAAAAATTTGCTCTCTTCCAAATCAAGCTAGTTAGATAATACCTAGTAAATTTCTTCAAATGATCAGGAAGATAACTTTTTTTAACAGAAGCACTTTGTTTTTATGACTTTTTCTGAGGTGCTTTTAAATAATGAAATATATAATTTGTCTTTAACTCCATTTTTAATTAGAGAAGAATCCTTCAGATGTTTCTTACATATTGTGAAAAAGATAACCCATGTAGAAACTTCTTCCAATTTAATATGTAATAAGGAAAATTTAATTGGTAGTGAAATAGAAAACAATGCCATTTTCCTGAATACTACATTAGTAAAAAAGAGCATACTACGCATTCTGCTGAGAATTTTCCTTCCTTAGCAAGTCTTAGTAACATCATTTACATCCCAATGAAATAAACAGCTATGCATAGAAATGAAGGCAAAAGAACAGGGAGCCTAATTATACAATGTTTACTTAATCCAGATTATTAATATTTTATTGACCCTGTTCCTTAATACGATGATTAATTTAGGTGATTTTTAATAGAAAGTTGTACATCCCTTTTCGCATGTTCTTCTGAGTCTAACTGCATCCATAGCATGTATAGTATGCATGGAGATCAAAAAGAAGGTACAAATAACAGAAAATTTGGTAATTTTAGTGAGTTATTTTGGCAGAGCCAGATCCAAGGTAGTTCAAAGTCTTCTAAGAAATTGCAATTGTTTATGCTGTTCTCTTAACAGTGAAGATGTTTAATTACTGTCTATTTAGGTAGAAATGTTATGATTTCTGATATTAGAACAATGATCCTTACTGTACTCTGCATTTAAGGTTCTAACAGTATTACAGACTTGCAAAATTATAACAGCTAGATCATTGGTACTTTCAGTTTTAGTTAATTATTACAAAAGTTTATCCTAATAGAGGTGAAATAATATTTTGTATTTACACAGCTTTTTTTCAAATAATTTCTTGTTGCAATTATTCAGTGATTATGCTTTTTTTTTTCCTAAAGTGTTTTAACATAAGTGCTGCTTCTTTTGTAGGAGTTCATCAGATCAATAGATTCAGGAGAAACAAAGTTGGAGAGAGCAATAGGTGGGGTAACCTATGACATTGCAGTATGTTTAGACACAGATATTCTAACTATTGAAGCTTATGAAGGAATACGATTACTTTTACCAACAGGGCAAGCTGCATCAGAAGAATTGATTAAGACTACTTTATTGACCTTTGAAGCAGTAACACAGCATCCCAGTTTGCTGATGACCCATCGCTTGACTGTAAGTCTGATAACAATTTAAATAGTTGCAGGCTAATAGGCCTAATTCTATTTATAAATAGAAAGTTTTGAAGGTTTAGAAAAGGTTTAAAATAGGATTTAAAATGTATTGTGGTTCTGTTTGACAGGAAAATATTTATTGCTTATAGAAAATTTTCAAAGAGGCAGCAAGGCATTCAGTTTACTGTATTTAATGGAGAAATTAGAGAGAGAATGAGAAGGGCTTAAGAGTTTGGAAATAGTGGTCTTGATTCTGTGTTTCTTCAGCTTCAATGCAAGTATGTTATTATATATTAGTGATATTATCACCACTACTGATGCTTTTTACATCAACATATGCTTTTAACTACAACATGGCATGGAAACACCACCTCTGAGGATTGATCTCATTCTACTACATGAGAGGGATAGTAGATATCCTATCTATTGATGAGGTCATCAGTAGCAGTTATGGTGTTGGGGTTTTTCTGTTGTTGTTTGCTTACTTGCTTTTCTAAGTCTGACAGATTTCTTACTTAAAAATTTCATTAGAATTACCAAACATAACTGTAAGCTTTTTACGTCACTGAGATTTGTTTTCTTTGAAGTTCTTGGTTAAAAACATTCTGCTGTGAGCTAATCTAGTCTAGAAGGCAGAATAATTGCATTGTGAAATGGTGGTCAGCAAATCAGGTCTGAGTGGTTGAATCTGTGTTTGACAAAGCATCATAACCTGTACCCAATGCATTTTTGTGCTTGAACTTTAACCAGAATACAATCCACAGTACTCACTGAGATGAGCATTTGATGCAAATTGAATCTTTTGTGTTTGTATTGGAATTAAGTTAAAGGCACGCACTCAATATGGCACTTACATCAAGAAAGACATCAGCAAATAAATAGAATGAGGGAGATGTTAGGGATTGTGCTAGATAAGAATGGGTGATCCTAGAAATCAAATTTTTTTAGAAGTCGAATCCTACTTGGTGTGTGCGTTAGTTGAGTATTTAGATTATAAAGTCTTAATAAGTGAAAATAGTAAAATGAATCCAAAAAGTGAATTGGAATTTAAATAAGTTTAGTAGGATTTTTTTCATAAGTGCTCACAAGAAGGGTATTCAAGGAAACGGTCCTTATGCAAAAAATCTAACCAATTAGTAGTCAAAGGGGAAATAGTACAGAACTGTTCAATTTATTTTAAGAGGGCAACTGTGTCCTAGAAATGAAGTGTTAAGTGTAGGTGAAGTATGAATGGTTACTGATGTCTCCCTACATGCCTGTCAGCTTGCCTCTCACTATACCTGCATCCTTCTAGAATCACCTCAGTTTTAGAAATAATTGCTTTTCTTTTTTGAATTATCAGTATGTCTTATATTGACAGATATATGTACCATTTTTTATGGGGGTTCGTCAGCACTGACTGAAATTGAGATACCGTGTGTCAGCATATTAAATAAAATTCCTCTACCTGTTCAACTTTAATGGTCTGGGGATTCGCTCTGGAGGAGGCACTTCCTCTTTACAACTCTTTTTCCCCTGCGCCCATCTCCACATTTAGCAGAACTTTTTCCTCAAGCCAGGGAGTGAGTATCCCAGTCTCTGTTAAGTAACCCATGGGTCACAGTATGAGAGTTTTGAAGTATCTAGATTGCTGGGGAGCAGTTTACTTCATTTCATGTGTTGAAAGTTTTAGATGTTTATTTAAAATCCATCTCAATATATCAGTTATATAGTTAGAGAATAAAACTTCCTTCCTGATCAGTGCTTGTCCAGTTATTCTGACACATACCACTTCTGTAGTTTTTTTCCTGGTTTAGGTGTAAAATTATATCCTTATCAATGAACAGCTTTTCGTTGTGGTGTGGTGGTGTTTTTTTGGTGTTTTTTTGGTGTTTTTTTTTTTTTTTTAAGTCTGTTACTTTGCTCACTGCTTTTTATAAATATCAGTTCTTGCTAATTTAAAAGAGCCCTCCTGACACTTAGCAAATAGTCGTTCAGAAATAAAGTGGAGAAATTGCCTTGCATTTTGTGTGTTAAATTCAAGAAATTGTCCATTGTAATTAATAATCTCTAACCACATCTGCCTCTAGTGGTGCAAACAGTAATTAGTTTAATACTATTTACGAAGTCTAGTGTACTAATTATACTTGAATGTACAGCATACATTACTTTAGTGGAAAGTGGTACTTCATCTTCTATGATGCATACAGACTATTTTTGGAATTTCTGTTGCTCGAGGGATATCTTCTAATTGCTGCTGGCTGAGCATGACTGGAATCTATGAATATAAATTTCAGCACACAGCAGAACTTTGTGCTTTTTTAAAATGTTGAAGCAAGACATGTTCAAGCTTCCAGATCAATATTTAAGTATAACAGTGGTTAATAGGACACTCTTTTACTGGAGAGAAATTGAAATCCTAGGCTGAGCTCAGAAGGATGAGCCTGGATTGCTCATTTAGACCAAATTGTTTACAAGCAGGATTTTGGGGAGCGAGGCTCGGTGATGGCCAAAACCTTCTTGAGAGGATGGAATTTTTTTTCTACTTTTACTGTGACATTGCTTTAAAGTCTCTAATCAGAAATTAAATGCATTTCTAATAAAGTTTAATTAATGTAATAAAAAGTGGGGCTGTACTGAGCAAGCAGAACTAGAAAGTTGTTCATTTGAGTTGTTTTTAGTTTAACTAAAATGAAAATTGTTTAAATTAATAGGAATTTAAGAGCAACATCTGGTTTCTTTCCCACTCTGAGAAGAATTACTTGTTCTGGATTTTAGTTCATGTTTGCTTTACTTTTGTGTTCATACTTCTAATGAAGAAAATAAATTCTGGGGTTTTCTGGTCAAATTTCTGATTACAATCAACCTGAAGCCAATTATTGAGGAGATTAATTTCTGTGGAGACTGACTGTATTAGATATTGCAAAGTGTGATAAAGTCAATGGAAATTAATGGAAAGTGCTTAAATGAAAGCCAGCAGTGAGCAGTAATTTCATTTGCATGCAGTTGTGTGCATTTTTACAAGATATAAAATAAAGAGTAACAGTAAGTATGACTTGGAAAATTTTTGCAAAACTAGATTTTTCAGGTATGCAAATAAGATGTTGAAGGTCATTTCAGAAGAGTCTGTATAGACTGGAGTCTGAAATATTAACCCCAGTTTCTCAAACTGGCACAAGTCCAACTACTTGTTTTCTGTACTTACATACTTACTAAATTCAGATACTAAGTGTTATAATAATATTGATTTTACAATTTTGGTAAAGGTTTAGATATAATTAACTAGAATAATTCAAGCTGACTGTGTAGTTTGCATTTTTCTTTTTTAAGTATATATATTTGCCTGAAAAATGGACATGTGCAAATTCAGAGCACTTAAAACAGTGAAGAAGCTCATGATGGCAGACTGTTCTGGTGGAAGTCCTTTCTATGCTCCAACTAGCTCCCAAAAGTTATCTGTGCACTGCACATATAATCTTTTACCCAAAACATTAAAGTTGTTCTCTGGTTGAGGCAGAAGTTGTCAGCAGTGATTCTCTTCCTCAAGGTTTTAAAACTTGCTTTTAAAAATCAGACAAATTGAAAGCACCTAGAACATGATGAGTTACTTGATGGGAAGTCAAGGGAAAGGTCGTATGACAGAGAAAACCTACTGTTTGACAATATGAGAGTTATTAGTTTCAATAAAGATGACAACACAAGGGTTAGAAACTTCTGCTAGTGCTTTTTTTCTTGATTCAGCATCAGTGGTGTTCTTCATCCACAGGCTATTCTAATCTAACCACTGACATCTTAATTTTGTCAGTATAGGATGTGACTATATGAACATACTGTACGGAAGTTTTTCAATCACATTCCCTTTTCAAGTAGATTAAAATACTACACTGCATGTGGCTTTCTGTCCATTAGGCTAATCCAGATGACATGGGACTTTTTTGTGAAACCAGTTCTCTGCTAATTGACATATTGAGTCAATCAGTGCTGTCTCTTCCTAGAAGTAAGAAAAAGCCAAATCCTCAGTAAAGATTTTGAAGACTTTTAAATAGAAATTACAAAAGTGTCATCCTTCTTCACAACCCATTATAATATGCACCAGGTTATTTTTTCTACTACATTCTGAGAGATTACTGACGATATTAAAACACTGAGGAGTATGCTGTGCTTCAAGCAAATGCTTTGAGAAATTTGAAGGCAGGAAGAAAGATTCTTTGGGTTGGAGCATATCTCTCATGAGAAAAGGCTGAGGGAATTGGACCTCTTCAGCCTGGAGAAGACAATTGAGAGGAGACCTCATTAATGAGTATAAATACCTAAAGTGGGGAGGGCAGGGAGGAGGGTCAAGAGGATGGAGCCAGGCTCTTCTCAGTAGTGCTCATACATCACTAGTCAGGTTTTCCTTGCAGAAATTGCTCAACATTATGCAGACAGATGTTCTGGTTCTGGGTAGAATACTTGTATTTCCAAAAAGGTTTTGACAAAGTCATGCACCAAAGACTTCAAATTCATTAGTGGTCCTTCCCTCTTACTTGGAAGCTAATCAACTTCTAACTAGTTAAAATTTACAAAGTGGAGAATAGAGATCAGAGAGAATAGAATTTTAAAAAATTTAGGTACTTTAAGAGTGGGGTCTTACAAAGGTTTGTTGCAACATGCGCTGCCAATCCAGAAAAGGGAAGGAATAGGGAGGTGACAGAACTGACTGATGGCACTAAATTATTCACAGTAGTGAAAATTAAAACTGACAGAGAAGTTGCAGAAGGTTTTAAGATTTGAGGGAAAAGAAAGTAATGACATGCAATTCAATGAAAAATGGTAAGTAATAGACATGGGTAAGTAATTTCTATTGTACATATACAGTGTCAAATTCTAAACTATTGTAACTTCTGGAAATCTTTTGGCATTAATTTTCTATCGAAATTATAGCTTTATACTCAGCATTAATCAGAAAGGCAACTAGATTATTAGAAATGACTAGTAAATGATCAGACAAAAAACCAGAAAATGTTGTGCCATGGTGCACTTAGATCTCAAATACTGAATGCAGTTGTGGTCATTCACCATCAGAGGGAATGCAGTTGATCAAGAAAAAATACAGCTCGATGATGCAAGGAGGGTCTGAGTAGAAGAGAAGACCTTGGAAACAAAATACTCTGTAGTGTAGTATTATGAACAGCATGGGAAAGATGAATTGGAAATAATCATTGATGCTTTTTGTGAAGTAAGAATATGTGGGTATCAAATAAGTGGCTTTAAAATAAGCAAGGATATGTCTTCATAAGGCATAATTGAAGTGTACAATGCAGTGCTGTAAGTATTGCACATGCTAAAAGTATAAATACATTTGAGATAGGGTGGGGCAAATATATGGGAGAAAAGGCTAAATGCATAAATATAGATACTACATCAGCTTAGGAAGTTTCTTAATTCAAGAGGTACTTTTCTAGAAACTAGAGGTGTGCTTTATGCTTGGTCTATTTCTCATACTTTTCTTCTACTCCATTCCAGCTGTCAGAAGCAGGATTACCAGGTTTGAGCTATGTTTTTTTTTGGTCCTGCACATATATATTATTGTTGGGAGATGTGAATGTAGTGTGTATGGAAGTTTCTAGAATTTCTTTGCTATTTTGGGTGCTGATAACAGCACAGTTATAGCAGTACACCCTTGGAATGCCATCATTACAGAATTATAGAATGGCGGCTTTCTGCAGCTAGGGATGTATCATGAGCTGAATATTAGGCTATTTAAAAGGTGATAGGAACTCATGAAGAGCTATAATCATATTCAACCTATTTAGTCTGTTTAGACTTAAAGAAGGATAATTTCCTTCTTCTGTTAAGCAATCTTAGTGATAAAGACTAAGATAAAAAAAAAACCCTGTATCTGATTTACCTTCATGCATGTATGGAGATTTGATTCCACAGATATCAGCAGCCATTCAAGACAAAGAATTAAATCCTTTGAATATTCTTCTATTTATTTCAGTGCCAAAATACTAGGACCATTCTTTTCTATACATAAATGACACATATTTACAATTTATTGGTGAATTTGTTAAAAATATTTTATGCACTGTTGCACTTGAGTTTATTTCACCTTAGTAATCACTTGCAAAGTTCATACCTTGTTTACAAATTTATATACACATTAGCGAAAAACAGTGACCCAAATGGCATTGAGAGAAGATTAGGGTTGTGGAGTTAGGAAGTATCTGATTTAAGGTTCATATAAAATTTAATATATGTTTCCCCTTCAGCAAATGCATTCTGATATGCTTTTGCATAACAAAATAATTTTCCATAGGATTAGTGCTTCATTTAGTTGATCTCCCCACCACACTGAACTGACGTGAGGAAAACACCTTCTATGGCAATTTCCTTTCTATACAGTTTGTTTTCTAAAACTGATGTTTGTTATAAAAAGTTCAGAATAAGCTACTACAGTCATTTAAGACCTAAAGAATCTTCTTTACAATGACAGTTGAAAATATATTTATCTTAGAAAAGACTTACGACTGGTTTAACTACATTCACTAATGTGGAAAGACTGCTGTTAATGCTAGATTAAAGTGAAAGAAGATTTTAAGTTTTGGAAATTGAAGTTGCATTGACTGTCATCTTAACTGGTGTAAATTTGAGTCAATGCTCCTGCTGTTGAGTGATTTGTAATATCCAGGGAACTCTAGGTTGGTTCAGATAATCGAGAGCTGCTTCTTTTCCTCTTTTCTGTTTCACACCTTTCATTTGCCACTTACATGTGCTTCTTTATTTGAGAAGTTTTGCAGCAGTTGAACTGGTTTCTTGAACTGAAAGACCTTAAGTACATACAATTTTTTTCCTACCTCACTGGTATGTTATAACTGACTGATACATTTCCATTTGTAAAACAGCTTAGAAACCTGCACTAATGGAGTTGTTGGAATGCAGTGTAGTTTTATTATTTGACCAAAAAGACAATGAAATATTTCAAAATAATGAAATATTACTGAAGTCACTATAGCTATGATATATAGAATTATCTATATGGGTATAAAGACTATTTGTACTTGCAAGAGTAGTTTGGCTTCCACACCTCAAGCAGAATCCTTTTACTTCTTCTGTTCAAAGTCTGTAACAAAAGTGTTTTTTAGTAGGTTTTTTTTTAGAAATGAAAAAAGCTAAAGTAAATGAGCCCCTTAATGTCAGAGATTGATTTAAAAGAGTACACCAGGCAGCAGTGAAATAGTTGCTAACTGCAGTTATTCTGGCTAGAGGCTAACTTCAGTTAGTGACCCTTTTCATACATGCTTTCAGCTTCTGTAGATGTTTCTTATTAGTAGCCGCATGTATCTAGGGGAATTTTATCTTCTTATATTAATTACTGAAACAAAACACATGGGGGATTATAATGCAGTCTTGTTATGCCAAATCCTGTCCACAGTGCAGTGAGAATCTACACAGCAATTCTATTTGTATAAGTAAATCTTAGAACAGGGTGTGCATCCATGATGCATGCCTAAAAATTGTGGGGCTGTCCATTCATCCTCTCCTCAAAACCCAAGCATGACCTGTCTAAATAAATGACATTTTAACAGTGATCTAAGAATTAGAAACTCTCTTATAGAGAAGACTAATAAAACACTGTTTTTGTAACTGAGCCATAGCCTAGTTTATCATCAGTTGATTTCAAATGAAGCTAAGCTGACTAGTCCTGTGACAGATGATAGATTTGTAACAATATATTCATGGACAATAAAAGTTGACTGAACTATATTTTTTCATAGTGCAAATCTTTAGTAATGTAAATTTACATTTTAGTGGAAGACTCTGTATTACCAGAAGGGAAGAAGTTAAAATGTTTTCAAGACTCTGTATTAAACTAAGGGATATTTCATTAGAGGTGGTACATCTTTTCTGATGTGTTTTAATTGTATCCTATTCTGTTTTTCATCTGAACTCTATTCAATGATTAGTTTATGGATTAAAGCACCAGGATTAAGATACTCTAATAGTCTTTTTTCTTAATATCTTACATCTGCACTGAATTCTGTACTTTAAATTAAAAGTCCTTGTCAGTGAATTAATACCAAAGTTACTGTTGTTTTCTATATAAAAGTACATTTATGTCTGTAATTTTGTGGCAGTTTACCAGAGAAAAATGAACTTGGTGTCTTTATAAGAGTGATTATGGCTGAATTTCCATGATAATTCAACTCTTTGATTAAGGGTTTTAGCAGGAAAATAAACTTGGATGATAATGTATCTCTGGTCTATCTTTTTCCTCTGTGAATGATCTAAGCCACATCTTTCTAATTCTCTGTTTTAGGTTGAGGACTCTATCCTCCCACCACTTGTTTCTTTGGTCCACAGTCAGAATGGTAAGTATCCGGACACATCAGCTACAGTTTCCATGAAATCCAGTTTGTTTTCCTTATATTTCAGTGTGATCACATTTTTGGCACCTTTATTTTCAAGTGGAATGGAGACTCTTCAGCTTGCAGCTGCTCTCAGAAACCACATCACTGCTTTTAAACCATGAAGTTGTGGCTGAGGAGAAAGAGGAGAGCCTCAACTCAAACAACACGCTTCTGTCTCTCATTAGAGATTTACTGCTGCCTCAGTGAGTATAATATTGCTCCTGTGATGGGGAATAACTTGATATGCAAACCGTTTTGACAGTTTATTTGTTTTAGCCATCCTTTCTATGTTTAAATGACTAAGTCAGAAGGGGAATAACAATTAACTGCTGCCAGAGTTTTTTGCCCAACATCTCCTAAGTTTATTTAGTATTTTGTCATATGCAACACAAACACAACTTCTGTCTGATGCTCATTTCTGATACTGTGCCTCTGGCTACTCTTGGAGCAAAACGGGATTCCCTCTAGCTTGTGGGCTGTGATTTAAATACTCTCCTTTGTTCTTCTAATAAAGTCAGAACATTATAATTGCAACATCTTTTTGTGTATTTTTGATATTGTACCTTTATTTAAGATGTTCTGAACAGTACATCGTGGATTAATCCTTCATGGTCCACCCAGAGGTTGTTGCCTCTAAACTGCTGTCCTTTCCTGCTGCCCCAAGCAGCAGAAAAACCCTACAGCAGAGTAGATGAAACTACAGCCTGTAGGCCAGATGTGGTCTGGAACTTCATTTTCATGGTCAAATGAGGCCTCTCCTTTCATGCTGACTTGGAGGTGAGCATAAAGAGAGCTCTCTGTGTTATGCACACATTGACTGTGAGCTGGTAACATCTGTGAGTAGAGGGAAGGAACATGAGACAAGGTACAGAGTGATGAGTCATCAGTTGTATTTTAAATCATTCTAGTAATGCTACAGTGTATTTTCCTGTGTGGTCCTCAAAAGTTAATAATGGTCAATACTTAACTGCCCTAAGTGAGAACATTGTTCTCCACCCCTACATTAAATAAATGGAAGAAGGCTGGAGGAATGCTTGGAATATGATCAGAAACCCGGTATCTTTTCCCAAGTATGAAACTTTCCCTGCTAATTGAGTAATGTTCTTACAGTTTGAGGACCAAAATTTTATTCATGCAAGGTGTGTAAACTTTTCTCTATGACAGGGAATCGGGTGGAGATCTTACAGTTCTCTAGAGAAACTTACTTCCAACACCTTTCTTTACATTTTTTTCCTCTGGAAAATGTTGAATGTATCAGTACAAATTAAAATGGCAGCTGGAAATACTATTTTTAGAATAGAGTATATGCACTGTTAAAAGCTGTCAGATAATTTTCTTCAGATGGGGGAAGAGACCTGAAGTCAAAGAGACGGAGTTCTGTCCTTGCTCTGAAACTTGCCCTATGTAGACATGTCCATCCTATACAACGTTTCTCATTGAACTGGGAGATGTGTGTTTGGAGGGATGTGTCATTCTAGTTACAAACTAAGAAAAGAAACAAACTAGTATTAGAAGAAAAACAGCCAATAGACTTCTGTCTCTGAGCTTATTAGCTCAGTTGAGTGGGTGGGCTTTTTGGCCTGAGACTAAATATGATCCTATGTTGGGGACTTCACTTGTGCCATCTTAGCATGCGCTGTGTGGCAGATGTGTGAAAAAGGGTCTTGCAGCAGCTCAAAATCTTGGATCCAGGGTTTAAGTAATTCCTGAAACAGTTTTGTCATCTCATTAGTAGAGATGAGAAGGGAGGGGTTCTAAGACTCAGCATAATCTACTTGTAAAGATAATGTAAAGCTCTACCCTGAGAAATATGGGTTAATTGAAAACTTGAGATCTCTTGAAATTGAGATAGAACATTGGAGGCTGAAGAGCTTTTTGCTGATACTGTTTAGTCTTTCTGTTGATGGGTAAGGGATGGGACAGAATCTGACTCAGCTGGAGGACAGTCAAAAGAGGGGGTAGGTATGTGATGGCCTTTTTTTTTCATGGGCAGTCTGTGGAGGGAAGTAGGTATTTCCACCCATTTGAATCTACTGAGAGCTGTTGAATATGGAAGGGAGTGACATGTGCTTTTAATATGTGATGTTCTTTTTAGGGAAAACTGTAATCTTACACATTTGTGTGTATATTTTTTTCCTATAAATATCCTTCTCAAATTAATTCATTTAAATGTAAAACTGACCCTTGAAATAGAATGTGGGTCACTATGCATAAAATATAAATAGTGTTCATTTTAAGATAAATGCAGGAGTGCAGTGATTACTGCTTTTTTCTCATCTTCTGCATCATCAAAAAATAGTAATTTCATTAAATATTTGTGCATTTATAGATCATAAAGTTAGCTTCCTCATAGGGTTTTGATTGAATTAAATGAAAGTGTCATTAAATTTCAGTTCTTTGAAAGATTATTTTCCTGCATGTTTCATAACCAAAATGAAACCTGCAGCTCTAGACAGTGATACATGGCAAATGCTTTATATCCAGACTTTTGTAATCAAAAATTGAAACATCAGCTCTATTTAATTTTAATTCTTAATATTTATAATTATATATCATTAAAAATTGAGCCAGAATCAGCAAAAAGAGAAAAATGTGTAAATAAAGTTTTGTTTTATTTGAATGTTTATGTAGCTTGTTCTCAGTAGACTACCAAGCCAGTTCTACAAGTATAAAATCCAGGATCCTTGACATAATATTTTTTTAAGAGCTTAAGAGAGTCTGCGTTCCTAAATCTTTAGTTCCTTTTGTCCAGGTTGTTCATAGAAAAGATTGACAAAATAACTCCTTACAGTGTAGTACCTGGAGTTCACAAAACCCTTATAAAATGCCCTCTATAGCTACTGTTACTAAATTGTTTGGTGTTATGAAGTGGCAGTGAACTCATCTGATGACTCATTCATTTAATGTAGTATCTCAAGTATGGCATATTTTCCCTTCTAAGAAGATCCATATGTTCATAGCTCCTAATGGCCTTTATTCAGGCAATGTGTTTATATTAATTGCTAAGACGTTGACTCTAGTAATCTGAATTTTCTCATGGGGTATTTGGTTTGATGGATCACTGCATCTTCCTTTAGAAAAATATCCTTTCCTAGTATTATCTTCAGGGAGAGGAGAAGAGAGTTTTGAGGAAAATGAAGTGTAGTGAGACTTTTTTATTGAACCTCAAGAAATTACGATGTCAAGTGTGCTGAGTTATTAAATAATAGTGTTTCTCAAGTGTAATACATAGAAAGCTTAAAACTGTTGAGATGGACCCTGTTTAGGGATCATATTGATGTGCTTATATAAACTAGTATGTTGCCAAGTGTCAGATTTTTAAGCTAGCATGGCTGATTCATTTGTTGCTACTGTTAGGAATTAAAGTTTTGGAGGCTTAAATCCATGTCTTATGCAGTGAAAGAAGACTTTTGGCATCTGAGTCACGTGATAGCATCTTTGCCTCAGAAGATTTAGTTGTGGGTTCTGAAAAAAAAATAAAATTGCAAGTCCCATTATGTTTGGAATACATAGGAATAAGTATTGCTCATATGTAGGGCTCTTGAAATCAGGGTCTACTAATGTATTACAGTATTTTCTTGTTTTATTAAGAGACTTTTTATTGACCAGTGAGAAATGGTTTTCTTTGGGGAACTGGAATCTGTTCTTTGTAAAAGAGAGAGTTTAATCGCGAAAGATCTGAAGCCAACACTGACTTCTAACAGATAATTCTGGAGATACTCTAATGTGGTTTTCAATGCTACAGTGGCACATTGCTCATAGGCTGTGTGCTTGTGTAGCAGTGTTAGCCCTTGTGGGGGAATTCCCACAGGCCACCTCAAGACTGCATGGCTGATGTGCTTGTCTCTCCTTGTCATAGGCAAGCAAAGCATATCTCTATAGATTTCAAGTCAGAATGCTGGGGTTTGGTGCCTACAGAGAGGGGAAGAGCTAACACACAGTAGAGTACATTCTAGCATGAAGGTGGTGGGAAGTGATCCAGATTCCTTAGTTCAGACAGCACTAGGGATTTCAAGATGTGAAGTAAAATTTGCGGTTATTTGTATGATTGCCCCTCCCCTCTACCAGAACACTACGTTTTTTTTTTCTTTTTGTGGAAGCGTTTTGTTGCTCATAACATGATAACCTACTATTATGTTTTCCTACAATTCGTCCTTTCATTTGTTCTTCCTTAATTCTTCATGGGTTTTTTTTTTTTGCAAATGAAGAGATTTACACTTCCTGTTCTATTCCTTCCACGTATTTGGAGTAGGACTAGTTGAAAGCAAAGATTGTTTTGAGATAGCCAATTCTGTGGTTTTCTATGCTTACATCTTTCTTACATCCATCATTGTATCCTACTGCCCTCTACATGCATTTTGTTTAAATAGAGTGAAATTAGCCCTGTGTGTTGAGTGGGTGTCACTAGAATGTTAGTGGCAACAGCAAGGTCCATTTTGTTTTTCAGCAGCCTGTTTTCCCTTACCAAGCTTTCCATGAGGTGATATTTGGAAATGTTTCAAAGAGATTTTTCTTGGTGTATTTTCTGCCACAGCTGTCAATAAACATTGTTTTGGAGTACTTTTATATTATTTTGGTCTATATGACTTGGAGAATGAAAGTATGCTGCAGCAAAAGCAATATTTTTTGAAATTTGAGATAAAATATAAATCTCAATGTGAGTTTCTCTCAATTTTGAGAAAAATTACTATGTATACAAAATATAGAGCTTAATTGTATATAATTTGATTGATCATCTTCCTAAGCACTTAATAAATCTTCTACCTGATATTTTGAGGCTCTTTTACTACTTGCCTCTTACAGAATAGATTTTTAATGTATAAAATAATATAGATCAATAAGTAAGTCTTGTGCATGTAGAGAAGATTAATGTTTTATAAGTATATTTTGCTGTAATTTATAGTTATAAAACATGCGTGTTTTATAACTATAAATTTATAGTTTTATATATGTAACCTGCACATCTATCACATATATATGTACATATATATACACACACAGAAGCATGTGTATTATTACATAGTTTATAATTATCTCTTTCTCTCTAAAAATGTATTCTATTAATAATGCTGCTTTTAAATTTAATCTGATGCTGGTTTTAAAATACTGTTTCTAAGTGAGTTTTTACTGTTTCTAAAGTGCGTTTTGTACAGTTTGAAACAGCCCTGTATTTCCATTGTAGTTACAAAGTTTGGAAATGGGAAGTGATGCATTTTTAATATCAATTTTTGATGTGTATCTCTTGACTTTTTTTTTCCCCACTGTTTCTGCCCCTTTCCCATATTGCCTTTCAGGTATGAGCACATTCTGCTGGCTCCAGACCCGGTACCAATGTACGCTCTGAAACTGCTGGTGGCTCTGACTGAGCACAGCCCTGCTTCTGTGAGGTGATACAACTACACATTCTCTGTTGTTCTGGGTTCCTTCTGTTCCAATTTCTCCTTTCTTATTAGGGATTAGCAATAACAAACCTCACTATTGTACTACTTTGACTAGCACTCTGATTTAGAGAAATCATCGGAGAGTGTTTGTTATAGAACACATCTTAGATCTTTTGTGTCAATTTTATGTGATCCGGGTTATTTTAATGTGGGTTTAGTCAATGAAACACTAGAGAAAATCAGAAGAATTTTAACATTAAAATTACTTTTAAAAATGTAAAAAAAACCCTAAACCAAACCTAAAACAATATTAAAAATATTGTTCAGCTAAATGTATTTGTGGCTAGGACAAAGGTGGTGGGCTTGTTTAGATGTTTACACCAGTCAATTCATTTGAAAGCTGATCCTTTCTCCAGCAAATATATCTACTTTTAAAATTCCTAAATACGGATTTCAATTTTTGCTTTGGGTAGACTCAGTATGTTTAGAAGTATCTTAATATCTCTTCCTTCTTGTTCCAAAATTTAGACTGTGATTGACAGGAAAAAAAAATACTGTGTCATACAACTTAAACTGTGTGAGTTGATAGTAATAAGGAAGGATCTCTCTATCTTCCTGGATATGCCCAAAAATGTGGTTATTCTTGTCATTGGCCATTGCCTATTTGTGCTGTCTGATAGTGTTATGGCTCAGAGGTTGCTAAGCATTATACTGTCTTACTTTGGTTGATTGAAATGAGCACAACAACAACAACAAACCAAAAAAATAAAAAGGAAATTTAATTTGTTTTTCCACTTTTTATTACAAAAGAGGAAACATCCTCTTTTAATCTTTTATGATGCTACTGGGAATAGCGGTTTAATATACTAAGTAGACTACAAATTAACTAAGAAATAGGGTGGCTTGAGATTTTAAATGTTTTGAATTGTATAAAACAGTTATCATTGTAAAGAGACTGTTTATGCTACTGTAGGATTTTATATATTCAAGAAACAAATATAACAGCTTTCCATTTTAGATTTAGCCCACAGATATTCTAGTACTTTAAGAGCTATGAGGAATTACTCTTAGTTATAGGTTACTTCTATAACTAGAATGCTGGTTGTATTAGCAGCACATTTCCTCTTCCTACTGATTTTACTTTAATTGAGAAATCATACATATTTGCCATTACATATGGGACAATCGACCAATGCAGGCAGATTATAGATGCCTATATCTCATCCTCATGGTCATCTAGCGTGACACAGGTTTTTCTTCATATTATTGATGAGCAGCTGTGGATATTCAATGAACTATTAATAATTTGAAATACCAGTATGTCCAGCACTCTTATTTAACAACTAGCTGTCAGATTCCAGATTCTAACCCATCTGTAATTGTTGTGTTTTGGGTCCTCTTTTACTTTCACTAAATCATTTGTTTGCTTTGGTTTCTAAAGAAGCACAGTTTAGGCAATTCTCTTGGTCTATCTTTTTCTTTATTCTTTGGCTTCCCAATAATTTTGCAGGAAGTAGCCAATGCTTCAAAAACATGAGAGAGGTGAATAATATTTCGCATTCATACAAATTGCTGGTGAACAAAATGGAAACCAGGTACATGCTATAGTGAACACTGTATCACAATTGGTTCTGTTTTGATTCAATGAATAATTAATCGGCATTCATGAAGCTCAAAATTACTTAAGGCATATGCTCTCTTTTGCTCCTTCCATTAGACAGATGAAAAGTATCTGCAAAAATTGTGATGGGGAGTAAATAAATGACACTGGACAGAAATCCTGTGGGGTTTAATTTGTTCTTTGTGGAAAAGCTACTGCATTTTAGTACTGATGAGAGTGATATGAGTTGTTGCATTGAGTCTCTGTGGTTTCTTCAAGCATACATTTTATCTACAATGCCTGGCTTTCAAGGATGGATGCTTTCTCCTGCAATTTTAAATGAATAGAAGTGGTAGTAGCAAAAAGATTGTAAAATGACAAAATGTTAAATTAGTGTTTACTTTGCTGTTACAGTGTCTTTTGAAACTAGCTACTAATAATATTATTTTGAAGTAAAAAGTGAATTGGGAGGAGGACAAGAGCTAGTGTGCTTTTATTTAGTTGGTTCTTAAAAAAGCTTGTTCTCAGATATGTTCACCTAACAGATTCTCACTTTCTTGCTCTCTCTATTAATTCTACCAATTTTCTTCCATCTCACTCATCTTACCATCAGCTCAGATTTTACCTGCGTGCTCCCTGATAGAGGCATCTGCATTTGAGCAGTGCTTATTTTAGCACTTGAAAGGAGACAGATGCACTCCATTTTTTTGTTTCCTTTTTTCATAGCTGATACTGTAAATTAGCTTAGTTGTGATATCAGAGGAAAGACATTCCATCTTCTTCCTACTATTTTTTGACGTTTCTGTTTTCTATTACAGGTTGTTTGTTATATATGGCATTGACACAGATATTCAAATATATTTTTGAGCTTACTTTTTAAGCTTATGATAAAATACTGTAGTTACAATGTGTTTTGAATTCCTTTAATTAGAATTTTATAAGAATGCAAAAAAATACTTTGTACTCTTTGCCATCACTTCACTGTTGAGGTAATTTTTAACGTTCTCTGTTCTGCGAGCTCTTCCACTCCATTGCTTTTCAATTTAGCAGTGAAAAACTCTAGTGATATCCCATTAGTGTGTTGCAGAATTAGATCTCTCACCAACTTAAGTCCTCTCTTATGTAAGATGGTAGCTGTAAAAGTCCCCAATTTTAATGTGTTTCTGTGGACACTTTTAATTATTTGGACATCTGATCATATGAGTATCCACAGGAAGAAAATCCAGTTTCAGAAAAGGATGAATATTTTCTTGTCTGTTTTGACCTGAGTGGGTTAAAGTATGATTGGATCAGGTACCCTTTTGTACCTGCTTTTACATCACACAGCAATTGCTGTCTGATACAACCTGAGAGTTTAGTAAGAAAATAGCAGATGTTGGAAGAATGAGCTTTGAACTGAATTTGTCCATCAGTTGCCTGTTTTATGCTTGGCTCAAAGCAAATAATCTGCCTTTAAACCTTTTAGTAATACTCTGTTGTATTACTAAATACAAAAAATCTCCTAAATTCCTATTGTCTTGTCTTCTTCAAGAACATTTAGTGTTTTGTGATAAGAAAGATTGTGAACATGAAAACCAGTGTAAGAATTTGAACCTGCTGTAGTAGCAGAGTTCATATTTAGCTATATTTTGACTGTTGATTTCAAAAGAAATCACTGATATTAAGGAAAGTTCCAGCTTCAGTTAGTGATTAATTTCTGGACTGCTGTAAATCTGAATTAGTTTGGTTTTTTTTTCCTCTTTGCATTAATTGCTGTTGGTGAATTGTACCTGTGTAAAGAGTTTTTGGAAGAATAGAACTTCTCACAGTAGGAGCAATTGTCTGCAGCAGTCTGTGTGTGATTTAACTATGCAAAGTCTGCATTCAGGAACCAGAACACCAGTAACAATATGGTAATTTGTCCTTTTGTGTGTTTACCACCTTAATTTATAGGTTATGTGCATGGATAGGAAGTCAGACATAATCTAGAAAGGGTTGGAAGATTTTTGTTCTTGCTTTGAGTCTTTTATGCTCTTTGCTGTGGTCTGTAATGATCAGATTGTTAGGTTTTTTTCCTAATAGCGAGAGTTTATCTGGGTTTCTTCATTTCTCTTAAAACTATGATATACCTATATCTATAGGATATACTAATTACCTGCTCTTAACTGTTTTAACTGTTGTAATAGAATCTATACTATGCTACTCCAGGAAACTTTTACTGGATCATGATTCTTAAGCTGCCTTTTGGCCTTACAAAAGAACCTTATGAAATGTGTGTGTGCTCTCCTAGGCAGCTACTTGGCCTACCTTTAGTCAGAAACTCATAGCATTTGGTGACATTAATATATCTATCTGAAAGCTAAACCTCCTTAAACTGTGGAATCTGAATTTTATGGGTTGATAAAATAGACCATTTTGGTTGCAAGGAAGGGAGATAGTAAAGGTAATAGAAAAGAAGTGGAGGCGATGTCAGATATTGCATCAGATAATGATCATGGAAGTGGAACACATTCCAGTATTCTATTAAGGTCATTTCCTGGGGGAGAAACACCTAACTAAAAACTAATAGTATGGCACCCTTCTTAGATGTATGGTGAAGGACAGGGGACTGAATTAAGTAACCTTTCTCACCTCCTGTCCTTAAAAGTAAATTTTCCAGACAAACATTAGGTTGCACTAAAAAACGAGAAAAAGCATCAGAAACCAAAACAGGAAGGTGCTGAAGAGCAACAAAAAAATCTTCTGCTTTTAAATGCTGCAGATCTAGTACCTGTGAAGATGATAGGTGGATTATCCTCATATGTTGCAGCATATTGTCTTTACTAATCAAAGTAATTGTCATAGTGTCTGTGGAATCATTCAAGAAATGTCCAATTTTCAAACTTCATTTATGCTACTTTTTGTACCTATGCATTATCTATTAAAGACCACTGAGTGTACCTTTTAGGATTGGTGTTAGTAATAAGTTGATCTACATCAGTGTTTAGTAACATTCCACTATATTCTGAAATAGTCTAAAATTATTGCCCTTGGTTAAAAAAAAAAAAAAAAAAGTGAAAAAAAAAACCAACTAAAACCAAACTCTTTGGAGTTCATTGTGGTGTTTTTAATTGCTAGAATTGTGATTCAATTCATTTGTTGGTGTTGTGCATGGATTGTCTTTGAACCTGCTGTAGTTTCTTTGCCATTATACTAGAGGACTAGTGCTTTAGTGCTTTCCTTGATTAATGTGGGTTATATTAATTGCTTTAAAAACACTTTGTTCTTCTCATTAGTCATTTTGATTTCCTAGTTTAAGGCTGAAATGCTCACTTTAAAAAGTAGGTCTATTTGCTTCTAAATTACTTCTCTGTTTTTATGTGTTGTTTTATTTTCTATAATGAATATGAATAAAATAAAATGGAATAGTTCTAATAACAGGTAAGCCTTAGGGCCTAGTCCAAATGAACTGAGCAGTAGAATTACATGTTAGAGGTGTACAACATTAGTGAGAAAATCACAATCCAGATGGATTGAGAGAGATTGCCAGAGGATGAAACTGTTTTATTAGAACTTTAGGGAATGCTTATGTAGATTTAGAACCCGATTTTGATTATGCTAGTTTCACGTCTGTGGAAATTGAGTTGTAAAACCCCTGATTTTCCTTTTAGAGAAGTAATGCTAATATAAAATAGCAGAGAATGTTTATGGTCTTGCTGTTCCTATTGTTTGGTGTAATGTTTGTATATATGCTGCTTTATCAGAAAACATCAGGCAGGAAGACTTGCCCAGAAACTGACTCTGAAAATGTTAACTTTTGTGTCAGCTAATAACACTGTTGTCAAGTTGCACATCATTGTAATTCATATCAAAGACAGTGGTCAGAGTTCATTATTGCAAGGGAGTTCTCATAGTCTAGTCATGTACAGACTGTAATACTAATCACCATTTTTAATGTAAAACACAACTCCTTAGTGTTACATTTTATAAAAGCCTCCCTTTATTAAAGAAATAAGCTATTAACCTTAAACCTGTAATTTTGTTTCCTCTTTCGTGTTGCTGATCAATTACTGAATGTCTAACCTGTAAAAATGTGAGACAAATATTTGATGTTATTGTTAAAGTGAATTTTTGAAAAGAGTCACGTTGGACAGTTCAAATCATGTAAAGCATTAAAAAGGAGCAAATACTGTTCATTCTTGGATATTTTTACTTTCAATAGTGAATTTTTGGCTTTGTGAATATAGGTGGCAAATGAGGAAGAGTCAGCTGGTTGGGTTGCTACAGCTGGAGCTGCAGACTTGAGTGAGTTCAGTTCTGCTATGAATCATCTGTTCATCATGGAGCAAACCTAAACCACTGTTCAGTCCATTCTCTTCTGTTCAATAGTAGGTGCCCAGAGAAGACTACAGGCAGGAGTCAAGTGTATGGGAATACTTTCTGGAGGCTTTCTCAGCCACCTGTAATGTGGTTTCTTTTTTTCAGAACCCGTATTAGATGATGTGGTGTTCTCTAGATGGTAGCTATCGAGGAGTGATCTTCATTTCATTTATGTGGACTGAAAGACATATTTCACATATCACTTTCAGCACAAATAGTTATTCTATAACATAACCACATGTATACAAAGATTTATCATTGTTAGGTATTTTCTTTGTATTTCTTTATCTGATCACTTGCCACTTAATTTTATGCTATCATCTTACAGTTAAAAAAAGCACACTACTTCATAAATTTCTGGAATATTTTCTCCTTTACCTGTCTCCCCCAACCTTTGCAATCTGAACAGACATGCCTGTTTTTTAAGAGCCCTTAGTAGGGTTCAAAAATCCGCTATGGATTTGACATTTCATTCCTTTAAAATGAGTGTCTTGATTCTTGCTTTGTGCATGTCCACCAGTTCTGTTTTGCAGAATAATTTCTGCTCATTTGTTCAGCTTAGAATGTCTATAATACCCAGATTTCCACACCCTCCCATCCAACTTTTCTCTAAAGTGACTCTGATAACATCACATTTTCTGTCTTTTAAATTTTTAAGGTATCAAACCTGTAACAAAAAGCCTTTAGTGTCCTGCAATAGGTTTTTGTTTTGCAAAAAAGTTATTTAGGTTTTTTTAGAAAAACAGATCTCACGTATTTTTGGAAAGCAAAATTGGAGGCATAATCTCATTTTGAAAATTGTTAGTATATTAAAAATTCAGATTTTACTGATAGCAAGTCTTTTAAAATCAGATCACCAATTATTTTGAGCCAGCACTGTTTATTTACCTATAGATTTAAGTGAGATGGAAATAGTATTGTTATTTAGTATTATGATCTGCATATGTATATCACGATGATTCTGTATGGTTTCCAGACAGGGTCGGACCTAATTTAATATAAATTATGTAACAGTCTATGAAGAACCAAAATACTTTTGGTTTAGAATATGAACATTCTATGAAATAAATCCCATGGCTAAACTTCTCTTTCACCAGCTTTAAGACAATTTCTTTGTAAAACTATGTAAGACAGCAACAAGGAATGTGATAAGGTCACACTCTCACTTGAGCACATATATGCAAAGTTGGGATAAATCAGCTATAAGCTTTGTCTTAATGCAGTGTTTGATGTGGCTTTGTGCTTTAGCTAAGTTATGTGTATAATTTTCTTTCAGGGCTGTAACTTTTTATTGTTTCAATCATAAAAGTTGGCAGGTGACCTTTAAGAACAGACCTACTGGCTCTAGTTTTGTCTTAACTTATCTCAGCAGAAAGTATAGCTGACTTTGTAATGCTGTAACAATTGGGACTGCTTCCAGTGTTTGAAAACAATTGTTTCATAATTTACCCTCTACCTCAAAAGCGTTTTTCTAAGTTCTGCCTAGACTAGGATTGCTTAGCTATTCTTGGTATTTGATTGTATTTTATTGCTAATGTGTTCACAGTTTAAATGCTGCTTATGTAGCAAAGTGAGCAGCTTTTGCTGGGGTAAGTAATTCCAATAAACCCTAAGCAAAAGTAGGCTTGTGCTGGCAAAACTTAATTTTGTCAGTATGATAGCTGTTACAGTAGCTGCTTTTTTTTTTGGGATTCTGTGGTGTTTAAATGACTTTCTTTACATTCAGTATTGTTATATCTACATCAGCAAAATTCTGTTTTCCAGTCATGGACTAAGTTTTTAATTTAACTAGTAGATTTGGCTCTGGAAATGAACCTCAAATATAATAAGTCCTCCTGTCTGTAATCCTGGGACTCTCTTATGACCTGTGTCTCCAAGCTGCCATAACTGTCTATTTAAGGGTTATTAGATGGCCCAGAGGAGATCAGCTTTCGTGTTCTCCTGACCTATGAAAGTGACTTGTTTCCATTGCATATGGAAAAAAATTTCCCTCAATTTAATAAGAAGAGAAATTGTCCTTTTCTAAACTTAGAAATAATGAGTTTCTTTCCTTACCTCAACTCTTTTCTGTCTGTTGAGTGTAATATTTCTGTATGCAAGAAAAAATGATCACATTTGTTTGAGCAAGGCCGTTACTTAGTTTTGTTAAATGTCTATGTGTGGGTGCATATGTGGGTGTTTTGTTATGTTTTGAACAGTTTATTGGATGTGTTTTACTTTTCTCCAGTGCTGTACAATGCAACAGATCTTCCTATTCCCACTCTTAACTCATATATATTCTATGTCATAAAATCATTGTTACATTTAGGTGAAGGCAAGGATCAGAGAAATAGAAAAACAGTATGAAAAAGTTAACAATTATTCATACATAATGCATATATCTGCATTACTTAGAAGTAATTCTGAGTTATTCATAGATACTATTGTTCTCTTCACATGGCTTTCATTCCTTATTATGTTTCCTTTTCAAGACATGATTCTAGCAAATATGAACAATCAGGTCTCTTACAGGTGACATTACTCTAAATGAAGCATTTCTTTTACAATCTTTGGATACCTGTTCTAGCCCCCTCTGTTGTGTTTTTTTTTTTCGTTAAGTTCATAGAGGAGAATGTGAAATTCCTTTTAGCTGCTTCAGTTCATGGTCTAATATTTTAGCTTATACTATCCATAAAAATAACACAATCTCCTTTTATCTTACTGGACATGAATAAAAACTCTTAAATGCAGCTATGTGATTTTAGGTGTATATGAGTTCTTTTCAACAAATAGTTTGCCAAATAGAATTAATCTGATTATTGTTTTACCAGAAGCCAATATAGAGTTTTACACAGTAAACAGTAAAGCTTCAAACACAAAATTAGATACTTATTTTAGTCAAATATAACTCTTGTTTATTCACAGTGAACTGTGTAATATAACTTAGTATTTTTAGCTGACATACTACTGGCAACACCATTTTGTAGTGTTGTAGACTGACATCCCAGATGTGCTCTGTGTTTGAGTACTGAATTTATTACAGGGGCTTCTTAATGCAGTCTTGTCTTTGCTGTGTCACAAAGCTAAACCTACCAATTGTTTGTGAAGCACTTCAGGGACATTATGGTGACATATGAAAAAAGTTTTGAAACACTCAATTGGGTGTTCTCTGCAGTGTTTGGTGAATAGACCTTTAGTATAGTGTGTAAGAAAAGGTGGCAATCATTCCTCCAATTAGACCAAATAATACAGTAAAAAGCACATAATCACGTGACTCATATGTCATCATAGTGTGAGACACATGCTTTACTAATGCAGTGTTTTGTGCTCTAAGAATAGAAAACACTGCATTAATGTAAAGTATTATTCATTTTTGAGAATATTCTTTCTTTAAGGGTCTATGTGCTGAGTTTTATCTGATTTTGAAATGCAGGAGAATATAGGCGACTTTTTTGGGCCACTACTGCTCAGCATTGTCAAGGGTCTGACAGAAGTATCATATATAAATATGTTAAACCCAGTAAGTTAGTTAACATGGCATTCTTTAAAAAAAGACAGCATATTTATAATTTCATTATGTGTGCTGAGTCTATTAATTCAAACAGTTAATGGTGCACTCTGTTTGATAGTATAGTGCTATAGTTGCAGTATTTTATTAATTACTGCCATTAAAAAATGCTAAATTAATTACTGTTCTACCCACTTGAATTGCATCAGTGAAGCAGGCCTTGAAGTAATTTCCAAAGTAGTATAACATTGCTGTTTCTGTTTAATATCTGAAATGGAGGTCATTTTTTGTTGAGAGCTAGTCAAAGGCTAAGGTTCTGGGTCATGGATCTTGGCAACAGCTATTCTACTGCTCTGTTCCTCTTGTGAGTTTAGTGTGTTGAATAAGAATTCACTTCCTCTGTTTTTAAATAAATCTTAAAATATGTTTTTACAGCCTCATGGAAGAAATCCGTCTTTTTCCAGTTCTTTTTCAAGTCATCTTGGTAAGAATAATTTTTAATACAGATATATATTCTAATAGATAGATATCCTATCTCCCAAATCATGTCTAACTAGTAAATTTCATTAGGAATGTTGATAAAAATGATAAGATGTTGGTAAAATCACATGAAACAGTCTGACAAAACAAAGGAATCTGGAGTAAGCAGACATTTAGGAGGTTCTTACCAACTAGTTCACCTGTATAAGAAGTTTCTTCAGGCTAAGTACTTTTTTCTTTCTTGAATCAAAAAAATCCCCTGAAAAATAGTATTAATGAGCTTGATTCTTAATTAGAACTATATATTTGCCAAGTCCATAATACAAGAAATGCTGAGGAAGTTACATTTTATTTAATAGAATCAAGTACAGATTTGGCATGGTAGTCTCAAATCCCACTATTTGCTTTTAAAATTTCTTTCAATATAAAGTATCAAGGACATGATTTTGGGATAGTCACACGTGGAACAACTTCCATCCCTAAATAGAATCTGCCTTTTATAAAGGTAATGAAAACTGTTGGGTTTGTTTCTCTGAAATGTTGCAAAACAAATACGTTAATGAAAAAGAGAGATTTTTAGGCTAGTTTGGAAGCCGGGTACTGTGCTATCCATTAGCCTTCTCATTGTTAAATTCCAGTCTCTTGTTAATTTTTTTAATTTCTAAGTTCATGAAGTTGTATCAGGTAAGTGTCCTGTCTTATAGGCATGCTCCTGATGAATACTAAATATGCATTACAAGTAAATACACATAATTTATGTAGTGCAGGCAGATTGCATACTTGCTTTTGTATCATTCTTGAAATTGACTCTTATTCAGGGTAGATGAAGTTCATAAATGGGATTCTGAATCAACTTTGATATACCTTTCTTAAGTTTCAATATTTTAATCTTTGCTCTTCCTTTGCAGTGATTTATTTTACTGCCTATCATTTTGAATCTCTTTAATACTGCATACCCAGATAAGCCATTTTTTATTAAAGTAACCTTGTTAATGATGATAGATCTTTCCAGTAGCATACAGAACACAGGGTTTATGATATTTTCTGTTCATATATGTACAAATCTCTTTTTGTGATAAGTATTGAGAATAAAACCATACATTTTACTGTAGGTCATAAATAGTTTTGACCTAGGATGAGTACTAATTTTAGGTAGTAATAAAAGAAGAACTCAGTGAAATATGGAAGTCAAATGTTTCATATTAATATCCTGACATATGTACTTAATATTTGAAATGTCTTCAGGTGCTAGAATGTTGAAATTTAATTATATATATTTATATGTTAGTCTATAGCTATGAGTATTTGAACATGGTTATGATCTCTCAAGGTATTCCCAGGTATTGAAAATTTTTGTATAATAGATCTGTAGTCATGGAATTTAAAATGTGTTTATGTCATACCATGTAAGTAGTATAACATCATAAATGCTCTCTCCTGACCTCCCCACATGCAGTTTGACATGAGAGAACAGGAGTTTCTAAAACATGAGTTCTAGAAATAATTCAGTGTTTTCTTAGGGAGTAAAGCAGTTTAGCTCAAAATTGCCTGCATGACTAGCGGTCTCTCAAGATTTCACAGCTCTCTTGAACCCCTCTGGTTGTCTTTGAGCTTATGGTTCAAGTTGGGGAAAAATCGTGTAGCTTTTAGGGAGAAAAAAATTTCCCCTTTCAGCATGTTTTGTTCCGAGAGGACACCTGTAATTGCTTCAGTTGCCATATACAGCATTTGAGCTTTAACAGTACCCTGGCTGAGAGCTGTGGTCTTGTTTGGATCAAGGGATGCGAATTGTAACACCAGAAATAAATAGCAAAGGAGGGTGACAACCTGTTCTTCTGTTTTCCATAGAGAAAACTGGGCTCAGCAAAGGAATGTTAGGCAGTTGGGAAAACTCAGGAGCCAGGACTAAATCAGACTGGAAGGATTAATCATTAGGCTGTTTTTCTTTTGAACAGAATGGATTGAACAGGACAGATTAACAAACTCCTTCATTACAGGTTTCTGAAATAATTTTCACTCATATAGGTGAAGGGAGTTGCATATGATTTGATTCCCATTATTCTCCATAACCCAGTCTTTGCCTAGGTTTATACTTTCATTGGTTTCAAGGATCAGCACAAGTAGTAATGTTGAGCTCTGTGTTATTATATCTAGACCTTTACCAGACTCTCAACTCTTGAATTATACTTCAGAGTCAATGCTCTATTTTATACTGACAGTAATTTAGTGTAGAGCTATTTCTATTGCTATGGTTTATTAACAGTACTTAATAATTTCTATGCCAAGACTTAATATCCAATGTGTGTTTTCTTTGTATCATTAAATATAGTTCACATTATTTCCTGCAGTGCAACTGACAGACATTGACTCTGTTGAACTCTAAAGGGAAATACTGTGGGCTCAAAATTGAAAAGCATTTCCAGGAGCAGTCTTTGTTTCTAGGCTGTGCTACAATCCAAGTGGGATTGAATGTACTAGCTTTAATCTAGCTAGCACAGTAGCAAGGACATGATGGCTTGCAGATACTGAGCAGTTCACAAGAAGTAAGTTTTAATATGACTGCCTTTCACTGCTCATCAGTGTAGAGATACACTACCTCTTACACTGCACCCTACCCGATGTTGTTGTCTAAGCAGTAACACTGAGATTTGGCAAGTTTTTTTATCCTCTGTCATCTCTCTGGACCTGTTAGATCTCTGAATTCAGTCAAAGCATATGAAAAGTATCTTTTCATGTCACTTATGACTGCAATTTTGTAAATGTTATAGTTGCCAAGGAAAAAGAACTGGTTCAGTGAAAAAATTCTCTTACTGTCTACCTAAAAATTTGTTCTAAAGAGAATAGCCATAATTTATCTTCACCTGAACTAGGGTTTAGTCACTGAGCTAATTAGTAAGAGGCTTTAAATAGAGTTCCAGTTCCCCTGGAAACCCTCTGCACTGATTAATCTCTCAACACTCAGTTGCATTTAGGAAATGCACATTGATGATGTGGTTTGTATGTGGAAAAACCTGAATACAGTTCTTCATTACAGAACTTCAGCAGTGAATTTCATGGTTTACCTGAATGTAAATTAATTCCGTCAGTGCCCTGATCCCAGATCCTGGTGCTAGTGGTTATGTAGGTTATAAGTAGTCCTACAAAGCAATGTGACAGCAGTATGAGTATACGAGACATCAATCTTGCAATAATGTCTAATGTGGTCAGTGAAAAAGTACTGATGTGTATCTGTGGAAAAATGGAGACATGTTGACAACTTAAAAGTATTTTCAGGACAGTAATGGATTGAAAAACAGAAGGAAAGCTGCTTCACATCATAATGTGAAAAAATTAAAAGATGCAAACTCCCCTTGGTAGCAAAATTAAATATAATGAGCCAAATTCTGTGATTATGTAAATAATGCCAAAAGGGTTGATATAAGATATAAATATGAAATTCTGCTGTTGATGAAGAAGGGGTTGTAGCAGGAAAAGTTTCTGTGGGATATATTTCATGTTTTACTTTCTGGCTGCCTTTTACTGCTACATCCTTAGTATTCTGTTTCTAATATGTTTCGCAATGTCATACCTCTGTCATCTGCCTTCAATATCAGTTTATGATATACAAAATATCGATTTTGATTATTATGTTATAATGCTGGAATGAGGTTGATAAAGGATTTGGAAGTGTTTTACTGCCATTTTTGTAAATTATTGCTATTTGTATTTAGATTGCTAGCAAGATTTTGCTGAGTAGCAAGCAATGAAGTTGGCATAAATGTTATTTTCTGTGTTATGTAACTTTTAAAAGGTTAACATCATAAATACTACCTGGTCTTCCTTTAGTGTTATCTGAATGCAAGCTGTTGCATAGAAAAGAATTTCTGTGTGGTTGGTGAAATTCTCTTTTTTCTGCTGCTGATTTTTAAATCTAAAGTTTAATGATGCTTATTATTAGGAGCTCAGTGCTACCCTGTTTTTAAAGACCAGTTGTCAATTCTGTGCTTATCCTATTAAAATTTCTGATGTAGCTTTTAGTCACACCAGCGTATTATCACAGACATCAGTTTTTGCTGTAATTTTTTTTTTGTGAATTTCTGTATCTTTACAGCAAGTTAAAGTTTAAGGTATGGTCTTTCAATAAAAAGTACTTTATAGTAACATTGAATATTACTGTGTTTAAAAGTAATATCTTATTATTAAATATGATAAATAGTAGTGTCTTCATGTCTAAACTGCACAGCCTATTTTAAATATTCAAATACAGTGGTTTTATTTATACTGTCACTCTATTCTTAACATAAACAAGTCCATCTCTTTTGTTTACATTTGTGAAATAAATAAAATTAATTTTAAAATTACACATTTTAATTTTTTTCCTTTAAATACAGTGGAAAACTCTTAGTATGAAAATACAAAATAGATATCCTTTTGCAGCACTGTTCATATATTTTTGTTTATTTTTCCTAGTTACGTATTTGTTTGTTATTTTATATTGTCCCTGTGTACTTTAAGATGGCTGTATTGGACGTCTTAATTTAGAGGATCATATACTCCTCATGTTTTTGATAGACTGCAGTCAAACTATGCTTGAGCACTCAAAAAAAGCTTCAAAATCATTGTTATGGTGACAGTCACTGGTCCTTTTAGAAAGTTTACTTTGCTCACTTTGTTGTAATTGCAGTTGAAAATAGAGTTCAATGTTTCATTTATCACTAAGGGAGAGAATATAAGCTAAACATAATTAAAAGAAAAATTGTAATAGTTACATAAAAAATAGATAAACATGCATTTTAAAAGAGGAAACAATCCACTGCAGCTTTCTTGTATAACAACTTCATTTCAACAAAGCTAACAATTTTGTGGAAATTTTGTTTAAGTAGAGGACACATAGCCATGTATAACTAGATTCCTTTGGTATAGTCAGGTTGATTTTTTTTTTTAAATTAAAAATAATTCTAACCGAAGTCCTTCAACTAAAAAAAAAAAAAGTTGTGAAAAAGAAGTTGTATAGCACCCAAGTGGAAGCAATGGTTGGATTCTATATTTCATTTTGAATTTTAGTAGAAGGAAAAAGCCACAGGAAATGGTTATGGTCAGAGATGCCACTCCTTATGATTTAGTTAAAGTAACAAAGAATATTTAGATTAGACTCTAAATCATCCACTTAGACTGATTTAAAAATACTTGTTGTTTTATGGCCAGTCTT
Source organism: Phylloscopus trochilus trochilus (assembly GCA_016584745.2). NCBI lineage: Eukaryota > Metazoa > Chordata > Aves > Passeriformes > Phylloscopidae > Phylloscopus > Phylloscopus trochilus. The sequence goes on from WQNJ02000546.1 coordinate 45,025,292, forward strand.
ACTTACCTGTGAAGATACTATAAAAATGGAGAAAAAGAACATTGGAGAGGAAAAAGAAGTGCCTCTTCATTCCTCTTTTGCTTGGTTTCTACTTTCTAGTGAGAGATTACAGTCATATATCATTTGAGGGAAGAGGTAGAGGTATTTTGCTGTCTAGCAGCCAAATGGATGATAAGTATAGAGGAACATGGATCAGAGGTTATTGCATCATTTGGAGCATTAGTTTACTTGTTTCTGTTAAAGAAAGCGCCTCCTAGTCCGGCGTGGTGCACATCTTGTTGGTTGTCTGAAAGAATGGGAAGAATGTTTCTACCTCTTGCAAGTAACTCATAAGCCATCCAGGATGAATACTTGAAACAAAAGACTAGGAGACTCTTTCTCCTATATTCTGCAAAGATTACAAGTTTATGCTGCAGAGGAAATTAGGATAGTAAATTTGGCAAATAATAAAAGCTCTAGCATTTAGTGTGAATGGGTCCTTGGTCTTCTGTGCTGTAAATGAGCTTTGACTTAAAGTCAAAGCTTTCAGCTCTGCACTTGCATGAGAAGATTGATGCTGATTGATTGCTCTGGACATCTTGCTCCACTGTCTGTAGGCATACTAAATCCTTAATTTAGAATCAGGTCTCTAGTAGAAAAATCAACACAAAGGTATCTGGGAATGCTTAGTCTACAAGTGTTTTAAAGAGCAGGAAATACTATTTGTTTGAATACCTTTTTGTGTGGTATTCCTGACCTCTCTGTATTTTCAATACTGTTACAAAAGTGTTCAGTGCAATGGCTCTTTTTGGTGTATTTCACCATTTCATTACTGCTGTTAGGGGAAACCTGCATTTATAAGGTATCTGAAATTAGATTCTAGGAGTGATTTTTTTTATGGCTTGCACAGGATGGACATTAGTTATAGTTAGAAACCTTAAGTGTATCCATAATGAGTATCTCTAATTTTTTTCTTTCTCAAAAGTATGCACCTTTCCTCAAAACTACTATATTTAATTGTCAAATTGTATGCTGTGACAGCGTACTTAAAACTGCTGTGACAGATTAGGAATGTAATCTATGAGGATTTCTGAAAGTGAAAATGCCAAAACCCTATTTTAATGGGTAGTTTATAAAGCAAAAAAAAATTTGCTAGTTTTGAAAGATATTTAATATCCAAAGATGGGTTTAGGAGAAACTAGTGAAAAAGTGTTGAACTATCTTAGAATTTATGTATTTGGAATGAGAAAAAATTACAAGGTATCATTTAAAGAAGATGAATGTAATGCAGGTGTAAAATTTACTATGAGTAGAACACCAGTGAGAATGGTTTAAATCCTTTCCAAACTGACAAATTTCTTACCAAAGCATTGAAGTCTTATGTCAACATTCAGTAAGGTATATTTATTCTCTTTTTAATGTAAAATCACATTAACAGGAGAGTTTCTATAGACCAAAGAAGACACTCTAAAAGACAGTAGGGTACAGTGTGTTAATTTCCAATTTTCCAGGAATAAAATATGGCTCCTCTGGTGGGAATGTTAGAGTTTTTCATTACCCTACTAACTTGCTTAAGAACTTTCAGTTAAGGATGGGATTCCTGAGACTACTTATCTCTTTTAAGTTGTTGGCTTGAAAATAGTGTCTACTTAAAAGGGATAAGCCTGTACATCTGAATTTGTACTCCTGGAAATAAACATGTCTAAGTGGAACTCTCCTGAGATTTTTTTAGCAGGAGGAGGAATCCTGCTGACAGAAAGTTTTATTTTCAGAAACGTATTATTTTTCTTTTGTTTTAGTGATCTTTTAGTCAGGAATTTTTGGGGAAGTATTTATACACATAAATGTTTGATTAGTGCTGAATTGGGTTGCTAATCTCTTATGGTCAATTGATCTCTCCAATTATTAACACTGTACATAGAATGAATGCTTAACAGTTATTCATGTGTAGCTGCTGTGTTTTTAACAGATGACAGCAAAATTATTAGAAGCTAAAATGCTTGCTATAAAAACAATTTCTGATTGTGATTAATAACAGGAACCCATGAGATTTGATTTCTTTCCCCAGGTGTTGTCATGTGATGTGCAGTGGTTTTGCATATTGATAAGCAATGACAGAACCATAGATTGTCTGCAGTTGGAACGGACTAGTAAGGATCATAGTGTCCAACTCTTGCTTCTGTCAGAGCTACCTTAGTTATTGTATAACTAAGAGTGTTGTCCAGATGCTCCTTGTAATCTCTCAGGCGTTGTGCTGCAATCGCTTCCCTGGGGAGCCTCTTCCAGTGCCTGGCCACCTTCTCAGTGAAGAATCTTCCTAATATCCAATCTGAAATTCCACAATACAGCTTCATTCTGTTTCGTCATGTCCAATCTGAACTTCCCCTGATACAGCTCCATTCCATTTCCTTGTGTCTTATTGTTGGTGACCAGAGAGATAGCAGCATCTTGCCTCTGCTGCCTCACTTGAGGAAGTTATAGACTGTGATGAGGTCTCCCCTGAGCCTTTTCTTCTCCGAGGTGAATAACCTAAGTGTGACTTCATCTGCTCCTTGTAGCTCTTGTTCTTGAGACCTTGCACCATCCTTTTCACCCTTCTCTGGACACACTCTAATAGTTTGATGTCCTCTTATAGTGTAATGCTCAAACTGCCCCTAGCACTTGAGGTGAGGATGCCCCAGTGCAGAGCAGGACAATCCCCTCCCTTGCCTGGCTGGTGATGCTGTCCCTGATGCACCCCAGGACAGGGTTGGCCCTCCTGGCTGCCAGGGCACTGCTGACTCACATTCACCTTGCCAGTAACCAGGACCCCAGGTGCCTTTTCCATAGTGCTGGTCTCCAGCCCTTTGTTCCCCAGTGATAAGGTCAACAAAGTTCCCTTTGCAGAGGCATTTTCCTGCAAATGATGGAAGAAACTTTTTGCTTTTTCAATATCATTGTGATGTGTGCTAGCCTGTTTTGCTACAACCACAGAGCTTAAGGGTTGCCTGTGCTGCAGGCAGTGTGTGGCAGCAATTTATGAAGATGTCTCCACCTAACTCTGAGCTAACAGCTGCCAGGTTTAAAGACATCTGGAATTATTTATTTTCCATCCATCACATTGGGAAAATTATTGTTATCATTGGTTTTTTTTGAATGGTATTAATAGCTGATTTTCAGCCTTTCTTGTAGAGTTGCTTGAGTCAAATAATTTTGGCTGTCTTTAATTCAGCTTTCTTTTTGAAGCAGTTAAATGTGTATTTTTTACAAATATTTTAGAACAGATTAATGAAAAAACTGAAAACTAGGAGTACACAATTTGTGGGATGAAGAATGGGCTTGACAGAGCAGTGAGAAAATTGAGAGAACTGCTTCCTATTTCTGCTGCTGATCCACATTTATTCTTGACCCTGGAAAAATTGTGTAAGCCCTCTTTTTTACCATACGCTTGTTGTGCTTCTGTCCTTTGAGTGTCCAATGAACACCTTTACTCTGAGACAACTCCACAATTGGTTCTCATCATTCTGAAACTAAGCCTGTTTAAGGTCCCAACTGGACCTTATTTGAACAAAATTCTTTAATGATTTTTTCTTATGGTAAGGTAATATCTAAACTATAAATGCACATCACAAGAGCATATGAAAGATGAATTCATTTATATTTTGAAGGTATTCGGATTTTGTTATGAGAAGCACTATGTAAATATGGGCAGTCTATTTTATGACTCAATGTCTGAGTAGATCTATTCCCAGTAGGATTGCTGATGGAGAAAGAAGTGAGAGGAAGCAGAGCCATCCTTTAAATAATTTTAATAATATAAATTGATATTCTGCATTATAAAATGGGTCTTAAAAAAAAAGAGAAGTATTGCTAAAGCGTATCCTTCTATCACTCTCTTTCCTATCTGGAAAATTACTTTGAACCAGTGCTACTGTTAGGGGAGAGAATAAAATTATTTACTAAATCACCTTGAGCTTTACTTCTGAGAGAAAAATTGAGTCCACAGCATTTGTGACAACATTACGTTCTTGTGTGGGAAGAAAATTCAGCTATTTACATCTTAAAGGAATTACCTTCTAATGCAAACACTAATATTTTAGTGTGCATGCTACCCAACTATTTTTTTCTTTTTTATATGCAGTGCTTAGGGACGTAAGAAAACTCATGTATAAACAGTATTCTTACGTGTTTGTTAGTAGTCGTTTATTTATCCTGTCCTTAAAGTTGAAAATTGTACAGATAATAAATATAAATCTAAAAGACTATAGCAAGATTTTAAAGCTAGCTATAACATACTGGGTAAGAAGATCACAAACAGGTGGTGAAGTGCATAGGTATCTGTACTTTGCAAAAATAGTGACCATGGTTACTGCTGATACTAGAACACACTTCTGAGTTTTATGATGTTGTGACTGTTTTCCATTTCTTTGATCTTACTCTTCATGTTATGTATTACTGGTCTTCAATAAGCAGGCAGACAGACTGGTTTTGTGAAGGTGGGTTTTTTCATAAATGTTTTAATAAATGTAGTCCAGAGTGGATAATTCTTTTTTGTATTATGGTATAATATCTTACAAGTTGTCTTTTGAAAGAAAATATATTCACAATTTCAGAGAAAAATTTGTTACTAAGTCACGATCACTGTTGTTCCTCACATGGCAGATCCCATGTATTTATCACATCATTGCTCTGACCATCCCAAGAAGATTTCACAGTGTTGCTCCAAAGTGACCTAGAGCCCAGCTGTAATCTCTGGTCTTTTTGCATCTTCTGTCGATTGGGACAAACAGAGTGCTGCAGGGATGCTTGGTGATGATGCAGTTTAAGCTCTGTTCAAAGCAATTAATGAGTAACTGTAACTCTAATATGTATCCATATTTACTGTATGAAATATGGAATGAGCCCTTCAGGGATGACTTAAAGTCCAACACAACAGTTTTAAAGGTCTCTGCACCTACAAAGGGTAGGGCATCTGCCTGTTACTGTGTTGGCCCTGGGCTGTTGCTCAAAATCCACTAGGTTTGTCCAGTATTTAGAGGATTGCCTGTTGTCCTTTGGACCTTGCTGGTTGCTGGTAGTTGGCATTTCCCTTAAACCCCTCCAGTTACAAATGTGGTAACAGTGGTTATTCTGAACAATTCTTAAAAGTTAGTTTTTCTTGGAAGGTTAAATTTGTTTGAAATACATGGTTTTCAAATACTGTATTCAGAGGAGAGATTAAAATATCTTGTAAAAGATGTAATAGTGCTTAGGCTGAACCTTTGACATCTTGGAGTGAGCCCATCCTGATGATCAGGGGGTCTGGAGTACATGGCACACATGGAGAGAATGAGAAAACAAGTTTCATACAACCTGTGCAAAGAAATTGTGGGGGGGGCGGGGCGGGTCTGTTTCCTGCCTGTAGCTGCCTCATGGGACAGTACAGAGAGGATGAAGCCAGATTTGACTCAGCAGTGCACAGTGGAGAGATGACAGGATGAATACAAGCTGGAAGATGGGAAAATCCAGTTTGATATAGAAAGAAACTTTTTGTTGGGGGGAAAGTGGTCGAACACTGGAATGAGAGGTGTGAGAGGTTGTAACATCTCCATGTTTGGAGACTCTATGCAGCCTGAGCCAAGCAGGCAGCTAGACTGGAGAGCTCTAGAGGCACCTTCAGCCATACGTTCTTCTGTGATTTGATTTGCCTAGCCCAGTCTATCTTCCTAAAAATCAACCAACTGAAGAAAAATGACCCCACAGGCTATCTCCTAGCGTGGTAGCCACCATACACTGAGCCCTATCTGTACTTAAGTACATGAACTCCTCTAGACTAGGATCCAAGTCAGTAGTCTTTCGGGTGAGTTTGGACTTCTGAGCTCTTTATCTTTTTCCTGCTTCCTAGTAACTTGTATGCTTTGACCTTTAAGTAAGCAAAGTGGATGGACTGAAGTGGCAACGCTTATTCAGCTGGCTTGGCTTCACTCCCATTTCTTCTTTATCTGAGCCATCTACTTTTTATACTGCATGATGGTGGTGTTTTATGAACCAAATCCAAGGCAGACTGTAGGTCAGTGTTGAATGGATCGGTGTATAAAGTCACTGAGTGTTTCTGCCAACTTGTTTTGTCTCTCAATGCACTTGAATGTTTATGTAAGGTTACCTGAAATATGAGCCTTGTGGTTTTTGAACAGTGTTCTAAACAGGTCTTTTTTAAATTTTGGGATTGAGTTGTTTGAATATTATAGTGGAGAATTTTTCCTAATGTTTATATTTTTACTTATAAACAGTGGACCTCTGACCCTTAAAGGGAGCATACTAACTTCAGCTTTCCACGACAGATAAAGCTGATGCTGTTAGATTTTATTTCTTGGAAGACACGTTTACTTAAATGATAAGTAAGACCTTTTTTTTTTTTTTTTTTTAAACTCTATGGCCTTTAGGACAGTTAAGATGTGTAGAATATTTGAAATATATAACAAGAAGAATTTAATAGTATTTAGGTGAACAATCATCTGTAAAAAACTCCCAGACTTTTAGAAGTATGGAAAACAGATGACTTTTTGCCCTGGTAAGGAAATAATTTTTTAATTTGTCACTTTATATTGATAGAAAACTTTAAAAAAAAATTCTTCAGTGCTTCATTTTATAGTACTTTGTTCTGTCTAGCCCCTTCTATGAGAATGATTCTGTTATTGTTCACCCAGTCCAGGCTGAAGGAAGAGTTTATAACCTTTGTCCATGCTCACTGAACATTTTATCAGGAATTTCATTTTAGATGACAGATCAGTCTGTCAGTCTTGGGAACTTAAGGCCGAAGAATATTGAGCTTATGTTTCTTAGTGATGGATTTCGCCAACAGCAGGAGTGAGAGGTCTGGACTGACCATCACCACAGACTAAGGCTTGGATAGAAACAAAAGTGGTGCTCTTGTTCTCTCCCTCTCACTTTTTCAGCAAACACAGTCTTTTAGGAACTTACAGAGTTCACAATGCAGAAGTTCTAAAGCAAAGTTTTTCCCCTCTTAAACAGTATTTAGTTGGGCTGATTTGGTTTAGGTTTTCTTTTTGTTTGGTTGGTTGTTGTTGTTGTTTTTTGCTGTTGAAGCTGTTCAGCATTCACATATTCTTTCATCACGCTTGATTTGAGCCTTTTTTGATAGAAGTTCTGTGGATAACCTTCAGGATCTTGTGATTATTCATGTAATTAAAATCCTCTCAAGTTTTTTTGACACTTAATACTACTCACTTTCAGTTTAATTTGCACCCCTTTTCAAAGCAAATATGAAACCTGTATGTGTTCTGAAGTATTGCACAATGTGAGACGGCTGTCTGTGGTCGCAGCTCTACATATGCATAGATGCAAGATGTGTTTCCATTATCACTCAGGAATGAGATATTGTGGTTAGATAAAAACACAGTCTAATAAAAACATCTTTGTCCTGGTCTGGAAAACACACTGAATATTAGTCATTGTAAGAGGAAGTATTGCAGTGATAGGCAGAGAAACATTGTGCGTATTACTCCGTGTGTGGATTTTGGGTTCCCTGTCTAAAAACGTTATAGTAGAACTGCAAATAGTGTAAAAAAATGAGATGGTGAAAGGTCTGGAATGGTCAGTGTGAAAGAGATTATCCTTCTGTATGCTTTAATTTGGAAGGTGGTGCTTGGGGGGGCAAGTGTGATCTTTACATATACATACCATAGTCAGGTGAATAGGGGACAGTATTGCTACCCACTGTTTCTACTCACATAAGATCGGTATTGTAAGAACTAAAGAAAACTTGCAATTGGGATCTAAGAAATTGACAAAAGGTCAATTTCTTTTTTCTGTAGGGTTTTGTTCAGCTTTCATCTCTGTTCCATGGCATCCTCAGTTTACTTGAATTAAAAACAGACTGGACTGTCCATTTGACTGGACAAATTAATGGGACAAAAATCCATTGAGAACTATTATGTGTGTGAAATCTGCCTGTGGCTCAAAGTCCTTGGGATGTGAATTCCTGGAGGCTGAATAAAGTGTTCAGTACACCTGTCATGTAGGGCTTCTTCTCTTGTCAAGTGTTTTAGATATGTTGTTAGGGTAGGTAGACCTTCTATTTCAACTGAGTCAGATTCTGCTTATTATACTAAAAATGAATGCATAGGAACATTTCTGTATTGTGAGATTTTAGTTACTAGCTGTGGAAATTTGTCTTACAACTCCCATTTTTATATGAAGAACCAGTGTCAATTTTTATGACTTTAACAGACTTGTTTTCTGAAGCAGGTTGTTTCTTAGAGAAATTAACTAGTTAAGAATACACAGCTCTGAGTTATGAGGTTAATTTTCAGTCTGTGCTGTATATTTGGCTGGTTGTGGAGTTAAAAATTAACAGTAATTTGGGGAATTATAAAGAAGTTTGGATGTTATTTAAGAATTAGTATTTAGCCATTGTTTATGAAGAAATTTCAGAGTTGTCAATGTTTAACATAGCAGATTTTTGCAGAATTTTTATTACATCAAAGCATCACTCTGTCACTATAATTAGACAACTTTCCCACTTAGGGAAAAAAATATTTGGGAGGTGGTTTGGGATGGGTAAAGAGATAATTGTGCTCTTTTTTAATTAGAGATTTAACTGGCATCATCATCTTCAGAATCCATCTTATATCTGTCACAACCCTTTCCTCCAAAAGTTTGTACCATTTACTGCCTTTCTCCTACATTTTCATTTAAGCAGTGTAACTAAAGTAGTTAATCTTCTAGACTGGGAACTGGTTCTGCTGTGAATAAGATTAAACAAATTAAATTCTTTATCTTTCGTTGTTTATCCTCCCCCACTTTTATCAGTAACTGATAAATCTCACCTCCCATTCTTTAAGCTTTTTTCCTATTCTCACTGTCTTGCAGTGCCCACACCTTGGACACATTTAATTTTGTTTATTTAGTTCTTTTCCCGTAGTCAGGTTGTAATACTCATATATATGTGTGTGTGCATGTATGTACTGTATTAAATATGCCCATATATATGTACATGTGTGTGTGACAATCTCAAATTTTTTTATGTTAGCAATCTCAAAGTCTTTGTGACCTTGTAAGTGTTCTTTGTACTGTATTGTGTGATGTAAAAAAAGAAGAAATGTGCCTGGTGTCAAGAGTTCTGTGACAGTTGATTGTGAACAGCAGAAGAGGGAGTGGGAGAACAGCTTGGGGAAGCTGGCAGGGCTAGTTTTGTCTGTAACTGCTGGCTGGAGTGCAAGCCTGCAGTGTTCCCTCACTCTCACCCCACTCACTGGGTCACAGCTAGAGCTGAGGGGCACGTGGGAGAGTTATGGAAGAGGAGGGGCTGTAGCATTACGATGCAAATGTGTGAAAGGCAGGTGCTGCAAAAAGACAGATTATTTCTAATGTGAGACTTCACATGTCTAGTACCAGTCTGTCCTCTATGACCTTTAACTATGGCGTTATAGGGAGAAATCGTGACCTTACCATAGTTTCTTTGAACTTCATGAAAAATTTTAAATGGGTAGTACAGAAAGGAATCACCATCAATGCTCACCCAAGGTGATTAATGTCTGTATTTAAAAATTAATTTATTTTTGCTGTAGAAGCAATATTAACGCAGAATCTCACTTCTTCCACGCTTCATGTTTGTCAGGCTGATTAAGAGCAAATTGCTGATTTACTGTTCCTGCTAATATAAATGTCAAGACAAAGAGAAAGCATTTAAGGGAAAATATATATTGAAGTAAATCTGGGATGCATGGTTTTCAGAGTAAGATTTATTGTTCTTGTGACCAGAATTTTACTTTGACATTATCACTGTTCTGTCAAAGAGATGAGGTACATCTCTTAATCTCATCTAAAGAAATATTGGCATAGGAATGGGGCAGTTGCTGACTGTACCTTTATTGACCAGCTGCATTCTGATGACTAAGGTACTGAGCTATTGTGTGCTTCACAATAGAGTTTGTAAAAGAATATTGAATGTCCGTGAATGGTTTCTGGCTGGCAGAGGTTTCCACATTATGCATCTGAACTCTAATCATTTATCTAGAAATTTGTCTGGTTTGGCTTCAGTCATGTATTCTTTATGCATTCCTTGTGTTAATGTCTTCCTGAAGAGTTTGTATTGCAGGGTGATAATTAGATTTTAGAATGTTAGTCTTCTGCAAAGCAGAACAATTTAAATCTTAATATTCTACTTTTTACTTTCTGTTTTTAGCTGTAGTCATTTACTCATTATAGTAACTGCTTCATTTTAAAATATATTTTCTTTTCTAAAATGTTTTTATAGGCAAGCTTAAAAATCATTGCTTTGCTAAGGTAGATTCATTAGCCATATGTATGCAAAAAGATTAAGCCTACCTTGACACAATCTCAGTTTACCCACTGTAACTTTCTGATTACAGTTATAATAGAGACTCAAAGACTCAGCTGAAATTTTGTTAATTTTTTTCCCTCAGATTTCTCTTTTGAGTCCCCTGTTTATATTACAAGGTTCAATTTCTGCTCATTGGGTGTTTTATCAAGTATTTCTTTACTGATCACATGGGTACAGGAAGCAAAGTTGTGCCATTTCATATATTGGGTTCCTTTCAAACTCCTGACTACCAAAGAAGATAATAACCTGTTCAAACATTGTGATGCTAAATGTGGTGACTGACAGTTTACTCTCTGCAGTTTAACTGCAGGCCCCAAATTGATCCCTGTGGCAGATACTTAAACTCTGGTGGGTGACATTGCTTTTAATTTTCTGTTGCTGTCATTTTATTTGATATGGAGTTTGGCAATAATTAAGGTCTTTACAAAGGAAAAACATATTTCTCTCTGTTACCTATTGGAGTAAAGTGCAATATTTCTCCTTGGTGCATATTTCATTCATTTGACTAAAGCAGAAAGGACGTGTATGAGGGCTGACAGTTCCTTTCACTGCTGCAGAGAACCAAGGATTATTCTGTAAACAATCAATTTCTTACTGTATATTCTCAAGTTCTACATTTGCTTGCCCTGTGTCAGGTTCTGGAGCAGGATTTAAATTCCCTGCACATAGCTATCTTAAGGGCTCACATCTGGATGGCACTGCAGGAGCATATTGCTGAAAGCAAACAGACTAGCAGTTCTGATGGTAACAATGGAGTCTGAGAAAATACCGCCTGCATGTATAAGATTCCATTAAAAAGCAGAGAGTGCGAGGGATGTCTAATGCAGTCCATTTAATGCAGAACTCTCCAGAGAGTGAAGTGGGGATTATGCCTGCTCCTGTGCTTATTAAAGACTAGTATAGAGGATGCTTGTTGGGCGAATGGTATCTCCATAACAGACGCTCTGATACTCATGAATACATTTCTAATTATATCTTAATGATCTCAGCCACAAATAGGAAAACAAAAATCTTTGTCTCCCTGAGTGGTTACCTTAGTGGCTGCAGGATTGGCAAGGTTTAGATTTTCCATCTCCTCTCACTAATCCCAGGGGGCTTCATTGTGAGAAATGAGACTTGTTTATGATGGTGAATTAGATTGCTGTAAAAGGTTATTTCAACAGACAGTTGGGAAATCATAATAGAATAATTTAGTAAAAATAGGAGCTAAAGTATGCTTAATGAAACATGATTAGATTTAATTTTCTTGCTATTTCAATCATTAAAGGTACATTATGCTTTCTCAGACTTCATTTGGGCTCTTTGCCATGGACCCACTCTTAGTAACAGACTGAAACTTGCATGTTCCATTAGGATATAAAAATGGCTAATGATACTCTAGTCTCCTCTCCCTGGCTTTTGTAAAATTTCTGCAACCAGCTTTTCAGATATATTTTAGCTGTTTTAGTCTTTGATCCTTTTATTCCCTCATATCTATTGTACACATTTTTCAGTATGAATAACTGTTCAGGGAGTATAGATTGAGTGAAATGAAGTAAAAGATGAATATAGCTACCTAATAATTGTGAGGTGGCTTATTATGAGTAATTAAAATTTGTTAATTTAGTTATTACTAGGATTACGTGTTCTAACAAAGCTTATGATTTAATTTCTTCATATAAACTATATTTCCATGCTGTCTTATCCACTGGTACAATTTTTAGGGTATTGTGGGCTTTATTTGGTTCGGGTTTTAGGGGTATTTTTATTTGGGTTTTGGTTTCTTTTTTACTGTTTTTCTTTATTCTTTCCTTTTACAGTGCAATGACACACTGTGTGTCACCACATATGGGCTAAAATTTCTGTCTGGCCTCCAGTGTTATTAAATTTAGTTCTCAATGATATTTTATGCCTCTCTCTTAGTATCAAAATGCTACTTTGATCTAAAAATATCCAACTCCTTTTCAGGCTATGAATTCAAATGAGAATAAAGCTGCTCTTTGCTGGTAGACAGCTTGGGTGGAGCAGCAGAACCTTGCTGATCACCTCAGTTGGTCAGAGCACCAAGGTTGTGCGGCTGAACCCTGTATGGGCTATTCACTTCAGAGCTCGACTCAATGATCTCCACCTCAGAATATTCTGTGATTCTGTGGTTATGGCTCCATTTGTTTTCAGGATTCCAGTCTGTTGTTTGGGGAGGAGGTATAGGGGTTATTTCTGTGTTTCATTATGTTATTCCAAGTTTCACTGAGAAGGGCTTATTTTGTTCAGGATGAATTTTTTGCCCACAGTTGCATGGGAGGTAGAGGAGAAGGGCAGATCTCAAGGTAGCCAGTGGCATGTCAATCAGGAATGCTTTAGGGGAAGGACCCAAGTATGCAGATCCAAGTTCAAAATCACCCTAGAGGAAATGGCTGACTCTAGGTTCCTGAAGCTCAAAATAAATATTTTGACTACTAAGCAAAATGTTTTACTAACATTTCTCACCATCTCCTACTGAACTTCCTTCATTTAGTTTATACTAAATTTTCCTTGTCGCAGAGCCTACCAATCATCTGGACTTTCACTAAAAATGAGGAGAAATGAAAGAACTTCAGTCCTTTACGTTTCTTGTAAGATAGCGAACCACTGTGGGATAGAGGCGGTGTGATAACCTAGCAAGTGTGTCAGTGCACACTGGGAATGCTTGTTTGAAGTCTTAAACATTTAAGGAAATTGAAAGTCTGGCTCCATTCTGAAGCAGCATAGAATCTAAAGTCAACGATTTTTCAGCATTGCTCAAGTAGTTTTGTTTGAATTTCGTATGTCATAGTTGAAATACTTTATGAGAAAACGTGTGTGTATGTATATTTGTGTGTGTGTATATTCATCTGTCTGTATGTATGTATTTAATGGATCCTGTCCTCCTTATAAAGCAATAGATGCAAGTTCTTATATAATCATTTAGTGCCTGTTTACTACTGAAATGAGCTATATGAAGGACAGAAGGACAGAAAACTCCCTCTTTAGGGAGTTGAAGGCACTTTGTTACACTCTGAAGGCACTGGAATCTCCTGTGTTTCCAGGCAATAACTGCCTTAAGTAATGAAAATAAGGAATATTTTAAGTGAGTCTATGCCCTACATATTGATGGCTGAGATGTATCTCTGTTGTTAAGTGGTATCTATTTTCATTAACCATAGCAATTTTTAAACTTGTGTTCTTAAAGTTGATTTCTTGAATCAGTATGTAGGTATTTAAATTTAAATTACTTGGGGAGATAGGATGAGATTATGAAGAAAACTATAATAAATTATTTTGGGATTACCCTGGAAAGATGTGCAAAAAGAAAAAAGCTGCTCAATATATTCTTGATAATATTAATAACAAAATGCAATATAAGTTCCTCAGTCTTTGAGAAAGAAGGAGAAGTTGCTTAGAAGAGCCTCCTATTTTGCTGAACTTAGCCATTTCTGATTCTGTCTTTGAACCATCTGTTAATCTCTGATGAAAATGGAATAAATTAAATATTATATAATATTTAGCAGTAAGAAGTATACGGTTTTTCAAGTCCGTAGCATCTGATGTTCTTTTGCAAATGCTTATGAGAAGCAGAAATGGTTTCCTTTTCTTTGTATTCTTGTAGATGTGAGTTAAACTTTTAAATTGTAAGTTGTGCCATTGCTCTTCTTTGCAATGTACAAACTGATTGTAGAACAGGTGAGAGTAAGTGTTTTCAGAAGTGGTGCTTGGTTGGTGCCAGGCAAATGCACAGAGTGCTTCAGGGAGTATCGGTGGGGTATCAGGTGACCCTGTAATGCTGAGTGATTGTAAATTTTTTCAAGCTGTCTATTGCTTGGCATTATTGAGATTGCCACCATGGGAGCAAGGCTCATACTAGTCCAAAATTCATTTTGCAGTATTTTTGTTTATATACTCAGTGGAACAACAACTATTTTTTGTCTTTTCTTCTTAGTTTAATATTCTGAGTGGTGAGAACTAAATCAAAGAATCATAGATTAGTTTGGGTTGGAAGGAATCTTTAACTATCATCTAGTTCCAACCTTCCTGCCCTGGGCAGGGATGTCGTTCACTAGACCAGTTTGCTCAGAGCCCTGTCCAGCCAGGCCTGGAACAGTTAAGAGGGATGGGGCATCTGTAATTTTTCTAGGAAACCTGTGCCAGTGCCTGAGCACCCTTGTAGCAAACATTTTCTTCCTTATATACAATCTATATCTCTTCTCTTTTACTTAGATCCCATCTTAAATTCGCAACAATAATAATCTATTAGCACATAAACATTTATTATAAAACTCAGATTGTAAGTATATTTTGAGTAATAATAATTACTATCATTGCTATTCTTGTTAGCTGTCATTTCTTTCTCCATTTTACTTCTTTCTCATCAGTTCTCTTTCAGATGCTGCTCTGTGGCCTAGCATCATCAGACTGTTCTGGCTAAGGGAACACTTGTCTTTCAATATCAGTGAATTCCAGTGGCTGGAAGATGTAATTCCTGTGACTGACATTGCATTGATGCTAGTTTATAGAACTAAAATGGGACTGTCATTTCATAAGTATGTTTCTGAAATGTATGTACCTGAAATATGACTTAGTAAAGTGAACTTCATGTTCACTTTTTCTAGTCACAGGTCACAGGTACAGACAAAATAAGAATTAAATGCAAAGCAGGAAGAGAACAAATAACAATCACAGTGTAATGAAAAAATGCTATTTCTGCCCCAGACCAACATAACCAAGATACATACACTGTCTTTAGTTCTGGTGCCACAGGCATAGCTAATATAAAAGCAAACTCTGTAGAGTCTGGAAACTGCAGCCATATCCTGGAAAAATTTAAGCAAGGAGAAGGTATGGTCATTTAATCTTGAAATTCTCTTTCTAGTCTCTAGATTGATTTTTCTTTTTAATTTTTCATCTTGACTATATCCTGTTTCTTCTAGTAAACAGTAATAAAGCAAAATTATGTTAATCTTGCACAGAATTTAATTAGGGAACAGAGTGGGTGGCTTGTTTGTTAGACACCAAGTTAAGATGATCAGTGGTTTGTATGTCTGTAGTAGATTTTTTGGATAACAGTAAATTTTCTTCCTGTTGTGTCTGCAAGAGAAAGAGTGTTTCTAGTATTTACATAGAATAAGAAACTACTTTCTTTTGCTATTATTTTTTTGTATTATTATTATTATTTGTTTCAGCTGAGAAGTTCTCTGGCTGTGAATACAAACTGCTCCTTCCAAATGTATCCAAACAACGCTCTTAGTACCAGACTCATTTCCGTTTTCCATTTCATTGCTGTGAAAGCAATGAAGCTTTTGGTGGCTATATAAACACTGTAATTTTTAGGCTGGATTATAAAAATACTTATGTTTGTAGACGTACATTAAGAGAGGTAGCAAATGTTTCAAGTCTTCTTTAGCTTAGATATGTGTATCAAATCCACTTGCACTCAGGAGAGTTTTAATCACTGCGGTGCACTGTCACTGTGAGGTCAGACAAAGATGGACATGACACTTTTAAAGTCAAGCAGCAAAAGCTCTGCTTTAATGTTACAGCCTATTTTTATACAGTTTTCAAGAGTATCGTGTTTAATTCTATTTGGTTAGTAACTTTCTTGGCATACAGTTCATTGGTGAGTAGGTGCTCATGTGCGTACCTGCTAAGGCTCTCTTTCTCTACAGATGTTTATGTTTTTCTTGCAATGGTGCAGACTGTCTTCTCACAAGAATAGATTGTTGTACAAACTGATTTTCACTGTTAGAATTCTTTTCTTACGGGAACTTATCAGGCTAGCTTAGCCACAGTAACAAGGCCTGAACCATGTTTTACAAGGCCTTTCTTTTGTAAGGTTTTACCTGTATGTAACAGTGCACACACAGAGTTAGGACTACTCTGAATTCTAACCTTGCTCCACTGTCATAGTTCAGTTCTGTTCAGACCACTGAATCCATCTCAGCTCCATTTATTCTTGAAATCATATCCACAGCCTGGCATAAGAGGAAAATACATTCATCTTCAAGTTCTTGAATAAGTGCCAAGATAACACTGTGATGCATGGAGTATGAAAGTGTGTTTGTGTAATACAAATACTGTTTATCAGGAACATTAACATGAGATAGAATTGAGAATACAGATTACATACCACTAATTTATGGAAGAAGAAACTTTATAGTTTGCCTGTAAACCCTATTCCTGTAGTTCACAAACATACTGTAACATACTAAAATGGTTTGGTTTTTTTTGTTTTCTGGGTTTGTAGGTATTTAATAATGTGATTATGGTAAAGGTTTGCTAATGTCCATAGTACTTAATTAACTTTAAAAAAAAGTTAACAAAAAAACCCCACACCAACAAACCCAACACCTACGTTAGTCTACTATGCATTCTACTTTTTTCAGTGTTTAGACATCTGGAAACAAAAATGCTAAAATGGAGAAGATACCCATTCTGTAATCTTCTGAAATGTCAGAAGAAAGGGACAAGACTAGTGATTTGGAAGTTGTTCTAATTTAATTGTTGAATCAATCATGAATTGTCTCATCCTGACCATGGGTATTAAGCACAGAAGAATCATGCCAAATAAAATCTCCCTATAATATTTCTTTAGAGTACACA
This sequence comes from Phylloscopus trochilus trochilus, assembly GCA_016584745.2. NCBI lineage: Eukaryota > Metazoa > Chordata > Aves > Passeriformes > Phylloscopidae > Phylloscopus > Phylloscopus trochilus. The sequence goes on from WQNJ02000546.1 coordinate 45,042,186, forward strand.
TAAATTTCACTACTGAAACAACCTTATTGTTTAAGAGATAATATTGAATATAACACCACAAAAAACCACTGTAGTAATTAATAGACTTATTTAATATTTTTTATGCGTTATAAACACAGTGTTTTGCAATGTAGGGTTTTTGATTTGCAGCAATCAGTTCATAATTTCTCTTGCCTTGACTGCTTAGTGTCCTAGTAGGAATATAGTTTGCTTAGAGCATAATTTCTTGTCTGTCTAATCCCAGGACAGAAACATGAAAGAAATGCCTTCTCTCTCATGGAATAATATAGCTGGTTTTGTTACTTTCCAGCATTTCTGCCAGTCTCTTCACTGAGGAATATTGTTAATGCTCTCCTGTTTCCTGCCATGTGGTTTGGTGCCTTGGTATCAACTAACAGATGTAGCTACTCTAGGAGTAACTTGAGTGGGGCAAGGCTGGAAGATGAATTTCCTAGCACATCTATGCCCAGTAGCGCATGTACTTTGAGCTGAGTAGATGAATAGCTGGTAGAGCCTGGTCGTTGGGTATGCTTGTTTTGTAAAGGTGTGTCTTTTGGGAACATGCAAAATCCTATGAACAGGTGTCCACAAATGAGATGTACAGACTGACTTAAAAAAAAATAAATATATATATATATAAAGAGAATTTCTTAATGTCTTTCAGACTAGTAATCAGCTATGTAAATAATCCCTAAAATAAGTAATAATAAAAATTGAGGAATGATGTCTTTTGAAGGTGCCAAATGTAATCAGATTATACCACGATTCTGGCAACAGAAGATTCAGCAGACTTTTTTATTTAACAGCCCTTCATTGTTTTCAAGTTTAATGTAACTTGAATAAACTAGTTATCAACTTTCTCTGTTGCAATTACAGATTGAGTAAATGTGAATGTGTGGGAAAAACAATGCTTTTCAAACGAAATAGTATTTTGAGGGTAGGAGGCATAAAGCAAGGAGTAAAGTCAAAGGTATTAAACATGTAAGTGTGTTTTTCCTGCCACTTTTGACAGCTCAAATATATCTCTCAACCCAACTAAATTGTGGTAGAGAAAAGCATTCTTTCCTTATTCAGACAGGTTCAATTTCCCTGTACTTCTTTGTCAGCCTGTGGCTTCTCATTCAACACCATTTCACGAACACCTTCCTGAATTTTAAGAAAGTCTGTAAGTACAAAGAATAAAACATTCAATATGAGATTAAGAGGGACAATGGATATTTTTTCCTATCCTTTTAACTTTCCTGTAAGAACATAGCTTTTCCTCTGTTGGGTTTTTTGTCAGAATTTTTTTTTCAGTTGTGGAAAATGTCAGGAAAGGCAATTCTGATCTTGAACACCTCAGTTGGCCGTGGAAACTGAGTCAGTATCAATTTTTGATTTTAAATACTGCTTTAGCAACTAGTTAGCTATGGCTATGGGAGTAGGTTGTGAGGGAGAAGAGACAGAGACCCATTCCTTAACAGCTGATGGTGGATTAATGAACACAGAGTATAGGAGTTTTCTTTCTTTGTGGTGGCACAGTGTCTTTTGCATCAAAGCAAAATCCATCTAGAAAAAAGATGTCCCCTGATTGTTATCTGTCATTCTGAGTTATTTAGGAAGTAGCTTTTAATGAATGCTGCACTTTTCAAGTCTGATAAGTGAATATTTTGGTATGGTAGTTTTTGGCATGATGTTTGATTGCAGCTCCCAAGTGACTTTGCAGTTCAAATGCTTCACTGCTGCTTGAGACTCTCCAAAGCATCTACAGATTTATGAGTTTAAGTAAGAAGTTACTGCTGTGGTGGTATCTATTACTTGTAGAGTTTCATTGCTTCAGAGCATACCAGTATGAATTCTTCCAGAATACTGGATCTTCATTGATATCAGGAAGTTTAATTCTCCAGAGTGAGATATCTGTATAATTTTTTTCCATACTATCTGTTCAGTTGTGTGCAAATTTTTCTTTTTAAGAAACTTCAGTGTTACTCATAATGAATAGTTTTAATCCTCAGAAAGCTAATTTTTTGGCTGCTTTTTTTTCAAGGTAATGGGGAAATTTGTTTTATATGAAATTGCTTCTGCATGTCCTCTCTGTGAAGGACCCTGACTCTGCTCAAGAGAGGAACCTACTCAGACTCCCTCTCTTGACAGTAAAGAAAATTTTCTCTGAGAATGGAGTTCTTTCGCTAAGGTTTTTAGGTGCAAAGGGATAAGCTTTGAGGTTTCATTGCTGCTAGAAATTTAGATGCAATTTTGTAGAAAGAAGGAATGTTACTCTGTTTTAATTGCTGCTGCTGAATTGCTTTGCAATTCATCTGTAATAGTGAATGTAAGAGTGTGAAATTTTGCACTGCCTGCTGCAGTGGGTATTAGAACAAAATCTAAGACTACTACTGTATTCTCTTGGTTGATGCTTGACATTCTAGATTTTTTATTAATGGTTTCCTTTCTCCTTAGTTGATCCTTCAAAATCACTACTTTTCCCCTATACTCAAATAACTTTGCCTAAGCATGTGTTGACTTAGAATGCAGATGCTCTTTATTTTTCAATATTCCAGGAGGAATTCCTTTGAAAGTTACAAGACTTAAAATCTGTGAACAGAATATGTTACTATTGTGATAGATCTGAAGAGCATGGTCATTCTAGAAATTAGTTGTCAGATTAATAGTTGCTCCTTTTTGTGTGACCATACCCGGAGGAAAATGTTTGGAAATGTTAGTTCTGGTAGAACTGTAGTTTTGAAAAAAAATTGAGATTTTTGAAAAGCAGAGTAGTGAGAGATATGACTCTGCTTACTTCTGATTTAGATAATTAATAAGAAATATAGTATTACCTTAATGTTAGAGATCCATATTTATATGCTTTCAGTTTGTGCATAACTGGTCTTATGAATCAAAAGCCACAAAATGTAAAGATTAAATTAACCAACAGGAAAAGATCCTGATTCTCTGTTTCATAAACAAAGTAATAGCAAATCACATTAAGCTAGGTTGAATGCAATCTTAAACTGTTCCTGTAAAGAGGTCCTCCTTGTTAGCATCGATGTTTTGGTTTATTTCATCTCAGCTATACTGTGACCAAGAATGGCATATTTTAATAACTATAATTTGAATATGGTTAATTTCTATAAGTTTTGTCTTTCAGTGGATTTAGTGTACAAAAACTCGAGCCTCTATCTTCTTATGTCCCCTTACTTACCTAACTTATGTTCATAGATCATATGTAAGCTTGAGAAGGAGAGTGTAAAGTTTAATCACTGATTATATTGAATGAGCAGGAGTACTGTGGTATGTAGTGTAAGATTTAATCGCAGCATATCTGTAAACATAGCATTTAGGGCTTTCTCTTCTGGGTTCTTAGATACATGAGTAGGAGACATGTATATGAAGTCTCCCAAATTGCAAACCTCTTATCACAAGCGCAATCTCTTTTGTTATCTAAAATGTAATTAAAATACTGTAGTTTGCCTAGTAACTGTTCTAAGTTCTAATCCTTAAAGGAAAGGGCAGCTTTAGGCATAGTATCTTGCCAAGATTCCTCCTCCCTCTTTGCTAATTCACACCCTTTTACGTAAAAATACTTCAACTGATTTCTTTTGTGAAAGTACAACCCTTCAAAATTAGAATGAAAAGTTTAATGGCCTAAATACAGTTCAGTCCTATTTGAAAAGCTTGATTTATCTTCTGTGGTTTCTTTTTTTTAACACTAGTATTTCCTTGTTATGCCCTTGGTATTTCATAGCTGTCCTTTTTAAGCACTGAAGCAATTAGTTTTGAGAAGGCTGATTCTTCAGGGTCCAGTGCTTTCCTGCCTTTCATTCGCCGAAGCTGTACATTTTAATGAAGTTGTTTCATCTATGTTGCCAAACACTAGAATTTTACTGCTTCAATTCTAATTATCTCTGCTGGCAAATGCTATGTTTTATTAAAGCTGTCAAGTGCACTGTTCATTAAATGTCCACAGTCAGTGGTGCTGTGCACACAAATTAGATCAGCTTTACTCCTTGATAGATTATGAAGTTAAATATTTTTATATAAACCTCATGAAATTGAGTCTAACAGCAATCAGTGATGCCTTAGATAAGAAAGCATACCTGTAGCTTCTCGGAACCTGATATCTTGTCAAAATCCATCATGGAACATACGCTAAATCACTAGTAGTACAGCTGAGTATACCATTTGAATGATTATTTAATTCATTAAGATACCATTTTCCTTCCTCAAGTTATCTACATTGCATCTTGATTTCTAATTTATATGTATTTAGGGTAAGATAAGTTTTGTTATTTATGCTTTGATAGAAGTAAAAACATCAGTGCTGGTTGTTCAGCAGAGGGTTGCAAAATGCAATTGGTGTCCATTAAAAGCAAAAATGGCTTCACTGAAATGTTACCAACCTGGTGAATGTGAAAGATTATCGTAAACAACTAACAACTTCTCTTCTAATTGCATATCTGAAAGGGGAATTTTACTAGAAGGTGTTTACTTCACATATATGAAGCAGTCATAGAAATACTGTATCTGCAAAGAAAGTATTTGAGTCAGCTCTCGTTTTGACATTTGGGGATTTTTTTTTGCTTTTGTTAATTTTGTGTTCTCAGTGTATGTATCATTATCCTCAGTAGTGGAAATAGTCATTCTTGCATTCTTGCAATAGTCATATTGAATGCATTGTTTTCTAGATGTTCTTTAGGAGAATTAAGAAGATAATGTGATGATAGACTACCAGATAAACACATTGTTTATCTTTTGAAAATAATGGGTTTTTATCCTTCAGCTATCTGTAGGAAAATAGTTTCAAATTTATTTTTAGTACCATGACTTTCTGTATTGGTTACCTTACCTTTGAGGAATCTGGTGTTTATACTTTCCAACTTTGCTCTTGAATTTTTCAGGCTGTATTTCAAACCTTTAGAGGAACAGATGTTTATGGTGTTCTTTATGGAAATCATAAATAACATGTCAAAATGCTATATATAGTAAATAGAATTTAAGAGCTCTTAGATATCTTTAAAGCTTGGGTAGGAAACTACAGTCCTTCAAAAGGCTGCGAGGAGCTCTTCCTTGTCTTTTCTCCTTATGATCTATTTTAGAGCACTTTATTGTGAATAGAAAATTCATATAACGTGAAGTTGAGTAGGAGGCTGTGTACATGTATGTATTTAATTTTCTTTTAATATATTGTACCTTAACGTATATATTTCATATATGACATTTGTAGGAAATAATGCATTTTATTTTTTTAGTGCAGAAACAGAAAGTATTCCTTTGACTGTATTCAAGATCTGAAGGGGTTTTTGCCATCTGAAAAGCTTAACTTCAGACAAGTTTCATTATGTTCAACTTCAATTTTTTTTTTTCAATTGCCTGCTCTCAGACAGGAGATAGACCCTAATAAATGGTGTATTCTGTGGCAGTGAAGTAGTTGGGCAATACCAGTATACTGACAGATTTGGTGGGAAAGGGACATGTAGAAGTTACCTAAGTGCATGTGAGAAACCTACGATGCATGAAACATGACAATTTTTTCTTACTTGTTATTTTTCACTTTGGTTGTTTATATCTATTTGGCTTTGAGTCTGAAAATTGGACAAAATATTTCCTGAACCTTCTAGGGAAATTTGAAAAGTACTCAGACTTATATCTAAATTCAGATTTGTCAAGGCTTGTCCTATTTTGGCCTTTTGGAAGTTATCTGAGTTACAACTGTCCCTAATGTGCATATAAATGCATATTGGTTGCATTGCCTTATCCACCCTTTTCAGCCTGAGTGTGCAAGTGTAGTGAATATAACAGAAGAAAATATTTTTTTTTATAAACCTTTGTGCCGCCTTCTTCTCAGTGTGGTCGCAACAACTGTGAAAAATCAGTGAAGCAATCATCAAACATATGAAAGACATTAAAAAAGTGATGCAGTCATAGGTCTTTAATGTGTCTGTGAAATTATGAATGTATACAAAGAAAAGCAACAAATAGACTTATGGTGGGGTTATCAACCTGAGACTGAAAAAAGTAACAATAATGCTGTTAATAAAAGAAATATCATGCAAAGGGAAATATTTCTGGTTCTGAATATATAGAGATTAGGTTGATAAAGTTCTATGTCATTTTAAAAAGTCTTAGCATTTCAGACCTAGATAAGAATTCTTTTAGTTTAAAAGAGCATGGGAGGAGTTTTGGTCCAAGGTTGTAGATCAGAGTCTCTGAAATTGATGCTATCTACTAAGATATTTGGCTGGTTTTACAGTATTTTAAATGTGGAATTTTAAGGGATTGAGAAAGTACTGCTTTTGTATTACCACATTTTTTTTAGGTAATAGTCTTCTAACCTTGCAAAAGGAATACTAGATTTTTTTTTTTTTTACTGTTTTGTTTTGTTTTTGCAGAGATACCAGAACAGAATACTTGGGAATACAATGCAAACTCTGATTGTCTTACTGAATAATATTGTTGCTAACAAAAGTATGAACATGATGATACTCTTTGAAGAAGGTATGTCATCTTCATCTTTATTCTCCTTTATTCTCAGATGTTTCTCAGTCTGTATTATCTGGCACTGTGTGAAAACCAAACTTCTATCTATTTAGATTTTGTAGTAGTTGTTAGATCATCACTTCCTCCTTCTTCCTTACCGATCTGATTACAAATTTAACTTTTAGAAAGTTGTTCTTCCAAGAAAATGTGCTTATAGAAGAATTACTAACTGAAAATTATATTATACCCATGAAGAATGGCTTGGGAAAGAAGGCATGGGCTAGACTTCTGACTCCAATGGTGCAGAGTATAGAGAGACATCTGAAAATTCTTCCTTTTCTCACTGGTTAAACCTATGAAAGGATAAATTGTACAGTATTTGTGCACACTTTCAAGAAATAGCTTCTGTCCCAGTCCAATGATGTAGACTAAGACTATGAAGTCTTAGTCTACAAACTATTGTATGTCTTCATGAAATGTTTACCACCTAAGTTGGGTAATAAAACACTGGCACAAGTTGCCTGGAGAGTGGTTGGATGCCTCATCCTTGAGAGCGTTCAAGGTCAGGCTGGACAGGGCTCTGAGCAAACTGATCTAGCTGAAGATGTCCCTGGTGATTTACAAGAGTTTTGGACTAGATGACCTTTAAAGGTGCTTTTCAACCCAGGTTGTTCTGTGATTCCATGATTTGTTTCACTGTGTTTTATTATCTGAGCTCCTTTTATTTAGAAATTAGTTCTGAAGAAAAAGTTTCAGTTATTGGAAATCTATATAAATTACAAACTTGTTTAGAGACATACATTTTGATAGCATTTCTTCTGTTTATCATGAATGGGTGAGTGACATCTAGCAATACAGGTCTAGGCTACCATTTGTACTATTTGTTGGTACACGTACCAGCCTATGAATCCATCAAGATGGGTAGTAGGAATCATGTCCTCGTTTTGATAGTTACCATAGTAGTCAAAACACTGACCCAGAAAGCAGGAGAGCTGGATTCCTGAATCTTTCTAGTCTTAAGGGATTGAAAGGGCAATGCCATTTTTCAGGAGACAAACTGGAACTTGACATTGTTGCTAATAACATGTTCCTCTCCTCTGTTGCAAACAGATACACTTTTGAAGTTAGTGATGTATTAGTGGAGAACAGAGCCAGGGGAAAAAAATAAGAAAGAATAGAATAGTATGACTAATTTGGAAAAGGTTGGTTCGTAGGATTCTGATTCTTTGGTTATTTCTCACCAAACTGCCTATCACACTTAGAACTGCTTGTGGTTTCTTGGGATTTAGATGTATGGGCTACTTTTACTATCTTTAGGCACACCTGCTCTCTGTCAGGCAAAATCCTAAGCCAGCATTGACCTGAGTTGCAGCAGGGTAACTTGTTAAAACTGCACAATGCAAAGAAGTTTATTCAAGTCCCACAAGCACTATAACCACATAATTGGCATGCCTTACTTAAAGTAATACACTCTGCCTTTCTGTGTGGCAAATTAGGTGCAAAACTGTTTAACAGCATGGCAGAAATGCCTCCATTCCCTAAATATATCTTCCTTATTGTCCTACAGAGCAAGCTCCTGTGTGCTTTTTATGCTGCTGGTAGTATGTCTGTGCTCTTTCACTTCTCATCTTCTCCAAAAATATCTCTTCAGTCATGCTAGTTTCCAAATCAAGGAAGCAGAATAGCAATAATATTAAAGTCCTGTGCTATGTCATAATGACTCCAGTAATATTTTCAGACTAATACTGATTAGATAACACTAACTTGTACTCACTGAACTTCAGCAACCACACGAGAGAAAGCAGCACATTTATCTCAAGTAATAATTTATCTCAAGTCAAATGTCCCCATCTTCTCTCATCCCTCTTCCCTACTGGCTAGTCTTCAGAGTACTGGAAACCTGGAATTTGGCCAGTGCTTTATTGATTTAGGGCCTAATTGTTAAGTAAAGGACTTCTAAAATTTGGTTTGCCAAGGATGTTATGAGAGTATTGATCTTGTAATTGCAGACTGTTAGATTTTCTTTGAATTAGAAGGGGAGAAAAGTTATTCTGTGCAAACTGGAGGGCTTTATATCCTTTGCATTACCATCAGTAAATACATAGTGTTCTCATCAGGAAAATACCTTAAAACTTCTGCCACCATATCTTTGGCATTTAACTTCTCATTTTTGAATGACTTTTGTGTGATGGAGAGGAGTGCAGTCTAGTAAAATGAAAACTGAGCTTCCTCTTGCAGAAAAAATATCCTGGAGTCCAAATAGAAAAGTTGAACATCAGTCAGCAGTGTGTATTTGCAGCCATCAAGGCAAAAGGGGGCTGCGACAAGAAAGAAAAACTGGAAGGTTGAGGGAAGTGATTATTCTCCTCCATTCATTGTGGTGTCTAGTTTTGAGCTCCAAACTATATGAAAGACATTGAAAGAAGGAGCAAGTCCAGAGAAGAGCAGCTAAGATGTTTAGGAGAGTGGACCACATGATGTGTGTATTTTCAGCCTCTGCCTGTACTATTATATGAATGTATTCCTTCCCAAGTGCAGAGCTTTGTATTTGCCTTTGTCAAACTTTAAGAGGTTTCTGGCAACCCTTTTTTTTTTTTTGAGCTCTTCAGGTTCTTGAGCTCTTTCTGAATCCATCAGTCCTTCATCACATCAGCTGCTTTCTTCATTTCAATGTCATCTGTAAACTTGCTGAACATGCATGTTAATACATCCTATTAACAGTGTCGGTGCTGTTAATGAAGATATTCAACATTCATGAGCTATTCTCCTGTGTTAAAAAAAAGGCTGAAGACAGACTATTATGGGTCATCAATTTCACTTATTTCCCTGTTATAGTGTGATAATTAATTCATGTATATATGGAGCTTTAGAAATGAAAAACCATAGATACTTGCTGAACATTAGGAGGATGTCAGGTTAGGTGGTCAGTCCTGTCAAGATTTTTGTATCTAAGAGTCCAGACATTAGCAATAAAGATTTCTTTCTGATTTTGTGCGTGCCTTTCTTCAGCTGCCAGGTGGCTGTATTTTTTGCAGACAGATCATTTAGAGACCCACGTCACTGTTTCTTTTTGTGCTTGTTAGCCTTCAGAACTCTCACTTGCTCAAAGAAGTTGTATGAGGTGATAGATTTTTTTAAAGGGCTGTAGCTTACATGTTGAACTCTCCCCTTTCTCAAGAAAATCTTGCATGATGGCACTTTCTGCATTACTACTTCTGTGATTTCCTGTTATTAAAAATGATATGGTTGTGTATTTCAGCAACTTTCATAGAAGGTGGATTGCCTGGTATTAATTTCTTTCTTCCCTGAACTGTGTCCTTTTGTGCTACAATACATCAGACATGTACTGATAACCACTTAAAATGTTTAAAGGTGAAATGGAGAATAACATATGCAACTGAAGTCACAGAGAAATTTAAAATGGCCTATACTTGTGTTATCAGCTATTAAACATTTGTTCTTTTAACATTAATGACAATTTCCACTTAGTAATCTGAGGGGAATAATATGATTCAGTTTAATTACTGAGACTGGAATTCAATAAGGAGACTAGGATTAATATAGGGTCCTTTGTGAATAGTTACGGAAAGATATTAAAAAGCCAAGACAATTGTGGTCGTTTTCAGCATGGTCTTCTAAGAGAATGACACTTACCCTCTCTTCCTCTGTCTTGGCTTCTGGCTGCAGTCTTTTTTTCCTCCCTTTCCCCATCTTTTGATATCAGACAATTTTAAGTTCACTTGAGAGAGAGCACAGAGGTCCAAATATACAAAATTATGTATTCAATCTATAATAATCAGTATCTGATGACAGAGAACCAAGTTAATGCCATAATTTGGGGAAAAACAAAAGGCTTTTCAATTAAATATTCTTCACTATTGTACAGCAAATGGAATAGTGCCATACATGACATGTACAAAGTATAGATATGTACTTATACATTACATAGCATAAAGATCTATTAAATAATACACCTTGGTGGCCTTTTCAGTATTCAATTCCTATTTTCTTTCTGGGATGCCTGCAGTCTCTGTTTTAGGTTTGTAACCACTGAGTTTAATGATGTGTTGGTCAATTCCTGAGGAGGGTACCTATGAAGTAATCCCACAGGCTCAGTCAGTGCATGTGAACAACTCACACCTGAGGGCGTGCTTTTAGTTGGGTGACATACGACAAAGCAGCATCAAGGTTTCAGAAACAGGGGCAGGGAGTCAGCAGTGATGAGGATGGTGACTTAACTGCCAGGGAGGTAGGCAGAGATACAGGATGCAGATTTGTATGAAGATGGGTATTGTTAGTTCTACCGGTCATGAAACAACCAGTTATACATTACTTTGTGCCTATCATATTAAAAGGGTTGACATTTGGTGACTCTAAAATGAAAACCCTGTTCTAGATGCTAAAATTATGAGTCCCTAAGCAGGTGTAGGAGTACAGTAGTTGATCACCTGTTTCTAGAGACGGGTTCTAGAGCAGTCTACTGAAAAGATATATTGTTTCTCTTAGATAAGTGTCTAGTGACAAGCACTGACATACTGACAAATTAAGACATAAGACAAACCATGAAGTCAGGGTTGGCTGCTTGATAAGTGAGTGGTGTGAGTGTGCAAGGCTGCTTCATTATGTGGATGTGATGATTAATAAATAGCCAAGTGCACCACAGCACTTAATGTAGTGAAATTCTTGTACTCAACTACAATTCACAGATATATAAACTTTTTATTTTGCTTTTAGTTCAGTCTCTTTGTTGCTTTTCTTTCTTTACTGGTCATTTGGGTGGGGGAGTGGTTTGTTTTTCACATAGTTTATACAAATTAAAAACACAAAAATTGAATCCTTGCCTAGTTAGCAGTGCTTTCCAATTCTTGAGTATGGTTTATCCATGGGTAATATTCAAAGGCAAGAAATATTTTCATTCTAACTGTTGCATCATTTTGTTTATAGAAAGAGTTTGGGTATATCATATTGTACAGAAATGTCTTTCAAATACTTGTATTTGATTGTAGAGAAATGTCTTCCATTGCTTCACAATGATCTTTATTCTGAAGAATGAACAAAACATCTTGTTGGAAAATAGATCTTATAGGCTGCAGTGGATAACTTCTGACAGCCTGACTACAGCTATTTATTCCTGATAATGCATCAAATTTATTATGTTTATATAAAAAGCTATTTTCAGCATGTCTAAAAAGTAATTCCAAGTTTCCACTGTTACTCAAAACTGATCTAGTAAACTGTTTTCAGCCCAGTGTTGCTTATGAATGAGTTTACATTTTTAGCTTTTCTGAATTATGTTCCATAAATCAGTCACCATTTTTTTTTTATGATGGTCATGTAAGGAGATGATTTATATGTAAAGTTCAATAAAGTCATGTTGAATTGAATTACTTTTCCCAGACTGTACTGCTATAATCTTGTGTTTGGCTACCATACTGAAGTAACTACCACTAGCAGTATAAGCAGAGATGTTTGTCTGAATGTTAAAAACAAGTTTCCATTAAATGGAAGAGTAGATCCCAAACTTTGTCTTAATGGTGTTGAATCTTAGAAGCTAAAGTAAAAAGGGAATTAAGGGGTTTGGAACAGTAAAAATAGTCTTTGAGTCGTGTGAAAATGTGACTGCTATTAGTAGTGTGTGGTACTTTTAAGCAGTTTGTGTAAAATCTGAAGTTCCTAAGGAAGGACCTTTGGTGGAACTCTAGAATGTCAGCTACAGCAGTCATAATATTTATTATCATACTAAGAAAGCATGCTAGGTGCTAAAAACAGGGACAGTTACTAAAAAGAACAGATCTGCAATAAAGTTTGTAGTCAGATGATTATAACTCATTTGCACTTCATGAAAGAAAGATCAACTTTCATGGCTGAAGTATCCTTATTCATCTTGTGGTCCACTGCTTTGACTTTTAGTCAAATGTCAAGAGATAAATTAGATTTCAAATGTCTTTGTGTGTTGTATTGTTAAAGTCTGTTAAATACTGCATATCCAAAAAATTATACTCATGAGGCCAACATCCAACATCCAACTTCAACCTTTTTCTTGGGGGGATGGGGGAGAGGAAAAAAATGTTTTTTAAATACACAGATCTTTACAAAGTGATAGTTATTACTACAATAATGATAACTATGAATTCTGAGGTCTCTAGATAGACCCCAGATCTTTCTAACTTACCTAAACCTTAGGAGGGTATACTTCTACCTTTCACTTCCTCAGAGATAATTTGATTTCAGCTTCAGTCTCCAAAAGACATTCGGTCATGGTGCCCATAGCACACTTCTTAAGAACAGTTTGTAGCTTCCTAGCCAGCTCACTTGTCACATGCTACATCCCCAATGTTCATTAAATTAGGCAGTAGACTGCAGTAAGTTAACAATGCAGATCTTCCTCCCTGCTGCACCCACCTATGCAGTAGTCTGAACTACAGTGCTACACTGAGATGGCATTGGTGTGTCATTACATGTGACTTGGATTTTAGGGGTAAAATTGAGTTTTTGGAGTTGCTGGCTTCTAAGTTGTAGCATTTTCTTCCAAGGTGGGAGAATTTAAGATGGCAATCAAGAAGAGGAACATGGATTAGTTACACAGCAGTCTGCTTGCAAGGAAAAGGCAGTACTTATAAAATTCAGTAGAATACATTGCTTAAACTAATATGCCCTTTAAAAAAAATAAAAGACAACAACAAATAAAACCTGCTGACTTAGTCTGTGAAGAAATCAGATATACATTCAGACTGGTTCTAAAGTTATTTACTCATTCCTTACTAGTTTCTATTTTTTCCTAGGAGTCTCCTGCAGAGGTTTTCCAGGATACAATATAGAAGTATTTGTTTATTGACTAAAGATAGAAAAGGTGTATTACAGCAGTGCTTTATATCTGCTTACTGTGAAACTTAGTTCATATGCAGTTTATTGTAATTATGAATAAAGAGATTGGAAGGGAGAATAAGTCAGGGAAAGGAGCTAAAAGAATTTTTTCTGTGTTTAGTCAGTGTTTAGAAACAAAATGTTCTTAATTAAATCAATGTAAAATAGGAAATAATTTTAAAATACAAAAAATAAATGTATCGTCTGTTCTGAGTAGTTCTAGGTGTTGTTTCTTTATCAATTGGATGTGAGAGACAGTCCCTTGCTTGGGGGTACACCTTGTGGCCTCTGCCATATGGGATGTAAGCCTTTCACAGCTCCTTCCCAGTACTGTAGTAGTTAGTTCAGCTCTTGAGCACAGGAATGTCTCTATGAACATCTAAAGATAGCAGTCCTGTGTTGTGTGTCTCGTGTTCATTTGAGTTACAGTTTATATGAGAAGTCAGTGGTGATTGAACCTGAAGAAGTTTCTTCTTCAGGGATGTTATGAAGCTCAGAATGCTTTTTAGCAGTATTAAGACATATTTTTCTGACCCAAAATGCCAGTCACTCAGGTGGAAGTGTGTAACATCACATGGGTAAACTTAGAAGCCTAGTATCATAAAAGATACGTGGGAATCATGTCAAAATAGCATGGTAGTAGTGCAGTCTTTGAGGAAAAAATAACCTGTGTCATCTTGTGATATTCGTCAATGCAGCCATCTGAAAAGGATGAAAATAGAAATGGTGATTGCTGCAAGGAACAGTTATGCCATTCAAGTAGAACCAAGCCTGTTGTTGTTTACCCATAAGGCACAAAATGTCACAGCATGCTTGCTACAACTTCAAAAGATAAAATAAGTGAGTAAGGGCTCGGCAGGTTGTTACATCTTGTTTCTCTAGTGCTGCAGTGTAAAAGAGAACTGGTGTTTCTGTGGCTGAAGTAGGTGTCCTGATGCTATCTATCCCTGTGGCCAGCTAAGCAGATCATCTTGGAGCATAGCTGGCTGCTTGAACTACATAAGATGTCTCATTTTAAGACCTAATTGATGGAAAAGAACAGAATAATAACAAAAAATATTCAAAGTCCTGTCATTCCATTATATTCTAGTCTGAGAGGCTTTATGCAGACATCTGATGGTACAACTGATCAACTTAGTTTAATGGTGGGAGGTTAGTTCAATGAATACAGCAATTTCAAAGCTTAGACTGTCTTTAAATTTCTAAGATGCCAACCATAATAGACATTTTCTGCACCTATCTGATACCTAGAGAAATTTAAGATTTAAGGTTTTGACTGAATGCTCTGATTGATACTACTTGGAGACAGAAACCTAAACTGAAAAAGTAAAATTTTTTATTAAAATGAAAGGCATGGATTTCCCATCAGGTTGAGGTTATGGGTATCCAAAGGTTTCCTGATGAAAAACTCAGGACTGTCTTCAGTCTTCAAAGCCTTATGCTCCTTCTCACCGACTTCGTCATGAAAATGGTATTATTTTTTTCCTCCTCTCTAGAGACCGTGGTCTTTGCATTTACTCTAGGTGTTCTTTCCCTGCAGTTTGATTCAAGCATTTTCATTTGACATTATGCTAGTATTCCCATGAGCTGCAGTTCAAATAATATGTGTTAGTGCTAGTGGATTTGGTCAGTTTGAGGAAAAATGAGTTACTAGGTAACCATGTACCTATCATATTAGCTACAGGTTAAATATTGATGATGCAAACTATTTGTTACAGATAATAAATTAAATCTAATTATGATGATATCCCTGTGTATCTTGTCAGATATAAATAGTAAGCTGAAAGGTCATTTTAGGAGATGAAATTAAAGATGTAACTGTATATTTGAAAAGAGGCACATTTTAAACATAGTTACTGTTTTACTACAGCCATAGGTTGTAGAGCTATAACATATGTTCTATTCTAGCGGTTAGAACAGTCTCAGTATGAAAGCAATATACCACGCCAATTTGAGGTGAGTGTAAAGTCACAAAAGTAAAAAGTGCTATATGCAAAATTAAACATCAATCATTCTGTCATAGGGAAAAGGCTTCTTCAGATGCCTGAAGATGTTCAGATGCTTGAACTGAAAGAAGTTCATTTTGTCAATTCTGTTTTTGGCAGAATCAGATCTATCTAGTGGATAGATAAATAAAATCTGAGGTTTTTCACCACTTTGAAGAATGGTTTGGGGTTTTTATTTGTTTTGTTTTAAATGTCATCAATAGTTGTCATAGCTATATATATAATATAGTCATTGTAGCCAGATGTTTTTGTCTTCTAAGTTATTTTCAGGAAAAGTCTGTAATGAATAGATACGTTTAAACCATTTGTGGACAATTAAACTTCAAAAAAAATTCCTCTTTAAAGTAGAAAGGGAATTACATCATAATGGAGAAACTGATGTTATTTACATTTTTTAAAGTCTTTTCAAATTCCCAATTTTTACACAAATATAAAGCAGTAGTCTATATTACTTGAGACTTTTCTTGTGATGTTCTTCCTCTTCCATCTAAATATTTTTTATCTTTCAGACTTTTGCCTAAAATAACATTTAGATGTAATCTTTGTAGGATGATTTTTTCTTTTGCTATTCAGGATCTAATTTTATAATATTGTCTAGCTTAGGTTTTCCAAACACTTCAGGTTACATTTCAAAGTGCATTTAATATTTAATAACTCATTTCCATAGTTAAATTTCTTTTAAGTCTTTACATATGGATTTTCCACCATCTTAAGACTGTATATTTTCAGGTGAATGTGTTCTCATATAAGTTATTTAGACAAGTTACCACTCCTCAACTGGTAGGTTTTTCCTGTGGCATTTGATCAATGCCTTGTAGATCTGATAAGGTAACTAGTTTTGTGAACAGTTGTGCATCTGATCATTTACATTTTATAGCAATGTGTCTGCATGTAGTCAGTTTTTGTAAGTCAGCTGATGAGGGAACCTGTTTGATGTGCAGTTAAAACCTCCAGCTGAGAGGGACAGTGGTTATTGAAACTGCTGTGACAAAACTGTAGATGTCTACCTGATGATGCTGTTAATTTTTTTAAAGAAAACACATTTCATAAATGCAATCCAACCTTGTCAATCCATGCTTTGAAAATAATTATCTTGTTTTAGCTTAAGCTTTTTCCTAATTGAACCAAGATGGTATTTATGTAAGATAGGTTTGTGAGGACAAATCTGTCAGCAAAGACATGTGTTTGAGGACATGTCATGAGTTTCCAATGTGAGATTTAAGCAAATTAGTTTTACTTTTCTCTTAAAGAGGCCCTAACTTGATAGATATTGAGGGGTTTTATTTTATAAATAAAGTTTAAATGTTTCTGTAGATGTCTCCATGTTGTTAGAAAATAATGCATCAGCTAGTTGTTCCTTCATTTTGGTCAAGGAAAACATTGTGTGCTTCCTTTTGAATTTTTCAGATTAATGGGAGAAGAAATAGGATATTTATATAAAGTCTGAAGCTCTCTTCTGTCTTTTAAGAGAATGGAAAAACTGGGGAGATTTTTTTCCCCTCTACCACCTACCTTTGAAAAATATAAGGAAAAGAAACTTCTTGTTCAACTGCATCCATTCAGTTTCAACTTGTCTTTCCTTACTTATCATATTTAAGATTGCTTACTCAAAAACCTCTAATCCCTGTTCCACTGAATCTTGGAAAAGATCCAGTAAAGTGTTGTTAATGGATTTATTCACACTTTTAAAAGATCGTATTTCCTAGCTAACATGTCCATATTGTGACAAAGTTTTCATCCAATGAGGCAGCCATGAAATGCAACTTATTTCCCTGGATGACAGCAGAACTAATGCTACTATATGTATTATATAAAGATTGAAAAAACAGCAAAATTATCCATGATGGCTGAACAGGCTTTCCAATACATTTTTTTACTGAATAAGCACAGACAGATATCATATATTTTGATACCATCATTCAACCCAGAATGACATGAATTGTGGGTTTATGCCATTATTAATCTTAACTAGAAGAAAAATGCTCAAACTGTTATTTACTATGCATTTTCTTTAGAAATTACATTGAATGTTGTTAAAAGAGCATGTGTTTCAAACAGCAACATTAGAAGATGAATTTGGAGATTAATTTTGTCTATACTGTGAGGAAAAGTCATAAGCAAGTTAAGGAAAAGGCAGATAGAATACCCAGTGGAACAGATTATCAAGGCAGGTTTACAGGTTTTGACAGAAGACAAAGAACAGCACTGCTTACAGGATTTTGCTTGCCTAGGCTGTGGGTCAGGCAGTCACTGAGACCAAGTCTGTGCGTTATGGGATCAGTCTGGATGCAGATATATCCTGGGCTGAGTGCAAGAACTGGCTGGAGGGCTCTGTTGTGCACCCTGAAAGAAAACCTGTGTCCATGAAAGGTGTGCAGGGAGTGCTGCACAACAGGCAGTGCTACAGTAACACATCCAGAAGGCTTAAAATGACAGCTCCTGGCAGTAACTTCCTAATTTGTTTCCATGGACCTGGCCAGTGTGGGTGCTCCCTGTGACATCCAGGATCCCAGGCTGAATTGTAGTCACTCTCCCAGTTCAGTGCAGTATTCTGGCAGGCCAAATTGTGCAAAATCTTTGAACTCTACATGCCCTGAAATTGCTTGTCTTGAAAATTTAACTGCATATGCCTCTCATTTCTAGTGTTTGCTTACTGCAGTTTCTCTCCTGTTCTTACATAATTTGTCGACAGTCCAGTTCCAGAGAGTCCTTCAACTTTCCCAACAGAGCTGCATTTACTTGACATAGATCTAGATTCACTAGGTCTTGGCTTCACTTTTTCTAGCCTACTTCTGAAGTCCCTCTCTCTAAAGGCACAGTCTTTATTAAGGCTAGTCAGTTCTCTCTTTCTGAAAATGTTGATGAACAAAAGCAAAGGACAAGCTAGTTTGAACAGAAGAGAGTGAAAATTTTGAGCATGTCTCATCCATTTACTAGTAGGAACTGCATATTGGTTCCATCTGGAAAAGTGTGCATTCCTGTAATGAACCACATTGGGCATCCTTACATCTGTTTGACATGCTGTCTCTCTGAAACAGAAGTCTCTCTTCACATAAACTATATTAAACATGCCATGATACCACTATTCTGTAGGATATCTATTATAATCCTGAATCCTAGATGGAAGCAGTGACCTGTGTTGAATTTGTTGCAGAGTATATTGTCTTAGAAAATGCTGTGCATATTACTTCATTGTTTCAAGCTGCTGTTAAATTTTATCATCCTTAATGTTTGTCTCTTCACTTGGGATAAAATGGGGGGAGGGAACAAAGTACACGAGTCCTTCATTGCAAACTCCCCTTTTCTCCCTACTGCCATTATCTTGTCAAGCTGAATTTCTTTGCCTGAACCTGCTTTCTAGAATCATTAGTCTGGGCATAAACAGGCTGAAAGAGAAATATACGTGTGTAGTGGGATGTAGGTGCATAGTGGTACTGCCCAGGGCATGTAAGAAGTAACACATGAAGCACAGCCTAGGGCAGGATGGTGAAGGCTCCTTGTGTTGAAGCAAGTTGGTAAACCTACTGTGATCCTGTAAGTACCTTAATGCCTAAAAAACACCTGTGCCCAACAGAGCAGAAATGGTAGAGAAAAAGGAAAAGGTACTGTCATGGTTTAGCTATGGCAGGTGACGGAGCACCACACAACCACTAAATCAGCTCTCCCCCAGGTATAGGGATAAAGAAGTATAGGTAGGTATAAGGATACAAAAATATATATATTATATATATATATATAATATAAAGTATATATAAAGATATATAATATAAAGTATATTGTAGGTATAAAGAAGTGAGAAAAACCTTGTGGGTTGACATAAAAGTAATTTAAGAATTAAAAAGATATCATAAGAACAAGTTAAAAAATTCTAAGGAAAAGGGAGAAAAAAACCCAGACAAACCAGGGAGAGAGAGAAAAAATGCAAGAAGAACAAGTGATACAAATGAAAACTGCTCAACACCAGCTAAACATTGCCCAGACAGTCCAGGAGCAGTGTCCACCCTGCCAACCTCTCCTCCTCAGTTCTATCGCTGAGTGTGATGCCATATGGTGTGGATTATCCCTCAGGTCAGCTGTGTCCCCTCCCAATTCCTGTGCACTTCCAGTTTGTTTATTAATAGGTGGGGCGAGGAGTCAGAAAGCCCTCAACTCTGTGTAAGTGCTGCTCAACAATAACCAAAACATCCCTGTGTTATCAACACTGTATTCAGCACAAAACCAAATCAGAGCCCCATGAGGGCTAATATGAAGAAATTTAACACTATCCAAGCCAAAACTAGTACAGGTACTAAACCAGTGCTTGCATACAAATTTTCTCCTGCTATTCTGTTGCACATCTTCACAAGTCACTAACTTAAATCCTGGCTGTCTAAATCACCTTTTTGTGTAGTCATTTCTCTCACTGTAGTTTTGTCAATGTTAACAACTTCTTCACCTGTGAAAAAATTGGTTGCCCTCGAACAAACCAGTGTCCAGATTCTCAATTAAAGCATTGGATTAGCAGCAGGATTAATTTCAGTTTGTTGCTTGGGAGGGCAGTATAGTTCACTGTTTTTGTTTTACAGCTGGGTGGTTTGAACCAAGACAGACTAATAGGCCAAACCGTTCTGTGTGATCTCCTTCCAGACTTTATGCAAAAGTTTTGCCAGGAGTTTGAGCCAGTCTGTTAACATATGGACACAGGCTTCACTACTCCCAGCAACAGCTACCCGCATAAAAAAGGTGCAGATTATTCACAACACAGTGTCATTAGACCCATGTTCCCATTGTGTGGATCCTACTGAAAAAGGGGAAGAGGTATGGAGAACAGAAATCAAACACACACAGGCTTGCAGTTCTTTCAGAGCCTCTTGATTAAGTAAGCTGTGCTCTAAGCTGACCTAAGTCAATGTAGTCTTTTGAAGTGAAGATAGCTGGGATCAGGTAGCTGTGCTGACAGAAAATGAAGGCTCTGTTTACCTAGGTTGTACTAATATCAAATATTAGGTAGGGCCCTTCTGATATAGCTAGCATGAAGCCAGAGACAGCATGATCACAATGAGATGGGTTCCAGCTCAAAGATCCTAGTGGTAGGATTGAAAATCATGGATTTTCATGATTTCAGGTCAGAGAAGAGAAAGCATACCATGCAAATAATACAAGACATATGTCTAAGCCAGTTAACAAGAAGGATAGCATAATCTCAAGTGAATAGTCAGTGGTTAGATTTTAGAGATTTAATCAGGTGTGTCATTATTGGTATGGTCATATGACAGCAAATAAGGGGGGGTCTGCTGGTCAAAGTTATCCCAACACTTATTTGGGAAACAGTTGAGGTAACAGAGTAGGTTTAAGGCTAATGTAATTTGGGGCTACAAAATATAATCTGGTCATAAGGGCTAAACCAGATTTGCTATCATGTAACATCCTGACCTCTGTTTAAACCCTTTGATCATTTAAGTGCAAATGCATGAAGGCCACCTTGGACAGTTGCAATTACTAGTTGTCTGCTTTCATTTCTATTGTAAATGTAATTTATGAATAACACAGGATGTTACAGGAAATGGTGGCATAGATTCAATTCTGTTGTAATAACCAGCAGCAAATTCCACTTAGGGGATACTCTAGCCTTTGCTCTTGTTCTTTGATGCAGTTGTAATAATAATAAAAGACTCGATTAAAAATCAAAGTACTTCTACTCTATGTTTTCATCTTATGGCAGACTGATGTAAATAAACCAACAGGAATAAATATTTAATATCTTTCCTTGTAGGACATGACTTTTCAGTAGAGAAGTGTATAGAGCTTTTACCCTTATCCTTTGCTGACTATGTATGGGAACAGTATTCAACCATGGTTTATTTCTGCAATTTAGAACTGAAAACTTCAGAGAATTTTCTGAAGCCAAGGTTCATTGGTCCTTATCACTCCCAGCCCAGAGCCTCCTGAAGGTCAAGCCAGAGTAATTAGTGCTGGTAATGTCATTCAAAGCTGTTGAGTGCTGTCAGTTTGTGACAACAGTTTAGGGCTGTATCTGCATTCGAGGCTGTTCACATCTGGTCTGTATGGGTTTTGTTAAAAAGACAGCTCTCTAAGTTTAAATATTGTCTCTCAAGGATTTTGGTAGAAGGGAAAGTTGATGTCAAAGCAGAAGCGCGTTAAGATATTTGAAGGAGATAAACAGGGTTTAATCTTGTGTAACAGGAAGTCTATTATTAAAATAGAAATCTCTTTAGAAGAATTTTTAGTTCTAAATTAAACCCAGGATATAAATTCCTCTGTATTTTATCACATGGTAATTGTTGCAGACATGATCTTTCAGAGCAGTAAGTCAAAAGTCTTTACTGAATCTTTAGTGACTTCAAATTTTACTGAATGCACAGCATTCCTGTTTTTACACAAACAACAGATTTAATTTAGTGAAGAACTTTGCCTAGCTTTTGCCATTAATTTGAGGACCTCATGCAGTCTTTGTTTTTCTGAATATACACTATATATTAACTCAAAATGTACAAGCAGAAGTTGTTCTATGTAGCTGTGAAGTCGCAACTGCTAATATCTCAGACTGGCTGTTGTCTCTCAAAGAGTAAAGTGTCCTGTTAACTTTTCTTGTTCCTCATGCAGATCATTAAAACCTGCTGTTTGGAAAATCCTCTACGCATCATCCACCTTCTGTCTGACAAAACCAAGGGACCTTATTTTAGTTGACACCTTGTAGGAATGAATTAGGGTCTATTGGGTTTTGAGTTGAGGTATAGCGCACTGTAGAATTATTGTGCTTTATAAAATGAACCTTAAGCTCTAATGTATCTCTGACATGTGAGGAGACATCTAACTGAAAAGTTGCTCTAGAGTTTGCTTAAGAACAGCAATGATACTCAAACCAAACAACATGATTTTATCTTACTGTGGTCTTGGTTCATTTAATTTTTAGTATTTCTTGATGCAAGGTTGTGCTTGCAAATACTGCACAAGTGACACATTAAAAAGCTGTAGAGAAAAAAAGCTTAAATCCACATGAAAAGAATGCAAGTTAGGTATTTAATATATGCACAGTTAGTGACAGAAGTATTTTAAATGTATACCCTGGGAAGCCACTGTATTACCTCCACCTCTATTCCTCCCCAGGTTTTCCAACAAAGGGGTCATTTGAGTGTGTGAATCTGCTTCAGGCAAACCAGGGTGCCAGCAGGATGGTATCCAAACAAATCAAAATTGGCTCTTCACATAAGACACTCTTAATGTCTTATCAACTCTGTGAATAGGTCCCCTGAATATTATTACAGTCCATAGTTATGTAGTATTCACTCATACAAAATTGTAGAAAAAATTATATTAGTTCTAAGTAGGAAGCATTTGAATGTTCTTATAAATAACTTAAAACTATTTTCCAAGGGAAGTTACTTTCTGGTTTTTCATTCCATCCCTGTTGAACAAGTTCATGTCGTGTTCAATGAATTATACTCCTAGGAATGAGGACTGTCTTGGTAAGTCTTGAACAAAACCCCTTGCCTTCAGAGCTTAGAGGCTATGTGCCCATATGTGCTGTGAACCGAATTTCAAAATCCAAAGATCCAAAAGATATTTGGATATCTTTTCTGGATGAATTATAGAATGGTTGAGTCAATCTGACACAAAAACCTGAATTCAGTTGAAATTTTGTCACAGATGGGAAACTCCTTTTTTATTTTTCCTTTTTCTTTTTTTATTCTTTCATTTTCAAAAGCAGCATCAAATCAGGAACTCTCAAGGTATCAGTGGTTATACTTTCAGAAATACTCTTTCTCTGTGTATGTCGTTCTAACCATGTCTTTTTCACAGAGAACAACCACAGTCTAGCCTAGCTGAACTAATTTGTTATATTTTATAATTTTTATATTGACCAGTCAAGCATATTCAATAGTACATGATTTTATTATTTCTCAATTGTTGAAGTTGCGTTTTTACTACTTCCTTTATTACACTCAGATACTTTTTGTTATGAGAGAATGCACCTGGTTTTCTGTCTTTTAGTTGGCTAATCTATCCAGCTGCTGGTCTTAATCAACATGTTTGATCCAAAGATTAAATTATGAAAAAAAGCAGGTTTCAGTGTTGGCAGGATTCTCTTAGGTTCAGAAGAATTTGGCTCTCTGGGGAGTGTCCAGTTGTGTAGTCTTTTTTCACAAGAGAAAGTTGCCATCTCTACGCTGCCTTCTAACAATAACAGCTAAACACTGCCAGTCCAGGAGAAAGTAGAGTTATGTCGTGCTTTGACTCAAAGCAGAACCATATTGCTTCTGAGAAAGCCAGGTCTTTATTCCTCCCAGGCAGTCACACTCAAGATAACACAGAACTTCCCAGTCTACTTTCAACCTAGCTGTAGTGAAGGTGATACCCCGCTTTTCTTCTCTGGTTGTCATAATCCTTTCCACATCCATTTTCTTGTGTGTGAGGGAAGGACTCCCTGCTTGGGCATCATTAGTGAGTGCTCTATGTTCCATGTGTGTAGAAAAATCTGAACTGCTCTTGCCACAAAGGGAAGCTCTGGAGAACCTTGACTATTTCAATATGGCAAATTCAAATGATATTTTTATCTCTTAAACCTAGTGATTCTTTCTTCAGTCATAAAATGTCCAGTCATTCTACCAGTCCTAGGAACAGACTAGCCAGTATTTGCAAAATTTTCTTCTTTAGACGCTACTCATTTTTAAGGTCAGAATACAAAATAATTTTCGGGGCAGCAGTCATGCAATTGATTTGCTCAACAGCCAAATCATTGTTTTTCAACTTGATGTAACATTCATAACTCAACAAATTTTGAAAACATTGGTGTTCTAGTTTTCTTTCCTAGTTTATTCTTACCTCAATATTATTATAGCACTAACACAAATAGTTCCTAAAACATAAACAATAACAAATAGGGAACAAAAATAACATTAAAAGCAATGAGGCTTTTTTTAAAAATGCCATTACCCTAAAGATACCATTTGCTTTATGTCACCTATTTTCAGTTCTTCAAAACAGGAAAACTTAAGTAGTAATGCTGTGATGCTGAGAATGCAAATTGACTCCCAGATTTATGTAAGTAAATAAGGTTGTATGAAGAATCATTATGTCACTGTGGAGTATCTTAAGTGCTCAGGTACATTCACTCATTCCTGTGTGAAAGAATCTGTACTGTCCTGTGTTTCTTCTTAGCAATATTTTTGAGTTTCAGCATTAAAATTTAAAAGATTATAAAATGTGGTTTCTGTTTATTCTGGCAATATTGTTGGTCCACTCTGTAGGTAAAAGAAGGAAGAAAAATCTAATGCATGTACATTTGGTAATATCCCTGGGGAGTCAGTTGTGTAGGTGTGGTACTAATGGGAAAAATGGCTCTCCAGAGAGCAATGTGCAGAGAGGAACAAAGAGAAAGCTTTTTGCTGGACTGAGGGTTTTGCTGCTGGCTGCTTGGCTGCACGGTAGCATTGTTCGGAGGAAGTGCACCTGCTCTAACATTTTCTTCAGCTGGAAGCAGACAGGTTTGTTGAATGCTCTAATTGCTGGTAGGCATGAAAGGATTGCCTAGAAGATTGCTTCCTAGGCTGTCCTTTGATGTTTCATATGATTTGGAAGTGAAGATTTCTTTTCCTTTATCCATCTTACTCGTAGGTGAGAATAAAAAAATCTCCTCTCAGCTTTCATTCCAGAAGGTATCATGGCACATTCAGTCTGATTAGCTCTATCATGGGCCAAAAGAATCCTTTTATCTTTTGAAAGGTGTGTAAAACACAAGAATAGTCATCACAGTCCACATTCATAAGGCATTATTAGCTACATGTTCAGTTCATTGCAGGGGTCTCTGGGCAGGAGAAATACTCTGCTGTGAACACTAGGTTTGTCAACTGCTGTACATCTATGGCTAGAAATTTTGGATAAAGTCCTTTTAATACATAATATAAATCTTGGACCACAATTAGAAAATGTTCTTTGTTTAATTCCAGTTATGTTAATTTATAAACACAATAATCCTAATACAAAATGCAAGTTTTGCCTAATTTGTCAGCAGAATTTGGATAGCAAAGAACTGCAGTGAGGCTTGATAAGTTTGAATGTCCTTATTTTACAAATAAATACAAGGCATAACTAATGCCCTGTAAATTCTTGTACTAAATTCAGACTATAACTAAAGCTACAAACAGTTAGGGTGTGATATATTTTGTTTGCAGAAATATGCAAATTAATAGAGTAACTAAAAAACTCTGTAACAGAGTAAGCTACAAAGTTTTATTTGATTCTCTTACTAGGAAGTAACTAACTGAAAGAAATTATGGTGCATTACTTTTACCCATGTAAATTGTTATTAACAGCTTTCTCTTGAGAGGGTGAACTTTTGCCAACATACTTGGAAGCACCAGAATACTTGATTATAGGTTGCTTGTCCAAGTAGAGCAACCTTCCTCAATTGGATTTGGTTTATGTCTCCTCTATGATGCAGGTTTTGTATTCAGATCCATCACTTGCAAAGTTCAGGAGTCCATGAAGTGTGTGCCTTTTCAATGAGAGCCTATTTTACTTTCCAATCAAGAGTTGAGAATTCATGCATAAGAAACCTATGTCTGTTATATACAACTCTGAAATATAGTCTGAATTTTTTAAAGATACATATTGGTTTAGGCTTCATTTAGGATATTAAGTTGTTCTTTAATCTGTTGTAAAATTTGGGAGAAAACTTTCAAGGTATCTTCGGAAACTTAGAGATCCATATGTGATTTTTGAATTATGATTTGCCGAATTATGAATTCAGTTTCCTTTTCATAAAATTGCATACCTTTTTTCCAATCTGTTTTGCAATTTGATTTTTTGAATACTGAAACATGTCAGTCTTGATCTTTATAGGTGCCTTTTGAGCAAACTGGTTGCAGTGCCAGTGGTCAAGGCCATTAGAGTTCTATGGAGTTTTGTCATGGTCACTGTAAATTACATCAGCTTCCCAAATTTCTCATCTGAGCACAAAATGTGTGTACTTTGTCTTGTGATGTAAGCATGGAGTATATTTACATGTCTACAGCTGTGGCTGCAATTTTCATTTTGTTGTGACATGAAATATTTTAAAGAGTATGTCTGGAACTTTATTTACTTGGCCAAGAGGTCAGTCTATTACTTTTATCTGTGGAACCAAATGTTTGTCCGGTTCCTGTATGAATCATGCAGCATGTTAGGTGCACCAGTGTTTTATCCTAGGCATCTTTATTACAAAGTTAGGATGTGCTAAATTTTTGAAAAGTATTCTAAGTCCAAGAAATTTTTTCCCCACAAAATTTTCAAATTTGGCTTGCATATCTTTGTACATATAGTTCTGTGTGAGTATGTATCTACCTAAATGAAATTCATTAGTTTTGATATTTTATTTAACCAAGTAAACATGAATATCTCAGGTGTTTGGAGGCAGGGATGCTAATACATACACATACCCTTAGGATGTAAGCACTTCAAGAAAACAAAATCTAGGTGATTGTATTATTCATGTCTCAATGGGTGGGGAGAAGGTTAAGTGTTTGGTTCATCTCCTTATTCACCAAACAAACAAAATGAGTTCTGCGACTCAGGCTGGTACAGGCAAGGGAATAAGCAAGTGTTTCTGTTCAAAGCTGAAAGGATTGCAGATCACAGTCATGGGTCCTGGTGTTTTGTTCACTACTAGTCTTTCCCCATTGTTCACTCCCTAGTCAACCCTACTTAGTGTTGTGACTACTGCCTAAAAATTCTTGATGATGATCCATGCAATGCAATGTCTGCTTATGAAAGTGGCCTTCTCAGAATTCATCTCCAAGTCACTGTCCTAAGGGTTATTTGTAAGCCATCTGGAAAGAATGGGATGACTCATTCATTTTGATGTGGCTGTAGGTTTTGTGGCCATATACAGAGAAACAATGCATACTTGGTCATACTCCTGCAGGCAATTTTTCAGACTTCACTTTGATAGGGACCAAGTCTTACTGGACTGTTCCCTTAGATTTATTCTGATTTAGTCTGTTGAAAATAGTCATAGACTAACCACAAGCTTTGTATTGGGTAGACATGCAATTATGTCTGTCTTTTTTCTTCTTGGTGGATATTGGTGGTATCATTTAAATGTGTCACTGTCAGATGCATGCTATCTGATTTTTGTATGAAGTGTTCAGAACTGCAGCAGAAATTTCACTCTGAAAAAGGAGAAGGAAATTAAATGTGTGAGATTAGAATTATTTCATTTTGAGGGCTTGGTTTATTTAGACAAAACTCTGGGAAATTCAAAGCTTGTCCTGAGCTGTCATCCATCAATAAACTGTTGTGAAAGAATAATGCTAGTAATCATAAAACCACAGAAGATGTGAGATAGAGGCAGAGTAAGAGTCTTAATGATCCAGAACCATAACTGTATTCTAAATTAAATGTATCTAATTTCCTGAGGAAATTATTAACAGTGAGAAATAGGAGAAGAAAATATTTTGTGGGAAGTTTAATTAATGGATGGAATATCTTTCAAAGCTAAAATAGTTCAAATCCCCAAAGACTTGGCTGTTCTCAAAAGCTGAATGGTATAAGCACATAATGTGTTCTACAGTGTCTCATATTAATCATGTGTTGATGCTTGTAGAAACATATACAACTTTTAAAAAAAGAACTTAAAAAAGAACACTTTTTACTTCATTGAAATCACTGAAATACTTAAGTAATTTTTTGACAGTCATGGAGACTAGAAGTTAATATACTGATATGCTGCAGTGTTACTATATATGGACAGCCAAGTGACTGCATAGCAAATTGCAGGTTTAAAAGATAATTTGCAAAGATATTATGGTTTTGCTAAGAAACAAAGTATGTTTCAGCCCTTAAGAAAATTTGAAAGAAATAGATTAAGATCAAATATAATGAACTCAGTCACTTTTATTTGAAAGTAAGAAAGATTTTGAATTGAATCGATATTGCCTTGAATTGGATTATATTTTCCTGCTATGTCGGTTGATTTGCGGTTAGGCAAGCTGCAGGGGCTGATGTTATTGAATTCCAAAGGAGCTTAAAAAGCCCTCTTCAAAACAAGAAGATATTTTCAGTAAAGTTTTTACTACCATCAGTAAAACATATCTTAATAACATTTTAATGTAGTATGCAGTATTTTGTTTTTAATGCTCTTCTGAATGTATTTTTTTGTTAAGCATAGCACTGTTTGATTCTATAATTAAAGCATATGGGTAAGGTTCTAATTGACAGACCCATTGAGAAACTCTGGGCTCAGTTAAGAAGCTCTAGGTTCCACCTTGAAGTTTCACTTTGTAACAGGCTGGAGAAATTGCTAAATTCTTATGACTAGGGGTGTTGTGAAGGAGACTTGTGAGCATGCTAGGGAGAAGTTTAGGATTCAAAGTAGGCTTTAATTTAATGAATACATGCAGTTAGCAAATTCGATTGTATCAGTTTAACTCTCTTTATGAGGGTCCAAACAGAATAGGAGAGGAGGTAATTACAGTAACGGAGAAAAAGAGGAAATTTAATGAATATTCATAAAGTATGTAAAATTTGTTTTTATCATAATCATTCTTTTATCTAGGTCACCTTCCAGACTGTTCTTTTCCTGATAGCCTATTTATTTTTTCTCTCTTTTTTTGTCTCACTTTCTATATAGGACTGGCTCATCACATCTGTAATCTCCTAGCGGAAGCTGTGGCCCTGTACTTGGAGGCAGATGATAAAAGGAGCACCAAGACAGCAAATGTTCTGCTTCTGTCCTTACTTGACATATTGCAATACATGCTGACGTATACAGCAAACATTGTACGCCAGACTTTGCAGGTATGGGATTTATTCATGGGGTCTTTAATGTCTTAAACAATTTTTGACATAACTTCCTATTATCCTTAATAATGAGACTCCTACTATACTGATTTTATGGAACTTTTAGTGGGGTGAAAACTCAATTTGTCTTCCAAGTTTGTTTGAACCACTGCAAGTCATGGCATTGGTGGGACTTCCTCCTCCAAAAAAGACTTCCTCCTCCTTAAAAATGGGGCACAAAAAGATACAATTCAAAGAAATTTCACATAACCCTCTTAGTAACATATGAAGGAAAAGCATTCCTCATTTGCTAGATGTAAATCTAGCAAATGCTGCTTTTCTTTTTAGATGATTTGCCAAATTTTTAAGTTAGTCAAGTGGAAGTGACTTTTGTATTTGCACTGCAAGCAACAACACATACTCATCATGTTAGATTTTTTATGTTCTTGGGATTATCCATGGAAGAGCAGATAGTTGTTAGATAAAATATATCTAAAGGACAGAGGTTCAAAAGATTGCAGTTAGGTTGTAATATCTTTCAGGACATGGCTTCTTTAGTCCCCAGAGGCCCTCCTCTGTGGGTTGGCTGGTTTTTTTGTTTTGGTTCTGTGTTTTTTGGTTTGCAGGGTTTTGTGGTGGGGGATTGATTTTTTTGTTTTGTTTTTTTTGTGGGGATGTTTTTTTAAGTACGCTTAATGTAAGAAGTTGGTGTTGAAAATTGAGCTTTCTTCTGCATTGATTTACACAGGATTATACAAGGAGCTATGTTATCAACCACATTTCACTGTGAGGTTTTTGGTTCACTTTAAATCTGTGATGGTACAATACCTTGCCTTTTTTAAGCAGGTTCTGTAAGGATATTTTCATCTAAGAATCATTTCATAGATCAAATTTTGTAGGCTAATTGCTTGTTGTCATATTTTTGGCATAATTCCTTGTAATCATAGCTGGAATTCTGGACTTAAACTCCATACAGCAGTGCTGAGGCAAATTATTCGGGAGGACA
The DNA here is from genome assembly GCA_016584745.2 of Phylloscopus trochilus trochilus. NCBI lineage: Eukaryota > Metazoa > Chordata > Aves > Passeriformes > Phylloscopidae > Phylloscopus > Phylloscopus trochilus. The sequence continues at coordinate 45,072,276 of WQNJ02000546.1, forward strand.
CATGAGGAGAGAGGATCTTGCACATGGATTGATAATATTAAACTGATGGGTTTTATTTATATTTAAAATTAAATCTATTCGTTGAAAGCCAAATTCTGTTCTGGCTTTACTTGAATACAACAGTTGATTGATGCACTAAAACTCCAGCTCCAGTTTTGTTTATCTCTTGTCAAAGTAATCTGCTTTGCTCTTAAAGGCTAATGAGTAACAAGGAGCAGCTGGAAAACTGGGTTTTGAAGCACAAGTCTGTTCTGTGCCCATATACCATTAATTTTCCAATGGTGTTACTTGGTTTACGTGTCTTGACAATGCTCATGACAGGATTCCTGGGAGTTCTACATCAGTGACATACCCAATTGAATGGTGGCCATTAGTTATTGACTACACAGTATTCCACTATTCACCACTATTCATGTGTCACTAAATGCATCACAAATATTATTCTTGGACTGTTTATATAGAGATGTTTTGAGTAAGATACCATTTAAATCAGAACTTGTAAAACAGATTCAAATCTTCTTGTATTATCCATTTCTGAGGCTTAAGTTGTCTTTTACAGATGGTAGTACCTTCACTTGAATGCTTTTTATTTAAATACAGTGTGTGCAAAGGGATAAGCTTATCCAGCTGCATAGGCAATACATGTAACCACTTTTCCATTGCATTTAAGTACTTCATGCTGGATGGTACTGATAACTGTATCCAGGTTCAGCAGAAGAATTCACTCTTTGTGGTCCAAGTACTTTCAGATTAATTTGCATATCTGTTTTGGTTAAGTTTTGTCATATGTCCCAGGGGTGATCCACATGAGCTGAAAAGAATTTGCAATTTCAGTTTGATATATGGACTCTATGTTGTGACTCTGGCAATGGTTGCCCAGAGAGGCTGTGGATACCCCAGCTCTGGCAGTGTTCAAAGCTAGGTTGGATAAGACCTCGTCTAGTGAGATGTATCCCTGCCTGGGTGTGGGTTGTGACTAGATGATCCTTAAGGTCCATTACAACACCTTAATACTCCGTGATTATATGATTCTACAACTTAATGTAGATTTAACAATGGTGTAATGTGTATCCTTCATATAAATATATCATTTTTTTAGTGCTATTATCCATTCCCTTTCCAAGTACAGTAATATATAAAAGTTAAAGAAAGTAGTCAAAGATTCCTGATGGAAGATCTTCTCATCCATGTACTAGTAAAAAGCTGTTTTAAATTTTGCTGAAGTGAAGGTGGCTTATTTCCCTTTCTTCATTATTATAAACATTGCATTTTTTGTCTTCTCTGCACTGTTTGTCCTTCTTGAACTTCAGCATTCCAGGTCATTGTGGTGAGTCTCAGAGAGGAGCATACCAATGTGACTTATTGCCTGGAGAAACAGATCTTCAGGTCTTCTATTTAGAAATACTTTCCAGAAGAAAGGCATTATCCTTTCAATTCTTAAGTATCAACAGTGGAGTTTGAGCAGTAGTACCATCTGTCTTAGGGAACTTGCTCCTCTGTTCACTTAACCAGATGAAAACCTCCAAGTATTACACTTGGACAGTGATTTTTAGGACTGAGCTATAAATGAAACACAATACCAAGTATTTTTAAATGTGCTCTTTAGACAAAATGTTTGCTTTTTTTCCTCTAGCAGATTGACTGTATGGGGTCATGGTCCAAAGCTGGTGCAAGGTAATGACATTAAATGAAAAATCCTGCAAGCCGACCTTTCAGGAGCCCTGAAGGGCAGGGATTGGTCGTAAATAGCACAGCCTAGGGTGGTAGTATGTCCTGATGATGGGGGGATGACAGTGGTCAGAATTACAAGTAGTAACTGATCCTATTACTTGAAAACTTAATTATTTATATTTCAGAAATAATTCAAATTTTAATATATTGTGAATATTTCAGGATACAGAGTAAGCCAGACAGGCAAAATTGGACAATATTGCTGAGAATCCTAAATTTTCAATCACCTTGATTATTTTGGTTTGGGGTGTCTTTTGCATGTACAATTTTATTGCATTTTGCCGAAGAAACGTCATGCAGATCAGTATATTCAGCCTGTACAGAATGGTCCAGCAGCATGGGTCCCTTTGCTTTCTGCTTATTGTCACAGAGGGAGCATAACTGCTCATTGGGAGCCCAGGAATACTTAACTAGAAAAGAGTGCATGAGTCTCCTTCAAACTTCTTTCACGCTTTGACCACTTAATGGAACCTAATTTGTTTCTCATAACAGAACAATCACCAAGGTTGCTTTTGAATTCTTTTCTCTCTTGTTAAGGCACAGAAATCTGGCGCAGGGGGGGACACGCAGGCTGCTGAAGACCTTCTGCTTATCAATAAACCCCTGACGGACCTGATTAGCCGGCTTATTCAACTGGTGAGAGTTTGCTTGTTTGTAACCTTATGGAGTGTTGCTGAAGTTGGAGTTATGCAACTGAATTCAACATATTAGAGCTTTTAATTGTTTATAAGCTCCCACCTAGTACTCTTAAGATTTTTTCAGAGGTTACAGGTCACAGTGACTTGCAGGTTACCAGTGCTGTCAGGATAAGTCTGTTTGTCCAGAGCATAGAAGTGGGATGAGGGGCAGACTGCAGGTTCTCAGTTTGAATACATGTGTATAGCCAACATGTAGTCCTTCAGAATGGACTAGTCGTCACTGCACAGAGAAATGATGGCATTCAAAATTTGAAACTAATACTCTTGCTTCCTTTAGAGAGGTTAGTAAATGCAAATTTAGTTTCTAGCAAGTGATGCATTTTAATGTTATTTTCTGAGGTTTGAGTCTTCTGAGTTTTCTCAAGGTTTTTGTTTTATTTCAATATGATCCTGAGTGATTTATGAATGGGAGTGGTCCCTGGTGATCTGTAAACATCTTTGAAGTGTGTCTGTTTAAAGGCAGTCCTTTCCAGGGTTTACTAGATGTCACAGCACTGCATTGAAATCTCCAGAGTGCTGCATTGTGTTCCTAATGCATCCCATCACCTCAATCTCTGTCATACAGTGATCTGTATTTTACTCTGTGTGTTACGGTTTGTAGTGGAGGAAGGCTTCTTGAGCTGGACAGTGCTTTTAGAGGCTGCATCAGCCTTTTAGTCTCCTTTTAGTCTTTAAAGCCATTAAAATGCTATGTGAGAATTTCAGTGTATCACTGTATCCTTTCTGGGTTATTTCACTTATAGACATTTCAGATTTGCCATGTTCTCTTCCAGCCTTTTTTTTTTATTTCTTTTTTTTTCTTTTCTTTTTTTCTTTTTTTTTTTTTCATTTTAATAGAGGTTTTCAGGTTTTTTGTGATATCAGTACTGTGATCCTTCTACTATCTTTAGCACTGTCTGTCATCTATTTTACGGAAGTGTGTGATTCCTTTTTTATTAATTTTTGGCATTGTACTTGGTGCTAAGTCCTCCTTTGATGGATTTATTTAAACCAGCTATTGACAAAGGATTTTTGGAAATGTTCTCTGAATGACCTAAAACAAAGTGACTGAATTTCAACTATTTAATATTTCATCTTTATAATTTTTTAAATTTATTTTTTATTGATTTTTAAAATGGCTATATATGATAAATAGTATGACATGAAGAGATGCAAATGTTCCTTTAAAATGAAACTAGTCATAAATTTAAATTATATTAACTTTTTAAAGAACAGAAAATTAGAGGCCAAGCTTTAACTCAGCCTATACCACCTGGAAGTCTTTTATAAGTTTTTAATTAAAGGATAGGATAATTGTATAGTTAGCATGTACTGATTAGATTGTGACTTGCCTTTGTATTTCAGAAGCATGGCTGTAAATTACCAGTAGGTTTTGCTTTGTTGTGTACTTCTGCAGATTCCAGTTTGTTTAAAATGCTTATTCTAAATCTTCTGATTTTAATATACAGGTAAAACATAAAGACCACCAGTGCCACTTCTTTAGATAGATAGACAGACAGACACATAGATACATATGTTTTCAGTTTTGGAAAGATTCTGTGGGTGAATTTCTCATGTTTGGGTCTGTGAAAGTTATTTCAGCTAGGTTTGTTAAATTTGATTTTTCAAATATTTTTCAATTTTTTTTCTACTGCTGTTTTAAACATTTCCTGTTAAACTTGGAAGAGTTTGAGCAATGGAATAATCATTTTAGCATTTAGGAACCACTTGTTTAAAATAGTTTATGCTCTAATCTCTTTAAAAAGAAATAGATCCTTTGTGAAGTCTAGGGCATGTCTCAAGATCTTTGTGCTCCTTACCCCTCAAAATGCCTCAGGCCTACCTACAGAAATTCTGTGAAGCTGCCAGATTCTTTATATTCATTAGACTGTGTAGCTGCATAACCCGTTATTGCTATTTTGAGGTATTCAGTTCTTTGTGAACTTTATTTTCTGGAGGTCTTAAATTTTGAACTAATCATCATTTTAAAATATTGAGTTAAAGTTATTTTCTCTGCTTTGCTATTTCTGCCTATCTTTAGCATATTTATAGCTTCTTATAGTCACTTACATAGTTTCCTAGTCACATTGTTTTAGTTTCCTAGTCATATTGAGTAATTGTTTTCCCTCATTGAAATGTATATCCATCAAGTAGATCATTATTTCATGTCTCACTTACTTGTCTTTTTATTTTGCTCAAGTTCTACATGTTCTTCTCTCTCGATAATCCCTCAAAAAAATCCATGTGAGTTAAACTTCAAAATGTCAAAAACTTTGAATCAATCTTTCCCTTCTGTAGTTGTGATCTAGTCTGTCACTAAAGGCATAGCAAAGCAAGTTTTGGAAACCTAGATTGCATTTTAATTAAACTTCAGAGATTTAACAATGCAAAAGGAGAAATAATTACAAACTCTGTCCTGCAGGAAACACTGCAAATATGGAGAATTCAGTATTTAATCCCAAGATCATTATGACCACAATTGATCAATAAGAGGAAAAAAATTGAGCATTTAGTCTTCTCCATGGCAGTTTTGTTTTTAAAAGTTAATTACACTTACCTTTGTTGGGTAATGTTTCTTTGCTTAACATAAATGTAATTTGAATGTTATTCTTAAACCTGCAGCAATTGTAGAACATACAAAACACCTTCTAGTTTTTGATGTACCCATTATACTGAAAAAAAAATCACTTCAGTGTGGATTTGCACAAAGTTTCAGAAACCATGCCAGTACCTGTAAAAAGGAATTTTGTTTTCTGTAGGTCCTAGATTTGGTTCCTAGGTGTAGATTTTCCAGTCATTTCTGGAGCTTACTAGACTGCCAGGAGAAAATTTTTTGTGACTTCTGGTGGAAGGCTTCCTCATTATTATATTGGGAAAATTTGCACTTGATCACTGTGCTCCATATGTTACTGTTGGAAGTCCAGTTAGTCACATCCAAACGTGAAGAGGACAAATATGAAGCCTCAGTGCACATGGATGGATGAGATGGTCTTTTCTAGGCATTTTTTGTCTCTATATTGCACTGACTCTAAGGCTGTGCCCAGGCTTTGTTTTCAGAGTACATGAAGTTATTTGCTAATGAATAATGAAAATGACTGCAGAAGAATGATAACTGTAAAATTTTATTTCACCTTTCTTTCTGTAGGGGTACAGACTGTTCTGTGATCAGAGTGGAGAGACATATGTCTATATCCTGTATTTGAAGTATTCTCTTATACAGAGCTATCCTAAAACCCAAAAATCTCCAAACACACACACCAGAGGAAATAACAAAATGTTGTTACATGCAAAGAATTTCAGAACCAGGATTTACTTTCTCAACAATCAGCCTAGATTAAAATGAAGTGAATATATATATATATTTCCCTTAGGTAGGAGAATGGCCCTAAGTAAAAATATAATATTTTATTTTTTAATTTAAGACTGTGCATATATACTAATAAGCATAGCATAGTAAAGCTAGCAGATTACTAGTGATGTTCTGCTTTTACATTTTGTACAATGTTTGCAAAATCATCTTCCCTATAGATCCCCATGGTGCTTCCTTTACAGCACGTTCTGTAATCACATTAGTGATCTAATGAATATCTATCTCTTATTGTAATAAACTCTCTATGTGTATAACCTCATTAATGCACCGGAACAGTGTCCCCTCCGGGTAATCCAGGCAGTTTCATTGTAGCTCTAAAATTAGATGCTGTAACAAGTCCAACAGTGTGAAAACTGCCACTTCAGCTCAAATGATCACACGTTCCTTGCAGTGGTTTGCAATTCATGAATACACTGCAACTCGTTTAAAATTATGGAGTTTTGGAGAAATATAGATATGCAACAACAAGAAACTTCCTGCTCTTCACCACATTAATACTCTAAAATACACAGAGCAGGTTCCATCTAGAAAGGAAAAGAAAATAGAATTTTGTGTTATAAGCTTGTTTACAGGAAGTTATAACATGGCCATAAAATTAAGCAAAGAGTAATACACTGCTTTCATTGCACAGAAGTCTTGTCATGAGGTATTATTTTAAAATAAGTGAAAAATAAATCTACAGTTTTTAGTTAGAGAATGGCAGAATTTATGACCTTAGCTCTTCAGTAATTTTTTTAAGGTGCTGGATTGTCTTCAAGCTATACACTAGCCAAGAATATTAACAGCTGCAAGGAGAAGTACTGCTAACTTTTCTACCTTGCTCAAGGGCTGAATCCGTAATCCCCTCTAAGACTGATAAAGGAAAAGGAAACTTCATGTAATTATGAAATATTAAGGGGCAGATACTCTTTTAAAGTGTTAGAATTAGTTTCTTCATGGGTTTCTACTCTCCTGAAAGAACAAAAACTATAAATGCATTTCAAGCAAATGTACTTAATACCAAATTGAAGTGTTCTGATTAGAAAAATAATCAGAATGCTGTTCCATCTAATTAAGAGATAAACCATCCATCTACATTCATTGTTGAAAAACATGATTATGTTTTTCCTGTTCTTATTAAACAAGAGATATTATTTACTTGAAAGCTGAATTTTCATTCTTGGTTTTCTGTATTTACAGATATTTATTTTATTTTCAGCCATTGATTTGTTTTATACAGCTAATGTTCTTCAGATCCCCTACTCTTTATAACCAGTACTAACACTGACTGGCAGCCAGTGCTAAATTTCAGGTTGCCAGCTTACAGCTTTTGACATCTGAATCACTACTTGTCAGAAGTGAAACAGCAAAATGGTGAGAGTTACAAAGAAAAATGCTGATGTGGACATACTTAAATAGGGACATTGCTGAGAGTTCCTCTTCCACCTTAATTATTGATGACTTAGACTGTAGGCCAAGGATTCTCATTCCCTCCAGAGTAAATATGGCCTTTTCTATTCCACACTTTTTCTCTTCATACAAGATGTGTCCTGCTATTGCTTTGCCCTGAATTTTCCCAAGGTAACAGCAACTTGCTCCCCAAAGTCTGGTTAACACCAAAGCTCAAAGGGACTCTGGGGAAGCAGAAGAGCCTGAAGTACAACAGGGGATGAAAAGATTTCATTGGCATTGGTGATTGAGTAATGTGATGTCATAACTGGCAGGTGTTGGGAACTGTGGAGTGATACTTGGAACATGGTCACTGAAAGCCTGTGAGGAGGAAGCAATAGACACCAAGACACATTGGATGGAAAGTTTCCTTTCACTGGATTGAAAGGGTTTTCTTTTCTCTTGTTGGGGAACAAAGAATAAAAGCAATGATAAAATGTTGGGCATGCCAGGAGGAGAGAATCAAGGCCCAGGCAAGGCTGTTGGTCCAAGCACAGCTCCTCCTCACCTAGAGTGAAGTGTTCCTCACCTGCTGGGTGTTCCTGCTGCAGTCAGCCTCCCTTGGGAGTAACGTTAACCAGCTGGACTTGCTTATTTGCTTCCTTGACACTCATTGTGTTGGAAGAACCACTGATGTTTCTGGTACTTTATGGACTTCTTCACACAGGTTTGTTGTAGGGGCAGGCCTCTATGGAGATTGACACCTTTCCACTCCTCTGATATTTAGGGAATATCTTGGGAAAAAACCTTGGGATCAGTCTCACTTCCAAGTATAGCTGTTGTGGTACTGACTGAACTTGGGATTTCTGTGCCTGTGGAGCCCAGGGAATTAGCCTCCACTGCAATACCCAGGCAAGGATCTATCTGACCAGAATTTTCACTGATTTTTTATTTTTTACCTTTGTTTAGCCAACGAACATTTGAAAATTGAATGTAATTTTTGTACTGTGATTTTCTTCAGGGGATGGTTGATGTAGCTGCCTACACTGATCTACTAACAAACTAACTTGAAATGCTGTTCTTAGAAGGTGTGAGAGACATACATAAAAGTAGTTATCCTTTCTTTCTCTAATGGCATTTTATTTCAATGAAGGAAGTAAAAGTTGTCTCAAAGCCCCAAGAGAAATCAGCAGATTTTTTTTCAATTTGTTAAGGATTAAAGATATAAATGGAACTATAAAGCTTGTTACTATTTGTAGCTGTTCCTGCTTTTTAGCCTTGTTAATTGTGTTGATGATGTTATTAGAGAAGTCTGGATGATGGAAAGGAAATAATCAAATAAGTGGCATTTAGATTGGAATGAAGAAAAAACATATATCAGAACTGAGGAAGAAATAGCTGTTGTGGTCCTGTCACTTGCAAAGTATTAGGTCAAATAGAATGTGATATGTCTTGGGGCTATATATTCAGAGATTACATCTCAGTTCAGTCTGTTTTAAACAGCAACTCTATGAAGCTAGTAGAAAACAGGATTGTATTTGCATGCAGATCCCTTGGGAATTGCTTCTTGAATATTTGAGAGATGTATGTCTGATGATGTGCTCAGATTGCTTTAAAGTAACTGTATGGGTTTTCCTCAAAATGAAAAAAAATAAGGAATTTCATACTGCAGATTAAGTAATCATTATTTCAATGATTTGGCATATTATATAAGTGGTTGGACAAATTATATAAATTGTTTCCTTTTATTGTTTGTAAGGATAGTCTGTTTACTGTACTTTAATATGGCTTCTTTGGTGCCAATAATACTTTCAGAATTAAAGAAATGAATGGGCATGATGAGGTGTTTTTTGCACTTCTATACCTAATTGGTTAAGACTACCACTGACATTTTGTTCAGGTCATAGATTATAAGGTGAGAAAAAACTATTTCAATGATTTAGTTGAGGGTTATATATAGACAGGACTTTCCTAAATTAATTTCCATTAGAGTAAATGGTTTTGTTATTTTTTTAGAAAAAAAAATTGTGATATTTGTATTGCCTTTGATGGAGAATCTGTCTCAGTTCTAAGAAAGTTGTTTCAGCAGTTAATTTCTCTCTCTCATTAAAGAGAGAAAGAAAAAAGGAAATCCATGTATTATCTGTCTTCTAATCTGAATTGCTTTGTCTAAAGTTTTGAGCTATCATGTCTTACCAGTACTTTTTCAGGTAAAGGAATTAACCTCTCCTCAGCCTGCTGTTTCCTACATATGACTGAGAGGATATGATCCAAGTCCACTTTAACCCTCCCTTTGATTTGCTATTAGAAACTGAATTCCTTCAGTCCTTGGCTATTATGTTTTCCAATCTGTCGTCTTCTTGCTTATTCCCAAGAAACCTCCATGATTTTTTTTCACTAGCATTTGTGAACTCTCTGTGCTGACACTGGGCATTGCATTCCTGTTTTCATTCAAAAATGTCATTGTCAGTGCCTAATATAATATCTCTACTTGTTATTTCCAGATTGTCCTTTCAGGAAATACATAATTATTATTATACCTATTATCAGAAGCTCATTTAAAGATGATCTTTAGTCATGTCCCTAAATCTTTTTTGTAATTTTGCTTTCCAGGAAAGAATTTTCCATCCTATTGCTAGAGCCTGCTGCATTGTCTGATTTTCAAAGGAGTACAGAAAATTTAGAATTCAGGAAAATTATTTAAAATCCTCAAAATGTACCTTCTAATGTGACTACTTAAAATCCACTAAATAACTAGATAGCCTATGCTCTACCTCAAGAGGCTTGATTTAGTAATAATTAAATGAAATTTTATGGTGTGCATGATGTAGAAGATTAGACATCATGGCTATAATGATACTTTCTTCTGTTATTGCTGTTTAAAGTAGAATAAAATCACATAGTTGGAAGCAACATTTCTGGTGCTGTTATGGTATCACTCAAGATAGACCATTTGACAGAATCAGACTGCAGATATTGTTATACTGCTGCCTAAAAGTAGATATATTTTAATTATATTTTCATCACTTTGTTAAGCTTATTTTAGGGGAATTTTGAGTCAATCAACTAGAAATTATTCTTTCTTGTCACAATGCAAATGTTAATACTCTTCCAATTCCCCAGTGAAACGTAACTTTTCTGAAATTGAAATTTGATTTTTGTTTGTTCATTTTTCATTCATTTTTAGCTTCCCAGTGAAGATACTGAAATATTTTTGAGTGCCTCACAGTGCTTATTATTGCTGGTTCAGCTGTATGGAGGGAACAATCAGGAGAGTATGTCTCCAGAAAACATGGGCAGCTTTGCTGAAGTACTGAAGTCCAAAAAAGATCCACAAGAACTTAAGCTTTTGTTGAAAATTGTAAAGAGACTGGTGAGTTGACATCTAACCTTTTTCAAAGTCTGTGCATTTCTTTTATACAGTTTGATAATTTTGGGGCTGCTTTTTTTTCCCTCTTAAAGGAAAAATACTTTTAAATAATTTTAAAAACAAAATATGCTAAGTTGAATATCATGTCTTTAAATTTCACTTTTCTGGAGAAGATAGCTTTCTACACTTAAAACCTCTTACAAAAATGATTGTGGGAATTCTCCATTTCAGTTAACCATTCAGCTGTCGAAATAACTCATGCTATTTTTGTATTTGTTTAGTAATTCAGCTGTATAAGGTATTGAAACCATTTTCTGAATGCCTATCGAAAGAACCAACCTTGTAGCATTAAATATCTGTTTAGACACACAGTGGTTTATTTCATAGCGAATAAAAGGCTGTTTTATACTTGGAGTAGGTTTGTGCATGGGTTGTTGAGTCCTCATTCTCACGGAGCTATAGGGACCACTTGTGCTGGAGTGGCTGTAATGTAGAGAGCCAGGCAGTGGGAATCATGCAGGGGCTTATTCTGGTAATGTTATTGACTGGTAGGAGGTTCATTTCTGTCCTGCTCCAACTCAGTGGAATGGCAGCAGCTTATGTTTTTCAGGCAGCTTAGGAAGAAAATCTTTTGGTATCTGTAGCATTCTCTCAGATAATACTGTAGTTTTTATCTTGAAGTGTGTTAATAAGAAGCTTTGCCTACATTGTCAACAACTTTGCATTGTTTGAGTACTTCATCCTTTACTCTCCAAAAGCAGGAGCTTTTAGTTAAAAGAAGGAAACTGCTCCAGTATAAGAGACAGGAGATCCTTCAGTTTTGCAAGTGCAGTGCTGAGTACCAGAGTATAGCTATCATCTGTGGCAGCAGGAATTAAAAGGAAGCAACTCTCTCATAGAGATCTCAGAGATCTTGTCCTCTTTCTCCTGCCTACAGTACTTACATCACAGGAAAATAAACACCATACCCTTCTTCCCTGTTTTGCCCAGCCCTATCTTGCCCTGAAAGAAGCATGACTATATAAAATTAAAGTTGATACGATGTTTAAAATTCTAAAGATATTTCCTATTGATTTTAGCTTGTACCTCTGCTTCTTTTTCTGCGTAATTCTTGTGATGCGCAGAACGGGCTTTTGCTTTTCTCCAAAAGCAATATGAGTAAAAAGGCAACAAAGTGTGAGGGAAGAATAGAGAAATGAGGCTGGAATATGCATATCTAGATTATTTAATTTTAACATAGCTACAGGCTTGTTTATTTCTCTCCATTTTGAAGCCTGTGGTTCAAAAGTTGACCTAGTGTGCAGGATACTTAATACGGAAACTTCTATTGACTATTTTAAGAGAACAAAGCTATGCTGTCACCTTTTGAACCTTGCAATTTCCTGTACTTTAAGTTCCAGTTCTCTCCTTTGTATACCTGGTACTTGTTATTTATAACATCAGGCATAGATTTTCTGTAATTATTTTAATGAGATCATACAATTTCTTTTGAAAGCAGGGTTCATAGATAATCTGACAGATTATTTAATAAATCATATGTTACTTCTCTAAACCTTAAAAAGTCTTGTTCAGAGGAGATTATTATCTTGTCGAAATTGTCGTAATCACAAAAGACATTGAAATGTAATCATATCTATTTAAGAACAATTCAGCCCACATCAGTTGAATTTTGAAGCCTAGAGCAGTGTTTTTCTTTTTAACATCTGAGCAATATTTTAATAGAGGGATCAGTACATGCACCAATTTTCATTGTTGCCAATCAATGCTTGTACAGAGCAACTTTTCAATTTGTGGTTACATTGACTTTGCTGGTACAGGCACAGGTATTGTTTATGTAAGACAGGAATGTACAAAAAACTCCATGTGCTTATGCTATAGATGCCTTTATAGGCTGTATTGCTGGAAATATGGAAGGGCATAGCAGTGTGACTACTTAACCTTTATCCAAGTGTTTTACATGACTGCAGTGAGCCAGTGGAGGCAGATATATTGATTTCAGAGTCTTCAGTTTAAGGCATATCAGAGGATTTGTTGATGTACAGGATGACCTTAGCTTGATGAAAGGGAATCTGATATCTGTATGTTGTTATAACTTAATGTCTAAAGCACTGTGTTTTATCTCCAGTGGGTAGAAGGTCTTACGAAAAAAAAGTTGGAGATTTGCATTTGTTGTTTTGTTCAGGTTTTTTAAATAATCATTGTCAAATTTGACCAGAAAATTGACTGCAGGGCAATATAAACTTCTTGCAGCACTTTCTTCACTAATTGTTTTCCTACAGTTTTGTTACATACGTTTCTTTAACAGAAATAAAGATATAGGCCAGACTTTGTACAGACTTAATACTGAAATTACTATGAGCATACATTTTTATAAGCTTTATTTTGGTGTAAAAAGGAATCATTAGGAGAGAAAATATGCTTTGAACTAACTTCTGTGACTGTGTAAGTAAAGATCATCTAAAAGCTTTAAAGAGGCAGCATTGACTGTCCTCTTTCTGTTTTCTTTATAATTGCCTCTTTGCTTTCAAAGCTTTGGACTCTGTCAAGCACAGGTTAACCTGTTTTTTTACAAGAATGTTCTCTCACTGGCACTGATGAACAGAAATGAACAGAATATGAATAAAATTATTGAATTGAAGAATAGGGTTTGGAGGATTTTTTCCTTCAGCCTTTGCACTGATTTGCACTGACTTTCTTGTTCTGATTGCTTCATCTTGGGTTAGACAATGCTGCTATTCAGATATGCTTCATCTTTTTTGGAAGCATTTTTGTAACTGATGGATGACATCAGAAGAGTGATCTCTTGCTGTTTTAGTTCTGGAAACCTCTCCTGCCACTTGTCATGGAAATCACTATCTCATCATTCCATCTCTTCTGTGAAGATGTAATGCATCTTATTATGTGTCCAGTAAATTACCTAGATCAAAATATTTTTTTATGAAGCAGAAGAAATTTTCATTTGGGAAGCAAGTGGTTGAGGTTTGCCTGTTTTATTGAAAAGTTTTTAATTTCTTTTTTTCCCCAGAGGAAAAAAATCTCCCTACCACCCCAATTTATCATCTAGTATGTAACGTAAAGGCATTTTTTATAGAACTAGCCAATATCTTTCTACTGGACATATAATTGCTCTGGGATTATAGCTCGGTACTCACAAATAAATTATTTCAGCTTCAGATCGAGAGAACACTCTTTTTTACTTCCATGTAGTAATAAGGAAAAATTCCTCTGAGAAAAATGAGTAAATATTAGGCTTTCTGTACTCACAGAGAAGAGAGAACTTTTGTTCCATGACTTTTCCCTTATATACTAGCCAGAAAGGATATTGAGTTCTACCTAAATCACTCCTTTTTCTCCTGATTGTCTTTCAAGAATCTCATTTTCATTAATTCATGCTTTGTATGTGTCGATAAGTTGTTCATCATTTTTTTTTTTGTCAGCAGCTAAGACATTTAGGATGTCATCTGCATGTCCTGTACCCCATGGGGATATGTATAAGGATTTCTCAAATCATTTTATGCTGTCTAGTAAAGACATTAAGGCTAGAATGATAATACATGAACTGTGGCAAAATTCCATAACATTCATTAACTTCATTGTAGGACTGTTGAACTCTAATTTGATTTCCCTGCCAATTTGAGCCACAGCAAGAGCATCACTATGTACCTGCAGGCAAATTTACTACCCTGTTTCAAATGTACAGGGTACATGTATGTTTCAAATGTACCAAAGCCTGGGGAACCACTGATCACTGTCTAAGATGTCATTCAAATCATGGGGTCCTTAAGTGTTTCTGTCATGTAGATTAGCTATGATATCATCCTCAGTTTTATACAAAGATCTGCTGCATTTGCTTCTCTTGAATAGACAGCTCGGTGTTTGTATATAAAAATATATGTGTATATTTTTACTGGAATAGGTCCCAGATTAGATCCTTTTTATATTAATCCCTGATCATGCATTATGAAGACATTTAGAGCTTGAAGAGATATACAGTCCAAGTACACAAATGTTTGATTAAGAGTAGCAGCTCTGCAGTCCCTCAGTAAGTTGAACTTCTTGCTGGAGGTTTACTCCTCAGTAGATTCACACTAGTACATCTATAGGGAACTTCCCTCAAAGAAGGTGAAGCAAAATCCCAAGAGTTTCTCACATAGCATTCCTTCTGCATCTTCAGCTCCAAGGACTCAGTGCCAGAATGGGGTGGTTGTGCAGCAATTCCCAGAGGTGTCTGTTTTCCCATGGTCTTAAAAGGCTGCGGAAACCTGCCGGCGTATCTCCTGCTGAGGGAATACGGCATGCAAATAATTTCAAATTAGCTGGAGAAAACTTTTTATGCGTCTTACTCCTGATCTGAATCTTTTAAGTGGCCTGTGATAAATTTCACTAGTTGCCAAGATAATCCATAATATTCCATTGCTCTAAGGAACAATTTTATGACAGCTGTGTTGTTAGACTGTGAACACAGTACTCACTTGTGTGTTGCGGATTTGTATAGGTATACTCACTATAAACAAACAAGTTTTCCCGAATTTATACATATTTTTTAAATTCAGGTGACTCTTACAGGAAAAATTTCTGTCGCTCATTAGTGTTAATCTCTTATTTCCAAGTTGTTACCAAGCCTCTATCCCTTCTTTATAGACCATCTTTTGTTGGCTTCAGTCTACAGGAGTAATGTCCTTAAGACATTGCCTTTGAATATACATTGAAAGGGAGCATTTCATTAGATACAAACAACTTAGATCCCCCAAACAGGAAGAAGCTAATCAGCATTAGAGTCCATTATGCAGATCATAGCAAGATATGTTGCTCAAAATCCTTTGAAATAAATACATGGGAAGGAAAATGCACCTTCACCCTTCCCACTCTGTGGCAAAGTGCCTTCTTGTTTGCACATTCAGGCAGGGTTTTTTTAATAGTTTTAATGAAATTGGAGAGGATCTCCAGAGATGAGAGATGTGGAGGCCTCCAGCCCCCACTGTGACTTGGCAGCCTTCTGCCATGACACTTTCAGGCCTTGCCATACCCTGACACAGGGGCAACAAGCAGGGTGGTGAAATTGCCGTCTCCAGGGGCAAATGAGACTTGTTCTCCCCTCCTCCTCCACTGGGTTTTCATCTAGTAGGGTAAGCAGGGTAAGCTTCTAAGTATGGCTTTTTGTGTTTTGCTTCTGGTTTGACCAAAATGCAATCTGATGACACTTTTTTAATAAAAAAGTTTCAATGTTACAATGTTCCTGCAGAGGTATTTGTGAGTTATATTGCTGGGCCAGGCCGTTGCTCAGGAGGCAGAACATTCAATTTTACAGCAAAGGTTTAAGAAAATTTGGTTTAAATTACTCAGAAGATGAATGCAGCTCATCACAACTACTCTAATACAATTTAAACAAAAAAATAAACAATTGTTTAAATAGAATGCGTATAACTAGTGTAATTTAAAGAAATTCATTGTTTGATGGACATAGTTCTCTTGTGGCACAGCCCCCATGAACAATTCATTGTTTACCAGAATGAAAATTGAGCCAATATTGATTAATTTGTCTGAATAATTCCGATTTTTTTTTTGTAGTGTAAGTCTTACTGAAGCTTTAAACATTTTGTTCAGTTTATAATGTTATATGGGCTCTACCAAATGCTCATGGAAATGAAATATTGTACTTCCACCATTAAAACCTGAGAGAAGGTTTTTGTTTAAGCTTGGTAGAGAATTTTCACTAGCTGGGAAGGAAAACAATCAGTGTCATTTTTGTATAATCAAAATTTAATAATAATCCAGTTTGTTGTCATGCCTTCTACAAGCAATACCAGGCCCTAAGATACTGTATTATGTATTATTCATCTATAATTGTATACTTGTTATTAAAGATAACATTGCTTTTCAAAAAACACCTTTTAAAATTCTGCGTGAAAAAGTTATTTGTGTGCCTAGTAATACTTAGAATATCCAGATGTGAGAGGGGTGCTGAAGTTGATTTACATTTGAGATCCCAGGGCATTCTTTATAGTGCTATTCGTGATTAATTTTACCTGACCTAACTAGATTCTGAGTATTGAAATCCCAGACACAGTTTTTCACTACAGATCCAGTAAGAATTTTCATTTTTAATCTGAAATTATTAGATACTGTTTCACCTCAGGGGAATATGCATGTTTCATCTGTGTGCCTGGCTTATGGAGTTTGTGAAGGGCTAAATTCAGGCTCACTTATACTTTGAGAAACTCATGGAGTGTTTTCAGGATGCTGAGTAGTGGGATAATATGTTAGCAGTGTCCTTGACTTACTCTTTTTTGACATTTGCATTCTATGCTTTCTACTGGAGGAGAGGGAAGAATAGTTTGATTTTTAGATTTACACACTTGGTTAGAGCACTAATAGAATTTTAATAGGCCTATTCCATTTCTGATGGCCTTCCTTTCAATTGACCTTTTTTGATTTTTACAATAACCTTTCGGTTGGCCAAAATTCTTAAGCACAGCATTTTAAAGTTAAATACTGATGGGGTTTATTCCAGTGTTTATCTTTCTTCCTTATGAAATGAAACAGAATGAGTATCTATGAGTAAGTCTCAGTGACTGATGCAGTCCCTGGCATTCTTATCTTCCTCCATCTTGTCACTTTGGATCCTGTCCAGAGGCTCTGTAGATGATAGCAGATTGAGAAAACTTTGCTATTTTTTGACCCAAAACACTAGACGGTACAGGAATGCTCTGCGCTTTTTTTTTTTTAATTTTTTTTTCCTCATAGAAAAACTAAATATTTAAATCTTGACAAGATTGTCCAGGGATTGTTATGGGATCACTTATTTCTGCCTACATCAGAATCCTGTTCTGCTGTAGTGTGAATTTAATACATCTCTGACTACATTTGCTGCATCAAATGAGATGTAGAATAATATCAGCTCTGTGGCTGAGAGGGCTGGGATGGTGAATGGTAGGGCTACTTTAGGTGAAATGGTTTATATCCCTGTGTATCTGTAACTACAAACACAATGTATTTTCTTTTTTGTATGTCTTGGGATACTCTTAACTCAGAGTGTCAAGAAATTTTTATCAACTGTGAGAATCAAAATTTTATTTTAATTGGATCTAAGGTGAGAGGTTTTATTTTTTTTTTCAGTTGATTATTGGAGCCCCAGAGCCTGTTGCATCAAAAAACACTAGGCTTCACAGAACCTGTGCTAAAATCATGGTCCTCAGATAACATTTTGCTTGAGAGAATCTATCAACACCAATCAAATAGGACTGAATTATTAAAAATCTTCCTTCAGCTTGAATTTTAACACCAAGTTGCACATATTTCCATGTTTTGTAGCATTAATGAGAGCATATGAGCTGTAGGTGCTGCTTTCATTATTATAACTGAATTTCGTTAGTCTGTAGACCAGGACCTCATTGTGATTAGCTCAATCCAGGCATAGTAAAAAATAATTTCTTGCTCCAGAGAACAATCCAGCTTGTTTCCTGTATTCAAAATAGGATCAAGGAGTGGCCTGAAAGTGACTCTCCTTAATAGGAAATACTTTGACTCAAAATGATCATTCTGGGTAAAACAGATCATTGAGCAGTGATCAGTTTTCTGCAAACAGGTATGAATGTTTAACTAGTTGATTACTAATATATAAAAAAAAACCCCCTTCATTTTATTAAAAATTTTAATCCTTATGGTCACAGGAGTATTTTAAAATTGTGATTCTTCATATGAAGTTTTTACCAGAAATTAAAGAGCTTTGGAGGATTTTGGTTGCCAGTGTTGAAGATGAGATGCAGTTACATGTAAAATGGTTTACTGTTACTTTTTGAAAACTTTTATTGCAAAACCCTTCAAGACCTCCCTTTTTCATTACATCCATTCTTTTACTCAGTCCTCTTGCTGACAAGTTTACTAAAGGTGAAATGGTCTGTTACATTTCATTGCGTCCGGAAAATTTTAACTACAATGTACCAGGATGAAATCTAATGTAGGAATTAGATTCCCTACAGAAGAGGAGTGCTCCTTCCTTTGACTTCTAAATCACCTAGTAGTGGACAATCAGAGTAAAAGGTTTTGACATAACCTCTTTGTTAATCTTCATTGCTCCCTTATTTTCCTTGCCAATGTTTCTTTCTATTGAAACTATTGAAAAAAATCTATTGATTTTTAAAAAATATTTCAACTTACGCACTTTAACAAGGCATCCAACAAACATTAGCTGTCTTTCACTTGTCTGTATCCTTGCTCTCTTCATCTTATAAGGCTGAAGTATTGCTGAAAAGCTGGTGTTTTCCAAAATCTTGCCATGAGCAAATTTGCAGGTCATACAGAGCTTGATTTTAAAAGCAATGTGTGGATGCAGATAAACAGGGAATATGGTTGAAGTGCTTTTGTTGGAGAGGGACACAGTCCTTGGCTATCAGGCTGTGAAGATAGGGGACTCTGAGGCATGTAAATTAGTCAATGGAGACAAAAAGCCTGATAGGGAATTTCAGGTATAGGTTGTCTGTCTGATGGAAATTGTGAGTAAAAATATAGAAGTACAACAAAGGTATGCTGGTTGTGGCGATGAGACCAAGCAATATGACCATTTAGAGCAAAATGAAGGTACTGTTTAAGAAGTTAGAGATTGTTGGAAATATCAAAGGTGAAAATTATTTTGAAAGCATCAGTCAAAACATAAGTACAGTGGAAGAAAGCAAAATACTTAATTTTTTTTCTTGGATATCTCGTGCATCTAGTGGTTGGTTAACACATACGTTTAACAACAAGAATCTACTTCTAAGGTTCCACAACAGAGAGCCTGTGCTCACAGGCACTGGCAGTGATAATCGTATCTGTGCTTTATGAACATGGTGCTGCACAATTTCAGATGACTGTGGTCCATGTGTTTTGAAACAAGGTTATGTTTAAAAATAGCATTTGTGTTCCTTGAGGTTAGGTTTTCCCTAGATTTCTACAGTAACTGACCCTCCTCTACAAGTTCAAAGTGTTTCAACCCAGCATCTTTCAACATTTTAAATTATGAAGACTACTAGTTAAACATTTATAAAGTGCCCAGTCCTGTAATTTCTTTAAACTATTAAAATGTAATGTTTTTATATGAATATCATTATAAATTTATAACAAACATAATTTGTGGTGATGCAGTGTTCTATGGGCTGTGAATTACTGTCCTAAATTTCACACAGCAGATGCTGTCTCTGGGATCAGTACCTCATTGATGAGTTCATATGATGCAGCATAAGAATATCTCACTATTTGCATTCCAGCTTTACTCTGCTTATACAGCTTGCTTTTCTAGACCACTCAGGGGGCATTTTAAGAGTGTTGAAGTTGACACACAATTTTCAGTCTTGTCAAAAGCTTATGATTACCTAAATTCTTTAATATTGGTAAAAGAGTACTTCTTCCAGATGTACTGTTCATCAGTAGTGAATTAACAGATGCATGTCATTTCATGCCATCCTATAGCTCCAATGATTTAAAATATTTTTAAGGAATTATGTTGGTGTACTTAATTGCAAGAGAACTGCTGTAGAGCATAACCCCAGTATACATTGAAAAGTCAAAATGGTATGTTGTATAGTGCATACTTTACCTCATGAAAATCTGATTTATGTGCTGTGAATCCTTAGAAATTACAATGTATAGAGTTATTGCATATTAGAATCACATAAAAAAAAGATAATTTAAAGCAAAACCTGTCCTGCCTATGCTAAACAAAATGCACATATAAAAATCTGACATGTATACAGGATGTTATGCATGTATCTGTGATGTGAGGGAAGTATGCTAAACAGTGGAATCTACCAGACTAATAATTCATACTAGAAAATCCCATTATTTGTAACTGCAATTTACTATTGTCCCATTTCATCTCTTAAAAATAGAAGAAAGAGTCAAGGTAGAATACCCTTTGCTCTTTCTGACTGAGTGCTTCCTTTGTGGTTTTTCATGCAAGAGGCCAGTGTTCCCAGGAAAGTGCCAGCACAAGGCTCTCAATGTATCCTCTGGGCAGAGGTTTTCCCTGCAATGGACTTGGGGAAATAGAAAAGCAGAATTTCCCAAGGGAGCTTGAGCACAGTGCTGCTTGTCCTGAGTGCTGGAGCAGAAAAGCTTAGCAGAGCTTACTAGTAAAGCAGCATTTTGTCAGCTGTAAAATTTTAAGTAAGAGTCGTTACAGAATAGCTGTGTGTTACTTATTTCATTAGAGCAACAGTCTGCACAAAGAAGGTTAGAGTTAAAAATCAATGTCACGTTAATCTTTTACAATTGAATAATTCCCATGGAAATGAGTATATTAACACATCCTCATACTGCTGCTTTTCTACAAGGTACTACCAGTATTTAAATACTATAAAAGGTATTTTTAGCATATGTGATAAAAAAGCAGGTGTGCATAAGGGATAAAAGGAATTGTGGTTTAGAAAGATCAGGGCCTTCTTATAATTTTAAGCCATTAGTACAGTTTAGTATTCACAATATAAATGGGGATGTATTCACAAAATGGCACACAGTATTTATTTTCAAAGTCCATAACTCTAAGATAGCTAGGAGTAGTTTGTGCAACACATATCAGTCAGTTATGTGAGACCTTGACTCTGCTAATATAGCAATATTTCTTTTTGTTTGGTGAGGAAAATTCTTATTGCTGAAAGAGAAATTACAGGTGTCATTGACAGACCTAAATAATATGCCCTCAGAATTGCTGGAGTGGACTGCTGCTCTGCTCAGGAGCTCTGATGGCATCAGAGAGATACTCCTGCAATTTATTCATGTAATTGTAGTTTCAAGATGAAATATATATTACATTTTGAAAGTGATGTTATTTAATCATGATTGATTTTAGTCTCTTCTGGTCTCTATATCACCATTCTATTTGATAGGATCTTTTTTCTTGACATGTCTCATTCTACATTTCCTTGTCTAGTTATGTGGTTTTGACTCTTCACTCCATTCCTCAGTTCCAGATGCTCCTGTTTTTTCTCTTGAAGCCTTTTTTTTTTTTTTAAATGAAGCTGAAAGCAATTGATGTTGGAGATTGGAGGACCAAAAATGTTAAAAAGTCTTCTCTCATCTTACATTTTGTCCACTGAAGATTTCAACAAAATCTTATTTTCCCTTTTGCAGCTTCAGTTTTGCGTAGCTATTTATGATCTCAGGAACACATAATTGCATTGGCATACTGTTATGGGCTTGTGTGTGTGCACCTAGTAGGCTTATATACTCTTCTGTAATCCTTTTAAATTTTCTCATTAAATTATAACTTATCCTGGGTTTTAGTATTTCCATCTACATTATGGTTAAAAGTTTTAAAATTTGCAAGGATTTAAAATAGCTTAATGTTCCAAATTTAGTTACAGAGATTCCTAAGGAAAATTAGTTTCCTGGAAGTACTAATTACTTACTCATGAATGTCTGACCTACAAAAGTTTCTCTGATTTGGCTGCCAAAATCATTAGGTATCTTAAGTCCTAGGCCTTTATTTCTCTTAACAAAAGGACTGAAAGAAGAGACCAAAGAACTGATGAGGAACCAGAAATTCCATGGGATATGAAGTATTTTGTTTAAAATTTTCAATTGTATTAAAGTTCCCTCGGTTGTACATTTCAAAAAGATGAAATATAATTAAGTAGGATGCTGTGATATGAGACTTAAGTTATGTGGGAAGTCTGATAGTCTTCCTAAAAACAAAGCTAGAATCAGATGGCTTTTGGGTTGTGAAGCATCTATCTGTCCTTTTTCCTCACTCCACTTTTAACAAATTGTTTTCAATGGGAGATGAAACCATTAACGATGTAATCGAGCTTTTGACACATGAAATTCAAATGGCTTCAAAATGAGGTGTACCAGATTTGTCTAGCCCTACTAGAAAATAAAAGCAGCCAAACATCAATCTGACAAAATCGTTTTATTCAGCTTTTGCCCAAAACCTTGTAGAATACTTCAAGAACTTAAAAAATTATGATACTTCTACTTGAACTTGGATGAGAAAGTGGAATACAAATGTAATCACTCTGACAGTGATTTAGTGACCCTGGGAGTAAGGCCAGGTGCAGAGAACAGTGGCAGGATGTGGACTGGAATGTGAAAGGAGCAGCACTGACTACTGCTTAACACCTGTATGTGAGAAAGAAAAATAATGATGTCTTGAAATGGGTAGAGGTGAGAAACGTAAAAGAGTGATGAACACTCTCTTAATATCTTGGCAGCACTGCAGTTCTGAATGTGATTCCCAAAGAGTATGGAACACATTAGATTTTGAGACTACTGAGTATAATGATTTTAGTGTGAGAAGAATCTCATGTTCTGCTTTGTACAGCCTGTTCTCTCCGTAGTGATGCTTTGATCCAGTTCCCCACCCAACCTACTGGGGTTCAGCTTGCAGCCTTTCTGTTCCACAAGAAAGGTAGAAAAGAGGTTGGAGGTTGTGGTACTTCTCATGTAGCTTTCTTTTCTCCCCTCTGATGGACAGGGATATATCTCCCACTCTGCTGCAAAGAAAATGGATCAGAGCTAGATTTGAATGTTGTAATGTCCAAAGTGGGGAGGGCACTTCAGTGAAGCAGTGTGTATTCAGAAGCACTGTAGGGAATGAGAAAGGGCATCAAACACACCATGAATTAGTGTCATCATTGGATGAGGTGTTCTAGGGATGTTTTCTAGCCACAATCAGATTAATAGTGAGAATAGCAAGTAGCTTGAACCCTGATCCAAAAGACTCAATAATACAATATTTAGCAATATCGTGCTAATGTCATGTGAGACACAAATGCTGTAGCCCATCAATTTTTTTTAAGGAAAGCAAAAGGAGTGTTTCTGTTTCAAACAGAAAACCAACCAATGTACATGAAATTGCTGGACAGCTGTTGGTCCCACACTAATAAAGCAGCTATAGGTGCAGAGGCCTCTGCATCCCCCAGTCTTCCATGAGCCCAGCTGCTCTGCAAGGCTGGCGTTGAAGATGCATTCACCACGCAGTGTGCTCCAGCATCCAGGTTCCTCCATGCTCCAGCCAGACCTGAGACCACACTTGCAGTACAAAAAGTGTGTGTCTGGTCTAGGGACCACTGCATGATGCAAGCATCACCTTTGTGTCTCAAGCTGTGGTCTTGGTTTTGTCTGAAAACTTAAGATGTGTAACTAGAAGGATCAATGAAAAAAGTGAGTTTGTATCACTTGTTTGGCTCAAAGGGCTCTTCCTTCTTAATTGTTTCCTGGACAGCTGTTCTCTTTTGATGCTGTATCTTACCATTAGAGCTGAAATAATTTGTCAGATCAGTAAAAATTACTTCTGACCAAACAAATATATTTCCTAATGCCAAGTGCAGAACAATGGCCAAGAGAGACCCTTGACCATACTTAGTTATATATTTCCAGATGTAAGAAAGACCAGCCTTTAAATTCAGTGATGGTGCTGGAGTTGCACATTTTGGTTTTCAGTTCACCACTACAACAAACCTGAAGAAAAATTCAGGGAAACAGGTTATATATTTCTTCCATAATTAATATATTGCTGGATATAATGTTTGAAATATTGAGGTGCTTTATGAGAGACTTGTCACAGCTTTCATATAAAAATAGAAAAATCAAATCAAGAAAAGTATAATATTTTTTGCCACTCAAATGGCTTGCAAAGCTCATTATTTTTGTGTTATTTTCCTGACATTAATCTTTTCACTAAAACTATGTGGTTGAAAATAGAGGGATAATTAGCATTAGCCCATTTATGAGAAACTGCTAGTGACAGAAGCTTATTTATTGTTGTGTACAATTAAAATATGATGTGAACACATGAGAATTTACATTAAAACAAGATTACAGCTTGTCAGCAGTTTCCTTTGTTCAGCTGTGCGTTTATTAGGCTACAGCTGCTCACCTACTTTTATATGACTTTATAGTAATAGCAACATGTTCATTATTGGAGATGTCTAAACCAGTTTGATTACACAACATACAAAGCAAAAATAGATCTGATATCATCTTTGTTAAAGAATTAGATCTGGAAGTAAGATTATATACCAACAGGGAAAAAAATACGTTCTTGTTTCATCTCTTTATATTTTGGGTTTATTTGGGTTTTGTTTTTTTTAAAATTTATTCCTTGCAGTAAGTGTTGTTTATACATAGCACCTGGGGTGATTTATGTAGATTATCTTGCTGGTTTATTTAGACAACTTCAGTGCATCTGCAAATAAACAACTTGAAACCTGTCAGAAAAAAAAGCAGACACTTTTTTTCCTAATTCTGTCATTATACAAAGTGATTTCTGCAGTACAACAGTTGGTATTAGTTTATGTATTTAAGGATCTTTGAGATTCTTAGTCCCATTATTGGGAATTTCAGCATTATATTCCTTCGTGTAGATAAACCATGGTGAGAGGTCACAGCAAAAGACACTTTTCCAGCTCCTCTAACCAGATGGATGGTATTTCAGAGCCTACAAAATGAAAAGCAGAAGTTTTGTCTGTCATTAGTACCCTACTGATACACAACATCCTGAGGGAAAGCAAAGCAAGATACTTATTTCTTTCTGGCCTGGAGGAGATGTGGTCAAGCATGGAGGAGCTATTAGCAGGTCCCAATAAGAAGTTTTAAAAGAAAACTCTAGGAACCTTTCTACACTGAGAAGTTTTGTGGTTTTGGGAGTAAAATAGGGTCATCATGTCTTCAGTGTGCCTAGGGGCTGAATACCAGCATTATTAGCTTGTGCTGGAATGGTTCACACTGTTTTCCAGTAAGAGAAAATATTGGTCCTACTAATTTCACTATTTTTGTCACTATGTGCAAGTCTAGCTACTTCATGAACTTTCTGAGAAGATCGGTATCAACTTGCTCAGCTTTTATGCTTGCTCCGTGTCTTTTATAGCTGTCAGTGTCACTTCTGTTTAGGGAGTTTTATTTCTCATACTTGGCACTGTGTGTAGACACAAAGTCTTAGTCCATGACTTTGATCAGAATCTTCTGGAGCAGAAGTAGGGTGAATAAAATGAACAAACACTTTGGTCACTAACAAAATTAAGATTTCAAGCATATACTTCAAGTTCATTAATGTGAACAGAAAGAACTGCTTAAGTATTTTCTTCTGGCGTTCCTTATAGGAGCAATTTCCTCTCTTCAGCTTGTTAGTATCTTTTAAAAGTTTGTTTGCATCCTACCACCTGATTTGTTACGTTGGCTTCAGGTGGAAAAGTAGCAAACTCTTATTTGTTTCGGAAGCGTTCAGGTACTGCTAGAGTTATGATAGTAGCCAGTCCAGCATGTTCAGCAGTTGAATGCTTCCTGCTGCTTCAGAATGCACTGCTTCAATTACTAGTATTTTGGGAGTAGGGGAGAGTTTCTGAGGAAAGGGATATTTATCTTTCCTTTCTGTTACTTCTGCTGTGATTTTCTTTGGAGAAAAGTTTCCCAAGTCCCGTGACGTCTCACTGCCCTGTATGAACTTTTAAATTCAGTTTAAATGCCAAGCAGCATTTACAGCTGTGGTCTAGATTCACTTCTGATTTTAATGTCATATTTCTGTTATTTCTTTTTATCTAAATGTAATATTATTGACACTGATTTCAATGGATTTATGTTCTCATGAATTATTGTTTCATTTACATAAAATAGTTTATGGAAGAATCTCTTGAGATTCTAATACAAAAATTATGGTGCTCCTAATTAATTAATTAGAGGTGTCAATAATTTTCTAGAGTTATACCACATCCCACATAATCACCTCCTTACAGTACTCTGCTAATTCTAATCTCAAAACCATTGAGATGAGTATGTGGGCAGGCTCTTCTGCATGACACATTAGTGGTTTGTCCTCTGATGGTTTTTTTACCATTGCATCTTTAGCTCAAATCTGATTATTAATTTTAAAATGTGGAGCAGCTCATAATGATCATTACACACTCCTGTGAAGTCCCAGAGTAAAAAATCCACAAATATTTTAATGTTCTTACATTTGAAAACTGAGGTTTAAAAACTCCATACTTTTAACATTGTAGAAATCACCCACTCATGAAAATTTAATCATAGATTTAAAACTGACTGTGATCTGAAGCAAAGAAGGAAGGAAGAGGAGGGGCAAGATAGAAGACAGGTAGAAATATCCCTACACGAGAGCATCTGAGCTTAACCTTGAATAGCAGAATTTCTTGGCAGGGATTTGTACTATCCCTTCTGCATACAGAAATGAGATTGGTATGATACTCAAAAGGTGCACTCACATCCTGCAGTTTTCAAAAAAGAAAATGGATTGGATAGTGTTGTTGAACCCTGGAAGAATTAGACATAGCTCTTGGAAGCCTGAATTTTAAATAATGTTAATTAAGATGTGACCTATGATCTTTTACTTCTCAGTTGAGTTAATTTTTTTCTATCATGTTTTTATTCTATCATGGGGATTTTTTTTTTTTTGACTCCTCAAAATGCACTCCTGCTCTTAAATACAGCTGGTATTGATTGGTGTGCTTCCATTCAAATGTCCCAGAAATGCAGATAAGAGCAATGTGATACGGTTGTGAGAGATTTCATGTACATCTCTCAAGAAAAT
This sequence comes from Phylloscopus trochilus trochilus, assembly GCA_016584745.2. NCBI lineage: Eukaryota > Metazoa > Chordata > Aves > Passeriformes > Phylloscopidae > Phylloscopus > Phylloscopus trochilus. The sequence continues at coordinate 45,099,308 of WQNJ02000546.1, forward strand.
GTATCCTTCACTTACGTGCACGTTTGCAGTGTCACTGAGGAGGGAGTCTCATAGTTTTAATCCTTTGATTCCTTGCTTTTTCAATCTGGAAGAGTACTCATATCAAAGCAGAAGTCCAGATCTTATCCTAAAATGTTTTGGCTTGTTGAAGACAAAGATAAGTAGACTTTGGTTAAAACTTAGAACTGGTAGCAAAACTCAAAGCCAATATTAATTTTCTTGCAGCACTTATGCAAACAGCAGTGAATATTGATAGGATGCAATGCAAGTTAAATTAATCTTTGCAATGGCCATTAATAAAAGTGTTTCTCTTTACTGAAGCTGATGTCTGTTAGGCAGGATTTTTTCATGCAAGTAAGAAAAGTTTCAAGAAAGAAAATGAATGGGTCTGTGACAGCTTATATTGTTAGCAGTTCACTGTCTTTTTAATTTTGAATGGCAGAACAGTATTTGTAGTACTTCAAAAATATTTAAGACAAAATACATTCCCTTTACATATCTAATGTAGGTATTTCACCTCAGAAGTTTTCAACCTTAATGCAGCTGTAAAGCTGAACACAACTTTTTGGGAAGGAAATATTTAGTGTACATATTTGAATTTGGCAAGTCTGCCTTTCTGACCCTGATTTTTATGTTTAACCAGCATTGGTTTATTGATCAAAGAGAAGTACTGGGAAGGGAAGGAGATCAAGCCAAATGAAACATCATTAAAGGGAAAAAAATTAGCAGAAAAGAGAAAGTTTTACTCCTAAATGAAATCCTTTGTTTCATTTTTATATTTATTTTAACCACTTGTCCTTTATGAAATTCAGTCAACTTTTAAACAAAAATTGTTTTTATAAATGGTATATTGAGACACCTTACAGAAAAGATTGCAGTGCAAATCACTTTGAGATGTTCAAAGCTCAGTTTTGTTCCATTAGTATTATTGTGTTTCTTATATCAAGGAGGTAGCACATTTTACCAATTAATCTGTGCTAACAATTATATGGATCTGTATTAATAATTAAATGGATCTTCAATAACTTTCAAACTCCTATTTCTGTCATTACTGAAATTAAGGCTACATGTTTCCATATGACCATTTTTGGCCTTCAACTAGTGGATTTTAAGCAAAATGTATTATTGTGTGTGTGTGGATATTACTGCAGGTAGAAACTGGAGAAGTCATTGGGTTTCTGATAGGATGAAAAACAAACAATTTCCCCCATGGAAACCAAACACTGGTTTGCCCATGAAAACCATTCATCTGAAAAAATATCAGAGAACCATTTCTGTAAAATGTGTTTTTAATTGAGATAACCATTTGAAACTACTGTTCTGTTCATTTAGCTATTTCACCCTTTTCTGCATCAGTAAAGGAGGTTTCTTCTTGCCTTTTAACAAAAGATACTGAAGTATTTATTGTAGCCTTAAGCCTCTTCCAGCTCCTGCTTAATAGCTGACTAATCTGAACAACAGAGGGCGACCCACAGTTCACTGTGAAAGGAATGAGGCTCAGCTCTCCTCTAGGACCATCAGCTTCCACGTGAGGTTTCTTGGTGATGTGTTCAAGCTGTCTGTGGGTCATAGCTGGGCTGCAGTTGCTACAATTTTTTTTTCAGACTGCTGCAACTTGGGTATTTGCTGCATTAAATTCTAGAGGAATTAAGTTGGCCAGAGTACTACTGTGTGCACTCCAAGCAGAAACTGCACTTAATGGCAAATACTCCACTGTGTCACCCTTGAGGGAAGAAAAAGGAACTTTTCTGGACTTGGTCAAGACAACTGAAATGGGAATATGTGAGCCAGTTTTAGTCTCTGCCTGCAAACATAGCCTGTGAAAACAGCACGTTCTTGGGAGCAGAGGGGTTGAATTGTGTGTATCAGCATCCCATTGCTCATTCAACATGTACACACAAGAAAACTCACATTCAGTTGGGCACCTTTTCCTTAGGCTTCCTATTTTTGTTACAGAGACTACTAGTACAATTCCAAATCTGACTACAATCCTAAGAAAATACTCCAATCTAGATGCTTAGATTCCCAATGTCATCGTGTTGGGTTGTCACTGGTGCAGAATGAGGCAACTTGGTTAGTATATGGAGAGGACAGAAAATAATGATTGCCTGCTGATTAGAGTTTTATTCAAGATTTTGGATTTTTCTTTGTAAGATTTCAGATTGGGTAAGTCCCAAACCATCATTGACTTCTAACCCATCTAAGGAACCATTCTTCTTTGCTGGAAGCATTCGTTCTTGTCTAGTGAAAACATACTAATCTGAAAGGTTATTTTTGTTCTTGATTACTTTAACCTGCTCAATTTTCCACTCAGAAAAGTGTAACTAATTTGGTTTCTGTTTGTTGGGTTGTTTTTTTTTTTTCCTTTATCCCTACTTTTGGAGCTTTTGTTTTTCAAAAGACACCACAAAGTTCAAGCAACAAAATTATTTAACATTTCATACTGAGGCTTCTGTCAATTGTTTTGATAGTGTCAGAATATTTTACTCTTTCATTTTTAGTTGTGTTAGCTTAGATGACTATTGATAGAAACAGAAATAAAATTCCTGATTCTTATTCCTGTAATGTGACCACAGAAAATAATGCTATATTAAAAAGAAATTTAGAGCAATTTATATTGGGGGGGGGGGGGGGGGGGCAGGGGGGAGGCATGTAAAACTGGTGTTAAACTTGTGGACATAGAGTACTAATCTTTACAGATGCTATTGGACAGTAAGTGTTCTCCATTCAATTATTGGAAGAATTGGCATGCAAGAAGATGAAACTTAGCAAAACTAAATTTTTGTGTACTTTCAATAGGGAATTACAAATATTAGAGATCACATATTGATCCAAAGTGCCATTATTTCAACAAAACTGAAAAATAAACCTGAAAAGATTTATGAAGCAAATATTAACACAGAGAATATTAACATACTCCCTTATGTTTATACCATTGTGGTATTGTTTTGCAGAATTATATGAGTGTTACAGGGAAGAGGTTTTAATGCATATTCTGATGGGACGAAGATTTAAAAACTATTCCAGAGAAGGCATTCATTAAATTATGTGCACTACAGAGCAATATATTGTATCTCTTACAAACAGATTTCATGCTGAGGTACTTTCTGACAATTGAGGTACAAACTAGAGATTAATTTATATTTTGAGAGGTTGTTGCATAAATATGAGGAATTTGTTTTGGTTTTTTTTTTTTTTGGTAGCCCAACTCTGTTGGCTTTTTTGTTCAATTAACCACTTAATGATCTTCCAAGGCAGATCAGATGCTGCATGAAATAGGCTTTCTTATTTATTTAAGTACTTTGCATGTTCACTAGATTAAGAAAGGCTGAACTTGTATAAATGGTAACACAGCAGAGCTGCCCCAGCTTGTACAAGCTAAAAGATTCTGCTGTATTAGTCCAAAAATTCCAGCAGTGGGAAAGTTCTACATCCTACTGAAGTTAGTACACTTTGAGCTTACTTACTGCCTTGCTTGATGAGGCCCACAAGTTCAGTGTTTTTCAGATGTACAGACCAACTGCTACTTTGTAATAATGAGAGAAAGCTCTGACTGCAAATAGAGGTGCCAATAGAGTTGGCTGTGTTTAGAAGTGTGTTGTGACTTTTCATCCACTTCTCATTTGTCTTTATCATAGATTTGTAAATTGAAAATATACAGTAGGTCTACAGCAGTGTCTTATATATAAAAGGCTTTTAACAGCCATTGCACTGCTGTGGTTGTACATGGGAATTACAGAACCCAAACATTTTGGTCAATAGATATCTAAGTTGCACTGTAATAATGGATTACATTAGCAGAGATGTGTTTGGAAGACCAATCTGAAGATTGCCCATATTGACTTGTGAGGCCCCTGCTAATCCCCATGGAGAGAATATAAGCACTTACAGAGGTGTGAGGGTTGGGACTGAGGCCAGAGAGACCAGCTGGCTGGGATATGCATGGGCTGAATCAAATATTGTCAGTACTTAAGAAGCAATGTTTCTTCATTTGCACGGTGATGTGTTTACAAACAGTGGTTAGATTCATTTTTATTGGAAGTGAAATATTCTTCTCAACCATGCTCTTAGAAAAACAAAAACTTTTTTTAGAAGAATTAATTCCTCCTTGTGTCAGTCCTTTCCACCCACACACCCTGCATATGCACACAGTAATTTAACATGACATTCAGAAAGAAAAAACAAACACCATTTACAATCAAGACATCAACCTATGTTTTACAATTCAGATTATACAAGTTCAGTGCCTGAATTTGCATAGAAAATGTCTGGTTTGCATAATAACTTGAAAACTATTTTCCTTCTCTAATATTTGGTTTTTAACTCCATTTAGTCATAGTTCTTTCTGGAAGCTGCCAAAGCATTAATACTTAATCCTGGTATTTTTTAATTCTGGTCAAAATATTTGGTTTGGTTGTTTTCCATCCTCTAGGATTGCAGTCAGATCTTTTGCAGGCCTCTGGCATCCAAAAGGTTTTCCCCTGCTCTTGCCTTTTTTTTTTTTTTTTTTTTTTTTTTAACTTACTATTTAGGCCTTTCTGGTGGAGGTAATAATGGAGATTGGGAACTAAGTTTGAATCTGAGATTGTGCCAAGTACTTTCAGACTAGAAAGTTAACTTTTGGGGTTTTTTAGAGGACTTATTTTGTAAGGATTTTTTTCCAGCCTGTCATAATAGCATTAAATACATCCTTTTGTTCAGTCAGCAAAGATTTTGTATGTATGACACACTGTAGGCAAACTGTAATCTTCTCAGAAACATGTAATTAAAGATGTCAGGAAATTGTAGGTTAGTGTTTGTAAGAAGTCCAGCACATGGAAGTAACTCTGACAAGCCCTGTTGATACTTAGGTTTTTCTTTCTCTCCATAGATAGTGCTTAGCTATGTAACTACCTTCTTTAGAGAAATAATTTCTTTTCGTTCCTTTCCCTTCAGTATTTTTTCTTAACTTAGTGCTTCAGTGAACAATGCTTTTCTTAAGCAAGATAACAATCCTGTAACTTCAGAAGGGAAGTACTTGCATGTCTGTGAACAATCTAGTCCAAATACAGTACTGCAGACTTTCCTGCACCAATACAAGTGTCAGAATGTGAATTAGGGGAGGTAGTGCCTGCATCCTGGTTTTCTTATTACAGAGAAGTTTTATAAAACCAGAACAATTCAAACTCAGGGGTTTTAGTTACTCAAAAGAATTGGATCTATGAGAACTGCACTCCTTAGGAAAGAGTAGACTAAGAGACGGTATTGATTTATTTTGTATCCTGAGAGAATAAGAAAGGATGAGCTAACAGGTTATTTAAGACTAGTACAGGGAAACGTATTTATTTCTCTGAAAGGAGATGGGGACTAAGGAAACACATGTAGGTTTCCTTTCACTTGGAAAACAGCTGAAATATTTAACAATTTGTCAGGTGTAGCAATCCATAAAGTTACTTGTTATTAGTAGTTGAAAATAACAATGAGGTAATGATCCAGATTTATTAGAGCTGAACTTTAAATTAAGTTTGGAGTGGGGTTCAGATGTAAATACTCAGAATTTCAACAGTTTTTCTTTGGAGAAGTCATCTGCCAGAACTAGAAACAGGTCACAAGTTGGTATTTGTAATAGATCAGATTTCATGAACTCCAGTGTTTATCATTGCAGATATTTCTATAAATCGGTTCTGAAGTTTCTGCAAAATGTCTTTTCTAACAGGCTTTTATCAGAACAGATCAGAAAATAGTTATGAGTGACCAAGAGCCAAAGATATAAATAGAAGTATGTTTGAATAGAAGTAATGGAAGAAGGTCCCTCTATCCCACAAGTATAATTCATGTCAGAGCAGGGTATAAAAATCACTACTCTGAGATCTCGTGTCATGCCACACTTAGAAATGTGCCACTGTAACTGGGTTGGCAAGAGTTGTAGTGCAAACCTCCCAACTACTGATGTAGCATATGCTGATAGAAAAACCTGTTTTTGTTGGCAAAGGTAGCAGCTGCCTCAAATTTCTGAGTGACATAAGCCACCTGACAAATGCACTCTTATCTCAGTCTAGCTGTAACATAAAGCATAAGGAGCCAAATAATCTGCTCCATTGAACAACATGCAAACAACCAAATCCCAGAAGTCCCACCCAAGAGAGACAAATGTTTTGAGACAGCAGCTAGGGGAAGTTAAAAACAAATCAGCATTTAGAAAGATGCTGGCTGAAAAAGACAAACAGTGCTGTATACCTAGCAGAATATCGGTGTGCTGCCATGACTTTGAGGGGACCTATCTGCAGAGTTGGAAGTAAAAGTTTCCTATCCATCTGACATCTCCAAAAATTATTTTCATATTACAACCAGAATTTCTTCCTCGCTTAATATAGTTTGCTTTTGAGGCTAATTTGAACTTGCTGTGCTGATTTTGTACTGCAGTGAATGAAGAACAGTCATGATTAAATCATCAGGCTGGGAGAACGGTAACACACAGTCTGGTGTACAGCAGCATCTCAAATCACTGCATCTATTTTTGCAGTGACTGTTAGACTGAATATTACATGAAATTAAACTTTTGATTTAAAAAGAAACACAGTTTTTAGCTTCTACACAAGTCAACAAGTTTATATAAAGACTTTGAGGGAACAGTTGCTTCACAGTTTTCTGTTAACAAGAGTGGAGAAATAAGAGGTTTTTTAATGCTAGGAGTTTTCATAAACCAGGGTGTGATTTCACAAGATTTCAGCTATCACAGCAGCTGAAAGGGAGTGGGCTGACTCTTCTCTCTGGCTCTTCTCTTCCTTCCTGCCCCTGCCACGCAGTTTTGTCTTTGCCTTGCCTCAGCTTCTGTGCTCATGGACCAAAAGATGTGCCTGTTCCACTGCTGACCTGGCAAAGGTCAGACCTAGCTGCCACCCTAGGTAGTTTTCTGCCACTTTAGCAAACTGATTTAATTTAATGTGAAATTGGGTGACTACTAGAACTCATCTCTTTTTGTAATAGCAAAGTCATAATTTGTATCAAGCAATTTAGTAAAGCTGTGCCCTTAGGGTGAGGTTTCACAGGACGCCCGAGCCGTTTTTGCAGCTTGCTGCTGTCAGAAGGGAGAATACCCCAGGTACACGTTTCCTACTGCTTTCCCTGTGTTTGGTCCTGCCCCCTTTTTCAGCTGGCTCAGCTCACTCAACTGGCAGAAAATGAACCCAGCAAGAGTGTGAACAGCTTTATGTCAGTTCAGTGAACTGAACTGGGAGGTATCAGACAAGTGCCAGAGCCAGCATGGCTGTGGACTGGCACTGGGTAGACTCAGCGGGGAAGAGGAGAGGAGGGAAACCTTTTTCAGCAGCAGAGGAATGCAAGGTTGGCTCAGCTGGCTTGTGAAACCACACAGTAACACAGCCGTTTTCTCATTGTGAAGATGCACTCTGGTACAGAATTCGTTTTGAAGATTAGAAAAAAAAAATCTTCTGTCATTCAAAGATACCAAGAATATATATGCATTCCCCCCCCACAATTAGATGGTCCCAAATCAAAGGTGAAAGAGAATAAATAGAATTGGGGTTCGGAGGTGTTGAGAGCCACAGACTCCCAGCTACATATACCTTCACTGTATGCTGAATAAAGGAATTTTTGTTTGTTAAATTTTTTAAGCAGTCTAACACGTCTGCAAGGAATGCTGAGTTTCCCTGTGTTTCTTCCTTGAAATGGAAGGGGGAAAAAAAAAAGTAAAAGAAGAAGAAAAAAAAGGTGTTTCTGTAGCTATTAACACCCTAATTAACACCTTACACTTCTCTCAAATGGGTTGGTAGGAGAGTTGATGGAGCTGTAGCAGCTGGAGGCAAAGCCTGCGTGTAAGCGTGCAGCGTGAAGAGGGGGTGAAATCATAAAGAGCGAGCTTTGTTAATGTCCTGAAAAGAGAAAGTATAAGATATTGAAATAGGGCAATGAATAAAAATCAGTATTAAAATACCAGCGGCTGGATCACTGCTGCTATCACTCGGCTTGTGTTTGTTGGAGGCAGTACTGCTGCACTGCAGGCTGGAAGGAGGTTTGCCAGCAGAGCTCATTTTGGGGGAGCCTCCTCCTCAGCTCCACAGCTGAGATCCGCCTTAAGTCCATATTCAAATGAAAATAGGCACTGGGGCAAGGCAACTTTTTGTAGGGATATCTGCGTCTGTGGGAAAGTTCTTGCCAACATTGTTAATGATACATTTTCACGATTGCTTTAAGCCAGCCTGTGTGTGGGCTGGCGTCAAAAAGGGAGGTCCCAGCCATGTGTTTCTGCCGCCTCTCTGGTGCCAGTGTGAGCGTGAGTGGTAAACTGTAAAACTAACCTAGGGAAAAAGCATGGGAGGGCTTGGCCAGATCGCATCCCTGATTTCTCACCATCTGATTGCACAAATGCCAGCGCTGGCACTGGGGAGGTTGGCTGGGGGGCGGAGGAGAGAGAGGCCCTTCAGCTGCAGCTCCGGCTCGGGCTGTTTTACAGCGATGGAGAACACTCAGTCTGAGGCGGGGGGTGGGGATTTTTTAATTATTATTATTATTATTTTTCTAAATGAGTCATATATATCATTGTAGCACATTTCAGGATGGAGATTCTGTCCGGGAGGCATTGGGTGCTTAGGAGGCTGGCCGGCTCTGGCTCCATGTAGGTCACTGCGGAGTGCGGTCTCTCGTTCCCAGCATATCGCTGCAGCTACTGCCAGCAGGAACGCAGGGTTTCTTAATTAATTTGCTCTGCCTAACACAGCACACACCTAAGCCTCTGATGGAGCACAACCATAGTTTCCAGTTTAACAATGTATCAAGGTGTGTCATTAATATACAGTTACATATGCTAAGTCCTGTCTTATGTAAGCAGTAACACACAACAAGGTGTGTTTTAGTCAGCCAGTGTGCATACATCTTGGATGTACTGGGGCAGCAGTGTTGCTGAAGGCTATAACACACCCAGGGTGTGGGTGTATTAACTGACTAATCCATATTTTGTAGTGTTACTGTGCTTATTAAATACATTGAAGGGAAAAATTTTAAAGTAAATTAGAATCTGAATTATGAAGAATCAACCCACTGTGTAATTGGAAGTGAGCAAAAACATCTCAAAGAAGTAACCGAAACTGCAGGGCTACTTCTACCTTTGAAACTTCCCTTTTTGTGTATCTTCCTCACAGGTAGCAGCCACAGGTTGTGGTTAATTTGGCTGTGGAAACAGCCAGTTCATGTTTACTGAGCCATTACTCCCTCAGATGCTGCCATTAATCTTGGTGAAGTTGCCCTGGTCTGAATCTTAGCTCTAAAACTGCAGCCCATATATATAAGGGGAGAAGGTTCATGGAAACTCATTTTTTTTGTATATTCTATCTAATATCCATTTTTCTTAGGTTTTTTTCTATGTATCTGAGCAAAGAAACATTTTTGCCTTCATGTTTGGACCTTGAAATTTCAGAATGATCATTTAATTTTAAATTGAAGTGGTAGTTACCTGCATCATGTGCAGGTGATTTTGCTAGGAGCTAGATCAGGTCGTAATGATCAGCCATTTTCAGTTCATTTAAGGAAAGGTATAAGCTGCAAGTGACACAGATGCACAGAAATTGACACAACTCTGCTGGGGTTAGAGCTCTCAGCTTCTTGGGAGTCTGCACTTTTATCTCAGATGTTTCTGCACTGTATTTTTCAGTATGTATATAGCCAGCATTCAATTTCCATCTCTACAATGTTTTCTTCTCTGAGCAAGAATGAACCTGTTATTTTCTATTTTAAAAATACTGAGTTTGTTGTGTTTTCAGCCTTTTTGCAGTTTTAAGGATTTTAGTTCTTAAAGCTAATGATGATCTTACACAAACACCTGCTTTCCTTCAACTCTGAAACTGGGGAGTTTTTTTGGGCTCAAAGAACAGCTATTGGACATTCACTGTTGACCTGATGCTAAAATGATTGCTATCTGTTAGCCACCCAGTTCACAATGTATCAAGGATTCGGGTTATATTAATTGCACTATTAATATTGTCTTAGAAATTAAATAACCTAAACAGTAACCTTTCACTCCCCCCAAATCACTCTAAAAGTTCTTCCAAAATTTTATTTACCTACTTGTTAAAACAAATTGCTGACAAAACCTTGAAACATGTTATTATGTAGACTTTGTCCCTAGAGAAAACTAAGAATTAATCTGATGATGTCAAAGCTGATGTCCAGAACAATCAGGAATACTTTTCCAGTAAAAGTGCCTGGGTGCAATCAGGTATTGTGTCTTGTGTGGTAACGATATGCCTCTGCACAAAAACAAAGGAAGTTTCACCACCACGCAAAGCACAAGGTTTGTCCTTAGTTTACCTGTGCAGTTGACAATTTAAATATGTTCTTAGCCTAATTACTGTGCTGTTTTGATACAGTTAACCCAACATTTTGCTTCTCCTCTCCGTAGCTGGTTGGTTCAGTTTATTATTTTCCCTCCATACCTTGGGCCTTCTCAAAGTTCTACAGAACTTGCCAGACCTATGCTTGGCCTTGCATGCTTTGGCCTAGTTCATAATTCTTGTAAGCCTGACCTTTGACCACTGTTCAGAGTTCAAATAAATTATATGTGACTGTTACATCTGTGAATCGTAGCATCATTTGGTTGGAAAAAAACCCTTGAGTTAATCAAGTCCAACCATTAGCCCAAGACCACCAATTCCACCAGTAAACCATGGCCCTAAGCATCTGCCCCAGTTTCTGTTTCTACTAATGCAGTATTTTAACTAAATTGGTTTGGTTGCACAATATTTTTTTTCTTTCCCAGTTACCTTAAGTATGATAATAGGTAAGCTGTTTTCTTACTGTGAATGTGATGCTTTAGAAAATGTCACCTTCGCTACTTACAACAGGAGGTTGTAATATGTGAAGGTGTTTGGTGTTTTAGAAGTCTTCCTGGAAACCACAGTTAAAGAAAATTATATCTTTCTGAATGTTCTCTTTTATGTTCTGTCATCCTTAGTTGAGAGTCCTTTATGGGACAAAAAATAAAAATTCAACATCCAATGAATGAATAATTTACCTAAGCAATTTGATAGCAATGTTAGAAGCATTCCATTGTGGTAAAGTCACAAAAACTGTATCCCAGTGACAGAAGGTAGAAAGTTATCTTAATTATTTATCTTCAGGCATGGTAAAATTATTGTAAGCAGATATAAAAGAGGAGTAGTTAGCATCTACTTCTGCAGCTTTAGAACTGGAAAATAAATTACAGCCTATGTTAATTGGAGCTCATTTAAACATGATGTAGAATGCCATTATCTGTGGTATGGCACTATGGTTCAAAATCAAAATTTACTTAAAAGAGGTTATTAAATTTTCCCCTAAGAATTGTAGTTCTACTCCTTCATTTATCTTGATAAACTGGAAAGTTGGTGTTTAGGAGAATGAATGAATGAATGACTAAAAAAATTTCTTCCTATCATTAGTGTAATCTACATAATATAGAACAAGCCACTGACATGGGTATATTTTTCCTGCCCAGTGTAGGTGTGAATCCTCAACCAAAGTTATTACATGTCTTAATCAGTTCTCCTGTATGTGATAGTAGTATTAATGGATATGATTTCAGAGAGGAAAAAAAAACCAACAAAACAACATTTGTATTGAGTTGATGAGATCCCTGTGGATTTAATTTTATTTCTAAAAATAAATAAATCTCCTACAGAAAGTTTCTACATTAATTCCAGCTTATTCTACAACCTTAGAAGTTATCTAATATCCCAGTAACTGTAGTAACTGCTTTTTGTTTAAAATTACTTTGATGAGCCAGCTATTAGCAACATGAGTAACTTGATCCAAAGGAAAATAATTTCATTTGAGAAATTTGTGAAGACCAAACCTCATGTGTCTGAGTTTTGCTTGGACAGATAGGTGAGGGATAGCCACTCATGGTGTGCATCAGTGACAGGCTCTTCTGCTCCTTAGACCCAGCTAAGGTGAGGCTACAACAGAGAAACTCCTAACTCTCAGTGGGATTATATCAGCAAATCAAATCACCACAGGCTCATGATGGAAAGTTGAAATGAGGAGGCGTGAGTGGATTTGAGACTGTATCTGTAGAATATATTTGCATTAGAGATGTTGGATCACGTATAGTTGGGGATTTATTATGAGAAAACATAGAATATGTATTTTTATTGTGTTCTGTTTGTATTACTACAAGTATTCCATAACTGATTCAATATTGCTTGAGAGTATGAAACAGTGTACTTGGGCAATACTCCCATCACAACCTTGCAAATTATGTTGATTTTTATTTATCTGAATTTCCTACAAGGGGAGTAAAGATAGAGGTCCAGGAGAGCCATTGTTCAACTGGAATAGAAAAAGGGGAACATTTCTAGGTGTGTCCATTGGGTCTGCTCAGTGCAGCTGAGTAGGCTGAATGGTAGCAGGCAGGAGGTGCTTTTCAGCCTTTGTGTACTGCTATTGAAACTGTGGTAGCAACAGACATATTTAAACATCTGTCATCAGTCTTATTCTAGTTTGATTTCTGAAAGAATAGGGAGACAGGGAAGACAAACAGCTGTGCTGGGAAGACTATGGCAGCACAATGTTTAGGAGAAGCATTGTGGTGATGCTAGTGGGACAGAGCATGCTTCAAAGCATGCTAGCCAAAAGACAGCAAAATAGTATTTTTTTTTCTTTTGTCTTGTGACATAGGGAATAATATAGCATGTGTGGTTGCTTATTATTGGGGTTTTCTGACTTTTTCTGTTGTATAACAGTCACCTGTAACTTTAGGATGTTTTATCTCTATTATTTTCATAATAGGTGTTGTCTCAGGTTGAAACTTTTATAAGCTATTCTTGATGAAATTTTCAGTTTTCTGGAAGATTACAAAGAGGTATTATGTTGTTATTATTATCTGGTTGTAGCTTTAAAAATTCTAGTGGCTTTTGTTTAATTCTGCTTTTCTGAGAGCATACTGCCTGTGGCAAGAATTTGACTTCTGTTTCGACACTGTGGGTTTGCCATCCCTTGGAATCTTTCCCTATTTGAAATGTTTTTAAAAGCTTGAAACTCTTTTAAAAAAGTGGCAGCTTATTACATGGTCATTAAAAATTTCTTCCATATTAGAAACAAGTATTTAGAAATTCTCTTCTCCTTGAGTATGCTAAAGCTTCTTGCAATAAGCAGCTGATTGTACAGTCCCCCAACAGCTGCTACTTCCATTTAAACACTGCGTGCATCAGCCCAGTCTGAGCCTGAGCCTGCACCTTATCTTCCCCACTCCTCAGTGTCATAAGATTGTAAGTATGCCATACCCTAAAAATAAGTAGGTTCCAGTATAGGGAAAGGGAGTGAAGCAAGAGACTGCACTTGATGATTCTTGCTTTGGGCTAAAGTGAAACAGAGCTACAGAACTGACAGTAGAACTTCAAATTTCCCAGTATGTTCTGGGTCACAAGAGCCAATGGTCTGGAAAATGTAAATTTAATGCCTGAGCTAATGTTTTCATGTCTGTTGATTTATTGTGATCTAATGTTTGAATTCCCACTGGTTGGTCTTCTTCATGGTCTCATGGAATCAAAGCAACAACTGGAGCAAAGTCTGTGTTTCAACTTTTTAAAATGTGCACTTCATTTCTTACTCGTGTGTTTTCTGTGCTCAGTTTAAAAGTCTATAGCCAAAAACTTTGCTTAATGTTTTAATCAGTCTTAAAAAACGATTTCTTACTGAAAGGCTATAAAAAATGGTATCTGACTGATCTTTCAGTTATTCTAGATGGGATGCTGTGGTTGTTAAGCACAGCTCGTATTTGTTTAGTGCCTGAGTCTGACAGATATTCAGGAGCTGAGGGATACGACCTTGGGCAGTTGAAGACATTTTGGTGAAAGTGAGGGCAGCTGAGCAGTATGGCAGGGTTGAACTAGTTTTCTCATTTGAAGAGAAGTAGAATGCTTCAAGTTTATGGCATGTGAGTCTTCATTAATCATAAGGTCGCCTGAATGTCAATGTTAATGATGTTTTGTTTGTTTGGGGGTTTTTGAGGGGCTTTTGGATTTGGTTTGGGGGTTTTCTTCCAAATCTTTCCTCATTAAAATAATTTTCAGCCATTTCAGGCACACCACTATAAAATCCACTAGTGAATTTGGCATGTGATTTACATTTATGCATAGCTTTCCTTTCTAGAAAAAACATTTATTGACTTGAGCACATACTGGGTGCTTCAGGTAATCCCTCTGTGATTTTGCAGTTCTGAAACACTGGTTAAATATGAACATAATTTTTAATTAGATTTCCCCTGTGCTGAACTTGCTGCAGCCTGGTCTGTTCTCCATTACTTTGCTGGTCAGAAGCTGTTGACCTTTAGATTATGCTGCAAAATCCATCTGTTGCTGCAGGCTTTTGTAAAGAGAGATGTAAAGAAATATTATCTCCTGTCAGTCAGCCACATAAACAAACTTGAACACAGGCAGCGGCTCAGTTTCCAAGATCTGAGTTCATTCAGAATAAGGAGGGAGAGGAGAAGCTGTGAACCAGTGCTCCCTATTCACTGGAGAATCCCTTCTCAGCTGTTGTGCCCTACTAAAATGCCACTGTCCTATTTTCAAATCCTCCTGCTCTCCATGGGAGAAGCTGCTCTGTGGATAACCCTAACCACTAATTAAATCCTCTCCTGTGATCTGGGAAGACAAAGGCCATAACCTCCATTTGCTTATCTCTCTGTGCCCTCCCCAGTTGCCAGCTTCCAGCTTGTTCTTATGGCAGCCTCACCCAGGAGTCTTCCTTGTTAGCAATCTGATATTTGCACTTTTTGTTATGTACCCATCAGCTGTCTATTTCCATACCCTAACCACTCTTTGACATTTCCCCTAATTTAGTGTTTTCTGTACCACAGCCTTTAAGACTGTCTAGAGAACTTACCCTCATTTCCTCCCCCAATGTTGGTTGGTGATGTACTTAACAAGTTTTTAGTTAACTAATAAACTACAAGTTAGTGGCCCTAATGTGTTTTAAATATGGTCATTCCAGTAACTTTTACTCATGTAAATGCCACTGATGTGTCTGAAATTTCTGAGTCAAATTTAAAATGAGGCTGGCAAACAGTTCTCCTAATTACAATGCAATGAAGTTCTTGCTCCTTCACTTGCATTACATTAATTGTCAATGCCTTTTAATTATGCAAATTTTCCTCCACTAATCTGGTAAGCACACTGTACTCATGACTATTTTGGTTATGTTTTCAGATGTGTTTGCAACATTTTATAATTTTAACTTCCTGTATTTTATTATTCTCTCAACTCTAAACCTGTGATTTCTGTTTCTCATTGAAAAGCTATCATATCCTACTTTTACTGCACTGGTGTGTCCTATGGCAATAATATTCTTTAGTCTGTTGTCTTTATTAGAAGTTTTTATTTTATTTAGAAAATGAAGAAAGGTTCTGATTTTCTTGGCTCTAAGCATCTGTTCAGAGGAGTCCCACACTATACACCCATTAAAAAAGTATCTTCTTCTCATAGTTTTGTGTATCTTAGCCCTTTCCTCTGCCTTTTTATCCTTTCAAAAAGTGCTTCCTAGTGGTGCTCACATTAAACAAGAGCAAATATACCCATAATTTGTTCTCAGAGTCAAAAGCTAGATATGCTGTTCTGATATATTTGTGTCCTTGTCTTATATATGTTACAAATACGTGGGAACATGCTCTTCAAAAACTCTGATTTTTGTTTCCCTGAGCAAATTCAGAAATAGCACCGTACAAGAAATGTAACTGACACAATGAGTGGCAGTTTTGAGGAGAGTCTCTCTGCTGTGTGAAATTTTTGGATGAAAATGTGATAAAGGGTGGACACAATTAGGTGTCTCATCTCCAGGAGCTCTATCCAGGAAACCTTTCAAGGGAAATTATAAGAAATCATTTCAAGCTGATGAAATAGCCTTCCTTCATTTGAGGTGTCTGTCAGAAGACTTTCTGTCTTCTCTCTGTCTTAGAATGTTTATGTTTGTAAATATTGAGGTGGTAAAAAAGCTTGTGGGAAATGCATGGTGGTAGTTTAGATTATTGTTTTTGTTGTTCTACCAAGTTGATTAGTATGTGTTATTTAGCAAAGTCAGGGATCCAGGTTGTACTCTGAGGTGTGTACTTCTCAAAAACTTTTCTTATAAGAGACAAAGATGCCAATCTTCTTGTTTAGGGGTAGTTCTTAATAACTCAAATGCTCACCAAATGAACATACTTCATCTGCAATGGAGGTAGTAATTCATCACTATTTACAAAGATTTTGAGAAATTACTGTAAGTTTGCATAAGAATTCACTTTCTAGACTGACACATGAAGTATTCTTCTGAAGAAGAGGGAAAGTCTTGGACTTATACCACAAAGATCACTTTTCAGACTTCTGATTTTTGCCTGTCACACAGTTTGATCATCTCAATCTGGTTTTTCAGTACATAGAATTGTCTAAAAAAAATTAAGGTGTTAGAAAAAGATATTTTAGAAAACTTTGACTAATTGAGTAATAACAGGTCAGCTGGTCACAATGGTAATTGTCCAAGAAATTGTTGAGCCTGTAGTTCTGATATGCAGCCTATCAGGTAAACCATTATCTAAACTAACAATTTTTAAAGGGCTCCAGGGATCATTCTGGCAATTAACTCTGAGTTCTGTAAGGCTGATCTATTAGACATGATAATAGGGAAGGGATGGGTAAACAGAAAGATAAATACAGTGGATTACATAGGAGTCAATATGATGTCTGTGTAGGGAAGTCATATTTATACAGTTCCTCCAAGTGAGTCAATAGTAGTGTGTGAAGAATTGTAACCCGTTTGACATAATGGGCTGGGAGTTTGAAAAGGCATTTCTTAAGGCTTCTCAGTAGAACTTTGAAAAGCAGTTGTGAGAAGCCAAGAGATAGAGAAATTCTTCTTACAGATTAATAGCCTCTTAAATGGTAGAAAATAATAAATGGCTAGTATTGCACCATAAATGCAGGTTATTTTTATAAGCCCTCCAGGATCTTTGCTCTGCAATGCATTCATAAATTACCTGGAAAAAGAGATGTAGAATGATATGACAAAGATTTTTTGATGACATAGAATTATTCAAAACCAAGGCTGATGGTGAAGTGTTGCAGACAATCAAAATATTGATTGAATGGGTGACAATTGTGGTAACATTCAGCAATGATAAATACTGAATAATGTATATAGAGAAAAATCCTCCTAACTCTTATACAGGCCTTAAGGCTTGCTGAAGATTGTTTCAAGAAAAATGTCCATGAAGCCAGAAATTAGTAGGGAGCTCCTCTATGGCTAGTCAGGCCTTTTTGTGGACTGCTACCTGGTGCAATGGGCACAAGCTCCTAATTTTGGCTAAGGTCAGCCTTCAGTCATTATTACAATAGCCAATCAGATGAGATAGGCTTTGTAGAGGCTTGGACTTGACAGGAAGGAAGTATCCTGTCTTCATAGTGCAGGTGCTGGGATGTAGGGAAGGTGTGTGCCAGTCCTTGTCCTACAGCAGCAGGAAAAGGGCTATTTGGTGGAGGGCTCTGGCAAGTTGTCATCCAGGAGCCTAAAGGCACTTGTCTTATCCATCTTTGAGTGACAGGAGAGTGTAAACTCTGGATCCAGAAAGACCACTAGGCTGAGGCACATTGATCAGTCATCCAACTTCTTTGGGAGGAGATTGGAGCATGTATGTACATTGACTTCTTGAAAAAGTAAAAGGGTACCAGGAAGCTTGTTAGCTGCCTCCTGGCAGACAATTACACCCCTCTAACAGATCCACAGGAAGTGCAAGAAGAAAGGGCTCTCTATGTACACCTTTTCTCTCTGGATCCAGGTCTTTCTGGCTCTTGCCGAGCCTTGAGGGGGTGACCACAAATGACTGGGAACAGCTGGAGGTATAAGAGGAGGTTTAGGCAGGAAAGATAACACCAAGTGCTATGTTGTTTCAGCCTCTAGGTGAAGACCTAAGGCAGAGAATCTTTCCTTACTCAGATGACAGAAATCAGACCCAAGACCTTGATTTTATGGAAAGATGGTAGCCAAGTACTTGTATCTTTAGTATTGATTTTTTTCTGGCATCTTCTAAGGTGGTCTCTTCCTTCTCACCAGCTGTATTCCAAAGGACCATATCCAGGGCTTTCTCAAGGACTCAAGAGTGCTGATGTTGGTGGTTGTTACCTTTTTATATCAGTGTCTCTACACATAGATGATGAGTGCAGCAGTGACGTCCTCTAATGGTGTGAAGGGATCTGCCCCTGTCATTAATTAAGTTTGCTGGTTTTGTCCCCTAGGACAAATTTCCAGCACTTGCTCATGGGTGTTTGTGGAGGGATGGCTGGGAAAACTGGGTGTGAAATGATCAGAATACATAAGGCAGTGCACAAGGGGAAGAAAGTAGGAGAGGAAATGGTATCTTCTCTCAAAATGTCCCTCTTTATCCCTGTTAAGGAATGTTCCTTGCGTTTAGTGGCTTTAGCCAGCTGTAAGTATACCTGCTGTAAGAAGCACCTTAGAACCTACTGGAGCTTTTTGATGGTACTGTGGAGGGAAACATCTATGGATAGTCAGCAACTTCCATTATTTAAAAGGACCACGTTCCTTCTTCCTGGTCCAACAGACAATCTCTTTAGATTTGTCCTGGGACCTAGCACAGGAAGAAGCTGTTTTCCCTGGTAAAACATGAACTTTATAAAGGGATCATTTGAAAAAACACAACAAAGAACTTACCTAGTTTTCCCTATTCCATGTAGTACCCCCAGCACATGGTTGGGTCTTGCTCTGATAACTGGTGTATTCCCCTTGTGCATGTGCGTGGTGAGGGAAGTTTTTGAAGGGAGAAGGGGCTTGCATTATGGGGGGGAAAGAGCAATTTTGGTGAGGAAGGAAAGAGGAAAGAATGAGAGGGAAGTATGAGTGGAACAGGTTCTGGTCATGTTGTATCAATTAATGTGTGCCCAACCCACTGATTCATCTGCAGGTAAGATCAGTCCATCTGGCTGTGCAGGCTGTGGGCTTGGTTTGCATGGTAGCCATTTGAGATTGATAGTCCTGTCACGTACCAAGAGCAAAGAACTTGATGCCTAGGAGGTGGACTCTCAATCTGACCCAGTAGACAGCACAGAGAAAAAGTAATGTGTCACAGAGCTGATCTGTCACAAATCCCATTAGTAAACCAAGAATCACAGTAATGAGAGTTGCAAATAGTTCATAGGCTAAAGTGTGTTCACACAAACAAAATGTCTGTAGAACAGCTATGACTAGTTAGTTAATTAAAATGATAGATTTACTGTAATTTATGAGTGAAACTGGATTCTAAATTCACTGAGTACGTAAATGATTGGAAATGATTAATTGGCTTTTATTAAATGAGAGGGAGGACTAGAGAGTGCTATGTTCTGAGCAACTGACATGTGATAATGACTGCTCCTGCAGAAAAGCATACCAGAAAGTCATCTGAGACACTCATTAACATCTACCACTGCCCTTTCTGTAAATTATAAGTCATTAAAGCCCAATATGGCTACTTTGGAACTTAAATAATAATTTTTACCATACTAAAATGTTTTATTTGATTTTACTGTAGTAGTCTTAGAGGCTGAAACATTTTGAGCAGGTTGGGAAAAGTAAACCTGATCCAGAAAGCCATAGCCTGTTTTATATTATTCTATTTAGGGATAAAAATTAATTTAAAGTGTTTCATTGTCAATTCATTTCTTAGTTTCTCTGCAAAGAGTGATGATTTTCCTGGCAGTTCAACATGTATTTTCTAAGAATAGAGTGAGAACGTCACCTCATTTTTTACAGATCATCAGACGTCCATCAGCTGGGGGGACTTTGTGTTGGGTTGAATTTAAATCAGCAGTTTAGATGTGAAAGCCTTAATATCTCATTAGCAATCCCTTGATCCACCCAGTTCCCCTGGGTGCTGTTTTAGAGTGATAATCCCAATCATTCTTCAAATCTTTAGAAGCAATCAGTTTTAAGTGCAACTCTCAGAAGATAAGACTTCCTGCTAGTTTTACCAAAAAAAACCCCAGAACAACCCAAACAAAAAAAAGCAACACAGGTGAGCTAGGGGCTTTGATCAGACAGGTATTCTTTTTAAGTCATATTTAGTCATTTTAGATTTTGTTTCTACATGTCTTACACCATGCTAGGGACTAATCCAAATATAGTATTTTAAAAAGGGCAAAGAGCTTCAAAATGAACCTCCTAGCCAATTTAGATTTGCTCGAGTCCTTGAAATAATGCAATAAATCTGTTCTTTAATTACAAAATTATTTTTATCCTGGCATAAATGCAGTTTCCAGGTATCTTAAACTTACCAAGAAAAGGATCATAGACTTAGTTGAATCAACTATCCTTCAAAATCTCCTTTAAAATTCAAAAATCCTCTGACAAAGCACTGAGACTTTCTTTAAAAGTCTCATAGTCACTATCTCGCTTACGGTAATAGTTTCCTTAATAGAGTGCCCACTGATGTTACTTGTTTTCTCTGTTATGTGGTCAGGGCCTTTGTGGGTCTTTGCTGAAAGCTGGATTTGCTGTTGTGAACAGGAGTTGAGTTTATTCCTTTTCCTGGAACAGTAATGAGATCATCACATCAGCTTTGTGTTGTGACATGATTAAGTTTGCAGTGTGACTCAGTTACCTTGTCCTGGAGGACAAAGTCATAAGATTGGTGGGCATAGGAGCAAAAGGCAGGATCTTGTGGCAGACATCCAGGTGCTCAATCTGCATCTGAAATCATTATGTTTTTAAAAGAATACAGTGTAAGAGTATGTAATGACTTCTTGTTTAACAAGAATCTCTCTGCCTGCATTTCTGTCACTGTTAATATTTAAATTATTGACTTAATCAGGTTAAGTGTAAGGGCTGCAACATCTAATTTTAAGGCACACCTTGTTAATGGTAGTTGTGCCAGGGCAAATGCAAAGCACTGGTGTAATTAACTGCACATCAGCAAAAATGTGTGAGGAATTTCCACTTGAAATTTCTAAAAGAAAACAAACTGCTTTATGAAGTTAAAAATGTTTTATTTGTGCGTATTTATTATCAATACCTTCATGTGATAATAGTGCTTTATGATTTTTTTTTCCATAGTCTTAGTGAAGAGAGAAAAATACCCAGTTCACAGCCTGATCAGATCATAGCTGAAAGCTGGGTTGTGGGTGGCTGGTGTTTGCACAGTTCAATAGGACTGTCTCTTCAGCTGAAGCCAAGACTGCAGAAGTGACAGTGCTGTTAGCCAGGTGTGAGATTCACTGCCCAGTCTGCTTGGGCAAAGTTTGGCAGAACCTTTGCATTCAATAGGGTCACCTTTGGTCAGTGCTATCCATTCCCTGAATACTACATTCATCCACGAGATAAAAGCAAAAATGTATAAAATAAGATAATGTTCGTTCCTCTGCTCATACTGAAATACAACTTATTTTGAGATAACAAAAGCTTTCTCCCTGGAAGACTTAATCATGTAATTCAAGATTGAAGTTTAACTTGTCTCAGCAAGCATTTCATGGCAAAATAAACACAGCATCACAAAGCTGGTTAACATTCAGCCGCAGCTGCTGGCCTCATATTTATTAATTTTTTTCCCTAGGACTTGCTCTGCACTTTTAGAGAAAAGTCACTTCCCTAATATTTTCTCAGTAGACATTGACTTCTAGGCTGTTTGTTCAAGATAAGCATCAAAATGAGAATGCAAAGGTCAATCTCTGCTGTATTAGAGTGTTACAAAGAGAAACGGTCAGTTTGTCTTCCAGAGAATGCTCTCGAATCAAAATTAAATTACTTCCTATAGGATAAGGGTTTTCTTTGGAAATTCAGCAGATTTTGTGCTTGCAGGACTGACTTTGCCTTTGCTATGTACTTTGCTGAGAGTTTTCCTCTCATATTTCTACCTCTTTATCTCCACCTTTTAATGACAAGGTCTGTGAGCTCATGCTTAAGGCTCTGAGATGGTGGCAGCAGTGGAATTTGTCCTGCATGGTCCACCACTGCCTCTGCTGCACTGTCGTGCCTCTCTGCTGTCCCTACTCCACAGATGTCGAAACCTCTCTCAGGTCAGCATTTGTGCAGTCACACCTTCATTGGTTATTGCAGCTAAGTTGGGAACCAGAGCAAGTGAGGTTGAAACAGGGATCTTATTCTCCCCTTCCTGCTTTGGGGACAGGAACCACTGGCAAAAAAAAAATGGAGCAGACAGTTGGAACAGGGATCTTTTTAAATTTTAAAAAGATTCTTTACTGTTGCAACTAAACCCAACAAAACCCCTTTGGACAACATAACTGATGACAGAACTAACCTCAATTAAAATACGTTTTATAAAAATAAGGATGCATTAAAAAATTATCCATCATGGTGCCATCAAGGCAAAGGAGTCAAAGCAGCTGTTGTGTGCTCAGTTGGAAATTAATGCTACCTTTGCTGAGATAACACAGCCACCTGTATGGGCTCCCCTCATCTTTTACAGCACAGACTAAAATAGATCACTGTAAATCACCAAAAGAGGTGGTTCAAGCCAGCCCACTTAACACTGCCATATAGTGAGTGCATAGGTTAACATACACAGGTTTCACATTCTAGCTAAGTAGTTGATAATCTCTTGAACTGCTTTAGCTGAAGTGCTTGTGATTGCTTGACTCTTTACTTAATTGCATTATTTTAATTTAGCTAAAATTTGTTTAACTACACAATGGAGGAGATAAGCTGGAGTATCTGTGGTAACTCTGCCACACAGAGCTTTCTATGTGGAGAGGATAAACAATTTAAATAGATATTTTATAACTTCTACACTCACTCTGCACACTGTGGTATATTCCTCCTTGCCTTGTCCCACTTTGGCAATCACAGCCGGGCATCTGCATTGGGACAAAATTGTCCTTGCCATGGCCACAGCCTGCACAGACAGCCAGTCTTACTCCCCTCATTCCATCTTCTGTCAAGTATTATGCAGAATTGTCATGCATCACCCTTCTTCTCATACTGCCAGAGATGAGTTACCAGCTACTTGAGTTTTATCCTTAAATAAAATGAGTGTTGGTCTTCCCTGACTTCTATAATTAACAGTAAAGCATTATGTTGCCATTCATGTCACTAGTTAAAGACATCATGTTGGACTCCCAGCCTTTGCATCTTTTTCTTCTATTATTGCTAGAAGACTGCCAGGTTAAAGATTGTGATCCTAACATAAGAGCACTTCATGCATGTATGGAGATGGCAGTTGATAAGAAAAGATGAAGGTGACTGCACAGCACTGTGTTGAAAGAAAAGGCTGACTTCTCTTTGCAAGTTTCTGCTGGAAATCATTTAACCTTGTCTTAAAGCCCATTTGTTTTTGCAGTTGCAGCAAAGAAACTGCCCAGTGTTAGTATTCATCTGTATTTTGAAATATAAAGGATAATAGGATGGTATTATGTTGGAGATATCTTCAAGAATTTCTCTTATGCACAGGAGCTTAAACTCCACAAATTGAGAAAAGCTTAAGAAAGCTCCCCCAGGAACCTTTTCCTGCCAGTTCTTGATGAAACTGATAGTCAGTCAAGTGTGCGTTGAGGCAGAGAAGAAAATTGATGTGAACTCATCAAATCAGTTGTTTCTTGATGTCACTAAAACAGCAGGGCTCATAAACTATTAAGTGTGTGGAGTCAAAAAACAACTTAATGGACAGGTCAATGTTGACAGAACCCAAAACCCA
The DNA here is from genome assembly GCA_016584745.2 of Phylloscopus trochilus trochilus. Classification (NCBI taxonomy): domain Eukaryota; kingdom Metazoa; phylum Chordata; class Aves; order Passeriformes; family Phylloscopidae; genus Phylloscopus; species Phylloscopus trochilus. Next base: position 45,122,949 of record WQNJ02000546.1, read on the forward strand.
AATGTTCTGACGACTTGTGATTATCTGCAGTGTGAGGTGCAGTGACGGAGGATGACCTCTGATGTAACTGTGAATGCTTACTCACAACTTGGCCTACTGAAACATTCATTCTGTGTTAAGTATTATTATGTTTATTTGGAATAAGTAGTGTACGTCTGTAAGTATATGTGTGTCTATGTTAAGTGTGCGTTTGGACTGGTGTTTTGGTTGATGGTTGTTTCACAACTGACATTCTTCAGTCAATCTGCAACAGCTGCTCTTTAATGACAGTGAGGGAGATGGGAAAATCAAAAGTGGGTTCTGTTCTTAATTTTGGAGAGCACCAAGAATGAGAAGTCTTTATTCCAGTGGCTGGCGTATTGCAGACTCAGGTTCCTGAGGGAAGCTACTTACCCATTTGTTTGGAGTATGTTTGCTTTCTGAGATACAACCCCAGCAATTATCACTGTGCTGGTATTTGGGAACTGGGAGCCCAGTATCATTGTGTATAGGTACAGGAGCTGTCTAAAAATCAAGACTGCCATGGTTAGCAATGAGAAATAGGCTCTTTTCACACAGACAGCTGTTTGGCTTTGGGTTGTGTGGTGAAACTGGCAGTTCTGAAACCTGCAACCTGTTTATTCAATTCCTAATTCGAGGCCAGTGTAATTCCCAATGACTATCACTGTTGTTTTCGTTATGGAGTCCTAATTCATTGTTTCTGTGGGCACGAAAGTATTGCCGGACTCATTTGGTGTTTCAGCAAACTGTAATTTTGCATAGTGCAATACTGTTGAGATTGCCAAGCTGTGTCATCTGTTGGGCTCATCACTATTACTTCCTTTTGACCTCCTCTGTGTAATTACACATGGATGACTGACTTGCTGCTGTAAAGATACATAAATGCAACTGGACTTGTTGAATGAAAAACAGACTAAAATGATTCTCTCCAAGGTCAGTGAGAACCAATGAGGTAGCTGTTTGCTCTCTGCCAGAGAGCAGCCAGGGCCATCTGCCACATGACAGTAAGTAAGCATCAATTTCAGAAGTCCATTTGTTTTTATGACAGTTTTTACAATTTTATGGAAATTGAACCATTATATAAAGCATAATTTTCCTCAGAAATTGGTGGTTTATAGACTTATATCCCTGTTCAGCCATTTACATTCCTAGTTGTGTTTTACATGAAGCATGAATACACTGATCCTTTTTTCCCCCAATAACAAAAATCTTCACAGCATTTTTCTGGACTTTGGCAGCAGGAGGGATGGTTTTGTTTTTCTCCTATATGTGCAAGACTATCCATGTTTGGTGCTTAAGGAGAACCTCAAGGTGTCTGAGTTTTATGTGTTCCTGAAAATCAGTCTGTAGGGGCTACAAAGAACCTAATCTTTGATGCTTTAATATTTAGCTCAAAATCATAGATCAGAATGATTTTTCTAACAAGACTTTGCTACTCTTTTTATTCTTTACAAATGAGTCTTTCATAATCTGTGTTAATTCATAATTCATCTAATTGTATTCCTACTTTTCTTGGAAGAGTAAATCTAACTCATCAAGCCAAGTTGTAGAGATGTGTGATTTTAGAGTCCTATGTTCAAGTCCATATTATGACAAAGGTGAGCATGAGCCATCTAATTTAGCTTGATCCTCCATGGAAGTTGATCAATGCTATATAGAGGTTCTGCTCAGGGACAGTTAGGGATTTTGCATACTAGATCAGACTTGAATTGCACATTGGACAGCTCTGTTGACATCACTCTGCCTTCCTCAAGGCATAGTAGCCTTTTATCTTTATGAGGAGCATTTTAAAGCAGGACAAGGAACTATGTCAGGCTGTAGGTATCAACTTGTGGAAGCTGTATGCATTAAACTTCAAATTCCTCTGTTAACTGAGACTTCTTGGCTGTTCCTAGGGGTTTGCCTAGTTCACCTGACCATTGCTGCATGGCTGTTCAAGGGTTTGTGTCCTTAGACATAACAGCATTTATTAAATTGGTAATTGCTTGGTTGCTTGCATACTTCTCCTGTATGGTAATTGCCATTTAAAGGTCATCACTTTCCAATATGTTCTGGATGTCATTGGCTCTCCCAATAATGAGAAGATGAGTTATCTGTGGTAATCATTCTTACCCTTACAAGTGTGTAAGTGCTTGAAATCATTTGAATTGTCAAAGCATGTGTGGTGGGCTGACCTTGGTTGGATGCCAGGTGCCCACCATGCTGCTTTATCACTCCCCAACTTTTCTCTCCCAAGGGAAATATAATAAGATGGAAAAATAAGATGGAAAACCAGTCATAGTTTAAGATAAGGCAGTTCACTAAAGCAAAATACAAGGTTTGCATGTACACAAATGTGTGAGTGGAAGATCTTGATTTAGCTGTACTAGATGAACATGAGAAGAACATGTACGTGGAAGTAAAGAAGATCATCCCTAACCCATGGAACACATCAATGAAAGTTTGATATAACACCAAAAAAACTTTTTCAGTTAGACTAGTTTGTGGTTTTACAGGGAGACATAAGGTTTGACAGACGTTGAAATTCAAGGATCTTATTCACAGATTGAATTGTGAGGCCATAAAAGACAGTGTCACTGGAAAAAGAGTTATGGGAATCAACATTTAAGAAGTATTGGGAGTTACTTGTCAGAAGCTCTTTTAGGAGAAAATCTGATTAGAGGAAGACTAGAAGGATATTTGAATGAGAGATTCAGAGAATGATGAACTTGAGGGGAAGTCTAGATGTGCAGTGGATCTGTGTGTTGTTTTAGTGTTTGTTCATAACTATTTTTAGTTTGCTTTGCTCCACGACAACCAGGAGCCTTTATAACAGCTCCTGAAGGAACATAAATATAGGATCTGAGCTGTGGTAATAAAAAAATCCTTTCAGTGGATTTCCCTGTTTCTTTTATAAAGGCGAAGTTACAAGAGACTGCCAGGGTGAGGGGTACCCGGGAGGTGGTGGTCTCACCAGTAGCAGCAAGGTGACAACAGGCAGCTGCTTGGAAGCTGCAGGAAGAGGGATCAAGGGCTTGCAAGTTTTGTGTAAGCTTAGTATGTGGCCCAGTTTGGCTAAAGCTGATATTTGAGGCTGGCTGGGATCATTGTTTGGACAGAGTGAAACTGGTCTGAAGTAGGACCTCAGGGAGTCATTGGCATGTAGGTGACAGATGAACCTGTGTTTGCAGATGAGATCACCAGCAACAGGATGGCAAGTGCTTATTTCCAATGTCACATAGATGTTGGGCTGGCTTCTGAGCATGCATAACTTGTCAACACTGCAGCCCTATGTGGAAGTCTCCTGTAGCACCTTTGAGCCATGTCTTGCAGACAGAATTGCAGTTTACTTTTGCTAATAAAGCTGTTGTGGTCAGCTGGTTGTATAATGGATGTATATCCATTTCTGTTAAGTGAAATATTTTAAACTCACTCATTAAAGAGGGTGGAAACTGCAATAATGGATATTTTCTGGATTATAGAGGCATTTCTGAAAGTGAGCTGAGAACACCACTTGCAATAAAACCGAACCTTAAAGATCAAACAAGACAGAGAGTACCTTCTGTTCAATAATTACCCTGCAGTTCTACGAATCTTCTCTTATGTTCAGACAATGCCCCTTAGAGTTGGTAATTTTACAATTTTACAACAATCACAGAGCATGCCTCTGTGTGCAAAATGTATCTGCTGAAGGGCAGAGAATAGCCTCAGAGTGAATAGGTGTCAAGAAAGATCCAAAATCAATTAACGATTATCTATCGTGCGGGAGACATGCCTTGTCTGTCTGTGAGTTGTCCTCGAGCCAGTGTGGCGCTCAGGCTGCCGGGAAGCTGGGACGGGTCCAAGTTACCCTTAGGAATGGCTTTGAACTTAGAATAAACCTCTACACAAACCACCTCCAAACAAAACACCTCGAATGAAATCTTGGCCTTATCAAAATCAAAAGGTGTTTGTTGACTTCAGTGGAACAAGAATTTTATCCATAAAGAGAAAAATAATATTCTTGAACTCTAAAATCAGAGCTAAGCTGTCTGATGTAGTGTGGGGCTGGGCTTTTTTTGGTCACAGATACCTGCTTGTTTTCACATGTATTTGCAGGATCTGAAGGCCACAAAGTCTTTGTAATTGTGTGTCTGCAATCCCTGACTGCAATATGCTTGCCAAAGCACACCTGGAACACTCATGCTTTTGTAAGTTTCATTTCTTGTTTTTATGGTCCAGCAGCATTGCTCAGGCCTGTTCAAATGACTTGGCAATTAGTAACATAAATATAACTTGTCCAACTTGATTTGTTCTTCCCACACACACATTCTGTGTCTCTCTCCAGCTGGAACCGTGTGTAGAGAGAAGAGTAGCACGGAAGCAATGCTGTGAAGGTTTTTACCCTTTTAGAATGAACTCTCCTACGCTATGGAGAGCAAAAATAACTTGTGGTCATCCTAGTGAGCATACAATGTCCCTGTAAGCACGCTGCCCTTGGATGTTCCTCTGCTACACCAGCACAGGCTGGCAAGAGTCACCATTAATTTTCATTAAACAACCTGTAAACTGACTGCACCTTAGTGCTTTAGAGGTCCTATCCCACAGACCTGCTGAGAGCATGTGTAACTAATGTAACACCTCACAAAACACCACTGTGTATGTCTGGGATTTTTGTTGCTAGTTTTAGGTGTTTTGCTTTTGTATTTTAGAAAATTACTGCCACAGATGTAAAAGTGCCCTAATAGCTAGAGTAGCTTCCCTGGTAAAGGGGAGTTCATGTTTAACTTCCCCTACCTGGAGAACCATGCTGCCAATTGCCTCCCTGCCAAGTCCCCATGTTATTCACTCCCTGTGTGGGAACCATCCAGTGGAAACCCTACTGCAGCAACAAAACGTGACCCTCACTTGCCTAAAAAAGGGGAGAGGACTACAGGAATGCCTGTGAGCCCATAGCCTGCTGAGGGGCACTGAGAAAAGGCACCGTGGTCTGTGCTGTCTGCACCATGAGCTTTCACTGTTAGCAGTGACTAGTTAACACTGACTGTGTTAGCAACCTGAGCTCCAGACAGGAGAGCGAATGTGGGTAACTTCATTCTCAACAGGAGGTTTCCATGCCCTTCAGCAGCAGCATTCCCCATGCACTGTGCAGGTATATGGTTCCCTGCTTGAGATTCCTCTTTGGGGGCTGATAATTAAATGTCATCATCACAGCCTCTACTTTTTAGGCTCCAAATGCTTTATTGGGTCTGGCACTTCAGTACACAAAGGCAGGGCTACATGACTTTGTAAGAGTGTGCAAGCCTACAGAAGTGAGAGATTCGCCTGATCCGTCATGGGAAATGATGAGTTGATTTATTATAATTCCTCTGGGCACTGCCAGCTTAGTGTATTTGTTTGGGGAGCAATTTATAATGAAATAAATGCTTATATTTAATAAGTCCACAGCCAGTGAATGTGTTCATTTTAGTTCACCTGCGTGAGTCCCTGGTTGCAGTATTTGCTTGATTATTGTGTTCTTCCGTTGAGAAGGAATGGCCATTTCTGGCCATGTCATTGTGAGTTGTGAATGACAAACCAAGTGACGTGATTTATTTGGTTACTGCAGTGCTTGTGAATAGTTCAGCATTGACAGCCCAGGAAGAAAAGTACCATTAAATGCCCTGGGATAGGCATAGGATGGGTCACAACACTAGAAGGTTTTCCCCTCCAGTCCAGGCATTGTGCCTCATTTCTGAAGTTACTATCCCATTGACTTATTTGCTGGGCTGTCACATCAGCTATAGCGATGTTTTTAACACCACTATATTTCTTGACATTGGTTCCTTAAAAAATGGGAGTAAGGTCACACTAAGCAGCTGTGAATAGCCATCAACTTTCAGTCACCACCAGCCTGGATGACATTTGAAACAGCAGCTTTGGTTGGGGATGAAAGGCTCTGTGTCCAACTGACAGTGCCTTCAGACAGTCAAAGATGGATGTAGGAATGAGAATTCTGAGATGCATATTTAAAATTGTAGGAACAGCACTTACTATGAAGACATTATTTGAAAGAGTGTCTAGAGGGCAATAGGAGTGTTCTCAAATCTTTAATTTTTTTCGTCTGGAAACTTAACTTTTAGTATATTTCATGTCCTACATAGGGTTCCAGTTAGTCCATAGAAAAAATGTATTGGTGATTTTACTGCAACATTAGCTGAAGGTACAAGGTCTATTTACAGAAAAGCTTCCAACAAGGGATAAGTGATACTTTATTGACAGCATGTGTCAGTATTCAGGTGATGCTGACGTTGGACTTGTGAGTATCTGGTAGTTCTGATAAATCAACCCACAGCAGCTTCTGCCTTACCCTTATGGCTGCTCTCAGCCCATGCCAGTAAAGCTGAGCAAGAACTGAGAGCCTGTAATTAGCTTAATTATATTAAATTTAGATGAAAATATAAGGAAGCATCACTTTATGAGGTTAAAATATGTGTGTCTGGGAAAGAGAAAGAACCAGTTTGTGAGAAAGAGGTACATTTAGAGGTGTCTTGCTTGTATATATGTATACAGCAAGATAGTACCTTGTAGAAAAGCCTCTGTTGAGCATGCAAATGGTGAACATCCCCCAGCACTTCTTTATTTGAGAAGATAATACTTGAAGCTGAATATGCTCCCAAGACCTTTCTTCAACCAAGAAAAAGTTTCAAATGAAAAGCTCCTTATTTTTGCATTATTTTCCAGTTTACTTCATACACATCAAGTTTATATTCACTTGAAATCTCAACAAAGAAGAATTTCTTTCTCTTAAAAATGGTGAGAGTAGTTTACTGCCTAGGTCATTTCTCTCCATTGTAAATTACAAAATGTGACTTAAAACTAATCAGAGAAAGCATTATGAAACCAGCCTTAACAGAAGTAATTTCCCCTTAGGTTTCTATGCTTTCTTCAAATTTGAATTTCAAAAATCCCTTCGTAGAGTAAGAATGCAAAACTCATCAGTTTATCAGTGAGTTAGATATTCCAATGGAAATGTTTATATTATAACTTTTCCTGCACTCATCTTTAGCAGCACCATAACATCTGAATAGTTTTCTCGAATTTTTGGAAATACCGATCATTACGTATCAACCATGGTATTCCTTATGGCTCACCCTTGTTTAACAGGATTGAGGAGAGGAGAGCTGCTGAATGGTTGTGGGCTTAATAAAGAAAAGTAGTTTTGAAATTCTTGTTCAATTGCAGTGAGTGTACAACTAAACTGAGATTTAATTACATTTTTAATTAAAGGAATAACTATTGATTATGTCATTGTATCTGTGTTGCAGCCAGCCCTAACAAACAGCAATATTACAAGAGATCATTAAACTAGTTGTTAAAATTCCAAATGAATGAGAACTACAACTGGTGTGGATAAAAGGCTCCAGCAATGGTGGGTAGAAGGAAAAAATAGCAAAGTGAAAAATACATTAATTTCTCAGATTTTGGTGAATGGTGGTTTTATGTTCTGCCATAATTTATTGTAATCTATGGAACAAAAGGAAGGTGAAACTGGCACAGTTTCTAAACATGAGTAAAATTTCATCTTGAAAGTGAACAGTGATTCAGATAATATTTCTCACGAGCTCCTGTGAAGCAGGATGTAATCTGTCATGTGCAAGAGACCCTCAAATTGCTCAGGGAGCAATCAGATCTACTCAGACTGAGATAAAGAGCAAATAAGAGCCAGTGATCAGAGCATGGTAGTGCTGACAAAAACCATTGGCAGCTGTGGCTGAGCTGGCTCCTGGGTGCTGGCAGCTCACCCTGTATTCAGCCTGCAGTTTTCCTGATAGCACAGAGTTGGTCCCCTCCCAGGCCCATGGAGTGAGTGCCTGGTGGTGGATAGGAAGAATTTTTCTGAACACTGGTGATGAAGAGCTGGTGGGGAAGCCCCAGCCACCCACGTAAATCTGTGTGGCCCTGATTGGTCTGGGTGAGTTCTCTGTGGGCATAGGTGGCACTGCCAACCGGACAGGTTGGTTCTTCACCAGCACCCCTTGGCTTGGATGAAGCTGGTAGTTGGCACTCTCAAGAAAACGTGTTCTAAATCTGGGTTATGCTTAATTTAAATGGACTGGAGGCAGCTCATGCTGATCCTTTCCCTCTTCATGCTACCACTTTTCCTGCTGAAAGGATCTTACCGAAGCATTTTGTTAGTCCAGGGAATAGCCCCTGTGGATGGATACCATGGGAGCTCATTGCTTGTGGCTGAAAGCTGCTCTGCCCAGTGAAGTCTAGCAGGGAGGTGGTGAGATAATCTCGTGGGTGTTTCTGTTTCAGTCTTCTATAATTTCTGTGCATATAAAGCCATTTTAATCCTTTCTATTCAAATGCATTTTATGCACAGAAATGTGTTCTTAATAGTGGCACAAGGCATGCTGCAGCATGGGCAGGCTTGTAGTCAGATCCCGTGACTCAGTTGGACTAAGTTATTGTTTGAAACAGATCATTTTGGAATTAAACGTTTTTCTTTGTACCAGATTTTATAGTTGAGCATATTTTGACTGTTCTCTGTGGGATGCCATTGGCTATTTTTTGAAGAGACCGTGAGGGTTGTACAAATGTCAGCACCCAAAAGGTAGGATGTAGTAGAATGAGAGATATCTGTAACCCTTATTTCACCTAGTAGTTTCATGGAGCAAGATTCAATCCTAGTGACCTTCCTTCCCTGTGGCCTCTTGGGTTTTTAAAGTGTGCAGGATGATCAAGGGGCATGAATGGGGAAAGTGCAAGGAACGTGGCAGTGGCTGGTAAGCAGGAGTTGCAGGGAAATGGCTGCTAGAAGCATGACCACTCTTCAGGAACAGAAAGCAATGTCTTGTGGTGAAAGTACTTTTCTCCCTGTATTGCCTTATTATACGTGGTGGTGTTCTCACATTCAGAACCCAGATTACAAAACATTTTCTATGTCTAGCAAGTAACAAATAGAGAAGACTGGATTTCTGAAATATAAACTGAGAGAATCAGATATAAACCTCAACAGAGTAAAAAGGTTTAACGTCTGTAATCAGGATTTACCAATGATTTGTGTTTAGGTAATGGTATCACTGGGTTTTTTTCAACACACAGGATATGTTTTGGTTTACTTCAGGCAGGTCCCTGTTCCCTGTAAGTGCTCAACTACCGGATGTTACGATTATAGATGTAGTGACACTGTTGTTGCAGAATCACTGCTGATAAATTATGGTGGGATGGCAGCTGTAAATACAGCTTCTGTTGTGATTTAAGAGGGAGATGTGAAGGCTTGTTGCCCAGATGCTTGATCAATGGTAAATAGGGCCAGCCACAGCACGCTAAAGCTTACAAGTCCTTGCCAGATTTTGGGATTAGAAGTCATAATTTCTAGCATTAACTCCTCCAGTATCAAAATAATCAGCTGGTCTGGTCCTCCCCTTTTCCTTTCTCTTCAGCCAAGATTTATTTACCTTTGCAAGCAGGAACTGACATGCAAACCAGGTTTTTTAGTAATTTTTTGAGCTACAAGAGCTTTTCAGCAAACTGCCAAGTATTCAGTGTCTGTTCAAGCTACAGTGCATGAGGCTTTATGTCGTGTTCCCCATGACCTTCCTGTTCACCTGCTTAACCCTCAGGAAATGTGTGGCTGAATGTAGTTGTATTACTGTTGTGGAGCTGTGTAGTTGTACTACTTAAGGCTGCAGAAACAATAATCTCGTCATTGCGGATTCGTGTAATAAACCACACAGCAGCAAAATCATCTGTAATCAGGATTCATTTGACACAAAAGGGCAAATAGCCTTGGTCACTCAGCGCCCTGCTCTGTAGGTGACAGTCCTGTGCAGGTAACACTCCTAATGACAGATGAGGGACAAGAAAAAAATTCCATATGCAGTTACTAACATTGCAGTGATTTTAACCTGGTTTCTCTCAGAGAAACTCCACACATCCTGATCCGAAGGCTGGTAGAAGCTTGGTTACTTTTTCCCTGAATTGAGAAATGAAAATAACTGTGTCCCCAAGATATCCCTGGGATTCTGACTAAATGGGGCTTGTATTTGCATTGATACTAAGGATGAAATCAGGATTGGCACACTGTGATACGTGAATTTGCACACATACAGGGACTCAGAATGTGGGTGAATATTGTTAACTAAGCCAAGTCATTTTAGATGGTCTCTGCCTAAAATTCAGTAAAAGGGACTTCCTTATGGGTCTCTTCAATGTCACATTCCAGTTACGATTGTAATCAATGCTGTAACTTGTTTCTTTCTTATCCCACAAAAATGACAGAGAAGAATCTTTTGCTAAGCCTTTGGTAAAGGTTCTTTCTTTTTGTTCCAGATAACTTCAAACAAGAAGCACTTGGAGAGCCTGAAGAATGATGGCGACGCTCTTATCCAGGCTCTAGAGAGCCTGGCCCAAACTGCCAGGTGAGTTCCCTCAGGCTTTCAGGAATTTCCAGGGCTGAGAGCACTCACCTCCTCTTTTGTCTGCAATTGTCTTCTGTAATTCTGTGCAGTAAGAGCTTCTCAGGTTTCTGTCTCTGGCCCCCCTCCCTGCACTGCTCTCCTCCAAAGTCCTCTCTGTCAGAGCCTGAGGCATGCTTTGATCCCCAGCTGCTGCACCGTCCGGCTCTATGCCTGTATCGATTCTGTGGATTTATTATTTTATTCCAAACCTTGGTCCCTCTGTCAGGGGTTCTTGGCAAAGTGGGCTGCATGCACAATGCAACATTTGTGCCCTGTGGTAAGGTAGCTGTGGTTGATGCACTTGCAAGCTGATTCCTTTCAAATGTTTGCCTGAAGAACAGAACTGCTTTTGTTTAAGAATACCTGTGGCTTCTGCAGGAGGCACGAGACTTAGGGGAATGCCATGGCCTTCTCTGCAAGAACAGAGGTGCTAGTCCTAACAAACCGGCCAAAGCTTAGCTCATCTCCAATAGACTTTCCCTTATCTAATCCCCCTTGGACATACAAATGAATGAATTGCTGTTCTCTACCTCTCAAAACAAATTTTATGCTTCTGCTGTGGGCTGGTGGGCTTCATTTCACTCCTGGTTGAACTAAAATTCTTGGAGAAATTGTAGTTCTGAGGTCCATTTTTGGAACACTAAGATAATCTTTACAGTGCTCTTGGTCTTCCCAAATGCAGGCTTTTGGGAAAACTGGCTCCTCAACATTATAGCAGAGTACCATGTGTTGGAAGGAAGGGTGGGGTGTGGGCAGACATGGAGAGGAAATGTTGGGGTATGGTGAGTGCAAGGAGATGCACACCGAGGACTAACCAAACCTGTTGAGAGCAGTCAGCATCCCTCTCGCACACTCAGCTGCTGACTCACAGGGTATTTAATGTATGACACATTAAATTATCTCACTAAAATAAAATGTCAGCTCTCCCCAGGGGAGACACAGGCACCACCACTGAAAATGAGAGTGGGAGAAGACAGGGTTTTCCTCTGTTAGAAACAACTTTCACTCTGTAGCATTTCAGCATTAGATGCACCAGACAGCCCAGTCATTGTCTTTGAGTTCTGCTTTACTGGCTTCCTCAGTGGTCTGTTACAGTCTGTACATTTATCTATGCAGAAAAACACATGTTACAGAGCCCAAATAAACAGCACTCATTCTAATTTAACACAAGATGCTCAGTAGATCAAATTCCAGCTGATGCCATTGAGGACTGTTCTGATACATTAAAGGTGAGCCAGGTTCCTCTGCTGTGCCGACCTTCTGCACTGTAACAGCAACAAGGGAACCTCTTGAAAAGTCATGGATTTCATTTCCCCTCCTCCCCTTCGTTAGGGAACACATCCCTATCCATTTGCTTCCAGAGGAGGCAGAGACAGATTCAGCCTGGTTCTTGGGGCTGTGAAGGACTCGGACATGCATAAATTGGCAACAGGCAGGCAGAGGCCTGGAGTTAGGAAGCTTTAACAGACTTAGCTGAATGGACATTTATTTATGAAAGGTGTAGATATTCTGCCTTCTTCTCAGACTTTCTTATGTGGCATTTTTACCAAAATATTCCTTGTGACCTGATAAACTTGGTCTCCTCACTTGTGCTTTGAACCTGGTTAAGGAGCCTCTCTGTATCTCCTGCAGAACTGGAAGTGTTTTAAAGGCAGCCACAGCCAAGATCCTGGATCTAAGCCATCCTTGGGGTAGTCTAAACTCCCAGGCCCTTCAACCCACATATTAACACTGGTCTGAGTTGCTTGAGGAGTGCTTTTGCTTTGGTCATTTCTTACAGACAGGTTTCTGATCTCTCCCTATTCCTGTGTGTCAGAAGGGGGATTCCAGCCAAGCAGTCACTTCCCAACAGAAGGGCACTGGCTGGATTGAAAGCTGCTTTCAGTGCTCCTCTGCCACCATATAACAGCCATGGATTGCCAAACTCTCTCTCAGTGATGAGCTAGTTGGAACAGGTAGTTTTAAGAATGACATGACCAACCCATTTTGCTTACTAACCACCTGGAATCAAATCCATGCTTTAAAATGTGGGATCATGGACATTTATTTTTCAGTGAAGGCAGTTGCTAAGATGAATTTGTTTCAGATAACTGAATTTTTTGATTTAAATAGCTGCTTATTAAGACATTGGTTTATGTATTGTGAACTGATCATTTGGATTTTCTGGTTAGCTCTGTATTCCCAAGATGTCTCTATCAGAGTACCTGTAGATATTGTTATTAGCAGCAATCAAGGAAGTTGCAGATTGATCTGCTGATGTCCTTTCTAAGCCACAGATGAGGGATGGAAGTCCATAAAAAAGCTAAAAAGACTGGATTCTGTGGACTAGGAGTAATGTGTTAGAGCCGCTGTTCCAATGCTAGGGAAAAAAAACCCAATGTTTCCAGAAGGAAAAAAAAAAAAAAAAAAAGGCAAAATACATACAATAAAACCTTAGGTGAGGAAGCAAAATGCCCCAGTGCAGCGCTGTGGTTGGAAGGGCAGTCGCTCCTCCTTGCAGGAGGGCAACACCTGGAGTGGAAGTGCCTGCCTGGGCAGAGCGGTGCTGCAGGCAGAGGGCTGTGTGTGTGTGAAAGTGCATCCTTCTGTCAAGCTGGAAGTGTGTGTGGCAGGAGGCATGGCTGTATGATAAATTCTGTCTGCTTTTTTTTACAGAGGAGGTTGAGTGAGGCAGCAGTTTGGGGGGTTTGAGTTGAAATTCATTTCTACTCAAGCTTTGCTGCAAGGCAGAATCACTGGTTACATGTTGCTGCTTAACAGAAAGGCCGGTAGAGTGCAGTTAATGGCTACTCAGAATTTTCCAGCATAGATAAAGGCAAATGTGGAATTTGAACAAAGCATTTTATTCTCCTGAGGATGTCTAATAAGTGTTACTGTTTTTAATTCCTAGCTCTCACACTGACATTGCAGTTGCTTCCTTGGCATTTGAAATTCTGAGAACGGTGGGACGTGAAGATACCAAGACTCCCAAGTGAACCATTTCTGACCAGCCTTCTGAAATGTGCAGGGTGTGTACCCTGCTCAGCACCTCGGTCCTGCAGGAACACTGCAGATGAGCTGAGCAGATGTAACCCATTTAGCAATCTGAGCTATGCAGAATTTGGGCTGGCTCAGGAAGGGAGGGAAGCTGGTTCAGGGGCAGGGAGGGGGTGGTGGTTTGTTCTTTAAATTCCTGTAAGGATGAATTCTTGGTTACTACTTTGCCTTGCTGGCACTACATGATGCAGCTCAAGTATTTGATAGTTTGAAAGTGTTAAGTTAAATAAACAGTAGAGTTACTTCACAGTATGAAGTGTTTCACTATTTCAGGCTGCTGTTAGAAATGCTCATTTATCTTTTGGACCAGGTGACTGCCTTGGCTGTTCAACTTAAGGGGTCACCTTATGCTTGTGACTGGCACTAGAAAATACCTTTTTATCAAGACAGACAGTATCATTCACCTCGAGCAACCAGAACCAACCACTGTGTCCTCACAGAGGCTCTGTGTGTGGCATGTAAGGCTGATAGATGTTACCCAGGTTTCTACTCAGCAGCCTTTTGTGTGCCCCTCCTTTGCCAAGCACTGCACAGCTTAAGCTACATGAGCAGAGTGTTGTGCTCAGCTGCCAACACTCCTGGCTGCAGTTCTTGGAGAACAGGTGTGATGATGACCCTGGCAGTTTGTCAAACACCCAGTAAAAGTTGGTACCCTAAAAAAGGTCCTCTAGAGTTTGCAGATCCCAGAGTGTGTGAAGAGTTGAATTCTTCTCCACATGTGCTGTGGTTGATGAGTGTCTGTCAGTGCACCCAAGTGCAGGTGCCTGTGAGGGCTGCTGCTACACCCCTGCTCTCAAAGCCCCGTTACCCAGAGTACGGGGATGCAAGCAAACGGCCCCAGGTGAACAGATTTCACCTTGTGTGTCTCTACAGGAATTGTTTTCTTACATTACTTCAAATACTGCTGTCTTTCACAGCTGGAGTTACTAGAAACAGGGAAGAGTTAAGTGCTGGCTATTATTGGCTGTAGTGTTTTACAGTAGTAGTCACGTAGCCAAGTGTGGCTGAGAGGAACAAAGCTCAATTCTTGTGTGAGCTCTTTCCCTCTGCAGCAGAAGGGGAAGCAGGCTGGTGTGGCTCCCTTCAGCGCTCAGCAGCTTGAGCAAGGAGCCTCTGCAGCCAGGGCCTGCTCTGATCTCCTGCTGGCAAAGTGCTGCCTGCAGTGGAAGTGCCTGGGAGTGCTGCTCCCACAGTGCCGGTGACAGCTGCACGGTGCACGTGTGCAGGCTGTGGCGGAGCCGGCAGGCTCAGAACCGCCGTGTCCCCTTGCAGTCACACAGGTGCTGCTGCCACAGAAACCAGTTACACACGGGTCTCGTCTCGCACAGCAGCTGAACACTGAGGACACCTGAAAAGGGCTTTGAACCTGAGAGCTGAGAGCTCGTGGGCAAGGGATCTTTCACTGACCCTTAGTGCTGGGGCACCTCTGAGGGGAACTGAGGTGAGGTGGTTTGCCCTTAGTGAAGCCCAGAGAGATGTGGGGCTGGCAGGCCTGGCACAAGTGGAGTTGTCTCACATCTGGCTAGAGCCACGCCATGCTGAGGAACCTGCCAAAGCAAAGCAGGGGCAGACTGGTGCCTCAGAGGACTGCAGCAGGAAATCCCCAGGCTGTGAAGGGTAACTGTGCCAGAGTGGGATCAAAGAGGTAAATTATTCTTGGCTCCCTCCACTAAAGTAATTGTGCAAGTCCAGGACTATTTCTTAACGCACAAATATCCTTTGTGATCTGAAATAATTTGACACAGAATGAATTAAAAGTTTACTTTAATTTTGAACCATTTTATAACTGCATTTTTCTCATGAAGCATCTGTATCACAGCAGGCTACAATAACTTTGGGATAAAAGGCAACTGGTAAACTGTCCAATACAAGGTTCCAAATAAACAGTTCTTACTGGCCCCTACCCAGACATATCCCAGATAAAGTTTTTGATCAAAAACATGAAATAGATCCACCTGCTTATTTTAAGCATATTAAAAAGGAAACTAATTGGACCATTTCTATTTGTCTAGTTTTTTATACAAAAAGGCTACACAATGTTACACTTTATTCAGAATACAGTTAGAGCGATTATGAATTAGTGTTCTACACCTTTACTCAATCCTTAAAAATTAGAAACTGCTGTAGCATATTCACTATAACTTAATACTACGAGAGACTTTAAAAAAAACTAACAACAATTACTGCAAAAAGAAAGGCTACTTCCAAAGCAAGCAAGGTCAGTACCATTACAGAGATTTAAAAAAAATAATAAATTTTTAACAAGCAAGGCTAGGGTTTGATAAATTCCATCTTGCAGTTCATTCTTGTGCATTCTTCGTTTCTTGAATCACTCCCAAAATCCATTTGTATTATTACTCCTCGACCAAAAAGGACCAGAACAAAAAGTTTACTTCAATTGTTCCCATAGGAAACTCAGCTTGGTTAGTGTGTCAGGCACTTTCTGAGATACTAGCCCACCCCTCGAGCCCTCTCAGCAACTCTACAGGCCAATCAATGCAAGTTCACTCAGATGATACAGCTGCAAAGAGAAAAAACACAGGTGTCAGGGCTCCTGAGTTGTAAAGGGCTGTTGTAACACAAAGACTGCATGAAGCTGGTGCACAAGACATTACAGTTAATTACTTCCACACTTCACGGCAGAAGTCAGTTTGGAGTGTGCTCACTGTGTGTTTCCAGAGCATTTATTCATTATTCTGGCACACTGGGACCCAATTGAGCCAATCCCTCCCTGCCAACCAAGTCCTCAGTCCAGTCAGCTGTTTTTTCTCTTTTTTGTTTTGTTTTTAAATTCAAGGTTGGAGCTTCTTACCTAAAGGATGATTTACAGGTCAGTATCGAACCAGGCCAACTGATTACTGTCACCTGGAGGCAGCCCATCCATAAGGTCCTGGGCATGGCCAAGATCTGGCAGACCATCAACTGGGTAGTCAGCACCAGGGTGGTGGCCACCCATTTCATGTTCCATCATAGGGTCCATACCCAAGGCATCCTGACCGTATCCGCCAGAGTGGAAAGAACGGTAGCTAGGATCTAAGAAAGTTAAAGGTGGCAGAGGGAAAAAAAGCATAATGTTAACAGATGTTAGATGCATCAGAAGCTGCAAGTATCAGTGTGTGAGGAGATCGTGTAGCCATCTAATTGTTTTCTAGTTCAGCCAAGTTCAACACAATCTGGTGCCTGCCCTTAACGGCTATTCCATTGTTCGGAAAAGCCTTCCAGTAGGATTCTGCAGACAAAGCACACTGCAGTCAGAAGCACGAGCAGATTCCAGCCAAGCCATTAGTCTGCACAATCAACAGTACTAAAACTCAACAATACTGCAGCAAAACCAGGCTCCAAGACTGTGGACTTGCTTCTGAAAGACTAGTCAAAAATAGCTCAGAATCCTTAGGGATAGGCTTGCGTTCAAATCTATAGACACAGACTAACGCATTCAATACCAGCTTTGTTGTTTTAAAGAAAAACTGCACTATTGGAATTGTCAAGTCCATTTGTAAGGAATGGAAAAGATTTCTGGAAACAACAGCTCAGCAGGAGGTGTTCCCACAGGACTCAGGCAAGAGACACTGGTTTTGCATGTTCATACGGCGCCCATTTCAGCGCTGCCAGTGGTGTTGCAGAAAGTGGTTATTTGAACTGGCAGCTCCCCATCCGCCTGTCAGTTTGCAATACCTTGCTGAAGAGTAAATTCACTCTTCACTCATTTGCAGTTCTCCTTTAAAATCTATGACTTGACTTCATCCAATTGGAAGTTCAGTCAAGGGGAACGGAAGACACGTACCGTCTGGGCGGTATCCAAGAGGCTCTCCCTGGGCACCGATATCCAGTCCGAGATCCGCTGTCTGAAGAATTACAGAACAGTTTTAGTATCAGGTCTTTCAGCCAGCACCGGTACTTCTGAGTTCAAAAAGTTGCGAAGCTTTCCCCAAATCCCTCTGAACAACTCCTCTGCAGTGAGCACTGCAGCACTGCTGTCAACATGAAATGCCTTTTTAGCTAAGTATCTGCATCCAGCATGTAACAGCCAGATTCAGGAATCCACAGAGCACTGGAAGGAGGGTTCTGTCTGGGAGTGAAGAAGATGAGGTAGGTCTAGGAACACTTCTCAGGTACACCTGTCCAGGTCCTGCAAGTCAGATATTCCCAAGCCAGCAACAGAGCTTTTAAGTGTTCTGAAGGCACCTCTCCCATTTTTTCCAATTACAGAAGTAATTGCCTGCCTGCAGAGCAATTGCCTAACTCCAATCTCAAAGAGAGATTCCATTTTAGCTTTCCCCCCCATGCATTCTTGTGGTAGATACAGATTTTAGGAAAACAGAAAAGTAAGCACTGAAATAGTACAAATTAAAGACTACTGCCCCTTATGTAGTAGATCCATACAAGACAAGCTAGTCTCCTGAATCTTAAGAATTTATGGGAAGACAAAGAATGAGTGAAGCATTCTCTGTATCCCATGCACACATATTGACTTCAGTCTCAATTTACTGTGTAGTCCATTAAAAATGAAAAAAAGCCACGTGTGATAATGAACCTGCAAACATATTCAAGTCTGAAGTCTCAGTCCTCAGGACAAGTTGCATTCCCAGGCCAAGATTACTAATCCTGCCTTGTTGGCCTGATGGAAGCCTCACAGGATATGTTTTATATTTATGCTTCCCTCGTATCACTCATGTTTCTATTTTTGCATCTACAGTTCATTAAGTTTTAACAAGCAACACAGAAAAGTACAAAGTTCTTGTATACAGCTTTGCACACTAGCAAGCATAATGAGCATTACACACTTCAGCAGCAGCAGCAGAGAACAGACTCTTCCTGTCTGCCAGGGAAAAAGCAGCTTGAAGGCTGCTTACTACAGGTTCACTGCACCTGAACACAGAGAGTAAAGAAAGTACAGCCACCACACAGCTGTGTAAAGCTGGGCCTGTATCACTGATGGCATCTACACTTCACTGGTGGAAGGAGGGAGAACTTGGAAGTGAGCTCTCCCCAGGGAACTGTTAACACAGATCAGAGAGCTCACCTCGTTCCAAGCCATTGGCTCGGTCCGGAACAGGGAGCTTGTCAACTCAACTGAAAGTCGCTTCTTATAGTCCTGTGGTTTGTCCTCAGACATTCTGAACAGCACTGCAGCTGCGTAGGTTGCTGCCAAAAGAAAGAGTGATTTTAGTAGAGGTCAAGACTTCTATCAACTCTTCTAACACAAGTATGAAACCAGCTTTAAGTTCACTTACCAACACCCTCATTCCTAGAATGAAGCAGTTCTGTTAAAGGAGCAGTTGCACCTTCAGCTTCGATTGCTTCAGCTGCCTCCTTATCTTGAGCCAGTTCACAAAGTACACCAGCAGCTACTCTCTGGATATTCTCGATGGGAGAGTACAACAACTGCAACCAAAACAAGAGGGTTCTTTAGCTGTTCCACCTGAAATGAGCTCTTCAGCAGACTCTGACTTAGCAGTTCTACCCAGGAAGTGCAAGAGCTATTTTACTTCTTTTCCTAAGATATACTACAGTGCTGTCTTGAACTCTTACTTACCTGCACAAATAGTGGAATGGTATTTAGACCCCTGATTACGATTCGATTGTGAACATCACGTGCAAGAATGTGCAGGGCTCCAGTGCAGCCCTCGACAATTTCTTCCATACGCACACCCTCCTAATTAGGGAGAGAAAAGGCATTTTTGAATTTGAGATATTGTATGCTCTCTTTAAGTGACTGTCAAAAAGCCAATCAGCAGTTTCAACTAATCAACCAAACTTATCCCTTGCACTTACCCCCTTCTCCTAAATGCTGGCCTTCAAACTTAACATCACTGCTATGAGTCAACCCAGTTTATCCATCCAAATTCAGTACGTGAAGCATCCCAATGGAACGCCTCAGTGACTTTTATTATGAACTTCCCCTCTGATAACACCATCTTTTTTACAACCTGGGTTAACCTGGCAGTTACTAGGCTGGAAACAGCAGTTACCAGTAGCAAAGAGGTCCCTTCCTGCTTCTGCACAAATTGCCTACACTCCTGTACTAGTAGATGCTGCTTCCATTTGCTGTGCTAAGCAAACTTCCCCCCGCCCCCCTTCATTAATGTGTTTAACAGGATAAAAATAATCAAATTGAGACTGATCTTGTCACACTGACCTGGAACCCAAAGAAGTAGCAAGTACGGAGCCTGCACAACTTCTCAGTGCTTTTACAGTTCTAACCACCCTTGCAAATCTGCAATAAGCTGTGATGGCATTCTAAAGCCCATTCTTCTGAGGAGGGCCTTCTGGTTTTTTGGTAGACAATTACTTGCCTTACCAGAGTAGGCAGTACCAGAATTTATGTGAGCTCTAACATTCAGAATTAAATGTCTAAGAGGTTATTAAAATAAAACCCAAGGTTTTGGCATTGTAATTTAAGAAAAATCTCAGGTCTGCCAAGACAGAGCTATCAGCACACAGTGAATAATATGAACTAGAGCAAATAAGAACAGTACTTTAGCCCAAGCACTACAGGTCTAAGGTGCACTGATGAACAAGGAGTTGGAGAGAACTTTGAGAGATGCAATGTCAGGGGAGGGCACTCACCACGAACTGCTGTTGTGTCCCGCCCATGGAAGTGCGTCGCTGGGTATCCTGGTGTGCTCTAACCAGCAACTGCACTAGCCTTGGAATAGCACCTTGTTCACGCAGCGGGGCGTGGTTTGCAGGACACAGGGCCAGGTTACGGATCAAGCCAACAGTAGCCTGCAAGTAAGGAACGGAGCGGGGGAATAAAAGAGCAGGAGGGGTGTGCTTGCTGTTAGTGACTTCTTTTTTTAATCCGTTCATCTCAAATGTTTAAATCTCTAAGAAAAAACACAAAGTTGCTCAACTGAAGCAACTTCTCCATCAGACAAATTGCATCCCCAACACCTTGGAAACCCAAGTATTTTTCACTTTTAAAATTACATTTTAAAAAGCACCAGTTTTCAGTTTCGGCTCTGGTGGCTTTTAATCATTATTTACCTTGATCAAAGGCCAGTGTGAAGGTGGGTGCAACAGCTTTACCACCACTGGGAGTCCGTAATGGAGACGAACTGCATTTTGAGCCATCTCTGCTTCTTGGTGTCTGCTGGTGAGGTGACGGAGCGCACAGATCGCAGGTTCCGTGATGTCTTCCCTGTCTCCAGCCCGGAGAACTGTGCGCACGAGAGCCTCGATGCCACCAACCTGGCACACCATCATCTTGTTCTTGTAGTTGTTGCAGGTAAGGTTAGAAAGGATGCCAGCAGCACAAGTCACAACATTAATATCATCTGATCCTAAAAGCTGAACTAGAGTTCCTAGAAGGCCTTCCATGCCCTCCTGCAGAAAAAGAGGGAAGAAAAAGTTAAGTCTTCTTTTCCGCTACATTGACTTTTGCTCTTGATCCCTCAGACAAGCCCTTTTACCTGCTTTGTTGCAGCATCTGACAGATTTCTCAGAGTCCAGAGACAGTTCTGGACAAGACGCTGGCTTGGATCTGTGAGGTGGAGCCCCAAAGCTTGCATCCCACCTGGAAATGGTACAGATTTGGCACCGTTACTCAGATTTGACACCTTACTCTGATGCTCCCCTCGTGAGCAGTCAGGTCCTTCTCTTCCTTGACATCTGAGTGCCAAAAAATCTCGCATCTTTTGGATCCTTCTTGTCATTAATATTACAATATGGCTAGGCCATAGCCCTTCTTCACATAGGAAAATAATAATCCCCTGAAATTCCCTGTGTGACACTGGGCCTTTTAAATGTGTGCATATTCTCAGGGATGCATCCTGACAACACACAGCCACTAACACCACCCAGTTAACAATACAGTGGAGTTACTAGAACAGCCACCCTTTTATACTTCTGTATACTAAAGGCCTCCAAACCTGGTCATGGACTTAAGGACCAACCCAAGTTCATTTTTTGATGCTGGCAGTTCCTTTTCTTAGTGGAATGAACTGATCCCAAAGCACTATGTAGATTTTTAAGTTAGCGTGAGTACAGTGTACTTACCAGCTTCAACAATAGCAGGTTTGTTGCTGGAGCAGACTGACAACACCTTCAGCACCCTACTTGTGGTCCACAATAGTTTCTCATAAGTATAGGTCCTCATTATGTTTACTAAAGCCTGGGGCCCGCCACTTGCCAGAATAATCAGCTGAAAGATAGCAAAAATAATATTTGTCTGTCACTTCCTACACATGTCAGCAGGTAGAAAACGTTGCTGGCTTACACCCCTCATGGTTACAGTTCCCTAAAAAGACACTGCCATCTGCTTATGTGGACTGTAAGTTTTACAGTCTCACTATAAGCACAGCAGCATTTCTGCAAGAGAATTCCTGTATCCCTCCCCTCTTGCAAGGTCAGGACTGACTGGCAAAAGCCAGTGGTTGAGGATTCAGAATCAGGAGGTCAGTACACAAGAACTGTCAGGCCATTCATCACAAGCTTGCTCATTTTCAGCACCAGAGGCACCTACCTTACTTTCTTGATTGCCATATGCTAAAATCTGAAGGCAGTCTGTTGTGATGGCCAAGAATTTGACGTTTGTCTTGTTGAGCAAGGCCACCATTTTCTGCAGCCCACCAGCGAGACGGACAGCCATCTTGGCTCCTTCCTGATGTAACAGGAGATTGTGAAGAGTTGTAATGGCATAGAACAGCACAGAGTCCACTGGGGACCTAAAGAGGAGAAAATCCCCATGAGTACCTGCTCCTAGTAGACCCAACTGCAAAACACAAGTACCGCCTCAGCCATGCACATACCCCAGCATTTTAACCAAGGCAGGGATGCCTCCTGATTTGAAGATTGCCAACAAGCCCTCACGGTGATGTGAGAGGTTGTGTAGTGTCCCTGCAGTACACCGGGCTGTCTCCACGTCGTTTGTGTTTTGCATGGTACGTACGATGGCAGACACCATCTGAGGAGATCTCATAATGGCATGGCGAGATGCTTCCTTTTTGGACAGCTGATGAACCATAACTGCAGCCTTGTTCACCACCACCTAACACAAATGTTTGAATAAAGCTTTTAGTTTTAAGGTCATTGAAGGTGCCCCAAAAGCAAGCTTTACCCAGGCAAAGAAAATATTTACCTGGTCCTCATCATTCAACAGTTTGGTCAGTTCTGGGATTGCACGAGTTGCAAGTTCGGCGTCATCTTGGTAGTTTATCAAATTAACAACAGCATGTTTTAACATCTGGGATGGCTCAGCCAGGCGTTGCACATTGGTTGGATGAGCTGCATCAAACTGTGTGGATGGGATTTGCATTCCTTCATCCAGGGTTTCAGGGAACATAGCTGCACGCACCCTTTGAGCTCTAGTCATTGCATACTGGCCATCAATATCTGAAAACAAGGCAAGTCATAATCACCTCAAGCTGGGAATAAAAAGCTGTCATCCAGACTGGCAGTAATTGAGTAGTTCGGTATGTGTATTGTCAAATTGCACGTCCAAGCAAACCGGTGTAATGGAAAAGGCCTTACCTGCAACTTGCTCCTGGGTGAAGGACTGAGAGAATCCCTGCTCCCACTCGTACAGCACTTGCGTTGTGTCCACATCTTCTTCTTCAGGATTTCCCTTGCCACTCAAGGAGGGTGCAGTTGTTGTGGCACCAGAATGGATACCAGAGTCCAGGTATGACTGCTGCTGCCAATGACTGACTGCTGCTTTTCTGTCTGGTTCCATTGCCATATCCAGCTCCATCAAGTCAGCTGTAAAAAATCATTGGTGAACAATTAAGTTTAGTTCAATTACTCCAGCATGTTATTTATCCTACAAGAGATGACAGAGATTTTAAATTAAAATGAGCTGTTATAAACAACTTCCTCAACCCAGCACTGCAAGTGAGCAGCAACTTTAAACTGAAGCTTTATGTTGAACCAATGCAGACATGTAAACCTGAGGAACAGGCAGAACAATCATTGCTGTTGTGGCTGTCCTGACCTCACAACGAACGTGTCTAAAGGTTTGATTTCCAATGTCAAGTATTAATTACTGTAATAGAGCAGATGTTATTCAATCTAAGTGACTTTGAAAAGTTAAGAAGAGAGGGATAAGGAGTCTTCTAAATTCTAGTAACAGAAACTGTAATGCATTATGTACCTTGAGTTGCCATGTTTCTTGTTATGCTTCCAGAACTCTTTCTAGCACCCTTTCAGAGATCCTAAAAAAGAGCAAAGTTAGACACTTATTAAACACTAATCAGAGCTAGTAAGACAGGATTTGACATTAGAGCACTGGAATTTCAAACTAAGGCTTGGCACATCTTGCCATTTCATTACTGCAGTGAGTATACTGAAATGCTAATTAGCAAACCCCCATGGACAGACATGCAAAAGAACACCATGTATCACCCAGACTACTTCTGTCAAGTTATGTGTAAGATATTCTCTTAGAGCTGCAAGGGAACAAGAATTGAAGATTGACCATGATAGAGCTATTTTTTACTCCTCTATCTTTGCGTAAGATGAAGTCCAGACATTAAATTCCAGAATTTGGAAATACCACAAAGACAATGGCTAAATGTCAGACTTCCTCATTTCCCTCAAAGATAAACTACTTAGAAGATACCAGAAAAACTGTCTGATACAGGGCTACGATGTGAATTCTTATGGGGAAAGCTGAAATGACCAAGCTGCACAAAGACTACCTGAAGAGTTATAACTGCACCTCCTCCTTTTTTCCCTTCCTGGGCCATAAGAATAAAGGTTTCTTCCTAAAAAACCCTCTTCCCTAAAGTTAAAACTAAAAATTGAACCAGCTTTATTAAAAAAAAAAGAAAAAAAGCTGTCCTTCAGATGCACACACATTGAGTCACCAAACTCACTTTTATTTTTTGCACAGAAAGTCACAATAGCTGGGGGCAAGGAGGCTGAAATATGATCAAATGCCTTACCTAAATTTTCAGTATGCACCTCCATTCAATATCACCAAGCAGTTTGGAAGTATTTGTACCACAAATCTGTACCTGTCTCTTTGCTAACCCAGAAAGAGAGATTCGAGGCTACAGCTCTGCAACAGGTCACTTTTATTTCACTTGCTTCCTTTCCCCCCAGTCCCACACTGTTTCCAGCACAGCCACAGAGCTGGTGACAGCCTATTCTGGGAGCCAGCCAAGCAGCAACACTTGTAGTGGTAGCTTGTGCAGGGAGCAAACCCCTCTCTTACAGCTTTCACTGCTAGGTGTTAGAGCTGTGCCGATCCCGCACGATGAAGTAAAGGGAACACACTCATCCCTGAAAGGATGTCTGCAGTGCCACATCAGGAGAATGAAGTCCATCTGACGCTGAATGTGTGTAAAGACAGATTTCCCAGTTTAAGAGTTTCCTTCAGGAGCACCTTTTTGAAAATCATAATTACACAGAGGGCAGGCCTGCAGTTCTAAAAGTCTCACTGGATAGGTGGGACAAACTTGTATTTCACTGACTCTGAGCCAGCTGCAAGATACTCCAGCAGCTCCTGAGCAATCTTGTTTCTTGGCTGTACAAATACCAGTGTTTTTTGTCCTGACTCTGCACTCCCACAACTTCTGGCAGCAACCCTTCCCTGACTCTTTTAAAATGGACAGTAGATCTGCAGCAGATAAACAGTATTAGGCTGATATAAGACATTACACAACATACAATAAGCATCCTGCTGTGCAACTGGAAATTCTGAACTGGTCCTTCTCCACAGCCTGGAAGAGACTGGCCAACTTGGGAGCCTGCTCTTGACAATGGGCATGGAGGATGTGCTGAAAATACAGATACTTCTTCCAGTCCCTTAGCCATGGATTCTTCCAACATGCTGTTAGGAGTTTGAGAGTATTAGAGGCAGGGGGAAAGAAGAACTTAAGTCATGCTATCACCATTGATTAAAAAATTCTAATGAGTAGCTAAGTTGAGGAATTGCCTATATAAAAGCTTGACAGCTCTTTGCAGGTCTTCTGCATTACTTTGAGTTCCATTAACACCTTTCAAACAGAAAGAAGGGAATAGCAGTAACAGTCAAATTTGTATCTTTGCTCCCTGTAGTCCTCACTCTAAGTCAGATGTGACACTTCCAATAAAAAACTTGGCATGTTCTAGCTGCTATATGAAATTTTCAATATGCTTAGCACAAAAAAGATTTATTTCTACCATAAACTTTCCCATCTCCTCCCATCAGGACTATGCTAAAAAAAGGATCACCAAACTGGTTTTGAAGTTGACTGGTTTATCTACCACTATGTTAAGAGCAGAGACTATGCTTTGAGACATTTACTACCACCTGAGATTTCCATATGCAATAGGGGGCTTGGGAAAAATGTTTAATTTTCTCCACTGTTGAATTCTGCATCAATGAAGGCAACTGGCTTATAGCACCTGCACTCTGAAATTGCTGTTTCAATTTCAGCAGCCTGAAGAGATCAGAAGAGCAGCTCTACCATTAGGTAAAATCCAGTAGATCAGAGTAACCACTGAACAGCAGCACTGTTCCAAAACAACACTGATGAACATCTACAAAATAGCAATGAATAATACTAAGTGTTCAGAAATGCATTACCAGTCCAACATTCAGTCTTTGGAATGCTGACCCTTGATCAAGCCTGCTAACTGCATCTAAAAGTTCCAACATCCTGATCTGTATTTCATACACCTGTAGCCCCCTAGCAATTCCTGGTAGCTTTTTATTATTATTATTTAGATGGGGAATTTGGTTTAATCCTAAAGTTCAAACTAACTGTCAAACAAAAGTAGTCAGGGTTTGGTTTTAGGTTTTCTCCACTTAAACAGAAATTCTCTCATCTCTTCCTTCACATCCTTTTTTAATTTTACAAAGGGGTAAACTGAGTCCAGGCAAGCTGCTGACTTTGTCTTCCTCCTGTTTGTCACTCTCAAGGTTAACCAACACACAAAGGGAGCGACACCACCAGGCTAGGTACAAGCATTTGTGCTGCTCATTTTCTTGACAAACTGGATCAGTACAAGGTCAGCCAAACACATCCATCAGGAAGAGACAGAAGGCCACAGTATACTTTACAAACAAACTTCAGTATAGCTGCAAGCTTCTACAAGCTTTGCAATTTTTGGAGGCTAGCAGGCACTGCGAAATGGGAATTCTGATAAATACTACGTTATACAATTCACGTGAATGTACTGTTAGGAGCTTTGGGACTCGACTCTTCTCAAAAAGCTCCTCCTGCCCCATGAGACTATCCACTTGCTTGGCAAGCATCATCAGCTTTGGGTTTAAATGAAGGCTGGGGTTTTTAGACTATGTATTAAACAACTCCTGTGAAGAGCAGTTCAAGACCTTGCACTAGACTGCATTACATGGAATCTGTAAGCTTAGAAGGCACAAGCTAATAATTTCAAATTACTACAGAGGACAATTCAATTTTCTTGATTTTTAAGAGGAATGAAAGAAGTATTAGGTATAATTTCTAATCATGTGGTTTTATTAGATATTAATTTCTTAATCAATTAGTTTGGCATATGCCAAGAAAGTCAACAAGCCTACGGTAGTTCTGAAATCTCAACAATTCTCTTCTTTAAGACTGACTCAAATTACACCTGAGTGATCTGACAAGTAGTTCCCTTCCCACCCCTGCCACTTTTATAAAGCAAGTCAAAGTCTGCAAGTCTGCCCTAAATCCATTGTTTGAGAGAAGTATGTTACTAAAACTTGCATGAGAAATCCAGACTTATCCATCCAAACACCATGAACTGTTGTTGCACACCAACACCCCTCCCTGACCATGTTATCCTGTTCTTCGTCTATTTCATCTGGGACAGGCCAAGCAACTGCATCTTGAAACTACCCACCAGTTCTGAATGATACATTTGCTCACACAGAACAAGCAGATCATCTTCTGACAGTCACAGCAGTTAAAAATGTGTATCATGGACACAGAAAGGAAGAGAAGTATCAGTACTGAAAAACAGTTTTTGTCCAAGTGCTCTGAAGTCATTGCAATAATTTCTAAGGTGTTACTGAAAGCATCCTTTGGGTCTGATTTTATAACTGGGCTTAGCTGCTTGCCAATATTATTACCTGTGTATCTGCTTTACAAAAATCCATAGCCAAAATATACAGGCAGCAGCAGTTCCACAGCTAGAAACACCAGAGGCACTCATTTCTATGACCCAAGTCCTTCTATTTCAGTTCTTAATGTAGCAGAAGCTTCCTAATTAACCTTAGTTTTCAACTTGGGCATTTGAAAAACACATCCAATTAAGGAATTAAAAAACAAATCACAACAAAACAACCCTTTCTAATCTTCCCCTGGAAGTTGTTAGCCTGTTTTCTAGAAAACAAAATGTGGGGGAGAAGGAGTCATCCAAGTAAGACATTACTGACAGTGGAACCATCAGGAAAAAAGCTTTCACAGTGTAAAGGCACTTTGGGCAGGAGTAGCTGAACTGTCTCTAAGCAATGTTTAGTCTAACCTAAGCCCCGGATACAAAGACTTACAACAGACAGACCTACTGATCTTAGTCTTATGAAGACATGATTCAAATTGTTGTAAAATTCTAATTAGTCCTTATCCACATGTGGATAAAGTTCTCTCCTCCCCTATCCACCTGCAGGTCCTAAAGAAAACTGAGAATTTTTATCTGGCTTTAATAAGCTCTGGTAAAAGTACTTTTGTAGGTCATTTTGGAGGTCCTTCATGTACCAGATGCTTCTGTGAGATTGGTAAGAAGTCCTGGAAGGACAGTTTTGGTATCGTGTGTTTTAAGGAATGTTAGAAGCTTGTGGTAGGAATGACAGCTGGGATTTACAATTTTTTTGTAAAAAATGAACGGAAGATACTTCATTTGAAAATAGGTACAGACTGTGCTTGAATTTCACTCTGAATATTGCATTTTTAAAAGATTTATTTTTCTTGTACAAAGATACCACAGAGGATTGCAAACAACAGTTTTCCTGAAATACACTTCCATGTGCAGTAAACAAACACTGAAGAGCATCCCCATATTCTGTCTTGAATAGTAGTATTTGCAGTCCTCAGTCAACCTGTCCCCTCTAAAAGAAATAGCCACATGCCGTGAGTGTAGGTTATTTTGAAGTTAGTTATAAGTAAGTATTAGAAAGCCTTAACTATTGGGAAATTAGTCACCCACCAATATTGACTTCTGTGCACCACTGCTTTAAGGACTTGAATAGATAAGAGCCACTATGAAACTCACTGCAAAGTGGCTCTTGAATAATAGTTATGGTCTGTAAATTATCACATTAAACAAAGCAATGCACCACTTGGATATTTTTAGAGACAGAAAAATTAGGGTTTACCTTACTATCAGTACTAGGAAATGGAGTATAAAACTTAATGTATTTTATACTAATGTCAGGCTTCCTTCTGCTTTTAACAGGGTGATTTTTAATACTATGTAAAAACATCTTCAGGTGGCTTATGATAAGACACCTTAACCTAGTAGAAGAAACTCGGACAGTATGTATTATCAAAAGGAAACAAGTCAAACCATGCAGTCTTTTTCCTCTAAAAGGGGAAAAAAAACTATAGGCTTCACAGCTTTAAAACTTTCCTACTTTTTTTTTTTAGTTACATGGTAGAAACACTCATCTATAGCCTTTACTACTACTTCAGAAGAAGTGCCATGGCAAGAGATGAAGCAGTATTACTATATTTAAGTTTTGTGCCAAGATGTAGCAACTTGAACTCTTTCAGAAGTTCCACTGAAAACTGAGAGCTACCAGTAATCTTGACCTGAATGCCACAGCATGTGCCCACACTGAAATCCACCTTACTGATCCTGGACTGCATCTGAACAAATTCCTTTATAAACTTTACCTTGTGGCAAAATTGCTCTGGCCATTTCTCCAAGCAACATTTGTTAGCATCACTCCCTCCGACCGCTACGCTATTGTTGCCTAGTGAAGTATTTCTCTTCTCTCCAGTGATAAACTCAGTATCCTGTGTAATCCATCCAGCTCAAATTTATCCAATCAGGAATGCTTCAGACAACAAATTCTACTGATGCCTGCAGAAAGTTAGAAGATGCTTGCAAACAGCAATACACTCTTAGATTTGGCTAATCAAATCGTACTAAATTTGACTCTGAACCCAGAATATGCAATAGTGTTAAAGTGGTCTTTAAAGTCTCTCATTATTAAGATTGAAAGGCTAAGGTTTTTCCTAACAAACTTCAGGAAATTAAAAAATCTGCATATCTGCTTTACTGACCTCAATGTTTAAAAAGTTCCAATTTCCAAGCCTTCAACATCATTAAGACATGCTGGAAGAGGCAACAAACTAGCTCAGATAATCCAGAGTATTAAAGTGGGAGAGGGGTGCAGATCTGCCAACGCCCACTGCAAGTCACCTCTATTTCAGCCACTCTTCTTTGCCACTTCACTTCCAATTCATTATTTCCTTTTTTCCTTCAGATTGCTATTACATCAATTGTTCTGTCTTCTCAGCCTTAAAAATTATCTAAAAATTCCTTTCTGTAGCAAAGGCAGAAAAACCTCCCCACACTAGCTTTTGTAAGGGCTTTTTTTAAATAAGAGTTCACTTCATGCCACACACAAAATAACACGTTGCCTATTTTCAGCTATGTCAGCAATCTAAGACCAAGAGTACTGAACAGAGTTTCTATTCACATGGCCATTGGCTAAAGCAAACAACATGTAAATATTTCTTTCTTGCTAGACTTCTCCAAGTTGATTACAACTGCTTGATGGAATGGAAATGCAGGCAGTCTGGTAGCCTTGACTAGACTTAAAACATGGGGTTAGCTGTATTTAAAGAGAGAATATATTCCACAAAAAATTTCTAGTGAGAAAGAACTTAGGTTTTACGAGTTCTAAAATACTCGAGGGCTTGTTCTGGAGTCAATACAGTCTTAAGCAAATGTGACAGAGGACAGAAAGGGGTCACAAGCATTTTACAAGAGCTGTAAAGTTCCAGTCTGCCATGCTTCACCTCTGGAGCACTACAGAGTATTCTGATATGACAGGACACTCACCTGTTTTACCTTTCCCTTCCTCCTAAAAAAGAAAGCAGGCTAGTAAAGAATCACACCTCCTACCCAGATTGCAATGTTCAAAAATTCCTACGTTTCAAATACACCTGAGACTGTAACATAAGCATAGCAAGAGTCACATTTCATTTTGCTCACCTGAAGTACAGAAAGCCACCCAGAATGTGGGTAGTTTTAATCAATCACTGAAGAACAACTTTGCAGGGACTGACAGTTCAGGTAACAAAAGGAATCAGAGGTGGAAGTCTGAGATTCACTGGCAGCTGGGTCTCTTCCAGCTGCAGCCCTGTCCCTGTTGCTCTCTGAGCAACTAACAGCATGAAGACACTGACAGCTTGTTCAATTCATCAGGGTCTCCACAGGTACTAATGTTTAAGTGCCCTTTTAAAAGCAACCCATTAGAATTCCCAATAAAGCAAGAGCTAACAGTGGTCTGGGAGCCACTGTAAGCCAACAAGTAACTCGGGTAACTAATGTAGAAAATGATGAGAACCTGGAAGAGAATTCAGGACAAGCACATCAAGAAAGTTGCTAAATAAGAAATTAAAAGTTCATCCTGGCACTGATCTGCACAATCATTCTAGAAGATAAACTCTGAAACTGTAGAACATGCTAGGAAGCCTCTGGAAACATGAAGCTGGCAATATCATATAAAGGTTCTGCTTTTGGAAGAAAGGAGATGCACAGTACTTCACTCTCTTGGACAGACATTCTAGAGCAACTCTGGTAGAATTACAGACTGATGGGACACACAGATATGTCTAAACGGACTTGGTAGCAGTTACCTACCACCATAATTTCCTATCAGCAGCCCCCTACATAATTTTGCTTGATGCTGGCCAGAGGCATATGGCTGGGCATCCTATGCAATGTAAAGAAAGCACCTCTTTACACAGTCACACACTGTGATTTAAAATCATACTTCTACTGCAGGAGCTGAAATCTCACAGCAGTGGATCTTGTACCTTGAGAGTGTAGAGTTATTTTGCCCTTTACCTAGAGAACATTCAGGAGTTACAAGAGGTCTGTCAACCCAATCCTCTACATTCAAAATCACAGGCAACTATACCAGCAGCTTCTAACAGGATCTGCAAACAAAACACTCTCTGCCCTAGGTATTTGTTCTTTCTAGAAACTTCTGGTTGTTTCTAGGAGCTATAAGCAGCAGCTGTGTTCAAACTGACAAGTCATCACATCATGTTTGAAAATAATGCTTAAGAGAGGCTTTTCATCACCAAGCATACCACAGCACTAGCAAAAACTTTCACTTTATTAGTTGGCAAAATAGACCTCAAGCCCTTACAGATCCTCCAGACTGTCCAAGATGGGAGATGATGATCATCTTAAATGTTATGATGTAAAAACTGTTCGAACACAACTCCGGTGTTACACACCCAACTTGAGAACAAAAGTAATGAACTTCCTCACAATGTACATATCAATCCCCTGACAACAGTTTGTAGCTCAGTATTAGAGTTGGTATGACAGCTTCAAGTTTATGAACTCACATTAAGTCATAACAAGATTATCAACCCAATTACTCTCATGTCTTAATTATTTTGACCAACTAAGCACCAGTACCACAAACAAGTAACCTCAGAACAGTTACTAAGTCACGTCTGCTCAGCAATGGATTTGGGGTCTTTGGGTCACTGGCACACACTTCCCACTAGGTCTCTGTGCAGCATTCACTAAGTTTGAGTATCCTCATGGCTGGTCAAAATATTGAGAGCAGTTTTATTATATTATCTCAGCTCCTGCCTCTTTTATTTGCAAGACACAGATATCTACTATGCATACTCCCATCTTAGTTAAGGATGAGCCAGCGTTTCTATCCAAGGTTTAGTCTGCCAGCAGGACTCACATAATAAATATGCAGAGGTTTACAGCTTTTGGTCCATGTGCCTGTACTTATCACTGTTAAAAAAATGCCATTGTGACCATTTAGAGGCAAGCTATGATAATTCAGACAAATATTATACCACATTTCACTTAACACTCACAGGAACAAAACCAATGCCAGGCCTCATGTCTCCCTGCCCACAAGGTTTTGTGTATCAAAAAGACAATGCTTCTGCAGTCATTTAACACAATCACGTGCATCACTAACAATTGACACTGTTACAGAAATACCCTTCCAGCCTACGTGTAACTTGGAACGCTCATTTCCACACCAATACAGGAACCACTTCGTAAACCATCTCTCTGCAAAACGAGGAAGTATCTACCCATAATCCAGTTTCTTCTTGGACTGCAACCCCATAGTCAGCCCTGAGCTTGGATGGATTAAACATTAATCTCCACGGTTTAAGAAACCAGAGTGATTAGTCATAATTACACCAACAAAATACTTATGAATCTGAAAGTGGCTGTCTTTGCTTGTCTGTCAGAATAACTCTATTTACAATAAGGCACACCAACTCTCCAAAAAGGACTGTTTAAACAACAAACACGCTAATGAAGTCTGACACAAAAATATGTTTCTTCAATTCACTCTTAATTAAGACAAACTAACAAGGCAGCTGTATTTAGCAGCACCTTTAGGATGTTAAGATTTCTGGCCACTGGAGGGCACCTGAATTGTTGCCAGGACAATACAGAACTCCTTGCTACAGTTGCTGCAGAGTTGGCAAACTTCTCCAATTTATAAAAGTCTATTTAGTGTAGTACGTCAGCCCAGAAATGCTGGTTCCAGCAAATACACGTACAGTGCACACGGTGCATTTGCCAACTCCAGCAAAATCCAGCTAGCTCATACTGTTTTTTAAATGCAGCAACATAGAATATGACATTAACTCTTTCACCCTTCTACATCAGTCCTCAAACAAGGTTCCAGAGTTAATTTAGTATTAAGTAACAGAGCAAGCACTTCATTTCTGCAATACCAATCCAGCCAATGTACATTGTTTCCTAAAGTCAACTTGGAACATGAACAGAAAGTCCTGCTGAGAAGTAGCATTTGCACTCCTACTTCCCCAGGCAAGGAAAGCACAGGATGAATTTGCTTTAACATTGGAGTTAACAGACTCATGAGGCCAGGCTAAGCTACAGGTATGTTTCACCTGCTCACCTCATCTACTGGTGTTCCACACAGACAGAAATACCACAATTAGACTTCCATTAGTTCTCTCCCTTGAACTTGAAGTTACCTGTCAGTGAAAAAAGAAAAGCACAAAACCCCAAAACCTGAAACTTTTCTGGGTCCTTTCTTCTCACAAGAGGCGGCACAGGCTACACAGTGCCAGCACAGTTTAACACATCACTCTCCTGGGCTAAAGCCTGATCACAGACTACAGCATGTTTTTGCCTTGGAATCAAGTGCCAGAAATGGATATTAAAAGTTAACCACTATCAGGCTGCCTTACGTTGGCAAGCCAATTCAATAGATGCTTAACTGGAAAATCAGAAATATTGCCCTGCTAGGAAAATAATTTTATGTAAAAAGACCAGAAGAGTCACACACAATACTTACTGCCAAGGAGTTTGCCATTTCTAGGTTCCCACCCACTCAGCCAGCAAGGCACTGGGCTCAGAGCTTGCAAGTGCACGTTCTGAGGACCCAGGAGCAACTCACAGCTGCCTGCAGTTTCTCACAGGTCTTATCAGGCTTTGTGAAATATGATGTTCAAGATAAGTAAGGTCAGTCCTGATTTTCCTGCCACGGTATGCAGGCTACCACAGCCACAGAACAAGTTTTGCTGCAGGCAACTGCATGATCACCACAACCCCTGCGTTACCAGTTTAACTATGAATTAACGTAGGTGATTTTGATTACTGCTGTGTTTGCACACTTGTCTGTCTACTAGACAATACTCTGCAGAAACATCCTTATCCAGGAGTTTTAGACTGCACATTTAGGCTTCAGTTTCTGAGACAGAAGTCTCCAACAGCCTATTTCCTGCTCCATTCTTTCCACCCCTGAAAACACTGCAAAATCAGAACACCACTAGTACTAACCTCTTCCTTAACATCCCCAAAACCTCAAGTTTAACTCTTCAGAACACAGAATTTTAGGATGCTAAAGCAGATGTAGAGTCATGATATACGGACATACGTTTCAGAAAAAAATCATGTCTGAAGGGCAACCAGGTTTCACAGCCAAGGTTTAATAAGCCAGTTACTGACACACCACAGTCAGAGCAAAATGCTGGTGTCCAGAGTAGACATACACCACGCAAAGAGCCCAGTCTATTTATAGCTTAGGCAAGAAAAAGGAAGCTTGGGCTGATAAGGCTGTAACACAGCATCTGAAGAACTGATTTTTCCAATCAAGCTTTACTTTGTATTAAATCCTTGCTCCTAGAAGCTACCATGTATGCCACTGTCCTTTCCAACATGGTGTTTTTAGTTATTTCTCCCCTAGACCTCGTGAAATACTCAGCCATACAGACCAAAGCAAAGATTCCCCTGGACACCAGTTTATACCTAAACAGAAGGTATTTGAACTAACAGATGAGTAAATACCACATTTCTTTAGAACAACTCCAGAACAGTAAGACACTCAGTGAACAGATGAGTTTAGAGAGCTTCAAACTCTTGCCTGAATACCTAAGCAGCCTCATTTGCAACAATACCAGCCACTAGAAAAACGACACAGCAGTCACATACCTGCAGCTGTCAGCACCTTTTTATCAAAAGCTCAGAATCAAAATTAGGCTCCTGGACTGTTAGGTACTGAAATTCATGTTACAAGTTGGGCCAACGCACACCAGTAAGTTTTGTCGCTTAAGGTTTTTCTTTTTTTTTTTGGAGCCTTGCAGTAACATCTTTCTGTCATTCAGAAGCAAAATCCTAACAGTAAAGTTGCTGTCTGGTGTGCCTGAACTTAGGATCAAGAAAACCCCGACGCTCTTTCAGCTAGTTTTCTCGTCTTCGCCTTTACTGTAGTCTCGGCACATAAAGATCCTGTTTTACTAAAACCCCTCCTTGATTTCCGTCCGTCGACCTCAGCATACCAGCCCAGCCTCTTTCCATTCACCACTTGCATACTTTGGGGGATGGGAGGACCACAGATGTCTGGAATATACAGAGTGTCAGAACAATGGCTGCTCCATGAGAAAGAGATCAAGAAGTAGCTGATTACAAAGATCAACACTGCTATTCCTAAAGTCACAAGTAAGTTGGCCGTGGTACCTTCACACAGTTCCAGAAAGGATAATCTTCAGAGAAGGTTTCTGGGAAGACACACAAAAAGAAACTGCCCAACGTCCTACACGGAGTTTTAACTAGGGAAAAATTCAAGGTTTTGCTAAATTTAAGGTATCTTGCTGCTCTAGGAGCAGCTAATCATGCACAACAGAGATGAACTAAGCTTTGTTAAAAACAAACAACAAAACAACACATCTGGAGACCCTGATCCTAGAGAAATAAGTGCCCCAGATAGTTCTGGGACTAACCGCAAGTTGATCTCCACACCTCAGGAACGCGTCACTTTGGGAGGCTGGAGCCGCCGTGGTCTCTCCAGCCGGCCACGGGAAGCAGCGGGCGCTTCCCCTCGCAGCGTGGGAGCCCCAAGACCGCCCGCAGCCCAAGTCATTGCCTACAACAACCCAGTAGGGTGGGTGTTAAAAAACTTAATTTGGTTGCTCCCAGCTCCGAGAAAGCTTCATTTCGGTGACACCCAAAAGCAGCAGCATAACCTCTCCAGCAAATATGCAATGCCACTAAGACCGAAACCCCACAAGGCAACAGATTAGTTATCTCCCGCTGACTGCAGTGACCGTGATTAATTATATTCGGTACAAATAAACCCGTACCCTGCTCTCTTTCCTCTTCTATCGCCAGAGGGGATCTGCAACCCACTGGCGACTTAGTACTCCCCTAAAAAGGCGTGGGGAAGCCTTCAAAAACGTAATAAAAAAGGCACATTAAAGTACTCCGAGCTCTGCTGCAAACGAGAGCAGAGCCGGGCGCAGGGACTCGCCTTCTCCCCCAGACCAGAGCAGCCACCCCCTCGCCCCAGGACGAGCTTCCCAAGAGACACCTCGGGAGCCGCAGCTGCCGCTCCTGCAGCCACGCAGCTGTCCGGACCTCCCAAAACCAAGAGCCCTCTCTCTCTTCCTTTCCTGCCCCCCCACCTCTCTCCCACCCCCGCTCTCCCCCTCCCCCAGCCCCGTCCTTCCCGCCGGGCACACCCTGGACCCCCTCACGGCCGCGGGGGGGGCCGGCCCAGGTTTGCCCCAAGTTCCCGCCGGAAAAAGCGGCACTAACGTTGGAAGGGAAAGCGCAGGGTCCCCCCGGGCTCCGGCGGCGGCTGCTGCTGCCCCGGCGATCACGGTCCTGGTCCGTCTTTCCTTCCTTGTCCTCCCGCCTCCGCCGCCTCCTCGCCCTCGCTCACGGCGGTGCCCCCGCCGCTGGCTCCTGGGTGGCGACCGTACGGGGCGGCGGTGTTTGTGTCCCCCGAGCGCCGCCGCCGCCGCTGCTCCCAGCACCGAACCGAGCGAGAGGCTTAAAATGGCGTCGCTCACAAGGAGGTTCTTATAGCAGCGCCGGGCCTGGCTGTGTATCCTGCCGCCGCGGCCGGGCCCCGCGCGCGGCATTCCATAGGCGCCCGGCGCTCAGGGCAGGCAGAGGGAGGAGGAGAAATAGTGCCCGGCTCCCAGGGCGGAGGGAGACAGGGAGCGGGGAAGCGGCCCGAGATGGGGGAAGGCCGGGCCGGGTTGGGCAGGGCAGGGATGGGCTGGGCTGGCCGGGGCAGGGGGAGCACGGCGGAGACACCTTTTTCCGGAGGTGGGAAGGAAAGATCCGAGTTCCCGGCTTGGGAACGAAGTTGCTGCTGCCCTGAGGGGTGTAGAGACGGCGAGGGAGGGGATGCGACTGAGGGGATCAGCCTGGGGTCCCGCTTTAGGAAGGGAACCGGGAAGGGGGGGGGGCAGGGGGGCAAAAGGCGATTGTGACTCTCTCTCTCCTACTTCCTTCCCCCTCCCCGTTTAATTTGGAGTTTCGTTGCCGGGGGGATTAATTTATTAATTTATTTTTTTTTATTTTAATGCACGGCACCAACTGTAGTGAAACTCCGTCTTCCCAAACGCCCGCGTCGCCAAGTCCGGGAGACGCTGGGGCTCCTGTGGAAGCTCGGCCCCGGCGCTGAGGTGGGGCAGCCGCCGAGCCCGGCCCGCCGCTCATCCCGGAGCCCGCGGGAGCCCGGCAAGGTGGCGGTGGGCCGCGCTCACGTCGGCGGAAACGCGCTCCCGCTCTGCCCTTGTAAATATTTGTCAGGAAGCAGTTGCCAAAGAAAGTATCTCGTTATGCAATTTTTTTTTTTAATGAAGGAAGCGAACTTCCCTCCCCCCCCCCCCAACACCTCCTCCTCCCCGCCCGCCCCTCGCTTCTTTAGCGAGTCGTAAAAAGCAGAAAAATACGAATGCACAAGGTTTTTTCGCGGCGTGTGAAGGCACGTCCGTGGCGGCCTCTTCTCGGCGTGCTCGGGCTTGCACAGCAGAATGTTTTGCAGACTTTTTGCGTGCACCGTCTTGCACTGGCAAAGTCTGTGTTTACCGTACCAGGAGGGAAAAACACATTCACACCTCCTTCCACATGAAACAAGGACCTTATATACCAGCGTGGCTATGGAAAACATCCGTTGCCAGCGAAAGATGGATATTATTCTGTTCCCCCCGCAGTATAAATTTGCTTTGGCACGAGCTGATGTGGGAGATTGAATTCTTGTTTTGCTTCTTGCAGACTCTTGTCCCTCGCCAGCCTCCAGTTTCTGCAGCTCTTGCACCGGGGAGATGTGCGGTTCACAGAGGGGCAACCTTTATGCCGGGTTTTTTTTCCACTGATGATCCTGTTTTAAACAGGCTCTTAAGTTTCTAGTTAGGAAGTTGCACTTAAAGATTTGGGTTTTTTCCCGTTGATTTATTCAGTCACATGTAGTGTTAGACTAAAGGAACTTCTTTCACAGTGCTGCTTGATTTTTTCGTAAGCTGCTTTCTTTTGAATTTGGAGCTTCTTAAAACAGGGGATTTCTCCTGGACTGGGGGTGTGTTGGGAGGATAATGTAAGGCTTGCTGTATACAAGAGTCAAGGTGGAACTGGCAATGGGTGACAGGGGGCCACGATGCAGTGAGGCAAGTGCAGGAGAGGGGTTGCAAGGTTAGCTGCCCCTACTCATATGATATTGGAAAGGCAATGGTGATTAAAAAAATCCTATTTTCCTCCCCACTACCCCTGCCATTGCCGAGTGTAGCAATCATCCACACATCAGCCTCCCTCTGCTGTGGGCAACCTCTGGTTCCCACTAATAAGGAAAAGAAATGCCACCTGGACTACCCTGAAGCTGCAGAATCGAGAAATGCAGCTTTCCTTGTCATGCTGTTTTCTCTTAAGGCAATTGCCCATTTTGACAGTGCTGGCCAAAAGAAGCATAAGAATGAGGGCAGCTGTTGACATAAGCTGGCAAAGAGAATTCTGCCACATCAGGTGAGTGGGCTGTGAGTGTTCATCACCTTCCTGGGGAGTTATTTGGTGCAGCTATAAGCAGAAGGACTTTGTTCTTGACACCAGAAATTTGATTGCAATTTAAGACAAGAGCCAAAGAAAGTATTCCTGAAGATTGGCTTGAGCAATAAAATAAGAGAAAAGGGTGTGTGTGGGGAATTTCTTTGTCCACCTTCCTTTCTCAGCTGCCTTCTTCTACAACCTTGAGAAAATCTGCTCTGCCTCGGTTTCACCCTCTGTAAAATGGGAATAGTAATACTGACAAACCCCTCCTTTTAGATCCCTGGATCAAAGGTACTATATAAGTTCAAAGTGCTGTTTCTATAGGGCATTATTGCCAAATTCACTATAAGCAATTCCATTGGGTACTTGATAACAACAGTAGAATCAGTCAAACGCCCTTGATGCTTTGCATGGTTCCAGATACCTTTCAGAGCCTCTTTGTGTGCCATCCCACCCCCTGAGGTCTGCAGGGATGGGGCTTTTGGAGCCTGGATTTTGCAGGAGCAGGAGGGGTACAGTCCATGTCTTTGCTTCTGGCCCCTGAACTGTGGACCGCTTTTCTTTTTGACCTGACGAGGACAACTGGAACTAGACCTTTTAAAAACAGGTTGAAAACATACAACTTATATATATATATATATAAAAATTTTGTAAGGCCTTTAGTACCTAATGATTAACTCTTGTTGATTTTCGGATGCTTTACTTCTGCATGAGTTGTTGTAATTTTAATCTCTGTTTGTTTCACTGCAAAGTGGTTAGGATAGTTTTGCATCTAGACACATTGCTTATAGAAATTTGGTTTGTATCAGCTTTGCAATTTTTAGCTATTAGGTAGCTAAACATTTTCTAAACTTGTACTTTAAAAAAATCCCCAAACCCCTACTCCAGAGAAGCAAGTATTTTAATAGCCAAATTGCAATTATGATTAACTTGTCGGTGTCCTCTAAATTTAAAAAAGGTTTCTAAAATACATTTTATATTCCTAATTTTTCTAAAATACAGTGCGTCAAGTTCCACTATCAAAACAAGAAGAGTGTATGTTATATGGGATATTACAGTGCAGGGCTTCATCAGTAAATTCATGAACAGTCCGGTTATTCTTCCTCTTCTACTTTTTTTTCCTTTCCTCCCCAAGAAGCACTGAGTGTGTCTATGCAGCTTCAAAAGTTTCCTCTGAGCTCTTTTATACTTTAATAGGTTTGTTTTGGTGGCAGTTTACTAGAAGAATATGCTGCAGACATATTTTTTTTCAAAAGGTCAAGCAGTCTCCTAACATGTCCATTGTGTATCCTTGCAGTAAGAAATCCTCAGTGCAAAGGAGAGCTTCATGGTTGAATTTTAAAAGATAATGATTTAAATCTTTTTGTTAACTCTTTTTTTTTTTTTTTTTTCCTTAGCACTGCTTTTGGAAAGCCAACATTTAGTACGATAAAAAGTAGGAAGCCTGTTAATTAAAAATAAGAAACGTTAAATGTAAACCTATGGTCACCTTTCCTTCTGAAATCCTGGTGTTTAGCTATGTTTGTAAGGAACATAGTAACTAACAAATGAGTAGCCATGGTACTAATATGAGGACAAAGCAAAATTACCAATTACGGAAATATCTAGGGCTCTGGGCCTGAATCTTTGATTTCCCATATGGATCTTAAAAATGTATTCATAATTGGCTTCTAACTGTGCATGCTCTAGGAACATATTCAAGAATCAACTACAGAATTTTTTTTTCAGACACTGACTAAATATATATTCACTTGTCAGCAAAAAGATACATCATTCTGATCCTCTTAACCAGAAAGAAAAAAAGAGAAGGAGTCTTCTTCCAGCAAAGTGAGGTTATAGTGTATTAAAAAGTCACACAGTCTCACTTTCATACAGGAGCGAAGGGGAAAAGAGGGGGATGCTTGCGGTATTTAAGCACTCTTTGAGACACAGGACTAATCAATGTAACTTCTGCCTCACGCTTGAGACCTACATTTCATTAGTACACATTAAGGTCTTTGCTAAAGTAAATAGCTCTGCCATTCAGACTCAGGTTCAGTGGAAAACAAATTGTTCTTCACAGAAAAGAAAAATAGAATTATTCAAAATAAAAATAATGGTGAGATTTTACTTTTCTCCAAAATTATGCAAAAAAAAAAAAAAAAGTGT
Organism: Phylloscopus trochilus trochilus; assembly: GCA_016584745.2. Taxonomy (NCBI): domain Eukaryota; kingdom Metazoa; phylum Chordata; class Aves; order Passeriformes; family Phylloscopidae; genus Phylloscopus; species Phylloscopus trochilus. Next base: position 45,163,943 of record WQNJ02000546.1, read on the forward strand.
GTGTGTGTGTCTGGGTGATTTTGAAGGAAAGACAGACCCTAAAAATTAGTAATAAATTAGTACAGAAGATAATGATCAAAAAATCTTGTTAACTGGTTCAAATGACATAAGTTGAAGTAGTCTATAAATTGTCTATAAGTCTATAAGTTGCTGCAAGCATCAGAAATAGAATTGTCTTTGGCCATCAATTTGATTTTTTAAAAAAAGTCGTTCTTTCCCTTTGTGTTCGTTTCGGAGAAATGCAATATGCCTTACTGCTTCCTTCTTTAATTCAGTACGCATGAATTCTTACAACAGTTTATTTATCAAGTATGTTTCAGAAACTAAGATTAAAGTCTCCAGCTGATTTAGTAGCTGAGGCATTACTCATCAGAATATCTGATTACTGGCATATTAAGCAATGGAACAGACTAAACATGAAGCATCGCATCTCCCAATCCCAATATGTATATTTTAATTACTACTAGCCAAACAAATATCAGGTTGGACTTATATTCAAAATTTAATGCATAATCATGTGAGAAAAAATCCACAATACTGATGAAAACATGTCATCATCGCATCTATGGCAGCACCTAAGTTTTCCTTTAAAATTTCTGTGTGCCTGTCTCTTAATGGTTATGGGTCTCACACTCCTCATTTAAAACAATTGCAATGGTTGTGTTGAGGCACTCTGGCAGAAAAGACGTCCAAAAACACAGGAAAAAACAACCAGTTGCAGAGGTGTGACACCGACCTCCTTCTTCCCTAATCAAACTCTGTCCACATGAAACCCCTGGTTTCCGAGAGTTGTAACCCTTTAATTGTCAATACTCTAAATATATAGCTGTACTCATATAGGAAGCTGTCTTTAAGAAGGTGGCTGATCTGTAATTTTGCCTTTTTCTTTCAATAGCTTTAGGCCAGATTTCCTTATTCCGAATAATTGGCTCTAATATATAATCTTAAAACATAAGATAGTAAATCATTAAGACACAATTTTTCTGTTCAGACCACTCTTTCTTAATTACCGTGCAGTCTGAAAATAGGAGACTATCAGAGCTGTAGTTTCGTTTGAACGAGGCTGTGCATGGATTAGGGCTTCAGAATTTCCTTATGCCGCAGAAAAATTCCCTCTCCCTTTCTAGCTGAAAGCCCCGAGCAGCTGTAAACACCTCATGCTTTCTAGAGGCATGGCTCCCCTAATGCAGCCTGGTCATCTTACGAATGAATCCACTGGTCGAATGGATTTCAGTGACCGGTAATCAGAATTTCCCTTAAAGCCTGCAGCGTGGAGGTTGTGGTAGTTGTAGCAATTGTGCAATTATGGCAAGGAAGCGCTGCGTTTCTGAACACCTTGGTTCTCGATTTCTTACCCGCGTGAGATATGGGTGACACCATACTCCAGGCATATTTACGGACACCGTTGGAGAAAAGGTAGGAGCGATGGAGACAACAGCTAGAAACTCCAACGCCACAACGCGATTACAGTATGTTTTCCTTTCCTTGCTCTTTCAATTCACAGTAAATTTCATTCCAGCTCTTAGAAATCATCCTTCTTTCCCCCTTTTTATTTCAAAATGGTTGCATATTTTTCATTCACGAAAAGGTTAAAGGCGTTTCCCCATCGCAGGAGGGATTATCTTACCAGAGGATTCTGGGACTGCAGATGTATACTGCGGCAAAATCCTAAATTCATCGGCAAAAAAAAATCATTTCCAGACCCCAGCTGCTAAAAATAATAGAATTATAGTAAATCATTGATAAGATTAAAACATAAAGCCATTTTTACGTTCCAAAGTGCTCTAAAACATGAGTCTTTTCTCTTAATTCATTTCTTAAATAATGCAAATTTTAAAGTAGCTTTTCTATCCCAAGCACGCAGCGCCATGAAATCGATAATTTTTGATCTTTTGGTTAGTAGGCAACATGGTGAGCTATTGCAGTGACTGCAGGCAGCAGACATGTTCTTGTCAGCTAAAAATTTTCATATTGTTTTTGAGTCCATGGAGATTTGCGGATGGGATACAGCCAGTTATAGCTTCAGCTTGCACTTTACTGGGGGGACATAAACCAGCACTCTTTTAGATGCGTGTAGAGATATAGATATATGTTTTAAAAACAAGAAGCATTACTGGATTTTAAACAAAAAATTATGTAAAAAGAATGGCTGGTGTGATTATAATCGCATCATGCAGGGTCCACGGTTTCCATTTAGTGAAATTTCGCAGAGGGCAACTTCTTAAGAACATCCCTGCTGTGCAGAGTGAAAAGCATGAACAAACCAAAGACAGAATTCATCTGTGTTTATATTTTACAGACAATGAAAAACCTACTCTTTGTATGCCTTTTTTTTCCACCTTATTATTTCACGAAAACTGCAGCATTTTCCCCGCCCCCACCCGAACACTCACCACCCCAGCACTGCGGTGTTCGGTCTTTCTTTCTTTCTTTCTTTTTTTCCATCTCTTCTTCTTTTTTGCTTTCACAAATTCTGCACGCGCCATCTTTGTCTATTGTTACTCTTTTCTAATTTCTCTTGCCCATTCTCTTTCAAATCAGCTAATAAACAGAAGGCTAAATGCCTGGTCAATGCTTATGTGTTATATTCTCCCCATCTTTTTTCTTTCTGAGAAATAAAATTTAAAAAAACCCAAACCAACACCCCACGCCCCAAAATTTCTCTATTACCATAACCTGTTGTATACAGTGGTGATAAAAAACATTATTAACATAATAGCAACAGCTGCAGCCTAAATAGAAGCTATGAGATAATAAATGTGCTACAACAAATTAATTTGCTGCAGGTGCTTGTGCTCTGAACTGCGTAACCCAAGCTATTTCAAGTCTGAATACAATTATTATTCCCCCCACATGCTAAAACAAAGTGCAGAGCAAAATGTCCTGTTATTATAAATATCTTGTCCTGTCCCCTGAACATTTTTACCATCAGCAAAGAGTGGAAGAAAGGGTTTTAAAACCTTAGTAGAAAGCTATGGCATTTAAAAATACTTAACAAGGCTTCAAGTCATGTCCAGGCTTGAAGAGATAATGTCTGTTTAGACATTAATTTGCACCTATTGTCTCTTAACCAGAGCTCTATAGGTAAGGACGCAGTGAGGTATTACATACGTGCAATTGGCAAGGCAGGGGCTGTAAACATCTCATTAGTAACAGATGCATATTTGTGTGTGTTGGCTCTTCATTTACTTCATTGCAGAGAAAAAAAATCTCTTTGCAATTTGGCTTGTATAATGAGCAGGGATTTTTACTGGTATTTTTTTTTTTCTTCTGGTGAATGTAGTGTTTATGGAAGCCAGTTACTAGTTACCTTACAGGCATGTACCAGTAGCGTGTTGCAGCCTTCTTCAGACTACGAAGATGGGAAGTTAGATGAAGCCAAGTGGTCTCTTTTCATTTGGGCACTGTGTTATAAAAATTAACCACGTGCTTCTTTCTTTATATTCCCCCCCCCCCTTTTTTTTTTTACTGTTCACAGATCTAATTGTCTGAAATTGGGTGAAAATACACAGTTAGGGGCTCAGCTGTGCTGACTTTTTTACTAGCTTGTTTCATTTCCACAGCAACACGCGCCGCTTTTTTTCTGCTTTCTTTGCAAATGTAATTAGAGAACTTGTGTGTTTTAAAAGATTGATTATTCTCACAGAGTAACCTTGAAACGTTCTTGCTACGATCGTGAAAAAAAAAAAAAAAAAAAAAAAAAGGTATCGCGTGTATCCTAAGAGAACTCATCAAACTGATGCCTCTCTCAGGACACTTGTGCCCGCGCTCCGGCGCGGCGCTGTGGCTCGGAGGAGCGTGCCGGAGCCCCGGTACCGAGGCAGGGCAGGCGCGGTGCTGCCCGGCAGGGCGGTGCAGATGCAGAAATGCACTGAAACCCCGCAGCGGTGATGAGGAGCGCCTGCTCACATGAGGCGGCCTGGGGAGGTCAATGGGATTACTCATGAGCGAGTGTGACGTTACACAACTCATCCCTAAGCTAGAATTTGCATGTCTCAAATCCCTTTTGCCCAACGAAGAAAACGTATAATCAGTTAAGCAAAGATGTATACACCATGCAAGTGAAAATGGTTCTGGTTTTAAGGCTGCTTTCTGCAGCTTCCTCGTGTCTACTCCAGAGATCTGATTTTTAAGTTATTAGTTGGGCTCAGCTTCCATCTATGTCCACAGCAATTTTCTCAGAGTAACAACTGGGATATGAATTCCTAAAATTGAAGCATTCATCTCCATAATAGTTCATGCTAATGTGTCTCCCAGTCATCATCCAAGTAAGTAAATAGTATAGCATTTCTGCATATGAAGCACAGGGTGAAAATGTGCTTTCGCAAACTTCCTTGCAGGTATTTCCACAGCCCAGTCAGTGACTCCTTTCTCCTAGGTAAAGCCAGTGCCACAAATGAGTGGTGCTTTAGGTGCTCTTTCCCTCAGATTCCTGGTGTTTTGCTTTTAAGAGTCAGGGTGCTATTCATGTTCTCAAAGGATGTCCATATTTTGCTGGTAAGTGATTTCAGTGGGGGAATGGGATCAGTATTTCATAACTTGTGCATCCACCTAACTGCTTTGTGCTGCTGGCAGTACCCAAGCACTGTCTGGCTGAGGTTATCAGGACCACATCACACAGGGTAGGAAAATATAAATCAAAACTGGAGATCTGAAGCAGGACTGGGGGACAGGTTTTCGGGTTATTTAGGCAGCTAATGGAGTACTCCATACCCTCCCTCGCTCCCCCTAGCAGGTGCTTTTGCAAATTTGCTGTCTGCCAAGTAGAATGCCTTGCTTGGCATTCAGCAGGAAAGCTCAGAAACTATGGTTGACCTAGGTCTACCCAGCAGAAATTCCACTGTGCAGAAATGCACAGTGGAAATCACGGCTGGCTTCATTAGGAAAGCACGTGCAACCTGATGAATTGAATGGAGGGGGGTAGAAGGTACAACAAGAAGTTATTTTTCTATCATAAACCACTCCTCCCTCAGCAAAGAACAAAAATTAAGAGGAGAAATGCAGGTAGTTAAGTGTAGGACAACCCATACAATGCAGGTAGTGTGATTGTCCACTCTGCATTGCTGTATATATGACTGTAAGGAAGCAGAGATTATTTTTTGTTCATGTGCTAATGTGACTCAAGATTAAGCCTTACTGTGGACATTGAGTGTGAGCCTAATCCTTGCTGCTGCTGAGCACCCAATCAAGAGAGCATTTGTTGAGAGTTAAGGGATGCCAGCAGGAGAATCCTCATTAAAAACTAACAAATAAACAAGCCCCAAACTGAGCGATGGCGTTAGTGCTTTATTATCTCCTACATAATTATAAATTACTTTTTTTTAATTTACTTCCTCTAAATTTCTGCAGCCTGTGCTTACACAGGTTCCATTTCTGCAAGCATGTTCTTTAGCACTAGAAATGTGAATGTGAATGCATGAGTCTGAAGCCCTTTCCTGGGCTATACTCATCCCTAGATTCACCTGTTCACTGTTTGCGTTTGTACAATAATGTTTTGTTATTGTTTTGTGTCAGTATTTGCTACTGAGCTGGCTCTGCCTTTTTTCTTCCACACACCTTTCTGCCTGTGCACTGTCAGAGAAGTGTGATTTGAATGAAGCCATTCCCAGAGATATTGCCATTTACAGCAGCATCACTGGCTATAATTTGTCAGGCAACATCCACAGGGCTGGAGGGGAGACAACACGTGGAGGTACTGCTACCTGTACCCAGGTCCCTGCAGCCCATCCTCAGCCAGCTCACTCACCAGTCCAGAGAGGGCTGTGCCACATCTCAGTGCTGTATGGAGAGTTTTGAGCTGGGACATGGCTTTACAATTTCTGAGCTCTTCTTTTGCCCTTCTGCAGGGGTGGACAAGTCAGGTTCTGTTTCTTTGCATCAGATTTCCTCTAGTATAGAGGGATGGCTCGGAAAGTGTCTTTGAGTGAAGCTTTTAGCTCTGGGCACCAAAACCTCTAGAGCAGGAGTGGAGAAACGGCTCTGCCAACTTTGCCAAGAGATTTATTTATCCCTGGTGCATGTGAAATCTTGTGGGACAAAGGTTCTATGGTTTCTGGGAAGTGCTAAGTCTAGAGGTTGGTTTAGTAGCTATTTCCTCCTCATAAGCTTCTTCCTTTGTCTTCCCAGTCTTGTTCTGTTTGCCATTGCCTTTCTCAACCATCAAGTTCTTGCTCCCATTTAGAAGCCACACAACTTCTCAAAAGGTTTTTTTTAAAGATGGTTAATACCACTGCACAGTGGAGCCATTCTGTCACATAAACAACATGATGAGGCTTCCTGATATGGTGTGTGCTGCTAAGACATTCACATATGGCTGAGTTTGTGCTGTGGAAAGAAGAAGGAGCTGATCAGGAGGTCTGCTCTGGGAGAGATGCACGGTGTGAACAGGAAAAACCCAAAACAGGGAGGGGGGCCATTGGCTGCCAGCACATCTCCTTTGAAGATCTCCGTAACTCCAGGGAGGATCAACTTGCCAGCAAACTCTCTCTTACCAAAACATCCTTCCCCTAGGAAAAGGAAAGGGGAACAAAAATCACCAAGGGCCTTTTGTAGTCAACCCCTCACCCTCTGAGTCTCTCATCCTGCCACTGTTACCATGGAAGGTCCTTTAACAGGACAATTGTCCCTTTTAAGGCTCTGCTATAGCTGGACTGAGGGGCAGGGGCACATTCCCCATTTGCATAACTCACTAACCTGCTTGTTGCATTTAGGATACAAAGCATTTTTTGGTGATGCTGGAAATAGCCAGCACCTGAGGATTTTTTGCTTTCAAACCCATTTCCTTCTAACAAGTTGTGACACCAAGTGACTAGCAAATTTCACCCATGTGTTGTTTTGTAAACTCTTGGGTTCCATAATTCAGTAAGTGACTGTACAAATTATGTAGTCAAAGACAGGAGAGGGTATGATGTTCTAAACAGGTCAAAATGGGTGAAAAAGAGTAAAAATAATTAATTTTTGGCATGAATTTTCAAAATGATGGAGACTTCAGCAAGAAAAAAAGAAGAGAAGTTTTTGGCATGGGCACAGATAAATATGAGTTTCACGTTTTTGAAAAGTACAGATGATCTGAATCTATTCATGATTTGAAATTCATATCTGGTCCTGTGCAAGAAGTGTAAAAACTGATACTGACTTTTAGGAATGTCCCTCAAGACCTTTATACACCTACATTCTGTTGCTTTCCCTTTCATCCTCTTGTCAGTCAATACTTAACCCTTTTGGATTCTGACCTTTTGGTAGTGTGAGGGCTCAGTATGGAGCTGATCAGATAGTTAAAAGGATATTCTTGCATATTTCCACAAATCAAACACCACACTTGATTTACTGTGATTTGTGAGTTATATTATTACAAATACACAGGAGCTTATTCACCGAGGCACTAAGTCTCTCAAAATCTTCCCTAATTTGTTTCACAAACCCCTATTTATACGAAAATTCAGGCTATATATTTTTTTATTCTTTCTTGAATACTGAGTCAGATGTTTAAAAAGCACCCTGTATCAAGTCAGCAAATATAGAAGTTTCCATGTGATTTGCACACTCATTATGTCCCTCTAAACAGGGATTAGATTAAGATTCTAAACAAGATTAGAAGGTTTGTGAGATAATATAATTAGCTGATATAATTTTAAAAAACAGTCTAACCCAAATGGTAGTAAATGTGTAAAATAATGACTAAACAAAAATATTTTACCATCCCTTCACATAAAACATTTCTTAGTATGTACCTGTTTCAGGCTCATAGTACTATCCTTGAATGTCTCCTAGTTTCAGAAGTATAAGGAAATCGTTACGGAAAAGGTGACAATAATACATCTTGTTGGAACTGAGAAACAAAATGAAGCAGCTGTACATCAGAGAGAAAATCTGAACCAAGAGACTGATAATGAGTGTGGCAAGTATTTTTTCTTGCTTATGGGTGGAAAAGCCAGTGAAGTCTCCGTTTGAAGACAAAGCACATAGTAATGTGATCATAAAAATCTCCTAATGGGGACTATGTGATGTTCTGTAAATGTATTCCTTTCAATACATCTACACACAGTCTTTCAAGGTTGCCTGAAATGGTACAGGGGATATGATAACATTGGCATAGCTGGATGTGCACAGAGCTGATACTCCTGTTTTGTTATTATTGCTATTATTTGTGCTGTTATTATTTAATACATTTACTGCAGCAGCTTCTCAGAAGCTGAGATAAAAAGCATCACCCCATTTTTGCAAGGCAGTGTGCAGACATTGCCAAGGCACTGTCTGTGCTCCGAAAAGCCTGCAATTGATGGAAACGAGTGACATTCAGAGGGTGGGGAGACGAGTGCCATAATTATGGGTGGAGCTGGTAGTATTACCTGTTATTAAGGGCTTGCCTGACACTTCCCATTTCAAGACCTGTTTTTGGTGGTTTGTAACTGCTTAGTAAACTTTAACCATTTGTCTTTCACTAGACTTCCGACCTTGGCTGCCAGTGCAGCTCAGTCATTATTAACAGACTGATTTATTTCATTTAGGCTTGGGGGATGGCAGGGTTGGGGCTGACGGTGGAAGCAGCAGCTTTAGAAAAATGCAAAAAATTTTTGTCATTGTGCCTGTCACTGTTTATCTGAAATAAGGACTCAAGTATTATGTCACTGTTTCCTTATATTCCCCTAGCTGTCTGTCTGCATCCTTCTCTGAGCTCTTGGCTTAGATTTGTCTTTCTGTTCTGCATTTGTACATGATGTTCTGCATTTGTACTGTGAGTGCCTTACTCAGCTGAGTGCTGGTCCATGACCGGTACACCTATAAGCAACAGAAGTCCCAAAAAAATACTTTGGCTTAGCACAGAACAAATGCTATTGGGAGGCAGAGAAATATTCCCTGTACAGAAATCCCTCACGGTCTCTTCCTTATTGTTTGTGACTCCTGAATTACTTACTTTTCCTCTCATACTTACTGTGCTGGAAATGTTTAATATTCAAATATAAGTGACTTTCCTTGTCAACAACAGCTCCTTTTAGTAGATGTTTTTCTAAAATAAGGAGACTGTTTTTTAGGCTCTGTTTAAACAGAGACGTGGTGCTGTTGGGGGATCAAACTGAGCAAAAGCTTATTCCTTCTACCTGTGTTTTTAGAATCAGCACAGAGAGGAAGGGAATGAGCCAGTGAGTTTATATTTCCACTGGAAGTGCAAAACAGAGGGCCAAGATTCATTAAGATTGTTATACTAAGTCAATATGACCTTTCTCTTTGTATTTTGCTTCCTTCAATTGACTTGAAATTGGACTAAGCAGCAAACACTGTGTTCAGGACTTGTGAATTTCTTCAGCAAAGGTCAATATTTTCAACTGTAAGGGGATCATTGTTTCAATAGTGATTTTTATGTTACCTATAAAGCTTCACAGGCTATTTAATTCACCTCCTTTATAGCCAGTATTTTTCACCCCCTTTTAACTAAAGAGTTGACAAAATCTGATGTGATTTGGTCTTTTAGAATAAATGCAAAAATTACAGGATTTTTGTTACACCAAGGTTTTAACATTGTGCTTTCTGTGCCTGAAGCCCAATCCTGCAAACTTTCAGGTTCTGTTTCAGGTTCTTTTTCATCACTTTTAAAGTTAATTATGAGCAATTTTGTCCCCCTGTGAACATCCCTGACATTTGCAGGAATTGTCCCTACATTTAACCAAGTCAATAATGCAAAAGTTTGGAGGAAGAATGTTTGAAGCTGCTCCTGTTGGGATTAAAGATATTTTCCTAAATGCAAACCTGTGTTCTCTCCTTGTAACCTGGTTATGGACCATGTAATCTATGGCACACTTTTAGAGTGTAATCATACGGAAAAGTCCTCGACCAAAAAAAGCAACCAAACAACACAGGGCTCAACAAGCCACAAATGTGCTTTGAAATCTGAGTGTGGGCAGAAACAGGAGCAGGCAGTGCATCATGCAGTGGGCAAGTTTCTGTGGATTTAAAAAAAACCCAAACACCCAGAAGAAACCTCTACATCTTCTAACAAATCTGATTTTACTTAGGAACTTTGTATGGCTGTGACTTATGATGAATTTATTCTTTCCTTTTTGGGTAGCCTCTATTAGCTTTCTGTGATGTAGCAAAATACAGCCCTTCTGCCTCAGTCTATTAAAGGCAGCCCCACACTTGCTCACAGGTCTGCCAGCTGAAAAGGCAAAATTGACTGGTTTTCATTTTTTTGGACCATACTTCTCACAAGTGCACATGCACAAAACTCCTGCAGGGGCCAATTGGAGCATGTTATGCAGGGATTGAGAAGAGAATGCACCCTGGCTTGCTGGTATTTTTTCCTAGGATCAGGTGGAGGGGTGGTCTTTGCTGACCCATAGCCAGCTGCTATAAGTGCATAGAATCATAGAATTGTTTAGGTTGGAAAAGATGGTAATAAATCTATTTCTATGCAAAAGAGCTTATTGCTAATAATTTCTGTCAATTTCTTACCACTGGTGTGTGGTTTTTTTAAAATCAGATGTTTACAAGAAGTTGTTGTTTTGTTTTGTTTTTTACTTCTGTGTTTTAACGCAGTGCTAATGGTCATCAGCGCCATTTGACTCATCCAGGCCAGAAACCAACTTATGCCCTTTTCTAATGATAAAAGCTAAAGTAAAAGATAAAATAAAGCATATTTTCCTGAACAGCTTGATTTTTTTCCTCCTAGCTGGATTAATGTGCAAACATTTCACAGTAAGGCACAGAATCTGCAAAGAGCCAGGCTGAAACTGTTTGGGCTTTAGTTGTGTGCTGCTGGGAGGGGGCACTCAAACAGTGAGTGGACCTGCTAGGAGTCACAAGTCAAATTCTTTAGAAACCACCAGCCCTAAGGTGATGATCTCACCATTCAATGCATAGAGGCACATTTGAAGAGACATCTTCTGCCAGAGTATCTCCCTGGAGTCCTTCCAGTGAGACACAGTAACTACAGGTGTGGTTGAAGGTCCTGTACGTGTCCCTGGGAGCAATAGAGAATCTCAGACAAACTCTGTACTACAGCACTTTTTGTAAGAATAAGAAGGAAAATAAGGAAAAATAAACACGTGGCTGGTAACATATATCTGTATCACAAAGGAGGCATCCAAGCTGGCTCAGACCATTGGAGGGCCCTGAGGGTTAAATTGTTCATAAAAACCAAAACTTACCGGGAGCTGGTCTTTCCTCCATGGCAAGGTTGAGTGGGGTGGAAGAACCTGAATTTCTTGCTCCTCCTTTGTGTGGCTAGACAGGCCTTCACCAGCAATTGCATTTCTTTCATGAAACCCACACTAACATTTTAAAATAACAAGCAATAACTGTGTAAGCTTCCAAGCTTTCCAAAAGCCTATTTATAGCCTCATATACTCATATATGGACAACTAAATTCCAATATATGCTGACATCCCCAGCTGATTTTATTAGGTGAGCCTCTGTTGGATCCCCAGCCCCAAATGGCATTTCCCGTTCTAGAGGGGCCCTCAGACAGTTGCATATTTGAACTCTTGCTGTCATCCAAAAATTTTTTACCAAATACATGTCTTTGTTCAAGTGGGAAGTGCCACATTTAATCCTGGTCTGTATGAAGGAAGGAAGCTGGCTTGATTTCTCCATTCAGGCCTGCCTGAAATCCTTATCATGCCCAGTAATGTAGTATCACATGGGAGTTGAATTCCTTTGTCACCTCACCTAGCATAGCCTATGACTGTCTTGTGAAACATCCACTTGGAAAGAAAGTCACCAAAAACATCTCTGATGCTCCTAGGGGGTGCCTCCTCTAAGTCAAGTTTTCTGGTATGGAGGAAGAGAAAGGAAAAATCAGAGAAGGCTTCATCAAATTGTGGACTAGGAAGCCAAAGATATTGCTGTGCTTAGCACATCTGATGTTCTTCTAAAAGGAAACTAATCTCAAATGCAAAATTGCTAGGGCCGGGGAATCCAGCAAAACCTTTGGGAGGTTCTTCTAGTAGTCAAACATCAGCACTTCTAAAGTCTAGTCTGAACTTGCCCAGTGTCAACTTGAAGCTTCTGGGTGGTGTTACACCTCCATCTTCTGTACCACACAGCCTAGTAGGAAGTTCTGTTCTTACAGGCTGATCAAATCCAATCCTTCATTTTCCTGGACATGAAGTGTCAGCTTTTTACTACATGAGGCAAATTTTCTGCACCTACTCTGCTTTACAGCTTATTAACACTCTTCTAGCCCACAGACATCAGGATGGGATGAACTGGCTGCATGTAGACCGCGCCTGAAATTCTTACAGGTGATGTGGTGGGCTAAAGTGTTTTGGCTTGTTGACCAGACTCATATATCCACATGGCAGCCTCTGGGACACCACAGCGTGGAAGGCTGGTGTTCCTCACTGGGAGCCCATATTCTGGCAGCCCTTAAGTGCCTTGGACTTCCCAGGAGACAACCTCTGTATCCCAAAGTTCTCTCACCCGTGTGTTAAAGCCTTGGTCTTTTGTCCACTACAACTCCTCAGAGATTGGGTACTCTCTGTGATCAGGCTGTCTTTGCTTTCCAGGACAGAGTCATATTCTATAATGACCTACTACTTGCATCTTTGTATTGGGGTGGATTAGAAAATGTGCTGTTTGCTTACTAATAGCTCGGCCCACATCAGTGACCTCTCTTCTTTCTTCACCCCCAGTCATTGTGTCATCTGACAAATTTCTTAGCAAGGATTTTCTTTTTTTTCCGGGTCACTGATAAAAATGCAAAGTAAATCAGTTGTTTTTGTTGGCAGAAAGGGCCCGTGGGACTGTCCCTTGCAACTTGTGGGTTCTTAAAAAATGGGTTTCTTATTATATCAACCACAAACTTCCCCCAAAGGTAAACTGCCTAGGAAATGACTCCTATCAGTATCCCACTGGTATTCCAGAGCACAGCTCTACTGCACAGGGAGAAGAGATTTACGCATATTGAATTCTACTGTTACTACTTTGACAAATAGTGTAATCCCTCAGAGCTAGTTCCTGCATAATCACTTCTCTATGTTTTTTACTGACCTTAGAAACAGAACTAGAGATAAGAATAGTTGAGAAGATGGAAGACAGCTTACCAGACCCTTCTTTGCTCTGGGCTGAAACAGACTGCCTGGAAACTGTTAAAAGATGTGCTCCAGCTTCCAGTGTTTTCTTCAGTTTTGCAGTGACAAGGACACCCTTTTAACAGTTTGGGTTAAAAGAGGGATGTGTTTTGAAGGTATGCAGAAGGAACAAAGTGGGTTTTTATTTTGTGCAACAGTCCGAACAAGATATCTCTCTGTGTGTTTTAATCATGGTACAGACAGAACTGCTTCTGTGATGCTTTCATGCATCAACTTCTGTTCAGAGGGAGTCAGTCAGGGCTGCAACCCCAAACAGAAGGAATAAGTTTAATGATCAACTGAAATGGGAGGCAACATTATCTGGTTTAAGACATTTTAATACCTTATCTTCAAGAGTTTCAGTTAAGGTTGTGATGACTCCATGTTGCCTGCTCCTTTCGATTAAGCATTTTGCAGAACTGTGTTCATGTTGTGATTACACATCTGTGAGTATCTGTGACTTTTGCTCCCCAGCAGGTTCTCAAGAAGCATATGTCTTAGTGTATCCAAGTGCCATCAAACCAAAGTTTGTAGAACTAATTATTCTTTATTTCACTGAGTCCTTCTCCCCCCACTTCTTTCAAATATAAGATTTTCATTTGTTTGGATTTCTGAATTCTCAGGAATAGCAAAGCCTTCCTTGAAAGGTGAGGCTTGCCTGAGAGATTGCATAGTGAAATTTTAGCTAATGAAAGTGATGTCAAATGCATTTTGTGTCTGTCTTTGAGAGGAACATAATGGAGTTGATTGAAGGCTCTGCAGATGGTAAAGGCCATTCATGTGTTAGCAATATGGATTCTGTGTGCTGCTGTGTCTTCAGACTTACTGTAGTAAAAACATTTTCAACATTTTCAAGGGTTACAGCACGAAGAAATCTGAGCAATTGCATTTACCAGAGTCTGTCAACAAGTTATCTGAAAAACAAGAACTGGGTTCTCAGATCAGATTGATTTATTTATTAGCAGAGCACATTATATGCCCATATTATATACAGGGCACACACTTAGACCTTTTCTGCTGAAAATGAGATCCAGTCCCAACATATACTTTATTTTTCATGCTCCAGCAAGTGTGCACCAGCATGCAATTTTAAGACTTTGAGAGAGGAATGAAAGCTGAATAACATGTTTAACTTGATTTCAGTTTTTCAAATGCCCATATGTGCATCTACCCAGTACTTACCATGTCTGCTTCAATACCTAAATGCTGGCAGACATGGAGAAACAATTGGGGTATCTTGTGCTCCCCATAAAAAACCCCACAACATACTGCTAATTCACACTCTTCTGAGACCACCCAGTATCCCCAGGGCTGTCATACACTACAGCTGTTATTTTGTGCAACATATATGCAAGTGCACTAAGACTGAGCAAAACTGAACTGAAATTGTTGAAGACCACACACAAGAATACATCGTATTGTTTTGTTTATTAGCTAAAAGGGATCTCAGCCTGAAGAAACATTAAAATTTTTCCAGTGGTTTGCCCATGATTAGTGCCTCACTGAGGTTCTACAGTAATTTAATTCATTATAAGCAATGTCATTTTATCAGTAGCGTGCCACATGTATTGCCTGCACATTTTCTTAAAGTCTAATTAACCTTCAATATCATATGGGTTAGTTAGTGTTGAAGGCTTGAGTGTTGGGGTTGTTTTAGCTTGTGTTTTCTTTTAACACCGACCTTTTCAAATTCCCTCCTAGATAATGGGATATGACTTTTAAATGGAAGATATAGCTTTCAAAATGATTCAACATAATAAGAGATAAAACAACTGAGGAACTGAAAAAGCAAATAGTGCCTCTGACTTAAAAGGAAAACAACTATCAGTGCCCCTAGCGATTGTCTAATTTGGAGACATTTGAAAAAGACAGGTCTTAAGAGGGAAAAAAACCCTTAAACTGAACATCACTGCTTCAGAATTGTGAATTTCATCTGGCATGAATTAAGGAGGGTGCAGATAAACAGTATCTGATGTAAAGTTTCACAGCATGGAGTTAACCCACCAGCAAATTTCAGCAGAAGGAATGAGCTCAGGCTGGGCCAACATTCTGTGTGGCAGCTTTGGTCCCACATTACCAATCTGAATGTGATGAATTGTCTTGTACTGGAGAAGAATGGTTCTGATTGCAAAAGAAAGCTGGGGCGTGCCCTGCTCTGAGTTGCTGTGCTCTGGCCACATCAGCTCTTGGGTTAAAACTACTCAGAAAGACCCACAGCTCCTATGGCATAGTCTGAGCTCTACCTCAAGCTGTTGCACTTTCAAAAAGGTCTGGAGGATCCAGACTGAGGTGGTGATGGATGTTTATCCTTCTCTGGAGTCATTACTGGGATCTGAAAGCAAGATCTCCTTTTAGGTTAGAGTAGGGTGGGGAGATCACTTAATAAAGAGAGCAGCCTTCAGCGTGTGCCAGAAGTAGGTATGATCTCTGCATTGTTTTGACAACTCTCCAGATTTTATCTACAGTATTAAGAGCTGTTTGCTTACTTCTGCCCTTCCCCCTCCCGCCCTCCCCACCCCTACCTCTTTTTTTAAGGAAAGAAGTCTGGATCTTCTGGTGGTAGAAAAACCTGGAAAGTATTTCCTTAGCATACTCCAAAGGCTCAGATAACAGAAGACAAATAGAAGAAACACAAGTTTATTTATTTGGAGGTTTTAATCTTACGCATTTAAAGCAAATTTCCAGATCGTTTGAAAACTCAGTCATGATCTGTGGAGGCTCAGGGTTGCCAATACTATTAGCATACCCGCTGAAGAGTTTCAGCTGATAAAGTTGTGAGTGGTGTGCTCTCTGCTGTGCTCTCTCAAGGGAAAGTCACGCTCGGGAGATGAGGTTTGACTTCATTTACTCCATGTGACCTTAGACTGCTGCTTAAAACAGTCTGCTCTTTGTTTCTCCAGCTGTCAAATGAAGATAATGATTCTTACCCATTCTTAGGACAGTACTTTGAAATTTATAAATGAAAATATTATTTATATTCAAGAGGTTCCCAGACAAGGAAAATGAATGATTTCCATAAATGCAATATATTTCTTCCTTGCATCATTCCAGTCTGGAATGTCATGTCTAGTTTCTGGCACTCACACACTCTGAGGACTGTGTGAGAGACAAGTACTTAAAATGATTTTATACATATACAGTCCCTCTCTGTAGCAGGCCTTTGATGTGATTTTCTGTGTATATCCATATATATGTCCATGCATGTGTGTGTGTGTGTAATGGACACACAAGGACACCACTTGAAGTGAACGTGAACCATTTCATGTTCATGGGGCTGACTGCCTTTGTAGTGCCCAGACAGCAAAGCTGGTAAATATTTTGTGCGACTTTAAAAGGCCAAAAACTTTATCAGTCTGTTGCCTAGCAAAATATATACATTAAAAATATTACTAGCTAAAAGGATGATGTAATGTTTGTCACAGGAGGATGACAATGCACTTACCTAATACAATATTAAACTAAGGTCCAGTCTGCATAATTTTGGTTTCTAAATAGTGATGAAAAATCCCAGTGGGCCTCTCTGAAAGGGTGATCAGCTGTCCAGGGAGCTCCAGGGAAAAGCTCTTCCTTTTTCAAGATCAGACCATTGCACTGGGCAAGAGCCTCTATGAGAGTATAATATCCAAGATAACAAGAGGTCTGTTGCCACTTGCAACATGGCAACTGCACCTCCTTCCCCAGCCAAGGGACCAGGGTGGAAGCTCATCTCTGCTTTGTGCTTAAGTTTGCTCTGCTGTTGTTGAGTGGGGGCTGGACAAGAGGAACAGAAGTGTACACTGAAAATCGCTGCTAAATACACCAGATGGGGAACCAAAGCAACTCTCATCCCCCATCAGCAATTTATAACAAAGTCTGCACAGCGTGGAAAACCAATTGCTGGAAATCGATAGAGATTTAATGATCTATGAAGGTAAAACAAACCATTCTGCCAAAAAGCAGAAGGTGCTAACAAAGCCTTCTGCGTGCTGGAGGAGAGAGCGAGCGCTTTCTGGGGGAGGTGATGAGCACCCTGCAGCGGGGGCACTGGGGCTGCCAGGGCTCAGTGCAGGAACCCTCTTGGACCAACACCTGCAGTCACTGCTGCGTGTCTGCAGTGTCAGGGGCTGGCAGGTCTGCCTGCCAGAGGATCTGAACTTTTTTTTCCTGACTGAAGTGGTGATGATCCACCTCCTGGATAAGGAGGAAGGGGAAGATGCTACATGAAGAGGGTGTGGCTGAGGAACTCTCTGAAAGCAACAGTTCCAGGGAGGCTTTAGTAGACTTAAACCCTGCAAGAAACTGATTTAAACACCTTTTTTAGCAGATCTGAATAGTCTCCCCAACACTACAATTAAGACTGTAGCTTAGGAATACTGCCTGATTTCTTGTTTACACTGTGTAATGTTTCACTGCTCCAGCCAGGCAGAGGTGAGACTGTAAGATTTTTAGCACTGAAGTCATTATGAGGCCCTGAGGTGTACTTCAGGGATTATCTGGGCTTTGGCCACATACTACATTAGACAGTGGGGCATATTTATTGCTAAGTGTCTTGTAACACCCTATCTCTTGTTAAGGTTTCTAAGTCAGTGCAAGTGGAAAGAAACAGACCCACTAAGCCATGCAGTCCATCTCCTGTTCAGAGCAGGATTGCTCTCTTGAGTGCAATTGCTTGTGCTATGCAAGCATAGTTTTAAATGTATCAAGAGATGCACCATTTAATTTGTGAGAGTAATCAATACCCTAAAAAGCCTGTCAATAAATTTTCATTCTTTTTTTTCATTTTTGTCATTACGAATATCATCCTGTTGCAAGTTATGCCCACTGGTGTTACTAACCCTTCTGACATGCACAGATGTCTATTGGAACTTCCCCCATTCATTGCTTAGCCAATACTCACACCTTTAGGGCCAGACTTTTACACACTTGCCCATAATATTTTGCTTTGTAAGTAGGCCTGTTGAAATGGAGGGGAAAAGTATGGAATAAAAATTAAAGTGCTACTCCACGGGAATAAAAGGTGCCCCAATCCACCCCTAAAGTATTTTAATCTTTCCATAAAGTCAGCCCAGACAATCCCTTAGACACTATTGTTGCTCTCCACTGAACCTGCCCTTTTAGATGCTAATAAGGTACCCAGGAGTGAATTTAGTATTCCTAGTGTGGTCACACCAAAGCCATATGGAGTGGAATCTTTTCTTCCCTTTTCTAGGAGGTGATGTCTTTGAATTTGCAGCCAAAAATTTCCCTTTCTCTTTTTTTTTTGCTCAGTCACATTTAATACACTCTATACTATCACCCTCAGGCTTCTTTCAGCATTACTTTCCTCATTTTCCCTTCTGAGGAATAACTGAGTTTTGGATTATTTTCCCTAGATGTCTACGCTCAAATTTCTTCAAGTTGAGAGTCCTTCTGTCATTTTCTTTCCATAGGTCATATCATATGTCATCAGCTATTAAGTACAATTCTAAATGTGGATTATAAGTTATAGATTTCATTTTCATTGATTTTCAACGGGGAGGAAAGGATTTGAAATTACCAACATGTCTGAATTTAAATTCCACCTCTCTCATCAGCAGCAAGAATAATGGCAATTTTATTCATTACAGCTTAATATTACAGATCAAATATTTTCACAAACATACAGCTGAGAAATTGAAAATCTTCTCCTTAGTAATCCAGAAAGCAAATACTTTAAACTTTTATTCATAGCCAAATGAGAATTAGAAGATGGCATATTTAGGGTGTACAATAATTAAGTCTCAAGGAAAACAAGTATGGGAGTACTCTTTAAGATGGGTGTAAGATTGACTGTGAGAAAACTGTAATTTAGTAATTACAATTCGTTCTTAACTCAGAATGCTATATTTGGCTATGTTATATGTAAATTATTTTAAACTAAATTTGCCACTGATGTAAACTGAAAAAACAATCCAGTTGAACTATACATTCTCTAATGGGTGAAGCAATTTTGTCCTGTTCTTGAAAAAGTTAAAATAATGTACAAAGATGCTGTCAGTTACAAAAGCACTGCAGAAAAAGAAAGTGTCTGTTACACAGGGAAAAATTCTCCACTCAGTTGTACCTAGAGGGAAAATTCATTAAAGTTGTCCTTGTGAAGTTGAACACAGTTTGTTGCTTTGCCTGGATATAGTGAAACACAAATAATCCACGTTTCAGCACCGTTTTAGAAGGCAGAGGAGTTCCTGGCATCAAAATTTCCTCTACTTCAGATTAATTCATCAGATTGGATTACATTTTCTGATGTAATCAAGCTGATAGGTGTCCCAGATTCCTATGCAAAGGCATTACATGAAGATGGAAGGGTGTAAATTCACTTGAAAGAGGCTAAGAATTAACTGTGTATCAGCAGGCAAACCACACCGTGACTGTTTATGATCTGTGCGTGCACATTGCTCGGTAGGGAGCATTTCCCAGCATTAAGAACCAAATATGTGTGTGTGGCAGGAAAAAAAAAAAAAGCTAGAAAAGCTATGAGATATTTGAAATGGTTAATTGATGTCAGTTCTGCTTGAGCATTTTGTGAAATAAACATTTATACTTTAGTGGATGGTGCTGTTAATTGCTTGGCATCCCTATGCAGAAATAACTAAAATAAATCCAGAATTCACAAGGAAATTGTGGTTACACTTAGATTATGCTAGATCTTGGTAAACTTCTGGTGCAAACTTTTTCACCAAAATGTGTGGGTTTGTGTGAAATGATTTTAAACTGACAGTCTTCATGGGTCTTTTCCTTCTACAGAAACCAAAACTGATACAATATCTTAATGCTTCCAAAAGTGGCTCTTCAAAAAGTTCATCCAAGTCCGAATGTTCTTCTAGAGCCACAGTGAATGGACAGAATTGGGCATAATTTCCTCAAAACGGTTCTGTGTAACTTCATCAGCTGTAACAGGGGATCTCCAGAGAGCGACTCCGTCTCCATGACATGAATAACCATCCCTTTCTTCTTTAGCTGTTGCTGAAGTTGATATTCCCCAGACAGACAGAGAGATTTGGTTGTAAGAGTTCTCACTGTTCCAGATAAATCTACTTGCTGGTTTGATCCAGCTCATCTCATACCCCCATCTGTAAAAAAGCTTAAGACAAAACATGTAAGATTTTCTCAGACTTAGTTTTCTTCATTTTAGGAGGAGTCAGCCCATGGGCTATTCCTGTGTCCTCAGCCAAGTGCTCTGCTGGGATCCACTCTACCATGACAGTGTTCTGTTTGAGAGGACCTGTTGTGACCTCGGCATGACCAAATCCATTTAAATTCAAACTCAAATCCATTCCAGGCCCAATTGGAGTGGTAAGGGGAGAGTTGTTCCTTTGCCCCAGCTACCCTGGACAGGTGTCCTGTGCGACTGCATTGGGGACCACCACAGTGGGGATGGAGGCACCTCACTGGCCATGGAGAGACACACAAGTGGCTGTTACCTACACTTTTGACACTGTCATTTAGCTTTCTTCCAGGGAAGTTACTTGAGATGTGCTGAAAAGGGTTGACCATCAACAGGTATTTTATTCTAAGATTCCCACCAAAGGTCTTCCTCCTTCCCCAGGTCTTTCTGTTGAGGACGCCTCACACAGATGTATGGGTGGAGACTTAAATCAGACCCAGTTTCAAAAGTGAATTTAGTTTTCTTTTTCTGTAAGATCAGCCAGAGTCTGAGATGATGGTACTGCTCCAAAAATTGCAGTTCCTGACTTAATTAGCTAACATGGCTTGAAATGCGTAGCACTGACCATTACAGAAAGTCTGATAACAAAGGGTAATGATACAACACAAACATTTTAAATTAACACAAGCTGTGCAGGAACAGAATCACTAGGATGCTGTGTCTCAGTTTTAAGGAAATTCTCCCAGAGACAGGAGGTTCTAGAGTCTGTCCTTTAATTTGCCCTGCTTTGTCTAATTCTTCCTCTTTTATATGCTAACTTCCATTCCTTTCCAGGAATATAGACTATTTTGCATATTCAAAACTTTTGGAAAAGTATCCAAACCTTTTGATATTTATCCAGACTAGATCTAACACAGAAGTTTCCAAGCAGTGGTGAACCTAGTAACCAATACAACTAAGTAATAATAAACAAGAGTAATTCAAAAATATATTACAATAATAAAACTTCAAATTCGAGCTGGGAAAATGGAAAGAACATTTAAAATCCAAATGTGGATTCTGTAATAAGAATCTTCTATGCTACTCTTTAGTATTGGCTCCAGAAAGTATGGCAGCAGCCAAAACTCAGTAGAATTTTGTCTGAATTTGTGTTTCCTAAAGCAATTGGCAGAAGTCTCCTTGAAGGGCAAGCCTTGGGCTTGGAAACGTGGGTGGATGCTACCGTGGATATCATGGATGGGTGAGCATGGGAGAAATGCCTGATGGGAAGTGACACATCTGGAATGGAGGGATTTGGGGTAAAACAGCAGCAGTGGGTGGGACCTTGGAGAACAGGGATAGCAGCCTCTGGGTGCAGTCTCCACGGCTGGTGCAAGTTTTGCTGTGCCTTCAGCAGCTGGTGCTGTGGCTGGTAGTAGAGCTCTACTGGGAGCCCACAGGTGCTTGTTCCACTGGTGTGGGCTGGAGTGGGTACCCAGCTGGGAGGAGTGGGAGGTTATTTTCTGGGTGCTGCAGTAGGGCCCACAATCACATTTGCATTTATTTATCTGAGTGGCAGTGGCTGGGAGTACAGCACTGAACCCTTCCATTTGCTTTTTACACGTATTCGTTACATATGAAGGGGGCTTTGGCATCAATTACCCCTCTGGGACAGATGTGAAAGTGGGTAGCCTGTACCCAACCCCTCAGCCACCCCAGGCTGTACCTCATTGTCTATTCAGTTCAAGCCACCAAGCTGGGAGGGTTCATGCTAAGGTGCCAGACTGTGCAGTGGCTAAATGATAATGGCTGAGGCTCAGACACCAGCTCCCTCCTGTCAACTTTGTTGTCAGGAGATGGCAGCCTGGCAGATGGGTGGTAACAAACAGCTGGAAGGTAATAACAACATTTACTCAATGAATGAGAATGAGAGACCTATTTTATTTAAGGTTACTCTCTGCTGGCATCAGTACAATGCCATAAGGCAGTGAATCCTGCGTTGGTTTCAGATCTGATCTGGGAAGAGGAGCTTGCACAGTCCATACTGAAATATCACTGGGGTTTAACATCTTGCTTGCATGGGGCAACTTAACATGCCAAGGGCACTGAATCTCATAAACTGCATTCATCATCCCATCTATCTCAGGGTCGTGAGTTACTCAAAATGTCAGCTAACAAAAAGGAATACCAGGATTTGATTCATCCGTGAAAACAAATTAATGAAAGTCTTTTTAATCTACCAAAATATTTAGAGTTGTATGTAAGACCTGTTAGGTGAGTACAGCTCTCTGGCCACTTTCCCTGTCAATACTTTGACCTTGAAAAATGCAATAGTGCAAAGGGTTTTAAGCACATGCTCGAATTTCAAAACAGTCCAAGGGAGCTAAGAAAATGCTTAAATGTTGCTGCAAATACACGGTCTGGCATCATCCTACAGCCTCAGCTTTATTCACACAGTGTGATGGGAGGCAGATTGATTTTGTCCTTCTGCCACATTCATGAGAAAAGACTTAATTTTGAAAATACGGTGGTAGCAGTATGAGTGGAGTCCTGGGGTTACCCAGAGACAGGTACAAACAAATTGAATGCATTGAAAATAATTTCTGTTACAGTTGATTGCCCTTCAGAGTGGAAGACTTTGTTATTAAAAGACAAGGAAGCTGGCAGTAACAGAAAATTCCTATACATGCATATATGTATATATAGCACAGCCATGAGCCACATAACTTGTAGCCTGATGTTCAGAAAGATTGGAATGTTCAGCCCAGAGATTTTGGACTGACTCCTTGGCATATCAGTGGAGCCTATTCCTTGATGTTGTGTCAGTTCTGTTTGGCCATCTCCTGAGTTTAGGCCCAGCGAATACTTAGGGATAGACCATAAACTTACAGGGACAGGATGAGGCTTTCTGCTCACAAAGAAGAAGCCAAGCTATTTTATATCCACAGGCATAGCTCTCATGAAACCTTAGGAATCCCTTTGGGAGGAATCAGAGAGGAAGAAAAAATTCAGATAGGCAACTTGATTTAGAGAGGCCTTCTTTCCTAACTACACCAGCTACTGTCTTCTCCAACACCAGTGCCAGGGTACTGCCACCGGAGAAGAAGTTGCTGTGCAGGTTTAGTGCTGCCTGCACTTTTCCAGCAAGCAAAGTGGTTTTTTCTGGCTGCATGGTAAATAAAGATTAGAAGCATACCAGGCAAAGACGTGTGCATCTCCAGAAAGATTATTTGTAAGCCTGCAACAGATCTTCATCTTGACTAGCCTCTGTAAATTTAAGTGCGTAAGTACTGAAGTGCTGAAATACTCTATTTTCCCCAGTAACACAAGTCAGTTAAAATGATTCAATGTGTTTGTCTTCCTTTAACCAGCTGCAAGCTTCAAGAAGAAAACAATTGATATTCCTCTGGATGCAAAATCACCTCATGTAATTTAGTGGCTAAATGCTGATATGAGTTTATTAGATTAGGAACCTATTTCTTGCCTTTTTTTTTTTTTTTTACCATATTATCTACAGGTGTCCAAAATCTTCCTTGACATTTCTCCACTTTGTGCAACCAGCTGAATCAGGCAGAGGTGAAGTTACCCTGTGCACATTTCTATTAGGTTGGCAAAAGTGCCCTAAGCAACAACTCTTTTTTTTTTCTGGCTCGTGTTTCATTCCCTTCCTGAGCTGACCTTATGGGGACGTCTGTGTGAGTGAACCTGAGCCAAGGAAACACCAGGCAACAGACTGAAAACCTTGGTTTAATTGAGTCATCATGGCAAGCGCACGGCAAGCCTGGTGACACTGACAGAGTGCTGTGCAGTGGTTTGGAGGGCTGGCTGCTTCACCAGCTCCAGACAGGCTGGGCCCAGATGAACTCACTGACCCTGAGGTTCAGAGCCCCCCCGGAATGCGAGCAGTAGGATGCAGAGGTTCTGCTGAGCAAGAGGCATCCAGGCATCTGCCACATGCCCGGAGGAGCCGAGGCATCCCACAGCCCTGTGCCTGCTCAGACACAACAGCTGTGTGCCTGTCAAGCAGAGATTTTCCAGGAGTAGTGCCCCCTCCCTGAAACTGAGCGTGTGTTTGAGACAGGGGCAGTAGGTTCCCATTAAATGGGAGTGTGTATCGCACAAATGCCGAGGCTTGGCAGATCTCCGGGGGCAGATCCTCAGAAGTTACAAACCAAACTCTGCCAGAGCCCTGGGGGAGCTCTTTTTGAGAAAACAGTGAACAATCAGGCCCAAATCCCAGCAAGACTGTCATCCCCTCTGGAGGCAAACCAAAGAAAATGTTCACACCAGCTCTTCTGCATAAAAACAGGGTTTTGGTGTTATTCTACTGCCAGTGTAGTCGGTTGCCTGCCTGGAAAAGCTGATGATGAAGGAACTCTGCATCTTTGCTTTCTCATGTAAGTTTTGTTTCCAGAATTGTGGTGAAAATGGGAGCATCTTCAAAATCTCTGCTGAAACCAAGGGCCATATAGGCAGAAATTAAGCACAGCTGTGCCTAGTGAACAGTATTCAATAAGACTCCATGAAGTGGGATCTTTTTATAAGTGATGCTGCAGTCATGTATGGGACTCATTTAGAGAACAAGATGCAGGCCATGTGTGGCTGCCCAGCACTCGCTATTGACATGGTAGATTTTGTGATCTCCTGCACATTCCTGATATTTTTCTTTTCCTTGCCTTAGGCTTCTCCCATTTGTTCACTACATATGCAAACATAGCCTCCTAGACCAAAGTGCTGTCTCCCCTGGTTACTGGCAATTTTGCCAATGACTTTTGTGGGACTGAGATTTAATAATAGCTGCATGAAATATTTTCATGCCTGCTGTATAAAATAATTTCATACTCTGTAGACTCTCTTGCTTTGATATATTGGAAAATGAGCAACATTTACTGTCTCTGACAATTAAGAGTGCCACATTTTCTAGGTATGGTCTGCAGTGAGCATGCAGGCTATAATTAAAAAAACTCCATGATGCACTGATCACCAAAGAGGCATTTGTTTATTCTGCCTACAGTGCAAGTTGGCCATTACAATATAGGTCTATCTATAATTACATTAATATAAATAAAGCTGGAGTGTCTGTACTTTACCCAGCTGAGGGCTACACTTGAGCTTTAGCAGAGCCAGAGGGATGAATCTGATTTGTTTAACAGAGCAGTCAGATTGCAACTGGCCTTGTGAAACAAAGGTGATAACCAGAGAGGCCAAAAAGAAGCAGCCACCTACAGACTCGGATCAAATGGGACCTTCTACGTGGGGCCCTGCAGAGCACTGATGACACCTGCACTTCAAAGGCAACCCACAGGAGAAAAGTGAGCCCGTGACCTTTGGTTCTCCACAGCAAACAAAGAAGATCAAGAGGTGGCTGTTGGGCTTTCTTAACTCCATTTGATATTATACTAGGAATATGCAAGCTGTTAGGCCCGGCACTGGTTGGATTTGCTGTTTAACTGTTTTGTCCAGAAGCCCTCCTGAAGGAATCATTCTGGATTTAGAGTTTCTCAGTTGTTCTGAAGAGCTAGGTCTGTATGGGAAGGGCTGCCTTGGTAGGGCACACGCATTCAGCAGCAGTGCAGTTGTGGACCTGTGCACAAGTGAAACAAGTTGGGCCAGTAAAGCACAAGCCCTGCTGGCATGCCTGGCCCCGGAGCATCAGGCATGGATGGAGGCTGGCTCTCCAACCGGTTTCATGTCCCTATGGACATTGCTGAGTCAATGGAGCTCTGCTGGGTGGATCTGGCCTGAGTTACACGGCTAATGACAAAACCAAAAAAAGCAGCAAATATAAACACTCTGAATAAGAAATCCCTGTTCCTATGTTTGCTGCGCTTGCCTACATGTGTCTCTGTGACATTATAATACTGCCAGTTCTCTGGTGTTCACTGAGTATTTTGGGGAGAAGTGGTAAGGCTCAAGCTTCTAATACAAGTATAAGCAAAAAGAAATCTATAAATATGCCTGAATTTAAAAATTATAAACCATAACTGGAAAAATAGGCAAAAGCCTATTGTAATTTTTCTCCTCTGGCATCTTCACCAATACCAGGGGAGAACAGCTTTACCACGTGCTGGGACCATCCACACCGTGGGCACCAATCCAGACCCCAACTGTACATCAGTTTTGTTCTGACCTAGGTGGGGTGCCAGTTCTGCCTGTCTGCAGGAGAGGCTGTATTTCTATTTGCAGTGCCATCGTCTTTGCTCACCCACTGCTCATGCTCCTGATCTTCCACTTTTCCTTCAGCTTTGCAACTACTGCAGTACCCCAGCCCGGGGCAGGGGCTGGTCCTGGAGAACTCACTCCATTAGCAGTAAAGCAGTGAGGAAAAGCAAAAGTAAGAAGGATATTCACAGCCTGAGTCAGCACATCCTTCTTGCTTACTGTCCATTGCACGAACCACTGCTGGAGGATGATGCAGGGGTAGGACTGAGTGCTCAGCAAGGACAGGGGGGCAGGGCTGATGAGGATACAGCCCAGCAAAGAAATCCAGAGGAAGCTGCAGCCTCAGCTGTCTCAGAGAGGAGCATATAAGGGCACACAGTCACGCCAACCAGGAGGGCTGCTCGTTTCCACATGAGCAGCCAGTTTTGGGGTCAGTGTTCTCATACTTTTCCCTATGGCAATAGCAGCAAATGCCTCCTGAGTGCCGAGGAGCGGCGGCAGTAGTTGCTGTCTCTTTCTTGATGAAAATACAAATGTGATAAAATACTAATACCTGCATACTACAGAGGTATTGGCAACTTTAGATCATTACTGGGGAAAAACATGGCAAAGATTAACTTGTCTCACCGTAGTGCTGGTGTTCCTGCAGCAGAGAAGGAAGAAAAGGCTTGACACCACACTGAATCCACTTTTGTCTTAGCAGGGTACTGGCTGCATCTGTTTGAGAGGCTTGTATTGTATCACTGCTCTTTGTTATCAGGTTTCCCATGGTGGTCACTGTTACATATCTTACATTGTTTGAGCTAATTAAGCCAGGGAATCAGGGAAAGCACATTTCCGGCAGGGATTTATTGCCAAAAGATATTTCAGCTGAAGGGGGAAAAAAGGAAATCTCCCTTTATGTCCAGCATTCCTGAGCTGTTTCATAATATTCAGCATTCAGCCTCGTGGAAATAAACTGACAATAACGTCAAGAACTTTGAACTTGAGCAGTTTTCCTCTGTTTTTGTTGAATTTAAAAGCAGCGTAAAGAAAACTAGGGATCTGTGTAGCCACAGAAATAAAAATACTTGATTCGCCTTGGTTGGAAACATGTTTGTTAATAATTTACAGGCAGATGACTGTTTGCTCTCCAGGTGCTTTGTGCCAAAAAATAGAGTATTATCTGCACCTGCTTTTATGCTTCTTTACTAGCGAGGTGCAAGCGGCGGCGTTTTACATCTTCCCTGGTATCCATTTGTAGGATGCCAGCAGAGGAAGAGGCAGAGGGACCTGGTCCCCTCCTGCCTGCACCCAGCACCGAAGGGGTGCTCAGAGCACCTGGCAGTAGGAGGGCTGAGCCCTGCCTACGTGCCTGACACAACAGTGCTGAAGCACCTTTTACAGCACCTTCAGCTGCCCAGCAAGGGCAGCCTGTGGGGCAGAGCCTGGTCTGCAACGTGGATGTCAGCCCAGGAGAAAGGGAAGCTCTGCTCTTACGTATGGGATGTCATACACAGGTTCATTGTCAGGAAATCCTGTGTGTGAACAAAGCCCTGCTTTTCTTCCAGATGGTATGAATAATCACTGTCGGTGGGACTGGTGATGATGACAGTTTGTTCATTTTCACCAGTAGGTCTAAAAGGCTTTGCTGAAAGAAGTGAGGATGATGATCCTCGGCCTGCCAAGGTACACCAACAGCAGCCAGGGATCACTACGGATTATTGAAGGCATACAGTGTTTTGGATGAGAAGGTCCTGTTTTCAGTTTTGTGTAACTTTTGTTAAGCTTTGACTGTTCAGCATGTCTTCTGAAGCATGGTTTGTTGGCTGTTTTGTTTGGTTGGTTTGGTTCTGGTTTCTTATTTGTTTTGTTTCTTGTTGGGCTTTATTTGTTTGCATGTTTTCTGGGTTTTTCTTATATTGGTAGTTTCAACTGAAACATTTCAGCTCTCCCAAACATAATGAAAGAAAGGGATTTTCACCCATGGGAAAAGAAAAAGCTGGAAACTTTATCTTTAGAAAGCATTGGCAGTGTCCCTCATTTGAAGATGAAAATCTGGTACCACTATATTGTCAGTGAAAGAAATTTTACTTTAAATTTAATAAAAATTATATTTCTAGCACTTGCTAGTTTGCACATGCTCACCACAGAGGAGAGTATTTTAGTCAAACTCTCCTGATATTTGGCCTGCAATGAGCAGGCTAGAATGTGACCTGTCATTGCAGCCAGTTAATCCTTTAGGTCAAGTGAGAAGAGTCTCGAATAGAAGAGATTCCAGCTACTGATGGCACATATAGGTGTTAGTGAAGCTGAAGATAACACTGCAGTCTTTCCTAAATTTTTTTTTAAACAGGAAATCACATACCAAAATTGTTAAAACAATTGTGTTGCTGTTGAAAAATCAGAGACTCAAAGTCAAATAGGAAGAATTTCACAATTGAGGTTTTCTTCATGATCCCACACCAGTCCCTTTGAGAAGAATTTATTATTATGATCCATCTTTAATTAAATGATGATGTTAATTTTTTTCCCTAAGTCCCCATGCTCATGTAGTGCAGAGGGTGTCTGTGCTGTTAAAATTAATGAAGACTATATTGTAAAGAAAGTCCCTGGCTGTAGGGTCCTCACCCCGAGTGCTCCTGCAGCTGGAAAACAAAAACGTGCAGCCCATGAGGCAGCAGGTTACAAGAAGGGAGAGGATTACACGGGGTCTTAGGAGGCTGACTATGGGATGGCACATTTGCTCTTGCCACTGCATCTCGATGTGCTGCTAAGTCACTTAAAGCAGGCTTTTCACTGGTGGATGTTAAATGCAAAACTGTCGCTTCCAGGGTGCCTACTTTTGCTCTTCCCAGGCAAGCAGCACTGGGAGAGAGGGTCCTCACCAGCAAGCCAGAGCTCAGTGCTCAGTTTCCCTATGTTTTTTTCCTGAAAGCAAATGAGCAGGACCAAAGTGCAGGGCACGTCGATACCAAGCTTGCGTTCAGATAAGTGGGACACGTGTAACACTCTGTCTGGTGGGGAGAAACCTGCTCCGGTGCATGCCATAAACCTTGGGAGGGAAGGAGGTGTGGAAAAGGTGATGTGGAGCTTGCTGCAAAGTTTCCTTCCACTCTTGCACTGATACACCAATCACACGGATAGGCCCTTCGATTGACCTGCTGAGCTCATAGAAAATAGAAACAAAAGCCCTCTGAAAATGGCCCTGGAGGTCAGAAAGACTATGAGTGCTATGTAAGCAACACAAATTCTGAAATCAAGCCACTAAAAAAGCATCTCTGAGCTGATCACCTTCTCTCACCTCTTTTCTACCATGAGGAAAGAGAAAGCAAGAGGAAGGGGACAGAGGGAAAGAACACAGAATATTTTCTTTGTTCCACAGAAGCTCAGGTGCTGAACTTGTTCCAAATTTTCTTATGTGCAAAAAGGAGCACCTAATGTTTTTGGGCTGTTTCTCCCCTCAATCTCCAGTCCCCAGTCCTATTATATTGGAGTCGACTGAGATTCTGGTGACAGGTGCTGGACACTTGGTGAATGAGCAGCAAAAGCAGTAATGCTGCTTTCTCTCAGCAGCATGAGGATGAACAAGAAAATAGGCTCCTTGTTGACTCTCCATTGTGGCCATCTGAGTGCCCAGAGCAGAGCAATCTCCTGAGCTGAGAGCAGACAAGGAGCAGCAGCACAGCATTTTCCTGAGGCCATGGATTGAGACGGAGCTGCTGCAGCCGTAATAGGCACTGCAACAGCCGTGGCAAACGTGACCTGCTCCATTATTGAATTGTGTGGTGCTGTTTTGCTTTTCCTTTAATATTGGTAATTATGCAATTTCTAGACAACTTCCCTGTCATAACCAGGGCAGCAATGCTGACAAAACAAGCTTTAAATAAGCACTTGTCAAAGTAACAGCTATTTTTGCTTGCCCTATTTAGCACCGTGTTTAAGGTCTATAGTGGAAATCTCAGACATTTTTAAATACATGGTGCAGTTACTTTATCACTGCATCACCATATTCAAAATCTTTAAAGCCTGGAGAACAAAAGTGTTTTGACAGCACCTCTTGGTGGTTCCTGCCTTCACGGGAAGGTCAAAGCCTTGGCAGGACCTTCTTGAGAGCCAGGAAGCGCAGAAAAGCTTAGGGCACACGAGCCCTTCTTTCAGGCTGTAAGGTTTATTGGGCAGAGAAGATTCAATATCCTGCATTTTCCCATCTCTGAGACCTCTGGAAGGTTCTCTAGAGGAAAAGAAAGAACAGAAACAACACGGCAGGACTTAGCAGTCCTTCTGTTCCTCAGGTAAGAAGGAAACAGGAAGCTCTCTCAAAGCCTCTTTGCTCATAATTAAGAAAACACAAGAAATCCTTCTTCCCTGCCTTCATGGGCCCTGTCTGAGCTGATGGACTCCAGGCTTCTCAGGCACTGGGCTGCTTTGTTTGCCCAGTGCTGGAGCAGAGGGCAGAGGTGCAACCTCAGCACACAGCAAGTGGTTTCTTACCCGAGGTGCTGTGAAGGGGCATCTGCAAGGCTCCTCCAGCCATGCAGCAGAGCAGGGATGTGCACAACCCAAAATACATGGAAGCTCATTCTTCAGGTAGGGAAAGGGAGGTTAGAGAGGCAGTGATGGAAGTGTGACAGTCATGGAGGAGTGCTTCCTTTAGGAAGTAAAGTCACGAGCCAAGCACAAAAGGATTGCACAGTATCACATGGAAGCAATTGCATATTGGTTTATTTCTGCTTTTCTCTAATTTTTGCCCCTCTGTCTCCACACTATGGACTTCCTAGTCTGTGTGTTTCTGGGAAGTTGGTGATGCACTTCCAGAGTTTCTGGAGCTCATTTTAATTACCTTTAAAATGCTTTGTGGAGGAGGAAAAGTGTTTAGAAAGATCTTGCTGCACTTACAAAGGGGACAACAGGAGCAAAACCGTTTGGGGGTCCTGTGTTTTGAGCAACACCCTTGCTTTCCTCTCATTCTCATCTCTACCAGCGGATGCCAGAGAGACAGCCAAAGCAAACATACCACATGGGAAATGGTCTGTAAACCCAAAACAAAAGAGGTTTTCTTTTATCAGCTGTTTCCTGTAGTCAAAAAATAAATTATTCTATAACAGTGTGTTTATTAGTGCACTATGCATAGAAACAAGGTAAATTATTTAACTTTTTTGAGCAGAATTTAATTTGTTAAAATAATCTCGGTATTAAAATAATATCTTCAATGTCTGTTTATCCCCATTGCATTCCCTCCCTTCTCTTGCACAGGGGGGAAAAGAAAAATAGTAGTTGAGCAGGTTAGGCAAAAAAATTATTTTAAATTATCGTAATTTTTTGGCACCTGCCTTATTCCAGGGCGCGTGTTCTGCTCCGCCGCTGGAAGCAGGCAGAGAGGCGGGTGCGGATGTGGGCTGACCCCGCGCTCCCAGAAATCCCCGGCTGCTTTTCTGTGCCTCTCTATCTCCCGACTCCTAAATGAGCTCCTGCAGCACCGGTCACCCACTGCTCCAGAGGGTGAGCTAAGAAGCCGAAAATAGCCTCTTTTCTGATAATACTGGGCCCCGCTCATAAAGGCGGCATTCTGGCATCCCAGATAAGATGTACACAGCCTGCTTTGGTTACGTTTGCAGGCTCCCGAGCCTTTCTCCGCCTGACAGAAGGGCTGACGCGGTGCTAATTCCCGTAAGGAAGCGCCGCGCCAGGAGAAGCTGCCGGCGGGCTCGGAGGGGCCGGGGCTGGGGCTGGGGCTGGGCTCCTGGTCACCGGCAGCAGTGACCAGGGCTGTGCGGCTGTGCTACGGAGCATTTCGAGCTACGAGGGGCGGGCAGGCCCCAGGGGAGGGCAAGGGCGTTTCCAAGCCGTGGGGTAGGGCCCTGGGAAGCACCTCCCGCTGCCCCACCAGCGGGCGCAGACTGCCTGGCATCTCTGAGAGACAGGGTGGGAGCTTTGGGAAAAGGGAATAGTCCCCTAAAAGTGTGGGAATGACGGGCTCGCCGGGCTGATAATCCCTGGCCTAGGGAGGCAAACGTGATCTCTGCGATGTGATAATCATGCTATCTGACAAGCATTAAGATTTATTCATCTCGGCTGAACTGCTGGCTGCAGACATGCCACGGGCAGGCTTTTGGAGCACTCATAGGGATGTGTTTCCTAAGCAGAGCAGTGCTCCCTGTGGCACCTGTATTTGTATTTATATGAAACCATTGATATTTGTGCACGGCTGCCCCATCAAACAGCAACTGGGCAGGAGTGCTGCTCTGAGCCCCAGCTGGTTCGTTTCTGGGTGAGAAATACAGAGGCCGATTATGCCAGCGTGTAATAAGTATATTCCAGAGCAGGGAAAAGAGTGGCCAAGCAGGATTAGACAATGTCTTCCTTCAATAATCAGTTCACTCCTGCACCCTGGGATTAGGTTCTCTGCCTCCAGAAATGGTGCTAATTAGGAGACACTTGGAAAAGTGGAATTTCCAGCTACTCTGGCAGCTCCTCCTCTTGCCACTAGAACTTCTGCACTCCACCTGGCCTGCTGAAAGCGGGCACAGGCACAGCCTCTCCCCTCCCTTGTACCTGTATGGGAGAGAGAAGCCTGGAAGGCGTGCTGCAGTGATCTCTGGGGAAACCTGCTGCAGTTGTGTGAAACACGTCTGTCTCACTTGTGCTGCTTCAGCACTCAGCCCTCTCAGGCCAGGAGCTGCCGTGGCACCATCAGGCAGTAAAAGTGCTGCAGAGTATTCCAGACAGGATGAAGGTGTTTTAATGTATGCTGACGCCTGGTTTTTAGCCAAGGAGTTTAGCATATGTTTGCAAATATGATTTCAAATTCTACTGTAAATAAGGCATAGATATGAGCTGATAACCATGTTCTAGGATAAAATATGACTAGAAACACTGGTTGCTTTAAGATTTGATAATCGTGTAGTCTGGCAAGTGTGAATGTGGACATAGCCAATGTGCCTAAAATATTAGCAGCAGTCATATCTTGATCAGACACTTACTTTTGGAGTATTTATACACAGTAAGCTATTTTTGTGGAGCAACATCCTCTTGGTTGTGAAAACCATGTACCCAAATCAGATTTTTAGAATGTGTTATCCTCTGATTCCCATCAGAATAGCCCAAGCTGAACAGTCTGCCAGAACTGGCGTTAGCAGTGCAAGATGCTTCCCTGCCTCTGGGATGGTCCATCCAAGGGTTTTTGCCTGAAATTTCAGCAGAGGCAGGTTGGGTCAATGGAGCACCAATGTGATGCTGTTTTGTGAGGGTAGGGGCAGGCTTAGCAGGGCCATGGGCACAGGTGCTGTGTTCATGAGGGTTGAGCTAACCGTATGTGGGCCTGCAGTGTCACTAAATAAGCAGATCTAGAGACATTAAAAACCATTTTGCTTCTTGTGAATTTGTTCTGCATGTTTTTGGTTCAGAGACGCTTCTATTTCTTTCTGGTATCAGCCTGTGAGCACAAATGAGATAAAAGTCTAAATGCTCTGTTGGGTCTGAGCACGCAATACCTGTCAGATGTGCATCTTGGATATTGTTTCTTTTGCTTTTTATTGATTTTCATTTCTTTCTCCTAGGATTTCTTTGGAGATGGAATCTTCTCAAATCCTCCGTGTGCTGTGCTTGGGAGGGACGTGGTTTTCAGATGCTGCCTCCAGTGGGAACAGGTGGGGAAGGACTCAGCCTTTCCCCTCTACCTCCTTGCAACGGTGTTGATCTGGCCAGCAAAGTTAATGGAAATTCCCACACCCTCAAGAAGATGACCATGATTTTTTTAAACCAAAGTTTAGTTTCCTATGGTTCACATGGGCCCCACCAACCTTCAAAGTTGTAATCTCAGTGCTTCCTACCAGCAGTATATGCAGGAAAGGTCTTTGTGGGTACTCTGCATCAATGACCAAGGAGAAAAGGTTTTCACTACATCAACTAAATAAAAGTTTTTCTGCTCCTTTCCTAACTCAGATCTGAAACTTTCTTCTTTGCTCTCTTGTGCCTGAAATCCCATTGTCTTATCACAAGTGAAAAGGGAGCCCCTTGTAACGCAGTTACAGACTTTGTAAATATTATCTTAAGGGTTTTTTTCCCAGGAGGCATGTCTTCAAATGCATGCACCCGTATGCTCTGAGGGAGCAGAAGGCTGAAGGTGGGACTGAGTCTTGATTTGAGGTATTAGACACTTATTTCTCATACTTATCACTTCACAGTTCAGAGAGGAAATGCTAAGTAAAAATTCTGATTTTTTAATAAGGGAATGTCTAGACTCTATTCTTTCTAGTCTTGAATCAAATAATATTTTATCAGCTGCTTGCTCTTGGCAGTAAAGTCCTCCCCTGAAACAACATATTTCTAGCCCTGAAACCTCTTAAAAAACAGTGGGCCACAAGTTATCAAACCAGCCCAGGTGTTACAGTTGTAACTGGGGATCCTTTCAATTGAATGAGAATGTGTCAGGATTTGTGGTTCCCCCAAGGAGCAAGATGTCAGGATAATGATCTGCTCTGGAGTGCCCAGACTGGGATGGAGAGCTTGGGAGACTTGTGAAAATGGAAAACAAGAGCTAGAAGCTTTCTCCGTCCCTCTTGAGCCATTTTTTTGTTTCAAAGGCAGTTTTCTATCTTTCTCAACTGGGGGTTCAGTGTCTGGTTTGAAACAATTATTATTATTATTATTCACATGAAGCACTTTATTTTACATTTAAGACTGTGTAGCAATAGTGATTGAGAATTCATGTCTCCCAGGCATGGGGTAAATGAGTGCAAACAAAGCAACTCACCACTGCTGTTCAAAGATGTGGCCTTTATTTATTTTCACAAGGGTAAGAGTGTCAAGTTATTTTTTAGAGTCTTTTTCTTGTGAAGTTAGTTTGCAAAATTCAGGACTAAGATCAGCCCTAACAGTGAACTGGTGGATCAGCAGCCACAAAACACTTTTACTTAGCCAAAGTGTATGTGCTACTGGCAGCATGTAAAGGATTGGTCTCTAGACTCCATTCTGAGCAAGGTCAGCCTGACAAATGAACAGATTCTCCTTGTGTGTTAAATACTAATCAGAAAGAAGGGAAATAAATATTAAAGTTCATCTCAGGCACAATACACAAAATTTAACACCCTAGGCAAAACCCTGAGATCTCAATTCCTGACCCGTAGTGGAGAGCTAATTGAGAAGCCTTGCAAGCTTGTCATTCTTTCTGCCAGGCTGGCAGTGTGGCACATCTGGGATAAGGCAGAGCAACCTGGAGGCTTGGGGCTGCTGTTCCCTGGTACCGGGGTGTGCAGCCAGCAGGTCCCTCCCCTGCAGCACAGCTCTGCTGTGCCCTGCAAAACACCCACTGCACTGAGCACCTCCACAGGGAAAAGGCAGCCCCGGGGCTCTGCTTCCTGCCCCCTTCCTCATCCACACAGCAGTACTCCTGCAGACATTGTCATCGGCACTTCTTCCTCCCTTCTGGGCTCTGGCTGCCGGGAGGAAACAAGGCAGGGACTGTAGCTCTCTCCCAGAAAATATTTTCCTTAGGTTTCCTTCCTTTTTGTAGTGGGATCTTTTCAGTCTAATGAACCACCACAAAAGGTGGCTGTTGAAAGCATCAGGGGGAAAAACAAAAAAAGGATGGTATGTTAGCTCTGGGGCCAAACATAAGTGTTTTGTAATAGCCCCCCAGGTTCCTCCAAGGGGCAAATACATGTTTCACAGAAAAATCTTGTCTTTCCCTCCACTGTATTTACTGACCAGCCAAAAATTTCATGGATCTTAAACATGGACACTTGGCAAGAGGAAAGGATAGCTCACTTAGTGCTTTCTACAAGCCATCTTGATTTCTTGATGGCATCAGAAGGGGATGGTTATAGGTGGAAGCTTCTTTGAGCATACAGAAGATAGGACTGGAGGAGAGAGTCCGTTTCTTTCCAGAAATTGTTGATTTTTGCCAGAGGATGTATTGCTTGTGTCTCAGTCCCTTGCTGTGGCTTTCTATTTTTAGTTTGGATGTTGGCTATTGGCAATCATGACTGCAGTCTCTCAGAGCACTGCTTCGGGTGACATTCATCTGGAGAATGTTGAAACGTTGGGGAAAGAATTATAAGCACCAGCTGCAAGACATTTTTCACCCCAAAGGATACAGAAAAAAGCCAGCACAACTTTGAACCATGAGAGTTCAGCTGAGGATAGGAGCCAACCCTTTCATCAAGCTAGCACAAATCCCACAAGCAGACAGATCTGTGTGGTGTGGTGATTTCTGAGTAGGGTTAGTCTTGATCTGCTGTCTCAACAGTGGATTTGGACTGGGATCAACTCCCAGCTCCTGACAACAGGCCAGGTGTGTCTCCCCTGCCAAACTGCCCTCTGCAGCTGGAGCAGCACCATGGCCTCACAAAGCCATGGTGGGTCTCCTGGTCTCGTAGCCCAGACTCTGCACAGATGGGAGCTGCCACATGCTCCCAAGGAGGAGTAGTGCAGCTTCTGCTGTGCCCAAAATTTTCTTTATTCTGTTTCCATCCATGTGGACACTGATGGCAGGGAAGAGAGCTGGCCTGAGCTGTTCAGGAGTCTCCTCATATCAGTAGTATTCCTTCCTTGCCAACTGGATGTTAATTCTCTGCTGAGTCACAGGTATCCTGCCATGACTCAATATTAGCAGGGCACATTCCACGTTGGGATTGAGAGGTGCCACAAATATCCACTTATTTGAACTTAGCACTGGCAAATAGCTTAGGTCAGAAAGAGCCTTCATGTTCAGTTCTGTCTTTAGAGTGAGATCATGCCTGAATAGTCTTTGTTGGCATGCAAGGGCTGTTGCTGACCTGCCTGTGAGCTGTGGAGGGCACAGACTGGATACTGAGTGACAGGAACACGATATGTTCAGGTTCACCCTTGAAAAATATGTGTTAGTGTGGATACCACGGAGACTAGAAAGAGACATTGCCAAGCCTTTCCTGGCTCTTGCATTATCATTACTTCCTCTTTACTTGGCTACCATTCAAAGCATATCCACCAAAGCTTTGCTGTTGCTGCTCAGGTTAAAGCCAAATAACGGAGGACCAAGCTACCCAATTGACCCACCACATCCTCCTGTTCTGTTGGGAGAGTTG
This sequence comes from Phylloscopus trochilus trochilus, assembly GCA_016584745.2. Lineage (NCBI taxonomy): Eukaryota > Metazoa > Chordata > Aves > Passeriformes > Phylloscopidae > Phylloscopus > Phylloscopus trochilus. Next base: position 45,201,298 of record WQNJ02000546.1, read on the forward strand.
AGACCTGCAGAGCAGGATCTGGGGCCACGTGCTCAGTGAAAAGGAAATCTGATGGAACAGGAGATGGCTGCAGCCCTCCCAGCATACTTAGGGGTCTACAAGTCAAGCTGGTGTTAAAAGATGAGTGTAGCTTAAAGGCTTTTCTTTTTTCTTTTCTTTACAGTTCAAGGATGTGTGTATAGCTAGCTAGTTAGTCAGCTATCCAGCCAGCCATCCCAGGCTGTTATTTTTCACAAAGACCTAGACATCTGTATTTATACAAATACATGCATCTGTCAATGTTTTTTGTAAACTAGCATTTATAGAATGCAAGACGCCTCCCAAAGCTAAATTCCGCACACTAACCATCTATACATTCAGAAACGTTCATGGTACACATTAGGATATGCATCAAGGCTTTTGCTATTTCTGCTGCTGAAAGCTACATTCAGTCCACATTAACCTGATCACACTGTTTTGCGCTTGCCTGTGGGTGTCTGTGCTGCACACCCTTTGCTCTGAACTGCTGGAGGGTTCTTTTCCTCCCGTTGATATCAGCTGCAGGAGAACCTGGTGTGCTGGGGTGAGTGGGGGAGTTGTGGGCAAAGGCACTGAAGCTTTACTGACGCTCAGGCAATCTCGTCCCTGGCTCCCCTAAAGCAATCAGGTCCCAGCTTGGGCTAAAGCACAGCCGTGCAAGCAAGCACAGGTTCAAAGTGCAAATAAATACATGCTCCAGGGCTCCCTGTAGGGATGGAAGGTGAGCAAAAACAAAGGTAGAGACATGGTAAACATACCCAGCCTGTCTGGAAGGAAGAACAGGTTTGCATTGGATGGGGAGCTGGGAGAACACGCCGTGCCTTCTGAACTCTGGCAAGTCGTCTGATGCTTCTCGCAGACAGAAAGCACATATTTAATTGAGGTGGGAGGGAGGTTTATATAGTCAATACTTGGTAAGTGTTTTGACTTGGACATAGCCTAATTTAGTCATCTCCAAGGCTTTCACCAAGGTATTGGAGGAAAACTGTGCTAAAGTCAGTGAATGAGAAGCCACCACTCTCACATCAAGTCTAGACTCTTCCTCTGAATCTTATGTGCTGTCTGCATGTGTACACTTCCCTCCCCCCCACCACCCCCTGGCTCCAGTGTGCATATCTCTGGTCTCCTAACAGCAGGCACATGGCATCAAAAGGATAGTGAACAAACTGGGATGAGTGATGCTGTTGTTGTGGGTAACCCAAAACTTCCTGGAGGTGAAGATGAATATTTTCAGTTTTCCCAGATGTACAGTCATTCAAAAAAGCACAAAAGAAGAGCACTGATTTGAGATGAACGAGTTTTTCTATAGAGACAGATGGGTCTTGTTATACAATTCCCTTTCAAATGGAGGCTCCAGTGTGAGGACATTTTGGGACCCCAGGTCCTTTGACAGGGAAAGAGAGAGTTCCTGATCAGACCAGCAAGGACTCCCTGTTGCATTCAAATGTTGACTGTGGAAAAGCAAAGTGAGTGAAGTTTTGCTTTGCCTGACTGAGCTTTACAGTGCCAGTTATTGTTTTGAAAAGTGAAGAGATACCTACTACATCTCCTGGGAAAGTGAGCAGCAGCTTGCTTTGGAAGAGACTGCTATTATGGTGAAGTTCTCAGCTTAGCTCTCTATTTTTGGCTTTATGTATTCACGTCTGCATGAATTTCCCCTGCAATAACAGCTTTGTGATTAAATGACTAGAATAAATGGTTTCGGAGCATCTGGGAATAGGCAGAAATGTAATTATTCATTTATTGATAGATAGTGAGGTAGTTATTGATTTATATAGGATATTAAGTTCTCTGGAGCAGAGGAATGAAATATTATTGGTATTGTAAAAGAGGAAAATATTGCCACCTTGTTTTCTACTTTTAAGCACCTGTAGAGAGAATACTACTTTGCTAATGTGAGACCGTTTGAATGCTTTGAATTATTTAGGGATTTTCAGTATAGGCTGATGCAAGTGTAAAAGCCTGTCTGTGATAAGTTAAATTTGTTAAAAAACCTACATCTTCTTCCTTATGGTCCTTTATTGTTAGTCACCTGTGGTTCTTGCCTAAAGGAAATACAGCCAAGCAGAGAGTTCAATTAAGAAATCTATCCGTCTGCCTGCCCATGTATCTGTTTGTCTCTTTCTCTTCCATTCCATGGATGATATTACAATTGCTAGACATTCCATTTTTATAATCTTTATTTCAAACTAGGCTCTGATAAGCCTTGCATTTCAGGCGAAACATGTCATTATCCCTGTTACAGTGGAGCACTAACTTTATAAAGGGAAGGACGAGAAAATTCACTTAATACGTGAGTGAGTTCCTGTGGAGCAGAAGCAATGAAGCCCAGGAAGGGACTCATCCGTGTGGGTTTCTGATGCCTAATAACAGCCAAGCTCTTGTAGTCAGTCCTGCAGAGGATAAGCGAAGAGGGTCTCTCTTCTCTACTTAGTCTTTTATTTTCACAAAACCCGTAGGGATGAGATATTTCTGAAAACTCACCTCTCTGTCAATGTGCCTGAAAACAAAAGGCTTCAAGACTTACCAGGGAAAATTCATGGATGGGCACTCAGGCAGGCTATGTAAGCCTAATTTGTGAAGGAAAGCATCCTAAAAGTGAATCCATAATCCTTGAACCCTGTGTGCAAGAGCAACTGTAGCACACCCTAGAGGAGAAGGAAGAAGAGGGCTGCGATGGCATGCACTTACCCCATCCCATTCCCAAAGTGCAGCAGCACATTTCCTGGTGTGTGGGAAGGTGCCTCTGCCCTGCCCTCGCCCCCTCCTCCGCCCTGCTCCACCCCTCCTCCCCTCCAAGGAAATCCTGTGACCCACAGGAGAGCCAAAATCATGGATCTCCAGCCCATCTTCCCCTCATTACACTGTCCTCTCTGCTCATTCAAAGGCCTCACTAACCCCTTCCTCATCCTCCTCCAGGTGTTCCCCTCCAGAGTGCTGCCAGTAATTCCCAAATTAATGGTAATTCCTTCTGGCAGAGGTTTCCCCCCTTTAATTCCTATTTCAAGAGTTTCCATATTTTTCCCAGATCTTCTGTGGAAGAACAGTTCACCACAGAGCTTGCTTTGTTGGCAACCTGTTGCTGTGTTTTATCCTTTTTGTGGCCGCAAAACAAAATGCTTCTCATCCTTGTGTCCTCTGGTGATGAGTATGTTTCTAACACATCACTGATCACTAGGATTTGCAAAGGGACACATTTCTCTCCTTATGGGGTATTAGCATTGACAGATAGGGGTTGTCACTGCCCACCAACATGAGTGTGCCAGAGCTCTCCTCCTACACAGCATTAATGGTCAGTAAGGCCTTCTTTTCATCTCTTTTAGCTTTCTCTTCAGATTTCCAATTCAACTTGTTCAAACCTTTTCCTTTTCTTTTTTCTACATCCAGGTCTCAAAAATCAAAATGTTTGCCTCTTGTAGGCAATATTCACCATTTCTCAAGGGGGAAAGAAAATGTAGGGGCCAGAGCCAAGATGAGGTGAGTGCCTCCCAGTTTGAAATAAGAATGTATGCACAGCATAGATAACAGTTTTTAGGCCTGATCTCTGCTTCTATTCCCATGAGTGCTGTCACATCATTGCTGACATATCTGGGGACAAACTTTGCTGCTCAGGTGGAAGATTGGTGTATTTTCATTTAGCCCAACCCACCCAACCATCAGGCTCACGGCCCAAGTTTTTCTGTGCCAGCCCAGTTGTAGTAACCAATGTGCACCATACAAATGCTGGACAAAATCCATCTGCTTAAATCTCTTCCATGAATATGCTTTGTTTTGAGATCATCAGCTATGGCTCTCTGCCCTTGAACTGAAGGAGGAGAATCATGACTGTAAGTCAAGTCCCAGCCATCCTAAGTTAACAAGCCTAAGTAAATGGGAAGCATTCAGCCCTTTGCACTGTTTTAAATAAATCTGCCTAACCCCATACCCTTGGGGACTCTCTACGTGACAAATCTCCTTCACATCCCATGTGTGAAATGATGGGGTAGTTTTGCCTGAGCTAAATAGTGTCCAGCTGCAGTGAGCTGAGAGAAGCAAAGCCTCACAGCACTTTAAGCCACCTCCCACAGGTATGTGGTTTAAATTGGGATATAGTGGCTGCTGGAGATCTCTCTCTCTTTGTTGAGGGAGCTTAGGTGGTTTCTTCAAGCCTCTATTTCTTTGGCTAAAAATTGCATCACACAGCCAGGAAGCCATACCCAGGGTTGCACAGGAATCCAGGCCCTAAATACTGAATGATCAAATACTCGAGAGAATATGACTCTGAGCAGCTCATGAAGAAAACATGAACCCATGGATATTCATCAAAACTGTGAAATTGGCAACTACAAACCAAGGAATTCAAGGCAATCTTGCGTCAATCATAGATCAGTTGTGACTGAGTTATAGGGCTAGAGCAAGGCAGAAATTTCCTTGCTCATTCACCTCCTATGTACAACCTTAAAGTTTTTTGTCACAACTGATTCAGAAACAGCCATAAACACCATCAGTTTCCCTAGTGTGTTAGCATAAATTAGGATGCATTAGCCTAGATGATTCCTAAAAATTGCCAGAATAAGATTTCTCCACATTTTTTCTCAAAACCTAATGCATAAACACTGGAAAATTTGGAAAAAAATGAAAATATATTGAAGTGAAATACTCTTTCTAGGAATAAAGAGTGAAATCATTTTAGAATTCCATTCAAAATGCTCTTGATGCTGCTTATCCTTTCAGAAGTCGTTTTCTGTAAATACTTCCATGGAAGTACTTTTATTTCAAAACTCACAGTACTATGTGATTTTTCTTCCAAATTAGTTCAGATAAATATAAAAATATTTTGAGTCACTGTGTAATATTTGATATGTAGTCTCTCTGTCTACATGGAAACGTGAATATCTTCTGCATCTACTCTGTGCAAACTTCTCCATCTTGACGTTCCTTTTTGTCTGCAAGTCAGTGATAGTGATACTTTCCACTTTTTCTTTTCCCTTGCTTTAAAGATATGTAAACAGAAGAGCAATCAGCAGCTCCCTTAAGTATAGTATAGCTCCATCTCTGATCCAAGTTAATTAACAAAAAAGATTGGTGATTATTTCAGATGAGTTCTTGACAAAGTCTTGTATGTGCTACTTTTGAATGTAATTTAAGAATTTCTCACATCTTGTTTCTCAAAGTTGCAAATAAAGTTCACTTCCTCCCCTTCCCAAAATGTTTTGGAAAATATTTTCTTTACATAGGCTTTCCCATTTTTTCCTCTATCTTACATTCCTATGTCCTAAATACTCTCCAGAAAGACATTATGTCTAAGGTCAACTAGGCAGGAAAATGAAACCCTGAGAACAGCCACAGAAGCTGTCTTTATACTCACCACCTCTTCCAGCAGCAATGGTTAAGTTTAGCAGCAATCTATTATTAAAGAGACCAGGACACTTCAGTCCAGAGATGTTTGGGGCCAAGGTGGGCTACAGCAGCGTGCTGCTATAAAGGCACAAATGCCTGGAGAAGGTATGAACAGAAGGATTATTTACTATTCTTGGCAGTGCAAATGGGATACCCAGTGAATTAATCAAGGAGTGCATTTAAAACTAATTGAAAGAAATCACCAGCAGAGCCTTACATTGGGAACTCGTTGCCACAGGATATTTAGATGGCAAAAGTGTAAACAGGTTTGAAAGTTTATTGCATAAATTTGAGGGGGTAAGATTGATTAAACATGATAAACAGAAATGCAACTATTTATGTCAGAGAGAAGATGAACAAAGAATGAGTATTTACCATTCCCCAGCATTTTATTCGGTGTCCAATAGCTCAGGGTGGGTTTGTTTTTGGGTGACCAGGCAGCAAATTTCTAACAAACACACATAATTAAACCATGAAGTTGATTGCTAGAGGATGCCATGAAAGCCAAAATCAAAATGCAATCAAAAAGCGATTGGACAGATTGAGATCAGAAAAGACTCTTGAGGAATGTTAAATACAACAATACAAAGACATCCTTCAGTTCAGCTTGTCAGAAGCTGGAAGCCTATGGCAGAGGAAGGATGAATCTGAATTTGCCCTTTTCTTGCACATTTCCTGAAGCATCTGCTCTCACTGGCTGCCAGAGACAGCTTTCTGGGTGATTTGGTCTGACCCCTCTGGATGTTTTGCAGGTTTGTATCCAAACAATCAGTAGTGAAGTGGCACTTGGATCGTGCTCAAAACAAAAGTGATGCCGAAAGGCATGGAAAAAGCAGAGGTAGTTTACAATCCTCCCGCAGCCATGGTTTGTTTGCAGGCTCAGAGGGATGACAGCACACCCCCGAGTGAGTGTCATAAACCTAATGGAGCTGGTCGTGAAACACCACAAAAATCTAAGTTTACCTGGGTTTCTTTGCTTGCTTGCTTTTTAGCCAAAAGTTTTGGCTGCAAGAATTACACAAATGTGGGGAGTGTTGTTACAGCTGGATTAAGCCTTTGTGAGAAAGACAGTCTAGAGGCATCTTTCACTTAAAACAGCTGTAAGAGGCATTAAGCACGTCTCACCTCCCCCTCTCCAGCTCCCTGCAAAAGGCAGCCCGGGTGTTTTGTAGGGATTTGTCTGCCCTGCACAGCAGTGCCTTGGCCGAGTGTTGTTTCAGGGGTGTGGTGAACATGCTTGTTGCTGTAGGGAAAAGAAACCTAAAGGTGTAGAGGGAATAACAGAGCTCAAAAAAAGCAGAAGAAAGTTTGAACAGAGTCTGATGGTTTTGGCAGAATATTGGCATCAGTTTTGGGTGGAATTTGTGACAAAAGGAGGTTGAAAAAATAAATTTTTTTTGCTGTTATTTTGGCTCCTCCTGTGCTTAAAGAAGCAGGGCTTTGTACAGCCTTCCAAATAAACACAACTGCAGCAGAGATACCTGATTGTATCACCCATCTTTCCTCCTAACTGGAATAAACTAGAAGAGTTTGAATTTTCATTAACCACTTAGCCTAGAGGGGTAATAAGTCATTTTACAGAAACCAGACAGGCACGATGGCCTGATTCTGTTTGCAGTGTGATGCAGAGTGTTTCCACTGATCATGAGGAGGTTTGACTTCTTGTTTTTGTGGTGCCTGAGTTTCCAATGGTGAAAAAGAGACATTTGGGATGGCACCAAGCTGTACCAAGAAATACTCCCTGGGTTGGAAACTAGCTCTGTGAAACAGCAACCATGCATTTTTCAAGAGGACCCTCACAAGGCAAATCAGCCTCAAGTCGTTTTTAAACTGTGGCAGGCAAAGTATTAATTCATGTTATTTTAGGAGCTGTTCTGTCCCCAGATCACCCAATTTCTGTGCTCCTGAGTCTACAGAACAGCTGTGCAGGTTCTGGCTGATAATGTTGGATAAGAGTGGGACTGGTACCCAGCATAGCAAAGCAAATCTGCATGTGTCCAAGAGCATCTCACAGACATTATAGAAGGGGTGAATAAAAGAGGTAACACCCAAAAAGGAGCAGTTCAGGAGCTCTGTCAAGTGAGTCATTTTATTCCTGCAAACAGAAAAAGGAAAAAATCCCTACCTGGCTTTGTAGCTGAAACAGAGTAACTGACTCTCCCTACTTCTTGGCTTTTCTTTTTTTTCCCCCTTCTAGTACATAATGTGAGAGCGTGTTAGGCCCAGAGCTCAGGCGTGGGAGTCTGCGAGAGAATGGCAGCTCCAAGATGGTAAGTGGAGGTGACAAGTTCCCAGTAATATTAAACATTAACACTGAATATTTTGTTGGTATTTAACTCCATGATGTTTCATGTTGCTGAGCAGAATCAGAACATCCCCTCTCACCCCCACTATTTTGTTCCTTATCCCTCTGCTCTGTACATTCAGAAGGCAGGAATGTGAGACGCCAGCTCCTCCAGGGTTGAAATGTCTTTATATAAACTAACAAAGAGGGCAAGTTTATGAAGTGGAGTCAGGATCTAATTCTGAACTCAGCTGAGACTGACTTGAAGATGGGGAGTACTTTGTGTACGAGGTGGGCATGCTTATGTGTGTATATATATATGCATGAAGCTGAACACAGGAGAAATCCTGCTCATTTAGAAATTGGATGGTGGCAAGCAGCTGAGAAGAGCTGGAATTTTAAAGTGATCTTTTAAAATGTTTATGTATATTTTGTTGCGGCTGGAAATGTCTTTTTGTACCTCAGGGAGGTTCCTGAACTTCCCACGCTGGGGACCAGCTGGCCCAGAGGGGCAAATTTATTTCTGCTGCATGGCAGGAGGAGTTTTATCAGGGAAGCATGCCCTGAAGCACCTACTGCTCTCTATCTCTGCAATCAGAGTGAATGCAGGGCCCAGATGTGCTCCTCACATCTGTCTGGGTGCCCCTTGCATTCACCAGCCCACAGTGGGGGACCTGGCACACAGCAGTCACCAGATCTGCCCCAGCTTTCAGGACCTGCTTAGCGTGCAATTTGGATTGACTGGTTCATTTTGGGAATACTTGCTACGGCAATGGAATTGCTGCCCTGACTGGGAGCCACCTGAGCCCCCTGAGAGAAGAGTTTTCTGTCAGCAGCGTGGCAAGGGTGCAAAGGGAGTGGTGGGAGGGCTGGATCCATGGTACGGGCACATCCTGTGTCCTGTCCCATGTTCCCCCTCCTGCTGCAAGCCTGCCTGCTGCATGGGGCAAGGGGGAGCCAGGAGAGGAAACATTCCCCTCAAGTATCAGAAATGTAAACAAGGGTGTATTTACCAACAGTGCTGCTTCCAAAAGACCAAGCTGTGCTATTTCTCTAGCAGAGGTGTCCTGGAGGACCAGCTCTGCTTCTGGTGGGGACTGCTGTGCTTCTGCTGAGCTCAGTTGCTGTTGCCTGATAACATCTGAGGAGCTGGTTGGTTGTCACGTGCTGAAAGAGTGAGACAGATGCAAATCACACACCCCAGCAGATCTCCACAAACAAACCCCCAAACAGCAAGTGGAAAATCAGGATGGCTTGGGGAGAATAGCACTGCTTGCTCACCCAAATAAGGCCCCTTCCTCATCCATTCCCTGTTACTGCCAGAAGCTACCCTACCTTCTGTTCATTAATATTTTTTCCTCCAGAATCTGCCATCTGCTGATCCCAAGCCTTTATATGAGGTGCAAGGTGCCCATACTGGCAGCCTGAGCTCAGCCTTTTGGGGTCAGGAGCATGAGAGCCATGAACCAGAGCAAGCTCCAGTTTGATGTATGAGGCTGATTTCTGTTGGACTTTGCAACACAGCTAAAAAGGAATGCACCAGGGTTTACACCAACCATCTAGTGAACTCTTTTCTCAATGCCCACCTCAAAAGGTCAGCTCATGTCCACCTCATAGGGTTCTGTGCTGCAATACATTTCTCCAGAACTTTGTGTGCACTGCCTTTAAGTGAGGGGCAGAATGAAAGACCCCCACAGGTTTGGGCTGTGTAAGAGGAATGCTCTTGCTGTCTCTGAGACAAATGGAGAGAGGGTGGGGTGAGGGAAGGGGAAATGAACCTGCTGGCACATTGTGCTGTGCAAGATGTGCGCATTCATTGAAAACAAAGAACAGCAGGGCCTGAATTTCTATTGCCTCTACCCTGGCAATGGTGAAGCTCTTAAGCTTGGTAGACATATCCTGCCACGCCAGGTGAGTGTTGCTGCAATCAGGATGCAGCCTGCAGCAAATCATATCCTCTCCAACTTGCCTTCTGTGGTCTCTAATTCACCTCTCAATTTACATTGTAAATCAAGATTAAGGCAATGGGCACGTACTAGCATAAAAGCTGTGTAAGTGGAAGGTGAATTGGATCCATTGGTGTTATGAGGATGTTATCTGATTATTTACTATGCTGTTAAGCAACAAGTGCTATCCATGGCACTACCAAACAACAACGGGGTGCTGGCGAGATGCACAGCAATTTACTGTTATTATTTGTACATTCCATATTTTAGGAGAACAATTTAGGGGTTTTTTTAAATTTTTTTTTTAAGTAACCATGTTTGTGCTCTCTCTTGAATAGCATCTGAAGCATCCCTTTCTGTTTCTCATGGATTTTGTCTTCTAGTTCCTTTTGGGTGAGCAAACTTTCTGAGAACCACCAGCACAAAACCACTTAGAAAGTGCTAAGAAGTGGTGATGCCAGTTGGTTGCCTGTGGCACAATGAGGACAACAGATACCTTTCCTGGCATATTTTTGTTGCGGAGCTGTGGTGGCCACAGCCTGATTGAAAAGGTGGCAAAGGTGCACACAATAAATGGGGATTTACAGCTCAGGTTTCCTTCTTCTTCACATTTACCTCTGTGTCCTGCTATGCTTGTGGCAGCACTTGGTGATTCACTGGTAGGCAGGGGAGAGGGTGTCCCAGTCAATGAGAAGCAGAACCAGCTCACCTCCAAAGTGCTTGTGGGGGTGACCCCCACAATGTGACAACAGGACAGCTGTGAAAGGGTTAGCCACCATCCTCACTGCCAGAAGGGTAAAGGTGCTGGCAGGGTCAGAGGATCTGGCCCTGGGAATGGGGCCAGCAGAGCACTGCAGAGCTGAGACTCAGGATTCTCCACACTGGACACAACTGTAAATAAACGGCAGTGGTTAACCCAGCAGTGGTTTGTGTGCCCATTAGCACATGCTAAAAGTGCTCACAGTCACCAGCAAAGGGTTGAATCACTCAAATGGTTTTAAAATTAAACCCCTTCTAAAAGCATATTCTTTCTTTGCTTTTTAACCTAGCAGTTTAGATTGAAACCTCTGAAATATCAGTTCTGGCCCCCTGGAGAAGTCAACCACATTGCTTCTGGGCATTCCCTTCCCGGACACCCCTGCTGCTGCCCAGCTATGTGCTAAGCTGGAGAGAGGAGCTGGTTTTGGTTAAAAATTAATCCAGATAACCGCAGTGATTAGTTTCCAGTTGCATCAGTACCCTGCATGGAAGGACTGATGCCAGCTGCCCCAGTGCCTGGAGCAGAGCTGTGCTGCTCCTTGCCTCTTGTTCCCCAGGCGCCTGCATCTTGCAAGTGAAATGTTTTCCTCTGGATGCCATGGACTTTCACATCTCCCCGAGACTGAGTCTCACAGAAAGCATAAGGTCAAATCCATGCAGTTTTCCTGTTTCTTCACTGCCTTCCTGCATGTTTGTCTGTAGAGAGGCTCATTGTACAGTGTTTGTCCTCTGAAAACAAGAGGGAAGAAGAGATGGCACAGGCCACTGTGTTGCCACTCATGCTGTGTCTCCTCAGACTCATTTCATGAAGCTAACTGGGTCATTTGCTTTTGGTAGCAAGGTTGTTTTTCTTCCCCCTCAAGTAAAACTGGCTTTTATGTAAATAATTTTTGGACCAGCTGCACTGAACTAATTATCTGGGTCATTCAAATTTCTGCTTCTGGAAGTAATTATGGCCTTTGGGAGTATACTGTATAATACCGATTTATGATTGGAGACTGAGAGTCTTCCTTATCTGCATGAATACTATAAAGCAAAGTTAGCAAATCTTCCTTACATCCTCGGGGCCGCAGAGCGCTCCTCTTCCGAGCACAGAACTCCCATTCGGTCTAATAAGCATCTCCCTTCTCCCCTTCCTCCACACGCACGTACTGAGGACTCTCAGGCTGGGGATAATCAGCAGGCTCTGGTCTGCCATTTGGGACAGCGCTCCAGCATCCTTTCTCCTTTTTTCTGCCTGAAGCTTTATACCCCATTACCTCTTAACTGGGGCATCAGAGAAAAACAAGGAGGAAACTTTACAGAGAGGGCAGGGATAATGGGGAGGGATGAGTAATTGGGGAGAGTGGGTTCGCTCACATCCGCTGAGGGAGGAATGAGTTTACACAAAGACACAGGTGTCCTAGATTTTGTTTGCTCCGAGGCTGCAGGTCTGTAAGCTGCCTTACCTGTGCAGGAGGGCCGGCCAGCACTGCTGGCAGAAAGGGGATGAGGAGGGTGAGAGGAGGTAGCAGCTCAGGCCACATCTCATCTTGAAGGGGCTCAGGCCACTTTGTGCCCCAGAGGGGAGAGAGCAGCCTGGAGCAGCTTGGCAGTGCTGCATAACGAGGAGCACAGCGCTGCTGTACAGCCACCGCTGATTTCTCTATCCCACAGCCAACTCCCACGCTGAGGAAAGCTCATTTAGCTCTGATCCTCAGGCTCTCACTAAGAACAGGGACCAAAGGGCCAAAAACCCAGAGCTAAAATAAAACTGTCTAAGACCAGGCCTAAAGATACAGTCAAAATCAGAGGAGGACATTGGCCTAAAGATACAGTCAAAATCAATTCACAGATTGGGCAGAAAGTGGGTGAATGTCATCAGCTTTATATTTTTTTAAATTTTAATTGTACAATTAATACAAAATATGCAGTACATATTCATACAAAAACAGTGGTTATATAGCATATTTGTATATCACTAGACATGAAGATAAAAATGAGCAGAGACTCAGAGTACCTCAAGGTTTTCTCTCAGCAGCCTCTGCCTTGACACGGACACTCTAACTATCCTTTATTCTTTTCTTTTTTTTCAATTACTTTGTCCCTGCTAACTATATCCAATGGAAACAGACTATAAGGTAGTAAAGAGTACCAAACTGCTGCTATTCCACTGCTCAACTTTTTGCAGTGGAAAAAAGTTGCAGCTCGCTGTAGCCTGTGTCCACCTTCATTCCCTTGAAGGAAGCATCTGCCCATTCTTCTGTGCTTCTTCTGAGCCCAGAGCCACAGGGTCCTAGGTCCACAGATAAGTGCTCTCAGACATTTCTACAGTAAATGCTATTAATTATAACAGCAAGCAATAATGCTTCACAACTCAGAAAAATCACTGTAGTTAGCTGTCCCATTTACATGCCACAGACATTAAAACTGAGAATAAATGAAAATCTGGTTTAAGATGATCAGAAATGGATGACATTTTTAAACTTAAATCTTCTTTTTCTAGCAGGCCATGATTAGACAAGAAGAAAAATTAATATTTCTCAGTTACAAAGTTACAGGTTGTACTTACTGACTGAGAGGTCCAAAACTGTTTGGTCTTGCAAAAGTAACCACATTTAAAAAAATCCAACATCCAGCTACTTGGGAAGCAGCTTTTATATTTTCTCACTCAAAACTATTTGTTTAGAATCTTTTTTTTTAATGTGCTGCTAAGCAAGTTTTAAAACACTTGATAATGTTTTAAACAAAAGCAAAACCACAATGTCAATTAAGTAAGAAAAATCCCCATCTGATCCGAACTGAATATAGGTGTTTTTTTGACTCACCAAAAAGTGTTGATTTATTTTTTTTTTCCCTTTTCAGCATGACTGAAACCAACTCCTCTCTGGCTTTCTCCTGATTTTTTGGGATTGGCAGTAAGCCAAAACCTCATTTGCCTAGCTGTGGAAGGCATCGTTAGTCGTCAGCATGGTTAGATGGGGAATAGCTGGGAAGTCAGGTGCTCCAGAGATCAGTATTAGACCCGATCTTATTTAACATTCTCACTAATGATCTGAGATCATATGCATGCTCTATATTATTTGTATTCATTGACAGCACTCAGATTCAGGGGGGTTGTGAACCCCAGTGGGAAGAATGGGAGATTGAATAAATGGACAGGAGATTAATATCCTTTCAAATTGATCCAATTAAGGATGTTCATTTCAAAAAATGACGGTTAATGGAGCTGAAGAAAATAGCCTCAAATGCAGATGTTAGTTAAAAAAACCCACTCAACAATGGTGCTCAAAAAATATTGAATACTGAGTGGCCACAGACTGGAAAGGAGCCTGGAGTGCAATGTAAATGCAAAATGCATCTCACCTATTTGGGCTGAGCAATTACTACAAATTATTTCAAAAAGCAGACAAATTCATGGGTAAAAGATCCATCAAAGGCTTTCATATTCAAAGTTCCTGATGTGAGCACCAGGTCAGAAGGTGTCTACAGACTGCCAGATGCCATCAGGAAAGACTCTTATATTTTTATTTACCTTTTCTATGTGCTTCTTCAATTCCTCTGGTGCTGGCCATTGTTAGGAACACTCTCATAAGACTCTTCTGGTTTAGTCCAATAGGACTGCTTTTATTTCCCTGTGAACACCCTTGTTTCCTGCAGAGATGAAGTAATCCATGGCCAGTAACAGAACAAGCTGCAATAGAAGGTTTTTAACACTGGGAGCAGCCAGGGCTGGAGGAAGAAACCCTGTCATTACATGTTCAGACCATTTCTGGGATCCCATAAAAGTGGAAGTGATATTTTTTGGCTGCTGTACAGGAAAAGAAGTAACCTGCAAATGGGTTTAGTAGGTCTTCTCCATACTTAACCTCTCCAGTAGTTGTCTTCTGTCTTTGATCTTCCTCAAAATCAATGAACTCACCTAATCAATGAAGAACAGTGCATATAGATTGAAGGCAGCCCTATGTGATTCTTTGAAGCTCCCAAATGTCAACTGAAACATCGTAAAAACTTTTCCAAGAGCATTTATTGGCTCATCATTTCTAATGAGACTGGTACAGAGAGTCAAAGACACAGATCATAATGTCTGCAAGCAGATGTGTTTGGAGCACTTATGTAAGTTCTGTGTTAGGGCATGAGTCAATATTTCTTATGGATATATAATTGATAGCTGAGAACAAGGATCAATTTTCCAGTGAGCATGGGAGGAGGGCTCGCTCACCTTTTCATAGTTTTCATGCCTCCAGGATCACTTCAGCTTTAAACAATAACCTGATGAGGGCTTTTTCATCATTTTTATTTTTTAATTCTTAGTTACTTCCAAATATCCTCTTATTTCCTTCTTATTTCCTGTCATTTAAACCAAACCAAAACTTCTTCATCTCTAATTAATTGCCTTAATTTTTCCCCTGAGCTGTGACCACTGAATAGCCTTGTGTGCCTCTGATGGTCACCCCTCCATCTCCTTCCCAGAGATGGCAATGGCAATGCCACTGTGAGCTCTGCCTGACAGGGAATTCCATAAGAGGTGTCCCTAAACCAGCACCAATGTCCAGGGCAGATAGACCCTGGGTGACAGGCTGCATGTTGTGTGGGGGCAGCAGGCACTGAAGTGCTCTGCAGGGCACAGGCACTGTTCCCTCCCACTGGGACCAGGGTTTGCTGGGACAGCCTATGTGTACCTGGGACAGGTAAACAGAAACAAAGAAGAAAGTTATCCACTGAAGAGATGAGAACAGGTTCTTAGCTCAAATTATCACACTGTTTTGCACTTGCCCATTTTGTGTGGAGATGTAGTTTTCTTTTATGGCTGGGTCTAACCAATGCCAGCACTACTGGGATGCCTTGTGATGCCAAACCCCATTACAGGTTAGTAGGATTCAAGCCAATGTTACTACAAATATGATACAAACCTCACGTGCAGGGCACAAGAAAGAGAGGGCACATCACTTAAAGAAGTTTGATGTGAACAAAGAGGGTTCTTACAGGCTACAACGTGCGCCACTGATGAGACTGGGCAGCAAGAACCCAATTTATACATCACTGGCTTTTCACACCAGCCTGTCCTCCTGCATTTGGCCTTTCCCATAAATTTAAGAGTGAGCCATGCCCAATAAAATGTAAGTATCCCTATCTGATTAGAAAACTTGTGTTACAGCCAAATTCAGCAGAAGGAAGAGTGCATGAGGATCTGGACTGGCACGCAGTGATGAGACTATTAGACAGCAATGTCTGCAACCCTGCTGCCTGTGCCTGCCCTTCTGCCAGTATCACTGCCCTGACACAGTTAACACCAGTCCCACTGTTGCTCTCACTCTCAGCTCCACAAACTCACCTTCCTCAGAGGGTTTGCTCTTACAAGCTAGGGCTAAACCTGGGTGGCTGTGAAGCAGGCACAGGGGCTGATGTGTAGATGTTGTTGTGGGGCTGGGACCTCCTTGCAGAGAGCTGGGGACAGCTGAGGGCTGAGGCATCCCACAGCCCTGCATCAGGATCTGCTAAACCCTGTGCACCAGAGTCCAGAAGTGCTTTTCTTCAGGGAAATCCTTCTGTCTTTTTCCACTGCAGACTCTGCACTGCACTGCATGTGCAGAAGTTCCACTGCTAACAGTGAGAAGTGTGACAAAGACCTGCAAGGATAGAAAAGAGAGTTTTGTTTCCCCATGTACCGCATCCACTACTCTGGTTTCTGTTCTGCAATAAACACTGGGGACAGTTTCCAAATTGCAGGAGATCCTGAGACTGCTTGGAACTAGCAATAGGTCTTTATCATCACTAATCTTTCATAAATCTTAAGCCTAAAATAAATGGTGTGGCAGTCCTGAATATCAGGATCAGGAGCTGTAGCTTTGTTCACAGACTCTGTGTATGTGCATTTGGGAATGCAATTGGTAAACCCCCTCTATTATTTCTTCTGGCTGCACATTGTTTATACTTTTCTTCCTGTTTTTGAAAGCAGAAATTATTGTCTCAGTGGCTAGATAAAATATTTCTCTTACAAAAGAAAGCACTGGTTGAAGAGAAGCACTTTAATAATTTTATTTTATTTCTTTCTTTCAACAAAGGAGACTAAGAGAGATTTCTGGGACCTTTCACTTTAATATTTAATGAACTACCTGAGAAAAGGTTTCAACAACAAATGGCTGAAAATGGGAGATAATGTGGTGTGGTGCACTAAATGCACTCTGGGAGTGAGTTAGCTCATACTGTCTCTTCCACCCAGCCATTACAAACCAGGTAGGGCCAGCTCCTAAAAGCCAGTACGAGGCATTATTGAAACCACCCACAAAACAAAACAATTGTCTCTGTCATTTGCCCTCCAGAACTGGAGTAAATTTGGTGACAAGGCTAAATCCTTATGGAGTGAACTGCAATTAGTCATGGGAGTGAGCAGAGCACACCAAGGCTGGTGAGACTCCCAGAATGAGTGAGGGCTGACCACAGGAGCATGTGCTGCAGATCCAGGGGGAATGTGCCCTCCTGGGACCCTCACTGCTGCACAGGTACCCCTTTTCTTCAGAATGCTTGGCAGAGCTATTGGAGCAAACTGAAAGCCAGAGCAAGGAGATGGTGTGAGTTATAAAAGTAATTCTCTGGATCCATTATTAAATCAGAAACATAGCAGAGTTAAAAGATAATGAAGCGATAGCAAGTGAAAATACAGAGGACTGTGTTGATGAATCTCTACTTGTTTTTACTGTAAGACCCTGTTGCATCCTGTGAGGGCAGACAGGGGCAGATGGAAATTCTCCAGCTCCTAAAGCTGCCAAGGAAGCAGCTGAGGGAAAATAAACCTCCTATCAGGTTTATTTTCTTATTTTCTGAAATATTTCACTCCTCTACTATGACCTTAGCTTATGCACCTAACTAAAGACTTACCCAGGTTACATTTCTTATGCCCAAACTTCTCCTAAGGACACAGCTTATCCTCATCATTGCTGCCCATTGCATTGACACTGACAGTAGGCAGTATGGCTGCTATTGTCACCTACAACAATATTGTGTCATATCATCTATCATGACATACCCACCCTTTTCTCAGGGAAGCTGAGGTGCCCAGTGTACCGTGTTCTCACTCAGATCCACACACAGCAGCTGGCATCAGAATGGCAGCTGAATTTCACCAATATTGACAACATTTGTTGCTGCTGTTGTTAATTAGAAGCCTGAAGCACTTAAAGGCAATCTGAGAGCCAACAGTGTAGGTTTGCACCAAATGACAAGTGTAACTCATCAGTGTAATGAGGCAAGAGGCACATATTTGTAGAGCAAAGTTTCACCGCACATAATCCTCGTCTGGTTTCCTGGTGTCAGAGGGGAAGGGCACGGACATTCCCACCTGTAGCTTGTGCCCAGATGGTGAGGGATGGCAGCTCACCCACAGCAGCCATTCAAAGAGGCTCTTCCACCCTCTCTGCCAGGGGATCCGCTCTGGCCATGAGATCAGCCAAGCTCAGTCTGTGACCTCAGCGAATGTGAATTCCTGCCACTAAAATGAAGCCAAAGGATGAGGCAGTTTAGCATGAGATGAGAATCCACCTTCCTCCACCTTCCAACTTATTACAATGATTTTGGATAATAACAAGGGGAAATTCCCATAGTCAGAGGCAAAATGTTTTCCTCTCTATCTCTTCCACTGCAAGTGGGCACTAGCAGCTCCCCGGCCAGACAAAAAGGCAGTAATTTAAACAAAAAATACCTGTGATCATGGTGTGCTTTTTCAGTTTGCAGATTCTGTTCTTCAGTGCTGACAGAAGAACTCTAGACTGTATATTGACAGAACCAAGGACCACCTGCACTGATTTTTGCCAGTAATTTCCTGGTGCTCCCTGCAGGGGAGGAGCTCTGGGAAGGTGGCTCAGCTTGCAGGGGGACTGTACACCAGATGTCTTCTCCCACCCTTTTCACCAGGTGCTCCAGCTGCATAGAGATGTTGGGTGAGGAGCACCCACAGTCCCTAAAAAGACTGATGCATCTCTATAGACCAAGAGGGAGGAAAAATTTGACATCTCTCCCCTCCTGAGAGGCTGGAGGTGCAGGGCAGCAGTTGCTGTAGATATCAGGTGAATTATGACTTCAAAGGAAGTTCATGGGAAGGTCACAGAGCAAAATCAGAGGTTATTTCCACCGAAGAGAGAGGTGAAGAGGAGCCAGAATTTCTTTCCTCAGCTTCTTCCTTTTTCACAAATGCAGGAACTATTTTTTTTTTTTTTTTTCTGGTTGTTGTTACAGTAAATCTTTGAGACCAAAACTTTGGAAAAAACCCACTCTGCCTCTTGGGGAATTTCCATGGCAATCATTCATTCAGTCTCCTTGTACTGTTGGCCATGGTTTGAAGTGACATCCACCCTGGTGGCAGTCGTGTGGCCCTCCCCTTCTCCATGTCAGTTCTGATTGCAAAGCCACATCAAGCAAACCCAAAGACCAGCCACTTCCATGACAATACTCCCATTGACTTCAAAGGACTTTGGATCCAGCCTCACACAGTGGTCAAACACTAGACATACCAGAGCAACCAAAGCAACCCTTGCACACAGCTGCAACTGCAGGCACATGTAAAAGACAGTAGAGACACATGGGTAATGCATTTCAACTGCATCCCAAAATACTTCCCCTTGTGAGTGCAGATGTTGTGCCTCAGATACACACATGCACAGAAATATACGCACATGTATGTATGTCCTGGTGCATTTAAAATGGTCTATTATGTAAATCATGAGATTCATGTTACCAAAATAGGGGTCTAAGGCAGCTAGTGTACCTTGTGAAGGATCTTCATGGTAATGTTTCCATAGTGGCACTGCTCAGAGAGCTGGTGCAATGACAGCCTGGTGCAGAGACAGCGAGGAGCGTCACAGCGAGCTGGCGACTCAAAGGCCACAGAAAGGCACGCAGTCACACCACCAGGTGCCAACTGCTGCTGGAGACTGCAAAGGGGCCCTTACCTCTGGATTTGGCTGTAACTCAGCTTAGAGGATATATTCCATGCAGGAAAGCTCCTTACTTTGTGACAGTGAAGGGCGTTGCATCCTAAAAATGCTGCAAGCCCCTCTGCAAAAACCAAAAAGTACACATTCATCAGCTACACACATCTGTGATTTTGAAAGGTTTTAAAGGGAGGAATTATAGTGAACTGAACTGGGAGATATGTTAATCCTGAGTCTATTATGGCAGTAGCTCTATAGCAGGTTTTATACTGAAAAATTTGGCTTAGCACTCTGAAGCACCAAAATGAAAAAATTCTTTTTTTTAATCTACCAATCTATTTGTTTTCAGGATAGAAAGTTCTCTGAGTTTTCAGGGAACTATCAGAGGGCGCTTTGGTCACTGGGAAGCAGAAAAAGAAACAAGTATTAAACACTAGCCACTCTTTCTCACTCTGATGTAAAATCATGGTGGACCCAAAGCACTTGCCTGGGCTATAGCCATGCTCCAGGAAACTTTATGCAGAGTCGTTCTGCTTGGGGGAAAATATGAGATTGGGGTTGAGGTCTGCAGCCATAAGGAACGAGATATGATCATTGCACTATTGTGTATTCTGGAATTCATGAAGGGAGGGAAAAAGACAGCATGAGGTGCAAGGACTAAGGCATGTTAAATGTCTTAATGAATATTTTTTTCATTGTGGTGTGCTGTTCCTAGTGTGCAAGTGCTACCAGATATTACCAATAATGTTGCAAAGCAGTTTCTCTTTCCCTCTTTTGTTGTCAAAGGTAAGAGTTTCAACCATTTCTTTCACATCATTTGAAGTTGAAATTTTCCATCCTGTGTCTACCAAGTTTGGCTGCTTTTGTTTGTTTTTAAGTATTGGTAAAATTGCTTCAGCTTTCACATTTGACATAGGATGACTGAACAGAGCATTGTTCTTACTGGCTGGCAACAGCTCCTCATAAGAGTGACTTGTGTCTCAGGAAATAGGGAGTGCTGACAGATATCTCCACTAACGTGTTTAAACTGCAGCACAGAAACTTGGTTCTCTTCAAATACATCAGCAGATAAGGGGTCTCAAAGAATTAGCTTGGGGAAGAGGGACTTTTAGTATGATTTTTGAACCAGATTATTTTCCTAGTCCATTTTCCTAGGAGAGGTGGCAAATATCAACCCAGCAATGAAGTCCTGACAAGAAGTCAGGAGACAACTCTTCCCAGCTGCTACAACTTGCTGTGTGAATCTGGCAAAGTCAATTAATCTTCCTACTAATTTTTTGTCTGTAAAAATGCAGATGCTTTTAAAAATGAGTGACTGAGCCAAAGTCCAGGCACATTCACGGAAAGACAAGTGTTGGCTTCATGATCAGGCTTGTAAGTCTCACGGGTGTGGTGAGACATGATTCAATAGCATTCGTAAAGATCTCTGAGGTTTTCAAATGCAGGATGATCTGAGCAGGCAAAGAATTTCAGTGACAACTTCTAATGAATGCATACCTATTAATTCTACCCCCTCCCCTCCCTTTTTCATGTCAAAGTAGCAATAAGAATGAGGTTTAAAGTATTTATTGAGTGGTTGAGAAAGCCAACCTTTGACTCTGTGCCTTAGAGCAGTGCCTGGGGCAGGCAGTAATTGTGCAGAAAGGCACTGATAGCATGTCTTCTTATTGCTTAAGAAAAGTGCTTTTCCAATTTGCTTTGTTCACTTCGTTGCTGTAGCAGACTCAAGATTCACAGCTATAAATACAGTGAGACATATATAAATACACATACATACACAGGGACTGTGACTCAGACACATTACCAGCACACTACAGCCCATGACAGTACAACTGAAAAAAGAAGGAAAATATGAGAGTTCATAATTTTTAATAAATAGAGCCTGATCCCAAAATCACTTTTGTTCATACGAGTATTCAAACCTACTGAGAATAGAGTGGCTTATACGCACAGAAATTTGCACCAGACCTGTAAATTGAATTGTATATTCATCAGGGTTTGAAGTTGCATATCATATTGATTTTTCAAGATAAGAATAGGGACTGAGATTGTAGAAATTGTATTCAGATTTTCAGACCTGAGAAGTTTTGTTATTTATTGACTGATAGGAATTTCCCAGTGTGCAGTGATTGCATTTGTACTACAGACCCACTCAATCTGTCTACAGTCTTTCAACTGAGATTGACAATTTTGGTGGAGTTTTCTGCACCTTGAAGAGTTCCAGAGAATTTGGAAATTCTCCCTGAATTGACCAAAGAAATATAGATCTCTGTCTCATCCTTTATGCCATGGGGTGGGCTAGTGGTTGGACTTCAAGTTCTTTTGAATCTGCACATGGGGTCATATGTAACTCTTCCTTTTCCTGACTTGCTTTAGTTAGTTTCCACAGTTAGGGGCTTGATGCATGCATTTGTGATTATACACCATAATCTCCCAGTATATAATTAAACCCCACAGTATATAACTAAATGTTTTTTACCCCTGTGTCTGACAATAAATGTGAGAATAGCAACAGGAGGCAGACATTAAGAGGTATAAATACATGCAAAATAAACCAATTTAACAATATAAATGCATTTCTGAAGCCATACTCCCAATCTTGCAGTTAAAGTGTCCCACAAAACAAAGTGAGTTGCATCCACCATTTGACAAGTTTCTGAAATGCAAGCAGATTTTTACAGCTTTTGGTTACAGTATTCCAAACATTACTGTGATCTTAATTTCAGAATAACCAAACAGAGTTCTGGTGTTTCCCCTCAAAAGGCTATTTAGGAGAAGCAGAGCTTACTATATAACAAACAACAGGGGTAAAGTCAATCAATAACACTTATCTGCTGCGCACTTTGAGAGCCCTCAGATACGTGTTGTCAACTGAAGTTACAAATAGACGTTTCTCAGGAAAAAAAAATCCGGCTTTCAAGTGCAGCAAAGAGGCCCAAATTCTGTTCTTAGTGAATAAGGAATGGCTCCATTGATTATACATAGCATCAAGACATTAAGGTCTTGTAGTAGATTTTTTTCCTAGTTTGCCTCAGCGAGGTGCATTGCAAAATTTGGCTTCACTTCTCTGTATTCCAAGTTATATCGGAATCTTTCAGCAACCACAACAAAAGTATATCTTTATTGCTTGTGCAGATCTATTTGCAGTACCACTCTGAAAGAGCAAGAGAACTGGGTGGTAAATACCAGCTCTCCTTTCTGAGGTGAGGTAGACACGAAACATGCAGTGTAGTGAAGAACCACTCAGCAAAGAATCATTTTGCCAAAGAGCACGGAAAATAAGAAACTCCATAAAATTTGGTGACCACTGTCTTGGGAATGTCAAAATGGAACATATGGGGGGTTTTTTTCAGTATGTTTGGTTACCACATGAAGGATTCTGACTGGCCTTTCAAGCAGCATGGCCATTGAACCATAGTGTGCCTATGTTGAATATGTAGGGTACAGTGCATGGTGATCATCACAGCATTGCCGTACCCTCTCTGACTGGTCTTACTGTTATTACCCTGACTCACAAATCATAAGTGCAGAGTCTGTAAGGGCCAAATTGTAGCATTCAGGCTGTGCTGACTGCCTGGAATGACTTGCTTTTTCTGAAGACCTCGGAGAGTTCCGGGCTGAGTACAGCCAATCCTTTATTTCCCAACCATTTGCTCCCCATGAGAACAACCTAAGAATTTGGTATGATAGACCACTGCCTATTTCTGATTTATGAGCAGATTTGTGAGCCATAGGCTAAGGATGCTCTCATGGGTGAAAGTCATCATTCAACAGTGTCGTATCAATGAGAACAAAAATCAGGCCTTCACTGGTTTTGAACTGAGACTCTAGAACCTGCTACAGCACTGAGGAATTGAATAATATATCAATAGTATAAGTCCACATGATACTGAAATAAGTGATACTCTCTGGCTTGATAGATATATTAGAGGAGGTGAATCTTTTCCTATTTCTTCCCACTTTTCTCTGTCTTGACAAATGCATGGCAAGAGAGAATCCATGTTGCTTAGCAACTCCTTAGGATGCAGAAAGAAATCAGTCAATACAATTCCGAATTAAAGCTGCAATGATCCACAGAAAAATTTTCTAGAGAAAAACAAGAATAGCTAAATATTCTCCATCTTTATCCTGAAGTCACATTAGCTCATGAATCAAACTCTTTAAAATCAAGAATGATGGAGAAAGATGTCTTTCTGAGGTGGGAGAAGGGGGCTTATTTATTGCTGGGGTCTGAGGAGAAGGAACTCATTTTGAATTCTAGCAATGCTGGTTTTTTTAAGTTAAGGCTGAGAGTGGATTTTTCCATTTTGACACAAAAATCATTCATGAGCCAGTCATCATTTCAGTCGTGGGAGATTCTGGATTAATTCTTCCCCTTGATTGAGTTGTCATTGTTTACATTGGCATTACATCAATCAACAGATGTGGCACCAAAACACAGAAAGATAAGATTATTTACTGCACATAAGGATATGCATCAAGTTGCCAGTGGAGGACTTGCACCAAGCCTTCAACAGCTGAGCTTAAGCATGGCCCTCTTAGCCCACAAGTGAGCATACAAGTCAGAGAGTCCTGTTTCTGGCACTGGATGGTTGACTGAGCATTTTCACAATGTGTTTATTCACCAAAAACAGCTGGCAGTCCTTCAAAAATCAACAGGATGATCAGAGTTTGTAAGCATTCCTATCAATGCTAACAGGTTTCTGAGTATTCAAAACCAGTAATAAACGTGACTTCCTAGAAGTCTCAGAGAGATAAATTTAGCTCCTTTACTCATCATAGTATTTATATACCCATTTATTTGTTTTTATTATTTGACCAGAACTCATCTGAATTTTCAATAATGCAGGATTTGGTTGAACTGGTCAAATAACAGAGGAATGTAAGTACATGAGGAAACAGTTGCTGTTTTCATACAACAAATTGCAAAGCACAGACTGACTTAGCAGCCCCTCTTTGGAAATTGCAGCATGCAAGAAAACATGAGAGAAACCAGTCTCATCATCACTTTTCATACCAGCTATTACTTTCTGTTCACCAAAAGAAACAAACAGGAGAGAGCTTTCTCTCTCCTTTTTCTCTCTGGGACAGCATTAGTATTATTAAGATCACTGCTACTACAGTAATGCTTGTGTCTCTAGTTGCATTAGAATATATTAATACCTCTTCTAGTTTCCTGTGCATTTCTGAGACTATCCAAGTGTTAAGGTTGCTTTAGGCAGCCTCCTTGGCTTCCAGGAATGCTGAGGCTTGATCAGCAGTGGTTGTCACAGTTCGGAGCACGGCAATTGTATGGAATGTCCCATGGCCACCTTACATTTGTCCTCTTTATTCACACTGTTCTCTCCCGTGACACTTCTTGTGTGAGCTGTGAGGATCACACTTGGCTGTATATGACAATCAGGCACAGGCTATACATGGTGTAAAACGGATTTATACTGCGTTATAGTACATCTGTCATGTTTATATCACTTGTGGAATTGTGATATATAGAGAGATTACTTCTGCTCTATGTGCAAGCTATTCAGCTATAGTTATTCCGCCATGGATAATATAGAAATATGTTATGATATTAACAGAAATACTATGTGATCTAACTTAAGAGAAATATTTTCTCCCTAGTATCCATCAATATTAAAACAGTTCTGTAAGAGAACTGAGATATTTCAGTCAGTTTCCATATTTACATATGTTTCCAGGCCTGTAAATATAAGAAGGTGTCTTTCCCATTGGTTCTTGAGACAGATACACAAGGGAGAGAGTCCCTTGCAATATCATAAGTTTCCCTGATCTGAAGGAGGATAGATGCCTTCGGTGAGTCACTTCATGGTGTTGGGGGGTTTGGAGATGATTCTCACAACATTGAAACTGGCAGGGGACCCAAACAAGCACACCAGGGAGTTGCCTCTAATACACTGAAAATGTGTGGTGTAATCATACCCTGGAAAGCCTAAGAGTCACCCTGTAATCCAGCCTTCTCTTTACGTGGAGAAAACAGACCCAACTACTCCAGGGATGTTGACTCACCTGCTTCCCTGGACAGCCTGTTGCAGTGCTTGGCAACCCAGGAAGTTACAGTCTCATTCCCATGGCATCCACATGCTTACCTACACACACACATGTACACACACTTCTCCACAGCAGGGCCAGGGTGTTCATGCAGCTTTTTATTCCCAGCCAAGTAGGTGTTCTTCCACCACAGGCTGGTGTGGGCACCCTGTTCACTTTGGGATTTTCCAAGGGATGCATGGGGAGGAGTTTCCCTTCTTGAAACTACTTCACATCACCTTCAAGCCTGCATGGAGTTAAGCTGAGGGAGACACTGGCAGCTGGGGGGACATCATGCTAGAATCTCTGCCTGTGCTTCCTCAACTTTCCCTTCACAACTAGGGCAGGAGTCATCAGGAGAGAGAGATCAGAGGCTGCAAATCAGCCAGTGAGATAGGATAATTTTCCTTTCTTGGTGCTGAAATGAATGATACTTAATCTTCTAGTTAATTTGAAGGGGCCACATCTGGAAGTGTTTTACACGGCCTCAGCTTCTGTGGTGATTTGCCTGAGTAAGCACCTCAAGATTTAGCCAATAGAGAATGTGCCCTGCATAGCTCATTAAGAACCTAATCGTTCCCCTCTGGGTCAAATTCAAGTGGCTATTACAATCAAAGTATTTATTTGCAGCAAAAATTGCTAAAGAGGTTGTAAGATATATAGGAAATATGTTCTGGGAAAATAGCATTGTGGTAACAGTACAAGAAAGAGCCTGAGCTGGTTTAGATGCATCCTAATCCCCTCCTGCTATTAGATGTTGGGATTTCTGCACCAGGGAAGAGGGAACGCGAAGGGTGTCAGCTAGAGGAATGATGAAAATATCTCACAGTCAAGTGACAAGAAGCCCGTGGCACATCAAATAGCAGAGAAGGACTATGCAGATAACAGCTGGCTGACAGGGGAACCGTTTCTCTGATTGGAGGCTGTCTCCAAGGAACATGGACTGACTCTTTGCTTACTGACCTTGAAAATGGAAATAATTTCAGAGGCAGCTTTCTCCCATTTGCAAAAGTTTAAGCACATTTGTTTCTATCAAATGAATTTGGATGCATACTGCCGTGACATCACAGGGAAAGGATCATTCCTCATTTATCACAATGTCTGTTTTGGTATAAATGACAGAGCTGCTAAAAAATCCTGGTTTTAATGTGTGACTTTCCCTTGTGTAAAATATGTTGCAAGGGGCTGAGGATGGAGCTGAGACTGTGAGAAACCAGGGGAGGGAGCATCCTCTGGGCTAATGTCGTCTCATACCCAATGGCTGAGGATGTGCTGGGAGCCGGGAGGGAAGGATGCATTTCACAAGAAAAAGATTCAATTGCAGGAGAATATGAGGACATCCTTGCTTGGCACTCTGCCTGCTCATGTAAACAGACATGTTTCAAACACAAGTAACTATCTCCCTACATGGCCATCTTCAGCCTTCCTTCCCCCTCACTAACAAATCTTATGGAAGCAAGATCTTTCCAGAACGTATCACTGGTTTCCTGAACAGTGAACTTTTCTGTTGCAAAGTCAACAAAGTCCTGCAGGAATTCTTGGAAAATCTCCAGAGATGTGCAGAAAAAAACCAGTAATTTGTTGTCTATCGTGGCATGCTTTCAGACACCCAGAGAGGCTACTGGGAGCTGAGGACACTCTGCATGTCAGCAAGTCAGAACTCCACTGCAGATTTTCTCAACATCATAGAGCTGGGTCATTTTAATTTACCAGCTTATTCTTTATACTCCCATTTTAGTGCTAGCTATCACTGCTGAGGAAGGCAAGGTGATTGAAACATCCAGTTTGGTTTATTAAACTGAACTGCTCTCCTCCACTGATGGAGAGGTCACCTTTCAGGTACTATGGGGTAGGAATGGGCACATACTGCTGACTAGCTGCTGGCTCGGCAGGTTTACACTCTAATTTCCCCCATGGTAATTTTCCTGGTTGCTGTATCAAGCAGGATTTGCAGATCCACCAGCAAGGTCCTGATGCTGGACGAGCTGCAATGCAGAGGCTGAAACAGCTTTAGCCAACTTTGTTCTAAAGTCTCAGGGAAGCTGGGCATAGGACACTAACTCAACGTGGAGGACTAGCTCCTTTTCCTGATGAATGTCTCCACTGCAGTTGCTGGTCATGAAAAACCTCTAAACCTGGCTTCTGTTACCATCAGGAAAATAGATTTAGTAGCATAGGGAAAGTAGATTTTACTACCATTTGGCCAGTTTCTTTTGTGAGGAGAAATGAAGCTGACCATGCTTATTGACTTGCTTCTCTTCTGCTCCTATCCCACAGGCCACATTTAGCTAGTATTTCCAGGTCTAACTCCCTCTATTTTTCCACATGGATTTACCTGCTCCATTTTTGCTGGACAGCATTGAAACCAGAATGATACCCCCAATCTGGGGTACCCAAATCACAATCTCTCCTCTAGAGATGTTTACTTTTGCTTTAAGACACCTGAGGATGAGAGATACTATGGGCTGGGGACAAGCTCCAGCACCAGGGAAATATGTGCAGCAGAGCTTTGGGAGAGCTGCTGCAAGCAGGAAGCACCTACAAATCAGATCCCCTTCTGATGCTCCCAGGGCAGCTGAGAGAGAGAAAGAAGGTGCAGCTTAGCTACAGCAGCCATATCTGTGCGCCAGGAGCACTGCAGAAGGAAAGGCTCAGCCAGTGCTGGGAGATGATGGATTGACTGCTTCATGTATTAGCAGCAGTGGCCTCCCTGAGGCCAGCCATCACCCGCTCCACACAGCCCTGGGGTCTCTTCTCCACCCTGCCCTGGCAGGCTGCCAACAGACAAAGCTGGGGAAGTGGGAGAGGAACACACCACTGTGGGGAAGGAGATGTATAAATAGTGCCTGCTTGGAAGGCCAGGTGTGTCCGTCCAACCCGAGCCAAGCATAACAGGAGGCAGCAAGGAGTGCGTCTTCCTCTCCAGACCTGGTTCCTGAAATTCATTTCCTCTTATGTGTTTCTGTTACTGTGGGTGGGTGGATAGGGAGGGAGGAAGAAAAGAAAGAAAAAATCTTTGGTTTATTCTTGGATCTCACACCCCTGAGTCTTTATTTATTTACTTTGTACCTGCTCACTTGTGTATTTCTTGTCTTGCGCATGTGCTCTGGCTGATGCACTCTAAACCCTTGTTTCTGCTGGATGGGGAGTTTTGCCCTACTGTCTCCCTCTCCACTTCCTCACTCTGTCTATCCCTGCTGCCAGGTGCTTGAGCTCCTCTGTCACCCCCATCACTGGACCTTTCACCAAACCGAATCAGCTCACCTTGGCAGAAGCCTCCTTTCTATGGGTTAACAAACCAAAGTAGTGCAGACCTATTTCAGCTATTTCAGGCAAAGCAGAGAGAGAGAGAGAAAGATAGTAGATGCTTGCAGCAAGAAGGGGCAGAAACCATTGAAGGACAAAGAGTTTTCCTGTTTGATTTTGCTATATTGGTTCCCACTCTTGTGCATAACTTACCCAGCTGATATCCTGGCACACTGCTGTTTTCCAGGCTCTCAGGAGACACATCAATTACAAACATCACCCCTACAGCCTGAACAAAGCTTCAGCTCCCATGTACTTCAAGCTTTCTACTGCAAAGCTGGCCTCGGATTGAACTCTCTGCAAGAGTGTATTTGGCCAGTGATGGGGTCATGTTTATGGTCATTCCTTCTGCCAACCCTGTTAAGAGCATGGGAGGCTGTTATGATGAGTCCCTTGGAAAAGAAGGATGTGGCAACAGAAGGTTTCCCTTGTTATCCTGGAGGCAGACCCAGATATGGCAGGTGCTCTCTCTAACTGTCTGATGCTTTGCATAAAGCCACTGCTTGTATCTGCTCACTCCTGGGAAAACATTGATGGCATCAGGGACCCTGGCAGCTAAACAGCCTGGTAGGAAGCATTATTTTGCTTACAGTGCTCAGGCAGCCAGTTTCTGACAAGCCTGTAGCAGGTGAGCCATCCTGCTCCTGCTGCTGCTCACCTATGGATATGGGACACATGCAGCTGTGAGGTGGGATGGAGGGATATAGTTGCCTCAGGCAGACAGGGGCATAAGTCTTTCTCCTTGTAGTGGTGAGTTTGCCAACCAGTGCGTGCATCCCACCCACAACCACCTTTGTGGCCACAGCCCTGGTGCCTGGCTCCCCTCAGGGTGACCCCACATCACCCCTCTGTGTAGGGGAGCACAAGCCCAGTGCGGCTGGGCACCATCTCCTCCATACCATGCTCCTCTTGCCTCTGGTCAAAACCCTGCCTCCCCTGCGGTCGAAGGCACTTTTATAGCCTTGCTGCCACTTGATTTGCTCTCCTTTCTCTCCTCTCTCTTTCCTCCAACTTTCTGAAACAGGAACATTTTTTGAAAAACAGGAGGTGCAGAAGGAGGCCGCGCGGCCCCGAGAGCGTCATGTCAGGCAAAATAAAAACTCCTGAGGAGGTGCTTCCGAGAGACTTTGAAAGAAACTGGAGCACACACCTTCCTCTTCTCCCTCTGTTTTTGTCAGGTCTCTGTAATACAGTGGACATTTTCCTGTCTGCTCGGCAGGGCTGACAGCGTGCTGTCAGGACGGGGCTGTGTCCTAAATAGAAACTCTGCAGGTTCGGAAAGTTCCCTTCCTCTAATTGGAACCGACTCGCGGAGGTGAAGAAAAGCTGCAAAATTGTTTTAAGCTATGAGCAATTATAACAGCCCTTACAGTGCCAGTGACACTAAGAGGATTTGTACTGGATTATACCTAACGTTAACATGATCTAATGCCACATGAATATCACAGCCTGCAGCAGGCCCAGCTCTCGGTGTTGGGTTCCTTGTTCTTCAAAGTCTGCCGGGGTTTGTGGAAGGAGGGGAACAAAGCCACGCTGGCAGAATTTTGGTGCAATGTCATATGTCATTTAAACATCACAAATAGGCAGTGACAAAGTAAAAGTGGACAGCAAAATGGGGTTTTTTAAGTTGAGAGAAGTGTAGAGTTGCCTACAATATAATATAACCTTAACCAGCCAGCCTCCTACTATTTGGCATTTTGCTCTGCTGGGAGAGGGACCACAGAGGTCTTGCAATAAGGTGACATGAGGGTGCCACAGCAGCCTCAGTGTCTGGGCCCATGGGGTGACCAAATTGTGAATCCTTCTCCTATCTCCAGGCTGCACTGTATTGTCTGAGGCAGCTTTAAAACATGTTTCAAAAGAATCCTTTCCTTTATAATGGTATGGAGAGACTTCCACTGGTGCTGGTGGAAGAAAAAAGAAACTAATTGGGGTATGTCCTCATGTGCAGAGATTTCAGTGAGATGGATCTGTGGTGGAACAGCCTGGTGGGGCTGTATGCATCTGGTCTATAGAGAAGGCTGGGAGGAAGAGGCAGCATGGGAGCTGAGTCTGGGACCTGCTCTGCTACTCACTTATTATAGGGCTTGCAGGGAATTGTTTAATCTCACTGTAGATCAGTTACCCAACCAGCAGAATTAAAGCAATAACATTTTGCTCTGTGGGAAGGGATGAAGAGAAACCTGCACCAGTGTGAGGTACTCAAGCCCTAGAGCAATTGGGGAGGACAAAGATGGAAGCCGGGTAGAAGGAAAGGAAGTCGCTGAGTGAAAAGAGACACATGCTGACCTTGAAGGTTTTCTTTCTCATCTTGGATTTTGCTAGTGAAATAAGCAGAGCCAACAAAAGTTCTCAACTTAAACTTCAGGTATGGCTGAAGGTCACAGAGTACAGACTGTTCTTGGGAACTACCCAAGATTTGCCTTGGAGCAGCAAGGGAGCACCTGATCAAATGGCTGCAAAACTTTTCCTCATCCTAGACTTAATGCATGGTAGAGGGAATTAATGGGGGTGAAAATGGCTTTATATCCAAAATGGGAAGCCTCTCCCTGCTGGTGCTAGTGAGCTCTGCAGTGCTGAGCTCTGCAGCAGAGGTGAGGAATGAGGCCAAGACATCTGAATTACACTGCTGTATATACAGCCTTTGAATTTGGCCCTGACAGTAGGCTAGGTCAGCCACACTTCGTACTAGCAACACAGTTTGACTGATGAATGGATGAATTTCATATCAGGCTCTTATGAGACTTTATACCACTAATATATTATATTTGTTTTGTGGAGACATGTCAAATAGAAGTATACCTATGCAGCATTGAACTGGAACCCATCCCACTGAAATCCTCCCAGGGAGTGGGTTCAGACCCCAAAGTAGCATATGACAAATACCGAGTTACTGAGACATAGGAGTGTGGCTCGCATTCTCTGACAGCCCATCCCACTACAAACTCCATGCATTGCATCAACCCCTGTTGAGCACTCCTCTGAAAATTTAGCCAAAGTGGCAAAAACCATGAGCCAAATGTGGGAATCATCCCACAGGAAGATGAACTTAATTTAAAAAGTATTGTGTTACAGACAGGCAGAAGCAGCATGAAAGTTTAGAGATTTCAACCTTTGAACCCTTCAGTGGTGAAATATAACAACGTGGTTTTAAAATGGGAGTGGAGATATCCCATGATGGAGTGATTCCAGGGGAACAGCAGCAAATATTGTTGGGGATGCTGTAGGATCATGACAACAAGAAATATTTTAATGTTATATTACATTGTAGGCAACTCTACACTTCTCACAACTTAAAAAAGCAAACAAATAAAAAACAACACTCTCTGAAATATTTGGGCCAGAAGAGGCACACAATATACACTGATTTTCAAAAGTCTTGGGGGAGTTGCAGGTTGGGTGCTTCATGCTTCATCAATAGCTTCCCAGCCATGTTTTAATTTCTGCAACTCTTCCTGCAGCCACTCAGGAAGCAGGAAAAGGACCATTATGGTGAGGAGACAAAGAATGGAGGGGAGTAATGGGGTTGAGGAAAACCATGGGAGATGAGATGCGTTGGGAAATGTGCCACCAGCTCCTCAGTAGAGGGATGAATTTGACTGGCTGTGAAGTTTCTCAGAACTAGTGCTAATATCCTGCTCTTGCAGTACTTAGGCAGCAATTATCACCTATAAAACAGGTGATAATGTAGATTTTCACATTCAGAGGGCCAGCTGCTAAGCTGGTAGAAATGGGTGGACTCTGGGCTTCACTAGAACTGGAGTGGTTCATGCTAGATGAAACTACTCCCCAGAATTTTTAAGACACAAATTAATCTTAAAATCAAAATAAAGAGAAGAAAGAGTGCACATCAATCCCTTCACTTGAACAGGAAATTTAAATTTGGAGATCTCTGAAGCTCCAGCTGATGAATTATTGAGCTGTGAGAGGCCAGTAGCATGCAGCATCACACACTGGCCTTTTTATAATACCCACAAAATAATTATTTCTGGAAAGAAACAAATGGAAAATTATGGTGACCTGACAGAATATAGCAGCTAGTTTTCTGCCCGTGCCCTTCCATCTCAGCAGGATACTGTTTTCCTTCATTCTGTAAAATACTCAGATGATACTGCTTTTTAAAATAGGGCCCTAAAGGTAAGATCTTCTAATGTCTAAGAGGGAAAAAAATATACCAATTTGGAATTTTGAAGTGTCAGGGGTTTGGGTTTTTTTTTGTACAGGTGCACAGAGCTGCCAGGTCAAACAGCTACTTTCCTGTAACTGTAGTATGGCATATATTTCTGCAGTAACACACCAGCTGTTAGTTGAGCCTTATAGCAGGGAATCAATAAAGTCAAGGCAATTTCCTTAACATGCCATCTGTAAGAGATTATGGAAGGGAGGTGGGAAAAGGGCTTTCCTTAGTGGCTAGTGCTTTACTAAAGTTCAAATGAGGCAATATATAGTAAAATAAATTCAATCTGTGTTTCTCTTCTTTCAATTTTAGAGGGGACTAAATGAAATGGAACTGTGTTGATTCTATCCGGTTCAATATATCTTCGCTTTCTAATGACCAAGGTCATTTTTACCTTCATGAAAAAGAAGCCTAATATAAAATACTCACCCAGACTGAACAAACACAATATTCACACTTTTTCAAAAGCCAGGTAGATGAGTGATATATTGTGTAATTCATTTCATGGCACACTGCTGAATGTTTTTTTATAGATAGTGTTTAACCTTGCCAATTTTGCTCTGAGATAATCACTCCTTTGAGGATAAAATCTCACATTTAACATTAGAAGAAAAAAGAACCCCCCACGTGCCAAAATCTGCAGTATACAACAAATAACAGGGAAGTTACTTAGCCAGAAAGATAACGATTACAGCAGTTTTCACTGCTGACTCTGTGATTAGCCGGTGGTTGTTATAATATTAATCAGAAATACAGTGATAACTGCTTAGACTAGGTTCTGATACAGCCAGTGAGCAATGACAAAATGCTTAGACATCTTACAATAATGTATTTCTGCCCTGACTAATGGAAGTGGCAAATAGATTCATGAAAATCCCCTATATTTAGCACTGGAGCAATTCTCAGAGCGTGGGAGCTTTGTTTGTGTTTCACTGGAGTTTATGATCAGGAATATTAATAGTGCCAGCATCTCAAGGAAGGGATGCAAACCCTGGAAGACACCTCTGAAACCCTCAAGGGAGGGGCATGAATGGCAAAAGTCTGCAGGGTCAACGCAGTGTCTATTTGCTCTGTGAGCCCTGATGCTGCCCTGGAGACTGCTTTTGAGAGAGGAACAGTGCAGAAGGTCAATGCAAAGTGAAATTTTACCTGAAGGGAGGAAAATATATGTATAAGCCCAGATTTGTCCTATTGTGCTGTAGGCATGTAGCTGAGGTGGCTAAGTTTGGAGTGCTGTCAGCCCTTGGCTCCCATTATAGACAAGGCAGGCACATCCCGAGGGCACCGCAGCCCACCTGTGATGTGAATCACCCTCAGGAGAGCCTGTGCTTCACCCCAGCTGCTGCAAACCAAGTGCCTGACGTGCAGTGAGAGAAATCCTGGCCCTGACATGTGAGGATGGGACAAACTGGCTTTGGTTGAAAGCCTCCAGCCATGAAAGAGCTAAACATAAATCAAACGCTCATCTCAGGTACTTAAACGAAAGATTCATTAACTTTTAAGATATTTCACTCTTGTCTCCACCCTTCCCTTTCAGGCACGTGCTTGGGGCCATTTCTGAAAGCACTGTTCATTAGGTAAGACCCTGTCCTTACAGCATTTCCAATTCAAACACAAGCAGGTAGTACTGGGATTCTTGGAGGAGTGTGATCCTTCCTCTGAGGTTCCTCTGAAGGCTCCTCTGAACCTTCCCCTGAGGTTTTCACCCCAGGTTTCACAGGCTACAAAAGATAATTGGAAAACATTCAGTCAGAACCAAATTGGGGAATCTTGATCTGAACACTCAAAGAAGCATTTTAACACACTTGTTCAGATGAGATTTTTCACTACTGTGGCTGCCAGTTTGGGCCAGAGATGACCAGATGCAATGGGGGGTACAAAAGCATTGTAATCCTTAAAGCTTGCTTTAAATAATTAGGGACATAATATGCAGCAGAAGGCTTTGGAGAACTTTGTGCATGGGGAAAAATTGTCCTGAAATGACAGAAGCAATATTCAGAAATTGATGTGGAGACTGCATTTCATTTTGTATTCATTTTTGCATCCCCCTTATTGACACACCATATCAAATCCATCCAGAAGTAGCAACAGACTTTCAAAAATACATTGCAAATTCAAGTCCCCAAAACACAAGACTTGTCTAAAAATATCACTTGGAATCATCCATAAGGTCTCTGTCAAATTTTCTTTGTCTATAGAGGATTTATTTTCTTTTAGGAAATTTGTCTTTGCTGTTTTATTTTAATCTGTTTGACATAGGTTTTATTGCACAAAAAGATTTTAAGAGAAATTCATTTTGCCACTACATAAATCAGAATCATAGGCTATTTTTCTTAAGTTTAGCAACCCCAACAGCACAGACAGGAGTTCCTCTGGAACTACTCACATGGAGTAAATAATTAGACCTTGATCTGATGAAAGCACTTAATGGCATGCTTATTTATAACTCCATGAGTGCTGTCATTGAATTAAAAGAGATTGTTTGGATGTTTGAGTGAGCATTTAGGTACATTGTTGGTCAGAGCGTCCTAATCCTTAAACTTGTCATTGATTTCATCACAGGGTGATGTCCAGAGGGTGAGGAAAGCAGGACTGCAACCATGGCTTGTTGAAATCACGGGAAGCTATTTTTTACCCCTTGGACCCTCCTCAGAGTCACAAAAGTTGTGATTCGGATTTGTTTTGGTGGGTTTGGGTTTTTAATAGATTTTTCCCCCCTTCTAATTGAGATTAATTGGATTTTGAAATTAATTTTCCCATTTCATGGAAATACTACCTTAGCCATGTGAAATGGAGAATACTCATCCTACCCTCTATAAAATTGCCTGGAAAACACAACCAGGGAGCAATCAGCAAATAAACTGCCAAGCCCTGCAATTCTTCACTCATGTGCCTAATCTCAAAATGAGGCTTAATTAGACCAACAACACACTCCTCATGGAGCAAAGATTACTTATCAGCCTAATTTGATACTTTCACAGACAGCTGACATATGGTTTCCTCCTCTTCCCCCTGCCTGTTCCCTCACTCGAGTTTAAATGGGGCTGAAGTGGCACACAGGACTTCTGCTCTTCCTTGCTGCTGAACTGGGTTTCATCTCATGTGGCAAAGAACTGGTACTCTCAGGCTCCAGGACCTGAGCTCACCAAGAGGAGACTGCTTTTCCTCAGAGCAGACCCATATGCCTTTTCCTTCCTAACAGATGTACTACCAGAAAAACAGATTGGTGAGATGGAGCTTGTTCCTTAAAGGTGAGCTGAAAAGCTTCTCTGCTGTGTGTAAAACACAAAGTCTGCTTCTTTGAACCACACAGACTTTGTAAGGTGCATATTCAATGCAGCTGTGCCATGATCATCCTTGGATACACGATAAGCCATATGAGAAAGAGATTTATGGACACAATTTTTCAGAGCCACAGCAGCTCAGAATTATTGAGTTCCCCCATTGAGAGCAATGTGAGAGGCCACCTTCAATCTGATGCAATTTAAACTACTCCATATATCATGCTGGACATCCTCTAATACGTATCACCACAGCCTTACTGAACCTGATAGATGTTAGCTGGGGAAGAGGATGAGGTGTACCCCATAACATATTTTATAAGTCTATTCTCTTCCACTGCACCATGACCCAGCTGGTGCAGATCAGTGAAACTCTGGTGCAGTTAATGGATTTTGCAATTTTTCACCATTTGAGGATCTGGGCAATCCTGCTTCTTGTGGTAGCTCAGAAGTTTTAGCCTTTTGTTTTTAAAAAATCTGTGGGGTTTAATTCTCTGCTCTGCCTGTGGGACTGCAAGATCCTGTGACCCAAACTCTGCTTCCTGTGTGGGGTCAGGTCTACATCCCTACCTCTCAGGATACAGCTCTGGCTGCAGGCTGTTCCCTGTCCTCAGGCATGAACTGGGAAACCCTCAGCAAATCAGTGCCAAGTCCTGCTGTGTGAGAGCCTGAAAATCAGGCTGCATGAGAGAATACAACACAGCTTTTCCACTCAGTAATGGGCACTACACCAGAAGTGTACCACAAATGTGTGGCTGTGGTATCAATCCCAAACAGGCCTTACCATACATGTCAAAAGGAGGTTTTCCCTATTTTTTGTAACACAATTTTCAACTAATTTAGGTGATGTGGGTAAAACATCAGTACCGTGGACACAAATAGGGTGCATGTTGTTGCTCCTTCCACAGCACTTTCCTTCTGCTCCTTCTTTTTCTGAGGGCTTAACTTTCAAATGTGATGAGAGCTTTGTAAAAATGTCAGAGTCCTCATTGGAAAAGTGTTTTTCAGTCTTTGGCTTACACAAGATGCAATTTGCCAGGATCGGATTCAGGTGCATCTGGGCACCAAGACAGTGTCTCTTAGCTGTATAAATAAATATTTTTTTGCAATACACCCATGATTGATTGTCATTTCCATTTGTGTATTTATGACTGTGACAGTTACACAGCTTGCACAAGGAGATGCATTTTTAAATGATGTTTACATTTATTTCAGCAAACATAGTTCTATATAGCTACATAGTTAAAAGTCCTAAATAAACAGGTTACAACTCACTTAAGAAGTAAAATTAAATGAAAATGTAAACTAGAATCGACTCATCTGAAGACTTAGCCCTTAACAAATACCTGGCATGTTTTGTATGTCCATGAGGTATATATACATTTTAAAGTTATTTTATGTACTGAGCATAAACATGTAAAACAAATATAAATATTGAACCAAAAATATTAACTGCACTATATAAAGTGCATACACACCTGTCCATACATCCATGTGCAAACACAGACATGCAAGTTCACCTAGGTCCATACATTCAGTACCATAACACTTTTGAATCCTTGCATCTGGAAGGTCTGTGCTGTAGTAATACTTGGGAGCTTAAAATAGCAGAGCTGCCATCCTGTTGCATGCCAGGGGAGCTGCTAGCACTGCAAGTCCTCTCAGAAAAGGAGCTGCAAGAGCAGCAGGGAAAAACCATGGGCTGTGCTGAGGGGTGAGGGGCTGGAGGAAGCCTTTTGATGTACGCTGGCATTCAGCACAGGATGCATGGGAAGTGCTGAGGGGTGACACCCTGGGACACCGTAGCTGTTGGGCAAACACCAGACTCACATGCAGAGTCAAAATTTCCTCAGTTTGATAGTATGGCCTGTGCATGTGCTCAAAATGCAGATCCCGGGTGGGACGAACAGTTTGCACTCTGCAGTTGGCTCTGTAAGGCTCCCAAGGGAGCAAAAGGACAGAGGGTGCTCGGGAAAAAGGGCAACCACAGGTATTTTGGTCCTGTTGTAGGCGCTGTGTGCTGGCAAAGAGGGGCTGACCCTGGGGAAGCTGCAAGCAGAGCTTACAAGGTGAAGCAAAAAAAGGAAGATGTCTGGTGTGGCATCACACCTTGTTCTCTGTTATGTTTCAAAACTGTGAGGCAGAAGGTGTTAAATGAAGACAGGGCTTGATTGAGCACTGACTCTGGACATGCAAAGCATCTGATTCTGGGTCTGTGTTCAGTCACCAGGATCATGTTAAGAAATCATTCAATTAGTGCTCACAAAGGTTGCAGTTCTTCACCTCTCAGATACCTTGATGGAAACACGAGCTGCATAGTTCTCCTTCCAATGGGAGACTACTGGAGTCCACTCTGACCCCCTCTGAGGAATGGCAGCCCTCATATCTCCTCCCTACTGGCTTGCCCTGACTCATACCTGCACTTACCAGTGTTTAGGATCTGCACATATCTCACTGCCTTGCCTCTGTGAAGCTCCTGCTGCCAGCTCCTGCTCTGACAACTGCTAGCACAGCATGGCACTGCACAGTATGGCAAGGTACAGTGTGGTACTGGGCAATGGATGCTATTCCTCGCAGAGCTTTCCACCCTACTCCCTTCCCTATTCCCCTGAGAGAAGTTGCAGCCAGCACCTCCCTTCCTGAGTCTAAATGAAAACTATTTTTGCAGCCGTACTTAGCAGGACTAGTTACAGATATTCCCAGGGACACTGTTTTTCCTTGGCTGTTCTGGGATATTCTGGTGGGGTGTTGCAGCTGTTACCCCTCAGTGCCAGGGACCTCATGCAGGTAGTGGTGGAGCCCCTTCCCCTCACGTCCCCTCACTAGCACAACTTCAGGGGCTGATCCTCAATCACAAATGCAGTCTGTGGGATCTCCCCAGCCACCCTCCTTCTCCACAAGGTTGGTTGGAAACCAAACCCCAAGATTTTCACTCACATACCCACAGCTGTGATGGGTAACACTGCAGGATAAATGACTCAGGTAGGGGTCCAGGAGCAGCTGGATCCTGAAAGCAACACTTACAGCCCCTGCTGTGGAGGTTCTTCGCAGTGCTCAGAAGCTCCTCCTGTAGCCTGTGTGTGTCTAGGCTTGACGGGAAAACAGCTGCTGATGGCGATGCTGATGCTGAAGTAGGAGCCAAGCTCTGCAGAAAGGCCAGGCCCAGGTGAGAGCCATCAAATGGCATGAAAATGTAACTGAAGGCTCACAAGTGGGATTGCATGCTCCAGACCCGATTCCTTTCACCTTATTCAAGAAAGAAGACCCATTAAAATGAAACGATGAAACGAACTGTCTGTGCGTGCACATGCATTTTCCGTTTTTGATCAACTACCTTTCTGCCGATCCGCCTAGTAGAGTGTTTGAAATCCCTATAAATGTTAGATGTCCATGATAAAAGACAGTGCCCTTATTTGGCCCGTGGCCATTTTCCATGTTTATTTGGTTATTTATTTCAGTTAAGTGCAAAACACCAGTTGATGCACAACACCCATGTGCTGCAATACGGCTCCGAGTTGCCTTGGCAACGGGTGGAAAGGGTTTTGAAGAGCCAGCGAGGCCCATGCTAATGAAAACAAGCATTCAGGGGGCCTCTTCTCCAGGTGGGCGAGAAGAGGCTCCCCGCTGGGCTCCCTCACCCAGCCTGCTTTCAAATAGTCTGATGCTTTAAACAAAAAACTACAAAACCAACAACAACAAAACAGCCCACCACCCAGCCCCCTCTGCTTTTTTTTTTCCACGCTAAAACGCAACTACTGATTAAAAGTTCTGAGACAGTTCTTTGAAGCCTTTCATTAATAGGTTTCCTTTATGAATCCAAATTAGACGGCCAATGCATTTTCCTTCAAAAAAAAAAAAAAAAAAGAGAACTATTATGGAAATGGATGTTGTTGTTGTTGCTGCTGCTGCTGCTAGCTCTTACATGTTTAATCTGCCACATGTGCATCCGTGCCAGATGGCAGTGCCCATAAGATGTGAGATAATCTTTGCACACCATCTTCACCATGTGGATGCTGATCCCTGGGCTTCTGCAGGCTGTGGCTCTCACTTGGACATGGTGGAAGCCATGGGCTTTGTCCCTGCTCTGTGGGATAAGACCGACCAGGCCTGGGCTCAGCACCCATAGCTGGCACTGAAAGGCTCAGGTGAGGGTGGGGGAAAGGTTAGTTTTTCAGAGAGATCTTGTGAGAATGAGGCTGGGATACTGAAGGTATGGGGAGATCTCCCCACCTGAGGAAGTGGGTCCTGTGGAAACACACTTGGGTATCCATGCTCAGGAAATAGAACAATCATGAGGAATATCTGACACTATTCAAATGTCTGGTTTAGAAATATGAGGAAAAGGATAATGAATGATTCTACAGGCTGAGCAGGAATATAGCCAACAGCTTTGATGAGATTCACATGTGTCCCACTTCCCCTATGGCTTCCCAGCAACTGCTGGGTTTTCCCAAGGACCAAACTGCTCCCCGGCTCAATGAGGTGATGGCCATGGAATGTGCAAAGAGATAACTATGTAAATATGGGCATGACATGAAAGGAGAAACATAGGTCATGAAAGTCCTAAACATGGGTCAAAGGTTGCTCTAGGCTGGTGGTGGTGGATAACGGGCTGAAGAGCTGAACATCAGTGACAGAAGAAGGGTCCTGTATGATAATCTTGGGTGAGAGATTTTTGTTCCTATTTCTATTTCAGTCTGAACTTTTCTTGGGCAGAACATTCTTCTGTGGACAATGATATCCAACACTTCTGAATGAACAGTTTGTCTCACAGTCCAAAGTCTGAATTTGTGCCACAAAATTAAAGGAAAGAGAGAAGTGCAAGAGGAGAATGAAGCAGACCTCTCTAATGATGATAAGGAAGCAAGTCCCATGGTGTCCATGGGATGGAGGGGAATGCCCAGCTTCCCTGCCATGGGCAGTATTGTTTCTACACAGCTTGCAAGTCGCACAGCAGGTAGGCCCTCCATCAAAAGGTCTTCTCCACCTCCTTAGAAGCAACGGAATGTGACAACCTATTTGGATTGGTGAAATGTCACAAGCTCCAAAGAAAAAGAAATTGGGATAATTGGGATGTCCCTTTCAAAAACATCTGAAACCAACCCAGAGCGTGTGAGGCTGGGGACAAAATCCCAAGAGCCAATGGCATAGCTTCAGTGTTAAATGAAATATATGTGGTTCTTTTGGTAGAAGTCTCCACTGCTTGTAGGTGACTCAGTGCCAGAAACTGACTCATGTCGAAACAGCATTACAGTCAGACAAAAAAACTGTGTAATACACCACCAGGCTCTCAGTCTGATAATGCTCTCATGGAAGGAGTGTTTTACTCTGCCCTGAACTGCAGCAAAGCTTATCACCAAGAGCAGTGACGTACTGGTCACTTCGTTAATCTAAGCAAAGGGGAGTGAGGCTGGAAATGTTTATATGTGATTTCCCTCTGCTGAGGAAGGAGATAAGAATAACTATGACAACACACCTAAAACATTTGTTGAATGCTTCATTCTAAAATGAAGCATACAAAAAAAAGAAGGCAGTGCCTGAATGGGGGAGGGAAAATCCTTGTAGATGCCTTTCCAGAAAAATCAGTATTGCAGCTAAAATAGTTTAAGATGCCTGAAAACTTTGGATTGCCAAGCAGCAGCAGGGCTCCTTTTGGGTGGGAGGAAGTTCAAACCTCTGGAAAACAGGCCTCTTTCAGGAACATAAGAACCTGAGGATCCTCAAAACATGAATTTGCATTTTGAGATTACAAGCAACTCTGATTTTGGAGGCAGTAATTTAAAGTTCATGAAATACTGTCTCTGAGC
Organism: Phylloscopus trochilus trochilus; assembly: GCA_016584745.2. Taxonomy (NCBI): domain Eukaryota; kingdom Metazoa; phylum Chordata; class Aves; order Passeriformes; family Phylloscopidae; genus Phylloscopus; species Phylloscopus trochilus. The sequence goes on from WQNJ02000546.1 coordinate 45,243,209, forward strand.
AAGCACATTTTAGGAAATTTTTATAATTCCCATCTGAGCTGCTTCTGAAATAGGCTAAGAAACAAATTCATCAAACCATGTGAGGTGCCTGCAAGTAAGCAGAGAAGGTTGATTGAAGTGATAGCAAGGGACATCCACAGTGTGTCATACATTTAATTTTGCAGGTGCCACTGCTACACATCACTTCAAGTTTCCTGTGTCGTTAGTGCAACTCCAGGAGCTGTTGTCTAGTGTTCTGCACCAGCATGAGGGTTTGCACCACTCCAGCCAAGAAGAGCCCTTCCTCAGGCTGGAAAATGAGGCCACAAGCCATTGCTTATCCTGTTGTTGAGAGGGTGTGGAGCAGGGCTGACCCATCTACTGCCCTGCCAAATTTGTGCGAGACCCTGAATTGTTCCTGGCTTGGCTTGTGCTCCAGGGCTGCCCCACATGAATAACCCCAATCTCTGCAGGCTTGCTCATGGGCTTAGGTGAACAGCCAAGATCTGTGTTTACTTCTTTGGGGCATGGCAGAGGCATCTAATTGCACCCACAGTGTGTTTCAGCAAAGAGCTATTTAACGCTTATGTTATGGAGTCTGCAGCATGATTTGCTCCTTGTGGCTCCTAAAATCTCCAGTGTAGCCCTGCCAATGAAAACATGGAGACTTGGCTGTGCAAGGAAACAGCTCACTCAGCAAAAATGGTGGCCTGTTGTTGTATTTGTGATGAAAAGCAGAAGGACATCCACTACCCACAGAAATGCTGTTCCATTTTGTTCATGTAAGTGGCAATTTAGAATTAAAGGCAACTGAATTACATGGGCAACATGGGAAGAATTTGTTTTATGTGGGAGCTGCTGTACATACATAACTTTGCCTTAAGACTTCTATATTGATCATGGTAACCTGGATAGGTCACCTTGCTCTAACCAGGTACAGGGATAATCTGCGAGTCTAGTGGCATACTCATTTTATCTGCAGTGCTCTGTACAAGTACTCATAAACCATCCACTGCTATAAAGCAGCTGTTCTAATGCCCTTAGTAATTGCTGTAGACTATGTCCCCAGGTTGTACTGTCATGTAAAACAGAGAAAAAGAATATAAAGACCTGAATACTATTGTGTTCACTGTTTTGTCTTGTTGGTTTTTGGTGTTTTGGTTTTTTGGGAGTTCTTTTTGGTTTGGTTTTTTGTTTGTTTGTTTTCAGGGAGGTGCTTTGGGTGGGCTGGTTTTTTTGTTTGTTTTGTTTTTTAAAGCATCATGGATTTATTTGCATTTGTATGCAGTTTCACTTAAGAGAAAATCCTGGGTGTCTGCTTCATGATATAAGAATGGCCAAGAATTGGTATGTGTCACCTGTGCTGTGTTCCACCTAAGGAGGTTAACACCTGTGTTGTTGTATGCACAGTGAGACTGGACAGTAATTTGATATTACAGTAGGGAAGTTCTCTGGAAACACGCTGACTCGGATGCATCCCTGTTCAGGCACACATAAACTGGCAGTCAATAGTCTGTGAACTGGAAGAGAAATCTCTTCTGATATCAGGAAAGGTACAGTATGTTGGGTTAAGAACATGCATGTAAGAGCCTAGTGCAGAACTGGATTTGCAATTTGCTTTCTCTTTGAGGACTCTCTCTAGGAGCACCCTCCACCTAGAGATGATCTTGGAGGCAGTCTTTGGCTAAATGGGAGGTCCATGTGCTCATACACTCCCCTTTGCTACCATTTCTGTCTACCTACATATCATGTGAGGAGGCTACAGCCACAGTAGCGACATAATACAACCCTTGCACAGCATAGGAGGTGGTGTGGGTCAAATACTACTTGTTTAGGCCTCACAGCATCCATTTGCTTTAGATAAATACTCTCAAACTTTGGCTTGCTTCTTATTGCCTTGGCATGACTGGTTGTCTCTGTGGGAAGGAGCAACCTTTGTGCTCAGTAAATTGGAGGTGGAAGCTGATCTTTGCAGAAGATGCGTGGTAGTGGGTGGATGGCGTATGGTTTGGTTCTTCCCAGGTCTTGCCTCTTCTTTGCAGACTCTTGTACTCTTCTTAACAGTGCTATCAGTGTTATCCAGTCCAAGGTTTAAAAAATCATAAATGAGACATTTCTCCAAATCAAAACATGGGCAGTAGATTAGATCAGATTAAATAAGTGCAAGGTTCACTTCTCCTCAGTACTAACGAAATGCCATGTCCAGGCTTAAGCACGGCACCTCAAGAAAGATGTGAAAAATGGAGGAAGAGGACAATCTTAATAATCAATGGTCTTGAAAACACAACTTGTGTTGAAAAGCTGGGAAAAAAACATTATGCTGTACTGCCACAGCAGGTAGAACAAGAAGAAATGGTTTTAAATTGCAGTAAGGACAGTTTAATCTAGGTATTAGAATGCAGTTTGTTATAGTAGGGCTGCTGTAGGTGTGGGAGTGGATTGTCTGGGCACAGGCTTCAGTCTGTAGTGTGCAAGATGCTTACAAGCAGCTCAGACAAACATGCATCAGAAATGGCATGCACGCAGTCAACTGGCCTTGAAGACACCCGACTGACTACAAGGGTGAACTTGGCTATTCAGCTAGGAAGGAGCTGGGGCCATTTACATCAAGAAGGCTGTGATTTCAGGTTTTCAGCAAGAAGAGAGGTTCTGAGTGGTGAGCCAGGATTGCATATATCCATTGTGTACATCGAGGCTGACCTGGGCTGGGAGCCTTCCCAGCTTCTGCATGCAATTCCCGTGTCAGCAGAAAGGCAGCCTGGCTCACGGGACGCACCTCTTCCTATTGAGGAAGGGCACGGAGGCTGGTGTTTTCCTGCCTGATGTTTCCTTCGGCGTGTCACGGGTTTTTCTGCAAGCTAATTGCACGCAGTAGTTTGTACTACAGTATGCAAGGCTGTCCATGGAAAGTATCTTAATTTAAACTAATAATGTGAAGCTTCTGTGTGAGCTGACACTCATTTTTAATTACTGTTGGCCAATTTTCCTCCATGCTGAAGCAAGTCTAACTTGCTCTGCAGCTCAGGAGTCAGCAAGAGGATAAGAGAACTCCTTGGGATGTCATTTGATGAATTGACAATCAGACTGCCCTTCTGGGAACAACCCCAGGTGACCTGAGATGAGATGGAGAGTCCTGCTCCTTCCTCCCTATCCTCTTGTCCCTGAGGTGTGGAAAGGAAGGGTCGAAATCCTGCCTATGTATGGCAACCACTTCTGCAGCCTGCCCTGACCCTCATATCCTGCAGACGTGCCTTCCCATGGGAGCTGAGGATGACCAGGGAATATAGAATATAAAATCTCTGGGATAGGGCAGGTATGAAATATCCATAGGGATAAACTCTGCATAATTCATTTTGATTCTTACCCCCGTGAAGTCCCTCTCAAGCACCAGGTGAACACAGAGAGAGGTGAGAAAAGCAGAGTGACCCGTGGTGTCCTGCACCCGCTTCTGAGCCTGGTCATGCAGCCTTATGCTTAAATTTTCTCCTCACCACCTTGCAGAGTGTGTCTAAACTTAGCTCTCAGCCACAGAAGATCTCAGGTAGGCCACCAGCAGGATTTAATTCAAAAGAAAGGCTGTTTCCTGTACAGACTGGTGCTCAAAATATCGTCAGAGAAAGATGAAACAATTTACTCATCAATTCCTGGTCACCATATTATAAGGAAAATACTATGGCACCAGACAGATTCAGGAAATAATTGGGAATGGTAATTTGAAAACTCAGACATGAAGCTTGTGAGGGTAAAAAGAATTTGTTATATAGGGATCCAAATGAAAAAAAAAAAAAAGGGAGAGAGAGAAATGGGTTTTCTTAAAAGAATGCTAAGTTAATTTCACCTGTAGATCATACTTTCATTCCATTGCAGCTAAGTACAAATAGAAATAAAGTGAAAAAAAAATTGAGGGCAGTGTCAAGAAGCACTTCCTTACATGAGCAGTAATTGGAGAGCAAGGTGACCTGTGAGACAATGTCATGAGAGAAAAACATTAGTGTAATTAAAAAAATCACTTAGATGCACTACAAGGAGAAAGGATGAATGAACTTTGGCACAAAATTCCTCTCCCAGCCCCTGGTCCAGCCCACCAGAAACGTGCTTGGACTCACAGAGTCACTTTGGTTTGAACCACTCTAAGTCCTACTGCAACACCCAGCAGAGCATGCTGTGGCTTCTGATTGCACTGAGTGTGTTACCATCGATAGAATGGGACAGAGGTCAGTCACTTCTCATCTTGGATGGTTTCTGAAATGCATTCCCATGCAGTCTGTGGGCAGAGGACTTCTCGAGCCATCTTACTGGAGAGACATCAGTATCAGCCCTGTCCTTGACCCTGCCACCAGCAGGGTGGAGTGGATGGGGGGAGAAGGGATGAAGAAGCCACACCAGTCCTTACTGCTGAATCACTGGTGATGGGAAATGCCCCTGTTGGCTTCGGGGGCAGACTAATAGCGTGTTTGTACTGCTCTGATTCATGCAAGCAGTGAATTAAACTCCTCCCAGAGGCACAAGGGACCTGCCCTGCAGAAGGGCACTGCATCCTCTGCCTGGGGGCTCGGGGAGAAGTGGGAGGGTGTCCCTCCTGCTGCTGCACACGCACACACACACACACACACACACACACACAGACAGAGGTGCGCTCACACACAATGCACAAAGGGCTTTTGGAAAGCACATCCTGGCTCCCAGCTGGTTTCCCTGCACTGTCACCCTGAATACTGCTCCTGGACCTATTTTGTCACCTTTGCTCTCACTGAAGCTTTTACAACATGTTGGGCTTTTACAGTACACAGCTGCTTTCCTGCGAGCTCTTCAAATCATGAGGATTAAATTGCGCCGGTATGGAAACCAAGGGAACATTTATCACTGACAAAAGGCGGCAAGAATTTTTCTAAATCAGAGATTTTCTTACAGTAGAACTTTTGTTACTGGAGCAGATCTATAATAATATCACTACTGTTTCAGTATTTTTATAACAGTGCTGCTGGGAAGAGCAGCTCTTTTAATACAAATGCTGTCATTTAGAATTGCTGCTATGGTAGAAATCTTAAATTAAGCACTGTCCTTTATACAAAATACAGCACCACCTGCTTGAACACAGAGCTGATAAAACACTATATTTTTTCCCATGTGTCACATCAAATTATCCAGCAATATAAAAGAAATGGAAGTACACAAAAGTCAGGGCTTTTTTTTCTGAAATGGCTTCACCTGTATCTTCTCCTTACAAGCACAATGTGCTGGGTGGGGGGCAGAGATAGACTGAACAGGCTCTTCAGAGAAAATTCCTTCAAAATGACCAATTTTTATGTCAAAACTACATTCAGAACCACAGTTCTGGTGTCCTTTCAGTTCAGATCCATAACATGTCCCCAGATGCACAAAATGTCTGTGTATTCACAGGTGTGGGAAAAGGACTTCTAGTACAGCTGTACAGTGAAACTCTCCTGCCTAAGCCAAAGTTCATTTGCAGTGTGGCTAATAGCAGTTCCTCTAATGAATAAATTACTGGCTGATACAGCTGAGTTTTAAAATTTTTATTTTCTGTTGTTATTGTTGTTTTTTTCCGTGTGGTAGTGAAGTGCTGTTGTTTCAGCATTAGAGAAGGAATTGGGGAATGTTTCATCAGCTTGCCAGGCTGGCCAGGGGGTCCTGTTGCCAGGATGAAAGTCCCTTGGAAAGGAAGCACATCTCCCGCCTTTCTTTTCCACTGCAACAAGGATGGTTAAGGTGAGCCCCAAACTCAGACTGATATATGGCAAGGGCAGGGCTTGGCTGTGCACCCCGAAGCCAGAGAGGAGCCCCAGGTGTGCGGATGGAGGCTGAAGCACAAACAGAGGCAGTATCTAATCCCCTCACGTCTGCTGTGAATAACCTCAGGGCCAGGCACTCCACATGTTGCTGTCAGAGGTTGTCCTCTGCACTCCAGGTCATGAGAGTTCAGGCTGGGAAAAATACAAACCACAACCCCATGTCTTGTGCCTGAGTGTCTTTGAACTATTTTTGAGGCCCTTTTGCCACCTACAGATTATTCCAGCAAAGGAAATACACTTATGACACATTCCCAAGCATTGCACCATTACCTAGAATTTATTCTTCTGCATGTCAGATAATTGGCAGTGTACTGATGACAGTCATTTCTTCCATGGGGCAGCGTGCATTGAGGCTCCTGTGATGGGGTATATAAAGCTTGACTTAGATCCAGGGAATTTTGAAGAAGGTGCTGACAATACACTCATTAATTCACAATTATGTTCCTTCAGAGAACCTCCTGGCACTTTCTAAATACTGTTTAGAGCACATGCCTCTTTTATGAGACAAGCATTGTGACTATGGAAGTCAAAAAAAACAAGGACAGAGAGGTTTCAGTAACTTGCCAAGAACCCCACAGGAAGGCACCACCAGAGGTTACCATAGAAATTAGCCCTGTGCTAGAACAATCTTTCACAATGGCTTGAATTTTTGGGATTTATTTAAATTTGACAGAATTGTAACTTTTCTGTTACTTTAGGTGTCTGTTTCTTGGGAGAAGGCAAAGATTTGGAAGTCACTAGTGATTCCTTAGCTACTAAGAAATGTATGAGAGCTTGACACTAGGAGGTGACAAAATAGAGTTGCCATACCAAATCAAACCCCAATCCAGAAAAGCCTTTCAAAATCCCAAGTTTGCCTTGCTGGAGCCATTGAAGTTTCCAGAAGAGATAAAGTACATACATACATACATCCCTGCAGGGTCTGATCACAGTCTCTGTTTGAGGGTGTGCCTTGTAAAGCCCCAACTACTGGAAGTACAAGAACCACAGGGACCTCCAAAAACTGCAAAGACTCCAGTCAGGTCTCCCAAATGTGGCATCAGGATCATGTTCATTGTGGTAACAGTGCCTAGAGATCTGGTATCCATCAAGGGTCTTGTCCCCATCATGTTAGACTCTGCACTTTGCCAGTTTGAGTCCTACCCCTTCCCACCCTCATTGCTCTGTGAGCTTGTTTTCTGTTGCAAGTTCTGCTATTTCATCTGGCAGATGAACCATTTCTCCATGGCTTTGGGAGAAAAAGAGGCAGCTCCCATTGTTCCATTGTCCTACAGCACGGAAAGAGACTGACAAAAATCAACAACTTCAGATATTCTGTGCTGTATAGCAGTTTTGGTTTATAGAAACAAAAGTTGTGCTTTAACAAACCCCTGCCACTGTATTTATGAAGATTATGATGGTTTTGTTGAGAGATAAACATGAAGAGGCTTTTAAAGCTAAATCATATTGTTTGAGGATTGTGCCCCTTCTGGCACATGACACTGAGCAGGTCTTGGTAAAATGATAATTGACTTGGTAAGGTCTTTGAGGCAGGCTCTGGCCATTAGGGCCTGGAGAGACATCCCTGGCTGGTTTTTATTTTTATGTTGTACAACAAAGTTAAACAATAGTTCCTTTTTTCTTACTGATACCTTAGGCTGAGTTTGCACTGATAACAATTTCTACATTTTCAGGTTAAATAAGATCTGCTAAAACTACTTGGCTGGCAACATAAGGATTGTGTTTGCAAGGATCACCTGTGGTCAGACCATTCAGAGGCTGTTGGTCCATTCTGCCATGAGTAATATACTCCAGCGAGTAGCTGGACTGGATCAGCAAGGAAAAAGTGTCCCTACCAAGGAAAAAAGAGAGCTGTATAAATGAACTGTATCTTAATAGCCAAAAGGCTAGGAAAACTTGCCACAACTCTGTAGCTCCTATGTGAATTTTGATTTTCTTTAAAAAGTCAAAACATTAGTTACTAGAGTTAAAAAATTTTACTTGCTTCACTGTGAATTAAAGCATTTTCTCATGAGAAATAATTAATTGTTAATTGTTCTTTCTCCTTTTCTTGTAGCCTTATCTCATGGAATAAGTTGTCATTATAAGAGATCAAAAAACTCATTTTTCTCAGGGAAGCCTGGATTCCAGGACTTATTGAAAACCTGATTGTAAACTGAATATTTGGCAATAGTAAGAAAGCAGGGCCTCTTTTGTTTGAAAGACAATCTAGCAGATCTACCCCAGATAAAACAATTGTCTGCTTTACAGGTATCTGGCAGATGAGAGGTCAGCTTTGGCTGATTCGAGCCATATAGTTATTTCTTTCCTTTTATTTTAGCAGTACTTTCTCATAAACAGAACTTCATCAGACTGACACAGCCCTCTACTTCTGTGTGGCTGCTCTGTTCTCCTCCAAGCAAATTCTTCACATGCCCAGAAGGAATCTTGTTTCCAACATCTGGGAGTACTTTAGAGGCTTTCATTATTTATATGCCAAGATAATATCTTTTGCCCATGAATGTGCTACTGTTCCCATTGATTAGATGTTTGCTGATTACTGCCAACTGCAGTGGCAGGGGTAGCATGGAAGCTATTCCCCAGTCCTCGCTTTACATCACAAACTATGGGTCTCCAAACGCCCATCTGACCTTCAAGAATTCATTAAATTTAGACTGCTACTGACTTGGGAAGGCTATAAAGTGAAGAGTTACAGGGAAAAAAAAAAAAAAAAAAGCTGGCATTTAAAATTAAGATTAAAGACACACCAAAAGGAAACTGTAGAAAACAGCTGTTTAAATGAAAGGAAAAAAAAAAGAAAATAAGAGATGCTGTAGATTGAGAAAGGACAATTTCTTCATCATATCTTTGATAACTAGGAGTTGCCTAGCTTGTCCCAGAGCAAGCTAGGGGTAAAAAGAGCCCTTGCAAAGGCCCATGAACCCGGCTCCTCAGGGTTCCCAGTGCTCTCCTCAGCCTCTTGTCCATCCTCAGAGCCTCTGCCCAAACCTGGCCCTTGACTTTAAAGTGCTTGTGTCAGCAGAGACGAAAGGAAAACAGGGAGAGGAAAATGCTGATAGGGCCCAAAACTGCCACTCAAAGAGCAGCTCTGAAACCATAGCAGGAAGTTTTGCAATGAAATGAATGCATGTATTCAAAACAAGGAAGAAAGTATGGTTTCCCTATCATTTCCTCTGGCTTTGTTAGGAAACATTCCTCAAACGCTGTGCTGCAGCAAACCACCTGCAATTTTATTAAGAAAATGAATTAAAAATATCAGATAATGCTAAGACATTTCTGAGCACATGGAAATTAGCAGGTTTTTGATGAACTCCCCAAGTTTCTGAGAGGACTACTTTGCATCTCCTCATGGACTGGTGGTTGGTGCTGGTAGCCTGCTGCTGTATCTGCAAGGTTAGCAGCCACAATAGCCCTGCTGCCATGGAGGGCTGTGAGGATGACCTGGATCTTCACAGTCCTGCTCAAGTAATTCACTGGGTAGACATGCCTAAAATTGCTGCCTGTGTGTCCACAATGTCTGGCTAAATATATTTTTACTTGAACCTCTTAGTAAGAATTGCCTATTTAGGTTTTCTTCTGCAGCAAGCAGTGATACATACTGCACATTGTATTTGCAGAGACACTGCCCAGGTTTTCACAGGTTAGTTTCCAATTCGATTTTTTTTTTTCTAGTAGACTTATGATGTTTGACTCCATCTCTGGCACAACTTGCATCTTTAGAAGTAATATTGGCAATTTGTAAGTATTTCAAAGGTTGATGTTTCAACAAGTATTCTGTATTCTTTTTTCTGAAGCTATTTATAGGAGCACTCAATGGTTTTGTTTGCTTGTTCTCACTATTGCTGACAAAGATCTGATCCCAAACGCCCCAGTGCAATTACCACTATGACATAACCAACAGCTTGATTAATTTGATTTTAAAATTGCTAGATATTTAGAGACTGTAGTGTTTCAGGTATTTTTCATCTTATACAGATGCCCAGAAATGGAAAAACTGACACCAGGTCCTCAGCTGGCATACACTGCTGTGACTCTGTTACTGTCGCTTCAGCCACGCTAGTTCATAGCAGTTGTGGATCTAGCTTGTTTCCAGAGTATGCATTGATTTTGCCATAACTCTTTCTTTCCTGGTTTTCCACCATTTAAATGTAAGTGCATGTGACATTTTGGGAGTGTACATGGCATGGCCATGTCAGTCTTGATGCTGTGTTGATGATGCTTTTGGGCAATGAATAATAACCATGGGGTAGCTTGGAAATTAAACTCCTGATTTTATTCTTATTGCCTACTAGATTAGCAATCAAATTTCAGGTAATTTGTATACTTAAAGGGTCTGGGAGTGTAGAGAGTTCTGAATTAAATCATAAATGAACAGTGTTGTGGAAAATAGCTGTTCAGCAAAGGGGCAAGGCCAACGGTTTTGGTGCTGGAGAAAGTTTAGGGAGCCCCCTGCTTATCTGTACCTTTGTGGTGACAATGTGACAGGTGTTTTTCTTTGTTTTAAGTTTAATTAAGTCACCTCTTTTTCCCCAGAAGGTTATTGCAACCAAAACTATGTCACCAGTCTCCTCCTCCCCATAGCTGCTGACACACACAGGCTGAGCTCACTGATGTCAGTGATGTCCACAGCTTTTGCAGAGAGGCAGGGGTGGACAGGGCATTTCCAGAGGATGTTGCTGGTCTTGGCTGACCCTTCCCCTGCCTTTCAGCATCACAGAATGCTGTCAGACAGAGCATGCTGTCACCTGTACCCTTGGAATAAAATTGTCACTCTGAATCATTCTAACAAAATGATGAAGGTTCCATGTAAGAGAAATTCTCATCAGTGACTATAAAAACACCATTTTAGGCAGACTTAGAGCTCTCTAGCTGGATTTGTGTGAAATAGGAGCTGGTGTTGTTTTGTGGGCTTTGAATTCCAGCCAGTTTGCAGCACGCCAGGGCCTGACGGGCTCTCCAGAGCTCTGCAAAGAGCTGTCCCTGGCTGCCCTGCCGTGGCCCTGCCGAGTCCCACTGCCTGGGAAGCCTCTTGCCACTTCAAGGAGTGCAAATGGAGTCTGACTTCTCTTTGGTGAGTGTGTGAGGAGTGACTTACGGGTGGGGGTTTGAACTCAAAGGTTTGCCTATTTGGTGTCGGCACGCCAAGCTTTGTCCACGGTTGATAAGAACTGAGAGTTGGCTTCAAATCCAGCTTCACTGAGAGTGACTGCAGATATCATCTAAAGAGTTTAGAGATAAAAGCTGCTAAGGCCATGAGAGATACTGTTATTAAAGGGAGGTTTTGGCATGTATCTAAAAAAGAACATATCCCTGATTATTTGTTCTTTTCCTCATTTCATACTCACTGACCAACTGTTTTGAACATGTGCACAAGAACCAACGCTTTACTGTTTGAGTTATTTCAGAGCTTCCTTTTTAACATTACTAATTGACCCACTGATGGATGCTTGCTCTCCTTACTTTATCACTGTAATGTTGTTCTAGCTAATTCCCTGCTGAAGCAGCAGAGCTACCCATTAAGCAAGCGCTACAAGCTGATAAGGAACAGCAATATGATTTATGCATTGCATCAGGGAACAGGGACAAATATTGGCATCAAGGTGACTTATTTGACTATGAAGTTTATAGTGAAAAGGTCTCAGCGGGGAGCACGAGACATCAGTTCAGTGTTTTGCCATAAGCAGGGAGCCAAACATGTTTTTTGACTCCAAGTGATACTGTGTTCAGCACAGAGGATGCAAACAAGAAGACAAGAAACCAAGGGCAGCCAGCAATGCTGTACATCTGCAATTCAAAATGGTAGATACAGGGTAAGGGAGTAAACACAATAATCAAGATTTCTACGTGAGTTTTTGTCCTTAGGTGCTGCCTTACTTGTGTATGGAAACACCAGCCTTTATTGGCTGAAGATGACCATATGCGTTGGCAAAAAACTAGGGAAGTGGGACTAGGGATTTCTTAAAAAAGAAATCAATCCAGGCAATAAACCCCCATTTTTTTTCCTCTCATGTGACACAGTGGACGATGATTCATAAATTATTTGCACACTGACAGCTTTTCTTTCTCTACTCCACAGACATAATGACCATCAGTTTCTTAGAGTCATAGCCCCATTTTAGCCAGGATTCCACCCAAATCCTTATGGAAAACCTAACACAAGAACAGCTGTTCAGGGCCAGACCTGAGGTGTGTCTGCCCCAGCATTCTGTCTGTGACAGCAACCGGAAGAATGTAATTAGTAAATGGGCATATACAGAAAGACCTTTTCTCAGTAGCAAGATCCAGCTTCTGGAATTCTGTCGTTTAGTGAGTCCCTGAGCTACAGAACCTATCGGCATCATTGTGGCCCTTGGTGACCATTTCTTCCATGATTTTTTTTTTAACGGATCATGGAGATGATGTTGCTTTTGGCCTCTGCAGCACTGTGAGTTCCATAATTTAACAGTGTGCTCTGCAAAGGAATACATCCTGATTTCAAAGAAGAGATGAGATTGGGCTCAGTTGTGATATGGTTTTGGAGCACTGCAGGTCTTCTAGGGTTACAGTGCTGCACAGTAATAGATAGAAACCCAGATGACAGATTCCTGCTGTTGAGTATATAACCAGCTTCTCTTCATATGGTTCTGTCAGATACAGGGATCCACAATGAGCACTCCAGTAGCCACCTCTCATACATCATTTCATAGATGAACACGGGAGATGGGAGTGGGACAAAGCTTGTCTTAATTCTACCTTCACATCCAGAAGTAGTTCACCTTATTTGCTTGCTTGCAGCAAAGTTTCATAGGTCCTAGAGAAGCCCTTGTGGTATTTTCAGATTTCTGAACCAGAAATGAGTAACAATCAGGTAGCTTTTCTGCTTCTGTGCTTTTAAAAAACCCTTTATGACATCCATGCCCATTTTGTAGGCATAGACTCCAGGAAAGCTAAGCCCTTATTCCGGCCTGCTTGTATGCAGCAAGCAATGCTTCATTTTTCTGTGGGATTCATTTGATGAGCAGCTCAAGCTGAAGTTCACAGCTTGAACTTGGACAGATGTGAGCTGCCAAAGGAATATGTGAACTGATGGTTGAAGTGGGGACAAAGAGGGCAGGTTAGGGCCAGAGCCGGATCTGTCCATGGGGTACAGCAAGGGGGATGGTCCCTGAGTGCAGACACAGTGACACCAGGTTTCCAGAGCTCAGCCTTTAAATGGGGGAAAGGCAGAAAGAAGGATCATAGTGGATAAGCACCACAGTGGTAAGCAAAGCTTCCAAACAGGGGATGTCAAGCTCTGCAACAGAAGGGTGTGATTTTCAAATGCCAGCTCTACCATGACAGACCAACACCACCATGGATGCTCAGGCCTCTGAGCCACCACTGTGCACCATGTCTGAGGACAGATACCAAGAAAGGTAAACCAGTAATTTCAATTTCAATACTTTAAAGAGGCTAAAACATTTCCTTAAACTCTTTGGGTGTCAGTGTTCTCACCTATAAAGGAGAGACCACCCAACTTAGCAGCTCACAATATCATTGTGAAATACAGACAATAAATGCTTGGAAAGTTCATGAGCTGTTGAAAGCACCATACAAATGCTAAATATTATTATTGAATTACAGTGTGATTGGAACAAATTGATTTGTTAGGAAAGTTTCAATGAATCACATTCATAACAAATTCCATTTAATTTACAACAGTGAGTCATTAGCTGGCTCTTCTGCTGATCTATTTATACATCCTGCTGAAAGGATAGCTGATTTTAAGAATCAGATCTTAAGCTAACAGAGCAATGGAATCAAGCATCTTGTAAAATATGTGGTAGTGTCAATCCTGTTTAGCTATCCCCTTTTCCATCATATTTGATCCTGACAAAGGTAGTGTGCAAAGCACCTGCAATAAAATGTCCCTTTTTGGAGTGTTCTGAGTTTGCCCAAAAGTACAGTTTTTCTCTTAAAGGCCAGTGCTTCGAAAAACTTTGTCTAAAATTAAATGCATCATTTTCTGATTTTCTGCAGGCTTCAGTATGTAGGATGATTACAACTGAGTAATCAGTACTGAGTTCTGGAAACCCAAATTGCTCCTGGATTGAGACCTCCCTTAAATGCCACCACTTACTTCAGGGGAACTATGCAAACCACAGGATGGAATAGTTCAAGACGGCAAAATGTCTTTGGTCCTGTTCTGCCACATTTTCCCTCTCTGCAAGGGAGAGGCAGGGCTACATCTCTGGCTGTACAGAAATTATAATTTGGATGTTTGGATGACAGCATCCAGTGTCTCAATTAGTTATGCCAGCTTGCATCAAACACTCATTATTAATTGCCACAGATTAATGACCCACTAGGAAGCAAATCCTTGCCAAGGGACAAGGGGCCAATATTTAACTACTGCAGGAAATTTCAGAGAGGGAGCTTCTCTTGGTGGTAACAGGAGGGTTATACTGGGTTTGGTTATGGATGATGCCGTGAGAGTGGGATGCAGAAAGGGCGTGAGCTATGGTTAGATGGAAGGATGGGAGAGGGGAGTGCATGCATGAGGGGCCTGACTCCCCTGACAGAGAGGGGACAGGCACAGAGGGGACAAAAGGGTGAAGCTGTGCTGTGAAGAGCTCAGCAAAACAGGTACATGTTTGAGCTGGGTTCAGGGAAGCAGCATCTCACATCTTCACAGGAAACTTGCCTATTTCTAATTAAAAGCAATAAATCAGAGCTTAGCAAATGGAAAAAGGCAAAATGAGCCAGGGATAGAAAACTTATACAGAGGGCTTTCAAGAGACCATTGAAGAAAAGAGGAATTTTTCAGGTACAACTAAACACAGAAGGACGATATTCTCCTACACTAGAGATAAAGGAATTTCTGCATGAGGGCTGTCCTCTCTCCCCACCACCCTTGGCCTGCAGAGCCCCAGCAGATAGCTGCACCCCAGTCCCCAGAGACAGAGTAGCTGATGGAGTGCCAGTGAGATGGGTCAGGGTCACTCTGGGACTGCACCCAGCAGGCTGGCACAGGGTGTAAGGTTAGGATGAAAAGTTAGGACCACAGGTGGTTTAGTAGACAATGGCAGAATCTTAACAGTTTTGCTGTCCTTGGTGTTGCTTTCACTTAGCCCTAGGCTACTATCTGGCAGAGGTGTGTTGCCCACCATTAACACAAGTGTTTCTAAAATTAAACTAAGAAGAAGGCAAGTACTGGCACTTCATAAGAATTTCATATTTTTTCTAAAGCCTGAAAGAAACCCAGTGATACTTCTGAAATAACAGGAATGAGACAGTTAAAGTGTTGTACAAAGGCTGCCTTTAAAACTTCCTTTTTATTTTCTGATCATCATTTTTGATCTTCTTCAATCGAATGGAGCATCACTTAGAAACTGATGAAAAGAGAAGCTTCATCTGGTTATTAACTCCTTGATGAAAGATCTGTAAAAAGTGCATTGTTCATTTACAGGACTTTAGAAAATACTGAAAATTTACTGAATCTTTATGAGATATGTGGCTTCTTGCAAGTTATAATTGGGCACGCACACTGGAAAGCTGACCAGTTATAACTGCAAAGATGGGAAGAGTATTGTGCTGTTGCCAGTAAAATGAACATGTTACTATATTTCTCATTCCCTTCTTCAACACTTGGATAATCTCCCTCTCTAAATGACACTGATTTGAGAGGTAACAGAGGCAGTTTGAGCTAAAGTGGCTAAAAACCATCTGTCCTAATAGATATCAGATCAACTTTTTTTCAAGATACCAAATCAACTATTTTAAAGTTACAACAAAACTTTACACAAAGGAAAGCTCATCTTTGACTAGGAAAAAAAAAAAAAAAGAAAAAGCTTTTGTTTGGAGTGTGGCAATACAGTTCCAGCACTATCCAGGTGCTGTGTTTGTGTGCCTGGTGGTCTCTGATTCCTCCTTCCATCCTCCCAGCAGTGCTGGTTCTTATGATAGCTCAGAGCATAGCTGGGAAATGACTCGGTGCACGTTGCTGGGCCTCTCCTACCTAAGCTGTGCTTTGGCCTCTGTTCCCTCTTGGGAGAGAGCAAGAAAGAAGGTTCAGGACCTCCACGAACCAAGACACGGATGCAGGTGGGGAAGAGTCCCAGCTGTGGCAGGGGAAGGTCCTGCTGGCTGATGGCACTCCTTCCTCACCAGTGCAGTGTTGATGGAACCGCCCTCAGCCCCGCCACAGAAGAGGCAGTGGGTGTGGTGCTGCCATAGTAGGGCCATGGAACACTGGGTTATACAGGAGCTCCACAGAACACTTCCCTGTCCCCTCTGAGGACTACCACCTTGTCCTGGCAGCCTTTTCTCTGCCCAGCTGGCATAGGGATGCTTCTGGGGGCAGGTGGAGGTGTAGAAAGTAGTCCCTTTGCAGAGGAATGCACAAGTCATCCCATCCTGCCTGCTGTTGATCTCCAAAGGCTTGCTGTTTTAGAGAGATAACCCACAGGAGATGATCCATGCAGGAAAGACAGAGAACAAACCTCTGTTTTTTAGTCTTGAAGCTGGAGCTGGGCAAATGTTTCTCTTCATAACAAAAAATCAAAGCTTGGGCAGAAACATTTGTGCTACTTTGTCACATGTCAAGAGTGTTTCAGTTTGTTCCTCTTCAAAACAAAAGGGGGGACACCAGAACAAATAGTCTTTTCTCTGTATTAGTTAAAGGGGATGTTCAATTTATTTTTGTTTCAAACTCATGCTTAGGCTGGAAGGCTACTTAAATCAAAATATATGTAGCCTGCTGTTTCTACAATGAAAATGTTTTATTTTTAGTTGACCCAAATTTTGACCCAAATCACTTTTTTTTTTTCTATTTTTCTCACATGAGAAAACAAAACAGGAATGAAAATTCATTTCAAGTATTTCAGAAACAAACCTTTTTAAAAATCCCTGTGTTGGACCAAGGTACTATTAAATTAACAAATGAAAATAAGCAAATTCACAATTGCTGTTGATAGCCCCAACAGGGAACGAATACCAGGCCTTCAGTTGGGGTGGTTATGATTTTTATTTGATTTTTGTATTGATGCTTTGAAGTTCCATGGGTCTTGGCGATTTAACTATTTCCAATTGTTTTTGGAAATGAGGACACAACATTTAAGTGGCTCCCTTTCTGAAGGATTGCACTTTCCTACCTATGTGTTTGAATTGACCTTGCTGTGCAGATATGGGCAGAAATTGTAACACAGGTGTTCCAGCTGAATTGCTCTTAGGATGACCCTGCTTGAGCAGAGAGTTTGGACCAGATGACCCACTGTGGTCCCTTCCAGCTTTATTCATTCTGCAATTCTGTGACTCTGTGCCTAGGTTGGAAAGCAGGGCGGTTTGCCTGAATTTTCTTGCTTTAAGAAGATTTCAGTAACATCTTCTGTGTGAAAGCCTCTGCAGTGATGCTGGGATGGCAAACACCTGTGTTCTGAGCAAATTCCACCTGGCCCAGCCATGCATTCAGCTGGACTGAACTGTGTCTTTAAGGAGAACACAGAGTTAAAAATAGCTCCTTGAGAAATGAAAAGCTTGTAAATGCTCTAAATGCTTTTTTAATAAAAGGAAATTGCTGCAGGAAGTGATTCCTTATATTCCAGGCTCTGCCAATTGTTTCCAATCAGTGCAGCTTGGGGTAGCTATTATCTCACTAAGTTTTATTAATGTGTTTGTTGTTGTTGCTTTTCCTTTGAAAATAATCTACAGGATAACTGGAGTTCAGCTGCTTAACCCGTGGGTTTTTGCCATAAAAGCTGTTCCAAGGGGTTCTTTCCCCAACACTAATGCCTCATAGCAGCATACAATAATCTCCTCCCTTCTTATTCACCACTGGACCTTTGGCCAATTAGCAGGATGCGGTGTTTCGAAATGCTTCTCCCCTCCCATTTTCCCAATCATTCTTCCTTCCCTGAACTAAAACACCCTGAGTACAACAGGTCCTTCACCCCGAGGATCTGAGCCCTTTCTGTGCTCAGCTGCCTCTGCACAGACCAGTGTGCCAAGACCTGAATCCTGGGAGTGGCTCATCACGTGGCCAACAGCACAAGCAAGGGGACACACCTGATCCAGATCATGTAGTTGGCAATTTAGGGGCTGCAGGAAATCAAGGTGTGATTCAGAATGGGTGGTGGCCCTGTGCACTGTTGTAAATGGAAGAACAATTTGGGACCTGTAGTTTCACGGGCTCTGTTGACATTCTGCAGTCTCACAAGACCCTTAAGCCAAGAAAACAAGAGGCTTATAGCAATTTTTTAACTGACAAAAAACTTAGTGCTAGTGGCTGGTGACTAGATGGAGATGAGGGAAGCTCAAAAATTTGTAAAAAGAGTAACTTGATTCAGAGCTTTGAGAAAATCAAAGTATGTCACTTCCAGTGTTGATGACAAACTCCTTCCCTCCTGTTACAGACTACAGTCCAGACTCATGCCTCCAGTTCTACTGAAGGTGGTCCTGAGAACCAGGATGGACAATCCCCAGTCCAAGGTCAGTGACACGTTGTCATCATTTCCAACTCTTCCAACAGCTTCAAACATCAACCATTTTTAATAACCTCTGCTACCAAAAATTGTTTCCTGCTTTTCTTGAAAAGACAAACTTCTGTCCCTTGGTGACTGAAGTCAAAGGGACCTTTCAGATGAAACACACAAAAGCCCACATTTTCCCTTTGTACTCAGCACAGGTGAAGCCACACCTCAAGTACTTCACCTGCTTCTGGGCCCCCCACTTCAAGAAAGACGCAAAGGTGCTAGAGCAAGTCCAGGGGAGGGCAACAAAGGTGGTGAAGGGTCCAGAGATTTACATGAGGAACAGCTGAGGGGGTGTTTAGCCTGAAGAAAAGGATGCTCGGGGGTGACCTTATCACTCTCTAAAACTCCCTGAAAGGAGGTCCAAGTGGGAGTTGGCATCTTCTCTCAGACAACCAGCAGCAGGAAGATGAAGCCTCCAGCTTCTCCTAGGGGAGATTCAGGTTGGACATCAGGAAGAATTTCTTCAGAGAAAGGGTGACTAAACTTTGGAATAAGCTGCCCAGGGAGGTGGTGGAGTCACTGTACCTGGAGGTGTTTAAGGAAAGACTGGACTTGTCACTCAGTGCCATGGTCTCGTTCACAAGATGATGTTTGGTCAAGGGTCGAACTCGATGATCTCAGAGGTCTTTTCCAACCTGCAGGATTCTGTGACTGTGTAAGTGAAGATGATGGGCTGTCCTTTTGGTTTATGGCCAGGTGCTGTCTCTCAGGTACCCCCAGTGCACAACAGCAAGTGTGCAACCCCCTGCATGGGAGACCATTGCAGAACAGGGTACATGTGTAAGTACCCGAACCAGAATCATCTCCACAGTCTTGTGAAGAGGGAAATATGAAACAGCCTATCAAAGAGAAGATACAGACAACAAACACCCTGTTCTATTGTTGAATGCCAAAGGTAGATTTATATGCAGCATTTTAAATAATTAAACAGTGAAACAGTGTTGCCATCTGCCAACATCCATCTGGTGAGGGGAACACAAAGCTCTGAGTGAGCAGGAGCACCAACAAGATCCACTCACTAACAGGAGAGATTCCAGCAATCAGCTCACGGATGCTTTGTGGTGCTGTCATCTCCTCTGCTCAAAAATAACTGGCAGTCCCAATAGCCCCTGTTTAAATAAGGCTGCTGGTAGAGCATGAAGCTTTGCCCGTACAGGCAGAGACATGGCTTTGTAGTAGAGGTTGCAATAAATATTTTGTAATCAGAAACCCTATAATGTTATTTGTAAATGTAGGGACATGCTGGCTTCAGTAGTATTGTTAACGTCTGGCTACACTCATTCCTGCACTGTAAAAGAAGCAGACTGTCAGAGAGATGTCTAGAAGGCGATGATAATGTTCAGATGCAAGGAAAGGTCTCTATAAAGAAGGATTCAAGAGGTTCAGACTGTATTTTACACAAGAGAAAATTAAGAGGTGACATGACAGAGGTAGTAATATTATGGAATCTTGTAATTCCCAGATACTCTTTCAAATATCCTTTCAAATAAGAGTGAGCAGCAGCCTAGTGAAATTGAAGATACATTTTATAAGCATCAAAGGGAATACTGGGGTTATGATTGGCTAGTTGTGATTGTGGCACAAAGAAGATTCATTGAATTTGAAAATTGCAGTACAGTATTTTTTCTTCATCTTTCTCTAACTTTTGGAGCCTGTTTGTTTTTAATAATTTAATGGGGTTCTGAAACATTTATGCAAACACTCAAAGTATGCACAGTTATATAAGCACAGGTATCAGACAGTAGAGGATATTGTCTGTCCTCTACATGGCTGTAGAGTAAGAAATGTGCACTACAGACTGAGGTAGGTCTCCTTATTGGTTGTAGGCAGGATGGGGAAAAGCCAGATCTTCCAGCACACCCCACTATGGACTGGGGTCACATTTGTGGTACTGACCCTTTGGATGAGCAGTATTGCAGCCAGATACCCAGGGGCGTTACCATGATCAGAGTATCCTCTGGTAGAACTCCCACAGAACTTCACTCTTACAGAGCACTGAACAATGCCAGCTGATGCCAGAAGCCATTGGGAACAGAGGGCAGTTGTTCTTTTGCAAGAACAGGCTTATCACTTCCAAAAGCCAGAATAATACAGTTGTATTACTAGCTGTGATAAGGAGGAAGCTTATTCTGGGAAGATACATTTTCACCGTGCGCTGCCTCTACGATTATTTGTGTTGCAATAATGCCACAGTGTGCCGGGCACTGTACAGATGGGCATAGGCAAAAAGATCTCTCTGGACCAGATAGCATCACTTCTTATTGAAAACTACCAGCTGAATGAATTTTCTCACATCAGAGTGACGTGGGCTTCATCCAGTTTCAGATTGCCATCTTATAAACTCAGCAGCCTGACACTGGGATGTACTACCAACAGCAAGCAGATGGAAAAGGGGATAGAGCAAGGAACTCTTTGAGGTTATCTGTGGGGAACAGGGATGGCTTTCCTACTACAGATGCCCCAAGAATGTATTTAATTTTGTCAGCTGTCTCAACTGCAACTCAACATTTTGTTCATAACAAGGATATTTTCTATGCATCTGGCCACAGTTTGCCCTAACTACTAGCAAAATTTTGCATTAGGGTACTAAGGCATTAAGGTCAATGACTCCCCTCAGCTACCAGACCATTGAAGCAATAATTCTGTTTTGGAGTCTATTTATGATGGGTGACACCTCAGACTATGTCCTTCTAGCTCAGTTGCTGTTTGTGGCTGAGCAGGACAGAACAGCTTTTTTAGAGGATTGCATTTTCTGAAAGGCTGTACAGGCATAGCCAAGGAACAAGGGCAGAAGCAAGCCAAAGTTGTATGAGTCCCCAGTAGGCTACTGTGTACCAGGCATATCACACTTTCCCCCAGAATTTACTTTTTTTGTTGTTGTTGAGGTGCAAGGATGTAGGTAATCTTTTTCCAAAATGACAAGAAGAGTTTTCACTGGTAAGTGGGCAAGCACTGGGCCGGAGATGTTTGAGAGAAGCCACATGCTGATCTCTGCCCCTGTGCAGGCACGGGGCTGACAAGGAGTGATGCTACTGAAGCAATAATGGAGCTTTGGGGACACAGCACCTTCTCCACGCTTCCTGTTACGATTAACACATTTTTAAACATTCAAACTGGACTTATCTGCTGGAGTGTTTCTTTTCCCTCAACACCTGAATGAGTAGAGCTGGAGGAAGGAATAACATTTTTCACAAATTCTTTGATGTTTTTGCTGTTCAAGCAGTTTTCTCAGTGAGAAAAGTTAGCTTTGCTCTGGACTCCCCTTTTGGTTTCTGGAGTTACAGGGCTTCTAAGGACAGGACTGTCTTGGTAGAAAACAGAGTCAGGAATATCACTTTTGCTTCAGAAGCATTTGTGTGATTTTCTGCAAAAATGTAACTATGCATTTCCAGAAAACAACAGCAAAAATTGCTGTCTTTCAAGGTAATTGCCTGTTGTTAGTTGAGGTTCAGGTGGAGCAAAAGTGGTGGTGGATCTCACCATCTCTCTGAGCTTTGTGATATCTTGGTCCCTCGCTGGTGGAGACAAGCAGACTCTCTCTGAGAATTGAATGCTGCTCCTGGTGCTGCAGGAGATGCAGCTAACATCCCTTACACTAACTGAAGGCAGCATGCTCTGATGTATTTTAAATTATTATAGCAGCATTTGGCACTTTCCATTTAAAAGGCAAGTGCTAAAATAAATTGAGGCAACTTCTTATTTAGATACCAGGAAGTTGCAGGATAAAGGAGGGGAAATGCACAACAAAACTAAACAAGCCAAACCAGCCAGAATCCAAATCTGTGCTTAAAATCTCCCCTATCTATTTAAGTTACTGTACCAGCCCAGCTCAATATCTAAAACAAAGAAAATGAATTATGGAACAGCACAAGGAGAGCTTGTTAATTTTCCCACTGATGCACTGTGAAATGAAAGCTTTATTCTAAGAATATCATATCCTCGGGGCTCTGTCTGGGGAGACACTGACAAATACAAATGTCCTTACAGTTTTTCTTTTATTCCTGCTTTATGGTGTATTCCAGACAGATTTCCAAAATTATATATAATAATATATAATCTGTACTTCTGGTTTGGTGGAGTTCAAGGCTGTGATTTTCTAGGACATAACTATGCCCTGTTTGAAAATGAAGATCAAGTGCACATAATGAAAGGCAGATCAAATTCTAGAAGAATTTGCTTATTTCTTAATCAATATTAATATATGTGACTTTAATTTCAGCATCTTTCCTCGTGTTGTGTGCCAAGGGAACATTAACAACAACAGCAGCTTTACATTTTTATAGCGCCTTTCATCAAGAAGGATTCAAAAGTGCTTTACAAACCTCGGACAAAATTCCTCTTTGATCAGCACTGAAAATCTCTTAATCCGTGGTGCAAATCTCTGTTGCACGTTCTGTGGCTTTTCTGCACATAGGACTTCCATTGATTTCTACAGGAATTGTGTGTGTGTGAAACAAGTGCAGAATGTGTAATGGAAACCTGCACTGCAGTTAAAAAGGAGGTAAAAAAATGCACATGTGTGGATGCATTGCCCATGGCAGAAGCTCATCGCTGCTGGAGGGGGGCCCTAGTCACAATCTGTATGCATTAAAAGAAAGAGCCAGTCTCAGTTCCCTAACTGGAACCTTCTCCATGGCTTTGCAGAAGAGAGTCTTCCTTCAAGAAGAAAAAGAACAAATACTGGCTCCTGTGCACAAATTTCCTTCTTTGTTTCAGTGAGGCCTCCTGTCAGCCCCTTTGAATCTCAGTCAGATCTGACTGTCAATTGCCAGTGAGCAGCTGCTCCCAGGTGAGTGCTGTGGGTGCAAGCAGCTTTTACCCTAAAAGCACCTTTCATGGCAAACATCCCTGGGTGCTGCCTCCTGCAAATGGAAGGAGAAGGGACCCAAAATTTCCAGAGATTCTGTACTGTGTGTGTGCAAACCTTCCTGAGCTAAATGCTAGCTTGTAAATTTTGCAAAGTCTCCCAGGAGATTCCTGAGAAAATGGTAGATTTAGAGAAGCCCTCCACGTTTCAGCTTTCTAGTCTACAGCAAAATCAGGAGGTGCAGAGGGGGTGCAGCAAACAGTGTTTCCTGAACTGATTCCGAGTTCAGTTTGGGCAAACCCCTGAGTTATCTATGTCTGATAAAGTTTTTTCATCCTTAGAGCTAATGTTGTGTTTGTGATTAGAGTTTACAAGTGATGAGGAACATTTTCCTATTTAATCATCAGAAAATGACGAGCAGCATCCTACTGAGATGAGTAGAGATCCCAAAATCATTGTTAATTCTGTAGTTACTTCTATTCAGTAATCAAGATTTTAATCCTGGTGTTGAACCCATAAATCTCTGGCCCTGACATGCCCTATTTTACTAGGACATTCTGTTTCTCATGAGTAGAACCATATTTTTAATGAGAAAATCATTCAGAATTAAATGTCCCCTGGGGACGCTATTTGAAGAAGAAAAATTCCTCACTTGCAAAGACAGGTGTAGTAACGTGATGAGGAATCTTTTAACTTCTTCATCTGGAACGGAAAAGAGAGAATATTATCTATATGAGTGTGAACAATATTGGTCCATTTCAAAATATACTTTTCAGTCTAAGGCATTATGTTCATTTATCTCACCTGATAAGCAATCCAAAGGTTTTATTCCTGTCTGCTTAAAGCCTCTCTCTTCCAAAGAGTGGAATATGCTGTTTAAGTGATTATTTTCCTTGCATTTCCTCCAGCTGGTTCATCTACATCTGTGTTTGTATTCATGTGTTTAATATCTGTTACCTAACAGGATTGCCAACTAGCATGCACACTATTATCAAGAGTTCATGTTCTATCACTGGTGCTAATCACATGTATTAGGAACTTGATTGTGCAGTGTAAATGCCATTCCATCCAAAATTGGTTTCCTTCTAATTGACAGCCTTAAAAAGCCCTAATTATTCACTGTAAATTTAAAGGCAGCTGACATTCATTAGGAACTCAACAGGAACCCTTCTTTAAGTGTCTCTGAGAACCCCAGGTCCAGTAAAAACAAAGTCAAGGTGTATATATTGAGCCCACCCTGCACCCACAAGAGCCATCATCGCAAGGTAGTGCTGTGGCTTTGACTTCCGAAACTCTCCCTTGAGCTTGCTCACGATTTAGAGGGAAGAGTTTGGTGGTGTTTGAAGCTAGCTAGAGAAAGTCTAAAGTAACTTGATCCAAATAATTAAACTTAGCGATAAATTGGTGCTTTTCATCTTCAAAGGGCTTTACAAACATTAATTAGTTGGGCTCGGCAAAGCTTCGTAGAGTGGAAGCCACTCAGTCCGTATCTCCTGTGAAGTGACTTCCTTGGTTGTGTCCCCCCACATGCTATTTTTAGTACATGGAAGGGCCTGCCTCACGTTTCCTCACTCTCTCTTGGCATGGCACAAACCTTTTCTGTGCTGAAAATCACGCCGGCTTAGTAATGGGTATGGGGGAGGTTTTAAAATTAAACAGCCTTTTAAAACAGCAATTGGCTTGGGTTCTCCTGGAAGAACTGAGGCATATGAAGATCAGAGGCAGGCACCTTCATACCCTGCGCCAGCTCCCAAACCTTCAAACCTTCTGTCCCCTTTGAAGATGAAAAGCTCTGTTTCAGGCACACCAAGAGGTGGATCCATTGGCCGCTGGTCAGCACGAGTGTGTGTCCCACTGTGAACAAAGTTACAGAATTTCAGTGCCTGCCTGGCTGTCAGGTTTCCTTGCCCAGTAACTCATCTAAAAACATGTCCATAGGGAAAGAGAATACTCTCTTCATGGCTCTGCAGCACTTTGTCACAAGGGTCTGCTTCTTCCTCAGGCTCAGAAATGTCTCTTTCTGTTGGAGTCTGGTGACCATGAGGAGACAGACATACTTTTTGCAAATTTGCCGATCTTGTGACACAAAGTAACAATTTTATCGTGGCTGTTCTCCTTGCAGGGGTGGCTGCTTAGCCCTGTATTGGTTCAGCTCTTACTCCAGGATAGCTGCTGGAATTTTCCCTACAGAAGCAGCCCTATTCTCCCATTGCCTCCTCCTTCTCATTTGGCCGCTGCTGTTTCAGACATTTCCAGCTTAATTGGTATGGTGTACCAGGTCCAGCTGTGTATTTTCCTACATGGCTGAGCTCCTGATGACTGTCTTCAAAGGTTACTCTATTGCAGCCATGATGCATTAATGTTATCAAACAGCTGTTCAGGCACTAAGCCTTCAATTCACTTGCCCTATCTGTCTGTCTCTCCTCAACTTGACATTTACTTTACCAGAATAGTGGGGCAGTCTACCTACTACAAGTAGGCATATGTAAGTGAAGACAAAGACCTGGTGGCTCGTATTGCAGGAAGCACCTCTGAGAAGAAAAGGGGAAATTGCTGTTTTGTTTTGGCTTTTTTTTCCTTCCCTACTGATTTGTAAAAGGACAAATAAGCAGGCAATTCAAAATAATCTTATTTATTCCGTGTGGCAGACCCAAAATCTTGCTGAAAAGAGCAGGTCTTCTGGTTGCATGCCAGCTTATGATGAGAAAGCCCAGGGGACAGCTGTATTCCAGGTATTCAGCATGACTTCCACAAAGTTGTTTGGCTTCTCAGTGTCTCAGGTCCACACATGACAGGGTGTTGTGGGAATAAATAGGGGAGAGTGGAAGCAGAGGGGAGGTGAACAGCCAAGTTCATGCAGAAGGCACTGGGGGGGTTGTACAAATCCTTACAGACTTCCCTCTGTTGCACTCCCCATTGGGTTTCACCACTTCCCATTCACAATAGCTGGACATCACTTCCTGGAACAAAATGAATGTATTGCACTGTTTCCTCTACAACTTGTGTCTACTCAGCTACTTATTTTTGTCTGGCAATGTTAACTGGAGCTCTAGGTTTAACTCTGTTTCCTGACCAACACCAATGCATTGTCTGCCTTCTACCACAATCTTAAAATAGTCTGTCCTGGTCTCTGTGAAAGCAGGCACAGATGGATTTATACCCCTGTCTCAAAAATGTTTAGCTCTTTGGAATTGTTGCAGAAAATATCTCTGATAGAAGCTGTGTGGTACTTGAATCTCAAAACCACAAAAAAATTCATCAAAAGAAAAATTGGGTGGTTTTAGTCCTTCAGGTATGAGTTTTATCTCTACACATTTACCCCCAAACCCCAAAAGAAAGAGCCATACCTCTCCAAAACTTTCCATAACAAAATTTCTTGCTGTGTGTCTATATCAGTCTCATGCACATCACTCTGGGTTTGCTAGAGGAGCACGGGGTGCCTGGAATAAACAGTCACAGCATTAACACTAGGAATGCAAGCACTGAGTGGCAAATCCCTTCACAGCAATATCTTTTCCTCAGAGAAAAACAAGTGATTTGGTGAAAATAAAGTAGTTTGAAAATTTCAGTGGATTTTGTGCTGCTGCAAAACAAAATTCAGTAAAAACAATCTAAAGCTTTCATTCTGATATTGAGAAAAAATTAGTGCCACTTATGTTCCACTAACTTCTGCCACTTCTGATACTTCTTTCAATTTATTTTGTAATTAAAAATCTTGTAGATGCTTAAGTTAGAGAAAAAAAATTAGTCTGAGACTGAAGAAAATGCTACAGTTAAGTTAAATTGATTGCCAAAAAATGTTGGAAAGATTTCATTGTAGGACAGCTGCAAATGAATTTTTCTCATGATTTCTCCGCAGAGCCAAGAAAAATAAAAATCTCAGATATTCACACAGCTCTGTTATTTATTCTCATCATGTTTTTTTATCTGATGGCTTTATATAGCAAAGTAAAGCAAGTGGGAGAAGACAATGGGGACATAAGGCCATTGTGACTCCAGTGGGATTATATAGGTTTATTAAATATTTGTTTCCCTTATTGGACCTTCACTTACTGCTAAGGGGCAGTTATTTCTTAATAAATCAATTGCTTGTGATCAGTTGTCCTTGCCTTTTCCTTTTCACAACTCCATGTAAAGGATGTCAGCATAAATGAGAAGAATGCCCTATTAAGTTCATCATACACAAGACCTTCCAACTTCACCTCATCATTAAAACCATAACAGACCTCTAGAGCAGTCTTTGAACTCAGCTTTCTTTGCTAGATAAAGGGCAGCAGGTGAAGAATCACAACAGCAACAAACACAAATGTAGGGGATTTGAGAGTGTGTCTATCACAGAAAATGACTATTGTTCACCTAATGCCATTTTGGGGCACAGCATGTTATAGACCACCTGGAAGGCAGACATCAAATACAAAGAGTATTTTTAAAGGCCCTCAAGTAGAATTTTGGGTTGTTTTTGATTGTTTGTTTGTTGTGACAGTGGTGGGGCTGTGAAGAACCACTCTAGACACCAGCCAGGGAGCCTGAGCTAGGTCTGAAATGCTCATGAAGTCAAAGGTTCCAGACTTTAGGTCCATAATAGCACCGTTGCCATCTGTGCCATGCGTGCAGCCAGAGGCACCCACGGCTGTGCACGATTGCTCGGATGTGAGCACATTCAGTTACAGGGCAAAGTGGCAGAGGGGTGCCCACACCCACAGGGGAGAGACAGCAATGAGCCTTTGTCTTCTGAAGGACTTCTTTGCACTGAACAGAGGTAACAAGCCTTAAATCTGAAGACCAAGCATAATATTCCGACTGATTCCAGTTTTGCTAGCCTGAATTCCTTTATTTTTAGGACTTCGACTAAGTGTTCATCTCATCACTTCTTTTGTAACTGAGATGGAAAGTGGGGTTAGGAAACACCTTCCACTTCAGAAAATTCACAATTGAAACATTAAGCAGAGCACTTTCAGGCATGAGATGCAGCAATAAAATGTAGACCACTCTAATAAGGCTAAGAGGGGTTTTATGTTTTCATTAAATACCCAAATGAGTCATCTCTCTAAACATGGTACCATATAGCTGCACACTTCCAAGTGTAGTTGGCACTAGAGTTAGGGATTTGGGGAGAATTTTTTCTCATCTGGTTTCCCCAGCAGTATATCTTGTATCTCATTCAATGAGTAAAGCACACCACAACTGTCCTCCTCTCTTTCCAGAATCCTGATGTTGCTGTCAAAAACTACAGCAATAGGATATATTGACCCCATAAGAGCAGAAGGAGCTTCCTGCCAGGGCATGAGGGGTATAACACTCTTTCTTGCAGCAGACAGTGGAGATCATAGGGGCTTGTGTCTCAGATGGGTCAAGACTCCTCAGAAGGGAAGACAGACTATGGTTGGTAAGATGAGGAAAGAGATCAGGAGAGCTGGTGGCACCAAGTTGATTTTCACTTGAGCATTTCTCGGCTTTTCATTATTTCCCCTTCATGAGTAAGCACCCTTCCAAAACAGCAAAGTTTTCTTTCCCAGCACATCTATTCAATTTGCCTCCTCCTGAGCTGCAGGGCTCTTGGGGATAGAGTCTGCCAGCAATGCTGCCTGGGCCAGCTTGGCAAGGCAGTAGAGCCGAGTGTGACCTCTGGCATGGGAACTGCAGCCGGGAGCTCTGGGGACACTTGTAATCACCCAGTGTGGAGCTTGGGCAGCCAGTGGGGTTAGTACCTCTGCTCTGGGGGGAAAACAGGAAGAAATGCTGTTAATAACTTCAGCTGCTGCAGCCTCTGGGTCTGGCTCACCTGAGAGGCAGTGCCTTTAGCTGCCAGAGCAGAGCCACAGCAGATGCACAGAGGCTTCTTAGAAGAGCACGTCTTTTGTACCAACTCCAAGAGA
Source organism: Phylloscopus trochilus trochilus (assembly GCA_016584745.2). Taxonomy (NCBI): domain Eukaryota; kingdom Metazoa; phylum Chordata; class Aves; order Passeriformes; family Phylloscopidae; genus Phylloscopus; species Phylloscopus trochilus. Next base: position 45,272,169 of record WQNJ02000546.1, read on the forward strand.
ATAATGTCACCTACCCAGCCATCAGCCCTGCTTTCCACAGTGCCTAAGTTTTTCCTTAGAAGTTTCCTATTCAAGCGCTTAGCCTGACCAGGGCTGACCTTGCTTAGCTTATGAGATGTAACAAGATCACTGCCTGAGGTGTGAAATGACACTGGAATGGAGGTCATGATCTTACGGAAAGCATCTCCTTCCTCTGCTGCGATGCCTCCTCCTGGCTCCCCAGCCCCAGCATCTGACTAATCAGGCAGAAACAAATGCACCGTGCTTCTAGCACACCACTGGCAGAATATAAAAATCTGTCCTTTTGGCTATTCAGTCATCTCAGTGGTATAGATTTTTTTTTTTATGCATATGAATTCAAAGATCAAACAATTCCTTTTTTATGGTTTTTTTTTGTCACCTCTTCAACAGAAACAAGAAGTGTTTTCTATAGGTCTGTCTCTGTAAGACACCAAAACAGATTAACAGACAGAGGAACAGACAGTAGCATTTTAGCAACGTGGACAGAACACCAAATCAATCATCCTGAATGAATAATACATTTAAGCAGTGATATGAATGGCAGAAAATTCATCTGCATCTATAGTGAAATTACCTGGACCCATTTCAAGGTAGAATATTCTGTAGAAAGTACAGAAGGCACTTTTATTTTGGTATTTCAAATAAGAATGAATTAGTGTATGTGTCAATCTGTCACACACTAGACAGGGCTGGTTCTGTGAATGGGCATTGCTATGTATATCTCTAGATCGAGTTGTGGACAAATACACAGATTTTTATTTACAGGTCATTAGAATAACACAAACTGCATATACACAGAAAGTACAAGTATTTTCTGCAACATTCATGAATGACTTCTTGTGTTAACTGCTCTGAGAAACTGTTTTTTGTAGGGACCCATTTGTATAATGCTTTTATTGTGATGTTATAAAGAATGAACTTGAGAAATGAACTTAGCAGGATAAAGTTGGAGATATATCATGCCTATATAAAAAAAGCATTGAAATTCAAGTACAGGTTTCAGTGGCAGGCCTAATGGACAAAAGAAAGGAGGGGAAGTGCCCTTCTGCTGAGTTAAACCAAGCTTGGATCCATGGGGACATTTCAATGGTATTGTTTATTTTTTTTCATTAAAACTAAGCTGACTTTTGAAGGGGAAGGAAAAACAAAAAGCCCCAAGGGCTGTTAACCTTTCTTCAGGAGCAAAAGGGAAGGTCATCAAAAGTTTTGTGACTTATGAGGAAATAAAGCAAAGGCGGGTGGTGGAGGCTGGTCTGTGCTAAATAAAATGGGTGAAAGCTCCTGCACTGCTGCAGCCAGCAGGTTCTCATGGGAGGTGGAGGGGGTCCCAGAGATGGCAGGAGCATGCATTGGGGATTCAGAGAGATAGCATTTTGTCCTTACTGTGGAGGGATGGTTATTAAATTAAGGCTCATCTGGTCGATATTGATGCACTTGTCTATAAAACTCTTCTTTGAGGAGTTCCACTAAAGGCAGCAATGCCAGCATGCAAACAAGGGGCTTCTGCAAAGGGAACCAGCTTCCACTCTGCTATGGGTGGTCAAACCCCTCTCTGTGATGGGGTGATTTGTAGGAAAACCTAAAGAAGTACTTCAGTGTTTTCCCTCAGCTGCTGAGTCACAGTAACCTAAAGCTAAAGGAGACCACAAGGCTGTTGAGACGGGCAAAGGTTTGTTTGCCCACGTCTGTCAAATGGTGATTAACTTCCGAAGGCAGTCACAGAGTAAACGAGAAGGAAACAGCCACCATTCATCAGCTGGTGGCCTCTGGATACAAACCCTGCTTTCAGAGCTCCTACAGCAGAAGGTTAAAAATGATGCACTGCCTGGACTGCAGCAGATGCTTTGTGTTTGCCTGTAAGTTCAGGCCAACGGTGGGATAGATGATTAGGGAATACTCCTGCCCCTTTCCCGGAAACTGATTAAAATGGTTTGAGGGATTTAGAGGGGAAAAGAGAAACCTTTGCAAGATTAAGGGGAAGGCTGATTTGCTCTTCTTAGTGGGAATCCTAAATGGCATACAGCATACCAAAGAAGAGATGTGACCAGAGACATACAGCAATCCATTTCTCCTAGGATACTGCACATTCCTGATTATCTTCAGGACTAGAAGCATTAGACAAGGAGTAGTCCCTCTAGAAGTGAATTTTCAGTGTCAAAAATCATGCTTCTTTTCCCATTTCCTATACCTCTGATGCTTCTCTGCCTCTCACATGGAGAGCTAAGAATCCAAGCTAGCACATTATTGAAAATGTGACTCAGAAAAGAGAAGAAACATAGCCTCTGCCAAGTGCCACAAGTTCATTCCTTTGCAGTTTTATTTGAATTACTGAACTCATGCAGATTACTTGAGATCAATTTTGTTCACCTTTGCAAATGGCTAAGAATTTGCATTAATGCTCAAAGAGTCTTCATAAATCTGACAAAGAAAGGAAAAAACAACTTTAATGAAGAATCAGCAGGATTTCTTCTTTCCAACATCTGCATCCTTCTAAAAGGACACTCTGAGAGAGCAACCAAAGAAGTATAAAGTATATAATTCATACATTCTCAGGAAAATTAATTCCCCAGATATTTGTGAGATCTGTAGTTTCCCTGGACTCTGGCATGAACTATAGGGGAACAAAGGCATTTTTTAAAAATCTCAGATGGAGCACTATCCTCAAGAGATCAAATGAGCATTAATCAGGAAGAATGTTTGGTTATTAAATGCATCATTGAGTCTTTTAAATATCACTCATTGGATCATAAATTCCTATTAAATTAATCGTTGTCTCATGGAGATAGAAGGTAAATACAGTACAAGATTTGCCAGCAATCCACCCCTACCCCTGAGTCCCTCCTGTGACACACTTAAAAAGAGGTGATACTGCTGTCATCTTCTACTCTCAGTCACTGTGCCATGGCTCACACTGGCCTTTCTCTGGATTTCACACCCTGCTCACTTATTTCTGTTTAGGCCCCTCTTTGCATTGATCATGATCTCCTATAACCCTTGCTCTCTCCCACTCTTTACACAAATGGCTTTCCCAGGCTGGGTGTTGCTGACAACAGCCTACCCACTCCCACTTTTGCAAGCTGCTCTTTAACGTTGCTTTTCACGGAATCACAGATTTATTTGGGTTGGGAGAGACCCTAATGATTATTTAGTTTCAACCCAACCCCCCACAACCTGGGACATCTTCCACTAGACCAGGTTTCTCAAAGCCCCATCCAACCTGGCCTTGAACATTTTATTTTTTCTCTTTTCAGGAATAACAAGCTTATTTGGGAAGGGAATCCCCAAATGCATTAAATGCAACCAGATTTCCTTACCGTTGTTTCACCTGACCAGCCTGGTGCATGTGCCCACCATATGTCTTGACATCCCTGGCCTATTGCATACTGAGAAAAGATAGTAAAGTCATCTGGGAAACCTCCAGCCTTGTTTAGAGTATAAGTGTACTGGTACTTGTAAAGAGCTTGCTGCAGAGCAGCTGGGAAATCTAGCTGGTTTCCTGGAGTGTGTGGGAGGCCATGAGTAGGTGGTAACTAAAATTTGTAACAGAGTTTAGAGGCTTTTAAAAACGTTATTACTATTATTTTGGACTCTACAGCAAGGTTACAAATCTTAGCAGTTGATAAGATGTATGCAATTTACCTACAGTTATATGCTTCTTACAAACAAATGCTACATTAAGAGTAAGAAATTACTGATCATCCTTTTCAGGCTGAAATGGTTTTCTTTTCAGGCTCCAACAGGGCTTTGGCAAGATGATTTTAAAAATAGCTACAGTTTGGAATCCAGATTGCTTTCCTTGCCAGATTATAATGATCACTTCAGCCAGGGCTGGGTGAATTTCAAAATGCCTGGAGACTCAGTTCAGGACAGTGCCCTCCAGTCTGTGATATTTTTAGCGATGAGTAAACCCAAAAATTTGAGTGGTTATCCAGAGTTCATCTGTACTGCCCAAATGTCTACAGTCTGCAAAAATGGGCTGGAAAGTTTTCAAGAAGATGGGTTTTGCACTATTTCCAGTACTGCCTATTTCTGCTCAGGTCAGGAATCCTAGGAGAAAATCCTTTCTTCATACTGGTTTGCTGTGAATCTGTTGCCAGTCACAGCTTAAAAGTGCAGAGTCTGGCAAAGGAACTTGGAAAAGCATCTGGGGAAAAAATGAACCCTTCTGAAAGGCGAAATGATAGTATAGGGTTGGGTGCTGATCCAGATATATTCCTATGTTAAGATTCAGCCCTACTTCTACCAAGAACAGAGAGAACTTGCATGGCCAATCACAATGGAAGATCTGTTTCACTCCTTCCTATTAAAGTATCCCTCAGTAACCTTCTGTTACTAAGGTAGTTCCAATTTAGATAGGAGAAAATTCCCTGAGGATTATGGCTTCCTGGAAATTTGGGATAGTTCGCTTATCTTTCCTTCTATGCCAGATACTGGCTGTCATGTAAAATCTTTTTGCAACAAATAAATGAGTATTAAATGTCTTTCAGGCAAAGAAATGCAAGTACCCAGAGCAATTAATGACTGAGACAAATTCATCCCTAGTTTAAGCTTAAACAATTTCTGTGAGGTTGCACCAGTGGGCAATCAGATTTAATCTAGATTTAATCTTTTGATTTCACATGAGAGTCCTGAATTTGTGTTAGGTCTTAACAAGTAATCAGCTCAGCTGGCTTTTGGGGTGAGACCGTAGATAGAGAGGGAAGGTGACAAAGGTCAGTGGTTAATACAAAATAGACACTCAGGAAGAATTTATAAATAAATAACATTATCTTAGGCCTTATCAGGAAAGAGCCTGAAACGCTCTGGCCATGGGAAAAGTCCAGCATGCCACATTTCAGGAGATTTTTAATGACAAATACCCAGCAGTTTTAGCCATAACCTGCTGCTGGTCTTTGGGACATGAGCCCCCAAGTCTTAAGAAAGCAAGCCTGCATTCTTGTTTTCTTCCAAATCTCATATACTCTTTAAACCTTGCATAAACATTGAAGCATCATGCTTTTCTTCCCAAACAGCAGTTTCCCTCACAATGCTTATCCCAGCAACTGTTAGCTCAGCCTTTGCCTGGCTCTGTATCACAGCACCATTGACAGCGGCAGGAAATTTCCTTGAGATAGCAATTCTCAAGGGCTCAGGATCCACTTCTCAATTAGCCCTCTAATTGGCAGCAGCAGGGACTGATTTCTCATTGCAGCAGTGAGAAGCAACTTGGTTCAAGTCATGCCTTTGCCTGCTCTTTGTTCCTGCCGGAGTTTGCCAATAAAGATTCTCAGCACAGCAGGAATCTTTACGGCAGCACATATTTCTGGGCTTTGTTCTGAAGGCATAAACTTAGGTTATTTTCTGCCATGCTACTTCTTGTATTAATTCTCATTTTGGAGTGCACAAAGACACTTGGAATAAAAACAGAAGCACAGCTGAACAATGTCCCTCCAACAAAATTCAAGTCAAACCCCACATGATCCAGTGAAAATGTGAGCAATTTGGTTTAGGATCTTTTCCTTCCTGTTTTGAATTCATTTGCTCTTCCATATTTGGGCCAGGATTGGAGGTCAAAGTATTTTAAAGCCCCAGAAAATATTTTTATAGCATAGAGTTTTGACCAGTTAAGGTGTTAAGAACTTCCAGTGAGTTCTGGGGAACTGTTGGCTTTAACGAAGGTGACACTTCTGTCTTTTAGGTTTTCAACTTTCATGGTTCATGTCCTTCAAGTTCGAGAATGTGAATGCAAGTATATAATGACCCAAGCTGGAATCAAAAATGGTTGGGTAGCGTCTCTGAGAGCTCTCCCCATCCCCAGCTCTGAGTTTAGCACATTGCTGCGATGTATGCTCAGGCTAGCTTATTTGAAATGCAGTTGCTGCCTGGAGCCAAAGTTTTCAGAACTGATCTCCTGCCTAACTAAAAATTCATATATAAGCAGCCAGATTGGAAGCAAAAACGTAGCCACTGAGCTGGAAAATTTGGGTTCCAAATGAGTGAGTTGCCCTTAAGCTGAAGATCAGTGACAAATGAAAGGCACACATCATCTATTTATTTAGGCAAACAATGCCACTGGAATGGAGACAATAACTTGCCCAGGGCAGAGCTACTAACATCAATTTGGAAGGTTGAGCAACCCAACCTTGGAGGTTTGCCCTTCACTTGGTCCTGTCTCAGGCTACAGAACACCTAAGCACATGCTCAACTTTAAGCAGATGCTGGAGCACTTTGCTGAATTCAGGTTGCCAGGAAAACTGAGCTTGTTAATGCTGAGATCACTTGAGTGCTTTTTTTTTTGTTGGAATCTTTCATACTTGATTTGTTATGACAAGGGAGACAAAGTATAGAATATTAAGTCTAATTAATGGCACACGAAGTAACACTGATAGGTGAGTGTGGAGAGAAGTGAAACTGTCAGAGCATATACTGCTGCCTCACTCATCCTCTTTTCAGAGTGCAGCTGTCATGAGGGGCCTGATTCTGTACTTCTTAGAAGTTGAGTTTTTTGAGTTACCTTTTGACAGCAGATCTGCAGTGTACACACCATGTTGCTCATCTACAGCACTGTTCCTCTTCCAAGCCACAGCCCTACTTTCTGCAGCAGGCAATTAGGCAGAGATCCTTATGGTCTGAAGCATCAACAGACAGTGATGCCCATGCCCTCTCTCCCCACTCTGAAATAACCAGGAAAGTTTCCTACAGGAAAGACAATCTGACAGGTCAATGGTCTCCTGTAGCCTCCTGTAATCATTGCTTTTTCCTGTCTCAAGCCTCCTGGAAGACCTCTTTGTGAGGTGAAACTTCTGTCTGAGGTCTCTCCATCAGGCTCTGAACATCCACAGGAAGCAGATATCAACTGTGTTAGACACAGACAAACATACAGAGCACAACCAACACCAGCAGATGGACAATTAAACACACACATTAAAAAATTAACTCTCAAAAAACCTGGTGAGGCAGAATTCACAATCTTGCAGTGGAGAGAGGCAGACAAAGAAAGGTTAAACAATTTGCTCAAGGTTGCCAGAGAAGTAATTGTCAGTGCTGGGATTAAGATTTAGGAATTTATAACTCCTGGTCCTGTGCACAGGCCACTAGATCATCATCCCTGGCACTCCAGAGAACCAGGATGCTTATTCTTTCAATAAAATGCTAAACCAAATGCTTTGACCTTTCCTGGAGTTATCAGATGAACTGCTTTCTTAACTCCAGGTTACAGAGGGGGGTGGGAAGTGGGGATGTGATGGTGTGAGGAAGTGACAGACCAAAGCCAGAATGCTTGTGTAAGGAGATTTTCCTCCACCCATTTGAGGAGTCTTTGCTATCTGACTGCAGCACAGGAAGGAGGATATAGCCCCTGATGGGAGTTTTGGGAGTATTTGCCACATTTCCATTTGAAGACACTGACAAACTGTTTCAGAGATTGCACTGGGGGTGTGGGCAGCTTTATATCATTCCCAGGAAGTCAAGGCCTGCCCCTGATCTCGAGTACTTGCAGAATATATAAATAATCTGTAATTCACTGTAACATACATATGGAAATCTTTGGGAAAATCTGATATGCAAAATTCAGTAATTCCAGCACACTTTTATTAGTAATATTATTAGCGTTACTATTCTGTGAACTTGTGGAACTTCAGCTTCAAGGGAACATGCCCATGTACCTTCCCTCTTGGACTTGGTCCTGTTTCTGTATCAGCCATTAGAAGGCAACACCTTCAAGATGTGACCAAGCATGCAGGACCACAAGCAGGGTTCCCAGCTCTATGGCCACAACAGCCAGCGACTGTCTGGGATGCCCTGTGGATGGGGGGCCACCATGCTCAGAATCCCCTGCCCAGCCTGAGCTGCTGCTCAGGTGACCTCCTGAAACAGACAGCTTTCTCATACTCACACAGCAGGGTTATGCTGCAAGAAGAAGTAGTTGCCCCTGCTTATGGGGTGTTTTTGAACAGTAGTTCAGCAGGACCCCAAACTGCTGCACCATAGTGGCAATTGCCGCTGTGACTTTTCTTCCTGTGCCTCAGCCTGATCTCTCTGGACCTCAGGCTGCTTCTCTTGAGTCCTGTTCATTGACATTTCACACAGGCACTGCCGTTTGTGGGAGATGGGACTTCTATTTATGATAAACAGACAGATGTGCCTGTCTGGGTAGCCAGTGCTGAGCAGGGCTTGAGCAGAAATGACTTCCCATTCAGTCCAAACATGTTTCCAGAGCTGCTGAGCAAGTTAGGGAAGAGCCATGGAGGATCTCAAATTGGAGCCCATGCACTATGCACTTCTCACATTGTTTTTACCTGCAGACCTTGAGAGTTTGCAGTGGTCTTCTTGTCTGAAGGAGGAAGAGCTGGCCAGGGAGCAGTGCCTGCCCTTTCAATAATCATCCTCCTGCTGCCTCTGACATTTAGCAAGAAATGTAATCCAAAACATGAGTTGCACAAATCTGTAAAACAGGGGGCCTAAGGAGTCTCCTGCTGAAAGTAGGAACAATAGGATATTTAGCCAAATCCCATTCCAAAGCTTTGTTGGATTGCTCTTGAGGCCCACAGATTTGAATGTCATGAGACAGGAAGGATTGCGTGAGACTTTTTAAAATGAAATAAAAATGAAAAAAAAAATTAAATAATCCCTGACTTTGTGAAACACATGGCAATTTCAATCAGGATGACTTTACAAGAGGGTACAATTGAGCAGTATATGTGTCTGTGTCTGTGTGTATGTGTGTGTGTGTGTGTATGTCCTGATTTCTTTATACATACATATGTGTATAGAGCATACAATTGCTTATATTGGAAAGTTCAGTTCGGATACATGATTGGTTTCCTCCAACATTACATGTCATCTGAGTGAGCAAGTCACTTGACAATCTCGTGCCTCAAAGACAGGCAGTTAATCCAACTATGTTACAGCTAAACACTCCTCTCTTTTCACTTGCCTGCTCTAAATATGAGCCCATGTGATTTGGTAATTTGCATAGTATCTTCTGACAAGCTGACTCTGAAGTCTCCTTGGGTGATTTGCTTCTCTTTGCAAAACAAAATGGGAGACAGTAACATCCAAGGGGAAAAGTGTATCTATTTCCCTTGGACTGAGCAACTTCAGCTCTTGGAGCTCAGGTTCCTCTGGAGGTAGCGGGTTCAGAAACTGCAGCTGCCGATGGGAGATGGAGGCAGTAAGCCTCTAAGGGGATCTGGAATTACATCTATTGGGTCAGCTCTCCAGCCCCCTTTTGCACCAACCAGAAGGTGCCTTGAGATGCTCCATTTCTCCAGATAGTGACAAAATGGCCCTCGCGCCACCCATGTGTGACAGCCAGGAGAATCACATGAGCTGGGAGTTTAACTATGTGTTTTCTTTCCCTATAATAACATTCAGTGGTGCTCTGCATCCTGCAGACCTGGGAAATAAAACAGATTAATCCTTGCTAGTATTATTTCAGAAATTTTCCTATGGATTATCTTTCCACAGAGCCATAAGCCTTTGAAAATTTGGTCCCAATGTAACTTGCCTATGAAGTCAATTAGCTCCTAAAATGACAACACATTAGAAAGAACTCAGAAGCTGATATAGAAATACCTTGTTTTATTAAGCCTGGCCAATTTTCTGTCAACAAAAATTATGCTTCTGAAGTGATGTGGAACAAGAATCAAACATGAAAGCATACAAGTATCCACTTTTGAGCCCTTGAACAGCTATAAGAATCCACTTCTTCTTGGTATTTCTGCTACACAGAATGAATTTTCATTACCTGAAGTATCTATTATCTAATGAATAAAAAAACCTGCATTATGCATTAAAGTGTAGTATGAACAAAAGCTCTGGAAAACGTACATTGCTTCATGGTGAGTTTTTGTGGCAGAAATGGTACTTTTATTGATTTCTGCAGCACGGATGATGTGTCATCAACCATAGTACTGAGTTTGCAGTCAAACTTCAACTAGACTTCTAAACCACAGAAGAAATGGTTTCCATGAATAAGCATGTGCTAATCAGGGAACACATAAATTTTTCATCAGGATATCAATTCTCCAGATCCTTGGTTTTGTTTGAGGAATGTTGTTCCCAAATACTGGCTGTTTCATATGGAGTCCAAAGATATAGAGATCAAAACTGGCATAAACTGACCAAAACACCAAGTCCAGGTTTAAAGATGTCAGGCCCCTCCTTCTCTGGAAGGAAAGAATTGTACATTCATCCAGCTGTAAGCACAAAATTCACATAGTGTATGCTGTGGGGAGCCTCCAAATTCTGGGACCTCCCTGATGGCTTTGCTCTTCCCTTTATAGCACTTTAGAGGAACTTTGTTAAAAATACATACCTTCATCTCCCAAGGAAAGGGGTCACCTTTTAATCCTTGAAAGATCCATCTGTTTGAGCCTTTGAGGATGGTGTCCCACATCCATGTTGTGTTCTCCCTTGGTAGCTGATCATGCCTTTCCTACTGGCAGCAAACTGGACAGGAGAGTTTGCCAACACATCAGAATTTACCACAAGGTGTGACACGCTTACTCTCAACTACTCCAGTTTTGCACACAGGGAGGTAGAGCCAGGTACTCTCCAGCTGTGCCCTTTCCTGGAAAGGCAGCCTTAATGCAAGGTAGTCCTACAACCTTGTAAGCTAAACACAGAGTTGGTTAGTAGCATGAAGTATTTTGGCCTCTGTGTCGGCTGTAAGAAATAAAAGCAGTGTAGGTGTTTGGGGAATGGTGGCAACAGCTGAATTACACCTTGGACTACACAAAACACAAGCACAAAGGCCAAGGATGGCACAGCTCCAACAGAAGAGGAGTGGCTGGGTCATGGCTGGGTCAAGAGCTTTGAACCTCAGGTAGCAGATGTGCTGATGTACATGGAGCAGTGCTGTTAGCACTGAGTTCTGAAGAGGTGTGAGTAGCCATAAAGCAGAGCAAAGCATTGTTTATAGAAACCAAAAAGCAGAGGCTGAATCTTCTGTGATAAATCCATGAAGTTCCACTGGAGCACTAGTCATGAAGAGCAGGAGTTTGGCAGAGTGGCTGTGGAAATAATTGATATTTTCAGTTAGATGACCAGAACAAAATAAAACAAAGAAACTCCATTTGAACTATCCAAAATCTCTTTTCCCTTCTTTTTCAGCAAGGAAAAAGAAAAGGTCAGTGTAGGGCCAGTTTCCTATCTGGGCTGCAGGGTTATTCCCCACATGAGGAGGATGCAGGTGGTCAGAAGGCTGCTCCTTTTCGCCTCCAAAGGTCTGTGGCTCAGGCCCTCCGTGCAGTAGGGATGGAGCATACTGAACCACCCTGACAGCAAGGAAAATGAGCTGAAGATGCATGAAAAGCCCCATCCACTCCTTTTGCCAGATGCTGTAAGTTCTGTGAAGAGATGCACAGGGGAACAGGTCAGAGAAGTGATCCAGAGAACAGGCATCCTTGGGTGCCTGATTTTTGACCCAGGGCATGGTTGAAAGCCACGTGAAGAAAAGCCTGGGGAAGGGGTTCAGGTGTGGGTTAGCACCTGAGGAAGATCCTTGGCACAAGGTCAAGCTCCAGAGAGGTAGATGGGAAATGTGGGGTTACTCTGTAGGGTGGAGTGGATGGAAGATGATCTGAAACACTCAAGACAGAGTGGGCAGAGGTGCCTAGTTTTTGGCAGTAGGCTATAAATTGATTGTGGTGGAGGAACAGAGAAAGGGGAAATTTCAAACATCAAAAAGTGCAGTGAGACTGAAATGGGTAAAAAACACATAGGCTCAGACAAGATGTGAAGGATTGGGTGCTTTTCCAGCAAGGGTAGCTGAGTGTAAGGTTTTGGTCCAAATATTCAAGAATGTTTTGCTCTGCATAATCGAGTATTTTTAACTTGACTGAAAGAATTTCAACAGAAAAGACAGTTAGTATCCAAAAATATCCTAAAGCTCAATAGCAAAGTTTCCTTTCAAAACTACAAATCAGACAGAGAAGGCCCCGGAGCTCAGCATTTCCCTATCCCTAATGTGTGTCCTCACACTTGGATGGCAAGTACGGATGTAAAGATATATGTAAGGATGTATTGGAGGGGAGATGGAAGAAGGAGGTAAAAGTGGATTTCTTTACCAACAAATACTCCAATTGTCAAAGATTCTGTCAAATCGCAGAAACTGCAAAAGGAAAGTCTCTGGGCTGAAAATACTACTGCCGAGTCCATTCAATGCATCTGCTTTTTATGTTTTTGTATTTCCTGAAAATATTTGCTGAATTGTTTTTCCTGTCCTGACACTGAAATTAATGACTTGCTGATAGAAGTATATTCTGAGACTAGAAGATACTGTGTATTTCAACTAAATATTATTAAACATCAGCCACATGGAATACAGCCCCATGCCCCTGTGCCAAAGCACATACATAGATACCCAGCTTCTGTTGAAAATCATGTAAAGGAAAAATGCACAACCCCAATTTTGTTATAAGTGCCATAACTCTGGCTACCTGGCCTCTGTTCAAAGCAGTGTCTTGTTGCACCCACTTCTCTCTAGTAGTGGCAGTGGTAATACAAGGCAGCTGCCCAGAGTATGGGTCACAGTGGCACAGTCAGAAAACAGGGCCTGGAATTGTACTAATTCCTCCATTTCCTCCTCCTCCTGCCAAATCCTGGTAATTCAGATTATCATAAATGACTTCTTCCTAGGGAGTGCTGAAAACCCTCTCCAGTAAATATGATTTTGTACATTATGATCTGGTTTTCTATAGCTTAATGAATTTTTTTTAAATGGTTTTTTAGCAAACACAAATAGGCTCTCAGTCTCTTCAAAATCCTCCTCAAATCCAAGTCTATGCAACCTTAATTAGCAGCAATATATAATAGCACTGATTTAGAGCCTGTTGTGATTTTATCCATACCATTGAAAAGAACACAGTACACTAGGGACCTAATCCCAGCCTGAAAGGTGTCTAGTAACACCATCTCATTTCCCAAGCCAGGCTAAGTGAAACCTAAATTTTCTGTCATAGATAGGTAGCAAAATAGATCTTAAATATTAGGGCCTCCCTTTCCTTGATTTTATCAAGTCACAATAAAGAATAATCAGGTCCCATGAGTTTCTGTGATGATCTTTTTTTTCTTTTTCTCTAGCACTAGAAATTATCATGCAATATTTAAGTAGAGAAACCAGAGCACATTTACAGCCCACACCTGCTGGAGGCTCCACTCCTAGCATGAGCTGGGTACCACTCAGACCACTCCAGAGACCTGCTTCTACCTTACACAGCATGTGGTGCCATGTAGATCCTCCTCCAAACTCCCAGTACTCTCCTTCTGCTCCCATGGTCTGCTCTGAAGAGCAGCAGCATCCACAGAGGAGCCCTGTTTCTGTGGCATGATCCTGTTTTTACCAGTGTGATAATTAAGATGGCAAGTCCTGGTTTTCCAAAAAAAATCACAGACTTGAGAAGTAGCCATTTAAAAAAAAAAAAAAATCTGTTTATTTCCTGTCTCCTACTCTGAACAGTCTGAAAACAAAGCACTATGCAAGCACAAAAAGTTATTATGTGACTTGCAGCCTCCAGCTATTCTGACTTCACTGGATGCCTTACAAGCACCTATTGTTCTTGGAAATAGTCTGAGATGTGCTTTCCAGAGAGATTATTATATATTCTTGCTAGGAGGAGGGAAAAATGTTCTGATACTGTGTCATGTCATTTCTTTAGTGGTATTTGGATGCAATATACTGTGGAAGTGTGACAGGGAGGAAAACAAACCTGTTATGTGACTAGTGGTGCTGAACCACATATACTGTGGACCCAAGAGCCTCTATTTTACTCATGGCTGACTGACTCCACCTCCATGCTCCTTGCCAGCTCTCAGTATCCGTACCCTTCAAAGTAGTAAACCTTTCTAAAGCAAGAACCCCTTTGCTGATTGCAGAAGATAAATCCTTCCTCACCTGCCTCCCCTCAGAAGCTACACTTGCATCCTCAGGGCTGACCCCATCTGCACCTGCAAAGCTGCTCCCACAAAGGGTGAGCCCCTTGCTGTCGCTGTGCTCTGGCAAACCCCGGGAGAAGGGCAGAAGCTTTTGTGCAGACCTGACCAAGGCCTGATTTCAGCCTTCTGTTTGTGATGGGATGGGGTGGGTTGCTCGTGGTTGGCCTATATGTGGAAACAGGTAGCAGATGTTGCCAATGGGATGCCTTCTGAAAGCTCATGCAGAGCATTTCATCCACACAGCCAGCCATAAGCATGCTCTGAGAGATAGCATCCAAATATTTAAAAATGGGCTGTGACTGCACACCACAAGATCCAGCACTACGATAAGCCACTTTCAGCAACCTTGAAAAAATAAGGTTTGATCCCTCATAATGCTGTGTGGGTTGTTGATTTATAAACAGGCTTTCACACCTGCTAGAACTAAAGATGGAACAATTTTCCTTTTTGGAACTGGCTTTTGGGGAAAGGAACAAAAAACTCCTCAAAGAAGGTGGGTATTATCTTGGTTGAGCAGGGCCAGGAGCTACATCAGGCCACACAGCATTACATTGTGGTGAGAACAAAGGCTTGCTCCCCACCTCCCTGATGATTCTCACAAACAACACACAACTATATTTCCAGTGGTTGCAATGGGCCACTAGACAGCAGCATTCCATGGTGTTATTGAGAGCAGTAGGGCAAGAAAAAGGCAGCAAACAGCAGGAGACAGGGCTGCTTTCTCCTTCACACCAGAACTTCAGCTGTTTGTACTCGATCCCACCTCTCCCACACATCCTGTTCAGAGATGGGCAGCAGGATGCTCACAGCAGTGGTCCTGGTTGCTCCCACCAGGCTGGTGTTAACAGGATGGATGAGGATATGCTACAGGCTCCTCTTTCCTAGTTAGATTTAACCTAGAGAAGAGATGGCACATATTGTATCATAGCGGATTATGATTTAACCAGCAGGTCATGCTGAGATTTTATATTCTGGATAATAGCTAAATGCTTTTGAAGTCTTGTAATCTCATACAGAGCAGAGGTGGAAAGTGAAAAACAAGATAGTGGCAAAACATAGCAAGGCAAATCACAGTCTCTATAACATAATAACAGCAACTCTCCCTCAGATTTTGTTTTTGTGTTTCTTTTACACCACAAGTTGCAGAAGAGCTTGTTATATTGTTCATTCAGCTCTGGTATGCTGTTTCAGTTATGGCACTGTCCTGGAGAGTCCAATGACTCTCCCAAAAGGATTTGCTGGAGGAAATCACAACAGGCTCCTACAGGAGAACAGTCAGGCAGAGAGGGAAAGTGAACCAGACCAAAGAGGGTAGGGAAGGGTGGGGTGGGTCTTGCCAAACCTGTGTGTGAGAGACTTGAGGAAATATCTATTTATTCTGCCCATGTGAATCTCAGGACACAACACCCTCTGAGGGTGGGGGTGTGGTTGGCAGCTGCTGGGGAGAGATGATGACTTTAAAGCTGAAATATTTGCATCAAAGCAAAGGCACTGCAACTGAGGCAGGAGTTATACCCTGGCTAATCTGAGCTCAATCTCAAATGGGAAAGCCAAAAGGACGATAACCCAGTGCCTCCCTTAGAGACTGTTCACAGAGAGGTGGATTTTAAAAATAAAATAAAATAAAATAAAATAAAATAAAATAAAATAAAATAAAATAAAATAAAATAAAACCCAAGCCTTGATAAGAACAGGGAGACAAGCAGGTTTACGGTAACTGAGTGGGAAGAATGAGTGGCCTGATTTGTTTCTTCCAACAGACTGTTTCCTCCATTTCTCCACGCATATCTGTGAAGATAAAGTAATCCATGTCCCCTATCCCAGGGTGCTTGAGGTAGGATGAACCTCATCGACCTGCAGCACCACAGAGTATGGGAGGCCCCTCATTGGTTCAAAACACTTCATGTAAAATATCTTGAAAAACCTTTATGGACACTCCAAACTGATCTGCATCGCTAGTAAGACATTATGAACTTTTATAGCTTCTCTTCTAAGACAAAAGGCCATAAAATGGTCCCTCACAGCACCCCTGTGAGATCAGCAGACATTATAATCTTTATTTTATTGAAATAGGAATAGGCAGGGAGAGGGCATGGGCCGCTTTGGAATTCATATCCATGTGATAATTAGATGTCACAAACATAATGAGGAAAAATGACAGGAAGTTAAGGACCTACACCAGTGCTTTAAAATTTAAAGTGCCTAGGCAAAATGGCTTTTTTTTTTTTTAATCTCTCTAGGTCTCTGACACAGCAGAGATGTCTTGTATCCAAAAGACTTTTCCCAAAAGAGGTTATGCTAGCAGCAGCCTGTTCACACAAGCAAGCCCATCAGCACTGACATGAGATTGCAGCCTTCTACCCTGGCTGAGTGATCACTGATCTAAGCCTCCCTTTTCCAGGTGGCAATGACCGCTCTCTCCATTAGACCTGACATTTGCACGTTATTTTCACCCCACCCGTGCCGTACTGAGAGTCAAGAGGCACAAATGAGATTCACCATCCAAAATGTAGGACCTTGAATGGTCCTACTAAGCCCCTTGCTGTTTACTCTGACACAATGCAAAATTAATCTTCACATGAGTTTCAGCGTCAAGAGTGGTGAAAAGGAGAATGACCAACTTACCTTGACAACTAAAGCCCCCTTCTGCTTTGAGGTCACTTTGGAGCTGAAGGAGGGCATGAATATTCACAAATATTTTAATTAAAATTCCTCTGATTCTATGAGTCAGGTAGAGGAGTTTATAGCCTGCCGTGCTGGACCTGAAGGTTGTTGGCCTGTGTAGTCAAGGTGCCTCAGAGACACAGGAGTAAGAACTAAAGCTCAGCAAGCAATTTGCAACTAATTTTTTTTTGGATGAATTTCACCTTTGTCTGACAACTCTCTATAAACAGATTGTAACGTTCTCTAATTTATTCATTATTTAGGTTCAATAGTAACATCAGCAAGTAATGTCTTCCCCGTAGAGCAGTCCATTATAAATTATAATATGCAATATTTGCTATATCCATCTATTTCCCTTTCTATTCCCCGGTAAGGGGAGTTAGGTAACAAAACAGAACAGTGTAAACTTTACAAGAATATGACTAACAAACTATTCAGAATTCACCGATGGTCAGTACATTAACATTTCTGTTTAGAATTCTCTCAGCAAGCCCCCATTCTTGTAGAGCTTGAATATACAAATAAATGCAGAAGTCAAACACAGAAGGACTGCTGAACTCAATCAAATCAAAATTCACTTTCAAATTCAAATTATTACATACTTCTTTTTTTTCTATTTTCCTACTCAGTCCACTCTGCTGAGTAGCAAGAAAGTACTACATGCAGCAACTTCAAGTCCAGAACAGTCTCATGAAACTTTCTCTCTTTTTTTTTTAAATTCCAGACTGTCCAGGCATGTCAACAAACTGTGGTCTGTACACCTGAAAGTCAGTCTCTGGCTTACCTACACAACCCACACTATCTGCTATGAGGATGGATGTGTCCTACCATGTCCTATGTGCAAACACATGCCTGGAGGCTGAAAGTGAGCTTGGGAAACCTCTGGCTTTCCAAATGGTTATGACATATACTCTGCCCTCTTAGGCAATAGCAAGCCCCATGTGTCCTGATTCCTTCCTTTGTATTCCCTGTAACTGTACTGCACACTGCATTTCAAACATTCCCTTGTGAACGATGTCAGCTACCCAAGCTCACGATGATAGGGCACTAGGGTGATGCTAAAGGCTTTTTTAGCTACAGGGAAATATTTAGCAGGGCAGGGTCTTCACTGCACAGACCTAGAAAGGCTGAATCTTCTTCTAAAATGCAAATTTATATGCATCATTTTGCTCCAAAGAACTCTTGAAGTAAAAGCACTTATTGTGGATAAATATTGTATGTTCTTGGTTAGTAATTTGTACAAATGTTCCTCTGCCTTGAGATCTTGAGGCAGAAGGTAGCAAAAAGAGAGAAACAAAAAGCGTAGTATTTTTTTTACAAAGGAACTATGCTTTTGAAATTAGTCTCGCAGATCCTAGTCCAGTGCCTGTACTACCTCTACTAAAAGTCAGAGATTTTGTTTTATTGAATGACTTGAACACCCAGCTGCTTTTTTAAAATCAAAACAAAACCATGTGGTGGTCTCCAGCGTGGCCCAGCACCTGTGTAATTGTGACCAGAGGACATCAATTTTTTTTCCACTGCTGTAGAACAATGTAATTGCATAGACAGATTCAGCTCCTTTGTGCTTCAGCATGAGGAATAATGACTGCTGGCTGGGGGCTGGATCTCACCTTGAGCAGATGAGCTATCCCCATTGGTTTCAGGCTGTCACTGTAAGTTCCTCCACCTCCTCACAGGGCTTGCATCAGCACATGTGCTCCAAGCGTGTTTGCTGGGTGAGGCTGAAGATCAGAAGTAGCAGTCACGGCGGAGCTGTCTGCACACACCGCTTTGGGGAGGGAGTGTTGGAATGGAGATGTCAAAAAGTGATGAGCCTTACAAATATTTTTATCTCACGCGCCACTACAAGCTTTGCTTCCTGCAACGGAATGCTGGCACAATGGAGATGCTTTCATATTAACTCCAAGAAGCCTGCATGACAAAAGTCTTTGTTGCCATGTGAGCTATCAAAGCTCCCTCTGTGTTTAAAAAAAAGCGTTACAAAATTTTTTGTGTTGTTGAGTTGCTTGGGTTCATTCACTCATTCCCCTGCTCTTGTGGCCCTTTGAATTCTCTTTCCACCAAAATATTCAGGCTTAATATTCCCAAAATAGCTGTCAGCAGGAAATGTTAGGAGTTCTCAGTCTGAGAAATAACAGGGCCGTCTGTTGATCTGAATCACCGAGGGTGGGATTTTCAGTCTGTGTGTTGCTGGAGAGGAGGAGGGAGAGACAGCGGTGAAACGAGCGCCTCTTCCAGCAGCTCCCCGAGGGGTTTGCAGCGGCGGTCGTGAGGGCGGAGGTGGCTGCAAGCCCTCACAAGTCACTCACTGTGGCTCTCAAGCACAGTATGAGACGTGTCAACTCTGCACTCGTTATCAGCAGAAAGTCCTCTGCACCTCCTGGGCAAAAATAAATAAATAAATAAATAAGCTAACAATGAGGAACTGAGATCAGCTCATTTTGGGACTCTACAGGCAACCTGCTCCAGTACCCACTGACACTAGAGAAGATACTCTTTTGGACTTCACCATGATTTGGAACAAGCCTTGGAGGTTCATTTGCTTCTTCTGCTTTGGAAGATAACTAATGGCATCTGATCTTCACTTGTCAGCAAATCTGCTTTTCCCATGTGCTCCTGGAGTTACTCTCAGTCCTCCAGAGTTTCTGGACTAATGAGTATGGTGCAAGCATCTCCTTCCTTGACTTAGCTCACTCTCTCCCTCCAGCAAAAAAGGTGCTTGCCCTAATAAGTCTTCTGCAAAAGTGAAAAAATTTTGCTTCCTGGGAAGCTGAATAAATGTGTTCTTCATCTTTAACCCCCACAGCTCACCATTCCCAACTCATGGCAGAGATCTAGTTAAAAAGTGGTGAATGGGGCAGGAGAGAGCTTCCAGCTGCTCTGCAGGCCAGGGATTGAGGTGCCACGTCTGGTCTCAGAGTCGCACTCAGACGTGGTGCTGGCTGGCACCTTAAAATCTCTCCTCCCCCTGCAGCTGTGGTGTTACGTCAGTCAGCGTTTACAAGGTGCTGTCACACTCCAACACAGTGTACCTGGAGAAACCTATAGATTTGTGCTGTGACCCACTACAAGCTTCTGGAAATAAAACCATTCCCAGTTATTATCTTGGCATGGTTTCACACCTGCCTGCAAATTCTTCCCACGTTTCTGAGCATAGCAGTCACCTTCTCATGCACCCTGTCACCTTATTGAAACCAGACATGGGTCAGATATGGCAATGATTAACATGAGGCGTTCCCCTTCCCAGACTTAGCACCTCAGCCAGAGCAAGAAGCACTCAGTTGCCTGCTAGACCTGAATTAATAAGAGGGGAGATTGCAAGACAGTCAGATAGCAGTCAGCTCAGCAGAGGAAGGAACAGACTGTGCCTGAGTTGTCGTGTGCCTGATAATAGAAGTTTCCAGCTTCATGAGGAATGTAGGAGAGGATGGACGTCATGCTAAGCCCCAGAGAAAACAGAGTGAGAGGTACATAAATGCCTCAGCAAAAAAACACTGGGAATGCTTACAGTCAATCACTGACTTGGTAATGTGTGTCTTGGTTTATTAGGCAAGGCCCAAGATCACTCACGGCTATATCACCCTTGGTAGGGCGAAACAGCATCCTGCATCTCATTCGTGGGTAGGAGCACGTTCAGAGCACAATACTGGACTTCCAGGCACTTTCCTCTACCCTGCTCCCCCTCTCTGGGGTATAAGGTTTCTCCAGATGAGTGAGCAGCAAGGTTCCTGCTCACTGCGTGTACATCTTAATGATCATGCGGAATGGTAATTAGGTGCACATACATTGCAGAAAATTATCTTTGTTAATTAGAGAAGGATGTTAGACATCAGCAATGCTATTTTCCACTGAAACTTTCCCATTATATACAACAGAAGTTTAGTTATGCTAGGCATATCAGATTCAAGAAGGTAATGTAACCTGTTACATATTCATAAGGGGCTAATCTTGCAAGAAATAGAGATTCCTCCTCAGAGGAGCCTTGCTACAAGGGCTTTATACAGGGGAGGACCATAGCCAAGTGCAGTGGCAATGCCCAGGAAGAGCTCACCTGTGGCAGAAAACAGGACTGCCCACAGCTTGGGCAGGACAGACCCCCCACACCACTGGGAAAGCCCTGCTGACCTTAGTGACACCCAGACTCTGTGAACACCCACATAAACCATCACCTTGTATGGGAGTTGGTCACAGGTGTGGGCCAGATGTCCCAAACTTAACATGGTTACCCTTGAGTAAGCCATGTGTCTGTGCCCTCTCTAAGGCATCTATCCATACTGAAGGAGATTCCCACTAATTCTTCCTGACAGATCCAGGTGTGTAGAGAGAAACAGAGTTTAGTGGTCCCAGATACTTCATTCAGCATAGGGCACTCTAAGGAACTCAAAGATCCCAGAACAGAGGAAGCTGAAGTGCACAAATTTGGATTGAGCCCTAGAAAGAAATACTACTTGTGCGAAGTCTTTCTCCAGTTGTTGGAAGGAAAGAGCTTTTGAAAATAGCAGCTATTATCTGAGTATTTCCTCCATTGCCACCACCTGAGTCCAAAAGGAGTACCAGGACAAGTCACCTCCAGTAGACAACCCCTGGAGAAGACAGAGAGATTCTCTACTCCCTACTACCCAGGAAGAGCCAGAAGGGAACAAGGATTGTTCTAGTAAGATCTATCCCCCTCTGCTCCCTCCATGAGTCTGTCCCCCTCTCAGTGCTCACTGGAGCCACTCCCAGTTTGTGACCTACATCCACCTCTGCCTCTCCAGAAATTCCTACTTTTCTTTGGAAAAGGTGCCATTAAACAGCAGCACGGAGATGGGTGAATTACCTCAGCTCTGTGCTGAGAAGAAAGAGCCTGAAGCATCACAACCCACTTGCCAGGCTTGGCTCAGAGCATGGTACTACAGATTTCCAGCAGTTACTTCTGGAGATCAGAAGGGCTGGAGAGCTGAGAAGACCAAGGAATTGCTGTTTCTTACAGGACAGCTCTTCCCACAGCATACCGAGAAGAAAGCAGTATTTATAGCTTGTGGGACACAGTGTCAAGGTCAGCTGGGGTCTGGCTTGTACTCAGCCTGCCCACAGCTTCTTTCCCTGGTCAAAAAGCCCTGAAAAGCCAGAGGAATCCAGCCAGGGCTGTGCTGCAGAGGTACAACCCAGGCGCTGGAAACCTGCACAGATGGTGTCTTTGGAGAGCGGGCTGTGTCTGAATGCAAGCTGAGCAATGAAAGGAAACCTCCCCGCGTGGGGTCTGGTGAACTCATTGTATTGCCAGTCACTATTCTCTCTGACTTTGCTTCTGCTCCCAGGTTAATATATCCAATATTAATGAGTCATTTATACTTCATCATGGAGCCCTCTAAGAACCTAAATTTACTACTAATGGAGTGTGCTGTTAAATTAATTAATATAATTTTAAGTTTTGTTTTGGGGACTTTTTTGGGGGGAAGGACAATGTCTAGCAGGGCTTTTTTTTATCCCCTCTGGAACAATACAGCAAACAGCAGCAGGCTGGATATTTTGTGCTGCCCACAGTCTGGCTAATCAGCAGGGCTGGCTCTAAGCAAGCAGGAGCATGTGCTTGCACAATATCATGTGTTTCTCAGAATACTCTGGGAATATCAGTGACATGGGAAGTGACAGGAGTATCAGTGACACCCTGACAAAGAGAAATTAACTGTGAGCTGGTGAAAACCACAAAAAGAAATACATTTTCCACTCTAATGGTCCTTCCTGAGTCAAATGTCCAAGCCACAGAGTTTGTTGACCTGCAGCATTTGTTTTCACAGATGCTAAAATACAACCCTAGCCAAACGCATCGTGGCTCACATGTGTGGTGGCTGCCATTTGACCACCGTGGGTGGGTACTTGCCCCCCTACACAGAGATGAAGAACCATTACATCAGTTCATTCCATGTGACAGAGAAGGCAGTTCTTCCTGCTCTAAATACTAAAGCAGTGTGAGTCTTAGGGAGAAATAACAGAAGTAAAGGCTCCTCTTGGAAGCGCTGAGCTGGAAAGAAAGCTCAGGCTCAAGGGGGCTTATTTCACATAAGCAAATAATAAAGAAAACCCCCAATTGGCATGCATGCAATATAGTAGGAGCAGAAAACTATATGGACCTAGAGGCGTATCTGCCCAAATGCAGAGATTTTAAAATACACAGGCACATGGGCTCATGTGTTCACAGACCCAAGCTGGAGACCCTCCTGGCAGAAGAGACTGTCAGGGATGTGCAGAATTATTTCCTTTCAGTTTCGCATTATGACCTTGCACGTCTTTAACACTAGGATTTCAATAATGTTATCTAGTGAGGAAAAGAGAGTGCAAAGTTCAAACAGGCTGGAATATCACAGATGATTTATACTCTGCTTGCCAAGACTCTCGCTCTTGCAGCATGCTCCTCCAGAAGGCAGCAGCAGCCAGTTTTGTGCATCTAATTTGGTGGGGTTTAGAGGTGGGGACAAAGGATCATTTGTGCATCTTTTCAGTATGAAGCCTGCTATTACCTGCCTGCTCAAGATATCACTGCTCTCTTAGGAAGCATGCCTGGACTACAGAGGAGGCATGAACTGCATTAATTCTGCCCAGCACCTGGGTATTCAGTGCTCCTTAGTGCTAATATTTACTGTGCATAATTGTATCACAGCAGTGGACACTGGACACACCAGCAGCTGTGCAGGGAATATTTGGAGACACAGCTTTTAAAGGCAGGGAGGAGTTTTGAGATTGAAGGACAGATATTTTGGAACAGATAGATCAGTGCACAATCACTTCACCATAAACTGTCATTAGATTTAAGAGATGGAGGTGACTTCACCCACCTCCCACAGATATTCAGCGCTATCGAAAGGTTCATTTGATGATGAAATGGAGTTGAATATTTCTTTGTAGCTGTGATAACTTCTTGTTTTCCCCCATTGTTTTTTGTTTTTTTTCTTTAATAGAAGTGTGCTTTTTGAACTATGACTCATTGCAAGAGGTGGAGCTGGTGGTAACTCTATCAGAGGAGTAACAGAAACAAGCATGAGCCCTGCTGGGGAATGCACGTGGTCTCAACATGGAGAGCAAACCACATGAGACAATGCCATTATTCTCTCCTGTCTCCAACAGCTCAGGCTGTGGGGTCTGTTCCTCCCACTGAGGACTTTGGCCAAAATCCCAGACACGTGGTAGCTGCTGTGGGGGGTCTCTCACATCCTCACACTGCTTTTGTCAGGATCAACCTGAATTCTCACCAGAGCTGACTGTGCTGCCCCTCAAAAACCTCAGATGAGTGGCAAAACTTTTTTTCCCCTGTGAACTCCAACAAAAAATAATTTGTCTGCAACCATGCATAGCACACCATCACCTCCCACCTCAGCAGACCTGAACTAGAAGATTTCTGACCAGCACAGAGCAGGGTCCAGGGTGCTGGTGGGGTCAAGAGCATTGCCAAGCTGCCCAGCCAGCCCCTTGCAGCTGCTGTCCTGCCCTGTCCTCAGTGCCAGCCAGCCCCTTTGCAGGCAGGTGCCCGGCACAATGCTCAGCCCAAGCTGTGCACTAGGGTTTTTTTTTTTTTCTCCCTCACTGCAGGCAGCAGGGTAATCTAATAAGCAAACTGATGTTTTGAAGGCTACAACGTCAGCAGAGGGAATGTAGTAGCAAGGAGGGGAAAGTGTCATGCCAGCGAGCAGCTTTCACTGCGTGATGTGAGGCAGGGAAAGCTTCCAGAGGAAAAATGCCACTCCCAGCTAAAAATAAAGTCAGCCCAGGAAGCCTAAATCCAACAGCTTGTCTGCTGCTAACTGAAGCAGCAGTTTAGCTGAGAGAGAAGATATTGATCAGCTTTTGCAAGGAGGTAACAGAATGCCTTCTGCATCTGAATACATTTCATATTTACTAGTTTGTGATGGAGTACAAATTGTGAGGACTTGGCTGTTTTGACAGCAGGGTGAGATCATTTCATGCAAACAGTAGAGTTGAAAGCTCAAGATGACAACTATCTGAAGGGAATGATTTCCTACGTGAGAGATGGAGGCTTTGGGTTCAGAAACCCAAGTTCTGTTTCACAGATACCTGCAAGGGCAGGGTGTTGGTGCTTGACTCTCTCCTGAAACTGATGCAGGGTTTCCCTCTACACACCCGCACTCCCCTGCCCTCCCTGCCCCCCACCACTGCAGAGAAAACCAAGACTTGCCTGCCTTGGTATGGTGGAGGCTATATGGTGTCCTGCTTACGAAAAGAACTTCTCTCTGAAAGCATTAAAACCTGCCTTTGGTGCACACATTATTTGAGTAGTGGCAGCATCACCCTTTCGCAGGCTTCTCGGGGACAGTGACAATCTCACTCTTCATAAATGCTACTCAGGGGGGAACTTAAAAGCAAAACCCTGTGAGAGATGTTTATTACGCAAACAAGCCAAAAATAGCTAATGCACACATGGCATTGGAATGAATACCTGACCAAAATCACTCTGGGGACCTCCCTGTCACTTTACAGCCACTCAAAGTTATGTCCTCAAAGTTTATGGAGCCATTAGCAGTTCCCAAGCACGTTCTGGCTCTGCACTCATTTGGGAGCTATATGAAATACCTAGGATGCCAGGTCCTGTGTACACCTGTAGCCTTCATGGATTGCCTGTAATGTCACTCACAAGAGTGAGGGGCCATCAGACTTCCACATACGGGGAATGAAGTGACAGAAAGGAACAAGGAGACAACATTGTATCTGCACAAAGGACAGATCTTCCCTTTATATTTAGCAGCTTGTGCCAGATATTCTCATTCTATTTTATCCTACAAAAGCCCTCAAGGAAAACCACTGCTGTGGTAGAAATCAGCACCACAAAATTCACCAGAAACGATGCATCTGTTTCTGTGCACTCCCTCTGACAGCGCAGGGTGCTGTGAACAGGAGAGGCTCCTTTAAGAGAACAGTTTGCAGCAAGATTACTGCTAAGCCTTTTTCAGAAACACAGACATTTCCTAGGGCAAAAGAGGTTCCTGGTACAAAAGGTGGAGGGAACCTTTTGTCATGATAATCTCAGTCATTTTCGCAACACACCAGATTCCCCGGCAGCATGGCGAGTACAAGCACATGAGACTCGACGCCTGCTGGAGTTGTAGCAATGGGGAGAGAAAAGCTTAACACTCATGGCACTGTTCCCCGTATTCAAAGGCTCTCAGAGGAAACTGCCAGGAAAGCAAATATGGTTTTAAGCGGGAATGTCTCCAGAGACATAGGAATCTTTTTACTGGATGTTCTGAATACAGTTGTGAGTCTCAGAAATCCTGATAAGAAAGTTCCTGCTGAGATGTTCTGTTGAAGTTAAAATGTCTGTACGGAGCCACGGGAAATCAGCAAATAAAATGTGCATTAGAGACTCACCATGCACATTTTCAAGTCTTTGGAGAATTATAGTACGTGCAGAAGAGGAGGAAGAATTTATGGAGATTTACAGAACTGGTAAACATATTTATTTTGATTATGAATATCATAACCATGTATGTTGTACACGAGTACTAATCCATGCATTAAGCTGTGAGGATTTTGCTGTGTTTTACTTGGCTGTTTATAAAAAATAAGAAAATTGCTCCATTGATTTGTGACCTCACCCCCTCTACTCAGCCATGACCCCTTTACTCATCTCCTGCATTCAGCTGTGACTCAAAGATTTCCAAAGCATGAGGACTCGCAGTTCCCAGGATATACCTTTAATCCACCTCTAATTTTAATGAACCAGAAATGGAACAAGGAACAGAAAAAGGTGATTGAAAACCAGGTCAGCTTCTCCAGAGGTTCTCTGATGGCTGGGGACTAGGAAACCCAGCTAGAGTATAGCAGTATGCTGCTGCCGTGGTGCCTGCAACTCATTTTAGCACAGAAAACTCATTTTAGCACAGAAGTGTCTTGTGTGTCAAACACCCATTTTGGATGTGCCTTTAGCACACGAGGCAGACAGTGACACTCTCAAAGCGCTTGTATGCATTCCGTTTTTATCTACTGTCATCAAAAATGTAAAAAGGGGACAGGAAAAGGAAGAGATTTGGGGGATTTCAGTATGTGCAAAATCAGTTCTATGCTTTGCTCATGAAGGGAGAAACTGACACAACTTCCACGGCTGTGGGCTAAGTAGACAAAATCCAATGGATAAAATCATCAAATCATTAATGTTATAAATTTAAAGAACCAATTCCATCGAAAAACGATTTATTTGCCAACGAGAATTCCGGACAAAGAAAATCGTCAAAGCCAACGAGCCAAGAAACAGTGCCTTCACTGGGTGAAACATCTACCGTGTTACACTCCCCCTGGTTTCACACCGACCTGAGCCCAAGCCAGGTCGGTGTTTTATACCTTTTCTGGCTGGGCTTACGTGAGTCCAGGATTTCTATAAGTTCTTTTGTCTCTTGGCGCCTTGGTTTCGGTGGATGTCGAAATCTCTGGCGGAGGGATCTTTGGTTTGAAAAGGTTTCCTGGGTGGAGGGAGTTCCCGGGCAGTTCGGATGGCCCTGATAAGATACTGTCTCAGAGCCTTCAAGCTTCATCAATGGCCTGATTGCCCAAGTCCTGGTCATTCTCCACCTTCTATTGGAATTGTAATTTCTTTGTCCTCTTCTCCAGAGATGGGGAAGATTCTTGAGAAATTTTCCAAGCCCTCTGCCCTGCCTGGGGGGGCTTTTTGGCTTTCTTAAAAAGGGTACACTTTGGTTTCTGATTTATACTAACTAAAACATTGTACAAACATAAACTATAATAACAACATTACGAAAACATGAATTACTATTCACCACAACTAAGGTTGGAAAAGATCTCCAAGACCATCTAGTCCAAACTTGCTCTAGAGGGTAAGCCCAGGATCAGAGAGAAAGAAAAAAACTGAGGTCACAGCCACCAGGCTTCTGCCTGCAGTGGCAGAGGAGGGAAGACAAGCAGAAAGGAGGCATTCACACCACACAGTCCCGTGGTGAGGGTAATGTGGTGCTGCCTGCACCAGCTGCCTTCCCTTCTTTCCCCCTCCACCCTGTCCTGATGCCGCCTTGGGCAAACCATTCCCCATGCAGCTGGGACAGCTTCATTCCTTCATTCATGAACCTCTCCATAGCACAGCTGGGCAGTGGGGAAAGAAAGGGACAACCAGTAACAAATCAAGGCCCAACAAGTGCAGGACAGTAGAAATCACTGAGAGATGTTTGCAAAACACCAGTGCAACTACGGGCTGCAAAATGTATGGTGTCAAAAACAGACCCTGCTTCATCAAACTGTTTTTTGGAGAAGAAAATGGACATTTGTGGGTACAGGAAGGCAAATGATGAAATAAAGGTGAAATAGGAGAAAAATACCATGTATTTGTATATATTTTTGTAGAGATGGGACAACAGAGGACTTGGCTGTGGTCCCTGACAAGGCTGGCTTTCCCTCTGAGGCACAGGGAATTCATGTGAACAGGAAACAGTGAGCAAGCAGCTCGGTCATCACAAAGGTATAAAAAACCACTCTGGCCTGGCCCTGATCTGTATAATGACACATTTATATGGTCTAGATAAGACAATCCAGAGGCAGTGACTTTGCTCTAATCTAGCCACCTGATTAATATCTCTGCAGTTGGCAGGACACAGGACCCAATAAAGGCAGTGAGTGGGAAGGAGATAAGCAAGGGCGCAGCAATATGTTTGTTCAGGTGTTAGTATGACAAACATTTTACACCTGCAGTCTTCCTTTGCTTTTAATAAATTCCCCTCCCATTCGCTGATGGTTTAGGTCTCCACTGTTGCCTCTTCAGAGAAGCAAATAAATTGCTTTTCTAGCATAGCATCTAGGCAAAACAGCTGGAGAGGCTCATTTGTGCATCCCATGGGCATTCCATCGCCAGGGAGCCAGGCAGCCTGAGAGACACCTCACCAGAGCAGAACTAGGACAGAAATGGGAATTTCTGGGGTAAACTCTGCCTCATTTTATGAGCCAGTCTCTCATTCAATCCACACCAGTAAAACCCTTCAGCACTGCAGAGCTGACATCTGGGAGAAACTGTGCTGCCTCCAGCCTCAGAGACTGATGAGAGCCCTGGGCAATAAGGATCCCTGAGAATCAGCCTAGTGGCTTTTATGGTTTTTTATATTTTGTTTTCAGGGGATTTCCTAAAATGGAAACATTATCTTATTAATTCTTCAGCCACAACAATCCTGGAGAAGATTTTTGGCTTATTAAATATAATGTGGTGTGTCAGGCAGTGCCTAGCTAGCATCAAATAAACTCTATTTAAAAAAAAAAAAAAAAAAACCTAAGTTGATAAAAAAATAAAACCTGATTTTCTAGATCCTTTATGTACTTTAGAATCACTTAGCATCACGATAATGGTATAATAAATGGTGTAAAATTTACCAGGCTTTTTTTTATTGTTTTCCTTTTCTATCAATGCAAAAGTCTGCAGTTGGCAAGAAAAGAAAACTGGGCCACAGTAAGTATCCTGTATCTCTGTGAGACCCAACTCAGCTGTGGACCTCCTCTCTTCCCAAAGTCCACCTGAAACTTTTAAGATTTCAAGGCAGACTGGACCGCACTTGCTTCTCCATTCTGGGGAGAATAAAGAAGCAGGGAGAGGGGATGTTCAACCCTGCCTCACTGAGGCTTCAGGAGATCCCGAAGATGAGGTATGTGTCTGCCAGTGAGTATGCTTTGGACAGCCCATAGGAAGGGATCGTGGATGACTTGTTATCAGGCTGCTCCCCATCACCATTCTTTTCTCCCTGACAGAGGAACTGCGTAAGGCCTGGCTAAAGGGTGGGACAGACTGACAGTCCCTTGACAAATGGCAGCAGCAGCTTAGTGGCAGGGGAAAAGAAACACTAAATAAAAAATCTTCAGAAAGGATTAGAGGAAGACTAAATTTTCAGTCTTGAAAATGCAAGAAGATGTAGGTTAACACAATTTCTCTTCTCCCTATCATCTTTGTCTTTTGAGTAAGTTCAGTGAAATCCTGTCCCTGGTTCTGACAGGAAGATTTACACTGATTTTGGTAGGGACCTACAATGTCCCCCTCTGCATACTCAGACTTTGTGTCTGCTGTACTTTTAGCATGACTGAAAACTGCGTGCCAGAAAATCGGTGAGGGCAATCTGGCGCAGCAGCCATACCCAGCTCAGGATCTGGTTCTGCCTTTCTTAACTGCCTTTTGTGGCTTCACAAAAATTCTGGCAAAACTGACCACAAAAATGAAAGGGTGAGAAGAAGCAATTTAAACTCCAACATGTGCTGCAGCTTTCAGCAAGATGTTAACAAAAAATCTCACGGCAGCCTCTGACCTCTCCTTCCCTCCCCTTCCACCCAAGAGACTGCCTTTGCTCTGTATCCCATGCAGGACACTGACCAGGGCAATCCATCCTACTCCTGGCAGCAATGGCCCCATAGGAGCAGTGGTCAATGCAAGGTCTGGGTATGTGCCTGCATGCCTCTGCTTTGATGGTGCAGATGCGAATGCTCCTCCTTACTTAGAATTAGCTTCCATCCATCCTGATTTGCTGTTGGTGTGAATTCAGAAAGGAACGACGTGACCAACAGATGATACAGGGGCGGTTTAGTGAACTGGGAATGAAAGCAGAGAAAGAAACAGGAGGGGAGAAGAGAGTTTCTTCCACAAGAGAGAGATCTTCACAGCAAAATAAGGGACATCTGGTCGAGACGTGGCTTCATCAGCAGAGATACCAGCAGCACAGTGTGAGCTTCCCACCAGCTGGAAACAACAGCGTGTATCCCTGGTTCTGGGTGTCCCTCTGACAGCTCACTCTGCAGCCCTAGGGCTACATCTGCCCTCCTATTGTTTTTCCTGCTCAGGAGATCAGCCTCACAGAGATATGCCTGTCCTCACATCACAGTGCAGTCGTGCCCATGGATCCATTCAAGATCTGGCCTTTCAAATGGCTCTTATTCAGTTGTATAATTTCTTCTAAACAAAGCCACCCATGCTGCTGGGGAAGGGAAGCAAAATGAGCTATTACTCTGGAGGTAGCTAGAAAACAGAACAGGATTCCCCACTGAGTCATGAAAATGCCCAGAGGCTCTGACCAGAAGAGATCAGAGTCATGTTGTGTCTGCACAGTGCCCAGTCCCCAGTGCAAGGCTGTCGGTGCCCTGGAGAGCTTACCAACAGCTATTCCAGCCTGGACAAGGCAGCATCTGCCAGGCACATCCTATGGGCTGCAGCTTCTATAGTATCTGGGAGTGGGGTCTGTGCTTCAGTAAGTATTTAAACCCAGAGAAACTTAGAGGCTGGAAAATATAACAGGGTTTACTGAAACACAGCATCTATCCTGCAGGACAACGTTTTTCCCAAGTGTCTTCTTACCAGCCTGCAGCCAAGGCATCATCTCTCTTCTTCCCAAGCCTCCTGGAAAAAAGACTGCCTGGTTTCACCAGCCTGTTTCTTGGACATTGAGATGAGAATGGATGAATTTTGGCAGATCAGGCACTGAGCTTTCCCCAGTGGATTTTCAGGACATGACACTCCGCACTTCTGGCCCCTTCTTTATCCAGCTTTTCATGTGGGGGTGTGTCTGAGAGAGAGATGTGTTTGCATGTGTTCAGCAAACAGATAGCTTTAATTCACCTTTTTCCATATCAATCATGGCAGAGGCTGCAACTGCCAGGCGCTCCCGACAGCTGCAGTGGATGTGAATGGCTTGCAGCAACACATCTGCAGGGGACCAGCTGGGTACTGCTGGGCTGGATTCTGCCTCAGTGCCAGTGCAGACACCTGCAGGTCCCCTCTGGGTGTCCCTGCACAGGAAAGCAACAGCTGCAGGTTAGGCAGGGGACAAAGATGGAGCTGGAGGTGAGGAGCGCCTTCGCAAAAGAAGGGGTTCTGCTTTGGGGTCACCAGGGTGGGCAGCAGAGAGGTTCATCCACCTTCTGGCTGTGCTGCAGCTACATCTTTTCAGGGCCAAGCCCTTCAACAGCCACTCAGCGTGTCTGAGATTATGCAAAGGCTGTTTTCATGAAAAAAAAGAAATATCTGGACCGGGGTCCACCATCTCAAAGCAGACACCACAGAGTGATCCCAAAAGAGCATGGGATCCCCACAGAAGACATGACATGCTTGCTTTACAGCTACACACCTTTGCAGCACTCATCCACTGAAGTGAGGCTGAGGATCTCCATAACTGCGTTTTTAGACAGTAAGAGGATATTCTTCAAGTGGTGCAATCAAATTCCAGCTCAAAAGAACACGTACAAGGGAAATAAGTAATCTTCCCAGTGTTTGCATTCATTACATTGAGTAACTCTGCACTGGGCACTTCTCAGACCTAAGTTTTGAAGGGCAAACACAGTTTGACTGGGTTTGTTCTATTGGAAGAAAGAAAAACAGTTTGGGCAAATTAAGGACAAACCTTAAGCCTCAGCTGAGATCTAAAATTAGGTTTTAAAATGAAAAACAAAGAGTAAAGATCCAAACAATTATTTTGCCTCATTTATTGTTGATTGCCTCTGTCTCTCCAAACCTCAGGTTGTTCTGGAAACTGAAATAATAGGAAATACATATTTTAAAAGGTTATTGTGTTTATGAAGAAGACACAATTCAACTGAAGATTGCAAGTCCCTGCAATAAAAATCAGTAAAATCAGAATAAAAGTTGACCCAATCTTTTTTTTTTAAACAAAAGATGACCCAATTCTACTGCAAAATTCAGATCTGAGGACAGATTTTGGATACTGTAAATGTGTTATCTTTGCAGTCAAAGTTCACTGTATCTTATTACCAAAACAGAGAGGTCACAAAGTTTTGACCCGGATCAGCAGGTTAAATTCCTTTTCAACGACTACAAAGTACTTGAGGGATCTTGGCAGCCTGGGATACCAGGGATCTGCATCTGGTTCTTCTGGTTCTCTGCTGATTTTTTCAAAAGTAATTTCCCCCCTCAGCTTCTGCAGTGGGGCAGGTACATAGCCCATGCAGTTACCAGTAGCAAGAGCAGACCTGACTTTGATAGATTCTGCCTGGGTGAGATGAAAGGAGGGGAACGCTCACCAGGTGATGCTATCATTATCAGTCAGCTGCCAGAAGCATACGGGCACATTGCACTGGACTTTCAACTCCCAGCAGGGAGCACGGGTAGCTTTTCCCATGTATAATCTGTGACTCATATGCAGTGAGTCACTCCTAACAAA
The DNA here is from genome assembly GCA_016584745.2 of Phylloscopus trochilus trochilus. NCBI lineage: Eukaryota > Metazoa > Chordata > Aves > Passeriformes > Phylloscopidae > Phylloscopus > Phylloscopus trochilus. Next base: position 45,304,907 of record WQNJ02000546.1, read on the forward strand.
TAAAGTTTTTTTTTTCAATGGCAGCAACACCACCCCGTTACTCTCCTGAGCACAACAGCAGGATAGTGAAGCCAGCCTAATTACCTCTTCCCCAACCAATGATCACTCGCTGGATCTGGAATGACTCACAGTCGGCCTTTGATCCTCAGCAGTCCCGCACACACTGCTGTCCCGAGAGCTGCTGCCGTGGCTGCACAAAGGGCTTGGCTGGCTTGGGAGAGTCTTACCAGGCTTGCAGGGACAGGTGGTGGGGACACAGGCTGCCCTGGCCATGGGGGCTGTGCACGGCTGCCTGTGGTGGGGATGCTTTGGTGCAAAGTGAATGCATCTCCCCGGGGTCAGACCTTGGTGTGGGCAGGCCGTCCGTGGGGTGCAGCTGCAGGAGGCAGGAGGAAGAAACAGGGCTGCTTCCAGTCTCTCTTGGCACAAACTCACCACTTCACCTTTGCAAGCTGCAACAACCATGGCAACGAGGACAGATACACTGAAAGCAAAATGGATTCAAGGTCCAGCATCAGAGGGGAGCAGTTTCTACCCATGCTGCTCTCAGAAGGTGAGGCTCCACAGCAAATTTGTGGTTGGCCTCCTGAAAGAACCTGGGCATTGCTCAGCCAGTCTGATCTAGACAACAAAGATATTTCTGTCCTTGGGTTTGGGGATTCTTTGGTTTTCTAATCTAAGGGAGGGTTTGGGGCAAACAAGGCAAAGCCCAGGTGCCCCTGGGCTTTCTCCTCCCATATGCCCTGCAAAATAGCAGCACTGGAGCCTAAGATCACACAGTTGCTGGATAGCATGACTGCTGTCATATGTCCCCTCCCTTCATAACCTTTAATAACTCCACATGACTGTGATCTTTGTTTTTGCATGTCATTCATCATCCAGTTATGCGTGAAGAAGACAAATAAAGGTGCTATTGCCTCTCACTTGCACTGACCCTCAATATCTCTATCCCAAGCAAACTTCACAAAGGTCAGTGAGGAGAAGCAGGCCTGAACACAAGGGAAATCTGGAGGACTAGGGAGGGAAGAAGCCCTCATTGCCTACAGGACAGGTCCTTCTGTACAGCAGTATTCCTCCGTGATTTCATGAAGGATGCTCTTTCTCAATGCATTATGAAACTGGCTTTTCACTAGCTGGCTTTTCACTAGCCTTGAGCTGGGGAGCATTGGAGGAGGTCTTCATGCAGGTATTCCCATGCAGAAGTGTTCAGGACTGCATCCTGCTGTACCTTCAGTGCTGAGAGGAGCACAGCTCAAGGTTAGCCTGCAGCCTTGCTGCAGAGGGGAATTTGGGACATGACTCAGGGATTCTGCATCAACCAGTCCTCTCCCCCACTCTGCCCAAAGCAGCATCTTCAGTTTCAGGAGCCTTTGTGCAGGTGCCCAGTGAATCCAGGATTGAAATGGCACAGCAAGGAAGACCTGGAAGACAGCAGGGAAGAGGAACACATGCTGCAGTTCATCTGTACAGCCCCAGACTCCCCTGTCGAACAGGGCACCCCACACACACAGAATAGGCTGGGAGAAGAGTAGGTCTTACCATGATCAGGAGACACAGTGATGAAAGATATCTGATAGCGTCTGTAGCTGTGTGCCATCTTTTCTGACAGGATGTTATTGTCTTTTGTATTCTGACTTTGAGACTCTCCCCTATTTTTTTTCTAAACAGCAGCATCACGATTAATTGCAAAGCACTGTGTGGGAGTACCAATTAGCACTTTCACTGAATGGTACTAGGATATATTTAAAACCCTTTATGGGGTTATGCATATTTTTAACTCTTGGAAGAAACTTTGTTTCCAGGGAAGTACATTGCTAATGAGACCAGCTCTGTTAATAATGACAAATCCAGCTTTTTCAAGGTGGGAATAATTCGATACTCAGAGTGAGTAGGAAACGCAGAGCTTCACAGCACATTTGCATTAGTGCCAACCTCCCCAGGAGCACAGAATGCAGCGCTGTGGAGCAATATTTACCTTCTGAAAGCAGAAACATACCTATATGCTGTGGCAGAGACAGGACTTTTAAGGAACAATACAGTTGATACTGAGTCCAGCCTCTGTGGCGAAAACTAAGTAGTTTGGACACTTAAGTTTTACAGTTTCTAGCTGAAAGAAATACTGCTTCTTTTTAAAAGCTGAACTAACTCGCCTCTGTCTCCCTGAGTTTGGAAGAGGCTGCTGAGAAAATCAGGAGACAAATGAAACAAATGTTGAGAGGCAGCCACAACTACGTTGCAAGTATGACGACACTTGTGTTTCTCTCAAGTCCTGACTCCACAGACCTTTATAGAACAAGCTCAGCTCTTTATTGAGAAAATTATGGTTTTTCCTCTCAGCTTCCAAGAAAGGTAAAATTATGGGTTTTCCTCTCAGTTTAAGAGAAAGGTTTAAAAGTGCTGGGATAAAAAGCTCAAGAACTAGAAAGTAAATGAAAATGTGATTAATCACCTTGGTTTTGAAGGCATATAGTAGGTAGATCTTCAGTGTTTATCTTTGAAGCTGAGTGTAACCCTATGACTTTCAACACTCTCACAAATGGAAGGGCTCATCGCTTCAGGAGAACTGGACTGCTCACACTGCCCTGCCCGAAGCTGCCCCCTCATCCCTGCAGCGAGAGGAGCCTAGCTTCTAGGACATCCTGCCTCCCTCCCTGCAGAAGCTTTGCCACAGCACTTTTGCACCAGCTGCATGTGAGGAAAAAAAGTAACACATGATTTTCAGCTGTGGCACGTGAAATCAAAAGTGCAGGGAAACAGCAGCAAGAAAGACTGAGAAGGGATGAGAGAGAGGACAAGCCACATATTATTATTAACACAACAGGCTGATTCAAAGGATGTATTGGTTTTGTGGCTTTTTCCCCTAATGAGAAGTCAACTGCCACTGGATTTTTAATTTTGTGCATCAGAGCCCTCACTACCACCTAGAAGAGAAGACCTTTATAACGGGGTCTTGCTACACATCCAAGGCAACAACACACAAAGGCTGCTGTGAGCAGCATTTCTCCTGGGTGCCATGCAAGGCATCCTGATGAGCTGAGGGAGACAGAGGCTTCACTCCTTTCTCTGGAGAGTTGTTACTACTGCTGTGCTACTGCTCTGCCATGTGCGTTTGTTGCCCCTCCTTGCCCGAGGCTCAGCACTGCTGCTTGAATTTAGTGAGGTGGGACAATGGAGAGTAATAACCAAACATCAACTAAATAATGAGGGGACAGGCAGGTAAATCTATTCCTATCAACCCAGAGGTGCAGCCTGGTAATCTTTTGGACAGCATGCTGAGAGCCAAAGGGCTCTGGTAGGCTGCAATCACCTTAACCTGTCCAAGAGTTAGCTCACATTGCTAACAGGCTGCAGCCCTCCTTGAGCTCTGACTTACAATGACTACACTGCCAGTGATGGCACCTGAGCACTGCTAAACCTCAACTGGACCTAGTTTGCTGCATCTAGTTCTGCTTTGGGATTGTGGTGGTCTCCTGTCTGCAGAGTGAACTGAGAGAAAAAACCCACAGCCTCAGAGAAGGGCGTGAAAACCTCTCAGAGGCTTACAAAAGCAGTGTTTGCACTGGTTGAACTACCATGACCTTCAGGCTACATGAAAAGTTGGTATGGATGAAGGTTCAAAGCAGTGGCAGAAGGAATAGATTGGAAAGAGGGCAAATAGAAAATAGGAAGTGGGCAGGCAAAAAAAAAGGGAGGGGAAGAAGGTGAGGGGGGATCATGCCACTAACAGGAAAATGTAACTGGATCTTGAAAGCATCACCACTGTACAACCACAATCTCAATCATTCTCATTTACTTCAACATTTTTTTTTATTGCTCCATCACAGTTGCTGTCCTGTTCCAAAACTTAGCAGTTCCTGTAAAAGAAAACATGTTTAGGCAGACTGCCAGGGTTTTTTTAACTAGAAAATTTGGATTTTGGTCTAGACTGCCTGGAGACATTTCAGGAAGCACTCCCTTTTCCTCCCTGATCCTTCCCTAACCCCAGCTCTGCCTACTTGATGGGCTCTGCATCATGGCACCTGCCAGAAAGATGGTAATACAGGTTAGGTTTGATCTTCTACATTTCTGCTCAATCAGCCCTCTGGTTCTGGGAGAGAGACAAAAGTAAAGAGAAAAATGAACATGAATATCCCTGCAACCTGAAGTGCTACCTCAAGAGTCACAGAAAGATCAACACTGACTTTCTGTGACTTCTGCCCTCAGCCCAGGCTGCACCTGGAGTCCAGAGCCTGGGCATACAGCAGCAGTACAGCACACTTACCACTCCAGCAGCCAGACAGGCTGCCCTGTGCTCTCCCTTCCCCCAAACCCTCCTCTCCTAAGAAATTGAGTATAATAAATTTCTGCTCTGTCTGAGCAGAGATCAACCTCAGGATTCACACCATTAAATGATAAAGTGTAGGAAATTAAACTTTGTTCCCTGGGAGATTGTTCTGCCCTGTCTCTCTGCTGTTCCCAAAAGGGCAAGTTCAAAAAAAGTAGAAAAAACAGTGCAGTGAGCTCAGCTGCATTTCTCTGGTGTCGATGCTGCCCCGCAGTACCCAGGGAGTCCTGACTCCCCGGGGCAGTCTGCCTGCCCCAGAGCATCCACAGCACTCCCATCTCAGGGCTGCTCCCGGCACTCCCAACGGAGGGAACTGATGGAGGAGGACTGGGAAAACGCGTCACAGACCGGGTTCCCTCATCCACTTCTTCATCCCAGTCCTCAGAATGGAGTTTTCCTTTCTCCGGGAGAAGCTGGCTTTGCAGGTCATGTTAAGACGCGCAGGCAGGGAGCAGAGAGGGGATGCCCTCGCTCTCCCAGGGGGTCTCTAGGCGAGCAGCAGGCTGAGATTAACCCAAATGACCCCGTGTTCCCAGGAGATGTGAGTCAGAGTGAGTCAGCTCCCGTGAGACCGCCCTTTCCACTCTCAGCTGCATAAGAAACACTGTATTATTGATGGCAAGCTTAATGAGGAGGCGGGACCAGCGATGGAAAACAATCACAGTGCCCGGTGGGGCACACGCAGCCCCCAGGGCTCAGGCTCAGGCATCTTCCTCTCTGCCCCCCAGGCACGGCCTGTGTCCCAAGGAGGTTTCTGAGCAGGGCTGCTCCTCGTGAAAGCCGCTCCTCCAAGGAGAAATACTTCTTTCCTGTGCAGGATGACCAGCTTTCCCCTTTTCCTGGGACAGGAACCTGCCACCTCTGGAGACCCACCATCATCCTTTTTCCAGCCTGCAACAAGGTTGTGATTTCTCCTAGAGAAAAAGTCACCTAGGCCAGGCTCCAAAGAAACACACACACAGCACTGACTCTGCTGTGGCCCAGGGGAAGTGAAGAACCCACAGGAATGAATTAGGCTGCTAAGGAGCACTGCAGGCTCGATCTTAGATCTGCAGGCACCACAGATACATTCAGGGGGAAGGGGCCAGCCTGGTCTGTGTTTTTTAAGGCTGTATTTCTGCCTGGTTTAGCAAATATTAATCTATTTGTGTTGATGGCAACCAAGCTGCCCCAGTTTACCCTCTTCCACTTGGAAGCAAAAGGCAGCTAGCTCAGTGTCTATGAGATTGTGGAGTAAATTTGTGTGAAAAGATAGAGAAACTGCTGTTTATGACCCTGCCTGGGTTTTCCAGCCAGGCCAGCAGACTTTCCTTGTGGCGGCTGCCGTTGCATACTGCAGAGCCTTTTTCTTCAGAAAGATGGTAGTTTAAATTGGACTTAGACTTACAGCACCTGCCAAGTTCAACATGCCTCCGAGACAAACACAGCTCTGTCCGTGAGAGGCACCCGACTGCTGAGGCTGTGCAAAGGCCAGCTCAGCTATGGAAAACATCAGGGAGAGGACTTGGCTGCCTCAAATGCAACTGCCTCTTGTAATATAGACATAAACCTTTCAAGGAAGGGTTGCTGGAAGGGCAGAGAGAAATGTGAAATACAGGCCTAGCTGTTGTTTTTTTAAATTATTATTATTATTATTATTATTATCATCATCATTGCAAGAGTTCATTCACAGTTCCCCTAAGCTGCACACAGGCATTGCTCTGTGTGCTGGCTGTCCCTGTGCCAGGACTGCTCAGCCCTTTCCAGCACTCACATCACATGTCCTAGAGTTGCACCCCTGTCCCCACCAAGCTGCATCCCCAGCAAGAAGAGAAAAAGAAAACCATATGCTCTTCAGGATCTCTTAACTGCCTGTCCTGGGAGCCATTGGAGAAAAATTGAAGCATCCTGGGCAACGTCCTGGTACAGGAGTTTGGGGGGGCAATCCTTCAAAAGTCAGTCTGAACAGCATTGATTCCTTCCTTGATATTTCAGGGAAAGAGACAGAACACCCCAACCTCCCCCATCCAGAACTGGCATCCTGGTGGAGAGCATCAGAAGATACAGGACCTGCAGCAGTGTGTGGAGAAGAGCAGCTTGCTGGCCCAACCCATTCCTCTTCCTGTTTCTCTTGTGGGAATGACCATGGTTTGCCCTCTTCATCTTTAGAGCCTGCAGTAGCCCACACTGAAGAGCCAAGCTCCCATTCTCCACACAAGGCTAGGATCTGTGGTTAAAGTAACCTTACCAGTAACCTGGCCATTTATAAACCCATTCTGCCAGCCTCATTATCTGTTCCAATTAGCTGGCAGTTCTCACCAGGAAGGTGTCTGTAAGCAAAAGAGAGCTGCTCCTCTCCAGGCAGAAAACATTTAAAAGAGGCCCTACACAGCCACACAACATGGGGATCCCCAAAATGTGATTCCAGAAGAAAGAGTAGAAACCATGGGTGATGACCTACATGCCTTTTTGTGAGTCCTTTACATTTTAGTCCTCTGGAAGCAGCAGCACAAGGGCCTGATGAACCAAAATTGTTATAAAAGCTCCTTGTGCCACAGTAAAAGATGAAGGTGAAAGGAGGACCTTTTCCACACTGGTGCATGAATTAGCCCTATAGCCTGGAGAGAGGGATGGAGTGAAAAAGGATGTGCTGTCAATGCTAAATCTGTTGCAAGGAGCAGTTTTAGGAGCACACTGGTAGCTTTGACCCCTTATTCTTAGTCCCAGGACTGTGTTAACAAGCTCAGCCCTAAATCCTTCAACATTCTCTGCGTGAGCAGATCACCTCTCCCAGGCAAAACCCATTTGATCTCAGTGGCCCTCCTGGGGCTGGTCAGGGGACAGGTCATGGTCAGAAGAGACAGAGAGGCTGGGAAGGGAAAGGAAGGGGAAATAGGTGTGGAAACATTTGGGCAAAGTGCAGCTGAGGCCATGCCCATTCAGATGGCATAAGGGTACCAGCTATAGGGACTTAATGAAATGCAAAAGTGATGGAGGTGAACTGCTGGACAAATGCCTTTGGACAAAATGGCCTGACTTTTGAAAACCCTGACTCAAAGAAACTAGGATTCCCTTTGGAAATGTGTGCACATATAGAAAATTTCCTAAGGTCCTTGCCTGGACCTGGTATTGACTGACTCGTCTTTCTTGTTCTCCTCTGCATTGTTTTGCCAGGAAAAACATTGGAGCAGCTTCACAGTTTGAACACTGCTCTGCCCAGCTCCAACAGGAAGATGGTAGATCTGTGTCTTGCATCCCAAGTTGAGTGCCCCAGCTGTTCAATACTTTTTCTTGCCTCCTTATTTTTCTTTACCTGCCATCCAACACCCAAGAAATCCATCTGATTTTCCTTATTTTCTCTGTCCCTGCAATTCATTCTCAGTCCAGTAGATCCAGCTGAATTATTCACTGAAATCATTATCATTAATCCAGCCTATTTGCTGAGCCAGCCCTGATGGGTGAATATATTTTTCATTCCTAAGTATTTGCCAAAATAACCTGGGCGAGCCATTTAGCCTGGGGCCATTCATAGTAGCTATTTGTGTTCCTTTCCATTAAAACTCATCTCTTCCATAATGGCCAGTACAAGCCCTGTGCAGTGTCAAAACCCTACTTGGCTGCTGTTTTGAGTACCTTGATGCAGGGCACAACCCCCTAAACCATTTCTGCCACAGCAGCCTTTCTGTGCTGCCAGAATGGCACAACACAACTTGGCAGAGCAGTGACTCCCCAAATTAATGCCTTTCCCCTTGATAAATAGTTCTTGTTTTTTTGTTTTTTTTTAAAATTCTCCCCAGTCATAACTTTTCTTGGCCATAGACACCAGAGTTATGTGGATTTTCTGTTTGCTTCTTTAAAAGTGCACATGCATATGGGTGGAGAAATTGTACAAAATGCCAAAGATTATATTTTTCCAAGTGTTGTAGTAGTTCTATGGTTACGGTCACAGAGAGCAAAGGAAATGCAAATGTTCAGCAAAGTGGTCACAGGAGCTGGAACTGAGCCTCTGTGCATAAGAGTGGTGTGTATTTAACACAGGCTCGGGGATCTCTTTGAAAATGTAACCCGAGCACAGTGTTGAGGCCTAATCTGTTGGGAGAGTAATTTCTGGGGGATGGCTGCTTAAAAACTACACATTGTTCTGTTTGCTTATTTCCATTTCCTAAACCCTGGTAAGAATGTGCATCATCCTCAGATGCACAGAACCCTTTAGTCACTATGCAGATCATTGCTATTTGCTAACAATGCAATACATGTTTAATGTAAACTAAGCTGTTAGCTGTGCCTGCATATTGCAATTTGAAGAATTCACCCCCTCTTATATATGGGTCTAATAGTAGTTTGTTTGTTGCAAACCCTGACAAGTTAAAAAGCTCTCTGCTACTCAGTCAAGTTTTTATCAAAAATACTGACGCTTAACCCAGAAGGTTGAAAACTGAGCCCAGCCCAGACCCTGCAAACATAAATAAAATTCAACTTTTGAGATGTGTGGTGCTTAAAAGGAGCCCTGGATTAGCCAGACAACACTAACTTCATTCCTTCAGACTCCACAATCACTGGGCTCCAAATCTGTGGTTGTTCTTACAAGTAGTATGACAGAAGAGACAAAGTGCTTGAAACCTCTTTCAAGTTTATGCCCAAGAAGCCAAAGCTGATTACACCAGATATGCATTTGGCCCATAAACTGCTGAAAAGCAAATAAGCAGTTATTTTCTTAGCTTGCAAGACAGAGGATCCATCCTTGGACAGAACCACGGTCAGCACTAAAGCCATACCTCCCCTGCATGCACACTCACATCTCCTCTGGCATCTTTTCCCATCTGCTGTCTGCCAGCCAATCTTTGGATCATGCAGCCTGTCTCTGACCATCTTCTTCTACCATCCTTTTGTTAAAAAATGATCATCAGCCTCCTGTGCAGCATTGGTGGCAGGATGCAGACAGGCAGGTGCTCCGGAGCTGCCAACCTACCCACAGTTCACACTGATTTATTTTCTATCCATACCTTGACAGTATACCTTTGCCTGGCCAGAGAGGACTCTGCTTTCCCTGTGCCTCTGTCAGGGCTATAAACCAAACAATAAAAATACTGTGTGTCAAGACATCAGATTTCGGGTGTTCTGCCTGTAAATTTTTTAGGCTCTAGTAATGAGTTTTTGCAAACAGGTGATAAAATGTGTTTGCACCCTCCATTTTAGGCAAAAACGATGCACAATAAGCACACCCGAGGAGAAAAAGAAGATATTGTTCCACAGCTTGATATATTCATCGTTTTACACCTACACGCTGCATTAAATGAGCTGCCATCAATCAGCCAGGAAATGCTTTAGGTGTGAAGAGCGTCATGTTTTAGAGAACCAAAGGATGTGCCGCAGAGCCTTTCATCATGAGGATGGGGACACTGCTCTGGGAAATGGTTGTTTCCAAAGATAAAGCCCCATGGATCAAAATTCAACCTGAGAAAAAACAGTAAAATTATACTGATGCTATGAAACAGCCCTGGATCAGCTCCCAGAAGCACCATTAACAAAGGCATTGCACAAAACCTCTACTTGCTGCACTGCATGGTGGTTCCTCACCTTCCTCTCTCTCTACCCCCACATGGGCAGGAGCCCAGCTGACACAAGCAGTGATTCTGTGCAGGTTGAAAGACAAATTTGCATCATGTTGAGATTCATAAGAAAAGGGAGGACTCTACCACAAGGCTTATTATTTTTTTTAAGTGACCCAGTCTTGAAATTTATATTTGTTAAAGTTTGATGGCTACGACTCATATTTGCGTGAAAAATTGTACCAGCTTTGTGCACATGATCTCCAGGAAATTTTACTTAAAACTTGGATGTTAATACAAGCTAGGAATATATCTATGAGGAGAATCAAATCCTGTTCAACCTGACCTTGCATGTTTCCAGGGGTATGGCATCCTTCACTTCTTTGGGCAATCTGTGCCACTGTGTTACCACCCTCATTGTAATAAACTCATCCTTAAATCTAGTCTGAATCTATCTTCCTTTAGATTAAAACCATTACCCTTTGTTCTACTGCTACTGGCCCAAGTGGAAAAAGTTTATCCCCATCTTTCTTATAAGAAAGAAAATTTCTTCCACCCCTTCAGGTAGTGGAAGACTGCTATAAGGTCACCCCAGGTCCTTCTCTTGTCCCGACTGAACAATGTCAACTCTGTCAGCCTGTTCTCATAGGAGACATGCTCCATCCCTCTGATCATTCCTGTGGCCCTCTTCTGGATTCATTCCAACAGGTCCAAGTCTCTCCTGTCCTGAGGGGTCCAGCATTCCTGACACCCTGGTTATACTATGCTGAGCAGGTATTGCTAGAAGGAAACAAAAACATGAATACGACATGGCCTTCTCTAGGTATGGCTCTGATGTAAATCTGAAACAAGGAAAGCTTGTGGAGCCTGATAGTCTGAATCCAGAAGCACAAGGCGAAGTAGTCAGTTTTGAATGGACACAGGGCAAGCAGAAAAGACTGGCAAGGACATAGATTTCCTGCCGCTGTTGTACATCGACTCCTACTTAAAGCCTATGATTTTTAAGTAAGAGATCCCAGGAATACATGGGAATCACACTACCACAGCCCCAGGTTCCCAGCACCATTTCTGCCTCTGACCACTGCAGTGTGAAGAACCTCCTCACTGCCTGCCCTATGCCCATGGGTGCTTCCAGAAGCACTCAGCAGGGCTAGGGATGAGGAGGGCTGTGAGAAGGGGCCAGCATCTTCTGGGAGGAACATATGGTCTCAGCCTTCCCATGGCAGCTGCAGTTGCACCTGTTTAGAAATTGCTGCAAAGTGCCAATTTTCATTATGCAAAGCACTGAAAACTTGTCTGTTGGACACCACATTTCATCATAACCTACACAAACTTGATCTTGAATGGCAACTGGGTGATTAAACCAAACCCTATTAGCCTGGATCTATTTTTGAATCATGTTTTAACCATCCTCTCATTTTTACACCTGAGCAATTTTCATGCAGACCATCTCCCTGCTGCAAACACATGGGAAGATGAGCCCAGCAGACTAACACAGGAGAAAGTTACAAGATTTAAAGAGGATTTGTGCCTGTCCCTCTCTCTCTGCAGAAATCCTGCCTGGGGACCAGAGCCCAGCTTTGCTTGAGGGTAGGGTCAGATGCCTGCACTGTCAGAAATTGCCATGCTTTCCACTGAGATACAATATCAGTGCACACTGGTCACCTTGGAAAAAGAATTCCTTGAAAGAGGTTATTCTCACAGGAACAAAACTCACCTTGCTGCCTGCTCTCTCTGCTCACTTCCAGGCAGTGATCTGCAACCAACTGCAGGAACAGGAGGGGCTGGTGAAGGAAGGGAATTGAATGCTTAAGCACTTGGCTGCATACTATGAAATGTTTTACATGTAAAATAGGTTAAAGAATACCATGAGGAGGAGGGAATATGGAGCAGCAGGTTCATGATTGCTGGCATTGGTCTAACACCATTCCTGATAAAGTCAAAACACGCAGGAAAACAGCATCTTAAGGAAAAAGAAAAGCTCAGAAAAAAATTTTGGGTATTCTAAGGAGTTCTAAGCCTTGTAAAGAATTATGATTAGCCTGAATGACAGCATTCAAAGCACCAGGAGATCTCAGTGAAGCAAATCACACTGAACTAAAATTAGCAGCATCTAAAATTCAGCCATCTACTTGGCATACACACACCATGCTTCCCTGGCCTCAGACCCATCACATCACTCAGCCTTCCCAGTGCCATCAGCTCCTTGCTTTCAAAAGCACTGCTGAGTGAATTGCTGCTGTTCACATGCAGCCTGCACCTGTCTGGAGGCAGCAAACCAAATTGCTAGACACAGATTGGGTTTTTTTTTCCTTTTCCTGATATTTCCTCCAAGGTTTATTTGCTGATTGTTTTCCAGGCAGCTGGAATTCAAGATGTAAAAGTGGGGATTGTCTGTCAGGAAAAGGACGGGAAAAAATGGATATAATAGGATGAGACCATATGTCTAGAAATAAGCTGGAATCCCACATGGCTCAAAATGGACATGAACCATGTCCTGAGAAGAGCAAGGAGAGGTTTACTGTGGTTCACAGGCTATGGAGCAGTAATACAGGAGTTAAGATCTGCTTCTGGGGGGACTTGGCAGACAGAATGAGTGTGGAAATAAAGGTTTGTTGCTCTGCCCTAGATCCTGTGTGTTGCATGCATCTGTGCACAGCATCCACCCGGACTCACCCTAAACATCTTTTCAGCTCCAGGCTCACGATTTCCATTTGATGCCTGCAGTCCCATAGGCACACAGGTCAAGCTCTGAGGCATACCTAAGCACTCACTGTTCTTGCCCAGGTCCACATTCTTGCTCCTAGGATCTGGAGGAACTGGTGTGATTGTGCTACAGACTCGCTTGACTGCAGTAATCCCAAAATCTGCTTTTCGAAGTTGGAAACTTGGAGCCAAATCCATGGTTTAGCTAAAAGTCAGCAGTGTAGGTGGAAAGTATTCAGGTGAAGTGCTTGTCACCTCACAGAGTGCTTAGTTGTGAGGACTAACTCCTCCTAGGGATCATAAATAGGATGACATAGAGCATTAGGACAGAGTGGCAATCTAGCTTCCTGTGCAGCATTCACTTCCATCTATGTAAAACCCCTCAGAAATGGACAGACTCAGTTATCTTGAAGGTCTTTCCTACCTAAATGATTCTATGACTCTATGAAATACTGGGAAATGCTGAATGTGTTTGGGGCTTTTTTTTCCTGAAGACACAGTAGGGTGGCAAATATGGCTCATGTCACAAAATCTTCGTATGCGCAACTAAAGACCAAGAGAGTTTCAGGTGCAATAAAAGCCTCATGTCCCATGATTATACTGATGTAAATAATGGACATGTAGAACTGTCCCTGTTTACCTTTTGCCAGGGCTTTTCTCTTGTTTTCATGAGCATTTCACATCAAATAAAACACTGGACTGGAGAGGACATTGGGCTCCCTTAATGCAGTAATTTCCATGCTACTATTTATTCTGACAGCCTTGATCTTCTGACATCTCACGGTGGAGTCTCTTCTCTCCCATATCCCCTTTCTGCACAGATATGTGCTACCTGCATCCTTGTGATAAGGCATTTTCACAGGTTTTCCTGGGTACAGCCTTTAAAAGAAGAACTACAATCAAAAGGATGTGTTTGGGTGCTAATGGAGCGTGCTGCAGACCACCCGGTGGAAAAGGACGCAATTTACGGACAAGGAGCAGTGGAAGCTGTGAGATGAGAGAGTGAGGGAAGGAGGAGGTCCAGATGCTGCTCTGGCTTGGAACAACAGCCACCCATGTGCTTTGTTTACTTCATCTCTCTGTGTCCCTAGGCTCCATTTTAGGTTCTGAAAACATCTTTTCCTGATACTGTCTTCCACCGAACGAAAAGGAGTTTGTCTGGCTCCCAAGCTCCTCCAGAACAGCTTCCCAACCCTCCTGCACCAGGCCCACCACTGTATTTTATGCATCCTCCCATCTCCTTGAAGTGGTTCACAGATCATCACCAGTGCTGACCTTTCCAACTCACCCAGCTGGAGACAGGCAGTGGTACCCAAGGCCCTTTTTAGTCAGCAGGTTTCCATTACTACTGTGATGCTCAGTCGTGCCAAGCCAGCACTGACTTTCAAAAAACTTCCTGCCCTGATAGCCATCTTACCTTGCCATTCCGTGGAACAGGAAACATGGACACATATAACTGGAAATGGTAGAAATCTTCTGTGGTGTGCAAGTAGCAGGTAGGATCCCCAAGTGCTGATAAGCCAGCCAAAGTAAGGCGGGGGAGGACAGCGCTTGCTCAGAACATATAAACACTGGTTCAGAAACAAGCATAAAAAGCAGTTTGAGGCACGATCACTCAGGCTGTTACTCCTGTGTTTTGCCTGCCTAACATTTTGCATGATAAACAAATGCTGAAAGTTTCCTGAAATGCTTCAGATGACTATTATTTGCAGCAGATCTCAAGTGCAGCAGGTAAGAGCCCTCAGGCTAAAGCCATGCCTTTTCCTAGACTTGCGAACTGCTATCCCAATTTTGTCTGTAGATAAAGCATTAAAAATTAATAACTTTTGCTCCCCCTCATTCCTTTCCTTACTTCTCTTCCCCCTGCTCACTTGAGTTTGCCACAGAAACTATCTAGCACTGAGCCAGAACACCCCACAGCAAACCAGTGCCCTCTTTTAGAGATGCTGGGATCCCATGCTGCTTGAACACTGGTGCTGCATACTGCACTGCAGATGCTGGGGACTGAGGGAAGAGGAAAGTGAGGGAGAGGAAAACAAAAGAGAAGGACAGAAGCTTAGGAACAAGGACTTTGTCATGGCAGCTATTCTTGGGCCTGGCTTGAGGGATGTTGTTTGCCATTGGGAAACTGCACACAAAAAATCTTCCCCTGCAGGAATGTCAAGAAGGTTATGAACACTTGGGAGAAACATCAACTTTTGCACAACACTTTTTCTTCCACATACATGCAATGAAATGCTGTATTTTTCCACAGGAGCCGTGCCTGATCTTTAGCCCAAGATGGAGGCAAATGGGAGCAGAACCTAGATGTGAACAGCCACATACAGCACTCCTTAACTTCTTATCAGTGGACTCCATAACTGCAGGAGCCCTCTTTTCCAGTTTGTACGTGTCAGGATGTTGATTCAGACACATACACAGACACACACAAGGTAAGTTTTTGTCCACCATCGGTGTGCAGAGCACTGTTGGGAGCAGGGAAGCCTCAGGTTGTGCAAGACAGACTGTAAACTACAGAGCAGAGAGATAAAACATGTCCCAGGTAGAACAGCACTACACCCATCATCTGAGTCATGGAGGTAGGCTACCCAAGCAACAATATCAATGGTTTTGCTCTGGTGAGGCTTCTGGGCGGTTTGGGAAAAGGCAGCAGAGCTATACTGGACACAAATATGCAGCAGCAATTGCCACCACCATCTTCCTAAACATTTCTAAATGGTTTGGGTGAGTTATCTCTCCACCAACCAGTAGATATGTCCTCTCAGTCAATGCACTGAGTTAGCAGGCAATGAAGGAATGAGCTTCCCCCCATGCTCTGCATGCTTAAAGAGAGGGTAACATTGCCCAGAAACATGTTACCCCACAAGAATGGGCACTCATCATGCATCAGCCTCTGGCAGATTGCAACCTCCCAGATTTATATGAAGATACAGGTATTTTTTTCTGCTTTTAGGAAAGGATTGGCAACAGTTTTTTTGCAAATTTCCTCTCTGGTAGCAACAGGCCACCCAAGTACCATGGCAGTGTTAGGTTCCTGCCTGGATGAGCACAAATTTAATAATCAGGAAAAGGTTTTGTGAAAGGCCCTTTGGTGGCTTTCACGGCTTAGGAATAGGGGGCAGATAAGCCTGACTACAAGTTTTGCATAGACCATTTTCAGATTTTCCTCTCTGGGCCACACAGACTTTTGCCTGAGGCATTGCTACTTTAAAAAAAAAAAAAAGCCAAACTTAATCTGCTCAACAGATTTGTTGGCAAGATATGGATCTTACAGTTAATTCTGTCTGAGTACTTGTTAGACGAACTTATGTACATGCATGTTTTTATTTACAAAAGACTGGCACGCCCATGTCTGGCTCACTTCATAGCCTTTGTTCCAGAGACCTGGCAGGGCTTCCTAAAAACAGGATTCCATGTTAAAACTAATATTCCATTTGCAAATAATGGGGTTTCATTTTGCTTTCGATAGATACTCAGAGGAGTAGATCTTGACTGTTTTGAGTCTTCACAGCTCATGAACGCAGGAGAGGTGTCAGCACAGATAAGACAAGCATGCTTTTAAGTCAGAGCAAATACTCACAGCATTCTTGCAGCCTGGTAACCCCAGAGTGCACTGGGCTGCTCTGTTTACTCTGGAAAGGAGTGACTCCCTTCTGTGCAAGAGTTAGACAAAGGCTCATAGAACTGACAAAGTTATTTGTTACAAATAATTTTAGATATTTCAGCCTTCAACATTGGCAGTCTGTTTGCAAGCAAGGCTCTTTTTTACACAGACCTCTTCTCTATTCTTAGCTAACCTCTCCTAGCAAGTACTACAGGCAAACAAATTTCAGCCTCCCAATTGTTTGCATGGTTGTGTCCATTTGCTATTATTAGTTCTTTGGAGAGTGGTGGATTCCAAGTTCCTGCATGAAAAGGAAGAGTTAATTCCCTCTGGTCAAAGCAGAAGGAGGTAGCCCGGCCTCAATCAGCAGTGCCCTGGTAGGAAGCACACCACACCTGGACAAAGGTGCTTATCCACCACCTCCTCCACTCTGTCAGGTCTGCTGTTAACTCCAAGACACTCAGGAGACACTTGTTGTGTTGTGATTGATGCTTATGGTATTTTTGGCAGGTGAATAATTTATTTGTTGGAAATTAAAAAGTAAGAATAAAAAAATGCTATTTCAGGGTAGCCAAAGCTATTTGTAAATTCAGGCAACTCCACTCTTCATGGAGTATTTGAGTATTTAGCAAGCCAAGCAGACTGAGAGCAAACTGTTTCAGTTGCTACTGAGATGAAAAGGTTGCCACTCCCAAGCACAATGCACCATCCCAGCATTTCCCCCCCCTAAGGGAAGTTCTCACATTGACCTTTTCTAGCCTCTTTAAACAGATTGTTTGATTACTTCCAAACTCAAACCTGTAAACTCTCCAGCTTAATATTTTTTTTTTTTAAATGGAGAAAACACTACTATTAAAAAGATTTTTTTAAAATTTCTGGATCTTTAATCACTTCACAATTCAAAGTTACAAAGGTATTGTAAAGTTACACACAGCAATAACAACTGATGACAAGGATGTGGGGAATGAGGAGAGGAGAGGAGAGGAGAGGAGAGGAGAGGAGAGGAGAGGAGAGGAGAGGAGAGGAGAGGAGAGGAGAGGAGAGGAGAGGATAAAACATTTGGAGCAACAGCTGAAATAAGTCATCAAGGTCAACAGCTGAAACAGGGATTTAAGAAGAGAGCAGGCAAGTTCGTGGAAGAGAAATATCTTGGGTGTTACTAATACACAGAAAACACGTTTGATTGAGGAAATCCCTGAAGATAGTTGAAGGCCAGGAGAACTCCCAGGAAATGCATGCTTAGCATGCTCAAAGGCTTCCTCAGGCACCCACATCTGGCCACTGCTGGAAGCATGATGCAGCACTAAGCAGATGCTTGGTCTGGCACTAGAGAGATACTTGACACCTGGCTAAACAGATGCAGTGGGCAGCCTACACACCTGAGGAGTTGGATGCTTAATTCAAATCCCTGTGTCAGTTCCAGCTGAGAAAGCCTGATGAAGAGACAATTCATTTGGGTAGTAGTGATGTAGGGCAAGACTGTGGGATGAAGAGGGGGAAGGTGGTAATGGACCTTGAGCACTACCTGTTACATATACACTCATTGCATAGTCAAGCAGTGCTTTTTTAAGGGTCTTTAAAGACCACAGAGAAGATTCACTGTAACAAAAAGTGATGCCAATATGACAAGTCTGTTTTCTACATCTCCTCCCAAGGATACACGGGTCCCTGTGATCAAGTAGCATTTGCTAATACATGCTTCCAAAGAAGCACTTTTCCAGTCCTTAGAACCTCTCCTAACATTTTACAAAAGTAACATTGCCTCCGCTTTTTAAGGTCAAAAAGACTAGTTTTTTTCTTTTAGCAAAGGCTGTTGGAGCAAGTGGGATAAGTGGCAGCATCTAGATTTGATCTGCATCATTAATACTGACTTCTAAAGAAGGCAGTTCACACAGGGCAGGTGACAGGATCAAAGATATTGTTTAAGCAGGCACAAGAAGAGTAACCATCCATCTTCCCTGCATCCTGAAGCTCTCCAGAGTGTGTAAACGACAACACTTTCATGTCAGTAGATCAGCCAGTTGGAACAGTCCTGGGACCACTTCTTTCAGCAGTTAGTATGGCTTGTACACAATCTCCCTGTAGGGGAATCACAAGGTCTTTTTCTAGACGTGCTAGGAGAACTAAAGCATCCCCTCTCAGAAATCCTGTGGTGCCTCGGGTAGATTTACATACACTATTGGCCCCTGGTAAATTTAGGCTACTGAAATGTGTGTTGCTGGCCACATATAAATAATAAACAAAATGTGCTTTCCTGTGGCATGGTGGAATAGAGTTTTAGGAGTATCCGGAGTACGTTGAGCCCTTGATGTCCTATTTAACTTTTGTCTGGCACTGGCAAACCTTTAAACTTAATTATCAGAGATGTGAGGGCAGATGAGGAGAGGTGAAAGGTTTGGTAGGAACCACAGGTTCATTTCAGTATGTGTGCAAGTCATGAAGCTTTAGTTTTCACAAAACATTTGGGATTTGCACAGACTAACTTTGAGTGATCTGCATCTTGCACTGAACTACTGAAAGCCAGGTACCATGTCCAGACGTAAACTGAACAAAGCCCACGCCTCAAGCACTGGTCCTGGGAGCAGTTTGCCAAGTCAGCCTCATGTCCAGCCTTACCAAGGTATCTGAGTTCACTGGCCATTGCAAAACTGCCTTCCTAAGCCATTAGTAATCCCTGTCTTTAACTGAGAGATCTGTAAGCTCAGCACAAATCACAAAATCACAAACCACAATTTGTGTTGTGATTTCTGTAGGAGAATAGTACATATCCTCCCATGCCAATATCTACAGACCCTTCATGTGTGTCTTTGCCTAGGAATTGTACCCAGAGCTGAATCAACAAGGATTGGCATAGCAAAGGATGTGTGCACCCAGCACCAGGCCTGAAAACTCCCTTGTACTGCAGACATGAGATCTTGCCTCACCTTGCATGCTGAGGGTTTGAAAACCTCCTCTCTCCACATCTGATTTTTCTTCATTAACATTGTCCAAAGCAAGGTACAACACCGACCCTTTCTCCCCCGTGGAGATGGGGTATGGTGGTGTGGAAGCCCATGGGGAGAGAGCTGTACAACTTAGACCCTCTCGCTCCCCTCAGGGAATGGGCTGAATTGGTTTCTTTGTTCCTGGGAGCACCATCCCTGCTGGTGGCAAGAGCCCTTCAGGCAGATGCTGTGGGCAAGCTCTTTCTGCAACAGTATTAATGGTGAGCCTTGCCCATAGGGATCCCAACTCATTCACTGCATGTCACCTCCTGGGCCTCATTCACTAAGAATTCACTAATCTATAGGGTAGCTTTTTACAGTCAGAAACCCTAACAGCTAGAGATAAATTAAAGCCGGAATTGGAGCTGGACCAAGAACATTTGAGTAATCCATCCAGCCTAAGCAAGATCCCCCAAGACAGGATATCTCAGCAAGAGCCTAGAAAGTGATTATAAAAGAAAATAAGCCCAGGCACCACAGTTGTGATGGTGGGATGGCCCAGCAGAAATGAGAAAACATCAGAGGCTGTAAAGTCCACTACTTCTTCAGGCTGCTGTAAGTGCAAGTCAAAGCATAAAGGAACTTCAGCTGTGAATAGAGCTCCTTTTAGAAAGAGAAAAGTGGCATCCTTTGAGACTTGTGGTTTATTTCTTGTGGCTCTATTCTACAGCATCTTCTGCTGTTGCCCTCTCCCTGAGTATCTGGGAGAGGAAAGCTAATGAACCCCATGCATGAAAGTGAAAGCCCAGACTGAGCTGCAGCCTGATTGTATTTCCCCATTACCACTGAGTATGGTAACACCAATCCTCTCCTCAGAGGGAAACATCCAGGAAAAAATGTACCTGCCATGGGCTACAGCTACATCCTGGTACATGGACCCTTGCAGTGGTGCTTCTCACAGGCTAAAACCACATTACAGGTGCCTGACCAGGGTGGCAGGGACATTTGCCAGGTAGCAGTGCTGGGATTTTATAGGCCATTTCTTGGCTCAGCCCTGCCTTGCCTCTTGTGTAATAATGGTGTTCTTGAGGTCAGAAATTTTGTCTTTATCATGTAACTCCACTGACATGACTGCCCTGACCCTCAGTTTGGGTTCTTTCCACATTAAGGGGGGCATATTGCTGAGGACAAGGGCTGGCCAATACTCTTCCATCTCCCCCAAAGGCATTGCTGGGGGATGCAGCACACTTCCTATCACAAATCCTACAAAAAGCTGCAGCAGAGTTTCTTTTGCTTGCACACAGACACATCACAGCCTAATGCAGTGGCTACACAGGACAAATAAATCTCTAGCAAAATGCCTTTAACTGTCCTTACTAGAGCCTTGAGGCTCAGCGAGGCTTGGGCATATAGGAAGGTGGATAAGCACAGAAAGCATGAGAAATCTGAGCGCAGACAAAGGGGACTTGTATCAGAAGTAAGTGGGAGAGAATTAAGGCTGCCAAGCTTTTAAGAGGAATTGGAATTTAATGAAGTGATTGAACAAAGAAATTGAAAGCCTCCTTTGCCTCCTGTAAGGGTCGAACGGATCTGAGCAATACTCGGCTTGGCTGCATTACAGGGTTGTTATTTAATTTTAAGGAACTTGGAAGCTTTCAAGGTACTTCATAATTCTATTGACATTTATGATTTGAGATATTTAATCTTGAAAACACAAACACAACGCTGATCTGTCTCTTACCCAAGAGAATTGGGAATCAGTGTCTGCAGCTTTTAAATGCAGCCAATCTAGGGCCTGCTTGCCATGAGCCAGCCTTTACCTTGCTCTGATGATTCCAAGCAGGAAACTTGTGCTTTGCAGAGCTGAATTATTCAATCCTGAATAATTTTTTGACTTTTAAACTACATTGCTTCATATTTATCTTACAAGGCTGAGGCTCAGGTCTTGCTCCTGGAGAAAGCCCCCGCCCTTTCCCCACTGTGTTTGGGGTGGGGCCCTTCCTCTTATAATCCTGGCTGGAATAAGTGGAGACATGGCCAGCAAAACCATGAGAAATATTAAGTCTCATATTAGGACCAATATCCAATTCTTATTTTTCAAAGCTCAAGTCTGTTCACATGTGAGGGCAGGTGTTGACAGTAATCGTGTATTAAAATGGAAGAATATATGTATCAAGCCTGAAATTAATTAGGATCTGATTCTGCTCTCATTAACAGGCATGAAATTCCCATTTACTAAACAGGACATTGTACCCTTACAACAGACTTTGGTCCTTAATTTTCACACCACGAAATTGGTGCCGACATTTCAAAGGCATTACAGTAGCAGAAAGCTTGACCCCTTGTCTTTGCCACCAAATGTATTTTCAGAGTATGACCAATTTTTAAAGCCTAACATTACACTCCTTAGTTAGTGAATGAAGAGCCCTTTGAAGATCAAAACTGCTATTATTATTTCCATATTTTTGCCACACCAAAGCTCCCATGCTGAAGCCATCTGTGTCAAATGCAAAGCATTACCTCCAAAACCTTCCTTCTGAACAGACCATGTGCCCCTGTTTTTCTGTCTCCATGCCTGGTTTCAAGATCATTTTGTGAAGATGCAAAAAAGTGGCACTGCTTCAGGGACAATGGGAGTTGCAGCTGGACAGGATGGCAAAGCAAGCTCTGATTTGGAATTCACAATCACATTAGGGAGCAGTAACCCAACATCCATCTCAGCAGAGATGGAGGATGTGCTGGAGGTAGAGCAGTAGATCACTCCTGCTCTGGGACGGGCAGGCTTGAGGAAAGGAGGGTTGAGGGGGACCAGGGAGCAACAACCAAAGACGAGAGGGAAAAAGGGGCAGCAAGGAAAAACTTCTTCTCGACTGCCTCGCACTCAGCACAGTGCTTGGCTGGCGGCGTGTTACAGTGTGAGTGGAGCATGGGAAAGCAGATGAATTGCAGATTTGGACCAAGGAAACCTCAAGAGCCTCATGCTTTGCAAAGGGAGACAAGACTCTCTTTTGTGGGCTGCTTTGCTGAAAATCTTCCCCTCTGAGCTCCCAGAGCCACCCTGCATGCCCATACAGTCAAAGGGCCGTAGCCAGAGGGGGGCTGGAAATAATCTAGAGAACAGCCAAATCCACAGGAATTTTTCCATTGATTTTAGTGCATTTTTGATCAGACCCTGGGTGAGGCAGAACTTGCTTGTTTGATACCAAGCTCTTCTGTCTCCAGAGAGAAAGAGGAGGGTTGGGTAGAAAAATGGGAAGTATAGGAGTTGAAGCTTTCTCTCTTTTTTTTTTTCCTTTTCTGTAAAGCTTCTGCTGTTTCACAAACTAGCGGGTGCAGAGGAAAAGGGAGACGAAAAGGGCCAAATCACTATGTGGAGGAAGAATCTGCAGTGCTGAGATGAGGAAAGTCTGCCCTTTGTGAGATAGCATTTCTGATCTGCAGGCGTACAAAGCCTTCATAATTGCTGGAGTCATTACTTGCAGTAGATGGCAGAGACATGACAGGTACTGCAGGACACATAATAAGCTGGAATGAGCAGTGATGTTAATCCAATACCATCAAAGATCGGGCTCATCACAGGAACCCATTTAGAGTCCACAACAGCAGCCCTGATATTGCTAAGGAATATGTTTCATCTAAGTACAGACCTCACTTCAGTCCACGGCCGTACATTTGCTATTTCCTCCTCTGCTCCCAGATGCTGCAGCTACAATTTATCCATCCCAGTTTATCCCATCCACGGATCTGTTGAACTGTTCATTAGAGCTTGGATTCCTGCATTTTATTTCACTACCTAAACTATCTCCCATAATGAGGAGGCTGCTAGCAACCTTACAGAGTGTATGAAAAAAATTGACTTATCTTCCAGCCCAGCTTCTGGGGCTGCAGGTGCTGAGCTGCTCTGGTGCACTTAGGGGCTGTGAGCTGAGTTTCAGTTCTCAAATATTTTCTATTTATCATGATTCCCAGATGGAGCATCAGTGAACACTCCAGAATACCTTCTCACTTCCACAACATGCCAGGTAAGGAGAATATGTCTAGACTGAAGGCAAGGCTGAAGCTAGGGATAATTTTTCCTCTAGGAGTCCCTTGACAGCTTTCAGCACAGGAATGACAGCTAGGGATTTATGGCTAGGTTGCTGAGTCCAAGCAACCAGACACCTTACTCAGGTTGCTTTTGTAGGGTTGGGAGACACAGGAAACAGCTGCCAAAACAGCATGGGAGGATGTGTTTAGTCAGAGTTTTGTGAAACATATTCCTGAAGGTTTATTAAATTCAAATTTGACTGTACAATTTATGGCCACTAAGCCTGATACAAGATTTCCTGCAGACAGACGTGGGCAAGAACTGGAGCTGAGCTGCATTTGACTTCAGTGGTTATTGTGGCCAATTTTGTGTTGAGCATTTAACCTGTTCTTTATTTTTAGCTCTTGAGTTTTGCACTGTGATTGCTCTGAACTTTGTTCCTTTGATAGCAACCAGAGTGCTCCATGCAAACAAAACAAGAGAAAAAAGCAACTCCAACTTTTAACTACTGCTGTAGGGGAAGCTATGAAACACAGCAAAAGGCACATGTGAATTTTACCAAAGAACTTAATTAGCTGATTGCTTATTTAGAAACGATAACAACATGACCTAACAGCCTCAGCATTCAGAGATTCAGTAGCAAAGGCCTGGTTTGGATATACAAATATACCACAGCACTATAAAACCAAAACAGCATTTGTTTTACTACATTTCTGGAATATAATGTATTTTCCTTCTAAAAAAGCAGAGTGGCAAATTCCAGGGACTGCAATTAGCTTCCCATCTTAGTTTTGTGGCTTTTCCTTTTATTGGCTCTTGTGAAGGAAAACTTGTTCAACCAGGGTTCAACTCTGCCTTGTAAACTTTTTATTTCTGTAGGAGACTCTTCATATAGCCTGTATAACAAGGACAGATAGGGGGACAGAACTGAAAAGGAGCTGAAACCACAGAGAAAACACCCATAAGGGACTGCTGTTTGTACTGTGGGAGCACCAGCCACGCCTTGATCTTCAGATACCAGTTCCCTCCTTCTGCTGCAAACTGCAACTCCATCTCCTTACCTGTGATTAATGCATTCACACATCAGAAAACCTGTGGCACATTGAGGGTCAAGTGAATTTTCAGGAGATTTACAACAATGCTTTGTGTTAAAAATAACGTCTTGGTCTCTATGATGCTTAACCTTCTGCCAGTTCTCTTTTCAACATTCCTGTACAGTTAAAAAGGAAACCCTTGTGTTCCCAGACTGTATTTGAAGACATTAGCTAGTAACTAAGATAAGCTGGTAACGATTTATAAAGGTTTACATAAATCTATAAAAGGTTATAGATTACTGGCAGGATCCACCCATCTGATCAGTCATTTCCACAGCTGCCTGAGAGTTTGTGCCCAGCCACCAGCAGTAATGCTGTCTTGGCAACACTGGATGGTAACGTGCCATGGCCTATGGTCAGAGACCCGTGGCAACCCAGGAGCACTCTGAGTCCCTGTGGATTATTAGCTCCACTTGCACCTAGTCTAAATTAGCTTCCGAGGTTTTCTCCAGCAGCAATAGAGGGAGAACACGACATCGTATGTTTATGTTGGAGCCACACAACCATACAAGAGGGGACTTGATCACTTATTGCTCCAGATCAGGTTTTTTACTTAAAATTTTAATTTTTTTTTCCAGGGCAAAGTTAGGATTTTTTCAATAGGTTTAATCTGTATCATTTTCACAGCAACATACAAAGATTTCTTTCAAGTGTTCCCTAGAATGCTTTTCATCTTTGAATTGCTGAAATAAATACTCCATCTTAAACAACTCTAGATTCCTTGAGCTCAGAGGAACTGAGATTTTATTCAGGGTAGCAGTGCCATTGGTACAGCAATTAGAAGTTGTCTTCAGTCTATTAGATCATCAGAACAATGATATTCTGCACAGCTTCAGACAAAGGTCCACAATGTGCCCTAATTTCCAAGAAATCATTTGCTTTGTTATAAATATTTCCTTAGTTCAGTATTCAAGACTTACAGAATGGCTTTCCAGGAGCAATGTGTGAATTTAAATCTGAAAGGAGATTTAGCATCCCTCTTCCAAACAGCAGTGTCTTGCTGCCTGACCTCTACCATGCCTGTAAATCCCACGTGTCTCTCCAGAGCTCACATTACCCTGTCAAAGGTGGGAGCAATCAGCAGCCACAAATGAAAGCTCAAAGACTTCAGTCATGTACTCATATAGCTCATTATCACTCTCAGAGGAGAGGAAGGTATAAACAGACGATCCCTTACATTTTAGAGTCCAGTACAACGTGCTCCCTAAAGCATTCAGCGAGAAAGACCTTCTCTACCATCCTCCTGAAGGGCTGCCCTGAGCTCTGGAACTGGTGAGAGCCAGACTTTCGCATTCTGGGTGCACCTGGAGAACCAATGAACACTGTAACCCTGAAGTGATCAAAACCTCCCTGTGGTTTCGGAGTCCCAGATAAACACTAAGATTTAACAATTAAAGCTATCTTAGTCCCCATTCCTCCTGACCCTAACACCTGATATAATGCTTGGGGAAATAGGATCAGAACTCAGGTAAACAATCCACACCATAACCAAGCACTCACCCTTACTACTCCAGACCACTCAAGTTGCCAAGGCTTTCAGAAATCCTCAGCCATGCTATCTCAGCCAGCATCTCTAAATGAAAGCTTTGCATGCCATCCCGGTGCTAATAGATCCAGACTACTGCCTGGCAGGCAGAGAAGCTGGCTTAAAACCTGAAGGCCAGCCTGTTAGTTGGTCAGTAGCTGCTTACACTTTTTTTAACCATTTGCTACTTTGAACATGCTGTTCAGCTTCTGTCAACTTGGAGGGTCCTGCCTCCACTGCCTGAATGGTGAGTGAGGGGCTCTCCCCTTCTTTCCCCCAGGCATGGCACGCTCTGACCCTGGGGAGCTCAGGCCTCCATGCCTGCCCATCTCCACTACACCACAAGCACAGCACAGTTTTAGTTTTTTCTGTACCAGACTCCTTTATACAAACTGGTGTGGCCCCCAGGAGCTGAATGATGTGGGAGCACAAGCCACAACTATCAGCCCCAGGTGCTGGTGGGAAAGCTCATTGCATGGGGAACAGGTTAAAACACTTCATCAAAAGAGCAAGAGCAGCAGGAGAGAGGCAATGAGAGAGAGAGGATGGAGTGAGGGGGTACAGGTTATAATTGGCAGTGAATTGCATTTGCAAGTTGCAATACAGGTCCTGTTTTGCAGGTGTTCACACTTGTCCTTAAAACCGCTACTTCTATCTGCATACACACCAAGCACAGCCAAGTCATAGCAAATCTTGC
This sequence comes from Phylloscopus trochilus trochilus, assembly GCA_016584745.2. Classification (NCBI taxonomy): domain Eukaryota; kingdom Metazoa; phylum Chordata; class Aves; order Passeriformes; family Phylloscopidae; genus Phylloscopus; species Phylloscopus trochilus. The sequence goes on from WQNJ02000546.1 coordinate 45,331,336, forward strand.
CAGAAAGTGCAGTTTTGGGAAGACAAGAAGCATTGGGAAATTCAATCCAAATTTAATTGTTTCAAGTCCCACAAAATGTGCTTTTTTTTTTTTTTTGTGCCAGTGTTGAAACATTAATTTTCAACCTAAGGAGTATTTAATTCCTTTCAACACTTCTTTCTGAAATGGTATTTTTCATTTGAAAATATCCCAAGTTACAGAGAAAAGGATGGGCACCCCAAAGTAAATATTTTCCAAATAAAGTGCTTCAGGTCAACCCAAAATTATTTTTCTGGTTTTGTATTTTCCCGGAGAGCCTAATAAAACCTTTGGGATTTGATTCAAGATCCAAATTCTTTAAGGCCAGCTGGTGCCCAGACAAGCCCTTTATTTTCCAAGTTCTATTTGCACAGGATGTTTTTACCACCAGATCTGTGCTTAGTGCTATCAGCTCCTCTGGATTTATCGCATGTGAAGTATTTTATCCTGGAAGAACACAAGAAACTCCATCAATCTTCTGGCTCCCTAACATGTACTGGCTTCACAAGAACAGTGGGTCCACAAGTACTATAGGATGTAGGGAGAGCCAAGAGGATATTTTGGGCAGAATAGAGAGCAGTGGAAATAACTGGCATTTTTACATGCTGGGAGGCAAAAGTGTCAAAGTCCATGGCTGTTTCGTGTCACCAGAAGCAGTGATGGGTCCCCTAGAAGCCTGCTGGACCTTCTAGTGGGGACAAACGTGGCCCTGACTCTGCCACTACCTCAAGACAACTGTCCCCATTCACACTTCCCCATGTAACATGTGCCAGACTTCTCTGCCCCAGTGATGTTTTGTTTTTCTTTTACCAAGTTCTCAGATATCACATCCATGGGAGGAGGAAGAGGGGGATTAATTGCATTTCTTTAAAAAATAAGGAAGTTAAGCTTATCTCTTTGACTGCATATGGGGAGCTGTGTGTCCTGGATGAGTGAGCTGACGTGAGATGGTTTCTAGGCAACTTCTGCAAGTCATGTTGGAACAGGAATATGAATTAAAAACAAAACCCAAACAAGTCAAAACAAGTGACAGCTACTCCATGCAAAACCAGTTTTGACCGACTCGTAGGGTTTGTGTAAGGCCTTTTGTGGGATTAATATTGCTTTACTCCTAAGGACAGAGAACCTGGCACCCCTGTGCCAGCATCTATTGTGAGACACATGATAAGCATGTTTCTGCAGACAACACACATAGCTTGTGTGTGATAAGAGGCCTGACATGTCACGTCATTGTGATGATACTACTTGATTGCTGAAATACCATAACACAAGTGTTCCAGGAACCTCAACCTCAGTACATCCAGAAGCTGGAAAAGAGTGTCAATAACTCCAGTTCTTTCCTCTTTCCCAAAGAATTTTGCTTTGTATTTATCAAGTCACCAAACTCTTTCTTTTTTTTAAGGGATTGGTAAAATTTAGGCAAAAAACTAGTGTACTTGGGAGCTGCCTTTATTTCTTTTCTATGTAGTACAGAAATGAGGAGGATGTCTCCTCAGATTATTCTGCAGTATTGATCACTCTGCTTAGATTATTCTGCAGAATTGATCACTGTACCTTTTAGTCTCAGCCCACATTTCAGGATTAAGGTAAGCTGATCCCCTTCCACTCAAAAGTAGTTCTTCCCACATCTTCCCCAATTTATTCAACTACAAAGGTTTCAGACAGAACATAACCTCACTCATGTAAATCCAGAATTGCACCACTTTTCCAGTGTCAGAGTAAAATTTAGTCCTCACTGCCACAGAATAAAATTAATGGTTTCACAGCCCACACTTTCTGAGGTAGCATAACAAGGAGTTTAGGATGCAGTGTTTACAGCCTCTTCCCTTAAGTTATGGAGGGTAAGGAATGCCTTACAGAGATTTTAATTATCAGGATCCCATTCTGCATTTGCCAGTGTGATTGAAAAGCAATTGCCAAAGTCTGAATTCGACTGAGACTGGGGAATTTGTGTTGTCAATAAAGTTCAGAGCAGGTGTTTTAAAAGACAGAATCTCCCCCATTATTTCAAAGCATGTGTTCAGGTTTCAAGGAGGGGGATACCAAAATCAAGTAAAGTGTGTAATAACCAGGTTATCAAAGCAGTTTCATTTAAAAATCAACCTTTTCTATCCTCAAAGTTTGTATGGCACTGTTCGTCTGATGCTCCACCAAGTAAGTAGGTTATAAGATGTGACACTTAAGATTTTGTGAAGTCAGAGCAAATCAAATTTATAGTTAGAAAACAAAACCTCTAAGCCTAATTCATGCTTTTCTTCTAGCCCTGAAGAAATTATCGACCAGCAAAACTGCTGGGATTTCTTCCAAAGCTAGGTTATGTATGGACCCAACACTGACTTTAGCAACAGTGTTTTCTCTTCTGAAGAGTCCAGAGCAGCATTCCAGATGCTTCAAATCTCTCACTGGGTATCCAGCTCCCAATCCTTACAGCTTCTGACAGACAGCCGGTGCCTGGGCACTCCTGGGTCACCAGTGGGAGTGGACTCTCCTCTAGGGACCAGGCTGTGCCGTGTGTCTTGGGTTGTGGAACCAGGGGTGTGTATTCTGTTTCATTTGTTAAAAGCAGCTGGGGAGATGTTTTTCTTTATCTCTTGTAACTCTGGGGGGACGGGGGCAGGTGCCTTCTGATAATGGGCCAGCTGTTAAAACCAGGTGGGGCACTGTTCCTTATCTCTTTCACCACCCTTCCTCCCTCCAGGAGAATATTTTCTGCTAATGGACCATTAAGACACCCCTAAAAGCACACATCCCCAAAGTAGAATATCCACATTACATCATCCTATTGTGAGATGCTCCACCCAGTGGGGGAACCAACCATTCCTACCTGGATAAAATCTGAGACATGGGAACAGAAAGTATCTGGCTTCACCCAATTCCTGGAGAAAGATTGGACCCTTTCTCACCATCACTGGACCCTGGTTCTAAATGATCATCTCTACTTCACCAGAACCACATCTGCCACTCCAGGAGGACTCACTTCTGGACTGCTTCCAACACCCTGACCAACAGGGTGTCAGGTTGTAGCTCTGACTCTGTCAGGGTTCTCCAAAATTGTTGTTTGTTTGTTTGCTTGTTTGGTTGGGTGGTTTTGTTTTCTACTACATTTGTATTGTTAACATTTCTAGTAAAGAATTGTTATTCCTATTCCCAAATCCTTGTCTGAAAGCCCTTAATTGCAAAATTATAATTTGGAGGGGGTGAGGGGTTTACATTCCCCATTCTAAGGGAAACTCCAGCTTTCCCTGGCAGATACCTGTCTTTCCAAACCAAGACACCGTGTCAACAGCTCTGGTGGTGACACACTCTGACTCCATCACCCTTGCTGGCAGGGGTGCTAGGCTGCCCTGCCACGGACATCCTGTACAGCAGGACCCTGCTGGTTGTTTCTATGGCTGCTCCTGTCAATGGTGGCTAGCTTTTGCCAACCCAAATTCAATCACTAGCACTTCATTCCCATGCATTTGGCCTCAGTATCTGGAGTGGGACAGGCCTTAATACTGCTGAGTGACCATACACAGACTTACTTTTTTAACCCTTCCAAATTTCTTCATGCCTGCTTTCTTCAAAGTCCCTGGGACTCACTCGGACCTCCGGGACTCCAGCCTGAGTGAAGCTGAGGCTGAGTGTGGGACTGGCCTCCTTTTCCTTCAGCCTTCCCCCAGCCAACAACTCTGCTGCCTACAGAATAAATACTGTGGTCTGCTGTCATCACTGGAAAGCTCACTGCCTGACTTCCCTGCAGACAGAAAGAGGACTATACAAAAAAAAGAAGGAGGAAAAATTAGCAATAAGGCTGTGCTGTGACACAAATTATAGGCAGTAATGACAGCAGAGGCATTCATGGTGTAATTTGTAGTGACACAGGCTCTCCACTGTCAGGCTCTGCACCTGACAGAGAGAGAAACCCCTAGACCACATGAAGCCAATCACAGTGTTTGGTTTGAAGCATGTTACTTTCTCAGAGGCTCCTCCACTTCTCACTACCTTTTACCAACTCTGCACTATCCAGAAGACACTCCAAGGGCTACTTTAGGTGAGGCCTTGGATTAGTCAGAGATGTTACTTCAGAACAAGGAAAGACAATTTCTCCTCTCAAGGATTCTGGTCCTAGTAAGCTATTGGAAACAGCTATTGGAAAACCAGAACAGGAAAAACATGAAAACCAGATGTTGCTTATTGTAGTTCTAACTCACAATGAAGGATACCAACTAAGTTTTCAGAGTATTATTATTATTATTACTATTGCCATTATTGTTGTTGTTGTTAGTGCTATTGTTGCTCTTATTACTACTACTACTATTAATGCAGAGTGAGAATGAAGGTGGTACCCAACACTGCTCACATATTAAAGAAGCTAAGTGCTGTTTTGCATTACTTTTTGAGATTTTTGTGTTTTCCAAGGGCACAAGCTTAGCCAAAATGAAAATTTAGCATCAGAGTCAATGGATCTATGGCTACTCTAGCCTGCACCCTTCCCCTGCTCACTATCCCTACTGCTGGATGAAGGACTGAACCACAAGATCACCCAGCACGATAGGAGTCACATGGTTACAGATGTTCCCTTTGCTCACTGTGGATGCTATCAGCCCTGCCAGCACAAGGGGAAATCAGACATGTGATAACATTGCAAGATGCTCTTGGGAAAGCTCAAGTGAGAGATTTATGTTTTGCAAAATTAGATCCCAAACCATGGACGACTCAAATCCAGATCTGATCATATCTATATCCCAACAGTCTGCCAGGGAAAGAAGACTCCAAAAAGAGGTCTTAGTTCACCTCTCAAAAAGGTCCCAGTTTATCTCTCCCATGTCAGCAAATACATGGACAGGTGTATCAACAATTACTAGATTGTTTCAGAAACCTCTGGTGGTTTTAGGAATTTAAAACTCTGGTCAACCATGAAAGGCCTTTTCCATACCCTCCAAGAAGCTACTCAGAGCCTTGTCAGTTCTGTTGCATGAAGGAGTCTGACCCCAAGGCATGCTGCATGGGTTTCACCCTTTCAAGGATTTCACAGAAGAAGATGGCTGAGGTTCACTTATTAGGTCTGTTGGCCACCTGTAAAATTTTCAGGATTCTCTATTATGATATAAGCAAGTGCAATTATATTGCAGCTTAGAAACCACCATGTAGAATTTCAGAGCAAATGTCTACTATTTGTTCCTGCCCTCTTCATGAATAACAGAGATCCACTTTTAAAGTAATTTATCTTCTTGATCTTTGCAGTTTGTCGCCTTTAGAGATCTGAGGACATTGCAAGATACAGGCTCATCTGTTTCCTGAATCCAAATTTACAGACAGCTTGCTCTGTCTCATTGTATGTATGAATCTGTGTCAGTAAAAACACTGTTGTGTTATGCATACACACACACACAGAGAATATACTGTTGGGGGTTTAAGGTAAAGCCTTAAATCAAAACCATCAGAGGCATCAAGATCTTAATTCTGCAGACTCACATTGCATGGGATTTCAGCATAATTTTACAACATTTTCCCTGGTGAGAAATGCTTCCCACCAGCGAAAGGTTGCTCTTCATAGCATTTCTCTAAAAGCAAAATTGTGAGCAAAGTAGACAAGGGCTTGATTAGCTTCTGGAACATGGGGCCAAATTTTCAGCAGAGTCTGAGTTAAAATAGCAGGAGAGGAAAGGTGAATCACAGAATCATTTTATTTGGAAAAGACCTCTAATATTGAGTCCAGCCATTAACCTAACATTGTCAGGTCCATCATGTCCCCATCTATGCATCTTTTAAATACCTGCAGGGATCATGACTCATCCACTTCCCTGGGCAGCCTGTTCCAATGCTTTACAACCCTTTCAATGAAGAAAATTTTCCAAATATCCAATTAAAGCATCCCCTGGTGCAGCTTGATGCTATTTCCTCTTGTCCCATTGCTTGGTACTTGGGAGAAGAGGCCAACTCCCTCCTGACTACACCCTCCTCTCAGGAAGTTGCAGAGAGTGACAAGGCCTTCCCTGAACCTCCTTTTCTCCAGGCTAAACAACCCCAGCTCCCTCAGCCACTCCTCATCAGACTTGTGCTCCAGACCCTTCCCCAGCTTTATTGCCCATCTCTGGACATGCTCCAGCACCTCAGTGTCTTTCTTGTAGTGAGAGGCCCAAAACTGAACACAGGATTTGAGGTGTTGGCTTCAGGGCTGTGCCATAGCACAGGCACTTCAGCACATGGTACAAGTTAAACTTCATGGAGTGATGGCAGTAACTGCCAGCAGAGTTATCTGATCATCAGAATAAACACGTAGCTGTGGTGTGAAGACCCTGTCTAAGCACCCCATGGTGCTCAGTGTACCCTGCTATATCCCAACAACCAGCCAAGCTTGTGTCTGCAAAAAACAGCTCAGGCCACGTGTAATGCCTTCAACAATTAACTTTTACATGTTAATTATCTGTTTTCACTGTCATCAGTCTGCTTCATTACAGCCTTTTGCTCTTTCATCGCTCAAGTCTTAGTAAGCCACATACTTCTCTTTTTGTGGATGAGAAGGTAGGCAGCATGTCTTGATCACTTAGAGCGTGCATTAGGTAAGGAGTCCCAGGGGGGATTACTGCTTTGCTACTGCCGTCTCCACTGAGAGATAAAGATGAGCAGAAGTTCAGGCAAAACACAATTTTATGATGTTTTGAGCAGCTAAGCCTCAAAAGGTCTGCAAAATGCTTCCAGGCAAGATACAGATGGGTGACCATACCGTCACCTCAGAGAGATTCTGAGCTGTTCAGTGTCAGTTTCTGAGGTACGTCGGACTGCAAGAAGGAAATTCCTGTAAGAGTGTGAATAGTGATTAATTAGATATCTTTTTGCCCTGCAATATCAAACCAACATAAGAATCCAAAAAGAAAAAAAAAAAAAAATTAAGGCTGGAGGATGAGGCAGCTAAGCAGTATACAAAGGTATTGCTTTAAAAATGTTTCATTTTCATTACACATGGATTTTTCTAGAGGAATCCCACTGAAAGTCACTAAAATCCACCACTCCAAGTTTACACCACTGGGATCAACACCTGCCCCCCCTTCATAGGGAGGGCTCATTAAGGTGTCTGCGATCCAGCAATGTAAGGGACCTTCATGTTAATAATTCTTTAATATCAGCTTTTTGAAGCATTCCAGAGACCTGAAAGAAAATCAGAGCTGCCTGGAGCTGTGCAGGAAGCCATCCCAAATTCATGGCTTATCCCATCTTATCTCAAAGTGTATTGCTTCTTCCTAGTATTCTCATTTAGAGTAAAGGCATCTGCAGGTAAATTACTCTCTGCTCCGTCTAATGGACCAATTTCAATTTTCATTCCTGAGGGCATAAATCTTAGGCTCCCTTTTCTGACAACACTGGGAATTTCAGTGTAAGAAATTTCACCCAACAAGCTCAAGACCCTGAATGGTTTCCTCACTTGGTTTCTTCTTCTGCAGTCCTAGAGTTTGAACTTAGTGTGAAAGCAGTGTCTCAAGAGGCACAACGAACTTACAGCAGATGTCAGCAGCTTACCCACATGAGACATTTCAAAATGGAAGGTGCAGCACACCAGCATCATCTGTCTGCCACCTGGCTCTGCCTTTGGAACTGTGCAGTCAGTTGAAGAGCCAGAACGGGCCCAAAGTGGCTTGGCTTGGTGCAGGACACAAACGAGGAAGGAAAGTGAAGATTGAGAAACATCTGCTGTGTGGGCTTCTGCCTTCATCATCTGCAAAACAATGTTCTTTTTCCAACAGCTGTTTTTTTGCAAAAGGTTTTTGCTGCAAAGGTATTCTTAAAAAGCTTTTAACAAAGCAGTTTCAGTAGCACAACAGATGACACCAGGAAGAGGTAAAATACATTTACGTCACTGTTTGTGTCCCCAGCTTCTGTCTCTCTGCTCTGGTGACTGACACTACCAGCGTGCAGAAGGAGCACCACCACCCTGCACTCAGCAGCACAAATGCTGAGCTTTCTGAGACACACAGGCACTGTTGTTTTCCCCTGCAAGAGGGTTACATGTGTAGATAAATGCAAAAAAAGGAAGGGTTTGCTTGCTACTGCTGATTAGGTAAGGCAAATGTAACAAAAAAGAGAGACCACGAGCAAAGCAGACAGGTAGTGTGGGCTGCAGAACCCTGCTGATACCTGTGCAAAATGTTGCTGTTTATCCAGGCTGGATGGCTGCACTTCGAAACTCCAAATCCTTGCTTTAAAAGGGGGGCTCACTTTGCTCTCTGCATTTCTGTTTTCTGACCTTGATGCTGGAAGGAGAGCAGAGCAATTAGCCACTTTTCCACACCAGTACTTGTCAAAATAAGCAAGCCAAATAAGCAGCAAGTGAACAGCTGTTCTTAAAAAAAGCACCTGGGATGGGGCTGGAGGGAAAAGAAGGTACCTTAGGGGGTTGTTCAAGGGTCTTGCATCTGATAGATCAATTAAGGCTAAATTCAAAGACCGGTATTTAAAGAGTAAAATAATTTCAGAGATTAAGGCCTGATTTGTTAGCACATATAGTAAGACATCTGTATGAAGATCATATATGAGCAATCAAGAAGTATTCATCATCGGAAAGTAAAGGGAGAGCTCCCTCCTCTCCACTGACTGCCAAGGAGGGTCCAGGAGTGCTCTTCTAATGGAACACACTGAGCAGAATGTTTAAGGCTGCAAGGTGGCAACAGAGGCCATGATTAGTAAACTTGTCTGTTGTATTCAGGCTAGAGATTAGACAAGAACTCAATTATAGGCCTCACTGCACCAGTGATGGTGCAGCAGGAATCTAGTTGCTATGCACATGTGGAGGCTCTCTCTGATGCTCTGGAATGTGCAAGGGGAGTTACGTGCAGAGGAAGGAGCCGGTCACCTTGAGGAACGGAAATAAGAGAGCGATAACCAGAAAGTACTGAAGAAAACCCAGGCAGTAGAAGACAGAGGTCAGCATTTGGTAGCCCTCAAACCACGTGGTGAGTCTCAGTCCAGCTCCCTGTGCCTGACCTTCATGGTCAGTGATGCTGAAACGAGAGGGCCATTCCCTGTCAGAGTGCCTCTTTCTTGGGATGTGCTTCAGATCTATGGATCTGTCTGTATACACTGCTGTGGAGGAGGAGACCATGAGTTCATAAAGGCACCCTGTGAACTGCAGAGAATGGTCTTGTCAACACCTGTCCTTCCAAACTCTCACTCCCACAGTGCTTTTTTTCAAGTATATTTAAAGCTCCCTTTCACGCAAGTGGCAATTTCCCTTCCCTCCCTCCTACAGTTTAGGTTAAAAGGGGCAGGAGGTCCTTTTCCATATTGATTTGTTTTCCTGACCTTTCAGATACATGCAGAGAAGATCAGCAAAAAGGCACTGGAAAATGAGAAGAACAAAAGAACAGTGCTTGTGCTCATTCAAAGAAGTAAGACAAACATGGGATTTTGCACTGGGTAGGAAAATAAACTGTCTTCTGAGGAAAAGAGGAAGCTGCCTGTACAGAGAAGGGACTGCAAGGAGTACCACTTTGCACTGCAACACCGATGGAGCAAGCTATGACAACAGAGAATAAGCCTTAGAGAGCAGTCATCTTTTCAGAGGGGTTTTTCCCTCTTTATTTTAATTTTTTAAAAAGGAATTTAATTTAAATGCCCTTTTCAAACAGAGAGAAATGCGATAAATTATTTATACATCTTTACAATTATTCTTACAGTATTTACACCCTGCTATTAAGCTGGTCCTCACCACAATGTACTGTGTGTGTGGCACTCTCATGTGTAGATTTGGTTAGACATAAAGCAGACACCCTGACTGCTAAAACTCCCCCGACATTTTCTCACAGTGGCTTGACCAAATTCTAAGATGGGCAGTAACATTTTTTCTTGCTTAACTCCTCCCATGTGTCCAATAAGATTTGATTCTCATTTTCCCTGCCATATCTCTTAGCACTGCTTTGCCTTGCTGTATTCCATGCTAAAAAGCAGACATAGCACAGCAATGAACAGAAAAGTTGCTACAAAGCCTTTACCAGCCTCACAGGGATATGGTGAGGATTAATTAATTGCTCTTTCAGAGATTTCATATCCTAATGTATAAATAGTACAATCATAATAAAAAAATGATTCTTACATTACCAGAATCATTTACTGAAATCCCCAGTAAAGACAATACAAGCTTCCTACTAAAAAAGAAAAAATCCAAGACTGTATTCCAATCTCACTCCTATTGGGAGACAAAAAAAATTAACCCAGGCTAAGTTTTACGGCCAGTAAGTTATATCTCATTAAAGGCCTGTATAACATTCCCTTTCATAATTATACTGAAACAAATTAGGATAAATTTAATTCTGAAGAGAAGAATTTAAGGAATTCATCCATTTATATGGCATTGATAATCCACTTTCAATTCACATATTTTGTTAATTCAGATTAAGTTTTTCTCAGCCACTCTGCTTAAGCAAATCCTCACTCTAAAGCCACCACCTTCTTTTACAGATACTGATCAGCAGATTTTCCAAGTTTAGTAACCTTGTGGATTTATGAAGCTGAGGACAGGTGATGGTTTCTTCAAATCCTCAGACCTCTGGGATTCAGATCTCAACACCAGAGAAATGAAGGAACTGAAGAGGAGATTCCCAAATCCCCTTGCTCAAGATGTTACATAGGGTTGCTCCGAACTATACTCCAGAGGCAGCAACCAGGACAGGCTGCAGCTCCCCCAGTGCCATTCCCTCTCCCCCCTCACTCGTGCACGGCGCTCAGAAGCAGCAGAGGTCAATCTCACCCTGCAAAATCTACTTCTTCATGCACAGCATCCATCCTAAAGGAATCCTCCATGGAGCACTTGTGTTTATATGGTAGGATGAGATGTAGGATTGAGACTTCTGTCCAATTTTTGCACCAAGAATACCTGCCAGGTCTTCAGGACCTCCCTGCAGGCATAAATTCATTGTTTCAGAGACAGAAATACTCTGTCAAGTTGCAAACCCTCTGAAAGTTGTCACTAACCCATTGCACTGTTGCACTGCTACCAGGGAGGTCTGCTGAAAGACTCCAGCACGTGCACTGTGGGAAGCCTAAGTGGAGTACCCTGTCATGCAAAGAGCCAATGCTTAATTCAAAATAACCAAAACAATCCTTTCCTTTTGCCCCCAGGCACTGAAATTCTCTCTGAGGGTGACATTCTTTTAAAAGAAGAGCAGTCAGACATAAACCTTTCCAGTGCTGAAGCTGGCGCCGGGGCCCACGATGCGCTGCGGTGTGCAGGGACAAACTCACCTGTGAAGAGAACGCCTCTGTTCCCTGGGGGCTCACATCAGGGCTGGGGGTGGCTGCAGCTCCTCTGCTGAACGTGGAGGCGGTGCCCTGAAGAAGGAAAGCAGCATTGCTTTGTGTGCAGTTAAATCTGGCTTGCCACCAGGGATGTGTTTAAGATACAGGGGGTCCTGAGGCTACATGCCACTGATGTATTTTGAAGTCAGGGCAGATCTATTCATTGCTAAGCAAACCTTTACAAATATGTTAGCGTACCCTGCGTTAGCCATGGGAGGTGTTCAGGAGGCTACAAAGGAGCATTCATTAGAGATGCTCAGTGGTGAGGAACTGAAGCACCCGTGCATTCTGCTGAGAGAAGAACAAACACACTGCTCAGAGCAGGTTTGTAGATATATACACCACTATAAAGTGCTCTTACTGTGGTATTGAGTCCTTTTCAGCTTCTTTGTTCTAGCTTTCCTTGCATTTTCTCCTTCCTTTACTCACATTTTTTATTCCTAATTGCTCCTCTGTCTTTATCTCACTGTTTCCCCTTTTTCCTTCACACCTCCAGCTGCGAGGTCATTCTTCTGCCTAGGTCTCAGCAGTCCTAGGAATACAACAGCAGCTATTCTGACACTTCACTACCTGCATAGTCCTCTCTGGCAGGACCTGAACACTTTCAGACACACAGGCCTTGGTACATGTCAACTCAACACCTTACCTGTACTCTGCTTTACTGACTGATCACCTAAGAGCTCTAGTTTACTTCCCCCTAGATAGATAAAGAGGTCCTGTAGGGTGATACATCCCAATCCCACTGCCCTCCAGAGTGGTCTTACTTATACTGGCTGTAGGTGCTGTAGCTGTGGTGATATACCTGAACCAGGTACCTCAATTAGATTTCCCTTTATTTAAGGGTATCCAGAATAAATCTGGGCTTCACACCCCGCCCCCCTGAGGTACCCTTTGTACAAGACTTGAGGTTGATGTATTTTTCGCTAACTCAGGCTAAGGATAAATATGAAATCTGGATTCAATTAAGCTGTACACATGCAGTCTGCACTGGTTTCAGTATTTCAGATCTATGGAGAAACTCACAGTCACAGTCAGCTGCATAAAAATTCTATGAATTCATAACCTGTGAATTTTTGAGGATGGGGAACAATTACTGTACAATGCTGTCCATGTATTATGTAAACTCTTGAAGCCACCCAACTGGCAAGACAATGAAAGAACAAACATTTTGCAATGAAGTTCATTTTATTTGAAAGACCAAAGAGTCACGTGTGCTCTCCTTTTAGCCTTAAGGACAGCAGTAAAACTAATGCCTTTTTCAGAGCCACTGCTGCTATTAAAAGAGAGGTGAGGGAGGGCTTTGTTTTTTAACTGTCAGAAAGATATATTCACTTTTAATACATGTCTATGCTACTCTACCATTATACAGGGGAATTTAATTTTGCTGAGACTATGGTGTTGTAGAATTTGCCTTTTATGGATTGTATGGCCTGTCACCTCTACTGTTAATCTAGATATTATCAGAAAAGGGATAAGCACAATAAAAATCTGTTTCTGTAAACTTGATCCACATTCATTACACCATTCTACAAAATCACTGCTGGGTGTGGAGCCCTTTGGTTTATTATCCTTGGCATAAAAAATACATCAACAACTAAATTAACTTAGATTCTCTGATACAGAGACAAACACATAAACGGCTGCCTTCAGGACCAACTCAGGTATTAGGCCAGATGTCAGGATGGTGACATATCTTGCTTTTTCTTTTCCTGGTTTAACAAATAGCTAACAACAGTCTTGCACTGGTCACGTCTGCAGTTTTGCACAGCTTGAGGTTGAAGCCCAGTGACTGAAAATGCTGGTACAGACTCTTACAAGTTTATAGATCCATGAGGACAAATCTTGTGAGAGCAGAAAGAGAGACCCAGATGATGGGAACCAACTGCTGCATCCCTCAACATGCAAACCTGTGTGCTATAACTATCACCCTCCTCATACATTCTCCTAGAGTGATCTGCTGCTATTGATAGCCCACAACCATAAGGGTCCAGCATGGAATATCAGAGAAAAGCAATGTGCTCCTTTTTGGAAAAGGCAGGCAGCTAGGTTATTCCCTGCCCAGATTCTCTGAGCTTCTCATGGTGCTGTACTCTGTCTGTGCAAGGCCAAATTTTGTATCCCCCTTCAGTGGTTTAAAAGGGTGTGCAGCAGACAAATTAGGTAGAAATAGAATGTGGATTCACAGTGGTGGGATGGTGGCAGTGGATACTGACTTTCATGCCTTCTGCAATCAGACATTCTCCTGAGCAGCTGCAGTTGGAGACTGCTCTCCTAAGGCAAGAAAAAGGCATTCCTTGAAGAAACGAGGTTTGGCTTCTGGCCAGGACAACAGGATCTGCTTGATTAGACAGAGGTGTTTTGCCCACAATTTGCAGGACATTACATCTGCTCTGTTGAAAACCTAAGTCCTTTATTTAGGTCTGACCCTTGTTTGACCAAGTCAAAAGCTCCATTGTCTTCAAGTAGCATATGATAAGGGTTCTTCATCTTTTAACACATTCAAGAGCAAAAGTTCATTGAATTTCAGTCTTTTACAAAAATCTCTCTATAGTGAACCACAGTTTGCTTCATTCTGAGCTTCCTGTAGTAATTTGTTTCAGATCTTCAAAGATGTTTACCAAACTTAAAATTGCTCAGAATCCTTTTCACCTTCCTTTTTAAAGGGTGGGAGTTTTGTGCTTTTTTGAGCTGTTTATGAGTAGCAACTGCAGCATTGATTCCCACCATTCTATCATGCAGAGTGAACACAGACACCTTAATAATTCTTCAAGGCTTATTACCAGAAACCACTTCTTAATTTTGTTCTGCAAAATATATATGTGTTGCTTGCTGTTTGTTGGCCCTGGTCAAAGAAAATAATAAATGAGCACAATACATTCAAGAGATGAGAGAAGAGACATGTTTTGGATGTGAAAGTATTAAACTGCTAGCAATTTCAAGACCTTGTTCCACTTGCCCCAGCCCCTCCAAACCACATCCCACTCCTGCCTTCCAGGATATCATTAGTCCTGGAGGCTGGGAGAAGCCAAACAAATGACAGCTGCTGAGCTCCAGCTTCTGCAAACAGTCCAAGGACAATCTGCTCCTTTTCAGACCACTTTTGGGGGAAAAATGCCCTTCAGTTTCTAAGCGTGCATTTGGTATTTGCCAAAAGACCACATACAGTCCAGAGCTTTAAAATGATATTGTGGGATTCAAAAGGGTATTTCCTGGCCATGGTGATTTATGGTGCTACATCAGAGATCAGAGCCCTCTTTGAAGAAACAAGGTGAAGCCAAGTGTGTTTGTCAGGAAGTGAAATGCTTTGCTGAGTTATCCCAGCCTGTGTGGATGAATGCTGCTGGCTGCCAGGGCAGGGTCTCTCATCCATTGCGTGTTCAAACGTGTTCAGTGGACACTAAAGCCAGAGGAGGTGGAAGGACACATCCTGTACTGCGCTCACTCAGAAGCAGAGCAGGTACATGCATCCTAACCACACTCCCAAGAGGCTGACAGATACAAGAATATGGTTTCACCAGGACTTCTGGGAAAATACACGCACCCCCCCTGCTCCCAGTGAAGTCTTAAATACTGAAGATAAACACTGCAGTGTAGTCAGCAGAAATCCACTCCAGAAATCCAAAATACAGCCCAGGACTGAGAGCCTGTCAAAAATACCCTCACTTACCTGGGTGGAGAAAAAGCGTGGGGAGAGCCTCCAAAGCTGCAGCCCAGAGAAGGGAAGCCGGGATGAGGAAAGAACCTTCCCCAGGCATTCCAGTGACATCCTCAGGTCTTTGCACCTCACTGAAGAACAACCCAGACATGTTTTCAGAAGACATCAGACTTCAAAGCCATTCACTGCCTTCTGCAAAACAGAAACTCTAGCCTTGAGCAGCTCCCTGCATGATGCCAAAAACCTGGTATTGGTGTAGACCCTGTCCTGATGTTACCAACCAGGCAAGAAGGGGCATCTTCTTAAAGCCTATCCCCCTTCCTAAGCTTTCAAAAAGCTTTTGAAAATCTGTATTCTGGCTGAAAAACATCCACTGACAAATTTCTGCATTTTAATGACGTGACATTTTTAATGACATGACAGAACATTTTGAGAAGCCGGGGTTGTTTTTCAAGCAAATGTTCCCTCCCCAATACCTTAGGCAAGCAGACTTGAATGCTGATCCTGTATAGCACCTGTAGGCCATCTGGAAGGTGAACAGCTACACAAATACAAGCAGCCTACCCCAAAGTTAGGGCAGTAAGAGATAATGATCCTGGCTGCAAAGGCAGAGGCAGAATAATACTATTCTCAACATAATCTTTTTAAAGTTTTCTCTCAGCTATAAATCTTCTCCTGCCTCTGTCATGCCAAGCCTGGCCTCTTTGTCCTCATGTTTACACAGGTGTAAAACCAGGAATAAATTCATTACAGTTGGTAATGGGAATTTTCCTATTTTCCTCCTTTTTCAAACAGTGGAGTGGCATTTTACCAACTTGATGGCAGGGTCACTTTGTTAGCTGGCAAAAAAAAAAAAAAAAAAAAAAAGTTCTCTCAGAACAATGTGAGACTGTGCTTTGGCCCACACATCTCCCAGCACTAAATGCCACTGCAGAAGGAAACAGCAGCACACAGCCAGAGGTCCCCAAATCAGCACATTAATGTGGTGCCAGGGGCAAACAACTGGAACATGCCCAGCCCTCTCACTCGTCCTCTCCTGATTCCTACAGCTTGTACCCAACCATAAAAACACCAGGCACTGCCTACCCATGAGGTAACAAAGCCTTAAGAGAGGTGAGGTGCACAGTGGAGAAAAATTATGTGATGATTAAAGGAGGCACTGTGGACTCCAGGGATGCAGATGCTGTGTGACAGCAGACAGTTCAGCCCCCAGTTTTACACAACTTCCCACACTGCAGAGGTGGTGGGAGGCTCAGGAATCCTACAATGCTTTTTTGTAACTAAATCGTGCTGCACAGTGAGCTTTTGCTATAACAGGCTGAGTTACCATGCACAATGATCTGCTCAGAAGCCCCCTCATGGAAAATGACTGGAAAAAATACATCTAGAATTTATCTTAATGTGACTATTTTTTTCTCTCCATCCTGTTCTATCCCCTCTGCCTTTTTCTATCCCTTCTCTCTCCTTTTATGACAACACAGACTGTAAAAGGCTAGTCTGGGTCTTTGACTTCTGGTTCCTGTGCTGGATGTTTTATGTTGACATCCCCAGGTGAGAGCAGCAAGAGGGGTAGAAGCAGATGAGTTTTTCAAGTTTTGGGGGGTTTTAAACAGAAGTTAAACTGTATGGATGGTACTATATGCTTTTTCTTCCAGTCCAAAGGACCTTCTAAAAGGAAGAAGTAGCCAAAGGAGAGGAAAGATTCTGTTCAAACAAAGCAAAGTTTTAAATAAAGGATGGTTTCCTCAGGAAATGAGATTTGCAGACCAATTCCCCAAACAAGTTCTGGATTGGCTGGTCAGGCTCAGCCAGGTTTGTCAAATGGGCAGACACTTCAGATTCTTGTGAGTTTTGAGGCTGTGATAAGAGGAGAAAAGGCTCATGTTAGGTCATCCACTGTGCTGATAACTATGAAGGCTGTCACTATTTCTGCAGTCTCCCCATCCAAACAGAGATGTGAGTGGGAAGGAAGAGCAAAGAAGCAGCCATGAGCAGTGTGCTTCCCAGCAGGAGTAAGGGGTGCAGTTAGGAATTTGAGGATGCTGCAGTGATGCTTTAGCAGGCTTTGGGGAAATTTGCTACAGCTCCAATAGCCAGTTGGAGAGCACAGGGCCTGATTTTGTCTGTCAGGAGGCCAGAAAGCACTGTACTTGTGCTTCTTTTTCAGATAGTAATAGCAGGACCAGTAAGTGAACTGTCAGGGGAAAGCTGCTATAAAGGCCAGGGATGGCCCCCAGCCTCATAAAACCTATCCCAATGGGAGCAAATAGGACTCTCTCACTAATCACATTGCAATGTAAAAGTCTGTTGCTAAGCTGCTCATCCTATCTCTATTTATAAAAAAGGGAAGAACAACACAGTTTGCAGTTGAGGACATGAAGGGGAAGACCCAAGGCTATGGTAGTTTTGTGTATCCTGCCTATAGTGGAAGACTAGGATCACTGTTGTAGAAATTTGGGATGGAGAAAGCCTTCTTCAGAGGGGTAAGTCCCTCTAACCTCTTTTCATTTGAACCTATTGTCCAAAACAGAAATGATACACCACCAAGCAGGTGTTTTCAGCAGAGAGGGGATCCCAAACTCACCAAAGCACTGCACCTTGAACACAGAGAAGTGCTCTCCTGTGTCTACCACCAGCCAGTTCCTCACTAGGACCAACATGAGTAACCACTCCTGAGCACAGTTCCTGGGTACCTGACTTTAACAAGACTTATAATGCCTTCTCACCTTTGCACACTCTGACCTTGAAGCCAGGGCTCTTCCAGACCTGGACCT
Source organism: Phylloscopus trochilus trochilus (assembly GCA_016584745.2). Taxonomy (NCBI): domain Eukaryota; kingdom Metazoa; phylum Chordata; class Aves; order Passeriformes; family Phylloscopidae; genus Phylloscopus; species Phylloscopus trochilus. Next base: position 45,349,054 of record WQNJ02000546.1, read on the forward strand.
AACACAAAGGGTTGCAGGGAAGTGAACTGTGGGACCTCTCCAACATTCCTTGCCCCTCTGCTGCACTGGATATCATGTGCAACCCAATGACTTCGGTGCCAGATCCCACCTCAGAGAGCTCAACAGACACAACCGCGGAGAGACACCTCCATTGGAAAACACACAAGGGAGGGTATGAGCACACCCCTCTTTTCTTTCCCCCCCATGCCTTTCCAGCCTCTGTACATGACACATAGAGCTAATCATGATTGTGTCCTTTGATAGCCAAGCAGCGATTTGCATTCTTTTGGTAATTATGCCATCACCTGCACAGCGCAGATAATTCCGTGGGCCCGCTGGTGCCGTTCAGCAGCTACGTCCCCAGGTTATAAAGTGAAGTGCTGAGTGGAAAATTTTAATGACTGGGGCCCGGTAAAATCTTAAATTGATGGCAATATATGGTGAAGTCACTTAAATAGTGTGAAATGCCCTTCTGGCTGGAAAGGGCTGGATGAAACTGTGGCTGATAAGTCGTTAAATTACATCCCATGGCTGGCTGCTTGTCTTGGGAAGGTACCGAATGATAAGTGCGCAAATTATCATTACTGCACAGAGAGAAACTATTTCCAGCAGAGATAATTTGATAAAAGAGAAGTTATTTATCATGATTAAAACTGGTACATTTGTACTTCTCCACATTGAACAGATCCTGAACTGGCAATCATCTTCCTAAAAGGTACCTGAGCCTGATTTAAAGGGTTTTATGACTGTTTTAATGGATGGGGTTTCTCTCATGGAGAAAGAAGACTTTAATGTCTAGATTGCTGTGTTTCTCAGAATTATTTCCCCTCTCATTGCAAGCAGCTTTATTCCATCCTGGTTTTTTACACCCTTTTGTCATATTTGACTTGTCCTAAAAGACTCCAAAGAAACATTCTTTCACAAATAAGGAGTAAATAGACTGCTACACACAATAGGAGCAGGAGAGAACTTTGCCTTCTGCACCTTCATTTTGGGCCCTGCAGAGACAGAAAAGACTTAAATTAATTTTCAGTGGTTGGCTGCTCAGTGATGGAGGGGATTAGGTGGTAAAGTCAGTTTTGGTGCGAGAGATAGAGTCAGATAGGTCCAGCTATCACACCTGACAGATTAGTCACCACCCAGAAGTGGCCTTGTGAACCTCTTAGGAGGTAACTCAAATGGACTTGATGTGAGCTCCTATGGGCTATCATATGAAATACAGGTTTCCCAAACAGCACTACAGGGTACCACAGCTGGGCAAGGTGAACTAGGCAGCATTCAGCAAGCTCAGTGGATAAATGAAGGGTGCTGTTCCCCAGTACCATTATTGGCAGGATCTTTTAGATCAGGTCAGTTAGGTGGGACTATCTATGGAATACCAGGACTGCCAACAGAAGGTGGTGAGATCCATCTCTAGCACAGTAGTCTTTTTACAGGGAAGTGCTCAATCATACTGCCAAACCATTCCCTTTCTCATCCCTGAGGCCATAAGGGACTTGGCCCTATTTTATTCCTTGTAGGATACTGTTAAGCTGATAGCCCACCAAGATAGCTAAATATGGCTCAGCCAGGAGACAAGCATAAATGCTATGCCTTCAGTGGGATTGCCAAAGGTGCACAGAGTATGTGAAATCTAGTTTGCCAGACTAAAACCTCTTTCCAGTATTTCTTGAAGTCCTCCGAGGAGCACATCACTGATACCTTGGCATTAACTTAAACATTTGTTATGTCCTAATAGTTCAGCAGTGGCTGGTTTAGGCTTGATTACCAAATCACCTAATCTAACTTCCCATCTAATATGGGCCAAGGAATAGTATGCTTGATACATTTACCCTTCTGCCAGGCTTACCTGTATCTGACTACAGTTCCCCCTCAACACAGTCTCAGCCTTGTCCTGAAGTCTTCCAGAGAGATGGTTCAGTACCAGTGTAGGCATCTCAAAAAAAGCACCATTTTAAAAGGGGAAAGAAACTCCATCCATAACTATATAATGATAATGCTGCCATAATTACAGCACCAGTGCTTTCCAAAAGCCCTGCAAAGCCCATCACCAAAAGAAAAAAAAGTCACCTTGCTCTGACATGATCCCTTCTGGAAAGACGCACATCCAAGGACTTTGAAAAGTTTTCCTCCTCTTGTATTACAGGAGTTGAAATCCAATTACAGATTACACCTTTTGGCAATTCCTTCCTTCCTTCCTTCCTTCCTTCCTTCCTTCCTTCCTTCCTTCCTTCCTTCCTTCCTTCCTTCCTTCCTTCCTTCCTTCCTTCCTTCCTTTCCATTTATCTATATTTCAATCCAATTCCATGCTCATTAAAGTTAGACATTCTTTAAGATTTTCTGAAATCTCAGAATACCTTAAGCCCCAACAACAGTTTACTCATGAGGAGTATGTTCAACAAGAGAGGCTTAAAAGAGTTGAAATTAAAGATTAGAGAACCAAAACATTTTTCTTTAAATCTGCATGCTTGCTAGACAAACTGGCATGGGACAGCAGTAGGATTTCATATCTAGCATCTCACAGGGCTCCTCTCTCTGCCCTGACAGGAGACAGCATGGAATACTTGTCTTCAGCTGCATCTCAGTATCAAACTCAGCTCTATCATGCCTCAGCAGAGTTGTGTCTTCTCTATCCAGGAACAAATTTGGCCAAGACTCTTCAGTGAGAGTAGCACATAGATAGCCCTGAGCAAAATTCAGTGCTGTCAAAATGTCTCTTTTCCATCTCCATTAAAAAATCATGTCCCAGTGTATAATCACGCAACTAGCAGAATGTGGATCTGCTTTAGCATGCAATTCATCAGAGACCCACTCCTTCTGTCCTGACCTCTTTTATTTACAGGGAAGACCAAATCTCTCAGCTCACCACTGGCATACCTGGGGCTTGTGCAGGAGCAGGATGCCATCACTGAGCCTTCGGTGTTACATGGACCAAAGGATGAAGTGGTACCTGGGTCTTGCTGCCCTTACTGACATCACCAGGGAAGGGGGTAGATCCTAAAAACAGAAATTGCTGTAGGGACATTTTTTTGTGATTTCTCTGCTTTGGGGAAGCCCAAATGCTTTAAGGCAAATTACCTTCCATGAGAAAAGTTAAAGGAGAGAGAAAATACTTGGGAGCTGTCACAGACTAGATTAAGTCCTTGTGTGCAACAAAGATTGCGTGTAGTGGTGAATAAAAACAAGTGGGTGAGCTCACCTGTTCAGTGTCTCTCAAAAGACAGCACATTCAATATTGTCTAAATCAGGTTTGGAACAGCCTGCTTACCTTCAGCCATACCCTTGGGAAGGAAAAGCCAGGGTCACCCACACAGCTCTGGACAGAAGTCAATAACTCAATAATCCAGCTGTCCTTTGGCACTTCACCTGGGCACATCCTCATCCACCACCATCACCATGCTGGATGGGAAGAATAAAAACAAATGGCAAAAAACAGAAGCTGCTCCAAAACTGTAATTTTCCTCCTCCAACTGGCTTAAATGAACCAATACTTTATCAGAGTATGGCTTCCTTACAAAGACAAGACTCAGAAATATTAAAATAAGTCCACTTTTTTAAATCCTAAGAGTGAATGAAAATACACCTAGGTCTGGTTGAACAAAGGACTCCTCTGCTTGCTCAGCTTGACGTGTGTCTAAAGGACTGGCCCTGGATGAAAGCACATGCTTAAAATAACACATCTATATAAATGGCTTGCTACTTTGGCATTTTAAAGTTGAAAGGGTCCTTTTATGAACTCATAAAGGAGATATGACTCTGGTTTCCAACAGTAACACTAAGTGTAATTGCAGTCCGATATTTATGTCTGGTGAATATACATGCAGCAAATAACCTAAAACTGCAAACTCTACACCATGAGTACAGTTTCAGTGTTCATGCACTAATAAAAAATCCTGTGCTGCATTTATGTTTCTGGTCCAATGTATCTCCCTTGTAGTAACTCAGGGCAGAGATGGCAAACTAATACCTGCCCCAGTCTGCTAAGACTGCCTTTTCAAGACCCCAGAGCAACAGGGCAATTCTTGGCTGCCCTCTGCATTAGTATTTCTGCCCCCATGCGGGATGGAAGTGACTTTCCATTGTCTTGACTCACAGAGATGGAGAGCAAGGGCCTTGATCTCTGCCCAGGGGTCTGCAGTGCTACCTGCAATAGAGAGAATGCCACAGAGCCAGAAGCCCTGGCTGTGCAACAGTACACCCTAAAACAGATTAAGAAAGGCCATATTGCATCAAAACAAGAGTTTGTTTAGCCCAGTAGCTCTCTGACAGTGGTCAAGCAGATGTTTAGAAAGAACAGAAACATGTTTTGTGTACAAAGATCTGTCCCTTGTATGCCCTCACAGCTTCTGCTTGTAAAGAGTTTAGGCACTCTCTGGGACTCAGGTTGTATTTTAGGCACTAGTAGATCCCTCATCCCCACTTCTATGCTGAATTTTGCTAAAAGCATATACACCCAGGGCTGCCACAGCAATCACTGACTGTAGCTCCATAAGCCCTTTCTGCTGTCACTGGGTACTGGAATGTGAAACTGAGGACTATGTTCCACCATTTCAGGGATTCCAAACAGACCAAGTTTACAGGCTGAAGGCTGAAGTAGCTGATCAAAAATGAGCCAAACAAAAGGTACTTGCCACTTGTCCTGTCAATTTGTCACCTCTCCATTCTGCCAGTGGACCTTTGCTGAGCACCTGCAGTCTCATGCTGATGTCTGTGCTCCTCCAGGCCTTTCTCTTCCCCTACAGCAGCTAGTGTCAGTCTGCAAGGTCCTGAGCATAGAGAGAATTGCAGTTGTAATCTGAGGGTCTAACAAGCTTCTGGTATCTGGAAAATGTTAACTACTGGTAGGCATCTTTAGTCTGTGCTAATAAAGTGTTCACACCTGTCTAAAACTCACCCACATTCTGCTAGGAAATTTACTTGAGATAGTTAACAACCAGCACGTAAATATCAGTTACTTTGCTGTACTCGAAAAGCATGTGGGTACTTAAGATATTGATGAACTGGACTATAAGCAGATTATCCCACTGCTATGAGTAGAGACTAATTTCCCAGTAGAAAAAGCCTTTTGAAATACAAGACAAAATGCCAATCCATTTACTAGTCACACATACTTGAAACATTTGGCTTATTTTGCTCCCTGCTTCTGACTCTCAGCCTTCAAATGATACAGAACTAAGAGGAATGTCCAGCATTTAAACAGCACATAAATTTCAGATGATCTACATCTCAAGATATGGAAATCTGGGATTTGGTGGAAAGGTAAACACTTTGATGCAGTTCTGCAGTGTACCCAAATTCCCTCCAGAGTCTAAAAGCACAAGTAGAGAGTTTTTCCTTGGAGATGACTGCTTCAGGGCAGGAGGATTTCTCATGTAGACTGATGGAGTAATCCAGGACCTTCTAGCTATTGAGGGACTCCTATTTTATCCAGGTGTGAAATTCCCTTTGATTTTTGTGTGACAAAGAGAATATGCAGCATGAAACTCTTACTGGAGGGACCTCATTACTTTCAGTTGAAATATAATGGCCAAAATAAAAACTAAAATCAAACTGGAAGGAAGCTGTTGAAAACCCCTGGTGCAACTGTAAATATGCAAACGTCTCTGTTAGAAAAGATCTCTCACAAATGCTTTGTGGGGAATTTAGAGGGATTGCCTCTTCTTTGGGCAACTCACAGCTCACCCTTGGCTAGCTATAGGAGGGTCACCCAGGCCATGGATTCAGCACCTCTGCTCATACACTGGCTCACCTCACGGTCACACACACTGGCCACACAGACCAGGTTCTACCCTTCCTGAAACCCTGCTGCTGGGCAAAGAAAATTTCAGAGTTCAGGGCCAAAGAGAGCACACAGCTCTGGCCTCACCCATTACAATCTCTGCATATGATGGGATTAAGTTTCTGGTGTTAGGACTGGTTCTGTGTTTTAGCAAGTGACCCTTTAATTTAAAAGAATAGGTGCTGGAGTAGGACCCAAGGTACTGTGCTCTATGATAGTACAGCCACTTCCATGCAAGAGACAGATGTCCTTGGGCTGTCACAGGCCAAAAGCCAGATGCTGCTAGAAAGGCACTGAAATCACACAGGGAGGGCTGAGCAAAGGAAAGTCTGACCTGGGGAATTTAATGGGTCTGCTCCAAAATGAACTGAAGACGTGGGGAATATTTTCACCTATGTCTTTGGGTTAAAATTTGGGAGATATTTCAGAAAAATGCATCCGTACATAATAAATCCAATTAAAGTTGATGATATTTAATCATATCCTTAATTCTGACCTCACACTTACATACATACTTGTATAGGAGGCCAACAACAGCATTCTCACTAAGTTTCATTTTTCAGACTTTCCAGATGATCAGATCCTTACATGGCCAGGATTGCCTAATGGGGCTGAACAATACACAGGTTGCCTGTTTAGACATAAATCTTTCCATAAAAGAAAAAAAAGAGGGAGGAAGAAAAGAGAGGGAGAGAGGGAAAAATGAAATTCTTTAAAGTGATTTTCACATCCCTTTCATACCTTCAAATGATGTAATTTCACAGCTGATTTTGGGTTCTGGTTTTAGTTTTGCCAACAAAAGCAGATATACTATATTTAAAGCCATTTCAAGGGTCCCTCTGAGGCAAAACTCGAACTGCCGTGCTGGGCTGCCATCCCGGAGGATGGGGCTCGCCAGCGGAGCAGGTGGTGTGTGGGTCATCCACGTCTGTGTGACAAACTGTGATAATTGGATTGTTTGAGGAGCGGGGGAGGGGTGTGACCGCTGTGTACAAACCTCAGAAGGGAATTAAAAGCAAGCCTGCATCCCAGTTAATAGTGCTCTATAAAAATGCAAAGTGGCTAATGATAAGCAAAGGAAGTTCCATTAAGCCATGTGCCTGGTGCAAAGGGGCATCATTGACCCCGCGAAGGATATTTGCTGGGAACAGTCAGGCAGCAGAAACAGGTGCAGAAATAAAAGCAAACTAATGGCTTGTTTTAAACACCTCAATCTGCAATGTTAATGAACATGCAGGCCAGGGACAGCTAAAGAGTCTAAAGTGGCCAAAGCACGGTTTTTCTACCCATTAAAGTCACAGGCATGCTCAAAACCAGAGGAAAACTGGGAAATGGCTTTCCTAGCACTAGCCATTCATTAGCCCTGCACAGCAGTATGCTGTTCCAAGTGCTTGCTGAGGTTATTTGGGATGGAGTGGGACGGAGGGCAGGGAAAAAAACACAGGGAAAAAAAGTTCCCCTCAGCCCCAAGCCCTGTCAAGCTGCAATATGGTCAGTGGGGAAAGGAACTCTCCTTGGGCCGATAATGAGCTGTCCTCATTATAAGCTTAGATGCCAGAGTGAACAACACCCTCTTAATAATGCACACATCACTATGACAACCACAGAGTTTGATACCTGAGGACAACTTTATTGTGTTTGTGAAATTTCCTTATTTTAAAAACAGTATTTATAGGTATCAGACATCGAGTCACCATATACAGCCTCCTCCTCATCTCTTTGCCTTCCTTGTTTCCAAGGCAGGATCGGCCAAAGTGTTTATGTGCAGCTCCTAAGGTTAGCAAACCGCTGTCAAGTATCAGCACTGGAGTCTGCTGACATAATTATCCTGCTAGCCCATACATAATTAGTAAAGCTAAGCCCAAACTATATTAATACGAGGATTAATTACGGTGGAAGCATAAACAAGGATATTAATGCTATGAAAGTAGCAGTGTGGCTATTCGACAGCCCATATGCTTGTCTGTAGGACCACTAGGGATTGTGTTGAATCGGGAGCTGCGCGGTGCCCTGACTGTAATGAGAAATGAGAAAACTGCTGAAAAATTGATGCCGCCTGCAGATTGCACAATCCGCTGAACAGCAGGGGGTCGGCTTCTTACATCTCCCACTCTCGGTACAATATGCTAATTTCTGCATGCATACGAGTGTAAAAGGAAAGAAGAAAAGATTTCACAAAAGGAAAAAAATGCAAATGACAACCACAAAGATCACTGCAGAGAAATCCATGAGCTTTATATGGATTAACTGTGTTGGAGCTAGTGCTCGTCTGAGTTTAACTCTTTCTGTCCTAGACCCATTGGCAGGTCCTTTTTGTGGTGCAGAGGAATACTTGCAGCTCCTTTGTGGGAAGGAGGTCGGGGGGGAGGGCAGTGGGAAGCTGAAAGGAGGGAAAGGATCTTTTTTGCTCTTTTCCATGCTCTTTTCTACTCCTCTTGCTTTAACATTGACAAGTAGATAAGGGTCTGGAAGCTAGAAAAATGGACTGGGAGGGAAGTTGAGACAAGGAGACTAATGAAATGTTGGTAGTGTTTGAGAGAATACCACTACAGCCCAGTCTGGTCCAGCTTTGAGTGTGGGGAACGACTGGTAACAGACCCTCCCTAGTCCTTCAAGAGCTCCTCTAACTTCCAGTGCCCCTCAGAGTGTGACTTTGCAGCATGTGGCCAGGAAAGTCTTCCTAAGGACAACCTACAAAATCCTTATCAAGAAAACAGCTTCCCCATGATTATTTCCCACTTTGGATTCCTCACCTCTTCCTCTCAGGCAAAGAAGCAGATGTGCTGTCTGCATGAGGAGCCCACCTCTCTGTCAGTGACAGCCAATGTGCTGGTGGTCCTGTGGCTCCCCAGCACACCCAGAACATGCAGCATGCCTGCAGACAAGCACACCCAGAACATGCAGACACACCCAGAACATGCAACAGGCCTGCAATCCTGCTGCCATTTGCATTCACCTTGCTCCCAGAGAGAGTCTAACCCTGCCCTCAGCCTGTCCCCTTTGCTGTCCATGGGACCCAAAGGAATTCGCCTCTACCACGGTTCCAGGGAGCAAACTGGCCCCTCTGTCTTGCATGTAGTGCTGACATTGTGGAATAAAACCCATGGGTGCCAATCATCACATAGATAATGGAGTGGTGGGTGTCCATACAATCCTGCTCTTCCTTTGGGTGCTGCCAGCGGAGACCACCCACCCAAAGGTTTAAGCCCCTCACTCATGCAGCAGAAAAGGAAGGCAAAAAGCATTTTCTTTCCAGCCTACAGGGGGGAAAAATATCTATGTTTTTGCAATAAGAAAAATCAAAGCCTTAATTTTTTCCAACAATTAAAGAGATTCGTTGCTCTGTCTTTAGTAGCAGCAGGAGCAGCAGCAGGTGCTGTTACGCTTGGTCCAATGTGTGCATAATGTGGCTTCTGTAAGCAATTGCTGTGTCCAAGCATGAACAGAAACCTCAGGAAATATTTGTCATTAAAAAGTTGCCACTGGGTCTGTGTAATACAGTAAGAGCTTGGCAAAAAGAAATTGCTTGTTTATTTGTTTTAAACAGTTCTGGCAAGAATTTAACACTCCTGGAAAAATTATTACTACTGGCAGCGCAGAATATAAAGACCAAAATGCCTGTCCCATATCCAGCAAGAAGAGAGATGTGCATCTTAGGATGCTTTGACCTGGACAGATATTTGTAGTAAAAAGGACAGGTGACAGAGGAGAAAAACATGAAGAAGTCCATTCTCCCTCTCCATCTGAATGTGGCAGAGACTGTGAGAAAGAAGGAAGACAAATATTTGGGGGCGGGAGGGGGGAGGTCTGTGGCATAAATTTACCACCAGAAAGTGGGACAACAACCAGTGAACACCCTGCAGTTTCAGTAGCTACCTGAATCTTCAGCCCTCAAGCGAATATTTCTATCCCACTGGAAAGTCTCCTATCACCTTCTGGGTGTACTTCCATCTACTAACCTTCTGTCTCAATATGTCAACTCCCCTCCTCCTCCAAGCCTCTGCTTACATTAATTGCTGATTTGTTTTTCCCATTGAGACTGATCAACTTGATTTGAACCTTTGAATCTCTGCCTGCTTGTACACGCTCTTCTTCCTGTACCAAGTATTCCTGACACCAAATGATATCGAGTCTCTTTACTCTTTTGGTCTGATGCTGGAACCTGTAAAAGTAGGAAAGTTCTCACCTGGGAGACCTTCACAGCAGATCCTCATTCCCATTGGGTTGGATAATGCCTTGTAGATCCTGCTGTTGACCTACAGAGTTAGATCACCCAACTCAGCAAGCCAGAACAGCACTCACCCAGGTCACACAGTAATTGTACCTAATCCAAGACCTCTGAAACTGTGGCAATAGGAGTAATAGCAATAACTGATGAAGAAGAGCAGTTGGAAAGCAATGAGAAACATGCATTTCTTGTCTTTTCTCAAATAATTTTCCTTGAAGCTGAACAAGGGCACTGGTACAAAGAACATCCATTCCCCTAGTATTTGTGCAAGAAAAGTCTCTTTGGGTAGATGTTCAAATAGTAAACAAATAAGTAAATAAAGTATGAGTTGTTGTTGAGTAGTCATCAGTTGGAATAACAATAAATATTTAAAAGCAACATTTCTACTGTATTTGATCAACTCTGCCATTACAATAACCATTCTGAAGTCACACAGAAAGTCTAGGATGGCACTAAAATTTCCTTTTCTATTGCTCTGTTTGCAGCAGCCTGACAGACTTAAGAATATGAATTCCAGGCTTTAACTTCGTTGGAGTTAAAAGGTGTTTGGGGAAAGAAGGAAGCAGTGTGTTTACAACAGAAAGACTGTTCCTCTAAATGACAGAGTAGCACAAGAAGACACTACTATGAACATCATAGGAGGGAAAACCCACCAAAAAAAAAAAAAATCCAGGCTGGCTGGCAGTAATTTAGAGTTGTTGTGTTTCAGGAAACAAAAGCTGCCCACTCCTGAGATCCCCCAGCCAAAGCTGTGAGCCAGACCTCACCAGCTGAAGAAAATGTGGAGAGTGCAAAGAGCAGAGAAAAATACCAAGCCAAATGGGGCAAGTGAGAACCCACCAGCCAGGTGTGCTCATAACACCCACACGTGACATTGGCACCAGGGGCACATGGGTTCTGCTGGGGGCAACAGCACACAGCAGATCTCATCCCCCACACAGTACAGCAGCCCTGTGCCAAAGCCACCACAATCAGTTGAACTACGTCAGAATAAAACAGCTCATTAAATTGGCCTCTCAGATTTATAATGAAGGTTTCTCCTTTATATGAGCTAAACTGGCACCCCTGGACTATACACCCACTTGATTTGAAACAGAAACAATGCCTAATTCTCCTATCTGCACTGGTGTGGCTGACAAGCAGTGTAATTTCAGCTCCTACTGCAAATTAACACTGTGGCAACAAATTTCAGTCTGTCATTTTTACCTCTCTTTTGCTTTTTTCCATTTTTTTCCATTTTGCATTATCTATGGGTAAAATTGTTTGCGCTGCAAAACCAACCTGCCTTTTTTTATTATTTAAACTTGGATCAGGTCATTAACATAGTCAAAAGCCCAGCACCACAAGCTATCAAGTTGATGGAGAAGCACAGATGCAGGGACAGAAGGTCTGAAACTAAACATCACTTAAACAAGGACTGAGAAGAAAGTAGGAGGAGCCACACATCATCAGTGTTCTAGAAAGACCAAATACTGTTTCCACTGGGGAAACCGGTATTTTAAAATCTGTGGCAGGGCAATGCAGGACTTACTTTCATGAGGGCATGTCCATTTGAATTTGTGCTGAGCTCAGGAGAACCAGGTGAGTTTGCATAATTAACAACCTGACCATGCAACCTGAACGCAAATGCAGATCCCAGTGAAGTCAACACGAAATTGTTGTGTGTGAAGAAAACAAGGATCGTATATGAGCTTCATATGTGGCAGTGATGGATTCTGTCATAAAAATATTTATTGGATGGTGATATTTCCTTCTTTTCTTTTTTAAAAAGCTTCTGAGGAATTTGTGATGGCAATCAAGTACAGAAAGTCAGTGACTATTCCTATGACAACACCTTGCTGCTGGTGCAAAAAAACACTCATAAATAAGACTTTGCAGAGCACTTGTGCTGCCACAAGCCCCACTGAGGGCTTTGAAGGTGAAAAAGAGTGAGAAAATGGCAAGATCCCCTTCTGGAGGCTCTGGCAACAACTTGAGCCATGTGGAGACACGAGCCCTACCTCAGATGTGCTAATGTTCTGGCTCCCATCCAGGGAAGCTATGGTACCACCAAGCTCCCCTGCCCTCCCCGTTGCCCAGAAAGTTGTGTAGTGCTGCTGCACGCGCTGTCAGACATTCGCCCCTTGCTGCTCCAGCCCAGGGAAGCCCTGCATGGCATGGGGATGTGTGGATGTGCACAATATGCTTCTGCCTGTCACTTGGCTGTGGTGGTGCTTTGAGTTGTGCAGGGGTTTTTTTTCTGGATAAAAGGAGCTCTGCAAACATAAATCCTGGTTGCTACCCTGGATTGCCTGCAAGCCTTCTGAGCAGGACTGATCTGTCATGGTGGGCAGTTCTCTGTCTGATGTGACCCAAAGTAATTAAAAGTGGCCCAGCAGGCTGGTGCCTCCCCCCCACCGCCGCCCATCTTTCCTCTCTCTCCTCTTGCTCTGTTTGCTGGCATTTACCCAAAACAACAGTGACTGATGGCTCTGAGAGGGCTGTCGCTGTTTTCCCTGCCGTGATACGGCCATTGATCCGGCAGCATCTGCCAACTCATCAGTGCTTACTCTAATTCCCTGCCTCCAGGTTTGGAGGTTTGTTTCTTCCATTCCCCTCCCCTCCCCCAGGCAATAATGGCTGGGAAGTAGAATTCCCTTTTGACCAGCCCAGTGAGATCTAATTACCACCATGCCAGCGCTCACTCTTGGGAGTGCTTGTAACCACACACTGACCTTAATCGAGGATGTTCAGCAGAGGGGCAGTCGTTTAGCTAGTTCAACCCCTGAGTGCCCCTCCACTTTGGGTCCAACACCAGGAACCTGCCTCCATGTTAATTCATGGTATGACCCCAAATATTTCATTTCTCCCCATAAACAAGGTATGGGGGAGGACCACATCAACCACCAAGATGGAGTTTTACTTTGGGATTGCAATGCAAGTCTATTATCAAGAGTCTGGGCATGGCCTTTTCACAGAGCATGAATGAAATCCAGGGCAAGAAGCACCTACTGTAGCTTGTGGGTCTGTGAAGTGAGTCTGCCCTGAGTCAGCTCAGGGTGTGCAAGAGACTGTGAGCAGCTGCCCATAAATTTCCCTGGTAGCAAGGCAATCATCACCATTGGAGCCAAAAGAACAACCATCACCAGGGACATGCTGCCTTTCACGTGATCAGTTTATCATAAATGAAGCCTTAGACCTGCAAGTTACACAAGCAGTATGAAAAACACGATATGACCTGGCCTGACACCAAAGGACTCACGACAGCTCCATGGGAAGCACTGCAGCTTCTGTGGACCAAGAGCATTGAGGGGATGCAGAACACATAGACAACACCATGCTAGTCTGTTTTTGAGTGTCCAAGAGCACCTTTTTTCTGCTCTTCTCTGTTAATGCATGATATAAATATTACTGCCAACAAATAATGAATATTTCACTATGGTTTTGAATTCATCCCTGGGATAGAGTAACCAGAATCCTCCTTACATTTTCAGTTTTCCTTTTTTTCCCTGTTATTTTTATTACTCCTGGGTCCTATTTTCAGCTGCAGACATATACGCACCAAGTGGCATCGCCTTCATGCCATGTAAGCACAGGGGTGACTGCTCCACGAGACACCTCGCTGGCTACTTGTGCATCCTGGGATGTAACCTGCAGGCCTGTTGGCAGCCTGGTGCTCTCCCCCATTGCAGCATGCCAGGCTGCCCAGACCAGGCTCACACACTGCCATGCACTCACTGCTGGTAATCACCCCTGTCAGCTGCTCTGCCCTAGGGAGAGGGAATGACTTTTACCTTCTCACTAAACATCTAGAAAACTATTTTGGTCCCGGTCTTTCTTTTTCAGTCTCTATTCATCCATATTACCAGCCTATCAACTTCAGCTGAAAATATCTGACCTTCTCGATGACAGCCATTTACATATCATCAACTGGATACTCAATTATCTTGAGAGCACATTAAACATGCTGGGATTTGGGAAGAATATTGCAGCACCAGCTTTCCGCCGATAGGAAGTTCTGTTTTTCCAGCGGGGAGCAGATTCAGGGTCCTTGGAGATACGTTCTGTGCTGCTTTTGGCTCGTCCTCCTGCGCCATGATGCCACATGGAGAGGAGGCAAGGAGGTGAGGACACATGTGGCTGCCACACTTCAACCCCACTGGGGGTTTTCACCAAGCACCACGAGCAGCAGCAGCAGATGCACTCAGAAGCTGCATGTGGCCCACCAGCTGCACTTTTGTCACCCTGCATGGCAGCTCATGTTGAAAGGAACAGTCAGCTGTGCTGTTTTCTTTGGGCTGAGAACACTCCATGAAATCTGAACCTCACGTTTCCTCCAGATGCTCCACTACTGCTGCTGCTGAGGCAGGAGTGGTGGATGCAGCCCAGGAGGCTGGCACAGCCCCGCAGGCATCCTACAGGCTACAGGCTGGCAGACCTGAACTGCAGCTCACCCTCTGGGGCCAGGGAGTGGGCTGGGCACAGATGAGTGGAAAGGCAGACTGTCCAGCCATTAAGGGCCACATGGAGCTCTTGGACAGCAGTCAGGAGGGCTCCTGATCAGCACCACTCTACTTTTTTGATGAAAGTTTGAATTTTGAAGCAAATATATAGAGATATACTTAGAGGGGATGCAGGAAGTGGATTTTCTTCCCCTCTCATAGTTTTTTGGCTCTTAGACTAAGCTGACTCACATGCAGAGTGCCCCCAAAAGAGAAGGAGGGCCCTGCCCTTAGCCCAGCATCTGTATTGCCTCCCTTCTGCTACTGCGTGTGGCAAGTGAGGTCACACAGATCAAGGACCTAATCCACCTGGACACTACTCCTACCAAAAAGTAGTGATGGCTTTTCAACCAAGTAAGTCCTGCCAGCAACACATCTCCCTTATCCCAAATGAATGTGGCTGTAGAGGTGTAGAGACAGGGAGAGGCAAGAAAAATCTTCCACATGCACAACTTGGAAGAAGAGGAAGCAAAGAGCTTTTAAAGAAATCTAGCTGTACTTATCCAAATATTTCCTTTTTTAGGAAATACCTTTCACAATCTAACAACTCAAGTGGTAAATGTTTCTTAGGATTGCTGGTGTGATCCCCTTATCTAGGGATCAAAAGTGTCCTAAGACGGTATCAGTTTCACCTGAGGGGAAACAAACCTTCAATTTATTTTCTATAGCTAAGGCAGAGGCTGCATTTTTTATAAAATTCCCAAAGAGTATTTGGAGACATCCCCGGTCTGGTTAGATTACAAGACAAACACTTTGTTCAGAGCCAGAAGAAGAACTCCCAAAAAATAATACAGTTATAATGAATAGCAAATGTAGGTCAGATGCTCAGCGAAGAAAAATGATCATTGCTTGTCAGCCCTTTGCAGAGCTCAGGTGGTTTACACCAGAAAAGACCAGGATTTCTCAATCTACCTGAGGATATCTATAGAGGATTTCTTATTTGTCAGGGTGGTGTAAAACTGTTATTGACATGAATTTGGGATGCCTGCTCCACTCATGATTAATGAGGCCACAAGTGAGTTATATTAGTCATGTGGCATGACTGACACTTGGATTTTTACTGTGCCATACCACTGCCTCTTGTTTATGCCAAGGAATTTACAGGTACAAACCCTAAATCTGACACTTTATTAAAGTTTTCTTTTTTAATGTCTTGATCTATACTGATAATTCATCTTACCAGAGACCTGGAAGGGAAAATAAATATAAATGGTGCATTTTAAAACGTCTAAGCAACTCCCTAAAACAGCAGATCTGTCAGTCATTCTGACTTTAAAATCTTGTTTTTTCCAACCTGCTACAATTAGAAACCCTTGCTGTGTTCCTCTGGAAATCCTCAGCCACCCAGTTGCGGAAAGCCTTCTTTTCAAGCACTCATAATGACATATATATTGATAATTGTTTCTTACAAATGTCACTTTTCAGGGGATTGAATATTGTACATACAGCAAAACCAGCAAACAAACTAGTTGATTGATTGGATGGTTGATTTTTGAGTGGAAGCAGGATTTTGTATTTGAAAAAGAAATTTTTGCTCTTGGCCAATGTGCAGAAGCTTAAAGGAAACTGAGGTATGAAATCTCAGCTATATGTCCACATTTACAAGTAGATAAATTTGTTCTAAATTGAGTTGGGATTCCCAGCTATGTAATCCCAGGGGAATTCACAACTAAAAAGTTGTTCTTGAAGAAAAGTCTTCTCAAGCAACCAGGGCTAAGCATTGAGGTGATCAAAGGTGAAAAGTTAAATTAAGCACATGGGTATATGAGGGTATAAATATGTGCATGTGTGCATATCAAATACCCATATAAATCTGAGATTCAATTCAATTTAACATTTAAAAGCTTGTCTCCACAGGAAAATTACACTGCTATGAACCTAGGTGTGAATCTAAACACTTCCAAGCACTCAGCCACCGTCCTCTGTGGATACCCTTGCTCAAGGGTTGGCTGTGTACTGCGGTGTGAGTAGCTGCTAAGATTTTTCTGCCACAGTCATTTCTTAACTCTCTACCTCAACTCTAAAAGACAGTTTAAGTGATCTAAACCGCAGGCACAAAACATCTATTTATTTACACTGGCTGCTGCATTTCCACCATGCCATGGAGTTAGTTAGGGCTGAATTGAAAAAGTGACCACAGGTATCTCTGGAGATAGCTCAATAAATGTATATCGCACTCAACAGCCACAAACTCGTTTTCATTCAGGTGAATGTGCCCAGGAGAGTGGGTCTGAGAATACTCTTGACATTTTCATTCTGTTGGCTAAAGGGAGAAGCTGAAAAAAGAGGTTGAAAAGCCTGAGGAGATGGAAGTCATGTAAAAGCCGCTTCCAACTGTGCGTAAAATGTTTAGCGACTCCGGTGTCATAACAATTCGACACTGAGCTGGCAGTGTACGCCTGTGTGCCAGTCTCACAAGAGGCAAAGGACAGCTTTCCTTGAATTGCCAAGCCTACTCCAGTGATCAGGTATTATTGAAGAGGTGACAGAGGCTGGGACCTCAGGGCTGTTTGGTTTTTTGGGTTTTTTTGTTGTTTTTTTTTTTTTTTTGGTTTTTTTTTTTTTTTTCAGATGGGGCTGTTTTACTCAGTTCCAAGTTAGTGACATCTGCTTGGACTCAGATCCTCATGAGGCTCTTACTCCTGTATATTATTTACAGTGTGCTTCTTTTCCAGGGCCAAATGTCTAAAGATATTGTAGTTGGGTTTTTTTAATAGAGAAATGGCTCTAGCAGGTAGAATAATCTCAGTGAAATGAAGGATGGAAATAGAGGCGAGAAGGGTTAGAAGAAGAGAAGATAGGAAAATATCAAGCATAGCTAATAATAAAGCAAAGTGTCCAGATGATTTATTTTCTTTTCTTCACTGATGCCTTTTGACAACAGTTAAATATCAAAAAAGAAGATAGACCAAAACTTTTGACACAAACAGTTCCTCCCTGCTCCTCTACTAAACTTCAGGGAAGTTCAGATCCAAATTCTGCAGCTTTCTCCTTTTTGATATTAAATAAAAAATCCTAGCATTTGCCACCAGTTACATTCCTCAGTAAATCCATCTGCTGCTGTGCTGTTTCCATGGAGGTTGATCTCATCAGCTTTTGCACTATTTTGATGCCCATGCACATTTTCAGCAACTTGAAGGCACACCTGAGAACCTGTAGTGACCCTCTCTTCAGAAAACCTTCTGTAGCTTGGTGCCTGCACCCTACAACACCCATTGCAGTGCTGAGTCTCAAATCAGTCACTTCAGCTAGAGAAACGGCCATGGCAAGGTGACAGGAGTTAACTAACAACTTAGCCTTTGTTAATATGCAAGCACATCATGAATTTAGGAATAAACTTCTAAATCTGTATACTTTCCATCTACTCTTATTATCAGGAGAGGACAAAAGCCTCAAGATGCTAAAAAGCTGATGTGGACTGTCCCTCCTCCCTGGGTTTTTTTATTGTGTGCTTTAGGGAATGGTCAGCCTGCTGTCACGGCCACTGGCACCCCTGTCCTGCTCTGCTCAGTCCCCTCCAGAGCTCACTTCTCCCTCAATTTTGTCAGCATAACTGCACATGAAAGGGCTCTCTAACCCAACTGCTGAAGTGATGAGAGTTACAAAAATAAACATAGTACTGGAAGTGTTGAGGCTGACCCAGATTACTGTGACAGAACTAGGTTAGGGAGCACCTCCAACCTGCAGTTATGGTGGCAGATACAAAGCAGAGATGATGTTTAGCAGGAAAGGAAAAGGACAGCTGGAACACAGGAGTGCCCTAAAACTGGGTTCACCTGAGGCCAGAAAAGCACATTAACCCCTGCTATAAGCAGTGACTGCTGTCAAGACAGTATCTCATTTCTTAGCTCTGTGAACCCTTTCCGATGGTACAAGCATTTGAGGAGACTTTTCAGTGATAATGGCAGCAAAGCTAAAACAAGCAACAAAGAGGGACAGTGAGAAGCTGGTTAGAAGTGAAGGTTGTCCTTGTTTTATTATCTACTCAAAAGACTTTTCTGAATTATCTACAAAGTAAGAGAAAAGCCCTCTTTTTCTGACAAAACTTTAGGAGATGAGTTGTTCTTTTCAAACCAACAGAAGCTCCAGGCTAGAGATGAACTTTGCCATCTCAGCAAACACCTGTGAACTGAAGTCCATCCCTCACTCCACATTAGCATTTTCCCCTCTCCTTGCACTTTTTACAACCATTTGACTCAGTGAAAGACCATTTCACATCTCTGGGCCTGACTCTGGTCATGTGTTAGAATAGATTATTACAAAGATAGAAACAATTTTTACAAAGAAAATAAGCTTCCAGTTTCTCGGAAACCCTATTCTATGACAGGTTGTAAATCAAATGGTATCAGAAGTAGAAGTTTTTTTACAGAAAGGGACAAAAGGACAAAGCCTCTGCACTTTCTTATTTGGGATAGGGCTGGGTGGAAGAACAGGAAAACTGGCAGTGGAAAGTAACCAGCCACCCACTAAGGGGGAACTATACGTCTTTGTGGAGAGAGAGCATGTGTCAGATCCATCACAGAGGTCAAGCTTGGGAGAGAAAGAAAAGACATGGAAGACAAGGCAGAAAGACTACCCCTAGTTTTCAAGAGCATCTGGGGCTTTCCTGGAAGGGTGTTTCTTATGAGAGAAATGCCCTGCTCAGCCCCATTCAAGGGAAGTTGCCACAGGCAGGAAATGTGGTCAGGAAAAAGTCATCATCAGCACTAGAACACAATCAAGACATAATATTACGTGGAAGCTATTTGCATTTGGTAAACAGGTAGTGTTAGTGTAACAAAACCCTGCAATTAGGCTAAATGTTCTGGACATCACCCAGTGATGACTTCTCTGCTGTTTCTCATGAATAATGAGTTCATATGGTCATACAAAGCCCTCATTTAATAGCAACTTCAGACCAGTTTGAGGGTGTTGGTTTTGTAATCACCCCTGGAAAGACTGGGCTCTGAGTCACGTCATAACAGGGTCACTACGCTGTAACTGGTTAAAAGCACCTCTCATGCTTGTCAGCACTCCCTCAGGTCTCGACTTTATGATTCAGGTCATGAGAGCAAGGTGATCAGAGATATTAATAGACATCACGTCTAGCTGGAAGATAGAAAGATGACTGCACACATGAACGTCTCCCTTGAGTGAGTTTTTTTCTCTAAACTTGGTATAAAAGGACTGAAGTGTAAGGGAGAGAACCTCATTCACATTCCCAGTAATATTTTATTGATTTACTTCATATAATGCAGTTCAATAAATCATCTCCCATACAGATGAAACTCCAGCTCCATATAAATAGGTATTAATCTCATGTAAATTACTGTCAAGTCTTAATTAAGCAATAAGATGGAACAGCCCATATAGTCTGATTAATGGCACACCCAGGACATGCACCAAGGCACAGGAAGGCATAGGGCAAAATGAAGGGCTTCCAGTCCACTTGTGGCATGAAATCAATCAGCAGAACTGTAAACCCAAACACATCCTCAGGGTATTTTCATAGTCAAGGGCTTGACTGTTGCTCCAGCCTTGACCATGCAACTTCCAGGAGTTTAAAAGAAAACATGACAGAAACTGAGTCTCTCCAATTCTTCCAAAGCAGCAGACTGTGATTGCACTGCTGTTTGTATCTTTCTTACCCATCCAAATAAAATATGCCAGTAATAGCAGCAGAAGCATGGGAGAAGGTCTATAATGCAAGAAACTCATTGAGCGGAGAGATGCCTTTGCAAATCCCTGGAACAGGCCATGCTCCTCAGTGCAAGCCGAAAACAATTCTGCACATTTTAGGGGGCATTGTTCCAACTTTGTTTATGGCACTGTAAATTAGGAGGGACTCTATGGAGGTCAACAGAACTAAAAGACTGTGAAATTGATGTGAGAGAAAGAAAGTGGGGAAAAAAGCTCCATATGTTTCTCTCCCTGCACACTAGTGTCAGAGTCTGCTTCCTGGTTTATCAAAGCATGCTATAGCCCTTTCTATTTCCCACTAGAGAAGTAGACTATTAGCATACAGCTGCACCTCTTAGGAGAGCAAAACCAGAAAGATCCAGGGTTTTGGTGGAGTGGGCATTTTCTGTTGTTTTGTGGGGCTTTTTTTCACAACAGGCAATACAAAATACACAGAAGAGGGAGACGTGACAAAGCCAGTTCTCAGCTACAGTAATTCAGTTCACTTAGTGGAATTACACTGACTTACTGTAGATGATCAATTCACCTCAGTCTGCCCCCACTCCTCTTTCTCTCTGGGTCCAGAGAGGTTGAAAGCAAGCACTGAAGAGAAAACAACACACAAGGCCAAAGAAACTCAAGTGGCAGACAACTTTGTGGAATGAGAATGCATCAATATTTAACAGCACAAAGACTACGTGCCAGAAAGGGAAAAGGGAGACAAAGGATATTCCAATGAAACTGGGAAAAGTTTCCAGCAAAAAAGGCATTGCAGCTGAATGGTTCCAAACTGAAGGGGGAAGCATAAGTTTGAGTGAGGAAATGAGGGAGTCTCACTCTACTCTATATGCTGAGATTATGGGTTCATAACAATGTGAGCCCACTGATCACAGGTTCCTCTTCCCTCCTGGCTCAGGATCTTCCTAGTCTCCTGCATCCTGGGGCTCTGCATGCCTCCATTCCCACTGTTGTCCCTCTGACCCTCCCACCACCAAAGGGGCTGCCTGACATCTCCTCTTGGTTTCTTTTCCTTTCCTCCTATGTCCCTTCACCACTGATATTGTGGGTTGTGCTTTATTAAGGCAGGAGGAAGAAAAGAACCGTTGGCCATTGATCATTGTCACTAAGGACTTCAGCCCCAAGGATAACTGTCCTTGCTGAAAAAAGTACCGGCTGTGGCCATCAAATCACTTTCTACCTTAATAGTACTCCTCCTGTGTGCTCTGTCCACCCTTCTAATCCAATTGAAGACGTTCAGAGCAGGCGGGAAGCTTTGACATTGAAAATCAGGTCTTTCACAGGACTGTTACAAATAAAGCATTTGTTGAGAACAATTTCTGTGAATCAAATATAGTTGGTTATTACTTGAGGCAGCTGAAGGCACAACCAGGTCAGTTGTTCCATCATAGCCTGCCTTGGAGAGCAGTAAGCTCTGGCTGAGGTGAGGTGAGCAGGCAGAAGTCAGCAACCTCTTCAGACAACTCCACCGAATCCAACAGACAGCAGAAGTCAGTGGGTCCTGGACATGTCAGGATGCCCTGCTAATTTTTCTCATAACTTCAGCACTTTGGGAGTTTTCACCCGAACACCAGAATAATTAGACCTATTTTTTTCTATCCTTATTTACCCAGCACCTCAGCTACCCTCCCTGCACACATGCACAGACACACCACACCTCCACTCTCCATTTGAGCTGCTGGGAGCACAGCTATGTCCAGGCCAGCAAATCCCTCTGGGGCAGATGTAAGTAAAACCAGCTGAAAGTGCTTCGGGTAGTGCACCTTTTAGTCTGGTTCACTGATACAAATGAACTCTGTCAGGAAAAAAAGTGTTTGTTTCTGTGCTTCATGTTGGTTTAACTGCAGCTACCATAAAAATATAGCTGAAAATGTCACAGCAGAATCACACCCTGACTGACAGTGAAATACCAGCCAATGTCTCCACCATAAATCTTGCATAAAGTACCAAGGTTTAATTTCCAGGGCAAAGGGAAGCAGGCAGACCTGGTAGGCAAGAATTTAAAGAAAAAGAAAGAAGGCACTTTAAAAGAGAAAACAATTCTATTATTAAACGGGTATTGATTCATGTACATTAGCAGATAGTGCTGCATCCCATTAGCAGTCACTCTCAAAACAGTAAGATTTTTTTTCTGTTTAAGGCCTCTGGATAAACCTGCCAATTGTTGAATGGAAAAAGCTCCTATGAAAATATTTTATTTTGGCAGAGACAAGGCCACCTACAAGGCTTCTCATTCCCTTTTTTCTCCTCGTTCTTCCTCTTCCAACCCCCTTGCAGCCATTAATTTACTAGCAGCAGCTGTGATTGTCTGAGATATGCAGAGAAGCATAAGACTATCCTGTGCCTCATGCCAATGTTGTTAGTTCAGGAATATTACGGGATTATTTTTTAAGATGTTCCTCCTCCTGTATGCAAGGCTGGAATTGAAAAAAAAAGGAACTTAAGAGGATTTTCATGAAGCATGTTTGTTATTCATTTTGTTGTTGCCACAGCATGTGGGATTTGTGTGCATTTAAGATATCAACTCAACTGTGTTCCCTTCATTTCATTACTTGTGTTTGCCAGCTGATGGGATGCCAAGGTGAAGTAACTGAATCAAAGAAGATTTAAAGTAAATACCATTTAGAATTTGGGGCAAACAGTGTAATACTATGAGCCACAGTGAGGTGGCTAGGGAAGGAGGAGAGGAGGAAAAGTGTATAATGTGCTATTTTAATAGAGGGTGCCTCTACAAAAGACTAATAATGAGAGAAACCAGCTGTCCCAACAAAAATTATCACAAATGTTGCCAGAGAACTCTGTTGTCATCAGTTTCTCCTTTCAAAGGACTGCTGCACTTGGGGTTTATTTGGTTACATATTTTACGGTGTTCTGAAAGACTTTCCAGTCATTAGTTTTCCTTAGGAGGATTACTAAAATTAACTACTGCATGATGCTGTAGATTGTTGATGTTGTTCCATTTGCTTTGTCTCTTTACCAGATAGGTCTTATCAGTGCATGACCTTGAGATTTTGCCTTTCATCCTCCCAGACTTTTTTTCTTTACAGGTACAAGGAGTGTAAAGACTAAAAACTAGAAGCTTGGTGTATAAGCACTGGCTGCTTACTCTGTGCCCTTTCCTCCTTATTTTGGAGAGCCCTAGTAAGACCATTTTTATTCACAAGGGGCAGGCATGTGACATAACCTTCACTGCTTTCCAGCCAGGTAGGTAAAACCTACCATCACACACCTATTTAAAAATTCATTACTTGAAGAGAGTGCTCAGTAGTAAGAGTATTAGAGGAAAGAATGAGATACCCTGCTCCAGAAAATATTGAAATTATTTGGATCTTGAAGCGCTGGCTTCTATCACGAATTGTCACTAAGTGCATTTTGGGCACTTCAAGGCTACAGCCAATTACTTTCACTCTTTTAAATAATAAAATTACATTTTCTCTGGGAAATACAGTATTGTGGAGAATTCAGAAAGTTATCTCTTTATAGCTCCCTCCTTCCTCCATCCAGATTTTGGAAATGAGGATATGTATTTACAGTGGCAAATTGGAAAAGATACAGCCCGGTGAAGGGGAAAAGCCATTGCTACTCCTTGCAAAAATCTTTTCTGAACAGTTTTAAAACTCATGGACCTGCCAAGACAACCTTAATTTGAAATGAAAGGAACTGCAGCTTCTGCAATCAGATAAATGTCCTGTAAAGCATGAAGAGCTGAGTTAACATGCAAAGGCCTGATTTCAAAATGGCTCACTTGGTGCCCTCCAAACCCTGCTGCCTTCTGAGTTGCTGCTCCTGACACTGGGTTTAGCCTTAAAATGGCACCAGAGAGCTGTGACCCCCATTTTACAGCTGGAGGGGCAGCACAAAGGCTGAGAGCAGGGAGGAGATGGACGCAGATCTCCCAAGTGCTAAGTTGGTGTCTCAACCACGAGTAAAACCCCACCTCCAAGACCCCTCTGGGCAGCATGTGCCACCTGACAGTCCCAGCTGTCACCGTGCCAGCGTGCCACCGGCTGTGCCCAGCCTGCAGCTGTGTCAATGTACCTGCCCCTCTGCCAGCAAGGCCACCACAGCAGGGAAAACGGGGGCAGCAGGGGCTTCGGCACATGGCAGGAGTCAAAGCACACGACCAGGATCCCCGGAGTATTTGTATGTTGGTTGCCAGCAAATGTTTGAGTCCCGGCAGTGACACGGGCACAGCTGCTGTCGCCCACACTGCTCAGAGTAATGTAGGCCATGACACAACCACACCTGTGCTCCTTGAGGCTTCTGGCCATCGCTCTTGAGTCACAGCCCAGGGGCACTGGACAACATGTTGGGAGACCTAGCTACACGTGGCTTCAGACAGCTCATTCCACTTCTGTGCTTTTATTTGTCAAGCTTTTACAGCTCTAATAATTATTTGTAGATTATCACTGAATCTTTTTGTTCTCCTGTTTACAGTACAGCTTACAAAGATGCTGTGTATTGCTCTCAAGTAGTTTCACTTTTTTAACCTCTACTGTTTACAAAAACCCACTTAAAAGGCTGAAAATAAAATTTCTTTATTGATTTCTTTTCTTTTTCCATTTGGTGAACATTGATTTTTTTTCCTTGTGTTTCTAATGGAGCTTGAAATTAACATGAATCTGTTTGTTCAGATTCCTGTTTGAATTAGTGCAGTCTTAGTAATAAAGTTAGGTAGCTGTTACCTTGGAAACAGAGATTTCTTTTAGCAAACACTTTAACTAACATTAGGCCCTACACAAAAAGAAGTAGTAAAACCAAATTCTTCAGTAAGAGATTGCTGGATGTTGGTGTCAGTATTTACCTTCAGCCCAGAACATGCCACCTGCCTGGTGGTGATTGTATGAAGAAATTATTAACTCAGGGGCTTTGGCTGTTTCACAGTCTTCAAGTTTTTGCAAGTGCTTCTTTTCCCTTCCCATCGACTAGTGCCATGTTGTCAGTCAGCATTAAGGATTCCCTGCTTCTTACTATCCCTTAATTGCCAAGCTAATCTGAACTACTTGGCTTAGCTGTGTGATCCTGTAAAGGTGCAGGCATACTGTGTGTACCTCTGATTCCACAGCAGTATAATATCCAAGGCACTGGGCACGACTGTCACTGCAGAGGGCCGCAGGGAGCCAATGATTAGTTGCAGGGATATACTAAACTACTACAAATGCGCAGGTTTGAACAGTGGCCCACATACTCAGAAATGTATTAGGCCTTATCTTCTGCAGAAGTGCAGGAGGAAGTCTCGAGACATAGATGCTGAAATACCTGTGACTGTTCAGAGAGCAGTGGCAGAAACACAGAGACGGAGTATGTCCCACAGCCAAAACCCAAAAGCAGTTGTCCATACACAACAACTTCACTGGACAAAATAAGAGACAGAGCAGACTGAGTCAGCTGTGTTAAGCTTTATCGCCTGAAAATTGCTATTTACACCAATTAGATAACATTCAGTTTCCTTAATTTCTCTAGTTTCCAGCAACATCCAATTGGTGCACCAGGATAGGACTACGCCTCTTCCTTCTCCCTCCCAAAAGAAAAAATATTTAACAAAGCCAAAAAATCCTCTGGAAGAGCAGAATTGTTTCAACACCTCCTTGAGAGGTATGATTCATGTACATGTGACTTTCTTTGACCATGAGGCTAAAGGTGTCTCAGTAATGCTTGCTCAGATTCCAATTAAAAATAAATAAAAATAAAACACTGAAGGAGAGATGACATGCTGTTCTGCTGAGGTTTGTTGTTTTATGATAGTTTCTGGCTTCCAGTATCACCTTCAAAAAATCCAAAACTTGTAGCCTTGCAAAAACACCAACTGGCAGGTTATTTATTTAGCTCCATGTATCTTTCGTGGACAGGCAGCAGAACAATGAAGATGAAAAGATAATGTTTAGTGCAACCTTAGCATTAACATATGCAGCATAATAGATGAGTAGCCACCACATTTGAAGAGCAGTTCATGAAGCAAAGTAGAAATGATGTGTGTGCAGGATATAATTACAGCAGTAATGTAATAACATTCCATGTTAGATTATTAGGGGTCTATTCTGCCCTTGACATGCCTACATAACTCTCATTAATGGTAATTGAGGTTATGTACGTGAATCAGCAACTGAGCAAATCACTAAATTAATTACATGTAAAGTACCTGTTTCATTTTTTTAAAACCTGATGGTATGTTTGGTTGGTGCAAATGCTTATAGTCCAGAAATGAACTACCACAGTGTGGAGGAGAGGGGATGTGGGAAAGACTACCCAGATTTTAAAACACCATTAAATAAAATTAAGTTTTGAAAAATAGGCAAGGGATAGAGGGAATATTAATTCCTAGACAGGCCTTCCTGTACATTCTTCAGAAACCCTGGGACTCTGCACAAGCTAGGAGAGCCTCTTGCTTGTATCACCTCCTGCAGAGAACTGGAGCTTTAGTTATCTGGAGCTCTAGTAAACAAAGGTGTTAAACAGTGGTTCTGCAGGCAAAGGCGGCAGCTTTTGTGAGTGCAGCCATAAGAGCAATGACAGGCTTGGATAAGGCACACAGCTACTATTTTATTTTTTTTTCTGCTTGGCAGTCACAACCCCCACTTTCTGTCCAGGAACGCTTTGATCAAACAGATGTGATGACAAGGATCTGTGTGATGACAAAGTCTTTGCATATGGTGGGAGAAATTTGGGCTTGAAATTCAAAGCGGGTGTTTCACTGAAGGGTCTCATTCTGCCAATATTTATCCCAGAGTTTGAAGGATGGAGATTGTTATACAAGAAACTGAATCAACCTTCTCTCATTCTTTCTTTGTTTCATTTTTGGTTTAAGCACCAAGAGCTCTTGATATTTCCATACTCCTGAGCTGCTAAAACTGGGTGCACGAGCAGAAATGGCTTCTTGGAGAAAGCAGATGGGGAAGTAGTAAATAGCCTCCATTGTTTGCATCTCTAGTATTGCCCCCTTCGGATGCTGCAGTTAGAGCAGAGCGGGGTTGTCAGCCTTTTCCGCAGTAGGAACCCCCTGGAATCCCCTTCTCAGCTGGGCAGGATCTAGAAGGGATTCCCCCACCCATTCAGCAACCTGAGAAGGCTTGGATGGTCATAAAACTCTGCCACCTGTTTGTGGTCCCCCACTGGGAGGGGGGACAACTGCCCCACACTCAGACTTCCTGAAATAGAGCATTATACCCACGATACAACTAACAGAGCCCCCCTTGCTCTAGATTAGAAAGGATGCCTGAGCTTTTAAACCTCTATTTCACATGAAGTAAACAGCCTCTCTTGTTTCATCTGGAGCCTCTCTGAAAGAGCAATTTCTGGAGTGACTTTAGTTACTGGGAGCTCTCCTGCCCCCACAGATAGTTTGGGGCCCAGCTCCCTGTGTGTACAGGGTGGCCCTGGAGCATGTTGGACGTGCTTAGCCATGTAAAGAGGCCTGCCTTCAAAGAGCTGCAATTTACAGGATCACTGCCTGCCAGACAGGCAAAGAGGAACTTAAGTTTCACCTCAAGACAGTGTGGACACAGCTGCTGAAGTAAAGCGAAGCTAAACCTGGTCAGCTGCACAGCAGATGGGGTTGCCAATTTAATTATCAGTAGCATTACTTTCCGTAATTCTTAATAGATATTTATGCCCATTTATTTGCAATAATAATATCCACTT
Organism: Phylloscopus trochilus trochilus; assembly: GCA_016584745.2. Classification (NCBI taxonomy): domain Eukaryota; kingdom Metazoa; phylum Chordata; class Aves; order Passeriformes; family Phylloscopidae; genus Phylloscopus; species Phylloscopus trochilus. The sequence continues at coordinate 45,376,856 of WQNJ02000546.1, forward strand.
ATATTATGCACAAGGAGTCGTCACTGGGAGTATAAAGAGAGCCAATCAGAGGAACATGCGAGGTAAGCAGTCGCCCAAGGAGAAGCAATCACCTTGGCAGAGAAAGCAGAGTGGTAAAATTCCAGCTTTAAGTGAGATTTCACCTTGATGGCTGTGGCATCATCCCTGGTCTGTAGTGGTTCAGTGGCAAAGCACAGCTGTTCCCACAGGTCCAATTCTTTGTGAGCTGTGAGGAGCAGTGATGGCTCTGCTGTCTTAATGTCTGGCTTACTACTGTCTCCCTCACCCAAAGATGAAGACAGACAACCTATGCAGGAATTATGCTTCCCAGTGGTAGGGAAATAAAGGTGTAACAGAATAAAGGTGTCTAGAGACATCATATTTCTTCCTTCTCTGTCCCTGCTCTTTGGTATGTGTCTCACTGTTCTCTGGGTGAAACCCCATCAGCAGGACTGTAGCAGCCAACTGTGGGGGTGGGGAAGCTGTGCTCAAAGCCTCAAAAAGCTCAAGAGACATGGTGCTTAAAGAAAGTGCTCTGCTGAAGCAACTGGAGGTTGTCATGGAGAAAGAACTGGTCTTTGCCACAGAAAGCTAAAAAGCTAGCACCTAAAAAGCTAATGAGAGTACAGAGTACAGATACAGAGATATCAAAAAAAAATTTTGATGCTTAACTTCAGACATCCATGTTTAATAATACAGATATATTTATTTGCTAGAGAAACAAAATGGCTTTTTCATCCCTTGCTTTCATTCAGTGAAGTCTACAGATATCTCCAAAAAGCATTCAAGGTTATGGGATTGATATTGTAAGGAGGAAAGGTGGACCTTGTGGACTTAGGACTCGCTTTCCACCTATGTCCACACTCTTAAATGTTTGGCTCAAACTCTCAGTGGCTGCTGACTTCTATTTTAAACTGCAGTTACAAAACAAAGAGAAAACAGCATGTGAAAATTCTCATTGGCAGGTTTCGTCATATCTTGCTAAGGACAGCTATCTTACTGTTTTCATTTCAAAAGGACTGAACTGGCACTCAAGAGAAGCTGTGAGTGGTCAGGCAGCCACCAAATGGCAGACTCATTTAAATGAGCTGTTCCATCTCATGTGCAAGTTTCATCACCTGCTGTGTGCATGGATCCTATTCCCATAAAAGGTCAGAATCAGAGATATCAGAAAATCTTGTCACCTCCAGAATGATTTTATGTCTCCAGCATGACTTTATGTCTCCAGCAGGACTTTATGTCTCCAGCACATACTGCTTTTTTAAGACAGTGCCTATGAATACAGGCTCAGTAAGTATACATGGTCTAATGATTAAATATCCAGGTATCAAACATCCAGTGGTTGGAAATTTTACTATGCAATTCCACAAATATTGATTAATTGACCTGAGCTCTTCTGCACTTTATTGCATATTAGAAATCACATCTTGCTAGGGCTACTGCTTTTGCATTACCAATTGCACTTCAGCCTAAATATTCAACTACAGTTTGTTCTGCTTAATAAAATTCTGGGCACATCTGTGCAGTGGGATAAGTGATAAATAATGTGTACAGATAGCAGGTCAAGGCACTGCAAACAGAGCCAGCCAAATCAAAAAGAACTTGCAAGATTCAGATATGGATGATGCTCAAGTTTCAACAGTAGCACATGGAATTGTGCTAGGGCTCCCTCACACCCATGAGGCTGTTAACAGACGCTCCCACTGAAGCCAATGGAGAATTTTCACTTAACTAAGTTTCCAACTGTGTGTATAATAATTGCAAGATACAGCCCATAACCAGTACCCTGCATCGGAAAAGAGTCTGTTTTCCACTATGGGTTTTCTTCATTGAATTTTAAGGCCGTCTTGCTGAGCTCCATTTTTGGTCTTTTTACTGGGTGCTGCACAGTTCCCCATGCTCTTTGCAGTGAATCTCCCACCCATCCCTAACCAACATGAGGGGCCTGACTTTGCCTTATCCATCAGTTAGGTCACTAATCCTGGGTCGTGGTGGGCAGTGGCCAGAGCAGTGTGCAAGCCCTGGTGTGGCTCACCCCTGTCCCCATCCTCACCCTGGTGCTCACCAGACTTGAGGCTCTGACACCCGGGGCTCCGGCTCCTAACAGCATCAACCCATGGTGGCACAGTGCTCGGCAAGAGCCAACAAAGGTAGAACAGTAGGAACTGAGAGAGCAGCAGGTGCCTCCACAGTGCAGCCCTCAACAAGCAGCCACTGCTGGCAACCTGGGACAAGACCTGAGCAAATGGTCTGAAGATGTCAGGAGAGGTTTAGATTGGATATTAGAAAAAGGTTCCTCACTCAGAGGGTGGTTGGGGGCTGGAACAGACTCCCAGGGACGCAGTCATGGCACCAAACCAGACAGAGTTCAAGAAATGTTTGGGCAGTGCTCTTGGGCATGTGGCGTGATTCTGTGCAGAGCCAGGAGTTGGACTTGATGATCCTTCCAACCCAGAATGTTCTGTGCTGCCGTGATTTTGTGAACCCAAGAACACAGCTTTCTCACCAGAGGAGAGCATCGCTCTAACTTGCCCCTCACAGCCCCTCACTCATCCCAAAGCAAATACAAACCCCAACAGCAAGTGTTACCCTAGATGTGTAGGAGAGAGAGGAGGGAAGGAGAAAAAGGGAAACGGGGAAATAGAGAAACCCAAATAGAATAACCCTGCCGTGTGCTGACAGGCCCGGGCAGCGGGGCGGGCGCGGTACCGCGGGCGGGCAGCGCCGCCGAGCGCTCCCGGAGCCGCCACAGCCCCGCGGGACCGGCCCGGCCCCGCTGCCGAGCCTGAGGCGCGGTCGCCACCTGCTGCCGGCCGGAGGCAGCGCCGGGAGGGAGCGGAGCGGCCCGGCCCGGCTGTGCAGAGAGCCGGGCTCGCCCGGGGCGGCTGCGCGGCCTCCTGCCTCACATGGAGGCTTGGCCTTGGCGAGCCCTCGGGAAGGGTTTGCAAAATCCGTCTCCGACGCTCTGTTCGCCCCCGACTCATTTCAGGCTTAAATGAAAGCAGAATCTGGCTACAATTGAATGAAAATTTCCTGGGTGTCTCTGGGCAAGGAAAACCTGAAACATCTGAAACACCCAAAGGGCACCAACAATTGGTCACAAGTGGCTGGACCTGGTCAGTGGGATAGGCTGGGAACAGGGCAAACTCCACCACTTTTTGCTATTCTTTCCCCTTTCCTTTGCTCTTTACATGCTAATAATACTCATTCTGCAGAACAGATCCCAGGCTGAAGCAAATAACACCACATCACTGTAATGTCCCATCACACGCTCTCTCTTAAACACTGTAGTTGCAGAGTAGTTTCTGCCAAGGAGACATCAATGCTCTTCAAGAAGAGATTTCTTTCTTCTGTGTTGGAGGTAATAAATTGATGACGGACAAATAATTATTGCCATTGCAGTCAAAGAGTAGACAAAGGTTGTTATGAGTGAGTGACTGATGAACTGGAGTATAGGAAGAGCCAAGACCAGGAGAGAAGTTTCTATCTCTCCTGATCCTCCTTTGGTAACAAGATGTAAATGCTATTGGCCCTCACTGCTTTGTTCACTTGTACAGAAGCCAGGATACAGTCCTGTGGGGTTTAGAAAAACAAAATAAGGCTGGAGAGGGTGCTTACTTGGTTAGAAAATATTTATTCCTCTGTACCGGTATTGATTACCTTTAGGTATGAATAGCAATGGCATTCTTATCCTCCAAATGTTCATTCTAGTCAGTAACAAAATTAATTTGTATACCAACAAATCCACAGCTATCCGGGAGGCAAATGAGCTCAGTAGATAATAGCGGGGAGAGTTTTGGCAAAAGGGAGAGGGTAGAAAGAAGACTGCTCATAAGAATTATTGATAAAAGAATTATATGTCTAGAGAATCCAATTCTCTATCTTGAAGCACTTTATACATTCAGTCCTCAGCGATAACTGCAACCGTTTCAATAATTGCTGTTTGCTGAAGAAAATTGATTTTAAAATCTCCCTGATTCATTTACAAATTACTATTATATTTTTGTACTAAAGTAGCACCCCAGAGTCTGTGGCTCAGATTAGGGCTCCTCTAGGGTAGGTGCCATGCAAGCTTGTGATGCAAGACTAAGAAAATGGCTTGCTAAACCTCACAGTTCAACAAGATTCATGGGAATGTATTTGTGCATTCAGTACTGAATGACTGCACTGAAGTCAACATCTGAGACAAAAGCTTTTACTTATTAGAACTTACACAGGCTCTTAAGCACTGAAAGGTGCCTTATCCACAGATAAAAGTCTCAAACCCCAAATTCTGCTGGTGTTGCAGCCATCGTGGACTCTCTGAACTCCCTAGAGATGCAGAGAAGCTGGGGAAATTGGTAAGCATGCAATTCACAGACATGATTGGCCTCTGTCTGTGCCAACCAAAAGCGAGGGCAAAGAGGGAAATCCAGGAGGTTTGCAGAGGTACAACAGGGTGTAAACACCTTAGACAGGTGAGTTTGGGAAGCAGTCTCACATTGCAAATGCTCACTCACACTGGTTCTGCTCAGGAAGTGCAATGAACAGGCCCTTTCACTCCTTGCAAGGCAGATTTGCTGGATGATGTGTTAGCCTCTGTGCTGGGGCTGTAGGAGGTAAGAAGAACTAAAGAGCAAACAGCCCAAGAGGTACATGAAAAAATACATTGGAGCACTCGCAATTCAAATACATTGCCACCAAAAAGTGCCAATATGGAAAATAAGACATCAAGAAGCACTGTTGCACAGGAAACATCTGATAGGAGCAGAAAATGATCACAGTTGCTGTGTCTAAATAACAAGATTTGCCTTCCTTTCAATTTCAGTATTATCTAGTGGGCAAAATGAATGAAACTGCATTCCAGGGTCAAGGGATCCCTTGCCACAGACAGTACCCACAGGGAAAAGGAGTGTGTTGAGCAATGAAAAGCACAAAGTAGAAGCAAGTGACATGGGAGAAATCTGCCCTCAGACAAAAGCCTTTGCCACAACAGTGCACCTCAGGTTGAAACTCTGGGGGCATCCCCCGCCCCAATATACAACGACAGCAGAAGCTGGGCAATACACACACAGAATGCACAACGTGGACAAGGAACATAGCCATGTGACCTGGATGCACCAGGGTATCTCTGCTGTTTTTCCATCTACCTCCAAAACACATGAAGGACAAGTCTTGAGCAAAAGAGACAAAGACGACACAGCAAAAGTTACTCTGGATTATGATCCAAAACCCAGGGCAATCAAGAGAAGTCCTCTAGGGCAAACCACATGCAGTACCCACAGCTACAGTGCATATGAACGTCTTTAACAAGGAAATAGCAAAGATACATAGAGTAAAGGGTGTCTTAAAGCATCCTGACAAGCATTTCACCATTATGAAAAACAACTGATAGCATCTTTCTCTCTGAAGGATGCAGTAAAACAATTTAATGGCCAAATATCCAGTTATAGCACTACCAGATTTCATGGTGTAAGCTGGATTTTTTTCACATCTCAGCTTCTAGAAGCATTATGTGAGTGTGCAAAAAGCCCAGCTTTATTCTGGTTTTAATTGTTACTTCAGTTTTTATTCTCTATGCAGCTGTAGAGAAAAACTCAAAAGTCGTGAATGCTGAAAGGCCAAATTCAAACTCAAATATATAGTATATGCATACATATATATCTATACAGATACACACATGTATACATACTACTTCATGGTTTGACAATTAATTTTTTAGAATCCAAGGGCTTGGCAATACTGTGATCATCACTGGCCAGGCATGGCCTTGGGGATAAAAACACATATGGTTATGGAGCTGAACACAAAGGTACTACCAGGTCACAGAAGTGACAGCAACAAATTTTTGGCTGCTAGAAACGGGCATAGTTCCACAGAGTTTCATAGATCAGCAGCTGGGTCATGAACTAAATCCAGAAATCAGGGGAAACAGAAAATCCTCGGAATGCAGACTTTTCAGCTTGCTTCACACCCCTCCATCTTTTGTTAAGCATTTTTTTTTTTACTTTTGGCATTTGCACAGAAAACATGTCAGTGTGTCTTTTACAGCACTCCAAGGAAGAAAATTCAAGCTGCTCTGCCTGATATTAAAAGATGTGGCATTTGGTAATATTTGGATGCAATCCAACTGCTAAACTGCTGAACTGCAGTTTGTAATGCAAACACATCTTGAAGGGAAAGCAGCAAAAGAGATGAAAATGAAATTTATCAACAGGAATAAAAGAACATGTGAGCAGAAAGCAGCAGGAGGGATATCCAGTGTCTGAGGATGGAAAGAAGGATACCAAGCAGATTAGCAGTGGCATTAGTTTATTTAAACACAGCCACATAATGAAGCTGAGCATCAGCTTCATGATAAATGGGAGCAGAGGAATGAGCTTTGGAGTGAGTGAGTGAGTGAGTGAGTGAGTGAGTGAGTGGAAACGTAGCAAGTGACCAAATGTGTCATGGCATGTGGAATGAGAGTGACCCACCTAGAACATGTTAGATGCCAAATAGCAATGCTTGCTACTTACTCAAGTGGCAAAAAGGAAGTTGCAATATATAAGGTTAATATACAAGAAACAAGTTATCATGACATTAAAAAGATCATAGTCTGGTAACAAAAAAACCATAGCAGTGTAAGCCACAAGTATTTAGTTGTTGAACAAATCCATCTGCATTACATATATTCAAGTGTTAGTAATTAAAGGTGGGATATCAACCTTGAGCTGGTACCTTTTCCCAGATACTGTCAGTTTAAATCTGACTCTTGCCATCGCTATAGCATGTTTTTGCTTTTCAGAGGAATGGTGAGGTCCTAGGAATATGACATCAGCCTTTCTAATAAGAGAACCATCGAAAGTAGAGCTGGAAGGGACCTTGCAAGGTCATCTAGTCCAGCCCTCTGCCCTAAGGCAGGATCAATTATACCCAAATCATTCCTGACAGAAGTTTGTCTAACCTGTTCTTAAAAACGTCTGACAAAGAAGATCCCAAAACCTCCCCAGGCAATCTGTTTCAGTATTTCACTACTGTTAGAGATGGAAAGCCTGTCCTAATGTCTTCCTTAAATCTCCTTGGCTACAATTTAAATCCATTAGTTCTTTTTGTATTCCCAGTGGACACAGAGAACAATTTGCAACTTCTGTCTTTGCAGCAAGTTTTATGTGTCCAAACACTGGTATCACATTCCTATTCCTTTCCCTGCATCTCCTTCCTCTAGATGTACTACCCACTTCTTTCAGTCTTACAGTTTGTGTTTTCAAGACTCCTGATCAATACCACTACTTTCTGTTGGAATTTCCAATTGGACTCTTTCTTTTTTGAAGTATAATGCACAGAAGTAGACATATCACTCCATATATGAAGCAGACATATCTGCTTCAGCTAAGATCTGAAGCAGAGAATAACTGGGTAAGATTATTTCCCATTTCTTCTCCATGACACATTAATTTATAGAGCTGAAATTGCATTAGCTTTTCTCACACCACGGACTGTGCTCAGTGTTTAATTCACAGCAGTCACAAATCCCTTCCTGCAGAATAATGACCACTGAGTAAGAAGCTCCTGTTATCTAAGTATATTGTTGTCAATAGAAATTCAGTGGCAAGATCCTGGAGTGCCCCACACGTAACTTCTTTTAATTTAAACCTACTGACCTCAGACTACCTTGTTCAGGTTTAGCAAGGAGCTCAGTATCTATCAGTGTCATTTCACTGAAAGCAATCAGTAAATATTTATCCCAAGTTTCCCATCCAGTATAGAGGAATTCAGCAGTGGTTCTTCCTATTATTAACATGTTTAGTTATTAACTGTGAAATAATCTGAAGCACAATGATGTCAGTTTAGAGGAGCTGGAGCAGCTTAAAATACAGAAAATTATACATGAAAATTATAGCTCAGAGGGGTCCCAATTAGATGAAAGGTCTCCAACCTACCTGTATTGTGATGACCATAATGCCCAGGGAGAGGAAAGCACTTTCAATCACCAGTAACACTCAAAATTAGGATGAAATGGGAATTGCATCACATCAGCTCTTTAGATACTTTTCCAGAAGGGAAGTTCAGTCTCTATTAATATCTGTAATGTATGGAATTATATTTGTTCTATGATATAATCTTAAAATGTGCAATAAGGAACCAGCTACAGTTTCTCTTTCTGCTCTACAGGCAGATCCTTGTCTTAAGCAGCTGGAGTAATTTGCAGATAGCATGCGAAGCAGACAGAACAAGGTTCCTCAGTAAATGGGGCCTAAACAAGAACCCAAAAATCCACTGTTGTAAGAAAAGGCTTAACTCTACAAATGTCAGACTGGTTTGTCCCTTAAAGTAGAATTACAGGCTGTCCCATCCACTGTTTAAAAGTGTATGAAGTCTTTAAATTTCAAAATTGCTCTAAATTTGACCCTGCTCTAATTTTGATTTTACCAAGTATTTTAAGCAAATCGGAATGATTAAAAATTTACATTGAAATACTAAGTAGCTCAAAGGAACAATTCTTCTAACTGCCATCAAACTTAGATACATTATTCCCACAGGTGTCTTCGAAAATCCCTATTTTCAATGTTGTTGTCCATTGGATAAACAGCTCAAACATCACTGGTTTTTTGCACAAAGTTCATTTGCCTGAAATAATTTATGAAAATCATAAAATTGATTTAAGTTCTTCTCAGTGCTCCATAAATTTTATGTAGCCCTTAAATTATAAAGCTGCTGCTGCTGCAGCACTCATCAGAATGATGCTTAATCTTTTCTCTCAAGATAGTTGGCATGTTAGACGAGAAAAGTAGGGACTTAGGCAGCTGAATTGTTTGTTTCAATTTAACAGGGCAGAATAAAACAGCCTAGATGCCAGGGCTCTAGTTCCAGTGAGACTGTGTGCATCAAGGTTTTATTGCAAAAAAAAAAAAAAAAAAAAAAAAAAAAAAAGGTTGTTCTAACCTTCCCCTGCCTTTCCTTGGTTTTAAACCAGAAAATGGCTTTCATTGATTTCACAGGGACTCCTTTTGCACGCATCATCAGGTTTGTGATACTTGAGATGTTCCCTGTCTAATTTATAGTCAGTGTGTTCTTGTTCTGGTATACGACAATAAAATTCCGCATCTGTGCAATTACACATCGGTGTAAAAATGCTGGGCAAACCTCACTTCATCCTTATCAGATAGTCTCTCTCTCTCAGCCCAAAGCTGTGTCAGAAGAGGTAGGGTTTTTTCTTTTACTAGGGTTTTATGTAGGGTTCTTTCTTCTACTAAAATCAGAGTTTTCAGGACTGTTCAATTTTTTTTTAATCTCTTACCTTCTTCAGCAAAGATTGAAAGCATTTTTGGAACTGTATAAAACACAAGGTCAAAATAAAGTTCTAGCATAGAGTAACTATGATTGAATGGACTCCTTTACTCTTAAATTTGTCCTGGTAACATATAAAAAATGCAGACTGCTTTATTAAGATTTTGGCTTGTGCTAGCTGACTCAGATTAACAGTATGCTGCTTTTTCTGGTTTAGTCTCATCTGGAGTAGCCCTGTCTTCGGAGGCAGAGTGGTTTGGGACTCTTTTCAGTGTTTCATCCTGGGGATCCAGAGTCAGCAGCTGCTATAGTCTTTTCCTAAGTACTGACTTTACAGCTCTCTCCACTCTCCCAGTAACATTCCCTTGTCTTTCATTCAGACAGTCGTTATCTGTAAGGGATGCATTTCAACCTTTCTACACTCCTGCTTTTCTCCCACGTAACCCTGTGAGCTTCATCCTTCCTCATAGGCTGTTTTTTGCTCAGAGGTATACAAACCATCTGTGCCTCTAATACAATGTTCTTAAATAGCCTCCAGGCAGATCTCTATGGTTTTTAAGTACTTCTCTTTGCCCTTCAGCCTGCTGTTAACCATTTTCCTCATAGTTTTATAATCTGCCCTTTTAAAGTTCGTTGTTACTGTGCTGTCCCTAAGGGAACAACTCTTTCATGATATCAAAACTAAAAGTGTGCAGTGATCACCGTTATCCTACAGAGGCTTGAAAACACCTTCCTCTAATAACTTCTGCCTCTTACAAGGTAGCTCCCTCTTGCCCACGGCCTTAACTAATCAGGCATGGCACTAAGGACTGCCACCAGAGTCAAGGAAAAGGAATCCTTTGCCATATGGATTGGAATGGCACCAAAGCCACTTCTGATAAGAGGGAAGGAAGGAACTGCTTTACCAGCTGTTGCTTTACCTTCAACAAAAAAATACAGTAACAGTGAGGTAAATAACAGTGAAGTTCAATTTTGTGTAATTTTCCTGACGGGTCCCATTCATTTTCCCCAGGAGGAAGTTACTTCTCAGAGGCTGGCTCTGAGATTTTGTAAGTTCTCAGTTTCTTGAGGAAGTCTACAAGAAGTTGCAGTCACATATATCCTATGGTGTGTCTTCCCTAGTTTTAATGGTTATCTTTGTGACTGCTGCCTGTGAAATGCTCTCAAGGAAGTGGGGTAGAAGGGAAGGTCTACAACATGAAAAATGTCTTTGCAGATTAGTACCTTGCTCTAGGAATGGGAATAAAGGGATGATACTGAAGAGGCAGCTGATACACCAGCCTTTCTGTTTGCTGAATGCACAAAGGATTGATTTATGGCATCTTGCCACAGGAGAGGCCTATAGGTTATTAACCAGCTTCAATGGACAAACACTTGCTGAGGCTGCACATCATACCTCTTGTGCTGCACAAAAGGTAATGACTCATCTGCAGGCAAGCCTGATGTCCTTGAGAACACAGTTGGCTCTGCACAGCCAAGTGAAGCATTACTTACTTAATACACTACAGCGTAAGGGAAACAATCAGCTGAAACGATGACATTGCTGCTTCCTGCTTCATTTTAAATCTGCAGCTTCCTAACAGGATTATATACTGAAGAACTGTAAAAAAGGACATTAAGTCCTGCGATGAAACTTAAAAAATGTGTAATTAAAACCACTAAATACAGGCTTCTTGTGCTCAGTGTTGGCAAAACACAGCCTTTGATCCTCCAAATGGTATTTCTACAAAAAGCTGAACAAAAAAACTATCAGAATAAGTTATATCTGACTCATGCCTTCCTCTTCAGGCTAATGAAATGAACTTTTGCAGTACAACAAATTTGCTTTTATTTCAGAAATACAACCAAAAGTATGAACTCCTGGGCCTCCTGCCCACATGTGCATTTTCTTGCTCATTCTGTCTATCAAGAATGCAGCATTCTTGATGATTCACCTTGATTCCTATAATTTAGAGAAAGATCCTGGTTCTTCAAAGAAATTAAGGTGACAGAGCATTTCACCTCTCCTACTGACATCCAAGCACCTTTGCAGCATAAAAAGCCTCCATTATAGGCTTCTGTTGCTGCAATGCTACTGCAATTCATCAGATTTGTTGCACCTCACTGCTCAGCTAACACCATCAATAAATGTTTTAGTCTTAATGAACTGGGAAATTTCCAGTATTTTATTAATAAAAACTGTATAAGATTCCCATATGAGGTAACAGGCCACATCTGACCAAGATTCCTGTATTGGGTAACTAGTCTCAGCTACTCTCACCTTGCTCCTCCAGCACTGCTGCATTTAACTGGGCAAACTCCATGAGAAAATAAACGCATACACGTTCTCTACTACAGGAGGGGAAAAAGATTGGGAATGAGGGCAAGCAAGAGAAAAGGAAAACCCAGGAAAATTGTCCTTTTCTGTCCTAGACTCATGTTCCATGTACTGAACTTTGGCTTCCCCTTTATAAGAAAGTTGTGATTATTATTTTCCCATGGCCCATTAGGACAGGTGATTGCTTAAGAGTTTCACATTTCTTTCCTCAATGAACACGGAATTGTTCTCTTTAATCGCAGGTTTCATGCGGAGTTGATAGTGTGTGTGATTTTCCTGATGTGTCACGGTAAAAACACTGAATTTTCACATGACTACCTGATTAAAATGCTTTTGTGCATCACTCACACCTTATAATAAATCTATTCAATCAGTTATTGTTAGGTGAACTGGGAGTGAAATACAATGAATACAAAGGTCTCCTCCTGGTCAGAGCACTACAAATCAGTCGCAATAAAGGAAAGAAACTGGGTTTCTTTATCCACCTTTCTTTACCCTGCTGTGTTGCCTAAACAACAATATACCTTTTAATTTATTATTTCCAAGTAAACTCAATTTATTTGCATTCCAGACATCTCTGGAATGCAAATAAAATTTGAAGTCATGAGGTTGTAGAGCAAGAAGCATGATTAAGCAAAAGTACTGCATTCAAAACTTTAAGGTAACCCTCCCTTTACTGGGGAGGGTCCCAAGTCTTTCACTAGAGATGGTTAACTTTTGTTTAAATGCAATTACTATCCAGAATCAACAAGATCTCAATCTTATTTTGAACAGGCCAGATCAACTGCACATTTGTGAGGGCTTCTCTAATTTTAAGGTAAAACCAAATGCCCTCTGATCCTTGGCAAGCATTTACCTCAACAGCCACGTCTCCTGAACTGCCTCACAGCTCAAGTCATGAGCTTCCAGGGTCTGCAAGAAAAATGTAAGCAAATATATTTCTGTGCTAACGAACAGAACCAGAAAGGTTTAAGTAACCAGCCAATGGTTAATTCATTCTTTCAGATGAGTCTCAGCAAGTCAGAGCATTTACTCCATTGTTGACATATGCCCAAATACTCCTTTTGTATGCTGGAATGCTACAAGATTACTCATGGGTGTGTATGTATGTATTTGTATATATTTTTAATGGATTCAAACAAGTTCTAAGTATACAAAATAAATGGAAATACTAATCACTGGAAACCTTTGGTTCTGTACTTCTTCTTTTATATAGAAAGAATATATATTACGTATTTACAAATGTAGTACACCCTCATGAGAATAATTAGGTTGCCACACAGCACCTCTCTCACAGTTCTAATGTGAAACCAGTGCAACAAGACTTTAATATCCATTTATAGGTCTGGTTTCAATTTTCTGAAAGGACAACAGATCTATTAATTTTCAAAATCAGGGTAACATACTCAGTGTGAAACAGTGTGCAGACTTGCATCTAATGTTATGCTGCAGGAAGCTGGTGTCTACAGAGACAGGCAGCAGGTAAAGGAGGCTCCAATACCAGGAGGCGAAAAAAATCTCATTCCATGTACTGAAATTTTTATTAAAATATATTTGGACCACTTAAAAGAAAACATAATTTATCATTTACTACCAGATGAACAAACTAAAACCAGCTGTTTCACACAGCAACTTGAAATTTGCTCCTCGATGAAGCTTTACAGGCCTAATAATTTCAAATGTCCTGGCACGCAGCAGAACTGGTTTCATATGGTTACAGAACACACCATATATCCATATAATTTCAAAGTCACAAGTCACATTTCCACCATCTTGTTCTCCCAAATCCCATCATCTCTCAGTGTCAATTTGAATTTCAGCACATCTTGTTACAGAAAAGATGCTGAAATGGTCACTTTATTTCTATGCTCATCTGCCCAAGATTGTTACTCTTCCTTTAAGACCTGGGGAGTCAGAACCGGAGGGTTTTGCCCCAGGTTCATGGAGGCAGGAGATGTCAGGATCTGTTTAAAATTAGCACAGCACTCACAAAGGCCTCTCTTTCGTTCCTGCTAGCTACTGAGAAGCTGAGGCAGTGCAAGGCAGAAGCTCCCCTTTGTTTTGGTCTCTGGGCCAGGGAGGACTTTCTCTTCACACCTTTTTTTTCTTCCTTTCTTTTGCTGTCACCTGGGATGGCCAGCCATGGCACCACAATGGGAAAAACAGAACAGCCCCTGCTCCATACAGTCACTCCAGCCCCCCAGCAGTGCTCAGCTGCAGCGGGAGGGCGCAGAGCCCAGGCTGCCCCAGGCATCTGCCTCCCACCTTCTGCTGAGGGGGACAAGTCCCTCCAGGAATTCCAGTGACTGACCAGTTCCAGCTGCCACTGCTGATGGAGCTGCTGCCGGGAGAGAGAGACCCTGTCCGGTGATCTGGAGCGAATGGATCAGCAGCATTTGACTGGTTCTGGAGTCCAGGTTTCTTTTTGTTTTGTCCTTGTTCCTCATTGGTTGTTGTTTGGGGGAAGAGGGACTTCTATAATCACAGAGTTTCAGATGCTGTGGTGTTTTTTTTCCCCTTTGTTCTCTCTCCACCACATGGTCAGAAGAAGGGGCTTCTCCACCAGCTTGTCTTTGTCCCCTGACATTTTTGGGGAGGGGTTTCTCTGCCATCTTGTTTTCTTTGTTCCCAAGAAGTCCACGGGATTCAGCACCTTTGTACCTAGTGATGATTACTGTTATCCTGTTGCTGTTTCACTTTTAGTAAACTGTTATTTTTTTCTGCTCTTGCTTTCATCTCTGCTTATTGGTGAAAGGGAAGCAGTTAAATCTAAAAGGGGCAGTAACTCATTTTGGAGTGTCTGCCCCAGAAACTGTCAAACCAAGATGCACACAGCTATGGTGTTTCTTCACTGTTTACATCTTCCCTGTTTACATCTTCCCAGCTACTTGAAGAAAGCTAAATTAATGCTTTTCCACAGCTTAAAGATTAAATACATTTTTTAAACAAGCTGTCTGAGTTCCCAAATAATTATGAACACATAAGTAGTCAACTGGAACAAATATACTTTAAAAAAAACCCCTGAAACACCACCAAATCACTGAGCCCATCAGTGTTAAAACCAAAGTGCACAATTTCCAATGGTTTGGGCTTCTTTTGCATTAGTTGATGCCATCAACTAGAACCAAAATCTTCATACCTTGGTATCACAACCAATTCAAATGAATTTGATGTTTCTTAGACTGCATTCACCAAAGACAGGATCAAGACCACATGACTTTAGCAAATGGAGCCTCATTTACTGCAAGGCTCTGCAAAGAGCTGGTCTTGCAAATCACAAATGCAAAGGTTATGCAAACTTTTGTTAAGCTGTGAGACAGAAAACTTCAGTCTCCGTTTCACAGCAATGAAGTGTCTCTCTTTTGAATGTCAATAACAACGACAGGTAAAAATCACACAACTGTCAACTAAGGCTATTCAATATAGAGGAAATACATTTTAGTAATGGAGGGCATTTTAAAATTGATTGAAAATTTATAAGCTGAATATATACAGTTGTATTTTGCTGCTCATTTGTGACCTCAAATAGCTTTTACATACATGGTTAAATTCTCTTTTAAAATAAAAACATGACACACAGTTCCAACTAACTGCAAAGACTTAGCTCTTGCTAATTTTATACAATATTTCTCAAGTTGGACTATAACAAAATAAGAGAAGACTCAGACACCATGCTTCAATTTCTGTGAAAGCCCTCAATATTATTCAGGTCTCTAGACGGGCAAGTAAAGCCTAAAAAAATACAACCCCTAATCATCATTTTCCTCATCATCAAATGAGAGAAGACTGCTGTTTTTTACTTGTTTAGCTGTACTCTGAGAAGTAGTTGCTTCTCTCATAGTTTTCTTTGCTTCTTTCATCTTCTTACTTGAACTTACATTGAAGTCCAAACACTTCTCTGATGAACGTTTGGCTGGTTTCCTGAACATGATTTTTCCATCAGCAGGTTCTGGTTCATCATCTGTAATAAAGAGAGTAAAGTCAGAACTCATCTGCACATGTTCACAAACACATATAGACCTTGAATTAAAATCAGTGATTCTCTCCTCTGAGAGAATACAACAATCATGAAAATGTACTTTTTGGCCATCAACTGTGTATCAATGAATGTACTTCATGAATACACACCTGCTCCATGGCAGGCAGCCCTTGAAGACAATCCTGCTGCAGTTCCTATTGGAAATGGGGTTTCACTAACCAGAACTCTAACTCAGAAGAGGCTGTGAGCAGTTGAGCTTTTCCAGCACATTCCATTCACATCCACTTACCAAAATGGAGAGGACACCTTCACAGGATGCTCTCACTCTGCTCCAGTATTCGTAAAATTTGTGACAACCAATGTACTTATTTCAGAATTATGGCATCTCTTTAAATAACGAAATGGCATATATACAGGAAAAACTTTTTTTCCCTAATATATTCTGTCCTGCTGAGAAAGCTGAAAAGGTCACTGAAAATAAACCTCCCCTTTATTATCATAATGGATGGAAGTTTCAGGGCTTCTTTGTATCTGCAGATTCACCCAGCTATTCCAACTGGCTAATTTTGCTCTAGTACAGGCAGAGGAGCAGACAACAATCTTGAAAACAAGAGAAGTCCCTTCCATGATTATCAGGCAGAGTGGGAAAGCTACTGCATAAGTAACAGCATCAGGGCAGTATTTCTGGAAGATAAAGTGTAATTGTAAAGTCGTGAATCAGACACGAAGGTTCACGCTGCAGTAGTTTGCAATTTTTATAATGTATATGTGACAGAATGTTAAGGAGCCATAGGTTCCGTGCAAGGTATTTTTCCTAAATTACTTTTGTGAAATTCATTACTCAACAGAAATGTGTTTGACAAGATTATGTGCTATTTAATTATAACCAATAAATAACTTTTCTCTTTAGCAGAAATTCTTTCCTCAGTATATCAGCTCTACAGCAGAAGACTTAACGTTTCAGTCTTATCTACACAGCACTGGCTGAAACTCTCTTCAGTGCATTCTCAAAACAATATAACTAATAAATCTGGTATAGTAAGGGTTGTGTGGTACAAATGAAGACATCAACTTCAGTGGGAAATTTCACTTAGAATGCCTTAAGTTTCAGAGACCTTTAAAAGGAAGAAACCTAGCTTGAAAAACTAGGCACCAATTCTGCCAATGGCTTCTACAGAATGCATACTTCCAAAAGGTGAATATGGTGATGAGCTGGAGCACAAGGCTCATTGAGAAGCAGCTGAGCGACCCAGAGTTGCCCAGTCTGGAGAAAAGGAGCTCAGGGGAGACCTCATCTCTTTCTGCAACTGCCTGAAAGGAGGTTGTAGGATGAGATAGGCATCAGTCTCTACTCCCAAGTAACAAGCAATAGGACAAGAAATGGCCACGAGGGGAAATTTCAATTACATACCAGGAAAAATTTCTTCACCATGAGAGTGGTCAGGCATTGGAACAAGTTGTTCAGGGAAGAAGTAGAAACTCCATCCCTTGCAGTGTTCAAAGAACACATGGCACTTGAGGACATGGTTTAGTGGCAACAAAGCAGTGCAAGGTTAATAAGTGGGGCTCCTTGGAGCCTAGAGGTCTTTTCCAAACCAAACAACTCCTCGATTCTATGACTCTACAGTAGTTTATAAGAAAATACTACTCTGCAGAAAATAACTAACCGGGTTTGGGGAAAAGTACTTCAGTCTTGGCACATCAGAAAAACATTACAAAGAACTGGCAGCAATAATAAACTGTAGATAAGAAAAGCATAGTTCTCAATGGATCCATTGTGAACTCTACAGAGAGCTTAGGTGTTTAAATGTTGTACATGTGATACAGAAGTTTAGGAAGCGCCTACAGTAAATTTTGGGAGGGCAATAGAACTTCTGAAAGTATATGACACCTAATGAATCAGAATACACTATGCATCATTTTTCTCAGAAGCTGGGCCTCCATTTTCGGGCTCAGAAGTTTAATAGCAAATAATTCCCCTTACTAATTGTTGCATAACTACAATGTCTATTTGGAAACAGAGATATTCTAATTTAAACAATATCTGAGGCACAATATAAGCCAAATTCTGAAAAAAACCAATCCACCTGCAAGAAAAACTTCACTTATGTGCAGACACAACTGTGTGTGTACTGGAGCTAGTCCGAGTGCCAACTGTATACAGCACCCATAGTGCTGTGGAAATGATACAACCAACCACTGGGTAAGTGTGAGAAGCAAAAATATCAAACCCCATTGACCACTCTGTAACAAACAGACTACTGCATTTTGCTGCAGTGGTAAATTTAAAAACCTAACCCCTTAAAAATACAGTTCAAAGCATATCCATAAAAGCAAACAGATTAATAGCTATGTATTGGTAATCTATGGAAACACAGAGAAGAGAAATTTTAATTTTACTCACAACTGTCCTGCTACCCACATATTGAACTGCACAAAATAATTTCCTTTTGCCAACCAGATGGAGAAACTGCTAAGTATCTTTGCAATTTGAATCTAAATATGCAGTAAGCTAAGGGCACAAACAACAAAGCTCAAGAACTCCACCAAAATGGCAATTAGCCATCAGAGCCAGGTCAGCTCTAACCTCCAGGGCTACAATACTATTCGCAGGTCACTCTGCATCAAAGGAAATTATTTTAGCTCTTGGCCTGCTTAAACACTGTCAAAATTTCATTATATGCTCAAGGACATTCCTTTCAGCAGGAAGCCCAGGCCAGCTTCAGAGAGCAGTGTGTGTTGGCAGTGCTTGTCAAAGAATGAAGCAGATGAGGAAACACAGTAGGCCCAGCCTTACCTTACCTACATGTGGAGAGAGTGAGGACAGACTTTGCTTTTTGAAAGAATTTTCTATATAGCAGTTCAAGCATTTTGTGTTGATTTGTTAAGATTGTCTTTTCCAGCTGGTAAAAAGACTTCACTTTATCCTTGTAATTTTACTAGGTTCTTATGTGTCAGCTCTCCCTTTTTGTTTGCATCAAAGACCTACAAAAAAACCTGACTTGCATTAAGCAATACAAAAAAAAAAAAAAAGACTAAAGAAACAATCTCAGTGTTGGTAGTTTTTAAAACAGCGTCCTAATAAAAGACTCTGTTAGTATTACAAATTATGGAAAGCAGGATTTCTAGTAAGCACACTGAAACACACGAAGTATAATACATAAAAGCACAACAGGAGAAACAAAAAGATCCACTTCTGACAAATGAGTCAAAAACTACACTAGCGTTCAAATTCCCACTGTTCCTAGTCATTGCTGCTATTTTCCTGGATCACAAACTTTTACAGTGGTTGACCAACATGAGTACAATCAGATGTTGAGCCAAAAACTCACTTCTCAAGTGACATCAATTTAAGAAGCCACAATCAGAAAATTCTTCTTTTCTGTTAATTTCAAGTTCTATATTACAATAAAAGTAGAAATGAGAAATACTGCTCTTCAGTTTAGAGGGTTTTTTAATTTAGTAATAATTTGTGCAATTAGTAGCAGTTTCTCTCCACAAAGGTCAATGAGGCAGCAACAGGAAACACAAATGGCACTAAACTGTCAGGAACAACAGGAGGAACAGTGGAGCCCATATACGTCTATTCAAAGAGAGAAGGTTAGGAAAAAAATACAATAACCTGGAAAATTTCTTAATGCTTTCTAAGGTTAGAAGTTCAAGTCAGCCATTTCAGATGCTCCTTCCACTGTTTTCTGGACATCCATTCTCCATGCATGCCTTTGGAAGCATTTACTCCAGGATTTTGGCACACTGGTGGTTTGAAGTTAAGAAGGCCACTCTTGCTCTGTAGCCAGTCTCAACACATGGGAAAGTTTCCCTTACTTAAATACAGCAAAATTCACTTTGGTTTAGGTTCCTGCTATTTCACACATGAAGAGCAGCATTACCTCTGTGAGATATATCTGACAGAACAGCTGCTTAAATCAGAACAGCCTGTGCACACTCAGAAAGGGCTCCAATAGCCAAGACAGCAAGGACTGTATTCTCCTTGTCTCTTCCCTCTACTGTCCTTCCCCAGAACCCAGCATATAGAATTAAACAAGAAAAGTATTATAAGGCTTTGAACAAGGAAGGGCATTTTTTGCCAAATTTGGTCATCTGCATATGTCTGAGTGTCCCAAAGGACATATGAAGTTGAAAAGCAGTAGAAAAAGAAAATCTATTTCATAGACTGTAGCGAATGTTGGGATAAACTATCTTGCAGTAATTCACATACTTTCTGTTGTGCAAATTTAACTTTTCATAAGACCATTTTTGTCTCTGAACAAAACATGACAATTTTTAAAATTGTGCATAAAATATTAAGCAAAAGCAATGTTGATAAACAAACTAATTCTTTTTTAAAAGCCTCTGAGTCTCTGCTCCCTGGAGAAAAATATTTCAATACAGAAGGGTGTTTTCTCATATAAGAAAGGTTTGGTCCTAAATAAAAAAGATCCCAGTGATTCTACTTGTAAAAGCCAATAGAAAAGATGGGATTTGTTCTGCCTTAGGAGGCAACTAAGTGCAGCTAAGACATTAATTAGCTGGTTTCACCAAATTAACGAAGAAATGTTACTCATCCATAAAAGAAAACATAAGTCATGGGAACATCTGGTGTCTAAAATTAAAAAAAAAACAAAATCAAAATGAACAAAAACTGTAGCCATGTCAGAATGGTTATAGAAGGAAACAAAGGCAAAAGTACATAGATAAGATATGGAAAAATCTAGAGTAATATCACAATCCTAAACCTGAAGACAAGGTCCTTCAAATGAAGACAATCACTACAATCATACCAAGTGAAGAGGGCAGAACCTCAAAACCGAGTACTTCCCATGTTTTGAAAACCTGTATCCACAACAGATAGCAGCACATTTCTTAGGATCTATCAAAGTGCCCCAGCACTATGCATGCTGGAAAGGAAGATTATCAGCTGGGAAATTTACTTTCCTATTACCTTTTTAGCTTCACATAATTTCACTAATAATCTGATTTGGGACTATATAGTAAGGTCTAGTAGCCATTAAATTAATTTGACCTTCAACTCTGGGATTAAAATCAAAGCAACATGAAACGCAACCAAGTCATGCACCAAACTTTCTTTATACTCCCCATTTCCTGAATTGACAGCCAAAAATATAAAAGAAATTCACATGTTACTCAAAACTCTCTTTATTAAACTGGAAGTAAACAGCTGGCTAAATACCTGCATCAGACTAGAAATCAAAATTTAAATCTAGAGGTCAAACTGACAGTGCAAAAATGACCCAAAGTGCAAAAAACCCTTCAGCAAATTGTAGCATAGTCACACAAACCTCCCTTCATTGAAAATATCACACTGGGTTGTCTCCATAGCAGAGGAATTACAGCAGCATTTATCCAGTTTATTCCCATAAGCCATAAAAAGGAAAAGGACACGAAGACCTCATATTAACTGCAAAGGCAGATGAATGAATAGTAACACAATAATGCAGAACAGAGGGCAGCAGTCCCCAACACTCCTGCTACCTACTTCTGTGGATTTTTTTCCTCGAAATGCAAGTTATTACTGAAGGGCTGAAGGGGTAATAAGCAGAGGTGACAAAGTCCTACAGGGACTCAATACTACCATCCTCACTACATACAATTATGTCTTAGGAATGTCTTTTTCCACCAAATAAGTTCAGTCACTCTATTCAAATACACTTCCATTTCACACTGTGTATTCAGCTTGGTAGCTCTTTTGGACTTTTTTCACAGCATGGACTCCACCTCAATAGATTCTCATGGACAACTACTTCTTTTTGCCCTGCCATACAAAATCGTTTTTCCTCCTACTGTGATCACTCAAAGTTCAAGTTGCTTATATGAAAAGGAAGCCAATGCTCAGAAAGAACCATGACATTTCTTTCCAATAAGTTGAAACTTCTCCCAATACTAGGAGGGTGAAAAGAAATTTTGTGATGACTTTAGAAACTGTGACACCAAACATCTATATGCATTACACTTCAATAACAAGACACCAGGAAGTAAGTCCAAAGCTGAGCATATATTCTCAGAGAAGTTCAAGTCATATACCTGCTTAGACCTAACAAATACTTATCTACCTGCAGAAAAAAGGGCACAGTTTATTTAGTTTCAAGATAACCCTATGTTATTAGAAATTAAGATTTCACATCTATCTGCTTTTCAAACAACATAAGATTCTCAACATATTTTCTCCCACTTCTGTTACTGACTTCCCCATTTCAATTTTAACACATATGTCTACACAGAGACAGCGTGAAGCTGAATTTTCAAATCCGAATGGCAGACAAAGAGAGAAGCTAAGGATGTCATATTGACAGCCATGTGCTAGGCCTCACAGTGTGCTCTAAATTCAGCTGGCAGCTTTTGTAAAGAGCCACAATGGCACAGAAGACGTCCAGTTTCTATGACTCACCTTTCTATTTTATACTTGCGAGGTTCCAGTTCCATATTCTTAATTGTCAAGACATTTCCACTAGAGACAACAGTAGCTACATTCAATCTGTCAAGTCTTCTGTCACCGAAAGATAAAGCTACATTTCATCATCACACCCTGTGTGATGATTGATGTTCCTGGACGCTCAAAGCACTTATGTCAGTCAGACCTGAATGATGAATACTGAGAAATTCTTAACATAACTGTATCCATCAGCTGTAGTTTCTCATCACTATTGTCAAACTGCAGCATCCCCACCCACATCGCTTCCATCTTTCCATTCTGTGCAATTCTTTGTGGCAGAGAAACATTCTGATTCGGGACCTTGCTGGGTTTTGGCACTATTGTATCATCTCCTTATCTTGCTTAATATATTGCAAGTCACAACACATACTAGGGTTGATTTTAAGCAAGTAATCACATGGACCAGTCAGCTAAGTGAAGATGTTCCCAAGCTATGTATCTGCAATTCTTGCCACCAAAGCATAGACCTGAACCCCTCTACCCCGGCACTCTCTTTCATGAACTCATACAGTGACCTCTTAAACATCCACTCCACT
The DNA here is from genome assembly GCA_016584745.2 of Phylloscopus trochilus trochilus. Lineage (NCBI taxonomy): Eukaryota > Metazoa > Chordata > Aves > Passeriformes > Phylloscopidae > Phylloscopus > Phylloscopus trochilus. The sequence continues at coordinate 45,399,388 of WQNJ02000546.1, forward strand.
GTCAAATTTGAATGAACTAGTCAATGAGTTCAAAAGTGATCACAGGTGACAGCAAAAGACTGTGCACTGGAATAATACAACAAAAGAAATTAATTTAAGGGAGTATTTAGAGGGAGGATGGTGCACAATCAAGAAGCATAGAACTACATCATTATAAAAAGCCAGACAGCCTGAATATGTACCTAATGACCTGAGATTAAGAACCACAAGTGCAAATTATTTAGGTGAAAAATTCAGAACTAATCAAAGATAGTATTAAACAGTAGAAAGCTGAGCAAATATCAGGCCTGCTTTTGTGGGTTATCTCTTTGACTACACAAAGCAAGAAATTAGTAGCTTGAAATTCACCTGATTCTTTTGACTTTAAGGCCTCTTTGATTTGCTGTTTAATTTTCATTGCTTCTTCTGCAGTCAAGTCCCCTTTTTTCAGTGTCACCACTTGAGGCTGCTCATCTTCCTTGTCACTGCCGTTGTCGCTGTCATCATCCGCAAGTGGAAGCTGCTCTCTCTGGACAGGAGAGAAATAAAAGCCATTCTGATCATCACCCCAGTTGTGGGCTCGTTCTCTTTGGTTTCACTTTTGCAGAAGGGTTATTGAGGAGACTTGGCACAGCTGCCAGTGCCAGACCGTCCCAACACACATTCCCCAAAGGACACTCCAACTCTATCACTGAGACATGGCTTCCCACTGAGAGCACCAGCATGGGAGTATGGGCTCCTTCAATCAGAGACCAGAACAGCAGGAACTCGGAAAGCAAGAAATTAATTCCTTTTCTTCACCATCTTGACTGTGCAGGCACTGCCTGCTATGCAACACTAAGAAAAGCTTTTAAATGCATTGGGTCCAAATTTGAGCCTTCTATGCTGTACTCAAAACAGCACAAAGGGAAATGTGGGTCTGTGATGGCTTGATAATTAAACCTGGCCAAACAAATCACTGTAAGCAGCACTGACACAAGGAAGATGATACTCCTGTTTCTACTCTCTCAAACTTGTGCACTGGGACAGAAGAGTCAGTTGGGGTAATTTTTTATTTAATAAACCTTCTTGCACGGAAACCTCAGTGCAGCAACCTGAAGTTTGGCAATATTAGAAGACCTGAAAACTTCCTTTTGTAAGGAAAAGTATAGACAGCATTACTGTAATCTACTGAATATATATATATATGTAAAATGATAAGCTCATTTCTTAAGGTAGCCTGAAAAACCCTGCTTAAGAGGGAAACACATGCCAAATCACACTGGAAGCAGAAAAAAAAAAACAAAACTGTGCCTCAGGAAAGGCTGCCTTTTAACAAGCTGGCTCAGACCCTACCACCCCTGCCCTGCCTTTCCCGTCATCACAACACAGATCATGACCATGGACCTACACCAAGATGTTTCGAGTTGGGAGGGACATTAAAGGTCACCCAGTTCCAACCCCCTTGCCCTGGACAAGGACACCTCCCACTAGGCTTACTCAGAGTCCCATCCAACCTGCCCTTGAACACTTCCAGGGATGGGGCATCCACAATGTCCCTAGGCAACGTGTCTCACCACTCTCACAGTCAAGATTTTTTTTTTTTTTGTGTGTGTCTAACCTAAATTTCCCCTCTTTCAGTTCGAACCCATGTTATGTCCTTCCCATTAATTTTTTTTTACAGTACTTTTAGAATACTTTTCCCACACCGCCCCCCTTCTCCACTGCCCTGGCCTTTTTCAAGCGCAGTTCAGGTCCGGCCATGGCCGCTGCTCCCCCCGTGCCCCCACAGCCCCCTCGGGCTCTGAGGGGCTGAGGCGGCCGCTCCGCAGGGCCCCCACGGCAGCCTTGCGGTTGTTCTGGTCCGCCAACGCAGAAGCAAAACCAAAACCAAGTCACACAGACAATTTCAGTCAGTTTTAAGCGAGCAACTACGGCTCCCCCTTGCATTACAAAACCCTGGAAGGCTGTGTTTCTCCACCGCCCGCTACGCGAGAAGGCACGGGGCGGGGATGGGCGGGCATCACGGCTCGGGAAGCACCGGGAAGCAGGCGCTGCCGCTTCCCACCCGCGGGCCAGGGCGTTACCTTGGTGTCCACCGTGGGGCCCTCCCGATACCCGACCCGCCGCTTGAAGCGGCTGAGAAAGGCGGGCTCGGCCGGCCGCACGTAGGAGACCTGGTTCCTCTTGCTCATGGCCGCTGCTGGCGCTTCCGGGCGGGAGGCGAGCAGCGCGCGCCTCCCTTCCGGAGCGCTCCCGGCCAATGGGGGGCAGGGGCGCGCGCAGGGAAATGGCGGCGCCCGCGCTGGCCGCGGCAGGGGGCGGGGCCGCGCCGCTGAGCGCCAAATTCAAAGGCGCCGCCATTTTGGAGCGGCGGGCGGGCGGACGGCACCGGGGCTGGAGTGACCATGGCTCCCGGCGTGAGAGGTGAGCGGGGGCGGCTGGGAAGGGGCCCGGGGGTGTGCCCTCGGTTCGAGGAGCGGCTGGGAGGGCGCATCGGGGCGGCTCGGTAACTGAGGAGCGGCTCTGCGCGGGGGAGCCGCCCTGTGCCGTGCCCTGGCGGGGCAGCACCCGCGTGGGAGAAGCAGCGGGGCCAGGCACGGCCGTGCGGGGGGCTCGGTGCCCCCCAGGGGGACGATGCCCCGCGGGGTTCCGCCCTGCGCTGCCCGCGGGCAGAGCGCTGCCCCGGTGGTGTCGCGGTACCTGGGCCCTTTCCCAGAATCACAGAATAAGCTGAGTCCCAAGGGAGCCGCAAGGATCATCGAGTCCAAGTCCTGGCCCTGCACAGCACCATCCCCGAGAATCATACCGTGTGCCCGAGAGCATTGCCCAAATGCTTCTTGAGCTCTGTCAGGCTGGTTCTGTGACCACTTCTCTGGAGAGCCTGTTCCAGTGCCCAGCCACCCTCTGGGGAAGAACGTTTTCCTAATATCCAACCCAAACCTCCCCTAACACAACTTCAGGCTATTCCTAGGGCTATGCAATTACCTATCGGTCTGATTTCAGTTCTTAAATGCACTCCTTTCCATGATAACTTGTGCAATTAAAGAATAAATTACTTAATTAGAAGCTAAAATATTTCTCAGATGTCGAGTAAGCCAGAACAGCACGTAAAAAGCACATGCAGCGGCAGGATATTTAGGTAGCATAAATGTCAAAGAGAAGGTTTACAGCTCTGCACATCATTCTGCTGTTAAAGGTGATCCTCCTACAAAAAAAAAAAAAACAAACTGTGCTTTTATAGGTTTTTATAAACACTTTTTTGTTGGAATATTTTGAGGCATTGTCTTTCATTGTTATTTTGCTTGTTTTCTAAATACAACTTTGTTACTTAGTTAATATTTTGACTATATTATGTACTTTCATGTCAGATTCGCCCTAGTTACTTCATCTACCTGTGGGATAATATGTGCTATCTCCTTGAAATCTGATTCTGTGCAAAATGAGGCTAACCCTCATAATCAGTGAGGTTGGAGAAGACCTCTGAGGTGATGGAGTCCGACCTATGACTGAACAACCCCTTGTCAACCAGGCCATGGCACTGAGTGCCATTCCAAACACCTCCAAGCATGGTGACTCCAATACCTCCCCGGGCAGCCCGTTCCAAAGTCCAATGATCCTTCCAGTGAAAACATTCCTCCAGGTGTCCAACCTGAACCTTCCCTAGCGCAGCTTGAGGCCATGTCCTCTTGTCCTGTCACCTGGGAGAAGAGTCTGACCCCAGCCTGGCTACAACCTCCTTCCAGGCAGTTGTAGAGTGATAAGGTCTCCCAAAGCCTCCTTTCTGCCAGGCTAACCAAACGACACATTCACAAGTGTGTGCATATTCACATTAAAGGACTGAAGCTTTCTCTCCCTCTGTAACAAATCTTTCTGCCAATGGAAGATAATTACCAAATATTTTCATGCAGTTCTGTTCGTGCACAAACCAGATATTTATAGCTCTCCATTTATTTCCCTCTGTGATGCTTACAGTATTTTCTATTTAAGTGGAGATTTTGGGGCAGTAATTTTATTTTAATTTTTGTGTGTCTCTCTTTTCTTTTGTAGGAGATTTGCGTGACTCTTCAATATCTTTGTTGAACTCACCTAGGTAAAATAATACTGGCCTGCTCCTATACATTATTAATCACGTTGCACAGAAAGAGCAAACAAAACCTAGCATGACTTTGTGAGATAAAGTCTTTTTTCTTTCAATCTTTACCTGCCTAAGATCGCTGCCTTTCTCTCTTAACATCCTTAAAGGCTTAAAAAAAATGTACTCACATAATAAAACTGTTGTGCCGACATGTTGGGTTCCTCTTGGAATGCTGCCATGCAATAAATTTTCATTTGTCCACTGATTTTGCGGCTGGACTCTAGAGTTTATATGAAGAAATATCCCACTAGGAACTTCAGTCCTGTGAGGAAACCCTAAACTAAAACGAAAACCAAAAAGCCCTCCCCCAAATGTAAACACAATTCAGATAAATGTTATACAATGAAAGCACATTTGGCAAATTAATTTAGTGTGTCTTAAATCCAGTATAACATCTTCCCTTTCTCAGCTGCTGCTTATGTTTTTGGCCCTTTCCTCTGCCACTACCCAACTGCATATTTCATTCATGAAGACCCTTCCCCACTTTTAAAACTCTTCCGTTCTCTTGTATACCAAAAGTAAAAATAGCAGTTATAACACCCTCCTGCCAAAACTTTTGGAAAAGAATGAAGTAAATCCAATTTGCTACTACTTCATGTAAGAATTTAATTTTTTAATATTTTATGGGTGTATTGGTATTTATGGCAGAACTCTTCAGAGTCTTAATGTAAATCATGCACAGTCACTTATTAAAGCTGATAAATGTGATGAAATTGGTTAGGGATGTTTTAGGTGCAGGCACTTGCTATGCTGTATTTGATTCATTGATCAAGAATTGATTCTTTTTCCCCTTCTTGTGAGCACCAAAGGAAAATGCTAACAACTTTTTTGCTGGACTGTAGCATTATCTGATCCATTTAACCATTAAAACTTCCAGGAGTAAGAAAGGCATCTCATGTTCACTGTGCAATGTGTTCTTTTAGAGCTAAAGTTAGGTGCCACAGCAATGAACTGCATGTTCTTTGTTTTTTAAGTCTGCCACACTTTTACCTTTAATGATTTCATCTACAGTAGTATGGTTTTCAGACAGACCTTTGTAAAGCTTCACATGGTTAATCGAATTGTGATTTAATTTTATCAGGCAGCTGATCTATTTGGAAGTAGTCTAATGCATAAACATTTCTTTAGTGTTGAAGGTGATGCTATCAAAGTTTTTGTGAGGGTGCGTCCCCCTTCAGACAGAGCTGCATTGACCGATGGAGATCATGGCCTGTGTTTATCTGTCCTTTCATCAAATACCATCCGCCTGCACTCAAAGCCTGAGCCAAAGATCTTCACTTTTGATTATGTTGCAAATATGGAAACAACACAGGTAATCAATTCCAGAATCTCGTAACTGCTGCTGTTTTCACCCAAGTTTTGGCAACTATTATGCTAAGTGTTTCTAAAGATGTAGTGCATTAGGTCTGATTTTTTGCAGTGGTCAGGTTGGAAATACCTTGTTATAGTACTGAATGCTGCATGAAATTCTTCTCTCTAACAGTTCTGATGTAATTTTTTCTAGCTGTTAATTTCTTTAATTAGAGTTTGAATTAAAATTTAAGGGTTTTTTTGTAAACGTGGTAAAACCATTGAGAGAAAATAAATCTGCCTATTGACACAAATGTATAAAAATAACTGGCAATCAGGAGCTGATATTAAGATGTGATTTCACAGAATCACAAAATATGCTGTGTTGGAAGGGACTCACAAGGATCATCAAGTTCAACTCCTGGCCCTGCACATTTGTACTTAAGGAACTTCAGAGTTTATATTCTATTTACTCTATTTCCTTCTTATAACTTGCCTTTTAAATGGATGCATTGCTCACCTGGGGCAAGTAATATTGGAAAGAAAATCCTTCAATTTAAATTCTGTAATATGGTGTTTGACATTCTGAACATAATTTTAACTCTGCTAAGACTCCCAATTCCATTTAATTTCTGTTCAAAAAACAAATAAAATATAACCTCACCTGCTGTAGGCTATTATTTGTAGCTAGGCTCTTCTTGCAGATCTAAGAGAAAAATGTGAAGAGAGATGAGACTAAGTTGTGTAGGTCTGTTGAATGTGCCATTGTGTAGTGGCAAATGTTGAAAGCTAGATTTTATAAATGTCACAGGCACCTGGCCTACTGATGGTATAAACTGCATAACATAATCAAAACCACTGATCAAAGTTATTATTATGTGTTTGGAAGCTGTTACTATGATGCTGGATTTTATTATTTCTCTTTGAGTTTATCAAGGAATACAATTTTTTTTCAGAGAGAGTGATTTATGTCACAAAGACTTACGATGTATCATTTTGCTGTGAGAATTCCAGGGGTCTAGACATGGTACATGTCTAACCTTAAGGAATGCATCTATTATATACTATAAGGGTATGGCATAGTAAACACTGATGTAAAAGATACTTGAACAGGTGGTGCCAAGTGCCTTCTCTTTCCCTTGTCCCCAGGAGTCTGTGTTCTCAAGTGTGGCTAAGAACATTGTTGAATCTTGTATGAATGGCTACAATGGAACCATCTTTGCATAGTAAGTGATTTTGTAGCAATTACAGTCATTTCATAGCAATGGCAACATTTAAGGAGATTGTGCTAATAAGCAGTTGGGGTCTTAAGAGCCAGAGCCTGCCTAATTTTACAGTAAACTTTAAAAGTGCTTCCTTACTGCAGCACTGCATAAGGAATGTTCTTGCAATATTGGATTGGTACTCCTTGCCCCTTTTTTTGAGGAATCTGTACGTAGGTGTTATGCTTCTAACACTTAAGGCTAATAATGGGGTGTAAACTCATTTCAATGTTACTATCATTTACTTTAAAAGTAGGAGTTTCATTGTACTGTTCAAAAGAAAGCTAGTGGTTTTCAGTATGTCCATGGTAAAAATGGAATGAAAATTGTTTTAACTTGATATTTGGTCAGCTCAACTCTTCAATGACTCTTGGCTGCCTTTGGGAAAACTCATGAATGATACTTTTAACTTTCAGAATATTTTTAAGGTAGAAATATATCCATGACTAGTAGTATGAATATCATTATATTAACACAATATTTTTTCATTTTGAAAACTGAGTAAGCACTTTGGTCAGAAAATGCTGACTTAAAGGGCAAATCTAATCAAAAACTTACTGGGGTTTCTTTTAGTGTAGCACAGCTTTTGCAAAACTATGGAGTCCACTTTGTTGCAATATACAAATGTGGAAAAATGAAATGAAATTGCCCTGAAGTTTCTCTAGCATGATTAATAACTACATTAGAAAAAAACCTCTAAAAGAAAAAAAATACTTTAAAGTCAAATATATCCTTATGTGCAGTACTGAGTGATATAAAGCTCAAAAGATTGACCCAAAAATTAGTTTTATGTATATATTTGAAAGCCTTCATTTTAATGCTAACTTCCCTTTCTGACAGAAATGAGGGAGAAAATAGTGGGTGGTAGGGAAGACAAAATGGGATTTATCTGATGGGATTTCTTGGTAAAATTCTATTTTTATACCTTTCTAGCTGACTGATTTCTCAGCTTGCTTCTATTTCCTTATCTTCAGTTTATAATTTTTTTTTGCTTGCTTTAAGCTTTGACTTCTCCTTAAAAGACATAGATTAAAGAAAAATTCAGAATAAAGTTTAATCTCACTTTTTTTTTCTTTTTGTTAGTGGCCAGACTGGTTCAGGAAAAACCTTTACTATGATGGGTAAGTGCATGAGAGATTAATCTTTCAGTGGTTTGTTGGTTTTTTTGTTGTTGTTGTTGTTTTTGTTTTGTTTGGGGGTTTTTTTGTTTGTTTTGTTTTTGTCTTGAGATGTATTCTTCATGTCAACCGCTACTCTTGAGTAGTATTAATTAATTATTATTTAATTTAAAAATCTCTTTAGGACCATCTGATTCTGATAATTTCACTCACAGTCTGAGGGGTGTAATTCCACGGAGCTTTGAATACTTATTTTTTCTAATCGAGAGGGAAAAGGAAAAGGTATGTTTATTTTATAATTACCCTTGCAGTAAAGGAATGTCTCACAGTAAAGATTAGCTAAGGCTGGTAAACTGGGTGTGCAGCCATTAAGCTACCAAGGTGATTGCCTTCTTGCCTCAAATGTATTAATGAGAAATGTTTGCATCTAGTACTCTACCAAATTACAGTACTATAGTACAAAATATAGTTTCTTCAGACACAAGTTTGCTTATATTTTGAGTCTAAAAATGCATCTAGGTTTCTGGATGTTGGTTGTCACCTTGGTATCAGGAATGTATACTATGCAGAATATATATGCAATCTAATAGCTTTAGGTATGTGAGACTTGAAAGAGACTTGCTGAAAAGAGACTTGCTGCCATAAAATGTCAGACTTAATAAAAGCAATCTGTTTATAGTGTAAATTACTGTGTTTTTCAGGCTGGCAGTGGAAAGAGTTTTCTCTGCAAATGCTCATTTATTGAAATCTACAATGAACAGATATTTGACTTGCTAGATTCTGCTTCAGCTGGACTCTTTCTCAGAGAACACATCAAGAAGGGAGTCTTTGTTGATGGTGCTGTTGAGCAGGTGTTGTCATCTGCTGCTGAAGCATACCAGGTATTTTTTGGCACTTTTTAATGCTGGACTATTTATTTTAAATATTATTTGGTAAATATTCCTGTTGGATTAAAGCACATTTTTTCTCATTTTTTGTCTGTGGTGCTTTCTCCCCCTATCTCCATACACCAAAACACAAAAAGCTGGTTTACGGCAATGCTTTCTAACTATCCCATACCTGTAAGAAATCAAAAACATTCTTAAGTTGGGAATGCCTGACTGGCAATTACAGTAATCTTTTCCTAATGCTTGCCCTACACATCTCTGAAATAGCCACAGAAAACTACATTTCCTGCTAACTGGGCTCCATGTGTTCCAGAATTGTCAGGTTTATTTCTCCGTGAATGATACACATAGTACTTGTGTGACTTTAGTATTTTTTTATTATTATTTTGTGTACTGCAACATACACCAGTTATGGGTGTGTTATGCTTTCAAACAGCAATGGCATTTTTGGAGAAAATAAATTAATATTATAAAGAGTTCTTCTACTAAGCTTGACCGTAGCCGTATCTTTTTTGCCTTTAAAATGCTTCTGTTGGAAAACAGTAAAAACCCTTATCCTTGAGATTTTTGAAAGCTGTTGCATGGAATTGTGCCTATGGCTGCTTATGTCACCTGTATGTAAGGAACAGTCTGAGACAGTTGAAATTGTGGTGTCTTTTTCATGCTTAGGTATTAACTACGGGCTGGAGAAACCGTCGCGTAGCATCGACCTCCATGAACAGAGAATCTTCCAGGTCACATGCAGTCTTCACCATCACAGTGGAATCCATGGAGAAGAACAACGAGGTTGTTAATATTCGGTCTTCCCTGCTCAACCTGGTAGACTTGGCAGGATCTGAGAGACAGAAAGACACCCATACAGAAGGACTGAGGTTAAAGGTTAGTTCTGTAGTATCTGTGGCATCTTTCTCTTTTCAGATGCAGTGCCTTGTTCCATCCACCAAATTCATTCACTCTTGTTCCCTCCTCTTTTTTAGGAAGCAGGTAACATCAATCGATCACTAAGCTGCCTGGGCCAAGTAATTACAGCACTTGTTGATGTGGGAAATGGCAAACAGAGACACATTTGTTACCGGGATTCCAAGCTCACTTTTCTGCTACGGGTAATATATACATCCTCTGGATTTTATCTGCTGCCTGGCATATAGAAAAAAATATTTCATTGGGCTTTTTTACTATAAAAAGCCGGACTCTGGTGCATTAAAATTGTTTCAATACTGGGCAAGTGGAAAAAAAAATTGAAAATTATCTTTCTAACCTAAACAATTTCTAATCAATCTATTGCTGTTAGCTGAAGGCAAATCTATTTGTTCTCATAAGCTCTTACTACATACATATTTGGAAATTTTAATTAAAAAAAGCACATTTTCTTCCCTATAATTTAGGAAATAATGCGTATCAAAGTGTAATATTTAGAGATGTGTTGAAACATTGGATGTGATTTCCAGAATTAGTTTATGTGTGCTTAGGGTTGATCTGGTGTTAAAGATTAGTTAAATTTACTCTCCTATCTGAGAGCTTATAGCCTGTTTTCAAAATAAACACAAAACAAAGATAGAAGCAGTCAAAGATTTGTTGGATGTCAGCACTCACCAAAATTCTGTGAAGAGTACATGAATGTCTGTAGTATATTTTTGTATTATAGTATTTGTACACATACAGTGTTTGTATTACAACACAGTATTGTGGTCACAGCAAAATTTCTCAATGTTCCATCCCAGTTCCATGGAGATTGATAAAACTCTAAGGAATTATGTTCTTTCAATGCAACCCAAAATACATAAAAACTGGATGAGAATTACAACTTTGTGAGCTATTATTTTAAGTGGGGTTTTTTTTTTTGAGGTGTCTGTACTGCAAAGAAATCCACAAACATGACCTTCACTACTACAGAGAGAATGCCATTGAGGCTTGTGCACTATCCTGTAGTACCAGACTTTTAGTCTTTAGCTATAAATGCTGCCTTCTCCTGAGATTTGAGAGCTACTTGTTTAACAGCACAGAAATACCTGAAGATAGGCATGTAAAAGGGAGGTGATCCTTTTATATCCTTGGTCAAGAATCTGTTGGTTTGTGATTTTGTTTGTTTGACAGTTGCAACCAGAAGGAAGATGGGTTGGAACAATCAACAGATGATGTTGAAAGTGATGGGGAAATAGTAGTGCTAATTACCAAAATTGTTTTTGCACTTGTTTAGAATTTTTTTCCTCTCCCTTCTGTTCTGATGAAGGAAGTATCTCAACATAGTCAAGGTTTTGAAGCCCTAAATGAAGTCTTTATTTACAGTCACATCCTTTATACCCACATTTGAAATAAAATTTGAGAAACTTACCTTCTATGTGGATATTTGTTAAACGAAATTCTTTCTGCAATTTGTTCAAGGTGATACACAGTATCTTTTAGGTGATGGCTTCCTATTGTCACCAAAATAATGCAAATAAAACTAACTTCCATGTTTTTAAATAGGATTCTCTTGGTGGTAATGCAAAAACGTGTATAATTGCAAATGTTCACCCAGGATCCAAGTGCTTTGGTGAAACGCTGTCCACTCTTAATTTTGCTCAGAGAGCAAAGCTGATTAAAAATAAGGTAAGAGACTTCCTTACTGTCTTTATTGTAACAACAGGCACTTGTCATTTAACTTTTCATATCTGCAAGCAAGGTAGCTTCACTGAAGTACTCCTGTGCTTCCACTAATTTAACTTAATTTAGCAAACACTAAATTTGCTTGGTTTTTTTTTTATTTAAGAAAAATTGTTTTTGAAAAGGACTTGTTTGCTCTTGGTTAAGGAATAAAGGACAACAGGTGGAGACTAAGCAATGACTGCTAATAGCATGTATTCTTTGCTTGTTCTCAGAGCACTTCATTAGAAAAGTAAAGAGTAAATCTATACTTAGAATGTAGACTATCAAAAAAAATTCTGATTCAATGTTGTTTCTGTTAACTTGTTCTATATTAATCCTTGTGCCCAAAATGTAATTTCTTATGAGTGGTTTTTTAAAAGCGTGTTGGCATTTAGCTGAAACTGTCTCTGATGTATACTGCTTTGCTGATGAAAAAGGTGCAGACAAAATTCTGCAGAAAACATTACCTTTTTTAACTTCTAATTCCACCTGAAGTGCAACTTACTGGTTTCTCAGTGAATGGAACTTTGCTCTTCCCATAAGTTCTTCCTTTCCTAAGATGGAAAGAGTTCACAGTAATTTTACTGGTTTGCATTCTTGGAGTTTTCTCTTATCATTTTTAAGACTTTTATTTATACCTTTTCCTAATTTTCTCCTATTTCCTATATTTCTCCTATAAAGGCTGTAGTAAATGAAGATACACAAGGAAATGTCAGCCAACTGCAAGCTGAGGTCAAGAAGTTGAAGGAGCAGCTGGCTCAGCTTACTTCAGTGCCACCTGTGTGCAGTGTTTCTGTATCACAAGGTAAGAGCTGCAGGTCAGGGAGAACTTGCTATTTCTGTAGTGCAGGAAGTTGGGGGCCTTCATTAAGTTTCTGAACAATTAATATTTTTGTAGGGACTGACCTACAGGGGTTGCATTTTCCTTATGGATCCTATTTCCTGTACTTGTAGCTGCTACCTTGCAGAAATTGTTAATGTGGTTTTATTTTCTCCCTCATAAGTTTGGATAGTGGACTATGGTTTTATTTTACGATACCTAGGTGTTCTTCCACTTCTTAAGAGATGTGCTGCCTAATCCTTTAAGTAACCAGAGTTTGCATGTGGTTCCTTGTACATTTAAGTCAGAGGGAAGGCAAAATGTTGCATTCTTCTTAAGCTCGGGACTGGATTTCACACCCCCCCCCGCCCCGTTCCCTTTTTTCCCCCTTCCAGAAGAACCTAAGAGGCATGCTCATTTTCAAGAGATGTTTGATTTCAATGTCAGATGGAAATAGAATTTTTAGATAATCTTCCATAAGCTTCACACTAGGCCATTTTGTCTGCAATAGAATCTCAGCAGAGCTTCCTAGTATGTATGTTTCTCACTGAGATGCGCTACTTGATAACGTTGGATTGCAAGATCGTAAGCTTCCTCTTGTACTCTTACTGTTTTTCATGAGTCAACTCTTTCCTGACCTTGCCAAGAAATAAAAGATACAGCAGGAGAAGAGATCACAGAAGTTAGAAAGCCTTATCTAATATAAAGCATCTGGGGTTGAATTTTCCTAAGGAAAAAGTACTTCTCTGTTAGCATATGTGTTTAACCAGTAAAAACAAGTCAGAGATGAGGTAGGGCAATGAGTCATGGTTCATAAATATATTAATATTGACAGAGGGTTCAATGTTTAGATCCATGATAGAGTTCTGAGGGAAAACAAGTAATGATGCCTAAACACTGAGGAGGAGTTTTGAGAAGAACCTAATATATCAGAGCTGTGTTTGTTCTGTGCAGTTAAATTATGTTTGTAATATTCAGTCACATGAATATAAAATCTGCTTTCTAGGTGCTTCAGAAACATGATGGCATTTAAAAATAAATTTAACCATGATAATGTAACTATCATGCACCTAGATACTGTGGTGATTAATATTCCATAAATAAGTAGACTTGTCTGTATTAGAATACTCAGAAATGCTATTTTAAATTAATTTTTAAGTGGATTATTAAACCCTCTTAATCCCTTGTGTGGACACGTTCCTTCCAGATTAAGCCACTAATTGTCCACATATTTCAAGCTTATTTTCCAATATTTTCTTCTCATAAACCAGTCAGTCCACTTTTAATATGTACAAACTGTATTAATAATGGCTTAGTGTTATCAAATTAATTTCAGAGGGATTTTGCATTTTATAGATATGCTTAGCTGAACAGACTGATTCTTTTACTTTTATTAAAGTTCATTGCAAGGCTGTTTAATGCTTGAACAACTTTATTAATTATACAATTATGTAAATTCGATCTGTTCTTTATCAGCACTTGCAGGTGATTAGGAATTACTGTCTAAACAGTGTGCTCTGGGTATGGCACATGATCTTTGTGGAAGAATTACACTGTTTAAAGGAATTTATTTGAATTTACTTTACACAATTGTCATGTTATATATGGCAACATGGTATTTTAATAAATGTGGCATTTGTTTCTTTGACTTTTCCTACAGATGCTGTTGAAAAAGGGAAGAACAACATAAATTATATGAACAACTTTCTTGAAGCAATGTTGTTCTGGGAGAAATCGGAAGGTGAAAAGAAAGTAAGAAAGCACAGACATTTCTAAGTGCATTCAGTGTACTTTCCAGTGAGTGGTCCAGTGAGCATATTGAAACTGACTCTCAATGATTTTCCTTGGTTTTGATAAAAAATGCTCTGTCCAAAGATAACAAGGTTTGGTAACAAGGGAACTTAGTCAAATGACGTGTAGGATAACATCTATAGTGCTTAAGGACAGTGGTTTAGTGGTGGACTTGGCAGTAATGGATTAATTGGTTGGATTTGATGATCCTAAAAGTCTTTTCCATCTGAAATAATTCTGTGTTTCTATTCTGTCTTTCAAATTCTGACAACCCATAGGATAGCTTTGATAGTATATTTAATTTTAAGGGGTAGGGGGCTTATTGGGGTTTTCTTATAAAAAAAAATTGAACAGAACAAGCTTCTGTTTTACTTGATTTTGAGTGTTTTAATCAACAGTGTTTTTTAATCAAGTGTGTTTTTTGAAGCAAGCATCTCAGACATTCTCATTTTATTGCTCTTTGGTCATGGTGTAGTACTGAAGCAGCCAAAATGGATCTTTTTTTTTTCTAAAGAAAATTAACTGAAACAGGCACTCTAGTGTTGTGCATCTGAGGTGCTTAGCAGAATACTTACTCTGCGAGATCTTATTGGAGTTTCTAAGCACAATTTTTGCAACATCTTGGGTTCTTGGTATGGGCTTGTATGAGCTACAAATCTTCTGCAAGGGACAGTCTGTGTATTCACAAAATTACTGATAGCTGATATTTTGCATGATTTGTCTTGCCTGTGCATATGCATAAGATGTGCACCTTAAAAATTCACTAATCTGTACATGTACTTCCTAAGAATTTATTAGAAAAAGTGGCGCAGCTAGAAGAACTGTGTGCCAAGAAGGAAAAATTTGTTCAGTCCAATAAAATGATAGTTAAATTCCGGGAAGACCACATCGTTCGCTTGGAGAGATTACATAAAGAAGCTGGTGGAATTTTATTGCCAAAAGAGCAAGATGATCTACTCAGTGACTTGAGGGAGGAAGTGCAGATACTCAGAGAACAGGTAAAGTCTTTGGTTTTTCTTTTCTGGAACAATTTTTTTTATGAGATAGCTCATGTGTTGTAGTCCTGTGGTGGGTGACTGCAGGCTTTTTAGGAAGGGCAGAAAAGCAAAGGATGGGTGGTGGGTTCCCTTATAGAAGCATCTCAAAAGTATGGGTATCCCTATAGAAGAGACAATGGCTGGGTTTAGAGCTTCAGTTTGCATAAGAGGAGAGTTTAGTAAGGGTGATGTCATGGTGGGAGCTTGCCACAGCCCACCTGATCTGGGTTAGTCAGAAGACCAAGTTTCTTTTCAACAACTCAAGGAAGTCTCCAAATCACAAATACCTCATTCATATGGCAGACTTCAAGCTCTGGGACATCAGTTGAAAGGAAAAGACAGCAGGATGCCAATAATGCAGTGGGTTTTTGGAGGGTAATACACATGTCAGATGGACATATAAAAGATGATGTGGTCCTAGAGCTTGTTTGAAGAACAGCTTTGGGTTATTCAGGTGTCTGGTAGGTGTGGTATCATTTGTGAGGCAGTTTCGATGAACAAAGAAACCCAAGAGAGAAGGCAAATTCTTGAAAAACAATTTCCTCCAAGCACAAATAGGGAAAAGGAGTAAATCTCTTGGCAGAGTAGCATAAATCTGTAGCTCATAATTGAGCTTCAAAGGGAAGGGAGGAGAAGAAATGAAGTTTAGAACAGTCTTTTATTGACTACAGAAACTATGGCTTGCAGGGATAGCATTAAGAAAGCCAAGGATAAAACAGACTAGGGTATGGAGAGCAGCAAGAAAAGCATCCTGCTGCTTTATTACCAGTAAAAGAGTAAACACAATAAGATGTAAACTGGCTGTCTTGAGGGTAGATTCCAAGGCAATAAGAAAATTAACCAAAAAAATAGTTTTAACCACTGTGGGGAACACCTCTTTTCTATTACAGTTTAATCCTTACTAAAGGTAGTAGAATAACAGCTAGATAGCTATAGCATTGTCTGGAAAATAAAAACCTTTGAATAAAATATTGATTACCACAGATGGAACAACACCCACGAATTGCAAAGTACGCCATGGAGAACCATAATCTCAGAGAGGAGAATAAAAAACTTCGTTCTTTACAGTCAGTTAAAAAGGCCCAGGAAATTGATGCTCAGACCATTGCAGAGCTAGAAAAAGCTTTTTTGGAAGCTTCAGCCACAGAGAAAAGTACTGGAGGTAAAATAAGCTAGTGTTTTCCAGCTAAATATGCTTATTGTGTTTCTGCTGTGTGTGACATAGTGTTGAAAATGCCTGTCTTGATGTATTTTCGCCTTCCTCAAAGTGGTACCTGAAGACCAATAAAACAATTTTACTTAATTGTATTCATGTTGGCCTTCAAGCAATAGGGAGTTTTGATTTGTATCTTGTGAAACTCATCTATAATCCTATTTTGTGGTCCTTACTTGTCATGAAGACTGCAGTTATATTAATTATTGCTGGTTTTCATGTGGACTGTTGCCAATACCTATTTTTGTCAATCTCAATTGCTGCTTTGCTGTTCAAAGGCCCATAAATGCTTTCATTTTAGTAAAACTTGAGGTATTTGAGCTGCTGTGTGATTTCAGAGGGCCTGTATTTGTTCTTAGGTCACCGCTTATATTCCAGCACCATGTCAGTGGAAGGCAACTCACTGGCATCTGTTGAAAGGCTGAAGGCTCGTCTGCTGCAGACCCAGGCTGAACTGGCAACTTCAAAGCAAGAATACGAAGAATTTAAAGAGCTAACCAAGTGAGACAAAACAGTATTGAAGTATCTGTAATCAAATGGTTTTAAGTCATTATTCATATCGATTTTTGAAAGACTCAGACCCTGATTTTATCGACTAGGCTTGTTCTTTGCATGTATGAAAGGGCCAGTTAAGAATAATGGCGTGTACACACAGGGTATGTTCCTGTTATAATACACCTGGGTATTCCCAGACTAGGGAACAACCATCATTAAATCTGAAGGTACATCTGCACCGCTGCAGGTTTCTTTGTCTTTTCCAAAGCCACTCTTGATAGTAAGATGCAGAAAAATGCCTCACACCATGCAGGAGATGGACATACCCTTTAATTCTGGTAGTTACCTGCTTAACAGCATTGGGAGGGTTTGGCTTAGTTTCCAAGAACATTTAGAACAAATGTTTTTCAGTAATTGAAATATTACAGGTGGAGGCACTGACAAGAAGTAGGAGTTGATGGGGTAAGGGAGAATGAGAGGGGGTATTTGGGGGGTTGTTTTTGTGCAACAATAGTTTTTAATATAATCACTTAAAGTCTGCAACTTTGAGTCACCATAAATGTAGAATCCAAGAACCTCAGAAAACTCTGGCTGACTTGTTGGTTAATTTTTATCTCAATTTACAAGATATTTAAGAAGGCAATAAAACTTCTATCTTGAGACTTGTTATGGGAACAAAGGTTTAATTCAAATCAGAGCAAAGACACGGTGTCAGTAGTACATTTATATCCATTTGCTTTAGCATCTAAACACGAGGTAAGGGTCTACTTTGCCTTTATTAATGTAGTAAAGAATTAAATGTCATTGTTCTCCTGGAGGGCAGCACAAGATAATGGGAATGGCCTCACTAATACCTTCAGTGTTCATATGCATCTGAATAATACATGACTTCACTTGATTAACCCCATTTCTGAAAAATTCAGATCTTGTAACTGCAGATACAAGAAAAATAGCATTTCCATCAAATGTAATGCAAACCTGGAAGGCAAAAGGGGCCTGATATATTTTTTTATTTATTTTAATTGTACCTAACAATTTTGCTTTCTGTTGATTTCAGTGAAATTAAAGTGTAATTCTAAAAGCATCAGGCACAATTTTACCTACCCACTTCTATTTTTTCAAAGTAGCTTTTAATATCCTTTTTGCTCATTGAGGCAATTGTACAAATCTGTATTTTTATTGTTAGATTTCTTGTAGCAAATCCTATGAACTTTATAAATAATAGTATTATGTTCTAACAAAGTTATCAATTCAGCAATCCATCAATTGTTCCATATCATTAATTGCAGTAGTCTATTTATATTTTTATATATTGATTGCTTTATTTTTCTGCCCATTAAATATATTTCTGTTTTATGTATTCCATGTTTTGGAAATATTTTGCTTTCTTGGTAGAATGTATGCATTTTATTATCAATTACCAACATTTTCTTAGTGGAATGCAGTCAAACATAAATGTGTTTTTCAGCCTCTGGAGTCACTAAATTTCACTAAATTTAAACTTTTTTGTATTTTCAGAGTAACTGAAACTTTGCATACAAGTGTAACTATATTCTGTAACTGAATAAAAGTAGAGTAAAATAGCAATTTCACAGAAACAACATATGCTAATTTTTCTGCTGTTCACTTGCGGTCAGAACTAAAGTTCTACTCTGTTCCCTAAGTTTTGCTGCAAGTGCCATGAGTGTGAGGGAAAATGACTGCATTAAACTGGAGGCAACCATTTGTCTATAAACTTTGACCCTACCATTATGACAGTAATGGCAACTATCACAGTAACAGCATGTAGCTCTGCAAAATACCTAGTGAAAATTATTCCTAAGTTTCTCCTCAACTGTTGGATTTCACTTACAGTACTCTTAGAGGCCAAAATAATCTTAACATAGCAGCACTTAAAAAAAAAAAAGTCTTTAAAGGATTTTCTTTAATCCTGGCAAGCCCCAGTTCAGACTTCTCATATAACTGGATAACATTTTTAAAGCTTAAAACCATATTGGTATGGGTGATATCACTTTCTCATAAAAGGAACTGCAAAGGTCTCAGCTTATTTCTTACCATGTAATGGATTTTTTTTTTCTGACATGTTTAGTTATCCATCTGCTTGCTTCATTATGCAGGCACAAATAAGCTGCTTAGCTTTTTAATTTTTTATACGTTATTTTTACTTTTTAATACAGCAGTGGTGTCTTTCTTCTCAAAATAATGCATTTTGGTGTTGGGGTAAAAGTTCAGCTGCGGTTTGCTCATTGGCAATACTGCAACATAACCTTACTGATACAAAGGCACATACTCATGGAGTAGCTTTGACAGTAGCAAAATGCTTCCTAAACAGGAAAAAACAGATGGAACTGGAATCAGAGGTTCAATCCCTTCAGAAAGCAAACCAGCACCTTGAAAACATTCTGGAGGCAACCAAAGCACACAAGCGCCGAGAAGTCTCTCAGCTACATAAGCTACATAGAGAAAGTCTTAAGGTATGAGAATAAGTTTATTTCAGGCCACACATACTTAGTCCTGAGTTGTACAAGGGTACAGACTGTCATTTGTGTGATCCCTTAGCCTAACTAGTTTTCTGGCATGTTCTCCATATGTGATAAACCAAATAAGCTACTTTTTGTTCTGGAGTATTAACTGAATGAGTGTAGATTTGTCATTAGATGACAAATCTGAAGAAGTAATAGTAGTTCAGAGCTAGCCACTTAAGCATTTTATTTCATTATTCTGCTTATAGAATTGAGAAATACAATACCAGACAAAGTTTTAATTTCATTTTACAGTTAAAATAAAGACTGCTTTGTAATCTTTGTAACAGAACATAACCACTCCAACTAAAGCTTACCAGCTAAGATCTCGCCTTGTGCCACGAATAAGCCCAGATTATAATTTTGAAGATTTTCAGCGTTCTGAAGAGATGATGGATGACATTCTAAAAGAGCCAGTTCCTCCAGAGATGAGTGAACAAGCATGTGAAGCCATTGCTGAGGAGCTCAAAGTGGCACAGGTGAATATTGTGAATAAAAAGTGAAGTGTATGTGCAACTTTATTATAAAGAAGGCTTTGCCATGAAGTACTTGCCCTGCACCAAGTGCATTTTAATTTGCATGGGAAGCTGAAGCCCCTCATTAATACTTAACACTGAACAGTTTTCTATACATTGTACTTGAAAGAAGATCTGCAATAAAAATACTGAAAGTGATCTGAGGGCTGAGTATCATAAGTAGTTTATTGCAGGATGTTCATACTTTTTTCTATTTAAACCTGATACTTTGTCTCTGAGGAGTCCTCTTTAAAAGTTGACAGCTACATTTGGAACAATACACAAGCTTAACATATAATACTGCATTATTTGAAGAAACCTGCCAAATAATGCTTGTCCACCATGATACATTGTCTTGTATCTTTTCTAGTGGGCAGGGAAGGTCTTTTGTCACATACCAGAACACTACAAATTTATCTGAACTATATAGAAGCTGGTTTCACAGTGCATGTGAATCCCTGGCACAGCCAAAACCCCTCTTTGATGCTTACTGTAGTGCAGAGATCCTGTAAGGAGTTTAACTAGTGTATGATTTGAATAGCTTCTTTTTAAAGCTGTATTTTTCCAAGATAAATATGTGTCTGAAAATGAAGTGTTTATTGGATTCAGTCCTTGTATTTACTGGATTTGCTTGTGTTTTGTCAGTTGAGTTAGAAATAGGAGAAATCAGCTACTTAAGATACTGGCTTATTTTTGAGTGTTCTGTTTTCTGTTGGTTCAGGTCATAAAAATAGAAACTTGTTGACTTTTTAATATGCACAGACTGCCATATGGCATGTGAAAAAAAAGTGCAAGATTGGTGCTCTAATTTTGAGTGTCTCTTGTGTCACAGGAGCAACTGAGCATAATGCAGACAAAGCTGGATGAAGAGGAAAGCAAGAATATAAAACTCCAGCAGCATATTAATAAACTGGAGCATCACTCTGCACAAATACAGGAGGTGAGAGAACGATGTAATGTAGGGCTCATGTAAATGTTATACAGTCATACTGCTGTGTTGGCTGGTGAGGTCTTGCAATGTTACTTGCAGTTTGACAAATTAACATAGCATCATAAACCCAGGGCTGTGCAGGAAGACAAGGACTTAAAATCATGGAATAGTTTAGTTTGGCTTGGCTTAAAGGGTATCTAGTCTAACCCCCCAGGAGTTGGACTGAGCAGAGAAGGTTATTTAACATAACACTGCAGTTTTGAGTTTTGTTGAATCCAAGCCTGCTCAAGCCTGCTTGAGCTTAAATATAGGCAAAGAAACACTTTGTTGTGGATGTGTTGTTTGTTGTAGATGGGTTTGGCCAACTTCATGATTTCTGAGAAACAACTATAGTAACGAGGAAATTTTAAACTTTGGATTGCCAGAAATACTTGCCTTAGTGGGAACTACCTATTATAAATATTTGCAAGTCTTGCTTAATTGCTAGGGTTGATTTGTCATAGAAAAGGAAATAAGGCCTGTATTCTTTCCAGACCAGTCTCACTCTGATATCTATGATATCAGCTCCTAAGCTGTGGGTTATTTTTAAAGGAACTTTTTAGATAAGGTAATGTCTTCAGTTATATAAATTATTTTTTCCTTGGACTTTAAGGGATTTCAGAGTCACCAAACACTGAATTTAAAGAAAAATGTATTTATAATCATTTGATGAAATGTTTTAATACATCATTACATCATTGTTACAGTATATGACTTACCCACTCCTACACTTCCTTCTATTTAAAAAAAAATACTTTTCTTTTCAAGCTTCTTTCATCTGAAAGGAATGACCGGAGTAAAGAGCGCCAGGAGCTCCTTGAACAGATAAAATCTCTTGAAAAGCATCTTCAAGAAAGTCAAAACAAGGCTGATAGTAAGTCTTTGTAATACCAAAATTTCATTAAAAGTTTTGAGGTGTCTTACTGTTTTAAGTCAACAATAGCATTTGCTGAATAACTGTTTGGGTTGTTAGACATACTGCTTTGATTTTTTATTTTTTTTTTTTTTTTAATAAAGCAATCTTTAATACTTGCAGATCATCTTTGCCTAGTCTTGCACAGTAGACAATATTCAAGATGGTTCTGTATTTGAATGTGAAGGAGGTACAAAATACAGTATTTAAAATGACAATATTAAATAAAAATAAAGGATAAAACCTCTGTCTACAGAAATTACAGTGATATTGTCTGGAATGTTTTTGATTCACCTTTGCTCGTTAAAAGTCAGTGTTTCATTGACCTCTTCCATTCATGAAGTCTTTTTGTGTGTGACTCTTGATATTAATTCCACTGAAATGGTGCAGAGGTTTGTGAGACTTGCCCAGCAGGTTCTGTAGCATTGTGTGTCCTATATCTAGCACAGTTTTCCAAATAACATGTAAATTATTTTGGGATTTTTTGACAGTATTGAAAAGTGAAGTCCATGACTTGCGCATTGTCCTGCAGTCTGCAGACAAGGAGCTGTCTGCTGTAAAAGTGGAATATAATGCCTTTAGGGAAAAGCAAGAGAAGGAAATAAGTCAGCTTTCTGGTAGACATATGGATGTACAATTCCAGCTGGACAGCGTCAGGTATGTTGGCAGTTTGGTACAATGCCTTGTCATCCCTTCTGGATGCATGCAGTGATTTAGTCATCCTCTCCAGTATGTGAACTTATACACTTCATATGTTTTCTTTAGAGTTGTTTTTCGTTTGTCCTTTGCTTGCTTGTTTGTTTGTTTGTTGGGGAAGATGCTTCTTTGTTTGGGGTTTTTTTTGCTCAGTTCTTTCATGCCTATTTCAGGCAATATGGTGGAATTGTTAGAAAACAAAATGTGCCTGCCTTTATTTTGCTTTCCTATATCATTTTCTCATTAAATAGCATATATCTATAAACTTCCTGCTCTCCAAAATTTAAGTGAACAGTTTGTCAGTCTAGTCACATGAAGCAGGTGACATAATGATGCTGCTCTAAAAATAAAAGCAGAAAGAAATCACAAAAAATAACTGAAGTTTGAGTATCAAAGCCACAAAAGTTCATTGCCTTGTCTGCAATAATTGCTATTATTATCAGATGATAATCAGTATAACTTTTAATTACTAATGTGATCTAGTTATGTTGGATTTTGTTGCTGTTTTGTTTAGTTTGTTTTGTTGTGCTTTGGTTTATGTTTTGGGATGACTACATTTTGCATTATAGCAGGTCACAGCTGAAGTAATTTTTTGAGTGAGACATTGTAAGAGCAAGAACTCGGAACTGAAATTAAATGCTGTGGTTGTATTGGTGTGTTCTGTGTTAGCAGAAATGCTCTTTAGAGAGTATTCTTTCTCTCTTTAGATTATTTGAGTATTTTAAAATGCAGTTGATTGGAGTGTTTTTATAAGTACACAAACCCTTACTAGATTATTTGGTCTGGATTTTTTTTATGAAGGCTAGAACATGAAAAGATTCTTGAAGAAAAGGCAAGCCTGCAGGATGACTATGACAATTTGCAGGAGGTAGCCAAGTTTGAGACGGACCAGCTGAAGCAACAACTTGAGGACAGGAAGCAAGAAGCAGAAGCAATGAAAACTGAGCTATGTGTAAGACAGTTAAGGATTCTAAAGGACTTGATTATACAGAACCCAGACTGCTTAATTCTAATTATTATATCACTGGTAACATTCCACAGTAGTAATAGGTTTCTTGGTGATTTCATTTGGAAGATGTACCCAAATTCTTTTTCCAAACTTACTGCAAGATTTTTGCAACCACAGGCTATCAGAAATATCCAATAGCATCATGAATAGTAAGTTTTTAGGCTGAAGAAATTGCTCTGGAAATGTTGAGGGAGATGGGTTAATTAGTAGAGGAGCAAGAAGCTTCTTTGGAAAAGAATCCTGACATTGAAATGCTTTTATCTCAGGGCTAGCCAAGACTAGCCTAATTATTCTATCTTTACAAAGCAGTTTCTTAAAAATTTTCATAGTGGATGTGATCTTGTTAAAATGATGTATGGCTTGTGGTGGATCACTGTCCTGCAATTTAGTTGATGCTGTCCTTGAAAGCCTGTCAGACTGCACTGACTGCAGAACAGCAGCAAGGTTGCTCAAGGGCTTTTGCAAATAATTTTGTCTGCATTTCTGCAGGGTACACAGTGCCTGCTTGGCAAACTTGATATAAATTTTCCTTATTAGTGTTTTAGAGAATATTGACAGATTCAATGTTATTGGTTTAAATTCTGTATATCTCAGTATTTTGAACAAATACAGAATTTTAAAATGCCCCAAATTAATCTTTAATTGAAAATTCTGATTTTTCCCTTCACAGCCTTGGATATTGAGGACCATCATAGCTATATGAAATTATTATTAATGGCAGGTGAAAAGATGCAATTACTTAACATAAAAGAGGGTTTACTTCTGAATTTCTTCAGGACAAACTAAAAATCTTCCCGTTTCCAGTTAAGGTTTTGTGAGGTGTTTGGTTTTTTTCAGTTATCTTAAGGATTTGTTTAGATTGAATGCTCTAGAGACCTTATATTGTAACCTCTTATAGCAAACATATATTTTTATATTCTAGAACCTTTTGCAGCTTCTGAAAACAGAAAAAGAACATAATGAAAAACTAACATTACAATTACAAGAAGACAAAGAAAACAATTCAAAGTAAGTTTTAATTAGCAGTGGGGTTTATTTTCATCTGACCTCATTGGTGCTACATGTTGTATTTAGATGGGGATCCCATTTGTAGAGGTGTTTTTCTCCAGATGACTTCATTATTCAAGTCAGAACATCAATTTATTTTAATTTAAAGTAATTTCATTGTATAATTTTTCGTGTCAAAGATAAAATTCTGCCACTGATAGCAGTGTAAGTCTAGTAACTAAAATATTAGTCTTTTGTATAGCACTGAGAATGTGATAACTGAAGAACTCGTAAAAAATTAAGTGCAAATAGAATGAACTCATCACTTCGTTCTTGTTGAAGTTCTCTTAAATTTCTAGTGAGAAATATAATCAAAACATGTTTTTATTCACCAGGGAACTCTTGAAAGTACTTGAAAAAGCACAGGTGGAGAAACCATTTTCAGAAATGGTGACACGGTGTGAGCAGCAGGTACAACAGCAAATTTGAATATGTGGATTGTGTGTTCATGGCTTTTCTTAGGCATTAATAACAATTTTATTGGTGTACTGACTGTTAGGTTGATTACAAGCAAAAGAAATGTAGAGTGCTCAGGCTACATACTGTTTTGTTAAGCTACTGGTTAATTTTTTAGGTAAAGTTAACAACTTCCCTTTTTTCTTTCATGACTTGGTGCTTTATAAAACACACCAAAGGTAGTGAAGACACTCCTTCACAAATACTATTTCCTCTAGGAAGCAAAGCTGAGGACATTGGAACAGGAGCTGGCTGCTGCTGAAGAGACTATTTCTTCTTTGAAGAAAACAAATGATACAGATAAGGTTTGGGCTTATTTCTATTACTGATACACAGTCTTGTGGGTAACTATGTTCTATAGTAGAGATGAAAGACCAGAGCCTTCCTGTACTGCTTAGTAATTTTGTGCTTTTAGGCAATCCTGGCTATATAGCCAGGTAACACAAATCCTATCTTTTCCTAGCATGGCGTTTTTGGGGAGGTAGGAAACTGGTATGCATTCAGAGAAAAGACAAGTTGACTGAAGGTTAAACAAAAAAAATGAAGGTAGAACTGTCTACTGGACAAAACATTCAGTGCCTAAACAATGCATAATTCCCCAGATGATTAATAGAGCCTTCCAGTCAGGGCTCTGTTGTAATGGGCAGACGTAAAAGGTAAGAAAGGTGTTGTAAGAATATGACTGTGTGTTACATTGTCTTTATTGATAAAATCAAAGCACTTATTTATATAAAGACACTTGCAGTATGAAAGCTTTAAATAGCCTGAGTTCCCCTCGTGCAAGCATATGTGTTGTCTGTAAAACAGGTGTAAGAAATCACACAGTGCTTTTTTTTTTACCTGGCATGATGCAATGGTAAGTATTGCTTTTTCCATCATAAACCCAGAAGTCTGACATGCATAAGGTCAGAATCACCTGGTATTGTCAGTGCAGTTGTGTTTCTTCAATGTGCCTTTTTCCATTACAAATAAATGTACCCTTAAATTATAATAGATTTGTTCTCCTGTTAGTTCTGTTCTCCTATTCTGTTCTCCTATTACAGACTAAGACTAAATCAGCAGGCCAGTCTTCTCTTCTAATGAACACTGCAGGTTATTTAGTTCCTTGTTTATGTGCTTGGAACAAAAACCAGTGATTTAGCAACAAATTTTCTGTTTCTTTTTTCCATGTGCCATTTGACAATTCATTTTCACCAGATTGAAGTTTGGGATTGGCAAATTATATACCAAAAAAAAGTCCAGTAATACAATATATGTATTTTATATGTATTTCATCAGGATTAATTTTTTTTACGTTGCAGGAAGTTGTAACTGACTTGATGAGACAGATCCAGGAGCTGAGGTCTTCAATTAATCATAAAACTGAGTCCATAGATGGGCTGACAAGAGAGCTCGAGGATATAAATGTATGTTCTGTCATTTTGAAGGACATGGTATCATTCCTTAGAAATGGGAGGCTATGACATGTCTTATCACGGGTCTCAAATAGTATAACTTGCTGTAGTGTTTTAGAAGGAAACTTCTTTGCTTTGACATGTTGAAATCTTCTGAACATTTTATGCCTAAGGCTGTCTCAAAAACTGAACTCCCACCACAGGGTGGGTAAAAAGCTGACTCTAAAGGGACCTATTCACATCCTGTAAACTCAGCTGACAGTCACATTTAGATTTTCTCAGAAATTGGCAATTTGAGATCTCAACAATTGAAGCTGAACTGTAAATTCATTTTTGATGGAGTGAATTTTTATGTTGCTGGTATTACAATGTTCAACATCTGGAAACAAGTATAAAGAACTAAAACTGTGTGTTTAAATAACTATGAATAAATATGATGCTTCTGCTTTATTAAAATAGGTCTGGTTTGCAAACTGGTAGAGAAACCAACAGAATGCTGTACATAATATATTATGTGTCAGCTATGAATGCAAAAGGTTGTATAGAAAAATGCTGATGTTGATTTCTAAATATGGCTATCTCTAATAATGATTTTAGTGGGTAATATGTATTGTGGTGGTTAATTCAAGTTAATAATCTTTTTGTATCATTCTGACAACTAATCTCTACAAACAGTTTCTATAATTTAGCAAGTAAAAGATATTCTGATTTTAGTCATTGACACTAATTTCTAAGTGTAGTTGTCATAAGATTTGTGATGTAGATTTATTTGTCTTCTGTTTGCCAGCTTTACCTGACAACATGTTTTTCTAAAATACTTTTAATTTAATTGAATGCTTTTTGTAGTACAAGTATAATATTGTTCTGGCTGCAAAAGAAGAAAGCAAGGGAATCATAGAAGATCAGGAAAAGAAGATTGAAGAACTGAAGGAAGCCTTGGAAGGAAGAGAAATAGCTGATAACATTGAGGTAAAAAGCCTTAATGTTAGTGTACTATGATTTTTGTTCAACCACACCAATTGGATGCGGTGTTGCTTAAAATGTTCATGTAAAACTTAACCTCATTTTAGTTCAAACTATAGCTAGTTAAGCTGTTCTTAAAAGAATTTTTCATGAGATACCTGACAAATTCTGTTAAATTATCACGTTACCTGACATAAATATTGTATAAGCTACTTCATAAAAGCCTATGCTAAGAGCCTGGTTTAATTTTGTTAAGGCCACTAAGGCATCATCAGCTGAATTTAATGGCAGCTTTAGATGATGCAGCTGAGAAATTAAAATAGGTAGAAGAATATATTATGTTCTACAGCATCTCTTCCCCCACTGCACTACATTCAGCCATATCTTTTCTTTACTCATAATTTTAACTAAAAGCTCCACCTGCTGGAAACAGATCTAGGGCACACATTCGATTCAAATGGTGCTTTGCTTTTTAATACTCTATCATTCTTTAACTCTGTCTTTTCTATTATTGCTGTCACCATTATTTTGTTGAACATGTCCATCAGTCAAAACACTAGCACCTCCTTGCATGTAATTTCTACAAGACCATCTGTGATTAAATTTGCTAGTCCAATCATATAGCACCAATAAAGTCTTCCAAGGAGGTGTGTGTTTCTCAAAGGACAATAAACATAATGGAAATGTGTTTTAAAATAAACAGACTATGTTTATTAATAGTCATATCTAAAAGTGACATTCTGAAACCCAAAACTGAGTTGTCTGGTAAATGGATCACTTTGGGGTTTTTGGCTTTTTTTTTTAAGTGAAGTGCCAGTTCCCGTTTCTGTGTTATCCTTGGGTATATCTGGCTCCTGATAAAATTATAGTGTTTCTCCTTTACTTTATACTTCAGTTACTAGTTTTTTTATGTCTTCTTTACTGGACAAGAATAACTAATCACAGGTGGCATTTAAAATACTAAATGAAGTTTCTCCTTATGTTTTAACACATCTTCTTTAGGTATGATGCTCCATCAGATAGGGTGGGAGTATAGATCCTAGAATAAATCCAAAGGTATCTGTGGAGTATCAGAGCAATGAAAAAGCTGTAATCACTTCAGCATGCATTAAAATCTCTATGTTCTTTTCTGGCTTCTTATTTAGAGAGCTGTTTCTCTTTCAAAGTACACATTATAGTTTAAAATAGCAATTGATTCCAAAGATCTTCTGCTAGAATCTTAATTGTCACTATACTGGGGAAAAGTTCTCATTTTTGTTCTGCAACCCAGAACCAAGGGTAGAAAAACATGCTAAAATAAATTTATAGATGAATGCTTGCTACAATTCATGATGAAAAAGTAGAAGGAAAAGTGAGATGCTTGTAGCTGTTATCAATCTTGGCACCAATGACAAAACATCTTGAAACAACTGACTTAGAGCAATAACTTTAACATTTCTTTTTTTACTCATCCAATGACTTAAAATAGAGGGACCTTCTGTGTGAAGAGCTGCGTCATACTGCTGATCAGCTGATAAGTCTGACAGAGGCCTCTAAGAAACACGATGCATTGCTCCAGTGTGCACAGGAAGACATAGCAAAGAAAGAAGCTGTAATCCAGGAACTCAGGGAACAGGTAAAACAAAGACATTTTCACAGTTAGCTGATTGAGAGGGAGCTGTGGTCAATTGTAGCTTCTGAAAAAGGCTTCACTTGTCATTTTAGAGCATCTGGTACACAGTACTCTTGGTGAAGAGAAATGCTTTCTCATAAAAGGAAAGTAGTAGTTCAAAGACTTCTGAACAAAGATTAGGTAACTTGTAATGTTTTGGAAATGTTGTCTAGAGATCACAAAAATGTTCCCTCTGATAGCAGAGTAAAATTGCCAGTACCTATAAGAGCAGAGCAGCCTCAGGTTATCAGCAGTGTAACCTAGAGGATTACTTTTTCCTTTGCTTAACACTTATCCACAAATGATATCATTATGCAATAGAGATAACTGTTGAGCTCTATAAATTATGCAGTGGTTTGGAGCTGCTGCAGACTAAATAGCTACGTTAAACCTTCGTTTAAATTTTAGCTCCAGTTGTCACAACTATCATAATGCTAAGGAATATAGTTGTGTTGGCAAAGACTCCGGTAAGTTATTTTTTGGAAGAGGAGGTATTTTGTCAAGTTAGCGTATTCTCTTGGGGAAACTGATCAAATCTATACCACTAAAATCTTTGTATTAAATCATGCTTTGACCAATAATGTTTGTCAACCAAGTTCATAACAATTGTTTGAGTTTGTTTTTTTCTGTGTTAGCATGCCCTTTGAAAGGCAGATTGTGCTAATAAGGCAAGAAAATCAAATACTAACAAGAACAAAATTCAGACAAACTACAAAGCAGTTAGATGTATAGATGCTTTCAAAAATGCTTGTTGCATGCAACTATTGAAAGTTTAACGGTGATTAACGAAATATAGAAGAGTTATGTGAAGAGAAAGTGAAGTCTTTGTTACTCTAAACTTGTGGTGTACTTGAGCTTGCTCAAAAGAGAGATCTGAGTGCTGTTTTGTTTCCTATTTGTGTGTATTATGAGCTACTTTAATTCTTACTGTGTTTCTAATAGTTGGACAAAATGACAGAGGAACTGGAGAACAGGAAGAATGAATATGAACTGAAAATGAAGCAAATAGATTGCTTTGTGGACTCATCTTCAGTAATGTTTCCTCAGGTATGGCATTTGAGAGAAACATTTTCACATAGTTTGTAATTATTGATGATTTGTCTGCCAGGCATTTATTAATTTATGTCTCCAATGAAGTATTAAAAGATGTAACCAATACATAGAGAAAACAGTCCTTTACTAATAGTTTGTGTGGTTTGGTTTTTTTGACTTGCCAGTGTCCAAAAACTCCTCCTAATTTTGATGTGAATTTGGCCAAGCTTTTGGAAACTCACGAGCAAGAAATAGCTGATCGAAGAGCCTCAGCAATAAATCTGGAGCACCTTGTGCATGAACTGAATGAAGAACGAAGAGCAAAAAATGATGAAATTCTAAGGCTGAAGGTACTATGAGTTAATCTCTGCTGGCAATTTGTCAGGTCAAAATGAGACAGACTGCAGAGTTCAGTTTTTTTAATGAGCTCTGCTTAGTAGTATGTCCATTAAAGCAGGAAGGCAGTTTTTGATTTTCGTTTTATCTAGGCTGGGAACAAGTGGTGACAACTTGCTTGCCATGCCTATAAATCTCATTTTCCCAAGGACTGTGCTGTTTTGTGTTCATGAATGCCAAATGGTAACATCATTTTTGCTGCTGAAACTATTCTCAATAAAGTTTCTAATGCAACTATTAGATTAGATTAGATGGAAGGGTGATGCAGATATTTGCCAGAGAACTGTGCTTGTTTTCTGATAAATAATTTTTGTCTTCTGTTTTACTCAAAAACGTTGTTCAACTGGAAATGAAAAGAGGAATTGTAATTTGGTCTTTAGATAAAATGTTTCGAATTTCATTTGCTTAGGAACAATTAAATGAGTTGGAGAACTTGCGTCTGGAAATGCAGGTATTGGTGGAGAACAACAGGAGTTTACAGAGCCTTGTAGAAGCTCAGAGACCAAGCAAGAACAGGTAAAGTAAAATAAAACACGAAAAATCTCTCTTGACTTGAAATAATTAAGATAAAGTTTACAGGCTTGATTTGAAATACAGTCTTACATTGTTTGCCTATTTAGAGATTTGACTCAAACTTTACAAGCCAGTAAATAATCTTCATAGAAAAGTTTAGGGCCCTTAAATTACAAGTTCTGAAATGCAACAAAGTTTTATAAAGGGAATGGAAACAGAATGTAAAATCATTATATGCATAGTAATTCATGGGTATTATATATTGCCATGTCACTTTTGTAGTCATGGATCCAGTAGATAAGGAATGTCCAAATGAATGCAAGGCAAGTTTCACTATAGACATAAATGAAATTTTAAAGCCTCCAATATACAATTGACCTCTGGTCTGTTCAAACCACAATTCCTATTAACTAAAAGGAGCAGGGAATTCTTAGCGCATATTCAAATTATATCCCAAAATCCCAAGTCAGGAATCCAACAAGTGAGGAACATAAAAGTAATACTTTTTTGTGGAAAAAATTCTTCTAAAAACCTACATAAACTGTGAAAAACAAAGCCACAGAATCCTGTATTCCATGGCAATGGAATTGTTGTTTGCCTGTGATTTCCATTTCATATGTCTGTTGCAAACTAAGCAGAAAGCCTTAGAAACAACATCATTGTTCAGTAATCTACCTGATATGTTCACAAGATTTTAAGTTACTGAAAATAGCAGTTTTATTGTAATTTGATGTAATTATAAAACTCTTAGCCAATTAAATTTATTCCATATGGCACAGTACAAGGATGAAGTTGGTTTGTGAGTTATTTTAATTGTATGTGTTTTCTTATTTCCATCCAATGTCACGTCGATTAAACACTAACAAAAATAGTGAGGTGAATAATGAAATACAAATTAGTGAAGTCTTTTGAATACAAGAAGCTTTTACCTTCTTAACTTGGCAAGACCACTGAGCAGTGATCTTGTAGGAAGTCTTTCTGCAGTCTCCATCCACATGGACACTGTGAACAAGTAAATTATGTGCTTCCATCCCAAAGCTGCTCTTGTGGTTTAATCTCAGCCAGCAGCCAAGCCCCATACAGCCACTCACTGGCTCCCTCACCAGTGGGGGAGAATCAGGAGAGCAAAACCCAGAAAACGTGTGGGTTGAGATAAAGGAAGTTTAGTGGGGAAAGCAAAAGTCACACACACAAACAAAGCAAAACAAGGGGTTAATTCACTGCTTCCCATGGGCAGGCAGCTGTTCAGCCACCTCCAGGAGAGCAGGGCCCCATCACACACAATGGTGACTTGGGAAGGCAAACACCATCACTCCAAACATCCCCTCTTCCTCCTCCCCCCACCCCCCCATCCCACCCCCCACTTTATTATACACTGAGCTTGATGCTGTACAGTCTGGAATGTCCCTTTGGTCAGTTTGGGTCACCTGTCCTGGCTGTGTCTCCTCCCAGCCTCCTCATGCACCCCCAGCTTCCCAGCCAGTGTGGCAGTATGGAAAGAAGAAAAGGCCTTGGCTCTGTGTAAGCCCTGCTCAGCAACAACAAAAATATCTCTACATTATCAACCCTGTGTTCAGCACAAATTCAAAACACAGCCTTGTAATGGCTGCTGTGAAGAGGATTAATTCTACCCCAGCCATAACCAGCACAGCTGTCTAACAAATGGTTGCATGTTTATTGCATTTGTAATTCTTTCCATTAAAACATTAATTTCTCTATACTCTGATGAAAGAAAATGTGTTTAGAAGTTTAAACCCTTCCAGAGGTGTTACATGATGTTCAGTATTTTGAGTATGAACACGTGTGAAAACAGCTGCACACATTTACTGGTTTAATCTGGATGACATGTTTTTACAACTGGTTTCCTCTGTGAGAAACTTTTTTTTCTCATTCTTGAATTTCCTAGTGATCAGAAACCTCCTGATGTTCAGTACCTTAAAGAGAAAGAGGAAGAGATTGCTGAAGAGCGACTTGCCAAGGTATATTACCCTTCTCATGTCAGTTGTTGACCTGCTCTGAAGTATTAATCTGACTTTTGTTGTTGCTGGTTTGGTTTGATTTTTTTGTTTTCATGGCAGCAAAACATACACCAATTTCTAATGAATTCTAACAGGCACAGCCTGACACTTTAGCTCTTAGGATTTCTATCCTGGCCTGACACCAGTGAACTGGGTGTCAGATTGCACAATTAGCAAAAACAGATTCAGATTGCCAAATCTGACTCATTGTGAAGATTCATCTGAAGATTGTGTCACTTGCTAATGTCAGGGCTCTGTCAAAGGGAAATTAATGTCACAGCGGAGGTTTCCATGGTTGTCCCAGACAGAGGAACCCTCTGTTAGAGCTCTGCCATGTGTGAGTGGGCAGAGAGACACTGCCATGGGTCAGCTGTGCTGGCATGAAATGAGAAATAAGTGCCTACAGCAAAGAGATTAACTTAAAGTGAATATCAGAAACATGAACTGCTAGGTAGTAGGATGATCTGGAATGAGATTTGTAGCATCAATTAAGTGACAGATATTTTTAAACATATATATACATTCACATTAAGACTGCATCTAATGTTTTTGAACTTTTACAGAATAAAGCAGTGGAAGAAATGCTGAAAATCAAAGCAGAGTAAGTCTAACTATTGTTCCTTAAACTGGAAACTAGTATTAAACTAATTAATGACAAAAGACATAATTTGAAAGTGTTTACACTTCTGCAAGATACCTTAAGTTCTTACTCTTTCTCATCAGTAGGTGGTAGTAGCACCTATTACTACATAGCATTATATCAGGACAATATTTAATGGGTAGAACCCTAAAAACTTAAATTGGAAGGTATATTTTTAATTGCTTAAATTTATTTATATGCAGTGAATTCTAATTCCATTCCTTTTCAAATTAAATGGAATACTGATCATTTCTTTATTACTATTATAAATGTTTTATAATTTTAAACATAATGTAATTATTTGGGTTTTATGCTATTTAAGTTCTTGTGGTTCAGCTTGAAAAATGAAAAATTTTTATTATTAGAGGATTTCTAAATTGTATTTGCATTATTGGACAAGTAGTCTTCAAAATTCAAATGTTTTGTATCTTGGATGGATAATAGCAAAGAAAGAAAATACTGAATCAGTAGATAAAAATTAGTTTGAAAATGTTTGTCCTGCTGTTCTTTTCCTAATCTGTATTGTTTCAGGATTTATTGTGGCTGAATCTCCTAATGTGAGTTTTAAAGAGGAAAGTTAGTTCTCACGCACACAGTCATTTCAAAAGTAACTTACATTAAATTTTCCAGAAATCCTAGTCTGGAAATTAGGGATTATTTTGCTGTTTGATGCACTGATTTTGCATTCCTGTCTGGTCTCCAAAACACACTTTATCGCAGTGCTGCAATGTGTCATACAAGCAACTAATGGTCAAAGAGGGAAAATACTCTTTTCTCATCAAGAAAATATCTTGACAAATGCAGCAAATGAATACTGGTCACAGAGCGGGTCTTAAACACCACAATTCAGTAAAACAAAACTAATGACAAAAATTTAATGTATGCAATATTTGAATTGATCTGCAAAATTACTCACGTTCATAGAAACAGTAGACAGGCATAGTTTTATGTCCTGTGACCTCATCTGCTGAAAATGTTTTAATTCTATCCAAAGTGGTACTCATTCTGTTACCAGGCCAACCAAACAGGCTCAGACCATCTGAACTGCTCAGAGATGTTTTTGAGTAATGAGGCTGTTGGGGAAAAAGCCTCAGACAAATAAGCATTTTAGAAGAAACCCAAAAAGCAGCTGAGTTTAGCTGGAAATTTTACATTCCTTAGGTGAATTAATTCAAAGTGCACTTGTAGGTAAAGCCTCTGTTTTCAATGAGTGGAATTGTATATCCTGGATTACAAACAGCACAGTTCCCAAAGAGAAGAGTAGCTCAAAACCACTGCCTAGTTGATAGTATCAAAACAAGAACTGTGAAGCAGAATGAAATTTTTCCTTTCTTTAGCACTGAATTCTAAGGCAAATAAAATATCTAAAAATAATGCTTTTAAAGGAGCCTCCCTCCATGTCCAAAACTGACTTAGTAATTCAGTTTTATGGTATTTATGTTGGTTTTTAACGTTTTATGATTCTTTTGTATTGGCAGATTAGAGGAGACCAAAAATATCCTCAGAATCCAAGAGAATGCCTGTCATGAAATGACTCTGGAGATGGAACGAACAAGGACTTTAGAGCTCAAAGCATTTAATGAGAAAGAAGAAATTAGATCAAAACTGGAGGAAGCATATGAAGAAAAAGACAGGATTGAAAAGGTTACATATACATAATTTTTTGTCATCTTCACAGGAGAGTCTTATTTAGCAGAGGTACAGCTGCTTTGTTTTGCAATTTAGTTGTATTTGTGATGTTCTCTGCACTAGCGAAAGTCTGGATACGAAGTCACTTAGTAGTACAAATCAAATAGTGTTCTTTTTTTTGCCCTTTAGAAGGATCTAACATAACATCTAAGGAGATGTTATGACAAACATAACATGGTAAGACAAATGTATTTCTTGAATGAACCAACTCTTGCATCATATGTTACAACAAACTTAAATGTTAGTATGTTAATAGCTCTAAGGAGCTATTACTTCTGAAAAGAGAAGGAGAGGCTACTGCTAAGAGGTACACAATGTGTTTATTATTACAGGAAATAGAATTGCTGAGGAAGCAAGTTGACTCGCTTGCTGAGGAGAATGGGAAATTACTTGGTCATCAAAATCTAAACCAGAAGATTCAGTATCTTGTGAAACTGAAGAAGGATAATGCTAAACTTACAGAGGTAAGTTGCAGAGTAGATTACAGATGAAGTAATGGCCTGACATAGGAAAGAGCTAAGCTTTGAGAATTAAAAACAAAATTCCCGCTCTTCTGTTGGAGAGGAACAGAGATAACTTTAATTTTATGCAGCTGAGTATGTCATGGCTGGTGTGTCTCCTCACAGACACCAAACAAGGATCTCCATTTTATTTCCTCAAGTATATAGTGTATAAAACACTTGAACGTGTCTAGAGATTGCTTGTGTAAAAATTAAAAAAAAAAAAAAAGAGGATAATTTCCTTAATATAACCATGTTTTTTTTCTGTTTTGCAGGAGACTGAAAAACTACGAGTTGAGAATGCTTTTTTGAAAGAATCAAAAAGATGTGACATTTGTAGACATTATGATCAGCTGTAGTGGCCCAAATAAAACTGCAGAGCCATATTTTTTTGAAGTGTACAGAAATAAGCAAAAGTCAGTTGTCAAATTGACTTTTGCTGTGGTTCTGGAATAATCAAATTATTTTCGTTTGCAGATTTTTTTTGCTGGTAATAACTCTAAGTGAAGATTGTTATTCCAGCTCTATGGGCAGCTTTCAAAGACATTTTAACATCTTTTCGTAATTTTTCAATTTAAAAAACTGATTTTGTATAGGTGCTAGGTAGATACTTCCTTGAAACTTCTGTACCTTGCCAAGGAAAAGCTTTCTCACTGGAAATACTGGATTTTTGTCTCCTTTTGTGCTTTTTTTCAGGTTCCTACCTCTTCTGAAATGCTACATTTTCCATCAGAGCCAAAATTCAAAAAGCACAGTTTCTTTGTGTTTATTTCTTTAGTTAAAGAGGATGATTTTCCTGGGTTGCTTAAAAATAATTTTCATATTGAACTTTGTTCAATAAAGCAGAAATGTGAATTTAGTGACAGGACTGTAAATAGTACTATAAATACATTTTTTGTTTATTTTCTTCTTTATTTGCAAATAAAATGCTTTTCAAACCTTTTTTCCGTTAGTATAGATTTAGTTCTATATTAGCACTAAGTAGGAAATTCCAAGTATTTTGCAACCATTTTCTTATCAAAGAAGTGAAAAATGTTAGGAAAGAAGATGTGAAAATATGCAGAACATTTTAGGAGTACAGCATAAGTTCATTTAATCGCACTTAGAGATTTCTTGCAAATAACTGAAATGTTTTTTAGTGGAACACAAAATGTTTCTACAGCAATATCAAACTAGGGTTGTTTTTTTGGTTTTTTTGAGGTTTTTTTACTGCCACTACTCCTATTGTTCTCTTTTCTGATTAATTCATACAACGCTGGTTTTGACCACAAGTGCTGGGACAAAAGAGATGAGGGAAGATGTATCAGGTAAAGGGCAGGATATACCTAATGACTTCCTACATTGGCAGAGGGAAAGAACTTCCATCACCTTATCTATGCATTTTAATTTGTTCCCACTTGAGCTGTGAAGTATAGAAATCAAAAGCTGGCCTTAAAGGGAAGAGGTGTTGGGATACGAGCTGAGGTCAGAAGTACCACGGATGAGGGCCCAGGGGCCAAGAGGGCTTCGTCAAGGGTGCTTTTATTTGTGACTGCCATGTTGTTCTAGGTTTACAAGTGTTCCTTTCCTGTCTGTTTCTGGACTATTTTCATGTCGGCAGAGGCTTCTGCCCTTTTTCTGTGTTGTACGTGGCCGCAGCAGGAGCGGCCCTGCCCCACGTTCTCCTGTTTGTTCCAATAAAGCCTTTGTCCGTAAGCCATGGCTGCCCGCCTGCCCTTCCCTCGCTCCGGGGCCCGCCCGTGCGCGGGGCGGCGCTGGCGCTGCGCGGGGCCGTGAGGGCCGGGCCGGGCCGGGCCGGGCCATGCGGGCGGGGGCCGGGGCTGCGGCGGTGGCCGCGGGGGGCCTGGGGGCGGCGGCGGCCGCTCTGGCGAAGCTGGCGCTGGGCCCGGGCGGGGAGGCAGCCGGCGGCCCGGTAAGGAAGGAGGCAGGCGGTGCTGGGCGCCCCGAGTTCCCTTGCGCCCGTCCCGCAGGCGGAACTCGGGGCCCGGGCTTGCGCTGCTCATCGCGGCGGTGGAGGGGAAAGAGCGCGCTGGATTTCCTCTGGCTCTCCCAGACGCTGCCCTGGATTTGCAGGGGAAGGGGGGCGGTGTCGGGGAGCGGAGCCGTGACTCACCCCTGGGGGTGACTAATGCGCGGTGCCGACGGAAACAGCGGGGAGAGCGCAGCGAGGCAGCCGGGTGTGCAGGGAACCAGCGTGCTACGGGAATACCCCGAACCAAGCCCAACTCTGGGAGCCCGTTTGCAGTCCTTCTACGTCAGTGTTACCTTAAGGCAGGATGTTAGTGTGACTGAGCATCAAATGCTTGTTCTCAGCCCACTCTTTACTGATAGCAGCGCCCTTCTCCCTTTTATTCTATCTCTGTTCGGCCCTGACCAGAGCAGAGAGGTGGAGCCCTTGACTGTCCACTGTGCTTCCCTTCGGGTGTTCGTTGGTGATGATCTTTATCTCGGCTGTGTTTCACAAACCTCCTTGTGTTTGAGGTTACATGGACCTGCTGAATCTTCACCGCGGAGATTGTGTCCTTACCTCCAGGAATGACCCACTGTCACAGCCACGGCAGAGGTGGAGATGGGCACCAGTTGTGTGTGAGCGGGGGCAGGAGGAAGGCAGTGTACATGTATCCTAAAAGCACTTGGGATAGGCATCTTTTAAGCATAGGTTGTTAGTCGTGTGGCAAATGTACATTTGGATTTGAAATCCAAAAGGGAACCCACAAGGGAAGCTAGATCTGTAACATCCAACCTTCCACCAGGAAGAAAAAAAAAAAAAGAAATTGACCTATATGATTATTAAAGAGGGTTTAAAAGGCAAAAAATTCAGTACCTGCCAATCCTGTTCATCCTTTCTAATATCTCAGAAAAGGTGGTAGAAAGGAGAATCAAAAAAAAAAAAAATCCTGATACTTTTCACTCCAAAAATACCCAAACTGTGCTCTGTACTGACAGAATGGCAGAGCACAGAAATAGTGAAAATGCTGACAGCATCTTTTCTGAGTATTTTGCTGTGTTGAAATTTATTAAAATACTGCCCATTTGTTTAGGGAGACTTTTTTTTTTTTTTTTTTTTGAAGTGCTATAACAAATTGTCATGTCATTGGATGTGGAGTGTTTGCAGAAGGTCAAGGATGATGATCCTTCGCCTCTAGTTAGCCCTAATGAGGGCACACCTGGAGCTTTGGGTCCAGTTCTGAGCTCTCCACTGCAGAAAAGAGATGGAGTACTGGAGAGTCCAGCAAAGGGTCATAAAGATGAGGAGGGGACCAGAGCATTTCTTTCCTGAGGAGAGACCGAAAGAGCTGGGACTTTTCATCCTGGAGAAGAGAAAGTTTGGGGGAATCTTCTCAACATGTAGAAATAATTGCAGGGAGGGTGCACAAAGGATGAAGGCAGGCTCATTCTAGTGGTGCCCGGTAACAGGACCAGAGGCAATGGGTATGTGCTAAAATATGGGTGGTTCCCTCTGAACATCCAGAAGCACCTTTTTACTGTGAGGGTGACCAGGCCCAAGCTGCTTTGGGATGTGGTAGAGTCTCCTTGAGTATCTTTACTCAAGGAGATACTCCTTGAGTATCCTTAGAGATACTCAAATACTGTCCAGACACAGACTGGGCAGTCTGCTGGAGTGATGAGGTTGGACCAGATGATCTCCAGCAGTCCTTTTCAACCTCAGCTGTGCTGATTCTGTGACTGTTTCTTTTTTTCTGGGCAGATTGGTTTCTTTCAGTTTTCAGGTCCATTCTAGGTGACAATTATTAATTAAATTAATCTGCTTATCTGTAAATCTAGTCAAGTTTTGTGTAAATGCCATAATCTTTCTATTAGCTGAAATTGTACAGGATTGTAGATACATAAGTGTTTCAGAGGGCTCCCTTTGAATCCTGCATGCGTGTGGCAAAGGCATGTCTGCAGAGCAGCTATGAGGGGACAGAAATTCGAGGGGTTTTGTGTTGGAGGAAGAGCTACAGAACTCCCACAGTATGTGTAACAGCAGCCATCACTTGTGCAGCGTGGAACACGGTGGCAAAAAATGTATTGACGCTTCTAAGAGCTGATGATGCAGGGTAGCAGGATACTCCATGGCACCGCAGGAATGGATTTCCTGGTCAGAAGGATGTGTTGTGGTGGCCCAGCCTGAGAGCGACCTGACCAGGAAGGGTCATTGCACTTGAACAAAAGTTCTTTGCTTTCTCCGCTCCCCTGCCAGTCTTCATCTAAAATTACTTCTGCTACTTCAGGAGTGATTCTGGATTATCTGAAATGTACACTGAAATTAATCTGCTTAGAAAAGCAATCAGAACAGTAATCCTTGACTCATTGGGGTGGCTCAGCTGAGCCCTTAGCAGGGGAGGAATTTATCTCCCTCCTTCCTTGTGGGGATGTTCCTGTCTCTCTGTCTGCGTACCATTGTGATGACCACTCTGCTGCCCTGGGCACAGAGGAACTTGACCTTTCTCTGATAAACCTTCCTTCTGGACATGTGCCACCCACAGTTGATTTCTCTGGCTCTGCATTAGGAGATCAGAAGAAGCCATGGGTTCTGGGTCACTTTTGAAGGTGGCATAGTTGCTGTGATGGTGGGAGGATCCAGCTTTGCTTCACCAGTCTCAGACTACCAGTCTCTCAGATCAAGTCTGGCAAGATCTCTGGAGGTCTCTAGTCCAACCTCTGCTTACACATGACCTTCTCCAGTTAAATTTTAAATACTTAGAAGATTGGAGAGCTAATGACCTCTGTTCCAGTACTTGATCACCTTTGCTTTTCCTCGTAACAGATTTCATTTGTTCCAAACTTTCCTTGTTGCCTCTTGTCATATCCAAATGGACTTTGAAGAAGAGCCCTGGGCTCCATCCCTCTATACCTTTGGGCCAATGGTTGAAGGCAGTAACA
Organism: Phylloscopus trochilus trochilus; assembly: GCA_016584745.2. NCBI lineage: Eukaryota > Metazoa > Chordata > Aves > Passeriformes > Phylloscopidae > Phylloscopus > Phylloscopus trochilus. The sequence goes on from WQNJ02000546.1 coordinate 45,439,833, forward strand.
AGATTTCTTAAGGCTTTTTTTTTTTTTTTTTTTTTACACCTCAGCAATGTGGTCTCTTCCAGAAATAGACTCAAGTTCGGTGAAACACTGAGAATTGTTTTCCCCTCTCATCCCTACTCCCAAGTCTGCTTACTCACTAGAGGTGCATGGATGTACATAACTCCCCGAGGAAAGTGAAACTGCCAGGTCATACAGAGGGTGAAACTGGGAGGCAAACCCCATCCTGTGGTGAGCCCTAACACAGCAGTTTTCTGCCTCTGAGGAGTGGTAGTAGCTGGACATGTTTGTCGCTCTCACCCGTCCACAAAGGGTTTGCCCAGGTGTTAGTGGGGAAAACAAAGACATTCGCTGGTGAGAATTGTTACAGACAGGAAAAGTTGAAGTTTTGTTAAGTCGTGTGAGTGTATAAGTATGTATCCTAAAGGTTTCATTTCAATTTGTAACTGTGGATGGTTTCAAGTGGTTCCCATGGTTTTGCAGGGGTGTGAATAGTTACTGTGATAATGTTGTTAAAGTGTTGGTTTGCGATAGCAATGTTGTACGGTTTTAAGTGTCAATTGAAACTTTGAGTGCTTACAGTTGTAATGTTGTTGAAGGAATGAAGAAGCTGCTTAGAGGAAGTAGCAGGAGGAGGAAAAGATCTTTTGCTCCCCCTTCACCAATAACACCAGGACCACAACCCTAAACCTCCACTGGCGGACACAGCCAACCAATCATCTCATGGAGGGAATAAATGATTGGTTGAGAGTGAACCTGGCTAAAGGCTGATGGAGACCTGGTAAATGGACCAATGACATCGAGGATCCAAAACTCACCAGGCCATGAGGGGACAGAAACTATAAAGAGGGACTGATAGCCTTCAGAAGGGTCACTCTCCTCACAGATGTTGTGTCCCAAGGAAGTGTCCCATACAGCGTTGTATGTTCGGTTTAAATCTGGCTTGTCCAAAAGGGTGCGAGATTAGCTCACACCCCTTGTTCCTGGTCAATTTTAAAATAAAACGATTGGCCAATTTCCCATACCATTGGAGTTTTGTGGCCTCATTCGCGGCAGGGATTATTCTGTATCTTTACTGTTGCCCTGATCAGTTGCAAAAGTTGGAGACCTTTGCCACAAGTGAGGCAAAATGAGGCCGCACACCTGCACCATCCCTCACTGGAGTGGGATTTACCTCGGAGAGCTTGTGCCAGCCATCAGGCATGGATTTGCTTTGCATTGTTTTCCTTTTAACTTTGTACTTGCCGTATCACTCGCTTCAGAAAACTGTGGGCTCCCCCACTGCTTGCAATTAGTAATTTCTTCTTCTGAGGGTGAGCAGGACACAGTTGGTGGACCCCGGTGATTTGGGCAGCTGGCAGGAGGACACTGTAGCTATTCCCACAGGGCAGGTGCCACCTCTGAGCTCTACTTTTTGGTGGCTTCAAACCTGCATTTCTGTCTGCCTCAAGATGGATTCCACCATGGACTGAAAGGTGACAGGCTACAAAGCTGTGATTGCTACGGGCTTAGACAAAGCTTTGCTTTCACTTGTCACTGTGGGAGTTGTGATCTCCCTGCCTGTGGTCTCCCTTGGTGTCTTCACATCAACTACATGGTACCCAGAGGCTGCGGGGATGGCCTCAGTTGCTTAAACTAGGAAGGGTAGGGGGCATTGAAAATGATGCTGGCTTTTTAGGTGCAACTGTGCCCTTTTTTCTGACTGAGGCAGTTACACATCTGGTCAGCTGTCTAAGGAGAGAGATCATTCTTGAGGCCCTTGAATTCAGAACTGGTTTTATTGCTACTTATATGCTAGAGCAGAGACACCTCAGTAAACCTCACACGGTGAGTGTGCAAAACAAGGCATGAAGCCACCCAGTCTTCCTTTCCTCCCAGACAGCGTGCTCCACCCTCACCTCAGCAGCGGGGCAGACCAGGTCCTGGGAGCTTGTAAGGGCAAGTGCTTTGGGACCACCCAGGTCTTGGTTCACATTCACAACAGTTGGGCTCTGGAGCACACACAGTGCCAGCATGTACATCTCTGGTGTTTGTCAGACTGAATTTGACCCTTTTCCAAACATCACATGATAAGTGAAGGGCATTTATGGGCATTGTTTGTGGCACCATGTTGTGAGCTGGCGAGTGTTTTGCAGATCGGTGTCTGGCATGGGAGCTGCTGCACATTATCCCAGCACTTCTCAGCTTGTAGTGTGAGGCTGGGCTTGCTGAGGCTGAGCAGGACATGGCAGGCTCACAGTCTGTCCAGAGCTGTTTCCTCATTTCCATTTCCTTCTGTGATTTAATATACTCGTCTTCATGTAATACCAGCCGTAATTTGGTTTTAAAAGCCCACACCATTAGGTATGGCTCCAAAGTGCCCATGAATTATTGAGGTTGAATAAATGGAAGGTGAAAATACAGAGTTTTCCATTTTGTCCTGCAGCTGCCAGTGTTGCTTCGCCTCGGCTGTGTTGTCCTGGTGTTTGTGTGCAATGCAGTGATGTGGACAGTCTTCACAAAAGCCTTACGACTCTCCTCCTCCTCGGCTGCTGCCTCTGTGACAACGACAGCCTCCAACTTCATCTCTTCGGTGAGTAGACCTTTTTCCCAGATGCTGAGGCCTGAGGAGCACAGCAAGGTGGGAATGCCCATGCTGGTTGTAGCTCATCTCCCTGTGCAACCCACATCACTGTCCACAAAGGGAGAGTTACAGGCAGATGTGAAATGATTCTGTCAGGCCTCAGCTGCTCTGGTGGTTGTTCACGGCACAGGTTGTGGAACTTTCGTGGGTGGTGCAGGAGGAAGGGTGCTGCTGCCCAGCACGATGCCTTGCAGCAGCTACACAGTCAACTGAACTTTTCTGATTGCCAGTGGGAGCTGGAGCTGGGAGCTTTGTTTCATTTTCCTTTTCCTTTGCAGCACCTCACTTGTGACAAGCCAGTGTCACTCTAGCTGGGTGTGAAGATGCATCACCTCTAGTGAGAGCAAGTCTTTGATCCACAGGTTTTTTCCACTTGATTTTCACTCTAGGCAACAGTCCACCTTGTTTCTTTGCTCCAGCTGGCAGACAGCTCGTGGTAGTGTCCTGTTCCACAGTGTCCAATAATCAACAATAATAATAATAATAAATGCCCAGACAGTGGAAGATTTGGCTCCTGAGAAGTGCTGGGAAGGCAGCAAAGCACATTGCACATCTACCAAATCCTGCTTTGGGACCACAATACGGCTGTGCTTCCAGGCTGGTGGTGGAGTTGGTCATCTTCAACATCACCTTCAGCAGCCATTCCTCTTGTTAATCCCAGTAGGAGTTTCCTTGACCAGGTTTTTTCCAGGGCTGTCTCTCCCAGAAGTCCTCACAGCTCTGGCAGCAGAAGCAGCCTTGGGGCAGCTCGGCCCAGCAAAGCTTTGTGTCTCTCTTTTCCTTCAGGCTATCCTGGGAAAATTGCTCTTCGGGGAGACGTGGACACCTCTGTGGTGGGTCGGCCTCGCCTTGACAGTCTGCGGGCTCATGCTGCTGCACACGGCTGCACCCCAGCTGCTGCAGGTCCCAGCGGAGAAGAAGGAATGACAGCTGCTGGAGGGGTCACAGTGCCAGGCTGCCCTCTCCAGCCTGTCTCATGATGACAGCCCCAGTCCCCACCGGCCTCCGAACACATCAGCCACCAAGCTGCTACCCCTGCCCACTGCTCATCTGCTGACTTGCAAAATCACGTTGGTCACATCTTTCCTGGTGGTGGTGTGGTGGCAGTGACAGCCTCGGAGGGAGCTGGTCAACTCTGAGTCACTATTGTGAAAATCAGGGCCAGAGGCCATCAGCCACTCCTCCTCTTCACACCCTGTGGCTGTGGAGCTTTCCCGGTTTGAGGAATGCTGAAAGTAAATATGGTGGCTGCGGAAGGTGCTTGTGCATCAGTATTTTTCTGTGAAAGGACCTATCCCAAAATAGAAAAGCAATCAGAATTAGATGCTGAAGGCAGCTGTTATTTCTGCCCTGCTGTTCCTGACTTTCTGTCTCTTGAAATGGTTCTATGCCCGCTGCTACCTTTAAGGTTGTGGAGACCTTCATTAATTCCTTCAGCTTCCTCTATCAGTCACATACACCTTTTAACTTGCCATTTGTATCTGACATCTAGAATTTTCACTTACCCATTCCTGACATGTTACTCACTGTAAGGTTGCTGCTCTTTCCTTTAAACCCTTACCCAGAATAGGGTTTTATCACCATTCCTGCTTTGTGTAGGTCAACCTAATTTTGGGAAAATTCAACAGGCAACCTGCTTTCACTTGGAGTGTCCATGTTCAGCGTATCCCCCATCCCCACTCAAGTTGACAGTTGCTTTAATGTTTGGTAAAAGGGAGTTTCTCAAGCCATGTTTTTTCTACACTTCTGGATGACGCTTGTTCCAGTTCTCTATGTTTCACCTAACTTATTCCCATTCATGTGGTGTGATCAACCAGATCACTGGTATCCAGGTGTCTGATAAATTTTGCATCAGTGATTACTCTGTGTTCAGATGTCAATTTGGTGAATGTGTCATGAATCATCATTTGTAAGGTATTGGCTTCATTCCCCTGCCCAATTCTTTTTTTTTTTTTTCCCTTGGAAATTCTTCAGTTGAAATCCTAATTAAGAAATATAATGATGCCTATAGATGTATGCATCATGCTAGTGACATCACTTGTTTGCTCTGGACTTGCCAGGTTGTCTCTGTCATCTTGTAATGACAGAAGGTGAGTCATGGCTGTGGCATGTGCAGAAAACCTAAGGACACATTTCTCTGAGCGTCTGTATCAGAACCTGTCAGGTCTGTCATGATATGTGCAGATATGCACTGTGTCAAGTCTAAAATAGACTGGTGGATGGAAATGCCACTGGAGTTGGGTTTGTGCCTTTTTCTTCTTCAAATCAGAAGAGTCACTGTCTCACAGAAAAGGCCAAGAGCCGTTTGCTCCATTCCCTGCCATTCTAGCTCACCACATCCAGCAGCCATGTTCCAAGAGGCACAAAGCCTTTACCTCTTCCCTCAGCACGCTTTCAAGTCTTCCTGTCAAAGAGAGGAGCTGCATATGTGGTGGGGGAGAGGGCAGCGTGCTCTGGGTGGCAGCAGTGGTAGGGTGGGACACGTCCAGTTGCCTGAGAAGCTGAGACTTGACACAGGGATCCAGCATCCCTCATAGGTCTGCAGACCTGACAGCCAGGAACCATTCATTGTACATTGTAAGTACATCAGGTTTCCTCAGATCTTCATACATGATGGAAAATTAATGAAGCCAGATTTATTTGCCCTTGTTATTAACCCTCAGCCAGTTGTAAGCCATGGCTGCCTTCGTGCAAACAGCAGCAGGACCAGGCTCTCTGGTTAATTTGGCTGTTCTCCCATTTCCTAATAAACCATTTGGAAAGCTTTTTAACCTGGACTATCTCAAAACTGACATTTCTTTATTACAGTCATTGTTGGAAGTCAAGGTTTAGGAGACGTTTGTTCGGAAGCGGAAGGTGTGGAGGTGTGAGCAGCACTTTACTTGGTGATGCTCACTTTAAGGTGGATGAAATATAATATAAACCAGGCCTGTAAATTCTCTCCTAAATACTTGAAGGTGGGAACAGAAGTAAGTTTTCCTCCAATTCCCATGGGAAGAAAAGATTGCCAAGCAGGGTACATTTTATGGCTGAATCCCACCCCTCTTGTGTATACAAAGTCTACCACTGGGGCCAGGGCTACAAGAAAAACTGGAATGACTGTGTGGCAAAGCAGTGCCCTTCTGATAAACCATTCAGGTGGGGTCATCCAAAATGTGGCTGAAGGTAATAAAAAAAAAAAAAAAGGAGGGGGAGATTTCCAAAGAAAAACTGTGTCCAAAGCTCAGTAGCTGAATTTTTTTATTTACATATATTTTAGACCACACACACAAAAAACACCCCCAGTGTGAGACTAACAAATGAGCTGTGTTTGACAAGTCAGTGGTTCAGATATGGTGGACCTTGTAAGGTGGCTGAAGATCATGGCCAGCTCCAAGACCTTGTGCAAGACTGGTGCAGAAGGTGGGTTACCTTTATGTGGGAACTACAGCAGTGTGCTTGTGTGGAGTTTTTGCTCAGTTGAGGCAAAGTATTACTAGAGGAGTCTTGGGAATATGTTTCCACTCAAATTCCAGCAAAATACACTTCTGTATGCACATCTCACAGAAACAGTGCTGTGTCTACAGCAGTGGTGGATAGGGGCAAAGCCGTGGACATTGTCTACCTGGGCTTGTGCAAAGCATTAGGCAGTGTCCTGCACGACATCCTTGCTTCTGAACTGGAGACATGGATTTGATCCCAGGCACACCTACAAGCTGGGCAGAGACATGACTGATGGCAACCTTGTGGAAAAGGACTTATGGGTGGTGGCTGACCAGAAACTCAACATGAGCCAGCAGTGTGGGCTGCCAGCCCAGAAAGCCAAACAAATCCTGGGTTGCATCCAAAGGAGCATGGTCACTCTGCTTTTGTGAGATCCCACCTGTGGTGCTGCATCCAGCTCTGGTCCTCCTGACATAGGAAGAACATGCAGCTGTTGGAGCAAGTCCAGGAGGCCACAAAATTGATTAGAGGGCTTAAGCACTTGCCCTATGAAAGCAGGCTGAGGGCACTGGGGCTGTTCAGCCTGGAGAAGAGAAGAGACCTCATAGCAACCTTCCAGTGTCTGAAGGGGGCCTACAGGGAAGCCATCAGGAGCTACATTGATAGGACAAGGAATAATGGGTACAAACTGTAAGAAGGGAAATTTAGGTTAGAGAGATGGAAAGAAATCTTATCTGGACCACGTTGCCCAGAGAAGCTGTTGATGCCCCATCCCTGGCACTATTCAAGGCCAAGCTGCATAGAGCTCTGAGCAGCCTTGTCTAGTGGAAGGTGTCCCTGCTCCTGGCAGGGTGTTTGGAACTAGGTGATCTTGAGCTTTCAACACAAACTGTTTCATGATTCTGCCACCTCCCAAATTCTGGCTGTAATGAGTCTTTCCTGCATCTACCTCTCACAACACTTAGTTTTTCAGCATCTTGTTCTTCAGGCATGGCTATATCATGTCATACTTTTAAAGAGTAGACAAAGCAGGTGCATGGTTAACAGGAAGGCTCACAATGACACTCAGGAAGATTCAAATAAGGATACTTGAATTAATGGTGGGAAGCATTAGAAAAATCTGTTGTATAAACAAGGTCCAGTAGTATTGTATTCTAAGGTAAACAATGTCTCATATACCTTTACAAGGAACAAAGCCAAATGAAATAATAGTTTCAGTTGAACCTTAAACCATAATTTGACTGATTAGATAAGGAAATATACATAAAAACTTTTAAATGTCCCTGTTGTCATTGACAAGGAGTCACTGAAAGTTTGTACAGCATCTCAGTCACCACATATATTGAAATCACTTGAAGGATGGTATGTTTACCCAGGTGATAATTATTTGAAGTAGATGTAATAAATAAGTTTGGTAAGTTGTTCTGCCGAGTTTGGTATATTCAAAATTTTCAAGGAATTTGACTCAGTGCCCTCTGTTGACCCTTCAGAGACCTTAAATGTTCACATTGCAAGAGTGTCCCACACGCATACATAATTACATGATCTTGCAGTCAGTGGGGTATTTTCGAATAAGGAAGTCTTGTGATGCAACATGCCAGAAGAGTGGCTCTGACCTTGTCTGGCACAGAGAAAAACATGAAATTAGAAATAAATGGGCACTAATCCTGGCATGTTCAGGGTGCTCTTCTGCAGAAGAGCAGCAGCAAACCTTCATTTTGGGGATGTGAGAGGTGCAGAGGGATGTTGCAGAATACGGGCATTTATCCATAGCAAGTGATGTGGTGCCTGCAGCTCACCTGGTCTTGGAGAAAAATCTGGGCTGAGCTCAGGTTGGTGGTAAAAGCCTTCCCAGGAGAAGCATACCTTTGTCCCTAAAAATCAAGTTTGTGGAGTGTTGTACCATGTGACTTTTTAATGGAAAGGATTGAAGAAGACAACATTCCTGAAAATGTTGTCCTTCCTGATGATGGAACAAAGTACTTTAGACTGTAAAACAACACCTTCTAGCTTCTAGGCAGGTGGTTGTTGAGCTGGGTGTTTCAGTGCCCTTTCTAATGCAAGTCTCTTTCTAGATACTTTAACACCAAAAAACAAAGGTCAGCAACTTGCTTAAAAAATCTGGAATCTGTTGGGCCATGGGCTGGGAGGAGGGGGGAAGCCCTGTAGGTTGGAGAGGAGCAGTAAGTCCCAGTGGTGCTCTCAGAGTCCTGACATAGTCAGTGGTTCTACCTGGAGTGTTTTTTCCAGTACTGGACACCCAAATTCAAGAGGGGTGTAGGAAACTGGTCTGGCTCAAGGATTCCAAGATGACAGGGACCTAGGAGGAGAGGCTGAGGGATGTGGGCTGGTTGGAGACAAGGAAGGCTCAGGCTGACCCAATTAGCCTTGAAAAGGAGTTGCAGAGGCAGCACAGAAATGGCCAGTACTAAACAAGGCAACAGTCACAGGTTATGTCTTAGGACTTTCAAGCTGGCCATCAGGGGAAAAAATCTCATTAGGAGGTTAGTTGCCTATATAGGCAGCAGTGTCTCTGCCCATGGAGGTTTTCAAGATTCAGCTAGACAAAAGCTTAAGTGACTCAATCTAGTGTTGGTGACCATCCTGTCTGGGCAGACAGATGGATTTCCTGTGACCTAGGGGCCAGTTTTATTATCACCACCATCTGTAATTGGAAACTGGTTTGACCTTCTGCCTTAATGTTTAGCAGTTCCTTTTAAATCCAGCTGTGCCCAGAAAGGAGGTTCCTCCTTGAGGCACCATGCAGACTTAGGCTGCCAGAGGCCTGTACTCTAACCACAGAAACCATAATGGACACCTGCATGTGCATTCATAGCCTGAAAACAAATTTATCCAAGGAGAAGGACTCCACAATAGCAAAGTGCTTTGTGAATTTGAGCCTTTGCTGGTTGAGGGGATAGCCAGGTGAGTGCAATGTTAGCGATGGCTCCCAGGGCTGGGCAGTGCTGACCAGCTGCAGCACTCCAGCATGGGGTGCCCGGAGGGATGACCAGGAAGCCTGGACCTTGTGTTGCTCCATCCCGTGTCTGTGTGCAGCATCACACTGGCCCATGGCCAGTAGCAGCACTTGGCATACACAGGAGACTGTTTGCCCTGGGAGCAGCCAACCAGCCAGCCAACCTCTCCAACCAAGTTTTTTGGTTTCTGGCTGTTTAATAACATTGTTAGTTGTTTCAATTTTTCCTTGAGATTTAAGGAAGTGTGTCTGTGCATGGCTTTACTAATTGCCAAGATTTCCCAAGCAGCTCCTTTCATGCCCTTGAAGTCCTGAGGGATTGCTGGTGCTGGGTTAAAGCCTGGGGAACTCCTGGGTGGGGCCTCCCACTCCCATTTTGCTGGGGGGAGATGATGCACACCCTGCTTAGCCCTGCACAGGTTTTGCACAACACAGAAGCTCCACTGCATCCTGAGGGGATGAATCCATGACAATAGAAATAAGCGAGAGGGAAGGGCTGCAAGGATTGGTAGTAGGTGGGGCGCTGTAGATGGTGCTACCACTTTTTGTACATTTTGAACCTGTTGCTCAGTCTCGCTTGGCTCAGAGGTCACTATGAGCCTGTGAGAGTCAGGGCTGGGGCTCGGCTGTGTGAGCAGCTTGGGTCCTCCCTGGGCACAAGCAGAGCATCTCTAGTTTTGTAGCGAGAGGTGAGAGTTGGACAGCTCTGCTTGGCACTGTGACCTGCAGTGTGCAATGTCTGAACAGCAGCCAGGGCTTCGATCCTAGTTGCTTTTAGTAAATTAAGGCAACACTTAGGGAGAAATGAGCGGTGCCCCAGGGAAGAACCAGGCATTACAAATACATTTTCTGCTGCCAGTTGACTGTTTCCTCATCCAGATAGGAGGTAATTAAGTGACTTGTTCCCTTCAGGACTCCAGAGTTAGGCAATCACAAGCACGATTCTGCCAGGAACCAGTGTTGCGTGAAAATGCTTCCTAGAAAACGCTGGTTGTCATGGAGTGGAGCATCATGAGCTGCTGTGAAGGACAATAGCTTGGATGCTGTGACAAGGGGTGGATGGAAGTATGCTGGCTTGATTGCTTTTCAGGGCAAATAGCCACAGATCCCTGGGCTCAGTCAGTCTCACCATACCTGGAGATTGCCACTTGATGGATGCATTCAGGGGTGAGACAAAACCTTTGCTCCTGCTGTGGTTGTAGTCTGCTCTGGTGCAGCACATGAGCCAGATCCTCAGCACTGTGCAGGACCATCTCCTCCCTGCAAACCTTGGTCTAGGAAGTTTGTCCCTTCCCACCACGTGACAATTTCAGTAGCAGTGCTGGCTGGCGGGAATGTGGCGTGGCTCAATGTGACCTGTAGTCTGTAGACCATGTACATCTCGATGTATATAGACACACACCCACACAGACAGGTGGGAGAAGCTGGTACGCCTCCCCTGCAGAAAGAAATGTTACTCGAAGACACTGGCATGCAAGTTTCTGTTTTCTCACTTAGACATTTGCAACCAAACATATCCTGTAGGTGGGAAGGTGTTGGTTCAGTATTTTCCTTGTTCACTGGAGGTGTTTTTAATACATGGATAAACTATTTTATCCCTGATTCAATATTTGTGCTGTTGATTTCCTTGCCCTTACCATTTATTTTTACAGCCCTCTTTTGCTTTATTTTTCCTCCTACCTTTTCATATTGTTTGCTTTAGGTGTAGACTGTGGGTATGTGTTCACACTGCAATCAGTCAGTGTGGTCATACATGCAAGCAGGTTCATGGGTCAGTGGCAGTAGGGTGGTTACAGCCCTGGAATAACTACACCCACCTTGTTGGACCCTTTCCAAACACACACTATAGGTTATGGGATGGCATGGTGAGGGGAGTCATTCTCCCCATTTTATGTCTCTGGATGGGATGAAGGTGTGAGGAGGGAGTTAGCAGGCTAGGGCCATTCAGACTGCAAAAGAGACTATGGTGCTTTGTGATAGGGGCTGAGAAGGCCTTGAGTTGCATGAAGAAAGTAAGCTGGAATAATGGAGAAAGTAAGCTGTCAATTGTCTCCTCTGCCACAAGGATGGGGGCCACAAGAGAAGCCAGCAAGCATCAAAGCCAGAGGAGCTTCCTCTTTTTACAATGTGTCATTTGGCTGGGGAACTCCTGCCTGCAGGAAGCAGCAGAGGCTAGCTGGCTCATCAGGGTCAAGGAGTGGCCAAACATTTCTTTTAGAAGCTACTTTATGGAGAAGGCATCATGATAGAGATCTTTCTTTGTAACTTATTGCACAAAATTCTAAAGTATTTTGCCCAGAAGCAGAAGTACCTCATGCTGAGTTGTTTTAGATACTAATTCATAGTATCTTGGCACTGGAGCATGTGTATTTCAGTGTTTCCAGTGAAACAGTCATACTAGAACTGAGGGTCAGGAAGTCATAGCACTGAAATTCCAGGTTCAGCCTTCACATGTTGTTGCTCCATGTATCTAGACTGATATTGCAATTTTGCCTTTTGCACCTTAGCCAGGAAAGGGATCTTAAAAAATATTTTAACATCATAGCATTTTGGCTTGCTCTTAAAGCAGTTCTCTCCTTTGTCAATGGCCTAAAACCTCAGTTTTCAGGTGCACAGAACTTCTCCTTCAGGGCAGGGAGAGTGTTTTGCCTGAGTAGCCATAAGTCTATGTTTGATATATGTGGAAGTACGGTCACTGTTTGATCTCTGTCTTTGCCTTCTTCAGGAGCAGAGCCCTTGGGTGGTGGTGGGTTGGGCACAGGGTGATACAGTTTTCATTCCTTCTGCAGGTGAATGCCCAAAGCCAGTCACCTATATCCCTAACTTAGATCCAAAAATCCTCTATAAATATTTAGTTGGAAGGAAGGAGTTGGGCTTCCATGAACTTTGTGGGTCCCTTACAACTCAGGATATTCTATGATTTCATGATACTATGAAACAGTGGAATTTCCATTATAATTATACTGGCGTCAATCACTTCTCTGGTATTTGCCTATGAGAAACTCATTACCAGGTATCTGGGGCCAGATGACTTGGAATCAGTTAAGATCTGGGCTTGGCCATCTTGCATCAACCCCTGACGTCCAAATGCCTTCCACAAGTTGGCTCATGTTGGATTAGAAGTGAATTTGCTTGCTGGATAGACAAGATGCCCTGTGGGCACAGACCACTGTCATGGCCCATGGTCGAAGTATGTGTGTGAGAAGTGATCAAATCAATGCTCCTTTCAGAGTAACAGCAGCACTGGCACGTCAGGATCGTCGTGTGGATGTGATGTGTCTCAATATAGGACATTCCTAAAGACTGAGCTTCCTAAAGCTTAATGAAATTGTGAGAGCAGGACATACGTAGTACCTCACATCCAGCTCAAAAGAGATGGACCAGATACTCAGCTGAGCTGTTCTCCATCTGTGCTTTTTTTGTCTTTGACACTCCCAAGATTTCTTACTACTTATCATTCCCTAGGCTGTGATTCAGGCAGGACTCAATACCTACTAGGTGGTGCACGTGGGAGCAGTTCTGCTGTGGTCAGTGGAGGATGCCTTCTCACTGTGGTGCCCCTCAGGACCCAGACAGAGGCTGTGTCCATGTGTACCATGCTGGATGCACTGCTCACCCTCTGACACCTCAGACCAACCCCATGGGAAAGCTGAGAGGATGAGTTCATCTTTCTAGAGAACTGAAAAGGAAACCTGTTCTGCTTTTGATCTGTTATTTATTTTGAGTATTACTCTGACTAGACATAGAAAAAAAAAACCCGACAAAACAAAAACAACTTGAAGCCCTAGGTGTTTCTAAAAACGTAGCTCAGTAAATTGCTGTTATAAAAGGCAGCTTCTCATGGGGTTGCAAATGAATGAAAATGTAAAGCTAAGGATTTGTTTTCCTACTTGGCATCAATACCTGTGGTCATGCTCTGGAAGTTTGACTTGTTTTGTCATTTTTGATACACAAAATAAACAAAACCTGAGACAAAGGGCAAGCTTGTAAATAGGGGAGCAGCCACTGAGGAATTTTATTTTATTTTATTTGTTTGCATTTTATTACCTTCTTGTTCCAGCTAATAAGGTGACCTTGCAACAGACAGATGCAGATAAGGCTGACTGCCTCTGTTGTCTTATTTTGCAAGCTGGGAAGTAAGTTGCTGAAATTATTGGGAATAAGAAGATTTCCTGCGGAAAAAAAATCTCCTGCTACTATTAATTAAAAGAGTATAGTTTTATGAGACAGTTTGAAGTTATAACTGTTATAACTGTTTGGGGGTAAAAAAATGAAATTAAAATGGGCTGGTGTTTTTCATTGCTTCACCAAGAAGAAAAAAGCCATAGTGCTAAACCATAGCCAGCCACTCTGACCAGCAAAGACAGAAGGAGGTTTGCCTGTAAAAAGACAGAGATCACCTGCTCACAACATGAAAAAATTTGAAAGTACATCTTTTAAAAACATTCCTGTAGTTCAAGCTGAAATTCCTCTTCTTGGATCTTGCCAACAACTCTTGGAGAGTATTAGAGTTCAATGGCCTTTCCTGGCAGGGCAAGCTCCTACGAGCCAGGGGTGGAAGGTTGTGTTGGGAGCGTGGTACCATGGTACCAGGTTGGTACAGTGCCACATTTAGTTTTGTTGAATTGAGATACTGCCAGTGTGTAGAGAGAGATAATGGGAAGGGGCTAGATCAGCAGCTGCACAAAGCAAAAGGAGAACTGAAACCATGCCCTTGTGGCCAAACTGCACCCCCTGCCACACACCCCCTCCCCAAAAAAAAAAAGGTCAGCCACCTTCCAAGATGGAGTAGGTTCATGGCAGGGCAGAACCCACACCCATGTAATTTTTACAATCTTCCCTTGAACTCTGAGGTTTAAAGTGAGGGTCAGGACATGCACACTGTTGAAATCAAGGTTTTGCAAAACTCCACAGGACTGGAAGTATGACTGTCCCTGGTGAATATATGCCCCGCTTCCCTTGCTCACCCTCCAGCACACATCTAGAAATTTTTTTTTTCAGAAGCAAAGTGTTACCAACATAAATCTGTTCCTGTTTGCAAAAATCTGTAATTTTGCTGCAGGACTATTGTGTCAACACAATTTAAGATGCCTCCAACCAAGCATAGAACGATGTATAAAACAGGTTGAGACTGGATTAGGAAGCTACTGTCAGTGACTTCAACTGATGTGGATTACTTTTGCTGCAGTTAAGTGGAAACCAGTAAGATACATCATAAATGTTCAGATTACATGCATTACTGGTTATGTTGTTGTACTGACATTCCGTGTACACTTTATTCATCCCATACTGCTTCTAAACAAAAATGTCTTTCACCCTCTAGGAGGAAGGAAATGCAGAATAAAAGCAACATGGAAAAGTAAATCAGGGCTGCAGTGTTTTAGTCAATAGTGAAATATGTAGTTGCCAGCGCATTGTCTGGTGCTGAATGGTGAGTGATGCTCCATCTGCTAAGAACATTGGTGGTTCAGATGTTCTTGCAGATGTCCTGTGAGATTATGGATGTGTGCTGAACCCTCGGTGCCCTGTGGTGCCCTAGTCATGCTCTCAAGTAAGGACACCCAGCATGCACCTGCCAGCAAGCAGTGACATGCTCATAGGGTGGCATCTGCTAACTCAGCTCCTCGTTTGCACCAAGGGAAACAGTACTCCTAAGGGAAATACCTACTTACCTAAACCAGTGGAGAAAAGCCAGTGCCTTTGAAGGCTTCCACAGGAAGATCTTCTTTAGGAAGAACCTACATTTAGATGTGGCAGCCTTGCAAATAGAATTCTACCTTGCTGAACCCTGGGCTGCTGCTATTGAGGGAGGTATCAGGAGGCTGAGGCTGCTCCCACAGCTGAGCCACTTCTACGTTTCTGGGTGCCTGGGGACATTTGTATCTGTGCCCATGTCACCGGTGTCCTGTATACCACCAGCTCTCTTCTCTGTGGTGTAGACTCATCTCTCCATCTTTTGTCACCCTGAGGACCAGGGTGGCAGTGGGGCATGTGGTGTTCAACCAAGGCAGAGACCCTTGGCAGAGGTGTCAGCAAAGAGCAGCCAGCAAACCGCTCCTTTCCCACCACATTTCTTTCTCTTTCTGGACATAGCCTGATTCTCCTCTTTCCCACTCAATGCTCCCACTGGGATATCTCCCTTGATGTCCACCTCATCCTGTGGGAAGGGGACCAGTGCTAGGATCCTTCAGCTTTTCAACCCACATGTGTAAATGCTGGATTTTAGCCCACAGCTCCAAGCATTTCTGTCCCAAAGGTGATGACAAAAAGCTCATTAACTTAAAAGAATGTTAGACTGGTCCTAATGGGGTACTCTGTTCTCCTAAGGATTAAATATTTGTGGGCTTCCTTGTAAAGTTAGCCCTGGAATTGCAGTCCTGGTGACCTGGATATTAGGGCATAGGTGAATTCTTACTCACGTAGCCCGTGATTTTACTGTTTGTCAGCAAAGGGTCTGTCCACTTGTCATCTGATTGTGCAAATTCACCTTCCATGTGAGCTGGGATTTAAGTTTCGCTGTTTTTCAGGGTCTGACTATGTGCAGAGGGAATTGTAGTCTTTTTTTTTTTTTCCATGGGAACTTCCTTTCTCGAAACACCACCCCTTGGCAGTGGACCTGCTGACACCTCAGAGCAAGACACAGATAAAAAGGCCAGCCTGTCTTCCTTCTCCACACTCAGAAGCAAGTAGCAGAGACTACTCAGGAGCTCAGAAGCTGCTGGCATCACAAACATCTCAGGTAGAAACTCCGAAAAGAATCATGTTCAGCAACACTGGTGAGTATTTAATGCTTTTAATGCTTTAATGATATGTTAGTTGTGAGGTTTGGCAAGTCTCCTGCAGGGGGGATATCAGCTCCAGAGGTTCTCACCCCTCTAATTGCCAGGGGTGACACCTTGAGGAAAGAAGTTTTGGTGCCAGCGCTGCTCACAGGGCATCAGTTTGCTCTGGCTGTGCAAATTCTGCTTTTGACAGATTGGTAAACTAGCCACAAGACTCAGCTCATTTTTCATCACTGTTCTTCAACCTGTTCTTCAACATGTGGTTCTGTCAGTGACAATGGGAAGGAAATGCAGCTCTTTTAAACTTGTTCCACATCAGTATTAAAAGAATTTCTTTCTTTCAGGCTACTTTATCATGTAGATTATTGCTCTTTAGTGATGGCTGATAGCATCTGATGGAAGTTTCAAAATAACCCAAAGAGGAGGATTTGTTTGGGCTTGAGCTCTGTCCCATTGCTGTTCTGCCTGCCCTGTTGTCAGGAGATCCTGCACCTACCTAGAAAGGTGCCTGGGTCACTCCTGCAGCAGCTGCAGAATCAGTACCACTGGCCAGCCCAGCCCCAGAATGCCCAAAACCCATGGGGTTTGGGATGTAGCTGAGCAGATGCATGTGTGGGCTGGGTGGTGCCTGCAGCAGAGTTGGGAGCAGGTCTCCACAGCTTTCAGGAGAGGAGGTGTGTTTTGACACCACTCTGAGTCCCTTGATTTCAAACCTCTGTACTCTTGCATGTGGATGAGATGAAATTTTCCAGAAAGTCTTTGACAACAGCATCTTTGGGATGTGATCTCACATCTCTGGGATGTGAATGAGTGTTTGCCTGGAGGCTGGCAAAAATCAGGAGTAAATGCAGGTATCCAGACTATGCTTTCTCTTGAAAAATACAGTTCTCATCCAATTCCCTTCTGTCCTTCTGAGCAACCCATGTTCCCAATGAAACCAGACATACTATAAATGCCTTGCTCTATATTGACAGGGTTTTTTAAACCCCATCACCTCCTCATCATAAGGGGAAAAAGGCCCCACATACTTACCAGTGCCAAGATCTCATGTGCACATCTTTGATCACTGTTCTGAAGCTCTGAGCATCTCTCCAGGCAGGCAGCAATGGGGCAAAGGCAGCAATGGGGCAAAGGCAGCAATGGGGCAAAGGCAGCAAAGGCAACCATGGGGCTTGTGGGTTAGTGTAGGGAGGAGCTCTATAAAGGATAAATCATGGAACTGGGAGACAAAATACTGCCTTGAATTTTTTCTATTAAAAAAGGAGAAGAAGTCTGGCAGCATTTGGGGTTTGGGTTTGCCTCTGGCCTGGCCGAGGAGCGAGCACAGACAGAACTGCCTCTCTCAGCCTGAGCCTCTGTCCTGTAAGCAGGCGAGTTCTAGGTATACTCAGCTCTTCTATAAATCATTAATTTCCATGTTGGCAAACCAAGGTGCCTGCAGGCAGCTGGACACAGGGTGTGGGGGGGGCCAGTTCCATGCCCAGGGCGGGAAGCAGGGCAGGAAGACAAAAGCAGCAAGTGAGGGTTGCCCAGGGATGACGAGCTGCAGCCAAGCCCCCTCAGATGTGGTGATGGGTGTGCCACTGGCTCACTCTGAGGCATTCCTTGGCACAGGACACCATTCCAGTCAGATCAAAGTACCACAGGTGTGTTTGCACAGGAATAAGTGCAGAAAAACTGACGGGCAGCGCTGAGCGGAGACGGGTCTTTGGCACAGTGCTCAGCATGGTCAGGCAATATTACAGGACAGCTGTTGTCAGTGAATTTTCCCTGTGCATCCTCAACAGAGGTTGACAGCACTGGTGACATCCAGAAATGGGATGAATATCCAGTCCCTAAGTTAAGAATGCTAGGGCCCTTTCCCACAGCTATCCTATGTGTTCAACTCTCACATCCCTTTGCAGCCCTCTCCCAAGACCAGGGCTTTCTGGTATCTTCTCAGCCCAGCACCAGGGTTTTCTATAAAGAACAAGGCTGACCAGCTTAAGTGTTTGGAGATTTCTTAATGCTGTGGAAGATGCACTTCCTCTTTGTCCTCAAGAGGGTTAAGCAGCTAGTTCCAGCTGAAATTTTTTGACATAAATGCACACACACCCCATTGCGCAAAACATGAGACCAAGGCTGGCAACTGGCATGCAGCAAGCAAACAAAAAGCACTCAAAGATTAGGTTGGTTAACAAAAGATGCTGGTCAATTTTAAGTCTGTTTGTTGTGCCTCTTAGATCTGTTATATAATTAAGATAAATATGGTTTATATGTTTACTAAGAAGAAATACACGGAGGTAGCAGTCTGGTGGGGATCCATGGGTGGTCGGTTCTGTTTACTCAAGGCTGCAGTCACTGCACAGCACAGGCTGCAGGAGGAGGCGTGCCCCTGATATTTCAGCCTGCCCTGGGACCAGCCCTGCATGTGGCATCTCTCACGCCACACTAGCTACCAGCAGATTCCAGCCTCTTTGGTGTTAAGGATGGCTCTTGTTGATACTCAGATTTGCATGGTTGCCAGGTACCATGCAAATCTGTCAAGACATTTGGTGAATTAATCTCTTCAACCATTATGCTTTTGACTTGCTAATATCAAAGTTACCGTAACCCGTTTTTGCCTCTCCCATGTCTTCATCTGAATCACTCATGAGAAGAGTGCTTATGAGGTATTGTTACTCCCTACCTGTTCACACGGAATGCTCTGGCTTTTCCTGCCACAACTGGGCAGCCTGCCAAAGCCTGATGCAGTGACCCCCAAATATCCATCATCATTCAAAGCTGAGGGCTTTCTTTTTGCTCAAGTGTATCACTGGGTTGTGCCTCTTGGAGCTCCACTCCTATGCCACAGCTCTGAACCACACACCACTGGGCACAGAGATGCTCAGGCTTTTCCTGGCCCTGCTCCCATCCAGAGCTGCAGGAGAGGAGACAGTCATTTTAAAATCAGCTGCTGCATTGGGAATGGATGGGAGCAAGGCACTCGCAAGGGATTCTTGCTGGGGAGTAAATCTGTGCTGAAACCAAATGGGAAAAGTGGCAGTTGTCATGAAGGGGGGCAGTGCTCTGTGGTGAGTGTTCTACAGCAATCCACCCAGAGCAGGGACAAGCTCCAGCCTTGCCCTCTGACTATCTGGCCCTGAGCTGCTGCAGCAGGATTCTGCCTCCTCCTCCCTCCATGTCTGCCCAGGGAGTCTGACGTTCACCTCTGGGTGTTTTTTTAAATTTTATTTTATTTTATTTTATTTTATTTTATTTTATTTTATTTTATTTTATTTTATTTTATTTTATTTTAATTGTCTTATGCTAGATCACTTGATACTCTAGATATTTTGATGATTCACAGGGCTGCATTAAGAAGAAGAAAACTGTCTTTACTGAGAAAATTACCATCAACCTCTTCTTTTCCCTTCTCCTTTTCTCGTAATGTCTTTCCAGAGACCAGTCTGAAGGTCACTGGGATTGACTTTCTGAAGAGCCAGAACACGCGGCAGCACCACACGGATGGGTACAACATCAAGAACCTGGTGGTGCGGCGTGGGCAGCCCTTCCAGGTGCAGGTCAGCCTCAACAGGGAGCTGAGAGCTGCCGACAAGCTGTCCCTGCGCTTCGGCATCGGTAAGCAGGAGTCCCTCTGTGCCCACCAGGCAAAGCCAGAGAGTCCCAGGAGCACCCAGCTGCCTCTTCCTGGCACTGCACAGGCATTGCAGACCTCTACAACCCTCACACACATTGTCTTGGGTTTGTTTCTAGGTGAAAATCCAATGAAAAACAGGGGGAGCCTGCTGTCGCTGAAACCGGAGCGGGAGGATTTCAATGGGTGGAAAATCTCCGTTGTCAAGAAGGATGGCAAAGAGGTAGAGCCTGTGGGCAAGGGGCCTAATGCCCAGTACCAAGCCCATCAGAAGCTACAGAGCAAAGCATCCTCATAGCCCTGTCCAGCTTTCCCTTAAGCCTATGATTTTAGATGGGCAGCAGCCTTGTCTTGCTTGGTTCATTGCTCCCCTCGTGCACAGGCAGGCTCCACCCTATGCCACTGCCTTCCCCTCTTTCCCTGCAGGGACCTCCATGGCCCCCAGCTTTGCCACTTGTGCCAGTTCTGTGGCACCATGCTTGTGCCATGCCTGTGGCCGTGGTGGGATGTCCCTCATGCCATCTCTCCTTGTTCCCTCTGCAGTGCCTGCTGTCTGTCACCAGCTCACCCAATGCCCCTGTGGGCAAGTACAACCTGCATGTGAAGACTGGCACTAACATCTACAAGCCTGAAAATGGTGTCATCTACCTTTTGTTCAATCCTTGGTGTGAAGGTGAGTGGTCCTGCAACTAAGAGTGATAATTACTGCAACCAGGGATTGTCCCAGATGGAATTTTGCCTCATATTTTCCCTGTTCTCTTTCTTACATACATTGCTTTTCCCCCATAAAACACTGTAAGCAGCATCCTCACGGAACCAGTGAGAAGCTGGGAAACAGCATAGAGCCAGCTCCTCATTGGATATTCTCCAGTGCCAGGACATAGAAGAACATCTGTCTGTCACCTCTGTTTGCACCTCTGTATCATCCCTCTCTGTTTCCCTGAGACAGCCAAAGATTAACTGAAAGAATTGGGCTGGCTTAAGATCCAGAAAAAAATAACCAGAATAAAAAATTGTGTGGTTGGTGGGCACTGTTTCCTAGTTCTCTCTGCTGTCTACCTAGTAGTCTACAGTGTTTAGAAATAAGATTTTTGCAATAATAAATCTGGTCACATTGCAATGGACCTACAGGGGAATCTAAAGTTTAGTCTTGTAGGAATTTTTTTCATGATAGGAGCAAAAAAAAAAAAGTGAATGCTGCATGGTCATCTGTTGGTGTGAATGTTGCAGATCTTTGGCTACCCCAATTTAGCTTTCCATGGAAAATATCATATAGGGTGTGCAAACCACCTGATGTCTGAGGGTTTGGGATTTTTTTCTCCAGATGATGTTGTCTACATGGACAATGAGGCACAGAAGAAGGAATACGTGCTCAACGACACCGGCTACATCTATGTTGGGTCTGCGTACAACATCTACGACAGGCCCTGGAATTTTGGGCAGGTAAAACACGGCTGTCTTGTCAGCCCTATTATCCTTCTTCATCCCTTCAGCATGAAGCCCATGAGTAGCTCAAAGTGCTGGAATGACCCTGCCAGCTCCACTGGGAGGGCTCACCTGCTTAGAGTAATCTATGTGCCTGCATGTGTTCCCCACCCACAGCTGGAGAACAGGGTTTAGTGGCACATTTGTAGTCAGATCATGTGACCCCCTGGTAAAGGATGTGGAAACTGGGGACAGGGTATTTCTGGTTGAAAAAATTCCCATAAGGGCATTTGGGCTCTCATGCAACTGTAGGTGTTGTTCATCAGCTCATGAGACATGGAGAGGGCAGATGGGGAAAAAAGTCTGATTTACCTGTTGCATCATAGTTGGGAATAAAAAGGTTAAAATTACTGGCAGAAGCTATCACCTTTCAAGTGGTGCCTTCACTGACAGCTGTGTGCAGGACAAAATCAGCCACTCTCTCAGGAAGGGTGTTCCTGCACACTGCCTCTGAGATAACTCCAGAGGAGCGGAATGTCAAATTGGCTCGGGCTAGAGATAAGAGATTTATTTGCCAGAGCAGATTTATTTGCACCCTGTAGAAAGCATACAGGCACCCAAGCAGAGTAGCCTGCACCCTATCCAGACAGAAATCCCCACCAAAAAAATGGTCAGATCTGGGGAATTTTTTTCTGTTTTGTTTTGTTTTATAAGTCTACAATTTTTGCAGGGTGTCTGCAGAATATGTGTCTGCAGGACACACATAGCCCAGCAAAGGTCCTTGCACTGATGCCTTTACACAAAAGGAGCCAAAGGGCATCATCTGTAGGGCTGTTCCTATCCTAATATTTATTCTGCTGTTAAGCAATGAGAATTGATATTGATATTCTGACAAGCTTCATTGGATCAGATGTTTGACATCTTTCTGAACTGGATCTGAGGGAGCTTTATCAGCAATTGCTAATTAGGAATCTTTGCTGTAATAATTAGCATTTGCGTACCTTTCTTTCTTCCAAGGTTTATTTTGTTCCTATGTCAATAGACTTAATATCAGTAGAAATCTTAAATTTTCATTACTCTTGTGAGTAATTTGCAGAGTTGCCGGGATATGACGTTGGTGACTTTTGTGCACAAGAGTAAAGATTGCTGGCTCAGGTTCCAACTGTGTTTGCAAGACATGCGAGACAGGTTTTTTCTTCCAAGGCTGGGATTCCTTTTAACCCTTCATTGGAGAGAACAGCTTTGGGAAGCCCCACAGTCTTGGAAATCCAATCCCATAAAGGAAGTTTAGAAGTTAGAGCTAGTCATACATTTTCCTCCAAGTACATGCTTTACATTAACAAGCAAATTCTGTTTTAGAGCAGTATATAAAAATACCTTCATTTTCCCCCCAAAACAGTTTGAGGAATTCGTCTTGGATGCCTGCATGTATCTGCTGGACAAAAGCAAACTCAGCCTGAGTGAAAGAAGGAATCCTGCAAATGTGTCCAGAGCCATGTCTGCTTTGGTAAGCCTCTCTCAGTGAAGTGCTTTGCCCTCCATATCTTCCCTCCTCCTTACTTGCTCTTCTTTCCCTGGGACCATGAACACTATTTCAGGAGGCATCTGAAATAGATTCCTTTGGGAAACTGCTAGCAAAGAGACACAGGCATTTTTGGATGGAGGGAACAGGCAAACAAAAATACAGCATATTCCCATCTCCAAAGCTTGCAGCTGCCCCAGTGGTTGTCCTTCCTCATCAGCAGTGTTGGTAGGGCCAACACAAGGGTTGTTTTGGCCAGATAACTGCTCTCTGTGGTGGGACCCTTTTGGAGCCCTCTGGTTCAAGGTATAAGACGCAGAGTTAATTTTTACTGCCCTGAGCAGAGGTGCCACCTCTCTCTAGGTATCCAGGTGGAGGCTTTCTAACCAGAGGAGTCCCCAGCCAGCACCAGCAGCCTTGATGGGTTCCACATGGCTGTGGAGCACCTGGGAAGCCACAGGGCAGGCAGGGACCCTGGGGTTTAAGCCTCATCTGCCTCATCCCTTTACTTTTCTCCTTTGCGTGTGTGTGTGGCCACAGGTTAATGCCAACGATGACAATGGAGTCCTGCTGGGGAGCTGGTCAGGGAATTACGTTGGTGGAACATCCCCTATGGACTGGATTGGGAGTGTCACAATTCTGCAGAAGTACTACAAAACAAAGAAGCCTGTCCGATATGGCCAGTGCTGGGTCTTCGCAGGAGTCCTCAACACAGGTGAGCAGTGACCCGCCTCCCGTCTCTGACACCCCAGTTACTGTGCTACTATGCCAAGTTACTCTGCCTCTGAGCAACAGACATGGCAGGTCTGTCTGCAAGGAGAGGCTGAGGGAGCCAGGACTGCTCAGCCAAGAGAAGAGAAAGCTTTTGGTGTTTGACCCTTGTATACCTGTATGTAAATACCTGACAGGAAGGAGTGGGGCACAGACAGTGATGCTCAATGACAAAACCAAAGGTGATAGGCACAGCCTATCTGAACCTGGGAAAACAACTTTTTTCTCTGTGAGGGTAGCCAAGCACTGACACAGGGTGCCCAGAGAGGTTATGGAGTCTATATCCTTGGAGATGTTCAAAAGCCATCTGGACACAGTCCTGAGCACCTGCTCTAGAGGACGCTGGGTGGGCAGAGGGGTCAGATTTCAGGATGCCCACCAGTCTGAGGGATTTTGTGTCCCTGTGTTTTGTCTGTCTGTGCTGCAGTCATGCGTTGCCTGGGAGTGCCATCGCGCTGTGTGAGTACGTTCGATTCGGCCCACGACACGGAGGAGAACCTGAGAGTTGACATTTACCTGAACGAGAAAGGAGAAAAGCTGAACATATCCTTCGACTCTGTCTGGTACTGCCAAACAGGGCTAACGCTTCCTGCGCCCCGTGCTGCCTTGCAGTGCCCCATTTCCCAGCCCCAGCAACTCCTTTGAGAATTCCACTACTGCTTGGGGTTTGTTGCCCTGGAGAGAGAGAAAGAGAAAGCCAGGGGGTTCACAGGGTTACCTGCAAATACCCATTAAATCTGCCCTTACCAAAGGATTAAGGGAGGAGATGGTGACTCTTCAGGCTGTAACAACTCACTCCTTTTCTTTCCAACCCAAATGCATGCAGGAACTTCCATGTGTGGAATGATGTCTGGATGAAGAGGACAGATCTGCCAGATGGGTTTAATGGCTGGCAGGCAATTGATTCAACCCCTCAGGAGCAAAGCCAAGGTAGGAGTTGCCTAGAAAGGCTCTTCTGCAACTCCTGAGGGAGGCAGGGACATTTTGGGTGAAAAACATGTTTCCCAGTCAGCAAACCAGGTACTCCCCACACACAACTTCATGCATTGGGGCAGTAACACTCTAAAGCATCAGGTCTCACTCATACCACCTCAGCCCAGGATGGAAGGAACAGCATTTCTTGGCAGGCAGAAAACCAGCCTTGTGGGGATTTGAAAGTTGTTTCAGAGGTTGGAGCACATCTAAGCCATTGGGGTCTTGAGCCTGTTCATTGGTAGGTGAGAGGAGTGATCACCAAAATTGGTGACTACACTCCCTGCACAGGCTCAGGGAATTTGAAGGTGTAAAAAGCCCAAAATGTTAATCCTCGGGGAAGTGCAGAAAGTGGAATAATGCCTAGAGATCAAACACAGGTGTCTGGATGCAGTTGACTTCATACCCTTATACTGAAATTGGCTAAGGAGGAAACTTTCTAACACAATTTTTAAGCATTAGAAAGCAGGTATACATTATTGCAGCACCCAGAGGATATCTCCTCTAATTGGGTGTATCATGAAACTTTACAACAGGGTATTTATTCCATCATGATCATACATATTCATTAGAGTGTAGTCCTGGCTAATGCATAAACATCTCTTCTCCTAGAACTAATTTGCATTCATCTGCAGCTTACTGGAAGGCCTTTTATGGTCCTGGAGGGTCATCTGAAGGGGTCTCTGGTGGTCGTACTCACTAAGTGCCCCCAGCGTTACAAATGACTTGCCTTGAACTTCTCTTGGGGCCCGTGCTGTTGTTTCTTGTCACATAACATTGCCACAAAAGCCACAATATTCCTCATTATCTGTTGATCAACTGGTTCCAGCTATGTTAAGCATCCTGTGTGGCTACTTTTGCATTCTGTTATCTACTTCTTTAAAACATATTACCCTTCTTTGGGCAAGGCATCGTTATGTTCCGTTCCTTTTATCAAACCAAGCTGTGGCTTTCTAACCTTAAAATTACCTAAGTGAGGGGAAACGTGCAGAAGCTCCTACCAGACCTTGGTAATCTATAAAAAATTCACAAGCAGCTATGGGATAAATGAGAGGTTTTGGAGTTCTTTACTAAGTTGGAGAACTATTTACTGCTAAGTACCAACTGCCCTGGCCACAGATTCCTGCTTGAGTGTGTCTGAGTATGGAGCAAAAATTGGAGTCACTGCTGATGTTTGGAACATCAGCTGGTATTGAATGCCCTTTCCAGGTCGTTTCCAGTGCGGCCCATGCCCGGTGAAGGCTGTCAAGGAGGGAGATGTGTATTTGCCCTACGACAGCAAGTTTGTGTACGCGGAAGTGAACGCTGACAGAGTCTACTGGCTCGTCAAGAAGGTGAATGGCAAGGACAAGTACTTCAAGATTGGCACGGAGACCCAGGACATCGGCAAGAACATCAGCACAAAAGCTGTGGGGCAGAACAGGCGGGAAGACATCACCTGGGAGTACAAGTACCCCGAAGGTAACAGCCCCCATCCTCTAGCGTAGTGCCAAAGAGGAGACCCCGACCATGCAGGTCACCCCGCAGCGTGTGTTGTTTCCAGGAGAAAACTGCAGGAGTAGCTGCAGTGGCAAACTCAGCGTAAGGCCTGGAGACCCTCGGGAGGCAGCACAGTTCCCGGACATCCTCATGCCCGCAGTGACACCTATAGGCTGCTCTTCAGGGACACGAGCAAGCTTGCAAGCAGTGAAAGAAATGGGCTGAGTGATGAACCTAGTCGTCAGGCTGACCTTTGCTTTATTTCTTCATTCTTCTCTGTTTTGTCTTTCCATTCCCCAAACCATATTGGGGAAAAAAACCCCACATTTCCTCCCCACAGTTCTCAAGATCTGGGCCATGTTGTCCTAGACTGTTAAACACTTCTCAGTGAGGAGGGCAAAAATATCAGGCTGAAATATTTAAGAGTATCCATCCTTTAAATTGTCTCTCCCAGGAAATTCTTCCAGTCCAGAATGGTGCAGTTAGATTTGGTGGTAGCATAAACCAAGATGTTGTCCTGAGCAGAGGCTGGAGGCTCTGACATCCTCTCTGCTTATTAGCAAAAGCATAAATAAAGGGAAGATAGCTCTGGGTGAGGAGACTGAGATACAGGTGTCACCTATATTTCTCTTTATCCAGGCTCCAGAGAGGAAAGGATGTCTATGCAAAGAGCGTACAGCTTCATACGTCCTTCGGGATTGGTGCCTCGTTCAGGCTACGCATCAACCATCCAGGCACTGGGCGGGAACACCCAGCCTTTGGTCCCCAAGGAGCCAGTCACCAAGACAGGGCTCCACCTTAAGATAACCAATACAGAACCTTTGCATCCTGGCAATCCTCTTGAAATGGCCATCACAGTGAAGATCTCTACTCCTGGGAACTGGACCGTTGACCTTACTGGCTCCTGCCAGCTGCAGTACTATACTGGAAAAGTTCAGGCCAATCTTGGAACTACCAAGGAGACCATCAATCTTGAAGGCCCGTCTGGTAAGCACAGAAAGCTTGCTGTGTTCTGTAGACTAAGCCTAGGGTTTGTACTGGTCCCACTATAGACCAGTGTATGGCTC
This sequence comes from Phylloscopus trochilus trochilus, assembly GCA_016584745.2. Taxonomy (NCBI): domain Eukaryota; kingdom Metazoa; phylum Chordata; class Aves; order Passeriformes; family Phylloscopidae; genus Phylloscopus; species Phylloscopus trochilus. Next base: position 45,466,487 of record WQNJ02000546.1, read on the forward strand.
TGTACTTTGTGAAGAGCAGAAATTGCCTGCCTAGAACCTACCTCCCTCTTAACTGCAGCTGGAAGTCTCAGTTACAGACTGGGGTCCCTCTGTAGCAGAGACCAAATTATGAAAGCCCTGCTGCAGCTTCAAGGAGATGGTTAGAAATACTTCAGTGTGGGCAGACAGAGGTTTTCATGGCATGAGTGAGATGTGGTGAAACATCTCCCTTGTATCCTCACTGTCTAAACATCAAAGATGTTTAGATAGGCTTTGTGTGCATCCATGTGGATCAGATCCCTCACAGGATTTAGATGGCTGGAAATTTCAGCCTTTTTTTGTTCATGTGTTTGTCACTCTGATTTGGGTGGTGGTGATGCTGGTGAGTGTTATTTTCTGAATTCTTTGCCCAAGCAAATTCCCACTTTATGACTGCCCGCCTGGCTGATCCCTGGAGCTGTTTGCTGCTGTGCTTTGCACATCTTTGAGTAACCTGGGTTGTGTTTTTGATCCCAAGCAATGTAACTGAAATTTGTTAAACAAGAGACTAACGAGTGATAAATAATTAACAACCCTTGCTGATTCCTAGCATGAATCACTCACAAAAAAAAAAATCTTTGCTGTTGATGAATGCTGAGTGTTTTCACTCATACACTGTTGCTGTCAAAATGCAGCAGGGCAGGACACAAAGGTAGCCCCATAGAAACACACATACATATATACATACCTATATACACTTAGGGAAAAGGACAAGCATTTTTGGTTTTATTCCCAGAAATCAGGAAGCTTTGCAGCTAAAGCAATGCTTGAGCACAAGCACTGCTGACTTTGTGGCTTTTCTGAGCCACTGCAAAGTTGTCCAGGCAATTAAAGATAGAATCTGAACTGAAAGAAAAGCCAGCAATTAAACAGCAGGCAGAGAAACCCTCAGGGGTGCAGGCTTAGATGTACCCAACCTCCTGCTCCTCTGCCTCCTCCTGAGTGCCTGGGCAGCCAGGGATGAGGGCTGCTGAGGTGCTGGATGTGAGCCCAAGCCAGTGCTTGTCTGAGCAGGGAGATGGTGGGACTCAGCCACCCTTCCCATGGGCTGCACGGGCCAGGTACCACCCACCCAGCCAGGGCTTCCCCCCGCCAGGACTAGGCCAGAAGGGAAAGAAGGATGGTCTCAGCAAATATGGCTCATGCCACACCCTGGGACACCAGCCACCAGAGCTTTGTCACTCAGTTCCTGGGTGTGTGATGAAGCATCCAGCTGTGTTTCCTTTCCTACAGAGATGCAGATCCCCCTGAAAATAGCACCTGACGCGTACATGAAGACGCTGTCCTCCGTGGAAGATGAAGTGCTCATCCTTGTCACTGCCATTGCCGAGGTCAGGGAAACAAAGGACAAACTCACCCAGGAGACCTCAATGAGATTTGAGTATCCCCCCATCACTGTCCAGGTAAGGCAGCTGCCAGCTGGGCTCCTGGGGGACAAGGGTTAAAGCTCTGCTCGCTGCAGCACCACGGTGGTGTTAGCATTCCCAGGGGGATCTCCCAAACAGCTGCCTCCTGGGATGCTCAGTTCTTGGCATCTTATTTGGCTATTCAACATTCATTTGAAGGTTGAAAGCAGCCATGAAATGAAAGTTTTATTATTGCCCCATCTAAAAGGGGAAGGAGGGACTGCTGGAGGGAAGGGGATGGGAGAGGACAGTTTGTGCAGGGCCCATCTCCAAGCCCACAGCTCTCCCTCCTGAAGGAAAGACGTGTTGAGAAACCAGCTGGGAAAACACAGTGCTTTGGGAGGGTGGAAAGGATATGAAGGGGTTGTCCCCCACCAAGCCAGTGCTGAGCAAACCTGCAGCAGCCTCTGGCATCTTTATTACTCCTCTAATCCTCAGTCTTTGGGTTTGTTTCTCTCTTTCCTCCTCTGCCAGATGCCAGAAACAGCCAAACTGTACAATGACTTCCCTTGTGCATTCATCTTCAAGAACAAGCTGAATGTGACCCTGGAAAACTGCAAACTGCTGGTGGAGGGCTTGGGCATATTTAAGATGACAACATTTGACATGGGGTAAGGAGATGAGCCAATGAAATGACCATGGCAGGACTCTGCTGTGTTTATTTATTTTTTTTAATATCCTTGAAGAAGCTGTTAGGGGATTTGGAGTAAGAGGGACCTTTGCCAATTGTGTTTGAAACTGCACCACATTTGGACAGAAAGACCCACACAGCAGTTGACAGGCTCAGGGCAGACAGGCACGACAGGGGCTCCCCCCGTGCTCCTGCTGTGCTGCCTGACAACTGTGAACACAGCTGCTTCCTTCAGAGCTGAATTTGGTGTTTCAGCAGCATGGGGAACTCTGGGAAAGGTCCCCAGGATCACCAGGACCACCAGGCAGTACCACCCTGCCCCTTTTGCTGCAAATTGGTCATGGGAGAAGGGGAACACCAACCTTAAACACATGCAGTGACTATTTCTTTAAGAGAAATTATTTAAAAGTGGCAAATAACCCTAATTCATGCTGAGACTATTTTGGTTTTTCCTTTGTCCTTAGGGATATAATGCCTGGCAGGATCATGAAGTCTGAAATAATATGCACTCCAACAAGACTAGGAGACAAGAAGATCGTAGCCAAGCTGATCTCAAATCAGATCAAAGGGATCTCTACAGAGAAGGCCATCACCATCACTGAGTAGGATCAGTGCCTTGCAAGCGTGCAAATGGCCTTGCTTAATGTATTGCATCACTGGGCACTTCTTGCCTTCTTGATTGCTGCACAGTACTTTTGAAGTAAAGAGCAAAAATGCCATAAAGCTAAGGGAATTAAACTGGCTTAAGGGCACAGTTGCATTGATTGCCGTTAATTGTGATTCAATAAAGATTGTGAAAATTGACTGTGGGATTTGGTTTGATGATATTGTCACATTTGGATGGCTCTGAATCCACAAGGGGATGTTCCCACCACAGACCAGGGATCAGAGCTCATGTTGGTACCAGCTTCAGCCAGAGATGGGTGTGAGCCTGTGAGGGGCAGCAGTGCTGTGGTCCTACATGGAAGGACACACATGGACCTCACTGCACAAGGGCTGCTGAGCAGCTCAAGGAACATTTCAAGCAAATCCCTCCTGGGCAATTCCCTCCTCCTCCCAACTCACCATCTGGGGAATGTACCAGCATGTGCCTTTCCTTAGAGTGTCTTTAGAGCCCAGAAAGAGCAAACCCAGCACTGTCTCCCCAAACATCATTTTTCATACATCTTCATATCCCACTTCTTTTGGGGGTTTTCAGGCATTTTTGGAAGAGGTGCCATCTCCAGCAGCATTCATTACTAGTGCTTCCCTAGAAATGTACAACCCCTATTCCTCCCCTTCCACCCTGAACACTGCTGGACTACAGGAAGAACCTCGATGGCAGTGTATGTCAGGAGCTCTTCCAGCCATAGTCACACTGGAGAAGACAACAGCTGTGCACAGCTGGAGCCCACTGCTGCACTGCTCACCCCAGCAACTCCTGAGCCCACCTTTAGCAAGGGATTTCTCTGTCCCACAGCATGGGCAGCAGCAAAGTGGCACTGGGTTTGCCAGTGTTTCCACAAGTAAAGAGGAAATCAGGTCACACAGTAGTATAGGGGGTAATTTATCTGTTTATTTAAAAGGCAAATGCTCAAGCATTAAGGCAGTAGAGTGGAAAAAATAAATGGTGACTACATCTGGTTATGTGCCAGCCCATAAAAAGGGAAGAGGGAAAAAAAAAGGAAGGACATGGAAAGGAAAAAAGGTTTTAACCACTCTTGTGTTTCAAAGATTTGGGGAACTCCAGACAAGCAGGCAGGTGGCTGCCAGGCCACAGAAGAGCATCAAGGCTGCCCTGATCCCTGCTGGCCCCCTGCCCACAGCATTGTGTTGCTCCAAGCAGCACAGGGTCCCTGAAAGGCCACCTCCTGTGGTGGCACAGCAGGGAGCAGGAGCTCCTCTCCACAGGCAGAGGTCCATGTGCATCATGTCCGCAGAGCAGGGAGGAGCAGGTGGTGCTTGGCAGATGTTCTTTAGACAGCAACCAAAGGCACAAATGGAGTTACAAACAGCAAAAAAATACATTTTTTCAAGAGATGTAAATTTCCTATTTGCATAGAAAACCTGCTGTAGAAGACACCAGGTGAGAAGTATGAGAACACTTTCCATATATCCACAACTCTGTCCATCACATACTAACACCTCATGTCAGAGCAGTGATGGGATCTTCAGCAGACCATGTCCCACTGAGTAGTGCAGGGGGAGCATCCTCCACAGCCCCATAAATTTAGGGCACAACAAGCAGGCTCTCCAGGATGTCTTTCCTGGGACCTAGTGAGCCAGCCAGGACCACAGCAGCAGGCCTGAACATGAAGGCATGCTCTAACAAAGGGCAAGAAGTGTGTGGAGGGAAGGGAAGGTAAACAGTGAGCTTAGTTTCAATTCCATGAAAATTGTGTTTGGTCTCAAGCTACCAGTCAATCATTAAAGAAGGAGGTTTATACAAAAGCTGTGGATACAACAGATTTTTCCAACTTGTGAAGACTTCTGATTTCTGGCAGTTGTCACACTACATTGAGACAGAAAGGAGATACATCAAGGGGTACTGGGACTTTGAAAGGGGACAAGGGAGACTGACAGCCAAGAAACACCAGAAATTATTTTCTGGGCATAGGAAGTCATCCTGCCACCCCAATCTTGTCTTGGGGCACCACAGCTGGAGCTGGCTGTCCATGGTCTGTGTAAGGCACAGGGACATGTCCCTGTCTCATTCAGACTATAACTGAAGGAGGGGAGATGACTGTTCTGGCTCTTACTCTCCCCGTTCACAATACTTTTCTGTTTCCCCTATTAAAAAAAAAAAAAAAACAACAAACCCAGAAATGCCAGCACCTGAGGAAAAACAGGAGAGGTGGGAAACAGAAGCAAATGACAATTGTTCTCATGATGAAGTTAACCAGGTTTGAGATGAGAAATCAGGCTGCCTCCATCCATGTCTACCCAAAGCCATGTCCCAGAGTAGGATCCCTGTCCTAGGAAGCATCCCTGGGGTCTCTCCCGAGCTGACATCCCTATACACATGCCTCAGGGTGATTTTCAGCCATGGACTAGTTCCTCCCTGTAGCACCATTCTCACTACAGACACAGCACCAAAGACAGGGGGGCTAACTGGATGCAGAGGCAGAGTAGCAAGCCAAAATTAGAAAACACAAGCTAAAAAGGGCACTCTTCCTCTATCAACAATGGGGACATTGCTCCCTACAGGAAATCCCTCACAGAGCTGTGTGTGCCCCTGATGTCCCTTTCCTGTGGGATGCTGACAGAGATGAACATAGGCTAGTGCAGAAGGAGAGCTTCCTCCCTCAACACCCTGCTGCACAGGGTAAAGACATTCAAGACCTTATGTCTCAATGACATGAGAGGATCTCTCCTTTCCCCTCAAATGTAGGGTGGTTCCCTTTATCCCAAAGGTTATAAATACACAGCTCCTAATGATGTTTTCTACATTTACTTTTTACTGACAAAGAGAAGAGACATCCAGAGGGAACAGGGGATTGGACAACCATTCAGAAATACCCCCTGGATTCTGGTGAAGCTGTGCTCCTAACAATCAAGGGACTCCACTTGTTCCCAGTAACTTTGCCAGAAAAAGGGACTGCTGTGGCAGAGAACAAGTCCAGGAGAGAATCTCATCCCTCCACAGTAGCCCTGAATGTCACACAGTGAATGCACACAAAGATGCTTTCTGACGGGTTAAAAATAAACAGAAAAAAAATCTTGCACAAATTCCATTTGATATTACTCCTATAAATAAAAACTTCATATAGGTCTTTCACAATACCATGCTTTCATCCCAAAAACTCCTTTCTCTTCCCTTTTAGAGGAAGCAGTTATCTTTGGTTCAGGTTACAGGCGAGGGGGAGATAAAAGCAAGCAGGTTCTGTAGGGAGGAAACCAGTAACATATTTCTAGTTGTCTGTAAATTTAATAACAATTAATCTAAGAGATGTGACAGAAGAAGAAAAAAACCACAAATGCAGAACAGTCTAAATTAAAGTTAACCTGACATCTGGAGGATGCCAAATGTTTGCAATGCAGCTGGCAACACCTCTGCAGGGCTTTGCTGCAACTAGTGCCTCCTGCAGCGATGCCCTCTTCGAGTGACAGGTGCTCCTTCTACAGGTTCACCAGCGTTCTCCAGGGGCTGGCTGCAGAATTAGTGTAAGGAAACCCAGCATGATGGCACCTACTGGTAGGACAGTGTTAAACCCCAGTAAGATTAGGAGGCACTGTTCATTCTCTACCAACTCTAGCTACCAAGAAAAGAAGAGAAACGTCTAAATTAGACAAGTCAAACGGAGAGAGGTAGTACCTCCATCACAAGGTGTCCACATTGCCCTCTCTTTGACTGCAAAAACAGCCCTGCTAACCCAGCCCTAGACCACTTCCCTGCTCCCTGGGCTGCAGAGCTCAGCCAGGCAGCTCCCACTCCACACATCTTACATGTGAATGAACCACATCCCCGGGGAAAAACTTCCCCCACCAGCACCAGCAGCTCGACATCCCAGCCAACATTTTCCCATTCCTGGCTGCAGCAGCTATGGGTGAATGCTCCTGCCAGCCTGGCACCATCAGAAGCCCACCATCACCTCCGACAAGCACCACCAGTCCTCAAGCACAGAGGAGTCTCACAAGCACAGAGGGTAAAAATTAACCCCTGGAGATACTTCAGAGCCCAAAGGAATCACACCCAGGGTGAGCTCATCCATCTGCTGCATCCATAGCCCTGTATCCCACCTCTGCTAAGACCAGTGCACCAGCAACATTCATAACCCAGAAGCAGCAGCAGCAGCCATGGGATGGGATGGGCTTAAGAGGATGCATTTTTCCAGGAAACCTTCAGAGCTGGCTAATCTTGCCATCACACATTTAGGCCTCCAAAGGACTGTAAGAACAAAAGATTAACCAGACTCCCTAGGATGGCACATTTCTGGGAACTATCTGACAATTATAAACTGTCCTTCAAGGCCATGTAAGAAAAGATCAATAAAGCAGTTGACACAGGTCTAAAAAGGAGCTTATGAACTGCATCACTTATGAAGCTGTCTCTGGAGATTTGCATTGCTTCTGCTAGTGCTGTAGTGTCTGTTCCAGACCAAAACTCCTGAATTTTTTAATGCACCAGAAAGTATGTTACAAAACAACCCTTAAGTCTCCAGCACAAGTAATTACAAAAACCCAAGAAACAACACCTGAAAGGTGTTCCAGGGGAAGGACGCTTTGCTTATTCACGCAACATTTGGATGGCAACATCTCGAGACAGAAATTGCTCGATTTCTTCTTGGGTCATTATTTCAGACGCAGGAGCTGCCGCCACCGCTTCAGCCGGCGCTGGGCTCTTGCAGTTCAGCTTTGAGAAAGGGTTGAACCAGCCCAGGGAGAAGGCACCTCCAAATGCCAGCTTCATTCCCTCCCAGCCGCTGGTCTTCTCCCAGGTTGGCTTCTGGTTCTTAAGCCGCTCAATACCCTGCAAGAAGAGAAGAGTTTATGGTCGTCTCACACTTTCAGCAGGTATTGGGGCACCAACACTGTAGCACATGCAGAACTGCCTACCTATAGCCAAGCTGATGCTACTCCAGTTTGAGTTTACAATGAAGACAGACACTCTGCATTACTGAGAGTTTCATCTCCGAATTTAACAGCAAAACTGTCACACAAGATCAAATTCATGGACAGTCTGAATCGTGCTGATGTATTTTGGCATCAGTGCTACTGATTTTTAGGGTACAGAAATGGCTTTGGAAAAGCCAGCCTTTTGGGAAACATGGACCTCTTCTCACACAGCTTTTTGAATCCTTCCAAGGAGTGACAAAATAGTTACAATTTAAGAGTTTCACCTTGTTTGGGCATTTTTTTTGCAATAGTTCAGACACAGCCAAAATACTGCACCTTTTTCCAATGATCAGCAATTTACCACCATCACACCTAGGTTAGTCACTAGAAGTTCACTCTGTGCCAGTTAAGAGCAAATACTTAAGCACACAACTTCCATTTACCAAAGTGTTGAAGACAAATCACAATGCAAGCCAGATAACCTGCTGGGAGTTGAGCAAATCTGTACAGTTTAAAGTGTACAAAAGGGACAGTTTAAAGGCTTCAAAATGGGACCAGAGCCTTGGTCAGTCAATATTCTGATTCATTCTCCCTCCAAGAAAGTCACTTCTAGTAAAGCAAACATTTTGACTGTACTTAAAGAACAGATCCATCAAATTTGGGCAGCGTCGTTTTTTTCCTGGTAGTTTTCTCCACGTAGAAACAGGGAACTAAAACTTATTTTCTTAATGATTTTCTTAAGGCTACCACTGTGTGAAATAGGGCACAATTTTTTATGCCCATCTTCTGCATCATGTAAGAGAGGAGTCAGATCTGCAGCTGTGTATGATCCACTTGTGATGATGTACAAGTGATCACACAGAAAGTCTCTTCTTAAGAGAAGCAAGAATACTGGATCCAAATTTTGAGAAATTCAAGGAAAGGAAAAAGAAGTGCAAATTGGGTTAAAACTGTAAGACAGAACAGTTTTAGGAGAGCTAGATGAACAGTAGACTTGTCAAGTTCTAATTCTACAGATTTTTCTTGACAACACACAAAACATTCAAAGCTTTGCAGTGAGGGGAAAGGAATACAGGCAACAGCTCAGTAGCACCACAGCTGCACTCGCTGTCAGCCTCACAAATAACACAACAGCAGCAGCTCAGTTTGCAATAACATTGAGTCAGCACGAGCAGACCCAGGGGAAAACACATCATAAACAGAAGCACTGCATGCAAAGCTTTTGTGAACTTCATTCCTTCATTCATGCCCTGTTTCTCATGCTGACTTAACAGCAGTAAATGTGCAGAAAGGAATGATGCAATACCAAATCAGGATTCCTCAGGATTGTAATTTGGGAAAAATTCAAGCCCTGAAGGACTTTGAATGCTAAGCACACGCCTGTGGCACCTTATCCTGCTCCCAAGCTTGCAAATGTACCATTTCAAGTGCTCCAGGAAAAATCCCATGCAGCCTCTGGTCCCTTGGGATGCCACACTTGGTGAGCCATAGCCAGGGCCTGACCTTACCTCCCTGCTGGGCAAGCTGGAGAGGAGAACAGTGTGTGCACAGCAGACCCTTGGCAAAGTGTTCTAGCCCTGCCATGAGCTTTTCCTCCAGGATACTGCATTTCCAGCACCCAGTGGCTGTGCAACCAGGAGGCAGAGGCTTTGGCAGCCTCAAGCAGGAGACCACCTTTGGTTGTGCGCCGTTCCTTAGTGAACTGCAGAGGTTTCCTGTGTGCTAGTAACAAACTGGTTGGAGCATGGCTGGAGTACTTACTGTGTGAGCATCTAGAGAGAAGGAAAACAAGTAGCACAGAGCAGGAGGAGAGACAGACATCAGGCATTTAAACCCTTCCCTGAGAGCACAAGCTTCAACCCTGCCCTCAGTCATTTGTGTAATCCGTTTCAATCCCTGCTGCCATCTAGACTGGGAATAAAAATTTGGAGCAATTCTGAACCCTTCATTCCCTTCCCCCAAAAAACATTGCTCACCTGCTCCTGTGAGCATCTGATAACCAAGGCAATAAGCAAGGTCAGGCTGAGGTTGTGCTAATGCCAATTAGGGAGTAGTTCATCAGAACAGCCAGGGGCGTACTTTCTCTCTCCCAACATGACCTCACTAATCCCTTCACAGCATGTATTCAAAATAAACAGAAGTTTTATAATTGTATCTTGATCTAATTTTGGCTGCTGGCCACATGGTCAGTAGGGCATGAGGTTATGCCTTTAAAAGAATTTAAGAGAGATGGATGGAATGCACAGCTGTTGAAGACATTTCATTACTGTTTAATGAAACTTTTAAAAAAATATACTTAAATAAATCTCTTGCCATTATTTTTGAAAGTGAGAATTTTGTGTAATGAATTAAACCAACACCTGCTTCTTTCCCATCATGCAGCTATTCCACTTTATAAACTAAAAAAAGTGGTTCATAAGTATCATCTTTCCCTATTTCAAATTACGTCATTTTGAACCAATACTGAAAACACATACACTGAGAAATATAAAATACTGGACATTCCTCTTTAAGTAAGAGGCACAACACTGCAAACATGGGGACCAGTTAGATAAGGTTGACCTGTGACCACTGTGATGCTGTAGGATAATATCCTGTTTCGTCAACTACTGCCCTCGGTATCTGCTCCTGCCCAGTGCCAGAGGAGGATGGTGGGCTGCATGGTCTGACCCAGAGGCAATCTGCAGGACAGCTCTTGAATGTTAGAAGAAATGCATTAGTTTCTTTCAATGCACTTACAAGATATGAAAGGAAACAGCAAACCAAAAAGACAAGCATTGAGACAAATCGATTGTTAAGGAGATGGTTAAGGAGAAAACACAGGAAGCATTGCCATTGGAAATCATGATTAAGGCAGAATTTCTCTTACAGCAGTTCCTTGCACACATTTCTGCATGGAGCACCACCTAGTTTTAGAAAACAGCAGTGCTCTGACTGAGTTTGTCCTTCAGTTTCTCTTGGCTACACTAAAACAGAACCAGCACCTGAAATCAGGTAGTCCTGACCAAGAAAGTACCTTCCATCAGCAAACCACTAAGTCTGCTTTTCTCATATTAATACTCACTTTTAGTACCATTCAAATTACATCAAACAAAGTTGTACAGCACAAGGAAATCTGAAGGCCCTGGTTATCACCACACACATAACAGATATCAGTGGTATTTCTGTGATGGTGCCTCATTTAAAAAACAAAACACACATTTTGACTGAAAATATCAGTACTATATAATGCTGTTTAACAATTTGCATTTTGGTTTGAAACAAGAAAAACTCAGTAGTTACACATTTTTCTTCAATGGTCAAAAGGTCAGAACAATGTAATTAATCTTCCAGCAAAACACAGAGCTAATATGGGTAATTAAAATAAACCCAAACCGGAATATAGAATTTGTAATTAAAACAATTTTTGAAGCAGTGAACTATGGAGAGATGCATTCATTAGTTAATTGCCTAGGTGACTAAAGCCTCTCCCCTCAATATATCTGATTTTGCATCAAGGCAGCTTTAGGGCCAGATTCTCTGCCAGTTCAAATTATCACCTGCACATGTCTCATTGTCTGGACTGACCATGGCCCAAGATCCAGCTTAACTATTAAGCTAGGAGCGTTCTCTGAGAAACACCATCACATACTCAAACCAGAGTTACAGCTTCTCCCAGCTGGTGGAATAAACCACTGATTAACAGATCAGTGTATTACCAATTAACTCACTTTTCAACTTAGAAGTTGAACACTCGAGTTAATTAACTTTTATATGCTTCTGCCTGCTTGCATACAGAAGTGAAAGTTCAGAAAACCCTTACAGATTTTTCCCAAGATTTGGAGTGAAGAAAGAAAGAACAGGAAACAAGTTTTTGGAAAAGTTTTATTGCATTTGTTTTCCATATGGAAGCATTGACAGATTGAAAAGATGCAGCATTCACATTACTTCCAAAATGAGACATCCATTAAATTTCTCCTTCCCTGATTTCCCTCCCTTCCCTTGAGGCTTTGAAGCAGTCTAAACAGGTCAGTTTCCAAAAAAAAAAAATTTTTAAACCAAGGAAAGAAAAAATTCCTTGGAAGTCACAGACGCAGCTGATTTGTGTATTTCTTTGTTTGCAATTCATTTGATGAGCCCATGGGAATTGTAAATCAAAAATATAATAAAATTCCTGCCTCAACACAAGATGTTGTAATTAACAGTTGGCATTATGAATGGTTTAGCTCTACCCGTTTTTGGAATGCCTTCTGTCCCTCCCACTTTTCATCACCACACAGTTCATAACAGCATGCATGCTCCTTACCATAAATATTTCCCAGTTTCAAACCTTTACACATATATGTGTGTGTGTGCTTACACACATACACATGTATGCATAAACAGGAGAAAAGATTTACAAAGCTCTAAACCAGGGCAATGCTAACAATATAGAGTCAATCACCCTGGAACACTTACACATCCCATCAATATTAGTCTTTATAGTAATCTGGGCATTCATGTCAGTTTTTCACATTAACACCGTTTAGCAGGCATTGCTCTAACAAGTCATTTACCAAGACAAACACACACCAAAAAACATGATTCTGCTATTCTAAACACTTGAAAATTAGCTTGCTTTCTTTCCTGGAAGTGTAAGGCATGTAATAACCCAGACAGTCTTCTAAATCTGCCTCAGTTATCCTAAAGGGGCAACAATTTCCTGCACACAAGGGAGGGAACAGATAAAATAATGCCAGAAAGATGGAATCAGTTCTGTGGCTGGAAGGAAAAAGGAGGGTGGAGTGGGAATTGGTGTTGGCAACATTTAAGTACTTTAACTGTTTGTGATCACCAGGTCAACTGGTTCACTTGCTGTGTTGCCTTCTGGTCTTGCACCTTTTGGTACGTGAAGTATCTGCTTCCCCATCCAAGTTCACTTATGAAAGAGCAATGTGCTCCTTCAGGAAGTCCAAAGGTGTCTGTGTAGGGCTGTTGGCACTCACATGTCATCCACATAGCTCATCACAGTCAGGAGACAGCATGAGAATTTGCTCAGAAGAGGTGGGTCATAACAGAGAAGAGAGGATCCCCTTCACATTAGTTATGCCATACAGAAAGCAGAGAGGAACAAATGCCAGTAAAGTTAATGTGATAAAAAAAAGAAAGGAAAAAAAAGAAAAGAAAAAAAAAAAAAAAAAGAAAAGAAAAAAAAAAAAGCAGCAGCAGTTTCAGCCAGAGATATAGAATTTTCTAAAATGGTGGAATACAGGGCTTTCTTTTCCTCTGCAATTATCAGCCATTTAATTGACATAAAAAAGTTCATTTTGCTTTTTGTTTTAAACATTCATGGAAAATTTGTAACAGTAGTGCTGTAATATGTTTCTATTTTAGTGGAAATGCTGGTCAGGAATTCCTCAGACCACATATTGGTACGGGTCTGCTTTTCCTTGGTCTGGTGTTGCGAATGGGCTAAGCCATGCTATAGAGAACGGATGGCCAAATACTGCTTTCATGTTCATCCATTTTGTTTTTTTAGCCCATCTTCTCTCTTCCTTTTTCAACTGTTCTATTCCCTGAAAACAGAAATATCACATTTTCAGTCAAATACTCAGGTTTTGTAGTTCTGGATTTGGGGAAAGGTCTATTCTCAGTTACCCCTTATCCAAAGGACAGAGTAAGAAAATACAAATGCATCTGTACTGCCTTTCCTTTTCTTCTCACTGTTTTATATTAAAAAATACTAAAGCTAGAAACTGTTCCTTGGAAATAAAATTGCTTTCATTTTCTTCAGACCTTCATACTTCAGAACCATTTTAAGACTGCCATCCAATTGCCTCTGATGTCAATAAAAAAAACCCACCACTTAAAACCAAACAAAAAGTATGTGCTTTAATGGCTGAATGCTTTATGTGCTAACCAGATGGAAAAGTTTTAGAAGAAATCATTACAAGCTTGCAGATAAAAAAAACCAAAACAATTAAAACAAAACCAAACCAAACCCGCAAACCCAAAGATAATCTCTGTAATGTTCCCAGATTCACCAAGCAAGTTCAGGAAGTGCCCATGGCTCAGTGTAGCTGAGTCTACCTGGTGCCTCTTCACATGTCATTAAAATCACTGCTAAAACATGCATGGGCTGACAGTAGGGAGAGAGGGTTAAATAAGATACTGATTTGAAGAAATTATTGGCATTGTTTAGTAAAGGTTAGAGGCAGAACAAAAATAAGCCATCAAGCAATCAGCTGAAACATTCACTAGTTAAACATTAAAAAGGAAATAAAAATGCATCTTGTGTCTGAAGCCCAGGAAGTGAATTTGGTCGTTCAGGAAAGCCATTTATGCCTGGCTGCCACAGAAGCACAACGAGTAAGAGCAGTCACTGGAGAGCATCACTCTCCCACGGGCAGCAGCAGCAGCAGCTGGCAGATCCCCCAGTTCCTTGACTCTGCATCTTTTGCAATGTAAGGTTTCTCCTGACCTACATGTGTCTGCCATGCTACACAGTAATGCACTGCTATACATCTGTGTGCCTCAAATTACTGATGCTGGGAGCTCTGATGAACACAGCATGGGTCAGCTGCAGGAGTTGTGCTGATCCCTGGTTAATATCACCCCCAGAGACAACAGCAAAATACCAGGGTTCTGGGTCCCTTCAGGCAGAAAGGAACTGTCTTGGTGGGACAGCATACTCAAGATGAGGAAATGAAGTCTCCCAGTGACTGGAATAGAAAGGTGAAAAAAGGGCAACACACAGCTCTGTCTCTAAAATGCGAATTAGAACACTGCAAGAGAGCACACCAAGAAGCACTTCACCTGGAAATATGCCTCTGCTCAAAACAGATTGCTTGCATACAGCCAGCTCAATGCTAGCAAACCAACAATGAGACATTCCATGGAGCAGAATCCTTACTGGTACACATCAAAAAAAACCCCACCCCAAAATAAAAACCCACAACCCAGCAGGGGAAGACCATATTTCATTCCTTTATTTTAGAATGTGGCATTGTTCCTTTAATAACTACAAGTCCCCAGAATTAGACTGGAAGGGAAAATCTGTGGACTTAATTGGGTGCCCAGCTTTAGGACACAGTTTCTAAAAATTCTTGACAGGTTGCAAAGATGGAGAAATTCAAATGACTTCAAAGGCAGCATTGCTAATTTACATGCTTACTGATGAACACAAGCTCAGCAGGATCTGTACCACACTGTACTTCTTCTTGGGGCTCTCCCCATCAGAAAGTACAGTGAAGTCCTCCTCTGGACACAGGTGGAATATCAGGCTCTTGCAGAAGCCAAGCATTAAAGAAAGCACTGCAAAAAAAGGCTCAGAGCAATACAGCAGTACAGCCAGTACAGCAGTACAGCCAGTACAGCATATAATGCCAATCACAGCTCTCTGACAGAAGCAAAAAAACCTACTCTAGCCCCAACTGGCCATGGGCAAACAAGGGGAAAGAAACCTAAAGGAGGCAGGGAAGGCAAGAAGAGTTGTCACTCTTTTAAGACTATCACTTCTCTCAAGTCACTCTGGTTAATTCAATTACCTGAGCGTGCTTGGTGAAGAATGGAAGTATTCACAAGTGTGGGAACACCCCCAGGAGTCACCAGCTCCATGTTTACAGAAGTGTGCAAATACATAGATTTAGGACTGTAATATTACTATATAATCTCTACTATGCCATCTTCAAATTAGGGATGGCTAGGTGGATTTGCAGCAGACTGTAGCCAGCAGGCTTCCATGAGCCTACTCTGCTCCCTTTTCTTTTACCCTCTGGCAGAAATTTTTGAAATGTTGAACAGGTAGCTAAGGCTGGAAAATCTTCTAGGCTAAAAGAAGTCTGTGTGTGTGTGTGTGTGTGTGTGTGTGTGTGTGTATTCCTCACCCAACTACTTATCTTGGCTTTCCAGCACATAAACCTGTGAACAGTGACAACCAGGACATAGAGCTGAATTTCAGACAATACCAATGTAAAAGCACTTCATTAAAGGAAAAAGGTTCTCCAATCCACAGGGACAAATAACTCTCTACAAAGTAACCCCAGCTACCTATGCCTACCTTAGGGGAGGTGCTGTCAACACAGCCCCCCAGCCAATACACAGGGCACCCTACCTCCCACAGGAACTCTCAGACAGCACCAACCAGCACTGTGCTAGCTCACTTTTATTGCACTTTGAGGATCTCTCCTCAAAGGGTACCTGGGACTCCCTGTGCCATGAGGTAAAACCCTGTAGCCCATCACTGTTTGTACAAATGGTGAGAGACAGGATAAAGGAGAGAGTGTGAGACACCCACCGTTTCATCAGTGCAGATGGAGTGTACTTGGGTCCCAAACATAACTGAGGTGAAGATGAGAAATAGGAGAGCCTCAAAACACAAGAGGATGAGTAGAATCACTGTAGTTGGTGGAGAGAAGGAACTACATTCTGTGAAGACAAAACACTGGAGTTAGAAGGGTAGACATCAAGTAATGCACCAGCTGCAAAATACCTGCTAAGCCACCAGTTTCCCATACCCAAACTATCAAATAAATCATATAAACAACATTCCCAGAAAGATACACAGGGAAGTTCTGACATTCAACCATAAAATGATCGCTCCCTCAAATTTGAAAAAAAAGTGAAAAAAAACACCAAAACCCCTGCAACACTTCAAGATTGCAACTTTCTTTTCCACTTTGGTATTCCCCCAGCACACTGACTAGGACACCATTCTTTCTTTCACCTCCCTTTCACCTGGAGATTGTCTCTTAAATCTTAGACTTAACAGATTTTCCACAGTGATAAATCCATTAGAAATCTCAAGCTGGCAGTCAGGACATGAGCATATGTAGCACCAACATAAAACCAGGGTGTGCTTTGTTTTGTAACTGTTCTAAGCTGTAACTTAAAGAAGGTCAGATTAAACCAAGTTCCTATTTTTCCTCACACTCAATAGTGCATATTCAAACAAGAGATGAAAAAAAAAAAAAAAAACAAAAACAAAAACAAAAACAAAAAAAAAAACCAAAACAAAAACAAAAAAAAAAAAAAACACCAAGGAGGTAATTAGAAGGGAGGAGCAGAAGAAAGTAATGTTATAGGGCCAAAGTCATAGCTGAGTGCTGTAAAGTTAGTTGAGTGCTGTAAATGCCAGAACGTCTCCAGGTTTTTCCAAAATCTAAGACTCTCACCAAAAGCCTGTATTTTTCTAATGAGATTTTAGGCTTAAACAGATACACCATAATCAGAGAATACCATAATCTGCACAAACACAAGGCAGCTGGAACAACATAACCATCTCTCCTAACAGCTCTGTTCTGCCACCAAAACCTGGGACAGGTAGGAAAGTGCTTCCGTCACAGGAAGAGGCTCTGAGAAAGGAGATAAGGAAAACTACCTTTTGATATATCCTTCCTTTATGGCCCTGGCCACTGCAGTCAAATGCAGATGTTCTCAGTGACAGCTGGCAGCTGTTTTACAAAGTTTTGCAGTGCAGAACAAACTTGTCATAACAAATCGTATGTGTATCCTCTGCAGTACTATGAACTAAACCCAGTCATTATATTCAATAACACTACTGAAATTCCAAGGAAAAAACTCCTCCTCCTTTTCCAAAAAAACTAACAAGCAGTACATACATGTGTACACTAATTCTCTGCCACCTTGCTGTTCAACTCCACATTACATTGAGGATTTCCTATATCCATTTGTGGGTTTAGGAACATAGACAGACTGACTGTAAAAATGTACTCACTGACTACTTCAGAGTGAATGCTGAGGTTTTTGGTTTCGCTTTTTTAAACTGCTTGGGCTCTGTTTTTGGTTTGCTGATTTATTTTTTTCTCAAGAAAGGAATTGTTTGTTCTTGTGAGGGTGGATTTTTGAATCTGAGCTAGCATGTTTTCCTGGCAGTCTTGCAAGAATGATTCACAGTACCCTTTTAAAAAAAGCACAGACATTCTTCTTATCTTTTGTTGGCACTCAGGAAATTAGTGCTGTGCTCATGTCAACAGTAGGTTATTGCACACATACTCCTTAAGTGTCTTCACATACCAGCTTTTTCCTAGGCACTATGAAGTTTAAGTTAAAACAGGACTTCTCAGGACAGATTCCAGCAGGTCAAAAAGAATTATGAAATTCCAGGACTGATCATTAAAAAGGCAAAAAATAAAAACAGAGATAGCATTGCTAGATAAGAACCTTGATAGCATTCTTCTGAAACAAGCAAACTGTATTTTAAGTTCTTATTCAAAGGATAATCTGTTATTTTAATAAGGTATTTTGTTTATACTCACTTGTCCAGTCTTCTTCAAAGCAGTACAAGAAGTGAAATCCCACCATGATTAGAGCATGCAGGGAAATCAGTGCTATATACATCTGAAAAATAAAGGATGTAATACAGGTACCAAGTGAGTTCACAGACCAACATGCTAAATCTTCCCAACACTTCATTTAAAAGCTTAGTGCTAAGAGTTCAAAATAAAACCAAACCACAAAGCAACTCCAAAAACCACCAAGCTCTCCCATCTCCCCTGAAAAAGCACCATGAAGCTGGCAAATGCCATGACTTCCACAGCCTCATTCTCTCCAAACAAACAGCTCTGAGTGAACACAAGGCAGACTGCAGAACTCAACGCCAGCTGGATCCAAAACCCAGCCTCCTGTGTCCCAGAGGGGCCTTCCACACAGCTTACTGTCCTTACCTCAGCTGAGTGCTACAGGACTTTCAGGGAACAGTAATACTGATCAAGTGTTACTTGTACAGGATACAAGTATCCTGTTGTCAAAGCTTACATCCTTGCTCTTGACAGCACTACAGTTTCCCAGAGAAACAACAGTTAATTTGTTTTAACCAGATCTGTTTTCCAGTATGAGATTAAGAAAAATAGTATCTTTTTTTTTTAAGAAGTACTTTCTTCTTTGTAACAGCATGGGAAGTTTCTCTCAGGCTTTAATACCTGGTACTCAATAATTTTTGGTTTAAACAAGGTCTTAGCTTTGTAATAAAAACTGTATGTAACAAAAAGCTACGTGCAATGTTACACATAGGTTGCAATTTACTAAAAGTAAAAAAATTACTCTTCTGAATCTACAAACTCTGACAGATAGTAGGCAGATAGTAGAAGTGGCAGAGACTTTGTAACAAGAAACACCTCTGGAAGCAGTAAAAGGCAATAGGGGAGCATTCTGGTTTTCCTCCCAAGTTGAGCATGCTGCTGTTCCTTCACTTCTTCATGTGTCAAAAAGAATATCCAACAACAAAACCAGCTACCCTTATTTTCTTTCTCTCAACCAAATTAGGTCTTAAATACAGTCTGCTTGAAAGTGGATATCAAGTTTTAATTGAAACTGAAATCCTTTTGAGAGGACTAGAACACCTAGCAAATTTTCGCAAGGTAAAAAAAACCCACTTGCTCATAGGAAAGAAATGGGATTCATTTTCTTCTGTAATCCACATCCTTGCAAACCACACCATAGAACACTAAGCCTGTCATTTAACTGAAAATCTCCTCATTTCTGCTTGGTAATATGGGAACATACTTCCTCAAACCTACAGATGTCTCAAAAGATTTATTAATAAAACAGAGCATCCCTGAAACTCAGCCTTGTAATGTTCACACTACTCCCACGGGATATTTGCAGTTCACTTCGATAAAACACATTTCAAATCCTCCAGAAATATCCACTGTTCAAATCTGTACTCCTGTTTTCCTACTCATGATGCTATAGATATAGTACAAAAAGTCAAGCACCTCCTCGGTCTTCAAGTACAAAAATAAACCACTTGCAATTAAAAAGTGGATAATTTTTATCCAAGGGGATGCAGACCTCCCACTCTTTCTTTGAGACATGGAAACAACTCTTATGACATGATCCCACACAGACACTCGTACAACTGTAACATTTAGGAACTCTGCATATGGCCCAGGACCCTGTTTGATGTAACAGGATGGCCCCTTCCCTCAAAGAGCTCAGCACCACAATACACTACTCACATTACAAAAGAGGTGCTGAACAACCATCAATACAAACCTCAAAACCCCCTGACAGATGCTTCCTGTGATGCCTTTTCTCATTGCTGTGGCTGGATGGGTGGATTGGGGGGGTTGAGGGGGTTGGTGTTCCCTAACTGGTGAAACAGAAGCCTGCAGCAGGTCCCCATAAAGTTCTTTCAAAACATGAAGGAAGAGAACACCAGCCCTGGGAGCTGCTTCACAGACTATGCACTGCATTTCAGCACTTCCCACTGGACAACCTCAAGCATTACCTGCAAAACACTTACTGTAAACAGTACAAAGTACTTCTGGTTATTCTCTCCTACACAGTTATTGACCCACGGGCAGTGATGGTCCATTTTCCGAATGCACCTCTTGCAAACACTGAAAGAACATGGGTCTTTATTAGCAGCACTTTTCATGCCAGGAACACAAGATTTTACAGGGGTTCGGGGGACAAAGAAACACAGGAAAAGACTCAGAGGTGAAATCCAAACATAAAAGAATTTACTTGCCACCATATTTATATTTGTGGTTTGCTCACTTGACAGTCTGTTCAAAATGAACCATACAGTACCAAACCACCATTGCAAAAATTAATGCCACACATCAGTGGTTCTTTCCAAAATATGGTTTGAACAATACATGAACACATTCGGGCAGATGGAAGAAATCTGTGATTTTGTTTAGTTTGAATCTATTTGGCCTGTAAAAATGTCCACAGATTAAAACCAAACAGAAATCACAAAGATATAAAAGGTAGCAATGAATAAAAATTCTTTTCAGAGTTGCTAACAACAGATTAAGGTTTATTTGCCAACATTTGCTGGTAGCAGGAACTTGCAAAAAACATTAAATAAGGCATTAGAAAAGGTTCTTGACATCAAGGTAAGCCACATACTAGCAGAAAATAGCTGTGGCAGTCAGTCAGGAAGACAGTACCACAATATACATTCCAGGGTGAAATTAGATGTTAAAGCACTTCACAAAACCAGACTAATAAAATCAAAATTCAAATTCTTGCCAGCGTGCAAATTGTGGCTGGAAGTCAAATAATTAAAACATTATTACTTTGTCTGAACATCATTCTCTTGCTTAGTCAGTAACTGCTTCAACTCACATAATAAAGGAAGTCTTTTTCTCTGCTGCTTTCTCATATGATAGGAGACGAAAGGCAGTCAGTCTCCTGATACCACATTGTACAAACAAGCACAGAAATCAAATATGAAAAAACACAAAACCCCAAAGCAAACAAACAACAGACCCAGAAAGGAAGCAGCCATTCCAGAACAATTCTGGCAGCAATGAAACAGAAAGGACTAAGCGCTGTTAATTTTATTTTTCTTCCTATAACGAAAACCATTTTGACCTTAATATAAATAATGAACTTCAACACTCAAACACTTAAGGGAAACTCAAATGAAAACATAAACAGGTTCTTATCTGCATGTATGGATAAATAATAGAAAACCTCTCTGTCAGAGCAGCCTTTCACTCACTTTAATTGGTGGGAGGGGATAATCCCCAAGGATATGTGCTATGCCTGAAAAACAAATGAGTTGCTATAGCCCTGATCCTAAATGAAAGTCCAGGCAGGCAGGCCCCAGCCTCCCAGCATGGGGCCAGATCAGGATCTCCTTGTCCTCAGGCAAACCTGGCTGCCCTACTACCTGTCAGCCCCACTTGCAGTGGGAAACAAGAGAAGCCTCATTTTTTTTTTTTTTTGCCAGAACAAGCAGCTTTAAATTATTTGGAGCTACATGGGGTCTAAAATCAGCAGGTGCAGTAAAAGCAATTTATCTGCCAGGTAATGTACTTTGTAAGACAAGTGTCTCTCATTGTGATTAAAAAAAGAGGAAGGAGTAAGGTGAGGAAGGTGGTGAAGGAGGAGGATGCCTCCCTGTGTGCAAGTGTGCACACACTTCCCTTGGACTCTGGGACAGGTGAGTACCCAAGTAACCCTCCAACTGCTCCTGCTTCCCCAGAGGGACAACCTGAAGCAGCCAAGCCACAGACATGAAAAAGACAGGAGAGGAGGCTGGCAGGGGGAGTTTTATTCCATGTACATGTTCCGAAAACAGTTGGATGACAGGCAGAACAGGAAGCCAGCTGGTGGAAAAGGAAACACAGAAACCACAACTAAACATTACAGGGAGCAGGGATTTCCCACACTCAGACATTTTCCCCACTCAACCACCTAGCTTCCAAATACTGGCAGGAACAGTTCACTGGGCACAGGGGACTCACTAAATAGCACATTCATCAAAAACACCCTGGTCCCTCTGGCATACAGCTAGCAGTATCTCCTGCTGATGCATACACCCAACCTTGATGCGTTAAAGTCTAATAAATCTCCCTAGGCCACAAAAAAAGTTTGACTGAAGATTCTCAACACCATCAGTGCTCAGTGGATCACCTTCCCAAAACGTAATGTCTGAAAATTTATCTTAAAGGACAGAAAAAAAGACCACACTGACAAGGTTTTGTGTTTAGTCAGAGTCTTTTTCATTTACCTACACTGTGAGTCATCATCAAGACAGCATTTTAGATGTGTTTCATTCATAATTGAAAAGCTGTCAGAGGGGATTTTACAGTAGCATTAATAAGTGATAGGCATGATCACATTGCTCCTGCTGAATAACCAACTCCTGATTTTCATTAAAATTAAAAAAAAACCCCAAAAAAACAACAAAAAAGAAAAACATTTGCAAACTGAAGCTCTGAAAACAAAAAAGAAAAAAGCAAAACAGCAGGACAAATTTGCTCAGCTCATTTCCATGTATTTCCCTCCCCACAGGACCACTGCATGAATCAGCACTAGCCCAGGTACGAGCTCTCTCTGTATGTATTGGTTTTTGAGTAGGTAAGGAAGTGACACCAGTGCAAATTTATTAACTACTTACTGGAAAGCAGGTTCGCTTGCTTTAAAAGCAGAAGAGAATTTTAGGAAGTAGTTATTTTTTTTGCTCACTGCCTTTAGTACTAAAAAGCTCACTACCAGTTACTCTCTTCCAGGAAGTTTATCCTACCAGAAAAAGAAAGGACATGACAGATCAGTAGGCACACTGATCTATCACACAGCACAAAACAAAGTCACAGTACTCAATGAAAATGTGGAAGTCTGAATTCTTAAAAAATACATACAGTTACCTGCACTTCAGTTTTAACCTAAGTATCACTTCTAAATAGAATACACAGTTAGACAAATGGGTTTGTGAATAAAAAAAAAATGGAAAAGACATCGACCCTTTGGGAGATGTCTTATGGATTTCTACACATTTTGGTATAGAATGTCTCTTTTCAAGTCTTGTTTACATGAAAATTTATGGAATGTCAGTTTTAAGTCTGGAACCAAGGCAGCACTCAAAAATTTTAAGTCTTTCTCACTTTGCACAAAGTAGCCCCAGCCTCCTATATATGAAAATTTGTCAGAAAAGATATGAGATTTCTTCTGAGAAGCTTAAATGCATCTGGTACTATTGGCAATAGAATTTGTATGCCAATCCCTCAACTGAGGCACTCCAGTCTCAGACTCCAATAACAAGGCACACTGGTGAATTATTCTTGAGGTCTTGATGAAACAGCCATCCTCAGAAAAGCCTTTACCTGCAGTGATGTGCTCTGTCGGGTTTGATGCTACAACACTTTGGGCACTTGTAAACCACCTGTCCTGGCTTTAGCTGTAAACTCTCGATGAACTCTTTTGTGGCATTACCTTTGGGTACAGCACCCTGCAGGAAAAAACAAAACGGAGATTAACTTGTGGACATTATGGCTGCTAAGAACAACAGGATGATTTAAACCTATGGGAGGGGAAGGAAGAAAAAGAAATAAAAGCTTCCCTAAGATCAACGGAGTTTCAAGAAGAGCAAGAAGATTCAGAAAAGAAATTTAAATGTGGTCTTAAAATATGGAACCACATATTCGCACGTAATTTTGGTGGGGCTTTTGTTGTTTGGTTTTTTTTTAAACATCAATAAACCTTCACTTAAACAATTAGTCTTTTGTAGTCTTACAGTAACCTTAAAATATTTAGGAATCCTCATCCCTCTTTTCACATCAACAAATTTATCACGTCAATGTTTCCTATCACAAACTGCCAACTGCAGATGTTTTATGCCAGTAGAAGCAGCTTCTTCTGAAGAATCATTGTGTACACTAAGACACTTGCTGGTAAACAACTCATGTATTTATAGTTATGCTTCCATTGTGTATTTGTTATTTAAATTAGGGTTTAACATTCAAACAGTGAACACTAAGAATTGTCACACCTGTATAAGACCAGGTAAAACATTCTTTAAAGTGCAATTTGCACTTTAAAATACATCTTTAAACAGGTAACATACTACTGCTACAGGAGACCAAGTTCATGAGTTTCCAGTCTTTATAGGGAAAAAATTTACTCAAAAAAACCCCAAAAACCCAAACCAAAGAAACCTCTGCTCAAAAAACCAACCAACCAACAAACCCATGAAACATGGTGTATGAAATCACTGCTGGTACATTGGCACAATTTACTTCTTTTAAAGAATTCAAGGCTTTTTTTATTGTAATAAAACCAGAGATGCAATATTTGAATAGATTTCTGATGGGACAGTCTCCTTTTAATACATCTATACGAACCTCCTAACAGCAATAAACAGGAACGATACATGAGTGAGAGAACTGCACATTAAACCAGTAGTATGAGGCTTTTTTAAGCAGGCTTTGGGGGTTTTTTCCCACAAAAATTCCCAACAGGTCTGACTAATTTAAAAATTACCAAAACCAATTTTCGTAAGAAGCTACAACTCATGTTCTCTTTCTTCAGTATGCAGCAAAGCTCAAAACTTTAGGAATGTTTTTAGCAAGGACCCATTGGAAAGAGTTCCTGAAATGCAGGACACATGCTATCAGTTGTGAAGAAGTGAGTTGCTCATTTATTTATAATAAGAATTCTGCTTGTTTACCTCAGCAGTGCTTTCTGTTTCACTCTGATTCTACATATGCCACTGGTTCCTCATGTCCTGAAAGCTTCCTTAATCCCAGACTCACTGTCTGCCAGATGTTAGTGCATCCCCTCTCTGTATCTTCCCTCCTACATTTTATTTAGCTGAATTCCTCATTAAAAAAATGAAACAAAATCCCACTGGCTCTCCATCCACATACATAAATGCCACCTCACACTAGGAATTAACATACCTTTTCCCAATTATTCTCAACAGAGATTGTGTCTGCTTCTCCACACTGCTTGCCTAGCCCGTTTCAAAATACAGCTTTTGTTTCACAAGAGCTGCTGCTAACTCTGCAAAATAATTCCAGCAACCTGAAGGTCCCTAAGCATAAAAATAACACAACATACAATAATTAACAACCACCCTTAGGATACAAACTATCTAACAAACTGCTGCAACCCTCTATTCCCGAGGCCAGTGATCAGAAGTTTCAGAGGTTAAATTACTGCTTACACTTCTGCCCAACAGCAGTAGCACGCAATTCAACAGTCTTTACCATAAATTGTGAGATTACCCCAAACCAAGCCATTTCTGCAGTTCTGTGGCTTATGGAAGAGCTGGAATCTAAGAAACAAAGATTATACTGAAGTCTTAACAGCACCTAACAAGGTTTCAAGGGGGAAATAACATTTGGAAGGGACAGAGTATCAGAGGCACACTACCACTCCCAACAGCAACAACATCTGTGAGAAAGGAGACAGGAGAAGTCTAAGCTTGTCTTTTCTCCACTGACTAGTGGAAATGGGGTTTTGAACTGATTCTACTGTCCAGAGGTTATTAAGCAAAATAAACCATCACAGGCCAACCAGAATTAGCATCATGGTGCTAAACTTTATCTTGTCATAAACTGAAAGATGAGAAAACAGCAGATCTGATCTCTCAAAGCAATGTCCTCAAGAGACATACAAGGGGATCTCACAATACTGATGCTTCCCAACTTGCCTAAGAACTGCCGTCTCTTAGCATGCTCAGACCATATTTATTTCAGCATTGTCCAATACACTCAACAAAATCAGAAGAATGAGAGATGGTAACACATCTTTTCAAAACAACACATGTTCTGCTCTGTTCTGCTGAAGCAATACTTGCCAAGGCAGACAACCAAAACCAGCTTTTCCAGCTTGCCTGTTTGTCAAGACACAACAAGCCACAAACAGGAGATCTGCCACTGGGGAGAAAACAGCATTGGAGAGAAACATTCTCCTTTCCAGTGCAGAAAGAGGAGCTGCTCACACACCAGGAATCTAACACTGGGTCCTTGACTTTGCATCCGACTTGAGTGGGACGAAAAATTAGCATACCACATCAGCAGCCTCACTCGGCAGGCTGACACACAAAAGTTATTTAAATCTGCCACTCACTCAGCAACTGAGTTACCCAACATCTAGCAGACAAGAAAAACACCGCCTGTTTCTTTCCGAGACACACAGAGAGAGGTGTATACTTACTGGATCTGTCAGCATAGCACGAAAATGTGAAGCCAAAGCGAGGAAAGCCAAGGTGTTGAACAGTGTGCCATTGATGACACTATAAACATAATCTCTTGATGGAACTAGCATGACAAGAAGGACTACAAAGTCGGCATAGAACACCAGCATCCAGGTAACGACAGCACATGCAATACCACAGCCATCTCGAATAAACCACATTGTTCCCAGGGAAGCGTGGCTAGGAGGTGGAACACACTTTTCTGGCTGGAGGTATTCAGGTGTCCTTTCAATATCTCTGAAGCGGTGGACTGGAGTAATCATCATAGGCTATTATGTCCATACTTGCATCTGAAAGAGAGTCAGAAACAGTGCTCACTGCTCTGCCAGACATCCAGACCTCTGTTCGCATAATGGCATGGTCATCACACGGGAAAGTTGCAGAAAGTGAAATGAGAAAGCAAAAAAGGTAAATAAATCAAACACAAAATAATGGATTGGGAAACCACACTCTTGCGCTTATCGGAACACTCCTTACTCAGAAGACTCTAAGTGCTTTTCAGAAGTGCTTAATTACACACTAGGTCTACCTGTGTGCCACCTACACCTCCCTAAGTGGAAAGGCAACGAGTGTTTTAATGAAGGGAAAGTCATCAGGTAGGAGCCAACAGGAGCTGCCACAACAGGAACTGAAGCGAGAATTCAGCACTGTCATGGAGAAGAGAAAGTTCTGGCACAGCTGGCCAAAAAGGGTCCCTTTTTGCTGCTTCAGATTTGGGGAAGGGAAGGGTCTTTCTTACACATACTGGGAAACCTAGCAAGTAGAAGATGTTTCTTCTCTCCTTACCATTGACTCCCAGTTTTAGGGTAAAAGTGCAAAAACAATCATTTGTACAGTTAAGACTTACAGGAACTGATTAAGAAGCAAGCCAGAAAAGATCGTGACAGGAACTTCTAGTCTTGATTGGAGGACGTAATTTCCCAACAACAGCTCTCTCCCACTCTCACCTCCTCCTCCTCTGGCCTTACATCCCTTGAAGTCTTCTGCTCTGCCAAGCCTCTCCTGCCACCTTTGCTCCATCCCTCAATGGCATTTGTTTTGCCTCCCCTTCATGACTTTCCAGCCAACTCCACTCTGCTGTAGCAAGAGCACCAACAGTGACCCTGTCCTCTCCTCTCCAGCTCTGCAGACACCTTGTCTACCCAGAGGGTAAGATCCCTCTTGGAACCAGGAACAGTAATGCTCTAGGTATGTGCCATGCTTGTGTAGTTTCAATGTAACTCCCACCAAATAGAGGCATTTGAGAAAAGAGAGAAGGTGCCCCTAAGTCTTTGGCAAGGGACCAAGCCATCTGCACTCAATCCATCCTCCACTCAATTTTGGAGCACACCTGGAATGCTGCACTTTGAAAGCAGCTCTTTACACACCCAGCAACCTCTTCCAAAGACACTTCTACTCAAGAGTATTTGCTCAGTGCTCTAAACACTTCATAACACCACACCTTCTACAAAAATGGCTATGATAATTCTACTACCAAATACACTGAATTGCATATCCCTGAATGGAAGGTATGGAAGTATCAGCCTCTTGCTTTTTCAAAATGTAAGGCTTGTTCTCATGGCTTTGCAAAAAAGAATGCTCGTTATGCCATTTAAATTCAGAGAAAATGTTCACCACTAATTATGTTTTCAGCCAAAAAAAGTTCTCACTAAAGCTATTTTTGTCTTTCATTGTTTAAAAACGTTTATATTTTACAGAAAACATAGTGAGAGAATTGCAGAAATCCCTAGGACTTCAAACTTTTCTCCAAATTTTACGCCTAAGTTGCTGCCCCTATCTCAACAGGGACGGAGATGACAGTTTACTTTTCAGTTGTTATTTTAAGAAGACCAAATTCATAAGAGGACAATTACTCTTTCACAGCCAAAGAATAAGGTTATTAATGAGCAGGATGATTAATTGCATCCAAGCACAGAAGTGATGAGCTTTGTCACTCAAAGAGAGGTACTGGAACTGCTGTGGCCACAGTAAAAAGCAAAAGCCAGGAGCACAAACTTCCTAGGTGCACAGGAGCACATGAACTAGACCATTTACAATATTTGTTTTCTAAAACAACTTGAATAAATAAACTAGGAGAATTAGGTATTTTCTTATCTTTCCACTTCGAACATTTAGTATGTTGCCAAGCAAGTTCCAGATGATTTATGAATCTGAAGAAAGTCACATGGATTAATGTTAAAGCATATCAGTCTTGTGTTTATACACACATCACTCAGAATAGAAATATCAAGATGAAAATGTCCTTGTGAGGATGTCATTTACTTTGACAAGAAAAAAAGCCCACAACAAAAAACCCACTCCTCATTCACAAAATTCACATAACACACTGTAATTATTCTGTATTTTAACCACAGCTATAATTTAGCCTCATGATTCTTGATATTTAAGAAGACAAGCTATGTAATTTTTGTAAACAGTGATTAGCCAATCTGGCAGTCCAAGTTCAGATATACCTATACCTACTAGCATACTATACTATACTATACTATACTATACTATACTATACTATACTATACTATAGGATACTATAATATTATATTATACTACTATAATCTATACCTACTAGTACATGCATACCTTTTCTCCCGTTTTTCACGATTTCTGTAGAGACAATTATGTATTCATACACTCACACAGACTTCACAAGTATTTCTAAGACTTAATTCTTCCACTCCCTCAAGGAAACAGGTTAACCTTCACCGCATTGCTTAATACACTTATTAAAATTTCTATGCTTGTTTGTCAGCTCAAAATAAAACTGATATAATTAAAGACTCACACCTGACAACAGCGTTTAGTTGACAGGAACATCACATCACATTAAAAAGTAAGAAAGAAAATTGTAATTATGTGTTCAATTTTCAACTGAAAGTTTAGACTTGACACATGAGGGACAAGCTGGGACAGTCCTGAACACAGACTCTCAGGATTTTTTACTTAGACTCTGAGCCTTTTTTCCCCCTAAGGTTTTGTATCCCAAAGCAAAGGAATCAAACAGTCCCAGGAAATGCAAATTCCTATTTAACAAAGGAATCAGTTTGACAAGTCACCTTAAGGTCAGTTTTAGCAAAGACTGACTGAAAGCTGAACAAATACACAGCGATTAAGCTGTGGGCTTAGCCCTGAACTGCACACTTCAGCAGTGAAATAAAAATTAATCTCTCTTGCAAGTGCAGGAAGTGGTTTCACTCCAATAAAAGTTCTACAGCTCTCTCTGAGAAATATCATTGAGCTGAACTGGGGGGATAAAAAAGAAAAATCTACTGCCATGTAGCTGTCTAAGGAGAAACTGGAAGGAGTCCTGAGGCCTCCTCAGTCTGAAAGTCTGGAGACTCATTTCTGCAGTGAGTTAAGAGGACAGCTCACAGGCCCCTGATTATGGCTGGAGGACAATTTTGCTATTTAATGTACTCTACCATTTAATGCTTGCTTCAGAGGCCTTATTAGGCAACAAAATAAATCAGTACATGAACACCCTACATTGTTTGAGAAATACATATGTGTTTTAGTGTTCATTATCTTAAGAGTCAAGCTATAGGAGCTTGGAGTCTCAGCTTCTCTCCTACATGACCCGGTTAGTGGCAGGTTTTAAATTCCTTGTTCTTACATACACAAACATCTGTTTTGGTTTATGTTGTCCAGTTTGGTATTTTCAGATAAATAACACAACAACCAAACCAAAAAAGGTTGTAGCAGGATGGAGGCAGTAACTTGCCCTAACTGGTTTGCCCTTCAATCATGCTGCACATGAACTTAATTTATAAATACAGATGGAATATGTCAGCTCCTCCTGCTCTAGAGCAAACAATATGTAAACAATGTAGGCAAAGGGCTTAAGGATTTAATCTTGGTGTCAGGCTACAAGAGAGGCCACTAGGTAAGTGTGAGATACAATGACAACACACACATCAATTCAGCTTAATGACATGACAGAGCAAAGACCTTTTCTCTTTTTTTATCCGGAAGGCATTTGGCAATAAGCGAACAATCAAAAAACATGTAATACATAAGTTAGAAATGTAAACAAAACAAATGAAAATCCACTTCCTGCTACAATGAACACTTGAAATATGCTATTACACCCTATATAAACTGTCTTTTTATCTGCCATAAGCCATGTCAAAAAAATCTGGTTTTTAATGGCCTGTGACGGCCAAAGAACGTGCTAAGAATGTACAAACAAATGATGTGGGCCTTCACCCAGTAAGTACCTGAAAGCTGCCTGAGGTTCTGATGTAAAACTTACAGCAAGCTTAAAACCACCATCATCGTGAACCTGCTGATTTTCATGTAATTATTCATGTTAGTGAAGTCAAGCACATGGGTAGGACTTGCAGAGCTACAGTATTACTATGTTCATTGCAACCATTTCCTCTATTACAAGTCCATTAACACTGAACTTTGGGAAGAGGTTACATTTTCATTTTGTCATATGAACTAAGTGAATTTCAAGTTCTACAAATTACATGAAAACAATCCTGCGGGGGAGAAAGAATAAAAAAGAAGACAGATTAGGGCAGATCATGGACCTTTTTTTAGATCCATGACCTAAACTTTTCAGTTTGTTTTTTTTATTTCCTTTAAAGAAATACTTCTGAACACCTTTTATGACACACAGAGTACCCTGAGAGCTGACAAGCAAACTGAAGTTAAATTTTTATCATCAAAAGGAAGCAAACATATGTAACTAGTAATACTATATTCACGACAGCTGAAGTAGGCAATCCAGATCCATAGGACAGATGTCCTTTTATACAAAGTCAACCAGCACCAGACAGATAGAGAGAAACTGCAGGAGAATTAATTTTTATTTCTATTTTCCGTACATAAAACTACATAGATTAAAACACTGCATATTTAATCTTCCTTTGCAAAAGATGTAAGAGAAGGTGAGTTTCCTAACTAAAAGGGTTTTTACCTACACCTCTCCTGCTACAATTCCATGCAGCCAAAATCTAACAAGCTTGTGAAAACTTGCCAAAGCAGAGATAATAAGAAAGTATCAGTATTTATATGTATTTTCCTAATGGCTCTTGCAAAGCCTAAAAAGCTTTATCTGATCTGCAGGAGTGCAACAAAACATGCCAGCTATGCTGAGAATTTTTGGCAGTCTCCTGCAGATTCATCCAGATATCCATCAGCATGGCAGTTTCCAACCCCTGGTTTACAAAACCCTGGAGGGTCAATGGGACATTTCTAACAGGTCTGTGAAAGGCAGCTAAAAAAAGCAAACCTATTATTAGCAGGCTCAAATTTGCTACAGAGAGCTGTACTTCCATTGGAATACTTTCAGGACTCCACACGGTTAAAAAACCAACCAAACAACAAA
The DNA here is from genome assembly GCA_016584745.2 of Phylloscopus trochilus trochilus. Taxonomy (NCBI): domain Eukaryota; kingdom Metazoa; phylum Chordata; class Aves; order Passeriformes; family Phylloscopidae; genus Phylloscopus; species Phylloscopus trochilus. Next base: position 45,497,824 of record WQNJ02000546.1, read on the forward strand.
CAGAACAAACCCTACCCCAACTCGGGCTAAAAACCCAAAGAGGTAAAAACCTAATCCTGGGTTACAATGGCAAAGGCAACAGGGAAGAAGCGGGCACGGAAGTTAAGGCAGCGCTTACAGGACACCCGATGACTCAGATCAAATTGTCACAGGGCAAAGTCGGCGCTGCCAGCCCTCCTCCAGCCACCCCAGGAGCAGGGAACAGGATTGTGCCTACCACACATATTTCTTCATTTTTCTCCTGGAAATTCAGGCTACATTAAGGAGTTACAGCATGAATAGTACGTTACCAGCTATGCATCTGCTTTTAGCAAAAGGCTCACAAACATCTCAAGATTCTCCTGAATCCTCTGGTTCCTGAAGTCAAGCAGTTTCAACACTTTCAATTCCCATACCAAAGAAAAATGGAATAAAGAAATCTTTAAAAAATTACAAAGCTTGAAATAAATTTGTGTTCCCTGAGGGTAAATGCACAGGCTTGGATTACCTCCCTTGAAAAGGGGAAGAGAGAGCACGTAAAATCAGAAGGTAACCAATTTATAACATTTTTCTATGCATGAGGGGAGTAAGTGGCTGCATTACAATGCTTTATAGTAATTGTTTACAAAACTATTTATAACACCAAATATTTGATGTTATTTTCTATTTTTAATTTATTTCTTACTTCAAAGAGATCACACATGAGCAAGACCTTAGGAAAAATGGCTCACACTAAAATCACACTTTTATTACTTTTATTAGAAGCATCTTACTAGAGGGGAAGATTTAACTGAAGTCATGCCTTCCTGAAGAACACATTTGAATAGGAGTAGCAAATACAGAGAGGGAACTTCTCCCTAAGGAGAGAAAGGGGAGGGGGAAATTACCTCAAAGACATCTGTCATATCTAGAAACTCCATCCTGAGGGCTTGGATCGGGCTGAGAGTGACAGCCTCAGAAGAGATGCAGCCACATAAGGCACAAACCCCCCCAGTCCTCTAATTTACATCAGTGTAGACAAGAAGCAACTTCAACAGTGCCAGAGGAATTCCATTAGTAGAACTGAAAGGAAAATAAGGCCGTGTTTTCTGAACTACAAATACAGGGGTTTCCCAATCCTGATGCTCGTGGTATGTAGTCTCTCAGGGCAGATGGTAACAGCTTCCTGGTTAATGTCTCTCTCTTTCTGTTTAAGTAATGGACGTGTATGGTATAAATAAATTATAATGCAATAAAGACTGACCTAAGAGTCTGAGTTATCTGGTGACTGCACCCCCACCAAAAGGCCTGTCAGCTGCTAGCCTGAGCAAAGGAGAGCAAAGACAATGTAGTTACTGTCCAAGGTACAAAAACAGTGGACCACTATGGATGAGTGACAAAATTGGGGCAACGTGTAGAAACAGGGCACAAATCACAAGGGCTCCAAGACTGAGGTCAGACTTGGATCTGACTTGATCTGATCACACAAAGTAGTAATCTTAGTAAGTCTTTCATCAGAGATAGAAGGTACTTTATAAAACTGTCATTAAGTAATGAGCCATTACAAAACAACTGATAAGTTTTTAACTATCAGAGCTGCAAAGGGAACAGAAAAATTCTGTGATTTCTATCTCACAGTTTCCCAACAGACTAAATACACACAAGCTACTTAACCTATGTCAAAAGAGAAATATTAATCCTGAACATACCATCTTTGTTGCATTGCCACCTATCTAAAGTTAAGCATTGGAAGGAAAGAGCAATCATGCAGGAGAGACTGCACCAGAAAACAGAAAACAACAGATGGGGATGTCATGCTTTCCCACAGCATTGCAGTTATCCTGAATGCACAGCCTTACGAGAGACAAAACAGGAGAAGCTGTTCCTGGTCTTCTAGACAGCTTTGCAATTTCCATGCTGACTCAGGACTTAAAAGAGCAAGCCACAGGATTTGGGGAATGCAAATTCTCAATTTGTCCTTTATCAACATTTTTTTTTAAGAAAGGCAAAAATTAAAGGGGAAAGTTTATCTATAGAACTGGCATTACTTTTAGTTTCAATTTAAAAAACCACACAACTTCCATGGCATAAGGAATATGTTTTGCAGAGCAGGAAAAAGCTATAGCTTTAAAGCTTTAATCATAATAAGAAGCTGGCAGAACCCCTTTAGTCTAAAAAAATATTCTAAATACTACCTTTCAAGGCAGAAAGAGCACTTTAACTACCAGACATACATTTTCACTCAAGATGGTCTGTCACAGGATCTGGCTCTCACCTGCTTTTGCTACAGCCCCCTCTTCACAAGCATGAACAAGTCACTTACTCTCTGATTTTATTCCCCTGCCTGTAGTTTATTATTCTGCCTTACCACATAGCGGTAGGTAAAGATGTAGGTATGAAGGCTGTAAGGCATTCAGATTTTAAATCTACATACTACACCTAAGCAGATCCCTAAGCCAACCACAGGAAGTATGCAGGGCATACATTAAAATAGCACATTAACAACACAGGGACCAAAAAATTATCACCTCTATCCTGCAAAGTTAAAATCACAACTAGAAGAAATGTATGCTGTTACTTCAGAGAACTGGAAAAACCTGCAGGTTCAAAGTTGCTGTAGGTTAAAGCTTCTGAAACATAGCAAAGAACATCTGAGTTGGCAAACTAAGCATTTCTTGTTTTGCTCACTTTAGCACTGGCAAGCAGAACGGATCCTTGCTGCCATAAAAAAATACAGTTTCTATGTGTAAACCTTAATTTTCCTATCTTTTGAAATAAGCCAAGTTCAAGACAGGACCAGCTACCGTATACAATATCTTCTTTCTCTATTCTGTGCTATATTGGACATCAGTAATTCAAGTGGCCACTGCAAAGAACCAAGATGCATATCACATTACTACCTTTTTCACCTGCTACAGCCCTCTCTGTATCTATGGTATGGTACTACTGCCTTCCCACTAAGCCCGTATTTGTCTTTTTTTACCTTTTTTTTTCAGTATCATAGTACTTTACTCACTCACACTGTTTCAGCTTCAGCCCACTTCTTTTAACTTCTGCTTGCTGCACCACATTTAAGATTGGTCACCCCGTCAGCTCTGCATTATTGCAAAACTCACAGCTGAACATGACAAACACACCATCCACCAGCAGCTCAGGAGCAGAAACATCAACAAGGGCCTTGCATTTCCTCTCATTCAACATTCCTCTGTTGTTGAAGGATCTTGACAGTGAGTCTTCTATGTCCTTTTTTTACTTGCTGTTTTACTTGCTCCTGGAATAGAGTTTCCCAACATTTTTCTAGGTGAAGTCTGCTGCTGTACCCTTCCCTCTCATTTCCTTACCTTCCCATGCCTATCCTCTCTTTCTTTTCCCCCCCTCCTCTTGCACTCCTACCTCTTCTCCTGTAACAGCACTGGTTCTGTATGGTCACCCTGTAACCTGGTGGTGCAAAGAGCTATGTGGCCATAAGCCTAGACAAATCTCTCGCTCCAGTCTCAAGAAGCACTCCCAAGCAGCCCCAAGCTGGGGGCACAGCCAGAAGCAGGTGACACAAGTTAACACGCCAGTGCTCCCGTGCAGTGAGCCAGCACCTTGCCTCTAACACCTTGTACCTCACTAGCAGGGAACTGCTGCCATGTGGGGAGGTCTTTGGCACCCACACCCTACAGACAAGCTGGCTCGCTCTTTTGGACTCCCTCTCAGAAGGACAATGTGTGAAGTGTTACTGGCAGACTTGCTGCACTGCAGCTCCAGGCAAGGGCTATCTTCTTTCCTTATTGCCTGCACAACCCAGGAAACACACAGCTTCAATTAGGAAAGCTTTAACTTCTCGTTTTCTTGAACACAACCCGAAGCTTCAGATCAGTTACATGCACAGGTTAAATATGATGTTCCAGGTACAATCGGTCACATTTAGTTTGCTTCAACCAGATAAGCACAGGATGGGGGAAATAAAAACTGACAACAAGCTATGCTGGTATGTCATGTTTTACATTATCTGCTGTCTTCTGTCAAGAAGGCAGAAAAACTGTATTCCTGAATATTGCCCTAAGAAAAAGGTTGTGTCTACACTGCCGAGGGATCAGAGAAAAGCATAAGCTCAGCCAAGTAACATCTGCAGAGACTGGCTGAGCTACAGCCAGTCCATTTTCAGACTGACACCACTGTGGGTGCCCATCTAGTCTCCTCTACAGGAGAATGCCTTGTTACAGCTGTATGGGAAATGTCTGTACAGTAAAACTGGCTCCATGAGCAAGTCTTCCTGAAATAATGCGACACACAGGTTTAAACTGCATGGACTATGCAACACTGCTAGATCCTGTTCTGTTGGAGGTGCACAGCAATCCATCCATTGAGAAAAGTAAATTCATATTAGGTAAGAAAAAGAGATTCACCAAAGCTGAGCTACCATTGCCCAGGATACACACATACTGCTGAAGACTGTCAGCTGTTCCCCTTTGCTGATACAAAGAAACTGCCCAGAAAAAAACACATTACTTGGGCACAGCAGATCTGCATCTGTGGAGGAATTAAGCATTCATCTTCTTGCAACATGCTCCTATTATTTGGATTAAATTACATTTGTGTACTTTTGTCTAGTACCAAACAAGCAATTTCAAACTGAAATAGACACCCTTGTCTGTAACTACATCACTTAAAATGAAAATTAAAAGGAAGCAGAAACATACATGAGAATATCCAATAGATGTTATTGCTATAGGTCCTAAATGTGACAAATACTTTGGGGTTTAGGCAGACCTGATACCTGCCCTTTTATAAAACTATGAACACGAAGAGTTTCTGGGTCACACCTTCAAAATCTCAATGAACATTCAGTCAGACACAACTTACTACCAGCGGCAGGTCCCATTGATGTCACAAACCCTACTGCATCAGTGAGGGAGCACCAAGAGCTACGCTGACAGAGGCTTTGAAGGAGCACATCTTTATTGCACATGAGGCTGCATTTTTAAAAGATGTAAGAATGGCGTGGCTTCCCTTATGATAACTCTTATCACTGAAATGCCTGTAACACTACACAAAATACTTATTTGTTGCTTTCATTAAGCAAAGAAAAACATGGTCCTCACTAATGTCTCGCTACGTACACTACGAGATGCCCAACGCAGTCACCTGCTGTAACTCACCAGTCCCCCCCTTCTCCGTGATTCCACTGTATCAGAACAACCATCTAAATTTCCTACAGATCTGACATTGCACACACACCTTTGCTGTGCCAGGAGTCTGGCACACTGTCGTTCTCTCTCAGCTGCATAAAATATGCAGCTTATCTTTTCTGAATCAGGATCAAGGGAAAATCTAAACGAAGTTTGCTGTCCATCCCACATCCCTCAATGGGCTTGGTATCCCCCGGTACACACCGAGTGGAGAGCCCATCAGGGACCAGACTGCTGCCCCCTCCTCCCCAAGGCCTGTTTTCTTGATTGTTCTCTTGAAGACTATTTTCTAATGAGCCATCATGAACTCTTACTTCTTAAAAATTTACCTTACACAACTACTCCAGTAACGCTTAGAAGCTGCCGTTCTAAACCAGTCCGGATCGCTTGCTACGGCCACGTAAAACTCACCATCCATTTCAACTAAACCCGCCACAGTACAGCGCCATGGTTTCGCCACGGATCGCTCCCGATGCCGAGGGCACACCTGGCCGATGGTGCCATCAGACAGCCGCAGCCACACGCCTGGTGACCAGGGCCACCTCAGAAGCGCCAGGGTCAGCTCCACTCGCCGTCCAGCTGCTCGCTGGCAGGCGCGTCCCGTCGCTGCAACGCATTAGCAAATTACAGGAGCACTGCAATCCACTGACAGGTCACAGGACCTCGACGAAACAGCTGGAGGCTCCGACTTTAAATTTCCTGCCGAGGGGACTCAACGCTGCTCCGAAAGGCCGCGGAGCAGACCTAAACCACGTTATCTAGCCCGGTATCATTTAACGTGTTCATCCTCCCAGCATTTAAAGCCCAGCGCTGGAAGGCGGCGAGGGGAGAGCGGGAGCCCTCCCCGCGTCTCCCGACCGATGCCCACAGGTCCTGGGGACGCCGCTGCGGGACACACGACCCGCCGCCCGGCCCTGGCCCGGGGACCCCGCCGAGGGATGCGGAGCACCGCGCGGCCCTTGGGCGGCCGCGCCATCCCCGCGCTCCCGCACGGCCGAGGGGCCGCGCGGGCCGGGGACACCAGGGACAGCGGCGGGGCCGCGGGGCAGCTGGTGGAGCGGCGCAGGCGGCGGCGGGATGGCATCCACCGGCGGCCCGCTCCCGGTTCCCAGCTCTCTGCTCCCAGTTCCCGCTCCCGCCCCGGCACACACCTGCCCGCCCCCCAGCACCCCCCGCCCCGCGCTGTCAGTCGCACCCACCTACCCCAGTGGCCGCCGCCGCCGCCGCGGGTCCGGCGCGCCCCGCCGCCCCCGCGCCGGCAGCGGCACGGCACGGCACGGCACCGCACCCCCCCTTCCGCCGCCCTCCCGCCCGCCCCTTGCGCGGAGGTGGAGCGGCCGCCGGGAGGAACCAGGAAGTGAACGGCGGCGGCGGGAGGCAGCGCGTCCCCGGCCCTGCCCTTCCCCGCCCCGCCAAGGGCCCCCGGCCCATGGACGGGCACCGGCGCCGGGCCCCGTGCGGCTGCGGACCGCCTGTGCCGACTGCGCGTTAACGGCCCGGGCGTGCGGGTGCCTGGCGGGGGAATGCGGGTTTTGTGAGGAAAAACCCCACACTTTTTTGTTTCCACGTGGGAACAGATGGTTCTGCCTCAGCGCGCACCTCTGAGCACGAGGAAGGTTCAGGGTGGTTTTGGTTTGCAGGTATCCAAAATCTGTTGGCACCCAAGGAAGAGCCGTGCAGTGCAGAGCAGTGAGGATGTTTAGAGGACTGCAGTATCATTCTTAGGAGGAAAGGCTGAGAGACTTGGGCCTGTTCAGTCTCGAGAAGCGACTAGTGAGAGAGAACATTATTAATGTGTATAAATGCCTAAAAGGAGGGGGGCATGGATGTGCCAAAGAGATCATGGAGCTGGGCTCCTCTCAGTGGTGCCAAGAACTAGGATGCAAGGCAGTGGGCAAAAACTGATACACAGGAAGTTCCACCTGAACATGAGGAAGAACTTTACTGTGTAGGTGACTACGCACTGGAAAAGGTTGTCCAGAGAGGTTGTAGAGTCTGCCTCACTGGACATAGTCAAGAACTTGAGCAGGAAGGTTGGTTCCATTCCAATCTGACCCCTTCTGTAATTCTGTGATTCTGTGACAGAGCATTCCACTGCAGGTGTCATGTTCGGAGCCAGAGCAAGGGCTGAGTTTGCTTGACACTTTCCACATCAAGCCACTGCTTCCAGCCTTTGTGGCCTTGTCCAGGTATTAATTAAGCAGTGCAAATCTTCACATTTCAGGGGGTTGCCTCAGGCTGGTTTTATTTGGGCACTGTTGACTTGGCACAGCCTGTTTTTTTGGTAGTGGGGGAGAGCCCGAAGTGGCTTCTGTGAGAAGCTGCTGGAAGCTTCCACCATGTCTGACAGCCAATCTCTGATGGCTCCAAAGATGTACATGCTGCTGGCCCAATTAGAGAGGTTGGTAGCGCCTCTGTGATGACATATTTGAGAAAATCAAAACAGCTCACAAGAGTTTTTTCCAGGGGTGGTGAGGGGCCGCTGCCACCGCCGGGGCCATCCCAGCACACGGCGATGCGCTGCGGCCACCACCATCTCAGTGCGGCCACGGCAAGCCTTGCCTGCTTGGGCGCCCCTAGCCAGCTGTGCTGCGAGCAGAAGGGCAGGGGCAGCGCTGGTGGCCTCTCCTTCCTGGTGCCCTGCATGTGGAGAGGTGTTAAATAGCACCAGTGCCACAGTGGCCGCCACTGCCTGCTCGGTGGCTGTGGGGCCACCTGGCCAGTGGTCGGCAAAAACGTGGTGAGCAACTCCCTGACGCAGAAACCTAGACAAGATCAATCTCTCAGCTATCAGTAGGATCCTGCAAGAATCTTTGAATTGGTGCAACTTGTTTGCAGTGGTAGGTACCTACAAGCAGCAGTTTTTATTCTAGTCAGAGAGGAGGAAGTGAGGACATGTGAGGGACACAATATGGCGGCACCCAGGTCAGAGGAAACAAAGGGGAGGAGGTGCTCCAAGCACCAGAGCTGAGATTCCTCTGCAGACCATGGTGAGGACTGTGGTAAAGCAGCTGTCCCCCTGCAGCCCATGGGGTCCACAGGGGATGCAGAGATCCACTCACAGCCCATGAGAGAGGTACTCACGCTGGAGCGGGTGGATGCTGGAGAAAACTGTGATCCAGTGGGAGACCTGAAGCGAGAAGGAGGGCCCCTGCTTCCAGAGATAGAGGAAGAGGGCCCTTGCTTCCAAACTAGAACAGCCTATCCTTAGAGGACTGCACCAGGTGGACAAGTGACCCACACCGCAACAGTTTCCAAAAGACTGTTTGCCCATGGGAGGGACCCCAGGGCATAGCAGAGGAGAGACTCCCCTCCCTGAACAAATAGAAAAAAAATCTCAGGTGACAATCTGACCAAAACCCCCACATCCTGTCTCCCTGTGCTGTCAGTGGGAAAGAGGGAGGGGCTGGGGGGAGGGGGGGGGGGGGGAGATTATGTCCTCCTCTGACTCTGTTAATAATAAATTCACTTTATACCTTTAAATCTGAAGCTGTTTTGCCCTTATAGTGTTTTCTCCCAGTCCGCATCTCAACTCATGAGCACTTCATTAATTTTTTTTTCTTCTCTTTTGCCCAGCTGAAAGAAAGAGAAGGTCAGCGAACAGCTTTCATGGGTGCCTGGTGTTTGGCCATAACAAGGGCCAACACATGTTATTCATTTACCACAATGAAGTTCTAGATATTGCTTTGCCTATGTAAAAACAAAACAAAAACCAAATCAGGGCCAAACATAAAAACCCCAACAAACCCAAGAAACAAGTGGCATCTTTTTTTGTATAAGCTTCACTACAGCCTTGTGCTGTAATTTCAATGTCCTCAGAAGTGCTCTTTAGGGCAAGAGGTTGCCTTCTGCCCTCCCTGAGGAAAACGAGCCAAACCTGGGCTCCTCCACCTTTGAAAAACTGCTGTTTGCAGGTGAACAAAATTTTCTAGCTGAGCCTCTGGACTATGCAAGAATTTGACTAACATTAGGTAGACTCCAAGACATCCTTCTGGGATGGCAGAAGTGGGAAAAAATTTAACAAACCACTCTTTCCTGGCAATTTTAACTGTTAGCTGCTGGGGGCTAAAGCCATGAGAGTCAGGAACTAAGAGGAGACCCAGAATGTCATCTCCCTATGCTCTCAGTAGAAATCACAGGGTGCATCTGCAGGGTACACTGTTTCAGATCAAGAACTCACTCACATTTTCAGGGAGTTTCTGATTTTTTCTTACTTCCTGTTTGGTTCACACGGTGCAATGTGAGGACACAAGTATCACACTGTAGTCAAATGAGGGGTCAGTCTGTGCTGGACAGCAGATGCTGTCTGACTGGCAGATGCTATTTTAGAGAGAACATACAAACCAGGGTCCTTTCATGCATGGGCACTGCCTTTGTCTGGCACTCCCCTGGGCCAGCAAGGAGACCCGGCCCTCCTCATCTCCCTAGGGTGAGTGGGGAGGACAAGCTATCCAAGCTCCCAGCTCTGCAAGGCCCCACTGCTGGCTCTTCCTGCCAAGAAGCAGTAAGCCTCATACAACATCCCTAGTGTGCAGAAATGTGGCTCCTTTTAGAAGCAGGTAAGCCATGAGAAGAGTCCCAGAAATGCATCGGCTCTGCCCCGACTGCTAATTGATAAGCAGCCTGCCAATGGGACCAGACCAAGCTAAAACTTCCAAAACCATCCACTGCTCTTGAAGTTTGCTCTCACTGCATCATGCCACCTGCTCAGGTAGGCACAGCCAGGAATGCTTTGTACATTTGGTTGAACAGGGAGCTGTGGAAAGCTGGATAAACTCTGGCAGTGTGCTATGTAATCCTCGGGAGCCATAGATCATTTTTAGCCAAGCAAGCATCAGAGTGAAGTCAAGATAGCATCTTTTAAAGTACGCTGAAAATTATACACAGCTGTGCAAAAAGGCGTGCAAACTTGCATTAATGACTGTTATGAAACTTTCAATTAAGGCTGTCAAAAAACCCCCAACCATTAATTATTGTTTTAATATATAGCGCGAGTTTTTAATCACATTTCCCACACCACTTTCCCAGCGACATCTGGCACAGAACCAACAGACTCTCCTGAGGAAAGCATTTGGTTTCTTCCCTGCTGCCGCACCAGCCTTCCCCGCGCACCGCACCTCGCCTGGACCTTTCTGAGGTTAAAGACTCCGCAAGGAAAATGAGGAAATGCAGAGGACTATGAGTACGCGATCCACTTCTGATCATCAAGACATTTCCACAGCCTCCTGCAGGAGCTTTTGGCAGAAATCGGGAGCTTTGGTTTTATCAGCTTCTTGGGACGTTTTCCAGGATGCGGGGTGCCCAGTAGGTACCGCGTCCAGAGCGCTGAGCCTACTCCACGTGAAAGGCTTCTGCGGCTTTCCGGCCGCACCCCCTACTTTGCCACCAGGCAAACATCAGGCAAACACCTCAGCCCGCCGTGAGGTGCCGGTCGCAGTGCTCTGGAGAGCGGCAGCTTCCCCGCGGCGGGCGGGCAGGAAGGCAGGGAGGAAGCGGGGCACTGCGCAGCTGCGGGCGGGAGGCGGCGGGAATGGCGTCGGTGGTGCTGAGCGAGGCGGAGAAGCTCTACATCGTGCACGGCGTTCAGGTACCGGGGCGGGCGGCAGGGAGCGAGTTAGGCTGGGGAGGAGGGAGGGAGGGAGGGAGCCCTCCGCTGTTGAGTCTGGTGGCGAACCTCTGGAGTAGTGATCATCAGAGGACATTGAGCATCGGAACGGGAAGCAGGCTGAGGAGCGGGACGTGGATTTTTTTTCACAGAATCACACAATATGCTGAGTTGGTAGGAACCCACGAGGATCATCGAAGTCCAACTCCTGGCCCTGCACAGGGCACCCCAAGAATCACACCAAGTGCCTGAGAGCATTGCCCACACACGTCTTGAGCTCGGTCAGGCTCAGTGATCTGACCACTTCCCTGGGAACAGGCTCCAGTGCCCAGCCACGCTCTGTGTCCAAAGCTTTCCCCGATATCCAACCTTAACCTCCCCTGGCACATCTTCAGGCCATTCCCTCGGGTCCAGTCACTGGTCACCACAGAGAAGAGATCAGTGCCTGCCCCTCCTCTTCCTCTCAGGAGGAAGTCGTAACTGCAGTGAGGTCTCCCCGCAGTCTTCTCCAGGCTGAACAGGCCGAGTCACCTCAGCATCTCCTCGAACGACTTCCCCTCAAAGCCCTTCACCATCTTCATTGCCCTCCTTTGGATGCTCTTGAAGAACTTAATATCCTTCTCTCCCCATTTGCTACTCTTTCCTTGCTTTTCCCTGGCTCTTCCTCAAGTTACTGGCATTGAATAGTTGTAGCCTCTAACTTAGCAAAGGAACATGAGTGGACAAAGGGGAAAGAGTGAAGGGTGTCTGAGGAGTAGCCTCAAAGATAAAAGAACTGCATTCTTAATGAAAAACATCCTGGTTTTATGGGAACGAGCTGTATGGTATCAGAGGATGCATAATACCTGTTTATGAAATACAAACGGATGAAAGCATCTGGAAAGTTGGTGTATTATTTTTGTCTGCTGAGGTCCTAATTACTGATGTAAAAGTACAGAACTTGCCTATCCCAGGAAAGAGCTGGGTTATGTAAGGTAAAATAGCATTTAAAGCCATGACCTTTACAGTTTTGAAATCTGAAGGTTTCTTTTGGGAATTAGAGGAACTTGGTGCAATTCATGTTTGCCTGCAGATTGCTTGTTGCAAGCTCGACATAAATGAGATAAAAATGAAAAAGTATAGTTGGTTCTTTTGTATTCCATGGTGAAACTACAAGCAATTGCGTTTATATCCTCTTGCTGCATTTGGTATAGGAGAAGGAAAGTTTAAAATCATAGAGTTTTTGGTTTGTGGTGAGGTTTTGTTTGTTTTGTTTTGTTTTGTTTTTACTTTTCATTACCAATTCCCTTAAGTGCAATATGTTGTTTATCATACTTAGGAAGACCTTCGTGTAGATGGTCGAGGCTGTGAAGACTACAGATGTGCAGAAGTAGAAACAGATGTTGTATCAAACACAAGTGGATCTGCAAGAGTAAAGCTGGTAGGTAAATTTCTTAGGGATTGGGTACCTTGCTGATGAAATTGCTTGTTCACGTGACTAGTTATGTTGATGTTGTTTGTAGCTGGGTTTGTGTGTGTAATAACGTGTGTATAGCAGTAACTGAAACTGTGGGATATGGAAATTGTGGTAGGATATATAATTAGTTCAGGTTGGCATGAGCTGCATTTGCTGTAAAGTGCCTGGACAGCCTTCAGTCTGAACTAATCTAACATTTAATCTTGAAAACTGAAGTTGCTGTTGTGCCTAGCTCCTGGAGCGGGGCCAAAAAATTCTATTCCTTTAAAATGAAGCAAAAGTACTTCTGATATGCTGACTGTGAAGTTAAATGTACTGTGCACCATTATGAAGGTTCTGCTGTTTACAGAACCAAAATGACAAAAATAGTCTTCAATATTAAGAGTCTTTTTAACCTAGGCAAAGGTAATATGTATGGTAATTATTTGAAGAATCTTCTTGCACATAATATTTTCCTTCTAAAGCCTTTTGTTGTTGTTTTTTTTTAAATCACTCTGATAGAATGATCCTATAACTGAAAGGTAGAAATGTCAGCTTACCATAGACATTTAAATAAAACCAGTAGTTCTGTAATTATAATTCCAGTTGTGTGTTGTTTTTGTTTTAATAGGGAGAAACTGATATCTTGGTAGGCATAAAAGCTGAAATGGGGACACCGAAGTTGGAGAAACCAGATGAAGGTTACCTGGAATTTTTTGTTGACTGGTTAGTATACTAGAAAATAATTAAATAGATCTAATATTTGGAATAAATGACTAATCAGGTCTTGCCAATCTTCAGAAATTCATACCTTCATTCCACTAACCTCCTCTAGGGGTTTGAGTAATAGAAACAAGTTATTTTACTGTTTCAGTAGCAGTGAATGTTGAGAAATTTTCTGCTGGTCCTGCAAACCCAAAAGATGCAAATCAGCAGGAGTTAAAGAACAAAAACATGTTAAATAAAACAATCCCAAATTGCATAGCTTCACTGCAGCTGGCAAAGAGTAATGGTTCAAGTACACACACTTGGAACTGGACTTCATGACTATGTCAGCTGGTGCTTTTGCCATGATAAAATAGAGAAAATCTCTTTCAAAAACCTAAGTTGGAACAAAAGAATTGACCAATACAGACTGTACTTTAAAGGTTTGCTTACTTTGTTGGTGAAAGCAGTGGAAAAATTTTGAAGTGTGTTTAGTACAAAACTTCTGTTTTGTTTAAAAAAAGAGTCCCCAGTTTAAGCTTCAGATGCAAAAACTAATTAGAATTTTTTGTTACATATTTATCAGTGAATCCATCTTTCATTAACTAAAAGAGTTTTTGTTTTTAATCTGATTTCTTACATTTTGCTACAAATGGACTGTTGTTTTATCCTTACAGTCTTCATAGTGTTTGAATTGTGGAAGAAGCTAGAAGAAAACTGAGAACTCTTGTTTTCAGGTTGCTCTGAGATAGCACAGTGACATCTCAGTGTTAGTCTAGACTGTCTGCAGCCTGAGGCTACAGAATCCATGTCTTGCAGACTTAGCCAGAACTGTTCTTTATGATTTAAAGTGCTTTGGGGACTTCTCATAAAAGCTTTGGCATTGTCAAGTCAGCTGCTTTGCATGTGACATCTTTTAATTTTTATTAAAAACAAAAAATGTTGCTACTCTGACATTAAAGCAATATACCATTGTAAGGTATGAGAGTTACTAAGGGTATGTCTGATAATCTTTCTGACCTAATTGTCTGTATCTGCCTTAACATTGGTATGTCACGTTACACAGCCTTTTCTTAGACTGCCTCTGTGCATCAGTATGTTTTAGTTAACTCTGGAAACTTAGGCTTTAAAGGAAAGCACTCACTTATTTAAGTATGTTAAATAATACATGTTTATTGTTTTTGAGGTTTTTTCTGGTTGTCTTTATATGAAGAAAGTCCACTGACAGCAGGGACATTTCCTTCCTAAAAAAAATGGTCTGTGGACATGTGGCAATTCTGTGACACTTCCTCTGTATGTAAATAGATAGTAGAAAAACTTCTCATTAGATTGATGTTAGGTTTTATTTTCTGTTCATCTCTGCTTCATGGGATGGGAGGGAGATGTGCATCAATATTGTGGGAGTTGGATCTAGTCAGTTCAGGAAATAGGCAATCTTTAATTTCTGTGACAGCAGGATCCCAGGGCCTGAACTTTAGAGGAGTGTAGTCACTTGTCACACACTTGTGGCAATGGGGAGAGGTGTCCTTTAGCTTCCAGAAAGACGCAAACGACAAAAAGTGAAGTGGAGGCAGCTTGTTCTCTGTCTAGGGGAATGAGCTGCTGTCAGTACCCTGATGCTTTTCCAGACTGCCACTGGGTGGTAGTAACTGAGCATAATTTGATACCCTGAATCTTCTGGTGAAGTTCCTGTGTGTTCTATTTGGCTTTTATATTGTTGAAGCCAATAATAAAAACTCAGACTGCAAAATAAAATGCTTATTTCCTGAAACGTTCATGGTTTCTTTTACTGATGAAAATAATAATTTGCTGGATCATGTGTATAGTTCTCTGCTCCAAACTGCTATTTCTCTTTATTCTGCTCTGAGTCCTTTACCTGAAATCTGAGGTACACTGGCACACTTTGTCCCATTTTGAGACCGACTTTAATGCGAGTCTCTGGAAGGAATGATTTTTGGGGTACTGATTTGTGATTCTAGAAATTAACTATCATAAAACAAGTCTGTGTCCTGTGTGGTATTCTTGCTGCCTGTCACCACTGGCGAAGGCATTCATCCTGGCCCTTGGTGTTGAAAGGCTGCTATGTCTGCTTTTCGCAGACATAGCAGTCTTTTTGTGGCTGATCTGATTTATCACTTTCAAACTGTAAGAAATAGAAACAAACAAGAAAAGCAGGCATCTGAATTCCTTGAATGCATCAGGTTTTGTTTGTGGAATCAGGGAAGCAAGGAATATATTTGTCCTGATCTGACCACCTGTAGATTACAGTATATTAATGGCCTGAGCAATAAGTGGGAAATGTTTAACTGTTGCAACAGAAAGATTTTGACTGGCAACAGGAGGAGTTTTGAAGTGCGATAGAGATCTGTGGTAGAAGCATCATTATGCTTTAGGAGGAATCTTAGATTGTTAGGCAATGTAACACTGAAATTATTTTGATGGTCTTGAAAGTTACATGCTGCTTGGGTGTAGAAATTATGTACCACTACTGAGTTCTTTCTGTGTTCCATAAGCCAAGTTTTTTATCATTTTCTGGTGTGTTAAGACACCTCCTTTCCAAATTTTGCCCAGTCTAAGTTATTGCAATAGTCTGTAGACATTAGGTGGCAGTATTTACCAAACAGTTATAAAAATATCCTGTTAACCTTACTCCTTTATTTCACTTTGATTGCAAGGAAATGAAGTGTTAAAATAATAATGGAAGTAGCATGCAGTGAAATGTACAGTGATATTCCTATTGAGTCTTAGGTTCTTTCTACTCACTGTCAAAGAAAGCGTCCACTTGTAATCAAAAAAAAAACATTTGATGAAACTTTTTGTTTAGAAATAATAATGAGGCATAGATTGAAGTTTGCATAATTCTTGCAACTTGCCATAGGAATCATAATGCTTGCATAACTATGGCTTTAACAGAATGGCTTAAACAGAATGATCTTGTTAACTTGCACAAAAGCTGCTTTCATGGATAAGTGCTTGTTTAATACAACCTGAAGACCTGACTCAGCCCTGAGTTATACTTGGATAAGATCCTATCTCATAAAATTGGTGTCTAATAACCCTGAATAATACTGTGTGTCACACTTGCAATGCTTATTTGTGTGGCGAATACAGTTTGGAAGCACAGATCAGTGCTTAATTGGCAATAACGTTTGTTTGTATTTTTAAGCATGTATAGTGCTGTCTGTTTCTAGTAACAACTAATAAATTCTATAAAATGCAGTAGTTCTTCCTGGCATTCTGAGTTTTCATCAACTCTGCAAAACAACAAGCTGGGAGAAGTACTCTGAGGTAATTATAATAGTAGATAATGATATGTAAACTTACAGATTCTGCAGTATTGTTGGCACAGCTCACTTGATGGTTTAAGTCACAGCTCAATAATGTGAATCTTTAGTTGTTTGGGTGTTTTTTTTTTAAAGATGAAGGGGTTATATTCCAAAACTTAATTTTCTGCTGTATTTTTGTGTTCCTGGTGTGCTAAGGTTTTGTGTCATCTTACAGACACTGAACATTCATGAGAAATTTGCCCTGCGAGGTGCCCCACCAGGAGAATACGGAGGCGTGGCCATTACAGATTTTGAACAGAGCAAAACTACTTCTGTGTAACCACTTCCTTTGATATGTTCTCTAATGAGAAATTAATTTGGTGCAGATCTGACTGGTTTATTTTAAAACAAGATTTGCCGTGCTGCTACAGGTCCACTGCTTGAGAATATTCTTGCCCTGTCTATAAACCAGAGGCTGGAGTCTTTGCATATTATTTTGCTGTATATACATCTCTGGACGTATTTATTGTATTTTATTGTTCTTTGGAGGCAAGGCATTTTTTTGTTTGGTTTGGCGTGGTTGTTGTTTGGTTAGTTTGGTTTGGCTTTTGTTTGTTCAGGGTTTTTTTCTTGGTGGGTTTTTTTTGTGGTTTTTTGGGGGGAGGTTTTGGTTGGTTGGTTGTGGTTTTTTTTCTTTTTTGGTTTTTTGTTTGTTTTTTGGGTGGTTTTTTTGGTTTTTTGGGGTTTTTTTGTGTGGGGTTTTTTTTGTTTGTTTGATTTTTTGTTGTTGTTGGTTTTTTTTTGTTTTTTTGTAGGCCTGTTTTCTTTTATTGTTAGAAGTTTCTTAGGTGTGTACCAGGCCACAGCACCAAAGGACTTTCTTGCATGACTGCTCATAAATACTTTGTTATGTTGGAACCAGGGAAGTGAGGACCACACACTTTGTCAGATCCCTTCAGGAAACGATGTTTAGTTGCTGCTCTCCATACGCTGTGGAGAGTAATGACGTGCTTTCTTTAAGTTGCTTGATAGCAGACAATACACTCAGTAAAGAAATTACCAATTAAGGTCAGGCAGTCATGTTACTTACAAGAAATTAGTATTCCACTTGTCATATCATCATATCTTTCTCTTCCTAGCCACTCTCTTAATAATTTCACATTCAACTCTTACTAGGCTGTCTTGGTAGCTGTTGTGAACTTAGTACAGATGTCCCACTTTTTTTTTTAAGAGTTGAAGTGATAGAAAGTAACAGTACTTAAAAAATAATCCCTGAGAGCATTTACCAAATTTTACTTTGATTGTAACTGGGGAACTGAAGATAGTAGTGGGGTTTAGTTGGTATTAGTATTTGTGACAAAATGTCAGTATATTATCTGCATCAAAACCTTCTCTTATGCAAAATGGAAATAATTCCTTTTCAGATAGGATGCTTATTCTCGTACAAATAAATCCTGAGATACTTTTAATGCTTTATATTTAAGAAATATCCTTTGGGTATTTGCTGCTTCAGAAGTAAAAGTATTCTTTTCTTTCTTTATCTAGTTCTTCAAATTCTCCTGAGTTGGAAGGCCGGGGAGGAGAAGAACTCGGCACTGACATAGCAAATACGCTGTACAGAGTATTCAGCTGCGAGAACAGTGTAGACTTGAAATCCCTTTGTATTAATCCCAAAGAGCACTGCTGGGTTCTCTACGTGGATGTATTGGTAAGTACAGAAATGAAAACGAAGATTCAGCAAAATGTTTCTAAGGCAGACACTGACTTAGCATAACCTTCTGTATTTTCTTACTAAAAAAAAGTCTTCTCATAATGTGATATAATGTATCACAGCATGGATGGCAGTTTTCTTGTGAATCTGCTTATAGTAGTTAATCACTAATTTCAGCTTGCTGTTTTTCTGCTCTTCTTGATGCTGCTGTTCCACTGCAGAACTAATATAACATTGAATACTCCGAATCTGTCTCTGATAAAAATCAGTGATCTTATACTGACAAGGAGACTGCCACTAAAGAGGGGTAAACTTCTCTTCCAAGCTAGGTGTAACAGCAAATATATTGTTTAAGTGAATGTAAGTTATTATGATGGGTATATGTTAGCCCTAAAAGAACTGTCCACCTGTCTGGTTCTTTGTACAAATTCACTAAAGTTGAACAGAAACTCTTTTGGCAAAAGCTAGGTTTAGCCTAGGTGCTTTTTGATCAAAGTTGTATATGTGTATTAACCATAGAAGATAAACTGAACATTTGTTCCCATGACAATAATAGAAACTGAATTTTATGCGTACAAATCCCAAGCATGCAGCAGCTCAATTTGCAAAATATGTTGCATTTGAAGCACTCTGTCATGAGAATTTCAGTAGAGGTCTGCAAGTCAGACTCTCCTGAACGTTATTCCCAGTTCTTAATTGGTCCAAAGTTGAGTTTCTGTTTGTCAAATTTGGAAGTGAAAATATGTTAAGCAATCCATTAGGGTCTGTGAAATAATGTGCAAAATGTTAAGCTGTATAGCCAGAAAATTAAATACAGGCTTTTGTTGAACAAAACAGGAACATTCAGACTAAGACCTAAATAAATGTGAAAATTAGTTCACTTGGTATTTAAAAAGCAGGAGCATTAGCCTAATTATATTAGGGTACAACAGTCCAACTACAAAATGATGGAATATGTACCTCTGCTGAGTGCTTTAACAGCCCGAGTCACTGGCTTATTGCAGCTTGGCGTGGTTTAATGGAGAATGAAGTGTTAGTTCTGAGAAATCACACTGGGGTCTTTAGTTACTAGGTAATTACAAGCAGAGGTACAGAATATTAAATGCTGTGCTTATTTAAGCAACATGCTGCTTAACATTGCATAGGCACTGCATAAACAAAGACTTTCATAAAGCTGTCTGCTTCTGTGTATATATTTATACATTCTGTATATGTATATACACACACTGTTCTATTTAGCTTTTGTTTGAGATACAGCTGGTCGTTACCTGATTCTTCCTGGACAGATTTGTGGATGCTCCACAGTTGCAGAGAAAAACAGCCTCCCTGTTTTCATGTTACTACTTGTATCAGAATTACGAGCATCAGGGCCTATGTCACATGAGGAATTTCACGTTTAGCTGTTTTTACAGTGCCAATAAAGAATCTGTTGCAGGTTTATAATTACAACTCTAACCTTGATGAGTCTTTTTAATGTTATATTCTGCAGGGATTTTGTGTGTGAGCCATTGAAGAGCTGTTGGTACAGTTAGAACAAGATACTGTTAACATTTCTCTCTTACTCCGTTCCACCCCCACCTTTTTTTTTCTACCTCAGCCCTCTGTATTTTCACATTTTTGATATATTTGTAATATGTATATTGCATGTGATAGTGTATACCTAATGTAGGTGCTTGACACCTACAGATTTTCTTGAAGCTGCTGTTGCTGAATCATTCTTATGATTCTGCTTTTTATAGGGTGTAGTGTAAGGATGACACTTGGGCTAATATAAGGAGCAACTCATATTATTGTCATTTGAGGGAGACAAATTCTGAGTATAAAAACAACACTCATAGACAGTCCTTTGGGTGATACTTTCCTTCAGAGTTCCTGGAAATTGTTTACATTGGTGTTTGTGTTGCGTAGTCAAATTGGAGGGAAAATAAACCCTAAATCTGTCCTAAGGCTGAAAATACTGGTACCTTGCAGTCAGGTGTGAAGGTACTTGTCTGGAAGTCTCTCATTCCGAAAGACAAAGTTCCAGAAAGAGTGTTATGAGCCTGGAAACAATCCATTGTTACACAACTTAGCCATGTGCACTTTGATTGAAACATCTCTATTCAGCTCCTGTGTGTAAACAAAATTTGACACATGCAACTTCAAAAGAGAAATAGTGTGTGTTGCACACACAGCTTTATCAATTAAAAACATCTCTCAAATATTTTCTAGTGGTCAGTGTGCTTGCTACAATTCTGTACAGTCAGACTGGAAAAAAATAACTCCAACCATGCACACCACAAAAATGCAGACTTGCAGACAAATTGAGATACATGTGTCAAAAGTCAAGACTATATACCTTGACCTTTCAAGAGGATATGCATTCTTTCTTAATAATGGAAGGCATTCCACTTCCAAATAGTAGCTTATTGTGGAGCACTACAAAGGCCTGTTCTCACCCTCTCTGTGTTTCCCTCAATTTCTTTCCTTTTCTAAGCAAGCCATTGATGTCAGAAACAAGCTTCTAGGCATTTTTGAGTGGGTTTATAGTGTATAGTATACATATATATATGTATACTATGTATTATATATGTATATAGTATACATATATACTATATATGTGTAGTCTTCTCTCCATAATTTGCCCCAGCAGCCTGCTGGGCTAAGCAAGGAGAATCAGTGTGCAATCTCTTATCATTCCCTACCCAGTCACAGTAGATTGTGTGCCAGGAGGACAGGATGCATTAGGTTATCTTGAAATTTTTGCAGTTCACTATTGAACGCCTTCCAGGATTTCCTCATGTTTTCTATTCTCCTCCCCCACCCCCAAGTCTGATGAAAAAGAAGTTAGGACTCTCAACTTTTGGAGGAAAAGCTTCTCTGAATAAGTTGAGGTCTACAATGTGTTACCTTTTCTTTCCCATAACTTTTTCCTTTGCATATCAGTAAATTAAAAACAGAGAAGACCTCTCTGCTTCCCGTAACTCACAGTTGTGCAGACTTTCTTAGTCCTAAAAATAACTAAATAAATGGGGGGTGTCAGTGCAGGGGTGCTTCAGCTGAGAAGAGTGGTCATTTCTTTGTGGAGGAATTGCTGCACCATGCTCTGCAGGCAGTGTTCCTTGCCTCTAGGAGCCACTGTAGTACTGATAAGGCTTTGGAACAGCAGCCTGAGCACAAGCCTAGCAACAGTGCAGGCACATCCCATTACTGTGTTTTAATAACAAAGATATTGTGGGGCTTATTGTGTTATCGAGTAAAATCCAATAATGACTGAAAGAGGCAAGTTAACCTCTCTGTATCCAGCAGCTGCTTGCAAAGAAATAATCTGATCACCTTTGTATTTAGCTTTCTACCACAACTTTTTGTCATTCTTTTTACACTATTCGGTCTGTCTTCATAAAAAGTAACTATCTTTGCTGAATATCTCATTTATGATTTGCTCCCTGTGCAGGAGTTTATCTCATTTTTAAATTAATTTTGGAGAGCAATCAATGCAATCAGGGTTGCAGAACGTGATTTGCTCTCATCATAGAGTGTAGATTGATGTCATGGAGAAGCATCCATATGTTCTTGCTGAAGTAGCTCCAAATGCCTGCTCTGTGTGTGTGTTCTCAGGGAATAGTACTGGCAGCTGAGAGCTGAGCTTGTCAGAGAATTGACAGTAGGCTCTGAGCAGACACATCTCTGACTTGTCTGGCAGCCTGCAGAAGGTATTAGTGGTTTTGGAAGCCCTCCCTTTTTACCTGGTATGCAGTGCTGCTTTTCCCTCTGACTGTTCTCCCAATCTTCAAGGGAAGACGCTGAGCTAGGCTCCCTCCACACACTTCACTTGTTGATAACACTCATTTGAAACAGACTTTGACATCAGGCTCTCCTTAGATCACTTTTCGCTGCGAGACAAACTCGGCGATGGCTCTTCCCATAAAGGGAATAAATCATGATGTACCTTCATAAGTACACCTTACGTAACCAGCTTTCCGTACCGTGTTCTCGGTGACCGTGTGTGTTTCTTCTGTGAAAGCAGTCCTCCCAGTTGGTTTTGTCCAGCTGATATTTAAAAAAAGGCTCCTCTTCGAAATGAAATATAGAAAACTGATTGGCTTCATGTAACACTAAAGAATTAATGTGATGGGTTTATAAAGGGTATTCTGGTCATAGTCTAGTTCAGAACCTTAGCACAAGAAGATTAAGAACAGTGGTGGTTTCATTTCAGCTTCTATTATTAAATTTTATCATTAATTTTATTATGAAGTGCATTAACTCTTCTATTTTGCATGTATAATACAGTTAGCTGAAATCTTAATTTCCTATCTGTTTCTTTTCATAGATAGGCTTTAAAGACAACTTTGTTTTTTAAAAACCTGTTCGGGTAATTATTTTTCTTCCTTTTCAAGTAGATTTAAATAAAATAAAGGCTTCATTTAAAGGCCCTAGCCTGATTTTCTTTTAAAGAGATTCTTCTTTTCCTCCCCAGTTATTGGAATGTGGTGGGAACATCTTCGATGCAATCTCTATTGCAGTGAAGGCAGCTCTCTTTAACACAAGGTAAAGCACAGATTTCATTTCATGTGGGTGGAAGTGGCATGGGAAGTGGAAGAGAAGTACTTTCTGTGAGCAAAGCATTTTTAATGCTTAATTATTTAAATAAGAAGTACCCAAGACAGCTGGCATTCAGATACAAGGCAGTCATTTGCATGCATGTAGCATGAACTAATGTTATTTTAATTCAGTTCCTAATGATCGAGTGTCATATTGCCTTGTAATGCACAATCATGCCCACAATATAACTTGTGTTGTAGCCAGAAAAAAATAGTCTTGACCATGTGGGTTTGTAGCAAGCATTTGGAGGCCTTGGTATTGATGCCTCGTGTGTTTGAAATAAGTATATACTGACATGTGATGCTCCTGAATAAGAAGCCTTCTGTCAGTGTGACTACTGATTTGTCACTAGCCCTGATTTTCCACTTTTGGTTTTGTTCTCATTAGCGTTCTAGAGAATTCTAGAATGTTCTCCTAGAGTTCTTTGTAAAACCAAGAGGAAAAATGTGATAGTGAGAGATTGTAGGGAGGGGAAAACGATGTGTCCTTAAAAGAACTTTGCCCCATGCACTTTAATTCAAAGAATGGAAAAGTAAAATCTAGTTGAATGAATGATGCAAGTTTTCTGTGTGTGTTTTTAGTAAGATTCACTACTATTTTTTTATTGTTTTTTATCTTCTTTGTCCACAAGTGAAAGGGACTACAGAGTTTTGTAGAACCCTTGAAAAAACAACCTAGTGAATAGCTTTGTTAAAAAACTTACATGGCAAAAATAGTAGAGGTGCAAAACCTAGACTCCTACAAGCATAAATGTTTTAAAAGTGCATCTCAAATTGTTCTTCAGCATTAAATTAGAGATCTGCTAAAGTCACTAGTGTAGTTCTGGCGTATTTACCAGGGAATCAAGGCACAGTAGTAGATCTGGAAAAGTATGTGCAAAAAGAAGAGGAAAGCATGCTTTTGAAGACAAGGCAGTATATCAGATTATAAACACTTAAAAAGGGATAAGGGGAGAATCCATCTGAGACTAGAAGTTATATATGCTGCTGAAAAATTTCTCATGTTAATCAAGTTCTCAGCAGTAACTTTTAACAGTAGATTGTTTTTATGACATTAATAAATACTTTTAGAAATGTAATGGCTCACATAGGAGTTGGCAGTACAGTAAAAAGAAGAAATGCCTGTATTTTTGTCTGTGAGTTGCCAGGATGCAAAAGTCATATAGTTAAAACAGTTACTACTGTGTGAGTTGTTTTGCAGATCCACAGCTCTTACTTTATAAGATAACTACATCTGTTTTCTTACTTGAATCAGAATAAAGAGAGACAATCATATAAAAACTAATGAATTAAATAAGTGAATAAAAGCAAATCTGTTGCTCTGGGAACATGGACAACATGATGGAGGCTGTAATTATTTTAAAGTTTCTTACTTATTTTTATTCCTCTGACTACTGTGTCCTTTATATAATCTTTAATCTGCGGGCAAACGTTGCGAGTCTTGTTGAAGTTGGGTATCATTTCAAAATGTGGCACGGTATGACACAGCCCGTTGATTTTTTACCTTTGAAAACCTTGTCTTATTGATTTGAGCAGGGAATGCTAGTACAGCTCATCTCATACAAGCTCAGAAAGTCAAGAGGTGAAATTCAAAGTGAAAACCTATTGTCCTCATTCACTATTCCTCTCCCTTTTCCTTTGTAGCTACTGGGTTTTCTTTGAATTGACACAGGATTGTTTAAGAGTAACTGTCTGTTCTCCATGAAATATCGTTCTCCAAACAAAACAAGATGTCAGTTTGAAGATTGCTTCAGATTAAGTGTTCCGAAGTGTGTTTGACATGTGTCCCTCTTTGACTCTTTCTTGCTTTTCCTACTTTGTTTACAACCAAGTTTTCTGTTCTAAGTGTTTTCAGATCTTTGCCAGCCTTGACTAGAGCATTGGAACAAAGAGCAGGGAGCCAAAGCTCCTGTTGTTTCTTTGAAGCTACAAAATTTTAGATATTCAGATAGGCATTTGAAAACTTCAGCTTCAATTTAAAATCATGCTCTAAGCATTTTTGTAATATCTGTGGACACATCTTGCTTTAGAGATAAGTGAATCCAACATCACCACTTCAGGAATTTTGCACAGGACTTACGGGATTTAAATCCTTTGAATGCCTGACCTGACTTGTTCTCTCCCCTTCAGGCATGGAACAATGACAATAGAATTGGTTTAGGGGGAATATTTACTCCTCGCAGTTTTGTATCAAGTTCTAAAAACTACAATCAAGATCATGTGCACAAGATAGCAGATACCAGACTTTCTTCTTACCCATGTCTCCCAGATGTTCAAGGGATGGATTTATTAATGATGGAAGTAGACACTGCAAAATGTGCAGTTAGCTGCTGTGTCGGGACATTAAACTTGGCCCGGCGCAATGTGCCTGCTTGCAACCGAGGCTGCAGAAAATGGGGAAGTTACAAAAACAACTGAGTTCATAACACAACAGCCTTGCAGGTACTGCACAGAATGGTAGAGGCAGAACTGATGCCTGCATGGAAGGGTGGGACTGGTTTTGCATTTGTGAAATCTGGATCTGCACACACAGAAAAGAGCACTGTTTGTTACATGACTGAGTCTTGCTGTACAGATCTCTGCCCTTATTAGTTGCAGGAATCAAAACAGAAAAATTAAAGTTGCAAAGTAAACATGTACAGCTATTTCTTAAGATAAATCTTCACAAGCTGGGAGAGGAAGTCTACAGTGTTCTGGAAGAGCGTTGTGCTCCATTCACTTTGCTCAGTTTTTGTGTCCATATACCCCCTTTTTATGCAACTGCGATGCTTGTGTCTGATCATTTTGCCTTTGCAGTATTTCCAATTTACACCTCTCTCATCTGTTCTTGGCCAAAAAAGCTCCGTGCAGGCATTTTTCAGATATTAATTCTGGCAACTTTTTCTTGCAGACCAAACATTGCTCTGGTTTCAAAGCTATTTTAGGTTGGAGTTAAAAATTGCTTAATCTCACAGATTTTCTTAAAATCTTGCTTTGTTTTTTTAAACACTGCTCTGGCACGTACACCTCTTGCATGACTAGGCCGTTGTCCAGTGTTGTCCATTGTCCTGTGTAGCTTGAGGGTTAGTCACCTTGTGACTTTATTCTGTCGACTTCTAATGAAATATTTTAAAATTGAAAATAGGCCTTGATGCATTTCTAACGAGTTGGAAAACATTTGGAGTTTCATTTCCAGAAAAAGTACACATCACAATTGCTCTGCTTACTCCAAGTCTTAGTTTTGGGTTGGCTCAGGCTAGTGTGCTTGTAAGGAATTTGTTGTCACTGGAGCAGGGTTAGCTGTTTTGAAGTACTTGCCACTCTGACTTTTAGCCACAAATAACTAAAATACTTTCCCAAGGATCAATCAGAATCACTTTGTGTTGGTAGGAGCAACTGTTCATTAAATCAGTCCCTATCTCCTCCTCTTTTAAAAGAACAGATTTGTTACAGAGGGCATAAAAGAATGTAACCTCCAGAGTCTAGTTATAAAACACAATGCCACTGTAAAAGCACTAATATAAAACCAGATTGTGGTTACTGAAGTCAGCTGTCTTGGGACATCTTCAAATATTTTGTTTTCAAGTGCAAATATGTGAAAGAGGGAGTAGTGTGAGTGAGCTCTGTGTGTGTTTTACTGGCCAGTAATGCCAAGTCTCTCAGTCAGTACTCCATCCTAGCAGGCACCTGGATAAATGAGGGTGTATAAGATGCTGACATTTTTGGCAGCTTGAGATGACATCTTCTGTGAAATTGTTTTAAATCGCTTTACTCATTATGCTAAGGAAACTGCCTTAAATCATGCCATAAAACTTCCATTAGAAGACTATCACAAATATAATGTATGTACGACTGATAAGGAGCCTGTCTAGCTCACTTGTGAGAGAGCTCATCATTCACAACTGAGAAGAAAGCATTTCTTGGATTTCTGCCTGGGTTTTCATCACTACTTCGTCCAGATGTGTTACATATTGCTTGTAGAGGCCAATCTTCTCATCTTGCCAGAAAAAGGATTTTACTAATGTCGCCTTTTCTCTTCACCCCAAATCTCTTTAACTGGGGCTATTCTTTCCTGAACAGCTTTACTACTTGTATTTGCTACTGATATCACACCTTTGCCAAGCAATGCAACTGATGAATCCTGACAACTTTACTGTTGTTTGCAAGGTTGGGGACCACAGAACAAAAGGATTCAATCTTGGTAATTGTCTCCTGTATCTGTGGCATTCCTGTACATACAAAGAATTGTTCAGAACTGATTTGTGCAAGTTCCAAATTAGTTTTTCCCCATGTAATAGTGTAAAAACAGCTCAAATTTTAACTGTTTGAATGATGTAAGTATGATGATCTTATCCTATATATCTTCCTACTTAGAGTGTTTTCTTTGTAGTCTCAGGGAGTGAGTTGTTAATACTTTCATATTCTGTACTGTTCTTCTAAACATTTTGCCTCATTGGGAAGAACAGGGACTTCCTGGAGTTGTGACTGCATAGCAGCTGTATTTGTTATGTGTTTTGGCAATGACCCTGCACCTTTTGTTTCCACAGAATACCCAAAGTGCGTGTTCTGGAGGATGAGGAAGGCACCAAAGAGATTGAGCTGTCTGATGACCCTTATGATTGCATTCGACTCAATGTAGATGAGGTGCCCTGTATTGTTACACTAAGCAAAGTAAGCCTGACAAATTTCTGACTTTCTGCCTAGAGACTCTACTTTCTATTAATTTCACCTGCCATTTATTTTTTCCCTGGACATAAAATTAGAGTAACAGAAATGGTCAGTGTCCACTATGTATATATTTGTTTGTCTTTGGCCTTTGCTTAATAACAGGGGTTTTTTGCACCTCTGACTTGTAGGTTTCTACTTGATGCATTCTTAGAATGCATCTTCTTGCATGCAGAGGAGTTACTATTTTTTATCTGCTCCTTCCTTAAGATCCAGAGCAGCAGATATGTCAGAACGTTCAAACAAGAGGTCACTGTGCTCAGGAGTGAAAGTTGTGTGATCTGCCTGGAGTTACATGCTGAGAATTTGTTGCTGAGGACAGAACTCCATTTTCATGGATGCAATACCATCCCATTCTGTTCAAACAGGTTTTTGTTTTCCATATACAGCACACAGCTAACACAGTTGATTTTATGGGTGCTGCATTTTCCATTGCAAGTGCTAGTGATTGGCTTAGGTACCTGAAAGTTTGCTTGGCATTTCTTTTAAGCAAATTGCATAAACAGTAGAGGGACCATTGCTGAAATGAGGGCTCACCTGAGTCTTGGGATGTGTAATTTTCTGGTAAAGGAGAGCAAAGTTTATACTTAGAGTTGCAGGGAAAGGTGAACATGGAGTTTCATACATATTAAAGGATGGTAGAAATGAAATAGTGACATGTTTATCTCACCCCTGTTGTTTATGTACCCATAATTTGGGGTCAGAGGCTGTTTAAATCCTGTTCTATCAAGTCAGTCTCTGAATATTTCCAGGGGCCACATGATTTTAGGATGGGAGGCTGTAGATAAGTAACAAAGGCACCACTCACAGTTTGATTTCTCAATGGGGGAGCTTTGAGAACTGCAAACTAAGGCATTGTTCTGTCACTAACTTGCAGATTGGATATAGGCACGTGGTGGATGCTACCCTTCAGGAAGAAGCCTGTTCTCTGGCAAGCCTGCTTATTTCAGTGACCAGTAAAGGTGCCATCACTTCTATGAAGAAGGTGGGAAAAGGTAGCCTGGATCCTGAGAGTATTTTTGAAATGATGGAGGTAAGGAGTGTTGAGCAGTTGGCTGTCTTGGATGATACTGGATGAATTGGAGCTTGGGTGTACAGAAAGCTTCAGTAAGGGCTTTTAGAGCAGAGACCTTGGTGCTTTGATTTGTGCACAAGGGACTTTGTGAAGGTCACAGGCAGTTTCTTTGAAACAGATTCTAATGTGAATGGACCCTGCCCAAAACTTCTAGATGCCTGAAATGTATGGCACTTATATTTGTTTCAGGCAAGTACTTCACAGCTATAAGACAGTAAAGCTTAAGCTGAGAAACTTTGAGAATATTTTTAAAGAACATGTTCCCTCTTTTATTGTTTCTTTTAAAGACTGAAAGAGCAAAACTTGTAACATGGTAAAGTTCCTGTAAGAGTAGAGATGATGTTTGGAACTGGTGGTGCCTGGTGTTCTAGCACAACCCATTTATTTTATGATAAGCTTACTGTTCTTGTTTTACTGTTGTTTTTCTTTGCTTCTTTATCAAGTTTACAATCTGTTCCTACTCCATAAAAATACTAGTATCCAGATATTGTCCACCTTCATATAAGATCCATTTTCAACCCTTCTTCAGTGTCCTCTTAAATCTGTTCTCCAATGTAAATTCTCATGCCTGAGTTTGGCCTTGAGCATGAGACAGAAATGAGTTTTGAACTTGAAAGTCAAAATGAAAATTAGATACTTCAAGCTGGCTCTGTTTCCTAGAGACACAGGGCTAATTTCTGCATGACTCTAGTGAGGAATGCTGAAGTTGGAGCCAAGTTTAACAACAGTTGGTCTCAAGTGGGAATTACTGAGTATATGGCACTTGACAGCGTCATGATGTCAATCCAGAGTGCTAGTCCCAGTGCTTCCAGTGGGCTTTTTATTTGTGTTCAAACATGCCTTTTATCCCCCTTACCTGGGTAGAGAGGTGTTATCTCTAATTCCTCTGCAGGAGTGAGAGATAAAGCTGATCACAAAAAAAACCCAAGATGTTTTCTGTAAGGTCAGAGATTATCTGTTTGGTCCTGCCTTAAGCTCAACATCCTGATTGGGATATCAAGAAAAACAAAAGGACCTGGGAATGCCCAGTGGAGGATCTGAGTAACCTATGTCTGACACCTCTATTCCCAAATGATTTGTCTGCAGGCCAGAGGATGTTCAGTTTTTCCTCACTGGTAAAGAACAGACATTCTAGGATATATCTCTTAGGAAGGGAAAGCTTTGGGAAGTTGCCAGCATTTGCCTTTTTTTTTTTTTTTTTTTTAATGAGTTTATGATCTGATCCACTGGAGAGGCAAGCAGGAATAAGATGGCAACAGTGTTGGGTCAATACCAAAGTTCTGCGCAGTTCCCACTCACTTTGACCTGGGGTGAGTGATGTTGTCCTACATTTGAGAAGAAGAAAGTGTATCAGCCCTCTTGACTCTGGACTGCTGCAGTGATCTTTGTCCCAGTGCAGAGCTGTAACAGTTCTTGTTCTTGTGCTCCCCTTTTTATGTAGCATGACTCATGGTGTCTAGGATTGACAGCTACCCAAATTTCCTTCAGTACCATTGCCCATATTCTGGCACCTGGCGCTTCAATTAATAATTAGCTTGTTTTCAGGTTTGTGGCTGGTTTCAGCAATTGTCACCAGGAGATGGAACAGAGTTTTGTGTCAGCTGTATGGCAAGCCTAGGTTTTGCTGCATAGATCAGCAGCCAATAAACTCACTTTAATATAATCTGCCTTTGGCTCTTTAGGGATGGGTGGGCTCTTTATCTGTGTTTTCAGTCAGTATTTCAGGTCATTTAGAGAGACCCTGGGAAAGCTCCAATGGGCACCACTGCCTTAAGATCTTTATTTCACTGCTGCCCAATGCTTCCCAGTCCTGTAGCTTGCACAGTACATTTGGGCATGTGGGATGAGTAGAGGTCAGCACTGGGGCTAATCCTGTTGGGTTTTCACTGCTGGAGTTCATTTCTCTAAGGAAAACATTCTGTTCACTCCTTTAAGGTCCTTGGACAAACAGAATTACGCATCTTATGAAGGATCTGCCCACAGAGTGATTTATTTGGTAGTGCTGCCAGTGTCATTTTGGGCTTCTCTGGCCACAGGACAGGGTGTTCAGCTGGTCTAAATTCACTCTGCTGATTCTGAGCACATTCAGAAGTGTCTACTGAGCTTTCTGTTAGTAGGCTGCTTTGCTGGTCAGGTGTCCCTTGTCCTCTGGCAGCTAGAATATTGCTGCATGCTCTGTGTGCTGGCTAATTTGGATGTGCCTGGTGTGAATTTAATTTGTATTCCTGGGTGATCCAGCGATGTGCAGATGATGCAGTATTAATGATTGTGGAATGCTTCTCTGATGAATGAGAGCACTGCCTTTGTGTGTACGTTTTTCCAAAACTTAATCAAGTTAAAATGAAACTTTCACCACCATTATTTTTCTAAATTAAAAGCATATTTTATGATACCAGCTGGTGTATATGAATCATTGGAGGGAAACTATTTGTCAAAAGGAAGTGTTCCGTAAGAGTTGTCTTCCTATAAATAAGCATATGTCTCAGGTTTGTTTTGCTTTCTTTGCTTTGCAGACAGGACAAAGAGTAGGCAAGTCACTTCACATAGCCCTTCAGAAGATTTTGGATGAAGAAGAGAGTTTGGGAACTTCACGACCAAAAGTTGGATTTCTAGGATGAGTTTTTATTAAATGTTCAGAACTGTTTTTAATTGATTTTGCAATCTTGTCAGTTTGTATATAAAGAAAAGGTTGGGAGTTTTTTTTGTTCCAGTAGAGTCATCCTCTTGGCTAAGAGGCTACTGAGCATAAAGAAAGCTACAGTTAAATGCAAACAAGCAATTTTGAGGTGCTTTCTATACGGGTAACTGCTGGCACCTAGGAAGTGCAGCAGCAGTTGATGCTGTTGCCTGGGAAGTGCTTGAGTCTGTTTTCCAGAGTGACTGGTGTACTTTCCACTTAATTCTGTTTGCATGTGTTTCACTTCTGTAAACCAGCTGTTGTGTTCTAGAATGCATATGGGGTTGTCTTCAGTGCAGCACAAATGAGAGCAGCACTAGGTGGAAATCTTCCTTCAAATTACCTTACTATTCTTTGAATAAAATGTGGTTAGATTTTACTATAAATACAACATGGTCCCAAGTTCCCAATTCATATTTTAAACCAAGATTTGTCTACAACTACCTCACTACCTCTGGGGAAGCAGAGGAGCAGCCACTGAACTGTTCTCTTGGGTGACCAGTGACAGGACTCAAGGAAACAGCCTGAAATTGTGTTAGGTTGGATATCAGGAAAACATTCCTCACCCAGAGGGTGGTTGGGCAGGAACAGACTCTCCCAGGAAGTGGTCCCAGCACCAAGCCTGACAGAGTTCAAGAAGTGTTTGGACAATAATCTCAGGCACACATGGTGTCCTGCACAGGGCCAGGATTTGGGCTTTGATGATCCCAGTGAGTTCCTTCCAACTCAGGATATGCTATGATTTCCTCGCTCCCTAGAGCTCTACCTATCCCTTTTGCCAACAGGTGCAGTAGTAACCCAGCCAAAACATCTCACTGTGGCTACGAAGAAGGGACATGGCCAAGGTATATGGGAAACTAAGTTTCTCAAACTCTTTTAAGAGTTTGATAATTCAGCTGGAAAAGCATAGTGGCTGTCAATGATAGTCAAAGTCATTCAAGGTGACTGCAACAGCACTGTATATTTCAGGTGTGTGTAGCCACTGCTATAACAAGCAGTGTAACAAGCAGGCAGGTTGTTAAAAAAGAAGTTGTCTCCCAAAATTTGCCCCAAGATTTGTATTTTGAAGGGTTGGGGTTTTTTCAGTACCTTAAGTAATGGTTTAGGTAGGTTGTAATGGTGCTGCACAGTAGTGGAGCCAAGAAGTGACAAGGAGTGTACTTATTGTCTTTTATCACTTCAGCAGAGTTATTCTGTGTGAGGCAAATGCTAACCTGACATCAGCTTTGCAGTAGCTGTGATCCACTCTTTGGCATGCAAAGCTGCTTGTAAAAACATAGAAAGAAAGAAAACTGAAGGGAGAAAAAACCTTTAAAGTATCTTAGACTTATCACGGGCAGGTTTTTTGATCACATGTTGTTCAATGTTTCAGAAAATGGTTAATGTAAATGAGACTGCAAGTCTTGAACCTCAGCCATTCTCTGAATGTTTTATTGCAGATTTGTGGTTGGAGACCAAAAAGCTGCCCCGAGTTACACTCAGGGTGAATTTTGTAACATGAATAGTGTAATTCTACTCAGCCTTCCAGCTGAAGGATCTCCAAGCATTTTGCAAGTTACATCACTTCAGATGCTTCTTTTCCCCTCTCCAGATCCTTTCAGTTTTAAATATATTTTTATGAGAGCTGGAGGTAGTGATGGGAAAAGAAAACATCACTGAGTTTCAAGTGTGCGAGCTGATGCCTCTGCAGAGGGAAGTACACGTGCACTCCCTCCCCATTTCTTAATAAGGATAGCAAATATTTAGCCCTCTGAGATCCAGAGGATCTTGTGCTCCAGAGAGAGACTTGGTGCCAAGCACTTCCTCAGAGCAGCACTGTAAATTAACGTGGTGCCAGTGTCTGCAGTGCCTCCCCTATGCGTGTGTGCCCTTCTCCAGGTCTTGTGTAGCTGGGGGTGCAGGCACAGAGTGAATTGGGGGTCCCAAGGGCTCCTGTGCCTTCTGTGTCACTGCCTCCTATCTGTTGGCATGGAAAAGCAGTGGTGTGGAGAGTGACCCCAGTTCAGATGGGGTCTGTTTCAACCCCTGAGATATAAATAATGAGCCCAGCCAAAAGTGTTAGAGAGCTGCTAGTTGGTCTCAGCTGCCCCTGGAGGTTTGCTGCTACCAGCTCATGTCCCAGATGGATAAACAAAGCTCTGACAGGGGTAAAAGGTCCTACAGCTCTCCCAGTTGATACACTATCTGCCAAGAAATCTGTGAGACTCTGGTTCTCAGGCATGCTAAGGGCTAATTTCTATTTTCTTTGCTCCCTTTAACCCCTCCCTTCTATTCCAAACAAAAATAGCAGAATTTTAATAGAGACTTCAGCTGAGAATGCCCCTGTTCCCATCTGGGCTGGTGGAAAGTTCCATGTGTTGCTGTGCAGATACTGCCACGTTTTCATTGACTCGAGTCCAGTAGAACTAAGAGGAAACATCTGTGGAGTGGGATAGCTCTCTGTTTGTCCCAGAAATTAATTGCTTCTGCTGGGAGTGTCGAGAAGCTGAAAGCTGTGTACTAGAGATGAGGAGTCTAGCAACTCCTGCTAGGCTTCTACTCGTGTTGCCTGAAAAAGTACACACCTGCAATTTACCTGTTTCACTGGGGCAGCAGTCCCCTCGAAGCAGAAGAGGGCTAGGTCACTGGACCTGGCAGATTTACCAAGCCCAGGAATCCCATCAGCCCATGTTTTTCAACTACAGTTCAACACTGTAATTTTGTAGTTTGGGGAGAAGAGGGGAGCTCATTCTGCCCTGTGGAGGCAGTGAGGAGGAGCATGGCTGTGCCACCTGCAGTCAGGCTTTAAACAAAGCCTTCCTCCAGCACAGCCTGCTGTAAAGACAAATTGGTGTGAGCCAGAGCTTGCTCATGGTTTCTGTGAGACTGAAGTATGCAAGTCTCACTTGAAGGAATTTGGTACTTTGATTTCACATAGAAAATAGGGTGTTTCTGCATTTGCTTTGTAAACAGCAATTACCTGAGGTTTACCCACTTCTGCTAGGACTGCCTCCAGCTTTTCTTCTGAACTGCAGCAAATGCCACTGCTCTCCCCAGCAGCGGGATGTTCTCCAGCCCTGCTGTGGCACTGCTTTACTTTGCCTGTGGTAAGTGGCCACTGGCACCCAGAGAGTGGAAGAAGCAAAGCTGTGACTGGTGAGACCTGAGCACTCCAATCCTTACCCCAGAGCCTCGTTCTCTCCATTCCTTTAACACGCTGGAGAAAGATGCAAGAGCAAGTCTGCAGCTGGTACTGAATCTCTTCAGTCTCTGTGTGATTTCTCACTGCTCCCCAACCTCTTGTCTCCCAGTGCACTCCTGCCCAATTGCAGTCCCTGCCCATGCAAGGCAGCTTTTCCTTCTAAGGCAGAATGTGGCTGCTCCTGTTAGCTGTTCCTCACAGAGGCTTCTTTTCCTCTGTTGAAGTTGCAGACTTGCAGTGATAGTGCTGAGCCACAGCAGGGCACTTTGGTGTGGGTTTCCCCACAGAGAAACTGCAGTACCTTGGGTTTTCCTTGGATCTGCATTTCTAGCTATTTTCTTGGAGCTGCATTTCTAGCTATCCAGGAACAAAGATGTTTTTGCTGTTGCTGCAAAACATCATTAGAATCTCAAACATGCTGCTAATGACTCCCTGGTGATGGTTTAAACCTCCATTTCATTGACTGGAACACTTTTTAATAAAGCTGTGGTTATCTCTTGAGCTCTGTGAACATCTCTGTTGCTATCCTGATCTCAAGATTTGGGTAAGAAGAGCAGCACAGGCATATCTGAGTTTTCATGTCACACCATTTGTTGATGAGATTTGTTTTCCTTTATTTAGATAGAGATCATCATAGTTGCTGCAGCCTCTTAGCTTGTACCTTCAGAGGGCTAAGAAGAATTCTCAAGCCTGTTCTGATTTTCTCCACCCAGCTGGCTGTGGCAGGGGCCACAGCCAAGCCAGTGTGCTCAGGCATTGGAGGTACTACTAGGAACCACCAGCCTCTAGGAACCACCTACTAGGAACCAAGCACCCTCCCTTCCAGAGGAGCTCTCTCACTGCCCCTTCTCTCTCTCTGTTTTGGCAAATGGTAAGTTTAGCTATTTCCACAGCTGGAAACCTATGGGTTGCAAAGTCTTGATTTAAGTCCTACCTCTCTTTCTTCCCTCCAGCAAAAGACCAACTTTAGTGTAATGAGGCTTTTCAAGGCCATGGGTTGCTTTCTTTTCTGCTGTCTGATCATGCAAACTTTTCTCTAAATTCAGAAAATTAAGGAATTCACAAAGCTGAGATTCTCTTATAATCCATAATTCAGCATCCACAGCAATATGAAATCAAACCAATGCTCGAAGGTGAGAACAACATAAAATAAGAGCCTAAGCTGACAGAAGTGCTGTCTGCTTGCCAGTCCAAAAATACTGGCCATCAAGTTCAGTGGTGGCCTCGCTTGAAGTGATGCTGTGACAGACAGTGGACCTAGACAGTTGTGAATTCCTTCGGAGTTTTGATGTTAAATTGAGACACTTCACTACAGTTTTCCTTTGGCTGTTTGGACTTTGGGATCTGGGCAATGGGCAAACACAAAGCAGTGAAGACAGACAGATTACCTCTAGCCTACAGGAGCTGCAGTCTCCAAACAAAAGGGAGTGTGAGTCCTTTGGCGCAGCTCCTTTGCAAACAGGAGGATTTTGAACAGCTGATATGACTTGAACTCAAGTGCTCCCCATTTGCATCTGGTTTAAAGCCCAAGGATCTGCTGTAGAAGGGATCCTTCTATCCTGTATCCCTTAGTATGTGCATGGGGTAGGGATGTGAGCCATGCTTGATATGGGATGTGATGGGAAAGTTCCCTCTTTAGGCTCAGAGCCAGTTTCCTAAAATTGATGCTGAGGATAACATTTTGGCAAAATCCTTGGTTTTGCCCATCATTGTCCTTATGAAAACCACCCTTTCCTGAACTGCTATTGCATTTCTTCATGATTGGTCTCTAAAACAATGATCCATAGATTTGGCTCTCTCCATTTTAACCTGTTCCGATGTTTATGCTGGTGGAAATCAGAAACTATGCCAGCACAAGTTCAGGCAGCGGCTAATGAATGTCAGAGATTTTCTTGTGATAGCCCCACTTCCTCACAGAGTGTTTGTTACTGTCCACTGCTGTTTCTCTCCTGTTCCTCTCTGAGGCTGCTGTGGTGCCACTGACACACGGATCCTACCTCTGCAGAGTGGATGTCACCGAATGACAGAATATTCCAAGTTGGAAGGGACCCACAAGGATCATCAAGTCCAGCTCTTAAGTGAATGGCCAGTACAGGGATTGAACTCACATACCAGACATTTTTAGCACCAGGCTCTTATGGACTGAGCTAATCTGAAGGGAGCAGAGATGCAAATCCCAGTGTG
This sequence comes from Phylloscopus trochilus trochilus, assembly GCA_016584745.2. Lineage (NCBI taxonomy): Eukaryota > Metazoa > Chordata > Aves > Passeriformes > Phylloscopidae > Phylloscopus > Phylloscopus trochilus. The sequence goes on from WQNJ02000546.1 coordinate 45,534,082, forward strand.
CTGCCCCAGCCATGGATCAGGCCCCCGAGCTGCAGGGCCCCACACCCAAAGATGCTTTGGGTCTCCCCTTTGCTCTCCTGCCATCAGTGCTGGTGGGGGAGGCAGGAGCCTTCTGAGAGAGGAGCAGCTTCAGGCAAAGAGGATCATTCAGCACTGGAGTGGCCTGCCTTTGAACTGGTGACTTAGCCTGAAAGGCCAGGTCTGGTAATTGCTGATCTTGATAATAACCGTGTGAATACTGTTACCCAGTCCACCCTTGCACTTTCCAGCCATTGTGCGGTGGCACTGCCTCATTTCTTGGCTTGCCCATACCTGCTCTTTTCCTAGGAGCCAAAGCAAAATAGCCTCTGATCTCGCTGCCCATTTCCTTGCCTAGCTGGGCACGAAATCACAGGTCTGCATTGCTGCCAGGAGCATCTAGCTTCCTTTCATGGGCTTATTCCAACTACTGTTTTGCTAACTGAAAGCCTTCCAAATTCAGCATCCCAGCCTACTTACTGGGTTTCCCAAAGCCACGTTAACTTTTCTCTCTGCTTCCCTGCGGCCCTGGAATGGTTTCCATAAGCATAGGTTCTTCTGCCCTCTTTTTTTCATCTCAGACCAGTTATCTTGCAATTAACAGGAGCTGCCCTCTAACCAGGAGACAAGGCTTGAAACCAGGGAGTGAAGTGCCTTTACTGGGAAGTAAAATCCATAATTGCACAGATGTTAAGAATCATGGACAAAACCTTGGTTTCTTGGCATAATTTTAGTATTTTGCTGATGACTTCCAGTTCTATTAGTTCATCTCATAAAAAGGATTACCTCTACTCACTTCCCACACCTCTCTTACATAAGCATGAATCATCGGGATCTCAAATGCAAAGGACAGTTGGGATCTCCACTATTTAACTGGAACCTCTGGCTTCAGCAGGAGCTTGGGCAGGGGATGGCTGTTTCCTGAAGCATCCTCATGCTGGATCCAATGCAGCAACACTTCAGCTTGCTCCCATCAGCTGGATGGACAGGGGTTTATGAGCTTCTGTAATGTCAAGGATTTTTATTTTCAGTCTACATTGGACAGAACTGGGGCAAAGCCCCCTGTGGATAGGTGTTACAGCTGGAGACAAGTGTTTTGAGTCTACTTGTTTTCATTTTTCTCATTTTTCAAGAAAAAATACAGTGGCATTCAGCACAGGATCTGCTGGATGGTGCAGGGAGGAGTCCCCTGATGGAGACCTGTTCTTCAGGGATTAATGGAAAGCCACCCTGCCCTTCTTGTTTCAGCTGGGCAACGCTCCAGTTGCTCCCAGATTGGAAATCTGAGGCTAGGGATTGCTGTCAGACTTCACAGCAATCTGTTTCATGGCCAGCAATAAAAGGAGCATTTTGCTTTTTTCTCCAGCTTGGCAGCACATGAATCAAAGCAAAGGCAGGCGACCATATCTGGAGCCAAAGAAAACTGGAAGGTACTGAGTTACCTACCAAAAGTACTTTTGAGTGTCAAGGAAAGGAAACATGTATGTGTATGTAGGTGTCTGGCATCTCTTGGGCGCCATCCATCCCATTTTGGGACAGTCCAGGCAGGAGAACAGTAAATCCCCAAAATACGTGTTTTCCAGTTTGAATTTGAGTGAGGGTTGGTGCACATGATAAAGGGCAGTGAAAATCAAACTGTTCTTCCTATGCTTCAAAAGCTCAGGCTGCAAGAGAGCTCTCTGTTCAGGTAGGAAATCAGGGCAAGATTTTCCTTATTCAGCTGAAGTGTGAGGCAGGGTAACACTTCTCTAGTAGTTGCCAAACTAATTCAATGGCAGCTCCTTTTCCAGTCACTTGCTTGGCTTGTTTATCTCGAAACCTCTGCAACTCCAGAGGTTCACACTGTGCTAGGTGGTATCTTGTCTTAAATTATCAGAAAAGTTTTAAGGTTAATGGCTGAAGTCTGTCATTTCGTTCTCCAAAATATCCATCCTTCCTCTCTCCTCCCTCTACATGAATTTCCTCCACTTGTTCAAACTGCTGCTGTTCCTCCTGCAGGAAGGACTTACCTGCTTGTGCTGCAGCTCCTGAACAGCCACACCACCCAAAAAAACAGGCAGTGGTCTTGGTTTAGGCTGCAGAGCTGCTCAGCACAGCCCAGCTGGTTCGAGAAGTCAGGCTGGGAAGCTGCAAAGGGGTCTTGGCACATGTGCCCCTGATCCCGAGTCCCACTGGAGATCTCATGGAGAAGCAGTGATAGCAGGATGACCCTACCAAAGCCACAGTGGAACTGCTTTTTAGAGGGGTAAGAGCCACCCTGCACTCTGAGCAAGGAGCCGGGCTGCTCAGTCCCCCCACCTGCTCCCTCTGCCTCTCTTGGTGCCGGCGCCTCCCTGACGGGCGTCCCTGCTGAGGGGCGGGGGACAGGCGGCCCCTCTCTGCTCCCTCAGCCCCCCAGGCGCTGTTTCACACCTCAGCTTGCTGTTGCCATCGCGGGCACACGAGATCAAAGTCGTGGCACTGTGCTAAAAGCCACAGGAGATCGTTCCAGCTCTACTCCCAGCCTTTCCTTATGTTTAGCTTAGCAGACTGTCGGTACATTAATTCCCTTTTTTTTTTTTTTTTTTTTTTTTTTTTTTTTTTTGGGGGGGGGGGGGGCGGGTGGTGTCCTTTCTTTTCTTTTTAACAAAAACAAGCAGCGTGCTAAGAGCTGCAAGCCCTCTGGGAGGTTGTCAGCCTTGGCCGGAGCCGGCGGAGCCCCCCCGGGGCCGGGAGGCTGCCGCTGGCCCGGGCTCAGCGGGAGGCTTTGCTGGGACAGCCATTCCTGGCTCCAGGAGGCTTTGCTGGGACAGCCATTCCTGGCTCCAGCCGCTGTCCAGGCGGCCGTGCGAGGGCAGAGCCGCTGCAGCTCCGCTCGGACCGGACGGCACGGCATGGCGCTCCGGGCAGCCTGCCTCCTCCTCTGCCTCCTCTCCCTCGCCCAGGTCTCCGGCCAGCAGAACGGCAAAGCCCGGCAAAAACCCGCGGCTTCCAAGAAAGGTAAGGGGCAGCGGCAGCTTCCCTGCAAGGAAGACGTGCAGGGCTTGGGGGGGTGCCATCAGCCCACTCGTTTGGGCGTTTAACAGTGCTTTAGTGAAACTTCATTAAAAGCATCTAAAAACCTAATAAAGCGTCTTCCTCCCCCCCTCCTCTGTGGGAATGATTGTGCAGCTCTTCTGCAAAATAATGAGGGTATTGAGATGGTTTTGGAGGGGTTCCTACCTTGAATAAATTTCTTTAGCTTGGTCTGAATTTCAGAGGGAATGCATTTTCCGTGTTCCCTCTAAGGTTCATCCCAAGCTTTTCCTCTGATAAACTCCCCCTTTCTACACCCCCCTCACCCCTTCTCATTCATTTTTCGGGAGTGGCAGATGGCAGACAATTTTGGAGATAAGAGCAGGCAGAAAATATCCGAGCCATTAAGCATCAGCAGGATTCATCATTTAAAACCCCTGGCCTCAGGTGCATTTCACACCGGACACCAGCTCTGACTACTCATTCTTGCCAGACAGCAGTGCACACACAAAGGGGCCTGGATTTTCTATTCCCTAGTGGGCTTGTTTCTCCTGTTCTTCTCCTGTTTTCCTCCTGTCCCATCCTTTGTCCCTCTGACTCAGTGCACAGTAAGTGTAGGAGAAGGCAGGTGAGGTGAGGAAGCAGCGTGTGAACGTGCCTGCCTGCCTGCCTGATGTGTCCGACCGCAGCCGCGTGGGCTTGCACCGCTTCTGGCAGGCTCCTTCCTGCTTGGAACGAAGTGGGGAGCAAGGAAGAAGCATCCCTGGAATTCACTTGGCCAGGCTGCCGTCTACACTCACCCAGTGGCTATTTTTGTCAGTTTCCATCCTTGAGAAATTTTTGCCTTTTCTCCCATTAGATCTTTCTATGAATTCACAAACTTAGCTGCTCATTCCACATCTTATTCTGCAGGACATGGAATAACAGAGAAAACAGTCTGTGACTTCTTTCTGGAGAAAATAAAAAACCCCTTGTGCTCATATAGGGCACATGCATGGATTACACTCACTGGAGGTACCAGGAGAGAGACATTTCTTAGAGAAATCCTATTTTTCTCTAGGTGTCATTGCAACTGCTGTTTGTAATCAATTAGTGACAAGAAGGTGGGAGAAAAATCACCTTTTTGATGGGAAAAATCGGCTCTGATTTAAAAACTTTTGAGGGGATATCCTGAAAGTCAAGCCATTTGGACCAGCTGGTGGCAGGTTTTACTCAGAATTTCTTTTCAAAGGAGAGGTCATATTTTCTGTGGAGAAAAGGGAAAAACCCAGCAACTTGGCATTTTTTTGATCAGTCCCATCCAGCCCCATAGGGGATCAGCTGCCCTGCCTTTACTGGAAACTTCCAGTATTTCTTGGTCGTATTTTTTGGATTTTGACCAATGCCAGGGGGTAGGAAAAGAGGGAGAAAAGCACTAAAAATGCCCTATGAAACTCGTCTTTGCCTCCAGCCCCTCTCCACATCCAAGCCTGCCTGCCCAGCCACCACAGGGGCCAGGTCTCAGCCACTTCTGCTCTGAACAATGGTAGGATGGCCCCATCTCATCCTCATCCAGCTGCCCAGTACCCCTGTCCTGGTTCCACCCCTGCACTTTGCCTGGGAGAGTCAGGGAGGGCAAAGCCACTGGAGGGTTGGGGTGTTTGGCTGGATTATTTTTTTTTAATCTATGCAACCAAACCACAAATGTTATAAAAGAAAGCACTGATTTAAGCCAAGCTTTTTATGTTGGTGGTGGTTTTTTTAACTTTTTTTTCTTCTTTTTTTTTTTGTAATTATTGCTTACGTTTGGATCTGCTTCAGAATGAAAAATGATGCTATTTCAACATGAAAAAGCCAAACCACAGTATTTAGAAAATGCTGAAACAGCACATTCACTTTGCCTGCTGTTGTGTTTTTCCCCTCAAATTACTCCCCAGTTATTGTTCCAAATGTAGTAGCTCAGCAAATTCTCCCTGAGCGCCAAAGTCTTGGGGTACAGGTGGGATTTGCCCTTGTCTGCCTGCTCTGGAGGTCTCATCCAAAGGAATTCCCAGGGGAGGCAGGCACTGGCATCCCTGCCTGGGCAGCCTTGACACCCCGTGGCTTGGGGGTGCAGGTGTCAGCCCCGGGAGGGCTCCCCTTGGTCACAGCTGTGGTGGGGTGCTGGGATCGTGGAAGGGAGCATCTTTGCATAGCTCTCACGTGTATTTCTGAGGTAACTGGAGACAGAAGTCAGAGTCTGGATGCTTAATTCAGTGGCTAGGGACTAATTTGGGCTTCTTGCCTAATGCCACCTACTGCCCAAAATGTCAGTGTATTCTTGTCTGCGTGCTCTTCCCTGAAAATGCCTGTGAGCATTTACACTGCTATAAATCCAGAGTGGATGTGTTCAGTCTCCTCCTTTGATGCAGGGACAGACTGCAGTACGGGACCTGACTGTTCCACTTGGAACCTCCAAGGAAATGCCTGGTGTCAGAAGAAATACTGGTGGCCAGAGAGCTTTGATGATAGACATTGTGAACCAGAGCAGTGCTCATTCCTCTGGGGGACAGAATGCTGTTTGGATCTCCAGGCAAAGCTAAGAAACCTATATATATGTATAGATCCAAATTTCATGCAGGAATAGTTAAAACATTAAGATTAGGTACAGAGGGATTTATTTGTTATTCAGCATATAATTAGAATGGGTGAGAGTTCCCACTTGCTGCTCTAAATACATTCCTGGCCAGGCTTTCAAACCAACAAACTATTGTGGCACACAATTCTGCAAGTCTCCTTTTGATCTTGCCTCTGCCCACGCTTAATCCTGCTGCTCACAGTCCTGCACAAGGACCCACTCCAGCTCCCACGGCATCATCAGCATCCTGTATTCCAGCTTCCATCACAGAAAACCCAGACTGTAAACAGGCTTGATCCCAGGCTTTAGGAGGTGAGCCTTGAGGAAATGACAGCACTGAGACAAAATCCATGGCAATAAAATAGACAACACAAGGTCTGTTGATGTAGCCATGGTCCTCACTTTATAGCTGAAGGGTGAGTCAACCAGTCCTGGTTCTCTGCAAGAGATATCCCAGTCAATACACTGCTGTAGGAACGTCTTGTGGCCCAGGATTTGGAAATGAGGTACTGAAAAGGGACAGGGCTCTTGGTTAGTTATCAAGGAGACATGTCACCTCTCATGGCAGGGACCCTCAAGGTGGGAACCCACCAGCAAACCCAGCTGCAACACCGTAAGGAGATGCCCCAGCAAGACTCATTGGTCGCGTCCTGCCTACCATGGCCTTTGGATGTTACTTAAACCTTAGAACATTTGTTCTGCTGCAAGACAGGCTAGCATGGAAAAAAAAGCCCATGATTAATTAGCCATTTCCCACAAAGTGTTTTCATCAAAGGCAGCAAAATAATATGTAGTGCCTCAGTGTTAAGTTAATCCATTAAAGTTAATTGAGCAATGAGTAAAGCAGTTTAATGCCCTCCTCCTGATGTGTCTGGCTTTTCATATTGGTGGCACCATGTAATCTTGAGTTAGCGGTTTTGGTCTGCATCCAAACTGCTTCCCTACTTGCCTGCCTTGTTGCCTTAGCTCCTTGGCCCTCAAGGAAGCTCCTCCTACTGCATTCAGAGGCAAACTGTCCCCTTTCCTTTCACCCCAGGAGAACTGCTAGATGCATTCAACGTGAGAACTACTAGATGCATACAAGTGCCTCAATGACTGATCTCCCACCACCTTTAAGGTCCCTTTGCTCCTGTCTAGGAGAAATCCAAGTGCTGATTACAACTGGTTGGAGCTTTGCAGAAGCAACACACCTAGCAAGATGAAGGCTTTAAGAGCCAGCTCCCAGCCAAAGAGGTGTCTCCTCACAGCAGGAGAGTGGCTCTGGGCAGTGTTTTGGTACCTACACTGGGGGTGATAAAGGTAGAGATGAGGCAGAAGCAGCTGTGATGGTCCAAAGGATGGTGTGGTTGGTGCAGAGGCTGGTGGCTGGTGGTGCAGAGGCAGATCCAGTGGAGGTAGGATCTGAAGCTCTTCTAGCCCCTTCCTGCTGAGCATCAGCCTGGTGAGCAAAACGCTTTCCTACCAACCCACCAATGAGAGCAGACAAGATGTGGGTGCAGCCAGGAGTGCATACAGAGAGCATCATGTGTTAGGGTGTTTAAGGGAAGCCAGGAGGGTGTGTTGTGAATAGAGAGAGCACATTTTTGAGGAATCGGAAAAAATAAATCCTGTTCATCATTAGCTTCAAGCTGCCCACAAAAAATTTGTGTGTGTCAGGACTTCTGTTCAGGCAGGGCAGCATCAGGTGGTGTCCTCCTGCATTTTGGAAGCTCTAGCCCAATGCAGCACCACCCCAGATGACTGCTCTACACAGGGGTGCCAGAGACAAGCCTGCCTTTTGCAATGGTCATGCATGTGACCTCCTCCCCAGCACTGCTGTGGCAACCCAAAGGGTGACCCCTGGAACTGGAAGATGCATGGGGGTGCACAGCCCCAAAACCGGAACCAGGAAAACAAGGTTGTTACTGATAGTGGAACCAGGCTGGCAAGCAAAAACTCACGCTGATGGATGTGCAAGGGGACACAGGTGCTGACTTTGTGGATTCCTTTTGTCTGTCCTTCTCTGAGGGCAAAGAAACATGGAGTTTTGATGATAGGAACAGATTTGGTTGCCTCCCCTGGGATGCAACCAATATTTGTGCTCTTTCTTTGATTTCTCCAACAGATGGTGTGAGCCTCAAAATGATTGAAGACCTGAAGGCCATGATTGACAATATCTCTCAGGAGGTTGCTCTACTGAAGGAAAAGCAAGCACTCCAGACAGGTAAAGGGCTTGCTGAAGAACACATGACTTTTACTTTGAGAGAGGAGCTGCTCATAAAGCGGCTGCAATTGATCCACATGTCTTGATGAGTGATGCCCAAGCATCCCACAGCAACAAGCCCACCACAGGGAGAGAGATTGGGGGATCAAAGAAGAGTGTGGGTCTCTGCAGTTCCTCTGGGCTGGTGAACCTCCTTGGGCAATTAATGACAGGAGCTGTGCAGTATGCCCCGTCCCCCCCCCCCCTTAATTTGCTTCCCATTTGGATATTCCTATGGTGCTAAGCCAGATGTTCTTTTTCCTTTATGAGGTGGAGGGATGGGATTTGGATAAGTCTGTGCTTTAACCAAATGCAGCTTACTCTTTTATCTGAGCCCCAGTGAAATGGCTGCCTGGTCTCTTATACACACCATGGTATTGCCCAGGGGACTGCACTCTGGGTCAGTCCTGCTTCATTAAACATACGCTGAGGACAGTCCCGAAATGTCCATCTTCCAGACGTGTTCCACAGTTACTCTGTGCAAACTCCACCGACATCAGTAGGAGTAGGATTTGCAAAACATGAAGCAGAAATGAGATGAAAATGCAAATTAAGGAGAATTTTCTCCTTAAAAGAAGAGGAACACAAGAAAAATCAAGGCTTTAGTTCCAAGCTCACATTCATTGAGAAGTAATTGGTTTGGATATTAATGTGTGGCTCTGATTAGGTATTGTTTGACTACAGTACCCCACACTCTTAAGGTTTAGAGCTTAAAGAAAAACAAAATAAATTGATATCCTTAACACTAAAATCAGAGGCAAGTAGAAATTTCCTCTGAAGACCTCAAGCTATGCAAGCGCAACGCCTCTGATCAAAGCTTATTAAAAAAGACTTTTTTTTCCATCTTGCATAATTAAGATGATTTAATTGGCATGCGGGCTTTTTCCCAAAACACTCCAACGCTCGGCAGTGCCCATGACAAACCATATTTCCAACAAATTCATCAGAGAAAGAGTAGCATTGGCTGGGGAAGAACGAGACCAGGGGAAGGGGCAGGAGGACCATGTTGTGCCTCTGCTCCAGCAGCAGCAGAGCTCAGAAGAGTGGCAGGGGCACCCCAAAAATCCATTTCCCCTAATGCTTTGCAGAGGGGAAGGGCACGTCCCCACGACTGTGTCCAACCCTGCACAGGAGAGAGCGGGGCCCTTGGAATCCCATGCTGCCAGGGGCAGCCTAAGGAATTAAGTTTGTAGTTTGCTTGCTGGGTTTGCTGCCGCTGCCTCTTCCTGGGCACCATTTTTAAACCAAATCCTCTTTCTGTCTTTTTTATTCTGTTCGTGTGGCAACCTCTCAGTTTGCCTGAAAGGCACCAAAATTCACCTAAAATGCTTTCTGGCATTTTCGGAGACCAAGACGTACCACGAGGCCAGCGAAAGCTGCATCTCGCAGGGCGGCACGCTCAGCGCGCCCCAGGCCAGGGAGGAGAACGACGCCCTCTACGATTACATGCGCAAGAGCATCGGCCCGGAGGCCGAGATCTGGCTGGGCCTCAACGACATGGCCGCGGAGGGCAAGTGGGTCGACATGACGGGCAGCCCCATCCGCTACAAGAACTGGGAGACTGAAATCACCGCCCAGCCCGACGGTGGCAAGCTGGAAAACTGTGCGGCGCTGTCGGGGACCGCCATTGGCAAGTGGTTCGACAAGAGGTGCCGAGAGCAGCTGCCCTACGTCTGCCAGTTCATGATTGTTTAGCGGCAGGGCCGCCCCCTGCCCGCCCCAGCCCGAATCCCCCCTGGGCAGCAGGGTGGTGAAGCTGTCGGTGTGTGGATGCCTCCATGTGCACCCTCACACCCACACGCACGTCTTCGGTAGAGTCACCCTTTGCAAAGAGAGCCGCCGCGGCTCGCTGCTGGGTTATAGAGCTCTAGAGCATTTCCTTTGGCCACATCCAGCCCTGCTCGCAGCTGCACTGCTCTTCCTAAGGCATGATTTATAGATATATATTTTTTTACACAGGGAATTTATTAGGATGGCTCAGTTGTTCCAGCAAAGAACCAGTGCAGCAGTCCAGCCGGGCATACAGCTGCCCTGGCTGCCCGGGGCTGTCACTCTGCAGTGTCCTTTCCCGTTTTACTGAGCTTTCTTGGGACACCAGCGTAGGCAATTTCTGCTTTCTTCTCTTGTTTTGCTTCCCCATAAGCCTTGGCAGCAATTTGTCAGAGTTCCATGTTCCTCACAGTGTCCCTGTTCAGCCTTGTGAGGATCAAGGTCCTGTCTCAAGCTCCATCAAGCAGATGGAGCTACTCCTGCTTTGCATAGAGAGATGCAATTGGGCTTATTTGGCAGGGTACCAGCTGCTCAAGGGGTTGTCCAACTAATTAAATTACGTGTATGAATGAATTATCAAGTTACAGGCATGTTTGGTCCTTTTCTCACCAGCCAGAAGCCAGTTTCACTGACTGCAATGGGAGAGCAAAACCTACTGCCAGATCCTTTGAAAAAAAATCCCATCACAAGCTTTATTTGTGCTGCACTATCTGCTAAAGGGAAAGTAGTGAAGACTTGGAGCATCCTTAGTCAACAATATTACTAGAAATAGAAGATGTGTGTATTACATAAATAACATAAATGTAATACTCTTAGGGAGTATGATGCTATATAAAAAATAACTATATATTGAAAACAAGCCCCAGGAAAACTCACTCCAGCAGCTTTAGGAATGACCTGACCTGCTTATATGACAGGAATCCAGATGAACTAGTCCAGTCTTTTCTGGTTCTTGGCAAACATAAATCTGCTGAGCACTGTCTGTGCCAATATAGTCATGCCTAGCTGGAGGTCTGATCTCAGTGATTTTTTACTGAGAAAAGGTTTAAAGTGAAAAAAAAATAAAAATAAACAGCAATGGTGGGAAAGAAGTGCAGGTCACCCTGGCAGCTTAACAGAGCTTTGCTGGCTGATGGCTAAAAGGTATCAGTGGTTCTTTGCAGTCCAGTGCTTGGAAATAACTCCTCCAGTTTGGGTCACACACCTTGTGCTTCCAGGTTGGAGGTGTCAAGACAGGATCCTGCCCGTGGGACAGGTATTCCAGTTTGCTGCTTTGTTTAAAACCAGCATGGTGGCAGGCCTTCCAAGACATCAAGTCTGAGCCAAGCTGGAAACACTCACACACACATACAGAGTGCACGCTTCTGAGATTGTCACTATTGCCAAACTCTCCGCTGTTCAAATGACTATAAAATAAAAATATCTCTATAGCTTGCTGAAGGACTGAAGTTGTGTCAATGTGATTGGAGTGCTTTCTTCTCCTTGTCTTTCTCTTCAGAACAGCTCCAGGGATATGTCTAAAGGCTGGAGATAACAAAGGCAGAGGGGAAAAGCAGGAAGGGAGTGCCTCCCACCCTGTAATACACTTTATAGGATTCTCCCCCTCCTGCCCCGTTATCATCCCCGTCACACAGGATACAGGCAGGGAATCCTTTAATAGGAAAATAAGATTTCCTTCCTCCTCTCCCTTGCTGCTGGGAAATTTCATTCTGAAATACAAGCTAACCCAGAAGGAAGGTCCCTCCTTCAGTCCTGTTTGGCAGCAGTAGTGGTGCTGGGGGAGGTGGCACCTCAGGTCCCAGCATGGAGCCAGTCCTTCCCAGGCTGCCTCCCACCTTCTCTGCAATGACCAGAACTGCAGCAGCACCAGAAGTCCCTCTCCTTCACCCAGTGAGGTGGTGATGACTTCTTCCTCCTTCTCCTCTCCAGCATCCCATGTAGGAGAGAAGACCATCCATGTAGAAGACAGTGCCCCACACCAGTCTGTGAAGTTTCAACTGCTGCAGGACTGCACATGAAATTAGATCTCATTTGCACAGCTCTTCAATGAGCTTTACTTTGGACCCTCCCCCTGACGTTTTCCAAGACTCTTTGCTGTAGGTCACAGTTACACCCTACAAGCCAGCTTGTCTCCAAAGAAATCTTCTAGTTCCTTTGGCATGTTCTAGTTCCTCCATGTTTTGAGATACACATGAAGGCAAGCAGAAATGCTGGAAGCGTTGCTGGCTCTAATCCTGACTGGTCATAAACCACAAGGTCTGGAAACACAAGTGTGTGGTTAGAGAAATAAACAGAGGGCTTTTATGGGAGCCCAGAAACAAAACGGGAACAGTGTGAAAGCCACGGGCCCTGGCAATGCTGAGCATCAGGGAAGCTGTGGGTGCTGGTACTGGACCACCTTTGTATGGGTGTGAATCTGAAAAACAGCCATGGAGATGGATGCCAAAGGATATTCCCAGGGAGGACATGAAGGAGCCAGTCTATCAAATCTAAAAAATATAAAGTTGCTCTCGGCAGACTTCTTGCTCATATCTGTCTTGCTCTCTGTTTTCACAAAGCTAAACTCCTGCCAGCACCATTCCCTCACAGATGTTTTGCTCTTCTGAAGCTGGGAGGAGCACAGGGAAGGGTGCCTTTGCCCTTGCCTTACTTGCCCATCCTGGATCCAGGATGACAAAACTGACCCTTGTAGTTTCAGTGCTACACTTAAAAGTTTACTATTATTCTAACAATCTTCTTCTTACTGTACATTATGAACTACAAATTTTCTTTGAAAAGCCAAAGAGAAAGAACTTCTAGAGGACTCCTAATCCTTGCTTACCACTGCAATGTTGTTTTTTGTGTCCAACCATGTGTTTTGTGGTCACAGGGAATGCCAGGATGGAGGGATTGAATGGGGAACAGCCACTGGCTGCCTCCATAGAGAAACTGTCCTGAGCACATGTGGTCCATCTGCCGGGGGCCAGAACAAGCATCACTCTTCTGAACTTCCATTAAATCCTTTGGCACTCAAGCCAGAGTGGAACATCTGCTGTCCACAAAGTGTGGTCTGAACCAAAGGTATGCAGACTAATGGAAAGAAACCTCAGCTCTTCCCTGAGGAAAAGGAAATATGGAAGTGATCATGTTTGAAGCAATGTATTGTGATGCTTCCAATAGCTAATGAACCTCATGTTATTAAAAATACAGGATGTTGTGTAAGACCTCGTGCCACTGGTGGCACTGCTCAGCTGCTTGTGGCTCTGTGACACAGCAGAGGAAAGATGAAGCATGAAATGTACATATATTTATATAAACAAAAGAATAAAAGTTACTGGGTGAGGCTACAGAAGGAGTTCCCTCAGCACTATGTCATCCCCAGCTGACTTCAACAAGAGCTATGCTAACCCATCCCACTGATGGCCCCCACCCCAATTCACTCTGATCCAGAAGTTCAGGAGCTGGTTCTGGTCTTTACCTGAAGGTCCAGAAAAAGAGCAAATGGCTCAGAGTGAAACAGTTAACCATAAAATAGGTACTGCCTTTCCAAAGTCTCTCTCAGCACAAGGGCCAGAACAGCACAGTATTCACACACCTCAGCAACCAGGTTGCTTTTGGCTTCAGTCAGTGAAAGAGCTGGGTAGGTTCAGTGAAAGGTGGGTAACAATTTGGCAGTTGTGAGCCAAAAGCTTGTTTTGGGCCTTAAACACTTCTGTGGGACTTGGTAGTGCTAACAAGAAACCCAACCCCACGCCTCTGCTCCTTGTGCATGTCTGCCCAGCCTGGGTGCTACTCAGACTGGAGCTTCTCTCCACATCAGGTGCACCCTCTTCCTGTCATCCTTTGCAGGGAAATGTCCCTCAACACCTCTGCTCCTGCCTGACATGGAGGGAACACACTTCCCACCTCTGTGGCTGTGGAATGAGACCATTGGTAGAATGAACCTCAAAAGGGCAGGACCTGCTCTGCCCCTGAGCCACTGAGTCTTGTGATTCCTATGGGCTTTACTGTTTGCTCCTGCTCCTGTGTAAGCACTGAACCCCGCTGTCAGTCTCTGCTTTTACAAATAAAATAAAAAGATAAATTAAAGTTACATTTCTCCATCTCAGAAGCCACCATTGACAGGGAAGAAGCACAGATCTGTGAGACTCAGCAAACGAGCTAAGCCAAAACACCCCTGGGATCATAAATATAAACCTGCTTGGGAGGGGAGAGGTTGCCACTAAAATAATGGAGAGCATAAAAATAAAGTCCTTGGGGATAGATTATAGGATATTAGGCTATGATGTTAAAAACAAAACAAAACAAAACCAACCAAACAAAAAAACCTAACCCCAAAAGATGGTTTATTGCTTTTATATGTAGAAGCACCCAGAGGGAATCCAAAGGTAACAGCTGGGGACTGTTCCAAATACAGCTGAAAACAAATCACAACCATTTTAGGTTCACACTCGGCAGCCTCTCCACTCTGTCTTGTGCTGTGCAAACAGGTCAATGTCTGCATCACCTCCCTGTGACTCCCCTGTCCTGCTGTGCTGGAGCCTGGGGCCATCCAAGCTGGCAGCAGCCACGAGGCACCCCAGTGCCTGCAGCATCCCTCCAGGAAGGAAAGAGAAACCCAAGATGCTGTGCTGCCAAGAGGTGAGGCCAGCTGCTGATTGCAGAACATAGCTGCTCTCACCTCAGCCTTTTTAGAAAGCTGGCCCTGAGCCTGAGGCAGAGAACACAACACCTGAGCTGCTTGCCAGCCTGGCCATGAGAACACGTCTCAAGAAGCTGTGTTTAGAAAACACCGTTTGGGAAGCACTGCAGCTCGTAAAAGAAAATCCGGGAGGGGAAATAAAACCTACAACCCCTACTGCTTTGCAGAAATGCCCCAAGGACAGCTTGGTTTCCCACTGCAGTGTCAGTAACTTCTATTTCTATCACACCCATTAACAAGGATCCCAAAAGTGAAGTCTCTGGCATTCAATAGTTTACCCTGTTTCTATGTTTCTCAGGACCAGTGAGGCCACATCTGGAGTGCCAGGTCTAGTTTCGGGCTCCCCAGTAGAAGAGGAACGTGGACCTAGTGAAGTGAGTGCAGGGAAGTAGAAGGGATTTGGGAAGCTGCTGTGTGAGGAGAGAGCAAGAGCTGAGACTGCCCAGCCTGGAGAACAGAAAGCTCAGGGGATCTCATCTTAAATGCCTGATGGGGGAGCGTGGTGAAGACAGAGCCATGGGCACTAACTGAAATACAAGAAATTCTGCTTAAAGAGAAGAGAATCCTTTTTCTCTGTGAGGGTAGTCAGACCCTGGCACAGGTTGCTGAGAGAGGCTGTGGAGCCTCTACCCTTGGAGATACTCAAAGCCTGACTGGAGATGTGGCCCTGGCCAATGGGACCCTGCTCTGAGCAGGAGGTGTAATCTGGTGATCTCTGAAGGTTCCTATCAACTTCTATGCTAACACAGCCACTGAGCAAGGGATCCTACCAACATAACTTACTCCTCTTCTGCAGTCACAGCAGAAAAACAGGCATTTCAGGAGCAGACAGCTGACCTCAGACACCTGATGGATGAGCTGTCATGTAAAAGCCTTCCTACAGAAAAAGGTTAGCAAGAAAGCCAATAAAATAATCCCTTGTGGGATGTGATTTCTACACTGTAGTGCTGCCAGAGCTCTAGATACTAACTAGGTCTTGCTGCTCTGCCAAGTGTCATCAGCAGACAAGAGCTGAAACTTCTTTTAGTTATTCAACCAGAAGGAAACTGGAAACAAATTCCACTAAACCACCAAAAAGCAAACGAATATATATTTTTTTAATAGTAAATGTTTAAACCAAGCACACAATTCAGAATTGCATAGATGAAGATGTTAATCAGATCAACCACACTGAAAGATTTGCTTTACTGTTAGAGCAAGACAATCCAAGGGCAGCTAGAATTTCGTCTGGATTTATGTGCAATGTGGGCAGGGGATGGCTGTCACTGGGAAGGCTTTGATCCAAAGCCCCTGAGTGTCACACCCTGCTGACATGGGGGATCCAAACCCCAGGAGATGGGCAATGGCACAGGTCCCACCTGCATGAGCACCAACACAGAGGTGCTGCCACACATATTTATCCAGGTAGGCTCTCACACTTTGATCTGTAATACATCAGAGCAGAAAGCCAAACCCCCAACTGGCCTTAAACCAGTCAAATTTTTAGGAAACACTCCAGGAATTGCACTGATTATAAACAGGGTTAAATAACTGGTTCCATTGAAGAGCTGTGTGGGTGGGGTGCTGTGTACCTACAGTGAGTGACTGACAAGTTTTATACCCAGCCTGGAAACTGAACTTGCTTTCAAAAAAGAAGAACAACAATCAGTGGGGTTTGTTCTAAATTAAAATGTATGTACCAAAAAAGAATGCAAACATGGCAAGTAGTTGTAGTGTAACACTGGAGAAAGGTAAACCCTCCTGAAAGCATAGTACTAGGAAAAAACACCTTACAGAAAAAATATGGAGAGGTTGAAAACAGCCAGAAATCATCGTTAACTTTGCCTTATTTTAAACATTCTTAGGAATTGTTTGCTAGCCTGTATGAGTAGCCTATTTTTAAGCCTGCTGAAACTACAGACGTGGGTGGTGTTCACAGCCAGATATAAAACCACCTCATGACTTTGATCAGGTGATGAATGTCCATTAAAAAAAGAGAGCAGACAGCCCTGAAGGCCACACTGCAGCAAGCAAAGCAAGTATTCAGCCTTTGATTCATGTGCTAATGATGGAGCTGGGACCCTGGAGGTCCCTAGAAAATCTTGGTCTTGAGTCTCAGGAACTGGCTGCATCAAGTGAAGCAGAGCTCAGTAGTGAGATATTGCCTTGTGGCATCTTCTCACCATCTTTGCATCTTCCCTGAAGGGCCAACAACACCACTCCTTTCCTGCTCTCCTTGACCTTTCCCAATGCCCTGAAAACACACTCCTTGGGAATTAAAGTTGATCGTTCCAGAGACAGGGACTTTAAGTTGCATCAAGTTTGTGTATTAAAAAAGCAAGAGACATTATGTCTGTAAAGCTCTGGACCTTAAAATCAGGAAAATAAGATATACCAGAATGAGGTGGAATCACCCCAGAAGGAAACATAAAGGAAAAAACAAGAACTCAGAAGAAGCAAGAACAGAACAAGCACTGAGTTTCACCTTAATGATTAAAATTAAAATTGATATCTGAGCCTCCAAGAGTGAAAGAATGCATTGTTCTCATCATCTCTCCTTCGAGGTGGCAGGAAGGGGAATGTCTCTCCTTTGTTTTGTTCCTCAGTGACAGAAAGCCACCAAGTCATGACTATTTTATCACCTAAAGGACAGTGTGAATTGGTGGAGATGTTTTTACTACAGTCAGTGTTAGTGAAGCAAGTACAGATTTTGTAAAGCATCTTGGAAAAAGGTCACTGGTAGAGGTATGATTCATTGCACCATCCATGGACCTGGGTTATTGCTCTGCACCCTTCCACCTAATTTGGTGTATAATTAGGTGTTACTTACACAAGAGGTCATTCATGTCAAGAGAAGCAGTACTTTCCAGACTAATTTGAGTTTTTCCTACATATATTAATGCTTTCCCAAGTACCTCTCCAGCTACTTGAGATGTCAACTACTTCAAGTACTGCCACTTCATTCAGCTCTGAAGCAGCTTCGTGGCTGCTCTGTGGCAAACCTGAGGACCTTGCTGTAGCAAACTTCAGACAGCAGTTTTACTGTATTCCAGGCAGGTTCAGGTGAGGCTAGAGTAAGAAACATTTTGTAGGCAGAGGTTTGTAAGTATTTCACACCAACATTGAGAGAACATTCACCAAAAAAAATCGGTTTCTGGAGACCACTGTCTTGAGTTTTGTTGACTGGGAGTGTGGGGAGAAAAGCAGATGAAAATACAACAGCAGGAAAAGAAGGGAGGTTGATGACAAAAATCCATCTTTCAGTGGTGTTTGGAGCAGATTCATTGATGAATGGTTCAACCTCTGGAGCCCGAGCTGTCTTAGGTCCAGAAGAGCTACTGCTCCAGCCATACCCTGGGCACAGATTCCCCACAAGCTGTATTGGGAAGCACTCCTACAGAAATTCATCAACTCCTTTCAGCTGAAGCTGTGTCTTCTCTTTTAACCCAGATGGATGACCATAAAAACCTAAGGAGAACATGAGAGAGTTTGACCTGCAGAACTGACCAGCCAAATGTATAAAATGTCAGAATACATAGGCATATAGTCAACTGCCCATTTTCCTAGGATATTTGACTATCAAGCAAAAATACTGTCTTCTGAGATATTAGGCACATGCTTGAACCCATATGTCTTGCTGGGCTGGTTTAAGATACTTAGAAATTTGTTCTTCAATAACCCAGAGAAGAGAAATTACAGAGGAAGATCTAATCACTTGCTGTTTGTTGGGGTTTTTTTTATTGCTCTGAAAGATTAACCTATAAAATGTTCACCAAACAGTCATACTAGAATATTTTACTAGGCCTTTGGTTACTTTCTAGGGTTTGCCTCTTGTTAAATAAACTCTCATTAACTTAAGGAAACTACAGGAAAACCTATTAACTGTTTATAAGCTTTTGAATGGGTAAAGCATTCAGCTGTGAAAGGAATTAACAAGTATCTAACCAGGTTTGATTTGGCAGAAAGTAGAACAGTTTTAATTTACTATGCAAATGTGAAATCTAAAAAGATTCAAGCTGTTGAGCTAGCATCTTACTAAAATTATAATTCTTATACAAAAACATTTATCACTGCATTTTTCTTTGAAGCCCTCATTTCTGAGGCTATCAGGAGCAGGATGTTTTTCAGAATAGCCTAACTCTGATAGTTTCTGCCTCAGGAGAAGCTGTCAGTGGATGGCCAGGTCTTCAAAGCTGAAAGCTTCACATGGACCACAGAGCACATACAGAATTTAGTATGAGCAAATGTCTACTTATCAGCTTAAACTATAGAGCAATAGGGTTTTTATTCATTTTGTATTCAACCCCATATTACAAAACACCTCTGTGCATTTGTTCCTGGGTTACTTTTTCCAGAGGCCAGCAATTACATAAAAGTAACATTCTGAGAGGAAAGACACACCACTGGTTTGCTTCTCCTTTATTTTAAAAAGCCACACACCACCTTTTAAATAAGAAGCATTTGCCGTGATGAATTTGAAGCAGATGCTAAAACAATTTGGATTAAGAGCCTGCAGTTCATACTCCTGAGACCAAGTGGTGAATCTCATTTAAGGACAGGTTCTTTTGTGCAGAAAATGAGATTTACACATGTAATTAGCAGCTGCTTTGCCACAGCTCTCCCCCTCTCACAGCTTTCCCTCCCATCTCACATATGAAGGGAGGTGTCCATATGGGCTCTGTCTGCCATTTTTAGCCCTTAAGATAAGGCCCAATATGGGATCATTTTCCCATCATGGCAAGTGGCAAAGGTTATATCACCTTCAGGCAAAACCTTTCCCATGGTTCCCGAGGAAGAGGAACACCCAAGCCTGCCCCCATTTAATTTAGGGAGGTGAAAGGGAAGTGCCCCTCACCTCTCTCCATATTTACCCAAACCAACCCACCAAAGGATGCAGCCTCCAAAAGAAATGGCAACCAACAAGAGCAACCAACAACTGAAATAAAAATAAAATTTAAAATAAATTAACAAAATCAATGTAATAAATTAAATATTACAGGAAATATTAAGTACATGCATTTTGAAATAAACTTAATTTCAAAATTTTATTTTAAAATTAATAAATAAATAAAAAGGGGAGCACATACTTTACAGGAAGCATTTAGTTGGTTCTAAATAATACTTTCTCAAACCAAATAATCACCAGATAGAAAAAATAAAATAGCTCTGTTGCAAAAATGACAGGATACTGCCAAAACATTTTCTCTCATTTTCTTCTGAGAAAGCACTTTCCAGAAAGTGAGGTCATTTTTTCTAGCCTCATATCTAAAAAAAGTGCTGTGTGTTGAAGCATCTTTGACAGGATGCATCATGGCAGTCTTTCTACAGCGGTGAGTGACTGCAGCAGTTGTACCAGGATAAGTGCACATAGCTATATACAGAATGCACTCACAAATGGAGCAAGGAACAAAGCACTTCCTTGGGTCTTTGAAGATTCATCTTGCCCAGAAGCAGAAAGCCTGGTTTGCTGTGTGGAAGTGCAGCAATTCCTTAAGACAAGAAATGGATACAGCCCAAACCACAAAAAACACCTTTATGTGTTAAGTGTTGCTAATTGAAACAATTTACCATGCTTCATTTATGTCAAAGAAACTTCTGGCATGTTGTTTCAAAGTCCTTGTAAGAGGACTGTTCCTTCCTCCAGGCTGAATTAGTTCTCCATGCCACAGTTCCTCAGTTTTAAAGAAGATCACTAAATTGGATGTAGAAAGCTGTTTATACTCATGAAAATATATCCTCCAGGTTTTTTTGTTGTTTGGTTGTTTTTTGGGTGTGACTTCTTTGTGTTTTTGTTTAGTTTGGGGGGTTTGTTTGTTTGTGGTTTTGTTTCCAGCTTCAAAATTTTTGGGGAGGCAGATTTGCTCCCACCTTTGTGTGTATTACAGGCTGCAGTTAGATGCTGGCTGGTGAAGATGTGCACATGGTTGAGTGATATCCAGTGTTTTGCTTTCTTCTTCCTCCCCCCAAAACATTCACATATTTAAATGTTTTCTCTGTCACACTCACAGGTATCCCAGCATGGTTTCTTCAGTGTAATGTGATTTTTTTCCCCGCTAGGGTCAAGGAGTTGAAGTCTCACTGTTAGTCTGGTGTCAACAATAAAAATTACTTTCTCTTTTCCTACTGGTGCTCTACAAATTTTGCAGTAATGCAACAAAACAGTAACTTGGCTTTTGATCTATCTGGAAATTTAACTAGACTATTCAGAAACATGCTTAAAAATAAAGCAATTACTGAGTATTTTGATAGCTCAAGATTGTCCAAACTTTACAAATTCAAGCCCAAGAAGCAAGAGGTATCTTTTCAGCTTTGCTGCTTTGGCCAACCCTGAACCCCGAGGTTCTCTTTGCTCCTCAAAAGCAAATTATATTTGGGCCAGGAGTTCTGAAACTGCTGTCCTACTATGGACACTCACCTTTCAATTAAAAGCTAATTAGACATAGAAATTTTCATTTTTACATAAATACCACTGCCAGGGTATTACCTCAGGATGGCACAACTGCAGTAAAATTAAAAATTATAAGGACTTGCATCTACATTTGTATTAAGTGGCAGTTTTGGAGAAGGCCTAGGGACTGGATGGTCCTTGCCACGTTTCCCAAGCTTCCAAGAGATCTCATTTATTAAGCCTAGGATCCATCCCCAGCAATTACTGGGATCCTCAGTAGTAAGGATTTCAAACATCACTTTCTATGTGTGTTAAACTTGCCCCAAAATAAATAAGTAAATAAATAAAAAACCCCCAAAGAGGAGTATGTACTGATTCCATGAGCTTATATTTAGAACAAAATGGGCTTCACACATTCCCATAAGGGTCACTGCTGGGCTGAAGGACTGTTCATAAAATGTGCTATTATCCCTGAAAAGAAATTAATTTTGAATTCAATTGTAATGTGTCAGTTGGGCATGAATAAATTACAAATATCTCGACCCTACTGAGAAGCTGCTGAACTGTTTATTTTTATATGAAATCTACATATATTTTACAGCCCTTCTCCTCAGTGATCTGAACACTTGCCTTAAAGCAGTCGTTAACAGCATATCACAGCTACACAAGAATAAGGACATGCACAGAGAGCAGTTTATTATCCCAGGAAAACAGGTTCCCTAGAAACCCCTTCCTATTGTCCAGGGTGATGGCATAGCTACCAACAGGCAGACATAATACTCAAATCAAAATACTTCAGCCTGAGTTCACACACACACACAAACACAAGGAGATACATTAGTTACTCCAGTTGGCAGTAGCATTATAATTTATTTACTTAATAAAAAAAATTAAGTCACAACTTTCTCTTAATGTAAAGCAAACTGAAATCTGTGCCTGAACTCTTTCTTTAAACACACCAAATAAGCACACTGAAAGTCAACCTTAGACTGGGGACATCTGTAAACTAAGGTTTATATTGCCACATGAAAAGCTGAGTTAAAATTGAACACATGAAAGTATCAGTTAACAAGAATCATATTCTCAAGGATCAGTAGGTTGTGAACAAAAGCCCATACTCCATTATGTTTTCTTCACATTGGTTACAAGGAACATGAAGTAAAAATTTCATCTAAGGAACAGCAGAAGTTGAGCAAGAGGGATGAGAAAGCCTTGGATTTCTTTTACAGACTATTCAATAAAAGAGAAGTGAGGAACATTGACCAGACAAGTGCACAACTGGACTACTCTGATAAAAAAACGTTTTTGGCAATTCAGTTACCTGAGAAAAACTGATACCAGTCTTGCAGAAATCTTTTTAAGTTGTCAAACAACATCAAAATTATCCAGTACACTGTGAAATATGTGATCCCAGTGAGTAGCCAGACATCTGGGAATATACATTTCTGTATTGAAAGTGATAAAAAAGAGCAGGAAGATACTTGAAACAATTAAAGGCACTTCTAGCTGGCATCTGTTTTGATATATGCTACAGAAAACTGTGTCAGGTATGACTTTATACTGAATTGTGCAGTGGTCCAAGCAGTATTAAGACACTGTTAAAATACACACACGACCAAATAGTCAATGAGTAATGCCAGCATAGTTAACACAGGAAGAAATCCACTTTTTTACTTAATGCAAACAGTAAGGTTTCTAATGAAGGCATTTTAATTTAAAATATTATCATATGTTTAGCATCATTGCATGCAACACTTGTTTAAAAGTTTCATGTCACCTCTGTGTATCACAAGGCCAGAAACAGTCACGGTAAGGTACCTGGAGAGAAATTCTCCAGTCATTGAGTCTAGTGCTGCACACAAAATTACAAACACCCTCAGTAAACTGCACACCTAGACAAGGCAGATGTTTGTATATGAAAGGCAACTTCATTCCCACAAGGAATCTGACCCTCGTGTTGTCAAAGGCACAGAAACGGACGGGCATGCTAACTACAGCACTTAAAATGAGACCTGATTTCAAGAGAGACCTGTCAGGGGCAGCTAGGCAACTGAAGTGTAAGTTCTGCCAGAAGTCAAGAACTGTCCCCACCATCATAACGTGATTGCTAAATTCAGACTGATACACACACGAACAAAATTTAAAACATCTAGGCTTTTCTCATTAATTCATTCTTTGCACTTCAGAGACACCAGCTGCTGTAAACAATTTTCTTTACCCTGTATTTTAAACCTTAGTAACAGGTAAAGTGAAAAGCACTGGTAAACACCTGAATGACCACATCATTATTTCTTTATTGAATCCTTATTCTCACTTGAACCAAAAGTAAAATGTGCATGTCACAGGCACAGAACAGAATGAACAGAACCACAAATTGGTTTAGACTTTTGAAACTGTTCTTGTCAAAGGGCAAATAAAATAGTCTTTGGTGTAAGCTCACATGATGCAATCCAAGTATAACAATATGAGTCAAATATCAGGGACATCCCTTAACTTATCTTCTGAAGGAGAAGAGCCCAAGCTCAAGTGATCACACTGATTTACAGGCACGGAGCTCTTCCAGGCAGCATACATGTAGTAGCTCTTCTACTACACTCACATAGCCACTGGCATGCTAAATGTGATGGATTTTCAAGCTGCAAGTGCAGATCACCTGGACATGTGCAACCTGGAGCTGCCCTGAGACAGTGATGCAGTCTGCATCTTCTAGGAGTCACCAACCAACACTCAGACAAATAATGGCTTGTGAGAGGAGGAAATCTGGACAGAACACTCTCCCCACTATCAGTGGCCAGTTTTAAGCTGGTGGTTAGGAATTAACTTTCCTGATGCCCTTACAGTAAAAAGCAGAAGCACATCATTGGCACTTGTTTCCCAACCAGTCCTGGAGAGTGATGACTGGTACTGAGTTTGCTAGGTGTTCACTTTAAAACTGAAAGCTATCAACAGCTGAAGTTAAAAAAAAAAAAAAAAGAAGGACAAGAAACAACTGAAAACACACACAGGAAACAAAACAACATAAAAACATATTTAAAAATAACACTCCTCTTCAGTATGTTTTTCTCCTAGGCCACTGTCCTTACACCTGTGTTTCCACAGGAAACTGCTATACTTGGCAAAAAATTACTCCACTAAACCATCCTGTTCCTTATTTTCCAGCAAGGGCATGCTTGTATTTCCCTTATCCTTTGTATTTGCATCTCCACTGTCCTGTGACTGCCCTGATTTCTGATGAGCAAATGTGTAAGTGTCCTGGTCTGTGTCCATCAGGGGCAGAGGCTCCTCCTGGCTGTTGGAAGAGCGTTTAATGTCTTTTCTGAAGGAGAAAGGAGGTGGAGAAGGTGGCAAGCTACCAACGGGTCCATCAAAAGGCCGGTACACGTCGACTTCTGGAGCGACTGAGCCATTGGACTCCTTCAGCAAGTGTCCATAGACCACAGCATCATCAATAACTGCATAGACATGAGATTCATTGTTTTGCCTCTCTTTTCCAAATAGGCCTTTTTTTCCAGGCATTTGGGTATTCACGTTAGCATTGTACACTCCCACCATCGGATTCTGGGTTTTCTTCTTCCTGTTACAGAGGTGAAATTATTAACAGGTCAAGAACAACATGCCTGGTGTGCTGGAACTCATTAACAACAGCTTCTGTTCACTCATCCCAACCACAGTGTCAGGCAGCCTACCTGGATTAAAGGCTTTACCTGCAGTTTTGGGAAAAATAACTCTTGAGACTAGACATTCTTTTTTAACAGAGCAGAAAACAACTTCATATTCTTTGGTTACGCTGCTCTGCTGACCCTGAAGTTTGCAAGATTAACTCCAATGGTCTCCCAAGCACTGGGGTCCTGGCTGTGCACTGTACCAAGTCCCACAACATCCACTGGCATTAATAAGACCCAGAGACCATTAGATCCCCACAAAAATAAGCCTGTGTTACTGAAGACAAGGTAGTGGGTCAAAATAAAAGTCATATGAATTATTCTTAATTATGCTTTCCTGAGTGACTGTCCCTAAATTGGAAAGAACGAAGGCTGAACTGAAGACTTTTAAGGCTGTATTTGTAAAGTCTTTCCTGTGTGGCAGGAAAATGTGCTCCTAACTGCACTAGTCACCATATTGCATGAATTCATTCGAGCTCTACAGCTTCAGGACCCAACCACCTTGACAGCACTGAGCAAACATGTATGAAAAAGCCCAGGTTATCAATGCCTTCAGACTCTGCTCATATGAGTAATGCCATGCATGTAAGCTTTGCACAGCTCACTTCTCCTGCCAAGGGCTCATCTCACAGAAGATTGCTCCCACTTGATGTGCAAACTTCAGCAGTTGCTGGAGGCTGTGTGGATGAATGAAAGCCCTGAGTCTATCTGCGTCAGTTCACAGCTTGTTTGAACAAAGACTTGAGTGGAGTCATGCATGCAACAGCCACATCCATTGGGATTTCATGTTGCATGGACTGCTGAGGAAGTCCAACCAACACCTGACTTACAGTACATCCAAGAGCCTGCACTTAACACCAAGGTAAGCACTGCTCTGCAGGCTGAAGTAATGTGACTCCAGGAGTGCTGCTCTGCTCTTGAAGTTAGTCAATCTAGAGTAAAGAAGCATTCCCAGGGTCATGCTACTTCCACCATGCCTTCCTCATGCTTTAGACCTTGGTTCCAAGGATATCAGCACATGAAACAGAGGGCCCAGCAGCTCTCCCCAAATGCCTTCTTGAACTGCTAAGTTACACATGCTGAACTATGAACTTACTTCTTCTTAACACAGAACACAGTCAGTCCAATCGCTGTGAGAACGCCAGCCCCGGCCACCACAGCAAGTATGATTCCAAGGTCTGCAAACAGATAACGACAGATAAGGACAGATAAGGACACTGAGCAAAAGAAGGAACACCCAGCTTTCTCCTAAAATCTCTCTAGGTTTGAAGCCCTTCAAGAGCTTTTAAGCATAGCAGCTGCCAGCAGAGCAGGAGTTCCTAAGCCATTCTTGCCACAGGCCATTTCCAAGAGATTGGAGGCCAAGCAACAACAAACCCCTGCTACTGGCAGTGGAAACCCAGCCAACCCACCCACCCACCTCCAAGAGTTTTTGATACAGCT
The DNA here is from genome assembly GCA_016584745.2 of Phylloscopus trochilus trochilus. Taxonomy (NCBI): domain Eukaryota; kingdom Metazoa; phylum Chordata; class Aves; order Passeriformes; family Phylloscopidae; genus Phylloscopus; species Phylloscopus trochilus. The sequence continues at coordinate 45,559,855 of WQNJ02000546.1, forward strand.
CATGCACTGCTAAACTTACCCACAGCACCTCACACGTCTCTGGCTGAATAGGCAAGGAAAAGATGAAAGCACAGAAAGAAACAGAGAAAGAAGAAATAGTGACATTTCCACAGCTTCCCCTCAAAACCATGCCCTCCTCTGAAATACACAGGTTGTGATGACCTGGGGTTTTCTAGGAGTCATAAAATTGATTGGGAAAGACCATGCATGAGCAAAGAAAAATGCTGCATGTTTTAAAAGAAGTATATACTTTTTAAAAAGAAGGAAAAAAAGATCCAAAAATTAGAAATTGCAAATGTGAAGGAAATTTACATAAGCAAAGCCTACCCTAAAAATGCCCCCTCATCTTTAAAAAAAAAACTGTTTATGTTTCAGGAAGATGAAAGGAACAAGAACACAGAATTTGCTGCTAGCAGTCAGGGCCCAATCTCCATTAAATGGTCAGACCTGTCCTAGGGAGAATTTCTTGCTCATGTGAACACTGAGACTAATTGAACTGCTAACATGAAGTGAGGACTACTTATATGAATAAGTTTGCATAATCAAATCCCAGGTTGTTCACTAGGTCTCTGACCCTGGAAGGGAAAAACATCACTTGATCTTATTATACATTCTGTCTGTTATCACCAATTAAAAAAGCTAAATTAATTTTTTTTAATGCAATCTAGTCTCACTAACTCAATCCTTGCCATTTCTTGTGTCAATGAAAGAAAACCCAGAAACACACCTCCTGCCTCTCCAAAAAACCATACCACATTAAAACCCCTCCTTCCTCCCCAGCTCCTAGAAGTACCCAGCTGAAACTCTTGCAAGTTTTTGAGGGACAGAGATTTTCAAAGGCAGGAATCTCACAAACCACCCACATCCAACTTCTCACCACCCATCACTGTTACCCCAAGGGAAAGCAAGGAAACAAGCAGAAAACAAACCCCCACAACCTTACAGGGCTCACCTATCTGCTTGTCAGCAAAAGTCACCCAGAACTGCAAGGTCAGCTGTGTCTTATCCACAGGTTTACAGTTGGAGACGTTCACCCAGAAGTTGTGGTGCATATTCCGGGGCTGGGGCAGGAGCTCGTCCTCGCGGCGCACGATCTCCTCTGCCCCCTGAGTCTCCTCCTTGATGTTGACATAGGCACGGCCCGTCTCACAGGCAATGCCCATGCGGTCCTGGGAGAACCCCAGGCGGGCAGTTTGCCCGCTGGGCACAACCAGGAACCAGGATACGGAAACGTAAGGAGGTAGACCGTAAAGCCAGTTGGGAGTCTGCAGGTAAACTTTAGCTTTTGGATCTGGACTCACAGTGAATATGCACTCATCTGTAGCAAAGGGAAAGAAGAAAAGAAAACTGAGTTTTGATAATTATCGTCCTTTCCCACATCAGTGTTATCACAATAAACACAGACGCACTGGTGGAATTTGCCACAATCAACTATCCACTACCTGGAATACAAAGCTGCTTCTCTCTTCCCAAAATAAATCGCATCACTGCTTCACATAAAGACTGAGTCTAGTCCTAGAGCCATTGCTAAAGGACTGAACTCTTAATTTCTGTTTATATATGTGCTTTAATAGGCCTATTGAGAGATCTACCACTGTAGAACAAAGTAGCATAAAACCCACTACCTTACCTTTAATATGTGGCACAAAAGACATTTTCAGGTCCTGAGGGATAGACTCATTGATGAATCCTTTACCAAATGTTTTTAAGGATATGGTGATATTATTCCTCATCTGAATCTTTTCAATAGATCCACCAGGACAGAATACACCAACATTCAGCTCTGTCTCCGGGGTGGCACTAACAATGCTGTAAATGTAGCTCCTGTTGCACCTTTGCTCTGGGACTTGTTGCTGAAGTTTCAAGGACGGAGATGTAATTTCTACGTTGATCAGATCAGTAGTCAAGAGCTTCCAAATAAACTTATGCAGTCGAATTGGCAATCGGGTAATAGCCTTGGGCACTGAAAGGGAATAGATCTTTCCCTGACACCAACGAATATCCATACAGCCTGTAAAAACAAAAACAAAATCCCAAGGGTTGGGTATTTCTTGTAGAGGAAATACCTGGGCACACGCAGAGTACCTTCAGGTTTGCATTACAGACCCAGATAAGCATCTATCTAAGAAAATATGCTCTCTTAGTAATCGTTATCCAAACATATATTGTTTATATTTAAGGAGCTTTCCTTAACAGGTGCAGGACACCAAAGAAACAAACAGAAACATATTCAAAGGCCCTCACTCAAGATATACCCGCTGACTGGGACACTGCTGCAGACTAGCCAAGGTAAGGATATTTTAAATCTCTTTTCTACCTGTAGTTGAAAGCATTTGGGGAAATCCTACATCAGGGGGAGACATGCATGTAGAACAAGATGCAATCCTGATGGCAACCTTGGCCCTGCATTTTCATGGGCAGATTTATGGCTCTCTTGCTCTGTTTCCATAATTTGCAGTGACTTAGGTGACTTCTATCTCTTCCCTTCTAGGAATAGCTACGCAGTTTCTATTCTTAAAGGTAGAATGACGTACTGAACAAGGTCACCTTCAGATTCATTGCACCTATCTCCCAGCTGGCCAGCACCTGGTTTCCAACCTAAATCCATCTAAAGTCAAAGCAAGGGAGCAGGTTTGGCTGACCCCTGGAGAAAAGCATTCCCTAAGGAAGAGCATTAAGCCACTTTTGTCGTACCTATGCCTTTTTCAGCCGTGATCCTCAGCCGGGACAAGTCCTTGCACAGAAAGGAGATCCTGTAGACAGCACCAGAGGTTAAAGTCAAGACACGGTCGCAGGTGCGAGGATCCTTGCAGATCAGGCATATGGGCTCAGACATGAGGGGCATGCGGCTGGGCCACCCTTCCAAGTGTATTGTCACCGTCATGTTCTTCTCCTTGCTCAGGTCGACCAAATGGGTGACATCTGCAACAAAAAACACCCCAGAGAAAGTACAGGCAAGAAGCACAGTGTGAAGCAGAACTTCCTTCACCTCTTCTCACCCCATTATATGAGCAGCTGTTACAGCAAGTACTTGGAACATCTGGAAGGAGAAAACAGAAAGAAAGAGAAAAGAATGCAAGCGTAGCTCATAAAGATTGACTATCATGTGGAAAGATAGATTTTGGGTCCACACATGATCCTGGTGCTGTTAATAAGGCACTTCTCTCTGATGTTGAAGAAAGCAAGCTGGCCTAGTGGAAGTATCCCTGCCCACGGCAGGGCAGTTTGGAACTGGATGATCTTTCCAACCCAAACCGTTCAACGATTCTACCAAGGATGGGGAAATACAGTGTACCTATATATACACACATACTCTATTACTACTCTTCATTTTCTGGTTTTAGCTTTAGCTACAGATCTGAAAGTCATACACAAAAGGTGAATAAAATAGCTTTCTCCTGTGTGGGAAAATCAAGTGGGCAAAAAGGCAAGTGGTCAAATGGAATTATCCAAGTCATTGGCACAACCAAGCACGTAACCTAGGACTCCTACTGCAAGGTTATCATTTTTCAGAATGTTTTTTCCTGCAGCAGCTGAACACAGGAAGAGTTAGATCAAGAAGTTATTGTGACTGGAAAGAGCTGTATTTTCTTCTTATTTAATGACAAGCACCACAGACTGCTGTGGAATACCCAAATGTTTGGGAAGCTTTGAGAATATGCAGATACCAATGCATTTTTAATAAGAGCAATGTTGCAGATGGCAACCTGAGGGCTGAATTTGAATCTTTGATGGAACTTATATAACTACAAAATCAATCATGAAATCCTATAAAATCCCTGGAGAAACCACTGTTGTCTCTTAAAACCAAGTGGTTTATTACTTGCATTTCATTCACGGAACGACAACCTGTTTTAAATTTTTACACGATTATCATCTTGTCTACTGGCCATAAATACATTAAAATTCTTTTTGCTTTCCAAAGAAGAAGGGAGATAAAGCTGATTAACTGAATATAATGTTTTCATTCTGCCTAGCTTCCAAGATGCAACACACAATAAATGTTAGCAAACGCGATTTTGTTAACAACAATTCTGTGAGGATTTGCTGCTCATAAACAGAGCCAGGCTAGACAGACAAAGAACAAAGGATTGTAACCGTGAGATGCTACAGATCCTTTCTGGATATGTGACTTCTGGGCACAAGCCATTCAAACCTTATTCTCTCTAAAATTACTTAGAAAGCCTCTAAGTAGCTCCTGACAGTGGCAGTCAAGTGTGGACTTTCCTCCACCTGTTCTTCTGCAGTGAGTGCACCTTGATTATTAACCTTCACCTTGAACTGAGGTCAGAGCTGTGAAGTCAGAGGCTAAATCACTAAGTCCATGGCTTCTTACCTAGACAGACCTTTCATTTCTTTTTTTTAGAGAAATGCTGTGGTATTACAAGTCATTGTGCTAAACCAATCTGAATTTGGGGCTAGAAGACAAAAAAAAATTCTCAGTACAGAGAAAGAAATGTAAAGAACATCCAAATATGCAGGGGATTTTATTAGTGGAACATCTTATTGACAACTTTTGTGTTTAATGTGACTTCTTCACACTTGTTGACGTTTATTCTCCTCTAGGAAGCAAAATAAAAACTCAAAGGAAGAAAGGAAGGGAAGGTGCATATTGATGTCAATAGCAATACATAGACTATTTCACTTCTCTCATTCCACCAGTTAATGCCTCAGATCTTGCTACCCACCAAGACAGTGTGTTCCACCTTGTTAAGTGCAACTGCTCATATAGGGAACAAAAAACTGGGTTCACACTTTAAGAATGATCTTTAAAATGTTGTCTCATGTCTGAAAGCAAAACTGTTAAAGGCATTTTTCAATTACATGATTCAGTTGCTAGAAAGGGAAAGGAGTCTCCATTTATAAGTTATGGTGTAAAAAATACAGCAGCACTAAATACTCCATTGCAAATTGCAAATTTCAGCATAACTGCTCGCCTTGCTATACTGGTGGCCAGTGGTACCCTGGGCAATAAAACAGGCCTCAGCGTTGCTTGGCAACCTCCTTCAACTCACAGAGGGACCAAAGTTCAAGGAAAATAACAAAAAAGAGTACTTCTCTCCCTTGTGGTGCTCAGTCCAGACATCTGTAAGGAAAAGCAACAGAAGGGGCAGGCAGCTACTTACTCTCGTCAACCTGCGGGTGCTGAACGACGACTTGGAAGAGCAGGCGAAGCACGCCCGGGTTCTGGGCATCCTGATCACAGCCCTGCAGGGACATGTTGAAACTGCCAGCAATATTGGCAGGCTGGCTGTCGCTCAGCTTGAACACCTCCGGGTTGCTGGGGGAGCCGGGGATGTAGTACTCCACCCTCTCCTCCTTCCTTTCGCAGTTGGAGAGGCTGTAGTTGTGGAAGAACACGCTTGCTCTCATGCTGGGAGGAATCACAAACTGCCATGTCATCAGCTCATCTTCTGGAAAGCCCAGGGGGTAGTTAGGGGACATCAGGGTAACTGAAGACTCCCTCTTCAAAATGGATTCAATGATGCATAACCCTAAAAGAGGGAGGGAATCACAACATACAATACAAGTTCCAGTTACTGAAAACACACAGGCTTATCTAGCACCCCAGAAGCAGTGTCTTTTTATTTTGACAGTGAGATTACCCACTCCAGCTACAGGTTAGGTTCCTACAGAACGCTCATATTACTAAAACATATACTTGAGTTGATTCTCATGTCTTCAATTACAGAAAAGATAAGGAATGTATTAATACTGCATTTTCAGTTTAGCAGGTTAACCTTTCAAGCACATGGACAGACAAGCCTTTATTATTGGCAAAGGCAAGATCCTAATTCCTGCTTCTACATTTGGCTTTGCAAGAGCAAACATACAACCTGATAATTGCTTCTGCTTCACTGTGTTTTGGGAAACAAAAGATGCAAGCTTTTATAGCAGCATGTAGCTCTCTTTACAAAAACCTCCTAAATTTAACAAAAGCACACCAGCAAAGAGCCTCAAACAGGCATAATGAAGCACAAATGTGAACTGTGCAGGCTGTGTAAAGACACTCTATCCTTGGATGACTCTTGGCAGTGTGAAGTTGGGTACACAGAGATTATGGTCCCAGTGACCATAGAGATTATGGTCCTAGGACTCCAGTGATGATGTGCAACTGTGAGGAGTGCCAGGAATTACAAAACACTCATGTGCTGGAAGCTCGAACCTGGACCAGCCTTCTTTTATAACCGATAGCAACAACACTAGAATTCAAGTACAGAGCAAGATTTGTCATGAGACCACAAAGTAACCCACTGATTGCTGTATAATATTCCAGGTATTTTAGGAAGATTATTAAGCAACAGTTTATGTTACTGTGCAGGTTGAAACAGATAAATGTATTTATCCAGCCTCCTGTGCCTTCCAGGCATTGCTTCACCTTTTCCCACATTCCTCTCCTGAAGAGAGGCATTGGTTTGAGGCCCCAGAAGTTAAAGAAACTTTTCCAAAAATAAACAAGCCCAAGTACAGACTGCAACTGGCAAAAAACTCTCTGGCTCATTCTAGTTATACTACCTAGTCTCACATAGCTGAATTCATGAAAGCAAGAAAGGAGGTATGCTGAAGTTTTAGGAAGCTGAAAGAGATTTGAAATTACTAATGTACACCAAAACCAGCAACAGAACAGTTTCCATAATGAACAATTGACCAAACTAGGATTCTTTGACTCCAGAAGAGCACCATCTAACTAAACTAAAAATCACACAACAGTAGTTTCCAGAAAAGATGAAGTGGAAGGGAGTTAGGCATAGCAGCACCAAAAGTGGAAGGTTAGCAGTGAAGAAAGGTTGAAAGAGAGTCTGCTGCAATCTGCAGGAGGCAGTTGCAGTACTCTGTACTCACGTTTTATGGAAGCCCTGTTGGCTATGTTGAAGCCTGAGGTGTTGAGAGGCGAGTGCCACGGGAGGTGCAGGGACATGACAACTCCTCCCAGCAACTTGACACGAGACACGGAGCCGTTCCTGCAGAAGGTGCCAATGTTGACCGTGGCCTTATCAATACAGCTGTTGATGTTGTAGCTAATGGAGTCTGGGCACGTCTCTCCTGGTTCAATCTGTCTTAGCCACGAGGTAGAAAATCTTAGTTCAAGTCCAGCTTTTGTACTTGCCTTCACGTCCCAGATGTAAGTCCTGTTAAGGCGAGGTAGCCCCGGTGGGTAAAGATGAACATCTCCAAAGGGACATGGGCCTGACACACAGTCTAAATGCAGAGAGAGAAGAGCTGTGATACACTCTGAAAGCATTCCATTAAATGGGGAGCTTGATACTTCCCCTTCCTTGCTGTTATCACATTTTTTAGGCCACACTCATCTTTCCCTCTTCATGCACTAAAAGACACTCCTCTAACATGGTCACGGCTTGTCTCCAAACAGGACTCCCAGCCCACAGAATAGACAGGATAAACCTGCTTTAGTCAGGCTGACTAATAGGAGGGATTCATTGTCCCTAGTATTCCACCTTGTTTGCTGAAGAATTTAGAAGGTACTTAGTGAATAGGGCAGAGTCTGAAAGGGCAAAAGGGAGAAATGCAGTGTCAAGAGAGCTAGCAATCACAGATCTAGAAAATCCATTTTATCCCATGTCATCCAGAGAGTTCCTGGCAAATCATTCATCTTTAAATTTTTTACTGCTTGCCATGAACTAAGTTTTTGTTCCCTTGGTGCCCAGATGAACAACAACTGCCACTGTAGGATTCTGGAGGGAGCCCAGAAAACTTTTATCTGAAAAATCCAACAACTGATTGACACTCAAAATAAGTATACTTTAATCCATGTCTTGGCTTCCCCTTAAAAGATGAAACACCAAGTGTGTCTTGCAAATGTATGAGATACAGTGAGTGTTACTATCTGCATGAATCGTATGAATAAAATTCCAAAACAGAAAGAGAATTATCCTTGAACATTACCCCAAAAATAATGAAGATGTTACTAAAGACTGAATACCCAATGAAGTTTGGGATCTAGTTGAGAAGTAGCATATGTTCATGCCATTAAAGAGTACATACACCAGGGATGACATTCAAAGCAGAAGAAGCTTTAGTTACACTTCTGAATTTACAGTTTCTTGACTTCAATAACATTCATTAATGATAAAGAAACATGTGCAGGTCTTCAATGTTTCTGTTGTCCTTATAGACACAACCAAGCTGTTCATCAAATACATAATATATTATCGTAAGTGTTCAGAGGCTTTTGACAGGAACAAGAAGATTCTTTGATGGGTTTATAAATTGTGGGACAAGAAAAGGCAGCAAGGAATTGATACAGCAAACTGCCTTCTAGCTGTTTCCCATACAGCCAAGTCAACATTAATTCTGCCAGCTGCAATACAGACTTCCTCAGCTTGCACTGTAGTAGCAGTCATTCAAGGTTATTTATGAGTGCTCAAAGATTTCTTCTTACCTAAGATTATGGCAGGTAATCCTAATACAGCAGCAGGAAAAAAAAGCATGTCGTTTTACCAGAGGAAAATTACACTGGGGAAAAATTTAAAACCTGTATCTTACCAATATTTTTCTGAATTTCTGTGATGAAATACTTCTCTGGAGTACTACAGGTGAAAGCAAAAGTCACATTCTCCCCAGGCTTTATCTTGAGTTCAGACAAGATGGAATATTTAATGCGAATTCGGCAGCTTGGTGATAGACCGGGTCTCAGTTTTATCGTAACCGTGGTGTTGTCCGCTTTATGAAGAGAGATTGTAAAGGAAGCTAAGAAAGAAGAGATATATAGAATACAGGTGTTATGTTATTAGCATCTAGGAATAACACCAGGCTCTCCACACAGCCCCACAGATGCCACAGTGTCTGAAGGAATGTTAGCATCCACTTCTTAGGAGCCTCTGGTGTTGTACCAATAGAAATGCCTCCTCTCTTCCAGCACAGACAACATAAAAATATGCCTGCTGCATGTGCCCAGGAGAGGTATACAGGGAATTTGTGCAGAATCAGTCCCGCTCCAATTTACCCTCACCAGTGTAATTTATTTCATATTTAAAAAGTAGCTCAGCTATTCCTTTCAAATTTTTATTCTCGTGATTTTTGCTTTCAGTTTGTTATCACACAGCCTGCTTCATTTCTGCAGGCACCCATCAAGTCATGACTCAATTCAGGAAGTTTATTCAGCAGCCAAACAAAAAATGAGCTTCAATTTTAATCACAAGCAATGGTAACAGATGAATTTCTGGGTATACCTCAACAATTACTGCAGGCCAGATGAGGTATTCCAGCAATACCAAAAGCACATACCAACAGATATTTTTAGGTGCAGTCATGACCCTCTCCCACCCACCACAAGTCATTCCCTGAAGGTACAGGATGTCCGTGCAGTGCCCCTCACCAGCACAGAAGGCATCTGTGGCCTGAAACAGACTGTGTGTGCTTGGACACCTCCTCTCCATCTCTGACACAACCATCATTGATTCACAGCTTTTGGGAAATACTTCACAGATTGCAACCTATCCTCAAGCACCACCAGATGCAGGAGCAGCTCTCACAGGAAATACTGGAGCTACTAAATAAACTGCTTGTTGAATAATCTTTTATTTTATGGCTAGCAGTTTATAAAAAAAATACTCTGACTCAAACCCGACTGTCTTCTAAAAATACACACACAATATAAGACACGAGAGAGTACTGACTGGACATTCAAGATGACTATTATTAACTTCAGTTGGTTGCTTAGCAAATATTGAGGCCAGCCCTGGCTGAAATAAGTCAGGTTTGCCATGAAGTCAAATCATACCCCAGCCCCAGGTGAAAATCTGAGGACAGGCCAGACAGTAAGTTTTCTGCTGCTTGTTTTCTTTGTTCTCCGTTCCTTATTTCAGTGTATGGAAGACAGAATCACAGTGTCTACAGCACTTGTGCTTTTAGTGTATATGAGAAAAAAATCATGTATATAAAAAACCGTAAGAGATCTGGAAATAAAGGTACCCCAAGTTCAGTACAAAAACATCTCTGCCTTGAGTGAGACAGCACACAGGGCTGCATGACAAAGTTCTGCCCATATGCCAGGTTGGGAATCCTCCTGCTCATTAACCTCAATGAAAAACGACTTACTGGGGAACCCAGCAGAGCAGCACCCTGAGGGAACCCCTGAAGCCATTCCAATTACCAGGCAGCATGTCAGGAAGGTGTAGGAGAACAGCTGGCTCACACACATCTGCAAGATGCCCCAGGGTCTGTCCAACTGCTCAGCATCCTTTGAGCAGCAGTCTGGTCCACATCAGCTGCTGCTGCTGCAGGGGTGATCAGCATGCTGGTCAGAGCCCAGACATGCAGGGGGCTCACCTGGTGGGGCTGTGGGGAGCAGGGCTGAACACACCACGGGAACCTTGATCAGCAGAGCCTTCTAATGGCACACGAGCACACCAGAGACCCTCAACAAACATACCCACGCAGCTCAAAACTTCAGTCATGGCAGCTGCTGAAAGCAGCTTATTGCATTAGTGACTGAATTTCACACAAAAACCATCTGTTTTATTGAAGAGAGGTTTAAAAACCTCCTAATTTTCACAGGAATCTCATGGTTTTGCAGGGCCTGACTTTCACTGCAATGCTTTGCAAAAGCCCTGGGAACGGAGCAGTCAGCGTGGTCAGTCCCTGCCACTGGAATCATTGCAGCTCCAGGCTTGCCAATGCCAGGCATCAAAAAATCCCACTGCTAGGGGGAGTTAGGGCAGAATAGAGTACTCAAAGACATACCCCATCATGTGGTTATCGAAATTTTGTTGGTCTTGAGCCTTTTTGCAGCCTTTCTAGCTTTTCCACACAATCCAGGAGTCAAAAGACTCAGCAAGTCCTTGAAACTGCCTCACCTATTTGCCTCCAGGATCTAAGGTTTAAAATGAAAATCTCAAACACCACGAGGCTTGCCAAATTGCAGCACATACCTTTAACCACAAGTTTGCCAACCCTCGAATCCCATTAGTGACTACCTGGTCACTGAGTAACTTTCCTACAGCTTTTAAGCAACGGAACAGTTCTCTGACCCGAGAGCCTACAATGAATTCTTTTGCCTCTTCCAATGGCTCACACACCTTACGTCCGTGTTTCTGCCTTAGAAATGCTTTTGCTGAGGTTTTCAATGTGGATTTTCCTGAGGAAGTAAAAAAGATGATGGTGTAGTCTTTGAACTGCCTGTACAATGACCTTCCAAGCACACAGGGGACAATTGCAGGGGCAATGTCCATGGGGTGGGGAAGAGAGTAAAGCCAAGCAAGCAGTCAGTGCTGCTCTTCCTCATTCTTCAGGAGGAAGCAGTCTCCAGAAGAGAAAGTGAAACAACTATTTCCAACCTAGCCCAGAGTTCTATTTGCCATACCTCTGGATTCTTTTTGGGTTCTCTTGTTTTCATTTACAACACTTAGTGCACAAAGAACCTTTGACAATGTTGGTCATCATTTTTCCGATGTTTAAGTCGTCCAGATATGAAGTGTTAATAGCATAAACCAAATAATTAATAACTACGGACAAAAGACATTTCTTTCTTGTACATGGTAATTGTCGTAGTCGTAAATTTATAAGTGTTCCTGAAAAGTCTGTTTCTAACTCTCTGGTCAAACAGTGATCACTGCTCCTTTCCCCATCCCCGGGACAGCATAGCCAACCTGGCGGGACAGAGACCAGGACCACCAACAGCCAGCACCCCTCCACCACATGCTGGCTCTAATTTTAAGTCATGAGGATTAAATTTGATTTCAAACTAGTCACGTTAAGCACATGACGAGTTTTAAATCAAAACAAATACACACCCTGAGCTGAAACCAAGTAACAGAAATTTTCAACATTTTGAAATAAGCAAAGCATTCCTACAAGGGTCAAAACAAAGTATCCTCTTCCCCAGCCCTCAAAAAACCCAAATTCTGCTGCCTGGATTTTTCTTCATTCCTTCCCCTTCCTCTTGCTGAATTCATGACCATATAATCATTCTTCATTTGATCTCTCTGCAAGAATATCAAATATTTGTCAGCTCATTATCATTTTTCCAGCATAGATTTATCCCATTCCTCAGCTTTCCTAAGTAGGACTGGCCCAAAATCACAGAAATGTTTTCAGTGTTCAATATATCATCACAGCAGTATGAAAGAAAGATGCAGATCTACACCAAATTATGCCAGCAAAGTTGCCTGCTAGAAGCCCACATGAGAACATACACCTTCAGTGCACAAACAAACAGCCTGCACTGATGCAAACCCACAGACAATAATTTTGGCCAAGAAGTAAGAGTGTGATGCTGTAATGCCAACAGCAGCCAGCTGCTACGGATGTACTAAGCTGCATTAGACTATCAAATCTAATAGGAAAAGTAGAATAAAAGAATCATGTGGAAAGTACATGCAGTGATCCCGAAGGCATTAAAAATAAATGAACAAATGGCTAAAACTCCCCAAACTACAGCCACACATGAGCAGCACGACAGAGAGAATACTAAAGAGCACCTTTATTGGAGAGTTTTTATAAACACAAGTGAGTCTCCTGGTGACTCACACTAATCTGTCTTTGTCTGTGACTCCCACTGCATGCCTCTTTATTAGGATTACCAGTAACTGGACACATTTCCTGAAAAGAAGCAATTATTGCTGCTGCATAGGGATGACACACAGGATATCCAAACCACCATGAGGAAGCATGGCCAAGCTGGGTCTCGTCTCTCTCTATACAACAATGAAATCATTCAGCTAGAAGATGTTAGAGGCAAAGCCTCCAGTCCTGAGCTGGTTCATAGCTGATGCAGACAGGTGATATCATCCTATTCTTTTTCCCTCTAAGCAATTACAGTTTTGTAGCCTCCCTTGGATATTTCATCAACTGCCCTAATCTCAATCTACACCCTCTCTTCCACAACTGGATTTTTCTACTGCTCATCTTCACTTCAGAATGTGCCTTCATGAGAGTTGTCTCATCACAGCATCCCTCTATTACTATTACTATACTCTATTATTATTACTCTTTGCACAAACACAGCTTTTTCTTAACAGTTATGATATTTCCAAACTTTTATGTTAGTGTTCAGAGATCTCCCATTGGGGTTAGAAGCAAACTGCAGAGTGTAAAATGCAAGTTCAATCACTCCAGAGAGCTGAGCCTATATTTATTTACTGTGTTTGCATCTGACAATCTCATAGCAATTTCAACATGCATATCTGTCAAAAGGACATTTTTCCTGTACAAGAGGGAGTGCAATGTAGAAGACAGCTGGTGAATAGTCAGGGCAGTAGCACACACATGGAGCATGTATACATCTACACAAGCAAAGAACTTGGCAGAACAGCAGTTTTTATGGCTATGTGAAGTGCCTTGCCACACAAAGCAGGAGCTAGAACAGAGTCCAACTAGTTTTGGCTTGACAGCTGCATTTTATTGCAGTAATTAACCCACAAGGACCTATAGATTGTTTCACATGACTTGACAGGATGGATTAAAATAATCAGACAGACCAAGAAAACAAAACCTACAACAAAATCCGAGATGTTAATTTATCCCGGAGCTATGTACAAAAACTGCTGGTTTGCTCATTCCAGTTAAATCACGGGCTTGTTCCATGACAGCCATTTTTACCGAAACCCGGTTGGATGGGGCTGACTCAGTCACCATTCATGAGCTGGAGGAGCGGGGCTGCTGCGCAAGACAAGTAGCAACACCCTGCTCTGATTATGAAATACCTGTATCCAAACCCCTGTTCTGCCCCAGGGGGATCTGAGCCCACACAACCAACACGCCTCTCCAGAAAACAGGCTCGTTCCCTGCAGTGTATGGTGCCACCAGCTCAGGACAAGGGTAGCACAGGGATGCTGTTTGCCTCTAGAGCTTGGCAGGCTCTCCTGGAGGCTCACTGCCTCTTCCAAGCTTTTGCAGGGATGCTGACCTGCAGGCACACTCAGAGCCTGATGAGGTTATTCCACTACACATAATCTGCTGCATGAGTCATGGCAAGAGGGTGGGAAGCAAGGGGTATAACACAGTAACTCAGTGTGGTGGTGCATCACCTCCAACACAATTCACTGCACAGTTCACTCATATTGGCCAAAATCACATCAAGGAATGCTTGAAAGAGCAAACGTCTCTCTGCTTTGCCAACTTAGTTGTTTTGCATCTGTCTTACTAACATCTTTGACAATCTGAGCCCACTCTCCAGTTCAACTGCAGCACCCAATTGCCCAAGCATCTTCCATTCCTCCAGTCTCACCTGCAATATAATCCAGGTGACTGCCTTCACAGCCTTCAAGCCCTTAGCAAAGTTAGTCAGGGACCCACACACTGCTTGGACTCCTCTCACCTCGTGAACAGTGCTGTGAGCAGCAAAAGAGAGATCACAAACTACAGCCAACCCTTCTTCATTTAAATGTAAACTACTCTCTACATTACATTATTATCTCCTTATATTTGGACCTGTCTTCCACCACCACAGTTGTCTGGGATACGAGGTCCATATTTTGTGAAAGGATTACTTTCAGGGAATCACCCAGAAAATTACAGTGATAAAATCTGCAACGCTTGTAAACATAGAGACAGATGCTGCCAACTGCTATTATGCCATGGTAACCACACCTCAGGAGAGGGCACCTGGGGGAGAATACCCATTCCTCAGCCATCATGGAACAGCCCCCTCATCTCCACTGATTGTTTGAACTGATAGCCGGGATGGGGACGAAAAGCAGGCGAGACATCAGGAATCTCCCTACTCATCAGGGAGCAAGGGCAGACACTTCTGGCACAGTGATGTTACAAGCCATTCCAGCACAGTTCACCAGAGAAGATCTGTCAGCACCCCAGGCCAACAAAGTTGCTCTCTCAAAAGTTGTTAATTCATTAATTTGTAATGCCTAACAGGAATAAAGTACCTTTAGATTTAAAATAACTGAAAAAAAAACCCCAACAACTACACATTTCTGTACTTACACTGCTTTCTCTAGAACCTTTTTGGAAGAAAATATGTAATAGATTTTTTAAAAGACGCTTTTTTCACCACAAGAAGGAAAGAGGCACTGTTGACTCTCAGCTGCTTTTTCCTAATTATTATTTTACAGATACGAAGTGTTGTTGCTTCTGTAGAGGTGAGATGGAGAGCTTAGCAAACCCTGTCTATGAGCTGACCACCAGCATACAATGTATAAAATGTTCAACACATGGGTCTGCACACCTAGACGACAAAATGTCGCACTGGCTGGAGGAACATTGACACCACACAGGTCCTTGCAGGAGCCTCCCTTGATCAAAGGGATGTTTGCTTGCACAGCTTCTATCCCTAACTTGATTTAAGCCAGCAAGAGAACAACATCTCCGAGCATGTCTGAGCAGCTCTTTAGTCTTGGCTCTGGTTAACAAAGGTGTAAAAGCACATTTTGCAATCAGGGATCCCTCCCATGCCAAACATCTTCCTGTCAGCTCTTAGTCTCTCACTTCTAAAGAACTCCAGATCACCCCTTTCCACTCATCACAGGTTGCTCTTTCCTCTGTCTCACAGCCAGGGATTCAAAAAATCCAGGGCCAACTCCAGAATACCACCATTATCCTACCCCCCAAAATAAGAGTTGGAACCGACATCAAGTAATCACACTCAGTTTGTTCCCCAAGAAATCAAAAGGCACAGCTCAAAGGAGGCTGCCCCATGGCACCCTTGTGGATGGTTGTTAAAAGGTGTCCAACAGAACAGGCAAAGTAGAGACCTTATCCCTGGTACAGGAGATAGATTTAAAAAAAAAAAAACCAACAACACTTTTTCCACAGTAATGCAGCCTGGGCACTCAAAGGCAGACTAGATATTACAAACATACTTGAAATGCATGTCTACTAGACACTATGGCAAAATTCTTCAGCTGAAGGTCTCCCTGAAAGTCTTCCAGGAGGTCCCATCAATACTATCCACACCAGGCAGGCTCAGCTGAAGGGAGCAAACACTAGCCTCTGTCAGCAGCCAATACAGAAACTCAAGATGTTGCTCTGACCTAAAAGCCAGCAGCCAACAATTTATTAAGTGCAGCCCAGCCCACGTCCTTTCCTTCCCACCCTGGTGGCACAAGCAGATGTGAAGCAAGAAGAAATTGTACGGTAACATCTGCAAGAGATTCAAGAAGTTTACAAATCAAGGGATGGTGATCCAGCTCTATTGGCTGAATCCTATTAAGAGAGCACCAAAAACCTGCAGCTACTCTTCAGGAACTGGTTAATGGTTTGGTTCCAACAAGCCAACCCCTGCTGCAGTGGGTGTGTTGTTCTCTCCAGAGGCGAGGTTTGACAAAAACACCTGAGCAGCATCAGTGAGTTGGATGCTGCCCCAAAAACTGCTAAAAGTGCTTTGTTAAAATTATATCTTTAGTGTTTCCTCTGGTTGGGCAAAGATTCATAAATTACAGAAATTATTAAAGGTGCAGATCTAAAAATATATATATATTTTAACAGAAGCTTACAAGAGTAATCCAAAAAAGAGCTCATTTAGACCAAAACAGGCATCCACAGCTGTTTTCCGCATATTCTCTACATAATACATGCTTTGCTGCAGCTGAGTCTTTCTAGGAGCTCTTGCAAGGACACCAAGACCAGAAAATATCCAAAGGGAGAACTCCAGGGAGCACCCAGAAGAGAACAGGAGGACTTTGCTGCTGTAAGAGAACTACTGGTCAGCTCAGTGGCACATTCCACTCACGGCAGTGGTGAGCAGCACCCAGCTTCCCCCACAGCCCCAGGAATAACCCAGCACAATCACTGACCCCACCCCAGGCGCAGCACGAAGGTGTACAACTCCACACACATTCACTGCTCCTCTGCCCAGGACCCGAAGAAGGTCATGTTTTGCCATCAGCAATTACAAAAAAGCAAATGAGAATGGGATCAGTATCGAGAAACTGGTGAAGAAAGGAGCTATTCAGCCGTCATCTACACTAATCTGCAAACATGCCATGCCCTTGTCACCCATGGCTTTAGTCAACACAGGTAAAGCCAAAAGTATCTTGACTTTGCTCTCAGCACAGGATGGTTCCTCATGCTATTCCCAATTTGAAATATTTCTGGAATGCACTAAGTGCAAAGTTGTTCAGCCTCTGCCTAAGGCTGAGGGTCTGGCAGTTGTGGATCACAGAGCTTTTCATTTAACATATACTGGTATAAATATCAATTAGGCTGGGTGATAAGGGCTACGTCAATAAACAGAACCCCAGCAACATCTGTTCATGAAAATACTGCTGCTGCTGTTACATATTTCAAGAATGCATATTATTTTTCAGTAGCTTTTCTCCTACTTTTTTTTCCTATTCCAATATTATTTGTAAACAAGATAATTCATATAAGTAATTAACAAGCCTGACCACAACTGACCCAAATGATATCTGATAGCAGGTTGGGGAAAGGTTCTTCCCTTATTTCATAGAGGAAGCCCTAACTTCTGTCTAGAAATTCTCATTGCAGTACAGCAGGACAACAGAGAATTGTAATAAAAATGAGAGGAGGACAACCTTCTAGTTAACAAAAAATAACTTCCTCCACATTCCAGGTCCACTGTGGTACTCTGGACATGAGATTCATCAGCCTCCAATCCTCTCACCTTGTTTCTCCCTTGACTAGTCCTTTGCCTTGAATCAGTGCCAAGAAATAATCCTTTTCAGCATGCTTTCCCCTAATTATTTTGTGGCTGATGAGCCACCACATCAAATGACAACCCCAGGCACAAAAAAGACACCAGCCACCTAAGGAGCCCAGCCCAGGAGCTGGCTCATCACCTCCCGTTTCTTCTCTCCACTTTGTAGCCAAGTGGCTGCTATTTGTTGGTGCGTCCAGTTTTGTGTATGAGTAAGCCCAGGACCAAGAGTACAGCTCTTGGAGGAACTTCATTCACAAAACTCCAGAGAGAACAACCTTACTGAGGCTCTCTAGTGGGGGGAGCACTCAAATTGGTGGTTATTTGTGCTATGGACAATAAATTCAGCTCAGTGTATCAATCCTCAAATATTTTCACGTTCCCATCACCTCTACATTCTTTCAGACTTATAGACAAGGAAAAACATGCACAGACAAGGCTGACCTCTTAAAAACAAGCATCTCATGCACACAAAGTTCTGGAATTGTGAAAAGAAAAAAGAAAAAAAGAGTATTTTCTTACCCTTAGGTGGAGAATTTAAGGTAGTAGTAGCAGAACTGAGATACACTATGAATAATTTACTATAAACACATTAGTTTCTAGAGAGTAAGAAGTTAGCACTCCAGACTGATAATGGCAGGAGGCTAGCCAAAAAAAAAAACCAACTTACAACACATGTACATTGGTTGTAGTCTTAAAAGCAGAGGTCTCAATCGAATGAACAAATGGTGATTCAGAATGGAAACAATCCAGTTTCCATTGACTTTCAGAGGAGAACAAACAGGGCAGTTATTTATATTCTGTCAGAGCAGCAGAATGACCCTGCTAACAGCTTGGGGGGTTTTATTTTATTAAATGAAGCAGCCTTACACATTAAGACTGACGTGTGACTCAAATCAGTCAGTTGCCAAGAAAAAGATAACTGGAAGGTAGAGCAAGAATCAGCATGGTACTATCTCTACATTCACTTATTATAACAATGACATTTTAAAGACAAAGCCCAGAACACATATGCAGATTTTATCACATTCACAAGGATACTTTAAACCTGAAACGTTTACGTTTCATAGACAGCACAGAAGTCTAATTAACTTCATTATTAGTGCCTCAAAGAAATGCGTTTTTAATTGGAAAACACATTTACAAAGGTCAGATATGCAATACTCTGCTCACACTCCCACGTCTGTGCACAGCCAGCACACCAAACACATTTTTCTGTAATGCTCCAGCTATAAGTTAGAACCAATATTTCATTTGATAATTTACTTTACGCATAAAGTTGCATCTCAAGAAAACCCACAAGCTCCTCTGAGGACAATGTGACCAGCCACGCTCGACCTACACCTTCTTAGGGAAACACCACTGTAAAACTGTACCTGCTGGGAAAGGGTGGAGCAGGGGGGTGAGAGGAGAAAGCACATCACCAAGGATGACAAGAGACAGCTTTAGAGACAGGCACACCAACATTTGTAGCCATCCCACCAGAGAATCACCACTCCCCACAAGGAGCCACGTGTGCCTCATACACACCCCACGTGCACACCCAGCCCAAACCTGGCCTTGCTGAAAGGGAGGAAGCTGCAACCAAGGAAAGGGAGGCAGCCAAAACACAGCAACAGCAGAGGCAGTACCAACATCAGCACCAGCGCAACTGGAACTCCTTAAAACTTACAAACTACACAGGCATGCAGAGGAACATCTTAATCTGAGCTGTCTTGGGTTTTTGGGACAAACCTCTGCTCAGGGAAATGTTCCAACAGTTTTGGTTGTGCAATAACAACAGCAGCTCCCACTGGAAGGAAGGACACAGGAGATCTCACGTGACAGCAAACCCGGGAAGGCACCATTCCCCTTCTGCCTCCCGTCCTGCTCACACCATCACAGCCTTCAGTCTGCCAACCCATGCTGCCAGGGTAGCTGGGACTGAGCCACCACCTCCTTTTTGGGGGACTGGGGGTTCTCAAAGAGGAGGAAGGCACCACATTAGAGAGTCTGAGAGGATGACAGAGGACCTGGCACACAGGAGTGGTGGTGCTTCTGCAGGAGGCAGAGCAGCAGACAGAAGCCTGAAGTTGGAAAGGAAGGGACTGAAGGAGGTAGAAGAGGGGCCACCATCAGTGGCAACAAACCACTGGGTCTGTCAGTGGTGTTTTGTGCAACTTCACTGTTACTAACTTTGCTTTAAAGAGCAACTACTTGGATTTGCCAAGGGGCAAGGCCAGAGGTTGGGGAGCTCTTTCTCCTCTACATTAAGCTAAGATCCTTGGACAGTCTATCTCCTCTGCTTCTAGTGCTGACCCATCTAAGGTTTTAAATATTTATTTACCCTGAAAACAAAACACAATTATTAAACAGTGTTATATTCTTTTTCCTTTGAAGAGGCTAAGAGAGGCAAGTTGCTGTTATTCACTCAACTCAGAGGCAATACATTGAGTGCAAATATTTTATGTAAAAGACTACACAGCTTGAAACGGAAACCTTAGGGCTGCCCAATTTCAAAGGAAACATTTTATGTGTATTGTTTATGATAATGGCCTGAACTCCACTTCAGCAGAACCAGCGCAGTTAAAGGTAATAGAAATATTAAAAAGGCACAATTCCACATCAGACTCTTCAGGTAATTTACAGTCACTTCAAATAACTCCCAGTTATTTTGTACATAAAGACTCATACTTCAAGAGCCTTTAGAAGGACTACTGATAGCAGTTAAATAGACTGTTTAGACTTGAGGATGGACATTTTTTGCAATCAAGAAGCTTTGGAAATTGAGGAAAACACCACACACTGTCCCTGTGCTCATAACTGGAATTCTTTTGGGGTTGCACACAGGGTTAGATACATGGGATTTCAACAAGCATCCAGGAATTTCAAGAGATGCAGAGCTGGCAATGAGCATTAAACCATCTGACTCAGCTGGGCATATAAGCCATTCCATTTCCCTGCATCTACGATTCACCCACTGCTCTATATAAATGATAAATACAAATAATATCATTCTCTGCTGAAAGACTCGGGCAACTGCACGATCCCACACAGGATACAGTCCAAGGAGCTTCTGCTCTCTACAGAGAGAATTCAGCTGCCCCTCTGGAGTCCAGGGAGAAGGACTTTGTGAAGTTACTTGCATAATCAATACTCCAGCAAGCGAGGATGTAAAGATCAAACAATTTTTCTTATTAGCATTTTCAAAGAGAAAGGAAAGGGAGCGTTCTGACTAGAAGTGCTGAAACTGAAATGTCCCACCGCACAAACATTACGGACGCGATTCTATCCCAGCACTCCTTTTTAAATAACTAACAGTTATTAAATCAGCAGCAGCACACGGGTATGAAGGCAGAGTCACCAGTCTCTCGCCTACGGTGCCGCCAAGTAAAGCGAGCCCGGGCTCAGCCGCGCACCGGGCGGGTCCCGCCGGCCGGGCAGCCCCTGAGGGCCGCCGGGGAGCGGATGGGCAGCTGAGCCCCGGGTGGGGCTGATGGGGAACCCAGCCGGGGGTAGGGGTAACCGAGCCGAGGGTGAGGGGAGCCGGGCCATCCCTGACCCTGTCCCTGTCCCTACCTTCCCGCGGGAACAGCTGGGCCGAGGCGGCCAGCAGCGCGGCCAGCAGCGCGGCCAGCGCCCGGCCCGCCGCCATCTCCCCGCATGGGCCCGGCGCCGAGGCGGGCGCGGGTCCCCTCCGGCGCCGCCGCCGCTTCCTGCTCCACCTCGCACCTGGAGGGCCGGGCCGGGCTGGGCAGGTGAAATCCCTCCCCTTCCTCCCGCCCGCCGAGGCCGCCTCGTCCCCGCCCGGGTGCTGCCTCCGGCCCGGCCCCGGCGCGGCGGGGTGGAGCCGGCTTGGCGGGGCGCCGGAGGTGCGGGTCCTTGGCAGAGAGGTGTTATTCCTGCCAGAAGCGCTTTTCTCTGCCCATTCCCGACATCATTTACACTTCCCGAAAGGGCTTTGAGTTGTCGGTCACCAAGTTCCCCTCTCTCTTTCGGAGGTGTTACCGCGTCAAGGGCCCCTTGCCTGCCAAAGCATCAGCTTCAGTGCTGAAAGGGAGCTTAAAGTTGCGGCCAGACTTTTTTTTTACCCAGACAAGGGGTAATGATTTTAAACCACTAGGGCAGATTCAGACTAGATCCTAGGGAGAAATGTTTTGTGATGACGGTGGTGAAGCGCTGGCAGAGGCTGCCCAGAGAAGTGGTGGATGCCCACCCCTGGGAACATTCACAGACAGGTTGGACAAGGCTCGGAACAAGCTGATCTGTTCGAAGATGTCCCTGCTCATTGCAAGGGCTTTGGACTTGATGGCCTTTAAAGGTCCCTTCCAATCCAAACCATTCTATGTTTGGAAGTGCCACGTTTCAGAAAGTAGGTTCCTCCCAATGAACAGTGGTTTGTATCATGCTTGTTAAATATTTGGGGACTTTGCAAGGGAAAACTCTGAGCAGAAACCAGCATGACATCGTCGGGAGTAGATGTTTGCCCAATGACTAAATACCTTACTAACATCAGATAACTCATCTCCTAGTAATCCCTTGCTTTGGAGCATTTGTTTCTTTGGCAATACCATCACAAAACCCCAGCACATTAATACTGGCCCTCTGCAACACCTAGCTGTTATAGGAATGCATGGGAATATACACAGGAATATTCATGTTCAAGGAAGGAGAAAAGTCCTAATGAGATCAGAAATTCACAGCCTGTTACAGATTTGAGACTGAGCTTTGGAGTCTTTGCTCTTGCTGTTTTCAACTGTCAGTGAGGATACTCAGCTCTCCTCAGAGCTTTACACCTCTTTTATAAATAAATCTATTTTTTCAGTGATCTTCTGCTCAGTATGGCTTTTTATTAATCTTAACAAAGAATATGCAATAAAAAGAAAATATATCTGGAAAAAAAATCAGCCTTTAGAGAAGGGTAGTGCCATTAAGAAGATGCTTAAGTGGCTATATGACTGCAGAGAAATGTGTGGATAGGAGTTTTACATTTACATGAGAAGGAATAGAGAGATTCTGAGGGGCTCAAATCAGATCTGATGTCACTTCATTAATTTAAGGAAATAGGGGAGGTCTAGAGTTTTTATTTTCTTCTACTGGAGAAAGGAAGGTATTCAGTTTATGTTAATTGTGTCTTATCAGAGTTCACATCTTCATGAAGTTCAGTATTTTCCCACTAAAAGTAATTTGTATCTCAGCTTTATATTACCTTACTGTTCCTCTTCTCTCTTTTTTCCCCCAATATCTAAACATGGAAAAATCTTAGACTTCCTAAGAAGTTAGACTTTCTAAAATGGATGTGGGTTTATGTCCATTATAAATCTTAAGGCTACTCTGTCATTTGTAATTCTGATATAGGAACACAGAACCACAGAACCAGGCCCATTGCCTGGCTGCTCTTATATTGTCCTCAGTCTTCCCAGTGGTTTGCCAGAATTTCCAAACAAGAACATCACCATCTAATCTCTTTGTAAGCTCTGTGAACATTTTCTGGCCAGGGTAACATCACCTCTGAGACAGCTAAGTTCAGTTCCCTCTGATTTGGATCTGATGTGCTGAGGGACAGGTCTGTATGACTTTCCTGGTGGGATAGGAGGATAAGTGCTCATCCCCCATAGGGTTCAGAGATCATATGATGAACTGGCCACATATGAGAGTCACTTCCATATGAGACTAGATTTGGACATCTACTGTTGCATAAATAGTGTAGATAGCTGGACTGAGATGTTTAAAATACTTGGCATGGGAAAGCATGCAGAAACAACCGCTTCAAGTCAAAAAACATTGACTGTCTATACACATAATTTTATGGAGGAAAATTCACCAACAAAGTGAAGGCATTTTCCATTGACTTCATTAAGGCTGGCTCTTTTAATCTGCATCTTTAGAGTGGCAGCAGTCCTGGTGGCTGTTGCTGATCAGCAGCAGTGAAGGAGTCAACCTCCATCATACATTTTTTCTGGACATGCCAGGATGCTATAGCCGAGTCTCAGGGGTTGGCAGGGTTGGTTACAGAGTTGTTCCATATGTGTGGCAGATTGACCCTGGCTGAATGCTAGGTGCCCAAAGCCACTCCATCAGCTGGGCAGGGAAGAGATAATAGAATGAAAGACAAAACAGGATTATGAGTGATGGATCTGAATCATAAAAACACCTTCCCCCATCCCTCCCTCCTTCCCAGGCTCAACTTCACTCTCAATTCTCTCTACCTTCTTTCCCCCTGAGTAGTGAAGGAGGATGAGGAGTGGGAGTTGTAGTTCAGCTCATCACATGTTGTCTCTGCTGCTCCTCATTGTGCTCTTGTACTCCAGCATGGGGTCCCTGCCATGCAAGACAGTTTTCCACAAACTTCTCCAACATGAGTCCCTCCTATCAAGTGCAGTTCTTCATGAAGTGCTCCATCATGGGTCCCTTCCAGCCCCTCAGGAACAGATTGTTCTAGTGTGGGTACCTACAGGGTTACAAATCCTGCCAGCAAACCTGCTCCCACATGGGCTCCTCTTTCCATGGGTCCACAGGTTCTGCCAGGAGCCTGCCCCAGCATGGGCTTCTCACAGGGGTCTCCTTCAGGCACATTCCCCTGCTCCAGTGTGGGTCCCTCCATGGGCTGCAAGTGAATCTCTGCTCCACCATGGATCCCCATGGGCTGCAGGGGCACAGCTGCCTCACCATGGTCTGCACCAGGGGAATCTCTGCTCTGGTGCCTGTCTCACCTCCTGCCCCTCCTTCTGCCCTGATCCTGGTGACTGCAAAGCTGTTTCTCTCACATATTCTCACTGCTCTCTCTGATGCTGTTCTGGAGGCTGTTTTTGTTTTCCTCTTCTTATATATGTTATCCCAGAGGTGCTACCACTGTCACTGAAGGACTCAGCCTTGGCCAGTGGTGGGTCTGTATTGGAACTGGCTGGCATTGGGTTCTAGCAACTTCTCAGAGAAGCCACCCCTGCTATCAAACTCTTGCCAAACAAATCCAACACCTCTACCCCAAAACACCCTGACCCCCAGAGTGCAGTTCAGATGGAGGTGCATCATCCTATGTAATGCTATGCAAGCATCTAGGAGGCAAGAAAGCATCCTCTGAAGGTGAATGCTGTTAAATAGGCACCCTGCTAAAATCAGCCTTCTCCCCTCTGCAAAAAGTGAGGACCACAGGTGAAGAACTGTCACTCTAGTGAGAAGAGTTGATCTGATAAGCTTAAAAGTAACTTAATCTGCTTTGCTATGACCTTAATTGCTTCACCTTGGTTTTGAAAATGAAGAAAGAAGGAAAATTAGAAGAGTTTCTTTTCCTTTCACGTACCCTTTAACCAAACTTTCCTTTGAAATAGTTATCAACTTTCACTTCAGTCAGTACTTTTTTGAGGTGGTGAATGCTCTTGTGATCCTGTCAATTCATCCACATGTCTGTTATGGCTATTGCAACTGATGAACGATTCCCTAAGTCTGTCTTTTTATTGAAGACAAATAATTTATTTTTTAATATTGGGGTGTTTGTTTGTTTTTGTTGGGTTTTTTGGGGTTGTTGTTGGTTTTTTGGTTGTTTTTTTTCCTAAAACATTTCTGGTCTTCCTCTTTTTGATTATGCCTCTATATTGGCAGTGATGTGAAGGATTGTGTTTTTAGTCCTAATGTAGGTTAAATGTGAAAGTGTTTGTAAGCAAACCTACCCTCTCAGGCTGGAGCCAAGCAAGAGCAGCATGTATCATTTTACATTCTCCCTCCCTGCTCTAGAGTAATTTCCCAGAAAAGAACAAGAATCAGCTGGGTCAGATTTGGGGGCCAGACTTACTGGATCAGCTTGACATGGTGTGCAAGTCTATGGATTGAAGATCCCATGGGTTGAAAAATAATTGCATCTGCAGTCAGCGTGTGCCCACACACAATGAAAGCTCCATCAAGAACGTCTAATTTGGCTTTCACCTCTCATTAGCTTAATGCAAAGTGCCCTGGTCCAGCTGGAAATGGCATAGAAATTTGTACAGTTTAATCCTAGTTAACATTATTTGTTGTTTTTATGGTATTCTTCTGCAAGTCTTGAAGGGTGTTGTAGCAGCTATTTCATGTGGGCCATGTACTGCATTTCACTGGTGAGCTTTGCTGACTGGCTGACCACAGTAATGTCGACACACTTCTGAGAAAAGGCTGGGATTAATCATCACAGACATGTGAATTTAACAAAGTTTTGCATCCAGGGAAGAGGAAAAAATGGGGTAAAATAAGAAAAAACATGTATGTGCTGGATAGTCAAAAACATTTCTATCCTTGGTTTATGGGAAATACACCTTGAGTATGGAATCGTGTCCTTTGCCTGGAAATGCCCTATAAATTACACATAGCAAGCTGCAAGAAAACACTGGAAAGCTATAAAGGGAAGCAGATGAATTCTGAACTCTACTGGTTTTGAGGGGCAAACCTCATACTTCAGCTTCCTTATCTCCCATCCAGTGTGTGTAATAGCTAAATAAACACCTCAAAGACTGAGACAGTGTTGTCCCTACCAATTGTTGTCAGTAAGACATTCTGCTCCCTACTTTTTTTCACCTGGAAAGAAATCATTAAAGTAATAATCATAGACCCTTATGATCAGCCTGGGGAAAATTCTGCTGAGAAAATATTCAATCACCTCACATTGAGAAACAGGTGTTCTTTGTCCTAATGAGAGAAATGTTCACTTGAGTAGTTTTTAGGATGGTGCTTTCTACTGTGCTCTGACTCTCAACACTGTAACAAGCTTGGTGAATCCTGAACTGACGGGATGTGTATTCAGTGCAGATGTCCATGAGGCAGGTGGTAGAGGAGCCAATGCAGACTCAAAGAGAGCAATCAAGATGCAGTTCACCGTGCTTGAAACACAGCTGCTGTATGAGATAGCATTTGCTTTCACTGGGTAAACCAAAGCAGCTTTCAGCCAGCTGTGCAACACTCATCCAGCTGCCCAAAGAGCACCAGGCAAGTACCCCATGCTGGTGAGAATTAGGGCACTCACAGGGTGTTCCAGCTGAATTTCCAACTATCTAATCTCCTCTGTTAAGATCAGACCAAGCAAATGATTTATGACCTTATACCATGGTTGTGGCTGAAGACCTTACTTAACATGGAGAGCTTGAGCCTTGTCACTGTGCCAGCTCTGAGAGTGAGCCTTGCTCCACAGAGCTTGGAAATGCATGAGCCAAAGGTGAGAGAAGCCCATAATGGAGAAGAGGATGTGTTAGAAGGAGCAGAACCCAGGCTGCTGGTGCCTGAACACACCCAACAGGAGTGAGTGCAGCTACACACCACTGGGGGCTGAAGTACTGGGGAAATTGCTGTGTGCTGGCTCCTCACTTCTGCCGCATTGAGAACAGCAATGATAAACAGCATCTGCTTTCCTGGGCTGGAAGATCAGCTCAGTATGGCGGGGAAATGGTGAAAAGTACAGCATCTCCTGCAAGAGCACAGGAATAAAATGTATTTTTCAACCCTAGCAAAATTTTGGTGTATTTTTATCTCCATCTGGAGCTTATTGGAATATAATGAATATGCTACCTCCTGAGGTAGACATGGAAATATGTAATAGCCTATTTATTTTTTGAGTTAGTTTTACTTACCATGCATAATGAAAGTGATCAATTCCCCTTGTACTGTAGTTGCATCACCCTAGCAGACTAATTAAGACAGAGCTAATATTAGGGAAATATCAGCTTTCCTAATATTAAGGAGCTTTTTATGTTTTCTCATCTCTGTTCAAAGGTACCAAAGACACTGTTTCCTCTGCTTCAATCCTAGCAGGAGCATCCAGCTGTAGTAATACAGCACATCTGTCACAGCACTCGTGGGATGCAACTCTTCTCTGCTGTGCATGCCAGCTGTGTGGAGAAGAAGGAGTTGAAGTCTCATGACAAATATGGAAGGAAGGAGATGGGATTTTTATCGCTTGCCAGGCGTACAGCTCCACATGGTCTTCTACGTATCTGTGAAAATGTGAGCCATATGAGCACATTTCATTCCCTTGATATCTTCTTAAAGCAATTCTCCTGCCAAAGCAATTCTTCTGAGGTGGTTCCACAGGCTAAGTCTGCCCCTGCACTCCTGACCAGGCCTGGTGAGTCACTTCTTGGGGGAAGCAAGAGGAGCAAGGGAGAGCAACAAACATAAAGGCCAAGGTACATTAGAGTCAGGACCCTTCTGATAAATGTAGGTATATACTTAGATAATTATGTTATCAGCATGATCAGTGTTGTTCTGATGCTGGATCTAGTCAACTCAACCCTCTGGACACAGGATTAAGTCCATCTCTGCAGGATAAAATGGAACTTTCCACAATAGAACAGAATTATTTGCATTAGTACCCATATAGGATCAGAAGAAATTTCCTGAGTTGAAGCCTGTTTTGGGAGCTATTCTATTACAGTGTTTATCAAGGATACATGTGATGCTAAATAAGCAACACAACTCTGCATGATCTGTCACAATATATAAACTACTGATCATTAATTTAAAGGAATGTGTCCAGCTATAATAATGATCCATGGAGTATTTTTTATTCAACAAATCAAGTCTATAGACTGAAATTACGCAGCACATAATTTTGGTCAAAAGCTTAATTATTTCCAACTTATTCATGGTGGTTAGATGAATTGTAGGAAACATAGTGCTTACAGCACTTGAATGCTGATTCTGATTAGTTTTTGAATACGAGTGATATTCAGTGATGCTTGAATGAAGGGCTTTGAGCCAAGGCTTGTTACCTGAAAGTACACGCACAAAGCACCTCAATAGCTTATAGAAATTTTTCTCTTGCCAAAACATTTAAAGTGCTCTTGTTGATATCTCTGAATTGACTTGGCAGGTCTGCACAGGGAGTGCAGAAACATTTGTTACTGCTTATTCAATGATTTTATGCCGCAAAACAAACAGCCCCGGAGCTGACTGGTTACTCTCCCGTCGATTAGTTACCATGGGGCTTTTTCCTCGTCATAGCCTTGATGTGAAAATGATGAGACAATCAGACTTCTGCAAAGATTGCAACTTGTGCTCGCAAGGTCTTCTCCTGTCATCTTTTGCCCTTTGCCTGAGACGTCACAAGCGGGGCTGGACGGAGCGGCAGAGCGGAGAGGGATGCGAAAAGCTGCGCCCTGAGCCGGGGGAGGTGGGGCACAGGCTGCCAGCCAGCTCTGCCCCTGGCCAAACTTCTCATGCAATAAGGCTCACTCATTCACCTAAAGAAGACGAGAGGGATTTATCCCCGAGCACGCTTCAATAAACAGATAGCTTGTAATTTTCCTGTGAAACTGGCTGTGAAGAATGTGGTGCTGTTACAGTAGAATGGGAGAGAAATCGCTGCCCCCCTGCTAGGTTTTCATTTATCCTTGGTATAAAGTTACTGTTTTCTTCTTGATCACAGTTGAAAGGGAATTTACTCAGGAAGGGAGACAAGGACCTCATGAGGGGCAGCCTTCCCCACTTCTGTTTTGTGCTATGCCTAATGCAGGGGAAGGAAAGAACATACCAGCAACCCAGAATGCCTGTTTGGCTGGTTTGTATCCATCTACTCCCAAATGGTGGTCAGGGGTGGTTCAGAAAAAAAATAAATTTACTTTCCTATATGAGACACTGTGGCCTGAAAGGAGTAACTTGCTTGCATAGGAAGGGAGTGTTCATCACATACCACACAGACAGGCAAAGGAGACACCAGAGAGAGTCTTGAGGCTCAGGCATTTCTGAACTGCTGGGAAGAAACCCAATTTTTTATCGGGGAGAATTCGTATCCCATCATCTTTATCTGTCGCTAAGTGAAACCCTAACAAACCAGCTTAACAGCAGGAACATTCCTCATCATGTCAGCTCTGGTTATTTGTTGCATACTGTATGGATCTCTGTCACTTTGTACAGACATCTCTGGTACAGATGCTCAAGCTCTGACAACAAAAGCTATAAATAGTATGTGTGGTAAACAACTTGTAGAGTAGAATACCACTACCAAATGGCACATACACCTAAATGTGCATTTAGCAGAGACAGCCTGAGTCATGTCAGGCACTCCAAGGGGAAACCAGCACTTGCCCATGGCACATATGAAATGGGTCCTTTATATATGGGAACTATTAGTGATGTGCCTGAACTATCAGTTATATTGATAAAAACATGGTAAAGCTAAAAAGAGCTTGAGACAGTGAAGTTTCCTCCTTGGGCTGTGCACAAGGTTGTAGCATTCCCATGCCTTCACAAAGGTCTGTGGCTTTGTTATGAAAGTGAACCAGGCACCTACTGCATTATATTCTTCCTTTAAAGGGGTTGTATTATGTACTGAAATGATCCAGTTCACAAAGACACTGATTGTGCCTGGCACTGACAATCTTTCTATCATGGATTTTTAAAGCTCCCAGGCAGGGGGCTTGCATCCCAAGATTTCCTGGTGTCACTCATACCTGGTCCTATTCTTGCAAAGTATTTGCTGTCTCAGGTGGACATGGAAAAAAAAAGGACTAGGTCAGGGATTAAAGACAATTGTGGATTTAAATGAGATTTAGTGGTGCTGTTATAGGTTCAATTGCTGCATGTTGTCCAGGAAAATGAAGCTAAACTTCTTATTCTGCATGTAAAACTGCTAAGACTTTCCTGGAAATGTTTAATGAGGAAGAAGTGAACATATGCTGAAGCTATTTTAAGTTATACAGAATGTATTAAAAAAAAAAGAAGTGAGATTCTGCCCAACAGGCTAACGTGAAGCGTTAAAGTTTTGTTTTAACCAAAGTCTGCAGTTAGATCCAGTTGTCACCAAAGCCAGCAGAAACTTTCTGCAGAACCTGTTAACATACAAGCCTGGGGTAAGGTCTAGCTCTATTTTTGTGTCTACAGCTTATCCACTGCTCTTTTGGGTACTAACTTCAAAATGCATGCTGTTGTACTTCTGCCACAGAGGTGATACATTCACAGATCCCAAAGCTCATCTATTAAAGACCAAAACTCAAGTGAAAGGCATGAACTAGAAAATCAGCATTTCTCAGAAGATAATTGCCACACATTGCCTATAGTAATTATAAAAATACCATAGAATGCATTTACCTGGCACATATACTGCTTCTTCCAAGAGCAAATAGTGTTTCCAGCAAAAAGATCTTCTCCCTAGGATTTCAGAGCTGTACTTCAAAAAACATCTACTTTACACTAAAAAGACTTATCATCCTTAGGAGAAGCACAGACTAGGTGAAAAATTACTTCACAAATGCCCAATTTATTGGACAAGGAGAACATGCTGGCAACAGGAGGCAATGTAAGATCATTCTGCCTTAAAAGGCTCAACATCTTATTCTTTCCTGATCCCTGCCTGTGCATTCAAGCTCAGCAGACGGCACCAAGCCCTCTCAAATGAGCCCCTACAGACCCATTTGAGCCAGCTATCTCTTCCTCTTAGCAAAGCTGTGTATAAAACAGGAGGAGAGGGAGCATATTCTCTAGGACACTGCATCTGTATCACGAATTAATTGTGAAAGTCAGTTGGCTCTCACTCCACATTTAGCAAAACACGAATTCCCATCTCCCATCTCAGAGGAACACTTTGAGAAAAGTAGAACGTCTCCATTTAATTCCTTAACAGGACATAGCATAAGCCTTTCGTGTATGCTTTAAATGCTGCTATTTTCCTTGCTTGGTTTCATTTGACTCTTCCTTTGTGCCATCAAATATTCCTGCTGTTCTACACAGGTAGAGTCAGCTGGATGCAAATATCACTGCTGCAGAGATCTGCATGAACCTATCCCCTGCTGGAGCATCAAGCCCTCTGTCAGCTTTTTACGTCAGGGGGATTCACATTTGTGGAAGAGAGCAGGGACAGATCCTGGCACGATATTTATACCTATCCCCTGCTTAGGTGCTTAAACTTTCTTGACTTCAAACTCTGCACATTTGATTCTGTAACACATTCAAAACAGAGGCCTTTGGTGCAGGTTTGTAGGGAAAAACAAGGAATTGACTCGCCTTTGCTGTCCCCTCCTTCCAAGAAGCCTGCTGGCCTCACCCATATCCTGGGCGATATCCATTATGCGGCAAATGTAGAAAAACTTCCTGGATTTAGAGCTGGGATGCAAACCCAGCTGAAAATCCTAAGGAGCCTTCCTAAAGCTTACCCACTCTGGGGCAGTTGCTACATGGATGCTAATTGCCTCCTGGAATATTCTTGAATCTCTTCGTGCTGTCAGACGGCTTTTTTTGGAGCTACACGAGATGGCGCAGCTCACAGCATCCTTCATGTGCCGCCAGCAGCACCTCCGAGCGCGCTGTCCCCAGGATACAGGCGAGGCCAGCAGGCTTCTTGGAAGCGAACAGAGACTGTGGGGGAGATTCAAATGGATTTCTTTGCTGAATGCCACATTCACTGCGTGGAGGCTGAATGGCCCTCGGGTTATTTCAGCAGAGCAATAACTTGGATAAAGTGACGGTTAGTTCATTTCAGAGGGAAACGATGTGAAATGGGAAGCCAGTTTCTCATTTCTCAATAGACAACAGCTACTCGGAGAAAAAACTTATTAGTGCCCAGCAGTTCACTGGGACATATGCTCCTTTGCAGACATCTTATGCAGGTAGTATGAGCTAATGCTGGATCTGCCAAGGGCCAACACAGTTCCTTGCACAGAGGAAATGTGTTTCTTTAATAAAAGACCCCAGTGAATATAGGAAAATATAACTGCACAGAAAGAAAATCATCATCATCATCATCATCATCATCATCATTCAAGAAAACAAGCTCTGTACTGTGGGAGGTACATATCATACATAGCATTTAATGGAATATATAATTTTCACCCAGTGTAGATTGGGAATGGCACTTTCTGGTTAAGATTGTCTAATGCTTCTCCCTCTAAAATGGCTTTTGATTGTAAGCCTATCATACTCCTGGTGCTGAAATTTTTCATGCTACTTAATTCATCCTGAATTCCTTGAGTACATTCTAGCCAAATTGATTTAACTGATTCAATAAAGTCATAATTTTATTGCCAGAAAAAATATGGAAAGCATTTCCTTTTTCAAAAAACTCTGCTGTTCATATGCTTTGGAGCACAAACTAGAAATAAAATGGGGGTGGTTTGTCTGGCTAGGCTTTTCCAAAATTTCTGGCAGTCTGAAAGCTCTTCGCCTTCTGTTGCTGATGCCATGTAGTTTTCAGGTGTCCCAGTTTGCTGAGCCAAGAAGCTTAAGGCAACAAGCTCTCAAGGAGATGTGAGAAAGGGAACAAGAAGGCAATACGCCCTAGAGGTGGTATGAGATGGGGGACAAGGTAGGAGACAGGGCACTGCTGTTGTAATTCAGGGTAAGTCAAGGTAACGCTCTCTCAGGGTAAAGCAGCAGAACCAAGATTTTTGATAAAAGTTTGTCTTATCTGAAAATTTCATCGAACCAAATCACAAAGCAAATACCAGAGACAACCTCAGGAGATTTGCAGCTCTGTCTTTAGTACCTAGCATGGAAGTCATGAAGCTTTGCCTGTCCTGGTGGGAAAATACCTGGAGGATGATGTGCTGGCACTTTCAAGATAGCCATCCCTGCTGCCCTCTGCATTCAACACCTGCTTCAGGAAAGAGGTCTCAGGAGCTCAGGGATGACCACTGTGTATTGGCACCTATCAAAAGCTGCAGGTTACATGCTGAGAAGTAGAAGAATTTTAATTTATTTTTGCCGCATGCTCATGCCACGTGGATCCCCAAAGCACACTATGTTTCTGCTATCACGTTGAGAATCAAACCACCTCACCAGGCTGCTGCAGTCTTCACTTGCAGCCACAAGTACATGCACCTTCTCTAGAGAGCGTATTAGCCATTTGTCATCTAACCTTTATATGGATCAAGAGTCTCTTTATTTTGTGTAATTCTTCTTCTAACATTTTAATCAGTCAACTTTTCAAGAGGCATGTCTGTTAAAAAGGGTCACCAGTGCTGTGCACAAGGGTAGACAGAACAAAAAACAATGAGCAGCAAGATGTCCCCAATGCACTTAAAAACACCCCCAGATTTTTCAGTTCATTCGCCAATTTTGTTTACTTTACCATTGTTAAGGAGACTAAGTGAAGTTTCTTTGTCATCATTCTTCCCTCTCTGAGACATAAAGTTATTATCAATACTTACCACAGTTGAACAAATAATTAAAAATGAATAATTTATACAATTAATGCAATCTGCGCTCCCATTTATTTAATAACTGCCAGAGGATCACAAATTTCTTTTGCATTTATTCCTTAGTTAAATTTATTTGCTACAGCTTAATGATCCTACTGCTCTGTAGATTGAATGTTAATTTTGAGTAATTATTCACACTCATTAATATGCACATTGTTTTCTTGTGGCTGGTCAAATAAATCAAATTATGTCATTTTTATTTGCTGGTTGCATACATCTGCAGTCACTTCCAGTACAAACGTTCATAAACATGAATGCAACGCTTGTTTGTTTGAACAGCTGGGCATACGAACTTTGAAAATTCTCTTCTGAGTTTATTTTCCCCCATATTTGCAAGCAAATGAGCACAAAAGGTGTGGCAGCACATCTACACCAAATGTACTTAAAATTCAAACGGGTATTAACTTGTGACTTGATTATTTGTACATCTTTATCCAGTCCGTCAAGTGCAACTGGTACATTCAGGCCTCTGCATTAGACTGCAATATAAAAGACATTATTCCCTCCGGGTTCTGACATCTTCCTTTCTCTAATGCATTCCCAGCAGATAAACAGCGTTCCTTTATACTTTTGATAGGCATTTAAGAGCTTCTTTATCCAGTTCACAGCAGCAATGAGAAATAAAAATTACTTTCCTGGAACTGCGTCGCAATGACCTGCTTTAGTGCCAGCTTTTCTTTCGACTTCAGTGGCAGATGGATCCTGGCTCCTTTCAGTAGATGGATACTTTGCTCAGAAAAATCATCATTTCTTTAGCAGCAGCATGCAGCCGTTATCAGAGGGAGAATTACACCTGCCTTCCCAGGGTCTTCAAGAGACAGTCGCTTTTTCGTGTTCTATCAGTCCTCAGTAAAACCCCATCTCATCGTGGCCCAAAGCTCCTGGGAATGAATGTCACTGCAGTGGCTTGAAACCTAAGGGTTAAGATTTCCTAAAAGATGAGGCATAATTATTGCCGTCAGCCCTTAGTTTTTGTGAGAATTTGAAGCATGACTTTGAATCAGTGAGACGTTTGATATTACTGAAAAAAATATTATGAACCCAAATATAATACAACAATCCAATAATAGTGCAACAAATAAGATATCACATAATATAACCCCAAAATTACACCACCAAAAAACTATTCTGGTGTGAAATCTACAAGTACTGTGGTTGGGGGAAGGCCTCCCTCTACACACTGAAAACCTCTTTTCCAGAGAAGTATCTCTGCAAAATGATTCCCACAGAAATGCCATATACCCACCTTAGTGAACCTTGGGTATTACTGAAGTGGTGGGAGGCTTTTTTTACTGTCAGAGAGCCAGGCCAGCTACAAAATTGTTTTAATTTATTTGACTTGCATTCGTAGGCTTGAGAACAGGCTGGAATAGGTTCTACCAGAGGAGAGGTGCACCAGGAGGTGCAGGCAGACATGTAAGGAGTGATGCTTACAGCTCCAGCTGGTGAGATGGCATGGTTACTCCAATCCACTGTCCAAATCCATCCCAGCTCAGGGGCAGGCACTTTGTGTTCAAGCCAGGATTGGAAGCAAGAGCTGCAGTGTGCTGAGCTCTCGCACGGGCTCCAGGTTCTCCTTCCCCACTGGCACAGAGCTCTCTCCTGGCTTTCTTCCTATCTTTCACTCTCTGCAGATTTTTGCTTTTCCACAGATATTACTCACCTGCCCTGCCTTTGTTTTCCCTTCAATTGCTAACACACTTAAATATCCGCTTGATAAAGCATTTCCCCTCCAATTCCATGTCCTCCAACTGCTGTTCACCATGCACTGCCTTTCCAAGGGTATCCAATTTAACTGAGGTCCCTCCTGGGATTAATAATAGGAGATCAGCAGGACAGCCTTGCAAGGCATCATCTCTTTTGCAAGTCTGAGTGTCCTGCTGTTATTTGTCCATTTTTTTTTGCATTTTGGCTCATCATTATTTTCACATCTGTAGCTGTGAGTGCTAAAGCTCTGCTGAGAGCTCTTAATGCTGCTATAAGTAGATAAACTAAAGGAGGTTTCTGTGATGATAATGTAACGGTCCAATTGTAGCCAAGACAGACCAGAAGTGACCTCCACAGTAACCCAGAGGGGCTGAGCCCACGGGAGAGTCTCCAACCAGCTGGAGACGAAGCCAAGGCTCAGTCCCTCCCCTGCTCCTACCAAGCCCTGTCCCCTCCTAGGCTGAGGGGGTCTGCTTTGCCTTGCATATGACAACAGCCACAGCAACAAGTTTGTGAAGAAGGTTGAGTGCATTGACATTAATTATTTTATAAATGTCAAGATTAGTCAGATGAATAAAACATGTTATAAACATTCCAGAAGTTGTTATAGGGGAATCATTTGTTGAGCTCAGAAAAAAGTCACACAAAATACCAGAAATATTTCTTGTCCATATATGAGTGAGTAAATAGCCTTAAGAAAGCAAGCAACTTTTAAAAACAATTTTATAAAAATATCACTGTAAATATCCGACTTTGTACAAGTGGATACCATTGATTTATACAGATACATCAGGCCCTCACTCTTTGGAAATGGAAGCATACATTTGGTTTATATATAAAACTCTCATGTTTAGTAAAAGGAAAGTTGAGGAGGCTATCAGACACAGAGGCATTCTTTCCCTGAAGGTCTTTAAACAAGAATAATTTGCACTAGTAGGAGAACCTCTGTTCAAAGCACTCAGTCTACATTTTTCTCATCATCTGGGGAGGGAAGCATTGCATCCACATGGGGAGCTGCATCCATCTGAGCACCAGCAAGCTGGGCTGTTCATACTCAGAAGCAGGCAGCTATGGTTTTTATTTTGTTTTTGAAGAAGGTACTGGGGCTGTGGGAACAATTGCAGGGTTAGCAGGTCTCTAGATAATGATCCTGAAGGAAGCTTTTAGCAGAATAGATTTCCCGTTATTGTAACGCACCTACTCCAGGGTTATGATTGTTCCAGATAGATCTAATGCTTTCCATTATGCATCACTCAGATTGCTTTGATAAACAAAGCATTTGCTCATGTTGATTGTAAAATGAGAAGGAAACTCACACCCTAATCCAATTTAAAATGTAGCCAGGAGGTGGATGTTGATTACAGTGTGAATATAGACACTGTCACATCAGTGTAAACCCAGTTGCTGGATTAGAAAGCAGCAAAGTTATGCAGTTTTTTGTACCTGCAAAACTGGGCAAAAGGAGTGGTATCAGCTCCCAATACTGCTGGGAGTCTCAGGGCTATGGATTTTTCTTAATTTCCCTTCCTTATGCAATAGAAATGTGCTTCTCAGAGTGCTCAGGCATTCTGCTTATTACAGCCACTGAGAGGTGGGATGGAAAAAGTACATTTTGGGTTAAAATATAAGCACAGATGAGGATTCGCAGTTTGTAAAAAAAGGCTGTGATTTAACAGTTAGTCTGGCTTTGAAGAAATTCTGAGAACTGACGGATGGAAGAAAATAAAAGCAGGAACAGTGAAATAGAAATAGGGAATTGAAGGGAAGGGAAAGAAAGGAGACAAGCAAAAGACAAGGGAAGGTAATATTGGGGAGCAGCATGAACACTAATAGGAAATTATAACCCTAACCCCCCAGAGAACCAGGATTCCTATTCACAGATCAAAACTGCTGGAAATAACTCTCTGTTCAGCGGCTTTCATTAAGACAAAGAAGCCAGTGGTCTCGGTTTGTTTCATGTCTCAATGCAGTTTCCTCATCACAAAGTCACCTACACCAGTGGCCTTTTTTGTTACCAGCACAGATGTCAGAGCTGCAAGCTCAGAAAGTCTTCATCTTGCCACAGGCTCTTGCCTGGCCCCCATCCCTGTAGTGCCTGAGCAGAGCAACAATCCCATCTGACAGACAGGAAGAGAAGCAAAACCATGCTCAAGTTCAACCAGACAGCCTGCATGAGAGCAGGGTTTGGATCTGCTCGAGCTCAAGTCCAGCCTTCCTTTCAGCCATCCTTTGTTAGTGAGATCTACATGCACTGGAGCCTCTGTGCTCTCTCCTGAAGAAAATAGGGCTGGTCCTTCTCGCAGAGCAGCAAGGCACCAGGAAAAAAAAAAAAAAAATCTTGTGTGCTGCCTAATGGACTTTTACTTGGGGGAGGGGGGTATTTGGTTTTGTATAGCTGGGTTACTGCAAACATTGTGAGCTTCAAATTAAGGGAACTGCCTTTGTTTTTCTTAAAAAATAGGTTTTCAAAACAGGGCACATAAGATCCCATGAGACTTACTGGCTCGAGTGCAGGCCAGATTTAACTCTCAGATGTTATAAATGGAGACTAACTCAACTGCTGTCCATAATGTTGCTGCAAACACCCTCTCATTCAGCAGAAAACAAAGTCCACTCCTTAGTTTTGCATCAGAATAAAATCAAAAGGAGCACACATTCAAGAAAATATAATTTCCTGTGAAATCTCATGGCCAGCTACTGCAGATGTTACCCAGACATATCTGAAAAGTATGTTTCTATAGGAGGCTTAGATGAAAAAAACCAGTGATGAGATTACATGGGATTTTTTAGCTGTCCTGGTAGTGCTCTGAGTCAGGCTGAAATAATACACCCAGTGTTGGACCTGCACAAGCTACAGCCCCTTGTAGGATGGAGCTTCTGTGCTGGACTCAACTCCATGCTGATTTCAGCTCTCCATCTTCCACCTTGTAGCTGACTCTCAGAGTGTACTGTGAGCTCAGTCAAGTCAGGATATAAATGTCCACAGAGATACATTCTTGGACAAAAGCACAGGAAAGAAAAGCATAAGATGGGAAACTTCTCCTGCACCCTGGAGGGTGAGATGTGAGCACCTGTCTCTGCCTTCTCTCTTTGTTACTAACATCAGTGTGGCTCCACCAGAGGACATTGACCAGACGAGTGCAGACCACCAGGTATTATATGGTCCAAATGTGATACCTCAGCACTTGGAGGGAACTCACTGGTTTTATTTCTTTTTGTCCAAACAATCCACTTTTACCCTATTTAGCCCATTCCAAGAGATCATTTCAACTCTTGTGGCTGTAGATCTGCCTGCCCTTCTCTCTCTCAGCAGCAGCTGGCAAAGCTTGACTGTATTCACCTCACATGTGGAATCCCATGTGTGGTTGTGGATGCTGATGCACAGGAGAAGGAAGAAAAGAGAGGAGAACCAGGAGTACAACAGTAACTATGAGGTTTTTTTCTTGTCTCTAGTTCTGATGTTAGGTATCACGGCTGGTTTGAGGATTTATGCCAAGAAAAGCAATGGATCTGGGGGAAAAAAGGGTGGAAAGAGGATGAGAGTGCAAAGTCCATCAGAATGGTGTATGAGCTATATATACATACAAACACAAGCACACAAATATATATATATATATATAAAATACAAAAAATTCTCAAGCAGTCAAAAAAATACT
This sequence comes from Phylloscopus trochilus trochilus, assembly GCA_016584745.2. NCBI lineage: Eukaryota > Metazoa > Chordata > Aves > Passeriformes > Phylloscopidae > Phylloscopus > Phylloscopus trochilus. The sequence continues at coordinate 45,598,917 of WQNJ02000546.1, forward strand.
AAAAATGACTGCTGAATATTAGAGGAAGGGCACTTCTGAAGGCAGTAAGACAAATGTAGGAAATGCTTCTTCATTAGCACTCAAAGACTTTTTCAGCACAATCCTTTGCATATCCCCCCAAAAAACTGTGCCTGGAATGAAGATAATGGAAACATTGATTGTTCTCCTAAATTCTCTTTGTCAGCTTCATTTCCCAAAGTCTCCTATATACAAAAGACAAGGGACTTGAACCCCAATATCTGCTTAGTAAGGAGGAAGACCCCGTCTGTTAGCTGGCTTTGGAATTCTTTCCTTTTTTCTAGGAACTGAAGATGCAGAAAAAAAAGTTTTTTGTTAAAATAATTTGGTTCAGCTTGAGTGCTATCTCCTTTTTCTGTGTTTTTTTTCCTTTGGTTGGTCTGTCACTTAGCATACTTTATTGCATAAAATGAACCCTGGCCAGGTAACAGTTGCTTATTTACCAAAAAGGTACAGTTCTGTTTACCACCTGATGTTTCAAGCTCCCACATAATTCTCTTTAAGCCATTTGCATGGAGTAGCCGGCCTGACCTCCAAGCTGTACATGCAAAGCTGAAAACCACCACACCTGACCCGCATGGCTCAGAGAGCCTGGGAGCCCCAGCAGTGCCTCACAGGTGAAGGAGAACTGCTGTGTGCTTGTGTGAACCCTTGCAGCTTGCAGGACAGAGCAGGGGTTGGCATACCTATAGATCCAGGTGCAACCTCCTGATGCTTGGCTCAGAACCTGTCAGCCAGCCTCCCTGGTCTAAGGCTGTTTTAGGGGAGCCAGCCTGGCTCACTTTTGGGCTGCTCAGAAACCATCACAACTATGCAATAGCATTCCCTGGTGTCTAAATCTGAGCAGTTATTAAAGCTTTCCTACCTGGCAGTTGTTGCTAGGCAGGAGGCATCCTGCAAGTGCTCCATCACTGAGGTCAATTAAATGCTATCCTCAAGCAAGTTCCTTTGAACTGAAGTCTGTGTGAAAACAAAAAGACAAGACTCTGGTTCTCTTCATTAAAGAATGATTTGAGCTGTTGATAGAGACAAGACTTAGTCGCAGCTTTTAATTTCCTCAAAGTAGAAAGGAGGTTTGGACAAAATTTTTTTAGGACTAAGAAAGGACACTGAGTTTTTAAAAAGAAAGAAAAGGCATCTGATGTAATGTACATCATTTGAAATAGCAATGCCCACCCCCTCCTCCTTTGCATCACTTTTTCATCTGAAATGAGTGCCAGTGTCAAATGACACCGTAGTTCATGCCCATGTAAATGGTAAGGTCCCAAGTTGTACCAACAGAACGAGGCATATTTTTGCTCAGATTTGGGATTTGCTGCAAGAGAAGGAAAAAGATAGAAGAGTTGCTAAGGTTTAAAAGAGAGATTGAAGCAGAGAAAGCAAAAAAAGGGAAGGAAAATATCATGTGTAGGCTCAAAGGTAAAGGCTGTTTTTCTTACTGATAATAAATGTGCCAAGAAGGCTGAATTCATTTTAAAAGGTCATTGGAAAAAAAGTCAGATGAAAAACGTTTTGATAATTGAAATCCAAAGTTTTGTGCATGTTATTTCATCCTGGGCTTCTGTCAGCTCAGCCAAACATTTTCTGGGCAAGCAGCATTGCAGTTTGCAAAGGAGCCTGTCTCAAAGCCAGATCCCTGCTGGAAGCAGCTCTGCTCAGCTCCATCAGGTAGACACAGCCAGGGCCAAACCAGTTCAGTAGCCTGGGGAACTGCTTGCCCTGGGATTGGGAAAATACTCAGGGCTCAGCTAAAAAAGCTGAAAGTGGGGTTGTGGTTGAGGTTTCCCTTATTTCAAAGTCTCTGGATTTCCTTTCATTCCAGCAGGCAGAATGTTATTTTTAAAAATTAAGTTGCAATGCTAAATTATTTTAGGGTCTTTTTTACCTGAAAAATTACAAATCAGAATATTAATGTAAGGAACTTTTCATTCCTCATTCAATCCTAGTGGGTACCTAAACTGATTATTGTAGCAAATATTTTTTTGTCAGTGAGAAACAGTTTAGGAGCCTCTATGCTTATTGAAGTTTCATATTCAATGTTTTGAATAATTCAGTCAGAAAAAATATTTTGAAAATGTCAGATCATTTTACTTTGAGATTTCGGTGTTTCATTCTGCTGCAGCATTGTAAAGCTAAAGGAAATGGAGGAAAACACTTGGTAATGTTAAATCCTTCACTACATTTGGCAGTGCTGTGGGAAAATCTACGCCTTACTACTCTGTGAGTTTGAACCTACCTGCCCTTCATCCACCCAGCCTGTCATCACCAGGTTATAGGTTGCTGACTTAGTGTAATGCCAAATATTTTCGTGTATATTTAAAGAAGTGAATTTTGGAGACACAGCATTCAACTCAGAGATCAGGAAGTGCAACGTTGTCCTCCCACCTCTAGGGTGTGTGCCCCAAAATGCTGGACTTCTCTGGGAAGGGGGGAAGAATTATCATGACGTTGTCAGTCTTCAGTATCCAGAACAAAAAGTGTCATACTGCATCTGAATATGAATCATTTTGTAACTTTTTAAAGAAACAGGAATGTCACCTTTCCTCTTGCTTCCTTGAGATGTTCTCCACCTCCTGCTGCTGAGACTGCAGCAGAAGCTGCCGAAGGCCTCTCTGAAAGCTTTATAAGTTTTTTCATTCAACCTGAAACAGTTTCTCAGCCCTTTCTTTGGTGTGGAAAACAATGCTTGGTTTTATGGTCACTAGAAAAGGGATAGTTCTTTATTGAATTATCATCCTGTAGTAGTAACAAAGTGCATTATCTCATGCTCCCTCAAACAGCTTTCCACCAGGCAGGAATGAAACACGTGTCCTTCCTTTGATTTCTGTTCAGAGAGCAGCCAATGAGCTATTTGCCATAGGACGGCAGCATCCTGAACACACACCTCAGCTGGTGAATCATTTGTCTTCTGAAATCTACACTCTGCACCTTCTGGATATAGTTCACACCCCAGTCTAACATACTGGAGTAACATGGGCTGCCAGCATCGTATCTGCAAATATCAAATCTGCAAATACAAAAACGTGAAATATTGGAATCCGTGGGCTTGCTTCTGACACAAAAGGTGCACAGACTTTTTTTTTTTTCCCTGTTGTCCTCCCACTTTGAAAGACCCTTCTCAGTTTGCTATGGCTATCATGTAGAGGAGAAGGCATTCACAAATCCTTCTTATTGACTGCTTTTCTAAGCAGTAGTTTTCAAGGGTCTTTCCCCAAGTGCTGAGCAAGTCCCTGCAGGTGATGGGTCACACGAGACCTTCAGGCTGCTGGAAAAGCCTTACATAGAAGCCAGTGTGATTTTAGAGCCAGAGCCAAGACATGGTTTGTTTCCATTGCCGGGGCTGCAATCCTGCCCTAGCAGAAGGAGTGACAAATGCTGCCCATGAGAGAAGAGTGTAGTACACAAAAAAATCATTGGGTAAGAAAACAAATGTTAATTATGTAAGCTTAAAAAAAACCCCATCCAGTACACAGGGAAAATGACAGACAACTGCTGAATTTTCCTACTAGTTCATCTCACTCCATTTTATTGCTAGAGCTTTTTGTAAGAAGAGTTAAGCTGCTCACATATGTCAAGATTTGCCGGGGTTTTCATTTTTAAAGTTGTGCCAGAGGGGCAGGTGGCAAAGGAGCCTGACAGTGGTTTACCCAGCTTTAACATGAAGTGGAACCATCATATTCTGACAAGGAGGCTAAATGGGGGAGTCAAGTTGTCACAGGACGTATCCTCTTGCTCAGCCTCCTCATGCTTCGCCTTTACTCCCCTCTGGACAAGCCATTTAACTGCAGTCATCTTTAGCTGCTTTATTTTTGTGTTAGAGACAGAAATATCTGTGCCCCGTTTCCATGCCTACTCATATTTACAGAGTTTATTCTGAAATCCCAAGCTGAAAAATCAAAGGAAAGGCTTGATAATAATGTGACAGCAAAGCAACTACACCTCCAGCATCCGTTGTTTTGCCCTGAGTCTTTTCTTCCAGGAGAACAGTTATTCAGAAAGGGAGGTCAATAGAACTCGAAACACAAGCAAACTGAATAGTTCATATTTCTTATTGTCTTTAATGATGTTCAGTGACATGAAATTGTTACCATGGAAACTAGTTTAACAAAGGTATTACATGTGCTGTTTCCAAGGTTCAAGTAAGGCTCCTGCCTCAACCAGTGAAGTTTTAGAGGAAGAAATGACTTCTCAGTGTCTTCATGGATCAAACAATAGGGCTCTCTCTCAACCCTCAGTCCAGTAAGTAGATGTTTGTGGTACTTCACACAAATAGGGCATCCACTGTTCCCAGCTCCTTCCCTTTTAAGTTATCAGTATAAAATTAAGATACTATTAGTATCTTAAGACCCTTCAGGAAATGCTAGAACTGAGTATGGCATGAAAATGGACCTGCCAAATCAATTATTTTCTTCTAGTGCTTTGCTGTAGGCTGTTTTAGAACAGAAGAGATATGATCTGGACTTTCAAGATGAGGTTCATCTAACAGAAGTTAGATGCTGAGAAACCAGAATATTCTGCGTGTTTACATGTCTAATGATGAACCTCCTCTCATTTCCAAAAGACATATCTCCATGGAACATGCTTCTGAATTCCATCCAGAGCTTATAGGAGGTGATCTATTCTTCACAGGATATAATTGCTGTTATACTCTATTCCTATTCCATTCTTCATAAAATTATATTAAATAGCATGGACAGAGAGTGGGGGGTGGTGGGGGCTGGGGGAATGCCTGCGGCAGTCAAGGTAAAAAGGGATTTGCTTGCGATTTGCCAAAAGCAGCAGTGGCTGTGAGTTAGGTACAGTGGCAGGATCATCACCAGGGCAAGCAAAGCTCTGCAGGAAGCCTACAGAGCATATTACACCCCAGGATGGACCGGTTTGGGAAGGCCAGCCCACACAGGAGATCCCTGATGACACAAATTTGAAAGTCTAGAAAATAAGACCTGCAAGGAGAAATGGAAGGATATCGGTTTTTAGCCAAAGAGACCACTGAAGAGTGACAGAGAAAGGGATTGTTAGGCTGGGGAAAGTGTTTGGTTACAAGGACAAAGAATAATGGGTTTAAATTACACCTGGTGACATTAAGATTTGGCTTTCAGGGTGGGATTTATATAAACAAGTACAGACATCTACCATGTAAATACTCCATTTAGGTTTCATCCATAACCATGGAAAAAAAGAGTCACTCACAGAACACTGATCATCTCATCCTAAAATAGACATCTAAAATAGTGCTTTCACAACACCTCGTGCTTTTCATCCACAGCAAAGAAACCTGGTTCTTGCATCCAGCACTTTCAAACTGGCTCCTGCTCTCACAGCCATAAACACTAAAGTTTGCAAATGAGCAACATATGTGGGATGGGGTGCCAGGGGGTGCTAACCCCCTTTATCCTTGTTAGCTAAGGCAAAGAACAAACCCTGGAGCGGGCTGAACTGCTTCATCCAATTAGTGCTGTGACCAGGATCATACTTAGCAGCTGTAGTACATCCTCGTGAGTGCCAATGACCATGTTAGAAAGACCACGTGTTTATGAAGAGTATAAATGTCCCTGTTTCGTCTTGTCCTGTGCTGGGAACTGGCCCTGGGTCATTCTTCCTATGAATCCTTTCAGAAGGACCAAGGGGGAGAAAGGAAGAGGGAACGTTACCTTGGTGAAGGGCAGGTTTTCTCTTTCACTCTAAGCTGAAGGTGCAGTCCAGATGTCTGTGCAGCATTGTGGTTTTTGAGACGTGGAGAATTAGTGTCTGATGACCAGGTTCTATATCATCAAAGAGGAATTACAGCTTAAGTTGTCAGAAGATAATGAATTAAATGAATCTCAAAACAATACCTTCCCTTCAACATATTGAGTTCTGTTCCAGATATGCACCTTTTCTATGGATAAGCCACCCTGCCTTTCTCTGGTCAGCTTCCATACATTTCATCAGAAACAATAAATAAATAAATACCACCCAAAGGAGCAAAGAAACAGCCATAAGCAGTACACAGAAATCAGGTCAGCACAGTGGCACTTGTAAGACAGAGTAAACACATGTTACACCACCGGCACAGGCGTTAAATCAATACATGGGAAGATGAGGTGTTATCAGAAGGCAAGAAGCTATAGATTTCTTCTGTTTTAATTGCATTTCTGCAACTCTGTAAGCTATTAGAGGTGAGTAAATATGCCAGTGCAGGCTTAATGATAACTTACTCTAGCATTTCTGTAACACTTTTCATCTTCAGAATGCCACCTGTCTGAGACATGTGGGTAAATATTAACCCTGCTCTGCAGCTGACTTATTTATAAGCTATCAGCAGGCAGGTTATGTTGGCAGGCTGCACAGACTAATTTATAGCTCAGCCCTGGGGAGTCACTTGGTTTGCCTGCACCCAGGAGTAATTTCATACTGCCACCAATCCTTCTCCAGCCTGTAGATGGAGATGTCCTGGTCAGCCAGCTGCTGCGGTGGGAGGATAACGGATGGCTGGCTGCAGCAGCCCCACCAGCCTCCTCCCCTCTAGATTTCAGGGCCAGCCCCAGGATGCCAGGCCAGTTTGTACCCTGACATTTTACCAGTTGCTAGGGACAGGCAGGAGTACTTTGTTTTTACATTTGGATGAGCTTTCTCTTACTTGCTAAAGAACAAAAAGGTCCTGACCTCAACTTCAGGAGAAACGATGCTGAAACCACTGGGGTTGCAGCATTAGAAGTAGAGTGGTTACAAAGGAATAATTCCTTGTTATTTATTGATCACACAGAGGATTCAATTCTTCCTGTGTTACAGAGTCAACCAGAGAAGAAAGGACATTTCATTAAAGAAATAAATGTTTGCTGGCGATTGTTCTAGAGGCTAAGGGACTACATAAGAAATGATTTATGGCAAATTTTAACATGTTTCCTACCGGGCTAATAGCACTGTAATACACAACATCTATCCTTTCCTAATTCACTACAAACAGTTAAAAAGCAAGTCTTTACAGACAGACAGGTGATACTTTCTGGACACAGTTGTTATCTGTTGTAACTGTTCTTGCTGTCTTGGAAACAGGGTAATCGTGGATAGGTACACAGGGGCTGTGGGGTGGATGGCACCCAGCCACGGGGGTGCTGCCCTGGGCAGCCAGACCTTGTGGAGAGGGAAGCAGCCAGCAGAGTGTGACAGGACATAGCTCTGCTCCCAGCGGGGGAAAGCCAGCACAGGGATTTGGTATGCAGGCTAAAGCACACACATACTGAGGTAATGAAACTGATTTGGGTAAGTCTGTTCAGCCTGCATACACAGAGGTGTTCGTGGTGCTTTACGCCACTGTGCATTAATGGGACAACTGGTGAATGTGGTGAATGCACATTTTCATTCCTTTTCTGCTTTTTAACTTGCCAATGAGTCACTTTCACTCATTGCACAGGCCAGTCTTTAATGGCATCATTAGACTGTGATTACATCATAAATCACACTGGTGTTAAAGCAAATACCCATCTCTGTAAAGCAAACAAAGATGTGCCTTATGAATATCTGTATTTTTGTGAGTCTCTGTCTTCCTCAAGAAAGCAAGATATATACAATCCCATTTTTCTATGATGTACTTTAGAGAAATCACTCATTTTAGTTACAGGGGCTACCTAAATTTTCTTGTTTGCTACTTTTAACTTTGTGAGTTATTTACATTCAAAATTAATCATGGGTCATGACGAGCTAGAGAAGAGAACAGCTATCTGTCCTAAAGGAGCAAGTCCATCCATTTTCCAAATCTCCCATCTCAAAAACTCGTATCGCAAGAGTCAGGTCAGGAGCATGCGATGGCCAGAGGAGGTAGGGAAGGGTGCAGTCAGGGATCGAGCAAGGTCAGGTGGAGTGATTGAGAGCAGAGAGGCAGGTGAGAGCTAAGGTGTTCAGAGGCAGAAGCAGCACGTGGAGCCAGCAAGCAGGAGACTAAAACAATGACCAACAGCAAGAATCTGGAGCTGGGCTAAGCAAAGTCAGGTCATCCCAGCAGTCCACCAAGGACAGTCTAGGGGCTGCTGACCAACTGCAGCCCAACTGTCCGGGACTCACAGATTGGGCTCAGAATACCCCTGACATTTTGGGGCAAGAGGAGAAGTGAGGTAGTCAGAGACCTCCTTCACAGCAGTGCAGCAATGGCACTGCACCTCTTAAGCTGCACTGTGGTAAGCTGGAAGCATGCAATTGAAAACTCAGTGGGGTTCTTACGAGGAAATGCCAAGGTGCCACAGGCTGGGCTTGCTGCTGGAACACAGCTTTGGTGTTGGCTTGTGTGTGCAGCGCATCAGAATGGGCTGGCTGAAGTTCACACAAAGGTGTACTCCTGCTAGGATTGGAAAGCCTGTAGTAAAGTCATACACTGTCTACATCTTCTCACAGGTCAGCTGCATGTAAATCATGTTACCATTCATACACTGGGTAGTCCCTCACAGAGGCCCAGCTTTCATTAATACTGCCTCCAATTATTATTCAAACACATGCTTTTGTTATCCATCTCATACTTAATTTTTATCCATTTCTCAGTATGCAGAAGGTAATCTGATTACAACTTTGACCTTTAAGACGAGGCATAGCCTGTTTTTTAAATGCCATTCCCAGTATAATGTACATATAAACGTAACCTTATTAAACACTATGACTGATTATTAATGACGTGAGGTATAAATATCTGTGCACAGAGACCACAACCAGATGTACTCCTGAATTAAAATACCAGTCATGTTACTGCTAATCACTCAGACCTTTGGGCACAAGCAATGCTCACCTTACAAAGTTAGAGACAGGAATGGATTCTTCTGTGAGAACAACAGTGGTAGTTGGTTTATTTTGGTCGTTTATTTTGCCGTCATCTTCAAAAAGGCAGCCAGAGAAAAGAAAATTCAAAATATGCAATTAATACATTACAAGAATATACTTTTACTCGAAGACATTGTACATGGAATATTCTGATATGTGGGTCAGGGAAAATGGGAAACCATCAAAGTCACGATGGGGTCTAGCAGCCAAACCACCAATGGAGAAAAATAACTTAGGGAAGGAAGTGTGAAAATGAAAGAAACCTGGAGAACTGAAACAGGCAATGTAAACACAAATGTCTTTCAGCCATGACGTTTGGATTCCACTTGCACAGCACCTTAAGGTGCAAACAACTTCAGAAAATCTTGCAGAATTGAAACACTTTTAAAAAATTCTGGCTCCCACCAGTACCTAACAAAGCAAAAACATGACAGCGTGACTGAACATGGCAGGACTAAGACAGTGATCATCCCCCTCTACTCAGCACTGGTGAGGCCACACCTTGAATCCTGTGTTTAGTTTTGGGGCCCTCCCTACAAGAAAGATGTTGAGGTGCTGGAGTGGGTCCAGAGAAGAGCTGGAGAAGGGTCTGGAGCACAAGTCTTATGGGAGGCACCTGCAGGAACTGGGGGTGTTTAGCCTGGAGAAAAGGAGGCTCAGGGGAAGCCTTGTCACCCTCTAGAACGCCCTGAAAGGAGGTTGTAGCCAGGTAGGAGTCTGCGTCTTCTCCCAAGTAGCAAGCAAGAGGACAAGAGGAAATGGCCTCAACCAGGTAAGGTTTAGATTGAATATTAAAATTTCTTCCCAGAAAGGGTTGTTCAGCGTTGGAACAGGCTGCCCAGGGAAGTGCTTGAGTCACTGTTCCTGGAGGTATTTTTAGACGTGCAGATGTGGCACTTACGGACATGGTGTAGGGATAAACATGGGGACATGCAAGGTTAATGGTTGGACTTGAGGATCTAAGAGTCTTTTCCAACCTAAACAATTCTATGATTCTATGGAAACTAGAGTTAGTCAGAGCAGCTATGAGTGCCTCTTTAGACCAGCCTGAACACACGATGATTGCACTGCTTCGTCTGAAGCAGCACTCACCCTGACAGCCATGGTAGAACAACGTGGCAGCTGTCACCAGGCAGCCACACCAGGAAAGCACCTCCTCAGACCTGTGCCAGCTATCTGCTCTACGTGTCCACAGCTCATGGACACGTGTAGAGCTGTGCCCCAGAGGTGGCACAGGGATGACCCTGCCGCGGCGATAGTGACTGCTGCCCTCAGCCCTTGGTCTGCCCTCTCTCAGAAGTTTCTCCCTCCTGCTCCCCCAGGAGAAGACTCAGATGTGTCAGCTCAGTGTGCTTAACTGGAACACATGGGGTGAATCAATATGAGGCATGGGCTGCTGTGTGGTACTTCCCATCAATAATGTTCTCATGGCATCTATTTTTTTCAGCACAAATATATGCATTCTATACTTTCTCTGAAGTCAAGCCCCTACATTTCAGTTGTCTGAAATAACATAAAAAGCCACAGTAACATGGAAAGTTAAACCCATCAAATTCAAAACAGAGGAGCTGATATAACCTCCTTGCCTTATGCTTTATCCAGACTGACTGCTCAGTGTTTTGAACTGACAAATAAAGATCAATTTTTAAAATCATTGCAGCAAATGTTGATTTAGTTTTTCTCTGAAGTCACACTCCACTCTTTACAACAGGCAGCGTAAGGAAACATCCAGCACACTCTGTTCCTGTGCTAACTCCAAGCCTAGTATTGCTTGAAGAAAGTTTTTGCTGAATTGCTCACATATTCCACTGCTTCCTGAACAGCCACAACTATAAGCATGCTGAGTAAAACTAGACAGTACAGCAGCTGTAGGAACCAAAGGCAAGAAAATTAAGATGGTCAAAATGAAAGAATGTTTTGTACCTTTTAAACCCTAATAATCAAGACAGTCTTAAAGGTAGATGAAATATGCTGGTATCATTGAGGAACTCAGAGTAGTAGTTTGAAAATATTTTATGGGCATTGTCATGAGCTGGTTTTACTGTAACTGTGGGATTGGAAGATATAAAGAAGCAACTAAGCACAGTGATTATTTGCCAAGCAATAGCACACAACACATGCTTGAGAACTTGCTGTGAATGCTTTCTATTGCTACAGTCAACCTGTAGCCCTCAACACTGAGGATTCTGGTATTTAAAGTATATTACAGAAAATTTTTAACTCTTCGGTGTTTTCCAGCTCATGAGCTCTCTGAATATCATTGTTAGAAGGATTTAACTGTGATTTTGTGCAGTTTTTTTGGTCACAAATGTCATTAACACTATTCATCCTCATAGGTTTCGCATTATCTTTTATATTTAACAAAAGAAACATAGCAATAGAGACCACTTGATTGGCACAAAGGTATTAAAGATAGTGCAGTTATCAGATGAATCACAGGCAATTTGATGAAATTAATTGGGAAATGTTCGAAAAGTGATCCTATTCTTGTCACTATGTTAAAAGACTTTCTGATCATGCAGTTAAGGGTGGCTGTTCTCATGGCAATCAGCAGGAGTTTCATGCACAGAAAAAGGCTCTTGTTTTGTTTTTGAATAACTGGATCATTCAGTGTCTGTGCTTCAGGGGGTTTGTTTTCCCTACACGGGTAAAGTCTCTGATTTCTGCTTCTCCTACTGTGCTCTGCACATGTAGGAAAACAGATTAGCCAGGGTTGTTTTCCTTCTGCACTTCGTGTGTGGGAGGAGAGTAAATCTCTCTGACCCATTCCACCCACAGCACTTCAGTTAGCATTGGGCATCACCATTATCAATCTCACTGGCTGAATTCAGGGAACTCAGAATTGTCACAAGCATGAAAAATTCCAGCTGTATATAGAAAATAAGAGTTGTCTTTCTTCTGTCTTAACCCAGCATGGGCTAATGCCTTTAAGTGTTACAACGGGCATCTCATGGGGAGAGGAGATGAGTCTCTGTTTCAGAAATGGAGATAAGTAAGTGACATTTTGGAGGGTAAGTTTTGTCATAGGCAATACACTCCAACATTAGGATAGCTAGAGCAAAGCCTAGGAAATTACATTTTATATGCAGGGCAAAGAAATATTTCCAGGTAGTATCTACAAATTCTAAAAAAAAACCCCAGTCAATTCTGGAAAAAATGAAATAGTCAAATGCTGAAAAAAATAATAAAGCAAGCCAAAAAAGCCTGCAAAACTCTGAGTATAGGATAAAGACTCCCATACATGGCTCACATAAAGCACAGACACTCCTGGACAGCGCAGTTAAGATCTTTTCTGCCCAAAATTACTTTTAGGCCAAGACTTATTTCCAAAATTATGGATATGGCTTTCCCTAGCTGTCCCACATGGACATATAAGGAAGGTCCACAGCCATGGCACTGTGGAGCACTCCATAGGCATGGAATGCAACCAACTGAGCAAAAGGAGTGAGAGGTCTGCTGGAGGTGGTCCTCTCCATGAAGAGCTACCAGTATTTCTATTTTAGTTTTTGTGAGAAACTGCTGCTTGCATGGGCTTGCTGTAAATTTATTCACACTAATATCCACCATAACTCTGTTTCCAGGAAAGAAGGAAAGGTCATGTGTGGCTGGGGATAAGACATCAGTCCTCGTGTTCTCAGCCCCTAAGCAACCCTAGAAAAACGTAGCAGGAATTGAGGTGCCAAATGCACATCTTAGGGACTGGATGAGATGTTGCATATAGACATCATGCCCCAAAAGTGAGTTTCTCCATGTTAAGTAAATGATGTGACCCTGCATCATTAAGTGCTTTACATGTCCTGGAGGAAATGAAAAAAAAAAATCAAAAACTCATACTAAGTATTGCCTGAAGAAAGTACTTTCCAGTTTCCATTTAGGAGCAACTACATTTCTGGCATAATTAGGCACAGCTCATATTCTCCAGAGAAAATGTGATGAAACACAAAGTGCAAGAAAAGAAATGAAATAGCCCCATGATTAAATCTCCACCAGCTACCTCCACACTAAATCTTTCATACATTCACCTCCTAAAAAACATTTCTTACACTTTGGGGGATTCTTTCATATTCTTTTGGATTAATTAGAATCTCTTCCAGTAACATTCATCACTTAGTAATGATTTGTTTTAATGTGTCTGCTTACAACAACACCTATCAATGGGAAAAACATTTCCAGAGTACATCTATTGCCTGGCTAAATTGTGGTCAAAATCATGCAGAATACCTCAATTTAACCACACAAGGCTCTGTACATGCCTTCAGTGCAAAAATGAACACAGAAGGAATAAAATCATGTTCATGCTTTGCATTTTTATTGTGCTTCACACGCTCAAAATGCCGTATGGGATTTACCTCATTAATCCTTTCACTACCAGTATGAAAAGTATAAATATTATTTTGTCCACAGCTAAAGGGACAAAGACAAGTCTTCATAAGGCCTGAACCTCACAAATGCCTGTCTGAGCTGTACAAATTTATCATCTAATAAAAGGAGAGCTGTGGTGAGTTAGCCTGGCCACTCAGACATTTACTAGTAAAGCCAGAAGGCTACTAGACCAACACCTGAAAAATCTGCCAGATCTGTTGTTCATGCTACTTTTCCATGTCCCATAATCTGGGGCAGCAGTGATCACTCTCTGCAGAATTCAAGATGTAATTAAAAAGCAATGGATTTTTGGCCCTGTGGCTGCATTCCTGACCCGAGTGTAACTTTCAGTGCTGGTCCACTCCTAAGTGAGATCATTCCTGCTCTGGCTGTGAGACACCTACCTTTGGTTAGAGCAGAAGGCAGGATGAGACACGTCCTAACATTTCAATTGAGGATACGTGGGAAAAGCGACATGTGAGGGCTCCCATGATGCACGAGATAGGGTTTTGGGCAGGTGCACGAGCAGAGGGTGATTTAGAGACACAACTTTGAGAAATTAAGGGGGAAGAAACTCTTCAAATGGGTCTACTTTTCACTTACCAGAAGACAAAACAACTTAGGTCCCTTGCTCAATGTCTGGGGCAGACGTGTGGAAGAAGTCCTGTGATGACAGGACTGGTGGGAGAGACAACTTTGCACTTGGGTTTTACCCTCAAGTGGGGTTTTCTGTTCATCTTTGCCCTAGAAGTGTCACAGACCAAGGGCACGAGAAGTACAGTCTGAATGGGTGGGAAGCAGAGTGGAAAAGCAATAGAAACTGATAGCACAGTTTCCTGAAGTACTTTTTCAGGGCTTGATAACAAAAAACATACCTGTGGGAAATCCAAAGGCAGAAAAGGTCAAGATAAATACATGCTATGGAAAGAGAGAAGGGAAGAGGGACATAACAAGTGAGAAAGAAGAAATCTTAAGAGTGATTAATTTTCAGTGACAGAAGACAAATGGAGTGAAACTTTGGAAACAATGAAGATGGGCACAAAAAAGGGGAACATTCTGTAGGTAGTCATTAAAGTGTTTGAGTGAGAAAGTATTGGCAATATAAATCAGAATGCCATCCACAGCATTCCAGCACGTAGTCTTGTCTGCAGCAGTGACCTGACCCAGCCTGGGGCATGCAGTCACAGCCAGCATTGCTTCAGTTCAGGTGGAAAGCTTTAATACAGTTATGATGAACATTCTTGCGTATGAGAAGCATATTTTTGGTATGGATCAGTGCAAGATGTGATGGAAAAACTATTGCCATTCCATAAAAATAGTATTTTAGCATGTTTTCCTTACAGCCTTGGAGAACTTAGGATGCAAAATTAGAGTAGAATCTGAACTACAGAATCACAGAATGTCCTGAGGCAGAAGGCACCCAGCAAGACCACTGTGGCCCTGCACAGGACAACACCAAAAAACACACCATGTCTCTGAGAGCATTGCCCAAACCCTTCTTGAACTCTGGCAGGCTTGGTGCCATGACCACTTCCCTGGGGGAGAATAGAAAACATATGCATGAATATGCCCGGCCATTTCATTGTTTAGCTGCCAGAAACAGAAAGAGTGAACTCTCTTCTTATTAATGGTATGCTGGTGTCGTTTCCTAATTTTTCTTATGCCTCACATTTCTTTCCAGGCTCTTACTCTCTTTTGTCACTAGTAGTGCCATTTGAGGCCAAAAATGCTATCAGTTGTTCAAGCAAAGAACTGAAACGTTTGAATATGAAGACTGAATATGAAGTACGTAATCAAGTTTCTAATTCACCTTGTGCCAGTTTTCTTTTTTCTCTATGATCTTAAACCCTGTCTTTTTCCCAGGTGGTACTTTGCAACTTCCTTGCAGGATGTGCTGGCACATTTACTCCCTTTAATTCTTTTCCCGTTTTTCTTTTTTTTTTTTTAATTCCTCCACGATCTTCCTCTGTATCTCCACTTAAACCACTTCATGTTGCTTAGCAACACCCAGAATGACACCAACAAGATACAATCCCACTGTTCCTACAAGTCTCACCTTACAAGGAACACAAATATAATTTTACTTCACACTCCCAGTGAATTAACTTCCTTGGAATGGCACTGATCTCTTATTTATGTCTCATTAATCTGATGTTTTCTATGACAGCTAAGAACAAGTCAAACAGGCAGAAACAAACAGTGTTTTGTAGGATATTTGCATCTTCCAGTTTCACTCTGTTTGTTTTGACATTGTTAACCTGCTGAGATAATATGAAAGTGAAAATAAGAGATAATGTTTTAGATCCTGGTTTTCCCAATGTGCAGATCCAGGGACTCTGATTGACATACAAATGCTCAAACTGCTACACTCAGTTATGAACTCAAACTTTATAACAAGTTGGAGATGTGATTGTGAGACTGAAGCCTGTCCACAGATCTAATTAAACACCATCCAGATATTTCCAATGAACATCTTTAACATCCCAAATTTTATACCAGACTGTTTTCTTCCTCAGCACAGTAGAACAGAAACACAACAAATGGGCTAAGCTACTTTTATTATGATGATGATGATGATATACAATTGTTTTGGACAACTTATTTAACCAGAACTATTATGAAGATGGGACAAGAAATACAGTAACTTATCTGTCAAAATCTGTTATCAGTTCCAAGTCACTGAAGAGAATTTTTTCCACAAAAAATCACATACAAAATCACAACGTGAAACACTCAGATGCACTTCGGATCTTCACTGAAATATTCAGCTTCTGAAGGGAAAATGCAAACTGATTTTTTGTTTAAAAATATGCTTTTAAAAATCAGTTACTGATTTAAAAGATTTTTTACTCTTTGAAATCTGAATACATTTGGGATTTGATATTTACATGTTTTTCCAGAATCATTACAAATTTTTTTTGCAATGTCAAGGCCTGTCCCTGAAATAGATTGAAAAAAAAAATTACATTTATTCTGCAAAATTCCTTGAAAAATAACTGACATTTTCATACTAGCTTCAGAAAGAGGCCAACATCCAAACTGGCAAGGCTCTATACTGGACAGAGAAATCCTGACTTTGGGTTTATAAACTATGTGTATAAAAACCAAAGAGGAACATCATACCTACCCTTACATCTCTCTATATATATATCTTCAAAATAAATCCTTTGATCTCTAGTCCTACAAAACTTCAAGTAACTATTTGATTTCACTACGCTTCTGTTCGGCTCCTGGGATCATGTAATGTCAGTCCTGGAGATACTTTTATTCAGCAGGCAGATGTCATGATGAATAATACTTATTCAGCCAAGTAGAGCTTTTAATTAGGGTTTTTTTTTAGGGGTCTGGTTCAGTAGCCCTTACTCATATTGAGTAACATTCACTGCACAAATAGTCCTGCTGTTGCATTAACCATCGAAAGCACTGGTGAACCAAGCCCTGGATAACTAACAACTCCTAGATTTAACCTAGTATGGCAATTTTGCCCTAAATATCCAAATACCTCCTGACATAGAGAAATGCTTGATTACAGACAACCTATTGAGCAACAGTGTGCTTACATAATATATAACTACTATTACACTGTACTACATTTTTGTATTTTTATTATTGGAATCAATGTGGCATTAAGTAACAGCAAAACTGTGACCATGCTAAAACTACATATTCCTCTGTATACTTCCTCTTCTAATACATCTGTGAAACATAACTAAGAAAACAGGTGAGAGACTGAATTCTGAGGTCTGAATATACAGAAAAAAAATGTACCAGTCTAAAACTAGCACACAAGCCTAGTACCTTCTAATGCTGAATGTCTGGATTGTCCCTGGTTCCTGGAATGAAAACAAAAATCTATAACAGAGTTGAATTACATTTTAAAAAGTAAATCAAGAAACTCCCTCTGTTCCTAGATACCCCTTGCTTTCCAACAAACACTCATATGTAAATAAAGTCAGGATAACTTACCAGGAAACATGATCCAACAAAAAGTGAAGGAAAATCAGTACTGCTTCCTCGGTATTATGTTCCTCATCATCCCTTTTCTCACTTCTGCTTTAACTTTCTGTTCTACACAGTGAGTCCTCATATGTAGATAGATATATACAAATATATGCCCTCCCTGAGTACAAAAAGGATTATACATGGTGACTAGTCTGCTCTCGTGGTGACCCTGCTACCAGCTGGTCTTAAAAATAAATCCAAATAAATAAAAATGGCTTAGAATCAACTCCAGCTAAGAGACAATAAAGCTCCACTCTCAGTGAAGAAGAAAAGAAATAGACATTTCAGCGTCTAAATTTGTAATCTTAAACGAGCTGGCGTGCAGATGGATCATTTCACATTGCCCTGGGCTTGCCTCTTCCAGGTTGCATTCACATGAAATTCCCATGGATCAAGGCAAAAGCTACTCAAAGTTACAGTTTACTTGGAGTCACAATAGCAGCCACTGCTACAGGAGCCGAGTTATTGATGTTAGGTCTAACAGTGATTGAAGAAAGCTCACAGTTTGCATAGTGCATATCCACTGTCTGTTCTTTATAGGAGAAGCCCTGCTGCCACCTCACTGAAACCCGAAGGTTCAGAGAGCTAGATCCAGCCTAAAACCTGTACAGCAGGTAATCCCTGTGCCCCCTGCTGTGCCTTAAACTCCTCTCTGCCTAATGCATCTCATTCAAAACATGAAATTATTCCCTAGCATGGCAGCTTTTCTGAGTTCTATTCCATATGTAGAACATTTCTCTTTTGAGAGGGTCTTAGCAATATCTTCATGTTTTCCTGCCAACCCTGCCTTTCAGGACGAAGAGGTGTCTCTGTCACACAGGACATGATAGGCAAAGAATTGCTCACTAGCATGTCAAATGTCTGACAAGAGCTTGCACAAGGTGGAAGTGACACTGTCTTACACATCAAGGAAAGAAAATAAGGGCTCTCTAAACTAGGCGTAAACTAGGTGCCCTTCGGATCAACAGGTCAAGAGAACACTGCCCATAGTGACTGGATGCTCTACTTTCTGAAAACAATGCAACTGCAATGTTTACTCAAGTGACAACCCCGACAACAGGATTAGCAGGAGAAACAGTGGGTGTAGAGGCAGCCTAGTAGCGTGGAGCATTTTTAAATCTTGATTTATTTCTGCCGCTTGTCAATCTTTTTCTCTCTGTCTTTTTGTCCAGACAGCATACACATAGAGCATGCATTTATTTTATTTTGTTGTCAATTAAAAAATATGGGAATATTGAGAATTTAATCCTTCCAAACTTTTCATCCAGTCATTTCCACCATACATTACGAATACACCAAATTAGCCCCAAGCAAATTCATGCGTTCCTAGCAAATTAAATACATTGATGTTGACATAAAAAATGAAAATTCCTATTGCAAATATTTGTCACTTGGCTCATATTTTGGTTTTAGAAACTTCAGCTGGACTAATCATGTCTAAGGCAAATGAAACGACTTTGAATAAGGCTAAACAGTTGGAAGTATACAACAAATTATATTTCAGGCTACACAACTGTCTGCTCAAACAAGAGAGAAGAAATCTTTCTTCTTTGCATGCTTGCACAGCAGCAGCTTGCATCTAGTTCTGGACTGGCAGCTCCTGCCTTCTCACCCCACAGACTTGCTGCGAGCAACCCTGCAGACTGGTAGATGAAAAAGAGGTACAGTATTACCGTGTCTCCAACAAATACACTGCATCTAAGCTGGTTTTGAGGAATGAACTTTGAGGAAGTCAAGAGACTTGCCCCACGCTGTTTAGCACAAGTCAGAGTGGGCCTCATCTTCCTGGGATTGAAGCCACCCAACCTCAAACCGAGTAGAAAGCCATAGTCTGTGGAGCTGTGCAGATAAAATTGCTTTGGAGGATCTCTGGCACAAGTGTGCTCCGCATCCCTCTCCACCCAACCCTGGTGTAGGCATGCAGACCCACGTCTGCTGCACGGCTAGGGCAAACACCAGTCAGAAAGGGTTTGGGATTCTCCTTTTGCCACCAACAGCCCTAGTAACACCCTTTTACAGGGACGGGAGCTTCGTGGCAGGTTTGCAGACAGGAAGGCCAGCCAAACCCTCTGTTCCACCCTGGAGGAAACAGACCAACAAAAGGCTACAGCGGCTCCAGAAAGAAAACCTCTGTATTAAAAGCCAAATAACGCCGAGCTACAATAATAAATACACGCTAT
This sequence comes from Phylloscopus trochilus trochilus, assembly GCA_016584745.2. NCBI lineage: Eukaryota > Metazoa > Chordata > Aves > Passeriformes > Phylloscopidae > Phylloscopus > Phylloscopus trochilus. The sequence continues at coordinate 45,618,263 of WQNJ02000546.1, forward strand.
CTCAACCAGGAAATACAGTGTGAAAGGTTCATTAAAGTTCAGCTTCAGCAATAACAATATATATACCACATCCGTTCTCCATTCTGTCAAAGAGAGACATCCCTTTCTGTCCATAAAAGAAAAGCCAGTTCAAACCACATCCTATACAAAAACGCTACTCTGACAACAAATGCAGCCGAATAGGAGGGTCTTTGATTTCCTCCATTGAAATTTTAGGGGGGCTTTCTCTTGCCTTTTTTTTGGGGGGGGAGAAGGGTTTGTTAGGTGGTTTTTTGTTGTTGGTTTTTTGGCTTTTTTTTTACTAAAAGGTTCGTTTAAAACGGGTATTAAAGATATAAAACGCGCACATATGATTTGGTCCCCTCGGGGCCGCTGCCCTCGGGACCGGAGCGGGCGCTGAGGCGGCCCCACGTCCCGCCGCGCACCTGTGGCACGCTGCAAACAAGAAAACACACGACAGAGTCCGTCCCGCGTCCCTCCACAGCGGACAGCAAGTCGAAGAGAAGGGGAGGTCACCGGGAGAGGCTACTTGGCGGCGGCGGCGGCGGCGGTGCCGGCGGTGGTGCCGCGGCGCTGCTCCATGCCGTTGGGCAGGAAGCCGGCGATGATGGGCACGGGCCAGATGAGGGCGGCCACGCTCCACACGATGATGACCAGAGTCATGAAACACGCCACCAAGGTGGACTCGATGGGCTTGCGGTTCATCCGCCAGCCCGGTTCGCCCTTCAGCTCCTCCAGGCTGAAATCCAGGCAGCAGAAATTCAGCGGCTCCCCTTGCAGCCAGTACTGGCCGGGCTCGGCCGCCGGCGGGTAGGAAAGCGAGGAGGAGGAGGAGGAGGAGGAGGAGGAGGAGGAGGAGGCGGCGGCGGCGGCCGCCGGGGGCTGGGGCTGGGGCTGGGGCGCGGCGCCCCGCAGCCGCCCGACCCGCCTGCTCCGCACCCAGCTGCAGCCCACACAGAGGCGCAAGTCCTGCTGGGCGCCGCCGGCCGCCAGCCCCAGGTGCTCGATGAGCAGCGGCGGCCCCACGCGGTGGAAGGCGGCGGAGAAGAAGGCCCGCCCGTGGCTGTTGGTGGAGAAGAGCAGGAGGTCGCACTGGATGCCCAGCGGGCGGCTCCAGCGCACCAGCAGCGAGCTCAGCATCTGCCGCTGCACGCTGATATTGCAGTGCGGGTCCTCGGCGGGCTGCGGCTGCCCCTGCGGCTGGGGACGCTGCTGCTGCTCCTGCTGCTCCTGCCCCGGCTGCTCCTGCCCGGAGGTGGTGGGAGCGGAAGAGAAAGGCTCTTGGCTAGGGGCAGCCGGCGTGCCCGGGCTGTCGGTGCTGCCTTCTTCCTTGCTCGCTGCCCCGTCGAGGTCCATCTCGAGGCTGGCCAAGGAGCGGGAGGAGGAGTTGGCAGGGGGCAAGAAGAGCTCCTGCTCCTGCTCCTCCTGCCCGCTGGCAGCCGCCGAGGGGCTCCAGCCCTGGCAGGGCGGCAGGCAGGCGGCCAGCAGTGCCGGGAAGAGCAGCGGCAGCATGGCATTAACTTAGAGCCGGAGAGGAGGGAGAGGAGGAGGAGGAACGGGAGGCTGCATGGCGCTGCCGGCTGCCATCTGGGAAAGGAGGCACAGTGCTCTCGCCGAGCGAGAGAGAGAGAGAAAGGAAAGGAGGGTGGAGGCAGGCGAGGGGGTGGGAGCGGGGCTGGGGCTGCCGCGGCTACGAGCCGAGCGAGCCAGGAGCCTCGGTGACGGCAGCGGCTCCCCCCTTCCCCGCCTCCTCCGCCCCCGGCCCGGCCCGGCCCGGCCCGGCAGCGCCCCGGCGGGAGGAGCCGTGCGCCTGCCCGGCCCCGCTGCCGCGCCCGCCGGGGCTGGCCCGGGGCAGCCCGCTCCCTCCCCGCCGCCCCCTCAGCCGGGGAGCCGCTCCCCACAGGGACGCCCGTGTCCGAGGGGACAGCCGGAGCCTCCCAGCTCCACCGCCGCCGTCTCACCCGCGGGGGCCGCCGTGGTGGGCGCCGCTCGGTGCGCTCGGCCGCCGCTCCCCCTCCTCGGTGGGCAAGGGCGAGCAAAAGCGGCTGGGCTGGGGCCGGGGCGGGGGGCGCGGATCCGGGAATAGCATCCAGGAACCGGCTGCACACGCTCGCACTGCGACTTTATAGGAAGGGAACGGGATGGGACGGGGCTGGGGAGACGCGCAGAAAGGGAGGTTAAACTCGGTGGCTGCGCCCTCCGCAGCGGTGCCCTCCAAGTCCGGACTCGGCCCCAGCGGGGCGTTCAAACCCGGCCTTGAACTGCATCCCACCCGTCCCACGGGCGCTGTCGGTCCTTGTAGCAAATATTTAAACGAGGAAGCTGCTTACAAGCAGCACAAGGCTCCCAAGCGTGGTAGCCGTGAGATTTGGCAGCGGTTTTGAAACGCTGCTTTACAAGCATGGTATTTATAATCAGACCAGATAGTCAGGCTTGGCGGCCCTATGCTAGTTACAGTATTACTGTTGTTGACACGGTTTGGGGATTGCTGTGTTGCAGTTTGACACTCGGAGCCTCGGAGAGAGCCAGAGCTAATGACACGAATGATGAGCGCTTCTTAGTCTTTACTTGGAGCCGAGGATAGGATAGAGTTACATTATCCTGGCAGTCATCCAGAACTGAGACTGTCTTCTCTGTCTTTGCAGCCCTTTTTTGACAAGCAGAGATGCAAAAGGGGTACACTAGTCTTTCCCAAAGGATGGAACTGAAGCCCGTAAGGCTCACCTTTGAGATTGGCATTGGCCCCTTGTCAGACCTGTTCCCACATGTCAAAGTGACATATGGACACATTCTCACTTGGAAAATGAGTTCCTGTAATATCAGCCTCAAGTCCTTCAGGTGAGTGAAGGTAGTGAATGAGGATCAAGAGTGAATTTTAAATTTTATATTATTCAACATGAATGAAGGTAGTGGGTCGGTTTTCTTTTAAAAGCTGTGCCTAAATATATCATGACAAAATCCAGAATTGTTTGGCTTCTATTCAAAAGATATCTGAGCAGCAAAATGTGTTTGTGTTTGGTCCCAAGTTCGTCCAAAGGGTACTGGCTACCTATAGTTTGGCTTACTACAGAGAAGGATGCCTGATGAAACGTTCAAAGCAAGCTGCCTGCTTCCAATTCTGAGCTCATGCTCAAATGTTGCAATGCCTTTCTCAGTGTCTCTTATTTTAGAGTTCTCTGATGTTTTTTATTGCCTGTTGAATGCGTCTCTATGTGCCTCTCTTGATGTTGTTTGTCATATCCACAGTCCCACACATTTGTGGGGCTACAGTGTATCTATAGACCCCAGACCAGATTAAGAGAGGGCTAGTGTGTAGCAAGTAATGCCAAAACTGTGTGGCCACTGTGTGCACAAATTACATTGCATTGGGATTTTTGGCACAAAGGACTGGAAATGAAACTAAGCCTCATAAATAAGATTTAGCTCCTGAACACTGTTGCAGTATGTGGGTGGCAAATGTTCTCAGGCAGAGCTTCAGCTCTTTTGGTTTCCACTCCCAGCATCCAATTGAATGCAGTCAGGGGTATTTGCAAAGAAATTGGAGGGGGGAAGACTTGAGCTAAGTTTATTTTTCTACAAGGAAGGATAACCTGCCACAAGAAATTAAAATGCATTCAGCATCATTTAGACCTCCATAGCAAAGAGCTAAAAGACAGCAATTTATTTCAGGTTGGAGATGCATGGGTGCCTTATAGCTATTCCTCTTCATCAAGGAATAATTGACCAAGTGGGTGAAAGAAGCAGAAAGTGGGTTAGATCATTGATTGAAAGGCACTGTCCAGCAGGGCCCTTTACAGATACTTTATTTCTAGGTCTACCACATATAATTAATCTCTGCACGGATTCAGTCACTCAAAGAGGTTACAGCACACTTGAAAACTTTGTAAGCAGAATTATTATATAGCTCTATTCTGTTGTTTTTAGTCATAAATCTCAAAGAACAAAGTCATTTGATGGCTGGGCAGGCTGAAGCATAAAGATATTGCAGGCCAGCCAAAGGGGTGACCTAGATGTCACAGGCAGATCAGAGTGCAGGTTTTGCAGGTTTGATTCTAGAGCCATAACTAGAGCTATAATGTGTACCACAGGTCACAGTGGCATTTGACAGTATGGTAGAGGAGGTGTGAAGTGGGCTATAATGGTAAAATTTTAGAAGGGAATAATGAAGTAACAAGACAGTAGGAGTTTCATGAAACAGACTGCAGAGCTGTAGGGAGGGTGAAGATTAATAGTAAAGGATGATCAGACTCTGTGGTATTGTTTTAGTGACATTTTAACTAAACATTTTTAATAAAGCATTGCTTGTGAAATACTTCAAGTAAGATAAAACCGAGAATAAGTGTTTCTGCCCAAGTGCCATTAAAATTGCTTCTCATGAGGGTGCTGTTTCAGAGCCTCAAATCTCATTCCAGCTTGTGAAAATTGATCCTAAGCAGATGCTGATTCCAAAAAGAAATACGTAGTTGCATTCAAGTCAAAAGCTTGCGATGCTCAGGCAGCATTTCTCAATTGAGCCAACTCATGTTGCTCTGCACTGAGGAAAGGGAGTAACTGTGTAACTTTTCTTGACAGAGGATATGCTTTTGAGGTTGTCATTTCTGAAAGGAGTTGCATGTGGGAGAGAAGACAGGAAAGTAGTGGAATACAGGGTTGGATATGCAGCTGTAACATCACAGAGATATTTTTCTGGGGAAAGACTCCTGCTGTCAATTACAGGGGAAAAGATGTTGGGAGCAAGTAAGTATAGTGATGCATTACCTAAATAGGGAGAATTTCACAGTCAACAGCTGGAGAGGGAGGCTGGGCCAGGAGAAAGAAGTTGGTACTTGAGTCCTCTCAGGAAAAAAAAAAAAAAAAAAAAAAAAAAAAAAAAAAAAAAAAAAAAAAAAAAGGCAGTTTCAATTCTGTGAAAGGAGTAGGATCAAATCATCCTGGGAATTCTTCTGAGAGATATACTTGTTTCTAACTGAGGAAAAATGTTTCTGTGATACAATTTAGATGGCTTGGTTGGCTAATGGTTTCGCGGCTGATGTGCGGGGAGAGTCTCAGAGTAATGCAAGGAAGTGAACTGATTGTGTAATGTCTGTGGAATGTGTCTTTCGAAGAGTCATCGATAATCAGTGGTTTGCTGGTTGAGGAAGGAGCTAAGGGAAGTTTCTTACTGCCCATCGAGGTGTTTCTTTGATTGTGAGTACAGTAATCAGGACTTTCACTCCCCTCTTATTTGCTTGGTATTCTTGTGGATTTGCCAGAAATTATTTGTGATGAAATACTTAAAGGCCAGTGAAGCTTCTGAAATAGATAACAGAAGCTGTTTGGGCTAAGCAGCTTGCTATTGCTACATCATGTCAGGACGATTTATCTGCAGAGAACAGAGATCATGTGCTGCACACAACAAACCAGGGTTTTGTACCACTCTTTACCTGAGTATCAGAAGGCCAGACAAAGGGAACCGCCAACCAGCAGGCCAACAACAAGGGCATAAATCTCTCCAGAGAAGTCAACACATCTCTCTCAGTAAAGACACTAAGCTCATCATTTCACAGGCATTTCTATCAGCAGCAGATTCTGCCTCTGCACCACCCTCTCAGTTATACAAACAGATGTCCCTGAAGCCATAAAATGACCCACGTGCAAGAGCTGGGGCAGATGACTGCAATTTTAAAATAACTTTGATAATCATGCTCTATTTAATTAAAAAACCATAAACTGTTTCAGCCCAACCTTAACCACAATCTTTAACCCCTTATCCAGACCGCCACACACTCCTGCAAAAAGCTGTACCTGCGTAGCTGAGGGAGTGAGGCAAGGGAAGGGGTTTGAGCAGTGATGGCCAGGGCTGTTTACAGGGATGTCAAATGGGCTCTGCTGGGGCTCCCACGGTCTGCAAGTCACACAGGTGATGGAAGTGTGGACCAAGGAAAAGCAACCACCAGTCAGGGCTCCCAGAAGGAGCACTGAGGAGGAGTTACCCATGGCAATTACTACAAAGTGGAATCCATTTATAAATGCGATTGCTAGAGATCAGGAAAACATTTTTCAGAGCATCAGGTGGTGTCAGTAAGACAGAGGGCCTGCTGCATGAGTGCTCTGGGAGCTTTGAGGACCACTTAGGAACCTCATCTTTGGTATTCCACTAGACTATGTGTTGTACGAGCACAGACTAAAGACACTGTTTCAATTCTAAAGATCAGTGTGAAATGTATGCAGAGAATGCTAACAGGAATGTATTCATAGACTTTCAGAACTTTTTTTGTAACATGCTTTATATAGGTTGAGGCTTTTAGACAAACATCAAAGGGAAAAAAAAACAGGAAAAAAAGATTCTGTGGGAATGGGTATAAGAGAGTATTCCAAGGAACAAATGGAATTTGCACCTCCATAGCTGAAGGTGATCTTGAGGTAATTGCAAATTTCATTCCCTCCCCTCCCCTCCACAGGGTGTATAGGTCTAGTTGGCCTACAGAGAGTGGTAAATACAGTACTTTCATGTATTCCAGTTATACAATGAAGTTTTTAAGATCAGATTTAACATGAAGAAGTGTTCCAGGAGACTGAATTCGTGTTCTTGCCTGGGTTCCCATTTGCACGTTGATCAAAACCCTCACTCATGTGAGACTTCCTCCCAACTGAATTTCTAAAGCTTAGGCAAGATTGAGCCCTGGACTATATTTATTTTGTCTTGTAACTACCACGCTTGCTTATTTTATATTTTATTGGCCAGAAGCCTGATTATATTTATAACCTATTTACCTCATATTTATCTCACCAGCCAACCTATCCAATGTTGGAGCTTGGCTGAAACTGGCAAATTTAGGATCCAATATGTTGGAAAAAAATAATGAATCCAAATTAAATGGTGCAGGTAGAGAGAGCTGCAATCTGGGTCATTTTAAAGAAACCTGGGATGGGGCTGAAGGGCAGTGTAAGAACTTTGTTCCCACCAGAGTACACATATTGCAGGATTTAGTTACTGCCAGTTAGGCTTAGTTACTACCAGTTGCTAAAGGCCACTGTAGGGTGGGTTTGACCAGGTGTCAGACTTGATGTGTTCTTGAAGCACAGATGTTCTGAACATCTACATGATCCCTGGGATTTTGAGCAAGCCCTGATGTGTCACAGCCATTCTTGAAGGAAAAGAGATCCAGTAAAGCAGTAGTTGTTTAATGCCAATGCTGTGGAGGTAGCAGGAATGGAAAAACATTTGGTGTGATTACGTATTAAATTGTTCTGCAAAATATTTGTACATAAAATAGCATTGCTTAATGACTATTTTATGAGCTTGCCTTTGGAAAATCTAAACATTTACTACAATAATACATTGAAAAATAGCTCCCTGGGAAGCATTTAATTCAAAAAATACTTTGTTTCCCAGCCTGTTCTGAACATGGCTCTAGGGCTTGTCTTTCCTGCTATTTATCTCTGTAGAGAGAAAGAGACAGGTGAAAAAGTCTGGTATTAGTCTGCACTAAGCACATGTGGGTTTGGCACTTACATCCAATGTCGCCTCAGTCTCTCAGTGGCTTTGAAGTGCAGCTATAAAATATAGAACCTTGCTTCCCTTGGAAGTTGCAAGGCACTTGGACTGTGAAGCAATCCTGTTCCAGAGGAGAGGAAGACAAGCTAATTCACAGGTCATTTGAAACTTGTTTTGTCCTACAGAGGACACACAAACCCATGACATTGTCAATGGCAGTCTATATCCTAAGGAAATTTTTCCAAAAATAAGTGAGAATAAGAGAATCTGAGTTCAGGGCTGTTGTTTGGCTCCTTAGCCAACCTGCAGCCCTGACCACCCTCTGTCTTTCTGTTACTAGCTGGTTCTTCAGTGCTTTATGATACAGGACAGAGACATTGTAAGGGAGTTTACAGCATGGACTTGACTAGTTTCACTGCAGGTTTTTGTCCCCAGCCATAAAGGAAAGTGTTGAATAAAGAAGGAAAAGTGGAGGCTGCAATCAACAAAGTGAGGGTGGGTGGAAGGATAACAAATACCAGAACTGTTATGAGGCATGATTAAATTGTGAAAGGCTTTGAAAGTGAGAACAAGGAGTTTGCATTTGGAGCAGCAAAAGAGGAGAAATGACAAGAGGACTGTGGAAAAAGAGTGCTGTGCCCAAATGAATGAACAGTTCCAGATGGTGTAGCCAGAGAGGAGATTACAAAAGGGGAGATGTACAGGCCTTGGCTAGGACTTTCAGCAGAGCAAGCTGAGATGAGTTGTGGTACTTTGGAAATGCTGCATGAAACAAATCAGTGACATTTGAAGTACAGCAGCATCAACATCATCAGTAAAATTAGCAGTAAAAAACTAAACTCCTCCCTGCCTCCAGACTGTGCATCAACACTTCAGACCGGGGCTCTCAGAGCTGCTGTAAGCTGTTGGCATGCAGAAACAGACTCGAATTCTGAAGCAGCACACAGGTACCACTTGGTGGTCAGCAGAGCAGTTATATGTGCACCCCTGTTGTGTGCCTTGCCTGCTGTCCCTTCTCCAGTGAGACACTTTTGCTGCACATCAAACGGGAAAAGAGATTCATCTGCCTCAGTGAGTCAGCAGAACAGCATTAACTCTTTGTGGAAGTGTCAACGCCAGAGAGTGGGGCTGAGTCATCCAAGCAGATACAGCCAGCCTGATGCCCAGCCATTCCTTCAGCTGGCAAGCAGTCCTGAGCTGCCAAAGAGAAGGTGCTAATATTTCACATTCCACTTATCAGTCCAGCATCATTATTATTTGCAAAACAGCAGACAGTTGTTAATGTCATATTCAAAAAACTGTCAGCTGTTTCTGAGTTAGATAAGAACCAGGTTTGTTTTGGTTTTTTTTTTTTTTTAAGTTCTTAATTTCCAGGGAATTTGCTTGTTCATACTACTTACTTTCCCAGCAATTAGTATGAGCCATAATCAATCACTCAAACCTCAAGTCTTATACCTTTGCCAAGCTGAACTAGCTTCATGGAAGTCAAGGGTGTCAGAGCTTTAATTCCTAACTTTTGAAGAACTCTTGTCCTAGTCCAACAAAGTCAGCATATGAACAAGGTGGCTGATTGCTTTCAGCAAGACCCTGCACTCACAAATGCTGTTCATATCATCATCATCTGTATGATATTACAGACTCACCTTTAGTGCAGGGGCATGCAAGTAAGAACAAATGCCTGTAAGCCTGGTGTGTTGAACAAGCAGCAGAGGAACACCAGCTCTTCAGAGAAAAAGATTTTCTATTTTCATGCAAATGTTCCCAATGTTCTGAAGCAGGAGATGCTTAGAAAATATATGCAGTACAAACTGCTTGTACTCTAAGAGTTTCATATTCTCTTAGCATTACCTGCTTTTTCCACGAACTAATAATCACAAAACAAGTAGGAAATGTAGCCTCTGATATTATGTGCCTGGTTCTCTGCTGAACTGACCAGGTTTGGAAGGTGTGCCTGGATATTTATGATATCTTGGCTTGATTCTGTAAATTAAAGAGGGGTACATCTCAGCTTTAAGATTTTTATCTTAAATTAGTTTGTGGGATTTCTTGCTTAAACCACCATGTCAAATGATACTGTTTCTAATATATACAAGTCCATCACCCACATCATTGCAATTGCCCCTGGCTCTTTTTACTGTGGTGCTGTAAAGCACTAGAGCTGACAATTGGGTTTTTATCTTCTCATGAAGACTGGTAGGTGGTAATCTGTCATAGCTGCGTTCAGGCTCCTCTTCTTGAGTTCTAGCTATGAATGAAGGCTTTGTTTCTCTTCTCACCTATACCCATATGCTATATCCTAATCCTCTTGCAGTCAACAAACTGTGCTGGTGGAACTGCTATGGCCCCCTGGTTTCCAGGCTGTGTTATACAAATCCCAAACTCTCAGTTATGAGAAGGTGGCATATGCATATTTGTGCGTTTGGTTGCATCCATTGTAGTTGGATAAAATCCAAAATAAGACATAAAAATAGGATTTAAAAATAATCCCCTGTATTCTTATTGCAAGACAGGAAAATTTAATTAGTCTCTATGGGATTTCCATGTGCCGTGATGGTCAGGGATGCTGACACCACTGGACCACTAGAATAAAGTGGATAATCTGAGAGAGAGTTTATAATGCTTCAATTAGCCTAATGCCTTATGAGAATATTATCTCCATTGTATTGTCTGCATATTTAAATATTGAATTAGCTTTCATCCCTGACATAAAATACTCATTGGCCACATTTGCTTCTTCATGCCAGATCAATAGCATCTGCAACCAGCAGGTTAGAGCAAAATCTGTTTTCCCAGCTTTACTGCATATGTACAATGCCAGAAGAGAAAGTATTATATTCTACAGGGAAGCAGTTTGCCCAGAAATTTGATTCAGGATTACCTGACCATCCTGATTTAGAAGTTCCTCAATTTCCTTTCTGTTAACTTGTGTTCGTGCTTTTGCCTTTGATTTTGATGCATATCTCTTGACACTGAAGTCTGCCAATACGCATATTCCTGCCTGCAGTAGAACAGATGGCTTCTCTGTGCTACAAAGTGATAGATGTTAATCCACTGATCATGACTTCTGAAGTCTCTCTGAATGGATGTCAGAGCCTTTATGTGCAGAGCAGTATGTAATATGTACAATGTAACAACATAACTTTTTTTAAAACCCCATTGTAATTCCTGGACTTTCTGTTTTCAACTTTGCTCTGTTGTCACACCTGTAGGGTTTTTGTTTTCTAATATGCTGATATCAAATCCTTGCTCAGAAGGCTGGACCCTGACTCACATGCTTAGAGGCTGCAGAAGTTTCCCCAGGCAACACAGGTTTTCTGCCTGCAGCATCTGAACCAATACCCCCAGTCCTTCTCTTTTATGATTTGTACCTACCAGTCCCAGTTAGGTACAGCCTAACTGGGACTCCAATTTAGACATCTCTCACAGGGTAAAGTGACCTGTTTTAGTTTAGTTTCACTTTCTGCCAGCAACTCTGCTTAAATGGGCCTACTGGGTGGCTGGTCCCAGGAGACGAGGAGCTCAGTCTGGGGGCATTTTTATCTCCCTTCTGTTCTCCCTGCTCCTAGCCTGCAGGTTGGAGTACAGGTTTGGTATGGCAGTGGGGATAAGGAAGCCACAGGAACGTTAAGTAGAGGTAGGTGCTTGTTAAACTGGTAATTGTATAAGGGGAAACACAGAGCTCAGTGCCATATTTTAACAACAACAACAACAACAAAAAAGTGCCCTGCAGAGAAAATCATGTTATAGCAACAAAATTAGGAAGAAGTATGGAGCGTTAGTCTTAGTTTGGCAGAATTTGGGGGTTTTATGTGGTTGGAGGAGGTGGGTATTAGACTCTCCAGCTGTTCTCCCTGTTGTCAGGTACACTGGCAGCTGGTTTTCTCTAGAGATTTTACAAATGCTGATGCTATTTTTGTCCCATAATTTTATACCTGTAAACACAGACATAAGGTACAAAGATGAGTTTAATGAACAGCACTCACTGAGGCTCTACTGATAAGTGAAAATTAATACAGTTAATTTTGTAGCATTACTTCCTTATTCAAAATAGTGTCTTTAAGCATCAAATATTGACATGATATGGTATAAGGATTTTCCCAGTGGTAAAAGAAAGTTATATAATTTAAGCAAAATTGTCCATATAACTTGAATCTGAGGCTTAACTGACACAGGTGGTTGTGTGACAGTCCTTGGAGGAAAATTTGACACAAGAACTGGGGATTTTTTTTGTGTCGCTCTTGAAAAGAGGAGCTTGAGATATGCTTGAAAAAGGCATCTTCAAAGGCAAAGTCCAAAAACAGTTTCAGGGCAGTAGAGCTTCTTCTGTGAAAAAGTCTTGTTTACTATAATTAGAACTGGTTTAGGCTGAGGCCTCTTCCACAGGCCATTCTGACCTTAAATAAATGGCTATAAAATTATTCTGAGGTAGAACTGAAAAATTAAATTCCTCAGGAAATTAAAATTCAACAGAAATTTGTTTCCAAGCTATTATTGTATGGATTTTAAGGAGCTGGCTTACTACTGTCATGATGATAACAAAAACTGCTTTGTGCCAGCTGTACTATCTTGATTAATTTTGCATAGACTTTTCATCAAATCAATGTCTCAAATATCCCACATCTGCAATATCATGTTTATATATTATCTAATTATATAATACAAAATACAGAAGATAATACATACAAAAGCCAATGATCAAGCAATAACACCAAAAGCATTTTATTAAACTAAGCATTTCTACAAGATCACAGCAAAACTAAAAAGGTGAGAGGGTTGGTTACATCACTGAAAACTGAACTAAAAAGTTTCAAGTTGTCACTAAATGGTTTGATTTTGACAAAGACACATTTTGTACCAGCTCTACAGGCCATGCCTTTGGCTTATTTACACACCTAACACTGCCCTGATTATTAGCTTTGTTAGAAAAGTCCTTCATAGAGGTTTTACATATGGTCACTCACAGATGGTCAAATTCTTCTAGTCCTCATAATATAATGTGCCAGGGCTACAAAAAGGTAGCCTTAGGGCTAAATGCTAAACAATTTATTCTAAAGGCCAGATTACAAGGTTTACATCAACATCATCCTGTTGGTTTTGACAGATTTCTGATTAAGACAGGAGAGTGGAGAGGCCTGAGACCATAAATTCATTTGCAATATGGCCAGGTACCTGCTGAAATAATGGTGTTTTCTGTGACTTCAGAAGTAATTTCTGAGTCATGTTTTTCAGCTATTAGAAACTGCTTTTGAAGTAAAATCCCTTCAAAAAATATTTGATTCACAAAAAGTATTTACTCCTGAGTCCCACAGGGACTGTCAGCACTAAATTTAGATCTCCAGGAGCTCATCACTGAAGCTGATCACTGTTTATATAAATGGTATTCCTGTAGTATGACTGCACCTGGATCCATTCAGCTTCCTTCAAAGGATTTAAAAGAGGCATACATAGAAAAATATATGGATGATAACTTTGGCAGTGCTCTTATACACAGGTAGCCCATGAAACTATTCCAAGAGCTGAACACCTATACTTGAGGCAGGAGGATCCCATAAATACACATATATCTATATTGTTCACAGATAATATGTTCATATAAAAGGTTATTTTCATCTTCCCCTGAGTTTTCTATAAAAGCCAGGCTGAATGGGAGGCAGTTCCTGGCCCTCTGTACTCTGTCCCCTGTATGACCTAGTGAAAGACTGCATCAGAAAAGGCCCTGGAGGGAACCCTAATCCTTTGATCAACCTGTCTGGTAAATGAGCTGAACAGGATGTTTCCTTCTGCCACTTCTTCCTTCGTCTTCCACCTGTGATGGCAAACATCTGGGAATATGTCCTGCATTTTGCTTTATACAAGCAAGAATAGCTAAGCACAGAACAGGTAAATTAGAAGGGACCACTGGACCACTTAGACCAACCCTCTGCTCTAATCTGGGTCATCTAGGGCAGATTGTTCAGGGCCATGTCTGGTCAGGTCTTGGATGTCTCTGAGGATGGAGATTCCACAACGTCTCCAGGCAACCTGTGCCAGTCTTTGACCATCTATACTTAGGTGGAACTTCCTTTACTTCAACATGTGCATATTACCTCTTGTCCTTTAACTGGTAGCACTGAGCTACAACTCAGTGGATGTCACTACAGCACCTAGCACAAGGGCAACTAGTTTTGGGGGTGCCTGTGGGTAGCCCTGTAGCCCAAAAAACCTCCACAGAGAAATAGCAGCAACAGTCATGTGGGATTTCTCTCCCCAGCAATTCCCAGGGGGTTCCAGTGCTTTTTTATTAAATTGAATAAATAATTCATTTGACATCATAGACACTGCCCAAGATGAGCTCAGTGCTGATGGAGTGGGAACTAGGAGCATCACCAAACAGGAACAGTGTGACTCTTCTTGGGTGCTGAAGCTCCTTTTGTGCAGCCAGAGGGTAGGCAGGGAGAGAAAGACAAAGTGAGCCTCGGGCATTGGAGTAGCAATACATCCCTGTGTGGGGCAGGAGACCTTCTGCTGGACACTTGCACCCCACTTTGAGAGCTGGAGGCTCTGCAGAGTGTGGAGGGGCAGGCTCAGTATTCTTCTCTCCCCCTCCTTTGCCTGAAGTTTGCCATAACGGTGAAACGGAGCCTCATTTGTCAGGAAAGAATGAAATGATCCCAAAGGTTACCAAAGCACTCAGAGACCCTTTGGGAAGAAAAGTGCTACGTAAATAGAAGCTGATTCCTACAGGTTATTAATAGATGTATCTGCAAAAGAAATGTGAAAACTACAAAGGAAAGATCATTCTGAATTAAATTACCATAATTTTTTTCATTGCTGTCTCTTTTCAGGAGACCTGGATTATACTGCTAACAATGACAGGTTTGAATAAGAGACAGGGTTTGTGTGGGCCAGAGGTGGGAACAGAGAAGGAGACTAATTATATCTTTTTTTAACCTTTGTATGCAGCTGGGCAGGACAAAAATGAATTATGCAACAGCAGCTGAGCTGTTATCCCAGTGGGGGCTGCAAAATGGTTCCCAGGTCATCTAGAAACATGATCTAACCTGTCCCATTTCTTCTGGATCTAACCACTTTACAAATCATTAAATAAAATTGGTATTTTCTGTATGCTTCACCTAAAGCCCATGTAATTATCCTATGGACAAGCCAAAACAGACTTAGCTCACCTGCTCTTACCTCAACAATGCAGAGGGTGAAGAGCAAGCACTGATGTGGTCTGGGACAGCTAGAAGTAGCACTCTTCAGCGTACCTTTGGAACCTGAATTTAACAGGCTAAAGATGATGGCACTGCTTTTACAGTCACTCAGATGTGTAATTTGAAGAATTTTGTGTGGCATTTATTCCAACTTTAATGCATGTTTTGATGTGAAGCTTTGTTCAAAAGTGAGAAATGGATGGGAAGGTGTAGAGGAGCCTTTAATGCCTGTATAACTCAGCAAAGTAGCAGGTGTCTGACCAATCTTTCTTTGCAGGTAGAAATTATGGAGAAATGGAGGAATATGTTCCCATGAAGTAAGAACTCTTTTCTCTCTGCTCCCTGATTTTCCTGCCCAAAATTCAATTCAAACTAAAATTTAATCTAACTGATCTATTTCTGATTTGCTGTAGATTCTCTACTTTAAAGGGGGTCTGGCATGAACTGGAGTATATCCCAAGCAAAGAATTTGACCCTCCAGTCTTGAATTTCTGCAAACTCTATTCACACCATTTTGCAGCATCAAAACACAGGGTCTGTGTCCCACAACAAATTAAAACTCTGTGAAACAAAGGGCTTGTTACAAACAGAGCTTTTACATGTTGCTCTGCAACATTTCAGCCTTATCAGACTTGAACTCTGGAGGCTGAATGAAGTGTCTTTGAGAATGTGAACACAAATTTTGCTAAGTTTTGTATCAGTTTTCCTAGTTATGATTTGGTCCAGTATAGGATTTATTAAGAGTGATCCAGGACACCAAAAGGCTTTAAAACTTGCAGCTTGAATCAATTTACCAAATTCAAGAATTTTGGCTACTTCTTTTTATTTACACTCTTTTTTTTTTTTTTTTCCCTCAAGGAAATAGCATCAATTGCAACTGTGTTTAGAAAACAGAGTAAAGAATATGATGCATTTGTTTATTATTGACTTAAAAAGAAAAGGGCAATATATCACTGGAATAGCTGTGCCTGCTCATGTTTAAAAAAACTCTGATAGCTTAAATCTTCCTGTGGATAACCTGATACCTCAAAGATGTGTTCATGCCATTTCTTTGTCTTAAGTAGTGTAAAAAAGCAAAAATTGAAGTGGAAATACTGTACTGAATAGGTTACAAGAGAAAAGCCGTTCCTGGAAGCTCACATTTTACTGAACTGAGATTTCCCCCCATTCTTCCCTTTTATAATCCATGGCCTTTTTGGTATTTGCAGTCAAGACCACGTGACTTAGCAATTATTTAAACTCTTAAATGCTAGGTAACCTATTGTCACCTGAGTGACTGAATGCATCCTCACCAAACTGCAAATAATGACCCAATGAAGCAGTAGCCTGTGCTAAAAAAGGCAAAGTCAGTTTTTGTACATCATCCCAGTACAGCAGGTCTGTTGATAATTTGCTAAGTTTGATAATTTGGATACAATGTATAACACCAACGCTTGTGTTAGAGAATTTCCCAGTCCTAATATCACTGTTGCTTCTCGAGAGGTATCTGTCATTGACTTGTCATCCACTTGCTGACATGGCCTTCAGAAGACAGTCTTTTCTGGAGCCCTCATCAGTTGACACAAGCATCAGTCAGAGTGGGGAAGAGTCTCCAGCAGCCCTGCCTCCTGGATTAGGACTCTAGGTCACACAGTTTGTGTCCTCCTAGTATGTTTAGTACAGTGAGATGAATACAAATGGAACCCCTGAGCTTGTGAAGACCCAGCAGGTTAAAGACCTATAGTTTATTTGTCAGGCCAAGCAAGTGAATAAAATCCAGTGCTGCACTCTTTTAGGACACCTCATGAGAAGTGAGGTCAGCATTTTAGTTCCTGTTTTCTAAACCCTCTATTTTGAAGCTGTCCTTTCTTCAAAACCAACTTTGCAACATTCTGCTGGATGTGGAACCAGTAAGCCTGAAGGGATGGGGGGGCTTGATAATGCAACTGCCTCCCCATGGCGTGAAGGGATTTGCAGGCATGCGTTGCCCATCTGTGGCCTCTAATACATTAATTCCCAGGCAAAGGGAGAACCCATGCAATAAGCACTTATCACAAACATAATCACCACTGCCAAAAAGGAGAAACTTTATATAAGCAGAAGGAATCCATCTAGGAATCAGCATCATATCTTGAATGCCATGGAAAGTTATCAGCAATCCTGCCCCAGCAGAGAAGACTTATGATGATTTGCATTAGCTTTGAAGAAGCAGATGATAGCAACAAAGCAGCTTTAGGACAGAAATCACTGAAAGCATTTTGAGGAACTAAGGAACTGGAATTGCATTTGGCATTCAAGAAAGAAAGAAAGCAGCTGTTGCCTCACTTGTATTTATTTAATTTCTTCAGGGTCTTTTGGGTAGAAGTTTACTGTTGGCTCTATCAAAGCAGCACTCATGGTGCTGCCCATTTGCCATACCCAGGTAGATGCTTGTATGTCCCAGAAATATCACCTCTATTCTAAATGAAGAAACTGATCCCCAAATAGACAAAAATTAACAAAATGCATGTATTTCACATGACTTCAGCAGGAAGTTACACAGGAATTAAATCACTCCGTGCTCCTTCCAGCACAGGTGCCACCTCTAAAACCAACTCATTTATCCCCAAGCCTGGTGTTTTCTTTGCCAGCCTGTCTTGAAGGGACAGTTAAAAATGCACATGGACATGAGGCCTTGACTCCAGCTGCAAATAGCACTGTGGAGGCGGGGAAGGCCACGTAGGTGGAGCTGGATGTACATGTGGGGACGGGGAGGAATGTCTTCAGCCTTGCCAACAGCCACCTGGTGATGTAGGGGCTGCTTGTGGGCCAGCACCACTTCTGCCAGCACCTGGAATGCTCACCATGGCTGACAGACAGAGGGTGCCCATTGGTTTTTCAGCAGTGCTTTTTTTTTTTTTTTTCCTGAATGGGAGGCACAATCCCAAATTTCTTTTAAAACTAAAAACAAACAAATAAACAAGCAAACAAAAAAACCCTCCATTTCACCATTCCAAATCAAGACAGAGGAAGCCATACATAGTTTACATGTGCACAACTACCCTATGAGGAGATAGACATTTTCCTCTCTGGGCACCAACAGAGGCTTTGCACTTCAGCCATCTTCCCAGGCAGCATTTTTAATTAAAGTTGTAACTTATCTCAAGGAAGAATCCAGAAAATATCTGGATCTTTCTTCCTTTTGTCAATCCTCTCCCCTAGGCAAGGAGATAATGAACTAGTCACTTCAAAATAGTGCTCACCGTGAGCTAATTTATTTTGTTATATTATTGAGCTTGAGGTTAGTACAGACTGCAGATTTCTCCCAGAAATGACAGAATATTTTGAGCTGACTGATTTGAGACCTCGGTGACTTTAGTTTTCTGCCTGCTTGAAGCTTTGTTCCTGCTGGAGAAAGAAGTACAGTGAGTCACTGTGAAGGGCACTGCAGTAATGGATTGCATTAGGGGCACACAGAGAGAGACATGAGGTCTCCCATGGGGGTTGTGTTGGTCCGTGAGATGACAGGAGCCACAGCACTGCAGCTGGGACGTGTGTTTTAGCAAGGCTCCCAGGGGCACAAAGCCCCACCAACAAGAACCTGTGCACATGGAGCACTGCTGCTGCCTTTCTCTCAGCCCACAATGTCAAAGCAGCAGCTGTGCCCAGCTCCAATGAAGCCAACCATGCAGTACAGGGGACCTCAAAGGTAGGTAAAGGCTGTGCAGCTGTGGAGAAACCTGAGCCTTCAGCAGAGAAGGAGGAACACATGGTATGAGGATAGATACTTCCAGGGCAATGAAAACGAGAGAGAAATACTCTCTTGTAAAGTGGAGATTGTGGCCTCATCGCAGATCTGTTTGCTTGAAAATTATTCTTATAGATGAGCTAAATAGAAATCTGTTTTGTTAGGAAACTCATCTAAAGTTTAGCTACACTCACGAAAGTGAGATCACTTTTAGCTCCAGATTTACAGACAGCAGGGAACCTCTCTACTAATGGGAGTCTAGCATCAGTTGGGGCTAGCAGAATTTTTATACAAAAGCTTTCAAGGGAAGAAAATCTTTTAAGGAAGGCCTGTGCCATTTTTACCAACCAGATTTTTTTGTTTGTTACTCCAAAGTATGTGAAAGACAAAGGGTGAGAGTAAACAGCAGGTATCATTTCTGATCAATTCACTTCCATTATTTAGACTTAGGCACTTGTGGAACTGAAACTTCAAGTAAAGCTCATAAGGAGATGGAATCAAAGACATAAAAATGCCTGTAGGAATCTCACGAACAAAGTGGCTTTGTGAAGTGTATTTTTGGTCTCGGAATACGGGAAGAGCTTGTGAAGACTATGACAGTCCTTACTGAACTCACACTGATGTCCAGCCTCCTAATGAATTCAGGCTGTCATTTCCATTCACTGATATTTTTATTTAGACCCTTTACTAAACTTTACTTCCTTTCTTCAGAGAAGGAAACAAATTCCTATCTACTACCGAACACACCTGCTTATATCCCATCAGAACTAGACACAAAGAGATAATCTAATTCTTTATTTAGATTCATGTAATCTAATGCCTATATTTGTGAGTTTCTTGATGGATTTATCTAGTGATTCTCCTGTGGTATATTTATATCAGATTATCTTGTTATATATTTATATCACCCTGTAGAGTTTCCATTAACACCATCAAACATTCAACCTTGAGCAGTTACAGTAACTGCACAGGACTGGGAAAGGAAATCTCTCTATTTATAGTTTAGTAAATCAGCAACCTACATGGGAACACTTGTTGTAATTCAACAGTGGATTTTAAAAATGCAAACAGAAACCACAGGAATCAAATCTAAAATAACATTGATTTTTGTTGAAGGGAAAATATGTAAAGTTGAGGAAATCAATGAAAACCTGCCTGTTCACTGTAGGTAGACCTTCTTTTTGAGAATAAAACCCATATCAAAAATTGTATGACATTCTTTTTCTGAGAGGAGTATCATACTAATTATTGCCCCTTTCTATGCAGTAGTGGTGGTGTTAATGCAAGTTCTATGTCTGTCTTCATAGTTCAGTAGCTTGTTTAGTAGATCACTACAATGCTCCAGCTTTGACTCAGGGATGTTTTCCAAACAGGGTCATTACTGCTGGATATCAAGATGCTGTCAGCTGTACAGTGAGCTCCCAGTCCTCATCTTGTGCCCATATCTGCCCATGGCTCTGGACAGTTGCTCTTTCTTTGTTCCAGTGGTGCTGCCTGAGAACAGCATTGGTTCTGCTCATGGCTGTTTGGAGACTCAGAGCTGCCCAGCACCTGGAAGTACCTGTTTGCCCGCCCCCTGTTCTGCTTTGTCAGCTCTCTAATCTGCCTCTGGCTGTTGGCTCATATTCATCCTTAAAAGCAAGATGACCCTACCAAAATTTTTTTCTGAAGCAGGTGAGGGAGCACTCACAAGGTCCCCTCCTCTGGCAGAGCTGAAGCAGTGGCAACCAATACAAATGGAGCGACAGGCAGCTGGAATGGTACAGCTGCTGGCAAAGTGAATTTCTGTGTGCATACATGTGCATACATAGGTATATACATTTTATGATCTGATCATTTCTCCTTCAGAAGAAAAATGGTTCACAGTCTGCAGGGAGCAGACTCCCCTTGGTTATCTAGTAAAGGGGCTGCTTCTGCCACAGTGAGTGAAAAACCTGCCCCTTTCTTTAAAGAGCAGCTCTTTGAAGCCAGTCCACCATGACTTTGCAGAAGGTTAAGGAGTTTATTCTGTTTCTTTAACTCAAGACAAAGACTTCCCTGAATGAGTCAACCCACATCCCAGTGTTGTTCATATAGGATGTCTGAAGAATGAAAGAGGACTGGGTTTTTATTTTTAACATACCCATTTCCTTTGGCTGCACTGTGAGTTAAAAAACCCTTCATTTGTGATTTCAATGCTGTAGGGTAACTAGTTTCCTAAAGTTCTCCAAAGGAAAGAGATTTGCAGTCATACCTTATTACATGTTTATAACTATACTTGGGAAAACTTGCACGACCCAGAAATGTTTGCCAATATTTAAGGGGATTTGCTGAACATCAAATGGATCTCTCTTACCATTTAATGATGATTTTTTGCACCCCAGATACTGCTTTTTATTTTGCTTCTTGTAATAAGACATCTCTTCCCAAGTTCACTTCTTCTGTAGTATGCATAAACACTAATTTACTGCCGGTATTACTGACTACTGAATAAATAAATTGCTAAGTTGGATGGATTCAGTAGTAACTCATTGTACCCTCAGATTAAGTCCTGCTTTTCTTTTCATACTCCATTCTAAGAGTACTTGGTATACTTATTTTTGGCAGTACACTGAAATCTAAGTCAGTGTTACTTAATTTATAGCATATCCTTGATATATGCTGGTCCATTAAACAAAGGAATGTGTTCATAACCTCTTCCATAGATAAATTATAGAACTGTTTGAGTGTCTGCATTTGAAACATTCCTTTGCTGTAGCCCACGTAGGACATTCAGTTCCTCTGATCACTCTCCCATGTGGGATCTGGGTAGCTGTGCTGCAATGGTAAATCCTGTGCTTGCTTTATAAAATAAGCTTGATTTTGAATTTTAACAAATGAAAGGTGAAAATTTCTTCCTGTGCTTACAATTCTTATCTTTGGCTTGCAAAATGAGAAACAACCAAGAAATGCTGAAAGCGGGAAAATCTGCTGCATTCCAAAGGTGTTACTGCCAAGAACCCAAATACATAAAATTCAGACAATTGAGTAAGCAAGGACATCTTTTCATAACTCACATAACTCCAAATTATTTCAAGCGTCTTTGTTTTTCTATTATTAGGAGCTCGACTTGTGTAAAATATTGTGAGATGAAAATATTGTTTCTACCAAATAACTATAGGACGTATATAATTACTTTAAAAATCTTATTATTTTGATGAAAATATGTAATAGCCATAACTATATGTTGAGACATGTTAGTTCTTATCATACATATAAAGAGACATAATTTTTGCTTGTAGATGGGGTATTTAAATCTATTTCCATTTCTTTCCCAACAAACAGACATTTTTTCATTCAGTTCAGGCAAGTTGCATTGGTGTGCTTGTCAGACTGTCACTTTCTCAAAGGTATTTAGGCAATTCTGATGTCAAAGGGAATTTGTTACCTAAAATATCACAGAGGATCTGGGCATAAACTCCTCACAAAAAAAAAAACACCCAGGATGAAGCATATTTCAATTTGGTGGCATCTCCCCATGTACAAATTGCATAATTTGGACTGATAGCTAATTGCATAGTTGGTCAAAAAAACCTTGGGGGGAAGAAAAGAGAAAGCAGCAGTGAGGAAAAGCAGAGAACAAGAGCAAAGAGGCCTGTAATTCCAAAGGAAAGGGAAGTCAATTCTTTGAGGATTGGAGAAAGCTGAAGAAGGAATAGAAAGAATTCCCAGACATGTTAAAGAGAAGTTCTTGCAAGACTAAAAACAAAATTTCAAATATTAGCAATTACTTTCAAGGTGTTATCAGCCATCACTTGTGTGTTGTCATGGGGAGAAAAAGGCGTTGCAGCATCAAAGGAAACAAGGAATCTAATGAAGAAAGAAATTAAAGGAGTAATTTGCATCTATTTGGTGGAACAATCTTCAGAGGCACTTTTGTTAATTAGAAGGTTTGAGCTGCACATATTAGAGTACTGAGAGGTTGGTGGAAGTCTCCAGACATGTTTTGAGGCAGCAAATTTAGGGTTGTGGAACATTTCTATAGCATCACAATTTTTCAGCAAATTGAGTTATTTTTCCTTCATCACTTGAAATTTGACACTCAGAAGGGAAAATGACCAGCTGCTTCCAGGAGCCTGTTTCTATGAGTAAACATAATACTTAAAAGCTCATATTTTCTTCCAGAATTTTGATACTCCCTCTATCCACTGGGGTGTGACTATGAGTGTCCCTAGTCTTAAATGTGACTGTTTGTTCTTCTTGTGTTGTGGGTTTTATTAATTTCTTATAATTTTGTGAGTGTTTAGAGATATAAATACCTGTTATGAAAAAAGTAAAAAAATAAAATATACATAAAGGGAGAAAGGGACTAATTCCCTGCTCCACTAAAATTAATAAAGACAGAACAGCAATCAAATTTAGCATACTTTCTGGTAGAGTTCAAGGTTTCAGATGTTAGTCAGGTGGATTTTTTTATCACTAGCATCTAAAATTTCAAATGACCGAAGCTGAATTCTTAAATCCATATATATTTTATGAATCAAGAAAAAGTCTTGATTTATCTAGACTTTTCTACATATAACACATTTGAATAATTTGTTATTCTATAGACTTTTTTTTAACCATAGACATAGAACTTCTCATCCTTTATACAGGAACTCCTTCAGTCTGAATGCTTTTTCCTCCCTTTCTACCTCTTACTTCCTTCATCTGGGACTTTCTCTAGTCCCCACATTCTCCGTTCCGTGGCTGTGTCTCCTGCTTCTGAATATACCATGTCTCTGCCTCTTTCCTGTGTACCCAGCTCTGTTCCTTTGGTGGATAATTGACTGCAACCATTTCACCCAAAAACAATTGCTTCCCATCCAGTCTCATATCCGTGCTGGAGTCAAATTGATTCAGAGCCTAAAATTATCTGAGGTCAACTCCACTGGCGTAAATACAGGGGACTCAACTCTCTGCTTTCCTTTCAAACACGATTTTTTAAAATTTCAGTCTTATGTATGTTTGCAAAACATATTTTCATTGAAAAGTATGAAAGCAAAAGCTCATTCATTCCCTTTGAGTAATACCTATTCTTTGCATCCAGCAGCTGTTACAAATATAAAAATCTTTTTTGAAAATCAAAACAAGCACACCGCTTTCACAGCTTACTTGCTTTTCCCCTCATTACCGATCTTTTGCTGTAACCATGGATCTGTCTTTAATGACGTGTTTTGTGTGTACTAAACTTTGTATTGCTGAAAAAGCACTGCCCAAACTTGCCTGGAAAGCTCAGATGAAGATTGCTTAAAGGATGTGGCTGAAACAAAGAGGTGGTTCTACCACTCCATAAATAAATCCTCCTAAGTGTAAATTGTGACCATTCCTCTCTCCATCTGAACAATTCAGATTTTCCAGAGAGCTGCTTTTATGTAAGATTAGAGAGCTGTCTCCATGACATGATGCTCTGCTTCTCTTCACCATTAGTTGGGCGTTAGTTGTTCTGGCTGTAAATAGACAGGCACAGATGGTACCACGACTCTCCGAGCCTCCACACATCTTGCACTGCAAGGATTTTTGTTATTCTTGCTATGTCTCTAGCAGCTCCTACTCTTTCCTAACAGTTTGTTGAGAAGAAAAATGGAAGGCTAAAGAACAATCAGTCCCTTTCCTCTCTAGGATTGCTGAAGTCTTTAGACAGGACAGCAGCATTCATTTTTACTTTTTGTCTTCGCTAGGGGAACCCAGCCATGGGTTCATCAATGAAGGAAAATTTCCCTCATCTTCTTTAGGCAAAGTCGGTCATTCCCAAGGCAGCTGAGTTGCCTGAGACAGACTAGATGCCCCAAAAGAATTAAATTGTGAGACTCAAGTGGTACATCCTCCTCCTGTTCCCTACAGCTCTGATCACCACAGTTAAAGCATCATGACAGATAAAAGAGAAGCTGGTATCTCGAAAGTGCCTCAGTGCACAGGAATAGCATTTGCAGGAAAACAAGCTGGAACAATTAGCAACGCTGAATTGGGAGAGAGCATGGATAGGAAGGATGTGACAGATTCATATTCCCTACTCATGTCCACTATGGAGAAGGTAAAATGGGTGCTCTTCGTTAGCCTTTCAAATAATGGAAGAACAAGATATTAACTTAAAGGCAACAAATTTGAAATCTGATAAAAGAAAGTCAATTTTATTGAAAGTACAGTTAACCTGATACGATAACCATTGAAACCAAGAACTTAGTGAAGCTATAATAAGGATTAGACATTTCTATATATTAATAAAGTATCAAGTTAATGTTTTCTCTGTCGCATCTCATATAAGATTATAATCTTCTGTGTCTCTAGAGAAGTCAATTTACTAACAAAAAGGTAAGAAGTAGTCTTCCTTTCTGTGAGCTGGCAAATCTATTTGTTTACTATTTGGTTTTTCATCATCTTCCTCTACAGTCTTGGGGAATGGAAGAATCGGTGACATGGTAATGGGTGGATTGTACAACTGCTCCTTGACAGCAGTTCCTGCATTTTCACCTATGAAGCTACCAACAAGAAGAAAACTGATAAAGGTTAGTCAGTATGTCTATGAATGGCTCATCTCACCCCTGGGCCTCGTATTTTTTGTTTAAATCTGTGTAACATTCTTGGGGGGACTAAGATTTTTCAGATACACTAATGTCACTGGAGTAGATCGAGGAGTAACAGCTGTAGATGGAGAGCAAATTTCTTTTTCCACCCTCCTTCCTCCAAAGAAAGACATTGAAATAGCAGCAATGCAGCTGTGAGCTTGGTATGGTGAAATACAGACCCGATCCACTGGGTTTCATGGCCAGGATTTAGTTTGCTCCCTCTTAATCCACCTCTTTGATATGACTGCAAACTCATCCACTCTGTAATGATACAGCTTATGATCCAGGTACTGTGGCAGGACAAAAAAGCCCTCCTTTCACAGGTAGGCATGCCCATGTACAGCAGCCTTGGTCTCTGGCTGGTCCCCAGAGACTTATGGGCAAATAGGAGCAGTGTCTGGACCAGGGCCTGGACCACCACCCACAGGGCTCCTCTTACCTGCTGCTCTGCCCTGCTCAGGGGAGTTTATCTACATCTGTGTTTATCACCCCACCAAAACCCTATCTTAATCCAGATGACAATATCCTCCTACAGGGACAGGCTTGCAGGACAGGAGAGTGTGATGAAAATACTGAGAGAAGGAACATCATGGCTCACCTCTTTTTAATGAAAGGATTTTCTGATAACAGTCCATCAAAAGGGCTAGACAACAAAGTGACAGATGAGCTTCTGAGAATTTCAGTGTTTCAACAGGAAAAGCAAAAAGCACCTTAATGTTGAATAGAAACTGTGACTGTCATGTAGAAATAAATCTATGACAATCTGCAGAGGAAGCAGTTGAAGGCATGAAAAGCCTGATGAGATTATAAATAATATCATCTATTGCGTTACACCATGCTCACACAATTTGTGTTTCCTCAGCTACTCAGTATAGACTGCTTTCAATTCACCCCTTATCTGCTGCAGACTTTTGCAATCTCTTGGCTCCCCCACAAATGAGACAATTTGGATACTGACATGTAGAAATAGGAGGTGTCTCATAGCGGATGCCAATGTAAGTGGCAAATCTGGGTGAAATCCTGACTGTGTGACTGGCTCAGGATATGCCAGCATGTGATGGAAAAGGCAAGTAGAGTTGCAGTTCTTTGAAAATGTGACGACAAATAAATATATAATTCACTTGATAGAGTCATCAAGTGGTGATGACATTGAAGTCTGTGGAGCAGTTTTCCCAGTAGTTGTCTTGTTCGGGCTTTTCTCTGTTCTTTATCCTGGAGACATTCCCAGGGAAGCTTGCAGACATCCTGCTGCAGAATGAAGGATATGGTCAATTTGTCCATGCTTGGTGCCCTCCAATAAAAACCATCTGCCCTCCTAGAACATGTGCACCAAGCGGACACACGCGATTAGGATGGACACAGACCTGCAAAGGGAAATTGATGTGCATCGGCATCAAGCATCACCTAAAATCAGTGCTCGCAGATCTGTGAGACACCAGTGTGCCCTCTTGCTTTGGCTTTCTGTCTCATCAGCACACCTGAGCTTGCCATCCAGAGTTGGACAAAAAGCCTGGCATCTACCATGCAGCACTGCAACAGGATGAGCCCCCAAGGAGGTTTGCTTTGGAGACTGCTAAGGGGGTCATGAATAATATTTCCCATTTCTTTTTCTAATTTCTGCCAACTGAACACCATGTTCTGATGATGAATAAAGCAGTTAGAGCCAGGTCCACGTCTGCCACTTAAACCCTAATGCTTTGGCACTGAAGCCAGCTGCTTGCAGGAGTTGCTAGGTAACTGTAACCTGCTCACAGCTTATGTGAGCCAGCGAGATACTTCTGATGATGTCATGATTCAGACTTGTATTTCATCTCCAAAAAGAGTTTTCTCTCCATTTCTACAAGAACAGGTGTGTGGGGAAGTTCTTTAGTGAGGCAGAAATTCACCAGCCCAGCATGCTTATGCAGCATAATTTCACTCTTGCAAACACCATAATAAAGCAACATTGACCATGGCTTCTCAAAGTGTGATTTTAGGGGAGAACTTAGAGGTGTTCAGACCTCTTTTATCTTCTAGACACCAATTAAGTGGAAATACAGATATCTTCACTGGCTACTCTGCAGCCTGCATGTCAACAAAATGATGGCTTACTTTCTGCTATTAGTAACATAAAGCAGGAGGTTTGTGATTATGCTTTCCAAGAACACAAAAATCCAAATATTACATGCTAGACATGGACTAAAGCTGGGAGTTATGGTCCTTTCAATACTACATGCCTAACTTTAATATTTACTACAAGGAGAGTCTAGTTATGGCCATATGTGACATTACAAGTGTGTGTAGCACATCACACACAAGGCAGATGGGAAAAGCTTCTCCATCACAATGCTTTGAATGTGTCATGGTGAGTATAGGGCTGATGAACAGGAAACTCCAGAACTGTGGGAGATCTAACAAGCCGGGACTTGAGAGACTTCAGCCCTAAACCTGGGCTGAAAAAAAGACTGCAAAGTGTGTGTGCTTCCTCATTCTTAAACCAAGAGAGAATGCACTCCTACAGCATGGTGGGTCTGAAGGCTTATTAGTGGCTCTTGGCCCATATGGGAAGTCAGGGTATGAAGACTAATTGTGTGTGTGTGTTTGACACCCACTGGGGCTTTGCACTTGCATTTCTCATTTCTCCTAGTTTCTTCCCCCAGCCTATCAATGAGAAACCTCTCTGTTTCTCCCTGAAACACATCCTTTGCTTAGAGATCTTCTTGGGTTGGAGAGTGTTCTGTAACCTCTGAACAGGCCAGTTTGCCAGGAGCATCAAACTGAAGAAGTAGCTGGTGCAAGCAAGGACAAATCAAACCCTTTGTTTCTTGTCCTCTGCTTGTAACACTCATGCATCCTCTGTCAGCCACTGCCTTCATGCCTGATACTCCTAACTCTATCTATTGGTTTTTCTTTCCCTGTTTGCCTGTCTGATTTGATCTTCTTTCTCTTTATTTCTGTCTCTTGCTGTCATTCTCCTCGTGTGCTGCTCTTCCCCATGTGTGTGAATCCCTAACCAGTGCAGAGCTCAGGTCCTAGGCGTGTGCTGTGCCAGGCTGCTGCGACAATTAGCTAAAATTTGGAGAGTGCTATGTCTCCAGCGTGCTATTTTAAGATGCACAGTCTTGATCACATATACAGGCCTACCTGGCAGAAGAAGGAACTGAGACAGAGCATACAGCTGACATTCCCTCAGCTCTGGATAAGTGCCAGTGTTAAATGTACTGTTTAGCACAGAGAAGACCATTTTCTGCAGAGGTAGTTCTAGCAGGCACTCATTAGGACAGGCAGAGTCCAGTGAGAAGGATGATGTATCTCACTGCCAGCAAGTGCCTTGGTATCTTCACCTATCCAGGGTGATCAAACAAGAACCCCCCTCCCTCACAGATGAACTACAGGAAGCTATTCTTTCTGTCACTTCCACAGAAATAACTGGGATTATTTGCATAAATATGCATTTTTCTCCCCTGCTTCATGGTATGGTACCTCTCTCAAAACATAATACATTTACTGTCGTGGCAAAAGAGCAGAGCAGAGCAGACCTGCCAGTCCTCTAGTACCTGTCCTGTTCTTCTGCTTGCAATTTTTAATCTAGTTAAAAGCATTAAGTAAATAGGAATGATTAAAATTGCTGATCCCATTGGGAGACTTTTCTTTTCATGTATATTTTACATACTGAGACATTCTGCTAGATCTAATTTATGACCAAGAGTCTATGAAGAATTAAGTGACTGAGATTCCTCATTCTTCACATTTTCATTTTGTTTTCTGCTTGATTCCCTGTGTATTCTGATGTTCAAACCAGAGATTAACACACACTTCACAAAGCTTTCTGGTATTTTATAGACAGTACCCAAGGTTTTTGTAAGCTGTCCAGCAATGGCAGAGCAGAGGGCTCCAGAGCTTAACAGAATGATCAAACATATAACTTGAGCCCTGTCAGTTTGCATATCATTAAAACTTGGAACTAAAGATTTGATGATTTTCAGAAGTGAAGTAAATGAAGACCAGAGTGAGAAATGTATCAAAATGAGGATTAAATATATCCTTCTCTTAATTATCCAACATAATCCTGTCATTAATAAATGGCTTAAGTGCCAGGTAAAAGGAAGCCAATTACCTAAAAAACTGGTAATTATCTATTGAGCTGTCTAAAAAACCAGCACTTTCCAGTAACACAGAATAATATTTATGAGTTATGACTAGCAGTGATACTTTCTCAAGGCAGATGATCAGACTATACATAAAATAAATCAGACAGCAGCACTTTAGGACAGTGTCATTAAAGTTCCCTTTTAAAATCTCCCAACTTTCCAATGTAAATACTTTGGGGAATGAAGTTTTTCATTGCTTCAATCCTTCCCGAGGATGATTCCTTTTAGATGCTCATAATCATTCATATCTACATATCTACATTTGAAGAACACATTCTGTAAGCATACTGTTTGGTGTGATTAGCAGGGGTATCTGCTGATAAAAAAGTATGGTGATATAGGATAAGGGGCAGATTTAAGAGGCTACTTGTAACTCCACAAATATTGCAGGCCAACAGTAGATGCTTCACTGTATGAGTTGATGATGGCAACCTGAGACACCCACAGGGGGAAAAAATTCTTTGTTGAAGACCATTTTTATGCTATTTTGTTTTGAATAATCTGATTTTTCTAAACAAGAGACATGTTAAAAAGTGTTCATTAAAATACCACAGAAATTATAAGCAGTGTTTGAGTACCTTTTCTTGGGATTAAGATTTCAAAATATTTCTCCCACGGTTTGTATTCTGTTCTCATCTCATTGTTCACAGGCAGCTTGCAGAAACAGTTATAATTTATTTTGCTCTAAAGAAAACATCTTACCCAGATGAAGACATATTAAGATCGGCTGGGCTTTAACAGTTAAATTTGTGTTTGCATTGTGACAGTTAGTTACATTTTTGGGTTTTAGGAAAAACCATGGTTGCCCTGGCCCATGAGGCATGATTTTCAGCATTTCTGTGGCAGCTGTCCCCCAGTGCTGAGGACTCAAGTGAGATCCCCTTGGGCATGGAGCAGTTCAGCCCTGTTCTGTTCACTTATGACAAGGAGACTGGAAGCACGATAAAAGGTGCTTCAACCCAGCCTGCATGGATACTTTGCACTTCCAGAAAAATGATTCTGTGTGATTAAAACAAAAGTAGGTGCCCTTTAGCCCAGCTCCAAAGGTTGTTCATGGCTGTTTATCCAATAGCTAAGCTTTTCCAAACAAAGCTTTCCCAAAGGGGTAGCTGTCCCCCAGCATAAATCCCTCCAGGGAACTGAAATGCAACCACAACTTGGAGGACAACTTGAAGGTCCCCCTGAAGAAGCCAGCAGCCACTGCACAGGGCTGAGGCTTGTGCTCCCAAGCTCAGTCCACAAAGGCAGGATGGGCATGCCATGCTGCTGCCACAGCTTCTCCAGGCAAGTGCCACGGCTGAAGTTGGCTACAGCCTCTGAGTAAAATGATCATCAGCTGCATTTTATTTTTATACCCTGAACTCCCACATGTACACTGATAAGGGAACAGCTGCCTCTAATCTCTCTTCTAAATCCTGAGCCTGGTATTGCAACCTCTTGGGCATCATGGATGCTATCCTTAACTCCCCAATGAGGCACAAATGCCAGCTATTATCCTTAAGGCAAGTATGTGTGGCATTAGTTGTAGGTCTTTTTTTGCTGCCTGTCTAATTTTCTCGGTAGCAGCTGGGTCACAGGAGTCAGAGAAAAACTCAGCAGTCACTTCTCTTGCAAAAGGCAGAGATTCACTGACCAGCAGCATGCAGAGAGTTGTTTGGGGCTGCTTTGACATTAAAGGTTTCATTTCCAGAGATTGTCACACGATGACTCAAACTGCCAGGGAAATTCAAGCACAGATGATTAATGCATAGTAAGGTAACCTGTGGACTAGTTGAGCTGCTATTCCTCCAGAAAGGCTGCCTTGTAATAAGTCATTTAGAGAAGAGCAGCAAGACACTCTGATCTTGGAAGTGCCATGGTTTGAGTTCACCATGGCCATAAGAAATGTGAAGGGGGGCTTTCTCAGCAGGATTGGCAAGATGCAGCTTTCCCACTATGGATGAGACGTGGGAAAGACTGCAGAGGAGAGGCTGTGAGAAGCTGTTCTCCTCTGTAGATCTGGTCCTGCAAAGAAAATAGTCTCCATACACATCACCCTCTAGGTATAACCTTCCTTTTGGAAAGTAAAGAGGGGTCCTGCATCTCAAATGATTGTAAAAATGTAAAAGCAGATCTATCATGTTTTTCCTCTATCTATTGGGGAAAAGCTAAACACAGGTGAAAGAAAAACTATTTCCATCTTCCCTGAGATTGGTAGGTAAGTATTAAAAGGTGTTCTCTCTTCTTTTAGCTAACTTTTACTAAATGAGAGGAATTCCAAAATCTTGCCCACCATATATGTCTGTGTGGATCAATGGAGGCAACAGTGAGCAAACCCAAACTCCTTTGATTGAATCAATGCCTGAAAAAGAGATGGGGAAGTGTATAGAGCAAGTGAGGTAGAACTTTGAAGAGGTAATTCTCTCTTTTTGTCAAAAGAGGAGTTTTATAAAGGGCTCTGCAATTGGTGCTTGTAGCTAGATAAGATTTAATACATATTCTTTCTGATGGTGACGAATTGCATTGGTCAGAAGAGATCCTTTTCCATATCTGCAATACAGAAGTCTTGGAAGGAATATTTTGCCTAAAATGACTGGAGTAGTACTAAAGCTGCAAGCTGGCAGCACATCTTCAGAGCTAGTGTTTTGTTGACCTAATACTCCTCTTCCAGGAAAGCCTGCCCTGAACAAAGACCAGGCATTCTTTGTGTTCCTGGCTATGGACTCTGCTCAGACACAGAGGAGTCATTCTCATGAGTCCCCTTACCCACCCTTGACCCCACAGAAAATACAGTACATTAAAATGTGAGATATCTAAGTGATAGCAAACATCAAGAAGAGAGAGTCATGCTTAAAAAATGAATTCTTTTCCTGACTTAGATTCACCAGCCTTCTAGTCTGAGTCTACAGCCAGTCTACTGCTGATGTTCAGCAGTTCATTTGAAGATGGTTCTTTTATATAAACAAATATGTGCAGAGATACATTCAGGAAGACATTTACAAACATTTGCAATTCACTGTAGTGACAGAGGATATAATTCAAATGGCATGAGGGATGTTGAAATTATTTTGCAGAGAAAAGAGCCATAACTTCAGCCTCATATAATTCCTATGTATTCACATGGCCTCAGTTGTTGTTTAGTACCTCACAATATGAACCCTTTTAAGAAGTTATAAAGAAGCTATTTATCTCCTTTATCAGACTAGGTAACAGAAATTAAAGTAGCTTCCATCCCATGCATAAGCAGGGCACCAGTCCCTTCCTGGTAGCATAACCCTGAGATGCCTAGTTTTCCTCAGGGCCATGCTCCAGTGATTCATCCACAGTGTTCAGTCCATCCCACCTCCCTTCTCTCCAGAGTCATTAGCCATTCTGCTCTATTGTAGGCACAAAGGAACTTTCCACCCACCTACACTAAACCTAAAAAAAGCCAACAGAGCCTTTGGGCCATGTATTTTCTGCGCTCAATATACTGATTTGTATAAACATGTATTAGTTTTATCTCCTCTGCCAGCAGATTGCACTGCTAAAAGTTTTTAATATTTATCATATTTGTACTGGGAGTGGTTCTGCTCACCTGTGGTATCCCAAACACCTCTTGCTTTCCAGGATGGGACAGGATACAGAGGAAAGCACCTAAGGAATAAAGGTCAGAGGCCCCTTCCACTAAATTAAAGTTGGATTAAAAGGGAAAATGCCCAACCTGCAATGCTGAATGCCCAATGCCCAATGCTGAAATGGAGACAGGAAAAGAAATGAAGTTTTGCTTCCATCACCCTGTGCTGAGTTCTGTAAGGGAAAGGATCTCAGTATCTGCTGACAGAATTCTGGGGCTTCTGTCTCATCTTGATCTTCCCTTTATTATGCAGATTATTTTTCTTCAGACTTAAATAGTGAGTGAAGGTGGAAAGAGGAAAAAAAGAAGCAAAAAATTTGAGGTTTATTATTCTTGCTCCTGGGCTTTGTTTATTATTCTTGAATCACCTTAGGATTAAGTCCCTTTAGAGATATGAAGAATATCTTCCTCAGACATAACTTAATAATTTCCCTCTTTCTATTATATTAGTAAATCCCCCCACATACCTTCCTCTGAAAAGCAGATCACTCTGAAATACATCACCTGGGCTAACACTTTATTTTCAACTGCACTGGCCATGCTTGGGTGCTCTTGGTTCCTACTCTTCACAAGTTTATAGTTATCCAGGAATATTAAAACATAATTGCGAAAGCATTATGTTATATATTATCAGCATTATAGTCCTGATCTTTTAGGACAGTTAAATCTCAGTTTTATTTACCTGCCTCTCTCTTTCTTCCTCAACTTTCTTACACCATTCTTTTTCTACAATATACTTGCATAGCAAAGACTAATCTGAAGGACTTCTTCACCAAGTGTAGCCTTTCACTATAAGCACGTCCAGTTAGAGCTGTGGTGTCCCTCTGGCTAATCGCCCCTCTCTGAAAGCTTCTAGCTACTTCAGTCAGCTTGAACAAGGAGAAAGTTGACAAGAGGCCCTTCAAGACCCTGTTCTTCTTCTGCTGGCTTGCAAGGTAGTTCTCAGCTATTATTTCCCTAAGAAGTAAAAGCTTTTATTTTGTATCATTATTATAGTCATTCAAGAAGGAAAAGAAACCAGAGAGCGTCTGTGCCAACAATGAAACATCTCTCTGATTAGTAAGCAACTTGTTCATTAATTTCCATTTTGAAACAATGTTTTCATTACCCAATTTTGCTTCTGCCAGCTACAACTAAGTTGAGAAAGATGGAGCTGTTTATATGCAACTTAAGATGGGTGCCCAAGACATTGCTTTCTTAAATATTTGTTTTGTATTGCTGACTGATTTTCTACTGAACAGGCACACTTATTTGAAGCTGTGATATTCACACTTTATTTCTGTTCAGTTCCAGGAAATTTGTCTCATGAGGATTAGACATGTTGCCATCTGCAATACAGACATTTCTATCAGAGGATATGGCCAGGAAAACCTACTGTTTGTAATTTCTTTCAAAAATAAGTACTGTCTCTTATAAGTGAAATGAGAGAGTGACATATAGCACTAAAACTATTCTCCTAGTTAATAGCAGAAAATAACCCACATCAGTGACTATCTATAAGGAAAATAGCATGGGCATGAAGAAGGATGCTATTCCACTCCCAGCCCAAATGCAACTTTTGAATTTCTGCTCCACAACAGTGCTCAGACCATTGATTGCCAATTCTCAAATGCCCCCTTGAGGGTCTCCAGCCAAAGGTTTCAGCTCCATTCACCTGTGGTGGAGTGTGAACCTCCCCTTTGTTCACACGGCAGAGAGAATCTGCAATTGCAAGGGGTCAGGCAAGGGCAAGGACACTCAGTCTTCAAAGACGGGAAGGGCAAGCCAGCATGGGTCAGATTAAGAGTCAGGATCAGACAGTTTCCTTATCCCTGGGAACAACCTGGGCAGGCACTGAAGCTTTCATATGTGCCCTTGAATGAGGCACAGACCTTCTATGACAAACTGCTAACCAAGGGAGTAAACCAGAGAATATAATCAGTAAAGTAATATATTACAGCTCTTCTTGTTTCTCTCTTAGCACTAGGTTTTTTTGTGCCACCAAGAGAAAAATAAACTGACATCAACTCCTTAATATACTTGCTCTAATGACAAGGCTTTTGTCACTCCTAGTTGCACCCTTGCTTTAGCTTTAGACAGGGTTGTTACCTTTGTAAATAGTGCTTGGGCAGTAATGCATTAGGCACAAATAGCAACTGCCAATTATCATCCTTTCCCACAAACCCACAAAGGGAGGAGAATTTTGTCCCCTCTGTCAGAGGCAGACCACAAAAGATCACTGTTTCAGTGCTGGCAAAACTGAGAGGGCAAGAGCCAGGAGTGGCCAGGAGTCTGGGGGCAGAACTAGGGCACAAACCTCTTATAAAGGCAATAAAAAGTTCAACTACTTAGTTTGTGAAAACGGTAAGCAAATCATCCGTCACTTAACCCCCTACTTTTACTGAGTCCTTAATCTTAGTGTGACAAATAAATGAAAGCCTTTTTTGGCAGAAATGCCCAGAATCTGGCTGGTCTGAGGGAAACAACCGGAGAGGTCTTCTAAGGCTCTTGTTTGATTTTAAGGCAGGGCCAGCTTTTTCTCTAAATATTATGGCTTTCTAAGGGGGCACCACTTAACATCTGGCAATTTGTACTTCTGTATCAGAGAAATAACAAGTACTGGCACTGAAAACAGAGAAGACATCTTCCCGTGCCCATATATCTCCCTGTCCCATTGGCAAAAGCTCAAGGACAGTCCACTGTCCACCCTCAGTCAGTGGTTAGAGTGACATTTCTGGAGTCTTGTGCTACACGAAGTCCATGGAAGAAAAATGATCTTCTTATTGTCTTAGCTAATGGGAGAACA
This sequence comes from Phylloscopus trochilus trochilus, assembly GCA_016584745.2. Taxonomy (NCBI): domain Eukaryota; kingdom Metazoa; phylum Chordata; class Aves; order Passeriformes; family Phylloscopidae; genus Phylloscopus; species Phylloscopus trochilus. Next base: position 45,653,712 of record WQNJ02000546.1, read on the forward strand.
CAATGTAAAGCACTCCCCTGCTTTTACAGAGCAGGATACATACAGGCTGACTCAATTTTCATCTTCCAGATTGTCATTTTTACACAGATACATCTGCTAGAGACGGTTTTCACACCAGGACTCAGAGCAAGTTCAGGGGAGTCAGCTGAGCAGAGGTCACAGTGGAGCCATTCAAGGGGCACTGTCCTGCAGTGACACGAAATCAACAGGAACTTAGCAGGAGAATGTAATCTGGAGGGCACGTGCATGACACAGTACAGGAGAGAGCTGGGAGAAGTTTGTGGGAAATTAGCAGAAGAAAACAATGGTTTATTTTCAAAAATTATTTCTTCCCAAAGAAATTATCTAATCAAAGAAAATGGTAAGAAATATTGGCCTCTTGAACCCAACAATTACTCTGGGAGAGGAGAAAAACACTCTGCATTGGCTGAATATGTTCTTCATCCCCCCAAAACACAGAGCTCTGGGGCAGCACTTCCATAAATATTTCACTGTGCAGCTTGCTACGTAGCCTGCAGGTTGAGGCCAGTTGTGTGGCCATTCCTGTCTCTAATGGCCTGATTCACTACAGCCCATGTAAATCAATAAGAAATATTCTCATGGGGAAAATGAGGTCTTGAAAAAGGCTCTGAATACAGCAGATAAATCAGCAGTAAATGTTGGCATTGCATAAAGGGCAGGGTGAACAATAATAGCAACAAAGAGCTCCCAGCATCCTTAAAATGTGGCAGAGGTTAGGCTTTGCCACTAAGACAGTTGTTCAGGAGAGATTTAAACATTTGGAAGGAAAGCTCAGTAGGGCAATCATGCTACTAAAAGGAGCTGCTAAAAGGCTCTTTTTCAGCTGCAACCCTGGGTGTTGGGCTCTGGCTGAGGATACTGCCACAGAGCGTGGCCTCTTCAGCACTTCACTCATCTCCAAGCATACACATCCTGGTGTCCACCACCCTGATGCATGTGGTTCAATCCATACTGGTGGGCAGTGAAAACTGAAGCCTCCTCCTCAGCAGCTTGGAAAAAGGTGCCTCCAGCAACCTGCACTCTGGCCAGCTCTTGCTCCCCTCTCTGGCAGCCACCTTGGCCATTTTCAGCTCAGTGAGTGACTACTTTTCCTACAAAAATTCAAGCCTGGTGCTGGAAGCTCCCACCATCCAACCCCACCCTACACACTCATGTTGCAGCATGTTGCCAGAACTTCCTTTGCAGACCCAGCCATGTTCCTACTGGCCACTGTATTCCCAGCAAATTCTCCCTGTATCCCTTCAGGGAAGCCAGATAGGAATATATTAGCACAGCCATCTTCACTGTGCACTGGCTTTTGGAGTCTGGACAGACTGCAATATTCTCAAACGTCCTTGAATTATTTTTTAATTTCTTCAACAATTAATTCTTGGTCTGCATCCTGATTCACTGAGTTCTGTACACCTTTAAATCACGCATGCTAATGATCATCTCCTCTGGATTTTATAGCTAGTAGTGGTGAAAGATGAAAGCCTAATATTGCCTGTTATACTGAGGCTACAGTCAGATATTAAAAGCAAAAAGATGACATCTGTTGTAGCCAAAGTTCATGTATTCCTTCATGAAAATTCAACTACATAAAAAAAAAGACTTTGCAATAGATGGAGGATGATTCATGCTTAAATATACAGCTGAATGCCACTCAAAATTCTCTTTTCTCTACTTCCTGCTGCTTTGTGAGTCCAGCGAAAGAAGAACTATGATCAGTGATAATAAATCTCCATTTTCTCACCTTGCCCTTTAGCATTTCATCAGAGATAACAGTAAAATCTGGTACTCTTTTGACATCACACAAATAGCATTCCATGGCTCTCTTCTCTCTCCAGCCTGCTTTATCTTTCACTGCTCAGCAAATATTCACACAAATCTAATGTTTAGCTGCAAAAAAGAAGTATATGGAAGATATGCATGAACACAGAAAGTAGCAACACTGCTGATGAATGGGCCTTTTTGGAGAAACTGGCCCCGTTACAGTGGTTAGTGAACAGCTGCTTCCCAGATGAGATTTATCAGCTAAAGACAAGGTGATACAAAATTTAGCAAAAGCTGTAGAGAGCTGTGCAAAACTGAAGGGCTTCTTTCTGGCCATACATTGGAAGTGCATGAGCCCAGGCATTTACATCCCAGAAAAGGATGCCTGGGTGTGTATGAGTAGCAGACCTGCTCCCTTCAGCTCCCACTGGGAACAATCTCCCTGCAGCGAAGGGATGATGCTAGTGAGTGCCAACCAGTAGAAGAAAGCAAAGCAGAAGGCCTGAGGCAAGTGCCCAGATTGATGTCTAGCACAGCCTCCTGTATCACTGAGCTGCAGAAGTAGGTTAGAAACTTGAGAGAGAAACTGTAGCATTTCTATCCAAAGTAGCAAGTGCTTCCTTGGACAATAGCTGACTTAGGGCTGCTGTCTACCCATTTCTCTTGGCCACTTCAGTCCCATGGTCACTTTGGCTAACATCCAATGCTAACCTCTGTCTCCTGCTCCATCTACACAATGCCTCAGGCTGAGGGGAAGCTGAAAAGATATTTGGATCATAGGAGAGGGTTGACTGAAGTCATTGCTATCTTCCCTTTTGAATGCCTGCAGCAGCAGAGTGAGGTGGGACCATCCTTACATTGACTCATGTCTTCATAAGGTGTTTCTTGGAGTTTGCTGTAATTCAGAATGAACTAATTGCAGTTTTGTGGGGGAAAACCAGCCTCTGAAGACACCAACACATCTCCAAAGCAGCCATGACTGGATTGGGTATGAGTTGGTGGCACATGACAGCAGGCTGTAGGAATGAGATGGGGAGTATCACATTCATGTAGTTATCCTATAGAAACATGGAAGAGACAAATTGGGGCTGGGACTCCACAGACAGGAGAGCCAATGGAGAGAAGAAGGAAGACATAAAAGACATTGCCCAGTATAATCTAGGTCTAAGCTCTGTTTTGTGCAAGGCAAACACCTTGCTTACATTGCCAGTTGAAATGGGAGGTTTTGTCCACTGCATGCAAAGAGGTACTACTAAATACATAGGCTTTTTTCTAATTATTATGCCTTTCAGCTTTCATGTGTCCATGACTTTAAGAGCAGAACATGATCCTCAGGGAGGATATGTGATGGGGGTCCTGCAAGGCTCCAGCCCAGGAATATGGTGGTGAGGGAAGCCATGCCAAATATACCACAAGCATGGGAAGCAGGATGCCAACCAGGAACCATGAAAACTACTTTGAAGTTAAGTCCAGGGGTTTTCTGTGCCTTTCTTTCATGTTGCAGAATCTTCTGGCTTCTGAGGTTTTTATGATCGCTCTGATAATTGAATGATTCTCAGTGGAAATAAAAATGTTATTTACAAAAATTCTTTCCCAAAAGAAGTGACAACTAACTGCCAGGTTTTTTTTTCTACATTATACACTGCAATCACAACTACCAGAGCACTGATTAAAACCAAAGGTCACCCCTGCAGATACATGGGGAAAATCACTCCAAGTCTCTTGCAAATTGCAATTTCGCAAGCTGGCAACCCACCAAAGCACCCCAGCTCAGGTCTGGCCAATAAAAGCATAGAAGCAGCTTTTTCATGTGTTTCTCTACTAAAGTTTGGTGTTAATGGAACAGAACATTCCAATAACCTTTTAAAAGGTTGGACTAACTCAATTCTTTGGGTTGGAGAGAGCCAAGCTGCATTAATCTGGTTATTAGGTAATAAGTAATAAGCAAAAGGAGTGACATAGGAGGGAGAGCAGTGGTGGTTTAAGGTGTTTCCATGTAGCAGTTGGTATAAGAAGACAAAGGAGCTGAAAGGTGGGAGGTTTAGCTTGCTGAGAGGGGACAGACACCCACAAAGTTGTTGTCTCTCCCTTGCATGAGCTAGGCTGCACCTGCGCAGCTCCAGTACTATCATCCTGGGATGAGAGAGATATGTGGGGATGAATAATTCAGCTGCAAATCAGCTCTCCAACTGCACTGCATTTTTTTTCCTGCGTTGCTATTTTTAATTTAGATACTCCCACGTGTGTGTTTGGTGGATTAGAGGCATATGAGAAATAGAAGAAGGTGGCTGACGCAGGCAGGTAGCAGAGCCTAGGGGTGGCAGGGGTTGCCTATAGCAGATCCAATGCCACCTTCCTGCTGAGGGCAGCACGGGCCTTAGCACCTCTGAGCCCTACTTACTGTGGTGAGAGCTGGAAAAGCTCAGCACTGCTTGCTTGGATTTATAGCCCTGTGCTGGCAATCACAAAGAAACAATGCAGGTGCCTGTTCAGTTATGGCCAGAGCTGGATGTCAAGGGTATCTGGGTTCAGTTTTAAGGTCTGCTACTTATCTCCTTTGCACAAACCTTCTAAATCCTCTCTCCTGTGGTTCCATTTTTGTTAATGGAGAATTGTTACCACTGTTTCCTTTGGTCTGCCACACTTTCCTCTGGGGGAAGAACCATTGCTGCTTGTTTATAGCTACAAAAGACAACTCAGGTGGGAACCTCTCCTGCTGTAAGGTGTCATCTTCCTATTGTATTTTTTAATCACAAACATCAAAAGGAGAGAGCCACCAAAATGGTTTGAGAGGAAGTAGAAAGGTTTTACCTGCAGCAACTCCATGAAGAGACAAGGGAATGTAGGATACAAAGAGGTGGAAAAAGCTGCCTATTCGGGCAAAAAATTATTGTTACACACTCATTTGCGTGAGAATGCAGATTTCTGGAAGAGATTGGCTGGCATTTTGATTTGTTCACTAGTTCCTACAGATAATAAAAACAAAGATTTTTGTTCATGTCTGTCTGGGAACATCTGAGAATCTTTCTTTTTCCCCCTTCTGTGGATAGTGTCCAGTCCATTACTAATTGTAACTGCTTTTATAAATTCTAGAGTGCTTTGGCAAATCCCTGGCTTGGTAAAGGCATTCATATCTTCCTGCAGACTCAGGGAAACTGATGTTTAGAGTAGTTCACTCCTTGTTAGGTTATACAGAGTCTCAACTCTTCAGCTGTAAATCACTGGATGTGGGGAACTTCTTAAAAATGAGATGAGGGGGAAGTACTTGAAAACAAAAAAATAACTAACTATTGTGAGATCATTCCATAGCTTACTGCCAGGGTTGTGGAAAGTGCCCATGCTTTCAAGGCATGATGCATGGTGCTACCCCTCCTCAGTATCTAAAGGTCTAATTTATAAAAAGCCCTTTACTTCTTCCTTGATTCTTGATCTTTGAGATCAAGAAAACCCTGGACTATTGCTTAATTACTCAATTCTTTGTCAGCAAAATCAGATGCTGCACCCAGATTTTGGGGCAAAACAGCAAAATAGAAAATGTAGCTATATAGTAGTGATGAAGAAGCCAACATCCTCCACAACAGAAATTTCATGACTAATGGTTCACAAAGCCTGGTGGTCAGTTTTAACCACATGATATCCAGGAGACCGGGACAAAAAGCATTCATGTTTACACTCTGTTCAGAGAGTAGATAATCAGCCAAACAACTAAATGTCTAATAAGCTCCATTTACCACACACCTTTGGCCTCCCAACTTCTGGGAAAAAAAGCACCAACAAGTACACACCACATGGTGACTTCTCGCACCAATATTTTACAAAGAGTATCTACAATTTTAAAACACTAAACAGCATGCCAGACAAAAGTTTCTCTTTCTTTCCTAAAACATGAATTTAATCTCCAGAAACTACACTTGCCTGCAGCCTCCAAACAGCAAGTCTACGAGCATTGAAACAGCATCTGGCTTGAGATTTGGAACCCTTGGAGGCATTAAGGTAGGAATGAATTGCTTTATATCATTAGAAAGCCACGACTGTCTATTTCCCAGGGAATATAAAGCATTCTGTTTGCAGCTGGTACTTCACAAGACACTGAGCCATAGCACTGCCCCAGTGCATTTTGCATATGAACTACAGACCATTTTAGACTTTCAAAATTATTATCAAAAACGTAATTATTTTCTTTTCTCTGATGGCACATCTAAAGGCAGATTTCATCGGCATCTCTTCACCTACCTACTTCTCTATCATGCCTTCCAGATTTTTGGCAAGTCGTTGGCATGTAAATTTTCCTTTCCAGTTGTTCTCCTCCGGTTTTGTCAAAGCTCAGATCAACAGAGGGACAGCCATCATCCAGCTTCCAACCTGTGAATAAGCAGTAGTACAGCCACTTGGTAGACTTCTACCAGGACAGCATGCTGTCAGGCACACCGTGCCCAGCAGGGCAGAACCTGCTGCTGAATGGTTGTCCACAGTGTCCTGTGGAGAGTGCCCTGTATTGCATTAACACCTCAGCCTCAAGCAGGCGAGTACAGGTTTGAGTTTAAACCCTTAGTTTAGGGAAGAAGTGAGAAGTACTTCAATGGAAGCCTGAAAGGAGTAAGAAACATTCCTCAATTCTTCTGTCACTTTTTATACAAACAATGGGCTGTTTTTAATCCATATACATCAAAACACTCTAATGAAGAACGGGCACTAAATATCCTGGACAGGCCTTAAGAAATCTTAGCATTATGTTCATGTAAAAGCAGTGCTAATGTGGGCTGGTGATCCTAGTTGTCAAGCTACCTTTTAATCTTAACTCCTCTAGTGGGCTTTTGCATGTTAAAGAGTAGAAAACAATATTTAAATTAACATAAGGTTAACAGTGTAAGTATTTGGTTTGCAAAACATATGTAAAAACTGCAAACATTACATGCTTTGCTTAGACTTGGGAATGTTAACAAGAAAAAAATACATCCAAAAAACCTTTAGAAGTAAGAATCAAAAGTAGGAGTCTGACTGTATGAGTAATAGACAGAGTACCTGAATGATCTTTTGGTATTTCGTTCACTTAATGCAAAGTCTTTTTCACAAGTTCAAGCTGAACAAAAAAGAAAGAAAGAAAAAAAAAAGTGGAATGCAACTACTGAAGCAACCCTGTACTTCTCATGTAGGACACAATGACAGGAAACACAAAGAGGTGACCACAGCATCCCTCTGGGATATATCTGCATAACTAGAAGTGAAAATTTCCTTGCATTCCAGAATAAAACTTGGCATGGTTGAGTTTATTTATGGCAATGGAATCTTTAACGAGCCATACTGTCCAAAGACACACTCTCAACTGTTAAAAGAAAAGTAGCACTCATTTAAAAATTCTTATATTGTTGAAATAGAACTACTTAACATTTAAAATATATTTTCTAATTTTAGCTATATCATACAAATCTCAAACATCTTCTATTAAGAAGCAATACACTCTCCATTTTCTTATTCAGGTTTTGTGACATCTCTTCCTATGATTTCAACTACAAAGAGAAAATGAGTGGCAGGTTTCATAACATCAGATCCTGAAAAGGAGGTGTTAATTGGTATTTAAGAATTGCTGTCCAGAGCATGCAAAAGTCTTATTCGTTATCTAGTAATTTAGAAACAAGAGGATTTCTATATAGTACCAATCGATTTGAATAGCATATGGATCATAGCTATCAACAAAGACCATTCTATATAATGGACATAATATTTGTGTAATCTACATGGGATTAAATATATCTGTTGACAGGCACATAATAAATAAATAAAATTTATTTAAAAAGAAAAAATAAAAAAGTTAAATCATAGTAGGTGATCATTAGGAAAGATTGCCAGACATCAAACAGCATCCACAATGCTTTACCAATCCTGTTTTGCTTCCTTTCCAAAAGAAATTAAATTAAAAATTCCTTTAACTGGACTCTAAGGTGCAAATGGTGCTAATGAAGAATAGAAGGTATCTGCAATTGCATGGGACAGCAGGGGACAATAATAACATTATAACTCTCCCAGGTGTAATACATGCAATATTGTAAAGCAGCAACACTCTCTGCTGGACTGTGAGCAAGCAGTCCCCATGTGCATCATCCCTGACATAGTGGTTTGCTGGGTCCAGTATCTAGTTACTCTTGTGCTGGTTGTTTTCAGGTTTCTCCAGCTTAATAGCCTTCGCCATTCCCAGATCAGCAGCCAGGTTGGGACAAAACATTGCACTCAATGTTTCATGAAATTTCTCATGCACTGTTGGCTTTTCTGTCCATGCATCATGAGAAGTAGCAGATTGGTAAAGGAATATAAAATATTAATTTAAAGTGCCAAGATGTGCTGCAGATTTCACATATTCACAACAGTCCATGATGGCCAGAGGGCACAAGTAAGTGAGGTTACAAAAGCTACCTTTTGGGGGAGGCCAGCTCCCTCCTTTCTGTAGTCAATGGAAAGAGCAGGGTCCAGCTTAGGTACACCGTGTTGCCACTGGATGAACTTTTTCCCTTTGTGTAAAGCCTTCCTCAGCTAAAACAGGCCCTGGTGAAAACTGTCCCCAGCCTCATGCTCAGAGTGGGTTCCACAGGGCCCCAGTGGATTCTCACACATGACTCCTCACTGGCCTGGAACAGAGACACACACACAATTTTGCTACCTTAGGTATAAAAAGGGCACAGTGTCCTAGCACTGAAAAAATGCAGAAAAAAAGCAGTTTATACCCTGAAGCGCTACCTACTTTACCACCCTGCTGCAAGGAGATACCATGGCTTGATTGTAAAAACACGGTAATAAGGAACATCATTGAGTCACCACCCATAACCACCAATTCCCAGGCTTAGCTCATTCTTGAGTAAACAAGTGATTTTCTTTCATCAATAAAGTATGAATCAAGGTATATCCTGTGCTGAAATTACATGTCCTTTGCTTGAATTTTCTTTTTGGAACAGGAAGGCATGGAACATCCCCTCCTGCCTGTCTCTAGCAAGTCATTTCAATGGGAGTAAGAAACGCTGAGCGAGCTTATCCGGTACATCTGGTATGCCTGCAAGCCATGCTGGCAGTTTTGCTGAAAAATGTGCAGAAGAACCTCCCCCCTGTTGGAATGTAAATCTTCATTTTTATAAAAGCATAATGAGTTTTGAAGGGGTAGCAGAAAGTGATTTACAGAAATGCCAACTTTGCGTTACATATCTATGAGACATTCAGGATTCCCACTGTACTGCAGGATGGATAGCATGGCTGTATCTGCCTTACTTTGTGATTCCAAGCTAAATCCTAGCAAGCAAGGCTCCTGTTTAAATGTTATTTCCCAAAGTAATTTACAATTTTCCAGGGAAACAGAGACTTGGGTGACCAGTTTTAGTATTTCCACAGGCCACCTGCATTACCAAACCTATACCAGGCCCTGGCTTTCCACAGAGATTGTGCTGTTAATGGGCTGAATTTTGTCCTAAAACTTGCTAGAGTTATTGGAGAGAGGAAGCTGTTTCCAATCCTCTAGAAGGTTGTTAGATTACCTCTGTGATCCAATAATGAAAATCTGCTCTTACTATTCAGTCTAAATGTGATATGGCTACCTGTGTTTTTTTATTCTTTTCCTTAAATAGGAAAAAGAATATCTTCTCTGTTGCTGGTACTAGGCTAACCAATACATTCTTAGAAAGAATTCAGTATCTTACCATAGCCTTTATTATTTAGACTAAGCAGCACTCCATGCCATCTCTCATATGACATGCTTTATGCTACCTCTATATTTGTTACAGATTATCTTTTTCAGAGAAATGTGGCAGCAGTTCTGTTGCAGACATGCATTCACCGATGTCTTCTACAATGAAGCTTTCACTTTCTGCTGGAAATACCTTGTCTGATGTATGCTATGGCCACAAACACCTTCTTTGTTGGTTCATCCCATGGTCGATTCACACTCTCTGACACCCAGAGTTCTCTCCACCTGAGTCATCTCTTGTCTCTCTTAGAGAAATTCCTTGTTAAGCCTGAAGTGCACACCCTGAAATTCTGTTCTAATCAAACATCTCTTCCACTTATCTGTCAGAGTCAGAAAGGTTTTAATAAATGATAAGTCTTACATGTTAGCTATGCCCTTTCATCTTCAGATTTCAAGAGCCCTCTGACTTCATAAGCTAATGTACTTAATGAAAATATTAGCAGCACTGGTCCTAAAATTGACCCTTGAGGAACTCATTGTAATTTGTTTCTTGACTATTTTCTTTCTCTTCCTCTGCCCTTTCCCATTGGTCCGTTCTTCTCCACCTTTCAGTCATCTGTTAACCCTTGTCTTCTTTTGCTTCATTAGTACTTCCCCATATAGGAGTGTATCAACTATTTTGCTAAGGTACAAATGAGATTTACCACATTTTTTATTTTGGAAAATCCATTATCCATTTAAGGGATATCAGGTTATTCTGACACCATGTCCCGCCTTTGTAAACCCAGGCTCCTTTGACCTTGTTTTATGCTTAACTAGAAAGAATAATTTAGTCATTCTTTCTCCTTTGGTAATTTTACCATGTGTAGAAATACAGAAGAAACTTGTGGGAGATTACATCCACTTCCATTTAGGACATGTTGATAAGCATATAGATAGAAAACACAAGTGTACATACGTGCATGTGCATTTGGGCCTTCTGTGTTACATATGCACATGGGCAACACATACACACACATGTAAATATTTGTGCACAACAACTTCCAAGCTGCACCAAGCTTTTTAAGGAAATACTACCATTTTCACTTGTCCATACAATAAGGATTAATTAACACTCATTAATTTTAAGACTTGCAGATATTTTCCTCCTTTTCCGCTTCTCCTTCTGGAGCCAGCTGACAGCCACCGAGACAAGCCCAGTGTGCAGGATGGTTTTACCCAGCACTCAAACTGTTTCCTGCTGATATCATTACAAAGTTCAAGTGCAATATAGTCGTTGGATAATTGCAATGATGAAGTTTGTCCATTAGTGCAAAAAAGCTGTTTTAACAGTCATAGTGAGCAGAAAATGTCCATTTGCCATCTATTTTAAATATGAGGGTCTGATTCTTAATGAAAGAAAGGTGACAAGTACACGTGACAAGTGTTTGATTAACAAGTGCCTGTCTTGTTATTCCTTCTTGTCTGACATGGCAGCACACACTTTTGTAATACAAAAAATTACTGAGAGAAGGTGGAGGAAGAGAGGTGCAGTGCCTCTCCGTAAGGTGGCTGTACAGATGGGTGGTCCTCTCCCCCACACATGTGTAGAGGATGTGTACCACAGCAGTGTGGCAGCCTTCGCTAAGGAAGCAGCTGGAATCACCTGCCTCTTGGCATACAACTGACTTATGATCTGAAATGACAAACTTCAAGAAAGACAGAAGAATGAAAAGACAGGTTTCCCAAACTTGTATTTCTAGCTGTAATAAGGAGACATATTATTCCCAGATGCCCCTGAGTTGTAGATAGTTTAATGACAATATGGTGTCAGCTATGACTAGAGCTCACCAGCTTATAAGCATTGAGCTCTTTCTCCCTGTAAACGACTGTTAATTCAAAGTTTTAAACAGTCTTACAAAAAAAATTCTTTTGAGATTAAAAGCAAGAAATGTGTAGCTTTGAATGCTGCGAAGGGGTAGTTTTGCTTGCCACTGTGTATAACTAGTTCCAACTAACAGCAAAATTGTGCCAGTGCATTAGGAGATGGCCAAGACAAAAATACAGTACCCATTACTTCGTTTGAAAACTGAGCTGTTGATGAAAGGCAAAGAAGTAAAGGTGCATTGATTCTGATAACTTCTCTCCACCCCCATGCACACACCGACTCACACACTTTTAGTTTGAATCAGTAAGAAATTGCTGACTGCCACTGGTCTCATGCCTTCGCGTGGAACGTGGAGGATTGTGTGTTTTGGGTTAAATGCACCCTTCTGTAAATAACACAATACAAGCTCTGTGAAAAACTCCCCAGAATAAGGCTCACATAGGTCTTAAAAATTACTCAGCCCCATGTCCCAGCTCCAGGCTCAGGGTACCAACATCAGCCTGCTAAAAAAATGCTGGTAAATATGATTCTACTGAATCTGGATCTTGCATGCTTTCAAAATTCTTCCATAACATTTTGTGTTTTAGTGAGTGGCACAGGAACAGGCATGGATATTTTCCAACCAGACAGGGCTATCCTGGTCACCAGGCATTGGATGGGGCAGGCAGGTTTTTGATTTCTTACATAGCTGATCACTTCTTCCACTGACAAATTGCTTGAGTTCTTCATTTTCTTGCCTTGGTTTGGATGACAAGAACTTCCTCTGTCGTCAAAGCCAGACCCCAGCTAAAGAAGGCATCAAACAGCAATACCTGTAATACAAGTAATACCTGTTATGAGTTACCAAAACTCACAATTTAAAGGCTAAGCTCCACCCCTAGTAATGTGATCAGTCTTGCCCAAATCTGTTCCTTTCTATTCCAAAAGTATAACTCCGCTTCTTCTACCTCTTTCAAGCATTTATTCTTCCACTACCACAATACTTGAGTGCTTTTAAAATAAAATCTACTGCAAAAGTGAAGCTTCTACTGATCTTTTTGGTCTCACTTAGAATTCTTTCCTTTGAGATATGGGCTCAGATAGTAGATAGAGTTTGAAAGGATTTTTCTTAAATTTACTCTATGAATTTCTTGTCTTTTTATATTCTCAAGTGATATTCTTCATAGCCCTGCAATCCAATCACCCGCATTTTTATCTGACCTTGTGTTTTAAAGCAAAGACACTAAATATGCATATATATAAACAACAGCAAAATGAAACCCGGTAGCAAAAGCCACATTCAAGGAGTTGGACAGAAAAAATAACCAAACAAATTCTTTAATTACGTGGAATGGGGCTGGGACTTGAAGAAGGTGATAAAAATTATTTTGTATTCCAAATGCTGGGTTTTAATCCTCTTCTTGTAGGAGGCTGAAAAAAATACTAGTCATGTTGTTGATGTAGGAGCAAAAAAACAATGCCAGGAAGCACAAACATCAGTTCTGGTAACTATCAGCCAAAGTAAAATTATACTTGTATGGAAATCTGGGAACCATGTCTATTTAAGTGACAGACAGCTGGGGCACTTCTGCACATTTCCCATACAGGAACTAATGAATTATCTAATGACTTAATCAGCTCCAGGCTTTATGTGGACAAACAAAAATACTAACAAACACATCAGGTGCAAAGTCTAAAAAAACGAATCAGGGAACTATCAGCCTGATGGAAAATAGCTTATGATTATTAAAGCAAATACAGATATTTCAATATCATTAATTTCCCCTAATGAAATGAGACTGAGAAAACAGACCAGCTTAGGAAGCAAAAGTCCAGGTGGAGAAGGTGGGGATCACAGGGGAGTGGGTTAGGTACCCTGTTTGGAAAAGTCTGAGCTATCTTTAGGGCTTGTGTCCCTGCTTGCCCTCTGCGCTCTGCATGGGTTTCAGCCCAATAAGGAGAGTGGGTGGTGGTTCCAACCCTTGCCTGGGCTATCAAGGTATTGTTGTGTTCCATTTTCATTCATATGGTGTGCTGTGAAACTAACAGTTCTGATTCATGATTGCTATAGGATTCTGCTCAGGAACCTGAGAGGTTCCCACTTCCAAAGGGAAGGGACCTGAGGTGGAGCAGCTGGCAGTCCTTCCTTGCAAATGAAAACCTCTTTACTTTGCATGTGTAGTGCTCTTCACCTCAACTGGGGAAAACACAAGAGAGCTCAGAGTGAGAAAAAGTAGCAAAATAATGAGAAGGTTATTTTATGTTGTCTTGAAAACATTTTGAAAGACCAATTACTGCCTCAAATTTCCAATTACAATTTTTAAAATACATTTCAATCTCTGGACTGTTGAAGTATCTAACATTAAACGTATTGACCTATATTTCTCATGCTCTGCCATCAAGATTATAGCTGATTGAGACCTTTTTTAAATCCATTCATTTCACTAAAACATTGCTTTCTCATCATGACAATCTACTTATGTATTTGATTTGCTATAAGCTGAAGATAATCTGTTTAGATTAATACTAAATTAATCACAATCTTAAATGCTTCCTAGAAAGTTAGATGTATGCTATACATAAAAGTAGACCTGCCACACCTGAGGAGGACTCACTTAGGTTTGGGCCCATGTGGAGCCTCTAGCTCTTCTCTATTTACCATATTAACCAACAACCCAAACTGGTATTGGTTGAACTCAAAGCTATCCTGGGATTCTGATGAAATGGCAAGTATTGTACCAGGTCTCGGCTATAGGTGCCATTTTGCAGGTGCTACTTAAAAAAAATAAACTGGAGAAAAATAAAAACCCAAATCATATCATATTCTTGTTTTATTCTGGAAGGATCTTACTGGTATGATTTTTATTAGCTGCTAACAAAAAAAGTCAAACAGATTTGATACAAGTTTGAATTGTGTGTTACTTAGAACATGTAAAAAGTGACTTCTATCAAGATACTGAAATTCACTTTCTTTTGATTTTATTGGAGCTTATTGTACTATCTGGATTCTAATAGTGAGGAAGGCAGCCAATATCAAACGAAGCTAGACAAGATAAAAGATTTTCTGTAAATAGAAAATGAAATGAGAAAAACCAAGACCAACCAGAACCATTCTAAGAAGGAAAGAGCAAAGGTATTCTGCATAGTATGATAATCCATGAAGGCCAAAACCAATCCAGACACACACTGCTATTTGGTATTTGGGCTTATTTATGGTAGGAGTAACTCATCTATTAAGCACTTACTGTTTGGCAGCACCATTTCAAAACCACTGTCAAGACCCCATGCCAGCAGTGTCCAGAAATGGCAATAAATGTCCCAGGGTGTCAAGAGGACTGCCAAAAGCACAGCAAAGCTCCAAAATCTTATACTGGCTTTTTTTTTTCTGTGGTCTCACCCAGTCTGCTAGCCTCTCTGAGATAGTTTTCATCTGTTCACGCAGATGTGAATCAGGAGAGTGCAGGGGCTAAGGCTAGTGTGAGGGGAAATCATCCTGTAAGTTGAAAATATGTCCCAGCTGGTCATGAGCTCTCATTTACCCTGAGGAGGGACTCAGCCAGGGACTGCACTGCCTGTCCCCATGGACAACAAAATGCTTCATCCTCCCTCAATCCAGGAACTCATGCAGCAGCTCAGGGAGAAATTTGGGATGGAAAGCCTGTTAAAGCCAAATTGTCATCACTTGCTCACAGGGGGATCAACTGGGAAACAGAATAAAATTATGCACAGAGTCATGGGCAAACTGTACTTATTTATCAGCAGGGTAACTATCAGAGCTGCTCTCTGTTCATTTTTGTGGTGAAAAGGTTATAATTTAAGCACACTTGACAGGTACACACAACCAAGGAGAAAGCTTTTATTCAGTAAATACTTATTTTTAGTCACATAAGAAGGTTGACTTTACTGTAGGCATTGCACTGCATAAACAGAACGTGTCTGTTTAAACTGTGTTGGAGACACAACAGTGAAGCAGAAGATATAAAAATGAAAAGAATCAACAGTTGCCAGCAGCAAAAGGGCACAAACACAAGGTAAAATTAAAAAAAAAATTCTTGTTCCTTGGAGGGTACTACAAGTTACTTGCAGTAATTAAAACTAACTCTGAACTCCACAGTGTTGACAACAGGGTGAGATGTTGCTTTCCAGGCAGAGGTAGAATGAATTAATTATGCTGTGCTAGATTGCCTTTACTGACTTGTGCCATGTTGTCTAGGATGACCCTACTGGAGTAGGGAGATTAGACCAGACAACAACCAGGGGCAAGTGCACTAGAGCTGAGCTCATTCAAACACATGGAATTTCACAACAAGAAAGAGAACTGCAGTTCCTTTCCTGCTCCCAGGTACCTATTTTGTGATCCTGTGTTTCTGCGACCCCTGCTTTTTACTCTGACTAGTCAAAAAGACATCACAAAAAAAATCTCCAAACTGTAGCCCTGGTTCGTACTTGTGACGTTTTAGTTTTTCTGAAACTCTTTCCCAGAGAGTTTTCTGTCAACAAGAGACATGTTTTCCTAACTATAACTTATGTTTACATTCCTTTCCCTAGGAAGAACTTCTTGATGTCCCTCTAACTTGACCAATGTGATTGAAGAAGTTTGTCTTTCTTCCACCCATTGGGTAATTCTCTGTAGAATAACATAAAAGGGAAGAAATTCCCAGAAATAAACAAAGTCATTGTCAGCCTTCTGAGTCCGTCTGTGTCCCTGTGACCTTTAACAGCGTCACCAAACTACTGCCTTTGTTTCAGAATCTGCTGGAAAACCCCAAACAAACAAACTCCCCAAACAAACAACAAAAAAACCCACAAACCCCAGAAGGTAAGTAAAACGATAGAAATTACTGAAATCTAGCCCTGACCTATACAGTTTACAGGGCTGTGGAGGGGAGCAAAACTAACTATACAGAAAAGGTCAGGTTGGAGGGCACCACAGTTGGTCATCTGGTCCAACCTCCCTGCCCGAGCAGGATTATTTTAGAGCACTCGGCACAGGATTGTGTCCAGACGGTTTCCGAATATCCCAAATGAGGGAGACTCCACAGCCTCTCTGCGCAATCTGTTCCAGTGCACGGCCACTGCACAGCAAAAAAGTTCTTCCTCGTGTTCAGCTGGAACTTCCTGTGCAGCAGTTTCTGCCCGCATCAGGTGTCTCATGTCCTACAGCTTGGCACCACCAAGAAGAGTCTGGAAACATCCCCTTGGCACTCCCGCTTTAGATTCTTCTAAACAGTAATGAGGGCCCCTCTCTCCGTCTCTTCTCTCGGCCGAACATCTGTGCATCTTACACAGAGCTCAACCCCGGTTAATTAATTCTTTTATTATTATTATTATTTTTATTATTTACTATTGTTCTACCTTTCCACGCTACACTCGAGAGAGGCGGAAGCCCTTCGCGCTCCCGGCCAGCGCGGAGCTCCCGCCCCGCCGGGCGGTGCTAAAGGCGGAGGCGCCGCCTCGCTCCGACACCGACACGCCAAGATGGCGGCGCCCACGGCCTGGCGGGGGAGCTGAGGGAGGGCGCGCGCAGGTAACGGCTCCCCCGCCCGGCCCCGCCTCACGCCCCTCACCTGCCGGGGCCCCCGCTGCCCCCGCTGCCCCCGCTGCCCCCGCTGCCCCCGCTGCGCCCGCTCCTTCCCATTGCTCCCTCCTTTGGGCTCCTCGCCCGCCCCAGCCGGCTCTCACGGCGGCCCTGTGCCCGCGGAGTGCTCCCCTCCTCCAGCCTCCCTCCAGCACCGCTACCCCGCTCACTCTGTCCCGCCCGTGGAGCCGCCTGCTCTCCGTGCAGGTTTCTGCAGCGGCGGGGCAACCCACGGGGCTGAGTGAAATATCAAGCAGTTTCCAGGACCTTAATTCAGTCTCCCGCGTGCTTACTGCATCTTTCCAAACGTTTTCTGTGTCAGGGGAGGTTTAGGTTGGGTATTAGGAAAAGGTTCTTCCCCCAAGGGGTGGTCGGGCGCTGGAAGAGGCTCCCCAGGGAAGCCTGACAGAGTTCAGTAAGTGCTTGGACAATGCTCCTGGGCACATGGTGTGACTCTTGGAGTGTCCTGTGCAGGGCCAGGAGTTGGAGTCAGTGATCCTTGTGGGTCCCTTGTAGCTGAGGACATTCTGTGAGATTTATTTTGACATCAGACCAGCCTCTTCCTCCTTTCTTCACACACCTGCTTGAGTAAGACAGTTTTAGGTTCATAACCTGCTGCTTGAAAGCCCCACAGAGCACTGGGCTGGGGTGCCCTTAACTCTGCTTGTCCTAGTCCCATGCACACAAGCCTGGAAAGGAAAACCATCTTAGTGCCGTGTCTTTCGGGTTTGATTATCCTCTGTGCCATGCACGCTGGCTTGGCCCCACACATGGCTGGCTGACCATTGCAACTTGTGCGTGACAGTGCCTAGGAGCAGGAAGGACACTGCAGTTCTCTTTCTTATCCTGAAATTCCATGTGTTTGAATGAGCTTAGCACTAGTGCTGTGTGCCCCTGGCTGTGGCTGTTTTCTCCCTCCCACCCACTGCTCTGACCCTTTCTTGGGTGACCTGTAGGGCCTGAGGTCACCCAAATGTGCCTTCTCAGGCATGACATTGGCTGGTGGGCTTCCCTTGAGCTGTGCGCACGCACGGAGCCTGTGTTCTTTCTGTCTCAGAATCACAGAATCAATTAGATTGGAAAAGATCTCTGAGGTTGAGTCCAACCTATGGCTGAACATCACCACCCTGTCAACCAGACCATGGCACTAAGTGTCTTGTCCAGTCTTTCCTTAAAGACCTCCAGGGATGGGGACTCCACCACTTTCCTGGGCATCCCATTCCAATATATAATCAACTCTTCTGGGAAGAAATTCTTCCTAACATCCAACATAAACCTCCCCATGTGCAGCTTGAGACTGTGTCCTCTCTCTTCAGTGAAGCATTATATGCAAATGTAGCTCCTGGGGTTTAAAATACTTGCTTTGTAATTGAGCAGTGCTGAAATTGGCTTGCATAAGGAAGCACTCCATTCTGTTGTAAAATAACTCAATAGAAATAAGCCATAAGTAATAAGGAAATAATTAGTAAAAATAAGCAAAAAACTTGGAAGTACTGAAATGCTGATTTTGAGGTGAGTGTGATGTTACGGAGGGGGGAAGACTGGAGTCTCCTGAATGACTCATGTGCACTTGCAATGGGAATCCTTAGCACAGTCCTGGATTTGTTTTTATTACAAATGAGAGAGATTATGGAGGGTACCAACAAGAAATTCAAAGCACTGGTGTGACATAAATGAAAAAATGTTTGTGAGACCCTGCTTGATAAGTAAGAGAGAAAAGGAGCGATTCTATAGATAGGTAATGAGACAGGCAGTGAGGGTTTATGTATGGTGAATGTTAAAGGAAGCATAACTCCTACTAGCTTGCTGGAGATCTAATTTAGGTGCTATAGCAATTATTTCTATTGATAATGTTTCTATCTTATGGGAAATGCATAAGTAAAATCTTTCCATATACAGTGTTTCTCTACACTGAGACTTTACTGATGTAGCTCTGCAACAAAAAATCTGAACTGACCGAAATAGCTAGTTTGGTAGAAATGTATTGGGCAAAATAAATTAATAAATAGATAGATAAACAAATAAAAACAAACAAACAAACAAACAAACAAAACACAAAAAAACCCCACCAAGCAAACAAAAAAAACCCCACCAAAGCCAACCATAGAAAATAGGAAATACTGATGTAAAAAAGCCATTTAAAAAAAAAAGGCAGTCAAGATAAGAATGAAATCTCAGAGTAGAGGTCCTTTTAAAGCCATATTTCCTACTGTAGGAAGTAAAATCAGCAAATATCTTGTTGAGGCTGATCACAAATACAGGAACTGTTCGATCTTTCTCCCATCTGAGTACCTTTAGAGGACTCTCTCTAAAGCATTTGAGGAGTTAACCAGATTTTTAGTTGAAAAAGAAAGCCTTAGCAAAATAGTTGGTTTAGAATATCTGGTTGAAATCTACTAATTATAGTCATCCTCCCCCATCTCTTTTCAGTGATGACAAATTCAGTATTTTTACAGTATAATTTCATCCAATCTACTCTCCTCTGTTTCATTCTGAATTTTTACCAACGCCCTGTTAGCCATCTTCTATTCAGGCAATGGAGCTTCTGGAACCTTCAATTGACTGATTGTGCCTTTATGGGAGACTGAATGCAAGAATTTTTATTTTATTAGATAAGATATCTAATAAAATAGTTTTGTCCTGTGCGAAGGCCACAGTTAGTTGTCTTGACTAAAAAATACATACTTCTGTAATTCAGACATGGAAATAAAATGCAAGTTCCATGGAAAGCAGCTGAGTAGTCCAAATCAAGCTAAAATAGTTTCATACCTACCAATTTTCAGTATAATCATAATAATCATTGAGTTCTTGTTATATAATGTGGCATGAAATACTTGTTTTTGTCTTTTCAGATACCATAACCTTAAGAATGCAGTCAATTTATCTGAGAGTTGGCCCTTGTTCCTCATGTTTGAAGAGACAACTAAATGGCTTCCTGGGATTAATTAAATGGCAGAGAAGACTGGTTCCTGCTTGTGTGAGAACTATTTACAGTGAGACGGGGAAATGGGAAAAAAACTATGGGTTGGAGACAAGAAAACGAGTTGAGAGTTGGTGGTTCCCAAGAATAAAGGATCAGTTCTGCAGAATTTCAGAAACTGATGTAAGCATTATGAGAAATTTGAAGATTACGTGTTTGTGTTTTTGTTTTCTTAGAATGAAATTAATTGAAACTTACTTAGTACAGATGGCTTATAATGATTAGATGTGCATGACATTTCAGGGGAAAATACTTTCATGTGGATTTTAAAAAACATTAATGAAATAAGTAAAGAAAAATATTTTAAAAATCTCAGGAAAAAATACAGTAATAGGCAAAATATAAACTTGTAAATTTAGGAAGTATTTACATGATCAATTCTTACTTTGTTATTACATATTATATATGCATATTATACAATATTATAATACTTATATATTATACAGTATTTGGCAATCAATTATTTAAAATAGTAAGAGGGATCTCTATTCATAACTTCTGTAAACAATTTTCTCAAGGTTCTGTTCCCAGTGTAATGACAAATCTATTACACTACACCCTGTGACTCACTAAAATCTGTGTTAAGGGAAAATAATTTTTTAATATTTTCTGGTTTGCAGTCTCATAGGAATAGTAAGTGACTTGAAGAAAAAAAAGTCTACCCATGCAATAAAAGATCTTGAAAACAACAGTATCTCAGTCTCTGATTCTTCTTGCCTTCACAATTATTCTGTCACAATAGATAAAACACACTTGTGGCCCTTTATGTTTTTTGTTCATCTTCCTTAAAATATGCCTTTTCTCTGACAAAAAAACCCAAAAAACAACAATGCTAGCAGAATGTTGAAGAGAGAAAAAAGCTTGCTTTTTCTGGGGAAGAAAACTGAGATGAAATGGTGTGCATGCATACCTGTAGCAGGGAAAGCATTCATTTAGACTCGTGTCTTTGGTATAAATATGTACGTAGGAATCATACATAGCATATATATGCTAAGTTCTAAATTGCATTTTTAATTATATTTTTGTTTTATCCTTACAGTTGAAGTGGATTTAATAACATCTAATACTAAGAGGCAAATAGTGTGTAGTGCTGCATTTCTGATTTTGCTGTGATTAAACAAAAGTGATAAAGAAATATTATTTGACAAATACTAATAGAGTTTTATTCAGTAAAAGGTGAAAGCTGCCTGTAATTTTTTTATTATTAGCATAAGAAAAATCATGTAAGAACTTAGCAAGTATCAGTGATACTTGATATTGTCAACGTATCAGTGATGAATGCAGTGGCAATCAAGATGTATTAGGAATAATTGATGTGAGAGAGGATTTTTGATTTCTTTGTAACTTTTGTCATTTTAATTAAACCTAAGTAAATGAAGTTTTTTAGTTTCTTTTCATTATGCAAAACATTGCTTGTAAGATGTGTTTGGATCTGAGCATACATAGTGAAAGTGAGCAGTTTCCTTTCAGCAGATGTTCATGCAATTGCAAATGATGTAGTCACTCTGGGATTTACTGCAGTTCAGCTGACAAAAAGCAACAGGCCAGGAGTGAGCTCTGTGTTTGTTGTAGATACAAAGTAAAGCATGAATTATTTAGACTGTTATGAGAGTAATTTAATCTGCTATGTTTTCATGGTTTTGTTGGGGCAGACTAAGAACACATATATAATCAGTTGCAGTTGCCACTGGTAATGGTACTTTGTTAAGCTCCAGTTCTGCCAATATAGCTTTTTTGAGTAAAAGTGACTTAATTTTCGTAACATTCCAGTGCCATTGATGAGATGGCAGCAAAGTCTGGTAAAACTTCTCTGTTTACAGCCCCAAAGAATTTGATCCAATGAACTTTGTCAGTGCTCACTTGGATCAGTTCCAGCAGAACCGTGTTTCTCTTCATGGTGTCGTGTAGTGGTTTATAATGTGCACGTGTATTTTTATTCAAGTGAAGTGCTAACTCATGTAGTTACTAGTTTCTAAAAATTTCTTTCTAGAAATCGAGACCAAAATTTTATGTGCTTTCTATGTTCCCATATCCTTCTGGGAAGCTTCACATGGGCCATGTTCGTGTCTACACCATCAGTGATGCAGTAGCTCGGTTCCAGAAAATGAGAGGGATGCAGGTAAGAACAGATCAGTGGTAGGACTGGGTGGGGCTTTTTCACATTTTAATATCATAATTGATCAGGAAATCAGTGTTTTCCAAAATGTGTAGATAATGACCCATAAACTTTGAATGTTGAAATTTGAGACTTTTATTAAAGCCAGTGATGTTCAGAACTCACTGTTGGTAAGAGATGGTTAGAAGCCACCTCAGATGAGAACAGCTGATGCTGTATGAGGGGCCTGAATTTGCTGATGTGTAGCACAGTGTCTGTCTGGGACCGGGGGAAGGAAAAAGCGTACCTGGCAAGAGAGAATAGACACCACCCAAATCAACTGCTTTTGCCTCTTCTGCTCCTGAGAACCTGTTCATGTCATTTGTCAGACATGGGGGGACAGCCTCTGTGCCAGCTGGGAGAGAAACCTCCATTTTTTTGTGACAGGATCATGCCACATGTTACATCATGTTTGTGTAGCTGAAAGTTTCTGTTCTGTAGCATCTGACCCTTTGGCCTGCCCGTTTCAGCCTTGCTCATGTATAGGAAATATCTTCTGAAGGTGCAAGCTTACAAGGTAGGCCAAGCCTAACTTGCTACATCTGCAAGGAGATTTTCCCTTCCACATTTCTCTGTTTCCCAGTCTCCCGTAATTTCTCCCTTGCTCCCTTCTGTCTCTCCATTAGATTGGAGGGATAGCTGAGAGCCTTGTCCCTGCAATCTGCAGTGGGATCTTGGCTGGCATTCTGCAGTGAAGGCTGGCAAGGTAAAATTTGAAGGATGTAAGGAAGGTGTGGGAGAGCTGTGGCCTGAGTGACAGCCATATTACAGAGGAAAGACATTTGGTAGAGGGAAAATGTGAAGAATCTGGAAAAGCAGTAGGAAGGGGGAATATGGAAAGAGAAGGGAACAAAAAGAGAAAAATAGCATGGGCAAGCATCTAGGATGAACAGGAAGGAGTCTCTGAACAGGAGAGAGAAGGAGCAGCTCAAGAATACAGGTATCAACCTCAAAAGAGTGAGTACAAAGAAGATGAAATTGAGAAGGAGTTGTTAGTTGCTGGTTGTGGTACTAAGTGCAATTTCCTTGCTACAAGTGCTGGAAGTGTAGCATTTCCTGGGTTTATCACCATCCGTGAGACTCTGATAGGTATTGGCACTGCATTATTCAGTGTGCTGCCTTCCCAATACTCTGTGTTTTCTGCCAGTGATGAACATACCATGCACTGAATACTTGCCGCTGCTTTACAGATACACATTCTTAGGCTTTCAGAATTACAAGAAAAAGAGATAATTGCCTTAGACTTTAAAGGAGAAAAAAACCCCAGTGTTTGTCATAACACTTAGCCTCTCCTGACTTCTCTGAATGACCAGAATTTGGATCTCCCTAAAGAAATTGAGCTAACAAGGCGTATGAAGGGATGCTTGATTCTTTCTTGATGTTAAGACCATTGATGAAATGTCATTTCAGGATGTAGCCATCTCTTTCTTGTCAATAGCAGAGAAGGTAACCACTAAATTACTGTTCAGAAAGATGAAAACTTACTTCCTCTTGAAATTGCAAAAATAAAGTGAAAGTAATTATCTACATCCACTACAATGCTCTAGTTGTAAACTTTTGAATACAAGGTAAGTAAGCACCATTAATAGAAACATTTGGAGAAAAGTAAAAAGATAATTCCAAGGAAATGCAAAAGCCACCATGCAAACAAGTTTTTATTTCCACATTTGCCTCTTTTTTTTTCCAGAAAAAATTTCCAGAATTTTAAAGTTTTTATATCTTGCATTTCAGCATATTTTTATATTTCATGTAAAAATTACTTTGAAGAAGTGCCTGTAGAACATGCTGGATTTCTAAAAATACTTGTATCTTCTGTTATGTTAACCAGTTTGAACATCTATTTTTGACTAAAGGTGGGCAGCCAAAGAATTTAACTTTCATTTACGATTAAGAGACATTAAAAATCTCTCAGATGATTTTCTGAGTATGTCAGATTAAGAGATACTGTGTTATTGATGTGCATTAACTTGCTGGAACTTACATTTACCTTAAAAAACTTTTCCTTTATTACCCATGCTAATTTCTCCATCACTTAGAACTAGAGTCTGCATAATTGATTTTTTCTTTGCAATTAATTTATCAGCCTCTAAAAGTTCTCTCTACCCTTTTTCATGGCTGTACAATCTGTCAAAAGTTATTATCCTGTTTAAGATATTGTGATGATTGTAGGCTAAGGCATGGTTATATCATAAAACTGATGTATTCCCTTGAAAAATAAATTTGACCCTGTATTCAAGGAATGACTGGAATTCTTCAGTATATAAAAAGAAAGAATGCTTTAGAAACAAAACTGTTAGTAGGCAAAATTTTGAAGTTACTCCATTGATTTTCTTCTTCTTTCTCAAAATTAGTCTTCAATATTGTTGAAGCCTAGGGACTGCTAATTTTTCTCCAACCAAAAATCTGAGGAGAAGTGAATCCATTTCAGGCATTCAGGGCAAGGTTAGGGTAAAATTTTTGAGCAGCAATGTTGCTTAAACTTCGCATCCATCATTTTCAAATTAAAAGTGTAAGGCAATGAGGAATGATGGGCTGTTACCATGAAAATCACAGACAAAACCATTCAGGTTTACAGCTCCCAGGGAAAGCTTCAGACTACAATGTGTGTTTGTTATTGAATAAACAGTGAAGGGAAACGTCTATGGTGTGTATGTAGTTGACAAGAATATACGATTGCGTAAGAGAGCAATTTATGTTGGATATGGTGGAGGTATTTTTCATAAAGAATGCCTTAATGAGAAAACAATAAATTACTTACAAAGGGATTAGAGATCCGTTAGACCTTCTTTGGAATGCAGTTATATAGTTTTTTCATATTGGAGGTATTTTCAAATTTTAACTGGGAAAGTTTTTAATCATTTGGATTCTGCTGTGGTTTTGGATATTCTAAAATGTAACATTAGTATTCAATTTTTTTCAGCTCCATAAGGTCTGACTTTGTTTCAGTTAAAATATTCTAGGGAGGTAATGCACACTGAATTCTAGATATTTCCCAGAAATCTGTACTGCACCAGCACTTTAAGTGTGAAAATAAATATCTGTTGCTCTTTTCCCCACCTTGTTTCTGAAAGAAATACTGCTTCAATATAAAACTGTAGATGAAAGCATTGGGAAGTGTTGTCTTGTTCCAGCACTCACTCCTCAAGGACTTGTAGGCAGAGCATGGCAAACAAGCTGTCAATGCACTTGGATTGGGTTGCTGGATAGATTATTTGTAGAGTACATCTGTTTTAAGATAACTTGTTTATGTTTTGATTACTGAAGATGAAGTCTCTGCATGGGAAATGTAAGCCATATAGATAACTTAGCATGACTGCACTGAGCTGGTCTTTCCCAAATGTGTTAGGGGGGACATGTTTCTTGAAGTGCAATTAAAGCAGTTTTTGTATATGGAGAGTTCTACATCTTATTACAAACACATTTATTATAAAATGCTATGAAAAAATAATTTATATATTTTAAATTACAAATTTGTAACTATTAATAAATCAATCCAGAACTATGATGTGTAGTTTCTGGTTGTGTTTACTCTGTGAATTTACATGCATGTTGTGAATTCAAATGTAGGAGTTTTATTAGAAGTTAAGAGATTTCCTATTCATTATTTGAGAGTGCTGTGTAGAAATGATAGAGATATTCACGGTGATTTTCACTGTGGCAGATTTCCAGTGTGCTCTGGGAAAAAGTATTTACCATTTATCATGCTATCATGTTATTTAACATGTCTTTGATAAATTCCGAAGTGGATAATTTGTGCCTCTCAGAGGACTGAGAATAATTCCCTTAGTGATCAGTAAACAGTGTGATTCAGTTCAATAGTTCTTGTGATATCTTCTTAATGAAACTGGTACCAAAGTAAGGCAGTCACATGTGAGAGTTGTGCAGAACTGAGAATAGTCTTTTCTGTAATCAAATCAGAGTGAAATTCCTGCATGCTAGAATCACATTATACTAATTATTTCTTAATTTTTTTACCTGGGATGGATGGGATTAGAATATAGTCAGTGATATTTCTGCAATACCCCTAGATGACTTAAAGAGAATTTTCTTTTTATCCATAATGTATCTTCTTTTAAATTGGATGTATTTTCATTAATGGTTTTCCCTTTCAGCAGTGAATCTTAATACTCTTGAAATTGCAAAAGTGAATGGTATTGAAGCCAGACAGGCAAGTTTAATTAAAACTCTATAATTAATCACCAGTAGGATGAATTATTTCAATACAGATCTGTTTTCTGATCATCACTAGCTGCTATTCTCCACCTTCTTTTGTGCGAGGCTGTTGTGTCCTTTTGTCAGGTTATTTCATGTGTTATAAATCAAATAGGAAATATTACAAGTTTTGTGTGTGAATTGAATCTTATTTAATTTCGGTTTTCCCATAGCCTGTACTGAAGGTGTTAATGAGCTCATTCTGTTTCATTTTGAAAGAAAAAGAGAAAATTAGATACAATTTTAAATGTATTATGTCAGACAAGAATGTGTGAGATTAAGGAGGCAAAAGATAACTTTGTTCTCAAAATATGTGGTACTCTGTGGATGTTGAATAATTTCTGATGTTTTATGAGAATAAAAACAAATGAGCATTTTATGTTTTGATAGAAATCTGTATGGGTTGATTGTTTTAAAGTGTCTTCTCTAATACGAAGCACTGTGTTTAGAGAAGCATTGAAATAGTCCTTTTTAGAATGTACACACTGGTCAAAAATTCGTTATTTTAATCGATTTCCAGGTGTGCCTCTGCCTGGGGGAGTTGTTTGTTTGTTTGTAATTTTAAGCTGTTGTGTAATGGTGTCTATTACCTGCAATGGTT
This sequence comes from Phylloscopus trochilus trochilus, assembly GCA_016584745.2. NCBI lineage: Eukaryota > Metazoa > Chordata > Aves > Passeriformes > Phylloscopidae > Phylloscopus > Phylloscopus trochilus. Next base: position 45,680,520 of record WQNJ02000546.1, read on the forward strand.
AAAAGAGAATCTAGGCTTCACTCAGGCAGAGGTCTTGTATTTAAAGTGTGCTGCAATACGCAGTTTAGATCAGTTTTTCAGCAAGTTCAGCCCCCTGTAGGCAGCCAATGGAAGGAGCAGCCATCCTCTCCTTTGCCGTCTCCAGCTGTAAGTCCTTGCTGTTTCATGTGTCTGTGATTGCACAATTGCGAGATCCACAATGGAGCTAGGGATGTTTTCTGGCAGCTGGAACTTGTAATCATGGATCACCTGTTTTGTCAGCCTTTGTTGGTTAGTTCAGGTCGAGTGTGTCATGGGACTATAAGTAGGGGTAGGAATGTAGACTTTTCTGCATCAATTTAAACCACTAATTTGTCAGCAAGCCTCTTAATTTTAATTTCTGGTCATCTTCTTTTATTACATATTCTCTCCATTGAATATATCTATTTGCAGGCCTTTCTGACACTGATTCTGCTGTCTTAAAATTTAGAATGCATTGATCTGAGTGCAAGAACAGTATGTCAGCTCCCTGCTCATAGTTCTGAGACATACTGAGCACATCAGGAGAGCAAACATTTTCTTTGTGTCCCTACAAAGGCCGATGAAAATTCACTGAATCACCAGTCCTGGTTATGTTGATGGAGGCTTAGAACTGAGTGTCATGAGATCATTGTCAGCTCTGTGTTATATGCTACACTGATCTCACCTACTGATGTCAGTGTGATGAGCTGATTGTTACAGCAGTGAAGAGATGAAAATGCTCTGAAAGGAAGAGCTGAGGTGTCAGCATTGAATCAATGGAGTTTCTGTGTCTTCTTCCCCTTGGTCTCACAGTAACACAAAGAGCTCTAGCCATTGCTAGCAACAGATGTTTGACCATGCTGTGAAGTGATTCTTCAAAATGCTTCAAGCCAGAGTCTTTGGGATCTAAAATGTTTCAAGATGCAGCTGTTTTCATTTTTAATATTTTGTTCCCCAAAAGAGCACTCAGAGTGGTAGTTACTGAGCACTTTGTTCCCCACTCACTATTGAATCACTTCCTTGTAACGTTTTACGCTCCGCTGCAAACCGTCGTAAGTGGTAGAAAAGGCCAGTCTTTTGTAGTTGATCCTGCCTGATCATGGGAACTCCTGAGGATCTGGAGTTACCCCATGTGCATTCAAGACTAATCTGGGTGTTTTCAGCACGGGGAGTTCACCTGTCCACTTCATTGAGAGGATAAACACACAGCTGCCTTTGGTGATAGCGCTGCCTTCTGCCATTGTAAAATGGCTGAAACTACAGCCTGCCTTCTTTTACCTGGGGTAGGCACCCTTGGGCTTATGCAGCCTCCATTTAACAAGATACAGTCATTATTTGTTTTTCTTTCTCTTTGAGGCTTAGGGAAAATATTGTCTACCTAGAGAAGTGATGCTTGGAAGAATGGTCATGCAGTGAGCAGAATGGATCCCTCAGTTCCATAAGGTTTAGAAGCTGTTGAAAGCAATCAAGTCAGCATTCAAGAAAGTGGATGACTTGGTTTTTTTCTGCTCATCTGTGCTGCTAGAGAGAGCAGCCATGTTTTCTGCTAATTAGAGCCAGTGACCAACCCATCAAAGAACAAGAAGGAATAACCCTTTGGTTTTCAAAACTGCTATTTTTTTCTTCCTATTTTTAATTTGTTTTGAACTGTCAAACTGTTCCTTTTTCCTTTGTGCCAACTTATGACATGTTACTTGCGTATTTTCTTCTCCTCTTCCATTTCTCTTCAGATTTTTATGTTGAATAAGTGCAGTTAAGATGTAATGTCAAATGCTGCATGAAAACCTGTAGCATTTTTGCTGCAGATTACAGCCAGAAGGAGCTGACCTGTTGTTTAGACAAATGCATTTCACAAATCTTTCAAATCCATTCATGGTAGAGAAGTAAAAGAGACAATAAACTTGAAATCATTTTCTAAACTGCTGTGCATGTTACATTCATCTCTATAGCAACTACATAAATAGATCTATCCTGGAGGCTAATTTGAGGATATTTTTAATGTCTCTTTAAATTCAGTTTTCTGATTGAAACTTGAATTAGCATACTCTTCAGACCTTTAACTTGAGGAGTGCTATTGGTCATTAAATTGAACTTTGAATGTGAAGAGTGAATATGGTATTTTTGATAAATTGCTAGAATTTGGATGATCTGTGTGCACAGGTTGCTTCTTCCAGCTCTGATGGTACAATGATAAAATATCTGCACATGAGCTGTCTGGAGCATCCATCAGCCCTTTGGGGGTGTCTGTAGCTGATACTGAAGTTGTTTTCCCCACATCCTTTGGCTCAGGAGCATCAGAAATGAGATTGTGCCTCGCGCTTGGCTGCCTGTCTGTATCCAGGAGATCATCAGAAGCCAAATTTTACAAAGATTAACCAAGAATGATTTTTTCCTAATCTCACTTAATGTGCACCAACTTGTAGTAAGAGAAAGGCATTTGTAGGAATGTAAAAGCAGGGCATTAGTCTAGGCCATTTAAATAGAGAAAATATGTATTGTACATGGGGAAAAAAACCACAAAACCATTTTTTTTCATCACATCTGTCCAGAGATAGGTTGTCAGCAATACTTGTGGTCAAAAAGAACTGAGCTGCATGAATTAATATTTTAACATCTGCATTAAAAAAAAAATCTGTTGGTATTTATAGCTTATGTAAAACCTATCTGTCTTTTTTTTTCTTTTATACCAATAGTTTTGACTGGTGGGTGGATGGTCAGGGAGGGGAAGGGCTGGGCAGAGGTGTGCTTCAGAAGGGTGTTGAGAGGTGGTTTAGGCTCCAACTGACATTTGCCATGTAAACTCCCCCTCTATATGTGAGGAAATAGGCAGTTAAAACTCGTTATTTCTGGTACTTTGGTGTGAGGAAGAATAGTTTGTCTGATAGTTAGGGAAAGTTTGTAACATGGAGTAGCATTGCAATTTCTGTTAGATTTAGACATCAAAAATGTGCTGTGCATGGGCCCTTACTGGGCTGGCTTGGATCACAGATGATCACAGGTTAAAACCTTTTGTTGCTGCACCAGTAGCATAATGATAGCAGGTTTAGTTTTACATCAGTACTGAAAATGAGAATGCTGGAGAGTCACATCTATTAAATCCTGTTGCTTTTACACTGTGTTGGTGCCTAGGGCATCTTTGTAAACACTATAAATATTTTTTATTAAATTTATGTATTTATCTAATATTTATCTATAAAATATTTCTTATGAACTATTACATTTAGTCAGAAGATTGGAAAGTGGTGGAAAAGAAGAATAAAAATAATTCAAAGCAGTGACAAAAGTAGCTCTTATACTTCCAAAATGAGGAGATTTTTCATATGGAGCTATATTATGAGATTAGTATGGCTGGGATTGCTTTTTTATGGCTTCTTTGCTTACATGCCACTAAGAAACACATTCTGTATATAAATACATATTTTAAAGGGTAAATATTTTGATTTCTTACAACTTGTAAAATGTTATGTTTTGCTGTTGTTAAACTTGTATAATTCTAATCATGAATTTATAGCACATTTGTAGGTTAAGAAATAGAATTGGCTTTATCAGGTATCCAATATGATAGCATCTTAAGTACTGGCCTTTCTTTCCTTGGTTATTAAACATATTTTTGAATACTTACCATATTGCTAGATTATTTTTCTAAATAATGTGCATGTTCACAAGAAAAATACATCTCTGTTTCAACAGAAATTATTTATTATGTTTTGTAGTAATTTTTTTCCCTGCCTTTATTTATTTGGGGTCATGAAATAACAATTTGTAGTTTATATTTGCAAAAGACATTTCAGTAAAATTTGACTAAACTGTTTTTCCTCATCTTTCTAATTTTATCTGGTGAATTTAAAGTTATCATAGGGTATTTTTATTTTATTTTGTTTTTTCAACACAAAGTAAAAAACCGTAGGCTACACATCAGTTACAGTTACAAAACTGTTGGTCCAATTATTTTTATTTGACATCTTTTATTTTAGAATGAATATTTGGTTCTGTCCAGTGGTAGCATCAGCTGCTGACCTTTACCACCACACAAACTTACAAAGATTTGGTTTTTGTCACTGTCAGCCTGATATTGAAATAGTCACAAGAGTTTATTGCATGATACTTTCAACTGCCTCTCACATCTCATAGGTAACAAGTGCACTAAATAGTTATCTTTTAAAGTAAACTGGCCATAGTTGGCAGATTTGGAAGAAGTTCAATTCAAACAAAGCAAATGCTGGAATGCCAGCATTCATTGTTGGGAGGCCTCTGTGTGTTGCTGATGCCATTCCAGAAAGTTGCATAACTTCGTGGTTTTTCTTTTTGCTGACAGGTGATAAATCCAATGGGATGGGATGCATTTGGTTTACCAGCAGAAAATGCTGCAATTGAACATGGCCTTCACCCTGCAAGCTGGACACAAAGGTGAAATGAATTGAAATATGGTATTTTCACTGTGAATACCTGTACTGTGGCCCCCATAAATCAACAAAACAGCAAAACTAGCATAGAAGAAAGATGGTACAGGAAACAACGGGGTTATCTGAGACCAAGGTTATTTGACAACATTTTATTGGACTGTGCAGATGACTCTGTTTTGAAAGATAAATATATTGGGATGATTTTCAAGGTTTTAATCTCAATGACTGTTAAAATGTAGAATGCTAGAATATCAAAAGAGAAGCATTTCCCAAACACCCAAACCAGTGGGTATGAATAAATCAGAATCTCATTATGGTGAGGTAAATCTTGGTATAGTGGAAAATTATGAGTTATGTGGTTAGATTTACCAGCAGTTTTTTGTACTGTGTGAGAGAGGAAGGAGATAGTTGGGTTTTTTTGAGACTGGATCTTGGAAAGTGCTAAGTGGCCATTATTGCTGCTGATTTCTGTGAATGTTTTTGGCTTTAGACCACAGGATGGGATGATGTGTTCTCCTAATATTCTTTAAAATGAGTAAAAAGTTATATAAGTAAACAATTTCTAAAAATTGCTTGGAAACCAGTCTTCCTAAGTGAAGTTGTTTATTGTACTCTGCATTCAGTAATCTATCTGTGCTATCTTTATGGACCTTGATCCATTTCCGTCTTTGATAATTCTGTTTCTTTGGGTTTTGTTCACTCTTCTGGTCTCATCTTAAGATTCTTGATACTTTTCAAACTAAAATATTATAATACTAAAAACTTGCAGTACTCAATTATTCAGCACTGCAAGTTTTTTCTGGATCAGAATTAAATGCTTGGTTTCATGACTGTCAATTTAGCCATTCTGGGAGGATAGATACTACATTATCTGGCAGAATGTATTTTAGTAGAAAGGTAAAAGTCCCTAAGAAATTTTAATCCATTTTACAGTATGTGAATGAATTCCCACTAGGTCACTAATTAAGATTGTGTAATTGTAGGTATTTTGGTAAAGTGTATTTAGTACAATTTCAAACTAGACCTTCACTGTATATCCTGATGTATCTTTACTTTGCATTTGTAATGCAATCCACTCAGGGCAGCATCTAACCTAACAGTTCATAATTGATTAATATTTATCTATGGTGATGCTGCCACCAGAAGTTTTGTAGTTCCTTGTCAGCTCCCAGGGTCCATGCTCCCACCATCTCCTTTGCACTGGCTCAGCTGGTTCTGTGGGCCACAGTTGTGGTTTGATCAGTCTGTTGATCAGAGGGAAGAAAGAGAACTGGTAGGGTTTTTTTTGAGAATTTTTGTAGGGCATATCTTCAGCTGAATGGATAAGCTGATTCAGGTTATTCTACAGCCACACAAATCACCAGAGCCACAGCAAAATACAGCCAGGATAACATTGTCAGAATAGAGCAGGATTGAGCTGATAGTGGAAGTGTCCCCTACTGCATTGAGATTTAAGAGGGCCCTTTGACTCAACTGCAGTACAGATAATTAAAAATAGTAGGAAGTGGTGCTTGAGTAGTTCTTCCTTCCAACTGCAGTGTTGTGTTTACTTTTAAGTTGCACACAAATCCAGAGAAAAAAATGTATTGCCTCATATACACAGCCATGGAAATTGGACCATTGGATACATTAGGGACTTTTAAAATTATTGTTTGAGTATTCTGACAGAAATTCTGAGTTTCACTGCTGGTGAGATCATAATGTTTAGACGTTAACTAGTGCTTTTGATTTCTCAGAACTCTAGAAGCACCAGATTTTTTTGTATGATCACATGCTAGAAATATTTTAAGCTAATAGTTTTTAATTTGTTGTCATTATTTTGCAGTAATATTCAACACATGAGGAAACAGTTTGATGCACTAGGTCTGTCTTTTACATGGGAAAGGGTAAGATTTTCTTTTTAAAATGAATACTGCTTTATTTTATTGTATGATGGAGCATTGAGACCCATGGAATTTCACCAATTTATTTACTGGTGTTATTTATTTATTGACAGTACAGGCATCTTTGGCAGCTTCCAGTTTAAGTTGTTAAACTGTAAAATTGAGCTTTTTATCAGGTTTCCCTAATTTTTGGACATGCTGATATCATCTGATAATATCAGTGTGTAGGAGAGTCTTTAAAGTAATTTCTGTTTTGTATTTGATTTTTCGTCTCTTTGAAGTATCAATTTTCTGTATTTCAAATAAGGTAATAAACAGATATTTATGAAATAACAATGTCTTTGTGCTAAGGTATGTGTTTTTGGGGAGTGCTGTTTTCAATGCATATGGTCCAGGGTTTAAAGGTAGTAAATTGAAATGGTGGCTTGGTTATGTTATTCCAAATTTCGAAGTATAAGCTGCATTTTCATAGATGTTCGTATCAGGATCATTTTGGAAACCAGAAATTTTATTTAAAACACTAATGCTTGAGAATCAGATGTTCACCTTAAAAAACTTGGCAAACATGATCAGACATAAGCTAATGTCATTTTCCAGATAAAAAAAAAATAGTGTTTGAAGCAAATGTGAGGCTATTGCATTTACCAGTGAATCAGTCAGTCACTACCTTTGTATTGTCAGCAATAGCTGTTGCTTATCACCTTAATGTGATTTTGAATAGTGATGGAGATGCTAATCTTGGATTTTTATAGCAGTGTTGTAGAACTGAAAAGGAAAAGCATTAGTTTTCTGACAGTCTGAGACATGCCATCTGTTTTCTTTAATCATGAAGGTGAAATTTTTTATTTGTATGTCTTGCATCTAAAAACCATTTCATCATGTCTCATATATTGAAGGATTTCTCAGTATAAGCCTTTTAAATAAGATTTAACTTTTCTTGGTAGCCAACAAAGTTGCTCTGAAAACAAAAGATTTGTTATGGAAACTTCCCTGCACGTGTTCTTGACACCTAATGTTTAAAGCTGTTGGTGTCTCAGAGGTTGTCTGTATGTGTAGTGCAGCAATACTTGAAAACAGTGGCACCCTGTGTGTAGGCTGTGTTATGGAACACACACGTGCACACACACACACACGAGTCCAGTGATGCAGGTTGTGTTTCAAGAGAGTTGAGAAAATTAATCTCTTGTGTATAAACTTCTGTTTGGCCCTTCTGTCCTGAAGAACAGATGGAGATCTGTCAGTATTGAAAACCATGGCAAGAGGTACAAGTTCACAGGGAAAAATCATTTGTCATCTCTGTGCCTGTTCTTTGAGAGTTACCTTCACTTCACTAGTAAACTGTGTTTTGGTTAATGAATTTTCAGAAGTCTCTGAATACTTGTGGAAAGAGCTTTGTTACTCTGTTACTAAATCCATTTGAACTGGTGTGTCATTGAAATGCTTTAGAATGCTCTAGGGACACATAGTTGGTGTTTCTCAAAAGCAAGATTTTAAAACAGCTGAAAAATGTTCCTTGAAACACAACACATTTTCGAGTTTTCACTCCTTAGCTTATGAGTTTTATGTAGAAAGCCTGCTATACTAGTTGAAGTAAGAGTAACCTGAATGTTAGCAGAAACAGATATGTTTATTAATTGCAAAAAATTCATGATGCCCAAAATACTATGTGACCTCCAAATGCCCAGGTATTTGAGCTGGCCCTGAAAGAACCACCTGTGGCAATGGTAGGGCTAAGCTGTAACAGGGTATTTTACAGGCTGATAAAGCCTGCTTCTCTGCAGGGCTCATTAGGCTAGGCAGAGCAGCTTCCTGCCTCAGCTGTACTGCTCCTGGGCTAACTCAAGCGTCTTTGCACAGAAAAGCACTGTGCTGTGCAAGTGCTTATCTTAAAAGTGAGCTACTTGAGGTAAGGAGTGTTTTTTTATAATATTCTATACTTGTATGGCTCTAAATCAGTGGCTTACAAAATACTGTGACACTGCAAAAAACCCACTAGTATTTGTGACCCCTAAGAACAATCCAAGAAAAACAGATTTTATATAGGTTGGTCTAATTAACCAAGACCATTACACAAAACAGGGGCCTGTTTTAAATTTAGTTTCATTTGTGTTGCTTAATCTGCCCCTTTATTGTGCTACTGCATAGTACTTACCAAATAGTGCTGGAGGGAACCCATTCCCCTAACATAGACCCTTATTTTGGTGTGTGGTGAATTGCCTTTTTAAAGTGTGAACCTTTTATGTTAACTGTCTCTGTCCTCTGTGGCCAGCTTAGAGTATATTCTTAGATGATGTGAAGGAAATGTACAGAACTTTACATTTTACATATGGTAAGGGAAAAGAAAAGTGGAAGAAAGAAAAAAAATCCATTTTGAGTACCTAGTGCATGTAGCTGTCCTAAAGAATCTGCCTGCTTATAAAGTCACATCTGATGGTCAAGAAATTTGTGTCCAGGAATATGAAGACTAGTTAAATTTCATTGCTTGATAAAATTATTATGAACAAACCCCAGTGCACCTGCAATACTAGAAATTTCCTTTTATTTTTCTGTGGGTTTTTTTTTCATTGTTTTCTCTGTCTTACAAATCAAAATGTGCTGGTATTTCTGTGTTGTAGCTGTCAGTAAGCTTATTTATCTAGTAAGATACCATAAATAAGACATTATTAAAACCTAATTAGATTATTTCAGTCAGGTTACAAAGACACTTTAAAATTACTCTCCTAAACAGAAAATCTAAGCAAATGAAAAATGAAATTAAATGCATAAAATAAATCCGTAAGTACTTTGCCTTAGACTAGTTTTAAATACTAATGATTATGTGATTTTTTTACCTGAAACATAGAGGTATTTTAAGTGTCTCAAGTTAGAAGTATTATATTTGTAAATCACTTTGAGAATGGTGTGATTTTGGGGAGAGATTTTTTTTAAAATCCATAAGTGAGAGAACATTTCTATTCTGAACATTTATGTTTCTCGGATGGAAGGTTGAAAAGCTGAAGTTTGAGCATGGAAGAAATGTCTCTAAGAGACATTAAAAACACATGGAAAACTAAAAAATCCCCAACAGTATGTTTTGGTTTTAAGATAACTATAATCTGAGCATTCCTTATGATCAGATTTTTTGAAAATACCACCCCAGACAGCATAGCGAATTGCCTGTCAATTCTTCTAAACATGATTTTCAGGGGAATTAGGCAATATAATTTTCAATTATTCGTATCATCAGCAACAAAAGATGAAGAACATATAACATTTTTCCTTTATTTTGTTCAGGAGCATCATCAGACCGAGTGCATGTTCCCAATAAGCCATCAGTTCACCACTGTTATTATCAATCTGTAACTTTCTGCTAGAAAGTAGCTCATTCTCTGAAGGTTTTTTAGCAATTTCAGTTTCTGCATTCCAAGTGACATATTTTTTGCATGAGACTAATGTTCCCCGTCTGCTCTGTACATTTTAAAAAAAAAATCTTTGGTAGATTTTCTTTGTGCAGATAATTTTCCATTTAGTTTTGAAGTTGTCATTTGTGTGTACTGCCTGAGCATGCATAAAACCAACAGTAGATAGATTATTACCTATGAAATTTTCTTCTTATCCTTGTACCATTGATAATCAGTGATCCTACTTATAATTAAAATTTTTAAAAAAGGAACCGTTGATACAAGGCTACTTTTTTTTTCAGAAAATATATTCATGCTCCAAAATGTAGGCACTGTATGACATTTCTATTTGTAGCTAATAAAGCATAAAACTAAGGGCCTTTGAAATACAAATATTCAAATTAATTTAGAAATGTAGGTTGGTGTAGCTCTAAACCTCTGAAAATCAAATAATTATACTGCTAGATGAGGTGGTGCATGCCCTTGAAAACCAAAGTAGGCAGATAATTGATTAAAGAATGTTTTATCTTCCCAAATAGATTTTGAAAAAAATCCATCCCTTTAAAGAGGTGCAACATCCCTGTCTTCGGGACAGCATAAGACTGTGCTAAAAATGAATTTATTATTAATAAACTAGGAAATTTCATATCTCCAGTCTTGAATGTGTTATTCATAAAGCCTGGTGGGTCTTAGGAAAAAATAAATCTTTTCATGCAGCCTATAAATATTACTTTTATTTTTTTTAAAAAATAGCCATGGAAATAGCTTGAAGTTGTAACCTTCTTCTTAAAAAATACAAGCAAAAACGAGTTATAAGGTCAGAAACTCATAATAGAAAATTGTAAGAAGGGAGCAAGTTTAGAACAAGTAATGAATTTTAAAATACGGCATTTGGAAATTAGTTTTTCTTTTATTAAACACCAAAATCTTTCATCCAGATTGAGTTGGTGTTTTTTGTGGGTTTTTATGCAGGATTCTTTACTATTGGTCACCCTTATTTTTGGTAGTTGAAAGGGACTCTTTAAATCAGATTTTATAATAGTGAATGGCTTTTCAACTTTTACACGGAGCCATTGCTTGCCACATTGCAGTGATATCAAATCCAGATTGTAATACTACCATTTAGTCTATAACTGAGAATTTATTTGCAAAAATAAAGAAGTTGCCAACCCCTCTGGTATGGTATTTGTTAGGAACAAATTACTGTGCTGCAATAAATGGATTAAACAAGGTAGTTTTTGATAAGGATAGGGGTCTTTCCTATGCCTTACCAGTATCTGCTCTTTTAAAAGCAAACCACCTGTATAGGTGATTTCTTTTAATTGTTGAAATGAATTCCTTTCATGAGTGTCATTCCTGTAGGAATTAGGAGCAGTAACAGTAACCAATGACAAAGATGCATTTTGGTGAGAGTATCTGTTTAAGGCTAACAAAAGTAAAAGGCAAAATGGACAGGGGGAAGAGGCAGATGCTTCCCTTCCATTTCATATTACCTTTTGAAGTGCTGAGGTGATGGGTGATCACTAAATCTGTCACAGAGCACTGAAGAGCACATGCAGTGGACAGCTGAGCAGCATCTTAACATATTTTTAGAAGAGTTACAATTTTTAGTAGGTATTTTATTTTTGTGGAAAATATGGTAATGTCCTGTTATATATATATTCACTGTACTGCTTTATGATATGGGGTTCTGTATGTACGCTGTTATGCTCAGATTGCAAATGAGAAATGTACAGAAATGTACAGTTTTAGGCAGGGTGGAATGGCTCCAGCATGCTATATTTCAAACCCTTTTATAAACTTCTTTGTGTATTTCTGAGTTACGATAGTTCTGGTAATGTTCTGCAGATCTTTGTCATGCTTAGTATAAATAGGGATGTTAGCATTCACCTTAATTTAAGCATGATGGCAGCCTAATGGAAACATTTTACTAGACATCATTCATTTAATCAAGGTCAGTAACTGGAATACACAGAAAATTATTTATAACAGTAAATCTTACTGTGCTAAATGATAGAGAAAAAACCACCAAAATACATTTCAAGATTGGCAAGAGTTTACTGGCTTGTCTTCAGCAGCTCATCTCACTTGAAAGTGATGTCATTTCTCTTTCTTCATTAACTTGAAATGTTACTCAAACCTCCATGGTTATAAAGTTAAATTCTGAGCTTGAATGATCTTTTTGCATCTCAAGTGACCACGCAGCAGATCTTTTTGTCAGTGATACAGTCTGCTGCATTTCTTTAAAAAAATGTCTATTTACTCCTTGCGAGAGAGTGTATAGGTGGGATTCTGTTCCCAGGAGTTCGCTTGTGTCATGTAGCTCAAGCTTGTGTGGCTTGTAACATACTTGTTTAGATTGGGAAATGGAATCTTTTTGTTTCAGTTGACACACATCTGCCCCTCAGGGCCAAAAGGAGAGATCTCCATTCCCTTTTCTGTTTTTATTTGACAGCTCACTTTTGTCGTCCTGCCTATTTGCCTATTGCTCACATAATCTTATATTGTACTGGAAGGGATTGCATCTCTTCTTTTGTGTATCTGATACTCCAGTGATGAAACTCTGTTGCCTGTAGTGGCACCACGCTGGCACAAGAACTTTTGTCACTGTGTGAAGAAGCAGGGCGGGGGGAAGAAACTATTAAATGTGCTTAGTTTCAGAGATGGAAATCAGATTTTTATCAAGTGGGGTTTTTGTCAGTGCAGAGCAAAGGGTTTTAATCAAGCAACTGTTTTTCATTATGAGGTCTTCACATGCTGAGCTGAAAACTTGCCATTAAATGTTTCTTTTTGATCTTGAAAGTCTGTTATATGCACTTTTGAGGCACATTTATTCAAAGGTAATATTAATTGTTAAAAGCAGTGTTTCAGCACTGGAATATAAATTTCAAAGCAACTAGAATATAAAGTTGTAGAAAAACAATAAAAATTTTCTGCTAGAGCATTTCAGATGTCATTTGAGTAGCAGATGATACTGCAGGAGTTGTGTGTAGTGGGAAGCTAGGATGATGGAAAGCCCACGTGAAAGACATTTCACATTTGGAGCTATTTCTGATGCTTGGTAACTACTCCAAATGGGATACATTTTATCAGTGGCTTACTTTTTATTAGTAACTTTAAAATCAAGACATGTTCATATTAATTTGAAGTTCGGTGTAGAAGCCATATTCCACTTCAAGCAGGTATGTGGGTTTCCATTGCACCTGTGAAACCTGTGTTTGTGTTGAGAAGACAGGGAGTCTGCAATGCTGGAATCTGTTGTCATTGCATATTAAGATGCTTATTTTAAGTTAGTTTTTTTAAGAACAAACATTTAAAATATGAAGCTTCATAAGCAGTTGATAAGCAGCTTGTTTTTAATTATCAGACTTCACTAAAAACTTAGCAGATGTTTTCGAGTTTTAAAAAAGCTATTCATTATATTGTTGCTTGCTGTTCTCTTAACTCCCATTCCTCCTTCTTATGTTGTCTTTTATTTTTGTCAGGCTTTATTTCCTTCATAACCATCCTCCCCATTTGTGACTTTTATGACTCATTTTTTCCATACTTTAACCTAGAACATCCTCCTAACTTGAGCTCCCTTGCCTTTTGGAGCACTTGCTTATTTGACCTTTGAATGTGAGATCTCCTTACTCTTTCATCTTGAAGTTCAGAATCTCACCCTGTATTCCATCACGTCTGCCCTGCACGGTCTGTGTGCCAACAGCTTGGGTTCCTCAGCACTGTTCCACTTTCCTCCTGCACCCACACTTTCAGCTGTAAGTTCCTCTCTCTGCCTGCTTCACATCAGCCAGCTCCCTGCTGCCTCTGAGCATCAACAGCCTCTGCTCCTGCTTCTCATTGCTGAGCAACACTGGAAAAGGCAGCCTGGCTGGGAGGGTTCTTTGAGAGAGGTCTGCTTTTTTTTCTAGTTTTGCTGTTTCCTTGATCAGGCAGCTGTGATCAGTTCCATTTGTCTTCTGTTCTTTTATCTATCAGCTTTAATTTTATAGAGGTTTATATCTCATGTTAGCAGGGAAACTTTTCCTTCTGCTTTAAACCCACACAGAGCCCATGTTCTCTGGTATTTTGTACAGGTGAATATCACTCATTGTAAGCATTATATAAATAAATGGGTTTGTACATGAATGCATGCATAAATGTTACTCTCTCTGGAGTATGTTATACACTCTTGGGTTAATTGTTTACGTTAAAATAGTGCAGGAAAATTCTAAGGATAGTTGCAGAAATTTTTATTTTATTTCATTTCTACAGGAGGTAACCACTTGCTTACCAGAGTACTACAAATGGACACAATATCTCTTTCTTAAGCTTTTTGAAGCTGGGATAGTGTATCAAAAAGAGGTAGGTACAAACCTTGACCTTCGATATTTTGCTGCTACACTAATTTAGATCACACATGTCAGTGGCACATTTCTGGGTTGTCTGTTCACAGTCATAAAGTGATTGTGCTCTGCTATCACTCTAAAATAGAATTAATTTTATATGTAACAGAATTTTCTATGTAACAATTTATAACTAACTAACTAACTTGAATGGTCATTGTAGCAAGTCAAGCCGGAAGTGTTTATTGTCAGAGACTTGCATTGAAGTGCAGGATCAGAATATAGCTTTTAATTTTTGGTTTCCTGGCTTTAATATAGAATTTTCTAGATTTTATCATCCCTCATGGAAATATATAGCATGGTGGTCATAAGGAGTCTCTTCAGCAGTGAGATTATTTACCTATAACATTACTGTAATATTGTCTCAGAACTTACGGTTTTGTATAGGATAATTGGAGATTAGGTATATAACTGTCCTATTCCTGAACCCTATTTGTGATCTCCCAAATATTAAAGCAGTATTAGGTGTCATAAGATTATTACAGCTGTTCATCAGTTACCACTACATTAAGAAATTATAATATTTTGTAAATAACATGTATCAAGCTATCTGAAAAGTGAAGGTTTCAGTTATTTCTTAAACACAAGATGAAACAAAGATGTTCAATGAGCAGTCCAGAGAACTCTCTGTATAGTCAAGGCAGCACAGTTCCAAAATGCCTGAACAGCTGCACTTTAACAAAGCAGCAATTTAGTAAATGTTTTTAGCTTAAAGTGGAATCTAAGGTTTCTTAAATGCTTTGATATTTCATTTGTGTTCTGTAGAAACCAGGAAACCCCATAGGATATAATTAGGGATGTACTTCAATTATTCTCTGGACCTGGAAAAAGAGATTGATGGTGAAAGCATTTAGGATGGCAGGGTGTTACTGAGCTATTTCTCCTATTTGTATTACGAGATCTTAAATGACAACCAGCAAAACCCCTCAATGTTTGATATATACTAGCATGCTGGATTGGGGTTTAAGGTTTGTTTTTTTTTCTTCTGTAATTATTTTTTTTCTTGTAATAAAAAAATGTAACCCCCTAGCTTTGTTATAACAAACCTATTTTTGTCTGTGAATTTGTTTGTTTAACAAGTGAACCCAGGTGAATCTGAAAAGTACAAGCTTGCTGCTTCATTCAAAGCAGGGATAATATACAAAATAATTTTTGCATTCTGACTCCAAGTACTGTAGGATCCTGGATGTGTTTGGATACCAGTGATTGAATCTACTTCCAACTTCCATCTGCTTTCAAGTCAAGGATCAGTTTGAGGACTTAAATCAGCATCTGTCAACCTGTAGGGGATGTAATCTCTGGTGGATATGAACCAGTTGCTTTTTGGCAGGAAACAGATGGCAGAGAGAGCCTATAACCCTGGTTCTCTTTGAACAATCATATGTACTTAAAGCATATATTTGTCTCATGGTGTCAGTGTATCTGCAATATGTATTAAGAACAGCTTGAAGTCTCCTGTATTACCGTTTCATTTTGGGTACAAGAGATAATTCATAGCCTTAGAGTGACAGTCAGAATAAGGCAAGTAGAGTGTTAGCTCTAGTTAATGCTCTGTTCCAGGAGCCTGCGTGTCTGACCAGAAATTACCCTGGCAGGGAGACACAGGCTCAGTATGTCCAGGAGCTGCAATTATGGAGGATTAACAATGTCTGTCTGAGTGCTGCAGCATCCATGGAGGGCACCTTTATTCGTTATAGCAAAATCCTCCCTTCTTCCTGCAGTACTCATCTAGTCAGTATACTGTAGAGGTTTTTGACCTGGCCAGATGTGAGTGTCTCACTGAGGTTAATCCCTGCCCTGACTGTTACTTTGATCAGATACCTGTACTCCGTAGTGGACACAGAGACAGCAAGCCTGGAGATAGACACTTACACTTCTGAGACCTGAAGTTAGACAAGATGAATCCTGTCTTAAAAGCATATGGTCTACACTGGCATAGCGAGGAGAGCGAGATAATTGGTGTGCTCTGAACGCTCCTGCACTGTGCTGTCTTTGTGTTGGTGACTTCTAGCAGCTTCCTGGGGTCATGGTTTTAGAGGCTGTCATTGCCAAGAAGTTACATTTGTGAGGTACAAGCAGGAAGTAAAGATTTCATTCATTAGCCAGGTTCTAGATATTGTCAAAAGTTTGTGTGAGATGGAAGGAATGTAACTTAAAAATTCAAAGAGAAGACCTTTCAGTTAATGATTTCTTAAATGCACATTTGCTTTGTGTTTTGCAGGATTTCTTTAGATATTGCCTCATAAGTTTTAACAGGAAGATTTGTTATGCTAAATTATTATGTAATCTGTTATAAATGTGATCAGCCAAATTTTCAATAAAAATGATTTTTATTGAAAAATTGAGCGGAACAATCAAGAAAAGCCACAATCAAGGTCAATACCGAGCCGGGGTCGGCACTGGCTGAACCTCGGTTGCGATCCGCACTGCAACTCCCTGTCCACACCATGTGCATCGGGCATCTTACTTTTGTACTGTGTTTCGCTACGTGCTGCTGTTTTTCCTAAAATTACACGTTCATGAAGTCCTGATTCTCGTCTGCCAGTGGGCTGAAGCTGGCCTGGGCCGGCCCTGTCCCGCCGTCGCGGTTTCTTCGGCGCTGCTCTTTTTGCTGCGCTGTAGCCCCACTCTGCCCTGCCCTGCCCTGCCCTGCCCTGCCCTGCCCTGCCCCGCTCTGCCCCGCTCTGCCCCGCCCTGCCCCGCCCTGCCCCGCCCTGCCCCGCCCTGCCTTGCCCTGCCCCGCCCTGCCCCGCCCTGCCCCGCCCTGCCCCGCCCTGCCCCGCCCTGCCCCGCCCTGCCCCGCCCTGCCCCGCCCTGCCCCGCCCTGCCCCGCCCTGCCCTGCCCTACCCTGCCCCGCCCTGCCCTACCCTGCCCTGCCCTGCCCTGCCGGGACATCCTGCCCCTGCTTGCCGGGGACATCCTGCCTTTCCAGCCACCACCCTGGGATTTTCCACCATTCCAGCTTGGTGCTCTTGGAGCCCCAAGAGATCAGACTGCCCCGGGCTTTGTGAAACAAAGCCCCTGGAGTATCCTGGTTTCTTTTTACTACTCATGCTGTAGTAGTTGTTTGTTTGCCTTGTTATACATACTAGTAAAGAACTGTTATTCCTATCCCCATACCTCTGCCTGAAAGCCTCTTTAATTTTCTAAATTATAATAATTTGGAGGGAGGGGATTTGAATTCTCCATTCCTGGGGAGGTCCTGCCCCTCCTTAGCAGATACCTGTCTTTCAAACCAAAACAGAGCAGTATTTCTAAGCAAGAGGATCCCTGCATCTTTCTTTTAGCTCTCCACATGATAAGATTTGTGAAGTGGTTGTGGTATTTACTATTTGCAAGAATATGTTGCATATTAAAATGAAGTCATATTAGCTGTTTGGAAATTGGTTGGAAGGTGATCAGTGATAGATAAAATATAAAGTACAATAAAAGTACAGTTACTAATTTTTGATTCATATACAAGTCCTCCCCATACCCAAAGAAGTAATTTGAAATTTTAAAAAAATTGTTTCATATATTAGATCTCTATGGAAACATAGCTACTGTTTTTCAGTCAGACTGGTTTAGCTTAAATACTAAATGATATTCAATATAATAGATTATTGCTTTGATTTTTTTTCCTTTCTGTTCATTTTTTCAAGTCAATGTATAGCATTTAATGCCAGTTTTGGATAGGATTCCTTTGTGGTCTTAGATCCTTTCTGATAAGTGGCCAGTTAAATTGTTCAGCACTGGGGGAGGGTGAGCTTGATTTTTGCTCCTTTCCCAGGATATTATGTCTGCTATTTCTGTTGACTCAAATGATCAAAATAATAGGTTTGTGGAGTTGGACACCAACATTATTTTCATTTTACAGATTTTTACTTAATGCATTTGTATTGATAAGGAAAGACGATTCCAAAAGTAATTCATACAGTTGACAGGAGTTACATACAGATAATATCAACTCTTTCACTTAAAATATAGTTGACCACTGTAATACTTTGTGATTCTGTCCTCTTGAGTTGGACTTCCTTGTTTACTCATCCCCCTCAGTCTGACTCAACACTTTCGGATTAGTAGTGAAGAACTTTTAAGCATCAGACGATGTTATTTGTAGTACAGTCAATTGGAACACATTTATTACAGCCAAGCAGTCAAGTGTCAGCCGACCCTGCTGGCATGGTCAGTCTAGACAAACCTTGCCAACTGCATTTTTAGGTCTTTTGAGTTCTGAAAAGATGAATGTTCAAAACTTTTCCAGCTGAGTCCAAGTTGCTGGTTCAAATGGGTGTTTCAAAAATATAGAAAATTCAGGTAAACTTTCAAGGTACGTTTCTGGATAATTCATGTGGCATCTGTAAAGTAAAACTCTGGTTTTTAACTAGCCGCTGAAAGTATTTCTTCTTCTTGCAATTTTTTTTAGGCCTTGGTTAATTGGGATCCAGTGGATCAGACTGTCCTAGCTAATGAACAAGTGGATGACAATGGTTGCTCATGGCGTTCAGGAGCAAAAGTGGAGCAGAAATACCTCAAACAGTGGTTTATCAAGACAACTGCTTATGCAAAGGTATGAGATTACAGCTTTTGGAAATTATGATAGCATTTCAAAGAGGAGACTTTTTGTCGAAAAATATTAAGTTGAATGTGGTCCTTTATAGATACATGTTTGAATAATATGTAACTTCATAATAATATGTGTGATCTATCCCTGTGTATGTGTGTATATTAAAATTATTGCCCCTGAAGTCCTTCTGTTCACCTCTTCAAGAATTGGAGGTAGCTGCTATGGAATTAAGTTTTGAAGAAATCAAAAGGCATAAATTAGAGGTAAATGAAAGAATTCTGCATTTGCACATTGGCATCCTGTATTCATCATCAAGTGCTTTTGTGCATACTTTGAGTTTAGAACTGTGCAAAACTTGTTTGCCAGATCAACCTATTGGACTTGTGGGCATTTTCCAAGCAATACAACTTGTCGCCTAGTTTTCAGTTCCACCTGTGTCTGCACCATAGTTCTTTATGTTTAACTGGTTTTTTTTGTTGAAGATTCATCTGGACATTCTATTTCATACTCTATTTGATTATCTGTTATTTTAAAAATGTTTTCAAGTTACTTAAACATCCTTTTTTCTCATGAGCTCCAATTTTGATTGTTCTGGGACAATGCAGTTTCCATACGTAGGAATTCAGAACAGAAATTCTGGCTTTATGCTCTCTGAGATGAAAGTATCAGCTTCCTGTTGTGTCTAAGTGAAGTTTTTATTCCCTCTGAGTGTTCTGTGTATTGAGACTTCAAGTACAGATTGAGAAAGTTGCTCCCAAGAAAATATTAAAAATTTGTCTTTGATCCTTTTCCCAAGTCTCAGATTCAAGAAACCAAATTTCCACTATCATCCAGGGAGAAGTCTGTGTCTCTCTCTAGTCTTTTCATAACAATGAGAAAAACTTAAGTTATCCTGCCTGATGCTTTGATTCTTCATACACAGAGAGGTACTTGAGATGCATGGTTTTTGATTGTGCTGCCTGTTCTGGCAGTAAGGAGGGAACATTTGCAATGGCTGGAAGAAAAAATGGAGCGTGTCTGTACCATCACAAAATAAACACGATGTTCTGAGATGGTTTTTTTCCAGTTCCTTTGTCACCAGATTTCATTATGACTTTGTGATATTTTAGGGTCTGCCCCAACTCACTGTCTCCCTCAGTTTGAGGGTGGAGCTCCATTAGAGTTTCTGTCTTTACTGATATGTCTTTTGTCTGTTGTCTCTATACAGGTTGTAGGAAGCAATGGCATTTCTGGTCTGTATCCATGCTGGTACCCAGTTACTTTAAAAGGGGTAAATCAGACACAAATTTTTACTCATCAAGACCAAAAGACATGACTGAGGAGCTTTTCAATAACCTTGAGAACACCCTTGATTTATGGTATTATTACCTCTTGCTCCTTATCCACCCTCCACTAGGAAGGATTTATCTTTTGTATTTAGTCTCTTACCTGAGAAATGCTGTTACAGGAGAAGCAATCTCTTGGGCAGATCAAATCTCCATCATGTTATTCCCCAGTAAGCAGGCTTATCTTATGAAAAGAAGGAACTTTCGCCTCTGCAACACCCCCTCTTTTTCCCCCCCAAAGATGTCACCTCAGGACACTGCCATATTCCCTACCTACATCCCTACCAAATGTGCAAGTGACCTTTTGCTCTTTAACATGAATAAAAGCTGCTTCTGCTTTTCATTTCGGGAAGAACATTTGTAGCAACTCCTGCAAAACCTTAAAGCATTGCTGCAAAGGACAGTTGAGTACTCTGTAGATTTCTGTGAAGGTTTCCTAAAATTTTGTTCTGTTTGTGATTGATATTCTGTAGGGTCTGTGCTAGCTGATACAACCAGATCGATGAATGATGCCATACTGCTTCCAGCTCAAGTGCTTTGGCAAGCATTACCTTCATGTTCTCCCACTTCTTGTACAGTGACAGATGCTACCAAGAATCAGCAGGTGGTTTGGATTTTCCTTTTTACTCACCCTCCACTCACTCCTATTTTTGTTGCTGTGGTTCTTTTTAAACAGTCTCACTCTGCTTCTTTTGGCAAGGCATTTAAACATTTGGTTGTAGAGGGGGAAAAATAACTTTCTCCCCACTCCCCACCCAAACCTTGAAGTAAGAATAGCAGATTGCCAGGCTCTGCTCTATGAAGTCCAGTATCTGATAGTAGATGGATTTCATACTTGGAAGATTAGGACAAATAAAGTCCCTATTTTGGTAATTTTTTTTTTCTTTCAAGTTGCAAGAGACTAGATAACATAGCATGTTGTGGTTTACTTTCTGAAGAAGACTGTGTTGGCCATACAGCTCTGAATGGCCCATGAACTGCAAGCCACAGTTGAAGACAGTTCACCAGAGGGAGACTGCATCTGAGCTAATAGTGGCCAAGTATTTCAGTCTCTTAGAAACTCTGTGTGCACACTGACATAATCAGGAAGCTTCACATTAGCATTTTGACAGGAGCCAAGTTACAGATCTGAAATGCTACAACTTTGGCTTCTTTTTCTGAATAATTTGACTAATTATCTTCAAAACATCCTTGCACACATTTCTTCATTCCTTATGGTAGACATGCCAGTACTTCTCCAGGAGTGGCAAGAGCCATGAATCCTTCTTCCTAAGTCTGTTTCTTTTGTCTCTTTTTTCACTGGATTCAGGCTGTTTACAATTCATCTGGATCCATATTGTCCTGCATTGTTGAACGCCCTGGCTACAGCAATCACTCTTCCTAACCTATTCCTCAAACCTTCTTCCCCACCTCTTCCCAAAAGCTCTTGCCAGGAGAATAGGCTTTATTGAGAGGAAGACCTTCATTTACATTTATCATTTACAGAGCCTTTCCCCTTGGAGTGGAGGATCTAGATTTCATGGAGCTAGTCCTAATAGGTGTGGAGGATAGAGACATCTCTTTAAGAAGCTGAAGATCTTTAATTGCTAATACAATTTCAGGATGGTAACATTGGTGGTGATGATACCTTCACTTCAGCAGGGGGATCATTTCTTATCTCCTGATTTTGAACACACGTGTTTCCATACAGAGGTTTTCCTGACTAACCAGATGGACTAACTAATAATGGACCAGAACCACTACCAGTACAGCTTTGTTTTCCTGAAATTTGCAGTTCAGAGACGTCAGATATTTGTGCCTCTAATGATAAATTAGTACAGCAGTTTGGTTCTTTATGGATCTCACTTCCCTTTTTTTGATTGATAATTCATATGTCTGATAATTCATGTGCCAGACTCCTGTAAAAGGGAAATCTGAGGGGACAGTACATAAGTCTTAGTGGGCCTAGGGATTTCAAATCCATGATCAGCTTGTTTTGCATTAGACACTAACAGAAATAGAAACTTGCCCTTTCAGAACTTCTCTGGTCCTGAGTCCTTTATTCTCCCTTTCTGAGTCAATTGCCTGTTGAACATCTTTTGTCCAATTCTGTTTTTTTAAAAATGTGTCCAGAGGGTTAAGACAAGATGGTGTCAGGTTAGCATGGTCAAAATCATTGGGACCTGAAGAGCTAAGTTTTCTGTCAGTATAGAGCAGCATTCAGGTCTTTGAGCTGTACTGCCAGAATTTGTATCAGAACACACATGGCACTTCATCTCCTCAAAGCTTGGACAAGTTCACAGGCACAGTTCACAAGTTCACAGAGCAGATTTAATCCTTCCTTGTCTGAGATGTTTTTCCTAGGTTTGGAAAAAGGTAGAGAGCTAAGTGGATCAGGCTTTCAGTGAGCTGCAGGACTAGATTTCTGCTATCTATTGAAGTTCCACTCCTTATTTTGAAATTAAAAAATTGGAAGGCACAAAGAGACTATCTGAGAGTAACTTAATCCTTTCACCTTCTAGGGAAGACTTGTATTTTTTTCAGACTTGGGCTACTTTCAGACTTAGAAGGTTAAAATTCTATGAGTGTCTCACTCATCTTTCTACAGTCAGGCCTTTATCTAGTTTTGGTGTATCGTGGAGGAAGCCATTTGATTCTGGTCACCTTTTTCTTGTGCCTTCAATGGTGACTAATATTTCTTCTGAAAAGTTTACAGAAATTCAAGATCAAATGTCAGCAGTACCACCTTCCTTGCCCTTTTTCTGAAAAATGGCTCTCTGCAAATCTGTTCCCTATTCTTTCCTCAAAGTTATACCTGAGTTTTCTATAAATTGACATTGTGGGAAAGTATTTTCAAAAAAAAATCAGCTTTATTTCTGTTAACTTGCTCCATTACTGTGTGGCTTAGAGGAAAATATAAGGCTTTCCATAACTTTGTTTCATAGAAAAAGTTCCATTTAAAATACATTTAATTCATTTTCTATCCCTTAGTTCTTCATGCAAATTACCAGCTAGCAATAATGGCTCAATATGTATGGATACAACCTATTTTCTACTTGTAGCATCCACAAACTATTTTGTTGTAACTTTTCAGCCTATTTATAGTGTATACTGATGGTCTATTCTAGTTATCCGTGTTCCTCTCTTTTGTCCATTTATCATTTTATGTTTTCCCTAGTATCTCACAACCTCAATGAAAATAAAAACTAATCAGAGTAATCTTCATCTGCAGTGCCTACATTACTGGTCAAATAGCAGCCAGGAGTTACATGATTGGTAGTGGTCTGTGAAGCTGGGTCTTACAGCAGTCAGTGTTTCATTCCTACACACACTGATTTTCAGATTTCTGTTGTGTCCAGAGGAATCACCTCCTGTGGATTTGCTTTGATTTCTTTGTTGTTACTGCATCAGCTCATATTCTTTTCTCGTAATAAAAACTGCAAACAAAGCAGCGTTGGCTCACATGGCAGTTTACCACTGGTAATGAGTTTTGTTCAAAGGGCAAAAATATTGACCATGCTTTTAATGCTTAGCAGAAAGCATTTTGCTTATGTAAAGTAATAGAATAATCGTGACCCAGTTTTTAAACTGTAAAGTACACGTGCAATGGTCTAGCAACTTTTCTGGATTTTTAGAGCACAATTTAATTGTCATTTTTCTTTTGACGCATTTCTTTGATAAAAGTGTAATGCCTTAACTGATGGCCTTATTATTCAAATTGTTGTCTGTACATTTAAGATGTTTAAGCTAAAACATTTAGTTGCTATGGTTACCCCGCTGAATTGGTAGGCAGATTCATTGGAAAAATCTATCTGTAAATGTTAGTATTTTCTCTGTGTACCTGTAAATTGCTTTTATAGAGGTTTTTATGCATGGTCAACTGAGTCCTCAAAACAGAATTGGCGAGGTTAGTCTTTTTATAGACCCTGTTCTTCCTAAATTAATTTTATAGAATTCTTTTTCTATTTTACTATACAGAAATCATTCAAATAGCTGAAAAATAATCTTTTCTTGAATAAAATAAAATAGAAGCAACTTTAAAATTCAAGTTCTGCCTTAAATCACCTTCCATTTTTGCACAGCAATAGGGCAGTCTGTTTAATTCAAATATTGGGGAACATAACCAACAAAATTCTACTGTTTGTAATTTACAGTTGCCATACAAATAAATAGCACTCTTTCTTAGTTAAGTTTTTTTGTAAAGACGTTTTAGAGATAAACCTTCTCATTTTCTGTGGGTTGCAGGAACATGGACATTGGGCATGGTGCTGACTCTGTGGAGGGAAAACAGCAAATGAACTACAGTTCTCTAGCTTTTCTCTGGCTTTGCACTGCATCTGACAGGCCTTTTGTCTCATCTGAATAGATTTGGAATTGTTTCATGTAATTGTGTTCTGCTTGATTTTTTTATTTTGGGTTTTATTTCTGAGATCTTAAGCAGAATGGTAATGAAATGTAATGAAACTGAAGTACTGCATTTCAGGATGTTAAGAGTCTTGGCAGCACTTTGGATTTCATAGCAGGAGGTAATGCCTCATCACCGAGGAGAACTGAAATGCTGGCTCTTTTTCATTCTTTATGTGTGATTTTTTTTTTTTTTTTTTTTGATTCCCACATTTGGAGTCTAGCTCATAGTTGTCTTCTCCCAACAGAACAGGCCTGATAAACCTCGGTTTGAAACCCTTCTTCTTGAGCCAGGCTGAGAGCTGTCTCCTGGACAGGGACCAAGAGCAGTGCTCCCTCAGCTTGTTTAGAACTTCATTAATAAGAAATGGCACTGGTTTTGTCAGGTTGGCAAGACAGAAAATTGTTTGTGGATATCCAGACCAGGCTGGTCTTTTCACCTTAGTTTAAACATAGCATCTCATTTGATGGTACAGCAATGTAAATTTAAGTTCCTGCTGGTATAAGGTTAATCAAAGCAGTGAATACTCAATACTATTAAAAATTATAACAAATGTTTTGAAGAGCTTTTGTATTTACAGAATCAGTTACTCATCACAAAGATATACTTCATTATTTCAGAAAGGGAGTATCATCTCTTTCGAAATTTAAGCAAGCAACAGCTCTGAAGAGCAAATCTGGAGAATAATTCTGGATTTACTTTTTGCTTTTAAGGGATCATTTATCTGCCTCAGTTCTGTGTAATCACACCAGAGGTGTTTGTTGACCATAAATTGTGGGTAAGGAAATGGGAAAACTGCTGACAGTTCAGACATTTATGAGAAAGAATTTTAAGTATACGCTGGATCTGTGTTATTGCTCCTCTTTAATGTATGCTTTCAGTATTCTTCACACATGGGAAATAAAAGTCAAGAGTGACCTGCAGTAGTACAGACAGAAACTACTGAAGGAGAAAAAGAAATAGCAAAACAAGAAGATATTAAATGCCAGCAGAAGCTGTACCATATAATCACAGTTGGAACAATGCGATAGAGTGCAAAATAAAACAGTGGGCAGCCTGGCTTTAACTTCTCCTACTTTAATATATGCTAATATATTAAGTTGTACTAAATGATTTCATGTAATCTTTAGTTTACGCTTGGTTGCGCTTTTGGGAGTTCAGTCAAATAAAGTGGAGAATTTAATTTTAATCCGAACACAGTTTGGATATTTATTTGTCCCTTGCTCAGAAGCAAAGCTTTTAAATTTTACTGCAATTTAGTAGAATGCAGTTTTATTTTCCTAATTAATTGAATTCTTCTGAAATGCAACCTTTTGCTGAATTTTTTATTCTGATCTTGTTGTTACCTTGCAGATCTGTCAAACTTCATTGAAGTGTCTTCATTGAAAAAAGGGTATACATTTCACTATATAGCTTATAATTGGATTTTTAACTTTATTTCATTTACTATCATTGAGAAGTTAAATTACTCTCACTGAGTATGAAATTAGTAGCATATATTGATCTACTGAAAATTTTAGTTTATGAAGTCAGAGACTGAATTTTTTAGAGGCTCAGCAGAATCCTTCTTTGAACTACAAGCAGGAGGACTTTTGGAGTTGAGATGCTCTTGGGAAATTGTAAAACACTCATGTTCTTGGATTTTCTGGATCTTTTTTGCCTGAAAATTGTTTAACTGAAGTTCTGTTTCTGTCATAATCCTCAGCAGACTAAACAGCTAGAAATGTGAGACCAGATTTTCACATACAATGTGGTACTTCTAGTTTCAGGCTGGGTCATCATTGTCTTTGATAATTTTCAGCAAACTCATCTTGATTTAGTTACTCTCTGATCATCTGAGGTAGTTGACTTCCATCTTCTGGCTGTGCCAGAATTTTCTACATGTTCTGAAAGAGTAAAGAAGTCCGTGAAACATTGGTTCATCCTCTATCTCCAGCTTCTTCAGGTGTAAGAGCCTTTAAATCATTCTCATCCCTCAACACAACTTTGATTTCTTTAGCTTTTCCTGAGTCCGTCTATCTTTAGATCTGAAAGACTGCCAAAATGTATTTATGCTATTCCTTGACTTGTGTTTAATTAAGATGGGAGTAATTTCTCCTGTAATTAGATGTTTGCATTTGAAGTTTGCTTGTCTCTTCCCAAGTAATGAAAAATGAAAGCAGAAAGACTCTGCTGCCTAATGTTTCCAAATTTCTCACTATTAAGTTATCATCAGAAGTTTGAAAATTGAGTTTATTTGATAATCTTATCATTCTCTGCTTACTGGGTTGAAATACTGCTGTTTATTTGCCTGTGTGCTGGGAGTCTTCTTGCTGATTGTCTTCTCTGTGTTCACAAATCTAGTTAACAAATATGTGGCAGAACTTACTAGAAGTTATATATACATTTTTAGGGATCAGATTTTTTTAAAATGGAAATTACCGGTTATAATAGAATCATAGAATGTTAAAGGTGTTGGAATGAACCTTAAAGACCACCTAGTCCCAATCCCCCTTGCCATGGGCAGGGACACCTCCCACTAGATCAGATTGCTTAAGGCCCCATCCAACCTGGCCTTGAATACTGCCAGGGTTGGCAAATTGCAAAATAAAAATTGGAGCAGAATTCATGGGATTGTTCTAATGATTCAGGAAATGTTCTGAACATGGCAGTGATTTTTAAAAAAAGAACATGGAAGCAAAATCCAGCGGAGTTAATATTTAACTTCCCAAATACTAACTTAAAATATTCAGGAATTTCTGTGCTAGCATTGGTCGAGAGTTTTATATACTCCAATAGCCTACATGTAATTTTTTCATGCTAGTAATAGTTTTAATATATATTTGTGGGCATGTATTTTGTAGAGTGTAGTGCAATTGGATTTGAAAATGAAAAGCTTTTTTAAAGGGTTTTCTTTAAGCCATCTTTTAAAAGGTCCTAGTTCGCACGGATGAACTTTGAATGTACAAGTGCATTCGTGTCTAAGAATTAATGTTTCTCTACCATTCAGAAACACTTACTAACATGCTAGCAGTGTTCATGCTATATATTATTTGCCTTTGTAACACCAGGTAAATTGTTGGTTGTTTGCATGTTCATTTTCTGCTTCACCTGCTGTTTGTAGCCTTGACAAGAAGATTAAGGAGTGTGTTGAGTACAAAGAACTAAGAATCATAATTCCATTTTGAACATTTTTGAAGTTTTTTTTGTTTGCTTGGGTTTTTCATTTCATATCAGACTAAACTGTTTATGTATAAATTAAGTTATAAAGGATTTATGTTTGCAAACCCTGCTGGGCTTCACCATCATGCAGATTAAGCTTAGTTATCTTCATTCAGATGAAGTAAAGTTGGCTCTTCCTGTATTTAGTTGCATGATGTAATTGCATTATCAAGAGAAGAACTGGGTTAAGTTGAACCGTAGCCTGCAGCTTCTAATAAAGCAAATGGATTAAAATCATTATCACACTGGTATTGATAATCTTGGTGTATGAAGACTGCAATGAAAAAACATCTAGGAAGCTTTGCTGGCAAGTAGTTACAGACTGTACAGTTTCAGTAGAACTCATGCACAGTTAGCTGCTTCTGCCAGCAAAATGTGATGTAGATTAGAATGGATACCTAATGTGAACAGCCAGTTCTGCATGTACTGACACAATTTCATTCTTTCTAAAATGCATAAAGTTCTTTAAAAGAATATATCTAGGTATTGTGTGTTTGTATCTCTTCTCTATATATCTCCAATTATTCATTATTCTTTCATAGTTATATAAGTACATGGATTGATCATGGTAGATAAAGCTTAGTTGTCTCTGAAACAGTGCAATTAGTGAGAATACTCAGAACTTTGAATTCTCTGTGGTATAGTATGCTTGCAATTGTGAGTTCAAACAGATTAAAGATATGGTGTGATAAAAAAACCCTCCAAAAGCCTAACATTCTTTTATTTATAAATCATCAATAAATTGGTTTGCCTCTTAAAGATGGAGAAAGCAATAAAAATCCCAAGTGGTGGTGTAATATTATGATTTACAAAGGACATGCCTTTTGTTCTATTTCAAATGACATATACAACAGAGCAGTAACTAAAAAAGTGATTCTTAGAGTAACTTTTATGCATCTCACTCAGAAATTATTTAAGAATGTCATTAAAACAGAACTTGAAACACGTTCTTGGAGAAGAATTAAATGTGCATTCACTAATTATCCACCTACCTACTGTTTAGTTTGAGCAGCACATAGTAGGTACTGTCCATCCTTACAGATTGTTAGGAATTACTGAGATAATAAAGAGCTTGCACATTTGATGTTGGTAGTCACAGCTGAAGGAGAAGTTATTCAACATGTTGCCTTATTCTTGGTTTTTAACTGTAATTGTTCAGCATATTCACCATCTGTCCAAGTGACTCATGCCTCTGGCTGTATTTCTGCCAAAGTAAAAATTTTGGACAGTCGCAGTATTCATAACAAAAATGTGAAGTGTTACAAAGTGAAAAATGAGATGAACTTTCAGTTATCTGTCTTCTCCTTTACATTGTTATAGATGCCACTTATTAAAATCATGCTGTTCAAATTTTTTAGAGAAGTACTAGTTGACTTGGAATTGACTTTTATGCTTCCATTCGACACATCAGAAAGCACATAAATATATAGATTTATCTCTTGTTGAGTGTAAATATACATAGAAGTTACAAGTTGGCTGTTGGACATTATGGCTAGTAAAGGAGGCAACACTTAATTTCTTCATTGCTGCATAGTATAGAACCCTTTAGGTTGGAAAAAGCCTTTGAGATCCTCAAGTCCAACCATTAAGCCAGCACTACCAAGTCCATCAGTAAACCTTGTCTCTAAGCACCACATCTGTCAGTCTTTTAAATGCCTCCAGAGATGATGACTCAGGCACTTCCCTGGACAGCCTGTTCCAGTGTTTGGGAACCCTTTCCATGATGAATTTTTTTCTGGTGCAACTTGAGACCGTTTCCGCTGGTCCCATCATTTGTTACCTGAGAGAAGAGACTGAGCCCCACTTCACTACAGCCTCTTTTCAAGCAGTTGTGGAGAGTGCTAAGGTCCCCCCTGAGCCTCTTTTCCTCCAGCCTAAATATCCCCAGGTCCATCAGGCACTCCTCATAAGACTTGCTCTAGACCAGTGACCCCTCTACACCCAGCTTCATTGCTGGTTGCTTATAAGAATTATTGATATGATATGATATGATATGATATGATATGATATGATATGATATGATATGATACGATATGATATATTACATTTTTTTATATGAACCTTTGTTATTATGATTAGTGTTGTTTTTGCAGGATGATACAGCCTAAAGATCCCAATCAATTTTACAGCCTGTTGTGCTTGGTAAAATGTCAATACCAAATATGAAAAAATAGATAGCTAGAAACTATCATGCTATTTTAAGTCAGAGCTTGAAAATTTTAGGACATGTTAATGCCTTTCGTCTGACTGCCATCTGGGCTATTGTCTAAAACAACTAAGTATATAAAACTATACAAATCCAGGCTTCCTATCTGCAAGCACATCTCTTAAGTCCTGTTCAGCTCAGTAGGTCATCTACATTTCCCAGAAGTTATACCCACTGGGAATATTTTCTGTGTTTGTTTTCATCTAAGTTTTTTGTTCCTGTATCTTAAGGTCTAGTCCATTCAAAAGAAAGGCCACTTTTAATAACAACAGGGTCTCTGTTGGCAGTGCCATACCTCTGGTTTGTACTGTGTTAGTTCTATTCTCAGAGAGATTAATTTGAGGTAGCAGCAGTATAAAATGCTCTTCCAATGTTTTTACCAGAACCTTACCATTTTTCTGTTAGTTATAATTAAACCCATAATATTAATTTGTATGCTTACAAAAGCTGAATTTCCTAATTCTTTCTTTTATTACTTAAGGCCATGTTTGATGCTTTATCTGATCTCCCTGAGTGGTATGGTATTAAAGAAATGCAAGCAAATTGGATAGGTGACTGCGTTGGGTGCTCTCTTGACTTCTTGCTAAAGGTAAGTCAGAAATTTCAATTGTTGCTGTCTTGGTTGGGCTAACTGCAACCCCTGAAATGTGTGATGGGAATGGATTTTCAGATCTGAAAAGGCTTGAAGCCTCCTGAAAAAGATTATTATTATATACATGCACAAACTAGCACAGATTCCTGAAGAACACCACTTGAGGGTTGAAGAGATACTCCCTGCTATCCTCCTTAGGAAAGGGTTTGTGTGTTCAAGTGGATGCAAATTGGCTGTGTATATTTATGCCAAAATACGTGCCAGCTAATAAGCTTCCCTGAAAGCCAGAACATTTGTGCCAGTGCAATATCAAGTAGCACTGCACATGTCAGCTAGGATCTAGGTGGGCTTTTGCTTTTTCTCTGCATGGCACCTTCTCTGTCAGACCCTGGCTGGCCTCAGGCAAGCTGTTTTGCTTACATTTGTCCATTATTTCACTCACTATATACCACAATTAAAATAATGGAAACCACACCATTAGGTGGTAACGGAGCTGCAGAGAGTCTAGATAGAAAGAAAGGAGAGGAAGGAAAATGAAACCTGAAAAAAAAATCGTTATCTACAGAAGGACTTTGGATTTTCCCTTTTTGGTCAAGAGATGAACAAGGCTCCATGAATATGGTAGTGACAGAAGAGATTTTCAGA
Organism: Phylloscopus trochilus trochilus; assembly: GCA_016584745.2. NCBI lineage: Eukaryota > Metazoa > Chordata > Aves > Passeriformes > Phylloscopidae > Phylloscopus > Phylloscopus trochilus. The sequence continues at coordinate 45,711,471 of WQNJ02000546.1, forward strand.
GACCCTGATCAAATTTCAGCCCTTGTACTTCAAAACTTTATTGTGATTATTTACTCTGGCATAACATTCTAAAAGTGACTTCTTATTTTTAAGTACTGAACTTTTCAGAACTTCAAATTGAGACAAATTAAACCTTTTAAATACCTCTGATTTACACCCTGCTAAAAGATGCAGTATTTGTATAAATAACGTTGTATTAAAGTTGTTTTATCAATTGTTTCTGAAAATTTCCATCAATACTTATTACAGAAAAATCTCTTTCCAAGACCCCTATATACTCCACAGTTAGTTGATCTAAGATACAAACCTTGTTGATAGTTCCAGGTGGTAATTCTTAAAAAGTCCTTGAAGTTTACTCTTTGCATTTTATGTCCAACTGTTTGTTGTGCCACCTTTTATTATTTCATTTCTGTACGTATAGTGCAACATTCACTTCATCAGAGAAGTATCATGTAAAGTCATATTGTAGCTGAGAAAATCCTAAATTCTCTTTAGATTTCAGAGGTAACATCTCCTTCCAGTTTCTTGGAAACAAGGCATGCATATTAAAAGTGAATAGAAGGATTCCAGGTGGCTTAGCCAGGGATTGAGTCTATCTCAGTAGCACAGTGCAATATTACATATGGGATTAGAATTATATTTTATAGACATATTTGGATAAACTAAGGCAAGACTGTAAAGCAACTTTCTCAAGGCCTGAAAGTAAGTTTTGTCAAGGTTTGATTCTGGAAAATTTCTATAGTGGGCGTGTGTCTGGCTTTGGTATTTGGATCTGTGTATTTCTGTAGGGTGATGTAGCCTCATTAGCTGTATGAAAAGGAAGGGAAATCTATAACCACTGCACTTCTGGTGGGAATTTTTTTCTGCTCTTTTTCAGGTTAATGGCAAAGTAACAGAAGAGAAGCTAGCAGCTTACACCTATACACCTGAAGCTATTTACGGAGCTTCCCATTTATATATCTTACCAACTCACAGACTGCTGCATGGGAATAGCAGTCTCAAGGAAGTCATTCAGAGGGAGTTCATCCCAGGGAAAGGTGGTATTTTTCTCATACTGCATTTTGTTGTAGAAGAGCAACAATTATAGAGAATGATCTTTAGAGAATGTGTACCAAGCTGAGCAGGAGCTGTTCCTGTTGAGAGCAGGCAGGCCTTTGATTCTTGCTCTATGTCACACGGTGTCACATCAGCCTGTTCTGGCTTCAGATGTGGCAAGAGCAGCTATGCTAGAATCCTTCTTTTATAATAGTTGTAACACTTCATAGTATATAAAAGCAACAGCACAGATTCTTGTTTCGCCATCGACCAGAAATGAATAGTCCAAATTTGAGTGTGTCAGCCCAGTGGAAAATCTCAGGTCTGTATGGTAATTCATCATTAGCACAGAGACAGCAGAACTAATTCCTGTACCACTGATGAGTTCTGCTGTCATAAGAAATCTAAAAAAGTCAACAGATCACTAATAAATAGCATTGATAGATAGTAAAATAATATTCTACTATGCAGATCCTTAGTTAATACAGGACTCTAATGGAGTAAATTCAGAGTATCCCTATGGCAGTTCATGACTTGCACAGTCAATTGATAATGCTTTAATTGTTGTTAATTGCTTTCCTGAAGTCTCCTACCACCAATTCTGCCTGTATTTAGTATCCATGGTCTAGTATTTTTTTGTTGTTTGGAAAATCTGGAAATGACAAAAGTAAATATAATATTTCTTGGTTCTACTTCAGGCTGGTGTTCAGTATTTCCTTTTTCCCTTACTGGTAAAGATGAGGCTTCATTGTCTGTATAACATCTGATTTCAGCAGCCTCTTGTGGGAAATGGTGTTGGTTGTATAGAACCTGCTTTTTTAAGTACTTAATTTCTGCCTTAGAAAAGTTTGCTTGCTAGTAGAAAAAAACGTGGAGCCTGACTCTGTTGAGTACATAAAGCCCTTGTCTAAGAGGCGAGTAAAGCTTGGAAAATTTTGGAGAACAAATTTGCAGTTCTTGCAAATTGGACCAAATCAAAGCACCAACTGCACAAACACAGATCCATGCATGTGCCTGTACCTTTGTTGGATCTTGTGCTTTCAGCCAAACCACAAAAGTGCAAAATTTGCTTTTATTAAGGACAGTGGTGTGTTTTTGTATTTGTTTTTAAGTAGAAATATTTGCAAAAGCTTTTTTGTGTGTCTGTTAACAATAAGCTTAAAGCTTTTGGTTGAGTTAAATTAAGAAACTCTCAGTTGAAAAATGACAGCCAAAAGTCCTCAAAAAAGAGGCACAATTCCACATTAACTCTGCTATTGTATACTCCTGCTACTTATGAATATACTTACAGACATTCTTCAGTTGAAATTAGCTGAACTTATCATTTTACATATGAAAGGCCAACAACGGCATTTAAATAAAACAAAAATTTGGGTGGCCCTATGTAGACCCTATTTTCACATTAACCAAGACTTTTTTAAAAAAAAATCCTCAGTAACTGAAATTTTAATTTAATTCAGTGTAATTGTTTTCTTTTCAATTGGCATAGTTTTGTAATTTTCTTTCTTCACTGCGTTCTCATTTAAATAATTAGGAGGGTATGTTTTTATGTTTTCTAGGAAAGGGGAAAAAAGCTATTGTACAGCAGAGTAACTGAAAGTTCTAAAACCTTTAGTCTTGAAGTACATGTCTGTATTTTAGGCAACTATTATTTAAATAGCTGAGAGCAACCAGTTGTCAAACACTTTTTTTTATTTTTTTGCCTAGAAAAATGTATGTTAATTTAGAATCTGGTAATTCTAATAGTTTTGACAGCAGGAGGTGCCTGAGATAAAGATTTGACCACTACATTGTTCGTTATCTCACTATAATGCTCTGCATACATCGTCTTAGGTTTGTACCTGTACCACTTTCTCTTTTCAGTTATGGTGGTAATGATGTGAGCAAATGAGCACAGGAAAGACCACCTTCATAAACTGCAGTTATTATTTTGGGTTCCAGCATAAAATGAAAATTATTGCTGGATGGAAGAGAGAAGTTATTTTTAAAAGCAGTGTCCTGCCCACTCAGCTTCCTGCTCATGACGCTTTTTGGTTAGTTGCTTTTGAAAAATGAAATTGTCCCTTTTGTACTTTTTTTTAAACAGAGGAAAGCTGTGTGCAGTGATTTGAATGTGGAAATTTTCTTTATAATATGAATACCTCAGACAACTAAAATTTGGAAAAGTAGTAATCAGGAATAAATAAATGTATCATTTGTGTTAAGAAGTGTGATGAGAGGTAACAGGCCTGTTCTCAAAATTGCTGTTACTTTACTTCAAGCAGATTTTATGCATTGCAATACAAGCCTTCATAGCCTCAGCTTAGCTATGAGGAAAGGTGAAAGGAAGCTCTTAGCAGCCCATATTTTAATGACTGTAATTATCATCAACTTAAAGGCACTGAAAAAGTTAGAAATAGGCCCAAATTGAGATTTGGGGTTGGAATCCTCAAATTTTGGAGTATTCAGACTTGCTTTTCTTTTTGCTGAGCCACCTAATCTGCACACTGTAAATCAATTTCAGTTTATTATTTCTTACCCTTAATTCTCTCCACTCCTATCTTCCCTTGCTTGTGGACACTTGGTCCCTCATCTGTAATACGAATATGAATATCCTATTTGGAAATCAGTGGGGTTGCTTAGGTGGCTTTTTAATACAGGTTAAAAAAAAAGATTTGGCATGCTTTGTAGATCTTCTGTAAGAAATTAAATCATAAGGATATATGCTTCCCTGCAGTTCTATTTGACTTTTGGTGAGATTTTGTAGCATTGTATGCTAGTACATAAATCAGGGCTTACTAAAACAAATTTGTACAACTTTGCAGCAGCCTATATTTTGATCAAAGACTCAAATTTTTTGTTATAATCCGAATCTTACTCTGTTTTTATACAGATGCTTGTTAAAAGTATATTTTCTAATCATGAAAATATATCAATCTGACTTACTGAGCATTTTAATACAACTGAGCTTTTTTGAAATGGTTTTGAATAGGTTTGTCATTTTCATTCTTTTTTAAAGAAAACTGTTATTTAAAATTCATGTAAAAATTCAGTTTAAGATAAACTGCACTGTAGTGGTAACTGATGTTCTTAGCATATCTTCTGTTATATTTTACTTACCATATCATTACATTTGTTTTCAGACTCACTTACTTCAGTGACAGCTGTGAATTTGCTTACCAATCAGGAGATTCCTGTAGTCATCTCAGCAAAAACCAATTTTGATAATTTTCTTGATACTAAAATAGGTATGTGACATTAGATATGTAAGTGGAATAGTATGGTTTTCTGTTGCCGTGTTGGAGCACAAGATTCTGTTGTGGTAAAACTGAACACAGAGGCTCTCTCTCCTGGATTTTGGATTTCTGTTCTTCATTAGGGAAGAAGGAAGAGAAAAGGAGCTCTGTGGAATCTGTGTGGGTGAAGAGATTTACAGGATGATAATTTTAAATGGAAATATTATAAAATTAGTGCATTTAATGATCTAAGTTTGAGGTTCTGCATATCTTAAGAAAATTGGTTACCTACAACATATGTGTTTGCCTCTCACCATCCTTAATCAAAACAGAGCTGTACCATTTTTTAACAAACAACTCTAACTTTTTGCTTTTTTTCGTCTTAAGTTTACATAAATTACATACATCCTTATAGAGAAATGCTTCAGGTGTAAAGGTACACAACTTCCAACTTTGACTTTTATCTAGTAATACTTGTTTTGAGGCCAGTAAAATAATTTGGGGTACGTAATAATTGTTTTCAGGTAGTCTTGGACAGTTATCTTAGATCCTTTATCTCTCAAGGTAACATTCCCATGATTTAATGCACCTGATTTAGACTTGAGGATCCATAGGTGGAAGGGACGGATGTTGTTAGAGGATACTGAGTGACCTGCAGTGAGCTTCTGTTCTCAAAATTGTCCTATGAAGCTGCCTGCCTTACTCCTTTCCTGGTTAAGGAGCCTGGTCCCCCAAACTGGGCAGCTAAATACATGCACTTAGATAATCTGTTTGTCCTAATAAGTCAAAGTAGAAATTGTATGAAGTTTTAAAACCCATATCTGTGTTAATCTGCACCCACCAAGCTCTTTGTTTACTCTTGTGCTTTGCCATGGTCTCAGCTGCATTGAGAAGGCAACATTCTATGCCAGTCCTAATGGGAAATAGTTATGTCTTCTTCCCTTTTCCCAGTGCATTCCTTATCCCTTATCCCTTATCTCAACTCCTGTTGTTGCTTCCCTGCTCCTGTCCTGGGACTGCTGATTTCACTGCTGCCAATATTGGCTATTTTTGCACAACTGGACTGAATGAAACCAGCTGACTGCAAAAATGTCTTGGATGACCCTCACAGGGCTGATGCAAATTATCAATTTGGGCTGTATACCCTGCTTAAAAACATGCCCACATCTTACACTTTAGATTTGAATCAGTTTTGAGAAACAAAGGTTTTCCTCATATAGGAGAAGCCAAATAATTGAGATATCTACTCTTATTCTTTCCTAAAATCTTCCAGTTTGCTGGCACATACCTTGGCCTTATGTCTGTTGGAAACAGCCCAGCTCTTCATGGGAAGCTGTGGGTGCCAGCTGTTGAACTTTGCCAGTGTACATTAATAGCATCATCTTTTCAAAAGGAAGCAGACCAAAGAGTAGGACCTGCATTTTTCCATTTGTACAGCGTGTTGTGAAGTCACCTGTTGCAGGCTGCAGGGCTCTCTGACAAATTAAGATACAAACATTGTTCTTGAAATGGCAGAAGTGTACATCTGCTGGAAGGATAAAATAGCAATCTTGTGTTTTTCTCGTTAAGGAGTTACTTGTCACAGGGGAGTTTTGTTTAATTTTCTTTAGTCATCTGCTTCCAAAGTTCCACACACTGGCAGAGTTAAAGTATAGCAGGGATTTCACTGCCTGAACTAAGACGATTGTTAAGCTGGTTTAGTTAATAATTCCAGTGTGCTCAGCAAATACTTTGAGAACTTCTGTGTGTAGTTTTTACCAACTTAATGCTGGCATTGTCTTCTTGGAATGTTTCTTTGCCTTTTAAAGATGACAGTAATTGTGCAAGATGGTTCAAATTATTTATTAAATTATCATTGAAGGGGGAAAATACACAGAAAGATGTATCTCTGTGTAAATAATAAATCTGTTAGTATCTTAATATTGTTTCAGAATACTTATAACAATAAAGCAATCTAAGAAATCTTTTAACTCATTGTGAAAGGTAACCCTCCAGAGCAGAATTTAAATGAGTGGCTGTCCCAAATAATAAAACAAAGAGGGAGAGAGAGCTTTGGGAGCCTTTAATAGTGTGACTTGAGTAACTCATCTGAATAGCTGTAGGAAATGTTCTCACTAGTTGTAGTCTGAATAGCAAACTGATGTTATTTGAATCTTTTCTCTGAGTTTATTAACAAGTCATGTCTTTCATAGTAACTTAAAGGGATAGTAATGTTTGAGACTGTTGCGTTATGGTACATTTTAATAAATTATGAAATTTGAAAGAGATAAATTAATATTGAAACAGGAAGACTCTGCTCTTTGTTTAGTCTTTGATTATCATGTTAGCAAATAGAATTAAAATTTATATTATTTCAATATATTACATTTAGATAATATGGCTATATTGAAAATTCTATAATTCCAGCCAAAATTTATAGCTTTATTTTTAGTTTTCTCAGAACCATCAAATTTTCAAACTTCTCTGAAAGAAAGACAGGACATTGATGAACATTTGAATTACAGAGGAGCTGAGAAATGTATTTGTAGTTATTGCTGTTTGAGTGTCACTGCTTAAAGAATAGAAAAACATTTTTACTGTTCTTAAATCCTTTTCTTTAACTCCTTTGTGAAAACATAAGTCATTATAAAGAGAGTGCCATAGAAATGAAATGGGTTTTCATCCCTTCTAGGAATTCCTAGTACCAGTGCAGAGGATGCTGCAGTAGCTAAGAATCTGGGCATTTCTTTCACTGAAGTCATTGAGAAATTGCCAAATGGTTTGGAGAAGGTCATTAATTCTGCAGAGGTGGGTATATAAGTATGGATTTCTTCCCAACTTCCAGTAACAATGCAAACTAAATCTGTTTTCTCAAGAGTGCCAAATACTTTGTATGATTAAAGAGATTTTTTTTTATTTTTTTTTAAATCAAGCCAAGCTTATGCTACCAAATTTCTGGGAATAATTTAATGCCGAAATATGTTGGCTCTGCTGTAGCAATAAAATAATAAGCTTTTTCCTTTTGTACATGAGAGGAAGGCTGAACTTTTCTCTGTATTGGTTTCAGTACTATAATGGAAACGGAATAATTTAACCTATGTTAAAAGTTGATTTTTGTTTCATAATCTCAATGGACTTTTACCCTAGAACATACTAGTCCTTCTTCCACAAATTCATTGAAATGTGGCTTCAGCCTTTGTGGTATCATGAATTCCTGAATAGGAATCTTACCTTTAGGATATAGTTCTTGAAAATGTGTGTTTTAATAGCAGACACATTATGTCCCAGGTAGGGTCTAAGTGGTTAAAATGTATGTGAAAGCAAGAATAGAAAAACCTGAAATGAACACAGGAGAAGGAAAGCTGTTTTAACATTTGCATTTCCTCAGTCTTTACCTTATGTTTGTGATATAATTCTGAAAGTATTGGTATACAGCAACTGATAAAGATATCAGCAGTAAATTCAAATATCTGCCAATAAGGGCTGAAGGGGTCTACAAGACTCTTTCTCAGCCTTCTTCTGTTCAGACCATCAAGAACATGATCCTTTAAGCAAGAAGGTTCAAATGAGCAGTTGGTATATGAATAGCCTCTTGGATAGCAGGATGTTAACCAGCGGCAAAAGGGAAATTATTATTTTATTTGATTCTCAGAAAACTGACTGGTTTTGCTTGTTCTTGTACTTCCACTGACAGCAGCTATAAATTTTTCTTTCTTTTTTCCACATCTCTCTTTTTTTTTTCTCAATCAGATCACCGGCATGACTCGGCAGGAGGCTTTAGAAGCTATTACTCAGCAGGCCAAAAATAAAAGAATAGGTGGAGACCTAACGAGTGACAAACTGAGGGACTGGTTAATATCCCGACAGCGCTACTGGGGAACGCCCATTCCAGTCATTCACTGCCAGGCGTGCGGCACCCTTCCCGTGCCTTACGAAGACCTACCAGTGGTGTTGCCCAATGTGACCACATTCACAGGCAAGGGAGCCTCACCTTTGGAAAGCGCCCCAGAATGGGTGAACTGTTCCTGCCCGAGGTAAGGCACTGCTCTGTTTGCTGCAGCCTGGGAGAGATTACTTTGCACCTGCCTGTTTCTTCTGCGCTTTCCCAAAGTGTTGGCAAGTGACTGTTCTGAGACAGGATACTACTCCAGAGTAATGTTGAGTTTGACCCAGCACAGGGATTTTTTCTTATACATGCTGTAAAACTCCTTTTTTTTTTGCAACACTCAATGCCCACTGCTATTTTTTCATAACAAGCTGAAACAAAAGTCACTGGTTTTAACTTAGAGAAAAAAAAAGGAAAAGCCGAATAATTTTCTCCGTTTCCCATTTCTTAACAGTATTTCTCACTTCATTTACTACAGTTATTTTAATGACCTTTCATCAGTGTTCATATAAAGCTTACAGTGATTACTAAATTAATCTTTTTGTTAAAGAAATTAACATTGTGTTCATTTTCTTGCAATAGTCAACAATTAAGTGTTCCCTCAGCCATATAAATCTTTATCATTATTCATGAATGAATCTTTATCTGTACCTTACAGATAGCATGTAATTCAGATTTGAAAGTAAATGCATCTTGTCATCACTGTAATCCTTATTGTTTGTAGTCCATCTGTTCAAGAAATAAAGAGTCTAAATTATGTAGTGAGAGATGTGTTGTAAAAATCAACTGTGTAATCTTGAGGATTGCTTAGATACTCTGTACACTGAAGTTTGCCCACAGGTTCTGTGGGAGGAACTGGTAGAACATGAGGTATCCCAGAGAAGTTTTTCATCAGCAGTGCAATGCATTGCTGCTCCTAGCACACTGACGAAATGGGAAGTCTGTTATCAGGCTGTCAGGCAGGGAAATCAGACATATAAATGTCAATAGGGCTCTCACTGATAATTCAGCAGATTCATAACATTTAAATTGATTTTAATATTAGCAGTTCCATGGTTCTCTGGAAACATGTATTTTGAACTTTATTGGTAGCATGTAATTTTTTGTTAAACAGACCTTTACTCCCATGTTTCCACATAGAAAATTTCTTATCAGATGTGCCTTGAAATTGCACATAGTAGTGTATTTTAAAGTATGATTTTTGCAGTGAAGCCTTACTGAATAAGATCCACAGGTTTAGTAAAACCCCCATAAATTCCTGACCTCCTACAATTCCTAATTTCAATTGAAAAATTTTCCTGTTGTGACTGAAAGTCACTGAATGCACTCTTGGCTTCCCCCACAACCTTAGTTAAAAAATATTTTTTTGTTTACCAGGCAATAACATACTTTTGATGCAAATCCTTACGGTTTCTGGATAGTTATTGTGGCTGCACTGCATAGAAGTTAATCAAAGGCATTTGTTTACTCAGAAATAAAGTCACGCAGGATTAGTTTCTTAGCCTAAAATATAGTAGCTTGCCGAAATTAACTTTTTTTAATTCTGACCCTTATTTGTCTTCCTAATTCTCACCTATTTGACAGCTATCATCAGTATTACTCATCCATGGCTACTACAGTTTCAAATCATTTGAGCTATTACTTTGGTGTGCAGTCATCCTTGCTTTTCCTTGCTCCAAGAAGTTACATCATCCCTTCCTTTAGTTCTTCCCTCCAGTAATAGGGGTTTTTATTAGTTTCATTTAATATCTAGAATTAATAAGGAAAGCCGGATGGAAAGATACAAGTCTGAGTATTTGAGTGGCAATAATATTAACAATCATAAATAGGAGGAGATGCCCAAGTTATTCTTTGTTACACAAGTCCAGGTAATTGTGTTAGCCATCTGAAGGTTGTCTAATGAGATTACAGTATTGTGCCTGTAATCACAATATTGATATAAATTGTATAAACTCTGAAAGATGCCCATGCTGTCTCTGTGTTAGTGAGCCATGTCTGTTTACAGCACAGAGGCATGAAGCAGATGTAATTATGGTTCAATGACTGTAAAGTATTCTTACTTTTGACGGAAAAGCCATTCTTTTACATTGGCCAAGTCTTTGCTTATGTGTACAATTTAATAAAATTATTCCTCTATACTAAAAAGCAGTTAGAAGTAAAGTTCCTTTATTAAATTACTCTCATTGGAAGAAAAACTTTCATGTAGAGGAGGATGAGGTCCAGAGACAGAATGGAGGAAAATGTGAAGTGGTGATGCTCTTGTAAACTTGCCTCGGCAAGCCAAGCTGAAGTATCAGGCAGACAAGCAGAGATACATGTTGCAGCTCACTCATCAAGACTGATCAGAGACTAAATATGCAGTTAGTAAATATGAAAAATTTTATTTATTAATTTATTAATAAATAAATAATTTTATTAATTTATTATGTATACTTACTACACATATACATGCATCTAAACTTACATACAGTTATAAAATATGTACATTTCTTACATATAATCAGTGGCATTTATGTTCAAAAGTGTCACAGATTGCAAAGTTTCATTGACATTAAAATAATCCCATTGTTTTAATAGGAAGAGTTTTAAGAGAGATCATGTACAACAAATGGAAGTTTATTAAATGTGATTATCGGCTCCTACAAACAATGAATATTCAAGGAGAAGTTAACAGAAAGTAACCTGAGCTCCTAAAATCTATTTTGAAACTGTTCCTTAGGGCTGCCAATATAATAACAAGCAAAAATCAATTTGCTGTAATCACAAATTAAAATTGTGCTACAAGGTCTAGAAGAGATTTGATCTCAGTGAAAGCTGAAATTAAACTAAGTTAATTTTTTCTAGAGATAATAAATGGAATCTGCAAAGACCATTTTGTACAGACAATCAATGAGAGGCAACCACCTGACCTTTCTGCTAAATCTGCTGGTACCTAACGAGTCTGATCTATATTCAGTACCCATTAACTTTTTGGGAAAGTATGCTTGTCTGTGCTTTGTAGCTTTTAAAATGGCAATTCCAAAAAATTCCAAGATTGAGAGGGCTGTCCAGTGCAGTGCCATCTTCTGCTATTGCTGGATGTGATGGCTGCTCAGGCTTTTTTTTGCTTGTTTTTTCTATGTTTTGGGAGGGAGAGAGAAAAAGTCAGTCCTGTTACTGGTTTTGGACTTTTTCTGAACATGTCACTCTTCAGACTATTCCGTTTTCAATCTAAATGTCTTTGTGGCCACTCTGTCCATGTTTGTTTGGGTTTTTTTCCAAGCTTGTCACTTACCTAAGAAAAGCTTTTCTCCTCTCTTACTCAGGTGCAAGGCAGCAGCACGGCGAGAAGTCGATACCATGGATACGTTTGTTGATTCTGCTTGGTACTACCTGAGGTACACTGACCCTCACAACACAGACAGGTGAGGGCTGCAGGCACAGGGCCACTGGGGGCAAGCCTGCTGCACAGAGGATAAGGCAACAAAGAGACCCACACACTCAGGTGCTTCCAGCTTCTAGCTGCAGTCTACTGGCAGTGTGAATCCCTGCACTGCCCCCATTATGTGTCTCCCCGCTGGGCCTGAGCACAGCCCAGGGTGGGTGGTGTGGTTTAACCCCAGCTGGCCTTTAAGTACCACACAGCTGCTTGCTCACTGCCCAGCACACCCTGTGGGCTGGGGAGGACAATCAGGAGCAGGAAGAAAAAATAAAAATCATGGCTTGGATAAGACTAGCTTAATAACTGAAACAAAGTAAAATATTGTGGTGGTAATAATAATTATAATAAAAAGGAGAGGGAGAGAGAGAGAGAAAACCCAGGAAAAATAAGTGATACACTATATAATTGCTTACCATCTGCTGACCACTGTCCAGCCCATCCCTTAGCAGCGATTGGCACCTCCCAGCCAACCCCTCCAGTTTATATACTGGGCATGACAGTCTAGGTAGGGTATGGAATATCCCTTTGGCCAGTCTGGATCAGCCTTCCTGGCTGTGTTTCCTCCCAGCTTCTTTGTAAGTGTGCTCTCTGGCAGAGCATGAGAGACCAAGAAGTCCTTGGTTTATGGTAAGCACTGCTCAACAACAGGCAGAACATCTGTGTGTCATCAACATTATTCTCATACTGAATTCAAAGCACAGCACTGTACCAGTTAGTCAGAAGAAAAAGAACTCTATTGCAGCCAAAACCAGGACAATATATGGAGCTGGTCTTAAAATGTGGTATTTGATTGCTCCTGTGTCAGGAGATCTAGAAGAGCAGGATGTGTAAACACTACGTAAGCACAGGAAAAACTATGTAAGCACAGGAACTACAGGGCAAGGAGCAGAAATTTGCATGAATGGGAATTAGAGGGCAGGGCACAGAGAAAATGTTCAGCTGAGAAGCTAAAGTCCTTAGTGGGGGGTGCCATCAGGAATAACAGCCTGCCATGACTCTGAGACTGGTAAATTGCCTGGAGTGAACCCTCCCTGGCAATGCACTGAGTAGTTTAGTGTGTGGACAGGCAGTGCTGTTCCACTGGTAAGAAGAGGAATAGCCCAGTGTAACATCCAGCTGCCAAGCCTGGGACCTTCACTTCTCTCCTTTTGAATTCTGGTGACTCTTGCCATTTCCTTGTGCACAGACCTCAAGTGGAGAGGTGCATCACAGCAATCTCCTGCTGTGTCAGCACTTCCACTACATGCATAATTAATGAAAGGAGGTTTTTCATGTGCTATGGACTAGTGTCTGCAGCATGGAGATTGTGGGAAGACAGATGTAGTTATTTAGCTGTTTTTCTGCTTCAGAGTCTGCCTATAGTAGCACTGCTTGATAGCACTCTTTTTTTCCGAAGAGGAATCAGTGCAACATCCCTACTATGCAGTCTGAGGAAGATAGGAAAATTTGCATTTTAAAACATTGATACCACCTGATGGGCTGTTTGGGCATGTATTTGTTTATTTATTGTGCAGAGCAGTGTCTGGGAAGATACTACATATACTCAGTGACTTAATATTGCTGGGCTGTTTTTTTTTTTTTTAATTGGCAGCACTAGTTTGGTTAAACTAGAGAAAAATCTTCTGTGAACACTTTTATTTCATGCCAATTTTAATTATTTTCTAGCGATAGCATGAATATATTATTACTATTGGGTTAGGCAGATTGCTTCCTCTCCATGACAGATTGAAGTATTTTTTGTGTGTGGGCAAGAGGGACTTTTCCAGAAGTTGAAGAAGAAATAGTCAGATGTAACATCCAACTGTCAAAGTAACAGCTTAGTGTAGTCTAATCTGTTTTACACTGAAATGAGGAGATTTATATGGACTTCTGCTCTAAATTGCTGCCAGCATCTGATTTATTTAGTTAGTTCTTTTAACTAAGCTAAAATGTAAACCCTTCATTTCCATAAACCATTTTTCACTGGTCTACAGTTCAGGAGAATTACTCTGTTGATTCTGGAACCCTATGATAGGTTTGATTTGTTCCACCAAAGACATGAATCCCAGATCCATGATTTGCTTCTGGGCTCGTCTGTGAGGAAGAAAGTGTCACTGTAACAAAAATCACAGATGAAATAATCAGACAGACTGGCAAAACAAGTAGATTTATTAGAGTGGGGTTTTGAAGCCTACAATAGAGAAGAGTTTCTGTACAAATGGTATTTTTCAGGCCCACTATAGGAGACATGGAAATATGTAATGAAGCAGTAAGCAATGCTGGGAAACCATTCAGGTGACCTCCAACGACATAGTAAATATGCTGTAAATGACAAATTTACTGTCATTTCATCGAGCATCCTTCAGTTGGAGTGCTGTGACCCATCTCACTCTACAGAGGGTTCTGCAGCCTTAAATTGCATCATTGCCCCCTAATGGCAACAATGCAAATGGTCGATTAAAAAAAATCAACTGTTTTTAAGTGGTTGTGTCTTCTCTCTTTCATTCTAATATATTTGTATATAAAGCATGACGAATACTAAAAAATTTAAAGCCAGCCACAGAGTATTTACAAAAAAATCATTTAAAGAGCAGTCAAGCATTTTCATTGCTTTCTCAGGTATTTGTTTGCCTGAAATGTAGGAAAATAATCTTTTTGTGGATCTACATCTCGGTGGAAATTAAATTTTTGTCTATAACATGCATTTAACTTCTTAAAAAAAATGAAAGATCTGATAGCAAAATTAAAGTTTTATTAAACATGTATTGCTCTCAGTAAACAGTGTTGTCCAGTCAAGGATGATAGTAGCTCTGATCTTTCTTTTCAACACTAGATTTTTTTCTGTGCTTTCAGGCCCTTTGATAGTGACTTAGCAGACTACTGGATGCCTGTGGATTTGTACATCGGAGGAAAGGAACATGCAGTTATGCACTTATTCTATGCAAGGTTCTTCAACCATTTTTGCCATGAACTAAAGATGACAAAACACAAGTAAGCTTTATATATTTCTATTAAAATCTTTCATATTTCATTTGACTTGCAAGGATATTAGTGGGCATTGTTGCGATGGTGGAACATTACATTGGATAAGCCTGAATTTTCCTGCTTTGTCAGTACACTGCGCTTCCTGTAGGTGTTCATACAAACATTTTTATTGCATGAGTATTAACTGGCTCAGAGCAAGTGATAAAATGCTGCTTAGGTTTCCAGCCTGCAAAAGCATGCACAAACTAGTAACTTCAGGCATTCTGTGTAGTGCTATTATTTCAAATTAGGTAACTTCCTAGCAGTAATAGCATTAATTTCAGTGGAACCATGCATATGTAAAAACAAAGCACTCTTATAAGTCACTGTGTTATTGAAGCTGAGCAGTACAAAACACGGCTTGAAAGGCAAAAGCAATATATTTATCTCATGTCAATTTATTTTTTATTTAATGAATTTTATATAATTACTTTTAATTACTCTTGTTGATGCTGCTGCTATAGCCTAATTCACCATTCTCTGTTTTGGTTAGAGGTAAAGTTTGATGGAAGAAGGTGAGTCATTTGTCATTCTCTTCTTTGTCCTCTCAGGTTCTGAGCTTAACATCCCCATTTCCACTGAAATTCAGATCTTTTGTACCCTAAAATGCCATCCTCAGCTTGGAGAGTACTAGTAGCAGAACAATGAAACTCTGGCCCATGCTCTGTTCTGTTCTCCCATCAGCAGAGGTGACTGAATAGATTGTGTCAAAATAAATAGCCCCATGAGAAGAACTGCTCAGTAATTTCTCAGCTGCAACTCATATAAATTCATTCTGTACAAGTATCCCCTCTAAAAACTTGACATAAAAGAGGAGCCTAAATATATATGTCACTGAACTCACTCCAATGCTGTAGTTTTGCTACAAAACTAGAATTTAAGTAGCTGTGAGCCAGAAAAAGATGGACAAGTTACTGCAGCTAGCAGAATGTTTCCCCAAGGTATTTCCTAATTTTGATGAAAATAGGCAATGTGTTTTCATAAATCATTCTTGGCTGTGCAATAGTTTGTAGTGAAAGCTGGGTTTGAAATATTGGATATATTTCATATATATATATTGGATATAGATGATTTGTGTACCTGTGTTTCACTGTGTTGTCTACAGCTTGTGTAGCTGCAGCAGGAAGGCTGTTTCTTCTCTCTCAGAGTGGGCCTTTCAAAGCAGACCCTTCCTCTCAGAAGTGCCGTGCTTTCAAGCGGAGAATTTTAAAGCTTTCTCTTGCAAGCAGTTTTAGGCTTATTAATTCTACAAAGGATTTTACAATCCTAATCCATCAGCCATCTAGTGGAGCTGTAACACACAGCAGCAAAATGTTCTTTAGCTAGTCAAATTCTTCAACCTTCCAAAATGACATTAACCACATTAGTGGCTGAAGTATTGTCAATATAAAGTGAGATCACAGGGCAAGGGAGATTTTCTCACAAAGTAAGTGGTTCACTTTTGTGTGCAAGTAAAAAAGGCATGGAAAGAGGCTAGCTGGACTGAAAAGGGACCTCCTTTCTGTGTGACCTTAAGAAGACCAAAATAAGTGCAAGGAAAGTGGAAGTACATTCCCCTGGAGGAATGTAGAAGCATTTACGGGATTGGTAATATGGATTATGGAAAGGTCATAGCTCATCAGATATTGAAACTGGTGAAGAATGTGAAGGTAGTAAGAAGAGCTTCTGGACATACATTGAAAAGAACACCGAGGAAGAGACTGGCCTGATGCAAAATCCAACAAAGAGCCTAAGTAGAAAGGCAATTCTTTGCCTTAGCCTTTTCTGTCAAGGCCTGTGCTTAGTAGGAAGGTTTGAAGGCAAGAGATATTGCCCACTGGGGAGTAGGATTGAGTTAGGGTTCACTTAAGTAAACCAGACACATGCAAGTTCCAGGCATGAAAGACAAGGTGACTGGAGCAACAACCATGGATTAAACAAGAGGAAATTATGCCCAACTTAATCTGCTTTCCTCCTATGGTGAGGTGATTCCATCTGTGGATGAGGAGAGAGCTGTGCAGATCTTTTACCATGACTTCAACAGAACAGCTGGGGCTGTGCCATCTGTGTGGGGAGGATTACAACAGAGAAGGGCTTAGGGCTCCTGATGAACACCAAGTTAGAGGTGGGTCAGCAGCTGGCATGACCATATACTCTGCTAGCAAAACCATGTCCATGTCCTTTGGTTACCTCTGCTCATCACTTGGGGACAACTGGAATACTGTGTCTAGTTTTGAGGCCCTCACCCCAGTGTGAGGTACACTGTCAAACTGAGGAGGGTCTAGTGGAGGAGCACTACAATACTCAGGAGTTGGAGCATATGACTTACGAGAGGCTAAGGGAGTTGAGTGTGTTCCCCATGGAGAAGAGAAGGCTAAGGAGGAAATGTAATTGCTATCTAGTGCAACCTGAAGGAGGTTTATAGAGTAGATAGGATCAGTCTCTTCTCAGAGATGTACAGAAAGAGGAAGAGAGTCACAGATTGCAGCAAAGTTCAGCTGGAGAGAAGGAATACAGTTTTGGCAGGGAAGGTGATGAGACATTTGACTTGAGACATTGTGGCATTTCCGTCATCGCATCCGTCATCAAAACACAGCTGGACAGGGCCCTGAACAACCTGAAGTTAGGTCTGATATGAGAAAAGAGTTTCTCCAAATGACTTCCAAAGGTCCCTTCCAACATGCATTATTTTAAGGACCCTGTGGTTCTGTAGCTGCATTACTTTGAAATGTGTTTTGTTCACACTCTGGTGTGACAGAGCAGTAGCACAAGAGCTGTGTAGTCTATCCTGGTCTAAATATGGTAATTTACAGAAGAAAACTCTACCTTCAATGAAAAAAAACCCTTAAGGAACACTGACTATGTCTAGTGACAATAGCAAAAGAAAATCGAAATTGCTTTCTGTAGAAGCAGTTTGCAAGACTGTGGAGAACTCCTTTGGCACCAAGTACAATCTCAAGAACTGTTGCACTTGTGAAGATCTGTACAGCATTGCCCCGAGGGCTGGGTGTAGGAACTGCTTAGATGTGTGCTCAGACTGCAAGATGACTGTAACAAATTCATCATCATGCACAAAATTGTTCACTTGCTTTAGCTCTATGCAAGGTAATACATTAGCTGCTTTGAAGCCATGAAGTCAAATTAGGATTTTGGTTTAATATGGAAATCATAACTACTTTATAAATACTACCATGCATTTAAAATGTTTAATGCTAATCAGAAGCCACTTTTGCTCAGTCTTCTGTTTGAACTGCTCAAGGGCTGGTCTGAAAGATCTGAAAAGCATAATTAGAAACAACAGGCTTATTGTTAGGAAGCTCAAAGTCATGATGTGAAAGCCCACAGCTCTGAAGGAAAATGCTAAAATGTTAAAAAACACTGCCCTCTTGTGCATTTTCAATCTTTCTCTAGTAGCATAGGTCTTTTTCACCGATTAAATAAATAAAATTGTTATATCTCAATTAATGAGAGCTGCCATGGTTTAAAGTATCATCTAGTATCCTTAAAAAATTTTATGATTCCCCTACTTATCTGTAGTAGTTTTTCATTTTGATATGTTCTCTCTATGGAAATCTTCGTTGTTTAGCTCCTATCCTCCGAGTTTCAAATCCATTGAAATATTTCTGGGTAGTCTTTAATTATGTACTAATGGCTATTAATACTGTAATGTTGTTGAAACAGAAATTAAAATTCCTGCAGTTCGGATTTTCAAAGCAATCTTTCCAAATATGGCATAATGATTATTAAAGAAATACTATAGTCAACATGTATGAAAAAAGCATTTACAGACACTCATACCCTCATTGAAAATGCAGTGTTTGTAGGCATTTAAAATTGTAAAGGTGTCAATATAGCTTAAATATTCCCTAAAGATGAGGCATGGTCTCTTATTTTTTAATGCATTGGACTGGAGACAGTGGGAAAGAAATGCTGCTCAATTTCTCAGTAATGACAAGGCAGAATAAGTGGTACCCTCTGGGTATTCATACATGTGATATCAGATTAAGCCCAAATTGATGTCAATTTGTTCTAGCAGTCTAGTCTGTAAAATGCATTGGTTCTATAAAAAATTCACAAGGCAGCAAGCCCTCCCAGCTGTGACCATTGCTGGGAGAGGGGCCAGGTAGGCAGCTGGGGCCAGAAAACTCCTTTTCTGTTCCAGCTTAATCCACCATGGCAGGCGTGTGCTGACACTCTCTGTTACACCTGCTCAGCTGTGCAAGTATAAGTTACACAGAATTTGGTTCTGCCCTAGACTTCAGTAACCAGTTCTGTCTGATGAATAATTGGAAATGGAATCTAGCACATTCTCCCTGAAGGATTATAAAGCAATAAAAAAGTTTATTGTTGCCATTAAGTCAGCAGATTTGACTCTGATAGGGGGCAAATCTGCTGAGTAAGAAGGCACTATTTTTCACATAGCTGAGTTACAGAATAAAAGAAGATATGTGTGTGACAGAAATAGCTTATTCTGTGAAGGAATGATGCTGCAGCTTCTCTGCATTCATTTAGGACCTTATCACTAGTGCTGATTTTAAGCAAAAGCATTCAGTTGTTAATTGTGTGGAATCTTGAACATTCAAAATTGTTTTGTCTTCGTTTTTTTTCCTAAAATTACCAGCTTCCACATCCTTCAGTCACCTCCACAAAGTTGCACAGCTGTATCTAACAGCAGGTTTCACAGCCTCCTGGACTCAGCTGATAGTGCCTGACCTTGTCTTGTCTTCACTCCAGGGCACAGCACTTGGGCTCTCTCAGCCTTTCTAAAGGTGCAGGGTGCAAATACATGCAGTGAGCTCCCTTGCTAGGGCTATCCCTTCTTCTGAATTCACTATTTTATCACTGTGGCAGACTTCACAGAGTTCTTCCAGCCAGGTCATTTGTACTAGGATTGAAGGTCTTGCTGCTCACCCTGCACAGAGCAAAGCAAAGAGAATGAGAATATGGCACTGAGCAGGAATTCCTGATCCGTCTGTCATGCTTTGTCCTACCATCCATTGCACAGTTCTATATAGAGATATCAGTCTCTCACAGAGATGAACTTGTATGTGAACATTAGAGAAAGGAAAAGATGGATTACAGACTTCATGGCTAGCACAGCTGATCTTTCTCAGAAGTGCCAGGCACACTTTGCAAGTGGGACATACAACACGATCAAAAGCTGTAATATGGGCAAGGTCTCAGTGCAGATACTCCAGCATAAGCACAAACAAATTTCACAGGCAAGTGAAGGCCTATCACATTCCATTATACCTACAATCTGAAACATGACCAAGCATTCAAAGGAACCCCAGACACCTCTTCCATGCCAGAAATATCAGTGTGTCTGAAAGTGGCTTAATTTCATTATTCTTGGTGGTTTGGATCAGGAGGTATTTATGATGCCATGACCAGGTGCTGCAGTATTTACGTCAGACTTTCATCATCCCTGCTGTGCTGCAGCCCCTGGCAGTTCCCTTACACAGCCAAGAAGTGCGTCCCTGCCTTTGAAGGGGAATGTTTGAGGCGTGCAGTTTTATTAATGGGAATTCAAGTGTAACTCTGCATGTGAACAAGAGATGGAGCCACCACAACACTGCCAAAATCACTGTGCATTCAGTGCAGGGCTCAGTTTGGTTTAGAGCCCTGCATTTAGCAGACAGGCTCTGGCTTTCTCATTTTGGGCATTTCTCCATACTCCTGCGGTCTCCCACTAGGAACACATGCTTGGGGGTTTTTTTCCCCATACTTGGTAATGTATTTTGTATTGCATTTTTGTAGTCTCTGTCAGCATAAACAAAAATAAGAAATGCTTGTTTCTGCATTCAGTTTTTAGTAACTTGGCATATGATCTGAACTAACTTTTTGTCATTAAAAATAAGTGTTCCTTGAAAAATCACTTCCAGTGGAGAGCCCTATCTGATTTGGATAATCTGGCTACCTCATTAGCTTTACTTTAGATAGCAGGAAGTGTAGCTATTTTAATAACTGTTTGAGATCTTAAACAGACTTAAGTACTGAATGATAGGGAGGGAATTTTTTTTCTGTAGTATAATGTCTCTAGTTTGTAGAGACAGGAGAAATGTATAGTAAACTGTCATATCCTGAAGCATTTTCCCACCATTGTTGTGATAGGGTTACAAAGTTTTTGTTCCCAATTTTTGCCTTCTAATTCACTTGGATAATTTATAACTATTTTTTTGTATTTTAGATGATTTTTGCCTCCTATTTTTAAAATAGTTTTTCTTGGTTTTACTGTCAAAATTTGACTTCAGTTCTCATTCCATTAAGTTCCTTTACATCTAAACAGCAAAATTTTTCAGTCAACCTCTGAAGTATTGTCTACAAAATATTTATAGAGATGCTTGAGCTGCTGCTCTTACTTAACATTGTTGGTAAAACCAGGTGGCGTGGCAGAGACTCATTTGTGACTGAGTGATACATCACTATGTGCCAGTACTTGCACAATGCTTAGAAGTATACAAAATATGCAAGGAAGGAAGCTCATGTTCAAACTTGAACATGTTGAAGATAAAATATGATGCCTGTCCCTTTCTCTCCCTGTTTATAGTTTTGTTTTCAAATATCTTCTTATTTCAAACTTGTTTAAGCACTAGCACTTGGAAGATACCTGCTTTAATGTGGTAGAAGCATGCCTAATTGTTATATAATTTAATAATACTTTAGTTGTATTATTAAATTATTGTGTTTTAAATCATGAGATAAATTGTCATGTAATTTATATTTCTTAGTAATGTAAAATACTATATTAACTCCTCAACAGTGAGTTGTGTTTTGGATTATGACTTTTTTTGTACACGTGAAATAAAATGTGGAAGTCTGGTTTTACTACTTTTTTTTTAGATTGGTATACTCTGTGGTTTTTTTTTTAAAGTTAATAGGAATAATGCATCCTTTCTACATAAGTTGTTTTGTACATATTTGAGGTTTCATTAGGTAAAAGTGTAGGAAATTCAGATTGTTTTATGTTGTGCATACATGTCAGCTTTAGGAGGTGCAAGTCAGTATTAACCAGTGCTGATGATCATGCCCTCCAAAATGATGGTCACTGATGTCCCTGTGTTGGAGGGTCCCATGAGAAGGCTTCCAGACTGTACATGCTTTCTGGGACTGGTTCCATACCTCCTTCCCTGACCCCTCCTGTTCTTAAAGCTGTGTTAGAACTGCCTTACTTTCCTGTTCTACTGAGTGGGAACCAAAAGCTTTAGAGTTTAATTTTGTTGCCTTTTTTTTCAGTGAAAACAGTGATAGACATGTGACTCAATGCATTAGAAATGTAAGATCATTAAAGGAGGGGGCCACAATAGTGTGTCAACCAGAGCATTGTTTACTTAGAGTTTATTTCTTGCTGAGTACACTACTGCCTCTCATGACTCTTTTTAGCCCTGTCATGTACTCATTTCATGAGAGTTTACTCTCCCTGATGTAAATCTTGCTGGAAAAGTAAGGTGCTAAAAAACTGATGCACTGAGATACGAACTTTTCAGCATTGCCCATTTTCTAGTGTACTTTTTCATACAGCCAGGCCTTCCTGGCTAGTTCTGAATGTGGGTGCTTATGTTAGAGAAACTGTCTTAGCCGTTTATAGAAGGAAATGTGCAACAACATTTTGATTTGTTCAAAACCCTGTGCTCCTCAGAGGGAAGCTGGAACTAAATATTTGTATGACAATGAGGCCAGGTACTTGAATGCTTTTACAGAACAGATTTGAAGCTTGAAGCTTGAAGTTAGGGAAATTGCACTGTTGGCCAAGAAACTTCTGTGTATTATCCATATGCTAATTTGAAAAGTGATGTTAGAATAACTTAGTACTAAATCAGGGTACAAGAATGTGAGCAGAATGCAAATAAGTACTTAAGACTTGCCAGCCAACCACCATGAATCAATGCACAAAGTACTCTTTCTAAGGTGACAACTATTTATGTATAGTCAACTTGAAATTCTTGTTTCATTAAAAAATTGTGCCTGATTGGCTCAACACCTGAGGCTTATCATAAAGTATGCTTTTGACAGCTCTTTTCAACAGAGAAGTTTCTTTTTCCTTCCACCCTTAGGGAGCCTTTCCATAAGCTCTTGGTGCAAGGTCTTATCAAGAATCAGACATTCAGACTAACAACAACAGGCCAGTGTTTGAAGAGAGAGGAGGTTGATCTCACTGGTAAGAAAAACTGCATGGGAAAATCAGCCTAGGTGTGTCCCTGAAGCCAGGGACTTCTTCAGTGCCGGGAAAATTTGGAAGAGAAAATGAATCCTTCTAATATTTAAACTGGAGAGCAACTTCTGTGAGTTTTGAATTCACACATACTGCTGAGTGCACAGAGATCCTACTAATGCTCAGCTTTTAATTGCATCCAAACACAGAAACAGTGCTGTGTTATTATTTTGGCTCCAGTGTAGCCCAAAAGATCAAAAGTCAGTTTTGTTAAGACAGTGCTCAGTAGCTTGCTGAATGGAGCCCAGTTAGTCCCAGCAAACAGACAACCTACAAAAACATTACAGCAAAACTAACACAGGTGCAGGTGTATTCAGTGGATATTAGGAATGTAAACTTGCAGAAAACACTGCTCATTCTCAAGTTCTTTGCACAGCCTTCACTGCATAAGCTGGACCAGTCATTGCTGTGGCACCTGTAGCAACAAAAATGGTTTGGTCATATATGCTCGCTTAAGCATTCCTCTCATACATCCTTGTTTTTACTGGATACACACCCTGTAACACAGTTAAAAATCAACCAACAAACCCACTCTCTTAAGTTTTGCCACTCTCTGCTACCCTGTTTTCTTCTAGGAAAGACTGGGGGTTTTTAGCAGAGGGTTTTACTCAGTTGCACCTTTTTCAGTGTAAATGCTGCACTCTGTCTCTAAATTCATGCAAGAGAAAACACACTCTTCTCAGGATAACTTACTGCATTTGGAACCTATAAATCTGGTATTTGCAAAAGCCAAGTACAGTTGAGAATTGTATCAAATCAGTACACCTATCTAGGCAGTTTTAGATGTCATGGTTGTAAAAAAGCTTAAATATCAGAAGCTGTCAAGGCAGCACTTAGGATTCATGCCAGATACAGCTTCCAAATGGTAGGAGACTTTTTGGCGTGATGTGATGGAAGCTTTCGGATATTACTGGTGTCAAAAACATTAACACAAGAAAAATTTGGGGGGGAAAAGAATCTTTAGAATGGGTGGTATTCCTCTTTAAGCTATTTTGGAAAAAAAAATAAAAAAACAAACAAAGAAACAAAAAAACCAATGCTGGCAATAGTTGTTTCTTCTCATGCCTGTTTCAAGTGATCAAAATTTGTTTCAGTAGTTTTTGTATGTCTTATTATTTAGGAAGTGAACCAGTTCACCTAAAAACTGGTGAGAAGCTCCAAGTTGCTTGGGAAAAAATGAGCAAATCTAAGCACAATGGAATAGACCCTGAGGAAATAGTGAAAGAATATGGCATTGACACCCTGCGTCTTTACATTCTGTTTGCTGCTCCTCCAGAACAAGACATTTTGTGGGATGCTAAAAGTAAGTCAGGTTGTTTCTGTAGTTTGTTTTGTTATGGGCTTGTTCCTTTTTTTCTCAAGTATGACATTTTAAACACAAAATTAATACAGTTCTTGATCCCCAAGTTTTGGAAAAAAATTAATCAAAAAAGTTTCATAAATAGGTTTTGTTGCTTGTTTCTTTTGAAGGAGAGAGGGTCACAAAGCTGTCACTATCAGGCAAAATTGCAAGATCATTGCAAGCAGTTTACCTCTTACAAGCTAAAAGCACATATAATCTTAAGTTGTATTTTCTTCTGAAAACTTGAACCTCATTATGTTTTTTTAATTAGCAATGCTTGATTAACTGAAAAAATTTTTCTTTATAATCTGTTTTTTCTAATCATATCAGATCACAGATACAACTTTACAACATTTTGTTATTTCCATTTGTTAATACACATGCAATGGCTTTTGTAAACTGGACTATGAAATAGTTCTCAGAAGAATCTCATTAGAAGATAATCAGAGTTCCTAGTAATTAATATTTCTAGATATGACATTTTTATGAGCTTACTTCTTGAATAAATTAGGAATTATCCTCCTGTGCACTTATTTACTCCTATCGTGCAATTCCTCATACTGACAGCTCTTAATTTCTTTTACCTACTGTAGTTCATACATTTTAATGTAGTCTTATACATTTATTTACATTTCACCTTCCTGTTGCATAAGGCTTTAATAAAACACTCCACTCCTGTTTTCAAAAAGTATATTTCTTCATTCTTTCATGTGTTAAGTTCTTGCCACATAGTTCAGCCTGTGCTAAACTTTATTTCAGTTGTGTCTGTCACGCTTTATATTCACTTGTGTTCCTTTATATGTTATTGCACTATAGTATGTACTGGAGGAGTGGCTTGATGAGTTCTCCACTGGCTTTCTGTCACCACTTAATCACAACAGTTGAGAGCTAGGCATTTGAAAAGGTCTCTTAAAAAAAATGGATCACTTAGAAACAAGCCTTAACAGCTGCATCCCAAACAGTACACAGGTACACAATTCCCTCTGAGGCAGCCAATTTGGTGATGCACAATATTTTTGCTGTGTTTTCTGATCTTGAAAACAGAATAAATTACTGTGAGGATAGTGTGTACCAAATCTTAGTTGCAAAGTATACAAGAGCTTGGTGATTAAATATTTTGTAAGAAAGCTAAGCACATGCAGTTATAATGCTAGCAAAAATGCATTTAGTCATTCAAGGCAACTTGCTTACCACTTGAGAAATACAAAGGATGATTTTGGCATCATCTCATGTTAAAAGTATTGGAAAATGTGAACAAAAGGAGATTTTAGCAGCCTAAAGATATTTCCAGGGGAGAAGGAAATAGAAAGTTAGTTGAAAAGCATCTCTTAAATCTCATTACACTTTGTTCAGAATTTTTAAATGATAAAAAAAATATGAATACTTAAAGAAATTAATCAGGTTGTGTTGGGTTTGACCTTGGGCTGGATGTCAGATGCCTACCAAGCTGCTCTGTCACTCCTTGCTTTTCAGCTGGACAGGGGGAGAAAAGTACAACAAAAGGCTTGTGGGTTGAGGTAAGGCAAGGACATCACTTAGCATTTGCCATCATGGACAAAACAGACTCAACAGAAAATTTAATTTACTGTATTATCAATTAGAATTAGAGTAATGAGAAGTAAAACCAAATTTACGCCTTCTGCTTATCACTCCCTTTTTCTTGGGCTCTGTCAGACGTGGGGGGAACTCCTAGAAGCTTCCCAGATAAGCCATTCTTGTAGCCCTCCCTACCAAAACTGCCCCACAAAGCCATTACAGGAAATTTTTTCATTCAGAGAACATTAAATAGTGGTTCTCAGTTGTCATGATCCTCCTCTCCACTGGATGTGATAGCCTTTGGATGATTGCCCTTCAGAGTAGATTCCTTGTCCTTTCAGTGGTGGACCTCAAGGCAGGTCCTGGCATCATCCTCTCCTGTGGTGTGAGAAGCCATGGATAGGATTGATGCTTCAGAGTCAAGGTCAAGAGCTTCATAGTCTCCCCATCCCAAACTAAGCTGTGTCAAAAGAGAGTACCAAGGATCAGAGCCTATATTCATGAGCACAATAGCATCTCTAGCAACAAAAGTATACTTAATTGCTAAAATGAAATCTGAAAAGAAACTTCACAATTTGAAAAAATACGTGTATGCATACTTGTGTATGTGTTTGTATTCTGCCATGAGTTCAAAAATGAGAGCATGTACAACTCCTTTGTGGAGTCATTAAAACACAAGATGAACATCCTAGCATTGATGTAACATTGGGTTATTTTACAGATTTTCCTAAATATTCTATGCTGTATTCTTGCTATATATATCTGTTTCAAAGTCATTGCAGAAAAATACTTTTATCTTACTGATTTTTTTCCATTAAAGCAACTCAGCATTATTTGTAAAGACATTTTTAATCGCATTGATATCTTTCCTTTAAAATAGAGAGTTTTTTAAAAGAATGTTTAACTCCAGTGTTCTGATCTTGCTTTTCTTTAAAGGTTTGAATTCTTTACTTGTAACTGACGTTTGTTTCTGAAATCTTTCATTTATCTCAGCTGATGCCATGCCCGGTGTTCAGAGATGGCAGGTGCGCCTCTGGGGACTTGTAACCAAATTTATTGAAGCAAGGACTTCAGGAACCATGCCCAATCCTGAGCTTCTGAATAAGAAAGAGAAGGCTGAAGCTAGAAAGATTTGGGAGCAGAAGAATCTGGTGATTTCTGAGGTTAAAAGAAACACTTACATAGTTGCTAAATGACGAAATAAGTTGCTTCTTATGCTAAAACCATATGCTTGACTTACAGAGCCAAAAGCTTTTTCCCCAGATGAGCAGCTAATTTTTTAAGTGAATTATTCTCTATGTAAATAATTTGATCTACCTACAAATCTTGTGGGATAGAACTTATTTTAAGGAGGTATGCCTCATTTAAGGAAGGAAATGTTATGACATTGAAATTTTATCAATCTGGGATTCAAGTAATTCCTTTTCAAGTAACAAAACCATAGGTGAGTTTTGTAGGTTACCCTAACAAAAGCTTTGATCTGTTTGCTTCATACCTTATTATTATAGCTGCTGTTTCATATAGAATGAAAAAAGCCACTGGTGAAAATATATTAGCATAGCCTTGAAAACATACAGAAGTGGTTGTTCATGTCTTGTTATGTGTTGTCTCCTGCTGTGATTAGTATCAATTCAATTATCCAAGACTCAGAAGGAAACATAAATACCTGCAAAATTAACTTCAAATAGTTTTCTGTGGATAAAAACATTTTAAAGCCTGCTGTGAGGGATATTCCAGATCATTTAACAGACTTTATAATTCTAATCTTGTAATCAAGTTTTCACCAGTGTAAATGGATTTACAAGAGAAAAGGCCTCTTGCAGGGGCAAAGGGAAGATATTTTATTAAAGGAAATAAAGAGTGACTAGAGCACATTTTTCATAGCATTGACTGAAGATTTTTAAATCCTGAACCAGAAGGGAAGCTAATCAGTTGAATTTTTATATGATTTTTATTTTCCTCCCCACACATGTGATTGCACATACGTTGTGTTTATATACCAAAGTGATTTTCATATAAGAGGTAAGATGCACATATTTCACAAATTGAAATTGATTTTTGGTAACTGTTTTTCATTTAAAAACCCAGTATTCCAAGTCTGAGAATTATAAGTAATTACTGACAGATCTTTTCTTCTAATACAAGGTAACCGAGTACTTCACAAAGGATCATTTGTTCAATGCAGCTATTTCCCGATTGATGAGCCTCACAAATGTACTCCATGTAAGTATGTGATATTAATGAAGATATTTTTCTCTCAAACACTGCTTCTGTCAGTCTTTCTACAAAGCAGGAGCTGCCTGGACCACAGGTCCAGCTTTCTGTAAGTCATCAACTTCATAAACAGTATTACTAAGTCAAGAGCCTTGTTGAGTTACTCAGTTCAAAAGCAGCATGTTCTAGTATCACTGTAGCCCTGTAATAATCAGGTTTGCAGGAGGAGCTTGGTGCTGTTAGATCCACCAGATTCTTCTGATGTTTATGTCTGCATCCTAATTTGAAGGGGATACATTTTGTTTAGTTCTGTTCTTTGTTCTCTTGATTTTAGCCAAGTTGCATGGGTAGCTAGTTATAGTGGTACATACAGAATTACCAAACATTCTGATTTTAGAAGAGTTATTCTTTGCAAGGAAAATCACACACAGTCAGTCCTCAAAGACAGCTTACACTGCTGAACTTAAGTTTTAAGATTTTTAATTTAGATTATGTTGTTTATCAGCCAGTGGTGATAGATGTAATATAATAAAATATATTTATTTATATAGATGAAATATAATAAACTATCATTATTTTCATTACTACTCTTAGATCTGGTTGAGCAATCCTTCAGGCATATAATGGTAACCTCATATGGACCAGAAATTAAATCTAATTTTGAAAGTTTTAGCTTCTTTATTGAAATACCATTTTATGCCTTATGGATTCCAAGGTGCTTATTGGCAAAATGAGGGAACTTAACAAAAAGTTAAGTTCCCACAAAAGGTTGTGTACAGGTGCTGTACTGAGACAACTTAAGTCTAGCATCCTGTATGGTGTTGGGAAGGTAACACAGAGTTCTTTATCTCCAACTCAGTGACTCATAGGCATTTGGGGCTAATGGATGGTGGAATGAATGTTAAAAAAAACCCAAACTCAGTGTCCTACAGACAGTCAGATACTTGAACACTGATGTATTTCTTGAACAAAGGAGACAGTGCACTATCTTTGAATAATAAGTTTCCACATGGCATGCTGACACTTCCTCTTTTGCTCCCAGTTAAAAAGGAGGAAGTGGAGAAGTGGGCAAGGATTAAACAAAGCAAAGATTGAAAGTGGGTAGTAGTTACTAAAACTTACTCAAATATAGGTTGCACTATAAGTGATAAGATGCCCTCTGACAACATTTGTGGTCAAGCCGATCACTGGTTTTGGACAATTTTCTAGTGGATGCGAATGGGTGTTCATCACATCAAATTATTCTCATAAGCTGACATGTATTGACATTTTTTGTGCTGTTTCATTAGAGAGATAGATTACAAAATAAATGCAGCAGCTGAATTTGCCATGGGGTGTAATCTCTTACACAGGTAAAGAAAGAAAAACTTAATCTGATAATTTTAATGCTGTATCTTTTAAATTTTCTGTAAGTTAAGTTAAATGGTGAAATGAAGTTCAAATTTTGTCAGTCAAGTGACCTTTTGCCAGAAATTGAACATTTTCTATACTAAAGAAGCCAGACACTTTACTAAAGTGAGAACATAAAACTGTAAAAGACTTCTCTGTGCTTTTCATTCTCAAGGCTTCCTTCAGCTCTAAAACCTCACTTTGTCACTAATTTCAGCTTTACTGAAGCCACTCAATGATCTTGTACAGTTGAACCTTGTCCCAACAAAATCTACATTGCATTCAGCTCAGTTTGACTGTCATATACAAGTGCTTCACCTCTTCTCAGATAGCTCTGGTTTTGCCTAAGATTGCACTTCTAGAAAAGGCAGCGCTCAAAATGATTTTGAGGGCCACTCTTGTCCACATGAATGTGTGTTCAGAGTTGTATGCTAGAGCAGATCCCCAAGGGTCTTCATCAGCCACTTTAGGATTAGCTTCTAAATGTTAGAGAGCACTCTATGACCAAGAGTTGTGATTTTAATCCTCCGTTTTCATAAGTTTCCAATTTATTGTGAAATTACACTCTCCTTAGCATAGACATTGATTTTGGGTTTTATTACTGCATTTTCTTCTTAATTAAACTACTTTCTCCCCCCCCCCCCCCCCCCCCCCTCAGAATGTTAATAGTTTGTTTCTTCTTCCTTGCTTTTTCGCTCAGCAAGCTCCTCGGCCTCTTGTTCTCCACAGCACAGAATTTGAAGATGCTTTGGCTTCACTCTGCATTATGGTTGCACCTATGGCTCCCCACATTGCGTCAGAGATGTGGAAAGGTATTTATAAACTTCATATAAGTGTTCTAGGAAAAAGGACAAGGAATTTGCAGAAATGCCTGTAACTCAGTGCATGTGTCACTTACCTCTGAATTGTTTATCCACCTTGTCATCTTCTGTCATAATTGTTAAACAAACTTGAACCTTGTGTCATTCCCACATCTCTCTTTTCTGCCTTTGGTTTCTTTTTCCCTGGGCACAGAGGTGGATTTCTTGAAACTAGGCAGAGAAAGGGAGATAGCAGAAAAATTCAAGACAGGACTTGCATGTGGATTTCATATGTCAGCTGCCAACTGCTCCTGAATATGGATGGCATTATTAAGAGCTGAACAGCAGGACAGAAACAGCCCTTTTTTTAAATAACTGTGTCAGAGCCTTTGGACTACAAATATTTTCTCTCAGGAATTCAAGCAAAGCAAACCATATAAGAGGGCTGGATACTAGAAAGACTGAAAGAGTGTCTAATAAAAATCCTACTCTCTTAGGATGCTCCAGAAACTGAGGGACACTATACTGTAAATTAACCTGCCACGGAGACTGGGAATGGTAGACAGGGTATCTTTTGTAAGACCTGTCACAGTTGTAGAAAGGTCTGAACACCAAATGTTGCATGGTGCTGATAGAGTTAAAGCCTGTGAAATAAGGGATGTGCATGCCAGAGTTAAGCAACTGATTTTAAGGTTTATTGGGAAAAGTCCCAAGATGCATGTGGGAAGATAGGAATATAGGAATATATTCTGCAGTGTGGCTGGCCACAAACTGCTGTGTGGTTTTGGACCTAATGTTAGCTTTTGGATGCTGTTTTAATGGTTTTATTTTCAACAGTCATCCCAAAAAAAATCCCAAAAAACATCAAGTGTTTGCAGAGCAGTGCTACTAAACTGGTTATATTTCAGTGTCATGGCCCTGTAATGTTAATTGCCAAGGAAAGACCTCTCTTGTTCAAAGCAGTAACAAAGAAGCAGAGCCTACAGAAACAAGAAGATATGGTAGGGAGGGTGGGTTGGGTTTTTTGCATGTGTTTTCATTTCCAGTGATTTTAAAATGTCTTAATAGAAGTTTAACTAGAATAAAGAGTGGCATCAGACATGATCCATCTGGTCTTATATTATGACGTGCCATTTAATTAAAATAATACTAAATAAAAGTAATTAGCATGACTATTTTCCACATTGACTGAGATGGAGGCAGAAGAGATCCAGGATAATTACTTATACATACAGTGCCTTCTGAACTTGGAATTCTAATACATGTTAGGAAATACAGAATTATCAGCTATGGTTGATAAAATGAGAAAGAGCACTAGGGTATCTTAATTAACAACTTGTCAAACATGAAGCTTAATCCTGTAGCATTTTGAATGTCAGATAAGGAAGTCTTTTCTTGCTGCTAAAATCACTGGAGAACGAAAATGATAAAACATTTTCTGGCTCTCCCTCTGATGTAAGAATGAAAAGGAAGCATATAAAAATTGGAAGTGTATTGTCCTCAGCCTCTGTCTGCATTTAAAAATAAAATTTCACTTGTGTGGTCCAAAGACATGCACTATAATTCAGCGCAGCAATCATAAAAAAACACTGTCTATTGATTATTGCCTGAAGAATTTTATTTCTAAATTTGAAAATGACAGTATCTTTTAGCATGGTAATCATTGCATTATACTGAAGTTCTTAAACAATCTGATCAGGAGAATGTGCATGCATTTAACTGCTGCATTGTGGTAAGAATACTGTATTATTTTGAAATAGCCAACATCTATCAGTTCTCTCATGGGATTGAGATTTCATATTAAAGATTCCCCAAGCTTTGAATTGCACTCTGGTTCCACCAAGTCCTGTTGCTCTTCTGATGTAACCAATTTCTCAAACTTTGTTGTGTATAAGTGATGATGCTTTACTATTTTAAATCATTTCAATATGAAAATTAAAGGTCCTAATATTTTGTTTCATTTTCTCTGTGCTTTAGTTCTCCATACTCAGAGAGAATAAGTCTCTCCTTTTGTACCTTGGCTTTGCATCTAAATGTCAGGATAATGCTGCTTCCTCTTTCGTGAATTGGTCAGGAAGAGGAGTTTGTATATTGTTAGTTCTATAAATTGCACCTATAGCAGTGGACTACCACTCTTTGATGGAAGCTGCTTGAATGCTGTTCTCTAAGAGCCTCACCTTTCAGCAGCTGAGCAATAGCAACCCAACCACAACTTTGTGTGTGAAGAAGCTCTTCTCCTGCCTTAGACAATGAAGAGTTTTTGATATTGTGGTGTGTCAGCCTGATGGTGTTAATTGTGCAATGAATGCACTGGTTTATCGCTCAGTAACATAAAAAGCAAC
Source organism: Phylloscopus trochilus trochilus (assembly GCA_016584745.2). Taxonomy (NCBI): domain Eukaryota; kingdom Metazoa; phylum Chordata; class Aves; order Passeriformes; family Phylloscopidae; genus Phylloscopus; species Phylloscopus trochilus. The sequence continues at coordinate 45,743,824 of WQNJ02000546.1, forward strand.
CGTAGCCCCTCAGTGTGGGAAGAGTTCATCCGCCTGATATCTTGGCAGTTTATGAACACTAACAGGATGAGGAAATCAGTTTCCTTCCTGAAGCCTTGTATCTAAGGAATATACAGACACCATTTGAGACTTTTTTTATTGTAGTTTGTTTGTAGTTGTACAGTGTTTTGCTGTTCAGACAAGGATATGAAACTGCTTATTGTGAGTCGCTGAGTTTTTATTAGAGATGGCACATGAAAGATATGTACACCTTTGATAAACACGTAGTAGGAAATACTGAAATTAAACATAATTTTTGGAATTTTGAATGGTATCATTGTCTTAGCAATATTTTAACTGTCACTGCAATAGCTCTGTTGCAAGAATTTGTCTGAATTCAGCCCCTGCTCAAGACTTCTGGAAAGAATGGAGTTGGATAAAAGCTAATTGATGTCGCAGGTTTTAATTGAAAATCTAAATGTGGAAATCCCCCTTCAAAAATCCCATAAGAAACATGATTTGGAGTTTAAAAAAGTATTTTTTTTCTCCAAGAGTAATAACATAAAGGAAGGAGACCAAGAGTAATAACATAAAAGGAAGGAGACCATTCCTTTCAAATGGAGGAAGACAGATTGTTTTAAGGTTAAAAGGATTTGTGTGGAGTTTGCTGGATTGCAAGCACAACCTAGTGCTAGCTGACACTAACCCAGGCTTTTCACATCTTACTTCTGTACTACTATACCAGTGGTATAATACAGCTTTTCTCAGAGCTGTCTGGAAACAGTTATTACCATTTCTTTGAGATTGCAGATTGTTTCACACTTGACTGACAGACATACTCTTCCTGAACTGCAGAAAGGTATTTTGGATATGTAATCCTATTTGCCCAAATCTGTCAAATAGGGAGATTGATTAAATAGTAAAAAAGCATATCAAGAACAAAGTAACATGGTAAGAATAGCAGAAAGAGGCTGCACGGGCAAGTAGATTTTCACCCAAAATGTCTCTCCACTTGCCCTTACACACTCTTGATCTGAGCTTTTTAAAAAGTTTTCCTGCTTTGTCCACTAGTGTGGTGGACTATACTTAACACACATTTCTATTGTTTCAATTTCACTAAATCCAAAAATTACAAGTATTTGGATATTCACCCTCACAGTCATCTTTTACTTCCCCCTCTGATCTTATATTTTCTGCTTGAAAATCCCTAGTTCTAAACTCTGATACTACCATTGTTTCAGACACTTTCATTAGCTTCCTTTTATCACCCATTAGAACTTCCATCTTCATTTCCTTCTCTGCTTTAACCTCTCTGTTCCAGGGCTTGTCACAAGCCAGCTCTTTCTCAATTTACTTTATAATCACAACTTTTCCTCCGGCCTACATAATTTTGTGTCTAAGTAGCTGCACAATTACTGGAATTTTACAGGTAATTTTTTCCAGTGCTTTTTTTCTGTAAGACTAGAGTTACCTTGCTGTCCTAACACCCTGCTGATACATGGTTGCTCCCACATCTTCCTTCTTAAGTCTCTTTAAAATGAGAATCTGCCCTGTCAAATAGCACCTTAGGGGAAGTATTATGCTTATGAAATACTCCTGTAATGCTAGTAAAACATTGCCCTGAGCTGAAAAGTTGTTAGACTGGTCTTGTCCTCACTTTCTCTCAACTCACTAATTTACAGTACTATAGTACTTGTTTAACTTGGTGGTTTAAAATGGGTTCCAGTGCTGTGAGTTACTGGTTAGGGAAACCTTTCTCTAATATTAGCTTGCTAGTCAGTAGAAGTCCATTGAAGCAAATCCAGTAGCAAGATCAGGGCATCAGACTGAGCACAAGTATTGTCTTTGATCTGTTCTGTACAGATGGATACATATAAGTAAAAAGCTTACAGTAAGTAAAAATATACTCAGCTTTCTGTCCTGCATCTGCAAGAGAATCCATAGCCATAGAAGAAAAATACATCAAAAAGTATGATGTGAAATGATGCACATCACTTCATAAAATGCACTTCACTAGGCACTTTCCAGTACAGTAAGACAATAAAATGGGTTTTTCATGTTTTCATAATCAAAGTTTCAGAAATGGTCCATTTTTAATGTAGCAAGCAGTGCTTTTTTCTAGTGTCTCAGAATCGAGTGGAAAGGCTAGAGAAGGGTTCTCTCTAGGTCCTCACAAGTGGACCATCACCATTCTGGATCAGGGATGAAGTTTCTGGTTTAGTGTGTTAAATTTTGAAAATATAAACCAAATCATTATGTTTTCTGTGTTCTACAGCTTACAAGATGTGAATTAAGTCAGGAAGCCAAACAGGCAATGTAACTAAAACCTTAATTTTGGTTTCCTGTCCAACTGTTTTCTCAAACTAGTTCTGTTGACTTTTCTACTCTCTTTCTCTATGGATGAGCTCATAACTCATTTTGTAGCAAGAAAAGGAACCAAAAGATTGACACTGGGCTTACTCACGCTTTGCTTCAGAATACATTTTAATTATTTTTTATTAGTACGTTTATTAGGACTGACTGCCTCCACTGGAATCAAAAGTGACCCTGGTTTTGCTTTGTAGATAGATACTCTTATATCAGAAAGTGAGTTTTAAATAGTTTGAAGAATTCTCTTCAACAGTAGAATAAGGAGTGGCCAGCGTGCATGCTTCTGCCACAAGGCATATGATCAGTTGGAAAGAAATGAGGTCATCTGGATGTTCAAAAGCCAAAAAGGAAAGAATCTAACAGCTGTTTTCTTTACAGTCAATGTGATAATGAATCATCAATATGAAGGGTTTTTTTCTGCTTGAGTTCCTATCTTTTGCTCTCTCAGTTTCTGAGCTACTGCTGCAAAAGAAAAATATACACAAAATCAGAGCCACTGAACTGTTTTAATAAATTATTTACTTAATAAATAGTTGTTGTCATTGGCAGATGTGCATGTTCTTGCTTGCCATTAGAAATAGCTCCCATCGGGTCCTCCCCACTGTCCCTCTCTGAGTCATTCAGCAAATAGCACAGCTGTGTGTCATTTTAGTGAAGCACTTTGTCTGAAAAAGCATTGACAAAAATGTGGTAGATTTTTCTGGAGGAAGGTGCATGCTCTTTATGTCTCTGTTTGCTGTTACCATATTAGTCTAAACAATCCAGCCAGCTGAATTGATGGATGCACTGTGCATGGGTTGGGTGTGTGCCTATGGCTGCTGTCGTGCTGTTTTGAACAGCTTTGGTGCCTCAGTCTCACCAGTGAGTCTTGTGGTGCTGGGTGTTCTTTATGCTTTTGCTGGAGTTTCCCTAAACCAGATGAGATTTTACATACATTTTGCAGTTCTGAATGAAGCATGTGCTTATAAAAAGCTTCAGTCTGTGTTCTTATTCATATGCAGAGAATGCTTTTAATTTAAAAATCCCCTGGCTCTGTGAAAATTGCAAGAGCAATCATCATCAATATTGATCATATTTGACAGCATCTTGTTAAATGAAATCTTTGTATTTTGTCATACAGCTGCAGTAAACAGCAACATAAATCCCACTCAGGAGCTTCTATTCAGTTACAGAATGCAGCTTCAGAATGACTTGCATCCTATTCTCCTATTACTTAAACAAATCAGGAATTATCTTGGGAAGACTATAGCCAGTTTAATAAAAGGAGATAATTTATAACCATTTTAGAAATTCTTAAAAATAAAATCAAAAGATAAAACTCATAAGAAGGAGAGCAAGCTGTGCAAGGCTTTCCTTTGTATCACCTTTAATTTGTGAGAAAATATACTTCACAAAATAGAGAAAATCTTGCAAGTAGCTTGACTTGCAAATTTAGAAACTACCCAGCATATTACAGGTGGTAAAATAAGCCATAATCATTTATCATTCTCAATTGTTAGTAAAATTCTAATCAAAATGGTCACATTACTGAAAATAAATGCAGTATTATGGTTGACTTCTAGAAGCAGAGGTCAGCTCGTACTACAGTATTACAATTTAAAATAATAAGCAGTGGTCTTCTGTGCTTTTGGCAAAGTTATAGAGTGTTAATTTAAATCTAAAGTGTGCCCACATTGTTAATATCCTTACTCATAATATAAAACAAATGCTTCAAAGATGTATATCTTTCTGTTTATAATGTGTTGTATGCTAATCTAAACAATGTTATTTCCTCCTATGGCACTTGCTTTTAAAGTCAACTTTATTCTGATCTAATTTGTCAGACAAATTCCAGAGACCAAATGTTCTGGTTACCATACAGATGAATGTTTTACTGATTTCATTTTCCAGGTTTGGCACATATGCAGAATAAACTTTGTACTCATCATCACTGGGATGTTGATGTTCTGCATCAGTCCTGGCCCAAGGTAGACCCAGAGTACCTTCAGCCATCAGATGTTGTGGAGATGGCTGTACTGGTAAGAGCATTTTGATTTATTTTCAGTAGTGGCCAAGTAATGTGTTATGAGCCCAGAGGATGATGGAATTTCTTCTCTTGTGGAAGTCAGTTCCCATTGTAGATGGCTCAGTGAAAGTTCAAAATAGAATCTGCTATTACAGTTGTGCTGAGTAATTAAAATAGTTTCCTAAACAAAAAGATATAGTCAGTCTGAAAGAGAGATGCCCTAAATATAAACCTGTCAGAGTGACTACATATTAGTGCTGTGGAGGTTTGACCAGCGAACAGCCATGGGCAAGGTTGATACAGTCAAAACTAGGATCAAAATACAGGCCCAGATTTTTTGCCTGACAGTGCATTTATTAACTCAGCCCTGTACAAAAAATGTATGATTAGGTGATATTTCTTGTGGTACGAGTAGTGCTATGGCTCCCCAGCAGAACCAATCATAAGCTGGGTTAAGTTGTGATTTTTGCCAAATGATGTTTCCCATCTGCCTTGGGCTGAATTTCTGGCACATGTCAGAAGAGCACATTTGCAAGAATGGGGTTGAGAAAGCCATTTATCTTTGGAAATGTTGTAACTTTTAATTTCTCTGTGAGCTCTAACCCCTTTGTGGCCCAGGGAAAGAGCTGGCTGTTCAGTGGAAGAGTGGACATGTAACTACCTTTAGCTAAGCTCCAGTTTTCCAGCGTGTGCACAGTGTAGTTTATTGTCTTCTCCCCTATGGCTCTCGTTAACTAGCATGTGTTCAGGATGCTCCCAGGCATCACAAAGCTTGCACATTAGACAGGGCACAGAGGGAATGAATGCCTGGAGCCAAAGGTGTGGGATCCCTGAGCAGTGTCTCAGCTCTTCCACTGACTGACCCCTGCTCCACCTGCCTTCAAGTTCCTCGTGCCCAGGCATTGGGATGGTCCGTAATTAACATAGTTGCATGCTGCTACATCTGCAGGAGTCCTGCCTTTTTCACTCAAGGAAAGTTCCCCAAAGGCTAATCTTTAATGCAAGCATTCTAAACTTTAATGTTCCAAAATAAATTAAGCTCTTCAACTTTAACACTTTCTGTGTTTCTGGACATTGAATGAAATGGAGCCTATAGAAGAAATGTCATTTGATCACGCAAAACTGTATGGTCTGTGTATGTAAAAGAAACAGAAGCAATGCATTTCACTTGTATTTTTTTCTGTTTGCCCCTTGCGGGGAGGGAGCAAAGTAGTTGGGTTGTTTTTTGTTGAGCTGAGTTTTTTGAGGAGGGAAGAGATTAGTTGAAATTAGGGGAAGCCATATTGCTATAGATTTCCTTAATCAAAGTATCTTTGCAAATAGTTTCATATCTTGCCAGATATCTCTCTCAGTTTATTTGAACCAAATCAGAAATTTGGTTCATTTGAACTTGAATGAAAAATACTGTTAAAACACTAGGTTTTCCACCATTAAACATACACACTTAACAAAGACCAAGGAGTATGTATTTTTGAAGGAAATTTTCAATTGTCATCTTTCCAAACCAAGGAGAAAGACTCAGTTGCCAGGGGGGGTTAATAGAAGACTTAGCCTAGTAGTCACTGTGGTTGAATTGCTTTTTCCCTCTTTCTTGCCCTCTCTTTCTTTCTTGAAGTGATAGGCATTTAGTTCTAACAGTAAAAATCTTCACTGAGGTATGATCACTTCTCTCAAGCTCAAAATAAGCCTTCACGTCCAAGCACAGCTAGCAAACATCTTGAGTTCCAGTGTTCAGTTTATAAGGAAGTCATGAATGAGAAATTGTGTAATTATAGAAACGTCTTTGCAGTTGTGGTTAAAGCAAACATGTTATTAAATATATCTTTGTAATAGCAACTTCAGTGACACAGGGAGAACTCTGGACACGTGTTTTTAAGACTACACAACCAAACATGAAAATGCCTAAACATTTCACTGATATTTTTGCTGACATGAAAATTTTCTTCTCATAGAAAGGAACAAGAAAAAAATTAATTTTGCTTTCTGTAGCCATTATGAAAATTATTTTTGTTTCTTTTCCTGGCTGACTTTGCCAAAGCCATAGCTTTGTGTAACAGTCTTGTTGAAATAAGGGAAAAAATGACCCCTGGGTTCTCAGTCACATATGCATGGACTTATATGATGTATGTAAACACCTTCCTTCTGAGAAAGCAAGTGACTGGAAGACCAGAGAGACAAGTTACTTTTTTGAACTGGGAATAATTTTTATCAGTAGTGCCTACAGAGCATGCCTGGCTTTCTATTACAAGAGTAAGGCAAAAGGGAAATATGGGGGAGCAGGGAATGTGAATGTGCACAGAATGTGGGAAGTCTTGTGGACACTGAAGGTTTTTGTATGGCTGCAAAAATACATTGTCCTCTTTAAACCAAGAAACCCTTGCCATACAGAGGAATTGATTAGTTGCAAAGAGACAGTGTCTCTTCACAAGGCTGCACAGTCAAACCAAGTCTTTGGGCCACAACCCTATTCTTCTCAAGCCATCAAACTGCCTCAGGCTGCCAGGGATTCGTCTGCTGAGACTTTCTGGGTTTATTTCTCTTCACACAAAATACTTCATTATTTCCTGTCTGCGCTGGAATTATGTCTTTCCAAATTTAACCCAAAGCAACAAAAGCAACCAACTCACTGTATCCTTGGCTGAAACAATATAAATTGCCTACAAGAAAGACATTTAAATTCACTGGATATGTATCTCTTACTCTAAATATTATTGCGAAGTTGGATATTTTTAATAATACTGTATATTATTAATGCTTTGAAAAATCTGACCTGAATGTAGTGTGCATTTCATCCTATAAACACATTTTTGACTAGAATTCCTCACATTTTCTGGGTGGTGCAGAACTGTTAGCAGATGTGGTCTTATAACTGATGTTTTTATTTAAAAAAAAAAAAAGTTGGTGTCATTTTCCTTGCTTTGGCATATGAGGGAGGCCTAACAGCGCACAGATACTTATTTTCTTTCTAACTTCTCAGAAGGATTATGCATCAATGGTAGAAAAATATTTGAGTTGAATTAAAAATTCCTCTCTGCAGCCTCAAGGTGCTTATTTTTCAGTCTTTTGTGATTTCATTTCAACTTTCATAACTTCTGTACTTACCACTAGCTCCCTGTAGATCTGGAATAGAGTAGAATGTCAAATGTTAAGAAAAAAAAGAAAGAAAGAAATGAGGGAAAAGAAGAGAAGAAAAAAGCAACACCTTCCTTCCTTGGGGAAAGAAAGGACCAAAGACTTGTGTATTTCTCCTCTTGCACTTTGCCATGGTTTTTCAGAGAAACAAGGCTGCCAGCACCCAGTTTTCTTGTGCTGGCACTTTTACCTGGAAATGCTAGTATGATACCAAGAGAGAGACAGAGGAATAGCAGAAGGCATTTCTCCTGCTGAGAACCTAAGCCCTGGACTAAAAGGATATGTGAACAGGATGCTTGTTACACACAGCATGTGATGAAATCTGCAGCTGCCTGTTTTAAGAGTAGTGTTAAAATGCTTCATGATACCTACGATATAATGAAAGCCATGCTCAAACACGTGGTGAAACCATAACCAATCTGCTGTTTTATAAGAGTTTTGGTCCCAGCTCAGAGCATAGTGTGGGAAGATCAGGAGACATGCTGTGGGAAGGTGGAGATGTGCTGTGGGAAGGTACACAGTGCCAGGTCGCCTAGGCTTTGCAACCTTTCTAGGAAAACACAACCACTAGCAGTCATTTATTTACCAAGTTGATTTAGACTGCTTGGCTTTTCTGTTGAGAACAGCACCAAATAGGCTAGTTGTGGAAAATTCCCCCCTGCCAACATCCATCCACTGGGACATATTAATTTGCATGATGGAGGACAGTGAATGACATTTTAAGTAGGCAGGCATAGCTTTGAACTGCAGGCTGCGTGTCCTAGCAGCAAGCTGAGAAGCTTGCTTTATATTCCCACTAAAACTGTATCTGTTTGGATTTTACTGTTTTCTTTTTCCTGTGGAATGCATTTCTTCCCTGAAATGAATTGTCAAAAAGAACTGCTTGTATTTATTTTTCACAAAAGCTTTAAAATTTAGTTCCTATGTGTTTTTCAAGGATTTTACTTTACACCAGGTGCTAAAGGCAAAGTTTAACACAGCCAGCCTTTTATGATGCCACGTTATAGATGCATATAGGAGTAGTTAAAAGCCTACTGATATTATCACTGCGAATTATTGTCAAGAGTGGTCAAAAACCAGAAGTGGCTCATCCTTGCTGCATTTGAGACTTCATCTTGTTCCTTAAAAATCTGTCCTAACTTCCTCTCTCAGAGAATTGCACAAACTATTTTATTTTCAATAAAACAAAAGACAAAATACAAACTAGGTAAGTGAACTATGTCTTTCTCATTTGTCATATGTTGCATACAAATATCCTGGATAAAATCCAGGTGAAAACCAAGTCATGTTCATCTTTATGTCCAAACTGCATGAAACAATGAGCGTTTCTTTTAGAAGATTGAAATCTTCTTGAAATTATGCCTAGGGGTCAGACATCTGCAGTACCTACACAGATTATTATGCAAGTAATGTGATTACTTAAAATCATTTAAAAATTCAAATTATTTCATTTTCTAAAATGTGTGATTGACATTCTTCTCATTAAGCAACTGAAAATAGTCCATTTAAATCTGAAAGCTTTTGTAATAATTAATTTTATGCCAGCTCCAGAAAGGTACTCAGTCAGGCTCTGTAGTCTGTCTCCATTATCTACTCTTATTGGATAACAGAAAGGATTTATAAAACCATTTTATAAATTAAGGTGATTCCCACCAAAGGGCTTACTTAGTTTTACTTACATGATTCTGCCCCCCTGAAGTAAAACCAGTGTGAAAACCAGCCACACACAGGAAAATGTTACTTAGTGAGTAGTCGATGTCTTCGTGGTCAGCGTTGGATTAATGAGCCATGGGTTGAGTGCAACATATAACAATGAGTGCAACATACACTAAGTTAAAGCCTATTTTTCTAAAAATAATATATCTTCCATCTGAATCTCTGCAAGACATGCTTAGCTGTAAGGAATCCAAATTGCTGCCCAGAAGTATGTACAAACCAAGACTCTCACCAGACATTTTATGCAGCTTATGTGACTGTCACGTTTTTAAAATTAAAAGATCACTGCATTGCACAGTCACATGCTGCTTGATGTCTTCAAAACTGAGACTTCCTGTGGCCACTTCTCCAATTTTTTTTTGAGTATCATGAGTCAGAGTTTTATCTTATGGTGGACAGGAGATAGGAAGAATTTTATCCTCTGCTTAGAAAGTGTGGGTGTGGAGAAAAGAGAGTTTATTCCACTTTCCCCCTTTCCTTTTGTAAAAAGATGGATTGGATACAGGAAATGAAACTGTAGGAAACAGTCTAGTTAAACTTCTTTCTTGTTTTCATGTCTCTTTTTCAGATCAATAACAAAGCTTGTGGCAAAGTTTTTGTGCCTCAGCAAGCAGCCCGCAATATTGAAGAAGTCCACGAGCTCATTCTTCAAAGTGAACTTGGAGTCAAGCATCTCCAGGGGCGAGCCATTAAAAAGGCTTTTCTGTCTCCCAGAACTGCCCTTATCAACTTCTTAGTGCAAGAGTAGTAAGGGCTCTGCTGGGCCATAAAAGGGAACTGGAATCTTTCAAGGTGGAAACCAATGCAAAAACAGCAGTTATGGTTATTTCACTTCGTGTAAAGGTGGGAAAGAAGTCTTATTAAAATCAGGTTGCTGCTAAATCTTCCTTTCAATGTGGAGAAATGTGCAGAATTAAAGTTTCTTATTTGCATCACAGTTAGATGCTGCTTGTCCATATTCTTTGGGAGAAAAAGAAGGAAGCACAGAAGAACTAAACAATTGTAACAGACTGTAACTGAAGAAAGCACATTCCTTAGTGTCAGCCTCAGGAATATATCCTGTTGGAAAGTTGGCTTGGCTAATTGCAGATGCATAAATGTGATTCCAGGACTAAACGACTGTCCTGAGTATGTGTTACCCCAAATGTTAGGTGTGCTTTGCTCCCTGTATCTCATGGTTACCATTAACTAGCATTTAAAGTGTTAAGGAAACACTACAAAACACTACAGAATGTTAATTTAAAAAATAATTTTTTTGTGTGTTGACCAATGGCCTTAGGCACAGCAGGTAGCCAGAATGGGGTGGTTTGATACATTTCACATAAATTTCAGAGCCAAGCCAAGAAAAAGGTCAGATTATTTAGCCAAGCCCTGCCTTAGCCACAGTTCTCCTTCCTAGCTGATGTATTTGTGTTGGCACATGCATGAGAGGTGCAACTTTAGCAAAGTACTGAGGGTTCCTGTGTGGAACAGGATGGAAGTTACTTCCTATGCATGAGCCATGTCAGAGACTTTCAGGGCACTCAAGAGAGGGATCAGTCAGCTGCTAGAAATGCAGCAGTGGGGAAGGCAGACAGGGTGCTTTTTGGCTCTATTGGATCTCGTAGTGCCTAGATTGTAAAACTTGAATGAATTTTTTTTTTCCTGAGGGGTTCATTAGGTGAAAATAGCCATCATGTTTGTAAAAATCAATCAGACATTCATAAAAGACAAAGCCATTCTCATGCCTGGTTCCAGCCAGGTTATTTGTACACTGCATTGCTGATAGATCCACATGGAAATATTTATTGTGTTCAGCAAATGCTTGAAAAGAAGTTTCCAAGGAAACAATTGCAGGGTTCATTGTGAAAGAATGTTTTTTAACAGTCATTCAACTAACTAGTCCAATAAGCTAGCCATTTGTGAGCCATTCTAACAGTTAAGAGATCAGCAGTAACAACCAGTGAGGCAAATACAGAGGTCTGCAGTAACCTTCCAGCCCAGCAGGCATCCAGACTCTCTACTGAATTGAAAGAAAAACAAGACAAATATCTCACATAACAGTAAATAAGTCTGATAGATCCTCAGCAACTAGGCCCAAGACAGATCACGTTGCCATGTGGGCACTAGCTAAGCAATGCCAATATTCATTTGGGGTTTATGCATTTTTGGTACCGAATATCCAGATGCATAACAGACGTGCCAGGCTTAGTGAGCGTGTTTGGCTCCACACATTCCTACCTCTGCAACAAAACTCTTCTGAATTCTGCTTCCTCCTGGGCCACACTTGCGCAGATTTTCTCCCCAACAGTCCTTTGACACCAGAATGACTAAGAAATGGAATATTTATAATGAAGATACAGTCTTTGCAGTTTTAAGACTCCAGAAATCTGAGCCACAAAGGAATGCATTCAGACATTCAAACACAGGCCTTTAGTTGGAGTTAAAATAATTTGAATTCCAGTGTCTGCCTGACATATATGTTGTTATAAATTCATGAAACTCCTGTTCAGAAGCCCCTAAAAGGACTGTGAAAGAGAGCCTTTAAAGTAAAATCTGTGGCACAGCCCAGTCCTGCTGCTTTTTTTTTTTGCTTTTTTTTTGCCTTTTTTTTTAATTTATGTAAAAGGTTTAACACACCCTGTGGAACCATTTTGACAGAGTTTTTCTTTGGGGGAAAGGTGGCATGTTTGATGTAAATAAAAACTTTTTAAATTTACAAGGATGAAAAAAGATGTTGTAAGCCCAGCAACCCTGTGGTGCCTTCAAACAAAAGCTGCAGTCACTGCAGGGCCAGGCAGCAGCCCACAATGTTTATTGCTGTTAGCACTTGAGGGTATTTGCTCTTGCCTGAGGAAGTGAATTGTAGATGTCACTTGGTGATTCAGGCAAAAATCAAAATAGGGAATGGATTTCTACAGGCTAAAAAAGGAAAGGTAGTGAACAGCAGACGCACAAAAAGTGTAAGGTCAGAAGTCCCGCCAGTGTGTTTACAGTAAGTTGTAATTCAGTGTGGTCTAGAGGATACGAAAAAGGCAGTGAAAGAGTGAGTGAGAGAGATGATGCAGACAGTGTGACAGAGCCTAATCCCCTGCTAAGTGTATGTTTGAAAGATGGCAGAGGTGCCAGCTGCTGAGCTTTGCTGTTGTGCTGGCAGCCACTGACATTTCTTACAAGGTTGACCTGCTCTGAAGCACAATTACCGTTTGTCTTACAGTAATTGTGACTCACGGGTTTGGTCTGTGCCTACACAGGACTGGTAATGATATACAGGCTGCAGCCTGTTACTAAGCCTTTGTAAAATAACTTATCACAGATGTCTCATTTATTTGGCAGTTGTTATTTGTGTCACACTAGAGGCATCTTTATGCTGAAGTTGGTATATATAGGTTGTGCCCCCTTGGAGAGCTCAGTGGGTAAATAGTGCTGGAGTATTAAATCTGGGCAAGGGACACTTGAGAAGTGAGAAGGAAGGGTGCTGGTGGGTGATCAGTCCAATTGCACTGCATTCACACACATTAAAAAGGACGTGGTGCCACTGTCCTTATTCCATAAAATGATGATCCAAAGATGATGTGGGACGTTTGCTTAACCCAGTGGGATAGACCTAGGACAAGCTGCTCCAAGAAATGGATCCATGACATAGAAGGGGCACTTTCAGCATCCTGTCTCTTTAAGGGATAGAAGACTGGTTGTTGCACTGATTCAATCTATATTGAATTTCTATTTTAAGTAATGTCAAATTTAAAGAATAATTATTGCCACACTTTCTACCCCAAAATTGTTCATGTGACTAAACTTCAAAAAAATCCAGCCCTCAAATATTGATTCCGGGAAAATAAAAACTGGCCTTAAAGGTCACCAAATACTTTTCCAATGCCACTGATTTCATGAGTAAAGATATCAGATACTGGGGTGATGGAAATGTGCTGGAAGTCACCAGTGTGTAGAAAAATGTGTTATTTGGCATGAGTGACAGTTGAGGTGATATGGACACACCCATCCTGCTTTGCAGCAAGGCAAGAGGGCTTTTTCTGTCACATTAAAGGACACTGTTACAGGCTAGGTCACTAGCTAAGATAGATCTCTATCCAGCTTGTTCCACCTGTGCTTTGAAAAAGAAACCTGTACAGGGACATTGCTGGACAAGCATGTATATTTCCATGACCTTTATCAGAACCCAAACATGGGGATTTGGTGCAAAATAAAATCTGTGTGCTCTCTGTGCAGACTAAAGTAATGCCCCAGAACTGACATTGGGTTAATAATAGCATTTTCTGATCTGACTTCATGAAGCCTGCTTGTTTCTTTTGGAGAGAGAATTTCCACAGATAAGGCAGGTCATACAGTCTCTCATCTTTGTCTCTCTTCTGTGTAAAGCCTCACAGAAAGCTATTCCTATTCTCTAAACCTTTCACAATCAACATGCACTAGAAAGAATGTTAACTAGTGCATTGCTGGTCATTCCTTCCTAGGGAGGTTTGCAATATGGGAGATTTTTCTAACAGCTTTCTATAAATGAAGAAGTAATTGGGGCTGGTTGGTTGGTTGGTTGGTTGGTTGGTTGGTTGGTTGGTTGGTTGGGTGGTTGGTGTTTTTTTTGTAGTTTTGCAATACTTACTACAGTTTACAGAGATGGGATTGGTTTTATTCATGTATATTTACCCACTTGGAAGAGTACATATGCTGGCTTCGCTGGACGCTTTTTCTGCTTCCATGTTTCACCAGTCCTCTCCTTCATTGATCTGAGCTGATTTTGTATCAAAGGACTGAGCTGAACAAGTAAGTGTTCAATGTTAAACCAGGTCTATCACCACAGTGGTGAATATACATACTATCAGTCTGCTTTTGACCTTAAAAAATGTTGCTGGAGCTACACTGTGGTTAGTTTCAGGGGTTTTTCATGGAAATGGGGTATATATCTCAAAGAAGAAGGATAAAGCTGATCATAGTAGATCAGAGGGAGTCTTGAGCAGGAGGAGAACTGAACTGAAGCATTATCTCTGTGCAGGAGGGGAGAGGATCAGAGCTCTCATCTGCAGCCCAGATGATAAAAGAGATCTTGCCTGACATGTGGAGGAAAGGTGGGAATATTTTTCCCTTTCCTGAATAATGTGACTTTCCGGTATCACAAAGCAGTCTTCAGTGCACTAACCCTGTCTGTCCCAGGAGGCCCTGAGTCACACACAGCCTTTGTGACTTGTGGCACTTCTCTCACTCAGGTACACCCAAGGTACACCTTGGATTGGAAAACTTCAACTCTGGTTTTAAGCCCTGGGGAGCTGCCATCCAGCACCATCTTCTATACAAAGTTATCTAGTACATTTCCTTGCATGCTCATCTGCCTGGGCCACACCAATTTGCTCTCTCTTCTGAGCTGCTGAGTTTCTCACTAAGCAAAGGAATGTGTAAATGGGACAGGCTTAAGTACAATGAGTTGAATATTAACACTCTGCTTGCACTAGTGGTGCTCAGCCTGGGCATAAGAAATTCTTTTATGTGAGGAGCCTGGTCTTCTTCAATATAACTCTAAAGAGAACCTATGCATTTACGTGAGCAGAAATGTGTGCTCTGTGCTTGCTCTTGGGCTGGCTGCAAGGGGGTGGCCCACACTCACATATAAGGCTGTGAACTTCCTCATCTGCTGTAGTTTTTCACACGTGCCAAAACCAAGCGTAAAAGGTCCAGGGTTGTCCCTACACCCACGTCTCACTGCCAAAGGAGACAGGCGAGCTGCTGAGCAAAGGGAGTTGCTTTTCAATAACTCTGCTTGGTGCCAACAATACACGAGGTAAAATACGTGCAAGTCATAACAGCTGTAGGTGATCCAATCCACTGCTCAGGAATAATAAACACAGGACACAGAACTGGGGCAGAAAAGAGCGTGATTTAATACAGGAACGTGACGCATTGTTGGCAATGGCAGCCTGGGTTTGTTTCTGATGAAGATTAAGGGAATTGGCATAACAGGAAATTGTTTTCTGCTACAAAGGGAAATCAATTGTCTTTAAGCACATAGAGGTGTAATTAGCAAATCTTACTAATTGCCGCAAAACAGCAATACAAGTGGGCATTGCTGGGCTGGTTAAAGGGCTGTTAGAGGAAGTATTGTGAAAAAGATCTGTAGAAGCTTTTGGAAGTGAATATTTTTCTTAAGTACGTCTCCATCCCTGGAGAGCCACGTGGCTGGATGAAATAGCAAGGGTGCAACAAAAACATATAATTTCCAATTTTCCCATGTGAAAGAGCATTTTAAAACATCTGTTAGTCAGAGAGCTTCTCCTAGGACATGCAC
Source organism: Phylloscopus trochilus trochilus (assembly GCA_016584745.2). Lineage (NCBI taxonomy): Eukaryota > Metazoa > Chordata > Aves > Passeriformes > Phylloscopidae > Phylloscopus > Phylloscopus trochilus. Next base: position 45,759,300 of record WQNJ02000546.1, read on the forward strand.
GGAAGAACAGAGTGGATGCACTGACTGCATCTGGCAAATCCACTCGAAGTCCACCACACCACGTGAGGCTGATGACTGATGGCAGGATGTCGTCTGACCTGTGGAGTGCTTCCAGCCCAGCTTTACTGGAGGCCACGTATGTTGGTTAAAAAGGTCATGGTGCTGTTTGTGTTAATGCACTGATAAAGAGGCAGGGAAACAGAGCTGGAAAATTCTCCAGGCGAGCTCTCGTTCTGATAAAAGGCTCTTTTCAGTAGAAAATGGAGAAAACAAACTATTCCACATTCTTTTGGGCAGGGGTAGGAAGACCAACAGAGCTGTCTGCATCAGTGTGGTGCAAATCTGCAGCCAATGAAAGGAAGTGTTCTGGCCCATGGAGTGACAGCAAAGGTGACTCCAACACCGCTGATGGCACCTGGAGAAACTGAGGAGAGGAAGGTAAAGGCTTTTGTCTGCTCCGGAGCAGCAGCCGAGTGCCTGGCACCCAGCTCTGGCCTTCCTCAAGGAGACCGAGCTGCTGCAGCTCGGGGATCTGCAGCTTCTCTCTCTGCTGCTTCGTGGGCTCCTGTTTGGGGTCCAGGTGATTCCCCATGGCTCTTCTAACCTTCCCAAGATGTGGCCTGCCAGGTAACCCTCCCTGCCTCAGTTTACCCACCTGCAGGCAGGGCCCACAGCATCGCCACTGAACTGATGTTGCAGGTGCAGCTATTTAAGAAGGAACATGAGCCTGAAACCCCTTCTGTGAAGCATCTGTACCTCTCCTGAAAGGTGGTGTGGAAAGGTGTCCCCATACTGCCCTGGCCTTTCTCTGCCATTGGTGTGAATTAAATTAGTGTTAATTAATACTCTTAGCATAATTCCCTGCAGAGATAATGCCTTGTGGTAGACACTTGTACCACAGCAGGAGCAAAACATCCAAGTCTGGATCCATTTCTGCTCTGATCCCGAGGGCGTGGGATGCACCAACCCAGTCTGCATGGTGGGCACCTGGGCTGCCCCCAGTCAAAGTGCAGGCAGCAGGCAGGGCTGGCAGAGCTGGCTGCAGGCAGGGGAGGCCTCCTGAAGGAATGCAGGGGCCCCTGGGGCAGCCGTGAGGAGGAACAACATGGCCCTGCCCTGCTGCCTTCCTGAAAAGCCTCTGGAAGGCAGAGGCTGAGGTTCGGCCTCCCCACCTCCGCAGTGTCCCATCCAACAGTCTGGCCCCCGGCTTGAGCCCAGCTGTCCCACACACAGCAGCCCCCGGGCTCACCTCTGCAGTCATCTTCCTTCATCCCTCCCTCCTCCTCCACCCTCTTATTTGCCCCACAGTGCTGTGCATCATCTCCCTAGGATAAACCATCTGGCAGGTGTAGGTAAACGGCATATTTAATTAAAACCTCTATTAGAAAGCAGAAAGGAAAGTCCATCATTTCCCCCTGCTACTCCATTAAGAGTTCAGAGATGCTGTGGCACTACCTTGCAAGAAGCTGAGAAACACATTTGCTCCTGCAAGGACCAAGCCAGGCTCTATGCTGGAAATATTTCTGCTTCATAAAATGCTCTCTCTGTTTATACTCCTGCACTGAAGCCTTTCTTGCTAAAACACACCAGAGCACATATCTCAGGCACTGCAGAGTGGTGTGCATAGTCCTGCGGGAAATGACTTGCCTGGGACAGCCATGGCCCTGGAGAGACACAGGCACGGGGGACCAGCCCTGGACATGTCCACAAACAACCTGGTTCCTCACTCTCGTTTGGTTGCAAAGAGGCAGTGTGAGTATGCAATAGTTGCTTTTGGAAAGAGATCTGGCTATGAATTGGCACCCAGACTCCTCCTAAACATGTTGTTCCATAAACCATGCAGCCTTGGGCTGTTGTCGTGCTTTAAAATATGAGGGCGTTTTCTCCCAGATAGAAAAATGATCGCGGGGAGGGGGGGGGGGGGGGGGAGAGAAAGAAAAACTTGTGAACTTGTGGTGGAGAATTTCTTCACATTTTCTCCATCGCTCTGCAAAGTGAGCCCAGACACCAACGTGGCAGCAAGAACTAAAGACAGATGATCCCCTTCCTGCTCTCATTGGCGACTTCCCTGTTTACCCGGGCAGGCGGAGCTCTGCCCCAGCCCGCCGCCGCTGCAGAGCCGTGCTGCCCCGGCACAAGGCTGCGGTGATGTGCCCAGCACCCCCGCTAAGGTGGAGCCAAAAGCTGGGAACTCCACTCGGAGCTGCTTCCCCCCAGGTCACTGCCTCCATCCACCCCACGGGCAGCCGAGATTGCCACGTGGAGCGGGGCTGAGTTACAAGCTGTGGGCATTATTTTGCGTGAATAAATGCAATGTGTAAGCCTTGCCCACAGGAACAAAAACAGATTAAATGAGGAATATTTCAATCTTTTTTTCTCCTCAAGGGGTAGGGTTTAGAATAAGCCAATTCAAATTGGCACATAGATTTTGGTTCTGTGCTACAACAGCAATCGTGGACTGTAAAAGTCACAGGAACTATAAACATGTGGGACCATATCTAATCACAGCAGAAGGGTCTGCACGTCAGTGTAGTATTACATCTCCAGTCTAGGAGAAAGTTCAAGTTAATCATCTGTTCACTTGGGAATACCCCTCGCTCAAATCTCACAGAAAGAATAAATCCGAGCAGGAAACTTCAAAGGTATTTTGCTGCCTAACATTCACTGAAAGCGTTGCAAATTCAACTCCAAAATGCCTTTGAATCGCTTGGCTGTGATCCCTCCTCGAAGGCGCTTGCCATCAAAGTGTCTGCTCATGCATGCAGAGCCTGGAAGGAGGCCAAGCCCAGTGCGAGGGGTTCCCTATCCAAAGGGTTTCAGCAGCCTTTTCCACGTCGTCCGCGTAAGCATTGTTCTGCAGACAGCTGATTTGATCCTTTGGCATAGGAAGGAAATGTACTTTACATAGCTGGTGAAGGTCAGCAGCATCCAGAGCAGCCATTTGGCAAGAAGACTGCTTCCCCCCTCCTCCTCCCTCCGCAAAGTGGTGAGCTCCTGCAGGTCAGACTGTAAAAGGACTTACAGATGTTAGATAAAAAGTAACAGCAGAAAATGTATGCATGAGCCTAAAAAAGAAAGAAAGAAAAAACCCCCATGATCTGATGGAAGTTAGATTCTTCCTTGGTTTGTGTGTTGAAAGCTGAAAATAGAGACATCTATTCCCAAATCCTTCTGCTTCACCAAATGGTTTGTTTTTTAGAGGGATGGAAGATCTCAGTGTGTTGAAAAAAAAAAACAAAACAACTCCAATAGACAGAAGTCTGAGTCTCTGATGTGCTGGATAGGAGCATGGCTTCCCCTGATTAACTTTACATCCTTTGGGGAGTAGGAGGCAAAGAAGGTACACGATGTGTAATTTCCTTTCCAACTGCTCTTTGTCCATGTTGCATATTCTGCCGGCGAGTAAAGCAGTGCTGGGGCTCACGCTCCCATCCTTATCTACCTGATGCTCTGTTTCCTTTCTGTCATTCTCCATACAAATATGAACTCAAGATGTGGTTCAGTACCCACTTTGTTGTTACTTATTGTTTTAACATTGAAGCTTGCCCATTTTAGATAACAGCTGAAAGCTAAGCATCTCAGCTAAGCCCATCTCCAAAAGCTTCCTGAAGCCAGCGATGAGGAGGAGGCATCCCATGCCTCAGTCACTTGCTGTGGTTCTCCTCGTCAGCCTAGGATGTTGCCAAAAACAGACTTCTAGGAGCCCTTTCTGAGGATGCTCTTTAGACACTGAAACTGTTTTGGCTTTCATTGCCCCAGCTGAGCTTTACCTTAAACTTGACAGTTTTGGTCAAGGCCCACAAAAGAGGTGGTAATCATTCTCACTCTCGGTAAGTGGTGGCCTGAGCCTACACCTGCCTGGCACAAAGCAGCTGATGGGGGTCACTGTGGCCTCTCCCAGCCACAAAAATGGGAGGCAAACCCTTTCCACTCCAGCCAAAAGAGCCTTGGCATAGGCAGGGAGTTGTTGTCTTTGCACGATGGACATCCAGATGGAGGCTAAACCCTCCTCCTGAAGTGGTGGGGCTTGTGCAAAGCAGGGTTTAGCCCCCAGGCACCCAGCTTCTCCCAAAGTGAAACAGGGCTTGCGGGGATCAGCCTGAGGGAGCTGTGATACTGCTCCTTCCTTCATCCCCACAGCAGAGGAGAGCTTGGAAAGGTTTGATAGATGGGATTGCTTGATAGTTGGGATGTTTCCCTGATACTGTGAAAAGCTCCAGCATTATCAATCTCTTTTAAAAGTGGCAGGCCATGGTTAGTAGCATTATGTGATGGGGTCCCCCTTCTCCAGGTCCTGAGGACTGGGGGAGATCCAGTCCTGCTGTGCTTCGCCCTGTGCTGGGATTCCCATCCACCTGTCTTCCCTAGAAACCATAAACCTCCTTATCTAAAGCTGTGCTATGGCTGGGCTAACTTCTGAGTCCAAACCTCATCAGTTTATCAGCTCAAGCTCCAGTCTGAGGCTGTTGCTGCAGGGATGAACCTCCAGCCCCTAGTCCTGCTCAGAGCCTCTTTGCAGACACCACAGCAGTTCCAAAGTTGCCCTGAAAGAAGACAAGGCACCTTTTCCAGGGGCTCACAGTGCCATCATTTTTAAGCACATTGGGCCAAATCTCACAGGAAGAGGCAGGATATTTTAGGTCTGGCCTCAGTTGCTCAGGAGTGTTTTTGTAAGGGAATGGGTCAGAGAGGGGAGCGGATTTTTTTTATTTCTGACATGTTTTGGTCACAGCCCAATTCACCATTATTAAAGGCAGTGAATTTCCACATTCCTTAACATTTGGCCCTCCCTCCTGGAGCCTGGGGGAGAATTACAATAACAAGTTATGGGAATGCAGGACATGTGCCTGGGCCCGTAGGATCAACTGCAGCAGTAAGCTTATTTAGAGGTACCACAGCTCCCTACCAGCCAGCCTCTTCCACGAGCACAGCAGAGTTCCTGCTGCAGCCCCCCAACCTCTGGGCACACCCAGCTGTGTCTTGCCATGGAAATTTTGCAACTGGCCTCGGCTGACAGGGGAAGAAGGCTGCAATGTAAAGTGTAGATTCACATGGGTAAGTCTTTAATCATGGGCATGAAGTGTCCCGGCCATATTGGGGCACCCAAAATGCAGTTTTACGCACAGTTCCTATACATTTCAAGCACTTGGGAACAACGTGATTCGCCCAATCCCTATGTATCACACATATGCCACCGAATTCCAAAGCAACAGTAATTTTATGATGTCATGATCCATCTGTTTCTTTCCTGATCTAAATGTCTCTGGAGTTGGTCTTGCTGCAGTTATGTGTATGATGCTGGTTAATGGGGTGGGGGGTTCCCGAAGGTGTCCCGAAGGAAGGCTGGGATGCTGATGTTATCTTGGGCATCCGAGGGTATCCTTTATTCTTCAGGCTAGGGGCCATCTTCCTACAATGATCCAAGGTTCTTTAATCATGCTTACTTAAGTGACTATCCAGCATAGAATGTCTATCTCTACCAAGAAAATTAATACAATTTCCTACTATACAGACTAATTGCTCCAGTAGTTATGGAATGAGATTTTCCTCGCAGTTTTTCACGGGGGAGCAGAGCTGTTTTGTTTTTGGTTTTGTTTTTGTTTTGTTTTTCCCTGGCGGGCGTCTGTGACTTTTCACAAAACTTCTTCAGGAAGGTTTCCGGGCTGCAGGGTGAAAAAGAGGAATATTATCCAGCGGGGAGACGGGGCAAAAACACCTTCCTTGCATCACCCGGGTGACCTTAACCCCTGTGCGCGCCCCCTTCCCAGCTCTGCTGCCGGGCCCCAGCGCTTCCCGAGCCTGACCGGGCACCGCGGGGCGCCTTCGGAACTGCACGCGACCTTTTCCGACGGGCCGCGCGCGCGCCCGCCACGGGCCGGGGACGAGCAGCGCGCGGGGGACGGGGGTGGGCGTGTCTGAGGGGGCGTGGTCAAGGTGCGGGCTGGGTGTGGTCTCCGTGGCCACGCCCCTTTCCTCGCCCACAGCCACGCCCCCGGCGGGGACGGGCGCGGCGGGAGCGCGGCGGGACGGAGCGGCTGCCGCTGCCGGCGGTGCCTTGATCCCGGCGGGAAAGAGGAGCGCAGGCGGAGGAGGAAGAAGAAAAAGAAGAGGAAGAAGAAGAAGGCGGGGGTCTTCCCGCTAAGCCGAGCAGGATGGACAAGTACGACGATCTGGGTTTGGAAGCTAGCAAGTTCATCGAGGACCTCAACATGTACGAGGCCTCCAAGGACGGTCTCTTTCGGGTGGACAAAGCTGCCGGCAACAACCCCGAGTTCGAGGAGACCAGGAGGGTGTTCGCCACCAAGATGGCCAAGATCCACCTCCAGCAGCAGCAGCAGCAGCAGCAGGAGGAGATGCTGATGGCCGCGATGAACGGAGGGGCCGCCGCCTTCCATCCCCCCCGTAGCAGCCCGCCGGTGGCGCGGGGTTCGAAGCCGCCCCCCGCCGCCGAGGGGCCGCGAGCGAGGCCCTGCGAGGGAGCGGAGCGGGGCTTCGGAGGGAGCGGCGCACGTGCCGAGGCCCCAGGGAGCCAGGCCGGGCGCCGGGGCTGGGAAGAGGAGCCCGACAGGATCCCCCGAGCGGGGGGCTCGCAGCCTGGTGCGGGGCGCGGGGAACAACAGGCTGGGAGCCCCTGCGAGCCCCAGCCCTGCCGCGGCGGGCAGGAGAACGGTGGCGAGGGCAGGCGAGGTGTCGGAGGCCGTGACCCGATGCCAGCCGGACAGAGGTCCTCGTCCTTCTCAAACGCCGGCACCCCCCCGGCACCTTCAGTGGGGCCAGAGGAGCCCCCGCCACAGCAGAGGTCCTCGGCACCCTCAGCGCAGCCCACTCGAGGGTTTTCAGGCTCCGCTGAGCCCTGCGGTCCCAAAGCCGGAGGAGATGGGAGCCAGCCGTGGTACCAGGGTGTCTCGCTGTCCTTCCCGCCAGGCTCCGCACCCGCTGCTCCCAGCCTGGAATACCAGCACGCCGCTGCCTACCCCAGCCCAGCCGGTCACTTCGTGGCCCACGGTCAGAACCACAGGCCCGCCAGCAGCAGCGGCAACCCTGAGGCGGGCTCCTCACGCCTGGCCTCGCGGGGGATGCTGGCTCCCAGTGCGCCGCAAATGCTGTTCCCGGAGGGCGTGAGCGGGCCACGCTCAGACTCTGGGCACCTGGATGGCTCCAGCGCAGCAAAGGTGAAGCTGCCCTGCCAGACCCTCCTTCCGCAGCCAGAGCAAGGGCCATCGGCGGCCGAGCTGAAGCTGGAGGCACTGACCCAGCGCCTGGAGCAGGAGATGGATGCTCGGCCAAAGGCCGATTACTTTGGTAAGGACGCAGCCCGCCTGAGGGCTCTTTGCAAAGTGTCGTGGCAGGGTTCAGACCTGAAGGATCGCATTTGCCTGTACATATGCGTGGTTGTGCTCCGTCAGTTGCCCAGAGCAGGGTTTTTTAATTTAACCTTTATTTATCACAGGGATTAGAAGCTCTTTTCTCCTGTGACACCTTTTTCTTTAATCTTACCTCTCTAATTTTAAAGCAAAGGTAGTTCAGCAGCTTTGGTGGGGGGAATAGAGCTGAGAAGAAGATGGAACAGCATATTTTGAAGTGCCCTTCATTGCCAGCAGGGAGGCACTTAACTTTTCTTGACAATACTCCTGGTTCTCTGTGTCTTACAAGGATGTGTCCAGACCACGTGTGGGTGGGAAGGCAGCCATCCAGCCTGCGGAGGAGTCGTGCCTGCTTAGGCTGCCGTCATGGAGAAGGGCACGGAGCTCAGGGAAGACAGAAGTAGCTTGGGGATGGGGAGGGCGGTGGTTTCCCAAGGTTGCCAGGATTTCCCTCTGCCTCCAGGTGCTGGTTGCCATCAGCAGTGAAAGGACTGGTGCATCCTGAAGATGGCAGAAGAACAGGCAGTAGGCACGTTCTTGCTTAAACCTTGGGTCTGTGAGGAGGTCCAGACCACCACCAGAGGTTTTCACTGGCACTTGGCAGTGAAAAGGGGCCACTTACATGCAAGGATCTCCCGATGAGAATATTAAATATCCTTCTGGATTAAATTGATTTGCTACCCCAGGATGGCGGGAGGTCAGGGGCAAATTGCGTGTTTCCTTTCCCTGCTGTGCCACTTCACAATTTAACAGCAGATAAGATAGCTCAGCTTTTGGGGGAGGGAAACCCAGAGTTGCTGGGAAGGCTGGAAACTCCACGGCTAACTTAAGAAACTGTGGGATCAGGCCAGGTGTATGAATTTTCCTCATGATTTTAGACCCACAGTCGCAGCAGAACAGGGACAGATTAAGCTCTTCAGCCTGGTGCTGAGGAGGGGTTTGCATCTCAGCCTGCACAGGTGCTGTTGCACAGGGTCCTGTCTGGTGGGGTCGGTGGGTGGCTCAGTGGTGGTCTGAGCCACACAAGAGCTTCACACCAAGCTTTGGGGATGTAGCTCGAGGACCACCGAGCGCTCAGCTGCAGATTGCATAACAAAATGTGTTTCTTGGCAGCAGGCAGGGGGACTTGCCCACAGGGGGCTGTGCCGGGGTTGTTTGTCTTGGTATCCAAGATTGGATTAAGCCCTGTGGCAGGGCAGGGGCACTTTTAATCCTGTCGCAGAAAAGTGATGCGTTGAGCTGCTCGACTCTCAGTGTTTTGGCCTGGAAACAAGTTTTGGCACTTTCCGTCCTGTGCAGGAAGCACGCGGTTTGAATGAGCACCAGGAGCCTCCTTGGGGGCCTGAATGCCCTGACCAGGAGCTGGTAACGGGGTGGCATTGGGACAGCAGGCTCGTGGGATGTGGTGCTCAAAAATGGAAATGTTTTCTGAAGGTGACATTCAGCTCCACTGGAGACGTGTCAGGGTCCCTCCAGCAGACCCTGCTGTGCCTTCCCTTTGCGCTGCGTGTAAACTGGCTGGATCAAACCTCATCCAAAATGTGCCTGGGGATGGGCTCAGGAGGCAGGGGAACCCAGCTGGTGGTTAGATTACTTCTACATTTTTGTCACAAAATAAGGATGTGAGGCAGGAGGAGGATTTTGTCCTGTGGGAGATTTATAGTGAAGCAGGAGTATTTTTGGCAGCATGGAGAGCCGGGCTGATCAGGTGGCTGAGTGAGCTCCAGGGAGGGAGGAGACACAGAGGCTGCCTGATCCCCAGTAAGGTTTTTTGACATCCTCCTGCCAGGAGATTTTGCACCAGGATGTGATGTCTCAGAAATTTGGGAAGGAGGACAGTGAGAGGAAAAAAAAAAGAAATTATGCAGTGTTGGCAGAGGGAAAAGTAAAGTATTGTGGAGCCTCAGCTCGGCGGGCAAAGGTTCAGCAGATCTGCTCTGCTGAGGACCAAGGAACAGGAAGGAGCAAGAATCGAGGTATTTTAATTCTGAGCCTTCTCCTCCCCCTCTCTTTCTCACTTTTATTTTCACTTTTTGCAGTTACCTTAGTTCCTTTGAAGGAATAAAGGGCACAGCTGGCCTTCTCAATTATATTTTGCTATGCCCTACTCTCAAGCTACCAAACTTTAGGATATAAAATAAACATTTTTATGCAATAGTGATAAAAAGTGCAATAATTTGTTTTGTTGTAGACTTTCTCCCCAGTGAAGGGAAGTCTATTGCAGCAGCTTTGAAGTTCATCGGAGCCAGGAAATGAAACCAGGACTAAAGTACAAATGACTAAAGTATTTTATAAAAATATTTTCAGTTCTCCTAATTTTGTGTGCTGCTTTTCTAACAGGGGGATGTTTTCAGAGATGGGTCTGTCTGTCAGTTAACATACTGTCCTTCAGTCTGTCTGAGTCAGGACCAGATGTTTATAAAGAACAATTAATTCTGACCACAGTACAGGAGCTTTCTCCTTCACTATGTGAAAATGTGTGCTTGTAAGTGAAAGCCTGGGAAGGATAAGCCAGGGACTAGGCAAAATACAGGTAGGATGCTCTGCTGAGGAGCAGCAGTCTGGTTATCGGTCAGCACTGACTTGCTGTGCAAAATGCTTTTGTCTGCTCAGAGTAGGTACAGCAAGTAAAAGGAAAGAAACATACAAAGCCAAGAATTCTCTCTGGGGTTTTTTTCCTTTTGTTTTTTTTGGGGGGGGTTTGTTTGTTTGTTTGTTTTTGTAAGTAGTGACCTATGTGTGAGCTGCATGTCTCTGGAGGAATTTCGGTTCTCCAAGAGGGCTTTTGAAGAGCTGATTTGATTTATATGGGCTGTCAAGGACATAGGCAGTCTCAGGTATCACCCAGGCTTTGGCTTGGGGAAGGAAAAGCAGAAGTTGCTCCCTAGAGAGGCTGGTTCCCATGCAGCAGAGAAGGGGCCCTGCGTCCCTGGGAGGTGTAGCTGGAAGCCAGCTTAGGATGTATTTAGGTTTTCATGTGTTATTTCCAGGGAACATTCAGGAGTGAGGTGCCCAAATCCCACTGATTTCTCATGGCATTCCTTTGTATGAATCAGCCTTCATCTCCTCTTGGTGACAGAAGATTAAATACGAGTGACCGAGGGAGTTGCAAACCCTTTGCTAGCACCGCCCAAATGTTTAGGGTTAGGTGAAGTGACACCATCCCAAAGACTGAAGGTGCCTGATGAGTTTTCAGGTGAGACAGATGCACAACCAAACAGAGCATCTGCCTGAACTGCCTGGGAGTGACTTGGTAGAGGAGGGGCCTGGCTGAGGTGTGCTGGGGTCTGCAGGGAGTTTTGACTACTTGTTTTAGCATGCAGTGCCTTGGTCTGCAGGCACAGGTGGGTGCTTCTAGAGGTGAAACATGTAGCATCATGTTTTTACCAGTGCTTTTTTCATACAGCTAGATGAAAATCTCCACCTGATGAGGATTATCTACACCCTTAGCAAAAACTTTTTGTAAAACCATTTTCATGAATGGTTTTCGTGTTCTAAATATTTGTTAGCTGTTGTATTCTGGCTTCCTTGTTATTTACAGCAGAGCTGATAAGCTGCGGGTGTTTTAGGAGGGCCCTGGGCATCTTGTTTTGCAGTGAAAAGCTGGGATGCTTCCCAGCAGTCAGGCAGAGAATATATCATAGCAAAGTCTGCAGATTTTTTTTTCCCCTTGGCAGAAGCAGAGCAGTAGCTGGATCCCTGAGCCCTGTGGAGACCTGGAAGCCCAGCACCTTTGAATGGGTGTGAGCAGCTCAAAGGGCAGCAGTGCTCTTTGGAAGCGTAGTGCACAGTGAAGTTAGTGTTTCACCACTGCTGAAACCACAATTCATTTAACTTTGGGGCTGTACACATCCAGGGACTTTACTGAACCTTGCTGATGGTGGGGCACCAGGACACTTTGTGCAGCAAAGGTAATCTTGGGGCTGACAAGTGGAGATTTCTGATTAAAATGAAAGTTCCTCTGAGTCTGTTTTGTCTGCGGGTGATGACGACAATACCATTTCCACTGGGAATGAGCAGAGGCATCCTTTACTACTGTCACCTGGGAGAGTACCAAAGCTGAAAGGAGACACCTGCCTGCAGCAGAGAGGAGGGGGAGGCAGGGAGAGACAGGTCCTGGTGGAACAAGGAGCATGGCACTTGGAGTAGTGGGTGTGTCCAGATTGCAAAGCTTATCTCACTGCAAGAAACCAAGCAAATAAGTATTGGCCTGGAATATGGCTCTTCAAGATTACAGCAGTATGTGCTTCTCCTCCCTTCCTCTTGGGAGCTCAGCTGGACTTGCAAGCTAAGGAAAAATCTACCAAAAGGAAAGAAAAAGCAAGGAGTTGAGGCAGAGGAGCAATCAGTCTTTCAGCCAGGCTAGAGTAGGAGTGGGACTGAAAGAAATAAGGAGCCTCATTCATGTGGCACAGGAGTTATCATAATCTCTGGCGTCACTAGAAGGTACTTAAAGTGTCACTGACGTGAGTTTGATGGCATTTTTGTCCCTCACTGGCAGTGTGTACACAAAGGTCTGCAGCAAGGTCAGGGGTCAAGAACATGGCATGAAAAAGGGAACAGAAAAGTTGTGTTTACCAGCTCTATGGTTCATTGGGCAGGGAGGAGTACCTGTCCCATCTTTGTACAGACAACCCAGTCACTCTGTGATGAATGGAACCAATCTGCCAGGTTTTCCAGACACTTGATCTCACCCAGGCCTCCAGATCTCCTTGAAATCACCTCTCCAGCAAGAGTTACTGCTCAGTAGTGGATAAGCAGTATAGCAGGGCATGCAATGTGTGTAATTTAGAGCTTGATGCAGGAATTAAGGTGAGCCATGGGAAGGTGGGTGGGTTCAAGTTCCAGAAACATTCTAAAGTAAAACCAGGAGAACTGAGCATCCCATCGTGTGTGACAGGGTGAAGGCTTTTCTAAGCAGATGGTCTTTGAAACACGTGTGTGCAAGTGGAGGGCTTGGTTCTCCTGGGATAAATAGGTGGATTGGAGACACAGCAGCTGTACCTGCACAGGGTCCTCCCTGTCAGAGTGTCAAGCAGAATTCTGATGGGGGGGACCATTGTGAAGGTACAGCTTCTGCCAAGAGGCATCAGGGTCTACTTCTGGATTAGCACATGCATGTGTGTGCATGTGTGGACAGATGGGAATGATGACACCAGAGGTGCAGAGACGCTGGGGGGTGTTCTTCTAAGTTCAGCTGGGGGTTCTTCAGCATAAATCCAGCCTCCTGTAAGGAGGGGGAAAAACCCAGTTACATCTGATGGAAAAGAGTCAATCTGATTGTGGAAATGTGGCTTGCACAGAGTATGTGGAAGGAGTAAGACAAGTAGGACAGACTTGCTGTTTCTGGATTAGCCAGATAAGCAGACCCACACCACCAGAATCAGCCCCTGCATTCCTCTTACCTGGGACCAAATTGGCATGGCAAAGAAATCTCACCACTGAAGCACTGTCACATTTGGCCATTCAAAATGAACTGACAATATTAGTAAACCCAACCAGGAGCGCATGTAGGAAAGCTTGGCTGTGCTGTGTGTTGCTGAGAAGGGAGGTGCTGCTGAAAAGAAGAGAGGTGCTGTTGGAAGAACTGTGGTCTTGGCCTGTGGATTGATGTCTGAAATGTGGAAAGTCCTAGTCTCAGAAAATGCTGCTGCTCAGCATGGCCTGTGATGAATTTTTAGTGAGTGGGATACAGTAACTAACTAAACTCCTTCTGGTGAGTGTGAAATAGCAACGCTTGGAGGAAAAAATGTCTCCAGGGGCTTTGAGTCTGGTGGTAAATGGAAGTGCACTTGTTGAATTTTGAGCATGGGACTGACATTTCAGACTGAGCACTGGGTTCACTTTCATTTCTCACAGCCCTTGAGGTCTGCCTCCAACCTGTTGGATCACGTGAGCTGAGGCTGTTCCTGGTGACAGCCCTCCAGGTCTGCGGTGCTGAGATGGAGTGTGGCAAGTGCTGGGAGGTGGCTTACAGGGCATGTTTTCGGTCCCAGCTCTGTTCCAAAGGTCCCTTTGTTCAGACTCTCAGCTGCAGCGCAGGCAGTTGCTTGCTGCATGATGCAAAAGGGAACAGAGATTTCTTTGTTGTCCGGGGGTTGCTGCCCTGCCGGCAGAAATTGAACCCAAATCAGCAATTTCCATCCCTTTCCCTTCCCAAATCTGGCTACCATTCTGCCTGTGTGCTCGGGCATGAGTTAAGTGGTGCTGTGCGTGTGCGGTGGTTTGGGTTTGTCATCCTGGTGGTAAAAAAGAGAAACCTGTCATTTCTTCTCAATAACGTTGTTTAAGGTTAAAAAGCGTCATTTCAGAGGGGATGCCTGCTGGGATTGGTGCTTGCAGAAACACTTGTTACGAGCTGCTGAGTTACCAAGCGCAGGAGTCAGGGATCTTGCTGAACTGTGGCTACTCAGGATCCCTCTGCTGCACGCTGAGAAGTTTTTGCTAAAAGCCACTCCATGCCAAGAAAATTACCCAGAACTGCTGACTAGTGTCAGTGGCATGTGGGGCTGGAGTGATGCTGCTGACATTTTAACACCAGCAGAAAGCACAGTCAGCACTGTTTCGGGAAATAGCCGTCGGAGCCGGCGTGGAGCAGGGCGCAGAGCCCGTTTTGCAGCGGGATGGGGTAGGAGGTGGCCCTGGTTTGCTGGCTTTGCACATGTGCTGCCAAGCTCAGCAATTGGCTGCTGTCAGCAACAGGTTTTTCCTTGCTTCTTCCTTATTCTTCCGTGTTTGGCCTAAGCCAAAAGATCAGGATCATTGTGACAGCAAGGGGTGAATGGGAAAAAAAGAAAAATGGAAAGGAAAAATCAATAAAAATCACTTCCTCCCCCGCCCCCCTTTTTCAGGCCAGGTGTGCTGAGTGTCAGAGACAAAGCTCCAGTATGTTGGTTAAAATACTTCATTATATCTGGAAAGAGCAAAGACTTATTTAGAGAATAATTTCACTTGCTACTGAGATTTAACAGGCTTTCAAGTAAGATTTAGTAGATACATGTAAGAACATAAACTAGATTCAGATGTGCCATAATGCCATTTTTCAATTGTGAACCTTGGCACAGGATATGTATAAATATTTATAGCATGTCTGGGTATTACATAGTTGAGTAATTTAGCACATTACTGTTTCTGCAGAAAACTTTGTCAATTTATTTTAAAAGCCCTTTCATTCTGTGACTTTAATTTGCCATGTTTTAGGGGCCTAAATATTGAAAGAAGTGGGTGAAAGGGTTAATCAGGGGGTGAAATGGAGCATGGACTGAAAGGAAGGTGGAAGGGTGGTTGGGGAGGTTGAGGGGTGGGAGGTGGAGGAAGGTTTTGGTACAGATGTGAGAGCCTCGACAGCTCCTGCACGATGTCCTGTTGGGAACCCAGAAGGGGCAGTGCCTGTGCTCTGAAGTGTAATGAGATGGACAGGAGGTGGCAGTGGCAATTTCTGCCCTCCATGCAGTTTGCCTTAGCCTACTTAATAGTGGCTTCTGCCTGCCAGCATCTTTACTGGGTGCTGTGCCTGCACTCAGCTGCTGTGCCTTCTGTCTCCTGCTTCTTCTTGCTGCTCATCCACAGTCTGTGTCACCCGGCTGCTTTGTGGAAAAGAGGAAATCAGAGCATGCTGGTGAAATTTTCTGGAGCAGCCATTCATTGGCACAGAGAAGGGGAAAATGCAGCACTTGCAGTGCAATAAATACGTTGGCTCTGTGGAAAGCCTGGTGGGTGTCATGGAAAATTGGCAGGTTTCGGCTCTCGAAACTTTCTGCTCGGCATTGCTGTACTCAGGAGGGAATTTTGAGTCGTTAGCTCTTGTGTCAGATCATTGCACAGAAATTCAGGCTGCCGCTGAATGTGCGCATTCCTGGGAGAGCACATCCATTTGAAAAGCCAGTTTTTTTCTTATCTTTGCCTTGACCTTCTTTTTCTTAAAATCCTTTTTCTAATGCCTGTATAATTTATCTTTCTTAAAATATTTCTTTCAATAAGTGAGATAAACCTGCTTAGTTCAAAAAGAAGCAGAAAGTTTTGCTCACTTGGTGCCAGCCTGAGAGCTGGGGTGGGCCCACTGCCAAGTGAGTGAGCATTGAGCGAGTTGGTGTAGGATTTGAACAAAACAAAGTAACTAATTATTCTTTGCAACCTTCTCTCCAGGTTTGTGTCAGTGTGGACTCTGGCTCTGAGTGCAGTGGGGCTTGGCGCAAGGCTAGGACAAGCTTTCAGCGTGCGGGTTGAATGCACACAGGCAGCTGCAGCGCAGAGAGCCAGGTCTGCTCTGCAAAAACCTGGGAAACTCAAGTGTCTGCTTTTCAGCAGCTGTGTGTGCGCTACGGCAAAGGACTCCCGAGTGGTTTTATCCCTGTAGTGTGGAAATTGACGGCCGTGGCTATTGGCAGCAGGAAGAAATTGTTATCCTGGCAGTGCAAGCCTGCTGCTGCCAGAGTTGAGTTACTTTTCAGAACTGTTGTAAGCACAATGGACTTCTTCCTAACTTTCTCCAGACTTTTTCAATTATTCTGGAGCTTGCAGTGCCCCAAAATAAGTGAAATTTTGTTTACCACTCCTAGAATAACCACGGATCTCCAGTATAATGATGCAGTTCCTACTCCTGGGCCAGTAGGGAGTGAGGTGTGACTCACAGTCTCTTGACCAGGGATTTTAAGAGCCGGGATTAATAGGGCTGGGTAGTGGTGCAAGGAGAGACCTGGAGGTGAAGTCACATCAGAGTCACTGCAGACCAGAGACAGAAACACATAATCTGTTTTTCCTTCACACTGCCCCTTGTTCATCTCTTTGCTTGAACAGAGATTCAAGTTTCTCAGCTGGAGGTAGTTAAAGGATGATGCTGCTTTCAAAACAGCCTGTCACAATCACAGGGTAATGCCTGAAGTAAGTAAACTGGCTTGATGTACCATTTGCTTGTTAAGAGAGGTAGATGTCAGGTAGTCTCGCTCTGTTTTGTTGGGAAATCATTAGGGTCTTCAGTAGGCACAACTGGGGTCTGAAATGGGTGATTTAAAGGAGCTAAGTGAAGAGCTGTGTTTTCCTCACATCAGTTGCAACCAACAAGCTTATCTTACACAATAAGTGGCAGAAACTATTGGTCTGTGAAGAGCTCTGAGCACCACTTACTGATACTCACTGCTCTTGTGAGGGTCTTTCAGCAGGTTTAGATGTATATAAAGGTTGTTGGGAAGGATGAGGGAAGGAAGGAAGGAGATGTCACTGCACCTACACAGGACTCTTGTGCAGTTTATTTTTTGCCAAAGTCTTTCACTGTGGAGGTTTGATGACTATTACGACCACTGTTAACAGCATCTCTCAGGGCAAGTGACAGTGACCTACATCTTGTGGCTTCAGTGAACCACATGGTGCTAAGCTGTTCAGCCACCATGACGAGCTACATGTGTTGTCAGCCAACCAGCGTCCCCAGCCACCCTGTCGGATCCCACTTGTGACCTCTCTTCTCTCTCCCAGGTACCTGCGTGAAGTGCAACAAGGGCGTGTATGGAGCAAACCAGGCTTGCCAGGCCATGGGCAACCTCTACCATGACAGCTGCTTCACCTGTGGAGCCTGCAGTGAGTATGCCTGGCCTGGTGTGATGCTGGTGCCATGCCCTGCAGCAAACTCTTTGGGCTTAACATTTTTCTGGTGTAATGGGGGAAGAAAAGGGTTATTAAACTATCTCCGAGCTGGAGTCTGCTGCAGCTGTATGACTTGGTAGTGGTGGTGCTTGCTGTTTGTTTTTGAATGGATTGTTGCAAGGCATGTAGAAAAGATATTTTGGATTGTGCCAGGCCTCTGCCTTCTGGTATGAGGGATGGTTGTTTTCATTCCTCTGCCTCTCAGTTATAGCCACATTTTCTTACAAGAGTATTTTTTCAAAGCAGCAGTGAATATGCCTTAGCTGGCATGTTTTTTGTCTCAGCAGGCTTTACTTTTCAGATGGAGCTGCTGCAAGGTAAATCCAGGGACAGTGTTTTCGCTGCATGCATTATCTTTTTCTTGCTAAAATCATTTTGTACCTCTGAAATACCTTCAGTCAAAGCATGGAAGTGCAGGAATGACCCAGGTTACACATCTTGCTCACTCTTTCTCCAGAGAAGTGCAGTCATGCCCTGGGAACTGGTTACTGTGCAGAGGTATCTGGCTGGGAGCAGCAATGAAGAGCCCTGTGAAGTCTACCCAAGAAGCAGAGTAAATAGTTCAGCTGGCCCTGCTGAGCTCTCTGTGGGTCATTTGTCAGACCCACATGTGGAGCTTGCTGGGGTGTGCAGCAATGTATGGATCCTCCTAAGCAGCTTTTTGAGGAGGTCTGTGATGAAGCTGGAGTGAAGAACTGGCCACTTAATTTTAAACCATGGCTGTGTTTGTAAGACAGTGGTTTTTCTGTTTTGTTATGTTTAACTCCAGCACTAGTAGTGTATTTTTAGAAGTGTAGCTGTATATGTGGTGGCAGAAAAAATAATAATCTTCTGCTGCTTTTGTATGTATAAGCTTGGTTTTCCCAGATGGGACTGAGGGTTTTTCCTCCTGAGTTGTATTTAGAGTTATAAACTCATCAGGATTGCATGTGTTTTATTTGGAGCTGTAAAGTTGGAATAAATATAGAAAGATGTGTATGCTTTTTAATAATAGCTGAGCCTTGAACTATGCCCATTTCCCAGCTGTCCTACACCAGCTGCCCTGCCTCACCTATGTTTTTAGTAGAGCATTTCACCATTATCTAATCAAAAATAGGAAAACTGGAACGAAAAAGTGGTTTTTGCATATAGCAGCAGTTTCCTAGAGGCTTAGCAGTCAGCCACTCACTGTTCTGTCCTTTCTTATAAATTAATTTGAAATTAATTAATCTTCTCCCATGGAGACGATTCCTGGCTGCAGCCAGGGCTTTGCTTCAGTTACCTCTCGCCCTCTAGGGCCAGGCAGTCTCTGAACTGCCTTTGCATTCAAAGCCCCTGTTAAAAATAATCCAGCAGCAGGTTTGAGCTGTCTTAAATTTCTGAAATTACTACCAACTGCAACTGGTGCTTTAGAAAGAAATACTTTTGATCCTCCTTTTAAAATGAATTTTACAATCTTTATTTGGATACCAGCCCTAGAAAAGTAGTTGTGGTTGCAGAGGTATCCGTGGTTACGTCTGTTTGTTTGTCTGTGTTTGGTTAAAAATTAGCTTAATCCCATTCCTAATGAGGTGGGTTGGTGAGGGTTGAGAGAACAGCTATTCGCTGCTTATTCTAAAAGTCAACCCTTTCCAAACGTTTCCAGTGCAAGATGAAGAGGTGTGGATGTCAGGTGAGACTTAGAAAGATGGAAAGAAGCCAAGTTTAGCAAAGTGAGGCCCATTTTCTATCTTACCCAAGCTGTACCTGAGAAATGTGCTGAGTAGATGTGCTGGGGCAAAGGGTTTCAAACTGAAAGTAAAATGGAAAAACAAGGCTAGTGAAAATGATGGGGAGGGAGGAAAAGAAAGGGGTGTGGGAGCAATAATGATATTTCCCTCAGTAGAAAAGACTATTTCAAAACAAGATAAAAAAGGGGAATGCAAGTCATGGGCATATAAGTGAGAGCCTAATTCAGCTTGTTATATTTAGGAGAGTAGTCATGAAAGCTAAAGCCTTTCCCATTGTGGCAGTGGCCATACTAAAATGGAAACTGAAGGCAGTGGCAGCTGGCAGGATGGCATGGATGGATGGAGGGGAAGGTGTGTGGAGGCATGGAATTCCCAGCACTCCAAAAAGAGTAGTGCCAGAGAGAGGCTCCCACAGTAGTGATGTTTCCCCTCATGTGCACAGATATCTAAAAGCAGCAAGGTTTGCAAGAAGCCCTTCAGTGCAGGGCATGGTTCTTGCACTGCCCATGTGGTCTGCGGGGCTTGTGCACCAGACGCTTGCTCTGGGGCTTTGTGGCCTGCCCTGGGCTGGGCTTTCTGATTCATCAAACCTCTGCACTGCAGCTGCCTGCATGATGCTGCCTGGGGGGTACAGGACGTCCTGTCCTGCACTGAGGGAGGAAACCTACTCAAGGGAAATCCCCTCTTTTGCAGCCCCAAAGTAATTTCCCAGCCCCACAGACCATCAGTTGCTGTGGGGATAAAGGGCACACACTGTTGTTGATTCAGAGAGGACACATGCCCCTCTGCAGGCTTTCTGTCACCTGTGTCATTGCAGTTAATTGTGATGAGACCATTTTTGTCTACCAGAAAAATAAATATTTGGTGTTGTCTTTCTAGCTGCAAAGCACATCCTGAGCAGCCTATGTGGAAACTCTGGTTTCTAGTTGAAAAGTAAGTAGTGCTTTTAAGGTCAAGTGGAGTTCATCTTGGACCCCATCCAGTACAAACTTGACTTTGAGAAGTCAAGGTTGCTCCTGATTTCAATCCTAAAATTTCTTTTCTGGTGGAACACTCCAATATCCCCCACTCCAATAAATAAAATATACAAAATTACCTATTAAGGTAAAGCATATTGTGCTCCAGATATTTATAACCACTGTCCTGCTGTTCTCATTTCAGCAAGGATTTCTAATTTTGCTCCTAGCTGGATTTGTGTCCAAATGTGCATTGGTTTCCCCAACACAGAAAATCAAGAAGGTCTATGAAGCAAGGGGTTACGTGGAGGGGGGGGTGGAGGGGTGATACCTCATAGTGCCAAATTTCCTTCACCCTTTGCTTCCCAATACACATATGTTCAGAGATAAATGATAAAGCAGTTTGTTGAACAGGGCTGAGCATACACTGCAGGGTTTTGTTGGCAGGAAAAAAATGTACTGTCTTATCTGAGCCAGTGGCATGTAATGCAGAAAATTTAGCTTAGAGGTCAAAACAACAGATCTAGAATTATTACTTTGGCATAAATGTCTCGTTTATCTTCTTGTTTGTTACAGGGCAGAGACACAAACAAGGCAGCCTTTTGCAGAGAAGGAGAGGAAAAAACTTGAGGCTCTTTCTGCAGGATTAGTAATAAATGATATTTGCTTTACAGGAGGGCCACGAAAGTAGGTTAAAAAAAAAAAAAAAAAAAAAAAAAAAAAAAAAAAAAAGGCCTCCAAATGTGTTGAGCTGTTTCCTGCAACCTGAAGGCTTCTGTTTCCGCCTTGGGTTTGGGGGCTTTTTTGCAGGTTGTTGAACAAACAGTTGTAACTATCAAATGGTTTGTGACACATTAACCATTTAAATTAAGTCACTGCTTTATACCTCCTCAGAACACGAAAGAAAGATACATGTGTCTCCAGATGTTGATATTTGCCATTTAGGTAGTAAGGAGACCTTATAAATTATATACTTTTAACTAGACTTTATCACTCTAACCTGCTCTGTTAGTTTTAGTGTTTTCTCTTGGATTCAGCCAGGTGTATATCCAAGTGTCACAGGTTGCTTGGAAAACAGACCTTTTTGCTCAGCTAGCAGTGTAGTTCAGAGCATAAGAGTCTTGCACTTGAGCCACTTGGTCCTCAGGAGGAAATCTGAAAGCTAAAAAAGTGCAAGGGAAATGTTGGAGATGGCTGGGAAGGAAATCAGTAGGCGAGGAAGGAAGTCAGGAAGAAAGAACTGATTGCAAGGTGATTTGAAGGAGTGTTGGATGTTGAACTACAACATGAGGGCCAAAGTGAGAACCAGATTTTGATTCCTTACTGCAAAGAGTTAGAAATCTTGCGTGTTTGCTAGATTACAGATTTCAATCCTTGACATGTCAACATCACTGCATTACTTTATTTTTTCTTTTCTATTTTTGCAAGCTCAGATTAATGTTGATGTCAGTGTAGGGATTAACAGGCTGCTGTTCCAGTGACAGACTTTGAAATCACACAATCTGGCTGCCTCTTGCCACCCTCTGGGAATATATATTTTATATTTAATATTTCACGACATAGTTGTGTTTAGAGGTATCAAGGGTCATTTACTAAATTAGGTAGCTAAGCTATCAAAGCAGTGTTTTCTGCAAGCATAACCTTCTGCTTGGGTTAATTAGTCTCGCTGCAGTGATTATAAAGCATGGCTACTTAGAGCAATGCAGTTCTTTTTCTGCCCATGTGCCTTAATCCCAGACTGCAGAATAGCCAGCCTTGCCAAGTGAATTTCCCCACAGCCACATGTGTGTGTATGGTTATCTTCAGATGCAGAAACTGCCATCTCCTCTAGTGGAGGCAGAAGTCAGTGTGTATAATTGGCTAAAAACCCACCACACCAATCAGCTCGCTTGAAAAATGTGCAGATCTTCAGAGTGGAGAGTGCAAAGCATTGCCAGTAATCCATCCTCAGCCTCCCTTCACTACAATTATAGTGCCAGAGCCTGCATAGTAAACAAAATAATTTTTTAGCAAAAATCATGTCAGAAAAGATTCAGGTGTGCTTGGCTTTACAGTTTAGGGGACAGGCAATTCATCAGTACATTTTTCTGCATCAGTCTAGATTGCTGTTGTGTTCTTGCTGACTTTTTTGTCTTCAGTCTCAGCTCACTGGTGAAAAATCCTGTTGTTTATCACAGGAAGTGCCTGCTATAGATGAGAAAAGCCAGGGCAGCTTTTACAGTAAGGTGACAGTACTTGTTCTTCTCCTGGCCAGATTTCAGTGAAGTAGTGCTATGAGGCCTGAGCTGAAGGGGCTTTGGCATGGATCAGGTGTCCTCAGTAGATATCCTTGATGGAAAGGTGCAGATGTTCAGCTCCACAAGGGGATGGATGCAGTCAGGGATTTATCAGTGTAATACTGGTTTCAGTCAACTGCATGTGTTTTAGTGCTGGCTGAAAGTCTCAAATCATTAGGACAAAGTGAGGAGGAAAAAAAAGGTTGAAATCTTTAGTGGAATAGATTTCCAGTCCTTCTAGTCTTTCTATTTTATAATGTCATCTTCAAAGTACTGCTTTCTGTTAAGAACAGGCATAGGATTAATTTATGCTGTAAAGATTTTAGTGAGTTTCTTACAACATTTTAATGATACCGGTGAGTAGCTTTCTGAGAAGTGTCTCAGTAAGCACTGAGGCCCTTTCCATAACCAGAGAAATTTAAAAATTACTCTCTCATGCCGTTTCCACATACAGTTAATTCACTGAGGTCACAGAGATTGCCTCCCCCTCCTTCCTCCTCTGAGGCTCTGTGTGTTTCGATGAGTCACTGGGTGACAGGGTGGAGGCCAGCTCTTGACAGCCACCTGGTTTTGGTGCATTTTGGGGAACACGGCAGCAGTCTTCAGAGTGATGCAGAGTGGCTGAGCACTGGGATGAAAATCAGTTACTGAGCAGGGACTGGATCAAAAGCACTGCCTTGTCCCAGGGTGACTGTATTTTACCTCTGAATTTTGACACTTCTAGGGGCTTTCCCTAAGAAAAAAGAACTCTTGAATATCTTCCTGCAGTGGTTTGCCTGATGGCAAATGAGAGGTGCTGCTCAGTTGTGTGGTGTGCTGTGGTTTTGCAGTGTTTTTGTCTGGGATCCATTTCTGCCCTCACCTGTGGCTGTATTGCCATTAGAGGCAGCTGACCTTTCTTGCTGACCTTTCTTACATGCTCCAGAGCTTGTTTTTGGCTTTCAGGCATCACATAATTTTCTGAGAGTTTTGAGGGTTTTTTTGCTTGGGTTTGTTTGTTTTGTTTTTTTTACTGCCTCAAATTTATGGTGAGAGCACAGAGGGTATGTTTTGCAATTTTGCCATACAGCCAGTGTAGTTGAGAGAGACTGAACATCTGAAGTGGTAATGGAGTTACTGTGTTGTAGCACAGTTTCTTCTCAGAGATATCCTATCTTCCTGCCCATGGTTTCAGCAAGACTTCAGTTGGTCTTGGGATATCTGCCATTTACCTGATTTGGAGGATTTACAGGCATTGAAGTGACCCTTCCCTGCACGCTCAGTTCTGGAGCAGATTGGAGATATGGATGCTTCTGTGTCAGCCTCAGTGCTGCACCCAGCTTTAACAGCGGCCAAGAGAAATGGGACAGATGGCAGAAATTAGGCAGAGCTGTCTGATGCCTGACCTGGTCTGCTGCACATGGTAGGACACCATACTGCCTGTCAGCAGTGTCCACAGAGAGCTGCCAAAACACATGTGCTGGCTGAATTCAGTGTGCCATCAGTAATCACATATCAAAATTTATTTTACAGTCATGGTACTTGAAAAAGCACTGATTTTTTTAATGGAAGAGGCCCAAGGCTGTCAGTGTGGAAGGAACCCAGGAGAAGCTGCCAGTCAGCAGTGATTTTTGCCCATCTGCTGTGCAGATACCACAGGGAGTTCCATGGTGCTTAGATAATTGATAAGTGAAGCCCACACACTGCCTTTCCAGCAATGCAGCAATCCTTGTTGTGCATCCCCATAGAGCACTGGGATCCAGACATAGCCCTGTTTCATTGTATGCATTGACAAGTTATCTCTTGTCTTTGAACATGGGTTTGTGACTCCATTGTTTTTAATAAATAATGGAAAAGCAACTTCAAAAGAGAAAGTTAAGTCCAAATCCCCAGCAAGCAAATGATGCATCTCCCAGGATCCTCCTTGCCAGGGACATTACAAGTCCCTGGTTAAACTGTCTGCAGGGTCTTCAAAAGGAGAGAGCCATCATTTGAGGAAACAGTGGACAAAAGCATTGGCATCCTGGGAGTGCAGCCTGATGGTATGCCTATTATCAGCTGCTAAGCAAAGTGTGTTTATTTTAGCACAAAGGCACTAGTGACTAAGCTTGAAATATTTTGAAATTGGTGCTGAAATGACCTCAAGGTCATCCTGAAGGTCCCACAGCTAAACAGATTAGACAGACGTGTGAGGGATGAGCAGTACATAAAAGCTCAGGGCTCAAACTTCCTGTCAGAGAGATGAACAAGATACATTGTAAAAACAAGTGAAGACAGTAAGGTTGAAATGCCAAAGAATTCGAATTGTCTGAATCATTTCAGGTGTGAGATTAGCTAAATTCAGGGTGAAGTGAAATACAGTCAGGAGCCAGCAGCATAAGACATGTAGTAGAAAAATTGATCCTGAAAGCAGCAAGCTACATGTTAAATATTCCTGGGTTGTCAAAGGATATTTCATTATGATACATATTGAAAGTAGGCATATATCAATATGTGATTCCTTATATGCCTTTAAACTTCTCAATCCTTCCTTTTGATGAAAATAAAACAGCTTCTCCATGCTCAAGTGAAACCTGTGCCAGCTTCTGCAGGCACATTCAGAAGCCATCACTTTTGTGAGGGACTGGTTTACTTTAGGGCACTATCCCATGGCAGACAGCTCAGTGCAGGGACAGAAGTCACTGCCACCCTGCTCTGCACTGTGGGGCAGTCCCAGTGCTGTTTCTTTTATCGGCTGCAGCAAGAATGTGTATTTCCCTGCTCCACTGGGACAGTCCCCAGCACAGCCTGGGAAGTGAGCTTTTCCTGAATCTTGCCTTCCCAATTGTATGATGAGAAAGTGCTTCCTCATCTCAGAGGCACTGGGAGAAGTCTGTCCCAGAAGTGTGCAGGAAGAAGTTGAGAGCAGCAGGGAAGAAATGGGCTGTGCTTGCATGAATCACTCCCACGGTGGCTGCAGGAGCACCTGGTTACTCATTGTTTTTGCTAATTTCCTTTTACGTTTCTGCCAGGAGCCTAAGGAGAGTCATGGAGAGCTAAAAATAGTTAAAATGCTTACCTCTTCCCTAACAGAAGTAATTAAATCATCCCTGTCCTGCCTCAAAGTGCTCTGGGTGTCAGCAGCTCTTCTTCGGGCACTCACATAATGCCAACAGCCAAATTAGAAGTCCTTTATAAAGGGTTTATCCCTCTGCTGAATGAGCTTACAGCAGAAGCCCAGACATAGCATGCTGGCTGTGGCACCTTCACTGAAGGTCTGTTGCCATCAATCTTAACCTGCTAATGTCACCATGTTAAAAATACACTGGGTGCAGAATGGCTGGTAAATGCTTTTTTTGTCACCGTGGAAGAATGACACTGTGGCAGTGATCCAAACCCCATCCTTCCTGTTGGAATGTCTGCTGCTCATGCACCAGGCCTTCGTCCAAAGAAGTGTTTCTCATTACATGGCCCCGTGTGTATGTTTTTCCTCACCACTGCCAGCTTGTCTTTAAGGAGACACATTGCATGCAGGTGGAAAGTCACTTGGGCACCTGCCTGTTGCACTAAACTGGAGCCCTCGCTACCATGTAATTTAAAACCAAAGTTAAATGTTTTTGTTTGTTTTTCATTTTTGGGAGTGCCAAATCCCCATGGTGTTGCATTTCAATCAGTGGGAGATTTTCAAGAGTACTTCTTCCTGCATTAGGCTTGTTGTTAATTTGCTTAAGGCTGCCCTTAACAAAGGTGATGCAAATCTCAGGTATTCCCATGCCTCTCCTGTCCCTCCTCAGAATCCGTGACTCTAAAGCTTCGGGTGAGCATGCTAGGCTTACCTGTGGACAGGCAGGCACACAGGTGGGATTTTCATGCAAATACACACCCTGGGTTATAAGCCGCAAAGATTACATGTCCCAGATCAGATACTTTCTGTTTTGAACTCTGGGTCCTGTTTCGGTTTCAGCAACCTTGGCAACATCAGGGCGGATGAGAAAAATCGAAGTGGGATGCTCTCAGGATTGTCAGGTTTTCTTCCATGTCCTATCCAATGTCTGCATTGGTGCAAGGATGGGCTGTGCCCTGGGTCATCTCTGACCTTCGGATTATGTGGTTGTCCCTAGCAGGGATTAGAAGAGAATGGGGGACAGTGACTGTGACAGGGCCATGTACTTTTGGCTCCTGCACTGGTCTAGTAAACATGGAGCTGAACAATGCCCACAGTTTAACCATAAAGGATGAAATATCCTTTGAAAAACCGGGGCTTGTTCCTTGAGAAAATACTTTGCCCTGTCCTCCACCTGCCCCGCTGCCTGAGACCTGAACAGGGCACTAAGGATGAAATGCTGGTCTGGCTCAGTTCACTGGCAAAACTTTGGAGCTTCCCTGGAGCATCTTTGTTTTGCAAGGTGCTCCACCGGGACACTTCCCAGTGCAGCCTGGGGAAGTGAGCTTTTCCTGCATCTTGCCTTCCCAACTGTATGATGAGAAAGTGTTCCTCACCTCGAAGAGACACGGGGAGCAGTGCATCCCAAAAGTGGGCAGGGAGAAGCCGAGAGCAGCAGAGGAAGAAATGGGCAGCAGCAGTTGTTTCCCAGCCTGAGGGTGCCCTCTGGCGTATGCAGGAGACTGTGACACTTATTTCTTGAAGTGGGTTTACTTGTCTTGCTGCTTTCCCTAAAGCCTTGCAGCAGCCAGCGTGGTTCTTCGCTGAAGGCTGCCGGGTGGGTGCATACCATAAGGTGACGCCCAGACCAGTCCCGCGTGTTGTTCACATTTATACACCCAGCAGCCGACAATCTCTTTTTTAATGATACTGGCCACATTGAGCATGTCAAGCGGGAGGCTTCTGGGCCCCAGTGTCTCAGACCCAGTTTCCATCCATCAGTGCCTGGTAGGTGTCCAAAACCAGCCTGCAGCAGGTCCTGCTCCAGCTGTGCCCAGGCAGTGCTGCTCCCCCTGCCCTGGGCACTGTCCCCTGGCACATGCTTGGGGCAGTGCAGAACCATTCCAGTGCCAGGCTGGCATTTCAAACCCCGGGCTCAGTAGGGAAACCAGGCTGCAAAGAGGTAGGAGCAGCTTTTTACAAACAAAGAAAACCTAGCTCTTTTTTCTTGGGGGACGGCAGGGCATTTAGGAGTGGTGGCAGTGTGAGGAAACATTACCATGATTACATGGAACTGAAAACAGACAGTGAATAAGAGGCATAAACACAAAAGCTGCAGTAAAAAAAATCTTCTCCATATGTAGAGTCCTTTCTTGGAAAAACTTTGTCATCTTGTCTTGATTATGACATTTGAATTTTATAATTTTTTTTAAATATTTTTAAAGCATTTTGTTGGCAGCTGCAGTAACAAATGTGCTGGTAGCAAGCAGAGAAGCCTGTTGAGTGCTCTGGTGTTGCACTCTGCTGGGGCAGAGCGAGTGCTTGGGTATTGCAGTGCCTTGTCTGGCAGCTGCTGCTCATAGCAAAACAGCAAGGTCATGACATTTTGAGGAATTAAGTCAAGTGTGGGTCACCCTCTGTATGCCCTTTCTTCTTTCCTCCTTGCTCCTTTCCTGGGGTGTTTTCCAGCATGAGTCACTGCATCCTCCCTCACTCTTCCCAGTTACTACACATGGTGATCTGCCAGGAGGTGGTCCAGGCTTGCAAAGCTACTACCTCCTACCCAAAGGTGGGACTTTTGTCCCACCAGCATTCATTAGCAACCAGCAGTGGAAGAGGGTTTGGTGGGCCGGAGTCTGTGATGACCTGTGCTAGGGTTAGGTGCTCTTTTCCAGCTGTGTGGTGTCTTGTCCTTAGATGTCTTCATTGTTGTTTGCTTCTCAGCAGCCAGGTTTTGATCACATTTTCTCCTTGCTCTCTGCTGATCTTTTTCTTATCTCTGTGATTTTTTCCTTAGGTCGAAAGCTGAGAGGAAAAGCTTTTTATTTTGTCAATGGAAAGGTGTTCTGTGAAGAAGACTTCCTGGTAAGCACCCAGCTGACTCTTGTAATGAGACGTCTCAGTGTCACCAGCAGACTCACAGCCTTTCTGCCTGTCAGCTTTGCCTGTGTTTCACACACTTCTGGTCCAGCATCCTGCCTGGCCCTTCTGCTCCAGCATTTTCCCAGGGCCAGCCCCAGCCATGGTGTCTGCCCACATGTGGTGCTGGAGGTAGCTGAGTGAGAGGCCCTGGTTTTGTGGCACAGACCCTTTGCTGAAGCCATTACTGTTGTGATGGCTCCTTCAAAGCATTGTCTCCGTGGCCATACTGAGGAGGCAGGAGTGAGGTGAATGGCTACAGAAGAATGAATGGGTGAATTTCCTTTTTCACCTAATGGATATCTTTCTGTTCCCTTAGTGGATTTTGTGGGAGTGTGCCTAAGCATGAAGCAACCCCACAGTCCTGTCTTTGGCTGGTGCAGCCAAAAATCCATACACCCTTCTGCCCCTGAGTCCTGGTAGATTAAGCCTTCCTTGAGACTTGAAAACGTTGTATTTGCTTACTTATTGGTGAATTCCAGTGATTTCTGTCAGAGAGAGGTAAGTTCATCTTCTTTGTTCTCCTCAGTATATTCTACATAGGATGCACCTAAAATATTTCATTTTCTAAGTTTGCGTTTCCTTCATTCAGACAGATGATATGCTGTGCCCAAGGTGCATGTCATGGAAATGACAAACAGTTCCTTACCTCTCAGCAAAAACAGCAAAAAAGTTGCTCTGGGCCAGACTTGATTGCTATCCTAACAGGGAACTGGAACAATAGCACTGACCTCAAGAAGTTTCAACAGAATTATAAGCATGTAACCAAAGAAAAATTTGGCTTTCCAGGCCTATGTATACAGATATTATGACATAAATATGCAATAAACACAAGTAGGTTCTTGTCTTGTAGATCCACGTGGTCAAATAAGCATGTAAATAAGTCTTACTAGTAACTGCTTTATTTGCATTTATGGTATTTATTTTTATACTTTAAATGAAAGTTAAGTTTTGGACTTGGAAGTTACAGGGACTTGTACTCCTTCTGAAACTGGGCAGTCGGGAGTATAGATAGAATATCAGATAGACTATCATCTGTCCACACATTTATATAATAAAAAAAGCATTGGAAAGTTTAGCTTTTCTGTGTAAGGAGCATGGAAAAAGGACCAATAACAAATATGCAAATAACAGTCCACAGTACACTGTTGTTTATGCTTGAGTGGCCTTGTGAAATTTTAAGTGAATTCTCTTTTGTCCTTGCAGTATTCTGGTTTCCAGCAGTCGGCTGACAGGTGTTTCATTTGTGGTCATTTAATAATGGACATGGTAAGTGATAATTGCTTTAGGAGAAAAAATTCCCACAGCTTTTTAGAAGAATGCATCCAAAGCAAAATATTTTCATATCCGATGTCTGTTATCATGTGGTAGTTTGCCTAGACTACTAGGCAAGACTGGTATCAGAAGGAATGACTGAGCTTTTTGTTGATTTTTTCAAGAAAGTGAAGCTGGCACCCTACTGTACACAGTGACACTGCTCTGCCCATTTTCAGTGGGTGTTGAAAAGCAGAGCCTCCAGGTCTGTCATCCCTTTTTGGACTTCTCTGGACAGTGTATTTGTAATCCTGTTGATGCTTCTTGGCTCAGCAGTGCCGTGGCTCTGCAGTGCTCCCTTGCTCTGTGGCATAAGTGCAGCTCTCTCAGCCTCTATATCCTGCAGTCAAGCTGTGGCTTCCCATGTGTCTTCTGGATGAAGTCACTTCCTTGTCATTTTTTGTGGGTGCTGATACTCCGGGGAGCAGGTTTGACCCAGAGGGTGTGATCTAGACCTCAGTTCAGATCTGTGAAGCAGGATTAGCCTATAGCAGGTACCATTGCTTCCAGATATGCATGGGGTGGAGGACACTCAAGGGGTCAGCATTCGGTTAGTTACAGGATGTTCAGAGGGAGACAGGTGGTGTAAGACTACAGCTGAGGCAAAGAAATTAGGAATTTCTGGTTCACAGCATGCCTCCCAACATTTTCTAATGCTTATCATTAATTATCTTTGTTTGCCTGCTTACGCTGGAAAGCATTACAATTGGAAGCTGTTTCCTACTCAGAAGTCTGATCCTTCTACTGACGGACCATGGTATTCCAGGTAGTGAATTGCAGCTGTTGAGTTCAACACAGTTTCCATAGTCTGTGTTAATTAGAAAGCCAGGGGAGCGAGTACAAAGCCCTTCAATATCTAAGGAATTATGAAAACCTAGCAATAATACTGGTTTCAACTTCTCAAGGAGAATATAAAAGTGTTTTTCCTTTATTTGGCTGGTACATCTTGCCTTGTGATCTTGCTAAGTATTCTCTACTTCTTGACTTCAGAAATTATTTTCTTTCCTTAAAATTCTGTCACTTCTATCATTTGTCATGCTAAATACCTTGACTGAGTCTCTAAATTGTTTTACTCATGCTAATAATTAATATCTCTAGAGCCAGGTGCTATATATTGATTCCAGCTGCCCTTTCCGTCCTTGTTAACTGATTTTTCAGATGAGACGGGGAAAAACGACACAGCCCTGCTGACGAATATGCAGCATTATCTGGTGTAAAGCTGTATGTTTACTGTTTTCACCTTCATCGGCTCTTCATGTGCATTTTTCCTTTCTCTTGCTCTGTTGCAGATCCTGCAGGCTCTAGGGAAGTCATATCATCCGGGCTGCTTCCGATGTGTCATCTGCAACGAGTGTCTGGATGGTGTGCCGTTCACTGTAGACTCTGAAAACAAAATCTACTGTGTCAGAGATTACCACAAGTAAGGGCAAAATAAACAGCAAAGGTCTTCCAAGCAGCAAACCTCTAATTTAGCTTTTCAGCTAGTTAGGAGTGCAGATTAGTAAAATAGGGACAAGGCTAGAAGCTTGAGGATGGGGCTAGACCCTAGAAATTCCTCCTCTCTCCTCTTATCCAGCCATTGACTCCTATGTAACTCTGATGAAGTCAAATAACCTGTAGGTTTCAGCTGCCCCTTCTGCAAAGCAGAGAGAGTGAGAAATAGTGCTCCTGAAGATGTACAAAATTAGTCTGCTTTAAGGTAAGCCTGTGAATGCCTGTGGAAATCAATGTGATTTACTTTTTGAGTAGCTGAAAGGCTGAATTTGACTTTTAAAGAATCTCCAGTGAACCTGCAAAGCAAAATTTTTACCCAGTTTTAAATTAAACAACTGATAAATCCACTTTAAAAATCACTTCTTATTTAGACAGTAAACTGAAATGGCTGTGCTCTTGGCTGGTAGTTATGGTATTAGAGCTGCACACATTCTGTCTGTCCTTCTGTCTTGCTTTGGTCCTTGCTCCATTTTCTGAGCAGGGAGTGTATTAAGTGTTGCTCAGGCAGTCCTTGGAACTCTTCTGTGCTGTGCCAAGACTAGAGTTGTTACAATTCTGTTGCCAAGATTAGTGCCCTTGTATGCCATGGTTATTCTGAAATAACTCCTATTTCCTTGCAATTTAATTTAATTTAATTAATTATTGTGTTATAAGGTCTTAAGAAGCTGTGCAGTCATGTGGTATTTTCTTAAAAGTTTTCTGCCCAGAGGCTGCCGCTTCTTTTAATGTATTTTTCTGGGGACAGTCCTATTCAATTCTTTCTCATTTTCTTTTCCAAATCTCTCAGTAGCAGCCAAGAATTTTCTAGGGAATTTTATATTTTTTCTGGCACTAAATCTCTTTTTATCTGATTGAGCAACGTATGCCAAGCATTACTTAAAATAAATGCTAAAATGAATTTATGATCTCGAGATGCAAAGCTTTCCTCTGGGTAGGTGATTTACAGCTGCAGTTTTCATGTTATCACTGAGTACATACAGGCCACTCTTTTTATGTTGATCCATAACTTGCCTTCAATTTCTCATTGCTCTTCCAGAGTTTTAGCTCCGAAGTGTGCAGCGTGTGGACTTCCCATTCTGCCCTCGGAGGTGAGAGCCTTTTATTCCATATCCCCTCGGGGGAGGAGTGTCAGGCCTTGCTCTCTTTCACACTTGTGTGTCAAGACAAATGTGCTTGTGGATGGAGACAGTCACTTCCTCTGGAGTGCAACCCTTTGGTCTAAGCTCATGCACTGTTCTTGAGATGTGACCCTTCTTTAGTTCGAGGATGAAGCTTATTCTTCCTGGGC
Organism: Phylloscopus trochilus trochilus; assembly: GCA_016584745.2. Taxonomy (NCBI): domain Eukaryota; kingdom Metazoa; phylum Chordata; class Aves; order Passeriformes; family Phylloscopidae; genus Phylloscopus; species Phylloscopus trochilus. The sequence continues at coordinate 45,791,317 of WQNJ02000546.1, forward strand.
CAGGCTGCTTTTTTCATCTCCTGCAGGATTATGCTGCTGCTAGTTTTATGTTCAGGAGAATTTTCCTTTATGTCAATAGATGCTGGTGGCACTCATGAATGTCCTCTGTGTGACCATTCTGGGACTAACTCATTTTAATACTTGGAGGAGATGAATCTTGGGCAAAACTAATATAAAATTATGGAAAATGTGATCTATTGAAATTATCAAGTCATTAATTTGTGATTTCTGATAGATGTTGCTGTTAAACAGAAAACATTTTTACATTTCTGATGTCACATTTTAGAGGATGTCTGCAGTCAGTCAATGATGAAGCTTTACTGTAAAAATAACTGCAAGTGGCAGGATTTATTTGTGATCTCCAACCAGCTGCCCAAATGCATTTCCTCAACATTCATTTTGTTGCAGGAAGCAATCTAGAGAGTGCATGTGTCTGATCCTGCTGTAATTCTTTGTAATTTCTGCTTTGTTCAAATGCTCACAGGGGTCTGATGAGACCATTCGGGTTGTGTCCATGGACAAGGATTACCATGTGGAATGTTATCACTGTGAGGTAGGTCAGCAGCTTTCTCAGGGAGTGGGCACTTAATAGTCATAGCTGCTATTTTTAAGATGGAAATAAATCTCCTTCCTGCCTTACAGCAGCAGTATCTGAGCAATTCAAACCTTGCAGTGTGAGGTCCTTTCTTTCAGTGACTGAGAAATTTCCAGATTGAGGACAAAAGTTTTTGCAGCAATGTGTTTCAGTTCTAATTTCATTTGCTATCCGTAAAGTTATGAGCAACCAGGTAATTACTGCTTTTCCAACTTGGCAGTTTATTTGTTAATGCAGGAAGCATGGTGACTTAGTAAGGTCTATTGCTGCCTTTCAGAAGCCTTGAGCTCAAGATCACATCAGTGTATTTGATTTCCAAGTCAGATTGTTGAAAAATGCTAAGGTGGTGACTGATCCTGTGGGGTGTAAGTTACCTTCACTCTCATGGGAAATGAATGTGTCTTTGGGGCTGGAGAAAGGATATGGCCGCACAAGAAAAAATTCCAGGAGATGCCAGCTCTTAAAAACCATTTAGTCTCCATGCAGGGCTTCTTGCCACCATACTTCTGCATTGAGAGTTAAATAGTTGTCTTTTCTCACAGTGCTTATAATGCAGTGAAAAGAGGCCCTGACTCCACAAGCTGATTTCATATCAGTACAACTGTAATGTGAAGAAGTGAATCTCACCTGACAGTGTAAGGAGACACGAGTGTGTTTAAAATACAGGGTGTTGTACCTTACCACAAGATAAAGCTTATTCAGTAAAACTGCTTTAAACAAATTTGTACAAAGCTGCCCATCAAAATGCCTGTCAGATGTTTTTCTTCTTGTGGTACATACTGGACATATTAGGAAGGAGCCGTTGGCTGGGTGTCTTCTGTCCTTGTCACAAAATCACTTTCCTGGAAGCCAGACTCCAGTTGACACTGGAAAATGAACACAAGCTCTAATAATTTGCACGGTCTCTCTTTGCAGGACTGTGGGATGGAACTGAACGACGAGGACGGGCATCGCTGCTACCCACTGGATGAACATTTGCTTTGTCATTCCTGTCACCTAAAACACATAGAGAATGGCACAACCCCAGCAGCTGCCTACCAGCACCACTACTAGTCAGCATGGCCAGCATTGGAAAGCCGGGACAGAAAACTTGTTACATGATCTCCCTCTCCCTTCAACCTTCAGCTGATTTCCTGTGCATGTTTTTCGCCAGTCAGCAATGTTCCTGTTAAAGGATATGAGAGATTTTTGCTGGATTCACCAAGTGCATATGCTTGTGGGCTTCAGCTGCATCAAACCACATCTATTTGACCAAGAATGTGACATGTTATCTAAACCGATCAGTTTACTTCTACGTGCCTTTTTCTGCTGCCTGGAGATCCCTCTGGGCTCATTTTGGAAGATTCTTCAATGAAAGCACAATTTGCTCTCGTGCCTATGAGCTCAGATCGTGCCATGCACATTTAAAAAGCCAGAGGCTGGCTTGCCTGCCTGCCTCCCTGCAGGGGACATCCTGTCACTCTACTGTTTCCTGAAAGGACATTTCATCAGGTTCCCTGAAGGACACCAACCCACTAGTACCAGCTTTTTAGACACTCCCTCTTTTTATTAGTTCCTTAGGAAAAGAAAAGGAAGGGGTCTGTGCAAAATGGCACACTCAGACCTTTCAGTTAATTCCCTGAACTCCAGTATCAAGTCTGGCTGTAAAAGCACCAACTCTCCAAGCACAAACCAGGCAATGCTGTCTGGCAACTGGAGGCCAACATCCCATTTCAAACAGAACAAAAAACTGCAACAAGCTAGGCTAAGCTACTGCAGTGACTTGGGGCCCAGGCTTGTGTATCAGCATGACACACAGGGGCCAGTCTGCTGTGTCAGATTCTGAACAGTGGATCATAATTGGAAAGGAAAGGTCGGGATGCTGAAAGTGTGGACATGGGGGAAATCCACCCTCATTCTTGCTTGCAGAGCTCACTTTGGAAAAAAGCTGTCCATACACAGACAGTTGCCTGAGTTTTCCAGTTTGTCCTCACAGCTCAGCCCTCAGCCTGGCTATTTCCTTTTCATGGTGTTTACCCAGCACAAAGCCATTTCGTAGTGGTGCTTATTTAGAGCTCGGGGAGCGAACTTGAGATTGTTATGAAGGCTTCGTTATGCAGGGATTTAGAGCCCAGCTCCACAACCTGAACTCAGATGAGTATGTTGACATAAACAGATTTGCTCCTGTGAATAATAACAGCTTATCTGTGCAAGGGGTTAGAGAGTTTGGCCCTTACTTTCCATTCTGCTGAAAAAGCAGGAAGGCAAATTGTTTCTTTTCTTGACCCCCCCACCCCCTCTTTATAGTCAAAGAAATCTGTTCCCCTCAATTGTGTTACATTTGTGATAGGTGTGCCTGCAGTGCATGTTCTGTACCTACCAAAGCTGTGCAGCCCCTCATGTACTGGTACTTTCATTTAACAAAATGTTCTTAATTTAAAGCCTCAGATGCAGCTGGGGATCTTAACTACTCTTTCTTTGTGTGGAAAATTAGTTAAATCCTCATGTATCTATGCTGAAGATGTCAATTTGGTTCTGACTGGAAAAGGATGGGATGACATTCTTGAAGATCTTTTCAGTGTGGAAAGGATAACAAATTAGCTGAGCCGTGGCACTGGGATTCCCAAAACGTGCCCATGCTGAAAACCCATTACAGTTCAACCAAACCTCTTTTCCAAGCACGGATGTAGCTTGAACTTCCCTTGATGTAGTCAGACAGCAACGTGTACCCATCTGGAGCAGCACAGGTGTCAGGTGGCAGCAAGTTGCCTGTCTCTGCCTGTGCTAATAAATCATCTTGCCATGGCTGAAATGTGAAACTGCCCCAGCCTCAGGAGTTTGGTGGGCTCGGCATGGAGTTTCATGGTGCCAACTGACCATCCAGCCCTCTGCCTCATTCAGCTGCAAGTGCCTCCACCTGGTTCCACTGCTCTTCAGGATGGAGATGGCAGCTCGGGGCTGGAGGCTGGTCCTGCCTGGAAGCCATCCAGAGCTTTTGTGTAGCTTTGCCCTGCAGCACCATTTTTCCTGAGGACATGCATCCCTTCAGTGAGTGACTGAAAGCTCAAGGGAAGGCACTTTACCACTGTGAAATAAATCTTCTGAGAGTTTTACCTGTGATTTTAGAGGAGGTAAAATTTACCCCAAATATGTGAGCCCTCCTAGGGCCTTAAATTTAGCCTCCAAATGCTGGTTAGGAAAGGGATGGGAGCTGACACGAAATATAAGTAGTGCTGCATCCAAGCAAGATGGATTGAGGGCAGCAACAGCCGGGGCAGATCCCATAATGCTCTCACCCCGGTGCATCCCATCAGCTTGTGTCCTGCTGCACAGCTAGGCTGGAGCAGGGAGGGCGTGTTCAAGGTGTAACTGTGATCTTAGGACTGTCTGAAGGGGCTGAGGTGGAAAATAACACCAGCTCACAATTCCTAGTAAATAATTCAAATAGTCCTGGGCAGGTGGTTCGGCACCCTGGGCTGCTTTTGGCAGCGAAGGCAATGAGATATCAAAGCAGTTTTTTGAAATGTGCTGGAAGCACCAGCCTTGGTCATCTGTTGCTGTTTCTGAAAGACCAGCTGCTACCAGTTCATGCTTTTTCTACCTCTTGATTTTTTGTATCAAGCCCTTTTTACACATTTTTTGGCCTTCATTTTGTAAAGACATGAAAACACTAGTGGGACTGGTATTTTCTTTTTAAACTGCAGTTTAAATTTCTGTCTCACCCTTGCAGCCTTCCCCACAGCCTCAAAATAAGCAGGAGAGAAGGGGATAGGGAGAAGGGCAATTTTCCTTCATGGAAAGCCTCAAGCAGGCAGTTTGTGGCAAGGTGTCTTGCAAGAGCCCTCCTTGCATCACTAGAGAGTTTGGCCTCTGCTCCCACAGTGTCTTCTTACTCCTGCCAGCCATCCTGTATCCCTCAGTGCTGGGAAAATGAAGGCTGCCCTACTTCCAGTTTCGAGGTCCCATATAAATTATTAAATGCTAACACTCTCCTTTCCTGTATTTACAAAAAGATGGAAGTGACAGTGTGAAGCTCTTGGAAAAGGAGCCTGTGAGCTTCTGGTTTTGAAGCTAAAGCATCTGGTTCACTGCCCTGCACCCCTGTGTGTGCTAACTTGCATTGCTTCTATCTCTGGGAGCTCAAATTCATTTAAGCTCAGTATTATTTTTCCCAGGCTGTTAGTGTCTGAGTTGTTGATTTTCCCCAGCTTGTCCCCAGCTCTGCAGCTGCCTGACAGTGGGTCTGGCAGGAGGAGGCAGGGGCATCCTGGACAGGGGAACCTTCTCCTCCTCCTGACTCTCCACCAGGCATCTGTGGAGCTGCAAGCCCTCACTGCCTGCCTTCAGGCAGCTCCCCCAAAGGGAAAAATATCTCTGGAGGTGTGAGGCTTTGTGCCCTGTGCAGAAGAATTTCAAAACACGTTAAATCCCACCTGTCTCCTGGCTGATACAGATCGGGTTTTGCTGTTCACATTTACCTTGTTGCCTTTTAATTTATTAAGAAGCTATGAAAATGTGCTATGAAAAAGTCCTGATTCCTCCCCCAGCAAGTTCTTCTGACTGGTTTTAAAGTAAGGGACCCTTAGAAGTCCCATTGTGCTGTTAATGAGTAACTCTCATGCAAATAGTTATTCAAGTGAATTCCCTGAAGCCTGCTTTCAGGAGTCAGAGCTTAAAAGATTTTTCATTCAGATCATGGTGTTAAATTTCTATTGCTTAGAATGCAGAAACTCATTTAAATAGGGATTTTTGCATAAGAGCCAGGGGAAAGCCCCAGCTACAGAAGCAGCAGACATTTTTGTGTAATTTAAAGTGTAAGAAGCACCTGTGATCAAAGCAATTTAGGAAACTGCCTGATGTTAAAACACAGGGAACAGCAGTTTCTAACAGTCTGGTAAGGAGCATTTGAAAAGATCTATGCCTCTTCAGTTTCTGAATTTCATTTGGGGGCTTTTAAAATGTTTTCCCAGTCTTTCAAGGTTTAAATGCCTTTTTTTTTTTTTTATCTTTTTACTCTGAAGTGAATAGCTGCTTAGTCTGGAAATTATGGAGTTTCATCAGCAATCAGGTGTGATGTGCCAGCCTTGAAAGGGGGAAACTGGGCTTCCAAGAGCTGACATGGGTCTGGCTGGCCATTCCAAAGAAAGTTATCTTTTTATTCTCTTTTATAAGATAAATAGAAAATTATCTTTTTTTCAGAAAGAAGTCCCATGTAGGCCTTAACCACTTGCTGTGTGTTCACTTTTGGTGTGGTGTGTGCAGTTGTTTCTGTGCACATGGATGTGTAGCAGGTGCTGCCTGTGACACACTTGCCTTTCACAGCCCCGTGCCCATGCCAAGTGCTTGTAGGTGCCTTTTAAGCAACTTTCTGTGCATGAATGTAATGACAAGTTGACCCAGGCTTCATCACTGGGAAATACCCCTGGAGTCAGTACCTGCAGGCAGGGAAGGGCTATGACCAGATCCACGTCCCTTTCCCCCATCCTGTGAGTGCCTGTGCCACTGGGAGAAGCTGGGAAGGGGTTTGCATCTCTCATCATCACACAGCATTTGTGCATTCATTTTTCTTTTCCATTTCTGTGTCCTGCTGCTGCTTGCTGGCTGCCATGGTCCTGGCTGTACTTACTGAAGTTGACTGGGCAGACCTCTTCCTGTCATGATCCCAGAGAGAGCTTGGAACTGCTCACCCACCCTTTTCCTAAGGAGAAGCAAAGCTTTCCTGAGCAATAAAAATCCTTACCCTGTTTTCTTCCAGGACAGCCAGAGGTTGGTGTGGCATTATGCATCTGCAACCCACTCAGGCATGACAGGAGATGGGAAGAAACTGTCCCCACGTGCAAATACATGGCAAAGAGTCCTATAAAGGCAGGAATGCCCTATGGCCCTGATAGAGGGATGACTGGGCTGCAGTTCCCTGTGGGCACCAACCCTCCTCCCCACGCAGCTGGTCTGCGGAGCATGGCCAGGCAGGGACTCAGGCACACACACCCGGGCTCTGGCTTTCTGGATCTGGAAAGCAAATCCAGAGCCTGGCTAACGATACTGAATGGTACTAGTTATTTTATGTTTCCTTCAAAGCTCGGCTCCAGGAGACAGTATTTTTGGATTTGTGCTGGTGTAACTAACCTTAGCCTCCTGTGAACACAGCCCTTTTCTTCTGTGCTGTTAAGTATTTATGAAGAATGAAGACCGGTAGCAGAAGGAAGCCACTGGCCTGTTGTGATTTCAGTGATTAAAGACAGTATCTTAAGCAACACTCAGAGTCAAGTCTTTCCTAAACTTACAATGATTGTCATTGCCTGGAGTCCATAGTGGGGGAAGTTACGCTGTGAAATGATGGTTTCCCAACCTCTTCCTTACTCCTGTCCCCCCAACTCAGTGGCTGAGGGTGGAGAGAGCCACCTCAGTGGGGTTCATTGGGAATTTCCAGTCCTTTGCAGGCAGCTGGTATTTGCTACAGCTCCACAGGAGGCTGTCCTGCTCTGGCTTCCTTCTGGGGAAGCCCAGGTCCCAGGCTGAGGAGCTGGGAGGGAATGTGCTGCATGTGGGAGCAGGCTCTGACCCCAGCATGGGAGTCTCCTTTGCAGCATTGGTAGGGATGGGTTCCTTGCAGGGTTTTGGATAGTGTTCCCATGGCTCTGGGAGTCAGGCAGCCACATGGTGCTCCTGCTATGAGCTACAAGATGCCTTACACCCAAAGACTGGATGTTGACCAAGCAGCATCACAGCAGCTTGGAGCTATCAGCTAAAATGAAGTAAATAAATGGGAATAACTAATTATAGTTCCCCCTCCTTGGGGCAAGAAGGTGCCCAAACCTGGGGCACGACACCCGGAGAGCTGGATCCGGTGGGAAACTGGCCAGGAGGTGCCCTAGGTTTGCTGCTCCTTGCCAAACCCCATGGCCTGCAGGGTCAGAAAGGGTGGCTGGATGGACAGCAACTGTCCTCGAGCTGGGGGGCTGCCAAGGGTAGGAAACTCTGTAACACCACCCAACCCTGGGAGGTTTGGACACCCCCACGTTGGGGGCAAGAAGGTGGCAGCGGTGGGCCTGCAGTGAAGTGGGGGGGCTGTAGGCAGTACCCTCAGTTCGAAGTATAAGGGGGAAAAAAAAAGGAGCAGCCGAGCCAGCCAGGAGTCGAACCTAGAATCTTCTGATCCGTAGTCAGACGCGTTATCCATTGCGCCACTGGCCCTGCTCGAAAACAGGGTGGTGCCCCCGCGCACTTCACCACAATCCTCTCGCGCTGCCTCAGCCAATGGCGGCGCTGGCCAGCCTGCCCGGCCCCGCCCTCTCCTGCCATAGGCAGCGCCCCGCCCTGGGCTGGCCAGCGCGCCCGCGGAGGTTTGTCCCGTGCGGGGCTCCGTCGCTCCGGCCCAGGGACGCGTCAGTCGGGCAGGGAGGGAGCGGCCGGGTCGGAGAGGAGCCGGCGGCCGGGGACAGCCCGAGGGGACGGATGGCGACGGCGGCACCGGCGGGAACCACGGCAGCGGCGGCCTACGCCAGCCTGAAGCTGTGAGTGACCCGTTGGGACTGGGGTGACGCGGCTCTGGCACCTGCCGACGGGGAGGGAAAGGGAAGGGAGGAGCCGCCGGTGGAGCGACGGTCGCTCGTTCCTTGCTGTCCTCTGCCCTCCCCCGGCCTGTCCTCTGCCCTTTCTGCCCATCTCGGCTCCCTCGCTCACCCGGGTGACTGCGAAGGGCTTGGCCTGAGGTGGCGGCTGCGTGCGGGAGGAGGAGAGAGGACTTTGGCCGCGGACACGGGTCCCCTGTCGCCGTCTGTCCCGCAGCGCTGCGGGCGGGCGGCTCCCGGGTCTGGTTCGCTGCCCACCCGCGGGTGCGGGAGGTCAGCGCCTGCCGGGCTTCCCTCGGCGCCAGGAGCCAGCGCTGCCGGCTGCTTGTGGAGACTGGTTGTGGAGGCTTCCTCGCTGGAACCGCTCCAAACCCACCTGGGCGCGTTCCTGTGTCACCTGCTCTGGGTGACCCTGCCTTGGGAGGGGGGTGGGACCAGGTGATCTCCGGCGATCCCTTCCAACCCTAACAATTCTGTCATTCTGCCTTCGTGCTGGTGGGTGGCTGCTCTAGGGGCTCGGGCACTGCTGTAGGGCTGTGTGCGTGCAGCGCCGCTTGCCAGCAAAAGGTTCCCTAGGCGTGCTTGTCCATCGGTCTCTCGTGACACAAATGGGAGCTTTTTTTGTGGGGTGTGATGGTTGTGATGCCAGTTGATGACTGATTTTTGAGGGCTTTGAACTTTCGGGACTCTCCTGTTCAGTACCTGATGTGAATTTTCCAAATAAATTCTTCTAACTACCCAGTATCATTTTTTTATTAAAACAATTTTTTTTTAGGGGAGACTGTAACCCTTCGAACGTGTGTGTATGCCACGTGTTTGCTGCCTTCAATACAGCAATAGAAGTTGCATAAGCAAAAGCAGTGCAAAGTTAACACTGTAAGAGGCATCTCCATTATAAACCCTCACACTGACTGATTCAAACTCCCGAGGGTATTGCCCTGAGCAGGAGACACTTCATGACTGTCTGAAGCCAAAAGTGAAGTGTCTGTGTGTCCTAAAGGCGTTCCCAGGCTTTTGACCTCTAAACAGTAGCTGGAAACTCCGTAATTGAGTTCCCGATGCCATTTTCGGGCAGCAGTATCTGAAAGTGACTCTTAAGCCTGATTTAACTGTACTTTATGCTCCGTTAAATTTCATTTGACAGTCGTATTTTGGATTCAGAGCAAACCGATCTTTTGGAGGTCTGTATAAACAGTTTGCCATAACGCTGTTATGTGTTTCAAAGTCACCAGGTTTCTTATTTTGTTTAGGTAGTTATGTGAGGGTACACTGACCCTGGAGATAATTGAGTATTGCTGCAGAGTAAGATGATCAGTGATGGCTAAAAGACTTTAGTTGACAGAAAGTTGTTGTTTTTTGGTTTGTTTTTTTTTTTCCTTTATTTCGCCCCCTCATGTCACCTTTGCAGTATTTGTCTTTCTTTAAGCTGATCTTCTGGTCTTTTTGGCTGCGGAGGAGCAAAGGTGAGTTGTGTGGGTAGCAGTTGTGTGACTTGTAGTGAGCAGTTCTTACTGAGAATTTTTTAAAGTAAAATCACTTTCCTGGATACAGGCTAGTAAAGAATTCTCTCATTCAAAGTTTAATCTTGGCTAAAAGTAAGCTTTGATCTTTTTAGAACAAGGCTGTCTAAGATGTAGTTTAACATGAGTTTTTTTTTCATAAACATGAAAACAGTATTGTTTTGTGTTCTGAAAAATGAGCGTATTTTCTTTTCTTGTCATTATACCAAGTTGTGATAATGGCTGCAGCCTTTCTACCAAGCATCTGAAGATATAGGGCCATAACTTGGGTGATGAGTCAAACCTACTAGATTGTCAAGGTCAGAGGAGAATGTTCCTATGAAAAATCTAGGCTGGACTTCAGTTCGGGAATTTAGTGATGGCAGTGTTAGGGTTTGGATTTTTAACTGATTACTTGCTCTCAAGGTCAGATTCTGCAACTATACCTTTTCTGGGCAGTCTGCTGGCCCTGTTTGGAGCTTCCCTGATTGCAGTGCTCTGCAGGGCCCCATTCTGTCCACCCAGCCACAGGTTGTAGCTCTCAACACAAATCTCTTGTGTTCTCCACCTTATCAGAAGTAGTGGTTCACGCCCTTTGTGCTTTGACCAGTGTCATCAGTCAAGTTCAGGTGGCAACAGTAAAAGTGCTGCTGTCTGGCATTTGTGCTGCTTATGGAACTTACTGAGTTACACCACAGATACTGGAAAGCTATGAACCTGAAAACTGCTATCCATAGTTGTCACCTCTGTCATTGCTATATATAATTAACTTCTGATAGCCTCAAGAATAAATTGTAAAATTCTAACAGCTGTTGCGTCCACAGCTGGCAGTGGAGTTACCAGTTCAGTTAATATATAAAACCTGATTGCTAAAGGTATCTGCAGAATGGAGAAAATTCTGGCTGTTGTTTTGGCTCAGTTAAAATCACTTTTTTTTTTTTTTTCTTCGTGCTTAGATGAAGACTTATCTTGCTGATGGCCTTCTCAGTATCCTGTGGGTCCATGACACTAGCTGTGTTTCAGATTTAACTCCTCCTGCCCGTAGTTATTGTTGCCTCACATGCTCTGTGAAAGTACTTGTCAGTCTTTGGTAGCTACTGCACTTGAACACAGTGCCTTCCACTTATGTGTGTGTGTTTGTGGGGAGGTCTAAAAGGGCATTTTGGTTTGAATAACACTTCCAGAAAGAGCAGCTAGAAATCCCTTTCTTCCTGCTCCATCTAAGTGGCTGTCGTGGTAAAGCTCAGGGATGTTGGTTGAGCACTTATGCAGTAAATTATTTTCATCTAGAGTGAAACTTCTCTGGAAGTAGGCATTATGTAGCTAGGCCTGTAATACATGCCTTTTCTGTTTTGTTTTTAAACGGTATTTCCATTAGTTTTCTAAATCCTGGAGTTTTTCTCCCTGCAACAACTACTGCTGTATGGGGTATGTTCCAATTCCTTGAGCTGTTTCTGCTTGAGGAGTAATATTTATGGGAGACATATAATTAGCACACCTGCTCACCTAGAAAATCTGGAATCTCTGGAGTGCTGAAACCACCAGTGTTAGCTCTGTTACTTAACATACTGTTGGGACTCTGCATAAACTAACATCTTTCTGTATCTCACTGCAGAGCAGTTCGCTGTGCTCAAGATCCCAAATGATCTCTCTGCAGTACAGGGTGTGCTGTTGGCTTTCTTTATTACAGTATTCAGAGGCTGACATCAAAGAGTTTCCTGCATTAGAGCAATGTTACGTATTTGTGGTGAAATAATCAATTACTGAAGTAAGGGTTTGGCTGTTGAGGCCTAGAAGGCTTAAGTGATATTGAGTGAAGTACTATCTTTAGTGGCCATTAGAGCATGCTGGGTCCCTTTTCATGCTGTATCTGAACACATGACTGTTCCTATCTGTAAGATCAGCTTAATTAAAATGTGGGATGCAACTGTGCATCATCTGTATGATGCACAACGCTGCTTTATAACGTAACTAAGGAAGTGAAACTTCACAACAAATAAAAGAAATACTGTCTCAACTGTGAGTCTGACTTTACATTTGGTGTAAGCAAGCAGTGGTTTGTTCTTTTTTGGTTTTTTTTTTTTTTAATGTTTCTGTAATGCTGGGAATCAATACTTCTTCCCTGCAATTTTGAATTGTACTACTACGTTGCTTTATCTCTTGCCATCAATCCATACGGTTTCAGTTGGAGAGGATTATCAAAATTAAATCCAAGTCACCTTTAGTAATATTTGAAATGGGAATTTGGTGATTGCAGTTCTTCTATACCTCTTCTCTTGAGTAATGTGAGTTATACTAGAAATGTAAAGTATTTGTGCTTATCACATCCTTTGTTCTTTAGCAACCCTGAGAAATGGTTCATTATGATGGTGGTCAGTTTTCCATAGTTAAAAAAAAAAGGAAATAGAAGGACTCCAATTTTGTGAAGATTTGATGTGCTGTTAAGTTGTAGGGGAAGCAAGAACATGGTGATGAGGCAAGGTGGTGAGAGCTCTTGATGTCTTGTATGGCTCTAGACAGCAGTGACAATGTAGCTGAGGAGAAGGCAGGCTCCACTGTCACATAGGAAGTTTATACAAAAACAGAATGTGGCTGGGTTTATGAAAACTGCAGATACTGTGGGCTTCTATAAAATACTGTTTTCCTGATTGTTATTTTTGATATAATACTGGCACTTGGACTTGTCTGTCCTTATTTCATTAAAAGAATAGAATGAATCTGCAGTTTCTTGTTGTGAATGATCATTTCTTCACCATTTAATATCTCCCTGTAAGATGAGCAAAATTAGCATGTGTGCTATCTGTCTAAGCCTGTGATAGATACACAGGCTTGCTGGTGAGTACAGTTTGGAGATGAGCCTGTTCTTGCATGCAGTGTTCATCAGCTTCCTTTCTGAAAGACAAGTGAGAGGCAATCATCTTGACTATAGCAATTTCACAACAGAAAAGGTCATCTAAGTGTGAATGAGACTACTAGCCTAGTTCTGGTAATTGGTGAAGTTGTAAATCGGCTCTTGGGCTGGAACTGCTTGGAATCTTGGCCTCTTCCACAACTATATTTATTTTAGGGAATGTTGAACTTTATGCACAAATGAGGCAAGGACTAAGTGAATCATCTTTCTGTTGAAAATTTTGTAGAGCACCAATTATCTCACTTCTGCTGGAGCACAAATTTAATAGCCTGCAGGGCCTTAGGCTTCCCAGTTTGTGTTGCACAGCTGTATTTAAGGTAGTTTTTAAGGTGATCCCAACAGTGTAGTATTTTTTCAAGTTCTGCCAGCTTTGTAGATTGGTAACTTAATTTCCTCTTACCCTTGTTTCCCTCCTCTCTCGAGTCAACAACATTTCTGTTCCAGACTGCTGCAAGCTGCTGAAGCCTTTTTAGTCTATTGAACTGAAAACAGGGGTGACTTGCCTTACAGTCTCCATGATGCTTTTGTCAACAGATTTGGTCCTGGAGAGGACCATGGGAAGGAGGACTTTGAATAAATGTGAAAAATAAATTTCTAGCTTTGCTTAAACTGTAGACATTGTGTAAGAGGAAATGAAGATGATAAAAATGTTCAAAGGGCAATGGTAGTGGAGGAAATAATGTAGTCTAGGATTTGAGAGAGAGCAATGCTGGGATCTGATCTAGCAAGATGGGGCATATGACACATTGAGAGACCAAACATCACTTGCAATGGCAGCCCTGATTCTCTCGGTTTTCTTTTCAGTTTGGGGATATTGAGATAAAAGCCTTCTTGTTCTTCAGGGTGAAATTGTTATTCTTGCATGTGGTAAAGAAAACATTTGTTCATACGACAATTATTTGAGATTCATAAGCTGCTTCTCTGTTGATTCAAAACAGGCTTTAACCAATATTCATCTCTGTTCTGAGACTTTTGGTAGTGTCATGGCCATGTTGCTCTTTATAATGTAAAGGGCAGCTTTTAAAAATACTCATCATAGCTGGAAATGCTTTTTGTGCTCTGTGCAGTCAGCATGGGTGTCTTGTCCTTGTTGTACCCTTCATACACAGTATTCAAAAACTGAAACTATAATTCTCAACACTTTGTTTATGACTTGATAAGTTAATGTGTTTTTTCAACTTGCTTTGCTTGAGATGCTCAGAGGAGGAAGAGCCCATCAGCATCTGTGTTAATGGTACAACAGGTCCAATATTAAACCTCATAGTCTCTTACCAGTTGTTGTTTAGCTGGAATCTTGTGTGTCAACTGACATCCCAGAGAAAGATGAGTGTTCAGCTAAAGCAATGCAAGATAAGCTACAGCTTTCTCTTGTGGAAAAAATGCCTCCTGCTGCCTCCTGCCAGTAGCAATAGGTTCCTGACTGTATCTTGAATAGTATATCCTCTTTTCTTTTTAGATTCTTTAACAAAGTGAGGGTTTGTAGATGTCTTTAAGCTTGTCTTGCCCCTTTTCTCTCTGTGTACATTTGTTTGCTTTTTGCTGTAAAAACAGCTCCCATTATTGCTGTGGAACTCCCCTAAAGAGTGGGGAGTGCACATGTGCGCTTCATCAAAAACAAAACATTTGAAACAAAGTAGGTGTTTTAAGGCTTCAGTGTTCAGTGGACTATGTGTTTGTATTTCTTACTCTGATGTTTTTATTTTCAGATATCAAGCATTTAATATGTGTACATGAAAGATTTAAGGATGCTGATTTACAAAGGAGATGCTGTAGATATAGTTCCCATTTTAGGACCCGTAGACTATAATAAAGTTAAATTATCTGATGAACCCTTAAATATTAATTGCTTTACAGTTGGTTGCATTATGTTGTTTGGTGGATTTTTTTTTCAGTTCCGTATTTGCACTCCTCTGGCTTTCCTCTAATTTCGCAGTTAGGTTGTGGAATCACCATGCTTTGGGAGAATCAAAATACACCCTAAGAAACAGGGTTTAACTTAGAAGTTGAATAAACTTTGAAGTTGGTCCTGCTTTAAGTGGATGGAAAGTGGGGTCTTCAAGACTTCTTTTTAAGGACTCTGGTGAGTTGATCCTGGGTACACCTGGAGTGGCCCTATCACTTTCCTCCTCACCTGGACAGGGGAGAGAAAATAAAAGAAACAACTCTTGGGTCAAGATAAGGGCAGTGAGAGATCACTCAGCAATTACAGTCACTGGCAAAATGGAGTCAACTTGGGGAAATCAGTTTAATTTAGTAACAATCAAATTGGGACAGGATAATGAGAAATAAAGCCAGCTCTTAACACCTTTCCCTCATCCCTCCCTTCTTCCCCATCTCAACTCCACTTCTGTTTTTATCTACTTCCTTTTTCTCCCCGAGCAGCACAGACTGGGTAAGGGGTTTGTGGTCAGTTCATCACACTTGGTCTGTGTTGCTGCTTCCTCAGTGGAAGGACTCCTTCCCCAGCTCCAGCATGGGGTCCCTCTTCCAGAAACAATTCTTCACAAATCTGTCCACAGTGAGTCCTTCCCATAGATTGCAGTTCTTTGTGAGCTGTTCTAGCATGGGTCCCTTCCACAGCGTGCAGTCCTTCAGGAACAGGCTGTTCCAGCATGGTTTCCCAGCAGGGTCATAAGTCCTGCCAGGAGCTTGTTCCAGCACAGGCTTCCCATAGGGTCACAGCCTCACAGAATCACAGAATATTCTGAGTTAGAAGGGACCCACAAGGATCATCAAGTTCAGCTGTTAAGTGAATGGCCCATATGAGGATCAACCCACAACATTGGTGTTATCAGCGCCCTGTTCTAACCAGCATCACCCTGCTGTGTTGTGGCCCTCCCAAGGGCTGCAGGTGGATCTCTGCTCTGCCATGGATCTCCACAGGCTGCTGAGAGGCACCTTTGCCCCAGGGGCTGCAGGGGAATCTCTGCTCCAGCTCCTGGAGCACCTGCAGCCCCTTGTTCTGCACTGACCTTGGTGTCTGCAGGGTTGTTTCTGTCACATGTTCTCACTCCTCTCCCCTGCTGCTGTTGCACAGCAGTGTTTTCCCCCCTTTTTAAATGTTATCCCAGAGGTGCTGCCACCATCACTGATGGCTTGGGCCTTGGCCAGCAGTGGGTCTGTCCTGGAGCTGGCATTGGCTCTGTCAGACACAGGAAGCTTCCAGCAGCTTCTCACAGGAGCCTGTTCTGTAGCCACCCATTACTAAAACCTGGCCATCAGAGTCCTCTGATCTAAATCAGGATTCTAATTCAGCTTTCTGAAAGATTAAAAAAAAATAAAAGATGCGTAGAAATGCAAGATCTATTTAGGGAGAAGGAGCCTAAAAATACCTACCCTGTTACCAGAACAAGACTTTTAAAACTCTGCCCCCATATCTTGTCAAGCCTTAAAGTAAGAGAAATCACTATAAGAGTCAAGAATGATAGTTTAAGAGTGTTTGGGGTCTTTTGTTTGTTTGCTGAGCATTTCCTGTGTTTAGCTACAAGTTACTTCTGCATAACACTCCTATCAATGCACAGAATAACGTGTCTGGCTTCTTGCAAATATCACAATGGGTGTATTTTTAAGGAACAGTTCTGAAAACTGTTTATGACTAGTATTGGGTTTTGTGCTGGTTTTGAGGGGAAGGAAGGCAAAGATGGCAATGAAGTCTGAACAGGAAGTCGGTGTGTGACTTGTCTCTCTGGTGGGGGGTTACGTGTTAATGCCGTGTGTGTTATGTAGACCTGGCTAACATATTTGGGAAGTGGTAGTGTTGAGACACCTGCTTCAATAAATTAGTGTGCTTTTGTGTGCCACTTGAACTTTTCCATTTCTACTGTGGTGTTTCCAGTGGATTCTTGCAATACTTAAAACACTAATGTGAAACAGGTGTGTTTATCATTTCATGCATTATGTTTATTAGACTTGCATTCGGGATGTGGTCTGATCTGTTAGGAAGTTTTCAGTTTGAAAACTTTGGATTTTCTGTTGGGTTTTGGCTTACCAGATATGGTTCAAACTTACAGGAATTAGAGTGGACCACTGTGTACACAAACTTACTTTCATATCTTTACAGTAATAAAAAAGGGATTAAGAGTATTAAACAGGCCATGAATTTTGCAATAACTGATGAGCTGGACTTGCTTTTTTTTTTTTTTTTTTTTTACGCACACTGTCAACATCAGTGGCTGTTGGGAAGCAATCCAGTGAGAATTTTGTTATTTTGCAGCTAAAATAAGGTGTAAAATTGATTGCTCTGTCTTCAGGTAGTGAAGAATAAACATACCCAAAGTAAGTTCTGCTAAACTAACTCCTTTTTCCTCTCTGTTCCCTTAAAGGCATATAACACCAGAGAAGTTCTATGTGGAAGCCTGTGATGATGGAGCAGATGATGTGCTTGGTATTGACAGAGTCTCCACAGAAGTCACTCTTACAGGTGACTCTCCTCACTAGTATTTCTCAGTAGAGTCTTCTCTGTCCTTTTTGTCTGTTTTGCTCTAAGAGTCTGAGAAGATCTTCAGAACCTTACTGAGGTGATACTGACATAATTGCATTTTTTTTACCTATGGTTTAAAACATTGCTTTGTGTTCTGTTCTGCTTTGTTTCAAATGCCTTTTGATTGTGGATTTGGTGCTGTGGGTTACCAGGGTGATAGTGCTTGTTTGTTTTTTGGTCTGTCCATCACAACAGGGGAAGCTGACTCATCAGGCTAGTTGAGGTTGGTGCTAGAAGTTCAGGATCAAACAGGGAAAGGATTGAAGACTGGGGTTCTGCTGCTTTTCCAATTAGCCTCAGTGCTGTCTTTTATATAAAACTGAAACCTGGCTTTTCATAAAGCTTCTAGAAATAGCAACAGTAAAAAACCTTACTATAAATTTTTGTTCTGTGTTGCAAATCTGGATTCAGATGTCAGTGGGAATAGTCTTAAGCCTGTTGATGTCTTGAAAATTTTCGTTTCATTTTTTAAAGAATGTGAAACAAAGAACTTGGATTAAATAACAGTAAAATGAAGGCACTTTTTGGTACTTCAGGAGTTTGGCACCACAGTATTACTAATCTCCAAACAGACAGAAATGCTACAGTAATAGTAGTATGAAAGCAGTCATTCTCTCTCTTTTACTAGGCTTCATGTATACTTCATGTAAGAGCAGTGTGCCCATCCCACTGATACTTTTGGTATTGTAGTATATTATTTCAGTTTCTCCTTCGAAACTGTCAAGACAGTTATCCCAAGTCTTTTGTCAGTCTACATCTCTCTCACTGCTGCTCTTTTATTAGATGAACCTGCAAGGTGTTTAAAGCAAAAAAAGATTCAAGGGTTACCTTTCTCAGTTTTCTGAGTTCTGGGAAAATGCTTCATTCTTGGGGATGTTTGGGGTTTTTTAGATTTCTATAAAATTCCTTCTGTTGTTTTACAAGTGTAGGTAAATGAAATTTACATATGCTAAGACTTTTAATTGCTATTTGGGTACTTTCTGGATCTCTTGGTGTGTTGTTTTGAGTACTGTGTCCCTTGCCACATCAGTGCTGTTGCTGGTAGTTTTGCAGAGAGAGCCTAGGTCTGAGACAGAAATAGACCAAGGCTCAGAAGAAGCAAACAGACCTGGGAGGCACAAGCACCTATGGTTTGGTTGTCCTTTATGTCTTGATAGCTTCAAAACAAAACTTCTGGAAGCTGGCTGGACAATACATTATTGAGGAGTTTACTTGCTATACTGTCATATAAATAAGGTTGAATTTATTCAATTGAATGACTACTTTGATTAAACATGAGAATTGCTTAGATAGTTCATTAGAATTCCAGATCCTCCTCCCAAACCTCCATCCATGCTTTGGAATTCTGATGTTCTTTTCTTCTGTTTTTCAGTTAAAAAGGACGTTCCCCCTTCAGCTGTTACAAGGCCTATATTTGGTATTTTGGGAACAATCCGATTGGTGGCAGGTAAGGAGAACAGAACTGTGCTCTTTAAAAATACTTAGACAAAATAGATTGCTAAAGAAGCCTTAAAGGCAAAAATAGTATTTGCAAGTATCTGAGGTTGCACTTTCATCAGTATGATAGGCTTTCCTTGTGGTTTCAAGAGGATGGAGGTATCCAAATCTATCTTGAATATTTGTGTAACTCTTAAACCCAGAGGTACTCTAAAGGTAGGGTTAACTGGCAGTTGTTTGAGTTATAAGGAATGTATCTCAAATGAGTGCAAAGAACCTCATCTGCTTATTCTTTGTAACAGTTTTAATCTTAGCTGCAGGATTTGATGCAACAGTCAAGTGTTGCTGATCAATAATCATGGTACACAAATAGCTGAGAGTGGATGATAGACAAGTAGATGCAGCTGTTCAAGTTATGATTGTGTTGCAACTGCCCTACACATACAAAGAAAATCAGACGTGAAAAGGAAAAGGGCAGACTGGAACAATTCTAAGTTTAGGGAGTTTTAGGATAATGTAAGAATAAGTTATCTCGTTTTTTTTAAGTGTCTCAGTAGTCCGGTCTAAGCAACCACTGTCATTAATACACCTGATGTATGAAGTGTAAGCTTTTGGGAAAGTAAGCATTGCTGCTCCGGCAATCCTTTTTGTAGAATTTCACAGTATTTGGTAGAGCTTGAGACTGAAGTACTCTGAAAAATGATGTAATAAGCAGCATACATAGTGAGTAAAATCACCATATGTAGAAAGGATTAAAGATCACTCACTGGAGTATTCCCAACTGAGGCAAGGGGTGATTGTGTTGAATGCAGCGACTTCTACAGGATCTTAAAACTGCTGAACTTTCTATGTCCATATTCTAAAGAACTGTGGGTCTTGCAGAGTAAGGGCAGTGTGATGGATACATGTGTCTTAGGGACTCAATGAGTGCTGAGTGTTTTAAAACTGAACTGCCCCAGAGGGGAATTTTCACCACTTACAGGCTTGGTAATGACTACTATTCATCTACCTGAATATTAAATAAAATATAGAATATATTAAATCTCTTTCTTAAAAGCTTGGGGTTTTTTCATTCTATCCTCCAGAGCTTTGCACTGAGCGTTAGTATACAGCTGTCAAAGTGAAGATGTTACTACAGCTAAATTAAATGTTTAGCTAAGTGCTATTAGGCAGTTCACTGCTGTTAACTGTAAAACTGGCCCTGTATCTGGCAATGCAGCATCTTTAACAAATATAAATTCCTATTGCAGTATTAAGAGTAAACCTTTTCTTCAAAAACAAGATGAAATTGAAATATGCTATTTTAGAAATAAGGTTGTGTTGTGTTCACCAGCAGTGTAAATTAATTGTTGAGTGAACTGCCCATGATTATGGGGCAGAGTTTTTGCTTCATTATTTATGTAACCAGGGAAACAGCAAGCTTCCTGTCTTATATTGCTAAAAGAACCCCAAATCTTTTTGTTCTGTTTTAACTCTGTTAGGAGGAATATTTTTTCATGCTAAGTTCAATAGTCTTGGCTTTTGAAGCATGCTTCCTGTCATGTATTTTGGACTTGCTCTGTGCTTTTCAAACCACATTCAGGAGCATTGGCCTCTTTCTGAGTTTGCAAACCTGCAGACTTTCAGACTGTCTCTGATCAGAAGTAAGAGTAGGTGACACTTTATCTTGTCAGCTTTTTCTAAAATTCCTTAAACTTAATGAGCAGCTCAAGATCTCTGAGCATAGAGAAATGGATAGCTTAGCAAGTACATTTTACTTTTGCTCCAGCCCTGTGTGATTTTGCTACACTTATGAACATAAAGTCCTGTTGGTTTCAGTTTTGTGTTACAGGTATAGGCTGCTTTTCTTAATACATGCAGTTCTGTCTTAAAAAAAAAAAAAAAAAAAAAGGCAAACTTTGTTCTCTCTGATTTACAGGCACGTATCTTATTGTAATAACAAAAAAGAAAAAAGTAGGTGAGATTTTCAGTCATGCAATATGGAAAGCAACAGACTTTGACATCCTCTCCTACAAAAAGACCATGCTGCACTTAACTGATATTCAGGTAGGTACATTGATTAGGGGAGTGTGGAGGAATGTTATTGTATATTAATGCTCATTGTCATAGGACCTAATCTGTTGAAGTGATGGAATTTTTTTAAGAAGGTCTTTGAACAATACCTTTCTTCTGATTTGTTCATGTTACTAGAATGGCTGTAATATTTGTGTATACATGTATATAAAATCATGGCAGTCAAGATGATAAACTCACATGGTGCAACTTAAGAGTATCATCTGCAGTTTATGGATGTGCATTTTTGCTCCTGTTAAGATGGTACCCCCTTCCTAATGCTTCCGTTAAGTCTTTCTCACTGGTTTACTCTTCTGACAGCCCCTACAATGAACTGCGTCACTGTCACTTTGTCTGTCTTGCTTTCTTTATGGAATTGTTCAGTTACATAGTTACCCAGCAGGGAAGAATTAACTTTTATCTTTTTGAGGGAGGGATAGGTGGATGATTTTTCTAAAACAGATGTGTAGTGGATTGATAAAGAGCAGGTCAGGGTGTCTAACCAATGGAGCTGGAAGGGAATCTGATGTTTTTTCAGGAAAGGAATGAGGTTAATCAGAACTTGAACCAGAACACAGATTATAACGATTCTTTTGTCTTGCCATCTTGTTTTGGGTTTTTTTTTTTTGGTTTTCAGAGAACTTAACAACTTCCCTTTTGCTTGGAACTTGTTAGAATTTGTTTAGTATCAGTAGCTATTTACCTCACAGGAATATTGTTCTCTGCTCTCCACTGTTGTTACAGAACTTGGTTGCAGTGTCCTAGTTGCAAGTTACCAGTGAACTAGTATCAGAATTGCACTCTCATGCTTTTCTTCTTGTATGGTAATCTCTGGATGATGTCATGTATTGCTAGAGCACTAGCAAAGTTCATCTCATCACTTCAAAAAGTAGTGATAGCTTACAAGAGTAAAATATTTTAATAGTAGTATATGACAGTTCTTATGTTCTTTCCTCATCTCAACAGTTGCAGGACAATAAAGTATTTTTATCAATGCTTAACCATGTTTTGAGCGTGGACGGGTTTTACTTCTCAACAACCTACGACCTAACACACACCCTGCAACGGCTGGCCAACACGAGCCCAGAGTTCCAGGAGATGAGCCTTCTAGAGAGGGTAAGGATTTGAGTTTGCCTTGTGTCTGTGTCTTGCAAATTGTCAGTCAGTTTGATGCAGGTGATGTTTAAATGATGCTGGTGTTTTATCCAAGCTATTAGGGGCTGTGTCTGAACATGCTGGTTCACACAGGTCTTATAACTTGTGAGCAGCACAACGTTCTAGGGATCTGTTCTGATCTGATGTTACACTTCCAGATTGGCAGTTGGAAGTGCTTCCTAAAGTATACTTTAAATGGATTTTGAAAAATCCAAAATAAATTGAATTTTGCCTCTAATATTGAACACTTGTAATTACAAGAAGGAGCTAAGCAGAAAATTTGAGAGAAGGCAAGTAATTCCTTCAACCTGGAATGGGGGGAAGGAATTCCAAAGTGGAATAAATTGTACATATGTATTGATATTCTTTTCCAGGATAATTTGGAATAGAACTGAGAATTTTATGGCTGTCAGTCTTGGGATGTTTTATTCTGTCTAAAAAATTCCAATTCTTTGTGTGAAGCGTGAATTTAGAATGCTGCTTTTGTCTTAAAGACAGAAGCCAAATGCAATTTGAATTTGAAATTCTCTTGTGTCTGTATTGATGGGGTTTTGGTTTGGTTTTTTAATATTGGAAAAACTGTTTACATTTGGGGATTGTTTTGCGTCATCAAATGCTGCTCTAGCAGTGCTCTTGCCAGGGAGAGCAGGGACACAAAAGGATTGGTTTGCCTTAAAACTGTGCCACTTCAGAAGGTTGTTTGAAAGGCAAAGTACAGTAAAAAAGCATCAGTTTCAAGTAAATTCAGATCTTGGATGATTACAATTATTGCAGTGTAATTTCATATGCCTATGGCTGCCATATAATGGCTTATCAAAAGGATGGTGGCAATTTTGGACATCTTCAGTTTGCCTCTGCAAGAGAAGTCTAGTCTGTGTTTGGAGTGTGGGTGTTTTTGTTTGATATTTGTGTTTGTTTTTTTTAACAGTACTGGTAGAAGGAAACAACGCCAGGATAGGGGCACCAATGCATTTAGTTCTGCAGCTCAGTTGTTAATGGTTTAGAAGTGTCAGGCAACACCCTTAAGAGTAGGTAAAAGAATAGCGCTCTCCAATCTTTATTTAGATTTCTAGTTGGTAGGATATGAAAGCTACTGATGAAAGAATGGAACTTCATCTCCATTTGTACCTGTTCCCATAACTTACATGACACATGGGTACTGTGATACTGCCTTTCTGTTGAATTAAACAGATCTGACTGTCTCTAAAAGCACACTGGCTTTTTTCTTGCTGCAGGCAGATCCGCGCTTTGTATGGAATGGACACCTTCTGAGAGAATTTATTGCTCAACCAGAGGTAAACACATAATAATGATTAGGTTAATAGAGAACAAATATACTTTTGCTATAAGTATGCGACAGCTTTTTGTGATTCTGTCTCTTTCAGACAGCCAGAATCTAGTATAACGTGGCTAATCATCATCTAGTTTAGCACAGTGAGTCTTCTGCTTTCAACCTTCCAACTTTGTCAATGTCCTCAGTAGTACTTCTAGAAAGCTAATTTTTTGGAAGTGTCTATATTTGAAGATATTGTGCTGTGAAGATAGCTGTTCACATAAACCGGGGGGAAGTTACACTGCACAGCATACACTTCTCAAGCATTTTGAATTTTAGTTACTTACTTATCTTTGGGTATAGGCAAGGTCCAGTTCCTCACTTTTTTCCTGAGACTTTCTGACATCATTCTCTGTGAGTGCAGTTTAAATTCCATTTTCTTAGTGAATAGACCATAAAGCTGGTAATTAAGAGTAGTCCAGCAAATTAGTGCATGACAGCTGTGGCACCTTCATGGCCAGACTGTCTAAGCTCCTTCCTACCAGAGACATCCTCTGTCTGTTAAACTCCTTGGATTGTCTGTGCTACAGCAGCCGCCTCTCTCCATCAGTACTTTGCATTTATCAAAGCAAGTGACGCATTGCTTCTATTTCTGCCTCGGTAACCTGTGGAGATGTGCTGTTACATTAGACAGCGCTGTTCCAAAAGGCTGGATTGTGCAGTGCTTCTGGAATGTGAAGATATGAATTAGGGAAGGGTTGTTGTGCATATTCCAGGGGCATATGACTGGGTGTAAAGTTTGCATAGTGCTATGCAAATAAAGCTTGGGAAATGAGAGAGAAGCTGTGGTGGGAACAGCAAGGAAAGCCAAGTGTGGCTGGATAGTGAAAACAGACCTAGGGGGAAAATGCAGAAGCTGAAAAGGGAGATAACTGATACTTTTAGGCTACACTTTCCCTTAAACTGATTACAGGCTGCTTGATGCAGGAACAGTTTTAGGTAAGGAAGTGTGGGATTTCTGACTTCTAGTATTGAACTTTAAAGTTTCCTTGAAAGGTTAAGTTATTCAGGATTGGCAGGGTAGGAAAAACCCTGGAATGAGTATTTTGAGTATTAAACACATAAAAATACATCTTACTGAAGGCTTCTCTAATTATCTATGCATATGTCCTACTGTGGAGGTAAAGCAAGCACACCATCTCAAAACATTTTCAGCAAGTACTGCTTTATATCTGGCATGTTTGTAGGAGAGTAAATGTTGTGTATAGGGAGGACAAAGCAGATTGCTTTTTGTCCAGGTTGCTTCATTAGGATTAGACTTTCACTTTTTTCCTCCTGCTGATAAGGATTACATATGTTGCTGTTTTCCCTGAACTTCTTTTCTCAGAAAGGAGTGTTTCACCCTAAACAAAAGGTGGTATAAAGTATATAAAACTACCACAAAATCCTTAGGTAAAGCATAGTCACTCACCTTTCTTGGTACTAGTGTTTAATATTTTTCACATGTGTTTGTGTGTTCCAGATCCATAGGTTTGCTACGCCAGTGATGCATGGATGTATCCTTTTGTGTTGTAAAACTGAGTCCTGCATATGAGTAGTCCAGCAGCAAAATGGCTGCTGATGAGGCTGCTCTATTTTTACACTGGCAATTATAACTTAGAGCACCTTGTCAGAAATAAGTTATAGTCTGCTCATATATGGGTGTTACATAGTGTTTGATAGCCCACTCGTGTGCTAACTCCCTTGAATATTCTGCTTTGAAGGCTTAATGGATTTAATTTTACAGTTGCAGTTTGCGTAACTGTTTTTCAGTGGGAAGGTTAGGATTAATATGGCAAATGCTCTTCCATCAGCTTTAGTACTTTTTTGTCTTGCTATAAGGATGTGTTTGCTTTAGATACAAAGTAAGGGAGAGCAGTTTTGACTTGAAGGAGTGCTTGTGGATGTTGATGAATAAAAGGGTAAGTTCTGCTGAAGGCTCCTGGAATCCTTTTCCTGTGCAGCTGCTTTTCCTGCACCAATGCTTTGGGAAAGAGCCTTTAGCAAAGCAGTCATTAGTTTATTTTTGAGAAGGGATGAATGCTGCAAAGGAGCTGAGCACTTTCTGGAGGCAATGTGTGATCAACAGTAAGTCCCAGGTAGTTGCTCCTGAACTGACAGCATGAAAAGGACTGGCAAGACTGGACAGAGCACCTCATGCTGAGCATTCTGCTTTATTCCTCCATTGCAAAGACCTCTCAGGTGTGTGCAGGGAATGGCTTCCAGATGGAATCAGTTGATCTGGTAGGACTGTCAGCAGCTGGCACATCTCCAGTCCTTTCCTGTGACTTCATTTAATGGAAAAATGTTGTGGGAGTAGGCAGAGAGACAAAAGAAAGATAGCAAAAGGGAGCCATCGAACCACTGTAATCCTTATCCTGCTGGTTATGGGTAAATTGCAATTAGCAACTGACAGACTGCAATTAATGCCTTCCTCAATCCTCTTTTTTCACTGTAGAAATAATTAGCATTAAGTAATGTTTGGTTAAATTAGAATTACAGCAAAATCTGGGAGAACTCAGGAATTTGAAGAGATGGAATTTCTAGCAGTAAAAATGCTAGGAAGACCCCTCAGCAGAACTGTTACAGTGACACTAGTAGGTATTTCAATAATATCAAAGGTTCCCCCCCCACCCCATATAAACCCAAATATATTTTTTTCAACTATATGTGCTGGGCTTCTAGTCTTGCAGCAATGAGAAATAATGTACTTGGATAGTTGAGATTTTGAGCACCTGAAGCCCTAAACTACATTTAATATTTCCCTTGCTGCTCCAAACCAAAGCCCCTCTGAAGAACAGTAAATTCTGTCTTGGACTTATCTGTATATGTGGAAGTTGCTAAATAGCAAGTGGTCATTTTAAGTAAAGACAGATTACCAGCAGAAAATAGGCTGATAATTGCTGAGCAGCTAAGGGTAGAGGTAACCTTTCTTGCAGAATACTGTTGGTTGTACAAATGTTGAATTAAAAGGTGGAGGACCTGGCAGTAATTTTCCAGAAAAACAGAGGAATGGCATTTGTCAGCCTTAATTTATGAATTGTGAGAACATTCTGGATGGGGCCAATTTGTGTTATATTTTGGGGGTTGTTTACAAACAGTAATTGCATAAATACAAACAGAAATCAAGATGACTTGTATGAAATCAGTGTGTTCTTTAACATAGCTGAAATGCTCATGTGTGACACATGAGCTGCTTTATGTCCCATTTGAATCATAGATACCAAACCTAAATTTTACTTGAGATGAAGTATCTAGATTCCTCAAAGAGGAGAAGACTGCAGTATACTAATTTTAAAATTTACCATTTTGATCTTCTGCTTGCTTTAAGGTGACAGGTTTCAGTTTTTAGGGGCAAAGCATGCAAGTGAATCTACCTGGAAAAGAATTTCATGTGTGCTGGTCTCTATTAGACTTGATAGCTTACTGCAGTTCAAAGAAGTGCCACTAAAAGTAGCACAAAACAAGACTAAAGCTGAAACTAGTTGTCATTGCCCCTGTTTGCTGGTTAGTCCCAGGTGCATTTGGCACTTTGGTTATGTAGCCCAGGCAGGAAACCATTCTTATGTGAGAAGCTCACACTGGAGTCCTGGTGTGTGTTCATTCTCTTTTTCTTCACATGGACTTTAGTCTATTTTACTGCTAGTTCTGGCATTTGTAGATGTGATGTATGTTGCATTTACTGGTGCAACAAGATATTTATTCTTCTAAAAGCCTAGAAAAAATTTTGAAGAGGTTATTTTTTGATGTAGTTGTTAATTTTTAAACTCAATAGGGGCAAGAAACTGTTAAGGTAGTCTAATAAAATTATGGATGAGATGGAATCTTTATTCTGGGTCTTACTGTCCTAATTAAAAATGAACTTCTTTAGAATCATATTTTCTCAAAATTACTACAGTTTTAATGTTTGTTCATCAGTGACATCACCATAGAGTGTTGTTTTGCAATGTGCATGTTGATCCTAATGTTGTTACTGTCTCTCAAGTTTAATGTTCAACTGTTGTTGGGATGACAAATGTTTACAGATTTGCTTGACTGTAGTCTCGTGATTCCTTGATGTTTCCTACCTGTTGATGTATAAAAATATCCTAATGAAACATGGGACTTTTTCCTGAGTGTTGTTCATCAGTTATCACTATGCACTCCTGTTCTATTAATGGCAAGTGTTTTGACTGGCTGCTTGTTTCCAGAAGAAGCTGTTTCAGGGCTGGTGTACGCTACTATGTAAGAGGTAAAAGAAAAAACTCATTTATTTCAAAAACAATATGTATTCCATCTGTACATGTGAGTTACCTTTAAGAGTAATTGCTGTATAATGGCTTGCAAATAAACAGTGTTTAGTTTGCCTTGAGGTTTTTCCTACAAAGAAAATATTAGGAACTGAAGCACATTTTGGTATTTATTAAAACTGACTCTTCTTCATGTCTTTAAACCATAACTGCAGAAGTTTTGTAGTGATTATTAACACGTGGCTGTTTTCATTGGTGCTAAATGCAAGTGTGTAATAGCCCTTTTGGTCTAGCAGTAAATCCAGCTAAGAGCATCACCAGTGCTGGCAGGGGAGCCCTGAGTGGTGTTCTCTAATTGTTTCAAGTTAAAAAGCAAACAGGGAAATGAATTTAAATTGTTTTGTCTGTTCCTAGTCCAAACATACATGCTTTTGAAGAAATTAGTCCATTTCTGCAGTTCTGTTGTTACAGAATTGTGAATGTTTTGGTGTCAGAGCACCGGCATTTTATTTCGTATAAAGTGATACTGTCTAGTGCTAAAAAGATCAAAATGTGTTACCTTGAAGCACAGTTCTGCTTAAATTTGGTGCAGATCATGTTAAACTTTTACCCAAGGTGTGTTTACTTTTACATTGTCAGGCAGCTCTGGGCTCCTTGTGAGGACTTAAAAGGGAGGGGTAGGAAACCTTTAGCTGATGTACTGACACTGTTCTGCAGGCAGGCTGAGCTGGCTAACACGGTCTTTTTCCTACACAGGTATTGATTCAGAAGGGCATGCTGCTAACTTTGTTGAGACAGAACAAATTGTGCATTACAAGGGGAGCAAAGCATCATTTGTTCAGGTAAAGTCACTGTAAGGAACATAGATACATAGATAGCTCTGTCTATGCTTTTAAATATAGGTTGTATATAAGATATGCAAATAAAACTAAACAGACTGAATTAGTTTAACAAAACAAACCTGTCTGCTTTATTTTTAAATGCCAAGTGGGTTTTCTAAATTCTGCTGTTTAAAACCATTTCCACTCTTTTGCAGACCCGTGGATCTATCCCTTTTTTCTGGTCTCAAAGACCAAACCTCAAGTATAAACCAAAGCCACAGATCAGCAAGTCAGTAAATCATGTATGTGAGTGTTCATGTCTTGGGGTTTTGACATGTTACTGGGCTCATGTTTGTGTGATAGAGTTGCAGACTCTAATCAGAAGAATAAAAATCAGCAATACTGGATTGAGCTTTATTTTTTAAAAGTAATAGCAAGAAACCTTGTGCTTCTTACAATGAATTCAAAGGCCAAAAATGCAGACATCAGTGGGGGTAGTTTCTCTCTGGATCCAGTTTGCAGCAGTTGTAGTAGCTGTACAATACTCCGTATCTGTAGCATGTTTAATGAGGAGAGCTGAATGGACTGGGAAGAGAAAAGTGGGAATGTATTGGCACAACAGAGAACATCAAACAGTTACAAGAATCATCAAAAAGATTATAAAGAAGGTTTCTTGTAAAGCACAGATCTTAATAGTAGTGTACATCTGTCAACACATTTCCTTTCTCTTCTAGATGGATGGCTTCCAAAGACATTTTGACTCACAAATAATTAGCTATGGAAAGCAAATGATTGTCAACTTGGTAGGCTTCCACTTGTTCTTCCTGAAAAAGTTGTTGTTCTTTTAAGCAGGCTTTTGAGTAATTCTGTCTTTGTTTTCCCTTTTCCCAGGTTAACCAAAAAGGCTCAGAGAAGCCTCTTGAGCAGACCTTTTCAAAAATGGTGAACAGCATGGCAAATGGAATGGTCAGGTAAATGTGACATTTTGTGTTGCAAGTTAAGCATTGCCTCTGAGACCCACAGAGCAGTCAGCTCTTTGGGGGCCTTTACGAACCCTGTGATTTGTTTGCCTTTTATGTTTATGAAGTAACTTGCTGAGAGAAATTCAGAGGCAATGGTAATGCCAGTATTGGAGTCATAGTATGCAATAGAGGTCTTCTGCATTTTAGGAAAAAGAAAATCATGCCCCATAGAACTAGCTTCTGGCAAAAGGGCTTGGTTACATTGCTAACTTAGTGAGGGAGTGCTGAGCCTGAGCAAAACAGGATGGAACAGTATGGGGAAGAAGTAATTTAAATGCCTGGAGCTCAGTGTAACAATGGGCCAAGAGTGGAGAATGCACTTGGATTATGAGAAATTCCATCTCTTTGTGCAAATACGGAGTTATTTGCACATTAACTTCTAATGAAAGCAAGCACAAACAGGGAAGGCTTGCATCCATCTCACACAGGTGTTTGCCTCTCTACCTTCTCCTTGAAATTACTGTGTCATGTTTGTTTATTCTGTCCAGATTTGCTATAAAGTCGTCTGGTGGAAACCAAGATGTGAAATTATGTCAAGGTGCATTTTGGTGATGTTCTGTACATGTTCAAAAGTGGTGTTTGGCAGCACCATTTCACTGTTGCTATCAAAGTCCAGTTTCTTGGTTAATTGTTTTTGATGGTGTCTGCCTGTCAGAGTCAAACTCAAGACTTCAGTTCCTTGATTCAGTGTGTATAGACCATCTTTCTTCGTGCATAGTCCTGAAATCTTGTCAAATAACTTTTGGGTTATGAATGCTTGAGTGGAGGAGTGTAATGCCCTGTAATTCACAGCAAACGTACACATACAAATGTTTAATTAGTCAAGCACCACTCATTTAGAACATTTCAAACCAGAAACTGGTTGTTAAAATTTTGTTCCAAGTCAGTAGCTGCTTAATTTTCTTATGACAGATTAGCTGCTTAAACAGAACCTGTCTCAGGTTTTTAGAGTTATCAAGGGAATTATGCCAGGAAAAAATGTTGGATTTCAACACCTATGTCTCATTCAAAGTGAACAGAGAACAAAAGAATCCCGGTGGGGAAAAAAAAGACATTAAAGAATAAGATTTATACCCTTCTGTACTTTCTAGAGGAAAAATATTAGCCAGAGCATAGAATGGAACATAGAATATGTAGTGGTTTGAAAGCAAATCAGTAAGAGACTCTAAGTCAGATATACAATTTAATGGGAGGAAAAAAAAAAGGAAAATAAAATAAATGCAATAGTACAAAAGACCACTGACAGAGTCAGAATACATCCTAATGCCCTGATAGTGAGGGTGGTGGTAGCAGTCCAGATGAAGAGGTCTTGTTGAAGCAGTGATCCCACAGAAAGGTCTGGTAGCTCTTGTCTTCTGGGAACCCAGTGGGTAAGGGCTCCTGTGCTGTCCCAAATCCCAGATGATATCCAGGTGGGAATGCTTGGCTCCTCCCCCTGGGTGGAGCATCTCACAATGGGCTGATCTCATTCCACCGTCCGGCAGTGGGTCCTTGATTGCCCATTAAAGAGAGAGCTCCCAGAGGGGGTTACCTGTGATTCATGGGGCATTGAGGGCCCATTAACAGAAGAGAGCCCAGAGGGAGGGGGCAAGGGAAACACTGCCCCACCTGGTTTCAACAGCTCATGAGGATGGTGATAGAACAAATACTTTGGGCACATCTTACATTGTAACCTAGGGCAACATAGAACTTAAAACTTAGTGTGTGCTTCCCCAGATTAGTGGCGTTTTGTGAAGAATTTTAAATGGTGTCACCATTCACACTAAAGTTGCAGCATCAAGAAGATTACAGAGCACTGACAAAATCTGCTGGAAGTCATCTCTAAATAAGAAAAAATCCTCTGTCACTACCTGTTTTATAGATAAGCCTTTTGCTGTAAGGCTTTCTGTAACCTACACTGCAGTACATATGTAATCTGAAAAAATGCATCTCTCTCTGTCAACAGATACGTGGCATTTGACTTCCATAAAGAGTGCAGTCGGATGAGGTGGGATCGGCTTCAGATTTTAATGGATCAACTGGCAGACCAGCAAGATGAGTTCAGGTAAGGCACTGCTCTTTCACCTCTGTGCTGTTAATATGAGACCACTTCCTCATAGTTTCTCTTGTCTTGCATTAAGGCACAGTAATACAGACCTATAATCTTCTCTGAAGATGCTTTTTTGTGCATTAGTGTGTCCATATCTCTGGTGTCTTGCTGACACCATGTACAAGGTTGGAGACCTGGGGTGGGGTGGGGAGGGTAAGATGCAGAGCCCATGTTACCTCTCAGTAAAGTGGGTCTGAGAATTCCAGCAACCCTAAGTTGTGACAAAAGCTGCCTTTGTAAGGTTGGATGAAAGGTTAGACAAAGAAATGAATGTGCATACAGCTGGAGCTATTTAGAAGAAACTCTCCTTAGATGATATTTTTTTTCATCCATAGTAATTCCAGGTGGTGTTGACAGCAAACTGTTCTGCCATGTAGTGTAAAACACTGAGTGTTCCTTCCACAGGCATTTGTAAAAGTTTTTTTTCTCTAACACACATTGTTGTGGCTCCAAACCTTGCCACGGGCATTGGTTGTTAGCCCTTGCTAATACAAGTAACCCACAGGGAAACATTCTCATTTTCTTTAGTTATATAAAAATACACAAAATGTCCAAATCGACTTAAATTTTAGTCCCACAAGTGTGTTTTTTGTCGTAGCTACTTGTAGACCTGTAGATTGCTAGGGAAATAGTTTGCTTTGTTCTGCTTTTCTGATTGCTTCCTTCCTGTTCCTGAAGCCTT
Organism: Phylloscopus trochilus trochilus; assembly: GCA_016584745.2. Classification (NCBI taxonomy): domain Eukaryota; kingdom Metazoa; phylum Chordata; class Aves; order Passeriformes; family Phylloscopidae; genus Phylloscopus; species Phylloscopus trochilus. The sequence goes on from WQNJ02000546.1 coordinate 45,823,151, forward strand.
GTGACTAAAGCACAAAGCAGATCAGCTATAATGTTACAGAACTAGCAGTGCTATAGTCTATCCTGACAAAATAAGATAAGGGTAAGGTGTGGACTAGAACAGGTTATTAACTTTTTAATAAAGTCTCTTGCCTGGAGTGATGACTATGGGAATGACATAAATTAATCAGATTATTAATCAGTTCATATTCTCTGTCCACCACAAAAAGAAAGCCTTAAAAACTCATAAAGACCTAATGAATAAATTGACTTTGAGCACCTCAAGTAAGGAGAAATAAGATTGTAGGTTTTTCCTATACAGCAAGGATCCTTTATTCTTAGAATCAATACTGAATCCTTTAACTTGTTAACTGTCAACTACCATTGGAGGCATAGAAAATAATCAGATTTCCTTGAAATGAAGACAAAAAAATCCATCTCTTAAACAAGATAGAAAATTGAACACTTTCTCAAGATTAGGCTGGTTCTTTGTTTTATTTTATCTGTAATGACTATTGCCTAAATAGGAACAGAAAAGTCTGAGCTCTGATCATTGTACAAAATAGTTTTGCAACCCCTGGGGAGGTAAACAACACTTATTTTCTGCAGGCTAAAACCAGTAGTGGAAGATCTGTCAGATCAGAGAGCTGGATTGTGGAGGTGTTTTTTGTTAGTTTTTAAATTTTTTAGAACAGCTATAGGAGATGCAGCACTTAAGAATAGACATTTCTAGTTAGTTAGGATAATAACAAAACTGTCTTATCCTAATATCAGTTGTAGGCAGAACTTGGGGAGAAAAAGGAGTATTTCACAGGTATTATTGTCTGCTTTAATCTTCAGCAATGTAAAACATGGTTTAACAAAACTAGTTCAAGAATGATGAAAATGGCTCTTAAAATGAAAACACAAGGTTACTCAAAGTAAATTCACGTGCTTCTAAGGCAGCTGATTGTAGTACTGCACCACTCTAGACTTGATAAAAATGCTCTACAGTAACAGTGGATTATATGCTAGTCCAGAGTTCATAATTACATATTGGACTAACTTAACCTATAGATTATAATCTGTAAACCTGTAGACAAGTGGAAGTTTCATGCTGTGGCAGGACAGGCATAGTTCTGTCCCATTCACACATCCAGCTGATGAGTAGATTGGAGTATTTGTTCTACCAGCTCAACATTGGAATACATGTGTTCAATTCAGTATTTAAAATGAGCTGTTTATCAGCTACTGGAAGCACCTGGTTTCGTGGATTTAAAAGATTAAGGTAATAATTAGCATATGCAAAAGGGAATATCTAGTTCCCACACATGTTCACAAAATGGAGAAAATGGCATGTGACAGTAGCAGATTTTTCCATATTTTGCAAGCACCCTTAAAAAATCCGAGTAACATCTTAGAAGAAGTGTGCCTGACCACTTAGATGCCTTTTTGTGCATTGGTGACTGGATTGAACCGGTGACCACTTATAAACAAATCTGGTTACTTCTGCATTAGGCTCTGCAATGATACTTTTTTTATATCTGTCGAGCTGGGACACTAAAATAAAACTCCACAAGTCCCTGATTTTGCACCAGAAGCTGCTCTTCCCAGTGGCATATAACTCGATATTGCTGATTGACTTTCTGAATGGTAAGAGTGAGTACTGCCCTGAGATTGCTAAATGTTCGTCCATTGATGCTGTTTTTCAACATGGCAAGAATTCAGAGAGATGTCCAAGTTCAAAGACATGGCTGAGCACTCATCAGGACAATTGTGTTTTGGTTGCTAGGATATTTACTTGTGAAAACACATGGTTTGCATGGGCTGTTATCTCTAAATAGATGTATTGTATGTGTTAGTTACTTTCTAGTTGACTCGGAGGGTAAAACTGTGACCCAGCAGGAAGGAACGTTCCGCAGTAACTGCATGGATTGCCTGGATCGGACTAATGTGATCCAGAGCTTGTTAGCACGCAGGTCTCTCCAGGCCCAGCTTCAGGTAAATATTTTACTCTTCTTTGACAAGCTGGAAGAGGAGAGAGGTTTTCCATTTGGAATGGAAATGTAATTTGAATGCTCCAGTAAGAACTTGCATAGTGGAGTTACTGTGCTACTTACTTGAGCTGCATTGACTAGACTCAAGTTTGATAAATACAGCTTTTTCCGAAGCAAATCCTAATTTTTCTATCAAACTCTTAGCAAGCCTCAATGTGTTTTTTATTCCAGAGACTAGGTGTTCTGCATGTGGGACAGAGAATTGAGGAGCAGGCAGACTTTGAGAAAATCTACAAAAATGGTAGGCTGTTTATGTAGAGCTCAAACAATGACTTTTTCTCTGAATAGAGTATATAACTTCCTTAATATTTCTTACTGTTTTCCTATTCACAGCATGGGCTGATAATGCTAATGCTTGTGCCAAACAATATGCTGGAACTGGTGCCTTAAAGACTGATTACACAAGGCAAGTCAGCTTTTCTTGTAAGGGCCTTCTAGGTTTTTTGAGCATGTTTGGGATTTTCATGTCCTCATATCTGAGGTGGTTATTAATCTGGGACTTAGGCTATAAATGAATTTTTTGCAACGGTTCAGTTGGTAAAAAGTCAGACTAAAGTCTCCAGATTCTTTTCTGTGTTTGTATGAAAGTAAAGGCCATCTGGAAATGAAAACCAAGGCCATGTGTCACGAAGATGCAGGCTTATGTTGTCTGATGGAAAGAAGTGTAATTTTATTTTCCAGTTTTGTTACAAGTATGTGTGGTAATAATGCAGAGGCAGCACTAGATAAATGTATTCCTGTGCAGGTGTTCATTTAATGCAGTACACATCTGGATAATGACAGAATGTAGATCTGAAATTAGAGTCCTGACTTCATACATCCATTTTAAATATTTTTCACAATTTCTTTTTGCAGAACTGGGAAGAGGACTCAGTGGGGTTTAATAATGGATGGCTGGAACTCATTAATACGTTACTACAAAAACAACTTCTCTGATGGATTTAGACAAGTAAGTTGAGCTTTTACCCATGGGGAGGTGTATTTGATAAACATTGCTGTGCATTCTAACTCTTGCCCTCCCTTTCTCTTCCAGGATGCAATTGATCTTTTTCTTGGAAATTATTCAGTGGATGAAGTAGAACCTGCTAGTCCTTTACATGTCAAGAAAGATTGGAAGTTCTTAGCTGTGAGTATGGAGACTTTATTTCTGATAAGCCAGTTACTGAATGGTTGTGTTTCTCTTCATTATGCCTGAGTAGGACTTGTCTGTTAGTCATGAAGCAACTGTGTAATCTGGTAATGTTTCTATGATACCTGCTTATAGGATTAAACCCAGACTGTTCCCTTGACAGAAAATGGAGTGTCCTTGAGGTATTGGAAAAACTGCTGCTTGCTTTTTTTAAAATATGCTTCACCAGGTGGAAGGGTGAAAATCCTACTAGTCACTATCAGTGACTGTTTCCTTCTGCAGAAGAGTCTTGTGGAGTTCTTTACTTACACTTCATGCAGAAGCATAGACTGTAACACAAAACCTCCACTTTTTTCATTTTTTTTTCACTCTTCCCTTTCTATTTTGAAATGGGCTTTGGGAACATAATGGGTTTAACTGGTGTATTTATTTTTAAAAAAAAAAAAAAAGTATAAACCTCAACCTCTCTTTTAATGCACAGGAGGTGTATTTCAGTTCTAAACATAATTATTGAACACAGTCTTCCAAATTTTGGGACTATCCAAACTTCTATTTGTACCTGAATGCGGGTGAATTGAGATGCAAAGCAAGTAAATAGCTTTACACTACAACCCATCTTAAAGGAAATTAAGGGACATATGTACTGCTGTATCAAGTGATTATTCTGTTTCTCTTTCCTCAGTTGCCTATTATTATGGTGGTTGCTTTCTCCATGTGCATTATCTGTTTGCTTATGGCTGGTAAGTCACTGTTGAGTTTAATTTTATAAAACTGGCTTGTTTCTCTGTGAACTTTGTGTGAATGGTTACCAGTAACTGTTCAGTATAGAATTACTTCTCAGTCATTCTAAATGGTGCTTAAACGTGGCTCTGGAGATTGAGGTTTAGCACTGTATCATTAATGGGGAAAAAACTGAGGCACTATAGAAAACAGTGTTAAAACTCATGTAGAGGTCCATTAAGGGACAGTTAATTATCCCCAAATTTAGATGCACTTTGGTACACCTGTAGCTTTAGTGTAGGCTGGATGAAACCCCAGAGGAATTCATGTCTGATTTTAGGCAGAAAAACAGTTCAGTAACTGTAATGTCAGTTACAGGCATAAGGCTGGTTCTGATTGATTTCCCTTTAATTTAAATCTGTGTTGGGAGTGATGAAGGTTTTTGCCTTGAATTTTCTTTCATTCTTGCTTAGTAGAGTTCTTGACTGACTTACATAGATCTCTGTTCAATGTGTTCCAAGAACTGTGTGGCAAATACAAACTTTCCAATGCACGGAAACAGAAAAAGATCTGTGAGAAGACTTCTGATTTCATTTGACAACAGATCTCTGAGGGAGAGCTTGAAATATTTGCATTTGTCCTAAAGTAAAACTGTCTGCCAATAATAGAGATAATGAGATAACCTTTTATCTGACTCTTCTCAGGTGATACATGGACTGAGACACTGGCCTATGTGCTTTTCTGGGGAAGTGCCAGCTTTGGAACTTTTGCTATCATCCTTTACAACGGCAAGGATTTTGTAGATGCACCCAAGCTGGTCCAGAAAGAGAAGATGGACTGAATTTGTGTGTGTGGAAAGCGGCTTGGTACTGAGGATTCTTCAAGCCACACTTGGAGTCTCTACTGACCTGCTTTCCACACCAAAAAATGCTCTTATGAACATTCTTCCTTGGCAATGGGGGGGGGTCAGGGGTAAGGAAACGGTGTCCTGTGGTGGTGGTAGCTTTCGACTGAGACCTGACTTGACAGTCTTAGTTGCAATGGTCTTTGGAATATTGCATTAGTGGACAGGGCTCCATTCTTACTGGGGTAATGCAAAGACAAAAGCCAGCTTTTTGGTGTCTGGAATGTTTTGGATCTTCAGTGGACTGCTTGAGCTCATGCTCCACCTGGCTTGTTTCAGCTGGTTTTTTGGTCTTGACAGGAGAGAGCTCTGATGCTGTTCGTGTCTCAAAATACCCAAATGTTGAAGCATTAATAATGGAACATCTGACAGTGGTCTCTGAACAAATATGGCTTCATACCAATAAAAAGTCTAGGTCCAGACTTACAGCTGGATTACATTTGTTGTGATAAAGTCTGTGTTAAGGAGTCCTTCGTGCATATTCGTGTGTGGATTCTTTTCACTAAATATGAAAGATTTTTGAATCCTAATGCTATTCTAAAACAAGGTTTTTGTCCTGTCTTGTTTATCTAGAACTGATGCAATATTCTGCTAATCATTGTTTGGGTTAAAGGGCAGTGTAATTGGATGTTCCTGAAGTTGCAAATGTCTTGCACTGTTTCAATACTACAGTCTCCATATGAAAATCCAGTAGTTAGCGAGTTAAAATGTAGAATTTTCTTTCTGAAGATATAAACAAAATCAAAGAATGTAAAAGTCCTTTGCAGTGTTTATTCAATCTTCCTTATGCTAAAGTTCCAAAGTACTTCATTACTTTTAAGAATGGGTCACAACGTAAAAGGTGAACTGCATATTGTTTTGCTAGTCAGCTGCTTCTATCCTTGGTTATGTTGAAATAATTTATGAAAGAAGGTATAACAGCCTGAGGAGAAAGCAGTAAGCCTGAACTCCGTATTTCTACTTGGGAGCAGCAGCTTGCTTTTCATGCATGATACTGTAACACACTTTTAAGAAAAAAAAGGAAAAAAAAAAGCTGCAGACTAATTTGTGCTGGTTAATGTGTGTCTTTAAATTTAGTGCTTCCAAGCTGTATAAAAATAAGGACCAATTTTAAACTATTTTGTCACTTATTTTGTATGGTTTGTTCAAAACCAGACATGGAACTTGCTTAAGGCGCTGTGCATTGTTTAATATTTCCTGTAAGTACAGCTGTATATTCAGATTGCAAGTATAAAATTTAAATGGGGGGAAGGGACAAACATGTAGAATACTACTAGGACTAGCACAGGTGTCACTATTGAAGCTAGAACACAAAACACTGGTACTCCAGTGTTTCCCTTGTGTTATGACTGAAAATATGTACAGATTCTTCTTTTAATTTTTTTTTGTTTGTTTTTTTTTTCTTCCTTTTGCAGCTGTTCATTTTAACCTTGAATGTTTCTGGAGGCCTCTCTGGGTTTTGTGTAAACATAACCTGTTCATGAGCACTAGTACTTGCAAAGTATCCATTTGCTTCTAGATGCTGTAATGGAAAAATACCAGTTGGTGGCTAACTGGAAAATCCTTCTAACTTAAAATTTTCAAAGGTTAACTCCCTCATGGGCACAAAGTACAAGAACATCATAGACTCAGCTTTTGAAAGCAGTGGTTCTGGTGGCTCACTGGCAGGTGGAGTTTTTGAAACTTGGCTCAGTTGTCTTGCAGTCTAGAACTAAGTTGTTGCATCTTTGGAGAAGAACTTGTTGCAGCAAAGAGCAAACTTGAATTGCTAATACAAAAGGTTTGTAAGACATAGAATAATATAGGTTTTAGAAGTTGGAAGGCACCTGTGTTTCAGTGCTTTGCAAAGAGTCTGTATTTCTAAAATCACAAATGGTGTACTACTCCTGAATGACAATAAAATGTTCAACTTTTCTAGATGTACTGTCTGCAGTGCATTTTGTGCTTTGGAGCGGAGTGTTCCCAAGTTGTTCCTTAGGTGCTGTTTCACACCTGAAGGATGCTCAATTTGTGTGTGCTTGTTGCAGGTGAGGATCACCACTCAAACAGTGACGGTCTCACGCAGTGCCTGATGTCAGTCTGCACTCTGAGATGTTCTGCTCCTCGCAGCCATGGCTGGATCTCTGGCTGGAGCTACTGTGGCTGCAGTGCTCCTGTGCTGCATGCCCAGTGTCACCTCTGCTCAGGGCCAGTGTGGCTCTTTGCCTCTTTCCTCACAAGGGCACTTCAGCATCTTATTGATCATACCAAGAGGTGAAATTTCAGTTCTTCCTTTCCAACTTCTCTAGGGGAAGAGACTGGCATGCACAGAGAAAATTGTTGCTATTACAGTTCTGGATCCTGAAGCTGTAACTTTTTTCAGAATAAATTAGTGCTTTACAGGTTCAAGGCCTTGGATTTTTCTTTTGTAAAGCTCAAAGCAGGTTTAAAAGGAAGTAGGGGGTTGTTTTGTTTTTCTAGAATTTATTTTAAATTAAGGAAGGCAAGCTGGTGGTTGTAAAACCTTACAAAAAGCCAGGCTTTCACAGAACACGTCCCCTCACCTCTCCTTCCCCCTGTGCCCATCCTTTCCCCCCATGCTCACCTTTTCCCCATCCCCTTTCCCCCCTCCCTTCTCCTCTCACGGGCGGGCCCAGGCGCTGCCCGCCGCTCGCGGGGGGGAGGTCCGCCGGGCGGCTAGGGGGCGCTGTGGCGGCCGCCCTAGCGCGCGAGGGCCGGCGCGGCCTGACCGAGAGGCGCCTCCGCCCCACCGTGCTCGGGGCTCCGCTCGCCCGGGGCTCCCCGCCCGCCGCCGCCCCCCGCCCGGGGCCGCCCGCCCGCCGCCCCCCGCCCGGGGCCGCCCGCCCGCCGCCATGAAGCTCGTCAGGTGAGCCCCGGGGCGCGGATGGGGGCGGATGGAGGCGGATTGCCCGCGTCCGGCCGCGGCGGCAGCGCCGGGCGAGCCCGCGCGTTCAGGGCCGCCCCGCGCTCTCCCCGCGGCGCGAGCGGGAGCGGGAGCGGGAGCTGCCCGGGATGGGCCCGGCGGGAGCGGCCCGAGCATGGCCTGGGCTGGGCCGGGCCGGGCCGGGCCGCGCTCCGCGCCGGGGCCTCCCTCGGCAAAGCCCCCCTCCCCCTTTTTGGAGGGAAACCCCCCGGACTGCGTTAGCGCTGCCTTCCCGGGGTTGTAACCATTTGTAAAATGGTTCCTTCTTTGCACAATAATGGCCGTTTCGCCTGGAAGTAGATGCTGGACCCGGCAGTGTGTCGCTCAAGCGTCCCAGCTCCCGGTGGCCGTGGAATTTGTCACTGAACATCCCAGCAGAATCCGTGAGCGCCGTCTTTGGGAGCTCAGGATGCGGAACTGCTTGGTGCTGCCTGTCGGGCACGTACGGCTTTATGTGGAAGTGAACGGGTTTGGGTTTTTTTAAACGCGTTTTTAATTCCCAGGTTTCTAATGAAGCTGAGCCATGAGACTGTGACCATTGAGCTGAAGAATGGGACGCAGGTGCATGGAACGATCACAGGTAGGGCAGGATGGGAAGATGCAGCAAAATATTCCCCGTTGCCTTTCGGCAGACAATTGGCAGCCGCGGCTTCAATGAGTTTTTTGTCCTGTGCTCCCTCTTGCGGGGACCGGCACAGGAAAATGGAGAAGATGGGCTTTGTAGTTCATACCTTTGTGTGCGTCCCGAGGTGTGCTTCTGTTGCAAAAGTGTCTGGATATTGTCGGGGGTTGCTGGGAACAGTGGGGAGCTGTAACCTGCCAGCTCTCCATGGGTAACCACGACACAAAAGTACTTGGGAATTTCAGTGGCTCACGGATTGTCTTTGATGTGTACTAATGGGTGAGTCCATCCGTGGTCAGAGAATTCTTTATTTTAAAGGTTCTGCTGGGAGCTGTAAATGTGCTGTAGCACTGGGAGCCTCTGAGCCCAGCTGCAGCTTTGCCTGCAGACAGGTTTGGGGGGGAAGGAAGCAAATTCTTCCAAACCTTGCTTGGTAGTCTGTTAGAATTTTAGTAGCACAGTCACAGAGTTGGGGTTGGGTTGGAAGGGACATTAAAGGTCATCCAGTTCTAATCTTCTGCCATCTGCAGGGACACCTTCCACTAGACTAGGTTGCTCAAAGCCCCATCCAACCTGACCTGGAAAACTGCCAGGGATGGGGCATCCACAGCTTCTCTGGGCAAGCTGTTCCAGCTGATGTGGTCTTAAATTGGTTAAATTCTGCATGTAGGCGGTTCTAATCTAAAAAAGAAAGTGAATTATTCTGGTTGAGCTCGTTTTTTGCTAAGGCGAATTTAGATGGAAATGCATATTTGCATACGTTTGTTTCCGTCAGAGGCGGGTTTGAAAAGGCAGAGCTGGGTGTGGGATACGGGGCAAAGAGAAGTCCTGGCCAAGAGAATCCATTCCCCTGCTGCTGCCACAGCTCTGTCCTGGCAGTTCATGGGAGTTCCAGATCAACAGGTGTCACTGAGCTGAAAGTACAGGGAAGTCTGTAGGGTTCATTATGTGCTTCTCAGTTTAAAACACGTGCAAGCTGTTTTGTTTTCTTTAATACCCAGTGAGAGCTGTTGCTCTGAGAGTGTTCTGTGAGTTGTGTGTAGAGAGGGCAGATATGCTGTAGCTGGGGCACGTTGTATTTAACAAGGCTCAACCCTGACAGCTGAGCTGAGGAAGCTGCTGCATCTCTCTTCCTAAACTCAGCCCCAGGCAGCTGTCAGAAGTTCTTCCACCCAGACACTCTTGGGAAAAAAAAAGATAGAACGCCCGTTAAGTTTGAGTTTTGTTCCGGAGGATTGCTGCGGTGCGTTTTTGGCCAGTAGCAATCTGTGGGGATTTGGCAGAGTTCAAAACCGGCATTATTTTGCAGCCAGGTCCATCAGCTTTTATTAGAGCTGAGTGAGCCACCTCGGTGCCCAATTGCAGCACGCTCTGCTGAACCCGGCCAGGTGGGAAGCAAACACTGCTGGGCTCCTGACCTCCCTGTTCCTTCAGGCTTAATTGTTAAACAAAGCTTCTCTCATTTTCTGCTAAGAACCTGTAAAAACATTGCACAATCTCTTCCTCCCAGCGCCAGGGCAGGAGCAGGGATGAAGGGGCAGGTTTTGTGTAGTGCCCCTCACACCAACCCAGGGGACTGGGTCGGGTGGAGGTGTGTAAAATCTAGAGGGAGGGGGAGAGGACAGAAAAATAAAGTCACTGTCATTTTGATCTTCATAGCTGGAGATAAATCCCACCTAAAGCTCTGGATGTGCAAAATGAAAATTTCTGAGGGTTGTTTCATTGCTTGTTAACACAGTACATGCATCCAGCTGAGATGCTGTTTCCAGTTAGGGATTATGCATAACACAGCATAGTGTGCACAGTACTGATTCCATACAATTCTTACGTACTAGCTGTTCTCAAATGTTGTAACCATAGAGGTTGTTCCTTGCAGTGGAGTATTTTCTGTACTTTCATAGAAAATTTACTCTGGTGGTGAATGTATTTTATCAGAAGGTAAATGTTGTTTTTGTGGTTGGATTTTCCTAAGGCTTACAGAAGAAGGAAATGATCCAGGTTATTTTTCCTCCTTCAAGATTTGTTTTACTTCTTTTTAAAGGACTAAAGATTAGTATTAGCCTTCTGTAATAAGCAGTAGTTTATTTGTTGTTCAGAGGAGTTACTTTAACCATTTGCAAAGCAGCTGTTGCCAGGACCTGGATAAAGATCTCTAACCATGAGAGGAGCTAAAGGCCCCTCATTGTAACTGGCATAATTCAAGAGAAAAAAGAGATGTAGTTTCATTCTGTGGCAGGCTGAAGTAATTAATGAGTGGTAGGAGCAGGTATTGATGAACAGGATAAATGTCATTTCATGTGCATACTTAAAAACAGGTAACAAGAGACCTTGTCCCTGAAATCAGGCTTGTGTTGTTTCAGGAGTGGATGTCAGTATGAACACGCATCTCAAAGCAGTGAAAATGACACTGAAGAACAGAGAGCCCGTTCAGCTGGAGACGCTGAGTATTCGAGGGAACAACATCCGCTACTTCATTCTGCCCGACAGTTTGCCTCTGGATACTTTGCTAGTGGATGTTGAACCAAAAGTCAAATCCAAGAAAAGAGAAGCAGGTGAGTCTGTGCTTTCCTAGTCTGTGTTTGTTCTGCCTTTATGTGCATTTTAGTACTGTGAGTCTGAGGGTGTCTGATTTGAGTGTCTGAACGTCTGCATTTGGCATTAAACTCCTTCATTGCTGAGGGTTTGACACGGCGCTGGCTCAGTCTGTGAGCTCGTCACCTCCTTGGCATCTGCAGAGCTTCCTTCATGTGAAGTTGTGTTATGGCTTTTCATGCATCTATTTTTAGAAATGTAAATGTTTATCAGCTTGAGTAACTCTTAACCTATCTGAGTCTTACATTTAGCACCCAAAGAGATTTACACTTGCTTTTCTCCAGATGTCTGTCTTGTTTCCCCGGTTTGTATGAGGGATATATCACACAGATAATAAGTACAGCACAGTATCTCAAATGGTGCTGAATGGTTCACTGAAATTTGGTTGGGGGTAAAAATGGTATCTCTGAATTTGAGAGACTTGACAACCTGAGGGAATCGAGGCTGTATTCCAGTGACTGCATCTCCAGCTTTGGTTCCCAGTAGTGTTCAAGTCTCTGCTCTTCCTGGAACCTTCTTTTCAAAGTGCTGATGAATAACAATCCTTTTCCTTAGAAGCTTAACAGTAAAGCCAGTAACTCAAGTTTAATCCACGATACTGAAGATGAGTCTCCAGTAAACCCCAGGAAATCAGCAGCAGTATATATTTTGCCCACCAGTTAATCTGTGTGTTTTTAAAAGTGAGCTGTAAGTGAAAGCTAATTGTGCTCTAAAATCATGTTGTACCATATCTCCTGTAATTAGTGTTGAAGTGTGTGGGTGTGCAGGGCGTTCCGAATTGGTGAAGAACGGGTGTGCAGCACCAAGTGCGAGTGCTGCAGCTGCTGCCTTGAATGGGAATAAGGATAAACCTCCCAAAGGGGTTTTGCTCCTCTCAAGTTCATTAAAAACAATCTGACCACACAAATGAGTGTGGTTGGATTGCTTTTTCCCTGAACCTCGTGACGTGGTGTGAACAAGAACATCCCTACTTGGTGTCAGCTTTGGGGAAAGCAGCTGTGATAGCTCCAGTTACTGCTGTTTGATGCTCCCTGCATCCACAGTGTGAGGAAGCACTCTCAGACCAAAGCTGTGCTGTGCTTTGCCTTAATCCATAAATGCTCTTGGGCTTCAGAATTGTAAAAACCCTTGATCTGGCCTTGGCAAGTGGTCAGGAAAGGGCAGGATGCTGCCTGGGATGTGCGTGCCACATGTGCTTGGCTCCAGGTGTGCTGGTGCTTGGTGAGCACAGCTGCTGATGCTGTCATCCTCCAGCTGGGGTTGATGCTTCCATGGATTTTACAGGGTCAGTGTATTACCAGCAATATAATTACACCTTGCTTATGTCAAATGTGTCCTGTGTCGCTGCTCCTTCTGTCTTTTCTGCGTTTCTAACCTGTGTTCCAGAATAATTGTCACAGCCTGCTCCTTGAATGTAGGTGCCAGTGGCCATCTCTTAGAGAGCATCGGCTTCCACAGAATTTTCAGTGTTTTTGAGCCCTGCACGCAGAAACGTGCTTGGAGTGAACCAATAAGCTAAAGTTTGCAGAGTGTCCTTGCAAGCTGGTGGGTCACATTGCTTTGGGAGAGAGAGACGCAAAGGCACGTTATCACCTTATGGATCATACGACATCCAGCAGTTGCTTGTGGCCTGTGCTATCCTGTGATTCTGTCTTCCCTTTACAATTAAATAGCAGTAATTAAAACTGGGAGCACCCAGTCAAGACCTTTGCTTTAGCATCACATCTGCAATTGGTAGAGGCATCACTGAGGCCAGTGGGAGCTGTTGGATGCTGGGATCCTTTCAAAATGCTGACCTTCCACATAGTGCCTGAGACAGGATGGGTTTGGCAGTCTCGCAGCATGTCAAAATTTGCATTTCTTTCTAAAAACCCAGACTGTATATATATATATATAAAAAAAGGAGGAATCCTGGTTTCCTGTCAGATTACCCAGTCATTTGGGAGTAGCCAACTGTTTTATGCCCTTGTTTTCTGCAGTAGCCAAGGACAGACAGCAGTCTGTGGAAGTTTTATACTGGAAGAACTAACACACAAGATAAAAGTACTGTCTGAAACCTACTGAGCATTAACAGGCTTAATACCTAACTTAATGTCTTCTCACAAGGAAGCAGTGTGGTGATTATGCTCGATACAGAATGTTTTAATCAAAATGAATGCATTCCTGGGTCTCACTTGATTTACCCTTTTTTTTCCCTGCCAAGTTGCTGGAAGAGGCCGTGGAAGAGGCCGCGGCAGAGGCCGAGGTCGTGGAAGAGGAAGAGGAGGCCCAAGACGATAACTTCTCATCATGCAACTCTTACCATGTTCTGAGTAATTTCAGCTATTTTTTTGTACAGGTCTTGTTTATGGTATCCATTTTTAATAAACTGAAACGTGACAAGGTGTCTTTCCTTTGTTAGCAAAGCCTGGGGAGAGAGGCAGGTGTGTCCTTTTTCTAGGGCTGTTGCAGACTACACAGACCTTGGTTGTCGCTGTCACCCACCCCTGGAGACTGTACAATTCCTCTTGCTTTTTGCCCCAGAACAAGAGACCTGTGTTGTGCTTTAACAATGTTTGAAATTAATCCCTCTTTTCTAAGGCACTCGCCATCTTCTAATGGTTCCGTAGTTCAGACACTGTATTAAGAACCCCTGTCCCATGAGTGTGTCTCTAATACTGTTCTTCAGAGCGACCTTTTCTAAAGTTCATAGATATAATTTTAATGTTTTCTATTACATGAAGCTTGCAATTTAAACATGTTGCTTTCTTTATAAAACATTTACACAGGGAAATTAACCAGGTCCGTGGAACTGCTGAATTGTTACATCTGATGATTAAAGAATACCTGGATATGAACTTTGTCAAAGCTAATTATATGGCATACTTTTGTTTGGGTGGGGCTCGTAAAGCAGCTTTATCACAGATACCTTCTAGTGTACTTAAAGTACATCCCTAGAAAATACAAAGTACAGCACAGTGCACAGTTGCATACTGGAATTGGAAGCTTATTTCTGGAGGTGGGTGAACTTGTGCAGCTCACACATATGTGTGCATATATATAGATATATGCCTATATAAATATGTATAGTCACTGCTTTGCTGGACACCAGTCTAAAAGAGGCCATGTAGGCCACATTTATCTCCCAGTGCCATCCTGCTGAGTACTCCCATGTAGGAAAGCAATTGTCACATTCTCATTGCCAGACTTCAGCAGTTTCACCTGTTGATGAAATACAGCTGTCATGTCAAACAATGAGTAGGCTTAAGTGTCTTGATGGTTTGGGGGTATTTGCTGGTACGTTGGTGCAGGAACATGCCTGGTGGTTCATGTTTCCACACAGGCACTGCTACATCAGTGGAAAAGAATCACCTAATGTGTAATGGGCTGATGTGCTGGTTAATTTGTGCTAGCTGGCATTTTGTGAGCTGCTCTTCTCCTTCTCACCTCTTCTACAGAGGCCACTTTAAAGCTTCATCTTGTTACAGAAGAGCTTTTTTTTTTTCCCCCAAAACCGTTGTGGAACCTCCCAAGAGCACTTTTTGGTCATTATAGCACCCAGCATTCTCAACTCTATAAATAGCTGCTACAAATAATGGTTGCTGCTGTCTTCCAGAAGTGCCCAGTCACTGGTGACGGTCTTCCCAAATCCAGCTGTCAGCTTTCATGCAACAGTTGAAACTCGTTCCCTCTTCAGTCTCTTCCTTATAAAAGTCACTAGTGCTCCCAGGGGTATGCACATGGTGGATGCCGCCACCAGCAGCCCGATCACGGCCAGGGCGTAGCCTGGGTAGTCCTTGGTCACCAGCTGCCCCTGCAAGGGAGAAAAGCGGTGTTGGATCTGTGGGATCTGTCCCAGTGTTGGGCCAGGAGCAAAGCTGTGCGTATGGATCTAAGCAGGACTTCTGAGAAGCATTTTCAGTCTGTGGCAGCCCACAGCTACCCTCAGTGTTCTCTGTCCAACCACACACACCGGAAACCGACAAGAACAGAGCTGCTGACAACAGGATTGGGGGAGGCTTCTGCAGGCTTTGCTAAAGAGCAGATTGTGGCTTGATTGGTGTTTTTTAATGAGGTGGCTGTGCCCTGACCTCTGTCAGGTCTCTGTTCCTCTCCTGGAGCCTTGTGGGCTCCTGCTGACACCCAGTCAACAGGCCAGGCCCACCATGAGTCCCAAGTTGGCCTTGACATGAAAACAATTATGTGCTTTGTTCCTGCATGACAGAAACATTTCCACAAAAGGTTATGAAACCAGTGTCTGCTTATCCAGTAGTAATTGAATAACTGTGAATAATGCACAGTCCAGTATTCTTAAGAAAGTGTTCTGGCCATGAAGAAGAATGTATGTGGAAATTATGAAAACTATTTTTTCCAGGAGCAGCTCAGTTCTGTTAAAATACCACTAATTTTGTTCAAAGTAAATACACTTTGAAAGTAGGGGGGGTTTAAGTGTATTCTTAAAGATGATATTTGGGTCTTCAACATGAATGAAATTTAATTCTGGGAAGGGTTGATTAACAATCATAGAGGGAAAATAGTTGATTTTATGCAATCATTGCATCATCACTAAGTCAAGTTTTCCCTGTGTTTCCTTTCCACAAAATTCAGGGATGGCCCTGACTGGAGTTACTTGAATTCAGAAGGCTATTTTGAATTTAGGAAGGAAGGTTGCATCCTTGCAGGAACTAAGGAAAGTTTAAAACAGAGAAACCCAAAACTCTTTTACCTGTGTAGCATCCCATGCTTGGTATTGCAATGTTCCCGTGAGGATATAGTCCGTGAGGTAAAAAATAAATAGGCTTATAATTAGCAGTGGACTAACAAAAGCCCACATAATTTTCCAATACCAGCTTGGCTTGTGTCCAATCATGGTGTAAAGATCTTTCTCAAATCTGTTCAAAAGAAAACCAAACACTTTTGTGAAGAAAACCATAGGTGTATTTTTGAGCCTGGCTACAGATCAATACCTTGTTCTGAGTCACTTCAGAAACCGCCTATGGAATCGAGTATGTCAGATGAGAAAGGGGAGTACAGTTGACCACAAATGAGCAGAGAATTATCAGTCTGAAAAGCTGGCTCACTAGAATCACTGTGAGGGGGAAACCAAAACTGTGAGGCTTCCAAGAGAATCCCAAGTTGCAGAGTAGCTAGAAACAGGTACAGCAAGAAAGTTCTGCCTGAAGTGTAAGCTTGGACTGTTACTGGTGTCAGCTGACAGAAGCAATGATGCTGAAATGTTGTGGAGAAAACAGCTGGGGTTGTGGAGCTGAGTGTTCTCAGTGCTGTTACCTGACTGTCTTTGAGGAAGAACTGACACTGGGAATGGTACCTGAAATCTCACAGGAGACCTGGATCTGACTTCCTAGTCCTGGCTTTGAACTCACCAGGGAGGAAAAACCTGGACACCCTCTGTGCTGGCAGACTAACGAAGCAAATGCTGAAGCCTTTCCTTTCAGCTGTTTTCAAACACTTTTGCTGTTCTCCTGATTTCAGAGCTTCCTTTTACCCACAAGGATTGACTTGGGAGACAAACAATGTGCAAGGTGACCACTTTTGAGATCAGAGTTACTGGCACTCTTGTGCTCATGCTGAATTCCTGTCATGGGAGGAGCAGAGTTTTGGCAGAAGTTGCTCCTGAGACCAAAGGCAAGAGCAGGGAGCTGTGTGTACACCACACCTCCTTAGTACTCCCCTGCTAGCAGAGACGGTGCCAGCCCAGCCTGGCCCCTCACAGCTCTGAGCCAAGGCCCTGGCAGGGGTCTGCAGGGCAGGGGAGATCCCCATCCCCTTGCTGATCCTATAGCACAGGAGAAACATTTATCCCAAGGCAGTATTTTTATTCTCCCCCAGCTGTCCCACTAGGCAGGGAGCAGGGCTCCTGCTTTTACCTCCTTATCCCGTAGATGTAGCACACAGCAATGGTTTCCACCAGCACGATGAGCAGCAGTGAGAGGGTGGCTGCGTAGTCATTGAAGATGTCAAACCAGTAATTTCCAGCCTCCAGGGTGAAGATCAAGCCAATTATACAATTCATGAAACACACAACACCTGTGTGGATAAAACAGGGATCATGCCATTATTACACTTGGAAGTTTGTCTAGGGACAATGTCGCACTTCTTGTGACTAAAAAGCTGGTGGGATTTCTGCTGAGCAGCTTTCTCTGAGAAGGCTTTTCTTCTCCCCTGTGGAAAAGGCTGCCCCTTTGCATGTGTGGCTGTCCTAAACTGCTTCTCCTTAGACCTGCACAGTCACAGCACATTGCCCCAGACATGGCCAAGACAACCAAGTTTTAGCTACAGCCTTGTCACACGTGCATGCAGCATCTGCTGTTGCTGCTGGACATCCAGCTAAAACAGGTTCTAAGGTAGGACAACTGCTTTCCATGCCCAGACAGGAGCACTGATTTCTTTTGATCAACGACTGAGGTGGTTCATAGTTGGAATACTGGCAATGTGACTGAACAGCTACTTGCTGCAACTATGTTGCCATTTGTACCCCCCCTTTGAGTTTCACCAGCGGGGAGAGGCCGGTCTAAAGGGCTGGGCTGGGCTGGGAAGCCTGAAAATACACAACCACGACTGCCCTGGTGCTTTGGGAGCTCCCAAGGGAGAGGGCTGCATGGGATGGGCAGGACTTCACAAGGGCAGGCAAAACCTTCCAGCAGCACAGCCTGGCAGGTGCTTACCTGAGATCACCTCCTTGGGAAAGCGGGAGGCAATGACCCTGCTGTCAGTCAGTGGCGTGAGGATGGCAGCCGTGTTCCCCAGCATGCTGCCAATGCCCAGCATCAGCAGCATAAAGAAGTAGAGCACAGAGTACAGCTGGGGCACCTCCATGTTTTTGATCGCTTCTGAATAGACTATAAATGCCAGTCCTGTCCCCTGGACAGCCTGAGGGAGACAAGGGGAGAAAACTGAGTTACAGCAGCTCCTCGCCTTGATAAAGGACATAAGACAAAAGAGAGTGGCTCTGTGTCATGACAAAGCACACCTGAGGTGTGGCTTTGCACAACAAAGGCAGGTGAGGTGTTCACCAGTTTATCCCAACTGCACAAACTCTGGATTCTAATGACCCAAGCAAGCCCCTGCCCCATCCTGAGGTGTACAAACGATCCCCAGCCATGGCCAGGCAGCTCCCTGGGCTCACATGGGGTGCCTGGGCTCAGTGGGAGCAAAGGAGACACCACGAAGTGGCAACTCACCGTGTCTAGCTCAGCTTCCAAGCTGCAGTTTTTAATCTGTGGCGCTAATTGGGCATATTCCTGTGGGTAGGTGGCCATGAGGTAATCTTTCATCTCATTGAGGTTGTCTGCTGTTAAAGAGCCTTCCTCCAGGTCAAAAGCATTCAGCAGCAGCAGGATCACCCTGGAAGGATTACAGGAATTAAATGGCTTTCAGGCCCAGGACACATCATCCCTTTTCTCCATCGGCCCCACAGGGATGGTTTGCTGGCCCCAGGGTTTCAATCTCTCTGGGTAAGAGCAGCACTTCCAGCGCAGTGTTGGGACAGGGGAAACGTTGTTCTCATTTACGCCTTGGAGGGAGCAGCTCCTGTGCCCACACTGCTGCTCCCAAGGCAGGTATTTTGGGTGCTGGCCAGTGCTGGCTGGTGTCTCTTCCCCTTTGCCCTGAGGTTTCACATCCACACCCCACCAACTTTAAAGTCTTTTGGCAACAAGCAAGGACTAGCAGCTTGGTTTCCTCTCTGATCAGCAGATAGATTGAAAACTCTAAAAATATGAGTAAATGTGTAACTGCCATGGGCCCTGTGCCAGGGACTGCACGCAAGCTTGCAGCTACAGGACACAATCCTGCAGGCTGCTGGGCACTTGGAGAGCATCACAGCCCAGGAGGCTGAGCTCCTGGAAATTAAGGGCTTAGCCTTAAAAAGGGGGATCTGAGCATCACTGCATTTAATAATCAGCTCCACCACACTCCCTGGAGCATGGGCCAGGACAAGAACACAGGGGAAAGTGCCTCTGTGACTTGCCCAGGCAAACTCATCCTCTTGACCAGGCCTGTGCCTGGAAGCAGCACCCAGGTGTCAAAAGGCAAAGCGCTCTGACCTTTCATCTCAGGCTTCATCGCTTTGAATGGCTCCTTTAGCTTTATTAGAGCAGTATCAGCTCTGGTCTTGGGGCAGTGCTGGCAGTGCTGTGTGCTGTTATTTATTTACCTCCCCCCTCACCTTCCCCAGAGCAGCCTGCAGCAGAAAACCAGTGAAACACCGGGCTCTTACTTGTTGATACAGCTCTCATAGTTAAAGGTCGCCTTGAAGCCGTAGATGGAGAAAGTGACAATGCTGGCAAATATGGAGGTGGTGCTGTTGATGAGGGACACGATGATGGCGTGTCTCTGGCAGTTGTTGCTGGGCTCGTTGTAGCTGGCAAAGGCGATGAGGCTGCCGAAGCCAAGGCCCAGTGAGAAGAAGATCTGCGTGGCAGCGCTGATCCACGTCTTGGGGTTCAACAGCTGCTCCAGCTGCAAAACCAGATGAGAGAGCAAGACCATGAAGTTCCACAAAGTGCTCAGCGCTGCCCCTCCCAGCCTGCAGGGATGGGGACAAGGGCAAGGATGGGGCTCTTTGTGCACCCGTTACAGGTCAGGGGTGTTTTTGGGCAGGGTTACTGCTCTGACTGAAAGTAATAGGTTACACCAATGGGAAGGTCTTTTTCTGCAGGAAAAAGCAAGCAGCTTTTGGGCACCATGGCAACCTCTAGCCATTCCCAGCTGAGGTTTCCAGCTGCCAGACCTATGCTACTGCTGCAAAATTCAGTATGAAAATAAAGGGGGGATCAAGACCTTTTAAAAACTTAGATGCTCAGTAACTGATAACGTTTCCTGAAAAATTCAATACAGTTTTTCTGTACCTTTGGTGTGAACATGTAGATAAGCCCATTCACAGCTCCATGAAGTGTTAATCCTCTGATGAGGTATATGATGAGAACACAGTATGGCAAAGAGGCTGTCACATAGACCACCTGGGGAAAGAGGGTAAAGAGCTTGGTCTAAAGAATATGTAAAACAAAGTTAATCCACTATGTCAGTCTCACTTTACATAAATAATTTCCATTATTATGTTTGTTATCCTGTATTAATCTTGAAAGAAATATTATCAGACAAATCTAACTTAAGATTTACATATTAGGGAAAAAAGTTTTTAATAATACTGAAGACCGGCACCACTGTTCCAAGCATCTTCTCTTTGATTGGAAATCAAACAAAGTCTAAATTATTTGCAGCAATCACAAACTCAGTTTTGCATCATTTAGTGGTGTTAACACCAGTTCATAACTATTTATCAAAAACTCATTAAGCAAAGGTCATTCATCATTTGCTCTACAAGGAAGGCAAGCAGAGCTCATAAAAGGTCAAAATCAAACTTGAATGTAATCAAATTGAATCAAAATTTAATTGAATCAGTTGCAGCAAGTTTAAGAGGTTATTCCTAGTTTACAGTCTCTTGGCTTTCTGTATTTGGCTAAGACGATTTGGGGATTATAACCCTCAGCTTGCTGCTTAGTGCAGGCTCAGCCAGGACATTGGGGTTTTACTCCCCGCTTCCTCATAACTGCTACTGTGAATAAAAAGCAAGCAAAAAATGTCCAGTAGATGTCTTGTTTTTCCTGCAAAGACCAAGGAATAAAAGTCTCCTGACACGGCTCTGCTGGCGCAGACGGCTTTCCTTACGGCCAGCAGCCTGACAATTGCTTTTGCAGAGAGCTGGCTGTGTTCAAAGGACTTCTCTGGATTATTTTTTCAGTATCACTCAGTGTTTTGATTGATCCTGCCTCAGCTGCAACTTGTCCGGGAGGCAGAGGCAGCAGGGCTCGGTGCCCCGCAAGGCAGGGCAGCCACTCCTCACCGCTGTCAGCGCTCGCTGCCCTCCCCACGCCGCGGCCGGGCCGTGCCCCGCTCTCACCTTGCCGGTGGAGGCGGTGCCGCGGAGGATGCAGAGGTAAACCACGAGCCAGGCCAGCGTCAGGCACAGCGCCTGCTCCCACTGCACGCTCCCGCTGGCCTCCAGCGACGGGGAGATGTTCAGGGTCTGGCGGTACCAGAAGTACTGCGTGGACGATGTCTTCTCACACTCCTCCTCGTAGCCCGTGCGGTTGCTGTTGAGGGGGCAGGTGGCCCACGGCAGCGGGTCCTGGCAGGAAGGGGCACGGAGTGAGTGCGGGCTGCCGGCAGGGCAGCGAGAGCCGAGGGGCCAGTGGCGAGCAGGCAGCGTGATGGCAAGGACGGCTTTCGGCCCGGGCTTGCTTCTCTCTGCACCGTGCTGCCCGGGGCTGGGGAGGACCCTCTCCCCTGGGGATGGTCTCTTGACAATCTCCCTTGGGAATGACCCTCTCCCCAAGGACTGATCCCCCTGGGCGTGGCCCTTTCTGAACCCCCTACCCAAGGACAGAACAGCTCTGTCCCTCTTCCCTGGGGCTGACCAGACTGATTCTCTCCCCATGGGCTGAGCCTCTTTAACCCACTTCCCTGGGGATGACCTTCTCCAATCCTCTACCTTGGGGGCAAACCACTCCCCTGGCCATCAGACAGGCCCATCCCAGGATGCAGGACACCTGGCACCAAGGCACATGTGACCAAAGTGTCACAAGCCTAGCCTTGACCTGAATTCCATGGTGAAGAGGAGAAAATGCCCAATGCCTCTGGGAAGACCATGGAGGAGGACATCACTGCCTCATTTTTCTCTCCAGCAAAGCCCTGGGTTTCTGAAGCTTTTGACACCCTTCCACCTCCCCATTCCCAGCTGACAATGGTGCCATCAACATCCAGCACCAATGCAAAGCCACTGTGACCCTCTGCAGCCACAGTGGGGCCAAACTGGGCAGTTGGGAGCCCACACACCTGGAAGGAGTGGAAGAGGTACCAGAAGGCCCAGGCATTTATCACATTGTAGTACATGGAGAGGAAGAAGGAGACGACAACACTGGCAACTCCTGTGGGTATGGAGGGAGAGACTTGGTCAGCAGAAAATCCCAAAATGCCCAGGGCTTTGAAACATCCGTGGGGTGTGGGAGTAGCACTGCTGTGGGTGACACAGGAGAAGCTTTGTCCCTACACAGCCATGTACACAGGCCATGTCCCTGTCACTGTAGTCACTGCCTCCTCCTCCCACCAGGACTATCCTGAACTGGATTTGACACTCTGGGTCTTGGGGCGTGAATATTCAATGTATCATTAAAAATAAAATGTGTGCTTATGCAAATTAATGATAGCTTGGGTTTTCAGGATAATTTAATAACATAAAAATGTAGCTAAGAGTGGACATTGGTAAATGGTGGACTGGAACAGTAGGAAATTAAAGCACCATATTATCACTCATGTTGAGCTTACTGAGAAGGTGCTCTTGGGGTCAAAGCCCAGTGTAGGCAGCCCCAAGGGCTGGGTTTAGCATTGGCCTTCACACCATGATTTTTGTGGTCTGCCTTTGAGTCTAGATCCAGCACTGCAAGCTGGGGTCTGGCCCCAGTGCCCAGCAAGAGACAGGATAAATGCATGCCATGAGGTGTTTTGCTCAGCCTGGTGAGACCCAGTAAAATCTGAGCTCCCACCTGTGTCTTCTCTGAAAGACAAAGCTCTCCAATGTAAAATCACCCCCGTTCCCTGCATGCTGGAAAATACAGATGGAAACTGAGAACATACCAACACCGCAGAGGTAGGGGCTTATTATTTTCCAGGCGCCGATGCTGCCCTGCCGCATACGCTGCCCCACGGCCAGCTCCAAGTACAGCAGCGGCATCCCCTCAGCAATCAGCATGATAAGGTATGGGATCAAAAAGCCACCTGTGAGAACAAACCCAACAGTCAGCCTTCAGCAGACCAGCAGCCAGATAGACACCACATTGCCCTGTTTGAGTTCAAGTCATGCTGCCAGTGTCCCAGAGGCTGGCTGGGTCTGGGTCCTGGTCCTGTCCAGGTGCCTTGAGTACTGAAGGCATGGCCCAGTCTTGAAGGACATCTCACAGAGGCAGCATTTCAAGCAGCATCCCAGAGGCTGGTGGGCACTGACTGCCTGGGCACAGGGAATTTTCCGCAGCGACTTGGCAGGGCTGGGATTTCTGCTGTTAAACTGTGCTGGTCGGCACTGTGGGGTGGCAGCGCTGCCCAGATGCGTCCGGGCAGCTTGAGCAACGCTGGGGGCTGGGCTGTTAAAGGGTAACCAATCACCCGCCAAACCTTGTAAAGGATAATGAGACAAAGAGGACGAGGGAAAGATTTACTTTGGTGTGGGGTGTTCTGCCACACAGCCAAAGTGCTCGAAGAAAAGGTAACAGCAACCTCTGTGTCAAACGGAGAGTTTTGAGTTACATATTAAATCTGGCCTTGCTTAAAAATAAAAAACAAATAACCAAAATTAAAAAAAAACAAAAAAAAAAAAAAAAAAAAAAAAAACAAAAAAAAAAAAAAAAAAAAAAAAAAAAAACAACAAAAAAACAAAAAACCGCTCCCAAATCCCCATGCTGAGCCTACATGCACCAGCAAATGAATGAAGGCTTTTCCCACAGGGCTCCACCTGAGGGAGCAGACGCTGAGACAGAGGCATAGAGTCTCCTCCTGCATGGGGCTGCTCATCCCTGCTTCCCTCCACATGGAGAGCCACAGAGATGCTCCTGTGGAAGAGGAACAGCAGGAATGGCTGACAGTGAGGAGAGGAAAGGAAAAGGGCCTTTCCACCTGGCAACCAGGATGTGCTTTGGCTTAAATTTCTGCCGGAAAAAAAATAAAATCCTTGTATTCGACCTGGGGCTCACTTCAGAAAGAGCTGCTGACTGAGTCAAAAGCTGGATTTTTGTGAAGGCTTCCCTGCTTCCCTTTTTACAGCAAGCCAAATTATTTACGTAAATATCTCTTATTTAGGATTTAATCTGTGGTATTAACATTCCTTGCAATGGGCTCTGTGCAGCGCTCTGGAGGAATGAACTCCATGCAGCGACTGAGGCAAAGACCTGGAAATAAACACAGAGCAATAATCCGGTTTATTCTGGGAATTAATTTCCCACCTCCCAGCTCTCTTGTTATTAACAACCCCTTTGTTAGTCTGTTAGATAACTTCCTATGCCGCAAGAGAGCTGTCGGAGGTTTAAGAGCTCCCGCGGCCGCTCTGTGCCAGTGGGGTGCGAGCTGCCCCAGCAGCCATTGAGGGAGTTCTGCCATGTACCACAGGGCAATCAGCATTAGGCCCTTGCAAAGATTTTCCACCCTTCCCAGCAGTGCTGCCACATGTTTGGCATTGATTGTGCCACCTGGCAAGGAGAAGAAATGCCTTCAGGCTTGTTCTTCACCCCAGTGTTCCCCCGCAGCTGGGGGTGCCAGAGCTAAGCCCTTGCCCCTTGCTCTGCATCCTGTTTTGCACAGATCTTGCTCCTAGTGGTACTCTTCCCCAAGAGTAGAACCAAAATGTCTCATACAAGTGACTCTGGACAGCCGATAAACCAGCTCCTTATCAGCCGTGAATCACCGCAGCTCTACTCAACTCCCTGCTCATTGACACCGGGCGTTGCTCCCGCCGGTGCCAGCTGTCTGCAGAAACCAGCCCCCAGGGCAGATCCCTGGAGTGTGCCCTGGCTCTGCTCAAGGCACTGGGCTTGGCCAGTGGCACCCTCGCCGCTGCTCAGGCTCCTGCCTGGCGCCCAGGGCCCAGCGCTGCTGAGCACCAGCCCCGCTGCAGACCCAGCGCAGCCTCCTTTGAGCCAGGCGCAGCCTTGCTTAGGGACAGAGGAGCTGCACCCAGGAGGTTTGAATCCCCCCTGCTCTGCTCAGGCCATGCTCTCTGCAGGAAAGCAAGGAGAAGGAGGAGAAGGAGGCAAACTGCTGATGAACAGAATGACAGGTTACAAAGTCTGCAAATACTCAGTTTACAAATGCTCAGTATCATTCACGATAAGGCCTCTATTGCCCTGCTGGGCAGGATAGGGACTGGCTCTGCGCTTTACTACAAGTAAGATGCCAAACAAGCTGGCGTCCCCCTTAATCCCAGTGCCTGGCATATCCAGCTTTCAAGTTCCTGAAATGATGTTCTGTATGTGTGGGTTTTGTGAACCCCTGGAAAGCCACAGAATCCCCTTTAAGAGGGCAGCGAATAAAACAATTAAGAAAAGCAAAACCTCCTGTCAGGAGTTTTAATTTCACAGTAGAAAGAACTGCCTTTACCCACATAAATATAAGTGGTGAAGAGAAAAATAATGGAAAATGTAATGAAAAATAATGGGAAAACATTCTCATAAAACATGCTTTTCAGAAAATATTTGGGTGTATCATAGAATAGTTTGAGTTGGAAGGCCCCTGCAATGAGCAGGGAAGCTTATTTAAGCTTCTATTCAGGTTAACCAAATGTTCCAGTTTTGGTTACATTTCAGAGAATTTTCACTACCTATCACAATACAGGTGGCTGGTTAAAAGAATGACACAAAGCCCCCAAAACGTCCAAGTTTTGCTGTCTGTCAGGATGTCTGCCATGTAGGCTGCTGTGAACCTACCACGTGCAGTTTGACTGTATACAGGAACACATTTCAAGCTCTGTGCTGGAGTTCAGTGTCAGATATGAAATCTTCAGTCTTTGCAGTAGGGGAATACTCACAAAATTACAGCACATCTATCATTTCTGCTACCTGAACTGTCTAAGAAAGCTTCAGCCACTGCAGCATCTATCTCCTACTGACAATTCATCCACCATATTATCTGGATTTTTCTGACCTGATCCCACAGGATAGCTCTGATGCAGTCTCAGAGCTGAGATGGCTTTTCAAACAGCAGCACGAACCAACTCCTACCGCCACAAGTGCATTCAGAAGTAAGCTACAAGCCAACAAAACAAGCATAAAAGCAAAAACCATTTAACACCTCAGTATTCCTTCCTGAAAGGAAGAAAAGGCAGATGCTCATCATGTCCCTTAATGCAAGAGACAAGTCCCAAACTACAACAACAGAAGAAGTATGAGAAGCAGTAAAAAACTTGGTTGTCTTACAGAGAGCCTGTTTCTAAAGATTCTTCAAAACAGTGGCAGCTGTATACTAGAGGAGATTATTAATACTGGTCTTTAATTAATATAATTAACAGACTTTTGATTTCTAAGGAAGAACGGCTGTGGCTCATATATGCCACAAACATCATCTTTCTTCAGTTTGGATCCAGGAGGAGGATATACTTTCAAAGAGAGTTTGGGGAGTCTTTTTGGTTTATTTTTGGAGGACAAATCAATTTATTCCTTATTTTCAAAGGTTCCTGGGAGGCTTTAGCTGTGGAACTCCTGTTGATTAAGGCACTTAAGCCAACTTCAAGGCAGATTTGCAGCCAAGTTATCCTCTCCTAAAGTACAGCTTTGTGTAAAAGACAAGATATTAATGACAGGTAGTTGAAATAAGACAGCTGATCTTTAAGTTAAATCAGTGTAATCATCTCCCCTTCTCAGTATTTTTCCCCATAGGTGAATGTACAAGGACATGAACCAGTTTCTGACACCTTCGGAGTCATTCAGCGGGGCAAAAATGTAATAAATGAATACTACGTCGATCTATATCTCTCACACTACCTCTGTTTTTTAAGAAAAAAACAGCCATCCCACTGTTTCATTGCACTTGCAGGAAACCAATGCCATTATATCGAGACAGCTGTCAGGTAAAAGCCTAATGCTAAAGAACACATAAAATAAAACCACAATAAAAACAGATTGTACACCAACCGAAAGCCAGACCTCCTACTCTGCCCTGGACCTTGCTGGGTGGACAAAGCATAAACACAGACATTAACACTTTTGGACTTAAAGCTTGCCCCACTCCTCCTCGAGGGAAGCAAGAAAATGTAAACCACACTTACCTCCTCCATACATCTGACATAAGTATGGAAACCTCCACACATTTCCCAGCCCCACAGCATAGGAAATGCAGGCGAAAACAAACTGTAGGGGATTGTCCCATAAGGGTCGGGATTTCTCCATTGCCTTCTTGCAGGCAGAGGTTTCAGCAGAGCCTGCTGCCTTCACTCCCTCAGGTACTCTGCCAACCGTGCCTCACACTCCACGCCAGTCTGGCTTGGAGGGGAGGGAAAGGCGGAGGAGCTATGCTTGCCAATTCCTATCAAGCTTTTTAATTACTAATCTTATTAACAGGCACATACTGAAATAGGAATGCTGGTAAATAGATTATAGACACACACGGAACTATAAAATTGGTACTTTGGGTGAATAGCTGCTTGGGTTTTGACTGGCATTTCTGGGAAGGATGTGAGCTGAGGGATTTTTATCTACTCACATGCCAACTTGAAGCTGTGAGGAAATAACACTGGGGCTGCCATTTGGTTTTGGAAATGGGATACTCCTCCCCCACAGGGCTTCCCTCCTACTGAGTGGCATTCATGTGTATGAGGCACCAGCTTGAACTTGATTGCACAGAAGAGGGGTTCCCACACCATTAGGACTGGGTTTAGAGACTGTCAGTGCTTTTAGGGTAAGAATAAACAGAATCCTTGGACATCCTATCACTGTGCCCTGGTGCTCACCTCAATCAACCCAGCACACTCCCCAGTTCCAAAAGGGGCCTTGAAACAGTCCTATCAGCCACCCAGGTCCTCAACCTGGTGCAATGTGACAACACTCAAGTCTGACCCTCACAGAATATTGCCTTCCCTCTACATACTCTGCATGTGTGTGACTGTGTGAAACAGCCAGTCTCTTTTCACTTACCTTCACGCTCAAACCCCACTGCTGCAGGTGAACTTTTCTGATGGGTTGCCATTTTAAAATACTTTCAAGCAGAAGGACCAAATACAAAGGCCGGTGGAAAAAGGTGTCTGACCATTGTGGAGGTCACAATGATCTAGGGGGATCTAGGGGGCCTTTGGGTCCTCTGAAGGCACACTGAGTGTCAGGTCTGAACATGAACCCTGTGTGTTTGGGCCCCTGCCAAGGTACACTTTGAGCTCAACCATTTTGGACAGATCTCCCAGTGAAGGAGGCTGTAGCAATAAAAAGTAGCTGAGCAACTCCAAGGACTCAGCTTCCTTCCTCTGCTTAAACATATTTTTTCCAGGACACCTTTCAGGGCCATTTTACAAATAAGACTTGTTCAGCTGCTGTCAGTCTCATTCCTCCAGTGCCAGGAATTTGCTCCCTGCCAGTTCTGTGTGTGCTGCTCCAGCATCCCATTGGGCACTGGCCGAGCCAAGGCCTCCAGCTGTGAAAAGGGGTGAGAACCTCAACTCTGGGCCCTTTGGACAGGAGCCCAAACTGCAGAGTGTGCTGTGCAGTGCTGCTGAGCCCAGCAGCAGCACTCTGGTGGGCCTGCTGACCAGCCACCTGTCTTAACAAAACCACCAAGTGGGACACCACTTTTCTGTCTGCTAAAAAAGGTGATGGCAAGAGTTTTACACATTTCCCGTAAGTGCATCCATTCCTCAGGGTGTGTTTTAGTGGTGCTAGAGATGTCAGTTGTCATTGGAAAATATCAGGGTTTGCCAAAGCTGCCTGTAGTATACTTTTGAGGGAGTTTGTGACTTGTTTTGCAGTATCTGTGCAGTTCTTGTCTTGCCTGCAGAACTACAACATGCCAGCTAGTCCTGACAGTATGTCTCATGGGTATAACCCAGAATTCTGCTGGAAGGAATAATCCAAGGTAATTTTAAATCCGTAAGTTGTTAAACTGAAAGACACACACAAAGAATGTGAGTTGCCCCACACCATGAAAACTTTTGTAAATTAATAAAAAGTCGAATGCCTGTCCCTGGCAGTGGGATTTATTACAAATTATGTGTATAAATAGCTTACAGTATTAAATAATTTGCTGACAGGACAGCCTTAAAAAACAGCACATCACTACCACTTGGGATGCTTCTGTGTGAATAGATTACTCCTACTGATGAGCATCATCAAGTTAAAGATTTCCTTGGCTCTGTACTTCCTTCCCATTACATTTCAAACTAGTTTACTAATGGACTGGAGGAGATCGTGCAAGCAGATAGGTGTGATGTCCTCATCTCAGGTCAGGCCAGATCAGGAAGTTCAAGTGGAATGAGATGGATCCTTGCCTCTCTCACAAATGTCAGTCTCGTCAGTCGGATCACACACTATGAGGTTTTTTTTAAAGGTGGTCACGTCCATAGGCACCCAGCAAAGTGCCTGTCATCTAGTGGCTCCTTGGGACACACTTCCAATATATTTAAATGTATTTAAACAGACAACACTTAGGAATTCTTGCTGTGGGACTTCCTATACACACCTCAGATTATCAATATGTCTCATGCTTATTATTGTTATAAATTTATAATTAAGTAATTAATAATATTATTATTATATTAAGTCTTATTCTCAAGCTATTTCTTATGCTGTTCATGATTTTATCTCCTTTGAACTACTTTCATTTGGATTAGGGAAGGGCCTGAGCTTTATCTTTAGGGACAAAGAGAAGCCTCTAATAGACATGCAAGAAAGTTTGATGATGTCACTGCTCATATTAAAGAAGGTTTAGAAGGAATTTTTTTCTCCCAGTACCTAACAAATTTGAGATGTGGGGTTTGGCAGAGTGGTTGAGAAGGGCAGGGGTTCACCTGCACAGCAGACCAGGGACTGATGGGACTGCCCAGGAGAACTGTCCTATGTAAACCTAGTCAGAAGCTGATGAACAAAGCAAAGAATCCCATTTCTCATTGAAGCAAAACCCCAAGTACCTAGATGAAGGTATCAACTAAAAACACTGGTCTTGTGTCTCTTGATGCCAGTACAGTAAAAAGCCAAATGCCCCTCCCAGCTACCTAAAATGCCAACAAAAAGAGAATCTGGGGTCCTAGCAACAGCTTGGGGACCATGATTTCAGGGTGTGAGAGAAGCTTAATAGTTTGATTGGCAAAAGTCACGGAAATAAGGGAAGAAATTCTACCAGGTAGCCTGGACCTTTATTATGCTGCCTCCAACATGTATCACTATACCCCTTAGATTTAAAAATAAACCCTCTGGGCTTTCCTTGATGAACCAGACATGGGGGAGGGGGACAAAGTGTCAGCAGCTCTGGTGTTTAATATCTTCAATTCCTGGAGGCACTCACTTCCAAGTGCAAACACTGCTGGTGTGTATCTGCTAGTGTGTCAGATGCCTATCAAAGCAAAGCCATGGAGTGTTTACAGCCTCTGCATGTATTTACTGATGCTGTCAAGGGAAGCAGATACACAAGGGAGTAGCAGCTTCCACATATGGGTTTTTTGTTGGGATTCACTGTTCACAGTTGCTACCCTAAGATGCCTATGTCCCTATCTTAGGAAAAAGAAAGAATCCATCTGGATTTCCAGATCTTTGACAACTCATAGGCCATGACAGCTGTTGGGTAATTGCTCCACGTGTATTTGGAGATTACAGTTACTCCTCTAAGCAGTTACTAGGATTACAATTATTCCTTCCAGTTTATCACTTCTGCTTGCTGCTTAGTTCCAAACTGTAGATGATGCCTTTAATGACTCTGAAGTAATTTCCAGCTTATGATTCTTAATCACCCTTAAAACTGATTCACCTTACCCCAATCTCCCAAGAAAAGCATGCCTGAAAACAGTCTCTCTTATTATTTTCCTTGCTTTTCCTTAACATCACAGCTCTATCCATCTTCTGACTGTGTGATATTTTAGGGTACTCATTCCATAAAGGTGCACTCAATGAAGTTCGGATTTGCAGAATTGCACCTAATTCACCCAGACTTCAAAACTGACCTACGTAAAATGATAGTCAGAAACTGGCATGTCACTAAAAGATGGCTGGATTACTCAGTCAGTTCTTCTGCTTGTCACCCGCCAGTTCCCACTTTCTCTGTCAGAGCTTGCCTTCAGTCTGGGGAGGTCTCCTGGCAGCTCTCTTATTCACCAGCAGCTGTCAGTCGTGAGCTGCCCTGCTACAGTCCTGCACCAACCACTCTGCACCACCGTGACTTACCACAGCCACTCCAAGGCACTACCTCAACAAGTTCCTAAAAACAATAATTAAAAAATAATTAACAAACAAAAGTTTCTATTGAAACAGAATGACATGTACCTACCCACCTTTATTTGGAGAAGAGCTGACTCCAAAGAAGCTAATGTGTCAGGATGTGTCCAAGAGGAGACCCTGATAAGGAGGGCACATCTAGATGTCTTCAGGGAGAGTCTGCAGGCAGCCAGAGCAGGGCGGGGGTCCTGGGACAGCCCTTTCCCTGGGATGTTGTCGAAATTAATTATCATAGGGTAACGCCCTAAGCACATTTTCTGCTCAAAGTCAGTTACAAAAATAACTATGGCAACAATTACAATAACAATTCTTACCTGCTCATATACAAACTTACCTTCAAATTACTTCCAAATGTTTTAGAAGGCACATCCTTCTAGACCAGATCAAATCTTTTAAGCTTGATCCATTTAGCCACCTGATACCCCCAACATGATTCACACTTGCTTCCTGAGGCAGTAAAGATTTCACTGTGGTTTCACAGCATTTCATATCACAGAGAACTCAAGACCTGTTCTTGATAATGCCAGAAAAGGGAAATCAAACTAAGGAATCTTACAAATGTTTTGGCTGGACTGAAATCTAAGCTCCTGGCAGATGACTGGGTTTGCCAAAAGCAAGGTATGTGGGAAATGTCCAAATTTCAGCTGTTCTAAATATTAGTGTATCAAACAAAAAGGTGCAACTGCAAGTTAAGTGTCAATGTATGTATTAGTATTCACCTTAGGACTTCACTTTAAAAAATGGCTATTAGCCACAAGAGAAAAACAGGTTAATGAGTACTTTATGAACAGTTAAAGATCATTAGTTAATATATGGTCTCATTAAAGTGGCAACATGCAGGACTGCTGGCTCATTTATTAACAATCACTGAAGTCACTGTTGGAGCATAGGGTGGTTTGTTGGCTGTGAGAGTCAGTACTAGCAAAGCTGATATGCCTAGACTTCATTCCCATACTCTCCAGTCTGCAAGAAAAAAACCAAAACACCCCAAGCAGCCTGAAAGAGATCTGATTTCTGCAGATCAGCCTTTCATACAGAAATTTTCTTTTTAAACATTCCCTTCAGACATAACTAGGGAATTAACAACTGAAATAGAAGAAATTGGTGATGTCTATTTGAGCAGTACAAGGAACAAAGGCTGCTAAAAGCAGTGTTAGAATTTACTTCTAAAGGAAAGAAGTGAGGTTTTAGAAACATTGGGCACTGTCAGGAGAGGTTCAGATGTCATCTCCATCTTCAAAATAATGTACCTATCTCAAGAAGAAAAGTCACTACTGTATAATGCTCCAGGTCTCTGATCCAGGTACATCACCTGTCAAAGATGTATTTTTCATCAAGAGCTCCACACAAGACTTTTAATTAGCCATTCTGCAGCACAAAAAGCAAGCATCACAGTGATCTCACACTCGCTAAACTGGCAATCTGCAAGGCAGGAAATCAAAGTCTGAGTTTCAGTTTTGCACTGCACAGTTCTTTACAAGTCTTGCCTTATTCATTTGAGGAGATAACAAGGTGTGTAACAATGCTTGTCTACAGCCAACTTATTTCATTGAGACCTAGCCATATACAGAAGCAGACAGTGTATTTTCTTGCTGAGATGGTTTCTAAGCAGATAATGAAGGCTGATCACAGAGTCAATCTTCTAGAATAAAAAATTGATGAGAAAAGAAGACCAGCAGGAGTCATGAGAATCTCTGGCTTTCTTTACCCTTTACCTGCCATTTTAGAAATAGTAATTGATCTCATTAAAGTGAGTGTTATTATGAAGAAAAAACTCACAACATTCAGTCAAGTACTCGTGTTGTTCTGAGCAAACACAGGCCAAAAAGCTCTTTGGCACATGCTTATTAAAATCTTCAAATTTTAGTGATTGTACAAGGGGCAAAAGAACACCTTTCATTACCTTAACTGTCACTGCATGAGGAGGATGTAACCCCAGAACACACTACTATTGTGCCACAGCAATAATATCCTTCCACAGGCATGGGACTTCATCTCAAACCAACCTCACTTAGGTTAGGTAGGAGGCAAAAGACAGGAGAACTTACAGAAAACATGAGAACTTAAACTTAGAGAAAAAGGAAGAACTTAGACTGCAATGGTATGGCAGATTTGAGTTAAGCAAATTTAACAGCTTTGCTTGTTAAAGAAATAATGAGGAAAAAAGATCTGTTTCAGTTCAAGCAGCTCCTGAGAAAAACACTGTTAAATGCCAGTTTCTGTAACACAAACACCCTGTCTCTCCTCAGCCCTGTCACTGGTACTCTCTTTTACAGCAGTTTGATGTGACGTGGCTTTCAGCACAAATCTGTAATTTACATGTTCTCATTTCTAACAAGATTCTTTACTGATCTGCCACCCATTCCTACAGATATTAAAAAAAATAGCTATACAAAACACTGCTATCAAAAAACTCAGCTCCTTAAAGATTAAATGTTCGAAAACATAGTATTTTATTTGAAGTAAAATACAAGATACATATGAACAGGGACAGATGAACAAGTAGAACGCACTATTAGGCGACTGACAAACAAATGCAAGGCAGAGAATTGCAAGTAGGAGACTTGAGAGAAGTAAGCTGGTTTTTTGTGAGGTTACATTAAGAAAGGAGATGAAAACATCTAAAATAACTTATTACCCAATAAAGCTGCTCCACTAACTTTCCTAAGCGTATTTAGATTATCATCTCATTATTAAGAATACTGGCAAAATCAGAATCTGTTTTCTGATGTTCAAATTTACTTTAAATCAATTCAAGTGAAAAAGCACAATTTTATTTGAAAGGGTCCAGCACTTTGGCTATAAAGGATATTTACCTCATT
This sequence comes from Phylloscopus trochilus trochilus, assembly GCA_016584745.2. Classification (NCBI taxonomy): domain Eukaryota; kingdom Metazoa; phylum Chordata; class Aves; order Passeriformes; family Phylloscopidae; genus Phylloscopus; species Phylloscopus trochilus. The sequence goes on from WQNJ02000546.1 coordinate 45,856,823, forward strand.
ATCTAATGAACATCCTCTAAAAAAATGTTACTGACCAGACTTTGCTGAGCTATGACACGTCCAGTGTGAAGTAACATTACAGAATCAGCATTACTTTTTTGTTCCTCCTACTCTTTCACTGATGCAATTTTTACATATAATGCTACTTCATAACTACATTAACTACACAAAAGTAACAATTGGAGTTTCCACCTTGAAGACATCAGAAACTCTAACATACATATTTTTGGTCTTTTTTCCTTCTTTTTTAACAAAAATAAACTCCTTTTTTTGTAGGGAATGTTCTCAGTTCTTCAATAAGGTCCTGTTTGCTATTTCTCAAGGAATGTCAATGGTTAACCATTAAAAACATGACTGCAGAAACTAATACCTATAAATTGTAGGTTTTTAAGGAAGGTTTCAGTGAGAAATTAATATTAATAACGAGTTATTTTAAACACTAGAAGCAAAGAATACACAATTCAAAACAAAAATTATTGAAAAATAATACCAGTCTACACTTTCTTTCCATGACAACTTCTGATAGATCAGATGCTTTTTGGTATTTCAGTCCTCTGACTCATATCTGAGGATTAAAAAAGAATAAATAGAAAAATAATTAAAACAGACTAGAAAATACCCCAAAGACATTTTGTCTTTGAAAAAAATACGAAACCAAAGCAATAAATTACACCCAAGAAGAGAGACATATTTCTGTCAAGGTTTACTGTATGACTTAAGCCACAGACAAATGCATTTACTTTTTAGATTATTTTCTCCTTTTAAAACTGGCCAGTTTACCAAGTAGTAGAATGAAGGAATGACCTACATACAAATCCAAACAATTTCCAAAGCACCTGGAACATCTCCCATCTGTATCTCTGTGTGTAGCACCTGAGGCCTTATCTAGCAGAGCCATGAATATCCTGCATCCTCTCCATACTAAATTCTCTCATTACTTGCCAAATGGCAGCTGCTGCTGCACAAACCACTGCTAACCACACCAAACATCCACTCAAAGGACTGGTTTGTCAAAAATAAGGGCATGGTCTATTAGAAGTTCTTTTTAAGGGAAAATGTATAAATTTTGTCTAGAGACAAAATGGGAGCAGACCATGGATCCAGAACAAGGGTCTTGTTGAGAGAGACAGGGCAGCACCACTTACTTGGAAAGTCTTCTGCGCAGATCCTTTGTCTGTTCATTCTTCCTGGTGAGAATCTCCTTCATGTTGCGATAGGCAGCTGTTTGCTGAAACTTCTTCTCCAGTTCCTACATAATGACATCAACATATTATTTACATATTATGAAGACTATACAAAAACATTTTTAAAAAGACCCTACTAGTTTATCCTCCTTAAGTTTGACAACACTGGTTTTCTGTAGCTTACTCAAATGTAGATGAAGTCAGCTGGTAGATTCAAATGAGATTACTGGGGCAGCCATAGAAACACCAACTTCAATTTCCAACAAAATCAGGCTAAAAGTCTTCAGAAGACTGGGAATATGCTTTTCATTTAAAAATTTCTATCCAGACAAATAGTCAATTTTTAAATATCCCTCTACTTATAATCATGCAATTAATTGTGGGTTTGCTATTTTATGTATAATGTGCTTTTACACTGAAATAAGAAAAATACAAGGGCAAAAGTCAAGGGCTTCGTCAACTCTGCATCCTGTAGCTTGTGCTTGTTAAATTGCTAATCAGTTAAAATGTGAATAAGGAATTCATCTTCACATGACAATAAAAATGCTAACCTTTTCAGCTGTGGATAGCTGATCCTGAACCTTCAGTAAGTCATGTTTTGTTGTCATCAAGTCTTCTTCCAAGAATTTTTGGTTTGCAGTAGTGTCATTCAAAGTCTTCTCAAACTGGGACTTCAAAGCTGCCACTTTATTCTCCAGTTCAGTGATATCCTGGTTTGTATTATTCTTCAACAGAAAAAATATTTTAAATATGTCAAATTCAAGAGAAGAAATAATTAAAATTTTGAGTGCAAAATTCCACATAAAGTAGGTACATCTTCGGTTTTAATAATGATGTATAAGTTACTCCTGTAAAGCCTAAATGAGAAGTGCTTCAACTAAAAAAAAAAAGTTAGAGCAAGGACTGATTTATAACTTAAAAAATTGTTAATAAGTGCTTTTTAAAGATACCTGGAATGTCTTCTCAGCCAAGATGAGATTTTTAAGTACTTGTACTTTGCTTCTTTAGGAATTAGTTAGAGCCAGAGCATATTACAAGATGTTATTTACCACATAGAAACAGTAAATTACCATTTAAGATCTGATTATCTATGCTACAATGTGTTTTAGAAACATTTCCAAAGCTTTTCTTGTAGTATGGGCAGGAAAGGCTGGAAGTGTTAAGGCTCACACTCTCAGTCAGGTACCAACATTGTGCCATTCTCAGATGTCTCACACAAAGAGGCTGTGAGTTGCAATGCAACCTTCCTGCTTCCTTATGAGAAGAAACAACTCTAACTTTTCTGAACATCAGTTCTGGGTCATAAAACATTATAGCTGTGTAACTGTTCTATGGATTTTCATTTAAATAAAACCAAAAAACCAAACAAAACATTCTCAGGTTTTAAAGCTCAATTTCAAACTCAAAAGTGTAATGACTCAGGATGAGTCATTAAAACCAACCAAATCTAAAACCTACGAAAGCCCTCTTCCTTTTTCTGTCTGCAACTTAAGAGCTGAGATTAGGAAACCACTTGACAGTAGCACCTGTACAGAAGAAAAGCTTATTTTGAATTCTGAGACAAAGTCCAAGGCTGCAGTGTTGAAAAGCACTACATACATTTTTAATGTTTGAGTTGTTATTTTCTAACCCTAAGTCAATTATGAAAAAAATCTAAATCCTCAAATTAAACTGATCCAACAGAGCAGTCACTCCCAGTTACTGCTGGGAGTTACTCCCAGTTACAGTTACTCTGACTCACACTTTCTATTTGGAACCATCTATCAAATATTAATTTAAAAAAATCAATCTGATGAGTTGGTCTTAAGAACCAGTTGTGGCTTGGCAGTCATTTATTTGTTCAAAGAGTTTGAAATCTTCTGCTTTATGAGCAACTGGGAGAAAGTGACAGAATACAGAGAGCAAATTAGGACATGAAAGCTGAAGATAACTCAGCAGCCCTGACACTGAGGCCAATTCATGTTTATCCAGAAAAGCAGGATGAGATTTGGTTCCAATCTTTAAACACTACAAACAGTATTATCCAGGATCTAATACAGCCCTTTAATATTTTAAACCTTTAATAATTTAAAGTTTAACAAAACACAGGAAGAAAATATTTGCCAGGACTGATAATCAAGTTCCCTATTAAAAATATTATTGAATACAATTTTGAAAGTTACTAAGTAAACTTTTAACATATTAAGAAAACCAAGTACATACCATAAACCAGGTAGAAAGCAAAATAAAAAGAAATAAGGATTAAAATATGAAAATTAAAATAGAAACGTTTTATTATCTTGAACCTTACTTCAAAATCTGTAAACACTGAAGGAATTTCGAAGTCAGTTACTCAAAATAACGGGATTAAAGTGTTCTAATTTTGCTGAAACCTGAACTGAAATATTTTAAATTTAAGAAACAATTACACATGAACAAACTTCAGAGATCTGACAAACAAAGGTAGAAATTAGAAAAACACAAAGGTGACCTGAAGAGATTTGTGTCAATATGACTTGAGGGTTATTATGTTTTTTTGCCAGCAGCAACTCACCATGTTGGAGCCCCCATTTATAAAACAGATTAAGAACGTCAAGTATTAAAAATAAATGGTGAAACATTTTAAATAGTATGCTGATATAGGGAGAACTACAAAAAAATCAATCAAGCAGCAAGTCAGGCTTGTTCATGTCAACATCAAGTGACAGATGTGTGAAAGAATTAGTATCTCATTATTGCTCTAAAAACCAGGTTAGGTATCACTCTTTCATTAGTAAACACAAAGAAACAAACAGATAGATTTATGTCTGTAAATATGAATATCAGCCCTGGGAATATGAATTCTGGAATATTACTTCCAGATAGTTCCTGAATACATGTCATAACACTAACTAATATTACAGATTACCTGCTGACTGACAGACCAGAGGGAACAGACAATGTCAGCAGGAACAACACTAACTCAAACTCTTGCATTTGCCAGAAAACAAACACACCCTACAGAACAACATTTTGGATGTACTGGCAACAGTTGTGCTAAACAGGAGCGAGGGGTATAATTATATTTACCTTCTGATCTCCTTGGATCATCTGTAAATCTCTCAGTGACTTCTCCAGCTTGGACTTCTCATCTAGAGCAGCTGTTGCCTGCAATACATTGAAAATTTAAAACCTCAGAAATGAAACTGAAAACAATAATAACAATCATGGGATTCTTGTTTAGATATTTTAAAATATGTAACCAACATTAAACATCCAAGATTACAGGGAATTTACCTGTGTTTCTATGGTCTTGAGTCTGGTCTTCAATTTTTCATTTTCCTCTTGGAGATGAGCAACTGTCTTTGGGTTAAAGAACAAGAAAATATTTGTGAACACCCTTGTGCCATTTTGGATTCTGCAAATATTTCAGGGAAGAAAATACACTTCATAACTTAGGAAAGCAAAAAAGATCCTAAACGCTTATAAAAATGGCCTTCATAAGAGATCAAGAATTCATTAATTTATTGTGGTATTTTGCTTCAGTGAGAAAGCAATTTAAGTCTCCAATGCTACTGTAACATATAGGGCTCTTCACTTAAACACATGCTTTACTTCATTTAGATTACTGAGATCAGTGTCCTGTTAGTATCAAGATTCATGATTAAAAATTGCATGGTCAGGGATGCAAAACTCCTTGTTGCTCATAATTCATATCTTCAATCAACAGGCAAGTAAGAATTTATCTGCAGTTCCTTTTCAAAAGAGACAAATACCAGGTTACTGCATATCTGGTTCTGTGTCACAGGAAGTACCCATGTTTTATCAGAGTAAATTCACCACATGAAGTTTGAATGATTTGGGAAAAAAAGAAAAGACAACAGATGTATATATTCAAGAAAAACTGTTATGATTTTGAAATTATCTTTGAAAGAGAACTACATTAACCTATAAGCAAAATACAAGTCTGAATTCTTGAATGCTTTCTTTATTGTAGTGAGTAACAACAATTTGAGACAGACATTATACTCAACACATAATTTTGGGAATGCAGGACAGAAGACAGAAAATAAAACTCCTTGCTAATTATCTTGATTATCAAAAACTTAAAAGAGCATTGTAAGAAATGTGACATTTTAGAAAAGTTCAGTTGAATGAAATTAGTACAATACCTAATAAAAACTATTGATAATACTAAGTACTAGAAAGTGTTTTGCAATTCTAAAAATGTTTAGCAAGTGAGAAATTAGATGTTTTCAAAACCAGTAAATTCCAAATTCTTGTGCCTGTTTTTTCAGGAGGAATTTACCAACTTACAAAACAAAAAAGAATGGATGTAATAAGATTGACTTCAAGTGATACAAAAAATGTTCAATAACCTAGTAATTTCAGTCAGCTACATATTTTAATTTACTTCTTTGTTGAAGCAACAGATAGCTGCATGGAACTAATTTACTATTTTACTCCATTAAATGGAAAAATAAATTACTACAAAGACTAAAATGTCTTGGCAAAAAAGGGGTTAATATTGCCATACATTTTAGTGACCATAATTGCACAATACATTTCTGAGACTTTACAATATTTAATAATTTACTAGTATTTTATTTTATACTCTGAGGTATATTACCATGATAACTATATAGTGACAGACACATTATACAAATATTACTGTACAGTTATTCAGTTCATTTGCATAAGCAGAATGATCACTGACCACAACTGCATGAACAGTCAAGTTCTTACCTTGTTTAGCAGCTCTGACCCACCTTCATTTAATGGAGCAAGTTTTGGTTTAATAGGATCTGCAGTGGACTAAAGAAATAATAAAGGTGAAAAAATTAAATTACACAGATTTCTAGGAGGAAGAAAAGTACTCCTTTAGCCTGTAAAATAACTACTGATATTCAGTAGTCAATTCAGCTTTCTTTAGCAAAGCAAATGAACAACCATTACTTTCAAGCTAATTTTTTGCTGCTTCCTTGGCTCCTAAGTTATGGACTTCACCTTGAGCTTAAATTAAACAAAGATACTGCAAAGAGACATAAAAGTATTGCAAATGTGGTTCTACAGAAAACTAAGAATCCTGCAGCAACCAAAAGACAAAGGAGTAAGGAGATAATATTTGAGTGACTGTAAGAGTAAAAAAGTACTTACAAATAATTTTCTCATTTAAGGTATTAAAAATAACACATATATACAGATAGATGTATATAAATATAATATATATAAATACACCCTTATGCTACAAATCAAATAAGGTGCAACCATATTCATGCAAAACAAGCTAGAGTGATATCTGTGCTGTGCAATCTTCTCAGTTCTCAAGTTCATGAAGGGACTAGTGAATGCCCTGCTCTTACCCCAGGTGCCAGGGGAAGGGAACCCAGAAGCAGATGCTTCAACACAGCCCTGGGCTGGCTGACCTTGGGATGAAGTGTGTGAGGCACACCCCAGAAGTGCAGAACAGGCACTCTGGAAACAGCCAAAGCAATTCAGAGTGAGCCTTGGTACTGAAATGCAAAATGCTACTTTTCATACAAAGACTGTTTTGACAAAAAAGGATGGGCTTTTGGTTTTCTCTTAACCACAAAGAGTCAATACTAATACATTTTCAACATCTGTCATGACTCCACATGACATTATGATTTGATTAAAATAAAATTCTACCTTTTCGTTTGAAGATGTATATTCTGACTTTTCGAACTCAGCAACCTGGTCCAATAATTCTCTTGAAAAAAAGATAAAGAGGCATTTATTTACCAAAGAAAAATATAAGGAGGCATTTTTTTTACTAAGAGCTATGCTATGAAACACGTTTTACCAAGCTGGTGCTATGCTTTTTCTTGCATGTAAAATTCTTGTTAGAAGTACAGGATGAAGTTTTACACAAACACCATAAATGCAACAGGGTCATGTCATGCAATGGCATGATACGTGCATTACAATAGTTTTAGCATCCTTAATTAAAATATAATCTAACCAGACAACAATATCTTTTTAATTGAGTCCAGTCACTGCTCTTAAATTACTAATTCAAGTAAGAATATTACTAATAAAAGATCCTGGTCACAAGTTTGAAATTATTTTGTATCTTGCTATTTTAAAGATGGAAACATTGAAGGCAATCTATCATTGATACAATAGTAGAAGAATAAGGTTTCTATGGTTAGGAAAAGAATGCAAATAGTCAACACTTCAAAGTTTTCTTATTGTTGCAAACGTGGTCCAATAGCTGTTACCGATTCTCCAAGTCAGAGACATCTGTCTGTAACTTCAGGTACCACTTCTCAGCCTGTGAAAAGAGCTGCCGCAGAAGTAAAACGTTGGTGTAAGTTGTGTTTATGAGCTCTGACTCCACTTCACTGTGTACAACACTCTGCAGTCCATCCAGCATGTCTATCACCTCATCAACTGTGAAGGTCTCCTCAACAAGTCTAAAAAGAGAAATCAAGATGAATCAGGTATGATGAAGGTAACAATTCAGCCTTGTTATGAGATCTCACTACACAGGCACCGCTCATATAATGCAATATTTTCTAAAAACATCCACTGTCAGTCATTATTAGATGACCACAGCATTACTAATGGGTTATTTTATTTGAATTTTCTCTTTAAATCACTAAAATAAAAAATATTCAGCTACAGCCTTGCTGAATTTAGATATCAGAGGCAAGATACAAAGCAATGTCATGCTGTCAATATCTCTGTTAATTCCTAACAAATTGACCAATTTGAGTTTAAAAGTATTTGACTTGTAACTTCTGGAAAACACAAGAATATACAAACGTAAATGGTGAAAAGTCACCTCATAAAGTATTCAAACCTGCCACTGCTGCAAGCATATTTTGCTTTATTCTTGCTCAGAACCACCCCACACAGTACCTGCTGTCCTTGAGGTCCTGAAAACAAGAATCCACTGTTTTGAGACACATCCCTCGCTTGAAACGAGCGAAGCGCATGTAGCTGACCACTTCGTTCTGGTGGTGCTCGTTAAGGCCCAGCTCTGCCTGCCCAGGAGGATACAAGCACAAAGAGAAACATGAGGAAAAATGAGCGTAACTACTGTGAATACTTGCCTCCTGACTCGTTTCTGTGATTGCTCTCACAGGGTTAGCATGCTAACTAGCACAGTGGAAAACAACCATGGTTTTGTACATCTAATCCCTACACACCTCTCCGAAGTGGGTGAGAAAGCTCCAGTACTCAGAAGCAAGGGCTCAAGTAACCTCAAAAAAGTCATACAAAAACAGAGAGACAGAGGCATTCAGAGGATCAGAACCAGAAGGACTGTACAGGAGAGGAAGCTCCTGGATAAATACATCTTGGTATTACATTACACACGCATAATGTAGCTGAATGATATCTCTTCCATAGATGTACTAACAAAAACCCAGAGGAAAGTATGTTATGTTTGTTACTTTTTATGTAAACTCCTGAGACTTCTCATAGAATCACAGAATGTTTGTGTTGCATGGGACCTTAAAGATTATCTAGTTCCAACTCCCTGCCATGGGCAGGGACACCTCCCACTAGACCAGGTTACTGAGAGTTCCATCCAACCTGGCTTTGAACACTGCCAGGGATGGGGCATCCATAATTGCCCTGTTGCAGCGCCTCACCACCCTCACTATAAAGATATTTTTCTGTATATCTAATCTAAACCTAGTCCCTTTCAATTAGTGCCCATTATTCCTTGTCCTGTCGCTCCAGTTCCTGATGAACAGTCCCCTCTCTGGCTTCCTTGTAGGCCTCCTCCAGATACTGGAAGGTTGCTATGAGGTCTCTCCACAACCTTCTCCTCTCCAGGCTAAACACCCCCAACTTGTCTGTTTTCATAGGGGAAGTGCTCCAGTGCTCTTGTCAGCTTCATCTCCTTCCTCTGGACTTGCTCCAATACTTCCATGTCCTTCCTATGCTGGAAACACCAGAACTGTATGCAGCGCTCCAGATGGGGTCTCATGAGAGGAGAGGGGGGAATCACTTCCCTCAACCTGCTGGCCCTGCTGTTTTTGATGAAGGAGATCTTAAGTGATAATCTGCATTTGTCTCTCAACAGCTTATTGCCCAGAAACAAATACTGCCAGGGCAAATTATGAAGGAAGTAATTTTAGAGTGGGCGATGTAGCCCTTTCATGCGTGCCTCTATTTCAAAGAAGTATTGGCGTGGGCAATCACGTCAGAACTACCCTGCTCATGCAGGTAGCGTGAGTGACAAGGAGGCACAACAGAGCGGGATTTTATCACCACACGCCCTGGAGAGCTGATGCAAAGGCAGGTCCATTTCATTTACTCCAATGTACTTTGTTGGCATGGCTGATGTTGGGGAGAGACAGCAATGCAGTAATTCAGACAAAACAGTTCATTTGATCACCTTGTCCTTAGGGAAGCTCCAGTGACAATGCAATCCTGGGATACCTGGATGAACAATCAATACTCTGGAAACTAAATGCAGCTGAGGAAGCAGCACCAGCACTAAATGAAATCAGCTCTTATAGTGTGGCTGCAAGCCCGACGTTGCCCGCAAAGTCCCACGTACTGCAGATGAGGGATCATATGGAAATATAAATTAATGTCCTCTTTGCTGTGCTGGGGACTTTTTTTAGTTGAAAAGCTTCTATTCCTTTTATTCATTACAGACAGAAAGGAAATTACACGAGTAAATAAACATATAAGCACAGGCTATTCGTGATCTCCGAGTCAGACACGCTGGTACGCAGACAAGCCACCGGATCCCGCAAAAACCCCAAGCCCTGGGAGCCTCCACAGGGATGGCAGGGATGCCCAGGTGGCGGCCGCAGGTGCCCCGAGCGGCTCCGCATGACGACAGGCCGCACCCCTGCCCCGCCCGCGGGCCGGCCGCCCGACGCGGAGCGCCTCCGTGCCGGGATGCCGGGATGCCGGGATGCCGGGATGCCGGGATGGAGCGGGCACGCCGGGCGGCGGCCCCGTCCCGCTACTCACCATGGCGGCCGCTCCGCCGGCGCTCGGACGGCTGCGGGCCCAGCGTTGCCATGGAGACCGAAGCCTCGCGAGGGCCCGCGGCGCGATCCGATTGGCGGCGGCCCGCCCACGTGACCCACGCGCCGCGGAACCAGCTAAAGGAGGTGTTTTTCTCTTTTTTAAACTTTACCTTTGTATTTCCTACGTGCTCAGGGGCAATTTGGCAAACTCTACTGAGTAGCAGTGAGCTGCTGAAGCTGTAGGGGCAGTTAGGCGCGATAGGAGATATCCCACGTTTATTTACACCACCTAAGATTTTTTTCCCAAAGGGTTTTTCACCGAACACGGATTTTTGCAAAACATTAGCATGTCAGCAGGACAACTCAGAAGCATGGAATGGTTTGGGTTGACAGGGACCTTAAAGATCATGTAGTTCCACTCCCCTGGCATGGGCAGGGACACCTTTCACTAGACCAGGTTACTCAATCCAACCTGGCTTTGAACACTCCCAGGATTGGGGCATCCACAACTTCTCTGGGTAACGTGTTCCAGTGCTTCACCAACTTCACAGAGAAGAATAGTTTCCTAATAACTAATCCAAACCTACTCCCTTTCAGTTAGAACCCTTGTCCTGTCACTACAAGCACTTGTAGGCTCCTTCAGGTACTGGAAGGCCATAATTAGGGACCCTAAAGCCTTCTCCAGGCTGAGTAACCCAAATTCTCTCAGCCTTTTCTCACAGGAGAAGTGCTCCATCCCTCCCTCTAATCATCTTGGTGGCCCTCCTCTGAATTCACCACAACAGATCCATCTTTCCTGTGCTGGAGACTTGCAGAGCTGGATGCAGTACTCCAGGTGGGGTAACTGTCACCAGAGTCTTTCACCTGGGTCACCCAAAAAGTTTATAAAATACAGAAAATTAACCTGACATCCATCAGCTGAAACGCATGGAAAAAGTCAAACCCATTGCAGGTGGCCCAGCTGTATGAACCCTGACTGCACCTAAGGAGAGGACGATAGTAATGTTGACAGAGCTGGGGATTTTCCAGTGTAAGTAAAAGGAGTGAGAGTAAGTAAACACTGAGATTAGGGATTTTGTTCATTAATTGTCCTCAAGGCCTGCAGAAGGAGACCAGATCTGTCACAGCAGAGATGCAATACTAGTGAGCCACAGACAGTGGCAATGTTGATCTTTGACCCTGTCCCATTACAAAAGGGAAGAGGGGATGCAGTGGCCTTCTCCCATGACACCTGTGAACACTTTAAAAGCCAGTATCACCTTCCATATCTAGACAAGCTGTGAAAGCAGAGCACCAGAAAGACACAGCTAAATGAGTAACAGACCAGGAAGCAGCAAGCTGGGAAAAGGCTGTTTGGAACACACACAGGCAGGAGGGCTGCTGCACTTGGGCAGATGTTCCATCCAGGCACTTTCCAGAGCAGAGTGGCCCCTTCTTCCACAGTTTGAGAGGGGAAAAATTGGATCCTTTGCAATTTGCATTCCTCAACATTGTATTTATCTTACTGACCACAGCCTGCAGTGCATTTTCATTATTAATGGCCTTAAAATAAGCAATGACTATTTTAGGATTAATGGGTGATTTTGAGTAGGCAGCTGTATTGGTGGTAAATCTACGCTAATTTCTATTTACTTCAGAGACAATCAGGAACAAGTGATAAAATTCCATCAAAATCATCTGGATCAACTCTTGAGATAGACAAAGCCTGACTCCTTCCAAATCTGTTTCAGTAAACACAAGTCACAGGTGAAGTCTACATTCAACACAGAAGACTCAGTACATGTTTATAGGAGGCCCTGGAGCATGCCCTCAGGGAAAGGCATCCAGGTCTGTCCTCAGAACTGAAAACAACATCCATGTGGCAAAGGGAGTGCAGAAAGACAGACCATATGCACTAAGGTTGCTCCTGAGCATAAGCAGCTCTACGGTAGTTGAACCTGGCCTAAAAGACCTGGCAGGAGCTGTGCTATGGCTTGTGAGTTTGCACCTATGTGTCCTCGGCTCCACCACACGGTACACACTGGCAGCATCACTTCTTCAGGTTCCTCAGCAAGCTGTGCAGAAAAAGATGTTACCAACACACATTGCCATGAGCGATGTTGACTGGCAACTTTTATGGGGATTTTGTATAGTCTGTCTAAAGTACTCATGGCATCAGAAACAGTGTTGGCATTTGGTTGGGCCAAAACGTGTTCAACCATGGGTTTCCCTCATTCTTCTTCTTCAGCAGTTCCTAGTTACAGAGCTTGGAATGACTGAATGTTCAAGGCTTGAGCTACAGTAACAAGCTCAGCTTCTGCTGTTCTGGGTTCTTCTGTCTGCTCTGTACTACAAAGATCCCTGCACCTGGAAGTGCTTACCTTGGCTGCTTCTGCCCGTTTGTTAGCAAAGAGACCCCAGTGAAATGAAGCACAAAAGAACAGAAGTGCATGTTTTCAAGTACCAGCCACAAAGAGAGCAACCCCTGATTGGCCAAGGTGTAACAAGAGAACAGCACAAAACACTGAACAGATGGACTTCCCTTTCACTGATACCTTTGCCCCTACACTTCTATCAATGCAGGAACTAAGGGCAAACGAGATGTTGGGAGAAGATTAAACAAATAACAGGTGCCAAAAAGCTGTCACACAGGATCAGACTAAAAAGCATTTTGTTTCCTTTTCTGGCTCTGGCAATAACCAGGTGTAAGAGAAGGAACAGAATGAGATACATGTGTATCCTGTACGGTTTTAGCCTTCACTTCCATTTACCCTCCCCACTGAGTGGATCAGCAACTTTCTGAGCTGCCAGCCAAACCCAAACTGCAGTGGCTGATCACCATTCTGGAATCTGTCTGCTTTCAACTTCTCTAGCCCACCTTCAAAGATATTTGTTGTCTGTCTTGACAACCACTGTGGGAATGTACCATATGCTCATTATTTCTTTTTGTTTCAGCCTTCCATCCGTTGCCATCAGTGTTGTCTGGCTTTAGCTGTCTCCTGTACTTAGTGCTATGTCAGTCTTGAAAAGAAAAAAAGGAGATAACAGACGTCCATGTCACACCTGCAGTGCGCGTTAGGTTGTGATAAGGAGTTTTGTGCTTGCTGTTGCCAGCCTCCAGAGCTTCCACAAAGGACACCAGGGCAGAAATGGGGTTCTGAGGAAAATAGCACAGAATTACAAACAAAATTATCACCTTTCATGGCTAGTACTTGGAGGGGGAGCATTTGGATCAGGGACCCCAAAAAGCAGTGTCTCCTTCACAAATAATTAACAACTGCACCTGGGGTCTCAAGCTTCTCTCTGCTCCCGTCACAACTCTCTGGTTTACTACTCACAACCATATTTTTTAAGGAAACAACTTGGACCAGTTATCTTCTTCAAACATGTCTCATCCAACCTGAAGAAGCAGGAGTTAGAGGTCTGCAAACCCTTCCAGCCAAAGTGAGTGGGGACCCCAGGGAAGCGAAAATGCCAACAGTGGTCAGGACAAGAGAGTATTTGTGCTGGGAGAACAGTCAGGATTTGAGAGCAATGCTTCTGCCATCCAAACTGAAATCTCTTTAAAGTTGCACGAGAAGATACATTGCATTTGTGCCTGCAAACCTCCCTAAAAATCCAAACTCACCTTTTTTGCTTGCATGCTTGAGAGTCCTATCAATCTCATGAGAATGACGCTATCATTCTCACAGGATCAAGTACAGTATTTTCCATGGGGAAGCCTGTTTGGAACACTGCCTCCTACATCATGGTGCCCTAATGCAACTAAATATACAATTCAAATTACATTTGGTCTGGTTGACTACAAAAAAAAATTATTTTAACTTTCTAGGGGAATTACTGCATTCATTTTGCATAAGAGCTTCTAAGAAAACATACTGCAAACACAAAGTGAGCTTGCCATCCAGAAGAAATTAGATACAAACCTCAGATCCATGCCAGGGTTTCATCTATGTTTTTCTTCAACAGAAATCAAAGGACATTTATTTTTTATTTGCATGCTTGCCTCCACAAATTCAGAGCTTTGTTCTTTAGGAAGCTGGGCTATACCTAACGAATAGAGGCGAGCTATCAGTTGCCATGGGCACTGCTTAGTTCTGGTGTTACTTCCTGACGTAAACCACTGCACTGCCCAGGGAAAGGTTATCCATCTTTAAAAGTCTCACTGCACACAAGCTGAGAACTCTGCCTTATTGCTACGACTTGAAGAATGACTAACAAATTGCTATTACTATGGCAATGATATCATAGCTAGTGGTTCTTAGGCAAAGTCTCTGAGTAATAAAAGAACTGTAGGGCTGAGTTTTCATTGCTACTTGTTAGCTATGCAGGGAGAAAGAAAATTCTCTTAGGAAAATTCCGAGACTTTTCTGAGAGCTGTTTCATAGCAGCTTTCACTTGCCTTTCTTTCTCATAAATGCACACAGTGTGAACTGTGAAAACAATATAGATTTACGTCAACTAGTTCATTTTCCTAGACTAGACTGATGCTGTCAGTTCAACATTTTTATTGCTTTAGCAGGAAAGAGAATTTCAAGCAGGAAAAAATCTAATAATCTATTCAGAGAAGCCATAAGCCACCATTATCCAGTAGTATCACTGAGATGCCTCTCTAATGCATAATCCATAATGATAAGAGTGATGCCAGACAGCACTTTCCTGAATGAAATGGGAATGAACTGTAAACACTCACATCTTTTGGGGGATATCTAATTACTGCAGGAGATAATGGCCAATATTGCATGCATTTTTCTCTTTTGAAATTATAGTAAACTGTCAGTTACAGGCTAATACTAATAATAAGCCATTCCTTTGCCAGAAGGATTGCTCCTTGCAGCTTATCCTGTGTTCCCTGCAGTATACGTTTTCTATAACAGCACTGCTGTTGAATCTGAAAAAAATATGTAATTATATGCTGTATTGTTATAATTTGAGCCCCTGGGTACTGTGTTAGTGATGAGATTTTCTTTAAGCACTATTCTTTTATAGTTTTTTTCAAAAAGATTATCTTCCTCCAATTTCCACAGAGAATCTTAATTATTAAGAGTACAGCTTCTACTAAATGCTGTGGATTCAAGCAGTCAGAGTAGAATCACAACAAAGGTGTTAAAGAGGGAGCATGGTGTGAGTGCAGCAAGACATATTTTTTAATTTTTTTTTTTTTTTCTCTCATGTAGTCACTGCTTGTCATGTTTGGGTTTTCTGAAGTTCTTTCCAAGGGACCAAAACTGGTAAACAAGGTCATACTTTTTAAACTATCTTGTTTTTCACATTTCTCTCCTAAGGAGGGACTTTGCTTATTGACCCTTGGTGTGACCAATGGTTCCAAGGATCCCACCTCTTGGGTGGGCACATTGTAAAAGGGGATAAAAATAAGTTCTGAGAATAAACCAGCCCCTTTTTAGAGCATCAGCCTTCTGAATCACGAGTCCGTGTCTTTCTTCCGTGTCCAACAGTGACACTCTCACACTAAATTTGCCTGGGGTCTTGGAACTGCCTTCTTTCTAGAGTATGTTAGGACATGTTTATAGAATCATAGAACCACCGTCAAGGTTGAAAGAGACCTTTAGGATCACCCAGTCCATGTGTCCATCCAGCACTGCCACTGTAACACCAACCCACATCATCCAGAGCCAGAGGCCTCATAAACACCTCAGGGGATGGCAACTGCACAACCTCCGTGGGCAGCCTATTCCAATGCCTGACCACACTAATACTGAATGCTTTTTTCTTTCTAATATGTAATCTGAATCTCCCCTGTCTCATTTTAAGGCCATTTCCTCTTGCCCTCTCACTGAGACCGGCCCCCACCTGGCCACAGCTCCTCTCAGGTACTTGCAGAGAGCGATGATCCCTCCTGAGCCTCCTCTTCTCGGGGGTTTAGCCGCTTGAGGGAAGAAGCCTTACCTCGATTTTTTCCTCAGTTTTAACCTTCAGCAACCAGCCTGACTGAACCGTACTGAGACAACCCCCAGGCTTCTTTCTGGGCTGCCACTAATCTGTACGGCCCGCACTTGCCGATCGCGGAGGTCTTTCCCACCCCAACTAATCCCGAGTTCCGCGACCCGCGCCGGGCGGGGCGGGCGGAGGGCGGCGCTGAGGGCCGTGCCCGCCCTCCCGGCCCGGGCGGTGCGGAAGCGCAGGCGGCCGGGGCTGCGTCCCCGCCGGACCCCGGGGGGCGGAGCGAGAGCCCGGGCACGGCGGCATCCTCCGGCGCGGCCATCGCCGGGCTGCTCCATGGAGAAGCGGGGCCCGGTGCTGCACATCGTGGTGGTGGGCTTCCACCACAAGAAGGGCTGCCAGGTGAGGGGGCGCGGGTGTCCCTCGGCTCCCGCCTCTCCGCTCCGCTCTTGCGCTTCCTCCCGGCCCTCCCCCGGTGCGGTCCCCTCCCCCGCGCCGAGCGGCGCCTGCCCGGCTGCGGGAGCCGCCGCGGGAGGGGCGCGTCCGGCGGGGCCGGGGGGCTGCGCTCCGCTCAGGGGGCGGTAAAGGAGGGGCCGGGAGCCGGCGAGGCCCCGTTTGGCCGCGGCCTCCCCGGCCGGAGGATGCCTGGCTGGGCCGTGACTTGGCTTGCCCCGGGCAGTTCGTGGTCATGGAGCTGCCTCCATTCCCGCCCCTCCTCGGCGCTCCCGCCGGGATCGAGGCGGAGCGAGGGCCGGCGGGGTGAGCTCCCGGGAATGAGGGGCGACGGCGCACACCGTGGCACCCTATTTGTTTCGAGTCGTGCGTGCTGAATGCATTCAGACAGAGAATCCTGAGGAAAAAAAAAAACCCAACTCGTGTTTTAATCTACCTTCCTCTATCCCTGCCGGTCCATCATTGAGTGCTCAGAGGTACATCTTTTACCAAACAGCCCCAGGGTAACAAGCCCACCCTGGATTGAAGTTTTCTTTGCCTGTCTCTTAAATGCTTGCCTGCTTCATGTGGCCTGTAAGGTAGAAGGATTTTATGTGATGTGTTTCATAGCTGGTTTATGTTCTGATTGTTTTAATTTTTTTTTTAACCCTTGAAGCAGGAGATGCGGTTGTCCAGCTGGGCTGCCCATAGCAAAGGTGCTTTGCTATGACAAGAGCAGATAGACATAATGTTGGATTTCCAGTGAGTTTTTTCATAGCGAATTCTTGGCCTTTATAAAAATTGCCAAGACACTAATGAACGTGATGGTTATTGTTATACAAGGGTTGATCTGACACAAACACATTCTGTAGCTGAGAATTAAATCATTGCTTCAGCAAAAAATCCAAGCACAATGCCTCAGAGGCTAAGGTGCAAAAACTCAATTTCTGAAAGATGTGCATGGTTTTCTAATGCCTTCTTTCTCCTCAAGGTGTCTGGGTGCTGTTCACGTATGGATGTTCACAGGATCAGTTCCTGTGAAGTAGTTTGATCGTCTGGGTTGTGAGGTTTGTGATATTTGTTAGGCACTGTCTTGTCAAACACTGTTACAAGGCGAGCCTTAGTTGGATATCTGTAGGAGGAAGAGCATATTTTTGCCCTCTCCTTGTTGTTGGCCTCTTGGAAAAGACCTTGGCTTTTGTTTCTTCTGGAGTGTGTATTCATTTTCTTGCACATTAAGCGGTGTTGATGCAAGAAAAACAAAGAACAGAAAACCCAAACAAACCCCAAACTATAAATTAGTAGCAGCGAATTTTGTTTTGCTGCCAGTAAAATGTTTATAGAAATACATTTTGAGGTGTTGTCAAAAATCAGGTTGGAATACCTCTCAACTGAAGTTTTCTGTATCTCAAGAAATGACCTGGAGAAGAAGCTGGAGAGGAAGGCATTTTGGAAAGGGGACAGGGTAGCTGAGTCACAGGGAGAAGAACTGCAGGAATAGAATGACAGTAGAACCATAACCAGCCAGGCTTCCTAGGGGAAAGCTAAACAGAAATCTAATTTTAAATGTATCCTGCCTCTGACTTAGCAGATTTTTTTACTGAACTATTTTTTTACTTTCCTAAAAGAACTGGAGGTGAGGAGTGTCACAGCTATAATCTAATGAAATTGACACCAGTAGTATGCAAGACTAGAGAATTTTTGAAGGAAAGAATTAATTAACAACATGAAACTAAGTAGACTGGGTCCTATGTGCATTTGCTAAAGATAGATCATGCCTGACTGACCTGCATCATTTATAAGAATAAGTGATTGAATTCCTTTCTCTGTGAAAGAAATGGAGTAGCTCTAATCTGCTGGGAGCTTGATAATGGATCACACTTATTTTTAAAGCAGAGATACAGGAGAATTAGGGTGAGAGCTGGTACTTGGGTAAAGAGTAGTATGAAGGAGAGGAAGCAGAAACAGATTTGAGTCAGAAGAGGAGCTGTTGGTTTGAAAGGTACTGCAGGAAGTATTTCTCAAGAGTGAAAGTGATGCTGGTATTTTTTACACCATAAAATTGAACTATGATAAGCAAACTTGAGGAATCAGTATTTTGAAGGAAAACTGGAAAGTCGTGCAAGAGCTGGACAATAAGGAATGCTGGATTGATAAAAATGGGGTGCCTTATGAAGTTGTGAAATAGGAATGAATAATAACAGTGTAAGCTTAGGAACTGACATGAGAAAATGTCTGGAAGAGAAATGAGACCGCAAGTGATCGAGGCTAAGTCACCAAAGCAGTGTGATTTGAGGGCAAGAATGACAATGTATTGTGTGATAATATGTTTATTGATGCATACAAAATTCAAATCCACTTTTCAGAGAAAGGGATTTGAGTTCTCTCTTCCAGAACCGGATGAGATAGTCCCTGGGCAGTCTGTGTTAGAGGAGAATGTAGAAGATCTTTCCTAGCTAGGCTAACAAAGTAGATTTGGAGGCTGTATTCACCTTTGTAGGTACAGGAACATTCTTCCCTTTTCCTTTCCTGCCTCTTCACTGCTCTGATAAGCAGAGGCAGTTGTGGTAAGCTGAAATGGGGAACTGAGGTGACCAAAAAGCAAGCCTTGTTTTGGTGGGTTGCTTCCCAGGTAGTTGTTTCACAGGTTCTGTTTGCCAGGTGGACAGCTGCAGAGAGCAGACACATGGGCACAAGAAGACCAGTGAGGGTGAATCACCTCTCTTGACCTGCTGGCCACATTCCTTTTGATGCATCCCAGGATGTGGTTGCTTTCTGGGCTACTATGGGCAAAGTGCACACTGCCAGCTCATGTTGAGTTTTTTGTCAACCATCACCCCTAAGTCCTTCTCCATAGGGCTGCTCTCAATGGCCTTTAAAGTATTGACAGTAGCCTTGAAGTATGCATCAGAGCACTTGTAGTTGCGTTCCAAGAAACTGTTGGAAAGTTAAAAATGAGGAGCAAAAACCAGCTGTTTAATCTAAATGAGTGTTGGCACAAGAAGCAGTGGATATGAGCTGACTGAGCGCATGCTGCAGACTGCACACCTGAAACTGTGAAGTGCAGAAAAGCAAAGGTCTACAGCAGTGCTCAAATGGACATCACTCAGGGTGACTTTGGAAAGCTTAAGACTGAGAGATCATAGAGCTAGTCTGCCTGTTCTAACAGGAATCAACCTGGTTTGCCTGACAAGGCTCCTTTCAGTTTCTGTTCCCACCTCTTTTCTCTGTAGTCTTACTAAGAAATGCATGTGGAGTTAAGATTTTCTGTGGATTTCTTGATGCTAGGTTCCTTCATTAGCTGCCTTTGCTTCTAAAGCTTCATCACTTGAAATGTACAGCTCTTCCTGTTGGTTAACTTATAGGATAAGAAATGTGTAACATGCAAAGGCTTTCATGTGCAGTTTGGAAATTTATAGGAATATCTTTTTCTTTCACAGACTTGAAAAACAATCCATATGCATTCGTTTTTGAAAGAGGGAGATTCAGAGAATCTCTTTCTGTGTGCCTTTGGATTGAGAATATGAGTGCCACAATTGTTCCTCAAGCTCCTTTTAAGGGCTGACTGTTTAACTGGGGGTCTTTTTGCTGGAATATAAGAGACAAAGTGAAGTTTTGCCATATGTACATTGTTAAGTCTGGGGATCCAGTTACCCAGGCAGTTGTTAAAAGCTTGGGAGTTGCCACTCAGTCAAAGGCTTTGTGTTATCTGAAAACCAAAGCACTAAAAATTGTGAACACATTGGGAGGAGTGTTCTCCAGCAAGTATGGAGTAAACTTTTGGAGAACCTGCAGGCTTTTGTTTGTCTACATGAGCAGATTGTCATCCTGTTTCTTTGGGCCCCTTAGTTACTGAGTTGAACTGTGAATCTAAGGAGATATGCAAATAGTGCTGGTTGCTGTCTCTTTTTGCTAAGGATTAGAGGTTAGTTATGGCAGAGTGTCCAGAGAATGGGAGGAGAAACTTGGCAGCAAACTACTAGGTCCACCTAGTATATGACACACTTTCAACAGGCCCATTAAGGAAGGGAATGGCAATTGGCAGGAAGCAGGAATGGTGGCTGGTTTCTTGGCTTTGTATGTGCTGGCTGACTTATGAGAACCTTCCTCGGTGAGTCATTAAATAGTAAATCTCCTGCAGCAGCCAGAACTCATGGGCAGTATGCATTCAATCATGGTTTTCATGCATCTGAAATGAAATGACAAGCATTAAGAATTCCTTTTTTGATCCCTCTTTGCTATGGATAACAGGAATGGCCTCAGGAAGAAGTGACAGCAAACTGAGCACTTCATTATGTGTAGTTGCTCAGACTCTTGCCCATTAATGTAAACCACACAGTTTGGTGCAGTAGGAGTTCTACACACTTCTCAGGCTCTGTAGGACTCAAGGCAAAAAAGCATTGGGGCACAAAGTGACAGTAAGGGAAATCTGCCACAGAAATGGTCTGATGTGTTTTGGAGTATCTGTGGCTGCTCAACTCACTACCTACTGCAGCAGGTTCTGTTGATCTGATTCAGTGTAGGGTGATAGGAGTTGGACTTTGGGACTATTTGTGCCTTTCTTCTGGAGCGGCTGAAAACAAATTCCTCAGTAGTTTAGAGGAACTGTAGTAGTGAGTGATTTCAGAGCAAAAAAGGGGAAAGCTTTTTTTCAGAATCATGAAACACTTTCTCTCATTGCAAGCGAGTGATAAAGCACCTAATTTGCCTTACAACACTTCTGTTTTTGAAAGCATTAACTAGTGTGGAAGGTCCTTACCTTATAATAGAGGTCTTTAGCAAAAATGTAACCTGAACAGACCTTAACTAGAAGATGCAAGTTGTGCTGAAAATAAATGGAAAGACCTTTGATTTATAGTGATGCTAGAAGACTGAAAGTCCTGAGGTGCAGTTCTCCAGTCGTGATCATGTGTGCTGTGACCATCGCTTGAGCTCTGTCTCCAAGCTTTATTTACATGGAGAAGCAGAGAGATAGGGTGTAGGAAGGCTTAAAATATCACAAGTACCCTAGAAATTATCCATTTTGAAGGTAGAGTTAAAATCGGAACTGATGTATTTGTAAAGGAGAGGATGGAAACATTTCAGCAAAGCTGGAAAAACTTGTGGGTAGGAGAGCTAGGCACAAGTCCCTGTAAACACCCTGGCTGGTTGCTGCAGAAGTGCCTGGTCCTTTTGCTGCTGCAGTGCCTGACCTGCAGCTCAACAATCCCTACCTTCTCCTGGTGCTGCAAGGCTTCTAAGCTAATCACATCTGAGTGAACTCGGGCCCTGTGTCACCACCAGTGAGGCCACACAGAATCTCACTTCATTTGGGACAAGGCCCAGCTTTTCAGCGCTCGGTGTCTTGAGCAGTTGTGCACATCACTGCTGATCTTGTGCAGCAGGTGGCCATTGTTTCATGTATCCTCTTAAGAGCTTAAAATTATTCCCCTTTACTCTTGGCTCTCTTTAACATATGCATTTCTTACTGTGTTGTGGAAAAAAATTAAATTGTGAGTGGTAGGAAAGGTGAGACAGTGCTGTGTGTCCTGGAATGCTCGTGCTGCCTGCCAGTTTTGTTTGCCTGGGATCTTCGATCTGTGAAATAACAGCAGTGTATCTTGACCCACTTCTCTGTACTTCTGTAAAGGATGACATTTCAAACTCCCACAGACATGGGAGTGGATTACTGTAAATACCAAAAGGCATATTTCCATGGAATCCTAAAGTTTGCTGTAAGGATCTTCAAGGTACTGAACTTTATAAAGTAAATGTGATGCCCGCTTTCTCCAAAGTAGTGTCTGAGTGCTTGTCTGTGTGAGATTGTTTTTGTGTGGACTGTGCCTGAAGACCAATCCCCCTCCCTTGCCTGACCAGATGTTTTCTTCCTGGCATGCAAAGGAAACCTAAGATCAGGAATGAAACAGCTGATACCCAGTTTAAGAGAAGAGCCTGAATACAATCCCTGAGATGGAAGAACTTAATTTTTCCCAAATTGTGTATGTGACCATCATCATTTGAGAGCTTCAAACATTTGAGCTCTGTAAGATGATGCTTGTTGTGATCTGCAGAAATTGGCACCTGACATGGCCTGAACAATCCATGCATGTGGCCTTTTTTGCTGGTGCCTAGGAAGCAGGTGTCTTTAAGCAGAAATGTCGGCGACTTAGGCTTGTCTTTGCAGAATTAGGAGATGTCTAAGGAATGAGCAAGTTCAGTCTGCACTTTTTATCAGTTCTTGTGAAATGCCTACATTTCCAGATCTGCTGCACTCTTGATGGTAGCACATTTTTTCAAGAGGGAAATATTGAAGTGGTTCTCTTCCATCGATTCCATGGGTGGAAAGTTTCAGGGGAACACTTTCTAACCTTAGTCCTTATTTTATTTGCTGCCTTTCTTCTAAGACTCTGCTTTACTGGAGAATTATTTTTTCCCTTCTTGATCTTTGTCACTCCAGTAGTTGCTGTGATTCTCTTAGATGTGCTTGATGCTCTTAATCATGCTCATGAAGTGTATGCTTTGTTGTCTTTAAATTCCTTGTGTCTTTGTTTTGGGGGAGCACAGTAGGCAGGTATTATGCAATAGGTAATCTTGTCTAGTGATTAAACAAGATCTTGTTAATGGAACAACAGAAACAAAAGTAAGTTGAAAAGGAACTAGGCTGGAATCAAGCTGAAGTGCTTTGTTCCTATTTCTATTGATGATAACCTGTAAACATGAGCACAATTCCTTAGGTTTTGTTCCCTGCTTCAATAATATTAAAGCACTTTAAAGGTCCATTATGAGCATGAAATCTTCTAATAAAGTTAATCATAGCATACATCAAGTATAAAAGATTAGTCTTTTGTCTAAAATATGTGGATTTTATAGTCAACAGTTTGTAACTTTTAAAGAGGCTTTTAGCTTTTGTTTGTAAGGCTAGTCTAATTGGCATGGGGTGATAATGATTTTAAATACACAATAAATTGCTGAGTACACGTACTTCTGTAAACAATACTGCAGATTCTCATCTCTTGTGTAGAGTTACTGATGAGTTCCATTTTTTGCATATCCATTTAATCCACTTACATAGTACTTAGTGTTCAAGAAAAATTTTAGGATATGGTTGATTTGTTTGTTTCTTTATTTTGTTTCTTTGTTTAGTCTTTCAGAGAACCCTATATTTTGATAATCTTGCAGTCACTTCTGTGAAGTGCTGCCCAGGAAGTGAAGTATTTCATACTGAAGGAAGGATTCCATACTGGATATTTTTTCCATAGTTGCCCTGCTATGCAAGTTGAGAGAAGGTTCCTAAATACCCATTTGCAGTTATGCAATGCTTCCCATAGTCATCATACTTAACTTTCATCTTATGATTTGTCTGTTCTTTGTATGTGTCATAACATCTGAGTAGTTATTTAAATATCCTGTGCCAGGAATCTCAGCCTTTCTATTGAATAAATGAATGAGCGCTAAGTTAATAAAATATGTATTTCTGTACTTCTGCAGCACCTTTCATTTACCTATTTCAAAATGTTTTCAAATAGTGACTTGGGCTCTTGGCACTTGATTCTATTCTTTGAACTATGTTGGCTACATATGTAATTTACATGTATGTAGAATAGAGAGGGGTTCGAAGCTGTAAAATCACTGAACAGAGGTCACTCCAGCAGGAGTAAATTGGAACTTGCAGGGTCCGACTTTGTGTTCCCTGTACTAGTGGTGATGATCTGTGCCTAATCCATCTCATAGCTTGTATGAGGTGCTGAGCTAATACACCTAGACAGCATGCTGTTTCTAAAAGCAAAGGAAGTTGTGGGTACAAAATGTGAAGCAAGCTCCTTGCTGCCCCAACATGCTTGTGGGCAGGACACAGGGCTGCCTGCCTGCTTCCTTGGGGTCACTGAGAGCAGAGTGTGCTCTCTTCTTCCTTATGTTACTGTGTTTGTGCACCTTCTCAGCCTCATACGTGTGGTAGTGAACCACCTTTGCTGGCTCTCAGGAGTAACTCTGATGTTGAAACTTGTGAGGAAGGAGCAAATTCACTAAAAGCCATTCTGGACCCATCAGATATCCTCTGGCAAGGAGCCTGAATGCTTGTTGGCTCATAGACCAAGTGATGGCCCGCTTGGACTGCATTGGTTCAGCAGTAGATGCTGGGTGAGTGGCACTCAATGGCTATTTCTAAACCGGAGAGCAGAAGTGCTTAGAAGCGTGCCTGCTGTCCTGGTCCTGGCATTTTCCCAGGGAAAGGTGGATTCAGTGTATCATTTGTCAACTTGTTGCCAGCTCCTTGCTATTGGGAGCCAGGGCGTGGAGCAGAGCTGAGGAAAGGCTGTGTGTCTGAATCTCAGAGTGAGGTCTGGGTGCTGTCCCTGGAGAGGGAAATGCCACAGTCCTTGTGGCTGGGTGTGCTCATTAAGAGCCCAAGATGGGCACCAAGATGGGCATTAAGAGCCAATCTGTGGGTGAACAATTGGCTGCTGCTGATCCCAGTCTCCACTGGCTGCTGTGTTGGACAGACATCTCTGTTAGGGGTAGAGATGGGGGTGCCCTCACTTGTTTCATCAGGGAAGGTGCTCTCTCTTGCTGGAGTTCATCCTTTATGAATTCTTGCTTTCTGTAGTGATATGAATCTTGTCTTGGTAGCATGGAATTCCCCAGCAAGGTCCCTTGGCTGGAATGGTTGCAGTAGTATTAAGTTCGTTTTCTGGGAGGAGTGTGAGGGTTTTGTTGTTGTTGTTGTTGTTGTTTGTTTCTTTGAAGAGACTGGTAAGAGCCAAACTTCCAAAGCACAGTATTTATGTAGGGCTTGAACTTTATGACTATAAAAATAAAGTGTTAAATAATTGGAAAGAGTGTCTAGAATGCATACTAGCATGATGTTGAGAATGAAGGTTTTGGCATTTCAGTTTATTTTAAGGGCCTCAGTAAGAGTCAGAACTTTGCTAACCTAGTCAGAGTTTTTGAAGCAAACTTGAATGGTGATATTGTGCCTAGAAATAATGCCTTAGAACTTGTGTAAGTGGCCACTCTATGGCTTTAGCAATATGGAAATGTGAGAAAGTACCAGTTTCAGGAGCTGAAAGGATAGAAACAACTATGCCCTACCTCCTTGTAATACAGGGATTTCTTTTGCTGTTGCTATTTGTGTATATAGTGTATTTTAAAATATATGTATATAAATATGGGTTATATATATTCATCATATTTATTTTTGTATGCATATATACATGTATTATACATGGTTGTTACAAGAATTCATATTTATATAAATGCATAATGTATATTTAAAACTCTGCTGTTAGAGGTTGTTGTATTACTGCATAGGCATTATTGTTATGTGCATGGGCTCTACAACTTGCAGATCCTGATCTGTTGGTTCTGCCGTGCAAAAATGGGGGAAGTTTGTTATTTAAATTCAATTGTTGTTTAAATAATAAATTGTTCTTAGTGCTGAAAGACTAACAATGCCCTTAGATTTTCATTTGGCTGCGTGCTGCAGTTGTTATGGTGATTCAGATAAGGTCATTGGTGTGCTGATTTTCTCTGGGTCTGGCTATGCTAGGACTAATAAATTGGGAAAACCGATTTTAGAAATCCCTACTTCGGATGAAGAACAAATACTGACTTATTTATAAAGAGGTATCAAGTTATTTAGGTGTAATTTTCATCTGTTGAGTTTTTTTGATTACTGCTTCTTAGAGTTATACTCTATTTAGCATACTTAAGCCTTTCTTTTTTAGAAAGGAAGGGTTAGTATCCTTGAAATTAAATGTGTTGTAATGATTTATGAGGGGAAAAGATTTTCTAAATAGAAATGTAATTAGTGGGTTTTGCTGATCTCCTTATCTTCATTTCAAGCAATTATCCTACCTTTTTGTTGCAGTCAAGGCAATGGGAGAAATCAAAGCAGTTGTTTAGAAGATGGAATGGGTATGCTTCCTGTAAATTAGATTCTGTAACTTACTGGAAGTGTCTTGGGTCTTTAACATAATACTGTCATTCTAAAGATTTCAGGTTTTTTTTGAGGTTAGTCTCTCCATTGTACCCATGCAAAAACTTACTTGGATCCAGATGTTTTTTCATAAATTATCTGAAGAGAAATCTTCCAAAATACCTGTTATACTAAAGAGGAGAGCTTATATTGTGACTGTAACTCAAATGTGATAGTAGATGAAGTTGGACATGATGGGAAGGTTATACTGACTTGCCGGCACATTTTAAATTGTCACTGTTTAGTGCTCACTGAGGATTCTACTTTGATTAACAATTAAGCACTTTTCATAGATAAGGAGAACAACCTAACCTAAGTGTAAAATTAATGCCAACTGCCTGTAAAATGTTTGAGTGCAATAGTTTAGTTGGACATGCACATATATTTGGAAATTCCTCTTTTTTCAGTGTCCTTTTTTTAACCTCTCTTCTGATTGTGTACTTGCAATTTAGTCGAAGACACTATCAATGCATTTTTCTAAAAGAACTATCATGTTAATTCCTAGAGGTAGGAATAAAGAATGTGTAGTAAATTTATTCTGGCTACGAAGTGCCTTTACAAGGACCAAAACCAGATTGCCTAGATTTTTTTTTTCCACTAGAATTGTGTGGAACTCCTTTCATTTGTGCTTTGCATCCAAACTGTTAGATTGAATACAAAATGCATATTAAAGGTTAGCTAATGCTGCAGAATTTCAGAAAAATAAAATAATGTCAGTTCCAGAAATTCATTTATACTTCTGTTTAAGGAGTTCTTATAAAGTAGATTTTATTTTGACTTGATAATTCACAAGAGTTGAAGTATTTTGTGTAGTGAAGAGCATACTTACTCATTTCTCCCCTAAAGCTCAAGACAATGTTCTGTATTGTTTTTAGTTCTGAAATCTATCAGGCCCTATCTGCTTACAGAACATGACAGTTTGAAGAGGGAAAAAGCATTGCTATCAAATCCCCTTGACAGGCGTGAGCAATATTTCCAGCTGGAATGAAGATCCCTGACATTTGGAAGAGTAAGAAATGCATGGAGATACTAGTTCATGTTTTATGTAGTTTATTTTGAAGTCTCTCAGGAGTTCAGCTTTGAATTTGAATTTCATCTTGTTGAGGAGTCCTCTTTAATTGAACTGAGGAGACAAAAAACTGTAAAATTTTCTCTGGCAGTCAGCTCTAAAAACTTGTGTGTATATCTTTTTTCCTGTTGATACTGGGCTTTATGAAAAGGTTTTATTTCTCACATTTGCAGGCATTTTTGTAGTGATACATATATTAATGACATACAGGGACATTTAAGTGCATGTTATGCATGCACATGCATATATGGATGGATTTACATAACAAGCTGTTATATTTAAATAAAAAATGAGCTCCTTTTTCTTCCTTCTGTGAAGATGGTGAAAATGAGATGTGAGACAGGTCTCTTCACTAGTCCCATCTCTTCTCCCTGTTTGTCTTGGACTTAAGGTGGAAAATTACAAGCAAATAACTTTATAAGTTGCCTTCCCTAGGAGCACTGCTCTGTAGTTTGCACACACAGGCTGGGAAAGGTTTTTAGTGAGACTCCAGTTGTTTGAAAACTCAGAACTGAAATTCTGTTTACCCCATTGTTACATCTTTATACATGTGCACTGCTCAGTTTCATAATTTTCAAGAACTGTGAGGTTTTAGCCATTTTTTAAAGGCTGCTCAATATTCTTATAATACTTTGTTTCTGAAATAATGGTTTCTTTCCGTGCAAAGGATTCCTAACTGCAATTGATGCAAGTCTGCAAAATGAGCTGGAAAAATCAAGCAGAACATCTAGAGGATGGGGAACAGTTAGGGTGAGTTTCATCTGCATTAAGTCAGTTATCTGCAAGTTAGACTTCGAGCTAGCTCTCTTTAGAGATGGTCAAAAGAAACAGATCAGATGAATCACCCTCTGCAGGTGTCTGTTTTCTCTGACTTTGCAGAATGCTTAGGAAAACTGCCTCAGAGATCTTGCTTTTTGACATACAGCCAGCTGACATGAGTGCCACCTGCAGTCACTGCTTATTTAGTATCAAAACGTGAAACTTTCTCATCACTGGGAACTGTTAAGTTGGAGGAGGGATGGAAGGAAGTCCTTCAGGGCTTTGCATGCTCTTCTTGCTGTTGGATTGTCTTTTTTTCCTGTTTCTTTGTTACTTCCACACTTTGACCAGCAGCAATTCTATTTAACTTCATGAATGTGATTCCTTCATAGAATCCAGGATACTTCCTATATGGATCCTCTTGGGGAGGAGGAGAAATATTAGTATGTCATAATGTAAATCAGGTCTATCATAAAGTATATCTGTAAAATAGATTATTTAAGGCCACTTAGGCAGTTTTAGTTTTGATTTGCCTGAATTTTGTGATCTTCTCTCCTATACACACACATGCATACAGAAATTTATATTAAAACTGGTTTTTGAAAGAAGATGACTATAATATAAAACAAGATTGTCATCAGTGTCATTAATGCCTGTACAGTTTATTGAATTTGGAACTGACAGAGCCTGCAGAAATCCCTGTTGCTGTGATTATCTGATAGCAGCTGAGGTGTTGATAACATATTGTGAGCTAGAACAAAGTAGTTCTTCAGCAAATTTCACTGTAAAAAGAATGCAGGAGCCAGATTTCTCAGCTTTATTCTGGACTTCAAAATGAGTGTTCCTTAGTGAATATGTGTTTTTCATGTAGCTTGACTCATCTTACCCTTCTTTCTTTTAAATTTGTCTCCTAATTCATTATTTGGCTGGAGTGCAAAATGCAATCGTAATTGTGAGGATGCTTGGAAGCAATGATGTCTTAAATCTTTACTTATGGTATTTCCCTGTCAGGTAATACCCTGAAGGTATTTGCTGGAATCTAAGGAACTCAGGGTTTCTTCTGTATTTGTTAGTAAGAAGCTCCTCCAGAAGGTGAATCTAAATCTCTCTCTGTTGGCCGTGCAGTGAAATAAAATACCTGAGTCAGGACATAAGTTTAGCTGCTCCTTGGCTATCTATGTTTTAAACTAAGTAACTGTGCTATATTTAATTCTAAAGTTACTCCTGCAAGATTCTAGTAATAATTCTGTAAGCAGTGTTTCTAGCCGGCCAATTTGAATCTGAATATCAGCAGGATGTATGTATCAGCAAAAGGTATGATACTGCAGACATTTATGTGAAGTTTCTACCATTTAATTTTCTTATCTACCATTTTGATTTTCTTTTCTGTGACTTGAAAAGGATAGCAGGGAATTCTCAGGATGTAATGTGTGTACTAAATGGCAGACAGTTTCTCTGCTCCTTGTATGGATGCTAATTGCAGTGTTTGTCTGTCATTTAGAAGTCAGATGCTCTTCTTTTTTCCTTAGTGGCATATTTTGTTTAGAAGACTCCATGGATTCCATATAGTTACAGGGGATTGTAGGGGTGGCTTCCTGAGAGGCTGCCAGGAACTTCCTCCATGTCTGACAGAGCCAAGGAGTGACCCAGTGCTGGTCAGTGCCTGTCGGGGGTGGTAGCACCTCTTGGATCCTGTATTTGAGCAGGAAAGTTATTGCAGAGAAGCAAATTGCAGCCAGAGAAGAGAGGAATGAGAGTATGTGAGAGAAACAGCCCTGCAGACACCAAGGCCAGCAAAGAAGGAAGGGCTGGAGATGCTCCAGGCACTGGAGCAGAGATTCCCCTGCGGCCTGTCATGAAGACCACAGTAAGGCAAGGCTGTCCCCCAGCAGCCCATGGAAGTCTGAGATGGAGCAGAGATCCACTTGTAGACAGCCCCATGCCAGAGCAGATGGAAGCCTGAGGGAGACTGGCCCCAAGGGAAGCCTGTGCTGAAACAGGCTTCTGGTAGGACTCGTGACCCCATGGGGGACCCGCACTGGAATCTGTTCCTGAAGCACTGCACTCTGTGGAAGGGACCCACACTGGAGCAGTTCATGAAGAACTGCAGCCTGTGGGAAGAACTCACGTTGGAGAAGTTCATGGAGCAGTTGGAGCAGTGTGCTGGGGGAGGGTCCCCATGCTTGGAGCAGGGCAAAGAGTCCTCCCTCTGAGGAACAAGCAGCAGCAGAGACAACATGTGATAAACTGACCATGAACCATTCCCATCCCTCTGCACTGCTGGGGGAGGAGGTAGAGAATCAGGAATAAAGTTAAGTCCAGGAAGGAATTAACCCACTCCAGGGTGGGGAGAAGGTGTTTTCACCTAATAAGAAGCTTTACTTCTTACTATCTTAGTCTGTTTTATCGATACAAAGTTAATTTCCCCAAGCCAAGTTTGCTTTGCGCATGATGGTGACTTTGTGAGTGATCCCTTCCTGCCCTTATCTTGACCCATGAGACTTTCATTGTATTTTCATTTTCTCTCCCTTGCCCAGGAGAGGAGGGAAGTGATAGAGCAGCCTTGGATGGCTCCTGGTGTCCAGCCAGGGTCAACCCACCATAACAAAAAATAAGAAAACTTGAAACTGATACAAGTATCAGGGCTGATTTCTCATGGTGTTTTCTTGTCCTTTGTGCATTTTTTACTCAAGTTGGCAACAGTTGTAGACAGTGACATCATGTGTTAAGGTGAAGAATTTCACTTTTCCTTAGTACTTTCATCTTTCACACGTTTTTTTCGTTTGTTGTTGTTATTATTATTTTATTTCATTATCCATCAAATGCTAAGATTATTTGAATGCTTGCTTTGTCATGCTTTTTATTTTCTGTGTGTACATATGTCTTACAGCTCACTGACTAAACATCCTTGGAGAGAAGTAGCAGTATCAATAACCAGTTTCTTTTACGGAGAAATTTGTGTCTAGATTTTGTTCACTGAATTAAGAAATGCCATCTGGAAAAGAGTTGGTGGAAGTAGCTGGAAACCCAGAGGGGTGTCCATAGGGAAAGAAGATTCGACTAGAAACATGCTGATTGTGGGGAATCTGTGCTAGATGTGTAGTGTAGTGCAAGAAATGAAAAGGTTGTCCCTGTTTCTAGGAAAAAGAGGTAAATGGCAATTAAATGAAAGGCAAAATTGCAAAGCAGGATTTCTTAGAGAAAGGAAAAGGAGATACTTTTTGCCATTGTGTAGAACATGTTGCAGTCAGGCACATAAAAATATATAAACCAGTGTTTTGCTGTTAGTATCGTTTCTGAGATGATTCAACGTCTTGCAGGGTAAAAGAGAGGCCTGCATGTGTTAGCATTACCTAGTCATGAGTGCTTGGAGGGCTCGGAAGTCAAATCTGCTTTCGGGATGTGTGCCCCAGCAATGACCCCTGCTGATGTTGCAGGTGTGGCAATGTGCTGCTGGCTGTGGGCACACAGGGAAGAAGATACTCAGGTCTTGGGTGCTGTTTTCTGCTTGAAGATCCTTTTCATTTCTCTTGAGGAAAAGGAATTAGGCTCTAGCAGCCAAATCTGCCCAGGGCCTGTCAGTTAAACTGCACAAGTCAGTCTGTGGGTGCACTGAGGGAAGAGACAAGGAGTGCTAATTGGAAGACAACTACTTTTTTCCCATAATATTGGTAGGGAAAAAGTGCTAGGCTGAATCATAGAGGCCTGCTGGTATGGTAACTGTAACGTATTCTCTCTTTTTCTCCCCTTTGTTTTCATTTGTTTGTTTAGGTTGAATTTTCCTATCCTCCTCTGAGACCTGAAGAAGGACATGACAGCCACAGTTTACCAGAGGAATGGAAGTACTTGCCATTTCTTGCCTTACCGGATGGCGCTCATAACTATCAGGAAGGTGAGAAATGAGAGAGAAAAGTCGTGTGTACTTCTACTGCAACCCAAAGAAAAAACCTGATATCTGAACAGCCAACCAATGATTCTTTTTACTATTAAACTTCTGCACGTTTTTTTAAAGTTGCAAAATACATTGGCAATGATATGTTGAAAATAAAGGTATACCTCCTACATCCAGAATTCAGATGTCAGTAAAAACATCTGGGTTACATACCAATTTTGCATAGTTCTAGCACCAAGCAAAGCTGCTGACTTTCTCAGAAGTTCTTTGAAGGGGGAATAAAGTCTCCTCCACTAATTCAGAGATTCTTAAAATGACCTACAAGTCATGGAAAGCCGTGTCAGTGTAATAGCGTGAGCTTTGAAAGGGTATTTGTTGGCAGAATAAAGATAGAAATATCCACTTGCCATATAGTCACCAAAAAGTTTGTGGCACTTTTTATTTTTTTAGTATTGTATTTATTCTTTTATTAGCAGTTCTACTCATCCCTGACATTTATATTGGTGTCCAGTTGTTTCATCTTTTCTTTCTGCAGAGCAGACAAAAAGGAAGTCACTTTAAACAGCAAAATCACAGAAACCCTTTAATACTACTTTTAATTTGTTTTGGTTTTTATCCTGATATACTTAGCTTCCTTATTGTCCAGCTTTTGGAGATTTCATTTGGAAACAAAGGAAGTTTATCAAAATAATCCCTTTCTAGGAGCAGTAAGAGTGTCTCTGACTGCTCTGGGTCACAATTTTTGCTGAATTTCTGCATTGTTAAATACATTACAAGAAGTAGGCTACATTCAAAGCTAGGAAAATCACATGCAGCTGCATTTATCTGCTCTCTCTTGTCTCAGTACCATTCCAGGTAATACTCAACTTTGAGCATTTTTATTGCTGTACTAGAAGAGTATAAATGTTTATTTTTTGTTAGGAAAAAAAGAGTTGGCAGCAAAGGAGAAATAGATATCCTTGTGGTTTGTAGGCAAGAATACACATGAACTTGAGCCAGGCAAATAGGTTTTCTGATAATAATTGTATTTGATTTACTGTAACTTTATTAGATATCTGGTTTTTGAGTTTTAAACTAATTCCCGTGGATAGTTGCATTTGTGCAAAGAGGATGACTTGGCACAGGAAATCATCTTACAATCTTTCTAAAACCCTAGGTGATCTCCAGAATATAAACTTGATCAAGGTAGTAAGCTCTGTTATAAAAAGACACCCTCTCTGTTGGTCATAATGCATATGGGATTGTCTCTCCTGTTAATTTCTTAGTATGAGACAAACAAAAAATTAATAGTTGGTTTAAAAAAAAATCACTCATATTTTGAAAGGAGAGGGCAACTGTCTTTCTTTGCTTAGGATTTAGCAATTTTTTGCAGTAGCAGCAGGTGTGTGTATATATGTGTGTGTGTGTATATCTCAAGCCATAAAAGTCTTTCTTTTGTCATATTTTATAGATATTTTTCTTTTTCATTCTCACTAGCACAGAGACAGTAATTATTTTCTGTAAGGCTAGGTTTCACAAATTCTTTTTGCTAGTATAGTGCAGGTGTGGTGCAGATATCTACCTTGGCAGTGGTAGGAGCTGCTCTAACTTTTCAACTGTGTGTATGTCCTCCTTGGTGTTTGGCTTTTTTTTCCTGTCTTGGTTGTGTTTGCCTTCTTAATGACATCACACTCCCAATTGTACACTCTGACTGACAGTGCCTTGCCTTTGTTCCTTTGTCCTGAACTGGGAAAGCAGCATGCCTGTAGGTTTCAGTGGTGCTTTTCTGCTGTCAGTAGCTGCTTCTGAAAAGCAATATTGTCTTGTCTGGCTAAACATGAAGCTGTCTTGCACACCTGGAGATTCTACCACAAATTATCTTGCAACATGAAAACTAATTTGAGTCCAGATATAACTTTATAGGTGACTTGTTCCTTCTTCTTTGTTTTTTTTTTTTTTAATTTTAGAAAATAAGTGTGTGCCAGTACTTTCTGCAGTAAACCTTTAAGAGATGCTGAAAATAAATATACTGAACTCTTGCTAGTGAATTACAATGTAGTCTTTTTTTCCCAGATACCGTGTTTTTCCATCTGCCTCCAAGATGTGGGGATCGAACCACAGTGTATGGCGTCTCCTGCTATCGGCAGATTGAAGCAAAGGTAACTTTCCAAGTTGTGAAATAATTATATTAATGGATAATAGGCTCGATGCATTAACAGGCCTGAAATTCAGTGGCTTGCATTACACCAGGCAAAAAGTGCATCATTGCCTTACATTAAAAGTCTATGAAAATGCTCACAGTATGTAGCTCCAGAACTTGAGAAGTATTCTTTCCCGTACATCAGCAGGTGTATTGTGATCTTTTGAAATGTTCAAGGCAATTGAAAAATACAGTTTGTTTCTTGAGAGCCAATCCAGCCATCAGCACCAAGGAGCAAAACTCAGCTGACAGTCTGTCAGGTGGCAAAGTTAAATTTCCAGGCAGTAGGCCTTTTGGGTGGAAAAAGTTGAAATTTCTCCCCACAGAGAATTCGAGTACTTCCTGGGATCTAATCATGCAAATGTAGGGATGTTTCTCTTCACCTACTTCCTTTGCCAAATGTACCCTTGCAGAGTAGACTGGCACCTTCCCATTCATGGTAGCTGCTTAGTGATACCAAACTTTAGCGGTAAAACTGAAAAATTGAGGAGAGCCACAGTGTGCACATAATCACAGTGAGGAAATTAAGTACTCAATCTACTCAAATTATTCCATGTTTTCAAAAATAGTAATGGTAGTAGGATCTGTGCATGTAGAATTGAGAAGTGATTACAAATTCCTTTTAAAATTACTTATTTTTTCAGTGAATTGCCAAGAATCTGGAATGTCATGTGGGTTTTGAGTTCTAATTTACTCCCTCTGAATATGACTCGTTTATATACTCTGTTTAATTACATCTTGGTTATATTTGAAGTCCTTGTTCTTGGAGAAATATTACTCATGCAGTTTTTCATTCCATTTCTTTTGAACTAAATTCTATGTTGATTTCATTCACTCATTATTTTTGCACCAGCCTTCACTGTATTCTGTGATTTAGAGTCTTGCTGTATTTAACTATGCAATAACTTGGGTTTAATGTGCTCTTGATTCCAGTTTATGCTTTTTAGTAACCAATTAAGAAGATAAATAAATGTTTAAAATTAACTCTTTGGAACAACTAGAATAAAACCCAGTGTATTTCATATGACAGCTCTAGCACTCTCTCCATCTGTCCTTTTTGATGTGTAGGCTGCAGTCCATACATTTTCTGTTTTGTATAGCTAAGTGAATCATTTGTGTGTGTTCTCCCCTCACCATTTCTAGGTTTGCTTTTAAGTTCTGGGACCATTTGTTCTGGCTGAGAATGTACCTTATTTTGTGGATAAGCTTTTATTTTATGGACATCTCAAAAAGATGCTTGAATGTGAAACAAATAATTTCTAGGCAGAGACATTTTAATCTGGTCCATTTTCACAGATGATGTTAGAGAAGAGTAAGTGATGCGTTGTCGTTTCTCTACCATACATTCCCCTGAGTTAAAATGCCATTTCCTTTTCCAGGCTGTTGCCTTTTTCTTACACTAGTGTCTTTTAACCAGTGCTTTGCCAATTGTCAGAGCTGTATTTGGATCTTTGCTAACACAATGAGATGAGACAACAGCTCTGATATGTCAGTGTTATGACTCTTTTTACTAGGTAGAATCATAGAATCGTCATAGAATGGTTTGGATTGGAAGGAACCTTAAAGATCATCTAGTTCTAACTCCCTGCCATGGGCAAGGATGCTGCCCACTAGGCCAGGTTTCTCAAAGCCCCATCCAGCTTAGCCTTGAAAGCTGCCAGGTATGGGGCATCCACAGACTCATTGCTTTCCTAGCCAACATCCAGGTGGTTGAATTCCTCCATTAGGATGAGAGATTGTGAGCACAATGCTTCCCATAGTTGAAGCAAGGCCTTGTCAACAGGCTCCCCCTGATCAAGCAGTTTGTAGTAGACCCCAGCCAGGTGTCCTTTGTCAGTGCTGACCTTGATTTCTACCCACAAACTCTTGACCTGTTTGTGGCTGCTTCTCAGAGGCAGCTCTTCACAATCTGGCCATTCCTTAACATAGTGGACAACACCTGTGCCTCTCCTTCCCAGCCTATCCCTTATGAAAACACCAGAGTATGCTGCATGGTTTGGTTATTCCACCCTTGAAGAGAACCATTTTTAGAATTTTGTTTAAATAGTGGGGTATTGGGAACCTGACTTGGGAAAGAATTCTTTTTAAAATTTTGTGTGGGTAAAAACTGTAATATTTCTATTTCTTAGGCATTAAAAGTACGGCAAGCAGACATCACCCGTGAAACTGTACAGAAAAGCGTCTGTGTTCTCAGTCAGCTGGTAAGAATGTTTGTTTAACTCCCAAAAGATCTTCAGGTAACCTTAACAATTGTTCTTCCATATCCTTATTTGGAACATTTGGCTTCAAACACCTGTCTTAGCCATTGCAGAGTAACAAAATAGTGGAGTGAAATTGAATTGGAATGCTGTGGCATTTGAGTGAATTGCCTTGATTTGTGGTATCTGCTTGTAATTGGAAAAGGGTCTGCCTGTTGTCATGGGTGGATACCTATTTGCACTTCTGATCCTTCTTAAATGCTACTAACTCAATTTCATGTGGTAGAATCGAGGGGTTTGTCTAGTATAGTAATGACATGGGAAGGGTTTGAAAGGGCCTCAAAGATCATGTAGCATAGCTGGAAAGAGTAGCTACTACCTTCAGCTGTGAGGGAGGTTTTCTGATAGCCACACATAGAGCATATTCTTGTTTTGAAGAGGACCTTTTATTTCTGCCTATTCATCAAAAGCAGCTGGTCACCAGGCAGGGAATACACATTCTTTTTGTGCTTAAAGCTGAAGAAAGAACTATCACTGGAGCTATTACTATTATGAACAGCTTTAAAGCAGGAAACTCCTTTTCCAGAAAGATGTTCAGTGAGGGTATGGTACATGTAAATGGATAGAAAATGAAATTATCATCATTTAAAATGAGCACAGGAGAAATGCTGGGAGTTAGCCACTGAGGACTGCTCATCCATGAACTCATGTATAATAAAGTGTCAGTATTGCAGGACAAGCATGGAAGAAGATTAAAGTTCAAAATGAGTGACTGAATAGTTTTATTCACTTGCTTTTGTGTTTGTTTTTCTTCCAAGCCTTTGTATGGGTTACTTCAGGCAAAACTGCAACTCATCACACATGCATATTTTGAAGAAAAAGACTTCTCACAAATTTCAATTTTAAAGGTAACTTTCCAGTAAAATTCACACAGAGCAACTTCCAGTGCGTGGCCACAAACGTTAGTATTTTAATTTAGAGCTCAAATATTCCTTTTGCATAGGTCATTCATTTATTCAGCTCCTGTAATACTTTAACATGAACTAAATGTACTACCCTAATCTGACAGAGAGTCAACTTTCTGATTTGTTATGAGGTACGAATGTGGTTGTCAGCCTGTATCTCCATTGATTCCATTAGTAAAATTTTACTTTCTTTCTGGAATAAGCCACTGAAATCCTTGAATAAGTGAATTTTATTTATTGTGGATTTTGTATGACCATGTTTCATTAACACCTTCTGGGGGTTTTTTTTTGCCTTTGTTCTAACTTCTACAGGAACTTTATGATCATATGAATAGTTCCTTGGGCAATACCTCGTTAGAAGGGTCACAAGTTTATCTTGGTAAGTGATTTGTTTTGTACAAGGCAGCAGAGATGATGTTACACTAAACAACACATGCCTCTCCTGAGTTAGTTTGTTTATGTGCATTAACAGATTAAGCACCAGAAGTCTGCATTTCTTTATTAATGGATTTAAATAAATGTAAAATGTAGAGTTGCTTTCATAATAGGACTTAGTTTCAGGTTGAAAGCCATATTACTCCTTAACCTAAAATTCTGACTAGCAGCTGTTTATCTGCTTTTGGTAAACAATACCTTCTTCATTTCTAGGTTGAGCACCTCACACCATCAGATTGTTCAAGCTTGCATCTGCCTGTTATTTAGGATATCTCAGCACCCAGTTCTGACTCCTCCCTGTGTTTTCTGAATACAGTGTAGTATTTGCCTCAGTGTTTCCCTTATGCTGTGTGGCAGCCAACAGGAGTCAATTCAGAGCACAACTATTCATGTTATTATTGTCTCTATTATTGATGAATTCTTGCTCCTGCTGAAAGAAAAAAAATTATATGCTAATGAAATAATCAGGTTCACACAGAATCCATAATGGGTATCTCCCTCACACCGAAAAATGATGACAAGAAGTAAATTAGTATCCCTATCAGCTGTTGAACTGTAATAATTGCTCTCTCTTTGGTGTCTCAGGTCTGTCTCCTCGGGATCTTGTTCTCCATTTTAGACACAAGGTAAGCATTCTCTACTAGATATAAAAAGGACTGGACTATTTTGGGGAGTAAAATGCTTTGTGAGGAACAGAAAAATAAGCATATCTAGACTTACCTGAGCAGGGAGTAAGAAGACTGTTTCCTAAGTACTGCTGGTTACAGCCTCCTGATTTTCCCATCCCATTCCACCTGCATAACTTCAGTGAAGGCACACTCCAGACAAAGGAGTTTTTTAAGCCTGAGGGATTCCTGGAGATTTCTAGGTTTGTGTGACATTTTGTAGTCCTGTCCCAAAGTGCAAATGCTATCTCATTTGTGATCTTGTTTCTGTTTCTTGTTTCTTGTTCAATGAATGTGATAAAAGACTGTTGCTAAAGTCTGTACAGACACAACTTGGAGCATTTTCCCTGTGTTTTGTAAATTTGGTAGCTTCTGCCATCATAGAATCTGAGGGGACTTGGACCTCTCCTCCTTTTTCCTAATTTCTGTTCAAATTGAATGTATGCTATAGCTAAAGTACAAATAGCATTTAGAATCTTTTATTAACGGAGATGCATCAAGGAAACAGCTTTGAGAATCTGAATTTCATGGTGTATTTGCACCTGCTCAGTAGATTTTTAGGGTAGAATTCATTTTTGTTTAACTTCAGATGGCTGCCAATTGTAATCCAGAAGCATCTGTGTTTTTCCTTGAGTGTAGAGAGTCTGGACAGCCACTTCTGATCTAGATGCCTCATCTGTAGATGCCTAAAATTAGGTGAGGTGAATGCTATTCTTGGTATTTTGCTGGATATTTTTTCAGTAATTCTGTGGAAGAACTCTTTTATGTTTATGCAGTTTACTGTTTTTCAAAATTCTGGAATTGCACATGTTCTTTCTGCTAAACTACGTATGATTCAAATTGCACAATTCTTGTTTGTGGGGGTTTTGATTATTTTTTGGGTTTTTTTTCATCTCATGCTATTTTTAAATGTGTGCTTAGGTGGAGAAGGGGTGTTGGAACACTGGTTTTCACTGGTCAAATGCATTTAGTCATTTGATTGCTTTGCAGTGATTAACATAAAACCTTGAACAAGAGATTATTGCACATTATTTTTGAAAAATGGCAATGGTTCACTCACCATGTTTTGTCTTTTTGTTTTTGTTTTTTTTTCAGGTCTTGATCCTTTTTAAATTGATTCTTCTAGAGAAAAAGGTAATGTTTTGTAAGCAGAGGCAGGTAGTTTAAAGAGAAACGCAACTGTTAAATATTTTTCATCTGTAAAATAGAAGTATTTGAAGTCATATCAACAACCATGCATCAATACATAAATTGGGCTATTAGACTAAAAGAAACTGCTGTGTGTTGACCTATAAATTTGCCTCTACTACTGTCCTGTCCACGCTTTTCTTCTTTAGTTGCTATCCCAGCCAGAGTTGGCAAAATGTGATGAAACGTGTCCAGAGAAACTTAACCTGTAAAATATAGGTCAGGATAAATATAATGCAGATACCTGTGCCTGTGTGGAGGAACTGATAGGAAATGGGGGTACCTAAAAGGGCACATACAGCTTTGCACATGCAGCTTTACAAAGATTCAGTAAGTAAAACTTCTGGTTCAGGCTTTAAATAGACAGACCAAAGGAAACAAGTGCTAGAAGTGTTCTTCAGACTTGAATTCCATGGACACCTGCAGCAGACAATGAAAAGAGCTGTATCTGTTAGGTCAGGCTGAACTCAGACTATAAATTGGTAATAGCTGCTGAATTGTAGGCTCAGTGCTTGCTTTGGGCTGTCTGCCTCAGAAGCAATGCTGTTTTAGTAATTTAAGTATAATATGCAAAATGTGAGACCAGAGGTGAAATTGAGACATTTGTTTTCTTCTGTGTTCATATTAATGCCCTAGAGCAAGAACTTTGAGTGAAATGACTGTGTATCAGCTGCCAGACATATTTATGCAGGGGTTTTCTTTTGGTTTAAAAATGTTGTTTAAAGCTTTGTTTCAGTTTCCCAAATGGTACTTTTTTTTTTCAGTGAACCTGCTGTGTTAAAACCCAAGTTCTTCAGGGTGCTGGGAAGGCATGTTAGAATTTCCTGTTAGCTGTAGCTGGGAAGTCAGTAGGATTTAATCTATAAGTTATCAAAACAGTTGTGGAGGTGTTTTTTAAGTCTATATCCGAGACCTAGATATTTTTTGTGAGGCAGTAAATTTGCCATTCCGTTTTAAAATAGATGTAGCAACTTCTCCAAAGCTTTTGCATTTGTCACTTAATTCTGCAAGTCAGATATACCTTGACAGTTCTCTCAGAATTTGTTGATGAGAATACGTGCTGAAGATGACTACATTAAAGGCTATGCTAAAAGTACACTTGAGAAAATACAATTATGGCACAGTAGGGGTCACCAGATCAGCATTTGGACATACACAAAGAAAATACTTCACTGAGCTACAGTTCTTTTCTGAAACTGCTCAAACCACAAGGCACAAATGCACAGGAAGAGAGGAGAGAGAGGGTTTCCCAAGTGTGTTCACATTGTTCAAACATATGAAATTGTTTTGAAAGTAACTGAATGCTTGTGGAACAAACCTGCAGGTCGCTTTGTGTCTGTTTTTCCCTAAGCTCTGACAGGAAGACAACACTTGCAATTTCAAAAGAAAGTTTTGGTTTTCAGGCGCTGCCTGTTTTCTGGCAAATGTTATGGTTTCAAAATAACTGTGGGAATCTGTATGTTCAAAGACTTTAAATATAATATGCAAGAAGCCACTCGTAATGCCAATTTTCCTTGATCTGAAAAATGCCACAGACTAATTTCCTTTAATCCGTAGCAATTTGGTTGATGTTTTTCCACAGGCTAAAAGAATTTTTTTCACCTCTCAGTTGTTATTAGGCTGGAAGACTACTTCCAGATGGTGATCATTTCACTTTCTGCTGCCAGGACCACCCAGTTTGCTGATGTAAATGCTGTGGCCCATGTAGTGGGGTTGGGAGGGGTAAGGAACTGTGCATCCGTATGGACAGAAAGATGGCAGAGAGACCTGATGAAACAAATACAGAAAAGTATTTGCCTTAAGTAAACAGTGTACCCAAACAAAAACCTAGACTGGAATAGATTTCTTTAAAACAAGGTACTTCTTTATAGGCTTAATTATTCCTGTAGGCTTAAAAATTAGCTTGGCTAAGAATGCATGGTGTCTGAGAATCTAAACCTGTGGGAGTATCATAGGCTTTCTGTTGTAATTCATTGCTATTACATCATGCATTTTTTTATACATACATTATAAAGCAGCATCTTTAAAGTTAGACATTTTTAGTCCCATTGGAGTCAGCCAAAACTCTTTCCACAGATGAGCTGTTTGTTCTTCTCATCATGCTTTTTCAGTGGTTGCAATTTGAATTCACCTATCTTGTACAATTTTTCTTTGTAGTATGTTTAGGATGATATACATAATCTGTTTACAGCTGAGGTACCATTAAATATCATTTGGCCTGTGTTAAGGCTGTGTAGGTCTTTCTCTTTGTTCCATCAGTTCACTAGCTTGTAGACTGGCAAATACTAGTGGGGCATGAGCTATTATTTATCAGTCTCTTCTAAAGTGTCTTTCTTTCTTGCAGCAGAAGTCTCTTACTAAGACTAACTCCACAAGCTTGCACTTCTATTTGCATCATATGCCTGTTAAACTGAACTGCAAAGTCATGAAGTTAGATCACTCTGTATTCCTTTGCATTCTTGATTCCTCATAAGTTCATGCATGTTTTTTTAATGCTGATTAAGGATGTAAAAATGGCATTTTTAAACAAGTTTACTTTTGTGGGGATTTTGGGAGGTTGAGTTGTTTTGGTTGTGTTTTGTTTTGTTTGTTTTTTCCTTTTTCCCTCTTTTTTCCTGAAGGCCTATTTTGAAGAAATTCCAGTAGTTATATTCAGTCTGGCTTCTGTTTCTTCTTTCATTGCTAGCCTTTGACACCTCCTTTTGAATTCCTAACTAATTTACTAATGCCAGTATCTCTGATTTAGTTAAGGAGATTCTGTTTTCCCATGTTATGCCTTAAGTTCTTTGCCAAAGTTAGTATCAGTCACGTCTTTTGTTTCTAAAAAATGTTTTTGTTACCTATGAATATTAGTGTAATAAAAGCATGCAGCATTTATCCTGTTTTTCATTTATCTACATATCCTTAACATAACTTCTTAAAAGAAGTGTTTTTGCATAGGTTTGTGTCAGTGTTCTGTAATGAAGATTATTTGGCCTCTTTGATTTATAACAGAGAATTTAATGTGCTACAAATGAGCAAGAATTTATGCAGCATGCCAGGAACAACTTTTTTTCTGTCAGTTCTTCAGCAACTGGATCAATTTGGGGAAAAAAAATCTTAAAAACCAGTAGAAAAATCTGAATAACTGAGAAATGTGTTACAAACACACACACATATATATACACACACATATAAAAACATACATTA
The DNA here is from genome assembly GCA_016584745.2 of Phylloscopus trochilus trochilus. Classification (NCBI taxonomy): domain Eukaryota; kingdom Metazoa; phylum Chordata; class Aves; order Passeriformes; family Phylloscopidae; genus Phylloscopus; species Phylloscopus trochilus. The sequence continues at coordinate 45,899,734 of WQNJ02000546.1, forward strand.
CAAAAATTATATAAGGATTCTTTAGACATATTTAAATATTTACTTTGAACTGTTGTAGGAAGTTTTGTTGGTAAGCAGACTTTTTAAAATATCACATAAAAAGCAGTGCCTTGAATAGTTTGCATGGATCATTTGTCATGCATAAGTATAATGTTATTTTTCTCATTCTCCCCTCCCTAATTCCCCTTTCCTCTCTTGTATTCTCTCTTCCTCCCATTTCCCTCCCTCCTGCCACCAGGTGCTGTTTTATATTTCTCCTGTAAATAGATTGGTGGGAGCTCTGATGACTGTCTTGTCACTCTTTCCTGGTAAGAAGAGAAGTTTAAACTTCTTTTTATATGCTTTCTGGTGATAACTGAGACAGATTGTGCTGTCACTTGGAAATCAACTCATGTGATAACAAAGTTAGGTTGATGTGTTGCCTGAAAAATGGGTGACTTGAGTGCATGTCCATGTACTATGCACACACCTCCTAACACTTACTACTTTCACTTTATGGGTTATTTCTTGTTCTTAATTGGAGTCACTATATTTTCTGTATTTCCTGTGGGTAACATAGATGGGGCCCCTGAATAAGTAACACATTCCTGTTGAGTTCCTTAAAGCCCCAAAATATAAACCTTTCCTTCCACATGTGCTCTTAAAAACAAACAAACAAACGTAACCCCTAACCTTGCTAATCCTTAGCTTCTAACCAGTCTTCTTAAAGCAAAATGTTAGGGCAGATTCTTGAGGAGAAAAAGCGTAGGGCTTAGGTTTGGGTTTTTAAACACACCTCTCCCTCCCCTAAATAGTGTTTTAAAATACATGATTTCCTCTATGTACACAAGAGCACGTTTTTTTTCCCCCTACAAAAGTCACTTACATTTTGATTGAGATGCTGATATTTGTATGTGCTGTTCTTTCCAGGTATGATTGAACATGGTCTTAGTGACTGCTCACAGTACAGACCAAGAAAGAGCATATCAGAGGATGCTGGCTTGCAGGAAAATAGACCACAATTAGATGACTGTGTTTCTGTGTCTGCTGCTGATGCTTCAAATGCAAACTTAGGAATGGGAGAGGGAGACAGGAAGGTGGCAGGAAATAACTCACTGGAAGATCCAAAAGCAAATGTGCCTTTCTCCCAGCCTGAGAAGACTTGCAATGGAGCTCAGTCCTCCAACGGTACCGTGCAGCGCTTGAAAGTTCCTTCCCGTGCTTCTCCAGCATCCTCAGAAAGTGACTGGGAGACCCTGGATCCCAGCATTCTGGAGGAGTCTAATTTGAAAGAAGGAGAACGTGAGAATCCAGCGTCCGAACAGGCGGAAAATGTCCGGAGCAAAGGTGTGAGCTCCGAAAGCCTCCCCATCACTGTGCAGCCCCAGGCAAACACGGGGCACACGGTGCTTGTTCAAGGGCTGGTGTCTGGGTTGGAAGAGGACCAGTATGGGATGCCACTGGCTATTTTTACGAAGGTAAGCATGTTCTTTGTGGCACCTGGTAACTCATAGAGACTTATTTTTTTCCAGAGGTGGCTAATAATTTTGGTTGCTGAACTCCAGGTGGACAGTAGGGTACTACAAAACATGGAGGTATGATCTCTGCTAGGCAGGTAGAAAGGCCTGAGAGAGTTGTACATCTGCATATTTGCATTCCACTTTCATACCTACACTTTAATCCTATTTGCAATTTTTTTTGCAATTTTACATGGTGGTAACTTGCAATCCCACTGTGGTTAATAAATAGTATGTAGCAGAAACTACAGTTTTATTTTTGTCTGAGGAATTGGTGATCTAACCTATGTAGGGCAAGATCAGAGTACTTCAGAAGCCTTTAGATACCTTAATCTAAACAAAGATTCTGAAAGCTCTACCTTTGCTGACACCTATGTCTATGTTTACCTCTTTTAATTTATATCCATGTACGTATTTTTAAATGCATATGTGTATATATGCACAAAATGTGTGTATAAACACATGTATACATATAAACACACATAAAAAATATGTAAGATGAAATTTCACCCTTCTGTCTGTGATAACTCTTTCTGTTTGCCTATGTCTCTTTCTCTGTGCATGGTGCTGAGCTGCTGAATTTTAAGCTTGCACTGATACCTAGCTGAACTCCAGGTATTCCAGAATCTCTAAGGACTCTGATAGGCATAGTCAGATAACAAGTAATAGGAATGGTAAGTAGGGCTAGTTAGTAAGGCTGGGTTCCCATAAAAACCAGGTAGAATGCATCCCTTTTAAAGATACTGCTATCAATAAAAGAAGTTATATAATACATTTAATTGCTTTCTTTTTAATGTTAATAAAATTTTAAATGAACGTTTGCCCATAGTAGAAGATTCAGATGTATTTCCTCAAGCTGTTGATGTTCAGTGGGTTGTTTTTTTTTCCTTTGAAGGGGTTTATTTGAATTTCCTTGCAGAATATTGTATTTTATGATTGTTTAAGCTTCTCACTGTAGCTTTCATTGGAAATAGTACACTGTGTGGGCCCAAGTGAGCAGCTCAAATGTCATTGCCCTGTATTGCCTCATGTCACCATTAGAAATGCTGTTTCAACAAAGATCTGCATTTGATGTTTGCCTTTATGGTCTGTGTAATGTGCACCATAGCATGTAAGTTGTATTTAGTCTAGTTCCTTGAAAATACTAGATGAGAAGCAAGAATAAAATAATTGATAAGAGGACCTTCGAGTGCAAACTTTTGTTTGCTGCTAAGGTCATCAAATGGAAAAGGATTTTAAGGAAGCTGACATTTTCTGCATGTTTACCTTCTGTTCCACAAAGGCACTTTTCACTTGAGTTCAGCCTGTGTAATTAAAGCGGAAAAGGCTTTGCATGTCTGAGTTAGCAGAAAAATCTGATGCAAAGTTAGAGTTTTAACCACTTACTGGAAAGTTTACATCTCATTTAGAGCTCTTAACTCAGGATTGTTTTATGCCATGCCATGGAAAGACTAGTAAATCTGACAAATTTGAATGGGAGGAGATTTTGCCAGGTGGCATAGTACATTATCCAGGTACACCTGAGCATAAGGGAAAATAGCTTGTGGTACTTGTTTCTTTAGTACCAGTTCTGTAAGATCTAATAGTCATTTCATTTGCACTCTTTTAAAAAGGAATGGAACATCTTCATGGAAGTAAAAGTTGTACTTACAAATGTGCATTTGTAAACTGACATTTGATACTTTAAATAGTGAAAGATTTCCCAGACTTTGCTACTTTAGTATACAGTAATTAAACCTTCCTTTTCCTGCTTCTTAAGCTGTATTTTTTGAAAACCTTCCATTTTAGGCTTGTGATTCCTTTCAAAGCACTGTTGTTCCTTTGACACAGTTTGTTTTCAGCTGATAAGTGCTTGTCATCTCTAAGGCCATCCCTGTGTCTAATATAACAAAAGGGAGTAGTTATGTTCCTTTCTTCCATATGTTTCCAATTACCACGTACTGGGTGATAAAGTGTGTGTGCTCTTTGTTTCTATCCAATGTGCCATTAGCCCTAGTGAAAAAAATGCTTTGGGCTTTATGCAGTTCAACAGCTGGAATTAGATGTCAGGGGTATGTTGATCCTATGTTTAAAAAGAAATTTACCTACATCTGCCTCTCAATAATGCCTCAGTGACTAATTCAAAGCCTTTTTTCAAAATTTTTTGTTTTGTTTTGTTTTGTTTGGGTTTTTTTTGTGGTGGTTTTTTTTTGGGGGGGGGGTTTGTTTTGTTTTGTTTTTGTTTTTAATTGGAGCGTCAGATACTAGATAAACTTACAACCCTGAAGTGGCTAAAAAACACAGTGTGTTGCTTTCTGTCCTGCTCCTTCTTAAAGCAGGCTTGCATATGCTTATCAAAAATGGATTGGTGTCTGGAAATCTCCACCTACAAAATGTGGATAGCTGTCTGTAGCTTTCCTGCATTATGTGCCTTATCACTACCAGAAGACATCATGTGCACAAGTGGAGAGATGAATCCTTATCTCCATTGGCTTCTTTTCTCTGAACTGACCTGAGACCTCATTCTTGCTGCTTATTATTGCTCTTATACTGCTTATTCTGCTGCCTTACAAACACATTTAATTCTCATCCTTTGCTTTGGATTTCAGTTTCAGTCCTGAGACTGGAAGGCAGCACAATCTCTTGAAAAATTTAATTCACGTGGAATCCGGTGGCTTCGCTTTGCAAATGTCATGTAGCAAAACAACAGATGATTGTGGCTGAAACTGTAATAACCAAGGTTCATTCTGGGTGAAACGCGCTGGCTTTTATCGGGAAAACCTCTGAATACAGGCACTTTTTTTTTTTTACTGTTATTTCCCTGAATGTCTCCGTTGCTGCAGGGGTACCTTTGTTTGCCGTACATGGCGCTGCAGCAGCATCACCTCCTGTCGGATGTGACAGTCCGCGGCTTTGTTGCGGGAGCTACCAACATCCTGTTCCGTCAGCAGAAACACCTGAGTGATGCAATTGTGGAAGTATGGATCTTTGCATTTCAGCTGGAGGGAAAGTTGGGTGGAGCTGAGGTTCTGTTTTCAATGTAGCTTTACAGTTTCACATGCATGCCTGAATTTTGAATTCCTACCATATGAAATAAATTCTCAGCTGCAGAAGTTTGTTAAGTTTCTATGACTTGAGAGGACAGGATTAGATAAGCTAATCTATTAGTAAATCTAATGTGCAAAACTATTGTCCGTGTTTTTAGATGTGCCTGATACTTGAATTTGCAAGGCACTTGTTAATTTTTTTTTTGTGTTGGTGATGTAATTTCATTTATCATATCATGGCCTTTTTCATGGCTTGGTAGTGAGGTCTTCAAAAATAAGTTCTTGCAGATGAGAATCAGATGCAAGTACTAATTTGACTTCCATCTGATTTAATCAAGCGAGTAAAAAACACAGTATCTAAAACACCCACTGTGTCACTTCTAGCAAATAAACACAACTATATAATCAGCATCTGGTAACCTAAGATGGTTCCATATAGGTAATCAACTTAATAAATAGAGGTGATAATCAAAGAGCACCATACTTCCCCTACCAAACTTTCTGCCAAATCCTGTCAAATAAACAGCTTTTACTGTGTGCCAGGGAAATGATCGAATTCTGGATAAATCAGAGCACTATCTTTCTGAGAACAGTTAGTTCATTGTTTCTTTGGCTATTTGTTCCTTCTTGGTATTTTAGGGGAATGAGGGTTTAAATTTAGGTAGCAATATGTAGTAGTTTATGTTTGTACAAGCAGTTTTATTTAGATAAATGTTCACCCTTATTATAACTGAATTATTTCAAACAGATAGAAGATGCTCATGTGCAAATCCACGATCCAGAACTCCGTAAGATCCTGAACCCAACAACTGCTGACCTAAGATTTTCAGATTACTTGGTGAAGCATGTAACTGAGAACAGAGATGATGTGTTCCTTGATGGCACTGGATGGGAAGGAGGAGATGAGTGGATCAGGGCTCAGTTCAGTGCTTATCTTCATGCACTGCTTGCTGCTGTGCTGCAACCAGGTAGAACAGATCCCTTGTCTAGGGATGGAGATCGGGGTGGATATGTCAAGCATTTGCTCTGTTGCTGTTGATGTGTGGTCTGTCAGTGGATCTCCGTCTGCCTAAAGTTTCATTTTAGGCTGCTTTTTCAGTTGTCTTTGGTTATCCTTGTTATTTCTTGACAAGCTTGTTGTTAATTCTTAATTCACAGTCTTACAGACACTTTCTTATTAGAATGTCTTCTTTTCCTTGATTTAATTAAGTTTTCCTCATAAGTAGAAGTACCTGAAGTCTGTATGTGATGAGACTTAAAAATCTGAGTGTCTTTTAGACTGTGTTGCAACCTGAAGCTAACTTTGGGAAACTACTTGGGTTCAAGGAGACAGGAAGTTAAGCATCTGTCTTCAGGAAGTTTTACTAGACTGTTCCAGCTCTTTTCCCTTCTTGCCGTGGTCTGAAATAGAGATTCACATATGGGAAAAGTATCTACAGGCTTTATAAGGTTTTCTTTCATGGAGCTCAACATTTTTTACTTTACCTCAGAAGGAATTCTCTATGTTCCAACCTTTTGTGTGAATGAAAAGAGTCGGTGTTTTTTATTTGTGGAAAATGTTTCGTTTGCCCTGCACTTACCCTGTTAACTTCATTCTCATAATGATTTTTCTCTATTCACACCAATTAAATTCAGATTCTGTTTTGTGCTATATGTGAGAAAACATGAGATTGAGAACCTTGTTTTAAAGTCTGGAAAATGCCAAGTTGCTGGACTGACAAAATTAATATTTTAAAAGGATTACCAGATTGATATGAAATATCAGGGTTTTCTGGGAATCATGCTACTACTTTACTGGCTGGCTGTTAAATTATTTCCTATGCTTTTCATTGTTATGATAAATTTATTCCACAGTATTTCCTGCTGCAATTTTGGAATGGATTTGGAAGTAACTAAATTTGAATGAGTAATACCAGTACAGCAAAGCCCAGTGTATCTGACCAAGACCAGTGCAAATTGTGTTTTTGTTCTTGGTTGCTATGTGGCCTATTCTTTTCCCTTTCCTGTCACTGCCCAGAGAAAAAGTCAAGAGACATATATTTGGATTAATTTTTCTCCCAGTTGAGCTCTTAGAGCTTTATAAATGAATTAAGAATAAGAGAAGTAATTTTTAGCTTTTTTTCCTCTTGTCTTGGTACTGTATATTTTTGACACTTTAAAATAAAAATAAACCATTTTTGAAATACCCTGGGTTTAGTACTGGAGTTTTAATTGTTACTGATTTGATAAGAGCCTGGAAAAATGCATTTTTTCTTACAAGAAAAAAAGTAATTTGTCTTGTAATTATTACATCTCTAATGAACTTCTTCAAATTCTCATCTTTATTTTAATTTATCAGACAATGAAAAGATTTTGTCAGACTTCGGAACAGCATTTGTAACAGCCTGGAAAAATACCCACAACTACAGAGTATGGAATAGCAACAAGCATCCAGCTCTTGCAGAGGTAAATTCTAGGTAAGGAAACTTTGTAATATGTACTCTAATTCTGGGCAGTAGTTTTATGAAGAAAAACATATCCAGAGTCAGGAGCAGTGAAACTTGTTCGGATTGATTGTCCCCAGCTACAGAAAGTTTGTCATTCCTCAGGAATTGTTCTCACGTGGTCCTACTTTTTATGAATTGCTTCCAGGTGTGCAGGGAGTAGCTGTGTCCAAGGTTATCACTGGTGGGTAGAGGGGAGCTGGCTGTTTTGTGTGTATTTTCATTGGAAGATTTGACAGTGACAGGCTTGGTAGCACTGTTGGCTGTGCATGTGTTCTGTTTAGTGTAGGTTATAGCTCTGCTGCAGGGAGTTTTGTTTGCTTTTACTTTGTCAGTTGCTGTAATCTGAAAAAGGTTTTTCCTTACACCTACAAAGCCCTTTTGGTCTGCTTAAGGGATGTTTTCCATTTGCTGTGTGTTGCTGGAAGGAGATGCTTTTGACTTACTATGAAAAGGTTGTTAATATCTCATCTGTAGTTCATAAAAAATCTGTCATTGAATAGTCATTGCAACCCAGACTTCTGTGAAGTGATAGAGTAGTAGTCTGCAAAATATTTTTAAACTGGGGTTTTTTTGATAAATTACTGGGGGGAATACAGCTAATAATTACTTGATACAGATTCATCATGAAAAAGAAATTAATGTTTTTCTTGGGGTTTTCCTCCTCTTCCAGCCATCCATTCCAGGGACAGTACTCTGTATCAGATGTTAAGTTAAGGTTGTCACAGTAAGTACCTAGTGCTTTCATTTTGGTTTTTTTTAGAGGTGTGGTGAAATATCAATAACTGTGTAACTGTTGCTATCATGAACTAAACAAGATAAGGATTCCAATTGGCCATCTTCATGAAACTATAATCAAAGTTCTCTTGCAAAACAGCACCACATCTAAAGACGAAACATTTGCCTGAAATAAATAATAATTAAAAAAAGGCAAATGCACTATTTTGTGTTGGACTTTACATAATACAGCCTTGATTTTTTTTTTTTGCATTGCAATTATAAGGCTTTTGTACATTTAATTTGTCAGCCAAAGCTGTTAAAACTTCCATCAGTGATTTGACTTTAGGTCTCATTATTAGGAGAAAACAGCTTTTTAATTTTCTTTCTAATTAGCTGGTTTTTAATACAGCATTGTTCTAAAACTCAAAGTTCACTGTATGCATAGTGAGATGTGGTTCAGTTCCTTCAGTTTACAAGTTTCAAATGAGTTTTGCGTAGTCTTATTGTACCAGACTCAGATGAACTTTAAGTTGATCTCAACTGCTGCCTTTAAAATTCAAGTCTAAAACTCAGTGGTGTTTGTTTTTTCCTTAGCTGTTTAGCTCTAACTGAAGCCAGAATTCAGCCTGGGGTTTAAGCACTGGGCAAAATGGATTCTTTTCTCACTTAGCAGTGCTTACCATAAAACAAGAGTGTCTCTCTCTTTTATTAATAGATGATCTTTCTACAAAGTCTTAATTTGAAAGCTCTGGAGATGTCTATAATGTTGGCCTGTTTTTGTCCCCTTGTTTGAAAGGGGAGTTACTAACTCTTCTGGGTAGTGTGATATCAGTATAAAAGGACCAGTAGTTCTTAGTGTACTTCTAACAATAAGTATTTTTACAACAGTGCCTTTATTCTCCAGGTGGGGCTTTGATACCAGATCCTCATCAAAATTACTTTCCTTTGCAAACTGAGCCTAGAGTTGGTTTTGGTGTGTTCTGTTTTTTCTGGTTTTTTCCATCTACACTGAAGATTTTGAGAGTGGGAAAAGAATGTGGCATGATATGTTGTTAAGTTTCACATTAATGGGTTTGCAAAGCCTGAAATGTGGACTTGAAAGTTACAACTGAAAACTAAATGAGATTATTTTCAAGTGATTGTACTTGTGCAGTAGAACTGATGGCTTTTGTGCTTTTCTTTCCAAATGATGATCATGTCTATCATTTTCTTGCATTTTTTTTAACAAAAGCATGAGTGTAAACTGTCCTTGATCAAAAATATAATCTTGGACAAAGATATAAAGTAAGCTCTATCTAGAAAAAAAGGACTGATCAGTTACACTTGCTGTTCTGTTTAAAGGTTATGTATTAGGGCTAAGAATTCCCAATCCTACTGCAAATCTGACTTGGTAATTTTGATTATAAATGCATTTTGGTAAACGTTTAGGGAAGATTGATTGAGCATTGAAATGGGCTGCTTAGGGAGTGGAGTCACTGTCCCTGGAGGTGTATAAGGAAAGACTGGATGTGGCACTCAGTGCCATGGTCTGGTTGGCAGGGTGGTGCTCAGTCCTGGGTTGGACTCCCTGGTCTCAAACGTCTTTTCCAACCCAATGGAATCTGTGAAAGGTTTAAAGTGCACCATGTAAGAATGAACTACTGGGTTTTTTTGATTTCCTGTCCTGCTGGCAGCATCTTTTCATCCTCTGAGAAGCTTGCCTAACTGATCTCTGTGGATAAGATGAATGCAGGAGTTGGGCTTGACCATATATGTGAACTATATATATATATGTCTGCTATGTAAATCTGTGTGTAATGATACATACTTTAACTAGTTTATCTACACCTGGGAGTAATAAGTCAGTCAACTAATAATCTTCAGTATCTCTCTTGTTTAGCTCAGTGCAAAACAGTGAACGTGGAAAGAAGATTGGAAATGTGATGGTTTCTACCAGCCGGAATGTGGTACAAACAGGAAAAGCTGTAGGTAAGAAATCTATTTAAAATCAGTTTACATCTATGCCGGATCTTTTTTGAAGAAGTATCCCATTTCTCAGTTATATTTTGTTTTAGTCCAAGTGTATAACATGCACAAATCAGAGCAACATTTTGAAGGGTAAAGCTGCTGATTTAGGCCCCATATATTGTCTAATGGCAGAAAGAGAAGCAGCTAGATAAAGAAATTAGTGTACATTCCTTTTCCAGTGTGGCTTGGAGGAGAATATGGGAAGAGAGATGTTCAGATAAGAGATTCTGTGTAATCTGGTAAATACATTGACCACCATCTGCATTGAGTTATTCTCAAGTTTGATATCACTTTGACTGAAACTATCCAAAGCTGGTTGAGATCAGAAAAAGTCCTTGTGTCCGTTTCTGCAGATTTCGCAGCAGTCTGTAACTTTCTGGAAAAGCACTTGTTGCACTTGAACAGGGGTATCATCAAATTGTCATCTTGCAGTGTGAGTTAATGGGAGTTCATCCATTAAGGGATCTAATAGTTGTTTAACTTTCTCTTTTACTCTATTGGAGTCTGTCTTTGCTTTTTGCTGTGGTGCACTCTGGTCAGGAGTGCCTTTCAGCCCAAAGTCTACCAAGCCTTCCCAGGCAAAGGACACCATAGGCCATTTCTGCTGAGCTGCTGTGTTTAAGTTCTTTGAATATTTTCTGGCACAGACTCTGGAATTGTATTTTAAATCTTAAATTGGACAACTGATTGAGTTTTTAAAAAATATTTCTTTGAAGCAGCTCAGTAAAGGTAACACTTCACTATTGATCTTTGTTTTGTATTGCAGGTCAGTCTGTTGGAGGAGCCTTCACAAGTGCAAAATCAGCAATGTCATCATGGTTTTCCACCTTCACACACTCAACCCAAAGCCTTGGGGACTAAATGCTGGTTTGACAGAATGCTGCTGACTATTTCAGGTGCAATCTTTCTCTGAGCTGTAAAAAGACCGCTCCAAAATGTAGGAGTGGAGATTACCTGCCCAGGACCAAAATAAGATATATGTTGCTTGCAAGCAGATGTGGAATGTTACTATTCACTTTCCCTAGAAGTATAGAAGAATGGTGAGTGTCACCATACAATGGGATGACATTTGCAGTGTATTAGTTATATTTAAAATGACTACTTCTCTTTAAAACTGAGCCTTTATAAAGACATTAGCAAATGGGGCTTGTTGCAAGCCGAATGTGTTTGACTTCAGATTTGTACATTTTCTTGGTTGTTGAAGATATTTATGTAAAGTAGTTCTATTTTTCAATCCTGATAGCCAAATGTTTGTGAATTCTTATTAGAAATAAGCAGAATATAAATAATAATTCCTCTTTTAGGTTGGACTTGAGAGAGTCTCTGCAGCCCTTAAAGGGTGGAACTTTCACACCTTTACCTGCAAATTAAATCAACAAGGTGCAGAGTAAGACTGTGGCTGACAAGGGTTATTTTTTTCCCTCTATCCTCTGTATCCATGTAGAGTTGTTTGAATGAATCTATCTCTAGCTCTCTTTGTGTCTCCAAATCTGTGTGACAGTTGCAAAATCAGTAGGATTTTTTTCATGTTAGCAGTAGGCCTTCATACCTTTGTGTGTTGTAGCTGAGATTTTCCCCTGGGACGTGAATGGGATTCCAGTTGGAGAGATCTTTCAGGGAAAGAATTACAAAGCATTTCTCCCAAACTGGGACTGGATCACAGACAGTGTTTTAAGTTAGGATGTAATTACAACATTAATGTAGTTGCATACATATGAAGTACTAAACCCACCCAAAATTAGCACAGTAGCAAACTCTGCGTGGTTTTGTTTTGTTTTTGTTTTTTTTTTCCCCAGTAAAATTATGAGGACTCTTCCAAATGAAAATCAGCTATGTGGATTTTCTGTGTCGACTCAGGGAATGTGCTGTTTGGATAATTGCTTTTTTTCGTAAGGAAAGTAACACTAGAATTGAGAGTAACTAGAACAGCTCAGTTTGTATCCTTGTGTGAAGAAATATAATAGTTTATTTGAAAAGATGTGGCATAATGCTGTATTGCGTATGTAACATGCATGTGCTGTTTTCTGTATGCAAGCCTATTGCACTTCCTACATTTCTTGATTCCAAGGGAGATTATTTCCTGTTTTCTTGCAATGTGTGTGCCTCTAGATGCCTTCTTACATCCCCACATGTTGCTCTTAACATTTTCTACATTACATTATCAAGTGTTCCAACTTTTCTGTACCAAAAGACTCTTAGTTTATTGCCTCATCAGTATCTGTCAGCATTTTGCCATCTTTTCTGGGGCCAAGATTCGTAGTCATGGTTATATTTCCTATTCCTCAAATAAAATGCAGCAGCTGCACAAGAGATAAACAAGAAGGCTCAAATGTTTTTAGGAAATTATATTTTAATTCCTTATGCGCATTTGTAAAGTTAATAGAAAAGCCACACTTACATAACATTGTCACTGTCCAGCAACTTGGTTGTCAGATTTTTTGCTTCAGTGATTTGAAAACATGGGATCTGGTTTAAGCCTTCTTTAATTTTTTTTCCAGGACAGACTAGATGGAATGACGGTGGGAAACCGAAAGGCAAACAGCCAGTTTGAGTAGTTTGATTTGCAAAGGGCAAAAAAGACCCCTAAAGCTCTACTAATGTATTGTTTCTGACACACGAGTAAGATGTATCTATCAACCTGCAGCTATTGCTCCTGGTCTCTGTCTGTCTTTGTATCTCTTCTAAAACTTCTGATGCTCTTCTCTGTTTTATTCCACAACTCTGTAATAGACGTTGATACCTTTTTAAAGCCTAGGTGTTACTTTATGTGCAGTGAATTAAGACTAGAGCCGTTTATTCATGGTGTGTCTAGAGCTTTCTGAATCAGCATGCAGATAAGAAAATAACCCAAAATAATCACTTGCTTTTGTGAAATGGCTAACATATTATCTGCGCTCTGGGATTTAAGTGGTCACGGTCCATGTTGTAATGAAGACTGAAGAAAGGTGCATAAAGGATTTAAACACCTATAAAAGTAACTCCAGCAATTTAGGGCATACCTAGGTAGATTTAGGCTTAGGACCTCACAATGATGAGTTCTAGAAGCCAGGCAAGTGGTTGGTATTTATATGTACAAGCTGTAGAAGCAGGACCTTCAAGGATCCCTTTTTAATATGCTTGTCTTTGTCACCTCCTCACTTGGGTTTTCTCTGTTGAATTCTCAAATGCTCCAAATTTATGTGGACGATTTATTAGCTCTCTGCATTCCCCTTGTTCCCACAGATTCCATTGCTGGCCTAGGGGTGTTAGAAAGCTGAGCTTTGTTTATTTGTTTGTTTTCTGGTGGATTAATCCGAGGAAAGACAGAAGGAGGTGCCTTCATTGGCTGCTTGTTGCTTTGTACAGTGATTCTGTTGTGATATTTCACAATTTTTTCCTTATGGGCATGAAGACCAGACAGCTCTTTTTCTGCAGCCTTTTTCTCACTGTCCCAGCTGTCTCTGTTGTGGAACCAAACATACAACCTGATTAAGAGTATTTTCCTTTTGTTACAAATGACAGAATAAAAGTTGTGTTACTTTGCAGTCTTTTTAAGAACTGGCGCCCTGCTAGCAAGTTGGACTCTGATTTAATGGTCTATAAGTTTTAAACTCAGATTTAAACAGTGATTAAGACTCAGCGAGTGGGTGGAGATGAAATGATCTTCATAATTAGTTTTCTTCATTAACATCTACGTTTGCTCTCCAACATTTGCTTAAGCGTACTTTTGGGCTGTAGGAAGGCACACAGCCACTGAGGTTCATCTAAGCTCATGTAGTTCTCTTCTTAACTTAATGCTTGTAACCTCTTTAGTTAAATCCAATGCAAATGCAAGTTATTTTCCTCTCCTCCACTTTAATATTTCCAGTGCAGGCATTATTAATTATTCAGAAAGATTTAAGCAGTTGACTTCCATTTCAAAAGCCCTGACATTTATTTCTGCACTGTAAGAAACAATGGGTCCTAAGTGAATTGGTGATAGTGCCTCTAATCAGTCAGCTGTGAAGGTATTATTACAGCTCTGTCGTGATTTTGATGTTGCAAAGGTATTTCTGGCTGTCAACATGCAGCACACACTGACTTACAGGTAACACAATAGCACACCTCTCAACTTGCCCTCATCACAGGCATCAACCTCAGCTTTTTGTATGTGCCAGCATTTGAGGAACTGCCTGTTGAGCATAGGTATGAGATGTAAGTCCCCAAAACTCCACAATACTTAAGTATTGCTGACCTTATATTTCGTTTCACCAACGTGTTCAGCATCTTTCATCAGTCATTTTCATGTCGTAACCTTAATTTCCGTACACATCTCACACCAGTTTCCTCAAATGTCACAATTTAATTAGAATTTTTAGGTCAGTGTTCTGGTACATTGCACTTGTTTGACTTTGTACTTCTGTTTTAAGCACCTTTGTAATTAAATATAATATTTTGCCTAAACAAGCTTCTGATTTCCATACAAATTATTACTAAGCAGAGAAACTAATGTGGCAGTATTTAGTTGTAAATGTGAAGGTGTGAATACAGTTTTTAAACATAGGAACTGTTGCTTGATAATTGAACATACAAGTAATGTATTTAATTTTTCCTATGCTGCTTGAAAAATAAAATACATCCAGCCTGTTTAAAGTTCCCTCTGCTCAGAAAGCTGTATTATTTTAATAAAGTAATTCTACCAGGAGACACTTGCAGGCATCTGGTTTTGATATTGGTAGCTGCTTGTAATTCACTGGCAGCCCTTTTGAAATTTGTCTTCCATTTAAACAGATTATGGATGCTGCTTTTTGCAAATTTAGGACAAAAGGATCCTCTAGAGTGACTTTTTATTCCCTGTGGGGTGCTGCTTGTTGTGAATTGATTGAAGTCCTCAGGAGGTCACAGACTTCTCTTACATCAGTAAGAATTTCAAGTACAACTAAAATTTTGGTGTAGATTTAACTTCAAAGTAACTTCTAGTTTCTGTGGATTGTGACATCTGGTCAAAATCAAGATGCTGTGTAAATTAATTGCTGCACATCCAGTTCTCTGCCATAGTGAGCAGTTTTAAAACTTCAGAACTTCTACTGCAGCTGTCACTGTAGCTGTTTGAGAATGATTTGGTAAATGGGTTTTCCAGAAGGAGGAAACTGACTGCCTTGAGTAACCTTTAGATATGAAGTAGACAAAGGTTATGTCTAGAGAAAGATTGCAATTCCCTAAAATTTGTTTTTTCCAACCATGTGCAAGTAGTTGTGCAAAGACACTGAAAGATAAACTTACATCATGATTTTTATGCACTGCGATTTCACTTTCTTGCAGGTATTTGGTTTTCATTAAAAAGGGCAACATGGAGAGTATTCATTAAAGGGAGAAACACTACATTATTGTATTATGATTAAAGCTGTATGACAAATTGCTTCCTGGTGTTTGAGTCTTTAATGCTGTATTAGAGAAGAGACTGACTTTAAAAAAGCAGGCACAGAGCTTTACTTCTGTGATATTTCTGGTCTTGACCCTATTCTTTAACAAACAGCAGAAGCAGTGTTTGGATTCATAAAAAAATAAGGAAATGGATCACTTTTCTCAGTTACATTGTGACCCTTACTCAGATTACCTTATTCCCTGTAAATTGACATCATGTGTGCATAACATCTGTACACAGGTGGCTTAATCTCAGTTGGGATGAACTTGGAAGCCTAGCTGTCTTAAGTCAAAATTGTTGAATCATACATTGCTCCTCTTGTAATAATACTTCGAAATCAACTGATCAAGTAAGGTGTTTTTGTTGATTTTTTTTTTTTACTTCCACCCCTGAATTTATTGACTAACACTGATGAAAACACAATTACTGTTTGCCTTAATAGGAGCAGAGAACACCTACACAATCTTTTTTTTTTTTTTCTCTGAATCCAGATCACCAATAATGTGGCACTGCTTTCTGGATCAGGTGAGCATAATGAAGCAAGAATGTTTAGACTGAAGGAAGAACAGTTATTTGAAGTGATGGCAGATGAACAGCTGTTGTCTTAAAAACAATATGGGAAATAACATCACTTGCATACAATATGAAATAGATTGAAAATACTGGAGAAGGGAACTCAGATGATCTCTCACGTCTGAAGAAATGCACACAGAAACACAGTGGAGAATTTAAAAGTCCAGGCATACCAGAAAGTGGCAAAAACCCCCACTGAGGATAACATACCACCTGATATGACTTGTAGTTACTGACTTTGCCGCTGTGAAAAATTTGTGTGTATATGGATTTTGCCATGTGCCAAAAGAGCTGCCTGAAGCATATGTCAGCTCTTAAATTTTGGAAATTGTTTCATGTTTTTTTTTTTTCTCTTCAGCCTCCTCCCCTGGGCTTATAGGCTCTGTAAGAACTCTGCCTTGCTGAACTGTAGTCGTGAGAAATGTTGTAGGAGGGAGGTATTTTAAATACTTCTGGAAGTGGAACTAAATGGAACTTTGTGTGGCTAATGTTAAGCATGAAATGGAAAGAAACTGGTTTTAAGGGCGAGCCTGGTTTGAGTCTGCCTAAATTATAGCTTCTTTCATGTAGGAATCCAGAGCAAAAAAACAGAAAGAACTTTGAAGGTAGCTGGAAATGGGAAACAAAGGAGGAAAAACACTGTCCTGGCTAGTAAGTTCAGGGGTCTGCAGATTTGTCCACAGGAGTCCCTTAGCTGTACTGCAATGAGGCAGGTGCTTGTGCATCTTAACAGAGACATTGAAAAGTGAAATGAGAAATACTGTGAAAAACAGTAGTGCTTTAAATTTGAAATAATCATTAAAATGTTATCAAATTATTTCCCCCCCAGACTTAACTATCTATCTGATCCTGTTCTCTGCAAACCTTGGCACAGTTCACTGTCCCGGACCCGACTGATCCTTTACAACAAAAATTAAACTTGCAATCATGTATGTGCTTAAACCACTGCAAAAAAATTATTGAATGCATTAAAAATTAGCAGAGGTCAGATCTCTTTTTTTATTACTTTAGGTAAGGGAAACTGAAACTATGTAGGACTGACTTAAATTAGCTTTACCAGAAAAGAGGTAAACTTCTTTGCAAATGTAGCAGAGCTTGAGGACATGAGTTGATTCACTGAAACTTGTATGTAAATGTACTTCAAAGCCAAGTACAGGTTGAATAGGCTAAGATTAGGCTGAAGCTTTGTAGTAAGACACTAGTTAGATCTCTGTAGAGGCTTTAATTACATTTGCTCTATTTATGACATGAGAACTGCATTTTTTTCAGCTGTTGTCTTTGTTCCTGCAGAAGTCTTTCTCTAATTCTGCCACTAGTGACCACTTCCAGGCAGATGACAATGCTTTGGCTGCAGAGTTTCCTTCTAGAATTATGCAAGGCAAGAATTTAGACTGAAGAATAGCATTTGCCAGCTGTTTTTCTTTGGGGATGAATACTGGCTCAGTGACTAGTTGTGTAAATGAGCTACTAGTATGTCTTTAGCAGTCACTAGAGAACTGTTCACCACTTGACTATCTTGTCCTTAAATGCCATATTATTAATAGCAAATAAATTTTACATAAGGTGCTTCATAATCTTGACATAAAAACATAAAAAACAAAATGTACAGGTAATGTACAGAAAAAATATAAAATATGCAGATGAGCAGGAAGTCATGCAGACTGTCTGTATTTCAAAAGATATTTTTAAATGGATAAAATCAAGCTTTTCCAGGTTCCGAGGCAGCTGTGACTTAGAGCCACTGCAATTTAGTATTTCCTATTCAAATACACCCTTTTAATTTATTTTCCTCCAGTAAGAAACTACACGTGAGATTTTAAACTCAAGATGAAAGTTCTCAGTAACAGAATAAGCCCACTCTGCTCCTTCACTAGCTATAGATCTCTGCAGTTAAAACAAGAAAATTGTCTTAAAGCCTAATGCAGCCTGATAACACTAGGGTGAACTGAGCAGCCCATCCAGACTGGAGTTACCTGGATACAGCTCCTGTTTTTGCCTGAGGTATGTGATTCTCCAAATGGCATTATAAAGGAGTATCTCTGTCTTTCTTTTTATGTGTGCTCCCTTGCACAGGCTTGCAACATGAAAGCAATATAAACAGGCCTATCAGCAGGAGCTCCTGAGTCACCTCACACCTCTTATCTAAAAAATGTAGGTGTTAAAAAAAAAAGTTTATGTAATGGTAAATGCAAACATGTTATGTCACCTTCATAAAAAAAACCTGGTAGCTTGCCATTGTTACTCTGAGTCTCATAAATCCTCACATGGCACAAAATGCCAAAGCATCAGGAAGTTTTATATAAGGCAGCTTTCTTACCTAAAGCCCCTTTTCTAGTCAAAACCTTGAATAATTGCACAAAACAAAACTTTCTAAAGCCCCTTGAGACCCAGCCCAAACTATAGATATATATTGTCTTTATTAAAGGCTGCAATTGTCTTTACTGCAATAAGAAAAAATAAAGGTAAAACCTTTACCTTTATTGCGACATGGAGTCACAATGCGACATATGGAGTAAATAAATTTGCTCTTGATTACTGAAGACTGAAAATAGGTCTGCCATCTTCTGAACTTAGAGAAAATGTTCTTCCTTAATGCCTGCTGTTCTTTGCTTTCAGTAGGGCAGAATTTGTACCATGACTAGAGAAGTGCTGATTTACAAAAATGATAGCAGGGGATTCCAGTCCTATGTAAGCCTCAGTTTGACTTCAATACCTAATTTCCAGCTTTTGCTGAGTAGTAGGGAGCAGAGTCAACTTAACATACTCGTCTCCAGGCTTTTTCCAGCTTAACTATTTCTAGCTGCCTTCAGTAAGCTACTTGCTTCAAGTGTGCATGTGGTGGGAGGGTGACACAGCTCTATTTATTTCAGCCAAAAAGCACACTCAGGCAATTGGATTCAGTCTTTTTTAATAAATTAATGTCATTCAAAATACAGTGCCAGAACATGATGCAGCTGAACATGCTAGTAAGGTTTGTCATGAAGCACCTGTGTTCATGTTAGGTTGGCGGCACCCCGCTACTGCTAGTGGTTCCTGGGATTAATGCCAGAGCAGCACTAGGCATCTGCTCTCCTGCACACACAGCACAGGATATTCCTGAAGTTTGCTTCCCCCCCCAAAGTAAAAAACCTGACAGCTAAGGGATATCTATACACAATCACACTACAGTAATGCTTGTTATTAAATTAACAGAAAATAAAGACCTGGTTAATCCACACTAAAACTTTGTTTTACAATGGAAAAATACATCAGCAGCAGGAAGTAATATACATGAGCCAATGTTACTGTAATACAGAATGTGGAGGCATTTACTGATTAAAGCCCCACATAGACCCGCACTATGAGGGCTGGCAATTCCTATTGCAAGCCCAGCAACTTAAGTCCACACCTGGTAATCTACCAGCTGCTTGGAAGACCTGTATTCTAAATAGACAGGTATAAGTTAGTGAAAATAGAATACATGCACCTCATCATACAGCTTGACTGAACCTGCAGTCATTTTGCCCAGCATGTTACCATACAATGGAAGATCTACCCTTCCTACCACAGGTAGATCCATGGGATTTGTTTCTTTTTCTTTTAATGGCATTACTATACCAACATAGATATTAGTATTTAGTAAGTGCAGCGCAGTCCTTTAATTAGGCCACACTGACAATTATATAACTAGCACTTAAGTAGAATATCCAGAAGTAGTTCAAATGTAACTGGAAGATACTTTCAAAAGAGTTGTGACATCATCCTAGAAACAATAACTACTTTTTTTTCTGAAGCTAATTTTCCTGAACTGAGACTTTATAGAACTAGAATTCATTCTTTAGACAAGTCAGATGCTCAAGCTCATAATATACATATATTTTTCTCAATTATCTGATAATAGTATTTGAGATTATGGAAGCATATCTGCTCATTTCACTAATTTATACTGAATGGCGGCAAGTGTTAGGTAGGGCATAAAAATACAATTTGTGAAAGACAGCTCTGAGATTTCTGTCCCCAAACCTGTTCTTTCACAGCCATTATTTTTTTTTTTTTTTTTTTTTATAACTGAGCACAGACTCAGTTGTGCAGTCTAATTTGGGAGCTATACAGGTGGTAAAGTAACCATCTCCCCATCCAGCTCAAAGTCATCAGCTCCGTCTGGTGAGAAGAGATACGTTGGAGGTTTCCACGGGGACTCTTCAAGGCAAGATGGATACAGCTTTCCTACAGTGCACCGGAAGTCTTTCCCCAAGTCCCACAGCACGCGTTCCGATATGTGCTGCCTCAGGAACCAGCGGTCGAGTTCCAGGTCATACTGATAGGTGGCATACTTGGCTCTCTCGTTCATGTGGGTCTCCCGAATAAAGACACATAAGGAATTGGAGATGACAACGGCCCTGACGCACGGGTCGGAATAGCGCTTGGCAGGGATGTTGGCTGCCATCCTCCATTCGTTTTTATTCACATCGTAGATCTCCACGGTTACAGACGACCCATCCACAGTACTGCTGGGGAGCCTTATCCCAGAATTGCTGGCAATATGCAGTCCTCCGATATAGAATATCTTATCGCCAAAAGCAGCAGCTGAGGCAAAACATCTGCTTGTTTGTCGCATCGCCATCTCCACCCAGGCGTCGGAGCGGGGGAAGTAGCAGTACATCAGGTTGTGCGCCATGACGTAGATGCAGTTGTGAACCGCCACGGCCGTGCTCCACTGCCACGCGCAGGGCAGGGGGCTGACCATGGTCCACTCGTCCTTCTCGGTGTCGTACCTCTCCACAGTCCTCCTGTTGAGCTCCCCGCCCACGCTGTCCCCCCCGATTGCATAGATGTATCCTTCACAGCACACCAGGGACGGCTTGATGCGCACAAAGAGCATCGGCGTCTTGGGGAACCAAGTGTTCTGCTGCGCATCAAACCAGTAAAAACAGTTCACAGTTCTGAAGGCAGCCTGGAGTTTGCTGCTTTTACTGTGATTGGTTTTTGTGTTTTTCAGAGGGACTTGCCCACCTGCTATATAGATGTCATTATCGGGAGTTACCAGCGTCCCAACCTTATGCAAGTCAGCGGGAGGGTTGCAGAGTTTGTAAACTTTCTCTGCCTGTGGGCTGTAACAGACAGAAGAGTAAAGACTACCAGGGTTTTCAGCAGCAGCTTCAATGAATATCATCATCTCCTCTTTTGTCATGCCAAGTCTGGGCTTGAAAAATTTGGGCATCGATTTGTACAGTCCTTGCACCACCACTGATTTATCATTAGGTGGCAAGCCTTGAAACCAGGCTCTCTGCGTTACTTCCGAAAGCGCATCAATCCGGATTTGGCTAAGAACAGAGGACAAATACTGCGAGCGCGATTCCGTGTTGTACTCCAGCCATAACATAGCAGCCTCACGCACTGTCTCCTCCTTTTCCACATTTAAATTGTCGCTGCTTAAAATATCTATCAGTAGATCATGTGACAATTGCATGAAAGCCTCCTGGTGGTACACAGCTGTGAACTTGTGCTCCACCATTCTTTTAGCGCTCTGTTTTAACTCTTCACAGCTGAAGAGATCAGCAAAACTTAACAGACGCACGCAATTTTCTGCATTGATTTTTTTGATTAAGTATTCTCGACATCGTTGTAACACATCATCTACCTGTAAAGCAAAGAAACACACTAAGTATTACACATACAATCTATGCTTTCACGTAGAAGCAGCACACGAAGCACCTGCATCTGGTGTTGAACAACACAGTTCAGGCATGGAATACTACACACACATAAAAATACAGCAGTGACTCACTCAACAGCTTCATACAGATCAAGTACACAACGTGATTATGTCTGCTGGCAAAACTAATTTTCTAAATGTTAGAAGTGCACTGGTTTACTTCCAGCCTTCCAAAGGGACTGTCATGCAAGGAAGAATGGCTACATGAAGCAAATTTGGCAAGCAACTGCTGTCTATACTGAGCAAATGGAACAAAAGCGTTTCAAAATTACTAAGAGGAAAGCTCTTTTAACAAGATAAAGAATGAAGTGTTTCAGAGAGTAGGAGCTGTTATTTCCTCCTCTGAACACTCCTACCTGTAAGAAGCAGGCAGTTTCATAGAGCTGCTCTACTGTGCTGTCACTTATTGCCAGGTTACCCGTGTACGCGTAAGTGATGATGATCTGCAGGGTGGCTGCATCCACATTCCTCAGGTGTACGTGTGTCTGTTTGCTCTCACTCAGCCCGCTCATGAACATTGCTCTGAGGAGAAACACACACATTAAGACAAGGATCAGCAGTGAGTAAAGTAATCTTAAACAGTCACCTGTAAGCCTTTGGTGATGACACTCCTAAAGGTGAACAGTCCTTTTGCAGGGCTGTTTACAGGTGATAGGGTTTACCTTAGGCTAGTATCTACTATTAAGAGAAAACATTTGGACAGAGCATTAAAAGAGTAACATCAGTGCCTTCTACAGAAATATTATATATTCATGCAAACCCCTCTGTGTTAATCAGCAGACAACTCTAATGATTTTGGAGTTTTAATGACACAATTGAAGTATTTTCTATGATAGGTGATAAGAGGAAGAAACATCCTCCAGAAAATACTGTTGAAACATACACAGCTAGATTTTACTTTCTAAAACAAAAGAGGCAGATTTATGTAATGGACTGAGCGAAGCCATATCAAAAAGGATGCTCCTCTGGGAGGAGAAGAAATGGAGCAAGGACTAGCACTCTATGAATTATTTCTTATATACCATTCATCATAACATGCAGTAAAGTTCAAATTTGAAGGCAAAAATCAATAACAGAAAAACCTATCAGATCTAGTCTGGGAAAAAAAGAAGAGGAAGTATTTCCATAACATCCTCATGAAAAAGACTAGAAAGGCAATTTAAAACATGGTTATTGTTTCTTTAGTTCTTTACACATCTCTTGCCCATTCTGGTATTTTAATTTTAACACAGTTAAGAACTAACTGCAATCTGGTACTATAAGCCTTCTTGTACTTGTATAAGCCTTCTGGTACTGTAAGCCACTTGTCAATTTTCTTAAAACAGGGGACATTCGTTTCAAGAGCTTTATATTGATTCAGATTTGATATTTATAGTTGTGCTAAAATTTCAGTTCAAGGCTCTTTTTATTTATTTGGGCGCTTTTTTTAGGATACCAGGCATGAGAGAAGTTAGAAGGGACACTGGGTACACTTTTTAGTCCTGCTTCTGGCTGCAGAGGTGAAGGGGACATGGAGATCCACTCCCTAAGCAAAGCCATTCCAGAAAGCGTCTGATACAAAGACAGTGTCCCATCCCCATTTCTCTGTCTTCTTCTAAGGTCCTTAACCCAGGGCAACTTGCATTTTAGCAGGGATCACTGACTATCAATTTGCTGTGCAGCTATTTAAAGGTAAGCAAGAAGGTACAAGAGGGCACAGAGACTCCTCAGAAAGCAAGAAAGAGTGGTGGAGGTGCTGGCTCTTGCTCACACACTGCTGAGCAGCCTGTGCTGGAGCAGGGCTGTATATCGTTCAGACACAAAGACGGAAGGTAAGGTGGCTGCAATCACACACAATGGCTGGATCACACAGAAAGATGCTTTGCTTTTCTTCCCCCTCCTTCAGGGCTATCAATTTTTCATAATAAAGCTAAATTTAGGAAGCTGAGCATCTTTTTGTAAACCGAAGTAGAGAAGAAAAACAGAACATGACAAAACCACAAGTTTGATACTTCTTTTAACCAGTGCCAAAACCTCATTCCATAAATAATAAACAAACACATATGAATAAGAGATTTGACTGCACATTCTGATGCAGCACACTGGGTGGACTCATGACAGCTTTCCAACCTTATGATTAGCCACCCACATTAAATCTGGCTACATTTCCAGTGGCTGTTATTTTACAAATTGTTGGAACTATGGCATCTGCACAGGGCCAATGGTAATAATTATTATCTAGTGATCACACAATACTTGTTGCTAAAAATTGGACCAGATTCATCTGAGATGAAAAAAATAAACAGAAAAGCCAGCAGGGACAAAAATTTCTGTGAAAGTAATAAATTAATCCTTAGAGTTTTCTATGAGAAAGGAGACAAAGTACAGAAAAAATCTTGGATGTGTTTTGTATAGTGAGCCTGTCTCAGGAAAAGCAAATTTGTAAACTTTACTGTGATTAAACAGGAAGAAAAAGTTATAATCCCTCCACAATGCATCAGGAAGGTAAAACCTGTGGATGTCACCCAGACTAGTTTCAAGTTTCAAAATTCCTTCCAGACAGGCAGATTAATTACACTACGTTGCTAACAAAAAATGATTAATCACTGCAGAAAATTCATGATGCCTCATCATCCAGGTCTTACTATGAAGGCGTTTGCAAAAAATGGTAGCACTCAATGTATCTTATTAATAAGAATGTTTTAAAATACCTAAACCAGTACATTTGGAAAACAAGAGTTACTAAACTAAAACTTTCAACAGTATGTTGAGGGGACCATGAACCAAAAAAAAAAAAAAACCAATCCAAACCACACAGAGAAAAACTCCACTTGCATTGCCACAACACTCAAGCAAGGGAAGAGTTTCCATCTTTGCTGAGCAGAGAAAACCAGATGATTCAGAAAGGAAAACCATGAGCTTGCACAGCAATCTCTGCTTTTAGCAGATGCTTCTGCTAAGAAACTACAGTTAAATATGACAATGGAATTCCCTGCAGCCAAGTCTCAATAATCCCTTGTTATCCTACCTTGGGAAATAAAAACAGATTAAGTATTTTAAAGATTAAGTGTGAAGAATAAGAAATTTACTAATTATTCAGACTCAATTAACTCCCTAAAGGAAAATGAGCCATCGGAAGTGTGATAATTTTTTTTTCCCGCTCCATACTCATTGTAGAAACTACAATAAATACCTAGAATAAGTCCCAGGATGCCAGAAATTTTATTTTATTCTGCGTTGGAAAGTAAGGATATTTAGGTTTTGTACTTAAGTCACTGATCTTTAAATCTCTGTAAGACACTGTCAATCAATTACTATTACACTTAAAACCAGGTACCACAGATTTTATAGCATTTGAATACTTACCTGAAATACGAGCTGCATGTTGCAAGAACCATCTTATGGCAGGGAAATTCAGTGCCCTCAACAATCAACACTATGTCAGTTAGCAACTGCTGTTCATAAAAGAATTTTAACTGCTCCAGCAAGGATACAGCATACTCTGTATTTATCTGCCTCTCGTCCTGGGTAGACATGACTGTATTCCATTAATATTTCCAGGACCAGAGAGAAAAGTCAAGATTTCTTCACCAAAAAAAGGTCAGTTGAGTGTTCCTGAAGTAGCCAGGAAAGAAATGGCAGGAGGTCTGTAGCCTTCAGAAGTGATACTGATAAAAAGGGCAGTGTTATCTTGAACTGCTGAATCAATGTTTGAGACTTTGACCTCCTATTAGGTCATCATGCTTTGACTTGATGTCCCAATCTGTTCAGAGATTTTCAAGAGTGTCTGCAGAGCTCCAGTTGAGATCTATGACGCAGCAAATGAATGAACAAAAGTGAAGTCTGAGGTAGATTTTGTGGTAACATCTCGTGATCAGTGGCTGCACTTGACTGACTGAAAGCAGGAAAACAAAATTAATTTACACATTACCACATTTTGAAAAACCTTTCACAGTTACCCCTTAAAAGTAATTGTCTAATGAACATTTCTAAATTAGTACGTCATTACTTGCAATAAAACCCTCCTAAGAAAAAAAATTAAACAAAGGTATCAACAAGAAATGAAAAGCAGAAGAGTTTGTACATTAATTCTCATATGACCTAGACTCACAAATTAGAATAATTTATTTTATCAACACAATGCCTAAGGCTGGAGAGTTAAAACAAGGTTCAATAAGACTTCATTCTTCCTCAAAGAATTACCCAGATTTCCCACTGGAAGAAATTCATTCAACCATTGATAAGACAACCACTTTTTCCCCCCTATTTCTACATTAAACAGCAAGTTTTTCTGCTTCTTTATGTCTACTTAAAGCTTATCAATACCAGGCCACTGAAAATACAAATACAGTAATTTTAACATTCCATCACTTTCCAGCTAAATTCTCAGCATCATCATCAGTCTGTTTATTTCACCTTTGGCATTTTAGTAGAGATGAAGCAGAACTAGTGCTAAGAATTAAAATAAAAAAACCACACACAACAAAAACCCAAAAGAAAAAAAAAAACCCTAAAGGTCTGTATTTCTAATGCATATTAAATTCATCTGCTCCATGCAGGAGAGCTTCACCTATTAATATTTCACATTCCCTTGTTTTTCTTTCTGAGTAATTTCCATACAGCCAGGTAAGCTTCACTGCTGCAGATGGCAGAAAAGAAAAACAATGAAATAACAGGAGCAAAGGGATGCTGGAATAGCAGGGCTCAAAACACCTACAGTGGCTCCAAGGTCTCCAATCTTGTTTGGGTATTTCTCCTCTTAAAGATGGGGTCAGGTTTTATTTCATCTTCCCCGTGAACATAAAAACCTAATTAAGAATGGGATAGTTGTGACAGTAAAATTACCATCATAATGGGCACCAGAGTACCACAACTATCAAATTCTTCCAGATTTGTTTAATCTTGCAATGTTTTTCTGCATTCCAAAACCAAGGAATAACCAGGACATGTTTGTCTTTTGTCTAAGATATCGCTATCACTACAGTTCATGATGAACAGAGAATGCAGAAACAACTTGCGTGAAATGACATTCCTTAAATTCCACACAAAAACACAAGATTTAGTGTAAGACAAAGGCTTCAGAAATATCTGCCAGCCACACCGAAGATCTATTTCAACACAGCCCTGCCTGTAATACAATTCAGAAACAGCTGTCTTTCAACATTCACTCACTTGAAACAGATATGCTTAATTAATGCCACTTTAATTACTACGAATTTAGTGTCCCTGATCTTTTTCTTTTTCAGTGATAAATATACACAAACAGGAATCTCAAACTCTTAGTTCTCCCTGGTTGTTTAACTAGAAAACAGTCCAACGAGTCAAACCCAATGCTCACTGTTGAGGTGAAGGCAGTTAATTAAGGAAAACAGAAAAGGCTTTGATACTTGGGGAAAGGAGTAGATACCAATGTGTGCTGCAATAACAGATACTAGCACAAGTCTTGACTGAAGACCTTCAAGTTTCAGGTAACCTCTGAAGTCACTAAACCGTAAATACATCGAGGATATAGAAATCCTGCTCCACCTAAAGCAATGACCTTCTGCCTCAGGTCATAGCTTCTTTCCACCAAGACAGTGTGCATCCTGTCTCTGCACCACTGCCCACCCTCCCGCTACTCTGGGAACAGCTCACCACGCAACCCAATCCATTGACAGACTTTGCACTGAACTTTAAATGGCTACAGGGACACACAGACTTCTTAAGTGTGCTAGGCGCACAGAAATAAACAGCTTGTGGCTCTGCTGGTATCCCAAGTCTCTCTACAGCATTGTTTTTCCTGGCTTAGGAGTAAAGTTTCAAGAACAATACAAGCCAGTGGATTAAGCTCTGTTTGGGCAGAGCATCAGTAACACTAAGCTTCAGCAAGAGAACTCATTGATACCAAAACTTCCTTTTCTGATGTAATTGTAAAGAATATAAATATTTCTTCAGAAACAGGAAAAAAAAATAAAACTAACATGCACTGGTTCAATCATTAGGTACCAGAACAAGTCAAGGATGCCATGGAGAAATTGATATACACCTGCTAGTAAGATTAAAGACATTTTTGGCAGCTAGCTGCTGACAGTCAGTAACTGAAAAAGCAGACCTGTTCAGCAGAAGACGAGTTGAAACTGTGAAATTAATTACTATAAATAACTGGAACATTTGAGTACGACCCTCAGTAGCAGAAAAGATTGAGGAGATGATAGGAATCCTGTTGCAGAACATTTATGTGATGTGGCTCACCTTTGAACCGTACATTTACAAAGCTGGAGTCTTTGGTTTACAGAAAACCATCTGTCGCGTACTCCAGGGAAGTGCACATGGTAGGAACATGCTATGTACACGATTCCTGTTTTCCACATCCACACTGTGTTTTGCTGCCAACAATAACCATTTGCTAAAGAACAAAGTCTTGTATTTGTCACAAAGTCAGGACTCACATCCCATTCCCTTGTAATGGAAATAAATACATCAAGGATCTCTGAATTTCTGGTCCAAAATTGCCATAATTTATATTGCCATTTGCCCAAGAGAATTGAATCTGTTCAAAACATTAGGATAAGTGGTAGGAACACCATTTAGTGCCTGGAAAATCATCCAAGATTACCTACCTCTCTCACACCTGTTTGAAGAGTTCAAGACTATTTTAAAGGAGATACTCTCCTCACTTTAGAGGCTGAAAAACGGAGGCATTGAAACAAAAAGCAGCTTGTCCAAAGCCATGTACTTCCAAAGGAGGAAAGCAAGGAGGCTTAGCTCTTCCCAGTCCCAACCCAACATCTCTCTCATTGCACTGTGCCTGGCTGGCATACAGTCATTGGATCTGAGATAAATTAAAAACTGTGGACTTGAGAAAATGTCTACAGATGCACTACTGTCTGCTGTAGTACCAATAACTATGCAGCAGTGGACATTTCTCATTTGTGGATGAAAAGATCTATGGCTGAAGTTAGCTTAATATCCTGAACTGAAATTCCGATAATAAAAATAATCCCTGTGAATACAAGTTCTAGGAATGAGACTTTCCCCCTCAATGATGTCACTGGAGTGACCATTTTGTTCTGGGTAATTTCTTGGAAGCCAGCTATCCAAAACAGGACTGGCAGGTAGCTGCTGGAAGGCCACAGGGTGCTACATTGCAAATGAAACCAAATAATTATCAGGTAATACAAAGTACCTCCCTATCAAGCCGGAGAGCAACATTAAGTTGATAAGAGGGTTTGTTTTTAAGTAATTATTCCTTTTTGCTTAAGTAATTTTAATGAGGTGGCTTGTTAACACTTGTTCATGTACTTCAAATCTGAATGAGACCATTCAAAAAATTAGTCATCAAATGTTAATGAGTGATGGGATAGGCTATTAATTGCCTTCCTTGAATCTGTTTATTTTCTGAGGTCAGGCAAAGATTGATAGAGATATATATTGCACTACATACATGGCAGTGTTAGCACTAAACTTCAGTGTGTAATACGGAATAGGTATAGTGACTATTTCCAATTTAGTAGGGAAAGACATAAGATACATAGATATAACATTCTTCAACTGGACTTACGCAAAAAATTAATTTCTTTACCCCCCCAATTATAACTAGGGCAAAATATATACAGGCATCTTTTGTTTTGGGGTATTTTTAGAGATTCTGATACTCAGAAAAGTCTTCCTGAAAATCCCATTAATTAGTCTGTCAGATTAGATGCCTAATTTCCCATAAAATGGTGGGAAACACGTAGAAGATTTATGAAAGTGTCACAGGTCCCCATTTGCATCTTCAGCCATCTAAACACCTATGGAATTCTAACTTCACTAACTACAATTCACACTTTAAAACACACGCTTCATCTTCCATATGTCTAGAAGAAAACTTAAAAAAAACCCCAACAACCCAAACTTATCTCCCTGGACATTCCGTTTATTTAATCTAGTTTTAACTAATTAAAAAACAAACAATGAAAAAAAACCCAGATAAAACAAAACCAAACTTTAAATACTACTTTTGTGCACTTTAAATCAAATTCCTATTTCCATCCAAGGGCAGATTCATACAAATCACAAGTAAAAACACGTCAAAAGAAGTGAGTCATTCACTATTTTTAACATAATAAAAGGTCAGAATTTAGACCTGAACAACTGTAAGCCAAACTACACAAGCCTTGGTGTGTGGAGATAGCAATCCTCCCAGCTAGCAACACAGTACCCAGCTCAGGCACTTCAATACTTGGTTACTAACAGGGATATTCTGAGTTACAAACCAACCAGTTCCAAACTTAACATACCAGCTAAGAGCAAGGGGGAATGTAAGTACTAAACTGATTAGTATCAATTATGTAAATCGACACACCTAGCCAATAGATCTCAAAGATAGGAAAGAAAAAAGAAAAAGGAGTTGGAAGCTCTAGATTCTTGAGTAACAGATCAAATTTGCATCCTTGGCAGTGAGAAAGAAAGGTAATTGATGAAGCAGTTCCAGACTTGGAAGTTTTCCTCTCTTCTAAAGCCATCAAAGGTGTCTTTGATAGCACAGTAGTCCAGAAAACTGAGGACATCAAGGAGATTCTAATAAGACAACAATGTGAAATTTCTAAAAAGAAGGAGAGGTTTAGTCTAGGAGGTTATCTTGAAAATGACTATTCCCTTCGGAAGTACTACTACTTTCCATATGTATTATGCTTGGGATGCGAGTTACAACTTTGAGGTAGGTGAGTTTTCTAAAACTACACAGAAACTAGAGACTAGAAATGTCAGACTCCATGTTAACAACATGCTTGGTCACAATGCACTCCTGTTTTTCTGCTCCTAAAGGAAGTTATACACTGAAGGAAATACCTGCTCAGAAAGAAGATTAGCATTTATGACATGATAAACCAACAGCTTAAATTGGCAACTGGACTTCTACGCAGAGCACTGGTAGTTTCCATCCCCAAGGGTGTTTCTGTTCTGTGGAAGACTTGACCTGTTTTGGAAAATTAACCTTTGAAAAAAAGTGGGCCATGGATGTCTCCAGTAAGATCCAGCCATGTATCCTGTATATACAAATTTCTTTTCTCTGAACTACTGTACATTAATAAAGCTAGTCTCTTTTATGTAACAACTTAAATTCCAGTTTAAAAATACATGCAATTTTCTTAAATATTCACTGTATGCACTTAACCATAAATTCAAGCATTTCTACATTAAGAAATTAACTAGTCATTAATGAAGCTTAATTAATTGTAAGTTAATTCCTGAAAGGTTAAATCTTATAATGGATATCACACTCATTCACATAAAATTTATTCTCAAAGCACAAGAGTCACTAAGCTAAGAAAGAGAAATTTTAGGGTCTGCACCAATTCTGGTCTGTTTCATAATCACATGACCAAAACAAAAAAGCTTGCATCAGCAAAGAAAAAAAAAACAACAACAACCGTCTGTCTAAAATGGAGTCAAAATATTAAATAAGCAACAACATCTCTTCTTCCTCTTTGGTCTATTCCTGAAAAATACTGCTTACACGTTTTTAAGTATAAAGTGCCCTTTCTACTCGACACACAAAAACAATTAGGAAAAAGGTGTGACACCTATACTCAAATCGTGAGACTACTTGATGTATACATCAGAGTACATTAAATACTAAAAATTAGCTATTCCTCCAGATACATTTCTGAGAAACTGAACTATACTCAGTGTGCATTTTAATAATCTCTTAAATGCATCATCTGAACAAAATTCACGTAGCTACAATCCTAAGTGAGCTCACAACAGCACACAGCCTTTCAGGCCCATTATGATCACAAAGTAGATATACATGATGTAGAAAAGCCAAGCTGGGGCTTTGCCATAAAAGCTCTAGAAATGCACATGCTAAATAGAACACAAATCCATTTCTAAATCATAATTAAAGTTATTTCAAAAGCAGCAGGTATTTATCCTGTTTCATAGCAGAAATAATGGTAAACAGCAGAAAAATTTTAGGCATGCAGATGTACTAACGTCAAAGCTATACTATGTGTTTATTTAGTCCAGAAAAGCTTACTAAGAATTATGTGACTCTTTAAAGCCACGTATGACCACAGAAGCCCACCCCTAGTCACTGCAGGTATCCACAGTGTATCTGTGCACAACTAGATGGATCTAGGGAAGGCAGGGGCAGCTGCAAGGAACGGCAATGCCACTACACCGCTGCTCTCCTCCAAGCCTTCACGGCGTGTGTCCCTCCGAGCGCTGCCAACACAAACACCGAGCTTTCAGACATCCCCACCTGCTCAGCCCAAGGGGAGCCCCGCTACGCCCCCATCCCCCGCGGGACGCGGCGATGCTGAACTAGCGACGAGGAAAACACATTTCTTTCCTCTCCCCGATGCTCAGGTGCGCCGTCCCGTCCCTCCACAGCCTTAATCCCTTTCCTGCTTCCCCCAGAAGGAAGGGGGCACCTTTCCGCTCCTCCAGCACCGCCGCACTCCGGGCTCAGGAACGATCCCGATGGCCTCTCCGCCTCCTCCTCCCGGGAGCCGGCCCTACCCGCGGGCGCGGAGACGGCCCCCGCTGCCACCTCCGGCGGTGCCCGGCGGGCCCGGGGCCGCCAGGCGGGAGCGGCCGCGGCGGGAGGGGGCGGGCGGGAGCCGCGCCCGCCCGGGCGGGGGGAGCGGCTGCCGCAGAGCCCCCGCGGCCCCCCCCGGGACCGAGGCCCCCTCGGGGCGGCCGCTCCCCCCGCGGGGTCGGGAAAGGGCCCGGCGGCCGCGGCGCGGCGGGACGCGAGCGCGGGAGCGCCACCACCACCGCCATCCTTCCCCCCCACCCCTCCGCTCCGGACAAACCTCCGACCGCCGCTTCCTCTTGTGCCTGGCCGTCCCGACCGCGGGCGGCCGCGGGGAAGCGGTGGGGGAGGAGGAGGATGCGGCGGCGGATCCGGTCTCTCTCCCAGGCTGCGGAGGCGGCGGCGGCCCCTGGACGCGCAGGCGCTGCTGCTGTTGCCGTTGCCGCCGCCCCCCCACCTTTTCCTCTTCCTCCCCCTCCTCCTCGTCCTCAGCCGCCCGCCGATACGGAGCGCCGCGCCCGCCCCGTGTGCGCATGCTCGGCGCCCGGCGCGGCGGAGCGGCCGGGCCCGCCCCCGCTTTCCTGCCCCTTCTCCCGCCCGCGAGCGCCCCCTGCCCGCGCGCCCCGGCAGCGGCGCCTCCCGCGGGACGGAGCGGGGCCCCCGCGCCCCCTGCCGGGAGGAGCGGCCCACAGAGACACGGGATCCATCGGCCCGGGAGAGGCCTCCGGGGGCACCGAGCGCGACCTCTGACCGGACACCACAGTGTCAACCGGACACTGAGTGGCACTGAGTGACACATCCAGTATGCCTTTAACACCTCCAGGGACGGTGACTCCATCATCTCCCTGGGCAGCCCATTCCAGTGTCTAATCACTCCTTCCGCGAAGAAATTCCTCCTAACGTCCCACTAAACCTCCCCTGGTGAAACTTGATGCCGTTTCCTCTCATCCTGTCGCTGCTAGCCTGGGAAAGAGACCGACCCCCGCCTGGCTACACTCTCCTTTCGGAGACCTGTAGAGAGCGATAAAGTCCGCCCTCAGCCTCCTTTCCTCCTCACGACTCCGGGCTCCTCACAGGACTTGCACTCCACACTTGCTGCAGCCCGGAGGCTGTCAGCTTCAGGGATAGCACCCAGCTGCGCCCTCTCCCCCTGGGACCTGCCTTTGGCCCTTCAGCCATCCTGGAATCCCGGAATGTCCTTTGGCCAAGTGTGGGTTTGCTGCCCTAAAAGCAAAGTTCACCTGAGGGTGGTGGGGACTGGAGCTTACTTCGAGATGGAAGGAATTGACAGGGGTACAGGAGGCTGAAGGGAGGTACAAGAGAAAGGAAAATCCTGAGAACATACACCTTTTTAAAAGCCATCCAATGTTATAGCTTATTTTCTTTATTTCTCTTTGGGTCCATCCACCAAGAGAAAGGCTGGGAGTTTCACTTCAAAGAGGTGAAAGTACGATGCATGCAAAGCAGAGCCGGGGATTTAAAACATACCAGACAAGTCATAGAGTCATAGAATGTTAAGGGTTAGAAGGGACCTTAAAGACCACCGAGGTCCAACCCCCCTGTCACAGGTGTGGACACCTCCCACTAAGTCAGGTTGCTCAAAGCCCCATCTAACCTGGCCTTGAACACTTCCATGCACAGGGCATCCAACAGCCTCCTTGGGCAGCCTGTTTCAGTGCCTCACCACCCTCACAATAGAGAATTTCTTAATAATATCTAGCCTTAATTTCCTGTCTCACTTTGTACCCATTGCTCATTGTCCTGTCACTACAAGTCTTACAAACTGCTCTCTGTGGAAAGGACAAGCTTTGGCTGGGAAGATCTGCAAGGAATGGATCAGTAACCCTTCCCAAACATTTTGTATTTTGGTACAAAGGATGTGTTTAATCTGAACATTATAGAAAGAAAAAAACATATAAATTTTGGGAACTTCCCAACACAGGAATACAAAGAGTCTCTAAGCATCCACATCCTCTTGTTTTTCCCTAATCACTCACCAGCCTACATAGCATGTGCATTGGGCTTTCATCTCCTTCCATCTGCCCCAGTACCAGTGGTCTCTCATTCGGAGATGTGCAATTCCAGAGCAGCAACTCAGACTCTCACCTCCTGTAAAGATGCAAGGTAGAGTCAAATTGCAACTTCACATTTCATAAATTCCCATGACACATGGTGGAGTATGGGAAGAAGTGCTTCTCCTGTTCATATGGAAATAATACTACATTTGTCAGCCCCCTCAGCCATATCAGGATAGAAGAGCATTGCTCCCTTTACTCAGTACTGAACAACTGGGAAACCCTGAAAAGAAATGTAAAGTTGGCCTTGTGTCTTCTCAGGCTTTTTCCTGAAAGAAGTGTTTTTAAGTTTGAATCAGAAGATTGGCAATGTTTGCCTCTTTTTAAAAAAAAAAAAAAAAAAAAAAAAAAATTCAACATTATAAAAGGGAAATACCAGATTTACTTAGAGATGCAGCTTAAACATCTGCAAGATGAGACTGCCAGCTTTCTGTACGCCAGCTGAAGGCTTTTACAACTATTCCTATCCTTGTGTTTTCATTTTCCTCCCACACAACGATGGAAAAACGTTCCCTGCATCACTGTTAAATGAGCCTCAGGTGGGAGGAGGAGTGGACAAGTAGCAGCTGCCTGCCATAAAGAGGGTGAGCGGAGGGCTTGGTTAGTTTTTTGCTGGGCTGTAAGCAGCAGCAGCAGCAGCATTGGACCTTAGTTTGGGGGGCTTTAAGGGGGTAGGACTAGCTTAGTTCTTGTAGGGGGGGTTGTTTTGGTTTTGTGGGGTTTTTTTTCCCTTCCCTGCACCACTCTCCTTCTCAAAGGTCAAAGTAATTCCTTGGCCTGAGGGAGTCAGTAGGATTTTTGGTGCTTTCAAGAGCTGCACAGGATGCCCTAGATGGAAGCTGAAGAAAGCTCCAGTGTTCCTAAAGCTGCCTGAAACTCTAGGCTGAACTGTGTGCTAGATTGTAACAGGTCTCAACATAATTTTTGTTTTTTGTGACTTTGAAGTGCTTGAGTCTTCTGAAGAGTTGAGCTTCTGTGTTCTCTGATTTGTTTTAGTCTTGCTCATAAGCTATGTGTGATGGTGTTGTATTGCTTGCAAGTATTAGTTAACTGAGGAGACATCTAAGTGTGGGAGGAAGTTCTGTCTTGTGAATTTTACATGGCTCTGAACACAAGGATTTTGGTGGGGTTGTTTTTGCTACCTATCATTTGGTTTAAGCGTGGGAAGCCGGGTGTCACTGAAATACTTGGTTTACTATGTTAGTTAGCTGTCGTTGTTCTTAAGCGTGGTATAAAGTACAAATCCTGACTAAAGTTCTTATTGTAATGTGTAGCTACACATGCATTAGCATTAAGAAGTGTTTTCTTTGTGAAGCATAAAATGTCTGAATGTGTGAAGCTTTTTATTTTCTTCTTCTTTTTGTGTGTGTGTGGCCTCTTGCTCAAGGCTAATTCACCCAAGGCTTTTTTTGTCTAATTGGCTGGGATACTAGTCATAGAGATGTATGCATCAAAGACTACTGAAGTTCTGTAGCTTTAGAGTGTATCACAAGGTTGCCTTGAAGGACTAATATTGAGAGCTGTGTACAAAAGCTTGCTTAGCAAAGCCCAGCTGAAACATTTGACCTTGATAGCAATGTCAGTTTTCTACCTTCTGTTTGGAAGACAGCAGCTTTCTTTTGTTTTCTTTGGGTAGGAAGAGGAATGTCTGCTAAATTCTGACAGAGCATAAAAATAATGCATTTTTATGTCATGCAATTTTTAAAGTAGTTAATAATGATCCCTTCTCTCTTTCAGTGTTTAAAGAAAAATGAATACCTCCTCAACTTCAGAAAGTGGATCATATTCCACAAACCACCCAAGACCCTTTTTTTATGCGCAGCCATCAGCTCAACAGCCTTATCCAAATCCATGGTACCTCAGTCATGCATACAGTCCATACTGTGTACCTACTCCAGGTAAGGCAAACAGCAGCTCTTTGTGGGATCTTTGCTTAGTTAGTTATGTACTTCTTTCCTCCAGTCTTGCAGTATCTGTGTTAATGAGCCTCCTGGGAATTTAGCTAATACTTAATAAATCAGATTTTCAACAACTGCAGCATTATACTAGTACATATACTATCTGCCTTAGATATGTAGCTGGTGTGATGGAAAGCATCTGCTTCTGGAGAATGAAAGTTAAACAAAATTTTAAGTGATGGTCATCCTTACACACACAGAGCTCTAGAATATACTTAGCAATTAATATGTGTGAGTATACATGAATTCTCATGAATATGTACATGCATGATAGGTAAGGATAAATGTAACCTTAAGAAAAGTCTTGTTAAATACACCTTGTAAGTGCTATACCTATGTGAACCTCTATCTGGAGCTGTCTTTTTCAAAAACAATGCTAGCACAATAGTCTGTCTGTAAAATAGCCCAAAAAAGTACAGAAAATAACTTGGTGGATGTTCCAAGGGATGAAATCAACCTCTGGTTAAAGTGTAGATGTTGAGATAAGCGATTCCCTAACAAAGAATTCCCTTTGAGTTTTTGCACCAGGTTTGTTTCTAAGCATTGAAAGGTGGTGTGTTTTATTTAGCAATGTGTCTGATCTTGTAGCTGTCCCTGTCTATGCAAGTAAATATGAAATCACGATGACTTATTTCAGAAAGATGATGTATTTGCCTTTTCTTTTTGTCACCAATGTCTAGGCTTCCGAAGTGGAAATCCATATTTTCCATTTTATTCTGTTGCGCTCCATGAGTACCCTGGATTTTTTGTTCCACAGCATCCAGTGCATGCAAGAATTAACAGAAGGCCTTATTTTAATGCTGCCCCACCTTCCCCTATGTTTTATCATGCAACAAGATTTAGACATTATAATAGCCCTGGGAAGAAAATGGAGACAAAAGAAACACAGACTGATCCTAGACAGCCTGAAAGCAAGCAAAAAAAGCATCATGATATCCGTACAGAAACGAAAGGTTGTGATGCAGGAAATATGGCCTGTGTTTCTCCTGGTATAGGTACAGAGACTGAAAGTGCTTCAGAGAAACAAGATTCATTTGGCTCTCCTATCGTGGTAGACAGAGAGTTTCATAATAAGAACCCTGCCAGCTCTACGCAGTATAGAAATCTTCCTACTGGAAGCTATGCCTTTGAGAAGGAAGAAGTGAGGATAGAATATGGAAATGGTTCTCCAGCTATTCAGCTGTGGAAGTCCTTTAAAGAAACAATCCCACTGTATGACG
Source organism: Phylloscopus trochilus trochilus (assembly GCA_016584745.2). NCBI lineage: Eukaryota > Metazoa > Chordata > Aves > Passeriformes > Phylloscopidae > Phylloscopus > Phylloscopus trochilus. The sequence continues at coordinate 45,936,850 of WQNJ02000546.1, forward strand.
TGGCAAGTGGTAAACCAGTTCCAGAGAACATAGTGCCACATGACTTATTTGCTGTTAGCTCATGTGAAGGCATGATATATGGCCCTCGTGAAGGGGAGAATATGCTGCCAGGAGCTTCCTTAGATGAGAGAAAAGCTGTTGTCACTTCCAAACAGGGTGCTGAAACTGTGCAAGAGAAAGATATCCAAAATAATGGAGTGAAGCTGGATGCAGAAAAGCTGGCAAAATCCCCCCCAGGTGAAACCATGGCAGTACAAATCACAGAGTTGGCAAGATCTGTTGGTGTAGATCAACCAGTGAAAATAGCTAAGAAATCTAGCACTAAAAGGTCTGCAGGATCAAAAACTTCTCAAGAAGAGCCCAGCTTTATTCAACAAGCAGGACTACTTCCATCTAATATGGAGGTAATGAGTGACTTTCAGCAGAAAAAGCTGAACTTAAGCCACAGTGCAACCAATGAAAGTCAGACAGAAAAAAGTATTTGGTGTGACAAATCAGTTGAGAAGTTTGCTCCCTCTGGCAGCTGGCTGGCTTGTTTGGACAGTATGGACAGAAGCTACGATGTTTGTTCGCCACAAAGGAAGCGTCAAAGCGTAATCAGTCTGTCTTCTGATGACATGTCCTCTAGAGAGGAAGGCTCATCAATTGATAATGCCCCAGTGTCTTATTTTGTGCCTGACTATGTGCTTCAGAAAAGCATGTATACTTTTCAGAAAAATACTGAGGAGTTAGAAAAAGAGCAAATTAAAAGTGGTGGGTCCCTTAATGTAGATGAAGTGGTAGGAAAAGAGCAAGTGAACAGCTTGAATGACCAAGATGTCAACTCTTCAAACACAAAGATCAAAGAGGCTTCCAGTAAAGGTAGAAAGCTGGGAGCTCTTTCTAGGTCCTCTAGTAGGAAAGAAATTGATTCTCTCAACAAAAAAACAACTAAGAGTTTGTCAGAAGTTGAAGACTCTGAAGAATATTCTGTGAAGGGAGAAGAGGATGATGAAGATGGAGAGGATGAATATGAGGAGGAAGAGGATGATGACACGGATGAAATTGAGTATTTCTTTCAAGAAGCTCCCCCATATGGCATCTTGAGGCCAAGTAAAGGAGATTTCTACCAAGTTGGCCAGAGAGTGCTTTGGAAACCACCTAAAAATGCTGTACCAGCAGAATTAATTAGCTGGCCTGCTCAAGAGAAAACAAAAGCTAGGAGAGGACTTGTTGAAAACATTGGTGTAGTTTACAAGCCAAGGAAGAGAGAACAAGATGAAGCTGTATACAGTGACTATGGGTATTATGGAAGAAAGAGGCCTATGACAAGAAGAGAAGGACTTGAACACCAGAGAATGCTTCGGAAATTCTTGGGAGGTGAGCTAACTGCTGAGGACAAAGTGCTGATTAGTAGCATACACAAAGAACACCTAATTGCAGTTTCAAATTGTAGCTTAAACTAGTGGGAAGATTAGAGCATGTTGTAGCTTCAAATCTGGCCAAGAGCCAGAAGTGCCACAAAATACTTTTTCTGAAGAAGAGGAAGTTTGCTGCAACTTTTTACCTATTGCATAAGGACTCTGCATTTTCACAACCAGCAGAGAATAATGCAGAAACTCTCCTTTGTGTTTGGTTTAATATATTTAACTCTCTAACACTAGTGGCAGTTTATTAATTTGTAAAGCCTAATATAATTTGGATTATGTATTTACTGTTGCTTAATATCTTAGAAACTCTGCATTTAAGTTTATATAGTCTGACTCTCCTATCACAGACTAATGTTGGGTGCATTAAACAGAATTATAATGCATTATATAGTTCATTATATATTTTATATATATAGTTCATTATAATCTGGTGGACATACCCTGTGCAACTTCTCTACAGTAGAGGACTAATTTTTTTTTAATTGTAGCTGCTGCTCTCTTTTAGCATAAAAAGTTTGGTATTTTCAGAAAATTGGTGTGAAACGGTAATAAATTTGACCTGGAAAAGGACATATTATTTAATCAAAAGATACTCTTAGAATTCGATTAATCTAAACTGAGAATAAGAAGAATTATCAGTTTGCAACTGGTTATGTGGTCACTTCATTTGGTGGCTGCTGTTTAGTACAGTCTTGTATTGTGAAAAACAACTAAAACAGGATGATTTACTGCTAAAGCAGGCTTAGTATTCTTAAACTTTATTTTCCTGTTCAAATTAATGTGTCTTACAATTTTTGTTAACTGTGGTCTCCAGAAAACTCTTTCTATTTCAACAGACTCCTACAATCAGATCCAGTGGCTGGCTTTGCATTCTGGCTTGTGGAGCAAACAGTACAGCACTGTTAATTACCAAGATGAAATACTGACCTTATTATTGTTTTTCTTTAATTTTAATTAGGAAGGCTGTTAAGGGAGAACATGGGGATACCACCTGAAGAGTACTGGATTAGAAGTGGTGCTAAACCCAGATTTACCAGCCAAATACGTGGTAGTTTCTCACCTCCAGCAAAGAGCAAAGAACCAGGTACAGCTTTCCCTGTGTGTTTCTGTACTTAAGGAACATTTAAAAGAGTATGATACAAAACAGCAGGCATATGATAGTTGCATAAGATTTGAAAATAATAAAACTAATAGTTGTTTCTTTGATATTGATGAAATGCCTGTCAGTCAGTATATCTTGGATGTATTTATAGCCTTCTCAAACCGAAACAGGGAAACAAGGGCACATCAGAGCTACTTCTGGGGATTTTTAAAAGATGTTATAGAAAATCAAAGCATTAAATGCTTTGATATGGCCAAAGCAAAGCCTTCATTTGTGCAAAGTTGTTACTGCCATAAACTGTAATATTAATTCTTTATCGAGATAATGCTACTCTTGATAGCATATGCAGTGATAGCTCCTAATTTTGATCAGTAAAACATATGTGGAGTTCTATGTGATATCTTCATATGCCAATGCTCAGAAGAGCATGGACCAACATTTGTGCAGGAACTTCTAAAGAATGAGTGCAAATCATTGTGTTCTAGTTAAGGAAAAGATGAAAAAATCAGTTATTTTAACAAAGTAACAGCTTATATAGTTTCTTAGCTTGTGAAGCAGAGTGTTTTGTTTTTTTCTTCTTTATAGTTAATGTTTTACTTCAGATCTGTTTTGGAGGCTTTTCAAGGGTGTTTGAGTGTAGGTGCTGTTGGAGCAGCTACAGAACTTGCTCTCTGTGGTTATTGCCACTCCTCCTGGCTCACATATTTCAAATGACTCAGGATCAGTCTATAAAATGATGAGGTGTGAGGCTATCTTCAGAACAGATTGGTTTGCTTCTCTTCATTTCACTGATAATATACATCAACTTTCCTATATCAACAGCCAAGCAGACAGAGTGTATTCCTTAGAGTTCTTTCTCTGCATTGCTTTCTTGCTTGAGCATATTGGGCTTTGGGATTATTTGCCTCTTGCATTGGAGGCCTTCTCTGCAGACTTCAGTGTTGTAGGGTTTTGTTTTTTAATGCTAGCGTGCTCTATAAAAGTTGAAAATATTTCACTTTAGCAGGGTTGCTCTTGGCTCCTCTGCAACAATGTATAAAACTATGGTAATAGTTCTAAAGTAACTGTTACCTTTAACTTCCAGCACATCTCTTCCGCATCATTGAATTCATAGATGGTGCAGCAAACTGAGGATGTTTGGTCTATTCCTTGCTCACTCTTCCTCTTTTTCCAGCCCAGGTAGTTTGAAGAAGCCATCACACTCCGTGTTAGGAAATAGGAACTGGTGGTTTCTGAACCCTGTTTGTGCCAATGGATGCCTCACAAGTGCTATTAAAATTACATCCTCTTTAAAAATGTTGCCTATGTTAGTATTTGCTTTTTCAAATTAAAGTGCCCTGCAAGTAAGGAGGTTTGTCTAAACAAGATATATTACTGCTTTAGCAGTAAAATCATACACTAAATTTGACTTCTTGAGCAGTGTACTTGTAGTGCATAACTTCACAGGTCTGAAGTTTATTAGAGACAGTGGGTGAATTGGGTCAATTGGACAGCACTAAATAGTCTTGAGCACTTCAATAGTGAACTAGAGCAGAATTATCCAATGCACTAGGTTCCATTTTTACCACGTTAACACCTAGTCAAATTATGACCCAAAATACAATGCATCCAGAATTACAGTCAGACAGTGATTAAATATTGTAGATGCACAAGACTTGCCTGACTTGTGTGTAGTGTCAATTTTATCTGCTACTAAAATGGGTACAAAGAAGGGAGGGAGAAAGAGGAGCACCACAGACCAGCTGGTGAAAGTCAAGGCTAAATTTGCCTTGAGACTATGCACTGGAGAAATAACACCATTTGTATCTTCTTATTTAGTGTGCCCACCTTTTGTTAAACCAAAGAAGAAAAGAATGGGCAAGCCACCTTCAAAACGCAGAGACACGAGACATGAGGTGGAAGAAGTAGAAATGTGGGAGCTGCCTAAACACAATGTACACAAAGGTTGGTATACAGTGATAAGCTACAAAAATTGCTGTTACAAGCAATTTTTCTATCTTGGGGACTAATCTTCCTTTGTTTGAACTGCAGGCTTGTTAGATAGTCTGTGAAATAATAGTAAAAGCTTTGTATGCAGACAAGGTGGTGGAGGGGGGGGAAGCAAGCTAAACTTCAAGCACTTAATCACCTTGCTATGAATGCCATTATATGAATGCTATGCTTTGACCAGGTTAGGTTCCTTATTTGTTTAATGTAAGGATGGGGGAGGAAACCCACATCAAAACCTGCTGTTTTAGTCTAGTTGCTCTTCAGACTGCTGTACTGTCTTTTTTAAGCACTGGGTCCTGTGTCACTTTGCAGTATATGCTTTTATTTAAGCTGCTTATCTGTCTCAGCCCAAATGATTTGTAATTTGATACAACACAAATGCATATAGATAGTTCTTAAAATCTCCAACTTTATGGAGTATGAACTTCTGGCTATTTTGGAGGAAGACGGGGAAAAACAGTGGAGGAAAAATCAGAATGAAGTAGATTCAGCACTAAATATGCTTTTGAACACTTGTGTAAGAGTCTGAAAAGGTTATAAATTGAAAAGGGTCAGTAGATACAAGAAGCTACCTAAAAGAACAGATTTCTTTCTGGAAAAGAACAAGTTAGCATACTAAAATGAACTCAAATATTCCATCAGGAATTACCTGAGTCAAAGAGTGTCTTTCTCTTTTGTATATTAGACAAAGGATTAGACTTTCATCTTGGAAGTGTAAGGAAGGTTGGAAACAAACTTAGGCTGAAGTGTCTTACTAGCGAAAATCGTCAGTCCTGAAGCCAGATTGTTTGACCATTGGTCTTAAACCTTGAATTGCTGATAAGCTTTTAGGAAAAGCATCCAGGAAACTTGCATAATCCCAAAATACTTCTTACAATTTTCCCAGAAATAGTTGATGTTTCTTGGATCCATTCAATGATGTAGTTATTAAGAGCACACTGAGAATGTGGTATGAGCTTCTTATGGAGCTCTTACCTGTTATGCTGGGATATTCTGAAATCCAACACCACTCATGCACATTTAAATACTTGCTGGGAAGTTGAGTATGTACTTCTAGTATCAACCATAGGTGCCTGCAATAGGAAAAGGCAATCACTGGTATCTAGTCTTTCTTTAGAAGCAAATTGATGTAGTTTGGAAGTGGAATATATACATAACTTATTTTCTTTTTTTTTTTCTTTTTCTTTTTTTTACCTTTAGGGCATGGAACAAGGAAGTCCCTCTCTAAGAAAAGATAATTGCAAATATTAGGGCAGAAGCAGGGGGGAAATGCCAAAGATTTGTTTTGTATAAATCCAAAATTTGATTATTATTCTCTTGTATATTTTGTAAGTCGCTGTTCACTTGAAAAGGGCAAGAAGTGACACTGTAAAGACTGAGGACACAATTAAAATGGAATGAAGTATTTAACACCAAAGTCACCTTTTTATAACTAGCACATCCACTATTTAAATAATAAATTTCCTAGAATTGCACTTTGAGACTTTTTGTGTTCCATCTTTACACAGTAGCAAAAAACCTTGAGATGGTCATGTATGTGCACAACTGCTATTACAGCATGACAGTTATTGCTGCCCTGTTTTTAAACTGCAGGGTTGTGAAGCCTGTCCATGTCATCTCATGATGTGGACATAAGATTCTTTTCTGTCAGCTGGATTTGTTTTTGTCAAAATGTAAAGGAATATGGTTACAGCTATATGAACAAATACTGTTTGAAAGCTTCAAGGCAGTTCTCAGATCTTACTCTCATGAGGACTAAAACTCTAAAGCACTGAGTTGATGGGATGCTTCCCTCTCTTGCCCCTTTTCTCTGGAGATTTTTCAGTCCTTTATGGAGACCCTGAGCTAGAGAGATGGATCTGAAAGGTAAAACAGAAGTTTTTAGTGGTGTGCCCTGTTTTCTGACTTCTTACTGATGACTTCTATGACTTACAGTTGATACTGTCCCTGGAAGACTCTTTATAGAATTGAGATGATAAAACTAGGTGTGTGCTGAGCTATCTTCCAAATAATGGTAACAGACTGATCTAGATGAGGTGGATAGCTCAAAAATAGGTAATTTTTTCCCATGTCAATGAAGGCTATTATCACTGCGTGAGAAGAATAAATATAATATTGCCAGTATTGAATGATTCCCAAATAAAGTGATAGTGTCAGTGAAGAAGATAGGGAAATGAAAACACCCTAACAAAGCAAACATCTGGTTTTCCTTTAAAAAAGGGTTGGGTGAATGGACAGACAGAACTTATCTTTTGCCTCCTCTCCCATGTTCTTATTTTGTCTGTGCCCTGGAGAAACCTACATGGATAAAAGTAGCCTTTCCTGTGACTGTGTTCAGGTTTTGTTCCTACCTGTTACTAGTTTGACCTGCAGCTGAAGTTATGCTGTTTTCCCTCTTAGTGAGGAGTATTGATGTTTCCCTACCCCAACTGATCCTTATCTCTGTATTATTTTTATACCACCTGCTTAATTGTTAAAGCTCTGCTATAGCTACAGCCCCTTTACCACAAACTGTTAGGGGAAAGAAGTGACTGTGATGACAAGTTTTCCATTCCTTTTTACCTCAAGAAATGAAGGAAAATAAGTGCAATAAAAATACTTATTTGGCTTCTGCGATGCACAAAATCTCTGCATCATAACCTCAAAGAATAAAATGATGATGAATTCAAGCATGGAGCTTTTTAACACCCATTTCATAGCCTTAGCTGTATCTTTTGCTGCTTATCTGATAAAGGAATATTCGTGACCTCAGAATCAGATGGCATTCTTACTTTTGGGAATGGCTAACACTTGATAGGTACTCCAAATGATCATGGTGGTCATGCTAGCACTACTCAGTGTGATTTCTACTCTGACACAAGAAGCAATTTAGGGCCTGGTGAATGCTCCTGAGGGGATGTGAGGGAGTAGCAGTAGCTTTGTCTGAAAACAAATGCTATTTTATACTGGTTATATCTTGTACTGTACCCATGCTATGCCAAATACTTAAAGCAGTCTGCATGAATTCTTCACTGTTCAAGAAATAATAATTTGATAAGGTTAGATGCAGTATATTCTACTCTAACAGTACTAGTCCTGTGACCTTAAATCTTCTACTTGGCTTTTTTCCCATTCAGCAGCATTGGCAATTTGTGGATTTCATCTTAACTGGTTTACAGCTGAATCTAATGTTCCAGTGGATGAAATGGCCGCGCTTCACAAAGGCTGTGAAGTACAAACTGCATTTAAAAGGCTGTGGGTTCAAGCCCAGGTTCTTTTTATTCAGCCAGGTAACTAAGGCACAGTGATATTTAGTTTTGCAGATGCACATACGTGTCAGCTTTTGTTCCCGCTGCAGCCAGACTGACTGCCCAGTGACTCACTGCAGAGTTGGCAGTGCTGTGGACTGGTAACTGTCGCAGTACTGCATTGCCTTGGAAGTTTTCACATGCATCCTGCACCATCTCCTGAAAGGCAGCTGAAGAATCTATTTGCTGCTTGGCACACCAGCAACAAACCTTAGAGGCCTCTGGGATTGCCATACTGAGAGCATTGTTTGGACAGACTTACTGTCTGTGGCTCAGGATTTCTAAATCATTATTTGTAGCTGACTGAAACCTCTGTTGCAAAGTGGGTGTGGTGTAACTACTGATGTGGAGCTGTGGGTTCTGCTAGCTTGCCAGGTATCAATTTTCTATTTTAATTTTCAGTTTGGTAGCACCTGGATGGCATAAATTTTTTTTCCCGTTTAGAATGTCTGGTGTTCTTCCTTAAACTGGAAATTATTAACTACAGGTCTTTCTATTAAAATCAAACAAAGGAAGATCAGAGCCAATGGCAAAAAAACCCAAACCCCAAAAACCCATAATGCTCATGGCATGCTAACTGAAGGCATACCAAGGAAAAACAAATTCATTCTTTTTTTACAGTCCTTAGCTTCCCCTGGCTTGCTGCCACTGGCTGTCTCACTCAAAAAGACTTTAAACCCCAAATAATTGAATGGCCAAAGAAATAGGGAGAACATTGGTATTTTACCTGAAATACCTTTCTGCCAAAAATCGTGCAGAGTATTAAGATAACAGGCCTGGGAAGCTGTATTGCCTTTGAGGTTTGTTTTAGCTGCATTTTACACTTATTTAGTTTTATGGGACTATATAATTATGTTATTACTATCACTTGGGCTTCAACAGAACATTCAAATGGAAATACACATCCACAACGAAGGCCAGAAAAAATGATTTTTGAACTAAAACATTAAATGGTTATAATTTAAAAAATAAGGCTAGTCAGTCTTTCAAGACTGTAACTGTCTGTCCTGCTTCCTGGGTTCTACATAGCACTGTTTTTCATTAATCTAAAAGGGTTTTGGTATTTATCTCTAGTCTACATATTTTTAAAAGACTTATCTTAAATGACAGCTTTGGCACTGTTTAAAATGCCAAATGATGAACTTGAATCGTGCTTCTCAGCATTCTAGCCCTGGCTGCTAAAAGCCCTCCTATAAATCTTATTGAAACTGTTAAATTTTGAAATGCTACTTTTATGAGTTGCAGTGAAGACCTACATGGGATATGACAGAGGCTTATAAAACTGGAAAAGATATAGGGAGAACAAACAGGAATCAGTTATCCACATACATTTCAGTGTAAGATTAAAGGTGTGTAAAATTAAACTAGTACAAAGCAGTGTGAAAGCCAATTACTAATTAATAAATAATGAAGAATTAATTGCTGAGGAAAATGGCAAGGTTTATAAGCAGTGAGGGGATATAAAAGGAAATATATATCCAAGGCCATTGAATACTTTCCCATGATTCTAAGTACCTGCACCACAGGTACTCTCAGCAGCAGAGGCTGAGAGAGCATTTCAATAAAGTAACAGAAATAAGAGCAGAGTTTGCACTGCTCTGCTGTGGTGGCATCTTCTATTAACCATGACTGGAAAGTTACTGGTATAACAGACATTTAGTCAGGCACAGAAAAGTGATTTGGCACCCCAAACATTTAAATTAGATTTGAGACAGGTTAGAAATGGTCTCCTAACATTTTCTTAATTGTAAACAGTACAAAGAGACCGTTCCATTAACAAGGAAGGGGATTGCAAGGGAAAAACTGAATTTGTTTTTATTAAACTAAGCTTCAGGACAGTCTTAAATGTCAACAGCTGAAGTAACTGAAGACATCTTCAGTTAGCTCTGCTCTACACAAGCCTAAGTAAGAGTTCTCTTGGAATGCATCAGGTGAATATCAGGCTTCCAGCACCTGCTCAATAATCTATAAATGTATTAATCTCAGCACCAAGCATAGCAATACAAGAATCCTAGAATGGTTTGGGTTGGAATGGGCTGTGAAGATCATCTAGTTTCAACCCTTAGCACACACAGGGCCACCTCCCAACTAGACCTGGTTGCTCAGAGCCCTGCCCAACCTGGCCAAGAGAATCAGTCCATTATAGATCTCCCCATGTTATTTCAGCTGTTAAATCCTTTTCTGGTGAAAGAGCAAGGATCTGGGAATTTGATGATACTGCTGATACAGGGAACTACCATGAGTCACCATTAAATCCCGTCACAGGGAGATCTGCCAAATACAAGTGAAAATACAACTCTACCTTCAAGCTCTGGGAATATGATACAGAAACTTCTTGTAAGTATGCCCTGCTTATCTTGTTTTTCTGAACATATTCTGAATAACTGGCAAGGAATGGGGTGGGGGGTTATTTTTACTAAATCACTCTTAGACATGTAGGAGGGAGGAAAAACATTTTAATTTATACTTTCTCTTGTCCTCTCTTCCAAATCTTTGAAGAAAATAAAAAAAATCTTATATGTGTTTTAATCTATGGTTCCTTGACTTCACTGTTAATGTTCACTCTACTGTATTAGAGCTTTATCATGTGGAGGTTTTTTTTTTCAATCTTAGCATACCCACGGAGACTAAATTCTATAGAAGTTCTTTCAAAGCAAATCTACTTTTCTCTTTCCTTTTCCAACTATCAATATCCATCATCTAGTTCCACAAAGCCACAGCTCTGTACTACTGTATCTTGAGGTTTCAAAGACAGTTGGTCACTGTAATGCTGTTTATAGCTATCTCCATCTTCCTGGTTCGGACGGCAAGATTATTTAAAAGAAAAGTGTGGTCAGTACGTAAGGTCTATTAAGTACACAGAACTTTGTCTTCTTCCTGCTTACAAGTTCTTTACTATTGCTCTGTGGCTTCATGCATATGGTTGAAAACTATTTTGAGAGCCATACACATTTATATTCTTGTGGGATGATTAAAAAAATGTTACCTCATCAAATCTAGTAAACATAAAAAGTGGGAATTTATTACCCCCAAGCCTTTCAAAAAGAAAACCTCCCTCAACTTGTATCAGAACAACTGATTTTAAAGAATATGCAGAAATTAATCTTTTTTGTTAGGTGAAACTCCCCCTCTTTAAATAACTAAACCCACTACCTCTTTACAGTTAAGTTGAATATCTAACATCATTACACTTGGGTCCCACTTCTATGCTTTAGACACTGTAGATGTTTCACTTCAGATGTTTCAGAACTGTGTATTAATGGTGGTGATATTGAGATTTTGCTACACACACACACAAATCAAGTCTTGCCGATGCTGCAATTTTGTCTTAAAGTAAATCCCCTTGATTACCTTTTTTTCCCCTGCAGCAATCTTTATTTCCCTAGCTGCCAGTATCAGGATAAGTACACAATTTCAGCACGCATGCGAAGAATACAGTACAGCCTGCTCATTACAAGCACTGTAAGGGAACTCTCGGTGCTCTGCATGGTGCAAACTGCAGTCCTGTTACAATGAGGCTTTGTATATAATAAAATAACTTCATGGAGTAAAAACACTTCAACAGACAGTCTGCTAATGCTGCAGGTCTGTCGGTGATCCCTTGGTGGCCACCGCTTTCTGCTGCTGGTCACGGGCAGCAATGCAGAGGCCCCATCTGGCCAAGATGGATGACTCTCAGCATGGGTTTTACAGCACACAGATATGGTTTAATGCAGCTTGCTTCTTTCTAACTGCAGAGGGGCAGAAGAGGATGCCAGTGTAGGATGCTGTATGCATACACATGTATGCTCCAAGTTTAATAAAGCCCTTTCTGGTGTTTCCCTCCTCATTCTTTGGATCTTTCCCTGCAGTTCACAAGTAGAGAGGTCAATGACCATGTAGCAGGTGACTGCTGTCAGTCAGATTCTGACTTGTCATTAGATTTGGATGATTTATGCTTCCTCTTTTTCTTCTTCTTCTTTTCTTTCTTTTTCTTTTCCTTTTTTCTCTTTTTCTTCTTGTGTTTATGTTCTGAGGAAGTTGAGCTGCTGCCATCTTCATCATCCTCATCACTGTCATCACTGCTATCAGATTCTGAGGTAGAGTCCTCCAGGAGCTGCTTCAGTTGCTGTATCCTGAGTTTAAAATATATGAATGAGAATCCTTTCTAGCTCTCCTCTACCTCTAGTAATTTATCCTAGCTTTTATCCTTCCTTACTGGCTTGAGGAATGGAAACTGCATGCAAAAGGGCAGGGGAACACTTCCTCTTTTGCTTAATTACACTCTCGTTACAGATACTGTCATGAACTAATAAAAGCAACTCCTTTAAGACAAGCAGACGCTCTACTTTCAGGGCCTTCCCATCCCATTGGATAGGAAAGGCAGACTAGCTTATTGGCTTATTTATGTGTGCAAAATAATAAGGCAACAGCTATCAACAGCCCACCTGGTGATAAGAAGTTCTATGCTTATCCCTAGAGAGGCATAGTGGGATTAGGATATTATGACATTCATTGCCCTGCTGGTGGAGAGGATGTCAGTGAAGCTGACAGAACATCCATCTACTCTGGATGCAGAAATGTTTTTGAAAGGCACTACTCCTCTGAACTTTCAAGGATTACTGGCAAATAGTGAAAAAGAATTTGCTTATTTTATTGTTGTGTTCTGTATCGTCCTCAAGGATTCCTCTCCAAGAATGCTGCTCCGTGGGCTACCTATAGTTTGTTCAGTTATCCCACTGAAGCAGCTCAAGCAAGAAAGCATCAAAAATTGCCATGTTATATACTAAATAATGACTTCACAAAAGTAGCAATATCAGGTGCCTAGAACTAGCTTTCTAAACCCCCCCTTCAATTCTACTGAAAGCATTCTGACAAACCAAAATTTAGAAAACATCTCAGTGAAGTCAGCGAAAGAAAAAAAATTCAACTGTTTCTTCAGGCCTAAACCAAAACCACACCTAAGTACCTGAATATTATGGCATAAATGCCTACAACTGCTCTTTAAACTTTGTTTTGGGGAAAATGCAGAAGCTAAAGAATTAAAGTGATTGGAAGTACTGAAAAGTGACTGTTTAGAAAGTAGAAATGCATTAGTCTGTCAACATAAAGAAACTGCCATTAAAAATATTCTGAGCTAAAAGTAAGCTTCTATAAAAAGATTCTGAGCTAAAAGTAAGCTTCTATAAAAAGCTCTCACTTATACATTAGTGCCACATTACCAAAATAAAAGCTAAACTGAAAGTGCAGTTTACTACAGACACACTCACCTTTTTTCTTTTTCATGACGCTTGTTTTCCCTTATTATATCATACATTGGATCTTCATGTGCCTTTAAAATGGAAAACAGGAAATACAATGTTATCACCAATGGTTTTATTTCCTAAAAAAATAAACCAAAGCAACCAAACGCAAGAGGCTTTTGTTAAAAGATGGAATATGCTTAGCAAGCTTTAAATTCACTTAGTCAGACTTAGCACTGTTCACCTGAACTGGTGTATTTGCTTTAGGGAAAGGTTATCTAGCTACATCTCCAAAGAAGGGGACTCTCCTTAGGTATATATCTCCCTACCTCTCCAACCACAGCCAACTATGAGAGTCCCATACATAATCTGTGGGAATAGCTAGACACAGATGGAATACTCAAGTTCAAAATAATGAGCTGTACCCTTATGGTACATTTAAAAAACTTGGCTATAAACAAACAGGAATACAGGAGCAAGGAAGGTAAGACACATGGATAATGGAGTTGTCCTATCATGCTATGCACTACCATTACTGGTTCTTAAATTAAATAGGCATTGCAGCAAAAGATAGCTGTGAAGGAAGACAGCAAATAAACTTTGCAGACATTTAAGGTGGATTCACGCCGTGCAAGAATGCAGAAGAAAAGTGGGGTGCTCATTTCTGTTGCAAGATTAAACAAACAAGTCCAGCAGAGAGGAGAGATGGCAGATGCTAACTAGAGGTGGGAACTGAAATGTCAGTAGCAAATGAAAGATGTTGGGAATGCACCATGAAGGGCCTTGGACACACAACAAGAGTTTGATGCAACAAAGAAGCCTGAGGGAAAATGAAGAATTAAGTTCTGGTCATGGGAAAGAGCTAAAAATACTCTTTGCAGTTGCATACAATCAGTACAAATCCAGAATTTGGACAGATTAAGCCAAGATTACATTTTTCAAGGATAGAAATGAGGACCATAAGATATGAAGTGATGACAGCTTGAAATACAGGTTAATGATGCATAGCAACAGAAATAATTAAAGAGGTCACACTGGAAGAATCTGCAGAACTGAGATGTAGCTTCATGTAGCAAGAGATCAGACTTGTAGACAATGACTGGATTACAGACCTAGACAACAGCATTCATGATGTGGTTGTTCACAGCGAGAGCAGAAGGCTTGAGGCAGCTGTAATGTGGGCAGCTCAAGCTTGACTAAACATTTTTGTTATGTTGACATTTTAATCACAAAAAAGAAAACAATTGTTGAAACAGGTTCTTGAAGATTTCCAATTTATATGTAAAAAAATTTAATTTTCCTCTTGAAGAGTAGATTTTCTGCAAAGTAGTCAAACATCCAACCACATCTGTAGCTTTTTCTTTATTAGGAGATTTTCAGCATCTATATTATACTAGAGACAGAGGAAAAGTCCTTAATAAAGCATCATCTAACAGGCTTATCTTCAGTTGCAAGATTATGCATTATCAGTACTAAAAAATGCAAGCAGTAATACTACAATATTGGTACTCACTACTCTAAATTGTTCCAATTTCTGATTGCCTTTAATAAAGAATGGGCATTCCTTATCTCCTGTTCTGTGTCCATAACGTTTACATCTCCAACCTTTAAAAAAAAAAAAGCAGCAGTGAATTGCACCTCTGAGACAGAGAGAAGCATAAAAAGCCGAAATCACGTATCTGCAAAATATTTTCAATCTGTTGGAAGAAACAGAGAGATACAACTAGTATGCTGATAAATGTAATGTCCATAAAACACAAGGCTTTAAAATACTGGTTGCTTTTTTATCAATATGATGTCAATCTACCTGGACTTCATAATCTGTTCACCAGACATTCTGCCCACCCCCGTCATAAATGGATGGATATATGAGGGTCCAATGACATCTGGAGTATTTTCAGCCTTACACTGCATAACTTTGACTTCTTTTCCCAAAGGCATCCAAAGCCCTTTTGTTGGGGCATGTGCCAGGAATTCTCGTGCACTTTCATTGCCTGGTACATCAGGTATGCAGTCTTCTGGTTTTGTTTCATTCTCCTACAAAAAAGAGGAAAGATATGGAAAATAAAATAACTTCCTTTCTTTAACCTTACAAGAATTAATACTTCAAGTGTACAGACCTTCACTTAACAGGAAACATGTTTCTCCCATTACCTTTTTTCCTTGTAACACAAAAAAGATCTAAAATACTTGACCCTTTCTTTTTTCCTCACCCATGAATTTTGCAGCCAGAACTTTGCTGCACAGAAATTTCATTCCTTGCCATCCATTTTAGTAATTTATTTAAATAAATAATAAAAATGAAAACTTAACACAAAGCAGAGACTTGATTATCCTCTTCCTGCTAGTGAGACATAACAATTAGAAGGAAGCCTTTACAACACAGAGCAGTTATTTTTTAGGCTAAAAGCATTGATTTATGGCTTAGGTACACATAAATCTGGCAAAAGTAATGATCACGACGAAAGAATTATTTCGGCCTAAGCAATAGAGAAGAATCCTGAAAAGATGTCATTCAAACTCAAAATCTGCTTTCCATAAACAGCTCCACACTATTAAATACTACACAAAGTGTGCTAGGAGATGATGAAGCTCCTTCTCTCTGATTGTGGGCATTTCATTCTGGACCACCAAGACAAAATTGTCAGCTTGTAATGATTCTCTAAGTTTTTCCTGGGAAGCATTTATTTCTCTCTGTAATTTATACAGGTAACACAGACACTTAAACATCTAAAGAATACATTTTGTGCAAATCCCTCATAATCCTAAAAAATTACTGCTATTACCAACCTTAATTAGCCCAGGGGGAGGTTTCTCATAGCTGAAAAGCAATAGAAATATTGTTACTCTGCAGCTTAGCACAGACAAATAAATTAAAAAAATACAGAGTTTTTCAGTGGCATTGAGTTAAAACCTTCAGCTCACATTTTTCCTTAAATTTTACTCTATAACTAATGACTACAGCAGAATATGGATACAGCAAGCTGAGAGACAGCATTTATCAAATCAGTACAACAAATGCAAACATCCTTCAGATTCTTGAGGAAGCACAACTACTTCTTGGGGATATGTGGCATAGTTGATTTAGCTTCAGTTATCATACATGCATAATTCTCTCCTCTTTTCCTGCTGCACCCCTCCCCAAGGTCTCCAAACCTCTTTACTCCAGCACTGCTGAACCATAGACACAGTCGGTGGAAAATGTCAAGTCAGACTGTTCCTTACATCTAGCTTTGCCAGCCAAACTTAATACATGGTAATTTCAAAATTTTCTGTGTATTAAACCTAAAGACAGAGCCCTAGTGACAAAAGTACCATATTTACTGCAGCATTTCTTTGGGGTTAACAGTAAACTTGTTAACTGTTTAACTTGTTAAAATCCAAGTAGCAAACTACACAGAACACAGAGCAACTGAGAAAATGCATGTGCTAAGGAGCTAAATGTCAAGGGAATACAAAATGGTCCTGGAGATAAAGAACACACATTGCTCAGAAAGATGCAGGTCTGTATAACTGCATTTGCATTGGGTTTCTTCCCCCTCAAATCTCATCTCTATTTAAACAGATGCACTGTTTCCTGCAAACTGCAGCCTTAGTGAAAGTGTAGAGTGATCTTAGAAGAGAATGGAGATTTTTTTTGGTTTTATTTTTCAATGGCACAAGAAGAACAGCACTGTGCAAGCCCAGAGTCCCAAAATCTTCTGCTTTATGAAACATTCTTCTCAACATGACTTTCCAGACATTATCCACATATTAACTCAGCAGGACACGAAACATCTGTACTGGCTGTGCATTGTTTTAAGCTGTAAGTTTGACGGCATAGGTGATATTTCATTGGCTTAGCTGCGCATACACACACATCCCTACATAGCTATAGGATTGCTAGGCACAATCATACTAATACAATAAGAACAGCACAAAAACGGTGGTTAAAGCATGTTCATTCCATCTTTATAACAATAACTTCGGAGTGCTGTTCGGTGCATTTAATAACAAACTGATTTTCACTTCCACGTGGAAAAGAAAAAAAACCAAAATCATGTTCTTGTGTACCTTCTGACCTTTTTATTCCATTAAAACAATAGTTCCTTATCAGTGAAATAACATAAATCTTTTACAGCACCTTTTAATCCCAGTTTATTCTCTTTTTTTTTTTTTTTCTTTTTTTTAGTTCATTCTAGTGGAACAATCTCTGCTGCATCTCTCAGACTTGGAGGAACCCAGGAGAGCCCCTTCTGTACCCCAACAAACCCTTCCTAAGTCACCAAGGAACTCTGCAAGCAGCCCCGAAGCCCTTCTGCCGACTCACCCTTAAGAGGACAGGGGAAGAATAACCACCACCCCCCAAAAACCCCAAACCCTGCACTGGAAACGAGCCCCAGATGCCGGCGGGGCGTGCTCAGGGCAGAGCCGGGGCGGGAGCCGCGGGCATCCTCCCCTCCTCCGCTCCTTACAAAGACTCCAGGTGCTGGATCTTCTGGAGCTGCTGCGCCTCCTGCCTCTTCCGCTTCCTCTCATGCCGGTCCTGGGTCCTGCCGCCGCTCGCCGCGGGCTCCGCATGGCTCCTGGCCCGCGCCTGGCTGCCCCTCGCCGCCTCCCCCTCCTCCGTTCCCTCCTCCTCGTCCTGCCCCTGTCCCCTGCGCGCCCGCTGGGCCATGGGCGCGGCGGCCAGAGCCGCGGCGGACGGCGGGGCCCCGGCGCCGCCCCCTCCCCGCCCCCCGCAGCCCGGTTTCCGGCCGAGCGCCGACTTCCTCCGCCGCGGGCAGCCCCGGGCACCCTCCCCTCAGGGAGCCGCTGGCCCCGCCGCAGCCTCAGCGCGCCCGGCACCTCACGGGCGCTTAGGAATAACGTGTGGAGCGTTGCGCCTTCAAAACACCGATATGTAAAATTAAAAAAAAAAAAAATTACCAACGTCCCAGTCATTCCTCCCTTGCGGGAGGGCCACCACTGTGGTCGGCTGAGACCCCACCTGCAGTGCTGTATCCAGCTCTGGCGTCCACAGCACAGGAAGGACATAAAACTGTTGGAGCGCGTCCAGAGGAGGCCGCCAAGTTGATTAGAGGGATGGAGAAGCTCTCCTATGAGGAAAGGCTGAGAGAATTTGGGTTACTCAGTCTGGAGAAGGCTCTGGGATGATCTAACTGGCCTTCAGTATCTGAAAGCTACAAGAAAGATGGAGAGGAACTTTACACAAGGGTGTGTGGTGACAGGACAAGGGGGAGTGGATTAAAACTGAAAGAGAGTAGGTTTAGATTAGCTAATGGGAAGAAATTCTTTATTGTGGGGGTGGTGAGGCATTTGCACAGATTGCCCAGAGAAATTGTGTCTGCCCCATCCCTGGCAGTGTTCAAGGCCAGGTTTGATGGGGCTCGGAGCAATCTTCCCTAGTGGAAGATGTCCCTGCCCACGTAAGAAGGTTGGAAGAAGGTGATCTTTAAGGTCTCTCCCAACTCCAAGCCTGTGATTCACACACCAGGACTGAGAGGTGTATGGATTTGCATGGGGGAATATGGCAGTGGGTTGGCTATGAGGTGTCAGGGAGCTGGTGTCTCCAGGGTGGAGGGAAGGCTGAGGGGGTTGCTTCCCTCACCAGGTTGAAGATGCTGCTGAGGGGCTTCTGAGGTTGGGGAAAGGGGCTGGGTATGCAAGGAGGGCCCCATCATAATGCTCACTGGACATTCTTTACTGTGAGGTGGCAAGGTACTGGAACAGGTTGCTAGGGAATTTGTGGATGCCCCATGCCTAGAAGTTCCCAAAGCCAGGCTGAATGAAGCACTGAGCAACCTGGTCTGGTGAAAGGTGTCACTGCTTGTGGCAAGGGAGTTGGAACTAGATGATCTTAAACGTCCTGTTCAACCAAAACCATTCTATGGTTCTATGATTCTGTGCTTGCCAGTGACCAAAATATGTGTGGCTGAGGGGAGGAGAAGGTCAGCATCCAAATCAAAACCCAGAGTTGGGTTTGATTTCTTTTCCTTTTATTTTTTTTTTTAACGGGTGGGTTGCTGCCTCGGAAGGTACACGTTGGTTATAGGGCAAGGTTCTAATGCCAAAAAGTCTGTACATAGAGACTTTATTTTGGAACAAGCCCAGCAAGGTCTGGCTAGGGCCATGCTGCTGTGGTGGGACCTGGCTGACAAGCAAGGGCAACCTCCTCTTCAGTGTATGAGTACCACTGGAGAGGCAAATCTACCCCCAGCCCTCGCAGTTTCCTGCCTCAGCTGTGATCTCTCTATTGGAGGATTAGCAGCAGAGTAGATTGGTATTGGGAAGGCAAAGTTTAAATTTCTGTTTTCTTTCATGCTGAAATTAAGGGCACATGAGATTTTGGGAATTGCTTAAGAGCTGAGTGAAACATGGAAGCTATATCTTAGAAGTCCAGGAACTGAAGGTATTTTTAACTGTGATCATTGTGGTGCTTCAAAAGTGCACATCAAAGGCAAAGGATGTTAATTGCTATTACAGCCCCCTGTGATTTTGAAGTGCAGTAAGACAAACATGGTCCTAAGAATGTCCTTTATAAGGTAAAAAAACAATCTTGCACATTATTTAACAATGTGATATTGTTAATCAAGCACTATAATATTACTTTAGCTTTTTCTTGGTAAAACCTTGTCTGGGATGAACATTCACGTGCCGTGTTTCTCACTTGCATTCAGCTAAGTGGCTGCCATTGTAACTTCAGATCCCAGGAAACTATTTTTGTCCACTTAATTGTCACGGTCCTTTTCAAGGCAAAAGGTGCTTATTTTAATTGTTAAACAAAATAATCTAGCTTTTGCATGTCACGGCACTAATGTGCACTATTGATGAAGATTTCTATTTCATGCACCAAATTTCGTAGGAGTACTGACCCTGGAAAGAATGCAGCAGCCATTCTTCCACAGAACAACACTCAGCAGCAAAGCAACATAACCTTGCCGATACACTTTTCAAAAGAACCCAACTCCTGCTCTACACAAACTAATTCCAACCTATCCATCCGGCTGAGATGTCATGAGATGGTGCATTAGTTGTGAGTAAACCATTTTCATTCATCCCACGGGTCTGTAGACGGCTTGTGTATTTTCCTTAGCCAGTGGGCCTTTGGGGAGTAGCCCTTCCTTGGGCCTAAACTCAGAACAGGCAGAGTTGCTGGCATGTCTTGAAAAGGCAGATCACAGCAGCTGACTCAAGATGCAGAACTCCATTAAAATCTCTTGTCTAAAGGCTTAGAGGCAAAATCAGTTTATTTGCTAATCTGTGTATGAGGCAAATGCAAGGTGATGTGGTTTAATATAATCCACTGTGAAGTAGATGACTTGATGCTTGCTGGAGGCTAAGAGATTTGCTGCTGTGACAACCCCAGCATGTGGGAACATGTCAAATTGCAATCACTCCCTTACATGGTATCTTCAAGCAACAAGTGAGGTAGGAGAAATACTTTTAGGTGTTGCAATTACGTTTAAAATGTCTGAAGGAACTTAGATGAGACAACTTATCAATTTTTTTACTCTATTTAAAGAAATGGCAATAGTTACTATTACCTATAGTTAGGGACGAGCTGGACTGATGCCTACTAAATTGAGACTTTATGTTGGAAGCAAACTGAAGTGATGTAACAGAGTTTTTTTGGCCCCCCTTTCAGGCCAGTGTTGTTACTTTCAAGTGCCTTTTTACTTCACTTTTTCAAACCAACAGAGTAGTCAGACTCTGAAACAGTTTTACGGCGTGATAAGACAGTGACAGAAAACCAAATATGATTCCCCGCTGGAGTGTTTCCAGTTCATGAATGGCATTCTGCAGGAGAGATGTGTGCAATAGTGAAAGGGACAGGAGTTCTCCAGAAACCCTGCCAGTCTCGCTTTCATGCATTCTTGATGGTCCTATCTTGGGTGAAGTAAGAAGACTTCTGCCAGTTTGGAGAAGGTAAGAGCCTGGCTTAGATGACCTCAGATTCAATGACTTCAGCCTTGACAGAATAATTGGCGCAAATTCAGGAACTAAGTGCACTAAGAAGTGTGGGGTTCCAATGGAGGCAGAAGGACAGATCATAGTATATATAATCCCCTTCTTACTGTTAAGTCAATGGGATCTTGGCTGTGTTCTTTGCATCCCAGTGGCTTGGACACCCAGGCTGTAATTTCTGATCAGGTCAGGACATTTGGATGTCATCTTTACTGCAATAACTTAATGGGGCACACAGGAGGTGAAATTCGATAGATACATAAATCTACCCAGACACAGTGGTTTAAATGTGTTCTTCAGTTTGATACAAATAATTTTCAGTGCATTTTCTCATCTGTCTTGGAAATGGACTTTTATCACTTTATTACCCATCTTAGAAGTACCAAGGGGAGGCTTTTTTAGTGAGAGGAGATCATTTAAAGCTGTAGGTAGTTCCAAAATTTCTTTTATTCCTACTTTGCTGAGAAGAAACCCTGGATTCCTGTGTTGCACATTACCCAAGAAAGCAATTGCTTTCGTATCAGTCCTTAGGAAAGATCAAAACAGAATGAATTGTGAAAAGGAGGGAGCAGAAAAAAAATGTTACTTTCATTTTTATTTATTCTGAAGCAAAGGTGCTGAGTATCTGTAAATTGCTTAAATCCATTCTATATTAACTGAGGATCTGGTTGCTGGTGCTTAGAAGGGTATTTATTTGAAGTTGTGGAGTGGGTTTTTTTTTCCTTTTCATGAATGTAGTGCTTCAGCGATTTCAAGAAATTAATTTTTTTTGGGAAATGCTGTCTTAAAACTGATGTCATGGCACTGTAATTTCAGCTTCATCCAAACATCGAAGCAGGAACATTAATTTCTGTTGCAATGTGAAGTATTCAAAAAGCCGTTATTTTTCATGGCATCCACTACAACTTTATAATGTTTCAGCTACAAGTGATAATACTGGCACCAAATTGATTTATATCTATGTCATCCCATGGGCATCAGTATTCCTGAGAGAGTGTAGCCCTGGCAGAATGTCAGCCAGTCTGTTTTTCTCCATTTTTGGCTGGCCAGAGCTTTGGGCCACGATCTGTTTCTGATTATGTATCAGATATTACGCATGAGAGAGGAATCCAGAACCCGTGTTAGGCTTCATGGGAAGTTAAGCACCTCCTAATGGGATCCAGAAGAAGCAGATCTGAGCAGGCTGAGCAGAGCACAGTCTAAATCCAGCATGGCCAGCCCATGGCTGCCTGAAGCTAGATGGAGACGTTCAGAGCAGAGCAAGTCTAAGCTCTGGGCCACTTCTGACCACAGGGAAGGGCCACCAGCAGTGGCCCTTTAACCACTTGGGAAACCTCAGCTATTAGGAGGGCTGCTGACATCCTTTCTTGCAGAGAAAAGCTTTGAAGTGGAAATGCTGGCAGTTTCTTTTGATACTAGTTTAGCAATTAGAAAATTTGGTTCCCTCCTTGGTGTGGGTATTCAATGGTGGGAGGTTCTGTGTCACTGGGATAAAATACCCCCTAAGTGTCAGGCTAACAGTACATCAGTGGGGGGCATCCACCTTTTATATTGCACTCTTTGGAAGCAGTAGAGAAAAGCATTTGAGATTCATGGGGCCAGAAGGACAAGGGTGTTTGAATTTGGCTGTGAGTACACTAAGGAGTGCCCATCCAACAATTGAAACTGTACTTCTTTCTGTGAGATAGAAAATCAGTACACTAAACAGGGACCAGAGCCCTGATCATCCCTGTTTAGCACCATTGCACCAGGTGACAATGTTGTGCTCCTAGTTTCTGCTTCTCAGATTAATCTCGTATTTACAGTACTGCTCAGCAGTGAAGTGTTCCTACACACCTGAACTTTTACTGTGGTGTTTGCTGCCATATGTCATCACATAAAAGGAATGAGTGAGTGGTATGATCCAGTTATTGAGAGAACTCTTACCAGGATGTACTAACCAGCCTTACCTCCCATTAGGCTTGGAATTAGCACCTTCCTGTTGCAAATTCTTTTCTTCTGTGCTTATCTCGAGTTCTTGATGTGGTGGTTTATCTTGTAGCAAGTTCCTTCTGAGGCCTTGACAGTGTATGTCTGAAAGAACAGGATGGCCACAGCTGCATTTTGTACAGTCCTGATCCTGTTAATATTATCTGTACATGTCCACAGGGATAAGCCTTTTTGGAAAATTGGGCAGAAGAACATCAAACTTCCATCAAAGCTGGATTCAAACCAAGCAGAGGTGTGAACTAAGCATTGAACTGTTTATTTCTATAAAGACTAGATTACTATGTAGTTTATTCAGAAAAGTGCACTTGCAGGGAAGTTTTATAGCTAAGTAATGAAGCATCTCTGGAAATTAGTTGAGCAAAGTGATTTGAACTGCAGTTTTAGTTTGAAGTCCCTTGAACTGCTACATCCCATTTTAAGAACTCAAATATTTTTATTGGATCTATCCCAAAGTCTGATAAGCTGGAACTTAAAAGAGGAATGTTTGTCTTCCTTTTTGTAACTTCTGTCCTCCAAAGCCTTGGTAGGTGATTGCATCAACGAACTCCCTCCATCCTTTTGTGGAGATACCGTCCTATTAATCACTTGGAATTTGTAGTCACCTGCTCCATCAGAAGTACCGTCTTTTCAAGCCACCGCTCAGTGAAAATAATCTTGCTTTAATCTTTCTTCATTATTGTAATTCAAGACATGGAATTTTAATTAAAGACATGGAATCATTGAATAACTTTCATTTTTCATTGGTTTTTGCCTTTTTTTTCCCCGGTCTTTATAAATAAATACAAATAATTTTATGTAGTCCCAGACATTTTGCTTTATGCCATTTGCTTTTTTGTTCAGGAAGAAAAGAATTGTCATATTTGATGAGTGTATATTTGTGTGGTACATGCTTGATATAGCATTGTACCTCTGTGTATGTGCTGACACTGAATCATGGAATCATTAAGGTTGGAAAGACCTCCAAGATTACTGAGTCCAACCTCAGACTGATCGCAGCCTTGTCACCTAGACCAGAGGACTAAGTGCCATGTCCAGTCGTTTCTTGTGCACCTCCTGGGATGGTGACTCCACCACCTCCCTGGGCAGCCCATTCCAATGCCTGTCCTCCCTTCCAGTGAAGAAATTATTCCTGATGTCCAAGTAGAAACTCCCCTGGCACAGCTTGAGGCTGTATCCTTTTATTCTATCACTTGTTGCCTGGGAGAAGAGACCAATCCTCACCTTGCTACGACCTTCTTTCAGATACTTGTAGAGAGCAGCAACATGCAGTCTCTTCTGCTAATGGAGAGCCCCAAGTACATCATTACAGAGGCAAAGTTTTATTTGCCTTCCAGGGACTTTACCGGAGTAAGGACTGATCCATTTAGGAACTGTGTGAGCAGTAGGAGCACTCGGATGCTAATGGCACGTTATATAACTGTAGGGAAGGGAGATTTCGGCTGACAACCCTTGGACAATCTCCCAACTTCTTACAAAACATATCATCCTTTGCAGGATCACTTGTGCCCAAGCTGAGTGGCCAGGACTTTGGTTTCACAAGAAACAGTCAAATGCAATGAAATCTATAATTCTTTATTTATCTTTTTTTTTACAGATGACAGTTTGAGTCAGGATCGCTGTAATCTGAACCCCCTATTAGGGGGATGATAATTATTCCAGATTGAATGTTTCTCTTGTATTCAATACATATATTTATACATATATATATATATTTATATATATATATATATATACTGCTTCTTAACCCCTAATGGTTACAATCATCAAAGTTGGCAGGAGTTTTGCTACTGACTAAGTAAGAATCAAGGCTAGATTCTTTGCCTGGTAGCCAGTTGGTTTTTGGGTTTCTTTCACTGCTGCAGGAAATTCCTCCTTCTGAGCTTTGGCTATATTCTCAAATCAGTGATGGGTTTACAAGAGCTTTTTCCTTGCAAAAGCAGATTCCTTTCCTGAATTTTGTCTCTGTAATGTAGTGACTGATAAAACAGTTCCCGTTTAAATGATGCCCAGTGTATCAAGTAAAATAGACATCTTTAGTGCCAGCATCTGTCCTTGGTATGTCCCCTCTGAGCTGCCAACTTTCCAGTGGAACCTAAAAAGGCTCCAGTGCTTACTAATGGGTTACAGAAACTGCAGCAATAAAATGATGAAAAATACAATCTAAAAGTTGAAGGCGAAGATTCTTGGTTCTGCTTGCCACCTCTATTAAATGGGAAGATGACTTTCTCTTGTTAAAATAGCTGATCTGTTAGTTCCATGCAAAGCAGCTGTTCCCACTTAACTGTAGTTTTTTTCAAAACTATCCAAAATTCACAGCTCTTTAGCTTAACATACTTCCCATGTGTCCACTCACCAACAGCTTTCTAGGTAACTAAAATGAAAGGAATGGAAACTCACAGTTCTAGACCACCTTCTTTCCCTGCACATCTCGAGAGTAATATTGAAAGAGTGGTGTAGCACTGGCACAGCAATGAAGCAAGGATTAGTTAAGCAAGTGGACCTATTAGTGTCTTTGACAGGAAAGAGAAAAGACTTCTCCTGTGGGACAATTGAAACTCAGGCCAAACACACGGGAATAATGTTTTCCAATGGTGGGCTGGGAATCTCTGTGTTTCTACTCCATTATGCTAGTTTTGCTATGAATGGCATCCAGGGACATTCCCTCATTGTTACTTTTGCTTGAAAGCTACTGTCATCTGTAGTTATATGGATGTAGAGACGGATAGATAAATATATCATTATAGATAGAGAAAAACACATTTTTTCTTAGTCTACTCTGTATCTAGGCAGATTTGTGCATGACCTGCGCTTCTATTTGTCGTTTGTGGAGTGTGCAAAAAAAAAAAAAAATCAATTTAGCATCCCCTAACAGGGCTTTCTCCTGCCAGCCTTTCATGATGATTTTTTTTGGTCATGCTTGAATAAACTAAGAAATGAGAGGTGTTCTGCCAGTTATAAAGTAATTTTAATAAAGTACCAGTGTTCTTGCCAAAACATGTAGATGTTGGCTACAGGTGGTTAGGCTGTGTTCGTAAAACATTAGTTAAGCTATCTGGAAACCACAGCTTGAAGGTTGTAGATTACAAAAAACAGGGTGTTTTGGGCCTCCCAAATGCAAGTACAAGATAAGAAAATTCAAGCACAGGATGGTAACAGAGGCCTCAGAACTGTGACACAAACCACAGACTGTCAACCACAGATCACTAAAGAAATGAAACCTTAGAAGTTGAGTCAATAGATTTTGTGGTTTACCTGCAATATAGGTAAAACCTATAACCTGCAGTAAAGTAAGATGTAACACTGAACTCTGAGCCAACAAGAAAGAAGCAAAGTTGACAGACTTGTAGTGAACGTGAAAAATGACCCCAAGCAGACCTTGAGTGAGGAGGGGAAAATGCACATCAGTTTCCTGGCAAAGAGGAATACAAAGTCATAAATATTAACACTGTAATCAAGGCGAAGAACTTAGGATTCTGACAACTTACTACAGCTAGCCATTGCTTTTCCTAAAGCCTGATTTTATTGACTTGTAAACCCAGTGGAAAGGGGAGCATGAGACCAGAGAAAAGCATAGGTAATATTAGCTTTGTGCATAGTAGTTCTTATTATATCATTATTGAATTAGCCTCAATTATTAGCTGATTGGCACAACAAATCTTAGCATGATTGTAGCCAGATTAATAGTAACAACTCTTTCATTTGGTAAGGTTTAATTCTTGGCTTTATGTTTATGGAGTGTTTCTTTAGTCCACTTAGATTGCATGGGATGTTTGGTCTGAACCATAAGGACATACAGATAAAACTTGGCTGGAACAATTACTGGAGAAGGCAGGCAACAAAGCCTTTGGCCAGTGCTGGAACAGCCCAGCAAACCAGGAATAGGTTCAGAACATGCCCAGCACTCAGAACAATCTTACCAGCTCTATGCAAACACCTGAGGATCGTTGTGTAACGTAAAAGTTCCCAATTTTGTGAGCCTGGGCCTAAAACTGTTCTTTGGTAAACAGATCAGATGGCTGGAAAAGTTATTGGAATACCACTCTGAAGCTTCTCTACAGATGGACTCTTCTGTTAAAAACTCACAGATCCAGTAAATGTCCAATAAATCTGTGTGAATCTGCTTCCAAAAGAGTGCTGACATTTCTAGTAAAAGTGAAGTGTTAGGAGTTGATGTCTGAATACATGATTCTTTCTCTCTTGAGATGCAAAATGTTAACAAAAATTCACACAAGAGTCACTAAAATGCTTCTGAATTAGGAGAGAAAATTGCTGCAATCTTCTTGCACTGGACTACTGGTAAGCACCTGCTTTAATGCCTACACACACACTAGAAAGAACCAGTGAGCACTATTTTGTAAAACCTAAGAGCTTCAGGCAGTTCTCAGGGGATTCACACGTGAATATTAATGAAGGAGGGGAAAAATAACAAGGTGTCCTGTTTCCAGTTTGCTTAAGCAGTGGCCTCTGGCAGCTACAGCCCTGGTATGCAGAGAAGTGACTGACCCTACTTGCCTCTTTTCCAATCACTTCTGCAAATAATCCTTTTATCCAAGACATGCAAAGTGAGCTTTGTGGTGTGCTCATTTGAAATTGCAAGCAGGCTGTACCCTTGGTGGAACAGAGAGCTTTACATTTCAGGAAAGTTTGCACAGTCTGTTTTGTGCCAAGTTGTTTGCAGATGAACCATTTTCTCTTCTCCTCCCAACACATGCAGCTTTCAGAAGGCATTTTATACAGAAAATGCTATAGGGAAGGGATGGGTGGATGTGGGGGTGGGGGTTAGACTGGAGCTTGGAAAAAAGGGTTCTGTCTTTCTGAGCAGGAGTCATAGTCCACACCTAATTTTCAAACCAACTTTATTAAGGCAGCTTTATTTAAAAGAATGTTGGAACAAAACATTATTGTTTTTTAATTGTAGATCCATAACAGTTGTAGCAGACAGAGTACAGATCAGGCATGGTAAAATTTAGGCATGATAAGTTAGTTATCCAATTGTGACCATTTGCTTTTCAGACCTTAGTGTCTATCATGCTTCTTGAAATGAGTTTTAGTCTTCAAATAAGTACATAACTCTTCTGCCCTCCCTTTTGACTGAATGAAGACCCTTTATAATAGGCAAACTATCAGTCATTGTTTGATTGTTTTAATGCATTTAAGGAAACCAGTGTGACCCTTGTTGCAGGAACCACCTCTTTCTGCACAGTTTGAGCAACACAATTCTGAGATTGTTCATGCTGCATGTGAAGGTTCACTGAGACTCGTTGTTTTGCATTTTGTATGGCAGAAGGCAGAGTTAAGCCTTTTTTTTTTTTTTTTTTTTTTTTTTTTTTTGGGTGTGCAGTCTTCTAGATCCTTTCCATTGCAGATGTAAACCCCCATTCATTGGAAATTTAGGCCAGTGGACAGCAGGCTTCCTTGCCACTTCTGCATGACACTGTAGCAATGCACAGACCAAAAGCCTCAAAAGCCTGTTGTTTGACTACATGTATCCTTTAGGAACATGAGTCTGTTGTATCCGTTAGGAATATCCAAGTCTTTCTGCAGTTTAGTATAAGCAGTCCGTTGTTTCAAAACCATCCTCTGACTCTGTGGGTACCTGCAATATATTTAGAAGATGCTTTAGTTTAGGTGAGTTTTAATAATTTGTTATCCAACACATTTCTCATTTTGTCGTCAGCTACTTATGTTACATTTGGTGTGTCCCTTCTAACCATATTTTTTTTTTTTATTTTAGCCCCTCCATAGATTAAGTTTTCTGAAAATCAGGTTACTAATTTTCATACTTACTTTGAAATGGTGAGTTTTAACCTCTGTGGTCTCTACTTTCAAGGGTATTTAGTTCTGAAAAGGCTTTCCTTTTTTCTGAGATGAGGGGGAAGGCATTTTTTTTGGAAATACACATATATGTATCTTGCCTGATAAATGAACACTGAATGGAAATCAGTAACTTTTAAATATATATAGTTGTGAGAAATGCTAGGAAAATCTGGGTGCATAGGGTAGTTTTTCTGCAGTTTTACAATGGCATGTCTACACTGAGCCCAACACCAGCGCTCTGGGGTAATTAGAAAATAGTTTTGCCCAGAGTTGGCTTGCTGCAGTTATTTGTTTGTTTCTAGTGGAGTGCAAACTACAACAGTTGCAGCGCCAACACAAAAGAAGGCGTGACTGATGCCTCAGAAGTGTGCCATCCAGGCCTATGCTTCTGACAGCCGTTTGCCTTCCCAACAATAGCAGTGTTGGTGGAAGACAACAGTCAAGTGTAATTCATCCTCGTGTTTGGCTGCTGGGAGCCACCGCCTCATCTCTGGTGGCAGCGGCCTTTTGTGAGCGCTGTCTCACTTGTTTCCGCCAAAGTGAGCCAGACTTGCTAAATCACTTGGATACTAATTTAGCGTGGCACATTTGGAATGACGGGCTATTCATAAGCACTTAGGACAGCTCTGGTGGTGTGTCTCATTATGCTGTGACATCCAGCGAAAGAATTGTCGAGTACCTGTGGCACGTGAGACCCTCCTGGCAGGGCAGGGTCTGCAAGAGAGCACTGCTTCACAGAGCTACCCTCTGTTTGACTTTCCTTAGAACATCCATAGCAGGTGGAGTAGAGATAAACTGAAGATGGATTGGAGCAACTGAAATATATCTTGGTGTCAGAAATTTAAAGTATATCCATTTCTCTGATGCTCTGCTCTTTACGTTCACTGCTAAACCACTACCAGTAATAAATCAGGGTAAAAGCTGAGTGCTAAATAGCCTGTGGAGTGGCCAAATTGTCCAGCATGACTCTCTGTGAAGAGCAAAGAGCTCCATGTTGCAGTATTTCTCATGACTCACCAAGGAAGAAAGAAGCCCAAGTCACCTGGATCATGTTGGTCACCAAAGGCATTTAGGGTCATGTCAGTCCCTTGTGACTCACACCATTGACATAAATTACATGCAATTAAATCATTTGTGACTGAATTTATATTACAATATTTTGGGCAAAGAGGTTCAGGTTCCAGATGTGCAGGAATAATCAAGTATATATGTACAAAATAGAAATGGTACTTCTTCAAAATCTTGTTTATTAAAACCAGTACTTACTGAGAATGTTTTGTAGTTATAGTTTAGCCATATTTCATAGTAAAAACCAGTGTTCCTATTGTTGTTTCAAAATATCTGAAGAGCTCTACAACCTTCACAGATCTTTAGAGGCAGAAGATTTTAAATTACAATTAGCATTTTTTTCCTTTCTTGAAATACAGTTCAGCAGTGGGAGCGCAATGTTTTTTTCACATTAGTTGTAACCCAAAACTATTCTCTAAGAAGCTCCTTAGGATTTGGAAGGAGAGTACATACTGAGGTAAACAGCTGTGGAAAACTGCAGATGATAAAAATAATTTAGCGTCCCTTTGTCGCAATCCCCCAGTAGATTATACAGCCAAAACCAGCAGTATATCTTGGTCTTTATGAATATTACCAACCTGTTAAAAGCAGATAGATGTTTTTTAAAACTGGACTTCATATCAGTTCAAGCTGTGATTTCCATTGTTCTCACTTTTTTTTTTAACTTCTGGTATCTTAATTATCTCTAAATTTGCCTGCCATAATTTCAAGGTATCTGCAAGCTGCAGCATTTGATGTACTCTTTCTAAGAAAAAAAAGGATTACCCCTGTTTTCCTTGATCTATAATTGATAAAGTATTTAGAAAATGTTGCACAGCCTCTCTGTGTTTTTCTGTCTCAGTATGCTATCTTTTTAGAAAACCTCTGGATCAAAGCACAATGCATTCACACTTGAGGGCATCCAGGGACTGAATCTTTGGGCCTGTAATCTTAGCTGTGAGAGGGGTAATTGACAACAGTCAGTGGTTAAGTAGTGAGTAAGTCCAACAGCTACTCAGCAGAATGTTTCACTAGTCACAACTCCTCCTATGTTTATGTGACCAAAAGTGTTGCGAACATTTTCATTTACATTAGACCCACCATCTCATGACTGCCTGGTGCCTGGCTTCAAGCACATTCCAAGAAGTAGGGCAGCATCTCAAGTTACAAACCAGTGGGATCTTGCCTACCTCAGACTCAAGCTGAGGCTTTATTTCTTTTTCCCAAGTTACCATAAATTAATCTTTAATTGAAGTGACTCATCAACATGCTCCTCAGCTTTCTTCAGTCCTTCCGAGACATGATTTGAATCAAGTAGTGTATGAAGGAATTTTCTTATCTACCTTCTTGGAATTTGAGCTTTTGGATTTCTCCTCCGTGTGATGCACTTAATGGTAATGCTGGTGTGATACAAAGGGAAATGAGGACCGACATTTTACTTCCTTGCCCTTCCAAAAGATTTGGGAACAGCATCAAATCTGTTTTAGATTGATAAAACATAGCTCAAAGCTAGGAGAGCTACAGCCCCTTGGACATTACCTGAGGCACATTGTGTACTCCAAAGGGAGATGCAAAGGCATGAATCCCAGCTCCTTAATCCTCTTTTAATATCTGATCTGTGACATTCCTGAAAGCTAACTTTTCAGAAGGAGACTGAAAAGTTAACTCATCTGTACTGTGTTTTAAAATTTGGAAAGGATGTTCCTCCTTCCAGGAACAGCTACTCTAGGAGGTTCAGGTATGTCTGTGCTTTTCTCTCACCCTTCTCCCACTGTGTTAGCCATTGCTAATTGAAGAACAGGTCTGACAGAGATCAGCATCCCCAAAATGCTTCCAGGGAAGCTGTATTACTGTTCAAACAAACTGACATATAAACAAGAATTTGTGTGTGCTTTCCTGTGTGTGTGCTTTGAAAAGACAGCAAAATGATTAATTTGACATTTCTAAGGAAAATATTGCATTTGCACAATTGCTACATCTGTGAACAAAACTAGAGGGACAAAAGGGAATGCAGCTTCCTGGCTGACAGCTGTCCTGAGCTCTGTGCTTACAGAGAGGCAGGCGCCACATTAGCCATGGGGCAAAGGGAACTGAGGCATGAAGTGAGCAGGTTTGGTAGCACAGAAGGGACATTTGGCTCTTTTAGGAGTTAATAAAACTGGAAACACCTAGAGCAGTGTTGAGGCAATGGTAATTACATCAGAAATGGAGAACTGTTATTGACACAGGTGAAGAGTAATGAGTACAAATCTGCATAAATATTGAGTCCAAGGAATTATTTTGAAAACATAGACCTTCTTAAATAAACATGCAAAAATAAAGATTGTGTCACTGCCTGGCAATAAGAAGTACCAAATTCAGGGCAAGCTTTATCTTTATGTTGGTTGTATCAACATACTCCAATGGTGAACTATGAGTTCTCCTTGAAAAAATAAATTGTGTCCACATAAACCAACATCAAAATAAGCTATTTAATTCTAGGCAACTGCCAGACAATTTACATTGCTTGTTTAAAAGACCGATTTGGAATGTGCAATGTGACTGTTTTTGGAAGGAGGATATGATTTGTAACCTCAAGTCTTGTTATCTTTAAATAACTGTCCAATTTGCTAACTTTTTTGACTGGTTAGGTCATTGAGCAGCACCCATTTCCTAGCAATACATTAATATTATACAAGAGCATTTTTGAATGCACTTAAAAAACCTTTGATTGGACTGCATCCCTTCTGTTGCTGGGTCAGTACAGCTGGGTGGAAGATGCACAAAAAGTGGGGAACTGGGCCTGAGCTGCAATGCTTAGGCACACCCTCTTCCCGGTTTTTATGGATTTGCAAGCACCCAGGAGTGCTTGTTTAATAATTTGTCAATAACAAAATCTTATCATTGGTGTTTCTTACATGATATTCCTAGGGTGCCTGCATTTCCAACTGGTTGCTCCAATCCTGCTATCATAAATTTCTCTGCTTGATCTTGCTTGAGGTTGGTGCTTCACATGCAGATGCTTAGCTTTCCCATCCTTGTTCACTGAAACTGGTTAGGATAACAGAGAAAAAACCTAAGCTCCTCCTCATCAGTGCGTTCAAGATCAAAGAGAGAGGGGAAGGCGAATGCTGGCACACTGGGATGGTGATTCCTTACTGGGTGCTTGTCAGGTCAGGTTCATGACCACATGAAGAACCTGAATGTACATCAGTCTATGGGGCCTGATGAGATGCATCCCAGAGTCCTGAGGGAATTGCCTGATGTAGTTGCCAAAGCCCTCTCCATGATATATGAAAAGTCATGGCAGCCCATGAAGTCCGAATTGGCATCTTTAAAAAGGGTAGCATGGAAGACTCTGAGAACTGCAGGCCTGTCAGCCTCACCTCTGTGCCTGGGAAGAACATGGAACAGATCCTCCTAGAAGCTGCACTAGGGCATGTGGAAGACAGGGAGGTGATTCAGGACAGCCAGCACTGCCTCACCAAGGGCAAGTATTGCCTGGCCAACCCTGGGGCCTCCTGTAATGGGGTGACTGCAAGAGTGGGCAAGGGAAGGACTATGGGTGTTGTTTATCTGGGCTTCTGTAAAGCTTTTGACATGGGCCCTCACAACATCACTCTCTCTAAATTGAGCAAAGATGGATTCATTGTGTGGACTGTTAGATAAATTATTAAGTAGTTGGATGGTCCCATCTGTCAATGCATCAGAGTCCCGATGGACATCAGTGACAAGTGGTGTCCGTCTGAGGTCTGTACTGGGACCAAGTGCCATTTAATATCTTCATTCAGGACATTGGATCAAGTGCACCTTCAGCAAATTTGCAGATAACACCAAGCTGAGTGATGTGCTTGACACACTCAAAGGACAGGATGCCATCCAGAGGAACCTAGACAAGCTGGAGAAGTGGGCCCATGAGAATCTCATAAGGTTTAACAAGATCAAGTGCAAGGTGCTACACGTTGGTTGGGGCAACCCCCAGCATCAGTGCAGGAGAGGCTGGACATGAATCAGGAATGTGCACTTGCAGCCCAGAAAGCCAAACGTGTCCTGGGCTGCATCCAAAGCAGCGTGGGCAGCAGGGGGAGGGAAGGGATTCTGCTCCTCTGCTCTGCTCTGGTGAGACCCCACCTGCAGTGCTGCATCCAGCTCTGGGGTCCCAGCACAGGAAGGACATGGACCTGTTGGAGCGAGTCCAGAGGAGGCCACCAAGACAATCAGAGGGATGGAGCAGCTCTTCTATGAGGAAAGGCTGAGAGAATTTGGTTTGTTCAGCCTGGAAAAGAGAAGACTTCAGGGTGACCTAATTGCAGCCTTCCAGTACCTGAAGGGAACCTATTTACAAGGGGGAACGAATTCAAACTGAAAGAGAGTAGGTTTAGATTAGATATTAGGGAGAAATTCTTTACTGTGAAGGTGATGAGGCACTGGCACAGGATGCCCTGAGAAGTTGTGGATGCCTCATCCCTGAAAATGTTCAAGGCCAGGTTTGATGTGGCTCAAAGCAGCCTGGTCTAGTGAAATATAACCCTGCCTGTGTCAGGGAATTGGAACTAGATGATCTTTAAAGTCACTTCCAACCCAGATCATTCTGTGATACTGTCTTTTTCCCTGTGTCATTTGGAAAGGTCCCCTGCCAGGGAGTTGCAAATCCCTGTGACAGCACTGGTGTGCATCAATACGCATTTGCCAACACAGCCTCCTATCTTTGGGGGTTTGATTTAAAACGGAACATCTGCGATGGGACTTTAATCTTGCAAATACTCGAAGTCGTACAAGGAGTACGTGTGCAGGTAGAGTGACAAAACCCCCTTGTGCGGGGTTCAGTTGCCGTGTTTTCGGTCCCTCCCAGGCCGCCCGGCAGCTCCGCTCCCAAGAGCTGCGGAAAACCTGCGGGAAATGGCGGGGTTGTGTCTGCGTGTTTACGGCTCTCGGGGTCGGCCGGTCTCCCGTGCTACCTTCGGGAGCGGAGGAGCGCCGGCAGGGCGGCCGGGGGCAGCGCCACGTCGCACCTCCGGCCCGGGGAGGGAGCGGGGCGGCGGCGCCACCGCTGCGCTCCGGACTGCGCAGCCCCGCGGCGGGCGGGGGGAGCCGGCGCCGGGGCTGCTCCTCCCCGTCCCGGCTGGGAGCGCTTCATCCACGTTTGCAACTTTGCAGCGGTGGGAGGAGGAGGAGCGGGCGGGCCGGGGCGGGCGGCTTCTCTCCCTGCCCTCTTTTCCCTCCCTTCCCTTCTTCCCTTCATTCCCTCCCTTCCCTCCATCCTCTCTTCCTCCCCTCCCCGCCGAGCGCGCCCTGCGGCTGTCCCGCTCGCCGCGCTCCATGGCGGGGCCGGCGGCCGTGCGGCGGCGGGGCCCGGGCTGCGGGTCACTGCTGCTGCTGCTGCCGGCGCTGCTGGAGAGCTGGGCGGCCTGCCAGGCGCCGCCGGTGCCCGCCACCGAAATCCCTCCGGACGGCACGGAGCTCGGCGTCGAGCGGCGCTTCGTGCCCGAGAGCTGCCCGCGGGCCGTGCGCCCCGGGGACTTCGTGCGCTACCACTACCTGGGCGCCTTCCCCGACGGCACCCGCTTCGACTCCAGGTCTGGCACAAGCCCCCCGCCCCGGGGCAGCCCCTCGGCGTTTGGTTGGGCACTGTGAGGGGGAGAGGAGGGGAGCGAGAGGTGCTGTCCCCCACGAGGGTGGTTTTTTTGTGGATGTGCAGAGGGGGAGTTTTCTGCTCCAAGAACGTAAGGTTGGAAGACCTTAAGGTGTGGAAGACCATAAGGTTATTCAGCTAGCCTTAGCCCGGTGAACAGGAGTGTATACGGTATTAGTCTCTCCCATTAGTGATTTCCTGCCTTTTTCATTTCCGCTGTCTTCTCCAGGCTCAAACCTACTTGAACGTGATTGTTTCTGAATCATTATCCTTGCGGAAAACATAGGAATTATCAGGCGGTTCTTACATAGAATTTTTTGGATACTTTATCCTTAAATAAATATGACCTATGCGCAGTGAAGAGTGCCCGGCTGGTTTCCTGCTGTTATTTTGGGATCAGGAAGCCTAAATAGTGGGATCAGGAGATTGTGAAGGATGCTGCTGCTAACAGCTTATTTGTTTTTCTTTACTTCATTCATTGCCACTGATCAAAGTATTATTTAGAAAGATAAAGCAAAATGTATTTTCAGTAATCCTAGTAATCTCCCCTGTGCTTCAAGGAAAATCTACAGCCTTAGGGAAATAACTGTCCTTCAAAGCTCAGCTCTCCCTGTGGAGCTGACTGTAGTTAGTATGCCAGTAGTGCCATATCACCAGCACTTCTCTGACTAAAATGTGGGATGTGATAGCTGGTGTTGGTGCAGTTTCAGTGAAAAGGCACAGAACAGACAGTGAATCCATTGGAAGCTGATGAGCTTGGAACATAAGTCTTAGCTGTGGGTGTGAAGACACATAAAGGCAGCATCCTCGTGGCTTTTTTTATAAATATGTGACAATTGGAAAACTGGCCATGTGTTCAGAAGAGTGTTTGTGATTCCTACTTGTGCACTGAGATGGCACCTGGAGGGGCTGCCCAGGTGCTGGCTCTCATTTTAGTTCCAAGTTCCTTGTCATTTCGTTCTGAATTACTTGGGGCAGGAACAGACTGTGCAGAACTGTACAGCATTTATCTCTTTGGATTCTCTAAATATTAGTAAATAAGTAGTAATGGTGATAGTGTAGTCCAACTTGAATATTTTTGTGGCTGCCTTCATTTCAGAAGGGTGCAAAATATCAGGTTTGTTCAGCTTGAGGTTTTTTTCCCTGCACGTGGCAGCTCATGTTGATGTACACTTTTATTATTCATTATGTTCTTCTTAGAGACTGATGACAGTGTTTAATCATGTTAAGACATGCAAAAAGAGGAGGATTTTATCTTCTGTAGGTTAATATTTTGGAGTGTTAGTTCTAAAATCTCCGGTGTTTCCTGCCTATGAGTTAGTGATTCAGTCAATTTATACAAAAATAAACCGATCTTACCTGTTTTTTATTTGTTTGCTTTTTTTTTTTAAGTTTATGGGCATGCTTACCAGCATCAGTTTAATTGAACACTACTATGAAATCGGTCTAGAAATACTCTAGGTGTTGAGCTAAGGGCAGTTTTGCTTTGCTCCTTTTCAACTCTTGAAAACACTCTTGAGTTTGAAAATTAATTTTCTGTATTTCCAAGTAGCAGGTAGCAATACTGCTCCTCACATTATCAGGCTGTTGACAAAATCTTAGTAATCACGACTGTGTCACATAAATTAGCATATTATTATCATTAGCTGTTTGTTTTTTTTTTTTTTTTGCATCAGCATTTGCATTTCTTTATTTCAATAGCCATAAAGTAGCATTTAAAAGTCTGAATTTAATTGCCTAGTCATCTACTATTGAATTGGTCAGTTCCACTAATAGAAACAAATTTGGCTTAGTTTTAAGGAATCTGCAACGTTAGTCCTGCAAAGCTGCATGGTCTGACCAGTGCTTTGTTCAGTTCTCTGCTTTGCATCAGTGTTCTCTTAATTGTACATTTATATTACTAAAAAGAAAGCTCTTCTGTTCTAAGTTCATCCCAGTTGTATTGCCTAGCTTTGTCAATTGCTACAAAATACTATTTTGGAGGGTTTCTTAGAACTTATTATGTTACTAGTCTTAACATCTTAATTATGGGCTTGTGTGTATAATAGAAATTGTCAGCGCATAATTTAAATATTTTCTATCCTTTCCTGGGACTGGGAATGTTACTGCAACTGAAAGTGAATGCTCAGTAATAGAGGGTTGTCTACTTTAAGAGAAAAAAAAAAAGATGGAGCAAACAGAGAGATCACTCAGTAAAATATTTGAGAGATTCAAGGCTGTGAGACTGTTAGGAGGCTCAGTATGTTGTGGAAGTGATGTGTACAGTCTTGGAAGGAAAGTTTGACATCATTTCCCTAGGGATGTCTAGCTACTGGCTGCTTTCCAGAATTTTAGCATGCAAAAGGCACAAGCTTTTTTTTTTTTTCTCTCCCCTCAGGTCTGACTTTTATATGTATATATATACAAATGTAAAAAAACAAAAACAAAAACAAAAAGGTCCTTGAAATTATAAAAGGGATTTGGGAAAATGGAACCGGTAAAAGTTTAAAAATAGGCATGAAGCTTTTGAGATGCTTCTTGACCTGTGTTCATATATTGCTTCAAAAAGTCATGTAGCAGTAATTCAGGCACATCCAAGTGGGGTCATTGTGCAGATTTAAGGTGGCCAAACAAAACATGTAAGATAGTGTTCTGCTGTGGTAACACTGCTGTTCTCCATCCTTTCTGGAAAACTGAGTCATTTAAGCATCATTTCTTTTACCTTTTGAATATTCATGTATTATCACAGAGGAGGATCATTTGTTTCTTGGTTCTTGGTCTGGCAAACCTGCTGTTTAAAACATGTCTGTGCTTTAAATGTGAGCTGTGAAAGTGGAGGAGAAAATAAATAAGCTGTTGGCAAACCTCACAGCTACTACTTAAAAAGGCATCTTTTCCCTTTCCCCTTCTCCCACAGAGACTGGAAGTGTGATGTCTCACATTGTAAAGCTTATAGATCTTACATAATATTTTTGTGATGTTACTGACTAAAATCAGTATGCTGAGATCCTACTGTGGGAGCAGTTACCCTTTCATATCTCATAAGAGTGTTTAATTTTTCCTTCTCTTCCTTAGTTTTCAGTGCTGCTTTTAATATTAGTGTGTCAGTTAGCTGTTTGTAGTTCTGGCCTCCAGGTGCCTGAAGTGCACATTGTGCTCTGCTAGAATGTGTTTCAGATAGGTGATGAGCAGTGAACAGAAGGAGAACTGTGTTGAAGTCTCAGGAGTGATTTGGCTTTGCCAAATTGGATTTGCCCTTTCCTTTAGGAGCTGTCTAGTGATAAAGTTATGCTAACGGGATGAGAGGGAGGCGAGGTGCAGTTGACTTTCTCTGTTTCAAAAAAAAAAGCCCCAACAAACTGGTGGAAGGGGGTGTAAATGAACCACTAACATTTTTGCCTGCTTTTCCCCCCTTCAGCTATGACAGGGGATCCACATTCAACGTGTTTGTGGGCAAAGGTCAGCTCATTGCTGGGATGGACCAAGCCCTGGTGGGCATGTGTGTGAACGAGCGCCGGTTTGTGAAAATCCCCCCTAAGCTTGCCTACGGCAGCGAAGGCGTCCGTAAGTACAGCACAGCACGGGGCCAGCTGCTTGTGGGAGGGATTCAGCAGAGCAGATAGGAAACGGAGCCACGGAAGGGAAGCGTAGAAACTGCAAGTAGTGAATTTTGGGGAGGTTATCCCCTGTTCCCCAGAAGTGTTTGTTAAGCCTGTAGCCTAAAGTAGTCTCTCCAGACTCCCTCTGCACGCTGAAGGAAGAGCAGCTGACTGCAGAAGACCTTCAGGAAATGAGCCTTGCTATGAATGTTAACTATTTGTTTATATCTACCTCTCTGTTAAATACTAAGTTAAGCCAAAATTGTGGTTTGGCGTTGCAGTGCTGCACAAGGTCTTGTCAGTTCCAAAAGCATCTTTGTTCTACAGCCTCAGAGAGGCAACAAATGCTAGCTCAAGATAGTTTGCCTGATGGACAGCTGTGATAAGAGTTCATCTTACCAGGTTTCCCCCCATAAATAGCTGCAGCAATGGCAAGGGGCCGAGGAGTTGTAAGCACAGCAGGAAACAAGGTGTGCATTCTGCAGGTTTTTTAGGGTAGGCATGGATTGGTTCCTTTTCGCTGATACCTTGTATAAAAAGGGAAAGAAAACTGTGTGTTGTTCTGCTTTTGCAGCTGGTGTGATACCCCCCAATGCTGTGCTCCACTTCGACGTGCTCCTGATAGATCTGTGGAACTCGGAGGACGAAGTGCAGGTTCAGACTTACTTCAAACCTGAGAAGTGTCCTCGGACAGTCCAGGTGTCTGACTTTGTACGGTACCATTACAATGGGACATTCTTAGATGGGACCCTGTTCGATTCAAGGTATGCAGCTGGGTCGTGTGCCTTGGTGTAGTTTAATAGGTATCTCTCCATCCTTTGCTTCCCTTTGACCTGTGTAACAGTTTAATTGCCCAGAAACACAGGAAATGAATTCTGGCATCGGGTTAGTGTGTTAGTAATTTTTTCAGGGATTATAGGATAGCAGTACTGACTCAAACCAATAAAGCTGTGCATTATTTCTTCATGGACATTACCAATGCAGATGCTTTTTTTAATTTTACATTTCATTCCTTGTATTTGTATTACTATTTATTGCAGTCAGTTAGAAGTCTCTATAACCAGTACAGCCGTTCAGATTAGATACGAGTTTTGTAAACTTCGCAGGGTTTGTAATGAAAGTGAGCCACTAACATTTCTTACTGAGATTTTAAGTGTACAGCATGTGTGTTTCATTAGAGCCCACTGGAAAATGATGCTTTAGTGGCTGCCTGAGAGCCACTTTTCAAAGCCTCAGTGAGGTTCCTGACATAGCTAAGCACTCTGGAAAACTTCCCAGCCAGCCCCTGGTAAATGAAGGACTGACACTTTTGGACTAGCAGGTTGTGAGTTACACTGTGCACAGTATGTGGATTTAAAGGCTAATATTGTTCTTTCCTGTGCCAGTCTGACATTTGGTTGTGATTTTTCTTTTCTTTCTCATGTTTAGCCACAATCGGATGCGGACCTATGATACCTATGTGGGAATTGGGTGGCTGATTCCTGGCATGGACCAGGGTCTCTTGGGAATGTGCGTGGGAGAGAAGCGCATTATCACAATACCACCTTTCCTGGCATATGGAGAAGATGGAGATGGTAAAAGTTACTCCTTTAGTTGTTCCTCATTTTTTTTTTCAATCCCAAGTCAGACGTGTTTTAAAACAAACTTTCTATATTTTAAATTCATGGGCAGCATTATTACCCTGTTCAGAGAGAGACTGCTTAACAGACATATTGTTGATATAATTGTAGTATTTATATACTGAAATTTTATTTCAATCAGGGAATATTATCTGTCATTAATGTCTAGTGGCACCAAAGACTTGAAGACAGGTGACTACATAATTCTTTCAGACTGCCACAGAAAGCAGAAAACTTTTAAGAAAAAATGTGTTAAATGTATTTTCAATTCCAGATTTTGTTGGTTTTTTTAAGAAATGTTCTAGTGGCAACGACAAAATGGATTGTCTTGGGAGACTGTGCAGCCTGCAGATCATACATAGAGGTCCCCATGTTAAAAAATACGGCAGTTAGGTGTAGTTTGTAACTTTTCCTTATATTATTTCTCTGCTCTGATGTTTAAGGATGTGTCTGTGGTGTACAAGGTTTCATACTCCTTCTGTGGCATCATTACCGTTAGCTGTGAGGCTGAGGAGGCCTTTGTTTTCAGTGAGGCAGCGCCATCACTGTGGGAATAGAAGGAAATGATCGAGTTGGCGAATTCAGTGAAAAACCTCCTGAACCAAAAAATGACTGACTAGAAGCAAATTTACAGAGAAACCTGGATAAATTAGAGGGCTGGGCAATCACCAGCCATATGAAGTTAAACAAACTTGATTCTGCACCTGGGATGGGGCAACCCTGGTGGAATGAGGAGCTGGAGAGCAGCACCATGGAAGGGCTCTGGGGGTCCTGATCAATGACAAGTTGAACATGAGTCAGCAGTGCCCTGGCAGCCAGGAGGCCACCCTGGGAGGCAGCAGGCCCAGCATCACCAGCTGGGCAAGGGAGGGATTGTCCCACTCTGCTCTGCACTGGGGCGGCCTCACCTCGAGTGCTGGGGGCAGGTTTGGGTGCCACAATATAAGAAAGACTATTAATTAAGCTATTAGAAAATGTCTAAAGGAGGGCAGTGAAGATGGTGAAGGGCCTTGAGGGGAAGCCATGTGAGAAGCAGCTGAGGTCACTTGGTCTGTTGGCTTGGAGAAGACTGAGGGGAGATCTCACTGCAGCTTCCCCATGAGGGGAAGAGGAGGGGTAGGCACTGACCTCTTCTCTGGTGAGCAATGACAGGACCTCTGAAGTTGTGTCAGAGGAGGTTTAGACTGGGTATTTAGGAAGAGTTTTCTTCAACAAACATGTTTAAGCTTCTGCTAGAAGACGTGTTGTTTCTTACCAATTTTCTGCTTTAACACTTTTGTAGGTAAAGAGATCCCTGGCCAAGCTTCCCTTGTCTTTGATGTGGTTTTGCTGGATCTACATAACCCCAAGGATGGTATTGCTATTGAGAACCAGCTCGTGCCCGAATCTTGTGAGCGGAGGAGTCAGACAGGAGACTTTCTCCGATACCATTACAATGGCACACTTTTGGATGGCACTTTATTTGATTCCAGGTAACCAAACCATTCAGCTCTACAGATTGCATTCCCAGTTTGACTCCTCTCTCGTGTTCATAATATGCTCAAACACAGTTCTTTGCTTTTCCTTCCTTTTTGAAAATTTTGAATGGACTTGGAGTGTTTTTAAAAGACTCTCAGGAAACTTTTCCGTATGGGAAGGAGAGGAGCTGTTTTGTACCATGGCTTTGTCACAGACGCCATCTAGGGGTAGTGTCCTGCCCAGTGAAGCCAAGTGCTTTAGGCACATAAGCCTGAAGACTCTTTGTCCCATAGAGTTTATCTGCCAAACAGGTAATACCACTGAAGAGAGAGGGAATAGATATGATTTCATTTTTTGTCCTGAGAATTGCGAGTCAGTGTGCTAGTGGCTAGTGTGAGCTTAGTCATGTTTATACTTGAAAAGTGCTTGCATTATGAAGGCTGGTGTCTTTCAAGATTGAATTATGGAATTGCAGAATTCAATAAGAGGGGTTTTCTGTGATAAAGGAAGAGGGATTACTGACAGTAAATTCAAAGCTCTTGAACATGGGAACGTGAGCCTTGTGTACAAAATCACATGAATAATACCCTTCTAGCTTTCTTTGACTTTGGTTGCTTTTAGTGGAACAGTGCTTTACCGTCCCACTCCAGCTTTCAGAACAGCTGGCAGAAGCTAAAAGGAGGTGAAAATGAGCCAATATAAAATGTTTTATGAAATAAGCTCGGAGAAAAATGTTTAGTACTACTGCAGCAGCCATTTCTGTAGACCTTGATTTACAATTTGTGAAAGCTTGTAAGTTAAGAATTCAAAGCTTATCCACAGTGTACCTATTTCTCTTTTTTGAGATACGAGATTTTCTGTAGTAATTAATCAGTTTTTGAAAATAGCTGTAGTATTTATATGAGGGTTGCTCATTTATATGAGTAATAAATGCTTTGTAGACAGCAGCCTCTACATCATTCTGAAGTGCTGAGAGCTGTTAGAGGGGTTATTCATTGAAACATGGTATCCTGACCTCCTGCAGAATTCATAAATGAAGAAATAGAGCAGCTTACAATAGGGATTGAAAACCCTGGAGCTATCCAGGACCAAGTTTCTCACTAGTACAGGGAGCATGCCAAAAGCTCTGCGAATGGCTGGGGTTGAGAGCTCTAATAATATTTTCCTTTGCCTTTTTACTCTGAAATATCCAGCTGCAGAACTATCCTGGGCAGCTCAGCCAAGGCTGTCGGGACTTGGAGCAGTTGAATAAACCTCTGAATTACATCAGGGTCTGGTCTTGTACTGGTTTAATTCTTTCCCAGAACTACCTTGTAAAGATGAATTAAAACTTTTCTGCCTTCTCTTTCTTGGGGTATGCCTTTGTGTAACATGCCTTGAAGAAAGGTAGAAGGCAGTCAGGTCCATGTAAGAAACATCATTTGTTGTTGTAGCCTTGTTTTATTCTATCGTGAGCAGGTCCTTCACCCTGTGTGTAAGTGGTTGGCTTGGTTTGGAGGGGAGGGATGGGGTTGATAGTGTTTTGTTGTCATGACTCATTTTCATGTTGAGCATCCCAGGAGAACCTATTTATCCCACCTACTCCTTCTAGTAGTTGAACTACATAGCTGTGGTTGCAAAATGAGGTAGTCTGTAGGGTGTCTCATGAAAATGAAGCACTTATCACCTATAGCTGGTTGATAAGTGCTTATTAAAGTGGTGTCAGGGCAGAGGAAATTTTAAAGGAGTAAACAAAATTTTTTTCAGTTACTTGTCAACACCTGTTTTCTGTTCAGTTTAAAATACATAAATAAGTGTGATTTTTCTTTCAAGATACAGTAGAAATGGATTTGCAGATTTGCTGGCTGTTCACTAGCCAGTGTCTCACTGCTGGGTAATCAGTGACCCGTGTGTCGCTGACTGATGAAGCCTGGTGGCCTGGATTCATGGCATGTAGTTCCTTTGTGCCTCCCTGGTGCTGGTTAATGACTGTGTGTTTGACCTTAACTGGTGTAAGAATTGTGTTGCAGAGCTGTTGCAAGAGCCCCTGTTTTCTTGAGTACACTGACACTGCTAAAATGCAAATATTTTCCGTAGTTATTCACGAAACCGTACGTATGACACCTATGTTGGGAAAGGTTATGTCATTGCTGGAATGGATGAAGGTTTGCTAGGTGTATGCACTGGTGAAAAAAGAAGAATAATAATCCCCCCTCATCTTGGATATGGAGAAGAAGGGAGAGGTGAGCTTGGCTTTGCATTCAAGTCTTCTGTAGTTAAACCTTTATTGTTTAGTTAATCTGTGTGTATTTTCTTTTTTTT
Organism: Phylloscopus trochilus trochilus; assembly: GCA_016584745.2. NCBI lineage: Eukaryota > Metazoa > Chordata > Aves > Passeriformes > Phylloscopidae > Phylloscopus > Phylloscopus trochilus. Next base: position 45,981,226 of record WQNJ02000546.1, read on the forward strand.
TTTTTGGCATTTGAAAGGTTTGTGGATTAGTTCATTATTTTGTGGACATTAGTTCATTAGTTCATTATTTTGTGGACATCAAACTGACAAGACCACATCCAGAATTTGCAGGATTGTTTTGATTAGGTAAATGGGTAGGGCAATATAATACAGAACAATCTCACATGTAACTGGTAGCCTGAACTCATTTGGGTAATTGATGTTTCAGGCAGACTGGTACTTGGATGCCAGGAGCTCTGCAGTGTGAGATCTTCCTTGTTGTGTGTCTTAAATTCTCTGTCCTGAAGAAGTTCATCATGCAAAGTTTTCTTCCCCATTCCTTCCACAGCCACAGGTTTTGTGGACTTCTAAGCCACCTCTGTAAATGGTGGATGCATGTAACAGTGAAGTAACCCTGTATATGTAATGTACAATTGCTTTGGGAAAACTCATTGTTATCTAAACAGATTGCTCTGAGAGGCTGAATATGATAACCCTTCTAGCTGATCACAGCATTGTGGCTGGTGTATCTAAAAGTGCCTCCTGGGATGTTACTTGGATAAGTGATTTAGAAAAAAAGCCTTTCTTCTGGGAATGCAAGTTCTGTGCTGTTTGATTTGGAGTTAGACTCCTTTACCAACAAATCCCAATCCTAGACCTGGATGTGTCTTGTTAATCCTGGTAATGCACATAACCCTGGGAAGAGGGGGAAGAAGTTGCCTGCTTTTAGGATATTTTAAGGAAGAGTAATTTTATGTATACTTTTATGTATAATGATGTTCCTTGAAGCATGCGAAGTTCTTGAGAATTTTGGTGATCAACATTGAATTGATACAGGAAACACAAATGAGTTATTTAGGATAGTCATAGGAAATACATGGTTATTGCTTCATTTCTGCATAATTTTAAAATTCAGGGTAACAAAAGTTTTTCCTTCGCTGTTGAAATGAGTGCATGCTTAGCATGTTCCCACTGGTTGTCTTTCCTACGTTGGATGCAGCTTCCATCTGTCGCATCCTTTAATTTTGAATGAGAAGAGCAAAATGACTCTGTAGCAGACACAGCAGGAATATAGATTCCTACAGGGAATTCCTACCTGGACATCATCTGCCTGTTTGGGTACCATTTCTTTCTCTATTTGTCTAATTTGCTTCCTATTTAGGAAAGATTCCAGGATCTGCAGTGCTAGTCTTTGACATCCACGTGGTGGACTTCCACAACCCCTCAGATTCAGTCAGCATTACTGTTCACTACAAACCTTCCAACTGCACTGTACTGAGCAAGAAGGGAGATTACCTGAAATACCACTACAATGCTTCACTCCTGGATGGAACCCTGCTAGACTCCACGTAGGTATTTGAATGACCTGGTAAGGAAGATTCTCCCAGCAGCAGTGAAGGCAGAATGAATTCCATGTAAAGCAAGGTGGCAGGGATTAAAGAATTTATTTTTTTTTTAACTGAGTATTTATATAGAATGTATTTTTATCTTTATGGCTGCCTGCCAAAGGTACATAGGAGGAAGAGAATTTAAAGACAATCTGTCATAGCATAATGAGAGAACCAAGAACAAAAAGGATGTAGGGGTGTGTTGGAGAAGACACAGTACGTGTAGAGTGATGAAACTTGTTGCATGGCATTCTGTTTAAATGGGCCAGTTCACCTGTCTGGGCCAGTCATGCCAGGACAACAAAGGTCTCATCACGAATGAACTGTCCAGGTTTATTGAGATTCTGGGTAGGATTCGTGCTCTGTACTGATGCAGTGCTCCTGAGAGAGGTCTGGTAGGGCTTCGTGTTGTGGCCTTGTTAAAGATACCTGGAGTGTGGTTTATAGAAAATGGTCACCTGTCATGTCTGTAGCACACATTGCTGCTCCTGCATTGTAGTGTGGCTTTAAGTGTCAGCATGGAGAAACTGTCAGAGGGCTTGACTGTGAGGATAACATGCCTCTTCCTTCTCTCTCTTAGCAGTAGATTTATGAAGGAAGCAAAAGGTTGCTCCAGTCTGTCTCTTGTAGCACTGAAGTGAGCCTGGCACACAGCTACAAGAGTATTTCTGTTAGCTTCCTTTTTTTTTTTTTTTTTTTTTTTTGCTATCATCTCTTGAATAGTGCAAGTCATCCAAACAGTATTTTATTTTTTTGGAAGGGAAGTTGGGAAAAGCTATTTTTAACCAGGTTATAATTAACACAGGAAGCAGCTCATAGATTTTGCAGTGTACACAATAGCTTGCAGAGCTGAAAAGCTGCCTTAATTTGGAGCACATGGTGCGATGCTGTAGGCAAGGATGTATACAAGTTACATGTTTGGATTCAAAACACTGTTTATATGTCAGGAATGCTCAATTTCCATTTTTGTAGCAGGAGCCAAGGGATGCCGAGACCATCTTACTCAAAGCAGTTTTTAGAGAATCAAAGAGCATGAATCATGTGCTCCTAATTTTAAGGCTGACCTCTCAGCCACTGCATTGTTTTCCTTCCAAATAATACTCTGTTGTACAAGCATGTCCTGCAGAGGCACAGCCAAGCCAAATAACCAAAGAAAGGCAGCCAATAGAATAAAGGGCCTCAATGCTGCACACTCTGCCTTTAGAATCACAGAATATGTTTAGGCTTATATATTATTAGGCTTTTAACTGGTGATATTTTCTAATTTTAGAAATAAGCCACAGGCAGCAAGGTATAATGCAAAATTTAATGTGGTTAAATAGCAGTGGTAGTAGTAGCTGTTCATGTTAATAACTACTACATCATAGTGTCTGATTGCAAGAGGTGGCTGGTCTATGAGAATGCACTCAGATCCCTATATGGAGTTGGTGGTCCTGGGATGAATGGACATACGGAATTTTTACATCTGCTGAAAAGTCCAATTACAACAGTTAAAAATATATGAAAGGCAAAAGCCCTTATTTCAAGATAAAATACCTTGGGGTTGTAATTGGCACAATTAATTATATTAATTGGATTTCATTGAAGAAGCCTATAATTTTAGTGCAAGAGGATGCCAGCAGCAGAGACTTGTGTGTTTGGTGCTGGCTGTAACTTGAGAAAAACTTCAGGTAACTGTTTGTTAGAACAAAGCATTGGGTATTAAGTTAATTTTTGGCAATGACAGGACACTACTAGAAACTGCTACTTCTGTGGTAATTTTGAACAGCACAGATTTTCTATTTTATGTTGATTTTTTTTTTTCCATTTTCCCCTTCCTTTCCAGACACAGTCTTGGCAAGACCTACAACATAGTTCTGGGATCTGGTCAGGTGGTGTTGGGGATGGACATGGGTCTTCAGGACATGTGTGTTGGGGAGCGACGGACAGTTGTTATCCCACCTCACCTTGGTTACGGAGAAGATGGAGTTGGTGAGTGCACATCCACTTAGCATCTCTAGAGCAGCTGATGCACAGCATGCATGTTTGATTAGCTGCTTGAATGGATTTTTTAGAGGTTTTTTGTGCCATCATTTTAGACACTCCCCCTCCTCCCTGTTCCCCAGTGTGATGGACATGCTGTCTGTGTTGCATTTCAAGTCATGCTGTTGCTGTGGCCAATAGAAAGACCATCACAGTACAAAAGGGAACATGTGCCCCCAGTAATGTTGCTTTGTCAGAACAGAAAGCTCCAGGCAGTCTGGTGTTGCAGAGGGATGCAAACACTGTTTTCCATGACAGGGAGTTGGGTGCTTGTGTTTGGACATGGGACGTGTTATGCAGGAAACAGAGCAGTAGGGGACTGGTCAGCACTAACATGTTAGGAAATTCAGAAGATACAGGGAGTGTAAGACATGAAACAGTGTATTGGTGCTGTTAAAACTCCAGCACAAATACATTTTAAGGCAGCTTTAGGGCATTAAGGCTTATCAATTTTTAATGACATGGACAGCAATAATAAAAAGAATGATACAGACAGAAGTGAACAAGGACTTTCATGTCCAGGTACGTTGTTTTTGGTCTTCCTGGTTAAAAGATTTGAGGGAAAGGAGTCTATCATGAGATCACCAAGATCACCATATTCTGATGTATATGGGAACAGTTGCATAAGTTGCTGTGTTCTTTGAATAGCTCCAGAAGAGTTTGTAGTTTATAAAGACTGTCAGGCATCATGTGTAGAGCTTAAGGGAGAATTAATTTGCACTAAGAGACAAGAATGCATTTCTACTTGTACCTGTCTTCTGTGAAAAATTAGGAGTATTATATATATGCAATGTTTTATACATGATTTTATCTATTACACGTTATATGTAATTGCATAGCTCTACATAATTGAAAATTTCCTCATAACATGAAAAGTCTGCTGTGTAAAATACCTGTCATAAGTATTTGCCATTGTTCAGGTTACATTTGATACACGTTCTGAAACATTGCATGATTTGTTACTATGTTAGAATATACCCAGCTATCTGAAGAAATTGCTTGTTTGCAGTCTCTTGCAAACAGATTAGAGGTGAGCTTGATTTTTCTTTTTCAAGACTAAATTAAACTCCTTCCATGATTTCCCTGAGCTAATATCCCAAGCTGTTGCAACACTGTTGAATCTCACAGAAGTATGCTGATACACAGTGTATTGGCGATACAAAAGAAAACAGATTATTCCCACAAGTTCAGTTTTTAAAAATAAGAAAAGGAATGCAGTTAGAATCACGGAATTAAAGAATGGTCTGGATTGGAAGGGACCTTAAAGATCAGCTAGTTCCAACCCCCCTGCCATGGGCAGAGACACCTTCCACTAGAACAGGTTGCTCAGGGCCCCATCCCAACATGGCCTTGAGCATTCCTAGGGCATCCACAGCCTCTGTGGGCAATCTGTTCCAGTGTTCTGAAGTTTTATTATGAAAGGTTCCCTTTACGATCGCCCTTGGTGAAGTGATCAGGAAGATTTGATGGGCTAGGGACCACACTAGAGAAGTGCCTTTTGGAGCAGGAAGATAAATTTAATTGTGGCTTAAAAGGAAATACCCCCTTCAATGTATGTGAGGATAAATGTAAGTGATGGATAAACCCCTCTACGTAAGTGAGGATAAATCCCCCTCTTTGCCATTTGTTGTGACAGAAGGAGAAGTGCCTGGTAGTGCTGTATTAGTTTTCGACATCGAACTGCTGGAATTGGTGTCTGGCTTGCCTGAAGGATACATGTTTGTATGGAATGGGGAAGTCTCTCCCAACCTTTTTGAAGAAATAGACCAGAATCATGATGGAGAGGTTCTTTTGGAGGAGGTAAGCTGAGATGATGAAAACACCTGCAGTGCTTTTCTTCTACCACCATCAATGCCAATGTTGAAGGATGGAGTCTTTCCTCTTTTTCTTTTCTTCTTCTGGAATGGTGTTTGTCATCAAGGGAAAAGAAAGGCAGGTTGTCAGCTAAAATATGGCTATTCAGCTTTGGAGTTAAAAAAAAAAAGAACTGTAAGAATGGCCACACTGTGTAAGGTCATTTACTGTTGTGGTTTCCTTGGTCAGCAACAAATCCCTAGGACATGTGTAAGAGGCAGAGTTGGTATCCAGCATTCCCTTGCTGTATCAGCCTTCTTGGTGTCTGTCTCAGTGTTAATTGGCAGTTTGTGGTGAATTCTCAAGTCAAAGCTGAGCCTGCAGCAGTGCATCCAGGAACTGTCTGATCTCTTCTGGAGCCTGGCAATGCTAGTGGCCACTCCTTACACATGTGAATTGTGTGCTGTGCTTTCAAGTTTTTCCCCTTGCTTGCTTTTCAAATCTGCATTGTGATAATGTCATTGGGTGCCCCAGTTGAAAGCCACTTGCTTTTGCCACCACCTCTGATAACATAAACCTCTGCGATATTTTCCTCTGCCTTTTCTTTTAACTCAAATTCTATTTTTTTATTCTCTTCTGAAGTCTTCTTTGTCACCTTTCTCTATCGTTCTGTTTTGTCTCTTCTTCTTTGTCCCTTCTTTTCTCCCTGGAGTGGTGCTGCCTGCAGTGCTCACGGGGCAGGCTGTGGCCCTCTGGAACATCATGAAATGCATTTGAGGATTTAAAAACCTAATATGGTAAAATTGAATTCTTGTTTTCCATTTTCCAAGCACTCTCTTCCACCTCTTTGCTTTCCTTCCATCTCCATCTTCTCTCTTATGTTTACCTCCACGTCTGTCCTTGCAGAGAAGAAAAAAAGAAAGAGGTAGGGTGAGGCTGTTGCTGTCCACATCAGCAATCGTTCTTGCTCCCTCTTAAGATGCAGGTGGGTTTCTGTTTTACAGTGTGAGGTTCATGTATCACCATACAAAATAACTGCCCTCCATTCTGTACAGAGCTGTTCCTATGTCCAGCTGTCCAACCCATCTTCCTCCTAAATTATGAAAAAGAGGTTTTCTTGTTATGGGTCCAAACCCCACTGGATTGAGTGAAGAAATCACTGCTGAGCTCCACAAAGAGTGATTTAACTTCACATGTCTGTTATAATTAGTGCAGTTTGGGTGGTAAACGTTATAGGGTAGTAACAGTGTCCTGTGTACATTTAATAAGTAGTAAAATGTTGGATATTCTTCATTTTCTAATTTCCTTTTCACTGTGAGCTCTTTTCTTCTCCTTTCCCCCTTCTTAGTTTTCAGAGTACATCCAAACTCAAGTTGATACTGGCAAAGGAAAATTAGCTCCTGGCTTTGATTTTGAAAAGATTGTTAAAAATATGTTCACCAATCAAGACCGGGATGGAAATGGTAAAGTTACCGCTGAAGAATTCAAGTTGAAAGATCAGGAGACCAAAGAGGAGCACGATGAACTGTAAAGATAAGAAAAAAACCCAAGAATCCTGAGCTGACCTACTGTTCAAACGTGTGTACCAGAAGGAGTTTTGTCGAGCGTGGTTCTGGAAGGATAGCCCTTGGATAGCCTGTGCCTGCCTCTGCCTGGGTGTGGCTAGGCTGTTAAAATAGGATGAGATTTGCAGTTGGAATTGTTAGGTATATCTGAAAAAAGTGTTAAGTGCCTCAAGGTGGGATGTCTAGACAGGTAAGGAGTGTCCTGCTGTGTGTGGTGCCGTGAACCACGTGTGTATGTGGGGTCTGCCTTTTTGCTAAAGATCCAAAGTTCTCATTGAACAATGCACCGTCAGTTGGGTGGATGGTAGAGAGAACACCTAGTGCTACCTACCTACCAAGTGCTTTTAAAAGTTTTAAAAAAACCTTCTGTATCAGAAATATTTGTGTAGGAAAATGAACCAAAATGTTCCCCGTAACAATAACCTGTAAAAGTTGCCACTCTTGATCCCAGTTCCTTTCAGAAGGCATGAGCACTCTTCCCAGTAACTGAACAAACCCACATGGATTTTTGCCAGCAGAAAATCTGATTTGCAAATTGCAGAGCATGGCTGTGCCATTGCAAAATTTATATAAGCTGTGACTTAAATTAAACAGACCTGGAATTGGTACTGTGTATGTGTTGGGTTTTTACCTCACGGAATAAAAGTTTCCTACCATCTGTACTGTGCTGAATTAGTAACCTTGACTCTTGCTGGCCAGCGTTCCCATCAGTCATTCCAAAACCTTTCTAGCTGCAACCTTATTTATAGTTTTGTTAGACATTAAGTGTTAACTTACAGGGTCCAAGTGCTGTCAGAAGTACTGGACACAGTTGATTTTGTGTTGGGCTTCTGTCTCCTATTTTGGGAATTGATAGATTAAGGAGTAAGTACTTAAGAGTTAAAGCAGCAGAGCAGTCTGCAGTGGCAAACAAACAGACAGACAGTGATAGAATCAAGAAACAGGCCCATCTGTTTGTGTGTGCTAACGTTCTGGCCCAGCCCTCAACACGAAGTCAGCCCTGGGAGTGCTGCTCAGATTCTGTGACTTGAGACAGTCACCCGTTAGCTCGACAAGTGCAGCAGAGCTGCTCAGTGTTAAATACACAGAACAGACCCATCTTCTGGAAGGCCGTGGGATCCCCCTCAGTACACAGCATGCAGAGAGCACAAACACATAGAGTGAGACACTGTCAAAGAGGAGTGGGAAGGGAGTTGTGTTTCCATTATAAGCTTTGTGTCTAGTTTCTTGCTTTCCTTGATCTGTACATGTGGGATGTAAGCTCCCTGAGATGCTCTTTCTAAAAACCGGTGCTTCAGTTGGATGAAAACATTTTGTATTGGTTTTTAATGCAGTTCTTACAAAAAGTACAGTGAAATATTTTTTGAATTTGATACCATTAAATGTTGGATAACTGATCTTTTTGTTAAATAAAATGTTGATCGACTCTTACTTTTAATATTTGTGTTTTTTGTTTTTTTTTTTTCCTGGAGTTTTGGTGGGTTGGGACCATGAGTTGAAGCAAATACCCTTCCTGCAGCTTTCTTCTCTTGTACACAGCAGGCTTACCCTGAATATGTTCAGTACTGCCGCTAATGTCTAGGAAAAAGTATTTTAAACTATGATAACAGATGATTTTATACCAGATATAGAAGCTGTGGATATCAGGGACAGGCACTTCCATTCCAAAGTTTGGGTCCAGAATGGCTCCTTACCATCTTGTGAAAGCAGCTCTCTCAGCAGACTGTTTTTTGCTTTTGCTTTACTTGGAAGCAGGTTGCTCACTTTTTGCTGTGGTTCAGATGCAGTCCCTTCTGTGTGCTGACAAAGCTGAGAGAAGGAGTGGGAAGCAAGTTGTGATTGGAGTACTGCCAGAAACAGAATTCAATGTGGAAACAGCTCCTTGCTCTGTTCTCATACATTCCCCCCAAAAACCAAGTCTGTCTTATGGATATCCCCGCTCCTTTTGTGGGGATGGAACTCAAATGATCTTTAAGGTCCCTTCCAACCCAAACCATTCTGTGATATCCTGAATTGTTTTGTCTGAGAAAACCTTAGTGAATGAACCCAATGTTTCTGCATGGAAGAACATTCCAGATGGATCCCAGGAGGTGGGCTGAAGACGTCTGGTAAACCAGGATAACAGAGTTGTCCTCCAGGGCAGATGCAGGAGAAAGAGCATCACTGAACTGCTGTCAATTGGTGATCCCAAAAATTGCTGTGCTGCATTTTTTGGAAGTGGTTGTCAGTGATGGGATAGCAGGGATGACTTTACCAGTGCCTCTGGCTAGGGTAAGTACATCTGAAATTCTCATGCCATTGCTCCTTAGGACTTGGCAAACACAGTTCATGGTCCTTCTAAAGGATGCTTTTCCTTCAAGAGGAAGTTTTTGTTGCCCCCTCACCTCATCCCTTTAAGCCTGCATGTTGCTATTTTGGAAATGGGAATGCAGCTTTGGGGAAAATCAGGGAATACGGGGAAAAACTTGCTATAAAATAATGGTGTTTGTACGGGGCATTGCCCAGACAAAGGCAACAGAGGGCAGGTCTGTCTAGGCCTAGACTGTATTAGGCTAAACTGCATAAAAACCAGAATTTCTGATCATTATCAGAGACCCAGTCCTTTTTCCTTTCTTTTGGCAGCTATTGGCTTCTCTCTTGAAGGAAGGCTTTGGGGCCACCTTCCTCAGCAAAGGGTTGCACTTAGGTTGAATCCTCCACCTATTGCTTCTCAGGGTGTGTGGCAGCCCCTAAGAGTGAGGGCAGTCTGCCTTGCCCATTCACCAAGCCAGAGCCTGGGGGCAGGGGGGGCTGGCTGGGAAGTGAAATTGTGCTGGTGTGGACTGGGAGAGCTCAGCACAGCTCCTGCAGCCCAGCTTCAGGATAAATAAATCTTTTCAAGTCACCATCCTATTAGAGAGGGTGGCCTGTGAGGAATATGGATATAAGGAGATATTTTCTATGTCAAAAATATATTTTTAAGGAGAAATAGCTATTTAGAATTAAATAAATAGCTATTTAGAATTCATCTATTTATTAGCATTTTATTGTTAGTATTTAGAATTTGCCTAAGTAGAATTTATCTATTAGTATCTACTATCTCCTGGCATTTAGAACTTGCCTATTTAGAATTATCTATAGAATCTGTCAATTTGATTTATTTATTTATTTATTTATAGAATTAGTATCTAGATAAGTTTTTTTTAGCACATTAACTGAGATAACTTTATAAAAATAGATGATTACTCTCAAGGGTCATTAAAAACCAGATGTAACTGGGCTTAGCTAATGAGGGGCTCTGCAGAACTCAGGCTGTTTCTGCTCCTCTAATGAAAGAGGCAGGTGCTATTCTCAGAGCTGGCAGCTGACTGCTGTTAGGAAAGGAAGTTGCTGGCAGCCAAGGTTGGCAATTGGTAACTGAATTGTCAGGGGCTCAGTGGAAAAGAAAAGGATCGTGGGTGCGTACCCAGAAAAACCCAGGTATTTATGAATATTTTTATTTCTGTGTGATTCTTGTGTCCTAATTTGATAGCAATACTTTCTGCTGTGTAACTCCATCTGGTCCAAGTATAACAGACATTATACTTAAATCAGAATTTGCAGTTGTTGAATTTGAATATTACGTTTTCCTTTGTGAAAAAAAAATGGGTTTTCCTTTAAACTTAAAAATGACATATTTAGGTAGTATAGGGTGGGAGTTTTTAGCTCAGTTCAGCACTATCAGTGTTTGTTTGACAGTGAGAGGACATTTGAGCTGGCTGCAACACCCTCTAAGAGGAGGATTCATTTTCAGCTAAATAAAGGTCCCAAATACTTGACCTTGGACATGTACCACAGACAGAACAGATATTGTGAGTAGAGGAAGAATAAAGAGTAACAAATTCACTTAATTTTGTTTATTCCTTTAACTTTAGATACACTCTTTTGGCTATGGGAAAATGGTCTGGGAAAAGCATATCTTTCTTTCCAAACTAAATAATAAATAATAAATAATTAGGGTTGCAAAATGTTTCTGGTTAGAAATTTTATTTAGAAAGTATCTGAGAAATACAGTATTTCTTTCTTAAAACTGAAAGGAGAATCTCGATAGCAAGTGCAAGAATTAGACTGGCTGGAGAAGGATGACTTAACCTGTAGCTGTAGAGTTAATTTTGTTTGCAATTAATTTTGTTCATGGTTTTGGAGAGGCAACTGATAATACAAATTCTAGTTTCTAGCTGACAGTCTAGTGATAAAACTATGGGATTTTGATAAAGTGGAGGAGGATATTTAAAAATGCATCTTGTGTTTTCCCTTAAGTATTACATAAGCAAGCGTTATGCTTGGCCGTGGGATGTGAGACAATGAACAGACAATGATAATTTGTACAGCACAATGCTGTACAAGATTTTTAAAATCTCACCTCCTGGTTCAGGTTGATTGCATAAGCACCTGTTTTGTCTATAAAGTTATATGAACAGCATTTCAAGGAGTAAATTTTGTGGTATGGAGATACCCCTTGTACAGCAATGGGGTTGTATCAAGTAACTGCAACGTGGCTTAATTGCTTTCAAGCCCTAGCAAAGGTCTACGGCTCTAGCAGATCCTTAACACAGCTGCTGAAACTACCAGGATTAAATGATAAAAGTGTGCAGGACATTTTAACTTACCTGCAGCTTCATGGAAGGGCAAGAATCCTTTTCTTTGAGTGATTGTCACTGTGGACTGAACATTTGGTGACTGAACATTCATTGTCCATCTGCTTGGAAGTGAGATTGGAAAATCTTCCTTACATAATGCTGGAAAGAGTGCTTTCATCTGAAATCCTGTACCTGTTCTACATGTCCATATACTTGGAAAACCATCTCATTTCCTTCTGATATGGGTGGGTTCTAGGGAGGCTAGAATAATTATTTCTGTAACTCAGATTAAGATGTAATTGGAGATCTGTTTTGATAACTGTTTTTAAAGATGCCTCCTAGTCCTCTTCTATATTGCTCTGCATGTACTTTTCTATATGTTTGTTTATTTTTTTTAAATTGTGGGTTGAACAAGACCTTAATCATGCTGAAGGAGTGGTAGCTTGCTCACCGACTGAGTGAGGCTGAGGAGAACTTCTGGAGAGAGGATCAATGAGTTTATGTATACCCTGAGGCAAGTTTGATGAAAACATGGGACACTCTTCCCTTCTCAGAAACCACACAGAGAGACCAGAACTGCTGCCCCCACCTTTTCACCAGTGCTGGGATAATCAGGGACATCCATTACACTTGTAGTCAGAATGCCAGAGTGTGTTGCTGGCACATCTCGTGCTGTAAAGCTGTGACTATCAGCTACACTTCACGTTCTCTAAATTTAAGCTGTTATCTATATTCCAAAGATAAACTGCCTGCAAATGGAAAACTTTGTCCCAGTGTAAACTTTGGGAGTAATGCCTGGTAATTACACTCTTGCAACTAGAGGTTGGTTGAGTAAGCAGTGCATCCAAACACCTTGATGTTTTTCAGAAGGCCTTTGCCTTTTGGACTTTTGTTTGGCAGCTATGACAAAAGAGCCAGCATGATTGCATGTTTAAAAAAGCTCTAAACCCAAGATTCACTAACCCTCCTCCCCCTCTCCCATAACTGTAACATTAGCCCAGCTAATATAAGTTCCGAAGTGCCTAAAACCCCAAATGTAAACTGTTAAAGAAATTGTGTCTGCTGAGCTCCCCTGGAAATGCTGCAGCATTCCCCAAACCCTTGCTGTGCCTGGGTGGTGCAGACCAAGCCACTGGGGGGGCAGCTCACGCCAGTGCCCCTGAGGACTCACATGTAGCATAGCCCTGCTTGTCCTGCCCACGGTGCTGAAGCTGCAGTGCAGCCACAAGGGAGGCTGTAGGAAGGCTGCACCCTCTCTCTGTTTTGCCATGACCATCCTGCCCTCCTTCCTGCCCCAGGAAAATGGAGGAGACAGGGAGAGAGGCCACAGGGACTGTGGCCAAACTTCACACCCAGTTCTTATGACCGCTGACTCAGGAGCTGTCACTGCTGCCTTCAAGCCATGTTCTGGCTTTGGCTGACAGGCTCTTAGCAGCTGTTGCTCCATCTCCTCCTGTCCCTGGCACTGCCAGGGTGCTTTCAGCTCTTCCAGTTTGCTGCTGCTGCCTGAGTCATGCCTCTGGAATGGAAGGCAGCCAAGGCACTATCCTCAAGATCCTCACCTTGGTTGTCCTACTGGTTTTCTCCTCAATGCTCCCACCTCTGGCCTCCTGGCTGCCCCTGTGTAAGGCCTAGGGAATTGCATGACCGTAGGTTTTGTACAAGGAGGACATCATCCCTCAAACACTCTGCCTGTTCAGATGCAGGCTGGAATTTCTAAAATGTCCCTGTACTCAGCAGTTCCCTCATGGCATAGCATGTGCTGTGTAATTTGTGAAACGATGCTCACACTACCTCAGATTGTGCATTGAGCCTCTGCCCTGCATTCAAAATACAGGGATGATTAATTTCATTTTACTGCAGAGGATGCAGAGGTGGGGTATGGAAACCATCCTCTCTCTTCCCTTATTGGAAAAGTTCTAGCAGGGGTAATAACAGATGTAAAGCTGCTGATTTGCAAAAAATGTGTCTGGTGATACCAAGTCACAATTTTAATAACAGACCACAGGCTGTAAGGAAAGAAGCCATTTCTTGAGATGTGTGTTAATTCTGGTGGAAGAGAATGCAGATCTAAGCTCTCCCACATTTTCATTACAATTCCTCAGGGAACGGAAGATGGCACAGTTTCTGTTCTGTATAAAAGAAAGCAAAGGGGAACAATGATTATATTGCACATTAGGGCAGTTGTATGATTTGCTCTCTTTTATTAATGAATAGATTTAGTACAGCTGAGACCTCACAGGAGCAGGGTCACAACATCATCTTTAACTTATGGTGCAACATATCTGAGCAAGCTTCTGAAATTGTGGCTGTATTAAGCTGTATCACTCTGTACAAAATGCTGAGAGGTGCTGTCGTGCTCAGTAGAGGGGAAATACTTTCTGAAGAATTTTTTTTTTTGTGTTGAGGGTGGTAAAACTGGCACAGGTTGCCCAGAGAGGTGGTAGATGCCCCATTCCTGGAAACATCCAAGGTCAGGTTGAACAGGGCTCTGAGCAGCCTGGTCTAGTTGAGGATGCCCCTGCTCATTGCAGGCAGGCTGTGGACTATCAGCTTGTGAAACTATCTGTTGTTACAAAGAAGAGAAATTTTACTTCAGACACACTAACTTAAAACTTAAAATTCTTCCCATTTCACAGAGGATAAAGAAACAGTAAGGACAGAGAATGTTTTGCAGTGGTGCAAAAATATGAAGAAGAAACTTTGCTTTAATTGGGTGAATAAAGCATTTTTACTGAAAAAAAGTATGAAAAACTTGAGTGAAACTATGTAGCATGTGAGTAAGAGCCTTCAAATTACAGCTGAGACTGAGACTGAAATGTCTTTGAAAAGGCAACAAATGCACACTCTCTTTACAGAGCATTTACACCTTCAATTTTACAAAATAGCCACATTTTCTAAAATGCTCCTCTGAAATGCCTGATTAAAAAGGACAGTGAGCCACAGTATCCCATCAGCAGCAGTTTATCACATCTATAAATCCAATTTAGATCTCGTTATAACAGGAGTGTGAGACAATAAAGAACATTGTAACAGCAGTAAAAGGAACTTGTAGTTGACGATACCATATATATTCCATAATACCAAAATGAAGATAAAAGTTTTAAATTAAATCAAACAGTTCTGTAAATGAGTAATAAACACATCTAAGATAGCACATGTGTGCTCTTCTGTCCAGTTGCCTCCTGGAAGAAATGGAGTGACTTGAGACTGCAATTTACAGGATTTTCTGTAGAATGGAGTTGGCAACTTCCAGGGATTCATCTTTCACCAAGACAATATCATAAGAGTCCATGTATTTTTCCAAGAGCTCATCTACCTAATTGCAGAAGGGATGAAGAGAAAGACCCCCTTAGTTATAGAATTAATTATTGAAAGCATTTATGTCATTAAAATATTGACCAATCTTTTCACCAAACTCTGGGAATAAGCCATGCAAATAATGTATCACTCCTACAAGTAAATGGAGGACAGAGTAGGAGTGGCCTGACCTAAGGTAATATAATACCTCATGTTTATTCCAGGATCTCACACAGAGAGATACTGAAAGAAGAACTACTTCTGGAAGGGCAGGGAGAAATATAAAACTGAAGTTTTCTCCCTCTTCAATGCAAATGGATGTTCATTATAACTTAGCAAATAATCACTTAAGTGTCACTTAAAACCCCCAAAAAGTAAAAAGAAAAGAGGAGAGATTGCCTGGATTTGTTGTTTGTGAGATTATAATTTTTCTTAATTATCAATTCAATACTGAAAGCCACAGGAATTTAAGAGAATTAATTTTTATAGCCTCTGAATTTTACTTCTCTAGGAGACACCTGTTTGGAAGTAGTTCTATACAAAAACCAAGGCAATATATATACTTGTGGCTCTGAGCTTATGGGTCAGAAAAAAAATCCATGAAAACCGTTTGAAATTTCAACCCAAATATAGGCTAAACACTTGGTTTGATGTCTGAACCATATTATAATGAACCTGTTTCTAACTCCCAGTGTTTCATTCAGAGCTTACAAGGCTATGTAAGGCTACTTACTTTATCATTGAGATAGCCAATCTTAAGAATGTGCTCAACATTTGCTACTCCATCTGCCATACTCAAGTCTCCTTGAGAATCACCCAGCAGTATGATATTGCTGTTGTCTTTTAGCTGTTTGAAGTACTCTGTGTTTTTCAAGGCACCATCATGTTTGTTGTAAACATGAATCAATTCTCCTTTAAATCCTTTTAATATTCCCTATTGAAAAAAGCAACACTGAAGTTATTTCTGGTACCATTCAGGCAGGGCAGAATCTAGAATGAAAGAGGTGATGTTACTGTTGAGCCAAGACTGAAATACATAATCTGTGATGATGAACAAGATAAATTAGTTTAGAGGAAAGTCTCAGCTGTGACAGCACAGTTAAGAGCAGGCAGACAGTGATTCTCCCTGCTTGGAGGAGTGTATGTATCTATACATATCTATATTAATCTATCTTGTAGTGTGTATAAGAAGCTACTAAATACCACAAACAGTGTGGTATTTATCAAACATGTTTGATAAGAATGTGTTATCTCATACTTACATTTTCATCAAAATCCATGAAATTGGAAACCACTTTGACATTAGAATGGTAGACCCCAGCCTGGTGTATTACTTCCTCAAGGATGTCGCCAATCCCAGCAGAAAATATGAACACAGGAATATTATGTTCACTGAGCTTATCAAAGAAGTTCTCATAGCCTTCTCTGCAACACAGAATGCAAATACAAATCAAATCTCAAATAAAGAAAGCCAAGAAAAGTCTGAGTTTTTAGGAGACAATCACATCATCTTTGGAAAAGAATTATAATATTATAATATAATTATAATATTTCCTGAGTACTTCATTTCTTTTACTTCGCCTTTTCAGGTCAGCTAGAACCATCAACCTAACACAAAGCATGTTTGCAAGAAACTGTTGCATCAAGCTGTTTAGTCTTGGTCTGTATAATTTTTCCCCCCCAAAACATCTAATCATGTTTTAAAGATTTAAAAACACTTCCCTCTCTCTAAGTACTCCAGAACAAGCAAGCAGCTAGCAGAACTCACTCTAGCTACTATCAGGCTAACATCTCCTTTCAATCTTCCTCACTTAAATATGTGACTTTCTATAGGGTCATTACTATAAAACAAATTTTGTTTTTAAATCTTGAAAACATTTATTGTTGCTCTCTCCTGAAAGCTTTTTAGTATTCAGTTCCCTATGTATAGTATTCTAGGAACAAATAATATTTTCTCTATATGCTTTCTTCATACAGACATAGATTGGTAGAATTTTACATTGTAAAAAAGTATTGTGAAAATTCTGGAAAGAATTTTAGCTTGTGGATGAAGATTCAATCAACATGGACATAGGTTTTCAGACAGGGAGAGACTGGGTGCTTGTCTGTTGTACAAAAAACAAAGATTCAGTCAGTGTTATAAACAAACACTTCCACAATTTAAGTTCTAACATTCTGTTTCAGTATTCCAAAATTTACAGACTGTTTTAGAGGGCTTTCAAAGAGATGGAAGCCACAGCATATTTTGAACAAGGATTTTTCTGTCTTTTAAACTTGCTTTCAGCCACAGAGGAAAAACAGTATTTAATACAACATATGAAACATACTCCTCAAGTCCTTCTCAAAGAAATTAAGTTAAACTTTACATTGCTCTTAAAAAAAATCAGTGCAACTTAAAGAGGGTGAAAGTCCACAGAAATTAAGCTTGTAGAGAAGGGACTAAAAACAAATCCAGGCTTCTGCTTTATACAGTGAGATTACTGTCTGCATTTAGATACAACACACCAATTAAGTGGAGAATGGAGGGCTCAGTGTAGTCCAAGGATAAGGTGTCACATTCTCAGGAACATCTGTGGGGTTTTTTAATTTCCCCTTTCTTTTTTTCTCCTCCCCCCAACAGTCAGGAAGAATCTACAGAAAATGCTCTGAAACAGATTGATATAATTCAAATCAAATGGAACTTACTTCAGCATAACATCAGATTCCCTTACAATTTCTGCAAACTTGTCCTTCTGTAAGCCTTGTTCAATGAGTAGTGCATGAGATTTATGGTACCTAGAACATAAATGAAAAATCGATTGAATGTTGCTTACTAAGTTTCACCTTTCATTAAATTTCATGATGAAAAGCATCCATGGTTAATTCTTGTTTACTCAGCTTAAGAGCAAAACAAAACCAGTTGTACAAAACTTTTAAGAGATTAATTCAGTTAATGTGATAGCTAAAAGTTAAGTACTGCCATTAATTTGCTTTTAAAAACTTACTAAATCTAATCTTAATACAATCTGAAAATAGGTGGTGTCTCTTACCATTCTACCATATATGGGTATTTCTCTTCAATGGTGAGAGCTGGATCAATTTCAATGGCATAATAAGTTTCTTTCAGCTGCAATAACTGGAGGGGAAAAAACCCATCAGATGTTTAATGTGTTTCATGAAATACATTGGTATTTGGTCTAAGCAATCAAAATAATGTTCTCATCAGGGAATAATGACAGATGTCTGTACAACAAACCAAATGCTTGTAGGTCTTTTGTTTACCTTTTTCCGACATTCATCTGTGATGATCTTGGAGTTATCAATGATGTCTGGGAAAGGGGTGAAAAAAAGGGAGTTAAACAAGATGGCACATTTCTTTACTTTGCTCTACAACACTGTAAATGGTACAGATAACAATGTCTGGTGACATACCAATATGCTTCCTCAGAACTTTTCTTACCAGCAACAAGCACATTTTTTCTTCATAAGTGTAAAGATGCTCTTCCCTTAATCTCTGAATTACAAGGTCAGTTACAAGCTTTTGAATCTGTTTCTTGAGATTTAATTGTTTCTGAAATCATCCTGAGGCATCCTATATGTTTTAGAGTTCCCACTTCTCCTTGTTCCAAAAGACTACAGCATAAGGATAAAATTGCCAAGAATTCTAAGGAGTTTACTGTCTGGTTCTTGCAGGTGTCAGGATTATGATGGGCTCTTAAAAAACAAGGCAGCCATACCATATTTAGCCACTAACATCTGAGAGTTCAAAACTTAATGCTTTAATTGTGAATGACAACTTATCTGACTTAATTCGCACAGATTTTGATTAAAATATATATATACACATAAAAACACAGTCACTAGAATACTTTGTCAGTAGAATGTACAGATTAGGTAACAAGTCAATATAAAATCTCATTAGGAAATAAATTGAATAGAAAATTAAAATATAGGAAAAACTAAAAGGAACAAACAAATCAATCTGTATTAAAAAAAAAAAAAGTACTCACTATGACAAGTTGGACATCTTTTTCCATTGTAGGAAAATCTACTTAATGTCATATCAAAATCTGTAATAATCTATTTAAGGAAAGAAAAAGCAAAACTGTCTTACAACATGGAGGAACAAAATAAAGAATGGCTAGAAATTCTGAACGATCAACAATAGCTGCAGCTGAGTAGCATGTGTGGCACAGAAGCCTCCCTATTCTATTGAGCCATTGTCATGGAAGCTAGCATATCCCAGCAGAGCAACGTTTTTTCTAACAAAACTGTTTTTCTCATTCCTTTGGTGAGAATATTTCCTGAAATTACTAAACTTCTATGCTTATGTCATTTACTTAACTAGTGTCTGGCTGAGTTAGAGTTGAATCAACAAGGACTATTGAAAGAGTTAACATGTCTAAGTTTTGGAGATTTCTTGAAGGTTGAATTCTATTACATATATATTCATGTGCTTAATTTTTTTGGCATAGTGTAACAATCCCACAGTTGCTTTTATTCCAAACTGGTTACACCTTTACCTGAAGTTTGGCAGCTCCACCTTTGATGAGGCCACAAATAATCTCTTCTACTCTTGCTGGGTCCTTAATATGGACAGTCTTCTTCTGAAATTCTGGCATCTATGAAGAGTAAGAACAAAGACATAAATACACTCGCAGAGGAAAACTTACTAGGCAATAGCTGCTATCCATCAGATTAGAAGCTCTAAATCTACCAACAGCTTCATGTGACATCAAGACATGGTCAGACAGAAAAACAAGAGTAAGAAAAAATAGAAAATTCTCTGGATGTATTAATTAATGACCGCATACTGTTCTGTTTGTTTACAACATCTGTTTTCATTTCCTTTCCTAATACCACTTTATTCAATAAGTTGACAATCACAGAAAAGGTCATTATATTTGTAGAAATATAGGGAGATATGTAGGAATAGGACATATGGGATCATTTTGTGATTCAGATATGTCACTAGGAGATGGTAAATCTTAAACCTAACTCTCTTTGCAATAAATACGCCCTTAAAGTATCAGTAGGGATAGATGTCCATTGTTTCCTTGAGAAGCTGAATGTACTTCAATACAACAAGGCTGTGCAGTAATCCCTCCTCCCTAGCCAGTCCATCAATTGCTACCATTACCTATTTCACTGCACACTTTTGAAATAGCACATGATATCACATTATACTCTTTCTGGATAAAGTATATTTCTTGAATGTTATGATAAATGCTGAATTTGGTATAAAACAAGAAAAAAACCCACAAAATCCCATTCTTCCCCAAACAATTCCTCAAGCCTTTGTTTATTCTAAGAGTTTATCTTCAAACTTGCAGAATAGTAAAAGAACTATTTATTTACAGGAATTTCCCAATGTAGCATGTATCTATTTCCTTTATAAGCATGTATGGACCCATTATATAAAAAAGGCATAGGACATTTGCAATCTGTCTAAATGGGCATTTATGAGTAGTAAGATTTTTTTCTGTTTATAAAACTTTAGAGATGATAAAGTGTTAGGAATTACATTTTTAACATTCTGATCCTTCAACCTTCCTTTTCTTACAGCATGTAATCTTTGCTGCAATGAGCTAATTAAAAAAAAAAAAAAAAAAAAAAAAAAAAAGAAGAGGTGAGGGGGAGCTTCTCTCTCAGGACATTTCTGGACCCAGAGTTCTTGAATCACCGATTGTCAGTAAGTCATGCAGGACTCTTTCTTCCACCTCTTGATGCTAGTAAGCCTTTTCTTCATTAATAACAGCCAACTTGAAGTCAAATTGGAATTTGCTTATCACATAAGAAAAAGGTGGCATTTTAAAGTACTGCAAACGTGTGTTTTTGTACGGGAAAGACACTAGTGTGCCAGACCTAAGAAGGATCCGGACATACATTGAAATATCAGCTGTAGTCCACTTTGTTCTCAGGTGGGAGCAAAACATTGCAGCTACATCCTTATCAGATGAGCAGAGGCTCACCTAACTCATTCTTCAAAACCCCCACTCACATATTCCTCATTTTCCTCTACTACCTTTATGTTTAGAAAAGTTTGCTTATATGTCTTAATCTTCCTTTCTGTAATTTTAAGTCATTCAACTTAGAGAAAAGTGTTCTTTTTCTCAGATGCTCACTGGATAAATTTTTCCCTTCTGCCTGAATGTGAAACCCCCAGTGTTCTTCAATCTTCTTTTGCAATCTTCTTTTTGAACCATATTGTTTTTCCAACACAGCATCCATGATTATGGGTAAAACCTTTCTGTTGTGCTCTGACAGGGCCTCAGCTGAAGGGCCACTTTGGCCCGTGTCTTCAGGTAGCATCTTTGCATGTGCATTAAAATACATGCTCTGTGTTAGCAGTAATATGGTGAGAATGATTCAAATTCAGGTGGTAATGACCAAATATTCCTCAAAATGACTCCTAGAAAGAAACATGTATTTGTGCAAAGTGTTAAATTTTACATTTAATCTTTTTGGATTGTGTATTTTCTTCCATGTCAGTGCTCCTACCTTTCAGTCTAACAAATAATGCTAATCCCCACTGTTGCTTGCTGCTACTTTCTGGCTGATATCCTCAAAGACCTGCTGAAAACAGAAATCCTTCTAGAACCCTAATCACGAGTCTCTGATTAATTTCCAAATTTTTCTACCCATTCAGAAGTTTCACCTGTACCACAGTATCTTGTCAAAAATTCTGTCCTTAACAGGGTATTCATTACTTCTTTCCTTTATAGATCTCGTAAAGAAACTGAATTAATTTCACTTGGATTAGAAGAATTAAGGTTTTCCTTTCCAATCCTTTGGCAAAGATGTTCTCTGTAAAAGCGGTATCTCCTAAACCAATATCCCTGAGTTCCTTGTGTTGTTGCAGTGCCTTGCTACTACTTCTTTTAGCACAGCAAAGTCACAGAAAGTACATTAGGATTGACTTGCAGCTCTCAGCTGCTTTCCAGGCTGGGAGTCATTGAGAAAACTATTGAGTGTTGACAAGAAATAGAATTCCTGAAAAATATCCATTAAAGAATTCACGAATCTTTTGAGATATACCTTTACAAAACATTTCTTTATTCACAATTAGCAGCACATCTAGTTTCACAAAACAAAATGTTAATAATCTGTAACTCTTTAAAGATGCTTTATGATATTTCTTTTGTCTGTTATATGATGCTGGTAAACAAAAGTAAGCTTTCCACTTTTTTCTGCATATACAATATTCTTTATAATAAAACACAAAGCACTTTGACTTTGGACATTTACCAAAGCACTTCAACTGGGTTTGGTAATTTTTTTACTGTAAATCGACTAATCTAATTCCTTTAACTTTCAGCAAATTATGTAAGTATTTTTAGATTTGGAATGCAAAAATTAAACAGTGAAATCTAAATGCATGATTTTCTAAGAAGTAGTTCAAGCATTATTTGCTTTACTTAGATACTAAGCAACAGATTTCCTAATATAACTAATTTAAACAAATGTTGAGGTGGATGGAGAGATCAGAGGAAGGGACTGGATGAGGAAAATTGGATTGTTTGGTACTGTTTCATTTCAGACTGAGCCCTTTCGTAAGTTTCTGAAACAACCTGAGGAATAGATCTTGGTAAACACTTTAGTAGATCATGTTAAACAAGACATTGCTTAAGATTTTAAGTATGACGAAAGCTTCCTGCTTTGATGTTGAAAACTCCTACTCAAGATCGGTTTTTAAGATTAATTCATTTCTAACACACTTTTCATTTTTGCACATGAATTGGTTGAAGAGTATTTTAATTTAGGGGTGAGGTAAAGTCTTCTGCAGCAAGTATAACCCAGACATTTTCCATCTCACAGGCACTTTCAGAGGAAAAAACAAGTTATTACAGAAGTGCTATCTGATAAAGCCTCAGACAAATACAGTTAGACAAAATAGCCACTTTTCCCATCACTAGTTCCTTGTATTAATATTTGCAACTGAACATTAAGTAGTAATTCTTTTATTTAGTCTTTATCATTATTATAGTAAAAGTAAATGAAACTGTCTAAGGAATGTGTAAATGAAACTGAAACTGCAGCCACCAATTTTCTGGGAAAATGTCTCCTCCAATGTTTTACACTTCTGCCCAGTTTAGCTGTTGTTTCATTGTTGCATATTTGCCATTCTTCACAGTTGAAAGAGAAAAAAAGATTCTAGTTGGAAAGAACTGATAAGACGGATGAAAAAGCAAAGGGTCAAAAGTTCAGTCAATTTGATAAAATTGATGTTTCTGTTTACTGTTTAAGAAAATTGTAGCAGCCAACTCAGTGTGCACATAAACCCCCCAAAATTCTGATGCACCAGTTGACTGGGATGAGCACAGATAGAGAAACAGCCAACCAAACATCTCCGCAGCACTTAACCAAGTCAAGAAAGCCTTTCAGATCCAGGAGCTTCTACATACAGAACTAAAACTATATAAACACAGGAAAAGGAACTCATAATTCATTGTGACATCTGAAAGTACATCATGCTAAATCACATAAGTGCCCCTATTTATTCTGTCATATTATAAAAGTGTGAGAAGAGTTTTGCTTTCTTACCAAGAGTATCTATATGCTATTAAATAGCTCAGAGGCTGGTATGTCTTAAAACTTATGTATGACAACTCCCAAAGGTAATTTGTGGTTGCCATATACACTGGCCACAAATACATTTTAGTTTCCAGTCTCTGAAATTTTTAAGGAGCCTTTGAGAGAAGGAAGAAGAAAACTGAAAAAGATTATTTTAAAGGCTGAGCTTAGTTAAAGTTATGAAGAGGAAAAAAATTATCTGCTTGTTTGTGATAGCAGGTACCTGGAATAAGAATGTAGGAAATTATTTTGTAACTAAGAATGTTATGGTCATACCTTGAGAAATGAACAGTAATGGATTCACGCAGGTTTGGAAATCCACCCAGTCCTACAAACCACAGAATGGGTCATTTACAACAAGGATAGTTCTGAAGATTACAAATCTATTTAGTACATAAGACATGCATCTGTGTAGCTGGGTTAAATAAAGAGAAGTATTTGCCATAAGGACCGTAGTGAATTCTAATTTTGAAACGGAGTTTCTTATATACCACTGGATAATAGAAGTGCAAACAGAACTGCTTTTATGTATCCAGGTGCTGCTTAATACATAAATTGTCTTCTTAGTATGTGAGGCAGCGTGTATTTAAGTGCATGCTGTGTCAATTTGATTATAAAACAGGAGCTAGTGATAAAACCTGACATTCATTTTAGTGAATTTACAGCTGCCATTGTAGGCATTTCCAGTTAGGTATCCCAGGAAATTGATTGTGTCCACAAGAAGTAATGTCATGTTCTGGAGCTAGGATTATACTGAATTTTTCAATCTACTGAGTGTGGGAGGTAGAGCAGTTACTTTCCTCCCCCTACACAGTAAAACAAGTCTCAGTGATTAACACAAAAATTAAAAAAGTCAAAAAAACCCTCCATAAAAAGGACAACTGAGTGATCTTTTGTTTTCACTGTCAGTAATTTTACGTAGGGAAGGATGAGTTGATGAATTACTTGCTATCTTAACTACATAGAGATATGGCTCATTTCACAATCAACTCTAAACTCAGAGCCTGAAATATTACTACTAATAACCCAAACTGTAGGAGGTTGTCATCATAAGTCTGCTAAGTAATGGTTTGACGAAGGACATAAACTGGTGCAGAATATTTTTACACTGATACCCTGTAAGCCTACACTACTTGGCAAGCATCAAGTTTTCTTATTTTATAAAGACTCATCTAGTATGGAAGCCTCTCCAAAACCAAATCATTGCTAAGAAAACATCCTGGCTTATGGGTGGACAATATTTTAAGGGAACTTCTCTATAAAAGTCAATGATTGACAGAGTACTTGGTTAGATGTTAGTAATTCTGAATCACAGTAAGAACTGTTCTCACACTTGTAAATGTACTAAAAATATTCCACAAAATTTCAGATTACCACAATGTCATAAAAGGGATAGGGCAACAAATAAGATCTAAATAAAGATCTAGCTATAATGCTATTGACAGTATGTGAACTTCAAGTATAACACGATTTCTATTTTCTTATTTTGTTAGTAAACCTGCCTTAGACTACACTAGGTTTCAAACCTGTTATCTTTTGATAGAGAGAAAGCACAAGATAGGTGGGCTGGCAGGGAGAGAGAACTATCCATGTTATTTCTGAGCAAGGCAAATGGAAATCAAAATGATAAATTGGATAGGGGCAAATTATTTATAAATTTTATTCTAATCCACGGTGACAGCTTCCAGGTAAGAGAGTATAACCAAGACTAAATTACATTTATTTTGGGAACTGCAGATGCTGAATTTCAAGGTCTTAGACTAGCTATCACATATATTCACTTATGGACATGTACCAAAAAAGGCAGGGCATGGCAGCAGTGATAGCTATGAAATTTGATACCCAGAAGCTCCAGAAAACTGGTTTTGCTGTTCTTGGTGGAAGGAAGTAACAGTTTGGTGAAAATATAAAGAAATGGGGCACATTCCTTAATTTACATGTTATTTTCACTTTTTCTTTTCTATTATTACGGAACATTACTTGCTCTAGAAAATAAACCTTACAAAAAACTTCAAGCTTCTCCATGTAACTTCTGCTACTTGCAACATTTGAGTTCCAAGTAGCAAGGGAACCTTAACGAAATCCCCAGAATGACACTGTGGGGATCTTTTCCTCCATATGTTTATGCTCATATATGTACAAAGCAAGACTGCCTATAATTCAGACAATTTGAATTCTGGTCCATGAGGACAACAGAGGTTTCTCTTAGCTGCCCCAGCTGTTAGTAGGCTTATGTTATAGACAGGAACATCAAAAGGAACTGGACATGAGTGTAAACCCATCAGTCACTCCATTATGAGCAGGTTGTCAGGAGATCTTCACTAGTTATTGGGCACTCTGCTAGCACAATCTGAGCTCAGGACAGAGACTCACTAATTTATTACTCCCCAAAGCATAATACATTCTATATTCAGATGATGCAAGCTCAAATATGGTAAGAAATCCTTAGTAACTAGTAATTACCAAATTACTATTTTAGTAGTTCTGCCAAGAAATAGCCTTAGGAGTACATAGCTAAAAAGCAGTTATTATGGGAATGAAACAACAGAACACTAAGTATCTTCACAGTAGCTTGATAACATGCCGTAAAACTAGATACCCAGCACAGGTTATGTGAAATAACTGAAAATAGGTTCACAGCCTAAGCTATTTTAAGACATGGAATAGAATGCATACTAAAAATAATTTTTCCTGGTTTACTTTATTTATTTACATATTTTTATACCTTACGTGCTGGATTCTGATACTTAATTTGGAAAAAAACCCTTATAAAAATCTGGAGAGAGCGCTTTCACAGAAAACATGAGAACAGCGTTTCCTCTTGTGTTTTTAAAGGAGAGTACCTGTGCGTTGAGCTTAGGGCACTCCTGATTCTTCTGTCCTTGATTTTGTCCTACTGCAACAGCATAGGTGGTAAGCAGAGTCCAGAGATGCAGGGCTTGCATGCAGGCTGCCAACAAAAACCAACCAAATCCTTTTAAGAATTGGTCTGCTATATTATGTGATCTTTCTATTCCTGCTGTATAAAATAAAAGCCAAAATGCATGGGACATGGCGACATCACTGTGAAAATACCAACACTTCAGAATAGTCTGATATATACCTAAACGTAAAGGAACATTTAAGTTGAATTAACCTATTCAATGAAAACCACTAAGTACCCTTATTTCTCTGATGCTGTTGCTCATTCTGTGCTATCAAATTTTTAATTTAAAAATTAAATTTTTAAAGGTTTTTTTTCCACATACACAATTAACAACTGTAAGTAAGCCCTCAGCTCATAACCTTTTCTTAAAAATGCAGGCAAGAAGACAGAGTGGATACTGCTGAGAGAAGCTGTGCACACTTACCAGAGGGTTTTGCAGGAGCAGCTGCAGAAGCAAAAGAAAATTCCTCTTGCTTGAGACACACTAATATAGCAGCACAGGGTGCAGTTGAGGGCGTTTCCAAATACAGCCTGACTAATCCCCGTGCAAAACCCCAGGGTCCTGTGACGCACGTCAGCAATGCACAGCAGTTCGTTATGCTCAGCAGTACAGCCCAACGGGCTTACAGATCATCAGCTGGTTCACCAACAACAAAACCTTTGACCTTCACTGAATGAACAGCTTTCATGGATGCAGCAGACAAATTTGGGCTGCTGCAACAAAGGAAGGCACTTGTTTTTCAAAGCATAAGTTTATTACTTTGTAACTTTTTAGCCTTTTTACAAAATCTTTCCAAATATTTTACGATTTTCTGTCGCATAGTGCCACAAATTTCTTAGAGCTTCACTGACATGGTTTCATTAATGTTTACTAGGTAGCATACATTTATTAATGTAGAAGGAGCAAATGAATTAATTAATCTTTGTTTTGGCTGTAATTATCTGTGTGATACTGAAACAGGAAATGAAGGAGCCTTGTTTGTCAGGATTTTTGAGAGACAAGGCAACTCCACATAGTTTTAGAAGTTCGTCATTAGGCATGCTGCCTGATCAAAGACCGTAACTAGGTGACAGAGAAGATGGGTTAAAAAGAAACATTTTTTAGAGTGAGGGGATGAAGGAACTATTGTCTAATTGCATTTTACATTTTGAAGTTGTGTAAATGCTTCTAAGTGTCACGCAAAGGTGACTATTGCTATAGCAGCAGTGCAAGTTTTCTCTATACTACCCCATAACTCGTGTTCAACCTCAGGTTTATGATCCCTTCTTGATATACCTAATGTTTCAGGGTGCCAGGACTAATCACCAACATCAGGCCAATTCATACATGGCCACCAATGTGACCAGTGCAATCCTCAGAGCTGAAGCAAGGGCAGGTTAGAAGTGTGGCATGAACAAAACCTGTAACACTATAAAACCCCCCCACAACAGCAGGACTCTAGAAATTCATTAGTTATGAAAATTTCCTTCAAAGGAGGGTGTGCTTGTTACAATAAATAAAACCCAAAACAAGAGACTTTCTGAATGGTCCAATAGATCCATGTGTTTTGTGTCTGCATTCCAACTGTAGGCTACTATGTAGTCTATCAGGATTCCTTAGTGTATCTGACCTACACGTGCACTTTCGTTTTGTTTTCAGAAGTGTTCTCTGTTTTGAGCCAACAAAACAACTGAAGTGAATACACTGCAGCTAATACAAAACATGAAATTTTATTCAACACTTATCCTCTTAGAATTGACAAAGATCCCCCTAAATGTACATGTTAAGGTCTGCTGTATCCTGAAGCAACAAAAAACTTTGAAAGATATGTTCAAAATATAACATAATCCCTGAAAAGACTGTATACAGTAAATTGAACTTACCTGGCATTGGTATTACCAGGATTCATAGCTACTACTAAACTACTTGTTATAGTATTTGTATGTAATAGGTAACATTCAGAAAATTTTACTCTTCATAGTATTTTAATATAGGCAGCATGCTTTTCATTAGTATTTTTATAATAATGTTTGGGAAACATATGTATAGCACAGTGTCTTCAATAAATATGAATTATTTGCACAACAAAAGCTGCAGCTTGTATCCCTGCTATATTTCCAATGTTAAAAAAATCTTATGAACAATGAAGTAAAATATGCTTGCTAGATGAATCATGTAGTTCAGGTAAGACATCACTTGATACATTCAGTTTGCAAAGAACCTGCCTTTGAGCTTATATGTATTTCAGAGGTGACAGTGGTACTGATACATAAATGAGTCTTGTGAACCTCGTAGATGAGGCTGGGATTTGGTGGGTCAGCAAGATGGCCTGTTGCTATTCTGGTACTTCTCAGCTGTGATTCAGTAAGAAAATTAACTCCAGTGCTGTCAGGAATCTAAAAAAAGTTAGTTCCCTTTCAGAAAGCCGGGGAAACAAAAACAAGGTGGTTTTAAAAACATTTATTTTATTAATTTTTTTTAAGGTTAAAAAGAGTTACAGAAATTAAGTCCAACTCTTAGAGACTGTTTTTTGATACACCAGACTAATTGGAACTATTAGTCTTAGTGAAAGCCTTAGAAAATGTTGTGAGCAAAATTTCTGTAAACATTAATACAGCCAACACCTAATTCTTAGAAAAACATCTACTCTATCTTTATCAACAGTGTACTTTCACTTTAATGAAAATGCCGTAAACGAAACTTCTCATCTACAAAACAAGACTGTCTTTGCAACTCCAAGAAATCTTTGTGTACAACACTTCAATTACAACAGCTCCTACTAATCACATTCTATTACTGCTGATTTGAGTCAGTTGAGCATTTTGTTTACAGTGTTTAACGTCTGGTAAAAGAGGAGTTAAAATGAACACTGATTTTTCTAAAGAAAGAGAAATAAACCCCAGCATGACATTTCTACTCTTGAAATATGGAAGGTGATATAAATATATTTTAAGAACCACAAACTGGAGAGGTGTATTTATTTCAACTGATAGAATCTATTTTAACATTTTCTCTTTGGCTGAGGGCCATATCTTGACTACAGAATATTCTATGCAGAAAAAGAAAGAAGAAAAAAAGAACAACAATGAAAAGACTAAATGATTTATAAATTATATAAGACTGGGAAAAGGTTCAACTTTATATATGCTCATGTGTTAGGTGAACTTGGTTTGTAGAGGATGCTCTCAAATGTGAAGCACTGCAAGTTTTAGTTTAAAGCAAAAAAAAAAAGCTGGTTCTACCAGTCCTTCCTGACCTAAGTTGCATCCATTTGTGGAAAGAATAAGCACAGGTATATTGCCTAAGCAAGTAAGTTGCACTTTTTCTTTAATAAATTGAGTACTTCAGCTAAACTGACATTACCTTTCAAAGATCAAGAAAGAGGTCATAGCTTTTTAGAGTATTTCCTACAAAATTTAGAGGCGATTGAATTTTGTCTGCAGTGTAAACATTAGCTAGTGTCTTTTCATGAGCTTACTAGCTTTTATTTCTGTTTAGTGACCCTACCACAACTGAACTTTTGAATATATCCCCATATATTTAATATGTTGCTCGACTTTACTTGAGCAGTACCTTGCTTTGTTGTAGGGATCAATTTTAAACATTAAAGAACTATATTTGTTGTCTGAATTTGCTTTTGTAACAAGTTTACTTAGTACGTATTTTCCAAAACAGCCTACTTGATATACCTCATGAGATAGGGAAAGGTACCTGAACCTTGGTACTCAAGTACCAAGACCAAGCAGAAGAAAGGAATCAATACAACACAACTGTACTCAGTCATGATTATTATTCATGCCCTAGTGAACTGAGTTAATGAACAGCATAATGGTTCCAGGAATAGCTTTTTATATCTGTGACAATTACAAGGAAAGTAAGATCAATGGTCAGTTTGATGAAGCTGGGGTACATAAAGGTTTAGAAGGTTGCCTTGCAGGAATTTTGGATATCACTTATCTTTGCAGTACAGGTTTGGTGTAAAAACCCGTGCTAGCCGTATTTACAGTTGCTATGATGCAATACAGAACTATGACTTGTATATGAACATGTGTGTCTGTCACAGAGATCACTTGTGAGGAGTGTAAGCAATTCTAAAAAGAAAGAGCTTGAACAGCACTTTTTATGAAAAAGTGCTAAGAACATATTAAAGACTGAATTCAACAAATTGTGATAAATCCAGAGATGACGCATGCTAAGAAGGTGAGGATCTTAAACTGAAAGGTATCACAAGACAAATTCAACACCTTTTTTAACAGAGATTTTCTTGATGTGATCCAGCTTTCTTTACAGTTCATGAGAAAACCAGTGATCATCTAATAGTCTGACCATTTATGGCTGTACTGAACACAAAGCTTAATGTCAACACACACACACTACAACTCCTTAAGCATTTCTTCTTCTTATGTTTAATACATCTCTCTGGTGAGAGAATAAAAGATATTGCAGCATCCTTGTCTCTTATGCAGCCTCTTCTTGTGCTTATAAAATAATTCTAAAAAAAAGAGATTTCTGCTGGTGATAGATCAACAGACATTTTGAATCTTACAAGAAGATGAAGAATTAATAGTAACTAGTGTTCTACATTTCTAGTATTTCATGTGTCAATTACTAGTTCAGGCAAGAATTTAGTCTGAGAGAATACAGGAGGTAGAAAACATACAGATTCTGTACATTCTGAGGTGAATGAATACAGCTCAGAATATGCATTTTTTTCTGATTGTATGTTAGGGCAATCACCTCATCTCTGTGCTTAGTGTTCCCATTCTCTCACTGTGGAGAGAATTAACCTCTATAACTGTCAGGTTAAAAGAAAAGGTATGTATTACTTAGTTATCAGTGAGTAACTGGAAATGATGAAGATATTTTCAGTCACTTCTAATGAGTATCTAGGAAATACCACACCTACCTAGCCAAATTTAATCTGATGGTGTTTTTTATCTTCATTGTTTCTCTCCTGCCCTTGTAAAAAAAAAAGAAAGAATATAAAAATATTCTAAATATAAGCAAGTTCAGATCAATACAATTTATCACATCATACTTAAATTTTAAAAATAGCTTCTAAAGCACCAGGATTGAAAAAAAACCCTCAAGGTTATGGCACCCTTCCATTGCTCAGCAGAAGAAAATGGAGGCTTTTTTCTTGGCCTTCATACATAACTTTCACCGATGTCTATGCTTACCAGGGCTTTCTGGATAAAATCTTTATAAATTTATTATGAACTTGGAGCTTAAATACCGAAACCAGTTCTGGTTTCTCTACCTTACAGGGAATAGACTAGACCTAGAAAAGGTGCTGAGAAGGGCAGTAAGAATGAGCCACGAGAAAAGATTCATACAATGAACCATTGAATATTGCTAGAATTCCTTAACCTGGAAATTACAGGGTGGCTTAGAAAGAGTTAATAGGGAAAGATTGTTCACTGTCTCTTCTAGTATAAGAGGTAGAGGTCATCAACTAAAATTAAGAGGAGGCAGGCTCACAACAACTGAGTCAGCTAAAAGTCACACAATTAGGTAAAGTAGTAAAATGTAGAATTCCTTTTTGTTGATACTGTGAATTTACAGAGCCCTAAAATGGTACCAGGTAATAACACGACAAAAAGCTCACCTAAATTACAGACACTGTCTCTGAAATACCAAGCTGCTGGAGGAGAGAAATCATTCTAGCAAAAACACTCTTGACAAATCACCCGTTTCCTATGCTTTCTTTGGGCCTCTGTTACAGACCATTTGTACAGATCATTCTATCAGTACAACCTGTAAGACTTCATGGAAGGCAAGTCAACACTCCCTGTTGGTAACATGTAATGACAGGGAGAATAATTTGCTATTCATGATAATGTTTCAGTTTGATCACAACTATCTTACTTTTAACTCCAACATTCCTTTTTCTTGCCAGTCCTTCTTCTGAGAACACAGATACAGAAAATTCATTTTTGACAAATAAGAATTTTTTGATTTGAGTGGTACTCTCATTTTCCTTTAATATTGCTATGGAGTATATTGGAGTCTGCCTGTCTGAAAGATCCATTTCCCTCTCACGTTACACAGAATCTAATGCTTTCTTAAAGAATGCTTACAGGTGAGGCTGCTGGTACAAATAATTTTCCTCAAAATACCTAGGCAAACAGTGTTGAATTCTAAGAACTGGCAGTATGTAAATATAATGTGGTACATTTACAAATTCTTAATTCTTAATTAGCTATCAGGTATGCAAAAGCTCACCTTGCAGAATAAGGTGATTTTGATGAGCTATAATGTTTTCCCCCCAAACTGTACATGCATATGTATACCTTCTCTAATTAGATACCCTTTTTATATCTACATGGACATGCATTGAAAGAACTTGAACAAATGCTTGTTTCCCTAGAAGCTTCCCATGTAACGCTATCTAGAATGGAATTTGCATTAAGGCCAAGGCTTGGACTGAAGCAGTTGCTGCTGATTCTCTTCTTCTCTTATCTGCTTCTAAGAAAAAAAAAAAGCCTGCTTAGATTTTTTTTTTCACTAAGCTTAAGAATGCTGTATCTAGATCAAATAAACTCTGACCCTTGAATAGTGGAGTTGTGGGACTCAGTTTGAAAGCAAAGTCAGCAGGACAAAGTTTAACCTACAATACCTTACCAGACACTACATGTAACAATATAGTGCTCATACAATATTCCAATTAAATTACACATTGAGACTAATGAAATTTATAGCTGTTAGGTTCTCTTCAATTACAAACCCTTTTTAAAAGTCCTTGAAAAAAATTCCATTATATCTAAAGATGAAATACAGCTACCAAGCACTCGTTTTAAAGGTAACAGGCAGAAGCATCATGACTTGAGGCATGAAGGATTGTTTTGACTCCACGTCTCATTGTTTTATGGGTGTTTCTCACTGCTGAATCTATTCAAAGATGCACTTGGATGCCTTATTTCTTGTATCTCTGTGTACTTGCCTTTGGGAAGTGTTCAAAACCAAAAGCTAATAATACTACCACTACTATTCTTTGCACTCTACTACTGCTAAAGTATCGATACTGTTACTGCTTTGTGCTAATTCCTACCCTTCAGTTTCACCTACAATTTTTCCATGGGAACATGCAGACCAAACTGAGGCTTACCCATCACTGCAAAGGCAGGTGCAGCTGATAATAGTAACTGTTGCGATAATAGCTGCTGAGTGAAAAAATCACAGTTTTGGTCTTGCAACTTGTAAGTTTCTGACAAAGAGGGAAAGCTTTAACAGAACAAGGTTAATGGAACATTTCAGTTGTATTCATTCTGTCAGGTTAAGGTGGAGCAAAACAACTTCTAGGTAAAAAAACTAAACTACTAATAAACTTGGATTATTTCAGTGATCCAATCTGCAGAGCAGAAAAACAAATCTTTATATGTGCAGGAAGGAAATGACAATTATTGAGTGGGAAACAAGTAAGAACAAGCACATTTGAACACAAATTTTCTTGGTGGCAAACCCAGCTCAGGAAGTCTGAAAGTCTGTATTCAGACACTCAATGAACCTTCAGTGTCCAAGCCTGGGCTTTGCCCCAGCCCTTTAAAATAAAATAACAAATTAAATAAATTAATTTTGTTTTGAGATTTGAGATTGAGATATATAAAAGTAGAAACCACATTTCCTTTTAGCAATAGGTATTATTGCTATAATTTAGAGAAATGTTTTTTAAAATTATTTTTGTAATTATTTTCTGGGGTATGTCAGTGCAATTCTCTATTCTTTTGAGGTATTAGTGAATGAAAATAATACAGTTACTTTTAGTAATTAAAGATGATGTCTGCTTTGACCTGTGTGCTGCAACCTTAAAACAATTGTCCACTTGTACTAAAAAATGCCTTCTCTTTTTTTTTTTTTTGGCATTCATATAAAGCACTCTTGATGATTAGCCAAATTAAAACAATTCTGTGGACTTTTAATGGATGTCACCCTATTCTTCTAAAGTTCTTCTAAGCCTTTTGATGTTTTACATTTTTGTAATGGAGTTTCTCATGCACTTTCCATGTAAATAATGATTGTTTTACATTCCTTTCTGGAGGAGGAGAGAATTGATGGACTGTTGGTTTGACCAGTGTGGTTGGAGAGGACAATTTCATCCTCCAATCCATGGTCACTGTTGGAATTCTATAAATGTCGAGGTCTGTAAATAAACTTGCTCTTTTTTGCCTTGGACGTCTCAGTGTGTGAGTGTCGTTCATTCGTGTCGTATTGCGACAAACGGACACTGATTTTATTTTTCTCGAACCATCAGAAGGTCCACACAAAAAACCTAAGAAAGAGTTGACCAACAAAACAACCACAGATTGTAATTTAATGGCACGCTGCCTGTCAAGCTGCTTGCTGCATGATAGATATTGGACTAAAATTCTGCCTACTGCAATCATAAGTTCTCTGATGTTTTACAGCAGCTGACCCCTGGTGATTGATGACTTTTGGATGGGAGAAAGAGACTGACATCCAGCAACTAGTCAAGATAAGAGCTGTATGAAGACTGCACCCCAGAAAGAAGCAGTCGCTGCAGATCAACTGCTGCACAGTGCCGTGACTGCAAGAAGGCCAGTCAGACCTCACACCCTAACTTTTATTTTACACACCCTCCATGGCAAAATAAATTACTTTCTTGCCCACTCTTATCTGGCTTTCTATCCTGCACAGTGGTTGGGAAAGGAAGCCAGGAAGAACAGCTGTGAGGTGCTCCTGCCTCTCAGCTGCGCTTAGCCTGATTTCAGCGCTGAGGACCTGGCAGGCAGCAGGGACGTGGCTGCTGCTGAGGGCCCGGTGCAGCAGGAGCAGTTCAGCTGAACGTGTCTGACCGCAGTGGGGCAGTGGCCGAGAAAAGCCATGGCTGTGGGCCAGGATTCCCGACGGGACACGTTCCTTCCAGCAGCGGCCTCCGCCTCAGACACGGCTCGCGCCAGCGCCACCTGCTGCTCGGAGCCGATGGCTGCAGCGCAACCAGCCCAAGCCTCCAGCGGGGTAATGGACTCTCTGACAAACGCACCAAAAGACAGCAATAAAAGCTGACCGTCTGCCTCTCTTCCAGTATTTTTCCTTAAGCTCTCTCCCATACTAAGCCTTCGTAGGAGGTGAAGTGTACGCTGTAGTTCACTTGCACAAAATACACTTGTGCATGCACACACGGAGGGAGGGGTGGTGGCTGAGGGCTTGGAGTCTTATTACTGCAAATTGGAGCTAGCCAACACAGAGAAGAATATGTATTTTGCGTGTATAATGTAATTCATGCAAGTGAAAATAACAGGTAAAAGGCAGCTGTGGTGGGGTTTTTGTATGATTTCTTGTTTGTTTGGTTGGTTTTTCTTAAAGAAAGAACTTCAAAAGTTCAGGCATTTTGCAAGTTTCCAGTCCAGACTTACACAAGCTGTGATGTTTTTACCTTTAAAGGTACATTGCTATTGAATTCACCGCTAGTATAAATGCATGCACTACCTATAAATGCATGGATCCATACCCTGGGTCTCTTCAATGCTTATATTGATCAGTTTAGATACTTCTTATAAAAGCTGGTAGGTAGTTCTTGTTAACTCAAGGCTGAATGGTATGATTGGAATACTATGCAATTTTAATTCATAATATGAACAGATTTGCAATGATATGCCTATTCAGATTAAAAACTAAAAAATCCCTTATTACTGCTTATATTGTTTGACAGTTAAAGGTAACATGTTCAGGACCTGCAGTATTTGCTGTATTGATTTTAAGCTGTAAAAAAAGTTTAATAGAACAGATGCCATTATAGCTAGTAAAAATGAATTATCACAAACAGGAGAAAAATCACTTAAAAAC
The DNA here is from genome assembly GCA_016584745.2 of Phylloscopus trochilus trochilus. Taxonomy (NCBI): domain Eukaryota; kingdom Metazoa; phylum Chordata; class Aves; order Passeriformes; family Phylloscopidae; genus Phylloscopus; species Phylloscopus trochilus. The sequence goes on from WQNJ02000546.1 coordinate 46,017,135, forward strand.
AGGACTTAACACATACCAAGCATTTATTAAAAGGTAAATTTATTTTGGAGCAGAATGAGTAATTGAAAGATTGCTTTTCTATCTTGGAGAAAGACTATACGAAAGATCAAAGAAAGCAGCAAACAAGCTCTTCTGAGCTTATACCTACAATCTATATTGTATCCTGACATGCCCACACTGACTACTTGGAACTCAGTTTTCAGGTATAGATCATCATTACGTTTTTGATAACTGCTATAGCTTGCATAAATTAGTTCTAAAGAAACTAGTGCAGAATTATAGATTTAATTAATCTCCCCATACCGACCCCTTGTAAGAATTCAATGTAGTTTTCAAGACCTACTGAATTTAAAAAACCCCTCAACACAAGCAGCAGCAATTTCAGAAAATTAAAACCTGCTTCTGAAACAGCTGCATTGTAGGACCACCTTACTATACAAAATGAAGTAAAATATTAGTGTGTACATAATGTTAGCAGTGAGAGGAGAAAACAATGGAATTCAATCAATTTTTATTCTCCTGGGACACAAATTTCTCAGATTTCCAACTGAATTATTTTACAGTGAGAATGAAAACTGTTGCTAGTATCCAGGTTGTATCAACATACGTTATTCTTAGGGTTTTTCCTGCCCTGTGAAAACTTGCTTTACAAGCCACCTTTATGTTAGGTGACTTATATGATGCAGTGGCTTACCTTAGGCAGCCGGATATCATGCATTATCTAGGTAGCATATATTATGATTATCTCTGCAAACAGCATGTGGGCAGAGATTAACTAAAAACTTTGCTTTAGTAATTGGTGTCTACCACCATCAATTGATTTTTCTACTGAGGAATACAGTCTAAACAAAACCCAAGGTTGATAGAAATAGTTATATAGCATCTCCAGTACTCATGTCAAATTTAACTTGGTTTTAAAATGTTAACAATAATCTAAAAAAATATTCTAATACTCTAGTAATGTAAGGGTTCTCATTCACATGTCAATAGGTAGCAGTGATATTAGGCCTCAGCAGTTCTTTCACTTTTCACAACTTAGGTTCATATATCACAGCACCATTCTTTTTGAACAATATTGTTCCCAAATGGATATCACTGCATGGCTGTTGAGCGCATCCAGACAGTGACAGTGTTCTGCAAAAGCATCCTTAGAGGGAGTCCATCTTTCTTCCATTCCCCTTTTAGTGATTCCAGTTTATTTACTCAGACTCAAACTCTTCTTCAGCTCTGTATGCTCCCCAAAGTACATATGAAGGAGTTGCAAATACCAACCATTTGGATTCCTGAATATGTATGTCACACATTACATACTCCTCTGCTTTTTACTCTACTGGGAGGTCAACCTGCCAGTAACGTCACAGTTACTATAACAACTAGCTACCAGCAACAAGACAAGAATAAAGAAGTGGTGTGTGATTGCTGCCAGTTGTATCTTCATCTGTGGCACAAACGCTCTTATGCTCTATGAAACAAGAACACAGTCTCACCAGAGACTGCCAGGTAAAAGAAAATAATAATTAAAAAAATATGCCCTCCCCTAACCCCTCTAATGGTCATACTCACAGACAATGTTCCTTAAATTCTTAGGCAAGTAGATAAATGGCAGTTAGTAATGAAATATCTGCTTATAAATAACTGGGTTATTTATTAATTCCTTGCTTCTTATTAATTTCCTTATTTCCCTCCAGGTAAACTCTGATACTGCAAAAATCAATGTGTTTCTTTCCTTCTTCAAAGCAATAAAAAGTTCACTGTCCAGAGACACATGAGTGGTTGAAATGTTTCCTGTAAACTAAGAAAGTGCTTTGAAGTTGATTTTAATATATTGTTGCTGAACTTTGATACAAAGTCTCTTTTTACGCCTCTCATTCAGCGGCAGATTAGGGAAACAGACAAATGTAACTGCACATTTGCCCAGTTTTTTTGAAAACAAAGCTGAGAGAAATCATCTCAGTTTAAGGTATTCCGCTAAAAAATATTCTAATACTCTAGTAATGTAAGGGTTCTCATTCACATGTCAATAGGTAGCAGTGATATTAGGCCTCAGCAGTTCTTTCACTTTTCACTACTTAGGTTCATATATCATAGCGCCATTCTTTTTGAACAACATTGTTCCCAAATGGATATCACTGCATGGCTGTTGAGCGCATCCAGACAGTGACAGTGGTTTCTGGTTTCAACAAAAGCTCTATTATGTTTCTTATTCAAATTAAAAACAAAACAAAACAAAACAACAAACCAATAAAAAGCTCCAAAACCAAAAAGTGAGGAACAAGTTGCTGAAAAAGCCCCCAAGATTTTAACAACTTTGTTTATGAAACAGACAACAAGAAATACTGTTACTCCTCTAAGAAGGTTTTTCTTATGCTAACTCCATTTTTTAATTAATTTGGGCTACTGCTTACAGGTGAATATTTTTGAAAGATTTAGGCAATGTTTTTCACTCTAGTTTGTGAACACCTGTTTTCTGCTGAGCTGATAAAAGGCTCGGCAAAGAGTAATCAAAAATTGAAGTATATCGGCAGTACAACTATTTGCTGTATAGGAATCCACAACTTAATTGCAAACTTGTCTGTGACTTGAAAAATCCAAAAGACTTAACGTTACTGTAAGGTTTAATCCCTTTCTAAAATAGCTGGGAAACATTTTTTAAAAAACGTTACTCTGAAAGCTAATTATTTTTTAACCATCACTTTAAATTAAAGTTAGCAACCTTGTGCCTAACTTTTGCTTTCACCTGGCTTTGGAAACACACAGTTTCACAGACTTGGCAACACGGCTGTACAAATAACAGAAGGCTTGGGGAGACGGTTGTTTCTTACCACACAGAGTGAAACTTCATGTGACCATTACTATTAATGCCTCTGTTACTTCAGAAGTGGAGCTGAAGTAACTCTGTCTACATTCATGAGTGCCTAAGGGAAACTCTCCGTTTGCAAACTACACACCTTGGATGAAGACATCCGAGGTGTCTTCACTTATATTAACACTTCACTTATAAATTTAAACCTTTTTTTATCAAATAAGATGAAGTAATTTTAAGGTGTCTCCCTTAAGCTCGACTATCTGTACCAGGCTAATTGGTGTGCTTATGGAATTCATCTACTGAAATGTGAGCAAGATATTTAAGAATGACTTGATTTCATTATTCAGAACGGAAAGAGGGTTACCCTTTCCCACAATGCTTGTGAATCCTTTCCCCATTTCTTCAGAATAAACATTCTTGGCATCATAATCCTTGATATTAACTTCTCTTATAGATGTTCTATTTGATTTGTAAAAGTCCCTGTCTTTTTAGCACTTAAAGATAGCTGTATTTTTTTTAATTACACTTGGGTTTTATCGTCATCTACCTTTATTTTGACTCAGAAAAAAAATTTAAAAATTTGCCATAGTTAATTATAATGAAATAATATTTCATTCACATAACTAAGGTATAAATAGGCCCACTCCCTACTGCGTTTGGTAAAAGTTATACATCATGGTAATTCTGAGTCTAATGTGGATAAAAACTAAAGTGTAATGCTCCCTAAAGAAAATTTGAACCAAAAAAATCTGCTGAAAATACAAGAATGATTCCATAATTTTAATCTAACACAGAAGACCAGCCTGATATTGGAAAAAAATACATTTAAATAAGGCAGTATTGTTCCTTGCCACCATCCTAAATTACACTAAGTTACAGACTGAAAAACAGCATCTTCTCCTCCACAGCTCAAAGAAAGGTCTCTCTTGTCATAAAATAAAACAGATACAGTGTCTTGTAAATGACAAACATTGAATCAAATCTGCATTGGTGGATACAAGAAAGTTCTTCAGAATACAGCATATTCAAGTGAAATGCATGTACACATTTTTGCCCAAACTTGACAAACTCAACTCCTTGGTATGAAGTTTACATAACTATTTCACTTATTTCAAAGAAATTGCACAGCCTGAATACGTGTCCACTGAAAATACTACTCAAGAAAGAAGACTTGCATCTTTACAACTAAGCATGTTTCCTAGCTGAGGAAGCTGCTAACCTGAATATCAGCTGAAATGCTCACTCTCTGAGTGTGAATGTGTTGCATCCAACTGATAAAATGTTTCTGCATGAGAAATCAGACATGCTTTCAAACAAGCTTAATTTTTCCTTTGCAATTTAAAGCTGAGAAAAGCTATAACCATAGAAGTGGAATTTTGGAAATATATATAGGATCATAGGTTTCTGTCCAAAAACATAGCTCTGAAAACATTATCTGAAGCACATACTTAAGAAAATCACCTACCAGAAATCAATTTAGCACGGACATGATGATTTTTTCCCTTACCAAAGGCAAAATCTTGGCAAAGTTAGTCTTCTCAGACAAAACTGTACTTAAACATTGGGCAGAAAGTTAATATAAATACATTTTAGCGATTATTAGGTACTTTCTGAACTACAGCTCAAATCAGGTATTATGAACATGAGTTGGTGAAACTATTGCATTTGCCTTTTGAGCACTCCTATGATCAAGATTTTAGATGCTTTATTTTATTGTCCACACAACTCACTAGTAATCTCTGGTATTATAGTATTAGAACTACAAAAATAAAATAAAATTTAGAGTTAACAAGAGTTATGCCACTGTAAGTTTTGAAATGGGTTCTGTAAAGTCCTACTGTGGAGTCCAAAGCCTTTTCAGAGAAATAGGTCTAAAACCTCTCTAAAGTGGAAATCCAAACTTTCTGCTCTCCCACAAGCTGTGGAGAGTGGAAGTGGGCTTGGAGAAACTAAAAAACAAGGCATCCCCCTCTAAACCGCCAGATGACATGACTGATGACTAGAAACAGTATTTTTTTCATCAGTAAGCGATGCCTCCACAATCAGGAAAAACTCAAAGTAGAATTCTTTGGACTCACATTATCACAAACCGCACCCCATGAATTCCACTGGCAAGCATGGCAGTGCGTGGCCAAGTGAGACTTAGGCAGCTCGCAGTTTACAAACAGAATCCTAGCTCTTACTAAAATCTGTTTGCACGTGCAATTATAAAAATTCATCAGAGCTTTCAGTAAAATTCAGCAGGGGAGATAACAAAATACCCACTAGCTAATAACATCGAGCGCATTGACGATTTCAGTTCAGTTCCTCGATACAGTGGTGTCCAAACCACAAAATATGAAGGACTTCCACATAATCAGCACGTTGTCCAAACTAAGATCTTTTACGACCCAGTTATTTATAAGCAGATATTTAAACAATTCCCTAAACAACAAGTGTAACAAGGGCAGCAAGAGAGAGCGAGCTCCATCTTCCTTTTATAGTAACCCTGAACAGACTGTGCTTCCCAATTTCAACAGATGGTTGAACACGTGTGTGTGCGTGTCCATTTTGCTTTTAAACAAACTGCAAGCAGGCTTGTAAATTACCACCAAGACCCACGGGTACATATGTACCCCACAGTTACATACGGGCCGGATAGGACAGGGCAGGGCGGCGCAGACCCTTTCCACAAGCACCTTTTCCGTGCTAGTGGGTCACGCTGAGGTGGAACAGCTGCTCCTGCCTCCTCCAGCTGCGGCTGTCCTTACAGAAATCCCAAACTGAGCTCAAGGTCCCCGCTCTGCCCCATGAGATATCCGCCTGGCTCCACAGCGGCGGCCGTGGGGAGCCGCCGGCCGCAGGAGAAGAAGGACAAGGAGAAGGGCGTGCGCCTGGGGGCCGAGGGACTCTCGGCCTCTTACCACGTACCATCTCGATGATCTTGGTCTTCTTACCCGTCTTCTTCTTCATGGTGAAGATGTACTGCGCCAGCACCACCCCGCCCACCAGCGCGCACACGCTGGCGCTCGCCACCGCTCCCATCTTGGCCACGGCGGTCCTGTCCATGGTAGTAGTTCCCGGGGCACCGGGAGCCGCTGCGGGGAAGCGCGGCTGCGCCCTCGGTGTGAGCGAAGGAACGGGATCGCGGCCGGTCCGCCCTGACCGACCGCCGGGTCGGCAACGACGGCGCCGCACGCGCCCCGCCGTCCCGGCCCCTCGCCGGCCCTACCACGCCACAGGGGAAAGGGGGAGGGAAAGGGTGGACGCACGGGTGGAGCTGGGAGCCTGGAGAGCAAGAGATTTCTGTGAAGGGTTTGAAGAAGAATCAGCACTAGCCGATCAGTGCTTAGGATTGTTCGTTTGTTTGTTTCTCCTCTCAGAAAATACAAAAGAAATGTTTCTCTTCTTTGCTCTTCCCCCCAAGTACAGGACGAAGTGAGAGAGCCCAACGGCCCATGGCGTCGCTTCCCAAACTACATTTCCCAAGCTCTCCCCTGGGCGGGGCGTGGGGCGGTGAGTGGTTGGTGCCGGCGGTGGGGAGAGGTGGGTGCTGGAGATGGCGGCGGCGGTGGTGGGAATGCGTCTGTAGCCCTGCTGCTCGGTGTCTCATCTCGGGCCGCGCCTGAGCGAGGAGCTCCTGTGAGGAAGCGGGGCTACCGCCCCGGGGCGGCTCGGACTGCGCCGTGCCAGGGAGCTGTCGCCTCCCGCCCAAGTAAGCCACCGCCGGGCTCCGTCTCCCTTCTCAAGCTCCATGGGGATGTGTGTCTGTGTCTCTGTGTGTGTCCGTGTGTCCGTGTTCCAGGCTCGGTGTAGGTGCTGTGTGTGCTACTCAGGGACTCTGTGAGGGAGGGCATGAAGGAGTGACGAGGTGTGTGTGGAGGGCTGTGCTGTGCCAGCCCGCGCTCGGCGCGGCAGCAGGTTGCCTAGCGGACATAGCGACGGGAAAAAAGGTGGAAAATAAGTGTTTTTGTTTGCTGGACTTGGTTTCCTTGAAAGAGGAAAGGCGCGGGCTTGCAGGCTGCGTTTGTTCTGAATCCCATCTTTTGCCCTTCTTCCCGCTGGAACTGCCTGTGCTTGGCAGCCCCTCGCCTCCCGTGCGGGCTGTGGGGTCGCGTATCTCCGGGTCCATGGGCATGGAGCTGTGAGTTTTGAACTGTAGGATAATATTATTGTCAAGCTGCCCGCAAAGGGATTACTCTCCTTGCTCCTTCCCTCCCCCCTTCTTAAAATAACATCAGGTAGGGAGCAGAAAAGCTGATTTGTGCCCTGTATGACCGAGTTCTTTAGTCGTGTCACTGGAGCATCTTCAAGGCGATTATGCAGTGGAAGTTTTGATGTCGTCTGTTTATGTCTCCATTTACTTGTCTAAAAATAATTTCTCTTGCAGAAGACTTGCATCAGAATATTTTTTTCTTTTTTTTTTCTTTTTTTTTTTCTGGTACTCCTTGGTAAGGGAAGAGACCTCAGTTCTGTGACTTTGAAAACTTTTTTATTACTTAGTGCTTGCAACAGAAGGCATTTAGCATTTAACAGTTTTTAAAAGTCTGCTATTTTGTTGCATTTTCTTCGTAGAACTAGCAGGGTCCATCACAACTAATTTAACTAATAACTCTAAGATTCCTGGGGTTGTTTTCTGAACTGTATAAAAAAGTCCAGACACCTGGAATTAACATTTATTTAGCTCACAATAGCGCAATGTGAAACTGACAGGTATAATATACTTAAGGAAATCTGTTGCTAACAAACAAAAAGGGTTTTTTGTATAAATATTTGCATGCATTAGTATAAACTTTAACAATGGTTTGTTTCCTTTTCAGTAACGAAGGATGTCCTTGTTTAAAGCTAGAGACTGGTGGTCCACCATACTTGGAGAAAAGGAAGAATTTGACCAAGGCTGTCTGTGTGTTGCTGATGTTGATAATAGTGGCAGTGGACAAGGTAAATTTAGACTTAAAATTGCTGGCTTTTAAGCCACACAGCTTGAGGTTTGCTTTGACCAATGCATGCTGAAAGCTTGTTAGCCAGGCTAGTTGGCTAGTTAGTTTTAGGTCTGCTATCTTTAGTGTGTCCTTGTAGGCTTAAGAAGACAAATTGCTCTCTGTCTTTTTATGTTTGTATGCTGCTAAATATGTTAATTCTGTGTTCACTATAACTTCTCTCATGCCTTATTCCTTTAATGGTAGATATCTTTACAATAAAGATTCTTCAGTTAGTCATGGGAGTGAACACATTGTGACTTGTAAAAAACCCAAGGAGAGAAGAAAGGAAGTTAGAGCTAAAAAGTTAAGAATTTATAAAAACAAATAAACAACCCTTTTGATCTGGAAAGTAAGTGACAATTGAAGTAAGTGACTCTGCTTGAGTAAATCCTGCGTTTCTGTGTAGTCATTAATAATGGGAAATTATCTTGGCTGTCAGGGAGAGTTTTTGTGTGTGTATTTCTTTAAATTAATAAATTCTTGGTCTTTATGATATCATGCTCACCTTGGAACTTCATTTTTGCCCAGCAGATGTGCATTTGGTTCCTTGCTGCCGTGCTCTTCTAAAATTATTTTAATGTAAGATTCTCCCTTTTCAGGACAGTTTGAATAAAGTTGAGCTCTTACTGATTTGATGTACAACCTTTTTCAGTAGAAATTCATTAGAGTAATTTAGGTTGGAAAAGACCCTTAAGATCATTGAGTGTAACAGCTCTGTGTTTGCTACTAAACCATGTCCTTGAGCACCCTGTCTACACGCCTTTTAAGTACCATCAAGGCTGGTGATTCAGCCACTTCCCTTGGCAGTCTCTTCCAGTGCTTCACAACCCTTTTGGTGAAATTTTTCCTAATATCCCATCTAGGTTTTACAGTCCCTGGTGCACCTCTAAGCCCTTCACTGGCTTTGTTGCCCTTCTCTGGCCATGCTCCACCACCTCCATGACTTTACTGTAGTGAGGGCCCCAAAACTGTATACAGTATTTGAGGTGCAACCTCATCAGTGCTGAATATGGGGGGACAATACTTCTCTGGCCACACAGTTTCTGGTACAAGCCAGGATGCAAGTGGCCTTCTTGGCCACCTGGGACATGCTGGCTCATGTTGCAGCTGCTGTCAGCCTTCACCCTAGGTACTTTTCTGTTGGGCAACTTTCCAGCCACTTTTCCCCAAGCCTGTTGTGTTGCATGGGGTTGTGACTGAAGTGAATGACCTGGCACTTGGCCTTGTTGGACCTCATATGATTGGCCTCAACCCATTGTTCCAGCCTGTCCAGATTGTGCTGTAGAGCCATCCTACCTTCCAGCAGATCCACTCTCCCACCCAGCTTGGTGTCATCAGCACACTTACTGAGGGTGGGCTTGATCTCCACATCCAGGTCATTGATAAAGATATTAAACAGGACTAGCCTCAGTACTGAGCCCTGGGGAATGTCACTTGTGACTGGTCACCAGCTGGATGTAACTCAATTCACTACCACTCTCTGGGTTCAGCCACCCAGCCGTTTCTCTACCCAGCAAGCAATGCACCTGTCTAACCCATGACTATCCAGTTTTCTCCTGGAGAATGTTGTGGGAGATGCTGTCCAAGGTATACTAAAGTTGAGGTAAACAACATCCACAATCTGTCCCTTTTCCTTTAAGATGGTCACCTTGTCATAGAAGGAGATCAGGTTGGTCAAACAGAACCTGCACTTCATAAACCCCTGCTGCTTGGGTCTGATCCCCTGGTTGTTCCATACAAGCTGCATGATGGCACTGAAGATGATATGGTCCATGACTTTCCCTGCTACTGAGGTCAGGCTGACTGGCCTGTAGTTCCCTGGATACTCCTTCTGACCCTTCTTGTAGATGGGCATCACGTTTGTTAACTTCCAGTCAGCTGGGAGCTCCCTGGTCAGCCAGGACTGATGGTAAATGATGGAGAGTGGGTTGGTGAGCACTTCCACACTCTCTCAGTGTTCCTGAGTGGATCCCATCTGGCCCCACAGACTTGTGTTTGTGTCTAAGTGATGTAGCAGAATGCTGACCATTTCCTTTTGCATTATGGGGGCCTCATTCTGCTTTCTGTCTTCCAGCTCAGGGGCTGGGTACCCAGAGAACAACTGTTACTCTACTGAAGACTTAGGTGAAGGCAGCTCTAAGTACCTCAGCCTTTTCCTCATCCTTTGTCACTGTTTCCTCCCATATCCAATAAAAAATGGAGATTCTCCTTGGCCATCCTTTAGTTGCTGATGTATTGTTAGAAACATTTTTACTGTCTTTTATGGCAATAGCTAGTTGAGTTTTGGCCCTTATAATTTTCTTCCTGCATAACCTTATGATTCAGCTGCCCCTTCTTCCAAAGGTCATATCTCCTCTTTTTCCTGAGTTCCAGCCAAATCTCTGTGCTGCCAGGATGGTGTTCTTCCCTGCAAACTTGCCTTTTGGCACATGGAGACGGCCTGGGCCTGTACCTTTTGAGACTTCTTTTGTTACAAATGTTCAGCCTTTCTGGGCTCTTTGCCCTTCAGGACTTCCTTCCAAGGGACTCTGTCAACCAGTCTTCTAAAAGGGTGAAAGTCTGCCCTCAGGAAGACCATGACAGCCCTTTTGCTGCTTCCCCTCCTTCCTTCTCTAAGAATTGGAAATAAAATTTTGTGATCTCTGTGCCCACTGCAGCCTCCAACCATCACATCACCTACAAATCCTTCTCTGTTCACAAACAGCAAGTCCAGTAGGCACCTTCCCTAGCTGGCTCTTTCACCTGTTGTGTAAGGCAGTTATCTTTCGTACACTCCAAGAATGTCCTAGACAGTTCTCTCTGCTGTGTTGTATTTTCAGCAGACATCTGGTAAGTTGAAGTCCTCCACAAGAGCAAGGGCTGGTGATTGTGAGACTTCTCCAGCTGCTTGTAGACTGTTTCATTGCCTCTTTGTCCTTTTTGGGTGATCTTTAAGTGTCCCACCACATCTGCCTCGTTGGCCTTTTCGCCGTTCTTACCCATAAACACTCAACCCTATTGCTGCCATCACTGGTGCTGACAGATATGCACAGACCTCCAAAAAATGTAATTGCTAAAGTTAAACTAGAAGACAGAGCATAATGAACATTAATTGAATCATGTCAATATTCTGTCTTTCTAGGGTGTTATTTGAAGCACTCTGCAGCAAATTTAATTCCACACATGCTATTGTATTGTGTGGTAGCCTATGTGTTGTTTTTCTTTGTGTGTTTGTTTGTTTTTTAGATAAAGTTATTGTGGGCAGTTATAAGGGATATCTCCGAATCTTTAATCCACATCCTGTGAAACCTGGAGATGAAGTACAACCTGAAGACTTGCTCTTGGAAGTGCAGTTGCGAGAACCAATATTGCAGGTGGAAGTGGGAAAATTTGTTTCGTAAGTAAATGGCAGGCTATGGTGTTGTTTATTTAAGTCATAGGTGTGATTTTCTTCCTTTGTTCTGTAGGGTGAGTTTTCAGTTTCTAGATGGGCAACTATGTGGGAAGACAGAGATAGTGCTGAAGGCAATCTCGCCCCTGATATATTGCAGCTGAGTTAATTACCAGAGTGGGAACAGCCTTGCCCTCACAGCTATGGGTGTGATAAGAGAGTGAGTTAGCTGGTTAGTTGGAGTCTGCTGGCCATGCTGCGAGGAGGAAGGGATAGGAGGTTATGCAAGGAGCAGAAGGGGTAAGATGTTATATGAGGGATAGATGGGGTTAGGTGACTGTGCTAGGGACAGGAAGGAGTGAGCTGGAACTGCAGGAGGAGAGAAGAAGGAGAGAAAGAGCCGGAGCTGTGTGGAGCTGCCTGTGGGAGGCTACATAAAAAAGGTATGAGAGACTTCTAGAAGACAAGGGGCTGATGCTTGAAGCTTTCTTCGGTGTAGTTGTGTCACCTCTGTCACAGCTGTTAATCATGTCTGTGAGTCCTATAATATACATTTGGTCGGCTTCTTGAATCTTCTTCATATGAGAGAATTTTTACTTAAGGTATATGTAGAGGATAATCTTCCAGATAGTAATACAATTTTTTAGGTGTATGTAGAACAGGGAAAATGTAACGTTGAAAGTTATCTTTTAAGGCATTAAGAATACTTGACAAACTTATTATTGTCTAGGATGCAATACTGGCCAATTGTTTTCCATTAGATAGAGGATAGAAGATCCTTAATTCCAATGAATTTAGTGGAAACAAGTGGCCAGGCAGAGAAGAGATGCTGTGACTCTAAGGAAAACACCTTTTAGTTAATTGACTGGAAGAGAATCTACTTAGGAAAACTTTATTTTAGTAATTAGTTCTTGAAGGATCCATTCTTATTTTGGACTTCTAATACTGTATCATGAACTTAATTTGAAAAATGAAAGTAAAACCTGTACTAATCATGGGAAAGATTCATGCTTTGAGACCAAAGGGTCAAGTACTTACGGAGTGACCATTTGCAGGAATGATAATGTCTTACTCTGTGAAATAAGCTAAAACACTTTCTGTATTTACAGTAGAAGTACTTTGCTAGAAATACTGCTTGTGTTTGGAGGAAGAATAATGCGACAGTTTGAAGGTTCTATGCAGCTAGTACAAGAGTGAATTTAAAAAAAAAAAGTAGTGTCTGATATTGCTGAATAATGCTTGTTTGGAAGAATGATCTGAATATTGTCCCTCATGAAGGATTAACAGAACCTTATTTCAATTGAGTTTCAAACTAAACTGGGAAAATAGTTGATTTGCTCTCTGTATTTGAATCTCAAAATACGTTCTTAAAGGATTAATTTTAATTTTGAAATTAACTCCAAACACTTCAGCATGAATTTAGGAAGATCAGTACTTCTGAGTTTTTATGCTAGCATTGAACACCCAAACGTTTGTTTACATTTGGCCTACAAATGAGAGCAATTTCACCATGTTACTTGAATTTTATCTTGTATGAATTCTATTCAAATTTATCTAAAAATATGTGGTTTTTATACCCGTTTTTTACAGTGGTACCGAAGGACTTCATCTGGCTGTGTTGCATTGTCGAAAACTCTGTGTGTATGCTGTTTCAGGTTAGTTTACAGATCCAAGCTCTCCAGTGATTGTAAGTGTATTATTAAGTTAGTGTTACACTTGGTATATACAGTATTTGCTCATCATTGCTGAAGATCTGCAGTCATGTTCTTTCACTTAAGCCCACTTACGAAGAGGAGACATTAGTAATTAAGTTTAGCAGAGGTTTGCTGATCTGCTCTGTGCCTGGAATGCTGTGATGGTCTGTGGTTAGCAGTGAGCAATTAGCTCTCATTATGATTTTACAAACTGGTGTTATTGTTCAACATGCTAATGAACAAATGGTTATATAATACCAACCTATCTAGCTCTTTAAAAATAAAAATTATGGTTCTTTCTGAACTCAGAAGTCCAGGTAATTTTTTAGAAAGCCAGAACATTGGTAAGGTAGCCCATGAGAGGACAGGAGGTTAATACTGGTAAGAAGGTGAAACCACTGTTTTGTCTTTCTTCTAGTGCCTTTGGCTGGAAATTCTGTATGATGTGCTTTCTCTGTATGTGAAGAGCCTAGTCATGAAATACATATTCTGTGCTTTGATTTTTTTTCTTCTACATGCTCAGAGCAAAGCACATATTTAAGAGGTTTATTAATGGTACACCCATCTTCAACATGCAACATGGCATTGTTCATTTTCTCCATGCAGAGACACACTCTGTGATTCCTTTTGTTACAAGAGCATGGTTTTCTTCTACAAGCAGCTTGTTTCCTATTTACAGCCTTGTAGTTAAGTTTCAAAAATGTGCTCTCTTTGCCTATCTGGAGAAAGTGGTCTTTTCTGGGGAGGGATTCTTAGAGATGTACTGCAGTTTTCTTGCTTTCTTTTTGCTGTAATAGTGTTTATGCCTTAGGATTTTAGCCTACCAGTACAATTTTTATTAAACAATTTATTTTAAGATTTGCATTAAGAGCATGTGATAGTAAGTCTAGAAGTCTTTAGTAATAATTTGCTGTTTGGTCTACATGGCTTAAGCAGTTAAGTAATAATAAAAGTAAAATTTTGCTATCCTGTAGTAGACTTTTTATACTAATCTGTAAGCATTTGTGCTTTAATGGTAATTTCTGTCATCTGAGTGGGTACTCTCAGCCAAGCTCCTTTGAGAAATAACTGTCATTTCTTCTTTGTGCTTTTAAGGCAAATTACACCTTATATAGTGGAAGCTTTACTTGCTTTTATACATGTTATATCATATCTGTTATTCATAATAAAAATCACTATGCTGCTTCTTTTGACAAATGAAAGCATCCTTCAGGGCTGACTAAAGTATGGCTTTGATATTGTACTAGAGTTAATATGCACAGACTGAGTGTTTTCTAACTTGTTTATCCTGAAGTGTTGCTGATTATCTAGTTACTACTCAGCAGGGCTTTTTCCCTGGGGTCTATTCCAGTCTTTTCCCTCCCGTGGGCCTGCTTTAGGGGTAATTGTTTAAAACTGTTCGATTTGATTGGAGAAACTGCCTAAAAGTTTACCATAAGCTACAAATCTTTCATAGAATGTTGTTTGAGTTGTTGTTAGAATAATCTTTATATAATTAAAGCTGTGGTAGGATTTAACACAAAACACTTTTTTCTCAGCTGATGTGGTTGTTCTCAAAGGTTTTGGTTTACCTTTTTTGTTTGCTAATATTAGTCCATAAGTATTTATGTAATGAACTTTACTTTATTCATGTAGTTCAGGAAAAACTTGAATCTCAAAACAAGAACTTTAGTTTCTTTAGAAAGACTTTTATTTTCTCCTAGTTCCTTGAAGGAGTCAGGAAGTTAAAATTCATGCAGACTTTTCAGAGGATGTGATGTATATCACAAAATTATTTTTTACCATATGTTTGTCTTTTATCCTTGTATTGCTGATCACTCCATTCAGTTTCAGGCAAAGTCAAAGCAAGTGGTAAGTGTGCCCTAAACACAGCTTTGTCAAATGGTAGCTAATGACCAGCTGCAGCTTAATTTGAGACAAAGACTACTGCAGCTGAAGCTGGCTGTTGGATGTAGTATATTTACCAAACAGCTAGAGAATCATAAGAATTCCCCTTTGAGCAGGGGGAGTCAAAGCTTTTTTTTTTTCTGATCTTAGAAGTATGCCCAACATGAAAAATACATTTAAGTAATAAAAATCTCAGCCTTTTGCGAGGCATTATACCATGTTTAGTATGATGAGACCTTATTTCTAGTTCTGGCATTTAGGAATTTTGTAGTGTAGTGATTTTTTTTTTCAGAAAGCAGCATTGTGAGCCTACATATTTCAAAATTCACTAGAAATTAAATTACTTTTTCTTCAGATTGTTTTCACTCATTTACTTCTGCCATGGTGTGTGGTTCAAATTAATAAATATTTACCCTTTGTTTTTTTGTAGGAACTCAGGGGAATGTGGAGCATGGGAATCAGTATCAGATTAAACTGATGTATGAGCACAATCTTCAGAGAACTGCTTGTAATATGACTTATGGCCCATTTGGTGGTGTAAAAGGTAAGCTCCTTGTATATTCTTTATAATTAGCTGTTCAACTGAATTTTGAAAGGCAGCATGATGCTGCTGTCTAGAGGAAAACATCTTTTTATGCATGATGGTACTTTTTATTTGATGCATACTGAAAATAACTCAAGTTGAAATAAGCAAAGAATATTAAAAGCAGAGTATTTTTTCCACACATTTTGAACTGGATATGAGTTTACAGGGATAATACTGATTTTAAAAAGTGTGACAGAATTCTTGTTTCTTCCCTTGTGAAGTACTTCAACATCTAAAAATGTTTTCTTCTGTACTTTAATTCTGTTTTGCTTTTCTGTGCTTGCTTATCATGGACAGGTTAAAAAGTTAACATCTTCTTTTACTGAACCTAAGGTATCGAGTGTCTTGAAAGCTATGTAATGCAGACTTCTAAAAAGCTACTTAAACTTAGATTGGGAAAACAGAACAGTGGATAATAATATTTATGGAGTATTTGTAGGCTTGAATGAGTTTAATAGATATCAGTATTTTCTGAACTTGTGAACTTGTTTTTGTGTTCTGATGTGGAAGCATTTAGATTAGCTTTGTGTAACATCTCCTTTTCTTCAGAAGTAAAGACTGCCCAAAAATATTTGGGGGGTGGCAGTCATCAACAAAAGTAGTGTCACTAAACTGTTAGCAGAGTGATAAGTCACTTTCCAAGGCAGAAAGTCTCCTGCATCAATATGGCAAATATATGCAAACAGTCCCTCAGTTCTGTGCCTGTAATAACCTTCCAATAATAATGCTACAATGTCTTACTCTAAACTCAGTCTTGTCCCTGGGTTTAAATTCACCTGACCAAAATCCTTACAGGTTGAAGAGATTTTCACCTACTAATTTCTTACAGCTGCCTTGGGTAAAATGGTCAGCTCATGGGTGAGAAGGTATAAGGGCTATGACTGTCTTGAGGAGTGAGTGTATATGGTATGGGCATGTTCCTATTAAAAGCAGAATACACAAAGACAATACAGAGGTTCCTAAATCTGAGAAGAGGCAATAATGTTCTCTGACATTCTGCAGTGGAGTTGCACTAGCAAGTGAATAGGGGATAGTAAAGTGTTGTGGGTGTCTGGAACGGTTCAGAAAGAATAAAAAAAGTAAACATGTACCACCATGCAGTTCTGCGGAAGAAAATCTCAGGATTTTTGGCAGCATGTTTGTTTACTGTGGAGGCCTAAGTAGAGATCTGGCCACCAGCTCAACCTTGATGCCAGACTGGTCTTGTGAGCTGTCTCCACCACCGGTCTTGTGGTGGATGCAAGTAATCTGATGAGGAGTGGTGCCTTTGCAAGCTAGGAAGATGGAAGGTAATGTTTACCCTAGAACCTACTCAGCAAGCCAAACACTTATAGACACCTAGGGTCGTTAAAATGAGGGCCAGTCCTGACAAAGCAGAAGGAAGTCTGGTAAGTTGTAAACTTTTCCGAGTTTTCTGTGTTAGCATGTTGTGCTGATTACCTTTTCCTTTTTTCTTCATCATGTTCCAGTTCACATATGTATTTTTATTGCTGTTGGACAAAGAATGATCTCAAGTCATAAATAAACAACAAAGGCAGCGATTTATGTTATGTAATGAATAATACATGTTCATATTGTAAGACCAAGATGCTTTCTGCTTAAGACTTAAGTCTAGGAAAATTATAGTGAATGTTCAGGTACTTGATAGGGGGCTAGTAAGGCATGTGTTGAAGCATCAGAGAAATTAGCAAAATGGGCACTGGGGAAAGTTCTTTTTGGGAAATGAAGGAATATTCTTTTTTTGGTAGACTTCCTGGACTGAATGTTCTTTTTATGTGGCTTTCCTGGGTTATCTGATTAGATTTCTTATCAAGGGCATGCTTTTAATCTTGCCGCCCCAAGCTTTTTACAGTGAACCTATTTCAGGCTTTTTAAGTACCATTTTTAATATCTTGTTCTGTCCTTGACGCTTATGAAGGACAGTATTGTGGTTTTATTTCTATCTTGCAAGACCAGCCAGAGTGAACCAGAAAGGAGATCTAGCAAGTGCTGTTGATTTTAGTAAACAAATGCCTGTCCTGGTCTAGCCTGCCATGCTGTATATGTATATCTGTGTTTGCCAGATGTTTTGGTGTGCCATTGAGAGTCGGTAAATAAATAAACTTTTTTTTTTTTTTTTTTTTTACCATCAACCTTCCACAGGCTTCTCTGGAATTCTTTTCAGGCATCTGCTAACTGTGTCTCTCACCTTCAGCAGAGGTTAATTCATGGTGGTGCTGTAAGCCTGTAGCAATGATCTTGCTTTGCTAACAGTCTGCCTTCTGCACCACAGTCTGGAAGTAGAATAAGAAAATACAGGTGAAGTGTACCCCTCCCCTCTATCCCCCGAGGCCGGCAGCTAGCTCAGATTTGGGAAGTTTTGGGTGAGGGGGTCTTCAGGATAGGGAAATAAATCCAAAAGAGGCTCCTTACTTTGGGCATATTCCAAGGTGTATTCCAAGAAGGGATTCCTGGGGGTCAAAGAGCAAGAACATCGAGGGATGGGGTTTTTTATCTCTTTTGGGGTAGGGGGTGGGGTTACCTGGCTGAAGGCCATAGGTCAGAGTCAAGGGGCAGGTGGGGCCAGACCAAAGGTTATATTGTCAGAGGGGGTTTCAAGGGGGAGACCAAACGCCAGGGGGATACAACATCTCACCCTTTTTTGTTTAAGAAAGTTAAAGGAAAAACATTGGGTTACATGGAGTGTGGATTTTCTCTTTCCCACCACTTACAATTGGTTGGGAAATCGGTTTGCTTTAGATTTGCCAGCTCTATGCGGTTGACTTCTGAGGTAGAAGGTATTAGACTATGGATAGCCTTGAAAACTAAACGACGTAGGGTCCCGAATGCTATGGTTACAAGGAAAAGGATAACAAGAAATAACAAAATTGTTTTAACAATAGAAATCCACCACCCCGTGAATCTCCAGCCCTTGAACAGTTTGTTGAACTAGTTCTCAGATTCTTGCTTCACTTGTCCAATCAAGCTGTTCATGCTCCAAAGGGCAGCGTGGATGTTTGGTGACTTTGAAGTCAGATTCATGCAGCAGTCCCTCAAATTCTTGGCATTCATGTCCATGGAGTAGCAAGAGAAAGTCGATCGCTGCTCGGTTTTGCAGTGTGGCCTGTCTGGTAATTTCATCGTCTTCTAGGAGGGCACAGATGGTGGTTGATGTCAGATTTGCCTGTTTGACCACCCAGCACTCCAGATGGCTCAATTCACCTAGAGCTTTGGCTGCTGCAACCTATGGAAGGAACAGGGACACAGCAACTCTTTTTGACTTTGCTCAATGAAAAATGTCTGAATTACAATTTGGGTCCAATTTGTCTGCAGGTCTTTTATGAATTTTGTTTGCCGATTTGTTTTTCTGAGTCCATTCTCTAATTAGGGTTTGGTTGGGTGTCAATACGGACAACCGCCCTACAGTACATGGCTCTCCTAAAAGCCGAGATGGAATTCCTGTCCATGCTCGATCCCCACAAATCAAGAACAATCCCTTAGGGAGGCTCTTGGGGCTTGAGTGAGATGGGTTGTCTGCTGCAATCTGGCTTAGGTTATGACACCACCTTTTTGCAGAAAACTCCCCACAATACTGTTTTACATTGTGGTATTCATCAGTGTTGGGAGATTTTGGATAGACAGAAAACTCTATGCAGTATGATGCAGGGGAGGAACCTCTAACTCTTGGGGTTCCTGAGCTATCTTTGGCAAGCCTGGCAACCACTCTGCTAAGGGGTTTGTAGTTACTACAACTTTCTGCTGATGATCTTTATGTGGTTGGAGGAGGGGTG
The DNA here is from genome assembly GCA_016584745.2 of Phylloscopus trochilus trochilus. Lineage (NCBI taxonomy): Eukaryota > Metazoa > Chordata > Aves > Passeriformes > Phylloscopidae > Phylloscopus > Phylloscopus trochilus. Next base: position 46,036,209 of record WQNJ02000546.1, read on the forward strand.
ACTTTGGAATTTCATTGGACCTGTGAGTGTCCAGTCTCGCTGGAAATTCTCCAGCCTGCAATGGAATTCCTACCAGACAGGTGGACATAGGATTTTCTGCTGAAGCAGTAGACAAACATATGTTTTCCTGCTGAAGTGTCTGTGCCAGGGTCACCCAGATGTTTTGACATGGTTGAGGGATGATCCATGGAGCTGCCAGACTGTTTAGCTTTAACAAGATCACAACTTGGATGGGGTTCATCACAGGATTGAGTGAGAGGTAGGCTTTTTCTAAAAGGAAAAACAAACATTTTTAAAACATGTTAAGAGTTTCTGTTTCTGCCAGAAGGAGTTTACACTTGGGAAGCTTCTCTTTCCTCCCTCCGACGGCGTCTTCTCTTGGAGGCAGTGGCTACTTGCCTTTCATCCTCTTCTGCTGGAGCTGGATTTTTGGGGACAAAAGGTTTCACCCACTTCTGGGGAATCCACCGAGGGCCTGAGGGAGTAGCCACGCATGCGTAGCCATGACCCCAGGTCACAATCATAGGGACCCTTGATTTCCCAAGTTTCCGGATCCCTAATCAGGACCGGTGGACGTTGAGACGGTTTGAACTGGTTGCCACTGTTAAAATGACAAACTACAGGTGGACTCATGTTTTCAAATGAACAGTTTAGAAAATTGATGGTAAACATGGCCTTGCAGAGCTTCTGCTGCGGAGACATCCATGCGTAGTGCTGCTCTGCTTAGCCAAAATCTGCTTGAGCGTCTGATGTGCACGCTCAACCACAGCTTGGCCTGTGGAGGAGTGAGAGATGCCATGTTCCACTCCCCACTGCTGGACAAATTCCAGGAACTCCTTGGACACGTATGCTGGGCCATTGTCAGTTTTAATTTCTTTTGGGATCCCCAACAGTGGAAAAAGCTTGCACTAGGTGTTGTTTGGTGTGCACAGCCTTTTCTCCTGTGTGGGCAGAAGCATACACTGCACCTGAATGTGTGTCAATACTTACATGAACACATTTGAGGCGACCAAAACTAGGAATGTGTGTGATGTCTGTCTGCCACACCTCACAACTGCCAAGGCCTCGGGGATTAACCCCCATACCCATGGATGGCATGGCCTGGAGCTGGCAGTTAGGACAGGTGGCCACAAATAGCTCAAGCCTGACTCTGTGTTAGCTGGAACTGATGGATCAGACCTGGCACGTTTTGATGATACTGTTGGTGACTCAGTTTTGCCTGTTGGAAAATGTCAGGGATGCGTGCTTTTTCTACTGGTGCAGCAAGGGAGTCTGCTCGATGACTCCCCTCTGCAATTTCACCTGGCAGATCGGTGTGTGACCTTACATGCATTACAAAGAACGGATGTTCTCAATTAGAAACCAAATAACTCAGCCTTGAAAGCAGCCTAAATAGGTGCTCATTCTTGATCTCTTTGAGCACAGCCTGCTCTGCTCTGGACACTACCCCAGCCACATATGCAGAGTCAGTCACCAAGTTAATTGGTTCTGAGAACCTCTCAAAAGCTCTTACCACTGCAGCCAGTTCAGCTACCTGGGAAGATCCCTCCACAAACTCAACATCAGCTTCCCAATGCTGAGTCTGAGGATTTCTCAAAGTCATCACTGACTTGTGGGAAGCCCCAGATGCATCCGTGAACACTGTGAGAGCCTTATTGGTCTCCGACTCCTTTCCTCATGAGGAATAAGGTGGAATTCCTCATACAGGGAGAAGTTTTGCATTTATTGCTGCCTGTTACTACTGTGAGCAATATATGTCTTACTGCTATACTCAAACATGTTTTGAAGGTGAAAGAGGCCCTTCACAGGTCATGTGCACAGAGCTACTGAAGCAGACACAGGAGAATGGCAGTTGAACAGAAGGGGGAGAGCATGCATACAGGGAAAGGGTGCCGTGGGAGTGTTGGGGAGGAGGGTGGATGTCAGTCCCCCAGTAAGATGATTTTTCATCTGAGTAAGCGAAGAATGCTGTAGGAGTTGACATAGAGAACTTGATCTATGAAGTTGCTCAGTCTTGCTCAGATTTCTCTTGCTGAAGGTTATGCTGTTTTTCTTTTTATGGAGCTCTTAATCCTATACCTTCAGTGGTAAAGCAGTAACCATATGATTTAACACTGACAAAAGAAAAAAAAGATCGAGTTTGCAGTCCCGAGCAGCATTGAACAGGTGAAAAGTTAAAGTCAGGACCATGAACTTTAGCAAAATTCCTACTTTTCAAGGAGTCAAGTTTGGACCCCTTGTGAAACTGCCCTCATGGACAAGGAGTCAGAAAATGGCAGATCTTCAGGGATACCTTCCATAGAATGCAAGAGCTCAGGTTTTCCATCTGTGAGAAATTGGAAAAGAAAGGCAAGAGATGGACATGTCTGAGTTGGGACCTGCTGGTCAAACTAAAGGGCAAGAAGGAAATCTACAGCCAGTAGAGACAGGGAGAGGTGATGTGGGAAGAATATAGGGATGCTGTCTGGTTGAGTAGGGATGGGGTCAGAAAAGCCAAGGTACAGCTGGAGATGAACTTGGTGAGGGGTGCAAAGAACAACAAGAAGGGCTTCTACAGGTATGTTAACCAGAAAAGGAAGGTCAAAGGAAGCAACACTGGCAAACTTGTCAGAGTGGACAAGTGGAAGGCTGAGGAACTCAACAACTTTTTACCAGTCTTCACTGGTAATCTGTCTTCCCACACCTCTCAAGTGGTAGAGAGCATAGTGGGGACTGGGGGAGCAAAGTCTCTCCCACTGCAAGGAAAGATTGGTTTTGCGACCACTTGAGGAACCTAAGTCTATGCAACCTGACTGAGGCATCCCGGAGTCCTGATGGAATTGTCTAATGTAGTTGCCAGTCTACACTCCATGATTCTTGAAAAGTCATGGCAGCAGGTGAAGTCCAGGATTACTGGAAGAAGGGATACACTGAATGTGTTTTAAAAGGGCTGGAAAGGAGGCCCCCAGGAAGCAGCGACCTCACCTCTGTGCCTGAAAATGTCATGGAATAGAACTTCCTAGAAGCTATGCTAAGGCACATGGAGATCAGGGATATGACTCTAGATAGCCAGCACGGCTTCATTAAGGGCAGGTCCTGACAGATCAGATAGCGGCTTAGTAGTAGAATGCCATGGAGTGACTGCATCAGTGGATAAGGTAAGGATTGTGGATGTCATCTGTCTGGACTTCTGTAAAGCCTTTGACATGTTCCTCCATAATGTCCATCTCCATAAACTGGGGAGAGAGGGTTTTGATGGGTGGGCTGTTCGCTGGATGACAAATTGGTTGCATCTAGAGAGTCATAGAATTACAGAAAATCCTGAGTTTCCTGGCACCCATCAAGATCATCCAGTCCAGCTCATGACCCTGTGCAGGACACCCCAAGAATCACACCATGTGCTTCTTGAACTCAGACTTGGTGGCGTGACCACTTCCCTGGGGAGCCTGCTCAACCATCCTCTGTGTGAAAAACTTTTTCCTGATACCCAACCTAAACCTTGCCTGACTCACCTTCTTGTCATTTCTTCAAGTCCTGTCACTGGTTGCAAGAGTGAAAGATCAGTATCTTTCTCTCTTTCTTTCTCTTTCTTTATCTTTCTTTCTTTGCTCCTCTACTTCCCCTCAGGAGGATGTTGAAGACCACAATGATATCTCCTCTCAGTTTCCTCTTCTCTAGGCTGAACAAATCAAGTGACTTCAGTCACTCCTTATAAGGCTTCCTCTCCAGACCATTCACCATCCTGTAGAAGTATAGAATGACAAGTGGTGCTCCTTGGGCATCTGTAGTAGGACCAGTGCTCTTTAATGTCTTCATCAATGATCTAGGCAGTGGGATTGAGTGCACCCTTAGCAATTTTACAGATGACACCAAGCTGTGTGGAGTGATTGACAAACCTGAAGGATGGGATGCCATCCAGAGGCACCTGGACAAGCTTGAGAATTGGCCCATAGGAATCTGACAAGGTTCAACAAGTTCAAGTGCAAGGTGCTGCACCTGGGACTGGACAATCCCAGACATGAGTACAGACAGGGAGATGACTCAATTAAGAGCAGTCCTACAGAGAAGAACTTGAGTGTTCTCATGGATGAAAAACTGGATGTGAGGCAATAGTTTGTGCCTCACAGCCTGGAAGGTCAAGGGTGTCCTGGTCTGCATCAAAAGCAGCATGACCATCAGGGGAAGTAATTGTCTCCCTTGTGAGGCCCCGCCTGTAGTGCTGCTTGTAGTTCTGGAGTCCTCATCACTGGAAAGACATGGCACTCTTGGGGCAGGTCCAGAGGAGGGGCATGAAGATGATCAGGGAGCTGGAGCACCTCTCCTATGAAGACAGGTTTAGAGTTGTTCAGCCTGGAGAAGAAGGATTTGGAGATGTTAATGCGGCCTTTAGGTACTTAAAGGGAGCCTAAAGGAAATCTGAGGACAATTTAGATTGGCTGTAAGAAAAGTTTTTTTGCAGTGAAAACCCTTAAGGTCAGATTGGATGGGGTTCTGAGCAACCTGATCTGGTAGATGCTCCTCCTCATTGGTGGTTTGGACTAGATGACATTTAAAGATCTCTTCCAACCCAGACTGTTCTATGATTTGATGATTTTTAATGTCTCTGGAATTGTTTCACGTGTTCAAAATATAGAAACAAACACCACTAGATGTGTATTGTGTTCTCTTTCAGCATATTCAACTTAAGTTTTTGATGTTCTGTCCCTGTTAGTTTATGGCAAGCTTAGACCCTTGTAGTGTTTTGGTCTGTTTGATAGCACATGTCTTTGGCTGAAATCTGACGGAGATGTAAAACATACAATGTACAGCAGTCACTTCTCAACTGTTGTCTATTGTACTAAGAAAAAAGCTATTAGTGATTTTTCTGTGGGGAGTATTGTGAAGTAAAGAAACCTATTTTGTAGCCTAGTTTCTAAATTTTATTCTTGCTACTGTCTTCAAATTAATGATTTGATCTATGAGCAATTTTCACATGTGGAAGAATTGAGATGGATATTCTCATAACAGGAATGGATGAGGAAACAACAAATTTAAACAAAATTTATTCTCATCATAGAAAGTTGAAACCTGAATTAAAGAAACTATTAAAGCTGTGGAATAAAAACCCCAAAGGCTAAGAAGTTAACTAGTGGCTTGCATAGATTAACTGTACATTTTTCTTAAAAATAGCAGAGTGTGTATTGCGGTTGTCACCACTAGATGGTCCTCTTACAACAATCACCGGCCAGGGTTCTAAAGCTGCGTTTATTCTTGAACTGATTCTACAGGTGTATTTACTGCAACACTTAGTGAGGTATAGAAAGCACAAAAGCACTTTCTGAAAACCTCTAGAACTAAAAGTCTTTTATTGATCGAGGCAAAATGTATTCTGTTGATTTTAGAACTTTAGCAAAAAGGTGAAATGAAATTGACTCTTACTTTCAGCAGAATTGTTAAAGGCCCATGGGTGTCCGTAATAACTGAAATCCCGCGTAGGTTTTGCTAGAATTCTAAACAAAGCTAATGGAAATGTTTAAAAATAGTAAATGAAAACCTACAAAGATGAAATTATAGAAGTCGAACACAGTGTAGGCAGAGTTGCTTATGACTTATAACTTTAAAATCTGTGGCAAGGGATTATAATGCAGATCTTTACATTTCTTTGGTGCTTTAGCTATATGTATGTTCCTTGCTGTCTCTGAACACTGGTGCTAAAATGAAAGCAAACTATCAAGAAGGGACATAGGAAGATCAACTATCGATTTTGTATTTAAAAAACCCAGTATTTTTAGTCCAGACTTTCAAAAGTTGAACTTAACTCTAAGACACTGCCTTTGTTGTTTGGAATACACGTCTCCTTTTAATTTTTCTGAACTCTTCCTCATGGTCTTAGAGCTATAAGTTGAGTTTGTGCTCCAGTGTTCCAATTCTAGCATATGGGTCATTTTGGAAGGGATGGTGCATGATAAAATCATGAGTCAGTAGTGCTGAACCCTGGTTTTCAACCAAGTGAACTCTTAACCTAGCCACAAAATATCATAGCTCTTAAGTAATGAACAGATTGTAAACTTCATGGTTGACTTCAGAAATAAAATTTAAAGACCTTGAGGGTACTCTAGCTTAAGCTGTCTCTCTTTTTTTTTAAGGAAATGAAGGTGAAAATGCATATACCTTTATGATTTATGTTGCACTCTTACTTATGGTGAGGACTCAGCTTTACAAAAATTTACTTTATATAAACCCATTCATCACATAAGTTTTGTAAGGTCAGATTTTACTATTATGGCATCATGCAGTACTCCACCAGAGACTGCTGTGCAAAGAATCCAACTGTCATTAGATGAAGTGATGTTTTGCTAATAGTTTACACTAGCTTGGAAAGTATTTTCTGTTTTCACATCTGTAGTATGTTCTGAGTCTTTATGAGTCAAATACAAATGACCTGGTATTTAGCTCAAGCTCATAATTTAAGATGATGAGCTCATTAGAGAGGTTAAGTTTGGAGGCAGCCTGGGCTGTGGCAATCCCGGGCTGGTTGAGTTTGTGATCTCAAGGAGCATGGTCTTGGCAAAAAGTAAAGTCAGGATCCTCAGCTTTGGAAGGGTGAACTTCCAGATGTCTAAGTTTGTCTGGTCAGTAGTTTGTCAGTATTGTCAATAGTCAGATATAGTTTATATAATAGTTTTTATATATAGTTTATATAATAGAGGCAATACTTTGTGCTCACAGCCTGGAAGGCCAAGTGTGTCCTGGTCTGCATCAAAAGCAGCATGACCATCAGGGTGAGGGAGGTGATTGTCTCTCTTGTGAGACCCCACCTATAGTGCTGCTTGTACTTCTGGAGTCCTCATTACAGGAATGGCATGGAACTGTTAGAGCAGGTCCAGAGAAGGTCCACAAAAACAATCGGAGGGATAGAACATCTATTCTCCAAAGACAGGCTAAGACAGTTGGGATTTTTCAGCCTGGAGAAAAGGCTCTAGGGAGACCTTGTTGTGGCCTTACAGTATTTAAAAGGGGCTTATAGAGAAGAGGGATTGTGACTTTTTACAAGGGAAAATAGTAATAGGACAAATGGGAATGGTTTTATACTAAAAGGTGTCCCTTTCCTGGCATTTTTCAAGGCGAGGTTGGATGGGCCCCTGAGCAACCTGAGCTAGTGGGTCCCTGAGGACATCGCTGCCCTGATGATGGGCAGCGACATCATCAACTAGACCTCGTTGCTCTGAGATCTGTCCAGTCTGATCCTGAGTATTTCTAGGCATGGTGCATCCACCACCTTAGTGCACAACCTGTTCCAGTGTTTTACCACTTTCCTTGTTAAAAAGTTCTTTCTTATGTCTAATCTAAATCAACCTTTTTTTATTAAAATCTTTACCCCTTGTCCTAACAACATGCTCTTCTAAAAGTTCATCCCTGTAATTTAAAATGTTGTACTTGGCTGGTAAACCCCAAGTGATGAAAATTTTTTTTGCTGATTGAAAGTCACTGCTAATTGAGCATTTCTGGTAAGTAAGTTGCATGTTTTTCCATTGTTAAAAGATAGGAATGGAGTGAAGCAAGTAAACTGGATATAATGTTTTAATTGAGAATTCCTTTTCTTATTCTTCTTTATCATGCATTGTGCCTCCAGTTCAGTTTCTAAGGCATAAATATGGTATTAATCTAGAAATAGTCAAGTCATATTAAGCAATATTCTATATATTGTTTAGTCTTAATAAAGTTAAAACAATGTTAATTGAAAAACAGTGAGAAGGTTTTTTTTTTTTCCTTGTAGCTAGGTAGTGGTTCGATTTTGAGCCAGTATTGCTACATTTTGTGATTGATATAATTTGGTTATAATTTTACATCATTCCTATGTTTTGTTTTTTATAATTACACCAAAAAATCATGTTGGTCTAGTTATTTTAATTAAAATAATGATGAATTGGATCTGTTCTACCTGTGCAGAATTTTGGTTAATAAATTTACCGTTGTTGACATCAGTTGTATGAAATAGTAGTAGTGAACTACCTTCATGTAAAAATATTAAAACTCCTTATAGGTGCATAATCACACAGAGATTAGTTGAGATAATTATCAATTGCTTAAGAATCTCATGAATTTACATATTGGCACAGTAAAAGATTTGCAGGGAATAGACATGAGGTGAAACTCCTTTTTGACTCAGGGCAATAAATTCATATTATTGTATAATTAATTTTTATTGTCTTTTCCTAACATGATGTTAGTGCTGAAGTCACCTTAGTTTTGTCCTGACAACACACAGAATAAACTCTGACTTGTGCCTTGACTTTGTTCATATTGAAGGTATTTAGACATGGTATGTTTTCCTGCCTGTAGAGAAATCTGAGTAAGAAGACAGTAGTTTGGGAAATGACTCTTACTCCTACTTTACCATTTTCTGTTGGATGGGTTAGGACTTAGCCACTTCATAGTGTTAGCTTAAGTCCTTCTACATCTTGAGAAACAGTCAACGTACTTCTTGTGCCTGGCTGTTTTTAAGAAGAGAGATTTACTGACCTGCTTATAAGAGATGATGGCATTATGCTTTTTATAGTGGAAGAAAAGTGCCCTTATTTCTTTTTTGAAAAAGTTTGCAGATCAGGCTACAATTTCATTCTTTGCTTTGTTTGCCTTGTGTCAGATGTGACTTATGTTTGAGTATATGCAATAAATTTCTGCTGAAGTAATGTAAAGAGTAGAGAAGGGCTTTAAAGCAGAAACAAAGCCACTGTTACTTGAAACTTAGGCAGCTTTACAGATTATCACATAAATTTACTGTGGTCAGTTGTGCATTAGACTAAATGCTGGGCAGGATAGTAGCTCATATGTGAACAAACAATGGTGTGTGAGGAGTGAATACTAAAGGTATTTGCTTTGAGGACTAGTGAATGAAGTGCAGGTTTCCTGAGCTGCTCTCTGAAGTGCTTAGGAAATGTGTGAATGATCACATGCTCTAGTAGAAGGATGTCCTTTCCCAGGTGAGGATTGAGTTCTGTGGTTGTTCTTCAGGGTGTAAGTGATACATTAAGGTGAGTATATAAATACTTGGAAAAATTTCAGTTTTCTTCTTAATTTTTAAAAAATTTTCTTTTTTTTTTTATTTTAAAGATTTTTTTATCTTCTTAAGAGCTAAGAAAACAGCATGATAGCTTACCAGTGGGAGACACCCTATATTGGGTTGTTCTTAAATAGAATACTAATTTTATTCAGTGACAGGCAGAAATCATAGTTTAATAACTTTGCATTCTTAGCTACTGGATTATTTTTGAATGGTGTTTACTTACAGATAATGGTTTTGCACTGCAAAAGCACTGTTACTGCTTTGTGTGATTCCACATGCTTGCATTATCTAATAGTTAAGTAATAAATGAATTAATCACAGTTTGCTATAACTCTTCAAATGAGTTGATAAATGATTTAGTATTGGATTCCCCTAATAAGCGCAGGCTTTGAAATTTACATTTTCATCTGAAACCTTAATGCCTTAAGTCAGCTTCCAATGTAGTTCAGATTTATTTGAAGTTGTTTTATGGAAACTCTACCAATAAAAGCAGATAATAAAACAATAGCACAGGGAAGGAAAAAAGAAAATACCACTTTGATATGACAACTTTACAAGCAGAAAAGTGTGAAAATACCTTGAACGTATCATTTTCTCAGCAAATGGCCTTGAATTCATTTTACTTTTATTATGGCACTGGCCTAGAGGCAAAGTATGTTTGACTGTTACAACAAAGAGGGTGCTATATGGAGGAATTTTTTTAATAATGAAATACAACATATGCATAAACCATGCAACCTTGTAACAGGAAACTTTGCGAGGAGGGTAGACTGTGTTTAACTTTTCTACAATTCTGCAAGAATAAATTTTATTAGGTGTTAGAAAAAAAATTATCAGCTGAGTTTTATGCTGTAAGGTGAAATTATTCTTATGACTATGTTTAAATACTGTAGCAGTATAAATTCAGACTTTGATTTATTGGCTAGTTCTGTTAAGGAGCAGAATATTTAATGGTTGCCTTCCCGTTAAATTGCTTTTGCGTAGGGGCAGATTGTTGGAAGGGTTTGGGCTTTGAAATTTTTTTGTGAAATAGGTCTGCTGATGACTACTAGAAGGTTTCTCACTCAACTTTGGAAAACTTAGTGGATTTTTTTTTTTAGTTTTTTTCTAGTAGTTAGAACCTCTTCTCTAAATTGAACAAGTGAATGAAAAATTAATCAAGGAAAATATTCTCTGAACTCTTAGCATCCATTTCCTTTTACCTTCTTCAGCTCTTCTTAACAGTAATGATTGTAGCCTAATGATCACAGCCTAACTGAAATAAAAATTCTCATTGCCTTTGGTATGCTAGAAGTCTGCCTCAGTTATGAATTCCTAGATAAATCTCTTAATCAGCAATTTGTTTAAAAAAAGAACTATAAGTGAAGTAAGATAAATTGCAGAAATACATAACTTTGGGATTGGTTGTGTATGTAAGTGATAGATTTGTTTTTCAGAATGTTGGTAAATTTTATATGACACTTTTTCTAATTTTCCTTGTTGAAGTATGGTACCCAAAAGTGTGCAGTCACTGTGCACTGGTAGTATAAAATATTTTGTGTCTTATGTGTGGAGTTATGGCTTCTGCAGTGCTCCTGCCAGGAGTCAGTGAGGTCCAAGGCAGAACAATAATTACCTCATATGTTTTTAATAGCACATGTATATTAATTATGACTCAATCGATCTTTTGTCTTTTTGATGACAAATTGTTGACTCATTTTAATTCATCATCCTATTCTAATCTCCAGACTCTTCTTCATAGTGCTATTGCCTGCCATTCTCTGGTTTCCTGTGAGTCAGTTGTCTGAGATCATATCAGATGTTTTATTTCAGTTTAGAGATGCTGTCTCTAAAGTTTAGAAATGCAGTATATGTTATTACCCTGTCTAATAAATAGTTTGGCATGATGAATTTTCTGTTACTTCCAACCTATGTACAGCTTTATTATTTACATATGTACTTTCTTATTTAAATGTTCCAGCATTTCATGTGAATACATTTGTCTATAAGATTTGTTTGCTGCCCCATTGTTTTTCCTCCAAAAGAATGCAGTTTTAGTTTCTAATTATTTAGTCTATTTTGTCTTCTCAAAGGGTCTTTCAGAAGTGTGTGTATGTAGCTTTTGTTTATTTTTCCAGTGGTCATCAGTGATTACTCCATTACAAAAAGTCTCCAACCTATAGAAATTTATTTGTAGAGTCACCAAACCCTTGTTAGTTGCTTTTCCTAGAGGGTTGAAATGTATCTTGTACAAGGTATAATACTTTATACTAATTTTATTTTGGGTTATTATGTTTGGTGCAAATAATTCCTATAAAAATCACTGTAATACATCATTGTGGTAGCTTAGTTCCTAGATACCACACAGCTGTTCACTCACTTTCTCCCACTTTACCCCGGTGGAATGGGAAAAAGAATCAGAAAAAGGGAAAACCTGTGGGTTGAGACAAGAACAGTTCAAAATTTGAAATGAAGTATAATAATAATAGTAATAAAAAGAAGAGAGAAATAAGACCCAAGAAAAACAAATAATGCACAGTACAGTTGCTCACCACCCACTGACTGATGCCCAGCCTGGCCCCCATCAGCAATTAGCCCCTTTACAGCCAACTCCTCATTTGAGTGTTCTCAGTGTGTTTCCCACAGTCTTAAAATACAGGATAACAAATTGTTCCTGCTTGTTAAACCTGTGTTGTCTTTTCTGAGATTGCAAAGAAGGAAACTAATAGGATGGTGTTTTTTTTTTTTTTTGATAGAGATGTAATTCACTGACTCATTTGACCACAAAGTAAGAGTTAAGCTTTTCTTTTCAAGCCGGTCACTAGCTGACTTAATATATGTAGACAAATGACTTGAATGTGAAAAGTGGCTGTGTTTCCTTGATGTTTTTTAAAAAATTAAGTCAAGCTGTCTATTTCTAATTTTTAGGGTATATTTGAAATTTCTTGAAGATATATTGGACTTTCATCTAATACTCTGTATAGTAAGCCCTCACTTTTGTGTTGTAAGCTTCTGACCATCTGATTTTGTTATCAGTATTCTCAGGCAGTTCTTTGGATGTGACTGCAGTTATTCTGGAGATTGTTCTTCAGCGCACATCATTAACAATTATTTAGCTAAAAAAATATTAGTAAATAATCACACAGAAGGGGTAAAGTTGAAAGGTACCCCTGGAGGTCATCTAGTCCACAAACCCTGCTTGTCCCTAGAGCATGTTACTTGGACAGAATTCCAAAACAACATTCAGAGCATGTTGTTTCCATATGGCTTTTGAATATTTCCAGAGAGGGAGACTCCACAATCCCTCTGGGCAGATTGGTCCAGTGCTCAGCCACAGCCTCACAGTAAAGAAGTTTTCCCTCATGTTCAGGTGGAACTTCCTGGGTGCAGCAGTTTCTGCCCGTTGCCTCTCATCCTGTTGCTTAGCACCACTGGGAAGAGTCTCTGTCCATAGTCTTGACACTCTCCCTTCAGACACTTACCTATATACATTGATGAGGGCTCCTCTCAGTCATCTTCCTGAAGCTAAATAAGCTCAGCTCCCTCAGTCTGTCCTCATAGGAGAGATGACCTGATCTCTTAATCATCCTTGTTGCTCTCCCCTGGACCTGCTGCAGGAGCTCCATGTATCACTTATACTGGGGATCCCAGAAATGAACACAGTACTCCAGATGTGGCCTCATCAGGGCTGAGTAGAGGGGCAGGAACACCTCCCTCAGCCTGCTGGCAGTGCTCTTCCTAATACATCCCAGGATAACATTGGCATTTTCGGCCACAAGGGCACACTGCTGGCTCATCTTGCTGCTTCCCTCAGGCCATTCTCCATGGAGCTGTTTGAAGCAGCTGTCTTGGACCCCTTGTCCCTCTAGGGCATGTTCCTCTGAGATTCTTCAAGAAGGTCCCTGAAGAGGCCAAAGTTAACTCTCCTGAAATCCAGGGTTGTGATCCTACTCACTGACCTGCTTCTTCCTCACAGTGACCTCATGGTCACTGTAACCAAGGCTGCCCCCAGCCTTCACATCTCTAACCATACATTCTGTGTTAGTAAAGGTGCAACAGCACACCTTTCCTTGTTGGCTCCTTCACTACCAGTGCCAGAAAGTTATTGTTAGTGCTTTCCAAGAACCTCCTGGGTTGTTTATGCCTCACTGTATGGTTCTTCCAGCAGATGTTCAGGTGGTCGAAGTCCTCCATGAGAACCAGGGCACGTGATTGTGAGGCTACTTCTGGCTGTCTGTAGAAGACCTCATCTTCTTTCTCCTCCCCCTCCTCCCTCTCAGGCAGCCTGTAGCATTCACCCACAACAGTGTCACCCTTAATAGTTTGTCCTCTAATCCTAACCCATAAGCTCTTGTCTCACTCATCATCCTTCCTGAGACAGAGCTTCATTCATCAAAGTGCTTTGGGAAGTGCTTATCAGTCATGAAGCTTCTTAGTCTAAGGAGACTATAAAAGGAGAAGTAGGAGAAAAGAGGAGATCAGGTAGTCCTTTTTCATTGTAAGTGTTCAGATTTGTTTTAAATGGAATTTTAAAGTTTATAGATTTATTTTATGATGGTGACTTAAGATCTTTTGAAAGTACCTAAAATATTGAAAAATGGGCCATGTATTAAACTTCAACTGAACTCAGTGAAAGGTCTGCTGTTGATTTATGATTCACTAAAAATATCCATGTGCCTGAACTATTCAGTCAAATGTTATTGATTTCAAAGGGCAACTGGTGACAATATTTGTTTGTGGGAGATTTGCTAATTCAGTAAGATGCTCTATAATATTTATATAATGTATGATAGGTATAAAACTTCAGATGATAGCAGAAAGGTTCACAGACTGGAATCTCTCCTACTTGCTTTAGAAAAAGCATGTGCCAGTTTTGTAATGCCTGTATTGAATGCAAGGCTCTTAGAAGATTTCTGCAGTTGCTAAGGCCTGAAAAGTAGTTACTGAACAAGTTATGGCAACAAACAGAATTTAAGGAGAAGAATTTTACCATCTCTTCATGAATTGTCATTATTTGGGCTATATCCACACATACAGCCATTTTCAAGATGGCCTCTATTTATCCTATCTATGATTAATCTTCTGTATTAAAAAAGAGAATAACTTTGAGTGACACTGCAGTCACAGCTGCCTGAACATTTTTACTGGGAGTATTTCTTGCACTAGGTGGAAACACCTACTTTTAGTTGTAGAAAGAATTATTCACTTAATATGGAAGTTGTAATAAACAAATTATTGTACTATAATCTGTTTAGGGGAAGAGACTTTACCTGTCATGTGTATACAGTGCCAAATACTATGTTTCTTTCAGTAGGAATTTTAGTATATTGGATGCTGCAGCGATGTTACTTTGAGATCTTTATACTGCATGCTGGTCTATCTTACTCCTTTGAACCATACTAGTGTTTTTTCCAAGGGTCCTTCCACCACCTCAGGTTAATATGAGGTTTAATGGCATCATTCCCAAGTCCCACAATTTAACTATGTCATCTTCTGTGGTAAGACTTGAATCAAGAACAAAGGAGTATATCACAAATCTCTAAGGGATTATTTGTGTGAGTGAGGGCTGACTGGTCTTTGGAGATATTTCAATAGCTCAGGATTCTCTTTCCATCTAAAATCCTCTTTATGTTTTATGGCAGGCAGAAATCTACAAGAGGTTAGAATACGGTAGGATGGGTGAGAGAGGCAAGGACTTTTTTTTCTTGTGGCAGCTCTGACTCATACTTTACTATAACTTGACTAGAGAGGCTCCTTACAGAAAGAGCATCCCTTGTGTTGGGACTTATGAATATGTTTTCCTACAGTTCTTTAGTATCCAGAAAGTTTAGGAACTAATTAAAGCTAACATCAGTAGAATAAGGACTTGATGTTTTCCTTAAACACTTTTAGTTTCTCCTAAAGTTCTTCTCTTCCTATCCACTACTCTCTTTTTATTTCCTTCCCATTAGAGTGATTTTTCAATTCCAGCAGAAAAGCACCCAGTCAGCGTCAGCTGGAATGTATACACTTTGTGCATCATTTGGGATGGGTACTTGCATTAGCACTGAGTGATGCAGGGCAGTTTTCCTCTCTGCTTGTTCAGGGTATTGGCAGTCAGATCCTCTGGCCTAGGATGAATGGCCACAGCTGAAGCCCTGAACTTTGATCCTTTCTGTAGTTATGCAAGGATAAGCCACCAGACCACCAAGCTAGTAAATTCAGAGTTTTTTCTGAATGTACACTGATATAGGCTTCCTGCACTGGGTTAGGGAGGTGATGTAAGACTTGCCTTTTACTAGGCATACATTGTTTGAAGAACTGCTGAAGTTATTTTCAAATGGTTTTTCCATTTGTCAGACCCGATTCCTGAAGTTCTTTTCTCACAGTTGCCCCAGGTCTGCTTTGCTAAAGGAGCTATGCTCAGCAGCAAGTAGAATTTTCCAAAATGGGTTTGAACTGGAGAAGTCTGTGTTCCCTATACTGTGACTAATTTCAGGGGCAAATTTCAATAATGATGGAAAAGGAAAACATGCTTGATTGTTTCAAGTCAGGACAGGAACTTGTTTTTTCATGTGTGAGAATATAATTTATGTGCATCACTTCACTGGTCACTTTTCTGTGTTGTAAATGCCAGTTTATCTTTTAATTTTATTTCATTGATGCATCCTTCCACACAAGGCTTTTTTAGTGAGGCATTTGATTACCACTGAAGGCAGTTAAAAGTTTTCTCTGCTGATGTCTTCCTAAACTCTGTAATTTTATGAACTTTTTTCTGATTTCCAATTTATCCCACTGCAGTTTTCATTGCCTAATTTCATGTGGTTCTCAGGCCCTGTGATTACATAATGTATGTTTTATGAAAATGATTTGGTGCCAGAGGGGAAGCTCAGAGTACAGGAAATCATTAACATGCAAAAAAACCTGAGCTCCAAAATAACTTTAATTTGAAGCTTATTTCAAAGCTTCTCCTGCCTCTCATTTTGTCTTTGCATTAGCTCTAAAAATACATTGTGGCTTAAAAGTGTGATGTAAATATATTAATATCCAGTTAGAATAACAAAACTACAAAACAAAGTAGCTGGACTTGTGCTTAAAGGTAGCACTTTCTGGAGAAGAGACATACCTCTTGAGATACAAGCTGCTTGAAACTATGTAGAGTACACTAAGTGATTCCATCTGATATGCAGAAAACACTGTGGTTTATACAGTCACTTTATAAATGTGTCACTTGCAAGGCCAACTGGCTGCAGTAAGCTTTTTTGAAATGGACATTTCTGGTTGAGTGTTTGAAGGACTGCATTTCTCAAAGTGAGATGTAAAAACTCCATTCACTAGACATACATTAAAAAAAAACCAAACAAAAAACAGCTGAAGGAAATAAGTTGACTTGTAAAAAGCTGGGAAATAAGAGTCCATACACAATTTAGTTTTCTTTAATTATGCTTTATGTGTGATAGTTTGGATGACTGGAGTTTGTTCCACTAATACAAGCTACTTAAAATCCAAATTAGCGAGTAGGAACAACACAAATAAGATGAACAAGGTGATGGGTATATTAGAAAGTGCTGCTGTACTTTTAAAAGCCAAGAGATTCAGTCTTGTGCCTCTGTTTCTTTGGACAGTACAGTTCAGTACTGCAGTGTGCTTGCAGATCATTGGAGTGCTCTAAAGAACTTATAATATTATGTCATGTCATATTCAATTGTGTCACTACTGTTAAAACGGGAGATTTTAACAGTGATGTTTGTGTGTGATTGGGGATTATGTATGCTAAAGATGCATGCTTCCGTGTTTGGCATGGCATGTAGCTTCTATATATTGCAGGAGGTGCTGTAGTGTTTCTCTTCATCACTTTCATGATGTTATGGAATTGGTAGGAATAAGATTGACATTTATAATATAGCAAAGGACAGAAGCTGGTACTATTTGTTACTTAAGTAGTATCCTCAGCATTTTTAATGACTTTTTTCTAATATTTGAATTGTAATATGTCAAGTAGATTATAATTTTGAATCAATTGTATCTGCTACAGTTTTTGTCAGAAGAGTAGGATTTAATAACTTAATTGTATATTTTAGACAAGCTTAAACCCTAAAGGTTGTGGTCAGCAGTTGTCTAAGAGACAGTTTTCTCACTACTGTTAGTATAACCAAGAGTACCTGAAATTTAATTCTATTACAAAATATGTAAGATTTCTGTGGTAGTAAGGGCATTCACTTTGCAATTAAAAGTCTTTTACCTTTGATCTATATAAAATAATGTTTAGAACTTTTCAAAATGTAATAGCAACATGGTAAAAGTTTAAACATACTTAACATTGTTTTTTTTGTGACTGAAATAGTTTTATTTACAGTTTTAATTTTTCAAACTTGTGGTTTTTTTTCCCCCTGACTTTATATCTTTCTATACAAGAAAAGATGAAAAACAGGAGGTCTTAAAAACCCCAAAGTACAAGTGTGTTCTACTGCTGTGCCCTTTAAAATAAAAAATTCAAGCTGTTGTCTGTAATCGATTTATCTTCAGGTTACAGGTGCCAGGGAGTTCCCCTGAAGTTAGAGGTTGAAAGTTCAAGTTCAGGAAATAGGGCTGTCAGACAGCTGCAGATTTCCTCTGTAGCGCACCACTAATGGTAGGAGAATTCATAGGAGACTTTGGAAGGGGATTTGAAGATTCTCTATACCCAGACTTAGAGGGTTGCATTCTTGATAAAGGTGTAAAATAGAAGTGCACTGTTTTTTTGCATGTCAAATAAAAATGCCACTAGTTTTTTGTAGTAGCCAGTAACTATACTTCAAAATAACCATATCTGAGAGGGTGTGGTGGCAACCAGTGGGTTAGCCACCTTTTACTAGATATTAGTGTTTGAATTAGTTTCTAAGGGAACTTTTACTGGTTAGTCATTATTTTATACAGCTGGCTCACTCATACTCTTTCTATACTGCGTCAGCTGTGTAACAATAATGTCAGCAGCTGTTGGGAAGTGGAAGATGGGTATCATTAACATTGGTAGCATGCCAGTACAAAACTCTACTTTTGCTGCTGGTTCCTAGTCTTTTCTGATCAGGGGCATGTGATAGGACTAAATCCTGTGAAATTTCACAGCTTAGAGGAACAGAAAGCCACTGTAGATGCCTTGGAGTAGTTCAGAGATAAAAGACAGAATGACTTCTTTGAATGTCTGATTTTAATGATTCTTCTCTTGGCATTGTCTAGTCCAATCCTGCTTCCCAAGCAGGTTTGGCTAAAAGTTGCTCAGGATTGTGTTTGGTTGTATTTTCCATATGTCTATGGGAGAAGATTTTGCAATCTTTCTGGAAAATGTTCTGCAGTGTTTGATGACCTTCAGAGTAAAAAACGAAACCAACAACAACAACAACAAACCAACAAAAATCCTCCAAGCTATGTTCAGATAGAATTTCATGTGATAGTTTGTTACTGTTTACTTTAGTCCTGTAAGTGGATGCCACAGGGAAGAGTCTGTCTTGCTCTTGTCTTTTCACTAGAGACGGAAAGATTCAACGTCGCCTCAGCCAAATGAACAATATAAACTGCACTTTCAAATGTCCTTCTTATCACATGGTTGTTATTTGCAACAGGGTTTATGATACATGTTATCAATTATATGCAGAATCTGGAAAAAAAGGATGGTAGATATTAATTTTTAAAAAATGGGAAAATCTGAAAAAGGGATGGAGGAGGGAAAGACCCTGCTGCTTTATCTTCTTTTTTTTTTTTCTTTTTTTTTTTTTTTTTTCTTCCTCTTTTCACCCTAATTTAAATTCTTATTGTGTGTTTCAACCACAAGGACAATGTGACATACTTGTATTTTCTGGCCTTTTACATTGCTGTTTATTTTCAGTAGTTAAAATTTTTATGAAAAATCATAGTGGAGATGAACAATGTTTTGCGCTGTACATTTGTTGCTTTTCAGGTATTGACTATTTCTTTGAATTTTGTTACCTTTTTGGAAATGTAAGAGTGAAGTTTTAGTCTATTTTTGTTTTGCTTCACCTTCCTATGTTAGAAAACTTATTAAAGGATTGAGGGTGGAACTTAGTGAACAGACAATTTATTTGGGTCATTCATGCATACAGAATCATTCCTGAGATAGAACAGAGTATTTTAATTGAGGTGAATAGACATTTTGAATTACATTTGGATAGACAATAGACATTTGAATATTTCATATAGTGAGTGTTTGCAAGATAAGAGCTTATCTATGAATTCAGGAGAATGCATCTATCAGCTTCAGGAAGTGTTAGTCTTAGTGGTATGGCTCTCTTAGAATGCCTAAAAAATATTGTTTGTTCGAATTATTACCCTTGCATATGAAGTGCAAACTGCATAATCAACTTCTGATCTCAAAATCTCTAATAGAGACTTCGAATTTAGATTGGTGTACTTGAGGCATGACAAACCATGTCTTATGGCTGCTGAATAATGCATGAGGCTTGAAGTAATTTACTCCAAGCTGATTTTTTTTTTATTTGATGCTTTTTAGACTTGCTGGTAATGCAGAGTTGGACTTTGTTTTTTCTTTCCTTGAAGACAGAAAATGTAAATGTAAAACATGGAAGACATTACCATTGTATTATTTTCACAACAATACATATTTGTAAGATTTTCTGTTATGTTGCTTAAGTAGACTTGAAAGAATTGAATTGATTATTTTAAACCACAGCTGTTATGACTACTTGTAAGGTATGGGAGCATTTAGGAACCAGCATAATTTGGTGTTTTGGGAATATTGAAATGTTTCTTTCAACTGAAATTGTAATAGTTATATCCTTAGGAATTTTGTTTTGAAATAAAATAACTTGTTGCCCTTTTTTTTAAACTGTATACTGAATGTTATTCCCCCCACAGTCTAGCTTGTTTATTTTAGAAGGTAAGCTTTTATCAGGTTTGGAATATTTGGTGTTTTTCCTCATAATAAACACTCCCAAAATGAAAATTTACTTTTGTTAGGATTATTTATGAGCACAATTTTAATTTAATTTAACTCACAGTTTTAGTATTAAAAGTACACAAATAACACTGCTTTGTTTGCTTTGTATTTCTTTCTGTTGCTTCCCTTAGGTCGAGATTTGATCTGCATACAGTCCATGGATGGGATGCTCATGTTGTTTGAACAAGAAAGTTATGCTTTTGGCCGGTTTTTACCTGGTTTTCTTCTGCCTGGTCCATTGGCTTACAGCTCTCGCACAGACTCTTTCATTACAGTGTCTTCTTGTCAGCAGGTTGAGAGTTACAAGTATGTGTTTATGTTCAGCAATTATAGTATATTTCAGAGGTATCATTTACTAGGAAAACACATGAAAAGTAATCTTGCTTAATTTTTAATGCCTTTACTGGCATTAAAAGCAAAGTAGTTGCAGGAAAGATATTACATGTTGCTGAGTGATTACTGTCTCAGTGCAGTCATAGAAGAAAGTCTGTTGTGAGTCCTGAGGACTTTATGGTCCTATTTTATTTTTATAAAGGTAGTAAGTCTACTAGTTTATCAAGGCTCTGTTGCTCCCAAGTGCCAGGTTTTTTCCTTGCTTCAGTTCAGTCTAGTCTGTACTTTCAGCATTGGAACATGGATGAAACTGTTGTGAGCTATTTCAGTTTGTAACCATCTTAAGTTTGTGGGTTCAACATTTAGAAAAATTGAACAATATGGAAAGTAAAGACTGCAGAAGACATTTCCACTTCCTCCAAGCACAGGGACTATGTATCATAAGGTCAACCAGACACAAACCTAATAGAGAATAAGAGGGAATGTGAAAGATTTTGAAAGGCAGACAGGAGGGCATTTGTGTTTACTGTGGAGGAGCAGCTTGAGTCCCTGGGGCTCTCTGATGCAACCACCATGTTGAGAGTTTATCAAGTATCCATCTGTTTAGAATCAGATGGATGCTTGAGCAATGGGACATTGTGGTGGATGTCTGCTGTGAAGCCTTTCTCAAATAAGAATTTCCTTGCTGCAGACCCTTGTTCTCACAGAGGACTGATGTTAGGGTTATTGAATCTCTACCCCTAGCAGTAAATTGGGGTCCGGTGGTGTTTAGGGCAGAGCCTACTACCTGTGATGACAAAAATGCACACCCCCTAAGATGGATGAGAAAGTGGCAGAGCTGTCAGGTCTACAGAGCAGAAGTTGTTCACAGTTCTAACCAGCAGGCAAAGATGATTGATGATGATACTGGAGCCAGTATTTCTTTAACATCTTCGTCTTGGATAGAAGGACAGAATGCACGTCCTGAAATTCAAGGATAATGTCAAATTCTTTTAAGTGGCTAGTAAAAAAAAAAAGGCTAGATAGGGCTGCCATTCAGAGGAATCTCATGAGGCTGAGGGAATGAGCAAGAACCTTAAGGATTTTTTTCAGAGGTAATCATACATATTAAAGAAAATAAGCATGCCTCTTTTTTATAAATAGTGCAGTGAGAATCTAATACCAGGAATGCTAGTCAAACATGATGCTTTGTCACACTACCCTGTTCTGTCACCTGTAGTTCTCAAGCAATATTCTATTTTGCTGCTTAAGATTAATCAGATTAAAGCTATCATGTCTTATTTTCTTAAAACTGGACAAGATATGTGTGTTGCAAGTAAAAGTAAATTAATAGAAAATTTGTAATTTTCCTAAGAGTTTAAAATTAAAATTCAAATACAATATTAGAATAAAATTATAGTTTATTAATTTTGTCAAGGAATAAAGAAACATTTTTTTCCTTTAAAATGGACATCTCACGTGTTTAAATTATGTTCAGATTCTTGACCTTTACAAAAAATGTGACTACAATTATTCATCAGCCTGTTACTAATTCAAAAGCGTGCCATCCTTACTGTAGAGATACAGTTTTAAAGGAATTTTTCACTTGGTTATTGGTCTTTAGTGTCAAATGTTGAGACACTAATGGAACTAATCTCTAGTGTGTGCCTGAAATATTAGGACATTAGAACAGAGTTAAGTAATCCTTTTAAAGTGAAGGAAACGGATATGCTAAGGAGAGGTTATTTTAATGGTATTGAATAAAAATACAACAGTTCTGTCTAATGTTTTTAGCAGAATAAGTTGACAAACTTCAAATTATCAGTCTTCTTATAGCTCTTACAGACCAATGGCTTAATTTGAAATAAATTTTTACTGTGTTGATAATGAATTCTTTCAAGATCTAAAAGCAAAATGCCTTTTATATGCTTGATGTGATAGCTTGAGGGGTTTTTTGTGAAAGACTACATGCAGGTAGCTGATACTTAAATATCAGTATGTATTGCTGTTGGATGTGAACTTGATTTGAAACCTCTGTATCACATCTGATTAATTAATAAAATGTAAAGGTGCTTTCCAAGACTATCAGTAAAATATGGTGAAGAGAAAATTTTGTTAGGTCAGGATCCTTCTGGCTTTCTTCCAACTCAGCTTATTTGGTGATTCTGTGAATCTACAAGTTCTCTTATAATACAGAAGATAGTTAAAGACATCCTAGTTGTACTAAAAGCAGCTCTCTCAGTATTAACGAGGTCATAGCATTCACCTTAAACAATTAGAAATCTTTTATTTCTCTTACTCCAAGTACATAGTTTACTTTTGTAAGGAAAACAGTTTTAGAAACTAAAATCCTTCAGTAGCAAGCAGAGAATCATTGGATAGTTAGGGTTGGAAGGGGCCTCTGGAGATCATCTAGTGCAAGCTCCCTGCCAAGACAGGATCACCTTGAGCAGGTGACACAGGAATATCCAGGTAGGCTGTGACTGTCTCTAGGGAGGGAGACTCCATGACTCCCCAGTCAGCCTGTTCCAGTGCTCTGCCTCCCTCAATGTAAAGAAGTTTTTCCTCACGCAGTGGTGGAACTTCTTGTGGTTTAATGTATGGCCATTATGCCTTGTCCTTTTGCTACACCACAATACATGCATGAAATGTGAGGAATATTGTTGTCATCATTTTAATTCTCCGACTTTGACAATGAAGAAAAAAAAATGTACTGCTATTTTAGATTGAATTGGAGCATTCAGAATTGTGTTGGTTTAAGCTTAGGAGCTGATGGCAGTCCATGACGTCAAGAATTAAATGCTGTCTTTTTGGATAAGTTTAAGTTGGGTCTTATTCTATTGTTTATTTCACTTATGTAGAAACCTTCAGTATTCCACAGTTTATCTGTGTGCATACACAGGAAATGGGGTACATCAGTGAGTTACGATAGCAGCACAGGTTCAGGAAACAGTTACAGGAAAGTCAGTGAGGACACAGGTTGAACACTGAGGATTGCATAGGTATAAAGAGGACAGATGGATGTGCAAAGCTTTTGTGGCAGTTGATATTGTTTGTTCATTGGCAGTCTTCGCTGCCAGGTTTTCTTAGTGTGGCTTGTTGGCAGTTAAAATAATAAAACCGCCACAAACCTTCCAACTTTTGCTAAATGTGCCACCTACTGATTCCAGTTTACTGCAGTGTCTTAGACTGGAGCCACTTAGTTTACTTAATGGAGGTGCTTGCAAGTTTCACTGTTAGATAGAGCAGATTGTATTTCTGAGTGTTCTGGGAAGTTTTTTAAAAGCTTAATAAGAGAAAAAAAAAGTCATTTTTGGTTAGAATTCCAATTGCACAATTTGATAATTTATTTCTTGTATCTTTGTGGTCTGTACTTCTATCTACTAATACTTAGACTGTTGAATTTATTTAAACTCCACATAAAATCTGAATAGAAATGCTTGTTTTAATCTCTACCTTTACACTTAGCTGCTATCCTACACTGATACTAGACTTAATATCTTTGCTGATTGTAGACATGTTGCAGTAGGCTTTCTAACCATCCTTTTAGACTGTGATTTTACTGTGTACATGTACTCATGATAATTATTTTTTACTTAATGTAGAGGTATTAACTACAAAGGTATAATTATTTTTAAAAATATTTTTAAACTGCCTGTAACAGATACCAAGTGCTGGCATTTGCAACAGATGCTGATGAAAGACAAGACACAGAACAGCGAAAACTCAGTTCTGGAAAAAGACTTGCGGTAAAACCCATTTGTTTCACGTACCCTGTATGAACACTGCACACATATTGAAATGGCTGATGCTAAGTAAAGAATGGAAACGTTGTCTGCTGACAAAGGATCTGCTCCAGAGGATCTGATCCAATTGCTGCTAAAGGCAATGGAAAGACTCCAGTAGATTTCTATTAAGGTTTCTTTATGCCTCAGTTGTTTAAGGCTGGGCCTTAAATCTTGCTGTTGTTCTAATGAGAAAAGAAAAACAACTGCTGTAGAAATAACTATTTCCAAGGCAATCTTTGTAATACAGAACCTACACTGTAGTAAAATAGACGAATAGGTACACCTGAATTATTGCTCATATTTTTAAATGAAGTCTGATGTGACAATGTATTGTAGAAAATTAATCTCATTCTCCTTGGGGAATCCTTTGTACTTAGAGAGAAATTCACAGTGAAATGTTTCCATAAATAGAGTTCTGAACTCATTTTGTCAAAAACCTGTGGATTCAATAGTCTTCTGGAGGTTCCTGTCACTAGTTTGTTTAATATTTGAGCTGCCTCCTTTTAAGAGGAAGAGAATTTAATTCTTTGTGGTCCTGCAGTAGAAGTTGCTTGTCTGCTAAATATACTGCATATATGAAATGCTAGAGTCATCATATTTCAGGTACAAGAGTAAAATATTGGGAGAGCATCTTCCTTCCACTGGATAATTGTAGAATTTTTCAAGCACACGTAGGCTGAATCCTGCATATACAAGTAGGAGAAAGCAATTTATAAATAAAAAACATGGAGACTTCATCAGATATACTGCAAATGAAACAGTTTGTTGTTTTGGTTTTTTTTTTTTTTTTTTAATCTAAAACGTGAAGCATGCATGGAAACAAACATAATAAGCTGGGTTTTTCCCTTTAACTTTTAAAGTGGCACTTCCAGTTTTATATATCAGATGTGCCGGGATATTTGCTTGACACATTCTATGCTCTTTAAGGAAAATGATTGATGCTGTTCATGTAGGAAGTGCTGACGGTTGAACTTTGATGTATTTTTACTTCAAAATTCTAAATTTCTGTTTAATCAACTTGGCAGAAGTCAAAAGCATTTTTTGCATGTGTGTTTAACTGAAATTTCTCAGAGGAGCTGAAGAAACAAACCAATGAAGTGTGTCAATAAGCAGTAGTATTGTTTAAAGACAGGTGAGGCAGGATTTCTAAGTAGTTGTTTATTGTATCGATGTATGTAGTTGGAGAACTAAACAAACTATGACATGCACAAGAATTCTCCAGGTTAAAGGGTGTGCATGAGTGACTGCAAGCATAAATGTTGGCTTACATACCTAAAACATTTGTCTAGTTTTCCATTTACATATATTGGTAGAATAAGTTGTCACCTTTTGCTCTCTATCCTTGTCCTTAATAATCAAGGACATGCACAGAGGCAGATGAAAATGATTCTAAATACCTGTTCTTGGATTCATTAGTTAAAGTATAAAGCATTCCCATTTTGAATGGAATGTGCATTTTAAATTCTAAATGTACTTAACTGAACTGCATGGCCAACAATTAATGACTGTTGTAAAAAGAAGTTTTTGTTGCTTGAGTCACATTATGGAAAGTTACCGACTACCCTTAGGCTAAGAGGATAATTCTTATCCAGAAAAACACCTTGATTTTGCTTTTCTATCTATGCTAATGATATGTAATTTGATTAGTTCTGAGCCTTCTCAAGGTTTTGTCTTTAATATGCAGTTGTCATTTGATTTCTGGAGCATGCTTTTTCTTTTGAAGGTGGATTGGGTTTTAAACATCGGAGAGCAAGCACGGGATATATGCGTTGTCTCATTTAATCAGGGAGTTTCTTCAGTTTTTGTGCTTGGTGAGAGAAACTTCTTTTGCCTAAAGGATAATGGGCAAATACGATTCATGAAAAAGCTTGATTACAGTCCAAGTTGCTTCATTCCTTACTGTTCAGGTTTGTAAAAGGAAGATTTAACTTTAGCTTGGTTACCCCTTCTTTTCTTTAATTTTTTTTTTCACTCCACTGAATAAATATAAGTTTTCTGAATAAGCAGGTTGGATGGGGCATTGTGCTGATCTAGTAGAAGGTGTCCCTGCCCATGGCATTTAGATTAGATATTAGGAAGAAATTCTTTACTGTGGTGGTGGTGTGACTCTGGAACAGGTTACCCCAATGCTGGCAATGTTGAAAGCCAGATCGGATAAGGCCTTGAGTGACCTGGTCTAATGGGAGGTGTCCCTGCCCGTGTTAGTGGGGGTTGGGACTAGATGATCTTTAAGGTCCATTCTAACCTAAGCTGTTTTATGATTCTGTGAGTCTATGATCAGTAGAATCATAGAATTTGGAGCTCTCTTTTTGAATAAGGCAGGTTTCTTTTCAAATGTTACTTTTTGTAAAGTATAATAATTTTTAGAATCTAAATATTTTCTTAGCACCAAATTGAGGTGCTTGTCTGGTGCCTAGGCTATCAAAGCAACAAACACAGAAGAATGACAGTCTTTGGAAGAGTAAACTAGTGTTTGATGACCTGTCTGAGGACCTTTTGATTTATGACTTTCTGATATTTACAGATTCTTAAAATATCAAAGTTTATTGTTATTACATTGGTGGAAACAACTTGGTTAGATACTTAGTTAGAATTATAGACTCTTAATACCTATTCTCTTTTCATGTTTCAAAAACTGTCTGATAAATTTTTGACAGTATGTCTCCTTTTGAACTTAAAATATGATTTTAATCTTTAGAAATTTGATCTTAGCAATCTTCACGTTTTATACTTTCTGATTTGAATTATACAATAAATAGACCTTGTAAATGCCTACACATTTAATTGGCATTCACAAGTTAAAGAATTAATGAATAGTGTAAGTAGCAGATATTTAATCAATGTGTATTTTGTCATAGTTATCCTGGCATGCCAACATGGCCAGTATGAGTATTTGTTTGTCATGTGTTAAATTACCAAACATGGCTGGCCAGTACCTTAGAAAGTTGTGGCATGTATTGTGTAAAATGCAATTGAAATTGGTATCCATAATTAATCACATATGTCCTTGGTTAGTCTCAATGTAACTTTCCTAACTTTTCATGCTCTATAATAAATTAATTTATAACAACTAATGGCTTAAAAATAAAAGAAAACACAACTGTATAAGTCTCAAGAAGAGTACTGGATTTTGAGAAATCTTCCATCCTAAAATTGTCTTTTTTTATCTTTGAACAGTGCAAGAAGGAACAATAAACACTTTAATTGCAAACCACAGTAAAATGTTGAATGTTTATCAAGATGTTACACTGAAATGGGCCACTCAACTTCCCTGCATTCCTGTATCAGTAAAAGTAGCGAATTTTCAGTAAGTAACTTGTTAAATTTTACTTTTTACTTAGATTAATTTCTGGTTGTGTAATTTGCTTCTAGATCTAACAAACAGTTCTGAGGTATGTAACAAATAAGGTAACTTTTAAAAGGAAAATTCTAAGTTTCTTTCCTTTGTTTTGTGAAATGTTCATTTCATTAATGAATGTACTAGAATCGTACTAGAATCACTCTATTGTACTTGAGATTTTCTGGGTTTTTTGAGTGAAGTTTGAACCTGGAGTCTCATAGCTCCAGCCCAGTAGCTCCTTTTCAAAAAGAATGAAAAGGGTGATTGTGCAGTCTGGCAATCTCCTTCCCGGAGACAGGAAAATAGGGAATCTCACTGAAAACCTGTTCTTCATTTAGCATTTAAGAGCATATACATTCCAGAGATGATTTGTTGGAACAGATTATTAAAATCCAGTGTTAAATGATGGAAATTAAGGGACTATTTAAATTGCTGAGGACTGCACTGCAACAGACTTCGCAGTCTTTTTGTAAAAGAAGCATAAAACAGATTGGGGAAAAACTGGTTGGGTGGGGTATTGGGCGAAGGGAAGGTAGGACATGTTTATAACTTGTGCTGTGACTGTCACTGAAATAAGCAAATCACAGAAATGTTCAGCCAGTGTTTTTATAGAGTCCAATTTATGCCTTTACAGTGTGCCCCCAGAGCTGGGCTGGGTAGTGGTTGCTTAGTTCCTATGACCATAGGGGATGCAGTAGGAGTGTCCTTGTCACACAGCTCTTCTGATCCTCAGCAGGCTGGTTGCTGCTGGGCCAACATACACTGGATTGCTGAACATTTGATCATAAGTCAAGTATTCTACCTCCAAACAAATGGAAATAGAACATCTGACTAACTAGGTTTACTGAGTGGTGTGGAGTAATCTGAGGAATGTTTGTGCTTTGTTTGTTACTAATAGATGCCTAATTTTTTAAAAAATTATTCGTAATTTTTTTTTTTTTTTAGACTCTGGAGAGAGTTGGGCTGGCTTTCATCCAACAGGTCTTAACAAGTGAAATATAATGAACGGTCTCAGTGGGCCACTTAGTATAACCCAGAAGTTAATTATGCAGAATATGATAGTACAGCTTTTGAAGTATAGAAAAAATATTTGTATTACAAAAATTTGAAAAAAAAATTTGATGTTTACAATAGCAGATTGTACTAACGTTTGTATATACAATTACTTGTTTGGAAACCCATTATATCGAACCATCTGCTTCAATAATATGTCTAAAACATTTATGCCGACTCTACCTGTTCCCTGTGAACTTCAACACTCAGCAGCATGCTATTAGGGAGAAATCTGAGAGCCTCAAGTCTGTCCCAGCTCAGTTTGCCAGTTAGATTCAGAAGTCCCACAGACCTAGGAATGCCAGGGTTTGACTTGGGGTTGCGTCCTTTAGCAGGTAGAGAGACAGCAATCTAGTTACACAAACCTCTTTATACAGGTACTGATAATGAGGGAGCATCTGTGTGCTTACACCCAATGGCCTGAAAGGCAGGGAGAGGTCCAGGGCTGTGTGTTTCTGAGCTGTTTTACCTGTCTGTTGGAAAATATGCAGCATGCTTGTACTTCCTTCTGGCATTAAAAAAAAGATGAGCTAACCAGCAAAAACTGTAGTAAAGCCTGTAGAGATAGTAATTTGGCTTAAACAGGGCATATGTGTTTGTTTTGGTGTTTTTTAAAATATTTTGAAAGGGAATTTTTTGTGGGTCAATGTCACAATGATTTTCTTGTACTCAGGAGAGACCTCAGTCTTAGTTGGGGCCTCTGAGCACAGGACTACTGTAACAAATAATATTAAGGATTTTAATAAGCATAAAGTTGTTAATCCTACACTGCTGAAAGATGGAAGTGCCTTAAGTATGATTTATGCCAATTAATTCCTTTCTTCACTTTTATTGCAATAATACTTACAAAGTAAATGGAGCATTCTGAAACAGTTGTCTCCACAGTTCATACACATCCATTTGTATTTTCTCCCTTAGGCATAATGTCCGTTACTTCTAATGTGTGACTCTACCTTGCTGGTTAAGAAAAACACAATTAGAAGCTATTTTATGTAGATCCCTTGGGGCAGGAGTAGTGAATGCCTCACAAAAGCAGCTTGTGATTCCAGTATATGCCCCTCCTTATTATTTATGAATTGATTTTTTCCTCTTAAAATAATGTGTAATGCAGTATTTCTCTATTGCAATACCAGTATATAGATAAAGATAATAATATACTACAACATTTGAGATTAAATTCCAGAACAAACTGCTTGATTTCCATCACATTTTCAGAAACATGGAGGAAAAAATAGAATCAAGGAGAAGCAGTTACTTAGAACATTTTTTAGCTGTTTCTGGACTCTAAAAGTTATGCATTTTTAAGCTGTTAAATTACACGTTTCTGTCTTCTGTTAAAACCTGAATGCTCTCTGTCAGGATATTGAAAATTTGCTATAAAAGCTTGTGATCAGGAACTTGAACTGCAGGCAAAATTTTGAGTCTTTATCTTCTTTTGAGTTTTCCCTGAATATAACTAGTCACTGAATTGGAAGTTCAATTCTAGTAATTGTTATAGAAGTTTGTCCCTTGTTTTGTTGGAAATTTATGTTCTGGTTCTGTTAAGGTGTATTAGTTACTGCTTCTGACATATTTCTAATGTCAAGGGGACTCCTACGTATTTCACCCTGCCTGGATTACTTCAGAAGTGTAACCACTTACACTGACATTTCAATTAATTTGAACTGCTTATGTCTCTGTCTCAGCACAAATTTATCTTCCCTGGAGATAAGCAGGGGAATGGATAAGCCTACTTGTACAGTTATATTTTTCCTTGCCCTGGGTTGTTGCCCTTCAAGTTATGTCTGTGCAAACACATTCTCACTGAAGCTGAAACTTGTGAAGAAAATGGTTTAGGTATTCTGCCTGAGCTGATTAAAAACTCCCAAACATCCCCCCACCAAATCTACAAACAGTCCCTTCCAAACCTTTCTGGAGTGGTTTGAGGAGAAACTGTCCATATGCTGCAGTTGAAACAGCTGAAAACTCGGAAAGTTATACAAAGGCATGACAAGAATTCCCACTCTGCTCAGAATTTCAGTGTTGAAACAGTAGTTGTAAGCAGCAGTATTTGCTTGGTATCCATCATAATTAGGTAAGTATCTTCAAATAATTGACTTTAAAGTCCATTCCCTTTTTTCCTGCCCTTGAGTTTCCATTTCGCTGTTTCATGAGAGACCTCTTTTCTAAGACCTTCTTTATACCTCCACATCTCCTTTGCAAAGGAAGTTTTAAGAGCAGTATGTCTCATGGGTTATAAATGCCATGAATTTGTCCCTGGTTGATGCTTTTTAAGATGTATTAAGATTTCTCTCTCTGTCTATTTCTTTCCCTTCTCACTTTTTAGGAGCCCATCACACGTCACATTTGTTTTTCTGTATCTGAACTATTCTGTCTCCATGTGCTTGACCATAAAAGGTCTCTGGAGTTGATTATAATACCTTGACGATTATTTTTCTATTTATTTGACACTTGGCAGAGCCGTTTCTAAGAGTACATCTTTTAATAGCTGATTGATTGCACTGAGTATTAATTTTTCTGTCCTGGTTGGCCTGAAACTAGAACATTATGTTAAGGTGCATTCAGTCTGAAGCAAAATAGCTTGTGTTGCCAGCCTCTGGGATATTTCTGTCACAAACATCTGAAATGCCAGTGTGGGTTGAGTTGGAACACATAGATAGAGTATTAAATTACACATATGTAGAATTTAGACATAGTCTCAGGAAAGGGGTTTCTGTTTTGATTACTACCAAGTTATGAACCTATGTTTTGCCATAGGAAAACACGAAGCCTTTAAATTGGGGACTTCTTTTTTTTCTTCTGAAGATTTTTCAAGTCCATTTTTCTCCTCTTTTTTTCTTCTGAACATTTTTAAAGTTCACTATTCTTCACTTTGTTTCTTGGTTTTGTTTATATACAGTCTTCAAGGTATGTCTGATAAGCCTGTGAATGTTAAAAGGTAGCCTGACTTTTTTCTTTTAAAATGATACAGAATGCAAACTTGCTCAAATATCCCTTTTCTTCAAATCAAGTTTCTTCAAATCAGTGTTTCATGATGTCTCTAATTTTGGTTATTTATGCTTTTGATTGTCCACCAAGAAATGAAGTCTGATGGTATCCATATGGCAAAAAAATGTTGATTTCATGTAGAATTTATCAGCACAATTCTAACAGGAAGCTGACCTTAAAGTTTAGGGCATGTGTTGTGGGTATGAGAGTTCTTCCATCTCTGTTCTACTGGGGACTCTTAGTGCTTTAGGCAGCAGTTTATCAGCAAATGTAATGTTTGTATGAAGGATACTTTCCCCTTCAGCCACATTATAATTTGATTAGTAATGCCCAAAAGAAAAAAATTAGAGCCCCTGTAGTGATGCTTGTGTTTGGGGTAAGTCACCTGTTCTGAATATTCAAATTGTCATTTAATTTCCCATATTTGTGACCCATTACGTCAGAACTTGTGGCTTTATATAGTCAGTTGTGCACACTCTTGTCCTGACTTTTGTGGTCCCTTCCAACTCAACATATGTGATTCTGTAGTACTTGTCTTTAGTATTTGGATGCTTTGCATATGTAGCACCTCTTGTTTTTAGGAGCTACATCTGAGAATTAGAATACAGTAACCAATTTTGTTTTGTGATCAGTTGTATGTACCTCTGTGAGCAGGACTGTTCTTCATGGGGGAAAGGTTCTTGAAATGAATAAACCACATAATGAAGCGTGTGCCTTGTAAAATGTGAAGTTGCTTTTATTATCTGGGATTGACAGGTATGGACAAATTGATGAAAGTAGCTAGAATATTTGCTTTCACTTTCATTTATTTGACAGATAAATATAATTTTACTTGGTAATGAAACAGTGTGTTTTCTGAAGAGGAAATATAAAGAAGTCTGGTAAGGGGTTTTTTTTTTTACGTGGAAGTAATTTATCACCTCCAAAGAATTAGAGTTTCTGAGTTTCTTAAATATTGAATTTCCAGCACTCAACCTTTTCGCTTGAGTTAAGCCAGTAAATAGATTTTCTTTATTTGAGATGGGGGAAAAAATACATTTTCTTTTTTAAACAAATGAAACTGTTGAAAAGTCAGGAAATACAGTAGACTTTACATGTGCAAGATGACAAGCAGGTTACTTAGCAAGCTTTATCCACACTTCAGCTCTTTATGAACTTCAAGTCTGCCTAGGTTTATTCGGAGCAGTGATCCCATAAATATATCACAGGGTCCCACAGAATCACCACTGATTCTGCTTTGCTCAGTTTGCCATCAAGAAGTGATTTCTGTTTGAATTGCTAGTACTGCTTCTCAAAGTATGATCACTGCAGTCTTGAGTGTTGGGGTCATGCCTGAACTCCGAACATTGGTACATGAAGCATGAGCCCGTTATGACTGTGTCAGATAGTAATGTATTAATCAGCCATCTAGTAAAACCAGCTACCCAGAGGCTATTGGTGTTAAGTTTTTGTTATATGCAGTTCTGTATTTGATTTTGCTGAATTAGAGACTAAAATTTAAGGTTGCATTGTGTAGGCTGAGATGCAGGAAATACTGCAGCTTACGGAATCACTGAAAAATTATTGATTAAAGTTGCTATAGTAGTGTCCAATTTTTTTACTACTTATAAGACAAAATAAAATGAATCATTACACTTAAAATTTGTAGTGTTGTTCTTGTATGAGTCTTTCCCTTTGTGTAAAGAATAAAGAAGCAGAAACTATTTGACTAATGAAGGGACTGAAAATTAATTTGCTATGCAATCATGTTAAAAAGTGTTTGAATTTAAAAGAATATTAAAATCTGCAATCAATTTGTAAGTGAGAAGGTATTAGCCTTGTTCAAATATGAACTTGAAATTAAAACCTATTTTCCAGCACAGAACTGTAGTATGTTGGGTGGTCAGATGGATGTGCTTAATGTAGCCAGGCTCTCCAAAGAGTAGAAAGGCAACAGGAGTTGAATTTAACTGGAAAAAAACATGGAGAAATATTGTAGTTGAATTAAGTATATAAGGTGTAAAAGTGCAACCACATATATGGTAATAATGGGTGGAGTCAAAATAAAACTCCCCTCATTGAATTTTTTAGTTATCCAGATGCTTGAAAATACTTTGTTCTTCATTCCAGCCCATCTGTTATTCCTTACTATAACTGACATCACCACAGCTACCACAAATGGTCAAGAATCACTGTATAAAAATGGCAAAACTTACACATAAACCCAGCAAAACTTAGCACTTATTACATGGTTTTATGGAACGAAAACTGCAGGAATCAAACTTTATAGTTTGTTGAAAGATTTTCCCTTTCTGTATAGCAGTACTGTAATAGAGGGAATGCCTCTTACATACGGTATGAACTGTTCAGTTATATACATGTATATATATAATTTTTTATTTGAGTGTTCTGTAAGAATGTTGCCTGATCTGAGAAGTTAAATGTAGGGATTTCTAGAATCTTTCTGCTTAAATGTAAATTTTAAAGAAATATTTTTAAGGAAAACAAGAAAAAAAGATTGCATCTGTTTTTCTCATCACTGATTTGCCCCCAGATTTTTGAGAGATTGAGAGATGGCAGCAGAAAATATGACCCTTTTCAAAGGTCTTTTGAAGAGATAAATTTAACATGTGTATCCTAGCCACAAAATATGAATGTGATTGTATTTCTTTTACTTTAGTAGGATTCTGATCCTGAAAGACATAGATGTGCCACATGCTATGTCCTGCATACATTGTGATTCAGGACTGGCTTTTCTAACAAGCTAGCTTCAAATGGTGTTTAACTCTATGATGCTAAGCACATGCCCATATTTCCAGTTCTCCTAATTTTATTGCATGTCACTTATTTGCTTTTTTAAAAAACCTACTTTTTACAGTCATATGATTTTGTAAGGGTTTCAACTTTAGAATAACAGCTAAAATATTCCTACCTTTGTAGTTCTAGAGAAAACCTTAAAAGTGGAAATTCTCAAGAACAAGAAGGCAAGTATCTCTCCCCTCTAGTATTTTAAATAAGATCCTTGTGTTTAAGTAAATATCATGGGTTGTTTTTTTTTTTTTGGCTGACCCACTATTTGTCTGTGCCAGTTGTGACAGAGTGGACTATAACTTGTATCAGGTTCTGAACTCTCAGTCTTGGAGCTGATTATTGAGCAGTAGGTTGGAGTTTATTGGATGTATTCTGACACTCTACCCATGAAAGTGCTGGATGTCTTGTTTGAAAAATAGTTTTATGAAAAGTCTAAGTCTGTTGATTTTGAATGTCTTGTGAACCATGCTATTAAGCTGAAAGACTTTTTTTTTCGTACAAAAAGGAGCACACGGGACATTTATGTCAAGCTGTAGAACTGAGAGGCAGCAAGTAGTGCAAAGTGCTAGAGATGCTTTGAAAAAGCAGCTTTGCTTTTTACCAGACAGGGTGAGGGCACAATTAGAAATATTGTTAATAGTGATAGTAGGAAGTGTGCACACTTTTTGCTTACTGAAATGCTGGTGAATTTTGAAGCTTTTAGGCAACTGTGAGGAGAAAGATATGTAAACTAATTTGAGTTGAGTGTTTTAAATTTATGTAGTTCTTCAAGATTTCAGAATAAATCTGTTTTAAAGACACATTGTGTTTATTCTTGTTAACATCTTTATAATCTGTGCATAGTCTCAGTTTCCTTGTGGATCTCCCAGTATTATCTTATAGGAAGCCAACTGTTAGGAATAAACGTTGTCTAAAATGATAAACTTACTAGAGTGTAGATTTTATCAGTGAAGCTCCTTCCATCTCTTTTATGTTGGAAGCAGAGCTCCTAGGGGCCTCTTCAGCTTGCCTGAAGTGATATGGACTCTAACCATCATCTTAAAGTGGGAGAAGAAAAGACTTAGAGGAAGGATAGACTTCTGAGGCTCTCCGTATCCTAAATTCACATGGCATAGCTGTTAGTACAGCCTCTGAGCCTTTGAAAGCTGTTATCTACCTGTTTGCTAGTGGGGGAGCTTGTGCTTGAAACGGATTGTAGATTTCACATGAAGGAAGTGCAAATGCAGAAATATGCTCTAAGAGAGAATGAAGCATGGAGATGTTTTAAATGTGTCACAGTTGGTCTTACTAAATTTTTTCTTTGTTGCTAATTCTGGTACTGTCACAGAGAAATCACGATGCAATTTCCCTTGTTTCTTATTATTTAGAGCTCTAACATATAGGATGCACTCTTACTAAAGTAATCAGATTTGCTTGTCAGTCCTCACGTATATTTTCAATTCTGCTAATGCCACTGTCCTGATCGCTAATGGATCTGTGATACTAAGAAATGCAATGTATGAATTATGAATTTTTCCTTTAATGCATTGTACTTCAGTGCTCTTTATGGTTTTTTTTGCCTAAAGTAAGAACTTATATTTCTGGAGGCCTGTGTCATCACTCTGAATATTATGTTATATTATGTTTTTATTCTACTTGGTGACAAATTTTACTTTAAAACTGCATTTTGGATTGCTATCTGCTGTAATTTTTAAATAAAACTTTTGTTACTTCTGAAATAGTTTTGACTTTATATTTAAAAAAAAAAGAAACAAAGTCGGTTAATCCTTCAGATAAAATTTTTCATTTTGTATGCAACTTTTGTAGCATGAGCTTAAATTTTATGCCTAGCCTGCCTATGTTAGTGTGTGGTGTGTGTGTTCCCTGCCTGGAAGGACCAGAAGTTTGTCTTGTGCAGGGGTGTCTCTCCCAGGGCATACATTGTTAAATATAAGCCTGGTGAGATTCCCTTGTGTCAAGGAAATGACTGTTAAGCTGTTATACCAACCCTGGTGAAAAAAAAATGCCCCACACCTGCTCCACGTAGTGTGGTGTGGTAGCTCTCAGGCTCATCTGTGTGAAAGCTCTGCTGCCCCGCAGGTGGCAGTAGTGCTCTGGCAGAAAGGACCCCCGACCCAAACTTCTGTGAATAGTGCTTGGTTTTAACTTGGCAGTAAATATAAAAACAGTCGATTTCATTTCCTTTCCTTTTCTTTCCTTGTTTTGTTTGATGGAAAATGCTTCTTTTTATTTGGTTGCTGCATGGCATTTACGGCATTTTAGGCAAAGAGTCTCAAAGAGGAAAAAAAAACAAAACTACACAAGCAGAACTACAAAAGCTAAAGCCTGGTGGGAGTTTGTCCTGGTGCTAGCTAGTTGGTTGTTTTGCTGTGTAGTGTCACCATGTAAAGCTGCTTGTGGAGATGTCTTCAGTCATAAATAGAGAACAAAAGTACCCATGTAGGATTTGAAAGGTGGAGAATTCTTCAGCCATTTAAAGTGGCCACATTCAGGTTTTACTCAGCTCTGGCTCTCTGCAGTTCAGTGTTTGTAAGAGGGGATAAACGTTAACCTGCTCTAGTCATAACTTCTATTTTGTAATGGCTTTTCCCTTGGTCATCAAGATGAAATCACGTTTCATTTTCCTTTTCTTCTTGCATGTATTTCATCATTTTTTGAACTTGATTAGTATTTGGTATTCTGTTAATTTCAGCCATCCTAAGGTATCATACAAATAGGAAAGATGCTTTTCTGTAAAGCAGCCACTTTATGCTATTTAATATAATTACAAATTGTTAAACAATTGTCTTTGAGCATTACATTTACACTATTGCATGCTCTCTGCAGAGTGCGCAAAGCATTTTGAATGTATAATACAAAGAGTTAAAAAAAAATTAAGTTTTGAGAGTAATTTGATTGTTAGTTTTCATGTGTAATAGCAGACTGGGGAAGGCTTACACATACAAGCATTACTTCTAATGTAAGTTGAACCAAGATTTTTTTACTGAGGAAAGCATTTCAAAGAAGCCTGAGAGTGCTTCACAGATGTGCAGGACAGTTAGATATCAGTAGTTGCTTGCATTGTGTCACACTGGCTGTACTTTGAATATTCAGCTGTGGGGATATTGGAAATTTTGGAGTGTGTGTTTAATAAGAGTAAGATCGGCTTTTTACTTTTATTCCCTTTAGTTCACATTAGAAAATTCTTACTGTTAGTTACTCAGAGTCTGATCTTCCTTCAGTGTTTTATCACATACTTCATGTAGTTACAGCTTAAAATGACACTGAAATGGTAGTGAACTTAGAATAATTTAGGTTTTCAAAAGCACTAAAATAAAAAGTGCTGTTGAGGTATGCTCTTGCCTATAATTACTTCAGAGGGTGATAAAATGAGGAGAGAAATGGATTCAAAATGCTTGAGCACAGTTCCAGGAATTAGTTTCCTAATTTAGTAGTTCTTAAATAATACATTATCGATAAGGAACGGAAAGTAGTATTGCAGAGAATCTTGTTTTCCAAAATGGTTGGTTTGAGTAATAGCAATTAAGACTACTTCTGAAATTGCTATAGAAATTTTATGAGCTATTATAAATATAAATAATTAAAGCTGTAAATGGTGTCAATAACCAGACCTTGTCCTAAGACTTGTCCAAAGCTTAGCATGTGTCATTCAAGTAAAACTCAGAACTACATATTCAACTTCTAAATCAATTGTTTGAGTGATTGGTTTGGTATTATATAACTGGAAACATGCAAAGCATTTTAATTTCTTCAAGAACTATGTTGTGAGCAATTTGTTTAGTAACAAAAGACCTACAAAAAGCATATGCCATTATTATTACCCAGAATCCAATAAAGATAATTTTTCAAATTATTACCATATGTGTGTAGGAGCTGCTTTGTACTGTAAAGTTATTTTAGATATCAAAATAATTTGTTCTATACTTTGAGTTTGTCACTGTTAAAATGTCCCCTTAGGTTTACTATTACTCTGACTATTGTGTGATGCATAGTAAAAAAACCCAAACCTTACAATAAAAGAAATTTAACAAGTAATTGAAATTCCAGATTGTAGGCAAAATGTGCCAAATGAAGTAATGGTATTTGCAGGGATATTGTGTGAGAGCAGTAGCTGTGGGGAAACTACTATAAAACTGTTAAATATGCTTCCCCTCCCTCTGCTGTCCTTAACCACTGTTAAAAAAACCTGAGAAAATAATGCAATTTTGACTGGCTGACAAACATTCAAACAGAGAAATGAATGTATCATAAAAAATATATTAGAACTGCTTACCCATATTTTTCTTATTGTTTCTATTGATATG
Organism: Phylloscopus trochilus trochilus; assembly: GCA_016584745.2. NCBI lineage: Eukaryota > Metazoa > Chordata > Aves > Passeriformes > Phylloscopidae > Phylloscopus > Phylloscopus trochilus. The sequence goes on from WQNJ02000546.1 coordinate 46,074,718, forward strand.
CAAATTCATGGACCGCTTTTAACAAGGAAAGATTACTGAGAGAGGCTTTTTTATATTATGTATGTTTCATGTTGAGCAGTCTTCTTGGGACCCAGTGGAACACTAACTGAAGCAAAGGAAAAGTATAATTTGTAATGCTGCTTTCTTAAACTTACGCTTTTTGTCTCTGAGACAGTGTAAACTTCAAGGATGTCATGACTCTCAGAAAAGTTGGTTGAAATGAGTTCATTTTAAGGTAGAGTTTCTGAATGTGCATTCTGTGATGTTGACTCAGAAGTTACGCCAAGCGTAATTTATGTAGGTAAATCACCTCATTGATTTAAATAGCTCTTATTTGTTAGACTGATTAGCTGCAGATAGCTGCCAGCTTAGAGGTGTATAGCGAGGGCTATATTTACAAACCACTTTTGAATGTATTATACCTTAGTAGTATATCATCAAAGATTTATTGTGGGCTTTGTAGCTATATTTCTTCATTCCCTTTTGATTTACATTCAGATGTCTGAATGTACATTCATGGATCTTTCCTTAGTAGATTAACAGATGCATACCTTTGGGAAAAAAAATTTAAGATAATCCAAAGTCATTGCTGGACAAGTCTAGAAATTGTCTTGTTTTCAGAAGTTTTCTTTCTCCAGTTGTAGAAAAACCTCCTGATGCTGTTTCTCTTGTTGTGCCCTCCCACCCCTTTAAAGAAGAAGAAAAAAAAAGCTCATTATTTGTTATAATTTGATAGCAAAGAGTGAGGCAGTGTATTTGGTAGCATGCTAGCATCTGCCTCAACAATGCCCCATTTTTAAAGACTTTGCTGCACCCCTGACCAATATGGCAAAGCTCCTTGCAAGTATTTGGTAGGTGTTGACAAAATCCTGTACATTGGATGTTATTTGCCTTATTAAGATTGTGTTGTGGTGCAAGTATTCATAGTAGTCTGTTTCCTAGCATTGCCCATACAGGAGAACTTAGGGTCAGCCCGATGTATTTGTTCTGTGTGCCATCCACAATTCTGTAAATGTAGCACAGGTTTGTGTTGTATAGAGCTTTTTGGGCATGAGAAAATTAGGATGGGCAGTTCTGCATGTAATTAAAGCAATAGACCCAGTCTTGAGTAAGGAAACCAACTATAGTCAACAATAAATATTCAAGTAGTGAGAGAAACCAGGACTCATTCAGTTCCTGCCGATAGTTTACAGTTTGTCAGAGGGTCCCTTTAGGATGCAAACCCCAAGCTCACAGGTCGCAAAAAGGTCATGACATTCACAGGATGCCTGCTAGCACAGGTACTGGATGTGTAAGTTGAAAATCAGTATTAAGTCTTACACTTTCTTCAAGTATTTGTTGGGAGTCTTGGCATCTCCAGCCTTACAAAAACAGCTTCCTTTTACCTTTTTGGCAGGGAGTGCTGAAAAATTACATGTTAAAAATTGCAGTGGTAGATGGAAGCTTTTCTGTGGCAGTAAGCAGTAGTCCCAAAAAGAAGACTGTTTCTGTTTAAGATGGGCTTATATGGTAGATAAGGGGAACTTTATGTTTGAGCCCTTTTGCATGTGTTCTATTCCAGAAGGCTGTTCAAATTTGCACGTTCCAGCTTCAGTGAAGGGCTGACTGAAGGTACCTGTTGTCCAAAATACCCTCATAAGCAGTTTCCGTGCATTCATAATTCAACAAGGAGATGTATTTCTTTGACTCAGTAACAATTGCTTTCTATAGAAAGAGAAAGCTTAAACTTACCTACAGCAATTACTTATTTGTATGGTGCCCAGTAGGGTCTTCATTCCTGTGTGCGGTTGTAACTATACAGAGTTCAGATGATCTCAGTTACAGCATAGTTTTTCCAGATTATTTGATTGCAGCTGTAAAACCACCACTGGGATTGTGGCCTTTAGTGTGCCATAAAAAGACATTTTGAACAGTACAGTTGGAGCATCAGTGGTCAAAATTAATCTGTGACATCTCTTGGCTTTCATAATTACTATTACCATGGTAAATTTTGGATTGAGGTTTCCTATCTGTGTGTTCTGGAGCCATGCTACAGGACTGTGTAGGAAACCAGAGAGAATTTTATTTCTTTTACATGGCCACCTGCCTTTTTATTATACTAGAGGAGGCATTTGAAAGGTATCAGTGTATGTAAGTTAAAAGAATTTTTGTGAATTCTATATGAGTTATAGCTTGAATGCTTACATAAATTTCAGTATTTTACAAGGGTTTAATTAGTGTGATAGGGAATTAGGCCTTCTTGTCCAAATCACTTTTTATATCTTAAGAATTAAATTTGATTTATCTTTACTTTTTATGGCAGTTGTGTTTGATGCAAAGGCCGTATCTGCTATAAGGTATTCTAAGGATGGGGTAAGAGCAAATTACTGGCATGAATGTGTAATGTTGTGATTATGAAAGTGAATAGAGTCTTTTAATTTAATGAGAAGTAAACATTTAAAGAAATAAAGTGAGAATTTATGCTTCTAGCATTTGCTGTTAATTTCTCTGCTGGTCTTTACTGTTCAGTTTCTCTTCTGTTAGGAATAAGCTTGAAATTAAGCAAACTGCAGACAGTAGTCCCTATTGTATCATAGTTTATTAAATACTTTCCTAAATCTTGCATTTGCATTGTACAGATCAGGTAAACAAAACGACTGAGATTTTTGTAGGAGTAATTAAGTACTTTTGTAAGAGTAATGAAGTACTTTTCCTTTAAGAGAAAAGGGACTATGGTGTAGCTAATAAAACACTCACTTGTATTGATTCAGAGGAGTGTAAGGGGAATGCTCTGAATCCATGTGGTTTCCTTTCAGATGGATACTGCAAGGAACAGCCAGCCAGGGTCTGAAGCCAGCACAGTAGCTGCAATAGCAGCCAAAGAATTGGTTAGGGGAGCTATTGATACCATCAAAGCCCTAAAACTGTCTTCGTGAGCATCTTCCATCTGTTCATGATTTCTTCTAACCCCTCTTTCCTCTTCCACTTCCCTTCTATTCCATTTAGCAAATTCCTTTTCCTGCATAGTAAATTAAATATTGCAACTTCAAAAGACTTAGATGAATAAATAGGTTAGAACTGTCTGGTCTATTCAGCTTGTTTGTTCTGATCCTTTCCATTACCTCCCCTGATTGTACAGATTCATGGATTCTGAGTGCCCTTTAGTCATCTAAGATGTTCTTAGGTATGAATGCACCAAGTGGGAGTAATATCAATGAGGTTATCTGAATTAAGGAGTAAATAATATTATTAATGTTATTGCTTCTGTGATTCTTCCCAGTTTCTTAGTAAGCTTAATTTTTTTTTTTTGTACAGAGACTTGAAGGGTGTTATAGTCACTCTGAGTGATGATGGCCATCTTCAATGTTCATACCTTGGAACTGATCCTTCACTCTTCCAGGCTCCTAAGGTTGATTCTAGGGAAATAAACTATGAAGAAATGAATGCTGAAATGAAAGAGCTTCAGAAAATCATCAGGGAGGCCACAAAAACACAAGGTATACTTCTTTCTTGTTCTATATTTTTATGTATCTCTTTAGTACTTTAAAATGCATTTTCAGACTGTACTCCCAGTTACATTTCTGTAGAAAATTTAGTATTTAAGAAATATAAATAAATAACTCCTAGACAGTAAAGCCCTTGGATAAAGGGTATTTTCTTTGTTATTTTCATAATACTGTTGGACGCTTAAAGAAGTTTACATCAGGTAGCAGATAATTCTGACTAGTGCAGGGATTCTGAATAAAAACTAACTGTGCATGGACTATCCAAAGGCAAGAAAACTTGAAGAATTTCAGTAATCTGATGTAGTTAGGCTTCAGAGAGAGAGTAAAAGTACTGCCCAAATCTGTTTATTAATACAAACAACTTCTTAAGCTATGAAATTAACAAAAAATGACTTTTTTTGAAGCAACTTTTCTGTTGATTTTACTATTGAAAGGTATATTTGTAGAACAGAGTGACATATCTGATGATGATAAATTCTGGAATTTATATACATTGCTAATAACTTGCATTGATTTTATTCAAGTAAGGGCACATAATTTCTACAAATATCCTTCAAAGTTTATGTTTTCATAAATGTATTTTTAAATATCCTGGCTTGCTCAGGGAATTGGAAGCGTGTGATTTTATAGGAAGCTATGGAAAAATCTTCAACAAATAGAAAGAATAAATTAAATATTTTCCTTGATGATAGGTAGCCTGTTCTGAAATGCATTAAAGAAATAGTCATGGTTTTCTATGTGAAAAAAAGTGAAAAACCTTGCTGTTGAAATTCCTAGAAAATAAAAAAAAAATTATCTGCCGTCATTAATTTGATTCTACAACACAAAGATTTCTTTGTTCATAATTACATGTAACTTCATCCACTATCATGGTAGACTTATATCAGGATTTTAATTTTCTGAACCCAGTAATGTGTTATTTAAGCATACAGATGTGGATAAATTCCACCGATTTTTTCCACAGTCCAGCCTTATAGATTTTGACAATTTTGTCTGTCTATCATAACCAAAGGAAAGAAAAGCATGATGGAAAGAACAAATCCACTTGAAGTGAATCAACTTCAGCTTGTTAGTTTCAATATCTCGAAGATCTAAGGAAAGAGAAAGGAACTATAGCTGTCCTTTTAAAATTTTAAAATTTTGTAATAACTGTCATAGTATGAATGATAGATTTACTATGAATATTTTTTTTCACTTTTATTTTCTTCTTAATTTCCTTTTCTTCCTCAGCTTGTCTAACCTGATCTAGAGTGGTGTTTTCAGATGAGTTTTTATGAATGCTCTTTTTGTTATGGAGGGATGCCCTAATGATGTTTTGTGATGTAAAACTTGTATTTTATACAACAAAACATTTTACTTATGAAGGATACCTGTCAGTTTTGGATGTTTTGGCTTTGTTTTATTTTGGATTTTTTTTTCTTAAAACTTTAGCTTGAGCCTTGGTTTCCATTAAGTTTCTCCTAAGCACAATCTTTAAAATGACCTATTGAATTTCTTGTCTTTTGAATTCATGCTTGTGCAGTCAGAGCTTGTGTTGTTTTGAAAATATCTACCCTTATATGGAAATAATTTTTCTTTGTTTCATTTTAACTTTCAAATGTGGAAGGTATTTGGAATTAGGTCATTGTATTAAAAAAACCTTAGAGTAGTTATTTCCATAAATGTCTTGTATTTCTGTCCAGTGCTGACCATTAAACTGTTGAACTTAAGCTGTTTTATACATTTCGAAGAATAAGGATTTACAGTATAAACTGATGAAATATTTTAAAATCTCAACTGTTATATTAACTTAAATCTAATGTTATTTGCATCAGTCTGGATGATACAAGTGATTAAACATATGTGTTTTGGCTCAGTTTAATAGTAACAAAAAGCTGATACTTATGTGTAAGTAAGTACATTGATTGTGATCGCTGTTGTACTTCTAATAGAAAAATGACTATGATGAGGTTGCATCATAGCCAGCTTGAAGAAGGAACCAGAAGAGAAATGGTTAAGAACGGGTAGAAAAAGAATGGACTGTGCTGAGCTATGTGTAATTGGCAGGACCAGTTGTTTGCAATTGTGGCAGTATGAAACAGGCCTAAGCTTCTTTTTTAGGTGGTATTGGAGAAATGTGTTTAGGTTTTGCTTTTTTCTCTCATAGTAAAGGGAGGCATTTCTCTCTTAGCACAAGAAAATGAGTATTTATTTTCTGCCTTCATCAAAATCTTTTCCCTTGACCCTTTTGTTAGAAAAAGATAATGTGCTGTCCTCTAGTTCTAGGTAATTACCCTGTGTGTAGTAACATTCTTGGCACTTTCTGAATGTGCTCACGCTCTCAGTTATTCAATTAATATGCTAATTGCCCCTTTACATCAACTCTTTACTTGTTACTTTAAGAACTACATATTTCCTGTTCAGATTTTTCATTTTCCCATACATTTGGTATGTTAAAAAAATAGAAGTGCTCTTCAGAAAAATGCAAATACTGTAGAGCTCTACTTCGGGACTCTTAAGAGAAGGTTATGGAATTCCTCAAGGTTTTTAAGGCTTTAATTTGTATAACTTGTTTTTTACACGTGTGAATCAGCATAAGATTTTGTATCATGGATATGAGTTCATAGCATTCTTTTGCCTTGTATGTTGACAGTCCTAGAAATCATCTGGTGACATATTTTAATCAAGCCACATGTAATGGTCTATACATAAAACTTTGCTATACCTCTGTATACAGATGAATTTGCTGAAGATTAAACTGTTAGACATAGAATCTTTCTTTTTTTAACATATTCACTATCAAATTATTTAGATAAAAGTGCCATGAGATAGATGCCATGTGGTGTTATTTTGGAGGTAGTTATTAATTGTATATTGGCATATGCATGTGAGGACAAAAGTTTAAAAATACCTTACAATCTCTGAAGATCATGAATATTAGGTGTAAAATCTTGTTATATAATACAATCTAAATTCTTTTTCATGCAAAAATCAGAAACCCAGAATGAGATCCAGATTTAAGTTGTCTGTAGAAATCTAATAAAATTGTGTAGCTTTTTTGGAAGTTTCGAAAATCATACACATTGCTTTTTTTTCTTTACACTAGTAGGACTTTGAGACTTGATGCTGTTGAAGTTGTATGATTTTTAGGAATGTAGCTGAATGTTTCTTAAAGGAGAACTGATTTGCTTTTGCTTTTTTCTTTTTCTTTCAGATATTTTGCCTGAGTCTGAAAAACAGAGAGATGTAACTGTCACAGCAGAAGTTTCACCTGATTTGGATGAAGAATCTGTAAGTACCTGTGTAAGAAGGAAATTACACTAAAAAACCCCATTGATTTCAGATGAGTAAATATTGACTGATCATGCATAGTGATTACTGTTTACATTTGAGCTTCACAGCCCTCAGTTTCATATCAATTAGAACCCTCTTTTATTAAAGATTTTAACTAGAATTATTAAAATTATTCATTTATCTTCTGTCTGGGGACCTTGAGATCCTTGCCTAAGCAAACAAGTGAACAAGAACTTCGTGCTGGTGAGAAGTTGTACTGGTGTGCAGTTATAAACATTGGGGGAAACAGTCAAAGTGTCACCCTTGGAGCTTTCAAAGATAGAATACTCAAACCACTCAAGCTGCATTGTAAGAAATAATCTTTCTCCAACAAGCTGTAATTCAATATTCTTTTATGTTGCAGCCTAATTAATTTATTCGTTTTGTATACATATGTAGTTTACAACAAAATATTCAAATTAAGATTTGGGAGAGCTTATATTGTATCAAGACTCTTCACTTTAAACATTTCAGAACACACCTGTTGCACTATAACATCTTTATCCATATCTGGCCACTGGTTTCAGCAAAACTGATTTTTCACAGCTACTTACTGTTTTAAAAATACATAAGGATATTTTTCTTTGATAATGGATCTCTTTACAATGTGTGCTGGTGTCCTAGCACTTGTCTGTGGACAAAAGAACAGCATGGCATGATCTCGGCCAGCTGCAGTAATCTGCTTACAACACATGGAACTGTTAGGTGCACTGAATGCTCTCATGCTGCTGTGCCCATTTGCTCAATGTTACAGTTGCAACTGGTCTGTTTCATATGTAAGTAACTCAGTTTATCAAGCAAACCACAGCCTCGAATCTTTATCTGTCCATGTATCTTGGTTTCCTGTGTGGTCAGCTTTTCTGTGGGTTCTTTCAGTAGCTGCCTAGGAAGGAAAAATCTGATAAGATACTTTGTAGGGAAGGATCAATAAGCAAGTGTAGGAGTAATTTCAGGTCTTCTGCAGTTAACTTGGGAACAACAGGATTTCCAATGCTACTTCTGCACCTGTGAAAAGTTTGAAATTGCAATGTGTATGATAAAAGCAAAGAGGATATAGACTATTAAAAATGTGTAGATAAGCAAGGGGAGGACCATTTTGTTACTGAACATCACCTCCTGTGTGTGGCCTCTGATCCAGGAAATCCAGGTGATTTCTGAAAGCTGAATAAGGTTCCAGGTATGGTAAGGTTCCACATCTTTATAACTGTACTATTGTTTTAGAATCAACCACTGATCACTGGGAGAGCATGACAAGCCAGTATGAAAGTATCTGTCTTTTTTTAGCTGAGAAAGGTGCACAGTGTACATATGGAAGTCCTGCTTCTAGAACCCAGGCAGCCTACCAACTTCCTGACTTCTTAGGAACTTTGCACATGTGGCCCTTATACTGTTTTTAATTTACTCTTTTATAATGAGAAAGTGTAAGTTCAAATCAGTAATTTGGTGTTATAGCAGAAGTGAGAGAAGTACTTCTTTATAATAGTTAAAATGAGAACATTTTCTTTAACTGTAGTGACTGACCTGTTTCAAAATGAAATATAAGCATAAAATAAAATTAAAATAGACCACAAAGTCAAGATAAAATTTGAAGTAGATTCAATAGGAATTGCCTGTTGAAATAGAAATTAGCAGGAGTATTGAAATGCCTGCTAGAATTTTCTTCTGAAGTTTCAGGTATATTTCTGATCATAAAATAATGTGTGATGGTTTTATAGTAGATGCTGTGTTGTATATATAATATATTGGCAAATTGGAAGTCACCTTTCCTGACTGGATAGCAGAGGGTTTTTCCATAATTTGAATAAATACACAGTGAAAAGCAGTGTGCCAAACAAAACAGTTTCAAATATTTGTATATGTATCAGAGTGTATTAGTTTCTTATATATACAACATTCATGACCTTCTGCTATCCTTTTTGCAGGAAATTTCCAACAGAGACTTCACATTTTCAGAAGGAACTCAGAAATGTATTTTGTGTATTTTATCTGTCATAGCAATGATAAGTCCTTTAATGCTAATTCTTTGTTTATCAAGTTGATCATAGGAAAGTAATACTGCTTTTATTGTTTTTTCTTGTTCATGTGGAACATTGAATTTACTCTGTTTTCATCTTTTTTCTTCACAGCAAGCCATTGACAGTGAGGTAAAAGCAGGGGCAGTACCGTCAGTCACAGTAAAGGTACTGTGCCTAACTCAAACAGTAGCATTTGAATAGGGTGGCAGATTGAAACAAGCCTCTCACTTTCTGTGTATTTCACTTAGAACATGAAAATGAGTGAAGTTTGAAATGCAATATATACTTAATTTTGTTTCTCCTTAGTATGATCAGGTGTCATTCTAGCAAGCCTTCTGCTACAGTCAGAAAGTGATTGCAGTTATGTTTTTGATAGGCTTATCAATAAGCCATCACAGAAACATTATTAGGATGGAATTAAGTATTATTATTTCAAAGTCATGAGAATATTTTTTCCAATGGTAATAAATCTTTGGTTACTCAAATGGGAGGTTTATAATCTTCAGCTGCATTTTTAGTTGTCAATAAACAAAAAACAGACTTTATTTTGTAAAAAGATATTCATAGCTTTAGCCAATAAAAAAAAGGTAGGAAAATCTAATAAGAAAATTTCAGTTCTGTATGAGAGCTGGGGCCTGTGACTGACTGTAAAGAATGTGTGCACATGTGTGTGCATGGAAGTGTAGTTTTTCCTCAGTATTGCTCAAAAAGAATCATGATTTTTATTTCTGACTGTAGGATGGTCTTCTAAGAGTATCAATGGCATTTCATTTTTGAGAACCTTGCAAGTTCTCTTTCTGTACAGAGTGAAAAATTGAGAGGGTAATTGAACTGTTTGAACCAGATCCCCTCAGACTAGTGTGGTTCACTTGTACTTGGTCCAACATCTTTCTCTGCATTTTTAAGTGCTAAAAATGATCCAGGATAAAGCAGCTATTTTGATAAAGTCAGTGATAAGTCTACTCAAAGAAGTTCAATTGAATTAGGTATTTATATATTTCATAAGCTTTTTAATGGGAAGATGTAATTAATTCTCCATTCTCTTTTTTTGTTTATGCATCTTGTACCTCTTAGTGAAACAAAAATAGTAAATGTAGGAGTTACCATAAATTCAATTTTTCCTAGATCTTTTTTCTGTGATAAGTTCCTATAACTGGTGTACTGTTAAACCTAAATCAGTGTTCATGGTAATTATGTTAAAGTAGTCAAATTAGTTTCCTAACACTTCAGTAATTTTATAAGTAATAATATTCTAAACTGATTTAACTTGGCTGTAGTGAGCTCCTTGGTAGACCAGCAATGCAAAATAGATGATATTAGATATATAGTCTCTGTGTATGCAGACCACATTCAGATCTCAGTCATCATTATACTTTCCTTTTAGATATGAATTAGGGACATTGTTTTGATATCCATTGGTTTTGCAGTGGAATAACTGCACAATGGAAGCAATGAGGGCCACTCTATGTTTAGATGAGCTTTCATTATCTGAAGTTGCTGTGCTGAGTGTCCTGTATATTGATTTTCTTACTTTGTTTGCAGTAAAAAAACCAAACAAATAAAACTTGAAGTTATTTAGAAGACTATGCATTACTGGTTGCAGTTAAAGGAAGTAATTTCTCTGGTTATCTTTGATTTTATTATTCTTGGGTTTTTTCACTATAATCACCTAAAAATTGCAAAATTTTGTATTTGTTTGGATTAGAATGAATGCTCATGACACTTGCAGGGCATTAAACATTGAATTAAAACTTTAGCTTTAGTTTGTCTTGGGTAAAAATTACAAATAACTTGAGAAGTCCCCTCAGGTTTTTGTAGTTTTTCAAGCTACTGTATCTCATTATTGGCTGTGTATATATAAGAATTGTAAAATTAAAATACTAGCTTTGAACTTGAGATTTTAAGTCCTTCATTGTTGTTGCTGATTTGGTCTTTGCAGATTTTTCATATCTTTCTGTTGGCTATGGATTTTTTTCTGCTGTAGAGATTAATTAGTTGCTTCCTTTAAATACTTCTGTCTGTCCCTTGATCTAGGTAACAATCCAGAGCAAAGTGACTGCGCAGAAGCCAAACCTGGCCGTGTGTGTGCAAGCTCCGTTAGCAGTGACCTGTGACCAGTTTGTCTTTGATGATTTTGGTAAATTATGGCAGTATCATCACAGCTGTTGTGTACTATTACTTTTTCTGAGGTTTGAAAAGGTATACCCCAGCCTTGAGTGAGTGCCTTGTTGCAGATATACAGCAGTTGAAGCAATTACAGGTTTGCCTTGCCTGCACTCCACAGCTTCTAGACCCTGCTTGGTAGAGAAAGACAATGTAGGTAGGAATGGAGTTGTTTCCCTGGTTGTGGTATGACGCGTGACAGATGAAGAGAGACAGGGTGGGATCTTCATGATGGAGGCAAAAACCCCCTGGTTATTCTGTAGTACTTCTGCTGGGTTGTTTTGTTTCTATGTAGAAATGCCAGTCTTGATCTACAAACAGGGATTTTGTCAGCTGGGGGGACACTAGCATCTGTTCACAATGTAAGATCAACTGTTAGGGGATCCTAGCCTTCTTCCAACTCTGTTGGTAAGATTGCAGGTGGGATTGCCTTTAAGACTACTTGGAGCTGAAAGTCAGACAAGTGTGCCTGTTGTAACTGAAGTTGTAACTGAAGGCCATTTCTGCACTGAAATGGGAAGTAATAGTTAGTCCCTATTGAAACAGGGCTTTCCTGACTGCTACTCTCGTTTGAAGGGGCAGTTCTTACATTTTCTGAACATGTGATATGAAATGGCTGATGGTTTTATAAAATGCTAAAATTGCGACATAAATCTCATTTCCTTTTATATTCTCCATGTTCACTGTGCTGAATTGTTCTATAGGTTATACTTCAAGATACTTGGAGGCTCTAGCTTGCCTTTTACAAATTAAGGATTAAAAAATCAAGTTACAGTGATTTGATAAAGGTGCACTAATGGAAACTATCATAATTTAGTAGAATAATTCCCAAAGTGCTAGAAAATATGTTGCATTCATTTGGATGCTCCTCTTGATTTAATTTTGTATTGTTTTTAGAACCAGATTCATCTGAAACTGTGGTCCTGTCTGTCTTTTTGAAGGAGAATTGTTCTCCATCAGAACTAGAAGGAACTTGTATAGTTTCATATAACATACCAACAGGTAAGCCACTGGAGACTTGAAAGTGACGTTTCTTTTTTTTGCGGGGTGGAGCGGCGGGGGGGTGTATGCTTTTTTCCTTATGTGTTTCTTACAAATGTTCTTTTGAAATATTCATAAGGTAGTAGTAATTAAAGAGGTAATATTTATCTAGTCTTCAGTTCTGGTAATACTTTATGTTGCATCAATTTGTATAATTGGTCTTTATGGAAGTAAAATCAAACTTATTGCTTGGAAAACAGCTGTACCAGCTTTCCCACTCCGTCCTATCAATTTGCTTCTGTTCTGCTCCACCTCTTGGAGTGAGAAGTTGATTACATCTTTATGATTATTCACCCTTCTGGTCTGCCAGCAAATGTCACTATAATGCTTCCCCACAGAGAAGGAGATCTGAATAAGCATTGGGAGTGATTATTCCTCACTTCCTTTTTAACAAATGAACGTAGTCATTCCAAACAATAAGCTAACCCAGAGAAATAGAAACCAACTTGTTATTTTATGATGTTTCAGTGTCCTAGTGATAGAATATATAAATTTATTCTGCTTTACATAAGTGAAGGTTTATTAGCTTAGTGTTCTACACACAGCCTTGTGAATGTGTCAGGCTACAGAGAAGCTGTATTTAGGCAGGGCTTCCATGTTAAATGCTGCATAAACCAGTTTAAGCTGTCAGTTCTTCACTTCTTGCTGCTTGGCTTTGCTCCTGCACCTCCTTCCCTGTTGTGGTCACACAGTCACCAGTTGTTTTTCAGCCAGATCTGTTGATTTGGTTCACTGTGCAAAGACAGAGCTGTGCCAGCGCAAATGGAATAGATTGGCATGAAAGAAGTGCAAGTGTACTAAGTACTTCTGTGAAGGGTGGTGGTCTTGAGTACCTTATCCTATATCCACATTTTTATGTAAATATTTTCTTTGTATCACTTCACACTTGAAACATTGTGTTTATGATAGTAGTCTAGGCTGTGCCCTGACAGAAATGTTTATTTCTAGAAAAATAATGAAAAATGTGCTTTTAAAGAAAAGGAAGCCCTCCCTTTTAGTTGAGAGCCTGCATGAACAGCTTGTACAACTTCAGTCCCTCTGTCCTGTGATTCTGACTGCATATTCCTTGGAATGAGATGCTGTGCATTCATAACTGTCCAAACTGGTGATTTGGCCTTAAACAGATTTCTGGCATGACTGAATAGGTAGCGTATTAGTGAATGTCTTGGATCCTTTGATTTTGAAAGCTTGCTTTTTGTTTTGCTGGTCTTGTGTCTGTAATTTTTGCTTCCTCAGACCAGAAAATAGATGTATTATTTCTTTCAGGTAATGCTAATAAAACTTACATTTGTATTTTAGATATTAAGTTGGATTTTTGCAAGCCTTTTGATTAGGGAAGTAAGAAAATCTTGCATCTTGAATGTGTTTGATGTTTTATATGCTAGTAAAAAAAAAGGACAAGCAGACAGGATATCTAACAGAATTATAAAAAACTGAAGAATAAATCTTAAAAACTTATCTTTGGTGATTGAATTTCAAAGTAAAGGAATATAGTTAGGGTTAGGGCTAGGATCTGCTAATTTCTTGATTTTTATTTAAATTATTAACCTGAGATAGTTCTGTGGCGCCACATACAAATACTAGTTCTACTTGGCAGTCAAATCCTTAAGTGTAATATACTAATAAAGAAACTTTGAGTGCTTTTGTGACTTCACTTTATCTGAACAGAGACTGTTTCCTCTTTTAGTTTTTTAAGATATCTATATTTGTGGCCAAATCACTCTTCAGTCTATCTCTGTGGGATTCATACAGCTGAAGCTTGATGAGTCAGTCACTTGGATGGGGTTGTGCTATTGATGAATGTGGTCTCATGTCTGGTCTTTGGCTAGTATTATGTCTTTATGTATTGTCTACTTAACAAATGTGACTTAAGTTCTTAAAACCCTGTTATGTTTCCTTTTTTTTTATTTTTTTTTAATTAGAGTAATATCTCATGCATTTTTTTCCCTTTTATCCTGTTGCTGGTCATATGGCAGAGCTCAATCCTGAAGGTGAGTGAATGCAAAAAATGCAAAGTTTTATGAGTGGCAGTATATGCTGAATTAAACAGACTTGGGAGCTGTTATTTAGCCTATTATTTCTATAAGTTCTTATTCTTGATTAGATCCTATGAAGGTGTGGATATAGAGAATAGGTCATAAGGACATTTCTTGGTGAAGAAATCACCAAATCTCATATGTAACATGGGAATTTTGCAAAGTACTAAGTTCCTCGTACATTGAGATTGGAAATAGGAAACAATTATACTTTCTTTCTTATATCTGTTTTTTTTCCCCAGTTTTAGCAGTTAGGCAGCTAAATTATCTCTTTGGTGCAACTGAAACAGCTATTAGGCATTTATGCTGTTTGGGCTGAGTAGCTTGAGAATGATGTCACAACATGTCTTCATTCCAATTCATATTGCAAACACCTTATTCAAGGCTGCAAGGCTGCTTTGTCTGAGACTGCCAGCAGTACAAAACTTAGTTGTGATTGTGGTAGATACAATTCTTGGAGAAGTTACAATTAAGAGATAAAAAAAGATTGGAAAATTAGCTTCTGTATATGTAGACTAAAAAGAGAAAAGGGTGGTTTTGCAGTGTAGTTCTAGATGTGTTGAAAAGATGCAGTGCTTGTAGAAGATATGTTATAAACTTTAAAAATAAACATATTAAGTACACATTCCTTCATGTTTTGGGAAGGTAAAAATGTTGACTTTCATAGATTTAGAGATCCATTGAAAGGGAGTTTTCGGTTTTGCAGTTTTCCTAAACAAAATTGTAGATGTTTGTATACTTGAATCTTGTTTTTCAATACTTATGCTTTTTCAAGTTTATTAAATGCAGTAAAAAGAAACAAGAAGGTAACTGCTACTGTTCCCCTCCTTTTCTGGTTGCCAGACATTTCAGTGGACCTTGAGGTGTTGTACAGGGAATAGATGCTCAAAGCATCTCAATAAGATACTTCTCTAGAGAAGAATAACTGTTACCCTGTAGCATGTTTCTGCTAGACAAAGTAAATTAAAAAATTAATTATCAATAAACTATATATAAACAAGTATATGTAGTTTGAAAGAATACTCTTCTAAAAATGAAGATTGGATTTTTGTTTTAAGAAATATTGAAACTAGATGAAAACCTTATCCTGAAGAGAATATTACAGAGCACAGTAAACTTTGTAGAATCACCTGTGACAAAATCTTTTTGGGTTGCTGTGGGGTACACTGGACTACATCCAGGGTCATCAATATCAGAGCAAATATTAATTCTCTGATTATTTAACATCCTAAATTGGGAGATCTGAGTTTTAATACTTTTTATCATGCACATTAATGTTATGTTTCAGATATAACCAAATGAATCCACGAGGAATTTGGAAATAGTGTCTAAGGGCATGTGACTGTTTTATTACTTATAGCAGATAAGTGCATAGTATAACTTTAAATACTGGTACCTTATGAAATAACATTAGACATCATCTGTTTTGGTTCAGATTAGAGGAGAATCTAAATTTTTATTTCCACTTTTTTTTCTTTATCATAGTCCTAAAATTATGTATCATGCAAAGTATCACAACTCTAAATGAAGTGAGATGTGTTGCTAGACAGAATATCAATGGGTTGAAGAAATTCGGACTCCCACACATGGCTACTACTTTGTTTTCTTGCTACCATTTAAAATTCTGAAGTACTCTGAGACATTTCCCAACAGGTTTTCACTGTAGTGATAAATTTTGTTGGAGCTTTCTGGTTTGTTTTTCTTGTATGTAGCTGTTTTGGATTAATTGACTAGAAATCTCCCCAGTCTCTTCCAAAAGCTAGATAATACTCGATTTAGTTTTGATTTGAGCTTTGTCTGAAATATTAAAAAGCTATGTTTATGATGAAGCAGACTAACAACAGACTATGAAGAAAGAGCTGGTCTGAAAAAACAAGAAAAATGTCTTGTTTTAAATATAAAAAAATCAAAATCTTTTTGCCTACTTTTGCTACCAGTTTTTTCCTGTTGATAAGTCTTCTATATCTAAGTTCAATACTAAGATGTTTGTGTTATGCTGTCATCAAGAAAAAATTTACTTTTCCAGTCAGATGATGAAGATACAGTTGAACGAATCATTCTGACAGATCATGGGTTTATTTTCAAGCATTCCTTTAGGAATTTTCCTTGGAACCTGGAGATGGATTTTGAAGACTTGTCTTCAATTTGAATGAGTTTTCCGCTCAGTTTTCTATGATTTTATTTTTAATACCTGCTGCAGAATAGTTACTTGGAGGCATTATCAGCCAGCCAATTCACATGTTGTGAATTGACAACCGCAGGGAATAATGAGCCTTACAGTAGTATTTTTCCCTGACATGAGTCTTAGAAGTAATTTTTTTCTTTGGAAGAGATCTGAGAAGTAGCAAACAAACAAAATTACTAGCAAAAAGGGTTGCTTGGATGGTTACTGAATGTTTGAGCTCAATTGAGCTCTATATATACCTCTGTGTAGCTATCAGTTTCATGACTTTTCTGACAGTAACTTTGTCTCTAAAAATCTATTTTGTTAAACAAGTTTTTCCTGTAGGTGCTTCATCAAAAACTTGTTCTTGAAAACCCCACAACCTGTCTTCTCAACAGAGCAAGTAGTCCATATTTCATAGCAATGAGCACTTCTGCGTTTTGCACAGAACTTACCAGGCAATCAATGACCTGCCAGCAACTTGAAACAATATTTATATCTGAGAAAATTTTTGACACATTCAAATGTGTTTTCTAAATGTTAGTGTTTAAACTTCCTCTTTTCTCCTGCACCATTCTGATGAAATTGTTTGTGACAGTAGATCCTTATATTCAAGGCAGTAGCCAGTTTGTTCTACAGTTCTGTTTTATTATGATGCAGTAAGTTGAAAGAATTTAATATAATGGTAATAACCTCCATTGAGTACATTCTTTCTCTAAGTCACAACCTCTGACAGATAATATAAAGGTTGTGTAGATGTAATTTAAGAGTAGATAAAAAGGGTAAATATGCTCATAAAAAGCAGTTAGTTTGTGATATTGCTGATGAAAATATTGATGCTTCAATTCTATATTTGAAGCCTTGGGGAGTAATCACACAGCTGTTGTCTATGTTAAAGTGGTATTGTTTGTCTAGAGCATGTAATAAAACTAATCTTCATTGCATGTTAATTAGTGTAAATATAGTATGCAATAGTTTTGTTAATAACTCTTGCTTTCTCATCCATATAAAAATGTTCACTTGAGAAGGTAACTTGAAGTATTCAAATTTAAATATATTTTAGGTGGAATTCTTTTAAAAAAATATAGTTTAATATGGTTTTAGTTTTAATGCATTCCTTCATCACATTACGTATCTTGTTATACCTCTTTGAGGACAGTAGTGTGAAGTATCCTGTATTCAGAATGTGGAAATGAAAAATGAATCTATGTTCTTTCATTTTAGGAATACCAAGAGTTTCACGGTGTAATTTCAGTCTGCCTTTGAAGTTAGTTTGCTTTCCAGCTCAACCTTCAAAAGCAGCAAACCACAAGCTAACTATTGATACCAACAAACCTCCCATCAGTTTTGTCACCATTTTTCCAGGTAGGTTTTTAAATATAAAACATGTTAGAAGCTCCCAACAGGAACTGTTTGTCCGTGTGAAGTACTGAGGTAATTAAAAAAGCTCATGTTGGAATATTAAAAAATATATTTTTAAAGAAATGACGGCATAATATTTCAATAATAGTATACCTGGGCAAGTATACCTGCCTATGGTAAAACTGCAGATCTCTTTACTTAGAATATGTAAAGGTGTAGATCCAATTTTTATGTAGGCAGAGAATAATTTTATGTAAAATTGCTTGAGTGGTGTTGTCTTGGGGAAAATGGGCATTCATTTAAAAAAGGGTGAGCAGGGCAAAGGAGAAGTGGTAAATATTGGTAAATACATAAGGGGTATAGTTGCTTTGGAGACAATTTGTGGCGTATTTGATGTGTCAGTCTGAGGCTGATATTTAATAATTTCAGTGACCTTCTTGGACAAAAAAGAAGACTTGAACATAGCATTATTTTCTGATGTGCAAACCCAAGCTATGTTCTCTATCCAGCATTATATTAAAGTAGCATGAAGGAGAAGTTCATGTCCACTTAGGACTGGAAAAAGAAGAATGATATTGAGTACTATGATATGTAATGTTAAGAAAATAAGTTTTGCTGTAATTATGTGCTCACAACTTGGAAGAGAGAGGAGGTGGAAGTAACCACAGGAATACTCTGTGGTACAATATGTTGTAGTCACAAGCAAACAAATAAAAATCGAGGATGCATTACACAAAGTGTTTCCATGAAGGAAACCAGTATCATATTACTGTGCACTGGCAAACTGAGTGCTAGTTGCTGATGTTAAATAAAATATAGTGTATATAACTCAAAAGTGTGGAAAAATGTTATCTGGAGATTTCAAGAGAATTAAAAGAAAGTGACTCATTTAGCTTAATAATACACAGGCAAAAAAAGATTGGCTTCAGTAAATATTTTGTGGCCATATCATGGGTCTGGATGATCATATTAGCACAAGAAGAAATTAATAAACAGGGCTTACCAAGTGACTGTGAGTATGTTCAGTCTGGCAGTGATTAAGTTTTTGAAATTCAGATGACTTCTGGAACAATTTGCTGAGAGCTGTATGGTCCAACAACTTTACTATTTTATTTTTAAGCAGTAGCTGCATCTCTTAAAGCTTATATAATATATTTGTCTGAGAACAGTGGTGTATGCTTTGTTGGTGTGGTTTTTTTTTTTTAAGCACAATTGTCTTTATTTTAAGGGTAAATATAACTTTTCTGTCATCTGAATGTGCTGTGTAATACTTGAAACACAGCAACATTCTTTTTTAAGGGTCACTATTTTGAGGTTTTAATAATGGGTTTCCATTATGGCTAAGCAATAATGCTTTCAGAATAGCACATTGTATTTTATTTTTAAGCTAGGGATGCATTGTTGAGAATACAACACAAAGCATAGGACCAAGAAGGCATTAAAATGTTCCGATTTCTGTTCATTCCATTTACAGTGATTAAATAAAAAGAATATGCTGTTTATTATGTTTGTATTTATTATTATAATGTAATTTGTAAACAAACTTTGAATTATTGGTGAATGCAATATACATTGTATCTCTTCTCCCTCTTTTGCCTTATTCTTAGGAGAAGTAGTGGGAGTAGTGGTAACAAAGAATAGCTTTTAAAATATGGTATTCTAAAATTAAATGTTTTAAATTGGTATAATCCACTACACAGAATGAAAAGAAAGGTGGACATGTATGCACCTTGCAGCATAGCTAGTTTTAGCAAGCTGGATGTTTGTTTTGCTTTGTGCTGAAAGTTAAAAAAAGAGAGTGGGCTTCGGCATTTTAATGATAATTTCTGCAAAAGTTTGGCATAAATGTCTGAATTAAAGGTGACCTTTCATTTGGTGAAAGGCAGTAGTCTTTGGGCTCTACACTAATTGCAGTTCTTTTAGAATGTATAGACCGAACCCCTGGAAAACTAAGCTTTCGTTTTCAGGCTGGGGAAGGGAAACTGTGGTTCACATTCCACCTGTGAAGGTACCAGACTCCTTATTACTTACTGAACCCTAAGAAGGGAAACAATCTCATTTATCTGCTTATGCAAGGATTGATATACTCCTTTCTATGGATTGAGGTTTGCTGAATGCCAGAATCAAATTAAGAAAATGGTATTTAACTGTGTTTTTCAGACTTTGTTGATCCGTCTGAGGGCGACCATGCAAATGCTCTGGGATTTCAATTTTTAGCTGGTTCAAAAACCACTCTTCTTGCTTCAAAAACATCACGTAAGTTCTGTCAGTATTAGTTTAGAAGCCGCCTGATCATCTATTAGAATATGGACAAAATGAGAATGTGGATCATACAAAGAAAGATAATCAGGGTTTGCAAATTAACACAGGAGTTTCAAAGTGTTAATTGATGCTTTCTTACCTCCTCTCAAGTATAAAATTGCATAACAAAAAATCATACTCAAATCATAGTACACTACAGTGGTAGTTCTCTGATGAAATTGGATTTTCTTAAGGCTTTTAACAATGTTTTTATTCATAAACTAGTACTATCATTATAATAATGCAAAAAACCTCATCTTAAAGGAATTTCAACATCTGTGTTTGGAATTAATCACCTACTGAAATTTTTGAAATGGATTGAAAAGCAAGTTTCTAACTTTCCACTGACTTTGAGTAATCCTTGTCTTAAATTAAGCATCAGACTCTGCTTGCTTCTCTACATCTAAGTAAATACCCCTCTCTTCTCCTTAGGTGCCTTTATATCTTTGTAACTAAGATTATGGATTCAAAATCCTTCCTATGCTTACAGAATGTATGAACGTACATGCAGATATGCTGTTACCTGGTCCAGTATCTCTTATATAGAGCAGTTTGTGATCTAAATAGTCCTGTTCCAGCCACCTGAATTTGTGCTCTTTCAAAGAGTTAGGTTCTCTTAATTTTCAAGAGTTTGTGGTCTTGCTCTGTACAACTGCTCAACTTGCTAAACTCTTTCTTGGCATGTGTCTTGGAACCAAATAAGTTCAATTGTGTTCAGCATTTTCCATGCCAGCAGAGCACAAAGTCTTCGTTTAATACAGCAGACTACAAATTGAAAAGCTAGAAAAGAAACTGTGCACTGCAGTGGGTTCAGTTGGAACACTGTGTGAATGCTTTGTAGAAACTGCTTTGAGTGAAAAATCACAGTTTGGTTTGTTGATGTGAATTTTTTTCAACACAGAGATAATATTCCTTACTGTTTGCAGAAATCTATATTTGTGATGGACTATATAAATATTGATGGGGTCAGCTGTGAGCTATGAGATAATATTTAATACTTTTTCTAATGTAATCATATGTGTTAAAAACAGAAACCATCTGGAGAGTAATTTTCATTGTACCAAGAATCAAGAAGAATCATGTACCAAGTATTTTACATTTCTAAGGATCAAATCCATCTGTACTGTTTTTTGTATGCATTATTTACATGCTGTTTTATTGTTACTTTGTTTTTGATATTTCTTTGAATAGGAGGTCTTAAACAGTTTTAACTAAGCTAGGGGTGCAATGATAGTTTTTAAAAACTAAAGAATTGAAAGGATTTATAAATAACCTTTTCCTGAATTGCAGTTTAAATCTTTGATTTGGACTTGCATAGTTGTTAAATCTGATTGCTGTAAGGACAAATTTGTTTCTATGTAATGAACATCTTTTAGTTTCTACTCAAGGCCATAACTTGTAATCTCATACACCCCCACCCCCAATCCTCAATCTTTTCCCTCAGGTTTGTTTATTCACCAGCTAGGAATGATGCTTGCAATCTTAGAATAAACTTTCCCACACTGCTTTACTTGTGAAGTTCACTTTACAAAGGAGCTTCACAATATCTGTTTCTCTTAGTGTGGCTACTCATTTACTGTGTATGGGAATCCTAACTTTAGAAAACAAATGAGTAGTACGATGTCACTTTCTGTGTTAGCAGCCTGTTTCCAGCATCCACTTCATGCATTGAGTTGGGTTGGTTTGAGAAGGTCTTTGGGGAAATTTGCTCATTTGGAATGAGCAAACTAAACCTAACTTAAACTTATTTAAAGGTAAATATTTGTAAAAAAACTGATAGTCAAGCATAATTCAGAATATTTTTATAACCAGACACTATTGATAATACGCAAACATTGTTTGGTAGAATATTATGATTACTGAAATGATTGTGCTTGACTGAATAGATCTTCTGTGAAACTAATGAATGTAGATGAAATGATGCATTATTTGGTAGGTACTTATTCTGCTATGTAACACTGAGCTTATGCTTTGTAAAAGTATTTATGTAGCATTTTAATTGAGGACATGTTCTTCAAAAAGAAACCTGTATGTGTAGATAAATTTTGACTAGTAGTAATGGCACTTCAGAAAAGTAAAAGAAATTTTTAAGATGAAGCCTTATTTCTGGTTTTCCATGAAAGGAGTTTATCATTGACAGTGAAAGAAGACCTGTTTTTCCAATATTCCTTATCAAATGGACATTAAAGTCTGAATGGGAGGAGCTGCATGTAGCAATGAAGGTTGTCAGGTTCACTTGGGTTCCACTGCTGAAGCTGCAAACAGGAGCAACATCTGTTTTAATGTTAGTTTTTAATTCTATTAGCTAATCCTTTTTGACCAGTGCAGCAATTGAAGATATTATTTCAACTTGTCAAGACTGCTGCAAAGAAGACCAGCCTGAAGTACATCTTGACAGAAAATATATATTAAAAAGTACCTTGCACCAGTTAGATTAAAACTTCAAGGCTTTTTTTTTTTTGGCTGAATTTTTTAAAACTGTCTTTTAATCAAAGTGTAAGGAAGACTTAACTGCTAGCTGTGACTGGTTTTTGGTTTTTTTTTTTTTTTCTGATGTGGGTTTCCTACCTGAGAAGTGAATGGAATCTTCTAAACTTCCTCCTGGCAGCACAGCTATTCCTAATGCAGGTTGTGCTATTTGGACAGCTTGTTGTAGTGTGAAAAGACATTGTAACCTATTTAAGCTATTGGTTCCCTCAGTTTTTTGCTTTTCTGATAGAGAATTTTCTGTAAATCTGTTGTAATTTTCTGTGATGGAGCTTATTTTAACAAAAAGCTAATACAAGTTGGTTAACCATCACAAATGCATGGGATGAACAGAAGCACAGCTATTTCTATTTTCTTTTTCACTGTTTTTCTGTTTAAAACATGTGTTTAGATTAGATTACAGATTCTTGGTTTTGTAACGTTTCTAAATCTAGTTTGTCTTTTTTGAGACTTGGAAGATCACGTAAAGCAAACGATTGCAATGTTCTCTACTCAGGCCATGGTAAAATTCGATTGTGTTTGTATTGACCAAAAAACAGTATATGGAAACTAAATGTGCAATTTGGAGGAAATTAGTTTTGTCCATTTTAAACCATTAATGTATTAGATATGTCAATTATAAATGGAATGACTGTTGATTTGGCCTGAAAACATCTGAGCTAATTTCCGTCAAGGAAAAATCACTTAAGGCAAAGTATGATGATACATCCAAGTAAGTCCAGCCATTAGACTGTGAGTGTTTAAAAAATGGATATTAGGTCGAATGCTATCTTTAGCAGATGGTGTTCTTTTCTTTAACAAGCATGTTTTTAAATAAAACTTGCTTCTTTCCTGTTACACTGTAAACA
Source organism: Phylloscopus trochilus trochilus (assembly GCA_016584745.2). Taxonomy (NCBI): domain Eukaryota; kingdom Metazoa; phylum Chordata; class Aves; order Passeriformes; family Phylloscopidae; genus Phylloscopus; species Phylloscopus trochilus. Next base: position 46,097,932 of record WQNJ02000546.1, read on the forward strand.
GAATTTGTCATTCTGTATTCAGTGAAATACATACCCTGGGAATGATGCCAGTGGTAATGTCAAACAATCTTGAATTACTAATGTTGAGAAAATTTGAAATAAGTGCATTCAAGTTTAAAAGAATTCTGGTTAATTTGATTTACTGAGGACCATTTTAACAAGGGCCAAGAAAAAAGGAACGATTTTGTGGTAAATCCTCATGGCTGCATTTCTGTCTATCCTTATTTTGTTAGTTACTGACAGATGTATAATGAAAAGATGTAAAGAACTTATGTTTGAAAACACTTTATCTGAAAAAAATTAAAAGCCTGCTATGATTTTCCTCAACGTGTTTCTCAACATTTATTAGTTAATGCCAGTTAATTCTGTTAATTAAATTTATATTAGTAAGTGTATTCTGATATTATATTATATTCTGATATTATTTATTAATAAGTTAATTCTGATTTCCTAGAAGCTGGAGAGAGGAAAATAAGAGCTAGAAATAAAATCTCATTCCACTACTCTGGTACTTTGAAATTTACTAAAATCTGATGATGTAAATTAATTTGCTGGGATAGATAACACTATCCCAGGATTTGGTTTTTCACTTCAGTTTATATTAACACTTTTCATTTTTTGCACTGGGCCGTTTTTCCAAAGTTGTAGTATGTAGCTGGGTAAGAGTCACTTTGTAATTATATTAGTTGTATTTAAAATGGAGCATAGCACAGTCAATAAAATGCAAGTATTTCTTTAACACTGGTGAGTGTATATGTCTTAAGAAAATCTCATGTAGGCTTTGGATACAGTTAACAAGTTCTATTTGCGTGTTAGCTGAACTGTTGTATAGCGAATTTGTGTGTCTGAAAACTGTGTTTATTAGCCTTGTATTTGTTCTTGTACGCAAAGAACGATACAGGATTCAGAGTGATCAGTTGGAAGACCTTTGGCTGGTAACGAAAGAGCTCATACACCGACTACAAGAGCATTTCAAGAAGCAAAACTGCAAGGATTTTGCGTGTACCTTTTCTGGTTCAATTCCCCTACAAGAATATTTTGAGCTAATCGATCGACATTTTGAGGTATGTTACATAATATGTGAATTGCTAATGGTCTGCTAGTGTAAAATTGGATTTTAGTGCAATGATTAATCATATTATAGCTGTAGTATCACAGGCATTTGGCTTTCAGAAACTATGAAGTTGTATCTAAGGGAAAATCCCTTCAGATTTTTAAAAAACTGCTCTTGTAGAAGTAGCATTGGAGGCTCAAGGAATTTTGCCAGACCAGAAATAAAAGAAATGTAATTACTTTTTCCTGTTTGGCCGTGCAGGTGACAATGAAAAATCACCAGCAGTTCAGCTAGCTTGTAGAAGTAGCTAACAAAATAAAGCATTCTTTCCCCAATACCTTTCCAATAAAAAAGAGAATTTGAAAATTTCTATTACACTCATGTATTTGGGCAGAAGCAACAACATATGTATGCAAGGATGTTCTTTCATGCTGCTACATTTTCTGTGAGGTGGAGCTGTCACCACACAGAAAGATGGAAGTTGTCATTGGTATTTTCTGGGATTTTTTAAGGAGTCAGCCTAGATCCTGGTCTATATTTCAAGCTCTTAAGTAGTTATTCCATTGCCTTTCAATTAATTTGAAAGTAAAAAAAGTTGATTTTTTTTTTGAAGTGACTCTTATTGTAGAAACACCTTACACCTAGGGTTCTTTAGATTGTATAACAAGCTTAAATACATTGAAGTTCAAAATACAGGTGTGATTTCTGGGATGCTAATTTTAACTCTAATTATGTAGCAGCTGGCTTTTTTGAAATTTCTGAATTTTTTACTATAATTATCTGGTCTAAAAAATGTCAAATGATCTATTAAATGTATGCTTATGTTTCCATCCCTGTTAGTTTCAACACTTTTTTGGGCAAGCTTAGGAGAATATTACCTGAGGTGTCCCTTTTTTCCTACTACTTCTAGTAAAACTTCATAGTCTTTCTTTATCCCTTAGCACCTCTGACCTGTTTTTCATAATAATGTACTGACAGAATGACATTTGCTTATTTTTAAATATAGTATAGTATGTAAATTTAAGAAACTTACCTTTTCATTCTGGGGCACTTTGGCTTGCATTTGGAATGCTGTTTGTCTTGATGTTTCTTCTGCTAGTTACGACGTCAGCTTTAAGGAGGTATGACAGCTTTTTGAAAGGTTCATCTTTAGTAACTTTTATTTTTGAGACATATACTGGAAAGTGTACATCAAGTGCCCAGATAATAAAAAGTCCTGTTTACATATATTTTTAATAATTTTATCTTTTACATGTTCTTTCGTGAACACTTCAAGGAGTTTTGTTGCTGTTAGCTAATCAGTATAGATAAAAGGAAAGAGGATTTAACTTAAGACGGTCATTCAAACAGTACAGAATCCAGCACTTCTGTTCATGCTGAGGGAATAACTATTTGCTTTCTACTGCAATGAATATCAAGTCCAGTACACTGTATAATGTGTTGTAAATAGCACACCAAACCAAGAAGGAGCCTTCACGTCTTGCTGGTGAAATCTCATTCTTGTTAATAGGCTTCTTGATATTTGTGCATTTTCACAGGTTATTGTGGCTGTTGACAATTAGTATTGATTTCAGTGGCAAATGATAATTCTTGAATTTTAAACTTTAAAAAGTGCATCAAGTATGAAACTGGCATAAATGATATCATATTTGAGTATTACACTCTGTCTCAAAAAATTTCCCATCCTTCTCCCATTTCATTTGGAATGTGCATACATAAATGTATACGACCCTTAACCTGAATTCTTGAAAACCCTTAAATTGCAGTTACGTTTGAATGCTGAGAAATATCAGGAGCTGTTATCTGAAAGGGCTGTACAGTTTCGAGCTATTGAACGGCGACTGCTGACACGATTTAAAGACAAAACTCCAGCTCCTCTTCAACATCTGGACACCTTGCTAGAGGGAACATTCAGAGAGGTCAGTACAGTTTGATTATGAGCCTAACCTTTCTTTATCTTGTTGGTAAAACCCGGCTTAAAGCACATAAGCTATGCTTTCCTGGTTACATTTACCATCCAAGAGACCAGGAAGCAGTAATTTGTTTAACCTAATAGTCCCTGTAACTTTCCAGATGATTTGCAATAGTTTTATTTAATCTGTGACCACAAAATCTTTACTCCTGGGTCATACCAGCTTGACAGCACATCATTCTTTCCTAACTGATGTTGATAGTGTAAATATTTTATAGTTCATGTGAAAATATTTTATAGTTCATAGCTTGTGTAAATATTTTATGGTACACTGTAAACTGGTGGAATGGTTTGGCTGGTGTAACATCCACAACAAAATTGTCTGAGGCTGACCATGTCCTTCCTATGGGGATTTATGTTCTAATCATTTCAGAATGTGATATCTGCAAAAGAGCAGTGTTTTTAAAAAATAAATCCTTCCCAAACTATCCCCATACTGGACAAAAAATAAACCCATTTTTCTTCCTGTCTCAGCTCTGCATTGCTTTAGGATTACCTTTTCATGATGTGTCCTCTTTGTTAAGAAGTTATTTTATGTGTTTTTGTGCTTTTCTGTTGGTGGATCTGGTTTTACTTTCTGATGTGCCTTGTTTGAGAAGCTGAGTCACAATGAGAGTCCTTACTGGAAAAAAAAAAAAAACCCTTATCTTTGTAGTGTTGTATATCACAACAACTAAAATCCAAAGGTGTTAAGGAAAAGTATTTCCCCCTACTTTGCCATCTAAGAAAACATTTCTTTAAATTGGAAAAAGCTGCCTTTCTACATATGATTATATGTAAGTCAGATTTGCTTTTATTCCAGTCTGTACTGGGTTCACAGTAATATTCCAGTCTTTACTGAGTTCACATTAGATGATTTAAGTTTGAAAGTGAGGATTTTCTGGTTGCTTTAGTAAGTACTAGGTGTTGTGCTAGTTGGGTTATTCTTTAACACTTCAAAATGGTATGACTAAATAATCCTGGAAGATTAACATAAGTGAGTTTCTTCAGAATGCTTTTGTTGTATAGAACTTTTTGCCTTTAAACTTAAGAACAACTGGAATGTGCTTGACAGTTTTCTTGTGTATTTGATTTGAAAGCTGAATTCTGAGAATATGGCAAAAGTTAGGTTGTAGAAATAGATGCATATTACCGAAGCATTATTTTATAAAGTCCTTCAAACCAACATTAGATGGGTGCTTTTCTTAAGATTTCTCTTGTAGGCTTTTTGAATTGGAGTTAGTGTAGTTGAAAGAAGAATGAGGAAAAAGATTTCAAAGAACAGATGTTTACATTTTTTCATAATTGTTTAAACTTGGTAGATTTTCTTTGTAGTTTCTTTTCTTTGTGGGAATCCCCTTCCAAATAATGTTGTTGTTGTTACTATAAACAAAGTGTAGTAAAATGGTGATTTCCATAGAGACCCCACTGCTTCATGTGTTGTTTTGAAGGTGAGAGCTGTGGTAGGATTTAATATTGAGTCTTCTCTGGGGGTAAAATGAAATTGCTCAATGTTGCATTTTCTGTATTAGAAAAGACCTTGTTTTCTTTAATTCAGTATCATATTCTATCTTTATTTGAACAAATATGCCTAATGCAAATAGTTGAGGTATTCAAAATATGATAAATGTGTTTTCTGAAAAGGCGTAATGAGGCTGTTTGAATATGAGCAGTATGAAGTCTCCAAAAATTCTTTTAGGCATGTAGTTTTTTGACATTGAAATAAATATGCCTTTTATTTTCTTATAATTGTCTGAGAATCTCATCTCCTCTCTTATGTTAAATATTTTTATAAGAAGAAAAGGAAAAAATGCCTTGTTTTATTCTGCCATTTTTCACTAAAGTAATTATTATGTGCAAAGCAAGGTTTTTGTTACTTCTCATATTGTGTTTTGTATTCAGAAGGGAAATGTCTGTATTTTGGTTTTATAGTATATTCCAAACCTTTTCATCTAGAGCAGAAAGGAGTTTCCAGTTAGTAAGTGTGTGATTTTATTAGTCTTTTTAACACAGAATCTCCAGGAATTGGGCACTATATGAATTACATTTGTAGTAAAATAACTATTATAGCGTGGGATTTTTTTAAAAATTGAAGCTTTAGTATTATAACCTCTGCAAATCCACAGGGATATAAAGATGCCTTGTATTGCTGCCTGTATTTCCTTGCAGATGTATAATCTTTTTATGAACAACCTTTTAAATACAAATCAAATAATGAATATTCAACTCATGTAGTTTCATTGTCTAGGTGCATACTTTAAATATGTTCTGTATGGTTTCTTTGCCCACCTGCAAATGTTTATAAATTTCTGAACTGATTCAAATTTTACAACTAAAGTAGATTGTAAATGTTAATTTTCAGATTTTCAACTTCAAATAGCAGTTGTGTTGGTGTGATAAGCAGGTAAATGTACAATGCACATTAAAATTATAGATGTCAAACCGGAGAAAATTAATCAAGCTGCATTTCATTCCCGGTAAGAAGCATTTCTATTTATGAAGTAATTTTTTGCATTAATTCTTGTGCATTACCAACAAGGCAAGCTATATTTAGTGCCCCAATAAAACTACTGATTGGTCTATTATAAGGAAACTTTAGCTCTACTTTCCATCTTGGCAGTAATGAAATGTGTAAGCAGGCATCAGTGTATGCAATGACGAAAAGCTTGCTTTTGGTTTTATAGTCCTGTTTATATTTTCTTCTAGAATTTGATTTTCTGAAGTGGCATTTTAGATCTAAATAGATTCAAGTGAGTGTTAACAACAGTTAACACATACTGACATCAGGTGTTCCATTCTGGAAGTAAAAGGAAAGCTGTTATGTACATAGTAGCCTTGTATGTTTGAAATAGGAAATGTTTTTCTTATGGTCTTTGAGGAGGATTTGTGGGAAGGTGCTATGAAAATAATGAAGAAAATCAGTTTGAAATAGATGGTATTTATATGCCTATGAAATTCTTGATCTGCTAAAAAAAAATTAGCAGTGCACTTGGACATGCTGCTAGCACTTGCCTTAGAAAGGATTTTAATTCGATACATTTAAAAGCCATTGAATGGTAGTTGAGATTCCATATATGTTTTGTAGTTTAAAGGACTTCAAATATGAAATGAGATTGCAGCAAATTTTATGGTAGCTGTTGTAAACAGCATGTACTTTGTATAATGCTGCCCTACTAGAGACTTGTTACTGCTTGAAAGTGCAGTTTAATGATCTTCTATGTCGACAATGTGTTTTCTGTCATAATAGAAAAAATATTCACAGTTTGGCAGTAGCTGCACATTCTTACCCTGAAATCATAATTTTCATGCATTGACTCTTGGCAAACATTACTTGGATTTCCAGGTACAAGCTGGAATGAATCATTGTCGTAAAAATGAAATGCTTCAATTTCTTATTTTGATCCACATGGGTTTTATCCTACTGAATATATGCAAGATTAGCTGTAAGCTGTGTTTAACCCTGTTTGGAAGCCTACCACAGTTACATTCTTTTAGGGAAGGAGGAGGAGGATGAATTTTAAATATGGGGTGGAGTTCTCTTAGGGCATTGACTATTCTTTAACCAATTTTAAATATTAAAACATGAATCTGAGACAAGATTGAGCAGTTCCAGTTTGCAAAAAAGAATGTAATTACAAAGCAATCACTTCTACCTTGCATTGCTTCTGTTTGTATAAGAAAAAAAAACTCAGAAAAAGCAAGACATCATGATTTTCCCTGTATCCTCACACTTCCAAAATACATAGTATAGTTCCCTTCCTATTCTTTGATGGTGCTGTTGCGCAGTACCTCAGGTGTCCCCATTTTCTGAGGTCTCTCCATCCCCACCCTGTAAAACCACTGACTTTCTTGTGCTTTCTAATGATGAGATCTTATCTTTTACCCTTGGCCCCAGTATCCCTCTGACAGTTGCTTATTTGTGCACTGTCAAACCAGCGCACGAATTAGTGCTGAATGGCAGCAGCCACCTATCCAGACAAGAGGGATGATGCCCTCTCTCTCAGTAGAAACAGTTAAATAGTGCTTCTCCCCTCCCAGTCTCCAAATTAAAAATAATAATAATAATAATAATAATAAATATATATATATAGAGGAACTGAATGATTTCTGACTCTTCATGTTACCGTAAAATTTTGTATGGTCATTGGAAATGATAGTTACTAGGAATGGACTGACTGAACAAATCTGACATAAATGACTAGCACAGTTCCATAACCTTAGACATCTAGACTTAAGAACTATGTATTTTCCAAATTGGGTATTTTTTTAAGATCAGTGATATATTTTAGCTTTTCCTCCAGATACTTTATAAATTTGAGACTATCTTCCATTAATGAAAGAAGCTAACACACTTTTTGAACCAGAACTAATTGATGCTGAAAATTTGCTTTCTTTATTTTCTCCGAATTCAGCTATTCCTCTGTGTTCATCTTATTTATATTAGTATTGAATAACCTGTCTCTCAGAAATGCTTGGCTGTAAGTAGGAAAAAGGTGATTTTCAATGTGATTTCCTGATCCTACTCAGTAAACAATGAGAAGCTGTCCTTATTATTCCGCTGTATTTAGTACACTGTTTGTATTTACCTTATCTTGGTCTTGCATCTTGTAAATTCTGTATATGAATTGCATCTTGAAGAGGTGAATGCACATGGGAAATTTTCACCTAAAAACTCTCCTTGAAACAAGCAGAGAAGCTTCCAAATAGTCTTTCTGATTTCAAGACGTGCTCATAGGTTTTTCTTTTAAGGTAGTAGGAAGTAACACAATTCCTACAGATTTGTTTTCCATTGTGACTTCCTTCATCCATTCTCCCTTCTGAAAAGTAAGTGTAGTTTTTTACCATCAGTGTGTTAAAAGTTGTCAACAAACACAGTTGCTTCCAGGTAGACACACCATGATGCCTCATTTAGAATAAAAAAGACAATTCCATCAGGAGAATCTATTTTAATTGCTTACATGGCAATAAATAGTATAGGAATTTGTTGACTGTTACTGAAAAAGTTTATCCACATATAAAGAGAAAAGAAAGCTTTATCTGTAGCTCTTTTCCTTGAGGTCTGTGATGTGAGCTGTCCCTTCATATACAGCCCTGGATGTTAAGCATCTTGGAGTATTCAGTAGATACTCTGAAGAAACAAATGAAGAATTTGAAAGGATTTGGAAGCCAGATGTCTGTAAATGAATGCACTGGTTCTTTTAATTAGTAACGTTGCAGGAGTTGTCCTTTCTCTTTTATATGGAAGTCTTGAAGAAAGGTGCATATATTTTCAGGACTTTGTGAACTTCATTACACAGCTGTTTCTTTGACATAGCCTAATTTAAAAAGAAAGATGGACTATCTCATGTTTTTGAGATGAAATTTAAGCAACTGTGCTATGAATGCCAACTGCAAAAACTTAGGGCTGGCCTACAGTTTTATGTTGCAGCACAAGATTGATGCTTAAGTGTCCTTACTTTTGTTGTAGGTGTGGTGGTTTGTTTTTAGGGTTTTTTTGGTTTTTTTTTTTTTTGGCAAATGTTCTGATCCTTTTGGAACTCTTTGATCCCATGTGATTTTCAGAATGACACTTGCTCTACTACATGACAGGATCTGTTCCAGTCTCTGGTCTTAAAAGTTGATGCTTATATAATCAAATCTAAAGTTATCTTTGTGGCATTATTTTCCTCAAAGAACGAAAAATATTTAGAGCAGCACGCAATTAAAGCATGTAAGGTCAGATTTGCAGCTTCTGTTAAACATTAACTGATTTTTTTTTTTTTTTTTGTGGTAGTAAAACCTCCAAAAGAAGAAAGCTGTGATACAACAAACTTTCCAAACTAAATGTATGGAGAAAAAGACAATCTTTTTCATCCCTGAGCAAACTTAGAAGGCCAAGGGAAGTGCACTAAATATTTGCGTTCCTTGAAATTTCAGCAGAAGTGTAATTAAACTAAATTTTGGACAGAACTTAAAGGAACTTACTTAGAATTCCTCTCAGCACGTCTTACTTAACCCGGCAATTGTGAGGAATTTTTAGCCCAGTGTTACTGATCATGCGTGTTATGTCTCTCTTTTGTTGTGGTTTGTGATTAAGTAAGAGTGTTGAAACCTTGTCAAGCAATACTTTATGTATTAAAATACTGTGTGCTGGTTCTTATCTATTTTACAGTATTTAACACTCTCAGGCAAAGTTAGTTTTGGGTGCAAATCATTACATGATTGAGAGAACTACTTGACTTCAAATTGTACCTTCCAAATCATATGTTTTCCTCTCTGAAATTTGGCACTTCATATAAAAACCAATTAATAGTTGACAAACACCTAAAGGTTTTGTCCTCCTTGTTGAACACTTGTGGTCACTTTTCAGTACAGATCATTAGCTGATTTAAGCCCTCATTTTTCCTGAGAGCCTGCTTGTAAGACATGGGGTTCTAGCCCAGTGTCCAAGGACTTGCCTTTTGCTGGGGTTTTTGTCACACATGTAGTTCACCTGCGTTCAGCATCAGCTAGATGTGAGTGTGATGCCATTTGGAGGCTTTACACCTGTGTCAAAGTCAAACAAAAAAGTGTATTTATACACCTTCCCACAGTTCTGCACTAATGTAGCAATGTGACTCCCAGATGGGGATGGTTCTCCACCTCCTGTCTTTCAGCTGGTGTGGAGGAATTCTGTGACCGTCTGCACCATTCTCTGCAGCATTGTTTTAGTCTTTTCCTGTGCTGCTGGGTGTTGTACCAAGCAATCCTTCAGGCGCTCTGTCTTTTGGTCTCTAGTTGTATGCTCTAGGTTTGATCTTGTATCTCTCCTGCTCAGAGTTTCTGGAGTCCAATTAACTCAAACTGGTGACAACTCTTCAAGATTTGTCCCGTTCCTGGTACTGAATCCTCCCTCTACTGAAAGAATGTGTATTTGACACTTTATAGTTCTGTGAAGTAATTTTTAAATGTGCATGTGTACATGAATTTTCTTGTTATCATGAAAAATACAGACAGGTGTGTGGGAAAGAGAGCCACTCCAATTGGAAGGTCCAAAGTTATTTTCGTGTGTTCAGCAAGAGACTTGGATCTCGTTGCTATGTCTGTGCTTCCCTTCTCCCTTCTTTGCTTCTGTTTGTTTCCCATTTTTCACTGCTCTCAGAATAAGATTCCCCCAGCTATCAAATGACACCCTTACGTTTGATTTTTGAATCTGTCATTTTTGGTTCTAGTTTGGAGACTCACATGATTCAGCTGACTTCTAGCTAGACAGTTTTTTTCTTCAAGGGAGATGGAAATACTCTAAGTTAGTAATCCTTGGTGGTTTCAGACTGTTAGATAAAGTAATTTCTTTCGATATTTCCATAATGATTTCTGCACAAAAATGGAAAATATATTCAAGGCAAATGCTTTTGCCCTCCTTAGATGTCAGTGTTCATGTACATGTGCATATCCATATCTTTACTTGTAATTCATCATACCTTAATTTTAGTTTTCAGAATTGTTCCTGGGTGTTTTTTTAGTATTGTCCATATAAAATCCAGATTTCTAAATCTGTGATAGTTGGTACTAGCAGGTCTAGCACCTAAAGTACTGCAGAAAAAAATATATATTCTCCTGACTTTTCTCCTTATCTCTTTTCCATCTACTGATTAGGAAGCCAGTCTCTTATTTTCTTACCTGTAATTTACTACACTGTTAGGTGTAATACAAAGTAAGTATGTTCATTACAATTTTTGAAGTAAATGATTTTTTAATGTTATGAAAGGCAAAGTACTGTTCCTTGCAGTATTTTAACACTTGCAATGTGTGGTGCACTTGGATTGTTGGTAGTTTGTAGTCAGTGGCAAATAAAACTCAATATGTCACTAAAACACAGGGAATGTCATTAAAGGTCCATTAACTCTTTGTTCAAACCCCTTAACTCTTTTCCTTGCTTATTAATCAGTTGATAAAAATCTCAGAAGTGATCCTTAATGATTGAGTATTCTCTCTCCAGTGGCACTTCTGACACACAAGGCCTCAGGAACTTGACATTTTGGGAATGATTCATTGCTTGATTAGTAAGGACTTTTACCTCAAAGCAAAACCATTAGGGTTTATCATGCATGACTCAAAGGCTATATATCACACTCTCTCCTGTAATAGTCATTTTCCCCAGATAATGTCAGTGAGAGCTACACCCATAGTATAAATTAGCTCTTTTTGGCTTGAATAAATATGCTGTTCCTTGGAGGAGTTATATTTAACTTCTCTTGTTTTATTGCTATTTCTGCTAAATGTAGTTTTTCATAGCCACTAAAAGCAGCTTGTTGGCTATTACATATAATTAAAATTCTCAATTTTACTGGTGTTCAAATAGTGTTACGTTTCTATTTCTTTAAGACTTATTTAACTTTAACAGTGGAATACTTACAATATCATCAAAGCCCCTTTTTATTAGAAGATGTATTCCAAAAATGTCTGAAAGTAGGTAGCTGTGCTTGGGAAGCATATATTAGGATTACTGGCAAAACTGTTCTGTATTTTGGTCTGTGGTTGCAATTATTTCAGTGTGGGACTGTCTTCTGATAGCTTAGTCAGTTTGTGGGACAAATAGGTAAAATTGTTCACATTATCAGTGAGGGTTTTTTTGTTTTGTTTTGTTTTTGTGGAGGGAGTTAGACACATGTAAAAGCAGGAAACAGCACAGCCATCACAAGAGAAAGAGATTGGCAGTAAAATGTTCTTGTGTGGGTAGATATGGCAGAGTGAGCTGGACTGCATTCAGCCTGGTCTGTCATATTTTCCACACAGGAGGGTTCCAGCTACAGTGTGCTGTGTCGTACAGCCCCATCTACTGAATTACTCCCCTTGAACCCATGAATAGCCAGCTTTGAACACCCACTGCTCCATTCAAATCAGTAAAGGACCAGAGGTGTGATTTTTATTAATTTTTTTCTGCCCACTCCTCTTGGAATAGGGTTCCCACTTTAGATCTATAGGACCATTGTGACCTATTGAAGGATTCCCCAGACTTTGGTTCAGTACTCAGGGGTATGGGCAGATTGTACCCTCTGGTGTATAAAAGCAACAGTTTTTACTGTTGAGATTTTTGTCACTACTTGGGGCGTAAACGTTCTCTGCCCCTTTGTGGCATTTGTTTCATTGGCTGATGACTTTTTGAAGGGGAAGGAATAATATTCCTTTTTAGTGGTAGGTCTTGTATCCTCAGCCTAATATGAGGTCACCAGATCATGTATGAGGGCTTTCTGTAGGGACTGAAAGCCTGTGTGCATTTGAATGAGTGAAAGTGGAACAGGTTAGCTACAATTCCCCAAGGAAAGGAATACTAGTAAGTTTTATTTCTTTGAAAGAAATGTCGTATCAGATAATCTGAATTATTGGATACCATTGTTAAAGTTTAAATCATTAACAGTCTCACTGGGAGAAGTGTGCTCCATAGGAAAGGGAGGAAGTGCTATGCAGTAGTGTAATCAAAACTTGAATAAAAAAATTGATATCATCTTCACAGAAGGAGGGGAACACTTATTTTCTGCTCCCTCAAAAGTTTTCTGTATCTGCCCTGTAGTTTTGTAGTATGGAAGCATTTGAGGCATAAAAAATATATAGCTAAGAACTAGTGAGCATATATAGTAGAAGTCACAGTGTTTACTTTGGGAGTTTCTATACGTGATCTTTATGAAATTTCTCAATTTAATTGAATAGCCCAGCTATGATGAATTAAGTGACTATTACATGATTATCAGTATTGTTTGATTTCTGCAGGCTGTACTAAGAGCATTTTTGGTGGCTTTGGATGTAGTTTTAGTAGTTTGCCTTTGGGTGGCTACTATACTTCTTTTGCCAGTGTGTACATGGGTGCAGTGCCTTCAGATAGCTGAAATAACATTGAACTAGATAATTTTCTGCTGTAAGATCTGTAAGTATACTGATTTCTTTGATATACAGTACATGACAGTTCTGTGTTGTGGATGCATGTCAATTATATTGGTTTCAAATTCACAGAGTAAATATTTCACAGACTTTCATACTTGGATTCAGTGAAATGCCTGGTTATACATTCGTTATACCAACAACAATTACTAAGGGGGAGAGCTGCATGATTCATGTAATTCAATAGTATTTTATGCCAAATTCAGATTTAAATCCAAACAAAAAGATCTCCCTCCCCCAAAAACAAAACCAAAAACCACACAGGAAATAAGTATATGATGGCCAAATTAATTAAATTATTTGCTCATGTAATGCTAACAGATGTTGGTATTAGTTGGGTATTGAAGTGGATTTGGTTACTGTTGTAACCGTATTGTAAACCCAGCAATACTGAGTTATTTTGTCTACAAACTTAAGCTAAAAATGTTTTACATCAGCCTGTACAACTACTTATTTCCATTACCATATACAGAATGAGTATCTAAATTATCATTCTGTTGTTCTTGGGTAGTGTTGCAGGTGTGAAATATGATTTAGTCACTGGTGATGGCTGGCCCAAAATGACTTATGTAGCCCAATGTCAAAGGTTGAAATAAGACCTCACATTCAGTCTGCTGCTCTGCACACTCTTGTTCAGCTCAGTTAAGATTCTCTGTGGTATTACTTACTAGAGGCAGTATAGTAGTAGACTGTGAATTGCTGAAGAAAAAAAATTCAAAAATAGTATAGGTGATTTATCAATAGAAAATAAAAATGTTTCCTTGTGTGTGTGTCCCTTGCAGTTAGCTCAGAGCTGCTGCTTTAGCCACTACCTTTCTGTGGAAAAATGTGACTTGTGTGGTCATTCTCCCAATTTAGATCTTTTTAATAAAAGGTGCAGTTTATGTTGGAGCTAAACTGTTGGTTAAATCTGTAAACTGACAAAAACAAAAGGGAAAAGAACTTTCTTCTCCATTTCTTCCTGCCAGTTGGCATCTCAACGGGTCTATTTTATGTCTCAGTTGTGCTTAACTACTAACTTCTACAGAGCAAGTATTTCTACATTGTGAAGCCTTTAATTATTCTGTTGTGAATAGTTTAAACTAGTGTGAAAGCGGGAAGTTGGTTAATGAAGGAAAATGTGGCATAATGAACTGTGGAGTTCAGAAGTCAAGAATGAAAGAGACAGTAATAATGAGTATCATAACCAAAGACATAATATTTTCAGGCTTTTATTAAATAGAATGTTCTGTCCATTCTGCTTGCCTTGAGTTCTTCGACAAAGTTTTGTGGCTGCCAATTTCTTGGTTTAATATTAGCAATTTGTTTTGGATACAGACTTAGTGTTATTTAGATATCTTAAAATTAAGCGTTTGCTTGAATTTCTTGTTGGATGCACAACAAGGACCCTGAAATGTTGAGTTGACAGAGTTTGACTATAACAACTGTAATCCTTCTGTTTCCAGAAAGCCTCTTGGTAAGCCTAGGAAACTGTATGTATGTCTGCTGAAGGCTATACTTGCCAGTTAAATTCCTGTAATATGGGAAGGAGAAGTATGGAAAAAGACATTATATATCACAGGAACTGGATTTTTTTAAAATGGTATTTTTAAAGGAATCATTCCATTTCCCTTTAGGAAATTTGAAAGTATTTGGAATGGATAATATAATTTTTATCTTGTTCATTGTTTATATTCTTAAGGCTAGTCTACTTAGAAAAAGCAACACCTATTAAAGGCCTTTGAATTCAGAGTCTTTCATGTTACAATGAGTCTATTTACTGCTGTCAGTAGGCTTGTAATATATTTAGCTTGAAGAGGTTAACAAGCATACCTTGGAGTGTTACTTTTATTTTCTGTTCTGTGACACTTAGCAAAATCCCATTATACAATTGACTAGTATTATAATGTTAAAATGTTAATTTGTTCTGCATTCCGTTAAAATTGGATTTTTTTTCTTGTGCACTGGGCCATGCGTTTTGTATAAAACCTATAATTTAAACACTGCTCCATAGAAATGCTCTAAATTAGTAACCTTTTGCCTTTGCTACCTTAATTACATCTCATTATTTAGTACTTAAAGAGCAACCTCTAGCTACTGGTTAAATATTTGCTAGCTAAATAGATTTGTCATGTTAAAGAAAACAGTAGCCCTTGCCTCAGTTGTAATGTGTTTAGGATTTCAGAGTTGAGAAAATTACGTGCTTCATGTGCTTTAACTTCTCTGAATTTTCCTTATTTTTTCATTTCTCCTTAATGAACATTTCATTAGCTGTCTATTGCATTTCAATAGGTAGTTGAAAGTCTGTCTTAAAATAAGTATTTTGAAAAAGATTTGTGTTTCAACATGCTCTGCCGTCTAGTTACATTTTTTCCTTTAAGCTTTTATAAGCATCTGTTACAGTAAATTTCTTGTTTTATTGTGGAAGCAAATACGAAGCAGGTTACTTGTTGGCTACTAATAGCTGTATTTCAGATTTTTACCTTCTTTTGGGAGGAAGGCTGTATTGTTTGATCAGAATCACAAGGAATAGTATTCATTAAAACATCTGATGAGTTGTCTTTTCTGACAGATTTAAAGATAACTACTTTGTTCTTTCAATTGTATGCAGAAATTATACTGCAGATGTTATCAGCTTGCAGGATGACTTAATCTTCAGTATTTTATTCTCATCCACTAGATTGTAGTTTTTGCTTTTTTTCTTTGTCTTTTGCTATTTTTTAATTTGTGTAAAATCATGTGAAGGGGTTATAATTTGTAATTGCAATCAGAATTCAATAATGTTAAACTCCCTGTCATATGCAAAGATATCTTGTTTTATTTCCTATTTTACTTCCCCCCCTGACCCCAGCATCTACAGTAGTGGAAGCCTGTTTACAACAGATTTGTCTCTGTGACTTGATTCCTACCCGGTGCCTAACTACTGCTCTCTTTATCTAGTTATTAAATTCTTGTCTGCACTGTCCATTTGCCTTTGGAAGCCAGTGTCTCCAAAAAGTTCCTTCACCCATTCTTCCCATGTATTTTCTTACATTACAGGTTAAAAATTGCAGACTGGTATGGTTACAATTTGAAGTATAACTCTCTGTTTATGTGCTTGGTTGTAATACCACTGACTATTAACAAAGGCAACAGGGACAAATGGAGACAACATATTGATGCAAATTTTCATTTTGTACATGTGTTTTTGGCTCTGTGGGAAACCCATCTGTGGAGCAGATAAACATTTACCCTCTAGCATATATTTTTGTTCCTGTAAAAATCAGTTTTAATTCCTGAAACATATTAAACTTTTTCTCAAAAAAAGTTAAATGGTAGGGGGAATACCAGCATTGCATTTACAGGGGAATGGAACTGCTTGGCCTGTCCAATTCTAGGCTAAGTACTTCAACCTTAGAAGTAGATAGTTTCTCTCAAAACCTTTTTGTGTGTTGTTTTTTGTTACTGTTTGTACATTCTCTATCCATTAGCTCTGAAACCATTATTTCACTATTCATGCAAAGGGTTGAGTGACCTGTTGCTTATTGTCTGTATTTATTCTTGGATTGGAATGTAGCAAGTCAGTCTGTAAAGGCAATGACTGCCTAAGGGGCCCTGTTTTATTTATATATATATAATTTTTTTTAAAACAAAACAAAAAAAAACTCTGTAGAAACCCTTGTCTGAGATGAATTTTTGAGATTTATGTGGATTACAAAGCATTAAGAAGGGTCATTCCTTAATTTTCTTTACTAGCAAAAATGCGAAGATACAATTTTAGCAGGTATTAGTAAAATTGAAAAGCATGCTTTGTGTTTGGGGACCGGTGCCAACATCTGTGTTTGGAACACCCAAGACAGGTCTAAGAGTAAAGGCTTTTCCTCACTGCCCTCGGAAGACTGCCAGAACATACCCGTGATATTTCTGTTCAATTGTATCTGTGATATTTACTTCCACTTAAAAAAAATATATTTTTGGAAGTTAATAGCCACTGCAAAGTTTTTACTCTCTGGAGGGAGGGGGGAAGGAAATAAGAAAAGTCAGAACACTTGGTTTAGATCACAGGTGCATTTTTCTTGTAGGAGGTCACATTTAATTTGTGTAGTATGTTTTGGTGGTTCTGGAGCAGTTCCTCAGCCAGGATGAATTATCATGGGAGTTGGTAGCTCTGACTGTTAGCACAAGCTGGGGTCTGTTTTCTAGCCCAGGTAAGTTTGTTCAATTTCTTTAATTGAAACAAACGTGACTGAATTGTAACATTTCATTAAAGAAAATGCAGCATCTTTTTAAAAGAGAGTCAGAGTCTTATCCTATTTTCTGTGACTGTTATAATAACCTGTGTTTTGTTTTGTTTTTTTTTTTTTTTTTCTTTTTTTAGCTGTCTGTGCATATGTTGCTTTTTCAGAATAGCATGTGTATCAGGTGAAGGATAGCTAAAATGATGCATTTGCAAATCCAGGCTCTTCAGTCTCTTGGAAGAGGTTTCAAGAAGTTTCTCTGTGCCTTATTGAGACACTGAATTTACTGTAGTATTATTCTGAACTTGGAGAATCCTCTTTAGTTCTGTCTAGGAGTGTTTTAGGTGGTCTAACACTGAAAATAGGTCATTTTATTAAGCCAAATAAACATGGCTTTAAATGTCTAAATTCTGGTTTGACTATATATGTGCTTCAAAAGAGTACACTTCTTACACGAAATAAATTGCCCAGATTTTTGCCTCTCTCTTTTATTAACTTTTACATTGTGGAACAGATATGCTTTCAGTGGAAAAATGGATTGTTCCAGCAGAGTGCAGCAAAAGACAAATATTGTAAATATGTTTGGCTTTCCTGTCAAGAATTGGTATGTTGTAAAAAAAGAACTTAGATGAGGAGCCCATGATACATAAAATATCTAATTATGGAGTAAGTGTATAAGAAGGTTGCAGTCTAGTTAATTTTTTTCTCCTAATTTTTCCTTCTGAAACATTGATAGACTTAACTAGGAAAATTATCATTGAAGAAGTGTTAATATATAATTAGATAAATTCTAAGATCTCTCAGGCATTCCTGATGAGTAGAAGCAGAGCTTTTACCTGTAGGTAGATAAATGTAACTGGCTAGTACTTTATCTGAGGCCAGACAGCAATCTGATGGAAGAGTTGAAACTACAATTCAGGATTCTTGCCTTCTTCCCCGTACTTAAGTTATTAGCCTCCCCTGTTTTTATAATTTTAGCTACTAATATATATTTTAAAACCTGCATAAATGCTTAGAAGTTTGCAAGTCTAATGGTTTTGGCCTTTGTTTCAGCATAACATGTAAATATTTTTCTTTAGCCTTTTAAAGCCTTAATTTAATTGACCCCATTAAAAAAAGATTATATAGTTGCTGTGAGCCTCCAAAATATAAGTAAGAGCAGTATGCAAATAGAGCTATCTGGATAATGCATACAGTTTGAGTCAGTCTTCAAGAAATCTTGAGGGGAATTCCCAATGATGCCGAAGGATTCCTGTGTGTTCCCTATGTGTCTCCATGTCTAAACTCACTTAAGGATGCTTTTTTTTTTGTGTTGGCAAAACTTTGCTGGATAGCAGCAATATGGAAGTGAAGACACAATCTAAAAGTATAGTTTTTATAACATTGGACTCTTTTCAGAAACTGGAAAGAAGAAATTTAGCCTGAAAACGTGTTGGTGAATCTAAGAGTGACATATATTCAGTATTTTCTTAGCTAAATATGTATATTCAAAAATTGAAAATTAAAATGGATGTATAAAATATTTCCTAAGAAATCTCAAAGAAATGCAGTTTTCCTTAACCTGTCTGTTAAAATTAATATAATTTGAATCAAGCCATGGTTTTTTACTAATAGTTTCTAGTGTTACCATGTCAGAATCTGGATTTAAAGCTGTAAGCATGCTTATGTTTTCACTGTTTGGGTTGCGGCCTGATCCCCTGGTCCTCCTGATCCTGGGTTTCAAAATGCCTTGCACTGCCAAAGTTAAAGTGGGAACTGTTCCCAGAGAGTTCGTTCTCAGCTCATTAATCAACATGAGCAGGTCAAATGAGAGACTGAGGATGAGTGTGTCTGCTGGGATCCCCATCCCATTGTTTGTGGGCACTGATGACCCATCACCCCCACAGTATGCCTCCCATCGGTCAGCGGGTCCCCTTCCCCTCTTGCCACCAGTGGCCCTTCCCTGACACTTTTACCCAGTAGAAGTGCAGGGTTTGTTGCACCAGTCCCTTCCCTGTCCTCCCTGCTGGTCAGATGAGGACAACTCCCCAGGGCACAGTAGGACAAGTAGTGTATGGAGAAACTTGTGTTGCTGTGCTGAAGGGATAGGGATGTTTGGAGAGAAATCAGATCAGGGCTTTTAGGAGGTTATCCCAACATTTGACTCTTCTGCAGCCAATAATTCCCTAGTTCTTCATGTCCTCTGGTGGTAGCAGCTGTTGGTAACAGCCTCTGTGATGTGCTGAATAATTTTCTTCTACTGTGACTTTGGATCTCTCCAAAGGAAGTTAAAAAAAGTTTGTTAAATTTGGGAATTCCTGCGTTTGTTTCTGATCAGGTTGTTCAATACAGTGTGAAGTAATTAAAGTTTTGTAGTATCTACAGACTCTTGTAAGTCTCAAGGCATCCAGCCTATTGCATGTTCTGCAAGCACAGAATGAAGTTTTTCTTTTTTCTTTTCCCCCTGAAGATCTTGCCATTTCAGTTCACCAAATCCTAACTAAGTTTTGAATTTACCAGATCTAGCATCCTTGGGTAAGGATGAGGGCCAGAATGATAAGAACATTTAGAAAAGCTGTTACACAATAAGATGAATCTTGTTCACTTATTGGCTTTTAGTACTGTTTTTTGTTTAAATTTTTGGATCTGTCTCAGTCTGTAGTCTGAAGGGAATTAGTTACTGACCTTTCCCATACCAGAAAAACTTAACAGAGCAAGAATGGTGCAAAGCTCATCTGGTGTTTTTCTGGCCCTAGCTTTGTAAAGATTTTATTTACAAGAAGACAAGGGGGAATATGTTTAAGAATCACCCACTAAAGAGAAAATGTGATTGTTGGAATGGCCATTATTCCTGTGAAAGTAATACTTAATTTTGCAAAGCACATTGTTAGTCTTAGTAAACTAAAGAAAAAGTGGTCAACAAATACAGCCGTTAGGTTCACAAAAAGTTTAAAATTCTCTCCAAATAGTGTGGGATATTTGGCAATGACTAATTTTAGGTCTGCCCTACATTATTCTTTGACTCTTAACATTTCTTTTGTGGTAGCACACTGTGGCCACACTTGAGTTGTAACCGTTCTCTGTGGGCAGTCCAAACTTAGATTACCAATCATTGCCTCAAATACTGTACAGTCCAGTACAGTATTTCTCTTTCTTTTTGTAGCATAATGGGTACCTTCACACTGATGGATTTTTACTTATTTTTTACTTACTGATTCAAATTTGGAAAGAAGGGACGATATAGAATAAAGTGTTTGAATGCAGACAAAACCCACGTTCTACGGAAGCATTGTTTTAATACTATAAAAATGAATATTTTAAATTGGCCCTGACTGCAGTCAGGGGCTAGCCTCTGACTTTGCCTTCTGGCAGGCTGATCTGTATATCTGCCAGCAGAAAGGACTTACTGTGTAGGTAGTTTTTATTTGTATTTTCAGGTGCTGGTTGCTTCATGAATTCTGCTAGGAAGACCACTTGTAGACAAGAAATCACAAATTGAAAAACTTGCAGAGTTTTCAGGTGGCTGATACAGATGTGTCATTGAAAAGATTAACATCAACAATATAATGAGCCTGAACATAGTAATAAAAGCCTTTAGTATTGAGGAGTCTTTGGGATAATCATTACCCCTTGATAATTATCATGATGGGATTTGGTAGGTTGGTTCTGAAATTATTGTACAATGAAGACTTTAGTCTTTGAGAACCATTTTCTGTAACTGAAATGAAGATTTTGAAAATTGAACAAGTGAGAAGAATGTTCTAAGAAAGTGTCTACAAAGAATATGCTCTCTGAGTTTTTTTGTGATAGGAAAAAAGAAGGTGGAATGATAACTTGAAGAGAGTATGATGTGCCTGTGTCTTTTTGTTTCAATGATGATACAAACTATATGCCCCTGGACTGAACAGTTCTACTGTAGCATGTGAACTGCATGGGGGGAAAGAGGAGAGTTTCAAGGCCCTGGAATACAGAGATGTCTTTGTTATCATGATACGAGAACCTTTGCAGCCTTTTTTTTACTTTTCCAAGCACTGCAACTAGTAGGGGGTATTTATGATCTGCACAGAGTCTGATTGTTCTTGAGGTTGTGGGGCAATAGAGAAGGAGATCTAAACCTTGGATGGATTTGTGAAGCCCCTGGGAAAGACAGACAATTTTGAAGTAAGGTATTGTGTAGGAAAGCACTTTCTACCTGCAGTTCTCAGTGCTAGTGAGACTAAAACAGATCAATCTTAGCTCTAGGGAGGTACATATGTGTGAAAGGTTGTTACTTTTGGGTAAGAAAACAAGAATTTAGGAAAGGCCAGAGAAATGTAGTGGGGATTGTACTTGGGAATAAAAGATGGGTAACATGACCCTAAGGAGAGGCAGAGAATTTGGGACTTTCAGACAAAATGAGGCAAGTTATTTTTACACGTACAACTTCATCTTCATTTTTAAATCCACATGATGAGGCCTAGAACTTATTTAAAGCAGGATTGGGCATTTAGATTTTGTATGTCGTGATTGGGAGGGAAAGCAGGGGGATGGGGAAGAATTCCCAGCGAGTACAGAAGCTAGTCATGCTTCAAAGGAATAATAAATATTTGGTAAAGAGAGAGCATCATTTATGCTGCTTTTTCACTTTTGCCACTCAGTTGATTTTTTTCATCTAGAAAAGATAATAAATGAATAATCATAAAATATTTGTGTTTGGAAGTTCTTCCTTGGTGTTCATGAAGAGTATTTATTTTCCATCAGCCTTTTACAGTGTAACATTGATTGGTGTGTATAATGTATTATTCATACTGTTCTAGTTTCATCCCATTAGCAATGCCAACATTATGCTGAATTCTGCAGTGGTAATCTTGTATGAAGTCTTTGTACAGCAAATTCTGCTGTGGTCGAGATCCTGTTTCACATTTCGTGACAAGACAGAGTGAACTGTAGCACCTTATTGATACCACTCAGACTTTGTTCCCCTTCCTCCCACCAAAGAAATGAGAATTGTAAGTGTAGTGTAGACCTAAAAAGCCAAATCATGAGGCAGAAAGTATATCAGAACTGGTTTATTTTAGGTTCTTTTATCATATCTTTGTCTTCCTGGTACCTAATGCCTTTAGAAGAGCATGACTAAATGACTAAACCCACCATATTGAAAAAATAGCAAGAGCAGAATTAAAACCAGCTTTCAGATAAAAAAAGATAAAAAGTCTGGCATTTTGGTCCCCATGTGTGCTCCTATGGATAAATTTTGATTGTGTAAATTGTTCTGTGTAGAGCTGATATGTGCCAAATCCAACTGCTCATCATGGTTAAGATTACTGAAGTTCAGCCTAATGCTAGTAAAAAAAAAAGAAGTATTTTATTTATATATTTAATATTTGCTTCTTTATAATTAAGTACAGGAACTTTTTTTCATGTGCAATAGGCCCAGCCCAATATGCATCAGATTCAATGATAACCTGCAGGCTGACTGACTGATTTGGGCCTGGTGTGGTTAGATGAATACTTAATGTTTGGGTGAGGTTTTTTTGTTCTGAAAAAAATGGACTTCTCCATAGATTTTTTTTGAGAATCTAGGTCATAATAAATTGAAAGCTTTAGACAGGTGAATGAAGATTAGTTTAAAAATATTGTAGTTCCTCAATACTTAAGATGTGGAATAAGAAGGAAGTAAAATTAGAAGTTTGAAGAATTTTTTTTCTCAAATGTTTTCATTGTTTAAAACAGCTGCATAAACAAGGAAACAGTCTCTTCTTGGCATGAATACTTAAAAAAAAATACTTTAAGGTAGATACGTCATGAAGGAGAAATGGTTGGCATCTGTGAAACTGTATTTCTTTGGATTTTTTTAATCCTTGTATGCAGGGAGAGCCTGAAAAAAGGTGGGAGGTCTGCTGGGGAAATTGGAAGCTCACAAATCAACCAGACCCACAGTTCTGAAAAAAAATGAGGTGAGGGTGGCAAAGAGTGTCTAGATTTTAAGGAATAAATAAGATGAAGGAAAGACAGCTCGAGGGAGAAAAGGAATAGATTCAATAGTCAAGGAAGAGTACATCAAAGGAATAGAAGCCAAAAGTTTTGCTTTTATATGGTGATGATGGGGAAGAGTGATTATTTTTTGAAATTGATTGAACATGAGTCCTTATTCCAAGAGGCAGGATTGTACTATGGTCTTTATTGAAGCTGGGGCTGGCCCTGGGTATTTCCTTACTCTGTCCCAATCCCATTATTTTCCTCCTCCTTTCCTTGTTTTGCTTCCAGCCAAACCTCTTTTCACACTCTTGCACAGTCTTTTCCCAATCTTCCTCCCTTATGCTCCAGATTTCTGGGATCAGGTAGAAATTTCCACACAAAATTCTAAAATCTCTGGCTTGCTCAGCCTTTTGGAGAATAATTAGGCAAGCATTCTTTAACAGGCTCTAGATGTTCTGAATGACACTTGTCTTGTATATGCAGATCTTTTTCTGTTTCTCTGAAAAGGAAATGTGAATGCTGGAACTTATGTCAATAAAACACTGATCTTTCAGAGCTTAAATGAGTGTGAAGTAGAGAAAAATCAGTTATTTACAGTGGTGGTGTCATGTCTTAATTATAGTAAAATTGTGTGTGAGATGTTGAGTAGATTTAATATAGAATATCTGGGTAAGTTAGTATTTCAGTAACAGCTTGCTTATTCATGTTTTCTTTGCTTTTACCATAGTTTTTGTAGAATAGACTTTGATTCATTGCCTGATGTGTTTATAGTCAGTTATTCAGAAACATGCTAGAGTAGACTGAGTGCTTAAAATAATCCATTAATTGCAGCATGCTCATATATAATGTCAGACAATTATAACAACTTACTTTTTAACAATAATAAAAATCCTAATTGACACAGTGCAGGATGAATCTATTTGCATGCAAAAGCCAGAGAAGAGGCTCAATAATCTGGCTGGTTCAGTAAGCAGTGAAACCCAGTCCCCAGGGTATTTCCTCCCCCCTATAACTGATACTATTTAGCATATGAGAAAAAAGGATTTTTATAGTACCGTGTGTGGTATTTGACCTTCATAATAGCAGTTACATCTGAATGCATTCCATTGAATAGTACAGTTATGGGGAAAGAATTTAGTCTGGCCAGAGTAGGATATGCCATAGCCAAAGAGCTCAGTGGATTATAAGATATTTCTTCTTCTTGCAATTTGTATTAATTTAATTTCTGGCATTGTAAGTTTTGCATTCCCTACTTCATTTAGGTCCAGCTTTGATGAGTGCCATTCCAGGGTCTTGTCATCCTGATGACTTAATAGGAATTAAGGAGGGTTGGGACCTGGAATCACAGGTCCAAGGGAAGTGCTTTAACCCCTCTGTAAAGGGTCCAGCATAAAGATACAGAGCATCAATTGGATGCTTTCCTGGATTTCGCTTTCTGAGTCTTTAGTGGGTAGCAGGAGCTACTGTAAAGCCCCAAGCTCCCATGGTCTTGCCAGCTGCAGTGTGCTGAACCAGCAGCAGAGAGAGATATAGAGACAATAAGAATATAGACACAAGGTGATGTTTTGTGCTGGAAGCTGCTGGTCCCAGTAAAAAAGGCACTTGCACTCCATAAGACATCATTCACATGCTGTAAAGAGCAGCCTTTTAGATGGTGGGAACTCCAGCGCCACCTCCAACCTATGTGCCATGTCCTGGGCTGATACCCCCTGTGGAAAATATTCTCCCTTTTGGTCATTCCAGCTATTAAAAGATTATCTAGGAAAACAAACAAACAGCTCTTTTTAATTTCCACAATAGAAATGGAATGATGTTCTTGGGAGACCTTGCTGCATCTTTAGGTAAAGACAAGACCATGCAAATGATGCAGTTGCTTGTATAGGGGTGGAGCTGCCAACAGGCTCCTCCGCACAATGCGTTGGTTCCATGTGTCCGGTGGCTAAGGCATTTCTGCCACACAACACAAATGTGGTCTTCCCCATCCCCCTGCTTTCCCTCCCAATCACGACATACAAAATCTAAATGCCCAATCCTGCTTTAAATAAGTTCTAGGCCTCCATGGATGATGTGGATTTAAAAACGAAGATGAAGTTGTATGTGTAAAAATAACTTGCCTCATTTTGTCTGAAAGTTCCAAATTCTCTGCCTCTCTTCAGTATCACGTTACTCATCTTTTACTCCCAAGTACAATCCCCACTACATTTCTCTGGCCTTTCCTAAATTCTTTTCTTCCCCAAAAGTAACACCCTTCCACACATATGTACCTCCCTAGAGCTAAGATTGATCTGTTTTAGTCTCACTAGCACTGAGAACTGCAGGTAGAAAGTGCTTTCCTACACAGTACCTCACCAATAATTACAGAAAGTGTAAAAATCCAGCAACAGGAACAAATAATGTTTTGACATCAACATTTCACTGTGTATTTTAGTAGGTTTCAAAACTAATATTTCTACCAGGTTGGTTTGCTAAATTTTGATTCTTACACTTTTCTGGTCAAGGGTTCCAAAGTCAGAGGCTTAGAGCTGTGTATACATTAGGAAAAATAACAGCTTGGCAGATTAATCTGTGACATTCACAGATTCTAGATGTAAAAAAAAAAAAACCTTGATGGTCTATGTTAGATCATTTTTTCTCATGGGATGCTCTCTTCTAGCAATTTTGACTGTTTCTTCAAATGTAGCTTGGGACCCACATGTGACTCCTGTTTTATCATCCATTTCAACTACTGGTTGATTTTAGCAGTGAAGTTGTAATCCTGGAGCACAAGAAAATGGAATTTTCTGTGTCTTCACAAATTTCACATTACAAGCTTGTGGGGTGTTTAAGAAGTAGTAGGAAGACTGATGAAGAATGATGTTCAACTAAACAAAAACATCAGTTTTCCAGTGTGGCAAAGGTGCAAAAGAACTCTTTGTAAGGACTCTTAGTAAATTATGAGGAAGCAGTAGAGCACTGCTAGAGGAATTGAACTAAGGTGGACCATGAATAAATTTGGGCGTTCTTGAGCTTTGCTGAGGGTTTGCGGTGGTTTATGTTTGGTTTTTTTTTCTCGAAACAAAAGGTATACTGAAAAGTAATGAGAGATATGCACTGACTATAGAGAGTCTTACGGCTGAAATAGTAGAAAAACTACTCTACAATTGCCCTTTTTAAAGCTAATGCTACTGTCAGAACGGATGTCTTGTTTCACCTCAAGGTTATTGTAATATTGAAAGCATACTTAAGGCACTGATTTTATAGCACAGGTTCTCATCTGAAAAGAATAATTACTAAAATATTTTGAGCTTAAGCTGGAAGTAATGTTATTACCTTAGTTTTATTTTCTTCTACAGTTTTATGATTTTGAGTGTAAATGGGAAGTAATGTTATTACTTTCATTGTATTTTCTTCCACGATTTCATTTAATTTGATGTCTTTTAACACCTGCAAATCTAGATGTCGAGGAGCCAGTTCTTTTTGGCATCCTGAATGTCTACTGTAGATAGGTCTCTTTCATGCTTTTAATTTTTTTCTGCCTTTTTCTGCCACACTGAACTTCTCTTTTTTTTATGCTTTTACACATACAGCATTATTCATTATTCTGGACAATGCTGTCCCTTCTCTGGAGCTCTTTAGCCTTTTTTGATGGAGTATTTTCATCAGAAAATGCCAAATCACTGAATTTGGCCTATTAATTAGTATTAGCCAGTCTCCAGGCTTTCACAGTTATTTGTAGTTTGTCAGAGTGTTCTATTCAAACTTCTGTATGGAGCATATGTGAATATTTCTTGTTCATCTAGAAATCTAAAGTGATTTGGATTTCCTAATACATACTAAAGGAGGAAATTGGAAAGGTAGCATTATGAAATGAAGAACTTCAAATGTTATTTTCACTCTTGATATTTTTGGGTTTAAAAGTGGTTTTGTATTGTTCGTATTGATAGCATGACTATCTCAAAAGCTCAAACCACACAAAATTGACTGGCTCAAAAATGGAATGGTTTCATAAATTCAACTGAAAAGTTTTAATACTGTGGATTTGCATTGAGATTTTAAATTGCTAAATATTCTGCAAAATGAAAATGTTAAAACTTGCACTTCTTGTTAGTCATATTTTTCAAGCTGTTATTCAGGTATGTTTTTTATATTCATTAGAGAGAGGAACCATGTAACAATTTCTTGCATCAGAGAGATGTCTGAATCCTTGTTCTCAATTCACTATTCTCAGTATAGCATTCCCTTTCCAGCTAAATTCTAAAGGGAATCCAGATGTTTATTTAAATATTCATAACACAACTGCTGTTAGAGTTGGGAGGATCATAGATACCTGTGTTCATTTCACACTACATTCATCTTGTAGTTAAAAATATCGTATTCATTACAGTGCTAGCAGATGAGCTCTTTGACAGGAAAAGGCATTTTTTCCTCCTATACAAGTAAGGCTTTATGAAAAGGAGGCAGTAGAGCTGTCTCAGAAAACATAATGTATTGAGTATTGACCCCAGATTCACAAAAGAAGCTTTGTGTACTCTATTTAAATATTGTATTCTCAAAGAATTCTGAATTTATTTACACTTGCCTTGGCATTGGACATATCTAGAAAGACCATAAAACATTTTAAGGAGCCATTAAGATGGAGCTGAATTACATATTTAAGGTGGGGA
The DNA here is from genome assembly GCA_016584745.2 of Phylloscopus trochilus trochilus. Classification (NCBI taxonomy): domain Eukaryota; kingdom Metazoa; phylum Chordata; class Aves; order Passeriformes; family Phylloscopidae; genus Phylloscopus; species Phylloscopus trochilus. The sequence goes on from WQNJ02000546.1 coordinate 46,125,607, forward strand.
TTTTATTGCATTGTTTGTGGAAAAAGTTTACTATCTTTCCTGACAATCAGTGAGGCGAGGAGGAAAAAAATTGAGACCTGCCAAATTTGTATTAATTTGTAAAGCATCTGAAAAAGACTATTTTTTTGATACTTGCTGGCAAAGTTTCCTAAGAACTATGATGTAAATCTTAAATTTTAAATATATGTTAACTGATAGAAGTGATGAAATCGCAATTTGTGTTAAATATTTTTATCAGGCCTGTTTTTTCCCTTCAGATATTTTTCCATGAGTGTAAATGGTTATGGAGATAGAATGTGGTATGTAGGATATATATTAATTCTGAAGTAGAAGGGAATGTGTACAGTGAAAGGAAATTTATGCAGAGGAGCATGAACACCACCAAACAGGGAATGTGGGGTATGTGTATAAAAAGTCATGGGAAGATGCAAGCAGCAGTGGGAATCTGTAAGGTGAAAGGGAGAAAAGGAATGTGCTTTTCAGCTATTCTGAGGAAATAAAGCATCTGTAAAGCTTTCCAAACTGGTATTGCACACTTCTGTTTTTCTTATTGCTGACAATGGCTCAAAGTCACGGTGTTTCCTTAAAAGCTTTAAGGGAAAAGCAAGAGTAAGGAGGTATGATTGGTAATGCTAAAGTACATAATAACTTATAGTCAGCAAAGATTATGTAGATTACTCTGTCAAATTACTAAGGCCCTGACACTGCTCCATTCTTCACTTATTTAAGGGTGTACTCCTGCACGTTTCACTATGGATTTAAATAATGTATTTAAGAATCTAAAATGGAAATTTTTAGAAAATGAGAGCAGGAGCATTAGAGGAAAGCAACATGATGAGCGAACAGAGTTTTTATTGGACTGTTGGAACATCTTCCATGGAAGATTAGGTACAAATGGTGCTTTTTTCAGATGTTTTCTTTCATCCTTAGTCGTGCATTCTTTTTCCAGTATGATATCTTGTCTAGGTGTCACTGTTAGCAGCTGTGACTTTTCCATCCAGATTCAGATGATGGTGAATGATGATAAAACATATTTGCATTCTAAGCTCATAGCAGTGGCTTTTTATGAACATTGCAACAATGCATTTAAAAGTTTTTTGTGGAGTGTCCAGCTTTATTTGGAAGACAAGTAATTCCTGTAGGCACACAGTATGTACCATTACTGTCTGAAAGAGCTAGACAGGTATTTGAAACTATTGGTTTTTTTTCCTTCCTTTCAAACCCTGGCAAAGTAGTTGAATATACACTGAATTTGCCAGAGTGAATGGTATATGTAGGAACACTAACAGTAAGGGGGCAGAAATGAAGTCTTTAAATGCCATATCAGGAATGGGGTTCATGGGCATGAAGGAAGTTTGGTTGCATTCGGTTACCCCATAGAGAACTGGCTCTTGGGACAGAGCACACTCAGAAAGCTGTACAACCCAGCAGCTGCAGTGCTACATATTGTATGATTTGAAGCTTACTTTCTTGTTTCCTGCAGTGAACAATGATAGTGGGAAGTACTGGTCAGTAGGGATAAATTTTAAATCAGTCATTGGGCTTCCTGCCATGTTTCCTGATGCTTGGGCCACCTTATTTATAAACCCAGGAGAGTTTAGTAATTATTAGAAGAAAGTGTAATTAATTTATAGAGTTCTAGTTATTTTGCTGAGTACTGTCATTGGAAGTACAATGAAGCCTGTAAGTAATGTCCAGTTGCTGTAAAAAGCTGCCTTGTGGCTGCTAAACTTTCACATTATGCTGAAGTTGGATATAAACACTCCTTTTATAACTTGCATGTCACTGAAGTACGCAGATGTCTTGGCTCTGAAAGCACGTTTATGAAATGAGTGCAGTACTGGAGTTATGCCAGGATTGAAACTCAGTAGTTTGAGGAGGAGTCCTAATACCTCTCAGGATGGGAGGTCAGCTGAATAAGTGGGCCTCCCTTGTTCTGGAAGCAGAATACTAGTCCTGAGAGAGTGTGCCCTATGCATATTAGTTGTATTATGCTGCAGTTCACTTCTGAAAGATCTGTGCTGTAACATTGCTTTGATTCTTATTGAAAATGGCCAATTCTGTTTAGTGTGGGCATTTCATGTTAAAGAAGTTAGAAGATAAAAACCACGAGAACAGTAAAGTCATATTATTTTTTGACCTAAACTCACAACAGTTTTCCAAAAAGTGAATAGGAAATGTATGGATTCCTCAAGATACTTTTACTTAGCTGGTATGTGGGTGTAATAGTGTGTAGTATGTTATACATAGAGTGTGCAAATATGTATTTGTGTGTATAGATTCATAAGAATATAAAAAGTGGAGTTCATAAAGGTAACTCTAGAATACCTCTAACAGCATATATTCTGTTTGTTTTCTAGAATGTTTCAGTTTTCTACGTGTGATGTGTTTGTACTAAAACAGGTGGGATAGACTTGTCTTTATGTCTCTGTGGGTTGAAACGTGGCTGTACAACATCCAAGTTGGATATTACACTTTTTCTTGTTTAGACCTAATATATTATATGATCTGACAGAAATTTGGTGGAACAGAGTTCTTTTTTGGATAATTTATGTTGTAGTTTTGATCTGTCGTTTGAGACTGAGGTGTGAGATTTATTCTAGTTAGCACGTGCGGAATTGATGGCAGAGAGTTGAGCCAGGAGTTGAAGCACTTGTTTTTTCTCAGTCTCTTTCTTCCTGTAGTGATAATGATGAAATGTGAACTAAAATTAAAATTGGAATCATATATATTTTACATCTCAACATTACCTCTATTTGGCAAGATCCTTGGCTCTGTGGCAATATTGAAAATTAATTCACGAGAGTTCTGCTTTTGATAGGGTTTGTCTACACATCTATAATAGGCAGATAAGAGTTACTTCTGACTGTGCTGCAATTCTGAACTCAGTGTATGAAGAGCTGTACTGAAGCTTACTAGGTTAAAACAGTGCTGAAAGCACCTCAGTAAAATTTCTGGCTGCAGCTGTCCTGCACCTGACTGACTTGTTCATGTAGTGCCTAGAGAATCTTGTGCCATCTGTACATACCTTCTTAGATTTGGTTTTTTTAGATCCTTCTAGGAGGATGTAGAAATACCAGTTACTCATGAGACCTCTATAAAGGGTCATGCTCAAGAACCCCTGAGGTCAGGTAAGTTGGGAATAGCTGCACAGTTCCTATGGCTGCAGATAATGAGAAGGAAGTGGCTCAGCTCACTTTTGCCAAAAGACAGCATAATGCACCAATTGCACGGAGCTTGGCCATATTAGAGAACACAACACAGATACATGTGTATTTCTTTCACGTTATTCCAAGGTATTAGGTGCTGTCTTTCAAATCTATGATGTAGTAAGATACAAAATTGTTATGCTCAAATGTACAGATCTTGTATATTTGGGTACTCAATCTTATAGGCAGTGTGTAAAATTGCTTTTAAATAAATACCGGATTTTGGAAAAAGTTATTGTTGCTTTCTTAAAATTTTCTATGTTTTTTGAAAAAAATGGTTTAGGTATTAAAGGTAGTTTCTACCAAGAGTAAGATAAAATATTTAGTTTTAGATATTTTTGTGCAACGTCTTTCTCAGGAATACTAAGTGTAATCTTTGGGAACAGAATAGAACAATTGTAATATCTCCTGGCTACTGTAATACACTGCAGTTAAGCTGTAGAAGTAAAACATCTAGACATGTCCCCCCAGCTCATTAATCTAAAAATGTGCTCTACCTTTTTGCAAGTAAGTTTTGCTTAATGAACATCATAACAAGTTAGCCATAGATATCAGGAAAAAAAAAATTAAGAGGGAAATGGAGTGATATGGAGATTATGTTGACAAATGTTAGTCAACAGAGTCTTTATTTTAATATTTAGTCCTTTCACAAAAACATTGAAAGGCTTGGATTGGAAGGGACTTTAAAGATCTCCTAGCTCCAGTCCTTGGTGCTAGGGGCAGGTACATTTTCCTCTAGACATGTTACTGGCATTAAAAGTTGCCATTCTTAGGCTGCCCTTTATAGGCATTACTTCTGATTTCATGTATTAATAATACTAATCTACTATGTTAATACTATTGTTAATACTATTGGAAACACACTGAATTAATGATGGATTCAAGAATATGAATTCATCTTAATTCTTTTGATGATTTATTTTATCAGGTGCTTGGCAATAGTGTTCTCATTAAACATGTTATTTTTAATTAATATTTTCCTTAATAAATGAAAAGCTTAGTGTAAATGTTTAGATTTAACTATTAGATTACTATAGTGTCTTCATAAGCAATTATACTGCATATGCAATCCTTAGACCTGTCTTACATAAAACTTGAGAAAAACATTGGCTGTCATGTTTGTATCTTGCCTCTTAATATTTAGCATCTGTAAAAGGACCTGTCCATCTGTTAGGAGAATTTGGGGAAGTCTGTACCTTTTATTTTGCTGTCATGGGCTTCAAATGAATTTCATTTCAGTCAAAATTACTCAAAGACAGCTGTTCTTGGGGTAGCGTATGGGGGCATGTTATAGACTCTGTGACCATATTGCATTTAGAGAGACACTCCAGCATTCCCTTAAACATGGGGATGACGTGCCAGCATGTCCCAGATATCATCAAGAGCACATTGAGATCTTGGCATCTGGGACTACTTGTGGGCTCTGTGTGCTGTGGAGCAGCTCCCAGGCTCTGTGGGGCAGTGGGTGCAAACCTGGGCAGTGGGCAGGCAGAACCTGCTTTACTCCTTGGGATGGTAGTGACAGTTCAGGCAGATTGGCAGGGAATCTTGCAGGCACAGAGCTGGTTTTGCTGCTTTGAAGTTTCTGATACTGGAGGAAACAGTAGGAAGTGACCTCCCTTTTGGTTTAGATGGATGCGTTTACTGTGTGTTAGTAGAAAGCCAACACCTTGGTAACCAGGATGTGGTCCACTACAACTAAATCAGTGTGTATTTATAGTGTTGCATCAATCTCTCGTGTTATTTGTAACCACTGTTACCTACAGTTCTACAGCACAGTCAAAAGAGGAGATGACTGATGGCAATAATAAAAAAGAGTGTACAGTAATAAATGGAAGATGGGTGAAGTTTGTTTATATTAAAAATACCAGTCTTTACACTTTCGAATTTTCTATAATCCACTGTAGGTTCCCATGCTTTATTAGGTACCTCAGATAACAATGGACTTTAAGCTGCTTAGAGTGTTTGTATTCTCCAAAATTACTGGAAGAGATTTGGTACATTTCAGCATCAATCTGTGGCACTTAAGTAGGCTACATATTTCTGATTTTGCAGTTGTGACTCTTACTGGTGTTGTTCAAAGGATTAAGAAAATTATGATTTTACTTTTTCTTTTTTATTTTCTGCAAAACCATCTGTCTCCATACTGGACTTTTGCAAAAATGCTGTGGATGACAAAAGGCTTTTTTTTAGTCCTTTGAGTAGTTTGCAGAGTAGAAAGTTTCGCTATTTTTTTCTCTGTGTTTGCATGTTTGGTTTTGAATTTAAGAAAGGTAGCTCTATAAATTTGAATGACATCATTAATGAATGAGAAGTGTTGTGCACTTTGTGGGTTAATAATTTGCCTCATTCATTCATCATTTTCTAGGGTATGTTTGTGTTAACTGAACTAGAGTAGTGGCACTACTTTAGGTGGAAAATCTGAAAGCTATTTCTCTTTTTTTCCCTGTTTTCAGGCACTGTTTGAAACACCTTAGATAAGTAGTCAGGCTGAAGGTTGCAATTAGCTGTCCACAACATGGGAATGGAATGCTGGTCTGGCATAGCCCAAATGAGTTGTACTGAATTTGGCATGGAGCATAAAAGAAGGTGAAGTCACTTTTAATGATATGTCCCAATTCGTAAACAGGTGTTTGCCCAAGGGGAATACACCACTCTTAGTTTGCAAGCATTATGGCAGAGTGATTCACTGGAATATGTGAACATTTCTAACCCTTCCCTCCCCCAAAGTATATTATGTCAATTCTTTTAGCAATTCATGTTCAGTGAGGTATTGCTTGCAGCAGTGAGATTGGATTCCAGAAATTGTGGCACTTTTTATCTATTAACCCATCTAATGAATGGTGTTTTAAAATTTGATTGGCAGCTTCTTTTCCCATCTTAATTAAATTGCTCCTTCACCCCAGTGCCTTTGAAGGACACAGCCTTTGTTAAAGATGTCAAGTTAGCCTTTTATTGTTTATTTCTGTGGGGAGCAGAGCTTGCTGACAAGTTGAGATAAAGGTGGGGAATCAAGAATATTCTTGAATGCTCATTTGAAAGGTCTTAATAGTGCTAACTAGGACAAAGAGGAAAATGTGTCCAGTCATGTTATTCTTCTCCACGTGAGATGCAAAGAGCTTGTAACACTTACACTCTATAAAATTCTTTACTGAAGATAAAGATTAAAAAGAAGGCAATAAGTAATTTTGGAGAACACAAATACTTCTGAAAGTATGAAAGCAGTTAAATGTGTAGAAAAAATAAAAATAATTCTGTCGAGAAGTATTCTGTTTCTTTGGCAGAATCCTTTCTTAATTTCCATTGAAGGGAAAATATCAAATTAGCATTGCAGAAAAATAATACAGCTGTTAAAGGAGGAAATATTGATGGAGAAAACAGTTGATAAAGGTCTGCTTATTAAAATATTTGGTTTTAAATTAAATGGGGATTAGAAGCAGATTATTTTAAGTGCAGCAATTGTGAATTTTTAGACTAATCTCCTACAACTTGTATTTTAATATGCACCAGTAGAAATTGCTTTCTTGAAGCCTTTCAGGGTTTTATTTGCATGTACATTTTACTTCAAGGGTCAAAGTGCAAAATGTACTATTTGAAGTTCATTGACATTTCTCACGTGGATGTATTCCTGTTCATCAGAGCCAGATGGCTGTAAAAAGGTTGTCAGTTTAATGAGACAGTATTTTCCCTGGCTTGAAGAAGACACAGAAATGCAATTAGAAACAATAAAGGTCATCTTGTGCTGTGAGGAATGTGTTTGCCATTCACATTAACCTTGTGGGCGTGGAGTACTGTTGCTTGTAAAATTGTCCTTTATGGTCACAATTTTTTGCAAGGATTGTACAGATTCTGACCTGTTGCAAAACACTTTGCTGGCACCTGAAATAATATGATGAGGAGTAGTACTTTGGTGTATAGCCTATAGTGATGTACAGTTGTGCTTATTCCTAGGGTATGTTTTATATTCACTTTTAAAATTGACTCATTCTTTGTTTGCCATCATGTTTTAATTAAGCTGGCATGTAAAATTTTTGATAAGCTGATACCACTTATGGAAATGAAGTTAAAATTGCCCTTAAGTCTTGGCACTATACTATATGATATTAAGTGATCTTAGAAAAAACCAAAGCATACCTTTATTAAAAGGAGACTGAGTTAAGACTCAGAAAATATAGCAAACCAATGTAAAAATTATCCAGATTAATGGTTCGTACTAAAGACCATTCAATTAATGCTTTCTAAAGCAATTACAAATCATGTTGGACTGAGAAAAAAAATCAGGCTACCATGTTCTAGCAGTGATGTGAAAAATGTGGTGGGACTTTGCTAACTTGCTTTTCTGTTAGTTCTGGAATAAAACCACTATATTATAGAAAAAGATTAGGGAGACCAGTTTCTTTTTAAAACTGGGCATTTTTACATTAAAATATTTTTATGGGCTGCCAAGCAGTCAGAGGAAGGTTGGAAACAAAGTGGTGAATATGCAATGAAAACATACTTTTCTTGCTGCCCACACAGTACATTGCCCCATGGGTTAATGTATTAGGCTTTCAGTTATAGGGATCTTGTTCAGTTAATACGTGGAATATATTTGTTTTGACAAGTATATTGGTACCTACTGTCACATCATCAATTATTTGAAGGTCAATGAAAATAGTTGTAATGGGATATAGGGAAAAGCTCTTTACTTGTTAAACTCCTAAAAATTACCAGGAGTAACTCCAGACACAGAAGTCTCATGTTTTGCCTGACAATTACTCAAATTAACTGCTAATTGCTTTCTTGAGAGAATAGTTTGCAGCAGTGAAGATGTGTCCCTAAAAATATCCTTTCTATATTATATATAGAATATGCATGTTGTCCATATACGGAGAAAATGACTAATTCTCCTTCTCTCAAAATATCCTATTCTATAAATACTCTATCCTGTATTCTCCCTAGCTGTGGAGAATAAAACCCAGGAATCTTCAGTAGTTGAATCCTGAAAATCTGAACTCCCAGGATGAATCCTGAGTACAGCTAGTGTCCCAGCTAATCTAGAGGGCTGTGCCTTCTAAACAAAATCTGACCCTTACTGGGAAGCAAACACCTTTCAGACAATGCTCTATTTCCATGAAGCATAACTGCTTCTGTGCTTCCACTTTATATGAAGCTTTTGTATTACAATCAGAAGCTTAAAATACAGCAGAAAGTTTAATTACAACCACCCAGGACCTTGTTTGATAGTATAATCATCTCGAAACAAATTGACAAAAACATCAGTTTTGTGGTCATAAATGCTACTGATGCTTTCCAACACATTTCACAATGCATCTATATACTAGAAAATCTGTATACATACTGAGATACTTTTCTCATCCTATGAAATCTAAGAACACACACTACTAATAAAATCCAATGTTTACATGTAAATAAACTGAACTCTTAGAAAATTAATTATCAATTACTTTATTGGGTTAATGTAGATGAGCTGATATTTTGCTTACTGATCTTGTGGCATCAGATGTTTTTGAAGCAGAGAGGAGTGGAAGGAAACAGAAATTCAGTTGTTGTAGCTGAATTTGTGACAAAGATTAAGGAAAAAGCTTAAAGAATACATTTAGTGCAGGTGTGAGTTTTCTTTCCTGCAGAGATATTTGTGTGTCTCGAAGCAGTATCGGTCGAGTTGAGAACAGAAGATAGAGATAAAAGACCTCAGCACAATAGGGAAGAGACCTGTTTGATCCTCTGCCTATTTAAGTTAATTAGTTAATAGCATATTTTTCCTAAAGCTTTCTTCTGATTGGTTTTGAAATACATGTGTAAGGGTTGGTATGAGGGAGCCATTCAGCAAACAGGAATGTTAGAATGTTATATTGGGTTTAAATCTTTTAGAATCTGTAGAGTTTCAGTTAGCCGAAACTGGTACATTCATACTTTTTGCCATTAAAAGTGTTACTTTATTGTTTGTTTGGTTTTTTCAGCTATGATGTGACATAGTAACTTCAAGAAGAGAAATGTTTATTATATGTTCTTCACTAATCTAAAGAGATTTTAATTTTTAATAGTTTCCAGAAGTTACTAAGGAGAATATTAAATATTACTGTAAAACTTTTAAAATTTTCAGTAAGTTTTAGTAATATGTAAGAACAGTAGAAGTTTGGACAGCCAATTCTGTGTACAAGAACGGTCAATAAGAAGCAACAGAGGAGGGTAGTTCCAGAGAACTGGGTTAAGCTGATATTCAAAGATTAGATGAAGACTGAGATAAGTGTAAGGATATTGGCCTTACATTAATTATGAATAAGATAATGGAATGGCTGAAGTGGGACTGTGTTAGAAAGTTATTTACGAGTATAATATAACCAGTAAAGGTTGATACAACCGTATGGAAAGATACAAGATCTTTTTTCTCTTCTTTTATTATGTGTTTTGCTTGAACTATTAAAAAAAATTACTTCTTGTTGAATTTTACTGTGCAGAGGTTAAGGAAAAAACAATATGTTCAGGATTGTTGTTAACCAGTACAGTTTGTCTCCCATATTTACTCTTTCTTCTGGACAACACTTTGCAGAATCACTACAGAAGAACAAGGAAAATTGCAAGTACCTGAGATTAAAGGGGAGGGGACAAAAACTATATTGCTTTTCAAAGACCTGTGAATGGATTACAGATTTAGATAATATATTTTTTGTAAAATCTGTTTGTATGTCAGAAACATCATTATCAAAGCTGAAAGAAAAAAAGTGTCTTGAAGTCCTGTCATAAATAAGACATGCTCCTAACTCATCAACCAGTGACCAAAAAAAAAAGCCTTTGCAATATTTTCATAGATTGATAATAACGAAATTAATTGAGAAATACCCAGATGAATCTTGTAAACTGGAAGATAGTTGAAAAGGGAACAAGTAGTTATGGGGGGGTAGGACTCTCTAATGGAGCAGCAGGTGAATTGAGAGAGGCTGATATCACATGGAGAAAAGCAGATAAGAGGAGCACTCACTAGGAAAGATGAAATGAAAGAGGGCAGTTTTCAATTAGCAGAGATAATTACTGACAGAAATACCCTTGCCATTTTGAAAGGGATTTTGTCCATCAGTACTTTGATAGTAACTCCTCATAACGGTAGAGATCTTCGAATGTTGAAAATGCTAAATATTAAGTTGGAGAGAAAGGTTTATTTTAATAGAGAGCTTCCTTTTATCAAGTGAATTACTGCATCAAGGTTACTCTTTGCTTCAGTTTTGTTTCAGTTTTTCAGTTTCTGTGAATATTATGACCAATAGCATCTGAACATGTTTCCTCCACACACAGAAAACTGCTTTTTAAATAATAGAATTATATATTAAGACTTTGTATATATTTGTATCTAATTATATATTAAGAATTAGGATTATCTATTGCAAAAAATAGGCTTACATTCTGCATTTGATTTTTTCCGGTTAAATCTCAGTTATGCTGAAGTCAGTGACTTTCTTTCCTGGTTTCATTAAAGTAGAGTGAGTTTTATGTTTTATAGTTGGTCAGTATTTAATATTTTTAAACAGAATTACTATAGAACAACTGTGTAGCAAAAATCTATATTTTTAGACTTGTTAACAAACGAAAAAGAGACTAAGTTTGACCTGCATATTCCGTATTTAATAAATTTATTTCGGTTTTAAAATGCTAGACAAGATGACTGCAGGATACAATGGGGTTTTTTTCCCAAGTAAAGCCAACCACATCAGTGAGATTTTCTGAAGCAATAACTTTCTAATAAACATTTAGGCTGCCTTCTGCATAACTTGGTTTGTAAGCACTGTGACACCCTAAGCTACCAGAGGTATGTAAGGTATATTCTAAACTGTAGTTTTTGAGTCTTTCTTGTTAATACTAATGTGTTTTATAGTAGGGCTATGTGGTTGCATCTACAGTATTTGATACCGTGTTTCAAAACCTGCTTGCTATGTGACCTCAGTGTACAGTGGTCTGTGACAAAACTTCAGATTCAGACAGAATAACTGTTTTACAGTGGTCTAGAAAATTCTTTCCTCCATCACAAAATACTGTTTACCTGTAGCTTTTTGTAGTACTAGAAATAGCACAAAAAAGGGAAAATAATGGCACCCCAAAGGAAGGATACTTGTTTGCTTTGGGCGTACGTTGATTGTTTTTAAGATATACTTTGACTTTTAAATAGAAGGATAGACTTATGTTGGAATGGTTTGTTTCAATTGGAAAAAATACTGTTAACAGTTTTCAGGTAAAGCTTTAGATACTTATAGCCAGAATTAATTATCTTTTGGGCTTCATAGATCGTGAATCAAAAGCTAAATGTACTAAAATTTTCTTCTTAAGGGAACTAAAGTGCTTGTGGTTAATTTCTCTGTGGACCACTTTTCTGGCTGCTTTTGAAAATTTAAAACATGTTACTATTCACAATAAAGGAAAGTGTTAGTAATTTTGTGTCTTTAATACTGTGCTGCTATATGGAAGGAAAAGGTTGTGGTGAATACTAGTAGGTAACATGCTTTGATATTTTTTCTATTCTTCTTTTTTAATTTTGCTGTCATGTGAAGACCTGACTCTGAGAATTCATGCCTTGATGTACATGCACCTCAAGACACCTATTGTCCTTCAAGGGTATATTGAAGAGAAATGGATAAAGGAAGGAAGGGTAGACATCTGTAGTGATTTACAGGAGATTGGTTGTCCCAGTCAAACAGAAGTTGTGGAAAATGGAACCTAATGATACTCTGGATAGTTTTCTGCTAAGGAATTGTTGAGGTGTGTCTCTAGTGTTGCAGAACAGTAGGAATGAAGAGTGATGTGATATACTCATTGCTCTATTCCCTTGTTTTAAGAAGGCTTGGAGTAGTGCCAAGTAACCTGTTGGTCTTGGGGATAGCTTTATTTTTTACTCAAGAAAAAGGCAATGCAAGCTGCTTGCAGAAAATATGCCTTTCATAGAATATCCTGATTTGGAAGGGATCCATAAAGATCATCAAAATCCAACTCTTTTGAAGATGAGTATTATTTTCAAAAACAATTAGCTTAGGGATGCAGGTTTTTTATGTATTTTTTAAAACTATTTCCTCTATCTTGGCTCTGTATGTGAGTAGTTCAGTTGTTCTACAGAGATGTGGGATGCTAATCAGACAAGTGACTAATCAGCAAACTCTAATGTGCAGCAATTCTGTGAAGTGGTAGTTAAAGCTTTGTCGACAGAGTGTGCAGAGAGTCAAACTGATACCTGAGGAAACTTCAGTGTGTATACAGTTATCTGTGTGTGTGCTGTGAGAAAGAACCTGTGCCTTTAACTGAAAGACCTCCCTGTAGGAAGTAGTGGAAATAACTTCCAATGATAGTGAAATGCTGGGAATGCTTCTCAAGCAGAATTAATGAACTGTGTCTGTGTGGGAAATTAGGAATAGCTAACCTACAAAATGGGTTACTATGATTTTTAAATTGGTAGATGTAAAAAATTCAAGCAAGATCATTTGATGCTTGGTGCAGTATTAAGTTCCAAGTGTTCCCTTGATTCCATATGTCAGTTTTAATGAAATCTAAAAATTCATTCTCATCACGTGGAATTGACTGTTTTCTATATTTTGTTTTGGAGTATTGTGAACATTGGGGGAAAATTCATAAGCACAAGTGTTGCAAAAACATTGGTCTTTATTTATTTCATTATCACTTGAGGGGTGATCACTAACTCATGCCTATAAATGCTGTATTAAGGGTAGCTGGTATTGTAAAAAAATAAAATTTGTAATCTCCTCCAACCTTTATAGCTGTTTTTATGGAAGAAGAAAGCTAAGATCCTCTCCACCTCCATGCAGTTTAAGGGATCCTGATACAGTGTTCTGAGGCATGAGAATGCATCTGTACTGAAATACTCAAACACAGCAACATCTTGCTTACAGTCTGTTGGTTGTTTGAATAACCAATTAAAGGAAAGACATTTACTGATAATGAATTTATTTGTTCTGCTGAGATGAAATTGCTGTGATTGCTCTGATGGGATGAAATGAGATTCTCATACAGACTTCATGGTTAAGGGTCATCTATGGATATCCCTTGAAAAAGGTGGGAACGCCTTGCTATGATATAAGGGGGTGAGATTCACAAACGCAGATTTCATCTAAGGAAATTCTATTTTCTCTGTAGTCAATGGAGACAAAGAAGGGTCTTCTGGAGTCAAAGATACTGAAAGTTAGATACTTTGGTTACAAAAATGGATAATGGTCTCTCCACTCTTTCATAAAGGAAATTAAGGGAAACTAGCCACCTCATCTTAGAATTTGTCTTTGTGGATCTCACTCTGTTTTAAACAGCTGTGGTCTTGTATTTGCTCCACAAGAAGGCAAGAGTCCATATCTTCCTGGTTCCTCATAGTTTCTTTGCACTGTGAGGGTGGAAGGCATTTCTTCCTCCAGTTCCTTTAACAGTAAGCTCTGCAATGGAGTTATTTCCTTTGGGAAATTATTTTTATTTTATATATTCCCCTAGGAACTTTCCATTTAGTAAGGAACATCATGTTTGGTTCATATTCTCATTGCACAGCAAGTTCTCTTTAGTAGTTCTTTCCACAGGAACGGTGCTCAGTAATTCTCTCTAGTCCTATCATTTAACAACGTGCCAGCTGTGTGCTTCCCTACATGATCAATGGAGCTCAGGAGGCTTGTTCTATACCTGATGTGAGGTTTTATCTATTTTTATGTATTTTCACCACTAACTTTTGACAAGTGGCTCAGCATCACTCTAGAGGGAATTGCTTACATGGAACCTGTCAATGCAATCTGATTTCAGCTGTGTGGACCTGCAGTGTGAGTCTCAAATGCCATCTTTCTTTATGGACTCCTGATCAGATTCCAAGGCATATGTTGGTAACAGTGGAAGAAGGCACTGGAGGTGGTCGTGGAAAAGATGGACTGTTCATGAATATGAGTGAAAGCAGGCAAATGTTTTTCCTTAAGTTGCTATCATTTTATCCATGTTGAATTTTGCCCTCATCCATAACAAATCCTTCTTTCCCTCCACCTCTCCTACCCTGACAGATGCGAAAGGAAGAGAGGGCTGCTACTCTTTCAGGGGATGTAACTGTATAACTTAGGTCATGTTTCTGAGCTCCACCAACTGGAAACATCAAAGTGAATTTGTTCTGATATTTGGCCAACTTATTTAGTCATCCCTCTAGACAAAACGTTTATCTGGATTTTTGGTCTGCAGTGTGGCTAGAATGTACGCTACCCAGATGTGTTTTCCTAACTTTGATGAAATTGAATAAAGGAAACATAAATACCCTTTTGAATACATCTTTTTATGGCCAGTAATAGTTGAAACTAAGTTAAAACTATTAGATTTGACTGAACCAGGGCATGAACCTCAGCTGTATTACATCAGGGGAACAAGAAAAGTGTTTAAATTAAGCTTTTTTTTTTTTAAGCAAAATCTTTTCTTATCAGAAAGCCTATCTCAGCCAAAATCAGTAAGAGCATTTGTTACTAATTTAGTGGGGTGTGTTTGCATGTGGTTATATATTAGTGTTGAAAAGCGAGCTCTTTCCTGTTCTACATAATTGAGTATATATCCAGTAGAATTGTCCTTAAACTTCTGCTCAGACAATGAGGAGATTTTTCTAGATTTAAACCAGAGAAAGTTACAAGGTTAATTGTTGCATTTCAGACACTGAATTGTACCTGACACTTGCTATCTCTACCCTATGCTCCTCTACCTCTAGCAGCTCCACTGGGAATCTTAGTCTTAGCAGGACTTAAAAAAGACTATGCATCTTGTCCCATCTCTTCCATAAAGTCAGCTGCTTGTTAGAATAAAGGAGAAGTTGAGGAATCAGATGCTTGCATGGAAGGTTGTTATCTAAATGCATTAAGGCTTGTGTGTTTGATGGTAGACTATTTGTCAAAATTTTCCTTCATGGATGAACTGGCTTTCTTCTAGGAAGTAATGTTGAACTGTGAATCTTTTTGAGTGTGACTCCAAAGACTTTTTAAAGGTGACAAATTCTTCCCTTTAACTCCAGGTGGCCTGAACTGTCTTGCTTTTCTATCAGTATGCTAGGGTAATAGATAGTGAGGTTAGGTCAAAACCTGGTAAGTTTGCAATACAGCTCTTTTTTTTTTCAGTAGAGGATTGGTGCTAAACATACTGGGAGGTGTTTCATTATACAGTTTACTAGCACTTCAGTATTTTCATTCATTTTAAAGAGAAAACAACAATGAGGGATATGAGTGGAGCTAGCAGTTGTCCTACTGCACATAGGTAAAAAGTCCTATTTCCAAAGACATGAGTGAAGGACTTTTGCCATTACTGCCAATTGTGAATTGTTTTTTGTGACATTTATCAAGACTAGGAGACTGTAAGTGCATCATTAAATACTGTATTTTGAAATGGAAGTCAGAAAGCCATGTAGCTTCAGCTATGTTTAGAAGTGCAGCAGGAGAATGACATAGAATATTATGATTAATAGTAAAGTCTCACTCCTGTGAGTATATATGTGCATATATAATGGCACACTTACTTTATTTTTTGAAACTAACCCATAGCCTTTGGTGACACATGCTTATTTCATTAGAATAATCCTCAGATAAAATGATTTTTACACTCTAAAATAATCACTTGTATTGTGGCTCATCTTATTTTAAACATAGAATAAACCAGTTTTTGGGATGAATCTTCTCTTATTTTGGTGGAAGTCGGTTTGTTGTGGTTTTTTTTTAATTTTTTTTTTTAATTTAATTTTCTTTTATTTCTGCCTAAGTTCTAAATCTTATGTTTACCTGGCAGAGTGCACTGCCTGGGTTTATTGTGTGGCTAAGGCAGGTGTGCATGTAAAGAAAACTGCACCTGGTTGTGTACCTGTAGGCTTTGTGCTTGTGAATTAGCAGGGTATTTCAGGTGGGAATTTTCTTAATTCTTCACTTTGAGAAAAGAGAGTTAGTTAGAAGGTGCAGTTCCAGGTGTGCAGGAGAATGCCTATCATTGGCCATTATCTGCAAATTTGGTGACCTAATTTGGTGACCTAAAAATATGTGTTCCTTTCATCAACACCTGAAGATTTGCTGTTGAACACATTGTAATGTTACTTCAGGTGGTTTGTTTTGTTTTGTTTTTGGGGTTTGGTTGTGGTTTTTTCTTTTTTTTTTTCTTTTTTTTTTTTTGTGTGTGTGTCATAGTTTGTTTTTTTTTTTTTTTCCTTTCTGTAGATTGAAGGATTTAGGCAGGTATATGATAAGCTCTTTGCTGTTTCATTATTAGGTTAATGCTTGCTGTGTGACTTGGCAGTAGGATATTTTTAGTCTTACCATACTTGTCTTGCCCCCTGAAACTACCTCACTGAAAATAATTGTACCTGCATGGCAGTACCTGTTGACTTAGAAGTTTAATGTCATATATTAACTGTGTAGGATGCAGTTCATAAAGGTTTTTTGGCTGGCTGTTGTTGTGAAGCAAGCATTTATGTGATCTGTGCTGTACTTCATCTGTAGAGAAACACAAGAGTTTCTTTGTCTGAAATTTATTGTTGTAGCATCTCAACTGAACAATGAATTTTTACTTTCCTAAATAATGCTTTTGAAACCATCTTTTTTTTTCTTTTTGCTAGTAAATCCAGTGAGACTGGAACTTCAATCTCTTGCTTAAATTTTTTCAAGGTTTATAAATTGTGTTTTTTGACTGAGTTTTACAAAACCTGCACTTCATAATGATGTTCCTATGTTTGGAGATAGTTATGTCTCTTTCAGTAAAAAAAAGGAATAGAAGACATTATGGAAAACTTGTAATTCAAAGAGAAAATATTCAAGCAAGCAATTCATGTATGGCGACCTTTGCACTTTGAGTTGGGAAGCTTGTTTTATTTCCAAATGTGCTGTCACATTTGGACAAGATGTGTCCAAGATTTGTTCTCAAGATTTTGCTAATAACAGAGAAAGTCTATAAGTATCTCAAAATAGAAAAGTTATTTTAATGAGAGCAATCCTGAAATTAGTGTTACAGTTAAGTCTCAGCTTCTAATTAGCCTGCCATCCATCTTCTTTGATTTCTATGTTTGGAATTTGTTTCCAGAGTGTGTAGTTTTAATTTAATCAGTCTTACTTTTAGACACTGTATTATCAACCACGATATTTTTTAATAATTTAAAATTAAATACTAGCTCAATCTGAATGGGGAGTTCTGGAAATTTCTTCAGGTAATTCAGTATATAAAGCAGAAGTGCCAAATTGCAAGTGTGATTGGCAATGGCTTGGAATTCAGGTTAGAATTTCACTGTCTTAAACTGGCTTGCTAATTTGTTTGATGTTGATACTTTTATTATTAAAAGTCTCAGAATAGAATTTGTGTTAATTTATATGGAGGGGAAAATATCTATATTAGGTTTTACTTGGATTTGTTTTTATTACTTTTCAAGATGTGTTTGTCAACACGTTTTTGTTTTTCTATAAGCTATAAATATGAAACAAAGCTGTTCTAGGACATGTTTTACAGTGTACTTTCTGGGAAGCAATAATTTGTGGATTTATTCTAGATTTCTAAAGCTACTCTCATCATGTGATATCTGACATGCCGCAAATGCTTTTTCCCCCCACTAGGTGCATATGAGTGGTGACAGTGAGAGTAATGGTCTTTGATAGGATGAAATCCTGCCTTTACTGAATGGATGCAGTGCTCCCACTGGAGTTAATGAATCCTTAATTTAACCCATAGAGCTTCACTGTACATTAATTTTTGCAGAAGTATGATCGAATGTGTTTGTCTTGATTTCTTGGCCATCCCTAATTTGCACTGATAGGCAATTAAAAATTTTCAGGTTGGGTCTCCTGTTTTTTAAACGGGTTTTTTAGGTCCAAAGCTTTTTTAAACATGCAAAGCATGCAACTTCAATTGTTTAATTTTTTTTCCTTTATTGTAAAGGTTTTTTTGGTTGTTGTTGCATAATGCTGTGTATTTGGTGATACAGACCCAGCTCTCCACCTCTCTGTCTCCATTTAGCTCATGTTTGGCTGTATTTTATAAACATTGCTGCCAATTCAATCACAGCTTCACAGTGAAACTCTGTCTTTAACATTCATTGACTGTCATAGATTCTGTGACATATCTGTGTGCTATGTAGCACATCCCTTTGCCTAAATAGAACTTTTGTTTTGAAGGGTTAAGTAAAGGATTCATTGTAACTCACTGTGTTCTTGGGTTTTGTGTAATTTGTAACAGATGTTACTTCACTTGGATAAGCTACTAATTTTATAACTCCACTTTTAAATTTGGATTTTATAATGTAGAACTTATTTTTAAATGTATGTAAAGTACCATATATATTTTCAAGCATGTTTGTAGCTGTCTTTCAAGAATTCCCCCTGCTCCCCCCCCCCCCCCAATCTTGGTATTTAATAGTTGTACCAAATAAGAATTGGTTACTTTTATTTACCTGTGGATAGGCCATTGAGAGGAGGTGTCAAGTATTTAAATAATCATCTTTGTATTGCTACTATTGATAATTAATGCTACTACCGTATTATTTTATCTGGTATTTCAAAAATGGCAAACCCTTGACAAAACCCCAATCAAACACAAAAAGCCAATAATGTATGAAAAAAGAAGCAAATAGAGATGAGTGTATTAATCAAGTTAAAATATTCTTAACTGTAATCCTTACTGCAGATGGGACACCAGAGACAAAAGGAATTCCTCATTGCTATTCCTATGGCTTTACACAAGTAAGCTCGGTTAAGGATGGGCAGCAGTGTAAAGCACTAAGATGTGTTTAAATAAGCAGTCAACTGGCAACAGCAATGGCAATAAGGAGGTTTTTGCCACTACATTAGTATTGCTAAGACAGAAAAAAATTTGAAATTGATTTATGCACATAAAGAGCTGCATGTTTAGAATCAAAGGAATATGAATTTGCTTACTTCAATTAGAATGTACTAATTTAAAGTAGAGCTAACCAGGCAGTCTCCATGCTTGGATTTTACTGGAAAGGTTATTTATATACTTAGTACAGATAAAATAGAAAATTGCTATGGAACAGGATGACATTGATCTATTGATCAGGGTTTTAATTTGGGCTTAAATGTATAAGTAATTGAGTACATTTGGATAATGCACTCAGATTCCTAGGATTCTAAACCCACTAAATATTTTGAAGTAATTTTCAAAAAAAAATTATTCAGACTATAATGGTGTAGATAAAAGCCAGGGAGAGAGACTTCTGAAGAAAAAGCTTATTTTCTTATTGAGTATTCTAAAGAGGAAAAACTAAAAAACTGGAGATTTTTTTTTTCCTTTTGAACTGATCGTATTTGTACTACTATGCTGCTGTATAGCTGAAATTATATTTCCTTGATCACCGAAGATTTTCTTACTGACATCATTGCCACTAGTTCTTAAAATGAAAGAATTAAAATAAATGATGCAGCATGATTCTCTGTGGCAATAATCCACTCCTACTTTGGTTTTGCGTTGGTAAGACACCGCTTTGATACTTGTGAAGTTTCAAAAGAGGGTTCTGAATTTGAACAGTACATACATTTGACACTTCTAAAGTGTTTCAGTTGACTGTTGTCAAAATGTGCAACCTTTGTTATGCTTGTAGACAGTATTGCTTTGTGGTGAAATCCAATTTGGAAAGGTGCAGTAAAGCTATTGGTGATAATTCTGTCATGGAAGCAACAGAAGAAAACAAAACCACACAGCTTCCCTGACAGCTCTCAGTATTTTCTTAATCTAACTCTTCTTGTTTCCAGAGGCACAGATTGCAATAGTAATTACTCGTGATAATTTCATGTTCATCAAGTCAGGCAGTAGATTTTCAGGAGGTAGCTGTATGCCTCCAGGTAAAGCATGGATCATCATGCTGCAATATCTTTTGTGTCTGTTTTCTTCTCTCATCAAGGCCATGTTGAGCTTTGCTTGAAAGTCGAGTATTTGGCGTCTAGTGAATTGATGCTTTGTTGTCATTATGGTGGTCCTGTGCCACAACTTAAAAAGCTGCAGTCATGGTTAGCACAAGCTGAGACATTCTCATAAGGGTTGGATAATTGTGGCCTGGGGTACTTAATCCCAACGTGCGCTCTCTCGTCGCCAGTGCCGCGCTGTGGGAACGCCAGGGCGTTTAGAAGTGCTCACTTTTGAGAGGGACATGGTTGTTCTTCCTGGTGATGGAGTGTTTGATAAAGATCACTCTCTGACATGGATATCTCTGCCTGCATTCCATAAAGCTTTAGTCACCTGTCAAAAGCTCTGTGCACAATGGCTGTTGAGTGAGATGGTCGCACAGAGAATCAGGCTGCTAATCACTATTTCTCTGTCTTGGAAACTACTTTGAGACTTGCCTGTTTAAAAAGACCCAAAAAGTTTACTCCTAGAGTAAGGGTTTTTAGAATTTTATATATCAAGGTAAACAAAGGGACTTGTAAGAAGAAGCATATTTGACTTTGAATGCTTACAAATTCTATGTGAATTAAGGTATGTGATGGAGACTTCTTAAAACTACACAAACAAAATGGTGTTAGATCTTGTTTTAGGTTTGGCAACTGAGTTGTATTTCCTTCTCCAAAATGGGGAAAAAGGTGAGACTAGTAGTAAATGTCCTGTGTATAGCAATAAAGAAGCAATAATTATCATTTCTCAGGTCTCCATTTTTTCCTGCTTTATATTCATTACCATCCTGCTTTATGAAGATCTAATTCTGCTGAAAAATAGTTGTAAGGGGTTGGCTCAATTAACTTCCTTGCAGTAAATTATTCTGTAAAAACAATTGCCAGAAGAGATCTGTAAGCTTCATTGTCCCTGTGCTCATTTCAGGATAATTAAATTTCCGATGTTATCTTTCATATTTTAACAAACTTTTCATACAAGAGTTACTTTTAAGTGCTATAGATGACATGTAAAGAAATTCTCTATTCCTTAAATGCCAAAATTCTGTTTCTTCAAACTTCATTTTTGCTAAAAATAAAGTTACTTCAAAATTCCAGAAGATGAACCCAATGTATTAGAACTAGATGACAGTAAGACTAGCTGGTTCATTTTTTGCCAGTGGCAAATAGCTGGTTTTTTCCTTCTGTTTTAACAAAAAAAGAAAACCAAATTATCAGTCACTTTTCCTGTTCTCCATTGTAGGATGTGGCATAAAATCTGGCGGAGTTCTTTAGTCCCAGTGGTGTTAGGGAGTGCGAGAAAATATACTACCAACACAAAGGAAGCTCCCTGGAACTTTATGCTCATTTCTTGTCCTTTACTTTTTCAAAGTTTTCTTCAACTTCCTATCCAGCTAAGAAGAAAGTGTTTTGTATTTTTGGAATTGTATTTGTATTTTTTTGTATTATTAGAATAAGCCTGGGAGAGTCATTATTATGGTCATTACTGCCTCAAGAAATTTGTCTGCATATACCAGTGGGCTATGTTGCAAGCCTTTTTTAAGAGGCATTACTAATTTTGAAGTTATTGCTGGATGTCAAACAATGCCCTAAAAATAGCTTACATTACCATTAATGATGGAGAAGTCTGACTGGTTTTAAAACTTGCATCACCATTAGTTTACAGTTTTCAAATGCTTGACATTTTACAAGGCCTACTTAGCAATGAAATAAGCATGGAGAGACATCTTTCTGCTTAAACACTTAAGGCTGAAAACATTGAGAAATATTCTATGCTTGGAAATTATTGAAGTCACATCCTTGTAGTAGTGTTGGAGTATGAAGTTCTCAAGATTATATTAAAAAAATCTGGATTTCAGCTCTACCATTGCACAACTGTGAATGTGAAACTTAAACATGATCTTTGTTTGGAGAGTAATTCCTTATTTTTTTTTCCCTACACTATGCTTTCATAATAACTGGCCTTTACTTTTCTGTAGTTACGTGTATTGGAACAGAGTAGGAGTCTGTTGAGAAAAAATTTTTAAATAATATACCTTAAAAGCGAGTTTTGATAGTTTTAAAAATATATGTTCATTATTCTACTTCCACACTATTTTAGTATTTCAAATATTTCCTGCAGATACTTTCCGTTCTTTCATAAATTTTTGAAAGCAAGTTTGAAAAACTTATTTTTTAGTTTTCTTTGTTTGAAAGTTTTGTGATATTAAAGAAGAAGAAAGAAAAATGTTAAGTAGGCAATGATAGATCTTACGCAATATAGATGGACTTTTCACTTAATAGTTTTCAGTTGGTCTAAAATCTTTATATGTAAGCTACATTTGAGACTGTCAGTTGCAACGTATTTTCCTACATATCCTGTGAAAAAGTGAGACAGGGAGAGGTTTTCTTTTTTTGTAAGATTTTATATCTATTTAGAAAGATGTTAAAATAGGTATTAAACAGATTGAACAGCTACTCTGAGAACTGAAAATAAAATTAGGAAATTATGGAGAATCATGAGTCTGAAGAGACTAAAATCTCAGACTGCAAGGGGTATAAATGCTTTATCTTCCTCAAATATTACGAAATATAAATAGAGATGTTCAGGTGAAAATAAAATAAAAGATGCTCACAATGCTTTCTTAATAATGAAAACACGAATATCATGTTGTTAAAACTTACTTGTTCCTGAATTCTGCAAGTGTTTTGAATGAAGGGCCCCAGAACACTTCTAAAATTTGTAGCTCATGTCCTGGGGGATTTATAATTTTACTCCATGAGAAAAGATTTCCCCTTTTTTCTCCCCTCCTATCAAGTATTTACTGTGTAACCATGTACTGTCAAGTAATCTTTAGTCTTGAGGCTTTTTTAAAATTACTATGTCTGTGCATGCCTACATTATAGTGTGGTAATTCATATTGTATTGTCCTGTGTCCTGGATATTTCAGATCTCAGAAAACTACACTGGGCCACTTCATCTGTTAAAAGAATAGTTAGTACTTAGAAGTGTTTTTTCCTCCTCCTTGGTTTTTCTGCAAGTGTAAAGTAGAACCTGTATATATGCAGTTATCTAAAGATTTAATTGCTATGTTTCAATGACCTGCAATGCTTAAAGACTGCACTTCTCCTTTAGAAGCTTAGGTCTACCACTTTTATAACATTTGCCTTATATTATTATGCATGATAACTGTAGAATTTTGTACCAAAGAAAAACTTTTAATAGTTTTTCTTCTTTAGGGTTTTTATGAAACTGCTTTCAAAATAGGTTATGTACTTGGTACATCCGACATTGTTTGGGAGTACTGGAATAATTGTTTTACACTTAGAGCCTGTGAAAAAGTGAGCATCTCCTATGTTCATGGTTATAAAATGGGAAGAAAACCTATCCTGAAATGAAGGCTCCATGAGGTAAAAGGCCATGTCAGTTACTTCTCTTTATGCTATTTGCGTTTCTGAAGTACGTAGGAGAATGTCAGTTGAAATATAGCGCAGGGTCATAAATTCCCAGGTGATTTCTCAATGACTCTAGAAAGTAGCTGTTGCTGTGTAAAGTGGGGTTCAGGTAGTTGTCACACAAGAGTAACTCTATTTGCCTGGATTTTCAGCAAAATTAATATTGTCTGAGCATTATCCATAATAGAGTACAGGTAGCTTGCCCAGAATTCTGAACTGTACTATCCCAACCAGTGATGACATAGGAAGCATACCAGTGAATGAGCACACCTCATCAGCATGTTAAATTCATATTCATTCATTGTTCCAAATTTTTCAGTTGTATATTGGACAGGAAAAGAGATTAGATATTTGAAGGCCTCTGTTAGACTGAGGAAGATTTTACTGTTGTTACCTGTCTCAGAAAGATGAAACTGCACGGTGAGTACAGTTACTGGTTACATTGGTTAGAGACAGCTGATGTAGGTTGCTATAGTATGGTGCTCATCAGGTGGCTTTGTCACCCAGAACTCTTGGAAAGTGACTGTGATATGGAACTTCACCTTGTGTAGAACATGAGCTGTGGAAAGCATCAAGGCTTTGGTCAGGACAGATTGAATGCCAACACAAATGCATCAGGTGACATATCAGTGATATTATTGCTGTTCTCTGACCAAAGTATGTTATGTTGGTTTTCACTGCTTGGGATTAATTTCTTGGTTTTCTTTCACGTGGTTAGCTGAGGTTTGTTGTTTGTTTATTTTGTTACTTGGCTCTGATTTATGTAGTGTTTGGACTCATGGGTGTCCTGTGGGTTCTCTGCTTTATTTGGAAAGATTACGTTTTAAAATGTAAAACAAAAGCTATCAGCACATTTTGTTTGAAATGTTTCATATTTATAGTCCCTTAAAATTCTGTTTTCTTTATCTTCCCAGTCACATGGGATCTTGGAGGGAACACACATACATCCCTAATGCCAGCATTGCAGGTTAAAAATAGTTTTCCTCCACCAAATGCTAACAGCTGGTTGGCTCTCTTTCCCTGCTGAAGATGCATCATATAGTATTTTCGTTTCCCTGCTGTTGCCAAAATGTTAATGGATCAGCTCTGCAAGTTTTACTTTGTAAATTCTGTTGTAATACTAATTACACCTTAGCTGCATTTCTGTGAGGCTTTTCACAACTCCAATCAAGCACCTATTACCCTGTCTTGCAGAAGAATAAACAAAGTGGTTGAGAGAGGTGCTTTGTGTTGATTTAAATAACAATCAGATAATAAACTCTTCTGTAAACCAAATGTTATTTGGGTAGCATGGAGGTGTAATGGCACTCCTGAGAACAGGTCTAAGTTGTACTTGCCCAGGATGAACCCCTAACCTGTATACGTTTCCTTTATTTGAAGTACTCCAGTGCAAATACTGTGGAAAACCTTTTGTCATATTGACATTATAGCAATTGCCTATTGAAATCACTGTCATCTTCTCTTTTCACCAGTAATGGAAAATGTCTAAACATTCTATTTCAAGAATGAAGACGTTAATAGCAATGTTTTTCAAAATATTTTTTTAATGCTGTGAGTGGACAATATTATATACAATGACAAGTTATTTCTGAACCAAGTAGAGTATCATGTAATAGCTTGTCTCTTTTCCCCCATCTTGAAGTACTCAGTAAAACTATTACCATATTAGAAGAAGTGAATCTGTTACTTCTATTTTATTTTGAAAGTTCTTTCATAGCGTCTGGCACTTAAAGTGATACTGCCTTCATATACATGATCCATAATGTTTACATTTTGGCATAAAAGCTGAAGAAACATGGAGAGACATGAGAGTTAATAAAATAACAGATGGCAGCTGTGTTCCAATGGAAATAATTACATGCTGCCTTTTTAATAGCATAAAATTAATGTGTTGTTTTTGATTAATACAGTAGGCTTACTGGTCATATGGAGATTAGTGTGTGATACAAACCTGAAAATTAGTTTGTTGTCATGTGTTATGTGATACGATGGGGATTAATTTCAGGAATGCCTTAAAAATATGCTCTAAACAAAATCCTTTCCACACTGATTGTTCTAGATAGATTAATCCTGTTGCCACATGGACTTGAAATTGTCTTGGATATGCAAAAGAAAAATCTAGATAAATGAGAACTCATTTAATACTCTGTGGTTTGTGTTTATGGAAAACAGAATTCCTCAGGATCCTCTAAAGGAAAACAAGAGTGTGCCAAAGGTAATTTCAATGTTGAGTGTTCACGGTTGGTAAAATTATATTTAACAGATGTTTGTAATTTTTGCAGGTAATAGCTCTAGCAGATGCAGCAGAAGAAAATCAAGCCAACATGTTCCAGGCATTTGCAAAGTTGAAAAGTGCCACCCATCTGGTAATTATGCTGATTAGTTTGTGGCAGAAGCTCAGCACTGATCAAACTGCTATTTTGGAAGCTACGCTTCTGCCATTAGCAGAAGATACACAAGAGCTGGTAAGAATCTGTAAGAGCTGCTTGAAAAGTGCTCTTTCTCAGAGCTTTAAGCCCTTAAATTTCCATATTTCTCTCTGTGCTTTGCTGAAAACTGTCCATTGAAGTAATTCAAGTAGCTTTATTAAGTAGGTGTTCGATGCAAAGGACACTGATTTCACAGGAAAGTGGCAAAGTAGGAGTAGATTATAGAATGATTCAATAGAGAGTATGGGTGGTACCGGTTAAATTCTGCTTAACCTCTCCTTACCAAGCCAAGAAGGAGTGTCTCACATAAATTTAGCTGATTTTTACCTTCTGTCCTGTAGTTAGGACAAACAGAATAATACCCCCAAGGTTTTGAAGACTTTCATATAAATGCTGTATAACATATATGTCCACATTCCAATAGAAATATAAAAGGTACGAGCAGCAAATACAGTTACATACATTAAGGTCTATTAATCATTTGCCATACTTTGTCCTTGGTGTATTTACAGTGGTTTATATAATGGATGAAAGTTATCTTAGCAAAATACTGTGAATAGACAATTTCCTTCTATTCCAAACCATACTCTGTGTAGTTCTGAATTCTGTAGATGTCTTGCTAATTCTGTTTTGATTTAATGAGTGTGACCAGGTGAGACGGTGTATAAAATCTGGAGTCTGTGAAGAAAAGTAATGCTGTTTATATCCACACCTCAGGTCCACAGCTAAACACTACTTTAGCTGAATTAAAGAATGTTCTCAACTTAATTAAGAGTTAATCCCCAGTTAGTTTCAAGAATTATCTTAAGTACACATTAATTTTAATTTTCATCCTCTGCACAGGGTTTTTGCAATGTACAGTGAATCCAGATTTTGGTGCATACCTGGAATACTTAGAATGGTTTGTGGTCTTTTAGAAAGCTTGTGCTGGGTTCCAAGTGAATTTAGGATCTTCTTGCCATTTCCACAGGGGGCAAAAAGTGTTTTGGCATTTTACATGATATTGACTCATACATAGCAGGCAAAGCAAAACAGTTTTGTTCAGATTTGTTTTGGATTTAGTCCTTATTTAAACTTGGAAAATCAAGCTCCACAACTGAGGAACATACATTCCCATGAGCAGAATTCAAAGAAAGTTCCTATGAATCTCCTAAAAGTCCAAACAAACATTTTTTTACATAACTACTTTTTATTTTGCCATCAGGAATTGGGTTGCTTTGACACAGGCTTTGATAAAATATGGTACAATTTGTTGTATCTTGTAGTGCAGGATATTGCTTCAGCTTATACCTTGGTGTGGTTTAATGTGGTGGTTAACAATGTTCTATGTTGAAGCTGTAAGACTTCACATAAGTGTTGTAAGGAAGTATATCCTGCAGAGCAGTCAGGATGAAAAATGTAAACCAACAATAACTGGAGCTGGAAATAGAAACAAAACCTTCACAAAATACTGAATTGCGTGCCATATTGAAGTTGTTATGGTACCACAGAAATCTGAATGTAATTTAAGAGGCTTAGGCAGGGAATGGGGAAATCTTCTGACATAGCAATGATATTTACAGACAGAAGCTCCTAGCTGGTGTTCAGGTTTCCTTGTAAGCAGTGAAGTAGAACACTGGTGAAAGAAAATACTCTGAAGAATTTTTATTTGCTCTTCAAACAATTCTGCATGATGGTTTGTTGTATTTTTATGTGGAGGGAACGTGTTAGAAAACAGTTTGGATGCAGTCTACATCTCCAGAACATTTTCTGCCTTGTGAGCATTAAACTTATGGAAGTGTTTTCCTAAAAAAAATGAAATGTTTGGAATACACTGTTAACATAAAAAGAAATGCCTCTTTTACCATAACATCAACGTTATTCTTATGCATGCCATTTCATTTAGAACAGATTGTATCTTGTTTTCTAGACCTGGCAATCACTTCAGTTAGATATTTAGAAAACGTGAAAGTGGCATTCTCTGTTCTCATTGTGTCACCATTTTTTTTTAGACTGTTAAATGGTTTCTGTTGCTGCAAACTTTTGTCTAAGAACAAACAGAATTTGGGTTTTCTTTTCTACAAAGATGTAGTGGAAGGAATACTGCAGACTTGCATGTTTTCTGCGAATAACAGATATTTGGCATCATAATTTGTTTCTGGCAGTAAACTTCTAACTAACACCTAAACAGCACTGCTTTGATAAAACTGACTAAAAGGGTTGTTCAGTGCTGGAAATACAAGGACATTCCTCTTTTTCAGTGATTATTTCATGAATGCTGCACAGTTGTGGAAGTATAGCGCCAGAAATTGAATGAGATCTCTCAGGTCTCAGTGTGATAAATGAGCTATCTCATTCTGCTAATGAAGCCACTAAGAAATTGATGCCAAAACTGAAGAAAAGTAGTTGCAGGGAAGTTAGGTTTGGTTTTGTCCTATGTGGTTTGTTATTGTTGCGCTTTTGGTGCTTTTGGAGACAAAAGAACCCATGATTTATTAATAATGTTAAAAATATACCAGAGTTTTTGTTACATGATTAATTTTTTTCAGGAGAGTTGGTCACTGTTCTGCTAGTCTAACATATTTATTATTAGCTTGCTACAGGAACTGACAGCAATTTGAAGCATTATAAAATCTGAAATTAATAAAAGAAAAAACAAACACATTTTTTAAGGGGTGTTTTCCAGTGATTATCCTTTACCAAGCTGAGTTTTCTGGATAGAAAAAAGGTGTTCGAAAAAAGCGGAGTTTGTGATAAAGCATATGTTTACAATAGGAAATCCATTTGGGAGAGGGGGGAATTTGTCCAGGCTAACTCAAAGGGTTCAAAGGGTTCATGCTACATGGGGTAGTTTTGATATAATGGTTGGATGGTGTCTGGATTGACTGATGGGTCATATGCCTGATCATTAAGGTATTAATGCTTTCTTTGTTTAAGACATTACAAAGGGAGAATATGTCTGTTGATACAAACATTCTGACTTTAAGACTGATGGAGGGCCCTTGGCAGTACAGCCATCAACAGCAACTTTACTGAAGAGTAAATATTTTCACAGATCTCCTGATGTTACCAAATAATGATGTACAAGTGCTTCATTGCTCAGAATCATTCCTTGCTTGTCATAGTCACATTTGTGTAACTATAGTTAATAGTAACAGCTATAAACTGCTGTTGAGGAAGTGCATTTCCATCTCTCTTTATGTTTGGAGTCATACCAACCAAGTAAATGTCTGTATTAGATGTTAAGATTTTATTGAAGTTCTAATTTGAAAGAAAAATATGCCTGAGGGTGAAATGCATATTTTAATTGACTCTATGATTTACAGTAATTAACTTTCGTTAGGGACTATAAATTTACCACTTCACAGCGTTGACTAGATAGAGTTGAAAAATATACTTTAAGGTAATGATGAAAAAGAAATGGTCTCAAAAAAAACTCCTGAAGTGCCTGTAAAAGTCACAAGAGTTACTATCAAAATTGGCTCTGCTTTCTGTAAGAAGAGGATCTAAATGCAATTCATGAGAAAAAGAAAAGATTATTTGTGAAAGCCTAGATAGCCTGCTAGGTTTTATGCATGATAGAAAATAGGTGTTACTCTAGAGTTCTTGAGTAGTGTTAAAAATACCATTTTGTGGAAAGCATCCTTTACTGAGATTAAACTCTGAAAATCAAAGGTGTAAGGTTATTTCTGTAATTCCAGCAGGATTAATTCTGTCATTACCAACATTAGAAAATATTTTCTCTGAATTTTCCATTGCTGTCAAATACTTTTGAAGCTTTGAGCTAACAGTTGCATCTTTGGCAAGAGTAATTTTTATGAACTCTAATTTTTAGAATTTATTGGAAATTGTCACTTTAATTCTTGTAATTAATCCAACCTAGCTCTTGATCGCATTACAAATCATCTGGAATTAGTTTTTTGTGCCTTATATTTTCTATATTCCCCTTGTCATTGTAACCACTTTTTAAATGCAAAGCTCCAACTGTGTACCAGAATGAAATATTTAAAAATAGGCTGAAATATTTAATATTTTCTTGTTTGCCATAGGCTAGTACAAATCATCTTTTAGTTAAAATTTCTTAAATGTAACAAAAAACCCCACCCCAAACCAAATAAACCAACAAAATCCCACAAAACCACCACAAGGCACTGGGCTGTGATGACGGATAACTTGGAACCAGTTTTTCCATATGGTTGTATTCTTTATTTTTGTGAACAGACAAGTTTACAACAGATTTAAATATTAATATTAAATGAATAAACAGATTGTTTATTCCCCTTCATCTTTTTAGAAACAAGGTAGATAATGCATCTGCAGATACGTGGTTTTAGAGAGAAAAACACCTGAAATTTGTTGCCTTTTTCCATTTTGGAAATTTTCCAAATTGGAAAATTACATTGAATGTAATATGACATTGAATAACTTTTTTTGACGATCAAGACTAATAAATAAGTCTTCCTCCTATTTGAGGAATGGTTCAATGCTATGCAACAGAACCATTCAGGAAGACTTCTGGTACAATGAAGCATCTAAGTCTAAAAGAAATGGGGGCAAAAAGCTAGTTAGTTTTAAACCCTTAATCACCAAAATAAAAGGAAGATGCTTTCAGCTTCCCCATAATTTTTCAGTAAAAAAGATCAGTCTTAGCCTGAAGTTTAGTTTGGTTCAGGGTAACATAAAACTCTCAAGGGAGGAGGCAGAAGGTGGAGAAATAAGATTGCAAATCTTTCCTGGGCAGGGAAAGTCCTATTTGGGAGAAAGGTTAAAAATGGCGTAGTGGTGCTTGATTCCTGTCAATGTCCTTTGCTCGTGCGTGCGTATGTGACCCAGCTGGACAATATGAGAAGTTAGAGAGCATACTTCAAGTACCTTGAACATTCTCTTATAGTATGTTTTGATATGGAAATCAGTGCTCTGCCTGTTTTCAAGAGGACCAGAGTATAGTGGAGATAACTAGAATCATAGAAGCTTTAATGCTGGAAAAGACTTGCAAGATCCTGGAGTCCAACCTTTGTCACATCCAGTCATTTCCTGAACACCTCCAGGGATGGAGACTCCACCATGTCCCTGGGCAGCCCA
This sequence comes from Phylloscopus trochilus trochilus, assembly GCA_016584745.2. Lineage (NCBI taxonomy): Eukaryota > Metazoa > Chordata > Aves > Passeriformes > Phylloscopidae > Phylloscopus > Phylloscopus trochilus. Next base: position 46,156,594 of record WQNJ02000546.1, read on the forward strand.
TTCTGATGTCCAACCTGAACCTCTCTGGTGCAGCTTCAGACTTTGTTGTCTTGTCCTGTTGCTGGTTGTGCAGGAGAAGAGGCCACCTCCCACCTGGCTAAAACCACCTTTCAGGGAGTTGAAGAGTGTGAACCTCTTTTTCTCCAGACTAAACAGCCCCAGATCTCTCAGTCACTCTTAATATGAGTAGGTGGACAGAAGGACAGCGGTTGTAAAGCCACTAAGTTACTGCAACTGTTTCTACTTTTATTTGTTATCCTTAAAAGCAGAGTTTCAAACTGATTATTTGACAATGTTAGAATGTCTAAACACAGATCAAATTTTAAGTAACTTAGACAAAAAAGGGAATTTGAAGACCAAAGAGGTGATCTTGGCACTACTGCAAGGGCTATCACAATTCTTTTAGGTGTCTGGTAATCATTTTCTTTCTGCAGTTAATTTTATTTGCTGAGAAGGCAGTGGGTTATGGCAACAATAGCAAGTTGAAAACAAATTGCACCACTGTCTAGTGATCTTCGTTTGTAGCTAAATTCATGTGATTCCTCACAGTGAATTCTGTGGGTAGAATAGAAAAGTGCCAATATTATGTTGGTCTGAGAAAGAAAGGCTTAATGTGGTCTGTTGGAAACTTTTACGGATAGCTGAAAATCTATACTATATCTTTATCTGATGCTTTCCACTTCAAAAGGCACTCAAAAGAAGCTATGCCCAATTGTACTTTCAATTTTTTATAATTTGCTGTTTTTCTGGTGTTTGGTAAGAAAGAGCTGTAAGATTTTAATTTTTTTAATAGGTTTGCTTCTGATGGTTGGCAATAGTAATGGTTTTAAAAAAAATAGAGCTTTCTCTATTTCTTCCAGATGGCATAAAATTGACTTAAACAAAATTATGCAGAAATAGGTTTGGTATGCATTATGAATTCAAAGTTCAAAGGGCAGAAAGGGTTCAAAGGGTTCAAAGGGTTCTTATCTTGTTTAGTTGTATTCCCTGACAATTTATCAAATTAGAACAAGCATTCAACCTTGGTAAAAACCTTATGCTAATGGATAATCTGACGTATCTATTGGTTATATGTATTTTAATTAAAAAGTTTTGAGAATAATCTTAAGCATTCATCTCTTTTTTTTTTTTTTTTTTTTCTGCTGATATTGGAGATCCTGAAGCTAATCTTCAGGGCACTGTCTCTGTTGTAAGCAGAGACCTACTGAGGAATCTTATTTTTTGGAGTAAATTAGTCAAGGCAAAACTGTGTTCTGCTTTGATTAGCTTGCTTCCAGCATATATCACCTCCTTTAAGGTAATTTGCATTTCCTGTGAAGTACAGCAGTTGTCCCAAGAGATGTACTCTTTGTTTGATAAATTAAATAAGCTTCTGTTATCAGACATCTTTCTTTATGGAATATTGTGATGGGGACCTCTAAACTTTCTTTTTGTTAGGGTGATCTGTCTAGTTCAGGTACAAAGAGCTATTTTAGTATAGTAGTAATTACTGAGTATGTGGTGCATACCAGGAATTCAGATCAGTTGTCATCTAAACTGCTTAATGACAAGAGTGATGCATTACAGTGATTACAGAAATGTTGTTCAGCAAAGGGTCTTAACACTCAATATATATAATCAGTGGCTCTTTATTTTGCTTTCCTTTTTTTTTCTTCTAAAGAAGTTCATTGTCAGTGGAGAGTTCCCTTGATAGTGTGTCCTAATTGGAAGATCCTCACACTCTTGGTATGTAGCCTTCCAGTAAAAGGGTTTACAAGAAGGATAGAGAGGGATTTTTCACAAGGGCATGTGCTGTTACGTCAAGGAGGGTATGTTTAGATTAGATAACAGGAAAAAAATTCTTTGCTATAAGGTTGGTAATGCACTGGTACAGGTTATGTACCCCTCATCCATGGAAGTCTTCAAGGCTAGCTTGGGTGGGGCTTTTAGCAACCTGGTCTAGTGGAAGGTGTCCCTGCCTATGGAACTGGATGATCTTGAAAGTCCCTCCCAACCTAAACTGTTCTATGATTCTGTATAATGATCAGTACTGTACTAGTATATTAGAAGTGTCATGGGATTTATGATTGATTGCAAAATTCTGATGGAATTGCTTATATACTCAAACAACACATCTGTTACAGTATCATTAGAGTATGACCTTTATGTTTCCTAATAGGACAGGGTTTATACAATTAAAAATTGCATATTTATTGTTGATTTTACTTTTTGATTTTCTGGCATCAGTTCAAAACTATGATGCTTTTATTATAAACACTGTTGTGCTATGTTAGTAGCATTGTATCTAACCATACCTCATGGCGTTTTCTGAGAAAATGAGTTACTCCCAATAATTTTGTGAAGCCCTCTGTTTATATTGAATGTGGTAATGGTATGCAGCTAAATTGATAATTTTCCTTAGATCTCATGGTCAGAAATGTTTCTGAGAGGGTGTATCAAGACCTAATCACCAAACTAATCTTTGTTTTTTGGGGGAAGTGGGGGGAACTATTTGTGGTGAGACAGTTTTTGGTTCTGAAGTTGTTGATGGTTGTTCTTGGTTCTATGTTGCAATCATGTAGCATTTTTTTCATAGCTGTAGCTGTTGTTCACATGGTGTGGTGTTGTATAATCTTTCTACTGGAGTTTAGAAAGATATCATGTCACACAGATAGGTAGAGATTGGTAGAAAGGGATATCATACAGAAGATGTCGTATGAATTTTTCATCTTATTACAAGATCCCGGAAAGAAACCTCAGGTTTTTTTTTTTTAAACCATGATCTTTGGATTAGTCATTTTTTTGGATTTTTTTTCTTTAATTGCAAGATGCTTTGTCTTAATTCCTAGATTAAGAATGATATGCCAGTATTCTCTCATATTTGCACAAGTAGTGAGAGATTTACATTAAAACAGGCCAGATTAAAGGAGCATAAATATTGCATCATTTATGTCCTTCATTGTCTCCTGGCTTTTTCAATGAAGTGAAAGTTTGATAAAGCCAAAAATATGGTTTAGATACCTCAAAAGTAAAACAGCTTATAAATCAAATCTGTACAAACAGTGGAGGAGTTAATAAATTTTACTTAAGATACTGTTGTAGGAAAAAACCCCAAAACCCCAAAACTAGAATAAATTTGAAAGTTGGCTATCCAAGTAAACATGCAAATCCAGTTTACCACTATCCTCTTTGTCGTCAACTGTGCATTTTGGGAGAATAGAAATTCCACAATTTGAAGCAACAGGGCTGAGATTAAACATAGTGGTGTGTAGATCTAAACTAATGTGAGAATTTAAATGGGAAACAAACTTTATAATGATTTTTTTTTCTAGATCCAAAATATTTTAATTTTAATTTCACAGGTTTTGGAAACGCAATCTCATTTGTCAGTATTTCATAGCATAGCATGTTGGTAATCTAATAAGTGATATAGTGAAAGATGAAAAGTTCCTCTCCAAGAATATCAGTGATATTAAAATGGAGTATGGGCTGAGATGCAATGAGAAGCTTCAATAACCTTGTTTTAGCATATGTTTTATCTACTTTTTTTCCTCCAGGCTGACTGTAAGAAGTTCTGATTCCTTTTCCCCATATTAAAAATTATCTTGCTGTACCTAATTGTAGTGTTCATGTATGGCAGACCTATTGCTGGATGTGTAGCATTCTTCAGCAAGATGCACAACTCCTGGTGTGTTTTCTTGCCTGCAGACAGCTTAGACAACCTCTGCAAGACCCAAACAGCACCTCAGTTTTCCTAACTAGCTGGTGAAAAGTTATTGAGGAGTAGAAATATGAGGTGTTAGATGATTACAGTGTTAAAAATCAAAACAACAGACTTTTGAAGCTGGCAACAAAAGAAGTCAAGCCATGTAGTGCTCACAAGAGTTTCTTTCATCAGTTCCCGGAAGCGATCAATGGTCATAAGAAGTCAAACTAAAAAGAAAATTAAGATGAAAACATCTCTCAAAAATTCAGGATTGGGGAATAGTGTCTACAGAAAACCATGAAGTGTATGAACTTTCACTATTCCAGTTAGTATGCATTAATATTACAACAATTAAGTATTACTAGATGAATAATTGGAGAATTATATAGTTAGAATTTATCTTTTGAAGAAATGTGCCCTTTTCCCTGCCTCTTACACACTTTTAAAAGACCACTGTTGCCTGGAAAAAAACCTCAACAAACCAGATGTTAGGAAACACTCTTTATTGCTCCAATTTTGAGGTATGAGACAATTTGAAAGAAGGGTTGAGTAAGGCAGACTCTTAACTTGTCAAGAAGCAGCCTACTGGTCTAATTCTAATCTAATTTTACCTCATTTTGAAAGTCTTTCTGTGCAAATGAAGAACATCCAATGCAAAAGGATGCAGCCCATATGGAAATTTAGCTGTGTATACAGAGGTTAAATATTAACAGAGGAGCTAATGAAACCAGCATCTATATTCATCCGAGTATATAGCTTTTTGATGAAGCATACACTTTCCAGAGAGTAAATCTAATCTCAGAAGCATCTAAGGCTTAAGCTGTGTAAAAATATTGTAACTATGGTCCTCACTCAGATTTTTGCTTTCTTACAGGTTTTCCTTTCTTACACTCTTTAATCAAGTAACCAGTTTCATTAATACAGAAAATCCTACAACTGCTGATAATTGTGACTTCTTTGTGTGAGTTAGATTTTGCTCAGAGTTTAACTTGAAAAATAAATTGAAATCTCAAAAGATAGAGGTCATCATCCTTGTGCATGCAGCTTTGAGAACCTTTATTTAGGAATGCTCACTTTGCTAGATTTCTAAAACACCCACTGCTTTTAATATTGCTCTTCTGCAGTTTGATTTTTCCATTAGATTAGTTTAGGAGCACCATTCCTAAAAGAAAAATATCACCTATTTTATAAGATAATTTTAACAACACTGTTTTGATTACTAAGCCATATGCATTTTTAACTTTTTTTTCTATATCTGAGGATGCTATAGAAGGAGAGTTTGGCAAACCTTGTTTTAAAGTTAAATGTCCTTAGAATAGAATACTCCAAAAGCTATATTTATATTTAATGCAGAAGTGTTTGGTGGTTTGTGAATTGAACTTCAGAGGACAAAAATACCAGAGAAACTTTTAAACGGCAAGTGTACTTTCCAGGAAAGAACCTGTCATAGAGATTTTTCTCAGGTGAAGCTGCCATAAGCTATCAATATATGTTTACCAAGCAGGACTCAAAAGGAAAAGTTCTTGTAGAGATTTGTTTATGTGCTGCAGTTCCTATGAAACAAATATTTCTGCACAGAACAGATAAAGTTGCTGTTTCTGTTATGACTGGCAATTACAGCACAGCTGTGCAGGAATTACAAGTGTGTCTGTGACAGACTTTTAAATGAACCCACTTTATTCACAAAGGATTTTTGCTAAATCTGATTTTTGCAGTCTATTAACCTCAAAATGTGAGAGACTAGTATTTGAATTAGATGTTCTTAAGTAGCTGGAAAATAATTGCTGGCATAAATACTTAATATTAAAAAACTTTGCACAGATCTGTTTTGCTATACATGTACCAGTTCGATAAATATTCTAAGAGATCTCATATCGTTTCCTGTATAAGTCTTGATTCCTTTCTGTAGTCTTTTGTTTGTTGTTCTTCATAGACTGTTCAAACTTTTACCTTAAATAAATATCTATTGTGCCAGGATCCCTACAGAGCTTCATTGCTCATATTGTGGTCAGAGTTATCAAAATGTAACCTTGTACTTCTCTGGGATTTCCATTTTCTTTTGTCTCTTGTTGGCTTTTATTTCTTTTATTTTAAGTAAATTATAATTTGTTTGGAGTAGGCAAATTTGCTTAGTCCAAACCCTTAGTAAGATTCAAATGTCCATAATTTCTATAATGTAGCTCCTCACAGCAGGTTGACTTCAGAGTACCATCTCACAAATAAGGATGGTTTCCATGATTTAAGGTGAAATTGATTCATCTACTGTTTTGAACTGTTTTTCTAGAACTACATATCACACTAATTTTCTTCCCCCCCATCATTGGTGGTGGTGTTTTTTTTTTTTTTTTTTTTTTTTTTTTTTTTTTTTTTTTTTTTTTTTTTTTTTTTGTTCTGTCTCTTATTTTGTCTGGGATGTTCAAGTATATCCTCACTTTGATATTGCTTTCATCAGTTTGTGAATTCCTATTAGAACTCAGTTTCTTTAAATGGCAGTAGATGTCAAAATCATTTCAGTTAATATTATGAACATTATGCATTTAAAGAAAAATATGATTAGAGAGAGCAGGTTTAATGTAAGAATTTCAATTGTGATTTTTCTATCGTGTGCTCAATACAAATGTTCTTCTTAGGCACTTAATAGATTTGGAATGGACTTAAGCTTGAGTCATTTGTCTGGATTTTCATCAGACTTGAATTCCACTAGTCTGTAGGATTTTGCCAGTTCCCTGTTTTTTAGTTATCCCAGTGGTAGGTTTTTGTTATTTACATATGTGGAGGTGCTTTTGCTTTGATTTTTCTGGTTATTTTTTAATGCAAAAGTGAATTGTAGAAGGTTCCAGATAATCTGTGACTGGTGTTTTGAATCCATTATGTTAAATAAAACGGGGTTTATATTGTTACAAGGATAATTCTTCAACCAAGAGTAATTTTTTTTAGAAAACCTTTTCTTAAAAAATATACTCTCTTGACACTGTTCAGATCTAATACATTAAGACTTCAGTAATATTTTACTGCATTTTTTTCTGAATGCTAAATAGACATTGAGTCTATTGATTTGCCCTTTTCTTTTATTCTGATTCTTTTCACAAGGTCTCCTAAAGGTTTTATCAATTCTTTTTTAGCTGTAATTTTTCAGGGACACTCACAAGGAATGTTTTTCATTTCCATTTCTGACAGCACAGGCAGATGTTGCATGCCTACTTTATGGCTTCTGTGGCTTTTATCTCCTCTTTGAGACAAACAGATCAGTTAGAAACATAGAATATGCTTGAAGAAATTTGAGTTAGGAAGACTGGTACCATAGTAAATTCCTGACCAAATTTGCTGATGGTCTGTGCCTGTGTGGATGCTACCAGGTCAGTACCCATGGATTAGTGGATTACTGGTTTGAATTTGTAACAATAAGATAATTTTTTTTAATTGCTGTCAAAGCAGAGAGCTGAGAGACACTGGCTGGTGTTTCTTGTGAATTAGCATACACAATGCTTTCAGATACAGATATCTCTTCTTTGGTGGTTAAGAATAAATGGCAAGATTGTAATTCATATTTTGAGCTTTCAAGTATTCTAGTATTTTTGAAAACTGATGAAATCACTATTGTGTCTAAAATAAAGAAATAAGATACAGCTAGGCAAATTCCTGGGTTAACAGCTGTAAGAATTCCCATCATTTGGCTGGCACAAATTTTGCATAGTTTATGCACTATATGTTACATTGCATTTGAATTCTTTCAGAACTGCCTTGATTGTCACTTCAGGATAAAATACATCATAGGCAGCTTGGAAATTGGCTTGGAAAATGGCTGTTGCCTTTTAGAATATTATTAATAAAGGCTTTCAAAGTAAGAGATACACAATCAAATACTTGTCTGCCTTATGCACACAACTTAGGAATCTTGCTCAAGTTTGTTTTGACTGATGCACTAGTAGAATGATCTATTTGTACTCAAGATGAATAATATTCATTTGTAGATTTCTGAAATATACTAAATATATAAATGTGTTAAGAAGGTACAGTATATGAGTAAACCTGCCAAATCAGATAACAGGCCCTATCTCAAACTTATCTCTACATATATGTGCTTTTTGTATCTTAACAACAAAAATATAGATAGCCTTCTGTCAGATCCAGTTGATCTTGTTTTTGACCAGCTAAACTCCTGGGGAGTGGAATCTTGCAGCCAAAGTGTCAAGCTACAAACAAGGTATTCTGGATGAAGCCTTTTGCCAAAGTGAGATTGAATGTATAATTACGGTTACACTCAGATATGCCATGACATCTGAGGATCTTTTGTGGCAATTTGTATGAAACATGAGTTAATATAATATTAATATAATATTAGCCATGTTAGAATCACAAGTCTACATTTGGTCTTCAGACTCCTGCAGTGTGTTTGACTTGATTAAAAGAAAGTACCAATCTCTACCTATTACATAAAAGAGAAAAATAATAAGGTATATATGCAAAACATGAAGCCCAGCCTTTCCTAATGAAAAAGTAAAATTGATGAATTCAATATATTTCTTATCTATTTCAATTACATGAAGAATTTGGATCATTTAATAATACCTCTTTCTGTGAGTCTTGACTGACATTTATTTTTGCAGTCACAGTAAAGCTTGCTGGTCATAGAATGATGGATTACTGACATCATACTCCTGTTGAAGGTGTTCCTTTCAGTCCTCAAATATGCAGAATACTACACAGAAAAGCAGTAGTGAATATTACAACTGTGGCAGTAGAAACATTCTGCAGTGTAGGTTATAGACAAGAATACTTTTATTTTCAAGCATCCTTCAGCTTTTTTAGCATGTGAAGAATTTTTCTTATTCCTTCAATTCTCCCCTTGCGCCAATAAAAATTACTGACAAATGCAGTCTTGTTTGCAGCCATTAATTCTTAGTTGTACAAAATCACCTGAACAGTTTTCCAACAAGGTTTTTTTTTTTCATTTGGAGGTAGCTTTTGTGTACTCTTTCATTAATCATAAAGGCTGCTTTGGATTTGACTGGACTTACTAGGTCAACAGACCTTGAATTGGAGAAGATAGTTTTATGGTCTACTGAGAAACCAGTTTTACATGGAAATGAAATACAAGAACAAGGATTGGAAAATGTTAAGGCTGTGGTATAAAGTAAAACATACCTGTGTGAGCCAAGGACAGAATACTAGCCACTTTTAATTTCCTGACTTTTGTTAGCTTGTAATTCAGTGCTTTTATTTAAGTGCTTTTGCCTGCATTTTTACAACTTATTTGGAGAGGCATATTGGCCAGCTTCTGAGCTACTGTATGCTGACAACAGTTAATCATGTGTTTCTTTGTCTCTTAGTGAAACTCAAGATTCTTATGTTTATGTTGTTCTTATTTTTCGTGATTTGTAGTATAATTAGGAGTGGCTGGCTTGGCTGTTTTTGGTGCTTTGTGCATATTAAGTTTCATTGCCCAGTATGTGGGAATGTAGACAGCGTTTACCAGCTCATTAACCTCTTTAAATTGGCTGCAGAATGGATGATTTCCTGTCACCATCACAGGTCAGTGGATGCATTGCATTCTGATGGACTCTTTCTAGAATATTTGAGAAGTGTTAAACTACTACAGCATTGATTGATTGATTGGCATGATTCTTCCAATTTATGTGATTTTCATCCTAATTTGTAAATTTTTTTTATGGGGGGCAAATCCAGATAAGATAATAGGTTAGTATTGTTTTTCTGAAGTCAGAAAGGCAAATGCTGACTAAGAAAACCTCACTAGGCGATCCTGTTCCTCTACAAAACGTAAATATTTTATACACACACATCACATTTCCAGGACACTCAGTATAGAGAATATTTGGACAAGGATGAAGTGCATATGGCTGTGTGGTCTCACTGGTGTACTTGACCACTGGTAAGCATCTGCCCTGGATCTCTTCTTAGGAATTTAACAAGATCAAGAAGGTGGCCTTTGATTACCTGTGTTAAAAGTGGTGTCCTTTACAAAAGAACAATAATACAAATACATAATTCAAATTATGTATTTAATTGAAGAAATCCATAAATGTTATTTGTTCAGCGGGCTATGGCACAGTTGACACCATCATTCTTTCAAATGTTACTCTTACTGAGTCATGTAAATTTGCATAGGTAGGCAATTTTGCTGTTCAGCTGTTTTCAATCAAGTAGAATATATAATGAGAAAGAGCTTAAAAGCAAGAAGGTTCTGAGTTTGTATTAACTATGACTGGATACCTGAATTTTCTTTTTTGAGTACTCACCTCATAAAGGGCAAGTTTGGTGTTGCCTTCTGTTTGTTTAGCAGCAAGTAGAGCTGGGGAATTCCAGATTGTCATGTCAAACTTCTGAAGTCACTAAAGACTTGCCAAAATAAGTCCCAGCTCATCAGGAGTGTTGAGAGAGCAGACACTAATACTACAGTGATTAAAAATATACTTTCCTGTTCATGTAGGCAACACATACATAGAACTTGCTTACAGGTGGCTGAATGCTAAGAGATGTTGCGAGTCATGAAGTTAGCAGACCAAAGCCCTTTATATCACTTGCTAACTCTAGCCAAGCTCTGTAAGATTGTCATAAAAAGACATGAGAAAGCTTTGTGACTTTCTTGCAATTCATTAATTGTAGGTGCTGTGGATTAATCATATAGGCTCATCACAAAGTGTAATTTAAGATTATAGAATGCATCAAGAGAAGTCAATCTGCGTGTCATACTGCAAAAATGAGATAGATGTCATATATTAGATTTTATGCCTTAACCTAATAACCTTGTCACCAATAGGACTTCTCCTATCCAGGATTCTTCCTTAAAGGAATGTCTTCGATTTGTTTTGAGTCACTGAAAATCACAGTACCGATTACAGATTCAAAGCTAACATTTAAATGTGCTATTCAAGGCGCTTGGTGAAAAGAAATTTACTTGCTTTTACTGAGTGTAATTTGTTTGTTTTAACTGCAAATGATTGCTAAGGTAGTCTTTTCATAAATATTTACAGCTTGACACTATGCTGAAATCAGTGTTCATCACAGCACTGACACACCTGTGTTCTTAACTTAAGGTTAATTGATCTGATAAATGGGTACTGAATACTTGTAGCTTTGTGTTGCAGTCATGATGGTCTCTGCTATTGGCATATTATGAGAATCTTTGTGATTCCAAGGAATGTATAATTGGATGCATATTCTTTTCTTGGTCTTGACTTATCATCATCATAATATTTTATGCTACATATTATGCTTTTATTTACATCTCCATTCTGTTCTTGATTTTAAATGTCACAACCAGGAACTTCTAGTTTTCAGTTATTAATGCAACGACTGAATTTAACTGTTCTATCACATACTGTCCATACATTGTTATTATTGAAATTAGATTTGTCAACCTCGATATTATAAAAAGTTTGTTTTTTCAACTTTTGCTTGTACAAGTTGTAGTTGGGTGTTCATGACACTCATTAATCCCAACACTACATTTTATGCATCAGTATAGTTTGAAAATTCTCAATACGTGATTTGTTACCTTATTTGTAATATGCTATGTCATCTTGCAGTTCACGTAATTTTTTTAAATTTTCTTTTCTCTAATGCAGGGTTGGGAAGAAACTGTGGATGCTGCTGTCTCTTACTTGTTAAGAACTTGTTTGTCAAAGAGCTCCAAGGAGCAGGCCCTGACTCTCAGCAGTCAGTTGTCCATGCCCAAAGATACCAGCAGACTGAAGAAGAATATCACCCTCTTCTGTGATAGATTGGCCAAAGGTGGTCGCCTTTCATTAAGTACAGACTCGGCCACTCAGCAAGCTGCTGTCATGCCAGGTGAGACATGAAGTTCCTGAATGTTCAGAATCCAAAATATTTATTTGCATATTAAAGCCAAAAATTTTGCGCATTTTATTTCTTTGGCAGTTTTTTTTAATTGATTGTGGAAACCAAACACTGTGTTGCTTACAAGTAGAATGACTTAGGTAGTAAAATAATTTCAAGTTTGAGTTTTTTTCATTGTATTCAACACTTACTGTTGCTCTTACACAATATGCACAGTAATGCAGTAAATGAAACACAGATGGTCATTGTTACGCTGAAAATTCTTGTCACTTATTTCTTTACGCTATTCAATTGGATGTGTGCATGTATATGTTTCTAATGTGATAGGGAAAGGAGGAATGAAATGTCCTGCTTTCTTGATTAAAAAAATTAATATATTTGTGTCAGTGGCTTTATGGCATATCCATATGATAAATCATGAAGTAGTGATAACACTAAATGACTTAGAAAGTACTGGTTGACTGGGTGATATCTCACAGAAAGAATGAAATTGAAAATGAAACCTAATTTAAATATGTGTTGAATAGTATTTCTGATGTAGCGTAAGAATGTGGGCAAGATTTCACAGTACACAATGATTTACATGAATGTCATGGAATTACTATTTTTAAAGGAAATTTTATTCACATCCTTTTCTATAATCCTACTTTTTAGTTGTTGTGGGAGCAAAGTTGTACTTTTTCTGTAGAGTCTGAAGTTTAGCATCTCTGTACTGTTGCAAGGCATTTTCTTCCTACTGTTTTCCTCCAGTGAGACAGATAGATAGACTCTTAGTAAACATCAGATGCTCCTGGTGACTTGGAAACAGGTATTTTTCCCCCCATCTTTCTGTCCAAATCTGGATTGGCTGTTTGTTCAGCTTCCTACTTTCCTAAACCATAGTATCACTACAGTCTTTGACCTCAATGCCTTCCTTCTCCTACAGCAGTCTTGACGTCTATAAGGAAAAAATTGTCATTTATATATATATCATGCTTAAAATTGGGTGTTTATTTTGTTGACTTCATGTATATTTTTTTGGTAAAGATTGGAGTTGCGTTAGGGCAGTATCTTGATTATTGGTATTTTGCTTTCTTACATTATGAAGAATAATTCTTGTTTAATATAATATGAGTGGTCTGTACAATGTTTCAGCAACTCAAAAGTCCTCGTTATGTGCACCCTCCTTTGCATGTGCTGCTGTAAATAATCTGGTAAAACAGCTGCAGGCTATGTAGTGGTAGAAATTCTAGAAACATATATTAATTTATTTTAATATTATACTCTTGCCATATCTGGAACCAGACTCATAGTCACATGAAGTAAGGAAGTGAGGCAGAGTAAGTGTCATACTGGCTTTGCAAATTTCTGTTAGTATTTCTTTGCAAGACTAAAATATGTATGAAGGGTATTTCATTTGTTGAACTTTGATTATATAGCCATTGTTTTTCCTTCTAAGAATTTTGAAAAGGTGTGAATAGCTGCAGTTCAACTTTTTCCACCTAAGCTTATAAGGTGAATTGGTTTAATAAGGAAATTCACTTCTTTCTATTCAGTTGACTAATGTTATTGAGTTGAGGGAGCTGTGCAATTAGATCATGGTTCTTTTAGGAACAGAGTTAAATTTGTAAATATTGTAAACAAATTAGAAAATCTATTGCTCTTGATAGACTTTGCATTTACTCATTAACTATTGAAAGAATATAATTTTTGAAAGTGGTCAAAACTAAAAAAATGTTATCTTAATTAATGAGAGGCTCATTAGAGAGAAATACTTCTGTCAAATGCCCAGAATAGCATAGTATTTAAGTAGTTACCCTCCAGCAGGATGTGCTGTATGATTTGAAATACTGTTTGTTTGTCTTTGAGCAGACTGAGAAAACTTGGAACTTCTTTTTGAGAATAAAGGTTTTACTGACACCTTTTAAACATGTTTGTCTTGTCACCTGTTCAGGTTTTCTCTGGCCATATCTACCTTGGCAAGTAATGTGGTCTGTTAGAGGCAGATCTGAAGGCAGAAGGAGTTGAAGCTGGCAACATGACTTGTATTGCCTCTGTGTTTCAGAACTAGCTCTGTGCCTGTACTGGTTCTTCATTAGCAGTTGGTGTGCTCTAGGTGCCTTCCTGGAATTCATCTGACTGGTTAGATTTACCTAAAAGAAATGAATTCCTGTGTTCAAGATCACTCCTCAATGTGAAAGCAGTGTTAGTGGGGATAATCAAAAAAATTTAACTCACTCTTGAGGCCAAATAAAAGCACCTCTTCTGTCTATACATGGAAGAAATTGAGAATGATGCCTTATGAAGGGAAACCAGTATACAAAATAACTGTGCTGTTGAGTCAAGAGCTCTTTGATAATACCTAGAAAATAGAGAAGCTCCTTTTCCCCGCCCTTAAAGGAGAGAACTGGAATAGGTAGAGGAGAACAAGGTAGAACCATATGTGGAGAGGGAGACTGAGAATTTTATTTGTGTCTGAGGATTTATGGTTAAATACTGGATGGTAATGTAGGGGAAAGTTCTTCAGGATGTTTAAGCTTCAAGCCAAGCCAAAGATGGTCCCATAATTATTCAGCAGGGCAACCAGCATGAGCTTGAGGATTTTGCTGAATGCCACTTTTTCTTAAACCCATTCTTAATGATGAAAATCCCTTTTTCCATAGCAACCAACTTTAAAAAAATCTTTTAAAGTGCTTAGGACCCTTCTAGTATTGCAGCACTGTAACAGTAGCCTCAATTTCTAGAAGTTGTCTAATACATTCAAGACGGTATACTCTGAAATCTAGAGAAATTGCCTGAAGCCACATTGAAAAGCTGATGATTATCTTGAAGTGTGCAACTATTTGAAAGATGCCTTCAAAAGTAGTTGTCAGTATTTGTAGTTAATCCAAGAGTATATGTTAGAGGTAGACCATGGTGTGTCCTGTGTCTGGTTTTGTTCACTATTTTCTTCAATAGCTTCAGTGATGGAATATGGGCATGGATGTTAAAATTGTGGTTTTGCAACAAGCTTGCAGTAGTTTGAGGCATATTAAGAGAGCAATAATGCTGATCTTGATAAATTAGAGGAAGGATCTAAAGTTATTAAGATGCTTTTTAGTTGAGACAAGTGCCAAGGACTCTAGCAAGTAAGAATCTGACAAAGTGAAATTTGTTGTTTTTCTGAGAAATTTGAGAAATAATTCCATAAGCACTATTGCCATAGGATAGGCTCATGGGTCTCATATGTTGGACCATCAATTGAATAAAAGACAGCAATATATTTCCACTAAAGGTGAATTCCAACTTTGGGTTGTAGTCATATGACTTTTAATGAGGAGATATGATTATTTCTTTCTGTTCTTCATGAGTAGGATTCACAGGGGGTACAATTTAAGGAAAACCTAGACAAATTGAATGGAGTTCAGTTTTGTTTCTTCTGAGGGAAAAATAAAGAGAAATTTCAGGGGAGATATGATAGTTTTGCAGTATGTAAGATGTTCTTATATGGGTGATTAAAATTTAATCAGACTCATTGACTAAATATGATTATAACTGTAAACCACATCAGGCTATATCATGTACTGTGTTGCCTTTGGCAATGCATAAACGGCTGGATGAGAGGAATGGTGAGGGGTTAAGGGAGTGGTGCCAACCCAAAATGTGGGTCAGTGCCAGGGAAGTGCTTGGAAAGGTGCTGTAGACCACCCACATTGTCATGCATTGAGTTTAATGGGTGTGAGAATTTACAGTATAAATCTTGATGACCTGCAGTGAGTTAATTCTGTAGCTTTTAAAGGTCTCTTACAGTATCTGTGTGTTGTGCAGGATTGCTTTTAAAACCTTGGTGAGCATTAAGTGTGGATGTTTGAAGACTTGTTTAGATGTCAGTCTGATTGGAGCTCTGTTTACAGTATTTCTTCATCCATATTTTGGGAAGCTCGGTTACTCTTCGACTAGAATGCAATCCTGCTTTTCCTATAAGAGTTCCTGATGTGATGTGCAAATAGTGCCTGTATCAGCTCAAGGCTTTGTTCAAACAAGGATTTTTAAATTTAAATAAGGACTTTATTTTTTTTTTAGGTCATCCTTTTTCTTCTGCCTTGTATTTTTAACTTGACTTTGGTATTTTTTCTCTCTTGGCTTCATTAGGAGATCATTGTACTATGCTTTAGTATGATTTACTTACATAGTTGAATATAACTGGAACAGTAAAAAAAATGTTATTTAACTGCAAAGTCAGTTACTGACCTCTGTCACTGAAATCAGTGGAATGCCGAAGACTGTCATCTTCGCAGAAGATTGAATCCTTAGAACTGAAATGATAAGGGAAGGGATGAATATTTTGCATCCAGGAAATAGGACTTACAAATAGTTTTGTGTAAATGTAAATTTGAAAGTTATATAAAGTTAGAACTAGAAGGCAAGACGACTGCCCATCTAGTTTTCCCCTTTGTGTTGCAATGGGGTTAAGGGATTCAGAACATCAGTGACCAAGTTTATCTGAACTCTTAAACTCTGAATGATACCTCGATAGCTGCTTAGTGTCCTTGTTGGAAGGTTTTCCTAATGTTTGGTATACATGGTTTTTCCTGCAAATCAGAGTGTTTTATGGTGAATAGTGAAAGAGGAACTGGCAATTAATGATGTTCTTTAATTGTTTAAAACTTTGGAATGTTTTTACTACATTCCTCCAGTTACTTTTCTTTTATATCAGTTGTGACAAAATGCTAGCTTTCCTTTTATGAATGATTTTCTTTTTATGAATCTTACTCCTTGTTTTCTGAAACAGAATACTTTTCCTTTAGTCTGTGCAGAAAGTATATTGTACTGTACTCTATCTCAGTTTCAAGAGCCTTTTCTACAAATTTGTTGCTTAACCAGATGTTTCCCATTCTGTATTTATACAGAATCAGCATGGTAGTATTTACTTGACTAGATACTTTGTTTTCATAATTTTTTAATTTATCAAGTTGATTATATTTTTATATTGTATAATATTGGTTCTACCATTTAGATTATGAATGGTTAAATGCAAACTTTAAAGCAATGTTCTTTATCACATTAAGTATATATATGCACCCAGAATCTATATTAGTACTTTAGAAGACAATTTTTTCTAGGGCTTCTTTTCTGTGCAAAAGCTTATAAAAACCTGTTTTCAAAATCCTGTGGTGGTATTTGTGTGTGAATACTGCCCCTTTGAAAGCTGTTTTCTTCACTGGAAAACTGGGATGAAACAGAATGTGTCATATTCCTTAAGGAACTCTCTGTTTACATGCTGTTAAACTTGGGGAGAATGTTAGTACTAATTGGAAAAACATGTGGATTTGCGATCCTGGGAGAGTAATATTAATTTATATATGAGAATTAGGCATAAATATTGCTGCAAGTTCTTAGTACACTGAGTATATCTGAAGAAAGACTAGTAATAGTTTGATATGAAGAAATAGGATTTTTGCAGTTGCAAATTCCTCTCTTACACTCTTAATTATGAATTCTTCGTTGGTCATTAGCGGAAGGGAACATTCAGCATAAATCAAGTATTCTCCAACTTTTATAGACTTAAATTCAGAATAACGTGAAAAATGTAGTGGCTTCCATTTGTACTCACAGAGGTTCTACTCTGTGTTTGTAATGTTATCTCAGTAGCAAGTACAGTAACTTTTTTTTTTCCTCTTTCCTGGAGAAGTTAGAACCATGTAGTTTGAATTTCAAATAGTCTAAAAGCAGCATAGATACTGAAACTGTCTCTGAGGCCCAGACAATGCTTTTGAACCACCAGCAGATAATTACAAAAATCATGTGAGGCTGACAGAGCATGGTTTGAAAAATTTTCCTGTAACTTAACTGTTGTTAGCTTGAGACTATGATGCATTGTCAGTTTTCTGTAGCCTCTCATGGTGGTGCAAAGAAGTGTATAGAGATATGAATTGTTTTTCATAGATGTGACACAAGTCCAGTGTTTGTTTCTGCAGAAGACTATAGTCCATAATGAAATGTGATTCTCACGTAAGATATTTTCCATATATTTTTCTGTAGGAATAAAATATTGAACTACTTTCTTGTTTTCTCTTTAGTAACCCTTAAAGTAATATTTTTAGATATGTTTTCTTATTTTAGTTGCACTATATTGGGTATTCATAAAGCTTTTTTGGACTGCCTATTAAACCTATGTAAGGAATAGTATTCACAAAGGTTGTTGAAAGTACTTGGAAGGATTTTGTGGACTGAATGCTGTTTACGACTGACTGATGAAACTGGTGGTCATTGACCAAATTAGATTCAGTGTTTTACCCATCTTTATCTCAGTATCCCTCACCTGTTTCCACTGCTTCCCTACCTGCTTCAGTTGAAGTTGCGTTTACAAAAGTGTCTAAAGGACATTGGTAAGTATCTTTGAATCCAGGAAATCTAAACCTTAATAATAGTGCTTTTTTCCTCATTGAAAATCACTTTGCTAAGGACTTTCTTCTTAGATGAAAGGCTGGAAAGGCTGAAATCTTAGATGAAAGGCTGAAACCTGGAGGCTTTTACTGCCCAAAACACTGTCAGTTCATTCCTACAGATTTCTTGGCACACGCCAAGAATATCAAATATAAAATTGATATTACATGACTTTAACTGCTGTAAACCAAACTCTAACTCATCTTTTCTAACTTCCTTAAAATCATACATGCTGATCAATTAAATAACTTTATTGATTTCCCTGGGAAGTGGGTTGTTTACAATCAGTGAAAAAGTATTGTTTAAATTTATAATATAAAACTGAACTCCTCATTTAAGGAGAAAGACAGTAAGATTTTTCTTACATTTGCTGTCTAAATTTATTTAATGTATGTATATGAAGTATAGCTATATATCACTGCAATATTGTATTCATTACTCTTCATTTTCTTAAGTTCTCAAAACTTGTATTTACCTGTTTTGAAAGTTAATGTATATTTGCAAGGTGAAAACTTGTGTATTGCTTGTATTGAAATAAAAAAAACCAACCCTATCATCACTTTAAAAGTCTTTTTGAAATTCCTGTGTTTTTCATACCGCCTTAAGGCAAACTGGTAAATTTGGTAAAATATGCACTTTCTATCTTTTCCTTTTAGTTGTTCCTTCTAGTAAGGCTACCAGTATGCCTCTGATTCATTTTTCCCCCTCTTGTTTTCCTCAGTTGTTTTCTGTATTTCTCCTCTCTACATTTGTCTTCACTGGTTTTCTTCTCCATCCTGTGCCTTTTGATGTCTGTGCAACTCTGTGCACAGTCCCTTCACTATGATAGCTGGAGCAAATAACCCCATCACCAGCCACCCAAGGGTGTAAATGAGTCCAACAGAGAGAGGTAGCAGCAAAAGGGTAGGAAGACCTTTTCCTGGTCAGCTGTCCATCTGGGCCCCCCAAAACAGTAATTGCAGGGAAAATCCTGTGGTACTAGTCTGGATCTAGCAGGCAAGGAGATTTTTTTACAAGGTTTAACAAAGGCATAACAGAGACTAAATCCATAAACAGTGCAATCATTGTGTACTTCTGTGTCCAATTTGTGGAGCTCTGCATGGCTGAGCTGCTGTGCCAGTTTAAACATAACTTTCTTCTCTCCATCTAATTGCAGTGATAATCACGTAAGAATGATAAGAGCAGAGAAGTCGCTCTGACTCTTATAGCCCTTAGCATTGTCATGCTCTCCTGTTAAATTGTGTTGGGTGAGCTAACAATGAGACATTGATATAGTATATAGTGGAACATGATATAATGCTGCAGCTTTAATTTGATGTCTAGTTCTTTGTGTTGAAAATATTTTTTCAGAAAATTATCAGCTGTTCACAATGGACAGTTCTAAAAGCCTAGAAACAAATGAATAGTAATATATCAAATATTTTAAACTAATTGTTTGGGTTCTATTTTTGAGACTAAAATATGTCCCTTGTCCTATAAAGCTGATTTAGTGAAAAGGAAAGGGAGTAGCAAGTCATTAGGGAGAATTTTGGGAGAGCTTACAGCAACAAGTTTTTGTGGTTCCTTAAGAAAAGCTTAAGAACAGTTTAGTGGAGCCAGAAACTTGATTGCTTGGCTCTCTGATGTGGATCTTTATTCTTTGTAATTTCTTTTCATTGTAACTTCCTTAACTCTTCAATACTTTTATTTCTATTGTTTTAGCAACTTTGGTAATTTATTTCTGTGGAAAGGAAAATTGAACTATGTTCCCAAGGTCGTAGTGTAATACCTGTGTATAAACAGAGTTCAAATATACCTTGCAGTCTTGTGTTGTAGTTCCTGTGTACACTTTTTTTTAGCTGTTTTACTGTTAAAACACAGATAACAGACTAATAGATTGTGGTGAGCCTAACAACACGTTGCAGCCTGCTCTTGCATCATTTGGCTTGGTTCAGGTGAGCACACAGATAACTGGAAATCTGAATATTGGACATGCGAAGAAAGCAGGGAACAATGTCTGAGGTGGTCTTTAATTTTAATACACTTGGTCAACTTTCATCACCCTGCAGGACTCCAATGATATTTCTCCAAGCGTTTCACTTTTTCAGGGATTATATAAACAACAGTAAAGCATTGGGTTTTTTTTTTAATTAAATGAAAGCACTGATAGAAAATATATGCTTTGCTTTTTTCCAGGGTATTCCAAGTTCCAGAGTTGCGAAAAGGGGAAAAATAAGATGGAAGAGTAACAAGACACATTTTTTTGTAGGGTTGTGAAAAGGTTTTTATTATGTTGTTTAGAACATCTCCCCTCCTCAATTGATATTACAGCTGGCAAAAACCACAGGGAGAAGGAGTACAAAGGTTAAGAAGGCTAAAGCAATAACATTTTTTAAAAAATGAATAATTTAAAGAGGAAAATGTCATGCATAATGAATAAAAAAGAAATCCCTCTTGAGATTTGGGATTCATTCATTTGTGGTACTATGAAATTTAGTTGGCAGCATTGCAATTCCAACTTGCCTCAACTAAGTACAGTTCGGATCAACACATTAGTGCCTTGGTGTGCACGATTCTATTGCTGGCTGTTTGTGTTGAAATCCATTAAATTTTAATATGTCCTACTTAGGTATAAGTGGTCACAAATGATTCATAATGTTGAGGTAAGCTTTTGGTGAAAATAATTGTCAGTTGAAAAAAAATTCCCCTAATGATCCTGCTTGTCACTGGACTTTATTTTCTATGTTGTTTGAAACCTTTAGAGACCACAAGCAAAAATAAACTTCTACAATCTGCATTAATAAGGTAATTGTTCAAAACTATGGAAAAAGAATTGCTAATGGAGAAAGTATACAGCCTGACCTTCCATTTCAGAAGATTCAGTAGTAGCACATAAAAAATGTAAAGCTAAAAACTGGGCAGATATTTTAATAAGCTGAAAAAATTATGCCATTAAAAAAAATAAAGCCAAACTTTAATAATCTAGCATAATAATTTTATTTAAGGTATGATATTAACAAAGATTCAGTCTTGTATGTCTAGTTAGTATTTGGATTTCCACTTATCAGGTTTCTTGTTTCTTCTAAGCTTTTTTTTTTCTGTGATATTTGAAGAACAGCCTATGAGAACAGCTTATATGATGAAGTGCACTGGTATTCATACATGAGCTGTAGGCATTTGAAGACCATAATTAGCTCTGCAGTTTTCATGACATTAATTTTCCTTTTTAATCCCTATCTGGACAAGACCACCAAAAATTGCAGGGATTGTCTACTTTTCTTTAGTATAACCATGTCAAATTATCCATCCACAAATAGTTACAAGCAGAGAGATGATACAGATGAATGAAGCAGGATATGTCAAGTATAATGACTTGACTCAGTTTTTTCTGACTGGGAGTAGCATCTTTCTGTCAGCAGAGATGCAACTGTTTACACATCAGGAGATGTTGTGGCCATTATTTCAGGTACTACAATCCATTTATTTTGCATTTGCTATTCTTCTTAATTTTCTGGCACATTTAGGTTGAGTAAAGCTGATCCTCTTATGCTGCCATAAATTTGGTGCACCTTATCTGAAATTGCTAGAGTTTCATTATTATCATCTGTCCTAAGCAAGTATGCCCAGAATGAGATAGTTGTTTGCATAATTATTTTTATATATATGTTATCACTGAATTTTTCTTACAGCTTTTGAAAGTCTGTTTAGTCTTCAGTTAAAAAAAAATTAAAAACACACTTGAACGATAAAGGTATTAATTATTTTTTTTTCTTAATATTCAGGTCACTTTAAAATGAAGGTGTTTGTATATGTGGGATTGATTTAATAATTTCTATTATGTAGGCAGTGTAAGTAACATGTAGGAGTCTATGGAACTCTGTGGTGAATTAACAGTGTAAAACTATATGTACATCACTAACACCATTTACAGTATATTTGCTCTTCCACATTACCATAAAGGAGTCCAATAAATCTAAACCTAGTGAAAATTTCATATTTTGTACATGCAGAACTGATTTTTCAATTACTTCAGACTTTTTCAGAGCCTAATCCAAATCCTGATGAAATCTGTGGGAGTTTTTCCATAGACTTCAGTAAGCTTTGGCTCAGGCCCCCACTTTTCAATTTTTCAAACAGATTTGCCAAAAATCTGCAGAGAGCCAGGCACTTGGAAAGTTTTTACTTGCAAAGTACAGCTGGTTTTGAGTTGCATACAGGAAAGTTCCCAGTGCTTTTTTGAAACAACAAAAAAAATTAGTTTTAAAGGTCTTTTAACTTTAGGTAAAAGAGTGGGTTTGACATTTGAAGCTGAAATTGCCTTGGGTCTAAGTCTAAGCATGACAAACTCTATACTGGATTGTTTTTAAAATGCATAACTGTATGATAACAAAGCTTTAAACTGCAGTCTTAATATAACTTCAGCTAAAATTTTCTTGGGTCGTGAGTTTCAGAGAGCTGGGGATGTTTGTACTAATAAATGATTTCTCTCTCTCTCTCTCTTTTTTTTTTTTTTCTCTCCTTCTTTTTCTTTTCTGCAGTGGAAAACTACACTGCAATTAAATAAGTATTCCCTGAGGTTAACTGCACTAATTTGAGAGCTCTTGAACTTCAGGGAACATATTACCCAGGCAGATCCATCTGGTGATGTAGGGCAGTCTTCACTGCCCCTGGGTGGTTGGATCCTGAACTTGGAGGTAGATGAGGTAGATGTGATTGGACATGCTGGGTTTTAGAGAGAGTGAGACGCAGCCAGTGCCTCTCAAGCGTCACTCATACTCTTGCATATCAGCCTAAGAATAAAATAGTGCCATTTTAAGGTAGCATCTTGGGTTGTGGATGACAGTCAGTGGGGTGTAGAAGCTCTCTCAATTTCACTTTTATTTTTTGTCATTTTGAGTGATCACCTCTAGCACAGACTGGATGCAGATCTGGCTGCAATAATTTTTCTCAGTAGCTACATTGTGAATTGCACCCCCATGGTCTTGGTGGATTTTTCTTAGGGTGAAAAAGGGCAGTATCTTCCTGAGTCTGAATGCCTGACATTGTTACAAAGCTGTGTATCATCAGTATTAAACTTGCAGATTTTTTTCCTGGATTTTTAAAGTATGAGAACATGTTTATGACTGTTCTACCTTTTTGTGAGCAGTCAGCTGTTAAGTCTACTCATGAGCCTGGTATCAGTTGTTCAGCTAATGCTCACATGATAAGTGAAGGTCCGTAAAGTCATGTTTCCCTTGCCCCTGTGTTTATTCAGACTCGTCCATCCCTAAAATTTTGATCTGGTATCTGAGCTGGAAAATGTCATCAAATGAGGTTCTCTGTTACTCTGGCAGATTTAAATTTTTTTAAAAAATAATTTTTTTTTTCCTAATTGTGTCCTGGCTGAAACACAAAGACTGATGATAACAGGGCATGCAAAAGCAGGGTTTCATAAACTTGAATCCTTAAGGTTTTGTTTTGATTCAGTTACACTTTAGGGCAAAAATTTAGCTCACCCTCTACTAGTTAGAATATTGCTAAAGAACTAATAAAAAAATAATGTGCAATTAACTGCATAATGCTGAAGTACTTTTTTTAGGATTTTAAAAGCCTTCAGCAAACTGGTAAAAACTGCAGGCTTGATGAGTTTCATGCAATTATCATGGTAGGCTGCATATCTGGTGGGTGTTTGCTGCGTGTTTTAAGTGCAAATACAGCAGGGTGCATTGCCAGGAGATCTCTGTCTTTTGATGAAAGATGTACTTTATTAATTCTGACCTTAACCAAAGCTTGACTTATTCCTCTTTAAGAAAACTAGTTAATTGTAAATTAGAGATATCACCAAAAAGGGTATTACTTCAAAGTTGGGAAATGATTAGGGGGATGTTCCATGTTTTAATTGAGTTTCAATTTTAATGACTCACTGTCTTCTATGTAACAATAAACAGCTGCACCACACTCTGTGTTTCAAAGAACATTTACTCAGCCTTTAGATTTACCATTAGAGATCAAAGAGAAGGTCTGATGTATATGGATGATGAAGGATGCCTCAATTCAAATGAATGGGTGAACAGAAATAGTGCAACTAGAGGTAATAAATATTATGAACGACCTTTTTAATGTAAGTTATGTGGTGCTGAACTATATTAAATTTCACAGTTGCACTGAGAAATCTTCTGTAATTATCTTAAAACTGTATCAGAGTATTGATAAGCATGTGTTTCTTCTAGCACTTTTTTCAAATAAACTGTTCAGTCAAAACCGAGGGGTTTTCAAGTTAAAATAATTGCTGGTGACATTCTTGAAACCAGGTTAGAAATAAATGGGTGCTTGCATTACATATAGGAATTTGTGGAGGACATTTCAGGCTAAAATCTTGCTGAATGATCAGACTTTCCAATCTTAAAATCTATTTAAATAGATATGAATTTGTTGGGTTTTATTTTCTCTAAAATGGAGCAGGTTTCTTTTAACGGGAGTAGTCATTAAGGGTATTAGGTTGCTGTTCAGAGATTCTTAAATGAAGTTATGAACTGACATTCGCATTTGAATCACGTAGTTAATAAAACATGGAACAATGCGACAGGAGTTACACAGGAGATTAAAGTTAGTGCCATAAATTATGTTAGATATCCTGGGTCTGGTTACATTTTACCAGAAAGTTGTTGAGATGGAGGAGATTCTATGGAGTAATGTAAAATAGACTCCAGCCAGATATGATGAAGTAGTTAAAGATGTTAAGATCTAGCAAGGGTCATATTATGTGTTACACACAGGATTTTCTTATGCTCCTGTGATTAAAAGTCCTTCTGAAAATAAGACAAGTTCTTAATGATGCCTTTGGCAGTAAACAACTGTTATGTTTCCCTACAAAGGAACTGTATTGGCAGAATTAATACTTTGCAATAATTTCCCAGTCTGAGGAGAAAAAATGAAGCAGTTGTGCTTGGTTACTTCATTAAATTAGTTATCAAGGGAAAAATGCTTGTTGTACAATTTTACAACAGATTTCTCAAATATTTCCAAATAAAAAATACTGGTGTCTGTCAAAAAGAGCCTTGTTTTTGGTCATTTTTGCAGCACATTAAAACCAGTTTTCTTCTAGTTTAGTGTGAAATTGATTCTCTTGTGTATAAGTTGATTCTCTCTGGCTATTGAATTGCATATATATGACATCATTTTGGTTAGTGTAGTTGCAGTGTAAACCCTGTGAAGAAATATAAGAGGTGTTGAGTTATACTACTCACAGCTAATCTACTCTGAATTTGGATCCATGGTATGTAGAAGATATTCCTGCCAGTGTGTACTTCGTGATTCACTGTAAAATAGGAAGCTTTTTTTTGTAACACAACATTGCCAAACAAAGAAAGCACTTTATTTGTTGAGTCAAATCATTCTTATTTAATGCAGGCTTGACACTTCAGCAGACATGACCATCAGTGGTTGGGAGTAGGTGTTATGGGAGTGATGATAATTCATTTGCAGACCTGTGGTAAGGTTATGCTAAGGAGAGCTTTGTTATGTCTAGCACATTTGCTAATATGAAGGAAAGATCTTTGTTGTGGATGCTGTTTATGATGTTATATTTTTGTCAATTGAAGAATTTACCTTAGTAGAAGGAAAAAGGAATAGTTATAGAGGTGTATATACAATTATGACTCACCATGGTAGGCTGCTTTAAGAAATTCTTGGCAGATGCAGCAGTCTGGTCCTTCTGAACAGTGAAATAATTGCTTTGATCAACAAGATAGGGATGAAATCCTGGCCCCATTGAAGTCACTGGGAGTTTTGCCATTGACTTAATTTAGTCAGGATTTCTCCTGTTTACTTGATAATTCTATGTTACTGTTCTACTAACATTCATGTAGTGGTTGATAACCTGACTTAGCAGAATGCATAAAAGCAAATCCTGAAGTAGACTTCTTTCAAAAGTACCTTCAGAGTCTGAATTCACATCAGGTGGGTCTTTTTTCAGTGTTTGGACAAAAGGTAGGTACATAGGGTGGGTTTTATCTTACTTCAGATTTGATGTTAGTAGAAAGGAAAACAAACAATGGAATTTTGTTCTGGGAAGAAAAAACATCAACTGCAGATGCCTCATTTTTCCTTGTAACTTTGATGGCAGCACTATACTCTCGTCTTTGTGACAAGTACGAAGACAAATGTATAAAGAAAACATGAAAATTGTGTTCATTTTTTTCTATTAATTCCTACTGAGCACCAAATAGGCAACACTCAGCATGCGGTACTAATAGCGCTCCCAAACCCTCTGCAAAGACTGACTTGAGCGAATCCCACAGATTTGTTGGAATAATTAAAGAAGAGGAAGCTAAGGATCAATTGGTGAAGAGAAAAAATAGAATCTGAAAGTACTTATTACTTTCAGTTGTAGTTATACATTGCATTTGTTGTAAATCAAATAAAGATAATCTAATGATATGTTATCACTTATAGGCTGTAACAGAGAGGGCTTTTTTTTTGTAATTGGTACTTAACAAATTCAGCCATTTAGCTGGTACACAAAAAGCCCCACAAGTGTTAGAGAATTCACAGGCTAAAATGGACAGTTTACTTTAAGTAGCATGTTAGAGAAAGTGCAGATGCTGCTGCAAAATGTAATATATTTCCATAATCAGTGATAGATAACAAGAGTTGTTTAACATGTCCTATGTGTGCACTTAAGCCACGGGCAGATCAATAAAAAAGCATTAAGCCTGGTGCCAGCTGAAGATATTATACCTGCAGGCTGTTTGGCTACATAATGGAAACTGGAGCTGGATTTCAGTAACTCTATTTAGGTAAATCATTATCTAGACAATGTCTTTTCCAATTTCTCTTTTAGTTCTGGGTCATTTGGAAAGGGACAAAAAATCTATATTTAGCCAATGGAGTTTCTTTTTTAGCATTTCTAATAAATGTTTTTTTCTATATATGAACAAAGTATAGCTAGTGTTTTAATTTAAATTATGTAGTGCTTCATAACAATAATATAATCACTTTATCTTTTAAATGAAGTAAATAATGAGTTAATCTGTTAACAGTAATTAGAATACTCTTTCTCAAGGCTTTGAAAACCTCTAATTTGTTGTCATATACTCAGAATGTTGAGGGATCTGTTTCCCTCAATTCTAGATACTGATCTGATTTCATAAATTTTCAATGAGGAAGAAAGTATATTGTCTTGTAGGGAACTGTTGAATATGGAATCATAATCAAAACTTGAAGTTTCAGGAAAGAAAAGAGTTAAAAACTATTTTAAGCATGTTAAGAGGGGGCACCGAATCTTCAGTGTGAAGTCTTACACTCTCAAGATAGGCTACCATTGCTCTGCTTCATGTTGTAGACATGACCAAATTTAAAGTAAAGGGGTAGAGAATGCTTTTTTACCAATGAAATGTATCCTTGGCCTTTGTATATTCTCTTTTTTGAGGTCATTAGGCTTATTTTATGGAGGGGAGCCAAGACAACCTAGTGTGTTTCAGTAATCTTGAGAGAAGATTACTTGAAGAGAATCATAATGCCACAGTAAGCTTGGCTATACGACAAATTCTTTACATGAACACAGACTTTTCATGGAAGGAAATTAAGAAGCATGATGTTTACATAGTGGGATATTTTTTTTGGTGGTGGTGGTTTGTGGGGTTTTTGATGGGTGTTTATTTATAGAAATTGTCCCCCATCAAGTTACTGTTTTTAATGAAGGAGTTCAGATCTTAGCAAGGTCTGGAGGAATTTTGGTGCCGTTGGAGTACAAGTTGATATCAAGTCCAAAAAACCCTCAACCTCTTAGTCAAAATGAAGTAATTGTTTTCTTCATACTGAATACTTCTTCTGTCTAATGACTTGAAGAGGACAATATTTGATAGTAGTGTTTGTAGTAAATTTGACTCTTAAGATATTTAGAATAACTTCAGATATTCCACAATTGTGGGCATTAAGAGATTGCTCTTGCTGTTAATGAACTGTCAAAGGAAGTTGATATCATACATCATGGGTGTGAAATCAACAAGCTGCAGTGATGATCTTTGGATGCCATGTTTTTACATGGTCTTTGGTTTGTCACTCGGATACAGGTGTTTGGGCTAGTTAGTTTCTTTCGAGTCATGTACAAGTAGAGAAAGTATAGCTAGTAAGTCAGTGCAGTGGCAAGATAAAGAAAGGACTGTAAAAAGAACCAGTAAAGGAAAAGTTACATTGCTGAAGTACAGGAGAAGCAGCAGGCATGGTGTTACTTTAATCAGTAGAGTCCACCAGATAAGTTAAAGTGTATCAACGTTTGCAAAATCCTAGCTTTTTTTGAGAATGGCTTTAAACAATAAAAACCAATTTCAAATAATATTTTACTTTCCAGACCAAGTAGTGTTTATAGCGTAGAAGAAGGGATATTAGTATATCCTTTTGGTCTAGTTATTTAAGAGGATGTACTGAGTGTTGCTTGGTTGGATTTTGGTAGCAGAGGGCTGCAGCGGTGGCTTCTCTGAGAGGCTGCCAGAAGTTTTCCCCATGTCCAACAGAGCCATTGCCAGCCGGCTCCAGGGCAGATCCATCACTGGCCAAGACCCAGCCCATCAGGGATGGTGGCAGCACCTCAGAGACAGTGTATTTAAGAAGGGGGGGGAAAAAAGTCTGTTAAACTGCAGCTGGAGAGAGGAGTGAGAATGTGTGAGAAAAACAGCTCTGCAGATTCCAAGGTCAGTGGAGAAGGGAGGTAGTGTTGGTAATCCGGGTACAGGAGCAGAGATTGCCCTGCAGCCTGTGGCGAACACCATGCTGAAGCAGGCAGTCCCCCTGCAGCCCATTAAAGTAGATGGTGGAGCAGCTTATCCACCTGCAGCCCATGGAGGTGGATCTGCTCAAAGGAGGTTGGGACCCCATGGAGAATCTGGCCTGGACCAGGCTCCTGGCAGGATCTCTGAATTTTTTTGTTGTTGTTGTTTGCTTGTTTTTTGGGTAGTTTTGTGTTTGTGTTATTTGTACTTTTAGTTGTATTTGGAAGAGTATATTTCATAATTTAGTCTTTATCTTGTTTTGTATACTTTCCTTGAAGATGAGGTAGACATTTCTAAATTATATTTTAGTTAAAATAAGCATTACAAAATCTATGTATAAGTTGAAATAGACTTTTTCTAGTGTGTACTAATGTTGTACAAAGAAAAATGTTATTTGGAGGGGAAGGGAAGCAAGGACTCCCCTTTGCATACAATATTCACTCTGTACTTTAGCAGATTTCAGGGTGTCCAATCCCATTTAGGAATGTAGTGTGTTTTAATAATGAGTAGGCCCTTGTCCTGGTCAAGCTGATCCTTAAAAACTAGAGAATTGAATAAGCATAAGGCATAGAAGTAGCAGACTGAGAGCATCACTTGCTCTGTCACTTTATTTATTATCTTAGACAGTAGCAGCAATGTCATCTTTTAAATAAAATAGAACAGTTAATCCTCTGCTTTCTCATATAAAATGCCACTTTGTTTCAGACATAGCACTTTTATTGTAAAAGCAGACCTTGCTTTTGACAAAAAAACCCAACCAAGCAAAAAAAAACCAAACCAAAAAAACCCCACAAAAAAACCCAAACAACCCCACAAAAAACCCACCAAAAAAACCCACCTCAAAACAAAACAACAAAACACCAAAAACACACAAATTAAAAAAAAAAAAAAAAAAAAAAAAACAAACAGAAAAAAAACCCGAAAAACCTCCCTCTGAATTTGAACAGAGCTCTCCCTAACTATTCATTATCTTCTAATGGATGGAATTCATTTTATGACATCAGTCAAACTGAATCTCTTCCCCATCTCTAAAAAGTTCAGTGCCAGGATTCTTCCCAGTTTTTAGAGATTTTTGGAAGCATGATTTTTCACATCTTCAGATACCAGATCAAAAGATACTTTGCAATTTTGTATAGTTGATTCTATTTAAGGTTTGCCATGTGAAGCACATAAATCTCTTGGCTACTTCTTAAAATGCTTGCAGGAGATATGATACAAAATGTTTATATATGCAAAGTTGTTTATCCCTGAGTTGTATCATTTTCATAACATTTGAATGGTAGTGACTTTAGTAAAATTGCATGATTTACACAGACAGAGGTGTGGTACTAGTGAAAGAATAAAATTCTATGCAGTGTGTAGAGTAAAATTTTCTGAATAGGAAGTTCTGTAAACAAAGGAAAAAGTTCTTTCTATAGGATAAGATGTAATTTTAAACTGTTATGTACAGTTTTGTGCTCATTTCCTCCAAATAAACTAAAGTAATTAAATGGTATTATGATACTTAGTGAAGCCAAAGTTGCCTTTTCTTGATTCTTCTTAAAGTCAATCCCAGAGATTTTAATGATGTAGAAGGTTGAGCTAATGTAAGATAATACTTGGATTTATTTGGTCAGTGGAGTATATAGTGAATGAAGTATTAAATGCTAGTGAAAATAAAGTAAATATAAGAAATTTATGTTTCTTTTTGCAGTATTGGAGCAAAGATGGATTAGTATAATTGGATTGATTCTTAGCTCCCAGTGCAATGAATAAGAGTCATAGTTGATAATTATGTTAAAACAACATTTTTAATGACTAAGCAAATACAATGTTATTTACATGTTCTACATACTATGGAAAAATCTAATATTTAGGTACAACTGAGAAAGTAGAAATTTCCAATACATGAAGTCAATGCTTTGATATAATTTACAGAGAAGCATAACTTTTCAGCAGAGGTTGCTTTTCAATTGTGGAAGGGAACTTCAGTGTTATAACAAAAGAGAATTCTCTTTTTTCCTTATGAATGCTTTGATTTCCTAAACTCTTAGTGCCCCAAGGATCTATATGCAGTTTGTCTTATAAATCCAGCAGATTGATGTTGGTTTATTTCAAAAACATTAAAAGAGGATAATTTTATTCATGTTTATTTCATCATTAGATAGATAAATGAATAGCGAATAGTAGTTTAAGTTCTAGCAATTGGATAACGATTCATAATTAGATAACAGTAATTGGATAATTTCAGAATGCTAATAGATAAATCTGTATCTGTTTTGACCTCCATTCCCTATATTTTCTATTTGGAGGGGATGGAAGGGAAGGAGGAAAAGAAACCCCTTGTTCAGAAACTCTATCTCTGTGTTAGAATAAGGTAATTTAGTCTCATTCATAAACAGAATTATTTACCTCCATGGTTTCTGTTCAGGGATTATTCAAAACCCTTGTTCTCTTGGTAGTCAGAAACCTAATTTCTAGTAAAAATTAATTTGTGAACAGTTCCTTCTTGTTCTAAGAGTGTCTTCTATTTTGCCAGAAGAGGCAAAATAAGGGTTTCTGACCTAATTGCATTACTGATAAAGATCAGTCTGTTCCCTTTTTGGTGGTCTTAGCTCAGCAAGACTGGTAATCTGTTCAAGTATCAATAAAGTATGTGATTCCTGTATCATCTTAGTAATCTTCAGTTTTCCAGGTTTATTTAACCTGTCATGAACATGGTAAGAGGAATTAAACTCAGTGGTCCAGATGTTTTACCAGTGTCTTGTTCAACAGTGTTACTCCTTTCTTGTTCTTTACATGAAACATTTTCAGGTGGATTTCAAAATTTTACTAGTCATCATACTGGGACCTTTTCCTTCTGTCAACCTGTGATTATTTCTGTGGGTTTTGTGTCTTCTTTAATTTCTATAATACCATCGTTTCTCACTCTCATAATATTAAAGCAATTGCAATCTCTATTGAAATAAGATATTTGTGTTTTTTTGCTAAAATTTGGCATTTTGTGTACTGAACTACTTTATAGTAGTTTTCCAAAGTAACCAATTCTGTATATTTCTATTTGAGTAGCCCACCACAATAGTATTAGGAAGTATTACTCTACCAATTTAATTTTGTTTTTCTGAGCAACGTACATTCTTCAGTACCTCCATTTTAATCCCAGTTACTAGTCCACTGTTATCTGTTTTCCACAGCCTATCTGATACTACCTCTGATGTCAGTATGTTTTGTTCCTGTATTCTCTAGCTCAGAGCTGTGCATTAGCATACATCCCAAATGCTTTTTCTTTGATTTCACTCCTTTTCTTATCTGGATTAGGCATAGGTTCCTCATCAGCTGTTTCTGCCTTACTACTGTTCTGTCAAGGCTGTCTCAAACATCCAAAAGCCCCAGCATAACGTGGCTTCATGCAGCCAATTGCATTCTTTTATTTCTTGTTCACAGCTAAGATCAAAATCCCATTTTCACTAACCTAAATTTTTTACCTTCCTCCTGTTGTTGAGTGTTTTGCCTAGGCCAATGTACTGTAAACTCCCTGCAGATAAATAGTTATTTGTTCTCCTGAATCAGTCAAAGACAGCTCACTTTGACAGCCTTTGCACTATGGTTGTGTGATGGAACACTTTGGTAACTCATGGCTTACAGCACTGCAAACCAAGCCACATTTACAGTGGCTCTTCAACTTCTGAGTGCAGGTAATGAGGACTTGGTCTTCCTTCCCTAGTAAGTCCAAAATTTGTGTGTATATGCACATATATCCAAGTATATAGCATCTGTATATGTGTCTTCATAATTGAGTCTTCAGCTGGAAGAAAGTTTCGTGTATATGCTCCAGAAGATACAAGTGTTTTAAATGTGAATAGGAGCAAAATATTTCTCTAAATTTTTTATGATGATAGATACCAGGAGGGTTTGTTATCAAGACTATAAAAGCCAGTTTTAGTGTGTTTACTTTCACTGCATGCTGTAGAAAGGTTAGAGACTACATAAAGACAATATTGTGAAAGTTTTTTTGACAAGTGTGCTTCAGAGAACCCAGCTGCTCCAAACACTGTCCTTGAGGTGCTTTTTATTGTATTGGCAGATAGAAACCAGAACTGACATTGCAAATTCATTGAAATATGCTTTTAGGAAAAATAATCAGGAAAGTGTTTATCAAAGGGAGCATTACCTATTGAAGTTTTTGATGTAAATTCATATAAAAGTCTAAAGGTCTAGTAGCCTCCTTACAACTGCATATTACCAAAACAATACAATGCAGCACTACAGATTAAAAAAAATTCTTACTAAAAATATATATATATTTTGTATGAAGTTCTTTATGTATTTCATATATGCATATATCTAAATACATATTTATGTATATTTATACACACAAAATCAGTTTATCTGTATAAACCAAAACAAAAGCCTTGCATATTCTTCTTGCTCAGCAAAAGAGTAACATGAAATTAGTTTGTTCCTGAATGGAGAATGTTGTCCTGAGGATAGATTGATGACAGTATATTCTGTAACTTCTGCTATTGCTGTATTTAAGCATTTTGAAAGAAAACCATGTTAAGTTATGATAAACAAAAGTTATACTTAATGATACACTGAATATGGGGAAGAGGATGTGAGACACAGTAAATAAAAACCACCAGGTGTTTTGTGAGGCAGCGTACTCTGAAAAAATAGTGATTTTTGTGGTTATATTTGTCAAGAGTTGATATTTGCCTTGAAAAATTCCTTTTTAAGCTGATTTTTCTTTTCTTTTATGCAAAAGCAGATGAAAATCCTCCAAGCACTACAAAATTCAGTAAGTTGCCTCTCCCAACACAGAAGACAGAGCCAGTCTGTGCTCATCAGGTGAATAGGTGGTGTGATGGAACAGTGTGCTTCTGTGGCCAAAGCGTGGCTGTCATCATTCGTTCTTTGTTTGCAGGGTGTAACAAGTGCCTCTGGTAGATATTGGGTGGCATTTACACAGTTCACTGTTCCTGCATTCTCAGTCCTGAGTTAGTAAGGGTACTACTGAATGCTGATCTTGTGTTCTTGGCCGAATGTCCAATAATGTGTCTTTAATGAAAACAGCTGTTGGATCTGCTCTTAGCAATGTGTTTCCCAATGCCATTCGTATGACTTGCATACCACATGCACTGAACCTCATCCTGGAAGAATGGCCAAGACTGTTTGACAGATTAAACACCACAGTTGCTCCCATAAAGAACTTCTGCTGCCAAAGTACCCTGAACTTTGTAAGTCAAGGTTTTATGAACTCAGGCTTATTCAAAATATTTGAATGGGCTACAAGCTCAAACAGAAGCCACACAATTGGTGTGAATTGTCTTTGTATAGCTCTTCGTGCAAATAGTGACAACTCATTATAGGAAAAAAAAAAAAGCTATGGAATTTAAGAACTGGAAGTTTTGTTAAGAAGCATTTCAAAATCAGAATGACAGTCTAGTATGTCTCTGTGTGCTTCCCTTGAAAATATGTTTTGGTGATTTTCTATGACCTTGGATTACATATTCTGTTGGTATAATTTTTCCCCTAATTTATTATTCTACTGGAATGTAATACAGAAATATTTTCCATCATTTTGTTGAATTTGGTTGTTCAAAGCAGACAGAAGACAAAAGAATTGTGTGACTGCAGGATTGTAGCCACTGTTAAACTGAAGTGATATGTTCTGAAATCTATAACTGATTATGTAGTGACTCTACATTCTGAAAGTGAATATCCAAACTAAACCTGGACTGTTTGCTGTGGTGAATTGTAACAGTGTTTGTCACCAGACATCCATTTAGGAGGAAAAACAAAGAAACACAGCTTTTTCACTGCCTTCCCTCCTCCCTCCGCCTGCCTTCCTGTCTTAGTTCCCCCACCCCCTCTTTCTCCCTCCCTATTTCTCTCCCTTACTTTTTCCCTTCCTCATAATTCTTCTTAACCTTTCTTCTCAAACTCTGCAGTGGAAATCTGTTTGCATTCCTGGAATGTGTCTATTCAAATGATAGCCTCTAGTCCAGGGCTGGTATGTGAATAAATGTTCCATGGATCTCATAATACACTCAAATATATATTGTTTTCTTCTAGAGATTGTGTTGTTTTATCTTCCACTTAAAAAGCAGCAATAGCATTACATATCTTCACAACCTGCATGCAATGTTTATTTCAGCAGGCAGGTTACTTTCTGATAGGCAGATAGTAATAAAATTTACAGGACTTGAATAAATGTAGCTAGCAGAATCAGTACAATAAAATATAAATGATAAATTCTTTTAGAGAGAATAACTTCTAAAGCATTAGACTGCATTTTTGGAGTACACTTTCCTAAAATTTTCAACAGAATAGAAGACACAAATGAACATGGTGTTGGGTATAGCTTTTTGGAATCTCTATGAAATAATTTTACTATTTAGATTATCTCCATTTTATAATGGTATACATATGGATGCAAACCCTGCTATTTACAGAGCTTCCTGCTCACATTTTGACTATCTTGCTGCCAAAGACTGCTCAGGAAGCTGTTTTTTCTTCTTTCTGTGGACTCTTGTAAGAGTTAATTTCAGAGGAAAATGGAAACTTTATGCATAGTTTAGGTTGTGATTGAGTGGACAAGAAAAAGGAAACTCAAATACTCTACCTCAAAGTGCCTTTTCATTTTTTCTCATGTATACCACTTTTGTTTTCCTGTTTTTCAACTTTTAAAGCCATATTAAAATGCATAAAAACATGGTGATATGAACCTGTAGGGAAACTGTCTGTACTTAATTTTTGTTCAATATGTGTTATATGTTTATGTTTCCTTTGGGTGTGGGTATCTTTTTCCAACTTAAGAACCAAAAGTGTTACAAAAACAGATGTAGTGAAAATAAGCAAGAGAGTCTCATTTCCTACGGTGAACAAAGTTCACAATTAGCTTGAGTGTAATTTTATGCATGCTGTACCCTATCAAGCAGTTTTGTTGACAAAAGCTTGCTTTCTTGGATTTATCACAACTGATAAAAGATCTGTGATGCCAGACAAGAATTTAGCTACACTGAAAAGGGGGAAAGAGTGGGTCAGATGTAATAACATATTCTAGATGTTATTCCTGCCAACAATTAATGGGGAAATTCATTTTATGAAGCTCTGTTTACAGATTGACATCTGGAGGACTTCTCAGTTTGGATAATTTCCAGTGTGTAGATTTATGTACTACTATTCCTCCTCTTTCCCCCTCTTTTCTTTAAATACTTCACTTTTCAGATCTGTACCATTCAGTTAATTGTGAATGAATGTGAATTATTTTGTTGCTGTGATTTCTTTTAGGATTCAATATGCATAAAACTTGAAAATGCTTGCTAAAACAGACATTCAGTGAAAACTTACTGAAATGTATTTAGAGATACAAAAATATTCAAAGAGTTCTTTTGACTTAAAAAGTGCTGACCAGAAAAGTCAGAATGTAGACCGTGAGTAGAACTTTTGAAGTATGAACTGAAAAGCTTGTAGTCCTAGTAGAAAAGATGCTGGGTCTTTTTTGTTGTGGTTGTTTTTTTGTTTTTTTTGTTTGTTGTGCTGTTTGTGGTTTTTGTTTGTTTTTTGTTTTTCCCCATATAGCTGTCCTTCTGAGTTGTAAAATGTTTTTGAATCAAAAAATCCTGGTCTACCATGGTTTAAATATTATATTCAATAGTGTGTATTTGTGCCTTATCCAGTTTCTTTTTCAGTCTAGTGAAAGTTTGAAATTTGTTTTGAATGTTTCCCTTCTTTCAGAGTGACAATGGTCTTAGTGTGGTCACCACACCTTCCTTCCTGTGGGAAATCATAGCATGTTTTGAGGATGTGTTATCTGTGCCGATTGAAGCAAGAAAATGAAATTTCCTGTTAGTTTCATTGGAAGAAATGGGTACCACTTATGTTGAGGCAGGCCATGTGTAGATGAGGGTCCAGTCATGCTACCCAGCCCTAAGCATCTGAACAAGTTAAGGGGCATGTTTAGCAAATTTGAGTAGCTCCTTCATTTAGAAGGTAGTACTGGTATTAGAAGAGCAAGGTAGAAATGATTTTGTAAGCCTCATTGTCTCAAAAAAGGGTAAAAGTATAACTATTATATTTCTTATCTGGTCACTTATTTGAATAATTGTCACAAAAAATCCTAGTGAAATCCTGCAGCACTGAGAACAATGCTTTTAGCACATGGAATGCCTTTATGTAACAACAGTATTTAAAAAAAAATTCATAGGAAACAGTTACTGGCGTCCTTGCAGAAGTAACATGTAATTACTACTCTTAATATTGGTGCTGGTAATACTGCTCTGTGTGTTCTGTCTAAATTTTCTTTTTATGTAAAATACTATGTTACTGGTAACATTTCAGTCATTAGTATTCTTAGTAAAATAAATTTATGGAAGAAGTTAATTTTGCTTCCTGCTTCCTTTTAACAAGTAGTGTGTTATAGCTAAGGGCAAATAGATCTGATCCAACTCTTATGCTGTTACTGTCAGCATTGAAAACTAATGAAATATTTTGACACCAAAGGCCATCAGTCCTCAAGGCTGTGTAAGTTACTGAATTTCTGGTTTTCGAATCAATGTTAGAAAAGTTCTCTATTTCCATGTAGAAATTCAGTAGATACTAATTGACTTGGTGAGGTTATGCTCATGCTGTTACAAAATGTTATAATATTAAAATGTATTATGCCATTCTTAATAGTTCTTTGGAGCGAGAAACCTTAATTTTGTATCCTGTATTTACGGACTGATGTTTAAGAGTGCAGATTTTATCTGAACAATGAGAATGAAAAAAATCCGAGTTGATTTTTAAGCACTGATTTCCACTTCCTCAAATCTCATAGTTTACATTTTAATCACAATTTTCAGATGGCAACAGAAGTATTGGTTTACAGGTATTTATTTTTATTTAGGCTGTTGGTACGTTTATATTGAACGCAATGTCAGACATGACCCCACTCTTACAGTATTTTAACATGAAGAGGTTTTTCTAATTTCCAATTTTCTCTTCCATTTTCATAGCAGGTTTCCTAAAGATTTGAAGCTGTCATGGGTTGCAAGTCTGCACACTGACACATTTACTCCTAACCTTCATTACTGACAAAATTTACTTGCTATACATCAAACAAATTCCGTGATGCTCCTTATACTTTCTCTCAGGGTGTATTTGGATAAAGCAGCTTGTGTCTTTACTCTTGCTTAGGAGCAAAAGATGCTGTATTAGTTCTTCATCTGGTAGGATTGGGTGTTTTCAAAGGGTTCACTGGAGCTGCTATGCTTTATCCTTGCATTTCTGCAAGACATGGTGCATTGGTTTGCCGGTGTGTCTGAAACTGCCATGCAGGAAAATGCATTTCAGGAAAATGCAACCTTCTATTGAGGAATGTAACCTTATTTTTAATAGTTTTACTCATTTAGTTTAGTAAAGGGAGGATAGCCTGAGTTGCTGCAAATTTGATGCACTTTTTATGGGGCCTGGAGTAGAACATGTCTTTTCAAAATAGAAGAACTCTTACATGGCGGTAAAAAGTCTGTGCACACCATTGGGAGTTGGTGTGCTGCTTATAAACATGTGCTTTCAGAGCACAATAGATGAGTACATGGCTTTGCTTGCTTGCTAGTTGTGTTCCTGGGAGGGCTGTGAGAAAAAGATGCAGCTCAGCTGTGTACTGTTGTATTGTTGGCAAGGCACTTACTGTGAGGCCATCTTTTTGCTGTGGAATAGTGACACATTCAGTGTCCTGACCACAGCTGCTCCGAAATAAATGTACATCAACCTATTTCACTGCAAGCCACTACAGCTGGTACTACTAGTACTACTACCAGATTATACCTCTCTTCAAATTTTAAACGTAGGCATTTAAACATATTTGAAGGAAAAGCTGTAAGTATTTGTGTTGTTTAATGAACGGCTCGTAAAGCAATGTTGAAACATACAAAGAAGATGTTATACCACGCAACCTATAATTAACCTATACTTGAATAAGGCATGTTATTGGACACTGAAAGTGTCCCTGTTTTTCCAGATCTTTAATAAAAATACTGTATTTAATAGCCCATCCAAAAAAAATTAGCATGTCATTCTTTGTGGCAAGCTAACAATCTTCCTAATGTTTGGTGATTTTGTAAAGTTATTTCATTCACACTTAATTGCTTTATTACAAAAATAGCTCCCAGTAATCTGATCTTTAACACAAATCACCTTATTTTCCGTGTTTTATGTGGAACCAGTTTTGCATATTTTCTGGTCTAAATTCATTCCAACTTTTTTCAAGATGACATAAGTAGTAGAGAGAAGTCATTAAAGCATTATCAGCCTTCTAAACAATGGTAATACATTTCTTTAGCAAATGTTTCCTTGAAGTGAAAGTAAGGACTCTTTTAGTTTTGTGTTCCTGTCAGCTAATTTATCACCTCTTTTTCTCAATTACTCAATTATATATTTCTCAAATTCACCAGTGAATTTGTTTTGTTGCATAAACACCCCATTAAGTGTCTTCCATTTTCAACTAGGTGGCTGTGCTACAATCCCAGAGTCTGATTTAGAGGAAAGGACCGTTATACCAGGCTCCACAGCGATGTTTGCCAGTCACGGGCAGACCACAAAGCAGAAATCCAAGCCTGGTAAGAAAAGGAAAGTTATGTTATTTCACTTAGAGGTGTACTGCTCATCTTTTCAGAATGCTTGTGGACATATGAAACAAGTGGCATATATTTCAGCCTTTGTTGGCATAATTTCTAGCTTCTCTTTCTACAATAGTAAAATGTGTAGGATTCTGAGCTTATTCAGCTTCTTCTGTCAAGAGTGGCTCAACTGTAATGATCAGTCTTGGAATTAAATAACTTCACAGTTGAAAAGTTTTCTGCTACGTAATATGTGAATGAGATTCTCACAGGTCTTATTCACGATTTCTTCCAGAGACAAAATGAAACTGAGGGCATTTTGGTGTAGTAAAGGTGTTTTTTTTGGTTTTTTTTTTTTTTTTTCCTCCTGTGGTATGGTGGTTACACTTTGTGCCAGCTGATTAAAATATGGTCATTACTTATCTTTTGTGGGGAGACTTCCTAGAATTTCAGAAAAATATTATTGGATATAATAAAATGAAATTGTACTGGCTATAAAGTATGCTGCATACAGTGATGACACATTTTCTGGAAAGACTTCATGCTGCCGGGAACTGTGATATAGTGTTAACATATTTTAAAAGCAGCACTGTAAAGTACTGCCTTGCACTTTAATAAAGTGTCTGGTAAATTCTCAGGGTTTGATTATAGCAATTTCACATTTTGCTTACTAAGTTGTACCTTCACACTTCTTTTCCCCTCTCCTTGCATGATTTTGTCCTATAATATTTATTATAAAATGTATTTGAATGTTGCTTGTAAATCGGAAGTGTTCATTATGGATGAGTGTTAAGAAAAACAACTTAGAGGTTGCAACCAGCAGCAGTCAAAAATAGACAGTCCTTATACATCTGCAAAACCCAGTTAATTGTGTGTTTAAAAAGCATTCAGCTGCTTGTTTGCCCAGCTAACTGTAGCACAGACAGGCAGGGAGTTGGGATAGATAGTTAATTTTAATAGCAGAATTTACATTAGGAGATTTTTAACAGTGGGCAAGAAAGAAGGATATCTAATGCAGCAGTGTATAAAAATGTAGCAGTCTAACTTAAAAACTAGTACCTGCTTACAGAAACAACCTGAAAAATCCCCTGAAGGCCTAAAGCTCTGACTTTTCTAGAGTACTAATTACCTGTGATCCTCATGGACTTCAGGTCATTAGAAGAAGAGAGCCTGTCAAAGTTGACATAAATATAGTTTAACCTTTGCTGTCTAATATATTAAGTAACCTCTTGGTAATGGAAAAGTATATCATGTCTCTGATGTAGCATACAATCCTGATAAAATTCCAACTTCAGGCAACTAGACTAATAAATCACAAACATATGGCAGGTTATTTCTCTTTGTCTGATGCTCCAGTCTTCTGATCAAGCACATATTTGTTCTTTGTAGATAGTGTTCTTCTATATTTAAATAACTTTATTACTGAAAAAACTAGCATGAGTGGAAAAGTATAGAAATGTATTCATGAGATCCAGAAACAACAACATAGGGACCTGCATATCCTAGTGTAAGGCTTAGCCCATGATAAAAATTGAGACTTACGTCACATAGCTGGCTGTTGTTGCTTTGTAACTATAAAAGGCAGAATGAAAACTTTGAAAGCTTATAAAAAGTCTTTAGGTTTACAGCCACGTGTTATACAAGTGAGTTTAATTCATTCATGGTAAGAATTGACTGCCATCTGCCAGTTAGTGCTGCAATATAGAGAACACCTAGAATATCTGCCACTGAGCTGTCTGGAAATTCTAATTGCTATGAGTGTAAGAGCCAAGGGAGCTACTTAAAACTGAAGGTAACAGTAGGCATGAAATCACAGCCTTTCAATGTTTTTCTGTACATGGTATTTTTGGACGGAGTTCTTGCTCAGGCACCATAGACTGCAGCGAGACCATGGTGATTACAAAGAGGCTTCAAAGAGTACTTCCTGTGTCTTAGGTA
The DNA here is from genome assembly GCA_016584745.2 of Phylloscopus trochilus trochilus. Classification (NCBI taxonomy): domain Eukaryota; kingdom Metazoa; phylum Chordata; class Aves; order Passeriformes; family Phylloscopidae; genus Phylloscopus; species Phylloscopus trochilus. The sequence continues at coordinate 46,197,747 of WQNJ02000546.1, forward strand.
TATTTTTATTTGAGTTTGCATTTAATTTAACTACGTGTAGTAAATAAAAGAGAAAAAAAGGACAAAGTAGACTAAAAGTATTTTTTCTTGATGTATCTTCCTTTGTTTCCTAATGGAGTTCAAGATAGATTCTCATTATAAGTTGTGAGTTGGTTGTTTGATGACCCTAGTGGGTCACTTCCAACTCAGGATGTTCTGTGATTATATGAAAATGTGTTCTATGAGCTACGCAAAGAAATGAGGGACTGAGACCTGGAAAACTGCTCTGTGAGAAAGTGTGCTGTAGGGCATCATCCTGCCACAGACTTGCAAATTATCTCATGCGAAGTATTATACTGAGGCTTTTCAGGCAGCGGCGAAGCATGTGAGTGAGACTTTTGGCTTTACTTGGAGTAGTTACTTGGGAGAACAGAAAATGACATCTAGTAGTCATCTACAAGTCTGCGCAAGACCAGAATGAATGGTTTTAGCACAATCATGGAGTCTCTTTGGAAGGGGAATTACTGGTTTTATTATGTTTTATTTCTGAACTGAAATAGTTCTCACTGGGTTGTTTTTCTTATTTATTTTTTTTCTAATCCAAGTATGTTGTGATTTCATAGTAGAGAATGGGATTGCATTCATGATATTTGGAAGCTAATGGTATTGCAGTTGCAGATTCTTTTAGATGACTTTTGCTTTGAGTAGGTACAAAATACTTCCTTGGACATTCTCTGTCCCAGTGAATGGAAAATAATTCTTCCATTTCTTACCACCTCAAGACATGGAGTCAGTGTGCTTTGCATTGGGAGGAATAAGGTTAATGTGATAAATCCCTGCTAATTTTGTTCTTGCTGTTTTGGTAAGAAAGTGGACAGAGCATGTATTGCATACATACTCTGCATATAGACTGCACAAGCCTAGTGGAGAGTTTGAATGTAATTTGAAGTTCGCTTGTTATGTCTTTAGTTATTCCATGAGCTCACAGCTGCAATACCAATGCAGACCTCTACTGCAACCACAGGTACAAATGTAGTGATTGTAGACTCTGCATAGGTCTTGTGGAGTTCCTTTCTCTTTTGGAGTACTCTTCCTGCTGTCTTCTCTTTTCTTCTTTACGAGTTATGGATTTCTAACTAGAGTTGCATCTGTTTGAGTGGTTTGATTTTATGGAGAAGTTTTCATGTGTTCTGGAAGGTAAAAATTACCAGAGATTTGCAGAGCTCCACTTCTCAACCTCCCACTTGTGCTAGAATATTTCTGATGGAATGAAGTGAAAATATGGTTTGTCACAAAGAGGTATACAGAAGTTCTTGCACTGCAGGCTTTTTAGAGAAATCTCTAAGAAATAGGGGAAAAGAATCTTAAAAGAACAATTAAAATGTGCTGCTGGTGATCTTTAGGAAGTAATAACAACATATGCATTTATCAGGATATAGCCCTTAAAGTAAGTATTTTGAACTCCTTGAATGCTCTGTTTAGTGTGCTACTTACCATGAAAGAGAATTTCCCGAGACCTTCTTTTCCAACCAATATTCCTACTGAATATTTTACACCAAAAGGGTCTGGTAGTTTTTTTATGAGTAAAGAGTTTTATGCTGATAAATCATGACTAACTTCACTAAATTGATGGGAAAGCCGATGAACAGATAGTATGAATAAAAGAATGTTTGGATTGAAAAATGTATCTTGTTTTTTTTGGTTGGTTTTGTTTTGGGTGTGGGGTTTTTTTTTTGTGTGTGAAACAATTGTGCTGAATACTTTGTAATTTCCTTACTTGTTCAGGATTTTTACAGCACCTGAAGTCAGATTTGTCAAGTGTGATGACATGAAGGTATTGGAATTTTCATAACTTGTAAGACTTGATTTTCCTGGCAGAATTTTTTCATCTAAGATCCCTTAAACCTGTTCTGTAAATTATCTATCTAAACAACAAGAAAAAATCTTTAATATTTAAGGGAAATATTTGCCTGACTTTGCCATGATAATTCATAAAAACTGTCTTTTCCTGAGAGAGCAGTATGGTTCAGTATTTACATTTATTGTTTAAACACAAATATTTTTGAGAAGCTATTCATAAGACAAAAGATTTAGCATTTGGATTTGCTACTGTGCTTCCACTGTTTTAGTTAAATTCTTTGTGTGCTGCTGTCATGCAAATATTTACATGACTTAAAGATTAAATTTCGAAGTTCTCATCTTCTATGATTATATTTAGTAAAGTAAATAAACTTCCATAGTTTAATATTCAAAGCATCTAAGACCAAACCTGTGTCAGCATTTATATTTATGATTGAAATAGATTTTAAACTGTCTTTAGTTTGAATCTGGCATATTATTTTTGATTAAATAGACAGGCAGCTATACTTAATGACTGTGAGGTTGAGCTATGAAGTCCAGTAAATCAAGATATTCTGAGTCATATTTTCCAAACACCCTCCGAAGTTGCACCCAGACATTGTACAGCTGCATGTCTTTAGTGTACTTTATTTTGTTACTTTTTCTTCAGCATTGAATGGAAATGTTCATGTAAATGTTGAAGGTGCCATTTAAGAGTAACTTTCAACTTCACCCTTCTAGTCAAAGATTGCTGTTTTTGGTAGCCTAGACAATTTTAGGAACTATCCCATGGTTCCAGCCCACAAAGATGTTTAGTTGCACTAACTTTTTAATAAACAAGATTGAATTGATTGATTATTTTCCATTAAAGGGTCTAGGGACACATTTAAATTTATCTATGTGCTTAATTTTTCTTATGAATACACAACTGTGCGAGACTTCAAACTACATCTGCTAAGTAGCTCATCAAAAAGTGATGTAATATAAGATAAAATTTTGTGATAGTACTTCATGTATTTGATTTTAGAACCCTTGGCTTTGTACAAAGAGTTATATAATAAAGAGCTTTCAGAAAGAAATTGCTGTCAGCTCTCCACTGAGTGTTTTTATTTTTGTGCTGTACTGTTCTTAATATCTTAATATTATTTATTGCCTACACATATAAGGAAAGGCATATCCTGGAATTTGTTTTGAAGGGTGACTAAATTTGCTGTAACAACTCTAAAGCAGGTCTGTGAAAGATTTTTATTTTCTCTCAGACATATATTGTTTATCTATTGGACTAATAACTGCCCTACATTTTCAACGTGCATGAGTAAGGTACAGATGGCCTTAGTACTGTTATTGCAATTATCATAATTTGCTGCACTAGTAATCATTTGGATACTGATGTTTTTGCCAATTACAGCAGAAGTATTTGCAGTGTACAAAGCAATTCACTTTTCTAGGTTAGACAATATAATAGGACAGAAATCAATTGTAATACCAAGTGTATTGTACATGAGATTAAATAAAAGGGAACTGTTTAAGTTAAGTTAAAGATAATTTTGAAGAAATGTTGATACTGTCTGGGGAGGGATTTCATGCCCATAGTGAACTTTCTAAACAATCACCTGAACGAATCAGTCCTGTTGGCAACACAGCCTTTTCAGCTGCTCATGGGTGGCTACAGTCTTGAACCTGAACTTCTGTCTTAAGTTTGGTTACTACACTTGTGGCAAGAGTAGAGAACAAGAGACTTATTTTTTAAAAATCATTGGAAGCCCAATTAACAGGGCTCATCTGAAGGGGTAATTGTGATGCTGACAGTTTGAGTACAGTTTGAAGCATTTTGACAAGTGAGTTGCAACACAATGTTTGGTCATTGGCTAGCAAAGAATCCTGAATTAGAAACAAATCTGTCAAAAATGCAGAAACTTCTCATGGCCTCAGGTAAGTGAAAGTTCCTTCAGACCTAACCTCATTAGTTGCTCACTTAGGTATTTCCCACTGATGTATTGTGGTATTATGAGACTAGATCCTTGTTTCTTTCTGTATGGACATTGCTATGCAATAGGAAAGATACCAGGAGCCTGCAGCTGGGCCCACCTAATACTTTAAAATTGCTAAGCTAATTGTTTCCACAAGAAAAGGTGCAAAGAAAATCACTGGGCTACAAAAAGCCTATTTTTCTGGGGAGAGTTGAAGAGATTTATGGAGGTTTTCTTTTCCACAGAGTCTGTTTTTCTAAAGAGCAGTACAGCTTAAGAGATTAATGTGAGAATTCCTTCATTAAGTCAATACCAAATGAAGTGCAGTTTCTCTTTTAGCAGGAGCTTGTATATACATCTCCTCTGAAATGTAATATAGCACATGAGAACACAGCAAGTCTTATATATGTTCTATTATTTGCAGATTGTACTAGATTATAATGTATATTGCCAATTGCAGTGAGTAAAGAGCTCAGTCTCTGTGCTTGTCCTATATCAACAGCTGGTATAGTGTTTTACAAAATGTTTTCATTCAGAGGTTAAAAAAAGTCTCTGATTAATTCTGTTTTGTTTCATGGCTGTCAATGTAACAAAGAACTGAGGACTACCTTATACACTCTGCTTCATGGGTTGTCTCAGAATTTGCTGTGACATCATAGAAAAGAGGTAGGAGATGATCAAGTCATGGTATAGAGAGCCTGACTTTTTTCCTTCAACTGTGATGGCTTCAATAGAAAGAATTGTTTGTGTAAAGTGCTTTGTTTTGTTTTTTAATAAAGGGAGAATTCAAAGACACTCTTAAAATTATTAGGAAAAGATTGCTCTTGCTGCAGTTAGGGAGCAGCAAAGAGCGATAAAGGCATAACATATTCATGGCCATATCTAAAGGTTTCTGGAATCTATCAAAAAGCCTTTCCTCATTTTTAACAAGATCTGAACATGAGAAATCCTGATGGACAATGAAAGGTAAGGAACACACAAAAGATAGGTGGAGAAGAGAGGGCATGTTAAATATGAAACAAACCCAAAAATCAAATTTAAAGACATTTTTAGGAATTATGATTAGGTTTGGTAGGCAATAAAGGAGAACTGTAGCACAGTGGAAGGAATAAAAATAAGTAAAGAGAAGTTTAAAAGCTTTTTTTTGTGACTAAATGTTGGTTTTCATATTTCTTGGCTGTTTTCTTGCATAACTATGATCTTAAGAGAAGTAGATGATTGTCTTTCACTAGGATTCATTTACGCACTTTTCTTCTGCAAGTAAAGATGGGCAGGAAAGAAACTGTTTCTCTGTTATTTGCTGCTGCTTACTTTTCATCTGTGTGGTGCAGACTAATACTGCGTTTTCCTTAAGAGTGTTTATAAGACTTCTTGTGTTGCTTTTGTTTCCTCACACCAGTTATTTCCTCCACTGCATCAAGTGTTGCCATTCAACGTGCATGCTACAAATATGCCCAACACTTTGTATTTTTTCTCATGGATTTGAACTGCTGACTACTGTTTTCTTTAGCTGGGATGTAATCTTTTTACTGATTTACATGAGTTTTGTAAAACTCATTTCTCAACACGTGTTCAACCTCCTAATGCATTACTGACTCTCCAGTTCTGCAACACAGATTTTTGTACCTAGTTTTTTGTTTAACTGGGAAATCATAGTTTTTGTTCAGAACACGGATAGCTTTGAATTTCATACATTCTTTGGATTAGTGCATTATTCCTGGCTTCACTTCTTTTGTCAGATCTATGTTGGTCTGTGAGATAGTACACAGATATCTGTATTACTTTCTTGACCTTATAGAATAGTATTTATGAAATTTACATTCTGCTGTTGATTCTTTCTGTTTATTTGTGTTAGATGTTAATGGTTCCTGTGTGCTAATGTCAGTTTTTGAGAACCATAAACATTTCATGCTGGTTCTGGTTTCTGATGAGGTGTTATTATTAAAAAAAATAAAACAACAACAACAACAACAAAATGAGAGAGAGAATAAAAGGACAGGGAAACTCATCAATATATTATTTGAATGCCTGCTCAACATTCCAAGCCAAGAAGAATTTAGATGCTGCCAGTCATATTGAATCTTGGTCAGATTTTCATAGCCCGGACAACACAGTTGGCAGACAGACACTTTTGGCTTCTGCCATCCATCTTTGTATAAAAGAGGTAATTAAATCGGAGGCATTCAATAGCACAAAACAGAGCCAAGCACTCCACTGTAAGATCTCCCCTACTGCTGAAAACCAGTATTGCAAATTTCAAGAAATCCCAAACGCTCACGGAGCACTCCAAGGAGGAGTTTTTCTGATGCAGAAACTTGGAATTGTATGACTTATGTTTTATATAAAAGTCAGATTACACTTAATAAGGGTTACTTCTATCCTAAAACTGTTTCACTACCATTTTTTAGAACCCTAAATTAATATTTCTGTAATTGTTTGATATATCAGATGAGTATTATGTTATTTGTTAATTCCAGGATGAGCCTTTAAAATGGTTTTCCAGGTCTTTTTTTCCAGGTTGTACAAACTGCCAAGACTCACTTTATAGCTTGTCAACATTGGCCACCAAATGGAGATTAGCTCTAGATCTTTAGGAACTGTTTGCTGGAAAAAAAATGACATTGTGGAGGTGTTAGAGGTTATTTTCCAAAATATCTTCTTTTAGAAGTAATTTTAGTGTCTTGCGCCCCTTTCTCCCCTCACCGTTCCAGAAGGCAGCCATCCATATTATGAGCTAATGGCTTAAACGTTCTTTAGAAAAAGGAAAAAAGGGCTGGTTTTGAGATACAGGATTGCATGAAAGCACCTGAAACTGCTAAGATCAGTTCTCTCTCCCTGGGGGCTGACTCTGCAACCCCCTGAAAAATAAAGGATTGAATGGAAACAGTGACTCTCATTTAAAGAACTGCTGACACGCCTCAAAAGAGGTAGCACATTCCCACATGCTCTTTGTTGGAGAGTGTTACTGGAACTGCAAATATGTTTTCCATGTCATTTTGTGGAAATTATCAGTGCCATTATAAGCCACTTTGGAGCTTTGCTAGAGCCTTGAATTATCACAGAATGGATATTATTGGTAATATGAATGATGTATATTGCTAGTTCACATCATCTTAGTTAAATAGTACTGCGAATAGTACTGAAATATTTCTGGGGTTAGAATGATGTTTTTTTCCTCTTAATTAGAATGAACTAGTCAAAATGCTACTGCACCATCAAGGTTCTACCATTCACTTTTCTGTAGGGGCAACGTGATTGCTATGCTTGTACAGGTAGGTGATACTGTGATGCTGGTGTGATCTATCTCAGAAGAGGCTTGTACCCCAAATCCCAGTAGTCTATTTTAGATAAAAATTTTTCTCACTTTGTTCTGCTGGAGCAGTACATATTTTGGTCATGCTGGCTGTAGCTCTTGAAACTGATTGCTTAAAATGGACACTAAAATTCTTATTTTACATTTGTATGCGGTAGTGTTAGGAGCTCTTGCACAGTTTTTAAATTCTCCACTTACTTCTGCAGAGTGAACATATTCCTAATCCACATTCTACTTTTAAAAGCAGTATCTCTTGAGGCCCCATCCCTGTGTGCTGTTGCAACCATCATAGCTGATGGACTGTCATGAACTCCTTGGTTCTTGAGTTGGTTCTCACTACCTGTGGTTGTGAGACGCAGCACATGTGACTGTGTTGTACCTAATACTTGAATCTATCATATTTTTAACTTCACTGGAGAATTACACGTAGTCGTTATTGACACTTTGACTGTAGTTAATGCAGGTCTTCTGATGTTTACTGATCAAGGGACAGATCAATTTGAATGGCAGAATTCAAAAGTCAGGCTTCCAGAACTGATTGAAGTTCACCACACTGATGAGGGTGATTGGATGACTTTGTTAAGGAATTATTTAGTGCCCTGGGACCAAGCAATATTACACTTAGGAAGATTTCCACAAAAAGGACAAGCAACAGCAGAGCAGTAGCCCTTGTTATTAAAATCAACAGTTCCAGCAATGCAGTGCTTATAAGTTACCCTTAGGTAAACACTTATTTTGTCAGCCTCATCAAATATTTATCAGCCATCTCTGCTAAGCACATTCTGATTCTGAGTTATTTAATATTGTTGTACTCCACAGAGTATCCTCTCAGATATTTCACCTGTTAGAATAATTATATCCTCCTGTGGCTGGTTGTCACCCTCTCTGATTTAGTATTAACCCTACCAAAATATTTCCAAAAGTAGGATGTGAGGCTGAAGTAGGAATGAATGAAAAACAGGGTAAGTGCTGAATTTTGTAATAACTACTGGAACATACAACCAGATGTACTCCTGCTGCACAAAGCAGCGTATGAAGCAAGTGTGTCTTCCCAGCCTTTGTTAGTGTATGTCTGTACCCATGTGTTACTAAGCAGTAGGCCAGTGCACAAAGCTGAGTAATTTTAGGACTTTGGAAACATAGGCTGGAAGCAAAAATACTTTGTATTTCCTAGGACAGATTTTGTTTTTAAAGTTGGTTCTATTTTAAAGGGAAAAATAGAAAGATGTTCGTAAATGTTAATCAGAACAGGATATAATATTTAGAGTGGTGTTAGAGCTAGGTCTGCTTCCTTTCATGGTACCCCCAAAACAAATGTATTATATCACTTAATGAAGACACATTTCTTTCATTAATACCATGTTATTTTACAGCCCACATTGCCTCACAGGACAAGATAAACCACTAGAGAAACCCTGTAGTTCCTTAGCTTGCTCAGTTTCTAAATAGAGTAAATAATTTTGTGGCAGTGATAGGCTACATAGCTTTTCAGCTCACTGCTTAGTCTCTAGCAAATAACATACTACTTAATAAAACCTTAACTCTTTATTTAGTTGTCTTTAAAATTTCTTTAGCGCCCTTGCCCTGTAGAAGGCCCCTGCCTTCATGTTCATAATTGGATTGAATCTGATTTATTTTTTCTAAATGTATTTTGTCTCATAGATGTCATAGGTGTCTTCAGAACTAATACCTTGAGTGTCATGGACAGAGTGATGGTCTGTGTAATAGAGCTGTGCAATACCCCAGCTATGTATTAGCACCCTGGAGAATACTACTTTAGAAGTTAGAAGCTAAGTTTGTTTTCTTAGCAAAATGTTCTAACTTGGGTTTTGATGTGATCTCAATCACATTCGAGAAAACCCTAAATGGAAAAGTTAGGAGTAAGAAATAGTAAAATTATATGCAGTTACACAGAGTCAGAGGTCTCCTGTGGGTCTGTTTATCAAGAAAATTTTGTTCTTTTCTAGCTTTATTCTGTTGTGTATAGTCCAGCAAATCTTACATTTTTTTCATGTTTATGAATACTAAGAATTTGTCACTTTGAACTTGGTAACTGCTGTAATTCCTGGTGAGAAAGATGAAAAAGAAGCAAGGTAAGAAAAGGGAATAAAAGACAGTAGCACAGTAGAAAATACATTAAATATACCACATCACATAGGTATTAGCTCTCTCCCCTGTAGTCATACTTTGGTAAAGTTTTCAATTGTGAAAAGCATGATTAAAAACATGTGCACACTTTCCTCTGGGCTGCAGGGCTAGCAGCATTAAAAACAAGCAATCACTGCTACTACTCCTCAGGCCTGATGCAAAACTTGCCTGAAAAGGTAACTTCTGAAGAGCTAGGCTTCCAGCAGTACCTGGGGTAGCTAACTCAAAACTAGACTGGTTGTATCTGAATGAGCTACAGCCTAGAGTGGGGAAGTTGCCATGGCTTTGTCCTCTCATCCTCTCAGCCACCAACTGGTGCCAGGACTATTTATAATGACCAGGTGGTAAGGCAGCTTTAGGGAGCTGAATGGTTTGAAATTTCAAATTGTGGTTCAAGCTGCTTTTTTTCTAACCTTAATCTTTCTTCATATAGTTAGACCATCAGAAGGAATAGTTACTGTCTTGTGAGGTCAGTGAGCTGTAACTGTGTCCACAGCTGCAAAACTGCTAGTTCTGCTTTGGGAGAGGTTGGTATGTGCATTGTGATGCAGGGAGGAGAGCATGAACATCCCTATGGCAGCAGGTCATAGCTGTGTCAAATTAAGTATAAAATATGATTGCCTTCTAGTTTTTGACTTGATCAGCTATCTGAATCATTCACCTCATAGTGGCAGGAGCATGATCAAGGAATAAGGGAATTGGGAGGCCACAACAACTGCCCTACCTTATGTTAGCTTATGCTGTCACAGTAGCTAAAGCACAATCAAACCTTTAAATAGGAGCATTGAGAAAAGAACCCAGAATGCTAGTAGAATATTTTAAATTGTATGCTATGCCTCACTAAGTGTAATTTAAAAGTTATTCTGAGTTGACTTACCTAATGAACTAGTGGTAGAAGTACTAGTTTATTTTTATGCCATGGAAGGTGGCTTGTGTATGATGGGGAGCCTCTTCATTCTTGTCTTCGCAGTCCATTGTGCCAAAACTCAATTATGCTTTTTTCCTGGCAATTTTCTCACAGCTCTAAAATTGTGGACATGGGACCTAATCCAACAAAGTTTTAAGCACATGCACTGCCAAGCATATGTAGTCTCTCTGGACTCACATGGGAGTATAGTAGGCAAAGTGAAAACGCCCTCTGGTCTTTCTGTATCAGCTGTATTTGGTCCTTCTTGGAGTAAAATTGGTTGTAAGCCTGAAAGAAATGTCATATTAGGACAGCTGCTTCTCCTATTCTCTTTAGCATTTGCTTGGTTTTGTCAAATGGAGAATAGGTCAAGACTTCATCATGAACACGAAGCTAAGCCAACACATAAAATACCCTTGAGCAGCAGTTTTTAACATTTTGGAATATTTATAGCTAACAGCTAAATTTTAGGATAACAAACTGTTCAAGGTCTGTGTTAGTTCATTTTCTCTAAAATACAATTTTTATTCTGGATGAATTCCAGATGTCTGAGCAAGGACTAAAGATCAATCTGGAATGGTCTAAAATTAAATGCCATTCTTTTTTTCTTTTCCTTTTGTTAACAGGACTTTTCAGAGAGGCTATCTGATAAACACAATATTATAATGTGTATAACATTAAATGGGACTAAAAAAATTGTGTTTCCTTTGCTTTCTGAAGTACTGTTCTGACAGTTATGCACTGACTAAAAGTCATGTGTTGCATCCTGTATTTCAGAGTTTCTTTTCTGGATCCTCAATATTTGATATTTACAGTTATGTAATACACCATGGCCTTTATTGTCTTCTCTAACACACAAAGATCAACTGGAAAACATAGACTGTTTAGGCAAAATTGATTCCTTTTCCCATTAGGTGATAACCCTTAAGATCCTGTATTTCAGATTTTTTTTTCTGTTGATCAGCTTTGTTTTGAATTATTCTACTACTATTCTTCTACTTGAATTCTTCCCCTTCTACTCCCACTTCCTTTTTTTTTTTTTTTTCCCCTCCAATCTTGGAGTAATTTTGCTTACCAGAGAATATTAAATTCTTTTCAGTACTCAGCTTGTAATGCTCAGTAGAGATGTTGAAGGTTCTAGCAATTATTGGTGGTATATCAGTCAGGACTGCTGGATTTTCTGTCCAGATATGATGACTGCTCTGTAATTCTGTGATTTTGTAGTCTGGATTTCATTCAGAAGCTTTAGGTAACCATTTCTCAGTGTGTTGCATGCAAAACTTAAGATATTACGTTTAGAGAAAGGTAGTTGAAATAAATGTAAGATTTCAATAGTTTGCTCAGTGATTAGAGTATGTTTTCCCCTAATGGAATTTTGTCTTATCTGTATTTACTATCCATTTGTTTCTTCTTTCAAATTTGGGGTAATTTCTTAAGCAGTTTAGGTCAATGGCTCTCACGGTTCCCTGCACAGCTGAGCATTGCCACTCAGTTCTTACTGTTCAAAAGAATGATTCTCTGCCGGGTTACATTCCTGAACTTCTCCAGAAGTGTGAATGAGTACTAATTGTTACAAGCAGGAATTTACGCATAGGCAGCTGCAAATAAGGCAACAAAGGTATTGGCTCAAGCTATTCCAGAAGCACCCCTCACAGGTTTGTGTGTGAAGCTGATTTACAGAATCACAGAAGAAGAGAGGTGAGAGTAATATATAATACAATTGTAATAAATAATCAAAAAGTAGCTAACTAATAGTAAGTATCCATGCAATTCAGTCTAGAAAACCAGAAAGAGTTTCCGAACTTATTTCTGTAAAACCTCTTGCTTAAAAAAGTAAGAAAGCATTTGTGGAAAAGATGGTAACAATTGAAGTTTATATAGGAATTAGAAAACTAATATAAGATAAATTAGGTATTGTAAGCAATTTTCTGATTCTCAAAATCATTTGCCTAAATCACTATTTCCAAAACAAGTGCTTTTTTTTTCCAACAGTTATTTGGTCTTGGAATTATCTGTGGTTTCGGTACTTTTCAAAGTAGTCATCTTTCACAGTTTACCTGCTGAGTGCCCTATTGTTGTGGGAGAAACAGTCTATAAAGTTTTTTTTTTGTTATTGTTGTTTTTTTTGTTTAGTTTTGTTTTGTTTTATTTTAGTTGCAAAAAGCAGCCTGAATGCTAATGTGGCTAATTTTAAGAGTAGCAGCTTTGAGACATACTTGGTTCTTATGTCTCTAAAGAAGGTGGAGGGGGCTCTTTATTGAGCTCTGTTCTCTTAGCAGAATATGCCCAGTGACATATTCTGCTAACTCTTTGAAAGCAGGTCTTTCATGCTTGTCTGCTCACCATTATCTGCTTGCACAGAAAAATAGTTGGATTTGAGTTCCTAAGGTAGCTTTTTTCAAAGCCATTTTAGGTCTTTGGAATGTGATTTTGCTAGATATGTATTATTGTTCATATTGCATATCCATGGTGATGTGCTTTGTTCTCTATTTTTACAGCAAATGGGGTGAGTTTTAAAACCTGCAATATACATTAAGCAATGCTTGTTGCCTGATTTTATCATAAGTAACGGTTTCAGGGGAGACTGTTCTTGGCAGGCACTGCTTGAAGTGGAATTAACAGGCTCATCATGATAGAGATCCCAAGAGACCTTCTCTCTTTGTACAGATATAAAATAACTGACAAAACTTTCCGTAAGAATCTCTCTATAGACATTCCTTTGTTTTGTGAACCTCTTTTCTCCCAGAAAAATATCTCTCCTACCTGTTCATATCCATTTGCCATGTCATATGACACCTCTTTCCACCTGCCATTCCAATAGAAGATGGAATCATTGTTTTTGAGTTGTTCTGGCAAGAGGAAATTTGCCTCATGTTGAGATGAATTTGAGAGATTTGTAAAAAAATTTACTTTGATTTCCAACATAGATTTACAGTCAATAGAAATGAGAATGTGTTGGTAATAGATTCACCTTTGCTGAAGTGGCAGAATAATTCTGATACTGGGATAGTGATAAATATCTGACAAATCAAGTATTTGCTTTGGTGATAGAAACATTGGCACTGGACAAGTCATTTTGGCATAGACTCAAATGTTTTCTCTTGCCAATTATGGTTCGTTATAATAATTTCATTTAGGGGTAGTGTACATTCAGGTGAGATCAGAAACAGTCTATCATGCTGTGACCAAAGGAGCCTTAGTACAGGTCAATGTGCTGAATAGCGATGCTTTAAAATTATTTGATCATAAATTTATGCAGAGATAAAATATACTGAACATTTATGAAGTCCAGTTTTTTAAAGACTGAATAAACTCTGAATTCATTTTCAATTTGCTTAACTCTTGTCCTGTGTAACAGGCACCTGACAGCAACCCTTGATTTATTTTGTGCCAATGAGGGATAACAACATTATATGGAAATATTTTTCAAAACTTAAGGAGCAATTCAGTTAAAATTTTAATTTTAATAACAAAATGGAGAAAAATATTTTCAAGTGTCTGCTCCCTCACTCCCATTCAGGAAAGTGTATTAAAACAGGGCTACATTACAAATTTGGTATTCTGACGTTTATTTCTTCCATGCTGTCTCAAATCATTGCTATGGTTTTAGATGATGTGTTAATGACTAGGCATTTAATAGAAGATGCAAAAAAATGGTAGCCAAGTACCTGCAGGAGGTTTGGCAGGAGTGGAATTACAGGACACCAACAATGGCAATGCTCTATCAAACACAAGCAGTACAGTTTTGTTTGAGTATAACTGATTAGATTGATCCAACACAAAAAAGGGTGCCAATAGGAAATTATAGACTTTTACACCTTTGGAGGATATGCAGAGATCTCTAGTATGCTTCAATGGTGCACTTGAAACCTGAAGGTATGTTTAGCCAAGTGCATTACTAAGCATGTGGTAAAATAACGAAAACAATGCTAAACATGTGTGTAAGACACTCCTTATGGTTATGTGACTTGAAATACATGTCCCTCTGCTTACGTCCCTTAAATTCTACTGAGCTCACAGCAGTGGAATGAGGCAAAGCTGCCAGTATCTTATATTTCATTCATTAAAACTTTAAACAAAAATGTCTTACTAAATTATGAATGTTTTAAATCTCTTCTGGAATGAACTTCTGAGTTATTTTAGGTATAATTTATTATTTAAAGGTTTGTGCCTGCGTAGTTTTGAATTCAGCAGCAGGATCCATATAAGATTTATGTAGAACTATTCATACTTAATTGGAGTGTTTATCCAAATATTCAGGTTATTTACTTAATCTATTAAATTTGGAACAAAGCAGACTTTTGCCTTCTCCAAAGGTCAACCCTACTAGATACCTAGCATTTTGAAAAGATAAAAAAGGATGACAAATTTCTACTGTCTCCAGTGAATCCATAGGGTCAGAGTTTTGTTCCACTGACTTCACTATTCAGTATAATGAAAGTAGATGGCATAATATTTTCTTAAATTATTTTGAATATTGCTATTGGTTAGTATATCGTAAGAGAAATATATTCAAGATCATTCATTCAGACCACTGATAAGTTGTCTTTTATATTAAATGCACTTTGCATCAAGCACAAAGAGCTGTATTTTGACTACTCACTTTGGGCCCCTAAGAAAGTGCTTTGATAGCTGAAAACCCAAGCTGAGCTTTGGTTCGAACATCATCAACCTACATTAGCAGCTTCCAAATAGCTAGTGAAGAAAACAGTTTTCTCTAAAGAGCTAGTCAAGATATCCATATCATCCCCTATCTTTCATGGATTGTTTTGGAGCTTACCCTGGTGTCTGAATACTGTGCAGGGGGTCACATGGCATTGGGGCAAGCTCTACTAGGCTCAGGCATTCGTGTCTGACGGTGCCTTTGCTTTGGAACTTCTCATGCCATGCTTGCACATTTTGCCAGTCCCACCTCAAGCAGTTCTGTCAGCCACTTCTCTGTGCAGCTGCAAAAGTGTTTGAGTCAGTCCTGGAAAATTAAATGATGAGGGTTGGAAGAGTGCTATAGCCTATTTTGGAATGAGTATTGTTTATGCTCTTTGACTAAGTTTGTAGAAGTGTACCATCAGAAGGTTATCTGTCTGCCTGGGGCTGTGGAGACCAAGAGCTCTTAAATTCAGATTCCGAAGAGCAGGAATGAATGACAGGTTCTGTGCAGTTTGTACAGTTTACACTGCAGTACTTAAAAGCAAGTGCATGTGACAGTCGGCATAATTCGTGGTCTAAAAAGTGATTGTAATGGCTGTGCTGAGCAGTGCAGAGCAAAAACCACTCAAAATTTGTGGAAGGAAACAGTTTGTGTGGAGAGCTAGATGTTCACACTATCTATATTTCAGGGTGTTTCACTTCCGACTCTCTCTAATTTGGTCCAGTGGACTCCATTAGTGGTTGGAGTACATTTTCTAGCATTGCTCCATCTAAAGGGACTCTCATCTGTATTCTTTTAGTTCTGTGATATATGAACCACAGTACAGAAACTGGGGGCGACTTCAAAAGCTCACTTCTGTTCCAAATTTAAGTTGCAATGTAGATGCATCCAGTATATGTCACTGGTAGTGGCAGCAGAATTCACTGAAGATGGTATTCAATTTTTACTCATATTTGAGTAATGTGTTTCAGTAATTGGTTTTTAATTATGAATTATTCAAATTCTGCATGTGGTATTTAAATTTTAAACAAAGTAGTTTCTTATGGTAATTGCAATTGTTTTTCATCTAGAATATTCTGTCCTCCTGTTTCTGTTTTTACCTAAGAATTTTCTGTTATGGATCACGCAAATATTGATTTCATTTAAGTGTATTCCCACATTCAAGTAAAAATTGAAAAGTGCATTTTAATCTCTAATCTCCCTGTTCAGTTTTTCCCCCCACTTGGAATAGGAAATGTTGCTACATTGTGACATATTACTTAAACGAGCTTTTCTTAGTGCATCTATCACTGCTTTATAGTGTTTTTAGTTGATTTTGTGTGGAAATTTAGAGCAATATAAGTTTAAAAAAATTTGAACCTCCTTGTCTGGTAAGGGCTATCTTACTGTGTGAAGAATTGGCCAAATGTGTCTTTATCAGTGGAATGAAACATAAGCTGAATATTTAAGTACCTGAAAGATACCTGCAGTATGATCCATGATCAACTTTTGCAAAACTACAAGTGTGCCTTTTTGGTAAAAATTTACTTTGGATTCTCTTCAGTACTGGTTTAGTTTTCTTTTTACTACTGTCCAGGACTTCTGCCTTCTAAGGCTATGAAACAGGCTTGGCAAAATTGATCAGCTTTTCATTCTGTTTTGTGGATGCCCTGTTACGCTGATCTTTGTGTAGCAGCCACAATTACATTTGCATTCAGTGAGTGCAGCTTTCATATAAGCAGAATAAAAGTTAACTAGGTTGTGTGCTGTGCTGTCTTTTTAATCTACAACCCTTTTTATAAAACCATAAATAACAATAATTAGGAGATGATGAAATTTCAGAATTCTTCTAGTCTGAGAGCTGAACTCCAATCAAATATTATGGGAAGTTTTGAAAGTCTCAATGTAATTTTGAAACTAGCTCTTTATTGCTCAGGTGCAAAATTTTGCAATCAGTTTACACTTATCCATCAATGAAGTGAACCTTTAATAACATGCTCAGTGCACTTCAGAACCCGTGTACTGTTTGAGAAAGAATGGCTTGCTCAATACTTGCCAAATATATAGAGAATTAGATTTTCATGTGGTTTGGATTTTTTCAAGGGTTCTTTTAAAAGGAAGCAGCTTGAACTTTGATATGGCTTGATCATCTTTATCCTCTATATGAGAGCTTCCCCTGTACATAAGGTTAGTCTAAAAGTGTTTGTCATAACCCCTTCTCTTATCCTTGCTGCCTCTTTAGACTATAAACTGTACTCAGTCTTACTTAAATGAATTTCTATGAAGATAGGAAAAATATAGCTGTACCTTATTAGGTTTATGTATGCAAAACCCTCTGAAATACATTTCCTTTAGAAATTGTCTTGGGAAAAAGTGCTTCTTTGAGGGCAGTCTCTCTTAGGCATTGCTGGTCTGAAAAGCAAAACCTTTTCTCAGAAGAATGATGTAGAAGGGATGAATATCTTTTAACTCACTTTTTTCTTAACTGAATTGAAATTTTGTTTAATTTTATATTCTCTCATCTTGTTCTGCAGGATATAGAGCAAAAATTTGAAGATTCATTATAATGGCTTTTAGGATCAATTATGTGTAGTTAGTTCTAGTTTCACCATATGTATGCATGTTTTTAATATTACAAATGGAATATTGAAATGTAGCAAAAATTCTGTGCTTGTTTTGGGCCTTATTCATAAAACTATGTCAGTAAGTTGGTGTATAAAGCAGTGGTGCTATTCATAGACAGGTGGTTTGCAGAACTGAGGTTTGAGCTAGTTCTGGTCTTTTTAGTTTGTCTAGTGAATAATTATCTCTGCTTTTTGGTTTAAATGTAGAAGTATTTTGACGCTAAAGCACTTCACTACCAGTAGAGAGCTTTGCTCTTAAAGTATTTTGAATTGCAGCATTCATAGTTCTTATGCAATGTACCATGAATTTGTGGTTCTCTATTTTTAGTGAAGTATATCAAACTATTTTTTTGAAATGAAGTGTAGGACAAACCCTGACTTTTTTGTAATTGTTCTTGTAGTTTAGTTTTTTGATAAGTCAGTATGTGAAAAATAAATTATCCTCTCTACATAAAATACTGTGTCTCTTGTCCGTGCTTCCTTTTGCCCATGTTCAGTTATCATAAAGAGGGCTGTAAATTGCACTGATTCGCAGGCCTAACAGGGGCAGAAGTTTAAAGACCTACATCAGGAAAAGATCCAGAAAGGAAAAAGCAACCAAATTGACTTGATAATTGGCTCCACCATAAAACTTCATAGTTTTCATTCAACAAAAATGTGGGGGTAGTAACAGAGAGAGGCCTTCTTTTCTCTACCTCTACTTAACATTGGTCAGGTTGGATGGCTTCATGTGTTTGAACTTGTCCACAGGCTTCTGAAGGAGAAAAAAAAAAAAAAAAAAAAAAGAAGCTATCATGGCTTTATAGACATGGTGGCTTAAAAGAAGAGCACCTTACATCTGTGCTGGTGTAGCCTAAAGTGATTTAATAACTTGATCCATGGACCAGGGAAACCTCAACTAGAGTTTTGGTTTAATCAAGTTTGTAAATTAATTTGGCTCACTTGGATCAGATCTGTCTAATTATAAATCTATATGGGAGATTAAAATCATAGCTGTTACTGTTGAACCTCCTACAAAGTCTCTTTCATTTAAAATTATTCTGTTTCATTCTAACAGAAAAGCCCTTGGGTGCTGAGGTATAAGGATCAGTTGCTTTGCAAATCTCAGAGAAAGTATAAGGAATTATCTTTTTTTTTTTTTTTCCCCCTTCTTCTTACCCGAAGGGATTGTTTTTGAAAGATGACCTATAATTTTGTAAGCACAAATTTTTTTTTGCTGCTTAATTACAAAGCCGTATTTTGGGATTTAGTCACCTACTCACTTGATTGCACCTGCCTACTAGGTAGTTAGATGACTAACCCCCTTATTTGATTCTCCAGTTAATTGCAAAAAGAACTCTATTAGAGTGAAATACTGGGGACTGAAATAAAAATAAAAAATAGTGCTAGATTTTCTTCCTCTGATATTTTTCTAAAACATAGTGTAAGGTTGTTTACCAAAATTTTATTGCTGTCTCCTCTGGCTGCAGCCTTGACGAAATTTAATTTTATTAGTAGATTTTACTGACGTTATGTTTTCTGACATTTCTTATTTTGTCTGATAATGTTGCATGAAAAGGTCTCTCTGTGTGGTATATTTAACTGTGGTGGAACTTTACTTTCCATTTGTATTCACATATTTTTGTTTTCTGTCATACAGGTGGTATGTTAAGCGGAATAAATGGTTGCAGTGATATTTTCAAAGTTGCAGTCACTGTTTTATTGGTGTGTTTGATACATGTTGGAAACGTGTCTTTTTTTAAAAAAAAGAGACCAGCTTGTCTTCAGTGCTCCTGATTCATAACCCATTATGTACCGCACTAAAGATAGCCGTGCTCATTTAGGCTGATCTCATTCCAGGAATGTGTTGTGTAACAGCTGGCAGTACACAACCAGAGGCGTCATCCCAAGCGCCTGCAAATAATTTCAGCACAGGCTGCAGTCTCTTAGTGCCTTGCATGCAGTGTTTGGCACTTGCCAACGTATGGCACCTACTGGCTTTCCTCATACCCTGAGGAAGTGTTAAATGCTTTGTATTCTTGTTTGCATTTTTGTTGCTGTTATTTAAGTAGGCAGAAAGGAAGGTTTCTCCTGAGGTATGGAAGCAGCAACAAACCCTGTATCTTCAACTTTCTGCCAGAATTACTTTTCCTCTATTGTCTTTCTCAGTTTTCTTCCTCTGAAACAGTATAGCAGGTTATTGTTCACTGGGCTGTGTGATTAACAATTGCTGGCTCTTTTTACATAGGCAATACCATGAATAGTGAAGGTGGGGGCTGCAATTACAAATATATGTTCACTGAGATACCATACAAAATTTCTTCCTGAAGAAAGTTGTCGATTTCTCTTTTTTTTTTCTCCCAAATCCTGTTACTGTACAGTGTATACTCTTTGACAAAGCCATCATGAAAGGATACAATTGACAATAATTATATTTCAAGAACAACTTAGGTCTTTATTTTTAAAGAAGGCATATAGTAGTTTATCTGTCTATTGTATTACATAGTGGTGTAAGATCTTTTCATAGTGGTGTATCGTACTGAAATTACACAGTGCCACAGTGTAAAGACAAGATTGGAAACACCTGCTTTGGTGTTTAAAATAGGACTTAGAAGAAGTGAACAAAATACCTAAGAGAACAGTAGTGACTCTATGTTCTACTTTAGCCTTAGATATGCCCTAAATGCACTAAGAAAGTCTGTTGGGCTGAGAGTTCCCTTATGTCACTACCTCTCACCAAGTAAGATGGGGATATGCCTGAAGATTCCTGGAGTTGCATTCTTCGAGCATTATTAAAATACACCCACAATGTCTGCTTCAGAGCACAACTTAGCATAACAGCTATGCATACTCAAAATCTAGAGAGGTTTTTGACCAAGAGACCGTGGCTGTCTTCAGTGGAGATTTCTGTCCTCGATCCATTTCAACTGGAGAATCTTGGTATTGGAGAATTCTTTTGATAAAGGAGATGAAGTTTCAACACTTGTTTTTACATGCAATTTCAATATTTCCTATTTGCTGTACTTACTGGCTCTAAACCAAGCTTTTTGGGGTTTTGGACACTTTACTTTGAAGATATTTTTCTGTGTCCATAGACTGTTAGGCAAGTGACTAGGACTGCATTCTGGAATCAAATGTCCACTTCTTAGGCATTTCAATCCTTAACCTAGAGATTCCTGAGAAGGTACTTCCAGATCTCTTGCATAATTCCAATTCAACTTTTGACACATTGGCCATCCAGTCTGCAGAATGAAATATAGAATAAATTAAACAGCTATGTTGTTGCCTCTTGTTTTTCCAGTCTGATTTTCATATCCAGATATGCAACTACACTTAGGGACCTAATTTCCCCTGGATTTGAGTTTGTCCTGCATGTACATATGAATGCATATGTCTGTGGAAATTTTGGGAAGGATCTGAATGCCAAGCAGATGGATAATTAGTTTGAAGGAAGGGGAAGATAGAGACAAGCAACTCTGAGGTCTCTATTGAAGGTATCAGGAATACAAGAGAGGTAAATGAATGCAATTGGGGGCACAGAAAAGAACAGTGAGGGCAAGAGGATTTGTCTGAGGGGGAAAATGTGAAAAAATGAAGCCCATATGGATTTCTTTTAGCTGCTTTTTCCATTGCTAAATTCTGCCTTGTTTTCGTTTATAATGATTTTCCAAGTACAACATACTTAAAAATAAATCACTGTTTTCATCAGAGTTTATGCACTTGCAGTCCTGATTCTGTTTTTAAAATGCAGCTGTTGAGAATCACTCAAGATAGCTTACATTTCTTTGTGTTTTCCCTGATAAGTTATAGTTAGGTTTTTTTGCCTGCTATTTCTCATACAATGTCAGAATTGGACTTGTAAAAGCTATTAAAACAGAGTTGACAGGCAGAACTAACAATTCTTGTGGGTTTTAATGCATTTTTAAAAATTTTGGTCCTACTTCAGGCTCAGTTTTTAGGCTGACTGATCTGCTCCCTGAAAAGTAGGCGTGTGGAGTTAGGTTCAAGACACTGAAAGATTTTATGGTCATATATAATATTCTGTGGGGAAAACAAACAAACAAACAAAAAACCACCCCAAAACAAACAAACAAACAAAAATCCCAAAACCCAAACATTAATTATACTGGAGGATTAAAACAAGTCCAATAGGGAAATGGATTACTATTTTTAAGAACTGTCTGTGAAACAGCATGAATTAGCTTGAAGGTATTGGTCCTGCCCATGTACAAGTCAATTGAAGGGCTTGTTTGAATTTTTCTAGCAGTTAAAACTATGCTTTTGATACATTAAACACACTAAAAAAACTTTTCTATAACTCTCAATGCATATGTGATACATTACTGAATGGGTGCTCCAACTGAATATTCAAACAAAAAAAAACCCGACCTCCAACCAACCAACCAACAAATTAATTCTCATTAATTCTCTACTTTCATTCTTGACCTATTCTATCATCATCATTATGAATTCTCCTATTTATGGTTTTAGACCAGTAAAAAGGTCTTATGTTCCCATTCATTCAGGAAATGCTGTGTAGTCAAAATATTCCTTGATGCTATGGCCTTTTTCAAGACACGTTTGAGGTTGGAGTATAAGTTCTGTATGTTCCTTGACAATTGTATTACTATAAGAACCAGCAACCTGTATGACAAAACTGACAAATTTATAAATGGTTCTTAAATTTTCTCTGTGTAGGTTAGATATGCTCAGATAAATTTTTAAATTGTTTGTTTATGACTTGGATTCTGCTTTCAGTCTGACGAACTGATTATATGCTGTCTAAACAAAAGTAGATAGGGCTGATATAATTCTAGGTTATCTCATTATTATGGGTACGTTCTCTGATTTTATGTATATGTGTTTAACCAATTGCCCTGCATTTTCTGTATGTCTAAGGAGGTTTAAAGGAAGACTATATTTTAGCATGTGGTATTCCTTGTTTAGGCAAAAGATGGTTGGATGAAATTGAGGAGATGACTGGATCTTTGAGTTACTTGAATAGACTCCAAGATTACAACTTTCTCTTCCTGCTGGTCTTGTGCTGATCTCCCTTTTGTTGCCTGTATTGTTATTGCTTCAAGTAGAGATGTGTAATTTTTTAGGGGTTTACAGTCATTCTGAAAAAGGGGAAGTACTTGGAAAAGGCATCAGAGCTCAGGTTTAGCATCTTGTGGCACACTTTATATGTCAGATGATGGAGAAGTTATAGTACCACTTCTTAGCTATATTCCCTTCATATGACCATGAGCATGACCCTTCTATGAATTAAAGAGCTTAAAAAACTCCCCAGAATTCTTCAGGGGCTGTATTTGTTTTTATTGGCAAGGAAAGATTGCCAGTTCTTCAAAAAGATCTGCCCATTCTCTGTATCTCCCAGACATATTGGCCACATATCTAGATATTCTAAACTGGCTTATTCTTTCCTTCATGTTTGATAATGATGTAGTTTGAGTGACACATGAGGGAATGCAAAAGATTTCCCTCTACATATGAAAAATGTTGAGACTTTCAGCCTCTTGCATCAAAATTTGTCCAGTGTATTTTTGATGAAGTGGAATGCAGTAGAAGATCTTAGCTTGCTTAAAGTCTTGTCTAATTCTTATGTCATCACATTTTATAAAATTAAGTAGAGATTTTGTTCAGGTTGAAAAATTTTTTACTAGTTTATATATTTTATCAGATGTTAATATATTGGATGTTCTTCATTCCAACCAAAGGAAATATTCCTGAATTGTCTGCATTTGGTCATTGGTATGATTCTGTAAGGCTTAGAGTTTTTCTTAAAATTGTTATATTTATCTAGTAATTCCTCCTGCAGTTGTAAATTTTTGAGTTTATTTTCTACTATTATTCCAGAGGTTGAAAACAGTAGCAGCCACATAGAAAGAGAGCAAGTACCTTTTTACTGGCTTATAATGATGAGAAAATAACATTTTATAGTCTAAAACTTACTATGCAAATGAATGGGGTCCAGATTTTTCAGCTATCTCTCTTCGTAATGGCATTTAAATCACTGAAGCTATTAGGGTTTTATGATGGAGTAGCCACATGGGTATCCAATTCATTAGTCACCTATTTTAATGTGATAATTGTTCAGACCACTGAAGTGAACAGTTTCCAGAATGTGTTTTAATATCAGTGGGCTGTTATACTGAGTAGGAGTGGATTTATGCATGTGATTATTTCATGCACCAAGCTGGAATTTAAAGATGTTAGCAGTCCTTTTGTATATGCAGGCTCTCTTATTTCTATTGCCATTGCAGTGTGAATATTAAGTATATTTTCACATGTTTGCAGGATGGATTGTACCTGGAATTGTTTGTTGTAATACAGATAAAAGTAATATTTATTTGACACTAATCTTTGTGTTGCAATGCTTTCCTGCTGTCAGGAATTTTCAGAGTTCTTTGGTTCTTTGAACTCCAGTATTAATTATCTGAAAAAACATCTATGTCACATTCAGCAGGAATTCGTACAGACCTAAAAGGTGAGCCTTTAAATTATGATGAGTTTTCTTCTGTTAATGAGTAACCACTGGATATCACCTCATCGTGGATTCTTCACGGTGCCTAGTGACAGCTTCATGATAGAGTTCCAGCTTATTTGCCTGCCTATGATGGGATTTTTTTTGTGTGTTACTAGTGTCAACTTTCATTGAAAAAATAATTAAAGCAGGGAAGTATTTAATGGAAATTTAACCCGAGTCACGCTGTTCACGACAACGCAGTCTGTTTAAATGTCATGAGTGACGGATTAGGAGATTTACACTGGCTGTTGCTTTTCACTCAATGGTCAAAATAGAACCAGCTCAAGAAGAAGGGTAGCAGGAAAACCAATTAAGCTCCTGCTAAAGTCATTGGTTGAACTGAGACTTGCGAGGCAGCTTCTCAGAATTTACCGCATACTTTCATAAATGATATTGTGTTGACATTCAGTTTCTCAGAAGCTCCAAGTGTTCCTTGGCTTTGCTTTAGGCTTCACTGCTATTTGCAGCTCCTGCAGAGCTTTTAAAGCTTTCCATAGGAAATGTGTGTATCTACACTTAATGCATACTGGCTTCAGATTGTGAACTCCTTGCATATACTTTTATCACACTGCAAATTTCATTTCTATTGGAAAACTACTTGCATCCTTGCCTTTTTTTTTTTTCTGAGACTTTTTCTGAGTAGAATTCCAGGCTCATGGCACAGTGCTAGCAATGGAAAAATTTTGCATTCTGAGAGAAAAGATGGGTAGGTCTAGAGAAGAGGTCCATCCAGTTATATTACGAAGCATAACTTTTTCAAAGCAAACACCTTTGTTGAAAAACTTCATTCTTAAACTTAGTTCTTAATTTTTTCCCCAGTATTGATTTCTTAACAATCCACTGCCTTTTTTTTAAATGTTTGTTGATTACAATTTTCACCAACACTGAACAGATCATAGAGTGAAGATGATCAAGGGTCATCTGCTAGATGAACAGCAACTTTGAAAAGGTTACTTCTCTACCAAGTAGTTTAGAGAGAAGAAAAAACTCAAGGCAACATGATAATTGGAGCAAAAGAAAGGAATCCTGGATGTGCAAGAGAGACTTCATTTGTACCCACTGAACTCCCAGGGGAAGGGGAGGGAGACAGATTTATTGATTACTTTGGTATGTAAAACTCTTTCACTAAACAAAGAGTAGTTATTTTTATATCTCTGCTGGCAATTTTTTTTTCCTTCATTGAAACACTGAAGCTCTTGGAAGACTAGACTATAGCAGATCTGTGGATGATGAATTTTAGACCTCTGATTCTTTAGAAAGGTTACAATTATCTACGCTCAAGAAAATCTACTAGGAGCAAGAAAGAAAAGGAAGCATAACAGAAAGCTAAAAGCAGCTGGGTCCAATGGTGGGACTTCTTGTAAATTAATGAGCGAGGTACCAGAGAGTGCTTACCTCAGCATTGGCTGTCTTTGTTTTCTACCAATTCTTGCACATCTGATTTATCTATGCAATGGCCTGGCAGCACTGCTTATGATATCCACTGGATAAAAATGTTTTCAGCAAAATGTAGGATATTAGATGAAGAAGTATATTTGATTAAAAACAATTTCCCTTATTTCAGTCTGGGCTGGGTTTTTAAAGCAATGATTCTTGCTGTGGTTTTACTTCCTTTTTGGGGATCTTTTGGTGTATGACTCGATAATGTATTTGGTACTGTCAATGTCTAAATAATGCAGATACTGATGCATTCAAAGCTTTAGTTTTTTACCTTGAGGCTTCATGGGATTTAGAGGTTCTTTTTAGACCTAGATTCTCAATTAGGGGATGCCTTGCATCTTTTGCTTCTTTTAGGAAGCCTCTTTCATTGGTTCTTTACAGCTGTAGAAAAAAATAATGCTTCTCTTCTACAAAAACTGCTATAGGGAGTTGTAGGTGTGGGGGGGATTTGTGTTTGGTTATGATAGTGTTTTTGGTTGCTGTTCTTATGTTGTTTTGTTTGTTTGTTTAATTCATAATAACCTAGAGATGAGTTTATTAATTGACAAGTGGAGAGGAGTTGTATTTTGTACTTGTTATTTTTTATCCCAGTGTCTTGGAAACTGCTTTTGACATTCTTAAATGCATGGATTTTGATGGCATTTCAACTTCAATGTGTCATTGGTTACTGTTTGTAACAAATTTTTGTTGTGAGGGATGAAAAAGTAATTTGTGTGCATTCTTCCTTAGTTATAATTTATTGTCATGTTATAAAGCTGTCCTCATATCTGGGATGCAACAGTTTGCTCCTGTCATATTTTGACAGTCTGCTTATTTCAGTCAGTTGATCTATGGCTAATATAATGTTTTTCAGTCACCAAGCACTTATCATTCTTACAGAGTTTTACTCTCCCTCTCTGTACTAATATTAATTTTAGCAGAGGATGATGTTTTTTAGCAGATCTACACTTGATTATTAAATATATCAACTCTTGGATAAATATAACCTGCTCCAGGTAGATTGTTACTTTCTAGCTGAATGTCTTGCTTTTTATTACTTCTTGTCAAGATAAAATAATTGCTAAATATGTCAGCTCTTCACCATCTACAAAGCACAGTGATGCTCCTAAGCAGCTTTCTAGTAAGATTCATTCAGGCCAAGTGTAGTTTCAAGATGAATTTTGGTAACTTATGAAATTGTTGCCAGCAACACCACATAACTGGTGACATAACTGGTGTCTGTAGTAACTGGGAAATTTCTTTCAGTAATTCACTCCAAAAATAGATTACTAATGTGCTTCTCTTACTTACTAATATGTATTATTGTATCTTCTCAGTCCCTGCTGTTTGAAGGTAGGGATTAATTCTGAGCAATAAATTGTATTCAGTGCTAAGAACTAGAGCAATCCTAATGGCACATCATTCATGATATGGTGTCTTTGAATTCAGCATAATTTTTTCCCCCGGTATTTAATTGGCCAGTATTGCCCTGGGTAGTGCAGATTCCCGTCAGGTATAATAGGGTAGCTTCAATTATAAGTAGTGTACTTATAATACTAAATATTAACTACTAAGTATTTTGTAGTTTAGAACAATATTTTGTTTTTTATTATAAATATTTATCTATTTTTAGTCCCACCTCTTGAGTTGGAAATTTGAACCTGTGTGTTTGCAACAAGCTGAAAAACCTAAATGTGAGGATGAAAGAACTGATCTGTAAAAAAGCATCTGAGTAACTCATAAACTATTGCTGAGAGCACCTCGGGGCTAGTCCCAGCACACCACACAGGAACTAGATTGGCTGAAGTAAGTGTATCCACTTAAGGCACTGAAAAAGCACTGAAAGCACTGAAGTGGGGGTGCATTAGAATAAATAGATAAAATTACACAAGTCACTGCTTAAGACAGCTGATCTGTCAGGCAAAGGCATGTTTATATTGCTTTTATATTTCTGACAGAGGTGATGTGATCATTAATCAATAGTTGTCTTGCTAGATTTAAAGGTAAAGGGTGGCCCTAACAACATTAAGTGAAGAGCTGTGGTAGAAGCCTCCTTTAATAAATAACAAGATTTTGCACTTATATTGCAAAATGCTTTTCATCTAAGCAGGATAGAGATTTAAAGAGGTGGGTATGTTATGGTGCATTCATTTTAGTACAGGAGGAGCTGAAGTATATTAAGTTTGAAATTTAGCCAAGGTCATGCAGAAAGTCAGGATCAGAATTAAGTTTTAGGGTTCAAAATATTTTATTAAAAGTTATACTTCATGCCAAATAAACATGGCTATTCCTTGAGAATTGAAAAGAGCTGTATGACTAGTAATTCTACCACATCTTGCTTCTCATGCGTAATTGCTGACCAGTGGAACTGCTGATGGAGTAATACCTCATACCAGGGCTGAGAGCTTCCTTCCCTGACTTAGGCTGGAGCACCTTCCCTTTGCAGTATGTCCAGAGTCTCACCAAAATGTGAGCATTGTTAGGACAATCTACCTGCTCCATGATCTTTGGGAGCTGCTGCTGAATTTTTAATTTAGCAAAAGCTGTAGATAAATTTAGAAAGCTTATCCCTTGATAAGAAGGTCATTTATAGAACCCTGAGTTTGTGGTTTTCCATGGTACTGTATCTTAGAGTAGTTGTTCAAATAATTAGTTACTTTAAACTGCATTGCGCTAAGAGTTTGGCGTGTGTTGCAAGATCACTTCAATTTGGGGGAAGACATTTTAAAGGCACTAGCTTAATTTTGTTTTCAAGCTGTTACTGCTTTTAATTTCTTTCCCAAAAATCATGTACCTTAGGAATCATAGCAGCTGAAAATACGGTACAATAAAGTTGCATTTTTTTTGATGTAAATATCCTGCACACATGAGAAAATAATGGAATATGGAATGTTTGGCCTTCATACTAGAAGATCACATCATACCACAAATAGCATATTCTATTAAGTCATATTCTTATCAGCTGTGTAAAATAAGATTTAATTTAAAATGCTTCCAGAAGCTGAATTCCGGATATTTGAGGTTTTTCTGACCTCGTGGGTATTTTATAATCAAAGACATTTGCATTAGCATGGCTGGTGATTCTGTTCAGTTGGCTATTTCCAGAGCAAGGAAAATGCAGAGGGTAAAGTCCAAGAACCGAAAGTTCCAAATGTTTTTCTACACTCGGTATTAGCCTCACTTAGCAAACACCTTGGTAAGGGCATTGGTTTTGGTCTCATAGTCTGACAATGATCTTTTCATATTGGAATCTTGGGTCCTGCCATTCTAGGCCATCTAAGGAGCTGAATGATGTTGCAGTAGATTTTAGAAAAATCTTTTCTGTATAGCAGTTCACTATTGTATTATATGGTTTGTCTTTATAAAATCTAAATTCACATTTTTCTTGTGGCTAATGATGGGGGTGTTTTCAGAATCATGGAGCATGGATATGAGGGACTATTTTGTTTTCTTTGTCAAGTAAACTTTGGAAATGCACACATTTGCAAATTATAACATAAAATATCCATGTGTATCTGCTGTCTAGTATCCTTGCATTTCAGTTCAGAGCTAGAAATGGTAATGCATGCAGAGGCAGTTAAAAGATTTTTGAAACAAGCCTGAGTCTTTATTTACCTGGTTTGTCTAATGTCAAGAAGTTGAATGCAGTTCTGGTTATATTACTCTTCTCCATTACATTTCTATTCAGTTTTCTCTTCCTGGCTGCTGTGTTCCTTGCATTAACTCTTATTCCAAAAAACCCCCATGCATCTTGCTTCTGTTTATATGTACACTCAAGATGATTTTTTTCCAGAAAGACTCTTCAGCGTATGCTTAGGTAAATTCAGTAATAATCTCTGCTTGAGAGACCTGAGAGAATTTTATTCCACTTCATGAAAAGTTTGATCCTATATATTTTTACCTAATAGGAGCTTTGCCTTTGATTGTCATTGTGAGCAAGATAGTGGTCAAACTTTCTCTTTTTTCCATACCCAGTTTTATCTGTCTTGGACCATTGGTTCCTCTTCTCTTTCACCAGTTTTCCATATGTCGTCACAGACTATAAAGCTACTTCCTTGGTTATGCTTTATTTTAGTTGCAAAATTCCACTGTTGAGTGTTCACTCTGTGTTATCCGTGTTCTTGTGGAAACATCTTTTAACATACATGTTAAAATTATTTCCTAGCACTAATAAAGCACCAGGATAGAAGGGGCCTTTGTATGGACTTAGACTAGTTGCAAAGAGCATGCCACAAGGAAAAGTTTAAAAGCCCTATAGGAATCTATAGAGGAGAGAGGATATTAATTAAATGTATGTTTTGGAGTAGTGCTTTCCTTGGGGACTATGACCAAGGACCAATTCCATCGAGTTACACTAGGGATTAATTTGGCCTGCTGTCTTTGATCTTAAAAAACTGGGGACAAACTCATTTCTTTGGTATCTGCTTTGAAGAAGAAAATGTGTAAGGGTGAGGCAGTGAGTTTGCATATTGCCAGAGAGAGTGTGGATGTGGTTCTGAAACAGTCTGTCTGCTGACACAGTATTAGATTTCTGGTCCTGTTCTTTGCATGGAAGCAGTGAATATTTTAACTACTTTTTTTCTTTTTCTTTTTTTTTTTTTTCACATACATGTCTCTAAATGCTACAGAATGGGCAGTATTTCAAAATGTACAGTATTAAGACAGAAGTACTATTTTTAACAAGTAAATTAGCAGAAATCTAAAATTAAAGTCAGCAGCACTGGCCAGATTTCTGAAGAAGTGAAGCTATTGGAATAGGCAAGGGGAAAATTCTCTGAAACTGGAAAGTTGCTGTATTCCTGAGGCAAAGCCTTACTGATAAACGGTTAATCAAACTGACCCCCTTGGTGACAGTGAAAGTCCTTGTAAAATTTGCTTGGTGATCTGTAACCTTACTCCCTTTACAGACAACAGCTCTCCACATAAACTATGTTCCTTGTGAAATCTTTAACAATAGATTGTAAAACAAATACATAATGCTGCAGTGTTTTCCTTCAGGAAGAAAAAAGGAGAGTGGTTGTAAATAGTTTAACCCTTAAAATTTTCTGCTACTTAGGACTATGACAGACATGGTGTGTGTATAGTGACAGCTTAAATAGGTATAAAACCATCTGTGTATTAAGATGAAATTAGAGATGTAGAAGGCAAAGCTTTTCCAATAATAAAGTGAAAAGTGCCCCTGTTTGTGTCCTGTCTCTATTCAGTCTTAAGTATTTTGTCCAGAATCAGTCTCCCCTGCAGACCTGATAAAGTCAGTTTAACAGAGATGTAGTATTTTCAGTCATCATTGTGTAAACTGGAAGTTTTGCAGAAAATGTCTTTGTACTAAATTCCCATGTGCATTAACAGTCAACCTGGGAAGGAGCTTTTATGGGAAGATTTGTAATTTTTGTATGGGTTGTGTTTTTCTTCTTGCTGTTAAAAAGTCAAAATGGGGAAGGTAGCTAAGTGAAAACAGGCTCTCTAGGGTTACTTGTTTGTTGGTTTTAGTTTTGTTTTTTGTTTACTGAAATGCTGCTATACTGTGCAATTAAGTTTGCAACATGTGAAGGAAGTAAATATAAAGCTTTTTTCTGTGTTTACTTTGCCTTCTTTTTTCCCTTTTTTTTAGGAGGTTTTGTTTGCAGGCTGATCAAAGGAATTAATGTACACTTGTGTATTTTTGATAGCTATGTTAAAAATCACTAATAAACAAGTTAAGAGAGTCAATACTCATCCTAAACAATACTGGGGTTTGAGGCAGTGAAAGACAGTCCCTTCCTTAGCTGTGAAAATCTGCCAGCTGTCTTACACTTTGGTAAGTGTTGTTTATTGTCTTCAAACCACAGAAATGTGTAAGGTGAAATTCTGTTTTATTTAGATACAACTGTGCTTAGTATAACTTTCATGATTCCTTTTACTTAGTATTTACTTAGTATTACTTTTGAGACTTCTACTCAGAAAATTTATCTTTATTTGTAGATATGGTGCCTGTGGTCATCAGAAATGAGGTTTTTCAGGTGTGTCATTGTGTCATCTTGATTGTGCTCCATTTACTGCTTTACTTGGTTCTGGCTGTGTAAGAAAGTATAATTTCAGCTGCAAGTTGTAGCAAGTTTATACATATATTTCTGTCTTAGCCAAAATAAATTTCTATTTTATGATCCATAGCTCAGAGTTTAATTTAAAAAATATAAAAATTAATTACAGCAGTGCATCACAAAAGTCTCTTCCAATTCCCTTTTTATTAGTACTGATGATTTCAATCACTGAAGTAATTTTCAGTCTTTCTATCAAAGCATCAAAAGTGCCTGATCAAATCAGACTTTTGTAATGAGAAGGATGTCGACTGTGGCCATCTAGAATATCTGCATAAGATAATGGAGCAGTAGTTTCATTCTCCTGATCTCTGATTATGAGAAAGGACCCTTACTGACAGTTTGACCTGATTAGAAATTATTTAAGTTGGTTTGTTATGTTAACCATAGAGATCTGTTTTCCTGTTAAAGTATGGGATTGCATTAATTTCCTTTGGTCTCTCGCTAAAAAAAAAATGGTGAAAGAAAGTGTCAATGATATTTGAATGGCTTCAAATGGCCCTATTTGATAGTGATATTCATTCTACTTTGAGATGATTAAGACAGAAAAGTGGCATTTTGGCTGAGTTTGTTGCTGTGTATTGGTAAAGAGAGAACTTACAGGTATTTTCTAAGGTATTATAAATGTGATATAACTTTCCCACAGTTAAAAAATTGTATTTATTCATGTTCAGAAACAATTTTAATTTTGTAATCATGAAGTTTTGAATTTGCATAACACAGCAGAATCCTGATTGGAATTTTGCCAGATGACTACTTGGGTATGAGTCATTGCAGCAATGCAAACTTCAACTGCAGAACGGATCTTAGCAAAATCTGTGGCTTTTTAGTATTGGATTTACTATTAACTAAATTGTTTAACATCAATGAATAAATTAGTATGGTATTATATTAAGTAATAAATAATGTAGTTATGGAATTTTAATTTGTGAAAGGTTATAATGAGTGTTATGTGATCTTGTATGCAGCGTATTTGTTTTCCTTATGGACAGCTAAACCATAATTGATGGGTCTGCTCTTAACTTGTGTTGGAGGTTACATTTGCATAATTTTCATGGACAATCTTTTAGAAGACTTGGGTGTAGGGTAGGGAAACCCCCTTAATTTATTATAGGATTTTATAAATTAATTCTGAGTCATAAAGAACTAATTTAGTGACACTAAATTCACTGAGTACTTACTAAAGACTCAGTGTGATTTATTTTACTTCATTGTCTATTTAATTGTGTATTCCAAAGAAAAGGAAAATCAGACATAGGAATGGTACAGATTCCTTCATGTCATATTGCCATGACAAATCTGTAATTTATTTGAGAAACTAAATCAAAGGATATATAGTTATTTTAATTTTTGGCCTCTGAGGTTGGCAACTCAGAGTTGCTGTTGTTTTCTAGTGTCCAGGCTTCGAATGCCAAGTTCTTTAAAATTTAGTATTAGTTAAGGCCTAAAATTTCCAAAGATCTAGTAACTCTGTGTGTTCTAAACATGTCTGAAGACAGTTCAGAAGTCAGTGTCAGTTTTGAATCTTCCCATAGAAATCTGAGAGGAATGTAATTAAATACGATAGAAGTGTCAGAAAGGTCTGTCAAACTCTTTACATATTTTTTATGGTGTTGATTTCTCGCTCACTGGTACACTGATTAAAGACATCAAGATCCCTATACCAGTAGTACTGAATGCAATCCCATATGAAACAAAGATTTTGAATTATTATAATTCTCCAGTTCCTGATCTGTTTAATCATCATGGAGATAATGTCATAGTGAAATGTAGGAGATACATGGAATTGCTTATACTTTTTGTATGAAGCCAGTGGGGCTTTCAAATATCTGAAGACTTGATTTCTATAATAACAGCTGAATCAACACTTTGAAGCAGATCATTTAATGGTTTTAACTCTTAGATGCTGCATATGACTGACAATATTTCTTTCAGTATTTTTTTATTCAGTTTATTTTCCCAGTAAAACTTCTGTGTGGGGGAAAAAAATTGTCTTGTAATGTCTTGTCAGTGCTCCCTGTCATTCAGCTGTTTAAGAAAATTAGTCAATTATTTTTGACAACCTGTAGAACAGGTTTTTGCATGTATGTCTTCTTGGAACTAAGATGACGAATTTGTTCTGACTGACCATGAGAAGTAGGTTTTTTGTGTTAAAATGTTTATAAGGAAGAAGGCTGGCTTACCATAGGAACTATGCTTGGGGAGAAAAACTGCTATCAGAGTGAGGAGTACACATTTTTCTCCTAGCTTGTTTTCTTTGTAACCTCTGGACAGACCTACCACAGGCGAACAGGAAATGCCAAAATGTAGTAGGTTAGCTAGAAGAAAAGATGAACAGAAGGTTTGTTTCTGGATTTGTAATCCATAATTATCGCTAGAAGCAATGTAGGATCCAATGATTTACCTCATTAAACTTAGCAGTGAATTTTGTAATGGCTTCTTTCCAAATTGATTTTTTTTTTCAAGATTCATAAGGAATATTGCAGTAATAAATGGAGAGGACACATTTCTCAGTTACTGATTTCAAGAAGCAAGGAAGGCTATTGTTCAAGGGAGCTCTTTTCCATCTCCACTGACAATACTGTTTTTATTGTCTGTCTAACCAGCTCACTTGTGAAACAATTTGGCCTGATTAGGCTTTCCTTGGGAATGAGATCCAGCTCTTGAAATACTTTCAAAGTAGAAGCTATTACATTCCTCTGTTTACAGAGGTAGCCTGTAAGCAGTCTAATCATACTTAACCTCACTCATAATTGTGTAATTTGCATCAGCACAGAATAAGCTTGTGTTACTGATAGTTTGTAATGCTTTCCCAAAACATACCTTCAAACTTACTATCAATAGAACATCTTGCTTAAGATCTTACCGTTTAGTTATTGAAGGTACTTTGGAAAGTTAATTCTTCAGATGTACAAAGTAGTTGTTTTCTCTGGAAATCTGTGTTAATACATCTCAAGCAAGTTGCATTGTCTTATGGAATCAGTGGCAGCTTAGCAGTTAGAATGATAGTAGAGCAACTCCCTGCTCTACTAGTTCCAGTATGCAAGATGGCATAGATTAAAAACCTCACCTTAAGTAGACAAGCTCAAATGATATATATCTATTTTAAAAGGGTGAGAGATGATTCTTACTTATTACATGAAAAAGGCAATTTCTCTGTGTACCAAGCAAATAGTATGTCCCACAAGCAGGAACTGGGTGAGGAAACATATTTTCTATTGCTAGCTTTATCTTTCAGTAGAATATTTACTCTACAGTCTTATTTATATGAGGATGAGGGGTGCAGGGATGATATGACACTGCAAAACATATAGTTACATATACTTCGAAGTTGTGCAAGCCAATGGAAATGCTCCTTATTAGTGCTTGTGGCTGAGGATTCAGACCTTTTCTTGTTTTCCACTGCTTTTTACTTTCTGCATCTGGAAGAAGCCTTTCTCTGTCATTAAAGAGAGAGGATGACTGTTACTTTTGTGGAATACCACTCCTTACAGGAAGTCATTGTACCGGGGAGTAGCAGCATAAAAGCAAAAAAGAAAGTAAAATATTAGGATCCACCTTTGTGAAAGAGGAACATTGTATTTTAGATATTTATGGCTGAGATTTACACCTAATTCTGGCTTTAAAAGAAAATGAAGTCTTCTACAGACTTTTTGCTTTTCTTGTGACCATTCATTTGTTTGATTTTATTGGTTTTTAATGTTTTCACTCTTTGGAATTTTTGTACAAACATCATTGCAAAGTTGAACATATTCAAATAAAACCTAATAAATCTGACAGAAAAATATTGTATTACAGTTCCATTTAGATGGTGAGAACTCTGCCATTAAAGACTCCTATGGCTTTTTTATGACTTTATTTTTTAATGTTTGGTTCTAGCTTCTATAAATTATGCATGTTGGCTTTTCATTAACATAGAAGGCAAACATAATTCATTGCAGAGAATTTGGTCACACATGATTGAGAAGTTCAGAGAGATCAAAACCACTTAGCTTTGTGGTAGGAACAAAACTGTATTTCATGTGAAGGCTCCAGCTCCCTGATTTTTAATATTGATTTCCCCTCCCCAGTTTCTCAAAACTTCAGGAATGCTGATACATTACACAAAGACATTTTGTAACTGCTGGAACTTGACAAGGAGCCCACAGAGCAATGTTAACCTCTTCCTAACAAATAAATTGTTGCATTGCTTTTTGTATATAATGGGATTCATGCACTACAATAATTATTTTTGCCTACAAAAAGATTTAAGGCACTTTTTTTCCCCCCCCCAAAGACATTATGCTGGTTGAGAGAGAAGATTGAAGATACTGATAAACAGAAAAGATCAAGATGACAGCAAATAAGGCAGGCTTTGTTACTGCAAGCTTGGTAGGGTTTTGTGGGATTTGGTGTTTTAGTCTGAAAAAAGTTTTATATTCATAAGACTTCCAATGAAAAGTGTGACTTGAGAAAATAATGACTGAGATGTATGAAGGCAAGGATGATGCTTTTTAAAACTCAGCAATGGAGAAGGATTAAATTTCACAGCGCTGAAACAAAGAGTTTTCTCTACTGTGAATACAGAAAGCAGAGTACAGCATGAACCTGGTGTACGGGTGGTCCAAAGCGAGGAAGAACCCAAGCAGGGACAGAGAGTGATTTTAGTACTTTGTTTAATAGAATAGTAATAGCAGGAATTAGTCCACAGATATTCTAAGCTAGAGAAAATGAGAAGTAAGGTATAAAAAGTTGGTGTGAATTTTAATACTTATATGTGGCAATTTTTTTTTTGAATAACAAAACTATTATGAAAACATTCTAGTTCTTTACATGCAGGAGATCCATTATTTCTAAACTATACCTGATATCTGAACAAAATGGTATCAAAATATAGTTCTTGGTTAAATAGATACTCAAAAATCAGTATATAATGACAACTGTTGATATGAATAAAGTACAAATAAATTGTATGCACTCAGAAAAAGATATCCTTTATCTTAGGAGTTAGTAACTGTATCAGGATACAGGCCATGAGATTTATATTATTTTCATAGATCATTATATTAATATTTCTGATTAATGGATACATTTAGATTAACTCAAGTAATTGGACAAAAAACCCAAACAAAACAAAACCCCAAAAAACATTAAAAAACCCAAACAAGCAAAACCACTGTCAAAAATCGCAAACAAACATGAAAATATGCACATGGGCAGTACTGTGTTCAGTTTTGGTCCTCTCCAATACAAGGAAGGTGTCAGTAAAGTTGAGAGCTGGAACTTTTCTGTGAGAAGGAGTAGAGGCAATGGGACTTTTTTAGCCTGGGCAAGAGGATGCTTAGGATGGACCTTGAATGTAGGTTGCCAGTATTGAAGAAGAGGTTTTGAGAAGAAGAGCCTGGCTTTCACAGAGCTGCAAGGCAGGTTGTGAATTGAAACAGGAGAGGTTCCCAAATTATAAAAAGGGAAAAAAACCCAGCAACTTCTCATGACGAGGACATTAAAATTTTGGTATAGGCTTCTCAGTGAGAAGTGTGGCATCTCCTTCCTTGGAAGTGTCAGGTTAGATAAAACCCTGAGCAACCTGATCTGAATTCAGTGTTGATCCTGGAGATTTTAATTTTACTATTTTATTCAGAGTTATTGTATGAATCTGAGGAATAAAAAGTCTCATGCTGTCTTAGTATTGATTTAGTGTGTAACTGAAGCACAATTCATATGCCACTAGATACAAGAAGTGTAAAAGACATTAAATTATTGTAACATACTTTAGAGCATGTAAAATAGCAGGAGATGCTTTCTTCTTACGTGTTCCTGTTAGTTTTTGTGTTTAATATGCTTAGGTTTCACTTTGTGGGTACTTAGTGCAATCTTTCTATTGTTATATTTGTTTTAGAATCACCAATCTCTGTATGTGCTCCTCTTTTCTTCCTGAATTAAGTCAGTTCAGATTGTGATCTAAAGTTTTTAAATAGGTTTTTTCAAGATCGTCTTACTATTGTGCTACTACAAATGACATATCACTAGAAAAGGCAATTGTAATTTGAATAAAAAAATATGGCTATTCTAATTTTTCAAAGGGACGTTTTAAATATGTTTCAAAAGACGTCCTGAAGGCATAGTGTAATTTTAGTTCAACTGGCTCTACCTCTCAGTGCCAGCCTAGTGTCAAAGCCACAAGATTAATTGTTCGCATTGTAAGGCTCAACTTGGGTATCGCACTGTCATTTCAATAATTAGAATTAATGTTTTATATGTCCAATACTTGGACACTAACTGCAAAAACTGGCAATGTAATCTTGTGAATTTGTCCTACAAAATTCCTGGCAACTTTCAACAGAATTCAGTGCACTGAGATGGTATTCAAGTACGTGAAATTGAAATAAACCACAAGATTCATTCTTGCTAGTAATTTATAAAAGACAAGTATTTAGTGCTTTGTAATTCACCCCTTAGAATACCTCAGTGAGATTCAATCTTGTGTGAATGAAATGTGAGTATGAGATTTGTTACTTTTACAGTGGATTATCTCAAAAAGAGGTAGTCCACCTAAGTAAAATTTAAAAGGTAACAGACCAAATTCTGTTCTTTAAATTCAGGTTATTACCAACAACCTGTCTTACCCTCCAGATTTTCATTTTATGAAACTGTAAATTACAGATAACTTTCACAAAATCTCTGTTAATTTAATTTTGAAACTGATTCCAGATTAGGAGACCAAAACTGAAAATAGTTATTTTTGAGGTTAAACAATGGCTCAAACCAAAATTTTAATAAATTTAAGGTGGACAGAATAATTAGTTATTCAATTAGAAAATTCTAAACTCCTGCACTATTTTGATACACAGAGTAGCAAACCCACAGGGGTATTGAAGTAAAGCAGTGTGCTGAGGCACATGTAAGTAATATTATGCACTTTAGTTTTGAAAAGTGGCTGAGAGTGAATAGGCATAGCAGGGCATCTCCTCCACCCTAGTTATGGAGGCCAATGGGCCACTGGTTCTTTGTAAATCTAACTCTCAGATCTTTGCTCAAATGTAAAGCCTGCTGCAAGGTGAAAAGCAGAACAGGCACAGGTAACCTACACAGGTGTGTCTTGAGCCTATTCCCAAGTTTTCCATATGGCTTTATATGGGGCTTAACTACTACGAGGAGCCTTGCAGCAGTTTTGTACATTTCAGCTCACAGCTTTTCTAGAGGGGATTAGAAATGTTGTCAGGTACTGGATTTGATCCCACACCTTGGAAAGTGGTAAAAGCATAGTACTGTGAAAGGTGGCTGATGATAGTCCTATGAACTGTCAGATGTAAAAAATACCCATGCTTTCTGAAATATCAAGGTTGGGAAAGGGAAGTTATTGGGTCAAGAGTGAAATGCAATGCATGGGATATGTTTTGTAATTGCTGGCTACATGTATTGACCTTTTGCAGTTTTCTTCTGAATAGCTGATGCCCTGTGAACTGGATAAAATGTTAATAGTTAAAATAAAGTGGCCCTAGTAGATCCCTCGAATTCCATAAAAGATGATAAATGAATGGCTCAGAGTGATATATTCAGCATGTGTTTCGTTTAAGTCTCTGCAGTATTGGGTAATAGTATTTGGCGTGGCCACGCTCCCATCATAAAATAAGTAAATCAAAATCTTTCTTCAGAGCAACCACTGAACTGCATTCACAATCAATTAAAATTGGCATCTCTACTGCCTTCATATTGATCTAAAATGCCTGAGCCTCATATAAAGTTATATTGCAAGCCTTTTCTTACCTCACCACCTGCAGTTTCTAACCAGAAGTTCATTTCACAGAGGTTGGTTGTAGCTTTTAAGGAAGATTCAAAGAATCTTGAGTAAGGCAGGCAGGGAAATATTTCCCTTGGGAAAAGGGGACCTAAAATATAGCTAGATGAGGAGATGAGTGTTCTACCTGATGATCCTGCATCCAGAACCTTCAGAACACATTAAAGAAACTGGTTTATGACTCCTCACATGGAAGCTAAGGACCTATCCCTGTACAAACATTGGTGGTGTTACCACGTTCACTAGTTAATATCGATAGCTTTTTAAGTTTTATAATATAATTTTTATGTAAAACCCTGTAGAATTGTCAGGCTTTCCCCAGTGGTTTATGGGATCTTTGTCTACAAATCTATTTCTTAATGGCAATGTCATATATATATATATGCACATATGCACACACATGTATATATTCTAATAATTTTAATTTAACCTCCTTGTGGAAGCATGACTGAAATTGATAAATGTGAAATGGGAACTTGGAACAATGTTATATGTGTTCCTAGAATGCTTTTGACTGCAAGCACACAGAATACTGTGGCTGCAGTTTTTTGTGTATCTATACTAAAAACGTTAACTTGAACTGAACCGTTTCATATGCCTAATCCATAGCAGCTGTAATGGTCAGTGAAACTATGTCTGTAAACCACTTCTATTGGCATTCTGAGCTTCTTTTAGTATTGATTTAATTTTAGTCAACCACTCGAACTTTAACCAGAATAAGCTGGTGCCAGATTAAGCATTAATGACATATGTATTCTGTATTCTTCGGAAACCTCACACAATTGCAGATTTCACTTGCCTATATGACCACTTTGTAACTAATCAGACCAGACGTGCCACTATAGAGAAACCACAAGCACAGCAGTATGCACTGATAGATATTAATACAGTCCAGTCTGTTAACAAAGTGAACAATTGCCCAAATAATGATTTCCTGCTGTGGACTTTTTATGCTTTGTTTGTTAAATCCTATTTTCCTTCCTACTTTCCTGTTGACTACGGCAGAACTGAATTTTATTCAAGCTGACTTGCACTGGGTCAGCAAAACTCTTCACGTTTGTGGAAGAAAAGTTAACTCATTGAAGGCTGTGTGGATTTGAACATATCTTACTGGTGCACTGAGCTCCCACCCACGGCTAAAGGGAAGGGGTTAACAGTGCTTTATGAAATGTGGGAGAAATGAGGAGCTGAGGAGCATATTTGCTAATGTGTTTAAGGCAAAGCCAGAGTTCACTGGACCATGATTTGCTGTTTTCACTTTCTAATTGTTCATTCTATTCTTTTCTTAGTATTTGCTCATTGCTTTAGCGATTTAGCAAAAAGCTGTGCTAAATATATTGAATAAAACATTAGCAGTGATTGCTAGCATAAACATCACTACAAAACCTGAAGGTGTAGTGGAAATTAATCCTGTGGAATATCATATCACTAAAGTGAATGGCAACAGCTCCTCAAGCATATTCATTCAGCTGCTAACATGGGGATACTGGAAGTAAGGTAATTTACAGAAACGTATGTCTAAACACATTTATATATGCAGAAAGCAACTTTGCTGTTGTATAGAAGGGAAATAATTTACTAACGTTCTAGTGTTTGCATGCAATGTAATTTTGTGCAAATTTCTAGGAGGTCATTAATTAACATTGCTGCTTGCCGCCTTTAAAGTAAGAATAACAAACAGCTCAGTAGCCTTTAGGAAATTAGAGCAGTTGTGAGAAATGTTTTGTATGGAATAACTTTCTTGCAAGTACAGGAAAAAGAAAGGTCAGAGAGGTACGTTTTTGGATCAAGAAGGCTCAGTCAAATCTTGATAACTTTTGGTGACCTTCCTCTTTCATAATTTCATCCATGGGTAATTTTCTTCTAATTAACTGACAGGTGCCACAAAACTTGCTCAGTTTTATACTCTGAAAATATTAGGCCCCCAGGGACGCAAATGGTGTTTATTGTCAGAATTAATCATGAGCAGATAAATGATAAAATATGTTTTTATCTTTGTATTTTCTTCTGTTTTGCACACTATAAAATCTATTGTGTGGATGTAATCAGTCGAGTGAAGATTCTATACTGGCACTTTAAACCCTTAATTGCTACACAGACTCTCAATTTAAAACCCATGTTTTACCAGAGTGGGAAATTGTCACTGTGGTAGATAGAAAATACTACATTTAAAGCAGTAAATAAGTGTTGAAAGTTGCATGTTCTTTGAAAGAAAGAGTTTAATATTGTGGCTTTCTCTGATCTTCCAAACCACCCAAGACATCTGAATTACATTCATGTTTTCCCCATTTTTGCTGCATTTTTATGTACTTTCATCTACTCTGATGTTGGGACATGCAATAAAGGAAAGCTTCTCTTATCTAGGAGAAAAAGGTCTGAATCAAAGCCTCTCAAAATTGCTTTCAATAGAGCAATATTTGCACAAGTCATTGAACTGGCAATGTCAAGTTTCCTGTATCCTTTAGAGTGCTTTGGAGTGTGGAAGGGCATGAAAGCATTTATTTTTGAATTCTGGGATAACACATGCTTCCATTTGGACAAGTTGCTCACACCAGAATTAAGAAAATGTTGTATTTGTTCCATTTGACAATATAGAAAACGGGGGGAGAAAAAAAAGCAGCTTCCAAAACACTTAACTGTTGTTATTTAGGGACATGTGCCAAGTACAGGTGCTTTGTGCAGGTGTCCAAAGTGGGTCATATCCCACTGATATTAGTTTCTTTGGAGGAATCCCTGAATCAGTTTCTGTCCTTCAACCACATTAACAACTGTTGATGTTCATGTTTTACTATCTAATTTCCTGTCCCAGAAATGATGCTAACTCCTTGACACACAGTGTCTTAAACAAACTTTCATGGTATTTTGCAAGAGGCAACTGTGTAAGTGAGGATTTTTCCGTGCTCATTCTGCAGATTTGAGCATAAGCATTTTCTAGATTCATTTGTCAGCACAATGGTCAGTGATACAAGTAATAGTAATTAGATATATGTACACAGGGAGAAACTAAAGCAGGCACATTACTTGAATTAGATAAATACAAGGAGGAATTAAGGACCAAAATATAGAATTTACTTAACTTGAATCTCACCCTTTGTATGCTAGACCATGATATTTTTATGATGTGTTTTATACTTAATGGAAGTCAAATTCACTAATTGCAGGAACATATTGGAGAAAATTCAGGTATAACCTGAATCACTGCCCTGACTCTGAAAAGCTGAGTTTTTCCAGACACTGATGGCTCTGATTTCTTTTCACTTGAAGTTCAAAGGAAGAGAAAGAACCTCAATGATTTAGAATATTTCAGAATAAAATAATTTAATGTATCTTCTCTGGCTTGTGGGGAAAAGAAAAAAAAGAAAAAGACTAAGAACTAATTGAACTAATTTTAAAATCTTAGCTCTGACATTTTCGTTTTCCAGTATGCAGAATTCATGAATCTTCAAAGCCTGTCAGTTGTTTTGCTAAAACTTTGCTCTGCTATTATGGGAATTATTTTTCTGTATTGAAAAATACAGAAAATACTGCTTCTATATAGGAATATATAGCAATTTTATTTTTTTTTAAGTATCAAGAGAAGGCAGTTGATGACCTAAGGATCTGCATTTTTTTCTGAGGTAAATTAGCAATGGTGATGTCTTTTGTATATATTACACATGACATTCAAATGCTGCTTTGGATCATCACTAAAAAACTTCAGTGGAGCTGAAAAGGAGCAAGTTGGTGTTCCACCACCAGCTACTGTGTTTCCAACCACATGATTCACTATTTTCCAAAGTTTTGAGAGAAGCAAAATACAGGCTACCAGTATCTAACCAAAACCATCTGAGGTGTGATGCTGGACCAGTGTTTGCTTATCAGGGAACTCTGAAGGAATTTGAGTAGAGAGGCAGCCATTTAGGACCTAATATGAAGGTCAGACTTCATTGTAATCCATAGAATGGGGGAAAAATCAATTGCTTCTACAAGAGAAATTATGTTAGTGCATTTTTATTGTGCAAATAATGAAAAAGAATGTTTGGCTCAAGGTTTCTTCATCGCGTTTCTGTTTTATCAAGTTTGGTTCAAGCCAAAATTTGTGCATCTGTCTCAGATCCATGATTATAGTCAACGTGTTTAATTAAAATGGAGTACCCAAATCCCCTCACTGTCTAATGAGGTAAAAATTTACTGCCATCACTTTGGAATAAACTGTTTGTATAAGGGAACACCATTGAATTAACATGGATTATCATAATATTAACAGAAGAAATCACAGTCCAAAATTTTGATGTGCAAATGGATTTAGGAAAGAAAAATTAGAAGGTCACTAAAAGGTCTGATGTCCTGTCCAAGAAGGCACTGAGGCAGGCATGTAAATGTGCTTGCATTTCCTACTCTGAGTTGCAGAACAGGCATAAGTCATCTCCAGTAATCCTGCTAATACATCCTGCCCTGGGCATGCTAAACCACTTGACTATCCTGCTCCTGTTCTTTTTGAGGAGACATTTAGATCCTGAATCACATAATTTTTACTTCTTTGAATTCACAGACTCCTGTCCTCAGCAGCTGGTAAGCCATATAATATTTTTCCTGGCAGGAAATGCTGACTCGGTCCTGGTTTGTTTTCTGTATGGTTTTATATAATGAACCTTGTGAGATGGAGCATAGGATTTTGCGTGTTTGTCTAGACTGGCAGTAACACTGTGAATGGTCCTGTCTCTCTTGTTACATTTGGTTGTCCATGTAAAGCTATTTTTGTGCTATATTTCTAAAGAAACAGCTTTTATCAAAAAGCAGAAGACCTTATTAAATCTTGGCTCCAGACAGAACTCAAATATTATAATACACAAGTTCCTCGCGTCTCCCTGTAATGCACTGGAGCAGCTTTGTTTTGGCAATATCCAAAGCTGAGAAACAGCCTTGTAAAGGCTTGGCAATCCTTAGTGAGGCCATGGGTGACGCAAATTACTTGAGAGACGCATCTGACCTGTATCCAGAATGAATAGGAGAAAAGCAAGTAATTTTTCCTATTTCGATGCTGGGAAAGTTATAGAAATACACCTTTTTTTCTTTTTTTCTCCTTTTAAATATGTCAAATTTATGAACTTCCCATTTATAGAAGCCTGGTTTGTATCTATATTGTTTCTTTGATGGAGGAGGAGAAATGAAGTGTAAATTATCTTTGATGGTGGCACATATATTTGAAGCAGGAAATTGGGACTTTCTCCTTAAGAAAGACTTTCTCCTTAAGGAGAAATTTAATTTCTCCTTAAATTAATTCTGCCAACAGAAGGCAACAAGATGACATGAATCTCAGATTTCATTATCCACAATGGAAATATGGTTATCTTTTTTCCTTTGATTGTTAAAAGGATGTTGGGGAGGGTTATGTGTGATTCTATAACTCTTCTGTTTCCTTTTCTGTTGGAGAATTGTTATTGTTCCCTGCTGCCCTTGCAAATGAAACAAGTTCAGTGGTCAGCAGACATGTGCAACTTGATGGATGAGGAATGAAAAATAATCCTTCACCTTAGTTTTCTTTATCATAGGCCTTTTTTGTGTGTGACACAGCAAAACAGATAACCCAAAATTTTACAGATGTCTATCTGCTACTGCGTGCCAACATTCGGGGGTGATGAACATTTTGGGGTGGCTTTAACTTGTTTTCTGGATTTTTGGGAGCAGTGAGGACTAAGCATATTTTTCTGCTGACCAGGGCACTAAGATTTAAAAATTCTTCCTGAAAATGTTGCTGTTGAACTTGCTTGTTCCTATTTATGGTGAGAGAAGATAATTTGTAATGTGATCATTAAGAT
Source organism: Phylloscopus trochilus trochilus (assembly GCA_016584745.2). Lineage (NCBI taxonomy): Eukaryota > Metazoa > Chordata > Aves > Passeriformes > Phylloscopidae > Phylloscopus > Phylloscopus trochilus. The sequence continues at coordinate 46,242,733 of WQNJ02000546.1, forward strand.
CTGGTTAAAAAAAACCTGAACAAGGTCTCAATAGGGTTTATACTCATGAGGAGATTAGTTCTTGTTTTGAAGTGCAATAGAATTCAAAATTGATCAATCCCATCCAGAGACAGAATTTAGCAAGCAATGGGTCAGCACAATTATGCATTTCTTGAAGGTTTTCAGTGGCATATATGGGCAACTTTCCTGGCCAGCAGTAAGTTGGTTACCTCTCACTTGCCTGGACATGTTTCTTCAGGTTGTGTGACAAGAAGTTACCTCCTTGCTTGATGTTTCCCTGACCCATTCCAAGAAAATCTTTGCAGAATGATTGCACAGAAAATAATTCAAAGATTTTAGCAATTATGACTGAGCACAGAGGACAGGTTTATTTTTGTCCCTATTTTAATGTGGAGCTAGAATTGTGGAGCCAGTTTATTTCGGCAACAAACATCAAAAGTAGATTTTTTAAAATATTTTTTTCTGTTCTCTTTCTTGCAAGCTTTATTGCAAGATTTTGTAGCTGGAATTTCCACATTTTTATTCACCTACTGGAAAAAAAAAAAAAAAAAAAAAAAAAAAAAAGGAGAAAAGTCACACTAACCTGCCTGTGACATTTAGAGATGAAAGCATTTGGTGCCAGCAACAACCAGGCATGATCACTGCAGTGAACCAGTTTATTAAACTCGTGCCTGAATCCAGCTGGCACAGGGAATAGTGACTCAACTTCTCCCTGTGGCAAGACATCAGCACACACTCGCTGCCTGCCACCTTCGCTGGCTCAGGCTGTCAAATAAAACAACTTCGCCTGGACCAGGTCTGAGACCTGTGGCACATTTTAATGGCCTGACAGAAGGCACGAGAAACTTGGTGTGTCTGGCACTGTTACTTCAACACTGGGGGCTGGATTTGTACTTCACAGAAGCGCCATGGTAGTGTAACGTAATTTGAGATGAGCTGCCTGGCTTAATCCAACTAAACGCATTCATAAGTGTGATTCTGGTTTGAATATATCTGTTCTCTCTTTTTCTTGGCCTGTCAGCCAGTAAGTTTCCATTTTCCATTATGCCTTTCCTGATACAACTGTATCAAGATACTTATTCATCTTCCAACTCTGTTCATCTCTTTGCCTTTGGCCAGCATGACCAGATGTAGCTGGTGACCTCCAACTCTCCTCCCCCAGAAGCAGTTGGTGATGCTCCTGTCCATTTGTTTCCATTTGATTCTGCTGTCACCATTCACTTGCTGCAAATCTGCTGCTTGATATTTGTATTTGGCTTTTGAAATTTAGTTAACAAAAAGTGATGCAGGATTTGAGTATAGTCCTAAAGAAAGAGATATGATATTGTGTTGCTTGATCATACAGAAAGCAGCTGAGCTCAACTAATCCTTCTTCATGTGGAGTTTTGTTACCTTCTGACCTGCCTTTGAACTTTTTATTTCATAGTTGCCCCTACACCATTTGTTTTTGCAGGCTATTCAGGCTGGGTGGATGTATATGCAGGAGTTTCCTGGAGTCCTGAAGTATGGTTTTGTCAAATTTTGACTACATGAGATAGGAAGAGCAGACAATACGTAGTGGCGTGTCACCATGTCTAATGCTCATGTTACTACATTCATGCAGATACTTGAACGGATCACTTATCTCTAGAGTCATATGGGGAAAACAAACCCTCCTGAAATTCTATGGGTTTTACATGTCAAGAGGTGCAAAAAGTGCTTTTTGTTGGGTAGGTGACATGAATTTCTTTTTTAGTTTGTGGTATGCTACCTTGTTCCTGGTGTATAAAATAAGTTTCAACATATATTTAAAGTTTTATGTAAAGATGGGGATGTGGCCAAAAGTAGTATAGTAGTAGTATAAAATTTTGTGTTGTAGTTTTCCAAAACATAATAATAATAATAATAATAATAATAATAATAATCTTTAGCAATTTTTAAAGGGTGTACAGAAGTGAAGTGTGTGAATTTGTGGTCTTGGTCTTTCTGGAAATACAACCCAGAGCTGTATGTTGATTTGAAAAGAAAAGTCAAAAGCCAATTACATGGCTGCTCATAGTTTGAAGTTGAGTTAAAATATTATTTTTCCCCATGTGTGATTTTATACAGTACATGAAATCTTAATTTACTGTAATTTCTCTATAAAAATCGGCTGAAGATAGTACTGATTATAGAATTTGTCATAATTTCTTATAATGAAAGAAAAAAGAATAATGGGTATAAGTTTTTGAAATAATCCTGCTTTGCTGTGTATTCTCTGTTCTATTTGTACTCACTTTTGTAACTGGGGGAATGTGTATGATTGTGGCAGGAATAACTCATGATATGCTTATCAGTTCTCGTAACAACGAAAAGTGAAAAGTAGGTGGAAGTTCCCTGTTTCTGCAGCAAACTGGTAAAGTCTACTTCTAGCACACTGTTGCTGTCAACATTGTTTTTTCTAAAATACAAGGCAGGATGCTGTGGCTATCAGGAAATTCCAGCAGTTTTCACAGCTGGATATTTCCCACAGGGGTTACAAGGAAACTCACATTGTTCATGTCTAGACCAAGCTGTACCAACCAGCTACTGCTGGGAAAAATCCTCTAAGGATGGATGAAGTATACAGGACCATTTCTGTCTCATGGTTGAAACATGAGGATGGCTTTGCTTGATAGCAGAGGAGTGCAGATGGAGTTGCAATCTTCCCTCTCCCAGCTTCACCTCCCATCCCACCAAGGCCACTTACAGGCAGTGCAGTGTCAGGAGCAGAAAGATTCACTAAGTGAAGCTGCATCCTGCCCTACTAGATACTTTTTTCCACAGGACTGGGAGCTCAGATACGAATGTGTATTGAGTCATACCCTTGAAACTGGAGTGTTTATGAGGAGGGCTGAGGTCACTGTGGATGAAGGGGCAGATGGTGGTATAAGTTCTTGTTATGCTATTGAAGGCCTTAGCTTGCACCAGCAGAGGATCTGCCTATAAAGTGCTTTGCATAAGTCAAGCAGAATGTCAGTAATTTGCACTAACAGCCATCTAGTTCATTGTGGAAAACTGGATGATTTCATAAATCAGGAAGAGAAACTGCTTAAGAAGCCATTGGGAATCATGCGTCACCAAAACATACTCAGTTAATTTGCTCTGACAGGCCTGTTGGCGGTGGTTGTTTATAGTGTTTTAGTGCACTGGAATTTGTTTCACAGGCTGTGACCCTGTTATAGTAGGTGCTGTATAAACGGAGAGCAGCCTGGCAGCCTGTGCCCGAGCTTTCAGTCAGACAACAAAACAGGAGAGAGGAAGTGGAAATAGAGAAGACAATGAAGTACAAGGGGACAGTGTTAGTATGCATGCAAAGCAGTGATTTCAGCATGCTTTAAGACTTACTATTCTACTGCTGAATTACTGCTTCATTTTGGGGGAGGTGGTAAAAGCTCAGTTCCGATAATGCTTCTGGGAAAATTTCGCTTTAGAAGGCATAAAATGCCTAATGTGTCCCAGGGTGGGAGGTTAAAAGAGGAAAATCACCAACAACTTAGCATTTTAGTATTCTCAGAGGAACACAGTGTGGGTTTTATTCCATTTTACAAAAAGGAACGGATTCCTGTCTCCTGCTTCTTCAAAAACGATGTGTCCTCTAGGCTGGCACTGGAGAAGGTGAATGCACAAGTGCCTTTCTCAGTTATGCTGCCTAAATCCTAGTAGGTGACACTAGGAGCTGTTACTACAAACTTTTGTTTATTATTTAAGCTCTTAATTGCACTGTGGAGAAACTTGACTCCATCAAGCCATTACTTAAGTCTCTCACAAAATATAGGTAACCTAAATTCCACTCACTATATCTTCACCTTGTGTTTTATGTTTAGATGTTTATGCCATAGAAAGTGGTGCACGAACACAGGTGGAACTGACTCCCTCTGGTGTAATGTATAGTGGTGTAATGCCTATGATAGTTGTTTGATCCTTGCCTTTGAGCCTCACATGTTAGGGACCTGAGAATTTTATTTTCCTCACTGGAGAATGGTAATATAGAATCTCTGTGTGCACCTGCTGTGCAGAGGAGGACTGTATTTGCCATCTGAACTTAGGTGTTCATCTTTAGTCTCAATTCTACTGTAATACAGTCACAGCCTTTAAGAGAAAACTTTGAGACATCCTAGACACTCACCTGAAATATGAAAAGCTAAATATGCTGCCTGGTCCGTGGGGCTTATTGACCTTGCCTGCCTCAGAAATATTGATGTGACTGGTGCTGATAAGAAAGGAAGCATTGAAGAAGCTTGGCCTCATTGCTGCTGGGCAGGCAGGCTGTACAAGTAGCCTGAACTCAGAAAAAGAAAAGTATTAAGTTCTGGGTCTTGAAGACAGCCTGTACTTTGAAGTACTTGCATGATCTCCAGCCTCAGGAGAACATAGACCACAGGCAGGCAGAATTTTCAGATTAGTGAGAAGCTTTGTGGGGTAGGGCTGAATGGCACAGAGAAATGTGTGTTTCTGTTCTGTGAAGGTATGATCATACTATGTAAATGTATTAATTCATAACCTAATATTTAGTGCTGTAAACTCTGTAAAATACTTTACATAATACCATAAATGTTTTCACTCTGCAGTAGGAGACTCAGGGCTTCCTCTTTCTACTAAAGTTGTGTTAAGGTAAGCTTGCCTGCCTTTTGAGGTAGTTACAGAGTTAGAATGGTTTGGATTAATGAAAGATGTTGCTTTACTTCATGGACTATCTAAGGTATATCATTAAATGTAACTTTCCTGAGCCCTTTGATGTATTATTGTGCTCACTGTGGTAGTGAAGGATAATTCATGCCCTTTATTGCAAAGAAATGTAGTGCAAGATTCTTTTGTTTCATGGATGAGAAAAACATATAAATCAACTGGATATAGTGAAGGTTTTGTTCTCTAATTAAGTCATCCTTTCTCATGTTTTCACACAAATAAAGCATTTTCATTTTCATCCAGTCTAGAGATTTATGGGTTTGGCACTCTGTACTGATGCTGTAGGAACTCTGAGATGTTCATTGTTAGGCTCAAAGTATTTCAATAATTCTGTTGCTTTCTGTCTCCATGTGTAATTTTCAGTCAAAGATTTACAGTTATGCACCCCATGGATCCTCATATTAAATTGTATCATCTGCAAAAATGGATATAAATGAATCCCTTGGCTATTTTCTTCATAGTTACACAGCCTGCATATGGACAGTACACAAGACTACTCACTCCTATTGATGTAAGAGCCAAGTCATGTTATTGCCAGTGTCTGTAGGTGCACTTTTTGTACAGTTGTTTGTAGAACAGCGTTATCCTTGCTCAATTTTGTCCTTTAATATGTCTTAGAAAACTATGAAAAGCAGATCGATCTGTGTTGCAGAAACATTTGCAGAAAGTTCTATGTTATGTTAGTCAGAAGGCAACATCTTTCTCAAGTGCACTTAACTTGATTATTTTTTTTTATGGTCAGCTTCAATAGTCACTGTATGTTGACTGTAGTTTGTGAACAAATTGAGTTTTGAAACCACCTGGGAGTTACTCTTTAAAAGCTAGTTTAAATTAAAGGAAAAAAACCAAACATTTCCTTAAAGACACAGTTTTGAACTGTAGAATAAAACAGAATGTCACCTGTAGCTTTCCAACTCCATCATGAACCATTTTCCTGTTATAAAAATAAACCCTACACCACTCATTTTAGAAATTTCAGTTCTCAAAACTCAGCCTGTTGCACAAAGATTGGTTCCTATGGACTCATGTGTCACCCCATATAGGCCTGCAGAGCCCACAGTTCTAGCTGGTTTACTCTTTCTTTCTGATATTTTTCTATCTTAGAGAGTTTGGAGATGTGTAAATCTGTGGTGTTTTGTGTAACTACTTTGTTAGTGTTTTGTGTGAGTGATTAAAAAAGATATTATTTTGGAAATAAACCTATATAGGCTGGGATAACTATAGGATAACTATAACAAAAGCAGGGTTTTAGCAGATGAAACACAGCCTTTTTTCTTATTTTCTTGGCCAAGCTGCAAGAATTTAAAAAATATGGAGAACTTTCTAAGATTGTGATGAATTTCAAAATACGCTTTTCTGGGTTTGTTTCTTTCTGGAAAATCACTGCTGTTCTGTTTTGTCTTTGTTTAATCAGAATTCTCTGTGCATTAGTAAGTGTTGTTTTCCTGTGCACATCACTTGTGATTTGAACATATGTGCTCTTATCTGAGATCTATGAAATAGCGGACAGAGAAATCGTCTGTCTCAGAATTCTGGCTTCAGCAGGTGTGGGGTTTTTTGGTTTGCTTGTGTTTTTTTGGGGGTTTTTTTGGATTTTTTTTTCAATCCTTAAAATTGCAATCCACCTTCTTTCTTGCTCATTTTACTGGAAACAAAAAACCAAACTCAAATACAGCACTTCATATGATCTTTGCATGACTCCATAAAAAGCTATGTCTCCAACCTGACAACGGGGTTAGTATTGGCCTACAAATGAAATTTTGAGGGGAAAGTGTCTTATTTTTGATTGCTGGTTGTATCAGTGCTGGAATAACAGTTCAATATTCTATGAATTTGATTTGAAAATGTTTGATTAGTTGAATTTGTGTTAAATTTTAGTGTTTAAAACACTTTAGTGTAAGTGTTTAATTTTCTGTACATTAATTTGTCTAATTATAGAATCAGAAAGAGAGTGTTATTTACTTTTGCAATGTATAAGTTGATCATATACACTGTTAGAGGCATTCCTTTGGAAAAATAACATTTACTACTAATTGGCAAAGTAAAAAATACTTTTCATGTTTTCCGTGATTTTTTTCCTCACATCAGTCACTGAAGTTTTCCAGATTCATGAAAATGGGAAAGTAGTTTACTTAGTAATTTTTTTGCTTCCCTTTTGCTGTTCTCATACTTGTCTAGTTATAATAAAAAGCATCTGGTATTGCCCTGTATTATTCCTATAATGGAATAATCTTTGATTTGGTTATACATCATGCAAGTACATACTAATTCTCAATTAGTGGCATAAACTTCATGACTTTGGGTTCTTCAATATGGTCAAAGATACTTGATCTTATCATTGCTTCACAGTTACTTTTCACAGTCAACCATGCATTACAAGTGGCCTTCAGTTGTGAAAAAGCATCTATTATGTCCTTTTGGGAAAGTGAGCTGTTCTCTGTTGCTCTGCTTAAAACCATTGTGTCCTGTGTGCATACCAAAAACAAGGCTGGAGGGGGGAGGCTAGACACCAAGGAGTCACTATATATAGTAGGAGTCTTTTTCTTTCCACTGCTTAAAAAGATAAGTAGCTGAAAGAGAGTCAAGTGTTGTTTCTCTATAAATTGTATGCCAACAGGTTTATCACTAAATGCTGTAGGTTATGTTGAGTGGAATAATCTGGAGGAAGAAAGGGAGGCTAAAATAACAGAGCAGTAGGACTATTTTGACTCCACAATCAAACTCTCCTTGACTTTTGCCCTTTGGGTGGAAAGTGCTTATGTTACAAAACAACATGAGGTCAACCTCTGGTTTCTGCTGTTAGTTTCTTTCTTGCTGATCTACACTGAGGGAGTAGTTACCTCCCATTCTGTGCTTTTGTGTTAAAAGTTATGTACTTTGACTGTTTGGGCAATAAGAATGGCTGTTACTTTTCCTACACGGTGTAAGAAGAACTGCTGAATTGAAGAATGAAAAATTGCCTAGGTGGCATTGAAGAGCCACCCATGCCTCGGCTCAGAATGAAGATATCCACGGGAGCATCCACTTTTCCTCAGAGGCAGTGTACAGTTCCAGGGGTATTGTAACAGTTGTGAAGTGTATATATTAAAAAAAAAATGGTTTAGCTGCACCAAATTGATCTGTTAGCACTCTATGAAAATTCTACTGAATTCTTTCAGAATTGTAAGTCATACCTGGTCTAGTCAGCTTTTTTTCAGAACTATTCCCATCTTAGGATGGCAATCTGCTTGGTTAGTGATCCAGTGATACACCCAAGATGTGGAAGAGGTGTGGGAGACTGAGTGTATTATTTAGTGGCTTTGGTACAGTGGAGGAGGCCCCAGCCAGGAAGCAATAAAGTAGTTATTGGGTAATGACTGTGGAGGCACCACATATAAGGTTAAATTGATATATGTGAATCACTGACTTCAAGATGCTGAAGCTGCCTCTTGGTGCTCATCTTTTTTTTACACAAGTGGGGATCAAATAGTCACTGTTTTGATAAATGCTATGCTGCTAACCTACATTAAAGACCTTAAGGGAGTTGAGCTCTTAAATTCCTTTGAAACTAATGGAATTTGGGTGCCAAGAACTCTTATGTTTTGAAAAAGCTGCTGGCTCATTTGCTTTTATTAAACTGCTTTTTAAAAATCATGCAAAGCCTTTGAAGGTGGCACAGGGTATACACACAAATAAGGACATCTTACTTTGAGGAGTGTTGGCAGTGGCAGAAACCAGTTGGGATTAGCTGTTGATGGCTTTCTGCTGTGTTGGAAGTGTGATGTGTAATACTCATGGGGGTTTTTAGAGGTCTCTGCACAGGCTGTATGGCATCATTTGAACAGAAGTGTTTCATGTTGGCTGGTTGTTTGGGCTCCATAAATGTTAGTGAAAACAATGTATTCTAAAAGTGAAAAAAGCCTGTAATTTATTGTAGGTTCAACTCCTGTCTGGTATGTGATCCTACAGTCAGCAAATTCTATAGGAATGTGCCTGAATAACTTCCACTTGCTTATGTACCTTGTCTGCTATAAAACCATATCTGAAAAATATATACCTGTTATACATACAAACTAGAATATCTGGTGTGATTCTCATTATTCAAATGAGAATTCAGAATAGATTAAACAATGCTTAATGCTCCTGAAGTCTCAGTCCTTTTGTAGTATGTAGCATTAGGGTATGTATAGGGTATCCTTATTTAATGTGAAGCATTAGGGTGTCTATAAATGTTTATACATACAGTACATAGAAAAAAGTGGCTATGTTTGTGAGTAAAATAGATACAAACAAAATATAACAGTGCTCTGTTAGTTGCAACGTCACAAACAAAACCTGAGGTCCTTTAAGAATATATAATTATTTCCACTTTTTGAGGTTTGAGATGCCTTTTCCTTGTTTGTTAAAAACAGCGTTTTGTATTGCTGTGTCTGAAGTCTGTTTATGGGAGGCTAAACCCAAATTATCCTTCTTCAAACTAGTTCTACTGGGGGTGGATCTGCAGTTTGATTATCCTGTCATTTTTCACATGACAGGGCTGCAACACAAGTACAAACTCAAGTATTTAGGAACGGATATTTTTTTTGTCTGGGTTAGCAGCTTCCAATGTAGTTCATCCTTCTCAAGCACTACAGAGCAGTTTTTAGTTGGTGCTTCTTTCAGAAACATTTGTTAATTTTTTTAGATTGCAATCTGAATTATTCCCCTTTGTGTTTGCAATGGAGACCGTTAGAGGGTTTTTCTTTGCCACACCCAAGATTCTTTTGTTGAATTATACAATTATTAAGAAGCCGAAACAAACTCCAAAACAAATACTTAAAATCTTACACATCTGTCAGGCTTTACAAAAAAGAATCCTTGGAAACTGTGAAGCATTGTGACAAGTGAGTAAAAGAGAAAACTACAGTCTGCATTTTTTAAGAGATACTGGGAATTAAGTCTCTGCATAGGCTTGCAGTTAATCTTGTGTACCCTGCTGCCTGAGTGGGTGATCACCAGGGGAACAGACTTGCTTTGTTTGTGAAGATATGTGAAAGAAATGCACAGTAAACATTTGCATAACATCTTATCTCATGTAAAAAAATGCAATGAAAATAAAACTGAGTCAAGTGTATTTTTTTTAAAGTGTTCTTTAATTGTGTGAGTGCAAATTTTGCAAGTCTTCAGTTATAAATTCAAATTTAAATTTGGAAGTTAAGCTGTAAAGTTAAAACAGGAAAAGTACCTTAATCAGAGTTATGCAAACCTATAGAATCAGCATGAAAATATTTTTGTACTGCCACATGTGATATATCATTGCTTTGCTGTATAAACACAATTAAAGAGTGCCTTGGGGACTTCCTCAACAAGAGATTAAACAGGGAAACAAGACTGGCAATTCTAACACTTTGCATCTGATGACTTAATCAATCCAGACAGGCTTTCATTCCCAATGATTTCTATTCCCTAAAATATGCATTTTAAGAATTCACAAGTACAATTTTCTAATGGATCACAAACACACGTTCTTATTCTGCCTCTCAGTGAAAGAAATAATTTGTAACCTTTTTACAGATATGCATAATTTTTTTTTCTCTCTCTTCCTCCTCCTTTTTTTCCCTTGTCAGAGATTAGCAACACTTTAAATTTGTAAGTGGAGCTAATTGCTGAATGCTTTCTAAACTGCTTCAGAAGAAATGACCTTACTTAGCAAAATCCTACTGCTTAAATTCTTAAGTCAAGCTCACTTGTTTTGTCTGAAATAAGTTAAGGAAGTAGATTGTAGGCTGGTCTGGAGAAGGTGGGCATTTCTGCTTTTCTGATGGGGAGGGTTGAGACGAGTAGCTAGCAAGCCCTTCAGGGAGCATGAGCTCCCTTTACCAAAATAGTGGCTTTCTGAGCATGTATCAAGTAAACTTCATGGAACTTGGTCCCAACAGGCTGGAACGATGGGCTGAAGCCAACTGCACGATGTTCAACAAAGCAAAGTCCTGCACTTGGGTCACAACAGCCCCAGGCAGGGGTACAGGCTGGGGGCAGAGTGGCTGGAAAGCTGCCTGGCAGAAAAAGACCTAGGGGTGCTGGTCAACAGCCACTGAATATGAGCAAGCCTGTGCCCAGATGGCCAAGAAGGCCAATGACATCCTAGCCTGGATCAGCAACTGTGTGGCCAGCAGGACCAGGGCAGTGATTATTCTCATGTACTCCCCACTGGTGAGGCCACACCTTGAGTCCTGTATTCAGTTTTGGGCCTCTCCCTACAAGAAAGGCATTGAGGTGCTGGAACAAGTCCAGAGAAAGGCAACAAAACTGATGAGGGGCCTGGAGCAAAAATCTGATGAGGAATGGCTGAAGAAGCTGGGCTAAAGCTTGGAAAAAAGAAGACTCATGAAGGACCTTCTCTCTCTCTCTAAAACTACCTGAAAGGAGACTGTAACAAGATGGGTGTTGGTCTCTTCTAACAAGTAATAAGTGATAGGATGAGAGAAAATGGACTAAAGTTGTGCCCAGGTTTAGATTGGAAATGAGGAAGAAATTCCTCAATTTCTTTCAAATTCTTCAGAGGGTTGTCAAGCATTGGTATAGGCTGCCTGGAGAAGTGGTTGAATCACTGTCTCTGGAGGTGTTTAAAAGACATGTAAGTGTGGCACTTGGGGAACTGGTTCAGTGATGGTCTTGGCTGTGTTAGGTTGATAGTTGGATTTGATAAGCTTAAGGGATTTTTTCAACATAAATTATTTGATAATTCTTGGAGAACAAGAAAAATTCCATTTAGTTAACTTAGTTTTGATGCAGGCTGTGTTTTGGATTATAAAATTATTTTCAAAAAATTCCAGATGGTTAAAATATTTTGTAAAAGAAAACTAATTTCTTTTTGGCTTGAATTGTTTTGATTGTCATTATTATATCATAGCAAAAATGTTAGAAGAATTCCATTCATATGCCAAGTCCTAGAATGCATGCTGCAGCATACTGCTCAAAGTCTTTGCCTTGGGTTGGATTCAGTCTCACCACGGGCAGAAGACAGGTATCATCTTTTCAACAGGTTTTTTTGGGTCCCCCAAGTGTGCCACACCTTTATCTATTCTTGTTTCTAATTTTGAGAAGGCTAGTCAATAACACTGGAATATTTTATGAGATTTGCATATTTGGCAAATGTAGAGATACTTATGTATTTATGTCTTTTTATATGTCATGTGCAGGGAATGCATCTCATCTGTCAATTGTTACAGTGATCATATGCAGCTACTTTTGAGGAGTTTTCTCTTCCATGGCTTCCTTACTTAGCCCAAGCTACTGGAAACAGTTAGTTATGAAAGTACAGTCTTTTTAATGGACTTCCAGTGCCTAACCAACCTGATAAATAGACTGTGAGAACTGTTTACAGCTGTTGGCTCTTAGTGAAGAGCACTCACATCTTTACAGCCCTACAGTTAACTTCTTTTCCTTCTCCATGCCGCACCTGTTGTGCAATGATTCTCTAGAACAACTTTTATTAACAATTCAATTGTCCTCCTGCAACCCAGAGATTTCCTTTAAAGCAATAAAATTCCTAGTGGCCTAATCCAAAAAGATTACCCAAAGGATCAAAAGCACTCATTAGCTGGTCATGAAGATCGCCTAATTTCAGAAATGGAGTTTAAAAAACTTTCAAAACTAAATCCAGATGAAAAATGTTGTCTTTTTAATCATCCTCATGGGTTCATAAGAGGGAAAAATGTATTCAAGAGAATAAGGAGTAGGTATGGTGGCATGAAAAGACTGTTCTTTTACTGTTCCTCAGCCTCAGTGCAGATGATAGGAACTGGTGAGTTGAAACTGTAAGGCATGAACTAAAATGAAAGTTTCAAAAGGAAAATATACAGATGTGGTATGTATTTACGTACTTGATTCCAAAAAAGTAACTTTTATTCAGAAATATTGTACTGTTACATCTGAAGCCTTCAACAGTACTGCAAAGTGATGAAATGTTTAAGATTTTTGTTAACTGTCCAGGAATATTCAGTAGCTAAAAAATAAATAACAAATGGTAAGGGAAGGAAATGGATTTTAAACCCCATTTAAAATTAAACCTGTGTTTATTACTATCAATCCATAATAGTAATACTTGTATTTGAATATACTGTTACCAAGAGGGACCATTCGGTCTATTTGGACATGCTGTGAGATCCAGGCAGCTGCTGTGCCTTAGACATTCTTAAATAGTTAATAAACTGGCACTCCTAAACCTGACTTATTTATTATTATGGACATAAAATCCCACAAAAGAAAGCCAGATGTTTTTAGGAAACATTTTGGTTTCAGGGTTTTGAGCTGTGTGTCATGCTTTTCATTATAAGATTTCCTATTCCCAGTATCTGTATTTTTTATGTCTTCTGATAAGGCTTCCAAAAATTCTTGCAGATCACCCATTCCCCACATAAATGAGTTGAATGAAAATTGCAAGGAATAAAATGTGTGTGGTTCAAATGCATGCTTCAAGATTTAGTCTGTTTTCAAGACTAATGTGAGTCTTGGGGTTTTATTCAGAAAGAGCAGAGTTGCTTTTAAGGGCTTTTGCAATCTTGTTCAGCTCAAATCCCAGAAAGTAAGCTTGTGAAGTTTCAATCTTCAGAACACTGTTGCAAATATGTCCTGTATCAAATCCCACTCCATGTGACTGAGCTATGTGACTCTTCTCGTTCTTTGTCCCATTTTTACATTGTTTTCATTCTGTCTCTGAAAATTTTCATGAACTCCAGTTTGTGTTTCCTTCCATATATATCATCCTTCCTTCACTGTCAGTGTGGAATGGCTTGGGTTTTGCTTCTCTGTTGAAATCTCTCTTGCATTTCTAATTTTGTATTCATATGGGCTGAAAGTTGACCCTCATTGAAATTCTATTTTCAAGCATATTTCTACGTGGAAGCTTACACTGGCATATTAATTTAATTATTTAATTAGAAGGTTGATTGTTCATCTTGGGCACTGCATTTTCCCAAACTGGATTCCATTAGAAGTTTTGTCGTATCAGCGACAACTGTTGCTTGAATTGCTTAAGATTTGTAGTTTGTGTATAGCATTTAATTAAATTTTATCTGTGCGTTCCCTGATTAAATGGGACTTGCTAAGGAGTTTGGAGGTCAAAATTATAACAGTAGAAGAAATCATGGCCAAGCAGAAAGTAATTTAGGTTTAGGAAGTAGTTTCGTTGGTTGTAGATAATGACTGTCTAAAGGTCAAGAAAATGGAAGAATGGAAGAACAGGCATGGATTTGGGAAGTGTGTGCACAGTCGTGATCAACAAATTTTTAAGAAGCAGCTTAGGTACATTCAGACTGGGACTTGACTCTTGAGATAACCTGAAATGCCATATTTCATCTGGCCTAGGTTAATAAAGCAACCGTGAATGATGCGCTTTTACAGATAATTTTCTGAGAAGAACAGTTTTCTTTCTGAACAGTTTTATTAACTGTTGCATAGAATTTTGGTACCAGACAAGGAGAGAAGGAAAAAAAAGTCCAAGTAGTGGAAATAAGGAAGTATTTTGAAACTTGGGTAGCTACAGTCTTTTCTCCTCAAGCTGCACTTTTCTGAGATCTTTGAGACATGAAATTGTCTCAGTTTTAATCGAACAAGAGGAAGAAAGTAGTGAAGAAAGGGTCAAACAAGATATGCATTTTGCACATAAAGAGTCCTGAATTGCCCTAAACTTCATCTGTCCCTGATATTTGTGAAAGAACCATTTAGTAATTTAGTGGCCAATACCACTGCAGATTATGGATCCTGATAGAAAAATATTGTTGTCCTTAGGTGAGGGTTTTTTTCCTGTGCTGAAATAGTCAATATATATGCACCAGCACTGATATAAATAATTACACAAGAAACAGAGAAGACTAAAGTGTATCAACATGCCTATTATTTCCTAGAGGGTAGTTTCAGTAGCTTATGCAGAATTTGAAAATCTAGAGAGCTCTCCTTTTCCTCAGTGGCTACTGGTTTGATACTAGAGCACAGAAAGTGCTGTGTACATGTGTTTATGCTTTATCATATTTTTGGGATGAAAAAATGTTTTAAACCGTGTAGAGACCAGAGAAGAAACAGGGAATGTAGATTTCTTTTCAGTTCTTGGAGTAGATGCTAAGCATAGTTAATGAAAATAATAGAGTAGATAAGCAAGTTTTCTTTGAAATAAGTATGAGAAGGATGCAAGGAGATGTTTTCTAGGATTTAGGATTGAAAATCTGAATAAGTATGTTTAGCAGAAAAATATCTTCTAAAAGATGAAATCTTGTAAGATTTCATCAAAAGAATTTATCATAGCAAATAATAAATCTTAATGGCCATTAAAAAGCGCAACATATTAATTTGCATGCATTTTCCTGTACTTCTAGATGTACTTTGAACAAAATGTTCTCAAATCAATGTCATAAATGCTGCCATTTACAGTTCTGAATGTACTCTTATGGACATGTGGGTTCATGCTTAGAATTGTAGGTACCTTACATTTTTGGTGGAATAATCAAAGGCTAAAAAAAAAGGATTGAAGTTACTTGAATACTGACATGAAACATGAAGTTTGTGTTTATGTAAATGGTGGAGTTTATGTCATTTGGATGTTAACACTGAGATTGGCGTGTTAGTTATCTTCTCTTTTTGTGAGTGCAAATGAGTGGAGCATTTCCAGCACCTGTTGGCCCCAAATTTAGCCTTTTAATTAATTTGAGCAGCCCATGTATATTTATCGAGGCTTCTGCTGTTTTCAGAAATTGTATAGATCGATATTTTTTTTTTTGAATACCTCTGAAAAAAAGGCTGTTCTTTGGACATGAGATGAAATTAATTGACATAGAAGATGATCTTAATTTCAGTCTTTCTCTTTTTTTTATATCCCTCTCTCCCTCCAAATTTGAAAATTAAATATTTAGTATTCAAATTTTCTTCTTGGTTGTATCCATTGCAAAATATTTAATTGCAGCTACAGTACTTTCTATGATGAAAGATTGTTCTATTTTCAGTGGATTTTTTTTAATTTGGATAAAACTTTGTTCCAAGTCTGAAATTAGTACATGGAAAATAAAATTGTACAATATTGTTTCTCTAGTTAATATAAATATTTATTGCACGTATCTATATAGCCTAGTTTTACATATTAGATGTGTTTATTACAGATAGAGGTATAGAGAGCAAATATATCAATCTATAACATCAATTTTACTTCAGGTATCTCTCATCAGGTTGACCCTTTGCATCATATATGCCTGTTGATTTAAAAAAAAAAAAAATGAACAGAACCCAGTATCCATGGTGGCGTCTTAAACAGAGTCTGAGAAAGAACATGACCCATAAATGGTTTTCTGTATTGCACAGTCGCACCTACTATTGCACCTCCCAACCTCAATCAAGGGTTTGTTTCTGTTCTACAGACTCTGGCTGGAGCAGGTGTAAATGCAAAGCAGATTTCTGACTGCTGAGCCCAGCAGCTAACAACTTCCTCTTGTAGTTGCTCATGCATTCCCTGTAGGGCTCCTAGTTCCTTAAATGCAGTAGAGGTGCAGCTGGACAAGGACAGTTATCAAGGTGATAGTTTAAAGTGAATTCCATGTACTGAGGTTCCTAACTGGTACCCAGGAGTTCCAGGCTGGTGCCTGGCAGTTTCTGGCTGGTTACTGCGCTCTGGACAGAACTGGCATGATTTCTAGGGCCAAACATAAATGTAATGTGCTGCATTGATACAGTCAATGTACAGACACCATAGCTGCATCGCATTTTATTTATAATCATATCATGAGTTTCACTGAAAGCAAAGGTCATGTGCAGGCACAAACTTCCCCCTTTCTTAAGTTGCTTTCTGTGAGTAAATGTTTTTGTATCCTTGAGGTCTTTGCTATGCAATAGCTTTTTTTTTTCCCCCTTTGGACTTTCGTGTTTAGGTTTAGCCTAGTTGCTTCTGGCCAAATCTTGAATGTTCTCGAACACAGCAAAATCTGACACTATATTTACTATTTTGATTAGATTATCTTGTTAGTTGTGGTAAAATATTCAGCACTTTTGAGTGGAGATGAGCCTGCAGTATAGTATAGGATTCTGATTTTGGATCTAAAATCTCAGCTGTGAAGTTCAGAAATGTTCATATGGCATATGAATGGAAATGGCATGTTACCTGTAAATATCTGGATACAAAGCCAGGAGTGATTTAGAAGCAAAACATATTATATATTAAATACAAGTTAATACGTTTCAAAAATAATTTTATGTTACTGTGCTATTTCGTGGTCTGCATTAAAATGCAGAGAAAAGGGGTTTGCAAACCCTGTTGATTAATGTGCTTTTCACCAGGATATCAATAAAACCCCAATGCCAGCCTTGTCTGTGAATAAAATACCTATAAACACAGTATATAACACGTTTTTACATAGTTGACCTCGTGAACAATTCCATATGGTTTTCATTTATGTGGAATTGTTCTCTCTTACTAGACTCCATTCAAAAAATTTTATTTTAGACTTGGTTTAAATAGAACAGACACCCTAAATATCTTAACAAGCATAGCTGACCCTTTGGTGGAATTCTTAAAAAGGATTGTCTGCAGCTGCCGTGCCCATGGTGTGCTTATATCTGGGTTGTTGAATGAATAAGGTAGAGCAATCCTTGGAAGAGTTTGTACAAGTGGAGTGTAAAAGCTACACAGGGGGAAATATTGGCACTGGTCAAAGAAGTGTATGTGGTACATAAAATTTCCCAGCAGTTGTGCTGCAGTGCACTCACATGCACAATATATTGGTTAACTGGTAATAGGAAGCCATTGTTTTCTTTACAGATCAGAAACATTAACTCCTGGCATGTCATATGAACACGTGCATAATGTAATAACTTAAATATGTGTCACTGTTGTAAGGCAGGTGTGAAACAAGGATATTCAAGCTGAAAGATCCTGCAGCCAGCTTTAGAGTGAGTCAAGAGAAAGGCCAGGAGGATGCATGATCTGGAAGCAGAAAATATAAATGCTTTAGGAAGTTGCTTTCATTCTGTTACATGAAAAATATACATAAAAATATACATATCTTCATACATAAAAGTCATCCTTAATGTAATTCTATCCATTTATTTTTTTCTTTATCTTTTTTTTCTCCCTACTGATTTTTTGGGGAAAAAAATCAAGGTACCATTTAATTATTTTATTTTACTGTTCTTTTTGTTTTTCTTTAGCTATGAAAGTACTTTCAGTTTTTCATTACCTCTACAGTGAAAAAAAGAGAACTTTGAATGCTTGGTCTTAAAAAGAATTGGTTTTTACCATTTTTGAGGCAGAGAATTCATATTTGATATTGTAAAATCAGTACTGTAAAAGCCAGATTAGTCACTATTATATTGAATGGGCAAAATTATTTGAAAATAGTTGTGTAATAATATTATTTTAATTTTTATTAATTTTTATTTTATATCATATTACTTTGATAGCTTTCAGTATTATGTCATTAGTCTGTTCCAGCTACTGAAAACACCAGCTCTTAGTCTGATGACAATCTGTGCTCTAAATAGTCATTTTAAAGTGTATGTTCATTTCCTTTTTGTAATGAGACAAACTTTCTCTGGCTCATAAACCCCAAAGCAGCTTTAATGCAGAAGTAAAACTGAGGAGTGATTTAGATGTATTATGATCTTGATTTTGGATTTAGTTCCCTCCTTGTTGCTAGGAACTTTCAGAACAACAGATGTTTTAAATGTACAAAATGAGATTTTTAAGTACAGAGCAAATCCAATGGATAAATCACAGATTCAGAGTTCTGTAAACTGTTTCTGTACTGCAGAAAAGTAATATTCACAATCACTGTGGTAAAAAATATGTCTAAAGTTGCTTTAAAATTTCCTGTATCAGATATTTGAATCTAAATTGTATCTGTTTTTAAATCCTTAATTTGTGGGTTAGGATAATTTGCAGAAGTTACCCACTGTTTTCTTGAATGATCTGTGTCCTCATTTTTTTGAACTTAGTAAAAATTCTTGTAAGTGTGAAGTCACAGCTGATATTTTTAAACTTTGTGTAGAAATTACTCCCTCCACAAAATCCTGAAGAGTTAGAAGGAAAAGAGCATTTTAATTTGTCATTGAAACTCAAATATTTCTCGTTCACAGGGACAATTTGTATAATGTAATTTTTTAAAAAAACCCAAAAGACAGAAAAGGTAACCTGCAAACGAATCTGCTGTGTGGCAGTGAGAAAGAATAAGAGAGTGAACTGTTTCCAAGTTATAGAAGTGGGTATTTGAAGTCAGTCCCCTCAAAAGTGGGGATTTGAAGTTTGCTCCCTCTGAACTTGTTGGCATTAGAATGGCTCTGCAGCGTATTCCTGCTCTCCCCAACAGTCAGCAACAGTAGGGGGAAGTGTAACGGCTCACCCCTTCTTGAACCATCGTTTCTGTCTTCAGAACAGGCTCCCATTGTGGCTGTAGCTTCTGTGAATGGTGTGCAAAGCCTTGATGTGAAGCAAAGGAAGTTTGCCACTGGCTACAAGAGTCTTTGGATCGGGCCCTGAGCTTTTAGGTCTGTAACTGTCATGGAAAATAAATACTGCACTTGAAGGAGCAAGCTCCAGGGTCTCCTAAAAGTAGCTTAAATAGCTCAGAGAGGAGCTGTATAATAACTCCAGCTTTCATATAGTAGGTTCTCACTAGTTTTACATCCCAGGGATACTGCTGGGACTCCCAAATCACTGGTCAACAGTGTAATGATACATGGCAAATTACCTAGGCAATGGCAGTCGGATAAATCACCTCCAGCCAATGCTGGTTAGTCAAGCGAGGGGTGTGCTATGTATTAACTGGAACCAATTCCCCAAAGACAAAATCAAAGGGAAAATGGACTTGAGAAATTTTTTTTAACCAAATATGATGATTAGTGGTCATTAGTGAAGATGATTTATTTTTCCTTATGGAAAGGCTAGTGAGTGATTTAGAAAAGCAAATGTGAATGTGTAAGTTTTTACAGAAAATGCTGGAAGGGATCAGAGATTTCACAGCAGAGCTGTTCACCTTTATGACTGAATTTCTGTTTATATTCTTCAAATAAGGTAAAACAACGCGATGGAAAAATTTCAGGAAATTCTTGATTGCACCTAAGGTTACAAGCCAGACATGATGACTTTGCATTATCATTTTCAAGAGAACAAAGGAAACAAACAATGACTACTCACAAATCTGCCAAATGTCTTGTGAGGGGTGAAATAAAGTTGAAGATCAAAGTGCTGTCAACTTGATAGGAATTGAAGGTGCCGAATGTGTCATAGGATCTTGACACAGGAAAGTGCTGTGACTCGTCCTAGCCAGAGAACAAACTGTTTCTGGAACCAAACCAGAAAGTCAACTAAAGTCACACAAAAGTGTTGTATCTTTCATACCTCTATTCAGAAATGTAGGACTTCTAAATCACATCCAATGCTCACACTGAGCTGTGGAAAAGTGAATGTAGCTTAGGCTGATGCCAGTTACAATAATAACTTGGATCATAGAATGTTTCAGGATATTTTTCTGACAGTAATGGATCATGTGTTAGTAAATTGAGCAACTAAAGGAAGGTGTTAATGAAAGGTAGGTTCACTGATGAGCATTAAGTACATCCTGTGCTGGGCAGTGATATGAGTCCATGGTGGTATTTTTGGAACTTCCTTTGTGGAGCATTGTTGAGTGCTAGAATTATCACCCCTTTATGAAGGCACAGGCAGGAGAAAAGAACTTACCTATTTCTGTTGCAGAGTTCAAATTGTAAATGCATTATTTTTAGTCTGGGCATGTGAACACAAGTCTAGAGGCTCCCATTTTGTTTTACTGATCATGTTGCTGGTTTTATGTTGTTGTGATGTTAGTGTATGTTAGTGTGTCTATGCAAGATTTGCACATATTTTAATTTGTATAATTAGGATCATGATGTCTCTAAGAATCACTCACTTGTGGGGTGCAATCTGAAGCTTGCAACGATTTTTATGCAACGTTGAAAGCCCTCTGAGTTAGAACTGGTGTTTATATTTTTCTGTAATGAGCTTGCTTTTCTAATGTGACCTGCCCACCTCTGGCTTCCCTGTAATGTTTCTGACAAAGGAAAAATCCAAGGCACTTATTCTTTTAATGATGTGGTCTGAACTCCTGACTAATCTTTTTTTCCTGGTAACTTGGATATAATGTGGCAAGATAGAAGCAGATATGATTCATCATCTACTGTAAAGTGCAGCCAAATAATACATTAGTTCTAAAAATGAGTAGAGGTTATATGACAGAAGAGAAGACTGAGGCAGTCATGGAGGATTTGTGCTAGCACTGAATACAAAGAACCTGACCTGCTGCTTGATTAAAAGAGCATTTACCTTTTCAGTAGCTTTTCAGAGAAGAGTAATCCCATTGATGAATCTTAATCTTTGCATACTTTTCAGTATTTCAATTATAGACAACATAGTGTATCTGGAAATTCTGTTAAATTCTTCCTCTGTGACAGTGAATTCCACGGGCAGTTATATTAATGACATAAGAGGAAGTGAGCATCAGTGTTCATAGGAATGAATTCCTACTTGTTTCAAATACTGCCCAAGTGCTGCAGGGGCTTAGACAGATTATTATTAAGAATGTGGCTAGAATCCAAAGAGGAGTAGTAGCAATTGAATCTTGTTTCCATCTTAGCTGATGTTTTGAAAGGTTTTAAGTGGTACTTTATTTTTCTGGGATTTCAGCTTGTCATTAACAGCCAAAGCTGGATTGAAAGTCTATTCTTTAAGCATCTGTAGTTTCTTTCTACACTGAAAAAATAGAGGAGCTGAGGCTTTCTCTTCTGAAGAGGAATTCCTCATGTCTGCAGAAACCACTGAGTCTTATCCATTTTTCAGGCTTTTTGTAGGTGAACTAGTTTTCTTACAGAGGTGATTCTTCTCTTTCCTAAGG
The DNA here is from genome assembly GCA_016584745.2 of Phylloscopus trochilus trochilus. Classification (NCBI taxonomy): domain Eukaryota; kingdom Metazoa; phylum Chordata; class Aves; order Passeriformes; family Phylloscopidae; genus Phylloscopus; species Phylloscopus trochilus. The sequence continues at coordinate 46,264,281 of WQNJ02000546.1, forward strand.
AGTACACAGGGATGATTTTTCTGTCCCTAGGAATTTGTTCCCTCATGGTGCTATTTCTAGTTTCAGCCAGTTCTCACTCATCTGAGAATGACTTCTGTAGCTTCCTGGCTGACTCCTTTCCTCCCTCCTCCTTTTAAGATGCTATTTTAGCAAAAATGACCAGAAAGCTCATGACTTTATGGATAATGCTTCTGACCTTGCTTTGAGTCACTGATGGAATCAAAGGCTCTCTCAGCATAATTCTTTTTTTTTTTCCCCCCCGTAGGTTATTTTCTTGCTGGTATCTGATCAAGAGAACCACCCAAATACTTGTATAAAAAAAGAAAAAGTGATTATTTTCAATGGAATAAGGAGATCAGAGGTCTATTTTGTTGTTTGGCCTTACAACAGGTTATGCCAAAAGGAGAAAGTGACTCTTATGAATCAAGAGAGCAGTCTGATGTTTCAAACTGGCCCAGAAATCGGTTTGGGTTTCTTAAGTGAATAATGAGTGAGTCATATTTCCTTTGTGCTAAAATTTTAATATGGCTGACCAAAAAGGTTGAAGTTATAATCCCAACAAGAAATGGATCAACCAGCAGTTGTAGTCCTAGGCTATGACTGCCCGAGTTTGCCACAGGAACAAAATGTCAGTTCTTTCATTAACTTTTCCAGGATGCCTCATAAATCCCAATTTAAGCCTTTCCTTGTATATGACTGAAAGCAAAAGTTGTTCTTTCAGTGCATCTCCTAGTTTATTTTATGGACTCCATTTTTCTTTAGTTAATGAGAACATACTTTCTACTGTTGTAAAGATATTTCTTGTAAACAAAGAAAACAAATAGAACTTCATGCAGTCTGGTTTATCTAATCAGAAGAGTGCTTAAAATAAAGTCAGGAGGGATTAAGATTCCTGATGTAACCATTAAATTGGATAGTCTTCCAAAGGCTCAGAGAAATGGGGGAGGTGGGAATAGAAGGCTCTTGTTGAAAACTACATACTATATGTTATGTTACACTTTGAAGTTCTAAGCAGACTGAAAGTTGACCCTTAAATGGGTCTGCAATTCTATTTACTTTGCATGGTGCTGATACCATAGTCTTGCTGAGAAAGATTTGCAAGTTATTCAAATTGAAAATAAATAATGATCTAAATAATAAATATATTTTTTTACAAAATCTCTGACAAAACATGCACAATTTGTTATAATGCAGCCTGCATATCCACCCATGACAGACCCTTGTCTAAGTATTAGAGGTATAAAGCCTAAATCTGCTGAACCAAGTGGTGCTGCTGCTAGTGTAGCAGTCTTAGTAACCAAACAGGGCTGGGAAGAAACTAGGAACTGCATGTACTTAATTCCTATGGCAATGATTTTCTAAATTACTATGGCAGCATTTAGCAAAATTGAAGGAACACTCTAAAATCATTAATTGTCTAAACTATAGATCATATATTGGAATATAAATTACGATGTATAGCTGAGTGGCAAGATAAATTCCTTAAAGAAGCTTTGGCTTCCATGTTTTAGGTCTCCTTTTTTACCATTTGTAATTGGGGAGTCTTGAAGAATAAAACAGAAGATATGACATGAGAACATAGCTCTGCACTATAACTACTCAAAAACAAGGGGTATCCAAGTTGGGGACTTGTGGCCTGGAATGGGGGGACAAGTAGGTGAGCAAAAAACTCCTTAAAGAATAGTAGTGTGTCATACTCAGCCTGGAGGCCAGTCACAAATGAGATTTGTTTGTGACTAAATGCTATAGAAATTTCTGTCATCCATCAGGAGGATAGGAGCATGCTCTCATCAGGTGTGCACTACATAAAATTGGGTTGAGCAGCTGAGACCCTCAAGGTCAGGGCTGCCATTCAGGACAGCCCAGGCAGGCTGGAGGAAAGGGCCAAGAGGAACTTTAGTAAATTCAGCAAGGATACTGTGAAGTGCTGCAGCTGGAAGAATTAACCTCTTACAGTGATATTCAGGAGGGGCTGGCTGGGAGCTGTGGGTGAGAAGGGTCTGCAGAGGTTGCTGGGCATGAGTCCCCAGCATGTCCTGGCGGAGATGGAGAACAGCACTGAGCCCTGATGGGCAGGATCACAGCCCGTAGGTTGAGAGAACATATTTTTCCCCCCTCCACTTGGCAGCTGTTGGATACACTTGGCCACACGTAGGTCCTGCATCGAGTCTGGGACCTCTGGAAGGGAGGGATACCAATGAACTGAAGCCAGTTCAGGTGGCGAGGGCTGGAGCTTCCCCACCAAGGGCAGAAGCTGGGGTACAGGACTGGTTCACTCATGCAAAATCCACGTATGCCTGCTTAATTAAATGCCTTAAGTAGATTCTGTAGTACTAGTTATTCTTTTCAGTTTACTTTTAGATGTCTTTAGTAAGGAGAAGAATCAATTTGAATTGTGCCTATGGGTGTGTTTTGATAATTGATACCTAATCACTGACCTGAGCAGTGGCGTGACCATGATGCTCTTAAGACACAGGTGAATGTGTTTGTACCATTAGCTATGCTGATAATTTTGAATTGATTTTTTTTTCAGTCTCTTCTGTTGAAATAGTTTCATTTTATATAAAATATTGATGAGAAGGAAAGACCACAATGAAGGGCTGTGCCATTGAGTTCTCTTAGGAAATAGAGATTTTTGACTTCTTATCTTTGCTTCAGTGAATTTTAATTGTAAAAAATATTGCACAGAATGAGTCAACCACCTCCAAGGAGCCAATATATTGATAGGCAGGGAATGCCCAGGTAGCTGGGGAAATAGTGGAATTCAGCTCTTGACCTGAAGGCTCTCCTTTTTGAAGTGTACCTTCTACCTGGAGGCATTTTTGTAATCCTTGGTTTTTGAATTGGGAGAACTTAAATTTTCAAGTTTAAAAAGTCTATTGAAAACTTCTTGATGAGTTCTAATCTTAATGTGTTCTGTAACATAATACTTCAGATTTTTAATGCTACTTTTTTTTTTTTTGTTTTGTTTATCTTTTCTGCTTCTCTGGTCATTTTTATTTCAAAGTAGTTTCACAAAAACATGTCTAAAATCTTCTGGATTTAGAACTATTAGAAAGTGAAACTTTATTCTGTAAGACTAGTAGCTAGTGTAAGGTGGAGTACCGTTCTTGCCAACTATAGAACATTTGTTAACAATGTTTATTATCATAATGCTAGAAGTATGTTATTACAAACTTCGTATGAATAATATTTTTGTGCAAGTTACAGCACACAACAAGGTGTGCATTATAAAACATTGTGTCTTTGGCTGAGTGACCTAAGTGACTTGAAAAGTAGGATTTCTGTATATATCCACACAAACGTATTCATAGCATTAACATTTTCCAAAACTAATTTCTTTTGAATGTTGAGAGAGATTAAACAGGGAAAAATGATTCTGTATGATCTTGTGATGGAAAGAACTTTGAGTTAATGATTGGATTATAATTTATAACCTCTTCCTGTTCTATTTTTTCAAGGTGGCTGTATGTTTTAAGTAGATTGTAGTTCAAGACAGAAACAATACTGCTTTGTGATTTTAAAGGAACTTATCTTCACTGATTTGTTGAAAAACATCAGTGCTACACATCCTGTCTATTTGCAACTCATAGAGTTCCACATAGTTTTAAAAAAAGTGAATTTCTGATAATTGTTATTTCATAATGTAGCAGCTAATATGTATGTTCTGCACTATGATTAATTTGTCTTTCAGCATGAGGTATGCTAAGAAAAAGAAAAATGAAATAGCCAAATCAGCAACTTTTCATAATTACAGTATTAAAGTCAGATATGTGATCAGCGCTCACTACTTGGGCTGCAGAGTGTGCAGGAAAGTAGGATAGGGTGAATTATCAGCCTGCTCTAAGAGAGATGTCTTACATAAGGAAATTGATTAATCCATGGTTGTGAATTCCTTTCTCCAATATCTGTCAAAGGAGACTCTTTTGTACTGTTGGAGTAGATGCCTAATTTTTTTACATAATTACCATTAGGTGAGCTGAACCCTACTCTCCCTCCTTCCTCCCCCACCCCATTACCCCATATAATGAAGTCAGTTGCTAGATAAAACGAAAGCTGGTAATAAATATAACATTTACATTATTAGTGTGTTTGTATGATAGTGTACTTATGCTTTGAAAGAAATTGTGCCTTTACTAAAACCCCAGCAACTCATTCCATGTAAAAATCAGTGCTGTTCTACTGAAGTCAATGGACTTTTGTTGATTTTATGTGAGCTGAAGATCTGGCCTGTCTTCTGGAGCTAGTGTGGAGGACCTTTCATGTTTACTTTTACTTTGTTGAGGTCTCAAAAACACAGTGCATTGCCATATATTTCTGTCAGTCACTTTTTTTAGTTATTACCTACTCATGAAGCATTTGGTAAAGATTTGGTAATTGATTGTTTTACCCAGAAGTAGCCAAATGAAAATACAAAGTAGTTTTTGCTATCTGGGTGTTGGCAGGAAATCAAAATGTTAAGCTCTAGTATATACCTGAAATAAAACTTGACAAAAAAACAATGAAATGTACAGAGAGGTTTGTTTCATTAGTACTGTATTGGCATAACAGAGGACAAAGTTCTGTTTTCTGTTGAATGGAGTTCAATTTCCTGATAACATTAATATGAAAGGGAGGTTTGACCTCCTTCTTCTTAAGCTGTCCTGTCTTCATTATTGATAAGCTAATGGTTATCTTGGTCCACTGTGATGGTGTGAAAAAGAGAAACTTTCTTGAGTATCAGGCAATGTAGTAGTTGGGTGCTGTTTAGCCAGTCCACGTTTACTAGCATCAGAGAATATGATGGATTGCACTGAAGTGAAACCATCAGGTTTTTAAACAGAGTGGTTCCTTCTTTTGGTTTCAAGAAGAAGTTTCAACCACTGGATAAAATTATGTGCCAATTATGTATAACTTCTTTACCATAGAATAAAGGAAGCCATAATTCTGTGGACTTATGTTTTATTGAGTTCATCTGTTTTCATTTATAAATAGAATGTAAGAGAAAAAGAAATCTGTGCTGGTGGACAGTGAAATAATGTGGCTTTTATATATTTGCAGTGAAATGGTTTCTTTTCTTGACAGGTTGAAAAAAGACTCAGAAAAGGCAAATCTACTTTAAGAATGTCAGTCTTGAATAATGTAGTTGTTAATGTTGATCTTGAATATTATATTAATAATCAGCCTGCTCATTTTTTAACAGTGTATTCAGACTCCTTCTGGAAGGAGGAAATTTGGGAGGAAGACAATTACTCCAACAATTCTTCAGAGAAGAACTTAGGCTAAGTCTATAAAACCCCATATTTGGGGCATAGGTTTTTTTTAATTGCTTCAGAAATTCCTTGTGGATCTAATTTCATGATTCAGAATGTTTAAACTTGTCCTTTTGTGTGAAGCCTTTTAAATTTAAATACAACTTAAATCCAAAAAGCCACAGGGATGTGAAGTATGTAGTACATAGGAAAATACACAAACTGGGACAATAAAGCAAGAAATCCAAAAAGTTTCAAGGTTAAAATTCTGCTGTTGCTTCTAGCTTGGATGATTGCTGCCTGGAAAAGCAAACTGTATTTTTATTTTAGATAGATAGACTTGTTCGTATTAACTTCTTGAGAATGACAAATATATGTACTGTTAAATCTTGTTTCTATTTGCTACTCAACAGTAATCTTATGTTACTTCAAAGTCTTGAAATTAATCCCTGGAATAAATCATAATTAGGGAGGCAAGTGGTACAAACAGGAATGAAGTATTTAGTATACCTGTCACTAATGAAGAATTAATTTCTCTGAAGTATATTAATCTAAGCATTAACATATAGCTTGCTAATTGAATTTATGGTATATGGAGTACAGGATGAATATATTCTAAAGTATCCTCATAGATCCCTTTAGTAGTAATTAGGACTGTAAGGACAGCCCTGTGGTATTTTCATTACATCATTAAAATGAAATGATTAGTTAAGTAGTCTTGTACTAGAGCCATACCAAAGGGGTAGTGTTAGCTTAAAAAAGGGAGTTTTTCTACTTCAAAGAATAGTAAATCCATGATCAAAATAGTGTGTGTATAGATGCAAGTACATTAATTACAGAGACTCTGGAAAAATCAATTAGTACTAGACATCAAAGGTAAACTAACATTAATTTCAAAATAAGGTGTGTGCAGTCTGTAACACACACAGCCTGTAAATTCCCAAAATACCCTCTTTGATAGGTCCAGGTTTCAGTAAGTTTCAGTGAAATTAGAGTATTTGGGTAGTCACTAAAAACAGTGTTTACAAATGTTTGTTATGACAGTGTCTGAGTGTCAGTGAGCATCTCAAAGACAGAAAGCATCTTCCAGAGCTGGGCTGTGAAGCTGTCTGTGGTTAATTTCAGTCTGAACTGTGGACATCTTTGGGTTACCATCAAGTGCTGTATTTTGTAGTTGTGTGGTGTGGTGTGAATGGCAAGCATCGAATTTTACTTTTTTTTTTAATTTAAGATAATTATATATCTCTTGATTTTGTCCCAAAATCTTACATCTTAGAGCAGTTCTTCAACAAATCCCAATCAAAAACTTAAATCCTAATTCTTGACTTTGTTGTTTGGGTGTTGGGTTTTTTTTGGTTTTTGGTTGTTTTTGTTTTTCTGGGGTTTTTTGGGGGTTTTTTGTTTGTTTGTATGTTTGGTTTTTTTTTTTGTACAGCTATTATATTGCAATTTAAGACTTAATTCAGAATAAGAAGAAGTAGAACCTCTGTAGAGTCAGATGGGAGATGAGGGCTGAAAGTAGTTTCCAGATATTTTGCCACTTAATGTTAACTCTTAGCAAAACATGTGTGGACTCAGGAGTCTTACTGTCTATTGTCAACGTGCTTACATGTCTAAGCAAGGGAATGAATGCACCCAGCACAGGAAGCTTTACTCCAGCATTGCTGGCACCAGCAGTGGCAATGTGGTGGCACAAGCCAGCAGTCCCAAAGAGCCCTGAGAAGCAGTAGCAGGCTTGTAGCTTGTTTTTGGGGCCACATCTTCACAGAGGTGCTCGTTAAAATTCCCAATGAGCTTTCTCTCTCTCTGTGGAAATATATGGAAGACGAACAAAACAAATCTGTGAGAATTGTGAGACAGGCAAGTGTGAAAATCTAGCCTCAGAAAAAGCAAAGACTGAGCTAAGATGAGGCCAAGTCTGGGGTGAAAGGCAAATAACATCATTAGTGAGAATTTGCTTCAAAGAAACATGCAACTTTCTCTTAGTTTTCTCTTTGTAATAGAAATACCCTCAGGATGCTGTATTTTGGCTTCCTGCTCAGGCCAAAAAGAAGGAATGTTACTCATGCAAAACTCCCAAAAGATCTGTCCAATAAAATTGTATTACTTTCTTTGATTGCCTTTCACTGACTTAAGAGAGATTTAGATGACCTAATGTACGTGATCAGTATAGATCTCTTTGCTTCTCTGTAGTGCTCAAAATCATTCTTCTGATCTGCCATAAATTACATGTACCTGTTCTGAACCCAAAAGGCTGACAGCAAGAGCCTACTCAGGGCTACTACAGCTATTTCTTTTTTCCTTACCTTATGACCAGCAGGTGGGACGTAAGGAAATATAGGAGTCATTATACAGAACATCTGAGAGCTCCTTTGCAAAGGTGAGCCATCTGTTTACTACAGAAAATAACTTTTAATGATTGTTTTTCAGCACCAGAGCACCAATGAACAACTTTTAAAAGGTCAGAATGACTGCCTATATTTTGCTGCCGTGGGAAATCCATCAGGCAATAATTTAACCTGTATGCCCCTACGCACACATATGCAAGTTCCATATTGTATTACACATCTGTCATCTACTTTGTATTTCCCCAAACAGTCTTTTTGACTCATAAACTGTGTTTTCTTTAAAACTGTAGCCTATATAATTCTCTGTGGAGACAGAGGAAAGGAAAAGGATTGCAGTGAATTGTTTCCAGAGTGCTTGTGTATAGAGGGATGATTAAGAAAGTGAGAGTGAATTTATTTAAGGTTGAGAAATAAAGCAGGTAAACCAAAACTGGGTGGATGCCCTTGTGAAGGATCTCTTTTTGGAATTAAGATGATGGTAGAGTGTGCTACCAGGGTGCTAAAAATATACAAGCTGTAACAAATGTTATTTAATGCATTTGTCTTCAAACTTTTTTCACTTTAACTTCCCTGAATGAACCCAGATGCATGAGGTTAATCCAGCCAGTGGATCACTGCCTCACTTCTGTGGCAGTAACGTG